>JAWNPO010000396.1:0-10000000 GCA_035047525.1 Drosophila quinaria
CTGCGCCCTGTGCCGGGTCGCAATGAACACACATATCAATCTCTGGCCCTGAAGGGCATTCAACATCTGCTGGACAACTTGACGGCTGCCGGGAAACTGGAGCACCTGGCTTTGGTCTCCTACACCACTGTGTGTGAACTTAAAGTGGACTTTACGCGGGACTACGATCAGATACGACAGGCAATTAAGAAAATAGAGCCGTTGGACAAGGCCTGTCTGATGACGATGCTGAAGACAAGTGTTGGTTTAATGGCCACTTGGGGCACACAGAATCTGCTGCAGCTCGTGGTGTTTACGGATTGTGGGCCGGGATTTGGCAGCACATCAATTGCCGGCTTCTTGGAGAGCTATGCGGGCAAGGAAGCGGAGCCGGAATATGCTTGGCTTAAGCTGCTGGCCAACTACAATTTGAATTTCATCTGTCTGGGCGTGCACGGAGATTCATATTTCACGCGTGGTCTGACGCTGTATCAGCAGCTTTTGGATGCGGCGTCACTCAAGGGTAGGACTGATAATTAGACCCCGTGCTTAGAAAAAGTACAGGGGTCTATTAACTTTGTCACAAAAAAAATTGTGTGTAACAGGCAAAAGGAGGCGTGGCAGACCCCATAAAGTATATATATTCTTGTCGATAAAGTAATGTCCGTCCGTCCGTCTGTAAAAGCGCCTATACTAAAAGAGCTAGAGACTCCAAACTTGGTATGTAGGTTGGTCTATATTGCACGTAGATCGAGTTTGTTTTAGATTTTGGATCGGACCACTATATCATATAGCTACCATAGCAACGATCAGTCGAAAATCAAGTCTTAGTATGAAAAACTTTTTTATTTGTTTAAGATATCTAAACCAAACCGACAGAATATGCATGTGGGATGGTCCCATACATCCTGACCAAATTTGGTTGACATCGGACCACTATATCATATTGCTGCCATTGATCGAAAATATTGATTTAGTATAAAATTTTTTGTTTTAGTATCGCAACCGAACTCATTTATTGAGAATATTTTATGTCTTTACATTTTAATAGAATTTGGCCGAAAAGTACATTTAGATCATAACTATATTAATATTTTTAGCGATTTATATTATTTTATTTTAAGCAGTGTTTGCTTTTCCATTATAAGTCGAGTATGCTCGACTGTCCACTAGCTATTTAAGGGAATGCTAATTGTAATCATCTACACCATTTAGGTCAGCTGTTTATGACGAAGCCGGCGAAGAGCGCAGGAGAGACAGGAGACGCCGCCGTTGCCTCAACTGGAGTTAGTCACAAGAGTGAACTGGGCCGAACGGCGGTCTTTGAGTTAATTGAGCGGCTCTGCGAGAGCAGCTACAAATCCACAGAGGTCACTCTTAAGTGCGGCCATTACTTTCGCATGGAGAGCCAGGTGCTGCTCTGGCCACCACTGATGCCCTACGAGCAGCTGGCGCTTTATGGTGGCGAGTCCACAATTCGGCACATTGAACAGCGCATTGATGTTTGTGGCTTTCTGGCGTTGTCCGACATCGGTTCACCGGCTACACTGAGTCGACACTGGGTCTTGGCCAAGGTGGAGCGCGAGAAGCCAAGTCGACGCTCTGGCGGATTGGCAGCAGTTGCAAAACCCGCCAAACTAACACTGGATACGGGCAATCCACACTATGAACTGGAGAAACTCGAACAGGACATACGTGACTTTTACACAAAGGATGCCAAGGAGACCGAGGAAAGCGGTGACGATGCCGATGTGGTGGTGCTCAAGCACAGCTCGACATCACAGTCGGAGCAGCAAAAGGATACGCTGTGTGTGCTGCTTCATGGCGCCCTGAAATTGGAGAACATGGCAGCACTTGTGCTGCTCGGCGAGAAATGGTATGGCTTCATGTATGCCTATACCGATATCAAGAAGAAATCCAATTTTATGCTCAACATACTGCCACCGGGCTCCAATGTAATACCCTGGCTAGGGGATCTGGACCTGCTGGGCTTTAACGAGGATTTGACGCCGGGTGAAACGGCCAGTTTTCCTGTGCGCGCCGAGCGTCGTTCATACTCCCAGAGCAGCGTCGTTTGGATTCGTCAGGCGAGTCTCCAGTCCGACGTGCAAAAGGTGCTGCGACATGCCAAGAAAATGCCCGACAAGACGCAACATTTCTACAAGGAATTGAATCGCATTCGACGCGCCGCTTTGGCTCTGGGTTTCGTGGAACTACTGGAAGCTCTGGCCCTGTTGCTGGAGAAGGAAAACGCTCAGTTAACCCTGAATGGCGTGAGCACCGAGTGCACCCTGCAACTGCAACATGCGGCAACGGAGCTGCGGAAGACCTCCAATCGCGACATCAAGTCCACAATTGTGCCGCTCCAGAAAGCAACTGCGGTTGAAGCCAGTGCAACCGCTCCAGCAGCTCCAGCGGGTTACCTATATTAGAATTTACATTTAATAATTGTAATTAATAATTTTTAATTGATTAAATAAGTCTTAAAATGATAAAATGGACTATTAATACTAATTGACAAAGTTTCAGGATCGAAACCAATAGCGATTTCAGTAACGGTTTCGGTTAGAAAACGGTTACCGGTTTTTTTAATGTTCTGGTTTCAATATACAGGCATGATTGCGGTTCACAAAAAAAAATCAATAATGTTGAAGATACGAAAATTTGAAACATATATTAAAATAATTCAAAAATTATGTAGTTTTATTGAGATTAATATATAAAATTATGTTAGGGCAAAATTAAAAATAATATTTATTTTTTTAATTTTATTTTATGCTTGACCGTACCAAAATTAGCCGGTATGCATGAATCGGTTTCTCAACGGTTATTTCGGTTGGAATAAATTCGGGGATTCGGTATCGGTATAATAAAAAAATTTAGTTTCGGTTACGATACCATTTTCAATCGGTTACGGTTATAGTTTAATAGCCGCAAAGTGTTATAGATTATTTGCTTATCTCAGAATAATTTTTTCAAAATAATTTGTTGAAAATACAGTTGAACTGCCATAACTCGAATTTCTCGCTAACTCGAGCTAAATGAGTGGCATTAAAATTAATAAATTTAAGTAAGTCGAATATCTCCGTAACTCGCACCGTTTCAAAAGCCTGAAGTATTGTATTTTCAATTTTGAAAGACGGCTGAGTCAGCGATAACCTTGGTGTTTAACAGCACTGTCTTGAAGTTATCGTTATCGCGTTATCGAGCAAGTTTGTTATTGTTGACTTTTTATTACAATTGCAATTTACAATGGGCGGTCCCGAATTACCAACAGATCCAGGGGAGGAGCATCACTTTCCAACGCCAGCAATTGAACATCCACATGTGGGAGATCAAAGCGATGACAGTGACGCCGCCAACGATGCCTATGACGGTTACCAGCCGCTGGCCACGGACATTGAAGATGCGGCTGCAGTTTCTGGCGAGGATGCAGACGAGGATATTGATTTAATGGCCGCGCCAGTGACACACGGCGATCCCAATATGCCGGCAATCGAAAGCGTGGATGTGGAAGTTGAGCGGCAAGTGTGGAACGAACCGCGGCCACAGGAGCTCCAAATGGAACTGGACAAAACGCGCACCGAGCAAGTGAGTCCGAAATCTCGTCGTTCTGTGTGCTGCCGAAGGGAGTTTAACGAGTTCTATTCCAGATACTGAAAGCCATGTCGAAGATAACGCTGCCCAATGTCACAGTGCCCGACTGGGCCAGAGGCGTGCCCGAGGAGCGCTGGAAACACGAACTCCTGGAGCGCATCCAAACACGCAAAGCAACTGGAAAAGATGTGGAAAAATAGCCTCTTTTCCTCTACAAAGTATATGTACTTTTTTCCTCTATTCTTAAACAATTAGTAAGCTATAATGATTAACAGAATATATATGTATATAAATAGAATGGTCAATTAATTCATTCGATGCAAATGATTTTTAATTATTTAATATTTTTCGATTATTTGAATTGTCAGTCCAATGTTAGAGTTACGCGCCCGTGCGCGGGGGTCGTGGGTTCGATTCCTGGTTTGGTCAATCAATTTCTTTTGTTATTTTAATTATTTGTGCTTTTAACACATTTTTAAAATTTAAATATAACGTGCAAATTGATTCAAATCACTCATTTATATACATACATGTATGTAGCTGCCCCAAAAACGATAGGGAATTGCATGGCCATCAGATTTTCGGCGTAACGGGGCCTAGGCCCAGGGTATGTTACTGTCGAGTGCACTCGACTAGTCCGCTTGTTTTTTCAAATATATATTTGTTGTTTTACAAATTTCCAACAAATGTACATTTTAAAGTAAAAATAAATAAATGTTTACAAAGGGAGAAAAGTACATGAGTATACGTAGTGCAAAAACGCTATAAAATACAAACAAATTTAGACTAAGCAAAATGTATTTATTAAATAAGAAAAACCCCTTCGAAACGACGCACTCCAATACAAAAATTTTAAAATAAATGCATGCTGTAGACGATGATTTCAGAATGCAGCAAGTAGCGCCTGTCCCACCAGATTCACCTTGGCGAAGTTCTCGTCCTGCGGTGTATTTGTCAGCTCACGGAGCTTATCCATCACATTGTCGACGGAGACAACCTGAGCGACAGTCTCCTGACCGCATGTGGTGGTTGTTAAATTGCCAATGGCCTGCATGGAACGATACCATGCCTCCAGATCTTTGGCCCACTTGAGCAGCTCCACAACACCCGATGTGGTCACATGACAGACCTCCGCTCTGGCCACGCCTTGGGTCTGTGAAATGGTTACATTCAAATAAAACGTAGCAATGGCTATTTGTAAATTTGGACTGCCCGCCCGTATGCCACTGACGAGTTCAATGATCTGGGGCAGCTGAGCCTCAATCTGTTTTCGTCCCACGTTGTGGGTCAAGGCGTTGGCCAGACAACGGCAAACCATCAGCTGATTCGCTGCCGCACCGCTCAACTGTGGCACCACGTAGCTCAAGAAGTTGTGGCTGTTGTGCAGCAGACTAAAGATGGCCTCATGACGCACCGCCAGTCGGAGCACGTCGAGCACTGGAAAGAGCATGCCGGCTGGCCACTTCAGCAGCATCATCAGCGCCTCCAAGGCCGTGGGCTCCAGCTCCGGTGACTTGTCTGTCAACCGGATGACGGCATGCAGCAGCTCATCGCCCACTTTACCCTCAGCGCTGGTTAATTTATTGTTGAACTCCCTGCAAAGAAATGTTATTAAATATAGTTTTTCATATAAGTGACTGTTCTTATAGGTTATAAATTAATTGAATAATGAAAATTTGTATTTAGATGAAGATTATTGATTATTTCTGTCACCTTAATTTCCATATAAATTCATAAGCATAGATATCCCTTAATTTGATAATGCAAATAATTAACTAAGCAATCTTTACAATTACTATAAATTCATGTTCGAATGGAATTGAAAGAAGTCAAATGCGAAGTCGAATGATTTTGATCGAGTGTCAGACTCAGTTCAAACGGATTGACGCGAAGTAAATAAGTGAGATAGTTACTTTGTTTTGAGTTAATTCGAGTTTGTTTCGAATCTCGATTTAATTTTCATATATGAATATAATTCTTATTATTAATAAGAGTTTTTAATCAAAGTTTGAATCCGAAAACATAATATTATTGACATTCTGTGTTGGTGGCAATAAAACAAGGCTTCGCCATTATTAACACAATTATTTATATACAGCTTTCTTTGTGCAATGAGGAAAAATACTTTGCTGTTTATTCCACCAACCCAGACAATCAAAGTGAGGAAAATTGCAACAAAGTGAAAAAAGCAGTCATTTGACAATTAAAATTATATTAATTATTCGATTGAATTCGGCCATTTCAAATTCATTATTTTCATATAGCACATTCCTTCATTCGCACTCATTTCGATAAGGAACTGTTATTTTAGAACTCAATGTCACTCACACTCAAACGTATTCAATTCAAAGTGCGCCCGCACTCACTCAATTCGACATCGTTCGAATTAATTCATTGGAACTCAAGTTTTGAGTTAATTCATGACGACCTCTAATAAATAATTCCATCATATCACATCAATCAATTTCATTATCCTTTCAAGTCTGTCTGGGCTAATTCCTCGCCAAGCGGAGATACCTTTAACGTTAGTCTTTACTCACTTCATCTTGTCGAGCACTTTGCTGGCATCGCAAGTATCAAAGGTGCGATAGTGGCTCACTGGAAAGTGCTTATCGCTGCCGCGCACAAAGTTGACATCCACGTTGGAGGACTTGCTCGTGGTGGTCGAATAGCTGGAGGCGCCCGTAAAAGGATCCATATTACCGCCACTATTCGTATTGCCATGGCTGGAGCCGGGCAGATAACGTGACCCGCCCGTAAATGGATCCTGATAGCCGCTGTAGGAATAATTACATGATTATTCTCAAATATATTGTACAAATTAAAAGTCTTTATGCTCACACGGAGGCTTGGGCGACAGGCGCCTGAGCACTTTGAGAATTCTTCACAATGAAGTTGGCAACCTGATCGAGATATGCTTGTGGCAGATTATTGCGATGTATAAAACTCTGGGCAGCTTGCCAGGGATCCTCGCCGTGATTGTAAGGCAACTTAATTGGCGGCTCCGTATCGGATATATCCACATTGAACACAAAATCGTACTCCTTGCCCTCGTGCAGTTTCTTGCCCGAATTGGACTGTGTGCCGCCCGTGGCGCCGGTGACATCGCCAACCAGATTCCATTTGCCCAGCTCCCACCTGTAACACTTGACGGATCCGTCCGTTTCACGCACCATTTTCGTTTGACCCTCGCGAGTGCCATTCGCCAGCAAAGCCTCCGGTCCAGGCAGACTAGAGCAGGAAAAGAGGAAGGAAATTTTGTTTAATTTATGCAATTATAATTTGAATAAATGATGCACTTACTCTGTCTTCTTGACGCCTCCAATTTCCTCGCTAAGTTGCGACTTGTGCATGGCAACGGCCAAGTCGAAGGCCTGTCTGAGACCCTCCTTTGCCTGCCGCGTCGGATCCTGGGTGAAAACCCGGACAACGCCATCACTGCAGCCGGTGACAATGTCGCCATTCTGCAGACATGTCACGGACCACACGGAAATCGCCGGATGGAGAAGGGGAGCGCCCAGTTCATCGCCAGTGATTACATTCCACATGCGCAGCGTGCTGTCCTCGCCACAGGAGACAACAATATGCTCGCCGAGCGCCTTATTGCGTGCCATGGCATAAATATAGTTGGTGTGACCACTCAGCTCACGCACACATTCCCCGTCCTCGTTCCAGAAGCGCAACACCGCATCGTTGCCGCAGGAGAGCAGCGATTTGGCTGGCAACGGGATTAATCCACGTACACAGTCCGTGTGACCTTTCAACAGACGCAATTTCTCGCCCTTGGCATTCCAATAGTAGATGCACTTGTCCGCACCGCCAGTAACATATTTCTGCTGGTCGGTCAAGGTGGCCACTGCCCAAACGGCGGCCTCGTGTCCCTGCAGCGAGACATGCGTAACATCTCCCGTTTCACTGATGATCCACACACGTGCCGTTTTGTCCCAGCTGCCGCTGATGAGGCTGCGCGTCTGGAGACCCGCCGAGAGTGCACACACCGTCGACTCGTGCCCCTTGAGGGTCAACAGTGGGACAAATGCATCCTGTTGATAGATGCAAATTGTGGCGTCATTGCTGGCCGTGCATATCCATTGCTCCGACTCCAGAAAATATATGTACGATATAAAGTTTTTGTGATCCTGCAGTGTTACGCTCTCGATGTACTCATTGCTTTAAAAATATAACAACATCATCATAAACATATACTATTTGTATATTCTTTGTCTTTGTCTTTCTTACGCACCCAATGGGCTTCCACACTTTTGTGCTTTTATCGCGTGAACCAGATAAAATCAATTGGCCACCGCCGGCTGCACTTCCACCGGTTGCCACGGCCCGCACATCCAAACTATGACCCAATAGTTCGCAGCTCAGTTTGTAATTGTCCAGCGTTGGCTCCATTTTCTTTGCACAATTTTTCACTGACTTTGCAATTTTTCTTTTTCACCGGCGTTTTTTGGCAAATCGAGCAGAGTTGTGTCTAGTGTTGGTCATGAGTGAGTGAACAAAAAAGAGTTGCTCCCTGAAGTGAGCAAGTGAACCTGTTCCTTCCAAATTGCTCATTTAGCACTCACTCATCCAGGAATGAATTTCCCCCAAGAAGATCCCTTCAATTCAGTTAGAATAATATAGACCAATTAATTAAGCTGACGGGACGACTATATAAGATTTATATTCTAATTGAAATGAACAAATGAAATTTTCTTTTATTTATGTAATTTCTTCACTGCTGTTAATATAATTTTTAATAGTCAGTGCATTTATATATTTTTTAAGCTTGTTATTTTATATTCAAAGAACAGCGTACTATGCTTGGTGTGCAGCATACATGCCTTTTGCGCTTACGTGCTTTTGTTACGTTGATAGATCTTTACGTTGCGCAAGTTGCGTTTGTAAACAGAAAATCGAATAAAGCGGAGCTGCAAAACGAGTTATATTCCGTTTAGTTTTATAATACAAAATTTGAACCCAATTGTGATAGATAACATAATATAAATATGCTATTGAGCGGCGCAAATATCAGAGTAGCGGTGCAGCGACTTGCAATTCTGGCGAGTCGCAATTTCGCCGTCGCATCCACAACTGAAGAGCAACAACAACAAGAGTCCAAGAATCCATCTCCCCCTCCACCTTCCCCTCCCACAACGCCACCAAAGTCTGCCCATGGAAAAATGGGCGGCTGGCAATTGCACTGTTATGGCGACGTCGACGAGCTGCAGTTCTCTGATAAGCTCAAGTTGCCGCAGATACGCAGCTCGGATGAATGCCTGGTGCGGATAAGTGCCACATCCGTGAATCCCATTGATGTCGCAATGCTGCGCGGCTACGGATCCACACTGCTCAACACGCTGCGTTGCCAGACCGACGATTATATTGAATTTCCACTGACACTGGGTCGCGAATTCTGTGGCGAGCTGGTCCAAAAGGGCATGGGCGTCTCAAGTGGGGGGCGACTGCAGCTGGGCAGTCGGGTGTGGGGCGTGGTGCCCGTAACAAATACCTCGGGCTCCCATGCCGAATACGTTGTGGTGCCCCAATCCTGTGTAAGTACAGAAAGCATATTGAACTGAATAATATTCATAATTTTTTTAAATTTATTTTTAATTTTCCTGATATTTATAATAAAAACATGTATTGGTTAATTGTGAAGTAATTTAAATTTTCTTCATTAAAATGTTTAATAATTTAATCTTAATCTCTGTCCATCCATATTTTCAGCTTGCGTCAGCTCCAAAGGAACTGGATGACAAGGAGGCAGCCAGCGTGCTTTATGCCGGCCTTACAGCCTGGTCGGGTCTGTATATATCCGGGTTTTTGGGCGGACCGTGTGGTGCCACCACAGCAGCTGGCGGTGGTGCCAATAAACGTGTCCTCGTCCTCGGCGGCTCTGGCGGCGTCGGCAGCCTGGCCATCCAAATACTCCACTCGCAGGGCGTCCAAGTGCTGGCCACTTGCAGTGAGGATGCCGTCGAGATGGTGCGTTGCCTGGGCGCCGACCACGTTGTGGACTACACGAATCCCGTCGAAATGGAAAAGCTGTGTACTTATGCACCGTACGATATTGTTTTGGACTGCGCTGGACAAGGGGGACAACATGCTGCGGATTTAAAGTTTGATTTCCATCAGTATGTCACATTCTCCTCGCCGCTGTTGGCCAACATTGATAAGCAGGGACTCTGCCTGGGTGCGCTCCAGAACATCTCCGATCTTCTCCAGACGAATGTCAAGAGTGTCACCCAACGTGGTGGATTGGTCAAATGGGGATACTTCTATCCAGCGGCGCATGGCATTCAGTTCCTGCAGCGCCTGGTAGAGCGGCGTAAGGTGAGAAATAACAAAAAAAAACCAAAGCTAAAAAAACCAAAGAAATTATAAATTATGAAATTCAACTAAGAAATTTATTCAAAGTACACAAATTCGAAAAACCACTTTGAAACGCAAAATTTTGGCAAAGCTAAAACCATACCTGTTAAATGATCAGTATTCGTAATAATTAGTAATTAGATTATTTTTATTTAAAAGTCGAACTAATGATTAAATTACGATTACTTTCGGGTATTCCCAATTATTTAATGATTACGATTACAAAAAATCAAAATAAAATCTAAAATTATTACAATTATTCAAAAAAATCGGGAATAATCAAAAATAATAATTTTAACTTAAAACCAAAAGTATTTGATTAAAAATCGCAATTAATTAGTAATATTTAAATTTTTAAACTAAACTTATTTTACTAAAATCGCCAAATTTTAAATTAAATACTTTTGAGTTTCATTTTTTCTAAATTTTGTCTTCTAAATTTAATTTTTCTAATTTTTATTTCCTAAAAACATTATTCCTAATTGTAAATTCCCAGTTTTTATTTTCCTAGTTTTAATTTTTATTAAATGATTCCTAATTTTGTTTTTCAAATTTTGGTATTCTTTGTATTATATTTCAAATATTTTCGACATATCTCAAAAACTATTTTAAATTTTTAATACATTTTAATTTTACATTTACAGCTTATTCCCCAAATCGACAGCAGTTTTAAGTTCGCAGAGCTACCGAACGCTTTCGAGAGGATGAAGAAGGGACATTTGCGGGGCAAGGTCGTGGTGAACCTCAAAGACTGAATATTTTTTGTTGTTAACTTATTAAATAAACTTGTTTAAATGCAACTAAAACGAACTTAATTTTTTAAATAGCTTTTCACAACGGTTGCGCAACTGTTGCACCAAATACATTGGTTTCGATTTCTTATCGATTCATTCGACAGTTATCGTTCTGCCTCCATAGCCAATTGCCTGTTTTCTGCATAATGTTAAAAATTAAATTAAATATTTAACGCCATAAAATGTTTAAATAAAGTGTAAGCAAAACTTGATTACGAAGTGAATCATCAATATTAATAAAGCATTCATTCAAGTCTGCAATCAGAGTTGAAAGTAAATAACCTTCGTTCTTTACATTATATTTGTTGTTTTTATTTTGCGCATTCTTGTAATATTTTTTGTTGTTCTTTTTGGTGCCAATCAGTGCCTGTTATGATGTGAGTGTAAACCAAACACAGCGCAATAAACAAGAATACAGAATACAACAAATTTTCTTGTTATTAAACAATTGTAAATTATAAATAAACCAATACACATGCACCGCCGGCAAAAACAGAGAGCGCGTGAAATGAGCAAGTCTGAACAAATCTAAAGAGCGCCAAGAGAGCACACTGCGGCCAAGGCTAGAGTTGTCAGCTGTTTTGAAATCGGCTTATTGGTACCAATTATAATAATTGGAGCACCATTGTCATCATATTGCTTGGCCAATTGTTAAAATTCGAGTAAATTAAAATAATTGTTCATTATTCACAATTGCTTAGCTGCACAAATATCAGCCTACAAGTGCATGTGTACCCAATAACAATAGAATTTTTGTATGAATTCTGTACCAGAGTGCGTTCAGGGCGCACACTCGCCCGCCCAAAGAGTGCGCGGAACTCTGGCAATGAAACGGCTGTGCATTGTAGGACTGTCGAGTGTAGGAGAGTAACAATAACAAAATAACTGACAGACATGTTCATAAACATGCGCAAAGTGTAGCAACATGTAGCTGGGACATTCGATATCAGTGTATCTGTGAGATACACTGCCTGTATGTGCCCAAACATGTTATGTTGCTGAATATGAGGGTTGCTTTCGTGAGAAGATATCAGAGTTTCGGCAATGTGTTTCTCTTCGCGGTACACTGGCAACATGTATCTCAACATGCAGCATTGAACGTGTGCTGCGTTGTACTTGAGAAATGAAACTCCGGCTGAGTTGTTGTTACGTCGTCGAGAGAGTCGCGTGTTCATGTGTCGCGTTCGCGTTCTGATTGTCTGATGTTGCCACGGGCTTTGTCTGGTCGCAATGCAGCCGCACCACTGACTGACTGACAACAGATAAACAACAAAAAAAAAAAAAACATTCGCCGCTGAGTGTGAAAAGTGCGTGTGTCCCGTTAATCAATTGCTTTAGTTAAAGTCTCTTGTTGTCTCCTTTGATTGTGTGCGTGCATGTGTATGTAGTGTGTGAGTGTGTGTGCGCTGCTAAACAATAATAATAAAGCAATCAATTGGCACACGAGTTTCATAAATTGTGTTCAATTTAAATTGTGCACAAATCAAAAATGCATTAAATTCCATTCAAGCAGAGCTCAAGCAGAAAGCACAAAAAATAAAATACATTAAAGCTGCACAAACACAAATAATACAAATAATTTTTGGGCAATTTTTCCAGATATTTTTCATTGATTTTTCTACTGGCGCGCCACACACACACACCTCCTGCCGCTATCAAGAGAGAGAGAGAGAGAGAGAGAGAGAGCAAGTAAAACGTTAGCAAGGGGGAGGAGAAGACAGAGCGAGAGAGCGTTGCCATGCCGCCTTGTGTTTTGTGTACATTTCGGCATTGGAACACTCTGTGACACTGTGTGCATGTGTGTGTGTGAGTGTGGATTATCCTTTTTTATATATTTTGTTTATTTTCAAGTGCCTGTTTCCATTTTGTTGCGCACATTTTGTGCTGTTCATTCGTTTCGCTGCATTTCATTCTCGCAGCGTTTCAAACACAATAAGCATAAGTGTGTGTGTGTGTGTGTGTGTGTGTGAGTGTGTGAGTGTCGGCAGCTGCCCTATGTAAATTTCTCTCTCTTTATGCCTGCTCTCGCTGGCGTTTTACCCCCCTCAGTGACGGTGCCCAATGTTTTGGGCTCTGCTTTGCTCGCACATTCGCATCGTAGCTGGCGCCATGCTCTCTAGCTCTCTGATGATTCTCTCTCAGTCGCTCTCTCTCTCTGCCTATATGTATTTTCACATATTTCGCTGTCGTTGCTCTGGCCTGCAGTCGTTGTCCTTTGGCCGTGCGCTGCGCGTTGCCAACCAATTTGCCGTGTGTGTTGTCATTGTCATAATAAGAAAATTGCTGCTGCGGTTGCGGTTTCTGCGAATGTTTTTCAAATGTGAATTGTTTTCGTCATTTCAGTTACCTGTCGCCAGGAAGGCTAATTCAAGAAGAAGAAGAAGCAATCATCATTAACAATAACAATTGAAGTGAAAAAGATAAACGAAAATCGTGAAAATCGTCATGAAGCATTTGCATTGACAAATTTAAAGTGTTGCATACTTTTTGCGTTTTGATTTCGGTTCCGTCTCCCCGCGCGTTTAATCAACGGATAATCACGCTCTCCGCCAATTCATCATCAATCTATTTATCTGTGTGTGTGTGTGTGCGTATCTGTGTTTGTGTATATTTTATACTGCTCTGTACATATGTACAATATTTGTCGTCATCCTTCATCATCATCTTCATCGTTGTTGTTTTTGTTATTTGCTCGGCATTTCGTATAAAATAAAAATATAAAAAATTTGTGTTTTTCGGTGTTGTCTCGTGTAAGTGTCTATAATTTGTTCAAATACGACAAGCGATCCGCAAAAAGCAAGAGAAAAATTAAGAAAAAAAGCATCGCCATCAAAAGCAACATTTATCGATATCAATACTCGATATGGCAAATATTCAACGATTTGTATCTCAACTGTTCAAGCAATCGAATTCCCAAAACCAACAACAACAACAGCAGCAAGTTCAACAAGATGAGCAAGAGGAAATTGGAAACGCCTAGCAGCTTGAAAGGTTCTTCAAACATTATTGTACAATCTCTATTTGAAAACCCATTGGAAATTGTTCAATTTTCATTGCGAATTTGATTTGGATGAGCAAAATCTATCAATATTATTGGACACTTAAAATGGTAAGTTTCGATAGCTTTCTATCGATAAGCAAAATTTCGGAAGTTTTTAATTGGCGATAGACTGTTTACTTATGTTGTAAATTTAGATTTTTTGTTCAGGATATAACTTGATCTTACTGCTGTAGGAAATAAGTTAAGAATCTCTTTAAATAGGGTTTCTAGAGTCTTAGATTGGTGTCATAAGAAAGTTTATATTTTTATTAGTGTTTTTTTAATATATTTATCAACAATAAAGAGTAAAACTCATGTTTTTTTTTACTGAAAATTTTGATTATTTGTTCAGGATATACAAAACTTAACCTTACTGTTAAAAGAAATAAGTTAAAAATCTGTTTAAATAGGTTGTTTAGAGTCAATAATGAGTAAAATTCATTTTAATTGACTTCAATCTTCAAGGAATAAATAAAATTTATTTTCATTTATAATGCTGCAGCTCAAATGAATTAGATTTTTCTACTCTATATTGATGGACAAGATATGATAAATAGATAACAGATTTATCTGTCCCTCATTTTAGACCTTATCTGTATCACAAAAAACAACCCAAACTACATAATCAATAACCACATTGGATTAACATAACAATACAAAAGAAATATTGAAATGAAGGAGAATGAAAGAGAATGAGAGAGATCCAGAGAGCGCTTAGGTGCATTAAAAGATTAAACTTGTCAGAAATGCTGACATTAAGCGTTTATCAAACGAAATATCTTCAACATGACTACAAGATATTTCTGGTATCATCAAAAGATACGCGTATCTAGAATGCATTTGCATAGGCTGGCAATCAACTGTGAAATCGGTTAACTAATTAAGACATAAATACAATCAAAATGCAACTAACTGGATAACAAAACAAGTCAACGCATGAGGTTGACAAACAAATCGATGCGATGCGATGCGATCCGATCCGATCCGTGAGATACATTTGTCAGCGCCTGCAGTGCACAGATACAGATACAGACTAGTACCGTGACTACTTCCCAGTTGTATCTGCATCTTTTAATGGCATCGCAGGCGTCGTTTGCTTTTGTTTTCGAAATGTGCGGGCAACATGTTTTGTTTGTTTACATTTGAAATGGAATTTGCTCTGCTATCTCCACTGCTTGTCTGTGTGCGTGTGTGTGTGTGTGTGTGTGTGTATGTGTTTGTCCGGCATCCGCAAGATACGAGTACGTATCTGCAAAATGCATTTTGCTATTTTGGTCAACTGCTTGGCTCTGCACTGAAGGTCCACTCTAATGAGGCAAATGCCATCGTGCGTATCGTGTGACACTAGGCAAATATCGAGACGACTTTCAGAACCTTTATCCACTCGTTCTCTCTCTTTCGCTCACACTCTATCTCAGCTTGTAGACAAAACGTGCCGCATATAAAGATTGCCGGTCTCTCTTTAGCCCTGTGTTGTACAACGCATTAGCGTTTGACAAGCAGCAAAAAAAAAGAAGCAGACAACGGTACTGTAGAGGTACTCGACTGTTAGATGCCCGGTACCTTTAACTTTGCAGACATTAAATTTAATCAAATTAAAAAAAAATCAAATACAATTAAGAAAAAAAATTAAAAAGTCAACTGTAGAGGTACTCGACTGTTAGATGCCCAGTACCTTTAACTTTGCAGACATTCAATTTAATTAAATTAAAAAAAAATCAAATAAAATTAAGAAAAAATAAATAATGAAATTCTTTGAAAAAAAGATACAGGTGAACTAAATCTCAAGACTATAACTTTGAACTAAAACAACAAGTTTGTTTGCGATCACAGCATAGAAGTATAGTCAAGAATTTGCTTGCTCTAACGATCAAACAGTGTCACAAACCCATAAGCCTGTGTAAACTTTGGCTACTCGAATAAAAGTAAGCAACAAAAAAAGCAATGATTTCAAAGCAAAGCAAAGCAAAGCAAAGCAAAAGAGACAATCAGCAGGACGTCAGCCACGCAAAACCGTCACGTCCAACGTCCAATGTCACATTTGAAATTCCAATATCCTGAATATCTCGGTCTGGTGCACAGTGGCCACACATGAGCAACGAACGATTCGCTGCTTGTTAAATTAATGAGGCTCTGCTGTAAATGCATTTAAGTATGTTTACAGATGATTAAAAAAATCTCTTCCTACTGGAGGCTGAATTCATCATTTGTTTGTTTGTTTGTATTTATGGTATACTTCTTAAAGATAACTTTGCTTTCGTATTTATTGTTTTGAACTAAGGAAAATATGTTTCTGCTTTAAAATATATTTTTGCAATGTCATTTTCTAAAAAGTACAACTTTTATTTTGAATTGTCATTTAAAATTGGTATATTTTAAGTATAATTTGTATTTTTATTGAAAAATCATAATGAGACCATCAAATTATAACTATTTTTGTTATTTTCCCTTTAAACTGTGTTTGCTTTGCTTTTTCTTTTGATAATTTGCCAATAAATGCGGAACTTTGCAAATATCAAATGTGCATTGTGTGGCCAACTGTCTTTTCGTCCAAGATGGTAACAGTAAAGGCAACAAATGTTGTCTTCTAGCTCCTCCTGCGTCTAGGAGACACCCTGGAAGTCTGGCCAAGTGCAAGTATCTAAGCTATGTATCTAAGTATAACCAAAGAAGCCCGTATGTTTTGTATTATGTTACACAAATATTTAAGCTGCCTTAAGTAGATACAGCGAAACGCGTTTAAGATATACAAATAGAAAGAGGGAGGTATAGGGGGAGGGGAGAATGAAAAGCGAGGAAAAGCGCTACAACACAAATGCAAGAAAAGTTACATTAAACTTGCGCCTGGATTGTGTGCGGGTGCCCAGTAGGAGGCAAAAGTCGTGAAAGAAGTTATCACTACTCAAGATATACATGTATATAAATATGTGTACGTATGTATGTGTATATCTGTGTGTGTGTGTGTGTGTGCTGGTATGTGTACACATGCCTTGACTGGCTTTGGAGCTGGCAACTCTTGACGGGGGTCTTAGTTTTTATGTGCTATTTGTATAAGTTGTCTGCTGATGCTCTGTTTTTCTATTGATACGCATATCGTTTGCCATTTGCCAGCCACTCACTCCCCATTCCCCTATCCCCCCATTACCCTCTCTAAGTCGACACAATTCACTTCAATTCAATTTCTACGATTTCATCTTGGCAAAAAGTCTTTTGGGCAAACGTTTGTTAGCCACTTGACTGCAGCCTTTTGGCCCAGCCTAGAAAAGCAGCAAGAGACTGAGAAAAGTTGAACAAGTAAGCAGCAAGTGCTCGACTGTTAGATGCCCTGTATAAGTATCTATCTTATATATAATATAAATTTAAAGAAAATAATGATAAGTTGTAAAAAGGAAAATATTAAGTCCAGTTCTTAAATGATATCTGTATAAGAAATATTATTAAAAAAATTTTACAATTTTACATACATGGTCCCAAACACACCAGTCTAGTTACTGGGCTCAAAAGAATCGAAAGGCGAAGAAAAAGCAGCAAAATAGATGAAAAGAGGAAGAGTAAACCTGCATACATGAGATACATTTTCATAGGCTTATAAATTTCAATAAATTCATGAATTATTTTGCATGTTATTTGAAGCTATTCCGCTTTAGGTCTGCTCATTGTAATTTTTGTTGCTGTTGTTGCTATTGTTGTTGTTGCTATAATCCCAACTAATACGCAGCACAGTTAGTTTGGGTTGTTTTCGTTCTCGTATCCACAATTTATAGTCAACAACAGGCAGTAGAAAAAAAAGGAATCGATTGGTTGGGTTTTTTCTCTTTCAACTGCCTCGTGGGCGTTTTTAATCAAGATACACGATTGCCACTGTCCCGCTCTAAAATATTATTGTTATTTGTTTATGCATTTCTTCTTCTGCAGAAAGCAGAAGGCCAAACAGATAGCATCGAGTACGTGCATCTTGTATCTCGTAGGTAGCTTCGATTTATGTGCCTTAAACATTTTTATTTCAATTACCGAAATGGGTGTGTCCAACAGCATTATTGCACTCAGAGATTGTGCCATCTTCTTGTTTTTTTTTTTTTATTTATTCTACCAGTGTGATTTATGTGAGAGCTTTAACACAAGCAAATATCCATATTGATAGCTTATATAAGGAATTTGTCAAAAACCATGCCAAACTAATATCTGATGAGGTAGCAAAAATGGTAAGTTTTTGCTTTTGATTCATTTTGTGTGCTGGTATGAGTGGAAATTGATTTATTTGACTTTTTGGCTTACTGTTAAATGTTGACTTAAATAAATAAATACGCTGAATAAGTCTTAATAGTTGCAAGGAGTGGAAATGAAGAAAAAATCATAGGATTGTTTAGAATATAGGATTGAAAATGTACACATATGTGCATAAGCAAAAGAAGGGACCAGCGAAATAAAGCAAGTAGGCAAAATTTCCGCAATATTAATATTGATTTCTAAATTTTAACTATATCTATATAAATTTCTTTATTTGTTTAGAGCTCATAGTAATTTATAAGAAGCTACAGACCCAAATAAATTTTTTTCATAAAAAATTAAAAAACATTTTCAGAAATACATACATATTTATATTGATTTCTAAATTTTAACTATATCTATATTAATTTCTTAATTTATTTAGAGCTCATAGTAATTTATAAGTAGCTACTCAAATCCAATCCTAAATTCAGAAAATAAATTCAACTAACAGACGGCTGGCAACAACATTTAACTTAAGACCCAACGCGATGATGTGTGTCTGTGACAGGCGGCACCTTCATTAGTTTAATTATAATCATTTTTACTTGTCAGCGGCAACGAAATGGCAAAAGTAAACAACAAAAGAGAACAAGCAATAAAGCCAAGAAGAAAATGGCCAACGAACAGGCAATACGACGAGTTCGAGGCAAATGCCAATATTCAGCTCAATGCGGTGTTTGACCAAATTAAGTTTGCAAGTGGCTGACTGCCCAAAAATGATTGATTTAATGAGGCTATCATTAACACTTTGCACAGCGACACACCTAGCCAGATAAGGAATCGATTGGGACCTTGAGATATATGGGTTCTATGCTTTGAATCTAAAGGGAACGTGGCTTGAATGAAAATTTCCCATGCACATACTATAGGAATAAAGAAAGAACCACATTCGTAATTTGAGCAAATAAATTTTAAATATTTATTTGCTGAATATTTCTTGGTAAATATTAGTTTAGAAAGTATAAATTATTATTAATAGTTTATAGATGAAGAAAGAAATATCCATTATACCTATTAAATAACCAGATAGTATAGGAATAAAGAAAGAATCAATTTCAACAAATAAATTTTAAATATTTATTTGCTGTATATTTCTTGGTAAATATAAGTTAAAGAAGTAGATGAAAAAAATGTATATTATATGAACAAATAAATTTTTAATATTTATGTACTATATACATATCAGTAAACAATAGCTTTGCTATTGTTCATTAACAATTTATAAAAATGTACTCAATATGACCTTTTAACATTTCGATGAAATTCATGAGTTCAACTTTACGCACACGAACTTCTAATTGCCAACCCAATTTTCGGGGCTGTAATGATTGTTTGTTTCTAGCTTTTATTTTTTGTTGGGGGGCTTTCGATCCAGTTTATTATGCCATAAACAATTAGGCGAAAAAGTTGGTTGTCCTTGCGTGGCCAGAAAGCATTAAATAACACGCAAGTGACCCGCTTCATGGCTCAGCAACTTGCCCAGAACTCCAACAATGCTACAAAACAAATTGTGGATGTCTATTGAAATTGGACAATAAACACTTTGGTGTCATGTGTGTGCGGGTGGGTGAGTGGGTGTGTATATATATACAATATAATGCGGAAAATATATGCGTACGTAAACTAACTTTCTCTTTTAAGGATTGGTTTTCAATTTATAACAATTGAAACATATTTCAATTAATTTATTACTAAATGACATTAGCTAAATATCATAAGAAAGTAACAACTTTTGAATGATGCCTAAAATAAATGCCAATATTGTTAAATTTTTATGAAATGCTAAAACAAATTTAATGAAAATACTTCAGTATTTTTCAAATACTAATGTGCATTCTCTTATCTCTATTTGCACTGATTTAATTCCAGTGAAAACACATTTCATGTTACATGCTTGATGCGATTAACTCATAAAAAATGAGAGCCATTTGAAAATGCAACTACATGTTGTTGATAACATGCAAGAGTACAAAAACAACAAAAATATGTTTATAATTTGTTAAAACCATAAATTATAATATCAATAAATGGTAGAAATATTCGCTGAATAAAAGTAATACAAGCATAAAACAAACGGCAAAAAAAAGAAATGGTAATATTTAAGTTGAGTGGACACAACTAGCAAGTACCCTGTAAATAGGGAATAATTACTTTGTAGTTGCAATATGAGGAAATATGTTCCAATCAAAAAAGATATGATAAAAACTGATGAAAACTGCAATAATAAAATTTATTTTGAATCTGATTAGTTTGGGTAATAAGGTGGAATATACACTACCATATTTAAAGTGTACAGGGTATTTAAATTGCAAACATTGAATTTTTAATTGCTGCAAATTTGTGTTTTTTAGTTTTAACGGCTTTCATGTATCTCTCTCTCTGCACATATTTATTTATATATAAATATATGTATGTCTCTGTATAAATGTACATAAATAGTGAATGTATATATGTACATGTGGATGTGCTTATGTTTATTGTATACTTGTATGTGGTTAGCATTAAGCGTATTTGTGCATTTGCGTTTATTTATTTTCAAGCGTTTTTATCGCTCGTTTTTGCCACGTTCCACCGCACAGGCATTCAAAATATTAACTGCTTTTCATTTGCGCCTTGTTTTTCTACATTTTCTTTTTATGTCTGTGTTTTTTTTACGCAAAATTGCAGCATGCAAAATTTATAGGTTCGCGAAATATTGGATGAAATCTAAATTGTTCGTGTTGAAATCATTCAGCATAACTGTACGAATATATTTAAATGTATATGTATATCTTTTATTATTTTTTCTAAAGTGAAATATGATTTTTTGAGGCCGATTTTGTTGGCAAATTTGCTGCTGCGAATATTGTATGAAAATTGAATTAAAAATGAATAAGAATAAAGTTTGGTTGATGATTAAGCTAGCAGATAGTAAAGGATAAACCTTGTAATATAGAGATTAATTCGGAATATTTTTATATCTTACTACTGCTCGTTTTAGGAATTCTTTATGCATACTGAGTTGATTTAGTTCTTGTTATTTCCACCACAACGTTTTCTATAACGTGTTGTATATTTTGCATTACATTTTTAATGACTTTAATCAGGAAATATATTTGCTTATTTGTTGTATTTAAATATTTGTACTTAAATTATTTGCCAAGAAACATTTTCAACATTTGCAGCTCACAATTAAATAAATTGTTAATCATTTGAGCCATAAAATAAATACAAACGTTAACAACAAAATCAAATTCCATTAGGGCATTCAAATAAAATTAAACAAAATTACAAATGCATGGTAAAATTGTAATTTGAAACCTGCTGTGGTTTTGTCTCCTCTTGTATTTTGCTATTTAACACGCATCCCTCTTCACTTTCCTAAAGCCTGAGGCGATATTTGGAATGGGTTTTTATTTGACAGTGCGAAACGCAGCTGGAGGCGTGGTCAATGACTTGATTATTTTCAGGTCACTTTTATGTAATTTGTCATTTTAATTTACCGCCTATGTTGTGTTTTTCGTGTTTAATTAGCAATTCAATGTACATAAATATAGAATGTTGTTCCTTTTAATACACTCGTTACTAGAGTGGTCGTTGTATTTATATTTTCATTATATTCTTTAGGATATGAAATGTTTTTTTAATGCAGACTCTAAAAGTCAGCGAAAACTTTTATAAAAAAAAAAAGTCATTATGTTTTCAGAGCTGGTTATAGGGTAGATATCAGCCGACTATACATAACGATTTTATTGATTTTTTTTAGTTTTGTTTTAAATTAAATATTTTTAATAGATCTTACACAAATTTTTTTTATGTTATTTGAATTTGTTTACTCGCTCTTTTTTATTATTTGCTGTGCAATTAATTTCACACTACGGCTTTTTGAACGCACAATATGCACTTTTTGCAGCTGTTTTAAAAACTTGAATAATAATTTAATTAATATTTTAATTAAACAGTCGCAGCGCACATGATTTCATCAATTCTACTTGGAGTGCACACATTTTAATTGGATTTTACAATAGTACGTTTTTATTTTGCTTATGAAATCAAAAATTAAATTAGAAAAAAATATTAACAAAAATCAATGTTTGCTTGTCATTAATAAAAAGTTTTAAATTATTTAATGAACTGAACAAATTTAATTGGCTTAACATTTTCAAGCTAGGAACTTTAAGTTTACATATTTACATAGACTTTTTAATGCAAAAGCATATTATATCCAAGTTTACTCATTTGAGGAAATGCAATTATTATACCGAAAACTTTGAGTTTTTATCCCTTTGCTTATTCTGAGGGGCTGATTTGGCTCAAAAAGATCAACGGAAAATGCTCAATGCAAATGTTGTAGTGCTCTTCAGAATGAAACGAGACGTATTCTGCATTTTATCAGAAGCATCATTAACGAGCCAAAATCATTAAAGGGTGCAACCCCCAAATAGAAAAAGTTTTTGTAATATCTGCATAGTGGTTTTTTGGTTGTTGTCATTGTTGTTCTTGAACAACCCCCAAAAAAAATTTGTGAAACGTCGACATATTTAACAAAGTGCACTCGTCGTTGAGGCGCGGAATTGAGAAACAGCGACAGCTGCCAAATGGATTAACCCAATGTTTGAGAAATTGCGTAGCATTTTCAAGCCTTCCGGCAACGCCAGCGCTTTTAACCCATGTGCGGCCCTCGGGCTATGTACATATGTATGTACGTGTATTAACATTAAATAGTACGAGTAATTGGAGCGTAATTGAGTTCAAGCATAAGTACAAATGTCAACTTGCAGTTGCCCAAATCAAATTCAAATTTAAATTGCAAATGTAAATTCTTTCTTTTGTGGGAGGAAACCGATCTGTTGTCCTTGCTTATTCCTTGCTAATGGAGGAGCAACAAAATGTGTGCACAACTTATAAAATGAACACTTGAATGCTACCAGATGTTGTGCTCCATTTCTTCTTTTTCCCTTCTGTATTCCTCCTAATGGGCAGTAGATCAAAGTGAAAACGCAAACTGCTGTCGCAAAACTAATAAAAATAAATTGTTTTGCCAATTTCGTAGACACACTTGTCAACTTATCATATTTGTGTGTTAATTTCATCGATAAGGCAGCAACAGTTGCAGCCACGGGGCAAAAATTTGACAGGAAAAAGTGTTTTTCTGTGTGGGTGAAACTGACAGCATATATGGCAAATTGAATTTATTTATTTTGCCACAATTCTTTGGTAAACGTATCAATGAGTTGTTTGTCTATAGATTTTTGACTTGATTTCTTAAAAAGTACAAGATAAGAATTGAAATTTTTAAAAATATATTTTTAATATATCTGATTATACTAAGTAAATGTAATATGATACATTTTTTGTTTGAACAATTTTTTATTATTCTTAGATGCTTCCAAATTGGCATAAAAAACCAATTGTTTTTCATTCATTTATTTTCTCGTTTACTTATAATTTTTTTCTTATCTCCGCCTTAGTTTTTGTGTTAGTTTAGCTAATTTAAATAACAATAAAAGTATCAATGTTTTGCTTATTTGTAAATCTGGCATTTCTGAAATGATTCAAACGAAGCTTAAAATCTTTACACTCCTTAGAGTGCGGCAATATATGAGCTCCCTTCAATAGCAACTCCCTGTCTCTGTCTCTTTCTTTCTCTCTCTCTCTTTCGGTCTTTTTGTATCTTACTCTCTTTTCAACTGCCAAGGCTTAAAGCCACTCCAGTCACTTGACACTCCCACGCAAACAGTTGGGCAAAAAAGGCATTGACTTTTTTCCTGTTTGTGTCTTACGTGGTAAAGAGACGGACATTTTGACCAAGTGCGAAGGAAGTGAATTTCGCCCGCATTAAATAACTCAAAATATATACAAAGTCCAAGAAAATTTTTGGACTTCGCTATGTGAGTGGAGTTTTTTTTTTGGGGACAAACTTTACTTTTAAAAAGTTACGTACATTGGATGACACTTCTGTTCGGTCGATACTTTTCCAGATGTTGCAACGTCAAAAGTGCAATGCTGGCACCGTCAACTGAAAACTGAAAAACTGAAAACTTATTTAGTCTTTTTCACATTTTCCACAGCACTTGACTTGCGAATGGAATTGACTTGGACTTGGACTTGGTGTACCCAATGTGTCTTCGTTTTGTCTCATTTTAGTGTCTACTTGACAACTTTAAAATTTCAATTAAATTCATTTGAACTGCGGCCGCAGTCGGTATCCCGTAATGAGCTGTGGACAACATCTACTGTCATTGCTTTGTTGTGACAGCAACTACATTGACAACTCTACACTGATAACAAAAAACGTGGTTGCTTGGATTTTTAAAAAGAAAAGTTTCTTAAAAAAATATTTGAGCTGCTATTTCATCATTCCATCTATTAGGTTACATTTATAGTCGAACTTCCCTAACTCGAATCACCCTTATCCAAAAAAAAGGTTCGAGTTAAGGAGATATTTGACTTATAGAGTTCTTTTTCTAAAGTTTATCAATTTCACTGACAAAGTTACAAAGAGATTCGAGTTCTAGAAGTTCGAGTTTCGGAAGTTGAACTTTATTAAAAAAAAAAATAAATTAAGGAGAATATTAATTTGAGGACTTTTAAAATAAGAAAAATAAAAACTTTTTGATTTCAAATTCATTTTTATAACATTTTGCTTGAAGTTATCTTATTTAAAAAATAAACACTATAGAACCAATATTCTTGAATTCTACAACTCGATCTTTTTTTATCAGTGTATAGGGAAGTAGGGAATGAATGCAGTGTCCATTGCAGTGCGTGGGCGGTGGCAATTTTGTGAAACGGAAAATGTCTTCATCAATCAAATACTCGGTTCAAACTGTCGACTATCCGACTGACGCAGTCACTCAACTCAACTCAACTCAATTCAATTCCAGAGAGCAATCATTTGACTCCTCTACTCACTTGACCAATGTTTTGTTGCTAAATTTCAATTACAACTGCATCTACTAAGTACATCAAATCAACTTTTCTTCAGCTACAAACTCAAGTCGAAGTCACATTGGGAACATTCTCGTACATCATCAGTCGTCAGTCGCCCGTCTGGTTCATTCATTTTGTGTGTGTGCTGTCAAAGAGAGTTGGATACAAAAAGTTTACTCCCAAAATTTCCCATCAGTTAGTTGTCCAGTCAACTCACATGAAAATTGTTAAGCTTTATTTAAAAAATTATTTTCAACATTCACATTTTGTTGCCTAATTGCACATGTTTGTGTGTGGGTGTGTGTGTGTGTTTGGAAAAAGTTCTTATAGAATGAGATTTAAACGAAAGCAGCTTATGGAGACCAGTTTTTAGGAGCAGAAAGAACGACAGAGAAGACAAAGTGATATATAGATATATAAGAGTTATGAGGACAGACAGAAATATAGATAAATTGTAAAGAAATCTTAAGTAAGCTAAAGTATATATTGTTATCAAAAGAGCTCAGAATAATCTCCAAATGTGGAAAATGAAATTTCAGAAAGGGAGAGAAAGTTCTTTTTTTAAGCTTATTTATCATATTTCTTTTAGATTATTTTAAACATTTGTGTAATTATTAACCTATTCTATTTTATCAAGGAATAAATTGCGATATCTATAAGCTGGAGTTTTGCCAATAATGAAGAGAAATAATTTCCTGTTTGTTTAACATGTAGAAATATCATACATCGTAAGATTATTTTGATAAATTATTGAAATAATACAACAAATTATGCAACTTGTGCAATTGTTTAATTTGCAATTCAATTTTGTGAATCAATTTCAAATCGAAAGCTAAGCCTGAAATTTTGCACATCATGACAATCCCCCTGTCATAGGGATGTGGTTCTGCACTGGTTACAAATGCCCCACAGCCCCTATTGTGATGCGCACCATGCTAACCAATTTTCAGGCCTGGGCCTGGACTGTCATTGTGGTCAAGTTGATGTGCCCCCAGTTGCTTCTATGTGTGCTGCACCGCATGGCGTCTCCAGGCCAGTAAATTGTCATGAGTGTGCGTGCGTCATTTGATATGTGTATGTCTGTCTGTGTGTTTGTCTGTCTCGACGTCTGTCTGATTGTCGACTGGCCGCATTTCCGTTCCCCAGCGACATTTGGCTGTCATTGTTGGCTTGGGTTTGCCTGGGTTTCGGTTTGGTCTGCTGCTCTGGTGCTTAATTATTACAGCATAAATTATCTGAGTTCGCTCAGCGTTGTTGGGGCTGTTGGGGCTGCATCTTGAGATGCGTCGGCGGTTGCTCTGCACTCTGCATGAATCACATGATTCACTTAACGACTGACTCTCGATTTGCATACTAAGAAGCTTTTTGTTGCCTCATGCGTTCGGCGGTCAGCGTTCTACAGACTCCACTGATAAGCTGCCATCTCCCTACGCAGCCCCCGTTTCTGCTCCCTCAAGTCCAAGAAAACCAGTTTTCAGGAATTGTCGTTGCTTACTGGATTTGGGATTGAGCTTAAAACTGAGTTTCATTTCACATTGACGACGCGACGTCGGTGTCTGTTCAACAGATAACACACATAAGTCTTGCCTTTGTTTGAACGCATTTTCAAATAAATGTACCCTGTAAAATGTAACAAAATGATCTTAAACCTAAATATATAACCATAAAGCTAAGTAAGCGAGACAAAAGCTAAATATATATGAATAATATGATTTGTTTAATTTCTAATGTATTTTTCGCCTTCTTACAAATTTAAAAAACTTAATTTCAATCCCGTTTCTAAGGACAAAATCATTGTTTTTGGTATGCCAATATTAAGGAAATAATTCTTTTTATATTCTAAAAATTTCTTAACAATTGTATAAACAATAAAAAACTGCTGAGTAACTTTGCATTATCTATTTTCTTCGATTTTATTTGAATATTTAGCTGCATTGCGCAGCTATTACATTGAACATTTAGGCACTCGTCAATTATTTCTGTTTTACAACTCTTTTTTATTTTCATTCATTCTTTTTTGTTATTCTATGCTCAGCTTTTATTGAACTCTTTGCAGTGGCACGTGATTTATTGATTTGCTCGCATTTTTTGTTTCCGACGCTGGGCTGAGAATCAATTTTTTATCGCTAATGGGGGAGAGTTGAGTTAGGTTCGATTGGGAATGGATCAGAAAAGACAGGGTTCGGCATTGATGAGTGTGTTAGCAACTGCTAGAAACATTTACCGTCTTTCCATTTCAGCATTTACTCAACTCAACTCAGCTCAGTTATCTTCTGATGGATTTGCCGTGGGAATTTGTAATTCCGTATGCACATTGTGTCTTTGGTGGTGCTTTATATGAAGTTGTGTGTATATGTGTGTTACCCTTGTACCTAAGTAAATATGATGGGTAATTTCTTTTTAAAGGTTTTGCGTGAGCCATTAGCTAAATTGCAATACGAGTAGGCCTTGAAGTACCTTAAATCAAATTAAATAGCTGCTGTCGTATTGAATTCGTTAAACAGGCGCCTCATGAGTTAGCTACAGACATTTCATTTACAATTACATTTTATTATTAATTTTATCTTTGAAATTTTATTAACGATTTTCTTAAATTTTCTTTCTCTTTGCAGGTAATTATGATAATGGATGCAAATATGGAATGATAACGACACTATAAGAATGTATTTAAAGTGTAAATATACTGGAAAATCAAAAATAGAAATAGTAATGATAATCTAAAATGAATCAAATTTAAAATAAATATGTAAAAATTTACTAGAATATTAAAATTGTAGTCGTTTCTGCTCTGAGTAGTTAAAATACCTGATTTAAATTTCGATTCCTTAAAAATTTCAAATGGCATCATTCTTTCGAATTCGGTGACATGCCTACAAATATAAAATGAATGCTATCATATTTTGATTGATTACAATATAGAAGTAGGTAAAAACAAAAGAAATTCATGAAATTCACATGTGTCTGTTTGTGTTTATCAAAAGAAAATAAAAAAAAAATGATTTCATGTGATTGGAACGACTTGTCTGCATAAAATAAGCAACCGAAAAAAAACAACCAAAACCCAAGCATTCAAGAAATGACAACAGAAATTTTCTTACTACTCAACCCCCGATATTCCCCTCTGAATCGACCCCCCTTGCCAGATTTTCGAACGAAAAGCAGACGAAGGGAAAAAAATAATCTCCATGGCACGCGGCGGCGACACTTCCAAGACGCAAAAATTTGCCAGGACATGCACAAGGAGCTGACAACGGAGTGGAAAACGGGGACAAGGACATAAGACGCACGAATCTTGTGCATGGCTTGGACTTTTTGCTGGGTGAGGCAACTGGGCAAAGATGGAAGGGTAGTAAAAGCGTACCGTTATACAAACATTACATAAAAATATTAAATTTATGATGCAATAAAAAAAGAGTGTTAAAAGGGAGAGAGAAAGAGAAGGCGCAGACAGAGTGGGAACGGGAACAACGAGGCAATGTCGACATGCGTGTTGGCAGGGTACGTGACCTGAACTGGGGTTTGGGTTTCGGAAGTTGACTTTGGGCCGGTTGGGCAAATGCGGAAAAGAATTAAAGAAAACGCGCATAATGAAAATTGGACAAACATTTTCATACATCACCCCACGGAATGGACAGTCGGAACGATCAACTGGACAAACCGGTTCCACACACTCCGTAAATGATCTTTTATAATAGCAAAAAAAAAGAGGAATAACAATATCGATGTCAACTGTTTTTAGTAAAGCCCTTACGTCAATGATAATAAAGGGATGGCACTCACATAACTAAGGAGTAAGGGATGAAAGTTGAGGCCTGAGGGCAGAAATAAGAATAGAGAGTGTGGCACACACACACACACACACACACGCTTCTTTCTCTCTCTCACGTACAGCTTGTGTGTGTCTGGTGTGTCTGCTTTTAGGCAAAAACTGTCACACGCCGTCGGCTTACTTTGTGACTTTTGACAGTCGCTAAAGTTGTGCAAATTCATGTTCCGCCTTTTGCTTCGATATCTTCTCGACTCGGTCTGTTGCTTGGAATTATATGAGAGCACGTGCCAGACACAACTGCAAAAAGGGGCATCAATTTGATTGCTTTGTCCAAATTTTTCATTATTTCTAATATATAATCAAATTTGCCAACACGCAAAGAGGCGAAAAATAATTGAATTTTGTTGTCTCATTTTATTTAGACAAAGGAGATAGAACAAAAGCATATAAACTATAAATGTTCCAAAAAAATATAAAACAACCATTATTTGGCAATTTAGCTGAATAATTTATTTGATGTCAAACAACGAGTATACTTCCGAAATAGATTTTCGTTCTCTAATAAAAATGAAATATTATAATTGAATTAAAAATGAGATGAATGACTATGACTTTTTCACTAAGAGATTGGTTTGAATTTATAAATTTTAAGTATTAACAGAACATAAAAATAAAAAATAAGTCAGCAATATTTACAATATATGACAAAATTGTTACTAAAAGAATGTTTAAAAATTTAAAATGACAAACAGAAACTAAGAAAACAAAAACAAACCAATGGAATAAATATCAAAAATAAATAATGAATAAGATTGAATATATGACTAAAAAATTGGACTGCAATCAATATTTTTACGAAATAAAGTGAAGATGTAAGTGTAAATAAAATTTAATCTAAGTATTTCTGTAAAATATTGATTTGAAACGAAATACAAAAACAAATGTACTTCTTAAACCTTAAAGTGAAATTCGTTCACCCAATTTTAAATAAACATTAGTTTGCGTCAAAGTCTTTAAAGTCACCTTGAGGTTATGGGGCTTTAATGTTTATTTAAATAGTTCTCCTTCCTTCGACAACTACCTCGAATGTCAATATACTTAGACAGATGCATAAATTTGGACATGATGTTGTTGTGACGCCCATTCGGGATGCACTCCCCCATTTAATTTGCATTATATGCATGGATTATACGATCCCTTTCCCGAAAATAACACCGCTATTATGCAATCACGGACATGTGTTGTGACCCTGTCCCCCTCATTCTGTCCCTCTCTTATTGTTGGACCCTTTTTGTTATCGCGCTGGCAGTAAGTAAATAATCGTAAACACGCGACATTGCAACAACAACAACAACAACAACATTCGCATTCAAAATCTCGTAAATCAATTTTTATACATTCTAATTATGTGATTAAGTGATTTATGACCTTTTTGTGCTGTGTTGACTGCGACGATGCGCCACACGGTGGCAAGAACACACCTTTCCCCTCCCCTCGCTCTCTCCCTTTCTCAGTCATTCCCTTATATATTTCGCGTGCCACACGGGGCGTGTGCATCATTTTATGGTCAGCGTGACGTGGCAATTGTCCCCCTAAGAGGGAAACTTCTTTTTTCTCTCCCTCTCTCTGTGGTAGCATCTCTCATCTTCACTTGAGATTATTGACCCAGCTCAAAAAAAAAAAAGAAACGCATAGAATGAAAATAAGACCGTCTTGTTAGATTTAGCATATCGAATGTCTGATACTCTGTAGATTTTATAAATATCCATAACTCGAACGTCTATAACTCGTATTCTCTCTAACTCAAACTAAATTGAGCGTCAATAGCATATACTAAACTTAACTAAAATTCCATAACTGGAACTTTTTCTTGGATATTAATAATTCGACTGTATATATTTTTAAAGAATAAATGATTGCTTCAGACGACCGAATTTTTGAGTGTTCGCATGACAAAATCAAACAGTTTTTCAGAATATATTTTTTTAGAATACTAACCCAACCTAGACATAACTATGCTTTTAATTTATAATGTATTACCGTTTGTAATGTATTCTTTAATGTATAGATATAAAAGGGTATAAAAATTGATATTGCTCTAGATTGAAGTTCGTATTTCATTCTCGTTTAGTTACGTTTTGTTTGTTGTTTGCACTCTTCAAACAATTTTTATGGTCGCAGTAAAACGCACAAAATGTGTCCGTGACATTTATGATGTGACAATGTTACCCAAACACAGTACCCTAACCATATTCTAGTTTCTGTCAAAGTCACACGATATGTTCTATTCCCATTTCCCCATACCATCCCATCTTTATTTCCTGACCCACAAAAATTGTTTGCTCTTTGGTTACTTTTATGCGGCTCGTTTCGAGTTTGTTTGTTCAATTTTTGTGGGTCTTTTTAAGAGACGTGTCTTCTCTTCCTGTGCTTCAGTTTGAAATATGATGGGGTTCGATTTAATTGATGGCTTGATTGATGCATTATATCAGTAAGAGTGTGTTGTGTGTACATGTCTGAGTATCCATTTACCGCTGATTTATTGCGTTGCTCGTAAATGAAATTAGTACGCGTGTGGCATTTTTAAGTGCTACTCGGATAAATCTTTGGGTTAAGTGCTCACTAATTTGTGAATATGTTCATCCAATGGGCATCAAATGGTTATTTTAACCTGACTGATGCCTTGATATGCTGCTTTGCATTATAATAGGCTTTAGCTGGAATCATAAGTTTCTCTTGAGCCTCACATTAATAACTTGGTCAGCTTTTGACAGTGCTGTAAATTGTATCGTGTTTAGCTGATAAGGCCTCAAAAAGGTCCATTGATTGATCGTTTAAAGCGCTTAAAACTAGCAAACGCTTTGTAAATGTCAACTTTGTTGAATGATACTCATATTGATAAATATTCGTTTAAATAAACAAGATAAAAGTTGAAATGAATCGCTTTAAGCAGTTGTAAACTTTCTTGTTGATTTGTAGTTTGAATCTTAAAACTTGAAGAACACTTTTGAGATTTACAATGCCAGAGTCTATATTGTTTATTATGTGAACGAACACAATTAAACGTTATTTTTTAAGGCATCCTCTCTCTTCACAAATAGAGTGCTTTTTTGGGTGTGAGAGGGGACTGTTTTCTTTAGTTGAGACCCACATAATTTATGAGTTTTTTAATGCAAGCCAAACAAAGTCAAATGTCCGTCAGTTGTGTCACGCTTAGAGAGAGAGAGAGAACCCCAAAGATAGACGACGACCATACGCAAATTTAAAGGATTATCAAATGCAAAAGAGCCTGATGCTGTTGGCTCTAAGAGGGTTTCTTCAATCCCATAAATCATGGAATCAAAATGCCACGTCAGACTATGCGTTAAGCTCTTTGGATGAGGCATAACACGTAGTAAATATGCTCAGACGAAAGGGAAGGCGACAAAACGAAACGAAACGGATCCGGGCGGAGGATAAAACCTGATGATGCGCAGACGTGCTGCAAATATATGCCCAAAAACATTAGAATTACAAATTTTCAATATGAGAAATCTCTAAAAAACAAACAGTAATAACTTGGAAAAACGAAGTTAAAGATTGAAAGTTTTGTTAATGGAAAAATTTAAGAGCTGTCGATTGATAAGGCTATTTTTTATTGATAATTATATTTATCTGCTATGAGAAATCTCTTAAAAACAAACAGTAATCACTTGAAAAAACAATGTTGAAAATTGGAAATTTTGTTAATGGAAACATACTAATGCTTTAGATAAAAAGTGCTTTTCTTTATAGAGTTCTATATTTATATGCCATATTTATATGATCAATAATAGATATAGTAGATAATAATTAAGACGTTGTTTATTTGAGGCAAGTTAAGATAAAGAAGGGAAGAAAAAGAGCAGTACATGTTTTTCATTATTTCTATTTTATTTTGAATATTTCATACCAATTAATAGTAGACTGTGTAAGTTTTCTCTGCAACAATTTGTTGCGTTTTTGTATTGCCTTTTTTTTAAGAGAATGAATATACTAGTATGTACACTTATTTACCTGACTAATTTATCTAGAACACTTTTCAACTCTCAATTTGCTTACTTTTAGCCAAGCGCCGGCTTAAGATTTAAACCTGACTAACGTTCGGTAGATTTACATATTTCTTATGCCATGTCACGTTCACGCCGCAACAGTCCTTGAAGCGGCTTTTTCCCCATTTTCCTTCCCTTTTGCCTTATTGCCCCCCTTTTTTTTCATCATCTTCTACGGCGCAAAACTCTGAGTAAACTTTTGCGCGTCGGCCGCCTTCTTAACTTATTTTTTTGCGACTTATTTTTAGTAAATAATAGTTAGTTAGTTGAGGTTTTATTTATTTTAATTTGTTGTTGTTGGCAGTTTACTTTGCCTTTCTACGCTTTTGGCTGCTGCGTTTGTTGCTGTTTTCCTTCATAATTATTATTCCTGTTGGCTGTGTGGTGGCAAATGGCAGCTGCTGCCTGCCAGCTAATGCTTCCTGCAACAAGGACGTGGCAAGCTCGAAGGACTATCAAGAGGGGCCGGTTGGGTAGATTGGTCTTTTCTTTGCTTTCGCCATTTTGTTTGGCCTGGATTAGCATAATGCTATTTATTGTTGTGCTTTTGTTGTCATTCCATTCGCTATCGTTGTTGTAGTTGTTGTTGCTGGTTTTCAGTTAATGTTGTTCCCAGCTACTTGTATTTCTTTTCTTTTGTGGTTATGTAAATAAATTTTCCAACTTCCGCATTGCAACTGCTCTTTCCTTAGCTTCACAATATGCATTCGCTTGTTAGGCTTTCACCCTTTTCTCTCACTCTCTCTCTGTTGATCGCTTTCTATCTCTTTTCCTGCTCAGCTTGTTATGACAAAGTTTTGTTGCTGATTCTCAATTCATTAATAATTCTCTCTGCCACAGTGCAACTGCAACTTGCAACAGCTCAAATATCCAATTTACACTTTATGAACATGCAAATTGAAGACCGTGCCACAGACGCCACCAACTATTTCCCTTTATCCTCGAGAATATATATACAAAATAAAAAATCGTGAATGGGTTTTGGGTAAGGCAGAAAGAAGTTCTTCTTCAAGTACTTTTACTTCTACTTGTAGTTCAAGTTGCAGTTGCATGCAGCAGGCAAAACTGCAAAAACCAAACTCGAATCGAGCTGCATAAACAAAATTGGATTGAAGTACTTCAGTTAAGTGGGCGAGAATCTGCAGCAAATGGCTATAACCCCCCTATAACCATGGCCAGCAACCAGCAATGCAATTGGTTTACCAACACAATAGAAAACTGTTTACTTCCCCTCTTGCTGCCACATTGATTCTCTTAGTTTTTGGGGAATTAAGAAAAAAGTAAAGGAATATGTAAAAGGGAAATTATTAGAAAATTGTCTCTGAGAGTAGTTGACCATAATACACCCTCTATTTAGCTATTAATTCGTATATACAATTTATTTTTTTATTTTATAAATTTTTTTGACATTTCTAGTGGTTAAATGTATTTTGCTCAACACTTGAGATAACTTAAATTTCTCTTAATTGCTGTATAATTTACTTATCTTGTATTAAGTAAATTTCAATGTTTGTTTATTGTGAAAAATTTCATTTTAATTTGAGCAAGTTGAATGAGTAATTTAATGTGTAGATAAGCCGAAAAATGTGAGGAAACTTAAAGTTGTGAATAAGAATTGAATCTAAAAAGATATTTATTTCCATTTAGTCATTGTATGTTGAGAAACAGAATTTACTTTATTTATGAAATAAATTCCAATTAAGTGGCTGCAGTTCATACGAAATGATGTTTTGATAAAACCGCATAACTCATTGGTAACCCTTAGGCAGTCGACCGTATCGAGGCCCAAACACACACACACACAGACAGAAAAATACACACACAGGTTACATGTTAAATTGTCATAAGCCTTAAAAATTCCATTATGATTATTTACTCAAGTACCAGATGTCTCCATTCTCCCCTTTCGTCTTTGCCTACCCAAAACAAAAAAAAAAGAGATATAAAACACAAACAAAGACACAAGCGCAGATAAGGAAACAACGTTTTCTAAACGAATAAATCTGTTTGTCCTGGTGCCAGGATCTTGTAGACACACACGCACACATAGCTAATAAAAATTGTAAAATATTTTTACACACACACACGCATACACATATACATGTACAGAGAGAAATAAAGCTAATAAATGAGAAGTTTACGCGACGGCCCAGGCAACAAATCCCATTTACAAGGATATATATGAGAGGCGTCGTCCTCGTTGACTGCAGCCCAAACTCAAAACAAAGCATGGAACGAGGCAAAAAAAAATCGCTGCAGGATATGCAGACAAGACAAACAAGTCACGAAGCACTGAGAAACGACGACACCAGCAACAACAACAACAACAAAAATAAAACAAAAAGAAAAAGTAGAGACTGAAGGACGACAGAGAGACAGAAACAACAATAACAACAAGTTGTAGCCACAAAGATTTGCAACATAAATATTTTTGTTGCGCCGCCGACAGACAAGAGAGTTTTGAAAGGAGAAGGAGAACAAACGATATAAACAGGCTGTGTATTTATATATGGAAATGCGGCATTTATTTCTGTATTAAGAGTTGATTTCTGCACAGAGTCCTTCAAAATAGCCGAAAAACAAGGAAACGCCGCAACGGCCATTTTGTAAACTGCAACAAAATGGCGGCCGCAAAACAAATGGCGTCGCTGATGAGTGTTAACAGTGGGCGAGGTACAGCTTGTGTGCCAGGAATTTTTCTCTTCGACAAGTCGAATATCGGATTTCCTTTCCAGAACCACGTTGATTTGAAAAAGAAGATATAAAAAATAATAGCAATAAAAGCCTATGATATAAATACTCATTCATGAGATAAGATACTTATATTCAATCTTGTTGGACTTAATCTAAAATATTAATACTAAATAATAATATAAAAAAAATTATTAAACTAAAATGTGAAATACTTATATTTAATTTTAGAACTATTGTGCCTCTGATAACTATATACTATAGTACAAAAGTCCTATATTAGCCAAACTTGGTCCGAATGAATAAAATTTAATTACTAAAAATAAAACATTACTTTTAGACTTGACTTTAAAAAAAAAAAAAAAAAAAAAACAAAAAAATGAACCAAATTTTTCATACTAGCCTTAATTTTGGGCCGATCGTTAAAGGGCCGTCCTTTAATGCATTACACATTTCGTCGTCAAATTATAATACCCTTTGAAGGGCTATAAAAAATGCTGGAAAAACTGAAATCACAAACTGTCGTCAACGAAGTTTTCAGCTGTTTTTCATTACATTTTGAGTAATTTGAGCAATGCATCAGGCTCAGACTGAGGCTCAGCACCCTTCCATTGCTATTGTTGGCCACAATGAGCTGAGCCTCAGCAATGCATGTGTGTGTGTGTGCTTGCCACACTTGACATATTCCTGCTGCATTTATTTTGGGTTACCATTTGCACAGCACCAAAGAGAAAAGAGAAAAAACAGGACTTAGTTCACAGGCAAATGGCGTTGACCAAAAACAACCACAGACTGCAACGAATGCAGCCAGAAATTGCAATTGTTAACACACAGAGTGGGGAGAAGTGGGGAGAGGGGCTTTTGGTGGTGCCTTGTTTGTTGTTGGTTTGTTTGCAGCAGCATTTTAAATGCCTGTCTCGCCATTTTAATGCCGTCTCTGAAATGTTTGCTATGCTTTTGCATTTCCAACTACACTTTTTTTCGTAACGGTAAAAACGAAAAAAAAAGAATAGAGAAACACTCGATGTATAATCTTATAATACGACCATGTGTAGTGCTTGCAATATCAAAATAATAACAAAAAAGACGTTTATTAAAAATATGTGCAATCTTGTAGAAGTATTTATTAAATTTTACATATTTTAATTGCAAATTTTTCATTTTAATATAAAGTTCTTGATTAAAAATATATTTATATTTATATTATATTTTTTTATTTTTTAATGTCAATAAAAAGATCTTATAAATGTGGAATGTATACAGTTGTGGGATTTGACACTTGAAATTCTTTTTTAATTAACTTTATTGCATTTTGCATGATTTCAATGTGTCTGGCATAAATTTTGTGCTCGATTTAATATGGAGACCAATCGGCTTATTGTGCAATGATGTGTGTGCACAAACACACATACCCACCCACACACACACACACACAACACACACACACTCATACACACACATCCATTTAGAATGCCTAGAAATGTTTGCCATGCAGATAAGTTGTCGACCTTAGCCCACAAATGGGGGACTCAAACAGCATAAAAGAAGAAGTAGGATCAAAGACAGAGAGGTGGAAAATTGTTTAAAAAAGACTGCAAGAAAGAAAGCTAACAAAGCGGGCGAATGAGGCAAGTGAGAACAAATTGTAAGGCAAAAAGAAACTGGCAAAAAAGTTGCCAAGTAGCGTGCACAGTTAATGAGTTTTTCAACATTCCCCCACACACACACACACACCCAGAAAATTAAAATGTAGCACGAAATAAAGAAATGTGGCACATACATGGCTGAGTGGCCAAAGAGGTTAGGTGAGGGGGTTAGGGGGCTGGGTGGTGCAACAGTTTTGGGGTTGTGGTATAGGAAATGGGGTTATGTGCGGTGCGGTGTCATAAATCTGTGCAGGAGGGCACAAAAGTGCAGCGCAATTTGTTTTTAAGTCATGTGAATGTTAGTATAGGATTGGATGTGTGTTTATAGGTGTTTGTGGCAGGTGCGTTCTAATTATGATGTCAACAATGCGAGTACGCAAAGGGGGCAATCCAAGTGGGTAGCAAGTGTTAAAGTAGAGTGTCCACTTGGAACACTACTTGGTGCATTCATTTGATGTTGTTTTTGTTCATTGTTAGTTTAGTGTTAAGTGCCTGAAAGTATGCATGCAGAATTTAACATGGATTTCTGATGGAGCTTACTCTTTCCAAACTGAATTAAAAATTGTCTGTATTTCACCCCACGTTGGGCGCCAAATTTGCATATTATATCATTTCAAGCTAATTTAACTTATTTAAATCGTGAGAAATTTACTATTTGGAGCTGATCAAATTTAAACTCAATTAAATATTCAAATACTATATTTTCTATTATCTATAATATTTCATTATGTTTTTCCTAACGAAGCTCTAGATATTGGACGCCAATATTAAATTATTCGAATAATAAGTGGGTAAAATAGTGATTATCTAACTAATTTGTGCTTATTGAATAACCATTATATCAATTGAATATTTTGTTCAGAATTCTCATATATTTTCTCTCTTTCATTTTCAGAAATGACTTTAAAATCGCCCAGTTGTTTAAAAGTAATACACAACAACAAAAAAAAACAACAAACTTTGTTAAAAAAAATTTGTTAAATAAATAACAGCTTACAAAAAAAAAAAAAACAAAAATAATAAAATAATACTTAATTATATTTGACACAAATGAATAGCATTTAAATAGTAGGTAAATAAGAGGCAGTAAATAAATTTAATATAATCTCAACGGCACACAAAAGCAAACACACGTGCAGACCGCAACAACAAAATATTTATAGCAAGGAAATTAAGTAAAATTTATACAAAATAGAAATGTTTCATTTCCACAACTCGGTAAATAAAATAACGCAAAACAACAATAGTAACCACAACAGCAACTACAAAAGTAATAAACACATAAATAAATACAACAAAAATAACAGCAACAATTATATAAGCCACAAAATGCATCTGCAAAGTGCAAAAACCCTGAGCCATCATCATTTACCCCAAAGTTATGGATGGATGCAAGTCTTCCTACTACTGACACTCTTCGTGATTGGTAATCAAAGTGCCTGGCAGGAGAATATACGACCAAAACTCTATGTGGAATTAGGTAAGTTCATAATTTTACTTTAATAAATCTAAAATGAACTACAAATACTTGAGAATAATAGTTTGTCAAATGATAGCAGTCATATATCTAGACATAAATTCAAGTTTAACTAATGGAAATGTCAATCTCAATTATGACTAATGCAGAAAGATGCGAGAAATCAACTGCCAAAAACTTGAATAGCAATAAAATGTAATTGGACTGTGAAAGATATAGAGAAAACTAACCTTAGATAGTTGAACTGGCGTCACAAACATGCCCCAAACCTGATGCCAAACTCATGTGTGTGGCAAGGTAAAGAACATGCTGAATAAATGAAGCAATAACTTGTATAGGAGTGCAACACACACACACACACACTCACTCTAGTACACATATCACACAACTACTAATGCACACTTTTAGATATAAGACATCCACACGTTTGCTATCTTAACTATAAATAGCAAAAATTCCTGGAAGACATTATTTGCATAAAAGTGGCGAAGTTCGAAGAAAGAAGTGTACTGAGACGGGCAGTCAGTCGGCCAGACAGACAGAGACACTGAGAGAAGTGCCAGCAGCTATTTCCAGTACCATTCACCCGGTAATTCCTGCCTGCCTTCAAACTACGTCATCATCGTCAGTTGCATATGCAAATTTTGGCTAAAAACTTGTGCGACATCCTCACGTCGAGGCGACACTCAGAGGATACACATACACTCACACACACATAGAGACATACACATAAATAATTTTATATATATACATAAAGATATATGTACTTGTATAATACATACATATGACTTTGTTTGTATCCTGACTGTGTGCGCTGGAAGATGAAGCAGAAAGTTGCCGAAGAAGAAGAAAAGAACTAAATTCTAAAAATATCTTTTGCACGCTTCAGAAATTACGTTATTAAATGTGCATTTGGCACACACTAAATGTGAATAATACGCCCACTCCTACGGTCTCCAGTCTTGCAGTCTACACGGAAAAATGGGCAACTGAGTCTGAGACGGTGACTGAGACTGGGTAATGGCAACTCAGCTGAGCCTTTTTAGACAAGTCCCATCAGGCGCACATGTGCTGCTTATAAATGAGCCAACGAAATGGAGTCAAGCTTCTTTCTTCTCTCTTTTATTTTTTTGGGAGACAGAGGGGAAAGGGAACTCAGGAGGGCTCATTGCAGGCAGGAAGTAATTCAAATGAATGTGTCACAGCTAAAGAAATGCATAAAGAAAATTGCAAGAGATACCAATGAATGTATAACAAGATATACATATATGCAAAAAAGACAACAAATGGCCAAAAAAAAAAAACTAGAAATGCCTTCTACTTTGTGTGTTGGTCTTTCAGGCTCTGACACAATTGGTAATGTGGGCCAGTCTTTTGGCTAGATAAGTAGAAAACGTGAGCCAAAATAGAGGAAACACTTAGGATATGGACACAGAGAAAGCTTTTGTAGTGAAAGCAATGGTTGAATACATATAAATTTTCCATAAAAATGTTGAAGAAAGTTGAGCTAAGTAATACTCTGTGTTTTAAAAGAAAAAAAAGAAATTAAATTTATGATAATTCATACAAAAAATTATGAAATATATTAAAATTGTTCCCGTTTTGGTACGATTAATCATTATTTAATCGAAAGTCAATAAATTGATTTTATAATATTCTTCAGAAAGTTAAAAATTAGGGTTAAAGTTTAGTCAAGGGATGATGGAAAATATGCATAATTAGGTTTGCGATTTTTAGCTTAGTTTAATTTTAAACAGTTTTCTAAAATTTCCATTTAAAGAATTCTAGAAAATCTTGCTTTACTTTATCCGTGTCATTTGTCGAATTTCCTTTTTTAAAACTCTAAAGAACTTTTGTTTTTAAATTCTTCCTCAATTTCTCATTAAGACTGCCAGAATTTACACCCCTTAAAAGCAAAGTCTTCTGATTAGTTGCATTTGTTCAGTGAAGGTTTCCTTGAGCTGCTTTATCAGAGCCAACTCAAGGTAATCTCTGTGAGAACTGCCCCCTTAAAACCAATTACTTAGCCAACGCCCATTTTGGTCAAAAGGAGGGTGGAGAGTGGACGGTTGACGGTTATCCAAGGCGAGGGCGTGGGGCACGTGGCATGTGTTAAAGTTCATTTAAAATCCATCAGAGGCGGGTCGTAAAAACCTTCGGGCTGGTGACAATTTTTTCGCACTCATGCATAACAAGAAAATAAGGTTAATGTGCAAATTATGAATGCGCCGAGTGGCAGGACGAGAATATAACACAGAGAGAGAGAGAAAGAGAGGGAGCTGTGCCAAATGAGCAGAAGCAGAAGGAGCCACAAGGATGCAACTGAAGACGACGACGACAAGGACATTTGTGACCAAGTAAAATGAAAGTGCTGCCAGGCAGAGAAAGAGGAGAATGTGTGTGTGTATTCTGGTAATGCATTCATATGCCATTGTTGGGCCAGCGCACAAAAACAAAAAGGTTGCCACACTGGCAGTGGCATCCCCCTGCATTTTAAACCGCACACGCATAAAATATTACAACGCTGCGTGGCACGCCCCAGAGTTGCATTTGACAGCCGCAAGTGGTTGTCATTAGGCGAAGCTTTCTGCCAGCAGCAGCAGCAGCAGCAACAGCAACAAAACGACCATTTAAATGCACAGCACTTGGCCAACACTGAAGTTGAGGGCGGGAGTGTAGAACTGGGCAAATTTCTTCGCTCTGAAATTACTTCTATCAAGTGGGCGGTTAAAGTTGATCGTTTTGTGGCACTTTGACGATGCATTTGCTGCCCCAAACTCCGCACAAACTCATTGGACTACTTCATTTTGGAGACATTTTCTAAAGAGCTTCTTATGCTGATTTTTTCCGTTCAGTACGTGCCGAAAGTGCAGACAGTTTCGATTAGGGTAATGCCAAGGGTTGGAAGCGGATTCGGGGATATTTCTTAACTTGGCCAGTGCAGTACAGTCCTTGATTGAGTTAACGATAACATGCTTCAAAAATGCTGTCGGACAAGTAAATTACTTGTAATTTAGCATAATATATTTCATTCTTAATTTAACGTACTTAAATTATACATGATGATTTCTTTCGAATTAACCTTAAAATTTATGTTTATTATTCAACTGGAAAAGTTTATTGACTAAAAACAATAATTGATAATAATTGTTATTATTTATTGTATTTTTAATTAAAAAAAAATTGATTATAATTGTAAATCTAAGATTTTTCCATTCATTCCGATGATTTTTCTAGGATTTGACATTCTTAAACACATATGCAACTGAATTTAATCTGATTTCTTTTTACTTTGTGATGAAGCACAAGCTATTTTAAATATTATATGCTATGCTGAGCACACAAAAAAAACCATTTCATATGTCTACAAATTCCAAAAAGCTAAAGCAATTATGAATTCACAATTTTCCCAAGATGCCATTCCATAACAGTCAACTGTGCCTACTTAATATAATTTGAATAAAAGTAATATGCAAATGGGCACTCGAGGAACGAGAGGAAACAGAGGAAACAACAGAGCCAAGAAATCCAATGTCAAATGTAATATTTTTAGTTGTCGCATTTCCGTCGACATCGTTTTGACTACCAAAAATGCATATGCAAATAAACGAAAGGAAGACATGGTAGAAAAGAGAAAGAAGAGTTGGTACACTCAGAAAAAAAAACAGAACGAGACGTTCTATAATATAAAATGTTTCTATTCTTAATAAAAAAAAAAGGAAATATTAAATAAAGACTGTTTCGATCTATTTCAAATAAGCTAAAAAAATGAATTATCAGGGTCATTGAAGTTTTGACACCATAAAGTCTTGATTGAAGACCGAAAGTACCTAATTTTTTTCTCAGTGTACGGATTGTACATGTAAGTACAAGTGTCTGATGTATGTGAGGGTGCAGGGAGGGGGGAAGGAAATTATGCGAGGCGCGTGTCAAGTGACGATGACAACGACGACGACGACGACGACAAAACTTCTTCTTCTCGGCGGTCTTCAGTCTTCGCAGCTCTCTTCACACAACTGCAATTACATTGTGAATTAAATTGTAATGAGGCGCATGCGGCGAAATATGAAAATGAGTAGCAGAAATGGAAGCGAGTGTGGAAATGAGAATTTCGAAAAGCTCCACACAGAAAATGGCAATTAACAGTTATGTTCGCTGTTGCCGTTGCAGACAGTTTTAATGACGGCGACGTCGCCGCGTCGTCTCAAAACTATTTTTAGGCGTCTTCAATGAAATGTTGAAGAAAATAAGAAGCGGAAAGCAGCAGAGCCATCAAGCGGCCATGGGCAACTTCTCTTTTCCAGGCGGAAGTGAACTTGCAGTCTCAATGACAATGAGGTCTGACCAACGTTTTGCTCACTTAATTGGCTGCAGCGGAAGTTCACGTAATTTCAAGTCGATGCCACCAGCAACTTCAAGTTAAATTGCGCGGAAGATCATCGATATATTCGCCCCCACTTCCCACTCAACCAACTGTGTCTCATTGAAGTCGTCTACGTGTCGCGACGTATACATATATAATATTGTAGTCTAGTCAGTGTCAGGGCCTGTTGAAATATGCTTGATAGTTTTGAGAGATACAAATTTGCAGAACAGGTGGCAGGAAGAAGGGAGAACGACAGAAGAGAACTTGTAAGGCAAGTTGAAATTTAAATTTAATTTAAAATAAAGTAAAACATCACTTCAGTATACAAAATTGAGCGTAACTTGTACTACCCTTATAATGTCTGTATTAAAATAATTTTAAACATATGTATCTTTAGATTTGTATCTATTCAAAAGTTCCCTTTTGTGGAAAATAGGATCAGTACTCTAATATAAAGTCTATTAAAATCCGATCAATTTTAAATTTAGACTATAATTGTTGCAGACATTTTAACTATTTCGTAAAGTATTTCAGTACTCGACATTATAATATTAAATTTTGAAAAATGTGTGGGTGTAAAAAATTTATTGGTGTTCATTGTACCCGTTACTTATAAAAATAAGTAAAAGGGGATATTGTATTCGTTGTAATGTGTGTAACAGGGAGAAGGAAGCATCTCCGACCCTATAAAGTATATATATTCTTGATCAGCATCAACAGCCGAGTCGATATAGCCATGTCCGTCTGTCCGTCCGTCTGTCTGTCCGTCTGTCCGTCCGTGTGAGCGCCTAGATCTCAGAGACTATAAGAGCTAGAGCAACCAAATTTGGCACACAGACTTCTATAGACCCCACGCAGGTCAAGTTTGTTTCAAATTTATGCCACGCCTTGTTCCGCCTCTGTAAATCGCAAAAAACCACCACACCCACAGTTTTCAAGATATTATAATTTTTTTACTAATTATCGTTAACTCATATTATTACCTATCATCCTACTAGATCGTAACAAGAGCGGACAAACAGAAAGGTGGTAATGGCTAATTAAAGTTTTTAAAAAAAATAAGTGCCTAAAAGCATGCAATAAAAAAATATTAAAAAATTCATTAAAATAAGTAACGGGTATCCTAGAGTCGGGCGCTCGACTATAGCCTTTCCAACTTGTTTTTTTGTACAGAGTAAGCAAATAAATTGATATTTAAAATACTTGTAGAATTTGAAGCATTTGGCATGTAATTTGAGCTGGGAATTGCAAAACGCTGCACTGTGCTTTAAATAAATCCAATGGCACACACCCTATCAATTACGAGACACATCAATTTTACAGACCATTCAACGAGTTTGCTTGGGACTTTGCCGATTGAGTCGTGTGCAATTGGAGAGAGCATTTCATGGATTAAACGGCTTTCTTAATTGAGTGCTCATTTTCCGGTTAGGAAGTTTTTATGCCGAGAAAATAAATTACACACATGAGTGCAATTTGGTAGACTCTGGCGTCGAGAAGTCGTTGTCCTGTGCTCAGTCGTTCTCAGTCCAAAAGGACATTCAGCAATGCGTTACAGGAGAGGGAAAAGAGAGAGTAAGAGAGAAGGAGGGCAGAGAGAGAGAGAGAGAGAGAGAGAGAGAGAGGAGAAGAAGAAGGTAGCTGCACAGGATGTTGCAGCAGGCACTGAAGCATTAACCTGGGTCAACTGAACAATCAGCTCATAATAGCGTTAATCAAAAAGTTGCAACTGCAATGTTGCTGATGCAGCAGCAGCAGCTGCAGTTGCAGTTGCAACAACAGCCTGGCCAACCTGCCGCATCCTGCAGATTGAACGTTTAACGATGACGCCAAAGATGTACACTGACACATGGAAAGAGTTCAATGGCTTTGCCACTGGCAACTGGCAACTGGCAACTTGCAACGACTTCGTGCTGCATGGTCACCAGGGAAATTAGTAATACGACAAGTGCAGAACGAGGCTGCTCTGCCTGTCCTCCTCCCCTTTTTGCACCCCCCCTGCTGTGCCTTATTCGACAAATGAGTTGCATGTCGCCAACGTCCAAGCAAAGTCACACACACACACTCTCTCACACTTTGCAATTTTACTTATTCTCTTTGTTCTGGTTCGACGACGTCTCCAGCTTTTTGTCTCTATAAATTTTGCCGCTGATCGTCCTGGCTTGTCGCCTGTCCAGTAATTGAAATGGCGTAACGACAAAAATTGAAGCGAATTTCCTTCCATTTATACCATTTTTTTTTCCTCCCCGTTTTTTTCCTCTAATGAAAAAGTTAAAGACCTTCATAGAGGAAGTAGAGAGAGAAAAAAAGATGGGAGCAAAAAATCGTTGTGTGCAGTGAAAAAGTTTTGCGCTCACAAGTGAAAAGTTAATATTGATAAATTGATTAAAAGTTTAATAATTGTACATTTTTGTTTTTTTTTTGTTCTTGCCATTTTCGTGCGCCGCACTCTGCTGCTGATTAGTTTCGGAAACATGGGCAGAGAATGGAGACCAAATCATCATCATCATCATCGTCATCGTCATCGAACTTATTGTCTCGCCACGCAAAAGTTGGTTTTAGTTTCGAAAAACGAAAAATTAATTGCCAAAGTGCAACTTATGCCTTTTGTTGTCATTATAGTTGCTGTTTGTTATTGCAATTGTTGCGTGTGGTTTTCCCTGTTCGTGTTACAATGATTTTCAATATACAGCTAGTTAGGGTCTTTATCGATAAGATCAATTAAACAAAGTTGCTTGCACTGAGATATGAAGGAGTATAAGAAAATGATTGGTGAGATTTAAAATTTAAAATTTTCGGATAAGGCAAATGGGGAATCTTTGCTTTTAAATCGAATATAAATTTATTTTAATGCATAAGACTTTCAGAGGCCAAATTATGAGCAAAATGACATTCCGCCTGGATATCAGATTAGTTTTGGTTAAGAAATTAAAGTTTAAAGTTGGTCTAATCATTGACGCAACAAATTTACAAGTAGAAATATATGTTGATTTTAGTAAAATTGTTTACAAATAATTCAAACGTATAAGAATCAAATTTATTTTATACTAATAAAAAAAAAAGAAAAACTTGTCGATTGTCGATATTTAAAAGATGTATTTTAATAAAAATTATGACATTAGTAGTTGATTAAATATCGTATTAGTTATAAAAAAGCTATCTAAGTTGAAAGTTGGTGTAATTTTCAACTTAACAATTTTACAAGTTTCTTTGTGTTATAACTTTTAATCAAACATCTATAGTCGCGCCACTTTCTCATCGATGTGATATTAAATTGGCATACTTAGGATTTAATTAATGTCTATACTCTATTTTTTTTAATGCATTTTATATGTAAACAGACTAGAATTTAAAGATTTAAAGTGGCTCTTTTTCAGTGTGTGTCGTTTTGCTTGCGGTACTTGAGTGCCATTAAACATTGAAATGTAATTATGCATGTCATTCGTAGAACAACTTGGACATTTCTTGGCACTGTATTACTTACACTTGAGCCATTGCATTGGCATTGGCAGCACTGCTGCTCATTAAAAATGAAGTCACGCCTGGGGGAATATTTACTGGAAAAATGGCATGTGATGAAGACGACACCCAACTATGGCTGCGATGTCATTGTGAACAGCCATGGCATACAAATCACAATAGTACGTAATGAACTTTTGGTAAAACTTTTGCGCAAAACAAAATGCAGAAGTAGACAAAAGACATCATGAGGGTAAAAACTATATCAAGACGAGATGTTGGCAAATAGTTGTGCAGGGCCAGGAAAATGCGCGAAACGCGTAACGGGAAAATCAGCATGACAATTATAATGATAATGAGAGTGGTAAAAGAATGTTCAGTTGAGATCTTGATGAAAATGTCATTAAATGACAGCATGGAATTCAACAGACCTACCCGAATCCACAGTTATGCCATCATCTGCCGAGTCCTCTAGTTCCTACACTCCTCAACATCTCCTCAACATTGGCAGCTACATTGAATGCAATTAAAAAAGTTTAACTTGGGCTCCTGTTTCGTTTTGGCTTTCACTTTTTTTTTGTTTCGGCCTTCTTCCCTTGACTGCTAGTCGAGGGTTAAGTGGTTACTTGCTCTCTTTTTTTTTTGTATTCATTGCAGGGTAAAATGTTCTAATTAATTTAATTAACAGGAAAATGAGTTGCTCAACAGCTGTTGTTGTTTTCGCTATCAGTGTTGTTGTTGTTTATGCTGCAGGTGAAAGATTTTTGCATGTGTTTCTCTTTCTCTCTTCTCACTTCTCACTTCTGACATCAACATCAACTGGCATCAGTTTAATGTGCGCACACACAGCCAATTCACACATGAAATAAACTGTCTGAAAGCCCTCATTGCCAACCGGAAAATCCTTCTTTTTTTATTTTGCTCTGCAAGTTATCCATAAGGATAAATGTATGCACAACTAATTGCACTGTTATTTATAAACACACAATTAGCTTTAAGTCATAATTGGATTAAGTCCAGCGCAATCCGTGTAGACTGCAAGTTTTTCTTTCAAATAGAATGTACACATATAGACAGATTGAAATGAACTCTTTAAACATGATTTTAGTAATTGCAAATTATTAACAATAAGTGCAGAATCGCTTACATAAGAAGGTTAATTTTTTTTACAACTATTTTCAGTTGAATGCTTAGTTATCGTAAGACTTGATTTTTGGTTCAAATTCTAGTTTTAGTATTATTCTATTCTAGTTAAAGTAAATCAGGGGCAAATCTTTCCAATTTCCAAAATATTTATGGTCAGTTTTTTGTAGCTTTTCTAATCAATTTCATTTGTTGCGAATAAATTAATTGGCTTTCAAAAATAAAGCATACATATTGAATTTCGTATTTATATTTATATTGCGTATTGGGAATTAGCGCAAGATTTAATTGACTTTGAGAACTATATTAGAACTAGAGGATATAATTGACCTAATTATCCAGCCAGATAAAACTTTGTATCTTATCTGCCACATTATTAAATACATTTAATATAATTCACAAGCTTTCAAGAAGCTAGTTTCCTTTGTTGTATGACTTTGATAATGCTCAAAAGGTTGCATAGATTATTTAACTGGTAATTTTTGTATATTTTAAAAACACAATAATGTTATAGTTAAGTCCCCAACGACTAGTTGATCAGTTCTCAATTTAAATTTATATTTATTGTAATTTGTATAACTTATCTGATGCATTTTTTGTGTCGTAAATATTTGGTATCGCATTTGTGGCATCTGAGATTCGGACAGAAATAGAATTGCCTTAGTCATTTGTAATTCTCTAACAAATTGAGCGATATAAATTCCATGGAATATCCAATAACAACAAGACGGAACGACAACAACACACATTTGGTCATCTATTTTATTGGTCGCTCAATTGAGCCCATTAATGTGTTGTGGTCAGCCTGAAACTGAGCCTAAATCAGGAACGCTTTCAATTTCCATGAACGGGCTCCTATTGGGGGCCCACGCTTTCTGTTTTTTATTGCCTTGTCGCCCATCACTGACATCGACTCGTCTCATTTTTCGTATTGGGCCAGTTAAGAGTTAGGCACAGTGGGATAAAAGGTGCAGATTTGTGAAAGTGGAAATGATTGAAAAAATGCGCTATAAAATTTGAATTTAGATTTCTGATTTTAGCTTGAATTTTTAAATATTTATTTTTGGTACTGTTTTTCTTAGTATTTTTTTTTAAATGTTAAATGAAGCATATATGTTATTAAGTAAACGTCATTGACTTAGAACTAAAAATGCAAATAACAATATTTTACTGGATTTTATTTAAAAAATTCCATAAGAGTCCTAATAATCAAAATATTTTTTTATAATTAAGTTGACTCAATCAGTTAGTTGTTGCCGATAGAGAGCTGCAATCTACTCCACCTTTCTGCTTCTTTTTCCTATTCTCTTCACCTTTCGTTCATTTTTCCTTTGCTCTCTAACAAGGCAAACGAACGAAATGGCGTTAACAGTGCTCACATTAAAATAATAAACACTTGGCGACAGCCATAACATATTTAATGTTGTCCACTTGCCGTTGACCATAAAGCATAAATCAGGCTTTGTCTTGGACAAGCTTTCTGTCTCGTTCTCTCTCTCTCTCTCCTGCTTTTCTCTCTCAGCTGCTTTGCCTGTCAAAGTCAGCGAGGTAAAGTCGCTATTTTGGTTACTTTTACTTTGAGCTCTGGCCAACTGTCAGAAGCAGCAAAAGTTCCAAGTTTGCCCTTGTCCAAGACGGGTGTCGTTTATGCCACTCGTTGTTGTGGCAGCCACGCTAATGATCTGCAGCAATGGCGCCCACGTAGCTCCTCTTCCTCTACCTTGTGGCATCAATTGTCGACGTGGCTGTGTTGCAAAGCGCTCACGTGTTGGCCTCAACTGAGTTGGCTTATTCAACGTTGGCTTAAACCAATGCCATTGTATTCCCACTCTTTTTTATTGTTGGACTTTCGTTGAACTCCTTGCATACAAATGATTTGCGTTAGAGATGAACATTTGGCGATTTTACTTTTGTTTTTGATCTTCATGTGATTGTGGTTGTTCTTACTGGAAGGATTGAACTTAGAAAGCATAAAATAAACTCAACAGAAATAGTTTTTAAAGTTATTTCATAATATCTACTAGCGTAAAGCGATTTTAATTTAAATTTAATATTTGAGTTTAAATAATTTATAATTTCTCAGTGATCAATAAAAGAATTCGTAATTAATATAGTATTATTTTACTTGAAATTAATTTAATGTTTCCGATTTAGTTAAATTAAATTTGAATTCCAATTCGTTCTCATAAAGTTGTCACTCGCTTAGAAAATGCATTAAGATGTTTAGTTTATATTATCAATAATCGTATGCTTATTGAATTATGCCATTAGTTTCGGTTTGAGTAGAGACATGTGTAATTGAAACATCTTTTGGGGTAATGGATTCATTCATCATTGTTGCAACGCAATTGTTGTAGCAGCCCTCGCTGTCAAAGTCGTCATCGCAGCCATCAGCAGCAGCATCGGCAGCTGACATCCCGTACAAATCAGCGCACGTCATCAGGCAACATCTCCAACTCCAACTCCATCTCCCCATCCCAACTCCTCGCTCCCTTATGTGTGACATGCCCCAAAACCAGACACAGTTGGTCGCATCTCGAAGCCTAGCCTAGCGTGGGGCTTGAAACAAATGTCTTCCGTCTTGCCAACTTCCGTCGTGCAACTAACTGTGGCACGTTCCCATCCTCTTTCCGTTCCCGTTTCGTACCTTCTGTTTTGGCTTGACGCAAATCCGTCGCAGAATTTTTCTTCTGCCTCTTGTTGTTGTTGGTTTTATTTTTCTTGCCTTCTGTGCGTTTTTTTTTTTTTTTTGCTTTTGTTTTTGTTTTGTGGCCAGATTTATCGCCTTTTATTCATCATTGTCAGTCAGGCGTTGTTTTTGCGGCGACGACGTGAAACCGCGTCAAGAGAAGCTCTCTGCAACTCTGTCACATTGCCACAGAAGGCGTCAGAGAGGCAACAAAATACAAGTAAAAATGGTATAGTCGAGTCCCCGACTTTGATATACCCGTTAATAAATTTAGATATATATTAATTTTATTTTTTTATTTTAAACTTCAACGATGTAAAAGTTACTGCATACTTCAGGGCGTTTACGTTTCTTAAGAACGTAAAATAGCCATAACTGCCGATTTATTTATCAGATCTTAATGCGGTTAAGTAAGTTAATTCTTAGTAATAATAGAAAACGTGCAGCATAAAAAAGAACGTTCTATCTTATAAATTTGTAAGAATTATATTTACTTCATATAATCGGAGTTGCTTCCTTCTTCTTACAACTTACATTCTATCGAGTACAATATACCCCTATACTCTACTAGTAACGGGTAAGAAAACGACGGCAACGCAATTTGCCGCCACGTCGAAGGCCTTCAAAAATATTCTCTGAACATGGGTAAAAGCTAACGCGTCTCGAAATCTATCTTTCACTTTGTGAACAAAGAGGAGCGTGGAGGGCGCCTTCTGTTTTGATGAATTATTGGTACGCATGTCGCACTGACAATCGGCAAATCAGCGTAGCTTTTCAATATGGCTGACTATCAAGTGGATGTGTGTGTGTGTGTGTGTGTTTGTGACTGATGATTTCTGAGAAGGACATCAGTTGAAGCTAAATCTACCTTCCTTTAGGACATACATTCAGTTTAAAGTAGATTAGATTTAAAAGTCATTTACGAGTTTTGACCTAAGCCGCTTAGAATTTACAGTACTATTCAAGTATTTGTCCATTTGAGTGTGTGTGTTTATGTGTGTGTGTGGGAGGTTTGTGTCATTACATTAATTTGAGGGCTTATGTCCTGCTCCGCTGTTAATGAAAAGCTCTTAGCCCCCCCCTCTTTCTCTCTCTTTGTGTCTCTCTTTGGAGCAAAGCACTTCATGAAAACGTTTTACAATTTACTCGTCGGAAATGAGAGGATGCCATTTGCACTGCTTAAAAGGGCAAAGCTTTTGTGGGTGGCATTATAAAAAGAATAGTTGTTCCGTTAATTGAGTTTGTTTGTTTGCGGTTAAAACTGGGTCGACACCAGCAAATAAAACACCACAGCGATTGACACTATATGTGGTAACATGGCTAATTCATTTGCTATATTGCAATTTAATTCTGCTTTTCAATTTACGTAAATAAATTGTTTAAATAAAATGTTAATAAATACGTTTGCATGAATTTTTTAAAAACAAATTTTTATATTAGGAAAGAACTTTTTAAAAAAAATATAACCTGTCAAAGTCACTGCTTGTGTTGAGAGCAATCAAAATTATATTCTTTTTTCATTATTTACTTTTTTAATTTTTTTAACAACTATTATAACAGCTTTTTCAAACGTTTTTATATTTGCGCTACCTATAACTTGATCTTAACGCTAAAATTGCAAAATCATCTCATTAGTTCACTTAGATTCTTAAATTTTTTAACAACTTCAAAGCTGGTAGAAATAAAAAAATGGAATTGCTTAATTTGAACTGAAAGAACTGAGCGTTTTCATAATTTACAGCTCGTTAGTTTTTACAGATGAATGCTTTTCATATACTATATTTATATATATTTGACAGTTAACGTTGGGCATGATGACAGCTTTTCACTTTTCACCTCTTTTGGGGGTCAGTCAAGGATGCGAATATTTCTTTTGTCGGTGCTGCAACTGCATCAAATGCTGTCGCCTTGACAAGACTTCTCTCCATCTTTATTTACCCTCCTCGATAGACATTATCGTGGGCATCGTTATGGCCTTCGCATGCTTTGAAGTTGGCCATCGTCGTTTCAATGGCCCAAAAAAAAAAAAAAAAAGGAAAAAACTAAAGAAAAAGCGCTGACATTTCTGTCTTTGGCAATGGTTCTGGCCATGATTCGACTTGCCACTGACCCTACTACCGTTTATGGTAGGCAGGCAAAAACATTTTAGAATTTTAATGTGCCGCCTTCTGCCTTTTATGGCCAAGCACAATTGACAACAGCAACAGCAACAGAGGCAGAAGCAACAGAGGCAGCTGCCAACTGTCCATAGCCGCATCCCAGACTTGACCATTGCGAACCGCAACGTTCCGTATCCGAAAGATACTTTGCTGTGGCTATGGACCATCCAAGCGCTACTGTTAACATGCACATGACGTTTGTCTTTGGGACGTTAATCTCATTAAATAAGCAATGTGGTGCAGAACGAGGCGCCTTCTTCATGTATGTACACATGTATGTATGTTTGTGAGCGTATGTGTATGTGTGTGCTGAATTGTCAGATTCTTCGAATTACAGTGGAAGAAATCGTAAAATTATCAGTCTTGATTCTATATATTTTTAGGATTTGTTAAGGATAAGGACCACTTACATTGTATTGTCTGCGCAAATGTAACTTATAATATTTAAGTATTTTTAAAATTGGAAGTTACATTTTTTTAACACATATCTGTTGTCAAATTATATTATTGATGATGATTATACATTATTATTATGTTATTACATGATGACAGTTGTCTTATTTGGCTTCTTCATCCATCTCTCTTTTATTTTAATCGTTTGCCTATTATTACACTTTACTTTTTTAATTGAAAGTTATTGTTAAGTTCTAAATTTCTTAATATTCTTTCCAAAATGTTATCCAACATTTATTATGATAATAAATTATTTTTAGTTTTTCACTTTTTCATTGTTTAATTTATGTAAACATTTTTTGTTTGACTTTCTGTCCTCCATCTTAAATAATTTAATCACATTAATTTCCCTAGTCTCATTGTAATGGCAACTTACCTTTGACATTTTTTGTCTCTTTGCTTAAGACCACTTTTTGTTCAGCTTTGCCCCATTGTACATCATTTTAGGCCTGGTCCCGGCTTGTGGCTCCGCTTTTAATGCAAATGCAGATGCAAAAGCGCATTAAGAGCAGCACAAACGAACACAGGCCGCAAAGTAAGCCGTTTTGCCATGTGCAATAGCTGTAGAGAAAAGGAGAGAGAGAAATGGCTGTGGAGAAGTGGCAGTGGCAGTGGCAGACGCTTGTGGCAGAGGCAGTGCAAATGGCAGTTGCAGGTTGTACTCGTATTTGAAAATGCATGCTATGAGTTACAATGTGCATCATTTATGACATGCGTGCATGTGAATGCAGTTTATTCGCTTTGTGTCTGAGCAAATGTTGAGCCATCGATTAGTTTGCTGCCAAATTGCCAAAGCCGCACATTTGCAGCAGTTGCAACAGTTCGTGTGCAGTGAGAAAGGGGCAAGAATGGGAACCTGTCGATACCGCAAACTCTGGCAATGGGAGCAGGAATAGCAGAAGGAGCAGTTAGAAGCCTCAACAGCTAAAAGCCTCATCTGACCTCGAAAACGTGGCAACATTTGCATTTTGTGATCTATGTGTGTGTGAGTGTGTGTGGCATGTTGCAATATCGGTAATTTTATAAGGGCAGAGTTTAATTGATGAATTGCTGTTGCATTTGCTTGCCACTCGAATGTATCTACCAGATACTGTATCTGTATCTGCTGTCGACATGCCGCAGCGAACTTTGCGGTCTCCCTACAATCAAATCATTTACATATACATACGAACATAATCCCCACTGTACTCTAGATACATCTATGTCTCTGTCTATAACGACGCACTCAGCCGTGTGCACCTGAATCATCACATTTCAATTATACAACATAAGCTGTCAAATTATTGTAGCTACATTTCTGCCACTGCATATATCCTGCCTGTCTATCTATCTTTAGTCTCCATATCTCCGCCTCTTTCTCTCTGTTTATATCTGTACGTCTCTGTTTAGACGTCTGTTGATTGCTTAAGTCGGTTTCTCCCTCATTTCACTTGTCGCCTCGTTTTACAGAAATTTCCATAGCAAATATCGGTTAAGACCAAATGCAAAATTTCAGTAATTTGTATCTCAAGATATAATTGTGTACTTGCTAATTGCAATTGAATTTAGGAGCTTACTTCAAAGCTTAGCAAGCTGGTTTTTTTTAATAAATATGCTTAATTTGTACAGTTTTTATTAAGGGGTTTCTTGTAAGAAAGCTGAAGGAAGTAGATTTTGGGCTTGGTCTTAAAGATTAGATATACTTTAAGCCTCTTAAATGGTTACCTGTCATATGCTTTTATTTTTAAACATAGAAGTAATAAAATATCTTATATTAAATCGTTACAATTAAAACTATCCATAAATAGTGTCTAAACTAAGAATATTTTTCTACTGTCTACTAATAATTTGTTCTACTCTTCGTAACTCGTTTGCAATGTTTATTTAAGTTTGTCGTTGTCTTAAAAATAATTCAAACTCTGCTTTTTTCTATTATTTTCTTTTTGTTAACATGTGTATGGAATTAGTCATTGTTGACCAGTTTGGCTCTAGTCTGTCTGCAGTTCAATCAGACATTGGGAATGGGTTAATGGGTTTGGGTTTTTGAATTCGAGTTGACTGCGTAACTAAATTTCACATATCAGCGCCAACGTTCGGCCCATTGCTGAAGAACATTCGCATTCGCATTCACAACGATATTCACATACATTCAGAACGATATTCACATACAGTTGCATTCGCTATCCGTCTTCACTGTTGACTTATTTGCTTTGAGATAAACGCCAAGTTGATTTATACAACGCACCGACAATTCATTCAGCCATTTGCACCAAACAGCCAGTCATTCACCCACCCACAAGCACACTCACTTACTCACACATACACTCATTCATTCATTCACTCACTCATTCATTCATGCAAACATGCAGTCAAGCGTAGAAAATTCTTGTTTGTTTGTTTGTTTCTTTATTCATTGAGGAAGCAGCCGGATTGTGGATGCCCAATGCCCGAGGTCCAGACCTTTAGAGCTGCAGACCCTATGAGGCAACTACGAGTCGGGTAGATACTTATCGTTCAGCCAACTAACAAACTAGCAAACAATTGAAGCCAAACCGGGCGAGAAAAACTGTTCGTATGTCTGAGTTCAGTTCTCAACGTCACTCGACAATCAATCCGCATCGATAGAGGAAGAGAGAGGGAGAGGGAAAGAGAGAATGATAGAGAGAGGCGGAAATTATTCAGGCGTTGCCTCAAGTTGCATTTGAATGTGGTCTTTTTATATAAACCTCCTTATGCCAGACAACTTGTCGACGGCGCCGGTTGCCTTTTCCCTCGATATTTAGAGGTCAGAGGGCGCAAATTAGACGATGATGATGTGGCAGTCAATGTCTATTCGCACTCTGGTGCGTGCCACACTTGCAACCAAGCGATTGTCTACATAATAGTTGCTGCCTGCCACTTGGCAACTTGGCATTCAATTAAAGCAAAACTATTCAGTTTCGTTCTTGATTAAATCATGAAATTACTTTCTTTTTTTATTTGCTTGAAATTGATTTGTACTTTTAACATTTATTCGAACTATTGGAAATTATTTGTTGCAGCTGTTTGATTTTTTTAGTGTTTTTATTTTGTTATAAAAGCTAGTTGAGTTCAATGATTTATTTGTGTAACCTTTGCAGCGATTGATGATGACATTTGATTTTCACTCACGCCCTAGGCATTTCAATCACGTCATCACTGCCAAAAAAACAAGCAACTTTTGTTGGCATTTTATTTTTTCATAAGGTTGAAATGAGATGAGTAGAGTTAAGAGTAAGAGTCATACTTAATTATCTGTCCCGGGTATTTTAAAGTCGAGCATTCTTTTATTTGTTTTATAATCGGTTGCTCATGAATTTATGAAAATGTGTAATTTAAAGTTCACATTCTATTACTTATACCCTGTGCTGGGTATTTTCCAGTCGAGCATACTCACATTTCTTTTACAAACGCATATGCTGTGTAAGTCTATTGGATGTTTAGAAATTTGTATAAAAAGTAGACTCTAAATTTCGCATTCAATTACTCATACTCTGTGCCAGGTATTTTCCAGTCGAGTATACTCACACATGTCTTACGCATGTTTATGTGCTGTGTAGGGTGACTGGGCAGCGGTTTGTATGCTTAACAGCAATTAATCAGCGGAACTGTCCGCGCCCGAACATGCGTAAACACCAGCAAGCAAGCACACACGCACTCACACTCACACACACAAACACACACACACCCACACACTCACCATCACATATACAATATACACACAAACATGCTGCTCTTAAGTGGTAGAACTGGACCCTTGAAAAGCAGCCTGAACACAGCTGCAAAGGGGAACGATCCTAAAAATGTTTTGCTGTAATTAACTTAGATAAACAAGAAGCCGACTATGGGACATTAGCCTTTGTCTTTGTCGCTATCACAGGGCCAGGCCTCTCTCTTTTGGCCAAAGATATTTGTTTGTTTATGCTATGCCTTGACTACTGTAAGAAGCCCGATTCATTAACCACACCCACATATAAAGGGGGGACATGCAGAAAGGCGGATGCTGATGGCCTTTGAAAAAAATATTTTGTCAAATAAATTATAATTATGGAAGTAGACATTTGACTTACATACGTGCAAAGGGTGTGAGTGAATATGAACATTGGATTTGGCTTCTATAAACAGAGATATTCGTATTGTTGATTAATCAGAAAAAAAATACTATCAGGCCTGTTCCGAATTTCACTTTCGATAAGATTTGTCGGAATTGAATTTCTTTAAACTGCTCTAATACCGTTTTAGCGATATTCAGCAGATTGATATCACTTTTAGTCAATGAGTTTAAGCCCGATAAAGCGAAAAACAATCATTTATAAACACTTAGTCTAAATTCAGAATGAATGAATGCATATCACTAAATGCTAAAAAGTAAAAAGTGAAAACCGGAACAGGCCTGTATAAAATATTTCATATTATATAATTTGATAAGCTCTTCATTAGTTAGTTGTTGATAGTTAGATTGAAAAAACTTTAAAATATTCAGTAGGAATTTAATATGGTTTAATTCGAGATAACAGGGTCACAGTTAATGTTTTAATCATAAACCGTTAAGTTATCGAATTATCGATTACTTATAATAATTTAATTTTAATATTTTATTACAATCGCTAATCGATATACTCTTACCCCTGGACTTTAAATTCGATTTCAAATTCATTTTCCTGCCATACACTTTCTAAATTTACCAGTTAATTGCACGACTCAATATTCGATACCTGAATATCGTTAAAAGTTATCGTTAATCAAGTAGTGCTGCTAAACAACACATTCCGTTCTACCGTGTTTAATTAGACACGTGTCGAACATTTCGAAGTGTTGTTTCCCAAGCGCATTTTTATTAGTCTGCTGACGCTTCATTTTTGCTATCATTCTGTAATTTTCATAAGCCTAATAACAGCAGCCGTTACTGTTTTTGTTGTTGTTATTGTTTTATTATTGGTCGTAATGGTGTATGGCATTTGTAATGTCTGTCTGGTTGTCTGTTTGCTCCTCATTTAATTTCTCTTGCTTAATGATGCGTAAATTACTAGACAGCATTTTATTGACGCCATCGTTTAATGTGTAGGCGTATGCGAAGTCGGGTCCGTCTAGGTTCTAGACCACAAGGGGTCGAGGTCAACGACGCTCCTCCGGTCGGTCATTGCATGTTGTGTTCATATTGTGGTCTTTGCCTCTTTACGATCCCTCGTTGTGCTATTTGTGTAAAGAGCAATGTGCATAATTGATTTCTTTTACCTCTTTCTGTCGAATACTTACTCGTAATTATAGCTCACAATTGTTGTTAGCATTTTACCTTGACTCCTTGACTCGCTTGTTGTATTTTTTTTTTTATTTTCCTTTTTTATTGTGCACCCCATTGTGTGGTAAATTATAGGGTTTAGTGCGACCCAAAGGGGCTGGGTTTCTTTGAGTGTCGGAAATGGGGCGTATGCCTTGGGAAACGAATCTTTTAATTGCCATATCGCAGTGATTTTTCAAAACAAGTTTTTAATGTCGATTTCCCCTAATGACTTGGCTGGTTTTCTCTACATATCAGTCTATATTGAGATTCTTCTATTGAAAATGTAGTTTCTTAGTTGTTTATTAAGTGTTTGGATCTTATCTAATTATTTGTTTATCTTTTCTATTTTTTACAGGTATGTGAAACTGGCTTAAAAAGTGCTAAGAATGACTATGGGTAAAATGTAAAATTGCTTATATATAAATCTTTGAATTTGATAACGTTAATGATTTTATTTTAAACTTAAATTGACTTAAATGCTTTTTTAATTTTTTTTTTAATTTTTTGATTTTAAATAAACTTTTTAAGCTTTCCGAACAGTCAGTGGTAGTAACCAAAGTTTATTTTGCAACAATTATTAGAGTAAGCTGTTGAGTTTTGGTTGTCGTATTGCATTTCAAGGGTGAAAAGTTAAGCTCTGCTTTAAATGGTTTCAATGTGGGACCTCAGTTATGTAGGTGACCTTCCCAGGTTGTCAGAAACTACATACTATGGGGAAAAAAAAACTTTAAGCTGCAATTTATTTCAACAGCTTATCAAGTTAAAGTTTGACGGGATCTTTCATTTCGTTGCACGTAGCGAACGCTTTTCGTGGCAGCTTAACCTTTTTAGACGTCATGAAAAGTTAACTCCACCCGAAAGGCGAGGAACAAAGGGGTTGGGTGTACGAGTGCACTCACTTTTTGCACTCACTGTTGTCGCCATTTGCGTTGAATGCGGCAAGAACAACAAATAGCACTGCGTAATAGAGTCGGTTAGTTGAACTGGGAACGCTTTTTTTTTTTGGAGATTGTGTTGGACAATGGAGAGTCACGAATTAAGGGTTGGGGATTGTTGGCCCCCCCTTGCTTCCCTTTTGGACCGCCCCTTGTCCTTCAATTGGCTGCTGTGTAAGCGAGCGCTGAATTAAGTCTTTCAAGCAGTCAACGCAACAATGAAAAGCTATGCTATCTCTGGTGCACAATGTTAGAGTTGCACTTAACTTCAGACACAGGAAAGCCCCACGCCCCTGTCTCTCTCTCTCTCTCTCTCTCTCTCTCACTCTCTCTCGCACTCTCCGTGTGCAAGGACAACGACTATAACAAGAGCAACAGCAGCAACAACAAGGAGTACAAGGGAGAAAGCTACAGTCGAGATGCTCGACTGTTAAATGCCTTATCATCGATACAATCGATTCAAATTTATTACCATAAATAAGATAAATGTTAATAAACAATTGCAATATAAATAGTAAATTAAGGAAAAATTAAACTTGTTATTAAAATCAATTTGCATTAATTTATTTTCTTATCATGTTGATCATCAAAATATCACAAATTCTTGAGGCTGTTTCAGCATTTTCGAAATTGCAATATTATTCCATTTTATCCAAATTTAAAAGATTTTATTTCAAGAAAATTAATATATTTATTATATTATAATGTTAGTTTAAATGAATTGGTTAATATTTGATTTACTTCGTGCTATAATAAATGAGGACAAACAAGCAAACCGACATTGTCACAAACCCATAAGTCTTTGTTTACCTTCGGTTGCTGGGCAAAGAAGGAGAACAACGTGAACGACAACAGTTAAGCATGGCAATGGTGTGTGGCTGACAAAAACAAAAGTTGCATGAAAGTACCATGAAATAGCTGCAGTTTCTGTCGTTGTTGTCTATTTTTTTTTATTGTTGTTGTTCTTGTTGGCAAAGTCAAGTACCAGGCGATTTTTCTTACACAATAATACACTTTTCCTATTTTGCTGACAGGTTTTTCTTTCCACCTCCCTCCAACTTGGTGCAGCATTTCTCATGCCTCATGCAACATGCCGCATACACACTGTGACGTCACTTAGAGCAGACAACTGTGATAATGATTAAATTAGATTATGGATGCTTTCCCATTTTTCACACCAACTTCACATCAGATATCTCCCTACTCCACCCCATTTTCTTTTGCTTCTTCTTCTTCATCTTCTTCAAGCGCATTTTCAATTTATGGCGCATCCCATGTGGGAATATCATGATGCGGGTGTGCTATATAAATAATTACCAGCAAAGTTTTATGTTACACATATTGTGCATTGTGGATCCATTTGTGGCAACACATACACATGTGTGTAATTTATATCCTATAGATATATAGATACTGAAACATACATACATAACTCCGGCAAGTGCAATGAAGCGAAAATTAAAGTTTATTGACAGTTTCTTCATTCAACTGCAAATGCTCTTTGACTTTCCAACTGCATTGTCTTTGTTCAACTTGCATCAACAAAAAAGAAAAAAGAAGATAGTTTCGTTCTCATTCCCTATTGTTTGAAAAAAAATAATATCTATATTTGTCTGTAAAAATTTGACATACACGCTGCATTTAAGTAATTGAATTCAATTCCAGAGTGTAAAACGAAATGTTGCCTTCACTCTGTGTAAATGATACAAAACTCATGGCAATAACATGAAGAACTTGTATCTCAGATGCTTATAAGTTTTGATATACGAATATGAGCTTAAGTATGTTGAATTTGTAATTTGATAGCTTGTAGTCTATCTTAATCATTATCTTTCGTCTTTTACTATTTATGTATCACTTTAAAAAGTAGATACATTTTTGATATGTTTTTGTTTAAAATATTTATTTTATTTAAAGTGTCTTTTACAACATTTATTTTTTACATATTCTTTTTTTATTTTAAATTTCCAGTTAACAAACTATTCAAACTTTGGAACAAAAATAAAATAATCGTATCTACAAGCCATATAAACGACTAATTACACTTTACTTCAAAACTTTAACGATGAGTGTCTGCAATCTTGTTGCATTTGAGGGCTATAAAAAAAATGAAAAAATGTTGAGTGTAAACACAATGAGTGTGAGGCGCCACAAAAGTGTTTTGGGGGCGTTGCATGCCACACACAGGCACACCTATATTTATCTACAGACCCACAGCAGTTACAGATACATTTGTATCTGACGCTAGTACAGAGTACGTTCATCCGTTTGCCTGGCTGTCTGTCTGTCTGTTGTCGGTTGTCTGTTGATGTAAAGCCATTGTGGCCCTGCCTACCGGTAGAATCTTTGCCCATTTAAAATGAGAGATTCAAAAGTGACTGGCAAGCAACTGCAGAAGATGCGAACGCATCCGACGTGTCTGGGATTCTGGATTGTATCTTTTTTTCGCAGACAAAATCGCGCTTGTACGTGTATCTCTCGCTCTCCCTCGCTCTCTTGCCATGTGGCAACTTCTTCAATTGCTACATATGTTTGGGACAACGACGTCCTCACAGTCACAGGCAGCGAGGCATGCAACGTGGCAGGAAAACTATTTGTCACGACATTCCTTCATCACTGGGATTAAGTTGACGCTCGCTCCTGCGCAAAATCTTGCAGCTGCACTGCATTCCAGATTTACTTTTCAAATGAGAACGCAACACACACTAGATAAAGAATTTAATTTAAACAAAAATAAGTAAAAGCTGAAAAAAAAGAAATAAAACAAAATATGTGTAATAGTGTCAATTGAGTGGCAGTTGCCGCATTCAGTTGCATGTTTTACCTGACTCTGTGGCAGAGACTGTTGCAATTACCACACTCAGTTGCAAATCAGAGTTGAAACAGCCAATCAAGTGATGAAAACTTTTCGCAAGTTAATTTACTTTGACTGGGGAAGTTTAAATACGAGTAAAGTAGGAAAATAGAATTTTCATTTTCTGTTTAGTCTGCATTAAATAAGCAGAAAAAGAAGACGCATTTCCCTTATTTTACTCGTATGAAATATGTGCTTCTTCTAAATTGAAAATAATACATTTTAAAGCACTGGTCTTAGGAAGAAAATTTTAGTATTACAATAAACAAGTACAAATAAAATAGTTGTAAGACAATTTTAAATATCCAAATATTATTTAAAATACCAACAAAATAAATTAGCTTTAATTTATATTAAAGTCTAAAGGTATAAAAAATACAAAATTTAATTGGAAATACAAATTTTTCATCAATGGTTTTTTAAATATTTTCTTTGAAACCACTTAATCAGTTTTTACCTCATCTCCCCATCACATACTTTACTCATTTTAAATTGAAATTCCAACATATTTTCTTCTCATACTAATGCATAACTTTTTTTTTTAAGTTTCCCTTTTTCGTAGCAGTTTGTTTTAATTTAAAGACAAGACTCAAAAAAAAGAGGAGTATAAATTAAAGAAGAATTGGAATAAAAGTCGTTTACATGAATGCAACACGGCAGAGAGCTCTGGTAATGTTGACGTTTGATATGTGGAGCACGCCCACCCGCAGTTCAACAAATGGGCGTGGCAACTGCGAGAAACATGTGTCTAAATTCGCATTGGCGAAGCAAACTGAAAACTCAACTCTCAAGCAGCACCAGCGTACATTAAAAATACCCGCTTCCGGCTGAGCTAAAATCCCCTCCACCCCACAATCCCGGCTTCCTCTCCCCTCAGTCAACCAGGGACACCCACAATGAGAATCCTCATTCTCATACCAAAGCAGCTTCCATGGAGAACATGTTATAGGAATGGCAAATGCATTTGGAGTGTTTGCGGCAATGCCAAAATGAAATACATAATACTTAGCAACAAAAAGTTGTATATAGTACATTTTGTTGCTGAGTTGCATTATTGCCCGAGGGGGTGGGGCAGGATTTCCTATCTGTAAGCTCAACCCACATTACGTATACGTAACATAATATGAATGATTTGTTTTTTCGGGGGTTGTTTTTTGGTTTATTTGATTCTTTTTAATTCAATATTGCTCGGAGGCATTCTCATGTTTTTTGGAGCGACAGGCCCGATGGGCAATAGTACAGAGAAATATACACACACCCACACCACTTCACACACTCATACATATGAAATTTGTTTTGTAATCCGCTTTTAAAATAATGAAAAAAAAGTAGAAACAACTGCATTTTGATTTATGTGGGTGAACAACAAAATGAAAGAAAAAAAAATATGTTGGTCATTTTTGTGGATTTATAGAAAATGCTATTCATATTTTTTTTATTATGATTATTTTTATTTAGATATTGAATGCATCAGCTCTGATTAGGTAATCAATCGAAGTGCATTTTAACAAACTACAAACTATTTAAAATCTCGATATTTAAACTTCAACTCTTAAATCTCAGAATTGTTTTTTTTTTTGCCAAAGTTTATTGTTTAAAACTTTTGGCTTTTTACTACTTCTTGACTAAAGCTTAAAACAAAAGCGTGTATTTTTCCACCTGAAATAAATAAATCTTCTGCAGCGAATCAATAAAATTGCTAATTTCACGCTCCAATTAACAGATTATTTTCTCCACAAATTGAGGGAAAAGTTTGAGGTAATCTGAGGTAGAGGATGAAGGCACGGAAATAAGTTTAATACGAATGAAGGTCTCATGGACAAGAATAATGCCAATTGTTTTGCTTTTATTTCTTTTTAAGAACCAACAGGGAATATGTATATGTATATTCAGTTATACTCAGTATGTATATAAAATAGTAAATGTTATTTTTAGATCAATCACAATTGAATTGATGCTATTTATTGTAGGCGCAATATTGCATGTCAATTTGTTAAATTATTTTTCGATTGGGTTAATTTCATAATAATTGAAACCCCTTTTCTTTTTCTTTTCACACTTTTTAATAAAACCTTAACAACCAAATTCTTTTCATTTTTTTTTCGATTATCTTGCTGAAACTGTTTATCAGATGTTTTAGTAGAATGATGTCCCAACTTTCAGAAAATTCGGCTTCCATAATTTCCTTCGAGTCTGAAATCTTTTACATGCATAATTGATCATATGTATTGAAATTCTAGTTGCAAATTCAAAGCCTTTGCACATGATACAAGATACAGTATTAGTATAGAGAGTAATATTTGCTGCAACCGACGAGTGCAATATTAAGCTCTCTTGTATTGTAGCTGATTTGTTGCATGCAGCAGGCAATAATTCAATGCTCTATGAAGGGTCGCCGCACGAGCCAGTGAAATCGAGTGAAGGGAAAAGGAAAAATGGAGAAGGGAGAGTAAAGGGATGAGAGGTAAAAGGCGTCTGTCTATGCAACACATTACTGAAAATCCAAACACCTTCGACGTTGTCGTTGTCAGCTTGCCACTGAATGGGGCAACAACAACACACATTGTGGTGGCGCCGGTTGAACTGCAACTGCAATCTGTCCCTGCCCTCGTCTGTCCCACTCTCTGTTCATTTGTCTCGCTCTCTGTCTGTCTGTCTGCCTGTCTGTCTGTCTGGGGTTAGAGCTAGAGGCAAATGTGCCTGGCTGACGCCTTGAGTGCAATCGCTTGCACCTTTGAAGCGTGTCCGTGTCGCACCACCAACAACAACCACCAACAGCGATGCTTTTGTTGGCCCATTGCATATGGATGAGGGGCCCGAAGCCCAAGCGGCCCAAACGCCACTCTCAGCTAGTACATGCATTTCTATCCACAACTGCAGCTATATATTTGTATATGTATCTATATCTGTCCCAGTATTTATATTGGACAAGCTGAAAACCAAATGATCAGTTCGCCTGTTCTCTTTTTCTCTATATCTCTCTCTGTCTTTGCTTGCTTTCTACAATTTAAAGTAAAGTTATCTAAAGATTTGCATAGATTCGATTCCTTAATAGCTAAAGACTAATGAAAGAATGCTTAGAATAACATAGAAATGCTTTATTTACATTTCTGTTAACATTTCAAGTCGTTAAATGTGAATTTATAATGTACGGAACATAAAAGTTGACAACAAAAAAAAAAAATCGTCTTGTCGATATATCGTAAAAAAAAATAGTTATTTTGTTTATGCTTTTGGCGATTTTTTACATCACGCGAAATTCATGCAATTATAAAAATACAGTACGAAATACAATTTTACGATAACATAAACACATAGTTTTCTTACTTAAAAAATATATAACCCTAGAGCAATTGATTTCAATTTAAAATTGTGTATTGTTAAGTAATAGATAAAATCATTAGCTTTCAGAAATTTAAATTTGTGTTTAATCGGTTGAGATATTTTGATAAATAACTAACAAAATGCTAACTTAAAGTTTGTTGTTTTTATTTTATAATCGAAAATATCGTAAAATATATTTTTTTTTCGTGTGTTATCAGAAAAAGTAGTTTTATAGGGTATTTACGTGTTGAGCTGTTCAAATTGTACAATTGCGATTTGCTGTTTTTGTAAACACATGCGCGCATTTTCAATGCAACATGCAATTTGTCAGAGTTGCAGTCGTTGCAGAGTCCCAGGGGGGAAAAGAGACAAAGGCGGGTGTCAGGGTGGAAGGGTAAAGGGGAAACAGAGGGGAGCTTCATTTGCAACTCTTCATCTTCACCTTGGTGCAGAATGTGTTGCCTTTGGTGTTTGTCATTGCCATTATAATTGATAGCGTATAATTTCGTTGCTTTCCACCAATTCCATTTCTCCAATTCTCACAGGCTCCCTTTCTCTTTCTGTTTATCTCTGTCTCTCTTAGTTTCCCACTTTATCGTTTACTTTTATGCAAATTTTCGTGCAAATTGCTTTTAATGCATTTTGAATGCAATTTGTGTTTTGTACGTTGGAATTGAAGTGGCACAAAAACTCGTAATTGAAACTGAAAGATTTTAATTTAATTTGAGTTTCTGTTTCTCTTATCTGCATCTGTAGCTTCGTCTCTCGTCTGTCTGTCTGTCTGACTCTCCCTCATTGTATATTTGTGTGTATTCTGTTTGTTTTTAGGGTGAATTTTGTATTCAGTATTCTGTTGTTTTGGGTGTATTTTTAGCTGGGTGTGTTGCACATGCGGGATGTGTTCGTATCGCCAGCATGCTGCATTTCAGACTCTGTCTATAGGCTTTAGCATTCATTAAATTGATTTAGATAAAATCGTGTTTTTGTTGACAATAATTACAAACGAACTGCCAGCTGGGCATTGTAAGCATACGAATACTACTTAATTATGACAAAACGGTCCAAATTTGTGCTTTAGACCTTGTGAATGGTGAACGGAATGCTTTAAACGTTTGATAAATTAAGCAAAAACACTCGAAAAATAAGGGAAATTAGCTGTTGGGTGAGAATTGATTTATCTGATGTTAAAAAGAATTCTGTGATTTTATGGAAGTGTGAAAAGAATGCATTTAAAAATATTAAGGTCAGTGGGAGAATTTTATTCAGAGATCTTTGATCTAAATTGTGTCCAAATTCTTTACAAATAAAAAGAAAAAAATAAAATGTAAGTTGCAAACGTTGCAAATGTCAGTTTGAACTACCAAATCTAAAGCATGACAAACTCAATTTTATGTTTCTAAAATTTGTTACACTATTCAAAATAAATTGCAGTCAATTTTTCAGTGTTCATCTATATAATCATAATGCAAAAGCATATTTGTAGATTAAGAGAGCACTTTAATGAAATCCCTATTTGCTATATAAGTATAATCCATATCAGCACTTAAATAAATTGTTGTGCAAATTCAGGAGACTGGGAGGAAAAAGCCATTTTTGGACCCTTAAAACATGATCCCAACGGCAATGGGAAAATTTGGCTAATTTTGATTATTTTACTGCCGCTTTTGGGGATTTTTGTTAATTACCAACAACATGGGCACACACATACACACTATACACACCCACTTACACACACACACACCCACACACACACATACTCACAGAAAGTTGCTGTTTTATGCAGTCTATTAAAATGGTATGTGAGCATTTTGGGTCCCTGGGCTTTTGGCTGTGCTCTGATAGAATTTGGGTCTCACTTTATGCTTTTTACGGGTTTTGCCATGAATGTGACATTAATGAGCTCTTAGCTTATCCCACAGGCGCAGCCAGGACGCAGGACACAGGACATACTAAAGTCGATGGCTGGCATAAAGTTTATGCCATAATTTGTCCTTGAATTTAACTGGCTCATTGTCCTTCCAAACAGATGCAGAGAATAGAAGGAGAGGGATGGAAAGGACGTTCATAATTAAATTGTTATTTAGACAAAATGCTAAACTGCTTGCTCATTTGGAGGTTATGAAAGGTCGACACCCGTTTCAGTCATTTTCTTTTTTTTAAATTCATTTCGAAACCCTTTTCATAAAAACGCGACTATGGATTCAAAAATTACTTTATGCGGAAATAAAATGCCTTTCATTCTCGGACAGCCTCTTGACCATATTTTTAGTGACCACTCGCAGTTTTATTATAAGAAAAGAAAACCCAAAACTCCCTCAACTCCCCTCGCAGTAAAAGTTTCGATTTTGCAACAAAAGTTAAACATAATCCGCAAGGTAAGTCCACTGCTCAAAAGTTGACTATAACTTGGCATTAATTTCATTAACGTCATTCCTTCAATGTGAAAGATTGGTTTAAGATGGTATGAGGGTTCTATCCGTAGTAAGAAAGTGCACATTTAATTTGATTCTTATTGTTTCTTGGGGTTATTTACGTACGCAAAGAAAAAAAACTGCACAGCTTTCTGAGGTGTCATAACAATCTAAAGATGTTCACTATTATGGGTGGCAATGTGTATAGGGAAACTTCAAGTAAATTAAAAAGTTATACAAATTACTTAAATTAAATCAACTGAAGTAAATATAGTGCTTTTCAGGCAGTGCAATGATCTGTAATGTGATAATCCACAGTTTAGAAAATGTGCTGTTGCTTTTCGTTCAATTTTCGTCAAATTAAGAGTATCCTTATTAGATGGAATAAAGTCTATTGTAGTGCAATGATCTATAATGGAATTAAAGGCAGATAATTGGGGCAATGTTTTCTACTCCAACTATATTATATTTGAATCAGATATACTGCAGTCTAAAAAGTCTTAAGTGAATATGGTTTAGAATATAAATATATTTTTCTTGAATTGCATCCGTTTTTATAAAACAAAAAAACATTTCCACAAAATTTTAATATAAACATTAAATTTTTATAATATTTCTGTCACAAATTTGCTTAATTGCTACTTGCAATAAACTTTATGACTATAGGGTATTTATATAGTCTTTAAATATTCCATTATATAACATAATTGTAACTCATAACTTACTACCCAAAATAACCCAACTCAAGTGCAGTTCAACACTTCGGGCGAATGTCTTGAGGCCAAATGGCAACTGGCTAAAATTGCTTTTGGCTGCTTTGGCAAAAAAAAAAGTCAAAGAATAAGAAGAAGAACAGCTGAAACTGATGCAAAGCACAATCTGCTCAACTAGTTATATGAAATGTATAAAATGAAAAGGTGCCAGACGCTGCTGATGTAGCTCGACTTATTCTTCTTCTTCCTCTTCTTGTTCTTTATGCTTTGTTATTGTTGTTGGTTTCAGCCAGTGCAATTGTTGTTGTTGTTGTAGTCCAGTGGATAAATTTATGTTTACCGTCGCTCTAATTAAATTTAATATGCATATTGCCAAGCCATTTGAAGTGGGCAGACTGTCCGTCCGTCTCTCCGTCCGTCGGTCCGTCCAAGTTGTCCGCTGGCCTGTCGGGCGTTTACCTGTTCCCTCACTTGATCCTTCAAGAGCTTGTGGTTGGTCTCTCGACCATGTGTGTGTGGGGGTAATAAATTTGATTAGCAGGATTTACGGGCAGACGGCAACGTAAACGTCAAATGTTGGTGGTGCAGTAAATTTTATGCTAAACAGGGACAAGAAATGAAGATGGGAGAGAGAGAGAGAGAGAGAGCGTAAAAAGTGTGAGTAACTTTATGTCCGGGTTACCCTGTTGGCATGTCCTTTTTTCATACTTTTCTTTTAGTTTTTCTGTTTTTTCTTTTTGCTTTGTTTTTCGTTACGTTTAACGAGTTGTTACAATAAAATGTTATTGCATACTTTATGGCGCTGTGGAAGCAACTGGCAAAAGCGGAAGTGCACAGAACAACAGACAACGAGGCAATAGGGAATACGAAGGAAGAGCGCAAAGCAAGAGGAAGATTAAATGAAGGGAACAAACCAAACCATATGCAGGCACTAAGCGATTCTCGAGCGTCAACGTCAAATTCTGCCGCAGAACGCAAAACGATTTTCGCGTGCGCCATTGTAATTCTAAGCACAAAATGGCGACGCGCCGCCATTTAAAAGGGACAACAACAGAGTGAGAGAGAATTAAAGATAGACTGAGAGAGAGAGAGAGGGAGAGCGAAGGAGGGGGCTGGAGCAAAGTTCTTTGTCTGCAGCTGCCTTTGCACTATGGTAAAAAGTCTATTGTTTTGCATTATTTCTATTATCTGAAACCCTTTAAAAATGATTTGAAATACTATTTTAATCTAATTTTTCTTTACTTATTTATATAAATATTAAATTTATTAAAATTGTATTATGCTTAATGATTTTTTCTTGAACAAATTCAAGTCTAACTTAAAATTTAAAGCTTATGCCAAAAAGAAAAGCAACTTTGCCCCAGTGTGCTTTGTCAGCATTTCTGGCAGATGAAAAGAAGTTCAACGTGGTCGCCTGTTGAAGAATTTTCGCATACTACGTAATTAGTACACCAAAAATTGCTTACAAACTATTTTGGATTTTTTCTTTTGGCTTTTTGACCGCGTCGCTGTCGTCACATAAACAATGGCAGCGTAAATTGCATGCAGCAACATCAAAGCTGCATCATCTCCAGCCGTTGCCGTTGCCGTTGCCATTGCGTCCATCATTAACATCATCATCAGGCCATAAAAAATGGGATAGCCAGAGTTGCCAACGCGCTGTCGAGATTACGCGATAAAGCACAACGTGAAATGCAGCAGAGAAATGGACAAGCGACGTGGCTAAAATGAAATTTATGCTATGCTCCAGAGCTTCCTCTCTTTCTTCTCTCTCTCTCTCTCCCCTCCTTCCCTCCATCTCGTTCTTCTTATTTTTTGGCACATTTTACAGCTATGGCTGTGTGCCTGCTGTGCCTGCCGCCATTTTCTTTTCTTTACTTGTTTTTTTTTTTTTTTTTTTTTTTTTTGGGCAGCAACTAAAAACGAAATGCAATCGCAGTGGTAGGTAGTTTCTGGTGGTTTACACCACTCCCCGCTAGAGGGCTGCCACCGCAACAAAATTATGCGCATTTGGGCTTCTTTTGGTATTGAAATTTCGGGATTTTCAAGTTGGCATTTGCAATGGATGGCTTTGGCATCGCCTGGTTAGCGATGGATAGATGGCAAAACTCACTTTTTGGCAAGACCCTTTGTGGTTCTGTAAGGAAAATTTTGTTTGTTTGTGCGCTGTTTGAAATAAATGTGAAGTTTCTTGCTGTGGAACACAGAGCGGCAGTCAAAAAAAGGCTTTGAACTAAACATAAAAGTTCAATAACAAAAGTATTGCTCACAATGATCTTATATATGATAGTATTTGAACTTAGAATATGACAAAAAAAAGTAACCTAAACAACTTAAAAACATTTTCAAAATATTAAGTCATATTGAAATCACATATTTATTATATCCAAACTAATTTTCACTTTTTTCTCGTTGCAGGTAATTACGATTTTACATATTCATGAATATTTTCAAGTAAGAAAAGAGTATTAAAAGCGCATAATTCTAAATAAAAATTTCAATATAGAAATTTATACATGCACTCAATTTAATCAGTATTCATTTATTTAATTCAAGTATTGAAAAATATTTCAGACATTCTTTTTGATTTCATTACACAAAATGTATATTTGTCGTCACCGCAAAAATAAATTAAGATTTATGTGCACTTAAATAAGTTGGAATTTCAGTGCGGCAAATTGTCGAGCAGCAAATAATGAAATTAAAATTTTGCCGTTATACGCATATACATACTATATAATTAAACAGGGGTGCCACAGAAATTTCAGTGGCACCGCTGTATATTATTTAAAACGTTATATTGAAAAATGAAATAAGTTGGTAGTAAGGGCTGTTGCCACTTGAAGAGAATGGAGCTTAAAAAGGCTAATAAATCAACGCAAATGAAATGAAATGAGTGGAAAAATTGTCATAAATGACTCTCTCATTGACATTACAGTTGTGTGGCATAATAAGTGCACATTATGTATTATAATCCAGACAATAAAATTGCATTAAGAACCGCAAAACCGAATGGCGACATACGTTGGACTTTATGTTAAAACTACCTGACAAATCAATGGAAAATACCTCATCATATATTTAACATACATATATCGAATATCGATTAACGTATCAACAAATACGCGTATTGTCTTGTCAGTTATGAGCCTGACACTGCAAATTCCAATTAAACTTGTTAATAACAATTTAAAATAGTGCAAAGGCTTGATGCATTCATAACAAGAGTTAAACTGCGCATTTTAATTTCGAAAAAATAGCTTAACATGTCTATTTGTATTTTGCATATGACATTGGGATAGACATCAATATACCCTGCAAAAAATTTAGTATTTAGTACATTCATTCCAAACTGAAGATGTATAATTGATTATTGTCTGGTTGTTGCAAAGATACAGAGTATCTTCTAGATAAACGCTCACTATCGTATCGATATTAATCCTCAATATGAGATAGATAAAAAAATAGTTGCTAGTTTGCTGATTACAGGTCATCTAGCCGAGCATGTTTAATTTGCGTTTACAAGCTGCCAATATTGAGGTCAGAGATTATAAAATCTATAGATTAACCCTGAAAACGGGAAAACTGGAAAAGTGCGAGGTAAAGAGACGAATAGAAGACACACATAGATTACTTTGAGCAGTATAAGTTACATTATTTTTGTTTATTATTTACACAATCAAATTGAAATCAACATCTAGTATATTTTGTCAATAATAATGAACTTATTTGTGTAGAATTATCGTTGTAGTTTAATTCCATCTGCATCTCACTTGCCACCATGCACATTGCACACTTTACAATCCCCATTGATGACCACATCGGGACTCAAAGGCGAGGCTATAAAACAGATATTAAAATTAGTTGAGTAAATTAATCCTCGAGCTCCGATCTTCGAGTATATGAAACTGACCACTTGCCAACGCCAGCAGACCGAGCAGGAAAGCAACCGATAGGAATTTCATTTTTGAATTGTAGGTTGTAAGAAATCAAGTTGAACTGATGCATTTGAGCCGATTGCAATGCTCTTTTATACTCGTCAACGATTGCTATCAACCCCATCTACTAGCATCTTAGGGAATAACCCACATTTTACAGATTTCATCTAGAATTTCCCAAGTAGCTTGACATGTTGACAAAGCACGGCTAACGATAAGCTTTACTTCTGGTTAACAAGGTCTGGTTGTTGGAGAATAACATAGTAGAGTATCTCCTAGTCCCACTCTGCATATGTTAATAATTGCCAGCAGTACTTACAGTTAATCAATTGGTGATGCAAATTCAAACAGCAAATAGTGTTTAATATAAAAAAAGACATATGGGAAAGGTTATAGTCGAGCTCCCGACATTAGGATAACCGTTACTTATTTAAATAAATTTATCATATTTTTTATCATGCTTTTAGGCACTTTCATTGCTTGAAACTTAAATTAGCCATTAGCACCTTTCTATTTGTCCAAACGTGAAACGATGTAGTAGGATGATAGGTAATAATAGTAATTAACGTTAATTAGTAAAATAATCCTAATATCTTAAAACTTAAAAAACAGACGAACAGATAGATGGACATGGCTATATCGACTCGCCCGTTGATGCTGATAATGAATATTTATACTTGATAGGGTCGAAAATGCTTCCTTCTCCCTGTTACATACTGGAATATAAAGAAAACGTAGTTGTGAATAACAAAATACTTGATTTGTAAAGTTGCTAGGTCAAGGGATTGACCAACTTTAAACTTTTAAAACTTTGCTAAAACTGAACAGGTTTCGTGCGGGATGTAATTTATATTATGGTTTTGTCTAAAATCTTAATTAATTCTGCATTCAAATATTATTTGGTTAAATTCATTTTTTTTTTCGTCACAAAGCCATTTTAAATAGTTTTGCTTTGTTTTTTCTTCTTCTTATGTCATAAACAATATTTTAAAATATATTCTGAGACGGTTCATTTGTTAACAACAAATCGTGCCAAAATAAACAACAAATTTAAAATCAGACCAACGTTAAACTTTCATAGCTGTATCAAAGCTGAACCGATGGCCAAGCGAAGTGACGTTTAGGTCACAATTTAATTTTGTTCAATTCAATTACGGTCAAATTATATTTTGCCTCAAGATATCGATTTTTTAGCCAAGGGGGGAATCTTAACTTTTTCGACTATTCAAAATTTTAAAAGTCAAGTGATTGATTGCCAAAATAATTTTTATGTTAAAGTACTTGAGTTGGTGAATTCTCTATATATTTTTACATCACTAAAGTCAAGCGATTACTTATACAAAATATAAAATTTTATTTTTTATTTTATAAATATTATAAATTTTTTATTACAAAATAAAATATGCATATTGTTTATGTTGTAAAACAACAACTTGATTAATTGTAGATTAATAGGCGAGTCGGCTATTTCCCACTTCAAAGAGAGTGCAGTTTTGGACTGCTTTTTGTACGAGCATTCACAATTCCATGTTTACATCACATACAAGCTTTTATTTTGAAGGTCGTAGATTAAATTAGCTATCATAGTATAGATTAACCCAGAAAATATGAAAACTGAGAACGTGTTTGTTTTTTCTAGTTGCAGTATAAGTTACATTATTTGTTTATTATTAAGTCAATCAAATGTTAAATCAATGTATAGTATATTTTGTTGATAATTAACATATTGCTGTAGAGTATTCCGTGTAGTTATAATATATTTCAGCTCCGACTGCATCTCACTTGCCGCCATGCACATTGCACACTTTGCAATCCCCGTTGATGATCACATTGCCAGGACTCAAAGGTGCGGCTGTAATACAAATATTGAAACAAGTTTAGTAAATTATTCCTCGAGAACCGATTTGCAAGTGATTATATATGCATTTGAAACCCACCACTTGCCAACGCCAACAGACCGAGCAGGAAAGCAACCGATAGGAATTTCATGTCGTTTTTGTTTTGTTGATTTTGTTATTGATGTGAAGGTTGTAAGAACTCAAGGTGTACTGATGCCTCTGAGCCGATTGTATTGCGCTTTTATACGAGCCGACTTGCGCATTGGGAATTGCCCTATCAGAGAGAGATTAAAACTAGAATTTCCATTGCAGTTTGACAGGTTGAGATCACGGTTGCCCCATCGTGATAATATTTTGTACCAGATGTCAGGGAAATGTGTACAGAATTCGTTGTAAAGTGTACCAAATCTTTATATGTACTAAGAAGTATATTATTAAGGTTGTTTTGAAAAAATTTAGAAAAACTTAAAATTAAATATAAGTAAGATTAAATCATATTGCAACTTCGCTTTCAAACTAAAATTACAGATTAAGAAAATAAATGATTTTTGATATAAACCTATTCAATCTGTTCTATTTATGAACTCTTTTTAAAAATCGAAATAAAAATGTTTTTAGAAATAGAGAAAATTTCTTGATTGTAAGACCATTTATTTATTTTTTTTTTTTTCGCATTTGTTTGTAAAAATTAATTTATTTTTTAAGTAAAAAATTAATGATCTTTCTATTTTTGTTAGGATAAATAATGTCGAAAGAGCCTGAATTTTCACTAGCAAAAGTTTTTTTAAAGCTAGATTGATGGAAAGTTTTGGTTTTTGTGCATATTTCAAATTGTACATAGAATGTGCCATATAAAAGACCGATTTAATGTACCTACTACTGAAAAATGTACCAGCTTCAGAAGAAATGTACCAACTGTGGCAACTTGTAACTTATCGGCTTCTGATTTGATTATCTGTCTGATTGTTGCAGGGTAACAAAGTATCTCTTAATTATTTACTTATTATTTCAAATGCTGAATAGTAAATATATAAAAAGACAAGCCGACTATTTTCCTCATTGATAGAGTAAAATTTTTAACTGGCTACAGAGTATCTTCTAGTCGAGCATTTAGAATCAGTCTTTTAACATTTACAAGTTTTTTTTATTAAGGTCAGAGGTGAAATTAGCTATAGATTAGCTTAGAAAACAGAAAAACTGAGCAAGTGTTGAGTAGATGAGTACAAACAAATTATTTTGAGTTGCAATATAAGTTACATTGTTTGTTTATTATTTGATCAATCAAATGCTTAGTTCATACATAAATATATATAATATTTTGCTGATATTGAACATATTGGTGTAGTATTTTTTATAGTAATTTTATAGTTGAATTCCATCTGCATCTCATTTGCCACCATGCACATTGCAGGTTCGGCAGTCCCCATTGATAATCACATTGCCAGGATTCAGGGGCGTGGCTGTTAAATAGATATGAAAATTAGTTAAGTATATTATTTTTCGATTACAGTTCTTCATTTTTATTAAACTCACCACTTGCCAAAGCCAACAGACCAAGCAGGAAAGCAATCGATAGGAATTTCATATTGTTGTGTTTTGTTGATTTAGTTTTTGACTTGTAGGCTGATAGAACTCAAGGTGTACTGATGATTTCCAGCTAATTGCAATGCCCTTTTATACGCGACAACTATTGCTATCAACCGCAACTACTAACATCCTATGGAATAACCCAAATCTAACAGATTACAACTAGAATTTCCCATGCAGTTCGACAGGTTGGGAAAACACAACGAACGATAAGCTTCACTGTTTAGTGACGTTGGGTTAGGAAAAATAAAATACCTGACGTTCAACTGCGTCGAATTAAAACTGGCTTTCAATCATAATCACGAGAGCTGAGATCTGAGATCTGAGTACGTAGAAGCTGGGGCAATCAACCCCGTCTGTGGCTTTTATTCAGAATTAAAACTTGTTCTGCTATAAAATTTTCAATTAACATTGACACACGTTGTGCCTCGTAAAATAAATTTGCATAAGTTCTTGGCTGGATTATTTCTTTGTTGACAACATTGTGCATTGCAGGTTTTTAGATGGAATTCAAGAAATTCATTTCATCATCATCGTCTGGGAAATAATCTTAAGTATTCTTAGTTAACCTCTGTCATAAGTAATAATGACAGCTTGACTGCAATTGAATATAGAAATCACTTCCTATTTGTTTGTTTATTACACACAATATTAGAGGGTATTAGGTCTATATGAATGCAACGGGAAAACATTTTTTTCTGTTGATTAATATTTTAATTACATTTTTTAAATCCAATCTACACAAAGTTGAACATTATCTAATGAAGCTTTACAAAATATCTGACTTTATTATATACTCGTAGTTATTAAAAGTTGTTTTACTTTTTCTTAATTTTTTTTTTATTTTTAAAGTATTAAATATAAAATTTGTTTCGCCTTAATATTTATTTGTTAATCTTGAATCGCATTTCGCAATTTATAGAAAATTGCAGTTAGGTAAATCAAAGCCTTTTCGAATAAAATTAATATTTTAATGGGTATCACCATTATCATATTTTTTTTTTTATAAATTTTGAAACTACTAGTAAAATCTTATATTGCGGTATTCCCGTAGACTTAAAATGCTTAAAAATTTTTTTATAAAGTACAAAACATATGGAATATTCTAAGACGGAAGAGTATCTAATAAAGAGTATGAAATGCTTTTAGAAAATGTAACTGACGTCAGCATTAAGAGCTTGATACTTGCTGTAACGAATATTTCTCAGAAATCAAATAAAAATGTAATACAAATATGATCAGTTGGGGACTAATTGAATGAATGCAGATTAATTCAATTTAATTCTTTCGCATGGGTATCTATTTTTAGTTCAGAAAGTGCAGGCAACTTTTGCCAAGCTCAGCAGAAATCGTTGATTTAAGATTATTTCAAGGGAAACCATTTTTAAATAATTTTGGGCAGCATGCAATCAGTGCAATGATGTTTGGCGCACAGAATAAAAGAAAAGAAACGTAATAGAAATAGAAGTTAAAATGGAAATGAAAATAAAAATCGAAAAAGGTGTTGTACAGTGCGCTGAAGAGAATACGCAAACATAAATCAATTCATCATCAATTGGATGTTCGGTTCGGTTCTGTTCTGTTTTCCAAGCGTATCGACAATTCCTCTTGCTGTTTGTTTGCAAAGTGAATGCCAAGTGAACTTGGAGCATTTTTCAATTTTCCGTCTTCGTCGTTTCTTTTTCCTTATTTCTCTTCTCTTCGTTTCTTTTCTTATCCCTTACCTATGCAGCGCAATAAACATAATTCGTGAAAATCAAGCGGGAAGTGTACGACAAAAAAAAAAAATGGAGAATAAAGTAAATCAAATGAGAGTAGAAGTGGATGTTGAGTGGTGCAAGTGGTGCAAGCGGGGCATCTGGGGCACAGTCAGGTGGCCAAATGATAAATGCACAAAAATTTACCAACATCAAAATCAGAACGAGTTTCCTTAAGAGAGATGCTGAGAGGCGAACCCCTTGGTTAGTGCATTTTTTATTTAATTTTTTTTTTTGGTTTTTGTTCTTTTTCTTATTATTTAGTGCGACAGGAGCTTGTGGCAAGGACACGCGTTGCTTAGCGAATTTTTACTATACACTGTGCTGCTGCAATTCGTTTTACATTCTCTTTTCTTGAGGGGGCGAACTTTTTAATTTATTTTATTTTGGGCACAGTCGTATTCCTTTCATTCCCTTTTTTTGGTTAGTTTTTGTTCTTTTTGTGCAACGTCAAATCGTAATGCAATTTATGTGCATACAAATGAGATATCCTACTTTTTATATCCAAATTCACTCCTATCCTTGCAATACATAAAGAAGTTTATAATTAGTCCCAAATGGGAGAAGCATATTAATATATTTATATATAAATATATATATTTTATTCTACATATTTACATCCAATTAAGTGGGTGCGAAATCAGCATTAATAGCGAATAATGAAAGCCAGATAAATATTATCGTTCGTTCATTAATTTACACACACTTTAACATTTAATGTGCATTAAAGTGGCATTAGCATATGTACAGTACAAATAAAGCTTGGTCAAATTAACGCAAGCTACCAATGCGTATACGTAATATCGTTGCTAGGCCAACTATCATTTCATAACTGAACTTATTCATTCAATCGAATTTATTCTATTTGAGATGATTTTCAATTTTCGCATTGATTATTAAGTGAGATGCGATGACTATCGAGCATTGTGCAGTCCATTAGCTTAAGACTATTAAATTATATTGAAGATGAAAGGACATTTCATATGCAGTCCGAGAGGAGATTTATATTTCTCTTCTGGAAACTGACAACCAAAAAATGATAAATATACTCTTATCAAATTGATAATGAAACGTATAAAATGCTGTTAGCTCTTTAATCAAATTAAATTCTGAAACGTCTGCGATGCATGCGAACAATAAAGTTAATTAATTTACTTGCCAAGGCTTACACTTAACATGCCTGTCACTGGCTGTGCATCTGGTCAAAACTGCTCTGAGTAGGTGAAGGTAATGTGTCTGCTGTACAGTAAATTAAATTTCAAGTAACGTTGCAAGCTCCCTGTCTGACAATATGCAGTTAATAATACAGCCGGAGATTATTGAAATATTTCCATCAATTTCTGCTCAACTAAATATGCAAATCACGGCTCTGAACTCAACTCAATTCGAATCGAGTGTAGAACTGTAACACACTGTGATTATAAAATATTAATAAATTAATTTAAATTCAAATTGTTATCACGACGACGGCGATGGCATTCACGTGCTCTTGCTGTTAATGGCTTCATTTAAGATGGAAGAAGCTCTAAAACTCTTCCCCTCACAAATTCATATTAAATGCGCCGTTGTCAATTTTCACGCCACAATTTATGTTAATTCCGTTGTAACCTTTCGATCCCGTTAGAGTTGAGGTTAGGGTTCATCCCAAGCGATCCCAAAAGCATCCATTAAGTATACAACACATTCACAGACACACACACACAAACACAATGACTGGCAACAATCCATTAGTGGGTTACTAACGGTTCCTCTCTTGCCCGACGACGCCATTTTGTGTAACAACTGCAAATCAATGCCCTGACATGTGAAAAATGGCAATGGCGCTTTTGTATGCCATGTCTATTATAATATCCCTATATTATTTTATGCATGCAACTCGTCTATAAGTTGGTGTGTGTGTGTAAGTGTGTGTGTGTACATTTTGTGATTGTGTCTGCATTTTCGTAATCAACCTCATGATAAATCGTTTGCTCGAAATTTATTGAGTTTTTGCATGGCATCGCCAAGCGGCAACAGCAGCTGCAACAATCCAACCAATTGGGTTTAGTGTAGCATACTTTTTTTTTTTTAGCTATATGACATGTCACAATTGTGAAAAGGCCTTTCAATATCTCTCTCTTGGGCTCTGGCCTTATTTTCTGTTTTAATTTATACTCTTGTTAAAATATTTACATTAATTACATACATAATATGCTACGTGAAATAAAACCAATTAATTTCGCTGAGTAGTTTTTAATGAAAGTGAAATATATTGTGGCTTATATTTACTTAGCTGAGCGAGCTGTTTAAGAATTTATAAGTCTTTTTAAATTTCAGAGATTCTGCCATTAGTCGGAGGAATCATCTGAACTTTGATATATGCTGTATTATAAATTAATAATAACATTATTATTAGTGTGATGAGATTAATGCGATAAAATGGATTGATGTAATAAGTTTACCAGTTTTCATCTAATATATCTCGAAAACGAGCCTTTGAATGTGTTGCAGACAACTGTCATCAATTGTGCTTTTAGATTTCATTTGTTGAGCCACGAGATAAGAATTTCAAATGCAAATTCAAGCAATTCAGCGCACAGTCTCCTAACTTTTAATTGCAATGACAATTTTACTAGAATTTATTTTTATTGTGTCAAATATTCGAATGCACAGCTGCTGCAACTATCATAAAATTCAAGTGGACTTTTCACAAACAATGTTTGTCAAACTGTGCTTTAAATTCTCCCAAAAAAAAAAACAAAATGTACATATGTATTATACAGTTACATATATATGGACGTATGTTTGTATATAATTGATGAGCAAATGGTTTTCGTTGTTGCAAATGCCTTTTGTCTGCACGGCAACCTCAGAAATGTTGCAGTATTGTAAATTTTATTTGCTTGAATTTTGCTGCATTTGTTGTTCAACTAGAGGAAAAGTAGGGGTATTCCCCAGCTGCTAAACTTGACTCTGCCGACATGATTGATGAACTATTCGAACATGCTACAAGAATGCACAAGCAAGTAAAATTTTTAATTGAGATGGAAAATAACTTAAATAGTAAAATATCTTAGAGATAAATTTCAGCATCTGCAGCCCAAATGACTTGACCATTTGTTTCCTTTAATGCTTTGAATTTTGATATTCGATAAATATTTCTATTGCTTGCATTTTGCCATTAAAAAAATAATTGAAATGCTTCAACACTTTTTCTCTCCTTTGATTTAAATGGATGCAAGTTAAATATTTACATACATGTTAAAAATATCTATTATGTGAATAGTTTTTAAAGTGCCAGGTGTTAAATGGTTGACAATATTTGATTGCAAATTATTTTAGGTATTTCAAAGTGCACACAAAGTTAATAAAAACGGAAAAATATATATAAACTTTCAAGTGAAGTTTAAATATATTATATTTCATTTTATATATCAGAAGAAGTCATAAAGCGTAGCAGTAGCTTTAAATATCCAAATATTTTTTACTAAAAAACAGAAAATATAAATAAATTTGCAAGTGAACTTTGAATATATTATATTTCATTATATATTTTTAGAGAAGTGTAGAAGTAACTTTAAATATCCAAATAACTTTTACTGTATGCAGTGTTGCAAAATGATCTACATAAAGTTCAAATGAAACAACAAGTAGCTATTTTATAACTATCTGATCTTTTCTGGAGCTCAAGTTAAATAAGTGCAGTTGTAAATATCATTTTTAATTGTTTAACATGACGATTAACCTTATATCATGGAATGCTAAAAGCACTAAAATTAAACGAACAACTCTTTCTTTCTATTAAGAAAAAATATGAAAATCCACTCGAAACTATAAACGCACTCAGCACAAAGAATGAAAGCTCCACAGGCGGGCCACAAGCTCAGCCTCTGAGTGGTCGTCAATAAAGTTAGGAATTATGAGTGGAGACACAAGAGGGATAGGGGTTATTATGGGTGATGTCCCAACTGTTTTATGTCCACTTTGGCCACTCGACTGACTGGCTGTCTGACTAACTGTTCATTGTTGTTCTTGCTGTTATTTTGTGGCTGACTCTTTTCCGTTTTGTGAAATTTATGGCATACACAAAGACAGAGTTGGCTAGAAATTATTTTGAAAAATTGCAGACAAAAGCTGACTCTGTGTATGCGTGTATAAATATGAATGAAAAACTATTAGCTGCACTTGTGTAAGTAGAAGCTTGAACAAAGCGGAAGTGGGCCCTAATCTGTGGTTTCTTTTTTAAGGCATCATCTCTGACGACATGCAAAATGCCTGTGAGTGGACATAAAACTCAATAAGCAAGGTGATTCACACTGGTCAAACAGACCAACGGACAGATATTCATATGAGTTTTGTATAGAGTCTTTTGTCCTGCTGTTGACCAGCTTCATAGGCCGGAAATGTAACTAGGTCTGGCTTTTTTGGTATTGGTCGTAAATACGTGAAAATAACTATAGCTAACAGCTTCATGCGTTGTGTTCTGTGTTCTTGTCGCGTTCCGTTTCATGTTTTTTGAAATTGCAAAATGACATCAGGGTAAATTTGGATTATTAAAAACTGAAGTGCACGACAAAAAGATACTCAGCGCTACAGATACAGATAAATAGTAGTATATTGTTATCAAATTTAAAGAATAATGAAATAAACAGTAGAGAATGTAATATAATGAAGATTTTATTTTTAATTGTTACTTGTTTTTTGCGAAATTTTCAGAATATCAAGATAAAGTATAGAAACTGAAATATTCCAAAGATTTGAACAAAACAGCCCGACGTATATCAAATGTTTATCAGTTAATTGCTATGAAATTTTCGAAAATGTTGAGCAGTCTTAAATCATAAAGTATACCAAGAATGAAAGTTATCTCTTAAGTTATGGAGAGTGATTAGTTTTTAGAGTCACTTCTTTTAGATATCTTACATCTATTATTTGTCAGTCGATTGTAATAAAGTAATACAAATAAATACTTTTACATTTTATTATAATTTCAAGCTTTGTGATGTCCCTCTCTTAAAACTGTATTATACTTCATTGCAAATATTTGCAATACTAGGGTATGGCAAAAACAATTGGCAGCCTGTTACCAAAATTATTTGCCAGCTGAAAAACCATTCGCCATTGGCCATTGTCAACATGTAACTGGCAAATACAATGGCCGAATATTTGTTCAGTTGACGCTGTTGTTGTTGTTCTCATTGTTGCTGTTGTTGATGTTTGTTTTCATTTGGTAATCAGGTTCAGGTTTTGTTTTTAACACCTTTCTACTTTCCACATGCTTTGCAGAAAAAATATGGGATACTTTTTGCTTGTTGCCTGAAGTGTGACAAAGTGTGAGTGTTGGTGTACTCATGAGTGTATATGTGCAATAAATTAGCATCAAGTGTTATGGCCCTTTTAAATTCGCTTTAAATGTTGCGAAGACGCTTTTTTTTTATGAACTTTATCGGAGTAAGCTTACAGTTGGGAAACTTAAGTTAGTTTCATGCTGTTCACATTATTGGTCTTAAGTTTAGTTTTATTAACCCGCAAACTTGCCCATACACATTAACAGTAATTTATGGCCAAATAATGACATTGTTTCATTGTGAACTATATAGGGGTTTTACGTTAGACTAAAGACGCTAAAATTGGTTATTTAAATAAGGTGTAAGTGAAATATTTATTGATTGAAAAGTAAATTGAACTATTGCGTTTATATTTTCTGTTTATAAATATTTGAAAAAGGAATGAAATAATTCTGCGATTATTTGTTAAGGTATTTTAAAACTTGGTAGACTATAATACTTGGATTCCTTGGATGATTCACACGTAAATCATTGCATAGCAATTTTAAAGTACTTATATTTAAGCATGAATGCTTACATTTCGGTTGATGGTCTTTCTATTTCATCCCATCGTCTGTCATCAGTATTCATATTTATATTATTGTTATTCCCACTCACTATGTATGAAAAAAGGAAAATAAACATGGCGTCCAAAATATCAAATAATAAAAAAAAATAAAGCAAGAAAAATAATACAAATGTGTATGTGTATGTATAATATTTGTTGCCTTATTAAAATTCCATGCAAATGCGCTTATGTGGCCCTGCGGCCCAGCGCACCCAAAGTGGGCGTATGTCTGCCATACACCACACTCCCCCCTCTGAGTCTCTTTGCCTTCTCTTCTGCCCTGTTTTAGCCAGCTTTTGGCTGGCCACTTGGAAGCGAGACACGCGCACGCCCTAAAATCCTCCACATCAGCCTGGCCATACAATTCTGAAACACTTTGGATCCCAGCCACGAATGTGTGTGCGTTATGTTGTTGGGGTTGAGTTTGCGGCAACAATTGTTTCGCTAGCAGAAATGCGCAAAAAAGTGAAAACCTAACCAAAAGTTATTTCATATGCGAAGTGTGTGTGAGACGCAGACGCGAATCAACAAAACAGACAGCCAAGTAAATGAAGGAATGAAAAAGGGAAGGGAAGAGGAGGCAACAAAGGGGAGACAACAATTGCAATGTGGGCGGCAAGAACGTTGCGCGTGTTAAGCATATTTAGTTCATTTATTTCAAATTAGATTTTTAAGTGACAACAACACTGAACACTGAGCTCAAGGGACAAGGGAAAATATTATTGCTAGGCGAGTGTCAGCTCTGATAAGGGAAGGACATTCATTCACTAACTTGGTTTTCTTTTTGCATACAATTTTGAAATTATGCAGCATTTATTTCTGTACGTTCTTCCATCTACTTTTTTCCCTTTACTTGAATTTTGTTTGATTCTCGTTGGTCTGCTTTGCGGCATATATTTTTCCATTTGCTGATTAAAGCGTCCTTCATGACAAGGGTGTTTTTCTTTTTTTTGTATTTTGGTTATTCTATCGTACTTTTGTTGAGTCTCAAACAACACCAACAAATAAAAGGGTTAGCATAACTGTTTGATGTGGGCTTGTTCTTTGGACTGGTCATCTGGTCTGGCCTGGGTTAGGGAAACTTTCAGCATGGTTCATTAAGTTATTTGTTTGAGCACAAAGCATCTGATCCGGCCGAGCAAATGACTAATAAAATGTGCCTTAAGTATGTGGCATTCGTGGTCATCCTGCGGATATCCTTCTACTTTTACTCCTTGTAACGGAAAGCGAAATTTGTGATTATTATTAATAACGCTTTTTAGGCAAAACATTTTTAATATCTTATTTATTATTTATGCTTCAATTAAATTTAATATATAACTCATTTTAAGTTAATATCATACTAAGTTCTTAATATAATTTTAATAAAACTAAATAAGAGAATAAATAAACATATTGGTCAGTTTATATGTCATCAAATATCTTAAGGTCCGTCAAAAAAATAAGTAACAATTTTTAGCTTACTCTGTTTAAGTTCTTTGCTCTAGAATTAGTTAAAAGAAAAGTGAATCTAAAATCTCCAAAAATAATTAAATAGTTTAAAACTGACTTTTGCCTAGCTGCCATATAGACAAATGCCATTTGAATTTATTTATTATTTTTTATTTGTATCCATTTCTTTCTGAATATCTACTCCCAGTCTCGAGTTGCCACATGCGCCTGAAAGTCTGCAGCATATTTGAGTGCCAATGCTGCATACCTGTATGTCTACCTGACTCGCATTTATATGTCTGCTCCATCTTCTTTTTGCCCCATCTCTTATTTCACTTGTTGTCTTCGTTTTATCTCACTTTTTTTCACAGCACTTAAATGTGTTTGGTTTTTGCTCAACGCAACTGAAGCTGAAGTGTTGTGCTTGCCACGCCCCTTCTCATGCTACAGCTGCCGCCTTTTGTTTTCATAAAAAATTTTCCATCGAAATGAGCAGCATGTGTTGTGCATGGCATTTTTTTGTTTTTAAAACAATTTTATATTTATGTTTTCTTTCTTTTTTCTCAATGCTTGCTGGCACGGCTACTTGACTTTTGTTGCCGTTACAGTTTGAACCCTACTTCTCTTTTTATACCCTTGCAGAAGGTCTATACATTTTTTTGCACAGAATCAGTGACGATCATATATAAAGCAGTACACAGTCGTCGGGATTAAATAACTAACTAATAACATAACTAATAACATAAGATTGCCTTGAAAACGATCGATCGAAAATCAAATTTTTAATATGCAAATCTTTGTTTTTTAATATTTTTGAATACATTCTAATGAAATTTAGCTGAAATTGGAACACTTTATCATATACATATGTAGTTGTTATAGAAACTATTAGACAAAAAACAAACTTTATGATAAAAGACTGTTTTTTTTTTTTTGTAAGATTTTTTAATCAATCTCACAGATAGTGTTTTTCGTATTGTTTTCGTACTAAAATTAGGATACAATTGGGCTACTATATTCTAAATCTACCATTGAGATTAAATATTTGCATATAAATCTATGCCATTTTTAAATACGTGTAAACCAAATTAAATACATTATTTTTGGGGGCAAATAGTCACCTAGTATTACTTTTTTGAAACACTTTTTAAGGGCGTCAAGTATTCGGCGTGCCTAGGACAACTTCTTCTTTGTTCATTTTTTTTATGCCCTTGTTTTTGGCTGTATTTATTTTTTTTTCTCTTGCTTTCGCTCTGTTGGCCTTTTACGAAATCAGCCAAAAGTCGTTGAACGCTGAGCGTTTGGCCAAAATGGCGCAGGCCCGTCGACATTTATGCGACGACCCCAAACCGAGCGAAAAAAAAAGAAAGGAACAGGAGAGCACTGCCAGGATACAGAGCATTGAAGCAGAAGGGGAAAAAGAGGGACAGGGAGAGCGAGAGAGAGAGAGAGAGAGGCAGAGAGGCAGCTGTCAAATATTAGTTCTTGTTAGTGGTTGTGTGTGTTGGGCCACTTGCTGCCGCCTTTACAAGTGCCAAGCATCATGTGTGTGTGTGTGTGTGTGTGTGTTGTGACCAACATTGTTGGTCAACACACTGTCCCTGATCCTCCCTCTTGTCCTTGCTTTTGCTTGTTCATTCATGCCGTTTTATCCGCACAGTCGGCAGTGTTGTAATTTTGTTCTTGTTGCGCTCTTCTTCTTCCCATTGCCCGCACTAGTTATAATTGTGTTTGCGTTTTTCAGTTTCTTGCCTGTCTTTGCCTCTCTCTCTCCTTGACTGGCACTCATCACTTGTTCGCAATGTCATAAAATTTTTGCTTGTTCAGCAGCATTCTTCTGTCTACTCGACATTATGCCACGCTCCTCTACATCCTACTCCACACTTAACTTTAGTCTACTTCCCGACTACTCTTCAACACTTCCCCCAAATGCCCTAACATTTTTTAGAGCTTACTCGAATGCACAGAGAAAAAAAATCAAGCATTTCGTACTTAAAACGCCACATTTCTCACTAAGATTGAAATTTATAAATTTAAGTGAAATCTAAGTATTTTGGTATATTCAAACTTCAAATTACTTTAAAACGTATACGTAATATGTTTAAATATGAACTTGACTCAAGCCTAGTCCAGACTTTGAGACTGACTACGGAAATTATTCTGTCTTGTTCCCAAACTAATATAAAAGATTTTTTTTACTAATTTCTATTGTATCTACTCAAAATTAGTTTTTCTTATATCAAGATTGTTAGTATTTGGCTAAAGAGTTTTTATGCTCATTTTCGGTAATTCGTAACTTAAAATTTAGTACTGCTCTTTTTTTTTCTCTGTGTACACTTCTCCCTCAACACTGCTTGTCCTGTTGCTGTCTCTCTCTTTCTTTTCACTGAACATCTTTGGCATTTGGCCTGCGGTACTTACAGCTGGCCCCGTTCACTTTACTAGATTGAACACAAACTGCGAACAACGTGGAATGTTTACTGTAGTTAGCTGCTGGACACATTGTGATAGTCTCTGGACTTGAATGGGAAGGGAGATGGGGATTTGACGAGGTGACATCAACAATCTGCCAATAAACGTATCTGCATCTATTGAAAGCTTTAAGCAGCAAATATTTCATAGTTTTTGCTTAATGAAAGTGGTTTTTACATGTAGAATAGTCGGTTTTGCTGACTTTTGCATTGCATTTGTTAATTAAGAATATCAATTTTCAGTTAAACCATTTTTGTATGAATACCAAATTATCGTAACTATCTTTTGCTACAATCATCCTAAAAATCAAAGTTAGCTAAAATAACAAGAACTTAAAGCATTATTCACACTTAATTTAATTTTCAAAAAATGCTAAGGATAAATTTGATTCAATATGAACTTAACAAAGAGGATACACTTTGCTAAAGGTATTGAGATATTCTAAATGAAAGTGTTCAGTAATATTTTATTAAGAATATCATTTACATTTTTTTGTTTATTTTGGTTGAATTTAACTTATAATAAAAAGTCTTAAAATTAAATCTGTGATTCAGGAACGCTTGCATTATATTTTGATATTTGTGGGAACTCCTTGTCAGACAGGATGATTTATCTTTATAATATCCTTGGCTTAGCTCTATGATAAACCTCTCTATTGTTTGTTTTTGCTTTTACTTAACTTGGCGCTGAATTATAATAACCATTTTAATAGAGGTTATACAAGTTGAGCACTTAAATTAAAAAATATTGAAATGCCTCAGTTTAAATTAATAATTTCTTGAATTTGCACACTTTAGCTGGCGCTGCGATTAATTGCTTAATAAATGCCTTGCTCTGCCTCCAATTCTAAATTTGAAATAAGTACTTGCTCAGCACTCAGTTTTAAGTTCATATTTAATCATAACTTATTGTTTGATTCGCCTAATAAATGCCAGAAGCTTCAATTAAACGGCAAAAACTTTTTGCTCGCTCTTTCTGCGAATGTGATTCAGATGCTGATTACATAGGAAAAACTTAATTAAGTCACTGTGCTGACAGGAGACGGGGGAAAACTGCTGAGTAACTTTAACAGTTTTACACGCTAACCCAGTTTATGAAATAAAAAGAGAAGGGAGTGTGGAGAGTAATAGAGAGAGAGACAGAGAGAGAGGGAAAGAGAGTAGAGTCAAAATGCATTTTTGAAAAATTGCAAAACTTGATTAGCGATTTGTGTGTGTGGCATGCCACTCAACTTTACTATGACGTGGCAGCTGCAAATTTCCACAGCTGCAGTGAAAAGTTCACTTAGTTTTTTTTTTTTTTTTTTTTTTTTGTTGGCCAAAGCAAAGCTAATCTGGCTCTAACTCGCAAACCATCATGGATGTGACTCTGACTCTGGCTGCTGAACCGAGGCCACCTGGAGATGCTTCAGCACAGCAAATGCAATGTGAGAAGTGGGAGCGAGAGATATGGCGAGAACTTTTGCCAGTGCCAGTGCAGCAGAGAGAGAGAGTCCCAGAGTCCCAGTTCACTTATCCATTTTAGCTGCTGCTGCGGCCCCCCCAACGAATAATGTTGCGCCTTGCCATTCCACTATGGTAATAATAGCCGACATTGTGGCCTAAAGTAAAATTTTATGTGCTGTTCAGTATCTTGAATACAGTTTTTTAAAATTTGTTAAATTGGTCTGATTAACAAACATGCAAAATTTAAAATATTTTGCTTACCATTAATATATAAATAAATATATGCAAACTCTACTTTAGCCTTAATAAAATTCATGCCAAATTTCAAGCCTCACGCTTTTATTTAGATTTTATATTAATATATTAAATTTATTCCAATCGAATATAAAAGGATATTTTCAAAATTCTTAATAAGTCTCAGGTTCATGCCAAATTTCAAGTGCTGCAAGCTTTTAATTTGCAGTAAATGCCAAAATTTCGGGCTTCTTTTACCATAGTGCATCCTCCAATTCCCAGCGAACGGAGAGAAGCAAAAGTTTGGCGAACTGAAACAGAAACTGACGGGGTTGGGGTTGCATTTTCATTGAAAATCCCCATACGTATTTGCAATTTGTCGGTGGCAGAAATGTTGGGGCGCGATAGCGTGATTGAATGGGTCGCCAGACTGAACTGGCCTCTACTGTCCTCTCATGGCCTGTTCTGTCCTGTCGTTTCGTGCCACGTATGTGCTCAACTTGTGCGGCATAATGAGAGTTATTGCTAATGCATGGCCCGAGTGCACGACTTTTGGCCAGGCAAAAAACAAAAAAAAAAAAAAGAAGATAGATGGATGGCCAGCTGGCTATCCCGTTTGCAAACTAACCCTAAACCTTGTCTGCATCTGCATTCAAGCGCCAAGCTTCTAATGAAATTCTAAAGCGAAACATAAAACATCCAATTGGACATTGCAGGTGCGTTGGCCGGGCCATAAGATTTGCATAGCACACAAGGATTTGAATGGGATTTCTGGTTTTCTAGCCACTTTGTCTGGCTATAGACGATACCACTTCTATCTCTCCCTCTCTCTCTCTCTATCTCTCTATGTTTCTCTCTTTCCCTGTGTCCTTGGTTAGGTGAAAGTTTAATCAATAGCATACGCGGCAATTCAATATTTTACTTTTATGCGTTTTTTTTCCTTTTTGGCTTAAATCGATGTTGTTTGGCTTTTAATTTATTTAATGGTGGCAAAGGGCTCAACTCTTTTATATTGCATGAGCACAAAGGTTATCCACTATATCATTGTCCAGACAGTTAACAGAAGGAAAAGATCGAGCACTAAAAAGGATTTCAGTGCTTTCTTTAAAGCTAGCAATGAGGTTATTGATGAAAGTTGTGCGTATACTTGATGTTTTATAGTAAGACAGACGTCAATTTAATGTAGTCAAATTTAGCTTTTAGGTTGATATAAAAACATTTTATGGAATTACCAAATCGATTTTAGCTGAAGTGATAATTGTTTTGACAATCAATGGCGATAATTAAATCGACTTAAATAACATAAAGTGTTTAAGTTTTAAATGCATTTTTGAATGAAGAATGAATGGGGAGGTTAAACCATAATCAAAAAGACATTCCGCTTGAAAATCTATTTATTTATAGCAAAATGATGAAAATTAGTTGAAAAAAAATTACCAAAAACATTTGAAATATTATTTTAAAGTTGTTTATGCATCGATTAAATTATTATTAATCAAAGCATAATTGAAAGCACCAATTGTTTAAATGCTCTAAAACTTATTTTCAATATTTACTAGCTTTTCAGTTAAAAGCATAATCAATAAGAAGAGCTTGTAAATATAATCCAAAAATATATTGTCTTCAATTATCTTTTATTAGTCAAGCCGTTTTTTTTTTTTTTTTTTTTCAAAATGTCAACAGTGCTTGCAGGAATTTCACTCTCTCTCTCAGTTTTTTTTAATGTTATAAATACCATTGCGATTGTAGGCATTATTTTTTATTGGTTAAAGTTGCCCAACGATTTATATTGGATATTTTATATGCGCAAGCTTTCAAGCTGGCACGCATTGAAATAAATAACTCTATGCACATGGACCGAGATACAAATGGAGATGGAGAAAGAGACAAGACAGCTCTTTTAGCCATGTTTATCAGACCAGGTCCAGCTATTTTGCCTCCACACTTCAACTGGCTGCTGAATTCACACAACATCATTTATATTCAACTTGTTTTCGAGGCGTCTGGAAAACTTTGAGGACGCCGACCGCACTCACGTAATGTATATGGGGGTGTGTGTAAGTTGTTGTGGCAGCCATTTTGCGTATTTTTGTACATGTGTGTGTGTGTGTGTGTGTGAGAGTGTGTGTTGAATGCTTCAGTTGAACGCACAAGCAAATGTTGTTGCTCAATCGAAAGTATCAAATTGCCCACAATAACACTTAAATCCGACATCTAAGCTGAAGTCAACGCCAGTAAGAGTTTCCACCTCGTCTCGGCCAGGAAAACTACAATGAGGAGGAGGTTAAAAAAGGAGGGTAACAACTAGAGCTACGAGTCTGTCAAGCAGCAAGCGGAAATGAGCAACAATAATAAAAATGTTAAATCTAAGAGAGAGAAATACAAATTTCAAGCACAAAAAAAAAGTGTATATAAAACATGAAACAAAATCTCTAAACAATGCATAAAGCAGACAAAAATATTTTAAAATTAAAGTTTTATTTTATTTAATTCATAACTACTTAATCTCTTTGTTTATGCTGATTTACAATTTATACAGTTTTTAATGTGTTTCTAAGCATGAAACATTTTAAATTTCATTTGTAGTTATTTAAAATTGTTATATTTTTATTATATTAAATTTTTAAATAAAGTTGAGATTTATCTCACAGTTTCTATGTTTTTTACATGCAATTCAGTTCTTTGTTTTTATTATTTTGCTGCCAACAGTTGCCAACTTACACACACACACACACACCTCATTCAGTAGTTCCTTCGTTAGCCATTTTGTGTTTTGGCCATTAGAAGAAAAAAGTTTACAGTTTGCTGTTGTGTTCATTTCTCACACTCACAATCTGCCGCATCGTTGCATTTTGCTATATTTTCTTTTGCCTTTTTTTGCCCCAGCTTATTTTATATATTTTTCCAGCTAGTTTTTTTTATATCGTTGTTGCTGCAACAGCAAAAATATTGTAAATATTTTGCAACTTATTGTTCACAAGTTTCTTGTTGATTTCTTGCTCTTTCTCTACACAGACTGTGTGACTGCAGCACGTTTAATATTTATTTCATGTTTTAATATTTGACACGATTGTACAACAGTTGTGCTCTGTTCTGTTTTGCGGCGGAATTTCCACTTCCCATTATCTATTCCTCTTTTTTTTACTTGATAGTTTTATCCGTGAAAGTTTTTCCTGTTCGTCATTTTGCCAATTTTTGTTGTTGTTCTTTCAGGCAATACATTTGTTATTGAATAAGTTATCTGACCGTCAAGTAAACGACACTTATTGGATTGGTTGAGCATTTAAAATGTACATCAATGCAATGATTAATTGCTTAAAGTTTTTTTAGAATCGCAAGTTTAGATTGAGCTCAGGTCTTTGGAGATTTAAATTCTAGATTTGACTGTATCATCAGTTTGTTTAAACTAAACGAGTTTTTATGTGATATATTTGTTGACAAAAAGTTTACTTCTTTTTCTATTAAAGCGGCATTGCTTTATTTTTTACTTTATCATCATAAGTCTGCCAGAACTCAAAGGGTTGTCATTTTGATTATGGTTTTACAAAATTTTTCTTCACTTGCTTTATCATCAGTTTTCCGCTACTTTATAGTATTCGATTTTTCTCAACATTCTACTGTCATAAATATACCAAAATTTTGATTACTTGCTCGATTTACTTGCCCAACTATTTGTTAGTTTAGCTCTGGTTCAATTTCAATCAGTCGCAAATTTAATGCAACGTCACACGCTGCAGTCATCAAATCAGCGTGCCACGCCTCAAAGTATGCAATTTAAGAAAATTTGTTGAAACATTTTTTTTGGATGCCGTTGGCACATGAAATTTGGAACTGAGAACTGAGAAGTTCAAATGCGAGTTGGTAAGCAGAAGAAGAATATAAAGAAGAAGAAGAAACTAAAGCTACAGCTTCGACACGAACTGATTTATAAAGTTTACAAATGCGTGGCAAAAACCCCGTGACTTGACTTGACTCACTGACAAACTGACGGACTTGGCTGAGTGCGAAACGAAGCTTCTCGTTGGGGCTGAAAAACGTTTGCCACTTAACACGTACGCCGCATATTTTGCCACGCCCCAACCCACAGCTGGGCCAATGTTTTTTTTTTGTCTTGATTTTTTTGTTTTTTAGAGTACAGAATTTTTTGCTGATTTGGCAGTTTTCCAGCTGCAGAGCAAAAATTTATACGCCGCACACAGATGCGCTGCCTTGTGCTTTGTTTTGGCTGATCCTTGAATAATCAACAACAACAGCAAGAAGACAAGAGTGAGAAAGATAGTGCAATGGCAAGAGACAGAGAGGGGGAGAGAGATACAAGCAGTCAGCAGCTTGGGCTAAAAAAATGACTCAAGCGTAGCCAACGTACGTTGTTCAAATATTAATGTTGACCCTCGACTGCTCGTTAGCCTGGCCAAGCTAACTGGCTTGCTGACTTGGCTTGGCTTGGCTTGGTTTGTTGGCCATGTGTGCAGCAAGTGTACACAGTTGCCCCAAACGCATCATGTGTGTGTTGCAAGCTGGCCACAACAGTTACTCATCAGGATCGTTGCACTTGGCTTCAGTTTCTTTGCGCTTCAAATCAGTCTAAGCAGCCTAATCAAAGCCAACCAGATAGTAGACCACACCTCAAAACTCCCAAACAGTCGAAAGTAGCGAATGGTATTTAATGGCTCACAGAGTTGACGAACATACAAAACGGCTACAAAAAAAAGTTTGCTTAAAAAAAATATGTATACAAATTTAAGAACTTTTTTCAGTTGATTAGCTTGATGAACATTATGAACATTAATTAATAATTAAAATTATTTGTGTACAAGAGTTCTGCTATTTATTAAACTTTTAGCCCAAAGGACACTCTCTCTGTATGGCAAGCGTCTTAAACAGATTTCTGTAATTATACCCGTTACTTATAAAAATAAGTAAAAGGGGATATTGTATTCGTTGCAATGTATGTAACAGGGAGAAGGAAGCATCTCCGACTCTATAAAGTATATATATTCTTGATCAGCATCAACAGCCGAGTCGATATAGCCATGTCCGTCTGTCTTTCTGTCCGTCTGTCCGTCCGTGTGAGCGGATAGATCTCAGAGACTATAAGAGCTAGAGCAACCAAATTTGGCACACAGACTTCTATAGACCCCACAGGTCAAGTTTGTTTCAAATTTTTGCCACGCCTTTTTCCGCCTCTGTAAATCGCAAAAAACCACCACACGCACAGTTTTCAAGATATTTTAATTTTTTTACTAATTATCGTTAACTACTATTATTACCTATCATCCTACTAAATCGTTACAAGAGCGGACAAACAGAAAGGTGGTAATGGCTAATTAAAGTTTTTAAAAAATATAAGTGCCTAAAAGCATGCAATAAAAAATATTAAAAAAATTCATTAAAATAAGTAACGGGTATCCTAGAGTCGGGCGCTCGACTATAGCCTTTCCCACTTGTTTTGTATTATATCCAAGAAATTCATTATTGTTACTTGCTAAGTAGAAACATTTGAATGCCGTTTAAAATGATTCCGAATGACTAAACTAATTCGCAATGAAATACGCTCATTGAATGTCAATTGCAAATTTATTACTTGTGCGCCATGTTTAAGACGAGAATTAGCCATTATAATATTGAGGCAATACAAAAGCATATTTTGCTTCAATTAAATTGTATGTAAATATTTATGAAAAGCGCCTTAAATGTATTAACTGCTGCCTGAGTTAGTACATAATACTGATTTGCAATCGAATTTGAACATTTCAATAATTCATAATAGCCAGAGGGTTGGCTTTGAGTTTTAGTTTATATGCCATTCACAATTTATTCACAATTGTAATTCTAATCAAATTTACTATGCTCTTATCGTTTCAGGTATGTGCTATAATATGTGTGTGCAAATAAATGTCAAATGAAATCCGAAATGTACAATCAATTTCGAATGGCGCCCTGAAATTGAGTAAGAAATTAAATTAGAGACACACACACACACACATACAAGCAAAGGTCTTCAATAGGTTGGCTAATAAGAAATGCCATTGTTACAACTTTAATTAATGGCCATTAAGCACAAAATGCCATGCCATTTTATACGGCTCTAGACAGGCTGGCGACTCTGGCCCGGAGACCCGGACCCGGACACGGATATGGAGTCGGAGACGGAGACGGGAACGGAACTCGAACCACAGCCGGGCAAATTATATGGCGCATATACAGACAAAGCCAATTGCTTGGCTATTTACGAGCTCCTTTCTCTTTCTTCCTCTCCCTCTCTCGCTCTCTCTCTGTGCTTCGGCTCGCTTTCTGCTTTAATAAGCAATTTTTAATTTGCAATTACTCGAGCATTACAAACTCGAACACACACACACACACACGGGCTGCGAAAACTGCTCTGAAATTATTTTTAATGAAAATGCGCATGCAAACATATTACGCATACGAGGCGTTGCACACAAACATATCCTGATGACGATTGCAGCGCCCACAAAACGCCAATCAATGCTTACACACACACGCATTCACACACACTACACACACACACACACACACACACACTGTCACACACACATACTTGCATATTTGCGCTTGCATATCCATATATAAGTTTAATAACTTTGCTTATTGCTTTGCCCATGGCATATGCACACAATAGCCTTGCCCCTGCCACGCCCTCGATTGCTCGCGCCGCCCTCGATTGCTTCAACGTCATTTCAGTTAAGTCGACAAGTTGGTCATTAGGGAGCTTTGGCTGAATGTTAATCACATTACCGCAAAACGTTATAATGTTTGGAGTGTTAGGATGCGGTATATATCGACGCGTTTGCATCTACTGCTCAAGTAACAATAACAATTATTTTGACCACATACACACACACACACACACACACACACACACACACACACACACACACACACCCATGTACATAAGCATACTTACACCCGTGATGTGTCCCATTGAAATAGTAAACCGCAATTTGGATGCCTGAGTCGCCAACTAGTTGCAAATGCAAACAGAAACAGAAACCGAGAACGAGTTTGAGTTTCTGCACTAAGCGTACGCATAATGTTGCTGAGCACTGTAAGCCGACTGCAACAACACAGTAACAGTAACAATGCCACAGCCCTGAAAACAACAACACACAATAAGAGTAGGCCAACAGGCAACATAATCAAAGTCTGAGCTAACCAAGCGCCAAGCCTCGAATTTTGGACAGACTTTTCCCCAAAGGCGAAAAGTTGTTGGAGGCGTAGATGGAAGTTTCGTTGCTGAGGGGCGCATTGAGTTTGATCTGAACTACACACATAAACACACACAGAGGCATACTCATAATTGTCGGAAAGTTACATTTCCTGTGTGTAACACCGAATGCACTGCGACAAGTTTTCCCAACTACTTGTGTTAACTACATTTTTGCCCAAAATCATCATAATTTTGTCATTCATTGGTAATGCAATCTATAATATTAGTTAAAACTTCTTATACACTTTTTCCAACACAAAATTTATTGTATTTCTTTCTACAGCATTAAGATTGCTTTTCCATTCTTGGGAGTTGAACAAAACAGTTGCTTAAAACTTCAATGTAATTTAATCAAAGAATCTTTCAAAAATGGAATTATTGGAAAGACTCTATTATAATTGCAAATTTCATTTAATTTTTTATTTGGAAAAGTTTACATGTGTTTAAAAAAATAAAAATTGTATACTTTCTTGATCGATATTGAAATCTCAATTACTTTTCGAATATATAACTGAGTATTGTTAAGTCTGTTAGCAAAATAATCGTAATGGTAACCTTCAGTGGTACAATTTTGTTCACATTTGCAATTTTATAAGCTAGATCTTTGTATAAACAAAGGTTCCCAAATAGAACATAGGTAAATAAATAAATATGAAAAATGATATAGAAGATTTATACTACTACATTTTACATAAATCATGAATACATACTTATTGTTGATTATTTGAAAGATTGATTATACGACAATAAATTCCACACATTTATGACTTTTTTAAACAATGATGACAAAAGTCAAATACTCACATACTTTGAGTCATGCTTAGATTTAATCAACAGATTCGTTATGGTAATCGATGTGAATTGGAATCATCTATAATATTTTCTTCAAGTGTAACACGTACGATTGGTAAATGTGATGTGCGTTACTTTGCTGTCTCTCTCATTCAAGTAACAAAACATCCAAATCGATCGATACAAATTACAAAACCAACGTCAGCAGCTTTCAGCTTTAGGGATGCTCTCTCTGTTGGTTGTCCTTTAGATGAGGATGACGATGATGCTGGTCACGGTGGTGATGGTGGTGTTTCAGACAATACTCTACTGTGGTGGTGGTGGTGGTGGTGGAGTGGTTAGCCCACAGTCTTATGGGCACATGGGGCCATCAACCCACCCCATGTGGTGCTTGGCTCCTGGTTCCTGGTGCATAGTTCCGCATTGATGACGACGCCTGCCACTTTGTTCTACAGTTCGTCCGTTTTCCTGCCTCTATTTCAGAGTCTCCTTTGTGCCCTTTGTATATACATACATACATATGTGTGTCTGTATGTGCTTTACTTCCACTTCAATCATAACTGTGTTCAATTGTTGTTTTTATTACCGCATTTCTTTCACCTTTCCCTTGATGTGAGAGAGAGAGAGAGAGCTGGCAAAATTGGTTGGCTCTTCCATTCACCCTCCCATTTGTATACCCTTATAGAGGGTATTATAATTTTTTTATAAAACTTGTTTCTAAAAATTCAGAAATAGTTTTATCAAAATTCATAAGAAAATTCATCTTTTTAACCTATTCTAAAAACTATAATTAATAGGGGAAAAGTGATGTCAAAAAAATGCTGAGCATAAATTTGTTATATTTAATAAATTCATAGTATGCGTATTTAATAATTTTCTATAAATGCTTATCAAATTAATAAATTTATTATTCAGTTAAAATTGAACTATTGTATCAGCTAACAATCATAAACACAATTGAACACAAATTAAATTTTTGCATGAATAATTTTCTTTTTTTTAAGATACTTTATATATAATAAAATAATTTACTAGGTAAGAAAATTTCTTAAAAAAAAAGAAGTTTCTTAATTTAAATTTTTATGAAAACTTTTTTAAAAATGTATCGTTGTCAGCAAGGGTATCAAATCATCGTTGTAAAGAATATAACTTTTCTTTCTTGTTTCTGCTCGTCCTCATTTGTTGTCCCTGCTTTCATGGTGTTATCCTGGCCACCTCAGCGCACATTTTCCATTCATTTCCTTGCCGATTTTCCGCATGAACAGCATGTGTTCGTCCGAGTTTAACAATTGCGCATAATACATATAAATTAATAATGCAACAATTGCATTTTGTTATGCCTCGTTCTCTACATTCTGTTTTGTTGTTCTTGTTGTGGCAACGTTGATTTCATTAAATATTTGTTGCCGCCTCGCCGTTATCAGTTTTGTGAAATTGTTTGGCATCACTCAGAATCAGAAGCAGCTACGTGGCAAAATGTGTTGCAGGACGAGATTGAGGCACATTTCATGCTTTTATTGCCCTTGTCTCGCTCGCCTTTATGACAAGGCTGACCAGTCAGGGTCATAGCTAGACATGGTCATCGAGCAAGGATCCACAATCAAATGCATTTGGCATACCGACCACGCATCCTGCGGCACATTTGCTTCAACATTTTACGAGCGTGTTACAACTTCAGACGAGAACAATTCCGATTCCGATTTTCCTTTTTCTGTTCACTCCCATTCCCGTTGTTGTTGCTTGTTTGTTTTAGCAACATTTGTTGGGCATGGAACATGAAACGTGTTGGGCTTTTTAATTTGCAACACTTGCAACACACACACACTCACGACCATCGTGTCGAATATAATGTTATTATGAGTCTCTGACACGGGGAATATCTTTTTGCTCTGTCATTCGGTTTATGGGCAATGCTCATATAACTAATTAAAATTGACAACTGTATTCGGCTATGCTTTCATGGAATCTAAAAACTAAACTAATTACATGGCTACATGCGAAATAAGATCATTTATTAATAAGATAATTTATTAACTAAAATTAGGTCAATGTTTAACGGAAAAGTCTGTCTAACTATCATTGCTGAGAATCTTTGGAATTTATTTAAGCTAATAACAAATTTTCAACAAAGTAGATTTCTCTATTTTAATTCTTTTTAAAATTATAATATAAATGACATGTTAAACTTAATAAAATAAGAATTAAACATAAAAGTGGCCTGAATATTTGGCTCCAAAGCATCTAGAGACAAATGTTGATATCTTAAAAAATAACTACGCTATTATTTTGCTATATTTAATAACATTTATTTCATTTGCAACTCGGATAGAATTCGTGGATATTCTGAATTATAGCAGATATTGTTTAACCACAATCTGTAGTAATGATATTTCGAATCAATAATAATTCCATTGGGCTTCCCATCAATTCATGCTTTCAACTACTGTCAGTCAGCTCATTAAATCTTAATTTTAATCCAACACACGGAACGCACCAATGAAATTTCAATGCTGGCATTTCAATTAACGGCCAGTTTATGCGCTCCAGTTATGGCAATAACCAAGAATGGAGTAGAAAAGTTAACTCAATCCTGCTGGTTTTTGGTCTATCAAAAAGTCATTACTAAGCACAAACTAGAATATAATGAGAGCTGGGCTCATTACGCGCTCGACTCTCTCACCCAAATATCAATATTAATTAGTGTGTATTACGTGACAATTTGTGTGTTTAGTTGCCAAAGGAAGAAGTTGAAGACTTCTTCTAGTCATAGTCCCATTGGGTTAGACTCTAATTTGGCGATTCATCAACACGATGAAGAGAGTACTGTGAAAAGCTGTGCTTAATTGTTTTCGATTTTCTACTTTCGCTTTGGGGAATGAGATGGGAGACTAAATCAACTACATAACTCACACTGGACGGATTAACAAAGTGATTGGCAACGACATTAACATTTTCATCAGGCGTACAATGAATGAGTCAGTGAATTTCAGAAGGGATAAAAAGAGAAAGATATGAAAGGGGTTAGAGTAAGAGGCAGTTGATGGGCCTGTAATTCATCATCATTGCCATCAGTTGAGAAGGCTTTGAATTTTTATTATTATTATGTTTATGCGCGGCTTTTTTTCTCTTTCACTGTTTTGCTTGTATTTGTGCGTAGAGGCGGCAACAATGGAACCAAAATGAAGGCAATAATATCGGTATATGAGTATAAGAGTACTATTAACGATTTACGCTGTGTTAGCCATTTATCGTCAACTCATCCTGTAGATTTCTCATTAGTGTGCTGTACTCATCTGTCGCCTGTCGCCTTCAATCCGCTCGCGGACCATGGGCGGAAATAGAGATGACAGATGCTCTGACAGCTAACAAATTATCGATAAATTTCTATGGCAGCTGAGACAAGGCTTTATTGGAGTTTTTCTGGGTTTGTTTTAATAGGTTAACTAGCGCTCTTTTCTAGCTGAAAGTTTAGACAGCTTGGAGGCAGACGGACAGGTTTGTCTACAGGTAGCGGAAATTCCCATAGAGATTAGCTGAGTCAAATTAAGCCCACAATTTTTTAGTTGCTATAAATATGCTTAGGCTAGAAACCGAAATAAAGTGATTATGTGATCGAGTAGTAAAAAGTAATCACACAATCACAATTTTTTTTTTTTTTTCTACTCTTTATTATATTTAGAATCTGTGCTTTGTGGACAATAACTGAATTGTATGGCTTTTTAACATTAACGGATTGTTAATTATTTAATTTTTGACAATTTTTTGCTTAGCATTTGTGGGAGTTGAGCCTCAGTCTTTTTGAACTGAGAGTACTAATTGTGGCAGGTCGGCGACTCTAGCCACCTCACAATCATAATGACGAACATTATTAAATAATTTAGTTAATCAACAGTAAGTTTCAATACGTTCTCCATGTCGCATTGTTATAGCTTTAATTTATTTTAAGCCACAAGCATTGGTTTGCTGTCTATTGTAAGCAGTGCCTCCTTAGTTTGGTTTTGTCGGGTGGCAAAGTGGCGATAATCATGACTGACTTTTACAACGACCGCCTGCCAGCGACAAATACAACTCTACTGTCAATATTCTCCCTCTAGCCGTACCCCTCTCTCTCTCTCTCTCTCTGTCAATCTCTTGGTCTTTCAGCTATTTCTCCCACTCGTTGTGTGTAGTGCCATTAGTCGGCATGCCTCCTTTTTCAGTGACTGGCGAACACGTTTAATCTGCTTGCCACAGATTTCTATCACTGTCACTGACTGTTGTCGCTGTCGTTGCCATTGTCAGAGCCTGGCTAAGGTCTGAGTTTGGGTTTGGGCTCTGGGACCCATCGGTGGGCGCCGACTCTGTCCCACACTCCAACTGTGTTTTTCCTATGGATTAACATCAGCAGCATTTGCTGCGCCCTGCCGCGTCGCCTTTTTTTAATGATACACAATTAGTGCGATGATAAATGGTCTGTCAAATGCAGCATCAATGGCTGACACAACAACAACTACAACAACAGCAACAGGAACAACAACAAGAAAAACAAGAGTAGCCTTCCATTTTTATATATCTTTTATTTTTCATTTTTTTTTTTTTTTAATTTTTTTCTCTTTTGCTATTTAGCCTGACTTTGTTATATACTGACAGTTAGTTCATTGATATCATCAGTTTTTCTTGTAGTTTCTTTTGCTCTTTAAGTGAAATATCCATCTAAAAGCAGACAGTCGGGCGCTGTATAAAAACTAATGATGGCAACGCTCAGATATTGGATATTAATTGTTACAAATAACAAGAAGCTGCAACTAGGCAGCCAACGTGATGAGAACAACTCAGTCCCTTTCTCTCATTTGGCGTCTTTTAGCCTGGGCGACGGCGACGAAATCAATTAAAACGAAGCAAATAAATTGTAGACACAAAGCACATGCCCAACAGACAGTGTCCTGTGTTCAGCAAACGCAGACTAAGCTCAACTTAAATCCTCCCAGTTTTATCCAGGGAACTATTTCTGATTAGCGTCGTTGCCTGGTTGTTCCTCTCTCTTTTCCTCACTGGGGAAATGAAAATGAAACTGGCCATAAAATATGACATACTAAAGTCTCATCATTTCCCATTTCCCAGCATACATTTTGATGCTATTTGATTCCTTCATATTAACTTTGACAAGGAACTACTACTTAATGTTTGCCTTTAGTTGAGTTTTATAGACAATTGATATGAATACGATGTCATTGAGTTGAATGCGCGAAAGTATGCTTAACCTAATACAAAAGTGTAAGTTAGGCAGAAATACGTAATACGTAAAATTATAGAAAGCTCTTGCTATCTGTTTCAATTAATCTAAAGTTAAAACTATTTCAAGCATTCTCACTCATTTTGAAAAGATCTTTTATAATATTTCCCAAGTTTTAGTTTTAAAAAATTTATTTTCTAAGCCTGTATCAAAACTTTTTTGCATCGACCAAGTCTCGAAATAAAAGTGATCGAGGACTTGAGTATGAGTTTAACACACATCCTCTGTGCCATTGCATATCCTTTCGCTCACTTGCAAAGTGCCATCTTATTTGTCTCAGCAATGCTTTGTGAAAATTTCAGCTTTTTAGGTTTAACCGTTTGGCCTACAAGCTGATAGGTCAGTCATGCAGTCAGGACACAGAACTTAGGTATTTTAATAGATGAAAATAATTATCATAATCATAAATTTTAAGTAGGTTTTAGGGTCGAACATTTTTTAATCAGGAATATCGATTTCTAAATTGTTAAACCAAAGTATGCAGACGTTCTTCAATTTTAATTGGGTGCCAGTTGGGATTGGACTAGGGCCAGAGACACATGAGCAACGTTTCACACACGGTAAACAACATTAGGCCCATAAACAGAGAGACTCGCTGAGAGGGCTCGATAACCCTAAACCAAACTCAAACCGAAACCAAATGTGCAATCTCTGTAATCAGCTGCTGGTTTGCAACTCGAAATGCAAATGTGAATACGAAATGCGATTGCAGTGGCAGAGACAGAGACAGAGACAGGAACAGAGACAGAGACAGAGCCATGAGATGCGAATAGGCATCAGTAAGCGGGCTGGCAGCGCTGGCATAACTGTAAATTATCGTTGCCAAATCAGGTTGCCACATCGGCTCAGATAACGCAATGCCAATGGGCGCGAATGGCGGCCTGTGCCTTGTGTGATTTAATTGCGTATCGATTGTTGGATGCGAGAGAGGGGGATAGATCAGAAAGGGGCGGGAGGCGCCACATCAAAGCCACAGAGCATAACTTCATTTGCATGCCAATCGCAATGGGCAATTGCCTGATTCGACCCCCAACGCACCCCATCCTCTGCCATAGATATCGAGTATCGCGTCCGCATTGTTATCGAACCGCCCAAAATGGGGGTGGCTCACTTTTCAATGGGGGTGCTTGGGGTTAACTTACAATCCATTTGGACTGCGTAATAAGTGCGCTGTCGCCTTTCGAACGGTCGCATTTAACATTTGAACTTTATTATTAGTTTTTGCGGTTGATTTCAATTCGAATGCAATCAGAACGACGTTGCCACAGCTTGCGGTACGAATGACACATTAACCAACTTACACACAGAGAAAGAAAGAGAGAGAGAGAGAGAGATAGAAAGAGAAAAAATGATAGAGAGAAACGAAACTACTCCCCAGTGAAAATGATAGCGACAGCAGCGTCAAGTGGCAGCGTCATTTGGCTTGTCATTCCAAAAGAGGTTTTCTCAATTGGTTTTTGTGCCATGATGTGACAGTATTCTGGTATAAAAAAAACTGCTGATTAATTGATAGAGAACAGAGGAAGGAAAAAATATACAAGTCGTGGAATGTAATAAACTATTTTCCGAGCTTTAATCCAATAGAATTGAATTTGTAACTCAAAGACCACTTTTAAATTGGTAAATATATTTTTTGATTTAAGTTAATATATAAAGCTATTTGTGGAGACTTAAAGATTTCTTTTAAAGTAAATATTTTTCAAACATAACAAAAGAGCTCTGGGAACCCATATTTAACACTTATTTTCTTATGAATAAATAAAAAACTTGTTTTATTTTAAATTTTAAGCTGTCAGTTACAATACAAATCTTTCTTCAATGTCGATCAAATTTTTTTCTTGATGGTGAATTCAGTTTGCTTGCCTTTGAAAATAATATCTCTATATTAATTGCTCTGTTTAAAAGACACTGTGGAAACTGAAGCTATTTCCTACTTTCGATTCTAAAGCTATTTGTCTACTGAAATTAATTAAAGCCAGATTTTGTTTTTTTTTTTTTTATTTATTGTTAGCTTTGGTCTTCATCGTTTCGTGTTTGTTCGTTTGTTGTGTTGTTTTTTTTTTTTTGGTTGGATTTTTTGATATTGCATTTGAAACATTAAAGAGAACTTAGGAGCTAAATCGATATCGAAATCGACATTTAGTACTCGATGGAGTAGTCGAATTCACCGAAGTTGGCATACTTCTTCTCAAAGTACTTGGCGAAGGTGTCCTGGTAGTAGATCTTGACATCCTTGAAGTAACCGTTGGGCACAAAGTAGCTGTACTCATCGATGGAGCGATCGAAGGGATAACCGAATGGTTTGCTGTCCACAAATCGAGTTCCGGATCCAATGCCGGCCGAGTAGGTGAAATCAAAGTTGGAGAACTGTTCGTAATCCTCGGCATAGGGCGAGACAAAGAAGTAGAATTGCATGGGCATACCATGTTCCCAGCCACGTGGCAACACCAGACGATCGGGGAAGGCGTTATGGGGTTCGCTCAAGTCCAAGGGGAATTCGTAGGTACCCTCGCTGGCCAACTGCACGTACTTGTAGAGTTCAGAGTAGGTGGCACGATCGGCAGATGTCCAGGTGAAGTCCTTGGAGCCGCGCTTAATGGTGTTCTGTCCGGCAACGAAGGGATAGACAAAGCTATCGATTTGCACAAAGTTCTGAGCGTTGTACTTCAATGGGATGGTGCGACCGTATTCGTCGAATTTGGGTCCCAGGAAGATGCGAACAACACCCTTCTGCACCTTGTCGGAAACGATATCGAACTCAAAGTTGAAGGGCTTGTGGTTGAGACGAGCCTGACGGGCCAATAAAGCCTTGTCCCAGACGAATTTGCCATCGACAAAGGTCATCTTATCGTTCAGCAGATTGGTGGCATCAAAGTCGACAAAGTCAAAGTAGGTAACGAGTTTGCTGACGCTCACATCCTTGATGTGGATGCCCTCATAGGTGAGATCCTTCTTGGTGTACGTACCCTTGAAGTATTGGAACTTGTAGAACACATCGCCGATCTTCTTGTAGATGGTGTAGAAGAAGGGATCACGCATCATGGTCTCAAAGTTGAGGAAAATGTTGGGGAACACCTCAAAATCGTAGTAGTTGACATCGGCAAAGTACATATGGCAGAGCATATAGTAGTAGTTGAAGAAATATTTGTCATAGGTATCAACATTGCCCTGCAGATAGTTGCCAATGAATTTGACAGACTCGGGCTTGTGCAGATCGATGACAACACCATCGGCTGTCTTGTAGTAGCCGGTCTCCAGCACCTTGTGGATGCGATCAAAGAAGCTCTGGACCTGATACAGCATATCGAATTTACCGTAGGTCTGATATTCAAAGTAATTCTTGCGATAGCTGAAGCCAACACCATTGTAGTTGATCAGCTGAGGATCGTAGCCGAACTCGACCTGTTTGTACCAGAAGTATTCGGGAATTTCGCCAAAGCCATTAGCCAAACGCTCCTGATAGTAACGGGCCAAGATCTGTTGAACATTGTAGATCCAGAATTCGCCACGACGATCCTTATCCAAACCGAACTTGTGGCCATCGAGGAAGAAGGCATAGTCCATGTTGAGGTAGTACCAGTATGCGTTCCAGCCCAAATCTTCGGTGAAGTAGCTCAGTTTGCTTTCGGCATTGAAGAAATCAATGTCACGGGTATAATCGACAGGCATGTAGAATTTCTTCAGTCCCTTGGTGATCTCGTTGTATTTGGATTCCTTGGTGTATTGGGCAATATTTTCGCGCAGGAAGAATTTATCCTCAAAGTAGAAGTGTTCGTCCAGACCCATCATCTTCCACCATTGCCAGGTCTTCCAGTCCTTGGTGTGGAAATAGAAGTTGTCGTGATATTCGCTAACATCCTTGTACAGAATGTCCTTGTATTCCTTCTCGTACATGACGTACTTGCTCCAGACATCATAGTCGAACTTCTCGGCCTCATACACAAACTTGCTGTTGAAGAAGTATTGTGGGAAGATCTCATAGATCTGGGGCAGAATCAGACCCTCGAATTCGGGCTTGTGGATGACGGCCAAAGTCAAGGCATAGACAAACATGCCCTCGTTCACATGAATACGTGCCCAGGCGACGTTGTGCTTGAAGGTCTCAAAGTCCTTGGCATAGTAGAAGAAGTTGAACAGACCCCAGGCCTGTTTGTGGTGGGTCTTGACCAGAGCACCGAAGAATTCACCCTTGGGCAACAATGCGCCCAGCTTGTAGGACTCCCAGAATTTCTCCATATAGTAATCGAATTCCTGCCAATGTTTGAGTTTGATTTCACAATTAAATATATAAATGAAGATTCCCCTTTCTCAAGTTCAACTCACCGTATACTGAGACTTGTCGCTCACAAGGTGCTTGCCATACTTGATGTATTCCTCGAAGAACAAAGGATCCTCGATACGATAGACAATCTCAAAGAGGAACTTTTGCTTCTCCAAGAATGCGGCATCGGCCACCTTCACCTTGGTTGGTGCCGGCACACTGAATGCCGCCACACAGCCCACAAGGGCCAACAGGACCAGTGTCAATTTCATCCTTAATTCGGTTGCTCTAAACTGCTCCGGCTTTTTTTTGGCTTTGCTCAAGATCCAAACACCTAAAGACTGTTGATTTTACCACGCTGCAGCAGCGGCTTTTATACCCCAAAATCCCTATGTCCGGCTTGTCAAAATACATAAAAACAAATTAAAATAAATCTAATTCGCATGTGCAGTTGACATCGCTCTGTTATCAGCAGCTATCGCACCTGCTACCTGGCCTTCAATTGCACCCAAAAATAATTCAAACTGTTGCTGCGATAAGACCACAAATTGCAACAGTCCGCAATCGTATTTCAAATTATTATTGTGTAATAGCTATAATTCATGCAGTCGTCTTATTTTCTGATTCTGTTTCTGTTTCTATGCTTCTATGATAATACATATACTTTGGTGTATTAATATATTTGAACTGACAATGACTTTCAGACGCTCTTGGCTCTGATATGATTTCTGACAATGCGTTTTGGTGTGCTGCTAAAAGTGTATTTCATTTTTTAAATAAGCACAAAAAATGTATAATAGAAATATGTTTTTGAATACATATTTTTCTGTGATATTCATTATTGATGTGTCTAAAAAACATTTATATATTAATTATTTAATTTACTTGGATTCTTTAATTTGTCTGCAAAGTGGACTTCAAATTATGTACAGCATTTTATAGTTAAAGTACATATAAATGTTATTTAAGGTACAGTTTCAATTTTAGATTAATTTATATATATTTTACGATACAATATCTTTTCAATAGTTATAAAGAACTTATTTAGACATTGGGAAAACACGACTAAGTGTATTACTGATTCATAAGTTGTCTGACTTATTCTGAGATTGCGAAGAACTATTAAAATACTTTTAAATATTGTCAGCAATAAACAGAAAATAAATTAAATATATATCTAAGAGTTCGAAAAGGAAACTTGAATGGAATATTTGTGGGTTGAAAATGTTTATCGGCTTAAGCTGAAGGCCGAATTAAAAGAATTTTGAAGGCAATTTTCCTACTTTTATCAATAATAATAGGTTATCAGTTAATTTTAAATTTCATACAAATTTCACAAAAAATTAAGTGAAATTCAATCGAAAGTGATTTCTGTGGCAAACCTGTATATTTAATTTTAAGCTAAATTGTTAAAGCAAAGTACTTTCAAACAGAGCAACAATATTGACTCAAACTTAACTTAATAACAGCCTTTTTAATTTCTTTTATAAACTGATAAGCTAAGAGTCTATATTTTTATATAGCTTAAAAATCTTAATCATAATATGTACCTCTCAACATTGTAAGTCAAACATAATTTGTTGAACATAACCATCAATGCTTTTCATGATTGTTTTCATGAAAGGCGTGCACACATAAACCCGTCAACAGTCACCTGGCTGCAATTCAAGCACGGTTAGTTAAACTTAACTATTGCACGCACCAAAAGCAACAACAATGGCACTCCTAGGGCAAAAAGGTAAAACTGGGAATATTTTAAAAGAAAAGCAGACGCAGGAGCACATAACAAAGCGTAGAACAAAACTCAGCGAGTTGTAAAGAAGTCTCCTCGTTGCCAAAACAGACCAAGAACGAAAATGAAAACGAAAACTCACTCAAATAAATGCGCAATTAATTTTCATGGTAAAACTCGAAAGGAATTTTCGTTTCGAAAGCTACGATGAAAATTGTTTCTACAACTACAACTTGTACCATTCAGTGTGGAGAACAAAGCAAGAACAATAAAAATAACAAGAGCAACAACACTTTGCCAGCTGTCAAGGGGTCCAAGTTCCAAATACGTTAGAAAAAATTTAAAAAAAACCTGGCAGGAACAAGACATTTTTTCTGTTTTTCAATAAAAAGCGTGTGAAATATTTATATATTTTTTTTAATAACGAAATTGTGTACAAAGTGTAACATATACCCTGTAAACCAGATATTTTAAAAAAAGTATATTATAATATAAATACTAAGAAAGCAGGAACATTTTATGTATATTGGCTTACAGCTTATTTCAGCCAGCACAAAAAGCAACTTTAATTAAAAGCTTTAATTACAACTAACTAAAATACAAACCTAATCAAAAGTATTTACAGAAAACTAAAGATATATTAACTCATAATTTGAAAATATTTTAAATTACTTGAAAATTTTTGAGTTTTTGTAAATATTAACATTTTTTCATGGTAAAAGTTTCTATAAACAATTAAATAGTGATCTTTTCACTAGTATTTTTTAAGATTTTTTGTTTGGGATGATCTCAGAAAATTTTTTTATGATTATTTTTTATTTTCCAATTAATTTTATTTATTTATTTAAGCACAAGATGCTGAATCGTTATCAGTTTTACAAATTGCAGGGTATTGTCTTTGTCTATTACTCTCTCTGTTACTTTATACTGTATGCGGTTTGTTTTCCTAAAAAGTTTTTTATTAAAATATTGAATGTTTTTACTTTTGCGTTACAACTCCCCGCAATCCCGACCACTCCTTTAGATTCCCTTATTTCAGAGCAGCAAAGGAAACTTTACTTTACTTTTAATTTGTTATTTTGTTGTGTGTGCAATACTTAATTTATTTCTGGGCCCTCTGCCTGAGAAATGCTAGCAAAAAATCAAAATCGCGCAAATGAGCAAAGTTTCTGGTGCAACTTTCAGTGCAAAGCTGCAGAATTTATTGCTTTTGAAATGCGGTTTCGCATAAATGTGCAACAACAGCACAAAACCGGCAACAAGCAGTGGCATCAACATCTGTCAAAAAAAGGAAAAAAAAAACAAAAAATAGTAAATAAAAAATCTTGTTGTTGTTTTTGGCCCTGTGCGGTCCCTGAATGGGTCGAAAGCCGCGAGTCCGCAACGTAAATGAAATGAAATGAAGAAATGAGGAAATGAAATGAAATGAAAAATCCGCACATAATTGCAAATGCGTGAGATATTTTCCAAATGGCAAAATTATGAAAATGAAATGAAAATGAAAATGTTTTTCCTCGATCTCGTTTGTGTGAACCGTTTTTAAGTATTCCGTTCAGGTTTTCTATTTTTTTTGTGTGCCCTCTAGAGCTTTGAGCCATTTTGACGCCTCATTTTTTGGCCACGCCTCTGTTAAAACTTTTTATTTGATGGCCTCCACTAACTTGGGGCATTTGATTAAATTGCCAATTGAAAAATTTCAGGCTCATCAAAGAACACACACAATGCATATAAATAATAAGTTCTAATCTAGCAATTGACCTTCCATGGTCGCCAGACAGTCATTGTCATACGACATTATTCATGAGCATGATAAGCTCATAGTTGGCGAAACTTTGACAGACTTTTAGTTGCTATAGCTGAGTCATATATAGTTTTTTGAACCTGATTAACAAGCACCAACAAAGACAGCTCTGATAAACGAACGTGATTCAGCATTGTTGATTTAACCAAAAGTGTATCCCTTAAACTAAAATCTGTTCGTCTAGTGTAACTCGTTCGCTAGCTTCAATAAAAAAGAACGGAAAGAGCTGAGTGATCCAATAATTCGTATATAATATTTAAATTTTTCTACTAGCAAATCAAAAAAAGTAATTTCAATATACAAATTAAATTCCTGGCAGATTGTAATTTCTTTTAATTTGATTATATTTCAATTTATACGGCTGGTAAATAAAGAAGAAGAATTCAGCTGTAGTGAACTATATAAAAAGCAGTGCACTGCTTTTCTGTTGAACATGAATAAGGCAGTGCAAGCTGTGCATATTTCAGACGATCTATGCACAGGTTTATTGCAGAATTTTCGAGATTTGCACTTTCATCGAGGCGAACAGATATGTGGCGATTCATAATGCTTATCAAGAATATATTCAAGTATATTTTCATGAGGTCAGAGATGCTTTGTGCAGTATGTTGTTTTGCATTCTATTTAAAATAAATAAACCTTATTAAAAATATGCTTAATTAAATAGAATTTGCCTAATAAGCTCATTTAAAAATTTAAATTTCAAATCCCCAATCTAATCAATTTATGCAAACACTACAAGTGACTCAATGTACAAATACTTCTTTTTGTTAAGCGACAATATGAAATTTATAAATGTGATCCACTTACCAAGCTGAACTAATTGAGTGTACTTTTTTATATTTTATTGTAAAATATGTAAAATGATAAATTAATTGCCAGGCATTCAATAACAAATATTCATCAATAGTTTGCGATTGGGAATTGGGCAGAAAATAACAATCAAAATGAAAAGAACTCTTTTAATCCACTTTATAAATTTAATAGGGCTTACAAAAAACAACAACAACAAGAACAATAGCAATTATATTTTAAAAAGTTCTTTACAGCTTTTCATTTTTCATATATATTTTTTTTTTGCTTTTTGAGGCCTTTGTATTGTGGAGTGGCCATTGGAACTGGCTGCCTGTTTCTGGCCAAGATTCACTGAGCCCGAAACATAAAAAAAATCTGCTGTTAGTATCGTACTACTATATTGTAGAAGAAGAAAAAAAAATATGTAGAAAAAAAATTCGCAGTACATGACGCTTGGGGGCACAATAGCGCAAAAGTTTCAAGTGGACTCCCTTTAGGGGCGTGGCACGGGTTGTGGCATGTGATGTGTGGCAGCAATGTGTGTGTGTATAAAAATGTTTGTTGCCTGCTGCTCGTTGGCATCTGTTCAACGCTGTGTGGCACATATTCCCACTTTTGCCTTTTATTGCATGTTGTTACTTAGCCTCTAACTCCCCTTTTGCCAACTCTGCCTCCGCCTCGTCCCTTGACACCGACTTTTACCATAGTCCCCGAGTATATGTACTTACATATGTATATGTCTGTGTGTTTCATTGTTTTAGAACAATGTAACCCATTTGACTGCGCAACTAACTTTGATTTGTCCTCTCACTCGCACATTCTCCCTCTCTCTCCCATTCCTTCCTCACTCGTATATTTTAGTATTTTATGTTTGTTAGTTGAAGGCAGTTTTAAATTCTTCAATTTTGCGAGCTTAAAATCGATATCTGTAAAGTATTTAAATATAGAATGTGAACCGACATTAATTAGGTTGAGATATAAAAACTCTATTCAACCCTATAACCAACAAAGTTGTTTCAATCGATCTATCATTTCATGTCACTTACACAAATACGATGTGCTATTGAATTAATCGTTTTATCTGCATTGCAATATTTTCAAATGAACAAAAATAATTGTGATTTATCATTTTTCGGTTCATATAATATCAACAAAGTAAATTTAAAATGGTTTCCTCTCTTGCTGTTCAGGTCCAAATTTTTTTTTTAAGTATAATATGCAGCTAATCGCATATTATCGAAAAAAATTGAAATCCAAAAGTATGCGTAGCATCTAAAGCACTTATTTCGTAAGTTGAAAAAGTATCTATCATATGCCATTTAAATTATGCGATTATCTCATTTGGTTCAAAAGATATGATTTTTACAACGAAAAAACTTAAATGGCGCCACTGTGCGACGAGACGCGTGACGTAACAGAAAACGTAAAACAAATTAACATTGTCAGCGTTTCTTATTAGAATGCTTATCGCTGTTGTTGCTGCTTCTCATACTGTTCATTGTGTGGTGAGTTTAGCATTGGTGTGACAAGAGTCAGGATGGCCGAGTGGTCTAAGGCGCTGCGTTCAGGTCGCAGTCTACTCTGTAGGCGTGGGTTCGAATCCCACTTCTGACAAGAATTTTTTGCACTTTCATTTATGGCTATTATTTTGATTTTTTTTTTTTAATAAATGTAGGCTTTTATTATAAAATTTTTTTTTAACAAATAAATGAAGGCAAAACTTAAGTAAAACAAAAATAAAAAAAATTCAGCACTTGCCGCAATTACAAACATAAACCGAATAACGCAACTTTATTGCATTCGTTGATGCCGTATTGTTGTTGTTGTTGTTGCTGTTGCTGTTGTTGTTGTTGTTGTTGCTGTTGCCCGTCGGCACTTGAAAATGTCTGTGAGCTTGCTGTTTGTAGCACATGGCGAACATTAACAAAGTTTCACTTGAAAATTAAGTTGCTTTTCTGGCCGACTCTGTGAGAATTCAATAAATTTGCCATGGGGCATGTTTGTAGCAGTTGTGAGATAGAGAGAGAGGAAGGTACAAAAACATGGCAACAACAACAACAGGAAACGGCAACAGAAACAGAAAAGTTTGTGCAGGTTTTTCGTTGTTTTTCCTCTTTTTTTTTGGTTTTATAAATGGCAGCAGCTACTGCAACATGACGACCACCAAACGGAACTCAATACACACACACACACATACGAAAGCTCATAAAATATTTAACTGCATACATTCACACACACACACATGTTTGAGAGGTCGTTTGAAATCGTAGAATTGCAAAAAAAGTGCGTCCAAAAATGTTTTTTCAGTCTGCATTTTCTCTCATTCGATCGCTAACAATGAAGCTGCTCAGAATCCTTTTTTGTTGCTGTTGCTGTTGCCTGTCCATTTCCTTTGGCTTCTCATTTTCCGCCATTTGCAGCTATGTTGAAATGCAAACGAAACACAGATACATACGCACACTCATACACATTCATACACCTGCCGCCAGAAAAATATCGAACACCAAAAACTGGCAAAATGTTGAAGAGCAACAGAGTCGCCTGGTATGTTTCCTACCTCCCTCTTTCCTTTCTACTCTCTTCCTCCGTTTCCTCCTTTCACCATGCCACAAAACAACCGAATCTGGGTTACAAAGTTTTATTTTTCAAATGTTGCTTTTGTGGGTGGAACTTCGAGTTGGGCGTGGTCCATTGGGGGATGTATGTATGTTGCTATCATGCGGGGGCCAAAGTGAATTTATGCCAAACGCGAATATTTCTATTGATTTTGGCTTCTTTATTGCCATCCTCCTCGAAATGTTGTAACAATTCTTGTTGTTGCTTGTTTATTTTGCTGTACCAACTAGCAAATAAATTGCCATATTGATAAAAAACAAAAACAAAAAAAACGCAGCTGCAACGAAACTGCAATAGTTGCAAATAGAAAAATCGAAGTAAATCAACAAACTGCAAAAAGGGTCACAACATTTTCTTTCTTTCGACATTTAAAAGCTTCAGTTCGATTATTTTAAGCTCAGCTATAAAACAACGAATGATATATTCGCTAGTAGTGAATACATTGCAAGTATTCACACAATTCACATATTCAGTTTGCGATTCGTAAATAAACATGTAAAATTGTTTTTTAAAATGTAGTTTTTATATTTTTGATTTATTTATTTGACTTTTATTTGTATAAAACTAACTCAGTTGGGAGTTGTCAAATAAAATATATTAGCTAAGAAATAATTATTTACTTAAGTCATTTGTATATTTACTGATTTTTGAATATTTGCTTTATCTTTGCAGGTGCGTATACGTAATATTCTCTTGTATTGAGAAATTGTCGACTTTTTTGGATCTAATGCTGCTTGTGCTAAGTATACCCTATAATTCTGTTTGTTGTGTAACTCTTACAGGTTATGAAAAGTGAATGTAAATGATAAGCATGACATTCTTTAACCAATGTTCTTCAACTCTTGTTTTTTATCAGAGAAAGAAACGTGTTGTGATAATAAAAAACTGCGTAGTTTCTTCTTTCTCATTTATATTTCGTGTATAGTATAAATATTCTTATATGATTTTCCATTTTCATTTCGTGGAATTTTTGCTTTGGCCACGTCGTCATCTTCTTCATTGTCTTCGTTCGTTTCATTACCGCGAGCGCTTTATCTTTATATTCTCAGTTGACTTTATTTCTTTTTGTGAATCTCCCTCTCTCTGTTTCTACGTCTTTTATATTACTGCTACGTGTGCCATAGACGCTGTGTACACTCATCTCTATATGTGTGTGTGTGAGTATCTTTAAAGGCCTTCAACCTTCAGAAATGAAAACACGCCCCTCGCCTTTAGCATTAAAATGACGGCAGCATCACACAGAAAATTATGAAAGGCTCTGAATAGCGTTACAAACTCAAAGCGAACGCTTTTTCAGCACTTAAGACTTTGGGCTTCATCGGGTTTTTGGCCCCCTTAAAATAAATAAAACCAATACCAAAGTCGTTCAGGCAAAGTCTTCATTGAAAGGGCGGAGGTTCATTCGGTATTGTGCTTGAATCTGCAGAATGAGCTGAAAGCCAACCACAAGTAGCTCAACTCTCATCCCAACGCACGCAGCAAACCACAGCAAAATAATGATAATAATGATGACATTGACGATTTCAATTGTAGAATAAATCGGTAGACGAGAAAACTTTTTCCCTTTTTTGCGCAAGCACTTGTAAGTCATTTTTAAGCAGTGGGAGAAAAGTCTCTGATCCTGATGTGCTGCTAAACAAGTTAAGTCCTGGGCATAACAGAAGGCTTTGTCTAACTAGGTGTTGTTATGATTAGACAACTCTGGGATTTAGAAAGCGAAAACAATTAGGCTGAGGAAGGAAAATATTTGCAAAACATTTTTTGATTATTCAAGAAATTTGTTTTTTTTTTTTGATTATTTAAATAAGAAAAAACTATTTTCATGATTCAGGAAAAAATATATATTTAGCTATGTGCACAAATAAATTATTTTCTTGATAATACCCATCTGAGATTTATTATAATAATATTCAAGTTAAAGTAGGAATGTGGATATTATTAAACTTCTGGTGAAACAAGATTTAAAAAGTTAATGATTCATCAAATCGGGGATTTATACAGAGAAAAGGTTTAGGCTAAAAAATTCAAATTGTATTTATGTTTAGGTTTCTGCTTACAAAGTCGCACATATTTGTAACTTTTACTCCCTGTATTTGTGTTTGGTTCGATACCAACTAATTCTAATAGTGACTCCAAAAATGTTTTTTCATTACATTGATATAGTTTTAGTTTACTGGGTATCCCACAGTGCAGTATTCTCGACTGTCGTTATAAGCCCATAGCTGCCTTTGCCAACGTTGAGCGCGCTCAATTTCATTAGGGCCAACTCAATCGACTAAGCTGCATTGATGCCAATTGGCGCGGTGCAACGAGGCATCAGCTCCGGCTCAGGTAGAGACGGAGGTAGTAGAGGAAGAGATAAAGGTGGAGATGGAGATGGAGACAGGTAGAGAGCCGCTTCCTCCTAACGCTCGATTTGACATGACCCGCTTTATTTTTGAAAGCGTGCCATGTGAACCACAAAAGCGTCGCGTTGACTGTCAGCTTGTTGCAACGGATTCCCTATCCATGTCCATGACCTGGTCCTGGTCCTGGTCCTGCCAATGTCCTGTGTCCTGTTTTATGGGTCATTGGAGCAGTAGCTACTAACATATAGTAGCAGCAACTGACGTGCTTCTGGCTGCCATAGAGCCAATCATTGGGTACGAGTTGATGAAAAGCCAGAGAGCGTGCTGCGACATAACCTACATGATAATGTTCATGTCAGTAGACAGCACTACTGAGTGAGAGAGAGGGGAGACGGAGACGGAGACGGAGAGAGCGAGAGAGAGAGAGAGATTGCATAGGGGATCCGTTAAACCCGGCCAAGTTAAGACGATGTTGTAGCTGATGCTGAAGCTGCCGCGTTGACAGGCAAACGGCATCATTAAACACGAACACAAAGTATCATCGTCATACTCATCATCAGTACTAGCAGCAGCAGCCATCATCAGATGGTATACATAAACTTTAGCACGTGCCACAGTCACTGCAACACTGAGAGAAATTACCAAGTGCAATCGTAAACTCAAATTGCTTCAAATAATTGTTAGTCAAGTGCTCGGTGTGACGCTTTACGATGAATTTAAAGTTGCTATCGGAGTTTAATTTATTAGTGGAAATGAGACGACTATAGGGACAATTTCGTCTTAGTCTTATATATATTTTCAAAAACTTTGATCAATCTTTCTGGAAAAAAGTTTTCTTTTTCAAAATTAGGCTGCGTTTTCTTAAAGTTATGTCAGCTTGAAGTCTTGTAGAATCTACTGCAATACTGTAGGTCTGTTAAATTTCCAGACATAGGCGTATTATGATCAATGTATTATCAATGTAAAATTAAGGATTTTTATTTATTCTGTTTCTAAATGATGTGTATTCATATACTTAAAATAGTTGCCAAATTTAGAATTTATAATTTTTCTCAATGTTTTCTCTTAATAATACTGCAACTCATTTAAAACATATCGTTGTTGAATACCGTGCTGTGCATCTCATCTCATAAAGAGTTCAGATGCCATCGTCTGTCTGCCTCTGTCCAATTTATAAGGCAATGCGCAGTGACGAAAGCCACATTTGTAGCTTCTATAGTTTGGATGCTAGAGGGGTTTATATTTTTAGCGGTTTTTGGCGATTTCCCGCTAAACTAGTGTTTTTTCGAAAAAGTCGTAGAACAAACGTTTCTAGATTTTTGATCGGGAACAAGTCCTCATTCAAACTTTTAAGCTAATTCAACGATTTGATCCAAACAAACAAACAAACAGAGAAACTTACTTTTCATCTCATTTTTGGAGGGCCACTAAAAATTTCAAAATTAATTATCTTTTGACCTAGTAGTCGGATTTCAATGATCGAGGTAGCATTCGTCGCGTATTTTTGATTAGAATAGTAAGCAATTAAAATAGAATTCAAAAAGGCTCTAACGGCTCCATTTGCTCCAATAATTTAAATTTTTCCCCTCTCACTAACATCACATTATCTATCGAACCAAGTGAATTTCCAAAATTTGCAAATTTGTAAGTTTAATTGATACCTTTCGATCGGTATATAACTTGACCCGGTCGGATAGTCATAGCGAATTTTGCATTCTTCCTGTGTATATAGCGTCACTAGCGTGGACTGCCGTCCGCAGTGATGAAATATATACTTATATTCATAAAAATTAAAAAAAAACTATAAAGAAAAACATATCAATATTGTTTAATCTGTCTAGTTTTAGCAGAGCCCATTAGAGTTCAGAGATATAAAGTGATGTGAACGAAAAGCAGCAAAAAGTAACGCTCCTTATCAGTTAGCCCCACTTAAAAAATGTCAAGCTCTTTCAAATTTCGAGATATATTTTCTGCAACGGTATCAAATCTTCGGCATGTCGAAGAAAACTTTATTTCGTTGTATTAAGTTTATAAAAAAAAGTCAGTTGGTTATTTTCCATTTACAAACGATCTCTTCGATCCACGATAGTGCATGGTGACACAAGTTGACTCCCGGGTACGTGTACAACGTGGTGCTGAATTAAAATGAATTAATAATTCATTTAAAGAGAATTCTTTTTTTTACTTGGAAATGAGAAAAATGTTCCCAGACTTACTTAGTCGTTGTCCAGACGTGGCCAGTGTGAAACAGAGCCCAATGATAAGTAGAATTATAAAAGCGAAATATTTCATCTTTAGGATACAAGTGCCGATTGCAACTGAGTCCGAGCCGATGCGGGACTTATTATATAGGGGCAACTGGAGACGCTTATGTTTCTAGGGTTATCGCAAACATTGTGAACTGCAGTTCACGCTATCAGATACGAATAACACATAGACATACATGATATTCCCAGAACTATAGCTAAGATTCCACAAATAGGGGCAACTGGAGACGCTTATGTTTCTAGGGTTATCGCTATCAGATACGAATAACACATAGACATACATGATATTCCCAGAACTATAGCTAAGATTCCACAAATTTTTTTCTTATATTTCTCGTGTATTCATACTTATAAAAAAAAAACCTCTTTACGAGGTAAAAGTCTAGTGACGAAAACATTTTTATGCCCCAAAATTTCTGATATCCAATTTGGTGATGAATAATATTGAGTTTTACATATAAATTATTTTAAAAAAATTTTATCACTCGGCACATTGCGCTAAAATGTCTCAATGCTTCATACCAAGTAAAACTCACTGTTTTGCGCAGTGCCAAATGCAAAAGTTTTTTTTTAATAATAATTTATATGTAAAACTTAATATTATTCATCAGCACTCTGAACCTCTGGCTGCTATGACACTTTGCTGCTCCTGTCCTATTCCAATTCTAAGTCAAGTGTAGATATTCATTTAACAGGTAATATCGACTAATATTCGGCTAAATCATGAATGGTAACCCTAAATATTTACCTATATTACTGTAATGGCAATTATAATTATTATATTCAGAAATTCTGATATTTGTGTTATTTTAAAAAGTGATATATTTTGTAATGGCAACAAACACAAAGAAAATTGATTCTTTTGACGAATTTTGTATACATGCCCCAGGGCATATTTGTTGTGATAATCTTTTTTCTGTGTGTTTGTTGTCATAACAAAATATATCACTTTTTAAAATAACACAAATATCAGAGTTTCTGAATGCAATAATTGTTTTCTCTCAATGTTATTGCAACTCATTTGAAACATATCGTTGTTGAATATGCAGCACGATATCATCTCATAAAGAGTTCAGATGCCATCGTCTGTCTGCCTCTTTCCATAAAGTTGCGCCAATTTATAAGGCAATGCAAGTCATTGTTTGATTGTGTATACGTGTGTGTTGTGTGTGTGTGTGTGTGAGTGTGTTTGTGTGAACCAAGTACAACATGGGCTCAAGTGCCTGAGCTTGATCAATTACACCCACTGACACTGTTAACCTGGCAGCAGACGCATCCCGGCTTTGCCCGGGCTCCAGTTACTCATATTTGCCCTGGGTCGCATATCATTGTCAGTGTAATAAGTGACGCATGGACTTAATGGAGACACCTGCGTTCTCGAATCTCCTCACGTCTCTCCATTCCCATCCCCATCTCTTTCTCCTTGCCCTGTTTGCGATTCATTCATGCATGCCTCATGCATGGCCCAGTTCAGTTGTGACTGGGATGCGTGCACCTGACAGAGTCCTCCTCCTGTGTTTGTTTAGGCACATGTAAAGCATCTTATCTTGCGTCGGGTAAATGCTGTCCCTGGATCTGGATTATGCACAGACAGACGGCAGGCACTGTTACTCAGATGGATGGAAGCCCAACACGTAACAGCACATGCACATACACACATATATTTTTTGACAAGACTTTTCCGCCATCTCATGCCGAAAATATCATTCGGTTACTGTTTTTTTTTTTTTTTTTTCTCTTCTGTTTGAAGAGCAAGTCATACAGGCGTGAGTTTCTAATGAGGCTCACACAAGTCGACAGAAAATAAATATGCATGTGCGAGTGAGTCTAAAAGTGTTGTGTAACAGCACTTAACAAACCTGTGCTCGAAAATGTCCTACAGATGGAAGGCTCAGCCTTTTTGAAGGTTAGCCAAAAGTGTATCTATGGAATCTTTAGTCTTAATTCCTTCTTAAAATTGAAATAACTTGTTGTTATTTAAAAGAATATTAAAATAAGTGTTAATTTAATAAGATATTCTTAAGATCTTGATTTTTAAGTATACTGAGTAGATATTTAAAATTAGCAGTGTAGTGTTTTAAAATCAAAATTAATGTTTCAAGGTTTGGAAACAACATTTCTACAAATGATGTTTTATATATTTTTATTTCCCCATAAATATTTCTGCCAGTGTTGTAAGCTAAGAACCAATAAACAGTTGACAGCACCAAAATAAGATTTGAATACTGAAATAATTTAAATTTAATATAAATTTTAAAACTTATCTATAACAAATTGATAATTGACAGTGTTGTAAAATGGATGATAATGTAATCGAGTTGGCAGCACCAACAGTATTAAATATTAAATTACTTTACTTTTTTTGAAATACAATTGCTAGTTGCTAGTATTGTAAAATGAAAACAAGCCAACAAGTTGGCAGAACCAGTTGGAAGGACACACTGTTGGGTTCCTTGCATTCTAATTTAGAAATAAAATACAATTATGCTAAAAAACTCAAGCATATTTTTGTATATTATTAAATTATTTCTTTAAAATTTGATTATTCAAATCTAGCTTTAACGGTCAGAACTGGTACCTCTTCAGTTTTACTCGTGCGAGTATGACAGGAATAAAAAGTAATTAAATTTACTTTTTAACATCAATATAAATATCTGCCGGGCATTTACATTGCGCATGAGAAATTCTGTGAAACTTAACTTGGCTCTTAAATAAAACACCTGGCAATTGGTTACGACAATTTGTTGTAATTAAAAGCTCTGGCCTCAGTCAGTAGCAGTTTTCAGTTGCAACAAGCCGCAGCTGACAGAAGTTCTTCATTATTAACTGGGGAAAGGAAGTGAAGCTGGTTGTGTGGATTCTTTACAAAGGGTTGTAGAATAAATGCAAAATAATACAATAATAATTAAAAGTGCATAAAAAATACGATGGCTGATTCCAAGGCACAGCAGGACGTTGGGCCTTGGAGACTACTGTGTATCTGAGTATCCTGGCCGAGTCCTTGGTCCAAACATGTGCTGGCCTCGTATTTTCCCCCTCGATGTAAGTTGCGTTAATTGCTGCACAAATGGCGTGTAGTCCATATCCTGTCACATTTCGTGGTGGCAACCGCAGTACATGCGGCAGACCCGAAAACCTGGTTCCGTCTTCCTCTCTCCTCTCTTTCCACTCCTTGCTCCTCTCAACTGCCTTTACACTTTCAGCCTAAATGAATTTAAAGGCCTTTATGGCTTTTCCTTAACGCATTCCGATTAATTTCATTTTATACGAAGCACGTTCGCAATAAGTTTATGCTGCACCAATTGACCGCCAGATGGCGTTTAAAAGTCGAAAACAAAGTTGCATCGAATATCGATAAATTCACTCGTATGAAAATCTGTTGAGCGTGGAAAATCAACCGAAATAAATTTCAATTCTGATTATCAGGTTAATTCAGTTCAGTTTGCTTTAAATTTTTCATTTAATTTATTGAATTTGCTTCGATTTGATTACATTATAAAAAATAAAATAAAAATAATTCCGCACTAGTTAATAAGTAGAAAATACTTTTGGATTTTTTTAAATGAGCATTCTTAATTATTGCAATCATGCATTTTTCTGCAAGCGCCGGAAACCGCAAATTCAATGCAATTATTTAAATAATTCGATTTGATTTTCAATGAAGTTCCATAACACTTTTTATCTCCCATTTTGCCTTTCTCTACTTTTTCCCTTTTTCCTATCCTCACTATTTTTTTTGTGCATTTTCAATTGAATTGAAATTGTAATGCAAAAAGTGTAGAAAAATTAAATTTAATTGGCAACGATTTCAAATATTAACGAAGCTTCCATTTCATTGCAAATATTTCATCGCCCAGGGGCGTTGGCAATTTTCCAGGTCCTTTTATACATAGAGGAAAAAGGCGCACTCAATGGGCATAAATTTGATTTGCTCAATTGTTTGTCTATATGTATAATAAAGTATATCGTTTTTGGAATTTATGATTGGGTTAACTTGTGTATAGGTATTTCCTTTTGTGATGTGGATAATTTCATAATTAATAAGGATTGTTATGCAAGCTGTGATTTAAAACGGGAAAGAGGATTGTGCTGACTTTAGCCGTGTTAATTTATAATTGATATAATATACTCCTATACTATTAATGTCGACTTTATCCATCTAATGGAATAACAGTTTAAATATTCATGTCAAATGTTGAAAGTTAAGAAATAACTGAATTTTATAAAAAAAAAACTGTATTTCCACCGAAGGGGTATCAATTTTCAAACAAAAATGTGGAAAAAATGTACAGTTTTTTATAAATGTTTTCCATTTTTGATAAGATTTATCTTAGGGAATAAGTCAGCTTAGCTTTTTCGGTTCAGTTTTCCTTGACGCAATATCATACACTTTTTTGTGATCCCAATTAGCCTTGGCAATAACTCTGTTCATTATCCGTTGTCATATTGCGGCTTACAGCTTCGTTTTATCGTATGCTCCATCAGTTGGCCAAATGTAACCATACAATCACCAAGTGACAGTGCCATAAAGGTGTTTCAGTTACACTCCCAAAAAAAACCAAAAAAAGGAAACGTGTTGCAAGTAAATCCCCGAGATGCCATCAAGATGCAAATAGAAGCAGGAAAAGAAATTGGCAGAATCCAGCAGGATTCAGATTGGCAATTGGAATGGGAAACAATAAAGAAAACTGAAAACAAAAGACAAAACAAAGTAAATGAAAAGCTAAAGCCAAAAAACCAAAACCATATCAAACAAACAGTGCAACAGCACGAGGCATGTGGCATGAGGCATGAGGCAGCTTCGATAAGCCTGTGGCGAATGCCGCTCCAAAGATAAGAAAACAGACCGAAACGGACGGCATCGATTTCTGATTTCATTTCAAATACTTACTACTCGGCGGCTGTATGTCTAAAAGATTCCACACTCTCTCTCTCTCTCTCTCACACTCTTTTATCTCTCCTCTTTTGTGCTCTGCTTTCTGATATTTGACTTTCGTTTTGCCTTTGTTTCTTGGCTTTTTTGTGTGTTTGTGCCATTTGATGGCAGTCGCCGTTTGGCGTTCATTTCAATTAAATGCAAATCTCGGCTGGGGATTTTTCCCATTGAACGCCGCTCGGATAAAAAAGGGGGATGGTGCCACCGACACCGACACGGACACGGACATGGACATGGACATGGAGAGTGAACATCATGCACAGGGACAGTGACTGAAACTGAGACTGGGAAAGGAAACTCCATTGCGCTCCTTGGATTGGATGGCGTTGCAAAAGTCGTGGAATGTTTTTCACGCATCGCTGCGTTTTGTTTTCTGGCATGCAAAGTCCTCTTTTCCGCATTTACTCATCTCTCTTCTTTTTTTCTTCCTTGGACTCTATAATTTTTATTATGTGTTGAATTTCACGTGGCGAGTAGCCAAAAGAGGATAAAGCACATTTCAAGAACAGTTTACCCATTTCCTAAGGATAAAAATTTGATTTCTTTAAAAATTAACAGTTATTATAATTCGTTACATTACATCACCAGCGTAAAATTCATTTAAAAAAAAATGATAAAACAATATCATATAGAAAATTTAATTTAATTAAATTATTTCTTTAAAAATTAACAGTTATTATAATTCGTTACATTACATCACCAGCGTAAAATTCATTTAAAAAAAAATAATAAAATAATAATATCATATAGAAAATTTAATTTAATTAAATTATTGTCTTTTATAGCATACACATAATGAAAACAAAACACATTGCTTCATAGTCATTAGTGTTAAATTTTTAGTTAAGATTACTCTCTTTCGTCAAATATAAAAAAATGTTTTTTTGTCAGTTGAGTAAGTTTATTTTTGAAATTATGACTTTTCAGGAGACATAAAAGGAATACTATTTTGTTTTAATTTTAAGAGTTTATTACTTTTATCACTAGCAAAAATTTGACTTCATAAAAAATTTTATGAAAATATAATATAGAAATTGTAAGCAGGTTACCATTCAAGTGATTGCCGTAGTACTTCCCTTGGAGAAATGCTGTCGCATCCAGTTGGCTTCTATATAAACTTTTTCTGTAGGTTTTAAACAAGTTCCTCTTGCTTCCATTAGTGCAACTTTCATTATTTAGTAATTTTTTTTCTCTTTCCCATCTCACTCGTACGCTCTCAGAGGAGTGCAACATTTTGCTTGCATTTATAAAGTATTTGCATTTTTAATAAACACTGTCGTTTTCCTGTTTTCTCTATCTCTCGCATTCTCTCTCTGTATCTGTCCCTTACTTTATCTTTATATGTTCATATCGAGTCATTGTCATAAAGGTGTGGCACCTGAAAGCTCCCCAAAATGTGCAGCGATTATTTATGAGGAAGAATGCTGGTCACTCTATGTAAATATACAGTGAGGGGAAAAATAGTAGAAACAACATGTCGACATTTTAGTTCAAATATTTATTAATATAATAAAGAGCTGCGCTTGAATATTAAATTTCGTTGTGATATGGGTATGAAGTTAAAAATTTGAAATTTGAAAACATATTTTACTTGACACAGTTTAAAAAACACAAAAAAAAAATATTATCGTTTCTATTATTTTTTCCATAATATTTTCAGTAGAGCCGATATTTGGTAAATATTTCCTTTTCCGCTTGCAAATGTTGCGCGCTGCCAACTTGAAGGAAAAGAAACCAAAACTAAATTTAAATATATATAACATTTATAAAGAAATATTAAATAATCAGCTTTTGTATTCGCTTGTTTGTGTAAAACTCAAGGACCTTAATAGTAGTGAATTTCATCAGTTAAATTGTGTGCCCGAATGTTTGGGAGCATCATCATCATAAGTCGTGAGTTCCTTGCGTTGTCACGTTCCGGCAACGGTCTTTGAACTACGACCGGACGACAAAGTCAAACATGGACACGTTGTCGCCATTGTCACCGCAATGTAAAATCCTTCCTGCTGCAGTCAGCACATAGACAAAGAGAACAGAGTTGAGAGTGAGTGAGAGAGAGAGAGAGAGCGGAAAGTCGTCCAGCATTTGTAGATTTCGAATGTCAGAATTTACGTTATTTTCGTTGAATTTGCATAATTTGAAGCGGCAGGCCCAGCAGTCAGTTGATTAAAGTGATAGACTCTCTCTGTCAGGTTATTCTTTACATTGTTTTTCTCGTCGTTTTTTCCCAGTTTTTCCTCATTTCTATATTTTTTTTTTTGCGTTTGCTTTTGTGAATCGTCTGGCGAATACAGTTCGGTCTGCTGCGCCTTTGTTCAACTACATATAGATATATATATGTGTATATAAAGGATTTGGATTGGGATTGGGAATTGTGGAATAGGGCAACTGTTGCCCCAGGATGGGTACGTGTTGAGTTGCAGTTTACTTTGGCGTCGCATACATTTTGAAAGTCAAGGTAAATCTTATAAAAAAAACCTCTTTACGAGGTAAAAGTCTAGTGACGAAAACAGTTATATGCCCCAAAATTTCTGATATCCAATTTTGTGACGAATAATATTAAGTTTGACATAAAAATTATTTAAAAAAAAATTTTGGCACTCGGCACATTGCGCCAAAATGTCTCAATTCTTCATACCAAATAAAACTCAATGTTTTGCGCAGTGCCGAATGCAAAAATTTTTTTTAAAATAATTTTTATGTCAAACTTAATATTATTCGTCACAAAATTGGATATCAGAAATTTTGGGGCATATAACTGTTTTCGTCACTAGACTTTTACCTCGTAAAGAGGTTTTTTTTATAAGATATCAGAAATTTTTGAATAAGATATCAGAAATTTTGAAATTTCATTCTATCAACTTTAATTATTTTTTGTACAAGCTAAAACAAACTGTCTGCCAACACTGGTTCCCTTAAAACACACATGCCAAGCGCAAAAGCTAGTAGCACTCTCAAACTCTGGCTGCTATGACACTTTGCTGCTGCTGTATGCATGCTACTGCATATGTACATGTAGTAGTGTAAAGGTAAAAGGTATATTCAGTTAATAAGTAATATCTTCCAAACCCATCGGTAAAATTTTGTGTCATATATCAAAAAACGGGAAATTTTACACAATACAACATATTGAAAGCTAAAAAAAATCGTTAGCGTCGTTTTCTCAAAAACCGCCAAAATCTGGGACAAAATATCTTATTTGACCTATTGATTTTTACCTATGCACTTTAGAACAAAGTTAGAAGGTTTGCCTAAAAGCCCTTCAAAATACCTTTCCAACGATGCATAGATCACGTCTGTAGCTCATATCGTTTGGATGCTATTAATTTTAACGGTTTTTAGCGATTTCCCGCTAAACTAGCTTTTTTTCGAAAAAGTCGTAGAACAAACGTTTCAAATTAATTGCATTTAAGCATTAAAAAAAAAAAAGTTTTGTCCGTGCCAGGATTTGAACCCGAAACCCGAGCTGAGAATTCATGAAAAAATCGGACGCTCTACACTTTGCGCCACTGGCGATCATTAAGGACGCCTGTCTAATTATAGATTTCATTGTTACTGGACTGTTAGTCAAATGTAATTGCTGCTGCTGTCCTATTTCAATTCAAAGTAAAACGTATATATTCAGTTAATTGGTTATATCTTCCAAACCAATCAACATAAATTTATGAATGATATATCAAAAAACGCGAAATTTTACAAGCTCAAACATATTGCAAATTATAAAAAATCGTAGGCAGCGTTTTCTCAAAAACCGCCAAAATCTGGGACAAAATATCTTATTTCACCTGTTGATTTTTACCTATGCACTTTAGAAAAAAAGTTTGAAGGCTTGCCTAAAAGTTCTTCAAAATACCTTTCCAACGATACATAGATCACGTCTGTAGCTCATATCGTTTGGATGCTATAGCGGTTTTAATTTTAACGGTTTTTAGCGATTTCCCGCTAAACTAGCTTTTTTTCGAAAAAGTCGTAGAACAAACGTTTCTAGATTTTTGATCGGGAACAAGTCCTCATTCAAACTTTTAAGCTAAATTTACGATTTGATCCAAACAAACAGACAAACAGACAAACAGACAAACAGACAAACAGACAAACAAACAAACAAACAGACTGACTTTTCATCTCGTTTTGAAAGGGGCACCAAAAATTTCAAAATTAATTATCTTCTGAACCAGTGATCGGATTTTGATGATCAAGGTGTCATTCGACGCGTATTTTTGATTAGAATAGTAAAAAATTAAAATAAAAATCAAAAAGGCTCCAACGGCCCCATTAGCTCCAATAATTTAAATTTTTCCCCTCCCACTTACACCTGTTTATCTCACGAACCAGGTGAGTTTCTAAAAGTCTTAGTATGCACATTTGTAAGTTAAGTTAATACCTTGCGATCGGTATATAACTCGACTTGATCGGACAGTCATAGCAAATTTTCCATTCTTCCTGTGTATATATGCTAGTCGCCTTCGCACCCTTCGTGCTGCTTTCGTCACTAGCGCGGACTGCCGTCCGCAGTGATATTAGATTGGTTGGTTGTGAAATTTTTGGCTGTTTGCAACTGGCCAAATAGTGTGCGTGTGTGTGTGCTTCATATGTGTATGTGTGTGACCGTACTGTTCTGTAGATGTAGGTAAAACAAATATTAGCTTACAATTTGTGGGCGTACATAGCTTGCTGGGGTCGGTCAAAAGGCCCACGGTGGCATTAAATATAAGTTAGGTGCAACGTGGCCTATACATACAAACTGTTTTTCATCAGGATAAGAAAGAGAGCGAAAGAGAGAGACAGAGGAGGAGTAAGGAAGTTGACTAAAATTATTGAACAATAGTAAAATAACAATAAGTATGTTAAGAAAGACTTTAATAAGTACATAGTTGAAAACTTCAACAACATTTGAATTTTCCTAGTTTCACTTCCTCAAGTATAATTTATTCATCATAAAAAGATCAATTCAATATATTTTGTTCCTTTTTTTTTTTTTTGATTTCCCCCTAATTCTCTTGCTCTATAAAGTAGATTTTTTAAAGTGCTTTTATTTATTTCTGTCATTTTAATACTTAAAACTCTCTTTCTCTATCAAAAGATATATTAAATCAATTCAATATCGATTTTCATAAGGAATTTTAATCATTTGCTTCTAAACTTTAATTTTTCTTAAATTCCTTCACCTTAAGAATTTCTTATCATCATAAATGCATATTCCTATTTCATTAATTTCTCAAACTTCTCAATTTGTTCACTCTCATTTCAATATTTATATGTCAGCTTTACTTTTGCGTCAGCTCAGTTTTAAACCCAACTTTCTATTAAACTTCTCACTTTAATAATTTTCTTGCTCACTTAAAAAAGAAATCAATTCCACCACATGATTTGCGTAGTAACCCCCATAAGCATTGACCTACCCCATTCATAAATATCTTTCTCTCTCTCTCTCTACTTTCATATTATTTCTCCTGTGTATCTGAATGAATATCTACTTTTGTGCATATTTCATTACCATTGCAGCTGTCTCTCCTTTTTTGTAGCTGACAAGTCTCACAGCTCTCCAATTCTTTGCTCGTTTTTTGTTTCAAAGCTTTGTTGCTTTTAATTAAAGCACCAAATTAAAAATGTCGTTTTATCTCCAGTTCGCAAATGTGTGTGTATGTCAAAACTTTCGCTGTACTTTTGAGAAACTCCTAACTCCCTTCCTCCTCTTAAGACTCATCAAGTCCTTATCAAGCAGAGAGTTGTGCACACGTCTAACGTCCCACGTGTCACGTTAAACGTCAGGCAAACAAAAGGCCTGTCCTATTTGAAAAGCTCGTGAATAAAAGCTTTTTTTCCGCCCATTAATTTTGAGTCTGTAATTTTTTTGGTTTATTCTTTTTTTTTTTGGGGCATCCATTGAAATGAAAAGTGTGAAAAGAGAACGAGCTCTGCAATATAAAGCGGGTTGCATCTATAGCTGTCCACGTTGCACCCTTGCCAAAAAAGCGCATATATGGAAGGGAAAGGTTCCGGCATTCAGACTCTTAAAACAAAACAAGCGAGAGAAAAAAGGTCCTGAAACTTTTTCGCTATTTGTGGTTGACCGCTTGCAGTCAAAGTTAAAAGCTGGGTTAAAAAAGTTCGCTGTGACATCATTGATCAAATAAGGGAGCTGACAATGGGCGTGTTTCTTTATCCGTAATGATGCCACAGCGGAGGGGAGATTTGTTGACTGTTGTGGGAAAATATCTAAGGGTTATCTCCAAATAAAGGATATATTTAAAAAAGACATAAGAAAACAGAATAAATGACTTAAATGTAAAAAATGCTTAAATTCTATATTTACAAGTGAATCGTTTAATTCCTTTGATGATAAATCTTTTTAAGATAAACTTGCTTTTAATTGTGACAAAAATGTCAAAACAACTGTCTAACAAAAAAAGGCAAAGTATTTTTTAAATGGAAGCTAAGAGAAATATAAGGTAATTTCATTGAAAAATTTAATGAAAGAAATGCCCAAATAATACAACACTTAGGAAAGTAAAGAAAGTGAAGAAAGTAAATAAAAACTATTTTTACCTTTTATGTATATCTTTTATGTCTTTATGAGAGGGAGAGAGAGAATTATCAGAAAATTACATTAATCAAATATAATAAAGGAATGCAATCTGGAGAAAAAAATCATTAGAAACAATTTTAAAAAACTCCTAAACATTAAATGCTTTTCCACTTGTGATGAATTGTGAGAAGATACTGCAAGTTGTTGTTGGTTGATCACATAAATGAAAATAAAATAAAGGCAACCTTTAAGTGCACTCAGTAGTTTCTCTGCCAACTTGAAAGGAATTTTTAAAAGGCCAAGAAAAAATATAAATAAAATGCAGTCTATAAAAGGCAAGAAATTAATGTTGAAATATCCATTAGTTGAAAGTGAAAATCTATAGACTTTCAGTCATGAAAAATCACCTGAAGTAAAAGCTTTGCTTTTTGTCTCGCTGAAATGTCATTATTATAGTAATGAGTATCCCTTGGCAAAACACCTTAGCATGTAATTACCGACAACTCTCTGGGAGATTTAAGTACTTGTTGTTAAGTCTCTCTCTTTCTCTGTCTTTCTGTCTGTCTGTCTCTATCTGTCGCCTACACTCTGTCAGTTAGTTTATCAGGCAGTGGCTCAGCTTGTGACAGCTGACAACTATCAGTGGTTGGTCGCTCGCTTTACCAAACGGTAAAAACTAAATGCGGACTGGCTAAAGTAAACAAATGATAAAAACTTTACTTATTTTGCTCCCATTACTGTTGTTGTTTTTGTCGCTGTTGTTTGCAGCTAAACGGGGCAATTCTTTGTGCAGCTGCCCGCATTTGCATATCAGGGAACAGGGAACAGACTCCCAACTCTCAACTCTCCGTGACTCCAGGAAACTGCCTGGCAGCTGCATTGTTTTCCTCTGTCATGCCGCCATTTTCAGCTCTTTAGCATTTCACTTTACTTTTTAGCCGCCTTTTTTGTCGCCTTTAACGTCGCCTAATTGCCTAATTAAACATTTACTTTCCCCCTGTCTTCTGACTATCCTCTATTTCCTACTCTATACCAACTGCAAGCAAACTTTTAATATTTCTCTGTTATTTTTTGCAGGTCCTGAAGATATATTGAAATTTCTGGGCAACGAGAGTGTCGTGGATCACTTCAAGCTCGTCACCAAGGATGGCAACAGCCTTCTCATCGGTGCCAGGTGAGTTTTTCATGATATTTACCATTTTTATACCCTGCTCCCGTTGAAAATGGGCACATAATAGTTTTGTGCAAATGTATGTAAAATATAGGAGAAGGCATCTGGGTTCACATTCACAATAAACAAGACCTCCGGAGACAAAAATAATATCAAAATGAACACAGTAAATAATTACGAATTCAAAATGTTTTTGATAAATTTTTTAAATGAAATTTCACACACACATTTTATAATTCTATTTAAATTTTAATAGTTTTTTCTCTCTGCCGACTGTTTGTATTCGACATTATATAAATAAATAACTCCTGCTATAAAGACTATTTATTTTTGATCAATATTAAGGGGCACCCATTAACTACAAGAGCTAGACACGGCAAATTTGGTATGTAGGTTTTGACCGTAAGGTATCATCTTGTCGTGCATTCACGTCTAGAGCCTTTATTCTTGATTTTTGTGTCTCAGTTGAAACTGGAGACGCGATGCATTTGCATCAAACAAGCGCAGGGCTTGAGGCAGCAGGGGTGGAAATAAGGGTGTGGCACTCAGGCACAGGTCCGACACTCAACCCCAATCCCCAATCGTGTTGACTCAAGAGGCCTTTTGGCTCGAAACTGGCCGCCTACTTTTTCACTTTTAATTCAGCTTTATTGTTGTTGTTCTATTGTTGTTTGGGGGAGCGGCACATAAGCAAAGGACCAAAAGGAAAGTTTCTTTTTCCGCTGCCCCCATTTTGCATTTGCACTTCTTTTAGTAGAGAATACGAGTCTGACATGCTGGCTGCACTTTATGAGTTTTGTGCTGGGCACTTTTTGATGCCTTTGGAAAGTGGTTTATATTCTGATTAAAGTTTTATAATTGCATTGCTGAGATTCCAACAGAGCGTTTGTTTTCTATGTGCTTGTAAATGCATTAACTAAACAAATAATTAATAAAGTTAAATAGATTAAAAACTATATTTAAAAGTAAGGAGATTAAATAATAAAATGACAATAAAGTGATATTTTCGTTAGAAAAAAGAATATTTAATATACATTTGGAAATACATACTGTAATTTTTCAACAGTGCCTTTAAGTACGTATTAGGTAACTGAGAAACCTTTAAACACATTCAAACTTTTCCATAAGAATTTTATACGTTTACCTTGAGTAACAGTTTTTAAAAATTATGTATTAAACCAAATAAAAAAGTAGTAGGTAGAAAAGTCTCGACAGACAACAGTTGAAAGTTAAAAGTTGAAGACTTTAACAAGTACAACTTCCTCTCCCAGCTCCAACTTAAGTAATGTCAACTTTTTGGAGATGAATATAAATATATGTATATAGTACAATATATAGGTTATATAATGTGTAAGCCTCGTCTTCAGAATTTGTTTAACATGTTTTAAATGAAACTCTGCAAAATGCAGCCAAGGAGAGCAAAATCCACATAAAGCAAACTTCAATTTACTTTTCGCACACATTGTATTTAATTTAAGTAGAAAATACTGAGTATATGAAAAGTTCGCAAGGGCAGACAGCAGCTGAAGTTGCAAACGGAGTTGAAGTAGCTAGAGGTGAAAGGGGGAAAGGGGAAAGGAGAAAGAGAGAGAGAGAGAAGTCATAGTTAGAGCCAGAAGCTAACGTGCGTGTGCTTACTTTGATTTTGCAGTGCTGGCAAGAAAACCAAAAAAATAAAAAAAAATCGAGAACAAAACTTTGCAGCAGGTGCCCCCAAGATATGAAAGGTTGACAGAGGTGCGCCCAGTCGACAGAAGGGGGGAAAAGGAGAAGGGAGGAAAGGAAAAAAGGGAGCTGCTAAAGTTTGAAGTCGGGCTTGGCTTCAAGTGGTAAACTTAAAGGGTTGCCACAAGTAAAAGATGCTTTACTTGCCCCATGTTCCAACAAAATGTAGACAAAAGCTTAGAGGGAGAAAGAGAAAGAGGGAGTGAGAGAATGAGCGAGTGAGAGAGAGAGAGAGAGGAGCATCTCAAAGTATTGTAGTAAATTCTGTAGTTGGACAAAAACCGCAATAGATGCTTTCTGCGAATGTTGTTGCTTGCCAGGTTTATTATATGCCCCATAGACAATGGAAAGGGGGAAAGGAGTGTTGCACCCGTCTCTAATCCCCCCCTCCCCCCTTCCTACTCCGACACACACTCACACATATGCAAATGTGTGTGCCAGCTGACACATATATTAAAATGTTGCATACTTTCTGGCTCGCCTGGCCAGAAACTAGACTTAATAAACTTGTGTGTGTCTCTCTCTTTTATTCCTGATAACTCTTTCTCTCTCTGTTCTTGTAACAAAAGGTCCTTTGGAATTTGTGCCAAAGGAATGCATGCAGCTTGTAAGACAAGACGTCGCCACTCACCTCCGTCTCCGTCTCCGACTTCAACCCTTCCCTTCATCCGACTCAGACGCAGCAGACAGTGCAAAACTTTCAAAAATTGCAAATAGTTTTTGGTAATTTAATATTAACACGAGTTGGCAGTCCACTTGGGGATCTTTCTACATCTCTCCTTCTCTTTCACACTGTTGCGGCTTTCACACACACATAGAATTTTTGGCAAATAGCACAAAATGCATTTTCAAAGGCACTAAGGGAAAATGTTTGGTTTTCGCAATTAGTGCGGTTTATATTTTATTTTATTTATATTTTCCGTTGACTTTGCCACCGCCACCCAAAAAAAAAAATATAGAATCACACCAACACTGTGCCACAGTTTGTGGCAGCTGCTTTTAATAAAATAATTCGGTTTTCAAGCATTAAAAAAACTTCTAATTTATTAAAGTTCTACCCGAGTTTCAGATTGATTTAATTAAAAAAAAACGGCAATTACCTTTACTATCTTTGAAGAAGAATGTCCAAATTCTGACTTTTCCCAACTAAAATAATTTTTCACACAATCGTTAACTCAGTTTATTTTTAAATGTTCTACTTTTTGTTTTTCCCTCAACACTTTTCGAAAGTGTAAGTTTCCATTTCAATCCTTTTCACTTGAATTGAGAAATGCAGCTTGTAGATTTGCTTTTTGCTCACACATAATTCATTTATAACACTCTTCTAACTTTTGTCATTCTCTCTAGAATGTTTAATGTTAACTCCTTAACTCGGTATGCGCCCAGTCAGGAAAAAAAAACGCTTGAAACTACAACGAATGCAATTTACGACGCCCAACTAAAACATTTATGATTTTACCTTTTTTTTTTTTTTTTGTAAATTTAATTACATGCATAATTTTCGGCATGCTTATATCGTCGGAAAAACGTAATGAAGTATAGGGGAATAGGTAAGGGGAGTCAGTGTAATGTGTGTATGCGTGATGCTAAATGGGAGAACGAGGAAGCAGAGAAGCTGAGAAGCAGAGAGAGTCGCATAATGAGCCAGCAAAATGCAAACACAACAGAAACGCAAGCAAACCAGAAAAAATTAAGTGAGCGCCAAACACACGCATACAAATTAGTGTTGTATTAGTATTGGTATGATGTGTGCGATTGTGTATGTGAGAGAAGGAGATGAAGAGAGTTAGAGAAAGTGGGAAAGAGAGAAAGAAGCGAAAGCTTGTCGGCTTTTTGCTAGCTGAGTTTTTGCACGCATGAACGCATTTGTATGCTGGCTTTGTCGTTTGCCAGAGTTGCCACTTACGTGATTAATGGATTTTTAACAAGTTACACATTCCAAAAGGAGACCCAACTATACACACACACACACATACACACATACCACACATACACACACACACATACAGGCCCACTTAGGCAAGCTTCAAAGTAACCAAAGGACGACAATGGCGACTGTTGGTGAAAGCCAAAAAGCGCTGTGTGTGTGAGTAGGTGTTTGAGGGGCTACCCAATCAGCATTTGGAAGATCGTTTTAACAAAAATCCACTTGATGAGTCTGTTTCGAGTGCTTTTGATGATTAAGAAGAGATTAATTTTATTGGCGATCAAAAAAAGATTGGTAAATGTGATTTATTAAAATTACACTAACCAAATGTAAAGTAATCGAAAGTGGATTGCGTAGGGTGTTGAAATGTGATTTCTCAGTGTATTACTATGCAAGTTGCACTCAAATCAGTTATTTAGCTAATGGTGTTGCATTTTTTTATAAAGAAAAATATAACTCGGAAATGAGTCAGACAGGCGAGTCATAAAAGACTCATTAAGAGGAATCGCCGCAAATTCTCCCGACGAATGCATTATTTCTGAGCAGAAATGAAAACAAAAATTTCATAAAATGCTTGCTCGGTAGTCTACTCACACATGTATGCGTAAGTCACATTACTAAACTAGCATGACAGGGCGGAAATGCGAATGTGACACGCGTTTTGCATGTGAAACGTCATGAACAATGTCGGAAAAAAGCAAAAGGAAACAGCAAAAAGCAAACGAAACAGCAACAGAGACAGAAAGAGAAACATAAATGAAATAATTTACAAGAAAAGCAAAGTAAAATAAAGCACACACTTGCCAGCAGGTAATTCTCTCTGTACTTGTCCCAATCCCAATTCTAGAACGCGTCCCATGCAAAGTCAAAGTGAATTTGTTAAGTTGACAAAAACAGCAGCTAACATAAAGGGAGGGAAATTGAAGGAAAATGGAAAACAGGCCACAAATTTCTAGCAGGTAATCAGTTTTTTTCTTTTTCCTGCTTTTATTTCTGCCTCGAGTCAAATTTAATCATGTCAGAATTGATTGAATACGAAAGGCACAATTCAGAAAAAAGGATTTTGAGCTGAGAAGTAAATGGTGTGAATTTAGATCTGCAAACCAAAAACTCATAATGATTTTAAGCCTGGTGCACTTTAAAATTTGTATAAAAAGGTATTTAAGTTTTATACAAGTACTAAACGATTAAATACGTGGACTTTAAAATAAGTTATTTTAGTGTCCTTAAAAATTTATACAGGGTATCTCAATTTTGTTTCTTAGGAAAACTTTCTTTTTAATACCAAACCACAAAAATAAAAAATTCATTTTACTGACTGTTGAATGTCATTAAATTGAAATTGAGATATTCACGATATAACACAATCAGTTCATTTCAAATTACAACTTGAACTGCACTTTTTAATTATGAGAAAACTTTTTGGCAATGTCAACTTAACTGAATACTCGTAGCAAAAGTTCTGACATTCATATTGTCAAAAGGAAATTCAATCTAATTGTCAACTTAAATGTCTGCGCCAAGTATCATCATCAGGAGGATTTGGAGTCGCTTTAATCCTTCGCTTCCCGTTTCGCAAGTCACTTATGCAAATGAGCCGAAGGCCTTACAAACTTATTTCTAAATTTTCCCCATTTTGCCCAATTGCATGTGGGTCTCGACCTTCTCCACTCGACTCCTTAATTCCTGGCAAATAATCGTAATCGTAATTCAGCGTTAAATTTGTTATTCACGGATTTGGGCGCTTCTCTTTATCTGATCTATTTTCGAGGGCTTTCGCTGCCTGTCGAGTGCTCAACATGAAAATTGGGTTAACACATTAAGTCGGCATATGCATGTGTATGTGCTGCAATGTTCTCATTTCTCCATCTCCACCATCTCTTTCTTTATTTCTTCTGCTCCTGTTCTGTTCCTCGTCCTTGTCAAGTTGGCAATCGAATGAATGGCGACAAAGGCGGAAATAAAATTGCTAAACGAAAAAACCATTTCAACGTTTGCCTTCTCTTTCTTTTCCTACACTCTCTCTCTCTCTCTTTCTCTTTCTAACAAGGCATATGTCGGCCTATCTCTCTGGCTTTTAACGTCTTTTTCAGTGTGCAATGGCCTGCTGCACTGTGGTACAAATTGCAAGAATATTTGATCAAAACCATGATTATTATTTTTAGATATACATTAATTATCTGTCTTTAATATGCAAATCATGAATTTTAATGTTCATTTAGAATTCAGTCATCTTAAAATTAATAAAAAAAAATAAAATTAAATTTGTTAAATAAAAAATAGGTGCAAAAATTTGTTAATTTAAAACAGTATATCTGGTATTATAATTTTCAAATTCAGAAACAATTTCGTACAAAGTAACTTTAAATAAATTCCAGATATGAGACTTATAATTCAATTTTTTTATGGAAATTAACAATTTTTTAAAGCTCTCCCAATACAATGCAAACCAGAGTACAGTGCACTGTGTTTTGGCAATTCAATTTTATGTATGCGATTTTCCTTTGGCCTTTTTTCAGGCGCATCGCAAATTCGTTTACACACACGCTTGCAACGCACAGACACAAATATGCCACACATACACACACACACACACACACACTAGCAATTTTGTTGCGTCCATCCCCAGCAAACATTTTTAATCGCCAGAGAGTCTCAGGCGAGTCGCCTAGAAGTTTGAGGCGACATCGCCTTTTCATCGCTTTTTGATCTCCTTTTGTTAGAGAGTGAGCCACTTCCGCGACACTTCGGAAAGACTCTATTGCGAGTCTTCCAAAAGACTCCTAGAAGAGTGGCTCTCTTTCTAACAAAAAAAAGTTTTTTTTTTATTTATTTTTTTTTTTTATTTATTTTTTTTTTAGCTCTGTGTTGGTCCACGAATTTTTAAAAGCAGATTATGTAACAACAGTTTAAGCACATTCATCAGGGGAATCGAACCTTAAACTTTAATGTTCGGGTCGGCAACTCTAACTAATGAGCTACGGGATCAACACTTTGGCGAGCTACAAAAAACTTAAATTAAATTGACTTAGGCGTGGAACTCATTTTGGTGTTTTTGGTATCGATAAGCAATCGATATATTTTCGATTAAGATTCATCTTCTATTAATCTCCTGCGCGACTCGCAGAAGACTCTTTTCGACGATGGGCGAGTGTACAATCGCCCAATTGTTTGCTGGGTCTTTTTATTTCATTTAATTTCATTTTACTCTTTGCCTTTGTGCAACTGTGCAACAATCATTTTTGCGCCACAAATTCATTTCCGTTTGTGTGTATGTGTTTCGGTCTATGTGTGTGTGTGTGTGTGTGTGTGCACAACAATCGCCAGCTAATTTGGTGCGATTTATACGCATACGCGATGTGCAACTGGGTTGCATACCTCATGGGGACTCGCGGCTACCCAAAATGAATTTCCATGGGAATTTTATCAAGGCGCCTTGGCTCTCTGTCCTCTCTCCTCGCCTCTCCTCGCCTCATCTCTATTACCTCCCCTGAAGCTACTACTGATTTTAATCTACGGCGGAATGCACCGCCCACAAGTTCCTGCCCCTTTCTGCAGTCAGCCAGCTTGATTGAAGATTGTAGATTGAATTGTGAAACAAATGTCCTTCTACTTGTCTTTCTTTTTGTACTCAAAGTCGTTGCCTGGCCAACAACAATGCCAACTAAGGCAAGAGGCCTTCATTGTTGGCCCATTGTTTAGCGCTATTCAGGCGCTGTTACCTTAACTCGAGTGTGCTGCCAACAGAGAACAGAGAATGACAATTTTGAGACGACAGTGTGCCGGATTCTTGAGCACAATGGAGCATCAATGATGTCGAGTCGACGCTACAGAAATATACACACTAGATAATGGTTGTATTTATAAAGACTGCTGCCCTACTTGTAGAGATTGAGAACCATCTCGGTTGAATAGAGAATGAAATGACTGAGTAAAATGCAATGTATTGATGTCGGACAGCTTTGAAAATTAGATTAATCAGACGTCACCAGTAAACATGCACAATCATTTGCAGAATTTCCTTTACATTTTGGCTTGCTTCATAATCTGCTTCTTTTTTTTTTTAATTTCACGATAGAGCTAAAAATGTTTGTCCGAAAATAATTAAAATGATTCCCCTTTTTCTGTCCAATTAACTTACTTTCCTGTTCTACCCTTTAGGGTACATTCCAATATCCATGACCAGAAAATCTAAATTTAAATTAGCAGTTTTCAAGCCCAAGAATCATTTAAATTATTAACCTAATTATAGCTTGCAGTCACACAAATTGTAAATTATTTCTATGCTAGCAATATCCTTTGTCGTTTAATGCAAATCACAAAACTTTTGGCTATAACACATGCCTCATAAATGGCAAACATCTTGAGGCATCTGTGATGAAAGCGGAAGGAAAGAAGGTAAATGAAATTGGCTTTATTGTTATAAGTAATTAATATTGCATTCATTACCAAAATTGAATTTCTCAAGAAACAACAAGGGGCAGAGTTAAGGGCCATGCTCTGTTAACTGGTTTCAAATTTTATACTTAAAATATGCAAAGGCTTTGAAACGTTTCGAGAAATCAAAATCTGGCAGTGCAGCAGGAAATTAAATGGAAAGGGGAAGGAAAACGGAAAGAGACCTTTGATGCGACTAAAAGCTTCTTTGGAAATGCGAGCAAAGCCTGACAAATTGGAAATGAGTGACCTGGGTGCAGCTAATATTTTATTTAGGGTGTAAATTGGCTCAGTAAGTGAAGAGTGCACTCTGCACTTGGACTTTAATCATGCTTATGAATCGGACTGTTACTGGGATTGGAATTGGGACCTGAATTGGAACTGGGTGCGAGTTCGAGTTGGAGTTGGAGCAAAAGCAATTCGCTTTGTCATGTTGCCTGTGGTCAGAGCTTCGACTGGAATTGAGCCAATGGTGACATATGGCCAATAGGTGAAATGTCGAAATCTAGCTTCCATCTCCAACTGCAACCTGGACCTGCATCCCGGTTCCAGGATTCTGTCCCGAGTCTCTCTCCTTACAGCTCAATGGCATTCACATTTTGCTTTTTGGCATTTGACAGTTTGGACATTTTCTGCTTGCATTGAGTGCTGACGAGGGAGTCGGAAATAGAATGAGATAGCATAAGCAAAGAGCGAATTCTGAATGGAGGAAGGGAGGCCGAGATATTTGAGGGGGGCTCAAAAGAAAAACGTCGGTCAATAACATGAAATTCAAACCGTCAATAGGATGCATGCCGAAACAGAGTCAGAGCAACAGACCAATGGGACAAGACGAGAGATTGAATGGGACTCAGGAAATGGTTCTGACAGCAAATTCGAGTTCGAGTGAATGCATCAATTGAAACGGGTGGCAACGCTGCATGCATGAAAACCCTTTGACGAAGAAATACCCTGCAATCTTACTAAATAAATATCTGTTCAATTAAAGTGAATATATTTTACATTAAAAAATTGGCAGGATAGTGGATATTGTATAAATTATCAAACAAATGGCAACGCGGTGAAATATTTTTCAACCAATAATACTCTAAATCCAGTTTTCATTTCATTAAAATTAAAGCTACAAATCATTAATTCAAATCTATTTTTATATTGGAATAGTCGGCAATGTTACAGAGAATTGATAGTTGACTAACAGCTACCCCAAAGCTAGTTTTAATATAGTCGCTTCATTCTTTGACATGATGTCAAACACTATAAATTATTTGACAAGAATTATCTTAGAGATACCCTACAGTCAGCTTTTAAATATTTATGCATATACATATATGAAATATAAACTGGAAATGTTATGGAAACCGGGAAACTAAATCTTGCGCTTCGATAATTTTCTGCATTGGCTGCAATTGCGCATACACGTAATTCAATTTGAGAAGTTGATGTAGACGGATGAAAACGAGGGTTGGATGAGGATTAAGGGGTTGGGGCAACACATGGCAAATGGCGGTGATATTGGCAGCTAAATTTTAACTTTGTCCAGTTGCCAAGCGACATGCATTCACACACACACACACAAAGAAGTTAAATGGCAGCGGAGTTGCCATATCGTTGATTTGCTTAGCTTTTTGGCCATAGAGAAAAGCCATTCAGCGTAATGTGCGGCGTCTCTGCTGCCAAACTCAAACGTGTGGAATGAGCAGTGAATAGACGGCAAGAAAGTGTGAGGAAAGAGAAGAGAGAGTAAAGGAAATGCTGCAACAAAGGCTGTCAAATCGTATGCCCGGCCAAAGTCAACTTCTTTTGAAGCCTCAAGTGTGTGCAGGCGATGCGATGAATGCCGATGAAAACTGAATGCCGCATGCAAAGTTGGAAGTTGCTGAGAAAGAGTTAAGGGCTCGGGATAGCGGTGAAGCAGGAGATGAAGGGGTTTGCAGTCAGCCCTGCAGCAACTGCTGCCAAAGTAGCGCAAAGTTTGATGACGTGTGACATTGAAAGTTGACTGGCAATGGCAGAGTCAGAGTCAGAAACGGGTAACTGCGATTGGCATTGACTGCCAGCTGCTGCAGCTTCCAGAACCCATCTCATTCCTCTCCAATTCCCCCTGCCATGAATCACATTTGTAAAGTGCCGCAATTTGCCATCTCAATTGCAAGCGATTCGATTCCCCAGCACGTGCAATGGGCCCAAAAAAAGGTGAGAAATTCATGGTAGGCAAACAACTTGCAACTCGGATTGTGGCAACTGGGAAGTGGCAACTGGCAGGCGACAAAGAGAGTGACAGATAGATTGAGAGAAAGAGTGAGAGAGAGAGAGTGTATGTGAGAGATCTGTCAGTGAGTTTGCCAATTGCATGTTCAGTTATTTCGTTGGACAAATCTGTTGGAAAACTTTGCTAATCGAATTTCACACAGATGTCTTGAAATTTTGGTCAGAAACTTTTTGAGGTGTTTCTAATTTGTTGACAAACCTGCTAGATAATCTTTGTTGTTTTGGCTAAGTATATAATTCAAAATAAATAAAAAGACATTGGAAATTAAAGTTTTGTTTTAGTTTTGCGACAGAACAAAAATTTCTCAAATAAATGTTTGTCTGCTTATCGCAAGAAAGTATGCTATAAATTTGGATTTGATTTTAAAATAGCGTTGGTTTTCCAAATTCTATATAAAAAACATGCAAGTTAATTTATTTTAATTAAATTAACTCCTGTCACAATTTTTTAAAAACTTCAAGATGTCATAACTTTGTCAAAACTTAACCTATATCGACAGATCCACTACTCGATTCTCTTTTTGTTGTCAATTTTTTTATATCGATTTAAAACTCGATTCACATTTTGGATATACTTCACTAGTATAAAGTATTATAATACAAAATATATTTTCAAACAAATTGCTTAACAGTCCAATAATCCATGTCATACACACATTCTATAACGCAATGCTCAACCAATTTTCCAGTTTTCCAAGCGCGTGCAATGGCTAATAAATAATCAAGTGGCATAACAAATAAATTATGAACATTATTCAAATGGCGCTAATGATGCTTAAATTTCTCCAGCAAAGCATCAACAAACGCATAATGTTCCACTTCTATGTACTCATATTTTTTTATCGTTAAATTGTGACAATGGCAGATGATTAAATAGAGCAGCAAGCACAAAGAAAACAATTTTTAAAAAAAGACCAGGAAAAATAGAAAAATATGAGAATTAATCAGATCTGAAGTAGACATAGGCAACAAAAAATGCATAATTTATATTCATCATGCACAGAAAAGAGAGAGAGACTGTAATAAATATGTGCGATCTGTTTGGCAGTGCATAATAAAGTTTGCACATTTTATTGGCCACACGCGAAGAACCAGGCTAAGGACATGGCCCGAAGGATAACTCCGTGTTGGATAATGATGAGCAAACGCGTCGCAAAGCAACCAAATGGATACATTTCGGGATCCAGTGTCTGTCAAGGTCATGTGGGTGGTGGATGGCAGTGGTTCAGTGGTTGAGTGGTTGTTTTTCTTTTTTGTTTTTGATTCGTTTTTGTTTCATTGTCGTTCGCCTTGGGCCATTTGTGCGTCAACGCGTCGTATGAGCAATTTGCATGTTTCTTTGTGGTCTAGACATCATCCAAAACACTGAAAGGGGTAGAAAGGAGAATGAAAAGAAGGTTGTGGATTCCGTTTTGTCTACTTGAGACTTTTTTGCGGGTCAAGCCACAAAATGGCGGAGCGGCAAATGACAACGACGACGATGATTTTATTTGTTTCTTATGTTTTGTTTTCCTCAATCTATTTTATGGCATCTCATACTCTCATTCATTCCTTTTTGTTTTTTGGCCCTGCAGTTTTAACGTCTTTGAAAGCCCGTCAACCACAATGCCGTTATTTATGTGCATGTGGCTTTTGTTTTGTTGCTGTTAGCAAAATATTTTGAAAAGGGTCCCAACAAACATTTCATGTCCCATTTTTAGGAGCGCTCTAGAAAAATGAAATGTCTTTTCAATGGAAATAAATGAAAATGATGACTTGTTACACATAATTTGAAAATGATGGCAAATTCATGTGAATGGTTTCGTGCCAAAGCGGCAGCTGAGGTCTCCAAATAATACATTAAACGAAATCTATATATTCCATTTGTATATATTATTTTATAAACATTTTTAGCTATTTTTTCGATACGGCACTAAAATAGTAATGCTTTCAGTTGAAACAATTTTGAAAAGCCATTGAAAAGCCACTTGGCAAAAGTTGCAATTTGAATATTTCAATAGTGCACATTTCTACGTAATAGACCCATAAATGCTTGAATTAAAATCAGTGCTATGATTGCACTACTGTGAGTGGGAGTGTGAGTGTGTTTCATAACTAGGCAAATTACGCAAATATATCGCCCAAAAATGCAGTGAGCCATTTGATGGCTTGGCCATTATTGCAAATATCTGCGGTTTTTGATGCCGTCAGCCCCAAAATGATTCGCGGTTGCAACTTGTGCGATTCGTTGCACTCATAAATAAATCGAGAAACAAAATCGAATTCAAAATTTATTCAATGTGATATTAAATATATATATGTATACATTTTATGATAATTCCAAAATTTCATTAATTGCTTGCAATGTAGTACAATAAAATATTTAAATATTAAAAATGCAGACAGACAGAAATTTAGAATAAATTTAGAAAAAATAAAAAATTTAAAATGAAAATAAAAATAAAAATGAAGGATTTTTTTTCCGTTTTAAAATGAATAACGGTTATAACTATATTGTTATCGTCGTTTTATGACAATGCTATCGATAAGTGCTGAGCAGAGCTTACGCATTTTATAGGGGTCTATTTGAGCTGCGTGAATGTTAACTTCTTAACTTACATACATACATACATATATGTTCGTGAACTGCATTTAAGTTGCATAGTTAAACTCAACTGAGCGCAACAGAAAAAACAACAACAACAGCAACAACAGCAAAAGAAGCAACTTCAATGCAGCTAAATGCGCAACTACAACAAAACATGTGCAAAGCACTGAAAATCCAACGTAATCGTTGCGTATGCCAGCGGCAGCATTGCTTGCAGGCAGAACAGCAACAACAACAACAACAACAGCAACAACAACAACAACAACAACAATAACAACTGTAACAAGCTGCCGTGTGGAAAATATTTATGAGCGCGGTTTTTACGCTAAATGCATTCTATAGAATGTATTCCACACTCCACATCCACACTCCACATCCACACTTCACATCCTCTCTCCACGCTGCTATCTCACTCTCACTAACACGCTTCAACTGCAGTTATCGCTGTCTCTTAGCTGCTTCTTCTTCTCGTTCGTTATCGTAAGCGCGTAAATATCATTGTCTGTGTGCGTGTGTGTGCGTTAAGCAGTGCGTTAAAATGTTTATGTGGTGGCTTCTCTGCGTGTATTTGTTTGTATATGTGCCCGTGTCTCTACACAGAGAGAGAATGCAAGGACACTTATTATACCCGATACTGAGCAGAGTACAGGTATATATGTAGTGTACTTATTTACAAGAAGTAGAAGAAGCAAAATCACTGCGGACGGCAGTCCGCGCTAGTGACGAAAGCAGCACGAAGGGTGCGAAGGCGACTAGCATATATACACAGGAAGAATGGAAAATTTGCTATGACTGTTCGATCAGGTCGAGTTATATACCGATCGCAAGGTATTAACTTAACTTACAAATGTGCATACTAAGACATTTAGAAACTCACCTGGTTCGTGAGATAAACAGGTGTAAGTGGGAGGGGAAAAATTTAAATTATTGGAGCTAATGGGGCCGTTGGAGCCTTTTTGATTTTTATTTTAATTTTTTACTATTCTAATCAAAAATACGCGTCGAATGACACCTTGATCATCAAAATCCGATCACTGGTTCAGAAGATAATTAATTTTGAAATTTTTGGTGCACCTTTCAAAACGAGATGAAAAGTCAGTCTGTTTGTTTGTTTGTTTGTCTGTTTGTTTGGATCAAATCGTAAATTTAGCTTAAAAGTTTGAATGAGGACTTGTTCCCGAACAAAAATCTAGAAACGTTTGTTCTACGACTTTTTCGAAAAAAAGCTAGTTTAGCGGGAAATCGCTAAAAACCGTTAAAATTAAAACCCCTATAGCATCCAAACGATATGAGCTACAGACGTGATCTATGTATCGTTGGAAAGGTGTTTTGAATGGCTTTTAGGCAAACCTTCAAACTTTTTTTCTAAAGTGCATAGGTAAAAATCAACAGGTGAAATAAGATATTTTGTCCCAGATTTTGGCGGTTTTTGAGAAAACGCTGCCTACGATTTTTTTTAATTTTCAATATGTTTGAGCTTGTAAAATTTTGCGTTTTTTGATATATCATTCATAAATTTATGTTGATTGGTTTGGAAGATATAACCTATTAACTGAATATATACGTTTTACTTTGAATTGAAATAGGACAGCAGCAGAAAAGTGTCATAGCAGCCAGAGTTTGAGAGTGCTACTAGCTTTTGCGCTTGGCATGTGTGTTTTAAGGGAACCAGTGTTGGCAGACAGTCTTTTTTTAAAAAAATTTCTGATATCTTATAAAAAAAAACCTCTTTACGAGGTAAAAGTCTAGTGACGAAAACAGTTATATGCCCCAAAATTTCTGATATCCAATTTTGTGACGAATAATATTTAGTTTGACATAAAAATTATTTTAAAAAAAATTTTTGCATTCGGCACTGCGCAAAACATTGAGTTTTATTTGGTATGAAGAATTGAGACATTTTGGCGCAATGTGCCGAGTGCCAACATTTTTTTTAAAATAATTTTTATGTCAAACTTAATATTATTCGTCACAAAATTGGATATCAGAAATTTTGGGGCATATAACTGTTTTCGTCACTAGACTTTTACCTCGTAAAGAGGTTTTTTTTATAAGATAATATATATTTTTGATCGATCCATATCGCAAAGACTAAAACAGATAGATCTATCAAATTTCGAATACAGACTTCTATGAACGCCACACAGATTAAGTTTGCTTCAACTTTTACTGACCCAAAAATTTAATAAATAGTTTCCCAATTTATTCTTTTAAGATCGTTTAAATCAGGGGTGCCCAAAACTGCCTTATGGATGTGCACTTACCAATAATTTTTTCAATTTCAGTGCACACAAAACGATAAGACAACAGCAGCACCGAAAATGCACGGAAAGCAACAATGTAAAATTTGTTCTTGTTTTGCCGCAACGAATGACGACCCAAAGCGCAATGTGCAAAATTTGTTTGTGTGATTTGTCAATGTGCACCAGAAACTTACCCATATGTATTCTCACTTACTTCCCATATTCTATGTACAAAACAAAAACAAATCTGCGTCGTGTGCATAGGTGATCGGCACCCCTGGCTTAAATAATGCCGTTGTTTTGGCTGTTTAAAGTTTTATAGTTGAGAATTCATGGTTAAAATAAGTAAATATTTATATACAGTAGCCAGTATCTCGTAGTCGGAGACTCAACAAAAGCATATTTTTCTTTTTCCCCTTGTTTCATTTAACGTTTTTTTGGCACTCAACGTTGCAGCGCCACCTGCCGCGCGTTCTCCCTCTCTTTCTCTCTCCTCCTCCCCTCTCTCCCGTTCTTCTTTTCAGTCCACTTATATGCTAATTTCGCTCAGGACATTTTATATTTATACGCTGCTGACAACAACGGGCAACAAAAGTGTAAACTGCAGTGAAGTTAACTGTAAAACCGCAGGGTTGCATTCGCTCGTACATTTGAAGTTGGCTTTTTGCTGTTGCCGTTGTTGTTGTCCCGCTGTTGTCATAATTAAAACGCGCTGCATAATTGCCAAACAATGGCAGGCACTGTAAAAATGAAAGAGAGAGAAAGGGAGAAAGAGAGAGAGAGAGACAGGGAGTGTCCTGTTCTGTTGGGCCCATTGCAATCACATCCATTTATTCGACTGCCTAACAAAGTGGACAATGTGCAATTTTTTTTTTACTCGCTGTTTGCATTGGCCAGGCCATCAACTCACACACATTCACACACACACACACACACTCACACACACACAGAGGATGCAACAAAGCGCACTGCAAAATGCTGCCAATTTTGGGGCAATGGCAAAGCGCCAACAAAACTCTTAAACATTGTTGCACACGGTTGTCACATACGGGGCACAACTAGAAATATTCCGTTAAAATGGGAGCACAAAATGATAGTGGAAAATGGAAAAAGCAATTTGCTGGAAAAACGGGTTGAAGATGAAGGAAGGAGGAAGAGAAGGGAAGGAGAAACGAGCAAAGCAGGCGCAGAAAAGCGCAATCACTTTTGATATGAGCAAAATGCTCACAAAAAAAGACTTAAATAATGCAAATATTTTTATAGAAATAAACTCGAGTCGGAGTAGAAATCACAAGGAAAATAATGTAGAAAATATTATATTGAAATAAATAATATTGCAGTGTGATCATTAATAAAATTTAAATAAATGAATATGAGCTTACTTCGACATAATAAAAAAATTAAAAATTGAATATCATATGGATTTAATTTTGTAAACATTGTATTTCTGCTTAGAGTTGTTAGTATCTGCTTAGTTTGGCATAATTTAAATGTGAAAATATCCTGTCAAAAGAAAAATAAGAGTCTTAAATATGTATTTGGTGTATTAAAAATATTTTGGTATTCTCATATCAACCCACATACCTAAAATGAACCACTTTAATTACTTTCTCTCCAATCTCTGCCCCTCCTTACTCCACCTTTCTCTCTTTTGTTTCCATTTCTAATTTTCTCTACATTCACCTCATTTGGCTGTGAATGTAAATTGAAACCTGAGCCCCACAAGAATATGTCGAATGCATTCAACAGAAAAAGGGTCTCTCAATATTATCACAACTGTTCGACATGCCGGAAGTTTGTTACCAAAAAGAGATTCAGTTTTAACCGCATCATTTGGCCCCACGACCCGCTCTTTGGATACTTTGGATACTCGGTTACTCGGATACACACTCTGGGGCCAATTTGCCTTTTACTTCTATGCAAAAGTTAACTACACACTCGTATTTATTTTAAATTTTCCGCACTCATAGCTGCACTCAAGCCAAAAACGCCGGAAGTTTCGATAAGGTTGCTGTTGCCTGCTGATGTCGATGTCGTTGGGTTGTTGGGTTGCTTGGTTCATTCACTGGGAGAAAAATCAAGCACGTTTGTACTTAAGTCAAAGATTTCCGGCGTCAAAACTTTAATGATCCTGAATAACATTTATGCTTAAAAAAAGATCTAAACTAGCTTAATTTATATTATATTTATTTCTATATTGTATTTGTATTTGTAATAAGCATTTTAACTAAAATAATCAGCGTGAGCGTATATAAGCTTTTAGTTATTGTAAAAGTAAGTAAGTGAAGACTAATTACAGAAATCATCGTGTTATATACAGTCTTAACTTCGCAATGTCCATCATCGAACTGTTCCACATAGTAAACTAGTCAGAACCATTTGGGAATTCTAAGCATGTGAACGCAAAAAAGAATTAAGAATTAAAATCTGTATTCAAGATTTACCTAACAACATTTTTTTTAATCAGGATTTAGTTTGTTAATATTTATAAACGAAACAGTCTGAAATAAAAACATGTATATCTTGATTCAGGAATTATAAAACGAAAGATATTAATTCAAGAAATTTATTTTTGTCGTACGAATCGTTTTGCGTTTTTCTCAGTGTAATGTGGCTTATTTTTGGGTGGTTTTCGTAGCCTGGTTGGTTGGTTGGTGGCTTGCCTTCGATTGCCTCAGTCACATTTTGCCGCATGACACGACAGCCATAAAATATTCGACCAAAGTGCACTCACACATGCACCCGCACACACACACACTCTCACACACACACAAATATACGGCCACACACACGTAGTTGTGGTTTCAATAATCAATGAGTTGATTTTATGAAATTTCTGCTTACCTTACATGCCGCGCCTTGGTTTTCTCCTCTTCCACAATAATTTGGTTTAAAACACACACCGACTCGTTAAGCTCACAGGCATGTGTGTGTGTGTGTGTGTGTGTTGAAGCATAATTTTATTAACGAGAACTTTGGAATTTTTTGCATACATTTGCGCATTACTGGTTTTGGTTTCTGGGTTTCTGCACACAACAAAAGCCACCTGACCCAGGAAGAACAAGAGGCGTGTCGATAATTGCGGCTCAAAAGGTCAAATGAATTTTAATTAATATTTTAATTAATAACGCCGCAAATTTGGCCAACCAAATACTGTTGTTGTTGCTGTCTGCGCTGAAATCGACACGTGCATTTTTGTTAAAATTGATTTTTGCAAATAAAGCCATATTAAGTGTATACATATTATTTATAACCTCTTTTTTCTCCCTTTTTTCTCTTTTCTAGAAATACCGTATTTAATTTAAGCATACATGATCTCGCGGAGCAACAACGTCTGGTTTGGACGTCGCCGGAAGATGATACCAAAATGTGTCTCGTAAAGGGCAAAGATGAGGTAAGTAAAGAAAACTTGAAGTAATAAAAATCATTTCTGTGAGTTTATAATATAAAAAGGCATTTTAATAGGTATTTTCGAAGATTCTGAATAAGTATTCGCCCATAAAATATTGAAACAATCAATTTTGTATTTGTCTCCAAGTCATATAAAAGTTTATAACATATCACATTTTTAAATATTTTTTTTTTATTATCATATCAGTCGTCTATTCATTTTAATAAACTGTAAATTATGACACTTTGGTTGTAAAATGTAAAAATATCTTTTAATAAAAGTTTTAGATTAAAATTGCTAAACTCTATGCCGAATATCTATCTAAAAAATGACGAAGAGTCCTTCATCATTAAATTCAGCAGCATGAATAAAAGTGTTGTAAATATTTGGAAATATCGATAAGCTTTCAAGCATTTGACTTTATGATAATTTCTATTTTGATTTCCATTTCCATTGCAATTTGTATTTTCTGCTTTTTTGTTGTTGTTGTTGTTGTTGCAAGTTGTTTTTTGGGTCATAATGTTTCCGTTGCAGCGGCAACTTTGCGAGCCAAGAATATAGAAAAGAAAAGAAAAACAAAGCAATAAAATAGTTTACTCCCTCATCCGCTTTCTATTTCCAATTCCAACTCTACTGAGTTTTATCGCGCTACAAATGTGAATAACTGGCTGCAACTTTACGGAAATTGATTTATGCAACTTTATTCATTCTTTATTTCTTATTATTTTTTTTTTCTTGTGGTATGCCTGAGAAATCGAAATAAATTTATTGTTTGCATTTCTAGCTCAGTTGACCCATTAAGAAAAGAGTGCTAAAAGAAAGACAAGGCAAAAAGCCAGAGTTGGTCAAAATGAACTTTCTGTCTTGGTTAATGGAAATGGCAAACATTTTCGAGTTAAATTCGCTTATTGGCAAAGTGCAGCTGCTGCTGTTGTTGTTGTTGTTGTTACTGTTGTTGTTCGTTGGTAGCGCCTTCCGTTTCCGGTCAAGTAAACAAAATGGCGCAGCAGCAGCGCAAGGAGAAATGAAGGACATGCCGCAATTTCCCGACTCTCGTTGCATGCTCAAGTGCACTTCTGGCATTGCCGACGTTGCTGACGTAATTAAGCAACACTTGTTGTTACCCCAAAACACACACACACACACAAACACACACAAAACAATGCTGCAACAGCTAGAGAGAAGCAGGTGTAATATGTTGAACTCAATTTGCTTCACTTGACTTGGCCCCCTAGCTTGTTATTTATAGCATCAAATTGGCCAAAGGAAAGAATTAGCCTTTTCCCATTTCTGTTTTTTTTTTTTTTTGTATTTTTTTGTTACATATAAATGGGGTTGCACAATGCGATTAAATCCGTACTTGCCCCCTTATGTGGCATGGCGTGCAAGTTGATCATTTTGACCAAAAGGTAGAAATGATTTTGCATTTGTTTTATATTATAAAAGCCTAATGAAAAGTTCAAGATTTACAATTTGAATTACCTGACATTTTGGCTAATTTTAACTCTGGCTAATAGAGATAATAAAGAATAACCGTTAAGCTGCTGCCCTAAAAGCATGCCACACATTTTATGGCTAACAAATGCAATTAGATTGGTCAGAAATATTCAAACAACTCACGCGATGCCATATCTAACACACACGCACACACAGTGTTGGATAACCAAGTTGACCTCAACCAATCATGGAATGATTTATGTCGAGTTTATGCTTTAGTTAAATGGTCTGTTAAACTAGTTGCATTCAATTTAATGTTAGAAACTTGTTCAGCAATTTGTTGTGAAAGCGATTTTAAACAATCTGTTACGATACGGCAAATTGTGGCCGCCATCTCTTAAATGCGTCGCGTTACGCAACACTCCAAATAATTTGACCATCAAAAAGCGAAAAAAAATAATACAGACAAAACAAACAAACAAGAGACGCCAAAAACTTTTCTCATTTACGCTGAATATTTTAAAGCCAATTGTTTGGGGCGGCCAAAAAATTTCATGACTGTGAAATTTGTTAAGAGTGGTCAAAAAAAAATATGTATAAAAGAAACAAACTGTTCATTTTAATAACGCACCTCAAAATGACCAGCCTTGTGTTGTTTTCTTTTTAAATACCCTGTGAAAAGAAGCAAATTATGGAAGGGATTTTATGGTCAAAGCAAATGGGACATTTAGCTGAGCATAAAAGGCAGAAAAAAAATATTAAATATTAATTATAATTTGCAAAGAATTTTCAGAATTAAATGTAGTTTAGAAAAGAATATCACATTATTATAAACAGTATATTATCGGAAAATTTTCCTAAGTAACTCAGAGGTTAATTAGTGTTTTTATAAGTATAAGTATATATCCCTTTTTAAAATTATTACTTACGGGGTATATGCTAGTCAAAAAGTATTTAAAAATTAATATTTAATATTTTACTGATCAAATTGTCCAATGTAAAACAACACAAAGAACAAAAACACTTTTCTGCTTTTCGACGAACTAAGAGGTTTTTACAGGGTATAGTCTAGTTGTTCAACCCATGAAAAGTGCATCTTATTTGTTTATAACCCATAATGGCAGCCATTTTGTAAAAAAGAAAACTGCGCACCGGATGCTGCAAAGTTGGGCCATCAAAGCGCTTTACATTGGCCATATCGCGAGTATGGATTTTTCGCTGACACACACACACCAATAGGTGTGATTATAACTGCTCCGTTGAATTCTCACACATACACACACACACACACAGACATTTATGCATATTCAGGTATTTGCATTGTCGACACCGGCCAATGAAAGCTGGCTGTAAATTTTTAATTGATTTATTATTTGCCGCAATGTTTTATTAAACTTGCGTAAACAGCGGTAAAAAGCGATGGTTAACACTCACCAGGCGTCAATCCACAGCCTCCGGGGCCACGCCCATTTTGGGGGCGAGAAATGAGCAGTCGACCCCTTTTCTCCTCCCCCCTTTGGGTCGAATATCCTGAAATGGTCAAAATAAATTGAACATTAAATGCGGTCACTTGAATGCCCAGCACAATCTGTTGTGTGTGTGTGTGTGTGTACTGTGTGTATGTCTGTGCATATGGCGCGAATGAATTAATGAAAACCAAGTTAAAATATTTGATTAAATTGTTTAGGCCAAATATAAAGCACATAACGGTCTGGGTCCGAAATTTTTGTGCACAAACTTTGCATACTTGCAAAATATTTGCGTTAAAATTTAAATTGTGTTTCTTGAAAATCAATAAACAATATATTTGTATAACCAATTTAACTATAATTTTATGCCTTTAACATATTAGACTTAACTTGCAATATTGTAATATCTATTGTAATAATTAATATTAATAACCATTGAATATTTTGTATTTATGATTTTATTAGAGGCAGCAATGTTTGATTTTTGAATCAATAAATAAATAACTATTCGTATATTCAATTTAGTAATAATCGTGTGAGAAATTGTTTAAAACCTGTACATTACTCATACAGTGCTTCATATTTTTTCTACCTTTCCTCTCCTTTCCCCTCTCTCCATCTACATGCTGACCAGTCTCTTCTTCACTTCTTCGTTCCTCAGTTTGTCATATTCATAAACGTTTTACTGGCTTTGCATTAATAGAGACATTTCCCTAAATTCATTTGCATATTAAAAGCTCAATTAATTTAGTTGAATAACTTTTACCACTTTTACACATAGTTCGCAGTCAGTTCCCTCAGAAATTCTTACGCACAACTAAAATCAATCATTCAAACTGTCAATCGACCGACAACTAAAAATAAAACACCTTTTGGGCCATATTGTTTTTTGTCGGCCAAGGTTTTTGCCCAAATGCTGGGCGACGTACAAATGAAAGACAAACCGGCGATTAATTTTGAATGGCAGACGAAATTTTGGTCAAGCCTTGGGGCAAAAAAACAGACAAAAACAAAGTAAACAAACCAAAGCAAATTTGGTGGCGCGGTCAACAGATAACTGAGGGGCAGAAGGAAGAAGAAAGAAGGTAGGACTTTACCAGAATTAATGAAATTCCAAATGCCAGAGCAAAATGTCAAAATGAAATGAGTGATTTGAATGGAATGGTGCGCATTTGAATGGACACCCAACACTTCTCTCTCCTGCTGATCCAGCTGCCTACAAGAGAGATAAATGAGTGAGAAAGAGAGAGAGAGGGAGAGGGTGAGTGAGAGGAAGATATTTGGTTGGATGGATGCACTGGAACAGGCAGCGATGCCAAAATGCCAAAGTACTTTTGCGGTCGTGTCGTTCTCAGACTCTCGAACAGAAGGCTAAACTTGATGTGAGTATGTGTGTGTGTGTGTGTGTGTGTAAATGTGAAAATTGTTGGCCACCTGTGCATAAATTAAAAGCACTTTCGTACACCAAACTGAACAAAAGCCGAGCTCTGGACACCAAATGAATGAGAAATTGTATTTCATCTGTATCCAAGCTAAGTCAAGTGCTTAATGAGGAGTTTAACCCAAACAGAGAAGAGAATAAGATGGAAAATAATAGAGAAATACAAAGAGAAAGGATCATGAGCACAATTCAACACATGGTCAACCACTAAATCTGAATTGACTGCGAACTCAATCGAGACATACCTCAGAAATACGCAAAGCATTAAAACCATTTTGGGTTTAATAAATGAGCCGCAAAATGTTTTGAATTTCATGTTTCAAACAGTGGCCTTAAAGAGGCAGCAATTTAATCCTTTGAGCATTGTAACTGTTGCTCATTTAGGCCAAAATGATGAATAGGACATTTCTATAGCAGCTTTTGCTTAAACTCAACTTGTTCTGTTGCTGGCATTTAAACAATTCCAGCAACTCACACAAAAAGCTGGTAAGCAATACCTGGAAAAAAAGACAACAATAGTGCAGTTAATATGCTGGAAATGGATTCGTGTTTCGGGTTCGAATTTCAGTTCGTTTTGCCTTGTGGCAGTTGCTGTCTGCCTCACGAAAAAAAATGACAAAGTACCAGCAACAAAGCTTTCAGAGACCCGACTATGAGATACCCGTTACGATATATGAACATATATTTATATCCTTGGTGAATTATCAACTTTAACAATTTATAAATTGCTCCATACTTTGATTAAAAACTTAAAGGATGATACTTATTAAGAAGGTGGATATAAAGAAACTTTCAACACTAAAAAGAGTTTTCACTCTTAAAAACTACGCAATATGTGTAATGTGTTATAGAAGTTGATATGCCAAAATTTCGATGCTCTGCGTCTTAAATGGCGTCTCTATAACTAGACTTTTATTCAATAACGGCTTCTTTTTACTGTTACAACATTACAACGAATAGAATATACCCTTGTACTCCACGAATGAAGGGTACAAAAAGTTGTCTGTCATTCATTTTTCATGTTGCTTGCAAATTATTAAATGAAATGCTTTACAATTTTGCGCAACTCATTTGCAAAAAGGACCAAGTCTCTTTATCTCCATCTCATTCTCAATGCTTCTCCCTCTCCCTCTCGCGCTCTTGTGCTGTTTCTGTGTTTGCGAGGCAAACTTTGCGTATCATTAACAAAATTTGTTGCCTGCCTGCAGGCGTGTCAGAAGTTACATAAGTCGCAATCCAAGTCTGATAATCGTAAGTGTATGTCTTTAAATTGATGTCCTGCTTGTGCTGATTATTTTTCGTTCTGGTCAAAAAAAAGGCCAAAATTTCAGAAATTTTCCAAAACGTTTGCTTGCCAAATTGGACAGCATTTGACTTCCCTCAAATCAACTTCACTTCAAAATCCGAGACAAATTTTCATTGCCGACGTGATTAATGCCAAATTTACTTTATTTGCTGTCTCAGTTGAGAGTATGTCATGCCTCTCTCACAAATGATTGAATCATCAAATGCCCTTTCTGAGAATAACTCAAATTAAATACGAGTTTCTCAAAAAAGTTGTATAACTTGTAATTGGGCAGAAATTAAACCGCCTCTAATTTTGCATCAGATGTAGCTAATAAATTAATAAAAAGTCAAAACAAATTTAAAAAGTCCTCAATTTTATAATATTTTTCACAGTTAAAAAAAAAACAAACTTTATTTAAAATGAAATAAATTATAGTTTATAGCACAATACAAAATTAAACAAACAATAAAAGCAAATTGCGCGTAAATTAGAATAGTTTTTAATATGTAAAAAAAATATATGCACTAAAAAACTAAATTATTTATGAAGCAACTGAACTAACACAACAGAGCTTTAAACAATAAACATCAGCCATAACATAATTTTCAAACGAAAGCAAATTAATAAATTGTACACTTAATTGCAAATCTACTCTTCAAACCGCCATTTTAGGAATGCTCCCGTTTATGCCCTAGTTTAGTATGGTACATGGTATATACACTACTGTGTCGCTGTCTATGTTCTTGTTAATTACAACAGCAATAATGAAAAGTAAAGCACAAGTGACAGTTCCCAGTCCACAATTTCCTTCCTTTCAACTCCCATTCCAACCGACCTCATTCCACATGCCCCATGCCTCTGTAATTGTTGTAAAATGTGTTTTGTTAATTTATTTAAATTTATGCGCGAACGCTGCACAAGCCAGGCAACAACAACAGGAACAACAACTACAACCACTCTAATAACTAACAGCCTGGCAACAACAAAACCACAAACTAAGCAACGCCATCGCAACAACAACAACAACTTGAACAACAACAACTCTGCAAAGCAGCAACACAAACAGTTTAAATATTTAAAACAATAAACAAAATGAAATGGAATATGTTGTCGGTCTGTTCTGAGAGTCCAACAAGTTTCAAGGACTCCCAAGGCAGTTGAGCTAAAATTATAAAATCATTTCAGAGCAAATTTCAAATGAACTAAATAGAATGCAGGTTAAGCGAGGAAATGTGTGGGAAACTAAGTAAAATTATTATTCTTAGAAGACTTAAAAAATTCTATAAACATTCTGAAAAATTACTCAACGGATAACTTACTTTTTTTTTATTTCATAAATATTTGTATATTTTAAGAGTCTTATTATCAATAATAATAATTATGGGTAAATTATAAAAAAAATACATTAAATTATTACATAATTTTGCATATTTATATAATCCTATCAGAAGAGAGGGAAATAATTGATATAAGATATCCATCAGCTAGCTTTGAATTTCATAAGTTTGTCAAAACTCAATAAATGCTCATAATAAATACCTTAAAATACTAGTAGATTAATTTATATTTGATTGAAAATTTTGATTTTATTATCCTATATTACCAATCACAGCTATGTCAATACTGACTTATGACAAATATAATTGTAAACACGGTTCGATTTTTACTTATTAAACATTTTTTTCCTTCCGATAATTCCATTTTTCTCTCAATTTATTATATTCTTTTCTTTCGGGAAGTATCCCGATTCATTTTCCCATGTTCTTATTAGCTTTTCGAGCAACTCTTAATCATTATCTGTTTGACAATTGAATATTATAAAATGAAAAACGATTTCCACTTTTTATTTCTCAAAATATGAATAATTCTTTAATTTCGTTTAAATTTCTATAGTTTAAGATTATTTTAAAAAAGTTTGTAATTTAAAAAAGTTGAACAGAGTTACAAATTGCAACAATCAGAGCAGGACAAATGTTGTGGTTGGGAACGAGGAGTGTAGACTGTGGTTAAACGGGGGGTGGTTCATCTGGTTAGGGTAGGGTGGTGCAACAAATAAATTGCGAGAACTGAAACCAAACGACACTAAATATGCGCATGGATTGTGTTCTGTTTTGTTTTGTTTTGTTTACAGGCAAAACGATGCCGATGGTAAATTGTGAAAATTAGTAGGCAAACAAACGAAATGTTTAAATATTTTAGCATACAGAAAGAGACACAGAGAGAGAGAGAGAGAGACAGAGAGAGAGAGAGAGAGAAGGAGAGAGACATCGATAGACAGAGTCAACTAGGTAAATAGAAAACGTCGTTGTCTAGTTGCTGAGTGTGCCGGGGAATATTTCAAATGATTTGTCATGACACAGTGCACTGCACTTCCGTTGTCTGTGTACGATGGGGCGGTGGGCGTGGCACTGTTCCGCATTTTCTGCCGGCAAAACTTTTCATGCTTCCATTCGTTGGGCGCACGCTGCGTATGCGTATTTTATGCCAAAGTGCAAAAGGTGAAATGGAATTGAGAGCAGCACGGCCTTTTAATATTTATTGAGTTGCAAGTCGGTTAGCTTCCCTCATGTCCCCTTCCCCCTGTTCCTCTCCATCTGACTGCCGTTTAAGTGTATTTTTGTTGCGCATTAAATATTTCAATTTGCAAAACATTTATGCTAAATACACATGCAGATGCTGAAAATGGCCTCTAGCCTGTCCCGGTTTCTTTCCGGCCTCGTTAGTTGCAAGCTGCAGAATTCTCTGGTGCATATTCAGACCAAAATGGCAAAAGGAAGTGCAGGTTTTTCATGTTGTTCACTTGATGACTATTTGTATATGCATTTGAATATGTATTTTCACTGCCATTTTATTTATTTTCCATCTACGAGTATACCACAAAATTTTTTTGTTCAGTTGAAAAGACATAAAAGAGAGCAGTCTTCAATGTGACGCTTCTTAAATGATCTTGTAGATAGCATTTATGGCAAATATACAGATATGATTCGGTTTTTCCTTTCTCCAATAACATTTCAACAAAATTCTGTGAATTGAATTAACCTTGAGCTGATGATAAAGTGAGAGACTATCGTTTTCAAGTGCTCAGCCTAAAAGCAAATTAAATTATTTGAGTTTACTTCAAATTTTAAATTATAGAGTATAATTAATAAAGACATGTATTCACTGAATTTATTTATATAACAGAAAGAGCTCGGTGAACTATGTGAGTCATTGTGTAAAAATCTAATAATACACTCTTAAATTAATGTCATTATAACAATATTTGAGACTTTATTTTGCAGTGCTTTTTAGAGAATTACCTTCGTTAATCTCTCTCTCCAATTTTCTCATCTATATTTTTAAACCACTTTTTCACATGTATTCTCCATCTTTCTTTTTGTACATTTTCAGGAGGCCTGTCAGAACTACATCCGCATCATGGTGGTGCCGTCGCCGGGTCGCCTCTTCGTCTGTGGCACGAACTCGTTTCGTCCCATGTGCCACACGTATGTCATCAACGACAGCAACTACACTCTGGAGACCTCTAAAAATGGTCAGGCCGTCTGTCCCTACGATCCACGCCACAACTCCACCTCTGTGCTGGCGGGTAAGTGATCATATTTTTATTATTGTTTATTTTTTACAATTTGCGGCACTTGCCACATTCGACAATCCTTTTATTTGAAAGGGGATTTTCCCGCTTTTGTTTATGGCTTATTTATTAAAAATGCAATTAGCTGCGGCAAAAATGCTGAATATGAATTGTGAGTTGTGAATATGAATACCGAGTATTTGCATTTGCATTCATTCATTTTTTATACACAAATAGGATATAAATTGTCATTCATCATGCAATCCTATTTAAATTGGACTTGGAATCCTACTATGGTCCCCCCTTTACCCCTTGTCTCACCCCTTAACCCCTTGTCCCCCCCTTTACAACTTGTCTCCCACTACTTTCCATTCCCCCATACCTAGACTCCTTTTTTGATTGAAGCGTGTGATAAATTTTGTAATGTTATTGTTTGACAGAGACGAGTTGAAAAAAATGTTGAGTGCACAAATATATTTCAGAATAAACTCATATTTTATTTTACTTGACTTTTGCCGTACCCTGTATATGAAAAATGATTATGAAGGGCATAATATAGTTGAGTAAGAGTTCATGTAAAATAATGTTAAAGGTGCAAAGATATAAAAAGATTTCAATTGAGTTTAACTACAAACATCTGTCTGTCTATCTGTCTTTACCAGAGTATATAAGCAGTTCAGATATTGATATTGATGAACCAAAACACGTCGATGACAGAAACTCCAATTTTAAGATTGTTTTGTTTACAATTTCGTGATTTCAATAGAAGAAACTAAGACCCTAAAAGTATATGCACTAGATTTTAAATAAAAAGAAACAAAATAAAATTAAATAAAGTGATTTTATTTTTGTTAATTTAGTTTAGGTGCGTATTTTTGCGAAACATAGCTAGGAATTATTTTATAAAGGAGACTATAAAATTTTTCAAAATTTGAATTGCTACTCAATAGATCTATCAGTTATTGACGAGATGTGATCTAAGTGGTTTGCTTTTCACAGGGCGTCTTTTAGTCTAGCAGTGGCAACCAGCAAATGTTCTACTTATTTTTATTATAACAATGTTGAATATTTATTTGAGAAGTTGTTCAGTGACACGAGAAGTGTTGGAAAGAGAAAAAGAGTGAGAGAACAGAGATGAAAAGGGGGATACCAATAAACGCGCTGTGTGGCTTTGAATTCGTTTCGCATTCGCGCTGTTGGCGTTGATTCCACTTGTTTGTTTAACATTTTATTGAAATTTATGACAGTATTTGCTGCGTATTTTTATACGGCAATAGGACTAAGACTAGGTCAGGAATATATTTGTGGGCGTAGCATTAGCATTTTGGCATTGTTTGTCAGCCAAAATGACAACCAAATAAACCGCGAAATTCCCAAATGATTTTCCTGCTGCATTTCGCATTGTTTGAATAAGTCAACAAAAGAATTGTAGCATAAATGGAAGGCTTAAAAAATAAGAGAGAGAAGTAGGGAGAAGTAGAGAAAGATATATACACATTTATCTTATGAATCGATTTTAATTTGCGTAAGTTTTTCGCTTGAACTATTTTAGAGTTATCCAAGACAATTAATTAGCTTACATTAATAACTATGATTGATGGCGCATTTCGCTCTCAATTTATATCAAAATTCTGCTGCTTAATCTGACTTATAAATATATATAACTTGGTGACCTTGTGGCAAAATTTAAGCGAGTGATATCAAGGCAGTAAACATGAAATTTTGGCAAGCAACTGCACGCTGACAGCAAACATGGTTAACTCTTGTGCTCTTAACTTGGCTTCTAGCCACTGCCTCTCCTCTCCTCTCCTCTCGCTCTTCTCTCCTTTCTCTGCTCTATACTCTGCTGCACTTGGTTGTGATAATATTTCCACTTGGCGCCCATAAATCGAAGCTTTTCGCGGCATGTTGAAGTTTCGCCAACGTGATTTGTTTGCATTTCATTGTCTGCACACAAGTTTAGTTGTGGGTTGGGTTGGGTTGGGAAAGGGACAAGATAAGAGATGTGAGAAGGGTGGAAAGGCAGAGGAAGGGGAATAGTTGTTGCCACTATAAACTTTTGCGCCAATTCTGAACACAAGCTGGCGCTTCTTGTGCCATAATATCGATAAACGTTTATAACTAACTTGAAAGTGTTTGTGGTCATATGTTGACGGTGCGAGTGTGTGTTTATGTATGTGTGTATTAGTGTTGCCATTTTAGCCATTTTATAGCTGGGACATTTTCTATAGTTTATTAAGGAAGTCGCCAGTATCGTCAAAAACGAGCTTTGCTTTGAAATCACGTTACTTTTCCGTTCCTTAATCGAAAACTCGAATCATATTTAAAAGCGATGCCAAATAAATTCAGAAAACCTTAAGGATAACTCATAATAACTTAACTTTTTAATTTAACTTTTAAAAATGCAAATTAGTCTTTCAAAAATAGCTTTCAAAATAAATACTCATTTGTGGTTCTCAGTGTAAAGTGTATTTTGGTTCGAATACGGCTATAAATTCAAATAAAATGCAAATTGTTAACTATTTCTAGCTACTATTTTAGATTAAACTTAGCTCTTTTAGTACTCAAAAGACTGGCAACACTGGTAGGGGTATGTGTGTGTATGTGTGTGTGTGGCAAAGTGTTGCGGCAAACTTCCGGCGGATGCAGCCAACAACCAACAACAACAAGAACAACAACATGTGTGCCACGTCCATTGAGGCAACTACCGTTGCCGCTGTTTTGGGGCAATGTGGGTCATAAGAGTTTATCATCAACAAGCTGCCACATCCGGTGTCCTGGGCAACCTGAAGCTGCCACCAAGCAGCAGACAAAACTCTCCGTCTCTCTCTCTCATTCGCTCTCTCTCTGTCGCTCTTTGTTTTGATTTCACTTTGATTGCGTTTTATGGCGTTAATATTAAATCGACATTTTTACATATTGGCCCCATTTTGTTGCCTGTCGATTTATCGCACAGAATTTGGTTATTTAGCAGTTTGGAAAAGTGGGAGTTGGGAGGGAAACCGCCATCTTGTTTAGATTACAAATTGGCCCGGGCGAAGCAAAAAAAAATAAATGGAAAAAATAGAAAAAGAAAAGCAGCAGCTAAACTGAATGAAAATGTTATCAATTCAGTTTTCATTCGTGACAGTGGGCGTGTTCTTGTTGTGGTTGTGGGCGTGGCACTTGATGGGCACTTTCTATCATTCACTTTTTTCCTTATTCTATTTTTGTGTAACAACTTTGTTCACAGGTTTTCCTACTCTTCGATTTTCTTTCTTTTGTGTGACAGTTTTTCTCTAACGCTAGCGAAAAGTTCGTGGACAACAATTTGTGTGCCAATTTCGCTGTGAAAATATTGTTGTAACCATGATGAAGTTTTCAATTGCTTTTTTCCCAGCAATATTGCAGGACAGGGCAACATCATTCACATTCAGTCGGCCATTCAAGTGTTCAACATTCAGCATTCAGCATTTGCCATTCGCCCAGGCATCGGCTACAATATGGCGGAAGGCATTTATTTTTGTTCGATTTAAAAAGTGCATGCGAAATAAATTTCAATTGGCGACACAAAATCGAAGGGAGACTAAAACTTTCCCAATAAAGAATTAAGCAAAAACTTTTTTTGTCCCCCATCTTCCATTTTTTTTTTGTCAGCCAACTGAAACTGCAACGAAAATAGAAATAGAGATTGAAATGGTGATTGGGCTGGATTGAGATTGGGATTGGAATTGAGTTTGAGTTCCAGCTATGAATCGACAATTTGTCTGTCTTTGTCATTTAATTGGCATAATGTTTTCATAGCAAGACAACGGACTCGTCAGAGTTATTGAATTATGAATGAGCTGACTAAACGGACGTCAATTTGCAGCTATAACAATTAGCTAACGATGTGATGTCAATTTGCAGGCTTAACGATAGATTTGGTAGATAGATAATTGATAGATCAAGGTCAGAGCTAGCTGATAGTTTTAAAAGAAGGAATTAACACATTGAAAGTTTTATCGGTAATCTCTATAATTCTCCTGAAGATATGTGTCAAACAATTTATATTATGAAGCATACTTTTGAGATAATTTTAGAACTAATGTGTATAAGTATGGATTGTTTATAAAATGAAATCATTATATAGTTAGTAAATACATTGCAAAATATATTTAAATAATATAATTTTAAAATTAAAAAAAATAGATTCTCCCCGACGGGGAATTGAACCCCGGTCTCCCGCGTGACAGGCGGGGATACTAACCACTATACTATCGAGGACGTTGCGTGCTGGTCAGCCAAAAAGCCAATTTATTTTTTTTTAAATTTTAATCTTTTTAATCAGAGAAATTTGTACCATCAATCGAAATCGATTAGATTTTAATTCTTAAAATTTATAATTATTTATAGAAGTCACTTTCTTAAATTAGCATTCAACAAATCTTTCCAACATTAAAAATATCGATCTATAGTTGAGCCTATCATTTTAAACTTGACATTTTGCACAGTTAATATTCTTATTTATAACTTTATGCAGATGCTCGGTGACCATATTTGACATTTCATGTCTTGAATATTAAATATACGTATTTATTAAAATATCAAGCGAACTCACGAGACCTTCCCATCCATCCATTTTTGCAGGCCACTTGAAAATATGGGCTTAAATGTCTTACCAATTCGTGCACGCCCCAAAGAACAATGCGAACAATAGTAATAAATAATTTATAAGTGCGCATTTGCCACATTAATCACGAGAGCCAACGCTGCCGGCTGCAAAAGCGAAAACAAAAACAAAAAAAAAAAAGCTGCGAAAAGAGCTGGCGGGAAAATCCCTTGACAAAAAGTTTTTCTCTCCACCCGCTACTCCAAAGTCGACGCATATTAATTTCGGCACAACATCCATTCCCCCTTCGCCCCTCTGTCGTCCCTCTCTTCCGGGGGAGGCGAAGCGTACAAATTGCCATCACTTGCGTTCAATTTTAGACTTTTCCAAGCAAATGCACAGACGCGATTAAAACGCTGACGAATGGCGACGTCGCCTGTAGGCGGCAGCGGGCGGTGGGAGGGGCCGGCGTACTGTCCAAAAATGTCAAGGACCTGAAGGACATCGCAAACTGAACTGAGCGCCGGGACAAGAACATGGCCAAAGCCGAGCTCGTGGCTCGTTCACCCCGTCAACGATTTTTCCATTTTCCTATTTGCATATCCAACAACAACAACAGCAGCAACAACTATAGCAACTACAACAAAAGCTACAACAACAACAACAACAACAAAAATTCCGAATTGGTCCAATTTTGGCCGCGTTGCCGTTTTGGGCATTTTAAAGCCCAAAAACTCTGTCTAAAGCCCGTGAGGGAATATGGCGCATTATCGCATTTGCATATGACCGGAAAGGGTGTGTGCATGTGTGAGTGTGTAGGAGAGTGTGCATGTGTGTGTGTGTGTGTGTATGTGTGTATGGCAGCAACTTGACCTTTTTATACATGAGCCCTAGAGGCAAACTTGGCTCACACATGCATAACCCACATAACATGCAACCTTTTCAAATATAAAGTTTCATTTAATATTGATATTAAAGGCAGCATAAATTATAAAATATTAGAAAAATGTGTTCTGTTAAATAATTGAATTTTATTACATTGTCCAAATCAAATTAAATCTCTAACAGCCCAAAAACCAACACAAAAGCAATTGTCGGTGTTGCCGAAACCCACTTTGGTTGCTTTCAAATGTCAAAATATTTGTCGGCAAAATTTTAATAAAATCCAAAATGTGTTAAATCGTATTAAATTAAATTTTTAAGTGAGTGAAGTGGCGAAAAATGCATTTTAAATGAATTCATTTTGCTGCATAAAATATTCAAATAATGGTTTTGATCAAATTAAAAAATAATCAAAATTTTGTTCTGTTGTTTTCAAATGCAGATATATCATTAAAATATCTAGAGATTGAACTAACTGTGAAGCCCACAATTTTTTTAAATTGATTTTTGAAAATTTTAGTTATCAACTGTTCCCAATACGGGCAATTTTAAATGCATATTTTTAAATCTGTTCTCGCTTCCAATCGAGTGTTCCTAATTAAATATTTTAACATGCAGCACAAAAGTATGCTTCATATTTGTAACAGCCTGCATTACAGCTTATAAGTATGCAAAATATGTATTGGCTCAGCTTTTCGCACTCACAATTGTTCTAAGCAAGAATATTCAAAGCTGCTCGAAAGTATGCTACAAGTATTTGAAACGCAATTAACAACTTTTTTTTTTATTTTTTTTTATTTCTTTTTTTTTATTAGTATAATGAAATGATATTCACAAAAAGACAGGTGTCCTGCTACCTTATTAGGCAACTTAAACAAACCAGAAATTTTTGAACAACCATTTAAGCAAATCGCAATGCTTTTTTTTGTCATAATTAATTGTACAGCAGAAGTGCACAAGCAATAAGCGACGGCAAGTTTAAAGAGTGAAAGAGCGATGCAAATGCTTAAAGCCGATGACATATGGGCGTGGCCCAAACAGCATACAAAATGAATATCAATGAACTACAGGAGCAAGAGAAAACAATGAGAAGAACGAAGCAACATCAACAGTAAATAAAAACAACAACATAAAAAGAATATGCACTGACGCGATACTCGAAAAGGGAAAGAGAAAAGGGAGAAAGGTGGACGGGGTTGAATATTGTGTGGAATAAAGGGAGAGCGACACATTTGTAAAAACTGGGCCAACGCTCGCAGCAGTTAAATAAATGATATCCCAGCGCTTGTCTATGTTGGATGTGTATCCGTATGTGCATCTCAGTGCATGTGTGAGCGCACTTGTATGTGTGCTGTTGCAGAAACTCATTAACTTTTGCTAAATGAGCACGGAAATAACAACAGTCCCGGAAGAACAAAAGCAACAACTGTGCTGTTTAATTTGATATGATCAGCATTAGAATTAGAACTGCTTGACTATAAGAGAGCAGTTGGACAAGCCAAATTCAACATCCTCGATAGTATAGTGGTCAGTATCCCCGCCTGTCACGCGGGAGACCGGGGTTCAATTCCCCGTCGGGGAGAGATGTAACAATTCTTTTTTTAAATGTTTGTTTTTTTTTTTTAATTTTATATTATAAAAAATAATGAAGTTAAAAATATATATGACTTTTTGCTTTTAAATTGCTATTTCACTTCAATTAGATAAGACAGATTTTTATTAGAAAGAGAAGATTGGGTGAGGCTGCTAAAACAAGAACAAACAAAAATGACTGTGACTACCGATGATGTTGAAGTATTTCATGAGCAACGTTAGAACAACAACTGCTTGATTTCGAGAAGATATTTTGTCCAACTTCGCTCAACATCCTCGATAGTATAGTGGTCAGTATCCCCGCCTGTCACGCGGGAGACCGGGGTTCAATTCCCCGTCGGGGAGGTGTGATAAAGTTTTTTTAATTTTTAAATATTTTTTTTTAAATTAAGATTAACAAATAAAATAGTATTTTACATTTAAATATGCTGATTTATATTAAAATGTGTAATGTAAAATGTAAAAAAGCAGCTATAATTTAACTAATATACTAGGTTTATTTTATAAAGCATACTTTTGGGATAATATTAGAATTTATGTGAATACAAACAAAATGGATTGTTTCAGAAATGAATGCATATTATGGTTATTAGATATTTTACAAAATATGTTTTATAAAATAATGTAATTTTAAAATTGAATAAAAAAGATTTTCACATCTCCTCCCCGACGGGGAATTGAACCCCGGTCTCCCGCGTGACAGGCGGGGATACTGACCACTATACTATCGAGGATGTTGTTCGCACGCCAGCCAAATACCCAATTTATTTCCGGACTTTGAGATCGTTACGATGCATAAGTAGCACAAGATGAGTCCCAAATTAATGTTTATAAAATAATTGAGCGTAATTTTTCCTTAACATTTGCTTTAAAGTTGTCTTCAGCTTTCGCCGTCGTTGTTGTTGCTGTTGTTGTTCATTGCGCTCGTTAAAAGTAAAATACAGCTAATTTATTTAAGGCAACTTAAATTGGCTTAAGCGAATGACCAGAGGAAAACAAATGGTGCGTTATCTGCAAAGCCAGAGATGCCACATAAAGGCGGACAAAATGCGGGTGACAATGCAAAGCGAGCAGTAAAAAGAAAAACAGAAAAACAACAACAACAACTTTGACTACTGTCAGTTTCATTAAAAACAATGAAATCAGCTAAGAGCCAAGAGTTTAAATGAGCGGCTAACTGTGCTGACTAAAAGCATAAAAAAAGAATAAACACACACACTGACACACAAACACACAGTGACCACTGTTAACTGGAGGAAAAAGCCAAAAGCGGCTTCTGTAAAATATCAACTCGAAAACAATGTCTAAACACAATAAACAAAATGGCGGAAAAACCAAACAAAAGAAACACAATTAAACAAACAAAAACGAAAATACTGTACAAAGCAGAAAGGACAAAAAAATAATAATAAAAATAAGCACAGCTTGTGACCCTTTTTACGGACAATGCACGATTTGTTTCTCTCTCTCTGCATTTCATTTCGTTTGTTTTTAGTCTTGTTTTATTTTTAATTTGAAGCAAAAACATTAACAAGAACAATTAGCTCTTGAAATGAGCACAACAACAACAACAACAACATGAAGTACAACAATTGCATTAGACAAGTTCAACTTGGGTCCCAGAAGGTCTCAACTTATGAACTACATAGAGTAGATTGAAAATAGGAACGAGACCTTGACTGTGTGAATGAAGGGATAAAAGATCTGTTGGAACTTGAGCAATTATCATTAGAAATTTCCCTTTATTTTAATTACACATTTAATTATCAAAAGTAATGTGGATTTATTTATAATAACTAGAATCTTTTTGTTGTGGGGAGACAAAAGAATAATTTATATGAACTGAAGGAATTATCATAAAGGACTTTCCTTTTGAATTGATTATTTTTATTTATTGTCGATAGAGATAACTGATTGAAAACAAACATATTAAGTTCGTTTTTTCTCTAATTATGAAAGATTCTTCATTAACTATTATATTTTCGTCACATCTATCACTTAGCTATTATGACAGACTTGTAGTCGAAGAATCCTTTTGTTACTTTTTAGCTAATTACATTCGGTTGGTAAACTTTCTTGGTCTTAGGGCTATGGCAAACATTTGCAACAGTAACCAGAGGCAACACTGAGGCGAGGTGAGTGATAGGAGTGAGAGAGAGGCCGAAGGTCTCAATGATTCATAGACACATACACAAACAAGCAAAAGACCCGCACTGAGAAAGAGAGATGAGCATTCAAAAAGGACATTCAGAGTTCTGAAGTCTGAAGAAAGGAACGCTTTGAGCAATGGCTTTGGTCGCTTTACATATGTCGAAGAAATGGGTATTAAAAGCGTAAGCTGTAAAGCAAACAGGAGTCGAGGGAAATGGGTCGACGGCTTAACAAGCCTGCTCCTGCTCCTGCTCCTGTTTCTGCTAGGGAACCTGGTCGTTCTGCACACACACGCAGGAAGGAAGGAAGGACACACGGAAGGAAGCAACACGCAGACGGGCTTAAGAAACGTGTCTCCATTCGCCACTATGGCAACAGTTTCCTCGCATTGTTTCAACAGGATGTGCGTTCAAGTGTGTGTGAGTGTGTTAAAGTGTGTGTGAGTGTGTTTATGGCAACCCGCTTGTAATTTATAGTATGCTTAGGCAGACGACACAGCAGGCAGCTCTGCTTTATATACATATGCCTTGCCTCATATTTTTATACCCTACACCACATGAAAAAGACCAGCATTAAAAGGGTAGATTAACTATGGGTCATAAAGAAGAAATCAACATTTTAAAATTGTCTGTAAATTATAGACGGACTCAAGCATTTTTTTTGCGATTGTACAAAGGTGTTACTCTAATATTATTTTATTTAAAAATTAGAGCCATTTGTAATATACGTAGCAGTGTTGGAAAAAATAATAGAAATGAGAGTCATTTAAATGTTTAAACTAATTTTTAAGAATATGACAAACAGCTGCGTTAGTTTGTTAAATTAACAATAGCCATTTCAAAAAATGTCCTTTTTATTTGTAGGGTATCTATCAGAGCATACTCACTTGTTAACACTAAACTCGTGTAAATAACAACAGGCAACAATGCGGCAAGAATCCAACCCAACCCAGCCAATTGCACCAGCTCAGTCAACTTCACCTGCTCTTCTGTTTTCCATCTTTTCGAGCTCTTTTTCCTCTTTTCTCTACTTTTCCCCCTCTCTGAATCGTGACCAGCTGCTTGTGGCATATGAATTATGTTAGATCTTTCACAGAGCAACCAAAATAAAAAAAAAAAACAGCAAATACATCACAGAGGTCAGAGTTGAAACAGCTATAACAAAGGATAAATGGAATGATGTTCGAGCTAAAAGGATTTCAAATGTCTTACGATTCATGTGCTTGCTCAGCTAATTGGCAGTGGCAATGAGTGCCGGATAAACAAAATAGAACACACATGAAACGGGGTCAAAAATGCCACAGAAACTTGCCAACAGTCAAATCTAATGATAGACGTTTCAATTTGGGTCAATTTGTCATGCCAAACGAGGTCAAACCAATTTAAGGTGTGAAGGAATTGGGTTTATGTTTTGAGTGGAATAATTGCATATGCTTGTAGTTTATTTTAGTAGCTTTAACAAAAAGTTTTCCCAATTATGACAGAGCTTAAAAGTATCATAAAGTATCTGAATTCATAATCATGCTTTGTGTATCCTACTTAAATATATCCAATATCATAATACAAACACTTTCTCCCTTTTCCATTCTCTTATGCCATTTTAAGCTTATCGTATTAATCTAAGCGTTTTGTAAGCTCCTCTTAACTGAAACATTGAAATCATCATCTAACACAATAACCTTCAGCATGTCAACTGATTGAGATGACAGCCAGGAAAGTTTTTGGGTCACTCAACCCACAGCCGAAGGCAAAAGACAACAACCGGCAAGAGGTTAACTTAATATCTTAGAAAAGGCTGAAGCTGAAAAGTTTTCCCAGGAAACATCAATATCGATGACGACAAAACGGGCCAAGTAGGAGAAAAGGATGAGGAAAAACCACATAGAAAACTATGAAAGAAAATAATTCATAATCTATGAAATGCTGGCAAATAGCAAAGAGTAGTGGAAAAATGAGGAAAATTTGGAGAAAGAGTGGAAAAACGCAGACTAAAGAAGTCAGACAGGCGCCGCGTATAAAAGGCTACAAATTTCATGTGTGTGTTGCCGAAAATAAGCAGAGGAAAAATCAGATGAAGAGAAGAGGAAAACTCAGAAGTAGAAAAGAGGAAGAGGGAAAAAACAGGGTAGCTTTTTAAAGAGACGAGAGAAATGAAACACAGCCGCAACTGTCGCGTAAACAAGTTGCTCAACTTTTAATGTTGCACATTATTCGCTTTTTACCGAGAGCCAAAAGAGAGAGAGAGAGGAGGAAAGACAGAAAAAGGGGGGAAGGGGCGTCAAGTGGGTGCCAAAGCTATAGCACACTCTGAGGGTTGTTCCGACAGCGACTTAACCTTAATGAGCATCAAACTGTGCGCCATAAACCAGTTGATGCTCCCCAGAAAACAGCAGCCAGCCCATAGAAAAGGTAAAAAAAGGTGGAGAATAAAAAAAGATTGTTGCCTTTTACTTTTTTGGGATAGCAAAGGGAAAACCATAGACTTGCACAGGCAGGGTTCACTGTGGAGAGTGTAGCTCTACAGTTTGGCGAGCCTAATGATAAACAAACACAATGATTTCAAAATAAATGAGTGGCATAAGCTCTACTCGGTGTAAGTGGAGTCATTTGTTTATGGGACCGCAGACTGTTTGCAGGGTTGCCAGGGTTGCCCCAGCATATCATTTGTCTATACGGGATTTGTGGTCTCTCCTCTCTTTTTTTCGGTGGCTACAACTCTGGCTACTTACGGTATTAAGCGAGTACTTTAAACGATGTTAAATACTAGTTAAGATTGGAATGAATTTCAAAAAGGATTTGGGATGGATTACAGCACAGAATAAGTGTTGTCTGTGATGATATCTTAAATAATTTTACAAATATAAAGGAATACATTTTCGTTAAAAATAGATCCAATAAGATATTCAGATGGTCTTTTGAGATGGAATATAAGAAGACAAAATATAAAATATGAATATATTGGGACTTTGATAATATGTTTTCATATATTCTAAAGACAAAAAATTGCATTTAAACTAAGTTACTATATTTTTTAAAAATAAAAAAATATATCTAATGTCCTTTAATTTCTATTCTGTTAGAGTAAAAATACATTAAAATACAGTCGAACTTTCCTAACTCGAATCACCATTATCCAAAGAAAATATTCGAGTTATGGAGATATTCGACTTAAAGAGTTATTTTTCCTAAGTTTATTAATTTTGCTGCCACTCATTTAGTTCGAGTTAGAGAGAATTTCGAGTTATAGAAGTTCGAGTTATATAAGTTCAACTGTATAAAGGTTTGCACTTGATTTCAAGACAGTTTTGAAATAGATTCGAAGAAGCAATAATAATGAAAGTTTTGTCAAGCCGGACACATGTTGTCCCTGTTAAATTTATCAACTTGATATATAGTCAAGTCAATTGTAGCTTGGGCAATTATTATGAATCATTCTTAAAGACAAGCCAAAACATATTAAGTTTTGTTCTCTGCATTTTGATAGCTTGGCTGCAATCGAATTGAAGCAAATAACCCGTAAACCGAAACACAAAATCCATTTTCATTGCTTAAGCTAGAAAACATTGGCCATTAGCTGGGAAATCTGAAACGATTTGTTTTATGCTCTAGAATGGCGAGCAAAGACATTAACTTTTAATTTGATCATTTCTAAGCAGAGCACAAGAAAAGCCAAGGCAAGAAGACAGTTGAAGCCAAGGCACTGATGCAGATACAGATACATAGATACAGATACATAGCTATAGCTGTAGATACATTTAGTATAGAGACAGCTGCAGTTCAAGTCAGTTTTGTAGGAGTTTGGGGAATTGTCGCAAAAACTGGAGCAGATTTTGCACAAAAAGCCAACAGCTGATAATTGTGGTTGGCCAATAAAAAGCAAATTAAGCTAATTGCAAAATTTGCAAAATCCCCCCCACAAAACGTAACGAAAACGACCAAGACCAAGAAGTGGCTGGAACAATGAGCCAAAAGAAAGTTCGGGCAAGGGAATTGGCCAGGCCAAGCTATAAGTCGGTAATTATGCGGCACACAAGACATGTTGCCGAAGTTAAGACCCCGTTGCCATGACCCCAACCCCCTCCATGACCCGTTCGCCCTCCACAAGCGTCTTTTCTGGCAGCTGCTGCGCTTTGATAATTCCATTTTGGCCAAGTTGCCACTTGGCCAACTTGGCTGCACAAAATTCTTTTTTTATCGCCGCCAAAGTGAAATGTAATTAGAGCCAAAAAATGATAATATAAACACACGAGCCGAGCATTGGCTTTGCTTCGGAAACTAAGAACAATACTAGAAATCCTGGACAAGTGCCAAACTCCGGCAGTTGGCTTAAAGTTGCCATCACGAAGCTCATAAAACAAGAGGTCGGCTCAAAGGAAACTAGGCCAACAGCATGGCCGCAATTATCGTAATTAATAGTCCAAAACACATTTCGCATATGTGTGAGTTTATTTGAGATTAATTAGAAAGACCGAAAGCTTAAACCAAACGCCCAAACCAAAATGCCCAAGTCCCAAACTGGATCAAGGCTAGTCGAGCATGCAAAATCCTTAAACAAATTGTGCTTAAATATTGTTACCAAAAAGAAATTCAAAGGGAAATGAAGCGGGAAGGCTGATGAAGGATGCAGGCATAAATTTTGACAAGGATTTAACAGAGACAAAATATGAAACTGAGGATAAACTAAATCGAAGATCAAACAAAGGGCAGACAAATAGGAGGGTTACATAAAAAAAGAATGAAGTGTGGTAAAAATAAAAACACACACTGAGAATAAATAATTGTTCAATATCGCACTAAAATTTGAGTCGGCTTTTCAATTTTTTAAACTTAGCAAAGGGTTTATGGATCGCATGTAAACAAAAGTATCTGTTTTGAAAAATAATGAATTTATATACATTTATACCCAGCCAATTTATTGATTACTGTGATAAAGCTGCATATATTTGAATATAGAAGTTGTCTATCATGCCACTAAATCCTTTTTAGAGATAGATTGGTCTTAAATTAAATACTTATTATGTAAGTTATATATGTAATTAAAAGAGTAGGACAATGTGATGACTTCATTTATGAATTGCCATTGAATTTAATTCTATGAAAAGTCTAAAGGAATTTAGCTCTTAGAATATGATGTCTTCACTTGATATTAATTACTAAAGTTCAAAGTCTTTAAGTTAATGAATCTACCAATGCTCTTTATCCATTGTGTTTTCTACTTAAATTCTCTATGCAGTGATAAATAACCTTCTTTCTTCTATCAAGTAAATTTAGCTGTCATTTTAAAGCCATTATATGGCGGTTGTCTCTACGTAGAGCAGCCCATCAATTAGTCACTGCTTTTCCTCATTCCCTCAAGTGTGTGACTGAAATGAAGTAATTTGCAGTACATTGAGCTACCCCTGCCCTCCCCTTCCGCTCACCTGTGTTTTGGGGGAGGTTGGTTGGGGTTTCCCATTTAAAATGGGCATTGTACAAGGACCTCGTAGTCCTCGTAGTCGTAGTTGTACTCATATTGCACTTGTGCCAGACGGACGAATATATGTGTACATAATTATTCCTAAACGAGCTATTTAACTAACGGCTTTACACTCGACACACACGCAGGTCCCGTAATTAAAGTGGCGTAAAGCAACCCTGGCAACCCTGGCTTTTTCACACCTTCCCATCCCACCCTGCCATTGTTAGCCCTAGAAAAACCTGTCCAAAAAATATGTTTACATAAAATATTTAAAACGCGACGTCGACGTTACAAACAAACCCCAAAAACAAGTTAGAGCATATCCTGGCATTACCTTTGTCGGTTCTCTGGTTATAGTTCTGGTTCGAAATTGGGTTCAGGTTTTTTTTTTTTTGGTTGTCGGTGCCATGCGGAAATTGCGGCATGTGGCATGTAATAAAGTTACGCGTGCTTAAACACTCGCCTGACTGTCATTGAAAATGAGTGTAATTTATGTATTAGTCTGTATGTGAGTGTCTGATAGTGTGTGTGTGTGTGTGTGTGTGTGAGTGTGTCTGGTGCATAGTAAAACATGCAAAATTATGCAAATTGCCGCAGTCAACGCGATGAACTTCGTGTTGCGCCTTCGACTCGACAGTTTAAAGAGCCTTTTCCGTTGTTCTTATTGTTCTTATTGTTGTTATCGATTGACGCGCTTTAAGAAGAGTTTATCGAACTTGTCAGGGTAGACACCCGGTCGCAAAGTCGGTGAAATATTTGCACATTTCAAGTAACTCAAAGCTCAAAGTAACTTTTGACTGTGATGAGAAGCGGCGAGAGAGGCACAGCAGGGACTGCGTATAATTTGTGCACGCTAGATTGTCATTTAAAATGAGTTAAGCGCTGCAATTGCTGCAATGCGGACAAGGTGGCAACGCCGCCAGTTACTGCTACAGGTATGCACTGTGCATCCAGCTACTTTGCCTTGGTTCCTTGGTCCTCGTCGCCAGGTAATGAGCAAACAATAAAAGCAAACGGCGCTGCACGAAACAATGGCGACAACTAAGAGAGAAAAAAAACCGACAACAAAAGAAAAACCAATTAGATTCAAGCTGCAAAAAAACCCACAAGCGGAGGAGAGAAAGCAATACAAAGATGGAGAGGGAGAGAGGTGGATAGAGTTGCACAACTTTTCGTGTTCTGTCGATATTGTGACAAGCGGCAGCAACAAGCTATGACATTGCCAGCAAAAGTTGCTACTGGGAGGTAGTCGAAGAGAGGGAAGATAGAGCGACAGAGACAGAGAGAGAGGAGTACAGTTGTGTTTATTGTGCGCCTCGTTAGCTGACAGTGACAACGACAACGACAACGAGAATGGCAACTCTGGTCGCGATGTAAATTGCATTTCCATTGTTAATTACCTGCGATTCATAAATTTTGCATTGCCCTTTAAACTCAACGCTCCAGCTGCAAGGGTTGCCATTGGCCTTTGACACGCTGGATCTAGGGTTGTAGCAGTGCCCAAAGCGGTGTTAATAACCTAAAGATGTTGGTGTTGGGAATTCTAAATTAAGTCTATAATTTAAATCTTATAAAAAAAACCTCTTTACGAGGTAAAAGTCTAGTGACGAAAACAGTTATATGCCCCAAAATTTCTGATATCCAATTTTGTGACGAATAATATTAAGTTTGACATAAAAATTATTTTAAAAAAAATTTTGGCACTCGGCACATTGCGTCAAAATGTCTCAATTCTTCATACCAAATAAAACTCAATGTTTTGCGCAGTGCCGAATGCAAAAATTTTTTTTAAAATAATTTTTATGTCAAACTTAATATTATTCGTCACAAAATTGGATATCAGAAATTTTGGGGCATATAACTGTTTTCGTCACTAGACTTTTACCTCGTAAAGAGGTTTTTTTTATAAGATATCAGAAATTTTTGAATAAGATATCAGAAATTTTGAAATTTCATTCTATCAACTTTGTTTATTTTTTGTACAAGCTAAAACAAACAGTCTGCCAACACTGGTTCCCTTAAAACACACATGCCAAGCGCAAAAGCTAGTAGCACTCTCAAACTCTGGCTGCTATGACACTTTGCTGCCGCTGTATGCATGCTACTGCATATGTACATGCAGAAGTGTAAAGGTAAAAGGTATATTCAGTTAACAGGTAATATCTTGCCCAAACGAAATTTGACGGCTATGTGTTATAGTCAAAAACGCGAAATTGAATTGCTACAACAAATAACATACAGTCGAACTTCCCTAACTCGAATCACCATTATCCAAAGAAAAGGTTCGAGTTAGGGAAATATTCGAGTTATAGAGTTCTTTTTCCTAAGATTATTAATTTTACTGCCACTCATTTAATTCGAGTTACAGAGAAATTCGAGTTAGATAAGTTCGAGTTAGGAAAGTTCAACTGTATTTAAAACTTATTTGAAACGTAGATTTTTCTTAAATCGCCGATATAGATTTCATTGTTACTGGACTGTTAGTCAAATGTAATTGCTGCTGCTGTCCTATTTCAATTCAAAGTAAAACGTATATATTCAGTTAATAGGTTATATCTTCCAAACCAATCAACATAAATTTATGAATGATATATCAAAAAACGCGAAATTTTACAAGCTCAAACATATTGCAAATTAAAAAAAATCGTAGGCAGCGTTTTCTCAAAAACCGCCAAAATCTGGGACAAAATATCTTATTTCACCTGTTGATTTTTACCTATTCACTTTAGAAAAAAAGTTTGAAGGTTTGCCTAAGAGCTCTTCAAAATACCTTTCCAACGATACATAGATCACGTCTGTAGCTCATATCGTTTGGATGCTATAGGGGTTTTAATTTTAACGGTTTTTAGCGATTTCCCGCTAAACTAGCTTTTTTTCGAAAAAGTCGTAGAACAAACGTTTCTAGATTTTTGGTCGGGAACAAGTCCTCATTCAAACTTTTAAGCTAAATTTACGATTTGATCCAAACAAACAGACAAACAGACAAACAGACAAACAGACAAACAAACAAACAAACAGACAAACAAACAAACAAACAAACAGACTGACTTTTCATCTCGTTTTGAAAGGTGCACCAAAAATTTCAAAATTAATTATCTTCTGAACCAGTGATCGGATTTTGATGATCAAGGTGTCATTCGACGCGTATTTTTGATTAGAATAGTAAAAAATTAAAATAAAAATCAAAAAGGCTCCAACGGCCCCATTAGCTCCAATAATTTAAATTTTTCCCCTCCCACTTACACCTGTTTATCTCACGAACCAGGTGAGTTTCTAAAAGTCTTAGTATGCACATTTGTAAGTTAAGTTAATACCTTGCGATCGGTATATAACTCGACCTGATCGGACAGTCATAGCAAATTTTCCATTCTTCCTGTGTATATATGCTAGTCGCCTTCGCACCCTTCGTGCTGCTTTCGTCACTAGCGCGGACTGCCGTCCGCAGTGATCAACAAGACGATTTGATGTGATTTAACTTGAAATTCTGGAAATTCCCCAAATAATTACTTTAATCTGAAATTTTTTTTTTAGGGGGAAGATGAATTTATGAAATTTTTTCCTGGCCATTGTTATGCCTCGTTTCATGTTTCAATTTATGAAATTTGCATTTTCTGGCAATTTTCAAAAAGTTGAATGACAAAACTTTAAGCTGTAAGCATAGCTTAAAGCAGTGCCGCATCACGACCCGCCTCTCCCTTTGCGCATATTTAGCAAATGTTTTTATTGGCCGTTAGCTTCACCTGGCCCTTCAGTTCCCCCTCCACCGCGCTCCCTCCACACTGCCGACTGCGCCCATGATAGAAAATTAGCATTCGTTATTTATCACCACCACGTGAATAGGAAAATTCTATAGAAACGGACGCGAGAGCTTTTACTTTTCACTCACCGCGTGACTTTTACAGCCTCTTAATTTAAACAGTCGTTCCCGTTAAGGGGGCGGATCACGGGTGCCTTAAGGGGGCCCTGGGGGGGCGGACGAGTGGCAAAATTAATTTGTACCAGACGACATTTTTAATGTGCCGCCTGCTACTGTTGTTGCTGTTGTTGTTGTTGGTGGGGAAATTCTGTCGTTTTGGTTTTTGCGAGTTTACGTTTTTAGTTTCCTTTTTGGACATTTGCGTTATGTCGCGTTCTTGTCACGTAATTCTAATTTTATATTCACTTTCGAGTACCCCTCAACTCCCCTCCCCACACCTGAGGGAGGTGTACACGTGCCTCCTTGCGTGCGTGAGAATCGTCGCTCTCTGTTTCCTTGTTGTGAGTTTTATCGATTGTCGCACAGATTTCACGCCCACCAAATCCATCATCCGCCCCAGCCATTTGTAAGCTGCCGTATTCGGGATATGTGTGTTTGTGTGTGCTCGCGAAAATTAACATGAAATTATAATGCACGCATCAAATTCATGTAAGCTTTTTATAATTATGCAATTTCCACAGTTTTGCATAAATTGTTAGACAGTTTGCGGCATTTATGTGTCCAAATCCATACTCTGATTCTGTGGCTTAGGCTTTCCACGACCTATCCGCTGTCATTTTTGGGAGGGAGGCCTTTTTAATGATTTCTGATGTGTTCAGCCAAATGGAAAATTGTTTGATTATCCGATAATAGTGGGCAGAGAACATTTTTCCAAATAAAAAATATATGAGTATTATTGTTAATGCGTAAAGCAGCTTGCCTAAAATTGTGATTAGATTTAATACGAATTATTAAATCATTTATTGTTATTTTTTGAATTGTTCATCTTTGATTAGTTAGCAGAGAATCGTTCTTATCTCAGTTATATCTCGAATTTTCATATTTGTCGGTGTTCGATCAACGTCCTCGATAGTATAGTGGTTAGTATCCCCGCCTGTCACGCGGGAGACCGGGGTTCAATTCCCCGTCGGGGAGAATGTGAAAACATTTTTTTAAATTAATAAAAACAAAATTTTTAAACATCTTAAATCCTTGTGATAAATCAACGCTCGTTCTGAAAAATGTATAGCATTACTGTGATAAGGAATGCAATTAATTTGTACATTTTTTAAAGCGTACTTCTAGTAGTATTTTATGAAGGACTGCCTTAGTTAACAAATAATATTTTAAAAAATATATACATTTTTAGGAAAAAATCATAGATGATAACACCTCTCCCCGACGGGGAATTGAACCCCGGTCTCCCGCGTGACAGGCGGGGATACTAACCACTATACTATCGAGGATGCTGTCTGCTTGTTTGACAAAAATCAAATATTGCGCCTGTAGCTTAGAATACTTGAATAAATAGAAAAAAAACAATTATTGTATTTTAAGATTAATTTCTTTAAATTAAAATATTTTCAAAAATTACAAAATAGTCTCCAAACATCTCTCCCCGACGGGGAATTGAACCCCGGTCTCCCGCGTGACAGGCGGGGATACTAACCACTATACTATCGAGGATGTTGATCGCCGGGTCGACAAACACGAAACTTCTAAGAGTTTGTGTTTCTAATACAGATTCTAAAAGAACATTTTCTAACTCTCGTATAATAAGAAACATTTTGTTTGTTTATTATCATGTTTCTATGGCTTGCACAACGTTGATAAATTAAAAAGATAATTTATTGTCAAAGTTTTCTTTATTTTTTTTTTCTTTAGTCTGTTTTGTCATTTGCGCTGAGTGTGAGTAATTACACAAAATTTTATAGAATAAACTGTGAGGGACTGAAATTACTTTTGACGGTTAGCAATGACAGCAAAATGTCTACCGAGTGCTCAAAACGATATGCAAAATTGTCAACAGAATGCTGCATGATTTGTTTATACTTACATCTGTCTCTATCACACTCCCTTGTCTCTTCGCTTGTTTCGCCTTTTGCTTTGAAATGCAATGATAATGTGGTATTTGGCTTTCTCTCTGGCCCATTCGGTTGTTGCTCTCGAACTTTTGCCCAAAAACGCCCAAAGCCAACAACGGGAATCGATTCTGTCACTGAGCCGCCGGCTCGCAATGAGCTCCATTGGACACTGACTGTGCCTCTGTCTGCTGATGCCTGATGGGTCGATTGCTGGATTGCGGGGGGGGAACGGGAAGATATGGCTGCTGTTTTGGGCCAAAGGCAAAGCCATTTCCGGCCAGACAATAAACGGGCAACGTTGCCAGCTTGCTCGGCATTTCCGGTCGCGCGATCAAGTTGTTGTTGTTGTTGCTGTTGTTGTTAATGTTGTTACTGCCTGCTGCTGTTTTTTCATATTTTTCTTTTTGACTCTTGGAATTGAAGTTTGACAATGCCAAAGCCAAAGCCAACAGATGGGCGGACAGACAGACAGACAGGCAGTCAGGCAGGCAATACAGCAAGTAAAAAGTTCAGGCACAAAAAACTCATTTATCTTGTGTCTGGGCCAAAAGAACCGAGAGGAGTTGCAGGAGGAGAAGAAGTCTTTACTGCGCCTCTGTGGCCGCAGGGCAATTCAATGTCGCCGGAGACATGTCAAAAGTTTCTTGTTGCTGTTGCTGTTGCTGTTGTGTTTGTCGTTTAACTTAATTAAATTTGCGCGCAAATTCGCATTTTCATTCAAGGCAAAGTACAACGGTGCGTATGTGTAATGAGAGTAACAGCAAAGCAACAATTGATTAAAATTTTATTGTTTTTATTCGCTCGTCTTGGGTACATGTAAACAAATTGCTTAGTAATAAGTAATTCATCTCACTCTGCATCTCTTTTTGCAGAGTCTTTTGCATATTTTAGTTGCACAATAATTGGCCATGGCCTCAAAAAAACTTTTGCTGACACGCGAGAAAAAATGAGAAAAAGTTTATTGCATTTCAAATGTGATACACAAATGGCGCATAAAAAATATCATTTACAGTTAATAAAATGCCTTGCATAATTGACATTTATTAGCACACTTTTGGGCCAGGTTAATGGGCCCAGAATGCCAACAGGCAAATAACGATGACATTTAGATTATACATAAAAAATTTAAGCAGCAATTTATGTTTGTGTAACGCCTTTGAAACGGTAAACGAAATAAATGGAATGGAGAATATATTGAATATTTCTTAATCAACTGTGCAAAAAGACAGTTACATTAATATTTATGATTGGTAATGTGAAAATACATTGAAAAGTCGAAAACTCGATTTTGTGGGAAGCGGTTTTCAACTCTAACTCGATTATTTTTTAAACAAAAATTATTTGAACTAAATTTACTAAATATTAAAGCCAAATAAATTTAGAAACTTAACCATGGTCAAAATGACATTACGCTTGAAAATTAGACAGTCTTGACAAAGTTTGATTGAAGGATTGAAGTTGGTAAAATCTCTGATTTAAAATCTCAAGTATCAATAGATTAGATCTAATAAATAACTAAACAAATTATTATTCCATTTGAATTCCAATTCTATTAATAAATACGTTTCTGTTTATAATTATTGATTTACTCTTAGGAATTACATTTCTTTTCTGTGTCCAGTCTTATATATATATTCTATATTTATGAAATTTCCTTTCTTCATTCTTTTGTTTACAGACAACGAACTATATTCAGGCACTGTAGCCGATTTTAGTGGCAGTGATCCGATTATCTATCGTGAGCCTCTCCAAACGGAACAATATGATAGCCTGAGTCTCAATGGTAAGTTGCTTAAATCATTCCAACTTCTCTTACTTATTCTGCCCGCAAGCACTTCTCATAATTGAAAATGTCCGAGCTCTTTTATGATGATTATTGTCAAGCTTCTGTTTGGTTTCTATATTAGGGAAATGCCTCGACATTTCCAATTGAATTAAGTCTGAGTCTCTTGCTTTCAGTGTGTCCTGCAATCAGGACATGGACCTCAAAGTGCGTGCGGTTTGCCTTTTGCATATTTCAAGTGTTGTTCGCCGCTTCGATTCGATTTTCATATGACAGGCGTCCATTAACCGAATAGACATGACAGGTTCGACATTTTGCTTGTCCGTTGCCTGTCCATTTACTATTCTGAGATACTGTCTTATTTTCCCTGTCTTCTGCATCTCGTCGTTACGCGTTTACTGAATACTTTATAAAGTCTCGCGACGTGTTGCGTGCTACGGGACATTAAGAATTTTAAAGTCATCACGAAAGTGTTGAGAAACTCATGGTAACCCTCTTGAGGATTCCAAGAGCCTGTTGACTGGAATATTAACTACCCTAGATATCACACTTTCATTCATTTCAATTTCAGATTAACAAATTTGTTAATTTGTTTTGATTAAACAACTTTTTTTTATAGATATTTTAACATGTTAAGCATAGTATCCAGCACCGCGGAAAATAAAAATAACTGTCAAACTTCATATAAAAAAAACTGTGGCCGAAACTTTTCGTTTATGATTTCGTTGCTTGAGTATCCAGCAACCTTAACGAAATCCACAAATAAATATCGATAATTGGCCTATCGACTGCGTGTGTGGACTGAGAGAACAGCTGATGCACAGCTCAGGAATATATTGTCGACAATTATTTCGCAAGTGTCGATTGAAAAAATGGAAAAAAAACTGTGCGCAAAACCAAAAACTGAGATGAAACTGTTTTTGCAACAATATATTCCGCCACCAACACAATCACTTCATCGTCAGAGTTTATTTTTTAAATTTTTTTTACATTAATTGAACTTTTAAAATTGGCGCTGTTTAAAAAGCACAGCTGTTTTATTTATGTCCCACACACACGAAATAAATAGCAAATTCCTAACATAAAAATTTCGCGGTGCTGGAGACAGGCCTTTAATCTCAACACGTAGCAAGTCTCAAGTTATGTTATCCATGTTATCTATAACCAAAATTTATAACTTGATATGTGGAATGAAGCAATCGATTGTCTTGTCAACGACATGAGTTGTTCATAAATCCCTAAAAAGAATGTTGGCTATAAAAATGTTTACAACCAAAAACAAAACTATAAATGAAATTTATGACCAAACTTTTATTAAACAATTTATACATTTTGCATTTGTTTTTTGCGACTTTCGCATCCAAATAGCGCCAAATTTTGTGAGCTCATTTACCCAGGGAGATTTCGTCTATTTCTTCTTTCGGGAGACGGCGGTGGAATTCATCAACTGCGGCAAGGTGAGTAAATCGATACGAAACAGTGCGAATTTGAATATAAAAAAAGATTTGTAAATTTAAAAAAATAAGCCGGCAAAAGCAAAACCAATTTCTACAAACGACAAATGCATGTGGTTATAATTGGATGGAGAGGTAGTAACTAAATTGGAAAGTTCTCTATTTTGCTTGTGTTTACTTTATTTCTGCACACTTCCGGCTTTGGCTTTGGTCCATTGCCAAATACGGTTATCGGTTTTGAAATTGCCGGCTATTTGTTTATGGGCCTCGTTTGTTGGTTTGTCTACCACATCAATGGTCTCCCTTATATTTATCTTTTATGCTATTTCAGGCGATTTATTCGCGCGTCGCACGTGTCTGCAAATGGGATAAAGGAGGCCCGCATCGTTTTCGCAATCGCTGGACATCGTTCCTCAAGTCCAGACTGAATTGCTCCATACCGGGCGACTATCCGTTCTACTTTAATGAGATACGTAAGTGGCCTTGATTTGCCAACGTAATACATATTAAATATATATTTTCTATCTACAGAATCAGCGAGCAATCTCGTCGAGGGTCAGTACGGCTCCATGAGCTCCAAATTGATTTACGGCGTTTTTAATACGCCAACAAATTCAATTCCCGGCTCAGCGGTTTGTGCTTTCGCTTTGCAGGTGAGTGCACAATTACGATTTACCATCCGTTCTCAGTTCTCTCAGCGGGTTATCCTTAAACTGAAACTTTCTCTGTCTCTTTAATCTTGAAATCCGCAGGACATTGCCGACACATTTGAGGGACAGTTCAAGGAACAAAGTGGCATCAACTCCAACTGGCTGCCAGTGAATAATGCCAAGGTGAGTAACTCATATAACATTCATATACTTATATATTTTTAATATGTGGTTTTACTTAATGCTCACTTTCGACTTTGACTTTCACGACTTGAACACTTGAACGCATCTGTGCCCACAATTTATGGCCACACAAATTTGTTCGGCTCTTGGCTTCGGAAAGAACTTCTTTCTGTTGCCAAAAATTTGCATTTGAATTACGAATGCGATGCCAGGAAACTGGATGACTATTTAGAGATGACTGCACATGTTGGCAACGATTTGCTTGTTGGCCAACAAAATCAACCTCTAGCAAAACCTTTTCAACTGCACAAATTAGAAATTGAAGATGCTGGAAATTCAAAACAATTGCTATTCCTAACCAAAAGCTCAACAAAAGTAATATAATACTTAAAGTTCAACCGAGGCAAGCTGTTTGAGTGCCATTTGAATACAAGTTCTAACGGGCCCGAGTTGTGAATATATTTAAGAAAAACATTTTAAATATTTTAACTAATTTTTAAACTCAATCGATTTAGGTTTTATTCAAGAATTTGGGATATGAAAAGCAAATAGTTAGATAGGGGAAAATTAAAAAAAGGATTTATCAGAGTAAATTAAATAAAACATCAGTTCTGAATAGCTATAAATATATTTCAATAATCTGTTATCTATATTTATATTTGTCGTACAAATTCAATCAGTGAATGAATACGATATGATATATAATTTGTTGAACGTAATATGAAAAGAATTACTTTATTTTTTAATTTAAAATTGAGATTATCTCATATGATAGCGAAATACTTATCAAAAGCTTAAATACCAAAGAAAACAAATTTTAATAAAGATGCTTATTAAAATAGAGTATTTTATCATAATAAATGTTCATTAGGGCTGATCACTTTAAGCCTCAATTCCTATACACTTCTTCTTTTTCTTTTGGCTACCTCAATTATAAATATTTGAAAAAGTCAAGTCCAATTATAGTCCAAATGTGTAGAGTCAAATTACAACATAAAATTCAAAAACTTTTGCGCTTTTGCTGCCCACAGACAGTGGTAAAAGTGTAGGAGGAGAATATATCCTGACCATAAGGATACTGACTTTATGTTTTTCACACACACACACACTCACACACATACACAGACAGCTGGCAAGTCAACAGTTGAGCGCGCAGTTTCCGCTGGCGATTCATAAACCAAATCATTGCCAAAACAGCAACCTCACAGACAGTCTGAATATACACACTCATACACACACACACACACACACACACACACACACACACACACACTCACACATAAGTTAATGCACACAAAGGACACTTCCCGACATTCGCTGCTTTGTCCGGCTGCACTTGGCCGTGCTGTGCAATTTCCGGAACGTTGTGTACGGGAATTTGTTACGGGTAGCGCGAGAACAGCAAATGCAATTTATACACACACTTTTTGCAGCTTGAATTACTGAAAGAGAATGAAAGAGTGGCATGAAGTGAGTAAGAAAGAGAGAGAGAAAGAGTGAAACAGAGACAGAGATAGACTGGCGAACTGAGCGAGCATATAACCATAACTTTAACCACATTGCACTCATATCTACTTTGTACTAATATTTTATTTTCTTCTCTTTTCTTCTCGTTTCACTTCTCTTGTTGTTCCTCTTCATCTTGTTTCTTTTTAGGTGCCCGAACCGCGACCCGGCGCCTGTCACAATGATTCACGAACACTTCCGGATCCCACATTAAATTTCATCAAAACACATTCGCTAATGGATGAAAATGTTCCGGCGTTTTTCGATCAGCCGATTTTGGTGCGGACGAGCACAATGTAAGTACCGCAAGTTAACCACCCCATCCCCCACCCACCTCCTATCCTTTTCCCTTATCCCTCGTCTTCTGCCCTCTCTATCCTCCTTTAGCGGATTATTCTCTTGTTGCACAGGCACGTCGCCCAAAAGTGGCCCAAAAACTGTTGCCCGAATAATGTTGCGGCAATGTAAATATTATTGCACAAAGCCAACAGCATTGAGGGGCGTGTGGGGCGGAGGGGGCGTGGCCCCGTTGGGGTGGTAAATTCCGTATGTGGATTGTAAAAACTTTTGACTGCAACTGCTGCATTTTCTTGTTCAGCATATTGCCAAGTGAATACGTGACGATCCAATCCAACTAATTTCATTTAAATAACAAATTCTTCTTTGCCATGCGATAGGGTACAACTTTTGCTTGTGTTCGAAATACCCTGCAAATGTTGTTAAGTGCAAGGGGATATACATAGCTAAAGAGACGAGCCCTAAAACAATTATTGCAGCTGTAAATGTAAAAATTTTCATTTAATTTTAATAGGCCGAAGTGCAAATATTTTATAATTTAAACAATTTGTGTCAATCAGAATTTTATTAAAGAAAAGAGAAAGAGAGAGAGAGAGAGTAAGCGGAAGGAAAAAGAGAGGGAAAGACAGTCCCTAGTGTACTTCATTTAATAATTTAATCAAAATGTAAATGCATTTCTTAAAATGCTCAGTTGAAATATAAATTACTTTCAAAAACCTTTAGTCTACTATTTTTAGTAATTTTATAATTGATTGATTGAGTAATATTTATTTGTATTTATGCAATTTATTTTGTGCCCTTTTGTATGACAACAGAAATATTATAGAACTTAATGTGAAACTAAATTTGGGCAATTAATGCTGTTGAAAACGCAAAACTACATTAAAACATTTTATTCAAAGAATTTCTTCCAATTAGTATTTTAATAAAATCAAATAAAAATTTCTTTCATTTAACTTTTTTTGTGAATTCCATTAGACTTTATTTGCGAAAGATATGTAAACATAATATTTATTTTACTTGCTTAAACATCGCAGTTTATTTTAGGCCTTGAATTTGCTATTAAGAAGTCAATAAATATGCATAGCAAAAAGCATTTGCTTTAATTTTTAATAACATTTCTCTATCAGAATTGACATTTTTCATGGTATTTTCAAGTTAAATGTTGAGCTGTCTGTGAGTCAATGAAATTGTTCAGTCACACAATAGAACACACACACACACAGACAGAGACTCTGTGTTGGCCACAATATTTGGTGCTTAAAGCAAGGGGCCACCTGCTGATGCTGATAGCCAAAACAGAAATTGGCTGTTGTTGATGCTGATGTTGGCCTGGCCTAAAGGGCAAGAGCCGACAAACCTCTCAGGCAGCTGCTCTGACTCCAGTCTCCAGTCTCCAGTCTCGGTCTTTTCTGCATGCTCATATATTATTTTCAAGGCTCTCTCTCTCTCTCTACCTCTGGCAGACATGTGGAAATTTAAAAATTCAATTTGGCAACTTTTCCATGTAATTGAGCCACAATTACGGGGCGACTTGAGGCTTGAGGACTTGAAATGGGGGGAGACTGTGTGGTAAACTTTAAAGAGTAAATCATAAGCGAGCCACTGAGCAGACTGAAGAGTGAAGAGTCCAAAAAGTGGTTTGAATAAGGGCTAAATGGGGGCGTGGCACCTGCTTCAGTTGCCTGGCGATGGCGATGCGATGTTGCTGCAGTCAAGCGATAGTTTGAACCAAACGAACCGAGCCAGCCAGAAGGAAATGCATGGATGCGCCGAGGCAACCCGTAACGAAAATATGTATGCACAACTGAATAAATTAGAATGAAATATGGAACACGTAGTACGTAGGACAGCCAAATAGAAAAGAGTATGTATGGGGGCAAAAGAAGGAAGGCAGCACACACACATGAGCACACACACACGTACACACACAGTCACCCACAACAAATGCAAGTGCAGACCAGCAATATTAGCGAAGTGGTTGCATACTGCGAAAGGGCACTGTCAGTGGCTCAGTGGTTCAGGGTCTGGTCTGGTGTTTTCTCATGCTGCAACTGACTCATTGCGTTTTTCGGAAATGTGAAGTGGGAGGTAAGGAAGTGTGGAAGTGGGGAAGGAAGAATGCAGCACGCATACGAATTAAATCATGCCAAACCCAATTGAAAAGCACAAAAATTGCACAGAAAGTTACGACAGAGTTTTTGTGCACAAAATTTATATATATGGCAGAGAGCGACCCACTTGTTCTTTTAGCCCCGTCACAAATCGTCATAAGTCGTAAGTCGGTCATGCACAAATATGTATGTACTTAGTTTTCAGCAACAGCAAACAGTGACTGGTGACTGTTGGAGTAACTGTTACAGTTACAGCTGTGGTTAATAGCAACATTTACAGTTGTCAGAAACAAGTGCGACAGATGAACAAATTGTCTACTTTAATTTGTGGAAAGTTTATTTTACAAGAGCGTCACTGAAGTCTTTTTAAAGTGTCATATAAAACGGGGGAGAACTTGCTACCATTTAAGATACATTAATAGTTGATCCATGACTTACTGTAAAAATTTGAGCTTTCTAGCTCTTATCGTTTGTTTTCTGCGTTCATTGACGGCAAGCTCCAAATCTCATTTAATTAAAAAAGTAATAAATTGATTTGTTGATAAACCCGTCAAGTCTAAATTGTTGGCCAAGTTTCCGATTAATTAGGATTATTGGCGTTTTGAGAGTGCTCTGTTAATTTATTAGCATCAGTTTTCATTGAATTAATTTCTTGATAACAGCGTGTTATAAATGCTTTTAAATTAAACTCTTAATCCCTTTGAATGTTTTCGCTGCATTCTCTTATATTTTCCAGCTTAACAAGTTGATCCATTTAAGCTTACGCTGACGAGCTGAAAAGCAGCCTTTAAATTTTCAATTTGACTATTGTTAATTCGTTTTTAAAATATTATACTGAAATATAAATAATGTGCCAGAATTAATCAAATATAAAGTCAATATAAAGAATGACCACAAAGCGACCACGATGATGAAAATTGAGTTGAACTGAGAGTTGTAGATGTTTGCTTTAGTTTAGATTTATATTTCTACATCGATTTCAATTCCAGTTTCATTTCGAGTTCCTGTTTTTGGCATTATTGAACGCCAAATGCCAAAATCAAATCAAAAATGCACAAAATTTATGGCGTTTTTCTTGCTGTAGCATAAATTTATTATAATTTTATTTGAGCAAAGCTTTATGGGGTCTAGAGTTGCCACAGTCACTTCCGGCTGCCATTTTGTATATGTGTGTGTGTGGTTGTGTTTGTGGAAATAAATAAATCAGAGAAGTAGCTGCTGGCACTTGAAACATACACACAAACACTCACAAATACACCGCAAGATACTCATTTGCATATAGCAGACCAGAACAGGATTGGGATAGGGAGGCGTAGAGTTGCCACCGCTAACAAAGTTTCTTCAGAACTTGAAAGTTTTAGCAGCATCTCGACAAAAGTTAAATGCTTCAAGTTGCAAGTCGCTGGTCTCTCTCCGGTCTCGACTCCGGCTCTGTAACAAATTGTTTCCTGGTCGACCCGGAAGTATCCATACTCAACAGATTTCTGCCAGCTGGTTGACCATATCCTTTTGGCCATCCTTTTTCCTTGGCAGTGCCAGTGCCACTGCTACTGCCAAAGGTGCCAGCCACAATTCTGTTGTGTTCGCTTATCTTATCGGTCAAGTTTTTATACCTCTGCCACTTTTACTGTCATGGCCTTTATCATGCATGTCCTGCCCTCCAGCTCCAGCTCCAGTTTCAACTTCAACTCGAGCTTCATCTCTGACTCTCTGGCTGCCTTACTAATTTCATTCCACAGCGAATAGAGTTGACTTCCACTTCTAACCCTTGTTGCTCACTTTCTGACTCACTTGTTGTTGTCATCGTCCCCGACTGGAATCATCGGAGCGACACAAAAGTTGGCTAAAATTGTGCAAGTTTCAATTGCCAGCTGCTTGGACCTGAGAACCCGAACCTGCTGTCCCTCTAAAACTGTCCTTTTTATATTTATTTTGTCTTTTGCTTTTTTTTTATTTTGTATCTTTCATGTGTCTCCATTCTATTCCATTTTGAATTGGCCTGGCCTTTGCCATTTTGTAATTTTCGGCCAGAAAAGTTTTTGGCAGCACTTTTGCATCTCCCTCAAACCTTTTTTCCTCCGTTTCTCTCTTTGTCCACTGTGACTGCTTTCATTATATTCTCAGTTGTCTGTTGCTGCGTGGCGAATTAATTTATAAGCCGCTTCAGCTTTGCTTTCAGCTCTCATTGTATTAAATATTTTATTTATCAACATCACTGCTAGACACAATTGGCAACTTTCTCTGTCTCATCAACGATTCACATAAGACATCGCAATTAGAAATGTGTCACTTTAATGCCAGCTTTTTTGCTACATTTGCCATCGAGCGAACGACAAATGTCAAACAAAAAATTCAATTTCCACATTTGGCAATTGTTGACGATTAAAAAAATATAATTGGCAATTATTTACCAAAAAACAAAGTCAAATTCAATTAAATATTTACAAAATTTTCAAAATGAAATTTAACAGAAAGTAAATTCAAAAATACAGGTCAGAAAACGCAAGCAAATTGCTTCGAATTGTTGATTTGTTTATTTTAGGATGATCTAAAAAATTTCTGAGTTTCTGTATATCAAACATTCGAAGTCAAATTTAAGGTACAGCAGCGGACAAAGAAAACCGGACACAATAAAAGAGCGGTTTTTTAGTTTATTTATTCGACTATGTATATGAAGCACGTATGAGGTCTGAGAACCGTTTCAATGATACAAAATTTTCTTCAACCCATTAAGTTCCCATTGAAAATTTTGAATTTTTGTAAAAGTCTTCTTTCGAAACTTTTTTTCTCGGGCTCAAACAAAAACTGTTTGAATTTATTCTAATAGTGACTGAAAAAAATTATAATTTAGTTTACTTTCCAAATTTGGTTATTTGTGTATTTATTTAAATATAAAATCTAATCAAAAGTATACAGTCACATCTTTAACTAAGCAAAACGAGCTTTTGTGTGTTTTAGTTTAGATTTTATTTCTCCCATTCTGTTTCATCTTTTCTTCCTCTCCTATCTCTATCTCTAACTGCTGAACAAGCATTATATATTTTCAAATTTCACATATTGTCCAAATGCATTTAAGTTGTTGCAGTTTTGTTGTTGTTGTGGGAACATTTCAACGGCGGCAACCGCAAAGAGTCATTACAAAGCAGAGGCTATTTAAGCCCAGAGAGAACCAAGCCAGTCATTTGCTGGATACACTGCACAAAAAAGGCAACCACAATATTGATTGCTGTTTCAAAACTAAGAACTTTCTTCTAAAATAAGCGTCGCTAACTAAAATTAAAAAAAAATAAAATAAAAGAAATAAAAAACAAGTGGGAAAGGTTATAGTCGAGCCCGTTACTTATTTTATTGAATCTTGAAATATTGTTTGTGTTGCTTGCTTTTAGGCACTTATATTCTTTAAAAACTTTAATTAGCCATTACCACCTTTCTATATGTTCGCTCTTGTTACGATTTAGTAGGAGGATAGGTAATAATAGAAGTTAACGATAATTAATAAAAAATTCCAAATATCTTGAAAACAGTGCGTGAGGTTTTTATATGTGATTTACGGAGCCGAAAGGGGCGTGGCGAAAATTTAAAACAAACTAGGGTTTATTGAAGTCTGTGTGCCAAATTTGGTTGCTCTAGCTCTTATAATCTCTGAGATCTAGGCGCTCGCACGGACAGACGGACATGTCTATATCGACTCGGCTATTGATGCTGATCAAGAATATATATACTTTATAGGGTCGGAGATGCTTCCTTCTCCCTGGTAAATACATTGCAACGAATGCAATATCCCCTTCTTCTTATTTTTATAAGTCACGGGTATAATAAAACAAATTTTCCTGTTTTAGACAACTTTCTTTTTGTCAGTGTACAGAAGCCAAAAAAGAAGCAATTCTTTTGCCATTTAGAAAATTGAGCAACATAACTAAAACTCAAAAAACGAGATTTGTTAATTAACAATAAAACAATGTACAAATGCCCAGAGAGGGAAAGAGAGACAGAGAGAGAGAGAGAAGTAGAGAGAGTGAGTAAGAGGGAGAGAGTTTTAGTTGCTGCTTCAGCTGCTGTTGCTGTTGTTGCTGGAGTTGGTCCTTCGTTCATTTCGGACATTTGCATTTAAATCGAGGCAGCAATTTACACACACACACACACGCACACACACACACGCTCACAGACAGAGATAGAGAAAGAGACAGAGACGCCAAACAGTTGCACAAAAACCAACATGGAAGCAACAATAGACAGGGCAACCAAGCGCACAGCCACAAATGTTGCCTGCAACAAGGACAACAGCAGCAACAGCAACAACAGCAGCAACAGCAGCAGCAATAACAACAACACCAACAACAAGGCAAACGTTCAACATTTTTGTGGTGAAATCAGAGAGAAATTTCCGTTTTTATTTCATGTCTTTTGTTGTTGTTCCCTCAAATATGTTTTTACATATAAATGCGACTGTTGTTGTCATTGTTGTTGTTGTTACTGCTATTGTAGTTGTCGTTGTTGCTGTTGCTGAGGCCATGTTGTGTGTTGTTGCTGTCGCAGTTGCAGTTGTTGCTACCGCTGTTGTGGTTTTCTGCCATTCTGTTTGCCATTCTCACCAATGCCACGGCAACTCTTCCCATTTCCCGCTTTCCAATTCCGGCTCCCGTTTCTCACCAATTTTGCCCATGCGAACCATTTTGATCTCTGTCCATTATTAATGGTGTCTAACCAAAAAACCAGCCGCCCATCGAGAATGTGCTGTTATGTCATCCAGCTGGGCAGCATTGACATGTTGTTTGTGGTTCCAATTCGGGCTCCATGCATGCGAATTCTTTGATTGGTAATCCATAGATTCATAGCATTCAGATGTTCTGCCCGATCGGAGCTTCCCAGCTAAACTTAGTTATTTTTCCAACTAATGAATTAGATTTAATTAGAGATTTGAATTAGATTTTTCTGTTTACGCAATCCGAATAAATCTTTACTATTTGTCTAAACTAATCAATAAAGTTTACAACAGTCCACTTAAAAATTGACTTTGTTTAAAATAAATTATGTTAAAAGACAGTTAAAGAAATTGAGAAAAAACTTGAGGTTTTAGAAAAATAATTCATCAAATTCTACATCTTAAAAAAAGATAGTTACGTAGTTTCTAGAAACTCTTAAATTGGAAAGTCTAGATACAACTTCAATATTTAAAACAGTGTTAGTGTCTGCCTAGGATTAATATTTAAATGTTTTATATATAACTGCTGTCTCTAGAGAATCCTGGAATCCTCTCCAGCAAATCACTCACTTATTCAATATGTACTTCAAATCAATAGTATTTGTATATGGGTATTTCCAGGATCGAGAACGCGACATTTGTACGTCTTTTAATGAAAAAAACAAATGACAAAAGTTCAAATGTTTTCCCACGTGTTTAATTCATTTTATCAACACTATTTTTATTATAAAAGACAAGCTTTGAAGACTTGTCATTTTCGTATTATTTATAGAAAACAATGCATCGCGAACGCGACGAAAAATGGAAGTCATGTTTGACTTCATCTTGTCAAATGAGAAAGACTGCGAAATGTGGCGAGTAATTTGAAGGAAAATACTCTTAAACCGTAATAAAATAATGTAGCTTTCCATTTTAGAAATAAGTTTGATATGTTACTATCATTTTATTTATTTTTCAAATTTTATTAGTAATTTGTAACGCGACATCGCGAACGTGACAAGATTTCCACCTAGTTTTTTCCAAGAATTTGTTCATCAAATTTTATTGTTTATATCGAAAACCGGGTGTAAAACTCGTTTTAAATTAAACTTTCATAATATTTCTATGGATTCAAAAAGTTCATGTTACAATTTTTCCGTCCTACTTAGTGTAATCGTTAGAATACAAACGGTCCATTTTGGAATTCAATTTTTAACAAAATTGGCAAAAATATAGAAAAAGTGAATTTATTCCAATAGAGGATCTATATGTTCATCCTATTAACATTCTTTTAGCGTATATTCCTTAAATAAATAACTTGAATACATTTTTGGAAGAAAATTTCACAAGATGTGAGTTTTTGATCAATTTTACGTTTTTGGGCGAGGTGGACCTTTTTCTGGAAATGCCCATATGCATTTAAGCTCCTGTTTCTTTTGGTTAATCCAGATTTAATTTTTTCCATTTTTGCTTTCACATTTGCTTGTACATTTTATTTTTACTTGCAGCTATCGCTTCACACAAATCGCTGTCGATGCCCAGATCAAAACGCCCGGCGGCAAGACATATGATGTGATTTTCGTTGGCACAGGTGAGTTGCATTTAAAATGGACAGGACAGGTTTATGGGCCCCTTGGCCAATGCATGTGCTTGGACAGTGCGATTGTCGTTTTGGCTTATATCATTGCTGGATATATATACCCTGAAGGTGTCATAAACTTGTATGCCCTGCAGCTATGTTGCTGTTGGGGTATATTTATCTATTGGAAATGAATATTCTTGTTGAAATATGATAAATAACCAAAAGGAACATAATTGATTGCTGTAAAAATAAGATACTTTAATTTGACTGATTTTATGTGAATTTCAAAAAGGCGTATACTTAATATTTGAACTTGTTTTGCTTCAACAGATAATCATTTAATGTAACAGATAGTTTTAAACTGAGTTTATGTGAATTTTTAATATGTGTATACTTAATATTTATATACAAACGTATACTTAATACTGTGACATATTTTGCTTCAACAGATCACGGCAAAATCATCAAGTCCGTCAATGCCGAGTCAGCTGACTCGGCGGAAAAGGTCACATCGGTGGTCATTGAGGAGATCGATGTGCTGCCCAAAAGTGAACCCATACGCAATTTGGAAATTGTGCGAACCATGCAATACGGTAAGTGGAAAAATGGTTGAAGTTGGGAAATGTGGGCGGGGGGCAGAGTTGCACTGAATGCGACTCAATTAAAAAGAAGCGTGTAACGAGCTGGCATTGTAAAGTTTAACATGTAAAATGTAAAACGAATTCGCAATTTTGCAGATCAACCGAAAGATGGCAGCTACGACGATGGCAAATTAATCATTGTGACAGATAGTCAAGTGATAGCCATACAACTGCATCGATGTCACAATGACAAAATCACCAGCTGCAGGTAAGTGAGCTCACACCTGGATAAGTCAGTAGACAGACAGGCAGACAGGCAGACAGACAGACAGGACAATGGCATTTTTATTTCATGTAACAATTTGCGTGACTTTCATGCGTCGACTGCACTATGGGAAAACAGCTCAATATTTAATGTTAAATCTCGTATGCACTTTTTTGAACGGAGTCGGAAACTAATGATAACATCGACTTCTTAATAATTATTCAACAAAGCATTTAAACAAAAAAAAAAAAAAAACAAAAAGTGTCTTTGCAGTAACAACTTAGAATATAACTTTTGTAGAAGCTCTAAAAATTATGTGCTTGTAAAAATCATGAGGAAATATTTAGAACATGCATAATTGTTTGAAAATTAAAAAAAATTCTGAAAATAAAATTGTTTTGCCTGAGCAAGAACAGCAGAAAAAAGAATTACAAGTGGCATTTCTGTCAGTTTTTTCTATATTCCTAAAAATAATTAAATATATAATAAATATTAATTAAAGTAGTCATTTAAAAATTTTAAAACGTATTTTTAATCTATTTTGAGCATAGGCTTAAAACTATTTAGAAGCACTGAACAAAAAAATTTAATACAATGCCAAAATATTAAAGTTTTTCCCATGGTAAACTGACAGAAAGTGGATAAAACGAAAGAGAGAGAAGTTCTCCCTGTCTGGCCACTTGGACTGCTGCAATATGGTAGCACTTGATGCGCATTTATGTCGTTTTACATTTCACAATTTGCAATATGTTTACACCAATGCCATTTGGCCATTTGCCACTCCCTTCTTTTTCTTCTTTGTGCCTTACAGCGAATGCGTCGCATTGCAGGATCCGTATTGTGCCTGGGATAAAATTGCCGGCAAGTGTCGTTCTCATGGTGCGCCACGTTGGCTCGAGGAGAACTATTTCTATCAGAATGTGGCAACGGGTCAGCATGCGGCTTGTCCCTCAGGTGAGAGTGAAATGACCACTATTTTGGCCAAATTAAAACTACAACTCATTTCCCACTGCCAGGCAAAATCAATTCAAAGGATGCCAATGTTGGAGAACAAAAGGGTTTTCGCAATGATATGGACCTGCTGGATTCTCGACGTCAGAGCAAAGATCAGGAAATCATTGACAACATTGATAAGAACTTTGAAGGTATAAATACACACCATTAAGTTGCGTTCTCTAGCATGTCCTTTAGCATGAGTTTTTCGCACTTGTTTTACTTCCACTTCATGTAAATACATATTTATCATATTTACCAGTCTGTTGTCATTTTTCAAATCACTTTTTCCCTCAACTCGTTTCATTTCTTATTTTATTTTTTTTAATGCTGCAGACAGGCACCAGGTGTTTTTCAGTCTGCCCCCTAAAGGGGGAGAGGGAGGAGAAGGAGAGCTATCTGTTCATCTCTTCCTTACTCCATTTCTCTCTGTTTCCCATTTTGCATATTGCCACTTTATGCTTTTCAATTTCAATCAACATTTACCCTGCACTTTATTCTATCTGCTCTATTATCATCTTCAATGTTGCTTCATAGTAAACATATTTACATTTATTCATTCTCCCTTATTTCTATTGCATTTCCTCCTCTTTTCTGCCATAACTATATTTATCTAAAGTTCTGTTTGGTTTACTTTTTCTTCGATTGCATTTTAAATGTGGCATAATCAATACATAAATTTCAATTATGATTTACATTTTGAAACTTTGAAAAGCTTTTCTCAACTTTGATTAACCTTTTTACATAGATATAGAGACAGAGATTTACAATAGATATAAATAAATTTTGAGAAGCAAAAACAGCTACTGTTGCCAATGCGTATATGTGCATATCTACAGGTGTAGATATAGTTTTAAATAATGCTTATATTCCAGGTATCAGAAAATTAAAGATAGAGAGTAAAAGAAAAACGTGGAAAAAAATATTCAGGAATTCAGATATTAAGTTAGGAAAATAAGTATGTGAAGATTAAAAGTTTTTTTAAGATATTTATCTTGAAATCTCTTAACTAAAGCATGTGCCCCTATAGTTTATAATTTTCCATACATAATAAACAGATTTTTCATTTATTTCTATTTCTTTTTATTTACATTTTTTTCAATTCTTTATTAAATTTCATGTATTTTATTCATTCACACTCATGTTCATCTGTAGAATTGTTTACATTTTATATTTTCGTATTTAAATCAACTTGTACTATTAAAACCTCTATGTATATATACTGAGATGTATTTTAAAAAAATTGTTGTTGTTCCTTGTATTAACTCGTTTTTGTCGTTCTTCTTCTTCTTGTTTCATTTCATTTTTGAATTCTTCAACATTTTGCAACATTTGGTTGAACAAATAACAAAAAAAAAAAACCACGCGCTAATTTTGGGCGTTATTCGTTCTAAAAAATATTTTCGATGTTTGGATGTTTATTGATGTCGTTACAAAAAACGGATAATTTGTGTACACGTAAACCTCTCACACTCACACACACACACACCTCTCCAACAACTATACTATTTGTGGTTCGATGTTCAATCTTCAAATCAACTTTATCAATGTGTTCGACTTTGAAAACTTTTGTACATTTACTAATCGAAGGTCCACAAATTTCTGCAGATATTATCAATGCACAGTATACGGTGGAAACTCTGGTCATGGCCGTGTTGGCGGGCTCGATATTCTCGCTGCTTGTGGGCTTCTTTACAGGCTACTTCTGTGGTCGACGTTGCCACAAGGACGAGGACGACAATTTGCCATATCCGGATACGGAATATGAATACTTTGAGCAGCGTCAGAATGTGAACAGGTGAGTAATCATTTGACAATATTAAAATAATATATTAATTAATTGTATTCCCTTAGTTTCCCATCGTCATGTCGCATTCAGCAGGAGCCAAAGCTGTTGCCCCAGGTGGAGGAGGTGACGTATGCGGAGCCAGTGTTGCTGCCACAGCCGCCGCCACAGAATAAGATGCACTCGCCAAAGAATACGCTGCGCAAGCCACCGATGCACCAGATGCATCAGGGCCCCAATTCGGAGACTCTGTTCCAGTTCCAGCCCGATGGCTATAATACCCAGCAAACATATCGTGGACGCGACAATTTCGGCACATTGCGCTCGCATCAGGTGATGGTGAGTCCAAGGCACAACAACAAATTGGCCCTTAAATTAAAGTTTATCACTATTGGAATTATTAACTTACATTTTTGTATTTTTTTAGGGTGACAACTATAGACGCGGCGATGGCTTTTCGACCACTCGCAGCGTCAAGAAGGTGAGTCTCGAGTTCATTGTGCCTGTTTTAAACAATTACTAACTACATTTCATTTATCATTTCCTTTATTTAATCGTATACTAATCTAATCTAAACGTATCCATTGAGCTCTTTTCGATGTTGTTGACATTTTGACATTTAGTATATACTAAACTAAACTAACTTTAAAAAACAAAAAAGAATCCTTGTGGTGCGCTTGTATTTGATTGAACTCTCTCTCACTAACTCGTCGATTGGTGTATTTCTTAGACTCACATTTCACATTTCAACTTGTGTGTTGTGTTGTGTGTGTCGCCATCTCTTTCTGTATGTATGTTTAAATGTATCCGACTAAATGTGTGTGTGTGTGTGTGTGTGTGTATACTAATAAATCTATCTATTGGTATGACTATCTCATCACCAGCCAAGTAGCTTCTATTCACAAACTAGTTGCATGTTTCTAAAAGTAGTTGAATTTTCTCATTACTTTATTTAGTGTTTTTATACCCGTTACTTAAAAAATAAGTAAAAGGGGATATTGTTTTTTATGCACGTTTTTAATTTTAAATGTTATATTTTGTTAAAAACTACTCTCTCTATTCATCTCTTTATGAAATAAGTCACTCATCCAAGTCCCATTCTACTTGTATATATATTCAATTAATTTATAATTTGTTGTCTGTATTTTTAAATGAAAAAATTTGAATTTAATTTCACACAGTTTAATGTAAGTCCATTAAAATTCCATATATAATACATTTTGACATTATAAATAATAAAATTAAAATAAATATATACAAATCAATCAAATTTTTGTTTGAAAATTCTTACAAATATTAAATGAATCCTACCATTTTTATGAAATTCGTATAAGATATCATTCCCGATGCTATCAAATATAAAATTTGCGTGCTGAATTTGTTAGGAAATAAAAAAAAAATTATGTAAATATGCTTTTACAAAACTATTCTAGCATTATTGATTAATACAATAATATTTAAAAATTCATTGATTTATGTATCGATTTAATTTAGTTCAACTTTTCTAAATAAATTATGTAAATATTCTTATATAAATCTATTATATCATTATTGATTAATACAATAATATCTAAAAATTCATTGATTTATGAATCGATTTGGTTCAGCTCAACTTTTCTACTTTTCGTATACTTATAATCTTTGATTCACATTTAGAGTAATTGTGTATAAGTAAATCACATCTTAGATTAATTTTTAAATGCATGCAACTAGTTTGTATCTTGTAACCAACCATTATCCATCAACTTGTCCTTACATACATATATATTCGCAATACTTAAACTCCATTGTATAAATCATGTACATTATTCCATAATTCTGGTTCGCTGATTGATTATTCGTAATTGAATTTTATCTGGGGTTTTGTTAATACTATATATTATTCTCATACGTTTTTCGCTGAAGATCTAGAAATACACCAATCCTTCGATACGATTCGGTTGATTGTTAATCTCTGCAGGCGTTTCTCTAAGCTTTTTGTACAGTTAACTTTCCAATTCTTTCATTATTGTGCTGTAAAAAGTCACACTTTTACTCTTACTCTGCTACTAAAAACTATTTCTGAACTCTAATCACACAACAAGACAACACTCTATCAAGATGACAAGTCAAATGTGGACAACAAATACCAAAAAACTCTATCTATCTTTTCTTCTTCTTCTTCCCTTTTTATTAGGTTTACCTTTGAGACGGGAGTGGGGCGGCTGAAACCAGTCAGGGACTAATTACCCAAAATATGGTAAATACTTACGCATAACTAAAGCAACTTTAGTTAAAACTCTTCTTTTTTTAATTGCTTTTTATTTGATTTTTATTTTTCTCTTTTTATTTATTTATTAATTTTGTGAGTTTGTTTGTTTATTCATTTATCGATACGGCTGAAAAACAAAAATACAATTTGCTCGATAGCTGCAATATGGAAACGCTCGATTTCGAGATCAACTGAAATTCGAAACCCAAAAGTAATTTTGCAAAAACATTTTGCTCCAAATTGTTATGTTATGATAATCTGCAAATTCAGTCCAACACTTCTTCTTGAACTTTTTCTTCATCATAATCAACACCCAGCACAGTTTGCGATTCGATTTGTTTTTTTTTTTTTGTCTTTCACGAGTTCACTGTAAATTACTTTTTGGAATGCCACTTTTTGATTTGAGTAATTTACTTAGAGAGCGAGCTATCGCTGATCGACAGTCCCAGCGAAACAGAAAATTGTTATTGAGAGTATATTTAAAATTGATCAGACTTTGACCAGCCCAGTCAGTCAGCCATCCCGCGCCCAACTCGAGGCTGTGTTGCCGTCAACTTTTACTTATCGATGTATGTTATCGATTTATCGGTGATCGATAACAGTGGTTGATTGATTTCTCGTTTATCGGTAAGCGGGTTGTTTAATTTCTCGCTTATTGATAAAGGAGTTAATCGATTAATGTCGTTGATCGATTAATCGCTTATCGATAAACATCGCGTGCGAATGTGTCTCTCTTTGCATGTGTGAACTGTGTGTGCCTGCAAGTGGTTTAATTAAACCCGACTCAACCCACAATTTCCCTGCATAGGTTGACTTTTGACCACTTTTTCTGCATGGGCGCCCAATCGATACACACTCGATAACTGTTGCGATATCATACCTACCCTTCCTCTAGCCAAAACAGAATGTTTGTGCATTTGAACTTAGATTGATAATGATAAATGTACTTGCAATAAATTCTCCCAATATGTACTCCCAAGACAATGAAACATAGATCTACTACTACTACCCAATACTATTTACCTACCACCTACTACTACTACTACTAAATACTACTCGTAATACTCGTAAAATATTCATTTGTAATGCTATTCAGTTATCAGTTTATTGCTTGCTACAGAAAGTGTTAAAAATTATACATTCACAAATTTGACCAGTTATTAATTAGTTAAATTAAACTCCTCATTTAAAGATCAGAATATCCAAAGTTTCTTACGCAAAATTATGGTACAGTCCGTCCGATAAATGGGCTGAGAAAATTACTACAATTGGAATTGAATTATTTTTCAAATGGTTAATTTGATTCCGATCTTTAAAGCTGGTTTTTTGCTGCAACCAAAATTAGAGCAAAATTGCAAACTTTTTTATGATTTAAATTAATTTGATAAATATTTACTCTTAAAGTAATGTTACAAAATTTTTGCAAAAAATTAAAAATAAAAAACGATTTTAATTTGTAAGTAAATACATATTAAAAGTGTATAAACGATTGTATCACAACTACTCCTAGGCTGTAAACAACACAAACACACGAAACAGAAGTCTTGGTCGCGCAAGAAGACAGCCGCCCCGTCATGGTATCGGTAAGTTTTTCTGTTCCTTCCATTCACATTTACATTATACTTTTTGATTTGATCATTTGATTTTATAATTTTTAATTTTAAATTGTGTAAGACACACAAAACATACAAAGACGCACACACAGACACACACTATAATAAATTGCCCAAATCTATCGATTAATCGATCAGTTAGGAAATGCCTTCTATTGTCCTTTTTTTTTTTTGTTCCACTATCGCTCTCTCTCTCTATATATATTTCTCGTTTTCTCTGTCTGTGTCTCTCTCTCTGTTCTCTCTTGTTCTCTATGTGTTTTATATTTCATTTGATCGATGGTACATCAAATTTGAATTCAATTTTGGTTAAATTAAATAATAAAAATTTTTTAAGTTAAGAAAATACTTCAAAACTTTGAAATAAAATCTTAAAATTTATAGAAAAAATTTAGAAAAATCTATCTTTAAAAATCATTTTAATCAAAATATGATTAAACTTTTTCGTAGATCTTGATAAAAAGAAGACGACTATTTTTCTTTTAAAACTTGTCAATCGATTTTAAAATTTAAATATTTCTGAAAAATATTCAAAATTCAATAACAAAACTTTTAAAGCTTTCAGCTCGAAATAGGATCCCTGCCCAAGTATTAATGTTATTTGATTTAATTACAAACTTTTTTAAATCATTTCTTTTAGTAAATATTTGTATGTTTGTTTGTCTGTGTGTGCGTGTGTGCTGTGCATGTTGCAACAAGCTCAATGTCTAAAATAGATTTCAAATCGTACACATTAACAATGTATCTGTGTATTTGTTCCTCGGTGTGTGTGTGTAATTGTATCTGTAACTATATTGAATCTGGTATTTGTATAAGTTTGCGTATTACGGATAACTTTATTGTATATGCATACATTTATTTATGTGTGTTGTTGCAACATGCTTCATAAGTGTGTCTGTGTGTGTGTGTGTGTGTGTTAGTTTTGCATAAATGCGTGGAGTGAACTCAATCTGACCTGCCGTATTTCTTGATATTTGCAGTAACTCAGCACCGTTCAAATAGCCCACAGCAACAGCAGCAGCAACAACAACAACAGCAGCCGCATTCCAGCTCCGGCTCATCGCCCGTAATGTCAAATAGCAGTTCAAGTCCAGCGCCGCCATCCAGCAGCCCCAGTCCGCAGGAGAGCCCCAAGAACTGCAGTTACATTTACCGTGATTGATTGATATGTAACACCAAATCGATGCCACTCATCCAGGCGATGTTGCCCACGCCAACATCCCACGCCACACAATCCATGCAACAGCAGCAACAACAACAACATGAACAGCAACAGCAGCAGCAACAACAACAAGTTAAAGTTTTGGCCAAGTCCATGCCCGTGACGCCCATACAGCCGCAGTCGCCAACAGATGCGACGAACAGATTCGATAACCATTTCATGCCCATGCCACGTTCGCCCTCTTATGAGTTATATGAGCCACGACCCGCCCACTTTCGGCACGCCCACTCCGATGCTGATGCCACCTTCCAGATGCAACCCTATGACGACAATGATGACGATGCGGACTTGGATGATGATGATCAAGACTTGAATGATGCGGACGATGCCGTGGACACATCATCGTTGGCCATGATTACGCCGCCGCCGCCCTACGATACTCCTCATCTAAGCTGTCTAAATGCTGCCCCCTCCTCTGCCTCCGCCTCAGTTTCTGCCCCTCCTTTGCCGCCACCACGCAAATTTCGCTTTGGCAATCGCGAGCTGTTCAGCATGAGTCCGGGCACGCCCAAGTCCAGTGCCATGACGCCCACAAAGCTGAGCGCCGCTGCGGCCGCCATGTTTGCCACGCCCCAAATGGCGCAGCTCAACCGGAAGTGGGCGCATCTGCAGCGCAAGCGACGGCGACGCAACAGCAGCAATGGCGACTCCAAGGAACTCGACAAGCTCGTCCTGCAATCCGTCGACTGGGATGAGAATGAGATGTATTAACTGAAGGTCTAAAGGTGTCCACGGTAATTCAATTCATTTCATTCTCCCAACTCCCAACCAACTCCATTAGCAAACCAATAGATACATATATATGTACGTATAGCTCTCAAAAATTTATCGATTTACTATCGATAGATTTTAATTTCTGTAAATTATCACAAAAAAAGGAAACTCAAAACACGGACACGTATTTTATAGCCATCCAAATTAGCAGTTGATATTATTAATTTTTTGTCAATTTTAGATGCGACTTTACAAAACGGCATATAGAAATTAAAGATGAGGAAGAGAATTAATAAATGCAGCCAATATTTTAGAAATGTACAGGAAAATACCATATAACTTATCATTCTAAGTAGCTGAGGATTGTCCCAAGAAGTTGCGACATTGAAAGTGTGGTATTTATTTCAATAGCTTTTTAGAAATCTAAAAGTAAATTTATATTTCATAATATAAACATTTGAATTGATTTTGTATTTAAGTTAAAGAAAATTTATTTTTATGACTTTTAAAAAGTTTTCAATTATTAATGAATTTAAATTTTTCAATTATTTTTCTCTCAGTTTGCATTATTTTCTGAAACTACAAATATAATTTTCTCAAATATAAACTTAACTTTTTGTAACTTATTAATACAATGAAAGATTTTCATACTGTCAATATTTTTAAATACTTTTAAGTTTAAGAACTTATTTTAAAATAACTATTAGCTCATACTTCAATGTCAGTCGAAATGGAGGGACAATTCTCTAAGTAAAAACAAATCAATTTGCTGGAATGGCTCGCTGACAGAACTGGAATGACTTAGTTAAAGAGTTATAGGTTACACAAAGTGCAAATACAGTTTAGATACATTTTATTAATTTTGGCTAATAGACAACACATACACACATGCACACTTACATGCATTTGTAGTAGCTGTATATCGCTGTGTCTACTCAGTTGTGTATTCAGATTTACTCAAAGTATAGGCAATACTTAATCGCAATCAAAGTGAAGAATAGTTGGCAATTTTTGAAATTATTACAGATTTATGATATATCTACACAAACAACAATAACAGCAATGAGAATTATACACAAGATTTATAAATAGTAATTTATAGCCTATACATAAATATACCGAGAGCTGCTAATTATACGAAAAACTAAGCATATTTATGAGTAGAAAACAAAACCGAACCGAACACTGAAACACTAAAATGGACATTATATTGTTAAAGGACATTATTGGAAAGGACAGAATGGAGTTGGCATAAATATTTTACATGAATTATATATCCATAAAATTACCTAGAAAAACACACACATGTACAGTTTCTGAGCGAGAAACTTTTAGGGATTTCCAAAAATGCAATTTGTAAATATATATAAATCACTGCAAAAGGAAAAACAACAAAAATACTACAAAATATTATACAATTTTTTGCATTTAAAAAACGACGACATCAAAGAAGCAAACGTAAAAAAAAATAGTAAAAATATACAAAAGGCAAAAGTTAAAAAAAAATAACAAAACGAAAAACAAAAAAAAAACGAAACGCTTATTACTGATTTACAAATAAGTAAGATACCAAAATAGAAAGAGAAAGAAAAAGAAACTAGTTGATAAAATCGAAGATATAATATAATAAAATACATACCTACATAGTTAAAAGACAGAGAATATTGCTCTTGTTTTGCTTTGATTGATTTTGGATATAGAAACTGAATTGTGCATTCTACTTTCAACGATATGCCTAAGCTCCAAATGGAACTGCCAACTGCTTACTCATCAAATATACTACGAATCGTTGCTTATATAACTTGAAACACTTGATAACTTTATTAAACCAAAACAAACCCAATCCATACATACTTATATATAAGGATATTGTAGATCCACACATGATACCTATAGAATAGCATAGTTGCATTTTCAAAACAAAGAGTTAACGCCTCTTTCTGTGTTGGTAGTGGCCCAGCTTTGTTTTCCTCAACGCATATATTAAATGGGGTTTGTTTACATCAGATCTAGGAATATTTGTCAATTTTATTTGCCGCCTTCACTTTCACTTTTTGCTTAAAAGTACGATAATGCTAGCCTAACCATTAACCATTTGATCTAGTGATCTATCTTAGTATACAACTTGTATAAAATGTACAGCCATAATACAAAATGTATAGGAACTGTACATATATGTGCGATATGTGCCATAAATTGAGAAGGATGCGATTATACTACAGCATCTTATTAGTTATTAACTTCCTGTCTAACAATTTTGATTTTGGGCTTTTTATTCAACTTTTTTTGACAGATATACGATAATGATATACATGAAAAGTTTATTGTTTTGATTTTGTTGTTGAAGAAAAGAGGAATTTCTTATAAAGTGATCGATCAAAACGTAGTGAAAATCATAACGTAACATTAGCTATAGAGACTTTATTATATAGTGACGAGAAATGTAATTAAAACTTTGCAAATATTGAAGATTTAGGGCATTTGGCATCTCTAAAATGGAGCACGTTTCTCTTTCGAATAGTGAGAAAAAGATATTTTGTATAAAGCTTAAATAAAACACGATCAACACGATTACAGATTTAAAACTGAATTAAGATAATCGACAAGCAACATAAATAATAATAAACTTAAACCTTGCGTTTTTGCATTGCATATAAGAAAGCAAAACGAAAAGAAAGCGTAGTAATATCTAAATCAAAGCAAATGTATAAAGAATGAAAAACAAAAACAAAAAGTGAACAAAAATCAACTAATACTAGAATTATAAACTCAGTAAACTCAAAATATGCAATAAAAATATTATGCAAACATTTCCCTTCTTCTGGCAAAATAAATAGAATTAATTCATTTGCATTTAGAGAGCCAAAGACACATTTTAAGTTAACAAATTTGAATAATTTAGCCAAGTTTTTACTTTGTTATTGTAAATACAACATATTTACATCTAAGTTTTATATTATTTAATTATGGAATGCAATAAAAACAAATAAAAACAAAAATTGATTCTTGATTTTTTATTCGTCGAACATTCAAAAAAAACAAAAACTTTATTTATTATTTTCTCTTTTTCTTTTGTTGTCAATTTTCGAAAATCATGTGTCGAATACTTCAAAAGCAATACAAACACGTAAATTTATAAAATAAGAAAACAAGAGAAGTATAAAATTTAAACAGCAACAACAAAAACAACAGCAACAAAAACAAAAAAACAAAAACACTTAGGATATTAACTAGCGACTCTACTAAATTCTAGAACTACATTTACATTTACATATAACTGCATACTAAGTACATATACGAATTAAATCAGATCATTAACTTTTATACACTTTACATTTTCATACCATATACATACAAGTACGTACATCTATGCATACATCTGTGTGTGTAATGTAATTTAGACTCAAGCTACAATTAAAAGGTTTTACAGAGTATGCCTGCGGCCGAGGAAAGGAAAAAGTATTTAATTATAAACTGAAACATGGATGATCCATATGCATAAGTGCATAATTAATTAAACTAATTAGATACTTTACTAGACAAAAACACAAACAATGTCTCGCAATGCTTTTAGACATGAACAAATGAAAAGTATAATGAAAATTAAAGTCAAATGCAGCTTGGGGCAGCAACCATTAAGTACTAACAAAAATAATAATAATAATAATTATAAAACACTAAAACAACAAAATCAACTCAGCAACTTTTAGAAGCGCAGCAAATAATGATGTAATGATGATGAATACTTTAAAAATTAAAACCTAAGCTAAAGGACAAGATTTTTAACTTTCTCCAGATAAGATGATAAAGAAAATGATTAATAAAACTAATAATGTATGTATTTAAACAGTTGTAGAGAGCGCATATTGCAAAATTTAGCAACAAATACTAAATGAAATGACATTAACAAATTAGCGAACAATGAAAACCAAACAAACAAACAAAAAAACGCCCTAGAAAGCAGACAAAATGAACATTATTATTACAATTATTATTATTATTATCACACTCAAGTTTTCATTTATCATTAAAAACGATATATATTCAAGTGCTTCTTACATAAAATAAATAAAAAAAAAAAATATATACATACATACATATATATATATATATATATTGAATTACATATAGAATATTGTATTATTAACAGGCATTACATACGGATAAAAATATTGATAAAAACAAAAAAGGAAAAGAAATACCTACTAATTAGGGTCTAAGCATTAAATTTACTATATTATTTATTGAACACGAAAGCGAAACTATTGTAGATTGAAATGCCTAATCGTTTTTTAATTAGAGTACGATTACGAATCCCTTTCTCTTCCTTCTCCCACATCCATATCCGAATATGGCTAGGGAATTGGGTTTGGGTTTGGATTCGACTGCGTTTGGTTTTTTAATTTGTAAGTAGCCTGCTAATTAACTTGCAATCGTAATCAATGCATTTTACTTCGACACTTGCGAGAAATCAATTTATATAAATATGTTAAGATTTTATAACGCAACAAAGATAAAACACACATAACAAAACATAACATAACTATACATGAGACTTTGTAAATACTTGACAAACAAAAGTACATTGAAAATGATTAAATAAATAACCTTTCATTCGAAACAAAACCACAACACAAATTCGATTTTCTCTATGAATATATATATATTTTGGCCATAACACAGACACACTCACACTCACACACATACACATATATAACTGCAACTTTTGGTTGATGGAACTGCAGGAAATACGTAGAAACACTTGAAAGAAGAAGCTACACGTATGTTATGCATTTTTTAGCGTTAACACAAATATTTAAGGTACATTTAAATTTGAAATTGAAATTAAATTGTGAATTTAAATTCAAATTGTTGAATATGTAGCGCAAACAAAAAGTAAGTAATAGAATACTTGCGAGTATATAAAAACCTACATACAAATATGTATTTAACCAAATAAGTTACGATACGTAGACAGACACATGAACGGTACTTCCAAGCAACTATAGAGCTACACATCTTATACGGAATCCCTCTTAAGTTGTTCTTTGTATAATACATAAATACTTACATATATACATACATATATTGTGAATCTCGGGCATCGAGATCAGGTCGATATCATAGCCCAAACCACTTGAATGAATCTGTTCACTTTAAGCCACTTTCTACAGAACATTTTTTAGTTCAACCAAACGCTTAAAAACACATAATATATATATAAAACACACAAATACTTACAAAAACAATTCCAAACAAATTAATTAACAAACAAAAAAAGAAATTAAAACAAATGTTAGTAAAAAGACTGAGCTACAAAAAAAATAATGAAAAACCAAAAATTAATAATGATATAAAAACAATTATTAACACGAGATATATTTCAATTGTTTATCATTTTTTGGAACAGCTTTTCACCAATTTAGTTTAGTTTAACTTGAGCTCACTTTACAATTATTTTCTATATATATTTATATTGTAAGAGGTTTAATAATTGATACTTTGTTGAAATGCAATTGTTTGTTATGAAGTTCCTAAACGAAATGCATTTAAGTGTTGAATGAATACGAATTCATATATGAATCACTCTTGTAGATTTGTCCAAAAACAGATAATGGAACTTCGGCATTTGTTTATTGATGATTTATTTCGAATATAATGATGAACATGAATATAAATATATTAATGTACTTACGCACAAGTATCGTCAGCAAAATAAAGAAAAATGCATTTAAAGTTTTCATCAAATGACGAAAATGAAACACGAGATGAGTTTGTGCTCTTAAATACGTAAATTAGTTTCGGAGATTATGTTTTTTTTTTGAGGATGATGATGACTTTCTTTGGGCTAAGGCATAATCAAGATTAATAAAGCAAATACTAAATTATACAACAAAACAAACAAAGACACAAACACTTAACATACAAACAATTGCTTTTAGCTTTCCTAGAACTTTAATTTAGTTATATACACATACATGCAACTATGTATACATAAATACATCAATACTTACAAGCATACATATACTAGAAGAAGAAGAGAAATTATAATCTCAAACCAAATGCAATCTGACCCAGGCTAAAGAGAAGTCAAAAACAGATTTGTTAAAATACGAGTACTTAAAAATCAAGTACGAATTGAAATGATTTAAACATATTTAATTCATAATAACCGATTGCGGACATCATCATGATTGATGATTGACGAAATGAGATAACAACAAAAAAAATAAACAGAACAGCGCATTCAAGTGTTCAGTTCAAGAACAACATGAACATCAGACAGAAACAAGAAATTTAACAATATATTATTAACAATTATTATATTGTACTATTATAACTGAAATATTTAGATGAAATGAAGATTCTTAATTATAACATATTATTATAGAAACATACTGAAACAACAACAAGAAAACCAACATGAAAAACGAAAAACGATTAATAAATGAAAATATAGAGAATATTATATTATGAAATCAATTTTTTATTCTTATTAATAATATCTTTAGGTTAGATCTGACTGAAGAGTAAGTTTTACTTGGTAATCATAGGATATATGTACATGAATTAATCCTTTCCGTAATTGATTCTTACATAGAGCATATTATTTATAGTGCAATATATATTATGAAACCAATTCCGTATGCTTATTATTAAGGTCAATTAATTTTGATCCCATTTCTTAGTGAATTGTGCAATTGAGTTATTTTGTTTGTAATTTTTTAAATTAATGAATTAAATAGATTGTCTGCTCTGAGGTTATCACCAGACTTAGACCCAGTGTTAGTGGCACTTGTACCACTTCATTGATAGATAGATTGAAACATAGAGACAGTTACGACCGTCCACAAAACATAGAGATTAAAACTGGCGACAATTTCATATACTTTAAAGATCCCGAACGAGAATGCGAACGAGAACTAGAACTACTTAGAGCTACTCCCAAGTCTTGTCTGTCTCTTTAACTAAATACAGTACGTAGGGTAATTATTTGGACAAAATAAAAATGGAGTAAACTCAATTAAAGAACTCATTCCGTTTTTTTTTTAAATTATTCAATATAATTACTATAGTATTTAATGTTTTTCCTTTTTTTGCAAATTGAAAATTTAAGTGTTTTTAATGATGTCAAAGCAATAACTTAATCAACTGTCTATATAAAATGTATCGCTATCTGTTTTTGTTTCTGTCACTGTCTCTGTCCCTGTCCCTGTCTTGGTCGCTGTCTCTGTCTCTGTCTTTGTCCCTGCGACTAAATGCGAGATTAAGTTTGAACTTTTGATTTCCTAGTGCCAGCCACAATTCGAGAATCGAGAATCGAGAATCCAGAATCAGTTTTACTTTGGCCACGATCGAGTTCGGAACATGCAGCTCGCCTGGCCGTTGCTTCTGCTTATTGTGGGCAGTGCCTGCCACGCCCACGCCCATCCCACCAACGGGTTCGACGATGTGCACGACGATGATGAGAATAATGCCTGGAATGCGGGCGTCTTCACGCCCCAACCCTTGAGACCGGCTTCTTGGCAGGTGGAGGTCGCAACGACGGCGATGCCGCCAAGTGATGGAGTACAGATACCTGGCGTGGGAGTGCTCCGCGGACTGCACGGATTCAAGGTGATCAAAAATCGACCCATCGACGCCTATCTGGGCGTGCGTTATGGCCAAGTGGGCGACGGTTTGGGCCGCTTCCAGCAGGCGACTCCCGTGCCTTATCAGTCCGTCATCGATGCCACGAGATCAAGTGCCAACTGTGCGCAGTTCCCCGAGCTGCGGCGTCTGCAGGAGGCGGAGGCACGTGGCGAGAATGTCGACGACTGCCTGACCTTGAATATCTATGCGCCCTCTGGAGCTAAGGGGCTGCCCGTCCTGGTCTTTGTCCACGGCGAGATGCTGTTCGACGGCGGCGCCGAGGAGGCCCAGCCCGACTATGTCCTGGAGCACGATGTGATTCTGGTGTCCATCAACTATCGCTTGGCGCCCTTTGGCTTCCTCAGTGCCCTGAGCAGCGAGCTGCCCGGCAATGTGGCCTTATCCGATCTTCAGATGGCCCTGGAGTGGGTGCAGCGCAACATTCGCTACTTTGGAGGCGCCTCGGATCAGGTGACGTTGATTGGCCAGGCAGGTGGCGCCACCTTGGCGCATGCTCTCAGCTTGAGTCCCCGCACCCAGCACTTGTTCCAGCAGCTCATCCTGCAGTCGGGCACCGCCCTCAATCCCTATCTGATCGACGAGTCGCCCCTCGCGACTCTCGCCACATTCGCCCAGCTCGCCCGTTGTCCCCTTCCGGTTCGCAGTCTCGGTCCCTTCTACGAGTGCCTCCGTCGGATGCGCACCTCTCAGCTGGTCAGCGTCTTTGAGCAGCTGCATCAACAGCACGAGCCACGTGGCCTCCCTGCCCTCGGCGCCTTTAAGCTAGTTGTCGGCGATCCCCTTGGCCTCCTGCCCCAGCATCCTGCGGCTCTGGTGGCCAACAGCAGCAAGAACAACAAGACAAAGCCCATGATCGTGGGCGTTACCAAGGACGCCAGTGCTTTCATTGTGTCACGTAAGTCTCGAAAAGCACTGGGAACACTTTTCTCTTGTACCCATTACGACTGAAGCCTTCAGACTGATCAAGCATACCGAATTCATTTTCAAGAAAATTATATTTTAAATTTTTGAAACACGAAAAAATTTTTACGATGATTACACTTTAATGCATAATGAGTTTAGGCTCTTGGTCTTAAAAAGCTAAATTTTTGGTCATTTTGCCATGTTTTATAACAACAAACACTTTTTTAACATGTTGTTTAATAAGTATCCAATTTTTTTAAATTTTGACTGTTACCTAGTGTTATTTTTTAAGTTGAAAACAAGGTACAGTCGTGTTTGAATATAGTTAGGGTGTTCATTTGACCCTAGAAGCGTTGCAGGTTGAAAACGTTGCAAGCTTGCTGCGAGAGCAACGCTTTACGTGCAACGCGCTGCACATATTCACACTAAGCTGCTTTTTGGTAAAATTTTTTTGGATATGTGCAAAGTGTTGTACGTAAATCGCTGCTCTAGTAGCAAGCTTGCAACGTTTTCAACTTGCAACGCTGCTAGGGTCAAGTGAACACCCTAAGTGTTTTGCTCATAAATTGTGCTTCAATTTTCTCACAAATACAACTCATTAAGCTGGCTTCACACGAGCACTTTTTCACCGACACTTTTCGTCAAAAAGCTGTCCTTGTCGCGTAAACACACAAAATTTCAAAACTTCGGTGAAAAACTGACGCTCACCGATGGAAATAGAACACGTTCTATTCGTGAGCGATGGTGAGCGGCACGGATTGCTTTTTGACGAAAAGTATCGGTGAAAAGTGCTCGTGTGAATCAAGATTTAAAAATATTCAATTTAGTATCAGTATATTTAAAATCTATAAATGTGTCTCTATCCGGCTGTTCACTATATCCAGACACGACTAAAGTAGACAAGTAGCTTTGTAACTCTCAAGTCTAAAACTCTTTCCCTCAGGTTTCTATGATCAGATTCGGGGGCTGCAGACGCAGAACATCAGCGACTACATTAATGTGGTGCTGCGTCACACGGCTGCCCCACAGCACCACAAGATGTGGCACGACTTGGCACTGAGAGAAATCTTCACCCCCGACCAGGTGCGCAGTCCCAACGCCCCCAAGGTCTCCCAGGGACTACTCGAGTTGAGCAACCTGATATTGTACCGTGGCCCAGTTGTCGATTCAATAAGGCTGTCCCACAAGAAGAGTCCCACCTATCTGTACACCTTTGCCTATCGTGGGGAGCACCATCGGTTTGGACACCTGAACAGTCCGCTGCCTTTTGGCGTGGATGCCTCGCTGAGTGACGACAGCGTCTATCTGTTTCCCTATCCGGAGGAGGCAAGCCAACTTAACCCCGAGGACAAGTCCCTGGCCCGTGCACTGGTTGCCATGTGGGTGAACTTTGCCCAGAGCGGCGTTCCCAATCCGAATCCAAATGTCTGGCCCAGAGCCGCCTCTGAGTACGGTCCTTTCCTGCGCTTCACCAACTCGCCGCAGGGCATCTTGGAACTGGATCAACACTTTGGCGAGGGCATTTATGTGCCCAAGCTATATCCGCAGTATCTGAATACCGGCAACACCACTTCAATCACAAACACCACCACAACAACCACAACAAGGCGTCCGTACTACAATTACAGACCGCCACAACAGCCAGATAACAGACGGCCTGCAAGTTATCCTTCATCCACCAACGAAATGCAGGAAAGAAGGCAACAGCTGTATCGCGAGCAACAGGAGAGAGCGTTAAAGCAACGAGAGCAGCAGCAAAGAGAGCAACAACAGCGTGACGAGCTACTGCGTCAAGATGAGGAACAGAAACGAGAGCAGAGAGAACGCAACGAGCGATTGCAACGAGAGCAACTGCAGCGAGAGCAATTTGAGCGCGAGCAGCGGCAACGAGAGCAGCAAGAGCGAGAGCAAATTGCCAGGCGTCAGCAGGAAGAGCGAGAGCAGTTTGAGCGAGAGCAGGAAGAGCGAGAGAATGAGACAGGGCAACAGCAGGAACGCGAGCAGCGACTAAGAGAGCAGCAAGAGCGAGAGCAACGAGAACGAGATCAATGGCAACAACGAGTGCCAATTGAAACGGAACAGCAACGAGAGCAGCGACTGCGAGAGCAACGGGAGCGAGAACAACAATACGAGCGAACTCAAGAAGAGCTTGACCAAGAGGCGAGAGAGCAACAGGAACGAGAGCAACAACAACGAGAGCAACAGGAGCGAGAGCAACGGGAGCGAGATCAATGGCAACAAGGAGTGCCAAGTGAGACGGAACAGCAACGAGAGCAGCGACTGCGAGAACAGCAAGAACGAGAACAACAGGAGCGGTCTCAGGAAGAACGCGACCAGGAGGCGAGGGAGCAACGGGAACGAGAACAGCAACAACGAGAGCAACTAGAACGAGAGCAACAAGAACGAGATCAACAGCCACACCAGCCTCCAGCCGAAGGTCCCGATCCGGCAGCCTATCCCTCGTACGAAGATTATTTAAAAGCCTACAATGATCATATAAAGGAACAGGAAAGACTCTACAATCCACAAGCCAATGTCAGCTCAGAGCAAGATCCTGCAGAAGAAGAAGCATCTCTCAACAATCCCTACGAGCAGCCAAACAGCAACTATCAGCAATATGGCGGAGCACATAACTATCCTCGACACTTCAAAACTGTGCGCCGTCGACTCCGCAGCTTAGCGCAACGTGACCAGGAGGCGCAGGAGCAACGGGAACGAGAACAGCAGCAACCTCCAGCCGAAGGTCCCGATCCGGAAGCCTATCCCTCGTACGAAGACTATATAAAAGCCTACAATGATTATGTAAAGGAACAGGAAAGACTCTACAATGATTATTGACAATGGGTGGCTAGAAAAATGAATGAAAACAATTCTGTACCTAGGCAATAAAGTGAAGAGCTTTTCAATAAAATTGTCTTTATATCAAAGCAATTAATAAATTATAAAAGTGGTTTATTTGCCTCGTCTTCTTTTGCAGGAAAAGATCATAAATAATCCTATTATCCTTGAAAGTCAATTGACAGCAAGGATTCTTACAAGCCGATAGTAGGAGGCCTTATAAGACTTACAAGGACTCGCAGATATTTTCATAAAATTTGCAAAATTTACTTGTATCTAAGTATATTGCACAGACAAGATAATTTGATAGACACAAAGATATTTACTTAGATATCTAATTGCAAAATTACACCAATTGGCAAAAGCAGTAATAGCCAGAAATGTCAAATTAAAAGCCCAAGTACCAGGCGAACAGAAATCAGCAGCAGGCAACAAAACGTAATTGAAGTGAAAATAAAAAGTTTGAGAGAGAGAGGGAGAGAGAGAGAGAGAGAGTGAATGACCTTGAGCGGTTTTTTGAGTGATTCTCTTGTTTGAATATTTGCTATTGCAACCTACTGTAAGTTATGCACGCCTGGTACCTTTAACGATTTGCTCGGTTCCTCTAACCCCCAGCCAATTCAATGAGAAGACATATTATTGAAATTTCAAGATCATTTTATTCTTAGAATCCTACGCTTATATCGTAACATTGAGTCGTTAATTCTAGCTTGTGTATTGATATGAATGACACAATATTGTAAGACTATCAATCAACGGACAATGATGGGTAGTGAAAAATATTGAAATAAAACTTTTTATAATATACCTTAGTATTTTACAATGCATAATGAAAATAAATATTCCACTTAAACAATTATAATATTAATTTTTTTATTATAATATTAAAATTATATGAATATAAATTATATTATTTAAATTATTTATGAGTTTCATCCAGTATCAAATACATTTTTCATTCTTATCGTAATTGGTCAAGTCGAACTGAATTTAGAAGCGTATTTTGTTGCGATTTGGACGCTTCACGAGACTCTTCCTCACCTGCAGTTTCTTGAGTTTGCTGGCCACAATCGCCGCCTGTTTCCGGCGCTGTGTCTGGCTAAGAGCCTGTTGTTGAGTCTTGGCCTGAATCTTCTGGCGGGAATGGTTGCGAAGATAATAAACCTCTCGTATGAGACTGTGACCCTGATCCTCGTCCCGCAGGGTGGCTGAGAATTCATTGAAGTAATTCCCACCAATGGTGAGTGTTTCGTCGATCTTCATGTAGGGACCGTAGAGGGTTGTCATGGGTGGCCAGTAGCCGGCCTTGTAGGAGCCCAGGGGATTGCCGGTGATGACAAAGTTAGTCCAGAGATCAACCATGCGACGGGCCATGGCCTCATCCGGAGGACTGAGACGCTGGACGTGCTCCGGATAGGGGAAGAGATAAAGCGCCTCATCGGTCAGGGATACGCCCGCCTTGAAGGGACTCTGCATGTTCGTCTCCTCGTCCATTTCCCGATAGCGATTGAACTCGCCCGCGTAGTCGAAGGAGTAGAGGAACGTGTTGTCCGGGTTGTGTTTGTTGTTCATGTTGAGTGCCAGCAACACTGGCAACTTGTGGTTCAATGTGCCCGCCACCTGTAATCCCGGGAGAATTTCATTATTTATAGATCTGACTACACAGAAAAAAAAATCCGGGCTATTTAGCCCGAATTCAAGCCGAAACGATGTCAGAAGTGGGGTAATCTCGGATTTTCTTAAATCAAGTACAAAATACTTGATTTTTTCAATCCCGAATTCAATCCTGAAATTCTTAAATTCAGGCTAAAAAAAATATAATTTATTTTGTTACATTTAAATTTTTTTAAACTTTTTTTTTTTAACTTTTTTTTAATATTTTCTTTTATTTTTCATTTTTTTTAAAAGTTTTTTTTCAATTTTTTTTTTAATAGTTTTTTTTTTAAATTATTTTTTAGTAACATTTCTTTATTTTTACCCTTTTTTTTTTAATTGACTGTGGGAATCGAACCCAGGTTTTTTTCAAACAGGTCGGCGACTCTAACCACTGAGCCACCGAACTAGTTCAAATGAGAGAGGCCGAAAGAGAATAAAGTAATTTGGGCTTATTTTCCCATTTTAATCCCGATACAGGCTTGATTATTCAGCTTAAGCCTGGAAACATACTTAAAAAATGCAGGCTTAAATCAAGTATTTTAGGCTTGATTTTAGAACGGCTTTTTTTCTGTGTACCAATATTAAAGAGTTAAAATCAGGGACTGTAATCATTATAAGTATTATTAAAAAAATGTTGAAATAATGATTAGTATTAAGTTTTATAGATTTGCTCACAAAATAATGATCAATTCTAAGTTATACATTACTTCTCAACCAATGATAATTTTTTTTAGAGTTTTATTTTTTTGCTCAAAATAAAACTGAAGTTGTAATTTCCACAAAGATAATTTTGATGCTCTCCACAAGACATTTTTTTTTAATTGGATTATTATCTTGGCGTACTGATTAGGAATATATATAATCTTTGCCTAAGAAAAGTTCGAAATTACAACATCAAAAAATAAAACTCATGAAATAGTGAATATTCTTTAAGTTTTATTTGTTTGCTCAAAAAAAAGGATATTGTTGAGTATTAAAGTATTTATAACTTAAAATTAATCTATTAAACTTGAAAATTTTTTAATAAATATGAATATTGGTATTTTTCTCGCTGTCTCAAAGTTATTATATAATAAGTGAATGATTTTTTGATTACAAAAAATCAAATAATCATTATTTGCAGTCCCTGGTTAAAATTAAATTTCAGTTTAGAAATCAAAAAATAACTTTTATGATTTATTTAAGTTATTTTTCAATTTCAATAAAATATTATTTGCATTCCGTACTCACATCAATCAGTCGGGGAATCAGCATATCGAAGGTCCCATTCTCGAGTAGTTGACGGTTGAAAAAGTCGTGGGTGATGAAGCTGGTGAGGAGCATCGTCTTGTCGGTGCCCACGACCTGCCTGATGATGTGGTCGATATAGTTGTAGGTGGTGTACTCATCGTCGGGAATCTTGCCCTCGAAGTCGTTCTCCACAATCTCGTTGAGCACGCGAGTGCCCGCGTTCTTGGGACATCCCCCCATGGCGGGATACGAGAAGTTCGACTCTAGCATGAGGTCGTAGGGATGCTTGGGCAGCACGCCACTTGGTCCGCCGATGGTGAACTGTATGCCGCCAGTGTGACCAATTCCCAGATCCGATTTCTCCAACTAAGAAGTGGAATACATTAGATGAGATTAACACTTTAGCTGATCTGAATACTTACCGCATGTTCCATGAAGGCATTCAGCAGCTCCATGGCACTGAGCTCCATTAGGCAATTGTTGAGATCGCGCACAGTGACCATTTGGCAGTCTGCCTTTTGGGCAATCTCCTGCGCATGCTTGCGGGGATTGTCCTCCAGGAAGATGGGCATAATGGCCGAGCCAGAGTGGTAGATCACCTGACTGAACAGGCCCCGTTGCACCATCGGCGACAGGGTGAGCAGATGAGCGATGGCCGCTCCTCCCACTTGACCCGCCACCGTCACCCGATTCGCATCTCCGCCAAAATACTTGATGAAGTGCTTCACAAACTGCAGCGCCAGAAATATGTCCAGGAAGCCCGCATTGCCGGGTATCTCGTCAGTCTTCGTCGAGAGGAATCCAAAGGGTCCCAGTCGGTACTGCGGCGTCACCAGCACCACATCCTTCTCCAGCAGATAGTCGGGCGGTGCCTCCGAGTTGCTGCCCTCGTACAGATACTCCCCGTGTATATAGACGAGCACTGGCAGCGACCCAGTCACGTTGGGCGTGGTGATTGTCATCGTCAGACAGTCCTCCACGTCCAGCACGTCGTCCAGTTTGGTCAGCGATTCCATGGAGACGACGGACGGACAACCAATCTTCTCCGCCGTCGCATCCATCACATCTTCCCAGGGCTCTATGGGACGCGGTGGCTAAAAGGGAAAGAAAATAATTTAATTAATTAATAAAAAAATAAATAAACAATCAATAATACCTTATTTCAATATTATTCTATTAACGAATTTTGACTTTTAAAGTACTTTTAATTGGTTTTACATGTTTTGTTAATTGACCAACAATTTTTTTTAAGATTATTTTAAATTATTTCTGTTCAATTTTTACATTTATAAGTAATGTATCAATGTTTGGGTTTGATTTATATTTGAGCAGAACATTTGTAGTATCTTCAAAAACTTGTTAGGAAATTTAAAGAAATTGTGTGAAACACATCTGAGATTAAAATTATATTGTAGATCAAGAAACTAAGATTGTAACATGACAGAAAGCCTGTCATAACTGGTTATTGGGAATATGGTTATTTTTGCTCAAAAGTCGAACTAATTATTAATTTACGATTATTTTGGACTTTGTCCAGTTATTTAATGATTTCGATGACAACAAATCGGAAATAATCTTAAATTATTACAATTCTTCAAACATAATCAGGTATATTTAAAAAAAAATCAAAACTAATCTTTTTAAATAGTCGGACTATTTTTGATTATTTCTGCTTTTTAATTATTGTAAAAACTTAAGATTATTTCTGATTTTTTGTAATCGTAATCATTAAATAATCACAAATTATTTCCAAAAATAGTTCAACTAATAAGTAAATTTAATCAATGGTTTCCAACACACACATTTATTTCGGGGTCACCCCAATTTGAGTACCTTGAAGCGATGTTGTCCCGTTGGTGGCTCAGCATATCGCATGTCCACGAACTGCAGCACTTCTCGATTAGTCCAGGCCGTCTCGATAACCTTGCCCTGAATGGCGCCCAGTTTGGGCAGCTCGATAATTGTATCCTTTTCATCGTCGTATTGTCTACCTCGCACTCGTCCCTCGACGGCAACGGCAATCGAGAGAGTGGAGATCAGAAGAGTCCAAAATTGCATATCGAATAGGAGGAAACTGAAGCTGTTCCGAAATGCGACAGCACTCGACAACCCACAAAACTCAACTGAATCTTGGCTGAGGTCTAAGCTGAGATTTTGCTCGAGCTGAAGAAAAAGTTTCACCCCGGTTCGCATAGATCATCGGAAGAGCCGAAGAAGAGCCTAAGAAGAATGCCGAAGCAGAAGAAGAAGCCCAAAATAGAATGGAAATGGAATATAAATATATATATACATATATATGGTGCATATATGTTTTGGAGTAAGATTCGGTGTCCCATTGCTTTAATGGTGTGCAAATAATTAATTATGGAATTCATTTGCTCCGGTTTCTTTTCGCGGTCTTCATAAAAGTAAAAGCAAAAGGTAAAAGTCACAGCAATTTGTTAATTGTCTGCTAGAGGTCAATTTCAATCATAAGCTGAACCAATTTGGCCAGCTGATCTTCGTATTTGGTCAAAACATCAGCACAGCCAGAATTAATATTTGTTGGCAAATATAGGTTGAGTTGGAGGATGGACTTTGGCAGCGTTTGTCTTTCTCACGATGAAAGTTCGCAGCGAATTGCCGAAGTTCAATTATAAGTTAAATGCTGCGGGCAAAAATGAATTTAAATTTTAAATTAATATACGACTCGATTCCACACACACATAATTGCTGCTACTGGTTTTAGGACTTTATTTCAAATTGCGAACATCAAAATTAATCATTCCAAAGCTGCGGGTGAAAGCATTACCATTACCATGAATAGAAATGGGCCCTCTTTAAACTCTGACAGGTCAACAACCTCCAAAGAGAGTCAGAGATACATTTAAGTCTATATATTCAAATATATAATTGTATTATCACATACGGGCTTTATATTTCAACATAAATTATACTCTTAAGAATTCTATCTCCAATGAATATTCAAACTATAATACTATTATTATTAAATTTATATTCAGATTAAATTTATGGCTTGCAAATTTTCAAGAGTAGCAAACAATTCATTATCATGCAAAAATTCACAAGCTATTCATCAAATGATTCACAAATGAAATGCTGCGCCGAGTGACATTTGAAGTCATTCATGTTGGAGTGTGCGCCAAATAAATAAACACAATGCTCGACCCGATCGGCGTTATTGGGTTCCCCGTTTCTCCAGTTTATAAACTTGGGCTTCACACCTGTGGTCAGTGAGAGGAAATTGCCCTCTTCGCCCAGGTCATTGATATCCGTCCAATACGCATTTGAGGGATTCAGTTTTACATTGATTGCATTCAGTTCCCGCTGATCATCCAGACTGATCAGATGGGCTCCGAATTCGATGCACTTGTGAGCAGCTCTGTACCAATTGAGCGGCTGCATTTCCTCAATGTAATAATATTTAGATCCGATTTTCTGAAACGGTTTCCTGTTTATGTTCTTTTGCTTTTCGATTAAGCTTTCCTGTTCCGACAACTTTAATTTGGTTTCCTCGATGGCAGCTGCATAACTGATATCTTTTGCCTGCTGTGCCACCAGCTGACTCTCAATTCTATCCAGCCTGGAACTGGTGTTGGCCAACTTAACAGAATCACACACTTCCCAACGATCTTGCATGAGTGATATGTGATCCAACATGGGTTTCAACACCTTGAAACAGTAGGCATCGCATTGATTTTCCTTGTTCTCTACCAAAACTTCTCCCTCTTGCTGTAAATGCATACATAAATCATTTTATATAAATTATTATTACGTATACGTACCGCTTGACCAAAGGAGCCCAAGAAAAGTGATACTAAAATTCCTAGCACAAAGCAATTCATCATGAAACTTGAATCAAGCTGCAGCTTTTAGCAGAGCTCTGAATAAACTGAGCTCGATTGAATGAAAACAAAACTTATGCAAATTGTGAGTAACTTGGTACAGTGGAGTCTCAAGTCTCTTAAAAAATTCAAAGCTCTCTTTTTTTTGCTATCTAGTAAATCCCAAGACACAATCTATTCTCGTTATAAGAGTACTTATAATAATAATACTACTTATAGAAAGTTGATATATACCATTTGATGTTTTTATATATATATATTGTGGTATTTATAAATACATATGCATTTAAGATAAGAACTCTTTTATTGAGCTTAAAAGTGTTGACTATACCCTGCAGAGCATCCGAATAAATATGGGCATTTCCAGAAAAAGGTCCACCTCGCCCAAAAACGAAAAATTGATCAAAAACTCACATCTTGTGAAATTTTCTTCCAAAAATGTATTCAAGTTATTTATTTAAGGAATATACACTAAAAGAAACTCAATAGGTTGAACATATAGATCCTATATTGGAATAAATTCACTTTTTCTATATTTTTGCCCATTTTCTTGAAAATTGATTTCCAAAATGGACCGTTTGTATTCTAAGGATTACACTTAGTAGGACAGAAAAATTGTAACATGAACCATTTTAATTCATAGAAATATAATGAAAGTTTAATTTAAAACGAGTTTTACACCCGGTTTTCGATATAAACAATAGAATTTGATGAACAAATTGTTGGAAAAAAATAGGTGAAAATCTTGTCACGTTCGCGATGTCGCGTTACAATTTACTTATAAAATTTGAAAAATAAATAAAATGATAATAACATACAAAAATTATTTCTAAAATGGAAAGCTACATTATTTTATTATGGTTGAAGAGTGTTTTCTTCCAAATTTACTCGCAACCTTTCGCAGTCTTTTGCATTTGTCAAGATAAAGTTAAACATGACTTCCATTTTTCGTCGCGTTCGCGATGCATTGTTTTCTATAAATAATTCGAAAACGACAAGTCTTCAAAGCTTGTCCTTTATAATAAAAATAGTGTTGATAAAATGCATTAAACACGTGAAAAAACATTTTTGAAAATGTCAACTTTTGTCATTTGTTTTTCCATTTAAAGACGTACAAATGTCGCGTTCTCGATCCTGGAAATACCCATATATGTTGGCTCTATAATCTTCATAAAAATGTATCATAACTTATTTATAATATAGCCCTTTTTTTTATCAAATTTCTCGAGCCATGATATTATTTTGGAATAAGCAAAACTTTACAAATCTTATTAAAAAACTCAAATGCCTCAGAAATAGCATAAATAAAATGTAATCAGAAATTAAAAACTTTGCTCGTATACTGTGGAATACGTTACATATTATTTCCGCTGTAAGTTCTCAGTCATTGATAAGTAAATGACGATTTCGTTGGCAAAAAACATAAGTAACATTAATGGCATGGAATTTTTTAAATCAATTTTAAAGAACACTTTAATTTGGTAACTAAACGAGCTGAATTAAGGAACATTTCTTACCAAAATAAAATCAGATGTAATTATTACAAATAGCCCCAGAAATAAGTTAGTTTATAAATAAAAAAAAGTACCTACACCTTTAGGATGACCCACTTATAGATGATCACGCATTCAATGAACTCTAGTAACCCCTAACGGGTTTGTGAGTACGCGATGATTTCTTGGCAATAAAAACTAAATTTTGACCACGCGCCTCGTTCTCGGAGTTCTCTTCGTGGCTCTCTCCCTGTTCTCCATCCTCTTCGTCCTCGGTTTCTGTGTTATCATGGTTATCCAGCTTATCCTGCTTATCGAGAGCGTCTCGTAGAACGGCCTCCAGTTCGTAGTAATCGTCATTGATCAGACTGTAGCCCTGCTTCACCTCCTGCACCGCAATGCTGTACTCATCCAGGTAGTTGTCCCCGAAGGTCACAGTGCGTCCGATGTGCATGTAGGGTCCAGTCTCGTCGCTCATCGGTGCCCAGGCGGGAACTCCCTCTGCCCGGGGCACCCCCTCGGCTGCAAATGAGGTCCAGAGGGCGACCATCCGCTTGGCGATCTTCACGTCGCGATTGGCGTTGATCATGTGGACGCGGGGCCAGGGGAACAGGTAGAGATTCTCGTCGGTCAGACTCACGCCCATGTCGAAGGGCACGTCGATGGCCTCGTCATCCCCGGTGGCATAGCGATTCAGCTCGCCCTCGTAGTCAAAGGTGTACAGATAGGTGCTGTTGGGCAACTTCTTGGCATTCGCCTGCAGCACCAGCAAAACGGGATTCTTCAGCGCAATTGTGCTGCACAGCTGCGGAAGTCAAATATAAACATTTATTAAGAATAAATGAGAATAATATTCAAAGAAAACGAAACTTAGATTTAAGCAATTCATTTGGGAACAATATTCAGACTAATCAATTAAAAAACTCGAATAAAATAAAATAAATTAAAAATGGCAAAGAAAAGGTTCGATTTATGGAGATATTCGACTTATAGAGCTCTTTTTTTACGTTTATTAATTTTATTGCTCGAGTTGGAGAGAAATTCGAGTAATGGAAGCTAACTTTATTATCATTGAATTTTTAAGCAAGGTGAATCCCAATATTTAAACAAAGGCACTCCTTAGTTCTAGTTAGTTTTAAATACAGTTGAACTTCCCTAACTCGAACTTCTCTAACTCGAATTTCTCTGTAACTGGAACTAAATGAGTGGCAGTAAAATTAATAAACTTAGGAAAAAGAACTCTATAACTCGAATATCTCCCTAACTCGAAGTTTTTCTTTGAATAATGGTGATTCGAGTTAGGGAAGTTCGACTGTAATTGGTAAAATGATCATTTTTATTTTATACTCAACTTGTTTATTTATTTATTTATTGAACATCCTAGTGCTATTCTCCCGATTCTTTCCATCCAAATTTCAAATTTCTGAGAACATTACTCTTAATTGTTGCTTCCAAGTTTTGGTATTCCTAGTATTATTTTATTTATATGCAATCCTTAACTTAAATTTGTACTCACATCAATGAGGCCCGGTGTCAGTCGCTTGAAGCTGCCGTTCTTAATGTCCGCCTCGCTGAAGATGTATTCCTCGGCAAACTCCCGCCAGGATCCAGTGGGATCTTCTCCATTGATCTGCTTTATAATCGTGTCTATATACTTGGGTCCACTCATCCTGGCATCCGTAGTGCTCTCATTCAAGTTCTCCACGAATATGTCTGTAATAAAGAATTTAATTTTAAGATTATTTAGAATGAATTCACATATTTTAATAGATTCCTTTTGTTACTATTTGCATTTAAAATACACATGCTTTGTGACCCACTTCTGACCTAATTAATTAATTAGTTTTGTAATGATTTTAAATTTAAAACCTGTCTAAAGTTTAAAAACAGGTTTTATCAGTTTATTAGATCATACTATATGTATATAGCAATATTCTTAGTTCGAGGCACACTAGGATAACGAGAGAGAGAGAGAGAGACAACTTCTTTTCTTTACTTCCTCTGTTTTCTCCTGTCCCTCCTATCTAATCTCACTCCCGCTCTCTCATTCTTATTGATCTCTCTCTCTCTCTCTCATTCTTATTGATCCACCATCTCTCACTTTATCTTGTCTTTCCTCTCACTCTCTCTCCTTCTTCTCTCTACTGACCATCTTCTCTCTCTCTCTCTCTTACTCTCTCTCTCTCTCTCTCTCTCTCTTACTCTCTTACTCTCTCTCTCTCACTCTCTCACTCTCTCTCTCTCTCTCTTACTCTCTCTCTCTCACTCTCTCACTCTCTCTCTCTCTTACTCTCTCTCTGTCTTACTCTCTCTCTCTCTCTCTCTCTCTCTCTCTCTTCTCATTCTTATTGATCCACCATCTCTTACTCTATCTTGTCTTTCCTCTCTTGACACTCTCTCTCCTTCTTCTCTCTACTGACCATCAACTGCATACTTCTATCTCTCACTCTCTCTCTTTATTTTTCTGCCATCTCACTCCCTTTCCTTTGATTGCTCACCTCTCATCATGAAGGTTCCGCCGTGCTTCACACTGCCACCCAGAGTGGGATATGCCTGGAAGTTCTCCGCGGCCAGCAGTCGACCCGGATGCTCTGGGAGAATCCCGGAGGGTCCTCCGATGACCAGCTGGATGCCGCCGTAGGCGCCGGCGCTGAGCGAGGACTTCTTCTCGCCGTGCAAACTGAAGGCGGCCAGCAGGACGGTGGCGTTCATCCGGTTGAAGCACTTGTGCAGCGAGTCCAGCTTGGAGCTCTTGCAGCCGGCGAGGCGGGCGATCTCCGTGGTGGAGGCCAGCGGGGAGTCCGTGATGAAGGCCGGCGAGAGGGCTGTGCCCGACTGGTAGATGACCCGGTGGAACAGACCCTTCGGCACGGCCGGACTCAAGGTGAGAACGCTGATGAGAGCCGCTCCTCCCACCTGGCCGAAGAGCGTGACCCGCTGCGGATCTCCGCCAAAGGCGGCAATGTGCTCCTGTATCCACTTCAGGGCCAGAATGAGATCCGTGACGGCCGCGTTGCCGGGCATCTCCTCGCTGAGCGTGGACAGGAATCCAAAGGGTCCGAGGCGATAACGCACCGATACCAAGACCACGTCGTGCTCCAAGAGGTAACCCGGAGCAGCTTCCACGGTGTCGCCATCGTAGAAGAAGTCTCCGTGCACGTAGACCATGACAGGAGCAGGACTACCTTCCAGCTGAGAATATTCACTACAGGATTAACTATGTTTCTAATCTAGAGAAGATCAGTTAACTCACCGATTTAGTGTTGACCGTGAGACGCAGACAATCCTCCACGTCCACGCCATTCTCCTCCAGGTTGGCGAACTTCGCCAGGTTCTGTATGGAGGGACAACCTGCGTGATGATTGTGCGCCTGGAGAATTCCCTTCCAAGGCGAAACGGGCTCAGCCGACTAATCAGGAAAATAAGGAATATACAGATAAGATTAAGGTAAATGACAAAATATATATATTTGAAACTATTATAATTTAAGCATTTATTTATTATCTATTGTCTATTATTTATTATATTTTATTTATTATTTATTTATTTAAGAGAGGATCAGTAAACTTTAATTTTTATTATTTTAGCTGATATTAGAATTACTATTTACTTTAATTTTAGATTAATCCAAATTACATAGAAATTCAAATAACGATTTTAATCATTTAAAAAATGAACATTAATTGATATTCCCTTACAAGTTTCATTTATTATATCCCTTCAGTACTTTTTATAAAATCTAAAAATGTATTAAGTGAAAATCTCATTTCCTAATGGTATTTTAAATTCTAAAAAATGTTCTGTGTACTGATTTTAGTCGACATTAAATGAATAGAGTCACAGTTGAAGATTTCAGAATGAATGCTCACCTGGAAGCGTTCCGCCTTTCCGTAGGGAATGTCGAGGAACTGCATGACGCTCTTGCCCGTCCAGTCGGTGAGCGAGGTGCGTCCGCGAATCTTGCCCAGAGTGGGCAGAGTTGTGGTGAACACCTTGGAATTGGGCTTGTTCTGCTGTGGCTTATTGGGCCTGTGCTGTTGCTTGTTGGGTCTCTGTCCAAGTGCCTGGTTGGGCCGCTTGTTCTGATTGATTCCCTGGCCTCCCTGCTGGGGTCTCTGCTTGTTATTGTTCTTGTTCTTCTGGGCGGAGGCGCTGCTGATCGCAGCCAGAGCGAGAAGCGCTACCAGGAGCAGCAAGGGGACACTGCGCAGATTCGCCATGTTCCGATCCGTTCCAGATGCCTGTCCAAGTTCAACTGTTAGCCAACTGTCTGTTCTGGTCAGAAAGAAGACTTTCTCGGCATAATTAAGTGTGAGTGTGAGTCTCTGAAGCGATCAACCTGCTCAACACCTGGCGGCGGTTCTACTTTAGACTACTTTACAGTGCCTCCAACAAATTGGGGTCAAGTTGCCGTCATCTTCAACTTCTTCAAGTTCTTCTGCTGGCAATCGAGTTCAATTTTCGCAAGGCATTTGATTATAAATATTTATCAAGCTGGCTTCGAACCAGAAATCGCCCAAAGGGGCGCAACTCAAGAGACTTGTGCATGAATTATGCTTGGCTTTTGAAAGAAAAACATAGTCGACCCATTTCTTGACCCCTTTGCACTCTCCGAATGTCTGACATGACACTTATGTTAATCAGGTTGATATTCGCGTGACAATAAACGAAATCCATACAAATCTGATTTAATTATCGCCTATTAATGGCAAAAGTCAATAGAGATTGAAATCGAAAAATAACATATATTTATAGATTGATGCTTAGAGGTCTGTCCTGTATAAATGAATATTTGGGGGCTTTAACACTTTTTGGCATTGTATTCCCTAGACACTATTTACTACAGAATTTTAAAATAGTCGTTTTTATCAATTTAAAAAAAAAAAATAATAAAATATAATAGAAAAGAGATTTAACAATTTTTTTTTTTTGCGGTCACTCTTAGAATTGTTTGAAGAATTTTTTTTTTCATTCAAAAGGAATTTAAGTGAATATAACTAACTTTGAAAAGGTTAGGGTGCATACAAACTTTATTAAGTGACTGTCGAATGTAGCTGATAAGGACATTTTCAAATAAATAAATGATTAAATAATGACCAGTAAAAGTGTAAACAAATTTTAAAAGGCGATTTTAAGATCTCTTTCACACACTTTCAACAAAGAAATTCTACATGAAATTTAGAAAAATAACAAACATATTTTTAAAATCAATTTGAATTACACGATAATTACATTCAAAAAACCGATGACAATAAATGAGTACACAATTTCATTGCTTATGGTGTTTTATATTCGTTAATAATTTATTAATAAACTAAACAATCATTTTAAGTTATAAGTTATTCAAATGCATTAGTCTAGATTTCTATATACATGTCTGTATGTATGTATGTACGATGGTTTTCACTAGCTTAAAAACACACAATTAACCCTCTAATGCCTAACCCCGCCTTTAGGCGTGGTAAAAAAATCTCAGTAAAAATTTTAAAAATTAATATAATGTTACATTTAAATTTTAAGATATATGGCTACAAAACTTAATAAATAATTAAATGTTCCATCAGCCAGTTTTTTTTTTACCGCTCTACGAACAGATTTACTACTTATTTTCTTTGTCTGAAATTTAGTGAATGCTCAAATTTCATTTTTTCCGTGGGCATTAGAGGGTTAACAATTGCATGAAAATGCGCAGAAATTGATATTTCTGTTGGTATTTTCTTTTTAGTGTTAGTTCACATATTCGTCTCATTGCCAAGCTGAAAAAGTTAATTTGAGAACATTTGATGAATTCTTTTTCTAATGGTTTTTGTTGTTGTTGCGGCAATGCATAAGAATGACGAAGCAGCAGCAGCGACGGCAGCAACGACGGCAGCGGCAGAAGATCAATATGTATTTGTGTGTGTGAACACTTGACAATATGAGCGTGTGTGTGTGTGTGTGTGAGTGCTGAGTATGCGAGTGTAGGTGAGTAGGCGTAACACCCACACAGCTCCCTCTCTCCCTCCCACTTCAGTTTTTATATGTAATACAAGCGCACAACCGATTTTGTGATGAGTGTCTCGTTGTCATAGAAACTGGTTTGAATTGTCACATTGCCATTTAAGACCTTGGCTGGCATCATTTGGGACTCGGGCGCCGCCTCGATGGTGCTCTGCCAGGTGTTGGTCGTGTTGGGCCCCACGAATCCCATCTCGAAGAACCACTCCTCCATGATGCGTCCCTTGAAGAGCACCTTCTGATCGAGCCGGAAGTTCTCCATGGCCTCGATGGTGCTAAAGTTGATTTCCCTGGACACGGCCCGCATGTCAAGTATCTTGACGGGCACGCGCGCCTCGTGCTCCACATCGGGTGCCGAGAAGTCCTTGTTCTCCTGCCAGATCACCTTGCCGCTGTCGGCGTCGCGTAGAATCATGTAGTTGATTTGGAAACCCTTTTGGATTTTGTCGCCAGCGCTGAGGTCATCGGAACTCATCGTCGTCGTGTCACAACCAGGGAGCTTCTCTTCTATTCGATTCTGATGCTCGCCGTGCAGCTCCAGGTTATATTTTTGGAAATAAATCAATGTTTATTTATAAAAAAAATACTAAGCTAAATGTATGTGTGCCACCAGTGTTGCCACGTGTTCAACGCCCGTATCATTATGTGGCAGCTTGGAAAATAAAAGGTGGCAGCCTTGGCAACGGCGTCATTTTTGACCAATTTTAACACTTTTCAGAAAAGTAACAACTTTTAACAAAATATAAAAAATTTTATTTTTTTTTAAACTTTGACACTTTTGCAGAAGTTTTGTTATATTTTTTGCGATTTTATAACTTAGTTCTTTAGAATTTTCATCATTACGCAAAGACTGTCATGCCACAAAGCAATTTAAAAATTAAACTTATTATTTTAGAATATTTATTATTTTCTTGGTTTTTTTAATTGCACTTGAAATAAATTATTATTAAATTATTTAAATTTCTTAAATATTATCCGAACGAAAACAAGTGCTGGAAAACACCACGGTCTCTATGTTATGCTCGTTGTGTGATGTTAATAACATTGCAGCTGCATGTAAAGCAGTGATGCCGAATTGGCCTATTTTCAGATAGATTAGTCTGCAATTTTAAAATTTTTCAATTGTATGCATATGTATATTTTATCTTCTGCAGATTGCCATTCGTACAACACATTAACACATTAAACACCTTATAAATGAATGAAGGCGAGAAATGATTGAAGAGGCCTAAAAATGATTAAAATAAAAAAAAAGTAATAAAAACCATTTGTCTTTTTTTCCAGAAAATGTTTGGCATCACTGATGTTAAGTCCTGCCACTGTAAAATCAGCTGTGTTTGTCACTCCGCCCAAAACAAAACATTCCAAAAATGATTATTTTTGGCGTTTATATAGTGAGTAAATCTGGCGGCCTTATATTCAATCTGGACAGCAATGTGCCGCGAATAGAGCACGAGAAGACATTCACATACCCGCTGGACCTGGTGCTCGACTACGATGCCAAGAAAGTCTCGGTGGCATTCAACCGCAAAGACGGCATCAACAGTAATTGTTTACTATTAATTCTATCAATTAATGATTAATAACCACTGTTTTTCCAGTTGGTCACGTGCTGGTGGCCGTCAATGGCATGCCTGTGAGTGGAGCCACGCTGGAGGACGGACGGGATGTGAAAACGACACTGGAGTCCGCTGAAAACTTTCCCATAAATCTCAAGTTTAGTCGTCCCAAAATGACGACGAATGAGAAAATCTTCCTGGCGAGCATGTTCTATCCCCTCTTCGCCATCGCCAGCCAACTGAGCCCGGAGCCAAAGAGCTCCGGCATCGAGATTCTGGAGGCGGACACCTTCACGCTGCATTGCTTTCAAACGCTGACAGGCGTCAAGTTCATTGTGATCTCGGAGACGGGCCTCAACGGCATGGACATACTGCTGAAGAAGGTCTACGAACTGTACGCGGACTACGTCCTCAAGAATCCCTTCTACTCCCTGGAGATGCCCATTCGCTGCGAGCTGTTCGACAACAAGCTGCAGGAGCTTTTGTCGCAGGTCGAGAAAACGGGCATTTATAATATTGATAAATAAATATGCACATATTTACGTTTAATAAAAATATGTTGTTAAATTATCGAGTGGTTTGTGAATTTCACGTGGATAGGCCGGATACTGTTAAATATCTTATTTAGATAGAAAAAGGTTCACGAGGTATGCATGCACTTAAATTTCTGATATCTGATAAAAAAAATAATTTACTTTGAGACCAAAAATATAATAAATAAGTAGACGTTTTCAAAAGTTCGAAAATTTCAAAGGGTACCTAATGGGTCAAGGACAGTTTTGGATCAACAAAAGAAATTCGAATGCCCTTTCCATTGACGCCAAATAATTAACTCTAAGTGGTGTCAAAATACTTACGGCCACCGCAGTAGTTATAAAGTACTAACAGTCTTGTTCCTACCAATATAGTGCCATTTCTGTAATACTTGAAGGACATACTTCGACTCGCCTAAAGAGCTTGCCGCTGCCTATTAAATTCCCTAAAGTTTTTCATCAGCAGTCGTTTAATGTTTTGAATTCGGGCGTCTGTAGATGATGTTGATGGAGTGTCTCCACAATGTGCCACCTCTTGATGCATGCTTCAGCAAAGGTTTTACTAACTTGATTCCTCACAACTCTACAATGAATTGATTTGAAATCACTGATTTCATATTGTGACTAAATAGAGAAACACTTGACTAAAACACACCGTACTTCCTTCATGAACAGCCAAATCACAGGTTAAAAGAACTCCAATTATTGGTATTCTGGGACTATTTTAATGTCCGGCAGCCGAAGACGAGTTATCAATCTTATGTTAATAATATTTAATTTAATTTATTTGTTATCAGCATTGTTAATCAGTTTTTTTCATAGTCTGAGTTTTACTGCTTTTAGAAAAGCTGATTCCCAATCTGTCTAAATTAATCTTCAAAATATTTCACTTTAACCACAATATTTAATACATTATTTAGTTTTTTTTTTTTTATTACGTATATATTTTAATAGTTTAAATATTCTTTTTATTTAGTTTACCGCTAAAGCAATACAAAATTGTTATTTAAGCTACGAGTTACACATATGTATGTATATAACAGCTACTGACATACTTAGAGAAATTAAAGTATGTATTTTTATGTATATAATATATTCGCACTAAATATGTATGTACAAAATGTAATTTTAATTAAATATAATTTTCACATAATGCTAAAACGCACATTTCATATTGTACAGACAGACAGACAGACAGACAATTCGATCTCCTGGCTTATTTAGTTATTTGTTTTGTATTTATTTATTGCGTTTAAGTCTATAAGTCTAAGGAAATACAATATGTATATGAGAAGTGCGTAGGCAATCTTTATAGTAAATGAATGTTAATAAGTATGAATAATTACTCTCCCGCTCGTTTACTCTCTGATATAGTACATTTGTATAATTGTGTAGCTGTTACAGATTATAATAGTATTGCAATAAGTTATGGGACTCTCTCAAAAATCATCTTTCTGTTTTTTTTTTGTGAGTTATTACAACTGCGCCCCATAAAAATTTCAATATAATATTGGAAAGAAATTAAAATTGAAATAGATAGAAAATCAATAGAACAAAACAAAACCACATTGTTAGAGCTTTGGGAATGTGTATCACAGATACACAATTAATCCAATGTTCACTAATTAACTTCCTAACAAAGTGCTGCAAATTGATTATTTAATAAACATTTGTATTAGTCGTATATAAGTTTTGTTTAATTATACTTTTGGCAGGAACACTTTGCGGTTGGTTCGCATCAAACTGATCCAATTAACAAATCACAATACAAAGTGCATTCATGAGACATTTCCAAATATCTTCATCTTATTTCATAGAACTCATAGATACTCTACTCAGTCAGTCAGTCGTTGGCCTCTCTTGGCACCTGTTTTTTGTTCAGATATTTGGTATATTTGCTCTACATTCTAATGAAACATTTAATGTGATTTATTGATCATTAGTTAAATGCATTTTTGTATTGTCAATGTTAATTTTTCTAGTCTTTTACACCATTATCAATGTTTCGTTGTGTGTTGAAGGCCTTTGGGTATTTGATAATCATTTTTAAATAATTGCCAAGCAAAATTATTTAGCAGGCGGCTGGGATATGTTTCAAAGCACTTAAAAATATATTGGGGGAGATAGAAGATAGTTGCTAATGCTAAAGTAAGACATATACATATAGAAGGACTAATCATTACAAAATTTGCACTAATTGAAAATTGTATTTCTTTTCCGTTTTACATATAATATATATATTTGCTGCATTTTCTTTGTTCTCTTTCTTTTCATCTTCCTCCTTGTGTTTTGTTTTTTTTTTGTTTTGAATTTCTGGTATGCTTAATGTAAATAAATTATATCACAACAATAGAGACAAAGTTTGTGGTCTGCGAGTGTGTGTGTAAGTATATATATATATGTATGTATGTGTGTGTGTGTGTGTGTGTAGTGTTGCTTTCGAGTCTTATTAACAAAATTCAAAGATACACGGAACGAGAGCTGCACGCAGACTACAAAATATAATTAAATATACATACGATACTTATATACAAAACGTTGGGCTTAGTACAACATTTGAGTGCACACATATATGTTACATAAATCCATATATAAATTGCATATATATATTTGTATATATACTACACACAGACACACACACACACACTTATATATACAACGCACGCAGACACAGACAAGCTGATGCTGATGTTCCACTGAGATCCAATACAAGAGTAACGCCCCTCGTCGTTTTTGGGGGCTCGTCCAGCGCCGATTTAATACTAACTCTTGCTGAGCGCCTTCTTCTTCCTTTGTACCAGAATATCGTAGAACGGATTGTGGCTGATGGACTGCGTCAGGCGCTTGATCCACTCCTGTTGATCCTCCTCCGTGGCGGCGGACATGCGATAAACCGTGTGCTTGCCTTCCACCACCTGAAAAAAAGAAGAATTTGGTTAAAAAATATAACTCAGAATTCTTATTCTTATTCACTTTATATTATATTTTAAATTTGGTATTTCATAATTTATAAATTAAGTTTCATATCTTTATATGATTTTTAAATTTGATTTGATTTATTTGCATTTTTTACCTTGCCCTCGGAGTCAGTCTTGCATGCCTTGATGATATCGGCGCCGCCAGTGGCAAACAGCTCGAAGCAATGCGGTTTGCTGCGATCCTGAATCTCGCGCACCGATATATTCTCCAGGGGAATTATGCCACGGGGCTCCTTATCCGTAGTATACTCGAAATAATACAGGCAATTGTCGTTCAGTATAAACCAGCGTCGCTTCCACGATTTGTATCTATTTAAAAGACTTCCATTATTAAGCAGAACCAGATTAAGTGGGAGCTTAGTTGACTTACCTGCCGCCTTGTTTCCAGAGCCAACCCTCCTTGTCCGGATTGAAGAAGGTGTGCATCAGATCGTTGCCATCGTCTTGGGGTATCTTAAAGGGCTCCGTCCTTATGGATTCGTACAGCGATTCGAGCAGACCACGGGGCAAATCTCCGCCATTGTTGATGCCACGATTCATCGATATGAATTGCTCAACGGTGGGTTTGTCTTTGACCTTTGGGTGTTCCACATAGGAATTGAGAAAGAATTGTTATAAAGTTTAACACCAATTTATAAAAGATACACTTTAAAAAGTTTACATTAATTAGGCCTATTTGTTTAAATGCTGATATCATTCGCAAGATGCGTCTACAGGCCAATTAGTTGGCACTCGGCAATTTGAACTCGTGTGAAATGCTTTAGACTTGACCTATTTATAGTTTTTCTCATGTTTGTAATTGCTCTAACGCACAACTGGGGAGGGAACTAAAGAGAGGGGAGAGAATTGAGTTGGAAGAATGCGGAAGGGTGTCGTGGGGTCCCTTCGATAATTGGCGGCTGATAGACGACAGAAATAGAGAGTATTTAATTCCGCAAATTGTATGTATAACTGTTTGGGCCACGCGTCGTTCGCGTTTTCTATTCCATTTTGGCAAAAAAAAAAAACACAAAACACACACACTTTTACAGAACTTCCTGTCATTGCCAAACACTTCCGGTTCGCGAACCCCATGACAGTGAATTGAAATTTGTTGCCAATAAAAAACAAACGGAAATAAAAACATTATTTTGGCTCACAGAAAATGTTAAATTGGAGTACTCAAAGTAAACAGATTAAAAGCTAAACTGCAGTAATTAAATTTAATTAAAAGAAGATCATCTTTAATTAACTGTGACCGCGTTTTCATAGTTACAAAATAGTACATTTGTAAATTTTTATTGGGATCGCCATAAACATTTTTATTCAACATGTTTTCCAACTAAGAAATCCACTTAATTTAGGTTCTTTTTTTTCAATGTGGTTTTTTTTAAATACGGAAATTCCCCTTTGGACTGGATTGTGGTACTTTTTGTTTTATAAAAGTATATACTTTGGTAAAATTTAGAGGGTACTTCCCTGCACGGAGTTTTTGTACTTTTTTGCTTCTGCTCACAAATGAATTTGACAGGTATAAATTATTGAATTTTTAATTTGAGATCGTGAATTCCCGAATAAACTTTAAGAATTATTTAAAACAATATTTATGTTGGACAAAATTTGATGTAAACTAAAGCTTCCCCATTTATTTCATATTAACAAAAACATACATTTATACAATTTTATTTAAAATTCTTCAATTAATCATTAAAAATATTTTAAAGTACCTTTCGAATTAACTAAGAATTTCTTTTAGTCTTTTTGTTTATTGAATCTTTAATATTGTAAGAAATTCCCCAACTATTCATTTTTAAATATTTTATAGAACCTTTTGTCTTAACTAAGAAATACACTATTTAATGCAACTTTTAGAGCATTTTTCGAATAACTTACCGATGGATTGTGTAGGGATGTATTGAGCATTATGATGGCGAAGCTGAGCACATAGCAGGTATCCGTGTTGGTGAAAATATCCAGATTGAGTTGACAATAACGCTGGGCGAAGCATTCCATCATGCGATCAATCTTTTGGGCCTCGCCGGGCAAACGGAATGACCACAGAAATTGTCTAAGCGATAAACATCATGTTAATTCAATTGGCCGAATCAAAAAAAGAGAGATTTGGGGGAGAATGAAATAAAGGACCTACCTCAGTGCCTGGACCAGTATCAGATTGGTGAAATCATGCAGAGCCACAAATGCCTTTAGCACATCCTCGTTGAAATCGTTTTTCTCGCCGAGGTAATCGCCTGGAAGAAAATCGGCCAAAATTTATGTTATGCGTTATGAACTTTTAATTGCATTGTCAGCCTCTTTCTCCGCTTTCATTTACAAGTCGTTGAACTTACCTATTGCCGTTTTGTTCAGACCCTCGCCCTTGTAGAGGAAATGCGCCACATCCTGGGGATCATGACGCAACAGTCGATTCTCTACGAGATACTCAATGCCTGCAAATAAAAATAATATTTGAAAATAGTCCGAATTAGTTGTAGAATTAGTATTTTTTAAGTAGTGTAGCAGAAGATAAGAAAAGCACCCGGAAACATCCATTGAATCGAAGCAAGTCGAGCACAATCTACCCATATATTTTATTGTGTTGTGTTCTGTGCATATAAGTTTTATTCGTATCGTCAGCGAGCCGCAGCATAAACCACCGCACAGTAATCTCAATAAAATAATAAATAAAAAACAAATCCGAGGAGCGGCCGCAATGAAGACACATCGCTGTAGATGTCGATGTCATTATTTGCCAATCAAATTTCAGAGGGTTCGAGACTTGAGCAATTTGCGATAAAAGCCGGAAAGCGACAGAGCTCGAGGCAGCGTAATGTAAACACATTTAGAGCACAGCAACAACAACAACACGACAACAACACGACAACAACAAATGCGACAATCAACTGCCAAATTTGGCAATCGCGTGTGGTCGCGCTGCGCCAACGGTAGGTGGCGCTATAACAACAATACACCCCTCGGGGATGTTCATTGCACGTAGATCATTTAATAAATACAATACCATTTTAAAGACGAATGTAATTGTACAATAAAAAGGGTAAACAAATCAAAGTAACACATAAAGGTCTATTAAAAAGGGTTGCCAATTGGAAGACTCATATAATTATAGCTATAATATGACGGCTACTATATTTAAAAATAATATAAATAATTGTGTTTCAAGTAATTTACTCAATCCTCTCGTGCAAACTTCTAAACATAATTGTAAAAAAATAACCACAATATTTGAGAATAAAATTATCAAAATTACTTTAAAATGCTTTTCAAGTCATAATAATGTTATGGAAACTCTAGCAAAAATAACCACAAATTAAAATGAAAACCTTGAATAAATATATTTAAGTTTATTTTTAACAAAGAGTATCATAAAATAGTTAATAAATTTAAATATGATATTAAAAATTAATTTAAATGTTCTATTAAAAAATGTTCAATTTAAATTATTTTGAGATCATCGCAAACTTGTCGAGCGACCCTCGCGAGGCCAACAAGTTGCGCGATTTTCATTCTTTTAGTTTTCTTTTTCTCTCAATAGCCAGACAGATTGGCTTTTCAGATTGAAGCTTTTGTAGTGGCGTTGTTGCCAATGGGAATCCATATACACCACAATGACAACAGCAACAATGACAACAACAGCAACAACGACAATCACAACAACGACAATAATAACAACGACAACAACAATAATAATGCGAAATGACAACGATAATGACAAAGGAGTCATCGTCGAGAAGTTGCGGCGCGTTTGGCAAAAAGTTTTCCTTTATTTTTTTGCGGGGCGTGACACACGCGATTAGCATCAGCAAGTTGGCAGCTCTGTCTGCAAACTACCACCCCCTATTCCCCTGCCCCTCCCTCTGCTCGGCATTATGGATGGCACATTTGTGAGCTATTAATTTAAGTGTGTGTGCGTGTGTTGTGCGTGTGTCTGGGTGTGAGACGATGATGTGGATAATCGGCCGATAAAGCGACAAATGACGATGCCCTGTAAACCAAACCACACCACGCCCTCCAGCCCATCCCATCCCCTTCCTGCCCCTCCCCACCCATCGCCTAGGGACAATTTTACATTCTCATGTGCAAGTTTTTAATGTTTTTTTTTGTTTTGAATTGAACTCGATTCCCTCTTTGTTATCGCATCGCTCGTCGGTCGCTGACTTCAATGTGGATTAGCATTTTTATTGTGTCCCCTCCCTAATCGCCCCCTCCCTCCCTTCCCTCACCCTAAAACAGCACCTCCCCCACCTCACCCCCCGATGACTGACAATTGGAATTTTATGCAGGATGTATCCCTCTCTCTCTCTCCCTCTCTTCGTGTTGTTGTTTTTTGCTGATATGCGGCAGATGCGTCGTCGTGGCCTAATTTTGACTTGTCAACGTGAATTTATGGCCTAGAGGACGATGAAAATATTTGATTGGCTCTCGAAAGTGAATGAGGGAGAAAAGTGGAAAAGCAGGTCGATTGCCAGTTCAGAGATCTTAAGATCGAACGACGGGTCATGTGAATGGAGATGCCAGCTACTTCTACTGATTCTAAAGTCAAGAAATTGGAAATCTAAAGTCATTTCGTTTCGAATTCACAAATACAAATTTATACTGTTGTTTTAATGTATCAACACAAAATGATGAGTACAATTGAAGAGAGATTCATAAACAAACAATGCAAAAAGTCAAAAAAGTTTAAAAAAAATTTGTTTCTAATTCGCAACCAGTTATAATCTATTTAATATAAGAACAGGTCACAAATCTCTATACGCAAAGATACCATTTAAGATAAAGTAAATATATTTATTTACATCATTTAAAATTCACAAGCAGTTCTAGCGCAAGCTTCAAGATACGCTATTGTTTTTTTTTTTTATAAAAAATAAAAGCTCATGAGATAAATCGAGAACAGATGTACGTATATAAGCATATATTACTTGGCCTTGTCCGTCCGACTTTTCTGTCAACGAAAATGCCCTTCACGGATTCTTTGCAGCAAATATTGCGACATTGACATTTTCATTAAATTAAACGCTGAAACACTTCACTTCACTTGACTCGTGGGATCTCTGCAGCACGTACTACAACAAATGTCAACGAACTGTCAAATTTGTCAGCATTTTAAGATGGTCTGGATATGTTCAGGGAAATGAGGGGAAATTCACTCCCTCGGCAAGGGGAAGCGGTTTTCTTTTTCAGTACGTTGACAGCATTCAGCGTGGCATTCGCTGCATCTCATCTTATGTCAGGCTCATTACGTTATTAAATTAACGTCGAAATTATCTTGAACCCTCGACACCAGCAACACCACAACCACAACTGCAGCATCACATCACACCACTCTTGGAGCCACCCAATTATGACTGTGGAAATTTGCATGACAATTTCGCTTTTTGGCGCCACATCACGATTTCAGTTTTCATCACTTTTTTTTCATTTTATGTCTCATCTTCATTGAGAATTCATTTAAATCATTTACATAATTATTTCTCATGACGATTTTGTTAACTTTCCTGAATTACGTATTCACAAATTGATTCTTATTTAAATGTCTGAGTTCAATTTATAATTAAACATACATGGCTCGAGGCTTTGTGAGTCAATTGCTTTGTTTGATCAGGGTAATATATAGGAACTCATAAGAACTAGTCTTTATTTATAGCTGTGGTTGCGCACACATCATTTCTTTCAATACAAAACTCTCAGGTAATTTACTCTGATGAGTTTATTTAAGATGTAAATTGTTTCTATAATTGTTGCTAGTTATTTATAAATTTTTGTGATGAAGAACAGCAGATAAAAACAACAGCTAAAGACATGAAAGGCAATTTATATCTTGGTGTAGTAAATAATTTTAACAATGTTGTCAAAATTGAAAGTTACTTAGCTAGCAAATGTACACAATGTTAACAAGTTAACATTTTTGTTTGATTTTTTATTTTATTTTTTTTTAATATGTAGAGCCTTAGATCGATATTAAACTCGATTCCCAATGTGACTTTACATCAAATGAGCCATAAAAAATGTTGCATTCGACGGGCTAAACTTACAATTGTGGGGAAATAAACAAGGAACAGGAATTTACATTGTGTAAACTTGAAGTCGAATTTAAATTGAAATAAAGTAAATAAAAGTGGACTCAACTTGCACTATCCGTAGCCTAGAGATGCAAAACAGTTGGAAACCTAAAACTTTGTCCGTATTTTGTATTTTTTATAAAACTAGTAATACTTTTTCTATATTTTTGCCAGTCTTTTGGTTATCTGTGTTTTCTTCACATTGCTGCACTCACCTTTCTTGGGATCCATGTTGAACTTTTTGCGTCCAATTGACATTTGTTTATCCTTATTGGAATGCTTGTCCTCCGGCACATCGAGCGCCTCCATTTCCGAGACGACCTCGCACAGTTCATCTTTGATTTGCTGCAAATGAAAGTGAAACAAAAGAGGAAATTTAATTTTAAGTGTCGAACTTTCACAGAAATTTGTATGCACAGTTGGTTGAGTTTAACTTGAGCCACATGCGAATGAGTCTCGAGTATGAATACAGTTTGAATGCATCTGAATACAGAGTCGTGAAATGTGCGGAAATGAGGCGACAATTGTTGTTGCTAAAAATATAACAAAATACAACTGTATTTGGAATGCAAAGGTTCAACAAGACAACTGCCTAAGTATTCAAAAACACTCATACACATTCACATTCACATGCTGTAATGTGCGAATCATTTGCATCTTTCCAGTGCCAACCGTGTGGCGACTGGCGCCAAATCAACGAACGAATTTGTTTCACTTGAAACAATTTTCGTGATTCGTTTCAAGTGCTAAAAATACTATAACAAAAAACAAAGTAAAAGAAAAACGAGAACAATAAAAATGTTGTGATTTTCAAAGCAAATTTCATTTAATTGAATTATGGGCATAGACAACAAGTACCTGACACGGTCTGAGACTATTCTTGGGGTCAATTCTCTCTCAAATGTATCTATGTATCTATGAGATACTTTTACTGGATCCATCACCAAGTCTTCATATCAGACTTGTCACATGTATTTAGAGAGGCGTGACAAATTTGTCAAACATCTAATTGAAGACAACAACAACAACGACGAGGCTGTAAATGTATCTCAAACTATGAGTATCTGTTGTATCTGTGATACAGTTGCTGCACTCGAGTGTCTCTTCTTCTTGGTTATTTGTCAGCCAGTTGACGCTTGACTGGCGAATGGCCACGAGACCGGAACATATCAATTGCCCCCCTTTCTCCCTCCCTCTCCCTCTCTATACTATACTATATGACCTTCTGACTCATTTGCTCAGCCTATATGCAAATCGAGAGTGGAATGCCAATTAAAACCGATGAGAAAAACAATTGACAACATCAGAAACAGAAACTACATTTTTCATTCTGATTTCTCGACGTCGTCGTCGTAGAGTTTAAAGTAAAGTTATGCGATGAGCTCATTGTGATGACCCCAAGAATTTGCTAATTTTAGAGATTCCCGAAACAGATCATTATTCGGTTTTGAGAATTCGATTCGCCGAGTGATTTCTAGGGGTCGTTGACGTGACAACTTGACAACTTTTTATACCCTTGCAAAGGTATAATAGTTTTGTTATGACACATGCAACGTGCAAGAAATTGTATTGATTCCTGAGATATCTCAACCGAACTCGCAATCATAAAAATGTCATTTCAATAATAATTTGGTTTTTAATCTAAGTATTCTCTTAAGGGTATTAAATCTTTTGTTTGCCAATTTTTTTTTTTTTTTATTGCTCCATTTCGATCCACACTCACTAATTTCAAAACCCAAATGCTGTTTAATAATTCCAATCAGCGAGAGTTGATGTCAAGAATAATAAAAAACGAAAAAAGACATCCATTGTTAAAAAAATATTTAAAAACAACTTATTTAGGAGCATCTTTCAGATATCTTTAAGATCATAAGATCACTTTATAGCTTTTTCTTAAAGACTTTTCACATGAATCTTCCACGCTACTTCCGTTGGGCTTAATAACCCATAAAAGATACAGAAAAAAACAAAAAACGAAACCTTTCAATTAGTGCGGAGTTCGAATTATGTAAATTCTTGGTTGGGTTAAATGATCAACAGAAGCCCTCATAATAAATAGTCGCATTGCCCGCTGGCAACGAGAAAACATTTAAGAAATTATAGAAAATTACAAGAAGAGTTGATGAAAGAGAGAGAGAGAAAAGGAGAGAGAGGGGTAAGAGTTCTGAGACGGCGAATGCTGATCAAAGAGCAACAGGTGGACACAGGGGGTTATTGATAGCAAATAGCAGACGTAAAGCTAATGAACGTCAAGCTTAAAAATAACTTGAAATGAAATAACAACAACAACCACAACAACAATGAAGAAAGAGAACGACAGGTAAACAACGTCATCAAAGGTGTGGGAACGAGACACGAGGAAGTCTGAACAAAACAGAATCAATCAAGAAACCTGTTTCAATGCAATGCAAATCCATGGAAAGACACTTGAAACACAGGCAAAGGCCAGATAAACTCAAAGTATGACGATTCTCACATGAGTTTACATACCATGGAATACTTTAAAATAGAAATTGTTTCACTTAAATGACAACAAATCATTAACTAATGTCTTCAATTAACTAATGAGTTATTCAATTGCGTATTTCAATACTATTCAAATGCTTTTTGGACCTGTGCGCATTTGAGAGATAAGAGACTTAAATGCCTCTCAACAAAATAAACAAAAAATAATTCTAAAAAAAATACAATCAATTAATGGTTCTATGCGATTGACAATTAAATGACAGTGAAGGACAGGTGAATGTAATTTTTGTAAGAATAAAGTAACTACAAAGAAAATGCGATAGTTGATTATGAAAGAAAGTGGATGACAAGGGTATTTAATGCAAGCTAATATAAATAAGCATAGTTGATATAAAGTAAAAGGATGCAATCAATACATAATGCAAATACGACAGATTTTTGTCTATTTTAGCTTAGTTGTTAATAAAGTAACAATGGAGGACAAGTACGTACAATTAGAACGAATGAATGAATGAAAGTAAATATAGTTTTTCTTGAATTCCGTTAGAGGGGAAGAGACAAACTCCGATATTTCAGCTAAATAAGTGAACAAAAATTGCATACTATACATATCTAAATGAATATGAAATAAAGTAAATGATGAGTATACAATCTCTCTCCGAGAGAGAGAAAAGATTTGATCCTGGACATTGATAGAATGACTGCTTTCATAATTATAAAATTGCACAGTTGTGAATTATATAAAAATGAATGGTGACTTGAAGCTCTCTCTTAGACACCAGCGCAAAAAATGAACATGGAGGTGGATGCAATAATAAAATTGCATAGTATATCTATATGACTTCTCAAAAAGGCATAATATTAATATGATTGTCATATAACCAAATGGCAGACTGAGATTAAAGATAGCAAAGTAAATGCCAAAGAGTATCAGATAACATAGAGTGTTGGGTATTTGGGTGCAACATCTCCTCTTCCTTCCCCCTCCCCTCTGCTCACACACCTTCCCAGGCAAGATTGGCACTCATACCTGTGGTCGTCGCAGTATGACGACATTATTGCTCTGCTCGGCATTATTGCGATTTCGCTCCATGAGCAGACGACAACTCTCACAGAGATTTGTCTGTTGTTGTTGTTGTTGTTGCTGTTGATTGTTGTTATCGTTGTTGTTGTTGTTCAGTTGTTTGCTGCTGTTGTTGTTGTCCGCAATGCTGCTGCTGTTGTTGTTGTGGCTCTGACTCTGGCTGAGTGAATTGCGTTCGGATTCGCTTTGCGAATTGGAGCTGTCATCAATGAACCGCAAATCGCCCGTCTCCGCTTCAGGTGTCAGCGGCGAACTCAACACCGAACTGGACTCCCTTTCCCCTCTCAAATCGCCCTCATCCTCCTGGACATCCAGCATGCAACCCAAGGAATTCGAGCGCGATTTCCGAGGCGCCTGCGGCGGACGCTTTGAGACGATCTCGCCACGTTCATTCAGCAGCAATTCGACGGGTCGCGAGACGATCAAAGTGCGCGTTGTGGTCGTCGTTGTCCGGTGCGTCAGCTCCGAGCGCATGTTGTAGAGCAAAGTGCGGGACTGGGAGTCACTGTCGTCATTATCGCTGGGCAGACGCAGCAGCTCCGCCTTGCGGCTCACATCGCTGCAACTCACGATTTGCGTGCTCAGCGTGGGCGTCGTGGGACTCGCAGGGGGCGGACTTTCAGCTCGCAGTGCTGTCACCTTGTAGGTGGCAACACTGGTGAAGGGCGACAGCGACGGCGAGCGGGGGGAACGGGGTGGGGGCGACGTCTTCACTTGTGGCAACTTGGGCGTGGAATTCTTTAGGAGATTCGCCGTTAGATTGCAGAAACAACGCGAACAGACGCCGCTGCTGAGAGTGCTGCTGCTGCTTCTTCCACTTGCACTTCCGCTTCCGCTTCCACATCCGCTCTCCTTGCCCAAGAGTCTGCGGCGATCCTCCTCCTCCTCCTGCCCATTGTTTGTTCTTGGCGCTGTTATATAAAATGTGCTACTACTGCGACTCCCCGGCAGCATTAACCCTCCTCCCACCGCCGGGGGCGTGGCGCCGCCCACCGAGTTGCTGCTGAGATCAAAGCAGCTCCGTTGCAACTGCTGTTTGCTGCCAAAACTCCCCCCGCTGCGTCCGTCCAAGGAGCCGACGCTCTTCTTGGCCTTCGGCTGGCGACGCAGCGAACTGAACCAGTTGCTGATGCTGGGACGCTTCTGATGCAGCGATGTCGTCGTCATCGTTGTTGCTAACCAATTTCTCACTTCCTTTCACAGTCTCAGTCTCAGTCTCGATTCTCCTTTTAGCTTTTATTTCAACGTGTTCTTCTTTGACTTCGGCTTAATTATTTTGGCTTCTTCATGGCGCGACTCTGAAAATTGTAGAGCATTGTTGATGTTGTGGTTGCCACGCAGAGGTTGCAACAATTTACAAGTACAAAAGGCGCAGCGAGAATTGTTATACCATAAATTCATTAGCTAACTAGTCGGCGGTGCTACAGTCGAGCGCACTCGACTGTCAAAGACCACGTACTTATAGAAATAGCAATTACCGGTGAATCTTAAATTATATTTATAATAAACTTAGATTCCTATGCATACAATAAAAATTTGACGCCGCTCGAATTAGCTTTCGATAAAGAAAATTTTATCGAAACCCAGGGAACACCACGGGGAGGCCATTACAAATGTAATGGGGTCACTTTATCCAAAAAAAAATTTTGGGGACCTCCGAGTCGACTTGAGTTGCATAAAGCAACCCCAAAGTTCCCCAAAAATGTTGTATTTCTGCTGTCTACGCAGAAAAGTGTATATACACTTATATATAATAATAATAATGTTAGTAATAATGATAATGAAAATAATATAGTAATGATTATAGTAATAATAATAATTAAAATACAAATAATAATTTCAGTTATTTTTTTTTTGGTTTTTTTTTTTTTTTTGTATTAATAATAATAAAGCTTCAGAATTAAAAAAAAAAGACGGCTGTAATAAAATACCTAATGCTCGCAATTTTCTATACTGACTAAAATTCCACTATGGTGACTATATATTGTCTCAAAGGTTCGCGCGTTGGCCCTACCGTCAGAAATATTTGTCATCGCCCAATCAATGTGTGTATCACAATTGGTTGTAGACGAATTCAAATCTAAAAGAGACTCATATCCTAATCTACACAAAAAGTCATAAATCCTATCACTACATCCTCTGAGATCTCGTAAGCACATATTAAAATCTCCTAATATTATGGAACTCCTATCTAAAAATGAAAATCTCTGAAATAAATCCTCAAATTCTGCTTTAAATTTAGGCAATGGATAATTTGGAGTTCTGTATAAAACTAAGAATCCTAAAGATTTGTATTTAAACACGGCAAACTCAAACACTGCTGAAGAAACATTATTAGGATCAGCATAATGTCGACCACTGGAACAAAGACTAACATTCTCGAATAGTTCACTTTTAATAAGAATAAGAATGCCTCTTTTTGGCCGAGTTCTGTTGGATAATGATTCACAATCTAGACGTATTGCACAGCTAAACCCAGGAATTTCATATGTCTCGTTTGAAAATATAGAAGTCTCAACGAAACATAAAAGGGAAGAATGAAGCATTAATTGATCGGAGCAAATATCATTAATGTGACAGTGCAAGCTTTGCGTATTATGGAACAATGCATTAAATGTAAGGCTGTGGAATAGACAGTCATAATGCGTACTTAATAATTTGGTGCTCCGCAGACTTCGAAGCTCTTTCTCTACTGCTGAGCGGGGGCTCGATTTTGGGGGCATAAATCCACCAATAATAAAAAGGCCTGCAGCACTTGTGGCTCTACTGCAAGCTACGTATAAGGCCTCGCGAATTATGTTTACAGTTGTATGAACAACCACTTTACTGTACGTTGCTCCTTGGCTTTTATGAATAGTTATAGCTTCTGCTGGAATAATTGGAAATTGTTTTCGGTCGATCTTTATTTGCTGATTAGAATGAAATTGAAAATTTTTTGTACATTTGTGAATTGGTGTCCAAGAAGACTCTAGAGGATGGGGACACTTGGCCCGAGCATTAAGTCCTACACTTTCATCTATGAAATTTATCCAAAGAACATGTGGAGAGTTGGATGAATTAAAACTGATATCCATAAGGATTCCGGAGGCTCCATTTACTAAACCATCTGCCGTATCTATGTTAACCGTAATCATGTACTTGGCAGTGGTTTTCAAAATAAGAGATGTGCATAACCCTTGGGTTTTGGAAATCGCAAAATTTTTTACTGCTTCAAGGGTCTGCTGTTTCTTTTCGTCGGAAAGTTGTAAGCCCTTTACGAAATCAAGAGCAGCTGAAATATGTTGAGCAGTTGGAATAGAGTTTAACTTTGCCGTGTTAAATACAGAAGTATCTTTATTTGTATAAAACAAATGAATAGCATCATTTGGTAACTGACTTTCGTTGGAAATTCGGGATCTAAGCAAACTTATATCATCAGACGACATATTACCGGATGCCATGTTGTTTAATGCAATTGCAAAAGCTTGGTCATCTCGCTGTCGCATAATCTCTGTGAGTTCAAAAAACTTAAAAGAGTCCCACAGAGACGACCCATATATTGGACCGTATGGGTCATGCGACTCTGAAGTGGTATCGAATATCCATCGATCTCCAACAGGACTTAGCTGTCTAAGATCACCGAAAACTATAACAGAAATCCCTCCAAATGGTACGTCACTGTTATTTAAAATTTGTTTTAGGCGAGAATCCAAATGGGACAACATTTTGGCACCGACCATTGATATTTCGTCAATTATCAAAACTTTAAGATCAATAAATTTTGAACGGAGGGTATTTAATAAGTCGTCTCCAAGATTCTTAAAGGAGGACGAAGATTGATTTAGTTTAAGTGAAAACATAGAATGAAGGGTAGAACCTCCAATTCCGAATGCTGCTTTTCCTGTGGGAGCACACAAAAGAATTTTAGCAGTAGTTGGGTTGCAGCCGGGTCTGGCTAAGTATAATTGAGAAAGGGACTGAAAAAGTGCTGAAATTAGCCTACTTTTGCCGACACCTGCTCCTCCTCCCACAAATTCGTGGAAAACTATATTATGGTGGGCATTATGAAGCGCATGAGTAAAATAAGTCTTTTGCTTTAAATTTAATGATCGAACAATGTTCGACAAGCTCTCAGATGATATTAATGGTGGAAGTTTTATTATTCGCATAGTATCATTCGAATCTTCAATTTGGTCATTTAGATTATTGTTGCCATTTACATTTAAAACATTTAGTTGAGAACTTATTTCAGGAAAAGCTAAAACCCTAAATTCGTCATCTAGATGTCCATCTAATTGTTCGTCCTCGGTATTGCCCTCAGTTTCTATGACCCTTCTAAGCACATCATCTAAATCTTCTAATATGTTATACTTCTTAAAGTTAGCCCTAATTAACTCCTCATTTTGTGCGTAAATTTCTTCACAATTTTTCTGAACTAGTTCTACCTCTTCATTTCTCCAACTAAAATATAGCATTACGAGTTCCCTAAAGTAATTTTGCCTATCGATATTTAAATTAAAACTCCTAAATCGAATAATTCGAGGCTTTGTTCTCTCCCTGATATACCCACTTTCATCGAGGAGAGGAACAGGTAAGCCACCAACCATTTCATTCTCGTAAACATCCTCATTATCGCTACTTTGACGAGTTGAACTCAATGACTTTGTGAAATTATACTCAGCAGCAAAATCGGCTAAACACAGGCCGTCGAGACTATGAGGTCGCTGTTCATAGTGGTCAAGTAGTCCCACTACAAATATGTCATTTGAATCTGGAGACATATTTTGAAGCTGTTCTCTAGACTTGAGCATTCTAACTCTATGCTCAGGTAACAAAGTATTAATGTAAACTTCTGCGTTGCTAGTCTCAGACAATCGCAAACCTAAACAGCAGTAGGCGGCCTCCTGAGCTGAAATCTCAGTGCCGGAAATGAACTTGTGACCAATATACTGCAGCCTTTGCTTGAGAGAAAGATTGCCAGTCTTAATCTCTTCAATTACATCACGCATCAGTTTGGAAATGCCTCTTTGGGATTTATTTATATAATTAATTATATAGCTGCAGCATGCATAAGGGTCCAATATAAACTGGATATCCATATTGGCTCTTTGCATTCCTAGAATGTGTTTATTATATGCATTAACATTAATTGCTGCGAAACTTCTCTTCAGGAAAATTTGGGGCTTTTTCAAAGCAGACCTAATAGCATATATGTAGTCCTCGTAGGTGAGGCGCACTTGATCGTGGGATAAAATATTTTCAAATATGCTCAAGTGATTTATGGTGTCCGAATCGAAGGACAAATTTAAAAAATTCTGAACTCTTTTTAAATTTTCACGATGAAGAGAAATTTGAGGAGTTTCTTCAGGCAGTGGCCTTAAAATTTCAGTTCTGGGCATTGGAAAAAATGGAATACCAAAGCGACAAATAGAGTTTCCTCTCACTTCACGTATGCATGAGTGCCCGTGCTTGTGCTTTTGGTATTTAATATACTCAGAGAGGTCGTTATTTGTTACATCTGTGGTAACGAATTGATCAATAAAGTCTATTACAGGTTGAATAGATGCATTATTGTCGAAATCTACTTGAGGGGCATCTTTCAGCCAAAACATTCCGTGGATATGAGGTGAACCTCTATGCTGGAATTCAACTCGCCAGTAGTGCATAAAAACAAAATGCTCTCCGAAAACCCCCCCTTGCTTCTTCATAAGCTTAAATAATTGCCTATACCGATAGTCGAAATAGCGTGCACAGGTTACAGGGTCAGTACGGATTAGTCGCACTTTCTCATTAGAAGGCAACCTAAATGCTTCTTCTTCTGTAACTTCCTGCTTGTCCACATTGTTTTTTAAAAGCACAAGCAGCTCTAACCATCTACTTTCAGCAGCCGACAAAGTTATAAAGAAAGTAGGCAGTCCAAACTGACGAATCATGGCCATAACTTTCTTTTTTTCTGCTTCCCAATGAGCAGGAGACGTGCGAATACCCTTAAGGACCCTATAGCCTTCATCGTGGCGAATCAGATGGTCCATATGCTCTTCGTTAAGAGCGTCAGAGGCTGAAATAGCGCGTGAGGCGCTGTGCTTTCTTAAGCAAATCGAAGTACTGTTTCTAATACAGATTAGCTCTAACTTCTTATAGTTAAAAAATAATTTGTCAATTCGACAACCTCTCCTATCAAAATTACGAAGCTCAGATCTAACAATGGTTGTAAAACTTTCCCTAGACTTTCTTTTGTTGCCAGCAAATATTGTAGGAAATGCTAATTCCTCAGAGTCAGCATCCATAATCATATCTAGGGGTCTTTGGCCTTCGCCAGGAGCAATTATGATTCTTTGCATAGCAGAAGTCCCTATGTTATTCTCAAGCAGAGTTTCTTGACCCCCAGGATTGAGCTCCTCCATTTCAACATCCCCTTCAGGATGAAACGGTTGCTGAAATTCTCGATTGAGTTCTTCCACTGCCTCAGCGTCTGCTTGAGAAACTATAAAGGGAACAGTATCGGAAGTAAAAGTTGAAATCCACTGTTCATTAAGAACTACATTATGCTTCCTATAAAGTTCAGTGTTTATTAAAAACCTAATTGCTTCTGCAATCCTTAAAGGCCTAATGGTTTCAGTCATGTAATCATGATTATATTCCATCCTACGTTTGAGGTGGAGCTGTATTACCTCTGCTTCATGGAATGCTCGTGGAAGAGATGTCACGATATTGCTTACTGGAATGGGGACATTGACTACAGCTCCTTTAATTGCACTTTGTCGATCAACACCTAATGACTTGATGACCATAAATGGAAGACGTGGTGAAATAAGTCTTTCTTCTAGAGGAGTAAGACCCTTAAGGCACTCGGGCAGATCAGGGAAATCTAAGCCATTTGTAATGGAAAATTTTGGTTTCTTTCGAGCTTTAATATTATTAGTACATGTACTGCAAAATTGAAAGATGTTATTGTCAGAGGGAAACTGGCTTGACAGGCTTAAAATGGACTCACTATACTCATTGACACTTTCAATGAAAGTTCTCGAAAGTTTTTTAATTTGGTGGGGAAACCACAGGCCTTTGCAGCAAAGGCAAACTTGACTTGGACCCAACTTTATCGTTTTATTAAATTTACCTATTTGAGCCTCTAATGGGGTTATGTCCTCAAAAATATTCGCACGATTCTCTCTCATTCGTTCAGCATTTCGCCGATTTTCTGCTTCCCTATTTTGACTAATGCTCCTATTTTGGCTTACTCTTTGGCTTACTCTTTGTATAGCGGCAGCGATTGTTTGTCGTTGTAACAATCGAGCACTTTGACGTCGTGCAGTATTGACCGCTTGTTCGACAATCCTCCTCGCAGGATTGTCCCTAACTTGAGATCTAGAAACCCTATCTCTCTCTCTTTCTAAAATGCGAATCTCAAGATCAGTTCGATGAATTGCTCTAAGTTGTGTGTTACGTATTTGCTCCCTATTCCTAACTGTAGTATTTTGGCGTCGTGTGGATCTACGGACTCTATCAGACACCCTTTCCCTCTCCCGAATCGTAGCGTTTGTACGTCTCTGTGTCCTACTCTGAGTATTTGCCTCCTGCTCAGTTGCCTGTACGTTAGGATTCCGTCTGCGGTTCGATCTGCGGACCCTATCGGACACCCTTTCCCTCTCCCGAATCGTAGCGTTTGTTCGTCTCTGTCTCCTACTCTGAGTATTTTCCTGCTGCTCAGTTGCCCGTACGTTAGGATTCCGTCTGCGGTTCGATCTACGGAGACCATCGGACACCCTTTCCCTCTCCCGAATAGTAGCGTTTGTACGTCTCTGTCTCCTACTCTGAGTATTTGCAATTCTATCCGGAACTGTAATCCGAGGATTTCGCCTTCTAGTCGATCGACGTACCCTGTCAATTTGTCTTTCTTCTTCTCTGATCTCAGGGTCTTCTCTACGTTCTCTCTGAGATCTTGTTATATTTTCGTTATCTTCATCTGCTATATTTTCCCTATTTGACCTATACCTTAAACGACGATTAATAGACTGCTGAGAGGCAGACTGCCGAGTTCTGCGTGGCATGTTTAGCAAAATATTTATTTTTATATGTATGTAAGTAATATATATATTATATATAATATATATTATATATATGTATATATATTATATTATATATATTAATGTTAAATAATCTAATGAATATAGAAACTATTAAATAATGTTATCGAAAATATTAGCTTAGAAAACTATTTATATATAACTATAGTTGTAACTATTTATATATTATATAATAATATAAATAGTTACAACTATATAATTTTATAAATAAATAGTTTTCAAAATTATGTTAGTTATATAAATAAATGTATTAAATTAAATTTGACAAATGTTAATAACAAAATTTTTGTTACTAACTAATATATTTAAATAAGAAATAATAAAATAGGGACAAGGAAAAAAATAAGAAAATACGAAAATAAAAAAATTAATTAAATATGACTTGCGTGTCAAGTTGATTAATAATTATTCGAATTATTGGATGCGCGAAAACCGTAACCGAATGCACCGAACAAGAAAAGATCAATAACACTCAATAATTGGAATAATTGTCACTACTAATTATTTATTTATAAAAAATTATGTACTGTGTGTATTTCAGCACCGACAGCACATAATAAAACACACATACATTCATATATATGTATGTACATACATACATACATTCGGCCCCAGGCACGCGCCAAATGCAAGCAAAGCAGGCAAATCTACCTATATGCAAATGTAATGTACGTACATATGTATATATGTATGTATTGTATTAAAAAAATTACTTAATATTTGTTATATTTATATTTAATATTGATTAACGTTATTCTATTTATTGATTTTCTGAAAAAACACACACGGACATACATATGTATGTATGTATGAAAACGTATGACGGACACACTGCAGACACCCAAAAATTGTCAAAAAGAGTTTCTCACTTAACAACATATATACTTCAGAGAATATATGCAATCGTAGTATTTTATATTAAGCACTATTCACTATATATTAGTAACACAATAAGAAACACTTTTCAAATCACTCAATTAAATTGGACACCCGCTCGAACGAAACGAACAAAACGAATTAAGCAGAAAGTAAAACAAAAGCGAATAGACCAATGCATTTAGCATTAGAGGGAGCGAGACAGCCTTACATGCACTTCTAAGATCTGTTAAGTACACGCATACATACATATGTAGGCACGCGCCACAACAAAAGAAGTTTCTAGCTTAACATATTCTTGTTGATTGTATGTAAATCTGTTAAGTATACACACACCTACATATGCAAGCACGCGCCAAAACAGATCAAATTTTTGCTAACATTCAAATACTATTAATTTCATAAAGTAAATAAAATAATATAATTGAATGCAACACACAAAATAATGATTTGAATTAATGTTAATATAAGATCAATATAAAATGTCAGTAACATTGGCATTAACAAATAATAGAAAAATTTAAAAAAAAAATTTGCTCATGCTGTGACTTGAACCCACGACTTCCGATTTATCTATTGGAAACTTAGACCCCCAGGCCACACTCTCAGATTGTTAAAGGATAAATATGTGAAGACTACAACGATTCATTCTTTTCCAGCTATGATTTCTGCAACATTCTCTTCAAATTTAAATCACATTAAAAAAAACCTGTGCGGATCATCTGCTAACAAATTAATTTTATTGGATGAATAAATTATATTAACATTTTAAATGGATGTAAATAGAACATTTATATAAAAATAACAAAATAACACAAAAAAGAAAAAAATATTAATTATTAAAAATAAAAAATATTTGCCTTCTCCAGAACTCGAACCCGCGACCCCTGACTGATTTGAAAATGACACTCTACACATTGCGCCACAAGCGCTGTTGAAACTTAGCTGTCTTGTTATAGATTTTATTGTTACTGGACTGTAAGTCAAATGTAATTGTTTTCAAGTTATTTATGATTGTTTTGTTGTTATTGTTGCTGATAAGGAATGGCAAATAAAGGAGAATTTAGTTGGTTAATATCTTCGCTGTTTATTATCCGATCGCGATGAAACTTTCAGCAAATATGGAGAATAATATTATCTTTTTCTATGCCTAATTAGGAATATCTATCTTTAAAATTGTCCTTATAATTAAGATATTTCTAATTTGTGGGAGTTTAAGGGGGCGTGGCCAAAATTTAAAACAAACTCGATCTGCGTGCAACAAAGACGAGCCTACATACCAAGTTTGGAATCTCTAGCCCTCATAGTCTCTGAGATCTAGGCGTCAATACAGACGGACAGACGGACAGACGGACAGACGGACAGACGGACATGGCTATATCGACTCGGCTGTTGATGCTGATCAAGAATATATATACTTTATGGGGTCGGCCACGCCTCCTTCTGCCTGTTACGCACTTTTTTTTTGGGACAAAGTTAATAGACCACTGTACTTTTTTAAAGTACGTGGTCTAATTATTATGAAGCCTACACTGAGCGAAAACATCAGTTATATCGCACATAGACAGTTTGTAATATTAAACTTAAAGTATTTATTTTGAACTTAAAGAAAAACCAATTCATTTAATTTTTTTTTTTTTTTATGATACTTAATTTTCGAAATATTTTTATTTTAAAATTTTTTAAGAAACCAATTTTTTATTTGCTGAAAAAGCTTACATTTTTGAAGACATTTTCCATTAAATAGATTTTGATTTTATTAAACAGTTTATTAATATTATTTTCTCATTGCTTATTGTCAGTTGAATTTTAAGAATCTCAAATGTCATTCAACTTCATTTTTTCTCTCTGTGTACCAAGTGCGTTGACAAACAGGAAGTGTCAGACAGGGACGCGACCTCAAAAATTGAATTTGTGGCAGCAACAATTTTCGGGTTTCTCATGCCACACGAGGCTAAAACAAATTACGCTAATGGTGTACAGGTTAAGAAGTTGCCTCGACGTTTGTAGTTAATCCCAGACCAGGTAATGAAAGAGAGAAAGAGTAAGAGAAAAAGAAGAAGAGAGCGAGAGAGAGAGAAAAGGGGGCAACCACAACAAATTGAAACGCACATTCAACAAAACATTGTGTCCTGGCGTTGATTTATTGCGTTTCTTTCCTTTGACTTTCCCACTCGGCTGTTCTCTAATGTTTGCTCTCTGCATTTAGCTTCCAATTTAAACGGAAGGAAGTTAGCACGATAAAGCAAACTGTGACAACTCTGGCTAACTCTAATTGGAGGCATGTTGGCCATGTGGCACACAATCTCCCTTCCAGGCAAATAATGGATGTGTTTAAGCTGCAAACTCACTGATCCATATGCAAAAATGTTGCAGACATTCGTTTCTTTCTTTTTTGCTGTCTTTTTTCCTTTGTTGTCCAGCTTATTATTATTTATGACATGTTCAGCAACATTACGCAGGGTTGTCGTCTATCTGAATTGTGTTTATGCGTGGCGCGTTTGCACGTTTTTCAAATCATAATTTGTCAGGGTTGTGCAGCAGACAAAAAAGAAAGGGGCGTTTTAGTATGAAGTCATATTAAAGTTAAAATGAGTTAAAATAAAAAGAAAGAAGAATGAAAGTAGTAGAGAGAGAAGGATATAAAGCAGAGATTGAGACAGTGAAGAAATCGGAGACTAAAAGATAAAACACCTTTATCTGTAAAATATTTGATTAAAACACGACAAAGCCTTTTTTATAAAATCAACATCAATGTGACAAGGACTTCAACTAGTAAAGGGAAAGAGAACAAGACCATGAAGGAGCAAAAGAGAGAGTGTTTTCACAATGTTTTCTAAACAATCTAAAGTCTCTATTGTCTCCCATTTCTATTAAAACTATTTACCTTTTGGCTTCAATGCTCAAACTGTTTGAATTCTCTAGCGTCCCATTCCGAGACTGTGACTTGGCAAACTAAAGCCTCAGTCCCAAGGGAGGAGAGAGAATAAACACGTGCAGTTGCCACGCCCACTCACAACATTAGCAAGTTTAAATTACGAGTAAGTCGACATTAAAAAGAGAAAAACAGAGAGCAGCATTGAAGTTTTAGCAGTGTAAATATCCTTTGGTTAGAGAACGTGCTTCGATTGCATAAACAACAAGAATAAAATGAATACCGCAGTCAAGATTCTTTTCTCTATACATTCTTTTATGTACTATATTCAATATATACCACATTTAAAAGGCGCGACCAAGTCAAAATGAGAAGACAAGCACTGAAGGCAGCTCAGGTGAAACGCCGCAAATGAAATTTGTAAACAAACTATCAATCAAACAAATGAGCAGAATAAACACAGACAAAGTCAGAAGAATTACAAACACACACATATACTGATGAGATGGTAAGATAGAAGCCTCTCAGATACAAGCAACAACAAGAAGAAGATACAAAGATACAATGACGACAGCCTCAAGTGGCAACTAACAAAATGCTACCTGTGAAAATTTCAACTCTGACTTTGACTCTGTCTCAAGTGTGTGTGTGTGCGAGTGTATGTAAATGTGTGTGTGTGTGTGTGTGTGTGTGTGGGCAGGAAATGCGCTTTTGCTATTCCAAACTAATATGGCATGTAAAATTCTCCCGGTTTGTGTTAAAGCTTTTGTTCCAACATGATGAATGGCCAAAAAACAAAAATAAGTAGAAGAAAGAAAATTCCGGCTGTCAGACAGTAGCTGAGGCGTTGTGCCACAAAGGGGCGTGGCATTTGAGAGGTAAAATTTATCTTGACATTTTAATCTGCGTCCATTGTAAGCTGCAAGTACTGTACTGTGAACACTTTCCAGGCAGTTGGCCAACGCCCATGGGTTAACACGCCCTTTAACCCTTCACAGTACCCCGTGCCTGAATTCCAATTAGACAATCAGACACATAAACAATGGCCCAAAAACACAGTCGAAATCGGGAAAGAAATTGATCGACAGTGAGATATGTAGAGTTTGGAGATTTAACAGTTAAAGCGTCTAGTTCTTAGTCTCATAAAAATTGACAGAGATGATAACAATGCTGATCAAAAATATACATACTATAATATTTATTAAGAAAATATAAATTAGCACATTTGTTTTTATTTTTTAACTTAAACAATCCAAATGGATATTACCATATTTTATTCACAACTAAAGTGAAGAACTTAATATTTTGTCACAGAGTTATGACACCCTTCAACAACTTGGGTGCAGGGTATAACAAACAAGGAGCAAAACAACATTAAGTGCTGCCTGCAATGAAAACATTGTCTGGATTTGCTCGAGGCTGAAACTGAACAGTTGGCAGAGCTTAGGTTCAGTTCAGTTCTGGAATTTGTATCTTGTCTATCTTTAAGTTTATTGTCTTCCATTTTCCGACTTTCACTTTCGTCAGCAGAATGCAATTAAACGCAAGCTTTACTCGCCACATTTGCCACTGTTGTTGTCTCAGTTTTGTGCGACGCTTTTGTCTGTGATGGCTCCAAATGTATCTCAATATATGTATGCATGAATGTAACGCGGTCATTGCTCGTTGTTGGCATGTCTAGAAGTCGCTCTCTGTGTGTGAGTGTTTGCCCGGGAAAGTGTGAAAAATGCCTTTTTCTTGTTTGTCTGTTGTAGCATAGCATTTTCCTCTATTGATTGAATCGGTCGCCCGTGGACGTGAAAATATGCGAACACTTTAACTGAGCTAAGAGCGTATTTTCACTTTTATAAATTGTAAGCGCCTTAACAGAACTTATGAGTCTACCCACTCTAGCATTATCCCATTGAAAATGTTTGCTCGCTTCGCTTTTTGTTACACTGCTTTCAACTCAAGAGGTCAGAGATGCCAATGAATAGAACGGAAATACTCACTTATTGATTCACAGCTTGTCTGTGATTAAAAACAATGCAATTATAATCACAACAGCTTTGCAAATTGATTTAATTATACTTAAAACCTCATTTCGAGTGGATTTGTCTGGGAATTTAGAAGACATTCAGTAAATAATTTAATCAATTTAGAAAATTTTAAGGAATATCCATTTTTTCTTTCAAAAAAACAATACGAAAGAATACCCATTATTTTTAAAATTTTGGGAAAATACAATTTAAAAGGGCTTAATTATATTTAAAATATATTTTACTACTTAAAAAATCATTTTCACATTATTTTCTACTTTAAAATGTACTGCCTTTAGATACTCTACCCTAGTTTTTTTTTCAATTATTCCCCTTTAGCTTCTGCTTTTGCCATCATCATTTTTAGCTCGCTGCAAACTCATGTCCATAAATCAAGCCACAAAACGGCTTTCGCCATTTTGGTCTAATGCATAAAAAAGTTGACCAAAAATCATTTTTACAACATAAACAAATGGCAAAGTGAAGGCCAAAGCTAAAGGGAGGACAAGCTGCTGCCTCTGTATCTGTATCTGGCAGGGAGGTCGTCCCACATTGCGCCAGATACATATGTGTCTCGTATATGTATCTGTATCTGTACCTATAGCTATGGTTATGGATATTGCTCATTAGATTGGTGAAGGCAGCATCCCCAATGCTTCTGATTATTTATTTATTTACCCAACTTGCCAGACAGTCAGCTAATTTCAGACCAACTGACCGCATGCCATTTAGGCAATGAGAAAGCCCACAAGATACTTTTCCTTTTTTTAATTTTTCTATTTTTTTCACTTCTCCATAAAATGCCGAAAATGTAAATTTGGGAAGCTAAAACAAAAGCAAAATTTGCATTTTGCTTGATATAGAAAAATGACGCAACTAAATTGAAATCCATATCCTACATATGGCAAAAGTTTATGCTTAAAGCGTCACTCACTCTTCAAAAGCTGATTTGTTTTCTTATTTTTGTTTTCTTGTTTTTTGTTTTATATGGCATTTTAGACATTTGTTTCTTTTGCATTTATTTTGTTGCTGGGAATTCTTTATGATTGGCAAAAATAAATAAACTCGTACAAGTTTCGGCTATTAGTAAAAACAGAAATACATTTTTGAAGCAAATTTCATTGCTATATTAAGTAAATAGAGTTAAAACGAAACGAGTTAAAATAAATTTAATGGCTATCAAGCTGGGTGCGGCATCTACATCTGCCAAATTCGAATTGGAAATAACAAAATAAAATTATTTATTAAATTAAAATAAATAAAAACAAACCTAGACAAAAGATTTTCAATGCTTACAAATAATAAACATGAGAAAAACGATCTAAGATTACTTTACTATCTCCCGTTTACTTATTTTACACTCCTGACAATCATAGAATAGAATTTTTGCCCAGATTAAAAAATAGAAATTGTGCAAATTGCATTAATTGTGAGGCTTAAAGCATGTGTTCAACAACGACGAGAATAATACACGTTTTCCCAACTTACTGAACCATTAAAGCAAAAGTTCGTTGGCCCACTTTAGCAACAGGCGACAACCAAACAATGGCCAAAATATCAACAACAAAAACACGACAGGGAAAAAAAAAACAAGCGACAAAAAGTCGCCGACAGAATGTCTATTTAAATGTGTTTTTAATTAAATGCCTTTTGTTCTGGGCTCAAGAACTATTTTGGAAAGACAAAAGCGAGAAGGTAATAGCTAATGCGGGCATAGAAACAACTACCTGTCTATCTGTATCTGTGTATCTGTATCTTTATCCATTCTTCAGTTGTCTCGAGTCTACGTGCTGACCAATTTCAGTCTAAATAAATCTAAGTATCTTTTTTTGGCGGGCAATTCCCACAGCTCATTAGAAATGCCGCATCGCATTCCGAAATGACTTAGAATGTATTTTCCCAATGTAATTACACAAAGCACATTTTTTGTTTGACTTGGAAACAAAAAGCAGCTATTGAGTATAAATTGTATATAAATTTTCTGTGGAATTTCGTATTGTATACTAAATACATACAGTACTATAAAATGGTAGTTAGACGCGTTTTGCATATTAAACAACAAACACATCTATCAGATACGCGCTCTATGTATCTGTGAGATACATAGCACATGAGGCATGTGCAATTCGTGCGTTTTTTTATGGCGCCTCCGTCCGTTCGTCATTGAGGCAGCAACAGGTGCACTGACTCCGTGGGCAAACGTTACACGAGTCGAGACCCTTAGATATAAATGTATCTAGATACTTTGCTGCTTTGCTCGCTTCTACATTCTGTATTTTCATCTGTGCCAATTTTTCATGTAATTTAACTAATTTCAGATACTTAAGCCATGTACAGCATGAAAATTTACTTACTAAACTATAGGAAATATTAAAATTGACTTATTATTGCTTCAATGAAGATCATTATCGTTTATCGGTTATAACATATTTTATATCAACTTATATAATAGATATTTATTTGATCTATTTGCTCCTATCCGTTAGTAATTAACTTGGCTTGTCAGTTTTTCTTGATTGTAACTTTTAGGTCAAGGTAGCTCAGCTGAAATTTATTACAAATTCAATTTGCTAAATTGAAAGACTCAATGTTCTGATTGATTGACTGGATATGAATCGATGCGGTTGTGAATTGTTTATATGAATCAATTTCTTTCTTTAGACGGGCTTTGAGGCATTTTAAAAGCGTGTTCACATTATAATATTTAGATTAAATTTGCGCTTTTCATATGACACAATAGAAAAAAAATGTTCAGTGCTCAAGCTAATCAGCTGAACAACTGAAAAGTTAGTTGCAAAAATTTTCCAAACATTTCCTACTCTTGAGGACGAATTTGTAATTACAATTGGTAAGTTTAAGTAACATTTGACAGAGGAAAATGTTATTAGTTTTCTTGCAGCGTAAAATTTGCAATTCGAAATGAAAAAACTTTATGCGGAAAAACAAATGGAATACAAATTTTTTTTTTTTTTGAGCAGGGGGAGAACTAATTAAGAAATTGAAAAACTAATTGGTAAAACGAGCTCTTGACCTTTTAAACCATGTGTGGCCTTGCCACAGGCCTCATCATCGAAGTAGGGCGTCAATAATTAATAAATATTATTATAAATGCTCAGCTGAAACAGGTTGTTTCCAATACGAAAATACTCCGAAAAGGTTGACGATTATTGTTTAACACATAAAAAAAAGAGTGAGCATTTAAATGCTGATCTTTAAACCGCAAACTTGTGGGACCAGTTTAAATTTGAAAGCGTCAGAGAAGCGAAACATTTAAAGCGGCGTGAATTAATAAGATTGTTTCTAAGAATCATGGTTTATTTTTAAGAGCGCAGTTTCCTTTCTTTTCAGAATTTGAAGCTGATTAGCTCCCAAAGCCGACTTGCTTTCAATTTGTTTTGTTTTGTCTGATAATAAAATGTGGCGCATTGCAAAACGCAAGCGGATGTTTTTCTTAGATATATAATTTATTTAGTATATATACTTATTCTTAGGGATTTATCGCATGTCCGGAGGACGCAGCTGCGAGTGTGCAACATTCGCATTATCAAGTCGTTGACATTTGAACACAAGTACAATGAAACCCAAAATCCACAAGATAAACACACAGAATCCGCACAATAATGCGGGCCATAAAGCCAAACACACAATTTTGAGGAAGCGCTGCGAGGGCTGCCTTTTAAGTTATGAAAATCAAAGACATATTAAATATTATTAAATATAATTAAATGCAATTTTAAGCGAAATAAATTCTAAAAGTGCTGGTAAATTTGAAGTATTTAATATGAATAAAACAATTCGAAATTCTTGCACTAAAATCGTAATTAAGGGACATCAATTTAATAACAATACAATGAATTTGGAACCTATTTAATGTGTGTAGAATTCTTTGAACAACTCTCTGTCTATTTAAAAGTTGCAGAACACTTTCCATTTTGAAATTGGCAAGACAAAGAAAACAGGGCAAAGGCTTCAATGCGCAGAACCGAACAGAACAGACAGGACAATGTCAAATACTTATGTACAACAACCATTTAATGTACGAGTATGTGGCGAGTGCATTTAAATGTCTCCAGAGTCTGGATGTGAACTCGGTTTTTCCACTTGCCCCGCCAAGTTGCCAGTTGCCAGACGCGGCTTGTCTGCGACGTGATTTGAACACGCAAAAGATATCCGCACTGGCGTTTATTGTCTCTTTCTCTGTCTATGTCTCGCTCTCTTTCTACCTATTTGCCACTTTTTCTTTCAGTTGAGTTTTGTCTTCATTTCTGTCTCTATCTCTGCTTATTTTTTTGGCGTTCTTTTGTCTGTCTGTTTGCTTCCTAAATGTGTTTTTTTGGCTGGTTCGTCAGACACGCGCATCTTTTGCTCAAGTTTTTATTCCATCTTCTTGTTTATAAATTTGAGCATTTTATGGCTGCTGAACCCAAACCGTAACCCAAATGGTTTTTTCTTTCTATTCTATTTTCAACACACCCATATGTGTATGTGTGTATGAAAAGTGAATTGTCGAGTCCTTGAAAATAGCTGTCAGCGCAGTCAGTTTCAACTTCTTGGGCGTGTTAATAACTGCAATGCACTTTTAAGTTGTTTGAAATTGCGTCGCAGATACTTTTGTATCTATGCGTTTTGTTTACGCCTTGTCTCTAATTTTTCCTGCTGCATTTTCTCCCGTCTGCCTGCATCTTGTGGCTTGACGTGTGAATTGCTTGATCTTTATTTTTGGTACATTTCCCGACATATGTTTTGGATTTAAAAACTCATTTTGTGTGTCAATGATTATTTTCTGTCATATGATGTGAACGACACTTTTCCATTTTCCTATTTTCGACGAATTATCTCCATATTTAGTTTTTGTTTTTGGTAAATTTCTGGCTACCAGTTGTCTACCAAATTTCCCAAAACTAAACATAAATATCTTATCATCATTGTTGATAATAATATTGATTGATAATGTTGACGTAAGTAGAGAAATGTGTTCAGTTCGATTCAAAAGATAAATAATATTTTTTTATAGGGAAAACCAAAACTTTTCCTAATTCACCTATGCAAATTTAGGCTTCTGCTTTAATAGCTGTAATTAGAGGCTATTTAAATTCAATTCTTGTCGTCAATTCGTTTAAATTCTTCTTTTGGGTTCTTTGAGTGTATTCAATGCTACTATTGCCAAATTCTCAAGGCCATTGAATGTCTTTCTATATTCACAATACACATGAAATGAGTCAGACAATTTCTACTCTTAGCACAACATTCCAATGTCGTCGCTAACTCAATTAATAATAATAATAATAACCACAGACGACAAAATACAAACAAATACCAGAAGAATTTAACTTAAACGCCATTTAGAAATTGTCATTTGATTTTGGCCAAGAACACGACAAGTGAAAATATCACTTTGAGTTAATTAACAAACATAAATCTTTTCATTTTCCTTTTGATTTTAATTTTCACACATCTTTTACGTCTGTTATTTTTTCGCTTTTGTTTGGCGCATTTAATTATTTATTTTCTTTTTATTGACAGCCAAAAAGGCAGCGAAAGAGAAACCGCTAAAGGCGGAGAAATTCAACGGGCCAACAAAATGTATCAAAAATAAACAAAATGTGTAACGAGCCGCCGGCATGTGGAATACAAGAAAAATAAAAACACTTTCGTAATACAATGTGCCAAAAATTTATAATTATACAATAAATCGAACGGCTTTGAAATGCTCTGTAAATAATGTGACTAAACAAAGACAAAGTGTAAGTTAAATTAGAACTTTCGAACGAAAATTTCTCGTTTTCTTTAATATACTGTTTTAAAATATCAAAAATGATCTTCAACTTGGTCATAATAAAGGCAAACCTAAATAAAGCGTAATAAAATTGAAGAGTATATTCTATAGGTGTTTCTTAAATAAACTGCGCCAGGCCTTCTCTTCGGGTCAGTAAAATACTTATTTATCTTATACCTCTTTTATTTGCATGTGTACTATATATTATTAATTGAATTGAGCACACATTGTGTGCTTCACATACGCATTAAATGACAGCAATTTCAATGAGAAGACAATCACAAGTATCTATAGGCAGCGAGGTTGATCTATTTACTCAGTTAAATGCTTAGTATATCGATAAAGTGGTTACAGATACATGATATATGGCCACAGCAGCCACAACGTGTGGGAAATTAAAGGCACAATGCGATAAAAACAAAAACAAATAAAAGTGGCACACAAATTGTTTCCCACGTGCATTTAAACAGTTTCACCTAATTACCTTTTTTTTTTGCATTCATTGGAAAAAAAGGGAAAAGCTGCCTCGTGATGTAAAAAAAAACCCAACCACAATCGCCAATCCCCAACCCCAGGCACAGTTCCAGCCCCCATACACACATATTTGAACAGGCCATAAACATCAGATGCTCACGTTAATTTATGACCTTTACATGACTAAATCGCACCGGTGTAACTCGCTCTAAGAGTATCTGTATCTATAGCTAATGTATCTGTAGATGCGATGCGTTATGGTGGCGTGTGGATTATAAAGCGTCACTGGATTAGTGCTTTAATATAAATGTAAAAAACGACAACAACAAAAATAGGTGCCACAAGTTGCACTTTTGAGGGGGGAAATAAGAAAGTCGCAAGTGTTTTTCCGTTTTCTTATTTGTGAAAGGAGAGTAAAAAATAAAAAGTGCTTCTCAGCCATTTTGGGGGAATACCCCAGCATTATTTCTTGTTTATCCTTAATGTCTTTCTATTTGAATTTGGTAGTTGTATGAGAGCTGCTGTCTCCTCTGCTCAGTTTCCTTATTATCCGACCCCTTTGGAAGCATAAACTGCACTTAAGTGTAGCTGTAAAAAGGGATGATTGCAGTTGAATTTTGATTTGATTAATGGCATCAAATGGGGGAAATACCTTTTATAGAAAAGCAGTTCATATCAACTCAACAGATAAAATTGAAACTTATTTATATTTCTGTTTTAATTATAAGTCTTTCAAAAAAAAAAGAAAATCAGACAATATTTGCATTTTTAAATTGTAAACATAAAATGAAATAGTTTAATTTTGAAATTATAAAAATTTCATACTTTTTAGTAGTTATTATAATCCAATGAAGGAAAGAAATATTTTTCATCAAATCGGATCACATAAACCTAAGAGATCTACTGAGCACTATACTATATTTGCTGATTCTATCGATAGTAGAATCCCTTTTATTTCTCGCTATTCACGAGCCAAAGAACTTGTGCCTAATGGCAAAAAACCATTTGCAGCACTTGCAGATGAAAGGAGCTCTCTCTCACACTGCGAGTGAAGTGAGGATATCCTGCAGCTCCTGCTTCAACTACTTGACACAGAAAAATGTGGCAACTAAAAGCTTGCCAAGGCAACAGGCAACAACCAACAACCAACAGTTGTTGTGGCATTGTGAAAGTGAATGCCCCACAAGGGATCAGGCCGAATAGTGAATATTTATTTGTGAATATATTTTGTACTCACTGAGTAGTATGAGTCAATGTCTACGAATGCGAATGACTCACAAATAGAGTCAAGAAAAAGGCAGATAAATGCCACCCAAAATTTCAATTGGAATTGAAATAATTCTTGGGGCCAACTTGCAAACAATTGTCAAAGCGAATGGAAATGCAAATTGACAGAGAGAGAGAGATAAAGAGAAGGAAGAGTGTGGCAAGCGGCTGGCTAACTACGCGTGTCAAGTATCTTTAAGATACATTTTTGCATAATTAACATTTGCATGCAAATGAGCAAATCAAACAAGACACTAGAAACAGTTAATTCAACAACTTGTTGCACTCTCAAGCCCGACTCTTGCCTCGTCTCGCCTCGTTGTTGTGGCATGCCACATACCAACATTTGTCATGCCACAGGCAGCTGTACTAAGTGCCCCTTCATTGTGCTGCCCATTTGCATACAAGGGGCAGGCAACTCAAACTCAAACCCAACTCGCAACTACAACTCGCTGCCGCATTGCAGTTTTAGATGAAATGGCCAAAGATAGAACGACGAGCCTATAAAATGCAACGCATTCATTTTGCACAGCGCGTATCTGTGAGTTGGCAATGTATCTAAGTATCTGTGACTCATTCTCGATATTTGCCCTGCCTAGAAACAGAAACCCAGAGACAGGAGCTGCAAGCAATCGCTAAGTATCTGTAGGGCATAAATCAGACGTTGATAAAGAAAATCGCAACAAAACATTAGATAACTGACAGCATACATAAAAAGATATATTTGTATTAGTGCTTGTAAAGTGCCACAAACTGGGCTCCCTTGATTTCCATGAGCAATACGAGCGGATGTTGACACAATGTCGGGAAAAAGAGGGAGGAGAACGGGAGGGGAAGTGTGAGGTGTGACTGAAGAAAAGGGGAGCAGTGAGTGAGTGTTGTGATCGATGTCAATTTACTTAGTCAATGGGTAAACAATATACAGAAGCGCAAATGCAATTCTCAAACAGTTTAAGCTTGTTTCCAAAACGATAACCTAAAGTTATCGATAACAGATGCAAGCATAAACTCTTTTTGTAAACTGAGAGAAAATTTTGAATGCAGAGAATGGCAAAATGTATTTTAGCTCCGTTACAACAATAATAAACTAAACACAATCTCTATCGATAAAATATCAATAAAAGAATAAAACTAATAGAATCGTTTTTCAAGGATTAGACTATAAAATTATCCCCTTATTGTAAAACAAGAAAATTATATTTTTTTTAATGGAAATTAAGAGACAAAACTTAGCTGAGATTTTGAGAGTGTTCTTTTAAATACATCTATAAAAATTTATAGCATTTTAGGTGGAAGTAGCATTACTTGCATTCTCTTGACTACATTTTAGATATGAAATTGGCATTTTCCCTTCAAACATATTGTTTATCTCATTTTATAAGTTATTGGATATTAATTGCTTTATTCAATTTGGGGAAAATCTGCTCAAAGTGCGTCGAAAACTTTAACACTAATGAAACAACGCCAAGAACTATAAAAAACAACAGCAACACTTGGTGTTGATCAAATAAAAACAATTACAATAAATTAATTTAATGGCAATAAAAACAATTCGCACTGCTAAAATAACAAAGAAAAGAGAACAACAATAATACAACAAAAATAATAGCAACAAGTGAGGGCAAATGTATTTTAATTGCGCACAATAGGAGCTGGAATTTGTGCAGCCTAGACAGAGAGAGAAATAGAGAGTGAAAGAGACAGAGAGAGAGAGGGTCTGATTCGCAAGTCCAAGTCCAAGTCTGTGTCCATTTCAAGTCATTGATCTTCGTTTGGCAAACATGAAAATGGACACGCCTCAGACGACAGCAGCAACAACAACAATAACAAGAGCAACAGTAGCAACAATGACAACAACTACAACGACAATATTCGCATCAATTTCAAATACAACAACATGAAAAGAGACATCAATGTCGCCCTTAAAATACACTGTCAAAGTCAGACAGAAAGGTCAAGGAACATTTCCTGACAGTGATGATGATGTTGTTGTTATTATTGTTGTTGTTGTTGTTGCCCTCAAGGGTTAAGGCCCCTTTTTCTTTGAGTGCAAACAACATTCTCTGTATGCTGTGTTCGATTTTAATAGTTTTGTTAGCATTTTCTCATATATGCGCATTGAAAATTCGAACCCTTCAAAAACTTGGCGCCATCTGTATGCAAATTACAAATAGAAAACGGGTTCGACAAAAAAAGAAGGGGACAAACTTTGCCAGGGTTCGACTTCAGATTGGGTTCGAGTCTGGCACGCGAGAGGAAGTTGAAAATGTAATAAAAATTGCTTTGCTATCGTCGTTTTGTTATAATTAGCATTTGCCGCATTTGGCAGCAGCTGGCGGTGGCAACAAGGCAACCATTGAGGAGGCATGAGGCACACAAGAAGTCCCTAGTTCAAAGTCATAAAAACTCAGGTTAGACGCCATTTGGTGGTCGCAACATCGGCTAACTATTGACTGCCTGAGATGCCCTTACTTTCGCAGGGTACATCTGAATGAGGCAGCAGATAAAGTGAAAATTACAAAGAAGACCATGTGAGAGTTTTTCTATGGTTAGATTAATCAGAAGCAGTTATTGAAAATATCTGGGTGAATGAGAGTTCACTATTTCTCAAAGAAAAAAAAAATAAACTTTTATTTTTAATTTTAATAAACAAAATTGTCTTGTATTCTTTATAGAAATTTAATAAATAAGTTCATCAAATTATTATTCTAAAGTAGTCCCTGTTCGATTATAATCTCCCAATCTACCATAAGACAAATTTAAATGGTCTCTGATAAATAATTGCAGTTTTCAAGTGTATTAAATATTCGTTGCTGGCTTTTTTGGTTCCCTTAATAATATTGTTGCACTTTTATAACTTAATAGTTTTCAAAGTTTTCTCCCTTTGTGTGAGTTGCATTCTCATTTAGTTTTCCATAGTGCACAACCCTCGCTGCATATTGAACAAGTGCCATATAAGCCATTATTTTTGAGTTGCCAAGGGCTACTCCCCTTTCCTCCCCTTCCGTTCCCCCGTCCACCGTCTCACTTTCCTGACAATGAGGCACATGCAATTAGCTGTAGACTGTGAGGCAGGCATGAGGGTGTCGAGTCTCAAGTCTCCGGGTTTCGAGTTGCCTTGCCCTTGGAAAATGGAAAATATTATTATTATTATGACTGTGGATAGTTTTTATTGTCTTGATAGTCAGGCGGTCAACTAGCCAAGGCACATTAGGGCCATATTCGACTAGATACAGACAGACACATACATACATATATAAATACATATGTATATCTACCAAATGCAGTTCTATTGAGTCTGGTCGTGTCTTCTATTACCGTCTTGTTTACCTTCGTGCCGTGTCGGGCGACTATTAAATTAATTATGCCCCTTTTAATGGCGTTGACTCGCTTTTGTTTTATAGATTTATGAAAAAAGGCGACCCAACAACTATTTAGAACACACACAACACACAACAATTCATGCCACATCGTTTTTCTTCTAGTTATCTTTAAATGCTTTATTTTTTTTCGCATGAAGAACTTTGCAATTTTAATAGTTCTCATTGCCTCTCTCATTTCTCATTTGTGGTTATATTTTAGTTTTTTTTTGGTGAAACATTAATTTATCTACTTAATAAACAGCCCTGTACGTAATCTTGAAACTACTTTTTTATTATTATTATGCCATAAACTCACTTGAAAATGTTTAATTATCATTTGCGGCGTAAAACCCTCAAGTAGGCATAAATAAATCAGGGAGAAGGCTACTGAAGAGAGTGATCGACTATAAGATACTCGGTAGAAATATATAAAGTATTAACTATGAGAAAGGACAATAAGACAAGAAACTGTTTGAACGAAATAAATTAAATTTGCATGCAGAAAGAATGGATAGTTTGGCACACCCAATTTACTCATTTGATGACTAAAGGGTATTCTAATCGTACATTAATTTCGATTTGAAAGTCACGTAATGCAATTGAGAATGCATTTGAGATGACTTTCTAGGGAAAATTATGAAATCATCAGCCCCTACACAGTTATTAATTATCTGTTTAAGCGTTTTGTTGTGCAGCTTTTTAATTAGTGCGAAATTGCAATTTACATTTGGGATGCAAAACAATAAAATACAATTCGTTTTTATATTTAATCGAGATTCAATCAAATTGCGATTTAATTAATGGCAACGTGCGCAGCGTCTGGACTGAGCATGTGCTTGAAATCGAGTCTGGGATTGAGATTGGATTTGGGTTTGGAATGGGGTTTAGGTTTAGTTCCAATCCGGTTGCCTAAATGTAATTGATTCGTCATTCGCGTGACTTTTTTCACGCCTTTTGCTCTCAGCTGTCTGTAAATTGTTTGTTGTTTTGCTGCCAGTTTTAGCAGAGCTCTAATAAGCACAACAATAACAACCATATTACGAATGAGAATCATCATCATAATAACAACAAAAACTTGCCAAGTTCAGTATTGCATTACAATGTTGACTTTGGCCTAAAGAAGTTGGCATTTGTGTTCGTTCGTGCCCGAAATTCGAAATCTGAAATCTCAATTCTGAAATCCTCACATTACAACGATACAGCGATCCACAAGATACGACAATAAACAATTACACTTGCACGCGCCTTGATTGTATTTTGTTCTCTTTCTTTTTTGTTGTTTCTTTTTTTTTTTTGTTGGTTCTGGGCAACAGTTTATTAAGTAATTCAACAAAATATTGAATTTCATTAAATGCAAACAAAAAACTTTGCCTGTCCGTGCGAAAGTTTCTATGCCCCAAAGTCATGTTCCCAAAATGTTCAGGGATAGAGCACACAAGACTCTTCAAATTACAAGAACAAATTAGTTGGAAAAGTTTATATTAAAGAAAACATATGTGGAATGAATGGAATGGAACATGACTATAAGTTTAAGTTATATAAAAAGGTGTTATTAAATATATTTATAAAAAATTAAAAGGAACATTACTAACCGAACATTACAGAAGAAACATGAACATGTAAAACATGTATTAATAAATAAATATGAAACAAGTGGAATGGAACACGTAAGCTTAGAACACGCGACACTTTAAGTTACGAAAATAAGCAAGTTGTAAAGATAAAGTAAATTCAAGTGTAATACACTCGAAATCTATAAACAAAACAAGTTAAAGCTAAAGTTAAGTACAAATAAAGTTTTCCAACTTAGTTTTCAGTAAATTGAACCTAGAAAATGGGAAGCAGAAGAACCATGGAAACTTTCTGAAAAATAGATGTACAAGTTGAAAGAAAATAAAGTACAAATTTTTAGTCAACAGCAACACAAATTGCAAATAGTCGGAAGAAGAAACTTCAACTAAATATAGATAGAGAGACAAACAACTGGACATGAAATTAAAGCAGCAGGAAAATGAATGCAATGCTTTAATTGCATGTGTGCAGATACTTGCATGTGGCAGTGTTACCCTTCTTTTATTATGTTTTTTTTTTGCTGTGTTGTGTATAGTCTGCGGTTACCTGGCGACGATGTCTAGTTTTCGCACCTGCAACCGATTAAAATCAACCAACTTTAAATAGAGTTGACCACACGTGCCCCCAAACAACAACAACAACAACAACAACAAGACACAAGAGACTATAATATTTGCTGGCAATTTTTACTCGGGGGTCGCTTAGCTAATGCACAATTTCGAAAATAGTGCGAGGGCCACAAAAAGACATGAATGCAAAAATTGTAATGGCAAAATGCAATTATTTTTAGCGCATGCAACGAACCGACAAACGTTGCACGCGTCGCTTTTTGTGGCACACGCGTTGCGCATGTTTGTTGACAATTAATAGTGCACAAGTTGTTGTTGCTGGTTGTTGCTGGTTGTTGTTGATTGTTAATGGTTGTTGTTGTTGGTTGTTGGGCGCACCCAAAAAAGCAAGTTAGCAACCGGCGTCGCATTGCAAATGCACTTTATGCATTAATTTCCGCATTACTTGGACACATTTGGAGCGATTCAGATAAAAACACGCTGTCAAACCCACAAACAACAACAATAACAAGGAGAAAACTGACCAATTGCATAAAATTCTTGCACGGCAACTGTAAATTTAATGAACGCATCCGCTGCAGGGTCACAACACTTGCCCTCTCTCTCTCTCTTGTTCTTTGCCACTTGGGTGACACAATGTGCAACCAATCGAGCATATATATATTGCCTCCCTTCCACATCATTCACTCATTCACTCACTCTTGCACTCATTCAAACCCAACTTGATTATAATGAAACTGGACGCATCGCACTTTGATGTTGTTGTTTTAGTGGCTTTTCTGCTGTCAACGGCATCTCGACCATAGATAGAGGTTAATATACCCTGATAAACCGCAAATTGTGGCTTCTTCTTCATCTCCATCTTTTTTTTCTTGCTCATCTTACTCTTTCCCACTCTCTGGCAACCAAAGGGCATTAATGTCGCGCCACTGTCACGCATTTGTTGACTTTTCTTATGGATATATTGGCTAATCATCATTAGCTTTTGGTGTGAAACGAAATGGGAAGAAACAAAAAGTAACGTTCGAGCAATTAATGCATTGCATTCCATTCCATCGGTTTCACAATAAGAGCTGCGATTTGTGACTCATTTATTATGTGGTTTCTTAGGTAATGCATTCCAAGGGAATCGTTGATTCAGGAACATGTGTTCCATTCCGTACTGTTTCATTAAGATGAAATGGGAAAAGTAAAGCATTTTACATTGTGTGATATTTATCCGAACATAATGTGTTCCACTCCAAATAGTTCCATGTTGAAATTAAAGGAAACGAAGCCGAAATTTAAAAGAATCAAGTAGTGGTTAGGTATATTTACTGTCTTGTATCAAAAAAATCATCTGTTCCATTCCAAATTGATTCAGTCTGTGCTCTACGACTTTGAGTTTGATATGCTACCAATTTGATGCACAATAAAAAGTAACAAGTTTATAGCATACAATTTCGGGACGCTTTTTAATCAAATGAAAGGTGAGAAGAGCAAAAATGCAATCGACACGTTGCCATCGCCATCAAACATTGAAAAAAAAACGCATATTTCCAGTGTCACTTAAAGTGGCAACTATTGATTTTTTTATTGGTGTAGTTTTTTGGTGACTTTTTCTACGCTTTCAACTGAGTGAAATGGTAAAGTGGCCCAGAGAAGCCAGAGAATCAGGCGGAATGTCGACAGCGCGCGCCATTTGCATTCTTGGCACTAAAAAAGTTGGCAACACTTAACGGTCCACTTCCCTCACCCCTCCTTTATTCCTATCTCTTTACCGCAATGTAACCAATTGTACGAGCCGCCTGTACTTTTCGGTGTTTTTGGCATGTTTCATTGGCAGGCGCGCTTAAAATATGCAGAAAAAGTCGCGACAAGACGCGCAGCAGGTGGATTGGCGCATGGGCAGCAGGGGGGAGAAGATACAGGAAAAAGGGGGTAGAGGTTCCACACTCCGTTTTGAAATTGCTTGCGCAGTGTTTATTGTGCGACACTTGATAAAGAAATGCCAACGCTAGAGGTCGCCACCCGTGTGGCAATTGTTGTGGCGCTTTACCATTGCAGACAGACAAAACTAATGGAAACAAAGTTCCCAATTGCAAAAACGCCAAAAAACTTTATTTTAACTTTACTGACTTGTTTCAAGATTAATGCAATGAAAGAACATTATATTAGTTTAACCGCAGCAGCTTGATTTAATTCCAATTCCAATACAATTCTGAAATTTTACTAATACCAAATGGAAGAAATTGCAAACCGGAAATCATTATAAACACCTTATTTCCTTGTATTCAAATAAATGATGCGGAAAGAATGCAGTGATTTATATATTTCGATTCCAAAAGTTTCTTTGCGAGAAATTCTTGGGAATTGAAAACGCGTTTTGGGATATTGGAACAGGAAGTGTGAAGCTCGCAACGACTTCGACAAGGGTTGCCACCCACTTCAATTGTGTGCGCGTCAGACACTCTAATACACATACATACATTTAGATAGCTAGTCACAGTTGTGGAAATATGTAGTATTTATCTATAAGTCTGGTTACCAAGCTGTACAATTGCTGCAGCGTCATTTTCGCTTGTCTTTCTATCTATTTTTTCTGTTTTTTATTTGTATTTGCCGCAGTAAATTTGTTGTGAATTTATTTGTGGGGCCAAAAGTTTTGGCCTATTGGGAAAAATGGCAAGCAAACGGGTTAGTGCAGAAAGTGTGTAACTTCACTCAGGGGCGTCGTGCGGTCTCCCCAACTAACCTTCGTCTGGCTGCTCGCTGGGCCGTGTCCTGACCTTTTCCATAATGATTTGTTGTGTCCCTTTTCTCTTTATTCTTTCCATTTCATTTTGCCAAATAATTTTCAACCATTTTCATTATTGGCCGTTGCTCGGAGAACCCATAAAATTCGATTCTCTACTGCATTATTATCTACTCTCGTCTCTTGTTTATTTAAGCACATCATGTGTATAAAAAAAGTCAAAAGCTGACTGTTTTCCTTACGATAAGGTGGGTATACATTGGATTTAGCTGAGTTTTAATGCGTCATGTATTGTTTCAGTTACAATATCTTCGAATTGTATCGAAAAATGTGCCCCTATCTCATCGAAAGAGACTTTCACAACAAAAAATTTATAGATAATATTATAAGGCAAGCATTACAACCTTTTAAGGTTATATTATATTGCATGCATTATAAATATATGTATTATCCATACATATAGACCCCTAAGTTCAATAAAAATCGTTTTGTATCAACATCATTATATTCCATGCATTTTACTATTCTTTAAGTTTCCATTCCATACATTCCATCACTAAGCTTACCAAAAAACTTTTATTAATATTATTCAATTCCATGCATTCCATTTTCTGTAATTATACTCGACGCATATCATTTATCGATACCTTTCTACTCCACACGATACAACTCAAAGCTAAACAAAATTCTACATCGAAATCATTTCATTCCCAGTGTCGTATTTGGATATCGATACCATTTCATTTCACAAGTTAAAATGCCATTCTTTATAGTTAGACCTTTGGGTGTCATCAATCCAAATCACGTGCTCACACACACCCCACGCCTACACCTACACACACCTATACTATGTGTTAATTATATCTTATAAAAAAACCTCTTTACGAGGTAAAAGTCTAGTGACGAAAACAGTTATATGCCCCAAAATTTCTGATATCCAATTTTGTGACGAATAATATTAAGTTTGACATAAAAATTATTTTAAAAAAAATTTTGGCACTCGGCACATTGCGCCAAAATGTCTCAATTCTTCATACCAAATAAAACTCAATGTTTTGCGCAGTGCCGAATGCAAAAAGTTTTTTTTAAATAATTTTTATGTCAAACTTAATATTATTCGTCACAAAATTGGATATCAGAAATTTTGGGGCATATAACTGTTTTCGTCACTAGACTTTTACCTCGTAAAGAGGTTTTTTTATAAGATATCAGAAATTTTTGAACAAGATATCAGAAATTTTGAAATTTCATTCTATCAACTTTGTTTATTTTTTGTACAAGCTAAAACAAACAGTCTGCCAACACTGGTTCCCTTAAAACACACATGCCAAGCGCAAAAGCTAGTAGCACTCTCAAACTCTGGCTGCTATGACACTTTGCTGCCGCTGTATGCATGCTACTGCATATGTACATGCAGAAGTGTAAAGGTAAAAGGTATATTCAGTTAACAGGTAATATCTTGCCCAAACGAAATTTGACGGCTATGTGTTATGTCAAAAAGCGAAATTGAATTGCTACAACAAATAACATACAGTCGAACTTCCCTAACTCGAATCACCATTATCCAAAGAAAAGGTTCGAGTTAGGGAAATATTCGAGTTATAGAGTTCTTTTTCCTAAGATTATTAATTTTACTGCCACTCATTTAATTCGAGTTACAGAGAAATTCGAGTTAGATAAGTTCGAGTTAGGAAAGTTCAACTGTATTTAAAACTTATTTGAAACGTAGATTTTTCTTAAATCGCCGAAATGTGGGGAAAAAAAACCTTATTTCACCTGAAGCTTTTTACCTGTGTTTTATGCAAAAAAGTTTACAGCTAGGCTTAAAGCCCTTCAAAATACATTTCCAACGATATATAGATCACATCTGTAGCTTCTATTGTTTGGATGCTGTGGCTTTTGGCGATTTACATGTACATTAACATACTGCATATGTACATGCAGTAGTGTAAAGGTAAAAGGTATATTCAGTTAATAAGTAATATCTTCCAAACCCATCGGTAAAATTTTGTGTCATATATCAAAAAACGGGAAATTTTACACACTACAACATATTGAAAGCTAAAAAAAATCGTTAGCGTCGTTTTCTCAAAAACCGCCAAAATCTGGGACAAAATATCTTATTTGACCTATTGATTTTTACCTATGCACTTTAGAACAAAGTTTGAAGGTTTGCCTAAAAGCCCTTCAAAATACCTTTCCAACGATACATAGATCACGTCTGTAGCTCATATCGTTTGGATGCTATAGGGTTTTAACGGTTTTTAGCGATTTCCCGCTAAACTAGCTTTTTTTCGAAAAAGTCGTAGAACAAACGTTTCAAATTAATTGCATTTAAACATTAAAAAAAAAAAAAAATTTTGTCCGTGCCAGGATTTGAACCCGAAACCCGAGCTGAGAATTCATGAAAAAATCGGACGCTCTACACTTTGCGCCACTGGCGATCATTAAGAACGACTGTCTAATTATAGATTTCATTGTTACTGGACTGTTAGTCAAATGTAATTGCTGCTGCTGTCCTATTTCAATTCAAAGTAAAACGTATATATTCAGTTAATAGGTTATATCTTCCAAACCAATCAACATAAATTTATGAATGATATATCAAAAAACGCGAAATTTTACAAGCTCAAACATATTGTAAATTAAAAAAAATCGTAGGCAGCGTTTTCTCAAAAACCGCCAAAATCTGGGACAAAATATCTTATTTCACCTGTTGATTTTTACCTATGCACTTTAGAAAAAAAGTTTGAAGGTTTGCCTAAAAGCCCTCCAAAACACCTTTCCAACGATACATAGATCACATCTGTAGCTCATATCGTTTGGATGCTATAGGGGTTTTAATTTTAACGGTTTTTAGCGATTTCCCGCTAAACTAGCTTTTTTTCGAAAAAGTCGTAGAACAAACGTTTCTAGATTTTTGATCGGGAACAAGTCCTCATTCAAACTTTTAAGCTAAATTTACGATTTGATCCAAACAAACAGACAAACAGACAAACAGACAAACAGACAAACAAACAAACAAACAAACAAACAGACTGACTTTTCATCTCGTTTTGAAAGGTGCACCAAAAATTTCAAAATTAATTATCTTCTGAACCAGTGATCGGATTTTGATGATCAAGGTGTCATTCGACGCGTATTTTTGATTAAAATAGTAAAAAATTAAAATCAAAATCAAAAAGGCTCCAACGGCCCCATTAGCTCCAATAATTTAAATTTTTCCCCTCCCACTTACACCTGTTTATCTCACGAACCAGGTGAGTTTCTAAAAGTCTTAGTATGCTCATTTGTAAGTTAAGTTAATACCTTGCGATCGGTATATAACTCGACCTGATCGGACAGTCATAGCAAATTTTCCATTCTTCCTGTGTATATATGCTAGTCGCCTTCGCACCCTTCGTGCTGCTTTCGTCACTAGCGCGGACTGCCGTCCGCAGTGATAGTTAGGCAACAAAATTTCGCTTGATCAAACGATACTTTTTGACTGACACAAAAATCGCAACGCGTGTCCGTACAAATAAATAAATTACTCATGTGGCAAAGTTAAATAAATAAACTCGACTGGCGTCAGAACGTGGGGAAATATTGGTGGGGATCGTATAAAATTCCATATTCTAACTGAAAAGAATTGATAAAAACAACACCACAAAAACAACGCATCAATAAAGCGGAAACATGAATCTGACGTCACAGAGACGCCAATTTGTTTATCAAGTATCAATGTATGATTAACCAAAAAAAAAAGCTTGGGGTATCACCACCAGGGGTGGGTAAGGGGGAAACGGGGATTATCTGAAACTGCCTAGGCAAATGGAGCAAGAGAAACGAGTGACGACCTTGTCTATTATTTATTAACTGAGGTTTTAGCTGACGCGCTTTGCTAATTGTTTTATATTTTCGCCTTTTTTGCTTTTGTACTTGTAAATTGCTGTCAATAAAAAAATATTGAATGTTTATGTGCAATATTTACATGGAAGATTCAGGGAGAGCAGCTCCAAAGCTGGAATATTTCTTGATTTATCGACTTGACAAGCACTTTTTGAATTGTTTTCAATTCAATACAGAAACTGCACACTTTTTTTCAACTCTTATTATCGCAGAACTTTTTTATTTTCTTATTTTTTGCGATTAAATTGATAAGGCGGCGTCTTATCACAAATTTTTCAAACACTTGCAAAATGTTTGCATGAGACGTATGCACATAAATAAAACAGGTTTATTATAAGTATAAATATTTATACAATTTGAAATTCACTTTAATTTTTAGCACTAATTCCTTTGAGATTTTTGTTGGTGAATATTTTATGTTGCCACCTTTTCTTGTTGTTTTTATCAAAAAACTATTAATAAATTGAAACCGTGCTCACTAAATCTTTTTTTGTTTTGGCACTCCGACAAAATGCGGGATTCTCGCGTACAAAAATAACACGATTAATTGTTGTTGTTTGTTTTTGGCTTATTTCTTTCTTTCTGTTTTCTAATTTCGAGTGCCGCACGACGCCGACGAGTTTCGTCCGTTACGTCGACATTTTGTTTTGGATTCTCGACAGTTAATGTGCGAGCGCAACAACAACAAGTGTTTCTGAGCTGAAAAAACTTAACAGCGCATGTTAATGCCTATTCAGTGTTGGCACGTTAGCTATATTCCCGCTAGATGAAGTGGGTTGCAATTGACATATGCGGGATCGACTGAAATAACTAGTTAGTGATTGTGTAAAACTCGATTCAATTGATTTCATAGTTAATATTTAATGCTCTTTTGGTTCATCGATGTTTTTTTGCCATTCAAATGGAAAAAATACAACAAAGTATTTAAGTGTGGAATCGAAAAGCATAAAAATACATAAAGTTACCAGATGTTTTTAAAAATTTAAAATTACGCTAATTTTGCTTCCCGCATTTGTTAATTGCAACCCACTTCTAGCGGGAACATAGCTAAATTGGCAACACTGATGTTAACGCCCATTGGCTGTTGTGCTCAATATGCACTGTAAACCAGCTGTTGCACTCGAACTGTAATGTTAACTCGCTCTTAAGCGCATATGAGCAGCATGTTAAGTCTCTGTTGCTAGAGAGTAAATTTGCTCTTTATGAGCAGCTGACAACAAGTTGTCTTTCAAATTTAAGAGAGCGCAGTGCGATAGTTGTTTACAAAAGTTTTAAGAGTCTGTGACGTTCACATATTGTAAAATAAATAAAGGATACATTGTGTTGCCAATTTACAAGTAGCTGGAACGTGTGGAAGTGAAACTGAAGCCATTCGCATGCAGACGTCATAAACTGCAATGCCTTTGGCCACATTTGTGCTGCTTGGCCACTTCGATTAGCCAGCCATTGTGTGTTGGCCAGAAGTAGGAGTAGGGGGCTGTGTAAATGGTAGTAGAAACGGTCATTGTTGCCACTCGTCGACGTCGTTTGTAACCTCAAAGCAGACGCCATAAATCAAAGCACAAATTTGCACTTTAAGTGCGCTTTCAATAAGTTTGCTTGTGTTAAAAGTTCTTGTTTGTTTCTTTTTTTGTTGTTGTTGTTGTTGTTATTGCACACATAAATCATAATTTAAAAGCTTTGCTAATGCAGCATAGTAAAAGATACAACAACAACTTAATGAAGTAGAACAACAAACAAAACAAAACTTTGCAATTTGCATTTCAGAATATTAAAGAGAGAGGCAAATTAAGAGAGGAGGAGAGCGGACACGGTGAGTGACACTCTCAAGATCCGGATTGAACGATGACCGATGACTAAAGCGTGCAACAATAAAAAGAATGAAACAACAACAACAATTTGCATTTACAAAATGGCGAAAGTTCAATGTCACATTTAAATGTTTGATAAAAATGTTTATCTACTGTCAATCATCAACATCACCTGGCGACGTGATACAAACTAAACCAATTCATACAGTTAGTCCAGTCATTGTTTTGACAAACTAAAAACAATTTAATAAATTTCCCTGGTTTTTGTGTTTTTTATTTATATTATAAATATCGTTATCAAAAAATGAAAAAAACCATTTTATATTTTCGTATATTTTGTCCAATGAGTTAGTCGACTAACTGTTGCTCAATGTGATAAGCAAATCTAGAAAAAGGAGGGAAGACGAAGCTTAAGAAAAAACGTCAAGCAGCTGCGAAGCGCGCGCAAAAACCGTTTCTCTCTTATCTTATCAGCTGCGCAAAAAATTAAAAAAAAAAAAAAAGAATAAAATGAAAGTCAAGACGAGACGAATCTAATTGCGATTTTTGGATTCAATTTAATTGTTAATTCGGGGCCAGGCTCCTTGAGTATAAGAAATGATTGTACGCACACACACATATACTCACATGAATTCACATGTCTGACTATGAGTTTATTTTGATAAGCGGCACTTGAGAATGATTCATGGGCAGCATCTGCGCAAATTGAACGGCAAATATTGAAATTAATTTGAGGAAATTCCTGGAAATTGTGAGGCATGTTAACGGAAAATCAACACAGATAAATGTAGTAAGTGCATTAATTATACTAAATATTCCAAGTATTCAATCAGCAAACACGAATATATTATTCAATTATTTATTAAATTGTTCTTTGAGTATTACCTAATTTGCAGTCAAGTTTATTTTGATAACCTAAGTTAAAAAGAAAAAAAAAAACAAAATATCCTGTATAAGCTTCAAATCTTATGGTCTGTGGTCCATTACTTCCTACGCTCAGTGTTAATTTACTTGAGGGTTGCTTGGCTTTCATATTTTTAGAACATACTTTTGGGCTGTCCGCTAATTTACAATTTTAATTTCTAATTTTAGAGTTAGCCAAACTAGCTACTTTGGCGGCCTAAATCTAGACTAATTTGTTAATTATGTATATTAACAAGTTTTTAGCAACGTTTCTGTTTAAATAGTAAACAAAAAACAATTAATAGCTGCTTAATAGTTCATTTAGAAAGAAAGTTGAGCAAAAATAAAATGTTTGAGCTGATTAAGTTCAAATTTAATGGTTTTCTAATGGCTGACTTAAATTTCTAATCATCTTTCCATAACTTCATGATCATTTTGTAACTTGTTAAAGTGCAAACATGACTTCGATACCATGCAAAAAAAAAGAGGGATGAACGAGCACAAGCCAAAAACTTAACCTAACTTAACCCGAAATCTGATCTCGACTAATTGCCGAAAAATTGTAATAAAAGCCAAAAAAAAAAGAAACCCTTCAAAATTATTATACTGCCGAGAAAGGAGGGAATTTTGATTATTTATGCATTGCGGTGAACGGGAACACAGGTAGACGAAGAAACAAGGGGAACAGAACAAACAGGAGAGGATCAGGGTCGCAGGGTCATTGCGAGGATCTCGTTTTAAGGTGTCGATTGTCCAGGTCAGGTAGCCCATGGAATACTTAAGAAATGGAAACCGAAATTATGCGTAATAAGCCGTTGTGGAAATTTAAAGGAAAAACTCCGCGAAAAACATAACTCGAGAAATATTTATAATACGAGCATGATGAACATATGAAGTGGATTAGCGGGTTTTGCATTCAGTACCTGCTCTATTTGGGTGCAGGAAAGTTCCAAATATTAAATGAAGAGTATTTAAGAAAAATTGTTCTATTCTTTTGTTGTTAATATTTATTATTCAACAGTTTATCAAGGTTTTAGTTTGAGATTAGCACTAGGTTAATCAAACCGATACTCATAGATAAGAAATAATTTGATAAATTGAAAGAGTATTTCTTTACCCGCTCAACAATTGCAGCTGATTTATGAATAAGTCATCATTTCATTCATTAAATTATTTGATAAGAAACTAGACGACACACATTTTCAGCTGTTGTGAGTCAGTTTCGATAATCAACTCACCTTGGATTTGGTTTTGTTTACGATTTTGCGATATAGAAACTTGTACATAGCACAACAACTGCGGCAATAACAACACAACAACAACATTAAACGAGATCACGTTTTTCGTTTGAAAATAATTCTCTTTTTCAAATTTGACACGCACGATTTTTGCACTAAGTAAATATTAATATTTATAACAATTTATCGGCTACGATTTGAACGCACTGCGTTTCCATGGATCGATAGATTGTCGCTGTGTCTGTCGGTCTGTCAGTCAGACGGTCGGTCGGGGTTTGTGTCTGCTGCGCGAGACGTCATCGATGACTAAGAGAAGATTTGAGCGAGACGTGAGCGATGAGGGCAAATTTTTGCATGCGGCCGCACAGTAGCGGAGTGCAGGTAGCTCAGAATATTTGTGCCCATAAATATAATAACCATAGTTATTGAAACAGCTGTTATATATAATTATTTTATTTATTGAACATTATATTGTATGTTTTCAATGAATTTAAATTTTATTTATTCATTATTTGCATACTTTTAATTACATGCCTTAATTATGCACAGTAAACACACCCTTGAATGCGCTACTGTATTCCAGCTTTGTTTACAGTTGCTTTTGCGGTGCCGCCGCTTCACTTGCTCCCACGTTGTGATGCCAAAAGAAGCAACAACAACGATCAACAAATGTCACAAAGCAAAAGCTCAAAGCTGGGCACACTTCAGCATAACGGTACATGCTTGTTATTGATGCTCATAGAAGAGTAGAAGAGAGCGCGAAAGAGTGAATGTCAATGAAAACGTTAGACGAATATGAAGAAGAGGAAATGAAATCATTAAAAACAATCAAATACATTTGACAACAAAATAAACTTTAGCTAGCAAATTGGACGTGGCAAAATGTGAACAAACTAATTAGCCATAACGAACAAATGAGAACAAAAACGTGTGGCGAAAGAGGGAGCAGCTCAGGTGCTGCCCTCGCCTGCGTGTGTGTGAGAGGGACAGAGACATAGGGATGGGAGCTTTGACATTTGAAATTGGACAAAGGTGGAAGACAAACGGCGACGATAAAGAGATAAACTTTAAATGAGATTATACTTTTTTTAAACAAAATTTTTTAAAGTTTGCAACTTACCTGAATCTCGAGCAAAAGCTCCTGCTTCTTTCTGCGCAGCTCAATAAGCAGCTTCTGCTGCTCTGGTGTCAATTCTGCAAGATAAAAAGCAATAATTCTTCAGTATTCTCGCTTGCTTTGTCGTTGTTGTTGTTGGTTTATTTGGTTAATTGGAACAGCAACATTCCACTCACTCATACACACACACGCAAACACACAGAAAGAGACACGCACGTAAACAGTGAGCGCACACACCCACATGTACTCACTCACACACACACACAGATACAAGCTGCATTGGCCAACATATGCAGGGGAACTGAGTTGGTGCCAAATCAATAACATTTTACTGCTGCTCTCTTTTTGTTGTTGTTTCACAACGGGCTGCCAAGTAGTATTAATTGGTTTATTAGTTTAATGCCGCATTACGGATTACAGATTAATTCAATTGAAGGCCAGTTTAATAGACACATACACACACACACACACGCATACGTCACACTCGACACACGCATTCACATATACATGCACACGCCCACAAAACAGCGTCGCTTGTTGCTTCCAGCTTTGAAGTCTGGAAATTGACACACACATTTTTATAGTTAAACACTTTGCATTCGACATTCGCACAATTTCACAACAATTGCAGCTTAAACTAATCTTTATTGAGCTTCTTTGTTTTCTTGTTTACTCATTTCGTCGCGCATTGGCGTCGTTTGTTTGTAGTTGTAGTCGAGTGTTTACCTGGCATCGAGAATTCACTGCGCCCCTTGGAAATCGCACCGTACGATCTGTTGTCGAAATTGTCCATTGCGCTGATCATTGTGGCGGGCACAGCAATTACACACGCACACACGTTGCACTAGTTTAACATAATTTCAAACTTTAAACGATTTGCTAGCGTTTTTTCATTTATTATTTAAATTTTTCAAAAAAAATCAACAACAAAAAATTTTTTCGCCTTTCCCACTAGGGATGGACAATTTGTGTAGAGGTGGAGAAACATTAAGGAATCATCGATACTTCGTCGATGCTTGCAAAATATCGGAGCCATCGGTGTTTGGTATGCTACTATTTATTTTTTTTTTCATAAATTACTTACTAAGTTCTTAATTTTTTACCAAAACGATCTTTATTATTTTAAAAATTTTATGTTTTGCTTGGTTTATTAAATTTGCACTTAAATGAATAAAAATAAATAAATATATATTTTTAATTTAATTAATTTCCATTAGAGAAAATGACATGGGACCAATTTTCGATAAGTCCCCATCGTGGCACTATGTATCGATAACTAACCAAGTCACACTCTGCTAATAACGGAGTCACTTAACATAGTTGGCAGTCACGAGATGTCGATTTTTAAGTTACCTTGTATTTACACGTCACATTTGAACAATAAATGTTTTGTCAGTTATCTTAGTGCTGCATAATTTAATTTGCTATTATTGCTGTTCAAAATAAAATTAATTGCTCTAGCATAACAGAGATCACTCAATGAGTGCACAGAATTGCTCCTCGCTAACATAGCATTTACAGTAACTGTGAATCGTGACATTAACATTAACTCGTGACAAGTCGCTCGATAACAAAGACTGACTTTTAAGGGAACAATTAGGAAAGAGAACAATAAGGAAAGAACATGCTCACTAGATCACTAAAGTGAGCCACTATTTTTTGTTCGCTCACTCATGACAGCCAAGGCACCGAGCACCTTGAATTTCCAGAAAATTCCAAATATCCATATAAATAATAGCAAACGCAAACTGCCAAACCACAGGAAAAAGAGCGTCAGCCCCTGGCGGAATAAGTGAAGCCGAGTTTAATACAGCAAAACACACACACACGCGACATAGACCATGGCCAAGTGGGGAGAGGGCGATCCACGCTGGATTGTTGAGGAGCGACCCGATGCGACCAATGTGAACAATTGGCACTGGACGGAAAAGAACGCGACGCCCTGGTCCAAGGAGCGATTGCATCAGTTGTTCGTGGACTTTAAAATAGGTGCGAGAGTGATGTATTAATTTTATGTAAATATTCTAACCTTAATTTTGGCCAATTGGCATTGGGAAACAGCGCAAAGTGATATCGAGTGCATTGTGGAGGCGGTGGACAAGTGCAGCGGGGAGGCGACCGTCAACAATCGCAAGGGCAAGCTCATATTCTTCTACGAGTGGGAACTGGTGCTTAAATGGTCTGGCCGCCTGCTCAACAACAGCAAACTGAGCCACAAGGGCAAGCTGACCATCCCGAATCTGTCCGAGGAGAACAGCCTGGAGGATGTGGAGATCACGGTGACCATTGACGAGTCCAACGACGAGTCGGAGGCACTCAAGCAATTCATGTACAATGTGGGTCGTGACAGCATTCGCAAGCAGCTCGGCGTCTACATCAAGGAACTGAAGGAGGAGTACTCCAAGAACTTGATACTACCAAAGAAGGGCGTCGATGGCAGCGATGCGGCCACTGCTGCTCTCGCCCAGGATGCCAACAATGCCAGAAATGCGGCCCAGAAGGCGGCGTCGGTGACAGCCTCGTCTGGGACGAAGGCGTCCTCCAATCCGTCGGGTGTCGGCTGCAAGCTGGACGTGCGCACCCTGTCCATGACCGAGGAGTTCCATTGCAATGCCAATGATCTCTACAATGCGCTGACCAAGCCCGACATGCTCACCGCATTCACCCGTGCCCCAGTCAAAGTTGACGCTGTCCGCGGCGGCGAGTAAGACTTTTTGAATGTTGCCCAGTTTCGCTCTCGATTCCAGCTCATTTTCTCCTTTTTTCTTAGATTTGTGCTTTATGGCGGCAATGTGCTCGGCAAGTTCGAGGAGCTGGTGCCGGAGAAGCGGATCCAACAGAGCTGGCGTCTGAAAAACTGGTCATCTGGTCACTACTCGAATGTCGTCATCGAACTGGAGGAAACTGTAAGTCCTTCTCCTAGGTCAACTTAGAAACCAAAGCTATATCATATAATATACAGATCTATAGATATACTAAATTATGTAGAAAGTTTTGTATCCATAGTCGGATTTAGGCTGCGAGCACACTGGGAGCGGAGAGCGGAGCGTACAGCGGAGCTTATCAACTTGAAAAAAAACAAACACACTGCTTGTATGAAAGCGCGCACACTGCAAGCTGAGCTGATTTATCATTTTAGTTCTGAAATTATCAGCTCGTCCATAAGCTCCGCTGTACGTCCATAAGCTCCGCTGTACGCTCCGCTCTCCCCTCCCAGTGTGCTCGCAGCCTTATAGAAGATGGAAAACCACTATACAGTAGATCGATTCAAATAAAACACTATATTAATATTATAAGTTACAACTTGCAAAGTACTTCGAACAAATGTACATATTCCAATATTTGAAAACTATCCCATATCATATATCTTATAAAAAAAACCTCTTTACGAGGTGGTTATTTTAAAAAAAAATTTGCATTCGGTACATTGCGCTAAAATGTCTCAATTCTTTATATCAAATAACACTCACTGTTTTGCGCTGTGCCGAATGCAACATTTTTTTTTTAATAATTTATATGTAAAACTTAATATTATTCGTCACAAAATTGGATATCAGAAATGTTTGGGCATAAAACTGTTTTCGTCACTAGACTTTCACTAGACTTTGACAAGTCCTCATTCAAACTTTTAAGCTAAATCAACGATTTGATCCAAACAAACAAACAAACATACAGACTGACTTTTCATCTCGTTTTGAGAAGGGCACCAAAAATTTCAAAATTAATTATCTTTTTAACCAGTGGTCGGATTTTGATGATCGAGGTGTCATTCGACGCGTATTTTTGATAAGAACAGTAAAAAATTAAAATAAATTTCAAGAAGGCTCCAATGGCTCCAGTTGCTCCAATAACTTAAATTTGTCCCCTTCCACTAACACCTGTTTATCTCACGAACCAGGTGAGTTTCCAAAAGTCTTAGTATGCACATTTGTAAGTTTAATTGTTACCTTTCGATCGGTATATAACTCGACCCGATCGGACAGTCATAGCAAATTTTCCATTCTTCCTGTGTATATATGCTAGTCGCCTTCGCACCCTTCGTGCTGCTTTCGGCACTCGCGCGGACTGCCGTCCGCAGTGATTTAAGTATCTTATCAAGTATAAATTCTAATCAAACTATAGGAAACTGTAAAACAGCTTTTAAAACACATAGGTACATTTTTTATTTATAAATAACACTTTTCTTTAGATACGATAAAGTTTTACCTCTGTAATCTCTATACAGAAGACAAATCTGAACTCAATAGTAAGCCGATTAATAGATCGATTTTTTATTTAATTTAACAATACAATTAATATAAATTTAAATTATTAGCAGTGTTGTCAATTTGTCCATTTTGCGGACAGATTTATCCGATTTAAAACTATGTTTTCCGAAAAAAATCCTTTTTTAATTATTTTACTTTATCCTTTATTCATCCTTTTTTATTGTTCCAAGTCTCTCAGAGAATATATATATCATAACTCGAATCACCATTATCCAACGAAAAATTCAAGTTGTGGAGATATTCGATTTATAGAGCTAGTTTTCTTAAGTTTATTCATTTTATTGACACTCATTTAGCTCCAGATAGAGAGAAATTCAAGTTATAGAAGTTCGAGTTATGGAAGTTCAACTGTATGTGTTATCGAATATTCATTTTCAAATCGCCGAATAACTTTGAAATTAAATAAAAAATTAATGCATTTCCTTACTTTCAATATTGGAGTTATTTTTAAAGCTATGATATAAAAATTATTATTATATATATTAATAAGAAAACATTCTTTGCCCAGATGTATTGTCCTTATGTCTTATTTTTTGGGTTTAACCGGCCTTTTTTAGTATGTTCCTAAACATATTTGGTAAGGTTATTTGTAAGTTAAGGAAAAATCTCTGATCTTTTAGATCAAGATATTAATTACATAGTAAATATGAAAGAATACAATTGAATCCATTACATTTTCATTGAATTCATTTATATATTGTATATTATTAAATGTATATTTGTTTATATTTTTATTTTCATTTATGATTTTATTTTTTGTTTATAAAAAATATTTTTTTATTTTATACTGTTTTTAACTATAGTCATGTTTGTTGATTATATGTTTATTTGGCTATTTTTCTTGGAATCTTTTTACAGTCATCCAGCACAATGATGACCCTGAAGCAGACTGGCATTCCCGCCTCCGAGTACGATGCGATGAGGACTAACTGGCATCGATACTATTGGCACAGCATTAAGCAGACCTTTGGCTTTGGCAGCTCCATTTCCGATTACCATTGATTATCATCCACAGCAAAAATCTCTAGCTATAATTTCAGTCCGACTCTTCAATCTGTTAACAGTTTCTTGATTATGGTATTAAAACAATGTAGACGGATTCACTGTACGACAGCAACAACAAAAAATACACATGAACACACACACACTCACATTATAAATGGCATAAATAAATGAGATATCGAAATTAATGTTCAGAATACTTGAAGAAAGTAAGAAAATACTTTACAATTGTATTTACTGCTGTTAATTTCCTTTTACTCCAAAAGAAACCCGTTTCGGCCATCTTTTTACAATTCTCGCACAGTTGTAGCTTAACAATGGCTCATTCGGACGCCTTTTCCATACAAGCATCGGTGGTTCAGTGGTAGAATGCTCGCCTGCCACGCGGGCGGCCCGGGTTCGATTCCCGGCCGATGCAATTTAAATTTTCTATTTTTTAAATTATTTTTTTTATTATATGATTGACAATGTTTACAAAATTCGCCTTAATATTAAACTCGACTATGTTTTTTTTCGTTGCTTATATACATTTTCAGACTCACAGATAAAATAATGTTCTGTCTCACAATTAGCATCGTTCATCTTGTAGACATCATGGAGATACCTTAATTCGACACAATGCTCAACACTTTTCAAATTGTTTGGTTCGCCTTTATGCCAATTTAAGTAGCCAGGCCTTAGTCCTGTAGTTGCCGATAGAAATCTTCCCTCCGTTTCCAGATCATTGATGTCAATCCAATAACTTTCCATTACCAAATTTGAATAATTTTCATTTTCCAAAATATCTGGAAATTCGAAGAACTCATCATCATTTTGAAAACTTGCCAGATGTCCTCCATATTCCAGGCATTTAAGAGCAGCGTCAAACCAGCTGAGCTTTTGATAATCCTCAAAATAATAATATTTTGATTCAATTTCTTTAAATGGTTTCCTAACAATTACTTTTTTCGCTCTATTTAATTTGCGTAGTTCATTTATGCTGAATTCCATCGATTTATCATGTGCGTCGGTCTTGCTCTGAATCTGGATTTTCATATTCTCAAATTGAGTGTTTAGCTTGCTTTGAAGTGTTTCAAAAATGTCCTGTAAACTTTTTATATTCTCAATCTTGGTCAATTTATCAAATTGTATTTTTAGATTATCGCTGCTTTTCTGCAACGATTTTTCAGTTACTTTACTTTGTTTTTCTAGCTTTTGATCCCACTTTTTTTCCATTATCTTGAAATTTTCTTGTAGATGAGTTTTTAGGTTCTTTTCAAATTTTGATAAAAAATCTGAATTCTGCGACTGCAAAATGGCCTCAGTTATTTTGCTCTGATTTGCCAACCTCTGATCCAACCTTGTTTCCAGCAATTCAATCTTTTCAAGCTGACGTTCAATATTCTGGAATTTTTCTAAGAAATGCGCATTCTGCTTGATATTACTCTCTGTTTGATTCAGCAACGCAATATTTATCATTTCATGCAGATCTTCCAGCTTTTTCTCGATTCGGGTAGCGAGAAAATCTAACTTTTCGTGTATGAACTTCTCGGAAGTCTCAACTTTGGTCAGAGATTTGGGTTCTTGTTTTAAATCATTGAGTTGGCTTTGCAGTGCCTTTGTGTGATCTAGTACAGGTCTCAAGACTTTCAAACAGTAGCTGCCACAACTCGATTCAAGCTGTTTCCATTCGGCACAACTCTTAATAACAAAAATCAATACTTCATAAATTTACGGGGATATGTGACCATTAATCTCACCGCATTACTATCTGACACTAGGATCACTGATATAAATAACCAAATAGAAATGTTCTTCATTATGATAATTCAGCTTGAAAGATTTTCAAAACTGAAGCTTGTGGCTGGAAAACCAGCGTCTTTAACACCGAGAATAAAATAATGTGTGAGAATGTAAATTACTTATCAGCATTAAATACAATTGTCATTATCGGTCTTGTGGGAGATCAAAGTTTTCCCTCCAATCTTTTATTGTATTGCACCCTGTACAAGAAGTTAGTGCAAAAGTGTATATGTACATGTTTATTTGATCGGCATCTATCTCCGATCTAATTTATTTCTAATATTAATATGCAGTCCTGACAAAATCTAATATTATTAAAAACAGATGGAAGGCAATGTTGAAAAATAATTAATATTTTATTTTTGATTATAATTAAGATAGGACTTTATAAATTGAATCAAGTCTAACTTAAAGCATCGGTGGTTCAGTGGTAGAATGCTCGCCTGCCACGCGGGCGGCCCGGGTTCGATTCCCGGCCGATGCAATTTCTTCTTTTATAAAAAAAAAAAAAATACAAATACAAAAAAGAACATAATTTGATTTTATTTTATTTAATATTAAATTTACACATGGTTTTATAAAATCAATATTTACATTTTACTGATTATCAGCTTCACAAATAAAATATTGATTTGAAAAACAAACATTATCATTCATTAGATACTTATTGTAAGCATAATATAATTGGCCACAATCCTCCTCATTTTTGTAGTCGTCTGGATTGCCATTATGCCAATTATAGTAGGTTGCCCCGTGACCCGTCGTCGCAGAAAGAAACACTCCCTCAGTGGCAAGATCATTAATGTCAATCCAATAACCTTTTGGAGGCTGTAATTTGGCTAAAATTGCGTTAAACTCTGACAGATTTTTGATACTAACAAGATGACCACCTAATGATACACATTTGTGAACTGCACCAAACCAGTTCAATTTTTCAGAATGTTCAATATAATAATATTTGGAGCCAATTTTCTCAAATGGTCGTCCAACAATTGATTTTTTTACTTCCGTAATTCTTTGTAGATTTTCCTTTAATATATTTTCAGTTGATTTTCTAAAATCTTCCAGCTTCTGTTCAATCTTTTTATTATAAAGATTGAAATTTTCTTCTATCAGGCGCTCCGATCTCTCGAGATTTGCTAATGTTTTCCTTTCATTTATACAATTATCAACCTGACTCTGCAATGCTTTCGAATGATCTAATAAAGGTCTTACGACTTTGAAGCAATAATTTCCACAATTCGATTCAAGTTCCCTCGAATCTTGACAAGTCTGTAAAAAAAACTGACACTTTAGAATCATTTGATAGGTGATAAAAGATCTGCACTTACTTCTTTGCTCGCTTGCACACTGAGAATTAAGATCGATAGCCCAAATAAAATGACTTTCATTGTGATTCACTCTGTTTTCACTGTTGTTGGGTTCCAAAGTTGTCAGAATACTGAAATTTCTAGACAAGTCAGCTTCTTTTAAATTCACGAAACACAATTCGTGTTATTTGAAGAAAGTATGTGAGCATGTGTGTCTGTATATAATTCTATTGGGGTTATCAGCTGAGTGAGCAGATTCTGTGAGCCAGCATTTTGCACCATAAGTTGCCTAGACGACTATAAACTTAATATTACTCTCCCAGATCGTCGCTATTTAGCTTTTAGTATTTTGCGATCTTTTTATATAAACAATTTTTGCAATCCATTGAAAATTTAATATTTCCTGAGAGTGAAAGTGAAAATATGCGATTCAGTGCTGATATTTGAATTGAACATTTTATTGATTATTCGGCTCACAAATAAAGAATTTCTTGGTGTTACACTGATTGTCATTCATTAAGTGTTTATTGTTGTGCCACCACAATTCGCCGCAATGCTCGAGATTTCTATAGTTGTCTGGGCCTGGAGGATGCCAGTTATAATAGGTTGCCTGAAGACCGGTGGCCACCGATAGAAAGACTCCCTCAGTTCCAAGATCATTAAGGTCAATCCAATAATGGTTATGAGGCTGTAATTTGGCTATAATTGCATTGAATTCGGACAGATTTTTGATGCTAACCAAATGTCCACCTAATGTGAGACATTTATGAAGAGCTTCAAACCAGTTTAAGTTTGTGGATTGTTCAATATAATAATATTTAGAGCCAATTTTCTCAAATGGCCGCCTATCAGTTTTCGCTTCAATCAATCTACGTAAATCTTCTAACTTCTGTTCAATCTTTTTGTCTTGTAAATTAAAATTTGCTTCCATCTGTAGTTCCGATTCCTTGAGTTTTTTATCTTGTTCATCAAACCTGGCACTTATCTGCTTTTCCCATTTCTCAAGTTTGTCTATATATTCTGTTTTATGCTTTAAATCTTCCATTTGGCTCTGCATGAACTTCGTGTAATCTAAAACTGGCTTTACGACTTTGAAGCAATAATTTCCACAATTTGGCTCAACTTCTCTTGTATCCTCACAATTCTGTAAATAAAATAAGAAATTTTAAAACACCTCAAAGATGAGTAGTTGCCTGCACTTACCTCTTTATACCCTAGCACTGCAGGGACTGAGAGCAAAAGCCCAATTAAAATGGTTTTCATTCCGACTCAACTAATTTTATCCGTTGTGGCAGAAAGATTGCGGAGCACTGAATATATTCTTTTTTAAAAAAATATAATTTAATTCACTTTATTTTGTGCAATAAAAGTAAATAAGTAAACGCTTCAAATGTATATGTATAATGTACATGCTCTTGGGGTTATCGCTATAAGCAAATAATACGGAGAGGAATAAGCAAAGTGTCATTTCGAGTACCCTGTACTACTCGAAAGAGCATTACCAAAACTGATGTTCATCATAAATACAATAAACTCAATTTAAAATATATTTTATACTAAAGTACAATAGGGTTGTTATTACTGGCTCTTTCAAACATGATATTTTGATAAATTCGATTTTACATTTTTTGTATTATTTTTTATTTAAAAATCCTAAAAAATATTTGTTCGTTTTTCGAAAAACAGTCATCAGTATCAGGTATTACACGATTTGAATGATCAATAAGGAGAACGAAATTTCATGTTCCTGATTGCTCAAAATTTGCAGATAAATGCAAAAAAAATAAAATCATTTAAAAATTTATATTGTACTTTATTTTCTTCTTTAATGTACACTTCCAAACTCACAGATAAACCATTTTTCTCTATTACAATTATCGTCGTTCATCAGATAATTTTTATTGTATGAGACGCAATCCTCATTTTTGCCTGCATTGTTTGGTTCGCCTTTATGCCAATTGAAGTAGTTGGGCCTTAGGCCTGTGGTTGCCGAAAGGAACACTCCCTCCGTACCCAGATCATTGATGTCAATCCAATATCCGGCATTAGACTGCAAGTGAGCATTTAATTCCAAAAGCTCCGATGAGTTTTGAATACTTGCCAGATGTCCTCCAAGTTCCAGGCATTTATGGGCTGCGACAAACCAGTTCACCTTCTTAGTATTCTCAATAAAATAATATTTTGAACCGATCTTTTGAAATGGTTTCCCTACAGTTACTTTTTTAGCATTATTTGTTTTGCACAGATCATTCAAATTCGCTATTAAATCTTCAATGTGCTTCTGCATTGTTGTTTCAGTTATCTTTCCGATATTCTCAAGCTTCTCATCTAACTTTGATTCAAGTACATCAATCTTTTCAAGCTTACTTTCAATATTCTGAAATTTTCCTAAGAAATCCCCATTCTGCTTAATATTACTCTCCATTTGCTTCAGCAACGCAATATCAATCGTTCTACGCAGATCTTCCAACTTTTGCTCCACTCTAATATCGTTGACATCTGATTTTTCATGTAACAACTTTTCAAGATTCTCAACTTTGGTCAGATATTCAGTTTGATGCTTAAAGTCATTGACTTGGCTTTGCAATGCCCTTGTGTGATCTAATACAGGTCTCAAGACTTTGAAACAGTAGCTGCCACAATTCGATTCAAGTTGTTTCCATTCGGCACAAGTCTATCAGTAAGAATGATCACATTATATTATCTCTTATAGGATGTGAGCACTAATCTCACCGCTTTAATCCCTCGTACTAAGATCGTTGACATAAGTAGCCAAATTAAACTGCTCATTATGACAATTCATTTACTAAATTTCGAAAAAAAAAAATGTCTTATGTAAATTAGCAGAATATTTAATATTAATACATAAATAAATATTTATTACTTATCAGCATTTAATGCTATGAATTCCGTTATTGGGGTTATCGTTAACAGCTGCGCGCAAATAATCAAGCCTTGTAGACGGTTTTATTATTTGATGTCTAGATGTGCAACGACTTAAAGAAGCCTTGGGAGACCCCATAAAATATGTTTATTTTCGATCAGCTCGAAAATATATTGTTTGGTTATTGGAATATACAAAAACATAGGTTGGAGTTCCAAAAGTGTACTTCAATAACATAGTTACCATATTTGTTCAAAATTCATATTTCATGTGAAAGTATACATACGTCTGTAAGCTTTAAAAATATTGTTTTGCAATGGTATATTTTGACTTCGGCGTTCCAAAAATACAGCTTTTTTGCTAATCTCAAAATTTTATATTTTGAAGCCCAAACCACACAAGCATCGGTGGTTCAGTGGTAGAATGCTCGCCTGCCACGCGGGCGGCCCGGGTTCGATTCCCGGCCGATGCAATTTCTTCTTTTAAAAAAAAAATATCCAAATACAAATACAAAAAAGAACATAATTTGATTTTATTTTATTTGATATTAAATTTACACATGGTTTTATAAAATCAATATTTACATTTTACTTATTATCAGCTTCACAAATAAAATGTTGATTTGAAAAACAATCAATATCATTCATTAGATACTTATTGTAACCATACAATAATTGGCCACAATCCTCGGCATTTTTAAAGTCGTCTGGATTGCCATTATGCCAATTATAGTAGGTTGCCCCGTGACCCGTCGTCGCAGAAAGAAACACTCCCTCAGAAGCAAGATCATTAATGTCAATCCAATAACCTTTTGGAGGCTGCAATTTGGCTAAAATTGCGTTAAACTCTGACAGATTTTTGATACTAACAAGATGACCGCCCAATGTTAGACATTTGTGAACTGCACCAAACCAGTTCAATTGTTCAGATTGTTCAATATAATAATATTTGGAGCCAATTTTCTCAAATGGTCGTCCAACAATTGATTTTTTTACTTCCGTAATTCTTTGTAGATTTTCCTTTAATATATTTTCTGTTGATTTTCTAAAATCTTCCAGCTTCTGTTCAATCTTTTTCTATGAGGCGCTCCGATCTCTCGAGATTTGCTAATGTTTTCCTTTCATTTATACAATTATCAACCTGACTCTGCAATGCTTTCAAATGATCTAATAAAGGTCTTACGACTTTGAAGCAATAATTTCCACAATTCGATTCAAGTTCCCTCGAATCTTGACAAGTCTGTAAAAAAAACTGACACTTTAGAATCATTTGATAGGTGATAAAAGATCTGCACTTACTTCTTTGCTCGCTTGCACACTGAGAATTAAGATCGATAGCCCAAATAAAATGACTTTCATTGTGATTCACTCTGTTTTCACTGTTGTTGGGTTCCAAAGTTGTCAGAATACTGAAATTTCTAGACAAGTCAGCTTCTTTTAAATTCACGAAACACAATTCGTGTTATTTGAAGAAAATATGTGAGCATATGTGTCTGTATATAATTCTATTGGGCTTATCAGCTGAGTGAGCAGATTCTGTGAGCCAGCATTTTGCACCATAAGTTGCCTAGACGACTATAAACTTAATATTACTCTCCCAGATCGTCGCTATTTAGCTTTTAGTATTTTGCGATCTTTTTATATAAACAATTTTTGCAATCCATTGAAAATTTAATATTTCCTGAGAGATAGGAGTATATTTGGCGTTTTACGTACACAAGTGAAAATATGTGATTCAGTGCTGATATTTGAATTTATTTTAACATTTTATTGATTATTCGGCTCACAAATAAAAAATTTCTTGGTGTTACACTGATTGTCATTCATTAAATGTTTATTGTTGTGCCACCACAATTCGCCGCAATGCTCGAGATTTCTATAGTTATCTGGGCCTGGAGGATGCCAGTTATAATAGGTTGCCTGAAGACCGGTGGCCACCGATAGAAAGACTCCCTCAGTTCCAAGATCATTAAGGTCAATCCAATAATGGTTATGAGGCTGTAATTTGGCTATAATTGCATTGAATTCGGACAGATTTTTGATGCTAACCAAATGTCCACCTAATGTGAGACATTTATGAAGAGCTTCAAACCAGTTTAAGTTTGTGGATTGTTCAATATAATAATATTTAGAGCCAATTTTCTCAAATGGCCGCCTATCAGTTTTCGCTTCAATCAATCTACGTAACTCTTCTAACTTCTGTTTAATCTTTTTGTCTTGTAAATTAAAATTTGCTTCCATCTGTAGTTCCGATTCCTTGAGTTTTTTATCTTGTTCATCAAACCTGGCACTTATCTGCTTTTCCCATTTCTCAAGTTTGTCTATATATTCTGTTTTATGCTTTAAGTCTTCCATTTGGCTCTGCATGAACTTCGTGTAATCTAAAACTGGCTTCACGGCTTTGAAGCAATAGTTTCCACAATTTGGATCAACTTCTCTTGTATCCTCACAGTTCTGTAAATAAAATAAGAAATTTTAAAACATCTCAAAGATGAGTAGTTGCCTGCACTCACCTCTTTATACCCTAGCACTGCAGGGACTGAGAGCAAAAGCCCAATTAAAATGGTTTTCATTCCGACTCAACTAATTTTCTCAGTTGTGGCAGAAAGATTTCGGAGCACTGAATATATTCTATTTACAAAAACATAATTTAATTCACTTTATTTTGTGCAATAAAAGTAAATAAGTAAATGCTACAAATGTATATGTATAATGTACATGCTCTTGGGGTTATCGCTATAAGCAAATAATACGGAGAGGAATAAGCAAAGTGTCATTTCGAGTACCCTGTACTACTCGAAAGAGCATTACCAAAACTGATGTTCATCATAAATACAATAAACTCAATTTAAAATATATTTTATACTAAAGTACAATAGGGTTGTTATTACTGGCTCTTTCAAACATGATATTTTGATAAATTCGATTTTACATTTTTTGTATTATTTTTTATTTAAAAATCCTAAAAAAAAATATTTGTTCGTTTTTCGAAAAACAGTCATCAGTATCAGGTATTACACGATTTGAATGATCAATAAGGAGAACGAAATTTCATGTTCCTGATTGCTCAAAATTTGCAGATAAATGCAAAAAAAATAAAATCATTTAAAAATTTATATTGTACTTTATTTTCTTCTTTAATGTACACTTCCAAACTCACAGATAAACCATTTTTCTCTATTACAATTATCGTCGTTCATCAGATAATTTTTATTGTATGAGACGCAATCCTCATTTTTGCCTGCATTGTTTGGTTCGCCTTTATGCCAATTGAAGTAGTTGGCCCTTAGGCCTGTGGTTGCCGAAAGGAACACTCCCTCCGTACCCAGATCATTGATGTCAATCCAATATCCGGCATTAGACTGCAAGTGAGCATTTAATTCCAAAAGCTCCGATGAGTTTTGAATACTTGCCAGATGTCCTCCAAGTTCCAGGCATTTATGGGCTGCGACAAACCAGTTCACCTTCTTAGTATTCTCAATAAAATAATATTTTGAACCGATCTTTTGAAATGGTTTCCCCACAGTTACTTTTTTAGCATTATTTGTTTTGTATAGATCATTCAAATTCGCTATTAAATCTGCAATGTGCTTCTGCATTGTTGTTTCAGTTATCTTTCCGATATTCTCAAGCTTCTCATCTAACTTTGATTCAAGTACATCAATCTTTTCAAGCTTACTTTCAATATTCTGAAATTTTCCTAAGAAATCCCCATTTTGCTTAATATTGCTTTCCATTTGCTTCAGCAACGCAATATCTATTGTTCTACGCAGATCTTCCAACTTTTGCTCCACTCTAATATCGTTCACATCTGATTTTTCATGTAACAACTTCTCAGGGCTCTCAACTTTGGTCAGAGATTCAGTTTGATGCTTAAAGTCATTGACTTGGGTTTGCAATGCCCTTGTGTGATCTAGTACAGGTCTCAAGACTTTGAAACAGTAGCTGCCACAATTCGATTCAAGCTGTTTCCATTCGGCACAAGTCTGTCAGAAAGAATGATCACATTATATTATCTCTTATAGGATGTGAGCACTAATCTCACCGCTTCAATCCCTCGTACTAAGAGCTTTGCTATAAGTAGCCAAATTAAACTGCTCCTCATTATGACAATTCACTTACTAAATTTCGAAAAATCATTGTCTTACGTAAATTACCAAAATATTTAATATTAATACATAAATAAATATTTATTACTTATCAGCATTTAATGGTATGAATTCCGTTATTGGGGTTATCGTTAACAGCTGCGCGCAAATAATCAAGCCTTGTAGACGGTTTTATTATTTGGTGTCTAGATGTGCAACGACTTAAAGAAGCCTTGGGAGACCCCATAAAATATGTTTATTTTCGATTAGCTCGAAAATATATTGTTTGGTTATTGGAATATACAAAAACATAGGTTGGAATTCCAAAAGTGTACTTCAATAACATAGTTACTATATTGTACAAATTTCGTGTGAAAATATACATACGTCTGTAAGCTTTAAAAATATTGTTTTGCAATGGTATTTTGACTTCGGCGTTCCAAAAATACAACTTTTTTGCTAATCTCAAAATTTAATATTTTGAAGCCTAAACCACACAAGCATCGGTGGTTCAGTGGTAGAATGCTCGCCTGCCACGCGGGCGGCCCGGGTTCGATTCCCGGCCGATGCAATCAAATATTTTTTAAATTTGTTTTTTAGTATAACATTTTTTTAGTAAGGCTCACATTTAAAAAAAAAATTGTGTGCGATGTCATGTCAAAGAGAGTTTAAATAATTTTCTGTATCTTTGTAAAAACTTTAATGAAAATATAACATACGACTCGACAGTTACGCAGTTACTCCACGGATCAAGTCAGTTTTTTAAACTTTAATAAACCCTTACCTAACTTTCTCTTAAACATATTAGTTTCCAAGTATTTTAAAAAGCAAGTTAACTATTTGAAAAACACTTTTTCAAAATTCAATTGAAGCTTAACCTACCAAATTTGGTCGCGACGCTTTCAAAAGCATCGGTGGTTCAGTGGTAGAATGCTCGCCTGCCACGCGGGCGGCCCGGGTTCGATTCCCGGCCGATGCAACTTAGATTTTTTTAATTAGATTATTTTGTTTTTACTGTTTGCTTTAATATTAAACTCGACATTTTATGAAATTTTATTTTTATCGTTAATTTACATTTGCAGACTCACAGATAAACAAATGTTTTGTCTTACAATTAGCGTCGTTCATCTTGTGCATTTTATTGCGATACCATAAGTCCCCACAATGCTCTACATTCAAGTCATTGTTGGGGTTTCCACTATGCCAATTCAAGTAGCCAGGCCTTAGTCCTGTGGTTGCCGAAAGAAATACTCCTTCCGTTCCCAGATCATTGATGTCAATCCAATATTCGACACTCTTCAAATTTTTCACTAAATCGGAAAACTCTACTGAATTTTGAATACTCGCCAGATGTCCTCCATATTCCAGACATCTATGAGCTGCGTTAAACCAGTTGACCTGTTCAGTATTCTCAATATAATAATATTTTGATCCGATTTTTTTAAATGGTTTCTTAAGAGTTCTTTTTAATCCTTCATTCACTTTGAGTACTTCATTTATTTTTCTTTCAACTGCATCAAACTTTTTCTGTAAGCTCTCTATATTCCCTGACTTGGCCAGGGAATTAAAATTCAATTTGAAATTGTCAAATCGCAACTGCAAGGATGTTTCAGTTTCTTTACTTTGATTTTCAAGCTTATGGTCCAACTTTTGTTCCATCAATTCAATATTTTCGTGAAAAGTAGCTTTTAGATTCTCAAACTTATCCATAAAATTTGAATTTTGAATAATAAATCTATCGATTTGCTTTTGAGATGTATTTTCTGTTAACTTACTGAGATTTTCGAGCATGTCTTCGATCTTTTTTTCGACAAAATCAAACTTTGTCTGAAGTATTTGATCAACATTCTCATATTTTATTAACGAATCTGCAACACGGTTTTTCAACGTTGATTCAGTTGTTTCCAACTTTTGATAAACATTTTTTTCAAGTACATCTATTCTTTCCTGCAGCTCCCTTATATAATCGATTGTAGCCAGAGAATTTATATTAGTATCTTGTTTTTGAAATGCATGTTCAATTAGTTTGCTTTGATTTTCCAACTTTTTTTCTAGCAAATCAAACTTTTCATTAAGTAGCTGTTCACTATGTTCAAATTTTCCAAGCTGACGTTCAATATTGTGGAAATTTCCAAAGAAATCCCCATTTTGCTTAATATTGCTTTCCATTTGCTTTAGCAAGGCAATATCAATCGTTCTACGCAGATCTTCCAATTTTTGCTCCACTCTGTTATCGTTGACATCTGATTTTTCATTCATCAACTTCTCAGGGCTCTCAACTTTGGTCAGAGATTCAGTTTGATGCTTAAAGTCATTGAGTTGGCTTTGCAATGCCCTTGTGTGATCTAATACAGGTCTCAAGACTTTGAAACAGTAGCTGCCACAGGTCGATTCGAGTTGTTTCCATTCGGCACAAGTCTATCGCAATGAACTTGTACTTTATATTATCTCTTAGAAGATTTTTGCTCTTAACTTACCGCTCTACTCTCTTGTGCTAATATCACTGATATTAGTAGGCAAATTAAACTGTTCTTCATTATGACAATTCCCTCTTTTAGAAATCTAAAGACTGAATTGATAGACAAGTAAACATCAACTAATATACATAAAAACATACTTTATATGTATCAGTAATTAATACTTATCAGCTTTTGATTTTGTCGTTGGGTTCTTTGGTGAGAGCGTTTTAATTATTTATGTAAGCAAATTTTATTGAATTCATGTTATTTTAAGACTTCCTAGCTTCAAAATCTCATTTTTGGAGCCTGGGTTGTCAAGAGCATCGGTGGTTCAGTGGTAGAATGCTCGCCTGCCACGCGGGCGGCCCGGGTTCGATTCCCGGCCGATGCAAACTGAATTTTTTTAAAAATTAATAATTTATTAATAAAAATATCAAACAAAAATTAACTTAAGATTATTTGAATTTTGCAATTCCCAAGAATTGTTTTAGAATTAAATTTAAATATTTCTTTTTATTTTAAGATGCTTGTTTTTTATGTGTGCTCAAATGCAGTTGATACTCCTTGAAGCTATTGGTCTTGAAGATGTTGCCAGCTGGTTGATCGGTGCCTGTACAGGAGGCGCACTCGTAGATGAACTTGCCGGGATGCTTGCCCGTTTTGATGATGTGTTTTCGCAGGTTGTCAAAGGTGCTGCACTGAAAGTCGCAGTGGGGGCACTTGTGAGACTTTTCCCCCGTGTGTCGAAGCATGTGACGCCTGAGTTGACCCTTGAGGCGGGCCCTAAAATCACACTGATCGCAGTCGAACTTTTCGCTCACATGTGATTTGAGGTGTCTGAAAAAGATACAGAAAAAGCGAGACGATCAGCAAACAGAAGAATGCGAGCAAAAAGGAGGAGGAGGAAGGAAAACTGTTAAGCATTCGCACTGCTCGAAGCCATATTTAAAATCTTGTGCTTGATTAGGCGGTAAATTCCAGTGGCGGTTGCTCCACAGCAACGCAGCCAGGCAACTAATTGCTAATTTCGAATTCGAATCGCAGGCCCGAAATCAAAATTCGTATAAGTTGGCAACTCGCCGCCTCAATTGGCCACAACTTTTTGGATACCAAAAGGACACCAAGCGATCGGTACCGGCAAGAGGTACGGCTGAGGTTGCGGGCGAGGGTGAGGGTGAGGGTAAGGGTGTGGGTCAGGGTGGAGGAATGGCTACCCGTCTACTCAGATGTAGATCTGTTTGGTAAACAGCATCAAAGCGCTCGCTCTGCTTTAGGTCTTTCGGAATGAGCGAATACTCTTTATGAAATTAATTGATCGTGTAAAAAATATGTTTATAAAATACTTTGAAAAGTTCCTAGAATCTGGAAAATAGTTTTAAAAACATTTTATAGCTTAAGAAGAGTAAAGTATTAGATACAAAATCATTTAAAGACATTTGCATAAAGGGAAACTTCACATTTAAAACCTGATTGTCCGACAGTTTAAAAAGGTCTTAAATTTTATAAACTAACCCTCTGACTGATCTTTATTATTTAAGCAATACAAAATAGTCTTTTAGATGATCATTTAACATATTTTTATAAAAGATCTTAAAATAAGCAATCCCAATCGAACTAAACTTTTCGCTGATCTCTTGGACAAATGATCGTTAAAACGATTGTCATTAAATTTTCCATTATCAAAGTATTATGAGTGATCTTCTAACTGATCAACTGAAATTTGTTTTTAAGAAATCTATAGAAAATGCTGAATTATAGCTATATTAACTGATCTTTCAGCTGATCCTCAAACTAATATGCCCAATTCACCACACTGACATACACGACTGTAGAGTGCACACAGTTACGCGCCTTCAATTACGACCCAATGCCGGAACGGCTTTAAGAGATTCTTCTGGCTCTGTCGCTGTCGCTGTCGCAATGGCCAGAAGCAAATTCGAGGCCTGTGGCTGACGCTCATTTGTTGCTGCTGTTGCTTTTGGCCGTTGTGTCCACTCCAGTTATCAGCTACTGTCCAAACCGAAGACTCACAATTAATTGCCAATGTTCTGCGTGGCCGCCGGAATTGGAATCTGTGTGAAATCTCAAGCACAACTTGAGCTCCACCAAAATGGAGAAGGAGACGGAGATGGAAATGAAGAGAGAGAGAGGGGGAGAGAGGGGGAGAGACAGGGAGATGGAGACAGAGAAGTATCTCGGCTCATGCGCACTCGGTAGGCTTAATTAGCGGCAAGTAATGGAGCTGCAGTAGTTGTTGCAGTTGCAGTTGAAGTTGCAGTTGCATATTCGTGCCATGCTGCAAGTTGTAGGAGTTTCCTGCCCCCTGCCTCCCCCCTCCCCGACTGCTCCTCTCGCAGTTCTCCCTGTTGTGCGTCTCCAAACGTCGCATCGCATCGCGTCTCTTTGAGCAACCGACAACTCGTCGATCGACCCAAAACGAGGCCGAAACTGAACGCGTTTTTAGCCAGACTTTGAATTCTTCGACAGACCGCACTTTTTTCTTCTTCTTCGTCGTCCTCGTCTTCTTCTTGTTTCTTTTGATAGCTAATTGAAGATCTTGACTGCGAGTTAAGCACATCACAGTTCTTCCTCCTTCTTCTCTCTGTGTAGATTTTTGTGGGATTTATGCATGACCTTTTCTGCCTGATCCTTTAACTGCAGCACAAACAAACTCGCTTTTAATGAGCTTCGTTTTTGGCTTTTAAGCCTTGTATGAACTTTGGTTAATCACTTATTCTACAGCCAGGAAAATTAAAAGAAAATTAAACTGTATATCTTTAAGAAACAGGCCATAAGCTAATGATAACAATACTATAATTCCAAATCTAGTTCACGAAAAATAAATGTTGTATATAATTATCAAAAAGAAAAACAAAACTTAAAAAGACGTTGCTATAAATACAAAATCCACGAGTAAATGAGCTTTTAAAGTTGCCAGGTCGAATTCATAACTTGGCCAAAACCAAGCAAATTTACAAGCTGAATATCATTTTGATTATAATTGAGCTATTCATTTAAAAAAATATTTTTTTTTTATTTAAGACAGATTGTTTTTAGTAAAACATTTTAAGTCTCAAGATATAGATGGGAACCTTAATTTTTTAAAAAATTCAAAATTGTAAATCTCTTTTAAAATTTAAATAACTACTGTCAAAGCTGAGTTTTACAACTGCGATGAGCAAAATCCAGTGAGTTGTCGATTTTTCTTTATAATTAATTTAATTGCCTCGATTTAAAGGTTTGTAAACGAAATTAAATAAATTGTAATATGGGAATACTAAGTTTTATTTTTATTTTTTATACCCATTACTTATAAAAATAAGTAAAAGGGGATATTGTATTCGTTGCAATGTATATAACAGGGAGAAGGAAGCATCTCCGACCCTGTAAAGTATATATAATCTTGATAAGTGCCTAAAAGCATGCAATAAAAAATATTTTAAAATCCATTCAAATAAGTGACGGGTATAATATAGTCGGGAGCTCGACTGTAGCCTTTCCTACTTGTTTGGTTTTCTTTTCTCCCTCCCCACACTTTTTGGTCTTTTCCCTTTTAGCCTGCAAGCAGCGCAATTGGATTTCTAAGTATTATTACCATAGGTTAGACCTCTCTTTATACATATATATTAGTTGGGACAATACAATAAATAGTGCAGCATAAAATTGCTTTCCACATGCAACATGGCAATATTCAAATTTAGTGCAACAACAACAAAAACCACGGCAGAGTACAAAAGACGAAAAAAAAAGTACAAAAGTTGTCCCCATCAAAGCGATCGTCCAAACTGAAAAGACAACTTGCAACTCGATTGTGTGTGTGTGTGTGTGTGTGTGTTGCAAGATTGGACTTGGGGCGGACAGCTGCACAGTGGCAGTGGCAACGGTGGCAGTTGCCATTGCCGGCAATTGGCCCTGAACTGAACGGAACTGAACGGAATGGGGCAAGATCGAACGCTGTCGTTGCTGCCCATGCGGAGGAGGAGTTGCAACTAGCAACTTGCAACTGGCAACTGCAACAGAGGCGGCAACTGAGGCAGCTGCACCATCGTCGTCCCATTGGAAATATTACAAGAATTCAATGCGCATATCAAAGGCGATCGATAAGTCACGATTTTGTTGTGGTACGACTCTTGGCGACTCCGATTCGGACTACCGCTTTGCCCCCTGCTCCCTTTGCCCCCTGTCCTCTAAGCCACTTGGCCACTGCCACAGCTAGCAGCAACTCCTTTCAGTGCTTGTTGTTGTTGTTGTTGTTGTTTTCATCAATTTATGCAATTGCCGTTCAAAGTCTGCAATTATGGATGACATTTTTGCTCTTGTTGCTCCTTTTTTATTTTTATTTTTATTTTCATTTACATTCTGTTGTTCGACTTCTTTTTTGACTTTTATAAGCTGTTAAGTCGTTGAAAATGTTCTTTAAATAAAAGGTAAATTAGGTTTATATCTCCAAGTGATAAGAAACTGCAGATTTGGAACCTCTATTTCTATACATAGTATATCATATTTCTCCTTTCGCATGACCTTTGACATGCTCAATTTCTATCTGAAGACTTCACAAACAGAACTTATTCAAAAATTAATTTACGATAGTGGATACATACATAGGGTACGCCATAGTCGAGCACTTTTGATAGACTTTCAATTTATATCAAAGAAAAAAAACTCCTGTTTTTTTCTGTGTATAGCAAAGTCTGATTAGCATTTTGTAGATTAATAATAGTACTATAACATGACGACTGATGTGGAAGAAAAAGAGGGAGATATAAATATTAAATGCAAATTCTGAAGAATCAACAGCTGTTAGATGTGATTAAACTCATGAGTTTGATTATTGTTGACATTTGACATCGCTTAAATAACATATAAGGTGACACTAGGCAACAAAATTAATTTCAAATTTGCCTAAATTGTCAGCTGCTCTAATTGTATGCTGATAACAGATATTCTATATTTATTCATTTACAAGAACAAATATTTAAAGTGAAGATATAGTGCATATATATAAGATTTTTTAATTTGTGTTTTTAATATAAATTCAAACCATACCTGTTAAATAATGATTAGTAATCATAATCATTAGTAATTAGATTATTTTTATTTAAAAGTCGAACTAATGATTAAATTACGATTATTTTCGGTTTTACCCAATTATTTAATGATTACGATTACCAAAAATCAAAAAAAAAAATCGATGATTATTACAATTATTCAAAAAAATCAGAAATATTCAAATATAATCGTTTTGATTATTTCTGATTTTTTCCTGATTATTTTAATTTTTTTTAGATTATTTATGATTTTTGAGTAAAACTCAAATTATTTTCAATTTTCACAATCAAAGTAGCCAAAGCTTTTGATTGTAGTTGCTTTTGTGGACCTCTTGAGCGCTCCTCTCACCGACCGTTTCCTCATGCTTGTGGAAGGTTTGAGATCTGCATCTTCAAAAGCGTCATCTACTGAAAAATCGCAATAGCTCTCAAATAATGTCTGTGACATTTTATTCTATATTAAAAATGTTATGGTGATATGTTTTTTTTACAACTGTTCCGCCATCAATTCTTATCAAATATTATTACACATTTCGTTTATTCAGAAAATCCAAAAAAAAAAAAATGCACTTTTAGAGGAATGCACTACAGAGGAATCGAACCTCAACATTGAAAATTGAAAATACTATAAACAGGTCGGCAACTCTAACTAGTGAGCTACGGAGTTTTTCTACCTGCCTCCTGCTTTTTTCTAAATTTAACGGTATTAGACAGCACAAAAAGCAACTATAATCAAAAGCTTTGGCTACTTTGATTGTGAAAATTGAAAATAATTAAATAATCTAAAAAAACTAAAATAATCAGAAATAATCAGGAAAAAATCAGAAATAATCAAAACGATTAATTTTGATTATTTCTGATTTTTTTGAGTAATTGTAATAATCTTCGATTTTTTTTTGATTTTTGGTAATCGTAATCATTAAATAATCACAAATTTTTCAACAGTGAATTATATAATCATTACAATTATTTCCAAAAATAATCTAATTGATTAGTAATTCTAATCGAAATTTAACAGGTATGATTTAAACAAACAAAACAATATTTATAAATAAATACGAAATGGGAGTAAAATAAAGGAAAATAACGAAAGTGTGCAATTTATATAATAGCAATTTATAACAAGATTCATCTAAGAATCGCAAAAGAAAAAAATTGTATGGATTCTATTTCGTTTTTGTTTCATAGTGTAATTTAATTAAATTATGTTAATCGAAGAAAAGCATTGTAATGAGAGTAGAAATTTCAGTTAACAACCATTTGTCAAACAGGACGGTTAACATTAAGTAAATCGAAATGAGAAACAGTCTAATTTGCATTCTAGTCTCAGTACTCTTAGTTCAAGGAGGTAAAGAGGTGAGTTATATATCTGATTAATTAAAACATATAAACCGAAATCCACTTTCCAGAACTGTGAAGAATCGAGACAACTTGAGTCTAGCTGTGGAAATTATTGTTTCAAAGTCGTAAGACCCATTTTAGATTATACGAAGATGTTGCAGAGCAGAGTCGAAAACGCTGATGTTTTCGAGAAAAAAGTTACTCGAGAAAAACTCGAAAATATCGAGCGACTTTTACAGGAGCATAACGTAAAGTTGAAGGCTCACGAAGATAAGATCCAACAACAAGAAGCACAAATAAAGGAAATGATGAAACCAGTCAATATATTACAATTTGAGAAGATTGGATCGAAATATTATTATATTGACCACGACAATGGAATGAACTGGTTCGCAGCTGCCCACAAATGCCATGAGTTGGGTGGACATCTGCTGAATCTAATAAATAATAGTGAGCTTGTGGCAGTGAGTGCAAAATTGAAGAATCGTTTCTATTGGACCGACATCAATGATCTTGCTAAAGAGGGTGAATACAATTCGCTGACAACAAGACTGAGGGCGCCATTCTTCAAATGGTATACTCCTGGTGAACCCAATAACAGAAATGAAAACGAGCATTGCGTTCAATTGCGAGAAGTGAACGGGGATTATACGATGAATGACGTTCGTTGTGGAGATTTGTGCAATTTTATTTGTGAAAAGAAATTCGATTGAATTTTTAATATACTAGGAAACGCATGAGAATTCTATTTCTGTTGAACCTTTTGTATATTTGAAATCATCCGGCAAACCGATAAGGCAGTAAAATACAATACTTATTCGAAAATTTGTTGACCTTATTATCAGAAACAAAAAATGTTTGAATTTCTATACCCTATAATAAAGAGAAATATTTTAAATGCGTTTGGTTTTTTAAATATAATAATTGAAAAATAAAACAAAGAAGCAAAAATTTAAAGACCATGAGGGTTTATTTTCGAAAACCCGCAGAAATTGTGTTATTATTTATATTTTGGGTAAGTGTTTAAAAAAACTTTAAACCATATTAGCACTTTGTAGGTAAGTCGTAGTAGTGACATGTTTTGGTAAAAGAGAAAATGACTGAGAACGAAAGGAAGAAAGCAAGAAGAGAGGAAACTTCGACTCGCCCAAGTTATTCTTTGAACTTCAAAGTTTGAAGCACTAAATTCTTTCAGTTACAAATTTTTTGAAATTCAATTAGGAATATACCTTTTGAGACTGGTTGGTCAGTACAGAAAAATAATTCAAAACAAGTTCAAAACAAAGTACGATATAATAATATTTGAAAGTAATTCAAAATAATTCAAAAATTATAAACGAATAATGTAGATCTCATATATGGATGTACAGATCTTACATAATTACACAGATTACAACAATCGCTGAAACTCATGAGTGTGATTATTGTTTACATTTAAAAACGACTCATTGCTTATTATCTTTACGTACTTTGTGACCAGATCTCACTAGACAACAAAATAATATTCATATTTCAAACTCAAAACTTGTAATGGTTTTAACGGCAAGTTAAAACTAGTTTCTTTTACGATTATTCATATAAAGCTCAATGTTGTCGATATTACATGTATGATATTCTGGCAGACATGAATATTTGTAAATATTTTGTTTTCTAGTGTATTTAAATCTAGTGTTAATCAAATCAAAATCTATTTAATCAGGTAGAAATTTCAGTCTTCTTAAATCTTTCAAACAAAACGCTAAACATACGGTGAATCGCAATGAAAATAAGTTTTTTTATATTGTTGTTGCTAATTTTAGTGCTGACAGTGCAAGGGTGTAAGGAGGTGAGATTTCGATTTAATTCATTAAATTATATAAGCTTTAATCTCAATTTTCAGAATTGTAAAAATGCGAAAGAGCTTAATGCTAGCTACGATAGTCATTGCTTCAAGGCCGTAAGACTCCTTTCAGATCATATGAAGAATATGTTACAGATCAGAGTCGAAAACGATGTGGTTTTTGAGAAAAATTTTAGCCGAGAAAGGATGGAAAATATCGAACGGCTTTTACAAGAAAAGATTGATGCTCTCGAAAAAAAGTTCGAACAACAAGAAGCACGAAGAATTGAAATGTTACCATTTGAGATGATTGGATCGAAGTACTATTATTTGGAGCATATTGAGAGAATGAACTGGTTTGCAGCTGCCCACAAATGTCGTGAGTTGGGTGGACATCTGGCGAATCTACATAATTTGAAAGAGGTTATGGCAGTCGGCTCCAAAATGAAGTATCGATTCTATTGGATCGATATCAATGATCTGGCTAAGCCGGGTGAATATAATTCGTTCACGACGGGACTGAAGGCGCCATTTCTCAAGTGGTTTCCCGGTGAACCAAATAATCTTAACAACATCGAGCATTGTGTGGATTTGGTAGAAGTGAATGGGGACTTCGTGATGAACGACGTTCGTTGTGATGATAAATACTATTTCATTTGTGAAAAGGAATTCAATTAAATATTTAACATAATGAGAATTATATTTCAGTTAAGCCCAATATTTGAATTTAGTTGGCAAACTGATAAACAATTATATAAAAAACTCATATAAAAACTCTAACAACAAACAATTTTTAATTTTTTTAAAATTCAAGTCTGGACGCTACTGTTATCAAAATATATTAATTTACTACTATTTAAATATGAACTAACAGTTTGTAAAAATAATCAAAAATAATAAACGAGAAGTCAATTCAAAATAATAGACAAATTAAGATGAACTTTGCACTCGAATATGTAAAGTTCGTAAGACGATGTACAGATAATCTAGAAATTCATAGACTACAACAGATTACAGATGTGATTATTGTTAACATTTGACATCGACAAATTTTTTTCAATAATATGATTGCAACAGATTACACTAGACAACACAATTATATTCAAATTTGTACAAAATGTTGTTTGGTGATAAAAAACAATTATATATTAAATGGGAATAATATCAAGTAAAGTAATCAAAGTTTGTAATGGTTATAATTGCAAGTTATGACAAGATTCTACTCACAATTGTAATAGAAAAACAACATTATATGGATTTTGTATGATATTCTAGCAAACATCAAATTGACTCTCAATTTTGTTTCATAGTGTGATTAAATATTGTATTAATCGAATAAAATTCCATTTAATCAGGTAGATGTTTCAGTTTTCGAAAATATTTCAAGCAGCACGGTAAACATTAAGTGAATCGCAATGAGAAACAGTCTAATTTGTATTCTAGTCTCGGTGCTCTCAGTTCAAGGAAATAAAGAGGTGAGTTTTTTCACCCAATCAATTAAAGCGTATATAAAATTCTCCCTTTTTCAGATTTGTGAAAATTCAAGACAACTTGAGTCTACTTGCGGTAGTTATTGTTTTAAAGTCATAAGACCCATTTTAGATCATACAAAGATGTTGCAGAGCAGAGTCGAAAACGTTGATGTTTTCGAGAAAAATCTTGCCAGAGAAAAACTGGAAAATATCGAACGACTTTTCAATGAAAAAATTGATGCTCTCGAGAAAAAGATACAACAGCCAGAAGCACGAAGGATTGAAACGATCGTGCCAGTTAATATTTTACCTTTTAAGAAAATTGGATCGAAATATTACTATATTGAACATAATCAGGAAATGAACTGGTTCGCAGCAGCCCACAAATGTCTTGAGTTGGGTGGACATCTTGTAAATCTACAAAATCTAAGTGAGCTTGGGGAAGTGAGTGCGAAATTGAAGAATCGTATTTATTGGATTGATATCAATGATCTTGCTGAAGAGGGTGAATATAATTCGTTGGCAACGGGACTGAAAGCGCCATTCCTGAAGTGGTTATATCCCAATGAACCAAATAATAGTGATAAAAACGAGCATTGTGTTCAATTACAAGAAGTGAATAAGGATTACGCGATGAACGACGTTTCTTGCTATGATGTGTGTAATTTTATTTGTGAAAAAGAATTCAACTAAATATTGTATATGTCAAAAAAAAAGAATTATATTTCTATTGAACCTTATATTGGAAATCAACCGGCAAACTGTTAAGATAACTTACTATCAGTTGTCATCATTAAGAATTAAATAAAACGAAATATTTGAACTGCATATCGATTTATATCTTAATTTAATAACAGGAAAAGAAGTAAACATTGGAAAGTTACAGATTATCTAGAGGTTGTAGATTTTTTATTGCTAGAATTTTCATGTAGATGTCGGAACAAATTGTGGTAAATTCTTTCTAAGCCGGTTGACAATTAAGTTTAAAACTGATCAATGAGGAGGAGTGGTTTTTATTATTGCACTCACAAGGAGTTCTTATTACCTGGAGTCGCTGGTAAACCTGATGATTTTACTTTGACTTTATTTCCCAGCTAAGAAAATAATAACTATTTTTAAGAGTTCTTCAAAACTTACCTCTTCAAGTGTTGCTCACTCTTGCCCACGTAGTTGCAGTTTTCGTGGGAACACTTGTGACTGCCCTCGGCGTGGGACAGCAGGTGAGTCTTGAGAGCTTCCGGAGTGAGGCCCGCATAGTGACAGTCCTCAAACTGACAACGAAATCGACGTTCCACCTCAGTGTGAAGCATTTCATGTTGTTTCAAGGAGAATCTGAAAGTTGGAGAAAAGGAAAGAGATTAAGAGAACTGAAGAAGGCACACGAATAGTTGTGTGACATTGTACATCACAATGTCCGCATTTATTTACTTTTTTTTCTATTTTGCATTTTATTTGAAAATTTTTTAATTACATTAAATCAAAGCAAAAGTAATTCGCACCAGAGTCACGTCGCATTCAGAGGCACGTTCTATGGAGACACGAACCTGAACCGACCTAGGCCATGTCCACGTCCATGTCCATGTCCATTTCCATGTCCGTGTCCACTCAAAAAAAGGTTCGTTCCGAGTTGTCGGCCCACAATCCAAATGCAAACTCGTAGGCAAAACTTTTGTGCACATCAATTATAGATGCTAATTAATCGAAACAGCTGAGAGTCGTCGACGTTGTCTAAGGCCAATGTTGACTTTAAATTAGTCGAACATTTGGGGTTTCTATTCTGCATTTGTTGAAGCCGACTCCAAATTGAACAGCTCTCATCTCAAACGATTTAAAAGAACAATTGAATGTCTGGTACTTGTAAAAAAAAGCCATGAAATGTTCACTTTATATTTGTGTAATTGTCTATCGATTTTAGCAAAAAGACAGAGCAATTCAAATTATTTTAAATAAAACTAAGTCAACTTGTCGAAATAAAGACATGTTTCAGAAATAAAATACAAATGCTTTTTAAGGAATATTTCTTTTACTCATGCTATTGTTAATATTTAAGAAAATTAGAAAAAGTGTAAATAGTTTATTATGCTTTAGTTTTGATAACTTGATTATTCACTTTCTTAGAGAAATAATGGAAGGTGAAAAGGTAGTACTAATTAATATGAAAGAATATTCACTTTAGTTTATATTCCAAAAAAATATCATCTATTTTTATATAACCAAATAATTAATAAATAAAATAAAGCTAACCAAACTAATTCAAGCGAAATAGAAAAGAGTCCGCATTTAAATAACACATTGTGACATTTAGATTGAGATACATGTAATTAGTTTTAATTTTTGTGTAGTACAGTGTTGTTTTATGCTTAATTCGCATGAATATTGAAAGTGTTAATTTCCGTTGCTCATTTGGAATTTATGCGGCGTTGAGTCTAGAAAAAGATTCTTCTTAATAATGCGCGACATTAACAAAGTTTCAATCTTTAATCTAAATTCCTCTTAGAGTCGACAATGCTATATAGAAGTGGAAGAGGAAGAAGTAGCCGAGTGAGAAGAAGCAGAAACAGCAGCAGCAATACGTGATACGGCATAGTGGGCGGTGGGCGGCTTGTGGGCGGGGCAACGTTGGTGTTTGGAGACATTGTCATGCATTTCTAATGATGCCGTCGCGTGGGCGGCAACAACAACAAAAAACAACAACAACAACAGTTGGCGTTGATATGTGAAATGTCACTTTGTATGGAGTTTGAATAGCAACGACAATGACAACGACAACGACAACGACAACAGGCAGGATGATGATGGGCGTGGCAGGTGGCAAGTGGCAAGTTGCAAGTTAGCGGAGATGTGGACACCAAGTCGATGCTGTGTTGCCGTTTGAGACTTGACAAAAGGATGCCATTTCACCTGCAGGAGTTTGCCGTAAATTGTTGTTGTTGTTGTTGTTCATGTTGCTGCTGCTGCTGCTGCTGCCGTCGTTGATGTTGCTGGCGTGCACAGGGATAATGGCGCCGTCGGCAACAACATAATGCTCCAATGAAAGCAAAGCGAATTAGATGCAACAACAACAACTACAACAATAACAACAAAATTATCTTTCGCTCCGTTCGTTCGTTCGTTGCCGGCTTGTATTTTCAGTTATAACATTAACTTTTATTTCCTCAACTGCAGTTTGCACTCCCCCACTACGCCCTCTATCTATCCTTTATTTTCAGTTGTCTCTGCAGCTAAAAACTAAAACTTGTACAGCTTTAACTGTCTCGTCTCGCTAATTCGCATCTCTCTTCTAAAAAAGTCAGCTACTTTTTTTCATTCTCAAATCCCAAAAGACATTAGCGTAAATTGAATGGAATCATGATAATGTGGAATTATAACATGCTATACTATATACTATACTTTCTATATAGAACTGAGGCTTATTGAAGTTATACATATCCCTTAAAAAAACTATGAAATACTATTACTTTTATGAACATGTTTTTATGCCAAAAAAAACTGAGAATTATGAAAATATTCTTCTTAAAATTTTCTATATTTTTATGAGAACAACTTTTCAAAGAGTCAGATCATCTATGAGAGTTGCATCCATACCATCTATAATTATAAAATTTTCAACCAGGGCGTGTAATTATTTTTGTTATAAGCCTTCAAACATAAATTTGAAGCCTTGCACAATTTTTCAGTTCAGGGATAAATATTGAAATTCACAGCAAATAATGTAAGAACAAAAGCTTAAGTTTCCATTTATATAGATCATAGATCGTATTTTCGACTTTCAAATATTTTAAATACAATTCAGAATAAATAGAAAAGTTTGCAAGTTGAAGCATTTAAAATCTAAACACGCCCCTCAAGCAAAACACCGCCTTTCAATATGAATAAGCAGCATGAAAAGGATGTGGATTAGGATGTGGATGAGGATGTGGATGAGGATGCGGATGCAGAGGTGGCTTCGTTGCGAGATTAGTTGACGAAACGTTTCACGCCTGGCGACGAAAACTTTGCCCTTTTGTTCCTACAGCCAATGCACAGCACATGGCGGCAAGGGGCTAAAGGGAAGTAGAGGGAGAGGGAGGGGAAGAGGAACTGGTGATTCCCCCATGAAGGTGTTCAAAGTCGAACTGAAGTCTACAGAAATCAGCCAAGGCAGCAGCAGCTGTACGCGGCAAAGAAGCTGTTTGGCTTTCGGCTGGCGGTGTTGTGTCAACTTTTGCACGCCATCCATTAGCAGGCGCCGAGAGAGGAAGAGGGGAAGAGAGTAGGGAAAGAGGAGGGGGAAGGACATGCTGGCGGAAGCCCAAGACACTGAGCAAACATGTCGCGGGTGTGTGCGGCAGATGCAGGTGCAAATGTATCCTGCTGCTCATTGTCAGCTGCATGACTCTCTCTCTCTCTCTCCCTCTCTCTCTCTGTACTCCTGCTCTCTCTCTTGCTCTTGCTCTTTCTCTTAGAGTTGTCTTAGACAATCGCATGTGTAGTTTGCACAGCCAATGTTGTTGTTGTTGTTGTGCTCTGGCATTGTTGTTCCCAAAACTCGCATAAATATTTATGACAGCCTTCCTTGTCTCGTGTCTTGTCTTGTCTTGAGTCTCTCTCTCTCTCTCTCTACTTATATTTGTGTGTGTGTGTGTGTGTGGCACAAGTTTTGTGCCGCGGGGTGTTAGTCACCAAGTGCAGCGACTGCTTCCGGTGTCACTCACAAGGATGCGAGCTCAAGTTTTGCCAGTCAACCCATATCCATATATATACAGATACCCAGACTCCTTATTTTCAACTACTTTCCCAGCCCTGCCCAACACATTTTCTTGTCCAACTTTCATGTAATTGGTACGTAAGTCTTGTGCCATCTTTTTGAGTTTCAAGTTTTGTTGTTCGCTTGTGCGACATTAGCTGGATTTTGATGGTTCGTCCTGTGCTGCATGTGAAATTAGTTTTTATCAAAGCCGGCTTTTTAGTGGGCGTGGCTGCACATTTAACGCGCCCATGTGTAATTAGGGAAGTGCCCCCAAACTCCTTTTCTTTTCTTCTCTTCTCTATGCTTCATCTTCATTGTCGTTTTCATGCTTATCTGCGTGGCAACAGAACTTGAATTGTCCCCGGAAATTACCGTTAAATGTCATACCATTTACCCTTTGCACTTTTGGTCCTCAATCGTCATTTCATTTGTCTTCTAAAAGGGCAATTTTCCATCTTCATCTCCATCTTCCAGTCTCAAGTAGCTTAAATGCATATAATGTGACTTGAAGCTTTTGAATTAATACTTATTATAATTATAATAATACATTTTGAAATACGTAACTATCAAAAACTTTTTAAAAATCAAGTTTTTTCCTGTCTATCAAAATTGACTCTTTTATAATCTAATTTTAAGTTACTCTAAAGCAGAGCTTGCAAATAACAGTTGACCCTTTCAAACTGTTCAAAAATAACTCTCATTTACTGACTTTTTGAGCAAAGAGTCGGAGATGAACATAGCATTTTGAACGAATCGGTCTTCGCTCAGTGAACAATCTTTTTATTTGTTCCCCTTTTGCACTGGTTATTCCCTGACAGTTTTGACGTAAGCGAAGAAAATAAATCTCGTTTGGGTTTGTTTGCGTCAAAATTTATGCTGACATAGAAAACTTTACCCAAAAGTATGATCGTTTAGCATTAAATAAAAATATTTTAGAGTTCATTAATGAACTAAAGCTGCAGTCGACACAGCTGAGTGCACTTTCACAGGTTGTGCTGGCTACAACGGCCACTCAAGTGTCCGTAGAAAGGGCATTTTCAGCTCTTCATTTCATTTTAAGTGAACAACGTAGTTCAATAAGTGCAGAGCATTTGAATTCATTGTTAGTTGTTAAGTTAAATTCAGAATAAATAAATAAAAATATGTGCTCATAATTAAAGTATTTAGAAATTATGTTTTTACAAATTATTAAAATAATTTTCAGAAAAGAAATCAAAACGACCGCTTGAGCTGAGTAATTCATTTTTTCTCTCCTCTGCTGACTGTCAATATGTGAGCGCTCAATCGGTTCACTCTCTACAAATTGTTAGTGAAAGAGAATTATTAGAATAGTTTAACTCAGCCTACTCGACCGAAAAAAAAGTGAGAGGATCGAATTTTTCTTCTCAGAGAGAGAGAGAGAGAGCAAGCGTGCTTTTTTTTCCGTTATTTTCGTGAGTAGATCGCAATGGGAAAAACGGTTAACTGTTATTTGCGAGCTCTGCTCTAAAGTGGATTAAAGTGTTTAGAAAAAAAGTAAGAAAGTAGTGAAGTACGAAAAGTATTTTTTCTTCGGTCACTTTTTCGACTTTTTAAATTATATACTCAAAAAACTCAAAGGGTACAAAGTTCAATAACTATCGATATTATTATCCGATAATTATTAAATTTTTAAAACATATTCAGACTGCCGTATATACCAAAAGTTGGGCACATGAGCTTTATATGTATTTACAATAGTTTGAATCCTGTCCTGTTTATATATTTCTATATTACAATGGACTTTAACGGCCCCATTCGAATCCGCTATAGGCAGGCTTAACTGTGTTTATATAAATGTCTTAAAAACTCTATTCAGCTTAGGGAATATTTCCACTCGTAGATAGAATTGTTAAAAGCTAAAAAAAAAAAAATAATAATGCCAAAAAAATTCCCTTATTTGGGGCAGAGATCAAGTATGAATTCAATACAAAATTGGAAATTCACACAAAAAAATTTTGCCCACTGTTAAAATTGGTAATTCCACTATGGATTCAATGTATAAAAGTGAAGCTCCGACGAGAGAAATGTCAGTTGTCTTAAATTTCTTTAGATTAACAGTACTGTTGAGTTGAACAGAATGAAAATCATTTTAGTTGGACTTTTGGTCGCAATTCTCGCAGTGCAAGAGAGTACTAGTAAATCGGTAGGTTTGTCCAACTGATCAGTTTGAAATTGAATTTGATTTTAAAACTTAATGCAGCGTCGTCTCTTGGATATGGAGAAACCGGCAAGACTTCAACAACCTCCACAGGCAACACTGGACGATATAAAAATGATAAAAGATATGTTCAAGAATCTTAATCAAGATATTGGTAAGCTGCAGGAAAAGTTTGAAGATCTACTCTATACAAATTGGCAAGATCTGGAGGACGACTTGGGGGAAGAAAAAAAGCCGGAGGAAAAGTATGAGGATCCAGAAAATACTCTAGAAGTTCCGAAGTTTAAGAAAATCGGATTAAAGTACTACTATATTGAACACACGGCAAAGGTTAATTGGAGTGACGCGTATTACAAATGTCGTAATCTGGGTGGAAATCTAGCTGTTCTGAAAAACAAAGAAGAGTTATTTGCACTCAGCGAGAAATTGACCAATAACAATTACTGGCTAAATTGGACTGAATGCGTTAACTTAAAGAAAAAAAATGAAAATGTCTTTGACTACCGAACTGGTTACCCTTCCAGTTATGAAATGAATTATGATGAGTGTACATCCAAATTTAACTTTATATGTGAGAGGGATGAAATGGAAGAAGGACAAATTTAATTACTTTAAATTATAGTATAATACCAAATCATTATATAATTGTGTGCTTTAATTTAAAGTTTAATTCATTAAAGAATTATTAAAACCATGCGAGATTGGTTGAAATATTTATTTTCTTTACAGTATGTCAAATTTTTTGGTTTAAATTGTTCGTTGGAAATTTTGGAATTCAAATATATGTTTTTTCGACTTGAAAACAATATCTATTATGTAAAGACTCAAGTTGTCACAACTTCCATACAAATCTACAAATGAGAATTAGGGCTCTACAAAATATAATCTTACGGTGATTCGACATTTAATCTCACTGGGGTATTTACCTGATCTCAGGTTAGATGTACGATGACAATTCCCCTGGTATTCACTGTTGACAGAGATCGACGCGTATTCAATCAACTACAGTTTTTAATTACTTTGAATTCATTTGTGTATTTTTTTGATACATACACATTAGGGTGTTCTTATTTGGTCAAAGTCATTATTTTTAAACGCCTTCGGGCTAGTTCAGATCATTAGGTCCTAAAGCATTCAGAAATAAATTTTTACCTCGATCGGAGTATGATAGCCCGTGTCGACTTGGATCGGAAAAAATAAAAATTATATGGGAAAAAAAAATTTTTTTTTAAATTTTTTATTTATTTTGTTTTGTTCATTTGGTCTTAAAGAACTCAAAAACCAAATTTTCACCTTAATCGGAATACGATAACCCATTCAAATTTGCATCGAAACATGAAAAATCATCCAAAAATGTCTAATCAGTGCACATTGGGCCAGAATCCCTTTTTTTTTGGCATAAAGTCTAATTGTAAAGCTAGAGACTTAAAACTTTGCATGAACCTTAGTTAGACTAATTTAGAATTTTGGATTTTTTTTTTTAGAAAATCCAAAAGCAAAGATGGGGACTTGAAATTTGGCATGAATCTTAGTTAGGCTGAAGTCGAATTTATAAATTTTTTTGTTATTTAGTTTGACCTTGTCTTCAATCCCCCTCTTTTTTCCTACTCATTGGAAAAGTAAAAATTTTTTATTAACTCCAATATAGGGAAAAATATTTCATTCTTTGCATGTTTGCTAATCAGGCAAAAGTAGAATTTACAATTTTTTTAGTTTTTAATTTGACCATGTTTTAACCCCCCTCCCTACATGACTACAAAAAAAAACCGATTTTTTAGCATAATTACACAGTTGCAACATGTGTTTTTAAAGAGAAAGTGCAAAATTGTGCAAAAAGAATTAATGACAAGTTTAAGATCACAGCTAAGAGTAAACATTTGCATAATTACTTTTTGGCAGAAAGTGGCAGAAATTAGGTTTTTACTCCACGGTAAACGAGCACTTTGGTTAGTTTATTTCTAAAATAAGACACAACATAGACAATTCACAACTACAACATTGAGCATATATTTCGAATAACTTAACAATAATTGTATTTGGCATACCTCGACCTTTATTTTCCATATTTTTAACAAACATTTGGACAACTGGTGTCTCTCTACAGCAGAAGCGTAAAGTTGAATAAAAGTTTCCCGCCAATTTCGGCTGAAAGTCAGCTGACAAAACATCTGACTTTGCTAGCGCGGCAAAATTACAACATTGCCACCTAATTTTTTTTTTATTGAATTGATATACTTAATATATACCCTTTCGAAATATTATGTCAACTTCAAGATATATTTGAAAAAAATTTTCGACTTTATGCCAAAAAAAAAGGGATTCTGGCCCAATGTGCAGTGTTAAAACACGGATTTTTTAAGTTTCTATGCAAATTTGAATGGTTTATCGAACTCAGATAAAATTTGGTTTTGAGTTTTTTTAGGACCAAATGAACAAAACAACAACAAACAAATAAATAAAACATTAAAAAAATAAATTTTTTTGTGTCCCGTACAATTTTTAAATTTGCCGATCCAAGTCGGCACGGGTTATCATACTCCGATTGAGGTAAAAATTTATTTCTGAGTGCTTTAGGACCTAATGAACAGAACTAGCCCGTATGCGTTTTAAAATAAGGACTTTGACCAAATGAGGGACTCCCTAATATATATATTTACGAGTATAATCAAAGTGTTTGCTATTCTTATCACGAACAACAATTTAAAGTTCAAGTTTAAGGCCCTTTTTAATACCCTGTACCTACGAAATGTGTTTAAATGTTATAATGTTGTTTATTGACTTAGTAATACCCTGTGCGGATGCTTAAATATATTCCGTGAATATCTGTAACTCATACTTGAAAATGAAAGACAGTCAAAGATGCCTTCGTCTGCCTATTTATATATAGCTCTCCACAAAATAATAATACTCTTAAACAATTGAAGACAGAGTATTAGTTGATTACAACTATGTTGAATTAGCAATGATCTATTTAACTTGAACTTTGTTCTTAATGGTAAAGTAGATATGTCTAAGCCCAAACCAATGCACTTGACTTGATAAACATTTATGCATGTTGACGTTATGCTCATGAGCTCATGCCACAGGCAGAGCAACAATAAAAATAAGTTAGTAAGAAGTGGAGAAGAAGAGCATCAACAACTGCGATTGGAACTCAATGCAATCCACATCGGAAGAGAATAGAAGGGAAGAGAGAAGAACACGTTCTGTTGCCAACCGACCACAAACCGAACAATGTCCGACTCAATTTCGCAGATTCATAAAAGTGAATGAATGCGCTGGGATAGGAATAGGAATAGGAATAGGATTGGACTGGAATGGCAATCCCTTAAATCGATGGATGGAGCGGGTGAGTTGGCATTGGAAATGGGAAATCAAGTTTTGTGAAATTGACTCTCAAGTGACGACTGGACCTAGACTGGGAGCATGAACATGGACATGGACATGAACATGGATGTAGATGGAATGAGAACGGGGAGAGACCATTAAAATGAATTGCTCTGCACTTTGTGCCATCAACAGAATCAACTGCGGGAGAACGAATGATGCAGCATTGGAATGACTTAAAATACAAAATAAAATAAACTAAAAGCGCAGACAGAGAAAGCAAAGCAAAGAAAAAGAAAAATACAAAAATAAAGAAAAACAGTAGAAGCAGCAGCAACAACGAATTGGAAATGCGAAAAGAGCCAAAAAAATACGATTTCTATTCCGATTCCGACTACAGCCAAACAGAACAGAACAGAACAGAACATTGCACGCCATTTCAATAAAAGTGAATTGCCCAACGACGACGACGACGACGACGAGAATGAAAATGGAGAAGAGATGAGAATGATGAGGATGCGAGAAGAGAAAGAGCGTGAGGCTGAAGCTGAGCACGAGAATGCCTCAAACTTTAGACTGATGCTGATGCTGGCAAAGTATCCGCACAGGACCCATCTAACCAGGCAGACAGCAGGAAGTACACAGCCTCGAGATGCATGCGTGAAATACCACACAAAAAATACTAGTAAACATACTGAAAAATACCAAAGAATACCAAACAAGAAGTGGAAATTACAGGCGGCTATTTGCAAATTTGATAACCTTGCACTTTTTAATTAAAAAAAAAAAAATACGGAAAATGTTGAAACCATTTGAATATATACGGCATACAAATTACTGCATGCTTTTAGCAGTAAGAGATTATAAAAACATGTAATTTAGTACAAATCTATCAGGGGTGCTACAGAAATCGCTTTCGCGTGAAATTCAGTATAATTTGTATGAAAGTTAAGTGAAATTCAAGCGAAAGCCATTTCTGTGGCAACTTGTATAATAGATAATAATTTTCGAAAACCTTACGATATTTAAATATTACTAAAGACAAAGTCGAGAAATTCGACTTTAAGAGAGACTTTCATTTTCCATACTGCATTCATTGTCTAATATTCATATATTCAAATTTGTTAAAAATATAGTTGAATATCTCTATAATACAACTTGTATAATAGGTTATAATTTTCGAAAACCTTACGATATTTAAATATTACAAAAGGTAAAGTGGAGAAATTCGACTTTCATTTTCCATACAGCATTCGTTGTCTAATATTCATATATTTAAATTAGAAAAATTCTGAGAAATTGTATTATAGAGATGTTCAACTATATTTTTAACAAATTTAAACAGATTCTTGTTAAAAATTCATATTCAAAAAATCAAGGACGTATATCGAATATTTTATGATAACTTTCACTTAAATAAATAATTGTAGACATAATTTACATTCGATTTTTTTAAGGACTTTCTTTTTGCATCAAGTGAGTCGTGAGTGCGCGTGTCACGATGTCATCGCAACCGAATGTAGTTAGCCAGCAACCCGCAGTCAGCAGCCGTAAAAGTTGAGTTAGTTCAAGTCTGGAATTCCGGAAGTGAGCTGCGCTGCGCTGTTGACATGACTGACGACGTCTCGCGTCGTCCTTTTTCTCGACTGCGGCATACTGAAACTTTGTCGGAATTGTTTCCCCTTTTCTCATTTTCTCCTTTGCCCTCCCCTCTCCCATTCTCTCTCTGTCACAATCTAGCGCTCAGTTGATCTGCGAGTCTCGGCTCCTTGGCCGGCCACTTGGTCTCGTTAGTCGTAAAAGCAAAGTATCTACATCAAAGCGCGCACGACAATAACTTCAAATGAGCATTTTAATAAATTTTTCAAATAATCACTTGAAAAGTGGAAAATTCTCTCTTTCCGCCAACAGCCATCTTTAGTTGGCAAGCCCTTGCTTTATGCATTCTGTTATTCCCAGTCAGACTTCAGACTTCAGTCTCAGTCTCAGTCTCAGATTCAGTTACAGTCTCTGTCTCAGCTTGTGCCGGCGACTTGCTGCAATTCAACTTAATGTTTGCTTAAGGAATTAGTTGCAACTTGGCAGCGAACATCAACTTTGGGTTATGGATATGAATGTGAATGTGAATGCGAAGCAGAGCTTGGATGAGGAGGAAGACGAAGACTACAAGACATCGCTGACTGAACAAGTTATGATTAGTTATGACTGAAGCGTAATTGGATCTGTCGAGTCCAATGGCCATTCTGACATTTCCCGAGTTGAATCCTTATAAGACTGACGAGAAACTATGCTTTGTAAATAAATGTCTTAGTTGTCTAGTTGTTGTTCTAATACTTAGTTCAATGCGTTTAGAATCTAAAAAGTTTTTCATGCTATTTAGGAGATTAAAAATTCTTGACTAAGTATACTAACAGAATTTTGATTTAAATAAATATTTGTCACATTAAAATATTCAATATAAAATGAAAAATCGAACAGATTACAGCTTCTACTTATATATGTGTAGTATTTATATACTCTCATGAGAGTGATTGCAATTGACATTTGACATTTAATAAAATCATATAAATTTAGCACAAGTCAACAAAATTAAATACAAATTTGTTATCTACTTTAACTATACTAAAAAGAATGAAAAAATGCTAAAGCACAGCTTATTCAAATTTATACCATTAAGCTGGGAAAACTTTTTATTTTGTTGCACAGTGTAATTAAAAAATTTGTTATTGAAATGAAAAGCTCATTACTCGTTCGAAAATTTCAGTAACCGGTAAACATCGAGAGAATCGCAATGAGAATCAGTTTAGTTTTAATGCAAATATCATTTTTTGCAATGCAAGAAATTAAAGGAGTGAGTTCTCAAGTAAAGTTATAAATAAAATAAAACTAAATGTCGGTCTCTGTTTGCAAAACTGTACAGAATCAAGAAAACTTGAGTAGACTTGTGGTAATTATTGCTTCAAAGCAGTTAAACCAATCTTAGATTACACGAAGATGTTGCAAAGCAAAGTCGATGGCAATGAATATGGAGAGAGATTAAATACCGAAGAGAGACTTAATAATATGGAGCAATTGCTACACTGCCTAACTAAAATGTTTGACCACAAATTTCAATCAATCGAACAATAAGGAGGAAAAGTCAGGGAAGAATTGCAGGGGACATTGGATTATTGCCACAAAAGTATGAGCACTTTAAAAACAACAGACTAATGTCGATGATCTTTATAAAAATGCTCAACAAATGATAAGGCAGCTGCGTGAAATGCTAGACGTAATTGATAAGCGACCATTTCAGAAAATTGGTACGAAATATTATTTGATTGAACACAGTAAAAAGCTTAATTGGTTTGAGGCTAAAAAAAATGTGGCCAGTTGGGCGGACATCTGATAAGTCTGCAAAATGAAGGTGAACTCAAGGCAGTCAGTGCAAAGTTAACCGAGCCACATTATTGGACTGACATCAATGACGAAAATTTTGAAGGCGATTATGTATCGTCGACAAGTGGAAAACAGGCTAATTTTCTGAAATGGAATAAAGGTGAACCAAATAATATAGTCCAAGAAGATTGCATTCTACTTCTACCTGTTGACTCAAGTTATCTAATGAACGATGGAACATGTTCCAGTGAACTTAACTATTCTGACTAACTGGCTATTCTATAAATAAATTTAATAAGTACTTCAAGAAATGCCAACTTCAGATTTATATCAAGTTTGTAAATCTAAAATTGAAATAACATTGTATGAAAAATAATAAGATTAATATAAAAAAAATTGATAGAACTAAAATAATTATATTGCAATATATGCTTAGTAGGCGAGGGAGATCGGAAAGAACTGCCGTTGGCATATGGAAAACTCTAAATTGCACAACAATAATTAGAATAAGGACAATTCTAAAAATTTCTAATAATGCTCGTCGTGGTTTTGGAAGGGGTCTTGAAAAGTGTTAAAATTCTGAACAGATTGTGGCATCTACTTTGCATATATGCTTGTTATACACTAACTGAGAGTACTCTACTCTTTTCATGCTTTCAGAAGAACTTTCTTTCTTTCTCATTCCGACAAGATAAAGCGTTCCTAAAAGTCGCTGCCTACTTTTAGGCATGAAAATTACTAAAAAAAAAAAAAAATGGGATATATAAATAGATTCTGAGCGAGTTTTATTAAAATGGGTTTATTTTTATATTTTTAAATCTCAATCAAATATAATTAAAATAGGATAAGATGTGTTCGAAACCAGAAAAGGAAAGCATTTAACATTTGTTGATTAATAAAGTTCGAAATGCAGCTAAAATCACAGGAAGGGTATTTAAGCTTCGACATGGTGAATAGAACTTTTGTTTCTTGTTTACTTGGTTTAATTTCTTCGTTTTCGGCTGGACGATTGCACTTTTTGGTGGCATAGCCGCAGGCAGGCTTGATTTGCGAGTGCATCGCATACTTTGTGGCAAGTTGCAGTCCTGCCACATGTGTACACACATGTCTCTCTCTCTCTCTCTCTCCCACTCCCTCTCTCGTTCACACATTCTATTAGTGTATCTTTTTTTGGCGTAATTCAGCCGGAATGTCCAGCACTTAATGAGTTATTTTTGGTTACTTATTTGGCATTCGCAGCAAACGCTTTTGGCCTGGAATTTTTAATTAATGCAAAATGCAAAATTGCACGGATTTCATTTGCAGTGCTTTTTCATTTGTTGCATCTCTTGTTGTTGTCTTCATAATGGTCAACTATGTATTCGCCGAGGGGAAAATGGAATACACAATAAATCGCATGACATTTTCATATGTGCAAAACATTGGCGGGTAGTGGAGGGAAAATCTCGCATTAAATTTCCCGAGGCAATTTTCAGTTTACGAGTTCTCGTTTTATGTTCAGCATTTCTAATTAGAGCATTTTAGAAGGATTTCTGTATAGACTCCTTTTCCTTTTTATAAAGCAATTCAATCATTTTATAATTGTTTTAATGGTAAGAATAATCACAAAAAATACACAAGAATTCATTTAAAGTCATTAGAAAAGAACAAGAGAAAGTTCGTGCTTCTCCACTTACTTAAAAAAAAAGTAAGAAGTGACTACAGGGTATCTCCAAGTGCAGCATGATTTTTCTAATGCTGATTCAGTCACAGAAGACATTTCTCAAACATAAAAAAGATCGAAAATCGGAGACGCTTACATCTCAATAAATTACAGGAAATCAGGTAGTTGACATCATGTTGAAATTATAACTGAATGAAATTATAATTTCATCATGGTTGTCATAGTATTATATTTGAGTTTTTATCATAAATGATTTTCATATCAAGTAGAATCTCATGGGAATTCCATTCTAACTAATAACAGGCTAGATTTTAGTGCAGTTATTATAATTTTTTAAAGTATTTAAATACATTTCTTTTCAAAAATATATTTCTCGGTAATTTTTAGTAATCAGAGAAATGATTACAGGGTAGCACGCATACGGGCAATCATTTCTGAATATGCCCATTGCAATTTTACTCACTTTTTGGTCAGAATTTTGCCACAAATGCCGCATTGAAATTTCTTGCGGGGATTATCCTGATCTGGTTTGATAGGCTTCGATTTGTCAATTGTTGTTGCGGTGTTTGCAGTGCTTGTTATTGTTGTTGCTGTGGTTGTTGCTGTTGCCGTTGTTGTTGTTGTTGCGGTTGTTGGATGCATGGTGGCCATGTGATTCTTGAGATTGTGTCGCCTGGCAAACTTGGAATGGCACTCGTTGCACTCGAAGATGCGTTCATCCGTGTGATTGCGAAGATGAGCACGAAGCGAATGCTTACGGAATTGTTTAGGACAGCGAGGACATTGAAGCAGCTCGTTTTTACCAATAGACAAATCCCGGGAATGAAAAAAGCCATGATAGATCAAATCCGACTCGTATTGGGAGCTGAAATCGCACTGATCACACTGCCAGCACTTGGACTCTGAGTTGTCGTTGGATGCGGATGTGGAGCTGGATGCGGTGGGTTGACAACTCCGCGTGTGCCGTCCCAGCGCCTGGGCGGACTGAAAGCTGCCTCCGCAGCTGAGGCAGGCGTGATTGTCCATCGGATGCGTCTGACGGCGATGCTCGACCAGCGCCTGAGGCGTCTCGAAGCTGAGCTCGCAACTGGCGCATTGTCGGACCAGGCAACGCTTCTTGGCAGCTAAAGGCTGATCCTCCGACTGCTCATCCGATTTATTTGGCAGCTCCTGAAAGGGATGTGAGAAAACAACAACGATGCATCAGAAATGTTGGTAGTGTTGTTCTTATAAAAAAATAGATGACTTTTTAACTATCGATTTAAACTCGATATTTGATTCCCCGATTTATCGAAAAAATAAAAGCATTTCGATAATCTTTTGTAGTAAGTTAAAATAGATAATCGATTTAACACCGTTAAAAAGAAGTTGCAAATTATGAATATATTTCGATAGCATTTCACAATATCGATAAGCTCGATGAGCATAGTTTATCGACATACAGTTGAACTTCCCTAACTCGAACTTCTCTAACTCGAATTTCTCTGTAACTCGAACTAAATGAGTGGCAGTAAAATTAATAATCTTAAGAAAAAGAACTCTATAACTCGAATATCTCCCTAACTCTAACCTTTTCTTTGGATAATGGTGATTCGAGTTAGGGAAGTTCGACTGTATATTGATTTGACAATTTATATATTTGTCGGTCATGGCTTATCGACCCATTCATCGATAACTTTTATTAGAACAATGATTTATCATTGGGTTAAAAACCCATTTTTAATCTCCCATGAAATCGTTCATTGGAAAGCTTAAAATCGAGCGGCAATATAATTTATCGATTTTTTTTTTAATTCAATTAACTACCTCCTGATCCTCCAGGACCTCTCGCAGCATGTGCTCAATGTCCCGCTCGGGCTGTGCTCGGAACTTGCGTCTCGGCTGTCGTCGCGCATGTTGCACGAGGCTGCGATGACGACGCGCCTCCTGCGGCGTCTCGAACTCCAGATCACAGAGGGCACAGTAGTATCTGGCCAGTTGATGCTTGTGCTTCTCGTGCCGCTGTAATGCCACCCGTGACCGCTGTGGGGCGCCACAGATGCTGCAGCGGAAGCGACACTGATACTCGTCCGAGGCGCTGCCCGTGGCCACCAACCCCGCATGCTCTGTGGCAAAGTGACGGCGCAGCTGCAGATTGTAGAGGAAGCCCTCGTTGCACACATTGCAGCGCAGCGGACGCCGTTGGGCAATGCAAACGGGCACGGAGCGATTGAGCGCCAGGAGCACTTCCTTGTGCGTGGCGTGCAGCAGATGCCGCCACATCTGCTCGTTGCTGCCACACTCGAACTGACAGTAGCTGCACCAGAAATTGCCGCCCAGTCGCTCGGTGAGTTTCACATGCGAGGAAGAGCGCCAATGGACCTGTAATAACAACGAATAGGAGGTTATCGATATGTATGGAGAGGAGAAGGGTTTATTTGTATATCGACAATCTTGCACGAAAACGACTTGAAGATAACCTGTACGTTGTACGATCTTCAAACGAAGTGTTATTTTTTATCATAATTTAACCTCTTATTTTATCCTACAGTAAAATTTAATATATATTAATTTTTAAGGGGAGCCTAAACTCTCTTGAAATTTTAAAATTTTTAATATCAAGTTTTAATATTTAATCAACTCCAGTTAGCTGTAGATTTTCGATTTAAATCAAGTTTTTTTTTGAATTGATAATAAAAAAACTAATAGGATTAAAGTTTTTGAAAGTAGCTATCGCGAAAATCGAGTTGTCGATCGTTCGATATATTTGTACATCACTAGTCCGTAATTTCTACCTGTAGAGTCAATTTTTAGTGACAAGAATGTAGCCTAACTATCTATTTTTTTTTTTAACCCACTGGCAGAGGTCTCACTTAAATATTCCCTGTAATACAGATTTCCTCTGCTAATATGTCTGTAATTCCCACCTGAAAAGTCTGCATTACGTTGGCAGAGAACCGTCTTAAATATACTCTATTTAACACTAATTTCCTCCGCTCCTCCTTCTGTAATTCCCACCTGAAAAGCGTGCTCCGTGTTGGCGTAGAATTGGCAGGGCAGACACTGGAAAGGCGCCTGCCGCACGATGCTGCCCATGTGCTCCAGGATGGCGTGAAGGGAGTTCTGGCGGCGCAGCTGCGTCTGCTGCTGCTGCTGCAGGCGTCGGTAGTGGAAGTGGGAGATGAGGTGCTTGCCCATCAGATGCCTGGCCATGCTGTGCCGGCAGAGCTCGCATCTCAACAAATTGGCGCGACGGCGACGACGACGAGGTGGCAGCTGCTCCACATGCTGCACTGGCTCAAAGTCCTTGGCGAGTGTGAGATTGGCCGCCTCGAGATGGGCCTGCTCCAGCTGCCGCTCCGGATCCGCCCGACGGTGGTGGTAGCCACTGCGCAGATGCTGCTCGTAGTTGGACAAGGTCTTGAGGCGGCGACAGCAGATGTTGCACCAGTAACTTGCACCCGGCTGTTGCAACTTGGTCAAGTCGATGTTGTCGCGGTACTCCAGCTGCTTGCTGCCCGGCACCCATTTGCCATGTGTGTGCTCCGCCGGCGGATGGTCGTGTGACTCCTCGGGCGGATCGTCCCAGCTGGGCGAGATGCGTTCGAGGTGCGTGTGCCGCAGCTGGGGACGATGCTCCGGCTTCCACTTGCCGCCCGTGTGCGTCGCCGGCACAGCTGGTGGCGAGTGATGACGCGCATCGAAATCCTCCTCAGCATCGTGCTCGTGCTCGTGTTCGTGCTCGTGCTCGTGGTCGTGCTCCTGTTCATCATCCTCAAAGTCATCCGGTTCATCGTCCTCCTCCTCCTCCTCACTAGCCTCGGGTGAGTGCACGAATTTCAGTGGCTTAAAGTCGGATTCCTCCTGTTCCCGCACCGCTTTCAGCAGAGGATCCGTGCAGCTGTTGCTGCCATGCCAGCTCGTCTCCTCCTTGGCCCGCTCAGGGCGAGCACTCGACTTGCCGCCCGTCGAGACGCTTTGCAGCTGGAGGGAGGAGAAGAAGAGATCCGCGCCAAGGTCATAGGTGGGATCATAGGCCTCCGTCAGGGACTTGGATGTCTTGCCCCCGTGACTGGCCGTCGTCTTGCGCAGATAGCTGCTCGGTGCCTCCGGCTCCGCAAAGTGGAAGCCATCATAGCTGTTATCCGTCGCTGCCGACGCTGCTGTTGTTGTTGCTGCTGTTGTTGTTGTGGCCACCACCTGTTTTTCCTGCTGCCTCTGATTTCTCGCGATGCTCAGGCAACTCCTCTTTCGATGCTCAATGTACTTCTCCAGTCCCACAATCGTCGCATTGCACTTGATGCACAAATGCGTGTCCTCCAGCTCATCCGACTCGTCCTGCATGCTGACCAACTGAGGAATAGCCAAAGAACAGATATGTTTGATATGTTTGCATACAAATTAAAATCAATCAAGTTTTCTAGAATTGCTCTAAGTTTTTAACTGACCAACTGAGGAATAGGAATAAAAGGAATAGAACAGATCTGTTTGAGACTTGCATACATATTAAAATCAATCAAGTTTTCTAGAATTGCTCTAAGTTTTTAACTGCCAATTGAAACATTAATTATTGTAATTTCTAATATTTTTGCTTGTGCTTTTTCGAAAAAATTCTAGCTTCAAAACGGCTGTTTTCTAATGAAAATTTTAGTATTTATAAATTAAAAGGCGCACACAATTTATCATATTGTATTCTTTATAAAGCTTACACGATCACTTGTATACCAATTAAATTTTATTTTTTGAATTTTAATTTTAAAGTTAAAAAGCATAAAAAATTAAAAACTTTAAAATACATTTTTTGGGTATTTTTCAATGTCTCCTAAATAAGTGTAACGTTATCACTTGATTTCAATATGAAGTATTTTAAATTCGCCTCAAATTAAAAAAAAAACTTGAAGTTCTTTTAAAAATAATAAAAATTCAGCTAGATTTATAAAAATAAACATATTTTCTTCGTGTTCTGATTTTAGCGTTTTTTTTTAACAAAGTCTTGAAATAAGCATTACCTACTTCAAAAGAATTTATGATTTTGTAAGTAATAACTCGGCTAATCAGAAAAGCTAAATTCTCAACATTCGTTCAAAAACTTACTAAAATTTAAGGCTTTAATTTTTGAAGAATTCTAGTTAAAAGCAGTTCACATAAGCGAGACACTACTGTACTTCCTTAAGCATGTATTAAGCTGTTCGAGGGAGCGAGACTTGCGTATGATTTATGGACCCGACAACTAAGCTCTTTTTGGGACCTCTTCATTGAGCATTGGCAAATAAAGCGAGTTGAGTCTGCAAGCTGGCCAGGATTGGAGAGATGTGGTCATATTTCAAGCCCAGTTTATTCATTAACCATGTTGGCAACAGCAGCAGCAGCAGCAACAAGAGTAACATCAGCCAATCCTGTTGCTCATCCCTGCGTTGCATCAACATTCACCACAGCGTTGACATGACGTCGCCCCTTTGCGTATTTCCCCCCTGAGCACTCTCTCTCGCCCTCTCTCTTCTCTGTCCCACTCCTCTCCTCTCTCTTCACTTGCTCTTTGGTCCCTTCGGCTGTTCTGTGCTCCTGTTTATGTCCGTGTCCGCCTGTTGGCATTGCGGCCTGTCACAAATGAAGTTTATTGCGTCTGTGTTGCGTACGTGTCGCGCACTATACCTTGCTCACTCGCACTACTCCCCCGCTCACTCTCTCTCTTTCTCTTTCTCTCTCTTCTGTTGGGTTACGCTTCGCGATGCTAACTGTAAAAGTGTCATTTCCGCCATATGTGAGCGCGATGAACGATGCGTCGACGCCGACGCTGCTGCTGCTGTCGCTGCTGTTGTTGTTGCTGTTGTTGCTGTTGTTGCTGTTGTTGTTGTCGTTGTTAATAATTATACCCACTACTCAAAGCCTAGAAGAGTAGTATAACTTTGTGGCAATTTAGGTTTCATAGAAGTAGCTTATTTTTTTAAATATTGGCATTTGCCAAATTATAAAAAAATTTAAGAAACCCCCGGAAAATTAATCAAAATAACAACATTAATTAAAAACAAATAATATTTACAGCTATAATATTAAGTTTACTCTAAAACTTCGTCTAAAATTCGTCACAGCCGGAAAAAAAAACACACAAAAGAAATGTAAGAAAAAATGGCATTTTGGTTTTATTAAAGTTTCCATTTGCTTGGAAATGGAAAAGAAAAAACGATTACATCACATTTGTATTTTTTTTATATTTTATTAAGTACTTATTGCTTTATTTCTGTTCAATTTTGAATCACTTAAAGAAAGTAAGAAATTTAAAGTTAAGTGATTCGCATTTTAAAGCTTACAGCTGAAATTAAATTCATAAAAAAACAATCAGGCCTGTTCCGGTTTTCACTTTCGGCAAGATTTTGCGAAAGTGAATTTCCCTCACTTGTTCCGGTTTTCACTTTCGGCAAGATTTTGCGAATTGAATTCACTTGACATTGAGCTAGTGAGTTTGAATTCGGAAGGAATAAATCGATGATTTTGGCATGCTTAGCATGAAATTGAAGTGAAAACAAAATATGTATAAAATTCTCCACTGTTTTAGAAATAATGCTACATCATCAGATAAACAAAAAATAATTTATTTGATTTTTAAATAATTTTTATTTTATCATGCCTCAAAATCGATAAGACTCTAACCTAACATTTTTGTCGGATTTGCTTGACTTGTTCTAATTTCCGCAATTATTTGTGAAAATGAATGGGAAGTTTATTAGAGCTGCCTTTGTAGGTGAGGAAAGATGTAAATATTATGGTATATATTTAAAACAGCAATTCAAGTGCTTTTAAGCATTGCGTAAAATAAAGAGTTCAATTGCTTGTTTTTTTAAATGCAAGTTGGGACAAAACTGTTGTTATTTAATGCAAAACAAAGGAGATTATTTTTGTAAGCAAACACTGTGCAACAATTGACAACTCTGCAAAAATACATTGCTCAGCACTGAAACCAACCCGCGCTTTCAAAAATGCAAAAGTTATAACGAAAGTAGGTTTTATCTTTGAAAAATGTTTCCACTTATGATGAAATAAATTTTTAATGAAGTAATTAAACATTTTGACAGACGGAAATTCTTTTGACGCAAATCTGTGACGCACTCAGAACATTTTCCAGCACTGTTCTGCTAAAAATTACTCAACACAATGTGGGAGGGAAATTCGGAGGGTAATTCGAAGGAAATGTCAAGGAATTTTAAGGGAAATTCGGTCAAATCTTGCGAATTGAAATTCGCAAAAATCAAGTGAAAACCAGAATATATTTTTATAATTTTTGTACAAAATTAAAACAAAAGCCTTCTCCTGAATTTTGTCTAGAAGCTTTGCCTTTAATTATAAGTCTTGGAATAAATTTATGACAAACAGGGTATCTTATAGGCGTGCACTCTCGACTATCCAGTGCTAACTTGTTTCCACAGTACAATTGCAGCAGCAGTTGGCAGTGGCTGTTGGAATTTATACAAACGAGGCCCATGTCTGAGGTTAAATACGAAAAACATAACAATTCTCGCACTCTCCCACTCCCTCTAACCAACTCTCCCGCTCTCCCTCACACAATGGGCGAATGTCAAAGCATTTGGCGCTGTTCGGTTGATGATATGGATGTGTGGATCTGTATGTCGTTTATGGGAGAACGCAGCTTGCGTTGCTTTTCATCCGTCTAAACGTGCGAAGCGACAAGGACAATATTGGCCCAGACTGTGCTAACGGTGTTAGGGATGCGACCATTGTTTTTGTTCTTCTTCTTGCTGCTGTTGTTGTTGTTGCTCTGAGTGATAAACGCGCGTTTGTTTAACAATTAACGTGCCTGCAACACATGCACAATTATTTATACAACTACTCAGCCCACTCTCTACCCCTCTCACTCTCTCTCTCTCTCTCTAACTATTGCAAGTATTTTGGCTGAGCTGTTACCAATTTTTATATGGCTAATTAGCAGGCTGACTGATTTTCAACTGAGTGCAGAAGGGCGGCAAGAAGTGGGCGTGTGTGTGTCTGTGATTCATGATAATTGCTCATTACACATACAAATATTTACATGTGTGTGTGTGTGTGTGTGTGTGTGTGTGTGTGTGTGTGTTCGTTGTCAAGGCGTTTAAACAACTAATTGCCGTCTAATTGCACATATCCTGGAATTTATGTGGTGAGAACCAAAGTCAAAGTCAAGACAACGCAGCTTGAAATTAATGACACCTGTTCAGCAATTTAATGAATGAGAGAAAAGTATAAGAGAACACGCTGAGAATCGTCGCATAAATAATCAAAAGTGTTCTTAAAAATTAACTTTGGTATCTATTAAAAATATTAAAAAATAAATGGTAATTATAGAAATCCTATAGACCAAAAATTCTTGGGTTACGACTTTATAACATTTTTCGTTGGCCTTTAAAAGTATACTATGTTTTATTTAATTTAATATATTTCAAATAGTAATTGAAGTATTTTAATAAATTACTCAAGCTATTTTTTAATTATATTCAGCAAACAATTTATACTTTAAAATTCAAATATCTTTTTGACAAAAAATGTATTTGCTGCAGCAATTTAAAGCAAATATGTAAATAGTGAATATAATTTAAAATTTATTTACTTTTTAAATTTGCCATAAAAATGTTGTGTAAATGTACATATGCCAGTGATGACATTGGTATGTGCCACAGTTTGTGGCACATACGTACGTTCGCATTCATGCAGCGCCACTAATATTGAGGAATTAAATAATAAAAGCAGTTAAGAGCTGCACAAACACAATTGTGCCATTATTTGCATTTGTGACAACGGCAACAGCACCCATCAACAACAATAAAGGCAAAATGGCAATACCAACAACGACAACAACAATAAGAGCAACAACAATAAGAGCAACAACTAACAACACGACATTGTTGAGGACATCATCCGAGCAAACAGAACAAACCGACAGGAAGTGAAGCGAGAATGTGTGGCGAGAAATCCTCCTCGTGGTTGTTTGATTCGAAAATTGAGTTTTAGCGGCGCAAATAAAAATAAAACTTAGAACAACAGCAACAGCAACAACAACAACAACAACAGAAGCAAAAGCTGAGCCATTAAAAAGGAGTTATCACCCAATTTAGCACCACAAGCGCGAAATAACGCACACAAACACACGGATGAGCACACAGAGCATATAGTATACAAAGCAGGGGTAAGTGGTGGTTGAGGAGGGGTCAGGGGGGTCAGGGGGGATCTCGACATGCTTGTTGGAAGCCATCGGCGTCAGTTGAACACCAAATAGACATACTGTACAACATGGCATTTATGTCAAACCCAAACGGTTGCCATATGAATGGCTTGTGGGTGGCCAAGTGGGTGGCAAGTGTGGGCAGCGGAGAGAAGATGGAGGTGGAGGAGGAGAAGGAGAAGAAGGAGGAGGAGGCGGATGCATGCCAAGTAATCTCATATGCAATAACAGCTCTGATAAATAGATAGAGAGAAAAAAAGTGATAAGCTAGTCTCTCACACTAATCACTGTTGTTGGTATAAAAATGTTCTTTATAAAATTTGCATTTTTCCATGGGTCAAAGTAATATGCGGATTTTATTTACTGGTCAATTTATGAACAAATTGACTGGATGCTGGAGTAAATACTCAAAGGAATTTCTAATAATAACATCCGAAAAATTTAAAAACAATTAAAATTTTCTAAATAAACTAAATTTAAATGTAGATTAAATTTTGAATTTATTTGGATGAGCTTCAATAAAACTTGGATGCTCAAAAATTTTCAAAAAATATCAAGGATAAAAAAGATCCGAAAAATATAGAAAAAATTTGAGTTTTCTAAATGAACAGAATTTAGATGCATATCCCACATTGAAATCGGTTGAGTTTTGAATTTTCGAAAAAAGCAAGGAAAAAATGATACATATAGAAAAATTAGAATATTCGAAATGAACAAAGTTTAGATGCAGAATCAATTTGAAAGTCAACGCATGATCAAAAAGACATTCCGCAATGAAATCGGATAAGTTTTTATAAAGTTAAAAAGATTCCAAATAGTGTTAGGGGTAAGGATCAGTTTGTAAAAAAAGTTTATTTATTTGTCAATATTTTATCAATTTTATAATATAAAAGATGGCATTGCAAATTTTTAAAGCCGTCCTATTGAATATAGGCCAAATAGCTCTCGATCAGCTTCACCAGACGTTTGCTGTTGTCCAATTCGGATGCAATTTGATTTAGCTTGAAGCTAATGAGACGAAATTCGTCGATGTAGTTGAAAAGCAGACCCTGTAGACGTCCCAAGACCCAGTCGGACCAGTAATCTGCGCACTTTTGCTCGAATTCTTCTTCATGCTCTGTCACAACTTGAACGCAGCTCTGAACAATTTGGAGAAGGAGACAACAGAGATGTGAGAGTTGCTGCTCATCCTCATCGTTGTTCTGGGAATGATTCTTGGTGAATTTGATGACCGCGTTGAGCAGCTCCCAAAGATACATGTGTGTTAATTGCTCCTTCTGTCCAAAGACCCAGTCGACAATTACATTGGCGTCCACGATTTGAATTTTCAACAGTTTCTCGGCGACAACGATCTGAAGTTGATCGTTGTTGAACCAAACTTCAGAGAGAGCGTGCAGAATGGCCAACTGATTGGCCTTATTGTAGGCCAACATCTGTGGGCGGAGTGTGGGCAGAAATCCTTGGACAAATATAGACAAAAACTCACCTTCATCACTGGCTGAAATTTGCTAAAAATGGAAAAGACATGCGTGAAAGACTTGCTGCCCAGATGCAGAAAAGTCTGCATCATCACATTGATCTTGATGTCCTCATCCAACTCTGTGGAGGCTTCGATGAAACCGCCAACTGCCAAAGCGCTGGACTTGGCCCTAATGGCATCCAGCAGCTGCTTGGCCAACTTTGCACCCGGCAACAGTTCATTGATATACTTGAAAACCGGATCTGGTGGCAAGGGCATCAAAGCAGCATAAGATTGTGGCAACAACTGCACAATATGCTGATGATAGCTGAGACTGTGGGAGAGTATTTGAGTTGATCTTTCAAGAAAATCTCTATGGAAAACTCGGCATAAATTGGTGATGCAAAAATATCGGGTTTTAGGAATCGTCATTTGAAAATTAGATCAATCGAAAAATGTAAACGTTTTTAATCAGCATAATCAGATTCTTTGTATTCGGTTTAAATAAATAATAAATTATAAAAGAGGCATTTACTGAAAACAGTTCAAAGCCTATTATCAATAAATGAATAATAAATAGTAAAATTAAATATGCAACGACAATATAAGTTATCGATAATAAAATTCTTAACTCTGCAAAGATTGTTTCATAAAAATCGCTTAAATTGCGTTGATTTATCAACAACAAATTGAAGAATTTATCGTTGATTTGCCGATTTTTACACCAATATTTTCAACCTTTGTAATCTTAAATAAATAATAAATTATAAATGAGACATTTACTAAAAACAGTTCAAAACCTATTATCAATAAACGACTAATAAATAATAAAATTAAATATGCAATGACCCCATATTAGTTCTCGATTTAAAACTAAGCAATTAAACTTATTCAGCTAGTTGAATTAAAATTCTTAACTCTTCAAAAATGGTTTCATAAAAATCGCTTAAATTTCAACGATTTATCGGCAACAAATTGAAGAATTTTTCAATGATTTGCCGATGATTTTTCTACATCACTAATGTTAATTTGTGCTTTATACCCACCGCATGCACTTCTTGAGAAGCTCACGCACAAACATCGCACTGGGATGCAGATCCGGCACTGTGGTGCAACTCTCCCAATCCTGCCAGCTCCATTGATAGCGAAAGTTGCTCAAATGATGCGAGAACCAGTTGACAAATCGATCAAAGCTGGACACATTCATGAACTCCAGCTGAGTGAAGAGTATATCGACAGCCTGGGCGACAATTTGAGGGAATTTACAGGGTCGCAGTTTGCAAAGTTCGATGATTATGGAGCCATAGTTGATGGTCAAATACGGAGCCTTGGGCAGCTGCAACATTTGACCCAGCAGCACCTCCAAAACGCAGTGTTCCAGGGCCACACTTGGCTGCGAGTCAATGTAGGCTGACAACAATGCGGCGCAAGTCTTTCGCTCCAAATGTTGCAGTTGCAAGATCTCCAAAATCTGCGATTCAATCACATGCCGCTCAATGTCGAGCTCCTCCGGCAGTCGCAGAGTCGCCGGCGAGTCGCTCAACTCGAACAAATGAAAGACGATCCAGGGACGAGGATACGAGACGCTGCCCGGCTGATATCCTGGCGGCTCCATCAGGGGCAGATAATGCTGCAAGGCCGTGCTCAGGGAATCGTCAAATGCCAGATAGGGACGCAGCAGCTGCTTCTCGATCCAGTGATCCCGCTCGAGTCGCAGTATCTGCTGCCAGAGCAGCTCCAGGTACTCGTGCTGCGGCATCTCCCCGTTGCCCCAGATGCGCAACAATCTCACTCCCTCGGCCGCACAGCGATCCTTGTTCACGTAGAGCTGCAGACGCTTGAGCAGCATCTGAAGTGCCGTCTCCCGCTTCTCGTACAGCTCGCGTCCAATCGAGGGCAACGTGCCCAGCACCAAATGGGCATAAAAGTCGCGTCGGGTCTGCGGTGAATTGTCCTCCTCGCAGACGTTGACCAGATCGTTGAGCAGCTGCAGCATGGAGCTCACTGTCACCACACTCGCGTTGACCAGATCCCCCAGCAGCAGCATCAGACTTCGGGCCATCGGCCACTGCGCCCCATGGAGCGACCCCAGCAGCTGCTGCATCAGGTAGTTGACGCACTCTGCGCCGAACTCATAATCCCGCACATTCACCAATCCCACAAAGGTCGCGTAGGCGCCACTTTGCATTGGATGCGTCGCAACGCATTCAACCAGAATCCGCAGAATGTCCGATTTGTGGCTGGGCAGCACATCACTCACCAGGTAGCTGAGATCCTCGATCCGACCCTGGACGGTGTCGCCCTGGTGGTCACTCAGTTGCACCAGCAGATCCTCAATCCGCGACATCACCTCCTTGCGATCGGTGCGACGTGGCAGCTTTCCTGGACGCGCTCCGAACTCCTCTCCAGCCTCCGCCTCCTCGTCCAGCTTCTCCTCCCGCAAACGGCGACGCTGATTCATTTTCTCCTCACAATTAACACTCGACACGAATTCAAATTGAATAATTTAATTGAATTAAATTAGAAATGTTCTATTTTGAACTTTCACCGACCACAGCAGCTGAACGAATGACTTTTTCTTAAAGCCATTTAATGAAACCAAATTCTTTTTAAATGTAGCAATCTCAGAGCCTACTTGAAGTTCAACTTTCGAAAAGGCTAGCAGATGAAAACTTAATAATAAAATACATTTTTTTTAAAATGTGATTCTTGTTTGAACATATATCAACAACAACATGTTTTTTCTCTTTTTCTATTTACTTCGATTCTAATTATCTGTGCTAATACTAATACTTTTAGACCTGATCATCATAAAAATATCTTTACAGACTTTTTAGCTTTTTATATCTTAGCCATCAAGTTACTTTTTGTAGCTTACAGTTTTAAATTTTAAATAATGTTTAATTTATTTTTATGGTTAATTTTAAAACTATCTATTAAACTTTAAATAACTTTTTATCAACTGCTTTTAGTGAAAGTAAATAAATAAAATCATTATGATATAGTTCATTTAATTAATTAAAATATGTGAGGAATACATTTTTGAAGTATAAAAAAATTATAAAAACTTGTGTATAATTAAGAAATATGTTGTTAATAAATTTTTAATTAATTTCAAGATCAATTATTTGGAAAGTGAATGCTAAATATAAATGCTGAATGAGGGCAACTCCTTAAAATATTGCCAAGCGGAGTTTAACAGCGGAATGAATACCATAAATATATAGTTTTATGGGCGAAGGAAAAAAACAAACTGCAAATGAAATTCAGTTTGTGGTGCTGCGGGAACTGCAAAGATGCAACAAACCATCAACAACAACCGACCATGACAACGACAACGACAACGACAACCAACAACGACAACGACAACTGCAATTTGACGAACGTCATCAAAAATTTTACGATGCTCTTATGAGCGAACCAAATAAAAATTATATGCCACATAAAGCTGATGACTGATCCCGGCACAGATACAGCTGGAGGGGACGGGAGAAGGAACAGGTAAGCAAAAGTCAGGAGTCATTATCGCCACAGCTTGGGCCCCAATCGGGGTATATTCGTATGTAAATGACACATGGTCATCGATGGCAATGCCAATGTGAGGTTCTCCAGCAGCTTCCCTCTGTTGGAGACATCGACATTCACATTCACATTCACATCCACAGAAGTTGCGATAATAAAACAGACACAAAAGCCGACTGCAGCTGATGGAGAGAAATCAAGAAATGAAATGAAATAATAATAAATTCTGCGTGGTAAATTACTTTGAGTCGTAAAAGAAAATATGCAAATCGATTGCATTAATTTAATAATGATGTGAATAATTTTGCTTTTTTTTTTTTTTCCTTCAGTCAACAATCAACAGGGTCGCCATAACGACCAACGATCGCAAAGGGGCTTAAATCCTGTCCGCAAAAAGCATTCTAAAACATCTTTTGGTAAGTAATTAAACAGGTGAGCAGCGTTTTACACAAGTATTTTTAAGTCCAAGTAATGCTCACTTAAAGCTTTCAAGTGCTTTCGAAGCACTCTCAAAATAACAATGCACTTCGGAAGCTTTCATGTAATTACTGCACTTTTATACACTTTCAAAGTGTAAAGCATTTAATGTCTGCTAAAAGCTCTAATGAGGCTTTAAAGCGTGGGTTTTCTTAAAGTCTTAAAACAATTTTACTTAAATGTGTTTACAGAGCTTACTTAACAGAGAGTATGTGCTTTTGAAGCATATGAGTGCATGCATAAAGAAAGTGTGTCTTAATATAAGTAAATAGCTTTCACGTGCTTTTGAAATATTATTATATTATTAATTTTATTAGATCATATACATTTAATAAAAAGTACGCAAGTTATTCACTCAATGTGAGTTTGTGTTCTCAAAGCTTCAACATAGATTTAAAACTTTAAAGTGCTTTTAAAGTTGTAACGTGCTTTTAAAGCTCTAAGGTGCTTTCAAAGCTGCTTATGAAAATACATATGTAATCTAGCAATAAATCGAAGACAAACAGATCAATTTCCAATATGCCAATGACGGACTGATCGGGCCATTAGCATTCAAAATAAAGTCAATACGAGGCGAACCATGAAATCGAACTGAAAAGTTATGGACTGAAATTAACTGCAAATCGTTAACAATAATTCAACAGACAGTTCCCCGATTGAGGACTGAGAATGTTGAGTGGAGAATCAGGAGGTGCGTCTTTGGGGGATTGAGGTGAGGCTAGTTTGCATTCAAGTAAAGAAAACAAAACAAAAAAGGCGAGGATACTTCGCAGATACATTTTATGTGCATATTTCACGCCAGGCGCGCCTGATCTGACTGTTTTAGCGGCCCACGACGAATTCATAAAGTATCTCGCACTTTTAATGATTTCTGAGTTACAAGCTAGTCGACTTGGCCACGGACTTGGCGTCCACACGCAGCAGGTACAATGCAACAATTTGGCGGCAACTTATGACAGCCGCAACGATCGCAAATAAACTCAAATGGCGGCCGGGCCAACTGATCCTGAGCTGATCACAGATCCCAAAGTTTTCAGTTTTCTGTATTCAGTTTTCAGTGTGGGGCGCGAGAATTTATGCAGCTCTTTGGCCGCGACGACGTCGTTGTGGTTGTTGTTATTATACCCTAGCGGAGAGTCGTACAATTTTGTCATGGAGTATGCAACAATTTATAGAAAACTTACTTTTTCCTTTAAAAATCTCAGTCAAAATCACAAGTCGTATATCTTATGTTAATCTTAAGATTGTATTTAAGTTTTTTTAGAATCGGATCCCTATATTTTATAGCTGTCATAGAAACATAGCCGTAAGTAAGCAAATTTTTTTGTTTCATAATGTTTTTCAGTCAATCTCACAAGTTATGTATTTGTTACTGTCATTTATGTTCTGACCAAATTTTGTTCAAATTTGACAATTCTATTGTATAGGAACAGGGAAAGTATCTATGATTCCGGGATAAAATCATTCGGCGTTCCAGGAGTTTCTTAAACCAAGTACAAAATACTTGATTCAAATATGGTTCTTTCCCGCAATTTATTGACTATCGGGTCTTCATAATATTTTTTTTTCGAAGAAATCAAATGTTTTAGGCTTATTTAACTATATAAGTGCTAATTGGTTGCCATTATTTTCGCAAATTGTGTTAATCTAAAAATAATATCCAGCATACATACATTTAAAATTGGTTTTTTTTTCTGTGTTTACATTTTTTTTTAAAGCAACAGTTGTCTGTAAGGGAATCAAATATTTGGTGTGTCGAACAGAACTTTTCTGTCTTGTTGTAGTTACAGTTGTTGTTGTTGTTGCGGCGGCTTTCGTGCGCACTTAAATTATGAATATTACCAAATGGGTCAATTCGAAATAAATAAGCAACGGTCCCAGTCTCAGTCTCAGTCTCTGTCTCAGCTCCAAGTCTCAGTTCCAAGTCCCAAGTTCCCGGCCAGGCGATCGAGGCATCGCAGAGAATTCAGCGTTACCGCCAAATAGAGTTGTCTCTGTCGCAATTTCTCATTGAGCTGTCGTTCGGTTCGATCGGCAGTTTCCTGGCCGGGATCGGGATTGGGATTGGGATTGGGCAGAGGAGGGTCTTGGACTTGGTAACATCGGGTTTGGTTTTGGCATTGGGCGGCGTTTAATATCGCTCATGCATCTTGTAATCTATGCGCAATTAGCTGCGTACATCAGATTTAGTGTTCTGATTGCATTTGCTTCTCTCTCTGCCTCTTAATCTCTCTTTCTCTAGCCATTTATTGGCCATAAATATGATATGAGATTTCTTGTTGTTTTCCATCCACTCCCATCCGCTAAATATTTAGGAGACAAGCGGAAATCTATTTAATTTTGCCATAAATGCAAAATTTGTGTCGGCCAGCGAATAAACGAGAAATGTTCTCGGTATAAATATAAAATGCAACTTGATTGGTTTAAGGAATGTCGACAGTTTGTTAAGCGAAAGATTAAAAAGTTATTTATTAATGGAAGTGTAAAGTAATTAAAACTACAATTATTATAAATTATTAAATAAAACACTGAATTTGAAAATAAAGACAACAATTCCCTAAGCACTCGTAAATGATTAATTTTAAGCGTACTATCAACAAAATGTACTTATAAAATGCACAATATAAGATCTAATTAAACTGTTGGTAATTAGTTTAAATTTATGATGAAGTTAACATGCTATACAAGGAGTTCTCAGTGTTCAGATTCATTTGCTGCATTATTTTTTTTATGTCTAAATAATCAATTTGAAAGCAGTTTACAGAGTGTGATCCCACTGTCTGGTGGTGATCTTTATGGCAGCTCGTAATGTGGGTGGAGGTAATAAATCCGCGTTAAGTGCACACTTAACGACACACTCCAAACACACACTCTACCACTCTCTCTCTTTCTCTCTCTCCATCTCTTTCTTGGACTTGGACGCTTCCGTTTTTTCCAACAAACAATGCGTGGGATCCGCAACGATCGCTGATCGTAAATTTTACAATTTGTTGAAGTTGCGCTTTGTTTCAAGTCGAGTCGAGTGAAAGCATAAACTTAAATTGCCAAGTGCCATAAATTTTTATTAGCTTTAACGTGGCCAAGAGTGGGCGTTAACCAAGTCCAATTGCGAGCAAATGTAGTTCCGATTCAAGTCAAATGTCAGAATGATAAGGGCAGACATTTCACGCCTAACATATTTATAGGTGTCTTTTGTTTTTAGGCTCACATTTACGAAAGTTCTAATTAAATAAACATCCAAGGCTGTCTATGTTTTAACGAGCCCTTTTTAGGGCTCATAAAATGAGGGATTTAACGAGCTTCTCGTCCATTATTTGACAGTAAACAACAAAATTAATGAAAACCAAGTCCAGGTGACCGGGCGTGACAGATTGCAGATTGCACCTTGGCCCCTGACCCCTGACCCCTGAACATGTCACATGTCAAAACTGTTGATGGTCATAAAAATAAGAACAACAATCGGTTTAGAGAATTCTCTGCTCAGTTCTCAGTCGGAGAACCCCAAGTGTAGACCATCATCAAAGTGGCTTTTATTGTTCTTTAATTGTTGAACTGTGTTCCTTCGTCCGCGCTCATAAAACTTAATTTTATGTCAGTGCATAAATCCAGAGAGAGAGAGAGACGGAGAGTGAAAGAGAGTGCGAGAGAATGCCATTTCAGTCCAAGTGACCCGCTGTTTTTAGTGTGAAAATCACTTAAGCGCGTTTATAGAATTTACGACTCTAACGATGACGATGACGATTTAACAATCGTTTCCGTTTTACGATCTGATGCTATAAGTAGTACCGTTAAAATGATTTAAGACCGTTAGAATTAACTGTCATTTTCCCCGAGTTGGATAATATTCAAGAAGAAAAAAAATAGTGTATAAATAATTCAAACCCTCATTTTTTGTTCAAAATAATAATTATTTAACTGAAATTTTAAATATTTTAAGATATCAAAATGAACTGTCATTAAAAAAAAAGTATGTTAAGGTAGGGTAATAAATATCATTTTTCCTATATAAACATTTTTATAGTGAAATTTAAATTCCCTCAAATAAAACTAAAAACAACTAAAGTACTGCGAAAAGTTCTTCTTTAAAATACATTTAAGATTGTTTTTAATCTAGAATTTTAACACATGTTTTGAAAATTCATCCACAAATAAATATTCTGCATCATTTTATTTTTTGGTTTATTCTACCCCATTGCTTTAGTTACAGGGTATTTTATCTGTCTTACACAACCCTCCCAAGTGTCTTTTAATTGCCATCTAAAATATTTTTATATCCACAACAGACCCTCTCCTCTGGCAGTTGGTCTATTGTATCCTGGCCTGGAGTTGTCAATCTTGGCTGAATCAAAACTGACCACAGAATATTTGAAGGCTGCAAACATCATGGGAAATAAATCAGTCAAAAGCGCATTTTGAGGCAACTATAAATATTTGTGATTGACGCCGCACATAAAAAGGGAATTAAAAATGCGTAAAAATTTAACACATTTATGGAACACACACCCCGTTTTTTTTTTGTATGTGTGTGTGTGTGTGTGTGAGTGTGTAGTGATAAGACCAGTTGCACATGGCAAAACACGCAGGGCTTGCAGCCTGGCAAACTCCTAAAAAAAACCAAAATGCCATAAATTAGGGTATACGAACTAATGATACCCTATAGCAGACTATAATACAAAAATATTAAGATGTAGTATATCAAATTTATCTTTATAATTGATGATTATGAAGAATATTTATACTTTATCGGGCATGGAAATGCTTTCGTCACTAGATATTTATATCGTTAAAAGGTTTTTTTCTATTCAAATACTTAATATTGCAGAAAAATTTTTAGTTTTATTAAATCACAATGCACTTAAAGTGACAAATAAACTATTTTAAATCGATTTTATTTTCATAGGACTTGTAATCAAAACAAAATATTCCGACAACTAATAAACAAACTCATGGGAAAACTCAAACATTTTGCTACCCATTTGCTCCAAAAATATTCCCCTGACGCAGCAGTTCAGCGGCCCGACCATAATGGTCATCAGCGGTAACCTGATACCACTCAGCAAACAATACATAGAGGCGTCAAGCAAGCATTTTTTGAGCGCAAATGCTTTGTATAGCATGCGATCCCAGAGCATTCGGCAAAAGCCGAACGATCTTTTCAATAGAACCCCAGATCGAAAGAACGTAGCAGAGAGAGAGAGCACAGAAAAATTTTCAGTCTCTCGCTCATTGTCGTTTCTGTATGTGAACATGCGCACGCTTCTTTGTGTGCGTACAGCGCTTTTGCAATGCGGGCTCGATCACCCGATACCCTGTTTTAAATGAAAACATTATTTTTATTTTCTTTGCTTTTGATTATTTTTATTTTTTTCAGCGGATTGATTTACATGTAAATAATGCATATTATAATCGGGAGCAAATTCGAGCGGCGTTTTGTACTTTTTTAATTATTACTTATTATTATTTTTTAATAGTTTTTATTATTTAAATTTTGTTACTTTTTAATGTTAATAATAATAATAAAATATGTATATGCCACAACAATTTATCAATACGCTGTATTGTATTGTACTGTATTGTTTGCTTAGTGATCTGGGGTTCTGCTGAAAAGAGCGTATTGTTTGCTTAGTGCTGATACTTGACTATGCTGCAAGTGTTTGTGTTATCGCTTATGCTGAGTCGGCTTGCCAGCTGTATCTTTGCAGCTTATCGGTTCAGCTTATAGGTTTAGCTTCAACTCAATTTTATTCTACAGTTCAGTTTTGTATTTGACGTTTAAGAATGAACTTGCATCCTGAAAATACCATTTGTTATATATTGTATTAAAATCGCATTGCTGAGCCACAAGGCGAGTAATTAGCAGAGAGGGCGAAGTCAAGCCTTCCTCCATAATCCACATCGCTGGACCAGCACGCTTCATTTTACTTGCTACACCTCTGCCAATCAATCGTGGGAGATTTTTATTTGCATATACTTATATTTTCGATAGCACAGCATTTTCGGCTTAGTGCTTTTATACAAATTTGTGTGACCTTTGTGTTAATTGTCAAATCTGTCGAATCTTTAATTTGAATCGAAAATATTTCTTACACATCTTGGAGATTTTTGCTCAGTCGTAAATAGTTCCGTAATAATTTAATAATTTCGAATACGATTGCAATATGGAAGTAGATTATCGTTGCATCGTTTGCAATACATTGGAGATGCGGATAGCGGCTCCGTTTATGTATAGAGCTTCTGAATTCGAACTACGTATATATCTCGCTGATAATAATATTGAAGTACGTGAATTTCCGCCAGATGAATACCCGAAAACTATCTGTAGGGAATGCCTAAGGATGACAATTCGTATTCAACTTAAGAGAATTGGTGAAAAAAAACGTGCACAGTAAGTTAACTACAAAATTTTATAAACTATGATAATATTAATATTCGTTTCTTTCTGCCTTCTTTTTAATCTGAAATAGATAAGATATGTTATTAAAATAATTATGCAAAATACAACAAAGAACTGACTGCAGGAACAGCTGCATTGGATCAAGAAAAATTTCATCTTTTATTTCTTGTGTCATCATTTCTAAAAAAATACATTTTGTTGTTAATTTGCCATATTAATTTGCCATTTTTTAAATACCCACTTATTTGTAGCAGGTATTTTTAAGTAACGACTCATTTATATATTTCGGTATAATTATAGACAATGATTGATTGTCATTTTCGTGTCACAAATATGTAAAAATAATAATTAATAATTAAATAAAAATGAAATAAAATGTATTTAATACTTCAGCTTGCAGTCGGAGTTACTGCCAGTTAATTTGAACAGATACTGAAGCATAAAAAGCATAATTATGGCATTTGTGTTAATGTGATTTTCTGGCCGCAGGCGCAGCAATCAGTTTGTTATCAAGGCGCAGGATGTAAAATGTTGAATGTAGGATGTAGTATGTAGGATGTGTGTGTGTGTGTGTGTGCCGAGCGTGTGAGTGAAGCCAGAACTCATGACTCTCCTGCAAATGGGACAGAGAGAGACTGAAACTGAAGCTGAAACCCAAACTGAACCCCGTAACCGTAACCGTCAACGTATCCAGAACCAGAACCAGAACTCAGCTCCCATAAATCACTTATTATGAGGCGTAATTAATGCGACTATATGGCGACCCAAAATTTCTATAAATCATCAGATTAGGCAAACTCTGGCGCATAATGTCCTGATTCTCATCCTCATCGTTGTCATCCTCGTTCTCGCATTCGCAGTAGTAGCATATGATGATGTCGAGTCAGTGCAGAAATTGTGAGCTTAGTCTATTGGCAACATGACTGAAGATTGTCTAATAATGCTGCAGGAAATACTTAATGGTTACCGAGATGATTAAGCTCAAGAAGATGCCTCGTTTAAGCCGCCGTTAAGGAAACAGTCCCCATAAATATCGCCTCAATTGACCTTAATAAGAAGTGCATTGAAAGAGGTTATGGCTCAGTTTTAAAAACATCTGAATATCCGAACAACATTAATCAAAAGTTGAGTTAAATTTTGTATGATGAGGAATGATAGCTTTTTGAAACCAATAGTTCAATTGCCTATAGTTTAAAAGTCTACACAATGTGTATTCTTAAACAAAATTTAATTAATTAAAATTTATTCTTAAACAAAATTTCCTAAAAATCGCGCAATAAAAATATCCAATAATATTTGAAAAGTTAATTATTTGCCATTTTCAGTGGCTCACAGCTTATTTCAAACAGCCAAAAACCAACTTTTATCAAAAACTTCAATTAAAACTAAAATAGTAACCTAATAAAAAGTACTTAAAGAAACCTAAAGTTAAATCAACGCTTAATTTGAAAATATTAATAGTACATTGCAAATTTTTGACATTTGCAATAATGAACTTTTTCCACTTTTATCCTCGATTTAAAAAACAAAAAATATTTTCATGCAATAAGTTTTTTTTAAACAATTCTAGTAGCGACTGCAAAAAGAAATTTTCAAAAAGTTGATTTTTACAAAAACTGAAAAATTTGGAATTAATTTTCAATATTTTCAAAAAATGAGTTTATATAACTTTAGTTTACTGTAAGTACTTTTGATTAGGTTTGTATTTTTGTAAGTTGCAATTGAAGCTTTTGATCAAAGTTGCTTTTTGGCTGGTTGAAATATGCTGTGAGCCACTGTATATCATTTTTTCGACTTTAGCCTTTTCGTTAGACTCGTTCTATATTTTTATTAAAGAATCAATATAGATTTGAAAATAATAATTTAATATTTAATTAATTCTTGTCTTTACGCTTATAATAGAAAATTTCTTTATGCAACTCAAAACTTTCCCAAGAATCTTCAATATCTTCCCTCTTTGGTTGAACTGATTGAAGGACAAGCTGGTTCAACGCTTCTAAAGTTCACAAAAAGTACAATAAAGAGGAAAAGAGAGGGAAGAAGGTTACGCGCCATTGGCCAAAAACTGGCAGAACCGTCAAATGCCATAGGCAAAAGCTGTTCACTTTTCTTAATTGTTCTCTGATGGCGTTGCAGGATTCGGGCTGGTGCTGCCTTAAAAATAACAATAAACTAAAAGGTCCACTCGTGCATAAAGCATTCACATTTTGTCCCGTTTACAAACGCAAACTGAAACTCAAAGCCAGGCCCAATTCCAATTCGCAATGCTGGCCAACAAAAGGGGCCAAGCGGCGGCAGCGGCGTTAATTTATCACTTAACCTTCTTTAGCAGCCAAGTTTATAATTTCGATGGAAATGGAAATGGCAAGCAAAAACAAACAACAACAACAACAGGATGAGCAGGACGAGGACGAGGACGAGGACGAAGCTGGGCACTTGAACGACTTGTGCCCATCAGCAGTGACCAGCAGGACGGGGACGAGGACGAGAACGAGGTCCAGTTACGGGACAAGGACGAAGTGTCTCCTGTCTCCGGACAGCGAATAAAATGAAATAACTAACGTCTCTCCTTTCTCCGCTCTCTCCGCCATTTGGCCAAAGTTCCTATTGTACATAGTACTTAGCTGAGACTGAGAGCAGAGCAGAATTAAAGCCTGCTGCCTCCATGACGCCGTCGTATTTCTTTAGCTTACGCTTTCTCTTTCTCCTTCCCTCCCATTTTTCTCTACTCTCAGCCTTTGGTCTACTCTCATCTCTGTCTCTGTTGTCCTTTTTGTTGATGCTTTGCGCTGTCGCTGTCCTAACGCTCTTTGCAAAATGAAAATGTAAAAGGAATATTCATGAGGAGATTAGAATTATTTTTTGTGCTGTCATTTTCATTTTAACTCCACCTTCTGCTCGGCGATTTCGTCTCGCATTGCGCTACCTTCGATGTCACTCGCTGGGTCTATGCGAAATCTATCAAACTCTTTTTTTACTCTTTTATACAGCAATTTTAAAATCAGTTGAAATTTGGATAATTATATCAGAGATCTATGAATATGATACTTCTTAATTGATAAAACTAAATCTTAAACATTAAACTTAAATTTAAACTTTAAATCAAATATAAGAAACTGTTTCACATTCACTGACAAAAATTTTATAAAATAATAATATTTATACAATATTCTTTATTTATTTAAGTCAGTTTATATTTTCTCAATTCTAAATTATCCTATTGAAAGCTTAAATTTCATTTGATCAAATTCAAAGCAAATTTAAATTTAGTATGAACAATATTTTCGACTTGAAACCTAACAACAAAAGTTTCTAGAGCTCAAACTGAACTTTAACAATACTTTTGAAACAATAACTAATTTATTTTAATTTTAATTGGGTTTGCTTTTTTTATTTAAATATAAAATATATTTTTAATTAATAAAAAGTTTTGTTATAAGAGCAATATTCCTAACTTAAGTTATAATTTCATCTATATCTTTACCTTACAGGACATTTCCCAGTCAAGTTAACCGAAACCAAAAGTTAATTTCAATTTGTTTGCCCAATTTCATCTACTATTTTGTTATTATTTTTGTTTTCAGTTCGCTTTTGTTTGTCTTCGTTACTTTTTCATTTTTTTCTTGCTGTTGAATTTCGGCGCGAAAATTATGAATTTTTTGCTGTGCCAAAAGGAATTAAATTCACGCTCGTTTGTCCTGTTTATGATGAGTGCTGTTCGCTGTTGTTGTTGTTTTTGTTGTTGTTGTTGTTGCTCCTTGTGCATAAATGTTTAATCATACACACACACACACACACCCTCAGTGAGAGGGAGACAGACAGACGGTTAAGGGAAAACTGACATGAATCACACGATGGCAGCCGTCGTCGTTGCCGTTATTCGTCCTTACCCCACCCCCACCTCCTGCACCCACCACCCCTTTCCCGCTCTCTCTTCTCTCGTTGTAGCTCGCATTTAAAATATTTTGTGAAATTATTATGAAAATGCGTAAAGGGATTTAATAAATAACTGTAACTGCTTTTCCCACCTCTCTCTCTCTCTTTCTCTTGCTCATTTGAAAGCGCCGTTGTACCGTTATTCATGTTTTTCTTTCATTTTTTTTTTGTTTTCCATCCTTCTTTTTCTTCTGCTTGTGCATCCCACCCACTCTCCCTTGTTGCCTCCTTTGCTGCTGTGGAATTATGTTTTATCCTGAATTATGGATTTTGTTTTGTTGTTTTCTGTCAAAATCATATTTTGTGCCACCCCCAGCCCCCCCCCCCAGCCCCCTGGTCGAGTCATAACCCAAACGCCGACTCATTTACATGGTCGGAAAAACGCTTGGCGCTTTCCTTTCGGCATCGCTTTGGGTACCATTTTCGGGCAACTCCCGTTTTCGACTTTTGTGCCCCATTAATGAGAATTTGTTTGTATCGACGTCAGTCTGCAACGGCAGTGGAGAGGGTAGGAAAGGGGATGGGGGTTGTTTTTGCACCACCCTCAAGTGAAATTGTTGTTGTTGTTGTTGGCTCGTTGTGCGACGTTTAGTTGTAAATTTTTGGGTAAAACTTTTCCAAATAATTTCTACTTAATGTTTAGAATTATTTTTAGCTGGAATTAGAAATTATTAAGAATATATCACACACTCAGGACCCCGAGCGGACCCACAAAACACAAACTCAACAGCATGAATCATTTCTCTCTTTTCTTCCACTCTCTCTTTCTCTCTGTCTTTTGTCTCGCTCTCTTTGAGCTTATAATTGGCAAGAAGGACTCGTAAATTGTGCACTTAACAAATGAAATTGTGAATGGATTTGTTTTTTCTGCTTTTGAGCAAAAAATATATAGATGTTTTTACTGGGAGTATTGTGAATAATTTACATATTTTTATTGTTTATCGAACACAATTGGAATTCGACTCATATAAATGTAAATTGGAAAGATTATTTATATAAAACATAAGCAATAAAATAAATATCGCTAAAGCTCTAGCACTTATATTTGAAATACATATCTAATTTTATATCTGATCATAATCAAAATTAAGTAAATTGCACTTTCCTTATTTAATCTATTCTTTAACATTCTTTACATTCTTAATAGTAAATAATTCTTCTTGGAAAGATTATTTATATAAAACATAAGCAATAAAATAAATATCGCTAAATCTCTAGCACTTATATTTGAAATACATATCTAATTTTATATCTGATCATAATCAAAATTAAGTAAATTGCACTTTCCTTATTTAATCTATTCTTTAACATTCTTTACATTCTTAATATAAAATAATTCTTCTTGGAAAGATTATTTATATAAAACATAAGCAATAAAATAAATATCGCTAAAACTCTAGCACTTATATTTGAAATACATATCTAATTTTATATCTGATCATAATCAAAATTAAGTAAATTGCACTTTCCTTATTTAATCTATTCTTTAACATTCTTTACATTCTTAATATTAAATAATTATTCTTGGAAAGATTATTTGTATAAAACATAAGCAATAAAATAGCACTTATATTTGAAATATATATCTAATTTTATATCTGATCATAATCAAAATAAAGTAAATTGTACTTTCCTTATTTAAACTATTATTTAACATTCTTCTGTTATGTTAAATAATTCTTCTTTTTAAAATTTGTTACAAAATGGTTTTAAATCATTTTTCCTTTAACAGTCGTATTGCTTTTTTATAAATATAAATCCTTAATTTCCTTATAATATTTCAAGAAAGAAAAGATTAAACTCTTATAAATATATCCTAAAGAAGAACAATGAAATATTTATCTATTTGACAATAGCATTCACCTTGATATTTAAAAAGTTCGAGATTTGTTTCAAAGCTCAAGTTAAACCTTGGCGGGCAAATCATTTCAAGGACCTTCAACGGATGTCAGGACAAAGGCAAATGTGGAATGCCAGGTGCCATTGTAGGTGACAAATTAATGTGAAGCTCATTAACGCACTGAATAAGGATTACGGCGTGTGATTGAAGGTCCTCTGGGCATAAGCGCAGACAAGCACACAGAGGATACATAACATATACAATAAGCAGATAACAAATACACACACACACACACACACTATAACAACATCTATGGGTGTGTGTGTGTGTGTTTGCCCGCATATCTCGCCCCCATTTGTTGGCAGCGAAAAGTGTCATTATACTATATGTATGTACGAGTACACACTGCGGACCCGAGTGGAGACGAGTCGAGTCGAGTCGAATCCGAGGCTCGTCCTGTGTTGTCCCGGCCCCGACTCGGCAACAACAACAACAACAACATCAGCAAGACAATAAGGACTCGTCGGGCGAAATGTGTACATAAAACAATCTCGTTATGTCGGCATTATCCTGAAGAATTCTGGTTCGTCCTCGTCACTTGCCGACCCATAAATCACTCACACGCTTGGCATATTTCCTCTCTCTCGCTCTCTCTCTCTCGCACTCTCTCTCTCTCGCACGCAGTCACTACTGTTTGTTTGTTTGCTCTATGTTGTTGTCCTGCTTCCACTCACACTCTCACACTGCGCATCGTCAGCGTTCGTCCCTCGCACGCGCTTTTGTTGTTGTTTTTGTTTCACGTTCTGTTTAGGGATTTTTATATTCTATTCTTTGTTTTTACATTTCTGTTGCTGTTGTTCGTGGTTGCTTCTATATACCCTGTAAAACTGAGAATTGGGTCAAATGTTTGCAACTGGGCAGCAAATTAAACAAACAAATTTAATGTTTTTAAAGGTTTACTCGAATCTGGGAACAAAGTTAATCAAATCAAATCAAGAATATTGGCGTTAATTTCAAATATTTTAAATTTTTTTTTATGATTCTTAAGTTTTACTTAAGCTAATTTAAAGATGCAATATTTTTAAAAATCAATTTTGTTAAGAAATTATTCCAGGAAAAACTTTTAAAAGATTTGATCAATAATCTTCATAGCTCTATTAATTCTCGTTCCAATGAATCATACTAAAATTTGATAATTGTTTATTGATTTTAAAAAACTACAACCGTTCAATTTAAATAAATTCAGTAAGAAAATAATCTTAAATTTCCCTTTTAAGCAACGTTTAATTTGTTTTAAAGCATTCCCTGATTTTCATTAATCACAGTGTATTCGAGATAGAAATATAAATATATAAATATATGCATATAGCTACTGAAAAGTTAAATTCTGGTATTATAAATTTCCCTTAGTCTAAACCTAAAATTTTTTAAATGAACAGAATATAATTTAAGGTACAACCGGTTATATTTAAGTTTATTTCTTCATCCAATTTTTTTAATAAAATGTATATGTACATTTTATACATTTTTTTCCAAATTAAAGGGTATACCATATAGTCGTGCTTCTGTTAGTTGCGTATGTTTTGTGTGTGTTAGTGTTGTTGGTGTTTGCATTTTTGTCTTGGCAGTATTTCACCCCGCGGTGACATTTTGGTGTGACAGACAAGATGTGTCCTTCGTCCTTTGTCCTTTTGCATTTTTTTCTCCGTTTTTGTCAGCGCTGTCCTGTCGCTCTCTTTCGCTCTTTCACTCGCTCACTCGCTGACTCGCTGTGTGTGGCAAGTTTATCGTTTTAATGTTGATACAACAAGCGAGGGTCGCTTCAGTCCGCGTCACATTGCGTTCCAGGGATAATAGGATGTTAAGTAAATATTTTAAAAAGCTTCTCGCCAGTCGTAACCCAGCCCCCAACTCTCCCCCGCTCCCGTCACCCTCTAATGTGAGGTCGTACACAGTAATAAAAAATCAGGCACTACGGTATAAAAATCGAGTACGAAATATTTGATTCAAGTATGACTTTTTAATTGCTTTTCGCAATTATTTGGATTATTTTTTTATTGACTACTTAACCCATTAATGACTGCCTGTAGATCGGCTGGTACGATTTTGACGAAATTGAAACGTGTGCCTAGAAGACCATAGAAGTTGAAAGCAAAAAAAAAAAAAAATTTTTATCTTCAAATTTCATTTTTCCGATTTCCATACATTTTTCAGCTTTTTTCGTCAACATTTTCTATGGAAAAACAAACCTAGATATTCACCTGTAAAAAACTACAGGTATACCGAGGATAACCAAACTGTTCAATTTTTATACTTATATATTTGTTATTTCTCTTTACTATGAAATAAATTTTTCCCCGATATCTCTCACATTCCCCGTGCTAGAATTTTTTAAGTGTCAACACTTTTTTGGATATTTAAATACCCAATAGCCTGAAATGGGTTAAACTGAATTTAGTGTAACAATAATATCCAAAATACTTAAACAATACATGCTGAATCTTAAAATTACATATTTTTTCTCAGTGTAGGCAAGTGCAAAGTTTCAGGCAATGGCCGCTCATTTGGCGGAACAAGGCGACAGAGGGGAGGTGGATGTTGATGTCGGGACTTGTGGTTCCGAATAGGAATAGGGATAGGGATGGTGAATTTTGGGGGGTGAGTTTTTAGGGAATGACTCTCGGCTGTGGCACAATCTAATCCAGTTTTGTTGGCTGCCAAGCACTTTTTGGCATAAATCATTTGCATACAAAATGAGCATGGCCTGCAAATGAGAGCCCAAGATGAATGCTCCAACAAAAACAACAACAACAACAGCAGCAACAACAACCAGAAGTCGAACAACAACAACATTTGTGGATCACTGTGAGGTGAGGCATTCCAGCCAACCAGCTAAAATCCTTTCAATTTTCGCACACATTCAATTTATTAATTAAAACATTTTTTTCCTGTTTTGTTGATTTCCATTTCCAATGCTCGTTGGGAAAATGGGAAAACAGGAAAATGGGTTGGGGGGTGTTCTGCAATTAATTCCAAACATTCACGACGCTTTTTCTTTGTTAAGTTTGGGTGCAAATTATCCTCGCTATCCTTGCGCGAAATAAAATATCACAAACAGTTACTGCCCCATAAATAATGGGAATTTATATTTATGCCTGGCATAAACTGGTTTCCCCCCCACCCGAAAAAAAACCAAACAAAACAAAAGGCGGCAACAACTTTTCTGCTGAAATTACCATTCAATCATTTGGTAATTGCCTCTGCTTTATCCTCTCTGCCCCCTTCAAATACTCTTTGCTTACCTCATTCAACTCAATTCGCCTGCTCATTTACTTTGCCGCTTAATTTCTTCAATCTATTTTAATAAGGCCTCCATTCTCCACTCTCTTCCCCAACTCTCTGCTCTCTCCTCTTCTCTGTAGGGACACCTGTTTCAGTCAGTTGGCTCCGTTTCAGCCAATTGCTGAGGGCTTCAAACTATTGATTTTCTGCTCAAATGGCCTTAACCAAGTTTATGTCTGTCATAAAGTTTTAGACAACCTTTTTCAGCCATTTTCCAAATACGCAAATCTTTCAATCAAACGCGTGATAGAGAGAGAAAGATAATTTCCTTTTAAAGGTAACACTTGTCTTGTGTTAAAGAAGAGTTTAATATGGACAGAAAAGTCAGTTTGATAAAGGAAAACAGAAAGTGAAAGCTAGAGAATGTACTGGTTAAAATAAAGACGACAAATTTAATTGTCGAATTATTTAAAGTATATATGTAATTAAAGAAAAATATACATATACTTTTTTATTATTATTGCTCAATTTATTAAATCAGAATTTAGTCTTAAATCATATTGTATTGGAATTTACCCACAAAAATATAAAAAGTGTATCATAACGAAATATTATCAAAACTTTTTTTTCATTTAATCTCCAAACTTTTTCTTTTTTTTTTAGATATTTTAGAAGTTTGATCTGAAATACTTTTTTAAACCAACAATTGTTAGCTAGCATAACGATAAAGTGAACAAAAAGTCTGTATCAAACTGGTATCAGAATTGTTGTTCATTTAATGCTTAATACATTTTCAAAACTATTTCTTAATTATATAGAAATTTCGAAAGTTCGATTTAAAATACTTTTTCAATTTTTATATCTATTAAGGCCGATTGCCCTACCAATTTCTTGATTTCCTTTTTTTTCTTGAAATAAAACTTTTCCTAAACCACACTTGCTTTACTTCCTTCGTTTATTCGTACTTCTATTTCTCCTTGTCTATTCCTGGCCTATTCTATTTGCCGTATTTCTGTTTCAACGCCTTTTGTCTAACAGTTCCTTGGGCGTCTTTTTGAAAATTTATTGAAAAACCTCAACTGCCTGAAGAAAAAGGCAATGAAACAGAAGCGAGACACAAATAAATAAGGATAATAACAGAAAACAAAAAGAAAAAGTCGTGATGGTCACAAGAAGGGGTGGTGATGGTGGCGTTGGGGTTGGTGCTTTGGGGTGGGGAGGGGTGAAGTGGGTTGGGCTAATGGCCGAGTTTTCGCTTCTTCTGCGTCTTCGTCTTAAGGGGCCACGGCAGGCAATTAAAAAATATTTAAACAGCCAAATGGCAGAATACAGGACTCCTGAACTCCTCCACCGACTCGGCTGACTGACTGACTGACTGAATGAATGAATGAATGACTGACGGGGGTGGTTGCCTTTTTTTTATTTGTTGGTGGGTCAACGAAAATTTATGCACAATTTTGGCTGCCTTGCTTTTGTTTCTGGCCCTGGCCAAATCAGTTGAATTGTGTGATTGTGTACGTGAGCATAACGGTAAAATGGGCAAAAATGGTGGGCGGAGGGTTGCTACTGCCCCACCCACATTTACAGTTAGAAAAGACCCGGTGGTTGGCTGTCAGAATTGATTGATTGAATTGCCACTTTATGAAATTTGTGAGTCTTCTGAGATGTGCGTGAAATTCGTGCGCTACGTCTCAGCCTCCTTCCAAGGGGCAAGGGAGTGGTGGGTGGTGGGTTGTGGTACTGCCGAGGGTTGTTGGCTTGTTTCGCCTGCTGATTTGTGTTTGTGTGCGTTTTCGGCTACCATTTGCAGCATAAAATACATAAAATTATGTGCAGCGCTGAGGCGGCCATTAAACTTGATAGATTTATGACAGCCCAGCAACGGCTGTGGCATCAACAACAATCCAGTAGAGCACACAGCAGGACGAGGAAAATGAGGCACAGGAAAGCTGCATGGGGAGCTTGAGGGTCGTGCCAAACTCATGGGCCATCACATAAAGATAAACCTGATTAAAATTGCAAAATTGTTCAAATGAGATTTGGGAAAACACCAAATGTCCTCAACATACATACATATATAAAATACAAGTGCGCATATATCCCATACCAATATTTCCATTTCCACTTTTTTTTTATTATCATTTGTTGCGTGTCAATATGATAAAAGTGCATAAATATTATGATTATTTTTTATCAGACTCATCAAATTAGTTTATATTTCATATTAAAATGCTTGCAAATGTTGATAAGCAATGCAGTTTAATAATTTCACAACATTTTCATGGCAACTTCAGTTGATTTTTACAATACCGATAGTATCGGTAAAAATTTATGTTTACTTAAATTGCTTATTATGTTTTTACTTTATAATTTTAACTTTATGATTATGATTTTAATAGTCCTAATAATAGCAATTGAAATAAGTAATTTAATAGTAGTCAAACATGTGTTTTTATGTTCTTCGGAATGAAACGCAAAAATATATAGCTCCCGTCATTAAAAAAAAATAGTTGAATTTAATTGAATTTTAAAATATCGATAGTATCGATAACAATATTTAGCTATCAAAATATATGTTATTTATAGAATTACTGACTAAAAACACTAATCCGTAATTTTTAAATGTGGCCAAAACTATCGATTTGAGGCTTATGTATATCGATCGTGTTGAGAAATTTACGATAAAAAAAATTTTACTCGAAAATAAAAATGAAAGAGAAAAATTATGTTTTACATTAAGTTATCATCCATCATTTTAGTAGTAAATTATAAATACAATTAAAAAAAATTTAATTTTTTTTTTAAATTTTCAGTAACAAATCAAGTTACACTCCAATGGTCGATTTCCGACAAGAACAACAGTACAGCAAATCCAATTCGAATGAGATAATCAGTGATGGTTGCCTGTTATTCGAACTGCCATTGCGCTCTGCAGCACTTCGAAATGTTTTTGTGTCTGTATGTATTTTGTATGTGTAGCTGTTGCGTGCATGTGTATGTGTGTCTGTGTTGTTGGACCAGTGAGCGTGGTTACGTTGACAGGTGATTGATTGACAGGCGGATAAATGGATGCTCGCCGCGTTTGAGCAAGCGAGATGGAAATTGCTTGTTTCGAGATGTTTGCTGCGCGAATGTTGGAAGAGTTGAGTCATTTCTAAGCATGAGATTTCTGCTCCGCCCTTTAGAAGAAGGGGAAGCTGAAATAAAACAGCAACAAAACGGGTTTTTTGTGTGTCTGAATTTGGGAATACATAAAAACAATGTCATGCTGACAGTTTTAATGTATTGTACAGAACTTATAATAATACTTTTGTGCATAATGTAAAGCATTTGATATAATTTTTGAGGGAGCAAAAAAATTATAAAAATATCGAAATCAATTTCCCAACTGGCCAAAAACAGTCTAATCAGAGTAAAAATTACCTGTAAAATGCACCCAAATAAATTTTAATTTTAAATATTTCTAATAATTTTTAATATTTATAATAATTTTATATTTTATATGAACAGCAATTATATTCCATACTCAAATGCATTTGAAATAAGATATTCTTGTAACGGCAATTCAAACTACACTCAATACGCTTGGCAAAGCAAGCGAAACGTTTCGAAATTCGAGTTCGCATACAAACAAATTGTGCTCAAGCAAACACAAGTTCGAAAGGCTGGTCGCTCTCTGAGCGCAATGCGCTCTCGCGCTCACACATCGAAATTGAGTCCGACACATAAAACAGCTGATTTGGAGTGGCGTCTTTTCGGCAAGACGCCGCAATTGCAACACGCGCTTGCAGACTGCAAATTATTAATAGCAGTAAACAAGATATTTGTCAGCTATAAGCTGCAGCTGTGAGTTGGACTGCTATTTGATAGAATACTTTAATAAACTTGCAACAAATTTTTCATGTTTATTCATACATTTAAAATGCACGTGTGTGTGTGTGTTACCTCTTACCGCAATGTGATGTGGAACAAACAGTAACCGTTTAGCTAATTAGTACTCTGCACTCACTTATCACTTGCATTTTAATTGTTGCCTTATTTAATTAATACAATTTGCGTTTACTTTAACAATTCCGATTTTAAGTTCACTGCACAGCACACTTTTCGTCAACGCGCGTCATTTCGCTCTCAACAGCTGACGGCCACTGCGAAATTCGAAGAGCACGCGGGAGAGCGCATCGCGTGAGAGAGTGAGCAACGTCGATATCGAATTCGTGCTTCGAAAGCTGAGCGTTCGAGTTGAGTGCGAATCGTGCGAGTGTTGAGTGAGTTTATCCAATGGAGTGCAATTTGCTCGAGCTGCAAATAGTTTTTCCGTTACAATTCAAATAAATCGGATTTCTTTGTGAGTTTTATTGATCTTTTTAAAGGCTTATATAAAGAACTTTTAAATGCTCTTAATATGTGTTCCTTAATTTTTGATTTCAAATTATATATGTATGTATAAATTATACATTGATAATTATTTTATTATCAAATTTTTTACTAAATTGTAAATACAGAAAGGGTTCGAGTTATGGAGATATTTGACTTATGGAGTCCTTTTTCTTCAGTTTATTTAGTTTAGCTCGAGTTATAAAAGTTCATCTGTAATTTTTTTTTGTATACCACTTTAATAACATTAACTAAATAAAATAAATTTTAATATTTATGTAGTTATTTGTTTTATTTTTAGAATTTTCATCGACCAAAAAAAACAAATAAATTTTGAATTTCTATCAATTAACTTGGCATTTATCGCACTCAGTTAATCATAGAGAACTTTCAGTTATTGATTCCAATAAGCATTTCCTGTGTCATTAGCCACACTTATGAGGCAGCCATCTACTTGCCACTTGCCACTTGCCACAGCCAACAAAGTCACTTTGCATACTTGCCACTTGCCACATTTGTTGAGGCACAAAATCAAAGCGATTTCTCAAATGTTCAAGCTGCAATTTTATGTTCAATTTTCCTGCAAAGTTGTTCAGTTGTTGTTGTTAACATGTTTCATATGAAGAGAGCGAGACAGAGAGAGAGAGAGAGACTAGAACTAATTGCGTGTTCACTGCAAAATCGTTTCAATTTATCGCCTCGGGTTGATTTTATGCTTCACATTCAGCACATATATATAAATACATAAATACATACATACATACATATGTACATATTAATGAGTGAAGAGAGGATTGGACTTCATCTTGTTCTGCTTCTTCTACACTTCCATCTCCATCTCCATGTCTATCGCCTCTCCCTCACCTTCTCTCTCCTTGTCTCTCTTCAGCAGCGTTCGTCGTTGATTTATACGCTTCAATCCCACATTTTTATTTCCTTGGCTGCCATTTAGCTAAAATATTTCATATCTGCGCCCATCGCACAACATTCGCCCAGGGACTTGGAATCTGAGTTGGACTCGGGGTTCCAGTTGGACATGCAGTTGGAGTTCCAGTTGGAGTCGGACAGCCGCTGCCCCGTAATTATGCGATTTGTTATTCGAGATTTGAGGCGATTGTGACTGTGAATCATGTGCAGCAAACCAACAAAAAAAAAAGGAGAGAAAAAAACGCAGAATGATTTAAAATGCGATTTCAATTCTGGCATTTCTGATTCGCAATTCATTGGGTGGAGTAAGAGGGGAGGGGTGAGGGGAGGAGTGGGGAGGGGATGGTTACACAGGTGAAGAGCTGCAGGTACAATATCTGGTGAGCATCGCATGCTGATCCTGACTGGACACAGCCAGGAGGCGAGACCAAAGCCATTGCATGTGCAAAAGACAGACAGACGGACAGAGAGAGAGAGGCAGATAGAGAGAGAGAGACAGACGGACGGACGGACACACATTCATTCGCATTTGGACTGACTGAGTGACGTACTTGGGGCCTGACTGATATGGGAGGGAACCTCTGCCGAACCGCAGCGAACGCAAACCTGCCCCGAAGATCTGCAGCAGCTACAACAACAACAACAATGATAACAACAACAACAACAACAACATCTCACCATGCTCGCCGTCACAAGCACTGAGAGAAATTAGAAAAATTTATTTAAATTTACATAATTTTTAATTTGTAATAGAAACTACAACACTAATTGTTTTGATTAATATCAAAAATAATATTGTAAATTATTAACAATATTAAAAAAAAAACAATTCATGCATAAAAAAACTACTAAAAATGAAACAACAAATTATAATCATTAAAAATATAGAAAAAACAATTTCAAATGTGTATTTAAAAAAATAAACTAAAAATCAGAAACACTTCGAGATATTGTTGGATCAATTATAATTCCTTTGCATATCCCAGACTTAACTTAATTTAATTTAACTTAATTAACTTAATTTATTTCTTTTAGAGAACAATTAAAATTTACATTTACTTAATTTATTACTTTTTAATTTTAGTTCTAGTTTAATTCATTAAATTTAATTGTCATATTTCATTTACTCTTTGCAGACTGCTTGTAGTCGTGCTATAATAATAAATAAATAAATATTATAGAAAATATGTACTTTTTAAACTTGTAAATATAGATATAGAGCCTACTAAAGAGTTTACATGCAAGGGATACAACTTAGAATATTTAGCTGTACTTAGTATTTTATCAAGGCAGACAAGGCTAGTGACAAAAGCATTAGGAACGCTGCAAAAGACTAGCAAAAGATTAGCAATAAATACAGAAAGAATGAGAAATTTGGTAAAGTATAATTGAAGTACTATTTATAAATCTAAATTGGTTCCTCACAAAATTGGATATCAGAAATTTTGGGACATGGAAATGCTTTCTTCGCTAGATTTGTATTAAAATATGTTTTACATTTTCTGCAAAAAAAAAAAAATCACGAGTTCAAGAAAAATAAATTTGTTGGCCCAAAAAATAGATTTAATTCTGACTAATTTTTAATTGGTTCTGTGGTTTTTTGTGCTTTGGTTCTGTGGAGTTTTAAAAGTCCTGGTTCTAACTAGAGTATTGACACCAAGTTTGTCAGGATCGGATCATAAATACCCATGATATAAATTTTCAAAAAGAAATACATTTTTCAACAAAAAATTTTTTAATTTTTAATTTTCAATATTGTCTCTTATCAAAAACATCTTAAAATTGACCATAGATTATGAAAATGGGTTACAATTTTTTCATTTTTTCAAATCAATGCGCTTACTTTGTTTCTACAAATTGTTTAGCTTTTTTATAAGAATCCAATAAATGAAATATTAAATTTTATTTCTATCATTACATTTTTATTTTTTAATTATTAGTTTAGCACTTCTATCCGAATTGTGACTGTAGTTTTTCTGGCAGTGTAGTTGGTGTGCTGCTGCTAAGTGTTGGCCACGCTTGATTGCGTTGCATGGGGCATCAGGCAGCATGGGGCAAGTGGCAAGTGGCATGAGGATTGAGGATTGAGGCATCGTCGTCATCGGCCTCGTCGTCCATCTTGGCACAACGTCAGAATGTGCGATTCGTTAGCTTTGGCGGCCGCTGGGGCATAAATCACTCCACGGCCGACTTGATCGCTTGCCGATCCTCCTTACTCTCCTTCTCCCTGTCCTCCTTCTTCTCCTTGTCCTACTCCTTCTTCTTGATGCTCCTCCAGTCAAGTTCTTCTGGCTGCGTTTCGTTGATTAATAATTAATTTGCGTCTTTTTGCCCGCGGTCGTCTTCTGGGCCGTCTTCTTGGCCATCTCCGCTCACCTGACGACCTGACTCCTTTATAATGAACGGTTTGTGTGTGTGTCAGGACATTCGTCGTACATCATCGAAATGCCTTACTCCCTCTCTCCCTCTCTCTCTCTCTCTTAGTCTCTGTCTCTCTGATTGCTTTGGCTCACAGGTTGTTGGATGTTGAAGCTCCTCCTTAGCTTAATGCATAAATTCTTTTGGCCAGGCCTACTCCTCCTAACCGGTATTTAAACCAACAACAACAACAACAACAACTGTTTGCCGGCATAAATTAAGCAAAAGGTGTTTATACATTCGACAATAAATCAATTAGCAAATTTGTAATTATTATGTTCATAAATCTCAACTGGAAGGCCGCATCTCACAAGATTAAAATATTTTGATTGCCAACCAAAAAAATATATGTTTAAAAAACCCTCTAAAAAAAACTTCATCTGTTGGCCATAAAGATCTGCAGCTTGTTGTGGGCGTGGCTTGACCTTTGACCACTTTGATGTCTATCTTGAGCGGCAATTAAAAACTTCTTGCCACAAATTTAAGAATTGATTAAGCATCTAGTTTTAATACAATAATAAATCAATTACCCCAGACAGCAAAATTTTGTATTAGTTTTTTGTTTTAGTTTTTTGAGAAAAAATACCTTTAATCATTTTTCTATGATAAGTCGGTTTTTTATTTTATTATGTATTATGTAGATTGGAAAACATTTATCTATTTAATTTATTTCGACACAATTAAAAAAAATTAAAATTTTTAAGTTTTTAAAAAATTAAGAAAATTTGCTGTAATCTTACATATTTTTAAATATTGCATATATTTAATTGGTATATAAATTGATGATTTTTGACGTAAATTTTTAATAACTTTAAAATCGCAATTATTTTTTAAATTCTACAAACTTAGATCTTACATTAAAATACACATTTGTATGTGGTTAATTAAATTGTTTTCATATACATAATTTAACAACGCGCAAGTCACAAAAGTGTACAATAATTTTTTTTTTATTAAATAATTAACTTATCTAAATACTTAAGACATAAATTATTTTATAATATCTAAAAAATATATGTAAAGCTTTTCCCATTTATTATTTATATCAAATAAATAAATTTCACATTCATTTCAACATTTCTTTGCTTAAATAAATATATTAATTAGTAATCATTAGCTTTCATCTCAAATTAATACACAGCCGGGTGAATACAACTTGTACTCTGCCTTTCGTCCGCTGCATTGCATTTTTTTTGCGCCATTTTAATGGCCTTGTGGTTAACCCGGCCTGTTGCCAGCTCCCGGCCAGATCATCGTTTCATCGCATCCTGGACGGCGTCAGACGTCGTCATCATCAACAGCAACATCGTCAAATTTGAAGGCCTCCGTTTGGGCCCCATTTAAAATCACTTTGTGGCATCGCCCTCTCTCATCAGCAGCCGCTTCGTGTTATGCATAAATAAACGGAATCACTCTGCCATATATCCCTCTCTCTCTCCTCTTTCCCTCTCTCTCTCTTTCAGTCTGACAGCCTGCTGCACCTACACTTGGTTGGATTGGATGCTGTGGCAGCTTCATCGTCCTCGTCCTCGTCCTCGTCATCGTCATTTGCTTATCCTTTTTGGTCGCTCAACTCTCCATGTGATTGATGGCAACTCATGAACTGAGCCCTGAACTGAACCTGGCTGTAATATGGCAAGTTTCGGCAACTTTTCGTGGCAGTTGGCCCTAAGTTATGACGTGTTAATAATGGCGCATAAACACAACAGCCAAATTGTGGGCGTCACCTCTTCACCTCTCTGTTCTCCACATTGACGGATGTGCCACACGAATGTGCCACACAAATTTGGCGGTGTGTGTGTGTGTGTTTATAAACGCGGCCATTAGCGGCCAAAACAGCCAGCGGCCATGCCACCGAAATGCCTTGATTACCTCATTAAAGACGGTTTATTTTGCATTTTAAATGCATAAATTCAATATTGAAACACTGAGAATACATTTAAGGAATATGATATTTATTTAAAGAGGATACTTTATATTAACAAGTAATCTTTTAATATATAAATTATATTTTATTTAAACATTTTTGGTTGCAGTCCAACTTCATTTCCTACGACTAAAACTATTTTATTTTTATAATTGCATTTATTGTTATAATTATCTGTAATTTATTTTAAATTTTATTTTACTTGTATTATTAATAATGCCCGAGACTGGCTACTTACGCTAGTGACGATAGTCTAATATTATACTACTTTAACTATTTTTATAGTAAATTGATAACTTAAACTCATCTCACGCTAGTTATGAACGTAAAAAAACGATTAAATTTCTTATAAAGGAAACTGTTTTTCTACTTTAAAAAACTTTCGCCTTCTTCTTACTCAATTTAACACGAACAATAGCACACGCTAGTGACGTATGCCTTACTTTCTATGATTCGTTAATTCAAGTTTCTATTTTTTTACTATATTTTGAATAATTTGATCGACCTTTCTGAGTTTATCTAAAATAAATATTTAAAAAAAAATAACAAAATAATATATATTACATTTGACTTTTTAATTAAATGTCATGTTATTTAATGTCTGAGAGCTCCCATTTGGTTCTTATAAATTGTATATGTTTAAAAGAGACTTCTTCTGTTTTAAATTATTGTTGTAAAGGAAATCTTTGCAAAATATGGCAGTATTAATCTCAAATTCCCCCTGGGTTAAGTTATCAGAAAATCCTTTGCATGAGCAAACTGGAAAATTGGCAGTGCTATCAAAGTGATGCCCAAGGATAAATCGAACTAATGCAATTTTCTTAAAACAATTACCTTAAAGGATGTGTAGGGAAAACAAGAGCAAATCGGACAAAGACTTTTGCTGGCGAAATTAAACTGAGAATCGAGAGAAGGAGAGAAAGAGAGAAAGAAAGGCGAATCAGCGATGTTGTCTGCGTTTTTCAATTCAAATTCAATTTCGATGTGCTCGGCAAATTCCCATGGCAAAACTGGGCAAAGGATCTGCATGCAGGACCCTTCCCAAATCCACCTCTCTTTCTCCTCTCTTTCTCCCTTCTTCACCCTCCCATTTCTCTGACTCTACTCAATGGCAGGGATTCAATTCGCAAATATTGCAACTACATTCAGGACGAGGATGAAATTATGGCAATGCTGAATGCAGTTGTTCCAGCTGCTACCTCCCGTTAAGGGCAGCAGGGGTAAAAGGGTATGGGGGGAGGAAAGTGGAGCAGGGGGGTGTGGCCTCTGTGGGGTCAGCTTCAGCTTCAACTTTGTCGGCCTGGTTGCATTGTAAAATGCTACGTGGAGTATATCTAATTTCGCTGGACAAGTGACTGTCATTGATTGCCGATATTTAGAGTTCTGCAGCACAGTTTGCTATCTCTCTTCTTCTATCTCTCACTCTCGCTACCTCTCTCTCTCTCTTTCTCTCTAACTCCCTCTCTCGCACTCTCTGGGTGAGCGACAGGATTGTTGCAATCGTCAATCGTGTTGCGTGGCCAGCACAAATTTTTCGCATGTGCTGCACACAATTGCACAGTGTTGCACAGTGGTGCGAGTTCAGTTAAAACTAAAAACCACAAAATTTCATAGCAAATTAAAATTTAATTTAATTTTTTTAAATTAAAGTCTTATAAATTATTTAAATATTGTACAATACAAATTGGAGTTTTTTGTTAAAAATGTACTTCTGAATGTTATTTTATTTTTGTCGTCTCTGAATATTTTAGAGTGTTCTATATATACACTATAATTGTTACATTTCAATTGAAATTGTATTTTTTGCTTGATTCCATTAATATATTTAAGAAATAGTTAAAACTACACAAATATTTATAATTTCATAATATATTAAAGTGTCTTAAGTTAATTATTCATTTGAATAACTAAAGTATTTTAACACTTCATTGAATTTCCTAAAGATAACTTTTTTAGATTCGTGTAATTTTTCATTTATTTATTTTAAACTTACTGCTGATTTACAATTATTTACAATTTATTTAATATTTTTTGTTTCTTGAATATAATATTTTAATCTTCCATTATATTATGTTATATTTCTATTATATTTGTCTCAAACTGATTTGAGCGAATCATTCAAACTTGTTATCTAAATCGTCTCTTACTACAATATCTTCCATTTTCAATTTCTAAACTTATTTATTTATTTAGGGCCGTTTTTTCAATGTACGTATAAGTTTTATTTACCAAATAATTTCAAATTTGACATTAAATTCTATACATTTTATGTTAAATTCTCTTTACAATAGTTATTAAACACCTTATTTAGACATTAAAAAAAATGTACCTTAAAGTTTTAAGGTGTGAAGGGTATTCAAAAAATTAAAATACTCTGTCAGCCCAGTGTGCCATCAAATTGCCTGATTAGTCGCCCTGCACTGGAAGGCATCATTTCATGGCCGATTGGACAACGGTCTCGCTGGTCAACCCAACTGGATGCGGATTGGATCTGTTCTCTAGCTGTTGTTGTTGTTGTTGTTGTTGCTGTTGTTGTTACTGTTAGTAGTGTTGTTGTTGTTGCTGCAACTGCGTGCGGTGGAATGTGCGTCTGTGTGTTTAGAAAATAAAATTGCATTTTCATGAACCTTTGGCCAGGAATTTATCTGCCACACAGATTTCCCAGAGTTGCCTCCCTCTTTCGGGGTATAGGCTGCTCCAAATCCATAGTAGGCACGCACGTTGCATAAACCAGCCTTAATGCAACCCCTTCTCCTTCCCCTCCTGCCACCCCCCTCTGTTGTTAGTGCCATCAGCAATTGTCCTGGCTGTGGGGCAGGACATGCGTGCATATTTACGAGTCGACTGTGGCAGCATCAGCTGCACCAAAAACTCGATTGCCACCCCCTCCTCTCTCTCTCTCTCTCTCTCTCTGTGTGTGTGTGTGTGTGTGTGTGGCGTCACAAAATAATTACCAGAGCCTGGGCCTCGCTTCGGTGATTGAGTTGGCAAAACGTTGCACTCGATTTGATTTTTTTCCCCTCTTCTTTTTTGCCACAAGCCTTCCCTTTCACCCCCTTTCTCTCTCTCTCTGTCTCTCTCTCTGGTTGGGAGTCAAATTTATGCGTGTGCCATTGGGCCCAAAGTTTGTCGGTTTTTAAGCTAATTTGGCGAGCATCCTGGCTGGTTGCGAGTCCGAGTCCGAGTCTGAGTCCGAGTGAGTGAGCAAGATTTAGTGGCACACATAAATGCCAAAACCGAAATGCTCCAACAGCAAATCACGGACAGCCTGTGACACGCCCACCTCGATTGCGGTGCACGGTGCTCGGTGCTCGGACTTTTTGGCACAAAAGTGCAGACAGATCCAGAGAGAGGGAGGTAGAATGGGGGGGTCATGCCACATTTTGAGGCAGCTGAGACAGGAACTGAAACTGGGAACGAGGCTGGTCAGTGCAGCAGGGAACCTCATGATTTGCCCATAAATGCAGCAGCCACAACAACAACAACAACAACAACAACAACAACAATGAGGAACACTTTATGACCATGACATGTTTGTGCACCAGACAAGCACAACGAACCATTTTGAATCAAAGTTTGAAGCTGAAAATGAAAAATGAAAATGAAAATGAGAACCTGACACTCTGATCAGAGCAGCTCCATAAACATTTTTCAGAAATGGCGTAGGAACTTTTGAATAATTTCTAAATGAATGGACATGGATGTTGCATGTTTGCCAAAGCTTTGAGCAACTTTTAATTATTCTCTTAAGATGTCTTAAACTAACTTTAAACTCACTTTAGTCAAATGCAAGTATCTTTCTTATAGCATTTTTAAGCAATTTTTGCAGAGATCTTAAATTCTAAAATCTTGTGGTTTTATGAAAATCTAAAAATTTGGCCAACTAACAACGAAAGCCCAAATCATTTTAAGAGCGAAGATATCTTTACACAAAAAAGAGCTAAATTTAAGAATATATCTATATTATGGAAAATTGACAGAGAAATAAAAATCATAAGAAATCCTTACTTTTCCTATTGCTTTCTAGAAATCCCTGACCCTACTTATTCTAATACTAGTTTTATCTAATTGGGGTTTTTCAGGTTTTCCCAATCCTTGTAGCAAATGTTGGACCAGATTTTTATTCTCAATTATAAATTTAACTTATTTATAAATATTTAAATAGAAAATTAAAAAATAAGAATAATCACTTTTAATAATAATGATTTAAATTGACATTATTAAAAAACTTTTTGAATGAATAAATCTAGATATAAAAAAAATTTAATTTAGAAAATCGATAAGAAAAATATAATTTAAATTGGCATTATTTAAACCATTTTAGCTTTTCTCGCGATCATTTCAGCACTGAAACTTTTGTCTGGTGTGCGTGTGTGAGAGTGGAGAACACCTCAAAGTCTGCCATTGACTGAGTCTTCTCTTCTCCGATCTGCGATCTGCGATGTTGGTTTGGTTTATTGTCATCATCGTTAGCCAATCGGTTGCCGCCTGCAGCTGTTGTTGCTGCATGTGTCAGACGTGTTTGTTCCCCTTTCCCCCTCTTCGCACTCCCCCTCTTCACACTCCCACTTGCCCATGGTGATCGCCTGCCCCTTTTTACCCCATTGTCTTGGGCTCTGGACTTGATCGTCGTCGTCGTCGTCATCATTGTCGTCGATGCCAATAAATCAGTTTGATTTATTCACCTTCGTTTGCTTTTTGGTTTTTCGATTGTTGTCGTTGTTGTTGTTGTTGCTGTGCGGTTGTTGTCACTGTGCGGTTGTTGTTGTCTCTTCACGCGCGTGCTTGCATCTTTCTCGGTCTACTCTATGCATCGATCTATCCGATCTACCCGAGGCAGTCTCACCTAAAGATCACCTGAGCTCACAGCCCTGAGACTGTGAATGTCTAATCCAATTTCGCATGCAACAGCAACAACAACAACTAAGTGAACAACAACAACAACAACAACAACAACTGCATATCCATATCGTGACATTTGATTTCATATTAAGATTATTGCAATTCCTTCAGCCCATTCAAAGTTTCTCACAGGCCACAGGCCACAAAGCTGCACATTGTTGCATTTATGCTAATTTATCGATAATTTGTCTTGAGTTCAACACGAAGCAACCCTAAATTAATTCGTGCAGAACTTTGACCATTCTAATTACAAATTAATCAGCATAAAGTTTTTTTAATATCAAATATTAGTGTAGAAAGAATGCGATTATTTTCTATTCTGCGATACACTATATGCATGACTAATTCAAATTCTACTATCTATTCAAACAATAATCACAAAACTCGGGCAATTGCTACATTTATAATTGATAGTAGCTAAGAAAACATTGCATCACATATTAAAATTTATAATGCCGAAAATAATCCCAGATTCCCGACCGAGGTCAAGAGCGAGATCAAGCCAAAATTCCAATTTTTTAGGAAATTTCGCACTGTTGATTATTGTCTGAAAATTACGCTATAGACTCGCTATATAAGTTGATTCTCCGTTGAGGGAAATGTCAGTTGTTTCAAATTTTTTCATAATAACAGAAGTATTAATTGAATCAATCAAAATGAAATTAATTTTAGTTGGACTTTTTGTCATGATTCTCGCAGTGCAAGAAATGAAAGTGAGTTTAATCCGCATTTAAATCGTTTGAATTTTAAACTAAATGTGAAATTTTAATGTTTAGGCACAGTGGCACAGGCCCGAGTATTATCGAAAGTCGGAAGCCATGAAACCGTTGGCTTTTCAAGTTGCGATTCCCACAAACACAAATGAAGTTGGACCAAATCTCTACACCGCTGATAAGGTGGACGGTATTAAACAACTGATGATTAAAAAGTTTGGTCAGCTGGAAGAAAAATTTGAAAAGCTTGATCATAAGATGGAAGATAAGTTTGCGGATCTACACATGGCACTGGCGACAAGGAAAACCAGAGAATTGAGAGAATTTCAGAAAATTGGCTCAAAATATTACTACATTGACCACTCGGAAAAGGTGAATTGGTTTGTCGCAGCTCACATATGTCGAGAGTTGCATGCAAATCTGGCTGCGCTACAAAGTATGGACGAGTTTAATGCAGTTAGCAAAAAGTTAACCAATGACCATTACTGGCTGGACGTCAATGATCTTGGCAGTGAAGGTGTATTCAGATTGCTAAAGACTGGTAAAAAGACAGAAGACTTACATTGGCATGAAGGGGAACCTAACAACTACAATAATGACGAACATTGCGTTGAGTTAAGAATGCTTAAGTCAAAATACGCAATGAATGATAGTCAATGTCTAAGCAAATTTAACTTTATTTGTGAGAAGGATAAACTAGAGTAATTTTATTTATACTATTAATATTTTTAAAATACAATTTTTATATTTGCAAACAATATATACAAAAACCGTAACACATTTTTATTAATTTCTGAATAACATCGCTTTGAATCTATCTATGTATGCATCTTAAAATTTGGTGACTATACAAACAAATCAATTTTCCGCCAGCTTCTAGCCATTATTTTCCGAATGATTGAAATTTTCTTTAAATATGTCATGTTTTGTATGACAATCTCAAAAAGTTTGAACAATAAACAACGCTCTCAGCATGAAAGAGACTTCGTTCATTGTGAGTTTCGACTGTCGCGTCTCTCTGTGAATGTCTCTTGAGCACTTGTAACGTTCTCGCTCCGGTTTTCTTAGTGGCATTTTGGTTTGACAAGAAATTTATATTAATTTATTACAGTTCAACTGACAGAGAATTAAGCGACAGACAATTTATGGCTTTGTTTTCAGAGCGCATTAAACAGAGCAAAGAAATCATTTATGTAAATGTGAACAGTTTGTCGCGAGCTCCGACGACAACTTTTGAGGGTCTTGAGCTCATCAATCGCAACGACTGAGCACGCGACTAAAAGCGCAGACTCTCACTGAGATATCGCTTATTTCATGGATTGCAAACTAAATTATTAGAGGGTATATTTTAGTGTATATCACAAAGTAAGTACATTGTATTACCAAAAACAAGTATTAAGACTTATCAGCTCTTGAGCACAGCACTGTGGGAATTATCAAAAAATATACCCTATAAAATATTGAAATATATTGGCACTGCTATTTAATAAGTTAATTATAATAATTGTAGCACAATACTTTAAAAAATACAGGCGCACTTCCCTAACTCGAATCACCATTATTGAAAGAAAAGGTTCGAGATATGGAGATATGAATTTTACTGCCACTCATTTAGCTCGAGCTAGAGAGAAATTCGAATTATAGAAGTACGAGTTATGGAAGTTCAACCGACTTTTCAGAAATTATTAAAAATCGTTTGTTTCTTATTTCGCTCAACATAAAATAGAAATATATAAATACAGGTCAACTGTTGTTGCAATAAAATAATAAACTTAGGGAAAATATCTCTATCAGCTGTGCTACAGAAATCACAAGTGAAAGCAAATTCAGAAAAAAGCAATTTCGCTCGAAAAATTTCTCAGTGCTACGGGACTACGAGTGATTTTTTTTTTTTAGCATGTTCACCAACCTTTTCGAACTAGGCTCAGATTAAATTTCACAACGGTCTGTTTAGCAACATTTTTAAGTTTATCTGTACAGAATAATAGGTTTTTATTTTATTTATTTTTTAATTAATAAAATTTAATTTATTTATAGAATAATTCATTTTGTACAGCTGAAAAAATTTACAAGCTATTGGCAAGAAAATCAATAAACAGCTCTAAATTCTAAACATCGATCAAAAAATGTGACATTATTCTCATGGCATGGGACCCCAGTAAATTGAGCGATGATTTCGTTTCTCTCAAAAATTTTTAGATCAGTTGACTGTGTCACGGAGAAATGAAATTGATGTGAAATTCAAGTGGAAAAGATTTCTATAACAATTGTATAAGTCGAATATCTCCCTAACTCCAACCTTTTCTTTGGATAATGGTGATTCGAGTTAGGGAAGTTCGACTGTACTTACTCTAATACACAAATTAAAATAATTACACTTTTAAAAATCTTTTTTTCCAGAATCGCAGGGTATCGCCCAGTCTATAATAAGCTATAAATTAGATTCCCCATGGAGCAGCTGTCACATTTGGCAATGTTCTTATCAATGGTTTAGTCAGTTCTCTAGTTCAGGGCCAATGACTTAATTGCGACGACCCACATTCATTCAGAGTGGATTCCATTCGCTCGTCATTCATCTGCCGTCGTCAAGCGACAAGCGACAAACGACAATCGACAAGCGACAAGCGACAGCAACAAGCGACAGTTAGCGACAGCAACATTTTTGTCGCGACAGCAACATTTCGGCAGCGGCAGCAACTGTCGCCAACTCTGTTTTTTTGGTGTCTCGCAGTTGCCTCTGCCTTTCTGCTTGATTTGGGTGACACACACACACACACACACACACAAACACACACACATGGGAGAGTCACACACACACACACAGATACAGACACACATTGGCAGCATCATTAGCAAAGAGCTGCGGCAACGTTGCTGTTGTTGTTGCTGCTGCTGCTGCTGTTGTTGCTGCTGCTGTTGCTGTTGTTGCTGTTGTTGTTGGCAGCCTTGTCGCAGCCTCCGCTGTCAAAAGTTGATTTACCGTTTTAATTTTAAGTTAAAAACCTGTCAAAAATAAATCATTCAATCGCTTGGTTCATTTCGTTCATTTCGTTCGTTCACTCGTCGACACTTTTTCCAGCCTTTTGGCTCAACTCAACTCATCTCATCTTCATTGCCATTTCCATTTCCATTTCCACTCCCGACTAGACAGTGACCCAGTTGCCAAACCAGCACCACATCCCTTTCCTGCCCTTCTCTGCATCCCTTTCCGCTGCCCTTTTCTGCAGTTGACACATGAACAACTCGTTGCCACTCGCATCGCTTTCGTCGCCATTCATTAATGTCTGAAGTCTGAAGTTGCAGAGAGGTCTCTGCATTCATTCATTCATTCATTCATTCATAAACACAACTCGTAATTGATGTACTAGACGATCCCAGACACTTTTTAATTGAGAAATTAATTTCAGTTCTAGTTTTCTTTTAAATTATTCTTTCTTTTTTATTTATTTTTCAGCTGCTTTTGCTACCCAGATAGAAAACAATTGTTAAATTCCAGATAAATTCAAGATTTTAATATATTTTATAGGTTTTTATTCTTTTAGTTTATTTTCAGGGAAATCTCTTTTTTTTAATAATAATAACAATATTTTAGCCCCCCCCCCCTCATTGAAAAGCTGCCGACGCCTTTGTTATTTTCTTATAGGGCAAATTCACTATAGGAAAGCTTCACTGTATTTTCCAAATGATATGCACAAACACTTTAATGCCAAATGCCAAAAAAATCCCAAATTCCTGAGCGATGTCAAGGGCGAGCACAAGTCAAAAAATCCAATTTTGTTCAGGGAATTTTGCACTGTGGATTTTTTTCTGAAAATTACGCGATGAAGTGGGTATATAAGTTGATTCCCCGTTGAGAGAATTATCAGTTGTTTTAAATTCTTTCATAATAATAGAAGCATTAATTAAGTCATTCAAAATGAAAATCATTTCAGTTGGACTTTTTGTCATAATTCTCGCAGTGCAAGTTCTCGCAGCTACAGTAAGTTTGAATACTTAATCCGTTTGAATCTTAAACTTAAAGTGAAATTTAATGTTCAGGCAGGTTTACGCTGGCTTAATAAATATCATATGATTCCAACACACACAAGTGAAGTTGTACAAAATCTCAATACCACTGATAAAGAGGTCGGAATTAAACAACTGATGATAGAAGAATTCGAAAAGCTAAATCAACAGATGCAAGAGAAGTTTTCGGATCTACACAAGGCACTGGCGACAAGGAAAACCAGAGAAGTGAACTATTTTGAGAAAATTGGATCAAAATATTACTATTTTGAGAACTCGGAAAAGGTGAATTGGTTTGTCGCAGCTCACTTATGTAGAGTGATAGATGCAAATCTGGCTGGGCTGCAAAGTTTGGAAGAGTTCAATGCAGTCAGCGAGAGACTAACCAACAAAAACTACTGGCTGAACATCAACGATTTTGGCCATAATGGTATATTCTTACTACAAAATTCTGGCGAAAACGTGGACAATTTAAATTTGCCTTGGCACAATGGAGAGCCCAGTAACGGCAACGGTGAAGAACATTGCGTTGAGTTAAAAAAGATCGAGTCCAAATACGCATTGAATGATAGACAATGTCTATTCAGATATAACTTTATTTGTGAGAAGAATAAACTAGAGTAATTTCACATCACTAGTCAATATTATAGTTTAAGTTTTGCAAACAATAAATCTTTGTAAGATTTTTAATATTTTATTTAATTCGAATCGGCGCACGATTTTAATTATTGGAGAATGCTTTTCGAAAGTGTAAGAAATCAATGTACTATATTTGATTCTAATAATCTTTAATATAAAGTTAATTCATTTGTTTTAAATTTTTATTTAAATATTTTAGTTTGTTTTTTAATCAGCATAAAGTTTTTTTTATATTAAACATACATAAAACAACTTTTGTAGATAGAATGCGATTTTCTTGTAGTGTATATGTGCAAATTCCTATAGAAAAGCTGCACTGTATTCTCTAAATTAAATGCCCAAACATTTTAAGTATACATTTACATTAGGGTGTCCCTCATTTGGTCAAAGTCATTATTTTAAAACGCATACGGGCTAGTTCTGTTCATTAGGTCCTAAAGCACTCAGAAATAATCGGAGTATAATAACCCGTGCCGACTTGGATCGGAAAATTTAAAAATTATATGGGAAGAAAAAAACAATTTTTTTTTTTAATATTTTATTTTTTCGTTTTGACTTTGACCAAATAAGGAAAACCATAATGTACATTCCTAATTAAAAATCTATTATTTTATAATAATTACGAAAATAAGAAAACATTACGTCAAATCTTAAAATTGATAAGGGCAAAAATAATTCCTGACTCCCGACAAGTGCGAGTTCAAATCAAAATTCTAATTTTGTTCAGGGAATTACGCACTGTAGATTATTTTCTGAAAATTCCACTATCGACTCGCTATATAAGTTGATTCTCCGTTGAGGGAAATGTCAGTTGTTTCAAATTCTTTCATAATAACAGAAGCATTAATTGAGTCAATCAAAATGAAATCCATTTTAGTTGGACTTTTTGCCATGATTCTCGCATTGCAAGAAATTAAAGTAAGTTTAATCCACATTTAATTGGTTTTAATTTTAAACTAAATGTGAAATTTAATGTTTAGGCGGAGTTGCGGAGGCGCTGGGGTAATCGAATGTCGGAAACCATAAAACCGTTCGCTTATCAAGCTGCGTTTCTCACAAACACAAATGAAGTTGGACCAAATCTCCACACCGCTGATAAGGTGGACGGTATTAAACAACTGATGATTGAAAAGTTTGGTCAGCTGGAAGAAAAATTAGAAAAGCTTGTGCAAAAAATGGAAGATAAGTTGGCGGAGCATTTCAGAAAATTTTCTCAAAATATTACTACATTGACCACTCGGAACAGGTGAATTGGTTTGTCGCAGCTCACTTATCTGAAGATATGGATGCAAATCTGGCTGGTCTGCAAAGTATGGAAGAGTTCAATGCAGTCAGCAAAAAGATAACCAATAACGATTACTGGCTAGACGTCAATGATCTTGGCAGTGAAGGTGTATTCAGATTAGAGATGGGCACGGGCCGGGCCGGGCTTCGTGTCCCGCGGGCCTCTTCAAAAAATCACCGGGCTTCGTGCATGAAAATCGAAAGCGGGCTTTTTTCGTGCGGGCCCGGGCCTAAGCAAAAAGCCCGAAGCCCGGTAGGCCCGAAAAGTAAATTTTTCATATCGATTAATACAAATATTTATTTATTTTTTAAAATAAGTAACTGCTAATATCATTTACGCATCTCTATTATCGATATGATTCGACATTAAAAAGTTATGAATAAAAAAAATTAATTTAAAAAAAAATTGTATATAGTTGTTTCGGGCCGGGCTCGGGCCGGGCCGGGCCGCTTGAAATTTGACCGGGCTCGGGCCGGGACGGGCCTCTTGAAAATTTGAGTGGGCCGGGCCTGGACCGGGCCAGAAAGATTTATTTCGGGCCCGGGCCGGGCCGGGCCTTAAGAAGGAGGCCCGTGCCCATCTCTAATTCAGATTGCTAAAGACTGATTAAAAGACGGAAGACTTATATTGGCATGAAGGGGAACCTAACAACTACAATAATGACGAACACTGCGTTGAGTTAAAAAAGATGAAGTCCAAATACGCAATGAATGATAGTCAATGTCTAACCAAATTTCACTTTATTTGTGAGAAAAATAAACTAGAGTAATTTCATAATACATATCGTTGTAAAAATCTACCGATATTCCATAAATGTTGTTTCTTTAGGATTTTTATTATTTTATTTAATACGAAGCACGATTTTAATAATTGGTCAATGCATTTCAAAAGTGTAAGTGTATTTAATTATAAAAATCTTTAATATAATTCTAATACATTTGACTTTGAACTCTTCTTGAAATATTATAATTTTTTGATTAATGATTTCAAATGGATCAAAATTATAGATTTTTTAATAACAAAAAGATAAAAAAATCTTTATAATGGGCTATAGACTAGTTTTTGGTGTTCTACTATATAATTTAGTTTTTCCTTCTAGATGTGAAATCTTCAGTAGGTATAATAAGTATATTGACATGAAGTTTCAATTTTCAAGTGGAATCAATACCCATAAAATAATTAATACTCCACAAACTTATCCAAACTGAGAAGTATATGTGTCATAAATTTCAATCCATTTATTTAGCTCATCAATCGTCTGCTCTTTACTCAAAATCAAAGTGCATAAAAATAAGTCCAGCAATTATTTCCACCACGCGAGTATAAATTGTAATCTACTATTATATTGCTTTTTTTAAAGCAATGCCAAAGCTTTAGCCGGATATGCAGTATCGATATCGATACCAATCCGGTCTCAGACAGCGAATTTAAGTCCACACAGAAGAGATCTGTCAAGTCTGAGAGTGGGAGTGGGAAAGAGAGAGAGAGAGAGAGAGAGAGAGGGAATGGTCAGTAGCTGAGTTGTGTTCACACGGGGCCAGACTGTGGCCCGATAATTGATGCATTATAATCGCATCGAGATGTGATTGATTATGACAGGTGTGCGCAGTCATGTGGAAAGCCAGCGAATTCCAATGACGCCAAAATGATTTGCTTGATTGACAAGCAGGTCAGTCAGTCAGTCAGTCAGTCAGACGGAGCCAGTTCCAGTTCCAGTTCCAGTTCACAAGATCAAGACAGCTGCCGTTAAAGGTAGAGTTAAAGTTGAGGGCAGCTGCAGAAGTTTCCCTCTGTTCTTCTCTCTTCTCTCTCTGTCTCTGTTCACTGGCGACAAATTTACGCATGGTACGACAGGTTCATTAATTGATGTGCACACTGTCGCCGCACGAGGTTGCAACTGGCAGCAGCATTGCAACATTGCAACCAACAGTGGCAGCTGCGCAGGCGCCAATGTCGATGTGGCATTGCGTGCGGTGGCCGCTTTATTTCTGGATATTTCTTAATCGATATCGAAATGATTTACGTTAGCTGCCTAATGAGTTCGCATACACAAACAGACGGACTGGCGGACAGTGGGACAGTAGGACAGTGGGACAGACGGACTGTGGACCAGACGACGAACTCATGTCTGAAATTTTCCTTTCACGCAAACTCTTGCGGCGTCTTTCAGTTTTTTTTAACATCAAGTCTCAAGTAACTGGCTATCAATCTCTGACATGACGTAGCAGCTTCCCTTTATTTTTATATTTTATGTTACACACTTTTGTTTGCTTCTTTTTTTCATTATTTGATTGGCATTTCAATTAACGAATTAGTCATTTGCATGCGGTTGTTTAAACTTGCATTTTTTATTGATTTAATACTTCCTGCCTCTGCGCCTCAGCTGCCATCTTTTGGTAGCTGTCTACCTTCTGTGCTGGTTCATCATTGGTCAGTCTTCACTGTTCCGTTATATCCATTTGCCCAGCATCTGTGCTGCTGTTAATGACAGCAATCCATCAACTCTGTTGGGGTTGTTCACAACAGCAGCCGATACTGTTACAGTTTGTCGGGGTGTAAAAACAACCCTTAAATTTGATTGATTTGTCTCTTGGTCCCAAAAAGTGAAAATAAAATGTCTGCTCTCTGTATTGGTTCATTGCTTTCCTTCGGATAATGTCTGCTGGAATTTAAAGATATTTAAAAAATTTCAATTAGTTTTCAGTATAAATACTAGAAATTACATTATTATTATCTATTGATTATTATCATTAAATTGTTTTCGTTTCATGATATTGTATTCTAGTTATAAATAATTTTATTGAATTTTATAACGATTTTATTTAGTAAAATTATTTGCAATATTTATGAATTTAATTATATTTTTCATCAGTATTTTCAATTTTTTAAACTTCAGAAATGTCATTAGTTCACTTTCCAAATGTTCTCTGTTACTATTATCATTAGTATTATTCTCATTAATATATTTAATTAAGATTAGTTTCATTCATATTGCCAACTATTCTTTTTACTTATATTAATGCATCTGCATTATCTGCATTCTTATTTTCGTATCGATTATTTGAATTCTTATTATAGCTTTCAATTTATTTTAGTTTGTTTCTGTTAATTTGCTAATCCAATAAACATTATATGTAATATTTTAACTATAAGCAATATTATATATGTTTGTTTATGATATTTTGTCTCTCACCTCACTTACTCCTATTCCTTACAAGAATTTTTTTTTTTTTTTTTTTAGAATATTATTATTTCTTTATTTGGATTCCTAGCACTACAAGTATAAACTTATTATTATTATTATTATTTTAGTCACTTTCTAGTTTTTAGTCCTCTCTATAAACTATTACTATATTATCTATATACATACCAGCTGTTTTTATGTTCAAAGTACCCTTGGCTAGGCAATTCTTTAAGCTGATTTAGTTAATTATTTCAGCTGTACTTATCTGGCCCATATCGTGCATCTCTCTTTCTCTCCCTCTGTCTCTCTCTATGGCTGTAATTATTAGCTGTCTCGTTGTGGCATTAACATGTCCCTCACAGTAATGGGACAAAGCTTTGCCCTCTGTTTTTCTTGCTCCTAGGACAGTGTCACATTTACACAACGTATGCCGACACAGTGGGTAAAAGTATGTGTATAACCCCCATACGATATACAACCCCTATCATGAGAATTACACCCTTCCTGCTTCTCTCTCTCTCTCTCTGTCTCTGTTCCTGTGCTTCGTCTCTGACATCAACGCATTTCAACGCATTTTATGCTGAGGCGCGTTTCATGTGCGGGTGCTGTGGACATATTTATGTCGCTTTTGGGAACATTTCATCCTCATAAATATTATTCATGCTCTCGTTCACTCTTTAGTGCTGTCCCCCAGCTCCCAGTGCACACCCCTCCTCCCCGTCTCCATCTCCATTTCGGTTTCCTTTGCCTTTTCTGCTGAGCTTTCAAAATTGCACAACACGAAAAGTTCGTTACTGTGTTCAACGCCCCGAGAACGATGGAGACGAGGACAACATGTGAAGAAAAATAGCAAGGAATCCATCAGATAAGTGCGAGCCAACAATGTCTATTGCTATCTCATTCTCGCACTCTCTCTCTCTCTCTGTCTTATTTCTTGCTTGGCTTTCAGCGTTTTTGCCAGTAAATTGTCAAAGTGACAGCTCATGTGAGTCGCAGTTGCCAGCAAAAAAAAAAAAAAAACAAAAAAAAAAAGGAATCCCGGCCATCATTTACTCCCCTCTCTTCCTCTTAATCTTCCCCTTGCACCTTCGTTCATCTTGGTTCCCGGCAATTCCTTGGGTTTGATTTAATGTTGCGTGTGATATATCACAGTCCAGACAACAACAACAACAACAACGACGACAACAACAACGACAACAACAACCACCAGCCTTTATTTTACGCTTATCGAACTCTTCTTCCTCTGTTCTCAATCCCCCTCTCCCTCTCTTCTAACTTTGACTGCCAACCACTTTGCCACATTTAATTTTTGGAACGTTCCACACTGTGCCATGTTCGGTGTGAGGGGGGAAGGGGGGACAAATGGCGTCGTCACGTCAGTTCGCCAGTCTGTCAGCTCTCACACATCTTATTCAGTTTGACTCTCTTTTGAATGTCTCCTTCATTTGTTGCCAAGACTTTCTCTCTCTGTCTCTCTGTCTTTTTGTCTGTCTATCTCTTTCACTCTGTCTTTTGCCATCAACTTCAATTCGATTCCCTAACAATAAATCACTCATTTCGCAGTAGTTTCGTACACTCCTACGCTTAGTGACCGAACATAGGCTACTGTCTCAGGCACAGTGGGACAAACACTATGATTTTTACTTACAATTTTTAAAATAATAAACTACATTTAAGACGGGGTATTCCGTGACTTTATAGCTTATTAAAAGTAGTCATGAGAGATTAACTGAGTATCAATTAGCATTTTTTATGCATTTTTAAATATAAAATATTTTCAAGCTGGACATTTTTGATATGACTCTTAAAAATACAAATAAGAATTTCTCCAAGTTCATATTTTACGCTTTAAATCAGAAACTTCTATATACTAAAGCATGCATTTTTAAAGTAATTTACGGACGAATTACAAAAAATTATCCATTTATTACTTTATTATATAAATTTTGTAGAAATTTATTATATAAATTTTGTAGAAATTTGTTATATAAATTTTTGCTATTTTTGATTATTTTATATAAATTTATTATAATTGTTATAAATTTTTGCTATTTTTGATTATTTTGATAAATAAATGTCAGGCATCTATTTGTGAAAGTCATTTTAAAATGATCGTATAATGAACAAAAAAGTTTTCTGCAACACTTTTTTACCCATTTCCGACATAGGAGAATTGAATTTTCAGCATCTGCTTTTAATAATAAAAACTCTTAAAAATGGGAATTTAAACAATATAAATAGTGTCAATTGTACACAACACATATTAGAAAGATCACTAGTATATGTTGAAATAATCAATATTTGTACTCAAAAAACGTGCTTATTTGTCCACAGTGCCATGTCAAAGTCAGACCACGCATTGACGACGTCAATGTGTCATTGGTCTTCTCGAAGTTTGCCTGGGCTGCCAACAGAAGACACTTCCAGTCTGGGCAACGAGAGAACTGAGACTTTGTTGGGTGGTTCCCCGACTCGTGCGTCTCTTTGATTTGTCACTGTGGGGGCTGAGAGATTTAACAGGGGAGAGTTGGGGATGAGGGGCTATGTTTGCTGTCTGTATCGAATGTGGCCTAGCTTTAAATTGCAATGACGTCAAGTTGGCATGCTTCATGATTATGTCGCCTGTCCCAAAACCCGAACTCAATCCCAATGTCAGTCCCCAAGCGAGGAGAAGCTCTCTCTCTCTCGCTCTCGCTCTCTCTCTCTCTCGCTCTGTGTGTGGCAATGTTGCAAAGTGACAGTGTGGTGTTTGTTTGCAACTTCTGCGCGGTGTCTTCGACTTCGACTTCGACGTGACCGAGTTGATTGTGGAAAAGTGCGAAAACGAGACGAACAACGCTCTTCTTATCTGTCGGGCCCCATCGATAGATGTCATCTTGAGTGATTTACCGTCAATTGGGGATGTTGTCTTCAATGAGTTTTTTTCGCTTCTTCTCTTCTTCTCTACTCTCTTCTCTGCCCTGTCGCAGATTTATGTTTGAATTTATTTACGCCACGACTCGATTTGTTTGGAGTCTTAGTCTCTGTCTTGTCTTTTTAAGCACATGTGTATGTATCTCTATCTGTATCTGTATCTCTATCTGTATCTGTATCTCTGAGCGAGTGTAGATGCGATGCTATTAAGAGTGCGAACCAAAAAAAAAATTAATCAATATTAAATGTCCGTCTTGAAATTAAACTTTGCTGCAAATTTCAATTTATGTGTTCATCCAAAAAAAAAAATATAAAAATCAAAAACTATTATTAAGGCGTGTTCGAATAAAAATTTTTTAAAGATCTTGACTCTGTCTATTTTAACATTGAATCAAAGATTAATTTCTAAACATTTATGATTGGATCGCAGACAATTTTATTTAACTTGTAGCTCTTTTGTCATACTAGATATGCAATGAATATTTACGTCTTGAACTGAACTCATAACTTAAAGATCTCTTTGGGTTTTTCACTATTTAGTTTTAAGAATATTAGTGATAAAATGCTTTGAGATGTGTTTGTTTTTTAACTATACAAATCTTGTTTTGTAATCTATTCTAAATCTAATTGGCATGTTTAGTTGATTGAGTTATTGTAACATAGATCGGTTTATTGAAAAATTTAAATATGGTGTAATGCGACCAAGTACGAGCACACAGCCCCCAGCGGAAGATTGTTTCTAAGCTTTTCCTTGAGACATTTAACATTTAAACATCAACTGCTTTAAATAAAGCAAACATTTGCTATTAAATGTATTTGTCATAATGCGAACCAAAATAGAAAACTAAGCAATGTTAAATGTCCGACTTAGAATTTAATTTTGCTGCAAAGTTAAATTTATGTTTTTAACAAAAAAAAGTAAAAATCAATAGCTCTGATTTAAGCGTGTTTGAATTTAAGATACAAGATAAGATTTATTTATGATATGAGCTGAACTCATAACTTAAAGATATTCTTTGGTATTTTTTTTGTTGATTATTTTTTTTTTTTAAATTGAAGATTAAATACTTTGTGTTCTTATTTATTATATATTAAACTTAATTTGTAACCTATTTTAAATTAAGACGATATTTTTAGTTGATTGAGATATTGCACAAAATAAGTTTTACGTACTGCTATTCAGAAGACATTATGTTAGCTATGATCAGTTGTACCGCAGATTCCCAATGAAGTCATAATAAATCAGATTTAAATAACCTTATCTGCACTATATGAGTTTGGCACAGTTCCCATTTTCTAATAATAATCTAAAAACAACAAATATTTTTTCGGTCAAATATATAAAATCGTAAACGTCATTTCATGATTTGGAATACAAACATTGGGAAATTTCGTACTCAAGATTGCGTCACAATATGATTTTATAGAATTTCCGAATTCCAGAGGTCATGTGAGAGTTCACGACAAAATCGGAATCTTGGTAAGGGAATTTCAAACTGATGACTATGTTTTGATAATTCATTTGCAGATAAGGTATATAAAGTAAGTGAGCTAGCAGAGACTCGACATCAGTTTTATTTAAATTCCTTTAGATTAACAGGCGTAAATTAAACAGAATGAAAATCATTTTACTCGTACTTGGACTGCTAGGCACAATTCTTTCAGTGAGTTTTTTTGAATTAGTTTTAAATTTAAATATAAAGTGATTCCTAATGCAGAGTTTTGGACAAGGATTACCGATTTTTGGCATTGCCGGGTCGTATGTCGCTCGAGCAGTGGGTCAATGGATACATGATGAAATTTCAAAGGCTACAAGTACGATCACACAACCTACAGATGACCTGCTGGAACAGACAGGTGCTACTTATTTTGCAGTCAAATACAATGGGTCATTGGAATGTGAAAAATCTGCAAATTGGAAGAAAATTTCGTATTTGAGAACACGAAAGTAGTCAATTGGCTTGCAGTTATAAAAATTTTATTTTAAGTTGTGCGAATAATGAAACATTCGATACATAAAAAAATATCAAATGTATTTAATACATCAATTTTTCCATTAATTTCTGTCATTGATTGTTTTGGGTAACGTATGCAGGAGGTAAAAAAAAAGTGACTGTACCCAAAAAATAAATGTAATTTTGTTAAGAACTAATAGAAAACTCGATAAATAAATATCAATCTCTCTATCTATACTTGTGAGACTATCGAAGCTAGAGAAAAAAATTATATGGCTGATTATACTCCAGTTTGTTGTAGGCTTTGAGCTCTTATTTTTGTAAGTTTTTTATTTAGGAATTGAATATATTATTTTGCCGTCATAGATCTTTCATCTACGACTCTAAATAAGACACAAATTAGAGATATACAGTTTGTAGGTATTTGCCAATTGAATACACCTCGATAACAGAGAGAGACAGACAGAGATAGAGAGAGAGAGAGAGAGAGAGAGAGAGAGAGACAGAGAGATCAAGTAATCAAGCAATTATTAGCTCAGCTGTCAGTTGGCATTGACAGGCATCATTATTTAGACTGAAAACCAGTCTGAAATTAATTTAGGACTTTGGCACCATGTGAAAAAAATGCACCACAGTTTTTGCAGCCAACTCGAATGCTGGCCAAAGAGTTGGCAGAGGGTGGGGGAGAAACCCACGCAATAAATCGATTGGCAGTTTGAATTGAGTTGCACTTTTCCAGGTGAATTTAATTGTGATCAAGGCCAGTTCTCGATAAATCCATAAATGTCGCTTGGATGATGCCAATTTATTGATGGATTCCAATGGATTTGAGCAAATGCAACTATTAAGTTGCAAGTGGAAGCGACATCAATCAAATGAGATAAACTCAGATCAGAACTTGGCCTCAGTTCGAGGCACGAGCTTAAAACACACAGACGACAGACATATCGTAGACTATTTGATATTCATAGGCAATTTACATGGCGATTATTAGCATTGACATTCCTCCCAGTCGGTGCCCCAGACAATTGTTGCAAGCACAATCAATTAGGCGTTGAATTGATACAAGATACATTCACACACACTCACACACAGTTGGGTGTTGTGTCTCTGCCACCCACATGAATATGCAATTATTCGCATTTATGCAACCAAATTGATTCCTAACTGAGACAATGGCTGAGGGCACGACCATTACGGGTACTCATGTGATTGCCTCTTTAAATAATTCAATGGGTACTCGCTCAAATGACAGCATGCACTCATTAAATTTGTGTGAATAGGTAGCATGCAATATTAATGTAAAATAACTTAAGCTACAAGTTAACTATGCACTCTAAAATAAAATGATGATTGATGAACCCCTCAATTATATTGTTTATATTTAATCAGCTTGAAATTCATTTTCAAAAATTTGTATTTAAGTATTTGACAGTTGCTGAACAAAGTTGGAAAAATAACTTATTTTCAGTGTTAAATTTAAAAATTGTTTTGAAAATTCCTCAAACATTTTCAATTTATTCAGAAAATATAACATCAGGGAAGAAAAATGTTTTGGAAGATGCGTTCCCATGTTTACTAAAAATTATATACATATTCTAGCCCTTTTAAAAAATATACAAAGCTGAAGGCTTAAATTATGTTCAATCAATTTCACGTTAATTCCAAGCTTTATCTAATAGGTTAAGCATAACTTGTTCAGTGGGTTAGAAAAACTTTCTTGATATACTAGTATATAGAAAAATTCTTTTTAATTGTGATTTGCCTCTTTCTCTTATTACTGAAACTGATAGTTAAATATTCGCTCTTTTGAGTAAGTTAATGAAAAGTGTTGTTTAAATAAAATGTTTAAAAACTGTGCAATAATTTAATAGAGTTCTAGTTTTATATAATACTTTTTGAGAGTTTTTTATTTATAGGTTGATAAGGCCGTTGTTTTTCATTATAAAATTAAATTTAAAATTTACTTTCTACCCCTTTCGGCGACATTTTTCGTCTTCTTCAGAGAGTCGGTTAAAAAAAAAACAAATGTACAAATATTTAATATTTTTTTTCCGTTTTTTTTTTTTTGAATTATAAAGCACTGGCAAAACCGTCTTCAACTAGTTCTTCATGGTTTCATTTCCACGCATCTCGCACAATTTTTCAGGTAGATTATTGACTCCCATGGCGAAATTCTCGGCCCGTCGGAGCTTCTACATTTTAGATACTTTAAGAGTTCTATATTAACACCAGATACGTTGGATCGAACGCCATCGATTGCTGATCGCTGGCCGCTGTGATTATTGGCAGTGCCCTTCTACCAAACTGGCCACATGTGGCGCAGACTGAAGTGGAAGGGAGTAGCCAAAGGGGGGAGAAGAGAGAGAGAGAGATAGAGAGAGGGAGGAAGAAGCAGGTAAAGAGCAGGGATGGAGCATGGATCATCATTGCATGTGGATGCTGATGCTGATGGCGGCATCGATTGCGTGCACATGATGTGGGCAGTTGCATCTTGAATGTTGTTGCAACAGCGACTGCGACTGCAACTGCAACTGTTGCTGATGTGCATTTGATGATTCGACGGTGGTTGTTGCTGTGCTGCGTGGTTGCTAAAACGCTTCTGGGTTGTGGCAACAACAACAACAGCAACAACGAAAACAACTGCGACTCACTTTACAAGCAGACAAACTAGAAAACAACGCGTTCAACATATAAAAACGATGCGATGCAATAATTTAAGCGCATTTTGAATAATTGCCGTGCAACAGCAGCAACAACAACAACAACAACAACAGCAACATGCAGCATGAACTTTTGTTGCTAGCGGCTAATCAGCAACACACACTGACATATATGTATGTATTGCCAACATGCACCAGCGAACATGCAACATTTTGAGGCACAATGAAAGTAAAAGCAAAAAAAACCAGCAACAACTCGACGCCAATCGCCATAAATTGTCAAGTTTAATGCGGCTTCAATTGGGGGAACAAAAAACTCATGTGTCCATGTGTTGCACGTTCATCATAAAAGTCAAACAAACTCCAAAAATGAAAAAACTCCAGACACAAGACAAACAAACAACTCACAGTTGCTTATGATGATGTTGCTGCAGCAGCAGCAACAATTGTTACCCCGTAGCAGCAGCAACACAAAAAAAGCTGCTGAAATAATCGAATATACTCGTGCTTCCCTTCAGGAACAAGCAGATGACAATAAAAGTGATTTAATTTAGAGGGAAAATCTTGAATAAAATTACATTCCATTTAAAAATCTGTTTAGTTTTATTAAAGTTATGAAAACTGGAAGTTGGTCACAAGTTTTCACGTAATAAATTCTGTTAAATTTGGCATGTTATTTTACAAAACAATTAATCGTTTCAGAGTCCAATTTCATGTCTTAATAAGTTAATTAAATGGGGACACTTTAGAAATAATATATGTATGTTGAATAAATTAAGAGGTCATGATCAAACTATATTCCACTTAGAAATCTGCTTAGTTTAACAAAAGTTATGTGAGTTTAAATTTGGTCTGATTTCTGAGCTAGCAGCAGTTTTTCTTAAACTTGGCATCAATTTTTGCAAATAAAAAGCAATATCGTAACTCGAAAAATACATTAGTTTTGACGATATTCTTTTTTCGGTTTTTACACTTTGATAATAAACTCGATTCACAGTTTTTACTAACATCAATGATAATGAACATTTCAACCTATTTATTACTTATCCCATTAAGTTTGTTCATCTATTCATAAACTAAATGCAATATTATCAAATTATCGCTATCCATATAAATGGATAGTTCCATTCCCATTTCTTATTGTTTTCCAGACTAAAATTCAACTTAAAATTCTTTAAAATCTCTCCCCAACCACAACTCAGTTTATTAGACCCGAATAACCCAATCGATTTAAGGTCATTCCAAAGTTATGCCGACGTCAGTAAAAAAACTGTGATGAGGAATTTTATGTCGACGCCGACTAAGATTTAAAACTAAACCTCCATTAATATTCATACATATTTATGGAAGGGGAGAGAAACAATGGCTCCAATTTGGCAGATGATCATAAATAAATATGTATGTATACTATTTTAGTTTTGTTGTTGTTTGTTTTTTCTTAATAGTTTATTAGATTTGCAATGCAAATTGAAACGTCGTCGTCAGAGCATCAAAGAAATCAATTCGAACGCACTTGAATTGGCCCTAATGACAAACGAAATTGGCATTTGGCAATTTTGACCAATTTCGGGCAAAAAGCAAATGTCAAAATCAGTGAAGCAACATGGAATAGAATTTTGTATGCATAAAGCACAGACCAGGACAACACTATATATACAACACCTGTACAGTAAACACACGGGCAGACAGACTGAGAGACAAGAATTTGAAAGCATTTTGCCAGTTGAACAAGCTCGTATTTTCAAACGCTGTCAATTTCAAAGTCAATTTAATGCAATAACGATATTCTTAGCATCTTTTTTGATTAACAATAAACTAATCTCTCAAATGCTGTTGTCGTTGTTGTTGGTGTTGTTGTTGGTGTTGTTGTTGCCAGTCCGATGTCTGACTATGAGAATGGAACACGAGTTTTTCGTATTGTTGCCCGTCACGAGTTTATACATTTTTCAGCTGCAAATCTCAAACTCTATCGAGGCAGATGGCCAAGAACAACTCATCAATGGGCCAACAACACACACACACACACACAACCACAACAACAACAACAATGACAACAACTACAGACTTGACCAACAAAACGGTGGGTGGTCCCTTGACCAGAAATCTCTTTTCCTCTTTCTTCGCTCCCATCTCCAACTCAATCTCTGTTTCTGTCTCTGGCTGCCTTGTAAAATATGTTTATTTAGAATATCAAAACCGAAAGTAATCGATTTAATAAACTGTCACCGACATGTGGCCAGGCCAGTTCAGTTCAGTTCAGTTCAGTTGAGTCCAGTTGAGGGCCGTTTGGTTCGAACCAGCTAACAGCTACTGCAAGCTCAAGTCACGATAATTGCAAATGTATCTCAAAGATACACACACACGTTCTGCTTGTCGGAAAAGCAAGGATAAACCAAACAACAGCAACAACATCAGACGGAGCTGCATTTCATAAAGGGTTTCATTCTTCGGTTTTGGCTTTTTTCATATACTTCTAAAGGGTATTATGATCTTATCATGAACTTAAACTCTATAAAAAAAAGCAGGAAGAATCGATTGGAAATCCATCTTTGCTATTTATTTATTTATTTAACGTCGTTGAAAAACAGTCGACACAGAAAAAAAATATTAAAACTTAAAATGAGTTAAAAAAAAATTAATGTGAAATTAAGAATTAAATAATTTTAAAAATCCCCTTAATTTGGAGCTGAAAAAATAGAAAAGTTACTAAAACTTCGAAGTATTTAAGTTTATGGTATTTACAAATGTTTTTTTTTTAGATATTTAAATTTACCTTACAGAATATTTATATAATATTGTCTTTTATATGCTGAACAATTTGGTATAAATCGAAAAACTTTTTCATATGGCTACCATAGAAATGATCAGGCGAACAAATACAAAGAAATACAAAATAAATATGTAAGTTTAAAATGTAAGCTTAAAAAGTTTTGATTTGTATATGAAAATCTTTTTCTTATTTAAGATAAATAAATAAATAAATAATATAATTTCAAATCCTAACAGAACATTTTTTAAAAATCCACAACAAGCAGCCGTGGCCGAGCGGTTAAGGCGTCTGACTAGAAATCAGATTCCCTCTGGGAGCGTAGGTTCGAATCCTACCGGCTGCGAAACATAAAAGATTTATTTATTTTTTTTTTTTTTGTTTATTTTTATAATATTAACTTTAAAAAATTTTGAGTTTATTAATACTAATAAAGCTAGAGTGTAATGCTATACTATATAAGTAAAATTCTAAATCTACAGTAAACTATAAAAGTATTCAAGTCTTCGGCTTGCCTCAGGTGACTTTTTCTGTCTTATATTTTTTTGTTGCACTGTGGGTGGTTGTGGTGGTGCTGCTGATACTGGTGGGTGGTGAGTGGTGGGGCGGGTGGTGCAACGTCAATGATATCTACGTGTATCTACGTATCTCTTTAAGCGTTCCAATGCGCAGCAAAAACTTCACATGTGTGTCTGTGTGGAAATCCTTTATGTTGATTACATTTCTGGGTTTATTTTATTAAAAATACTCTCGCATTGCATTGCAAGGATACATAAAAAAAGAAGCAGCAGCAGCAGCAGCAGTGGCAACAACTTGTGGCAGGGGCAGCAACTCGTTCGTTGGCTCAGTCACAGTCACAGTCAATATTGGCAGCGTCTGTGGCTTTCAACTCTCTCACATTCTCATTCTCATACGTATTCTCGTACTCATTTCTCTCATTCTCCAGCTGGTTATTGTGCGGACTGCCAAATGCACGTTGCATGTTCAGCTGCAAATTTGCAATGCAACCTGCAACTCAACACAATACAAATAAAAGTAAAAAGGTAGCCATATCCATGTCCATTCGTATCCTGTCCAATTCACCGCCTCCTCCTTGCCATCATGTGTATGTATTGTAAAAGTGATGAGTGCACTCGACAGCATGAAATGTAACCTTAACTTACCTTACCTTACTTGCCACCTTGCCACCACTGTGTTGCACAATTGAAAGCACACTTGATAAGTTCGCAAAAATTAATTTTCTTTGCCCACAAACATTTCAATTTTTATCAGACAGTTGACCTAATGCAGCACACTCGTATTTTATAAATGCCACACACACATCCCCCTCCCCCCCCTCTCACCTATTGACCGCCCCTCATCTGTGTCTGTCTGTGGCACAATCTTTTGGCAGTTGACTGCGAACTGAGCCGCAACTTGGCCCAATCGAATCAGTTATTATTCAAGAAGTCATTGAGTAAGAACTTATTTATTTTTATTCAGTATCTTAGAGGATTTCTATTTGTGCTAGACATATAAAAAAAGGTCCTAGAGAACCTAGAATCTTAAAAAAAATTGGAAAATGTCTTTTCTCTAAGATGTCCTTATTTGACTTATTCTGTAGTTTTTTAAAGTTGACTTATTTTAAATTAAATTCTTTTCTTTTCAACTTAATCTTAACTAATAAATAGTAAATTTTGACAATTTAAATATTATTAAAATTACAAACTTTTAATTCAATTAATTTAATCTTTAGGTTTTATACTGAAAAGACAACAAATTTTTAAGTCTAGACCGTGCAAAAAATTATAGTTGATTTAATATTTGTCACAAATGATTAAAAAAAATACACACATTTTCAAGTAAACTTTTTAATTGATTTATAATTTTAAGCTGCAAAAAAAAAATTAACAAATAATGCTGAAGAACTCTTCTTTCAATAATTTGGCAACTTTTAATTTATCAAACTTGAACGCGTTATTTTAAAATCAATTTTGATAAAAGTTTCTTGCCTGTCGCTTCTCCCGCTTTCAGAGTAAATAGTGCGGTGACAAGTTATAGACAGAGGGGAGCTGTGAGCTGGTGGGGGGAGGGGGAGTTGTGGCAGCTGCCACACTCAACACTTTCCGCATCAATTACGTCATGTTAATCCGAGTGTCCACTGCATGTCCGCAAACTGACCGACCATACATCACACACTGACACGGAAGGGTAGGCAAAGGGGTAGACAAAGAGAGGAAAAGAGAGGGAGAGAGAGGGAGAGAGACAGCTTGCAGCATTGTTGCAATTGTTGCAGTGGCAGCCGTAAAAACAACATTTCAAATGCTTTGATGTGGCCCACAACTCTGGCATGTCCACAACCCCTTTATCCCCTTTCCCACCCCCTCTATACCCTATCCCCTAGTGCCATCAATCCCCTAAATGTCCTTCGTCCTTTTGTTGGGCAGTTGCAACGCCAGCAAACATTTCAATCAAACGGGCTGTAAAAAGCGCCAACGAAAGGACGCACAAAACATTGCAGACGAAGCGCCAGCTGCAGGAACAATGTGGCAGGATGAAATGCTGCAGGACAAGGGAAGGAAAGGGAAGAGGGAAGAGGCAAGAGGGTGAGGGTGTAGCAGCCACGTTGGGGGCAACTCAATGACGCATATAAACTCCCAACGTCAGCGTTAAATGCGTTCGTGTCCATGTCCATGGCACGCCATGAGTTGCGATTCACTCACTCACTCACTCACACTCACACCCGCTCATTCACTCACTCATTCACTCAGTTATTCACTTTGCCTCATTCGCATGCAAAGGCGACGTGCAAAAAAATGAAACAGCAGCCAGGGAAATGACGGAAAAGAAGAAAAACAACTGATGAGAAGTTACAAAAGCAAAATGTTCAAAAAGAAAACTCAATTCGATTTAATTAAAACCAATTTTCGACTTTGTGCAATGTGTTGGCCTTTTATGTGAATGACAGAATACCCTTTAAAAGGGATAATGAAATGGCATTGATAAAACGAGATGAAATTTAAAGTAAAACTCTTAAATATGAATAACTATGCTATTAATCAAATTTAAAATCTAAGGAAAGTTTTTAAATTGTATAATAATTTATTCTTAAAAGATCAGAAACCCTATTTCATTTAATACTACTAGAAATTCATTATCATCCTTTTTAATTTATTACTTGAAACTGTCAAACATTTACTAAGTGAGTATTCAGAAATATTATTTGTATTGAATTATATGTAGATTGATTTAAGTGTTTTTATAAAGGTGTCTCAATGTATCTTAACTTTTCTTTTTCGCTCCTTTTTCCCCTTTCCCTATAGAGTATCTAGAATTCGATCAAGTGCCCTTCAATATTTCGTGCTGAAATAACAAAGAGCAGGAAAAGCAATAATGGCAATGTTATAGAATGGATTTGGAGGTACATAGGGATATTGGGATAGGGGTTAAATGGATGCAACTCTGTTTGTGTCTGTTGCAAGTTGCCACATTTACATTTTTATGCAAAGTTTCCTTTTGGCACCACAAATAAAATTTCGACGTGCAGTTGATTTTTCCCCATTTATTTGAATGCTGCAACATTTTTTCCAACTAAGAAAAAATCTTATATATTTTTTGCAAGCTGATTAAGTCGATGAAACGTGTTTGGAAGTTTAATAAATGGAAACATTTGCCCCGAAATGTCTATTACGAGCTTTCACATAGCAAACTTCATTTGTTGATGTCAGTTGAGGGATGCTAAAAGTGTTTTAAGTAAGTAAAATTAAACATTTTTTATGGGATGAAAAATGTGAAATAAAATACAACTTATAATGGGAAATTTACGTATACTTAATATTAAACTTCAATAGTTTTTGAACTGAGTTTCTTTAATATTGCTTAAGAATCAAATATTTAACTTTTCACAAAAAACTAAATTGTTTTTAATGCTTAAAATTTGTCAAGAAATTATTTCGTAAGGTAAGAGATTTGAAGAAAAATTTGAAATTGATTAAGAAATTAATGAGTAGCATAAAATATTGGAAGAAGATTAATATCTAAAATTTTTTAAAAATTGTTAAGAAATTATTTTGAAACATAGAGATTTGAAGAAGTTTAATATCTAGGGAGTTAATCTGATTTGTGGGAAATCTAAGATGAATCTACACATTTCCAACTCTCGTTTAGTTAATTGTCACCATGATGAATTGCCTGACAAACTGTAGTCAGCTCGGCTCACTTGCAACGCCGTGTGGCAAGTGTGGTTGGTATGCAAATTAGCCACCCTGCACCGCCAATGGGTTAATCAAGGCAGACAACAACAACTGCGAACGAACGCATCATGTTTGGTTTCGGCCTTATCGCATATTGTACTATTTTCGCACAATTCGCATAATATATTTTCACGCGAGTTTTCCGAGTTTTCCATTTGCCAGTTGCCAGTTCTCAGTTGGCAGTGGACAGTCAGACAGACGGACAGACAGACAGACAGACGCTATCTCATTCAGTTGGATTCGCTGCGCTGACGTGGCTGGGAGTGCATTGAAATCCACTTCATTTTCCCAATGGGGTGTGCGTGTGTTGTGTGAGTGTGTGTGTGTATGTGTGGGTAGGCACATTGAAGGGTATTAACAGTCATTATTCAATGATATCTGGCTGCGGACATTGCAGGACAGGGACATCATCATTCGTGCGGAATATTCGGCCGCTGTAAATGGATCGATTTCGTATTGCCAACACAACCAGCCAACTTAACCACCCAACTGAACCATCAGTACCACTTGCTTGTTGTTTGTGTGTGTGTGTGTGTGTGTGTGTGTCCTGTTTTTGGGCTCGACAGAGGATCAAGCCATGGCTGCCATTTTACCCCAACACAATCACAATCACACTCGCAATGCATATGCATATCCTTAATTATGATTATTGTTATTTTCGACTCTGAATGGCGCATTTAATGTGCAGCTATATTCCCCCCTCTCTCCCTCCTCTCTACCACCGTTTCCACTCTCCCCAGTCTGGCTCGTTATGTTGTCATAAATTTTGCGCTTTGGTTGGCGGCAGAAAATGACGTCTGGCCCATTAAAATATCGAGCAGAGTCGTCAGTGGACTCTCAACTCTCAACTGTCGTCTGTCTCCCTTTGTCCGACGTCCGTCGTCCATTACCACTTTTATTCCCCTCTCATTCCCTACATGCTCCTGTTGCATTATGACGCCATTTTTTCTTTCTGTTCGTTTCCTATATCCACCGTTATTGATGTCCGCCATTTTGTTGGAAATTACAGTCAACTTTTGGATGCTGTCCAAAATCCCATAACAATTTTAAGTTGCAATAGAGAGTGACAAAATATCATGAGTTTTTATTTAAATCTTTATTATAATTTTTTTAAAATTTAAATTTAATCGATTTAATAATATAAAAAATGAATATACCATTAATCTAACCCAACAATTCTAAAGTTCAGCTCAACATTTAATCTAATTTCAAGCTTAAACCTGCCGAAATTTGGTAAATATTTAATTTAAGCTGATGTTCATTTATCCCAAAAGTTTTAGAAATATTTAACAGAAAACACTTAAGATAATAGAGAATAGATTTTGTAATTGATATGAAAAATATCGAATAAAGTTAACTTTGCTATGCACAATTTTATTAGAACACATAACAGATTCACAGAATCTTCGCCAGATGTTAACTAAAACAAGTTTATTAATGTACAAAATATTAAGATAACACAGTTTATTCATACGAAATTTTATTAAGGTATAGAAAAAAAAAATTTTAAGCCTCCCAGCAGTTGTTATGTATATTTATAGTAAGTGCTGATAATTAAAATAAACGAAGCTAAACCAATGAATGTAACATTTTCAGCTGTGCTTAGACAAACATTCACATTTCGTAAGGAATCGTTTCAAAAACATTTCCAAAACGCATTTGGCACTAACAATAATTTGAGTCCTAAGTAAAAAAGGTTTCGCACAACATTTCTGTTATTTTCCGTTTATTTCAATGCTATTTTTCTCAATTTATGTCAAGTTGTATTTTGGTTGTTTTGTAAGTTTCGTACGATCCATTGAACAAACATATGAAAAATCATTAGTTTTTAGTGCGGCGAGCAAACAATCAGAAAATTGGCACTTGAAACCCTTGCAAACAATTGATGTCGATGTCGATGGGGTTTTAGGTGGTTTTTTGTTGCCGTTTTTTTTTTACGGCTTTCCGGATTTTTTCACACTCTCTTTTTGCGCCTCATAACGTATTCAAAATCAAATTGGTTTGCCATTTGGTCGGCTGTGTAGAAAAAACTTTTACTTTCCATTTCTCTAACGGTCGCCCCCCAAAATCAAGCCAGAAAATTGAAAATAAAAAATCATTTTTCGCACAATAAAATATTCGCAATGAAACCGAACAAAAAGCGTTCCGAACCCGAACCAAACTCCAACCAAATCGTCAGACATTGCACATGAACACCCCAAAAAATGGCCTGAATAGTTTCACAGACGGGTTGTGGAATTAGTTGCGCCTGAATTGGCGAACATTTGCCACGCCCCCTCCATCCCTCCTTTCCCCTTCTTAGCCCATTTGCAAACGGGGCAAATCCTAAAGCGCTTTTTACCGCTGGTCAATTTGAAACAATGTTTTCTCGCTTGTTTTGCGTTTGATTTTATTTGATGTTTTTCGTTTTATTTCGTTTGTTTTGTTTTCGTTGTTGTTGTTGTTGTTTTCCCCCTTTTGTTGACCCTTTGCTGCCCCGCCCCATTTTCACTTTTCCAATTGCATTTGAGCTTCAATTGTTTCCCTTCATTTTAAGCATTCATTATTGCCAAAAGAAAAGCGCTTTGTGCATTCAAACGCAAATGATTTCCACTCCGAAATAACCCATATTTCGATGCTTAGGGAAGACCCTTTGGTTACTTATTAAATACAATAAATATATGTTTATATATACATACATAAGTATATAAATTAACATAAAAAAATACATTAAAAATAAAAAACAACTCATTTGTTGGTTACCCATTTTTATAAATTTAGCAGTAGTCCAAATCGATGAATTAGGGGAACAAAAATTTAAAAAAATATATAATTCAATTTAAATGCAAATTGAATAAAGAGGCCAAACAATAGTCAAAGTGACATTCCTCTTCAAAATCTGATTAGTTTTGTCAAAATTATGAAAGTTTAAATTTGGTAGGATTCTTTGCCTTGTAATCTTACAAAAGTAAAATTGTTGTTTTATACTAATTATGACTTAAAAAGGGTTAATTAAATGTTCAGAGTTTATAATTTTTTAAAAAAACAAAATTGCATATTGATAAAAAAAAATCAAGTTGGAAAGGCTATAGTCGAGCTCCCGTTACATATTTAAATAAATTGAAGTTATTTTTATTGGATACCTTTTGGCGCTTGCATTGCTTAAAAAATTTAATCAGTCATTACCACCTTCTGTTTGTCCGATCTTGTTACGATTTATTAGGATACATACATATGTACATTTCAACGAATACAATATTCCCCCCTTCCTTATGTTTTAATTTTAACGCATTGAAGAAAATAAATTGAGAGGTTAAACCATAATGATAGTAACAATTCGCTTAAGAATCTGTTCAGCTTTGACAAAGTTATAATTATTGGAAGTAGATTAAACCTCTGAACTAGCCAACATTTTTGTTAATTTTGGTATGATATTTGACAAAATAAAATTAAATATCTCAGAATCAAATTTTAAGCATTTTTTTTGTACTAATCAATACTAATTGTTGTCCAACACACTAACTATAATTTTGCTTCTAGCGGTACAATATGAGGATCTTAGTTTAATAGCTGCTACTAAATATAGTACCTATGTATTTATCACCATATATACATATATTAGTCACACACATATGTGCGTTGTTCATTTAATATTTCTCTGTTTGCAATTTCTTGTTCGTCGTCATCTAAATTTTCATTGGCGTTCTGTGTGTTGTGCTGTGTGTGGGTGTGTGTGTGCGAGTGTGTGTGTGTGTGCGTCTTTCTTTCGTTCTTGGCCATTTGGTTGTGTTATTTGACTAACTGCCTGACGTGTTTTCCTCACGCTGGTGATAACATAAAATTTTACTATTATGCGTTTTAGCTGCTTTCCAGCATTTTAATACAATATTTGTTTTTTCCGTGCCACACACGAAAAAGAACAAGAAGAAAAGTGCAAAGAACGCACAGCAACAACAAAGGGCAAATAATGTTCTCTCTCTCTCTCTCTCGCTCTCTGTCTAACCCCCCTCGACGCCCCTGCTCAGGACTCGGAATTCATGGACATGCAACGCGTCTGAAATTTACATTCAAATGTGTTTCGCTTAGATGCGAAAAATAAAGAGGTAGAGGGAGAAAAAGGAGAAGAGGCAGAGGGAGAAAGAAAGTACCTCAGTGCAGCCAATTCCCCCGAGCAGCATATGTTCCAAGTTGGGTTCGTTTGGGGTAGAGTCTTGGAAGGGGGGGGGGGGGCAGGAGGGTTGGAGATTCAAGGGAGTACGCAACGGATTTTTGATGAAATTTCAAAAATTTCCCACTTAGCGGCAAAATGACTGACATTAAATTGATTTGCAAGCGAAATACATGACGAACGGAATCGGGAGAGCGATGCCAGAAGCCATTTTGGCCTTTTTTTACCAGCCAGGGTTGCCATTGTCTGCGCAGAGTAAAACGAGGGGGGACTGAGGAGTTTTGTTAGATTGGCGGCGAAAATCAAAATTCCATGCACACTTGAGCATTTCATTTAGAGTCTAAACTGCATGGCAAAGTGTTGAATTGGCGAGTAAAAGGGGGGCGAGGATGGAGAAGAGAAGGAGGAGCAGGAGTAAGAGGAAGAAAGGAAGGTCTTAGGTATCGGAGGTGTATGTTGAGTGGGTCTCTGGGAGTTGGCACAAAATGGAATTCAGGTTTTCTTTTCATTCCTTTTTTCATTTCTTTGCTTCGTTCTGTTTGTGGCGTCGTCTTAACAATGCCTTTGTGTAATGTGTGTGTGTGTGTGTGTGTGTGTGTTGGCTCATTGGGCTCTGGGTAGTAATACAAATTTAAAGTTATGTTTGCGACTGGCACAAACATTCGCTCATTTATTCATTTCTCGTCAGTCAGCGCTTTTCTTTTGTGCCCCCCAAAGCAAAAGTTTTTCCTTTTTTTTTCATAAATTGTTGTTTGTATTTTGCATTTCATGAAAATGAGAAATGAATAAAATAAAATTTTATTTTATGCGTGCAACATGTGAATTTTTCTAACGCTTCGTGCCACAGTTCAACTTGCCACATCTTCATCTTCATCTGCATCTGCTTTTGTTGCTTGCTACTTTGGGGTATCGTTCATTTATTTGCCTCTTTCTGTATCATTAAATTTTATGTTTCATATTTATGTGCAGCAGTTGAGTTTGTCTGTTGATTTGGCAGACATTTAATTATACTTAATCGCTGCCGAGGGCATTAGAATTTTGTCACGTTTTTGGGCCAAGATTTTTATAAAGAGACTCGACAAATTACAGTTTGATCAATGTCAGGGCAACGATCTGTTAGCGTGTGAAAAAGATACTCTGCATTTCAAAGGTACATTTGTGTTTGAATTAGCAATCAATCGACTTTTTAATTTTATCATTTTTGATCATTCCCAATCTAATTTTGAATTTCTTAAACATACTTTTCAATCATTTAAAGCTTCATTTCATTGTATAAATAAATAAATAAATAATAAATAAATTAATTGATTTGACTTAAGCTTAATTGTTTTTCAATAATTTTTCGAAGTCATCAAGTTAAGCTTGCCATTTGATTGTTAATAATATGACATTTTTTAACAAATTAATTTAAATTTTTAAATTTTCAATGTCCACTTAATTGGGTTTATTGATTGACGAGTTTACTCAGAAATAGAAATTTCTAAGCCTCTAAATGATGACGTCTTTAAATTTATACTGAACAATATTGTAAAATTGATTAGAAAATTTAAAAGTGATAAGAAATTTTTATTTCAAAAAATTGTTTAATTGAATAAAATCTGAAATAAATTATGACGATAAATTATAACAATTTCGAGCTTATAAATTTTACCATTACATAATATTACAATCATACCAAACTATATTTGATCAATATAAACACTAAACGTGAATTTTTTGTAATATTTTGAAGTCATTTGTTGTCATTGTCTAAGATAGTTTTGGAGGCATAAAAATTGGTAAGAGGATTTTCCTCAAGTCGCCTTAACTTGACTAATAATAGAGGTACTTCAAAATGTTTAAGGTAGTACGACTTGATGAATTTGCTATTAACACATAGCTTAATCAGTTAGATTAATATTAACATTAGCTAAACTGATGACGTTCGAATTTTGGACTCCACTATCTGGCCCAGAAATGAAGCGCCACACAAAAAAAGAAGTGAAAACAAATGCGGTTAAGTAAATTTGCCTCTGCTTTGTTACTATTATTATTTATATATTGATATTTTGATACTGCTGTTATTGTTGTTTGGCATTCAGCTATCAATCAAATTTGCTACCAACTGTTGCGCTGGCTAAAAGAGTGTGTGTGAGTGTGTGTGAGTGAGTGTTTGTGTTTGTGTGTGGTGTATTCTGATGGATGGATGGCTGGTTGGTTGATTGATCGATCGATCGTCAGTTGACGTTGGCCAAATGTCAGTGCTGTTACCTGTGCGTAGTTGTGCCTCATTCATCTACAAGCTGATTAACCGCACAAAAAGGGTTCAGTGGGTGAGTGGGGCAAGTGGGGCAAGAGTGTGGCAACAAGTGCTCGCTGCGTCATTCGAACACAACACACGCAACATTCACTCACTCACTCACTCACTCACTCACAAAACCAAAAGTCAGTCACTTGGCCAGTTTAGTCATTTGGACATCCGCCAGTTTACTTTTCTGATTGATGGATGACTGAGGCAAACGCACAGATTAAGATACGAATGCCTCTCAAAGTGGGTCGCTCCACCAATTTTCTTTTAGCTTCGTGCAAAGCGCACATTGTGCAATTCGAAAAGTGACTCTAGAGTTAGTAATGCAGAAAGCCTATTTGGTAGTTGGTAATGCAGAAAGTGGTCACACTTTTCAATGGAATTATTTATTTATTTAAGAGCTAACTTAACAGTGGAATACTTTTCAACATGTCTAGGTAACCGAATAAAAGTTTCAAAAAATAAAAAATAAAATAATTTTATTTTTTAAAGAATGGAGTTTTAAAATCTATAAAAAAAAAAACACTTTGTATCCAATGGAAATTATCATTCTATTTATTTTTATTTTATATTAAGGGCATTGCAAATGATGCATAACGATTACGAATGTGACTCCAAAACAAAATTAAAAATAGCTCAAGAAAGAAAAAAAAAGTTTTTTCAAAGTCGCACAAAATTTAGAAAAATGAATTAGGGAGTAAATGAAAGGTAGATAGAGAGGGGAAGAAAGAGAGTTAGAAAGGGATTATGCACAATTTGCAAATCATGTGAAACGCTTAAGAATGTGACACAAAGAAGAATAGAAAATACTTAAACGAATGTTTCTGAAATTTAGGAATATAAATTAAATTCACTCGCAGTCGTCTGTTAAATCATATGAAGGGCACTTTACAAATATTAACTAAATTAGGTAGGGTGTTAGGTTAAGAACTAAGTCACAACTTTTTCAACTCTCTAGAATAGCAAATGAATTGAAATTGATTTTTAAACATGAATTATGGTTTTATTTAATTTCTCGTTGGCTTTTCCAGCGCCAGTGTCAGTGAAAATGCCTCAGCCAGAAAATAGTCAGAGTCAGATTCAGATACGGATCGTTTGGGACTCATCGTTGAGGCATGCATCGTCTAATGCCTGATAAATCTGTCAGTTGAATGTTTAAATTGAAATCTCTCACCACGCCAAGCACTCGCTCTCGCTTAAGAGCAAAACGCGACGGGCTGTGGAGAGAATTGGAGAATGAGAATTGAATGAGTTCGAGATCCGAGAGCTCTCAACACGGGCCAATCAACTGAGAGGCGGGTGGAGGCGAGGGAGGGAGGGGAGAGGGTGGCACATTTGGGATGTTGGAAAAGGCAACAAGAAAACTCGACAAAACGAAACGAAACCAAAACAAATAAACAAACAAATCCACAAGATGCATTTGTGCGCTGAGCGCAGATACAATTTAGATAATTTGTATCTCAACATTGTTGTCAGGACGCGGGTGTTGACTGACAGATGTTTTGATTTGTGTGTGGGAGACGAGAGAGGCGGGGGAGGGAGGTGCCACACACACGCTCACACACGCACAAACAAAGCCACATACAAACACACATACATATATTCTACAATTGTAGATTCTAAATTGTATTTCTAAAATACTTTCACTCACTCGCACTGCCTTTTTCTTTACCTCGCTCTCACTCTCGATCCTCTCTCTCTCTCATGGCCTCTCTCTTACTCATTTGGCTCTTTAAGTGGCACATCTCAAATCAAAACAAATATTGAAAGAATAAAACGCTTAAGCATCCAATTCAATTGCCGGCAACGCAAAAACCAGTGAAAGATTTATGAGCAATGCTCCCGCTATTTATTTACGGCTCGCTCTTAAATTATTTTGCAGCCACGCTCATCGCTCAACCCCATTCCCCATCCCCCGACCCCCCCAACACCCAACTGTGACCACGACCCCAACCTCGAACAATCCCCCGTCCGCCTTCCAAGTGCGAGGTGGCCATTAAAAGTGCATAAAAACTCAACTAAACTCAACTCAACTCAACTGAAGCGATCTCCAGCCAAACTAACACAAATGCCACTCAACTTGTTTATTTTTTCGCAACGGCTACGCAGCAGCAGCTGAAGGTAAATAAATACATCGCATACACTTTGGATAATTCCAAAAAACATATATCTGTATATGTATCTTAGTTACACTCAGAAACACCTGCCACATGTATCGAATTTTTGAACCAATTAACGCCACTCAAATGGGAACACCCACTGTGCTGACTGAGAGAGACCCGAGAGAGAGGGAGAGAGCGAATGGACACCTTGCTGATGGAATTCCTACAGGGTGTTGATGAACTTCTATCAGAGGTAAACTGTCGTAAATCGATCTTGTAGATAATAATTTCTATATATTTCATGAGTTGGCAATTCAACTGAAAGTGAGTATGTTTATTATCTAAAAAAACCATTCAGAGGCTGGCAGTTTTATATGAATTTAAAAACTAATCACTCTGCTTTGTCTATAAATAAAATAAAATATAAAAATATTTATCTATATATAAAAAACTCAAATAAAATAAAGTAAAGAAAAATAAAATAAATATAATAAAATATAATCAGGCCTGTTCCGGTTTTAACTTTTTACTTTTTAGCATTTAGTGATATGCATTTATTCACTTTAAATTTAGTCTAAGTGTTTGAAAATTATCGTTTTTCGTTTTATCGGACTTAAACTTATCAACGCAAAGTGATATCAATCCGCTGAATATAGTCAAAATTTTTTAGAGCAGGTTAAAGAAATTCAATTCCAACAAAATTCGTAACAGGCCTGCATGAATGTAATAAAGTTAAAAAATAAAATTAAAATTAAATAAAACCAATAAAAAATAAATAAAGCTTAAACTCACTTGATAATTGGCTTAGTTATTAATTAATTACATATACATATATACTAATAATAAAAGTCCAAATAATTGAAAAACATATCTTTCAAATGCCCATAATTTGTATCTAAAAAATGAGTCGACAAACAAATTTTTAATAATCGAAAAAATTTATTGGTTTACTTTGTAAAACCATCTTTTTTATTAGTCGAGAAATCTAAACATAATTGCATATTAAAACCGATCAGTTAGAGTGTATGCCTTAGATAAAATTCTGAGCAATAAATTTTTTCAAAAAATTTCAAAAATTATTTAAGAAAATATATTATTTATAGAGAATTGTCTGCATAATTCGAGTCAAAAGCCCCAGCAGCTTAGTATTTGTATACTAGGTTTCATTTTGTAGACAAATAAACAAAATCTTTATAAGTTTCTTTCGATATTTTATCATAAATGCGATACACAAAAGACTTTTTGTTGACTTTTGAACACAGACTTTTAGAGGCTGTCCTAGTTTTTGTCTTTCTGTGTTTCTGCAGTTCAATAAATGAAATCAAAATTGATCGCTTTGACTAGAAGTGACTCAGACAATTGATCAAATTGCCACCCACTAAGTCACAACTCAGAACTACAATAGAGGCAGTCCAAGGGGAAGGGCAAAAGGGGTAAGAAGTCACTAAAACAATAACCATTCATCCATTCCATACATCAGCGTCAAATTCGGACAGTTTATTTGTTTAATTTCAAACCAAAGTTGTTTTCTTTTATAATTGTTGCTGTTGTTTCTTCAATTTAAATGGAATAATATCATTCGCACTTGGCACTTTTGTGTTTGTTTGTGGACTCTGGCTTCTGTTTGACATCAATCAAGTGTGAAAATGTATTGAAAAATTTATTATAGAATTGTTCAGCAAAATGAATTATTGGCGCTTTTTAGTGGCGACCCAAAAAAAAAAATAAATAAACTGTATAAATCAAAAAGAAATATGAGCTGCTAAATACCTGGGCCACGACACGAGTTGCTCAATCAATTTCCAGGCGAAAACTTAAGCCCAGTCCCCAACTACCCACAAAAGAAAAGGAAATTAATGGAAAACGAAAACGAAACTTAACAACAAAAATCGTGGCATGATGGAAGAGCGATCGCAGGTGATCCATCTATCATCTATCATCTATCATAATGCTGTTTTAGGCCCGAATCGAGAATTAATCCGTCAAGAGAAATACTACAGTTTGCCGGCATACAGATTGCCAAATTCACAATCGATCAATGGCTACGAAATAAAAAAAACTTGAAACAAAAAAATAAATGCTGGTCAGAGAGCCTAAGAGAATTTCAAGCTTCCCAAAAAAATGCGCTGGTCAAGCAAAATTAAGTGATTTAATTCTAAGGCTTTTGATGGATGACAATGCGGAATGAATGTATATTAAATATATATATATGTGTGTGTGTGTGTGTGTGTGTGTGTGTGCATGTGCTTAACACTTATCAATTACAAAAGGCAGCGACTGGGCCAATTAACTAGTCAGCCCAGTCAAAACGGCGGCAATGATCAAACACTTTGCCGACAGCTTTGAGAGCCACCGACATTGGCGCCCCCTCCGAATACCCCCAACCCCAACCCCACCCCAACTTCCTCACTATAACAACAACAACAAATTGTAGTACAAGAAGCAGCAGCCAAATAAAATTCCAGCCCACTTAGTGAGTTACATTTTGGCCGCATAATCCATGCGACATTTCACGATGCAATTTCATAATTTACATCTGGCCGATTTTGTAGTTCAAAAACCACAGCAACAGCAACAACTGTTGACGTCATAATTATGTGGTTGTTGTTGTTGTTGTTGTTATTCATACTTCAGATTTTTTTTATCGCCTACCGATAATTGGCGGCGCTACGCGTTGATTCAAAATAAACAATGACCCACAACCAGAACCAAAACAGAACCCCACCCATCCACAGTGGTTGTTGTTGTTCTCTTAGCCCTGTTATTATTGATGTTGTTGTTGTCGTTGTTGTTAACTGTTTGTTGGCTGTTGCGACTCACGTCGCTGTCAAAAATTAACAACCACAAAATCTGAGTTATTATTACTGCAAAATACGAGCATTTGTGTTGCCTTTCAACATAAATAAAAACAATAAAGAAATTGTTTAATAAATTTAACTATTTTTATGGCTTGCAGAAATTTTAACATTTTTTGGTTGACATACAGAAAGCTTTATAAAAATAATTTTATTTTAATAAAACACATAAAATAAGATTGCAAGAAATTTTGTCTGCTTTTGTAGTTTTTATTGTTCTGAGAAAGTATATGCAAATAAAAAACATAATCAAATATATATTAAAATATCATGGACATAAGAAAAATAAAATCAAAAATCAAAATTAAAAATGAAAAATAATTGTTTTTTGGAAATATGAAAAACCGAAATTAACGCTTTTAAATGAAACGGTTACTAAACGGTTATTTCGGTTTACAGAGTTTCGTTTTCATTTCATTTCATTTTTTTTTTCGATTACGGTTTCAGTTACGGTTTTAAATTTCAATCGGTTTTTACCGGTTAAACGTTACGGTTAAAGTTAGGGCTTTAAGAGATATAATACAATGTTTTTGTTTTCGTTTTCAATTTTGAGGAATAAAAGTTTTCAGATTTTAAATAATAATTTATATTTTTCGGTAGATTTGAGTAAAATACCTCAATTTATGAGAATTTGGTAAAATTTTGGTAAAAACTTAGATTGATAAAAATATTTATCATAGGGGTAACAGAATATTAAACGAAGATTTTAATGTTGTTTATAACAAGTATTAACAAAATGTTATACAATTTTTTATTATTATTTTTTTTTAAATATTTTAAATTTTTGTGAAGCTGTATTTCTTTTTAAACTTTTGGGAAATGTAGAATAAACAGAATTGAATTTACTGGATTCCAATAAAGAGACAGACTTCTTTTAAACATTTTCTACACATAAATTGTTTTCAATTTTATGCTTTTTATTTTATGTGAGAAACAACATGTTAAATGTCATGTGGAGTTGGTTCTAAGCAAACAAACAAATAAACTAGAGATGATAATCGCATATCAAATCCTAATTGAGAGAGTTAGATCGTAATCTAACACGTTGATAACGTTGTTAATAAAAACATTCAGAATTTTTTGAAGTTTGAACCAAATAAACAAGATCGTAAAGATGAAAATCAGTTAGCTATTGGTTTCGATTTGATTTGAATCGATAAAATGCTGAAACATATTTAGAAGATTTTACGATTTTATGAGAACATTAAACACGACAACGTTCGGAGTCATAAAGAGAAATACTTTCTCAAGACTTTTACATAAATAAGGTGACAGAGAGACCACGAACTAGGGATCTGAGCTGGGATTTAACTGATCTGTGGACTGATCAAAAGGCGGAGTCATCATTGTTAAAAAGTGAGACAGAGAGAGGGAAATCAGAAAGTGACGAGCGATTGCCGCCTGCAAGTGTCAATATAAAGTAACAACTTTATTGAGCCTTATTTATTCGAGGGCGAACCAATAAAATGGGCAACTTTATAATGATGCACATAAATAACGATTCCCGCAAGAGACAAACAGACAAACAAAGCAACATGAAGAAGAAGAAGAAGCAGCGCAGTCGCAACCGATCACAAATAAACAGAGAGAGAGAGAGAGAGAGAGAGAGAGAGAAAGAAATAAAGTCAAAGGAGAAGGCGAATAAAAGACGACAACATGTCCACGACGAATGGCATTGAGGATCTCTAAAATCTCTGAAAGACTTGGCGGGGAGACTGCTTTGATTTGTTGCCAGCCAAATCAACAACGACAACAACAACAACAACAACAAAAACAACAACAAAGACAACTCAAGTGATCGAGAGTCAGAGCCTGCGATGAGTAACACATTGAAAGGCGGATGTGTGAATCAAACGGACTCCCGGAAATCAGTGTAAAGGTTTTAGCCTTAGCTATTGAACAATCAGTTAATTTAAAAAAAAAAAAAAATAAAAAAATTGAGAAAAAACTAAGATTATATTATCATTATCACAGCCTGAAGGCCTCCGCTGCTCTGGCTATAAACCAAAATTGTAATTTAGAATTAATTTCTAGGCTACAATATTATAAATAAATAATTATTATTATCATTAATAAATTAAACAAACGACAATACTGTGTAATATTCATTAAATAAATTACCAAGAAAACTAATGAAAAACAAGATTGACAAAATAATGAAAATATTTTAATAATAAAATTAAGTTATAGAAGGAAACTTAAGTTAATTATATTACCATTGGTCACATTTAATTACAAACCATTTAAATAAAATTTTGTATTATTTAAATGAATCATAAAAAAAAAACTCTCAAATCTCGGTTGAATTTTTTTTACTAATGATTAGTTGACAAAATAAATAGTGAATAAAATATCAGTATAATGAACAAAATAATGACTAAAATTATTTTATTTCCATTTATTCCCAAATATTTGATTACTATAATTGATTTTAGAAATTTTCGAATTACAAATTGCAGTGCAAACAGTAAATTATTAATTAATTATCAAAATATCATTTGAAAATTTTTAATGAAAAATTATTCTTTACAAATAATGCATGACAGGTAATTTTAATAATGAAATAATAAATTAAAATGGGTATTATATAACTACAGTTGAACTTCCCTAACTCGAACTTCTCTAACTCGAAATTCTCTGTAACTCGAACTAAATGAGTGGCAGTAAAATTAATAATCTTAGGAAAAAGAACTCTATAACTCGAATATCTCCATAACTCGAACCTTTTTTTTGGATAATGGTGATTCGAGTTAGGGAAGTTCGACTGTATTACCTTAATTCAAAGCGATATCTACTAAAATATGTACTTGGAAATATTTTCATTATAAATCTAATCTATATATTTAAGAACGGAATATGCAAACACAAACACACACTAAAACAAAAAATAACAACGCTTATTTGCTAATAAATTGTCAGCAGCGTATGTGGAAAAAGTTATGGGTAAATGACAAGGGAGGGAAATTATCGGGTCATATACTATATAGTAGCTATCACTATCACTAATTACGATATTAAGCCATGTGGTTGTTTGAATGTTTTTGTGGAACTCACACACACAACAACAAAAACAATAGATGGGAGAAAAGCGTGAAAAATAATCGCAAACAACGCACAATTTATAAATTAATGCAAAAACTCAAATTTATGACGATGCTCTCCATGAAAATATCAAGTGTTTTATTTTTTGTTGTGTGCTTGTTGTTGGAAATAACAATAACAAATTAATGGTTAGTAGTTTACAACATTGCGTTGGCTGGGCTTAATCGTGTTACAGCGTGTAAAATGGACGCATCGATGGGTCGAGGACTTTGCACAAATAGCAAAAATCATTTTGCGACCGCGAGCCGAGTCGTAAAATTATGAGAGACACTGTTAAGCTCTGCGGGATCAGTTGGAGCACCCAACGGTAAATAATGCACCCGTCGGTTCGAGTGGGACAACAGTTGGAGAGAGTGAGACAGAGAGAGAGAGAGAGGGAAGAGGTAGACAACTCGCAAAAAGGGATTTAGGATATTTCGATTTTTTATAGTTTTGGGCTTAAAACACACGGCCCGAAATTTACGACCATTGAGCTTGATTATGAACCGAAATGAAATGAAACGAATCGAAACAATCCAACAATACAATAAACAATTTTAATTTAATGCAAACGATTTCGCGTTGAATGTTAAGCCGGTTTCAAAAACGTACTCGTTACCAGATGTATGAGTTGGCCAAAAACAAAATGAAACATTTCAATGTCCAAGACATTAATTTGCTTTTGAGTGAAGAGTATGCAAATTTCGAATCAGCAGAAGTTGTGTTGAAATATTTATAAAATATAATAAAATTAAGTCCCTTTTTTTTGAATGTACATTAAAGTTTTATTTAACAAAGTTTGACATTAATTTCAATACATTTTACGTCAAAATCTTGTAAGGACTATAAAAAACGTTAATCTAAATTAGATGACCTCTCTATCAGTTTGGGATGTATACATATATAGTTAAAACTCTATTTGTATATTGAAAGCATTCATTACTTAATGTACATTATTAATTTAATTTAATTTAATTTCTTTATTTCGATTCCTAGTGCTACAAGCTAACGCTTATTATTTAACGCACTAGTCACTATTACAATCATTGATTTCAAAGTTATATTAAGATTAAACAATTACAAAAATATTACAATCATTGGTTCTAAAATAATATTAAGCTTAAACAATTAAAAAGACGAAAATAGTAACAAATTATAATAATTTTAGCTTTAGTTTTCAGTTGAAAGATTAATTTTCATTTTAGGTTACAATTTTAATTTTCTATAATATATTGTTATGCATGAATTATTACTATTGTTGTTATTATTATTTTTATTTTTATTTTTTTTTTTTTTTTGTCGTAAATTTATTTTTTCTAAAGGAGAAAAACATTTTTAAATAGATTTTAAACAGATTTATTATCAATTCTTCAATTCAAAAACTTAACTTTTAAACCGTTTTAACTACATAAAATTTCACTCACGTTTCAGCTTTTTAAAGCGGATTGCGATATGGATCTGGGCCATATTGAAATCGTTGCTGTACTAATTACTGTTTAATTATGCCTATTTAGGAAACTTGAAATTTTTAACTGTCAGCGAGAAGAAACCGTGAACAAAAAACAGAAGGAGAGAAGGAAAGAAAGAAAGAAAGACTGTGAAACTGTTGAAGGCATTTATTCAAATTAATGTCTGACCATTTAAACCGAAACACATTCTATCAAATGGGCTTAGTAACTTGTCTACTATTGTTATTGCTATTATTGTCATTATTATTGTTGTCGTTGCTTTTGTATCTTTTGTATGTGTGTTTGGCGTTAATTAATGCGAATATCATGATATCTTTGGGGATCGTCATCGAATAAATGTTTTACGATCTGAACTGTTTTGCTGCTGATTTTTTGGTATTGCCATTAAACTTTTGATTAAGACGAACTTGGCCCGAAACAGAAACGAAACCAGATTTTGGTTTTGAGATCTTCAGAGGAGAACTAACTGTTGATGATCAATTAGAAGATTTTGTTATTGTATTTGTATTTTTTTGTCGACAACTTTTGGCGCCATAAATTTCTAATTTATAATTATAAAGTTGAGTTTTTTGTTTTTTTTTTTAATATGGATTGTTTTTGTGATATTTTTTCGCTTCAAGTTTATTGCTTTTGTTAATTGTAATTTATTTGATTGATTTATCGAACGAATAAATATTTATCAGACGAGTTTTGCAATCAGCCTCGGATTGCTTCATATTTTTTAGTTCAAAACAAATCAAAAATAAACACGTGGATTTGGCTTTTAATACTTTAAATTATTGTCAATTTTATATTATTTATGAAATTTAAAATGTGTACCTACATACATATATGATCTTTGAACGCGTCAAAGTCATAATTCAGCTTTAGTTGACATTTGCGCGTTGAGCTTTTTGTGAATTCTTTCAGTTGGGAAGATTTACGCAGAGCTCATAATTCAAAAATGGATGCGTGGATCGGACCGTGGACCGTGTTAATCCCCAGGCCACATTAAATTGTGAGAATTGCCATTAAAAATAAATCCAAGGCAATATGCGGCCATCAAAATAACTCGTAGATCTCGCCAAACCAAAAAATCAGATTCAGATTGGATCTCAACATTCTGACAATTTACGTCGCATCGCAAATCTCGTGGGTGTTTTTTATACTCGTTACTAAAAAAATAAGTAAAAGGGTATATTGTATTCGTTGAAATATAATCGGGAAGCATCTTTGACCCTGTAAAGTACATACATTTATTCATAATCGGTGAAACGTGTGGTGCACAGTTTCTAAAATATAAATATTATTTTGGTAGTTAATGTTACCTAGTAGGTAATACCTACTATTATTAGCTATTATCCTATTTAATCGGAAGAAGATCGGACAAATAAAAAGGCGGTAACGACTGATTTAAGTTAAAAGCGATGCAAGTGCCTAAAAGTAGGCAATAAAAAACATTAAATATTTATTTCTATAAGTAACGGGTATCCTATAGTCGGGCACTCGACTATAGCTTTTCCCGCCCGCTTTATAGAACGGTTCCCGATCCCGTTATGATCATACCATAAATTGGCAGATACTATATAGTAATTGTACATATTTATCCACCTACTTTCGCTTTTTTTGGGATTGCTGCCCGGAAGACAATGACGAATGTCATTGACGACAACATTTAAATTTGCCTTTTTTTAATCTTTATTCTTTTCATAATTTAATTTGTATTAAAATGTGTTTTTAATTCTTTTATTGTCTGCGCTTTGCCATTCATTCCATATTTATTTGATAGCTTCCACAAAATATTACAATGTAAAAGCTTTTAGATATGCAAAAAAAATTATATTAGCATGAGAAAGGAAAATCAATTCTGATTAAGTTATGTTTTATTATATTTTGACTTATATTTTTTTTTTTTTACTTTTTTTGCATTCTAAACTCACAAGTTAAATGCTTGAGGAAAATATAAATGGCAAGACAAGACAAACTTTATTTTACAGAGTATATACCGAGTCGAACAAGTCAAAGTTATGCTCTAAAATTTGTTTTCAATTGGTTTTTTCGAGTACTATTTTGAGATAAAATATCTAAGAATGAGTTTTTTTTCAATTGCTTCATTAGAGTAGAGGTATTCCTTTTTAAATAGGGTATAAAAAATTTATAAAATCATAAATAGCTTAAAATTATGTTTTTTATATAACAATTTGTTCTCTTCAAGTTCAGAGATAAAGTAAAATATATTTTTGCATTCAATCGATAGATATGTAAGTCTATCGATATTGTCAGATCTTTTTGTTAAACAACATCAAACGAAATTTTTCTAAATGAAAGATGAAATCTTTACTGAACATTATTTAAATACCTATATGTATAAACAAAAATTCAATTCTTCACCAATGACGATAATTTATCGTTGCTTCGATCAGACAGATTTGCTCATAAATTAATCGATTTAATTACTACTAATTTAATTCCTTTTTGGTCCTTTTTCAAATAAAACTTTAAATTTAATTCTTGATAATTCTCGAAATTTAAGTTTTGTTATCGATTTTTTTATGAACTTAATCTAGAATCATATGTGAAATAAGAATCATTTAAAACTAAAATACATTTAAATTAAAAATAAATTAAAGTAAAAAATTGAAAAGGTTCTCTACCTTTCTCACTTGGCCATTGCTTTCTCTCTCTCACTCTCTCTCTTCTGCTCTTTTCTCTCCTTGCTTCTCCCTCTACTCTTCCCTTCATATTTGTCACCTGTTTATTATTTTTACCACTTCTGTTGTCGTTGTTGTTGATTTCTTGTTGGTCGTTGGCCATTAAGAGTTGAGGCTAATAATAATTCCGTAATTCCGTCAGTTGCATTAAGACCATATTATCTGCGTTTTAAGCCGTTAATTGTTGACGAATGCCGGCCATAAAATGTGAGCAGAGAAACGAGACGACAGTTGAGTGAAAATGGCGGACGCTTCTTTTATTGATGGCCAATGACAGAACTCCCTTCTGCCCCTCCTCCTGCCCTACCCCCACCCTTTTATCAGTTGTCAGTTGCACTTGTTGCTCCAATCGAAGTTCCCCTTCCCACTTAATGCGCCGAACTCGAAGATCGTAAAACTTTTTACGATTCACCAATTAACCGATGATAATCAAATCACTTGAGTACATTTGCCCCACCCCCTTCCAGTCGCCCTCCCCTCCCCTCCCCGCCCCATTCCAGTCCTTTCCACGCATAATTCTTGGACGCCTGTCGCCAGCTCGATTGACGAGTGTCCGTCTGTGCGTCCGTCCGTCCGTCCGTCTTTCCAGTCTCTAGGGTAATAAATACTTTTACGATTCTATAATTTGATTTGGGCATTTTTATTTTTTAATATTTCTTGGCTTTCTGCTTCTTCTACCTTTTTTTTAAATTGGCCTAAGCTTCCTGTTCTACTCTTCTTCTTCTTCTCCTTTTTCTTCTCTTTTTTATTTCTCTTTTTTTTTGCCGCACATTAATTTTTTTATGTGCTCGATCGTAAAATTCGTTTGATAAATTATTATTTGGAATTTGGATGCTAAAGGTTTATCTATTCAATATTCCAGTATTCCAGTATTGGAATGTGCGACTCGAACATCAAAACAAAATCAAGTTTCCCCTGCGACATGGAATGTAAAATTAACAAATTAATGTCGCATAAATTATAATAAGAAAAAAAAACTTAACGAAGTCCTTTCGTCAAATACAGCAAAGCAAAGCAACAAAACTATTTACATGCATACATATTTAGCTGCTTTACATTGTCACACACACACAGGCATACAGACAAAACGCCCGCACATTGCAAAAAATGTCAGACAGAGAGACAAAATGTCGAAAGCGCGACAGCTGCAGCAGCAGCAGCAACAGCAAAAGCAACAACAACAGCAACAAATTAGAACGAGCCAACTTCACATAGACACACACACACACTCACACACATACACAAGCAGCGTAAGTGAGCAAGGGGGAGTGAGTGAGCCAGCGCATGCGAGTGAGAAAATTTGTTTTGAACTGTCATAAATCTTAATTGTGGCGGAGTGATGGAATCGGAATTCACCAAAGGGTGACGCGCTGACGAAACGCTGCAGCTAATTTGAGAGCGTCTACAAAAGAGACGCCAGCAAACAGACAAAGAGAGAGAGAGAGCGAGAGAGGGAGAGTATGAGTATGAGAGCGGCAGCATTTGTGAGAGCGCAAACATTTCCCCTGCGCTTGCATGGCTGTGTTCCGTTTCCATATCGTACACACATAAACAAGATTTATTGCAGCTCCAATTGGTGTTGTTGGGGAAATCGCTTTAGCGGCCATGCGCATTCAATTTGTGCGCTCTCTCTCTCGCTCTCTCTCTCTGAGAAAGCGCGCTCTCGTCGCACCGGCCGCGCGCCACATTTTCAGTCAACAACAGACCTTTGCAGCGAACGAACGATCATGTTCGAGCAGCTCTGTGGCGCGCCAAGAAATACACGTAAAACGTAAAGCGTAAAGGGTAAAAAAGCGCGTGGACAGACAGATTCGCGCTGTCGCCGCCGAGAGTCGTCGTTGTAATTAATTAGCGTGCGCGAGCGAGACAGAAGCACATTTAATCACAGCATTTGTGACAGGCAGCATCTCCAGTCGGGGGAGGAGAAACACAACACACACACACACACACACACACAAAAAGTAAAGCAAAGCAGCAAAGTAATCAACACACGCTGCGCTGTCGACGTCGCGTTTTTTGGTGGGGGCGACAACAACAGCAACAACAACTGCGCATTGCGTTGCGCCGTCGCTTAACGCAATCGAATCAGAAATTGCCGTCGCCAAACGCGCGCTTCGTGTTCGTGTTCGTCAAATCGTCGTGTTTCAAGTCCAACTCTCGTCAAAAGCAACAGCAGCAACAACAACAACAACAACAACAAGCACAACAAAGAGAAGAAGAAGAAGAAGGCTCCCATCTCCTTCCCATATCCACAAAGCAGACAAAACGAAACGAAACGAAACGTGCGCGTCGCTGCCAGCGCGCTTTGAACTTCATTTTTTTGGTATCAATCAGAAGAAGAAGCAGCAGCAGCGTCAGCATTGTTGTTGTTTGTGTGTGATTCTTGACTGAATCAGTTTGACAGCCGACGCAGCAGTGGCAGTAGCAGTGGCAGAGACAGCGGCAGCAAAGAAGAAGAGCCTGAACTGTGAAGCAGCAGCAGCAGCGACGCAGCCAGTGACGACACGGCAACGCCGACGCCGACACATTCATTCGCTGTTCGACTCTCAAACGAGTAACGACGGAATCCGGATGAACGCACGCACACATACAAAACAAAACAAAACAAAGCAAAAAAAGAAACAACAACAAAACACACACACACACACGCATACATGCAAATGCAAAAGCGAGCAAATTGTGTGCGACTGCGACGCGTGTTCTGAATAAAACAAAAACAAAAACAAAAGCAACAAAAATAATAATAATAAAAGCAAGAGATTCAATTATTTAAATCAAAAATTAAATCTGAACGCCATCTAAAAGTGTGATAAAAAATAAAATACAACAAAATGAAATGCATAATTTAACAAAAAAAAATAAATAATAATACAAATTATTTTCAAATTGAATGCGTCGCATAACAACAAAAAACAACAACAACAACACATGCAGCATATCTAGTCAAAATTCACAACAACAAAAACAACAACAACACGAGAAATTAACAATGAATTGCACGTGAAATGTTTAATCAAGACTGAAAACAACAACAAAACAACAAGTAAATCTACAAAATAACAACAACAAATGGTTCAACAAAAGTATACGTAAAACAACAACAAATATATATATATAAAATACAACAACAAATATTTATATTTAACAATATTTTGCTCACCAAAAAAAAAACTAAAACAAATTAAAGTTACTTAAACAACAAAAACAAATTCAAACGAAGTATACGATTCAAATGCAATTATTAAATTAAATTATATTACCTAAATATTAAACATACAATTTTCTGTCTGCCATATGAAAAATATTAAGTACATGTATAAAACTATATAAACAAAAACAAACTAATAATTAATAAAGTAAATTACACTAATTAACACACAAGTTATACGCAGCTCAAACGCTAAAAATTCTATACAAAAATTAAAAAAAAAGTACCAAGTGCAAATAAAAAACACAAAGATTTATTGAAAAATAATATAAATTATAGTTAATGCATATGAATATTGTGTCAAATTAAAATTAAGTTCAATTTAAACAGAGTGCAAGAAATAGCAAAATATTTAATTTGCCATTTCCCCCCTCCAAAACCCTCCAACAATTTACACTCTTAAACACAATCAAGAAAACCCGACAAAATTCAACAAAATTTGAAAATGTTGCACGAGGCTTTGATGCTCGAAATCTACAGACAGGCGCTAAATGCCGGGTAAGTTTAAGATACATATATTTAAGAAATTGGTAATAGAATTTAGAGAAAATTATAAAGAGGTTTAAATTAGGTTTAAATATGTTTAGGAATAATCCCAATTTCTGATTAATATTTTAATAACACGTTGAAAAACCTCATAGCAGACAAGCTAGAACCATTTGGGAATTCCAAGTCAACGAACGTAAATAAGACATCGTTTAATAAGGAACTTGATTAAAGGTAGCATCAACTTGATCTGTGAGTTGAGTCCAAGTCTTAAATTTATTTTAAGAATTTTGATACTCATTTCTAGTCATTCTAGAGTTTTACTTGATTTAAGATTCATTGTATTTATATCAATATTGCGAGTACTTGGTTAAAGAACTTTTGTGCGCGTATTTATATCAAGAATATATATTCAGCATTTGTTGTCACAACTGTTAATATTTCATTTGGAATTCATCAAAGCTCGAATTAAGCTGCTTAGATCTCAAGTTAATAGATTTTGTGAGGTTCTTCCCCTTGACTATAATTGTACTATAATCAAAGATGTGTGAACACATCAAAATTGATTATGACATGCACTTATCTTGATTTGCGACTTGTTAATTTCAGTTTACAGTCTCTAATGTATTTTTTTTTAAATATGTATTAAAACTTTGGTTTATACTGAATAGGCAAAAATTAATAGGTTTTTTTTTTTCAAAAAGTAGCTGAAATTATTTAATGTTTAATTTCAAAGATATTTTAGATAAATTCAATTAAAACATTGCTCATTCCTTTTGACAATATTTGCATTTAATGGCAAAACTTTACCAACTTATTAACTTAATAAATATCTGATAGGCTGTATAAATTTTTTGAGATTTAAATCGATACTTGTTGCTACAAAACTGTGGCAATTGTTTAGCAATATTTGTACTTGCTTTAAGTTGAATTCGAAACTGGTTTTTTGGCCATAAACCACTCAGAAATATCCGTCAAATCAAACTGGTTAATCGAAGAACGTATGTGTTATCGTTTCGGTAATCCATTAAATTATTGCTCTTGATTTTATTTTGCATAATTGATATCGAAAATAAATCTGACGAATCTCTGGCAAAGCGTCGTCAACATTTTGAGCACCTGTCGTTCTAAATTTTCGAATCCAAGTGTATTTTTATATATATGCGATAGATATATCTAAATATCGAGAGACACCCACTAAAAGATTTGATTTATGAAAATTAAAGTGATAGAGAAAATCTGAAACTCAGTCAAAAAACTGTTCTATTAAACTTAAAGACAAGTTGAGAATTATCAGCTGCTTAAATGTTTTCATAGGCATTGCGATTAAACTTGTTTCTCGATATATTTATCGATTCAAATTAAATTGTATTGCAATTGAAAACGAGTTTAAAAGCACAACAAAAATTGTTAGGGTTGTATTTTCTTTTTTTTTTTTTTTGCAAATTTCGTATATCGATTTTCCGTTTAGTTTTCGCAGTTTTCATTTTTCATCAATTTCCAAGGCGAATGACGATGATGACGTACATAATGAATAAATCATCAGTGAGATTTCTCGAGCCAAAAAGCCGAAATCAAATTCGTTTACGTTCGTTCATGTGGGTGTGTGTCTGTATCTGTATCTGTGTATCTTTGTAGCTGTATCTGCGTGTGTGCCTATTACTAAAAGATTTATGCTCGCAATTTGCAGCTAAGAGAGAAGGTCGAAAGGGGGGGAAAGAGTGAAAGGGGAAATTATGTAGTAATATTTAGTTTAATGTCTGAGATTAGTCATGCGATCTCGATGTATCTGCAAGTACAAGTATCTAAGTATCTGTGTGTCGCAGTTATCAAATGTGCTCTGTAGTTTCCTAGATCAACTCGTCAATCTGTTGACCAACTATTTGTTTATTAATGAGACAATTCCATCTCGTAATTAACTGCATTCACCGCGTTGCGTATAAATCATTTTGATTTAAGCTTCATCAAATAACAAGATTGCATATTATGATAACTGACAGGCGGAAAACTTGTCGCAGTAACTGTTACTGTCGTTGTTGTTGTGGTATTTCTTAAAAATAAAATGTTTATATGCGGGGCCTTAATCACAATTTGCAATCAGTAAATCCAATTAGCCGACTGCGCACAGCTAAACGTTAGTATTTGTATTAAGTATCTTTGTATCTGTATCTGTATCTGTATCTGTGAGTGAAAGGCGAATAACTTCATGCGTCACATTTTCCAACTTGAAATTAAGCATTACATATCAAAAACTCATCAATATTATGCGACTATCCATCAATGGGCTTAAATTTCTTGGCCAAGTTTGTGGGACAAGTTAATGCAGGCCAACTAAATGCTGAGTGATCGCTTTGCTGTGCAAATTGACATGTAAAATAGTTGAAATAAAATTGAGTTAACTGTTGAAAGAAGTTGAAAGATTGTTACCAACTTGTTAATAGAAAGAACACCAATCTAATTTACATAATTAGTTTAAAAACCCAATCAATTAAAAATATATTAGTCTGCATAAAAGTCAACTTATGTTTTATAATTATATATAAATTTATCTGATTCTTCTTTTTTAAGTTGTTCCCCTAGTTTTTCTTATTTGCCTCGTATTAACAATTAAAAGTTCTCTTTTAATAACAGTTTAATGACAATCTGATGACTAACTGCATTACTCACATATTGTTTATTAAAAAGATCCATAACTCTTTTCGCTTAAATGATTTCAACATCCAACAAAATGTCGTTTTCTTTGCTTTAAATAATCCGTCAGTTTATTATTGATCAAGTTCTGATTTTTGCCATTTCCGGACGTAACGTCAACAACTCGACAGCGACTCATCAAAAATTCCCCACAAACTAAACTGACAATTGCACCCACGTCAAATATATTTTTAAGATTATTCAATAAAGCTGAAAAATTTGAAACAGTTTAACACGTTTTGTGAAACACGAATATGAAATGAAACTATTTGTTAAAGTGATAAAAATAGTTTGTTGAGTTATTTGTAAAACAGCGAAATATATTAAGGAAATAAAACTATAAATGTATGGTTGGATATAATTTAAAAGTCGCTGCAATAAAAGATTTAAGAATAACTAATTTATGCAAAATATGTGGAATGGTTTTTTGTCGTCGCCGTCGTCAGTTTAATGAGCTGATTTAAACAAAAAATGGAAACAGATCTCATCAAAAATGCTTATAGATGGAGTGCGATAGAGAGAGGGGGGGAGGGGAAAGAGAGACAGAGAGATCTCCGATGATAATCACGATGATGAGCTTCGATCATAATTCACGCAGTTCGAATTAAACAGCATTGTTCAAATCAAAAAATATGCATACATAGCTCGATTTTAACGATTTTTACGAGCAAAACTTGTCAGCCTCAATGTGTAGATAGAGACAGAGACAGAGAGAGAGAGAGAGAGAGAGACGGGGAATCAAAGGGGGGGCGGCATTTGAAAAACAGCTGGTCACAGTTTCGTTTTGGTTTATGGTTTATGGGCTGTTGTTAGATTTGAATAACAAATGAAATGTTGACATATGTTTCATATTGTTGCCATTGTTGTGCCACTTGCTCTTGTTGCACACACACACACACACATATATATCTCTATATGTATCTGTAGCAATAAAGTTTACTGATTTCACGATTAACTATCAGCTTATCTTTTGCCCAGTGCGTGAAAGTCTCTAAACAGTGATTTCAAAATAAAGCTTTCACTAATGATCTATGACATTTGTTAGTAAGATAGACAGTGACAGAAATATGGTCAGAGCGAGACAGCAAGCTGTGCAAAAATTAGCAAACTCAGCTCAAAATTATTGCCATCTCTATCTGCAGTTCAAGTTATGCTTCAATCAAATGCGAGTTCATTTTAATCTTCAATAAACTTAATTTGTTTATTTAATCGACGGGATTATCAAAGCTCATGAAATTAGTTTAATCTGGGAACTCTAGTACAGATTAAGTAAACATGGAGGTCAAGCCATTGTGTTAAGTTTAAATCAATTACTATTAATTAGCATTCACGCTTTAGTTAATCACGAGACTGAACTCGGAAATTCTCCACAGATTAAAAATTTGTTATCTGTGGTCATGGGAATTATATATTTATTTAGTAATAATATTTATACATGTGTATACTTTAAATAAATGATTTTTCTATTGCAAAGTAAAAATGATTATCGATGAAATAAAGTGACTTTATTTTAAATTAAATTTTATAACAGAATATTAATAAAATGGAAAATTGTTATTATTTTATTTTAATCGATTTCTTGAAGAATGAGAAGCAGTAATATTTTGTGACTTGTGTTAATTGACAAAATGTCAAATTTAGTTGAAAGATTTTGTTTTATATATTATATATGAAATGGTGTTAAATTTGCGAATATTTGAAATTTATCGATAAATCTAAACTTAATTACAAAGATTGAATGGTGTAAAAATGGTTAACTTTTAAGTAATTCTAAATAAAATAAGCTATAATTAATCGATAAATGTAAATTATCGCTACAAATTCGATTACAAATTAATCGAATTAATTTAGCGATAATTAAGCATATTAAAATGTTAAAATACACTCTGAAGTTATTCAAATAAAATGAGCTAGAACTAATTGATAAATACAAATGATCGATATGCTATCGATAAGATATCGAACTAAAATTTCGATAATTAAGCATATTAAAATACACTCTGAAGTTATTCAAATAAAATGAGCTAAAACTAATTGATAAATACAAATTATCGATATGCTATCGATAAGATATCGAACTAAAATTTCGACAATTAAGCATATTAAAATACACTCTGAAGTTATTCAAATTAAATCAGCTAGAACTAATCGATAAATACAAATTATCGATATGTTATCGATAAGCTATCGAACTAAATTTTCGACAATTAAGCAAACTAAGGAGTCGAAATACACTCTCAAGTTAGTTTCCTAATTCATTAACTAATTTCTCTCTCCCTCTCTCCTTCCATTTTAGTGCCCTGCCCACAGCACGCCCCCGATCCACGGAATCGGCCAACTCCAGCGAGCGTTGCCCCTCCCACGACTCCAACTCCTCGGACAACGGCAACGGGGGTGGCGGCGGCGGCCAGAGGGACGCCTCGGGTCACGCGGGGGGCGTGATGCCGCCCACGTCCACAATGTCCACAATGCACTCCACATTCCCGGCGATGCCGCCTCAGTCGCTGCCCGCCCAGCCCTCCTCGATGGAGGCCTATTTACACATGGTGGCCGCCGCCGCCCAGCAATACGGCTTCCCCCTGGCGGCGGCGGCGGGGCCACGCCTCCCCCTGCCCCTGGCCAGCGAGGCGGCGGCGCCGTTCAAGCTGCCGCCGCAGGCGTCGCCCACCGCGTCCAGCAGCCACTCGGAGGCGCTCGACTTTCGCACCAATCTGTACGCCCGGGCGGAGTCGGCGGAGCCCGTTGCCTCCGAGGGCGAGGGGGAGGGCGAGGGGGAGGACGAGGAGTTTGACGACGGCGCCAATAATCCGCTGGATCTCTCGGTGGGCACACGCAAGCGGAGTCACGACAACGAGTCCAACATCGGACAGATTCAGGTGAAGAAAATGTTCAAATCGGAAAGTCCGCCGCCTCCGACAGCGGCACACCCCCCTGCCCCCTCCGCCGCCTCTGCCGCGTCCGCCCTGCTGCCCGCCGGGGTGAATCCGTATCTGGCGGCCGTGGCGGCTGCCAACATTTTCCGGGCGGGTCAGTTTCCCGACTGGAATGGCAAAAGTGATCTCGTGGTGGATCCGCTCGAGAAGATGTCGGACATAGTCAAGGGTGGGGCAGGTGGGGCGGGCACGTTGCACCACAGCAAGGAGAAGCCAGCGCAGAGCAAGGCGACACCGCCAGCTGCTGCACCGCCCAGCAAAAGTCCCGCCAACAACAACAACAGCAGCAGTGGCAACAGTGGCAACACCAGCAACCACAGCAGCAACCACAACTCGGAGGGGGTTGGTGGGGGTGGAAGTGGAGGTGGTGGAGTGACCAAGGCACGGCACAACATCTGGCAGTCGCACTGGCAGAACAAGGGCGTGGCCAGCTCCGTGTTCCGGTGCGTGTGGTGCAAGCAGAGCTTCCCCACGCTGGAGGCCCTCACCACCCACATGAAGGACAGCAAGCACTGCGGCGTCAATGTGCCGCCCTTCGGCAACCTGCCCAGCAACCAGGCGCAGCAGCAGCAGCAGCAGCAACACCACCAGCACCACCAACATCAACACCAGCAACATCAACACCAGCAGCATCACCAAAATCAGCAACACCAACAGCAGCAGCAGCAGGCGCGCAAACAGTCTGGCAACGCCAGCAATCAACCCTCGGCGAATGTGAAGAACGCCTTCCAGTATCGCGGGGATCCGCCCACCCCGCTGCCCAGGAAGCTGGTGCGCGGCCAGAACGTGTGGCTGGGCAAGGGGGTGGAGCAGGCGATGCAGATACTCAAGTGCATGCGGTGCGGCGAGAGCTTCCGCTCGCTGGGCGAGATGACGAAGCACATGCAGGAGACGCAGCACTACACGAACATCCTCTCGCAGGAGCAGAGCATCTCCATCAAGTCCGGCAACGCCGGCAGCGGCAACGATCACCACGGCAAGGAGGCCGCCGGCCAGAACAGCCTCAGCTCCGAGGAGAGTCGCACGCTGTCCGCCGTGCTCACGTGCAAGGTGTGCGACAAGGCCTTCAGCTCTCTGGGGGATCTGAGCAATCACATGGCCAAGAACAATCACTACGCGGAGCCGTTGCTGCAGTCGGCGGGCGCCCGCAAGCGACCGGCGCCCAAGAAGCGGGAAAAGTCGCTGCCGGTGCGGAAACTGCTCGAGCTCAAGGCCAATCCCGAGGAGCATGCCGGGGAGAAAGCTGCCAGCAATCCGGGCAAGTCGGACAAGTCCGAGGCGGCGTTGTTCGCGGAGCGCATGCGTCAGTACATAACGGGTGTCAAGTCGCCGGAGGAGATCGCGAAGGCGGCCCAGTTGCTGGCCAAGAACAAGTCGCCGGAGCTGGAGAAGATGCAGGGCAACAACGCGAACGCGAATGCGAATGCGAGTGGCAATAAGTCGAACAACTCGGTGCTGAGTGCCATCGAGCAGATGTTCACCACCAGCTTCGACACGCCCCCGCGGCACGCCTCCCTGCCCGCCAGCTCGCCCTCGAACTCGTCCACGAAGAACACCTCGCCCGTGGCCAGCAGCATCCTCAAGCGGCTGGGCATCGACGAGACCGTGGACTACAACAAGCCCTTGATCGACACCAATGATCCGTACTATCAGCACTATCGCTACACGAGCAGCGAACGCAGCGGCAGCGAGTGCAGCGCGGAGGCGCCACGCCCACCCCGCCTGGAGGCGGAACGGCCGACGCCGGAGAAGCAGCAGCAGCCACAGGTTGTGCCGCTGGAACAGCAGCCCATTAAACAGGAGCCGGAGACGAGTCTCAAAATGGAGATCAAGTCGGAGTTGAGCGACGATCCGCAGGATGAGAACAAGGCGGAAGCGGAGGCGGAAGCGGAAACGCCGCTGCTCAATGGCAGCTACAGCAACAACAACAACAATAATAATAATATTAATAGTAATAACAATAACAATGGCAATGAATCGGCCAAATCCTCGCCAGCTGCCGCTCCAACCGCCGCCTGCAGTCCGCAATCCTCGACGCCGCGCAATCTGGCAACGCCGCGCAGTCCGGCGGACAGTCAGCGCTCGGCCACGCCCAAATCGCCCGCCTCCAGTCACGGCAGCAGCCACGAGGGCGGCGCCACCGCCAAGAAGGCCTCGTACCCGAGCGACTCCCTCAACGCCCTGTCCTCCATGTTCGATTCCCTCGGCAGCAGCGGCGCCAACACGCGCTCCAAATTGGCGGCAGCAGCGGGCGGAGGCGGATCGGGAGGAGGATCATCCGGAGGAGGAGGCGGCGGAGTTGTTGTGGATGCCACGCCCGAGAATCTGAGTGCCAGCAATTCGCTCGCTGCACTGCGTCAATTCTGCGTGAAGAAAGAGAAGACCGCCTAAAAAGAGAACAAGAACAGAGGATAACAATTGTTGCCACCGAATCATTTTTCGTTGTTTTGGAACAGAAATGAAAATCAATCGATTGATTTTTTGTCAACCTTTTTGTTTGCCTTCCTCACCTGTCCCCCTCTCTCTCTCCAGGGGAGTGGCAAGTGGCGAGTGCGGGGAGGGGAGTGGGGAGGGGGTCAATGTCTTCAGCTTCTTCAGCTCGACATCTTTGCAAAAGACAACAACAACAACAACCACAACAACAACAACCACATTCATCCTCCATCCATCGTGTTGAACATGAGATGATGATGACAGATCGGCAATTGACGGCGGAATCTCTCCGCCCGCTGCCCGCCCACATTTATGTGCGCCACGCCCACCTTCAGCTACCAACTGGCAACTGGGCCGACTTTTTCAAGGTAATTATCACAAAAGATTTAAAATTGCCAAATATTTAGTTTTAATATTTTCTTGAATATTTTACGCATCAATTCACCAAAGAAATATTCAATACAAAATTAAATTAACTAACTATTTTAGTTTCTAATTTAAATCAAATTCATTGTTAACCCTCTAACTCGTAAGCGTGTCTCAAGGCACTTATCCGTTAAATCACAATAACTAAAAAAGTAATCCGTTTTTTAACATAAAAATATTTTTTAGCTGTTGCTAATAAACACAGCTTCACACTTGCAATAAGTTTTAAAACACTCGGAAGCTTTTAATGGTGCTTTTATTTTGACTAAATCACGCCATGCGCTTTTCGGTTTTTTTTTTCGCGAAAAATCTCTGGAGGGTCAATTTTAATCTGCTCTTATTCTGCACACACAACAAAATCTATTTGATTGGTGTTATATACCAATAGATAAATGATAAATCTGAAATGTAAACATATTTTCAACCGAATTTTTTCACTGATAGCCCCAAAAAAGGCTTGAGTCACTTTTCACATTTTGTCCCCTTACAGGTGAACAAAGCCATGTACACTTTTCTGAGCTCATTTTTGAATTCAGAGGCCCAAATTCACCTTAGAAAACACAACTTGACTTCTCTTCGTTTATTATTTGCAAAGATAGCCTTAGAGGGTTAATAAAATATAACAAAGTTTATTTTAAGCAACTTATTATTGGATCTATAATTTTTTGAATTAATTGCAACACTTTTTTTCTCAAACTTAACAAAAAATTTAAAATTTTCTTGAATATTTTACGCATCAATTCACCAAAGAAATATTCAATCTAAAATTAAATTAACTAAACTATTTTAGTTTCTAAATTAAATCAAATAACAAAGTTTATTTTAAGCAACTTATTATTGGATCTATAATTTTTTGAATTAATTGCAACACTTTTTTTCTCAAACTTTACTAAAAATTTAAAATTTTGCTTATTTTTTCGAATCTTTTTTCTTATTTTTTTGTCATAGTTTTTGGTCTTTAATTTTCCCGTTCTTTATATTTAAATGCCTATCTTTTGCGAATATGTTTTCAATATTCTATTTGTTTTCTAAAATTTCGCCTTTCTAATTCTACTTTTCTTTCTTTATACTATCATTTTATTAATTCTCAATTTGTCCAATTTTATTTCCTTGCAGGATTCCCAACTGCGCCTCGTTCGACATCCTTGAAAGACTTTGGCTACGCTGCGCTGAACAATTGGCTTTGAAAATCTGTAACGTTGGGTCCTTTGCCCAAGTAACTAAAATGAAAATTGTATGAAAAACAGAAAAAAACTAAAGAAAATGTATTAAAAGATGAAAACAATTGGAAGATTTAAAGCCCTTTTCAGGGCTGCCAAATGCCTGGGCAAAGAGTATGAAATTTGGAAAAAAAAGAAAAAAAAAATATGAATCATTGTGATCAAAATAAACCGACTTTTATTGAATTTATAAAACGCTATTTGTACTTTTTACTGCGGGGTGTGGAATTTTTACTTTACAGAAGTTCAAAGGATAAAGAGAAACAACTTTGAAATTTTAAACTATTTTTTGAAATCATTTTACCTTTAGCTAAAATGTTGTTGGATTCATTTGGAGTGCAACCCCTAATTTTATTATCGGAAATATATTTTTGGTAAGTCGATTAAAGACACACCTCCAGGAGTAGAAAATAAATCACCCGAAATAAAAGTATTTCAACCCTTAACTGAGCGCTCAAAAATAGCTGCTAATCAGCTAGAAATTCGACTTCAAATACAAGATGGTGATGATGAAGTGAATGAGTTTTGGAAAATATCGTTTCATTAGTGTTGTGAATTTTTTAAAAATAATTAACTTGGATCTGCGACTTCAACTAAAATATTATTCAGTTGGCAACGACAAATGAAACTTTACAACAGAATTATTATTTAATTAGATTTTCTAGTTGCGTTTTCTGTTTGGAATTCCTGTGCTCGCTTTCTTCTCTTTCTCGGGACTACGTTTTCCGGCCAGGAACGAAGTGAGCAGATCCTGAAAATCAGGAACTACGGTTGGAATCTTGGGGAATTGTATGTTCTCGATCTCTCGCTTGGTTTCCGGATCGTTGATCAGTCGGGGCAGCACCAGCATCAGCAGTAGGGGCACTACCATCAGCAGTACCATGGGATTCATGACATAGTCCATGATGTTCCACTGTTCCCGAATGCGAAAGAATCTGCGACGTCCGAGGGGCTTCATAAATAGTGGATACGGCAACTTGACCACCTGATTTGGCCTGATGTGACTCAGTTTTCTGGCCCGACACTTGCCCTTATTCGAGATGTCCACACGCACCGCCTGGAAATAAATGTCGGGATGATAAATCTCCAGTACATAGGATCCGGATGGAATTCCGCTGATAACAAAGTTGCCATCCTGACGCACAAATCCCAAATACTCTCCGCCATTCAGAGAGACCGTTAGATCTGCCGGCCATTTTGCGCCCACACGTAACTGTGCATCGGGGGGCAGGACCACGCCCTCAATAATATACAGCTCGACGGCTGTCTTCTCGTTGATCAGCTCGTTGTCCTCCTCCTGAGACACAGAAAGTCCCTGCAAGCAGCTCAACACTAAAAGTATTAAGAAATTTTTCAACATTTTTGTCGATTTGGCGTTCGATCTCGAACTGTGTGTGTCGGAAAATGTTTTCCCTGGCTTAGGAGTTTTTAAAGTGTTATAGCAAAGCAATATTTGTTTCACAAATTGAAAACTAGACTAAGTTGCCCCTTAGGTAACAGCAAGCTTGTTTAATATGCTACTATTTAAAAAAAAAAAAAAAAAAAAAAATATTTGGAATGACAAATTGAATATTACAAATTCGAGTATTCTTTATAGATACTAAAGAAAACGTTAGTTTTCGACGCGGTTTTTTCACAAAAGTTTTTATGAAATAAACATTTTGAATTTAAAAAATATATGTGGAGAACCACAAAAAATTTTGAAATATAAGGAAAACAACTTCAAATTATTTTAATTAATTTACATTTTAACTTAATTTTTTTGTTTTTTAATCGTATTGTATTTTCTTTAAAGTTGTCTTTTTAAATTTTTTTTTTTTAATTTTTTGAGGATTAGATTTCTGTTTGTTATTATTTAGGTACTCCAATTTGTCCACCATGGTCACTTTAATGTGTATTTTCCTATCCCATGGGATATTTATATTTTATAGTGTGCTTTCGGATACCATTGATTTACTATCAATAAATAAGTTCTAAATTTTCTTTGACATTTTCCTCTACAACTTAATTTTCTAACCTTCATTATACTACAAACGACACTTTACATTGTCCTCCATTGTCACATTTGAATTGTAATTAAACTAGACATATTTATTCTCTATACTTTAAAGAAATCCTTGCTGGAATACTATGAATTTCACTCATTTGAGTGGCATGCCACAATCTGCTGCCCCCTCCCCTCATCCTAACCCCTTCCCCCATCAAACGACGATCGTGACCATTGTGACTTTTTGTTGGTCGATCGACGATCCTCATGTGGAAGCGAGTTGAACCTTTGCTTTTCTCTGTGTGGCACAAGTTCGCGAAGCTGCCACAAATTTGCACTTTTTGAGGAACGTTCTGTGTGCATGCAACACGTTGTCGCTTCTGTTTCTGCGGAGAGTGGCAACTGAACTGAACTGAACTGCAATTGCCAATTGCCACAGAATGTGGCAAACACGATTATGCGATAATTTCGATTTGCCGTCTTTGCAACATGTGCAATAATTTTTATTTTTCTCATTTTTTGTTTTGTTTTTTGGCGTTGCAAAGTTGCAAGTAGCACTGAGATTTCAACAAGTGCCGAAACGATTTTCCAGCCATAATTTTCTCAAGCCACCAAGTTGCATGCCTCATCCTCATCATTATTATTTTGTACCAGCATAATCATCATCATTATCATCATCATTATCATCGTTGTGTCGTCATTATGGCAATTTCGTGGGCATCGTTTGATTTAGCGCCATTTGAAGCCACTGTGGTTGCTGTGGCTCCACAGTCTGTTGGGGCTGTTGTTGTTGTTTCTATTTAAATATCTGTTGTTGTTGTTGCTGCTGCTGCTGCTCTTGGTCTTTACTCTTGGCCATTAAACTGAGTTGTTGGCTGCACTCAATTGACAGCCGAGGCGCATGAAAATTTAAGTTATGGCGGCGGCTCTTCCAATTCGAATGTGCTACCTATTTACGAGTACCTGAACTGAATGAACTGAATGCATTCAAATGCTCAATCTCAGTCTCAGCCCCAGCCCAAGATGCGATTCGTCTTTGGCATTTCGGATTCGCGAATTCAGATGTAGATTAAGTTGCTGCGATTTTCAGCACAAATCATCAACGTTGGCAACGTGATTTGCCATTTACCAAAAAGCGTTTGTTGTCTATGCAAATACAGTCAGGCAACGCTGCAATGAACTTAGCAGTGCAACAAAGTGCAATTGAATGTCGCTTGAGAGAAACATTGAAAGACATTGAATGAAATTGAGATAAAAAAACATGTTAATTACCTTTATCAAAATTCAATATATTAAGATAATTACAATTTAAATTGTTTTTATTAGATTTTAATTGTTATTAAATGTTTAAAACTATTAAAAAGATTTTTCTTTTAATTAAGTATGCATTTGTATTCGGTAGATATATTTTTAAGATCTTAACATTGGTATAAAATTTAATATTTTGAGTATTTATTATTTTTTAAACTAAAATTGTGAAATTCGTTAAATATATTTTCAATAAAATTATGTAGACATTATTGAAAATTAACAATTTTATTAATTTGTCATTAAACTAGGAGCTGTTGGCCAAAATTACGTTTAAAAATTATGGGAAAATTAAGAACTGAACATGATGTTAAATTTTTACGAAATTCTGTACAAGTTTAAATATATAAAATAAATAAAATATAAATATATTGATAAATTAATGTACATTAATGAAGATTGGATCAGAAATATCATTGCTGTATAAATGTCTAAAAATCTATATTGAAAAGTAAGGAAAATTAGCTTGAATGCAAAAAATCAAAATTGTATCTCTTCCGTTCTTAGTCAATCTTGATTCAATTAATCACAACTTTAGCCTCAGATAAAGATTTAAAAAATACCTGAAAATATCAAGAATTTTGTGGTATCTTTAGATTTGTGTTGAAGGGATTCCGAGGTTGTTCTATGAACTGGGTTTTCTGGGGAATACCGAAATGTGTTAAGTTATGCAGGAGACGTCAGCACGACGACAAAAAACTTGATGATGGCAAACTAAAAAAATGAAATTGGCTGCTCGTTTGGGGCCAATAATTTCAGGAATTGACACAAACTAAATAAATCACTCAGTGGAACCCAAAAGCATAAAAAACTGAGAATGAAAATCGATCGATGAAGATGGGGACAAGGACAACAACGACAACGACAACTTCAACAACAACAATGCGAAGAAAAGGAGCCTGGCAATTTCTGAAGTCGAGCTGAAGTCGTGCCATACTTGTTGGCTGTCAGGATCGGTAACGTTTTGCGGTAAGTTAAGTTAGCCTGGCCAGAAAGAATCACAGCCAAATGACCCATTGTTATTGGCATTTGGTTCCTAAACAATCGACATTGGCATTGGAGCTGAAACAAAGACAAAAACAAAACAAAAAACAAAAACAAAGGACAACAAGTCAGGACAGGAGGACAATCGATCGTACCATCGACATGGACAACTTGCGAGATCTGTCGCTTCGACAAATATCGCCCATGAATATTTAAAGCTACTTTTCGATCTCACAAATAAACGAAATAAAAAACAAAAGGTTGCAGTTTTTGAGCTGAATATTTATGGTTGTCAGTTGGGATATTTCATTGGAATTGCCATGCAAATCATTTTACCAAAGAGAGAGAGAGAGAGTTATGAGTACTCGTACTCATACTCATATTCGAATTCATTAGGTATTCGCTGTGTGATATATGAGTGTACCAGTCCAAACTGATTGATAAGAAAGAACTGCAAGTTGTAAATCCGAGTCTTATCTTAAACAATGCCATTAAACGATTTTCTTACAATCGTTCAAATACTATTCGAATAAATATATGAATATATGTATATTATACACGATAGTGACAGGGATTAAAGACTCGATTGAGTCACGTCGAATGCGAATTGTATTCACTTGCCAATCTCAATTTTGGATTTATGATCGTTCTGCAAAATTACATACATATAATAATAAAGCCATATAGACATCGAACTTTGATTGTAAATCCATCAATAGGGCTATCAACATTTTGATTGATTTATAAGCTTTTAATCGTTGCTGATCATATTTCTAAGGGGAATTATTGATTATTCACTGCCTGCGATTAGATTAAAATTGTTTATGGAATCGCTGAATTGTTGGTTAAGTTCAAAAACTGATATTGAGCATATTATATATTATTATACGATCACATTGGAACAGGTTAGTTTCTTTCTCACGTGAGCGAGTTCTGAATTTACGGCCCAATCTTGAGATTAATTCAAAAAGTTTATTTTTGTTGATTAAAATTTTGTAGATTGTAGTGTAAGTGGATAGAAGTAAAATTTAATTTTAAACGCCTGCTGGTTTAATAATAAAAATTTATTAATTAATTGCAAAACATATTACAGGGTAATTAATACAGGGAATTTAATAATATTCAAATATGTTTATTTTATAACCATTATCTTTAACAACAACAATAACACATAAGGGGCAAGATCAGCATTACAGCAATTTTGTCACTTTTGCGACTTGGAATTCTCAACTGGTTCTGCGTCTCGTAAATTACATTAGGCTTGGATCGCTGGTCAGGTTAGCTTATCGACAAAAACTAGACCTCGAGCTAACTAAACTCACCAAAACCATATTTTTTTTAGATTTTAAACATTAACTTTAATAATACAACATTTTAAGCTTCTTAGATATTCAATAAATATTTTTAAAAATTATATGGTTAGTCGATCTTCGCACTCAACAATACTCGACTGTATCCCAAGGTCTCGGCTCATCATGGTTGATTACAAGGTGGCCCTGTCCGCTGTGGCATGCACTCTAACCAAATTCCCAAGTGACATAACATATTCTAATAGGCGCAAAAATATCTTCTAATTAAAAGAAAATTGTTGAACATGTCTTCTGGATAGCTCAGCAATTTTTGCAGCTTTGTTTCAGACTCTACTCGATTTTTTTTTGCTTCTTTTTTTGCATCGAATGAATCAGGCAGAAGAGTCCAGATATGGCTGAAACATTGACGACCACGACGAGGCAAAAGACAACGACGTTGAGAAGGAGAATGAGACTGAGACTGAGAATGAGGATAAGGATGAAGATGATGATGATGATGATGAGGAGGCTGCAAGAAGATGGAGTGAAGTTGGGAGGAGGTTGTTGTGTGTGTTGAGTGCGCGCGCATTTAAAACAAGTTCAAGATGCAAACAATGGATCATTATCCAGATACAAAAAGAGGCAGAAGACGAGCGAAGAAGCAAAAATAAAGAAAAAAAAAACAGATACAATCGAGTGCAATCGCCAAGTTAGCTCAGCATTCCCATAGGTTACACGAGATGCCTGTCTCCAAAGAGAGCATAAGAGTAAAAGAGAGAGAGAGAGAGTTGAAGAGAGAGAGAGAGAGAAGTTCTTGAAGGGGGCATCGGATCGTAGCTTCGATGGCTCTTGTTGTTTATTGATTACACGCTTTTTGGGGAATGCGCAATGGAGACCAAGAGTTGAGGAGATCAGGAGATGATTCGGGGCTTCCAGGGTTGCCCAGTTGCCGGGTTGCCAGGTTGCCATAATGGTGCGGATGCCAGCGGCTGCAACATGCGCCTGTCATGCGATCGCCGCCAGGAACATAACATCCATTACAGCAACGACGACGACGACGACGACGATTGAACGACGATCTGGCGACGATGGAGGAGAGACGCGACGAGTTTCCCCCAAGTGCGACGCTTACGATTGTGAATCCGATTGGACGATTGGGCGACTGTTGGAGGGATGTGGGAGAGGGGATGGGGGGATTGGGAGAACCAACCATCGGTTGCTAGACGGTCGCCGTAGAGCGCGCAATATGAAATTCAATGCTACATTTGTGGCATGAACTAGAAAATAAGCCAAAGGAAGAACTTTCAAGTCTAGTCAACTAGGCAAATACCCTAACTTAAAATATTTCATAATAAAGACATATTAAATAAAATTTTAAAGTTAATTGAAGTACAAGCACTTTTATAAGTACTGAAATATTATTTGAATTTAGAAATAAAAAATAATTTCACTTCTTAAAACAATTTTATTCTAATGCATGAATAAAACGTGTTGGAAAATACTTTCAACGAAATCTGAACAGCCATTTTTCACAACATTGGTGTTAATTAAGATAGTCCAGAAAAATTATTTTGTGAGATTACAATATATAAAATATTTTTTAAAATAATTTCAAAATTTATGTGTAACTTAAGTGCAAAACCATAATATTTATAGAATTAATCTGCACTTCTATAAAAAACACATACAGAATATAATTACTTAAACTCTTAAGGTCGTTTTTTTTTCAATAAAATATTTTATTTAAGTTATAGGATGTACAAGTTTTAAATTTCTATATACTTCACGCCAAAATATCTTTTTGATAGTTAAACAAAAATTACTTACACATTACTAATGTTTCAGTAGATATAAAAAGGTATTAAAGATTTTAGAGCTCAGCCAATATCTTAAATATTTTAAAATGATTCAAAAACTAAAAACTGAATATATAAAAAAAAAATAAGTAAAAAAAAAATTTATACAAGCATTTAAATTTGACATGTTTAAAGTGTTACAAAAGTAACCAAGAAGTGTGTATACCCCGTTCGATGTGTAGCAGAGCATCAAGTGTAAGTGCACCATAAAGTTCTATGCCGTGAGCTTTTCTTTTGCCTCCTGTGCATTTAAATACAAAATATCAAAATTAGCATTTGTAACAATGGCGAATTGGCCAGAAAATAATGGAACTGACCTGGCCCAAACCGTGGCGACGATCTTGGCCACGGAATCGGAATCGGTTGCATCGGTTGCATCTGCTGGGGATCGTAAATCAGACATGGGGCAGAGTCCAGAAGGCGAACCAGGCCCAAAAGGCAGAGGTGGAAGTGGCAGAAGGTGGAGAGGAAAGCGGCGTAGATGGAGCTGAAGGAGAAGGGGGCGCGGGAGGTGAAGCTGCCACGACAATTGCACCAAATTCTACACTGGCCATGGTCAATGTGTGATGTCGTCTGTGACGACGACGACGACGACGATGGCGACGACATTTACAACGGGAGCAGTCTGCAGGTCGTTCAACAACGAAAGGATGACAACAACCAGAGCAACAACAACAACAACAAAAACAACGAAGGGGGGAGAATCGGGAAACAACCGCTTGGCTATTGGCACAAAAAGCATTTGCTCAAAGGCCAATCGGCCGTGACTACAACAACGACAACAACAAGAGCAACGACAACAACAACAACAACAACAACAACACTGTCTATAACAACAACAACATCTTCCAGTATTCGCATATCGCATTGCATTGACTTTAGTACATATCCATGCCATATTTGTATCTCAACTTTAAAGCGACCTAACTCAACTTGGTTGTGATTGGCAAAAGTCAAGATCCTTATGGCCAAGTTAACGCTGCAATGTGTTAGCCATTTGGCTTCGCTGAACTTGCTGCAAGCTAAATGAGCAAGAGATGCACTTAGACTAAGATATCAGAAATACTTACTAATATTTATGCCCTTTTTATTTGATAATAAGAATTTATGCATAATAACATTAGGTTTTATTCAACTGCTTTTATTTTATCTGAATCAAAACATGTTAACTTAATTAACATAAATAAATACATATAAATGAAAACAAGTCAAGTGAACTCGACTGCAAGATACCCGGTGCAAATCAAACAAAACAACTAGAATTATACAATAATTTAATGTTTACAGAAATGGAAATACAATTTCTAAATGTGCTTCGAACTGTTACTCAAACTTCTCCCGCTCACAGATAAAGTTGAATTTGGCTTCGCAGTGAAATGGCAACATTGCGTACTTTGATTCAATATCTCGTAAAGCCACGCAGTGTTGATCATCCAGGAGTTTGAGGGGATTCCTGGTATGCCATTCAAAATAAGCCGCTTGCCGTCCAGTCGTTATCGATTTGAAGACACCTCCGCTGCCCAGATCGTTGATGTCCAGCCAGTAGTCGACTTTGGTCAACATCTTGCTGACTGCCTTTAACTCGTCCGCATTTTGCAGACTAAACAGTTTTGCATTCATCTGACGACACTTGTCGTTGGCATCAAACCAAGTTATCTTTTCCCCATGATCAATATAATAATAATTCATTCCAATTTTTACGAACTTTGTTAAATCTTTGATTTCCACAATTGTTTTGCGCAGATCCTCAAACTTTGCTTCCAATTTCCGATCAAGCATTTGAACATTTTCTTCCAGCTTACGAGATTTTGTTTCCAACTTTTGATCCAGCTTTTGTATCATATCTTCCAAATTACTAGACTTTCTTTCCAGCCTATCAGACTTTTCTATTACCTTTTCAAACTTTTCTAACAGCAGTTTTTTAATAACATCGTCTTTGTTCTCGGAAACCTCATTTGGTCGATATCTTGGATCATATCGTGCTACAAATACTTGTTCACGTTGTGGGTTAATGTTAGGAGCCAATTGAGTAGCGACAGTTGTTGCTAGAAGTCCAACTACGAATAAAATTAGTTGCATTCTGATGGATTCAATCGCCGCTCTGTTAATACGAAGAATTTTGAAACAACTGACTTCTGCCTCTACGAAGAACCTCTTTATATACCCAATTTGAAATAAAATTATCAAAATAAAAACATCAGAGTGAAATTCCCTATACGTAATTTGAATTTTGTCGTCAACTCGCACTTGACCTTTGACAGGAATTTAAAAATTTTTTGCCATTATAAATTTTAAAATGTGTGCATATTTCGTATGTATTATCAATTTAGGCGCCGAGTAAATGGAATAAAACCCCTCAGCTGTGTGGCAATAATTTAAAATTAGATTAGACAACATTAGTTGTACACAACAATTTTTGGATTATCACATTTCTTTTGAGATTTTATATATTTTCAAAAAAACCTTTTGTTGTTATTAGCTCAATATTAAGTAATGGGATTTTACCTATTTCCTAAATAATGACATCAGATTTTATAAAAAAATTGAGGGCGTCGTTAAAAAAAAACATTATTTTTTTTTATAATTGCTTACTAAATATAAAAAAATTAAAAATGAATTAAAATGTAATCACGGCATATAATTAAATAGACGTTCAAAAGAAATGAACAAAATTAAGTGGAGAAAATACGAAGAAATATTGACAGCGATATTTGCATTTCCTAGATCTGTTAGGTACCCAAATGTGTACTCAAAAGATTTTTAAAAGAAACAAATTTAATTTGCTCTGCTCTCATTTCGCTCCCAGTTCTTTAGCCTCCGCTACGTAGCCGTAGCAAACCCTTTTTTTTATTTTTTGGCTATGGCTCTTCTACTGCTCTGTTCAAATCGAGAGCGGCAGCGAGAGCAAATCCAAATACTACTGAGTAGCGTAACATTTTTAAACCCTGTATGTGCTTTAATAATCATTTATAATTTCTTTAATGTAAATACATTATCAATATATTTGGAAGAAAAACACATTTTATGCATACATAATGATATTAAATACTTGTAACTATTTATATTATTTTAGTTTAGGCAGTGTCTGCTTTTCCATTGTAAGTACGGGATCTCCGACAGTCGAGCATGCTCTAGGGTATATGCTGCAGCACTGCAATGCTGGGGGTTGGTTTTGCCTTATAATCGAGCACACTCGTATGTCATCCGATTTGAGTTAAACTAAAGGAATGCCCATGGGAAATCCATTATCACCTACAATCGCTAACATTGTATTGGACAAAATACTAGACGATGCAATCGAGGAATTAAAACAATATAATGTGACAATCAAACATATTTCAAAATACGTAGACGACATATTCCTGATTATAAACAAGAACGATACAAATATTATTTTGGATACATTCAACAAACAACACAAGAGAATCCAATTCACAGTTGAAACAGAAACAAACAATAAAATTGCATATTTAGATATGGAAATAGAGCGGAATGGAAGCAAGCTAACATTTGATTGGTACACTAAAGAAACATCATCAGGACGGATTATGAACTTTGACTCAAACCAACCAATGACACAGAAAATAAACACAATAAAAAACATTATTAGAAATACTTACACACTATGCGACAAACAACACCGATCAAAAAACTACGTAAAATTAAAAAAGATGTTAATAAAAAACAATTACCCAACGCAGCTAATAGACAAGCTAATTAATGACGTCACAAACAAAATTGATAACATAAAAATTCATAGCTTGGTAACAACAACAACTCCAGAGAAACTAACAAAGCAGTACGTCAGCATCCCATACATAAATAACATTACAAACAGAGCTACATTAGAAAAACTTATACCAAAAGACAGCACAGATCACATTACATATGCATACAAAGCTCAAAAAACAACAAGAAATTTGTTTACAAACACGAAAGACAAAATAGACAGAGAAAAGCAAAACAATGTAATTTACGAAATCAGATGCAATGGAAAAGAAGGAGAAGAGTGCAATAAAGTTTACATTGGCACAACAAAACGATCGCTCGCTACAAGAGTAACAGAACATAAAGGAGACGCGAAGAACAAAAAGACAACGACAGCATTAGCACAGCATCTAACGGACACTGACCACACAGCTGACTTTGTTGACGTCAAGGTGCTTGACATTGAGAGAAGAGAGCGAACAAGACTGACGCTGGAAAGCTTGCGAATACAGCAAAAAGGAGACACTGCGATTAATCACAAAGAAGACATAGACCAAACGAACTACATTTACGCTGCTGCAATAACCGAAATAAACTGGAGGAGAAACAAACAAACGTGACGACAAATAATAAGTTAAACAACTTATTAAAATATGGACAACAGAGGCAATATCAGAAGTAGGATTGACGACACCAATATAGACGCAAACATACAACAACAAAAATAAATGTATGTATCAGTGTAACTATCGTATGTTTATGTATATGTAAATGAAATGTAACCCTTTGTGTTTTTTTGTTTTTCTTGAACAATAAAATCAGACTCCCTGATGAAGATGGCAAAGACCATCGAAACGCGTAGGAGGACAATTGAAAATTAAAATGTTTATTTAATTTTACAATGAGTCACACTGGCCAGATCAACCCAGCAAAACAGCAACAACACAAATTACAGCACACACTGGCCTAAAAATAAATTACATAAAGTATATATTCCCAAAAATTTGAAAGAAATTAATCGGAATGAATCTTACGAATTCGGGAGTTGACCTTCTTGTTCAAGAGTTTTTAAAGATCTTTTTAGTATGAAAGAAAGATTAAAATCATATAATAATCAATGAATATACGTTTGGTTGGGTAATGAAAATTTATTGGAAAGAATAAAAATTGAAAATCATAAAAAAACATCTAGAATATACTATGATTTATTTAATAATTCACATTGTTCATTTTACAAAAGGTGATTTTTCTCACAGATGTAGTTGAATTTGGTTTTACAGTCATTATCATTCATAGCACGCTTTCCACCCGCCAATTTCAACTGAACGCAATGTTCGCCACCATTAGAGTTATTGGGTTCCTCTTCATGCCAATTGACATATTCTGCTACCTTACCAGAAATTGTTGATTTAAACACACCTTCACTGCCAAGATCATTGATGCCCAGCCAGTAGTGACCATTGGTTACCTTCTCGCTGACTGCATTGAATTCTTCCACACTTTGTGGACTGGCGAGATTCGCGCCCATTTCACGACATGAATCAGCAGCTTCAAACCAATTTAACTGCTCCGTGTCCTCAATGTGGTAATACTTCCGTCCGATTTTCTCGAACTTTGTCAGCTCCTTGATTTTTGCGTCCACAATTGTTTTGCGTAGATCCTCATACTTTTCCTTCAGGTTTTCATCGAGCCGTTGAAAATGTTCTTCCTGCTTTTCATAATTTTCTTTCAACAGTTGCTCAAGCTCTTGAAACTTGACGTTCAGCAGATTTCTAATATCGTCATCTTTATTCTCGGCAATCACTTCGGGCTCAGGTTCTGTTACTGAATCAGAATCATCTTCATCCACTTTTTCACTTCCGGTTTCAACTTTTTGGTCATCTTTAATCTCGGCAATCCCTTCGGGCTCAGGATCTTTTACTGAATCAGAATCATCTACTAGTATATCCATTTCTCCAAATCCGGTTTCAATTGAATAATCATCATAAGTTTTTTCCTCCGCACTATATATGCCCTGCGTTTAAATTCACTTTAGATTTAAATTCAATACTGATAAGAGAGACACACTTACTGCTTGTTCACTGTAGTGCACAGCGAGAATTGTGACTAAAAGTCCAACTAAAATTAGTTTCATTCTGATGGATTCAACTAACGCTTCTGTTACTATTAAGAAATTTGAAACAACTAATTTCTGCCTCAACATAGAGCCCCTTTATATACCCAATTTGAATTGGAACAATCAAAATAAAACATCAGTGTGAAATGCCCTGTGCGTTATTCGAATTTTTTAATCAACTCGCACTTGACCTCTGACGGGATTTGCCAAATTTTAAAGCATTATCAATTTTAAAAAGTGAAGCATGGCTTTCTTTCGGTTTTTTTTCGGGTTAATTATCAAATTTAGCGACGAATAAATGTAGCGATTTCATGTGCTGTACATACAAATTTTGGGATTATCAAGATCCGGGTTAAAATTTTTGAGAAACCTATTTATTGTTCTAAGCTCGGTATTACGTAATGTATAAGTTTTATACATGAATCACATTAGAAGAGGCAAAGTATAACAAAATAAATTATATAAGTATATTCTATGTCTCACTTTTATTGTGATGAATATGGGCTTGTCCAAATCTCTCTAAAAAATATTCAGTATAAATAAAAGCAAGTACGTTTATGAAAATATATAAGATTTGATTAACAGGCAAAATGAGGCGTGGCAGGCCCCAAAAGTATATGTAATATGATTAAATAAACTAAAACAAGAGCAATATAACAGCATGTAGTATTCGGTCAATTTAAAGAGACTTCCACAACGGTAAACTAACAAGTTTCATTGTTTTCGTTGTCCAAAAAAAGGAAGGAAAAACATTTGTTAGTTCGTAGTTCGTGAGGTTTGAACAAGTTGTGAATGGCATTAACACGATATTCAATCGGGCGAATCGATGCGAACTGAGACTCGATCAACGATTCGATTCGACTTGTAACAACAGCACAAATCTTATCTAAATGGGATTGATAAGACGTTGGAATTTGTGGGAAGAAAGGAGAAATGACAGAGCGGAGGCGGAGAGGAAATAGGAAAAATTAAGTTTAAGTAGCGCTCAGAAATTAAGTTGGAGGATCTTTTTGGTAATGCGAGCGATAAAAGCGATCGCATAAACAAAGCCAATTTGGAAGCGAATGGGGCATGCCCCAAGGCTGGCTTGGGCCTGAAGTTGAAGTTGCCACAGTGCCACACAGCACACAACACACAGCACACAGAAGCAGCTACTTTAAATGAACAATTTTATTTTTATCCCGCTAACAAATCTTGCCAAACGAAATGTTTTACAATTGGCCATCGAGAGTTGCAGTCGGAGTCGGAGTTGCAGCCAGAGTTGCAGCCGGTGCAGGTCCAGCGTCGCGTCCAGAGGCAGCCTGCATCCTCCTCCTCCTCCTTCTCTTTGCTGCTGCCTCCAAGTCTCCAACTCTCCATCTGCATCTGCGTCTCCATCTGCGCAGCGTATTTAAGCAACATTATTGCCAAATCGTGACCATAGTTCCATGAAACTGATATGCAACAGCAGTTGTCCTTACCCCCACTCCACTACTCCTCTCTGCCACGCCCCCATCCCCTCCCCGCCCCCTTCCCCCCTCTGCTGCCCGCTGCGGGCAAATCCGCTTGATGTGGCGCTGCATTGTGAACTTGCCACAATCTCCTGCCCCTCTCCCCACTCATATTTTGTATGAAATGTGCGCCGTTTGTTTGCCGTACAAATTAAATTAAGTGCAAAATGTTGCAGCGCCGCCGTTGGGCATCAAGCGCACATCATAGCATAACGGTGCTCTGCTGCCACATGCCACAGCTGACATATGCCACATACACTCAGAAAAAACTATATAGATTTCGCACACAATGGATATTCAAATACAAACGATCTTAAAAGCTGAGCAAGTTTGGAATTTTCTAAAACTAAGAACAAAAATCTTTTTCAAATAAGATTTCTCTGGGGTACTTTAAGTACGATTAAAAATAAATTTAAGTCTGTACAAATTCGGATCATAGCAGTTTTAGTACAGAAAAATCTTGAACTTATTCTAAAATGAACTTTTTCCTAGTACAAAGCGTTCTCATATTTAAGCTCGTTTCAACATTGAAATATTCTAGTTTAATTACATAAAAATTAATGCCATTTAATAATAATATTTTGTGTTGCTTACACACAACAACACACAAAACACTTGGAATTTAAATATTTCAGTAGATGCTAGTTTAATGTAATTTTTTATTCGCCTAGAACTAGTTGAGAATTCTAAGGCGCAAGCATGCCAAATAAAGCTAGAACAGATCGTTTCCTGCCTAATTCAAGAAACACAAAACGATTTTGATATTTTAGGATTAAAATGGTTTTAATTTAAGTACGGACATACTTAGCTTTTGAACGTCATATTTTTCTGAGTGTACCCCTCAAACCACCACAACCCCCCCTCAATTGCCTTCCTTTTGCAGCATTTTGGCATTTTCTTAGCGTCTCTCCATCCACATTTCCAATCGCTTCTGGGCTGCAATGTTGCACAGTTGCACGGTTGCAGTTGCAGTGGCAATTGCTGTGGCAGTTGCACGGTTGCACAGTTCATAGCGTCGCATATGCTTAACTTGAAATCGATCGATCGTAAATTGCATGCTTACTGCATTTATAGATTTTTTTCCTTTCGGCCAATGTTTCTTTCGATTTTTCTACTTTTTTTTTTTTTTTCGTTTTATTGAGTTTTTTCATCGTGGCCTTTTGTTTACTTTCTGAGACAGTCGCAGCTGGCGTCTTTAACTGAGACTTTGGTCAGCGACTGAGAAATGCGAAACATTTGAAAGGAAAGTCGCCGGTGGAAAAACAATTCAAATCTCAGCTCTTAGACTCCCAGGGATTCAAACCAAAAACACATTGAGAGATAAACACAATTATTAGCTTTTGGTTTATTACTATTCTCATATGTCTATCTCTTTTATGCGAAAAATATACTAAAATAATAATTTCGAATAATAATATTAAGAATACCAACAAGTAAAACCAAAAATTAGGAAAGTAAAAGAAACCGTGTAATTTGAAAGACGAAGTTAAAAAATTCAAATCAATTGCTTTTTTCATACTATATGTCTACCTCTTCTAGGCGGAAGAATCCCAATAAAATTTCGAAAAGTAATATTCAAATTACCAAAAGTTGCTAATGAAAATAAAAAAAACAAGTCTAGGAAGCTCGTAATTTTAAATCAAACTTAAAAAACAAAATATAAAAATGTAAATTAGACCAAATTAATTAAGATGGCAAAAATTGGAAAAATAACAAAACTTTTCTTGTCGTCATTGAAACTGTCATAAATATAAACCCTTTCTGATAATGCGATACAATTTAAATGTAAAATACTCTGTCTAAATTTAGAAATAAATCAGTTATTTATCTATGTATAAGCGTAACATATGATTGGGAATAAGTGACGTGAACCCCACGATTGTTGGCCATAAAAGGCAACAAGAAACGCATCCGTCTGTGCTTCCGACAAAACGTATGCTCTCTTACCAAAAGGAGTGGAAGATAAAGATGTGTGCTTTATAGGTAAGAAGAGGTTTGAAATATATGGCAAGAGAGTAGAGGACAAATTGAAAAGAAAGCCACCAGACTTCCTTTTCCTGCGGCTGCCGTTGAGAGTTCAAAAATAAGGACAGTGGAAATGGAAGCTGAAACCAAAATCCAAATCCAAATCCAATCGAAATCCATGTGTTGCGGCGGGTTGAAACGGCGGGAGGCAGTTTAGAAACGGAACCAAGAAGAACTCAAGCTGAAAAGAAATATCAAAAAAAGAACAAAAAAAAAAACAGAGGAGAAAATTTTCGTCTATTTCGATGGCAATAATTCAAAAAATGAAGACGGCTCGATAGTCATAAATCTGTCAAAAATCCATTTCTTCCATTTACCAACAGCTTGCCATGGCGTTTCCTTTCTTCACACACACAGCATATGTGTATGTGTGTGTGTGTGTGTGTGTGTGTGTGTGTGCCTGCTAAGCGTATCTTTCAGATACATAAACTGGCACTTCAGAAAAATGAAATAGTGTGGCAGGAGTCGTCGTCCATTGCCGTTCGTTTGCCGTCTTTAGACACATTTCACTGGCTTTTGGGTTCTGTTCTGCCCTGTTCTTGCTTTTTTTTTCGTAGCTGTTTGTGGCACTGCTCAAGAGAGTTGCAACACTCGGTGGCAACCGCCAAAGAGTCAAAACCCGAGAACAGCCTCATTGTTCCGAGCATTTCAATTCCCATTCAATGCAGCGAGCGTAACTAAAACGAAAGTGAAGCAAAGTATCTGCAAGATACTTCAACTCGCTCTCTCCCCCTCTCTTTCTCTCTCACTCACCCACAATAACCCGCACAAAAGTAAAAGATACATATATAAATATATATATATTGTACAGTTGATGGAAAGCAGCCATCGCACCATATTTCAGTCAATTAGAACTGTCATAATTCATTCTTCGGAGTTATTTAGCTGCCTCTCTCTCCCCCTACCCCACTCCTCCCCTTCTCATAAACTCTCCCTCTCTCTCGCTCTCTCTTTTCCTCACTGTGGCACATACGGACCCCAATCGCTTGCCTTTTTTTCTATATCTGATAATTTATGGTTTCGCTTATGACGAGTTCCAGAAAATTAAACAATTTTCTTCTTTCCAGTTTTGTAAATAGCCATACATAAGTATAAATGTGTGTGTATGTGTGTGTGTTTCTTTGTGTGTGTTCATCTGCTTGGTATCGTTAAAATTTTGAATTATATAATTTGTTTGCCAGTATGACTATAAGTATTTGTTACTTAATTACAACACAAAATAAACAAATTATATTAATATTAGTATTAAAGAACAATTCTAGATGGTTTATTGTATTTACCATGAGAATTTATATAGTTCTAAAATTATATTTAATTTATATACTTTATTTATATATTTATTTTGTAGTCTATTATCCAAACCAATAAAGAATCAGTTTTTACTTCAGCAAGGCATGAAAAATCCTGAATTTCCTTTTATAAAATATTCGTGGACGATTTACTGACATCATTTAGAGCTAGTCCTTTATATGGAATTCGTAAACGTTTCACTGGCATAAATAATTTGAAGCATCAGCATCATCTCTGTCTCTCTTAAAATTGTTTGATTTTGCCCTTTTCCTTTTTCCGACATACTTAAACTTTTTATTTTTCTTATAATCGTTTAGTTTTCTTTGTGGTGACATTCTTGAATGTTTTACTGGCTAAAAACTTAATCGCCCAAAAGTTATATCCACTCACTCACTTTTTATATTCATCTAAATTTTTTTCTATGCCACACGAAATAATCTTTAATAATCTTTCAGTTCTCCTTCTGGTGACATTCTTGAATGTTTTACTGACTAAAAACTTAATCGCCCATTGAATAAAGTGTATAATCGAAATGAAAACTGGCAACATTTTAAGTATCCATTGGAATAATCCACTTTCTTTGAAAAGAAAACTACAACTTGCTGTTAAATCCTTTCTGCTAATTAGCCTAAAATTATGATGCAATTTTCAGTTAAGAGAAACTGTGCAGGCCATCAAAGTGCAACTAATTGTGTCGTGCAATAAACCACGCCCACTCGCCCAACATGGCCAATGCGCCCACATGGCTCACAGTTTGGCTAATTTCGTAACGCACAATTTTCACTTAAGTACACTTAACATAAATTAACTTGAAATCATTAAATTTCTTTAAAAATAATTTCGAATTGCATTGCAATGGTAACAGCAGGCGGGGGGGGGGGGGTCCTTTGCCAGGACATACACAAGTGGTAATTGCCATTAACGCGAAATAATTTTTGAAAAGGCAATAAGAACGACAATTTCCAACACGCATGCACGTCCAGGACACAAATTGCAGGACAATCATCAGTTGCCAAGGCAGGACAGCGAAATGGCGCAGGACGCATAAAATGCACTGCACTGCAACAAGGGGGCAGAGGGGGATAGCAAATCCACTCAAATGAATTTGTATTTATATTTGTGTTTGTGTTTGTATGTGTGTTTGTATGTGTGTTTGTTTGTTTTTGCTGTGTTTGTTTTTAGGAATAATTTTCGCCCGTCGCGGCAATCAAAACAGTTATGCTGCTGTAGTGGGAGCGAGACCAAAGAGTGTCATGAAGAGAGTGGAGTGTGGGGAGAGAGAGAGAGAGAGAGCGTGGATTCTGGTCTGAGCTCTGTTGCAATGGATTTTTATGTGGTAATCAACATTGGATTGTGTCGGATGTTTTCTGAGTGGTGATGTGTGGTTTCCACTGTCGATATGGCGGTCAGCTGACCCCTCCCCCCACCCATACCTCTTTTCCACTCTGCCTCCCACTCTCACTCGCTGCATTTCCCATACGCTTAACCCATGTTGCGTGGCTTTGACAATTTTAGCAAAAATTTTACAAAATGTTTTTCCAACGCCTCTTAATTGGCGACATCAATTTCAGTTGCCAGCGAAAGTGTGAGAGTGCGAGTGAGAGAGAGGGAGTGCAGCAGAGAGTGAGAGAGTCATATGCTTTTTGAGTTTATGACAAAGTTGTAATACGCTCAGAAAATTGGCTTAATATGGCTATAATGCAGCTGACATTCTAAATAAATGACTAAATCAACTTATTTTCCTATTTTGTGGGGTTATTAAAATGGATTTGTGGTGGTTTATAAGAGTATTTAGCGGAAATTAGATTAATTATAATGTGTATAAGATTATAAATACTTTTGAGGCTTATATTAATATCATTATTCCAGAAATCCAAAATTAAAATAAAAAAACATACTTTACCCACAATCAGCTGACGTTTACGGATGACAGCTTAAAAGGAAATTAACAACGGAAATGTCCTCCCGAGAAATAGAGAGAGCAAGTAAGATAAGCGACATTCGACTGCAGTTGTAGCTGCTAATTACTTAATTTGTTAAACAATTGTTAAAGAAAATTTTGAAAATTTAATGTTTATTAACATTTTAGTTAAAATGTGTTTTTGCAAGTGAAATTTCTTTATCTCGTTTAACGCTGAAAGGCAAGTGAAAGCAACGGATGGATGTGTCAGGGGACGGAGGAAGGAAGGAAGGCAAGATTATGAGAGAATGCAACGGTGCACAGTGGGGCCTTTGCTGATTTTACTTTGCAAAAATCGTAACTTTTGAACCAAATGAGATAATCGAATAATTTTAATGGCATATGATAGATAACTCTTCAACCTATGAAATTAGCACTTAAAAAAGGTGCCACGCCCCCTAAATACTTACTTAGGGGCTGTCAAAGTTGAAATTTGTGAAATTTGTGAAAAAAATAAATTTTATGGCACCTAAAAATAAATATTTTTTAAAATTTTTGATTTTTTTTGTTTTATTTTTATGGTTTTTATATTTAAAAATTACTTTCAAAAAATTTGAAAACAATTTTTTTTTTTTCAAAAATTTTTTTTTGCTTTCCGGTGTGAATTTTCAAAATTTCATATGTCGACCCAATTCCTATGACATTTATATGATATAGTAGTCCGATTTCAACCAATTTGACATATTATGAATCTGGAATAGTTTTTTATATCCAGACCAAATTTGGTTCAAATCGGACCACTATATCATATAGCTGCCATAGGAGCAATCGGTCGAACTATGGAATAATGCCGCGTGTTTTTATTGTGAGGTTGAATTAGTTTTTTTTGATTTAACCTTCTTGGGCGGGTCCAGGCGGGTCTGAAACCATATATAGCTATAAAGAGAAATCAATTGTGAAGCGTTTTGTAGCTATGGGAACCCAATGCATTTCAATTGATGAGACTTTTCGTCTTTCAAAGTTGAAAAATAGTCAAAATCTAGTGTTCTTTAAATTTGAATGGGTCAACCTTAAAGGGTTGTACTATCCACAATTTTTACTTGATCTAAAAATCCTTTTTGGATTCTTAATCATTGAAGAATTCTCTATCGAATCCGTATATTACTTTTTCCGAACGCTTACCCAAAAAAAAATATTTTTGCCAAGTTGTTCGGGCGGCGGTCCTGCAAAACACTAGATTTTGACTATTTTTGAACTTTGGTAGACGAAAACTCTCATCAATTAAAATGCATTGGGTTCCCATAGCTAAAAAACGCTTCACAATTGATTTCTCTTTATAGCTATATATGGTTTCAGACCCGCCCGGACCCGCCTAAGAAGGTTAAATCAAAAAAAACTAATTCAACCTCACAATAAAAACACCCACGCAATTTCAAAGTTCGACCGATTGTTGCTATGGCAGCTATATAATATAGTGGTCCGATTTGAACCAAATTTGGTCTGGATGTAGAAGACTACCGCAGCTTCATAATATGTCAGATTGGTTGAAATCGGACTACTATATCATATAGATGTCATAGGAATTAGGTCGACATATGAAATTCTGATAATTCACACCGAAAAACAAAAAAAAATTTTTTGAAAAAAAAAAATTGTTTTGAAATTTTTTGAAAATAATTTTTAAATATAAAAACCTTAAAAATAAAACAAAAAAAATCAAAAATTTTAAAAAATATTTATTTTTAGGTGCCATAAAATTTATTTTTTTCACAAATTTCAACTTTGATAGCCCCTAATTAAGTATGTAGGGGGCGTGGCACCTTTTTTAAGTGCTAATTTCATAGGTTGAAGAGTTATCTATCATATGCCATTAAAATTATTTGATTATCTCATTTGGTTCAAAAGTTACGATTTTTGCAACGTAAAATCAGCAAAGGCCCCACTGTGCGGTGTTTGAATGAAACGTTCGGGATTTTTCGGGAGATTGGGCAACGCTGAAATGAAGTTTCAAGTTGCAAGTTTCGGTTGCATGAAAGCTCAAGGCGGCAAGGCGGGGCGGTAATGCCAAAAAGGGGCGGGGTGGGAGATTTGGCAGACATTTGGAGAGGCAACAACAATGGCAACGGCGACGAGAAAATATCGAAACAGCAACGATAACAACGAGCGACAGCAGCAACAGCAACAACAGCAACTGCAATTGAAAAGAAGGCAGCGACCAGCAAAAGCTCAAGTGGCAGCCGAGAATGAAGAGGAAGATGATGACGAAGAAGAAGAAGCAGCAGCAGCAGCAACGACAGCAGCAACAGCCAACGACGAATCAACAGCAGCAGCAGCAGCAACAGCAGCAGGAACAATGAGAGACAACAACGGCGACGATGACGTTGAAAGGCAGCAGCAGCAGGAGGAGTAGCAGCCGTCGCAGCAGAAGACGAAAAAGTCAACGAAACGAGACAACGACAACAACAACGACAACAACAACAACTTCATGTGTATGGATTTTTATTTTGCTTTTCAACTGCGTTTTCTGCTTCTTCTGCTTTGTTCGTTTTGTGCTCTGCACATTTTTTGATGGACAGAACAATGAGAAAAGGGGTGGAATCGGCAAACAACTCACAGCACTAATACCAATGCACCATATCTATGTGCGACTGTGTGAGTGTATGTGTGTGTGTGTGTGACGATATGAATTTCGATTTGCATTTTACGAGCACTCGCAGCAAAACAGAATCGACGAAAATGTCGACCGAGGGCAACATAAAAATTGATGGATTCTTCTTCAACGCGTCCACCACAATAACAACTACAATGACAAAAACAACAACAACAGCAAAATGAGGATGGGCCACAAAAGCGCCCCAACAGAGGTGAAGTGCAGTCTTTTATATTTTTTTGCAATTCGCTTGGCTGCTTGCACAGCGCAGCGCATAATGATAGAAACGCTTGAACTAAAATAAATAAATAAAAGATGGCCATTTCCATAAAAAAGGTCTACCTCGCCCGAAAACGTAAAATTGATCAAAAACTCAGAAAATCATTAGGAGGAACTAATAGATTGTTCATTGGATTAAATTCACTTTTCCCATTTTTGCTCATATTCTTTAAAATTGTCTTGCAAATTGGACCGTTTGTACTCTAACGATTAAACTAAATAAGATAGTAAGATTGAAACATGAACCATTTGAAAACATAGAAATATATCGAATTTTTAATTTAAAACAAGTTTTACAAGCTGTTTCGATATATCCAATAAAATTTGATTAACCCATTCTTGGAACGAACTTGGTGAAAATCTTGTCACGTTCGCGATGTCACGTTACAAATTCCTAATAAAACTTGTAAAATAAATGAAATGATAAAAACATATTACTCGCCACATTTCGCAGACTTGCGCAATTGTCAAGACGAAGTCAAACATGACTTCTATTTTCGTAGCGTTCACTATGCATTGTTTTCTATAAATAATTCGAAAGCGACAAGTCTTCAAAGCTTGTCTTTTATAATAAAAATAGTGTTGATAAAATGCATTAAAAACGTGAGAAAACATTTTTGATACTGTCAACTTTTATTATTTTTTTTTTTATTTAAAGACGTGCAAATGTCGCGTTCCCGATCCTTTAAATACCCATATGTAAATGCTTAAATCATGTCATCTTTATCTAAGCAATTTTATTTATTTAGTTAAATATTTTTATTTATGGTAAAATATGCTTAAAGGCCTAGTAATATCTTGTTGGTTAACTTTAGTTTTTTAATATACACGTATTGATAATTTCATTTATTAGCATAATACAATTTTATAAAATTAATCTCTTATTTCACAAGTGCTCTTATAAATTTGTTGATAATTGTTTTTGCAAAACTCTAGCCAGTTTGTTGTTGCTGCTTCTTTTGCTTTTGCAGTTTTACTTTGTGCTCGCATTGGTGTATGTATGTGTTTGTGTGTGTGTCTCGCTCTCTCTATGCGAGAGATGGCTGTGTATGTGTGTGTTTGAGTTTTGTTCGAGCGCATTGAGCTGTCAACTTCATGTCTCAGCAACATTTCGTTTTCGTTTGTTTTGTTGCTGTTGTTGCTTTTGCCGCTGCCGCTGCTGCTGCTTGGCTTTTGTTGTTGCTGATGGAATCTGGCTGGCGGAGCAGAGAGTCGACAGAGCGAATGCTGATGCTGGCTGGGCTGGCAGTCATCTACCAATCAGGTCGGTTGCTGTTGCTGCTGCTGCTGCTGCCTCTTGCCAAAGGATTTCACGTGCACTTCACAAACACACACAGACACACACATGCACACAAAATGGCAGACGTCTTGCTCAAGTGCTCACTGGCTGCAACCTGTATCTGTAGTTGTCTCTCTGTCTCACACACACACAGACACACAAATCGCGCCGCTTAATTGAGTCACTTGAATATGCAACTTTTCAAATGCACTTTGCCACCAACGCTGTCTTTTGCTGCTGCTAATGAAAAATCGAGCACATCACAACATCGTTAGGAGCAGCAGCAGCGACTCGGCAACTCTACAACCGAGGGGTGGGGGTTGCAGTCAAGGCCCAACTGCCGATCCGATCCGACCCGACCCGAGTCATGATATGATTTAATTAGGAGTTTCCACGCGCAATTAATCTTCAGGCAATCGGTATGCGGCACTTGAAGTAGATGACGTTGCGTGCAACGTGCACACGAGACAACATATCAAGATAAGTAACATAATATAAAAAAAAATATATATTCAAGGACTTCAATGTAGCAAGTTCAAAAAGTTATAACTTTTCTAAAAGTTATATTATTCAGATACTATTTGCAATTGGATTGTTTTCAATTTAGTTATAATGAGCAAATAATGTCAACTATAGGGAGTGAGTTTAAGCTGAACTTCATTAAAATTTATCTAATCTCTAATAATGAAATTAAACCACTTAAGCCGATTGAGAATATGTAAGGAATTATTATAATGATTTTAATTAAATTGTATCTATTTCTTATTGATTTTTATTTTATTTAACTTTGATTAAATTGAAAATTTTAAAATAATTTTTAAAATTAAAATAAAAATAAAATAAAATAATTTTAATTTGAAACAAAAATACAAATATTATTATATATTGGATGATAAAATTGATCTGATCATGATTTCAAAATTATCTCAAGTGAATACAAGTGTCTTAATGTTGATCATGATATATGACGCATAAACGTAATTTTCCTCGCCTCCACTTCCACTTCCACCTACGCCTATGGCCAATGTATGCGCCTCCGATGCTTACCCTTGACAATATACTTATACGGGTACCTGTTTCGGTTTCATTGAGTGTGCCAACATGTCTTTCTCTTTCTAACGTCAATATCTCTTTCCTTCTGACATTTCAATTATGGCAGGGAGAAAGGAAAAGAGGCAAGAGGAAGAGAAACACATGTTAAAACAACCTTTCCTTCAGAGACAGAGAGAGAGAGAAAGAGTGAGATTAATGCGCCAATTGTTCCCTTCATCATTTTCCCATTTCCATTTCCCCACTTCAGAGAGATCCGATAATAATGCAATTACTATTTGAAAAATGATGTCTGACAGTTTTGAATTTGTCATGGTATTTATCAAAGTCGCCTCAGTCAAAGATCCAAGAAACAGCTCCTTCCTGCTACGACTTCGACTCCGACTCCGACTCCATCTGGCGATGTCTTAGTCTTCTTCGTTGGGTTGAAATAAAAAATTAACATGTCACTTTCATCGCAGGTAAATCAGTTGTTCTTTTATGGCTGAAGGATTTACGTATCTCCATCTCCCTCTCCAACTCCAATTCCATCTCCTTCTTCTTCTCCAACTGGCATCTTCAAGGTTGCATCTGTTGCGTGGAGTTAACTTTTGATATCAACGCTACAAAAGACTTATTAATAGCTCTATTAATTCACGGATAAGACCAACATCTTTTTCAGCTTTAATTCAGTTGTACATTCACAAAGGATTGCAACATACGACGAAGCGGCTCATTTGTTAAACCATCTGAAAACCAAGAAAGAGACGAAGAAGAAGATTCTGAACTCTGCAGAATTTTAGCTGGTTTCAGGATTCGAGTTTGCAATGTGTAGAATAAGGGATAAAAATGGTCCAGTGAATTCATTTCTTTTAGCAACACAGCTTTGAGATTTCTTCCATAAATTCTTTCTGGATTGAGATAGAAAATCTTTGAAGTACTTAAAATAATTTCAAAAAAATATTATATTCTATTTTTTTTTGAGATACGAATTCTTTGAATGAATTCAAACATTAATTTTTAGATATTTTACAGATTGTGATTATTCTACGCTGCCTTCCACGATTTATTGTCATAAAAACTCTCAGAATTATAATCAATTTTCAAGGTGTCGATGCGTGATTATAGTTTATGTATTTTTCGAATGTTTAAGAAACAAGATACTTTTAATAAGTGTTAAATAAATTAAGTATCTGAATTTGTAGCAAATAATCTTCGTAAACAAAATAGTAACTGCTATTAAATTGTTGAAACTCAGCTGATATTTTTATGAAATTATTCTATAATGTTGGAATATTGTCTAAATTAATTCAGAAATTAGATTAGTAAAATTATAAAATTCTCTGAGCTTGTTTCACTTTGATATGATTACTTGTACTGTTAAATACTCTGCGTTTAAAGATACCCTTTGAATACGCTTACCCCATTCATCAGCATACAGGGTATTTAGAACTCGTCATAATTCTAACCCTAACTCCCAGTTGATCCAAGCGAAAATATATGAAAAGCGAAACAACAAAAAACAAAAACCTTAAATTTATTTACACAATTTGAATGACGTGAAATATGAATATTTATACAAATGTACAAAAAGCAGAAGCAGAAGAGAATTAGGAAGAGAAATGCAAAGCCCCCACACACAGACAAACACACACACACATAGAGAGAACGTGCAACATCATCTAAAAACCTGTGACGCAATAAAATAGAATTAATGGAACTGGAATTATGCGACTGATGTGACCCGATGCAGCAAAGTTAGAGAGGGAGAGGGAGAAGGAAGACCAAACAGATCCTGGCGATAGCATTGTCTGTGTGTCTGTGTATCTGTGTATCTGTGTGTGTGTGTGTGTGTGTGTGAATGTGTCTGTCTGTCGCATCTAATATTAATAAATATCTTCAATCTGCTGTCAGAGAGTGCAAAATAGTTATTGCGCGATATGCAATTAAAATATAGCTAAAAACGAAAATGAGGAGGAAAAAACACTGAAGGGGGAGAGTAGCAAAGTGTTGGGGGCACAGTGGCAAAGGGGGGAGGGGGCGGAGGTGCAGGGGCAGGGGCAGGCGGTAAGTGCGCAAATACCCCTGACAGGTAATAAAAGTAATTTATGCGCGCTAAGGGTTGTAAATGCGACGCCAGGACGACGGCAGGACAACAACAACAATAACAACATCAGCAACGACAAAGCGACAAAACGACAAAGCGACAACTGGCAGCTCGTTTATGCTGAATGACGTTGACACCGACTGTGGCAGCAACTTTGGCAGCGACTGTGGCAGCCACGATGATGATTGCTCTGCCCAAACAAATACAAATACATATGCACATTCTATAATTCATATTCGCTATCAAAGATCACAAATCAAATTATTATGCCATGTGATGGCCGCACACACACACAGACACACGGAGACACACGGAACAGCAACCACCACAAAATGTCCAACAACTTATATAAAAAAAGTGCTGTTTAAATAGAAAAAATCCAAATTATATCGAACTTGAATACACTCTAAGGAATTTTAATAATTTCAAAATAATAGATTTAAAATTTATAATTACTTTTTAATGCTTTCATTTAAAAATTAAATTTATATTTAAGTTCGAATTAATTTAGCTAATTTTATTCTCATTTTAAAAGTATTTCTTGCAAACATTAAATAAAATTAAATTAAATAAACATAACATAAATAAATTCTTATTTAAGTAAAAAATTTCTTCTTAAATGATTAAATTGAATATTCAATTTTCAAAGTGTAAAAATTTTTCTTCACTAAGTATATTATTTTATATATATATTTTTCATATATATTTAATATGAATATAATAATAATAAAATAAATATTTTAAGATAAAATCTAGACAAAAGTGTGTAACGAAATAGGATTTATTGAAATTATGAATTTTGTTAAGTTTTTTAATCTAAAATTTGATTCTTTGTTAAGATATGAAACATTTTAACTGAAATCATAAGGATAGTATTTACATATGTATTAATTCATAATAATTTAGTTCAATGTTCTAAATAAATATTTTAATAATTTTAAAAACATTTTTAAACTGTAATATTTATTTCTGAATTCTCGTCGTCTGCATAATCATTACCGAAAAAGACAATCCGACTTGACAACTGCTTAAATACCCTTCACATTTGAAGCTTGACATGTGTGTGTGTGTGTGTGTGTGTGTGTGTGTGTGTGTGTGTGTGTGTGTGTGTGAATGTCAAAATGTCGTATGCTCATTTGCGCGCTATGAACGTAAGCAGTAGAGTGAGAGCGTCAGAAAGAGACGGGCCAAAGACCCGTCAAGTTGTTGCAATGCGATGTGTCTGCCAAAAGCGAAGGATACAAAATACATACATACATACGCCATACAAGAGTCAAAGGATATTATTTTTATGATATCTGTGTCCAATCTCTTGATTTATTCGGGCACACGAATCCGAAACCAAAAACTTTGAATTATTTTATTCAGCTGCCATTTTGTTTTTGGAATATGTCAGTGTGCATGTATTGTGTCTGTGTGAGTGTGTGTGTGTGTGTGTGTACTCCTTCCCTCGGGGCGGACTCTTGGAAGGTCTCGCAACGGACTCGTCCTTTTTGGCGCGTTTAATTTTATACAATTGAGTGATTTATTCGTGTCACAAAATAAAAAAGAATTATGACTCGAATGCTCGAACTCAAATAAGGGTCGTTTTTTGAGCTACCCGCTTTTCAACCCCTCCCCTCTGTTCTGATGTACGTCAAGAAAATGCTCTGATGGTGGTTGGAAAATGACGGTCTCTTTTTTTGTCGTTGTTGGCAAAAGTCGAACTCACATCCTCTCTGGTCTCTGGTCTCTGGTCGTTGCCCTGCCCCCAATTGAGTTGAGGGTTCGTCTTGACTGACGAACTGACTGACTGACAGACAGAAAGACTGACTGACAGACTGTCAGTTTCTTTCGTCGTCTCTTTCTCGTCGTCGTTTTCGTTGTCGGCCATGATGGAATGGAAATGCTGTCTCTATCTCTATCTATCTGTGTGGGGTTGTTCCTCTCATCTCAGTCCCCAGTTGATTCTCACATCTCTTTCCCACTTGTGCGATTTCAAAGCAAACTCTAAGTGCTTCCCTGTCTGTGTGAGAGTGTTTTTCTGTGAGTGTGTGTGGGGACAATTTTCCAACAACTTGATGCGGGTTTTTCATTAAAAAGTTTCAGCGTTAATTTTGACGAAAGCAAAACGATTCTTGAGTTCTTTTCATTATTGTGAAAACTGGTCAACGTGGGAGTTTCGATAATCTGCTTGATGGGAATTACGAAAATGAGAAAGATAAAGATAAAGATAAAGTTTGTGATTAATTTTGTTTGAAACAACTTATTGGCAATATTTTTTGTTCAAGCAAAATAAAAATAAATGAAGTTTGTAATAAATGTGTAGTAAACTTAAAACACTGCGTGATGCTTTCGTCACTAGCGTGGACTTCATTTGAAAGCATCATGATAAATAAAAATTGAATAATTTGAATATCTTATCGATTGTTAATTGGGCTGATTGTAGTTCAATCTGTAGAAGCTCGAAAACTTAATTATTATTTAAAATTTAGTATATAAGGTTTAAAAAAGTTTAAATTAGTAATCCTTAAAAAATTCTTTAAATTGCTTTAATTCTTTTCTTGAAATTTTTTTCTTAATTTTGTAAATTAAAATTGTTAGTTGAGGGAACACAAATTCAGATAGTCTCTTTTTTTTTTATTTCCATTTGGTATTTGAATTTGATATATGTACATTCCCAAAACGTCTAGCTCGGTTGATTATAGTCATATGCTTAAAGTTATTCTTAACATTTAATATATAAGTTTATAAATATGCTTAAATTATGTAAGTTATTTTCTTTAAAATTCTATTGTTTTATTTTGAAATAAGAGCAGAATAAGTTTAGGGAAAATAAATTCAGATAATCTTTATCTTCACCGCATTCTTAATTTCCATTTGGTTTTTGAATTTAATATACCCCCCTAAAGCGGCTAGATTGGCTGATTACAGACATAGTATAATTAAGGTGACCTGCTCGACCTGTCAGCGGCCTACAGAAGAAATACCAAAAATTATGACTAATAACTTAAAAATTGAAACAAATTAAAGAGCAGATGCTGGACCTAAGAGAGATTGTATGTTATAATATTGAATTCAATGTGGGACTGAGAGCCATTAAAAATGCCGCCAAGGCGAAGAAACTTCACATGGCTGAAAAAACCATAAATTTGATAATTGACTTTCCACCATAAAAGGGACTGAAGGAAAAACCAAGGCTTACATAATCGAAGAAACGCATAAATCTCTCCGGGGAAAGAAAAACGAGATGAAAAACGCAGTCACTCAACGAGAAGGAGAGGGAGAAAGAGAGTGATGGACAGAGAGAGAGAGAGAGTGAGGGAGAGAGAGAGTGACGAGAGCAGTCAACGGAAATGTGCGTCATAAAAATATTAAAAATTTTGGAAAAGACGAAAGAAAGATCAAAATGGGTTTCTGGAGTGATAGATAAAAGAACTCGGACCGAACTCGTCGCGTCGTCTGAATTGTTCGTTCCAGCGCATTAGAGCTCGATGGCATTTCAATAGGCCATAAATCTGTTTAGCTCCCATCGACCATCTCTCTCTACCATTATCATCATCATATTTTCATATTTTTTCCTAAATTATACACATGCTGTGGCAGCTGCGCGTGCGCAAATGTATCTGACGGATGCGCGGATCGTTTTCGTTTTCGTTATGCCAAATTAGACGACGAGTGTTTTCTCTCTGATTTATGTTGTCCTTGTGTTAAACGGTGTCCCGTGTGGCGTGTCCTTTCTCTACACATTTCACATTTTCTATTTCGTAAATTTGCCTAATTTTAGTATTTGTTGCCTGCGGGGCATCAAAACCACCCGGAGGCACAGTTGAAGTCTCTTTTTTTCCGGCACTTTCTTTCTTATCTCTCGCCTCACGCACACACACACAATTTCCACATTTGGAAAACAAAAATAAAATGAAAATTATGAACTCCTTTTATGTTGCATTTTCATTGGAACTTCAAGCCAATCCATCCGTCTGTCCATCCGTCCATCTGTCCTCCAGTCGTTCCCTTGTAAATCACTCAATTTTTGACATTTCTTTCTAAATTGCGTGACATTGTTTTATTGCCTGCATGTGTGCAAGAGAGGCAGACAGAGAGTGTGACTGAGAGAGAGAGAAAGAGAGAGAGAGAGAGTTGGCCATGCGGGATGTTTGACATTGTTAGTTCCCCGTCATGGAGGCCATTTCATCAGTTTAACAATTTTCAGCGCCATATTTACGCCTAATTCTATCGAGAACATCAAGAACGTTTCCAAATCCCAAATCTCCATTTTAATACTGATCTGTGGCTCCCATATAAATAGTTATCCGCGGGCTTTTTGAGGTGGATTTCAAGTTGTCAAAACTTGATTAGTTGCTTTTGATTTTATTTTGTTTCTGTTTTGTTCGTTTTTTCTTCTGCATTTGCTTCATTCCAATCCGCCCATCATAAATCTAACGAAAGGGGTTGCTTTTGTCTGACGGGAAAAGTATCTCCAAATACATATTTTATATTCCCTGTCACTTGAACACTCCCTGAAACTTACTGAACTCATGTTTTAAATATGTGCAAGTTAACAGAAAGCTCGAGGATATTTAAGATACGAAGTAAAAGGTTCTGTCAGGTATTTAACATTAAATATTAGAAATATCAGTTTTGTAAAGAAAGTTTTCTTAAAGAAATATAAATAGAGTAACAGAAAATCAGGTAATGTTAAGCCTACAATGTCAACCATGTAACTCTAAATTTTATCTGGTGTATAACTAAATTTTAGTTTCTTAGTTTAGTTACATTTTAACAGCAATTTATTTCAGAATTGAATATTATTTTCAATCAATTTAACGTCAAAAGACTTCATATTATAGTGCTGACAATGCATATTAAATTCTCGGTAGTAAAATTATATCAAAATGTTTTAATAGTTTTATATTTTTGAGCTAATCAACTCTTATATATTTGTATCTATTAAATCTTATTAAATATTTTTAAAACATATTTAAGCTTTTACATTATCAAAAGATCATTCTGCTTAGATAACGATAGTAATATCTATTGATACTTGAAATTTAAATTAGAATTCGTCAATTAGTTCATATAGTTAAGCATATTCATAGAAGTACGATGAATATTGAGTTTCCAGCTTTGTTCTTTAGCTAACAATTGACAATTGATATGCAAATTTGTATATTAATACAGATAGATATTTTAAGATTGAACCTTTTAAAAGGCAAACAACATTTATAGCGAGAAAACGCTAATCAGGAAAAGCTACACAAAGTAAAGGCAATTAAGTAATGCCAAAGAATAACAAAAGAAGGAAGTAAGAAATGAGGAGTAAGTGGGAAAGAAAGTGAAGAGAAAGGAGAGGAGAAAAAACCTACCCTGAGATGGGCTTTATTCTGGCTTGACATTAAAATATAATTGCGACTATTTAATGCCATTAAAGTCACTGCGGCGATTAATGACTAATGGAGGTGGTTGCTGAATGTGGTGTGCTGATGTGTGAGGGGGTGGAAACAGTGATAGAGAAAGTGAAAGTAAAAGCAAAAAATGGACAAGGGGAAAGAGGGGAGAGGAGAGAGGAGAGACGGTCGGACAGTGGGCAGTGCTCGTGACTGGGATTGGGATTGGGATTGATAGAATGATTTAATGTCGCCAATAAACGGAGACAGGCAAACGAGACGTGCGATTCATTCGCAATTCAAGACCCGCATGGAAACAGATACATTGCCCGACTAAAGATACAGATACATTTGGAACTATGTGTAGGCCAAGATGGCTGCCTCACATTTTTTTGGTTTTCGTTCATCGCATGCTCAAATGACATTTAATGTGTCAAATAAGGGTTACTCCCACCCCCCAGCCCCCTCTGTTCGCCTCCTCTCCCCTTCACTCCATCGATCTTCCACTGACTCCGACGACTGTCATCATCATCCACTTTCTCGGCTGGGCAGGCAGAGAGTTTTATGTGAAATTGATATCCGTTCGAAAGGCAGACATCATGAAATGTATCTTCTAGATACAAGGGAGTCCTTCGTGTGTGTGTGTGTGCGTATCTTTATATGTTGCTGTATGCGTGTGCGTGTGCGTACATAAATCTGTCAGTTTGCTTTCTTTTTGTCACTGCGCCCTGTCAATTCACACAAAAATTATGATCCTGAAAAGTAGATTATCCTTGATTTATCGCCGCATCATTCGAAAGTTGAAAGCGACGCAATGAAATTGCGTTCCACACACACACAGCTATAGATACTGACTAAATGTATCTTTGTATCTTTTGTTGCCAGCATGTGTCGTCATTTGGTTCTGTCTGTCTGTCTGTCTCTGCTCCCGACCAGGCCAACAGTGAATTCCATCTACGCACACACTTTATTTGTTGACATTTCTCTCTCTACTTCTTGCATTCTTTCTCTTGTGCCCTTTCTTTGCTTTCTTCAATTCGTTTTATTTATGTTTTCTCGTCCTCGGCCTACGTCATCCGCTTTAAGAACCCGCAGATAACAACACGTCAGAGCACTGAGTGAAAGAAAGTATCTGACGGATGTGTATCTCTGCATCCGCCACATGCAACTGCTCATCAACGACCTTTTCAAAGGATAACACACACTCACACACACACACACACACACACACTCGCTTGTCTCTGGCGACAATAAATAAAATTAAATGTGCTTTTGTTTGAGCCAATTGAATTATGTGCGTGTGAATGCCTCGTTTCCATTCCCATTCCCACTCTCAATTCCACTTCCAATTCCACTCCCATTCCCCATGTCTTCTTCTTTTTCTTCTCCTTCTCCGCTTTTTCCAGTTTTTTTTAGCTGTCAACCATCTGATGACCAGTCAACTTTTATTGCCTTACAAATTTCAGAGCAGCAATTTAAATGGCGACTGTCTCATCTACAAGAGTTATCACTGTAGCAATGTCTGTGACACTTTTGATGGAATTGTTATTTTGTGGTGAATTTAACAGCAGAACGAGATGTTCTACATAATCCTCTCTTCTTTTATTTTCGTGTTTTAAAAGGGTTCCTCACAACAAAGCCAAATGCATAAATTTGTAAATGGTTTTCTATTATGCCCTGCACATAATGTAAAAGGGTTGAAAAGGTTTTTTTTTATGTTTATTTTGTCAAAACTCTAATAATTTCAATAAAAAGCGAATTTTTGAGACACATTTATATTTTTATTTTTGAAACCTTTTTTAATTTTAACTCTTATATTCGAGTAATATTTACATTTCTTTTTTATTAATTAATCTCTTGTTTCAACTTCGACTTTAAATATATTTTTAATAAAATATAATAAATAATAAAATTCCTTTTTTTTAAATCAATTTTAGTTTTATTAAAATGTGTTTAAATTAGAAATATATTTTCATTTAATTCAATTTTTCATTGCACTTTAATGATGTTATTACTCTGTCCTTATAAATACTCAGTCTGCAGTAATTTCTGCATAACCCTTGCAAACAAAATGCCATTAAATTATACCATTTAATAGCTTCCGGTTTTGAGACATTCGCAATTTCAATCATCAAGCTATTCAAAAGTTCGTTGTGCTTCATTGGCAAAAAAAAAATGGGATAAAGGGAAAAATGTAAAAAAAGAGAGAACAGGAGGAAAAAATATATTCGCATTTTGTAATAAATACGCTGTCAAGCCCGCATCGATTATGGACACTCACGGATGCACTCAGACACTCACACTCACACATTCACTGACATTCACAAACGTATTCACATTCATCGGCAGCAGCAGCAGCAGCGGCAGCTCCAATAATGTGAGTCAATAAATCGACAATCAAGCAATCATACACAATTTATTTCCCGTCATAATTATCGAGCTCTCACTGTATGTGTGTTGTGAGTGTGTGAGTGTGTGCGTGTGTTAGTATGTGTGTGTGTGTGAGTGTGTGTGAGTGCAGCGTGTGATTATGACGCTGCCGTTGGACGCCCTGCAGCGGGACTGAGTGACTCCGAGTCCGAGTTGAAGCTCCAAGCTCCATGTTTCATTTGCAGTTCTGGCTCGGGATTGAAGGGCGGGTTGGTCAAGAAGGGCGTGGCGGGGCAGGAGTGATGGGTGGGGTGGGGTGTGGTGGGGGTTACAGAGTCAGAGACAGCGTCTCCATCTCCAGCTCCATCTGCGTCTGCAGTCGGCATCTTCAGCCGCTGCTGGCGTTTGATTTGTGGCATAGACAGGCGACTCAGTTGTTGTTGTTCTTCTTGTTGTTGCTGCTGCTGTTGTTGCTGCCACACCGACGACGACGAGTCGCGTTGAGCTCAAGACCTGAGCGAAGTCCGAGAATTATTTGATTCTGTTTTGGTTTTTATCATTTTTATTGCCCAAGAAGATGCTTGGCCAGGTCTACAACATCTCCTCCCTCCCTCCCTCTCTCTCTTTCTGTCTCTTTCGCTCGTGTCGTTCATTTGACATTCCTCCGCGCCAATCGCAGCTCCCGCCTCGGCATTATTTTAATCGATTTTCAGTCACCGCTTCCCCCACCGCCGCCCCTTACCCCTACTCCTTCTAATGGCCCTGGCTTTTAATTTTTTTTTTCGGATTATTCTGGTATTTTTTTTGGTATTTTTGCTGTTTATTTGTAATTTGAATTTCAACTTGAAATCGCTTTGGCCTTGTTTGCTTTTGATTTTCGCCTAGTTCCCCGCTCTCTTCTCTCTCTCTCTCTCTCTTTTTCCTCCATCTCTTTCTTCTCATCATCGTCATCATCTTTGGGGCATTTGTCATTGGTCAATAAATTCGATTGATTTATGCAGTCGACGGCAATTTCAATCCCAGCTGCTTCTCTTTTTTTTTTCGTTGGTTCTTAACTGAAATTGAATTCCAACACTTTTATTTATTCGAATTGAAACTTGAAATGTTCTTTTTATTTGGCCTCAGACTGAGCATGTTGTTGTTGTTACTCTTCATCTTCATCTTCAACTTGTTGTTTTTGTTGTTTTAGTTTTCTTCTCACAGTTCACGGCTGGACGTCGCGAGTTCAAGAGTTCAACGTCTTGATGAACGCATTTTCCATATTTTTGGACTTGTTTTCGTTGCGTTTATGAAACTTTCAAATCAACTCGAATATTTTTCAATATTAATGATTGCTCGAATTTATTGAATGACTTTTTAGCATATTTAAAGCTTCAATAAATCAAAATATTGAAATAGAGAAGCTTAGACTTAGTGGCGAATAATTACTTTGATTAGTAAGACTTAAGTTAAAGACCTTAACTTGAATTTACACAAATTAATGCATATTTATTTTTAATTTATTAAATTTTTTATGTTATAATAGGATATAATATTCTAAGAATTTATTTCAATTTAACTCTTTAGATATCTTTCATTTAGCCAATTGAGTTGCCATTTTTTTGCGTACAAACCAAAGATTCAACGACTTCATTAATTGCTGTAATTTTTCACAGCGCTGCAAAAAAATTCAAAGATCAAAAAGAGAAAAATAATACGAATATCCAAACATTTTCTGCATTAAGAAGCACACTATAAAAATAAATCAATCAATAACACGAAATTAAGCATAAAAATATATATGGAAAATACAAAAAAAAAATATTATAAAAAATGAGAGGAGAAAAAGTTGAAAAATAAACAAGTTCGCTTTGTGAGCCACTGGCCACGGGGAGCTGCTCACATGTTGTGGCAAGTTATTGGTCCAAATGATGGCCCAGTGAGAGCAAGATGCACAGAGTGAGAGAGAGAGATAGCGAGCGGGAGAGGGAGAGAAAGAGAGGGGGCAGAAACAGCGGGCTGGAAGACAGCGTCAGCTCATTGGATCCTAATTCCGAATAACGAATTTAAGCAATTTACTCAAATGCTAATTTATGGCCGATTGATGCGCAGGTAGTCAACTCAACTCAGTCCACAGTCCACAGTCCATGGAGTCCACACAGTCCATGGACACGGACACGGGCACGCAATCAAAATGTGGCAGCATCCATTCATTCCATTTGTGGCATGTTGCAGCATCCACAGCGGCAACACATCATTATCAACTGCGTCTTCGTCTTCGTCTCTGTATTTGTCTCTGCCTCTGTCTCTGTCTTCGTGTTCATCTTCATCTTCATCTTCGTCTTCGTCTTCGACGTCAACGTCAGTGGCAGCCATAAACATGGAAGCTGCACGCACACACACACACACACACACACAGATACACTCAACGCTCAAGATACAGATACATCTGCAGCTACAGATACAGATAGAGATGCATTTTAAAAGATGCTGGCCACTTGTTGTGCTGCCCGCTACGTGACGTGGTTTCCCTCGCATGAATTACGACGAATCAACGCGCAGCAGCAGCAGCAACAACAACCGCAACAACAACAACTACAACAATTTGACAGCTGAGCAACTGCTGCCATCATTGCCACCTTCGCTTGTGGCAAGAAGCGCCAAGTAGAAGGTGCACAGTGGGGATTCAGTGCATCTCCTGAAAACATTTCTAGCCCTGGACTCGGTCATTCGGCTCCCATGCGGCGATCGCCGATTCCAGTTGCCAGTCCACATAAATATTCCCTTGATAATGATAATGTTGATAATCATGATGATGATGATGTTGATGTTGATGATGCACGCCCGCGTGGTGTTCCACTTGACAGATGCAATCGAATCAGCTGCAGTCCATCGCGATCTACTTAGTGTAGAATAAATGCCCATAGGACGATGAACTACAAGTATAAACATATAAATACAGTCCAAATTCCATAACTCCAATTGTTCTAACTACAACTAAAAACCTAAAAAAAAATTCGATAAGTCGATGACTCCATAATTCGGACTTTCTCCTTGGATAATGTTGATTCCGGTTAGGGAAGCTCTACTGTACATATACGATAAAATATTTCAAAAAATCACTTAAAATTGAGTTTGTTAAAATCGTTAAACTATATCATCTTTACTAGTTTTGTAATTCTTTAAAAATCTGTTTCGCTTAAAACGGAAAAAATAATAAAAGTTGATAAATCCTGGAAAGTTTCAGTTAATTTAATTTTAATGAATCCAATTTTTTCTTGCAACTTATTTACTTTAATACAAATTTATCGAAATTAATTTCGTTTTAAATTAAACTGAATTTCTCATTTATGTTTCATGAAAACAAAATTTTTTAATGTATCATTTCTTTATTGTTTTTAATGAAATAGAATATAAGCTCGATACTTAAATATAATATGTTATCATTATTTTTTATACAAAATGAAAACTTTCGTAGAATTCACAACGTTCATTTATAATTTACCCGTTTAATCATTATTATCCATAACGAAATCTGTTAGAATATATTTTTTTTTCGAATGTATTATTTTAGAGTTTAGTCAATCAATAAATCTTGTTTCAAGATAAGTTGGCAATCTATAATGTTGAGTAGGTTTTCCATAGTTAATTAATTTAATAAATATTTATTAGCACTCTTATTAGCACTCATAGTGAGCAATATTAAAGCATAATTAATCTTGGGTAAAAGTGAAAGATAGAGTGCAATTGAGATCCGAGCGAGTTGCAGATACAAATGTATCTCAAAGTGCGCACTTTACATTTCGACTGTGAGTGAGTGAAGCATTGATTCATTCATTCATTTATGCACTCAAACTCAACTCAACGCTGACTGTCAATTTATTATGCGAATGTGGCAAAAAGCGATTGCCCAGTCAGCCCAGTTAGTTAACGCTCGAAAGTTGGTCAAAAAGTCAGACAATGAATATCGCGAGCCTGTCGAACTGCAACTGATCTGAGGAAGAGGAAGACTGGCAGGACTGACAATGACTGGGGCAGGAACAGATACAGATACAGGGACAGGAACAGATACAGATACAGATACATTTACAGGGACATCGACTGGCTAAAAAGGCCGCCGCATCGAGTGTCAAAAACGCCACGACGACGACGACGACGAAATGTGGCACTGCCATGGGGCAGAATCAAAGGCAGTGCCAAAGCCTACAATGCAACAGCAACTGCAGCTTGTGCAACGTGCAACGTGCAACGTTGCAATGTGCAACAAGTTCCAATTCCAGTTCCTGCCGTCGCCGCTTGTGCTTTAATTGACAGCAACAAACATCGCGCGGGGGCAATGCCACCCACATCCACACACACACACACATACATTAATACTATACACACACACACATACAATCTCGAGATTATTTCTGTGCGTTTCCCACAATTGATTCGGACAATGCGACCACAGCTTCAGCTTCAGCTCAGGGAGACTGGGACTACGATTGGAATTGGAATTGGAATTGGGCTTTGACTCCCAGTCTGGGTTTGAATCTGAGTTTGAGTTTGGTGTTTGGGCTCTGGACACCGCAGACGAGGGGCGGAGGGGGATGCTCTGAAGGCCTCTGTCGGCGCTGGGGCAAGGCTAAAGTGCAAATGGTTCTTTGGGCTGCTTAATGTGAGCTGCGTGTGACTTCCCACAGAAGACAGCCGACAAAAGTGTCGATAACGAAACTATTAAGCAGTATTTAATAAATAAGGAGTCAGTTTGTGTAGAAGATTTTTGGAAATATTAAGAGCTACATAATAATAATAAAAATAAATTTTTTTTTTATTATATCTAGATAAGATTGTTGTGTTGAACATAGGCACATATAGTAAAAAATAATAAATAGAATTTTTTTTGATAAAAAACAAAAAATATAGTGAAACTAGAAGATATAAGAACAGGGAGTGAAGTCTTGTATTTGAGCTTAGAATTAATTAATTATTAGTAATAATTCGTTTTTATTTAAATTATTGTTTCAAAAAATGGTTAATTCCTGCAGAATACTGTATAATTTAAATTTAGAATAAGAACAGGTTTTTTTTATTTTATCTATAGCACCTATCACAAAATGTAAAAATATGTGCGCAACTGTTAGTATGAAATTATTTTAATAATTAAAAAATTACGTATTTTTTTGAGTTGAAATTATTTCCGTTTTAGTTTTTAAGCAAGTCGAATGTTTCACAATGTTTATTAATAAATAAATATCTTACCATAACTGCATTTGCAGTGCTGACAAATATGTCGGCTGGCTTTTGTCTTTATAATGAAATGCATTTAAAAAGATTTGTGAGCCTGTGTGTGTGTGTGCTGGTGTGTGTGTGTGTTTTCATGCAACAGGTTGCCTTGGAGGCTGTGGTTGTTTTTGTGCGTGCATTTTAAATGTGCTACCTCCGCTGCCCCTGCCCCCAGACTCCCTCCTATGCTTCCATACCACCATACCCCCATGTACACTCCACTACACTCCTCTGCCCTCTCATGGTCGATGGTCGAGCTCCTCGGGATTGGAGCCGCCTTCTCGGACGCTTTGATTTTATGGCATTCGTTTGTCGTTGGAGGCAGTTTGATGCATGTAACTTGTCGTGCCGCGAGATTTTCGAACATATTTAGCATTGGACGTGCTACATAATTCCCCAAAGTCATAAAGAGAAAAAAACAGAAAACCGAAAACAGAAAAATATAAAATTTGTGACGCGTTGTGTTGTGTTGCATGTTGCAAGACTAAGACTAGACTAAGGGGAGTGGCAGGCCAGGTTTATTGTTTATATGTTATCGAAAATGTGAGTAAATGTTATTAGTAATTGTGCTTAAACTTGGCTCTTATGCAAATCCGTTGAAAGACCAAGCCCAAGCCCAAGTGTGGCAGCCACTTGATGTGGCAACTCTGGGAATTTGTCAGCTCAACGTAATCAGCACTCGATAAACGGACTAAAGTGAAGTCTTTTTTTTTCAGACATAGAACAGTTTCCCAGACTAAACAGTGACAAATCTAAATCGAATTCAATTCTCAAGTGTCTCAAGTGCCACAAAAGAGAGCAAAGAATTTCGAATTTCGAATTTTGTATCCGATTTGGTTATTTGTTTTGAATTTCTTTTGGATTGTCGCCGTCGGTGCCTTTGATCTTGTGGAGAGTTATGAGCCCCTGACAGGGATTCGGGGGAAACAAAGCAGACCAGGGAGAGTGTGATGATTACTTATGAAGTGAAACAAGTGTAATACATATTAATTGTCAAAGGAATTGAGGAAATGCGCAGCAATTCTTTTGAACTCGAAGAGTTAATAAATTTCGTTATTTGTTTGTGAAATTGTGTTTTGATGCCCCTCCAGCACCCTCCCCCCCCCTGGTTAAAAGAGCAAACAATTTGCTCGGCCTGGCATTTATCTACCGGATACATTTTTATCTCCAGCACGAACGCAATTATTGTTTGTCTGTGGCGGCGGCAGAACAATTAAGAAATGAACTATCGCCACGATGGCGACGGCAACGGCAACGGCAATGGAAAAAATAGCATTTACCAGGTAGACCAGGTGGTTCACCAGATCCATGGATCGGCTCCCCAATTAGGCGAGAGCACTCATATCTGATATTTGCCCAAGATCTGAGATGTGCAACTGAAACTGGAGACTCATTCTCTTTACTCAACCCCCATTTCGCAAGTTTTCTTTTCTTTTTCGGTTTGATTTTCATTTTGGACATTTAATTAACTCAAAATTGTTCGCTATTGTTTATATTGCGGGGTGATTACCTTTTATGATCGCCTTCCGCTGCCAATATTTACACTGAGTTTACCAAATCATAAAGCTCCCCTAATTACCCATTTTATTGCTTCGCCCTCTCCGAGCTTTGCTCCAGTTAAAGGCACCTCAAAAATATTTGCACATTCAATCCATAAGGCACACACAATGCCAAATGCAGTCAAATAATAATAATAATTAACAAAATATCAAGTAAATAGCTGCTACGATTGACACAATACGATACCTTAATGGAAGTGTAAATAAAGCTGAAAAAGAGAGATATATGGATATGGATAATTCTTTATTATTTCAATATTATTTTTATTTAAATTTTATTTTATTTAACTATTTAAATGTGGCAAGAAATCATTTATGAACAATTGCTTACTATGACTGTCAGCAAAAGTTGAATAATTATATTTTAAAAATGGCTTTAACTTATTGCTCAAGTCGCAAAATTATTCTACACCCTTAAAATGACATTGAATGTCATTGGTAAAGGCAATAAAATGGCAATATAGATTTATAATTGATTGAACGGTTATATTATAAAGAAATAATAATAAATTAGCAGGCAGTTTGGCTTGGAATCAATTAAATGTTTATGAAGCAGTAAAATAAAATGTAATAAAAATGCAATTATTAGTCAACGCCCAATTTTAATGCGCTTTGCTTGAAAAATGCACAACAATTAATTTTCAATAAAAACAAACCAAAAAAATAAATGAAATGAAATTGCAAAAGGCAACAAAAAACAACTCGACCATTTGCATATGTGACGTGTGCTTTATATATATATTTTTTTTTTATAGAACGCAAGCAACAACAACCAAAACATTGCAAGAGAAATAAAAATAAATAAAAGTAAAATTAATACAAAAATCGAATCGAATGAAAAACGATAAAAATCGCACAACTGTCGGAGGTTGCCGGGGGCCGAATGCAAATGCTTCGATTTGAAATGTTGCAACAATAATTGTCACAAATTGAACTCATGTCATGATTTGCTAGCTGAATATGTATGTATATATGTATGTATGTATATATGTGCATATGGATAGACAACGAGGTGGAGGAACATATTCGATTGCATGACAGGTGCAATTTAGTCGAGGTCTAGAGCATAAAACAGTCGCCGTTTGAAGTTTGATTGCTGATTGGCTTCATTTAATGAGAACAACTTTCGACGTTTCAATCGTAAGCAACGTGATGAATTACGTTTCATGGTAAAAAGCATTAAAATAAACGTGCGAGACTAGAATAATAAGCAAATAATAGTTAATAGCTGACAAGCCCCATGAGTATTAGTGAGAGTTGTGCATGTATTAGTGAGCTTTCGCTATGTGAATAGGGAAACGCTTTAAGCAGAGCTTTAAGCTTTGAAAACTCTTACATCCGTGTGAAGTGTACATGTGAGATATATTAAAATGTTTGTAAAAAAAAAATAAATAATAATAAAAAAAAAAAAAAATTAAATAATAGTAATACTTAATAAAAATTATTAATATTTATATATTATAAATAAAAAAATTTATAATAACATTAAATTAAAATCAATATAGTTATAATTAATATTTTAAACTTTAACATGTGTCCTGTACGCCAGATTCATAAAATTGTTTACGCTTTTACAGTCTCTCAAAATGGTTAACGTATCGTATTTCGGCCGGGTAAATTGTGTCGCACCTGTTTGGCCAATTCGAAATGAGGTTATGAACCCAACTGTAGTTTCTTAATGTTGCAACGTCAGTCAAGCACAACTACAAAAACTGCAACTGCATTCAGGCCCAAGCGATGGCTAACGCATTTGGCCACCTCTTAGCCGGTTTTCCATCATTGCAACGTCCTCTGCTCCTCTGCTCCTCCGCTGCCTCTGCCTCTGCCGCTGCCTTAGCCTGGCTTTTCCTTTTGTGGCCACCAAAGAACTCGTTGCACACCCAAAAGCCAAATGGTTGCCAGTTGTGGCCAGCTGTGGCACCGCTGCAATTGTTGTTGTTCTTGTTGCTGTTGTTGCCGTAGCTGGAGATTGATGTTCGCTGCCTCTGACATTTGTTTCGCGCTTGCGCTCCGCATCTGCCGTCCCGCTCGCACTTGCCGCGGCACTTGTTAACCGGTTTCTTGGCCACATTTTTTGCAGTGTGATTTAAACGATTTTTTGCATTCAAATGGACGAACGATTCTACGTTGCAACCTCCTCCCCAACTGCATCTCCATCTCCAACTCCGTCTCCATCTCAAGTTTGCTTTTTTTTATTTTTGTTGGATTTACTGGATTTTCCACAGCGATGAAAAATCGCACAGTTCGATCATGTAAACAAATTCATTAGCTTGCACAAATATTTTAATTATTTAGCAAAAATTGCGCGGAAAAATATCTAAAAGCATAAAAATGGCTGTCAAGTTATGCTTCGTCTAGTGTGAACTGAATGCTTCTGGAATTGGCCAAGATGACACCTATGAATTATTCGATTGCATTCATATTTTCAGGCAAGACAGTCTATGGATGCAGAAATTATTTAAATTTAATTGAATAACATATAACCAATTAACATCAACTTGTTAGCTAAATAGAAACATAGTATTTTTTAAAAGTATGTTTTGTTAAGGTTTAGATAACAAAATCTTTTTACTTGTTGTTAACTACTGTTTATTGAATTAATTAAACTCACACTACATTAATAAACATGTGTTAAAGTGTATAATTTAGTGGTTATCTATTAACATAAAAACTTAATGTTAAAAATATATTAAATGGAATAGTCGACATGTGTGATGAGTCGACATGATAGAAAAGTCGACTTTTGCGGAAAAGATGCTTGAGTGTTTGAATTTGACAGTTTTTTGACGATGTTGTGAATTAAAAGGCTTCAAGAAATGTCGCCAATTTAATGGAATTTTTTCTTTATGTTTTTAATATAGTTTAATTGTTGAAACTGGACACTTTTGAAAAACTTCCAAAGCCTATAATTTTGTCAAAACTTAACCGATTTTTGAGGAGTGTCCATTTTATCATCGTTTGACCTCTAATTGTAATCTCAACTCATATAAATTTGTCAAAACTTAACCAAGTTGCTTTGGAAATGTCAATTTTATCGTTGTGTGGCCTCTAATTTTATTCTGCATCAAATTTTTTTTTTTTTTTTCAAAATTGTTAACTTTTTCCATACCTACCCCTTGACATTTTTTCATAAGCTCCAAAAACTAGTTTTAAATATTAAGAAACTATTAATATAACAAAAAGAATTACTAAATAAAATATGAATTATGTTAACACAAATTTAGTAATGTTTTAAGTCAGCTTTTCAAATGTATTTAATGATATTTATTTAATAATATTTAATGCTTAATGCAAATGTTGCGACCACTCTCGACTGTTTCTGTTTGAACTAGAGCACTTTCAGCTGCTTCCTTTAACGAGTACTCGCACTTGCATTCACACTCAAACGAATACTCACACACACATTCAGTCGGCCGTAGAAGTGGCAATTATAATGGCCATAAGGCAATGCGCTTGCCTCTTGCTCCCAGTTCATGCCACAGGCTGTGGCAAATGCAACAGGTTAATTCGCGCGCGTTTTGGCCAAGTGCGTTGGGTGTAAAAGCCGTGGACAAAAGCCGGGCCAAGCTGCTCTGCAAGGGGTGTGGGCGGGGGCGGGGGCGTGTGGCAAGCAGCGTTCCACTGGTGGGCGAAATGAGCTAAAGTGTCGGCCTTAAAAGGCAGCAGCGAAAAAGTTTTTACTGACAAAACATGCAACTTCGCACACAGAGTTGGGGGAGAAGGAGGAGGACTGAAGTCTAAGGGGAGGGAGGGAGGGAGGAAGCATTGAAATGTCCAGTGAAACAATGAGAGGCCGTTGCCAAGCGACCAAATTGGCAACATGTTGAGGCCAACATTGGCTGCTGACCAGTTATGAGCCCAAGGGGGGATGAAGGGGCGAGGGCTGCTTGGGCCCAAGAGGGGAGGAAGCGGGGGAGGAAGGGGGACACTGTGCACATGAAGGTGTCATTTGTTGGTAACATGCATTTTCCGACTTGGCTACAAATCGCGGCGACAGCGACGGCAACTGCAACATGCAACATGCAACTGCGCTGCGCTGCGCTGACGTCGACGTCAACGTCGACTGCAAGAGACGCTGAGACTGTCCACAGCTATCTAATGGCGTTGCACAGTGGGACAAGGTTTATTTAAGCTAAAGCAAAAAGCGGCTGAATATTAAAAAAATATTGATGTAAACTGATATCCATAAAAATCAGAAAATTGATATAGAAAATAGTTTAAGAAGAAGATAAGGAAGAAGAATGATATAGAAATTAATAAAGAGATAATTCATGAGAATGATTTTAAAATAGCCATCAAAATAAAAAGAAATATAACAAATGGAAAATTTAAAGATGTTGAATGAGATCAAGCAAAAATTGGGAATATAAACAGAGGTAGACAAATAATGCAGAGTGGGTAGGCAGAGATTAAATATGTATAGGAAAATAGATGGAGGACAAAAAAAAATTAAAAATAAATTAAAATGAAGAAATGTAAGAGAATTGAAAAAAAAAAAATTAAGTTAAAAATTAAATATGAGATGAATGGAAGTTAAGTGTGGCTTAATGTTTGTTAGTTAGATTTTAAAGAAGTTATTCTTTTGTTACATACATGATGGACTGGAAGCAGTGTGCGCTGGTGGGAAACATACATTGTGGGCCTGTTACTGGGTTACCTGTTGTGTACAGAGTCGAGTCGAGTCGAGTACGATGTGTACTGGTTCCTGGTCCAGGCGAACATGTGTCTTGCAAATTAAACGCACATGTCGCTCGCTCGTCGGGCCCCTTGGACGCGTCTTGTTGGGGCAGTGGAGGAGGAGGAGGAGAGGGAGAGGGAGAGGGATCAGGGGATAAGTATTGAGATTGGGGTATTGGGATTCGTAACCATTTTGCAAACACTTTTCGCTTTTGTATGGCAATTGTTTTGATTTTGCTCTGCCCTTTCCTGTTGCCAGTTGCCAGTTGCCATTCGCTTGTACACTGTCCGCTTTGTTGGCCACTCTGCTGTCAACTATTTGTTTCTTTTGCTCTCTGGGTTTTTGTTCACTTCTGACACATTTTAACAATTTATGAGCAGCGAACCCACCGCCACCGCCACCGCAGCTTTGACAACTAAATTCAAAGCAATTCATACATCACCTGCTGGCAAACCCCCGTCTAGTCCCCACTCCCCTATCTCCTCCTCCTCCTCTAATCACCCCCCTTTGGAGTGGAGCACCTGTTTGAAAAGTGCGTGTGTCAAAGTGCGTGCGTGGCAAGTTTGACATTTGCAGCTGCAACAATCTCTCTGTGTGTGTGTGTAGTTTCCACAACGGTATTCCGTGTGCCGTGTCTATTCCACTGGCAGTTGTCAGCTGTGCTTTGATAATTTCATTCACTTGCCCCACTGTCCGATTTTGCTTCTTCTTCTGCTTCTTCTTCTGCTTTGTTCGACTTGCCTCAATGGGCCAACACTTGGCTAAGGTTAGTTAGACCAAAACAAGGTAATTTTCATATAAATATTAAAGTTGTTGGCTAAATTAAATTGCATCTGTGTTTTTTTTAATATCTATGCGTTTCTCTAGATCGGTTGTACTTAAGCATTTTAAAATTCTCAGCTCACCAACCTTTCTGAGACTAAATTTCCCAAGGGTTTGTTTAACAACTTTTTCAAGTTTTTTATTGCAAAATAATAGGTTTTTATTTTATTTCTTCTTTAATTAATATAATTTAAATTATTTATAAAATAATTGATATTGTATGGCTTGAAAAAATTTAAAAGTCCGTGTAATGGCCTAAATCTCAGAGACTAGAGCAACCAAATTTGGCAATTAGATTTCTATAAGAACCACGCAGATCAAGTTTGATTCAAGTTTTTGCTCAGGTTTCAAGATTTTAGAATTTTTGTTACTAATTACCGCTAGCTACTATTATTAACTATCATCCTGCTAAATCGTAACAAGGTCGTAACAAAAAAAAAAAAATTGTATATTTATTTAAATAAGTAACGGGTATCCTACAGCCGGGAGTTCGACTATAGCCTCGCCCAATTTTTTTTATTAATATTTTTACGTACAACTGATCAGTTTGTATCAGTTTCCAAAGGCTGCTCTTTGGCATATTCGTTATCGAGCAGTTGTTCTTTACTTGTATCGAAATCAATATTCACATTTCATCAAGTTGAAATGCGCGGGAAACTAAATGATAATCGAGGTGAATAAATCAGAGTAAAAAAAAAAAACAGAGAAACTGAATTTTATGGATAGTCGTAAATTCATAATTCTTTGGGATAGATCGCTGGATCGTACGATCTGTTTGAGTGACTTCCTTGTTCAGTTTCGTAATTTACATAAATTGAAAATGGAAGATGAAACGGCCCGAGAAAGCCAAGCCAGTTGACCAGGTCTGAACTCAACTCTCAACTACGCCATCAACACGGAAAGCGAACAAAATCAATTTTGAAATAAATTGTTATTAGCCGCCATCGATCGATGGATGAATCGAACACTCGATGGGTCAGCATCGTTGAGAGACTTGGATCCAATCTCAAGTCACACTCTCAGTTTGGGGTCTCAGTCTGTCTATTGGAATTGGGAATTGGAAATAACAGACGCAGCAACTGTCATCGCATAAATGATTTGTATTTTTGTTTTGGTTATTTATGTTTCATAAATTATCGGATATATATTTATACGATATATAAGCCGATGTCTGTGTGTTTGAGCAGTCAACGGATGCCGCTGTTGGTTGCCGATCAAGATTTTATTTAAATGGAACTCATCAACGCTCATTTGGGTCTCCGTTTCCATCTCCATCTTCATCTCCATCTTCATCTCCATCTTCATCTCCATCTTTCAGCTTGGACAGGCGGCGATGATGATGAAGCTCTGTTGTCGCTCTTTTGCTTTTTTGTCTCTGTTCGTCGTCGGCTTGAAACGCCTTTTGTTTTAGGTTCAGTGCTTTAATTATAGAGGTCGATTCTCTGCCCCCTTTTCCCTCCAGCTCCTCAGTCTCCACTCTAGTCCCCATTCGACTGATGCCTTAATGTCAACTTTGTCTGCTGTTTTTTGCTTTCCACACGATTCGTCTTTAATTAATGTATTTTGTCGTATTAAACTCATTAGTTTGCTTTCGTAGCATAATTTTAATTAATCACTCAAAATCCACGCAGTGTTGAACCTTCTCCGAATTTGATTGGGATTGCCTTTAGACCATGTTTATCAACCGGCCTTTTGCATACTAATCGAATAAACGAATACGAATCGAGAGCTACCTAAAATAAAAAAAAAAACCATCTCGAAAACGAATTAAAAAAGCACAGAGCTCGATGAGATCGACAGTTCGTTACTCAATTGGTTTTTAATTTCAAAATGAAATAAATCAAAATTAAAAAAACCCGAAAGAGCTTCGCCAAATTAACATTCGCCCCGCTCGACGCCATTCGATTTGATATATTTAACTCAAAATGTATATTTCATCATTAAAAACAGCGGGCAAAAAATAATAAAAAATTTCAAAAATAAAACACACACAAAAAAGACCGCTCAAAGCGGAGAACGAATATTTAAAATAAAAATAAAAAACAAAAACAAATCAAACGAAATGTTGAAAATGGAAACTAGTTTTACAGGTAAACGAGCGACTTGGGACCCAAGTAAAATCACTCTCGATGGGGCCTCAGATCTGAATCCGAGTCCGAGTCCGAATCCGAATCCGATGAGATGCGAACAGATTCGCCGTCATCGTCAACGTAATTGCCCTCTCTTTCTCCCTCATATCTCTCTCTGTCGCTCATTCGTATGATAAATAACAAATCAAACGCTAAAATGTCGGTAATGTATGTGGCATGTCAGAGGCTTCGTTTATTTATGACCTGGATCAATAAGAATAACGCCCCAATCAGTGACTATAAATTAACGCAGAGACAAAAAACAACTTAAAAATACAACAACAACAAATGTCGACGATTGGGAATGTTTGTCAGTTCCCAGTTCTCAGTCTCAATCTCCTTCGTCTACTCTCATTTGGATTGGAATTGGATTGGGAATTGGAAATGTTTGAAAAATGTTTTAGGAAATGTCGTTGACTTTGACCTGAAAACGTTTATAAATTGTGTTGATCTCGCAGGTGGTTTTCAGAACTGTAACAGGAAATTGAAATTTCCAATTCACTTTATTTACTTGAAGACAAAGCATTAAAGTTTTAATTGTAATCTTATTTATGAGGTCTGAAAAATATCTGTTAAATTAATTGGGAACTTATTTAATTATTGAAATATATTTTATCAATAGAAAAATATCTTGAAATTCACCATCTTTTATTATATTTGAATTATGCTTACAATTGCCGCATCGTTTGAGGAAAGTTTCCAACTTCAAGAAGCATATCAAATGCAGTGTTAATTTGTGTAAATTTTCGAGATCATCAGTCAACTTAAACTGAGTTTTCCTGCTCCCTAATTCAAAGTAAACTCTTTGCTCTTGGCATATTACATTGCGATGCCTTTGCCTTCTGCTTGGTTTGGGCCACAAATCAAGTGTGAAATTTATTCAAATCGCACCAGGAGCGATAATAAAAATAGGAGAGAAGAAATATAAAAAAGAGGAGCCCAGCCACAAGCCAAATAAAAAGTACTAAAAATACGAAAATGAAGATGTAAATTATACGAAATGTGAAGCATTGACCGGTCAAAACAACAGGGAAGTTGCTAGACTACCAGAGGCAGGTAATGCTATCAATCTACAAGTTGTATCTAAAAAGGAGATACAAGAGTAAGAGAGTAAGCGAGTCAGCGAGAGAGAGAGGGAAATATTGAAGGGGAGTTGCCAAGTAGCCAAAGTGCAGTCGTCGTTTTGGTAACACCCTCCAACATGGCCAATGATTGATTGCTCATCATTTTTCATTCTTAATGAAAATGCACCCCGCTGGCAAGAGTTTTGTGTGCTACGCTTTTGGCCCGCTTCGCTGGTTGGCCAACAACTGCTTTGCTTGAGAATGAAAATGTCTGTCTGCCTGTCTGTCTGTCAGTTTGTCTGTCTGTCTATTTGTCCGACTGTAGCACAACACACCTGAGTCTGAAGCCAGTCGGAAGGTGCACAACTTGCGATAATCGCGCAAATGCTAAAAAAAAAAAAAAAAAACAGAAAGAAGGTAAAGAAGTGACTTGGCCAAATTCCACCTTGGCCGCCAACGGGCATAAAAATGGCTGCCAGCTGCGAAAGATTGGAACGATGGCGTCCATACGAGTACCAAGTACATAGCCATGGCCAGCTGCCTTGCTTCCTTTTGGCCAACACTGTCTACAGTGCCTGCCAGTCAACTTGTGAGGAACAATATGTGTTCCCCACAATAATTGTAGGCAGCTACGCCTATGGGCAAATTACAACGGGTAAATACAGTTAACGCAGATTAACCGTTAACTGGACGAGTAGCAAATGAGCGTCGTTGAGTGAGCAGGGAGCGCATGTGCCGTTAATCCTACGGCTCGGGCCTATAAAAGCGCATGCGATCGCTGACTCAGGGTCAGTCGAGTTTGAGAATCGCGCTAGTACACATCGGGTAAGAATCTTCAAGTCATCAGTCCTTGCTCCCGCAGGACATCCATCAATCCTAGCTGCCGCAGGATCCACTCATCAGTCCTTGCTCTGGCAGGACATTCAGCAATCCTCGCTGCCGCAGGATCCCTTCAGCAGTCCTTGCTCTGGCAGGACATTCAGCAATCCTCGCTGCCGCAGGATCCACTCATCAGTCCTTGCTCTGGCAGGACATTCAGCAGTCCTAGCTGCCGCAGGATCCACTCATCAGTCCTTGCTCTGGCAGGACATTCAGCAGTCCTAGCTGCCGCAGGATCCACTCATCAGTCCTTGCTCTGGCAGGACATTCAGCAATCCTCGCTGCCGCAGGATCCCTTCAGCAGTCCTTGCTCTGGCAGGACATTCAGCAGTCCTAGCTGCCGCAGGATCCACTCATCAGTCCTTGCTCTGGCAGGACATTCAGCAATCCTCGTTGCCGCAGGATCCTTTCATCAGTCCTCGCTCTGGCAGGACATTCATCAATCCTAGTTGCCGCAGGATCCCTTCATCAGTCCTTGCTCTGGCAGGACATTCATCAATCCTCGCTGCCGCAGGATCCCGTCATCAGTCCTTGCTCTGGCAGGACATTCATCAATCCTCGTTGCCGCAGGAACCTTTCATCAGTCCTTGCTTTGGCAGGACATCCAGCAATCCTCGCTGCCGCAGGATCCACTCAGCAGTCCTTGCTCTGGCAGGACATTCGGCAGTCCTTGTTGCCGCAGGAGCTGTTCATCGAAGAACGAGAGACGAGAGAAGCCTGGGATTCCGAAGGACGACGTCAAGGACGACCTAGGACGAGCGACGAAGGACCCTCAGAACAAGCCAACTTATCCTAATATTAAGATTTAAGTTAAAGAGTCGGCCAGGAGTCGCATAATAAATCCATTGAAATTGAAATCTACTGAGTCCTTATTTATTCGCAAAACAGGCAACTATAAATTCGTTGCACGAACCTTTTACAATCGACCGAGTTAGCCCGGCCTAAAGGTTCGTTACAACTGGCGCCCAACTTGCAGGGTTTTGCGAATATTAAGGCCAGAGAAAATTCAGAATGGTACGAACGTGGATATACAACCTCAAGAGGGAGGAGCTACTACAATATGGTAGCGAATTTAAGATCGAGCTCACAGGCACAGTGGACGCCATGCGAAAGGAGTTCGGCGAGTGGGTCGAAGCCAACGAGGGACACGCTCCCCACGCCGAACGAATAGACGCATTGGCAAGGAAGCACGGAAAAAATTCTCCATTCAGGACACCCGGCATTCAACTAGAAAATCTAGACGTGAATAGAACGGCGGCGTCCCTAGCAAAAATGGATTATATGTCAACAAGTGAGGAGGCACGTCGATTAGAAGACCGGAAGCGGGAGGAACGGAGAGCTCTCTGGGGAACTTCATCGACATTCCCACAAAACCAGACGAACACAGAACATAGGACAAGCGGGGAAAGGAACCCTGTCAGGGACTACGCAGCAGTGGCCAAACAAGTTCGAGAATGGAGTTTCAAGTTCGACGGAAGTTCGAAGCCACTAGAATTTCTGGAACAGGTGGAGTGGTCGGCTGAAACATATGGATTAGACCTGGATCTTGTCCCCCGAGCGATGCCAGAACTACTGAAAGGCACAGCCCTGAAATGGTACATCGCCAACAACGAACACTGGAAGACCTGGACATCGTTCGTAACCAGCTTCCAGGAGTTCTTCCTACCAAGGGACTACTTCCCGAAGCTGCTAGAGGAAGTCACTCGTCGGAAACAGGGCATCGACGAACCCTTCAAGAAATTCATGGTAGAGATGCAAACATTGATGCGACCCCTCCGATTTTCTAAAGAGCGCGAACGGCATCAAATCTACAGCTGCAGTCTCCCAGATTTCCGAGCGTTTGCACGTCCGTATCAGAATGGCAGTCTGATCGAACTGATGCAGTTGGCCGAAGAGTTTGAGGAACTGGAACGGGACAGGGAGAAACTACGGCAACACACTCGGCAAAACCGGTCACGGCTAATGGCAATTGAGGACTCTAGACCACGGGAAAGCAACGCTTCATGTACCCGATGCGCCGAACATGCCAGGTCACAGCCTCAGCCAACTCCGAGGGCATTCTCAGGACCACCGACGCACGTACCAAACCCAACACAGGCATGCAGGAGGTGTGGGCGTGAGGGTCACTGGGCGAGGGAATGCCAAAACGAGATCCTGATATTTTGCTGGATGTGTGGGCGAATCGGATGTCGCACAATCCAATGCTGCCGATCGGGAAACGACCATCGGCGTCCAGCTCCCAGGAGCGAGCGGATGCCGATAGAGGCAGCTCCACAAAACTAGTCGGCGCTTTGAGGGACGAGGGCCACCGCCTGTCAGCTACCGTTCAAATCGGCAACAGTTCCTACTCCGCTACAATCGACACTGGAGCAACGAGCAGTTTTGTTAGCGAGGAATTGGCATTGACATTGGTGGAGGAAGGATTTGAACTGAGGGCGACACAAAGGCAGGTGCGGTTGGCGGATGGACGGTCCAGCGGAGTGACGGAGCAAGTGGAGGTGCAGATCGGACTGGGAGACAGGCAAGTGGATCTGGCATTACTTGTACTACCGGGAGTCATCGACGAACTGGTGCTGGGATGGGATTTCCTGTCCACCATGGGAACCATGTTCGAGTGTGCCGGTATACAAGTACGTATTCCGGCTCGTCGACGGCGCAACAAAGATCAGGAAGAGAGACTCTCGGTAGTCAATACATGGGAACAAAAAGCACAGGAGCAATTAACACAGGAGCCAGGATCACGGGAACACGAAACACGGCAGCAGGAAAGTCAAGAACGAAGAACACAGGAGCAGGCAACAACAAGAGAACAAAATAAGGCAGAGGAAGAAAGACACATGGATAACGGCGAGACGAGTGGTGAACCCTTACATGCGGATGTGGCCATAGATCAATTCCTGCGACAGGAAATAGCCGCATTTGCTTCCATGACAGGAACGTCACCAGTTACGGAGCACCGAATCGTGATGCACGACGATCGGCCGATAAAACAACGCTACTTCCCAAAGAACCCGAAAATGCAAGAGGAAATAAACAAACAGGTCGACGAATTGCTGGCAAAAGGATGCATCGAGCCATCAAACAGTCCACACAGCGCCCCGATCGTCATGGTTAAGAAGAAGACTGGCAAATGGCGGTTGTGTGTCGATTTCCGGCAGCTTAATAACCGATCGGTCAAAGATGCATACCCGCTGCCCAGGGTTCATCACATTTTGGACCAACTGCGGGAGGCTCACTACATCACAAGCCTCGATTTAAAAGACGGGTATTGGCAAATACCAATGGAGAAGGCGAGTCGTCCATTGACAGCTTTTACCGTACCCGGCAGAGGATTGTTCCAGTGGAAAGTGATGCCATTTGGACTCCATTCGGCACCAGCAACATTCCAGAGAGCGCTGGATCGAGTAATCGGACCGGAAATGCTACCACATGCCTTTGCATACTTGGACGACATAATCATCATTGGAAAGACGTTGGAGGAACACAAGAACAACGTAAAAGAAGTGTTTCGACGACTAAGGGCCGCGAATCTAAGGATTAATGTCGACAAATGTGACTTCTTCAAAAAGGAACTGAAGTACCTGGGTCACAGGGTGACGGAGCACGGTATATGCACCGACCCAGAGAAAGTGGCTGCAATTTCACAATTGAAACCACCTTCGAATGTAAAGGAGTTACGGCAATACCTGGGAGTGGCGTCGTGGTACAGGAGATTCGTCCCCGACTTCGCCAACACGGTTCACCCACTTGGTGGATTGCTAAAGAAAGGAGTCAAATGGGTATGGTCAGAGGAGCACCAGCAAGCGTTCGAAAAGGTGAAGGAAAAACTGACGAAAGCACCAGTCCTGGCGTGCCCCGACTTCAGCAAACAATTTACTCTGCAGACCGACGCGAGCAACTATGGCCTGGGAGCAATCCTTACACAAGGCTCCGGCGGGGAAGAGCGAGTAATCGCGTATGCCAGTAGGACGCTTAACGGTGCCGAAAGAAATTACTCTGCAACAGAGAAAGAATGCTTGGCGATCGTCTGGGCGATCCGGAAGTTGAGACCATATCTCGAGGGATACCATTTTGCTGTCATTACAGACCACATGGCCCTAAAATGGCTAAATTCCATCGAGAGTCCTTCCGGTCGCATCGCAAGATGGGCATTGGAGTTGCAGCAGTACGATTTCGAGGTGGCATATCGCAAAGGAAAGTTGAATGTGGTAGCAGATGCATTGTCCAGACAACCATTGAGCGAAGACGTATGTGCACGGGTCAAAGTCCAGGAACAGACAACATTAGCTGGCAACGCTCAATGTAAATGGATCCATAAGATGCTGGAGAAGATCCACAAGGAACCACGGAAATATCCAGATTACAGGGAGGACTCTGGAAATCTGTACAGGCACATTCCGCATCGCGCCGGCCATGAGGACGTACCATCTTGGAAACTATGCGTTCCAAAGGACGAGAGACAGCGAGTGCTACAAGAAAACCACGATTCAGCGGCGGCGGGACACACTGGCACACGGAAGTCGATAGCCAGGGTGGCAGCACGCTATTACTGGCCGGGATTACACCGAGACGTTCGGGCATACGTACAACGTTGTGAGGTTTGTCAGCAATACAAACCTAACCAGTTGCAGGCGGCCGGACAAATGCTCACACAGATCCCGGAGGAGCCCTGGGCTACAGTGTGCGCAGATTTCGTTGGACCGTTACCACGATCGAAACACGGCAACACGACACTCCTGGTGTTTATCGATCGGTTTTCAAAATGGACTGAGCTGGTGCCTCTACGAAGTGCAACGGCCGCGACACTCCAGAAGGCATTCAGAGAAAGGATTCTGGCAAGATTCGGGGTTCCAAAGGTACTCATTACCGATAACGGAGCTCAGTTTACTAGCAAGTCATTTAAGGTTTTTCTCCAGGATATGGGTGTGAGGCACCAATACACAGCACCATACACACCACAAGAAAACCCGACGGAACGAGCTAACCGAACGGTAAAAACGATGATAGCCCAATTTGCAGGAGCAAATCAGAGGTGCTGGGATGAGGCTCTTCCAGAAATCACGTTGGCCGTCAACACCAGTGTGACTGCGTCAACGGGATACTCACCAGCGTTCGTGACTCAGGGCCGAGAGCCTCGGCTGCCACGAGCACTTTACGATGAGGTGGCCATCGGCACAGGACAAGCTACACAGGAGCCACGAGCTAATGCCGAAAAGCTCAAAGAAATTTTCGAGATAGTGCGCAGGAGCTTAGAAAAGGCAGCCCAGGACCAGGCTCGGCACTATAACTTGCGAAGGAGGCCATGGAAACCCAGCGTGGGCGACAAAGTCTGGCTGAAGGAGCATCATCTGTCAAACGCGGCGGATGGATTCGCAGCAAAACTGGCACCAAGATTTGGCGGACCTTATCGGATCATAGATTTCGTGTCGCCCGTAATATGCAAGCTGCAATCACTGGCGGACAACAAGATAAAACGGGCACACATTGGAAGCCTAAAGCCACAGGTGACGACGGAGGAGCTCAGGTCAGACTAAATCATAATGTTTTAAAAAAAAAAAAAAGGGAAAAAAACACCCACCTTACTGAGACCACGCCCATACAACAAAACGCCCATATAAAAAAAAAAAAAAACAGGAAAAACCAGAATAAAAAAAAAAAGAGAGATTTTTTTTTTTTAACAATTTTTTTTAACAGAGAGAAATAAAAAAAAAAAGAATTTTTAACAAATTTTTCTTTTTGTGAATTCCGGGATTTGAACCCGCTATCAAAACGATCGTTGTTATAAAAAAAGGTCATAGAAAATAAAAGGACAGTGCAAAAAAAAAAAAAAAAAACAACACGCAGAATTTAAAAAAAAAAAAAAAAAAAAAAAACAAAACAGAACAACACGCAGAATTTAAAAAAAAAAAGATAAATAAAAAAAAAAGAGAAAACAATTTTTTTTAAGTCCGGGGTTTGAACTCGCGCTTAAATTCATAGTTCACAACAGCAAGCAGTTAAGCAACCAGGCTGTCGTTTAAGTTGCCCTACAGCAGCCTCAAGCGTGGCGCACCGGTTGCAGTCGGCTACTGCAAAACCGGGGGCGCCGGTTCGAGTCGGCCAAGCGGTCAAAGATTAATAATTTTTAAATTCACTTTTAGAAATTCTAGCAACGAACAAACAGGTGTTTTCTATTTTTCCCGAAGAAAGGGGAGAGTGTGAGGAACAATATGTGTTCCCCACAATAATTGTAGGCAGCTACGCCTATGGGCAAATTACAACGGGTAAATACAGTTAACGCAGATTAACCGTTAACTGGACGAGTAGCAAATGAGCGTCGTTGAGTGAGCAGGGAGCGCATGTGCCGTTAATCCTACGGCTCGGGCCTATAAAAGCGCATGCGATCGCTGACTCAGGGTCAGTCGAGTTTGAGAATCGCGCTAGTACACATCGGGTAAGAATCTTCAAGTCATCAGTCCTTGCTCCCGCAGGACATCCATCAATCCTAGCTGCCGCAGGATCCACTCATCAGTCCTTGCTCTGGCAGGACATTCAGCAATCCTCGCTGCCGCAGGATCCCTTCAGCAGTCCTTGCTCTGGCAGGACATTCAGCAATCCTCGCTGCCGCAGGATCCACTCATCAGTCCTTGCTCTGGCAGGACATTCAGCAGTCCTAGCTGCCGCAGGATCCACTCATCAGTCCTTGCTCTGGCAGGACATTCAGCAGTCCTAGCTGCCGCAGGATCCACTCATCAGTCCTTGCTCTGGCAGGACATTCAGCAATCCTCGCTGCCGCAGGATCCCTTCAGCAGTCCTTGCTCTGGCAGGACATTCAGCAGTCCTAGCTGCCGCAGGATCCACTCATCAGTCCTTGCTCTGGCAGGACATTCAGCAATCCTCGTTGCCGCAGGATCCTTTCATCAGTCCTCGCTCTGGCAGGACATTCATCAATCCTAGTTGCCGCAGGATCCCTTCATCAGTCCTTGCTCTGGCAGGACATTCATCAATCCTCGCTGCCGCAGGATCCCGTCATCAGTCCTTGCTCTGGCAGGACATTCATCAATCCTCGTTGCCGCAGGAACCTTTCATCAGTCCTTGCTTTGGCAGGACATCCAGCAATCCTCGCTGCCGCAGGATCCACTCAGCAGTCCTTGCTCTGGCAGGACATTCGGCAGTCCTTGTTGCCGCAGGAGCTGTTCATCGAAGAACGAGAGACGAGAGAAGCCTGGGATTCCGAAGGACGACGTCAAGGACGACCTAGGACGAGCGACGAAGGACCCTCAGAACAAGCCAACTTATCCTAATATTAAGATTTAAGTTAAAGAGTCGGCCAGGAGTCGCATAATAAATCCATTGAAATTGAAATCTACTGAGTCCTTATTTATTCGCAAAACAGGCAACTATAAATTCGTTGCACGAACCTTTTACAATCGACCGAGTTAGCCCGGCCTAAAGGTTCGTTACAAACTGTCAACTGTGCCGTGCCCGTGTCATGCTATGCATCATCTTCTGGCAGTTATTAACCTTTGTACCCCTCTCTCACTCTCTCTTCCTCTCTCTCCCTCTCTCTGCTTTGTTGCTCTCTCTTTTGCTGGCGGAAATGCGCCGCTTTCTGCTGATTTAGTAGCTGCACACCCCACAAAGTGGTCACTAACAATGTCGTTCTTAAATGTTTCGCAGCTAAAAATGTATTTGTTGGATATATGATAACGACTCAGCTCCTAACTTAATACATATACAATTTTACATATGTTTTATTTATACTAAATTATATCCGAAACAAGTCAAGTTGTCCCTTCTCACAAATAAAGTTCAATTTGGTCTCACACTCATTGTCGTTCATCGCGTATTTTCCTCGAGTCTTTCGCAATTCAACGCAATGTTCGTTATCACCGAGGTTGTTGGGTTCCTTGGAATGCCAATAGAAAAAGTCTGGTTTCCCACCAGAAGTTAGAGATAAGAATTCACCTTCCTGGCCCAGATCATTGATGTCCAGCCAGTAGTTCCTTTGGGTTAACCATTTGCGAATTGCTTTTAAGTCTTTCACACTTTTAAAGTAGCCAGATTTGCACCCATCTCACGACATTTATAAGCAGCGGCAAACCAATTGATCTTTTCCGTGCTCTCAATATAGTAGTATTTCAGGCCAATTTTCTGAAATCTTGGAAACTCTCTGGTTTTTCTTGACGTCACTTTCAACTTTTCGTCATGGTTTTCCAACTTTTTTTCCAGCAGTTTTTTTGGATCGATTAACTCGTTTGAATTTAATTCACTTTCGTAGACTGAGGTAGATTTCATTTGTGGAGGTGGTGCAGATTGCTCTTTCATGCCCAAAGACAAAATCGCACTCTTCTTCATCGAATGAGAAGGATTCTGCATTGAGGATCACTTTAAAATTAATATTCAAACTGATTAGAGTGACAAACTTACCGCTTTGATCCTCAGCACTGCGAGGATTGCGATTAACAGAGCCACTAAAATGATTTTCATTGTTATTTAATTCGACTGACACTTCTGCTCAGCTTTAGTAATTCGAAACAACTCATTTCTGTCTAAGCAGAGCTTCCCTATTTATTAACCGAACCCATATGGGAATTATCAGTATTAGCATAATTAATTCTAAGATGTGACGTATTACCTACTTTTAGTTTATTTACCTACATTCATACATATATTAAATATCCCATGACAAGTAATTTAATTTTTTGTTTGCCATTATCATCTCTGCCAAAATGGGCTATAGAAACTATGTGGTAATAATTGAATAACAGAATTCAGCTCATGTGAAAGTTCCATGCTGATAAGCTAAAATCTGGTTGTCGCCGCACTTCGGCGTATTTTTATATTTTATATTTTTTCTTAATTTAAGTTGTTGTATTTTCATGAAGTCTAGTGTTAGTTAGGTTTAGGGCGAAGCGAGAGCGCAATAAAGCTTTCGTCATTCGCTTTGAGAGCGAATTCGCCTCGCTTCGCCACCGTAGGGTAAAGCTAGGCTTAAGAAAAATGAAGTAACTAGTTGTCGAAATACAATTATAACGTACGCACAATCGCTGTCGCTGTCTAAAATTTCTTTAAAAGCCACCACTTTTCGTACTTTATTTAATAAATAATATTAAATAATTCATAAAAACTCTTATGAATTTTCACTGGGCATTTGCACAGAAATGACGTCCAGAAACATTAGCAATGATAACAGCAAACAAACATCATGTATAAACCACTTATTTTAAAAATTCCCTGATTTTCGGAAGATTTTTGTAGCATGAATTTGACACAAATGATTATCAGCTCATGCCTCAAATATCAATTGTCTATAAAAAGGTTGTCATTAACCAAGTGGAGTCAGTTGCTTCAAATTCTTACAGATCAACAGAAGTGTCAGTCGAATAAAATAATAATGAAAATCATTTTAGTTAGTTTATTCATCACAATCCTAGCAATGCAGGAGAACAAAGCGGTAAGTCTGTCTAATCAAATCAGCTTAAGGTTTAAATCTAAAGTGAATCTTGATGCAGAGTCCTCCTAATTTGATGAAGAGAAGTTCGGCCTTACCTTTCGGAATGAGGGTGCAACTTTTCTCACCTACACTTGAAGACAACTCTGGGAGCCATGATGTGATAAGAAAAACCAGAGAACTGCCTGAACTTGAGAGAATTGGATCAAAATTCTATTATTTTGAACACACGGAAAAGGTCAATTGGTGTAAGGCAGCTCACAAATGCATTAAGATGGGTGGATATTTGGCCAATCTGAATAGTGAGGAAGAATTCGAAGCAGTCACTGGAAATTTAGTCAATAATAACTACTGGCTGGACATCTCTGATCTGGCCCACAATGGTGAATACAAATCGCTGAAAACGGGTCTGAAAGTTGGCTATTTACATTGGCACGAATACGAACCTAATAACTACGGAGGCAACGAGCATTGTGTTAACTTGAAAAAAGTTGACGAAGAGTTTGGCATGAATGATGATCAGTGCCGACTTCAATTGAATTTTATCTGTGAGATAGATCAATAAGCCGTCACGTACAGTGGCAAGCATATATTGATTCATGTCAATAATTTTTTTTGATTAAGACACGTCAACTCTATAAAACATCATTAATTGTATTGTATTAACAAAATAATAAAACAAATTAATAACATTAGTTAAAAAAGATCGACTTACTCCAAATTTTTTAACAATTAGGAAAAAAAACTGATGTATTCACCTAACGTGCAGTAATTATGTTTTAGATTTATTTTAACACGACTTATTGAAGTGGGCAAAAAGTATATTTTTTTAATTAAAACTTAAATATAAATGGTTCCTTTTAAAAATATAACAGATATATTGTTACAATTTAACTCATTTTCATGCAAAAGTGACTTTTTTGTAGTTTTGAAAAAATTTTAAAAAATTCTTTTTAAGACTTTTTAAAAATTGTTTTGCAGTCACTATTTGAATTGTTTAAAGAAGGGTTTTGCATCAAAACATTTTTTGTTTGAGACTGAGGAAAAAAGTCAGAAAAATAAACTTTTACAAAAACTTAAAATTATCAATGCGTACTAAATGGGTTAAGGATATTTTAGTATCATTTGAAAGGAATTCAAAAGACCTTTCCATTGATACCAAACTTTACAAGAAGAAGAAATTACGAGTAGATTTAACTTTAAGTGTTGAACATGTGTGTGTGTGTGTGTGTGTGTAATTGGTAAGTAAAATTACAGAAACTTCTTCATGTTTGTGTTTATTTTGCTTGTAATTTACAATCATTTTGCTGCCAACGGCAGCGGCGACGTCAACGTTAACAGCGACATCGAGGTCGACGTTGACGTTGACGTTGACGCCTGCGTGGCGGCCATTACTATTGTCGCTGTCGCAGTTGGTGTTCTGGTTGTTGCTGTTGTTGTTGCTGTTGTTGTTGCTGTTGTTGTTGCTGTTGTTGTTGTTGTTGCTGCCAACGCGCATCATCATTAATCATTTTTATTTGCACGCCGCCGCATTTGTTGGCATTTTCTGTTTGAAATGCGCCCTGTCAGTCCGGGTGAAGCAAGGGGAGTGGGGACGGATGGTTGTTCTTGTTGTTGTTGTTGTTGCTGGGAGGTGCGGTGGTAGGTTGGTGGGTCGTTGGGTTGGTGGGCGGTTGGGTGGCCAGTTGGCGGCGCCTTGAGAGCCACCCTTTTCAACGGCAAGCCGAGAATTCCAGCAAGTTTGTCACATGGCTGACCAGCAGGCCAGAAAAGCAGAGCCAACCATCACTCCATCAACCACTCAACCCAGACAACCCCACCACCCAACCACCCAACCACCCAGTCACCCACAAGGACAGCGAGCCTGGCAGCCATCATCATCATCATCATCAGAGTAAACAACAAAACATGGACAGTAAATTGTAAGCGTCATAATGTAGCGAACGAGACAGCAACAACAACAACAACAACAACAACAGCAACAACATCAACAATTACAACAACAGCAAATATATAAAACAGCAGAGAGATGTCGACGGCAACTGTATAAATTATTACATTGTGTACTCTTAGCGCACATAAAAATACATTAATAAATATTATTTATGAATGTATATTCTGTATATTCGGAGTATTCGCATACACTCGTAGATGACTCTTTTGATGCTTCTTCTTTTTATCCAGTAACTGATGAGTTGTTTAATACACTGAGAGAAAGATCTCGGTAATTTACTCTCTTAAACGAAAGATTAATTAAAGAGAAATAAAAAAAATGTATTCGAGTATTAGTTGCATTAGTTATTTTATTTTTGTTTAGTATTGTATTTTGTGCTTGTAAAATATTGCTCAGTTCATTTATCTTATTTGTAATGCATAAATAGTTAGTTCATATTTCCTTGAGAGGTTTTAAAAAATTCAATTTCCATTCATACTAATTTAACATAGGCATTTTCATATTAAGTTTTCTTTTGAAATCTAATTAAAGCAAATTTAATTTGAATAAATGAAATAATTGAATAGTATTTACAAATCCTCCGTAAGTCTTCCTTCTTCCCAATCATCCTTTTCACATATGTAGTTAAATTCAGATTCACATTCACCATTATTCATCTCGTAGTTTGAGTCAATTTTCTCCAATTTAACACATTCCGTCATATCATACCAGTAGTTGTCTTGGGTCAATTTCTCACTGACTGCGATTAACTCTTTCCTGTTTTGCAGAACAGCCAGATTTAAGCCCATCGAACGACATTTATAAAATGCGTCACTCCATTTGAGTTTTTCCGTGTGATCAATATAGTAGTACTTTGATCCAATTTTGTCGAATTTCGAAAATTCTTTCCTTTTTTTTTCCTCCACCATTGTATTGTGCATAGCCTCCAACTTTTCTTCCAGTCTGCCAATATTTTGATCAAGTCTTTTAAACTGATTTTCCAGCGATGGAGGTTGTTCCAAATGATGATCCTGTATTAAATTTAACATTGAATATCAGTTTCAAAGAGATTTATTAATTAAACACACCTGATTACTAGTACTTTTCTGCACTGCGAGGATTGTGATTAAAAGTCCAACTAAAATGATTTTCATTTTGATTTAATTTTATGATTCTGTTCACTTGAGGGAATTTGACTCAACTGATATGTACCTCAATGGACGACTTGCATTTTATACACCTGAACTCTTCAGTGTGAAATTCCCTGTGCGCAATTCGAATTTTGTTTTGCAGTCGGGAATCTATGAGCGTATTTTTTTAGCAATATAAATTTTAAGCTGTGACTCAACGGATTTTTGGCTTTTTTCGTTGTCGTTATCAGAAATCCCCACAGCTACGTCAATAATTCAATAATAGATTTGGATTTGAAGCAATATTTTTCAAAGAATCTAGTTTTATACAGATAACTGCTCTGTACACTGAAAAAAAAAGACAACTTTCTAAAATCAAGAACATTCATCTTAAATATTTTGTTCTTGAAATAAGAATATTTTAAGATCAAATTACTAAATCTAAGAATATTAATCTTCAAAATCGTAAGTTCTTAATATAAGAATAAAATTCTCAAATTTAAATATTTTGTTCTTAATATAAGACCATTGTAGGACCAAATTACTAAAACTAAGAATATTACTCTAAAAAATCTTAAGTTCTTATATAAGAATAAAAATCTTAGATCTTAGATCTTTTTCTCTTAAAATAAGAACAAAAATCTTAAAATTTTGTCACTTTTTGAGACCTAAAATTCATTCTTCTTAAAATGTTAAGAAGCTTTATTTGAGATTTTTTGTCTTGAGTATTCAAAACTTTTTGGTCTATAAATAAGAACATATAATCTTAAAAAAAGTAATAAGTTTTATTCTTATATTAAGATTTGTGGCCTTGAAAATATAAGAATTTATGATCTTAAAAATAAGAACATGGTCTTAATTGAAATGTTCTTAGAATCAAAATGTGTTTTCTGAATTCAAGATTTTCATGTTCTCGACGCATTTTTTAGACCAAAGTTCTTAGTTCTGAGACCAAAATCTTGATTTTAGATCCTTTTTTTTATCAGTGTATGTGGCATGCCCCAAAATTAAGGGAATTTCTAAACATTGCTGGGGATGTTAAGAGTTTGCTATTGATTTAATGCAATTAAACATTTCTCACAGTGTAGCTCTTGTGAAATGTTGTACAATACATAAAGACTCGTCTTCATTTCATATTTCTGACATTTGTTAAATCAAAAAAATGTATTTGGCATTTTTTTTGTTTATGTGCCATTTTTGCCGTTTGAATTTATTTGTTTGTTTGCCATTTCGCGCGAATGCAAATTTGGTAATTGTCTTTGCTCCCCATACACTCTCACTTCGTATATGTGTGTGTGTGTGTGTGTGCTTTATTTATTTGAGTGAAAAGAATTTATTTTATGGCACATTGGGCTCAAATCGCGAATACCCGTACTCCAAAGTGAGTTATGCGACTAAATAATGAACACTTTCCCTAACAACTTTTGCTTTTTAGTTTATTTTTGTCGAGCTCAAAATGAAATTGAAATTGTGCTAATAAAAATGCGTGAAATATGTTTCAAAAATTATTTATTATATCGAAAAATTATAAATAATTTAATTGCAGAGTATGCTTTTAGTTAATTAGTTGAATGGGAGCAATTTCTATAAGAGTTTGAAATCAATATCGTAGCTCTTGCCAACTTTCGTCAAATAAATCTGCGAATCAATGTCTGTCTTTGTGTCTCCCAATATGTCTGACTGTCTGTCTCTCTGTCTGTTTGTTTGTCTAACGCTTTTCGGCCATTCAATCTTGAGCCGTGCAGAAAGGCAAAATGGGCCATTAACTTGATATATGTGAACTGGTCGCCTAATGATTGCCGAATTTCTAATTATACGCATAAGAAATTATATCTGTCAATAAATTTGCCACTGTGTGCGCCAGCCCAAAAGGGCGTAAGAAAAAGGACGAAAAAGAAATCAGGCAATGGCCATAATTCACTCAAACACACACACACACATATACTAACAGAACTAGCGTAAATCCTTCCACAAACTGACAACGGGAATGGCGCACAGTGCTTATAAATGATGAGTCCAAGTCCAAAAGCAGGCGCATAATGACCTAGGCCAGAGAGCTCCAAGCTGGGCGGGGACAACAAAATGAAGAGTGAGAGAGGGGGAGAGAGGGAGATAGAGGCAGGAAATATTTGGCCGAATGACGCATAAAACAAATCCAAGCCAAAAGGCAGCACGAGCTTAGAACCTGGCCAAGGGTTGTTGGCCCACAACTTGACGAACCTCACTTGATGAGCGTGTTGGCAAAAAGGCAAGCAAAGGGGGAAGAGGAAAGACTTCATCATCATCATCATCATTATCATCATCAAAGTCATCATGAGGAAAGGCCAGTCCAAGCCATAGACGAAGACGAAGACGAAGACGAAGTCGACGTGAAGTTTTATGAAACCCTCAAGTTGAATATATACTTTTGAGGCAAGGAATGAAGGGAGAGTAAAGGGTGGGGAGAGGGTGGGGTTGGGGTTGGGGTTGGGGCATGGTGGCTCATATATTTTCGCTCGTCTTACATTAACGGCTGCTATCGCCCCGGCCAAAACGCCTTGGTGTTAGCCAGCTTGGTTGGATACGATGCGATGGCCCGGCATCATTACTGGCAGTCCACGATTTATTGACAAAACGAAGACGACGATGAAGACCAAAACGAAGACGAAGACGAAGACGAAGGCACCGAGACTAGAATCAACCGAATTTTCGAAACGTCTAACGTCTTGGCCAAAAGGATTGCTCCGACTACAAGCTGACTGACTGTGGGTGTGGCCTAATGTCTTACGCCTTCTCTTCTAGTCTCTTCTCTGCCCAAAACCCCATTTGATTCAATGGCCCATTTCGTTGACGCTTTCGGTTACCACTCGACAAGGGACAAGGGCAACAAATGACGTTTCAACAATTTGGCATCGGAATGCGTCAGCATTTATTTGATCTTCTGCAAGTTGGGCAAAACAACTATCAAATTAATTGATTTTGACAGGTTTAACTTATATTTATACATATCTTTAATTATAGATAAACCAATAGATTTATCGAAATTCACTTAAATTTCTAGATCTGGGCAAAACTCTTTTATTTAAAAGTTTATTCATATCTATCTTAATTAACGTAATTAAGTCTTGTTTTTATTATATATATTTTATTTTTAAATACTGTATCAAAAATGCATACAAATACGACAATATAATATTAATAATATTATGATATCCTAGGCAACTCTTCTTTCTTCCCAATCATCCTTTTCACATATGTAGTTAAATTCAGAATCACAATCACCATAATTCATCTCGTAGTTTGAGGCAATTTTCTCCAATTTAACACATTCCGTCATATCATACCAGTAGTTATCTTGGGTCAATTTCTCACTGACTGCGATTAACTCTTTCCTGTTTTGCAGAACAGCCAGATTTAAGCCCATCGAACGACATTTATGAAATGCGTCACTCCAATTTCTTTTTTCCGTGTGATCAATATAGTAGTACTTTGATCCAATTTTGTCGAATTTCGAAAATTCTTTCCTTTTCTTTTCTGCTACCATTGTATTGTGCATAGTCTCCAACTTTTCTTCCAGTCTGCCAATATTTTGATCAAGGATTCTAAACTGCTTTTCCGTATTGCCCACTGATTTCAGTGGAGGTTGTTCCGGAAGTTGATTCTGCATTAAATTTGACATTATATATCAGTTTCAAAGAGTTTAAGTAATGAAACTTACCGGTTTACTCGAACTCTGCTGCACAGCCAGTATAGCGATTAAAAGTCCAACTAAAATGATTTTCATTTTGATTTAATTTAATAGGTCTGTTCACTTGAATGAGTTTGAGCCAATTGATATTCACCTCAATGGAGACTCGTCAATTTATACACCAGATCCACATTGGAATTACCACAATTTAATCTTCAGCGTAGAATTACCTGTGCGAATTTGGAATTTTGTTTTGAACTCGGGAATCCATTAGCAAATTTTTTAGCATTATCAATGTTAAGCTGTGACGCAACGGATTTTTGGCGTTTTTCGTTGTCGTTATCAATTCTGGCTCTGAGTAAATGAAGCAATTCCCAAAGCTATGACGTAGATTTAATAATTGTCTTAGATTTAATTACTGTTCAAAAAACCTAATATTTTTTTTTATTTTTTAAATTATTAATCAAGTGACAAACAATTTTTTTAATTTCCAACTTTTAATAAACAGTCTGTGAATAAACTTATTTTAATTACTCGAAATTAGTTCGGTTGATCAACTCTTCAAGGAAATTCTTAGCCACTTTAAGGCCCAATCATGTAAAGAAAGCCACCTAAAGGGCCACAGAATTAAGTGTACTTCAGTTTTTGGCACATACTCGTAAGAACTCAAAGCATTTCGCCAAGAATCCCATACCAAGTGCTCTAAAACAATAAATAAATAACACTCGACGTAGTTTCATTGCAATTTGTGTGATGTTATACTATGTGAGAGGGAGTTGAGGGAGCAAGGAGGCTAACCAAGCTCCAGTTTCTGCCCTAACTTCAACTACAGTGCCAGTTGGCTAATGTGACTACCAAAAGCTCAGGCAATTTCATCTTCATCTTCGTTTTCGTCTTCGTCGTCTGCATTGTCGTTCCATCTCCCTTTCCAGTTGAGCTGATGATTCATGTGCCTCTACCGTCTAAGCTGGCTTTCTCTCCCTCTCTCGCTCTCTCTCACTCTCGCTCACTCTCCCACTCCCTCTCTCTGTCCGTGGCCCATTCATTTGGCTGAGAGCGCCTTCGGCATATTTTTAATTGCCTAATTTTGCCACTTGAGTGATGGGCAATGCCAGTTACCAGTTACCAGTTCCCAATCCCCGTTGCCTATTCCCTGTTCTGGATTTCAGATTCCCATTTTTGAGGGTTGCTTCCTTCAAATGTCGCTTGTCGTTCAGCGTGATAAACGCCGCCGCCCGTTTGGCATTTTAAAATTTTCGTCGCCAAACACAAAAACCATTCCCTTTCCCTCTCCCATTCCCGTCTCCACTCCACCCTCTGCCCAGATCCTTAATGCTCCTGGCTGGCAAGTGGCTTCATTTGCTGTCGCTGTAATATTTCAGGACATGGAGCAGGAGTACTAGGAGTTAGAGAGTGAGAGAGAGGAGATGGGAGAAAGGGAGAAAGAGAAAGCGTTGTCACCAGCGCTCGCGGCAAATTATGGGACAATATTTTAGGCTAATGTTAATGTTTTCCCAAAAATGTTCTCATTGTGCCAGCAAACCGTATACACCCCCTCCCTGCCCCTGCCACAAGTGGCAGCGCCTTCGGGCCAAATCCGTTAAATTATTGAGCTGAAGGTACTTTTCAATGCGGTTCGCTTCTCTTGGGTCGCTTTCGACTGCCATCGTTGCTTGGGTTGGGGTTAAATGAGCAGGCAACACTTTGTTCTTATTGTTATTGTTGTTGTTGTTGCTGCTGCTGTTGTTATTATTTTGGCTGCTGTTGTTGCTGTTAGTCTCCAGTTGCAGCTACAGACTCGTTTTTGGTATTCTTTATTTGTTTGCCAGCGCAATTTCAAGTCGTAGCTCAGGTTCTGTTAAATGTTTCGGAAAGACACAATGAATGAATGAATGAGCGCGAAAGGATTCGCGAATCAATTCATTTTTGAGTCGACATTCAAGAGACAGGCAAAGAGGGAGAGAGATAGAGAATAGGATAAGGTATTCAGTCTAGAATCTTCGAGCACAGTTTCAAGTCATTACAAAAAATTGGCTAGCTCTTAAGTCAAAGAACATAAAAATAAATGCGTGTTTTGGATTATCAACAAAAAATTAGCTCAACTAAATAAAAATTAATTACAATTACTATAATGATTCAAAATCATTCGCTTGAAAATCTTTCTTAAATTCGATTTCAAATTTCTCTAAAACCAGATTACTTTTTTAAAAGCTTCATTAACCCGCATTTTTCTCTCTTCAACCTTCAAATGGAAAACATTCTCAAAAATGTTTCCAAATTGCACAAACATAAAAAATGTTGCTTTGTTTTGCTTGCTTCATTTTTTTGTTGTTGTTGCAGCAAATGGCTGCAAGTATCTTTCTTTTCTTTCTTTCATTTTTTAGTGGTTTTCCCATCACTCCACTCCACAGTCACAGTAGTCACTGTGTGTGGCACACGTCGCACGAAGATAAAGTCCCGTTGAAGGAAAACACCACAAAAACCTGAGCCCCGAAAAGCTCTAAATCTTGTGGCTACTAACTGAATGCGGAGTTTGAGTTTGAGTCTCAGTTTGGTAGCTTCGTCCAGCCGTGTTGCCATTATTTTCTCTAGCTGCCGCCTTGTCTCGAGCACCATAAAACACTTTAATAGTTCTTTATACCGCCAGAGGGAGAAAGGGAGGACGGTATAGAGAGAGAGAGAGAGAGAAACACATATACAACCCTCTGAAGTCTGGGTAAAACCCCCAAAAAAGTCTGACTGACGTTCTTCTTCGATATTTTCTTTTCGACTTTTGCTGCGGGCTTCGCGTTTTTCGGCGCGTTTTAAAATTATGGCAAGGCTGTCACTTGAACCACCCAAACCTGAACCCGCACCCGAACCCGAATCCGAACCACTCCAACCAACCGTCCACCTGCTGCCGCGGGCTTCGTTTCTTGGCTGGGCTCAATTGTTTTTTCTTTCTCTTTTCTTTGGCTTCGTCGCCGCCTTCGCTTAATTTAAGGCCAGACACTCGACTCAACTCAACTCAACTTAACTCGACTCAAGTCTCAAGTCTCTAGTCTCTAGTCGAGTCGAGTTCAACATTTTCTTTTAATGATTTCAGCTTAAGCCTTTGGGGACTAATTCATTGGAAGCGACGGCGCATATGCCTCGAGACGCAACAAATTAACCCCGTTCACCTGTAGCCACCCTTAACCCTTAACCCTTAACCCCTTTCTGCCTCTCACTCTCTGCAGTCAAGTGCTTAACCGCTTCAACACTTTGATTTGATTTCAGCTTGCTCTCCCGCTCGCACGCTTAATCAATTGCCTCTCTCGCCTCTCTCTCTCCCTCTCTCTGCCCGCCCACGACCTTGTCACATGACACCTGCAACCTTTTTGTGCGTCGATTTCCGTTTCCGCCCGCTCATTTTTTTTTTTTTGGCTTTTTGCTCGTTTTGCATAACAATTTTTGATGCCTTTTGATCTTCGGCTGCTGCTGTTGGACTTGGCGTGTTTTTAAATTAAATCCTGTACAGTGAACACCCCTCGACATCGAGCCCGACGCCGCCCTCAAAATGGAGGCTGTCGTTGTCAGCGTAATACGACAAAAAATTGCACGCTATGTTTGATGTTTAATTTTATTAAAAGGATTTTTTGTTGTTGCTGCCAGAATCCAATTAAAATTAACCGCCGGCATTGTTTTTCAAAAATATTCCAAGACATTCGCACGACAAAAACAACATCATCCTACACACAACAACAGCAACAACAAAAATAAATACAGGTGAGTTTGGCCAAAATATAAAACAGTTATGCTGATTTTCTTTTCATACTGTTTAAGTTTGCGTTACTTTCTAATTTAAATAAAACTTAATTAATAACAAAAACTAATTGTTACTAATTGATTTAATGGTTTCCATTTTATTACTAATAAATTTCAAATTTTCTATCTAAATCTGATGAAAAAGAGAACGTGGAAATCTTCGCTAGTATATAATTTTACAACTTTATAATTGTTGTTTAGTTCTTATTATTTTAGTAGTTAATTTAAAAATTGAAGCTGTTAATTTTTTTTTTTTTTACCTTTTTTGTCGACAAATTAATTTAAATAAATATTTCTAGCATTTTAAATCTTAATTTTTGTTAATATATGACGTTTAAACTAATATTTATGCAAGATAAATACTTAAAATCCTATTACAAATATCTGTGTATTTGTCTAATTTAAAACTGATCCCACATTAAGCATTCGTCAAGGGTCTCGGACATAAAGAATTCACTTTTACTACGGTAGCCGATCTCAAAAGGTCACTCGGGACTTCTGGGATGATTGTTTTGATTTTGAGTAGAGATTTTTTGTTGAGTGATTTACGAGGGGAAAGTTGAAGTTGAGCCGAAAGGAGATGCCTATTCATAAGGATGTCGGGTTGTCAGCTGAGATCGACAGAAGGAACTCTGCGCATAACTGTAACAGTTTATCCCTTTGATCCCGACGAGGGAAAGTGAAATTCATGACATAAATCAAGGGACAATTCTTTGTCTGGTTACTCGACAATTGTTTCGGGCCAAAAGGGGCGTGTCGTGTGCATTCAATGCAAATGCAAATTTGCAACTGTGCAACATTTAAACTGTGGCAACTGTTGAGCCAACACACGTTTCACATGCGCCTTTTTCACCACAGGAGTCGAGTTTGGAAGCGAGTGAAAATGTTGTGACATTGATGCAGTTGCCGGGAAAATCGCATTTGCCAAGATTGCGTCGTCGGCTCGCTGACGGATTAGTGCGGACGGATTACTGGACAACAGACCAAAGCGATCCCAGTCCGAGCTGCGTCTACTTAGTGAAAGTTGTCCCAGGTAGTTGGGAAAATCTTTTTGTGTGCGTGCTCGAAGATTCCCGTGGCTCGACAATCAATTGTCAACAAAGAAAGGAGCTGGCCCGGTAGGCGGTTTGTTTTCAAAGATTTTGGCTAGGAATTGGGCTCATTACGATGAAAGTGAAAGTGAGAACTAAACACAAGGTCAAGATGGAACTACAGAATTTAATAGATTTTTAATGTATACATAATGTTAGTTTTACTCTGCATAATTATCTTGAACATTATTTTAAATAATATTGTGGCTAAAAATTACATAACATAACAGAAAAATGTTATTTCTACGAATAATACTTTTATGAACTGATTGATTGTAAATTCTTGTCATAACTATAGAAATATCAGAGAGACTTTTAGGTAAGCAATTTATGTGAATCACTTCTATATAAATGCAAATGACAAATTTAGGCAGATTCCCCAATGACGTCAAAATAAAGCAATTGATAATCATTTAAGCTTGCCCACACTATATGAAGAAAAGTGAAGTCCAATTGCGCAAATTTAATTTAAAAATTTAAAACAACAAACTAGTTGTTTGCAAACAAATGAAAATCCCAAAAAAAAAAACTAAATTATAATACATTCTTTGTAAACAACTTGAGGCATCGACATTGAATATATGTATGACTAAATCTAAATCTGAAAACTGATAATGTCTTAGAAAAAATCCAAAAACGCATTGCATCACAGCTCAAAATTGATAGTGCCAAAAAATTCGCATATTTCCGTCAGAGGTCAAGTTCAAAACAAAATTAAAGCATCGAGGTGGGAATTTCACATTGATAATTTCAAAAAAGATTGGACACATGAATTGATAATGCCAAAAAATACATGTACAGATTCCCGAGTTCAAAACAAAATTCGAATTTCATACAGGGAATTTCACGCTGATAATTCCAATGTGGATTAGGGGTATAAAATGACAACTCTCCGTAGAGTAGAATATCAGTTGTCTCAAATTCCTTCAAGTGAACAGAACTATTAAATTAAATCAAAATGAAAATCATTTTAGTTGGACTATTAATCGCTATACTGGCTGTGCAGCAGAGTTCGAGTAAACCGGTAATTTTGTCTAACCAATCATTGTGAAATTTAAATATAATGAAAAAAATTTTACAGTGTAATTCTGCGCAGTGTCAACATTCGGAACAACCTCAACAGCGTTTAACAGACGATACAGAAAAGTGGCTTGGAGATATGTTCCAAAAAGTAAATCAAGATATTGGCAGACTGGTCGGCAAGTTTGAGGCTCTAGAAAGAATGATAGCTGCAGAAAAACCTGCGGACTCGACCGAATTTGAGAAAATCGGATCTAAATATTACTATATAGAACACACGGAGAAGATCAATTGGCGTGAAGCAACCGATAAATGTCGTGCCACGGGTGGAAGTCTAGTTGTTCTGCAAAACGTGAAGGAGTTAATTGACATCAGCGGAAAGTTGACCAATAACAACTACTGGATAGGTCAGTCGAATTGTGCTAACTTGGCAAAAGATGCCTCAAATTATGTAATGCGTTATAATGATTGTGAAGCCAAACTTAGCTTTGTGTGTGAAAAGAGCAATTGAGGCAATTGAAAATTGCTACATTTATTTAAATAAAATTATTTATAAAACTTGAAAATTAAAACAAGTTTTGTGTATATATACTAATTCATTTTTAATCATTTTCATCTATCTTTCATTTAAATCCAACAAATATTTGTGTAGAATATTCAATTTCAATTTCTCAGCTTTCCTTGAGACTATATTACTCTTTACTCAAAACAGGATCTTGTCAAGATGCTTTGGCGATAGAGGCATTAAAATCACCTGCTTGAGTTTCAATCTGCATCTTCAAGTGGAAAATACATGTGACTTTGAGCTGATGTAAGATCTTGTGGGCTTTCGACTTGTGTCTATCATAAGATGTGTCTATCAAATGCAATGCGCAGTCAATTATCAAATTAATTAGCTAAGCCTATCTAAAAAGAAACTGTTTCTAATTGCAAATTGCAAATTGCAAGTGCATTGGGTGATTTTTTATATCAGAATTTATAATCACAAAGACTGCAACGTGGTGAAGAGTCTGAAGAGGATTCATCTGGGCGACAAGTCTTAATTGGGCGACAAGTCTCATTGTGGCTAAAAATTACATAACATAACAGAAAAATGTTATTTCTACGAAAAAGACTTTTATAAACTGATTGATTGTAAATTCTTGCCATAACTATAGAAATATCAGAGAGACTTTTAGGTAAGCAATTTACGTGAATCACTTCCATACTTATAAAAAAAAACCTCTTTACGAGGTAAAAGTCTAGTGACGAAAACAGTTATATGCCCCAAACTTTCTGATATCTAATTTTGTGACGAATAATATTAAGTTTGACATAAAAATTATTTTAAAAAAAATGTTTGCATTCGGCACTGCGCAAAACATTGAGTTTTATTTGGTATGAAGAATTGAGACATTTTGGCGCAATGTGCCGAGTGCCAAAATGTTTTTTAAAATAATTTTTATGTCAAACTTAATATTATTCGTCACAAAATTAGATATCAGAAATTTTATAAGTTAATACATTCTGTGTAAACAACTTGAGGCATCGACATTGAATATATGTATGACTAAATCTAAATCTGAAAACTGATAATGTCTTAGAAAAAATCCAAAAACGCATTGCATCACAGCTCAAAATTGATAGTGCCAAAAAATTCGCATATTTCCGTCAGAGGTCAAGTTCAAAACAAAATTAAAGCATCGAGGTGGGAATTTCACATTGATAATTTCAAAAAAGATTGGACACATGAATTGATAATGCCAAAAAATACATGTACAGATTCCCGAGTTCAAAACAAAATTCGAATTTCATACAGGGAATTTCACGCTGATAATTCCAATGTGGATTAGGGGTATAAAATGACAACTCTCCGTAGAGTAGAATATCAGTTGTCTCAAATTCCTTCAAGTGAACAGAACTATTAAATTAAATCAAAATGAAAATCATTTTAGTTGGACTATTAATCGCTATACTGGCTGTGCAGCAGAGTTCGAGTAAACCGGTAATTTTGTCTAACCAATCATTTTGAAATTTAAATATAATGAAAAATTTTTTACAGTGTAATTCTGCGCAGTGTCATCATTCGGAACAACCTCAACAGCGTTTAACAGACGATACAGAAAAGTGGCTTGGAGATATGTTCCAAAAAGTAAATCAAGATATTGGCAGACTGGTCGGCAAGTTTGAGGCTCTAGAAAGAATGATAGCTGCAGAAAAACCTGCGGACTCGACCGAATTTGAGAAAATCGGATCTAAATATTACTATATAGAACACACGGAGAAGATCAATTGGCGTGAAGCAACCGATAAATGTCGTGCCACGGGTGGAAGTCTAGTTGTTCTGCAAAACGTGAAGGAGTTAATTGACATCAGCGGAAAGTTGACCAATAACAACTACTGGATAGGTCAGTCGAATTGTGCTAACTTGGCAAAAGATGCCTCAAATTATGTAATGCGTTATAATGATTGTGAAGCCAAACTTAGCTTTGTGTGTGAAAAGAGCAATTGAGGCAATTGAAAATTGCTACATTTATTTAAATAAAATTATTTATAAAACTTGAAAATTAAAACAAGTTTTGTGTATATATACTAATTCATTTTTAATCATTTTCATCTATCTTTCATTTAAATCCAACAAATATTTGTGTAGAATATTCAATTTCAATTTCTCAGCTTTCCTTGAGACTATATTACTCTTTACTCAAAACAGGATCTTGTCAAGATGCTTTGGCGATAGAGGCATTAAAATCACCTGCTTTGAGTTTCAATCTGCATCTTCAAGTGGAAAATACATGTGACTTTGAGCTGATGTAAGATCTTGTGGGCTTTCGACTTGTGTCTATCATAAGATGTGTCTATCAAATGCAATGCGCAGTCAATTATCAAATTAATTAGCTAAGCCTATCTAAAAAGAAACTGTTGCTAATTGCAAATTGCAAGTGCATTGGGTGATTTTTTATATCAGAATTTATAATCACAAAGACTGCAACGTGGTGAAGAGTCTGAAGAGGATTCATCTGGGCGACAAGTTGACAACTTGAGCAGCTAATGAATGATTGATGTGTGTGGCAATTCTCCAGAGGAGACTGAGCAGAGTGAGAAGAGTTGGAGATTGGCAATTTGCTGACCTTGCATCTGCGTTTGCATTAATCATCATTGATTGATCACTCTGTGGGCACTAAGTACTATTCACTCCACTGTAAACTCAAGATCGCTTCACTGATCGACAGAAAGCTGTCCAGGCGGTAGCTGAATGTGGCACCAATGAGAGAATTTGATATCAGCCAAGTTGACTAACTGAAAGATTGACTAACTGACTGACTTGGCTGACTTGGCTGACTTGGCTGAGTGACTAATTAGCGCGACGAGAGTTGGCTGGGTTATAAATACATAAATACGAGTCCACATCCGTCTGATTGATGGCACCGCGAAATTTAAGAAGGATGCCAGGCAGCTGTCAAGTCATTGCGAAAAGGATTAGCCAAGAAGAATCTTGGCAAACGCGGCGATCAAATGATGCCGCCATCTCCATCTCTTCACAGAGCTTCCACATTATAATAAAGTTGACACTGGCCTCGACTTCACTCCGATGATGGATCAGACTGGAGTTGGAAATGTTCTCGGTCTTGGCATCGCCAAAATCAACCCAACTCCAACTCCAACTCCAATTCCAATTCCAACTCCGAGTCCAACTCCAGCATATTCCATCAGCTGTCACAAAATATGTCACTGTCAGACCAGATGAGATTTGCGCAAAGAGTTCTTTAGAGTTGTTCTTTCTGGAATTGCTCTGCAGTTTTGGGGCTCGTCTTTTCGGCCAGATTGACAAGGGAACGGCTGCTAATCCAATTTAATTTGAATGTCAGTTCGTCTGGAAGACGAGAGCACAACACAACAACAACAACTAATAACAAGCAACAAACATCTGAGATCTGTTCCTGGATCTCTCTTCACATGGAATTAAGAACTTCTGATTTGCCTTTCGCTCTTTCTACTATTTTTGTATGCGGCGTTTCAAATTTGTCGGCAAAAGCCGCGCAAATTCCCAGATTCAGAGCCGTCTCCATCCCCAATTTTCATCTCCCCGACACATGTTCGACTTAATTTGGTTCAGCGCATTTTTGGCGTAATTTATTTATTTTGTGGTTGCCTCCAAACCATTTGATATGCCCAACAATCGGGCAGTCAACAGAAGCTAAATACAAAATCGTTCCATCTAAATTGTCTGAAATATGATATTATTGAACTATACTCTCGCATATCATCGGATCCTCAGCCAGCACAGTAGTTTGTTTGGCAACTCATCCACACTCGATTCGATTCGACTCGATGCGAAGTGATTTTGAATTTAATTTCGGTAGCCAGTGCACAATATTTAAGACAATATTGGAATTCTATCCAGAGCAGTGTTGCACCTAAGAAAATGAAATAACTCAAGGAATCCACATAAAAAAAATCAAATTTAAACTATTCAATTGAGAATCATAACTCGCAAGACTTGTTTGCTATATGGACTAATTTTCCTGATTCACCCATATTTTGTTAAGATAGGTAAAATCCAATGAGCAACAAACAACAGCTAAAGCAAACAAAACACTATTTGAAATTAAAATAAAATATGTTCTTTGTAAACAAATAAAATCTTTGACAGTACGCTTACGATTTAATCTTAATCTAGTATTAAATTATTATCACTTCAGCTGACGTATTTGCTCCATTTACTGATTGATATTGCGTCACATTTTGAAATTGATAAGCCAAAAAGTTTGCCAATTCCCGTCAGAGGTCAAGTGCGAATTGATGAAAAAATTCGAATAACGTACAGGGCATTTCACACTGATGTTTTATTTTGATTATTCCAATTCAGATTGGGTATATAAAGGGGCTCTCCGTTGAGGCAGAAATCAGTTGTTTCAAATTTCTTTATAGTAACAGAAGCGTTAGTTGAATCCATTAGAATGAAACTAATTTTAGTTGGACTTTTAGTCACAATTCTCGCAGTGCACTACAGTGAACAAGCAGTAAGTGTGTCTCTCTTATCAGTATTGAATTTAAATCTAAAGTGAATTTAAACGCAGGGCATACATAGACGTTCCTTAAGTGCGGAGAAACAAACTTATGATGATGACGATTATGAAGTTGAAACCGGAAGTGGAGAAATGGATATACTAGTAGATGATTCTGATTCAGTAAAAGATCCTGAGCCCGAAGGGATTGCCGAGATTGAAGATGACCAAAAAGTTGAAACCGAAAGTGAAAAAGTGGATGAAGATGATTCTGATACAGTAACAGAACCTGAGCCCGAAGTGATTGCCGAGAATAAAGATGACGATATTAGAAATCTGCTGAACGACAAGTTTCAAGAGCTTGAGCAACTGTTGAAAGAAAATTATGAAAAGCAGGAAGAACATTTCCAACTGCTCGATGAAAACCTGAAGGAAAAGTATGAGGATCTACGCAAAACAATTGTGGACGCAAAAATCAAGGACCTGACAAAGTTCGAGAAAATCGGAGGGAAGTATTACCACATTGAGGACACGGAGCAGTTGAATTGGTTTGAAGCTGCTGATTCATGTCGTGAAATGGGCGCGAATCTCGCCAGTCCACAAAGTGTGGAAGAATTCAATGCAGTCAGCGAGAAGGTAACCAATGGTCACTACTGGCTGGGCATCAATGATCTTGGCAGTGAAGGTGTGTTTAAATCAACAATTTCTGGTAAGGTAGCAGAATATGTCAATTGGCATGAAGAGGAACCCAATAACTCTAATGGTGGCGAACATTGCGTTCAGTTGAAATTGTCGGGTGGAAAGCGTGCTATGAATGATAATGACTGTAAAACCAAATTCAACTACATCTGTGAGAAAAATCACCTTTTGTAAAATGAACAATGTAAATTATTAAATAAATCATTGTACGTATATTCTAGATGTTTTTTTATGATTTTCAATTTTTATTCTTTCCAATAAATTTTCATTACCCAACCAAACGTATATTCATTGATTATTATATGATTTGAATCTTTCTTTCATACTAAAACGATCTTTAAAAACTCTTGAAAAGGAAAAGAAAAGAAATCCGATTAATTTCTTTAAATTATTTGGGAATATATACTTTAGTTTAAATCGAATCGAATGACATACGAGTGTGCTCGATTATAAGGCAAAACCAACCCCCAGCATTGCAGTGCTGCAGCATATACCCTAGAGCATGCTCGACTGTCGGAGATCCCGTACTTACAATGGAAAAGCAGACACTGCCTAAACTAAAATAATATAAATAGCTACAAATATTTAATATCATTATGTATGCATAAAATGTGTTTTTTCGTTCAAATGTATTGATAATGTATTTACATTAAAGAAATTATAAATGATTATTAAAGCACATACAGGGTTTAAAAATGTTACGCTACTCAGTAGTATTTGGATTTGCTCTCGGTGCCGCTCTCGATTTGAACAGAGCAGTAGAAGAGCCAAAGCCAAAAAATAAAAAAAGGGTTTGCTACGGCTACGTAGCGGAGGCTAAAGAACTGGGAGCGAAATGAGAGCAGAGCAAATTAAATTTGTTTCTTTTAAAAATCTTTTGAGTACACATTTGGGTACTTAACAGATCTAGGAAATGCATCGCTGTCTTGCTCTCTCTAATGGCTTACGCAATTGTGTAATCAATATTTCTTTGTATTTTCTTCACTTAATTTTGTTCATTTCTTTTGAACGTCTGTTTAATTATATGCCGTGATTAAATTTTAATTCATTTTTAATTTTGTTATATTTAGTAAGCAATTATAAAAAAAAATATTGTTTTTTTTTAACGACGCCCTCAATTTTTTTTATAAAATCTGATGTCACTATTTATGAAATAGGTAAAATCCCATTACTTAATATTGAGCTAAGAACAACAAAAGGTTTTTTTGAAAATAAATTAAATCTCAAAAGAAATGTGATAATCCAAAAATTGTTGTGTACAACTAATGTTGTCTAATCTAATTTTAAATTATTCGTCGCTAAAATTGTTAATTAATCCGAAAAAAAACCGAAAGAAAGCAATGCTTCACTTCCTAAAATTGATAATGCTTTAAAATTTGGCAAATCCCGTCAGAGGTCAAATGCGCATTGATGAAAAAATTCGAATAGCGTACAGGGCATTTCACACTGATGTTTTATTTTGATTATTCCAATTCAGATTGGGTATATAAAGGGGCTCTCTGTTGAGGCAGAAATCAGTTGTATCAAATTTCTTTATAGTAACAGAAGCGTTAGTTGAATCCATCAGAATGAAACTAATTTTAGTTGGACTTTTAGTCACAATTCTCGCAGTGCACTACAGTGAACAAGCAGTAAGTGTGTCTCTCTTATCAGTATTGAATTTAAATCTAAAGTGAATTTAAACGCAGGGCATCAAACATTCTTCGGATACGAACGAACAAATTTATTTTAATCTTTTTGATGAAAATGAACTCGGAAGTGGAGATGATTCTGATCCAGTGGAAGAACCTAATCCCAATTACGACATATATAGCGAAGTACTACATACCGGGAATAAGGACGACAATATTCAAAAACTGCTGAACGACAAGTTTCGAAAGCTTGAGCAACAGTTGGAGGAAAATTCTGAAAAGCAGGAAGAACATTTTCAACTGCTCGATGAAAACCTGAAGGAAAAGTATGAGGATCTACGCCAAACAATTGTGGACGCAAAGATCAAGGAGCTGACAAAGTTCGAGAAAATCGGACGGAAGTATTACCACATTGAGGACACGGAGCAGTTGAATTGGTTTGAAGCTGCTGATTCATGTCGTGAAATGGGCGCGAATCTCGCCAGTCCACAAAGTGTGGAAGAATTCAATGCAGTCAGCGAGAAGGTAACCAATGGTCACTACTGGCTGGGCATCAATGATCTTGGCAGTGAAGGGGTGTTTAGACAAAGAAAATCTGGTAAGGTAGTAAAATATGTCAATTGGCATAAAGGGGAACCCAATAACTCTAATGGTGGCGAACATTGCGTTGAGTTGGAATGGACGGGTGGAAAGCGTGCTATGAATGATAATGACTGTAAAACCAAACTCAACTACATCTGTGAGAAAAAACACCTTTTGTAAAATTTAGTAACACTAAAGAAATGAACACAAATAAATTGAATTAATAAATAAATCATTATGAAACTCTGTATTTTGCTGTAAGCTGTCTAAACTTAAATTTTCGACTATACGTCTTGCGTTTGGTAAGAAAACATCTCCACATTAGCTGATTCTTTGGTCAGTTGCCAACTGAGATACACGTACTACTTGAAGGCAGCTAATCACATTGTCAGTTGGCTGCTGACAAGACTTCGGCAGCTTTCGAGGGCTGTGAAACAAACTCATTACCCGAAACCGAGAGCCCGAAAACTTTCAAAAAGAAAAAAAAGTGTCGCGATGCTTATCAGCGGTTCCGCCAAACTTCGAAGCTGATAAAATATTTAAAGAAGCCAAGACTGTAAGTAAAACAGGCTTGAGACTTGGTTTACTTCAAAATCGATCGGATCGAGAGGCACAGAGGCACACGGAGGAGTCCAGTGTGGCACAACAATGGGGCAGGCAACTGGAGCCCAAAAGCGAGTGATGGACAGACACAGACACAGACACAAAACACAAGCCCAAATTCCAGAGCAGAGGCTGCAATAAATTTCATTAAATGCGCACGCGTGCGAGGAACAATCCAAGAGCTGGCTGCAAGATCGAGAGAGAGAGTGAGAGAGAGAGAGAGAGATAGAGGGAGAGAGAGAGAGAGAGAGAAGTGAGAGGAGATGAGAAGACACTGAAGCATGAAGAGGATCCATCGAAAGGAGCAGACCAAGCTACTAACTCAGTTAACAGCAGACAATTGCGATGGACATCTCTCTCTCCTTTTTGGCTGCTTCTCCATTCTCCCCTCAAGGCCCCTCAGTTCTCTCTTCCCTGTCTTTTTCGACTCCTAACAAGCTGATGAGACATGAACGCGCGCGCTTACCAAATTCCAAGATGTCAACGCAAAATCACATTGTGCGCCATTATTTGCCCCTGGAGACTGGAGACTGGAGAATGGAGCCTGGTCGAGGCTCCATCTCCATCTGGGAGCAGGATAGAGACCGAGATCCCTTCTCTTCCCTTCTCTTTCAGTTGCAAAGGTAGCTGCAGCTAATGCAATGCAGTGTCGTCGTGTCTCATAAGCCATAAACATAAATAAGGGCACCTACTTTAGTCTTGATTCTCGATTCCCCAGCTACAAAAATGTCGCATCAGCCATAAAAAGAAGAAGAGCAACATAAAAAGAAGAAGAACAACAACAACAACATATTATGGATGACAAAAAACAGAGAGATAAAGGGTTCAATGATGGAACAATACTTGGGACTAGGGCACAATGGAAAACTGAAGCATTCAGACTGAAGTCAGAGATAAATCTGTCTTCGGTATGAGAAAATCATGACTTGCAGATGAAACATTGCAAATTGTGGGGTCACTTGACCCGAAAAATGTGTTAACAATTGAACTTGACCCAAAGTTGTGCATTTAACAATTGTGTTGCTCATTCGTCTTCTCTTTATTTTCTTATTAAAAGCAAAATATTTATATAAAATATAAATAAGTACATTTAAATATTATTTAATCTCAATTGAAATGTTTATTTGTTTACTTTTTATTTACTGGATGATTACAAGTCTTGATCTGTCTGCTGGATCAACTCTACATCTTTCTCCTTCGGCATATCCACCTCAAATGTCAGAATCTGATTGCCCGGCACCATAACGTTGCCATATGAAATTGGTTCCCCGTCGTCGGGCATGAATTGATCGCAATTGGCAATGACCAGATTCTGGTCATGATCCGTGCAACTGAAGATGCCCACCAGGACCAGTTTGTTCCTCAAGGTCACTCTAACCATGCGACCCAGCCACTTCTTCAGATTCCGTCTGCCAATCGATAGTTGACGATCCTGTTCATCATTGGGTTCATTGGTAAACACGATGGGCTTAAACTGGGATTCATTTGTTGAAGATATTACTGAAGTTTCCTCATGGAATTCAGAGCCAGACATGTTGAACTTTAGTTTAGATTTAATTCAGAATAAGTTAGACTTTGACATTCAATTTGATTGACAAAAACTTCATTATTACTTTGATAAGGATTATTTTTTATAATCTATATTTTTATTTTTGTAATGCGATGAGAATGCGGCAATTAAATAAAAAAATATTCCTAATAAATTAAGAACATAATCATTTCCATATTTTTAAAAACCAATTCTCGATTAAATTTGGACAAAGTTTTGTGAGTTAACAATTAAATTTATTTTAAAGATATAAATAAATAAATAAATTGAATTAAATTATTTCTTTTAGAAATTATTTCAACAAAGTTAATATATCTTGAATGTAGAATGCAAGTCCGCAGTTTTGAGCCTAGTTATCGGGGCCTAAAATCTAAACTCGAGTTTGGTCCCAAAAGTTGCACACAATGCGAGAAGGCGCAAAAAAGTGTCACCAAGAGGAGGGGGAGGAGGGAAAATACAAGTAAAAAAGTCGCTCGATGGACGATCGACGGTGCATGCAACCGTTGCAACTGCAACAACGACGACGACAGCAGCGACAGCAACAACAACAACAACAACAACAATAACAACACGAATGCTTATACACATTTCACCTGGATGTCCGTCCGTCTCTTGGCCGTGTCTCTTGGCCATGTCTGTGTCCGTGTCTGTTTCTGTGTCCGTGTCTGTGTCTGTGTCCATGTCCGTCCTTTGATGACCACAACAAACTGAAAGGCGGCACAAGTCCGCAGTCGTCTGCGCAACAGTTCAAAGTTTTGAGGGCCCGCTGCCAATGCCAATCGGATGGCCGCGTATAAGGTAGCCCAAGTTAACTTGGCTCAAGCCAACCTGGCCAACTTGGCCAACAGCTTGCCCCAAACAGGCACAGCATCCCAACAGATCTCAGATCTCTCGAAAAGTTGCCAGCTCTGCAGCAGCAACTGCCACATTGAACAAAAGCATTCGGCACAGATCAAATTGGATTTACATTCCCAATTGCCCCAAGTGGCTACTACGACTTATGGGAACACTATGTAACTCCTTATTTTAAAAACTCTATATATGAATAAAATTAGAAATTCAAGAATAATTTATAAATTATGAGTGTATATATTTTTAATTATTAGAAATAGTAATCAAGAAATTATCGTTTTAAATATAGTTATTTTTGTTTGCTATTTATACTTTTCCTAATTTCTGAATGAGTAATCAGCGATTGTACACTAAACAGTAAAGGGCCAGTAACTTTTTTGGAAGAACAAGATTTTTGGTAACTAATAAACAACACTTTTTTGTTTCATTTTGCTCATACGTTATATTAAACATTAAATTTTTAAATGATTCAATGAAGAAAATCTTTACGAAGTACTAAAATGTTTTAAAATAATTTTGTATATGTAGATTTATATATTTATTGTAATATAATATTTTAAATAATAGAATATTTAAATTTGAAGGAACTTAACTTTTAATCAACTATTGAACTATTTATTATATTTTAAGATATATACTTTACTAAAGCTTTAAGGAAACATGGTGTAAGAGAAGAGTAAATAGATTGTTCATGAATAATTAGTTTTAATTTGTTTAATAATCGATTTTCATTTCATTAGCTTCCCAATATATATATTTATTATTATTTTAATTATTTAATTTTTATTTTAAATTACAGAGTATTCCATTGTCGTTGTGTTATGCATTGAAATTTGTGTGTTTCGCGCAACAAAAATGAAAACACAACAAGAGCTCCCGACATTGGCGATCGATCGCATTTGATATATTTGCTCCTCGAGCTGTGGCAATGTCTGTGGCTGTGGATGGGGATGGGGATGAGGATGAGGATGTGGTGGTGGATGTGGTGGTGGTGGCAATAGCGATGGCGATGGCGTCGTCAGTCCGCAAGTTGCAGTCCTCAGTCTCCTCAGTCCTCAGTCTTCAGCCATGCACTTTTGCAGTTGCTTTGTTGTCCATCCGCGTCGTCAGCAGCAACAGTTGCTGGTAGCTGCTGCTGCTGTTGCAGTTGCAATTGTTGCTGCTACACCTTCGCAGTCGCAGTCGCAGTCGGAGCGATCCCATTCCCGATGCCGCTATGCCAATCCTCGCAGCTCGACGTAGTGTTTATGTCGTTTATGTGAAATATCAGCTGCTCATGTTGAGAATGTTTGCTGCCTTGTTGCGTCTGCCACTTTTTGTTGCAGTTGCAGTTGCTGTTGCTGTTGTTGTTGTTGTTGCTCCGTCTGTCGTTGGCGTTTGCCTGTTTTTGGCCCGAAGTTTGCTGGCCACGTTTTGTTTATGGCTTTGCCAGCCATTGGTCAGTTAGCCTGGCCTGCAGTGGCAGCAACTACTGCTTGAATTTCAAATCTCATGCTGCATGTTCAAAGACCCACACTCGCCACTCTCGACTTGCAACTAGCAACTTGCAACCGCGCCACACGCCACAATAAACTAAATTATTGCAAAATGCTGTCGTTTATTTTCTATGCATAGATTTGCACCACATTTCGGGCTTTTGCACTCAATAAAACTTTAAATAAATACAAGTATCACAGCCAAGGCGAATCCGATCCACACAACGACTTGATTGTGCGGCTTGTCGAGGGTCAAATGGTGGCAAGCACAGACCGAGGATCGTTTTGTTTTAGCACTTAGAGAAATGATGGCCAGCAAACATGGATGGAATTTGAGAACTGTTTTCAATTGTACTCAAATAAATGAGTTTCGAAAGAAAGGGAAACAATTTGTAAATATTTTGATATATTAGTATATATAAGACTGTTCTAAAAATAAGTTCATATGTTTTACTCTTGATTTATAGCTCAGAATAATTATGTTATTCTAAAAGTAGAACAGAAAGCATAAAAATAGTTTTGTTTTTTAGATTTTCATTTGTTTTCATTCATTCTTCCATTCGATTCTAATGTTCTTTATGGTAAATAATCTTAAAAAATCATAAATAAACTTATATTGATTGGCCAAAATATATTTTTTTTTAGTTTCAATTTCAATTATTTTATTTCTCTTTTAAACAAGTGTTATTATGTAATTTTTAAAATATATATAATAAATTTTTTTATTTTTCTTTTAAGAGTTTCTTTTATATCTACTATTTCTCACATATATTTATAGCGGTATATATATTTTTTATCATCATTCTTCAAAAATAGCACGAAATGCTTAAATTTTCCGAAGTATCTGAAAGTATATTTGATGAATTCTTAGCGATTCTATTTTATAACAATTTCAGTTGGATTTATGAGTTGTTTTAATATTATTGTGTCGTCGCATTTATTTTTGGCGATTATTTATGGCCAAGAGTTTCACAGTGGCACAAAATATCAACAATGACGACAACATAAAAGGTGATCTGCTGACGAGATACATTTGTATCTTGCAATCCCGATTGATTTAACTAATTGTCTTGAGCACTTTTCGATCGATGCTACGATGGATTTGTGCTGTCTTTTGTTCTAATTCTGTAAAACGTCGCATAATTAAATGTTTTTCGGTCAATTTGAAAATGTTGTGTGCTATAAAACAAATATATGACAGACGTGGGTCATAAATATGCTCGGATTTTAGCCCAAAAGAGCTGATTCAATGATGAAATTGTCGCAGGGCGACAAAACGTCGCCAACAAATGGCAGACGCATTTAAAAAGCAAAAACAAAAAACACTAGAAATTATAAATAGTGGGTGTATCTCGATGTATCTCTCTTCGATTGGCTTGATTGTGATTTACAGCAATTTTTATATTTATTCAAATTTCTTCTATACATCTCATACACACAAGCACACACAGTTAATGTGTGTGTTGTCCCCGGAGTGTTCAACATTTTGTGGGGCAGATGTGTTTATATTCGTTTTATTATGTAAAATGCCTTTCACGACCCATCAACGGGGCTCATCAGCATTAAATTATGCGGCAATCAAATATCCAGATCGAATACAAATTCGAATTTGAAATTTAAATTGAAATCATACTGTCAATTTTATCTACTCTCTCTGTCTCTCGCACTTTCTTTCAAGTCCTGTTCGATATTGCACTAATAGAGACATTTACATTCTTTTTGCACTGCAATGCAGAATTCAGAGACATAGTGTTTATTGAAACAGTGGGCTGATGGTCATGAAATTGTAGTGAATTATATGACAATAAGTGCTTAAGTATTTTATTTTATTAAAAGAAAGTCGCTTAAAATTGGTTAAAACATTAAATATAATTTTTCCGAGCTGTACTTATTTAAAGGTACTTATTCAGGCTCAGAAGATATAGAATTTATTCTAATCCACGAATTTATATACATTTTTATCTATGGAGGATATAAATTTATTAATCTTCAACTGAAATATGTTCTTAAATTATTAAACGTATTATTTTTATTTAATTTAGAGAATATTAAATTTAAAAAAAACTCTCTAATTTTTAATTTAAAAAATAAAATCGAAAATAAATATTTTATTTATGTTTTGCTTTTAAAATACTACGAATTTTGTATAATATACAATTTATATATACATACATTGCATATTTGTTGTCACTAGACAATTTGCTGTATCCCTTTTAAATAGTTTCTGTACCACTGTGATCTGTGGCAAACATTGAACTTGGTGAATGCGACGCTCCAAGGCGGCAGCTTGCACTCATTTGTCTTGAATGCTCTCCACATTGTTCCCCTTCAAAGAGTGGGTAGAGAGAGAGAGAGAGAGAGCGAGAGAGAGGGAGAGAGGAGGGGAGAAAGGGACAGAAGAGAAGCGCATCCATCCGTCAGTTTTTAATATTTTCCATTTGTTTTTCACTTGTTATTTATTGGCTGCCTTTGTGGCTGTCAACTCGACTCCGTTCGATGGAGCTTTGGAGTCTTGGCTGCCTTGCGTCGCTCTTGAGTTGACATCCACTTGTCATTGAGTGTGGCAACAACAACAACAACAACGAAGTCAATTTGCATGTGTTGCAGTTGCAGCAAGCAGCATGATGATGATGTTTGTCGGCGATAATGATGATGGTGATGGCTCCTCCTGCAACTTTATTTGCTGTGAATGCAAAATTTTTGCAAAAAATTTGTCGCTCCGTTGCAATTAATAAAAAGTTGGCGCTGTTGTTGCCCCACAGCCAACCCCCATCCCATTTTGCTGCCCTACTGACTCGTTGCTTCTTCGGCTGTCTCTGGCTCATGTTGTTAATATTTTGTAAATTAATGTTCGATGCAAGAATGCGGACGTGCAACACACACATGCGGCATGCAACACACATATTGCCCCCGTCTCGTCTCGTCGCGTCTCTTCTAAGCGAATGCTGCCCCATTCGGTGGCAGGAGGGCCAACAGTTTTTATTGAAGTATAACATTAAATTTGGCATTTCCACTTGCGCCTCTCGCCAGTTTCGCACATAAAATAACCATATTTTATATTCCTGCTTCTTTTGCCATTCTTCTTTTTACGAGAACACTTTTATTTTTTGTTGTTCTCTACGCCACGACGGCGTCTACTCACTTCAGTCTTATTTTCATTTCTCCTGCTCAACGATTTGCACAAATCAGAGCCAATTACACGACCCACAACAAATGTGCAGACATTTTTACGAGATTTTCCTGACATCATCTTCAAATTTACATACGCGCAATGACTGTAAACTGAAGTACATGAAAATTGACCATTCTTTGGGTTATAATACAGAATATGTAGTAATATAAAAGGTGCAAAAAGAGTTGGGAAATTATCCCAATTACCAATTGATAAACAATTTATTATTAATAATTTATAAAAATGTTCTGACTCAACACTATAATGATTAAATACTCAACTTTTCTCCAATTCACTGCTTTAATCGATAAATGAAACCCTGGAAAACAGAGTGAAAATTTGTTTATTATCAAACTGAATTTCATGATTAATTTGTGTTTATTTTTAAACCGAAAACCCGAACGAAAGCTCTTGAAACATAGTGCTTGAGTGTTAATCCGGCGGATCAGTGTTTTTGTTTTCGCAATAGATCCGCAAGTGATCCGCAAGTGTGCTTTAATGGCATCTGTCCATCGGGTGCTAAGCAGAAATGTTAACTTGAGGCTGAATGACAGCGAACATGCCAAGCATTTTCCACATACACATGTTTCCATTTCCATTTCCATTCTATTTTCATTTAAAACAGAACCTCGAGGCGTTAAATAAATACTCGTATTGTGCCAATTTAACATAATGATTTATTAGTTTATTTATTTCTCAAATATTTTCATTTGCACAGCAACCCAAAAGTTCTTTCACAACATTCCCTCTCATCTCATTTCCATTCACAGTGAAGCCACCCACGCGACGAACAAATCCGTTGTGTCAACAGGGGCAATCGGTGGGAGGTAGGGTAAAAAAGAAGTGTCTCCGATCTGTTCGACCGGGTCGTGAAGCCACTGACTGCACATTGGTCCAATTTACGAGTCCGTGGACAGAGATATTGACGAGATCTCGCGATCTTCTTCACGAAGAACTAAGTGCATTTCTTCAAAATGCGGAAATTCAAATGCGTGGGATTGCGATCCAATCCGAAATGGGAACGGGGATCTGGGGATCGAGAAGGGAGGGAGTGGTAACATTCAGTGAGAGTTATGTTAATTGTTGACACGTCAATTTGAATCACGACTTACACTTGTCTGGCCCGGCAGTCGCATGTGGAGATTATTTACGATTCGTCGGGTGAATATCGCAATTATCATTTTTTATTATGATTTAATGGCCTGACCAAAAACTCGAGAATGAAACTGAAGCAGAAGCAGCTGAAGGCATTTATTTAGTCAGTATACTTATATGTATATTCCTTTCATGATATTCAGATAAGTATATGTACACATATAGCTACTGAGTATATATTTAATTTTTATTAATTTTCACGCATCATCGGCAAATATTTTACGATGATGGAAGCGTTCTTTTCACTCTCGATAATTGTTGTCGCCAAGAACAACAAGTTAATTAATTTGGCTAAATGATTTCTCTTAATGGGTACAACATGCTTATTGGGATTTTCGGCGCTTTTGTCAAAGCACACACACACACACACACACACACAGGGACAATCGATAAATGACTAACAGCGTTGAGAAATGAAGATGAAACTGCTTAATAGGCATGTTAAGTTGGCTGCGGTTGAGTATAATTGGCCTGTTAAGTTGGCAGCGCCTAAAATGACTAGTGAAATTCAATAAAATTGAGTATATAAAGCGAATTTATGATACATTAAGCGAGTAGATGATATTAAAAGAATATTACTCACAGATCTGGGAATAAAATCTAATTAAAAAACGAGTGATCAATAATTTTTTTTATGTAATACGCAACAGCTTTACAATAATTTCAAATATTTTGAAGGTTCTTCGAGATCTTATTCCAATAAAAGTAAAATAAATCAATTAATTTAATTCTTATTTAAAAAGCAGCTTACAAATCTAGAAACTTGCATTAAAAGCCACTGTAACTAATTAAATTGAACCCCAATTGACGTTTCTCTTATTTGACATTTAAACTTGTGCAAATATCAAGGGTATTCTTGTGTCGGTGTCACTATTTAAATATGGCCAAGCCCATAGATCTGAAACCGTTTTTAGCAATTTTGTGCAAAACTGTCAAAGTGACAACTGTCAAATATATTTTCAGCTGCGAGCAAATGTTCAAACTCATTAAACAAAACGGCCAAAAACAACCAAATGACAAACAACAACAACAACGACAAAAACGACAATAAACAACAACAAGATAGTCGGACAAAAAGTTGTCTCTAATTAGAAATAAATCGAAAATGTTTGCTGCCCATTTTATAAATATTTTTGATGTCAATGCTCAAAATTCAAATGCCATTTCCATGCCCATTTTCATACACATTTCCATTTCCATTTCCATTTGCATTTCCATTCGCACTTCCACTCACATTCGCATTCGCATTCGCAATTTCCCATTTGGTTTTGAGTTTTCAGTTCAGTTCAGTTTCGGCGCATTTTTCGCTCAACAATTTTCAAAAATATCAACTGTCAAATTGTTCGCAGCAAATGTAACTCACATTTCCCTATGACAGTTGCCGTCGAGGCAAACAACTCATATGTCTGTGTAAGGTGTGTGTGTGTGTGTGTGTGTGTGTGTGTGTGTGTGTGTGTGCGGCATGTGGCATGGGGCATGGGACATGGTCTGGGGCTGGTTAACATTTTAGATTGCCATTTGCCGCCGAGCACATCGTGCTGACAATTTTTTGACACAGCTGAAAAATCTCGCAAAATTATCGTCTTTTGTTTTGTTTTTTTTTTTTAAATAACAATTCGGGCTTTTGAGGAGGCTTTGTTTACTGACGTGTGAGTGGGCGTGGCACTTGATACATAATTATGCCTGGCACTTCATTCAGTCCTGTCCAAGGCTACTTACAGAGTCCTCTTCCATCCTTCCTTCCCTCGTATCCTTGAGCTCTGACAATGCCGCAGACAAAACAGCATTTAGAGCCATTCTTTGTTTTGCCTGTTGACAATTTTGACATTTCATCTGCATTCGAAATTGTACGAAATTCCCTCAATAAAGTGTTCCCTGAATATTACCATAGAAATGAGAATGGTTTTGGGAAAGGGATGTCAATTTAAAGGAGTTTATCTCGAGTGTAGAAAGGAAATACATTCATATTAAGAAATTTGCATTTAACCGGAAAATATATTTAATTTAATAATTTAAATAAATTATAAAAAATGTATTAACAATTCAACAATCAGGAATACTTATCATAGATATATGCATTCTGTGTCCTATTCTCTTTTGTTCTTATTGCTAATTAACTAACTAATTAACTCTGTTCAGATGTATCTTCAATTCTACATCTAAGTCATAAGTCTGTGCTGCAAAAGAATTTATATGATAGTTTTTTACAGCTGAATAAATCGGATGACAACTTATGAATCTTTCTTTGGATTCCCTGCTTTATCTCTTAAATATTCTTTTTTTTAACTTCCCACACATACAAATCAAAATGCCAGAAGCCCTCAAAATTGCAGTTCAGTTTGCGATCCGTGAGCAAAAGTCATAAAACTGAATTTTTAATGCCATTCTGGGGGCATCCACAGAACGATAGATGAAATGGAGAGAAGTTGAAGAGAGACAGAGACAGAAAGAGAGAAAGAGAAGGTAGGAGAAGGAAATTCGAGCAGGACCAGGCGAACCATCATTTCAAAATATCGTATCGTAAATTGTGAAGTTAACATCAAAATTGTGAAAATTATGTACAATTCGTAGCAACAACAACAGCAACAACAACAACATGGCCAAGAGAACATTCATAACCAAATTTATTGCAAATAAGAAAAATGTCCGCCACACGACGGACAGAGAGACAGACAGACAGATGGAGAAAAGCGAGAGAGACAGAAGACAGGACATTGGTCGAGCAAACGGACAAGGACATGGACACGGCGACTGGGAGAAGTCACAGTCACAAGAACAACAACAACAACAACAACAGCAATCCAGAAAAAGGACGAGCACAAGGACGAGTGCTGTAGGTTCCATTCGGTGGTTCGTGGTCAGCAAAAATGCTAGGAAAAATACATAGATGAAAAGCAGAGCATAAAAAACATAAATTCACCAGAAGAGCAGGAGAACAAAAAACTAACATAAAAAGAAAATAGAGACCGAGAGAGAGAGGGAAAGAGAGAGAGAGAGAGAGAGAGAGCGAGAGCGAATGATGAAAGACAAACATGCGCCACAAGGATAATGGACAAGAGGACACGGGAGCTAAACACACACACACACAAACACACACACACACTTTTGGACACAAACTTTTACCCCAACTATAAAGGGGGAGGGGATGCCATAGAGTGGGGAATAAGAGTGAGGAAGGGGAGGGAGCTGGTGTTCATCAAAACAAACAACGGAGACAACACTTGACGAGCGAGTTCAGCGAGAGAGAAGCGGGGAAAGGAGCAGAGAAGCAAGTGATTTGCTCCCAATGGGTTTGTTTTGGAATGTTTGTCAAGCTGTAGATAACAACGGGGGGGATGGACAGAGGGGTGGTAACGGAATAAAGGGGTGGGCACAAGCTGAATCTCAGGAATGGGTTCAGCAACTTCTCGCATTATACGTAGAACTGTCGAGCTGTAGAAGCACAAAGACAGGGGAGGAGAAAGATAGTGATATAAATCGAGATATAAAACAAATTATCCCAAATATTTCGTGTTTAACATTTTTGACATAAGCAACCAAATGTAGATCTATGACTACTCTACTGGGAAGTTATTTAAAAATCCACCAATACCACTAGATTAAAAAATATCTTAAGATGAGAAAAAAACCTTTCTTCCACAAATCACCAAGTCTTTCTATTAAATTTATAATGCATTAAAAAACGATTTAATTTAATTTTATTTTACAAGAATTTCCTTATAAATCGATTCTGAAAGCTGTTAATTTTACTTATGTTTCAAAATTAATTTTGAAACTTGTATTCCACATTTTATTATTACTATTGCTTTTTTATTTATATTTTTTTTTGTATATTTTAATTGTATTTTTTAATATTTTTTCATACTGCATAGAATAAATTCACTTCAGAGTTTTGTTGACATGACTATTTCCGAAATTCAATAGATCAACCATTAAAAGCTAACATATCCTAGACAGAAAGCATATTAAAAAGGACCAAATAACTGAATCAAGAATAGTTTCAGCTCAATTTAATACTTTTATATTTTTTTGACCTAGGAAAAATCATCAGCTTGAGCTTTAAATCTGATTGCAGTCGGCTTAAATCAACTTGTATCTAAGATTACGTTTATTTTGGGTCTGTGGAAGTCTTGGGTTTATTTATGTAATGTGCAGGATATTGACGAAATGTCCTTCTATTTTATGTTTCACTTGTTTCACTTTGTGTTTTTGTTGTATGGACTGCAGTCCAGTTTTGTTTGTGTTTTCATTTTTGGCCTCTGTAATTTGTGCTATTTGGCCATAAAGTTGATGGTTGGCTCGTTTGTTTGACATTCCGCAGGACATGCTGCCCCTCCCCCTCCCCCTCACCCTCACCTCCTCTCTTCCTTCAAATCCGAATAGCATTCAGAACAGAGCAAAGGCAGCGACTTGAGCATATTTTATTTTTCCTAATGATAGCGCACAAAATGTCTCCAAGGGCCCAAGTCAAGTAGACCGAAAAAGGAAAAGCGGAAAGCAGAAAAGGAAAAGCAGAAGCAGAAGAAAAGTGGCCAAGCCATGGGAAAAGCGCACATAAAATGTGAAATTTATGTTTGGCTTTCCTTTGTTTTTACTCAAATCGTACATAGATTATACAGAATTATGACGAGCGCGTGTCTATCCATCGAGCAGGACAATGGACTCTCTGCCCGAGGGGTTCAGGGGTCAGGGGAACTCGGGACATTCCTTGTCCTTATCGCTGTCGACTGTCCAGCGTCCTGTGTAAATAGTTTTCATAAATTAATTTTATTTCGCTTGTGGACGCCATCATGTTGCCGCCATGTTTCTATGCTTCAATTCTCACCCCCAAGTTCTCTCCATTTAACTGGGATTCGGTTTGAGGCTTGCCGTTCAATTTTCCCCGAACAGTCAGTTTCATATTTCTTTCCTAATTGTGCGACATTTTCGCTCGTCTCTCTGTGGAAATTGACGTAAATTAGAGCACTTTGCGTCGATTTGCGACGATTTGCTCGACACAAAATGCTGATATTGGAAATGCATAAATATTTATGTATATGGCTACGATGTGAGTATGGTTTATGGCACTGCATACATATATACATAATATTAAAGCTAACTATGAAATACGATCGCATATAGCTAAGCGAAAGTGCTTCTAATAGAATTTTGGAAGTAAACTAATAGATTTGCTGATGGAAACTTTGTTTTTCCCAAGAGAACTATAAAAAAAAAGCGTAGTAAATTATAAAACTGGTAAGTTTGATTAAGAAACATATTTATAAAATAGTTGCATACAAAATATATAATTACCAAGCCACATTTCAAATAATCACTTTTTTTTAAGAAAATATTCTTCCATGAAGGACTCAATTGATTCAAATAAATATATATTTTATTTAACATAAGCTTAATAATATCAGTTAAATAAATGTTAAAAATAATGTTATGAGCTATGTTTTATGAAAATGTATCCGAAATCAAACAAATATTTTCTTTTATATAAATACTGAATTTTGAAAATATGATTCCCAGGAAATCTATGGTATGTTTTTGACTGACTCGATTGGTTTCGATATATGTTATAAGAAACTATATAAGAAGTAGCTGTACTTACTTTCAGGAGCTTAGATTGAGTCAAAGCCGAGTTCAGATAGTCAGCTGTGTGCATAAAGGTATAAAACTGTCATATAGATGATCTTCTCACTAGAAATAAAATTACAACTAAAATCTAAAACATTTACATAATGTGGTTTATACCCTTTAAAAATGAGAATCAGTTTGTTGTAGATATAAATTTGTGAATGAGTTTCCTTGGGATTACTTCAGGCTGAATAGAAGCTCATCATAATTTTGATAGTTCCGCATTGGCAACTGTTGCCGTCAGTCTTGATTTGGAGAGCATTCAAGTGGAAACTTGGCACATGATATAATTGCACCCCACCTTGTGGTAATTGCGGCTTTCCTGCAAATGTCCAAAAATATCAAGGCCCTGCACCAATTATGAATAGAACAATTAATCTCTAATTATGGCTGAACATCTGTCATGTGAATTATTAGCGCAAAATGCAATGAAATGAAATGGAAATCAACACAAACTGAGGAGGCTGAGATCGTGCTGACGACCTCACAGATCATGCTTTCCTCCTTCTTTATTTCTCTTCTTATTTCTTTCTTTCTTTCGTTTTGCTGATCGGATTATGACAAGCGACGACGACAGAACGTTGCAATTTCACGAGTTTGCCACATTTGCAGACATTGTTGACGACGGGGCAACAGATGCAACTGAATGTTGCATGGGGAACATGTTGTGGCGACTGTCGTTGATTGCCGTCTGATCGTCACTTGATTTGGATTAAGCGAAAATTCATTAGATCATTTTCAATGATCGCTCTGTGAGGCGCACTACCGACGATGACTTTAAGTTTGCACTTATCGCTCTTAAGTATGCCAATTAGTTTGTATTAGCGCCACGATCAGCATTAAAACGCCCCAGAACTTGTCCCCCGATTAATGTCAGGAAGTCGAGGCTCGAAGCTCGAAGTCGAGGCTTGAAGTTGAATGGAGATCTCATTGTAAGCTCATTAACCAGTTGACAGCTACACGACAAAAATACTGAGCGATAATATTGATACCATATCCGCTTTATCGTTGATCGATATGCAACTTGACAGCTCTGAGAAAATGCGAGTGGATTGAATAGGAAATGCTCAAGAAAAGTCAATTGAGTTGAGTATTTGACAAGATGTTGAGGGAAATACAAATAAAAAAGTATTTTATTTATTTCATTAAAAAAGTGGAATATCTGCCTGTAGATTGTGGCTTAACAGTGTCTGTAAAGTCACTGTTAACTTAAAAATGTTAGGGCTTACTTATGACTTAATTTAAAAGTTATTTTATTTTATTTTTTTTAAAGCTCATGTCAAACATTTCGAATGCATTTGAAACAACATTCAAGTGTCAATTCAGTCGCATAGAATTGATGGATTACTTGCAACAGAGTTGCCACCTCGACTCAAGTCGAAAACAAAATTCTGGCAGGATAAATGGTGCTCGAAGCAAATAAACATGCAAATGACTCAATGAAAGTGCAGAAGACACATGAAAAAAGATAGAAGTAACTGACAGACAGGACAAACTGTAGATGGCAAACAAACGGTGCTGTGTCCTGTGTCCTGTTGTCCTTGCTGACTGGTCAGTGATCAAAGCGGACAAGTGGAGTCCATTAAAACACTAACGTTGCGTCACACAGTCCTTGCCAAAATGATGGATGTGCCTAAGGCGACTGCAGGCGAAAACAAGAAGAGTCGAAAAGTGAACAGGACCACAAGGAACAAGGAACAGGAGCAAGGATAAAAGAGTGTATGCCTGACGGATGGCAACACTGTCACTGTCCAGTTGTTGTTGTGTGTCCTCCTCAGTGATAACTGAGTTGTTGTTTGTCCAAGTGCAACATGCGGCATCATGTGGAATGTGGCAAGATGGCAACTGAATACCAATCAGAGAAACAATTGCAAAATGGAGCGAGACTCGACTCGAGTCCTGACAGGATGTGATGGCAATTTAAGTCAGACACTGTGTGTGTGTGTGTGAGGGGGCGTGGCAAACACCCACAAACGCCAGCTAAAAACGGGCACGGGAGGGGGTAGGAGAAGGGGTATGGGGGGCAGGAAGTGCGCCCCTTTTGCAACGCTCATGAAGTCATTCACTCAATTTATCGTTTGATGAATGTCCTGGCAGATAGTCTGTGTCCATGCACACATACACACTCACACACACACACATGGGTGTTGATGCTGCTGATGCCATCACACACACACACACTCATACACACACACACACGCACAACACATTTAATGGCCATTTGAGCAGTTGATAAACGTTTCGCTCGTTTGCGTTGATGAAATGTTGTCGTTGTCGTTGTCGTTGTTGCCCCCAAAGTTGTTGTTGTTGTTATTGTTGCCTCCTGTGCTCGTTCGTCCTTGTTGTCCTTGTTGCATTGTTTATTTATGCCTGGCATATGGAGTACAAACAATAACAACAACAACAACAACAACAACAATGACAACAGCGTCATTCATTTTTGGCCGTTGCGTTTAGTTTTTGGCGCTTATTTCTAATTGTTTTTGTTTAGCTTTTTGCCCGCCCTTTTGATTTATGATTGCGTTCACTTTTTTGGCACTTCTTTCACTCGCTTCACACTGCACTCTTCTTCTTCTTCTTTACCCCTCTCTACTCTCTGCTGTCCAACTGCAATTGGTTTGCTGACAATGACACTATTATGATGTCAGACACTGACAGGCGACAAACTCGTTCACATCTCACATCGCACAGCCTCCTACAATCCACACCCCCCCTCACAATCCGACTTATACAGTGCATCACAACACACATGTCCCAACTCATCTGCTTCCTCCCCTTTTTTTGATTGATGACATAACTTTTAGTCGGACATTTGAATGGAATAAACAGAGACTTGCTTAGAAGTCTAACTAGGAGATACCCAGTGTTTTTTAACAACTTCTATCTCCCAGAACTTATTTAATTATTTTTTTAACTCCACATTCAATCTGCATCTAAATTTTGTGCATTCAGAAAGTTCATTTTTTCAATTTTTTTATATTTTTCCACAAACTTTGTATTTTTGAAATTTTTGAACTTTTCAAAACTCAACCTATTTCTATGCTGAGTATAATTTTTATCAATGTTCAACATGTAAAATAAATCTGCATCTAAACTACAGTCGAATTTCCCTAGCTCGAATCACCATTATCCAAAGAAAAGGTTCGAGTTATGGAGATCTTATAAAAAAAACCTCTTTACGAGGTAAAAGTCTAGTGACGAAAACAGTTATATGCCCCAAAATTTCTGATATCCAATTTTGTGACGAATAATATTAAGTTTGACATAAAAATTATTTTAAAAAAAATTTTGGCACTCGGCACATTGCGCCAAAATGTCTCAATTCTTCATACCAAATAAAACTCAATGTTTTGCGCAGTGCCGAATGCAAAAATTTTTTTTAAAATAATTTTTATGTCAAACTTAATATTATTCGTCACAAAATTGGATATCAGAAATTTTGGGGCATATAACTGTTTTCGTCACTAGACTTTTACCTCGTAAAGAGGTTTTTTTTATAAGATATCAGAAATTTTTGAATAAGATATCAGAAATTTTGAAATTTCATTCTATCAACTTTGTTTATTTTTTGTACAAGCTAAAACAAACTGTCTGCCAACACTGGTTCCCTTAAAACACACATGCCAAGAGCAAAAGCTAGTAGCACTCTCAAACTCTGGCTGCTATGACACTTTGCTGCCGCTGTATGCATGCTACTGCATATGTACATGCAGAAAAGGTAAAAGGTATATTCAGTTAACAGGTAATATCTTGCCCAAACGAAATTTGACGGCTATGTGTTATAGTCAAAAACGCGAAATTGAATTGCTACAACAAATAACATACAGTCGAACTTCCCTAACTCGAATCACCATTATCCAAAGAAAAGGTTCGAGTTAGGGAAATATTCGAGTTATAGAGTTCTTTTTCCTAAGATTATTAATTTTACTGCCACTCATTTAATTCGAGTTACAGAGAAATTCGAGTTAGATAAGTTCGAGTTAGGAAAGTTCAACTGTATTTAAAACTTATTTGAAACGTAGATTTTTCTTAAATCGCCGAAATGTGGGGAAAAAAAACCTTATTTCACCTGAAGCTTTTTACCTGTGATTTATGCAAAAAAGTTTACAGCTAGGCTTAAAGCCCTTCAAAATACATTTCCAACGATATATAGATCACATCTGTAGCTTCTATTGTTTGGATGCTGTGGCTTTTGGCGATTTACATGTACATTAACATACTGCATATGTACATGCAGTAGTGTAAAGGTAAAAAGTATATTCAGTTAATAAGTAATATCTTCCAAACCCATCGGTAAAATTTTGTGTCATATATCAAAAAACGGGAAATTTTACACACTACAACATATTGAAAGCTAAAAAAAATCGTTAGCGTCGTTTTCTCAAAAACCGCCAAAATCTGGGACAAAATATCTTATTTGACCTATTGATTTTTACCTATGCACTTTAGAACAAAGTTTGAAGGTTTGCCTAAAAGCCCTTCAAAATACCTTTCCAACGATACATAGATCACGTCTGTAGCTCATATCGTTAATTTTAACGGTTTTTAGCGATTTCCCGCTAAACTAGCTTTTTTTCGAAAAAGTCGTAGAACAAGCGTTTCAAATTAATTGCATTTAAACATTAAAAAAAAAAAAAAAAGTTTTGTCCGTGCCAGGATTTGAACCCGAAACCCGAGCTGAGAATTCATGAAAAAATCGGACGCTCTACACTCTGCGCCACTGGCGATCATTAAGAACGACTGTCTAATTATAGATTTCATTGTTACTGGACTTTTAGTCAAATGTAATTGCTGCTGCTGTCCTATTTCAATTCAAAGTAAAACGTATATATTCAGTTAATAGGTTATATCTTCCAAACCAATCAACATAAATTTATGAATGATATATCAAAAAACGCGAAATTTTACAAGCTCAAACATATTGCAAATTAAAAAAAATCGTAGGCAGCGTTTTCTCAAAAACCGCCAAAATCTGGGACAAAATATCTTATTTCACCTGTTGATTTTTACCTATGCACTTTAGAAAAAAAGTTTGAAGGTTTGCCTAAAAGCCCTTCAAAACACCTTTCCAACGATACATAGATCGCGTCTGTAGCTCATATCGTTTGGATGCTATAGGGGTTTTAATTTTAACGGTTTTTAGCGATTTCCCGCTAAACTAGCTTTTTTTCGAAAAAGTCGTAGAACAAACGTTTCTAGATTTTTGATCGGGAACAAGTCCTCATTCAAACTTTTAAGCTAAATTTACGATTTGATCCAAACAAACAGACAAACAGACAAACAGACAAACAGACAAACAGACAAACAGACAAACAGACAAACAGACAAACAAACAAACAAACAAACAAACAAACAAACAAACAAACAAACAGACTGACTTTTCATCTCGTTTTGAAAGGGGCACCAAAAATTTCAAAATTAATTATCTTCTGAACCAGTGATCGGATTTTGATGATCAAGGTGTCATTCGACGCGTATTTTTGATTAGAATAGTAAAAAATTAAAATAAAAATCAAAAAGGCTCCAACGGCCCCATTAGCTCCAATAATTTAAATTTTTCCCCTCCCACTTACACCTGTTTATCTCACGAACCAGGTGGGTTTTTAAAAGTCTTAGTATGCACATTTGTAAGTTAAGTTAATACCTTGCGATCGGTATATAACTCGACCTGATCGGACAGTCATAGCAAATTTTCCATTCTTCCTGTGTATATATGCTAGTCGCCTTCGCACCCTTCGTGCTGCTTTCGTCACTAGCGCGGACTGCCGTCCGCAGTGATATTCCACCTATAGAGTTATTTTTCTGAAGTTTGTTAATTTCACTGCCACTCAATTAGCTCGAGTTAGAGAGAATTTCGAGTTATAGAAGTTCGAATTATGAAAGTTCAACTATATATTCTTTAAAAAACTAAAAATTTTTTTGAAATTATTCAATATTTTTCAACTTAGCCCTTGACATTTTATCGAAAACTTTAAACCATCAAAATTCAAGCAGTTTTCGTTCAAGATAACAATTTGACCATGGTTTGATTATTAAGTTCTGCTTATTTGTTTTTTTTTTTTAACTTAGATAGCTTTGAAAATACACATGACACATAAGAAATACAAAAAATTCAAACGTGCGAGGGTTTACTGTACCTACTTATCCATACCATATGTATGGTCTTAAATTCCCCTCTATAAATATCATCCATGGCTAAACAAAATGCCATTTCAGCAAAGTAAGTGCCAATTAATCAAAGCGCTAAACGAGAAAAATTCGCGAAATGTAAAAGCCATAAGAAATATGTATGAATTTATATTTCTGTAATCGATAAATCAACAAATTGCAACAACAAAAGCAAAGAAAACGAAAAATTAACAAAAATGTGATAACAAACAAAAGACAAAAGAAAAGACATGAAATGAACATAAACTATGAACGAGTTTTGGTTTTTAAATTTATAATAAAAATGCATTTGCACCTCCAAATAGACAACAAACAACAACATTAAAAATAAAAAACTAAACAACAAAATCCGAGAAAGTGCCGGGAATTGCCCACTGAAATGGGCATTTTGAGCTGACGAGAGAAAGGGGAACTGGGAAAGGGCACAGGGTATAGAGAGTGCGGGGTGACCACGAAAAAAAGGGCTGAAAAACCATAGATGAAAAATATACAGAGGGGCAACAACAATTCAACACTAATAATTCGCTTTTATTGAGTGTTTCTGGTGCAATAAAAAATATTTCTGTTTCTGTTCGGATTTCTTTTTGTCTGGCCATAAAATATTTTTCGTGTATACCCTGTATAAAGAGTGCGAAGGGGGTATAATGAACAACTGTTTATATAACTGTTTATCGAACTTTTATTACCTGCAAATCTATTGTCTCTATTAACTGCCAGTTATACAGGGTATCTGCTAGTCAAGCAAACTCTATTTAAGTTTTTTTTTGATAATTATTTCATTATATCATTGTATTCATTACACATATTTACTTTATGCGAAGTATTTGCTAGTCAAGCATGTGCAATCAGAGTTTTATTATTAGTGAAGGACACGTTTAGACAAATTACAGGGTATCTTCTAGGTTAGCTGATCAGTGTAAGTATAGAATGCAGAGTACAGAATATTTCTAAAGCGAACACTCATAACTAGAGCACACTTATTGGAATAGTGAGACTCTTAGTTAAGCACAGGGTGTGTACCATTCGAGCATACCCAACTGGATTATTTATACTAGAATATTTTCATGAACTACATTTAATTACACAATCCCATCACTGATAAAACAGATTCAAGTCAAGTACAGGGTGTCTTCTAGTCGAGCACACTCAATCACTACATTATTATTTGTGTTTTTTAGTCAGAGTGAAATGTTTTGGAGATGCATCGAAGGGCAACAAATGCAACAAACGGATTTAATGTGGAGAACCCGGAGACTGAGGGACAATGAAGGGGAATGTGGGTGGAAGGGGGTAGGGTTGCCACTTCGCCGGGAGTAGGGTTGCTCGGGTGGGGGGCTCTATTAAAGCAACTTAACGAGCCAACAAATTACTACACGTCATAAAAGCAAATCACAAAAAAATACAACCAGCGGATGATTTGCTAAAAATAAAATGGAATCCACAATGGAGTGAATGAGTGTGAGTGTGAGTGTGAGTGCACTCGTGAATGCCTCGGCATAATCATAATGATTTAGTAGCACAGCTGTTTTAGCGGCTTTACCTGGATTTCTCATGCCAATTTATGTTTCCCATCAAATGTTGTGGTTAAATCGCAGATGAAATTGGGCTGAAAATGAAAGAATTGGGGCAAAAAAGATTTGAATCTATTTTAGAAACTCGATAATGGTAAAGAACTTTAGATTCTTTCGTTAAGTTAATAAAAACTACCCAAATTTGGGCGTTATTTAAGAGATTTGTCGGAGATTTATCTTTGTTTCAGTTTAAAGCGCAAAATTCTCTCTCAAGAATCTTCTCAAATTCTCCCACTCAATTAAATTTGCCTTTACATTTTTTCGAAAAATTCTCTTTTTTAGTATTGACAGTTTTTATTAACAAATTTATAAAACAATTACCGCGACTTCTATTTCTTATTGTCAATTTATTTTGTCTGTTTTTGATGATTACTTTTTTTTTTATATATTGTCATTCCAAATTCTCCTATTGGTGTATATCGTCTGTACGTACTTTTTAAAAACTCCTGACTTGTATTATCTTGAGATGGCTTCAATTTTGACTGGTTTCATTAACAAAATGCTGAAGTTACTTCTTAGTTTTTTGGTCTTCCAAGCGATCTGATGAACTGTAAACACTACGAACCGATTGTCTCAATCGGGCCTCGTCGAATTGCCGCTGAACCGTTTGCCGTTTGTATCGGTGAATGTGGCCCGTTTCGACAATTTCGTTGTTTTCGTTCATTCGATACGACTTCGGATGGCGACGCATCCACGATCTGGGAGCATTGGGATCGAAGGGTTCGTGAGACAGCACCGGAATCTGGCCGCCATAATAGTAATTAACCTTGAGGGGCTGCTGCTCGTGGTCGGAGATCCTCGTCTTGATTGGCTTTCTTGGGTGTCCTTTCTCATCTAACGCAATGTAGGGAAGTTCATCTTCCACTCCGGGGCGACCCCCTCTCCGGTGAGGGAGCCCATAGCCTCCGGTCTGTGCCCTCGCAATCATTCGATTGTAATCGTCCGATAGTTTATGGTGGAGTCCTCGGCCCAGCGCACCTTCGTCCTTCACTGCCATGTCCAGGTCCATGTCCTTTAGGGCACTTATCAGCGAATCCACATCCGATTTTATCGACGTTTTCTGCTTAACATTTGAAATGAGGCACTTCAGTTCCTGGCACCGCAGGGAGTCGCTAAATTCACATTCCTTCATGAGAGCCTCGATGTTTTCACCGTACAACAGCTTGTTGAGTTCTCTCCTCTGTGCCCGCTCCTTATCCCTGTCCTCTCCCCTGGCCAGGGGAGGATCCTTTTTGCAAAACACGTTGGTCCCGTTGCCAACAACTTGGGAATTCTCGTTGTTGGTCTTTGGACCACCAGAAGTTTCCAATTTGTTGGCAAGTGGACCAAAGATCTGTGCGAAACTCTTGCTGTAAGAATTCCATGTGGTTTGACCTAAAGGGGGATTCACTTGCCCCCTAAATCCCTCCAAGCGGTACTTCTCGCCCATCCTGAAACGACGTCGAAGTCCGTTTGCCCGGGCCAAGGAATCGGGTCCGAATCCGGCTTTATCTGCGATACTCCTATTCGATAACAAGTTATTTTCTTCGGGTGTCGTTTTCGGTATCGGAGTGGGGTTGGAATTGGCAGCTCCACAATTCGGATTCTTTTCCTGCTTGAGCAGCAGTTGCATGACCGATAACAACTTCAGCAGCGACCCTGGATGATAGGGATTCCTCACATTCCCGTTGCAATCGAAGACGCCCATGTAATAATCGCAGGTATCGAAGTTCGATAACGGCACGCGACACTTGCTCCATCCCTTGCCCTGGGGGTGCAACACCCTCGCAAAGTTCTGCAGGGTCAGGGCGTACAAGAACTCGAATATCACATCCCCATGGATATTCATTGCTCTGCCCAAGGCCTTGATGATATTACTATTCGTGTCGTACCAATAATCCCGGTGCGACATTCCACGAAGTTCCCGATTCCGATTCCTATTCGGTTTCCGGGGAGTGCACACCTCGGAGATCTTAATGAGGCATCTGCTGGCACAGTTTGGTCGACACTGGGCTGGACAGCAGCCCCCAGGGCTGCAACTCGTGAATCGTCGGAAGCACTGGCCCAGATTGCACCCCAGCCGGTTGGACGAGCAGAATGCGCCGCCTCCATTCCGTGCGAGGCACATTTTCCAATTCTGCTAAATGAAACCAGATCTCACAATAATTTTGACACCTTCACAATCAATCACATTTCAATGCTAAGCATTTCTAATTTCACGAACGCGAGTGTAACGCCTGAAATAAATTCCAAAAATATATCTTTTGTTTGATATCGAAAATAATATACATTATCTTAAAAACTATACAAATGTTATTGCTTAAATTCCTAGAATGCATCTTTTATTTAATGAATCCAAAATAATCTACACATATAGTTTTATTTCTTATAATTTATTCATATTATTTTTTTACAGGTTAAAAATAAACATTTTATTTTTAAATTATTCTAATTCCATAGTCGCGAGTGTATCGAATCTAATAAATTCGTTTCGATAATAAAATACACATGACATTTATTTCATTAATCCAAAATAATTTATTTTAAATTTTTGTAACACATATTTGAAAATTAATTTTCAAGCATATTTATTGATCGAATTTTATGTATTTATGTATTTTTTTTTTTTTTTTTTATTTTTTCAAATTAGTTTTTCACAGTTTAAGCTATACACATTTTATTCGGAAACTTTTCTAAATTCTTGGACGCGAGTGTGGCGAATTAAATTAAAGTTCATTGCATTTAATGCTTAAAATTACTTTTAATTTGATTAATTTATCCAAAATAAATCACATTAATTTGTAAACATTTTCTTTTTTTAAATTATTACAAAATTATTCAAATTTTATGGTCAAAGTATTCTGTTTTCATAAACCAATTGAATTTCCTTAATTTAAATAAGAAATTAATATAAAATAAAATTAAAGTAAATCGATAATTTCCCAACGTTTAAATGTCTTGTTTGCAATCGGTCGATATCGATAATTATCGCGTTGCATCGATTGATAATTGTCAATTAGACAAATAAAACGGTAAAAAGACAACTGAAAACGACAAGTGAAGAGTGCAACAATAAAACACGTCAAAAGATGTGACTATGATCAGGGTGAGGGGTGTGTACGTATGTGTCCGTGTGTGTGTGTGTGTGTTTGCAGTAGCTGCAACAAAAACAATTAACTCACACTACAAGACAAAGCAGCGCAAGCAGCAGAAAAAAAAAACAAGAAAAACAATAACAACAAAAAAGAAGACAAGCAGCAACAAAAAAAAACGTAACTAGCAGAGCTCATTGGGCGACGAAACGAGATGGCACGAGGCGCTGCTCATACAAGTGCAAGCAGCACGTTGACAGCCCAGAAAGGGGAAGCAAATAAAACGAAAACAAGAGGCACAAGCAAACACAGCAAGAGAGCGGGAGAGCGCGCGTAATGTCTGCTAAAAGGGGTAGCGACATGGGGAAGTGCGGAACGTGCTGGCAATGAAACAGAGCAGCGTCTGCAAGAGGGGAACGAGAGAGAGAGAGCGAGAGTAACAATTCCAATTGGCATACGCTCTCGCTCTTGTTGAGCAGTTGAGTGTGCAGCTGAGAGCGCGAGAGCGGCTGCCAACATGTTGTTATTGTTGGCGCTCTCCAGAGCGCCTTAATGCAAACAAACACACACACACACACACACTAATACACTGGCGCTGCATGTGCAAACTTAGCCGGCAAGCGCCAGCAGCGACGCCAACTGTGGCAGCGTCGGCGACCTCCAGCCTCTGTTTTACCCCCCTCCCCACACCATCTTTTCACACTTGTGACAAAAAGCGAATTGTAAAAAGAAGCTGGAATTGTTATTGTGAAAAGGAATATGAAAAGCATATTCGAATTGTATAAGAACTAACCAGCACATATCCGATTGGACTCAGTTTCATTTTCAAATATTTCTGGTTAGCAAAGAAAGGTGTTGCATAGCTATCTCTATCTAACACCTTGTTTTTAATTCTGTTTGATCACTTGTCAAATAAGAATTTCGTATGTCCCAATTGGCATCTTGACATACACAAATCTAACTCTAATTCTATTTGAATTAGAATGTTACTACTCCTAATTGGAATTATTGCGTAATCAAATTTGAATTTGGAAACTATTCAATTGGTTCATCGATAGATCACAGTTAATTAACGAATAGTTCATATTATTTAATCAGCTGACGAACTCAAATGGACTTTGATCTGAAAATATTTGAGATACAAATTATGATTCGCGGATGATTAACACCTTATGGCAGTCTGATCAGAACTGTTAAGTGGGGAAACTCTCGCCATCTCTTGTTCATCACTCATCAGTTCACACCTGAGTTCAATCGAGCTGCGAGTTCAAAGGGCGCCGCCGTCGACGACGCAATGCAAACAAAATAAACTGATTTTCAAAACAAAAATGCATACACTGATAAAAAACAGTGTGATAAAAAAAAGTAAAACAAAAAATTTAATGAAAAAAAATAAAATTGAATTTGAAGCGTATTTGAGTTTTACGCACTGATAAAAAAAGTGTAGTTTTTTATAAGTTTTTATTTAAAAAAAATTTACACAAAAATATAAAATAAAATTTTTTAAATATAAAAAATTAATTTAAAGAGTTTTTGAATTTTGTGCACTGATAAAGAAGAGTGCGTTGTATATATATAATTCCTACTAAATGTTATACAAAATATTAAAAATGTATTATTTTAATAGTAAAAATTTAGTTTTATTAAAATAAAATCAACAATTAAATACATTTGAAGGCTGGTTTTTTTAATTTTGGGTTTGATATTTTTTTTCTCTGTGTATAAGTATAAGTATTGTACAATTGTTTTAATCGGTGGCATCAACAGGTTCGTCAGCAACAACGACTCTAAATCGTTTGAAGTCCACGGAAGTCCAATTGGACCGCCTTTAATCTTCGACTCGTTCGAACTCAGCGATGATTCCAATTGAAAGACACTTCCGCGTCGGCTTCGTTTGAGGCGCTTTGTGGGTGGCAACCACTTACCCAACACACACAGTGGCGCCCTCTAGTGGTGGGTGAAGGGGAGTGGGGAGGGGAGAGGATACACACACATTTATAACGGTAATTTTTAATATTTTATTGACTCGCGTCTCACTCGACAATTTGAATAGAAGAAGAAGCAGAAAAAAAAGAGAATTCTTTGAACTTGTTTCTTCTTCTTGGTCTGTTGAAATTTAAAAAACACAAAATAGATCGATCGTAAATTCGATGAAATTATTCGTAAATAAAGTGGAACTAGCGAAACTTTTGATCTTGCCGAAAAAATTAAATGTTTTCAATATTTTTCACAGTCAGTTTTTAATCATATTTCGAATTTTCTTTGTGAGAAAGCGAAATAGATGAAAATTTGGAAAAAATGAAATTTGTTTAAAAAAGTCATGCAGGGGAAACTAACGAAAAAGTAATTATTGAAAATTTATAGAGTCAATTTCTAAACCAAATAATACTCAAAATACGTTTTAAGAAATGGATACGATTTGAGAAAGTTATGCAATTTGGAAGTCTGATGAAACTTGGAACTGCCAACCTTATGAAAAATCGGAAAAATCTACAGCTTCCGAATCAAATTGAAAATGTCTTTTTATACTAATTATGACAACACTAAAAAAAAAAAATTAATTCTCATTTTCACCAAATGAATTAAAATTGAATGCAGAATGAATTAAGATGCCGAACCATCATCAAAAAAACATTTTGTCTGAAAATCGGATCAGTTTTGTCAAAGTTATGAAAGTTGAAAGTTCTTCTGATTTTGGACCTAGCAACTTAACAAGTTAGTGTCAAGAATTTTGATTCGGGTTTTTACATATTCATAGAACATTTGTGTTGTCGGTATTTCCAAAAAGAAATCCGATTAAAGTAAAAAATATTCAATATGGCGTCGTGTTTTAGGGACTTTGAGAATCGAACTTGCCACAATGCGTACTTGCCACCTTTCATTGGAGGCTACGTCGAGGAGTCCTTGCAACAGACCGTGACGGTGACAGTGACGGACAGAGCCACAGAGACGGACAGAGAGATGGGGACAGAGACAGAGACAGAGCAACAGTTGAAGGCAGTTGGGAATTATAAGAAGAAATCGGAGAATCCATTCTGGATTTCAGTCAGCGATTATCAACCGGAACAAGTCGGACTTGTCTATCGCTTCTTCCTCGATATCGGACATGTTGCGGACAAGATTTTCACCGATTCTAGTTCAATGTATCTGAAGTATTCGAGCTTTACGGATTGCCAAATCGCTCTCAGCTATGACGGACAAAAAATCGGATATGGCGGCGATATTTTAGTTCGTGTCAAACCAAAGAATCCAATAATCGAGCACAAAATCGAGGTAAAGAAAATCGATACCAGCGAGGCGTGTGTTATCGAAATGGAGAGTGTGAAGCCACAACAACATTTGCAACAACTTGTGACTGAAAGAATCGATCGCAATGACATCGATTTATCGATTCCCCGTCCAAATCGAAGCGTTCCCAAAACGGGATTTCTTCAATGGCTCAAGCAGAAAGTCTCGTACATGTTTTACTTCTATTGAGCTTAAATCTTGTTATATAAGTAGTTGAAATTATAAATATGAGTAGAATCGAAACAATCGAACGATTTGTTATCGAAATGAGAATTCGCATTGTTCGGCGAGGTCATTATAGAATTTTTAATTACAATAAATCAATTTGAATAAAATGTAATTTTTCACTTTTATCAAATTGTCATTATGCGTAATTAATTCCTATGCACAAATGCATTTTACTGCCACGTTGGGCGGCACACACACACACACACACACACACACACTCACACACACACGTTGGGCGCCACATACCAAACAATTGTCTTTTCGCGATTGTCAATGCGATTAAAAAGAGGGAGAGAGTGGCAGAGTGCGATAGAGAGAGGGAGAGAGGCAACTAATCGGACATTTGTTTTGTCAAAAATAATGCTGCTTAATTATTATATTTGTAATTTATTTGGCGCCCAACGCTTATCACAGATCCAAAATGCTAAAAAGAGTTTGAAATCGAGTTTGGGTTCGAGGTTTTAATGCCGCATTAATCCCACACAACAGCAACAGCAACAAAAACAATAATAATACTAGCAACAACAACAACGACAAGTTTGAATAAAATAGAAATGACAGTAACAAACAACAAAAGCAATTCAAATGCAGCCCATAGAATGCATAATTAATTTTTATTTTGATGACAACGTCAACGACAATGACAATGCAACGCACAACACACTCCTAAAACACACACACACACACACACTCACACACACACTCAGAACACACTCACACACGCACTCACATATCCCGCAGTCAGGTTTGTGAATGCACCGCAATTATTTTGAATTGCATAACTCTCATCTGGATTTGACTCGACAGGAACAACGCACCAATCTATAGAATTGAATAGATACAATATTATTATATATATATTAAGATCTGTATACATGTGTGTAACTATTTTTTTAACTTAAAAGGGAGAGATATAAAGAATTAAAGGGTTACTGATATATTAATAAATATTAATATTATTAAATATTAGAAATTATTACTCATAATATTTTATGATCTGATTGTGGTTATTCTGGGTTTTCCCCAGAATTTTTTCAGTTTTTAAATTTATCCAAAATTCCTAATAGCTAAATATTATATTAAGCTTTTAATTGAATTTTAATTTTCAAATGTACTTTTGACTTTTGTTCTTAGTTGACATTTTATAATTAAATAAATGGATTGCTACACAAAATTTTTTCTCTATTATCTGTATTATAGTTATACATCCATTATAATAACAATTTAAAGAATAATATTATATATTAAATTATAATATATAACGAACTAGACTTTTTTGCGTTTTTCCAACACTTTTTGTTTGCTTAAAAATATTTAAACGCCCCAAAAAATATGTTTACACATGAAAAAAAATTACATAAGTAGAAAGAGACAAAGAGAGAGAGAGAGAGAGAGATGCCATAATGACAGGTTGAACACAAATTAACCTCATTTGACAAAACAAAGCGAATAGCATTCAAATGGATAATTTGTTAAATAAATTGTGCGATTTTTATGAATGTTTTAAATATTTGCTGTTGTCACCGTTATGCTGTTCTCATTATTTTTGTTGTTTTTATTTTTAGCCGTAAACTGGTTATTTGCATTCGATAAATAACAAAAAAATTATATTTGTTTTGTTGTCCTTACATAGTTTTGATACACTTTGAAACGAGAGGATGTTTCAATATTAAAATAGATAAATAAATAAAAAACAGTTTAAAAATATATTTGGCTTGTTCTTTGATTAAAAATAATAATACTAAGAATTTATGTAATGAGAAATTGAAGAAAATTAAATATAAATGTATATATCTACAATTAAATTATGATTATTTAATTTTTTATATCACTGCTGCCTAAAAGAATATTTCAAATTCGACTCTTTTTTTTATATTGTTCCATTTTGCTGGTGTTGTTATTAGAGGGTTGGATGGCGAGATTTTCGGTAATAGATACAAATCCGTTTTATTTGTTTTTTTTTGCATTTAGTTTTTGTTTTGTTTCTGGTCAAATTCTGTTTAATTTTTATGGCTATTTATGCTATTTATTTGGTTAGCGGCTTCAACATAATGCGGCTGTCACCAATTACCGAATCCCCTTTCCACTTTCCTTTATTCTCCTCCTCTTTTTGCCACAACTTTCTATGTTTTCTACCCACTCTGGAATTTGTCGCTGATGTCTGCAAATCCTCTAAAATTATTGCGCTCATTAAATTTTAAACAAAGGTGATTAGATTTTATAATTCACACACAAAAGTTGTACAGTTGTGCTTATTATTTATTTAGAACAATTGCACAAAGTTGTATTTTTGTATTGCATTTAGTTGCTCCCTTATTTATTAGTTAGTTGTTAGCCAAAATTATAATGCATTATATTTGTCATATCGAAATGTGGGATCAACTGTTTCAATTGTTTCCTTTGTATTTTGAATTTGTTTTTGCAAAAATTTAATTCATTTATTTTTCGGCAATTTTTCCGCCTAGTTCTTTATAATTGTCAATTTTAATTAAATTCCATATGAAGGTATTGTAATTTTAGAGACTATCTAATATTCTCATTCCAAAATATTACTCAATTATTTAATACCAGCATAATTTTAATTAATTTACATTTAATCGGAAATGCGATATTATGGCCTTAACGTGTTTACAATTTTAGTTTGAGGTTTAATATAATTTCAATAACACTTTTTACTTGGCTGAGTCTAAATGTTAAATGTGAAGAGTTTTTTCTATAACCTAATCAGGAAATTTAAATTCTGTTCTTAGTGTACTGAATTTGATTAATATTGATTTGAAAATATTTATTTTTTAACATATTTGAATTGATCATTTGATTGATTTGCTGAGCCTGATCAAAATATTTGAATTAAACAGTATTATTTTAGGTTTTATTTGCTAAGTAAGCCCTGTAGTATTAAACATTATTTTAGTATTCAACATTATTGTGATTCAAAATGAGTAATGAGCTCTTTGAACATTTCAATACGACGAATCAAACCTCGCCGCATTTTGAAAGGCATCTCAACTTTGCGAATCCTGTGATGGCCGTAAGTGTGACCATGAAACAGAACATATAGATATATAGATTATATAGAAGTCTCTCAAAATAGGAACGATGTGAGCAGATCACACTATTGGAGCCCAATGAACGCTGTGATTATGCCAAAAATGGCCATTCATGTCTGCAGCACGTCTACATCATCAATTACAACAAGTACTTCTATTGTACTTGCGATGCTAATGATCTCGCCCGGATTGTCTGTGTCTTCATGTTGATCTCAATTTGTTGCCTGCAATTTTGGCTTATTTTTGTGACCACCATAAAATTGTGAGTAGTGTAAATTTCATTTAATTGCCAACTTCTTTTGTAATCTTCCACTTTGAAATTAGTTTTGTGCCGGCTCTGCAGATAATATCGAAATTTCTAAAACTGAATGAATACGTCGCTGGCATAACGATCTTAACTCTGGGCAACAATGCTCCCCTTTTGATCAGTACATTTTTCGGTCAGACCTCGACGGCCCGACACATTTACACGGATTCGATGTCGTTGAATCTGTTCGAGAGTATTTTCACGTCCGCTTTTATCATGTGGGTCACGCCCTTTGCCATCGACGGAACCTTCTTCCTGCGCGACGTGGGATTTGTGCTGCTTTATATCTCGTATGTCGACTTCATATTCAAGTTGAATGGCGGCAAGATTGACATTTTGCGCGCTGCCTCCATGGTGAGCGTATACGTAATTTACATAATGGTCATCGTGCTCGATCAATACCTGCAATACCGCAAGGACAAGGAGCAGGAGAAGCTGAAACGAGAGACCCTAATCGGTGAGATCGAGAGCCAAGTTCCGCCCAGTCCCGTCATTAATCAGTCCCGAGGGGATCTCGACATCGCCGACACTTATCACTCGGCCAATAGGCGACTCTTGAAGCAATTCTTCGAGGCCTTTGACGTTTTGGACAGACACGATTTCAACAGCCAGTGGACAGTGGTTAAGCTCTGGGCCTTGATCAAGGTACCGCCCCTGATCCTCTTGCGTCTGCTGATTCCCCAGATGAACTTCCATGAAACAACCTTCAAGTGGTCCAAGCTGCTGCTGAGCATTCAAACCACGTTGACTCCCATTGCACTCATCTTTACCTACAGTGAGTCCTAGCACATAGTGCTCTCTTATCTCTCTTATCAGTTTTATGAAAAAAGTTATTGTAAAAGAGTTGAAAAATAACTTTTCTTTTAAATTTTTATTTTAAAAAATTGCAGATAGCTCTTATTTTGTCATAAAAACTGAAAACAAGAGTTAAAAATAATTTTAAAAATAAAAATTGGAAGTATACATTCTTACTTTTTACTTTTACTTTTACTTTTTGTTTTTTACTTTTTATTTTTAACTTTTGTTTTAAATTTTTATGACATTTTTAAAATAAAAATTAAAAATGAAGATTATTTTTCAAACTTTTTATAAAATTGAGGAAATAACTTTTTTCATAAAATTGCTATTGTTGTGCCATTTTTAATCTTATAAGTTTTATGAAAAAAGCTATGAAATGAGAGTTATTTCCTCATTTTTATAAAAAAGTTGAAAAATAACTTTTATTTTAAATTTTTATTTTAAAAATTGCAGATTGCTCTTATTTTGTCATCAAAATTAAAAACAAGAGTTAAAAATAATTTTAAAATTAAAAATTGGAAGTAAGAATGAATGCCGTTGTTGTGCAATTGTTTCCATGTCCCTGTCATATTTTTAAAGCTTGATTTTTTCCGACTCATAACTCTAACTTGTAATCCCTGCTTTAAATATTTAATCAAATTTGATTCTTTAGCTTGGGAGTCCATGCATAATTTTTTTATTTGGAGTGGAATTGCATTCTTTGTCTGTCTTCCGGTTTCCGTTACGATCTTCGCTAACACACGAACGGATGCGGTGCCAAAATGGAATCGATATGTCGCCATTTTGACCATTGTCAGTTGTATTTCAGTGAACTTTTTTGTGGGCAAGGAACTCGTCTTCTGTCTCGAGTCCTTGGGAATTATTCTGAATCGCAGTCACACCTTTATCGGATGCACCTTGTTCAGCTGGGGCAGTGCCTTATCCGACTTCATGGCCAATATCAGTCTGGCCAAAAAGGGCTATCCCCGCATGGCCTTTTCCGCTTGCTTCGGAGTGTGTATATTCAGTAAGTCTCTTTTAATCATACCTATATCACTTACTTACATTGTTTTTTTTTAGGTATTTGCACCTCTATTTGCATTCCCATATTGTACCAAGCTACTAAATCGGAAACGGGAATCGTTAAGGTGAGTCCTGGAATCTTAAATCCTTATCTGATCTGTCATATTGCTTCCCATAGCTCACTGAAGGCACTGTGGGTGAAACAGCTTCCATTATCTTAATTATATCCCTGATAACACTCATCTTGTATGGCATTACTACCAATTTTATGCTCCGTCGCACTGGCGCCATTATTGGCATTACCCTTTATGTTCTATTCCTGACTTTTAGCATCTCCAGTGAGTTTGAATTCACACATGCCTTCGGCACGGATCACAGCTTGGATCGCAGCGCTTACAGCGACAAATATGCCGACAGCTAAACAAATATTATTATAATTTCTTGATTTTTCTTGTAAAAGTATGTTTGAGAAAAAAATGCAATAAAAGATAAGTGAATTTGAAAGAAAATCTGTTAAGAGCAAACATAATCACTGTGGACGTCAGTTCACGCTAGTGACGAAAGCAATATGTACAGGAAGAATTGAAAATTCAATATCGTATAAATGTGGACTTATTATTATAAATCTAGAAACTTTTGTTGTACGACTTTTAAGCAGACTGCTAGTTTAGGGGGAAATCGCTAAAAGCCCGCTAAAATCGAAACCTACTTTTGAAGGATTTTTTTTAAGCAGCCAAACTTTTTTTAGAGAAGATCGTTCGTCACAAAATTGGGTATTAAATATTTTAAAGCATAAAAATGTTTTTGTCACTAGACTTTTATATTGGAAGAATTTTTTTTTTATTTATAGCCACCATAAACCAATAAAAAATTAAATGGACCAAAAATAGATTAAAAAATATTAAAAAAAAGAAATGGTTTTTAACAAATCAATGTTTTGAAAAAACTAACTATTGTGTATTTTTTAAGTACTTAAGTCAAATCGGTGATGTTCCCCAAGGTAAAGTTCTGCGTCATTTACGGAAATTCACTGATGTTAAACGGACCAATTTTTAGAGTAAACCGTTATGGAAATTACTATGAACATTGAAATACAAACATGATTAGTAAATAACTAACAGAGTAAGCTCTTTTTGATCTGTTAAAAATAAATAAAATATGAAATAAAAATAATGACTTTTTCAGTTATCCATTATGACTAAATCAAAAAAGACTAACATGTTTGGGCGAAAAAAAGTTCGCTGGATATGTCTGGTGGCCATATTGATCTGTACTCTGCTGTACTTTGAAATAAACACCGCATTTCTCAATGAATCGGATCGGGACTTTTTCCTGGAAGGATACTTTGTGAACACTTCAGGATGTCGGATGTTGGCGTTGAATCCATTTTCAAAGACGGCTTTATCATATCTCGACCGATTGGAGCCCATGAAGTGCACCAAAGTAAAACTGTTGGATGCCGAGACCATTAAGGGTGAGAACTATTTGGTGTTGGCCATGTCAAGAGAAGAGATTGTGAAAGTTTGCCGTGTGGAAAGAATTTCCGAAATTTATTGCAAGTACAAGATGATCGAGCATCTGAATGATAATCTAAATAAACGTTCCGAGTCTAGAATGTTCCGCCTAAGCAATCAGAAAACGCAAATTAAGCTGAAAAGTGGACCGATTATTATTAGAGTGCAGTGTTATGTGGAGAATAATAAGACCATCTACCACGATGTTCATTTCCTTCTGCCGGAACCTCGGGATCATCTCATCCGATCATCATCGCGAGAAAAGCATTTGTCGGTGATGATAATCGGAATCGATTCCATTTCACACATGCAGTTCCTGAGATCGATGCCTCTATTGAGAGCTTACATTGAGACTTTGCCCCATGTGGAGTTTTGGGGCTACAATCGAGTTGGACACAATACCTACCCCAATCTGGTGCCTCTTTTCAGTGGGCTGAACGAAACGGAGCTGGAAAAAGACTGTTATAATGGCGAACTGAACTACGATAAGTGCCGATTCATCTGGCGGGACTTCAAGGCAGCTGGATTCAACACAAGCTACGCTGAGGACAATAGTGTGATTGGCACATTCAACTACTGCAAATGGGGATTCGATAAGCAACCCACCGATTTCTACCTGCGACCTGTGATGCTGGAAGTGGATAAATTCACCCGTTACAGCATCGATGAACATGAACTAGTTCACTGCTCTGGAAGTCGCAAGTCAGCGGAAATTCTGCACGAGTTCATCTACAAGATGATTCCCCATCTGAGGCAAGGACCTCACTTCTCAGTCTCCTGGGAAACTCAGGGAGTCCACGACTACTTCGGCTATGCAAAGTTTTTGGATAAGGATTACCTCAAACTGTTGAAACGTCTGAGATCGAGCCACATTTTAAGTAATACTTTGGTTTTCCTTATGGCAGATCATGGATTACGAATGGGTTCTTTCCGTTCCACATCCCAGGGAATGCTGGAAGAATCGCAGCCTCTTCTGATTGCCCTCTATCCCAAATGGCTGGAGGAATCTTTTCCCCTGGCCATAGCGAATCTTCGGAGAAATGCTCATAGTCTAGTGACAACTTTTGATTTACACGCCACCCTCAAGGACTTGACTAACTTAAATCTACTTAATGATAGTCGTATTAAAAAACAATCGAATTTACTGCAGCAACTCCGGAATCAAAATATGCCCCGGGGTATTAGCCTATTTCTGCCCATTCCTGAAAGCCGTGACTGTGAATTGGCCAGCATTCCAGCTGAATTTTGTCTGTGCCACAAACTGCACCAAATTCCCCCAACGGATAAGAGATGTGAAAGAGCTGCTCGATTTATGGTGAAAAGAATCAATCTGATCATTGCGAACTATCCACATTGTCAGTCACTGGTGTTGAATGGAGTTCAGGATGCATATCTTCTGAAGAGAGACAATGATCAGGATATTTTTGGCCTCAAGGTTCGATTTAGAACCCAACCCGGCGATGGATTTTTCGAGGGAACTGCGACCTTTTCCGGAAATTCACTGATGCTAAACGGGCCAATTCTGCGCATTAACCGATATGGAAATCAATCTTATTGTGTGAATAATTATAAGATAGAAATGTACTGCTATTGTTCAAAGTAATGCAAAGTAAAATAAATCTATAAAATAATCAGAGTAAGCTTTCTTTGATCTGTCATATTAGAGTAAATAAACATGACAAAATCAAACAGGAGTTACACAAATGGGAGCAAGAAAGTTCGCTGGATTTGTCTGGTGGTCATATTGATCTGTACTCTGCTGTACTTTAAAATAAACACCGCATTTCTCAATGAATCGGATCGGGACTTTTTCCTGGAAGGATACTTTGTGAACACTTCAGGATGTCGGATGTTGGCTTTGAATCCATTTTCAATCAAAGCATTATCATATCTGAACAGATTAAAGCCCATGAAATGCACCAAAGTGAAGTTGTTTAATGCCAAGACGATTCAAGGCAACAATTACTTGATATTGGCCATGTCGAAGGACAAGATTGTGGAGACTTGTGACGTGAAAAGGATTTCCGATGTTTATTGTGAGTATAAAACGATCAAGCGACGAGATGACTACGAAAATGAGTATTCGGAAACCAGAACGTTCCGATTGAGGAATGAGAAGAGGCAAATTAGGCTTGAAAGTGGATCTATAATAATACGGATCCAGTGTTTTGGAGGCCAAAACAAATCTGTCTACCACGATGTGCATTTCTTTGTTCCCACTCCGAATCGTCAACGAGGTCGGACTTCTTTAGAAAATCGCTTATCCGTCATGATCATGGGCATCGATTCGCTGTCACATATGCAATTTCTGAGAACGATGCCTTCATTGGGTGCCTATATAAAAAGGTTGCCCCACGTGGAGTTTTGGGGCTACAATCGGGTGGGAAGGAATACTTATCCCAATTTGGTGCCTCTTTTCAGTGGATTGAGCGCAAACGAACTTGAATCTCGATGCTATAATGGCCAAATGAACTACGACAAGTGCGACTTGATCTGGAAACACTTCAAGGCAGCCGGATACAATACCAGCTATGCCGAAGACACTTTTATTGGCGGCACTTTTAATTATGGCAAGTGGGGATTCAAAAGGAAACCCACCGACTTTTATTTGCGACCTGTGATGCTGGAAGTGGATAAATTCACCCGTTACAGCATCGATGACCAGGAGGACATTCACTGCTCGGCAAGTCGCAGGTACGCGGATATTCTCTACGAATTCGTCTACAAGATGATTCCCCATTTGAGAGAAGGACCGAAGTTCTCGTTCTTCTGGCAATCTCAGGGAGTGCACGACTATTTCGCATATTCTCAGCTCTTGGACAAGGATTATGTGAACTTGCTGAATCGCTTGTGGTCAAGTCATATTTTGAATAGTACTTTAGTTCTCCTCATGTCGGATCATGGCTTGCGTTATGGCTCTTTTCGGTCCACCTACCAGGGAATGCTGGAAGAATCGCAGCCTCTGCTGATTGCCCTCTATCCCAAATGGCTGGAGGAATCTTTTCCCCTGGCCATAGCGAATCTTCGGAGAAATGCTCATAGTCTAGTGACAACTTTTGATTTACACGCCACCCTCAAGGATTTGACTAACTTAAATCTGCTTAATGATAGCCGTATTGAATATCGATCGATGTTACTCCAGGAACTAGGCCGTAATGTGCCTCGGGGCATTAGCCTATTTCTGCCCATTCCCGAAAGCCGTGACTGTGAATTGGCCGGAATTCCCTCGTCCTTCTGCCTCTGTCAGACTTTTAGCCTGTTGGATACTAAGGATGAGAAATCGGAGCAGGCTGCTCGCTTTATCGTGGAAAACATCAACAATTGGATCAGCAGCTACAAACAATGTCCGATTTTAGTACTTCAGAGCATACAAGAGGCCTATGTTCTCAATCGGAGCCAAATTCAGCGAGAAGTTGAGGTCAAAGTTCGAGTGCAAACGAATCCGGGCAAAGGTGAATTTGAAGGCACTGTCCGGTTTCTAAGAAACTCTCTGGTTCTCAACGGACCTATACTCCGGACTAACAAATATGGGAATCAGTCTTATTGTGTCCACAATTATCGCATTGAAATGTATTGCTATTGTTTCTAAGCAAGAGAAGTGAAGTGAAGTATTTTATATCCATCTGCAATTATACTAAAAGATAGTAAAACAATAATAGACACTGCATATCTTTTATCATTACTTAATTCCACAACTTTTGAAAGAGTCTAATAAATATTTGTAAGGGAGCGTATCTATATATATAGACTTCATTTTCCGACTGATTCAAAGCCAAGCCGAAAAGCACGATAGCGGCAAGCATTTATTCTTTTGGAAAGCGCCAAAGTTATCACTCAGACTCATATTCAAACTCACATCTACATCCACATTCACATTCACATTTACATTCACATCCATTTCCAGTTTTTGTGTCAGTTTCGGACTTACAGAGTGAGTTCAGTTCCGCGTCATTTCAATTTGACGAACTGATAAATGTCAAATGGTTTATGACACTGTCGGGCTTTAATTATACCCTAACAAAGGGTAACCTCACTAGTACGTGCGATGTGTGATGCTTTTTTTTTTTGAATATAGTATGTATAAAGTGACTTGAACTTGCATTATTTGGAAAACTCTGATAACAAACAAACTGATTTCCTAAATAAAAAGCTTTAATAAAAAACAAAAAACATTCAACTAATTTAAAGACAAAATATTTTAGTTTTGAAACAAAAATTTGAATTTAGAATTTATATCCGTAAATGAGTTTATAAAGCTTATAAAGGAAAAATCTAAGATTAATTTCTCTATAAAATCAAGTTACTCTTATTACAAGTATTTACAAATTTTTATACTATATCTTAAATATTATTAAATAGTGCATTCTGTATTCGACCCAAGTCTGACTTTTCTTCGTTGTTTTTTATGGTAGTTTTTATGCTCGTAATACGCGATTTATATTTTGAGTGCTATTATGATTGTTGTTGTTGTTGTTCTAATTGTTGTTGTTGATTTTGTGTTTTTTGTTGTTACTGATTTTGGTGTGTGGCTCTTTTTATGATCATTTTTTGTATATTTATTGTCATCAAATGTATTTTGTTGAAGCTTTTTGTATAGACTTGAATTTATGATTTTAGCTCTCGTCTCCCAAAAATATTTATTTGTGCTATAATTTCCGATTGTAAACTATAAATATTTTGTGTTGGTTTCGATTTTTACGATGTCGGAATGCGGAATGCGTTGCACTAAAAGTGGTTTTAACTTTAACGGATCTCTTAAGTAATTTATGTAAATTATATGCCGATACAAACAATCGAAAGCAGTTCACAAATAAGGTCCATCAATCTCAAGATGTTTGATTAAAGGTGGAAAAGTGCAAAGCGAAGTCTAATTGAAAGTCAACTGTGAATCAATTGGAATTTGCAGTACAGGATATGGTAATATTACTGCGATATTTAAATGTTAACCCTCAAAAGCCCTTGCATTAATCAACTGATTATGGCCAAAGACAGCTGACCATTGATGTTGGCATTGGGATTGCCCGCAGCGGATAATTTGCGTCAAAATGTCAGTTCATTTGAAGAGTCGGCTTCATAGTTCCCCCGGGTCCCTGCCCTCAACCCCTGACCCTAGTCAGCTGTGAGTGTGATGAGAGCGACGTGCAATTGAATTAAAATTAAAATATATATGGACCAGAGAATTTGCAATTTATTTACGGGTATGTGCAGTTGTGGACCTGTTTAAAGGCACGACAGAAACTTTGCGATGCTGCAACAAAAAATTATAAATTTAAAAAAATAATTAAAAAACCATTGGCAGTGGATTCAGTTATTGCCCCACACACAGCTCCCAACTCGCATTCAATTAATGCAAAATGTCCTAAAATGAACGCATTTCTCACTGATTGTTGGCGATTGTCAAGCGGCCTTCGTTGACAGCGGCCAACAAATTGAAATGCGTCCAGAACGTGATCCCCCTTCCCCTTTTGACACTCCCCCACCCACCCCCCTCACTATTAATATTGTACCATTCAATATGCTGGTTTATTCCTTTTTGTTTCGTTAAATAATGGGATAAAAGTATATATGTAGAGATACAGTTTAAATTAAGCAGTCGACAGACACTCGCAGCTGCCAAATGCCAGTGGCCGGTCAATTTTTGAAGTTTTCCAGTTGCCAAATGACATTTAAACAGATTAATCGAAATGCTCAGCATTTATTCTTGAAATCATACTTAAACAATAATTTTCTTGATCACTCAATAATATATTACTTATTAGATTTCATTAACGTAATATTTTATTACTGAGAAATGGGAATTGCCCGCAGGCTTCAATTTAATTCGTTTCCCATTATAAGTACTTCATTTTAAATATTTTATGTAGGTTAACTCTTATTTTATCTTTTATTTATGTACTTTATTATTTAGTCACAACGTGTTGTTATCGACTTAATCCTAGGATTGGAATTGCAATTATTTAATTGACTTATAATTAATTTCAGAATATTGGATATTTTTAAATACAACTTAATCATTATTATTATTTGTGAAATAATTAAATTGTCAAAAATAAATACTTTTATTTTGTGAAAAACTCTTTGAAATTGTCATCGAATGTCTAGCATTTATCATATCATTATTACAAATGGGTTTTCCACATTCACAATAGTATTGAATACTTTTCATCGACACTCGCTTATCGGGCAGAAATGTATGGACGATTGTAAATTTGATAGACTGTGGGCAACTCGGCATAAATGTTGTTCGGTTCACTCGACGTCCAAGTATAAATCTCAAATTGGGCAAAGAGGTAATCACTCAAATCGCTCTGATTCTGATTTGGTTCAGATTGTTGAGGCCATAAATACACGATTGTCACGGCTGTATCGATCGTGACTTCGACTGGCGACTCATAAATTAATTCAATCAATGTCAAAAGAAATTGTTATTTCACATCAGAGTGGGCATAAATCTCACCGATCCGAGTCGATCTTATCGCTAATTGATGTGTACGTCAAGCGCGTGGATTGGGATGGGGGTGAAGAGGGGCTGAAATGGGGGTGAAATGGGAAGTCGATGGGGATGACACAAATACCGATGATTAGGGGAGTCATAAATATTATTATGTAGAGCAGTGATTGCGATAAAGAGCTAAATACGAGTATCTCCATATGAAAGAGATCACGTATTCATTGTCATTGAAGTCAATCAAAGACTCATCTGTCAATTGACAAATGATTTTAAAATCACTTTGCAAAGCTGCATCACTTATCCCTGAACCTAGAGCCCAGAACTCAAAGCTACTCGAGACGAGGCAAAAAAGTAAGAGAAGAAAAGTAAAAAAGAAATAGAAATAACCATATGACGAGCTGATAACGACGGATGCGGGAAACAGACACTTTAAATGCTTGCGATATTGTCAATCAAAATTCAATCGAAGCCATGAATCATGACAGCCAAGGATGATGATGATGATGGCTTCAAGAGTGACTCTCAACACTGACGAATCGATGGAAAGATGGATGGATAGATGGATAGATGGACGGTTGGTTGGTTGGTTGAATGTCTGACTGTCTGAAAAGCTGTTCTGCAGTTCGAAAAAATGAAATCACTCTCATACACATCGCATAGTGAATGCGTGTTGAATGTTGCTCCTCTTCCCTCTTCCCTATAAGGGGGTTGGGCACTTGTCGTTCCGGGAGTGGAGAAAAAAGCATTTAGCATTGGCATCCTGCCACATGAGATCCTCACAGAGTTGAGAATTTCATGCGAGTGTCAAGTCGTTGACATCTCCATCTCCTTCTCCATTTCCATCTCCATTTCCATCTCCATCGTCTCCATCGTCATCAGTCAATGTCAGTGAGATAGTTTTGACATTTTTATGAGCAAATGATAAGTCCCACTCCGATGGGTGCTTGTCTGATGGCCAATGTTTGACACTTGCCAGCCAACATTCAAACTCACATTCAAACTCACATTCACATTCACACTCACACTCACATTTCGCCAAGTTGAAGTCGCTTTTTATTTGCCATTTGTGCATTTGAAATTTATGACTTTGAATGCGCGCTGGACTGATTACGAGTAACTCATGAGTGTTTTTTATTGTTAATTTAAAGCTGACTCTATGCAATCAATCAGGAGTGTGACCTCATCCACTGCATTAGCTCAACAATCAATCAAAGTTCTGCATTTATTATTCATTAACTATTCAACGAATGAGTTTATTATTCAATTTATTCCATCTTCTCCAACTATTACCATTAACTATGCCTCTCCGTAATAAATTTTGAAAATGATTTCCTGATGTCATCTATATAAATAAAAATTTCTAAAAATTATTTTTGGCAGCCACAAGAATAGCGACAGCTTTGACCATTAATAATTGCCGTGCTTTGTTGTTGTTGTCGAAAAATTGCATTTGTGAATTGTTTGCAGTTGTAAAATTTCATTTTTGCCTACTAATATTGACTTCCGTTTCCGCTTGAAAGACCAAAGTATATTTCCGTCTCCTCCATCCACGCCCTCTCTTTCTCGCCCATTCTTTGTGTCTCTTTGCCTATCACATATTTTGCATTTTTATGCTTTGGCGCCAGTTGCCCCAGTTGCATGCCCCGCATCGTGTTGCATCTCTCAACAAGTCGTGAAATTTGTTATCGCCGCATTTACAAACAACGGGAATAAAAAAAGGAAATCAATTTTCCATGAAATGCAACAGCAATGAAAATGAAAAATATAGAAAAAAAAGAGTAAAATTATTTACATATATTTATGTATTACAAATCAGACAAATAAATTTGAAAATAAATACCCATGCACGTAGTATTTGACATTTATTAATTAAAAATGGGCAAAATGGGTGCAAATTTATATTAATTTTATTCAAATTGTCAACGGCAACGGCAACAAAGGAAGCTAATTTCAATTTATTTTATTTGTCTCTCTCAGGTCTGTCATGCAACCCTTTAGATAAAATTGGCATTTCTAAAACACAAAATAAAAATTAAACATGGCTACAAATAAATTCAACCATTGTTTTATCTGAATCAATATAAATCACAAATATTAACCCAATATCGGTCCATTTAATAATGCGGAATAAATTATCTTTTTCCTTTAAATTGTGCTTTAATTGTTTTACAATTGTTGCAAAACTTGAATCATTTATGCACATGATAGAAGAATCTCATGAGAAGCTTCCTGATAGCAAAGGAATTTCTTATAAAAAGGATTCTGAAAAAACGATCCCTGATGTGTTTCTTTATAAGATAGCCAGCATAAAGTCCTAGTACGAGTAACTGTAGCAACAGGGCAAACCAGCTAAGTGCGATACCGAGATATCGCACTGCATTGAAATGATCATAGACGACATCGTAACAGCCTCGAATAATTAAAATACCTCCTTCAGTTTGATCAATGTAACACGATTTATGCACCTTCCGCAAATAATCCAGATAAGTTCTTGGCCCGTCTAATCCACAACAATGCAACTGATGAGGAAATGAAATGTATAAAAGGATCAATAGATAATGTCTATCTACCCTTGTCTGTATCTGAATCCAGAACTGATCATCATGCTCTATGTATCTATTCCAATGTTCAATAAGGAAATCCTTGGCTTCTTTGTCAGTTATTTGGGATGCAAGATTCACAACACAGTATTTATATGTGTGATAAATCGTATAAATTAGCAGAGGGATATACTAAATAATAAACTGATATTAATTGCATGTCGGAATTCAATTAATAATTCAAGTAAATACAAACCAATGCAATAATCCAATCAGTTGTCAAATAGAGCAAACTAACACTCAGGTATATCAAAATCATCTCGAGCACTATCACAGCAGTCAGGCATATGTATACCCTTATGACCATCAGTTGCGTTGGCTTAAAGTAAAAATGCTCATCGAATGCCAAGATTGTAGGCACTGTAATTCGCAGCGTTATCACAGTCACCAGCTAAGAAAAGAGTCAATCATTGGCACACTAAATAGATCAATCATAATCAATCGTTGCTTACTCCGAAAGTCAATACTAAGGATGCTTTTATAACAGCTGGCAGCATTTTGAAAATATTTTTTTTTTTATAAATGTACTTTTGATGTGAATTACAAAGCTCTTTTGCTGTAATTATATAATTTACAATAATTTTTAAAAGTAAAATTTCGAAAATTATCTTCAATGTAATTTTCTTCGTTTAATATTTAATTGAGTTTAATGATAGCTGTGAAGATAGATCGTGAAGTCATAGTTTACAATTTTGATCCAATTTAAGGAGCTAATAAGAAATATTACGTATACGTTAATGCATCCCTCGAAGTTTATAAGTTAGGGTATTAGATCTTCGTTATGATTTAGATAGCTTAGTGTATGTGTTAAGTACATGTAAATAGTTTTTTATTGTAAATTTGTTTGTGATCAATTATTTATTTATTGCACTGCAAATCTAGGCCTGCGCTTTTGTTTTATTTTATTTAGTGTTTTTTTTTCTTTTTCTGTCCTTTCTGTGTACAAATTTCCATTGTTGATTTATGGGATTTGTTATATTTGACAGTTGTTGTAGCGCCATTGTCTGTTGTTGTTGTTGCTGTTGCAATTTTATTATACTAGAAATTGTATGTTAGCTGCGGGTCCCAATAGAAACGGGCAAAGGGGGAGCTATTCTATAATCGGCTTTCTATATTAATTTAAATTTTATTTTTGGCATTTTATTATAATTACTCTTGATAAATGCAAATAGTCATCGTTAGCAGCATTGTTTGTTATTGTTGTTGTTGTTGTTACTACTGCACTTGATGTTGGTTTATTTAACACCAACCTCGTCTCAGTCTCGAATCTCTCGTTATGGCAATTTATTTGCACGTTTTTTGGTGTTGGCATTTTATTTCTATTGCCTCTGTTACCAAAATTATTCTCGCGGTTTTGAATGTTTTTAATTGTATTAGTAATTGCTGTTGCTAAAAATTAACATTCTATGCTCTTTGTTGTAAGCTCGAAATGATGCGAAATGAGGCCATCCCAAAAACAAAAATACTAAATACAAAAAATAGAAAGCGATAAACAGAAATATTATAATATTTTGACCAAATATTTATAATATTTTAATGCTAATTTCAACAAATCCAAATGCATTCGCCACTGGATGTCGTTGTGTCTGTCTGTCTGTCTGTCTGTCTGTCCCTAAGCACGTTCCAAAACAATCGCAATGCATTTTTGTATCTGCTTTTGATATTTTAATTTTACTGTCACATTTGATCATAAATTTGCCGATTAATAAATAATTTGTCCAGTGGTCTGGGGATGCGATTTGGATAAATTGTATGCTCTCAATGGCGCCAATCCCACACATGGGGAGTTAACTGTAGCAGAGGAGTCTGTAAGCCTGGCGACCGATTAGTTGCGGAATATAATTTAATTTTAATTGGCTTACGAGAGGCAAGCGATGGGAATGTGATGCGAGTTTTCCAATTCTCATTATTATACACTTTTATCTTTTAATTTTCAATAATATTGAGTCAAGAACTTGTAAATAATTAAAATATGACGTCATAGCTCGGGGATTTCATACAGCTGATAGTGATTGCCAAAAAACCGAGTTTGCCAAACATATGTATATACTTATGTATATAAAATTATGATTAGATTTGTTTTTCGAATTTCCCAATTCCATTAGGTTTATAAAATGCTGCTCTTTTAGAGGGACCGTCAGTTCAAAATTTCTTCAGATCATCAGATCGTTAATTTAGTGAAACATAATGAAAATCATTCTCGTTGGACTTCTAGTCACAATTCTCGCTGTGCAGAAGAGTGAAGCGGTAAGTTAATCTAATCATTTAGAAAAATAAATATATATGTAAAGTGATCTTTCATACAGAAACCTTCGCAATTTATAAAGGGGGATGAGGGTGCATTTGTAATCATCGACAGCAGTGGGATTCCCACTCTCGTATCGGGACCAACAACAGCTTCACCAATGCCGAATTCGATTAAAACCAATTCATATGAGTCCAATGCAATTGAGCCCTATCTGAAACCCGTAAGTGAAGTGGACGATGTTAAACGGCTGCTGGAAGAAACGTTAGAAAAGCTTGATCAAAAGCTTGAAAACCTCAATGAAAAGCTGGAAAAGCTCGATCACAAGTTTGAGGATCTACGCAAAGCAACGACACCAATACCGAAATTTAGGAAAATCGAATCTAAATTCTACCATATTTCTACTTTCTTAAATTTCGATGATAACTATAACTGAAACTGATTTCTACAAAAATATTCAGATAGTTGATTAGAAGCGCAATAACAACACTTGTGAAAGTGAAGATAAGAAATTTGCGTCACTTTCGTTTTGTTGTATTCAAAACAAGCACAGAGATATTTTAGCAAAATTTAAATATAAATAAAAAAACAAAAAAAATTAAATAAAAAATGTTTATAATAAGTTTAATTAATTCAATTAATTGAAAAAAATAAATCAAAAACAAAAGATAAACTATACATAACTATATCAGAAATATCTTTAAGCTTGTTATAGCTTATGGGAGTTCTGAGAGCAATAAAATAGAAATTTCTGTCATAAATTAAAATACTCATACTTGTTGTAAATTGTTCATTAACCAAAATCTAAAGTTGCCCTTTGAATAGTTGACATACATTTCTATTAAGTTGATTAAGTTGTTAGAATTAATACAAGTTGTGAAATTAGTAGTTTTAACACTCAATACTTGCACAATCTGAAGATGGTGGACAGATTTTACGGTAGTTACGAAGCCATTTCGATAGCGTCGTTTAATACGGAGACATCCAAATCGATATCCCTGCCATCGAACCAGGATACGGTACAGATAACACACGATATGGTGGAGAATTTGTGTTGCCCGGAGGATCACAGTGATAGTTTGCAATCGGCTCATTCGCAATTTGAGAGTATTCCGACTCCTGCCCCATCCGAGGACAAAGATCTCGATATTCTGATGTCGCAGGCGACGATAAACATTGAGAATAAGGAGGAGACACGAGGGCGTTGCAAGCACCAACTGATGATCGTCTATGGGGCAGGGGACATCAACTGTGCCCTGCACTTCCTCAGCAAATCTCTGGTGAATCCCTTCGCCTGCAACGCGGTGGCAACTGTGCTCGTCGAGGAGTCTCTGAAGGAGGAGTTCGTGCAACGCGTGGTGGCACAAATGAAGCCGATGAACGCCATGGTGACGGGTCTGCCCCAGTTCCGTGCCACGCTGGCGACTCTCGACAAGTTACAACTGGAAACGATAAGAGCGGAGACTCAATATCCGGACACCAGTCCGATTCTGGTCTTCGACTGCCAGCACAGTCAACTGGGCGAGGGAACCACAGGTGTGATCTCCGTGCACACCTTTCGATCGACTCAGGAGGCCATCGAGATTTGTGGCCTGGAGAGTCGTCTGTATGCCACAACCTCAGTGTGGAACGAGGCTGTCGAGGATCTGTATCAACTGGTGGTTGCCCTCGACTGTCCCACCTTCTTCTTCAATTGCAATCACATCACCTTGCAACCAATCGATAAATCCCTGGCGGAAAAAAAGAATGAGGCGTGTGTCACCAACGGATTTCACTACGAGACTCTCCAGATCAATGACGAAATGAAGACAATTGTATTCCCCGTCGGAGCACATCTCGCCCAGGGATCGCAGGAGCCCCGGGTCATGATTGCTCCCATCTCCTACTTAAATGAATAAAGCTGAAGCTGAAGCTGCTTCCTCATCCCAACAATAATCATGTTACATTTTGGGTTTAATTGATTTCGCCGTTGCCAAAAATAACTTAAAATTTTAATCAAATGTTTTATTTTTGGACAAATGATAAGGCGTTTTATGCTAATTGACTTCGATGATGATGATGCGATCGAATGTGAGATCCAATTTGATGGCACCTGTCAGCAGTCGTTATTCGAGTAATATATTCATAATTTATACATTTCTTTTGTCTTTTTCGGTTGCCGTAGGGATATCTTAATGAGTCCATGTTATGTAAATATGAGCGGTTATTGAACGAGTTAGTTGGCTGACTAAGTCGCTTCTTGCCGGCCATGTTTCACTGTACTTATCCAGGGTATGCTGTTGTCATGTTTAAGACAAATTTTTTTTTGAATGTACAATATGAATCTTATAAAAAAAACCTCTTTACGAGGTAAAAGTCTAGTGACGAAAACAGTTATATGCCCCAAAATTTCTGATATCCAATTTTGTGACGAATAACATTAAGTTTGACATATAAATTATTTTAAAACAAATTTTGGCACTCGGCACATTGCGCTAAAATGTCTCAATTCTTCATACCAAATAAAAACCACTGTTTTGCGCAGTGCCGAATGCAAAAATTTTTTTAAAAATAATTTATATGTCAAACTTAATGTTATTCGTCACAAAATTGGATATCAGAAATTTTGGGGCATATAACTGTTTTCGTCACTAGACTTTTACCTCGTAAAGAGGTTTTTTTTATAAGATATCAGAAATTTTTGAATAAGACATCAGAAATTTTGAAATTGAATTTTTTTTTTGGACAGTATATCTTTATCAACTTTGTTTATTTTTTGTACAAGCTGAAACAAACTGTCTGGCAACACTGGTTCCCTTTACAAACACACATGCCAAGCGCAAAAGCTAGTAGCACTCTCAAACTCTGGCTGCTATGACACTTTGCTGCTGCTGTATGCATGCTACTGCATATGTACATGCAGAAGTGTAAAGGTAAAAGGTATATTCAGTTAACAGGTAATATCTTGCCCAAACGAAATTTGACGGCTATGTGTTATATGTCAAAAACGTGAAATTGAATTGTCTACAACAAATAACATATTTAAAAGTCATTTGAAACGTAGATTTTTCTTAAATCGCCGAAATGTGGGAAAAAAAACTTTCTTTCACCTGAAGCTTTTTACCTGTGCTTTTAAGCAAAAAAGTTTACAGCTAGGCTTAAAGCCCTTCAAAACACCTTTCTAACGATATATAGATCACATCTGTAGCTTCTATCGTTTGGATGCTGTGGTTTTTGGCGATTAACATGAACATGTACATACTGCATATGTACAATGTACATGCAGTAGTGTAAAGGTAAAAAGTATATTCAGTTAATAAGTAATATCTTCCAAACCCATCGGTAAAATTTTTTCTATCATATATCAAAAAACGCGAAATTTTATACACTACAACATATTGAAAGCTAAAAAAAATCGTTAGCGTCGTTTTCTCAAAAACCGCCAAAATGTGGGACAAAAAATCTTATTTCACCTGTTGCTTTTTACCTATGCACTTTAGAAAAAAAGTTTAAAGGTCTGCCTAAAAGCCCTTCAAAATACCTTTCTAACGATATATAGATCACGTCTGTAGCTCATATCGTTTGGATGCTATAGGGGTTTTAATTTTAGCGGTTTTTAGCGATTTCCCGCTAAACTAGCTTTTTTTCGAAAAAGTCGTAGAACAAACGTTTCTAGATTTTTGATCGGGAACAAGTCCTCATTCAAACTTTTAAGCTAAATCAACGCTTTGATACTAACAAACAAACAAACAAACAAACAAACAAACAAACAAACAAACAAACAGACTGACTTTTCATCTCGTTTTGAAAAGGGCACCAAAAATTTCAATATTAATTATCTTCTGAACCAGTGATCGGATTTTGATGATCAAGGTGTCATTCGACGCGTATTTTTGATAACAATAGTAAAAAATTAAAATAAAAATCGAAAAGGCTCCAACGGCCCCATTTGCTCCAATAATTTAAAATTTTCCCCTCCCACTAACACCTGTTTATCTCACGAACCAGGTGAGTTTCCAAAAGTCTTAGTATGCACATTTGTAAGTAAAATTGATACCTTTCGATCGGTACATAACTCGACCCGATCGGACAGTCATAGCAAATTTTCCATTCTTCCTGTGTATATATGCTAGTCGCCTTCGCACCCTTCGTGCTGCTTTCGTCACTAGCGCGGACTGCCGTCCGCAGTGAAAGTAAAAAAATATTTGAAATAATTGAAAAGCTTTTGAGACAGAATTTTCAAATTCCGTTAATTAAACAAGGTATATAGTTGCCGTAGATGAAGGAATTTTGAGCTTAGTAATTTTTAAGATTTGATTTTTATTTAAAAATATCACATTGAGATTGTATTGTTCTTTCACAGTCTCATTCAATTGCAATAATAATAATTATAATATTTTTTAAAACACAATAGTGCACAGAAGTTTATTGAAAATATTTGAAATGATAAGGTAACTCTTAGAAAGTTTTTACATACTTACAAATATATTAAAAATAAAGCAAGGTATTTCTATGAATTTACAGGGCATCTGCAAGTCGTGTACATCCCGCTGCAATGAATCTCACTTGCTTTTCATGTGTCTGCTTTTGTTTTGCGACACATTCGAGATTCCAAATTTACGATCGTCATTTAAGAGCGCCAAGCCGGACACATTCCCGTGTTGTGTGTGAGACGAGGGGATGCTCAGGTGGTCAATAAAACCATCAGTTTACGACTGGACCAGAATTGAGGATGATGCGTGAGTGACTTGATCGTCATAGTCATCGTGATTGGGATCGTCATCATCATCGGCGACGCACCTCCGAGGCGAGCACTTAAAGGCATCCAAAAATAAGCCAGGCTCATCATTGCGTATATCGGTATTGAATTTATATAGCATAAATCTTACAAAAGTGACAGACCACCCGACTTAAAGGCAGACAGGCGGACAGAGAGACTGAGAGACAGAGAGACAGAGAGACCAAATATGAGTCTCAGGTGCAGCAAAAGTTGAGTTGCGAAGTTGCCAATTTGCAGTTGAAGTTTGGGACTCGGGTGTCTCTAGCTGCGCTTGAATTCATTATAAAATGCGGTTTGAATTATTTGTCACATTGGCCGTTATATGACTGTCCATCTGTCCGTCTGTCAGTCTGTCTGGTTGTGGCCCTCAAATGCCACTGACATTGATGTTGACATTGACGGACAGCCAGAAATGTGGCCAAACAAACTCGAATTCGACTCGAATGCGACAAAATAAATGAAATTGTTAATGACCAGTGAGTCAGTCCGTCAGTCAGTCAGTCAGTCAGTCAGTCATTCAATCAGACGGTCATTCAGTCAGTCAACTAGACAGACATGTCCTTTTTGGGCCTTCATTGAATATGTTATTTTATTGTTATATTCATCAGTTGGTCATTTGGCCAGTTCATCCGTTAGTCAGTTTGTCATTTCGTCAGCATTATGCAAATTAAACATTACTCTGAGTAATTGCTGCATTGCCGCATCGTTAATGTTGTCTACAATGCCAATTACCTGACGTTTTCCTATTACCAACTAGAGTTTCCTCTTCTTTCGTTATGACATCAAATCTACAGTGAAGTCTCTTTATGTTAGCCAAGTCATTAAGCCGCCTTAGATTGCTGTCTTAACGATCTGTCGTATGCGGAAATTAGTATTTGTTTGTCATTTGTGGGAAAGTTGATTATTGATTAAATCTAATGATTCTTATAATTCAACTATTATGGAATATACTTGTTTGAGAAAAATACACTATTATCTATTATAAAATTGGAAGAAAAGATTATAGAGATTTTTTTTTTTTTTTTTTTTTTTTTTAGTTGACCAATTAAGTAAAAATTAAAGTATAAGTTAATGAATATAAAAATTAAATTAAAGAATTAAAGTTATATTTAAATTTTAAAAGGCGTCGTAGGCCATAGCAGCTTGTACGCTACATGATAAATTAGGCATAATATTTTATATTGTATCTAATAATTATAAATTAATAAAAATTTTAAAATTCATAAAATTTCTTATGAGGTGAGTTTTTTCTCACATCAAAAATTGGAAGAAAGGATTATAGAGAAAGAATTCTAAAATTCATAAAATTTCTGATGAGGTAAGTTTTTTCTCTCCTCAAAACACATTTTATTTATTAAATTTAAGAAAGTAAACTACTTTCTACTACTACTACTTCTGCTTCTGTAGTAACGAAACGATAAGACAATAATTTGGATTTCAGGGACGCCCGAGAATACGTCCAAGAAGCTACTGAGAATTTGGAACATATTCAGAGTGAGCCGAGAAGAGGTCAATAGGGCAAAGGGTCAATCTAGAGATTCTTAAGACCGGGCAGTGGGAAAGACGTGCTGAATTCAGTGACGCAGTCGTGGAGTTCCTTGATCTTCTTCTTGATCTCGGCGTTGTCCTGCAGGGTCTTCACGAATTCGGCCATCTCCGGACCCTTCGCTGCCTTTCCGGCCTCGACGGCAACCTTGAGGGCCGCATCGATTAGTTGGACAACCAGCTCGATGTCCTTCTCCACGAGGCCACGAGTGGTCAACGCGGGCGTGCCCAGACGAATGCCCGAGGGATTCATGGCAGACTTGTCCCCGGGCACCGTGTTCTTGTTGCAGGCGATTCCCACGTGCTCGAGAACGAGCTCGGCCCTGGCGCCAGTCAGTCCCGCGCTGCGCACGTCGACCAGGACGAGGTGGACATCGGTGCCGCCAGTGGCCACCTTGTAGCCCAGGTCTATCAGTCCCCGGGACAGCGCCTTGGCGTTCCTGATGACCTGCGTCTGGTACGCCTTGAACTCGGGCGTCGCGGCTTGCTTGAAGGCCGTGGCAATGCCGGCGATCGCATTGTTGTGCGGTCCTCCCTGCAGTTTCGGGAACACGGCCTGGTTGATGCGACTCTCCAGGTTGTACATGACCTTCTCGCCATTGGGCTTCGTGGAGCGCTCTCCCCGGCGGAAGAAGATGACGCCGGCTCGGGGACCTCGCAGGGTCTTGTGCGTTGTGGTCGTCACGATGTCCGAGTACTCGAAGGGCGAGGGTATCTGCTCGGCGGCCACCAGACCAGCCACGTGGGCCATGTCCGACATCAGATAGGCGCCCACGTCGTCGCAGATCTCGCGGAACCTTTTGTAGTCCAGCAATCGGGAGTAGCACGAGATGCCCGCAATTATGATGTTGGGACGGAATGTTTTGGCAGCCTCCATCAGTTTGTCGTAGTCGATGAGACCCGTCAGCGGGTTCACCTTGTAGGGCATGCTGTTCCAGAAAATCGATGTGGCCGAGATCTTATGGGTGGCCGTGAAGAATCCGTGTGTCAAGTGGCCGCCATCGGGCAGATCCAAGCCCATAATGCGCTCGTGGGGATTCAGAAGGCCCGTGTAGACGGCCAGATTGGCCGGGGAGCCCGAGTACGGCTGCACATTGATGCCCCACTTGCTCTCGTCCAGATTGTACAGCTTCAAGCCACGACTTTGAGCCAGGGACTCGACCTGGTCAATAAACTGATTGCCGCCATAGTATCTGAAGTGGGAGAATAGCGAAAAATTATTGAAATTAAAAGCTCAAATCACATTAAAGCTCAATGCATGAATGATTGTGAAGCACATGAAAGCTTACAGCATATGAAAGCTTGAAAGCACATTAACTGTCAATGGACATTTAAGCTTAAATCACATAAAAGATCAAAGCACATTAAAGCTTTGGTCACATTAAAGCTCTTCCCAGAGCATCTTTAAGCACTTCTTTAAGCAGTTCTGTTCAGTTGCACTGTTTATAATAAAGCTTAAAGCACATGCAAGCTTAAATCCCAAGAAAGCTTTAGCTTTAAGCTCTTTTCATTGATGAGAGAACTCTTACCGCTTGCCTGGATAGCCCTCGGAGTATTTGTTGGTCAGACACGAGCCCAAGCTCTCCAAGACGGCCACCGAGGTGAAGTTCTCGCTGGCAATCATCTCGAGTCCCTCGGACTGACGCTTCTTCTCCTTCATTATGATCTGGGCGAGCTCGTTATCGCTCTCCACCAATGTTGCCTGCAGCATCTTTTGGTCTGCCACATTTACGCCAGAGTCGGAATCGTGTCGAATTGAGAGGGACGGAGAGAATGGAATAAACCTTGTTTGCTTTTTGGACAAAGAGCGGAAAGCTCTTGTACCAGTGTGATGGTTGTGAGGGATTGTTGCAAGTATACACCGATGCAGTTTATGGAACAAGTTGGCCGATTTTACTATATGTTTCATTTTGCGGATGGGCAGTGTATCTAAAATTCTTCTTATGGAGTTTTTTAGAGTTACCGATGTATACTAGCAAGAAATCGCGGTGCGTTCAAGTTCTCATTGATTGATACCCTTTGACCTCTGAAACAGCTTCGGACTTCTCGCTGACTGCAGAGTCAGCTACTTGCAATTTTATTTATGGCCCAATATTTATTTAATGCAAAATAAAAAAAAAATAAAATAAAATGAAAAATATAAATTTAGAAAGAGATATGAATTTGGTGAATTTCAACTACAAACTACAAATTTCTGTCATTTTTATACTTTCCTAAAATCGGAGACCCAAATCACCTGCGATCTGTTAGTTTTTCGACAATACATAAATTCTTGAGTGAAGTGTTTTTTACAGGACTGTATTTATTGATTTGTTATCTTAAAGATCTGCCCAATGCGGAAATTCATAGGATCGTTAAAGGTTATTTCTATAAATAAGACAAATTATGCATATCTTATCATATCTATAATGCTTTGAAATAAATACATATGATATAAGATTGACTAGTACCAAAGTTCTCAAATAAACCATATCTCTTAAATTTGTCTAATCTTCAAACGATTCCATCTCTTTTACAACTCAATAAAGTCAACTAAACAATTAACTCTGTCACATGCATGAACAATACTAAAAAATACTAAAAAAATTTGTCATTTATTTAAGTTTTCGAAATGTGCATTTGCATCTGCAATTGTAACTGCAACTGATACTGAGTTGAGTTGAGTTCAGTTTGACTGTGACTTAAAGCAATGTTAACCCGTTCTACCCAAAAAAGGTTGGTTGGGGGTGGGGGGTTTTAGCCAGGCTAAGGACAAGGCCAAGCTGAAGAAGCAACTGCAACAGCGACTGTCCCTTCAGTTGGAACTGTAGCTGAAGCTGAAGGAAGACAAGAAGTGCAATAGAAGAGGCGGTTAGGGAGGCATGAAGAAGGCATGAAGAAGGCAAGGAGGAGGTAAGGAGGTAGGGAGGAAAGCTGTCAGTTTCAATCGTGTCTGCAGAACTTGTCACTCATTCAATAGTTTGAAAATTGCAAATGTCACTTACAACGCACATGTGTATGTGTGTGTGTGTGTATGTGTGTGTGTGTGTGTGTATCTATGGCTATGTGTAAACATTCTAACCAAGGATGCGACTGAGACAATGTTGCTGGAGACGTTGCCAAAGGACGACAAAGTCGTCTGACGAGTGAAGTGGGATAAAGAGGAGAAGGAGGAAGAGGAGGTGGAGGAGGAGGAGGAGGAGGAGGCAATGCCAGAGAATGACGCGCCAGCAGACGCTGTGAATTAAAACAAGGCCAGGAATAAAATAATAAAAGGACAAAAGACAAAAGCATAAGAAAACTTACAGTTCGTGTTTGTGTGTGTGTGTGTGTGTGTGTGTGTGGGTCTGTGACTATATGTGTATGTGTGAGCGTGTGTGGTTGTTGGATGTTGACCCATATTGGAGGTTGGGTAAGCTCAGCTGAGCAACTGCAATATTTTGTGGGCCAGGCAGCAACCCAGCCACACACACACACACACACGCATACACACACACACACACACACTGAGACTCACACCAATGCTTAGACAGAGCATATACATATATATATATACATATATAGCATGTACGCATCAAAATCAGACTTGTAATCCAAGTGCAAGTTGCGAATCCAAAAATCCATCCATCGGTTGCAGCAGCAATGTCTTCTTCTTCTTCTTCTACTACTACTACTTCTTCTTCTTGTTCTTCTTCTAGTTCCTTGGATGCTTGCGCAAGGAGTAATGTCACGTAGATAGACAGAGAGAGAGAGAGAGACATGCAACTGACAGACAGATGGAGAGACAGAGAGACTGAGAGACATTGTGACACACGACACATTGACTGACAGCTGCAGGGCCGACTCAAGTCGAGTTCAGTTCAGTTCTGTTCAGTTGAGTTGAGTTGAGTCGACTCGACTTGAGTTGAACTGAGTTGAGTTGACTCGTGGGCGGTTGTCGGTATGTAAGGGCGTGGCAAGGATTGTGCAAGAAGAAACGGCGTGTGCAAACAAATCCAAAAGACAAAGGACTAAAGCAAATGACGAACGTTTTCTTGGTAATGCTCAGCGACTGACAAAGCCAGTGAAAAGGGAAGGGAAAGAGTCTGCAATGCGAGATGAACTAAAAAGCACTTGGATGAATATTGAGAGTGCCAAACACTGGCGATTGCAAGGACAATGTGCACATCTTTCCTCTAAACATGACACTATATAGATAGAAGACATCTTTGGAACAGATTCGTACACTTTGTGACAGTTAATGAATTGCATTTTATGGCTCAATGACACTAGCTTCATAGACAGCAACAATGACAGCAACAGCATGAAGAAGCTTTGGGAAAAAATTAAAGTATGATTAATAAAAGTTTTGAGGAAAAATAAAATGGAGTCCCTTAATCCTTCTGTTTAATTTTTTAATTAAAAAAAACTTTAAAAGCTATAAGAGTACTTATCACTGTAAAAGTGTGGCTCCTTTTAAAGCGCATTAAAGCTCAATTGAATTTTGTAGTCTTTTAAGAATTGTACTCAATAATATCATAACTATCACAAATAGCTTTGAAAGTTAACAAATATTTAAAATGCACCAAGAGCTAGAAAACCTCATGAAAGCTTCTATTATTAATAGCAAATCATTAAGTCTTCTTTAATTCCACACATAAAAATTCAAAATGTAAATATTAAGCAAAATAACTTGCAAAGTCGTTTAAAATGCATCAAGAGCTATAAAAGCTGATGAAAGCTTTTATTATTAATAGCAAAGCATTAAAAGTCTTCTTTAATTCCACACACAAAAATTCAAAGTGTAAACATTAAAAAATTAATCGGAAGAGCAAATTGTGATCACATTTTTTTCTGGGGCTAAAAACAAGTTAAGGACACTCATTACCGCCCCCCTTTCCCCCTCTCTAACCAACAGAGGCTGCGGGGATGCAAAAGATAGAGGGTCAAGTGCAGTGTTGTCCTGGCGCTGATTTGTCCTTTTGACGAAACATTAGGAGGACAGTCGAGTCGAGAATATGAAACAGGAAGAAGAGAAGCAGAAGCAGAAGCAGAAGAAGAAGCACAAGGACGCATCCTGCACGAAAAAGTGTTTTTAATTTAATTTTTTTCACATTTAATTTTTGCGTTCACATTTTTTGATGAAGTTCAAAATCATAAAACACAACACAGCTCTGGTGAGGGGGCGTAGGAGGCGGGGCAGGACGACAGGACGATGTCAGGACGCGGCAAGGCACGGAAAAATAAATAAGAGTAATTAAATTTCGTAACAAACATGACGAGATAATGGACCGAAGCCATTAACAGTGCCCGGACCGTCACTCAGGACAACGTCTGACCGGTCCAAAGATGACGAGAGAAGAAGCTGTTGACCATGATGATAATGCTGGCAAGGCGAGCAGAGGACAACAGGACAACAGGACAACAAGGACGAACAGCTGACGCCAGGAGCTGTGAGTCTAACCCACCAGCCATCCATCCAATCCATACATCACGGGGTCAAAAGCAGCTGCTTTAATGTCCAGTGCATTTTTCACACACACGTCACCTATGCCAACTTCCTCCCTTTCTCTCTTCCCCACTCTCTTTCGTAATCCTTTATCCCAACTCCCCAAGGCAAATTTCTCTTGATTTCCCAGCATCTTGGTTGTCTCAAGTTTAAAGAATTATTGCATCATTTACAGCTTGGGGGCAACTCTTGACTGACATTCCGAGTGGAGGACAGACCGATGATAAAGCATCAATAAAAGTTTTACGTCCGCCAATCGATAAAACATTTTAACTAAAGAAGATAAAGTAGACATCTTATAAGATCGATCGAATAAGATCTGAAGGTAGAGAAGCATATTTGACATAACTTTTAATGAGTAATCGGAAAGATCACAAATAATTGTTACTTAAACAAAAAAATCAAAAGAATTTCATATATCTCGAAATTGTTCAAAATGATTAACAAATTAGATAAATAACCAGGGATTAGAACCAAAACGAATATCGGTGTCAGTTACGGTTTGGGTTATTTTCGCATTTAAGTTTTCGGTTATCGGTTACGAAAATTTGACGTAGTTTAGTTACATTTTACCAATTTTAATATTCCATTCAACAAATTCATTGTAAGCAAATTCGATCTTGAATATCACAAATAAAAATTCAAAATTGAATACGTATAAGAAAATTAAAAAATCACAATTAATTGTATGGAAAACCGAAACCTTTATAAATAAAACGGCTACTAAACGGTTATTTTGGTTCACAACTTTTGGATGTAAGGTTTCTGTCAAATGAAAATTTTTTTTGTTAGGTTACAGTTTTAAATTTCAATCGGGTTTTACCGGTTAAAGGCTACAGTTTAAGATACGGTTTTAATCCCCCATTTTTAATAATAGCTCATTTTTGATAATTCAAATTTTATTAATGGCAATTAAAAGGAAACAAATGATTGCGTTCGAGTCAAAGAAAAGAATCACTTAAAAAATTACAAAAAAGTTCTTTACAAACCCAACAAGAATTTATAATGTTTTTGGACTATTAAGATGCAGACATCTAGGGAGTGACCTTTTAAGGCGCTGTGGGTTCTGCCAGAGCTTAGGTTGCTCAACTCAACTTTTTTGCAGGCTAGTACGCTGTGCACGAGTACGAGTACGAGTCCGCTGCCTGCTCCATCAAGTTTGACGTGCAAGTTTTGTGCTCGCAAGATTTGTGGAATGGAATGAGACTCGAGTTGCTCGAGATGCTCACAATCATCCATCCATCGTTGAGCGACAGCTGCACAAAATTGGCCAAGTGGCAGAAGGACGATGCCAGGACGATGAGTACTCGTCTAAAGCAAAGCGAATGAATGTGAATGCAACTCGCGGCAGGACTTGCCCCGAGTCCATGTCCAAGGACATGCTGCAAGGCGTTCGACGATGGATTACGCTGCTTCCGTTGACCGAGCATCCGAAGGGAGTTGAACTTGGAGTTGGAAGGACTGCGAGGCTGGGATTGGGATTGGGCCAATACAACGTCGTCGTGCTCGTCCTCGTCCTCGTCAGTCTGACGTTGTCAGGACGCTGTTTACTCGCGTTATCCTTTTTGGCACTGACCGCTTTTGTTGTTTTGTTATTTTTCATGTCAGTCAAGAATTGGCAAGCAGCGAGCAAAACAGGACATGCCCGATGAAATATGTTATACTATATCTAGAGAGGAAGACAGAGAGACTGGATAAACGACAGAGAGGCTGAGATAGAGAGAGAGAGAGAGAGAGAGAGAGAGAGAGTGAGAGAAGGAGCACATTGCATCAATATTGAAACGTCAACATCAACTCGCCAGCGGCGAAATGGCGCTCACTGCATAGACAAAAGCGATGACGAGGAAGCGGAAGAAACGAAAAGAGATGAACGAAGATGGAGACAGCGACAGGGACAGGGATGGGGACAGAGACAGGGACAGAGACAGGGACAGAGACAGGGACAGTGAGGGGCACAAGAACAAGGACAAGAAATTCAACGACGACGACGACCCGAAAAGCTGATGAAGAGTTCAAATTTTTCTTTGTGTGATTTGACGAATGAGCTGTCATCTTGCATTGGAAATGCTCCTTTTGCCCCTACACACACAACAACACACATACACACACACACACACACACACACACACTTGCACAGCTGATAGCTTTTCTTGTTTGTTCTTTTATAAAAAGTTGCTGACCATTTCTTTTGATGGTTAGTTAAGAGGAATGCTGAAAGGCGCAAGGAACTTTCCTCCTGCCCACGTCAAAGCAGATGGACGAATAGACAGATCGACGGTCAGACGGACAGACACTGAGATAGTTGGTCCTTGTTTGCTTCTGGCTAAATTTCAAATTGCCAAAGACATACAAGCTTCGTCTGCTCATTGAGTTTCCAAAGCAGCAATTTTGAACACAAGCCTATCTATGAAAAGATACATTTGTATCTTTGAGATACTTGTTCGCTTTGTGAAATAAAAAACTCAGTGCTAATGATTAAAGTTCTTAAACGAATTAATTATTTGAATAAAGACGTATTAAAACATATACAAAGAAGCATTTGTATCTAAATACTTAATACAAACCCTAAATCAAGTTTCATATTGAAATCTAAAAATCGACAACAATTAAGTTTCCCAAAAAAATGTTTGATGAAAACATTATAATTAATACAAAATTCTCGGTGTAAACTATGACTTATAAGTTGTCGAATGTCAAATCAAATTCAAACTTTCTCATTGTTTTCTTCTTGTAACATTTAATCAACTTCTGTCGTAATTGACTAACGATGATTTTTCATCAAAATCGATTGAATTAACCCAAAATAATTATCGATCTAAAATACTTAAAAATCGCTTCCGAATAAAATTGAGCTTTCAACTTTTCGATATATTTGTACATCACTAATATATACCCCTCCTTAGGTATCCGGTCTGGGAAAGTCTCTTCCATTGCATTGCTTTTAATTATCTAAGTAGATGCTGTTTAAAAAAGCAGATATATGTACCTCAACTCGAATGTGAAATAACAAGGTGATTCCAAAGTGAAATGCTACTGTTTTTTTCCCCTACTTTTCAAATGTTCATCCACAGTCTCGACCTTCCTATAAGTTATAAGTTTATTTTCCAAGAGCTGCAAACTAAATGTTTATGCAGTTTAACAATTCATTTATGGGTCGAGACCAGTCACAAATCACTCGAGACATCCGGCTCAAAACTCAACCAAGTGCAGCCATACTCTGTTGTGGTTCCCCAAAAGGTCCAACTTCCATTCAAGGAGGTCAATATACAAATACATCTAAAATAACGCCAACGCCAATGGCCAAGTGGCCAAGTGGCCAATACGAGCTGATGGCATTCATCGAAGCGTGGCCGGGGCCATCACTTGGCTCGTTTGCTCATCGTCAAGACAAATGGAGAATAAATAAATTACTTTCGGCCTTTTTGCAATTGCAAAACGTCACTGCATATTCTGGTCAAGCCAGTCTAGGCCAGGCCAACAGTTGGTCGTGTTGTTGTCCACTTGCAGTTGATTTTCTTTTGGCCTTGTTGTTGTCTCTATATGTGTGATTGTTGTTGTTGTTGCTGTTGTTGTTGTTTTGTTGCAAGCAGCGCCTCCTCTGCTAAACTTTTAAAACGTCAATCAATTGTCCAAAGTTGTCGGAGTTGTCTGACATGTTTTAAATTAACTGACGAAGACGAACCCAACCAACATACACGATTTATGGCCCATACTCAAGATGGCGTATCCTCAGACCCACTTCCAGTTCCAACAACTTTTCACATGGCCAAAATCCTACAAAAAACCAGCTAAAAACATACGTGTGTCCAGCCAGACACAAGTTGCATCTTCAGGCCAGACGACCAGAAGAAGCAATCGCCATGAAAATGGCCATCACTTGGTATAAATTGTTGGCGTACGAGTTTTTGGCCAAGAGTTTTCATCTAAACAAACTATGAACTGAACCAGGATTACTTGATTCAAGAGACTAGATAAATATTGTTAATTGAATAGTTAGTTTGGTTACCCGATATTAGTCCCAGTCTTAGCTCTTTTAACATGATATAAAATCGTGGCAGTGTTAACAGTGCCCTCCAAAAGTCATGTGCACTTTGAATAGCTGTCAGAATTCGAATCGAGCTGTGGTGGATGTGTTTTTGCATATTGAATAATTTGTGGCGGCTTTTGTTTTGTGTGCTTCAAAGCATTGCAAATATAAATTATAATATAATAATAATTACTGTCAAACAATAGAAAATTAATTGCGAAACAATCAACGTTTCATTAAAACAAAATGGATTTGACATAATTCAAATGCAGGACTGCATAAGTGTTGCCCTCCATTGACGAACCGCCTCCTCCTCCTCCTCCTCCCATCTCCTCCCTTCTCCCACCCTTTTCGTGATCCCCTCGTCCTGATTCGTATTCCAGAGTAACCTGCAGACCTGTCCTCCTGTTTTCCCCCGCCTGATTGGCAGTTGAATCATTCATTTGGAAAATATTTAATTAATTTTTGCCAATAATGTTGGCAAGCGCGAGAAAAAAATACAAACTCAAATACAAATACACACAGGGACATAGACCGCAATTACGGTATCCCAGACCCAGACCCAGACCCCGACCAGGATTTGGGCTGACTTTTGGCCATGTGATATATTAATGCCAGCATAATGATGCCGTCCGACTTGTCGCTCATTTAATGACCACATCGCGTCCCAAACTATGTAGTAATCAAATAGACTTTAGTCGCTTTAAGAATTTAATACTAAAGAGGATAATTTGCGGCAATTGTGAGAGCTCTCGCTACATACTTTTACTCGTTTTAAACACTCGTTAATTCGCTACATCTATGCTGATTAAATGGTATGCTCAGATACTTTTACTCCTTGTATTATTTTACTCTCGGTACTCGTTATTTTTTCTCGTTGTTTACCTCCACCAATTTTAATACTCGTTACTCGTTGCAGAATAATCGGTGTTATTAGGTTATTAGGTCACTCGTCACTTATGTTATATTTATCATATCTCAACCAACTTTAACCCCAACTCGTTAAAGATTTGAGTTCGTTGAATAATTTCTACTCGTTGGAATTAGTGGAGTACTTTTCAATTCCCATCTACAACTAATTTCTAGTCAACATTATTTATCTCGTTACATATTTTACTCTCTACTTAATACTTCACCAACTTGTAACATATTCAATTAGAAAGGTACAAACTTTGAGACTCGTTACATCTGCCTGTTACGTAACTTGCTACTCGTTATTTCCTTATTCATTGCTGCTTTCAGTCAAAACAACCAGACTACAACTGCAACTATTTGGGGCAAGGGGACTGAGTTGCGATGGACGGAGCTGAAGGACAGCATCAACCGGACTTCTGACGGATGAACACTGAGATGGACGGTCGGTTGGACAGGACTTGGACAGGACACACAACTGCAGTTGTATTATCCCGCTGAGCAGTGTAAATGAGTGCAAAATGTGAAAATAATAATGGACTAAACACTAAAATTTACAACTTAAGGCAGATGGACGATAGAGCGAAGCCGAAACTCAAGGGAAGCTGTAGCAAAGGACATTCCAGCAATTGGGATTGAGAGATGGGGAAGATGTTCTGACTGCTGCAATTAGATGGCCAGTTGAATAGACATTTTGGACAGTTGAGCGTTTGTTCTAGATGGATGGATGAATGGACGGATGGATGGATGGATGGATGGACGGATGGAAGAATTTCTAGATGGATGGATAAAAGAACAGATGGGTTAATAGGTAGACAAGTAATTGCAGCGTATGAATACAGTTTGAATTGCCTGGAAGAAATTGAGCTTTGATTGACATCAAGTCGAGAAATTTAGTATTAAAAGCTTTTTGTACAGATGTTTAAGCAATCGAAGATGAAGTTTTGATATGCGAGTACAGCAAGTTATAGTGTTGAGTCGTCTGAGGGCAATCTCTAAATTGATACCGAGTTCCATTATTTTTATTTAATTGACAATTGACAACACAAGAAAGCAGTGAACGAAAGATACTCGTATTTTGATAGAAAATGAAAAATACATGGCGAGCAATTATTTTATTGCTGAAATCAGACTGAATAGAATAAGCCAAAGGCACTAGAGAGAGAGAGGGAGAGCGAGAGAGAGAGAGATAGAAATGAAATCGGACAGGGCATAAACCCTTCCAATTAAATGCATTTGCATGCCTGTCCGTTTCATCAGTGGAACACAAGGCACAAAACACAAAACACACTAAAATAAAACTTAAAATGTCATCTATTTGCCAAGTGAAAGATTTTATAAACTTTCGAGTGCGAGTACAAGTATTTCTGAATCTGTGTTCACTTGAGATTCACAAATGAAATAAAATAAAATATTTTATGGACATGACAAAAACAAGCGAGCAAGCTGCAGTCGAGGCTGCTCGACATTTAAATACTCGTTACACATATTTTTCTGAAATTAAATTTTCAAGCTATTTTATCGATCAACTGATAAAATAGCAAGAAAAGCAAAATTCAGAACAAACATTTTTTGTATTAAGCGTATTTCGGCAAATTAAAAAATTAATTAAAGGAATTAGCTTTAGGATTTTCAGATTTGGTACCTCTAGCTCTTTGAGGACCTGAGATCTAGGATAGACCTAAAGAAAATACTTCATTACCGCTTTTATTGATGTTGATCAAGAAATATCCATCTGTGTGTTACAAACATTGACACAATGTTATAATACCCAAAGGGCATTGATTAGAAAAAACAAAGAGAACTAAATACTTTTGTAGTTGTCAACCGCCAGGCTTTTTGCTCATTTCACTCGCTCTCCCATTGATGAGCATCTTCGAGAGAGTTCAAACCGAACTTTCCTCGACTCTAGCTCCGACTTCAAATGAATATCTAGTCCTTGTGTATGTCGGTTCATCATTTGCTTGTCTTTCCCTGTCGCCGTGTCGAGTGGGCGGGCAACATGTCGAGACAAGACGAGACGCGTCGAGACGGGATTGTGTCTGCTGTCATTTGTCCAAACTGCATCCGCCATTGGTTTGGGATTGGAGTTTAGATTCGAGGTTCGAGTTGTAGCTAGCAGTTTTGTTATTGGCAGTTTTGTAGCTAAAAATCTCGAAATACTTTTGACATACAAGTATGTACGTGTTTGTTTAGTTAGCAGTATGTGTGTGGGAGTGTGTGTGTGTGTTTGAGTGTGTGTAGATAGTAAGTATTGCCATCTTAGAGTTGAGCATTCGAGAACTGAACATTGTCGGCTGTCTTGCCGACTGTCACTCAGTCGAACTCTTTCTGCAAATGTTCATTTGTGCAAGTGTCTCTCTGGTTCAGTTCAGTCACAAGTCCGATTGTAAAATGTCAGTAGCCTTTTACAACACATACAGTCAGACACATATTCTCACATTTTCAAATAAATGTTTATCTAGTAATATAAAACAAATGAGAGTGATGGAAAAGCAGGTCCATTAAATGGATTGTTCTTGATTTCTGTGTTAAAACCAAAAAAAACAGCAATGTCACTCAAAATAGCAGATTCCCATAACATTTCGAGTGTCAGTGGCGATGCCAATGCCAGTGAAACGTTTACGAAAATAACAGCAAAGAAGAGTTGTAAATTTGAAATCGACTCTGAAGACAGGGAAACAGATAGCGAGAGTGGAAGAAAGAGACAGAGAGAGAATGAGAGAGAGAGAGAGAGAGGAAGAGAGAGAGAGAGAGAGAGAGGTAACACGAAGGATGGTTGTCATTTTGATTAAATTGTTTGATTCTTTTTCGCAAAAAGTGTCAAAAATTATATGATATTTAAAAAATTTCATATTCTTACTTTGCGATAAAAAGCGTTACACCGATTAAGCTAAATGATTATTTCTTTTATGAATTCGGTAATATAGTCGAACTTACCTAACTCCATTCATCATTATCCAAGAAAACTTCGAGTTATGGAATTCTATAGTTCCAAATTTTCTCATATTGCAATGCCCAAAAATCATATTAAAGCCTCCGATGTTCAGTGCAATCATTTAAATTGTTCAAAATAAATAAAGTAATTGCATTGTGGATGCACTAATTAAGCCGTAAGAGAAACGAATTCATGACGGATTCCTGACATCCCCACCGGTCACTCGAAGACAGACGGACAAACCACGGAAACGGTTGACGTGACGGCAGCCACAGTGAATTTTCCCCCCACCTTGTTGTTGTTTTTGTTGTTGTTGTTGTCCTCATCGTCTACTGGTCAGTTTTTGCAAGTGACGTTGACATGGCGTGTGATTTTGATGTGCAAAGTTTGTGCTGCTCGCTACTCGGAGTCCGACCGCCAGGGGGCGCTGCGCTGAACGACACGAGGAGTTCTTGAGGGCAGACAGGACGCCACTTTTTAACAGACGAGGAGACGCGCGTATGACATTTTTCACTTAAGCTGACAGTTATGTACAATGCACACCCAACATGCCACATGCCCCATGCCCCGTGCCCCATTCGGTGGCAGGCACTTGCTGGGTCAGCACGGCACTCGCTCAACTGTCGTTCATGGCATGCCGTTTACCGTTATTAAAAAATTATGCTTTTATAAAAAAAAAAAACAGAAACAAAAAAAATAACAAACAGAAAACGGAAGAAAAATAAATTCAAAAGTTTCACATGCAGCCAAGATGTGTGCCCGGGGATGAGAAAAGGCCACAGGAAAAGGGAAGATAAGGGAAGGGAAGGGAAGGGAGAGATATGTGGAGAGGGGAGACATTTGGGGAATGTTGTGACGCTTGACACGTCACAAGTTTATAGTGGCATTTGACAGCTCGGACACACTTCGCTTTTCTCTATCATATCATATAGTAAAAAGTACACTCTCTTCCTTTTTTTTCTCTTTCTCCCTCTGTCATTTTCCATACTTGAAGCTTCTTTTTTTTGCTGTTTTGGGACATATTTCACAGATCTCGTAATGTTTAGCCTTCTTTGTGCCTTGGGAACATTTCTCTATACATTATAATACTCCCCTTACTTACCTTACCCCATCCTTTCGTCAATATGTCTATCGGGCATTTTTATACAAAAATGTTTGTAGTTTAGAGCCAAACTTCAGCAGCGAACTGCTTCCGTCCAGACACACGTCAAACTTCGTTGCACCTCTCCCCTCCTCTCCCTCTTTCCCTTCCCTTATGGAACCAACTACTGCTGGCCATCATCATCTCTGGCTTTGGCCATTGCCCGCAACACTTTTGGCCTTTTTGTGCTGATGATGATTTTGTGGTCACTCCTCTTAATCCTTGGAGACGTGTGTCGAACATGAATTTCGTTCGCAGCGCATATAAATAATAATTTCTGGCACATGGGTGTAAGTCTCTGTGTGTGTGAGAGCGAAAGCAATACAAAGTTAGAGTGTGTGTGAGAGAGAGAGAGAGTTGTTTCGGACAGTGTCCCAGCATATTGCCGCAGACAGCTTGTCGATCTTTATAATGTTGTAATTGAAAACATTTTCCACCGAAAACATTTCTTTCAAAATATTTTTAACTTTTGATATGTCAACCTGCCTGAAAGCTGTCCACCCGACCTGAAACGACCCTAACCTGGCGAGTGGACAGGCCTCAAATTGTTACGGACTGAATAAAGTCATAAACTTTGTCATGCAGGAAGAAAGGACATAGATAAACAAGCAAGAGTGCAGAGAATCGGGACGAATGTGGTTGACTATCAAATGCCCTTTACTCAAAAGTATTTCCGTTGAAAAAGTAGATGAACCAAATTGTACTAAAAAGGAGTAAAAACATAAGATAAAATAAATTTGATTAAAAATAAATGTTTAATTGAGCAAGAAACTATTTTTGTAAATGTAAAGCAAAGTTGGTTAAATTAGATAATCCAATGATGAATCAAACGGTCTACCCTTTAAAAATGTAATATTCAAAATATCCAACCATTTTAAATATTTCAAAATTTTTAATTTAATTAAAAATATTAATTTATGTCTTATGCAGTTTAGATATTAAAATCCTAACAATTTAAGCTGTCCTCTGAGAACTGTTTTTGATGATTAAGTATATTTTTATTGAGGTTCATTGTCACTTTATTCGCTTTTTGAGTTCATTGTCTTTGCCGGCATTTCAAAGTGTACCAAATAAAAATCATTCAACATCAAAGTGTTAAGTGCGGAGAATGCATTCAAATATTCCAGACTCGCCGCAGTCGGACGGAAACGGAGTTCAGGCGCTTCGGGGGCCTTGGGGCATCATCTCGGGCCGTGGTCAGTTTTCCGTAGTTCCCTTGTGGTTTGTCGCCTCGTCTTTGTGCTAAATAATGATGGAAACTTAAACGGCGGTGCACATGAATAAAGTGAGGGCAAACAGCAAACGCCAAAGCAACAGCAAAAAAAGCAAAAAGCAATAGCAAACTGACAGCTAAAACTTTAAGCGAATGTCCTGCATTCTACTTTTTATTGTCCTAGGAGAATATGTGCTGTGTTAGTTGCGAAATGTTTCCAGAATTAAACTTGTTGAGAAATGCGAGAGTGTATAGAAAAACATTGCCACCAAGTGGCAAAAATAAACCAAACGGCAACTTTAATAGTTCTCAAGTTTTTTTGACGTTCTCAACGAGGAGAGCCTGTCAATTTGCTGCCTCAGTCTCCGAGTTGCCCCATGTGAGTGAGTCTAAGTGTGTGTGTGTGTCTGCACTTTCTAAGAGTCTGGCAACGCTGCGCTGTGGTCATCAGAGTTAGTTCTTAACACAATGCTTACGATTACGTGATGGTAAGAGCTAAGACTCTTGGACTCAAAAGTTTCTCTCTTTATACGATCACTTCAACTCAGAATTTCTCTCGGAGATGTTCTCTCTATGCTCCATGGTCACTTATTAATTCTTCGCGCTTTTTGACCCCTCTGTGATAACATTTTCTGTCAATCCTTTTTAATTAATAACTCCTGTCTTTATTCTTTTAATTTTCTTTCTTTCTAATTTTCTGAATTTTTATTTTTCTTGAGTATGTTTTTAAAAGTTTTTATCATGGCTTCATCATCTTTATTCCACATTCAACCGCTTATAAATATCAGTTTACATGGGCTCACGATCACGAGATCACGAGGCATCACTTGTCCATCTCTATCTTGGCGATTTCTATGTTTTGGTTGTGGTTTAAATCAACCCTCGCTCCGCTCTTCTTTGCTCCTTTGGCCTCTGCACGTGCCACCGCATTGTCCGGCATCTGTCCGTCCGTCTGTCCAGTTCGTCCTGATGGCAGCGTTGCTGCTGTTGCTTGTCCAATGTCCTTATTAAAGTCCTGACGGTCCTGCCTCAACTTGTGCTCGTCGTTGCCATTGCAAGTTTCTGTTATTGTTGCCACTACTGTTGTTGTTGTTGCTGCTGCTGTTGTTGGGAATGTCACTCCTGCTGTTGATGCTGTTGCCGACGTACTCAGTCTAGTTATTTTTGTTGTTGTTGTTGTTGCTGCTGTTGTTGCTGTAGCCCACTTATCATCCCCGGTGACACTTTATAATTTCTTTACTTTTAGTGATGTCACTATTTATTTCATTTTTCCATCAAAACTTTTAAGTTTTACAATAAATTTTCAGAGGAAATACAAATAGAGTGTCCAGCTACATATATATACACACACACACACACACGCGCGCGCAAAGGTTGCACTGGGGGTTTCCACAGGACACTTTGAAAGCAATGCAATGGGCGTGGAGGGAGGGGGAGGGAGAGGGGAATGGACTTCCACATTGTAAGTGACGTCCATGTCACTGTCAGAGTTGCCTCTCCTCATCCTTACAGTCAGAGTACACATCCTTTTTCTCTACTTTTTTCACTCGCCTTCTTTTTTTTTATCATTTTACGGCAACTTGACATGAAGTAATTCCGTACTCTACGTTTATTTTTATCCTTCAGCTTTATATTTTATTGTTTTTTGTTAGCAAATGAACAAAAGTTCCTTTAAATCAATATTATATTGATTATTTTGAGATCAATTTGCAGGCTAATAAGACATTTTTAAATAAATTAAGATTATTATTTGGATTTTTTTTAAAGAGCATAAGTTATTGTGTAAATTTGAAAATAACTTCATTCAACTATTTAATAATGGGGCAAAAAATGGATCAAAATCCATTATAAGATATTGTATCTCATATATCGAAATCCTCTTGGGGAAACCCAAGACGCATATTTAAGAGAAGTTAAAGTATTTAGGAACATCTAGCAGATAATGGGGAAAACATGGGAAACATCAGGTATATTATTACTATGTATCTTAATACTATTCTATGAACAAAATTAAATACTATGTAGATGATATAATTTTTAGAAAATATTCTCTACATGGACTCTCCGCTTACAATAGATAACAATACATAACTATATAATTTTATAATTCATTAATTGTCGATTTGTGTGAGTTAAAACTGATTTTCCATTATATTTAAAACTTAGCTTATACTGATAAATCGAATGTAAACCATTTAATACAGTTTCCAGTTTCTGAGCAGCTGCCAAAGCTGATGATGGCATAAATTTTGTATCTACCTTAAGTTGGCAATGTCCAGATGTGGCCAGAATGTGGCTATCAGCTGACACTTTGGCTCATCTCATTATTACTTTAATATGCAATATGCAGTTGGTTGGCCGCGTCTGTCGGGGGGACAGAGGGAAGAGGAAGAGCTGAGCTGAGCTGAGCTGAGTCTCTGTCTATGAGCATGTGCATATAAAACTTTTAAAGAACTCACATTATTGTGTGCCCGATACCAAAACATTTTGCACTTGATGGCCGCACCGTTGCCTGATGTCTGACGGCAGTTCTATCTATCTGCCTCTCTCTACTTCATTCTCTCTCTCTCTCTCTCGCTCTCTCTCAGTTTTTCTGTGTCCTGTTGCTGTTGCTCAGTGTCCACATGACTTTGTTTGAAGTAACTTTTGCTGGCATCAAGTAAACAATTTACGACAACGCTGATGATGACGTCGACTGGGCGCTGATGATGTTGCAAGTCAAAGGGGACGACTAAAGGGGGCAGTGGAGGGGGGAGGACAGTTGAGTCTAGGACACAGCTGTGCGTTCAGTGTCCGCTGCACTTAACGCCGACTTTGGTGGCAACACTCAGAACACTTGCCACACTTGCCGCTTCCCTCTTCCCCTTTTTGTCTGTTCTGCTGCATTGGAAACTATTTGAAATCCTTGCGGCGCTTTGGGCAAAAGCGGATTCGTTTCAACGCCCTCGACTGATCCTCTTCCCCTCCCCCTCCCCATCCCCACGTCCTCTCTCCCCCTGGGCGTTCAGTAAGCATAAAAGTCAAATGCACTTGCACCCCTCCCTTTCCCTTTCCCATTCCCTCCTCATCTCCTACTTCTGCTTCAGCTTCAGCTTCTTCTGATGATGCTGATGCTGAGGGAATCATTTTTCAACACTTCATGCATTGCCGACATAATGAAGTGGCCACCATCCGCCATCCGCCATCCGCCAACTGACAGTCGTGTCCGTCCTTGGACGTTCCGACATTCGCCTGCATTTAGCCACAATTTCCCATTTGTTTTTCTCATCATTTTACTCGATACGCAAAAAGGGTAAAGGAGTCTTTTCATCTCTCGTCAATGTATGTCACAGGCAGATGCATTTAATTTTTATATCTACCTTTATGATCCTATTAAATATACAATTCAAGTAATCGGATTGATTAACTAACAAAATTTTAAAAAATACACTTTTATGTATTTCCCACATTTTAATACATGGATCTTTGAACAAGTTAACAATTCAAAATTGAAAAAATTAATTTTTTCACTTAATATTAGAATCCTTCTCTCAATACAATTAACGTATGCGGAATGAAATACGAACAACTGGTGTAATACAAATAAAAAATGTGTTCCAAGTCCGGCCAACTTAAATTTTTCATAAGTTTTTTATTAGACTATAAGCTATTTTTACAAAAATATTCGTGACCATAGCGGTCAGCCTTCCTTTTATTTTCGGGACACTTGCGCATAGCCTCCTGAATTCCCTTTGTATCCATTTTAGCAAGCTCTCTTTTGATTTTTAATATCAAACAGTCGATGTTTTTTGGCTTATATTCCTTACTCTAAACATTTCTTTTCAGATCTGACCAAAACTTTTTCATTTGCTTTAACTGAGGCACATTTGGAGAGTTTTGCAGATTTGGCAGGAAATCAGTGCTCAAGTGGTCCAGAGAATTCAGAGTTGTTTTGGCATAATGAGCGGACTCTAAGTCGTGCAAAACATCGTATTATAATTCGCATGATACTTATCAATAAATTTTTTAAGCGCCGGATCACAATTGTCCTTGTAACTTTGCGCATTCACAGCCAATCCTGCCTTAAATAAGATCGGATCGCTTATTCCACGCTCACTTAGGGCCAACCACAAAAAAACCTTTGTTTTTGTTATTTGAGTGACATTTTCAGGTGGTCAAGGTGTTAGAAAGCCTAAAGTAATATTTCAGAGTCCCTTCATGACCCTCCATGCGAAATATGTCTCATTGTCCATTATGCAAACCTTTCAACAGCTTGCAGAAAACAAATTTCTAGAAAGCGCACGCAGCCTAAGTTTAATTGTCTCTCTCTGTAGTTCTGTGACTTTAGGAACTGTTTTTTTTTAACATATCATCACTCTCATGTCTTTTAAATACTTTTCCACAGTTTTGTCCATCACATTGTATTTTTTGGCAAACGCACAACTCGATTTATCTGTGCGAACCACAATTTCAGCCCATTATATTGCTCTAACTTAACACTGCTGTAATGGACATTTTCTTCTGGATCCAGGGGCTCTAGCAATTTTTTTCTCATTCTGAACATCCGAAACTACTTAATGAATAAAAGTCTTCTTGAAGCCCATAGCAGAAAAGTAATGAAAAATTTAATTTTACGGCTAAGACTGGTTATTTGCGCAATATGTGCAAATCAATTTTCGACACTCTGCTTTGCTCAGAGAAATTACCGCGATTGTGCATTATCTAGAAAGCTAGTTTCTGATGATATGCATGCTGAAATAGTACCATTCATTATAGTGTGTTTTGTTTTGCGCTGTCGATTATTGGAACTTATTGAGAACATGTCCAAATTTGTTCGTATTTCATTCCGCATACGTTACTTAAAAATACGGTTTAAATTATTATTCAGCATTATTCGAGTTTATTTTGAAACCAGATTTCGTGGTTTAGAATCGAGGAAAGACGTTCTATTTTCTATCAAATTGTTTAAATAATTTTTGTTGTTTTGTTTCATGAATTTTTGTAGAGAGTATCTGACAGTCTGAGTCGCTTAACTTTTCTTCTTTTCTTTCTTTTTTTTCCCACGTTCTTTGCCGACTTTTATTATTTTACTTGGCGTTTGCTTTTTACTCCTTAGGCTCTCGTCTCTTTTTCCCTCTTATCCCTAACTGTCTATGCGATAGATCATTGCGGTCGGTCGAGTCTGTTGGGCCATGTCCTGGTCCTGGTCCATCTGTCCATGTCCAGGACATAATGAAGAGTCAGAGTCCTAACCCCGTCGTCATGGTACAAACGGAGCTGAAACTCGACTCATTCAAAATGGCATTTTTCTCTGGGGGCTTTTCTTTTTGGCGCTTGCTGGCACAATTTTTACATCTGTTTTGTATTTATGTAGGTTAATCCTTTGCTCGTCCTCCTTCTTCAACTCCTTTTGACTCCATTTTTTTGCATAACAAATCCTCTTTTTATTTCAATATTTGTGCCGTGCCCCGTCTTTGTGGATTTTTATGAGTAGACATTCCAGTTGCAACTTGAGCCCCTCTCTAATGCAATGTACATAACTCAACGCGATACTTTTATGCATTACATTAATAAACATTACCCAATCACTCGACCATTTATAACTCAAGTAAACCTCTTTATAACTTTAAGCTTTAAAATCAAGTATTGAAGAAAGGAGGGAGTCCAATTTAACATAATAAATTTAATTAGCTCGATGCTTAGAAAACTCATGATTTCGATTCTTATCTACCTAAATATCTTGAGCCTATATCATTGAACAGTTATCAAGAATTTGAATGTTAAGTTATAGTCTGACTAATCTTAAAATGAATGCTTATCCTTATACCAATCAATTATCAATTGTTCGCCAAAAGAATTATTTTGCGTAATCAATTAAATATGTGTGAATTAATTTTTGGTTTTTATTATTTATTTAAAAATTATAACATTAGACGACTTCTATTTTTTGTTCTTGTTAAGACTCATAACTGATTCTTATTTGGAATTCTGTTTTATAATTATTTATTATTCTGATCAAAAATATTTTAATAGTTTTAAAAAATGATCTTGTGAAACATTAATTGAATCCTGCCGCTGTTTAATTAATGTGATTGTTAACAGTCAACAATTGACAGAATGTTACCGTCACTTTAACATAGACGCAGATTAGCCATGTTAAGACTGTGCCAAAGCCAATCATCGATGTCGAGTGCCTGAAAGGTGCACAGTTAAGTTCTTAGGCCAACAGATGTTCAGTTGCTCAGTTGCCCAGTTGCTCAGATACTCAGGCCATAAGTACACGTCATGCGGCACGAAAAGGAGGCGCCACAAACAGTGCCCATTGGCAGTTATCTGCCAGGCAATACGAAATAAATGGCTACATGAATGCAGTTACAGATCCATTGCACAAGATTGAAGAGGCGCACACCGAAAGAGACACAGAGACTGGGAGAGAGAGAGGGAGAGAGAGGGAGGCAACGTGTCGCGAATTATGAGTGTCTCCACGCCGTTGCACACACACACACACACAGAGTGGGAAAGAGAGGGAGAGAGAGGGGCAGCGTCGGCTCGTTTATCGCCCATTCGCGCATAGTTGGCAACACTTAATAATTGAAAAGGAAGCAACGATTGCAACGTGGCAACATCGCGTTGCGTCGCAGTCGTCGTCGTCGTCGTCGTCTAGTCGATGCCGCCAGTCGCCTGTCCAAATGTTTGTCGATAAATTCACGGATGTGTCTGTGAGTGTCTTGTGCGCGTTTTGGCGGATGCCATCACTCGCAATTGCCCCCCGTCCCCCTTCCCCCTCTTGCCACACTCTCCTCTGACCAAGTGGCAGCGTCATTGGCATCTATATTCGCAACTGCAACTGCAACTACACGTATCTATGTATGCGGCTCTCGTTTGGGAAATTTGAATTTGATTTTGGAACGAGTCATGGCATGAGAGGGAGTGGGAGTGGGAAGGGGAGGGGGGGAAAGGGGGTATATCTGTGGCAATCTGCGGCGCGTAAAAGTTATTGACAATGGGATGTATCTGTCGGGTAGTGTCATTAATGGCGAATGCTTTATGATCACATTGCTGCGCAATTTTCAACACATTTTCCACTCGTTTCCAGCTCAACCCCCCGCCCCCTCCCCCTCTGTTCACACTCCCCTCTTGACTGTCTCCTCGTCTGTCTCGTCTGTCTGTCTGTCCGTTTGGACCGCCGTCGATGATTTTCATGTTTATTGAAGTGTAGATATTTTTATCTATTTTAGAGGCGCAAGTGTTTATTTCAACTGATTACGTTCTCTCTCTCCCTCTCTCTCTCTCCCTCTCTCTCTATCAGCCACTCTCTCTCACTCTCTTGAAATTATTGCCCAAAAATAATATTGAAGAAATATTCATTTGCTGTTCAAAGAACAAGTTGATAAAACTTATGACCAAATGTTATTCCATGTGTGCCTCTCATACCATAAATTGGCCATTGTAATGGAGCATTTGCCAAAATTATTGCCAACAGTTGAAAGGAAAATGCATTTTCCACTACACATTTTCTTTCCACCCTCGTGATTATTTACTTGCGCCAAGGTTACTTGAGAATCGTATCGTTTATTATGATAATGATGATGATGATGAGATCGAAAACCAATATTCAAGGAAAGATGAGTGCATGAAACATGCTGGAATAAATGAGGGAAGAAGACGAAATTATTCCATCTTTTTTCTAAGGAATAAAGAATGAATGAATATTATACACATATAAGGAGGAATATTATTTTTATTTCTGTATTTTACGGAGTATAAATAAGATAGCTGAAGGGAATATTTTGATATAACTATGTTCATCAGTTTTCAAGAGATATAAATTTATGATTCAGATTGGATCTTTTATAAAAATAATCAATCTTAAATATGTCTTGATGGCAATTTTTTTTAACATTTTATAATTAATTATAATAACACTAATGTATTTTATGAACAGATAAGAGCATTTTTCAAAATTGTGCTTATTATTTATCCTTACAAAATCTATTTAAAAAATATCATCCATTTTGGGCAACTTTATTATATAATTTCCATGATGAATAAATAGGTCAATAAATTCGTTTATTTACAAAAATAAAATTGTAAAAAAGTTAAACAGTTAGTGAAAATAAAAATATAAATTTGTGTGTGATAAATAGTGAAGGAATAATGTAGTCAAAAGAAAGCCTTCCCAGCTGAATGCTTTGATTTGAAAAGCTTAAAAAACTGAACTGATGAATAACAAATGGGAGATAAAATGCCAGTGGACAAGCGCAGGGAGGAGGAAGGGGTTAAGGGTTAAGGACATGCTAAGGATACAGTAAAAATTCTAAAACAAGCATTGACACATTTGGTATGTTTTGCTCGGGAGAATGATTCGCATTCTCTCTCTCTGTCTCTGTCTCTCTCCCCTGCTACTTATTTCTCGTGGTATGCAGAAATCTGGACGAGTTGCCAATAAGTTGGAACTTGGAACTTGGCGACTGATAAATGATGTTGGGTTCGATGGCGCGAAGTCAGCTATAGAATTTCGTATTTCTCTATTTCGGTCAATCGAACTGTGATGCTCTCAAGTCTGATGTGTGGAGAGGAGAGGAGTGGGTAGAGGAAAGGCAGAGAAATGAATGTGCGGGCATTCCATCGGTTGACAGTATTGTGTCCTCATTCGACGTTTTTAGCTCGACAAGCAAAATATGTGGCCAAGATGTCACTCGGCCAAGCAGTCGAAGTCGAAGTCGTGGCGATATGTGGGCTCATGTTCCCTAATGTTCTTACCCATCCATTTCCTTCCCTTTCCCCTCCCATTCCCTTCACATTCCCCACTGAAGTCCATCCAATATTTTGCATGTTGTCGTGTTAGTCTCGTTTCATCCTCGCTTCTGATGTCCTCGCTTTGACAGCACGACCGCTGTCCTCTCCTTCTCCCTTCCCCTGCTCCTCCCCTTTCACCACTCTCCTCCTCCTCTTCCTCCTCCCTGTACATTGTCTTATTGTTTGGCGTTTCTAGTTCGATTCCGATTACTTTTTTATCCTCATTTCGTTGGCTTTTTGCTCTCTTGCCCCATTTGACATTTGCAACATAAGATGAAGCGACAGTCCGCGCGTTGCGACAATCGCCGCACATTTGAATTTTATTGGCTCGCCTGTCACAGTTTCCACTTCCACTTCCACTTGCAACTCACATACGAATGAACAAAGCAGTCTCTACAGAAAAACAAAAAACATGCAAAACAGAAACAGTTCAAGCTGATGAAGGAAAAACAAAGCTGTTGAAAGATGGCAAGCTGATGGCAAGGCGATTAGTTTTTTGATTCCTTCCATATCCAAATCCACATATATCAGGCTTTATTTTAGTAAAAACTTTTCTTTTGACTCTGATGACAATTGTTTTCGAAAACAACTGAACAACAAGTCTGTGTTTTAAAATTACGAAAATGTGCATTTTCAATAAAAATGTTGGGAATTTTGATAATTTTAAATAATTTAGACTAAAATTTGTTTAAATATTGTTATTTTACGTAAATAAGTTTATTTTTATTTTAAATCTTTTTTTTTTTTATTAAAAAATCCAATTTTTAGAATTGGATCGGTTATTATCTTTATATGTATAGAGTCAAAGAGAGAAATCTTGAGATATGAGGAAAACAAAGTAATTAAAATAATTTTAAATATTATTTTATTTAAACTAAATCAATATGATCTAACAGATCTCTCATTCTGGCTTTACTTGATGGGAATCCCCTTTCTCCATGAAGTTCTCTCGGTTGCAACAGCTTCCACACACACACACACACACACATACATATTTCGAACTCTCCCACGCTGAAGAGACAAGTGAAAAGCGAGAGGTTCATTCAGGCACTTGGTAAATGTTTTCTAATCTTATTTGGGGGATCTTCAAAGTGAGTTGAGAGTTGAGAGGAGACATTGCGAGCTTGCAACGTTTTGTTGCACGTTGTGTACGACAGCAACTTTTGTCACCCGCATTTCTTGTGGCGCAACAAATTGCAAGCTCTGTTGCTGCAACAACAACATTGCAAAGTAGGCGTTGCATTACAACGACAACAACACGTTGCCACCGTTGCAGGAACTTGCAGCAAACGCAACTTGCAACATGCAACATGCGACAGACGGCAGCTAAAACGTCGCTTGTTTTCTCAAATTGTTAACAAATTTGGGAGGCTGTCATTGTCATTGTTATTGTTGCTATTGTTGTTGTTGCAGGAGAAACAACAACAGCCGAGTATGAGATGAATATCTCTATTAGAAGAAGACAAGAGACAACAAAAGAAGAGAACGCTTTCAGACATTCAGCATTAAAATATGCAACAAGTTGCACACTTTGCACACACACACACAATTAAATTCGCTATTACCAATAATGTATTGGCGGAATCTGATCACATTTTCTTATGATTCGAATCTGCATTAAGATTCATATCTTCACCTATATGAACATATAATCTTATCTATAACTGGCTCTGAATATTTTTAACAATATTTATTTAAGTTTAAGCTTAATTTTGAAATAGTCGAAAAATAATATTAAAATCATTACACTGAGTTACACTATGGAAAAATTAGAACAAGTTTCTTAGAAAATTGTATGGATTTAAAAAAATCTATAACAACTTGAAAGCAATTGACAATGAATTTGCAATTTTTGCTTTATGTCTTTCGGATCTAGATTAAAACAAAATTATTAGGGTTAAAATTTACTTATGATTAAAAAAACCAAGCGAATCGAGATATTTGAAGAAAGAACATTTTAATTGAGTTCATGCCGAATTAAGTCCTTGATTGAGCATCGCCTTGCCTTTAAAAGGCCACTTAGAAGGCTTCACTGTAATAAGCAGAGTAATCAACGGGGCGCAGGTGAAGTGAGAGAGAGAGAGGGGGAGATTCAGGGAAAGGAACAGCCAAGGGAGCAGAGCGGGGAGACATTCGTTATCCTGGGGGCAAGTTGCATGGAAATGTCGCGTCATTCACATTGTCGTTGTCATCATTGCTGGCGGCCTCTGGCCATGGCAGCATCTCTCTCTCTCTCTCTCTCTCTGTCTGTCTGTCTGTCTGTCTCTATCTCCAACTCGGTTGCTATCTCCATGTCTATGACTGTGGATCGTTCTGGGCCCATCAAAGTGTTGTCACTGTCAGTGCAAATGTCACAGACACATCAGGGATTAGCGACAAGGACAAGGCGTTGGGAGGCTGAGAGAGAGGATGGGGATGGGGATGAGAATGAGGAAGAGGAAGAGGTTGAGGACGAAGGGCAAAATCGGAAGCTGGATCTAAGGGTTTTATATGCGCGGCCTCTCTGACAAATACTCGTTGAGCACCTGCTCAACCCCCTCCCCACCCCGCCAGTAGCCTGCCCCATTCCCCTTTCTCTATTGCCACAACAATATTATGCGTTCGTCCTTTTGGCAAACAAAACGATGTCAACCGCAATAACAACAAGAACAACAATAAATGAGGGCAAACATCAACAACAGGCGACGACTGACTGAAAGTCAAAGGATTGGGCCACAACTTTGATGGCTAACAGTAGTCTGTCTCCCTCTCCATCTCCCTCTCCCACTCACTCTCTCTCTCTCTCTCTCTCTCTCTCTCTATCTCTCTGTTGTGTCTAGTGCCCATTTCGTCATTACTTCAACCACAATTTACATGTGTCAAACCCCCGGCGAACCTTTGAAGCGTCCCGGCTGTCAAAGCACCAAACTGTCACCGTGTCCAACCCCCGTCTGACCAGTCATCCCCCTCCCCCCCCTCCCTTCTTCTCTCCACTCTGCTCTGCCCTTCTCTCTCCCCTCTCCCCTCTCCTTCAGCTGCTCATCTTCCTTCAAACGTCGCGTCTATCAAAATCTGTGAGCTGCTTTCAAGTTAACAAAACGAGGGAAGTTTCTTCGCTTTTGATGCCCCCTCCCCCTTCCACCACTACCCCCTCCCCACCTCTCTTTGCGTATGTCATTTGCCTCCTCATTACGAATGTCCTGTGGCATTGTCAACATGTCCTACGCATTATAAACGAATTACTGTCGTCTCCCCAGTTTCTATCTATGTATCTGTATCTGTGTGTCTGTGTATCTGTATCTGTGTGTGTGTGTGCTTCTGTTTTGAGTTTAGACTCAAGTTGGTTAATCGCCGGTAAATTTAATTAGACATCGGTGTGGGTAAATTACGGTAAATAAATGTCTGGCAATATAACGGGACCGTAAACGGTCTCTCTTTACTCCCTCTCTCTTCTCTTTTGACTTTTAATCCATTCCGAAAGGTAAATAAAGTGCCCAAGTATTATACAAAAAGTGTATACATGTTTATGAAATGAAAATTGACTCGTAAACACAATATCCTCACTCCTCTTTCCCCTCTTCCTCTCTTTTCTGTCTTCTTTTCAGAGAATGCAGTGAAAGAGCATTATGAAAGAGAGTACTTTGATCACCTAGGGATTAAACCTTATTTTCTTTCTCAACTTCAAATGGCAATACAGTGCAAATTTATATGAAATAAACTAGCTTATAAATTTAAAAAATTTAAACTCATAAATTAACAGAGAAATTCGTTGAATAAAGTACTCGAAGTTGGCCAATTTGTATTTTTAAAGTTTAATTTGTACCTTAAATAATTTATAAAATTACACATACAAAAAAAAAAAAAAAATAAAAATGCAAGGGTATTACATAAAACGGAACCGACATTTAAAATAATTTTCATAAAATTTTTTAACTATTTTATTTTCGTATACTTGGCTTCCATTGTTTTTTGGTTAAATTTATTTAGAGATTGAATTTGGAATTTATACAATTTATACAAATTCATATTTTTGTTTCAGAATATTTCAGAAAAAGAAAAAAAATGTATTGACAAATGTTATTATAATATTTGACTTTGTATTCTTGAGAGGTATATTTTGCATAGAAAGCTATTTTCCAAGACACGAGAATATTTATCGGTTGATATTGATCATTCCAAGGCTAACTAAATAAATGCAATATTAAAGATCAGTCGCACTTTATTCCTACCAGATTTATATTTATAATTGACATTCTGGCTTTTGCGTGGACCAAATTAACATTTCGTTCCATTCTCGATTGAATGCCGCTTTCATTTGATTATCGTGCGTGTTTTTTCGTCAACTCTGAGGCGCGACAGGGACATGGACACGGTGTCCTGATGTCCCGCCGATGTCCTGGCGATGTCCTCTGATGACGATGGCAATGGCGACGCATCGATTGTCAAATGTCAGTGTAAAATTTTATTACTTCAATAACTTTGCCGTTATGAGGACTTAATTTATGAGTCGCAGCAACAACAACAATTGCAACACGGACAGTGACAGCGCCGTGTGGCAAGGACGACAAGGACAACGACAATTGGACGATTGGCCAAAGCTGCAACTGCTGCAATTTTTACCATGCAACATATCGAAGTCGCCCCGACTCTCTCTCTCTGTCTCTCTCGCTGTCTCTGTGATAATGCCCTGTTTAAATGCAATAATTTCAACTGCAATTTTCCGTGGGCTTCCCCTCTCCTCCTGCCCCTTTGTGAGTCCTGTTTGTGTCCTGTGTGTCCTGTGTGACGACCAACTGACTGCCAGCTTGCATTTATTTATTGCTGACTGACGTGGCTCGTTGCTTTGCTTCCCTTGCACCACCACGCAGGTGTAACCCCTGACCCCATGACCCCCCTCCCCCTCTCCCTCTACCCCCTCTCTCTCTCTCTCGCTCTCTCCCTGTCTGCACTGTAAGCGACGTCAGTCTGTCTAGTTGCAGTCATAAAAACGAAAGTTATGATGTCGCCCCTTGGATTTATGGGCATTTTGCAGAATTATTGTTATTTATTTTATTGATGTCTCTCCGGCTTTTGTGCTAAAAAATTGCTAAAAAATACTCGTATCGCATTTTGTTGCATACATTACGGGGAGTCGCCTCGAACTTTGAACCGTTGTTGAGGTTGAGGTTGAGGTTGAAATGCACCGTTACATTGCCCGCTGTCAGCGCAATTTATGTCCTTGACAGCGATAGGCATTTCCTTTGAAGTCTGAAGTTGCTGCAAGGTGGCAACTTGGTGGGGTGGAAATGGTGGCAAGTCCTGCAGGTCCGCTAAAAGGTCCAACACAATTGTCTGACTATCTGTGTGTGTATTTATGTATGCATGTATCTGTGTGTTGCACCTCAGCAAAGACTCAAGTCAAATGTTGCCCCACGTGGCAGGTTTAGTTCTTGCAACGCGTCACAAATCTCGAATATTTTGACGGAAACGTGTCATAAATAGCGCCGCATGTGGCAATAAACTTAAGCCCCAACAAACTTCACTCTCTCTCTCCCACTTTTCTCTCTTTCTCTCTCCCCATCACTCTTCCTCTGCCTCTCTCTCTATCACCATAAAAAGCTAAAGTCTCTATTAGACTGAGTTGATTTAGTTGTTTGTCTGGCTTTCACTTAAAATTGACCTTGTGGTCGACGAAATCAGTTAACAGTTGAGCTCCACAACATTTTATGTTACTGTTAACATTTCTTAAAACAATTAAGCCGTTGGAGGACTTCTGATTATAATTCAGACTTGATTGCACTTGACCTGAAACCACTACTTAAAAAATATGTTTTTTATAAAATCAACAGCTTATTGTTATTTGAGGCAGATTTGTATACTATTTTTATTTTTTTATTCTTTGCTATTCAATGTTATCATCTAAATTCATTCTCAGACATCGCAATAGATTGCATAAGCCGAGCTCAGAAATATTACTCGAGAATTTTTATAAATTGTTCATTAATAATATGCTTATCAAAATAATAAGACTCATCCATAGAATCGTCGCCTTTTGGCATTGACAAAAACAACAAAGATTTGATACTACGAAGTTTTATTGTGACTTTTATTTATTATTTATAAATTTATGTGACTTGTCTGCAATTTATTCACTACTGAGTCTTCTACATTTGATAAAAGTTTCGTGTATAGGGTATCATCTAGTCGTCACCGTGCGCTTTTAATGCTTGTAAGCAATTATAGTCTTACACAAAATTATTATCGTATTAAAAGATTATCATGTTTCCAAATTTGAACAATTCTCTTAACACATTCACATGTGATGTATAGGGAAAGTTGGATAATGGATTCGGCAAATTGGAATTTGACTTTTTGAAAATAAGCTGATAATAAGCGAGGCCATCGACTTGACACTCCCCTCACGACTTTACTCGTCTAAGCACTCCCCTATTCTGGTCTCCACTCTCCTCTCCTATCCTTCTCTTTCCTTTCCACTCTCCTCTCTACTCTCCACTCTGCTCTCCCTTGGCAGCTGATGATGACGGAATCGTGTCAATATCCATTGGCGCCGAGCACGTGTGTGAAGCGTAAATTCCACGGCAATGTTAATGGCTTGCAGCCGGGAAAACTCGAATGCCGAGATTTCAGTTCTAGTTCGAGGGGTTTTCATTTCATTGGGAAACCCAAGGGGTGTGAGAGGGAGGGAGGGAGAAAGGGAGGCGGAGTGGGAGTGGGAGTGATGTGCGTTGTGTTGATGTTGGCGATTTTGGTTGGCACATGACTCCAACTCCGACTCCAACGGCCATTAGCACGTGCAAATATTCGAGAGATTCAACTCTGCTGCCTGCGCCGACTGCGACGGCGACTGCGACTGAGGCAGCGACTGAGGCAGCGACTGCGACTGAGGCTGAGTCGGCTGCACATAATTTGCGCAAATTACCGACAGCGTGTTGCCATATTTTGCATTGGCAACGATGCCGCCGGGTCTCTTGACTCGCTCTCTATTTATGGCTCGGCTCGATTTGGATTGGATTGGGATGATGGCCCCGCTGTTTCAGCCATGGCCAAGACAGGTGCGAAACAAGCACGGCCAAGTCAGTGGGAGGGGGAGAGGGGCAGAGGGCCAGAAGGGAGTACAAGTGCCAGGACAACGTTTATCAGCAAGTCCTCGCATTCCTCGCTTTCCCAGTCGCTTTCCCTGCTCGGCTGCACGAACTGCACAAATCATTTCCGAATTGCAGGAAAGTTTGTCTCGGTCTCGGTCTCAACTCGACTCGACTCGACTCGACTGCGGCAAGGACAGCAGCTTGGCCAGAAGGACATAAGCTCCATTCATAACTTTGGCTTGTTTATGTTTGCGGGATGTGATGCGACCAACATCCTTGCAACATCCCCCTCTCCCCTTCAGTATCTGCCTCCAACATGATTTGAGAACGGCCAATCTAAAGCTAAGACTTAAAACTGTTCTCGATTAATATATCTGCAGTAGAGGGTATTTACTATAACCTTTACAAAAGGTATATTGCCTTTATAGGTTATTAAATGACTTCATAAGCCATTATTAGCACAAAATAATTATCCTTGCAATAATTCAGAGTATCTACTACCTGATAAGTATTTACTACCTTTTCAAATTCTTTTTAAGTTTCAAATATTCCCTCAACTCGAATTTTCATTAATTTGATCTCCACCATAGGGCATCTCTTAAATTGAAAGATCGAAATCTTTCAGGTTTTAATGGATACGTCAGTACAGGGTAACTTTAAGTTCAATAATTTTAGGTGACATTAATTAATACACTGATGAACTTGACGAACGGTTTAGACAGATTCCTAAAGATATATCAAATGAGATATCTGTGAATGTGTAAAGTCAATCTTCTCTAAAGCGAAGTTATCAAACAGAAACTTATTGTAGACAATTGAAATCTTCTTAATCATATAATGAAAATATATTTATTTAAATGCAATTCTTATTAGGGTGACCTTTGTATAGCATAGAGGTTCACTGTAGGGAAGCATGACTGCAAGCGTGTAATAATCCAATATGATAGTCTCTTGGCAATGCGAATTTCATGCTGTATTTTTGGCCATATCGTCCCGAAGTTCTCTTCCAATAATGATCTCTTTCTGTTCCATTCTCCACTTTGATAAGTTCAAGTCCTGTTGCCCTTCCTCACAGGATATATTATGTATATATATATGAGTGTTACGTGTGAATGGCACTTGTCAAAACAGCAGCTGTTTGGCCAAAACTGGGGCCAAGTCGGCTTTCACATTGATGCGATGTGATTCCGATGCCAATTCTGACGCGATTCCATCACGATTTTCCTCCTTTTCCTCCATTTCCATCGACGATGCAACTCATCGTCATCCTCATCGTCACGCACAACCATCTACAATAATATCCTTGTTCCAACTTTGAATTCCACTTCGACTCCAAGTTTCTTTTACTCCTGACGCGTCATGTCGCATGCGTCAAATGAATGTTTCATACTCGGCACATTCCACGTGCCACACACACACACACACACACACACTCCACTTGTGTGCACCACATGGAGACTCATCTGGCTTTTTTTTTTTTGATTAGTATGTTTTCGTGTCTCTAGATCGACTTTTGTCTCGTCTACAATGACAATCTTGGCATGCGAAATGTAACTGACAAGGCCTAAAATAGGTTTGAAAACAGAATGTTTACTGCGTGGGGTAATAACACCCGGATTATTTATGAATACATTTCGAGTACTCACATTACCCATTACCCAAGCCAAAAAACAAATATCCAGACTTGGTAATTGTTGAAAAATACTCAAAAACCATTTACATTCGAAATGACTTGACAAAAGAACTATTCGATATTTTAACTTTCCTTAAGTGATGTGGTATTTAGTATTACCCGGTTTTTCCAGACTTAAGATTGTAACTTTCAGTTTAAACTGAGATTCAAAATATGACCTAAAGACTTTTGGTTGTAATAAGTCCATAGAATGTATATAATATTCCTACGGATTTTTCAGCTTTGGAAGGGAAATGTTCGCAGCTGTTTTAAATAATCTTGAGAATTTTCCCATTTTAATTTAATATTGCTTTTTTACAACTAGTCTTATGGCTAAACCATTAAGTGTAACCTCCATTTCTTACTCCTCCTTTGGCACACATTTACGATATTTTGCACATTACCAACACTGGAGAAATATATGCATGTATATCGATTTGAAGCAAAAGTTTTGAAACAGTTATTGGCATCATCAATTGAAGTGTAAGTAAACAACATTAAAAATAATTGCAACTAAATCCAAGCGATTGTGCCGCCATCACAATTTAGTGTGGAAATGGCTGTGCAGCGTTGCCAGTGTTGCACAGGACCAGAGAGAATCCAGTTCAATTCTAGGACTCGCATCCCTTGAGTGGGAGAAGAAGAAGAAGCTGCTGCAGTTCGAAGAGTTGCGAATGCAACGGCAATAGAAAAAGCTTTCTCGAGTGCATAAATCTGTCGCTAGAATTTCCTTTTTCCAAGTCATTTTATGATTATGTGAAAGATTTTTCCGGCACAACTTGCGAGTCATCTGCAACTGTGTGTGTGTGTGTGTGTGTAGTGTGGGTGTAACTGTATAATGCAACTGTAAATTCAAAGTGCTCAAGTCGTTTCAAAATTACATTTGAAGCCACTTTGATGCTTCTGCTGACTTAAATGTCCCAATAATTATTGTAATCGATTTTTATCTTTATTTCCAGCTTGAAAACTACTGAGAATATAAGAGGAACCTACTGTTATTATTCGAATATTGGTTATATAAGTTTTAATATTATAAATTTTTATGAATATAAAAATAAATTAACGAAAACTAATTTAATATTGAAATAAATTAACGAAAACTTATTCGCACTTTATCCTACAACTTTACAAGTAAAAACAAGTGGGAAAGGCTATAGTCGAGCGCCCGACTCTAGGATACCCGTTACTTATTTAATGAATTTTTTAATATTTTTTATTGCATGCTTTTAGGCACTTATGTTTTTTAAAAACTTTAATTAGCCATTACCACCTTTCTGTTTGTCCGCTCTTGTTACGATTTAGTAGAATGATAGGTAATAATAGTAGTTAACGATAATTAGTAAAAAAATTATAATATCTTGAAAACTGTGCGTGTGGTGGTTTTTTGCGATTTACAGAGGCGGAAAAAGGCGTGGCAAAAATTTGAAACAAACTTGACCTGCGTGGGGTCTATAGAAGTCTGTGTGCCAAATTTGGTTGCTCTAGCTCTTATAGTCTCTGAGATCTAGCCGCTCACACGGACGGACAGACGGACAGACAGACGGACGGACAGAAGGACAGACAGACGGACATGGCTATATCGACTCGGCTGTTGATGCTGATCAAAAATATATATACTTTATAGGGTCGGAGATGCTTCCTTCTCCCTGTTACATACATTGCAACGAATACAATATCCCCTTTTACTTATTTTTATAAGTAACGGGTATAATAATATTAATAATAATATAATATTATTTGAAAATCTCTTCTGTTTTGGCCAAGTTATGATAGATTGAAGTTGGTCACACAAATTTTAGTTTCCTTTTAGCAATTTAATTCTATTTAAAGAAGAAATAATAATTGTTATTAACGAATTCCTTTTGACAAATAGAAATTGCAGTTGAGAGACGGAGATTAATGATGAATGTCTGAAGGACTCGACTCGTTGATCATCTAACCCGAAGAGGAAGGAGGAGGAGAAATCATAACCTGGGCACGTTCGCAGTCGCAATCGCAATCGTATCGGATGGACGATGTCAGTGAACCGGATGCAGGTCGCGAAATGTGAGTTTCCTCCAAGTTTTCCGAGTTTTCCTGCTGCTGCACACTGTCAACAGCGTCATTCGCATCATCATTATTTTGTTTGTTGCTGTTGCCGTTGCTGTTATTAGTTGGAAAGAGTTGACGTAAATTATCGATAGCCATCGATAGTTTATGTCACCCCATTGACTTTGATATACGACGAGATTTTGCACAAATCATAAATAACGGCAAATGCGATAATAAATTTGAAATTTCCTGCCGGCAGAGCAAATGATGATCGTCTTCGTCTTCGTCTCCGTGTGGCCACGACAGTTGGTCTCTCTTTCTCTCTCTCTCTTGCTCTCTCTCGCTCTCTCTCTTACCAACTTGCTTCCCCCTTTAAGGCCATGGCACACTCAAAGTGCGCGTCTAGGCTGGCCAAGTGGGCTGACATGATGACGACGACGACGACAACGTGGACGTGGCTGCTGCACTGCCTCGCAGAGTGTGGAAAAAGGGGCAGGAAGGGGAAGGGGGGAAGGGGGGAAGGGAGGGGTTTCACCCAAGAGGTGTTTGTCGTACGTGCAATTTATTCATAAATGTTTTAGCCCACATTCAAAAGCGCAAGCTCGACGATTTGACGGAGATGAATTCATCTTTGATAGATGATGGATGTGCCGGCTGCAGTTTCAGCCAACATAAGTCATCCGCCGACCAGACCAAAGACCCGCAGTCGTACACTGAAAAAAATAAATCGTTGGCATCCGAATTTTTTGTCAATCAAATAAAAAAATACTTGAAATAAATACGTTTTTTTGAAATTGCTTTATCGGGCCGCTAAAGAAATTTTTACAGTGAAATCAAATTTTTTATATTTTGTTGACTATTTTAATTAGTTGTCATTTAATTCGCATATTATGTAAATTTAATAACACATACTGAAAACAAATAGAATAAAAATAAATAAATAAATAGTAAATATTTAAATTAATAAATAGTAAAAATGCTATAGTCAAGAATATGAATCTTGAATTTGGGAATTTAATTTTTTTTTTCTGTGTAGTCGCAGTCGCAGTCGCAGTCGACATTAGCGTCGCAGTCGCCGTCCTGCCCAATTCCCGGCACGGTCAGAGCTTGTCGCTGGGGCCAAGGAGTCTTTTGTGACGTCTGAGAAATGTGCAACATCCACGACGAGGCAACACTCACACACGCACACACACACACGCACACATGCATCAGCTGTGTGCACACATACATACATACATATGTGTCTGTGTCGTTGTCGTCGCCATTGGCATCGAGGCATCGGCTATCAATGATATATGGGCACCGTTCGTCTCTGTGCGACAATAAGGTAAAATAATGTCGCAGGTGTTCCACAAGACGCTGATGACGAAAGAGTTTAGATTACATACGTTCCTCTATTAAATCAATCATAACGGGCTTCAATTGAAATTGAAGTTGCTGTAAATGTGCTCACATTCATCTTAAGTCTGGAAAAACTATTTTATTTCAATTTAAAAAAAATTTAATATTCCACTTAATATCTGACTAAAAAAAGATTTTGCTGAGTAAATTACAAAGAAAATCCTTTTATTCCCGTATTCTCAATATTTTGAAATTACATATAATTAATTTAATATAGATAAATTAAAAACCTTACTTTTAAATATATTGTTCTATTTAAAATTTGATAAACGATCAGTTTAAAATAGCTTTAAAAGGGGATTCCAATTGCTCGAATACCTTAAGGCCCCTTCGCAAAGTGGAATTTAAACTTTCAGTTGTGGAAAAGGAATTTCTCACGATCAGAGAGCAGATTCAACTGTCAAAGTCTGATTGGATCTCGGGATGTGCCGTGTGGCACAATCAATTGGCGATCACTGTTGCTATGATCACTCTGAGATAGCTCAATTCACAGACTCTTTAACCAAAGACTTTGACATGTTCCCTCTTTTCCCTCTCCTACATCAACTGCCCTCCCTCAGTTGAACTCTTTGGATAAATGTATTTATTTTTATTTGTCTGTTTTGCATGCATTTCTTTGCTAGTTTCCGTTAAGTCCAATTAAAATTGCCCTATCTGCGATCGGCCAACAAATTGCAGCTGAGGCAATTGCCGACCAGCAGCCAAACGGCCAACAACTAACAGTCAACGGACATTCGCCAGTCACCAGCTGCCTTTAGGCCAAGTCCGAGCCCGAGTCCGAGTGCAAAGCCAAAGCCAAACCAGTTAGTTGTCCAGGTCTAAGCAACTAACCAACCTGCAGCACCAACAACAAATTAAGTGACAAAATGTCAATGCGAAACAAGCAAACACACAACAAACAGTCAACAACAAGGAGACCAAACAACCCAATGGCCAAATCATAGATCGTTTCTCTCAGGCAATTGGGACGGAAAAAATCAGGCATATTTTATGGTTTCACAGATACTCTAATTAAAAACTGATTCATTAGTTCAACTAGAATATAGAGCGATTAAAATACTTATAACAATAGCAAAACTAAATTGGATCTACTTAATAAGAAAAATGCTAATGTTAATGAAAATTAAAATGATATTGCTAATGATCGCGACAATAATAATGACAATTTAAATGCTGATAATAAGGATAATATATATAATAATGATAATTTTAATGATATTGCTTATGTTAAGAATAATAATATTAAACATCTGGTCATGTATAATATTAATGTAAATGCTAATGCTTATGATTATTCTCATAATAATAATAATTATATATTTAAATTAAATTATTAAAATAATGAGAACTATATTGATAATGCTCATTTTAATGCATTGTTAATGTTATGCTTATACTAATAATACATGACCTTTATCAGAAGTCATCATAAATAAGAAAAATATAAAAATAAATAAATGAGTAATAAAAACCAAAATAAATATTAAAAATGCTATATTCAAGAATATTAAACTTGAATTATGGAATGCAATTTATAATATTAATAATTTTAATGATATTTCATTGATAATAAAAATATACATTTTATTATATTAAGTTTTAGGGTTGTGCTAAAGCTAAAGCATTTTCAAGTTGTACCTTAGGGATTGACATTTTTAGATATCAATCCACTTTATGCCAAAGAGATAAACGAACCCTAAAAATGAGAGGCTCTGTTTACACTGCAAGACAGTGAACAAGTACAAAGAGAGTGAGAGAAAGAGAGAGAGGGGATGAAGAGGAAGAGAAAGAGAGTGTGTGATGCACGTGAAATTTATTAATGTAAGCAACTTGACACATTTGGCAGCAGAGGCAGCGCTGATGTTGCCTGTCCACGTCCATGGCAAGTGTCATGTGCGCACAAAATTTGCAAGCAACTGCAGCCAAATTAACAGCAACAACAACAGCCACAAGAGCCAATCATTCAGATCGAGTCGATCGAACGAGAGAAACAGAGATAGAGAGAGAGAGAAAGAGAGAGAGAGGGGCGAATGAACGAACCGAACGAACGACGAGGCAGGCGACAAGAAAAATCAATTAGTGAGCGACATGTGACGATAATAATGCCAACAATAAAAATTGCACAGAGATCACAGGAAAAAAGACAGACATAGAGAGGGAGAGTGAGAGAGGAATAGTACGAGAGCCAAAGATACTCTGTATCTTTGTATCTGTAAAGTCCAGTGTGTGTTTTTGAGCCGTTGACTTTGATCAGCGACTGTGCAATCGATCCGCCTTCACTTTTTGCCAGCCAATTTCAATTTCCTCAGCAGAAAAACTAGTCAAGTTTTCACAATTGTTGTTGTTGTTGTTGTTGTTGTTGTTTTTTCTCTGGGAACTCGAATCAAAACTCTCCCGCAACGTCAAGAAGTTGCCAGTTTCTGGACGTCGATGGGGACGTGAAGTGGAATGCAAATAAACAAAATGAAATATGTAAGTGAATGTGTTCAGTTGTTGTTATTGAAGGTGTGTGCAGGTGTGAATGTGTGTATGTGTGTGTGTGGTGTGTGTGTGTGTTGTTTAGTGGGATCCCAAACTGAAACTGCCTCAAAGAGCCTAACGAATGGGGGCCAAGAGTCAACCTGCGATCGTTCGATACAAAATTGATTGTTCATCGTAAATTGAATTTGTGGCATTTGCCAATCGCGAAAATTTATGTGCGTTTTCAATATATTTTTTCAATCAAGCTGAAATTCTGTTCGATTGTCGGATGCAGAATGGATCGCCAAAGGAATTGGTTAGTAGAAATTGGCTAACTGTGTGAAATTGGGCCATAATACGTGTATCATATTAGATTAAACGAGTTGTCCGAGAAGCAAAAACTCAGAAATCTTAAAAATAATCTGGATGGAAAACGAAGAATGTAATAATATAAAAAGACTAAGCACCTTTAAAGGAAAATTAAGAAGATATTGGACTAAATTAAGTCTATAACTTTCTATCTAAACTATTTCCCAAGGTAAACTTAAGTAATAAATAAAAGAAACTTAAAATATTCGTGGAATTAATTCAAAATTTTTTTAAATTTTAGTTTGCTTGTACAAGTTTAGAATAGAACTATGACTAGCCCAAAAGAACAAACACTTTAATCTGATTTCAAACGAAATATAAACATAGAATCCCTAAGGAAATGTCGTGGGTAAACTAATACTTATTAAGCCACAAAAACACGCCTCAAGTTCACAATTTAAGGATATTAATCTGCATTCCCCCTCTCGCAACTCAGACCCTGTAAGTAAGGGAAAAAGCAGCTCCTGTTTTTGGGAGGAAGGAAGTGTCTGAAGTGTCGTCGAGCCTTCAAATGCGTCTTCGACACGCGATGAAATGTTCCGTTTCTCCCTCCCTCCCTCCATTTCCATTTCCCTGCTTGGGTTTTTCCCCATTGTCTAATGCCATTTTCTTTTCATTTTCATTTTCAGTTGGCATTCGAGGCCTGGCGGGGCGCAAAGTTTTTCGCGTCTTTTCTCTAGCGACAATTTTTCGCGGCGGCTGTTTTCTTAATTTCTGATTGAACTTTTCTGTTGACGGAATTGAGTGTTGTCCCCGTCTCTTTCTCTCTCTGTCTCTGTCTGTCTGGTTGGGAACAATCGAGTGAATGAATTTGTATGAAACAGATGTGTTATTTCTCCCCCGTCCGATTGCATTACAATTGTCTTTGGAAAATGCCTTTTTCTGTATTTTTGGCAAACCGCAAGACGCAATTGTCTGGCATTTCACCCCAAACCAATATCAAATCCCTTTCCCCTTTCTCCTTCTTCTTTCATTTAGTGCCAAAAATTAAAGTCCAAAACATTTGATAGACAAAAGCAGTCTGTATTTTTGGCTATTTTATGCAAATAAGTTCAATCACCTTTCAGTCAATCAGACAAACTGTAGCGGAAGGATCCCTCAATGGAGTGCAGAAACTCGTGCTGCTTTCCCCATTCCTTTTGAATGACAGCTCGTCAATTTTGCGTTCAGAGCACTTTCAATTTATTTTGCAGTCTGTCTGTCCTGTCCTGTCCCGTCCCGTCCCTTCCTCACTTGAGTTATTTACCCTTTTGCCGCTGTCACAATCTGCAACACCCATCTGGCTTGATGGCCAGAAGTCTCCTGGACTTGGGCAAGGACGAGAAAGAGGTCCTGGACATGGACTGTCCGTCTGTCCATCTGTACGTCTGTCTGCTTGCTCGTGTGCACGGTCGGATTGGCTGTCAGTTGGACGGTCAGTCTGTCACTCAATCGAGTCGAGAAACGAGAATTGAGAATTGCGAATTGCGAATCGAGTAACGAGTTCGTCTTGTGCTTGCCCAAAGGATTTTCAATCGAATCTGTCAAATATCACAACCTTCAATCAAACCCAAAAAAAGCTCTGTAGCTCATTTTTCTTTGCCGCTTTCGTCCTTTCGCTCCTCTCAGATGATGGACTTCAAGATGATGAAACAACCCCGCAGGACACGCATGTGACAACAAACGAATTGACAATGGACTATGCTGACAACCCTGACAAGCAGCATATTTATATATACGGAAGGGTAAATCATGCCATCTATCGGTGCCATCCTGCGATATTTCATATTTTCAATTTATTTTTGCAATTTATTCCAACACATCTGAAACAATTTATGAGAAATAGTTTGTGAAAGTGATGCAGAAATCACTATCAATAGATCATAGGGTTGTCAGCGTTTTTAATTAGACTCGGATAATCTAAATGCTGGTCAAGAGGCAGCTGAAAGTGCAACCTGGCTAAGAAGAAGAAGACAACCAGCCAGGACTTTTGCGAGGACAGGCCATCAAAGTTAAAAGCTCTGCAGTTGACGAAGATGTCAGCACAGTTGACGACAGTTCTCCCTCTCTCTCTCACTCTGCCTCTCAGCCTGTCTCTCTCACTCACTCACTGTCTCGACACACATATTTTTCCATTCTTTAGGTTTTTGCTTTCATACGCCACTTGCTTTTCATTTATCACAAATCCTTTATCTATCCACTCAGGGACATCATCTTGCACAACAACTTCGCAGCAGCGACAACTTCGTCAGGCCAAAACGTCTTGGCCATAGACTAGACCCTTACACCCTCCACCCCCCCTCCTGCTCTTCAACTCCCCTCTGACCTCTTGGCATAGTCAGTCAGTCAGGCACCCGCATGTGCATTGGAGCAGATAACAAAGATCCTTCAACGGATTGACAACTGGAGGCGAGTAACTTTGTAATTTCTCAAGCTTCAAAGTCGAGACGCTGACGCCGTCAACAAAACGAGCACACTTCACTTTTTTCTCTACTTTACAGATCCGTTGTGACACCCTTCTGAGAGAAAATAAAACTCGGGGTATACAGACATTGCCATTCAATTTGAGCCCATACTTGAGAAGGAAAATGAAAAATTCATTTAATTGTATAAGCTAGAAATAGCTAAAAATACATACAAATGGATTGAAGTTATAATGATAAATATCTAAAAAAGGGATACAATCATAGAATGCATGTTGATTTATCATTTAAAAATATTGAAAGGTGTGATATAGTCAGATATTAAGACAAAGACTGTGATTAATATTGTTATAAAAAATAAAAATAAATAATAACACATTTTTAAAATGTATTAAAGATATAGATATTGATAGTATCTGAGATAGAGAATACATAGATTTAAAGACAAATATTTGTCATTTCTATTCCATCAGAGAACTTATTTACTGCTTCTAGAAATTTTCCTATCTTCCCAATCAAAGAGTTTATGATTTATAACTAGTTTCTTTTTGCTTGTAATGAAATGAAGAAAGGATTGCAAGGATATTTACTGTTCGCTCACAAAATGCATTCAGTTATAGCTCTCTATACACACACATACATGTACAGATATGTATAAAAATATATCTACAATATGTCCATCTGTCTATATGTGTGTGTGCGAATGTCCTTTGTGCTGCTGCAAAAGGTCCTTCATTAGAAAAATTTTCAACTTGTCATCTTTTTCGTCATGAACTCAACTCAATCTCAAGTCAAACCGACCAACGGCTGTTGCCTCCTTTGCTGCTTTTCAGCTTCAGCATCAGCTTCAGCTTCTGCTGTCGCTTTACATCTCGTCAGGATGTTTCTCGTCCTTCCCCCTCCTTCTTCTGTCTTCCCTTATCCCTTTCCCATCGCATGTGTGCCAACTTGTCCAATATTGTCCCTTTTCCTTATGCTTTTCATTTGTCCATCTTCTGCTTGTATTTTTACTTCGTCTTTCTCTTTCCCCCCACAAACCTCAACCACCTTTTTAGTTTCCGTCGCATCCTTTTGCCCTCTTGGCTTGTGTCCTTGCCACTCCTCCTTGCGCTCCTTTTCAAATAATTTTTGTTGTTTTTGTGCCGCCTCCGCCTGATGAGGGGTCCATCCATCCGTCCATCTGTCCAATTCGAGGACAGAGTTCGTCACTTTTGAGTTTTTGGCTTGACGAACTTCGTCCTCTCGTTATCCTTGCCTCGAAAATTAAATGGAAATTTGACTGGCTACTGGTGCTGCAGGTTTTCCAGGTTCCTTCGACGAGAAAAACAAAAAGCAAATAACCAAAAAAAAAAAAAGAAAAATAATACGAAAAACTTTATCAAATTCCTGTTAATTGAAATGTTGATTTTAGTTGCGAGGCTAACAAATTGCAATGCAACAAAAGGACTTTTGGACACAAACACATACACACACAAACACACACACACACACACACACACACACACACAGACACACATTTATGGTAAAGATTTGAAAATGCAGCACTTTATTAGAAAAATCACAAATGATTTCTATAGATGTCTTTAAATAAAGAAATGTGCAATTACAGATAGTTAAAAATTAAGAATATGAGTGACTTGCAATTTAAATATGGCTAGGGAAAGAGAATTAATTTACTTCGATACAAAATAAAACAGTTTAAATAAATACTAAAAACGAAAGTTGAGTTCATCATTAAAAAGATAATAGTTTAGGGGATTTTTAAGTTATTTAAAATTTAATCAAATTTGTAGTTAATATTTAAGTTAATTTACTCCCAATAGTTAAGCTGATATTTCTGAGGCATAAATCAAATTATAATTATGTAACCTTATTTCTCTTTCTCTCTCTCTTTTTTATATGCCTTGTTTCCTTCTATTCCTTTTGAGGTTTTATAACATATAAATTCTTAAAAAGTTGTAATTTTTTTATTGCACACACTGTGTCACCCAGAACACACACACACGGTACTGTGACTGTGTATGTGTGTCTAGCTTGCTTTGTCTGCGTTTATTGGACACGGTTGACATTTTGTCGAGTGCTGGACATTAACTGTACCGTTACATTATATTATGTGGCAGTGTCAACACAGCATCAGCAACAGACGGAAAGCCAAAGGTGAAGAGAAAGGGAGAGAGAGAGAGAGACAGAGAGAGTGAAAAGGAAAATGAACTAAAGTTGACAAACTGACGAACTCAGCGTCGCACGCACGCTTCATTCAATCTTTCAAACGGACGAGAGGGTCGCATCAACAGAAATGAATGAATGACCCAGAAGGATGAGGATGGGCAACAACCACCCAGAACAACAACAACGAGAGCAACAACGAGAGCAACACAACTAAATACACTTCAAAAGAATAAGTTGACAGCTGACGATGACTTGTCAGAGACAGGTTTCTATCCTTTCATACACACACACACACACACACACACACTCTTCTCAGTCCAGAAAGTGTCCGACGTTCAGACAATCAACAGAGGAATACAGAAGGAGTAGGGAAAGTAGGAGAAAAGGGGGAGTGAGAGGGAAGGGAGAGAGGGAGACAGAAGCAACGCATGTCCTGCGATGCCTGTCGAGCTGACGGACATCGGACGACAAGTCCTCAACTCTCCCTCTCCCACTCCCTCTCTTTCTTTTCCCCCTCTCCGTCTCGCTCCTTTGGTGTGTTACCTTAGGGATAATGATTTTTCAGTCAAGTGAAAATAATTTTTAAAGTAAACACACACAATTTCAGCTCCTTTTGCCGCTTGCATAAATTTCCAACAGGACGCACCTCAACAAAAGTATGGGCAATCAACTTGTGTCCTGTTGTCCTGTGTCCTGTGATGTCCTGCATTGTCCAGTTGGGGTTACGAGCTTCAAGTTGACCAAATAATTGCGGTTCTTATGAAACTAGTGGAAGTACTTAGGCCTGGCCAAGTGCCAGTTGACCAAGTTTAGAAAGACTCAAGTGCAAACTGAGAAGACTCTTTTAAGGGTAGAACGAAAATATAGTGGTGTTGATTGGAAGTCTAAGGATAACTTAATAAAAGTTAATAACTCATAAGTTGCTTAACAAAATAAATGAAAATGCAAATGAAATGCAGTTGAATAAAATAATTAAATATTTAAAGAAACAATTAATAATAAGTTCCATTTAGTAATTTTAAATATTTTTAAAAGCAATGTGCTTTTTAACTTACAGTCGACAAAGATAGAGGGTTGAATAAGAATTCAAGACAGTTAAATAAAATAATAAACTTATTTTAAAAATAATTTTAATAAAGTAATTAAAATAATTAGGGTCATTTAGTAATTCAAAAATATTTAAAAACAATAAAGCTTGCAGCTTGCAGTCGAAAAACGTCAAGAGTACAATGAGAATTCAGCGCAGTTGAATAGAAACTGAGTTATATTCAAATAATATAATAGCTATATACCAGGACATAGAATATATGAAACTAACAATACGCTAAGAAATTGAGCTTTCAATTTGCAGTCGTCCTTGGGTACGATATATAATTTAATGCAACCTGCCAAATGAAAATCCGTTTGCAACTCAAGTTCAACGCTAAATATCAAAAGGACAAGGCGAAAGAGAGGGGGAGGTAGAGCGAGAGAGAGACAGAGAGAGAGTGGAGAAGAGAAGCGGTAAAAGGACGTCAATCTGTCAACTGTCTCGACCCGTTCGCTCATTTGCCCAGACAGGATGTCAGTTAGCTCGTCTATCTGTCCGTCAGCCAGGCAGCCAGTTCGTCAGTCACTCAATCAGTCAGTCAGTCAGTCAATCCATTTCATTCCATTCCATTCAATTTCATACCATGCAAGGACCTGAGGTTGAGTGCCTCGGTTCCGTTTAGTTTCAGTTTTGGACGAGGCGCTGTCAATTTAAAATAGAAAATTTATAGAGCAGACAAAATGATGGACAGCCATCGTGTGCATGTGTGTATGAGTGTATACCCCTCTCTGTCTCTGTCTCTGTCTGTCTCACTCTCTCTCTGTCTCTGTCTTTGAGGTGTGCTTGTGTGTAAGGTGGACTCTTCAATTGTTACAACTTTGGCGGGATTCGAAGCCCAAAACGGAACTGCAATCGCCAAGTGACTGACTGACTGATTGACGGACTGGCAAATTGACAGACGGACGGACAGACAGTTTGATGGACAGATGAGATTAAATAACTTGTAGAGCTTTCTATTATATACTCATGCACACACTTATATACTTCAACATTATACAAACCTACGCAATGTCGTCCGCACGTAGCAAATGAATGCGATTCCTTCATCGTTCCGTGTCCTGTGAGTGTCCTGGGGGAGAATTCTCTCTCTCTCTCTCTCTCTCTCTCTCTCTCTCTCTAGTATCCACCTTTTGCAAAGTTTTTACGCTCGCCACGACGATTTGTCAGTGCTAAACTAAAACTTAGTTTCGAGTTTTGCTTTTGTTTCCACTTGTTTCGTCAATCAAAATTACGTGACGTTTTGCATTCGTCTCGTCGTCATTCAATGGACGTCATAAATGACATCAGACAGACATACATCAGGCATGTATATTATATACTTATGTATGCACATATACATACATATATTAAACAGATGTGTCAGGCACGTGTTCACGTCTAATTTCGTGGCTGGGTTCAAATTACCGGGTCTCGAAATGAATCGAAATAAGTGAAGCATTGGAGTGATTTCAAATCTGGGAGAGTTGTAAATATTGAAAAAAATATAATTACAGCAGAATGATTTTTAAGATTTAGTTTAAGATCAAGAATATTGATAAACAATTAAAATAATAATTTTAAATGCATGAAAAAATAATTTATGATCATTTAGAATCGAATTTCGTACTCGAGAAGTTTGAATTATTTTAAGGATAGTTAAATTCGGCACGCTAACAATAAAAATTAAATGTCATTTCATTTAATTTAAATATTATAGTTTTCAATGCATAATGAATAATATTAAGAATTAAATTTCAATTAAACATATTTTAAAGGTAATTCATTTAAGTATCAATCAACTTGTAATTTAAAATGCATAAATGAAAGTAGACAAATAACTAATTTTTTTATGATAATTTAACAGCTTGGAATGCATACTTTTATCGTCGCATATCGCACACGACATAAATTGGTGGCATCCGACAAGTTGATTGATAGATTTTCCTCACTCGGTGGAAAGCAGAGTCGAAAGTCGAGCGGAAGTGGCACTTGATCCGAGAAAGGAACGAGAACGAGAAAGAGAACTGATGGTTCAGTTTATTCCATTTGGCTTTGCTTTGGCCATTTGCTCGATGATATATCACTGACATCTGACAAAATATGAAAAACTAAACAGTGAGTGTTGTGAATACTCTTCCCTCTCCCACCCCCATTGCCCCTTTCCATGCAGTTGGTTTCAAAAGAGGCCTCCACTTGGCCGAGGCGATTCGTGTGAGTTTTGGATGCGGATGGATTTTGCGAAACAAATGAAGCAATAAATTTAGCTGACAAAAAACATTGCATATATTTGTATGTGTGTGTGTGTATGTTTGTATGTCTGGCAGCAAGTACATGCCGCTAAGTACGCGGGAATTTAGACTAAGTGCCTGCATGAGAACATGAATGTGGATGTGGATGTGGATGGATTATTATCCCCCAGTACTCCGATGTACTGAAGATGACGCTTGGATGCGGACGTGAATTGTGAATATATATGTATGTGTGTGTGTGTGTGTGTGTGTCAGTGTGTGTGTATGAACGTGAATGTCGACATGGCCAAGTCAAGTCAAGTCGAGTCGAGTAAAGTCGCATAGCCGACCGTGTGTGTTTATATATCACTCACATGTATGTCAGATGACAAACAACTGACAAGTGACAAGCTTCACCGTCAACGTCGCCATCGCCATCGCCGTCTTCGTCTTCTTCTTCTTCGGCTTCTCTCTTAGTTGCATGAACTGAACCGATGCTCTGCACAGTGGAACTCAATTAAAAGTGGGTGAAGTGGACAGCTTCCATAGAAATTATTGCCACGTGTGAAGTGGTTATTTATTATTAAATTTAATCTGAAATATAAATTTAAAGACAAATAGTGAAGAGCTGTAAAATATAATTAAATTCAAGAATTGATAATCAGAAATGGGGAATTTATTCCCACATATGAATAGGTATTGGATTGTCAAATAAGCTAAATTTAATAATTTGAAAGCAATTTTATATGCAACATTTTATGATAGAATAGAATCAGATTTTAAATTTGAATCTTATGATTGCTATAATTCTTCTACATAAAATTAAGTTCGATTCAATATAAATTTTTCTGGAGTAATCAAAGATGTAAATTAATTTTTATTTTTAATTAAAATTAAATATAATTTTGATCTGAGCAGTTCAATTTCCATTTCTGAATTTGTGAATTTTGCGATATGACTTTTTTCTTATTGGTGATTTTTGTATCTGACGTTCAGATCGATATATATAAGTTTTTGCAAGGTTGCCTTCATTCAGTTGCTTCCTCATAACCTTCACGATCGGGATCTTCGATCAGTCTACAATCTGTCGTGCAATTTGTCATTGCATTCCACTGTGCGAATGCAAAAACTGACAAGTCTCATGGTGACATTATCTTTGTTTTTCTGTTTTTTTTTTTCGTGGTTTTGGCAGGGAATTATGATGATTATGATGATGAACGCGTGGTTGTCCGATTTGCTCGGCCGCCTCTTGCCAATTGCAGTGCGGTTTCCCCCCGGTTCCCGATTCCCTCCTCGGAACTCGACGAAAATCGCGGATTGTCAACGTGACAGCCAAGCTGAAGAAATGTGGCAATTCTGAGGAATTTCCTTGTGCCTGCCAGGCAATTGTCTGTGTGCGTCTGTCCGTCTGTCTGTCTCTCATCTGTGTTGGGCTCAGTCAAAAAATCCGAGTGGCGAGACGCATGTAAATCACTTTATGCCCTGGCAATCCGAGTGTCAAAATATTAAGAAGCCCAATTAGACGTTGCCACCTGTCAGCAGTTCGTCATTTCCATCCAAGAATATGACATTCATTCATACGCCACAGTGACGAAGCAGACGAAACGACTCAGCTGACGATTTATATATGTATATGTAGCTCTTCTGGCCCGTCTGACAGACAGACAATGCTATAAGTCCATCCGTCCACTGTCCGACAACGGCCATAAAAGCTGCGGCCAAATGTTGTTTATGAATTTATGTTTTATTTTAATTCTGGCCAAGAGACATTACATATTTATTTACGACACTTTCCGTGTCCCAAATGCTAACAACAAATCAAGTAAGTAGAGTAATCGTCAGGCATTCAGTTCCTATAGCTTTGGAGCAATTTATCGAACATTATAGTGTATTATATTAACTTTAACAAAGTTTGCAAAATATGTCGAGGCATGAAAAATGTCCAGAAATATCTAAAAATGTCAAAAAAAAATTAAAGCTTTTAAATAAAAAAGGTTTGGATACAGATCGAAATAAGAGGTCAAACCGTGATCAAATTAAGATTCCGCTTGACAATATACTGAGTTCTAAGTTATACAAATTTCAAAGTATTTAAAAAAAAAGGAATAAACATGGAAAAAAAGAAAAAATTGAAAAAAAAAAAATTAATATTTTTTTCATAAAACATGTTTCTATGTAGATTGAATTAAAAGATTAAACCACAATTAAATTAATATTCCGCAAAAAAATCTTTTGAGTTTTGGAAAAGCTGTAAATATTCAAAGTTATCGAAAAAATGTCAAAGGGTAAGCATGAAAAAACGGAAATATGTCCTAAAAATAATATTTTTTCAATCATATATTTTATTGAGGCACAAAATTTATTTATTTTCTGATTATACACAATTGAGCTGTAAATTTTAGCGTGTTTGTACTGTAGCTTCATTCGACTCGAACCGAATACGTCTACTCAAGTGATCTAATGCATGAGGCTGGCCGTCGTCTTGGCTAAGAATCACTCAATCAAAGCGAAGCAACGAGACGACAATGACAACAGCAACGACAGCGACAGCGAATACGGAGCTGCCATCAACATCAACAACACCAACAACATTATCAACAACAGCGACAATAACAACATTGGCACTTAACACAGCCACAACAACAGTTGTCAGTCTGCCGTGCGATATGAGGCATTCCTTCTCCTCCTTTCTCTTCATCCTCAATGTTGTCTTCGTTGTCGTTGTTCCTCTTTTTCGGCAGACTCTTGTTGTGACAGTCACGGTGACAATTTGCAACAACGCGTTGCAAGTGACAACATCGCTTGACGGGAATAATATGGTGACCAAGTCGATGCCGACAACAGATATTCAGAGTTCCTTGCACTTAGCAAAGTTGTCGCTCATTTGACACACATTCGGCTCATAATTGTAGACTAGTATATTAGTGCGCGCTAGTGACGAAAGCAGCACGAAGGGTGCGAAATTCGACTAGCAATATATACAGGAAGAATGCAAAATCTGTAAATGTATCAGAATTTTTGAGGGCATGAAAATGTTTTCGTCACTAGACTTTTACCTCGTAATGACGTTTTTTTATTTAATTGAATGAGCAATTGCTAAATTCATAATTTTGTAAACTACAATTAATTACAAAGTTTAGTAACTTAATGATTTCCATTTTTAGATATTTAATACAATATTTTCAGAAAAAAATTTTAGAATTTTAACTTTTCAAACAGTTAAATAAAACAAAAGTTATATTATTATATTATTTAATTTAAAATCTTACCCAAAGCCCCAGCTGAATGGGAATTAATCAGACTTCTGCAACTGTATAACGATAAAATAAAACTATAATTATATAGAAAATTGATCCCAAGTATATATATGGCTAATATAAATTCGCTTTTTTAGTGCCCCAGGGTCAATCATTTGTGTGAAGCTCTTCCTGGTGCTGTCTGCTCAATCAAGTTAATGTTTATTGTTTACTTAAATACTCTCTAAAATATGTGTCTACATTATGATAAACAATTCGCTCCAACGGGGATAACGACAATAAATCCATGGGCTGACGTTTTGGCCAACGCCAACGCAACTCGGACTGGGACTTGGACACGGACTAAAGCTCAGAGGGAAGCTGAGATGTGGATGAGAATGTACGAGTAGATGTGGATGTGGCTAAACTGGCTGGCGATGGGATGTGGCAGGCTTTGGAGCTTGAAGCGCATTTATTATTTGATTATAAACAGCAGCGAGCAGAGCAGCGAACGGCGAGTGTCGAGCGGGGCCATAAAAATCACCTACTGACAGATTTATTACACAGCCAAAGCGACTCAACTGGGCAACCTCTGGACAACTTTGGCCAGACGGCAGACGCTTTAGCTTTGACAACAAACAGATACGGCAACAAGCAGCAACCAGCAACAGCAGCAGCAGCAGCAGCAGCAATCGCTGTCAGTGAGCAACTGCAGCAGTCGCAGCTCGCGTCCTCGAGCTCATCATCGTCATCATCAGGCAGCGATGCTGACAGCTACACGGCAACGCCATCAGTGTAATCAACTGGGTGTCGGCGAGTTGGAGTTGGAGGCGAGTTGGAGTTGGAGGCGAGTTAAAGGAGACCAGAGGAGACGCAGATGAAGAAGAAGATCAGGCAACTGGTCACCACTTTATGGGTGGCATGTGAAATGTTTGCCGACGTTCTATCCCCTCTCTCTTTCCTTGCTCTTCCCGTCCCTAACTCTTTAGCCTCATTAAGCGCACAAATTTCACAAACAACAACAACGAAAATATCGAAGGCATGTCGAAAGCGAGAATCTCTGCGATAGATTAGCATAACATCGGATTAATAAACAGGCCGATAGGTGGATGAGTCGAGAAAAGAGTCGAAAATTGTATGAGAATGAATAGTAAAAGTTATTGATATACAAATTTACGGAAAAAGTTAAGTAAGTAAATTATCACTTGCATAATGATATGAATGTTGAGATTCTAGAAAATACAGATAGACTAGAAAATTGTATATTTCTTATGAATATTAATCCCCGTAAATATGTATATTCATTTCTCCATTTCTGAGAAATTATCGATTGGCTTAAATTATAGAAAAAGGTTTTTTCATAGTGTTCATTTTTAAAGTTATTTTATATATAAATTAATATTTTAATCAATCAATTTCCTTAAAAGTAAAGGTAAATGTTTTTAATTTGTTAGGCGTCATCAATATTATTTTTTTAAGGACAGTTGCAACTCCAAATTTAATTTCAATGTATTTCATTAATTAATTTAAGTACAACTTCAATCAACCAAAGTCGTTGAAGAGTTGAGAGACTCGTCTTCGAAGCAGAGCATTAAAATAAAGCAACTGGCGACAATTTCAATGACAATCAACGTTCACCTCAGCGTTGAACAACGAGACTTATTTTTAATTCGACTTCAATACTCGTCAATGACACGAGCTGATTTCACTGCAACATGACAGAAAGAAAAAGAAATCTTTGTGCAGATTTGCGAGGGGTTGAAAAATGCGGGGAAGAGGAGGATCGGGGAGGGAACTGGCAACAGGAACAGGCTGTGACTCTGACTGTGACTCTGACTGTGACTGTGACTGTGACGGTGGCATCCCAAAAGTGTCAAATGTGTTGTGTGATTTATGCAGTCAGTCGCATGATTTGTTTGCAGTCCGTCTACTTTTCGTGTTTATCTGCAAAAATATGAGAAAGATAAATTGACGATGGTCGCAGTCGCAGCACAGACTTGCCATCCAACTGTCTGTCCGTTGTCCGTCTGTCCATTTCTCCACCTTTTTTTTATTTGCTGACCAAATCGCAATCAGTTGGCGATTTTCACTCGGCAACTTTTACAGCTGTCCACAACGTCGGCTGCTTTCATTCGTCACCTGGTCGCTTGCAATTTTTCAGGTAAATTATTGAAACGTCCCTAACGATGTCGACGCGACTTGGAGTCGAGATCAAATCCGATCCGATTCGAGGAGATCCGCTGGATCCATTGCATCAGGAAGTATCCGAGATTTAGCAGCACTTTGATTTGTGTGCCAAGCCAATGAGTTATGCTCACAAACATGAACGAATACGAGTGTGAATACGAGTGTGAATACGAGTGTGAATACGAGTGTGAATTCGAGTATAAATACTTTTTGCAGATTCCGATCTTTGGCTCTTAGTTGGGTGCTAATTTATTAACACTGCCTTTTGGGGTCGCGACAGATAACTAGGCTTATTTATATGGGAAAGCAGATCCCAGTTAACTGGGTCATCAGAGTTTAATACAGAGAGAAAGAGAGAGAAAAGTCCTTAACAGGAATATAATATGTCAATCTAAAGACAGAATGAAAATGAAGTGCATATCAAACTGTCAAAAACATTTATATGCTTTGAAAAATCTTTAAAGAAAGTTGTGTTGCAATTTATGAATCAATAGAATTCTTTAATCTAAAAGCGGGCTACAACTTGTATAAATAAACTACCATATATTTGACCCGCTTTTCAATATTATGTTAAAATAAATTTTAATGTAATATAAAATTAAAATTAAACATTCAATTAATATTAAATTGTACTAAGAATTAGTTGAAATTTTAATTAAATTTCATGAGATTTTGGGCATTTTTGAAATTGAGAAAGGGTTGCATTTAAACTTTATGTGGCTGTAGTAGAATATCTGGCTGTGACTATGTGAGTGTGTTTACTCCAGGGGAACTGGAAGACTTGGCACAGTCCCAGTCCCAGTCCAAATGGCATTTCTAAATGGACGCCATAATCAAGCGCTAATAACCTCATTTGTATGTCCAAGCGGGCCATTAACTTTTCATTTGCCACGCGAGAAAAATAAAGTGAACATTGGAGAGAGAGAGAGAGAGAGAGAGAGAGAGAGAGAGAGAGAAAGAGGAATATGGACGGACAAGAGATGAAGATTGTCCAATGGAGTGTTTTGCCAGTCACACATCCATCTACCTCCCTCTCTCTCTCTCTCTCTCACTCACAATGTGTTTCGCTGTCTCTCTCTCCGGTTAGTTGGACATGATAGTCGCACTCTCGGCCAGGCCATAACTTGCGTGAAACATGTTAATAATTTACAATTTGGTATTCATAAATAAAATGTCATCCGCGAGACTCCTTCGACTTTCAGCCCGAGTCTCTTCGTCGCTCCCTCTCTTGGCCACCTGGAGTCTCTTGGCCACTTGGACTCTTGGTAATGAGCGAATGTTGATTGAGGTTATATTTCATGGCAAATGGGTGCTCGTTGTTGTTGTTGTCGTTGTTGTTGCTGTTGCTGTTGTTGTTGTTGTGCCTGATGTTCCTGTTCCTGTGTCTCCTCTGGCAGCGCTTGGGAAAGTCAAAGTCTCGCCTCATCGTGTTGCACAAAGCGCATGTTAACTCTCAGTCGCAGTCGCAGTTGACGTTTGACACAAAACAAAAGTTGGCCAGCCAAGCGACTAAATCCGCCAACTGACAACGTAAAGCAGCCGCAACAACTTCAAGCTGGCAACTTGCATCTTGCAACAGCGCCTGCGTCTCGAGACTCAACAACGTGCAACGTGCAACTTGCAACTTGCAACTTCAGTCGTTGCCTTGGCTACTGAACTGAACTCAGCTCAGCTCAGCTCAGCTCTGATTAAACTCTGGCCATTTATCGTCATTTATGGTAATTGTTTGAATTGCAATAAGTGGCAACTCAGCCACAATGGCAACTCTGGCTCTGAGATTGCACACACTCTCAAACACACACACACACACACACACACACACACACACACACACACACACACACACACACACACACACACACACACACACACACACACACACACACACACACACACACACCTCGATTCGTCTGAGCAGCTTAGCAGGTCAACCAATTAGGAAACCAATCGAAATCCGTAAGGAATTCTTCTTTCCACTCCATAAATACACTTCTTATTATTTATTCGAAAATCCAAAATGATTTCTTATTCAGGCCTTAAAATGATATTTGTTGTGAAGTAATTGAAGATGAGATACTGCATTGGACTTTGGTATTCAGTTACGTGGGAATATCATCGAAGTGTTCGGAATAATTCAAACATTTACGCATATAAAAAGGAAATCGAAAGATATTTACCTTTAAAAATTACTATTTTACAATTGTAAAGGGAACAAGATAAGTTAACCTTGGTTTCTGCATTTTTCTTAGTATTATTTATTTATTTATTATTTATCTTATTTATTACCAACCAGTTTTTAGTTAAAAATAGTATTTAATTTAATTTATTAAAATGATCTAAAGATGATCTAAAGATCATTTTCCTTTAAAAGAATAAATTAATCATAACTAATTCCTTTCCCGATTAAACTGTCTCACTTTTTCACTGTTTCACTTTTCGGTCTTAGAACTGCTCAAGTTTAACTTTTACATAATGATTTTTATTTTTATTGAAATTTCTTTCAATTAGGTAGCTCAGACATTTAATGGCTCTAAGAACTAGAAGTTCATTTGATCGCCTCGGATTACCAAGTCCGACTTGCCCCTTCTCAACTTTATGTTTTTAGGAAATGTATCTCAACGTAATTTGTTAGATTTTGAGTTGCGCTATCGCTGTCACTCTATCTCGAGTTGGATCTTGGCTAGATAATAATTTGCGCAATGTTCTGGCATTTGGCAGACTGTCGACTTGTCACCAAGTGCCATTATGCACCATGGGTGACATTTAATTGCAAACAGATACATTTTGTCAGGGCCAAGTGATATGAATAGATGCAACTAGCAACTCTGTATCCGGCAGAGCGAGAGAGAGAGAGGGAAGAGAGAGAGAGAGAGAGAGAACTGGCAAATTAAGTGGGTGCTCATGTAGTTTCTTTTGGGGGAATGTTTCCAACTGTGAGATGAGAGTTGGGAACTGGCAACTGGCAACTGGGAACAGGCGACAACGTGGCATGTAGATGCTTCAGTCACTCAGACAGTCTATCAGTGTAAATGTATCTGTATCTGTATCTGCATTTCCATCTGCATCTCAGTTTGTCGGTCGGTCTGTCTGCGAGACATTTCCGCGTGAGAAATGCGCAATTTCTGTTTATTTAATGCCAATGCATTTCGAATGCGACGCCAACACGCCATCAGTTTTCAATCAGCCTGCTGAATTGTCACGCCTCCCCCCTCCCCCTCCCCTTCCTCTCCTACCTCATGATTTACTGCGCACTTGTTGCACCAACAACTACAGCTGAAAATCACTTTGCAACTTTTGCATCTTCTCATGACGTTGGCCCCCAAAGTGGTGTCAACAGCTCTCAACACGCTGACTGATGAGTTACTCATCCGGAAATGTTTTTCACTTGCCACTTGGCCGCCATCGTCAGCGAGGCCCAAAACTCCCCCTCACCCACCCCCTCCCCTCCTGCTCTCTACTTTCTCTTCTTGTTCGCCTTTGCAGCAAGTCCAAAAAGCCAACAAAGCGTCTTTGTCAACGCCTGACAAATTGGCCTCGCAAATTTTAACCAAGAACCAGGCCAAAAACGTCGCCTCTGTCTTCTTAAGGGGCGTGGTGCGGGGAGTGTGATTGTGGGAGGGATTCAAAGGGGGGGGGGGGGTCATTTAGTCGGCTTGTCTTAGCCTCTTTGTCTGCTCTTGTTTCAGCCTGCCACAATTATGAGCATCCATATGGAAGCCATTGTGATAAGCGACATTGCAAGCGGTGTGAGTGTGGAAAAGGAAGTTGGGAAACGATACAGAAACGGAAGTAGAAATGTCCTTCAAGTCTAGGATATTAAAAATATGTAATAGTAATAGTTAAGTAATCACAAACAGACTGAAGCTACTTTTTAAACAGAATAAAACTTTAATTTTTAAGTGGTTAATTTAGAGCTCTGATAAGAGACATAAGTATTTAAAAACAGAATATCAAAATTAGGTTAATACACTTTCTTTTGATTTATTTTACTATTTACGAAGACAGTTCTGCCTCGAATTTATTTACGAGTGCAATCATAATTGCCAGGGACTGCAAATAATAGTTATGAGATTAAAAAAATGTAAGCAGAAAAAAGCCTCCTAGAAGAGTGGCAAAAATAGACAAATGTTATTTTTTCGAAAACAGGATTGTTTGAAATTATTAAAATTAATTTAAATGACAACAACTAAAAATAATTCTTATTTTTCAATTTTTAAATTAAAATTAACCTCTAACTTTAATTTTAAATTTTTATTATAGAAATTGACACATAACTCTTAATTTAAATTATTAAAATTTAAATTGAGATAAAAATTTACACGAATTCAAAGAATACACGAAATTACATTTAAATCAAATAACGACATCGAGACCAAGGAAAATTTTACCTCTATATCGAATGCTAAAAAAGAAAATAAAATATATGAACAGAAAATAATTCAACTCAATAATTTAATACTTACTTTCCATTATATAAGAAATCTTTGTCCAGGTCAAAAACGCAATTCACTATTCTATATTTGAAGATTACAAGATATTTGTCAGAGCGAGAATTACGCGTATGCAAATATTTATCCAAAATATAATGCCCATGACTCGTGGCTCATTTGTTTGTTTCTGGGCCAATGCCGGAATCCTTGACTTGACTTGGTGGCTGCCACAAGCAGAAGGAAAGGGGGCGGGGGAGGGGGAGGGGGACAGCCAAATGTGAGGCATGAAGTGACATGAAGCGATGCAAAATGCATTCCCAGTGATGATGTGATATGTTGTGTTGATGTTGAAGCTGAAGCTGAAGCTGAAACTGATGTCTCCTCCATGTTGTCGTTGGATGAGCTTGATGAGCATGATTACGAGAGAGAGAGAGAGAGGGAAGGACAAGGACAGACTGATGCTGCTGCTGACAATCTCGGCTGAAACTGATGAGGTTAACAACGATGCTGGAGATGATGAGCCGTATTATGTTACGTTGTCTCTGCCACGGAGCAGAGCTGCCAGCTCGGAGTCTCGTGTCATAAATGTCGCACGCCACGTTACTGATGCCTGTGATTATGCCGCAGTCTATCTTTCCCCTTCCTTTCCCCACTCTTTGCCTTGGTAATACGTTGCGCTTCAGAGACTGTAGAGCGAAATTTGCATGCGCACGAAACGTCATCGAAAATGCATCATTAGCAGCTGGGAATTGGGCAAACAAGTCTATTTGTCGCCTCCGCGGCGAAGACAGCGCAACTCACGACACGACCACGACGTCGATATGCAAAAGACCCTCCACCCCCACCTCCGTTACACTCCTCTTAACGCTCCCCTCCCACTTCTTTCTCGCCCTCTTCACCCACGACTCGCAGCGACTGCAACCTGGCGGCAACACTTGTTGCCAGCGTGTGGCACTGATCTGTGACCTGCCGCAGTTGCCGCCGCTGCCACCACAGCCCGAAACACTTGTACTTGCACTCAATTCAAATGCAAATGCCTCTCGGATGTGGCATGCCACAGGCCTCATGTGAGCCACCAACAATTGAAGGTCGTCGGCAACTTTTAATATGGAATAAATACCAGGAACATGAAAGATATATTCAATAAAATAATTAATACTGGTAATGATTTAAGCCATCTTAAAGGAAATGTTTTCTCCTTTACCACGAGGATTTAATGCCCAAGCAAACTGCAGACTTTTAAAAAAGTGTAATTAAAAGTATCATTACATAAATTCTGTTGAAAAATTTCCTTTCTTTTTGTGAAAAATTTCTAATAATAAATTTTTATGAAAGTAAAAAAAGGCACTGTGATCTTCCCATAAAAAGGAAATTTTTGTGCAGAATTAGTTTTAAATCAAGTTATTTGTACAAAATATATACATGTGTAATTTTGAGAATTTTTTTCATTATTTAAAATACGAAACCAAATTTGATCGGCGTGAAAAAACAACTGTTTCATCTAAATTTATAAAGATAGCTTTAAAATTGAGGTAAAGTACATATGTATTAATATTCTTTTAAAAAGCACTTGTAGCAGCTTTATCTCGCTTGGCTACAATTTTCAAAACCCTTCAAATTTTTTAAAAAATTAAAATAAAATAATATAAAATAAGTGTAAAACAGATTTAAAATAATGAATTAATAAGCAAGTAAACTCTTTAGAATAAATAAGTTGTTTATTCATAGACTCTGTTACTAACATAGTTATTTGGTGGAGGGGATTCTTCTACTTCCGGCCACGTCCGAAGCCGCCCCGGAACTCCACGGAACCAGTTCCAGCGCCCACGTTGGCCGTCTTGTCCCCATCGTAGCCCCGTTCGGCACGCCGATAGGTGGCGCGGTCATCCCGATCCTTGGCATCGCGTGGTCCGCGGGCACGGGACTCATCCGTGGTGCGGGACATGCGAACTGGTTCCATGCGGCGCTGCAGGGTGGTGGGAACCACCTCGGCGGGCATGTGGAGATGGCCCCGCAGGAACTCGATGCCATCGTTGCTCAGGCACCAGTAGTAATGGCGCCAGGCCACCTGCTCGGAGACGTAGCCACGGGACTTCAGGGACTGCATGGTCTTGATGACCTGCAAGTTGCTCAGATGCTTCAGCTCCGCGTCCACGTGTCGCTTCTGCAGCGAACGCTCGGCGAACATCACACCCGAGCGGAACAACACGGTGTAAATTGCATTGCGATCACTTTTGTGCATGAACATTGCGAAAATAATTGCAGAAAATTAAATTTATACAATTAGAAAGAATTTTCGACTCCGATTTCGTGGCAGCTTCGAGCTTGTCAAGTTGTAAAAGGAAAGATTTTTACCCCAAGTGTTGAAAGACGTTCAAAAATTGACGATAACCCGCAGAGTTGCTTTGCGACTCCAGTGTTGCACGAATGTTAACGGTGTTGAAAGTAGAGGTGGAGAACTATCGATAGTCGGCGCCATCGATAGTCAGCGATATTATTTTTCAAACCATCGATAGCTATCGATAGTTTTCGATAGTGTGTTACATTATAAATTTTGAAATTGGTATTAATTTAGTTATTATAAAACTAAAAATAAATAAAACTCGTTATCACAATAATGTTTCGCTATTAGCTATTGTAATAGCCAAAGTTCCGCGATCTAAATCTTTTTTGTCCAGCCTACTGAACGTGGCTCGGACTCGACTCAAGTAGCAGGGACACATAAATTAATATTAAAACATTAAAATTTGTATTAGGATTAGTTCCGTTACGTTCTTCTTATCCATGTCATACAAATATATAATTGTTAAACACAAATCTTAAATGCAGATGCCAAACAGTGCTGCCAGATGTGACCGTTTAAAGTTGCTAGATTTCAATAGGCAAATTTTAAAGTAAAAATAAAAAAGGATGGTAGTGTTTTTTACCAAAGTTTTATTTTATTTCTAAATTAGAATGTCAAGAAGGTAGAAGTAAAATAACAGAACGCTATAAAACACAATCAAAATTTTATAACATTTCAAAATTTGCTTATTCAAATCTAGTAACTTTTAACGGTCACATTTGGCAGCACTGATGCCAAATGCGAGCCTTTCTGTGACGACTTGAGAGTCATAAAAAACTATCGACCACTATCGATAGTGTACGACTGCTATCGATGGCGCATCGATAGTGCTTGACCATCGATAGTGCCATCGATAGTTCTCCACCTCTGGTTGAAAGTAGAGGTGGAGAGCTATCGATAGTCGGCACCATCGATAGTCAACGATATTATTTTTCAAACCATCGATAACTATCGATAGTTTTCGATAGTGTGTTATATTATAAATTTTTATACAAAATTCCAAATAAAAATTTGAAATTGGCATTAATTTAGGTATTATAAAAGTAAAAATAAATACAATTCGTTGTCAACAATAATAATTCTCTATTAGCTATTGTAATAGCCAAAGTTCCACAATCTAAAACTTTTTGTTCAGTCTACTGATCATGCGCTCGGACTCGACTAAAATGGCGGACACACATAAATAAATATTAAAACATAAAAATTTGTATTTATTTTAGTTCCGTTTCGTTCTTCTTATCCAAACCATGAAAATATATATTTATTAAACACAAAACTTAAATACAGATGCCAAAGGAGGGCCTTTCTGTGACGAATTGAGCGTCATACAAAACTATCGACCACTATCGATAGTGTACGTCTGCTATCGATGGCGCCTCGATAGTGCTTCACCATCGATAGTGCCGATAGTGCCATCGATAGTTCTCCACCTCTAGTTGAAAGCTCTCTTAATATCGATAAGTCTTATGAGAGAGTCTCTCATAAGAGACCAAAATATAGTGAGGTGAAGTATTCGCATTATGTCGCTTTATTTTTTTGATCCCCACACTCAGTTTCAAACTTTGTAATGTCGTTGAAGTGACTTTTATAAAATTTTTTATTGATGTGAATTAAAAGTTGTTCCCTTGCTACAATTTCAAAAATTCTGTTTTCTATTTATTCTGGAAGAAACATTTTTTTCACTAGCTTACAAACTATTGAAAGAAGAATAATTATTTACAGTCATTTCTTAAAACTTGCATATGAACTTTTTATTGAAGTTAAATTTTGAGGACTTATTGGAGACTTAAGTGGGTTGGGCTGAGCATCTTTAAGATGCTCGGGTTAACAAGGGCTTAAGCATCTCGAGAAAACCCATTTGAATGGGCAAACGGCAGTCAAGTCACCTCGCAGGAAATAGTCAAATACTCGTCCTTGTTCTTGTCATCGCCGGCATTTTAATTCCCATTCCCGTTGTCATTCTCGTTGTCGTCCTGCGTCCTTCGAGCTCGTCATCGTCGTCAGCAGCATTTTCATAATTAAAGGATTCTGAGGAAACGGCTATGCGCATCTATATTCATATATTGATAAAGTTGTAAAAGTTGAAAGTTGAGCAAAACAATAAAAATAAATTCTAATGAAGATGGCGCCATGCTGTGCGCACAGCATCAGAAGGAGCTGCAGGACGAGAAGAAGGACGAGCATCTGGACACGGCCGGGCTCCATTTGTGCCAGCAATTTTCTGTTCTTACATAAGCAGCCCGAGGCAGAGCCAGACGAGGCAGTGGTATAGGGAAGGGAAGGGATGGGTACGGAGCAAATAGATGGTAAGTAGTCGGAGGCGAAGGCTGCACTTCCGTAATTTTGCAGAAGAAAAAGCGAGCAAAACAATCGAATAAACTGTCGGAGCATCAAAACTCAAACGTCAAAAGGAGGCAGATCCCTGCCAGAGTCCCGAGCCCAACTCCAACGTGCTGTGTAGCCAACCCACTGACAGCTATCCAGTCAAGCGTCAAAGTTCCTAATGCACACAACAAATTTCTTACACAAGTAGCAGAAGGAGAGAGGAGGAGAGAGGAGCAGGGAGACAGGAGATGCTGGCTGGTCACTGACGAAGACGACAACGACGACGACGACGACGCATCAGGCAGAATGTCGTGGACAAAATGACGTTTTCACGAAAATTGCAGAATATAAAATTCCTAGTTCCGGCGCCAGTTTCCAAGCCCAGTTGCCCAATCCCTCAACCCAGAACCCACAAGCCACCCAACAAATCTCAAACCACATGCACTTCCTGCAAGGACACAGCGCAAAATACACTATAAAAATATATAAAAATAAAGTAAAAGAAAGAGACGATGGCGCAAAATAGTAGAAGCGCAAATAATGTAGGAAAAAGGGTCAAAAAGGTGGCAACGCTGGCAAGAGACGACCTGTGCTGAGGGGCGGGTGTGTGGCAAGTAAGAAACTTTTCAAAAATTATTGAAATGTCACGTAGCAACTTCTCAAATTGCAAAAATCCTGACGCTGTCGTTCAATGTGCTCTGCGGATTGATAGAGCGAGCCGAGTCGAGTAGAGTCGAAACTGGAAAAAGGAGGCGAGGGACTGCACTTGTCGCTTGCAATACAGAAAGAGAGAGAGAGAGCGACAGAGAGAGAGCGCGAGAATCTGATGTCGCAGTCTGGACTCGGACGCTGACACTAAGACGCCAGCTACGAACCCAACCCTCCAGCTGGTTTCTGGGTCCAAGTTCCCAGTCCAGCTTCCAGTCGGGCGCAAATCCAATACACAATCTTCAGTTTGCTTCCACTCTTCCATTGCCGCCCCCTTCATTGCCTTCTCCTGCCCTGCTGGCCATGCGAACCGCAATTCAACGTGCGAACGACAGTTTGACCCGAGACATTTTTGGGTGGCAAAACATCATGATGATGATGGTGCAGGGGCAAGAGCAGGAGCAGGCTAGTGTCCTGACACCGTCTTGGCCATTACGAGCACAATAACAACCAGGCAGAGGCCAGAGAGACTGAGACTGAGGCGGGAGTCGACTTCGACGTCCTCGTCAATCGTCAAATGTCGCCAAGGCGCTGTCAAATGCAGCAAAATGACGGGCAGAAGGACATTTGGACAGGCGAACAGGATGTGGATGCGGATGCGGATGCCAAGTCGAAGTCGAAGACGTAGCCATGTTGTCGCAGGCATTAGGCAACTAACAGCAAACCCAGACCTGACCCAACCCCCCCGCCAGCCCCGCCCAATCCCTTGAAAACCCTACGAGAAATCTGCGAGCAGCGCAGAAAGTTTTCATGACTTTTCTTTTATTGCACATTTCAACAAAACGATTGATGGCTTCCATGACACACACAGCGAGCGAGGGAGGACGGGGGTAGTAGGGGGAGAGCAACACGAGACGAAGATGGAAGATTGAAGATGGAGCGAGATGGAGCACAATATTCACAAGTTCTCCCAGGGTTATGGGTCGAAGTCAGAGCCAGTTGTCGGCACCGTCGGATGCTGTAATATGATGGCGCAAGGATTAGTCTGACGTGGCGCATTTCTTTTATACTTCTTAGTTAGACATTTTGTTTCATGTCGTCGTCGTAGTCCCCCAACCCCCTCTCAAACACACTCCATGCTCGGCCATTTTATTGACGTGGCCCTCATCAATGCGGCGTCCACTGAGGAACTGAGAGGAGCTTCACATATGGACTTGTCTGTGGCTGCTTACAGTTGGAAGCCGGCACTTTGTTATTGTCCCCGAATACCCTTACCCAAAAGATAATCCCTAAGATGAAATAGAGAGTCATTTTGATGGCAAGATCTTAATAGAAATTATATCTGTGAATAATCGTTTAAAGTTCATCAAAGTCATCACTGATCTATAAAAAATATTGAATAAACCTCAACATGACATTGACTTATATTATTTTTTTTAGAAAGATATCTTTGTATTAAAAACTTTTCGATTTTTATTAATGCACCAATTTGATTAGAAACCTCTTTGAAAATTGACTAGTTCATTAGATCCTCGATAGTTAAAAATGATGATTAGAAAATACTCCATCTGATTCCCAACTATTTCATTGTTAGGGTATGCCGAGTTCTGTATACTCCCCCTTTGATTTGCCTATCCTGTGGTCAGCATCAAAGTTTCTTTCGTGCTTGGCAACATTTTTTCATGCTGTCCCTTCGCTTTCCTCGGCTTTCCTTGCCACGACCTCTCGTCCAGGCAACAGCGCGGACGTGGCACGTCTCTGATGACAAGCAAGAACTATTTTTGACTGATGCGCTATATGTTGAACGTCCGAGCCGAGATGTTGTACGTCCTTCCACGTCCACGTCCATGTCCGAGTTACGGTTTGAGTGCGAGTTGTGCTCGGTTGCAAAGTTTAAGCAACGAGCTTGAAGTTTGAACTCTGACCTCAACCCCCGCCAAGCGCCATTCCGTTCATCTCTGTCCCTCATCCTCCTTATTCCATGTATATTTCATTGCGTATACGTATTGATTGATGCAGACTCTCAGCGTAGATAAACGTCAGACTGCTTGTAATTGAGAAGAGTTAGCGAAAAAGAACAAAATCTGAATCATTTTTAAGTTTCTAGCTGAAATTATTTCTTAAATGATATCTCTATAACTGACGACGAAACTTTAAAGGAATTCGCAGCTGGGATAACTAAAAATTAGTGCCCGCCCCGAGCTGCGGGTTAAGTAGAGCTTAGTCTCATGACACAATTCCTTATTATGGATGAACATGGAGGCAAGACAAAGGACATTGTGCTGGTCAGTCAATAAACGACAGAAATTTGCTTGCAAGTTGTTAGTGAAACATGCAAAATCCCTAGCAGGAAAAGAAAAATAGAAAATAGAAAAGAACAAGAACTAGGAGAACACGAGCGAGGAGTTTGTCGCCAGGATGCAATAAGGACTCGGCATTGGTTCGTGCTTCGCCCACCAACTGAAAGACTGACAAAGTGACCAGCAACTCAAGTCGGTGACTGAGGGGGAGTGGCAAAAGGACGTCTGGCAGGCGGCAACGTCGTGTTATGCAACGAAGCAAGAAAGGGGTGGAGGGGGTAAGAGTAGAAGAGCAAAAGGAACAAGACACATGCACATCAGGCGGCTGACGCTTCCTGCCATATACTTAAGGATTAGAAATTTACTGAAACTGCCCGGCTTCTGCTTCTGCTTCAATCAGAGACGGAGCCAGAACTTGGAACATACTCGTAAAATGCAACGACTGCAAGGCAAAAAGAAAAGAAAAGAAAAGGAAGGACAAGAAAAAAGGCACAAGGAGGAAAAGTCAATGCGCAGTCGAAGAGAAGAAACTTGTCAGTTGCCGTCAATCAGGAGACAGAAGACGGGAAGGACAGCCTGCGACCCAATAGAATAACATTGCGACATTGCAGAGTCAAAGGGTGACAGGGGCGAGTGTGTGAGGGTGGGGCTGAAATGTTGGCATTGCCTGGATCTGGATCTGGATCTGGTTCTGGACCTGGACCCGAAGACCATAGCAACTTTTGCTCGTCAGCAACAAAAATTGATGTGCTGCAGATGAAACGCCAAAAAGTTTGCCCTCAGCTCAGAGACGGAGTGGGGAAAGGGGCGAGTGGGAGGGGGAGGGGAAGGGGCAGCCATATTCCAACTCCCGAATAGAGCGAGTGAGAGAGAGAGAGAGCGGCAAAAGCAAAAGATTAAAAAATGGAAAAATGTGCATGGCTAAAGAAAAACATTCGCAGAGACCAAAAGCAGGCGACGAAGCGTCGCCTCTTGTCTTCTCTTTCCCCCCCTGCTACCAACTACCCCTCTCTTTCACCTCCCACTCTTCCTCACCCCATTTCTGTCTGTTGAACTGACAACGACAAAGACGAAATGAGGTCGTCCCCGAAGGATGGCCAAAATATTTTACTGATTGTGTGCAAACTTCGATACAATGTTGAAGCTCAAGTCGAAGTTGACGTTGGCGTTGGCGTCGACGTTAGCGTCGACTGCGACTGCATCGTTGACGTTGACATTCTCTGACAACATTTGGTGATTGCGCAAGATGCAAAGTGTCAACTGCTGTAGCTCCAAATGGAGCGAATCTAGATTCGAGCAAAGAGACTCAACAGAGAAAAGTGCTAAAAGAGAGTGACCATTGATTAAGGCGAAAATACAGTTGGAAGAAGAGCGGAAGTAGTGGGGGAAGAGCAGTGAGAGACACTTAATTACTCTCTCACTCTCTCTGGGTTATTGGCTTCGTTTTTAGTCTATGAGTGTGCGAGAAAAAAAAGTTGGGCAAAAGAAAAAGATGGGAATTTATATTAGAGAAGAAGAAGAACTAAAGTTAAATAATGTTCATAAATATTTATTACAAATGACGAATATATTGACTGATTATTTATTTATTTATGAATATTAACTAAGTAAAATAAAAAAAATTAATTGATTTTGAAACACATTTGCTACTCTAACCTCATTTTATTTGTTTAAATATTTAAAATGAAAGACTTAAATTATAAGTAAAACTATATATGGGCATTTCCAGAAAAAAGTTCACCTCGCTCAAAAACGTAAAATTCATCAAAAACTCACATCTTGTAAATTTTCTTCCAAAAATGTATTCAATTTATTAAATTGAGGAATATACGCTAGAAGAAATTCAATAGGATGAACAAATAGATTTTACATTGAAATTAATTCAATTTTATGAGCAAATTCCTGAAAGAAACTAGGTGGAAATCTTGTCACGTTCGCGATTTTGCGTTACAAGTTACTAATACAACTTGTAAAATAAATGAAATGGTAGTAACATGTCAAAATTATTTCTAAAATGAAAAACTACATTATTTTTTTATGGTTAAAGAGTATTTCGCAGACTCTACTCATTTGTAAGTTAAAATACATATTGGTATAAATCACCTTACGATAACTTACTTGAACAGTCTCTGAGTTTTGATCCCTCCACTCAATTCAGTTAAAATTCTCGCTAATATTGAAAGTTTCACGAGACTTGCTTTAACAATTAAATCAATTGCTGACGTCAATATCCGTATTTATACAAAATGCAGTTTTCTATATATGCATATTTTGTATTTTTGGGTATGACAGGTAGATATATAATATACGTACATAAATGTTGTTGTCGCTCATCCAATAAATGTCAGATTTGAAAAACCATGAGACTCTGTGGCAAATGGTTGTGGCAAGCGGCAAGTGGCAAGTGGCCAATTGTCAATGGCCGATCCGATGGTCGTCTGACATGTCAAATAAATTAATTTGTGCAACGAGAAACGTCAAAACTAATTACAACATCGCAGTCGCTGCTGTCAATTCAACGAGCAGACATCGAACTGCGGCTCCGTCGAAGAGGGGGGTGAGAAGAGGGCAGGGGAAGGGGCAGGTTGCTCTTTAGGGGTTATATGGGTAGATAGACAAAATATATTAATGACGTGTCAAAATTAACATTTCATTATGTGCGCATTTTAAAGTGTGAGAATAGAATGCAAATGCATTTAGTCTCTTACTCTGTCTAAATTCACATCCCATCACACTCACACTCCCTCTCACTCACTCACTCTGTTTGTCTCTCTCTGCTGCTTGATGAGGCCATCAATCTTGGGGCTATATGTCTCCTGTCCATCAATCAACAGACGACGAGCTGACCGCCAATTCCAATTGATTTCGTCAATTGATTTTAACACCCATCAGATGTCAAAGCCAAAAACAAAATGGCGTCATTCACATTCGACAGATGTGTGTGAGTGTGCGTGTGTGTGTGTGTGTGTGTGAGTGACTGATGCTGTGTGTGAGTGTGTGTGTCACTGACACGTCAATATTTTATTAAATGACATTAAACTGTCTCTATCGGCTTAATTAATTTATTGTTGCTGTATTGTCGACTCTCACACACACACACTTATATAAACTGTCTCTGTCTGTGTGTGTACGTGTGAGTGTGACATTTTTATTATGCAAAATCAATAAAACAATCTCTCACTCACTCAACTCAGCCGAATGTTCGGTCATGTCCTTTTTGACACCGACAGGCGACAGAAATGGCCGCAGGGCATCGCGTCGGCTTGGCCAAAAAAGGCAAAAAATTGCTTTAAATTGTTCAATTAATTTCGAGTTTTTTTAACCCCGTTGCCCCTCCCTCCACCCCCTCTCCAGCCCACTGCTGTTGCATGCCGCATGTTGCATCAGCCAAAGTGAAAATGAAATGGAAATGGAAATGAAAATGAAAACAACAAAACGCGTCGCCTGACAGTTTGTCAATCGCACTTTGGCTGCAACAAATGAGTTTGCACCACTCACCCCCTTTCCCCTCTCCACCCCTCACCATTCCTCTGTGGACATCTGTGACCCGAGGGGTCAACATGGAACAATGCCTCACGACCGTTCAGTTCATTAAATGTGCAGTTTACTTCCTTATTCTTTTTTTTGTTTTTTTGGGCACTTTTTCATTTGGCACCGAGTTCCAAATTAATTTGTGTTCTTTTTTAGACGGTAAAGTGATTAATCTGACATTTATGAATTGATACTTAACTTAAGAGTGGAAAAATTGAAAATAAATATGAATATAAATATATTTCTGTGTTTATCCCAATCCGAGCAAAAAATGTTGGGTCGTGTCAGACGATTTGTGCGAGAATCGCAGCCAAGTGATAAGTTATTCGATAGAAATTAATGTGATATATATTTATGTATATAAAAAGTACAAAATTGGGGCTCGTTATTGATTAATTTAGCACAAGGCTGTCACACTTTTCCAAGCAAGTTTTTTTAACAAATTCGATTCTTCAAAATACAAGGTGGCGCAAAAGAAGTCATCCGATGTTGTTTGGCTCTTATTTTTTTTCTAAATGAAAAACTTCGATTCTGTTTTTTGATTATGTTTATTTAGACCTTTAGAATTAATTGTGTTAAGTCGAGAAGATGATATCGGACAAATGGGCGCCGTCACAATTGATTGCCATACGGGCGTTTTATGGCATTTTCCATCACTTCGGCGAGCGTTTCGGGCGATAAATTCTCGCATTCGTGTCGGATATTTTCCTTGAGGGCTTCCAAGGTCTCAGGCTTGTTGATGTAAACACGGGACTTCAAAAAACCCCATAAAAAGAAGTCCGGGACCGTTAAATCGGGCGATCTGGCGGGCCAGTGCAAATCGCCAAAACGCGAAATTAAGCGACCCGGAAACGGAAATAGACACAATTATTCCGCGTTCTTGGGGAGTGTATCGCTCCATGGCTTATTCACTTGTATTCTGTATCCGTCTAGTCCACAAATGTCAAAACAGATTTGACATTGGCGGCCATTGCAAAAATGAGAGCATCTTCCAATAGGGTGACTTCTTTTGCGCCACCTTGTATATAAAAGAAACCTTTTAACGAAGTTAAAGTCCAGTGACGAAAACATGTCCATGCCCCAAAATTCCCGATATCCAATTTTGTGAAAATTTAACATATAAAATATTAAAATATAAATCCCGGATATTGAGATTATTCCAGTGCCAGTTCATGTTGGAGGGGTCCATTGCTGCTTGGCCAGTATCCACATGGGGATCAAAACCATTCGATACTATGATTCAATGGGCAAGCCCAATCAAAGCAACCCAAAGCAACCGTGCAAAAGACAAAATAAACATGTACACTCCAGAGATATACTTGAAAGAAGAGTCGCCAACTGTCATCCGATACAAGGGATTTCAAAATTGGGAATGTCCACAAATGACTCCGATTGTGGTGTCTTCAGGCCGCTAAACCTCTCGCAGGAGCACATGGAATATTTCCGTAAGAAAATGGTGCTGGAAATCTGGAAAAAATGTTACAAATATTAGGTTTCTGCTCCTTTCTCTGGATTGAAATTTGTAATTTACATTGTAAAAATTTGTATAACTATTTAAAATTTGAATAACTATTTAATAATTTAGAGAAGTATTCGCAAGCAGCTCTCGGCGTAGACTGCCTGTCTAGAACATTTCTATTTGGTAGCTCAGAATTCGAAGCCTACTACGCCGCAATTAACAAAATAATTTTTACAAAATATATATAAAACTTTGTCCTGACTGACTTACTGAAAAATTCACTTTGAAGACCAAACTGTTAGACCTAAAAATCAGAAATTTTCACACAACATAGCTAAGACAATTTTAGACAAAGTTCTCACTACAAGAAAATTACTTAGTATGAAAAAACTATTATATTTTTTTAAGATATCTTAGCCAAAGTTAGCAGTCCCGTAGTAAAATTAATAAAACAATTAATTGATATAAGAATTTAATTTCAATTTCAATTTGAATCATAAAATGCATTGCTCACACATAATGCGAAATATAAACGAATTTATTATTGGGGAAATTGGGGTACCCCCTTGATGACAGTCTGTCAGTCGAGTCACATGAAAATTTATTTGACTGCTGTCATTTTCATAGAGGTTCGGTCCAGTTTGCTGTCATTGTTGTTGTCTGTTGATGAAATTTCTATTTAGGATTAATATGTCGACGCTTTCTGTGTGTGAAAAGCTGGAAAGGTGGAAAACTTTGAATGCCACACTCCACAATCACAATCACAATCACATTGCCATTCACATTCACATGAGAAAACTTTTGATGCTTTTGATGTGACGGACAAGTGTTACGCACTCGTGCAAGTGGAATGACCATAGACAGGGTCTGCAGAAAAAGACAGAGATAGGGGAGAAAGAGAGACAAAGTGAGGGGGGATTATTGGCATTGAGTGGACCTGACATGTCTTACACTTGAAGTCTGAATGGTCGCTGACAGACTTGGGTGTTGATGAGGATACAAAACTCCCGCTTCGACTCTAGTATCTAATCTCATTGTGGTTTCGCATCATCTTTTTTACAGGTGAGTTCCAGAATGTGTGCTGAATTTGTATTGTCATCGAAATATGAAATGACGCATTTGAATGACAATCAACGGCTGGAAATCATTTATTTCTTGAGTACAAAAATACGGTTTATTTAATTAGTTTGGCATCTGACGTATCGCTCGGACTTTGACTGGTCTGAATAGTGTCCAAAATAATTGATTCAGCTGTCAATCAAGATGTCCGACACAACAGGCAGATTGAGTGCTTAGTTGACGTTGAGTACGAAAGAATGTCGATGGTAATGAAAATATAAGTGTGGAGAAAACTGGTAAGGTCTTAATTCCTAAAACAGAATGTGGCAAGGAGTTTTTTAAAATACAGATAACTACGACAAGTTATCGATTGATATAATCAATAATAATAAGGACTACATTTTTAAATTTATATAAATTAATAATTAAACAAGAGGGAAAGGCTATAGTCGAGCGCCCGACTCTAGGATACCCGTTACTTATTTTAATGAATTTTTTAATATTTTTTATTGCATGCTTTTAGGCACTTATATTTTTTAAAAACTTTAATTAGCCATTACCACCTTTCTGTTTGTCCGCTCTTGTTACGATTTAGTAGGATGATAGGTAATAATAGTAGTTAACGATAATTAGTAAAAAAATTATAATATCTTGAAAACTGTGCGTGTGGTGTTTTTTTGCGATTTACAGAGGCGGAAAAAGGCGTGGCAAAAATTTGAAACAAACTTGACCTGCGTGGGGTCTATAGAAGTCTGTGTGCCAAATTTGGTTACTCTAGCTCTTATAGTCTCTGAGATCTAGGCACTCACACGGACGGACAGACGGACATGGCTATATCGACTCGGCTGTTGATGCTGATCAAGAATATATATACTTTATAGGGTCGGAGATGCTTCTTTCTCACTGTTACATACATTGCAACGAATACAATATCCCCTTTTACTTGTTTTAAAAAGTAACGGGTATAAAAAACATTGTAGAAAAAATAAATTTAGTTATTTAAACGTAAAGCATTAAGGCGTTAAATTACTGAAATTGTAAACTAAAAACTGTAGTATTGTAACCATTATATTTCTATCCAGTAATCCATTGTTGGATGATAATTATACACCACTTCCGAATTCATATATCCTTTTATTTACTCCAACAAGAGTCGCATTTATGGCCAAGGGCAGTGCCAAAAGCTGTGGCAGGAGCAAGGGCTGTGGGAGAGGACATGAAGAGAGAGAGGGAGAGAGAGTGGAAGGTGTGGGGAAGGGAGGAGTGAATGAGGCAGAGACAGAGGCAGACATAATGCCATAATAAGGCTGTCAACTGTTGACGTTGACATTGTCAACTCACTTGTCAAAGGCGCACATCAAAGGCAGACGACAGATATCTATATGTGTGTGGATTCTTGTTTAGCGGATGTGTGTGTGTGTGTGTGTGTGTGTGTGTGTGTGTGTAAGAGAGTATTGTAGTTGTTGTTGTTGTTGTTCGTCTGTTGCTTTAGCTGCTGATGTTTGCTGTCATTGTTATGCTCCTTGTCCCATTGTTGTTGCCTCTTATTCCCCTCAATGTTGTTGTTGCTGTTGTTGTTGTTGTTGTGGCTTGTTGCTGAGGCTGTTGATGACGTCCGATAACAATGTCGAATGGCTTGCCGCTGATTAATTCGCTTCAAACTGCAAAACAAAAGGACTTTTCCGATAGCCGCAATCGCAATCGCCGCTGACAATCGCCAGCTTTCAGCGTAATTACTCACGCCAAACTGCAAGTCTCAGCGTGTCCGTGCATGTCCGTGCGTGTCCGTGCCTGTCTCAGCAGCTCAACACAGGTGGGCAGTGCCTAATTAACATTTGAGTCTCAAATGATGATGACATTTATTGAGTTGGGACGAATTTGCAACTTGCACGGATTCTCCAGCAAACGTAAACCCCTTTCGTCCTTTCGTCCTTCCCCCCTCCCTCTATCCCGTTAGACTTGTGTGTGATTAAAGATGTCCTTCCCTTAGTGGGGCTGCTTTGCTTTGTCTGCTCGACAATTGGGTTTTTCCTTTGCCCCGTCTCCCCTCCCCTCTTGGAGAAGCGTTTGATTTGCAACTCCTCGGACTTTCGTGTAATCCACGCACCTGGAAAATGTCCCCTCCCCGCCCCCTCCCTTACTTCCGCCTTCAGCCCTCTCGGGGACTCGGCAGACACTTGACATTAATTGGCCAACGGTTTTCGCTAATGCACCAAATTGGCTGTTCACGCCAAATCTCACATTCTCAGTCTCAGTCTCAGTCTCAGGCCAAAAGGACCTTATGCAGTTGTCCTTAATGTCCTAACCGCCGCTTGCTGCGTGACACATGAGCAGCTAATTATGAGAGCTGACTTTCCTTATTGCATTTCTCCATCATCTGTATCTGTGACTGAATCTCTGTTAATGTGTGTGTGAGAGAATAATTTGAATGGCTTCGCTGCCTTAACCATCAACTGATTCAATGCAGGAGCCAACCATTTAATGCTCCTTAAAGGTGTTGAAATAGGTAAGAAAATATCCCTATAGGTCAAATAAATTTTAGAAATCAAGGACTACTAAATACTGAGAATGACTTTTAAGTAGAGCAGCTCTTCAAAAAAATGTTAAACTTGTTAGAGTGAAAATAAATCAATAAATTAAATCGAACACAGTTCCAAAATATAATCTGAAAAAGGCTTTTATTTTTCTGTCATTCATTTTTTTTTCCTCGCACTCAAAACTTAATTAAAATTGCATAGTTTATAAATTACAATATTCTAAAAAATAAGTAACACACTAAAAACAATTATTAAATTAATATTAAACTTTTTAAGGTTCGATAAATTTGAGAATGTTAAAGTTAAGAAGCTCAATGAAAAGGGATACAAATTTTGGAACTGAGTTTCAACTATATTCAACATTATTACTTACTAATAAATTATATTCTGATTTCCGCATTTAATGTTCGTATGAATTAAGCTTTAAGTTTAAAGTTTTAACCTAAATCGAAAGCATGTTTTAGCACGACACACATTTCACAGTTAGGACACACACACACGCACACACACATAGCGAGAGAGAGAGAGAGAGCGAGAGAGAGAGAGCGAGAGAGAGAAGAATGCATCTATAGAGATTTACTAAGGCAGACTAAGAGACTTGGGGCAGACATGGAACTACCCCAACGACAACTACATATAAAATAGATCCTGGCCGGGCCAACACAGCGCCAACAGTTGCAGCAGACGCTGGTCGAGGTGCGGCTCGGAAATATAAGGCAAACAAAACAAATTGCGAACAAAGTGCGTCCTTCATAGTCCTGCCCCACTGTCCCCCCTTTGCTGCGACTCGAAATGGTGGCTGTGTGTGTGTGTGTGCGAAGTCCTTTCGAGCTCAGGGCGTGTTTATTACGAGCGGGCGAACGAGAGTCCTTCTTACTCTTCCCCTCCCCTCCCCTCCTCGTCCTTGTCTTCGTCGTCGTCGTCGTCGTCTTGGCAAGGACAATGAACTTGTCGCTTTCATCGTCGCCGAGCTCGTCAGCGCTGAAGTCAAATGTCAGTCAAAGGCGATGGAGAGAAGAGGAGTGAGAAGAGAGATGAGACCCCAAAGCAGCTGGAAGGATGTCAGTCACAGGGCGACGGCGAAGGTCCTGGCATAAAGGATGATGGATGAATTTGTGATTTGCAGGTTAAATAAATATGTCTGGCCTGAGACACGCCTCCGACATTGGCCGGCTGTTCCAGCTAATGAAGTGATTAGTGCAACGCCTCTCCATGCAACACATCTCATTAGGCAGACGAGAGGAAAGCGAGGAGAAGAAGGAGAAATTAAAGGACGACTAATAAATAGTTTATGCCTGAGATATGCGCATTTTTCGAAAATAAGAAAACATCAACGGAAATAAAACGAAGCACTTGCCATCGATCACAAATATTAAGCACATTTGTTATTAGGGATTCACCACCCACTAAACCACCCACTCAGCCACCCACTAAACCACCCACTAAACCACCCACAACAACAACAAAAACTTCGCCAACTACTCAGAGTCTGTGTGGAGTCTGGACTGGGGATTTTTCCCAGTCACATATGTGCCTGTAGATGCAGATAAATATGTGAGACGTGCATTGGGCGAGAGACTCGAAGAAACGACAAGAAATTTGTGGAGAAACCAAATAGGGAAAGAGAGAAATGGAGGCAACTCTAACGTTTTGCGTTTGCCAGTCTAATCAATTCCAATTAGCAGTCCAGCTCTCTGATGTATTCCACAAAATTATTATTTATCATTTGGTTATTTGTTATTTATCTCAGGCATAATTCGTCCGCTTTTCCATCTCTTTGCCCTTTCTATTTTCCCTATGCAAGACTTTCTCGCTTGTCCTGGTCCAATCTGTTAAATCTGTTCTGACCAACCATATGGATAATCATGCCACATCAAACACTTATGACTGACAAAAAGTGTGGAAGAATTTGATGAGTATATCTTTAACTTGAGTATGTCTTATTGTTTAAATACAAATAATTTACAAATAAGTTTAATAAGATAATTAGACAGAATACAGGTTTTAAATTAAGTATTTCATTTTTTGAATTTGTGTTTTTATAGTTCTACAACGTATTTAATTAAAAGAGCTGTAGGTTTTATAATAGAAAATTCCTCTACCGATTATTTACAATCTTTAGAGATAAGAATGACACTATAATTTTGTTATTCCAAAATGTATCTTTCAAATGGAGTTTATTCAAGCAATTTATCATAAAGGACTTTCTTAATCCGTAATCGGAAAAAAATTAAAGAAAAAAAGGAAATTACGGAAAATTAGGGCAACATTAAAAAAAAAATAAACATTCAGAAAAAAATTCATTAATTTTCTACTTAAAATGTATTCTATGCACTTACAAAATTTGTAGCATACTTATCAGCAGACTTAATATTAAAGTAAGCTCTAAAAAGTATGCTAACACAATGATTCTCAAATTTATATCGAAAGGACTCTGGAAAATGTGATTTTACTTTTGTTAATAGAGTCTAGTCACTAGTACTCTAAGCACCACCTTATGTCTTAGATTTAATATTACATATTTTGTCTAATTTTGTAGGTAAGTAAATAATAAATAATAATTTTGTTAAATGTCACATTTGAAAGCATCTTTAATAGAGAATAAATGGCATTTACTTGCGTAAAGTACAAGATGTTTAAGCCAATCATTAATATTGAGCTGCTGAAGCAATTGACAGACCGCGAGACGTGAGCCAAAGTCTCAAATGCCCCAAAGGATATGTCAGAGTCAAGATTCGTTAAATTGTACATGCATGCAGCCTTATTATGTATTATAATTGTTGTTGTCGATATATATGTGTGTGTGTGTGTGTTGTTGTTGTAAGTTGTTGATGTGGCTATTAATTAATGCGTCATGGAATGACATACTCAAGCCCAAGCAAATTTATGAAGATGTATTTACTTATACATATGTACATATGTGTATGTGTGTGTGTTTGTGTGTGTGCGGTAAAAGCATATTTATGGATTATGGAGGGTATAAATCTGCGCCGAGTTTTATCAGCTGAAACACTCACCCAAAAACTTCACCAAGGGGCAGCATAGAAAAATGGCCCAACCCACCAAGAAGATGAAATGATGATGGAATATGCGTATTTTTTTAATTAGCAGCATTTCCCACAGATTTATGAGTGTGTGTCCTTAGTCCTTAGCTGGACGTCTTTGATTTTCTCTTCTCAGAATCTATATAAATGTGTGTGTGTGAGTGTGTGTGTGTGTTTATTTGTATTTTCGCACTCTAATGCGCATCGTTTGGGGACTTTTGGGAATTATCTGCAGACGTGCCAATGGGCCAATGATTTATGCATTCGTTTAATTGAGAAGTTCGAGACTTTGACGGCAAATCCTTGAAGCTTTGATTATAATCGCACCTGAGCAACAACAACAACAGCAGCAAAAAAAGAAAAGTAATTAGACGAGAACGCCAAGGAAAAATCGCATGGAAATCGAAAAATAAATAATTGAGATGATAATTCCACATAATTAGCAAATCTCGAGTGATGATTTTCAATTATTATTGGCGTTCAAATTCCCTCTCTCTCTATCTCTTCTATTCCCCTTCTCTCAGGGGAATGCTCTCAACTTAATGCCAAGATTTTTCGTTTCTCATCTGGATTTCTCTTCTCTTTTTTACTTCTTTTTTTTAATGCCCCATTGCAAAGTTTTTGGCTCGCATCTTAATTAATTCCTGTTTGATGAAAAACACTTTTACAAATTAATGTCGCCCGGGTAAAGTTTTACCTGTTCGACATTTCCTGCTGGTCCTTGTCAGGACCTTGATGACCTCCCACCTCCCAAATGGACTGAAGTCCATTTTGTCAACTTTTCACAGCGAATTCAATTTTTCTTCATAATTTTTACCGTGTGCACACATTGAATACGTCCTTTCAATCAAGTGCCGAGTTGAGTTGAGTTGAGTTGAGTCCTGCCTCCCAGGACTCGCCGCACAACAATCGTCCGTGTCTGTGTCTGTGTCTGTGTGTGTGTGTGTATCTGTGTGTGTGTGTATCTGTGTCCGTGTCCACATCCACGTTCACATTCACGTCCACCTCCGCGTCCAACTGTCAGTCAAGTACCCGACACTCAAAGACCCTCTCTCTCTCTCTCTCTCTCTCTCTCTCTCTCTCTCTCTTTCTTTCTGATCCTGCCGCACATCGACGCATCCACACGTCACTCCCACTGACTGTCTGTCTGTCTGTCTGTCTTTATGCCTGTCTCTCACTCCCTTTTTCGCTCTGTCTCTGTCTCTCTACGTCTCTCAGTCCGTCTGTCACTTCAGAACTTTATTCGCAGCTGCAGCTCATCCTTCGCCAGGACACTGGGAGCAGACGCAGAAGTTGAAGGACCCGTCGCTGCCAAAGTCGAAGCCAACTCGCTTGAGAGACATTGATTGACTTTCTTAATAGACTTTACGTCTTGTCAAAATTAAAGAAAGCGTCACGCTGAAAGCTCCCACCCCTCAGCACCTCAACCTTCCCCCTTTCACACCCTCCTTCCCCATCTTTCCCCTTTATGCTTTGGTGTTCTTTCTGGGTTAAACTCAGCTGATAGACCCACATAAAACATAAAACATTCAGCTTACAGCAATAAATGCTACTCAAAGAGAGAAAAGTTAAATGAGGAAAAAAGGGAGAAAAAGAAAAAAGGGGATTAAAAATAGATGCACAAATCTTAAGTGAAATACAAAAGTTTTGACACATCTCTTGGTCTGGTCGGAAATTTACTAACTGAGAATCATTACCATCCTGATAAAATTTCACTTTTATATTCATAGCGTATGTCGAAGTAATTCAGAGTTTTTCACTCTGCAAGTTAATTGAATAATCTTTGAATAAACCAACAGATGTTTGCAAATAAATTTAAAGTTAGTTAAACGATATTAAAAGTAAATTAAATCTTTGTTAATTAAAAATTGAAATTTGTTCTTTTAAAAAATATTCCAAATGAATTTTAATTGCTAAATAATTATATTTAAATCTATGAAAAGGCTAAAACTTTCAATGCTAAAACTAAGCAATAAAATATTTTCTTTAATTAAACTTGAGGTTCACACTGACATTAAATTTCTGTAAGCTATTGTTTTATATTGTATTTCTTTCTTTCAGTATTTTATTGTCTTGCACTGATTATAATCTATTATTATTTAAAAATTATTCCAGTTACTTGAAACTTAATTTCATCATTTTGCAATACAAGCTTCACATTTCTATTTCATTATCTTATAATCTGCTGTGAATTTCTGCTTAAAGATTCCCAAGTGCACGTTCACATTGAGGAATCGCAATTCACAGGGCTTGGCAATTGCTAGAGGATTGGCAACTGGGAACTGGGAACTGGCAACTGAGAGCTGGCTACAAAAGCCGCTTATGAATTATGACACTTCAATCATATTAATTGCCAATAAATCAGGGCATGGCGAGAATAAAGAGCGAAGAATTTGCGCCAGCGAAGAGAACAAAAGCCGCCGCCAATCATTCAGATTCAGATTCAGATTCATCCTCCCCGCAAATTGGCCAACATTGAAACAGACAGCATAAAGCTGCAAGCGAATTGGAATTGGAACAAGCTCTCGACTTGGACTGCGACAGACAGACAGACAGACCTGACAGATCTTCCATCAAACGTGCGCTCACGTCAAACGTCAAATCTACGTCGTGGTCGAGGTACAGAGTGATAGAGAGACAGAGAGACAGAGAGACAGACAGAGAGACGGAGAGACGGAAAGTGTTGTGAGTTATGACGAGGACGTGCGCAAGTTGATCCATCAAAATGTTCAAATCCGATGCCAGTGCAATCGAAAGACGACGATGACGATGACGACGAGTTCTGGGCCATGTCTTCAACGTCAGCCGACATGACGGATGGTTGTGACTGTGGCCGACACCGAGGCCAACACGAACACGGTTCAATGATGACCACAGCATCCACTAGGCACCAGTCCAGTCAACCCAGAGAGGGGAGTGTTATGAGAACCTTGCACGTATCCCACTCTGTCAATTGGTGGCATGACGAATGCCTCACGCCACACAGATTATTTGATTTGTCGCCTCAAATGCAAATACTCGTGTCTGCCTCCTAATCCATAAATAACTAGACTAAATATGGCATTGAGTTTGTATTAACAACAAGATTGATCTAAGACTGATATTTGTATTAGAATACAAGTGCCTTAAACTACATGGCTACAAATGATGAAAGGAATTTAGCATTAATATATTTGGGACAAGAATTATACACAAAAAGTAGAAATTTTATTTTATTTTATTTATTTATTGTCTGGCTAAAAGCAGCCAACAGAACAATTAATTTATAAATATGACATTAAATTTAAAAAAGTGTTTATATATATTTAAATTACAAAATAAATTAGAATTAAAACTCTGGGGAATCTAAATTTAAGATATTTTTCGTTGTGAATTAAATAATTAAGTAAATATACTAAATTTAAATTGTTGTATGACGAACAAGTTTGGGTTAACAATTTGTGAAAGGAGCTTTAAGAACTGATTACACAATAAAATATGAAAATTCTATGATACAAACCCAAATGTGGCTAAAATCAAGTTTATCAGGAATTAGGCAATTAATGTAGAATTTTTATAATGGCTGATATGATGATGATGATTTGAGAAACTCAGTTTAAATGTTTTCAAATCCAAAAAGCGCATACTTATTTATTATTGCCCAAACAGTCAAGTAAATAATAAAGAGAACGTATCTAAATTTATGCGTGTTAACGTCAGGCAAACGGCACGTGAACTTTGGCCCCAAGTTCAACTCTTTAATGCGCACATAAAGCAAATTTCAACATACTTTAGTTTAAAGGCAGACATTACGAGTACAGCGAAATCGATTATTGATTTCTCGCCTGGCAACTCTCGATGGCAGCCTAGTTCGGCGGCAGGCGAAAAGGAAAAGCAGGAATAAAGGACACAAAACAAACACACACAGTGAATGGCGGGACAACAGAGAAGGAAAAAAAACACACACAGAGAGAAGTGAGGAGAAGGAGAAGGGAAAAAAGGAAACTGGCAACTGGCGCCCGCAAATGAAGGGCGAAATTGGTTTGGTTTTTGCATGTGAATTTCACAGAAAATCAACAAGTTGCCATCGGTTCGATGAATGGAACAAAGCAGAAGGAAGAGTGTAGGGAAAGTAGGGAAAATGAGGAGTTGAGCGAAGAGGTGGAGAGGGGAGGGTCGAAGTCAGAAGCAGACGGCAGGCAGACGCTTCCTTCCCAAGTCTCCCAGTCTTCCTTTCTGCTTTGCACGCACACGAATCCACAGTCGAGGGTGTGTGTGTGTGTGTGTGTGAATGTCGAGCATGTCGACTTCGGAGAGGGGGGGGGGGGGGGTTGTTGGGTGACTTTTGGGCGGCAAGGCAACATTAAAACGTGAAAAAAATCGCTAGCTATTTGGGGGTTTTTCGCCAAAAGGAAACTGAAACCGAGAACTGCTAGAAAAACAATTTTTCCTGAACTTTTTTGCTTTTGTCTTTTTGCGAGCAACACCACCAAACAGCCCACTCCATTTGACCTCTGACCCTCAGCCCTGCACGTTTGCGTGGCCTTTGCCGTTGCCGCTTTCAGCTTTCAGCTTTCGACTTGCCACACGGCGAGGCATGCGAATTTAATTCCTCGATTTTGTGCTGCGGCCTTGCCCTAGTCCCACTTGAGTCTGTCTGCCTGACTGTCTCTTTCTCTCCCTCCCTCTCTCTCTCTCTCTCTCTCTCTCTCTGCGTGTGTGTCTGGAGAAGGAGTAAATGTTGTAGGCTTGACTCTGCCACACTTTTGGAACACTCTGGCAACACACACATGCAACAAGCCGCAGCAATTGATGTGAGACGAAAAACCGTTTTTGGCATTTTATTGTCTCACCTTTCGGGCCTCATTCACCTGGGCGGACAGACGCAAATTGTTCGGCTCTCAACATGAATTACGACGCCCGATGCGTCATCAATCAATCAAAGAAAGGACCACGAATACGTATACGCCCTGTGGGCCCATCAAAGTGTAACGCACTTATCGTCTCCTCTCCCTCTCGCTCCTTCTGCTTTATCCTCATCATCTCTTTCCTCTTGGCTTTATTGCCGTGTTCTGCCTTCCATCAACTAAATTTCACAGGCTTGTTCAATTGATCTGTGGCAACGTTTTTAGATCTATGCAAAGGTGAATTTAGTTTAGGTTCCATTTAGTTTTCCCTTGCCCTTCCGTTGTGTGTGTTTGTGTTTGCTCGTCAATCAGTTGGCCTGATTGAACGAGTTTATCTTTGTCAATTTTTATCATGATTCACACGTTAAGCTCTGTAATTTTATAATGCTGCAATTTGTTGCCATTGAATATTGATTGCCTAGACATTTCATGTGCTTGTGAATTGCCAATTTTGATGTTATCTATTGATGGGAATGATTTCGAATATGGAAAGTCATATTTCCAGAGACTTTGATTTTATATTTAATACGATTTTAATTGAATCAGTAAAATAGCAGATAGGCAAAATTCTGTTGCATCTATAAAACTGCGATATTAAAAAAATATTGCTAATTAAAAAGATCTAGGAAATGAATTATTTTTTGTTGAGATCCAAGAATCATCTTAAAAGATCTCAGACTCTTTCTGCAATACACTACAAAAAAGTATTTGATGACAATATATTTATAAAGTATCTTAAAATCTCTTATGGTTTCTCTACTTTAATTTTTTTATTCCAAATTAATGGTTTTTTTCACAGATCACAGACTATGTCTGGCAGACTCACAATAGTTCAAATATTATTTAGCTACTGTTTTCATGTTGTCGATAATAGAGTCGTGATTATGGCCACTTTTGACAATCCAATTACCCAGCAATAACAATTGAAACAACAAGCAGGTAACAGCAATAAGACCAACTGCAACAAGTTTGGCCAACAAAGGCAACTGAAACGCGTAGGCCGCGTTGATTACCACCAACGATATCACGTTTATTGGGAGCCCCCTGGGGTTAATTGTATCTCAGCTCGATTCGATTGTCGATTAAGCGATCAGCTGCCCCCGCCACGCCCCCTTAAGCAATAGCTGATGGACAGACTAAACGCATATTTAGATCAAAGCTGAGGAAAAGGCTTTATTTGTGATTTATGATGTTATTGGCAATAAATCAAGTCAAGATCGGAAAGAGGTAAGAGATTCGGGTTCAAATCAGTTGCCAAATGTGCCGTAAAGTGAGTTTAGTCCTTTACACTTGGCAGCAAGTGTCAGGGGGCATTAGAAGACCTTCTCTTCTTAGCTCCACTCCACAGACTGGTAATTTGAGATCCCAGACAGCAGAATTTCAGTAGCGCATAAATTCCATGTCGCTAATCGGAACTTCATAAATGTCAACAAATTGAAGAGGTCCCTTTCCTTCCCTTCTTCCCCTTTTCCCTTTCCCTTTCCCTTCTCCCAATTTCTTATTCAGCTTCCGCGCTTCACTTTTGGGCCCAATTCAGTTATCGGTTTCTCTTTTGTTTTGGGCAACTATTTTGTTGCATCTTTTTCATATTTTTTCTTTTTGTTTTTGGTTTTGTTTTTGTGTTCTTTGCGCTTTTCGGATTCCACTTTGATTGGGTGTCGTCTGCGTTCAGTTTGGCGTGAAATGTCCGAGGGAATTACTTGAGCCGATGTCACACTTGATGAACGAGCACTGAATTTGTGGCATGTGGCTGTGAATTTCGATTCTGTATCAAGTTTCATCAGCACAACACAGAAAATGCAGCTAAGCACAGCCAATAAAACGTCGAAGGCAGCAACAAAATCAGCAAGGATGAATCACTTGAGAAGTATTCAGAATTGGTTTATCTTTAGGAGTTGATAATTCAACAACGATCTTATTTTATTTAAATGCAAATCTTATTTTATTTAAAGAGAATCTAATATAGAGATATAAGAAGTTAATTGAGACTTAAAAAAATATTTGCAAAAGTCTTAAATAAGATGGGTTGTTCTTTGTTATTCTCTCTATTATCTATCTGAAAATATGAGCTTAAATTTTTAGAGTAAGTTTTAAGCTAGTTAAAGTTTAAAAAAGTCTCAATTGTCTAACAAGTTTCTCTTAGTCACTAGTCTGTTGTCTGTACATCTACATTGCTAGTCTAAAATTAATTTAATAACTTTTTTTAACACACACAGTGAAAAGTAGGTAAAGAATTCAGCACCTACTCACTCTCAGCTAGTGACGAAAGTGAGAAAATCATTCCTGAAGTGAGTAAAAGAAACATGTCGTGATAAATCCTTCGCTTGTTAATCAACTGTCAATTGCATTGTCACATGTTGCAATCAAATTAACCGCAATCCCAGCAACTGACGATGACGATGACGCACTGCATCCACAATGGTGTCTGTGGCGTGCGTTGCATGCCTCGTTCCGTCCTCGATTTCATCTGTCCTGCATTGTTAATGTCTTCGTTTAGCATTTAATTTAACTGCGGTCATTCAGGGATAAATTGCGAGTTTTTCGCCCAACGCACAAACAGTCAACAATGTGAGGCGTCTACGTTGCGTTCTTGACGTGTCGTGGTCCAGGACCTCGTCCTGCTCCTGGTCACATTTGCCATGTGACGGATTACACGGAATGCCGGACAAAAGGAGGCGTGGCAGGGGCAGGATGACGACAGGCGTGCGACGGCGTTGCTCCTGTTGCTGATGCTGATGCTGATGGCAATGCACAACTCATAATTCACCAGGATAACAACACAAGGCTGAAGTTCGAGTCGCAGTTGGAGTGGGAGTGGGAGCTGTGTCCTGTAGACTAGTGAGGGAGGGAAGGGAATTCTGTTTGCCGTTTGCATTTGCTGCCGACTTTGCTGCTGACGTTGTGACACCATTTTCGGTGCGATGATATGGCATTCATCTTGACAGGCATAACTGCCGCCTGATGCCTCCTCCATGTCGTGCGTCCTGTGTCCTGGCTCCTGGTCATGATGATTTACTCCACGTCCCTCTCTCTATCACTCTCTCTCTCTCTCTCTCTTTCTGCCTGCGGCGAACTCTCTCTCCGTCTGTCCGTTTGTGTGTGCGTTGTCCGTTTTCGTGATGCATTTACGTCACTTACTTGAATGTTGCAACGCATTTTCTGGCCCACAGACACACACACACGCACACATGGCCGCAAACGCAAGGACATCGCTGGGATATGGGTTGAGTGGAGTAAGGACCCAAAACGCCTGACTGAAACATGTTGCGTCGTCAACAGCAACTGGCTCCGACCAAAAAATGTCCTTGACACTTAATTCACGCTGCATTAATGGGAACTGAATGAAGTTGTTGCCTCGCGCACAGTGGCACCAAATGCATAATTACTTCTGGAGATTAATTATTTCTTTTATAGCTTTTATTAATATTATTATAATTTCATTTATTTGTAGTATTATCATTATAATAATATTATCATTATTGTAAGCATTACTATTAAATTAGCATTAGCATTAGCATTAGCATTAGCATTAGCATTAGCATTAGCATTAGCATTAGCATTAGCATTAGCATTAGCATTAGCATTAGCATTAGCATTAGCATTAGCATTAGCATTAGCATTAGCATTAGCATTAGCATTAGCATTAGCATTAGCATTAGCATTAGCATTAGCATTAGCATTAGCATTAGCATTAGCATTAGCATTAGCATTAGCATTAGCATTAGCATTAGCATTAGCATTAGCATCAGCATTAGCATTAGCATTAGCATTAGCATTAGCATTAGCATTAGCATTGGCATTAGCATTAGCATTAGCATTAGCATTAGCATTAGCATTAGCATTAGCATTAGCATTAGCATTAGCATTAGCATTAGCATTAGCATTAGCATTAGCATTAGCATTAGCATTAGCATTAGCATTAGCATTAGCATTAGCATTAGCATTAGCATTAGCATTAGCATTAGCATTAGCATTAGCATTAGCATTAGCATTAGCATTAACATCAATCCCTTTATCATCATCTTTATAATTGTTTTCTTTGTTTTTGTATTTATATTTGGCCACACTGTGCAACTAAACCACTCAACTGGGCGAGGTGGCTTCAAAAACTTTTAACCCCAAAACACTTTTGCAGGGACCATGAACGCCTAACCCTATCCCGAACCATAACCCCATACATAAGTCCGTGTGTCCGCACATAAACGCACTGTAATATTGCGACACCAGGCAACCAACACATGCGTTACCCGAAAAAAGCTCGTAAATTACTGGGCAATGCTGGGTGCAACTTGGGGCAAGAAGTGTGAAAGGCTGCTGGCAAATATAAACATCAACGTAACAACAGTAGCAGCAGCAATAACAACAAAACTAACACTAACAACAACAACAACACTCATCGCTCATGTTGGTGATGATGCATTTTGCGGTCTGTCACACAAAATGCAATTTGACGGAGCTGTGCAAAAACAGTTTTTCAAGCTATCAACCAATTTGGCCACGGCTGCACGCCGGACCAACTGTCCCCACTGTCCCACAGTCCCACTGTCCCGGTGTCCTCCATTTTCCCCCGTTCTGCAACTGCAACTCCTCCTGCCCAACGGTGACATGTGAGTGCTACTGAATGCCATATCATGGCGAGGTTCAGCATGACGAGAATGCCAGGACACTACGACACTAGGATACTAGGATGTTAGGTGCCTTCTGCTCCTCTCAGTTCTAGTTGTTGCTGCTGTTCCTGTTGTTGCTGTTGTTGTTGCTGTTGCTGTTGGTGCATTTGTTCACGCACCCACTAAACATTTTTCGCCCAACTCGACATTTATATTTTTTTGGTTTTGTTGCACAGGACAACGCAGAGAGCCGACTCCGAATCCGCCTGCTGTTGCCCTTTTAGCCATGTTTTTTCAGCAGCTCTAATATTTTGTATCTCTCTCGCACTCCTTCTCTCTCCCTCTCCCCCTGTTTCGGTATATGTGTGTGTTTTAGTGCGTCCTGGACGAGTGTATATGTTGGCGGATTCATGTCGTCACTGCGTGAAATGTGTGGCATATGAAGGGAAGCATCCAGTCCAGTTCGGTCCAGTCCAGTCGAGTTGAGTTTATTCTAGTCCTATGTCCATTGTCCAGGCTAGTTTTGAAATTTATGTAGCGCTCGTGAGTTGGTTTATTTTTTGGTGGGCCACTGTTCAACAGCATGACCATTAACTGCCATTGTCCGAGTGTGTTCATGTCACAGCGACAACCAGAGACAAGCAAAGAGACAACAGCAACAGCAGCAGAGGAGGAGCAGGAGGAGGAGGAGGGATTCTCTTCTTCTCTCCGGCATCAGTTGATGGCACTGCTGTTGATGCTCGTAAATGTCAGCTGCGCGTGTTCGCCTCGACACTAAATGTCTTCAGTGGCAATTACAGCAATCTACACTGAGAGAATTATTTACCAAAGTCATAATTTAACTGAAAAAGAAATTAACTTCAATTAGTTTTCTACGTCTAGCTGTAGCTAAATTTAATTTAATTTAATTTAATTTAATCTATACTTTAATTTTTACTTAATTGGTCAACTGCTCTTAGTTGACATTAAATAAATAAATGTATAATGTATTCTTTAAATGCAACCATCTCCATAGATTTTATAATTTTTTTTAAATGCAAATTTAGTGTTTTTTTTTTTTCCTCCAGCTTCAAAGGTAAGTCAACTAAATATAACTAGTTAATTATAAATTTCTTCTTTAAGAAATATCAAATTAATAAACAACTTTTTTGCAACACATTTACAGCTTTCACATGTACAAATAGTTTAACTATTTATTTTATCTATTTTCACTTTAGAAAAGATTCAACTTTTTTTATGCAGTGTAATTTGAGTAGTCAACTGCAAAGTATAGTTATTTTCTAGCTGAAAAATCAGTCATCGCACTACAATTAAATAACTGACAATATGAAACATTTCAGCTGGTGACTAAATATATATATCCGATGCAGCGAGTCTTGTTTCGAGTACAAATCCGTCAAGAACTGCTTTTAGCTGACTCAGTTGCCCCTCAGTCATGTCGAGTGTCTTGGCCAGGCCATCAATTTATTGCCGATCATCATGCGATGCCAACCCGTTCGACTCGGATTCCGACTCAGATTCAGATTCAGATTGGGTTGGGCATCAGCATCAAACAAATCATGTCCTGTCACAATATTGACGGTTCCTCAGATACGAGTGCTAAAAATACTTGAAATCTTTACATTTTACTTTTGGCTCGTAAACCTGTAATCAGAGCTGCCTGTTGCTTTGATATCTCTACACAAATATGCCACAAAAACAGAGAAAATACAAATAAAAATATGCTAAGCAAAAACATAATTCAAGCCTTGCATTTACCTTTTCCCCTTTCCTCTTCTCTCATCTGCTGGGCAAAAAAAATAGAGGAAAACTCTGATCTGATGAATATTTCATGTTGCATAAATTGCCCAAAAGAGCTACTACTAAAAGGGGGAATTTGCTCCTCCTTCTCTCTGGTTTAAGTAGACAAAAAGGCGAATATGAATTTGTGTCGAGTATGCAACTGCAACTGAAATGTACGAATCGAATGACTGAACAAATTGACGTCATTTTGTTTGGATTTACCAAGCAGATTCTCATTCCCATTCCCATTATCATTCCAAAGTTATGGCTACGTTGATTATGTTTACGATTGTCTTTGATCTATTCACAATGCAATGGGCTGGGCAGTTAATAGCTGGATTTTGTGTATATTTTTAAAGAATAAATAAGTTTTGAAATATTTGCCAGAATACTGTTCATTGGGATTTGAGTCAGTGATGCTGTAGAAGGAGTAGGAGTATTGGTTGCAGGTAAATTAAAAATAGTTGTATTAATCTACCTAGCTTAAAAAAATTGTAGAAATATCTATTTATTCAAAGATCACTTTAGGTTTATAAAAAATATTTTAATTATTTTAATTATATTATAATTAAATTTTTATATATTAGCTTAAGCATTAAACTGAAATTTTGTAATTATTTTTAAAATTTTCCTTTATTGCACAAAATTGTAATTTTCTTTTTTTTTACAAAAATTATTGAAGGGTATTTTACAGTCTAACACTCAATATGAGATAACTAACTTATAAACATCATACGAATTGACCTACCTATTTAATGTCTTCTGTCCATCTGCTCACAGTGTATACTGTCGAGTCCAAACATGAATACAGTAAACCTAATATAATTTAAAATACCTTACTTTTGAGTACTCAAAGTAAGCATGAATATATATGTATGTGAATGTTCCCTCAACTCGATATGTGATGAAAAGGAAAAGTGAATATTGTATACTTTTTTCTTTTAGTAAATTATCAAATTCGTACAGTTGATTGACTGCACTTGTGATGGGCCCGAGCCACAAACATCAAATGCAGATGCAACTGGCAACTGGCAGCTGACCCAACCCAGAATCGGACTCAGACTCTGAGATGTGACTGTTCCTGTTGCTTCGTTTGAGGATGGAAGGGGGCAACCAAAGGGGGCACGTTACATGTGGCACCTCAACGAAATGCCAGAGTGTGATGATGATGACTGTGCCCCGTCCCGCAACCCCTCTCAAACTCAAGCGTTCTCTTCTTGGCCTGGCTACTAATGGACTTTCGCAATCAGCTGTCAATGCTTTCTGTGGCTATTTATTGTATTTTTGCGCACTGCCAAGTGTCACCGACTTTGCGGCGATTCCATCAATCAATCGCCGTCGAATTATAAATAACCAACTGACTCCGAGTCTGAATCTGAATCTGACTGTGACTGTGACTCTGACCTGATACCAAGCATCAGTTTTCTCTCCACACTATTCGGAATCTCTCAATCCCTCAACCCTCAAATTCTGGTGACGATTTTGAAAAATTGCCAATCAAAGAAACCGCTGAAGAGTTGGCAAGTTTCCCCTGCTTCTTTTCAATTTCAAGTCACGTTGCAGTTGACAACGAAATCAACAACGACATCGACATCGACATCGACGTGGACTTGGACGTGGATATTCGACATCGGCTCTCAGTTCGGGCCATGTGCCAAAAACAAAGAAATTTCTCAACTTTTGTTATTGTTTGCTTCACTTCCCCTTCCCACTCCCTTTCCCTTCGGTTGACCAGCAAATGGTTTTTGATGAATTACACGCCGAATTGTGCATTGACAATTGTCCGTGTCAGCGGCAAATTGTTTTGTTGTTCTCTTGTTTCCCTGTTTCCTTGTGGGCCACTTAATTGCCCCCGATTGTTGCCACACAATTCATTTGCCATCTCACTCGACTTTCGGGCATTTTTCGATCATCAAATGTGCAAATCTTTAAATCAAATTAACCAACATTTTCATCTCTTTTCGATATGTGTGACTGTGGAAAATGCAGCTGATGTTGCAAGGTCAATAAAAATGACAGCGGTGGGTTGATTGAGGGGAAACTGAGGCGATGTACAGCTGGTAACTGGTAAAATTTAAATGGAATTTGACGAATTTGTAGTGGAAATGTTGCTCCTAAAGCGCTCATTTTTAAAAAATTTTACATTTAAACCAAAACTGGGTGATTAAAGTTTGGCAAAAAATTTATTTAAAAATTTATAATGAACCCTAAATTAATCTCTTCATTAAAAATTTAATTTATGCTTTTCAATTTTAAAAAGCTCAATAATTTTACATTGGAAAGAGGATGTCGGACAAATTTATTTCAAATTTGTAGCAAGCACATTATCAAAATATTCTTTAATAAAATTTAAATTTTAATTTAAGAAGATTTATTCTGTGTTATGCCTAAAGCAATGGAAAATTAAAAATAAATAATAAAATAAAATTTAACTTATAGTTTGACCGGGAAAAATTAAAAAATTATTCACTCATTTTAAATACTTTACCCATAGTTGACAAATGGGGACTTAAACTCTGTTCACATGATCGATTTCATGTGAAACAAAAACGAGATGTACTTGAAGATTAGTATTACAAGTATTACTAATAAAACTCCACTTGCTTTCACCACTCAAGGCTCAAATCGAGTCGAATCGAGTTTGAGTTGCGTCTTATGGCAGCTGCTTATCTGTCAAGTGCAGCGAATCAATCACAACAATTGAGAACTGGCTCGAGATGGAGCTGATGAGTGTGAGAGAGCTCAACACAATGAAATGTATCTGTATCTGAGAGATACACGGAGCAGTGTCATTGCTAGGAAAACAATTACAATTACAAAGAGTGTGTGTCTGGTCGTGCCCGAGTATCGATTATCATTTACATACATCAAATGTACAATTTAAAGTGTCTCTCGATAATGTCAATATCATCATTCAACTTGAAGCGGAATTCGATGCGAGTTCCAATTCCATCGAACTGTGCCGGATTTCACTCTCCGATTGACAGGCCTTAACCACAGTAAACCCCCCCTAAGCACTCCCTTCTTCTCAGGCTCTTCCAGCTGTGAGTCGAAATTGAAATCAAAATCAAAATCCGCGCAAACAATCGACTGCATTCGCACTCGAGATCGTCATCATGGTTATATATACATACATATATATGTATAAAAGTCACATAGTCACTCAGTCGAACTCGATGCCATCAATGTCATTATCAATATCAACAACGTGATTGGACAGAAAAGAAAACCTCAGCAAATGCTTAGGCAATGAATTGATCTTCTCCTCCTTCTCCTTCTCCTCATCCTCCTCTTTCCCATATTTATCGCCTCTTTCTTCTTCAGCCTCGTGTAAACACAGACGCACTAACTGCACTCAATCAAAATTTTGATTATTTTGATATGGTAGGTGCTTCAGACGCCGCTTGCCCATTGATAAAGCCACAGCCACATCCACAAATCTAGAGCCAAGAGTTAAGAGCCAAGGGCCAAAAGCAGCTATAAGATAAACACACATACACACACGCACGAAATGGGATGAGTATTTACTCGGGACTCCTCTGGGCCTATAATAACAGCAACAACAACAACAATGTGGAATAGACCCAACTGAACCACACACTGATCTCTCTCTCTCTCTTTCCCTCTCTCTCTCTCTCTCTCTCCCTCGATTGCTGTGGTGGTTGGTGGTGCAGCTGCATCTCAATCTGCTTGTCAGCGCAGTATCCATATCCATGATATTCGTGGAAGTTCCACTTGAGCGCCTCAATTGTAAGAGAATACGAATTTAATTGCAGAACACAAACATTAAGCGTACAAGAAGAAGAAGAAGAACGCACCACAGTGCATCCATTGCACCACTGTGCAAGCAAACAGGGAAGAGTTTTTAAGCAGAAAGAAAATATTGGTGCAGCGTTAGTTGGGGAATCTATTTATGCGTCCTGATTACAATTGGATTACGTATAAATAGCTAAAGTTAACACAACATTCAACGTAGAATTGCATAAAAAAATTAAATAGAAAAATATATATGATAGAATTTGAATAAAAATAAATAACTAAATGATACAAAAATAAAAATGAATTAATTAAACAAAAAATAGAAGGCATTAAAAGAAAAATGTAACCTTTGAAAATCAACGCAAGTAAAAATTGAAGGGCTTCATATTTTTTTAAAAATCAGTTCTAATCATAAAAGCATTTTAAAGATTTTTGTTATTAAATCTGAAAAGTGGATTCCATATACAATGAAGTAACTTATAAATTAAAATCTTCCTATTACCAGAGGCTGATAAATGCTTTGAACAATTAAATTTTTTGCCATAAAGTCTTTAGATATAAGACTAAAGTTAATTTTTGAACTCACTTAAAATATCATATTTATAAAATATATATATATTAAATTATTCACTACTAAAGTATGATCTTTTACTCTTTATAAAATGAATTCTAACAAAAGTGCGTAAGTATTTATATAAACAGCTCATTACATTTAAATTTAGCTACAAATTAATAATAATAAGTAGGGCTGATCAAATGAAAAGAAAGAAAGAGCAAAGAGAGGTGAGAAAAAGCTCATTAACCTTTATTTGTGTGCTCTCATAATAACTATTTATTTGTGCACTTGAATCACGACGAATCGAAAAAGGCAAAACCCAATGAACAACTGCTCAAGTGCCACAAGAAACACACAAAACTTGAGGATTGGAATCGGGCAGGGGAGTTGGGGAATTGGGGATCAATTGTCGATGATCTGTCATATGTGGCCCATTGTACTTGGTATTGTGGCTGAAACCGAACTCGTTTTGAGCTTGAGCTCAACTTGAATTCAGAGAGATGTGGAGATCGACATTGGACGTGTGTTTGATTTGTAGTTTTGATTGATTGATTGCTTGCTTGACGCGATGCTTGTTTCTGATTTGAAGTAATGATATTTCGATTTTTGCGACTGAGAATGAGATAGATAGAGGGAGAAAGACAGAGAGAGACTGAGCGTGATATACAAATTTCTGGATTGGTTCCCACAAATAATGACATTGCGATATTTTCTCACAGCAACACGCACAAATTGACAACCGGGCAATGTTGCCACGTCTCGCAGTTGTCTGGCAACCTGATTGACAACTCACTGAGAAAGAGACAGCAAGAGGAAGGGCGAGAGAGAGACTCTCTGCGTTTCTCTCGATCGATCTCTGGTGCGTGACTGTTAACCCAAAAAAAATGTAAAACAAAATAAGAAGAGTAAATATTTTGCATCCCAATTCGTATCCGAATCCTTGCCAGACTAATCAACAATGCATCGATATAAAAGTGCGACTTGAAGTTTCTGTGAAACGCCGTCAGCTGATGCTGCAGATATCTCCGATTCCCATTCCAACTTTAACTCCAATTCCAATTCCATATACACCATAAACACATATAATCCTCCAGTCACTCGTCTGGCTCTCGCTCGGCATCTGAATCTCTCAGACTCTGTTTTGGCCTTCCTCAAGTCTTCTGAGATGTGTCGTCGTCGTCGTCGTCGTCGTCTCCGTCTCCGTCTGGCGCTATATCTTTAGCATCTCTGGCCATAAATAAGCGCAGACAGTAGAATGTATCTCTGGCACAAGGGCTTCAGATTCAGATTCAACTTCGAGTTCGAGTTCAGTTTTGGCCTGACATACGAGGAGTAACCAAGTAGGCAGCAGATTCTCCTCCTTATCCGCCTCAGTTCCCCTTTTGTCCCTCCCAAGTCACGTGCATTTGCATCCGAGTCGAAGGCGAAGCTTTTCGCACTGTCGATGGCAGATTGCTAAACTGCTGAAGTTGAGTTTTTAAGGAGCAAGCAAATTTAGTAACATTCCCTAAACAAGACCTAATCGAAAACGCTTTCACAACTAGAAGAGTCTAACTTAAGGTTAGAGTCAGATTGGTTTTTAGGGAAAAAGATTCTGTTTCTAAATTTCATTGAGAGGATCTTACAATATTCCCCAAATTATCATATTCGTTAAATTTTAAAATTTAGTCTTTCTAATACTCATATTCGAATGTAATCAAGATAATGTAAATTTGGGCAATTCAACATTTATAAAATGGTCAAATTTTCTCAAGCTTAAGGAAAACATTTTCAAATATACAGGGTGTCACAATACTTCCCTATAATGGCAGATTTTATAAACATCAGACATAACGATAGTTATTATTCTTTACAAATTATAAATCAATCATCAAAAAGATTTGTGTTGAATATTTTCTTCTTAAATTGTATTTTCTTTTTAAATTGAAACATATACTACACAAACATGATTATTCCTTAGGAATATAATAATATCAGACAATATATAATAATATATCCACCTTGATATCAGACACAAAAATCAAGGTATGTTGCATAATCCTAAATTTTTCCTTAAATCTCTTTTTGAATCTTAAGAAACTAAATCTCTTTCCTAGTTAAACTTTCACATCGTGCACAAAAAAAAAGGCTAAAGACAGATCAAAAGTCAAAGGCGACTTTCAGTTTTAGCAATTAGACAAGTCGTTAACTGATTTCCGCAGCATTGAAATTCAAATCCGAAAATCGTATGCCAAACCCAAGACCCAAACCAAAATCGAATTCGTATCTGACAATTTGGCGCAGAGAGACAGAGAAGAAAGAATATCGCAAGATGCCAAACAAAACTCGTGAACTGTCAACATCAAGAGTTTAGTTGGAGTTGGAGTTGGAACTGAAGTTGGAGTTGAAGTTGGTTTGCGTGTATGTCGCTTGGCTCATATCAGTCAAGACGAATCTCTTCTGGGGCCATGGAACAAGCAGACAAACACCAAACAGACAGACAGACAGAGGGACAGAAAGTGAGAAGCTGCAGAGAGATTTTAATTACATCTGCACTGGTCGGAGACTTGGGAATGGAATAGGGATTGGGATTGGATCTGGAGTTGGATCTGGAGTTGGAGTTGGAGCTGGCAATTATTTACATTAACACGATCACAACTCAGAGACACTGCACATGCATCATCGTGTGTTATTTTGCGATGTCGATCGCAGAGTTAAAGTCCAAGTTGCAGTTGGAGTTGAAGACGAGGATCTGCCTTGTATGCATATTAATTTATTGGAATCATGTTAGTGAGTCGATATTGATACAAATCCATTTTCGATCGAGCTGCTGCGATACCAGAGCTGTGTAGAACCTTTTACAAGGCACCTCTTGCAATTTTTAACTGGGCACATGCTGTGGCACCGACAGCAGGCAGCAACATTACAATCCTGCTACCAACTGAACACTCCACACTCCACACTCAATCCCCATTCCCATTCCCACTCCCATTCCCATCCCAACTCCCTCTTTCTTCCTCATCCAGCACCCGCAAATCGCATGCACTGCGATCGTATTGAGCTTTAATCGTTGGACTAAAACCAAGGCTATATCATGCAATGCCATCCATGGACAGCGTGGACATCGGACACGATCACAGCACAGATTGGACAGCTTCAAATGGGAGTCGAAGTGGAAAGTGGAAAAGACGGGAAGCAACTGCAACATCGGACAGAGCTGAAGCTGAAGCTGAAGCAGAAGCAGAAGCTGCATGCCACATTTGATGGTTGCTGTTTTCTAATTAAATCGAATCGATTAAACATTTGATTTACTGCTGCACACACACGACTCTCTCGCCATTAATCCTCTGCGAAAGTCGTTTAGGGTTCTAGGATAATACTTCGACATCGACTGATCGTGGTCTATCAAGAAGAAAAGTCAAAGCGGCCTGATCTTCATTGATATTTTATTATTGTGGAGTGTCCAATTTTTACTCTCCAATTGATCGCCAAATAAAGTTGGGCTTACAGATCTTTCCAAAAATTAGAGCTGATCGTCGAGCAGCCGAGGTTAACTTTAAAAGATCGACTGATCTTTGTATAGTGTAGAATACATGTCTTTAATTGATTTTCGAGTAAAAGATTTATATGTTAGCTTTTTAATTGATCACCTAATCAAATTCTTAAATTATCCGTAAGTACCGAGAAAAAGGACCTATTTGTTGATAGATCACTGTGTCAAGTAATAAAATAAATTCCGTATCTATTTGAGAATTATATCCTGAGTATTTTACAAATATTTAAAACTGATAACCGCTAACTGATCTTCGGGTAGTAAGAAATCGATCACAAGCGTAGAATCAGAACTCAAAATCACCAGCTGATAATTTTGTTAAATAGTCATTGATAATTGATTACTTTTATTATCGAACACTATGATCTAATCGACGTCTTCAACTGATCGTTCACAGTCTTTATTCAAATTTCAGTACAGAATTAAGAAAGTGAATTCCGTGCCTATTTCCTGTACCACATCTGCAGAGTTCTCATGCGCTTTATCTTCTTCTGGATCTGTAGAATGGCGTACATCAAAGCCTCGGCGGTGGGCGGACAGCCCGGCACATAGACGTCGACGGGGATGATCCGATCGCAGCCGCGCACCACCGAGTAGGAGTAGTGATAGTAGCCACCGCCATTCGCACAGCTGCCCATGGAGATGACCCAGCGCGGCTCGGGCATCTGATCGTAGACCTTGCGCAGAGCGGGCGCCATTTTGTTGGTCAAGGTGCCGGCGACAATCAGGAGATCCGTTTGCCGCGGGGAGGCCCGAAAGACGACTCCAAAGCGATCCATGTCGTAGCGGGGCGCCGCAATGTGCATCATTTCCACGGCACAGCAGGCCAGGCCAAAGGTCATGGGCCACACGGACCCCTTGCGACCCCAGTTCAAGAGGTCATCCAGGCGACACAGCGACCACTCAGTCCAGCCGATCTGATCCGTGCCGAAGGGGGAATATCCCTGCTTGGGAGGCACTCCACACTTGTCCACATCGTGCATCGTCTTCTGCTCCCGCAGCCACAGGGAGCTCATCAAAGGTCCCACTTTTGTGGCAGTTGCAACTTTACCTGCCACCTTATAAAGTGCTCCTAAGGTCAACATTTTGAACATAAATTGATGCGATATTATGGAAACTTAAAGTTTTCGTTACAGTAAAATATACTGAATTTCTGTAAATGTCAGTTGGAGTGAGAAATAGTTGTATTTTACAACACTTTCGATGACTGACGTGTATTTTAGTAATCGATAATTACATATAATCAGAGCTCCCGAAATTTGCTCTATTTTTTTCATGGCTCCCAAAAAAAGTGTTCGCTCCCAGATCCCTTTGGGAAGTGCTCAGATCAATACCAAATATTTTGCTCTCAAGCAAAAGAGCAAAACTAAAGAGCAAAGCAAGTTATTTCGAATTTTTTTTTGATCTCGTGCTTAGCTAAACGAATCTAATAAAAGTAGGCTCTTTCTATTTAAATTTATACGTGCATGTGTGTAAAGCAGCTGAGCTTCACTCGCATTTTGGAATTCATATCGCTAAGTTCTCCAAAAAACTATAAATATGAACAACCGCGAGAATAACAAAAAAGTTCATATTTTCTTTACGTTCAACAGTGCAAATAACAAATCTGTCTGTAATGTGTGTGGTCAACAAATCGCAGGAAAGCACGTTACAAATTTAAGGCGTCATTTGGCTTCACGGCATTTAGAAGTCTTGGAGGACATTAACAATAATGATCCGAGCATGCAGCCAAAACAAAAAAAACGAAAAATTATAATCGAGACTAACGCAGAAGAAGTCACATCGTCAATTGTTCAAATGGTCACAACAGACGGAAGACCGTTTATCGCATTGGACAGCAAAGGGTTCCGTACCTTAGTAAACCCCATTTTCGAAGCTCTTTCAATGGACCCCATACATTCAAGGAACGTAATAAATCATGTAAAGCAAAAAGAGATGTCGATCAGACATGAAATCAAACGCTTAGCAAAAGGAAAGCTAATTTCGCTAAAAATTGATGTTGCAACAAGAATGGACAAAGCCATTTTAGGAGTCAACCTGCAAATGATCAATTCCGCTATGGAAAAACATGAAATTACAATCAAAACCCTTGGAATGATTCAATTGTTCGAATCGCAAGGGAAATATGACTGAATTTTACAGGACGCTCCAGTTCAAAACACCTCATTGGGCGGAGCTAGCGAATGTGGTTTTAGCTACTCCGGCCACACAAGTGTCTGTGGAAAGAGCATTTTCAGCACTTCATTTTATCTTAAGCGAGAAGCGCTGCGCTCTAAGTGCTGAAAACATCAACTCACTTCTATTAGTAAAATTAAATGCAGACCAATAAATAATATATGTACTTAAAAACAATGTTTGTGGTTTTCCTGCATAAGAAACAATAGCGGATAATTGCACAGCTTGAAAGTATGTGGTTGAAATAAGCTGTGGCATTGGTTTTGGTTGATTTTATAGTTTGTAAATATAAAATATTTAAAAAATAAATGATGTAAGCTTCAGACTAACTACCTGGATTTATTATTTATATATTTCTTTAGATTTTATAGATGCCACTGATTCATTGATTCACTGATACATTCTTACATATAAGATTTTTTTCGAGACCAAATGTCAAAGTGCTCTTTCGCAATGTGCTCTCGCTCAGAGCGTCTCCGTTACAAGTTTCTTAGCAAGTGTTTTTTTATCGAAGGGTTTGATCGCCTACTTTGAGATCAATATAGGCACAAATGAGCAAATTCAAAAAAACAAATAGACCCGAGCACTCGATTTTGCTCTTGCTCTATGAATTTTTGTGCTCATTTCACTGAACAGACTGCTTAGAAAAATTTGGTTGAGCAATTTTCGGGAGCTCTGCATATAATGCTACTTATTCGATACAATTAGCAATTTATTTAGTGTTTGATAACTTTTGAAATGATATTTTGACGTAAAAAGTATAGAAATAAATTAAATATAAATATAAAGAAACTAAAAATGATTATAAATAAATTAGATTTAATTCAAACATAGATAAAACTTACATGTAAATTGAAAAAAGGACCTAAATTTTGTTATTGATTGCTAGAATATATATTCTTAAATTAGCTTTTATCATATTCAAACTCTAGAGTTTCGTAAGGTCAACTTTAAAGCTTCGCAAAATTATCCAACTCGCATCCTTCCAAGAAATTAGAGCCTCAATTTGTGGCTCACATCGAGTTAGTTGATTCACGAGTCTCTTGACAAATGACAAACTGACACTTCCACCAACTTCACCTTTTTTTGGGGGCAATTTTATTGCGACTTTTGTTTTGGAAAAATAAATGAAGAAAGGGGATTTTAATCATTCAGTTGGCGTCATGTCGCACTAATAGTGCCAATTAATTCGTGCGACATTTTTGTGGCATGATGAAAACTTGCGACTGCCTTGAATTGAATTAAATTGATTAAAGTGGGCGTGGCAGGGGAAAGGTAATCTATAAAAATTATTGCATTAAATCAGAAAAAATTCCAGGGGAAGGAAGAGCGGGAAGAAAATAGCGACAATGACAACACGACACGTTTGACATCTGAGTCCAAGTTGTTGTTGTTGTTGCTGTTGCTGTTGCTGTTGTTGTTGCTGTTGTTGTTGCTGTTGTTGCAGTTGTTGTTGTATGCCTAAGCATGCTGGGCATGTCAACAAGCGACTCGAAGCCTGTTCAAAAGCCAGCAACTGCCAATGGAGCCAGCAACAAGTCAACGCGCGCTGACAGCAACATGAGCGCAACAACAGCAACATCGGCAGCAGCAGCAGCAGCAACAACAACTACAACAACAATAACGAGAGCTGAACGATCGTCGATGATTGGGATTGAGATCGGCATCTCGGCATCGGCATTGGGATCGGAATCGGGATCGTCAGTTGTTGTTGTTGTTGCTGCTGTTGCTGCTGCTGCTGTTGTTGTTGCTGTTGCTCATCTTCATCTTCGGTCGCACTGAGTGCACGCACTGAGACACAAACCGCGTGTGTTTTTGTCGCAAATCGCTAGATTGCGATCTCATTAAAGCGAATTATTTGTGTTGCTGCTTATGTCCAAGACTGTTGCATCTCTCACTCGCACTCCCAGCAACAGCAACATATACCAACAACAACAGCAACAACAACAGCAGATTCACTAACAGATCTCCGATTCAGGAGCAGGCATTTCCATTGGATTTGCTCTCAGTCTCAGCTTGTTGTTATTGTTGCTGTTGTTGCTGCTGCATTCGTGATTGTTATCGCAGCAACAAAGTTGTTGTTGCTGTTGTGGTTGTTGTTGTTGTGAGTTGTGCTGAGCAGTCGCCGATTTGCCAATCGTTTAGGCTACCATTCCCCCAATTGCTGCTGTTGTTGTTGTTGTTGCTGTTGTTGCTGTTGCTGTTGTTGTTGTTGTTGTTGCTGCTGTTGCTGTCGTTTTTCTTGGTTGTTGCTGTGAGTAAAATGTGCGATTAACGCGCTGCCATCGCCATAATTTATGCTATGCCCGCTGTCAATAAGTTTTCGGGTTGTCACCCATTCCTTGTGTCACACGATCGCTGGCCAAACTCTAAATTAATGCCCAACACTTTTGAACTTTGACTAGCAACCAATGCCCAACCCAAGTCTCAATCTCAACTGAGGACAACGAACTAAACAACATTCCCTTTTGTGTATTAACTTGGCTAGAATTGCATTTGCATGGACTTGCAATTATTTATTGTCCTCAGATCGTTGTGTGGGTCAAGTTAAGCTACTTGGATTAATGATGTCAGCAAAAGATAAAGGATTTAATATAATTAATTAATTAATATAAAATAAAAACAAACAAACTTTTCAAATTTACAAATATTTATGATTATCAATCGCCATTACTTTTACCTACAACATGTTTGTAATAAACTGTTTTGTTCAACATGATTTGATTTTCACAAAATAATCAAAAATAAGCTAAAAAAAAAAAAATAAAATAGTCAGAAAATAGTCGTCCAAAATAATCCGACTATTTAAAAAAATTATTTTCGATTATTTCTGATTTTTTTTTAAGAACTTTTGTAATTTAAGATTATTTCTGATTTTTCCAACAGTGAAGTAACTATGTATACTACGATTATTTTCCAAAAATAATTTAATGAATTGGTAATTCAAACCGAAATTTAACAGGTACGCTATCTAGCAAATTTTCAACTCTAATTTTTTGTTGATTTTGACATGGTTTTAACAAACAAATGAAACATCTCAAAATAAAGTTTAACGTGTGGTTTTATACTAATTATGACTTTGACGTTAATTGCGAGTAAAAACAAGAGAAGTATATTTTTGAGTTGAGATCAAAATCAGTTTTTGCCAAGTTTAAAGTTGATCTTATTTTTAACTTAACTTTTAATGTCAAACCTTTTGTTAATTTTGGCATGATTAAAAACAAAAACTGAAACGTTTCAGAATGAAGTTTAAAGAGTTTTGTCATGACATAAGGAGTTGAATAAGTGTTAAAATATAAAAAGTAAAAATTGATATCTTGAGGCAAACAATTATTTAAACGAAATCAAATAAATTTGAATGCAGAATGAATTAAGGGGTCAAACCTTGATGCAAATTACTTTTCGCTTGGATCATATAACATTATAGCATTAACATAAATTCCGTTTTATTAATAGAACTGAGTAAAACTTTGAGTTAGCGATGACACATGATGGCCTAGACCTTTGAGATAAAGATTGAGATTGGGAGGAGCTATTAGAGCGAGAAACAGATGGCATCAATTCTGATGTTGCTGCTGTCATGTTGCTCCCGTGTCAGCCACAACAGATTACTTTGGTCGTCGACAGCAGCAGCAGCAACATAAAGAAGAAGAAGAGCAGGAGCAACATCTGTTGTTTGTCCCGGGAGTCTAATCAGTTGGTAATTTGAAGGGCACAGCGGCGAGTGATGGCCAAACATCAGAGAGATACTTCGGTGACTTCAGGCCTGACTTATTGCAGGTGACTGTTATTTGTGGGTGGTGGGTGAAAGTGGTTAACGGTGGCTTACACTGAATGGGGTTCTCCATCCACTCAACCCCTTCGCTTTTTAAGGACTTGGTCATTTGTCCGTTTGCCGGACATTTTGGCCAAATAAATGGCCAGTGATTTGGCGGGGGAGGGGGAAGTCCAAATGAATGAATTAGTTCCTTGGAGAATTTGCAGCTTTTGTGGCTGAGATTTCTCTGCGCTGATGGATGAGCACCAAACCAGTCTGGCAACCCTATCTATTTAAGTATCTGTGTGTGTGTGTGTGTGTATCTTCCGGCTGATCAATTTGCTTTATTGATAATAAATTTAATTTGCTTACCAGAAAAAGAAAATCACGAAAGGGATGCGTATTTAAATATTTATTTAAATTTGAAATTGAAATATCGCATTGCGAGTGCGTTGAGAGATTTATGCGTTTGCATCAAACTGTGAGATTAATTGCCACCAATTGCGGCAAGAAAATACACGGCAAGTGTAAACACACACACACCCACACACACACACCCACACCTCTGGCAAGTGTGAAGTAACTGAGTGTATATGTGTGCAGCATAAATATTGATAAATACTTTCCAGCCGAATTCAGTTGCTTTTCCTGTCCGCTTTTGCTTTTGGCAATTAACAATTTTCTTGTGCCACATTGTTGCATGTGGCATTTGCCGCATTCAATTGTAATTAGGCGATAGATTTGGCAGACTGTTGACTCTTGTGGCATTCCGGCATTGATCCCAAAATGGCATCTGCCCCAAAACTCCATTCCCAATTCCAATTCCGTTGCACGTGTCCTCAAACCTGTTGTTGCTGTTGTTGTTGTTGCTGCTGTTGTTGCTGTTGCTGTTGCATGTTGCTGTTGCGCATGCGTGGATATACTTTGACTTTGGCTAGTTTTCTATTAATTACACTGATTTATGTGCTCATTGTCCATTGTTGTTGCCCCTTTCCACTCACTGCAGCAACAACTCCAGTTATCCCCTTCTTCCCCCTTCTTCCCCTTCCCCCTGTTCCTTCATCATCGTTGTTGTCTTTATGATGCTTAACTTTTAATGGATCGTTGCCCCCGACAAAAGAAAAGCAAAGAAATTTGGCAATATTTGTACTAGCCATGTGACCATTGTTATCGTTGTTGGCCCACGAAAGTTGATTACAATACTGCGCAGCTAAATAGATGCATAGATAAATAAGGAGTTGCTCACTAGTTACGAGACATGAACTTTACTGTCCAAAATATAAAACCAACACATACTACGATATTTGTATGGTTCTATCGTATTAATTTTGTTAATTGTTGCTAATTTATAGTGAAAAAAATAAATTCAATTTGCTATAACATTATTAATATCTATCTTTTAAATCAGCGATGGGCACGCAATGGCTCCGGGAGCCAACGGCAGCTACAGAATTTATATTTTGTGCCCATCGCTGTTTTAAATGATAAACTTTGTTCAGCTCTTTTAATATAAACAAAAACATGTTTATTTTTCCAACTTATATTTGTGAGTGTATAAAGACATTTACAATACAATTTATATTATTACATTCTTACAATAAATATATATAAATATTATATGGATTTCTTTTTAGATTTCGTCATATAAAATCTAAAAAAATTTCATTACTTTAAATTACTTCTTTAAGCTTTCTCTGATTTCTGTTGCTCACTTTTATTTTTATTTTTAATGTCAATAAGTTTCTCTCAGTGTAGTGTAGTATTCATAGTTGCCACTCCTATGCTACAATAGTACAATACATAATAACAAAGACTAATTATGTTGATTCCAGCTAAGTAGAACTCTTGTCTGTCCATCTCCGCAGCAACGAGTGGAACTGTTTATTTGAAGCACTCGCTTAATGGGTGCCAAGTGCCAATGATGATGCACTCAGGGCGATAACTGTTTTGACGGACTGTAAACCCATCGACAGCACATTAGGCACTCACCAAACTGCAGGCGGACAATTGATTTGGAGTTGCGGTTACACAGAGAGGGAGAGAGGGGGGAATGGAGAGAGGAAGTGAGAGAGGAGAGAGATTGGGATGTGCTACGGCCACAAATTGTGGCCAAAAGGCAGTCAGGTCACAAGTGGCGATGGAAATAATTCAAATATCGACAAACAAATGCCACTAAAAGATACAGATACAGATACAACTAAATCTATAGATGCAGATACATTGGCATCGAATGTTTATTTGTTGGCTGCTTTCGAGCTTCAAATTTGTCACTTGCATTCTCAATTAAACTAATTTTATGAATTGAGAATTTTAAATTTAAGTAAATAATTTTAAACACACATTTTATATTTCAAACATTTTTTTAAAAGCATTTTTGGATTTATTGTCGGTTGTTGAATAAACTTGAAGTATCTTTTGTATCTGTATCTGTATCTGTTGCTGTAGTTGTGCCCAATAAATTGCATCTATTTTGCAAATCATAAAAATTATTATTTATAATGCGTTAATTTTGGAGCTTCGCCATGGCCATAAAGCAGTTGGACTCATAAATTGGCCTAGTCATGTCCATGGCCAATTTCTCTTCCACCTCCCTCCGACTGTCTCGTTGCCTTCTTGTTGTTGATGCCTGATGGAATCCATGAGATACAGATACAGATACAATTGTTGCCCGGTCTGTTGTTGGCTGAGATTTTCCATGCACGGCAGCAACAATATCAACAACAACAGCAACAACAACAGCAACATCAACGGCAACTTCGCCACCGCACGAATTGTGCGAAAAAATTATTTCTGTTGTTTTATTTATGTTTACAAACTGATTTATTCGCGGGCCTCCAACGCTCTGTCTCCCTTCCTCTCTATCTCACTCTCTCTCTCTCTCTCCCTCGAAATTTATTTTGACAGACATGGATTGTGTATCTCAGTATCTCAGTATCTGTATCTGTATATCGCATCTCTGCAGTTGCATCCGCTTCAAATCTGTTGGCATCTGATGCGCGAAGTAATCAAGAAATGGCAATGCCAATGCAACTAGTCATCATCTTTCAATCTGATATTATAGAGAGATAGACGGAATTCACAAAACTCCATCTTCAAAGAGGCAAACAGTGAAGAAGGCTCATAAAATTAGTTAACCTAACAAAAACTCTTAACAAGGTAAAAATCAAGTGACAAACACGATTTTAAATTAAATGTATTACATGAATTATTCTTTCTACAAAACTTTACATTCGACACTTAATGATTCTGTTTTTTATAAATAATAAATATACTTTTTTTATAATTTAATTTTCAAGTGTAGTAGACTCTAAAAGATACTTTGATAATGTTAATAATATTATTAGTAAATACAAGAAGTATTCTTTGTGGTAAATACAATATATTTGGAATTTTAGAATGAGGAAACTTTCAAAGTCGTGAATCAGTCGTCGCACTTTGTCTGGCTTCTGGTTTCTGGCTAGTGGCTTTGGTAATTGATGTCCTCTTGGATCGGTCAACCAATGAGCACAAGCTGCCTTTTGGCCAAGACGACGTAAAAGGAAGCCAATTGAGTGAAGAAACCGGCTCGGTGACTTTGGCAGTGGCAGCAAAAAAAAAAACAAAATAAAAAACAGAAAAATGTAACAATGGTAGCAGCTATCAAACTTACAGCCTGGCCATGCATCAATGTCAAGCTTGGAGCCAACAACGGGAACCACCTCTCGATGCTGCTTGCTGCCATTGGCCATTGGCGGAACAGGGAACAGCTAACAGCACAACGGCCAAGTGGCCATTGTCTGTGCATCAAACGGGGGCGAGATCGTTGCGGCCTTTCGGACCAGGCCCAGATGTCAACCGCTTGAAAGGCTTTCAGTTCGGTAGCTCAGCTCATTGGTGGAATTCATTGTCATTGTTTATGCCTATCCAGAGAGAGATCGAACTGATCTCTCTCTCTCTCCCACTCACTCTCTCTCTGTCCCTCTCTCTTTCTCTCTCTTTCTCTGGCTGTCTATATAGACTCTGTCTGTTTGTTGTTGTCGTTGTCAGAATGTAATCGCCTGCCAAACAAAAACACTCCATAAGAAATAATAAACAAATCATTTCGCCGAGGCGTTGATTCCTAGACAAACATTTGCACAGACAACCAGACAACACCACCAGCACCACTGACACCACCAACACCACTGACACCACCAACACCACTGACACCACTGACACACACATTCCGGCTGCTGGCCACCCGCACACGACGCGATATTGATTCGATCGCGAGCCTGTCATCCCATACTATACTAGACGTCGAGGTAGGTTGCCAATTCCCAATCCACAGTTCCCCACCATCCCCCCTCCATACACAGATCCCAATTCCAACTGCGAGCTGTCGAGCCACTTGATTTGAGTTTTCATAATTGCATGTCTTGCCCGGAAAATTGCACATATGTATGTACATATTGAATAAATAGAAAGAGAGGCAAATATAGGTTTTTGGCTTACCAAAATCAAACGATCATTCTGTTTTCCACAGCGCCTGACAACATTATAGGTTCATTGCATCTTATAATTGCCTGCAAATAAAAAAAAGACATCTTTCAAGAAAGTTGTGTACTCTTTATAGAAACATTTAATTCTGTTAAGATATTATTCAAATATTATTTTAACGGTTTACATTATATTCTACAAAATTAAATTAACTTTTATACGAATTTCCAACTGGCTGCTATAATACAGAAATATTATTCAAATGGGTTAAATTCATGCCTGTTAAATTTAGATTAGAATTACTAATCAATTAATTATTTGCACTATCTAATAAAATCTTTATACTTACAAAAGTCGATTGTATTATTATTAACAGAACAGTTTTATAATTTTCTAAAAGATAATAGGTATTCTTAAATTTTAGCATGATTTAATCTTTTTCTTTAAAATTTGATATAAAAAAATCTATAAGATTAAGCATTTTGTCATTAATTTTTCTTCTTTGATTTATGAACTTATCACAAATTTTTTAAGAATATATTTGCAGAAATATTACCATTCCTAATACCAATAATATTTTTATAAATATTTTATTTTATAATGATTTTTTTAACATTCATTGTAACTTTTATCTCTAAATATATTTAATTTTTTCATTTTTTGTAATTATTGTGTCTACTTGAATGCCCCGCAGTGTACGCTCTTTGGCAATGTCTATCAAGCTGCCAGGAATGCCAACTGCTGTGCAGAACACAGCAGTGCGTCGCGAGGGATCTTGGCTCCCACAACAACAACAACCACAACAACAACACTGCAACAACAACAACAACCAGGGGGAGCAGGGGGAAAATTGTTGGCTCCAATTCTCGCGCCTGTTGATTGCTTGAGTGCATATGAGTATCGCAGCTGCTGCCCGGAATCGACGTCGACTTTGTTTAAGTTGGGGCAAACTGTCAAAGATATCCCAGCTTGCCTTCCTTTCCCCTCCCGATCCCCCTCTCCCCTTCCGTCTCTTTGGCGTTTCCAACTGGGGTCGATCGACTGTTTGCTGCTTATTTTGTTGCATGTAGATCGCTTGATTGATGATTTGTTTATTTTGATATGAGAAATCTCTTCGCACTCGCTTCGTCTCCAGTCTCCCGTCCCCCGTCAAGGGGGGCAAAGGGAGACTGTGAATTTTTCGCCAATACGCGTCCAAGTCTTGGGAGTATGAGTGCTTTTTATTTAGAATAGCCTCCAAATAGCCACCCCAGTGCGAAAGTGCGAACAGCATTGTTTTTAATTTATGAATTATAATTTATTTTTTGTTCAGCAATTTCTGCTCTAAAATATGAGGCCACTTTTCAGGCGGGCAATTGAAATTTCCACATTGATTTTGATATATAACAGCAATTAAACTGATCGCTGCCTTGGAATGCTGCAGATAATACTCGTTCAATTCACAAATTTGATTTTCAGTTTATCAATCATTGAGCTTCTTCTGCCGTAGAACTGTTGATGGACACGCCTCATATGTGGCCACAGATGTTGGATCGTATAAATATATCAACGAGGCGAAACGTGCTCTGGTTTAATAAATCGCTCACAATTTCATTTTTTTGCAATTCTGTTGCATGACGCATTCGTAAATGTTGCACGGGCAACTGCAAAGAGTTCTGCACTCTAAAGTTGATTCTTTAAAGAAAATTATGTATTTTTATTGTCTTTAAAATATAAAAATCACTAATATTTCTGATTTCTAATAATAAATTGTTTGATTCTGTTTTGGGGCTTATTCGTAAACGTTGCACGGGCAACTGCAAAGAGTTCTCCACTCTTAATTTCATTCTTTAAAGAAAATGATGTAATTTTATTGTCTTTAAAATATAATAAAAATCACTTACATTTCTGATTTCTAATATTAAATTGTTTGATTCTGTTTTGGGGCTTATTCGTAAACGTTGCACGGACTGCTCAAAAATATATTAAATGTCTTTGTATTTTTCAATTTATCAAACAAATGATTGCATCTTAAAAGAGTGTGTATTTGAAGAATCGAAACTATTGATTCTATTAAATTTATTCTTTTTAATGGATTGTTCATTAATCAGTCAATTTAAGGACAACTGATTCGGTTTTTAATTAAGCAACCTTTCCCACTTTTATAATTTTCTGTGATTCCATTACTTGCTCTATTTTAATATTCAGGATTAAGGGTTTTCATATTCTAATGGCATTATTAGTTTCTTCTAAAGTCAAAGGCAATGGGTTTGTTTAATTTGAAATTTACAGTTCAGCCGCAGCTGCGATGCCCAAATCTGAATCTGAATCCAAACAGACGCTCGACTTGACCAGGAGGAGGACAACGCAGTGGTAATTGCTTGGGACACATTTCTTATGCCTGTCGCTGACACTGACGCCTTCTTAGTTGCCACTGGCAATGTGAAAGGAAAGGGGATTGGGCAGCTCTTATCAGCGGAATTTTAAAGCGCATCTTGCGCCTCGTGAAATAAAGAAAAAAGAGCTTGTGACTCGACTTGGACATGGACATGGACAGGGACTTGGACATGGGCAATTCATCGCTGGGCTCTGCGGTCTGTCCGAAATCCGGGACTGAGATTGGACTCTGCTAATTCGCTGGCATTTTCTTTATTTTAGCCAAATGCGTCCGTTTTCTCTGATAGCCTTGTCTTGTCGTCTCCTCGTTTCGTGTCATTTCCTCTTTTTGTGTTTTTTTTTTCCAGCTCAGTTCTTCAATTGCCGCCTCGAGAATGTGTGGGGGAGTGTGCCAAGAAATGAAATTCTTGATATCTTTTGTTTGTTGTCACTGCCGACTGTCCTGACGCATCTTTGTCCTTTCGCTTCGACTCTAATTAAAAAAAGTAAACTTAAAAAAAGAAGGGAAGCCGAGTGACCGCACTAATTAGCCTCAAAGCAGCCACATTTGGTATGCCTGTGATTTGTAAAAGATTTGTGCTTAAAAAACTCCTCCTCCTTAAAAAAGACTCAAAGGAATTCAGCTACAAAGTGCTGCCATTGCATTTCTTACAATAATTACAACAGTTTCGATTGCATTTCTCAGAGTTCTTGTTCCTGTTCTTGTCAGTTGTTAAACAATTCGATAAATCTGTAAACATGTCACATGCAACCGAATCAATTTTCGCATCAATTCGTGGGCATTGTGTGAAATGAAATGACAACTTCAACTCCAACTACAAGTTCGAATCCAACTCCAACTCCAACTCTTTGTCCAGCTTCTAAAAACAAATGCAACTCAAAGTCCAGCTAAGGACACAACTGGACATGTTCAGAGCAGTTCAAATACGAGGATAGCATTTAAAACTAACCACAAAACTCAACGTATCAAAAGTCTCCAAATAAAATTGAAAATTACTGCCAGTGGCGGGGCTAAAAGGGGGTCGGTCAGTTATGAAAATTAAGATGATAATCTTCAAAATGCTTATTACTGTAAATTTTAAATATTAAATATATAAACCTTTTAGTCAAATGATCAACCACGTTAAATTTTGTTACAAATATATACTTTAAAAGTTTTTTAAATAACGGAAGTATAAGCAAATACTCTATATTTTCAAAATAAATCTGAGATTAAATGTTTAAATATGTATAACTTAACATTTTTAAATTTACTGAACTCCAGCTTGTTATATTGTAAGTGCATAATAATTATTAACACAAATATTGTTTTTCATATTTTAAAATATTTATCATCATTTAATATAATAAGTATACATACATATGAATGTTTTAAAATGTTATTTCTCTGAAAAACCAAGGATTAAACTATTTCATTGAGATTAAGAACTGTTTCTTGCAATCATAATTTTTTTTTTCACTCATTCCCAAAACGTACCCCCCTCCAGCTACGCTCCGCACAGTGGGGCGAAAGAGGATAAGAATTTCTATCGCCATTTCAGCTGCTGTTGCTGTTGCTGATGATGCAAGGATGACGCTGATGGCTTGAATTGTCTTGGCTTGTCTTAACTTGGCTCTGACTTGGCTCTGGTCAGCGAGATTCGAGCTCTTGTCGACTGTAATTAAAAGCAATGCACTAAACATGTGTGGAAAAGAGAGAGAGAGGTACGGAAAAGAGAGATACGGAGGAAGGAGGGAAGTGGGAAGTGGGAAGACTGCACTTGTTTGCACACATCGAAATTGCGCAGACACTTGATGACAATTTCAGTTAAAAGAAAACTGGTAACGCAATGAAATGCCAGAAAAGCAAGCGAATAACAGAGAGTGAGATAGTGAGAGAGAGAGAGAGGGATGAACATTTTAATCAATGTATGTTGTCGAAAGCAAATAAAAGAAGAAGACGAATAACTTTTGACCTGTCGCTGTGTCGTCCGTCGTTTTGCTGTGTTGGCGTCTTTGCCACGAAATTAGCAATGGCAAATAGAAATCACAATCGCCAGGACAATAATACGAGTCGAGTCCAAAAGGTCCTGCTAACGTTTGCTTTCCATCTAATGATAAATACCTTCCAACTCCCCCTTTTTGAGACGTGTGAAGCGTTCGAGAAAAGAATCGAAATCAATTAGCCAATTGCACTCGAAAGATGCCCATCGCCTTTGACTTTGACTTTGACACAAGTCCTGTCCTTTCCTCTCCTCTCCTCTCCCTGCTCTGCCTTCGTCCTTTCGTTGTCCTGTTGTCCTGTTGTTGTTCGGACCCGTCTGGTGCTCTGAACCACATGAATGCGAACGTGCCGTCGACAGGAGCCACAACAATTGAGGTGATTGCAAGCGAAATCCTTGGCAGGACATTGCTTTAGACTGCTCTGGTGCTCTGCCGACTGCTTGAAGGATCAAGTTATCATAACTCTTGACCGCAATGCGATGCAACTTTTATCCAGAAACGAGGCACAACAACAACAACAACAGCAAGCACATTAAGGACGAGGACAAGGACGAGGACAACAGCAACAGGAAGGGCGACGGGAGGCAGCTGAAAAGTGTGCTTGAATTATTGATGAATACATCCCCACAGGATTGAGTTCAGCTGAAATCACTCATGAGCCAGCAACTAGCCAAAAAACCAAAAAACCAGAAAAAAAAATGAATTCGAAAAACAAAGCGTTAGAGAAAGGATTCGTCCTTTGAGGTACAGATTCCGACAACGTGTCCTGTGAATGGGAATGGATAATGTATTGCACATCATCATGAACAATGATTTCATGATTTCCTTGTTGTTGTTGTTGTTGTTGTTGTTGTTGCTTTTGTTCTTTACACTTTTCCAGTTCTATTTGGTCTTTGGTCAAATTAAGGCAGAGGCAGAGGAATATGCACTGAAAGAAATCGGAATCGGGTATTTCTGGATACATTTAATCCAACAAAGTGACAGAAGTTCAGTAATCCCGAATTTTCTTAAACTAAGTGAAGAATAAATTTTTCAAGTACTGTTTTTTCGCTTTAATTATTTAGAAATTGTTTCAGTGAAATTAAATGTTTTAGCTTTTTTTAACTATTTTAATGCTGACTAGTTGCAATTTTATCCACATATTATGTTAATTTAACAATAATATACTGAATAAATACTACAAAAACTCATAAAATATTTTAAAATTGAATGGTTTTTTAGAATGGTTTTTCTTTCTGTGTGACAATAGAGAGGGAGAAATGAAGCCGCGACCCTTGGGATGTCCTGCTTCTTTTGGGCATTCTACTAATGGGTCAACCGTCACTCGGACGGACGTCAAAGTGTCTGTAAATCACCCACAACAACAACAATAAAAATGGTACACAAAATAAAAAGTCGACATAAAACAAAAGCAAACCAAACCAAACCCTGACAATGGACATTCGAGTTTGAGGTCAGAGGTTGAGGCTTGAGGTGAGTCTGAAAACTGGACACTCCACACACAAAACAACAACAAATACATCATGACAACTTGGGAGGCATTTAGGGGGTGGCAAGGGGTGCAAGGGGAGGAAAGCTGTCTCACCTCTTTTCCCTCCACTTCTGCTATTGTATTTTGTTTTTTTTTTTGTTTTTCAGTTTTTGCTTTATCCTATGCTCTGGTGTTCTATCCTATCCTGTGCATCTAATAAAGAAGGAAAGCATGTAAATTACTCTCAAAGGTATAATTTAGTTGCTCACTTGTTGTTGTTACTGTTGTTGTTGTTATTGTTGTTGTCGTTGTTGTTGTTCAGCTCAGCTTTTGATATCCCTTTTGCATCAAACTCCTGTGACATGCAACACCATTTCCATTCGACGCTATTTTGGTCAGACTGTACTTTGACCTTTGGGCCAGAACTGTTGCTTTCTCTTTCTTTCTCTATATATATAAGATTGAGCTATAAATACACGGACAATGCCGGATAATACCAAGTAATTATCTACTAAGAAAAAACATGCGAAAAAGTTTTAAGACTATATTATATTATATGGTATTAATTTTTTCTAAAATTTAAAAAGATATTTAATAATTGATTGTTATTCTTGTAAGCCTATTTTAAGCAAATTCTATATTTAGAATAAAATAATAAGAAAGAAATAAAAAATTGGATTTAATTATTATATAGTATTATGTATAAGAAACACAAATTGATCTTCAATTTTAGAATAAAGTTTCCCAAAAGAATCAAAAGAAAAAAGTCCCTATATTATTAAAATGTTCCATACTATTTTTAATGTTTTCTCTATACATTTTTTTACATACAGTCTATTTTTTGTTAATTTTTGTTTCAACACTAAAACTCCTGAAAAAATTCGTCATTGAGTAAAAATACAGACAGATATATTTCTTAAAAGCTTGTATCTCCATTTACACTCCAAATTATATGATCGTTTTTAACCCATTCATTCTTATTGAAAAGATAATGGACTATTTTGAATAATCTGAGCTCATTTTAAGCATTATAATATTTTGGCTTAACCCTCAAAGGGTCAACCTATAGGTTCATATATGAACTTACCTTAAACCCATATTCAAATTCAGCCTCTTTAATAATAAAACTCAATCATATGTTGTTTAAGGCAACAGTTAACATAGTTGGGCTTAACTTTGAGTCCAGTACTCGTAACATATAATCCCCCAGTTGGCAACAGTTTCAGTTTACCTCGTTCTCATACATATACATATGTATAATATGAACTAATGAGATCTCGTCGAGATTTGATTCTTAGCATGCCAACAAATATTAAAAGCCAAAAGTAATATTCATTAAAAGCGGCGATAAAAAGTGGCTAACTTGTAACTTTTTTTGTTTTTTTTTTTTTTGGTCTCGCAACAAACACAAAGTTTTGTATCAAGGCTTGTCAAAGGGTTGAGAATTTTTGGATGCTGAATGGAGACGGAGACTGAGTTTGGGCCTAGACGATGATGATGACCCGGCAACGTTGTGTGAACATTTCATTTTAATGTTGGCAAAATGGTAGAGAGAGAGGGAAGTGAGAGAGGGAGGGAGAGGGAGAGGGGCATTGCCACTACTAGCCATGTGAGACGAGTTTGGCCGCTGCCCGTTTGCTTCTTCATATTTCGTACTTGAAACGTAATTACTTTAGAAAATAATCGTTAAAAGTAATGGTCTGTATCAAATATATTAAAATATAACGCAGAACGAACAGCGCACGAGTGGGAGGGAGAGAGAGAGAGAGAGAGAGAAGAGAGAGCTAGCATCAGTCGTTGAATGTTGCCAACGTCAGCAGCAGGCAGAAGAAGAAGAAGGAGAAGAAGAGAAAGACGGGTTCGCAGTTCTGGCCAAGCATTTGCACTCGTCATGTCAGAAGTCGTCAAAATGAGTCGGAGTTGGAACTGGAACGAGAACGGAAATGGGAATGGGAACGGGAATGGGAATGGGAACTAGGATGGGCGCCATAACGCTCCATTGGCTGCCATTTGCCAGTTGCCGAGAGAGAGAGAGAGAGAGAGAGAGAGAGAGGGGGGAAGACTTGGCCATCAGCTGAAATGAGTTTTTATCAACGTCTGTCTGGGGCAGTCGCATCTGCTCCAACTCTCACTCTGATCCTGGGCCACATTAGTGAGGCAAAATTTTATTGCACCTCTGTTCTCAGCTCCATGTATAATATAATTCTCTCGTTGACATTAAACAAATAAAAATAACAAAAAATAAGTTAGAAAACTGCTGTAATGTGAGCTAGACAGTAAGATACTTGCTGCTGGCAACCGATTGATTTAATCTCAAGAAATTAAATTAATACAACTAAATAAGTTATTAACCCATAGAAAGCAAAGTAAGAAAGAAAATATGTTAATCAAAGTAAAAATAATGTTCAATATCAATATCCGGTATTCAGATCTATGTTATTCTTTGCACCACTCTAAAAGCATCCTCGCCAAATTTGGTAGCTCTAGCTCTTGTAAGCATTGGGGCTTAGGTGTCTAAAAAAGTTTTTTAGTATAAGATTTATAATTTTGAAGACCATTTGTTTAAAAAATGAGTCAAATAAAATAAACTTCATTCAAAAAATTAAAAAAAAAAACATCTTATTGTATTTTTATACTTTTTGTTTGATTTTCCTCAACAAAGTCTATTATTTAAAATAATAACATAATATTTTTTTTTAAATAGTGTTGATGTTAAAAATTCGTGTTTTATCAGTTTAACTTTTGAGTTTGGTGGGTCTAGAGAGTTGGGAAATTCGCATATTTAGACACAAAGCTATAACACTTCTTATCCATTTTGGCTACCGGGTATTAAAAAAAAAGCCAACGCAATTCGCGTTTTTGTGAAATAGTTTGTTGTGCGGACATCACTTTCATAATGCATAAGGCAATTTGCCCACTGTCCGCCAGAGGCCGCTTTCACATAGAGTGAGACAGAGTAAGATGAAGTGGAAGAGATAGAGATTGAGTAGGGGGAATGCACATAACATTTTCCTTTTGTATTATGTTAAATTTAATTTCTTTTGTTTCGTTACTCGCACGTCATTTGCAAAATGAAATTATTACAAAATGTGCTTTTTCTCAAAACCTCATTTGGCTTTTCTTAGTTCTTAGTTCTTAGTTCTTAGCTTCTTAGCTTCTTTTCCATTCGCATTTCTTTTTCGTCCTGTTGCTTTCCCTTTATTTTCTTGGCTTCATCTCAAGCAACGATTCCCGCGGGCATATCATCAGTTCCATCATCAGCGGAGAAGTGTGAAGAGGGAATATTCCCATTTTCGGTTTTATGTTCATTTCTTTTGTGTGCTCTTTCTCTCTCTCTCTCTCTCCCCAACTGCCACTCTCACTCTCTCTTTCACCCAAGCAATATCTTTTCATTGCCTTTTGTTTTTCGCATTTCTTAATCATTTTTGAGTGTCTTAATTTAACTTGTATACTCTGCTTTTAATTTCAAGTGTGTCCATTCTGTCTGTCTGTCTGTCTGTGTGTCTGTGAATGTGTAGGTGTGTGTTTGTCTACTTACTGCTGACCTTCCTCCTTCCTCCTGTAACTGCTCCTGATAGTATCATTAGCATTTTCACAATTTTCTTCTCAAAGTTCTCAACGAAATTGCAAGCAAACAATAAAAAAAACGTCAGAATTAAATTTGCAAATCAACTTGAAACTCGTGAAAATTTGAAATGAGTGCAAACCACTTGCAGTATTTATCTAGTATACGAGTATACTGAAAATACTAACGAACTTTAAAAATAAGTATCACTATCAATAGTCAACGAATTTAAGGGAAATTGAAAGTGTCTCTAAGTCATTTGAGAGAAGAAGTTTATAAATGAGAAAAGTACTGCACAGATTCTTAATATTTAATGTTAAAGATCTACTTAAAAAACCTAAAGTCCATCTTTTGAGTTGACCAACTTCATCGTAGAATTAGTAATCAGGTCTTTTCACTTTCAACAAGATTCAATTCACTTGACATTGAATTCTGAAAAGATGAATCTTTATTTTGGCAAGGAAATTTAAGGGGAAATCGCAGAAATCAAGTGAAAACCGGAATAAGCCTGTTTATAAATAAAAACTTCATATGAAAACTCCAGGCTCATATCTACAATTCTATAGAATATTATTATATTTAAGTTACATCTTTTAATCTCAATATTTGTTTCGATCTTTAACTACTTGCAGAAAGATTTTTTACAATGATACTACTGATATTATCTTTTGTTACAATCTCGCACTTTGCAAAGTTCAAACAACTTGAATGCTCAGGTTTTCCAAAAATCCCTGTAATCCCATCCCAAGTAACACAGAAACTGAGAGCATTTCATTTAATTTGCACAACGTTTATACTGCAGTTCTTAACAATGCAGGATGTAGGATCATTTATGGCTAGAATCGCATCTAACAATCAAGTCAAGAGTCGGCAATTCAACAGGACTGACTGTGGCTTGGTATTAATTTCAATCATAATAATATCACCTACTACTCGTCCTCCCTCTCTCTCCTACCTCTGGCTAATACAGCTGCCCTGTAGTTGGCCAAGTCCACAGCACAAAAGTTGACAAATGACATTTGCGACTCAAAGTAATTTCTTTCAATTAGGACGCTGCGTCGTTGTTGCATCCACTTTTTGTTGCGCGTTGACATTGACATAGCGCGCATGTGCAACACGCTCTCAATCTCCCCTCTCTCTCTCTCACTCTCTCTGCCTCTGTCTCTGTCTCTCTCTCTTCGAATCAAATCGAGCGTCGTGTCAGTTATTAATGTTGCACATTTTGTGCCTTAATGGCTAATTCAAGAGTTGACAGATGTGCGTAATTTATTCGCGTTTCTCTTTGCCAACTTTCCGTCTCTTGCTGTCTCTCTCTCTCTCTCTCTCTCGCTCTCTCTCTATAGCATCTGCTTGATCCTTAGTGTCCACTTGATAAACGATCCTCGCATTCTGGTGTTGAAAAATGTTGCAAAAATATGATGAGGCCATCACGATGGCGGCCAAACAGATAAGCCATAAGCCATAAGCCAGAAGATGGCCAGAAGAGAGAAGAATCAGTCGAGTGGAAATAACAGAACTGAAGATTTGCTTACTTTTAAGCTGGACAAACGGCATTTCATTTCAGCCAAATTCATGTCTTGGCCTCGATATCAGTTTCCTAGTGATCATGGCTTCACTTCTTGTCCAGAAATTGTGATAGTCAGTAGATTTGGGGGCTCAGACTGGTGGGTAAATTAATCCTAACTAAACCTTTGTCTTATCACAGCCAACTAAAATAAGATTAAATCGAAGTTACAAGATTATATCACAAATAGATATTTTGATATATGAAATTAATAAAATCTCAAAAATAGAAACAGTTCCCAGAGAAATGTCTAAGGGAATTGCTGGGAATATCTACTAGAATTTAATACCCGTCAATGATTTTAATTGTTTGATAGTTCATAAAATTAAAGTATTAATTATTAGTCATACCTTATAAAAAAAAAACTCACTAGATAATATCAGGAGAACTTTTCTCAACTTGAGTTAACAAATATGAATCTTAAATGTATATAATATTTTATTATTAAGAATTATATCTAGAAATACAATACAATAAATTATTTAATATATAATATAATATAACTTTAATAATACTTTATGGTATTTTATTAAAATATTGCTATTTTGAATAGTGTCGATTTTAGCAGCTCCAACTAAACACTTGATATCAATGCAAACTGTATTTAAAATCAATCCGCAATCAACTCTTGACCCTGAACAAATATGGCAAATCAAATCTGGCCAACACAAGAGCCACATTGTCGATTTGGCAACAGCAATCGGTGCCCAAAAACGCAGAGAATGAACTGGGATGAGTAGGGAAAAGGGGGAATGAGGTGTTGTTGGTGTTGATGTTGATGTTGATGTTTTGGCCTTGGCCTCGACAGGCGTTGGTTTTTAGGGGTGGCAGCGCTTTGTGGTCACACAAATTGCCAGCGGTGGCCAAATCGTCAACAGCAACAACAACAGCAACAATGCAAATTGCTTAGATTTGTGTTGGACCACAAAGCGTCCCGACATGGCTGGGATACCTGAGGGGCAGACGGGGGAGGGGCCAGAGGGGGGCAGAGGGGAGCAAGAGTCATCAGACAGCGACTGGTGTTGAAGGATTCACGATGTGACAGTGTCCGTCCTTTGACATGCGGCATAATGTTGCTGCCGTCAACGAATGTTGCTGATGGACCAACAACAGCAATATCAAGTTAAAGTGAGACAGCAACTACGTAGAGAAAGAGATAGAGGTGGACATAGACATAGCTTACAAAGAGAGCTCAAACTGTTGTTGACAGCGACAGCAACAAGGACAACAGCAACAACAGCAGCGACAACAGCAGCAACAACAACAACAGCTGCAATAAACTTGAAGTTGACAATTGTAAAAAGCGAGGCACATATGAACCGACCAGCTCACACTGCCTCCAAAAACGATAACAACAGCAACAAGCAACGAGCAACACAAATGTTAGCAACAACAGCAGCAACAGCTAACGGCAATCATAAAATCAACAACTATGAAATTCATCACCGCTCTGTGAAAGCCGCTCGTTGACACTTCCGCCACATGCCACATGCCTCCTAGAGTCACTGGATCAGCAGCAGCAACTGCTCTTGTTGTCGTTGTCGTAACAGCAACAACAACATCAACAGCAGCAGCAGCAGCAGCATCATCATTCACGGCAGCAATGGCGACGGCTAAGTGAAATTAATTGCATTGTTTTTGGCCAATGAATTCCTAGTTGCCAGTTTTTGTTTTCGGCTTAAACGCCTTGACGCCTTTTTGCCAAAAACAAACAACAACAACAGCAGCAGCAACACTCTCTATACAGTTCATCACACGTGATTGCCGCAGTATGTTGCAAGCATTTGAGGCGCACTTTGGGCACAGTGGTGCCAAACACTGCATATAAGAATGTGCAGGAAATTTGATATTTCGCTAATTTTAAAACATTTAGAGATCTGTGTCTCCTTAAAATAAGCGATTTGAGTTATAAGTGGAAAATAAATTGAACATTAAAAAAAATTATAGAGCTATTAAAAAAATTAGACACGTAATTTTTTGGAAGGACTATCCACGAATAGAATAAATTTGTGTTTTAAATTTTACTGTTTTAAATTATTTTTATCTTCTTTATTAAAAAAATTGCAAATAAAAATATCGAAATTCAAAATAAAAGTTGCTTTTAAATTTTTTATAACTCTTATTTAATCATTATTTTCATAAAACTTATAATCGTTACAATCCCTGCCAAAAACTATTTTTTTTTTATTATATTTTATTATTATTTGACACTAGTCACACTCATTATTCATACAAGAAATTTATATACATACATATGTGCCTAAAAGCTCTAAAAGCTCAGAGTGGAAATTGATGTATTCTTATGTCTTCAATGTGTTGAGTATTTCTGCAATGGTAGCATTTTTTAATTGCGATTAAGTTACCTAAAAAATATTTAATAGTAGTCCTTGAAATCAAATGAATCTAACCTATAAAAAAGAAACAAGCATTCCTATGTTATATAATTATAATATAATATATATAATACTAATAGGCAAAGAGAACTTTGGGTATTTATCACCTGAGCATTAGAAACTTTAGTTTTGCCCAGAATTCAATTAGATTTTTACCACTGTGCGGCACTTGGTGCTGTTGTTGTTGTTGTTGTTGCTGCCTCACTCAGTTGCCAGTGAGTCCATTGCCAGACTGCCTGCCCCAACACTCGCTATCTCACTCCACTCTCCCTCTCTCCCTCTTTCGCTCTCCTCTCTGGCATCCACATTCTGTGCGTTGTCCTCGTCTCGTTTGGTTTATCGCGCTGCTTCAGTTAGTTACCATCATCAACATGTTGACATGTCTATGACTGCATATGTGTGTGTTAGTGTGTGTGTGTGTTAGTGTGTTAGTGTATGTCATTGTTGTTGGAACGCGGTAACCAACACAGCGTTCAACAGCGTTTATCACTCATGCTTATGGTCTTGTTTTTGCGGTGATATATCACACTTGACACTCATTCATTCAGTTTTAGAGTTTAGTGTTTTTGGGCTCGTTACGCCTTTCCCCACTCTCTTCCTCTTGGTCTTCCTCTCCCCTCTCCCTCTTCTTAGCACTCCTCTCTCTCTCTCTCTCTTTCACTAGATGTCTTTGCTTAGAAATGCATTGCATTTGAATTTCATCACTTTTGAATTGAGACGGATTTTCTCTTCTCTCTTTGTCACTTTACACTTTACCTTTCGTCTTCTCCTGTCTTCCTTCCACTTTCTTTTTCTACTTCTCATTTTCACTCTTCTCAAATTATCTGCTTTCTTCTGCTCTCTTTCATTCCTATTTCCTTCTCACTTTTCATCTTTCTTCTTCATTTCATGTCTACATTTTTCTTTACCTTTTCTTTACTCATCATCTCTTCTCTTCTCGCTCTATCCTTTTTTTTATTGTTTCCCCTTCAGGAGAAAGCGGGAAGAATTAAAAAAAACATCTCTCTTTCTTCTTCAATTCTTCCCTCATTTTCCTGAAGGGGAAACAATTAAAAGAAAGAAAAGAACGACAATAGATGATGGAAGTAAAGAAAAGGTAAAGAAAAATGAAGAGGGAAGAATTGAAGAAAAACGTCTCTCTTTCTTTTTCAATTCTTCCCTATTATTCCTGTTTCTGTCATCTACTGTATTCTCTCCTTTCTTTTTTTTTTCTTTTTCTCCTCGTCCATTTTTTCTCATTCTCTTTTTTTCTTCCCTTTTATCTTTCCCCTTCTGCTACATTCTTCTTTTCACCGTATCTCTTCTCTTTTGAGTCTTCTCTTTATGGATCTCTTCTCCTTTTTACTTAATTTTCTTCTTCTTTTCTTTCTACTCTCCATTCGTCATTTCTTCTTGTTTTGTCTTCTTCCTTCCTTTTCGTTTTCGTCTTCTTTAGCTTTTTTCCACTGTCCACTCTTCCAATTGTCGTTATTTGCCTGTGATGTATTTGATATTTTGGCTGGATGAATGCTTCTTCTTCCTTTTCTTTTCGTCAGTTCTCATCATTGTTGTTGTTGTTGTTGTTCTGTGCTGACTCTTAATTTCATGCAAAGGGGAGGGGTGCAAAGAGGGGGGGAGAATGGGGGTGGCAGGATTGTTGTTGTAGAGCAATTCATTCACTCGTATCATTCACATGCATTTCAACACTGTTTTTGGGGATATTCTCTCTCTCTCTCTCTCTCTCTCTCTCTCTCTCTCCCTCTCTCGAATTTTGTTGCTCTTCTTATTCATTTGTTGTTGTTGCTGGCTGAGTTTGTGTTTGTTTTTCAATTGCTCCACAAATGTTTATGCAGATGAATTGTATTTTGAGTTGTGTTTTTGTCTGGCTGCGGCCAACAGAGGGGTGACAGAGGGTTAAGGATGGCATTCTTGGGTTAAGGCATGTTGTCCCGGTCCTTTTACTGTTTGATGAATGTGGCAACACTGTTTGTTTGTTGAGCTGCCCGTAATTTCACTCTAAGTCGTGGCCCACAATTCGAGACTTTGACTAAAACTGAATCTATTAAGAATGAAGATATAGTAACAATATATGAACTGTTAAATTATCAGTGTAAAAGGGAAGAAAGAAGCAAGATTGGAATAGTAAAATAAAAAAAATTAGATATCATTAGGAGAAGAACGACTCAATTAAAAAAAACTTCGGAAGTTCATCAAAAAAAAAAAAGAATATAAAAATATATGAAAATGGATATGAAAAAGATACGATTAAAGAAAAAAAAATCTTATATTAAATTTTCTGTAGGCTAAAATTATAAATACATTGATTTACATATATACGACAATTGAGTTTTAGTTTCTCTCAATATAAAATAACTTAAGCATTTTTGAATATCGAATAAGTAAAAAAATAATGTAACATTTTTGGTTTAAAATTTATCAGGTGTGCTACAAAAATCTCTCATACTTGAAGCGAAAATGATGTCTGTGGCACCCCTGTGTATAACCGAAAATCTAAACTCCGATTTAAAATATGTAAAAGACAAAATCAAATATTATTGAATAATGTTGATGTTATCAATTATTCGAAACAATTGACCACTAAAACACTGCTTATTTGATGAGATTGGATGAGATTTGATAAGATTTATGAATGAAAACTGTTTTTGAGAGTAAAATATATACCTATATTTTTATTGGAGAAACCTGGCAATTGACCCTACTCGAATTTTGCTGTTCTGTTGCGATTTACTCGTAAAATCAAGCAAATCGAAGCTGTCCAAGTGACCTGAACATATCGTACTCAAAAGTTGAGAACTCAATAGCATGCCTCCCCCTTCCTTCCCTTTATCACCACTCTGCGATTCCATTTTGCAGTCGTCTTATGGCAAATTAATTGCCAGCTACGAAAATCGGAAAAATAAACAACCCGCGGCGCTTGGAAAATTTGCCAAAAATTGCTGACAGACCACAACTCATAAACAATTGCAACAAAAATAATGTTTTCTTTTTTTTTAAAATGTTGCATGGATTTGATTTCAACTTTTCATACGTAAATTGTAATTGGTTGCGTTGAGGGGGGAGTGAGGGGGAGGGATGGGGTTGGGGTTGGGAGTGAGGGAGTCAAGCATTCAAATATAAAGTTATTGCCGGCACAATGTATCTCTGCATGCAACAAAACGTTGCAACGTGTCTAAATTTAACGGCAACAACAACAACAACAACAAAAAGTTGCACACAAAACAAATGTTTTTGACGCATTTTTCGTAACGCCAAAGGGGGGCAATCACAGAGGGAGTGAGGGAGATAGCAATCGAGCGAGGGAGGGGGGCGTGACTGGCGCCAGGCATTTACAGTTTTTATGACGCTGCAATGTCGCGACGGCGTCAACGTCGGCGTCGGCGTCAGCAACGGCGTCTGACGCGTCCGTCACCGCAAAAGGTGTCAGAAAAATTGCATACGATTCAGATCCATTTGACAGATGGCAGGGAACGAAACGGAATGGAATGGAATGAAATGGAACAGCGTGTGATAAAATCGTGTGTCAATTCGATTTTTTGACGTTAACCGCCGCCTAAACAAAAACAACAACAACAAGATTGCCTCTTTTTTTTTTTGTTGCTGCCACAGTTTGTTGCAATAGAAACGGACGCGCTACATGACATTTGTGGCAGTGAATTGGCAGCTGCAACCTGCAACTGCAACCAAAGAAAGACACAATGTGGGCGCACAAAATAAATGTTAACCGGTTCGCATTCAGTTCGATTTGATTTGGTCTTTAACCGTTTCGACCATTCACTGACTGACAGCAAGGAAGGGTTGAAGGAGGGCGGAAGGCGGTGGGGGTATGAATGGAATGGGTCAGTGTCAAGCAAAAATATTGTACGAAAATCTGCACAATTTTATTCTGAGATTAATTGTGAGGACACTGAAAGATAAACTCAATTAGAGGAATTCCATGCCATTTATAACAGTTTATTAAAATATACTGTTAGGCTCAGAGTCAAAACTAATACTATTCACATTTTCATTTAAGAAAAATCCTTACAAAAGGTTAGATTATTAATTATAATTTATTTTCATTTTAAAGATATTTTTGAAAGAATTGAAATATTTTATCATTATTCAATGTTTCATTTTAATTAAGCAGTCAATCAATAATAAATTATTAAATTAAGAAGCATAAGATTTAATATATTTGAAGCATTTCAAATTAGTCATAATATTTTTCATCTTAAATTAATAATTTAAAATGTTGGCATTTCATCTAATCTTAATATAAGTTTGCCCTTATCTAACATTAAATAATTTAAAAATAATTTCATTAGATGATATTGTTTTGATCTGCCGTTATGTTTTAGTGTTCACCCCATCCCCTATTCAAAAATTAACACCCACCCCATCCCCTCTCACATTTATCAATGCAAACACAAAAAATGCATTGTGCAATTGAAATCATGTTACAATGTGACGCCAGATGGGAGAACGGCGAGTATAAAAGGGGCAAGAGGGTGTTAACATTCCGTTATGTCACATTTCTAGCCCACAAATTCCAAAAAAAAAAAAAAAAAAACATATGTAGCGAATCCAACTTTTGACGTGTGACAGCAGTTGGCGTTGCATTTTGGCCGCAATTGTCAGGTGCCGCGATATTCGAGGACCTGTCAATCCGATTACAGTTATTTGAGAAGCACGACAGCCGAGTGCGGAGTGGGCTGTGAATGGGGAAGGGAAGAATTCACAGGGCGGCCTTTAACGTGCACTAAATGAACAAAGAATTAAACCAAACATCAACTTTTTACAGTCTAGATATTTTAGCCATTTTTGAGAATTTCTTTATTTTTGACGCATTCTTTAGATGTCATTAAGTCTCAAAAATAATCGGTTATTTTCTCAAAAAGAAGTTTAAATAATTGCAATTGAAATTTGTTGATTTTATAAAAAGTATAGATAATTTTTATAAATTATTTTTATATAAATATTCAAGACAACAATTATATTTAAGCAAATTTTAAAAATAAATTAATTTGTTGCAGAATATTAAAAAGAAATTTTTGTTACATCGTCAACTTATATTTTCCGTTAACTTGTAACAGTCTAACGGTTCCTGCTGGAAAGTGTAGAGAAAATCAAGCACAAAAAACTGTTCTTGTTGTTGTTGAAGCTTTCGTTAAGTGACGAGTTTGAAACGGCGAAGAAGAAACAGAAAACAGAAACTAATAAAGATGCGTAATGGTCGGCTGCGCACAAGTATCGGAAAATAATTATAAAGTGCAGACTGAAAAAATGAGCGAAAAAGCTAAAAGTAGAAAATTATGAATTAAATAACATTAAAATTACACTTAATTTATGTAAATAAAACAAATTATACTTACCGAAGCGGTCGTAATTGATATTTAAGCCCACACACACACACACACACACATATACAAACATATGTAAGTGACTTTGTCACGTGCGATTTAATTCTCCATTCCACTTATTCCACTTTTGCCTACGCAGCCAAAACTCCCGTTCCGAGGCTGAGGTTTTTGCGGTCGCCCAAAGCAGCGCATTCAACAATTGGGCTGCGTAAGGAGCGAAGGAGCGAGAGGGAGAGGAAGAGGGAAGTTCACTTGTGAAGGGGGAAGCGATAAGCGGCTAGATTTAGCATTCTATTTTTGCACAACGCGACGCGACAAAGTTAAAGAATTAAATGTAAGTTTGCAAATTTTGTGTTTTGATGCAGCGCCTGCAAGAGCAGTTGGCCCGACTCCTCTCTCTCTCTCTCTCTTTCTCTGCCGCTTCATTTTCAATTTCAATAAATAACCTTGATTTAAACGGCAGCGACGTCAACAGCGCCGCTAACGCCAACGCACTGGCACTCACCCCCACCCCCACAGTCGTTTGACCAGCTGCAATGCACAGAGAGCGAGTGCGAAAGCGAGCCAAAGAGAGAGAGAGTGAGCAAGAGGGAGATAGATGGCATGCCAGACCGGCCCCCACACACAAACACCTGTCACACTGCACATTGCTCTCAGTGGCTCTCTCGCTCTGTCTCTCACTTGCGCTCTCACGGCCATTGCAGTTGTTCCGCTCCCCATTTGTCTCAGTTTCAATTCAAGTGTTTCGCCCAAGCTTTCTCCTCATTCCAAGCCAAAGCAAAGGCTATAAATCAAAACAAAACATGCGCAGGCCAGTTTGCTCTCTGAGAGCACGTAACGCTCTCTTTTTGTGTGTTGCTGCTGCTGCCGGCATATATCAAATTAATGGGGAAAACGTCGTCGGCTCTCTCTCTCTCACTTGTGCACGCCACAATTCATTTTGATTGCCGACGCGCGCGCTCATTTGTTTCGCTCTCGCTCTGCTGCCTCTGTTGCTGTTGCTGCTGCCTCTGTTCCTGCTGCTGTCAGCTCTCAACGTTGTCAGTGTCAAAAAGATGTTTTAGTCGACAACGGCAGCGCTGAACGACATCATGTCGCATATTTTCATTGTTGAGTTTTTCGCAAGAAATTCAACAGCGACGACGACATCCATCCGCAATCACAATTGCAACGTGCGCGTGTCAATCAGTCGACGCCAATGAGTCGCCCTGTCCGGTTAACCGATTCAGTAACGGCTTCCAACTTAATAACCGTTTCGTGTGAGTCGCGCGCGTTTTTCTAGTCGCCAGCAGGAAGAAGAAGAAGCAGCAGCAACAGCAAAAGATTAATAATAAATTTTGTGGCAAGCGTCAGTAAATCATTAAATTAATAGCCTCACAAACACACAAACACACACACACATACAAGAGACAGCTGTTGTGTGTAGTGGAGGTGGAAGAGGAGAAAGAGGAAGAGGAAGCACTGCCTTGTGCCTTGGAAATTGGCGGCAGTTGACCGCAGCAGCGACGCTTGCACTACACAACCACATAAACAGACATAAGCACACACACACACGCACACACGTTCTCAGGCACTGGCAGTAAAACATATTGAGCAAGCGAGAGTTCGTCATCATCATCATCATCATCATCATCAGCAGGAAGGAGGTGGAAGAGGGACGCCCATTGTGACATTTGATTTATTTGACGTGTGTGTTTTTGATAGAAGCTCAACACGAAACTGACACGTTCACACACACACACACACACACGTACACACACACACGCAGACATAGAGACGACGGCGACGCACTCAAGAATTTCAAACGTGAAACGAAAATAAAATGAAATACATTTAATTTGTATTTGTGTTTGGATTCGTGTATTTGGCTTAGTTAAGTGCGTTCGCGTATCTAACAAAGTGTGACCAAGAACAGCAACAACAACAACAACAACATTAATAATAACTGCAAAACAAAACAACTACGAATCGATGCGAGAAATTAATTAAAGTGAGCGAGCGAGAGAGAGAGAGAGAGTGAACTTTAAGTCAAAGACAAAGACAAGTGCAACTTTCGAGTCAAAATGATGCTACACGAGGCTGTCATGCTGGAGATCTATCGTCAGGCGCTGAGTGCCAGGTGAATTAACCGTTAATATTAAATTCCAGTGTTGGAAAGTGCGCGAAATGGATTTGAAATTAAGTGTAGGCTCTATTTTGATAGGAACTTGAAAATATATAAATGTAGAAAATGTGCAACTATCAAAATTGTTATTGATTTCGTACCGTGATGTATTCAGATTTTATATAATACAGTGTCTATTATTAATATATAATTTTGTCATACTCATTAAAAAAAAAAAGATAAACCGAGGGCAGTTTAACTTCCAAATAGTGCATAGTAATATTATTTAATTTAATGTTAGTTTATTAAAAAAATAAAACTGAATGCGTAATTTTTATAAATTTGAACATTCTTTCAAACATTTTTACAATTTATATTTATTAAAGATTAAATACAGCAAATTATTTGGATCACAGGTTATCAATTATCACCTCTGTCTGACACCTATAAATCTCAAAATGTTTGACATACTTTTCTTATCAGTTAAAAAATAAAAAAGACAATCCTATTTTAAAGCTTTGCAGAATTCCAAATTTTTTGTGTAATCTGTGCTTTTTGTGACTTTTAGTTGATAGTCAAAATGTTATTAAATTTTGCACTATAATTGAGACATGAAGTAATTTTGTTGACGAATTTAAGTAAATAAGAAATCTTTTTTTTTTAAGAAAGTCTTTGTCTGGAATTGTCATTAAAAAAGATGTTTCTGTTTGAAAATTTTCTAATTAAATTTAAATCAATTTTAGTAGTTTTTAAATAGAATTATATCTATATCGATATGAAATTATTGATATAAATCAGCGGTGGGCACGCAATGGCTCCGGGAGCCATCGGCTGCTAACGAATTCAGTTTTTGTGCCCACCGCTGATATAAATGATCGTTGTTAACATTTTAACAGTTTTTATGGAATTTAAATAGAACTAAGAATTAGATATTGGCAATCAAAAATCAATTCAAAGGTATTTCCTTTTGCATTTCCGCTAAGTTTTTCGATATAAATGTAGAAACCTTTATATAATTCTTAACACCCCCTTCATAGTTAAGGAAATGTATAGATCGTATAAGGAATTCAAGGATATATTGAATTAAATTTCGCTGATTTCCATGGTATTTTGCTAATCTAATCTGATCTTCCTGTAAAGAGTTAAGAAATAATGTAAATCAAATGGGAACTTTAAGAGTGAATTGAAATTAAAGTTTCCCTTTATAGATGCTTTCCTTCCAGATGTTTCCACTTTAAGCTCTGCTGATTTCTACTACTACCTATAGAGTCCTCTAATCTCCCTTCCGTTTTCTGCACCTTTTTCAGCGAGCTGGCGAGTCCGCGTTGTCAGTCCCGGGAATCGAACGCCTCGGCCACAGCTGGAGACGGACGTTGTCCGTCGAACGAGTCCCATGGCTCGGCCAATGACTGCCTCACTCCGGCGCCCACGCCCACTCCGACAGCCGCCTCCCCCGTGGGTCTGCCCCTGACGGCGACGCTGGCGCCCTCCGCTGCCGCAGCGCTGCTGCCGCCGCAGTCGGCGGCGATGGCCGCTTACCTGGCGGCGGCCCAGCAGAATCATCTGCTGCTGACGAATCCTCTGGCAGCTGCCGCTTCCCTGGTGCAGCAGGCGACGCAACAGGCCGCGTCTCCGGCGAGGAATCCGCTCGGAGAGGAGGAGGCACCCGCCCTGGACTTCAGCAGGAAGAGGAGTGCCAGTCCGGACTGCGAGGCCACTGGCAGCGACGAGGAGCAGGAAGCGGATCAGGAGCAGGAGCAGCAGGATCAGGAGTCGGCTCCACTGGACTTGTCGGTGAGCACCAGGAAGCGACAGACGCCGAGCACTGAACTGGATGCGGTGGCAAGGAAGCTGCCACGTGGTGGCAACGACTACAAGTCCCCCTTGCCACCTGGCAGCTGGGTGCCTCCGATTAATCCCTACCTGGCCGCGGTGGCCGCCAAGTCGGGTCTGAGCGGGAAACTGGGGACGCCGAGTGAGGCGAGCAAGGCGCTGGAGAAGATGAGCGAGATGAGTCGCCTGGAGACGCCTCCGCCCAGCAGCAGGGGCACAGGAGGCGGCGGAGGCGGAGCAGGTGCCCCAGGAGGGGGCAACTCGACGGGGGGCGGTCGTCACAGTGCCTGGCAATCGCATTGGCTCAACAAGGGCGCCGACGCCGCCAAGGATGTGTTCAAGTGCGTGTGGTGCAAGCAGAGCTTCTCCAGCCTCGCCCTGCTCACCGCCCACATGAAGGAGACCCAGCACTGCGGCGTCCAGGTGCCCTCCCCCTCCGCCCCCAACTCGGCCAGCGCCGCCCTGACGCGCACCACGAACGCGACTTCGACCACCACATCGAACTGTTCCAGCAGCAGCTCCACATCCTCGTCCTCCACCTCGTCCAAGTCCGAGCTGAACATGCTGATCAAGGAGACGATGCCGCTGCCCAGGAAACTGGTGCGCGGCCAGGACGTCTGGCTGGGCAAGGGGGCGGAGCAGACGCGCCAGATCCTCAAGTGCATGTGGTGCGGCCAGAGCTTCCGGTCCCTGGCGGAGATGACGAGCCACATGCAGGAGACGCAGCACTACACGAACATCATTTCCCAGGAGCAGATCATCTCGTGGAAGTCGGGCGACGAGCGACCCACCAATGGCGGTCAGGGCGTCAATAGCACCGCTGGCACCACCGCTGGCACCACCGCACCTACCACCGCTCCGAGTGTCAGCGCCGTGCTGACCTGCAAGGTGTGCGATCAGGCGTTCGCCACGCTCAAGGAGCTGAGCAGCCACATGGCCCAGCAGTCGCACTACAAGGATCCCTCCTCCAGCTGCTCCTCGTCCGTGTCCCCGCCTGCGCCGCCCTCGACAGCCGGTGGCGCCGCCAAGCGTGGCAGACAGACGCGGGGCAACGAGAAACGCAAAAAGTCGCTGCCGGTGCGGAAACTCCTCGAGCTGGAGCGATCGGGAGGCGGTTCCAGCTTGGACTCGGCCCTGAAGCCCCTCAGGGACTTTGCTGCGGCCACAAAGATCACGTGTGAGAAGTGTGGCACGAAGATCGAGACGGCGTTGTTCGTGGAACACATACGCAAGTGCCTGGGCGAGAGTATTCCCATTCCGCCCAGGAGGTCCCACACGGAGCAGAGGCTGGCGAGTCCCATCACGTCGGAGAAACCCACTGGCAGCAGTTTGGGGTCCTCTGCAGGCGGAGCACCCTCAGTGCTGAATGCCCTGGAGCAGTTGATCGAGAAGAGCTTCGAGTCGCGGGTGGGACGCATGGCGACGGGCTACCCGGAGACCGGCACGCCCCTGGGCGCCAGCATCCTAAAGAGACTGGGCATTGACGACAGCAGTGACTACACCAAGCCCCTGATGGACGCCCAGGCCATGCAGATGCAGCTGCTGAGGTCCTCCTACTCCCAGCGGGATCGCAGCGCCAGTGAGTCGAGCTCCGCCAGTCGGGTGGAGTCCGCCTACACGCCGGACCGTCAGCAGGCGACGCCCCGACGAACGCCCGACACTCCGGCAACGCCGTCGATGTCGCTACCGCCGCCCAACAGCAGCGCTACCATCAAATCGGAGCCCTTGGAGCCGGAACCCGTTGAGCTGGACACGAGTCGGCATCTCATCAATGTGAAGAAGGAGTTCAGCATGGAGTTGAGTGCGCCAAATCCTCGGGGAAGTCCGAGTGCCAGCAGCGAGCGATCCAACAACTCGCCAGGTGCCCAACCCCCCAACCAGTCGACAAGTTTGGCCGAGAGCGGCAGCCTTCTGGCTCTGAACTCCATGTTCGATCAGCTGAGCAATGTGGAGGCCAACAACAACAATTCTGGTAAGTGGCAACCCTAAGCTTAAGTAAAGCACTAAGCAAATACCCTATAGAGAACCCATCCAATACAACAGAAGAAATGCTTGCGGAGCGTCCACAGCGAAGTGTTGCCGATCTGGCAATATTGTTCCAGTGGAATTTATAAAAATAAAGGGTTTTTTTTTTTTTGAATAAAATAATGTGGGTGAAAAGTTTTAAGGGTAGAGGGTGTTTAATATTTCACATGTTTCAGTTTCGAAAGCAGGCCACAACAATAAAATCGCTTCTTTTATAAATTTCACTAGTACAACATTGCCAGATCGGTAATACTTCGAGGTGGAAGATCCGCAAGCATTTTTTTCTGTGAAATTTCAGTTGTATGGGATGGCTTCTCTATATTATTTTAAAATTGATTTTTTTTAATTAATTCAGTCCAACAACTTTAGTTCTGCTGCATTTTTCTTAACAAGCTGGCAACACTCTCAGTATTTTTAGACCACGTACTTTAAAAAAGTACAGTGGTCTATTAACTTTGTCACAAAAAAAATGTGCGTAACAGGCAGAAGGAGGCGTGGCCGACCCCATAAAGTATATATATTCTTGATCAGCATCAATAGCCGAGTCGATATAGCCATGTCCGTCTGTCCGTCTGTCCGTCCGTCCGTCTGTCCGTCTGTATTGACGCCTAGATCTCAGAGACTATAAGAGCTAGAGATACCAAACTTGGTATTTAGGTTTGTCTTTATTGCACGCAGATCGAGTTTGTTTTAGATTTTGGCCACGCCCCCTTAGACGCCCACAAATTAGATATATCTTAATTATAGCGACAATTTAAAAGATAGACATTCCTAATAAGGCATAGGCAAAGATAACATTATTATCCACATTTGCTGAAAATTTCATCGCGATCGGATAATAAACAGCCAAGATATCAAGCAATTAAAATCTCCTTTATTTGCCTTGTCTTATCAGCAACAATAACAACAACAACAATCACAACTAGATAACAATTGCATCTGGCTTACACTCTAGTAAGAATGAAATCTATCGTAAGACCATCGCTTACCAAGCGGGCAGTGGCGCGATGTGCAGAGCGTCGGAACTCTGAGTTCAGGTCTCGGGTTCGAACTCTAGGACATACAAATTTTTGTTAATATATTTTATATTCAATTAATTTCTTAGTATATGATCGGCATACTTTTTTTTAAATGCTATTCAATTTTAAAAGGGTGTTGGCAGAGTTCCCAACTGCGAAATATAAAGTCGCTGAAGTCTTAACATATTTGTATTTTGGCCACGTCCGCCCATGGGCTTTGGTGGCCTATGGTGCTAAATTCCCGTCAATTTTGCAATGATCGGGAGTCGCGGGTTCAACTCCCCACCATAAACAAATTTTTTTAAAAATTATTTCTTATTAGCAGACTTTTTAGAACATTTATCCGCGGCTCGAATCTCACGTTGGACAGATGTTTTTTTTGATTTATGATTAATGAAAATTTTAATTACATTTTTATAAATGTTGTATGTTTACATCAATTCGATATTTGTGTTATTTTGTTTTATTTTTGGTTAAAATATATGAAATACTTGTAGCGACTTATATTATTTTTAGCAGGGTTTGCTTTTGCATAGTAAGTACGTGGTCTCCGACAGTCGAGTATGCTCGACTGTAGCACCGTCGACTAGTTGTAAATATTTAACATGTAGATGAGAAAGTAGAAGAAAATGATGCAAAAGAACTCCTTTTGGTATTTGATTATATGATTTAAATATAGATATCATAGATCTCCAGTTGAAATCCCAAATTTAAAATGCCCTTACACTTAACCTAACCTCACTTTTGATATCTATCTATCCCTGCAGGACATTGCTTCAACAACAACAACAACAACAACAATGGAAGTGGCAACCCTAAAAAGCCCAAGGCGCATCCCTTGGCCGCCCTGCAAAAGCTCTGCGAGACAACAGATCCTCCGGCTTCCAATACGCGCAGTTCCTCCGCCTCCTCGTCCGTCACGCCCGTCATGGGGGCGGGGTCGACAATGGGGGGCGGGGGCGTGGGCGTGGGCAATGGCAGTGACCTTGTGGCCTTCAGCTGGGCGTGCAACGAGGCCGTGTTGAGTGCGAGCACGGGGGCGGAGTTGATCATCAAGTGCTCCTTCTGTGATACGCCCTTCGGGTCGAAGGGCGCCTATCGCCACCACCTGTCCAAGGTGCACTTCGTCAAGGACGAGCGGACGGGCGGCGAGTCGCCGACCTTGAAGTCGCCGGCGGCTGCGCAGTCACCCAAATCGCTGCCTCTGGCATCTCCGAAACGGTCGGCGTCGCGCAGTCCGGCAACGCCGGCAGTGCAGCAGCTGCCGCAGACGTCGCCGTCGACGTCGCTGTACGATGAGAGTCCGCAGTCGAAGTTCCTGAAATACACGGAGCTCGCCAAGCAATTGTCCTCGAAGAATGCCTAGAAAACAGAGGGAGAAGCATGAGTAGAAAGAGACGGCAAATAGTTGGTGAGGTTACGTCGCGTAATCGATGCAATTGTCGCTGCATTGATTTCCGATCAAACTGCAGAGAGAGCGAGAGAGCGTAAGTAAACGCTCTCACTTGCTGCCGCTCTCCCGGCTGCTCTCTCGCTCTCACGCGCGCTCTCTGCAGCCAGATTTCCCCTACTTTGCTGAATAAGCGGCCATATTTCCCCTCGCTGGGGTAATGACGTCACAGCGCTGACGATTCTCAGTTTTATTGTTTGCCAAATCCCACACACAGCAATCGTGCCATCGCATTCGCACGCACAAGAGGCGTCCGAAATTCAATTACCACCACTTTGACGAACTGCTGTCCATCAAACGATACACACACATAGACACACACACACAGACACATCGAAGCAAGCACTGGCAGTGCCACTGCTGGCGTGCGCTAGAGCGAGATGGCCGTAGTGTGCGGCGCAGTTTGACGAAAGGCGACGACAACAGTTCGTCAAAGTGAAAAACAAACACACAAGCAAAAACAAAATACAAAAGCAAAACATGCTGACCCATGCGATTGGATGGAGCAACAGCAGCAAAATAGCAACAACAAGCACAACAATGCTCAAATGGGTGGGGGATATATTGAGCAGAATCGAAACCAGTTTGAGCGCAAATCGAGTGCGAGCGAAAGAGAGCAAACAATTGAGTGGATTTCTTACTTAACAAATTGAGGTTCCTGGTCAAAAAAGCGTGCCAAAAAAATATATTAAAAACTCTAAATACGAAACTAACTTGATAAATTAACTAAAATTAAGTAAATTACAAAAAATGCAACGCAGTATACGTAAAATCTTAAAACAAGAAAATAACTAAAAAATCTCTTTGAAGCAAAAACTTGAACTCATTTTACGAGTCACGATAATAGAAATTAAATGTTTTTGTTGTTTTACTAAGCAAAGAGGCAACTTTTGAGTGTAAATAAATTAAGTAGAATTTAGCACTTTCCTTCCAAAAAGTAATGAAATATTTAACAATTATACTATTATTAATAAACTAATGGATAAAAGTCAAAAATAAAAAAATCAAATGTAATCACGGCAACTCATGTATACGGCATTAATTATACAAATTATATATACTTAACTATATTAATTATATGAACAATATATATACATATGTATACCAACAACAACAACAACAACTGTTTACGAACTCACTCAAATCTCAACAACAACAATAACAACAGCAACAACAAATGTATACCTATTATATATATATGAAATATATGTATTTAACCTAAGATTAAACCTAAGACTTTCAAAAATACTAAAGAAAAATACTAAAAAAAATACACAACAAATGTTAAACATTTCATTGTCATCAACAATAACAACAACAACATCATCATCAGCAACAAAAACAACACTTTAAACTAATTTAAAAAATTAACTTATGATAATAGCTATGATATGATATATAAATATTTGATTATATATCTATCGATATCTGTATAATGTATACGACTTGTATTTGAGTTTTTGTGATATTATTTTTAAAACTCCTTTCGCTTCCTTTTCGCCTAGTTCTTAAGTAAGTTTAACTATAAATGCAATAAACATTTCAATGCAACAACAACAAAAACAATTCTTATTTTTTATGAAATTTTTCTCTTTGGAACAGATTCAAATTTGGAACTAAACTCAATTTTATGTTAATTAGTTGTAATTTTTATTTAAAGTTTGCTTTCCAATTTTTTTACACTTCAAAATAAATTACAAATTCAATGGAACAATTTTAATTAAACTACTAACATTAATTATCTCTATTATCATTAATAATCTCTTTTTCATCAAAACTTGTTATTGAACTCAGAATTCAAATAAATGAAAAAATGCCAAATTTTCCATCTAATTATACAAGCTTTTCAATTTTAATTGGTAACTATTTTTGAGTTTGACATTTTCTTCTTCAAATTTTAGTTTTAGTCAAAAGAACTTTTTAAAAATTTATTAAATTAAATATTAAATTAATTGAATCAAATTTAATTTCTTTGAATTTTAAACGTTTTATATAAAAAACTAAAATCTAATTTAATTAGCAATTTATATACATTTTTTAAGTAGCTGTTTAATTTAAAGTGAGCTGTATTTTGATGATTCGCAAGGGGGTCGTTCCAGAATTCGGAATCTTCAATTCCGAAATTCGTATCACAAATTGTAAACTAATATTTGCTAATAAACACGCCAAGTTAATTAAACCTGAATTATGGAGGTTGGCCAAGAGTGTTGGCCTGATTAAGAGGGTGGTAAGAGAAGGGGGTGGAGGAAGGGAGGGAGAGGGAGACAGGAAGAAGGAACATGCGCAAAATGTGAACGCGATTCGCTGATTTATGGCCAACAAAGGATTAAGATGCGAACTTCATATGCTGCAATACACACACCCACACACACACACACACACTACTCATATATACTCCTGTGTGTGTGTGTGTGTGTGTCTCGTATCTATTTTCGCTGACTTTGATGACGATCCGAAAAACGCCAACAACGAAAATCTCCTCGCAAAACTTCAATTGCCAAAGGATTCATTTTCACTTAAAATTTATGATGTGTGTGCCACACACACGCACACACACCTACACACACTCACACACTCACACACACATCCTGCCCGTGGGGGGCGTGTCGAAATTGAGGCGTTTGGTGTCACATTTGCGTTAAGAGATAATTTTGGGGAAAATGTTTTTCGCCTCCCCCACAAAAGTTTTCGTTTTTCGGCTTCATTGACGGCTTCGCTTCTTCTGCTTCTTGCCACCAAAAGTTGCAACACCTTTGGGCCGACCACACCCCCCGCCCCCTCGGCTCCTCTTCTTCGACTGTTTCGCTTAATGAGATACAAACACATAAATTGTGAAAAGTGTCATGCATCGCACTTTTTTGGCCTCTTTGATAAGCCAAAAGCACAAAACTGCCGCCTCACCAAAGTGGGCGGGGCACCAACAGAGTGTGTGTGTGTGTGAGTGTATGTGTGTGTGTCTCTGTATTTGTGGGTTGACAACAAAAGACGCTCGAGGCGCTGACGGAAATATCAAATTTTTAACATAAAAGAAAATGTTAATGTACAGTGCGCCCAGAAATTATGTGCCTACTGCAATAACTACTCAAATTCTTACAACGAAAACAGTCTGTGTAGATATTTTTCAACTGCTTTAATTCAGATTTGGAGTCAACGTTTCTAATTTTAAATAAATGATGTTTTAGGGACATTTACTATAAATTAATTTTACTTTAATTTTAATGACATTTTAAAACTTTAAAAACTCTTTTACAAAACATGAACAATAAACCTGAAAATTAACATAAACTTATAAATTGGAAAAAGAATTTAGCAATTAACAATTAATTTAATTTTTTTAAGCTTTCTTTTTAGTTTTTTATTTTTTGTACCAATATAATCAAAAAAACTAGTTAGCATATTAATAATCAAATTTCATTCAAGGCAAAGTTTTTGTCAATTTTTTACAACTAAATGAAACGTCTCAGAATAAAATTTTAAGTGTTTTTTTTTGTATACTTTTCATGACATTAGTAGTTTATTAAATTTTGAATTTTAAAACTTAAAATTAAGCTAAAATATCGATATTGTAGAGCAACAAATTATTTTAGAAACAATTTATAAAAAATTGAATGCAGAGTGAATTGAGAGAGACAATAATCAAAATCAAAACCAGATCATTTTTCGAAAACTTACTTAATTCGAAAGTTGGCCTTCATAAGTTTCATTCCTAAATACAGTCGCACTTCCATAACTCGAACTTGTTTAACTCGAATTTTCTCTAACTCGAACTAAATAAACTTAAAAGAAGAAATTCCATAACTTGAACTTGTTCTCTTTGGATAAGGAAGTTCGACTATATGTCGAAGCTTACCCGATCGAGTAACTGTATTGATATGTTGTAAAGTGTTTAAATGAAATACAAAAGATAATCCTTTTGCCTCAGATCATAAATAAGCTTTTAATTCATTTGCAAAATGTCCTGATTTATGTCACAAGTAAACAGTTTATCTGTAAATTCCCCCTTAATCCTTCCGTCGCATAATGACTGAGATCTGTCGTTAAAGTCAAAGGGAAAGACAGGATAGTAAAAAATAGAAAGAAGAAGCAGATGAGAAGGAGGGGGGCGGGGGAGGAGAAGGATGCTCAAGATAAATTGTACATAAGTATATTTTCGTATAATTCCTGTGCAAAAAACATACGCAGACAGCTCGGAAAGTAACGCCTTCCATTAGCCACCACCCGAGAGAGGACTAATGAGACTAGCACACAGACAGACAGACAGACAGGACGAAGGACACCATGGAGAAGGGGTGGGTGGGGGGAGGGGGCAGAATGGAGGACAAGCGCCTGCAGTGCGAACAGCAAAAGTTTTGCAAAAGTGTCAGAAAATGTGAATGCGATTGTAGGGCGAAAGGGGGTGGGAGAAAGGGAGAAGGGGTGGAAGAGGGAGAGGGAGAAGGGGTAGAGGTAGGGTCGGGGGTGGGGGTCGGGGGTAGGGGTAGGGGTAATGTGGCGAGGTAAATGCCAGCAAACGAGATGGATGATATCTAGACGAATGATGCATGAGTCGCTTTGGGGGCAGCGACGCCATTGCCGTTGTCATATGTGTGTGTGTGTGTGTATGTGTGTGAGTGTGGAGAGGGGGGGTGTAAGGGTTGGGGGGTTGCTTTGAGTTTGCTCTACGTAAATTCCGACGCTTCATTTGCCGGATGAACTCGGCTGTGTGTGAAGGAAGAGGAAGAGACATGGCTGCCATTGCAAGGGACGAAGGAAGGACGCAGGCGTGGAAGCAGCAACAACAACAACAACAACAACAACAGCAGCGAATGAGCATGAGCACACACACACACACATTACACACACACTCACACACACACATTACGTAGAGGGACAACATATCCAACTCGAATCTTGTCTACAATAAATCAAATTTTATTACACTTTTCTTTATGCATGCCACAGGATATGGCAAGCGTATGGCGCACTGATGAGCACACACACACATAGAGAGACAGAGAGAGAGAGAGAGAGAGACTAACACACTAACACACACACACCTATACAAACATGCGCTGAGATTTTCACATGCTCATTTAGTGAAGCGCCAAAGGAATGAAGCATAGATGGAATTGAGTGGGTGGCATTACAAACACACTCACACACATAAAGACACACACACACAAACACACTCACACACACACACAAACACACACACTGGCAATTACATTTGCCATCACACAACTTTTGGCAATTGGCAAAGTCACGAAATAATGCGGATTTAAATCAGTTTTAGGTGCATCTTGTAGGGTCCAGTTTTGACGGAGTATCATCACTATTTTTATCGTACAATGTGGCAACACTCAGTCGCTCTCAGCGAGCTACAGCTGTGGCACTCGCGCATGCAAAAGCGAGTTAGCTATCTCGCTCACACTCAAACTCACGCTTCCAACTCTCCAGCAGGAATAGATCCGTTATTTCCAATTGTCGCTTTGCAAATCAGTGGAAGTATATTTGGCACGTAGGCATTTGCATTAGCAACGCTCGTTCACTTTTGCTGCATATCTTTAACTAATCACACGCATTTGCTGCGATTAAGTTATTTAATTATTCTATCACACAAGTTGAGGTTAAAATAACCTCGTGTGCAACGAGGGATAAAAGTATAAGTTTTCCTGAAGACAAACCCCCAGAAAAGTACCAGCGAAAATCAGAAGAAAAGGTGATATTTTTGGTTAGAGTGAGTGTGTGTGTGAGTGGTGCTAATTTTTATTCTTTTTTTTCTTTTGCTGATGGCAGCAGAAAGGTCAAGCGAAAAGTCGCTACAGCCGGCCGATCTGCGCCCCTGCGCTTTCGCGCTGTCATCTTTATATATATATATTACATTTCTGCGATCGGTCGGCTGTTTAATAACCTGCATCAGCACCTGCAAACTTCGCAGATTTTCTGCGCCTGCCAGGCATAGCGCGATGTGGAGTGCTATACTTTTGCGGCACAAAGTCGAGTCGCTAGCGGCAAGAAGAGGGAAGAAAGCAGCAAGGCATACGTTTCAGCAAACAGCGAGGCATCCATTTTGGCAAGCATCTGAGTCACGGTTCCAGCGCGTATACCCACTTAACATTCACAACAGGGTATTACGGCGCTTGACTGCAGCAGCAAAAGGCGAGACAGGCAAATTTTCGTCTGCGAGAGCGCGGCATTGCCAACATAGCAAAGAGACGTGCTGCGAGCGCGATCAGCTGTTTGGTCGGCAATTGCCTGAAGTTTGAAAGCGTTTGTAAAACGGAATATAAAATTTAAATTTAATTAAAAATATTTATGTTAGTATACAACTAATCCGATTTTAAATGGTTCCTTAGATTTAAATTCATTGCCCATGTAAGAAGCAGCAGCGATACATCGTTTATATACCCTTACATCTATATTCATCAGCACACATCAACAACACAACATACATCATACATCATACATCATTAGCTTCTTCGATGGGCCCAACGAATATGCAGCGATGGAGACACTTGTGAGTAATTTAAATAAATAATTCGAAATCGTGAGTACGACTTGCATATGGCAAGACATTTAAGGTGTTAAGAGTTATAAACGGCTATCGCTCCCTGTTCATTGAATTTTCACTATCGTAATTTAGATAATCGAAATCTCTGAAGCGTCATGATTTCCATTTCGGATCATGTTTATTCTTCCTTTTGAAATATTGTGAATTAAAATAATCATGTTTGAGTAAGTTTAAAATATAAGGTCCATCGCTGAACTGAATATTCAGAATGTCATACAAATTGAAGTAATGAAACAATAAACTTTGTCAAGGGGTAACCACAAAACAATATTGCTGAGTTACCAAGGTCGGGAGGGTAAAGAATAGGGGACGAATGACACCCAAGTCACCCTAGCAATGGTTTCTTCTCGCGATCGTTTCCATACTCGCTGTGGGTATAGCCCAGATTCATCCATTTTTTTGGCCTGATTTAGTAGTTTACAGTAAGTGCACTTAATCTTTACTTATCGACAGTGTTTTTATATAGTAGGAGGAGGAAAAGAACCCACGACAATCCGACGAGCATAGTAACAGAGCGATGCTAGAAGTGCACACCTCTGAATCCTCTATAGCTAGAAGAGAAATATTTCTGTTTCTCCCTAGTTGAACACCACATAAGAAAGTGGCGCCCAACGTGGGGCACGATACGAGAAATTGTAGCACACGCACGGTGAACACAACTTATTAAAGCTGATGACCAAGCGAGTGGTTCGACAGCAATTTCCATAGACGCGGAAGTGAATCCATATAATTATAAAAGAGACTGTGGTAACCAGAAGAATTGGACCCAAACAAATTCTCTCCGTGTCTAACGAATTTCTTTGAGTCTGAAACCACGTTAGCTCAACGTGTAGGATTCTTAGAAAAGTATCGTCTCACGAAATTGCTCAGTATTTCCATCCATTAATTTACAAATTTTGCATTTGAGCTAAAATATATATTTATTCTCTATAATTATATGATTTGAGGTTATACACAAGTTCATGAGCAGCACGATTTCTGGAAAAGCGAATGCAATTCGATTTCTTACGGATTGATCGACCGAAACGTACTCCGCATTCGAACGTAATATTCAAGTTGTATGATTAGCACAGTTATTTTAGATGTTTTTAATGACAACAGGTAGGAAATGGATTTGGAATTCGTTACTTGGAGTAGCGATTTTAATTCGAGATCATACGGATTAGTCGACCAGGGCGATCCAGATCATAGATTACTGTTCGAATTACGACTTCTATTATAAAGGTTGTGAGAACATTGTGCTTATGTCAAGGAAATGCAAGTCATTGAAGCAAATTCAAAACTTGACCTAAACATATTGACTTTGTTTAAACAGCTATCAGTTCCAGTAGTTTTCAATAGAGGCAACGATTAATGAGAGAAATCAATTTAAATTTGTATGACAGGATTAAAAACGTAAAGCGATGGACCTTAATTAATGATATAGTACATTCAATCATCTTTTATAAATAAACTTAAAGATGCCGCTACACCACAGCAATGAAAATCTGTCCGAAGCTTTGAACGCACAAAATACTTGCTGTGACATTTGTCAGAGATCCTTAAATGATTGCGAAAATATTGCCGTATCGCCTTGTGACCATAAATTCCACTCGAATTGTATAACTGACTTCTTGAGAGGATCTAGCAATTGTCCTACTTGTAACCAACCTTGCACGTTAGCGATAGCTCAATCCGCGGCAGCTGAAGTATCAAACGAGGAGTTAGCTACTGACCTTGCCACAACAAGCGGTGCAGCGAATTCCGCTGCGTTTACTTATCGAGGTAGAGGTAAAGCAAACAGGGGTAGAAATTCAGGTCAGCGGCGAGGCATGACGACAAGATCACAGAATCGTAACCAACGAGCACAACAGAACAGTAGCAATAATAGTATGGAGGCATCATCCCTAGAATCGTCAAGAATTCAGAACGTTGACGAATTGAACAACATTATTCAAGTTGCAATGCAAAATCAGCAGCAACAATTAATGCGAGACTTAACAGCTATGATTCAGACTCAACTGTCAGTTTTGCAAGTGGACAGTCGATCCCAGTCAGAATTGGCAAGAAATAACAGCAACCCGTCAGCTCAACCATCTTCGTCCGTTAATCAAAATTCTGATAGTACACAGTCCAATCCAGGCCGGACACATGGTCCGAATTTTCACGAGCCTGCGAGAAGTCCCATTCTCTTTCATCCCGAAAAAGTTCCGAATATTATTCAAAGTTGGAAAATTAAGTTCGAGGGTGTCAAAGACGGTATGCAAGCAGATGAATTTCTTTATAGAGTTCGCTCGCTTGCTCAGCAGAATTTGAACGGAGACTATCAGCTTTTATGTGACCATTTACATTTATTCTTCAGCGGGAAAGCGAATGAATGGTACTGGCGATTTCACCGTCAATATCAACGCTTCACGTGGACTGAGTTTTGTAAAGAGTTTAAGGAAAAATTCAAAGACGCCGACTCAGATATGGACATCTGGGAGTTGATAAATCACAGAAAGCAAGGAGAAAAAGAATCTTTCGAGGATTATCAATTCGAAGTAGAGAAACTTGTCGCTCGTCTGAAATCTGAAATTTCTGAAGAAACTTTAGCTCATCTCCTTATTCGTCATTCAAAACCTTCTCTGCGTTACGAATTAATGCATTTAAGCATACATAACTTGTCACGTTTGAGAGAAGAGGTTCGTACACACGAACAGTTTTGTAAACAAGTTAAGTCGCAAGCTACTAAGAGTAGTTATCCTCAACGTTCATTCATTTCTCAGCTCGAAGAAGAGATGAACATAGATGAACAAGAGGAAGTGTCAGCAATTCAGCGCAAGCCCTTGAAATGCTGGAATTGCGATAAATTAGGGCATCGTTTTGATAATTGTTTTGAAGCTCGTAGTCTATTTTGTTATGGATGCGGGGCCAAGGACACCTACAAACCCAAATGTCAGACGTGTAACCCGACGGAAAACCGTCCCGGGGATGCGTCAGTCAGAGCCCCTCAGGCGCACCCAAAACATTAATGACAGATCGGGGTACCCAGGCTGATCTTATCCCAGACTCCAGATTGGATAATCAAGAAAGCCTCATGGACAGTAACCCACCAACTAGTACAAATATTCACTTGCCGTATCATATTCGAGTTGCACAGTACGCAGAAGCTAGAAAGCGCATCTTTGGAGACGTAAGCTGCTGTGTAAAACTCAAAAATACCAGACGTTCAACATTGCGTATGCGAGACTTTTGGAGGAAAGTGCGAAAGAGCCGCAAAAAGCTCATTTCAGCCGTATTTATCGATGATGACAACCGATTGTATACAGAAATTGAGATAGAGAACAAGCAGTATGTAGCTTTGCTAGATTCCGGAGCAACCATAAGCTGTATTGGCGGCAAGGCTGCAAAAGAACTGATGAAACATCCCCAGCTACGAAAATGTTCAGGCTTTGTTAAAACAGCGAATAGCGCTCAGTGTTCCGTAGTTGGCAGACTCTCAGTCGAAATCACGTATCGCAATCACACCGGCTCTGTCGAGTTTTTTGTCATCCCAGATCTCAATCAAGACGTCTATTTAGGAATCGATTTCTGGAGAGATTTCGGATTATTAAGTAAAGTTTTTGGAACAGATGAAGTAATATCGGAGCTTGACGTAGGTCGAGACGACGACACAGTAGATAGTTCAATAAAGCATGTACTCACAGTCGCTCAGCAGCAGAGATTAAATTCTGTCGTTAGCAAGCTGCCGTCCTATGAGAAAGAAGGATTGGGACGCACACACTTGTTGGAGCATAGCATCGATGTAGCTGATGCAAAGCCGGTCAAGCAGCGTCATTGGCCCATATCCCCTGCTAAGGAGAAGGCAATGTTTACTGAAATAGAGAATATGCTCGCTTTAGATGTGATAGAGGAATCCATGAGTCCATGGAGCAGTAACTGCGTTTTAGTTAAACGAGGTGAAAAACTCCGACTGTGTTTAGACTCCAGGGAGCTGAATAAGCTCACGCGAAAAGACGCATATCCATTACCTCATGTGGATGGGATCCTCAGCAGGTTGCCTCCAGCGCGTTTCATAACGGGACTCGATATGAAACATGCGTTTTGGCAAATCCCTTTGGAAGAGAAATCGAGGCAATGTACAGCATTTACGATACCAAATAGACCGTTGTATCAGTACAAGGTCATGCCGTTCGGTTTATGTAACGCTGCACAGACTTTGGTTCGCTTGATGGATCGAGTAATACCTCCAGGTTTGCGTACGCGAGTATTTGTATATTTGGACGACCTACTAGTGCTCTCTGAAGACTTCGAGTCGCATATGAAGCTGCTTGAGGAGATAGCAATGTATCTTCGTAAAGCTAATTTGACAATAAATGTTGCAAAGTCGAAGTTTTGCATGAGAGAAATTCGATACTTAGGATATATAATAGGCGAAGGGCAACTGAAAGTCGATCCAGACAAAATTAACGCCATCAACAACTTTCCTGTCCCGATTACAGTTAAGCAGTTGAGGAGATTTCTAGGGCTATGCGGATGGTATCGACGTTTCGTTGATAGCTACGCCACCATCACATTTCCATTAACCGAACTTTTGAAGAAGAACAGACCACTCAATTGGAACCCAGAAGCGGAGGAAGCCTTTAATTCATTAAAATCTAAGTTAACGTCTTCGCCGATCCTGCGCACCCCAGATTTTAGTAGACCATTTATTCTACTTTGCGATGCAAGTCTGTATGGACTTGGATGCGTTTTAGCGCAAGAAGATGCCAACGGCAACGAGCTGCCAGTAGCTTACATGTCTGAGAAGTTATCCAAAGCGCAGCGCAATTATTCAGTTACAGAACTTGAGTGCTTGGCTGTAATCAAGGGCATAAATAAGTTCAGAGCCTACGTTGAGGGGCAAGAATTTATCGTAGTCACGGATCATGCTTCTCTACAGTGGCTCATGAAGCAGAAGGATTTGTCAGGGCGCTTAGCGAGATGGTCAATCAGGCTACAAGGCTTTTCATTTGCAATTAAACATCGAAGCGGATCACAAAACGTCGTCGCCGATGCGTTATCGCGGCGAGATGAGATAGACGTTTGTGAGATTGCTGATTTTGGGCCAATCATAGATTTAACATCGAAAGAATTTTGTTCCGAAGAGTATGTCGAGTTAATCAATCGAATTCTTAAGAATCAAGCAAGACTACCTGATCTTAAAGTAGTCGATAACTTTGTGTATAGAAGAACCGAACATTCAACAGGTGACATCACGCAAGAATCGGAGTCTTGGAAGCTCTGGGTACCAGTTAACTTGAGAACAGAGGTTTTGTACCGCGCTCATAATCCTCCAGATTCAGCTCACCTTGGCATGGGAAAAATGGTGGACAAACTGCAACGTTACTTGTTTTGGCCAGGCATGGTCACCCAAATCCGAAGCTACGTAGCCGATTGTTCAGTATGTAAGTCGACGAAAGGACCTAATAAAGTTCTTAGGCCTCCAATGGGGAAGCCAATGTCATCAGAAAGACCATTTCAGAAACTGTATATGGATCTGTTAGGACCATATCCAAGGTCAAAGAATGGCAACATTGGTCTTCTGATCATAGTGGATCACTGTACAAAATTTCATTTCCTACACCCATTGAAAAAGTTCACGTCTAATCGTATCTGTGACTTTTTGGAGAATCATGTTTTTTACACTTTCGGAGTACCTGAAGCAATCTTAACTGATAATGGCTCTCAATTTAAATCTGGCTATTTCAAAGCTTTTCTGACCCGCTTTGGCGTGTCGCATGTTTGTACAGCAATTTATTCGCCTCAAGCGAACGCAAGCGAAAGATTAAATCGTTCTGTATTGGCCGCTATACGTGCGTACATCGGCACAGATCATACAAACTGGGATGCGAACCTGAATGAGATTAGCGGATCGTTAAGGGCGAGTCTTCATCGTAGCACGGGATATTCTCCGTATTATTTATGCTTCGGACAGAATATGGTAACAAACGGACAAGATTATGAATTACTTAGGAAATTAGATTCTGTAACCGATGATATCCCATTAAAGACACCAGACTTATTGCAAATAGCTCGTGGCAAAGCCAAGAACAATATGTTGCAAGCTCATAACGATAATGCCAGGACATATAACTTACGTAGTCGATCAGTGCAGCTGAAAGTCGGCGATGTAGTTCATGCCCGCAGTTTTGCACAAAGCAATGCGAGCAAGAAATTCAGCAGTAAACTTGCTCCCGTCTTTATCAACGCAAAGGTCAAAAAGAAAATCAGTCCAACTTATTACGAACTGTCAGATGAAAAGGGTAAAAACATAGGCGTTTATCACCTAAAGGACATCCAGATTTAATACACGTATTTAAAAAGGTTGTTATCTTAACTGTCCCTTATTTTATTTTCAGTTAACAGCTCCTCGAGGAGACTCTCTTTGTATTAACTGTGGTGTAGGGTCCAGTTTTGACGGAGTATCATCACTATTTTTATCGTACAATGTGGCAACACTCAGTCGCTCTCAGCGAGCTACAGCTGTGGCACTCGCGCATGCAAAAGCGAGTTAGCTATCTCGCTCACACTCAAACTCACGCTTCCAACTCTCCAGCACGAATAGATCCGTTATTTCCAATTGTCGCTTTGCAAATCAGTGGAAGTATATTTGGCACGTAGGCATTTGCATTAGCAACGCTCGTTCACTTTTGCTGCATATCTTTAACTAATCACACGCATTTGCTGCGATTAAGTTATTTAATTATTCTATCACACAAGTTGAGGTTAAAATAACCTCGTGTGCAACGAGGGATAAAAGTATAAGTTTTCCTGAAGACAAACCCCCAGAAAAGTACCAGCGAAAATCAGAAGAAAAGGTGATATTTTTGGTTAGAGTGAGTGTGTGTGTGAGTGGTGCTAATTTTTATTCTTTTTTTTTCTTTTGCTGATGGCAGCAGAAAGGTCAAGCGAAAAGTCGCTACAGCCGGCCGATCTGCGCCCCTGCGCTTTCGCGCTGTCATCTTTATATATATATATTACATTTCTGCGATCGGTCGGCTGTTTAATAACCTGCATCAGCACCTGCAAACTTCGCAGATTTTCTGCGCCTGCCAGGCATAGCGCGATGTGGAGTGCTATACTTTTGCGGCACAAAGTCGAGTCGCTAGCGGCAAGAAGAGGGAAGAAAGCAGCAAGGCATACGTTTCAGCAAACAGCGAGGCATCCATTTTGGCAAGCATCTGAGTCACGGTTCCAGCGCGTATACCCACTTAACATTCACAACAGGGTATTACGGCGCTTGACTGCAGCAGCAAAAGGCGAGACAGGCAAATTTTCGTCTGCGAGAGCGCGGCATTGCCAACATAGCAAAGAGACGTGCTGCGAGCGCGATCAGCTGTTTGGTCGGCAATTGCCTGAAGTTTGAAAGCGTTTGTAAAACGGAATATAAAATTTAAATTTAATTAAAAATATTTATGTTAGTATACAACTAATCCGATTTTAAATGGTTCCTTAGATTTAAATTCATTGCCCATGTAAGAAGCAGCAGCGATACATCGTTTATATACCCTTACATCTATATTCATCAGCACACATCAACAACACAACATACATCATACATCATACATCATTAGCTTCTTCGATGGGCCCAACGAATATGCAGCGATGGAGACACTTGTGAGTAATTTAAATAAATAATTCGAAATCGTGAGTACGACTTGCATATGGCAAGACATTTAAGGTGTTAAGAGTTATAAACGGCTATCGCTCCCTGTTCATTGAATTTTCACTATCGTAATTTAGATAATCGAAATCTCTGAAGCGTCATGATTTCCATTTCGGATCATGTTTATTCTTCCTTTTGAAATATTGTGAATTAAAATAATCATGTTTGAGTAAGTTTAAAATATAAGGTCCATCGCTGAACTGAATATTCAGAATGTCATACAAATTGAAGTAATGAAACAATAAACTTTGTCAAGGGGTAACCACAAAACAATATTGCTGAGTTACCAAGGTCGGGAGGGTAAAGAATAGGGGACGAATGACACCCAAGTCACCCTAGCAATGGTTTCTTCTCGCGATCGTTTCCATACTCGCTGTGGGTATAGCCCAGATTCATCCATTTTTTTGGCCTGATTTAGTAGTTTACAGTAAGTGCACTTAATCTTTACTTATCGACAGTGTTTTTATATAGTAGGAGGAGGAAAAGAACCCACGACAATCCGACGAGCATAGTAACAGAGCGATGCTAGAAGTGCACACCTCTGAATCCTCTATAGCTAGAAGAGAAATATTTCTGTTTCTCCCTAGTTGAACACTACAATCTGCTTTTTATTTTGCAAAAACTTTAACGACGATCGATTACTTCCATCACTAACTAGCTATCGATTACCGATTGCTTACAATGGTTTTATTTTAAATGCACTGCAATAATTTTCTATCAGTTTTTTCTGTGTAACAAACGCAAATATAAGTTTTTAAAATTATATACAGCTGAACTTCCATAACTCGAACTTCTATAACTCGAATTTCTCTCTAATGAGTGGCAGTAAAAAAAAAAGAACTATATAAGTCGAAAATCTCCTTTTCTTTGGATAATGGTGATGCAAGTTAGGAAAGTTCGACTTTAGTTTTAAATTATACATATTCTGAAATTAGGCAATTATAATTATATTTTGAAATATTTAAAACGAGTTTGTATTTTTATATAAAATATATATGTGTTTGTGTTCGTTTGGGATTTGAATTTAGAATATTTTTATTTATTCATAAATTTAGTAAAATTAAAATTTTAATTAGATCCAATGAATCAATTTCAGATTTGTGTAAGCTACAATGATCGAACGTTCCTATATTAATGTCCATATCAGAGGCAGAGTCTTTTGGATTGCCTGCAAATAGAGAACATTTAAAAAATTGATTGGAGGTAAATAGATAAAAGATTATTATTGCACTTACTTTGGGCCAGAGCCAAAAGACCGAGCACAAAGACGGTGACAATAGGAAAAAGCTGCATGATTGTTGATTGTTCTACTGACGTTAAACTGTTAAACTGACGCTTTTAAAGACACGACATCGAATTTATATAGGATCAGTCCTAGAATACTTATTCAGACTGGAATTTCCAGTCATTCATGTGACATGGGTTCAATTTAATTCCTTTAAAACTTGATGACCGGATGAAATGTATAAATAAAGGTCAAAATGCTAATGAAAAAATAATTATAATTAAACAAATAATGTTTAAATTACTTTGCCAATTGCTTATCGCAGATGGGTTTTTTTCAACCGAAAGTAAACAGAAAGAAAATTAAATTTTTAGCCAATCTTATTTATTTTAAGTTTAGTTAAATTAAAAATATACTATTTACCCAAATTAGGCTTTTAATTATTTTATTGGTTAAGATTAATAATCGTTTTTGACTATAATAATTAAATTGGCAGTAATCATGAAATTAATACCAAAATAACAACTTAATTATCTTTTTGTGTTTTATTCTTATTCTCTCTGTTTTTTTTTTTTTAACTAATTCAAACTGTAATCAAAAGATTGAGTTGAGAACAATAATTCCTTTTATTACTTGTTAAAATATAAAATTTAGTTAAATCAAATTTTAACAGTTTCAAACAGAGCTCAGAATGAATTGCATTCAATGCAATTTTTTAATTTAACTTCGCATGACACACCCGTTATTATAGATTTAATTTAATTTAATTTAATAGTCAACTGTCTTTTGTTTTTAAATATAATAATTATAAATGTATTTAAGCTTGGTATTAAAAATGTTAAAGATTTTTCTTTAATGCAATTGTTAATTGAGAATTTTATTTGCAATGCACATTATTGTGGTCGCTAATTAATAATTATTATATTATATTAATGAGTTTTAAAATAATTTCCGAAATATTTTGAAATTATTTTGTGCAACTAAATCGGTAATCGGCTATTGAATGGACACCTTAGCAGTTTGAGTACAAATTATGAACTGAATTTATTTCTTAAAATCTTAGCCTTAGGTAACTAACATGAAAATCTTAATGTCTAACTCCTTCCAGTCATTGGAAGGACCCCCAGATAGCTGGGTTCGTATGTGCTGTACACACAAGCCTATCTTTCCTTTCCAGCCGTTCTCATGTGTCTAAAAATAGTTTTATGATAATGCACTACAAGTGCATATTGTGTTAGATTTTTGTGTGTGTTTTTTACATTTGTTCGCGTTGGTTAAATTTCAGTGTCCCGTCACTCGATCGGTGTTTTCGGGACACATTGATTTTATAAACCCTTGTGTTCATGCTTGAACAGCTATCGTGTATCGTATATCGTGTATCGGCATGTGATTGTTGTGCAATCAATATTGTGCAAAGTAAAAAACATTACGTATACGTAACCGTATCGGTTGGGGCATTATTTTAAAATGTTCCAAGTGTTGGCCACGTTATTGTGAGAACTTTTGCATTATGGCTGTTGAGGCATAAATCAAAATTCCATTACGCCCGAAAGGTCCCGCCCATATCAGAGACAACCCATGCTGTGATTTATTAGAAATAGGAAAAAAACTGCAAGCAAGAAGCAGAGAAGAAAACTGCAGCACGACAGAAGGTGGTGATGAAGGGTGGAAGGGGGGGTAGAGAGGGGAAAAGAGAAAACAGCAGCAGCAGGAACGCGTTTCTTTTGATAAAAATTTTGAACTAAATCAAAACTTCATTTCACATCGGTGCCATTTCTTGCGCCAGCGCTCAGTTTCAGTTTCAGTTCAGTTTTCAGTTGAGTTGAGTCCCCTGCCATTGCCCCCTCCCCCCTCCCGTCCCCCTTTGCCCCACTACACCTCTGGCCGCCTCCTGTTGCCTGGCACGCCCACCAATCTCGGGTTGCAGCAAAAAGCGTAGCGAGAAAAGTGCACAACATCGAAACAAGAAATGGCGGCAAAACTAGAAAGTGTAGCCGAAAGAGAGATGGAGAGAGAGAGAGAGAGAGAGGGGGGGAGAGGGAGGGCGGAGAAAGAAAGAGACAAGTGGGAGTCGAAGGCTCGTCCTGGTTGCCTCATCGGTGTCGCATTCAGCTGAGAGAAGGATGCGGCATCGTTGTGTCCTTCTGCGACTTGACTCGACAAAATTCACTGCTCTCGCTGTCAGTTCAATAAATCATTTCCTTTTTGACACGACAACGACGACGATGTCGCTGCCTTCACAGCACCACAGCAGCAGCACCACCGCACCACCTCCAACACCCCCACCACCCTCAACACCCCCACCAGCATCCTGGCCCACACTTGAGTGCACCACCAATGAAAATCCATAAATACGAAAACAAAGCAAAAACGTCGTCTGCCACTTGCCACAGCCAACGAGAGACGAGAGAACTGAGACTGAGACAGCGACTGAGACGGAGACGGCGACTCAGACTGAGAATCGAGAATTGAGTGGGAGGAGGAGGAGGAGGAGGCGCGACAAGAGACAGGAGACAGGAGACAGGAGACAACGCCAGGCTCCATGTGGGATGCACATAAATTGCAAGCTGCAGCAGCAACAAAAAATCTCTCTGACTTCTCTCCCCCCTGCCGCTCTCTCTCTCTCGCTCTCTCTTACTCTTTGGAACATCTCATGAAACGTTGGCCCGCAAAGAGTCCATAGATCAGAGCATTCCTTTTCCAAGGAGCAGATGCAAAGACGCTGAGGATGGAGATGATGATGACGATGAGGATGTTCTCAGTGTCGTCATGGCAGGGAGAATGGTTAGAGAGGGGTGAGGAGGGGTGGTGATGAGGAAGGGGATTGCAATGGGGGGAGGGGTTGAGGGGGTGGTAATATATGGCACCTGGCAGGGAATGACACTGACAATGCCAAACACTCGAGTCGATGGGAGAAGAGAAGGGAAGAGAAGAGCAAAGGTGCAACTGAAAAAGAGTGTAGAAAGAGAAAATGTAAGAGAAAGAGAAAAAGAAAGATAAAGAGAGAGAGAGAAAAAGAAAAATATTGAGAGATAATATTAAAAGAACAAGAAACGAAAAGAAGTTGATAAAATGATTAGGTATGAGAAACAGTGATAGAGAAACAGATTAGAGAAAAGAAATATCAAAGTAAATGATCAGCAAAATATACAGAGATATGTCAAAAAGAACGAGGAAATGAGGTTAAAATAAAAAAAAAGGAGAGAGTGCAATGAGAGAGAGGGATTGATCTTTCTATCTGATAATTTAGTAAAGACGTAAAGAGAGAGAGAGAGAGATAGGTAAATATTTAATAGTCATATTTTTAAGACAACATAAGAGAAAAAAAAAAAAATTTTCGTTTGATTGCGCCCATTTGTTTGATTACTCACACCTCTAATTAACATAACTATCGAAAAAAAGATTAACATAAATTAATAAATTAGGTTTCGAAAATCCTAGAAAATATTTAATTCAGTATATGAATTATTGAATATAAACTAAAACGCTGGCTCAAATTATTTTCAAAAGAGTTTTGCGTATGGAAAACAATGAGTGAATGAGAAGAAGAGAACAGTTGAAATTGAGAGAAATTAAGAAAATTACACTATAAACATAATAAATTTAGCTTTATAATTCGCAATTAGTTCTGGTTGTCAGAAGTTGATGTAGACCATTTGAAATGATGTGCAAAATGTTGTTGCTAAAAGTGGTTGATCAATCTAAAAAGTTATGAGTATTTTTTATTCTCCCCGGAGAATGAGAACAATATGTCATGGATAGATTTATGAATCTGTCAGTCAGCAGACTGCGAACTCTTTGAATTCTCTTAAGCCTAGAAGTTCACTCACAGCTCACAGTTCAGCCACATAGAGAGTAATGTACAAAAGTTTTTGATATAAATCAACGACCCCTTGGGACATTTATGATCGTAAAGTTGTGAAATATAAAAAAGCGAAATGGTGAATAAAAAAATTGTATAAACATTTTTTGCAAGGCATAAAAATCAGCATTAAATGTGACCCTGTAATAAATTCACTCGATTCGGTTGTGTGAATAATGAAAACCCCAGACGAATGAATGGCCAGATATGAGCATCTATCCATCTCCCTTGTTCTCTCTCTCGCTCTCTCTCTCTCTCTCTACCTCTCTCTTTCAATGTGAGTATCCTTATGCATTGCATCCTTGTCCCAAAAGAACAACAACTGCTGCAGCCGAAGCTGTAATCATTTTTTACCCCGACCATATGAAGACATAATTTTCTGTTTTCCGTGGAAAACGTGAAAAGCACACAACTAGTTAAATGAAAGTATTGAAAATAATGAAAATATGAAAAAATATATGCAAGCGGATAAGTAAACAACTTAAGGGAAGAGAGAGAGAGAGAGAGAGAGGCAAGTGGATTTATTGCCTGATTATTGCGAGTGGGTTAATTTACAGTCCGCGTCACGTGAATAGCGACACTGGGCACAGAGTCAACGGTAACCATGTATTAATTTATTTATGTAGTTGTCTTTAGGGTGTCCTTAATTACATTTTAAACATGTTATAAGTATTCTTTTCATTTTTAAAGCTCACATCAATTGAATTTTTGTTTTAAGGTGACCGTATATTAATTTACTTGTGTTGACTCAGAGCAATTAGAAATAAACATTTTATAAAGAGAGCCGTCTTATTGCAGAAGTTTACGTCAAAAACACTTCAGCATTGGAAACAAGACATTAAGGTGACCATACCATGCTTTACATAAAGCATTAGAAGCAGGAATATAATTAAATTTAAACGAATATCATTGGAATATAAATTGAAAATATCATCAAAAACCTATTTATAATTGAAAATATAATACTAAAATCTTTCTAGTGGGAATAAACCATTTTTAATAGACGGGAAATATTTCTGATGATATGAATATTTGACAAGGGCCTTTGTATTTTTTCGGTCTTGGTTAAAACCCATTTTAGATATGTTTAAAGACGGAGTAGAAATTCCCAGTCTGAAAATGTGGATATGAAATATGTGAGATTTCCAACCGATCTTGTATAAATTCGATGCTCATTTACTAACAGCATCAGTTCCACTCGAGTCTTCGCAGAACAGTCAACCATTATGAACATTTTCTCTATTGTCACCGCCTTCGTCCTCGGTCTTCTGACTCTGGCCAGTGGTAAGTATTATTTTATACTTTAACATATTACGTGTGGTATAATTCATTATTAACTTTCTACAGCCAATCCAGTAGTTGATCCTGGAAATATCCTGATTCCTTATTGCAATAATCCTTACGATCGCGAGTATAATAGGTGCTTAAAATTACTACATGTCTTATCTTAAATTATAATAACATTTATTTTGTTTCAACTCTGTTAATTAATAATTTTTAAATTCTCAATAAAAAAGGGATGAACTGCAGTTACACTCTGTTGTTTGTTGTAATACGAGTTGTTTGCAATAAACTTGAATAAAATATTTAATTCAAGAAAAATCAGAAACTTGCAACAACTAAAAGGGGACTCAAAAAAAAAGGGGCGTGGGGGTGTCAAACAAACAGAATGAGATGCGGCAAGCGACAATTTCTAATTACAAATTCGCCACAGCATTTAACCCGTTTTTGCTGTTTGTCTTGTGCAGGTAGGAAAGAGGGGGGAAGAAAGGAGAGAGAGAGAGAGAGAGAGGATGGACACACATACGTGTGTGATTTCCATTTGGGACAACACACACACACACACACACACACACACACCTTTTGGCCAACAGAGCAAACAGCGTGTAGTCAAAATGGTTGTTGGCCAACAAGGGGTAAGGTCCAAGAAATGCGCTGAGGGTAGGGGAGGGGGGAGGGGCTGGGTGGGAAAAAAAGCTCAGCTTGCAGCATTTTATGCTGATCCCTGTCAGGCAACAAAACACACATAATCTTCAAAAAGGAAAACAACAGGACGATGATAGAAGCAAACACAAACACACATACAGAAAAAGGCACTGAAAACGGCAGCAGAAGGTGCGACATGGTCAGTGTAAAGAGAGAGAGAGCGAGAGAGAGAGAGAGAGAGAGAGAGAGATAGGGAGAGGGTAAGCAAACAAAATATTTATGCCACTCGTTCCCTTGAACTGCAACAGAGGCAAGCGATAAACGTGTTGCCCCAACAGCTTCTCTGTTCCCCTGTTCCCCCATTCCCCTATTCCCCTCTTCTCTTTCTCTATTCTATTCTCTCGTGTTTTCTCTGCCTGTTTTTTATGCATGTTAAAAATGCAGGCAACAACAAACATCAACCAATAATGCAGACGCGATTATGTCCAGCGTCGAGATCCTGAAATGTTCGCCTCGTTCTCCAAAGGACAGCTCCGAATGTGATGTTGATGCCACAACAACAACAACCGCAACAACAACAACAACAACCCCCTCCTCTTCGCAAAAGCAACTGCAAAAATTAAAAGCAAACAAAACACGATGAAAACGACAAATGGCAACAAACAGACAACAAAAATAATATGTATAAAAGTGGAAAGAAAACTGCAACTTCCATTTGGAGGAGGGCAACAGAAAAGCTAACGAAAAGCAAAACAAAACATAGCAACAAAAAATTGAAAGTGTTGCACAATGGGCGTTGCTTCAACTCCAGTTCACACACACATACACACACACACTCACACACACACACCCAGGGAGAGAATTTGAGTAGAAGCTGTGTCCTGATTTATGTCACTGACGAGCAGCGAATACACTGAGCGAAACTGGTTGAACTTAAGCGAGTAGTACTCAGATTTTTCAGTGCTTTTCATTAAAGCATCTCTTAACTTTACACTATTTATTACTAAACATATAACATTAAAATCATGCTGATGGCAATAAACCAACTTTAATAAGCAGAAAATTCCCCAGATGATCTTGCAAATATGAATATATATGACCTAAACATTTTATCGGGCTTAATTAAAGCTCACGTCAGAGGTGAACATGGGTTAAGGAAATTTTTGCATCATTCGAACGGAACTTGAACGAAATTTCCAAATATACGAGTATATGTATAATAAGCTATTATTTTCTTTTTTAATGTCAAAATATTAAATTTTTTAGTGTGTGTAAAGTGTTTCTTGACAAACTGTATTTGTAAAATTGTAAACAATTATTCAAATTATAAACATTTATGGGTATGGAAGTTATATGAATGCTATTTAATGATAAACTGCGATGTTCATAGTTTCACTATCCATAATAATAATTAAGTTTATTTAAACGATGTTGCTTGGTCAAGAGTCAGAATCAGAAGAGAAAGATGTACAAAAAGTTAGCGGAGTAAAAAATTTAACGATTTTGAATGGACTCATGTTTCAATTGATTTGTACAACAAAAATCAATATTTTAAAATTGCACACGGTATTCGTGAAAGCTAAATTTTAATTTAATATTATTAGATTGAAATCTTCGTTTACTTAAAATTTGAAAAATAAAAAACTTTATAACATTTTGGTGTTAATCAACACTTGTTGTCAGCAGTGTAGTATAGTGGCAAAAAGACAAGTAAAAAATAACGAAATAAGTGTAAAAAGCAAACAACAAGAATAAGAAGAAGAGGCAACGAAAACTTACGATGACGACAGAGGCGACGACGTCGAGGATGTCGGCTCGTTTCCGGCTGGCAACGATGAACAGGACGAAAAGGACGAACAGGACGACGACGAAGCTGATGTCGCTGACGAACAACAGTGACCAGCAGAAGAAGAGGAAGAGGCAGCTGTAGGAACTGCTCGTCTAAGCGTAGTCTCCACCAAACAGGCAAGCTGGGGAGAAAGGGAGAAGGGGAGAAAGGGAGATAGGGACAGCAAGACAGAGGGACAGAGAGACAGAGAGACAGGCAGTCAGACAGAGAAGAGACGCTGCGCGCATTTGTCGCGTTGTCCTGTATCAGCGATCTGTGTGTGTATGTGTGTGTGTGTGTGTGTGTGTAAGTGTCCTGCGTTCCGTGTGTGTGTCCCCTCTTCCCCCTCCCCTCTCCTCACTCTCCTCACTCTCCCCACGTGTCCTGTGTGCGCGCGGTTTTGTGTGCATTTTGGATTTCTTTTGTTTCCCTTTGGCTCAGTTCAGTTTTGCTCGACAGCCAGTCAGCGACGTCAACGCCTGCCCCCCCTTTCCCCCCTCCACCCCTTGACCACCTCTCTTTAACAGTACCTCCGATTCCACTTCAGCCACTGCGTTGTTTTCTTGCGTCGAAGGACATTTTGCGCCCTGGTCCTTCTAACAAAATTTAATACTTATTGTGCCTTTTGCGCCTTCTACAATAAACGTGTTGTTGTTGTTGTTGTTGCTGCTGCTGTTGCATAAAGAAACGCAAACAGAATTTATGTTGTGACATTTTAAATTGCGCAATTTTTATGAAATCCTTTTGGCCAACTCCTGTGTTAAGAGTGTGCGCGCCTCTCGTTTTGTCCTTCTGTTTGCAGCACATCCTTGTGAACTGACTGCAACGAAACAACGGACAAACGAAAAAAAAAACAGAGAAATACAAAAACAAAAAGCAACGAAATGCGACCCAATGAAATTTTTGTGTGCTGCATTTTGTCGCCGAGACTTGGCGCTGTGTCTCCCCGAAGGCAGAAGACAGCGAAGCCGCTGTCAGGACAATGTTTATTTATTTTTATGTTTAGAGTCCAGCGAAACCGAAATGCCCGACAGCTCCAGAATGGTCCGAATTGTCCGAAGCGACGTTCCAAAAGCCCCAACCATGATTTACGATGATGATGTGCCACTGGAACGCGTCTCCAACAGGACTTAGGGCACAGGACTCTGGACTCTGGACACGGGACTCCATACTTGGTACACGGCACACGGGATGAGGCAAGATGCAGCTCCTCATTCTGAGTTTTTTATACTCTGAACATGGCAGTCATTTAACTATTTGATTACAATTATTACTCTTCAAAATACATATGTCAGAATATAATACGATCTTGACAGGACTCAGAATCAAAGAAATTTTTGTCCGCTTCGACCACTTTGATGATTTAGTTGTATATAAATTTATCGATGAGTACATTTACAAATATCTTTTCATAAATCTTTTAACTTTAAGCTATGTAGAAAGAAATTTCAGATTGTCTGATTATATTGTCTACTCAATATTATTATAGAATAATTGAATAGTAAGAATATAATTGTATGTGTACATAAAAATCGATCTGGCCGATTTCTAATAACTTCCTTGCAAATCTCTTAACTGATATTCTACTTACTTTTTAAGTTAAGAAATATTTTCAGCAATGTTTAAACCTCTTTGTTAAGATCTAAAACTTCTTAGTTATCGTATATTAATACTAATTTTATTTAGTTTTATTTTCTATAATAAAGAAATATACGAGTATTTTTTAATAATTATACGTGTCTTATTATTAACTTCTCTTATTTTCTTATAATCTTGAATGAATAATTTTATTCAATAATAATTTTATTTAATTATTATAATTTGTTAGCATATTCAAATGAGTCTAAACATACTCATAACTGCAAACAGAATATTCACAGCAACATCTGAATATCTCGCCAATCATTCGCACATAGATTTTATGGCTATTATTCAATGTGATTCAATTGCAATGCCAAAGATTCATCCATCCAAAAAGAAGGAATTTGGGGATATAATTGAAATTACACTTTTTGTGTTGAAAAAAATAAATAAAGTAAAATATAAAATATTTTTGAAAACGAGTTGGCAGCTGCATTTTGGCAATGCAAGTTTTTACCATTTTGGTGTTGTTAATAAAAATTTATGATTATTGTTTTCACATTTCTCATGTTGTCAATATTAAAAACATTATTTTTCACGCGAATTGTCGTCAATGGCCGAGGCAGGACATGGATGGATGTGGATATGAATGTGGATGCAGATGCAGATATGGATATGGATATTGATATGGATATGGTCAGGATTGTCGTTTCGTCTGTTTGTTATTGAAATTCGTTGATGGAATTCGTGCGAAAAAAAGAAGAAGACAACAACAAGGGGAACTGGAGCAGGAGAATCGCATTCAATCGCCTGGTCGGCAGTCATAACTCAGGCTGAGGCGCCATTGGGGCCCGAAACAGGACACAAATCCATTGGCATTCCCCCTCTATCCCCCTCCAGCGATGTGGCATTGTTGCAACGGGGACTCGGACTCGGACTCGGATTCGGCACAATTGTCAGGGCAATAAATCGATGTGTGTAGGGCTGTAAATTGTTGGCCGATGCCTCGATGAAAAACTGCATATTATGCAATTCGACAATACGCCAAACATGTCGACCTACCGTACGCACAACACACACACACACACACACACACACACACACACATACACTGCACTGCAAGCGGAAACGGAAACGCGCTCAGCCTCTTCTTCGTCTTCACTTGACCCTCCCCCCCTTCTCCGCCCTCACCTCTCTCTCTCTCTCTCTTGCAGTGCTTTGCATATCAATGAAAATGCATAAATTTTTTTCGACTTGCCTGCCGTTGATTTTTTGCTGCACTCAACGCTTGCATTGGCCAAAACCCAAGTTCCCCTCCCCTCTACCAACACCGTGAGCGTCCATCAAGAAGCATAAATCAGTTTGCAGGCCGTCGAAACAATAAGAAAAAATAGATGGCCACTCCACCCACAATGCCCACAGGATGCTTCACATTTGACAAAAAACGCAACAGCTATGAATCCCACCTCACTCCTTACCTCACCCCCTCACCAGCTGGAGGCTCAGCTACAAACTCGTACATACATTGACGAAACATAATCCTCTAGAAAAACTGCACCACGGCACAAAAACATCGAAAATCCATAAAAATGCATCATAATTTCGCGGCGAGCAACTGGAACTGGAACTCGAACTGGATCATCGTCATCATCGCGTTCCACAGCCAAAAATGGTTACATGGCGGGTAAACCTACCTTCTCCCACTCCCCTTAAAATCTCCTTGTCTACAAATTGTGTGCAACATGGGGGGTACTCACTATCTGAAATGCATTTATATTTGAAAGCTTCAAATAAATTGAATTTAAACTTCATAAAACAATAATGATTTTAAATTAAAAAAAGAATAAATTTAAATGAAAAAAAAATATAAATAAATTAAGTAATATGTGAATTTAATTTAATCAATTTAAGAAAATATTTTTAAAAATTATTTGAATGGAACAAATATATTGGAGCAAATATAAAAAAAGCTAAAATATTAAAAAAAATTATTTAAAGAGACTATTTATATTGAATAAAATTAAATAAATAAGGACTGGAAATGAGCATGTTAAAAAAAAATATAATATTACATTTGTAAGAAAATGTACAAATATCAAAAATCATTACTCAAATATCTTAATTCAAAAAGGAAATGAAAATACTTTTAATATTTATAAGAAATAATCTAACATTTAAACAAAGGTTTGTGATAAATAATTATTAAATATATTGTAATCGACAAATTCAAATTCATATGTCGAAAATCCGTTTTGTATTACCAAATACGTATTTCAAGCTCTAGTTCTTGTGTAACCCCAATGGCAGCACCTGCACCTGTGTTTCTCCCACCTGATGGGCATCAGAAAGTGCCGCGCGACTCTGCAGAGGGCTGAGGTTGTTGAGTGCATGCGCAGCCTGCAGCAGGACTCTGCCCAATTGACGCATGTCCTTGCCGGACGCATGCTAATAGATTTGCACTCTTCCTGCTCTTTTTGCAGTTCCTGCTTCTCATTCTCATGCTCATCCTGTCGCTGCAGGAGTTGCACGGCGAATAACGTATTCGATACGCCAGTTGCTGTGGCATCTTCACCACGCATCTGCATATAATCACAGGATGCACGCCCACGTCCACCTTCCAAAAGGGGCAAAAAGGGAAAGACCGAGGGGGAGGCGGCTTTTTGTTTTACTTAACGAATGGGCGACCGTAAATTTTACTTCATTCATTCGGCGGACAGTTTTTCCTGTGCTCACTTGAGTGCATTCGATGCGATATGTTGCCGCTGTCCACATGTCATCCTTGCATTTATTTATTGAATTATGACTCTGCCTCCAGGTAGCTGCAGAAGCGCAAAAAACGAAGCCTCTACCCAACATCGAGTAATGGCTTGTAAGCGCATCCAGACAGCTCGCAATGCTTTAATACTGATTGATCATTCTGAAAGTACTCAGGATATGAACTTACTATATGTACTTTCATTGTGCAAATAAAACTTCGGTTATCAACGTGCAGATTTTTGTGGTATATGTTAAAAAAATCTTGGGAAATAATTCTCGATTAAGTGACTTGAATAATGTGACCAAATATGATATTTAAAATGTAATACAGTCGAACTTCTCTAACGAAAATCATCATTATCCAACGAAAAAGTTCGACTTAGGGAATTATTTTTTTTAAGTCTTTTAAATGAAACTTAAATTGCATTCATTCATGAATACATTTCAAATTGCAAACTTTTCTTGTTATTTTCAACAAAAACAGATTTCAGGTTAATCCAGACCTGTCGATATTTCCAAAAATTGATTTTATCGTTTTTTTGGTGTATCCAGAATCAATTAAAAATTTTTTAATATTTTCCAGTCACTTCAATTTTATTTTAAGTTTTAATATTTCTTTAAGCGAAAGTGTGAAGATGCCTAGATATAAGCATGAAAATTATATTAAATTTATATAAGCAGTGAAGACGATTTGCAATCGAAAAAGTTTTTCAATTCTTAAGATATTTCAGACCACATAAATCATTTACAGCCCATACAAAATTGTAGTTCACTCTTATTTTTTGTCTATTGTAATCCATTATAGCTTTCCAATTTTTCTGTTCGCAATCTGAATTTTATAATTATGCTTTTGTCTTAAGTTTTCATTTGTTCCAACTGTCAACTGTGTTTGCCTTTGTCTTTACAGAAGGGAGTGTGACGCAGTTTTCTAAGATTTTCCACAACTAGCAAATATTTGAATATGTAGACTTCTTGTCGGCATTGCCTTTTAATTGTTTCTAATTTCCATGTTGACACTTCGCTCCTCCTGTAGTGAGTGCTACGTATCTGTCGCTATCTGGTGTTGACAGACCCCGTGGAAGAAGAAGCGCGTTCTATTTCCATTAGCCGCTTGTTGATTTTACTTACTGGCCCCAACACCCTCAGTCAACGTTCATGCCGCACACGACATGGATCCACATTCTAATTAGGAATATGTGAAATTCTCCCACTTTAATCCACTCTATTTCCCTTTGAGATGCCGTTGATTCTTTGGTTTTTGCCGAAACTTTATGACTTTTTATTAGGCAGTCGCTTAACCTGTTGACTTCTTGTCTAAACATCTTCTAGTTCAGACAATTGGAGCTCGTCGGTTACTTTACATCTTTCTATTTGGCCAGTTAAGTAATCATCTCTGGATCACTTTTGTTTGCCCAAGATTAGCTACTCTCTGCTGTCTAATTACGGGCTAGTAAATATTATAAAGTATGGACAGGAATTCATGGTTCCACTTATAGCTCAAATAAATAATTTTAATAGAAAGATCGGATAGTCAATTAAATTCTAAGTAAATATTCAGAGAACTAAATTATAATCTAAAAAAAATACCAAGAGTTTTTTAGATAAGGAAACTTTTATTATGAAAAGTATAAATAATGAATACTTTCTGTATTCCGAAATGTCTTTATGACTCTTGTTGAAAATTTAAACAAAAATATTTGAATTAAAATAAAATCAAATAGTTTTTTATTGATAAGATTACTAACTTATGTAAATATAAGCTAAACGTGAAAAGTTCAATAAATAATCAAGAATTAAGTTTTTATATGTATACAGTAAATGATTTAAAAAGAATATTCAGTAAACAGAAATTTTCTAACAATTATTTTGTAGTCATAGAATTTTTGTAATCAGAATATTTTCAAATCTATAAAGATTGCATTAATAATGGTCAACGCTTCCAAAATTAACTAGGGCTTCTATAAACGTGATTATAATGAGTTAAATATTGTGAATTTAATGGTTGGATGGATCTGTTGCTCATGAATTATTTCGTACATATTTCAGGGTCAAAATAAGTATTTCCATAAGTGTTTGACTGGGAGATAAATTAAGGTATTTAGAAATCAATAGAATCAACACAAAATATGTTTTATACATAAATATAAAATATATGTACGCATACATAATTAATAAATCATAATTATATTCAGCCAAGTTACGCATTAAGTCCCAATATTATAAACATGATACGGTTCAGTTGAGACCAGTTGAAGTGTTTTTAAATGCTTCACGATTCGATGCACATGAGTCCAAAATTATTGCTAGCCACCAAACAGTTTAGACAGAGATTCGTTGGGCAACGGATCAGATTTACAGAGTTCTATGATGAATAAGCTGCGTGTGCTGCGAAGTTCGAATATCTTTTTAATGCTCTCGGGCTACCAGATGCACTGGTTCGATGTCCGGCTGCAGAGATATAGAATCTCGCTGGCAGGAGCCCTCAATGTCTTCGTCCTGGCCTGCATCTATGCAGGATGCTTTGCCCAGCACTTCCAGCCATCGGCCGTGCTGAAGACACTTCATGATGTGTCTCCTTTTCTGTTTGGATTAACTCGGATGCATCTTCTGCTGACTGTCAAGGTGTTCAGCTATGCCGTCTACGCCTCTGTGCGCAGTGTGGGCGTGGTCAATGCCTTCACTGAATCCCTGCCCATGAAGACAACTCACAAGCGTGGCGACTTGAAGGAGGAATTGATTGCCCACGCATTTATTTACTCCACTCACTTCATACTCTTCTGCTTCGCTCTGTACATTGGCTACGAGATGCAGTTCAAGCTGCCGCCTCTGCAGGATGTCATGATTGGATTCGCGCTCTTCCTGCCACATCTCGTGCTCGCCGGTGCCTTGAGATTCTATTGCACCCTCGCCTGGCTGACTCGGAGTCGTCTCCGGCAACTGGAGTGGCAGGTGGAGGAGTTACTGAGTTCCCTTCAAGTCAAGACCGAAATGCACCCAATGACAGGAGTTACAGTGGCAGTTGAAGCCGCTGCCACGCCCCCCGCGCCTTCGACGGAGGATAACTTTGGCGGTCAGTGTCAGCAGCTGCAACAACTTGGGGCACGTTTCGGTGCCATTTTCGGCAGCTTGCAACATTCGCTGCTGCTGCTACTCGGCGTCAACGGCAACTGTCTGCTGTTTGGCATTTATGCCTGTACCTACTACAGTAGTACCTGGCATGTGCTCTTCGACCAACGCAAGCATCGCATTTTCTACGCTGGCAATGCCGCAATTTACGCCTGCATTGCCTCTGATTACATGTGTCTCCTAATCTCTCAAACCGCCCTCGAGCAACAGGTGAGTGCCCAGTAAAGTACAGTGAACACTCGATAGAAATGCCATCTATTTACAGCGCCTGCAATTTCTGTCCAAGCTGAACTCTGTGCTGCAGCAGAGGACTCTGCTTACCAAGAGGATGCGTTCTATTGTCAAGGATATGCGCTCGATTTTATGGCAGCATTTCCACTTTAAATTTCTCTCAGTGTGGCGCTTTGATCTGGCCAACTTTTCACTGGTAAGCTAATCAAAAACTAAACCATTTTGATTTATTTTATGTGACTTATTTAAATTAAATATTTATTTTTTTCCATTATTTCTTTTATCTGCTCTCAGCTGCAATTTCTGCAGTTTTTCGTCATAGCTCTCATTGTGATCTATCATTATCTTAAGGATGCTATTCAAGTGATAAACGATAATTTAGACAGCAGCAATGATGAATAAATTGCCACTTTTACATCGGATATTCATAGTTCTATGTATTTTTGTAGCAAATTCTTGTATCATTTTAAATATCTGCATATGAAAACTTAATCTATAAATTTATCGTAGCCCAACAAACAAAATGAGTCACAAATCACGATTAAGATGCTAATAAAACTGTTACCAAATCAAAGTTAAATTTTGTGTTTGCTAGGGAAGAAACTTTAGACACCAGATAATTATTACAATTACAGTGCATATCAAATGAAATCTACCTTCTAATAAGAAAGTTCCTTTCATTAGAAATGTTTCTGCAGAATCGAATGCCTTAAAGAGAACTCTTCTAATTAGAAAACATTGTAATTCTTCGCCTAATATTAGAGATAAGTCTTTGAATTAGAAAGAACTCTCTTATCATATAAGGGATAACTGCAAAGTAAAAACGAATTCTCCACTTCAAAAAAACTATCCAAAATTGAGTGTTGACACTTGCAATTTCAATATAATTTAGGGTTTGTTTTTAATACTTTGCCTGTAATCCCGTCGGAAATTAATGAAACGCTTCACAGCACTAAATTAATCTGCAATAAGCATAAATAGTTCTTAAGGATTTTGGCTGAAATGTTGCCATCTCTGGTTTATTTGTTTATGCCGAGGTAGTAAACATTTGCTGCCCTACAAGTTATGGCTACTCAGACTCACCGGAAGCAGCTGGCAGACTGAGCAGGAGAGAGAGAGAGAGAGAGGGGGAGATAAAGAGAGAAGACTACATACAACGGGTTTTTCATAAAGTTCTCACTCAAGTCATGAAGGAGTAGGTGGGGGGGAAGGGGATGTGAATGGGGAATAAGAACATGCAATGCCGGCAAATGAACATAATTCGTGTTAGAAAATCTACATAAAATTTACTGAGGACGCTACCAATAGCAATAGCAATGGCAAAGGATACACATGAACACGCGCCAGGACCCATGAAGCACACAGTGCAGCACAGTGTAGAGATGCTGATGAGCAGATAAATTCATTAGGCAAAACCATGTAATTGTTCCACCAGGGCGACGCGACAGTAAGCAGAGGGGAAGGCGGGTTGCAAGAGGGGGGGGGGCTGTGTTGAAGTAAACCAAACAACAGCGGGAACAGCAGCAGCAGCTGCTGGTGGTGGTGGTGGTGCAACATGAGGCAAGCAGACGACGACCACAGGCAGATCTTAAGTTTGCGGCACAACTCCGAATCAGAGGCAAGAGCACGTAGACCGAGTCAGAGTCAGAGTCGAAGTCAGCTAAGGAAGCGTTACTAAATACAAATTAAACAAATCCATAAATAATGTTTAATAATATTAACAAGGATATTAGCAGAAACCACAGAGAGAGGGAGTGAGATAAAGGGAGGCGCACACTTATTGCAATCAGTGTGACTGCACCATTTTGTGGCAGCTTCTCTGAGGTTTACGACTGTTGCAGCTACTTGTGCTGCTTGTGTGTGCCTCGGGGTTGCTTACATGCCTGCCAACACAATCCGGGATTTGTCCGACCTCAAGCTTATCCATCAATGAGTGCGAACTTCCTGCCCAGTTACTTCTCCTTTTGAAGTAGAGTAAAATTAATTAAGCAATAGTATAAATAATAAATTAGTAAACATAGGTATTAAATTAACTATCCCCATTTAAATATATATTATAGCTATACCATTTAGAGGGTATTTTGTAACTTTTTTAGAAAAGTTCCTTAAAAAACTCAATGTTCAAATTCCCAACGATTTTGCTAAAATTTTGTCTGAAAATGTAAAACACACAATTGATAAATTGTGAAATTCAAAAAATTAACTGAAGAATTAATAAAAGTTAGCCTTACCTTGACTTATTTTAACGACAGAATTGTATGATTTGATTAGTTCCTAATCTAATACGGCAAATCAAAATAAACACACAAATCTCATGTTCTTTTAATGAAACTTATAAATTTAAAATAATATTTAAAATACAAAAATGATATTATAAATTCAAGTTCAATATTGAATGGTTATAATTCAACGACTTATTCTCTAGAAAAAGTAAATAAAATGGTTTCAAATTCTAAATGATTTAAAATATTAGGAATTTTTTGCATTTCGTATGCTTCGTTTCAATAAATGTAATGAGAATAGTTTTAGAATTTAAATGGAAACTTTTGGAAAATCCCTCTTTAGACTTTAAACCATTATTCGAAAGGAAGTAGATTCTTCTCCTTTTTAATAATCTTGACCTCGACATATGCCAATTTGCGCTCCAAATATTGGCGTCTACGAAGTTCGAGTTCGGCTTTTCTGTCACTTGATTTATGATGTGTAGTTGGTTCGTATTTAGAACTCGAGTCCGACGAGGATGAGCTCAGTTCGGAGGAGTGTGTGCTGGACTCGTAGGTGTCGGAATCGCTGCTATAGGGACAGGAATATTTGCCTCCTTTTGGACGCTTTGCTCTGGATCTTTGATTAAATGTAAGTTTACGCTTGCGAAGATTCACGCAACTCGAGGAACTGGACGATGATGACGAGGATGAGCTTGTCGTGGATGTGTAATCCGAAGTGCTGCTGCTACTGGAAGATCTGTTAGATTGAAGTGTCACTTTTCTATATGAATTCATATTTAGCCAGGGCTGGCGACCTTGATGGTACTGATTAGGCACCGAATTTGAGTAGTCCGGCAATCCGTTGTGATTCGTGTAGAAGGGATCTGTGTCCACATCATTGAACTTGGTCCACGGCTCATGTCTGACATATCGATTGTTATTCCGACCAACTTTGTAGCCCGCAACCTGCATCAAGTGCTTCAGATCCCGCAGACTGTGATCGAACGAACTGTCCAAGTCCCCCGGATAACCCATTGAAGTAGCCGCTGCCTCGTAGCCATAGATACCCTGGAAATGTGTTGGCTCGGGCAGCAGCGGCAGCTTCAGTGGCTCGAACATCACGTAGTTGCCCAGGGACTTGGAGCCGGGATGCCTGAATCGACAGTTGTGGCCCCAAGTGCAACTGTTGGTCAAATAGAAGCGACAGACGGGCAACTCCTGATCCTCCGAGCTGCTGTCCTCGCTGGAAACCTCGCCGTCCTCCTTCTCCCTGTCTTTCTCTTTCTCTTTCTTCACTTTCGTCTTCTTAAATGCCTCACTCTTCAGTTCCTCGTACTCCGTTGGCTTTTCATGCGATTGGGTTTTCCTCGAATGTTTTTCTCCCGAGGAGTATTTCCTCGAACCTTTATATGAAGAGGAAGACATCGCAAGCAAGTGAATATTCAATCAGAATATTCATTAAACTCCAAATTTAATTTCTATTCACTCCAATTGAAACAACGCAGCAAACTTATCGACAATAATGTTGCACTTGTTAAGTTATCGATGCTCGATAAAAAGCTCGTGGCCAGCGTTGCCAGAAAGCAATAAAAATAAACAGTGACAAATACAGTGATTTTCATTGCAAGTGAACAATTTGATTTTAATTTAATGATTGTGAAATAAGCAATCGAAAATTAAAGAAATTTAAATTTAACTATTATTATATTTTGAACTATTTATTTGCGTAGTCTCACTAACATACATTTTTTTTTGTCTTTTTCCATAAATTATATGTATACATTTTGTGTGCCATATTTATACATTTTTTTCTGTTTTCGTGTCAATAAAAAAAATATAAACCTTGTACATGCATCAAAAGTAATTATAATTAGACTGAGGCCCGCCCACAACACACATCAATTAGCACATCAATTGGCAAATAAATAATTTTCATGTTTGATTGGAGTGAGAATTCTTCGTGAATGTTATTCACCTCACTTGAGAGGATCTTTGGATGTTGATGCTGGTGGTGGTGGTGGGTGTGGTGCGTCCCTTAAGCAGAGTTGTGTATGTTAAGTCGAAATATATCGTGAGCAACGAAATAGGCACCGGCATTGGCTTTAAGAACAAAAACCTGGCAGAAAGCGTGTGGAGGATCATCGTCGCACTGCAGGCGTCCAAGCACATTGATCAACACGCCCCCATCGAATGTGGGCTGCGAGTCGACAGTGGTGACAACACGCCTGATCTTTTGAAAACTAAGACTCTGAACTTTTTCAAGAATCTTTGGCGCTCCCTGTATTTGGTGTCCCTCGAAGCTCATAAAGGACTCTGTTGCACTGTAAAAACTAACCACGTTAGCGCGGTTCTCCGGGTCGTTAAAAATTCCATAATATTGCTGTACAAATCCCTTTCCAATGTCCTCGTATTGTGGGTTTAATGCCATGTTATTTATCACGAGCCCTTGAGGGATTCTAACTTTATATCAATTGAACAAAATTTTAAAACCTTAATTTGCAAGGCAGAAAACGCACAGGCGACTAGTGTATAGTGATGTGGTAAACCATCGGAAAATCTAAAAAACAGCATTTACATATATTCGTAGCTCACGAATGTCTGAATCAGAATTCATCCGTTCATTTCAGCTCTGACGAAATGGAACCAGAAAACGATCATTTGTGAACAGCAGCAAATATTTTAGCTAATCACTGTGGGAACTGGGCACCGATTAAAATTTGTCAACAAAATTGATGAAAATGGATTCACAATTAAATTAAAGGCCTGCAATTAAGTTTACTTACTTTTAATGTTCGGAAATGTATAATTAAATTAAACAAAACTGATTTATCTGCTTTGATTAATTTAAAAATTTAAGACGACTTAATAAGCTACCGGAAATTATTAGATTGCAATTAGAAATTCAATGTTAAGTTCTACAAATGTCCAAATTGCAGTTTATTTTAATGTTATTTTGGATTGCTGTCTTTTAATTGTTGGTCTTCTTCTTTGAATATTATTTCGTCTCATCGCAATGTGAATATGCCTTTGTATAATTTTGAATAGTCAAAAATGCTGTAATGACTAAAACTTATTTTTATTATAATATTTGTATTATTTATATTTTTAGTAAAATCCAGAAAATAACATGTATTGTATTTTGTAATAAAGGGTTTCAAATTGCCTTATCGGTGGCATTATCACAATATGGCATCAACTACATTTAAATGCATATTAAGAGCCACTGGCAACTCATAGTCATAGTCATAGCCATAGTTAGATGGTTTCCTCACAGCTCTGACCTCTGAACAGCATCAATTTCCTCAAAATTGCGCCACTAAATTACCATAACGGGACAGACACCTTTTAGCCACTTGGCCCCGAAAATGAAGAAGACGAGCGACAAAACTAACAGAAACATATTACGCCAACTTGAGAAACGCAGCGAAAGGACACACAGGACGAAAAGAAGACAGGGACAAGTCGAGACAAATGCCGAACTGAAATGAAAATACCCCGAAAAAGAACAAAATACAAGAGTGAAATCTGTTTGAGGCTGCTTGACAATGAGATACCCTATGCCCCAACTGGAGAATGTTATTCAGATTACTTAATTTGGACTGTAAATTTAATGATGTAATAATTTACGTGTTCACTGTCTGATCTGTATGAAATTTTAGGCACAAATAAGGACATATTTATATATCATATCATTCCATTTTATTTTTAGAAAATTTTTAAGCTCGAAAAGTGTGTCACAAAATAAATATGAGCTGGAGGAAATATAAGGGAACTCTCCTTACAATTTATTTATTTCTCAGAAGAATTTATATATTTTTTAAAATCAGTTTGGCAAATTTCTAATGATATAAGGGAACTCTCCTTACAATTTATTTATTTCTCAGAAGAATTTATATATTTTTTAAAATCAGTTTGGCAAATTTCTAATGATATAAGGGAACTCTCCTTACAATTTATTTATTTCTCAGAAGAATTTATATATTTTTTAAAATCAGTTTGGCAAATTTCTAATGATATAAGGGAACTCTCCTTACAATTTATTTATTTTTTAGAATCAGTTTTTACATTTTGTGTCTGTAAAATTCCATTGTTTGAAACTAAAATACCCTTTTTTTGCCCAAGGGCGCAGGGCATAAAAAATAAAGGCAAAACAAAGAAACATCGCGAAAAACGCAAACATCAGCAATGCGGCATTGGAGTTACCTGTCCTGAACTCCATCTCCCGTCCTGGACAGGACTGTGGGAAGAGAAGAGAAGGGTGGGGAAGGGAAGTGAGGGGTACTGAAGTTCGTTTGTCCCACAGGACTTGTAAATAGCAACACGCAAACAAGTTAAAAAGTTCTGTTCTGTTGTTCTTCGGCGTTTCTTTATGCTTCGCCTGGCTCGGGCCCAACATAATCGTTTCTCATTTCAAATGGGACAGAGGGGGAGAATAGAAGAGAGAGGAGTTGGCTCTGGGGGGTGGGGATTCCCCGATTGCCGTTCACCTTTTTGTTGCTGGCCCGCAATTTAGTTTTGAGCGTAATTTCTTTTAATAGCGCCAAGTCGACAGATAAAATTCACCACACACCCAACCTGACGCTGACACTGAAACTGACACTGACACTGATGTCTTCTGCATCTTCCAGTTAGAGAAAGGGGGCGTGGTGTAGGCGGGAGGGGAGGGAAGATGCTGAGGTCAAGGAGTGAGCGGGCGTGTCGCTGGCGGATATCGCAAGTAAATTGCTTAATTTTGGCCATGTCTCAGCCCCGGGAAACCAAGTCTCTCTCTCTCTCTCATTCTCTCTTCTCTTCTGTTGTCTTTTAGGCCCTGCCACTTGCTTTGTTTTATTGGGCCTTAGGGTTGGAGAGTTAGCTCAGGGTTGGGGATAACAAAGTCCTTCCGCTTGAGGTTGACGTTTTCGGGCATGACGATTTCATTTGCATTTTATGATAATTGAACTTCATAAATATGTCAGGACAGCATCTTAAAAGTGCCAACGGTAAGTACACACACCGTTTGTTCCCAGAGATAAATGCCAGGAGACAGGGACAGAGACAGAGACGGAGACAGAGACGGGGAATCCAAAGATCTTCGGCATTGTTACGTTGGCGGCATGTGCTTCATAATTATTTTGAAGTGTCCTCATTAATTTGAAATACTTATGGGCCAAGCGTGGGCCGGACCATAAACTGCCGAACACAACTGGATTAAGGTTACATTTTAAATATGCTAAATATATTTCTCCTCGTCTTGTCTCGTCTCGGTTCGCATACATGAGCCGAATTGGATGGGTACTAAGAGGATGACAACGTCCTGGAACATTAGTGTTCCTAAGTGAAGGTGAGGCGAAATGTAAAACGAGGCTCTAACATTGATATTAGTTATTTAAAGAGACTAATATTATTAAATTTTTCTAATTTTTTCAGCATTACAACTATTCTCTTATTTAAATTAAACCTCCATTGTCACTTTAATCACAATATACTTACTATGGCTTTTGGTTTTTGACACTCCCTTAATTCTGATTGTCATATATTCTATTTGCAACCATTTAACTTTAAATTCATATTTTACCTGTCCTCCATGTTCACTTTAAGTCTGATGTATGTTCAGTCTATAAGTCTATTTTAGTCTATAATTAAACATCTCAATAACTTATAGTATTTTAAGGATCTTTATGTATTGCAATTATGTCTAAATGAAAAATACCGTTAACTTGTGACCTCCATGTTCACTTTAAGCAAACTTGACTTAATGATTAATGATTTGGTGACTTTCATTTCGATCCAATTTATATATGTATCTATATTTATGTTTTATCTATGTTTAGCTTTCATTTTACCTTTTTGTTAACCTCCATGTTCACTTTAAGCTAGTTGTATTTTTCACATTATTATGTATTGCAATTTATTTGCATTATAAACATATGAATTAATTGCAAATAGCCGTAACTATTAATTCAAACTTTTGTCAATTTATTAAATCACATTTTACCTGTCCTCCATGTTCTCTTTAAGTCGTTTGTATAAACAACTCAATCACTTAAATCCTCGCATTTTGTGATCTACCCAGAACAGTCACCCCGGGGAAGTGTGCAATCCTTCAGTCTGTCAAGCCAAAAACATTTAACACCTCATTAGAATCAGGACTCGGGACTCATCTACATGCCAGGACAACAACAACAACAACAAGAACAAGGACAATACAACTACAACTATTTGGCGGCGCCATGAATAAAGTCAGGCATAAACAGGATATATGGCCGCAAATCCCAGCGCCTTGAAGCGGCAATGAATATTAATGAGATGTCATCAGTCTTTCGTCAAATTAAAGCGCACAAGCGAGAGAGGAAGAAAGGAAGAAAGAGAGAGTGAGATGAGAATATAGGTCTGTTGTTGTGCATATCCTGCGGTAACTTTTCTAATTGTTGCCAACACAACGCGAATAAATCAGCCGGAAAACAGGCTGACACTCAATGTGGAAAGGGTGCGTCTACGTCTCAGACTTGAGTCTTGAATCTCCTGGCCGTGAGGAATTTCGGCAATTTGTTTAGCAGTAGTTGAGTATTCCATCAGAGCAGGGAATAAGGGATAAAAGGGTCGTGCGACCTGTATACGAGTAGACTTAACAACTCAACCCTTTCACCGGTTCAAATCAGCTTCAACGTCAGCTTCTCAGTTTCTCCTCTTCATCCTCGTTTTCATCGTCGTCACACGTCAGCGCACTATCATCACGCTTGTTTACACGCATAATTATGTGCGCCGGATTCCGTGAATTCCGCCGGAGGTGGCGACACCGCAACGTCACTCGCCTTCCGTTCTTGTTTCTGTTTCCAACTCAACAGTCAACAGTCGACAAAAGTGGCATCACTCCAGAGTCCTGAGTCCTGTGTCCTGAGTCCTTATCCTTGCACGATTTAATGCCTCGTGACAGATTTGTCGCTGGGAAGCCCCAAGATGACGGAGCCGTGTCAGAATTTTGATGCTGATAGTATGATAATATGTTAATGAGGTTTGTTTATTTGATTTAAGCATATTCCCCTTGTCAGCCCAAGAGGTCAAAGCACCTCATGGTCTTCCTTGCGGCTTTTCCCATATTTAAATCACCGTCAAGTGGAATTTGATTGCTTGCTTTTAAGCTTATTTATCAAACAGGAATACCCTTCATTTTTCTGTCAAATCTCAGTACTCTAACAAATGGTTATTTAGTTTATTTGGAAACCAAATCGATTCGAGTGATTGTCTCCAGCTCCATTCCAACAAAAATAAATCGCATTTAAATTATTTGAACAGGTAAGCATTTTTCATTATTCACAACATGTTCGTGAATTATTTAAAGTATTTTTTACAGTTACCATGATACGCCTTAAGCAAATCGCATCGGATCAAATTGAGGAGCGCGCCAAGGATGAAGTTCGGGCCAGTTTAATTATATTCACTGTACTCTGTGCTACCATTCGATTTGCTCCCATTCTGATACGCAAACTCGTCTCATAAATGGGCTAATTGTTACAAAATAAAAAACAGAAAATGAAATTCTGATATTGGAAATAATATATAATAATATAAATATTAAAAACCAGTAGTTGATTAATGTAGTTGACATACATACAACGAACTGTAATTTTTTTTGACTCTAATTTAATTTTGGCGCCAATATTTTATTCTTTTGAAAAATTTAAAGTTCCTCAAAACTAAACTTTCTTAAATACCTATGCCTTGCCACTTTTTTATAAACCTTCAACTTCCATAACTTTCTCATAACTTAACCGATTTTCTTGCGAAGTTTCAATTCTTTCTCATACTTGATTGTGCATCCAATACTTATTTATTTGGGAAACTTGATTTTATTCCAGCATTATCCACTTTTTCTATACTTTCATCAGAAACTTTAAATTATAACAAAAATAGAACCGATTTATTTGCTTGATGAAAATTTTTGTAATGTTGGACTTCAATCTGCATCAAATTTTTTTAGTTTGAAAATTTTAATATGTTTTTCTCAAACGTATTTTTAACATTTAAGTTGATTTGATTTAACTTGATGGTCTGATTACCTATTACCTAACATTGATATCTATTTAGTCAGTCAAATTATTTATCGTATAGTTGGCCATATTACGTATACGTAACGATTCTGCATCAAATTTTATTAATTTGAAAATTTTAATTTTGTTTTTGATTTGATGGTCTGATTGCCTATTACCTAAAATTGTAATTTATGTAGTCAATCAAATTTTGTTATCGTACAGTTGGATAATCTATGCAACTCTTCATATTCTGCCATATTACGTATACGCAACGTGCACTTGGTAGCACATATTTTGGCGCAGTTGTGGCTGCTTCAGATGCTTCTACTGCTCTGACCCCTAACCCCGAGTGCTGCCTTTTTGAGTGGCCCTGTAGCCCCATTAGTCGTTGCTGATTCTGGCGCACATTATTTCTGGCACGGCACGTGTTTGAACCGCAAACAGATGAATTTCTGCAGTGGAGAAGCGACGACGACGAATTATGAGCCACTCAGCGCACTTGTGCCGCGTTCCGCAAAACTGAGAGAGAGAGAGAGGGAGAGGGAGAGCGAGAGAGAATAGAAGTGGAGTTGGGAGTGTGAGGAAGAAGGAGGAGGGTCCTAGGCCAAGGAGGCTGTGAGCTCGCTTGTGCTCGCAACACGACTGCAATTCGTCCTTTGGGTCTTTTTTGTGTTAATAATAAATAAACGTGGCACAACTGGGGATGCAGGTGGGCAGAGTGCCGAGGAGAGGGAGAGATGAAAGAGAGGGAGCCTTGTGCTTGTGTTTTGGACACTGGAGCGCATTTTAATGGACGAATGCAACGCTAACGGCACACCTTATATGCCGTTACAGCAACAGCAACAGCTTCAACTCCAACTCCAGCAACACTGCATGTGTGACACCTTTCCTCTCTCCCTCTCTCTCTCTCTTACTCACTCACTCATGCCTTCTCTTTTTGCCCCTTTGGCCACGCTTGAAATACGGGCATTTGCTCGTCCATCTTTTGATTTAGCGCCGACATAAAAATGATTTATCAGTGACATTAAAATAATGCACACTGTGGCGCATTTTATGTGCGAATGGATTTTCGCGCCTTTTTGTTTTCATTCTTCTTCCTCTCGCCCTCTCTCCCTTTCTCTCTTCCGGTTGCACATTGCATTTGAGCCTAGTCCAACCTAGAGCTCGAGTCCCCCCTCTGTGCTCCCCTCTTCCCTAGCCAATTCTCTATCCGCAAACAGCTGTCCGTCCGTTTGCCCGTCTGTCGCGTCAGTCTTTGTATGCTGCCGTCAGCCGAATGTTTTACGGCCGAGGTGTTTGTGACTGCCACAGACACACACACACACACACACACACACACACGCACACTTGGAGAATCTGCACCTATCCGAACATTTCTCGTAGCTGGAGCATCATAAATGTCTCGCTGCTGGACACATTTGCAATGTAGTTATGCACTGAGAGAAATAAGTAGTCAGAAAGACAGCGAATGAGAAATAAGAAAAGGTGGGGTAGAACGAAAAATAGTGGAAACATTTACTGTTATAAACAGGGATTAAGACCCCAACTGATACCGTAACCTTTAACCGCTAAAAACCGATTGAAATTTAAAGCCGTAACTGAAACCGTATCCGAAAAAAAAATTTCATTTAACCGCAACCTTTAAACCGTAACTCTGTGTTAAATTAAATATTAAAATTGTTAAAATGTAACTAAACTACATCAACATGTGAAATAAATGTGGGAAGTAATTGCTTTTTAATTATTATTATTATATTATAAATATAATTATATTTTTGCAAAAAAAATTTTTTTTGTGAACCGAAACATACCAAAACCGGTTCATTGTTACGAAATCATAACCGAAACCGTAACTGAAACCGATATTTGTTTCGCTTTTAATCTCTGGCTATAAGGAAGTGAGGAAAAGTAAGAAATCTTAGAGTGAAAATAATTGAAGAGAAGAAATGAGAATATAAAGGAATGCGACTAAAAAAAAAAGACACAGAAGAAGCAAAAGGCAGAGAGACGAAATTAAGAGAGAATAATTGAAAAAAAAGGTAGGACAGAGAACTTTAGGAAAAAAGAGACATATGTAAATCAGCTAATTATGCTTAAATGCTGTGATTTCTAACTCTCATCTCTTTTACGCTAACTGGTTTCTATGTTGTTATCTCGCTTTAACAAACTGTTGCTTTCACTGAACTGGTTTCTATGTTGTTATCTCGCTTTAACAAACTGTTGCTTTCACTGAACATAATTGTTTCTCTCTCCTTCTCTGTTTCTCTGTACAAATTCAACACTCATCTCGGCTGTGTTGATTAGTCAGCTCTTAAAATATCATTTGATCATATATCTACTGATGTTTTCTTCTTCTCATTAACCTGCTGGTGCATTTCTCTCAGTGCAGCTGGTGCTATGTATTTGAAATGTGCCATAATTTGCACCCAGATGTGTGACACAGCAGACGGAGCAGCGGGCTGGCAATCAAGCGAGGATGCAACCAGCCAAAGGATCCACAGTGCCACCCAAACATATGCCCTCGTGGGGGCCAAACGAACTCATTAGAGCTATCTCTGTGTCTGTGTAAGTGTAAGTGTGTGTGTGTGAGTGTGAGAGTGTTTAATGAGGACAACAGCAGCCAGTAGATGGCGCTGCTGCGCAGATGCGAGACAGATACGAAGGACATGAATATGTGGACATGAATGTGACTGTGACTGTGGATGTGGATGTGACTGTGGATGTGCCTGTGGATGTGACTGTGATGGTGGAGATGCATGCACATCTGCAGACGCCGCTGATTGCCCCGGCAAATGGGCACAGGCTCATTGCAAAGGCGGCTCTTGGCCAGTTGGCAGCGTCAGCATAATTTCCTGATGCTAAATGCCAAACGCAGTGCACGAAACGAGGACGAAATGGGACGAACAGGACGAACAGGACGAGCACTTAAGCCCATACGCCATACGCGCTGACCGACTGCCATTGCAAGAGGAATAAGAGAAGGGAGGAGTGTGAGAGAGAGAGAGTGCAAGATCTAAGAGAGAGAGAGAGGAAGGGAAGTTTAGACTGATAGTTTGTTGTTGTTGTCGTTGCCGCTCTGTGTCATTGTCTCGCGTTAGAAACATAAGCAGGAGCAGGGCAGGAGCAGGAAGAGCAAGGGCCAGGAGCAGGAAGAGCAGGGCCAGGAGCAGGAGCAGGAGCAAGGGCCAGGAGCAGGAGCAGCTACCGAGGCACAAACCATGAACCAGGGCAATTTCGAGCAGCGCACACACACCTGTTTTTTTGGGTAATTTATCTCGAAGAATTATTATTTCAAATATTTTGGGGCAGAGGACAGAGTGAGAGAAAGAGAGAGATAGAGGGAGAGAGTCCGTTCCTTTCTCCCTCGTGAACGACGCAACAGAAATAAAAGGATTTTAAAATGGTCATTTGATATGAATTATGCGCCTTTGCTGCAATTACAGATCCCACACCACATCTCTCTCGCTCTCTCACTCTCTCACTCTCTCGCTCTCTCGCTCCTCTAAACCCTTCTCGGTCTGCTTTGCCAATTGCCATTCGCTTGATGCCTTTGTCTGACTGTGATGCGGTTGTCCGAAATAAGAAGAGGGAAGAGGCAGAGGGCAATGGGTTTGTTTACCGCCACGCCCTACGCCTCTTCACTTACTCAGCATCTAACTCTTTCCGTCTCCCTCTATCTCTCTCTCTCTCTCTCTCTCTCCGTTCATTGTCCTTGTCGCGTTGGTCGCATAAAACATTTGCTCTTGGACTTCATTGTTAAATAATTAAATCAGCTGCGAGACTAATATATTTCTCTTAATTGCAAGCAAAGTCCTCTTTCCCCCCTTCCCCTCTTACCGCTCCCCCCTGCCACCACATGTACATGAAAAATGTCCTTTTTGGCCATATTTCTGAACCATTTTTGATTTATAGAGCACCAATAGCCGACAATAGCTGACGGCATCCATATGCAAACTCCGATTCAGTTTTAACTGCAGCTGTCGCATTATAAATGCCACCAGATATTTTCAAAAATATGTATAACTTCCATCTGTTTAAGCTAGAGTTTTAAATATGGTTAAAAATTAATTGTATGAATTATATTTCTTTATTTAATTGTATACTTTGCAGTATTTTGAACTTTGTCACAATACTGAGGGATCTATATTTTTATTTTCAGATGTAGTTTTATAACATCTAGGAATTCTTACAAAATGGAGTCAAAGATTTATACAACAAGTTTTATTATATTTCTATATATATTGTATATTTTAAAATTATGTTATATATTTTTTAACATTCTCCAATTTGATTTGAGTTTGATTTCCAAACAGTGGAAAAATAGTATGTAGAATTTAGGCTTATAAAATCTAACATAAAAAGAAAATAATTTAAAAATATTAACCCTTTTTTTTATTAATTGTACTAAAATTTTTCCCCATCATTTTGAGCTCTCTCCAAAATTGTTGAAGTTTGCAGCCTTAATTCAAGGCCATAAGATTTTCATTTCAAGTTTTTAAGAAGCAAAACAAATTAAATAAAAAAAAATAATAAAAAATGAATGTTATGTTATCCTTGTACCTGTGGAGAGTGTCACATGACACTCAAGGACTCATGTACTCACAGATAAAGTAGAATATCCTTTTAGGTGGCGCAACGGAACATGAATGAATCAATGGAAAATCAACAAAAATGTTAAAAAATAATTGAGGCGGCAACCAAAAACTTCGTTTGCTTTGAAAAGAAAGAGGCAAAGGGGAGAGGGGGGGGGGGGTGCAGGCACACAAATTGAAAAGGAAATGTAAAAATAAACGGCAATAAATTTAGCAAAAGTGTCGAAAACGGTTCACACACACACACACACATATATACACGGAAATTTGGCCAAACCAGGAACTCATAGTTCAATGTCCTGTGCAGGCAGAGGGTAAAATCAGAGTCAGAGTCAATGGAAGGGGTTGTGGTGAGGTGTGGTGAGGGAAGGAGAGGGGAGACGAGGGGTGCCAGAGTTGGTTCTTGGTACTAGCAACCACATTTATAATATATTGAATTGCAATAACTCAACTTCAATCAAAAATCATAATTCATGGAATTCGACAGGCAGAACCGCCGAGCCGAGCCCCGTTTTTGGCCAGGCTAAAACTGCAGGCGGCCTCCTTGGATATTTCTGCCTCCTCTATAACTATTGGTGCACCCATTCCTACAATTTTTCATTTCTCCACTTGCTTTATTTCGTTTCTTTTTTTTTTGGACGACGCTGCCTGAAAATTATAAATCTACGCTTTGACATGGAAGATGCCCAGTGTGAGTGGCAAAAGGGACCAATCGGGGGCAGGAAGGGGGATGGAGGGTTGTGTGCTCCTGAAGACATGGATTTATAGACGAAGACATAAATACAAACGGAGCCATCGAAGTCGAAGAAACGACCAAAAAGGCGGCCAAAGACACCAAAAAGTAAAGAGAAACAGTGAAAAGTGCGCAAGGAGGCGGAACACGCTCAATGCCCATAAATATCCTTGTGCTTGTAGTTGCAACTGTTCCGGCAGCGGGATGGGAACGGAAAGGGGAACGGGAAGGGGAACGGGAACGGGGATGGCATTTAGGTGAAAATAATCACCGCTTCACATGAAATCATTTTGCGCCACAAAATGCCAACTCGGAAAATGCAAGCGACGCCAAAAGGCAAAAAGGAGAAGGATACGCAAGGATCTCGCGCTTGCCAGACCGGCAAAGACATTGCAACTCCACTCCACTCCACTCCACTCCTCACCTCTTCTCTTCTCTCTTCGTCTTTCCCCTTCCATCATTCTGACTTCAAATGCAGGCGATACGAGTATAAATTCAAAGTTTGCCTCCCTATCAAGGACATACAAATCAAATGTGACAATTTTGGGAATCGTTTAAATGATTTTTAACTTTGATTTGTTGCACACACATAGACATAAAGCAAAGGAGAGGAAATGCGAAAAGGAGTAATAGAAATGGGAGAAAGCAGGAGGACAGAGAGAGGAGGAGAAAGGAAGATATCATTACGACAGTTTGATGAGACTTTTAAACTTGAGAAATGTGAATAATATTCTTAGCTGAAATTGATGAAAAATTTGTTTACTTGGAGATTATCATAAGTCTGAATATTAAGTAGTAAGTATAAAGCATTTGAATTACCATTAAAAAAATTAATACAAATGTTTTTGGATTAGTAAAATATTTGTATTATTTTTATTAATTACTAGTATTAAATTTAATTACTTTTAATTACTAGCATTAGCGTTAGTATTACCATTAAATAAATTAATTGCAAGGGTTTTTGGATTAGTAAATTATTTGTATTATTTTTATTAATTACTAGTATTAAATTTAATTACAATTAACTACCAGCATTAGCATTAGCAAAAAAAAACCACCTAGCTACTAACCCTTGTATGATTTTTGGATTAGTAAATTATTAGCATTATTATTATAAATAACTAGTATTAAATTCTATTTAATTGCTAATAAAATTAGCATTAACATTAGCATTATAAATAGAATTAGCATTAGCATTAGCATTAGCACCAATTATAGTTACCACAAGCCTTAGAAATATGTACTTTGAGGTACTTATTGGAATTTTCAATATTTTCATTAACATAAGAGATTCCGTGATGCTTATATGGAATACACACATATACTCTTAACTTTAAATTTGTTTCTTTGCTAACAATAAAATCATATTTATCATTCTTTGGTATTAACACAAAGCACTACAATAGGCATTACAATATCTAGTTAGACAATTTCTTATAAAAACACCGTGTGAAGATGAACGGAAAGAAAAACTCATAATTTTTTCAAGTTTCCGTTGCTTCATTGAATGTAAAAATGCTAGAAAGAGAACTGAGTTAAAATAACCTATGAGTTAAAATAAAAGTTAAAATAACCTAGAATGAGTTTTCTGCGCTACACCGAATCACAAATGCACTTCTTCTTAAATATGAATAAATACAAAAATAATATTTTCATATTTGCAAACAATGTTGAATTTTGTTACTTTTATATTTTTACAGTGCTGAGTTTTCCCAAGTCTGAAGCTCGGAAGCCTTTTATATTTATTTTATTTGTCTGGTATCGCAATTTGATATTAAGGATAAAACTTTTGCTCGATTTTATCCACCTTTTTAGTCAACATCATATTTTATTGTACACATTGTCTGCCCCTTTCTTTTTATGTTTTGCAGCGCTCAAAAATATTTTAATGTTTATTTATATGTAGATTTTGTTTGGTTATTGTAAAAGGCAAATGGCAAAAAGGACTCGACCAAAAGCTGGCGGATGCTCGTCGCCGTTTGACCATGGCCAAAAGTAACTCCAAACTGGGTTTTTTTCAGCGTCTCCTGTCATAAAAAAAGCGCCGCATAATACTGAAAAGTGCAACAAAATTGGCAACAACAAAAAATGTGCGCAACACCTTTTGGCCGGCTGGCAAAAAAAAGGACACTCGACAAAAGGTCGCGGAAGTAATTTACAATTTGGTCAAAAAAACAAAAATAATAATAAGAGAGAAAAGCAAATAAACTGAGGAACAGGGATCGGAATCGGAATCGGGATGTGTCTGGTTGCGTTGCAAATTGACAAGATTTATTTTCAATTAAAAACAAACGAAAACGCACTGCGCATTATCCTTTCCGTGAGCAGACAGGACTCGACAGACGGAGAGACAGACAACAGTCAACATTTTATTGGCAGCATTTTATGTGATTTTCAATTTGACAATAAATCAAAAGGCGTCGCATTTCAACATTTTCACAATATCCACAAATTTTCACAATTTTCATGTCTGGCCAAACTATTGTGGGTAGTCCTGTTTGTTGTTGTTGCTGTTGTTGTTGTTGTCGTTGCATGGCGTGCAAGGACGTTGCCACCCTTAAGCCACAGCGCATGCCACGTTGATGAATGACGAAGGACATGCAGTCACACACACACACACAGTCACACTCTCTCTCTTTTACACGCACACCGATTGGCTGCACGTCGACGTGCAATAATTTCATGTGTCCTGTGGACAAAAAAAAAAAAAAAAACAGAAAAACAGAAAAAGGCAAGAAACGAAGCTGCGAAGGACGCGTTGCAGCCGCCTCATTGTTGTCCTGGTTATTTATGGCCCATTAAGGCAAGCGGCAATTGCACATGTGTTCTTCACACTACCCCCTCCTCCCTCCCTCCCTCGCCCTCTCCCTGCCTCCTTCAATTCCCACACCCCCCACTCAAGGTGTTATGTGTGTCAGGTCAAACAATGTCGACCTCGACTGATATGCTGGCCGTGTCTTTGGTTTTAATTGTTGCTCCGATAGATAGACACAAATGTTAATAATTGCATCTTAGCATCCTTACTCCTTCTCTCTATATATATGTATATAATCATATATCCTGCTACATGTCCTTTTTTGTCTAATAATCATAAGACATAATTCATTTCAGTTCGTGTTTGCCGCTGAATTTATGTCGCTTCATTTCATTTCCATTTCCATTTACGCAGCAAAAAACAATTATCCTGCTCCCTCCCTGCCAACAAGGACACATTTAATTGCCTGGCCAAAGGATTCGAATGGAGACATTAGAAAAATCTGTCGCCGCCAAAAGGACACACGTCGCTCGCACTGAAAGTCGTTAAAATACGAGTTTCAGTCGCATGTAATCTACCATTAAACGAAGCTGGAGCCACTGCAGGATGTGGAGGCGGAGAAAAATGGAGATGGGAGTGGCAACTGGAGGTGATTCCATAAACATGTGTGCAGTTGGCCCAAGGTTCGTGCTGTTCTAGTTTATTGAATATGACAGTATTTCCACGGACAGCAGGCAATACAATTGGCAACAACTTGTTCAAATGTGCAACATTTCGTTGTGAGAAAATCATTAATAAAAGAAACATAATGGGAAATTCAGTTACAATTTTATATTTTGAAGAAAATTAAATTTTATTTTGAAAAGTGAGTTTTAATAGTAAATTAAGGCAATGTCCGTGTTCACCAGAACTAATCGATCAGTAATCATGTATCAAAAATCAAAAAACTGTTGATGGGCTTTTGGTGAACGCTTTGATGAAACTTTGAGGTAAAATCACAGTTGTCATTCCTTTTTTGTCAAATCTTTAAATATTTATTAAAAAAATTCAAAAAAGTTTGGCGCAAAATGCTTTATGTAATGGGAATGAACACAACAAAAGGGGAATATTTAAATTACGAATTTTTTTCAAAAGAATCAATTAGTTTTAATAATTTGGTTTCCTTAATAATTTTGTCCTTTTTTCAAATCATGTGTTCTGTTAATTACAATTACAAAGCGTACTATTTTTTGATGAATTTTCAGTCATGATAATCACAAAATTTTAAATCATGATTGCTCACCACTGTCATTCACCAGAATAATCGTAAAAATTTCATCGATATTCTGTTGTCGATTTGTTCTGGTGAACACGGTCATAAGTTAAATATTTAATAAACTAAAAAAAAATATGATAAAATATAATCTGCATATTTATCATTCAAATATTTGTATTACATTACGCAACAATATATTTTTGAAATGTCCATTTTATTTAATTTGAAAGAGATTTAATATATAAATTAATAAATTTGATCAAAATTGCAATCACATTGCAAATAGATATAGTCTGCATATTTATCAATCATATACAATACATTAAATGAATTAATTGAACAATTTTATTTAATTTAAAAAAATATCTCAAATGATATATCTGGATATTTGTCACTAACTTTTACTACAAAATATCAAATCTATGTAATCACAACAAAGTATGCAATTTGTCACATTTAAAAACGTAGCTTCTAATACCAAAGTGGAATATTTCAGAGTCAAGCGCAATTTGGTATATAAAAGAAGAACCCTTACTTATTATATTTATCTTGTACTTGTCATTCCTTGTAGTTTGCTCTATGCTTACCTATTTATGAGCCATCATTTCAGTTAGTTCAACTTGGATACGCCCCATGAGGTTGATGCTGTAGATGCGTCTACTTTTCTCCACTCTTCTTTTATTTTTGCTTCACTTTGCTTTGGCTGTTGTTGTCGCTGCCAGTTGACAAGGATAATGTTTGAGGACAACGCCAAACAGGACGGCAGCAATCCACTTCCACTTGATGTCGCATAAATTTGTGGCATGCAACAGAGCAGAGCAGAGCAGAGCAGTCAACGTAATGCAGGCTGAAGCAATGGCTTATAGTATGTCCTGTTCTGTTTGGGTCCTTGCTGGCTGCTCCTGTGTCCTGTGACAAGTCCAAGTCCTTCGCTTGCGCACGCTCCAAATTTATTTACATTCTTATTTATTTTGCCACTTTGCAATGATTTGAAGTTTTTACAGTCACTAGTCATCAGTTTTCCCCCCCAGGGAAACTGAATGTGGCAATGACCATGGATATTGGTTGCAGCTGCCAAGCTGCGATTGGTTCTCCGCTTTCCGACTTGGGGCGACAAATAAGATGTCGTTTTAGTTGCATATTTGATTTCATTATAATAATAAATTTGATAAGTAATTTACTATATGTTTAAAAATTTTATTGTAAATTAATTTATTGAATTGAGAGTGGGTCTAAGAAATTATATCATATAAGCAGATATACATTTTTTTTATAGAAATTAACAGAATTTACATCAACTTGGCTTTTCAGACGCTTTAAATTCATTCACATTTTTATTTTCGTAGCCTAACTAACTTTTTGAGTAATTTCAATTGTAAATAACTTCTAATCAAATCTATCGTTTTACAATATTTTCTACTCTCAAGTAAGTGCATTAAATATTTCCCCTTCAACCATAACAAGTTAACAGCTTCCATTTATAGCAATCGAAAATGGCTGGCAATTTAGCCATTTTTCTGACTTTTGTAAATCATGTGATTTTTCGCACAACTATTTTGATACATCAGGGGAAAGATTATTGTCCAGAAGCTCCAGCAATAGCCGGTATAATAGTTTACTTTTCGATACTTTATCTGTTATACGAAACGAAAGCTAGACCCGAATATTGGATTATTTTACCTGGATTCTGTAAGTTCGTCATGGAGTTGTACTATACACTACTTGCGATGGAACTTTCATTAATGTTTATTTGGATAAATGTGGAAATCAAGAGTAGAAATCTTCTAAATGATTTCTTCGCTGAGGATTATTCCAGACGCATCGGTCTAAATATAATACATATTAATGTTCCTGAATCTAACTATATTCGTTATTGTGGGCCTCATAACGAACCTCTTCGAAAAGCTGAAGAAAATTTATGAAGAATGTCTGATCAAATGGAAATAAATTAAGATACCAAGGGGCATGGGCAGTAACCGCAGCAACTCTGTCGAAACCTCAGAAAATATATATACATCTAATTAAGAGCATTCCAAATAACTACCTAATTAATTGTATAATATCTTTTTGGTAATCCGCGAACAATAAATAAATGTTAATGACGTATACGTCTAACCAAACTTGTTTTTTATAGTAAATATGAGAGCAGAAAACTTATTTTGTTTAAATATTAAATGCCAATACTAGTATATAAAAAATCAAATTAAAATATTAGCTTATATTATATGTGTATTTAGATAAATTTTATTTAAAATACAAAGTGTCCATTTCGAAGTTTAAGATTGGTTGACAGTAAAATATTAAGTATACGCGCCGTACTATTCACTGATCGTAACTTTGATGACTCTTAATCGAGTTGTGTAGTGAATATAAAATTTGATATGTTTATTTGCCTTGGAGTACGAGATAATGAGTTGTTTTTTGCCTGCATCTATTTTTATTATTGGCCATATACACGTCGTGCTCATCTTCAGTTCTTAGCGCTGAATGTTTAATTCGTCCTGAACTGAAAAATGCATATATAGCATTTTAATTAGAAAATTAGCTGGAAATATGCAGCTCACGTTAATCGCATGGCGTTGCATGCAACAAAATGTGACTGTGCCTCACGGATTCGGATTCGGTTACAGTTCAAAGGCAGACAGAAACGGGTGGGAAAAGGGGTAGAGAGAGGGGAGGCTGTTTGGTAACAAAGCTCATGCAATATCCAAGAGATGCGACAACAAACTGAAAGCCAACTGACTGCTGCATGTTCCTTCTCTTTCTCTCTCTCACTCACTCTTTCGTGTGTTGTCTCTTTTTCTCCCCGTGACACTCGAAAATCATTGCGACACTCGCAGGTCTAGTTACGGATAATACGAGTACTCGTTCCACGGAGTATGCCGACTCCGGGGAGTTCGAGTTCGAGTTCGACTCTGCCGTTTGTTGCGACAAATGCCGTTATAATTATTTATACCGTAAGCACATTTTATGGTGTCGCAATTTTAAAATGCAATTAGACGCGCAACTCTATGAAGCTACACAAAAGTGGCAACAACACAACTAAAGCATGTTCAAGTATCACTGAGTGCACCACTGGGAAATACCCTTTTTTATTTAAAATATGCATTTTAATAATTCGTGCTTTAGTGAGACTTAATAAAATGCATTTGGGATTACTATTATATTTTCAAAAGATTTCTATACATTATAATCATCTATTATTTTAAAATTAAGCATCAAAATCTATTTTATTTTAATTAAACCCTTTTCGATCTCTAACTCAATATACCCCTTAAACCGACTATGCGTAGTATTAAAACGCATTGAAATAATGCACAAAAAAAGGGAACAACAGTCGTTTTAGGCACTGACAACTGTGATTCTTAGTGGAGTTTTGTCATTTCAGCGTCGTGCCCAAAAGTGTGTGCAAACATCAACGGAATTGGTTATGCTATCATATCATATATTACCACTCCTCCTATTCCTAGTCCTCTGCTCTCTCCCCAGCTCACCTGGCTTATTAGTTTTTATTCTTTTTTTTTTGTGCATATTTATTCAAAAATTCGCGCGCCTTGCGGTATGCAATATGAATTTTCTTACAGGTTTTCCGCGTGGCGAATCGGAAAATCGAAAACTGGAAATGGGAATCAGGGAACAGCTGCTGTCATATTTTGATATTGCAAAATAGATACTCATATTTTGGCATTTTCTTATTTAGTGATTTCCACTTATGCAACAAGCAACCGATTCGACTTGCCATAATGAAAATATCCTGCTAAATAAATTTGCATAAAACTTTAGACTCACATGTGGACAATATGAATAAAATGCAATGTGTGCCAACTGCAGAGTTTATTTTGTTGGGCAACATGTTGATATGAAATTGGTACAAGAATGTAATATAATATAAATGAGAAGGAAATAGTTTTTTTTATTTAAATAATTCTTAAAAAAAATAAGTAAAAGGGTAAATTGTATTCGTTGAAATGTATGTAACAGTGAGAAGAAAGCATCTCCGAATCTATAAAGCACATATATTTCTAATCTGCATCAACAGCCGAGTGGACATAGCCATGTCCGTCTATCTGTCCTTCCGATGAAAGATGATTGTTAAAATTGCAAATTTCGTTTAATTTTCTATGTATGCTACAACTTTACTGTAAACTAACAATAAATAAATTATTGAATTTCTCAATTTAGTCTACAAATTTTAAATTTGAGTTTATATTAATTCTAAATAAAATGCATTTAAACTTTTCATTTAACAAGACATAATCTTGCATTTAAGCACCGATAATAAGTCTAAGTCTGCTTTTCATTTTCCAAAAATTTCAATTAAATTTAATATTTATAGAGAAATGCCTTTTCCTTTGCGAGCATTCTTTTATTTTCTCATAATAATATTCGTTTGGACTATCGCATTATCGAGTGCGGTCGTAAACTATTTGCAGCAATTATCTGCCTAAGTTCATTCGATGCCTTTGGGGAAATATGCGGCGAATTAATAAGAGTTTATATGGCTGCCACGGAACGAGAGGTGTGGCGGATGGTGGCAACTCTGCAGCGTGTGGGCAACCCTTTTGGCCCTGCCCGCCTGCCTGCTGCGGAATGAGTTTGGTTTTGGCGCAAGTTTTCGCTTAATTTATAACGAGGATTACAATAAACAAACTAATCTACGGCAATAAACACTAAAAATCCCCCAAAGTGTTGGCCATCTAATGTTCCCGGGGGAGCAGGTTTTAGCCAAGGATTGCCTGTTGTTGCTCTTACTGTCTCTGAGAAGGCCGAGAAGGTGGTGTATGAAGGGAAGTGGAAGCAGCGTCTTTTTTTATAAGTTAAATCGCTGCAATCCTTTGGCCTTTTAAATATGCCATTTCCGCTGTGAGATTATTTTTCGATATCGCCAAAAAAGAACGTATCATTCGAGATGTTTACGAGTGACCAGGGGACAGTGACCAGACCAAAGACCAGGGCCGGATGCGTTTGGTCAACCCGCCAAGATAACCATCGCGGTTCAGAGTTGCCCTCCTTCCTTTTTCCCTTCTTTCCGTTCCTCTTGCGCTGTTTTATTGGTAAGTTGTGCGTGCTGCATCCGTTGAATCCTTTTTTCTATTAACAATAAATTTGTACGATTCTTATTTGACCGCAAGTAACACGATGTGTGTTCCATTGATGACAATTTTGAAGGTGCGGCAACCCTCAACCCTTAATAGGGCGAACATCAACTTGGTAGATTCGAGACAAGCTTATTGTCTATATTTTAAGGCTCAACACAAGATGATCTTAGACTTTATAATTACTTAAAAGGTTTCGATGCCAAACTCTTAAATTAGACCCATGGAAATAAAAAAACATCTAGAAATGTTAGTAAATTAATCTTAATTAAATTTTACTGAAAGCTGTCAAAATACAGTCGAACTTCCCTAACTCGAATCACCATTATCCAAAGAAAAGGTTCTAGTTAGAGAGATAATCGAGTTATAGAGTACTTTTTCCTAAAATCATTAATTTTACTGCCACTCATTTAGTTCGAGTTACAGAGAAATTCGAATTAGAGAAGGTCGAGTTAGGGAAGTTCAACTGTAATTGATTTCTCAAATTAGTTCTGCTTATTTTCGAGTCTAAAGAATTGCACCTTTATAGACTTAACTCCTTTTATTAATTTGGACAAATTATTAGCATAATTTAAATAAAAATATAGTTAAGATTGCGGTACTTACTTTTATGTATAATTTTTTCTTAGAAAATTTTATTATTTATTTTAATTAATAATTTAAAATAATATTCCTGCTAATATAACTGCTCGTCGCCAACTAAATCAATAATTTCTTCTTGCTAAAACTAGATGTTTTTAAATTGTAATTACACAAATAGTTGAGAGCAAGTCGCACTTTAGTATCTTGTAATTCCATCACAGTTATTAGGTTCAGGACGAAACTAATGTACCACGAGAGTGGGAAAGGGGCCGAGTGAGGGAGACAACAAATCGTGTAAAGGGGATGCGCGTGATGGCCGAAAGGATGCCATTAAGGACAACGGTTACAATCGTTAGTGAAGCCATTAGTTTGCAGCGCCAATATGCGAAAATCAGAAGAAGACACACACATGTCCAGCTGAAACTGAAACTGAAACTGAAGCTGGATCTGGAGGTCAGACAACCCCAGGAATGAATGTCCTGTGTACTCGTCGCTTTGTATAATTGCAAGTGCAGAGCTTTTTGGAAAAAGTCCGAGATACTATAACATAAAATAACCCAAAACGGGACAGAGGACAGCGGACAGACAAATGTCCATCTTCCACTAATGTGACTGAAAGAAAGAGAGAGAGAGAGAGAGTGAGATGGCGACAAAGTCACGAAGCCTTAAGGACATCAGGATGGACAACAATAACAATAAAACAAAGGCCGTTGCCAATGGACAATGTACACGGGTAACTGAAAATAATTTCTGGGATATTATTATCACAGTGTTGGGGCTGCTGATGTCCCAGGCGCGATATGAGCACAGTTATCCAGCTAAAAAGGAAGAAGCAGGATGTGGAGGTAGTCGAGATTCACATCAACATAATGTCTACTTTACAGTGTGGATAAAGTCGAAAGCAAGAAAACGAAATCACATCCATATCGACGACAACAAACATTCCGACTTCAGCCTGTTTTCATCTCCCCCCTCATCTTTCTCGTCCACTTGGATGACCCACCTGACACCAGTCTGTCCAAATGGTCCAGTCTGCTCTCTGTTTGGTTTGCTGACCAATCCTCCCCCATTTGGTGCACATTCCGAACTTATAGCACGCCACGTTGCAATAAGTTACGGCTGGCGGCGGCCATTACGCCGCGCATGTTGGCCCAGAATGGCCACAGGACAGGACATGGCCAGGATAGGATAGAATAGGATAAAATAGAACAGGACAGGCACTGGACACGAGTCACAGCCGGAGAGAGACAAATCCGAAATCCATACTCGTAAACAAATGCAACTAATCGCCGTTCATGTTGAACGTGTTCACGGCTGAGGCAAACCTGAAATTGTGGCTAAAACCCAATCGAGCCATCGAGTGTCCACTGTATCCAGTCCGTCTGTGTATCCACGCTGTCCTTTGACCAGGATCATTGTGCGAACTTAGCTATGATTCGCAATTACATACTGTGCTCAAGATAGAAATGTATCCAAGAGATGCTCCAAAGAAATGTGGAAAAGTATAAGTTTTATTGTTACACTTTTTTATTTATTAATTTAATGTCAACTAAGAGCAGTTCACTTTTAAAAATTAAAATAATATTAAATAGCTTAATTTGATATGAAGTTAATATTAATTATATATAAATCTTATTTTAAGCTAAAAGCATAAAAAATATGTTAAGAGCAAATGTGTAAAAATCTGGTAATTTGCGAAAAATGATTAAATTATTCAACATTTGTTGCACGGATTGGGAAAACCCCAGGAATTCCCAGAAAATGTATTTTTCAAGGAGATAAATGTCTATGGTATCTTTCATTCCAGAATTCCGTTAAAACCCATAGAATTCACCGTCTTCTAAATCTTCACAGAACGAAATGATTTTCTACATCCAAACAACTCATAATTGAAGATCCAATATTTTTTACATTCTAAAACCTATTAAATGAGCTCAACAGCTTAATTAAGATAAAAATTTAAATAATTTTAATTCATTCGGTGTGTGAAGAAGTAAACAGTTTGAAGAGATGTAAAATAGCATCGACATAAAGTGGGTCTAGGAATTTTTTTGACTTAATAAGAAATTAACACATTTTATTATGTAAAAAAAAATAATTTTTTTAATATTTCATCATATTTAAATATAGCTTATTAAAGAGAAAAAATAAATAATAGTGTTTCCATAAATTAACTCAAATGTATTTGGTGAAAACAATTATTTGACCCAATGTAAGTGTATACACATTTTTGACAATTTTAAAACTGACAGCTATATTTAAACATATTTTAACAGAGTGGGCGCTGAAAAAAATATTATTGAAATGTTGAAACACTGTAAAATGTTTGATGGAGACTGGCGATATCATTCTGCTAACAGCCATTGTAGCACGAACAATTCGACAGCACCTCAAAGCGGTTACCAGGAAAATATAATATTCCATTCCATTTTAGTGGGGCGTTTTTTTTGCCTATTCAAAAAATTGCCTTGAAGAATTTATTAAAAACTAAGTTGTAAATGTAAGTTGAGCATTAAAAAACAAAAGCACACACAATAAAAAGTATTTGCGAAATATATTTTCTGCGAGATTTTCCAATATAACATTGGTAAATTTTATTTGAAAAAAATTCATATATATATTTTTAAATATTTTATTATATATATATATTTTCGCTTCAAAAAATAAATACCAGGGACTGTAATCATTATAAGTGTTATTAAAAAATGTTGATATAATGAGAAGTAAAGTATAACTTAAAATTAATCATTATTTTGTGAGCAAATCTATAAATCTTAAAAAAAGTTTAATAATGATGAAATTGCATTAATGAGAAAGATGAATTTTGGTATTTTTCTTGCTGTCTCAAATTTATTATAAGTGAATGATTTTTTTATTAAAAAAAAAAAAAAAAAAAAAAAAAACAAATAATCAATATTTTCAGTTCCTGAGAAATACATTTAAAAATTTAAATTTAATTTGCGAATTTCTAAACTCTTTTTTTAGATGCAAAAATATACCAATTTAATGAATTAAAATAAGTGTATATTAAAGTTATACACCTTGTTGAATTTAATCAATTGAAATATTTAAATTGTAGTTGGCTATGACTCCGAGTAGTCGGAAGCGTCTGCTGAGCTTCACAGATGACTTGGAAGACGGTGAACTGCCGGAGGGGGAGACTTTGGCTTTGAGTACATACAGTGATGGATACGATGAGAATCTGATGGGAGATGCCGCCGATCGGATCCGACTCGAGGCTCTCAGCGAATTGGAGCGCGAGCGGGAATTGTACGAACGCAGCCTGAAGCGCGAGGAGCAGATGATCAAATGGGGCATCCAGAACATGCTGCTGGGCAAGAGCAACACAGAGTCCAGCTCGGAACTGGCCGTGGCAGCCAAGGAGCGTTCCAGCACGCGGAAACTACAGCTGGAGGCGCAACGTGTGGCAAACAAGAAACGCGGAGCATTTGATCGACTTGTGGCGCAACGCAACAACAAAAGAAACCGCGATGAAGTGGAGATCATAACTCATCATATAACAGCCGACGAGGAGGATGAGGAGCAGGAGCAGGAACAGGAGATGAGCACAAGTGTGCGAGATTCCGCATTCAAGAAGTTGAAGCTAAAAGCCGAAGATGTTTATTCGGATGACTCCAGTGGCAGCGCGGATGAGCAGGATTATGTGGAGCAGAATGAACCAGTTGTGCCTGTGGATTCCCTGATGGAACTGGGCAAGGCAATTCTGACTCGCAGTCAGCTGGAGGACTTCCTGGACAAGCCCATCTTCGACCAGACTGTGATTGGCTGCTTTGTCCGCGTCAGCATCGGAGCAGCTCTCAATGAACAGCCCTCGATCTATCGCCTCTCCGAAATTGTCGCCCTGGACTCCATCGAGCAGGAGTATCAGGTGGGATCGCGTCGAACGAGGCGAGTGCTCCAGCTGAAACATGGCGGCCATCAGCGCAGCTTCCTGATGAACGTCGTCTCCAACCAGCCGGTGACGAGCAGCGAGTTCTCCTACTTCCTGGAGGCCTGTCAACGGGATGCTCAGCCCCTGCCCAGCCTGAGGAGAGTGTCCGAGAAGCACAAGGACATCGAGAGGGCAACGAATTATGTATTCACCGAGGGAGATGTCGAGCTGATGGTGCAGACCAAACGACAGGATGGCCAGAAGCTGGTGAGTGCCGCCTATCGGAAGGTCTGCCTCATCATGGAACGCGACAAGGCCATCGAGTCCAACGACAAGGAGAAGGCCCATCGCCTGGAGCGCGAGATCAAGCAGATTGATGAGAAGTCCCTCACCGAACCGCAGTGGGAGAAGCGTGTCCAATACATGACCAGCTCCACCGTCAATCCCAATCCTGTCCAGACTACTCTAGTCCAGCCTGCAACCAAGTCGAAATTCAATTCCAAACAGATCGACTGGCAGAAATATATGCGCAAGAGATTTAAAATGATTGCCAGCTTGCAGCGTCAACAGAGCAAATTGGAACCCGAATCAATCGAGGAGGAATTGTCCAGTCCTCCAGCTGCTGCTCAGCCTGATCCAAAGCCCAATAAAGAAGAGCAGACGGAGAAACAGAAGGAGTCAGAGTCGAAGCAGATCGATCCTGTCATAGATATCGACAAACTGAATCTTCATGAGCTGCACAACTTTAAAATACAATTGGATGTCAGCAATCTATGTAAGTAGACATCAGCGTTTTTTTCCGAAACAAATATAAGTTCCAGAACCATTAAAGTTCTTTCGAAAATTTTTCGTTTTTTTTTCTTTGCTCATCTGTTGACTTTTTCTCCAAAGTTTGTTGATGCCTTGATCAATTTTTGACTCCAAAATATATACTATATGTAAAATTAATTAATTAATATTAATCGACATTTTTCTCTTTTTCCATCCTTACCTATTGTTTTTTTTTCGATAACTTTCAAACCTTCGTCAAGGTCATTGTAAAATTTTATTTTTTGTTCGATATTTTTCGATTTTTATCCATACTTACCCTCTGCCATTTATGCGATAGCTTTTGAGTTTTCATAACTTCATCAAAAATTAATCGATTTCGACGCAGAATATCAATTTGATCATGACTTGGTCTCCAAATTCAATATGTATCTAAAATTGTTTCGTTTGTAAAATTGCATTTTTTCGTTTTTCATACTTACCCCTCGACGCTTCTTTTTTTTTTTTTTTAAATTTTTGAACTTTCCAAGCTTCATCCAAACTCAGATTTTCATGCGAAATATCAATTTGATCATGGTTCGACCTCTTAATTCAATCTGCATCTGAAATTTTTGCATTTATAAAACTTAATTTGTTCTGATAATTTTCTGTTTTTCACCACTAGAAATTATTTTAGCTTTGAATTTCAAACACGACTACTAAGCTTGTTAATAATTTCTAATTTCAATTGAAAAATACTGAATCAATTCCTTCAATCTTGCAGTGAAATTCAATGCGATATTTTCCGAGACTGAAGCCAGGTGTCTGCTCTAGGCCAAAACTCTATCAATGTCCACTCCACACACAGTCAGTTCCAATCAAGCTGCTAACATAATCACTTCGACCAGAAACAATTCAGCAAAACCAGAAATGAACACGCCAGAATCAACTGCTCCTCTCCAGCGCCGTCTCCTGCCAGGCAATCACAGATATTGGGAATTTCAAAACAGTGGACGCTTCTAATTGCCCCAAAGGTTGAGCAAACAGGAGGAAAAGAGATTGAGGAGGACTCCCAGCCAGGACATTGATAGCCAAAAAATATGAATGCCGCACAGTTGTTGTTGTTGTTGTTGCTGTTGTTGTTGTTGATGTGGTTCCAATCGGAAGAGCAGAAAGTGACACCGCGGCATGTCAACACAGCGTTATTCCCTCCCCCATGTGGTGACTGGGGATTTGATGGGGAACTGGTGACTGTGTTGTCTAGTGTCCAGTAGTAGTGGCTCTTCCTCCGAATGGGGAGAGGGAGAGGCAGAGGGAGAAGGCGACTCCAATTCCAATCAACCACAGCGGACACATCAACAATTCGTGCGCCGCCAAAAGCTTGTTCTAATCCAATCAAATCTCAAATGCGGTTGTGCTCCAAATGCCACTGGGACAACGACAGTGGCATCGAAAGCACATTGTTGTGCACAAATTTTTACAATTTAATTTTTATTTTTAATTTATGATTATACTGTCTAAATGATTTTATTTAGTTTTTTAAGTGAAAAGCTAAAAAAAATTTAACTTAAAAATTAACTAAATATGTTAAAAATTTATTAATTTATTTATTACTTTCTATTGCAATAAATATGATTACATTAATTAATTATTAAGCACTATCAATTATTAATTTAAGCACTAGATACCAAAATTTAAAAATTTTTCTTTTTTATTTATTATTTTTCTAAAATTTCTTTCCATCAATTTATTATTTTTATTGCACTTAAGTAATTTGCACTATGTCAAAAATACAAACTTTCTCCATAACGAGCATTAAAAATGTATTTTGAATGTATAAAAGTCATATTAATTTAAAAAACAATTTTAATTTTTATTCAAAATTTTAATTAAAAATCCCACTGTGCGCTGTAGGCTTTGCTCGATTAGCAACCGTGTCCTGGCGCAGCATTTATCGGGCAACGAATTGTTGTTTATTGCAGGGCAATTTGTTGAGCTATGAAACCGACTAGATAATAGTATATTAAAAGTTCGCCTATTACGCAATGAGTAGCTCTTTGAGTGTCCTAACGAATCATCATTCATACGATGAGTGCAATGAGTGGCAAAGTGGCGAATGTCGCATTCTCAACGTAGGTTCATCATTAATAATACAAATAAGAAAACTCATTCGTAGTCCGTGCATCAAAGTCGACGCATTCATAAGTATTCCAAGAGCATGCCCTTCAAGAGGGGAGAGCGAGGAGTTGCTCATAATTGAAGATATGTTGATGGGGGGAAACCACAATTCACATAGGTGACAATAAAATAGATGCCATTTACTGATGACTCATCAACATAATTTTTACGATTCGCCCCATTCAATGAATAAACAAATAAAACGCACTGAACTAACCTGACTAACCATTCGCAGGACATTCAGGACTCCGACATTTGTTGAACTAGTTTGAGCGTGTCACGAAAACATTTCGCATGCATTGACTTTTTATGGATGCCAAAATAGAGAAAGAGATGAAAACAAACATAGAGAGAGAGAGAGAGAGAGAGAGAGGAGAATCAACAAATAATGCAAAATCATTTAGTGTAACTTCTGGGAGTCCTGCGAGTCCTGCTCAGCCTCGGAAAGTCATAAAAATCCGCACCGAATGAAATTCTCATCAAGTCGCCAGTTGGCACAATTTCATTTGGCGCTAAGCAACTGAACATGGCCAAAATGACCCGCTGTTCGTATATGTGTGTGTGTGTGTTTTGGTCACGAAACCATAGTACCAAAGAAGAAGAAGAAGAAGCAGAGCTCTCTCTTTCTAGCACAACTCCGGCAATCGCGCGTGACTAACGTAATCAGCTCACGTAACGCTGAATGAGATGAGATGAAATCAGCATACACTCAGACTGCATAAATAGCAAATTTATTCCAAATGCCAAATACCAAACTGATGCCCATTTCCATTCCCCTTTCCATTCACATTTCCTCAGCTGTGCAGCGTCATTCACTAGAGCGAGAGAGGCAGACAAATAGGGAGAGAATTAGGGAGATAGGTTAGTCCAAGTAATTCTTTGTAGATCTGCAACACGCGATTAAATCGTTGCCATTGTCCATTACATAAACTCGATTTTATCTCGCCTCCAACAAATATCCACAACGAAATTTTTCGATATACACATATACTGAATATCGGCATTTCAAGAAAAAAGTCCACCTCGATAAAAAACCTAAAATTGATACAAAACTCACATCTTGTGAAATTTTCTTCCAAAAATGTATTCAAGCTATTTATTTAAACAATATACGTTAGAAGAAACTCAATTGGACGAACATATAGATTAAATATTGGAATGAATTCCCTTTTTCTATATTTTTGCCCATTTTCTGAAAAAATTATTTTACTATGGTTTATGAGTATTTTCTTTTAAGTTACTCGCTACATTTCGCAGACTTTCGCATTTGTCAAGATGAAGTTAAACATGACTTCCAATTTTTGTAGCGAAATGTCGCGCTCTCGATCCTGGAAATACCCATAAAAAATATTATTATCGAATCCTCAAATTGCAATATCGATTACAAAAATGTTTCCAGTGATTTTCTAAATGAAAAGGACAATATAATTCGATTCTTCTGAAGATCCCTATTAATCTGGAAACTTTGGTCAGCCAAAAAAAAGTTAAAAGTTTGATTGTATGAGCTATGGTCACCCTAAACGACTTTACTATTTCTTTTTTAGACAGCTAAAAGCTCAAACACTCAGATAATGCACTTACTTTTGCATTAACTACATTTTATCCGATTCTAAAAATTATGAGTTGACTCTGGGCACTCTAAAATACTTGCATGACTTTGGGCACTCTAAAACAATTGACCGATCTTGCAACTAGGGTTCAAATCTATTTTATTTGTTGACAAATGAACTTTTATATTTTAAAATTGATTTGTAGAGCAGTATTATAGAGAGCAATAAAACTTGACATATGGTAAAATTTGTGTATCAATTGAAGTGTAATTTGTACCATTTAAAATAGGAGTAATTGACCCTTCCACAAAGACAACAAAAATAACCGCAGAGTGGACATCAAATAAAATGGGACTGCAAAACCCAAAGAGAAAAAACGCAAAACATCACGCATAAGTTTCATTTTATTTTGATTTTTACGACTCTCAGCGAGGCTGTGACAGTGCAAACGGACAGGGACAGGGACAAGGACATGGACAGGGAAAGGGATACGGACATGTGTCCCACCTGGATCACTTGCTAAATAACCCAGCGAAGGGCAACAAAAATCAAGAAAAAGTAGTCACCAAATGGCCAGCACAAGTTCGAACAGCCAAGGGGGTTAGGTGGGTGATGGGTGGTGGTGACTAGTGGGTGGTGGGTAGTGGATGGTCAACATCCTCGTTGTGTCCACGAGAGAAGAAAACTAAAGCAGAGAAAATGCCTATTTACGAGCTCGCATGTTGCTGGACACATGGTAATCATATATTTTGGTCATATCTGTGGACCATAAAACCAGTGTCCTTATGTGCCTGTCAATGAGTTGTTTCATGACATTTATTTCGCTTGTTCCTGGAGGAAAGGTTCGGTTTCGGGTTTGGGTTCGGGTTCGGCTTCAGTTTTAGGTTTGAGCTTTGGGGATGCTCTGCGTGCAGATGGAAAATATTTTAGTGTCCATTTAATGTCCAATCTAAGATGAGCTCGTAACTTTTGATCGAATAAACGAGGCAAACTCCAACCCCCATTTTTATTTTTATTTCGGTGCAAGGTAAGACCACATACGGGTTTAGTATTTATATATATATTTATCAGTAGTTAGTGCTGTTGGTCAAGGGGTTTCCAGCACGAAACACGCAACGGCGTCTCCAGGGATAATTCCTTAATTTTCTCACTGATGCGCTGTGAGTGATAAGTAAAAGTTATTTGCCAGCTATTTGCTTATTTTATTAGTGGATTTCCCTCTCCTTTTCTCTCTCACTCTCCTCACTCTTTCTATCTCTTTCTGCTAATGGCCAGTGCTGGGCAGGATTTGTTCGAGTTCTTGGAGCCCAACGTCACTCATAAATATTTAATTAAAATCAAAATTAGTTTTTCCACAACGCCACACTCACACCCAAATAAGCACACCTGGGCTTCTGAGAATTGGCATTGGGATTGGGATTGAGTAATGAAAAGCGTATTGTTTTTCCGCCGTTTTTCCTTGTCTTTCCATCACGCTTGGCCCGAATGTCACGGCCTTTTCAGCGCCAATGCTAAACAGCTCCAAAGATGATCCCAAGTCGAGGCTGGTTAGTTAAAAATTAAAACCGCAAATACGCTTTCATCTCATTGGCACGCAGCTCCCATACATATGTACTATATATACTGTACCCCATTTTCCTCCCTCTTACCTTCTTCCTTCTTCCTTGAATTTCCCATTTCCATTTTCGGCGATTTAGCTGCAGGCCACACGCGATTCTCCCTTCTTGCATAACTTTAGACTTTCCGGCAAGTATTCGCCATAAAATAGATTTACATGCGACGCCCCTGAGACCAGAGGAAAACTCACGGAATACCTTTACTGTTTTTGGGTGTAAAGTGGATCCGAGTGAAGCAGCTTCAGACTGGAGAAGATGATGTAATCCAAACATGCCAGTTGTAAAGATGATTCCAAATAATCTGCCTAGAAATTTAAATGTTAATATCAGGTTGTCAAATTTCTACAATTTTTCAATAATTGATTTCAGAGTTTTCAAAGTCTAAAAATTAAATTGTTTGATTTTTTTTAATTATTTAAATAGATTCGAAAATATTTAATAAATTGACTTTTATTTTCTTTTTTAATTTTTAGACTCTAAATTTAATTATAAGGAAAATTTTAATTTAATTCCTATTATATTTAACATTTACATATGTATTATGTCAGTCTTTAGAATTCCATAAGCATTTTAAATGTTAGTATCTGATGGTCTTTTACAATTTCCTAATATGTAATATGTGATATGATATGATTAATAGGGTGGGTCAATTTTTGCGACCGAATGCGGGTATCAAAATCGTAATCTACGGTGAGTTCTAAAAAGATTTGCCCAGGAAACCATGGGTCTAAAGTCAAAACCGAGCTTCCGATTTTTAACGATTTACGATTTTGATACCCGCAAGGGTTTTTTTTTGGCCCATACAAATTGACCCACTCTAATGTATAGTCTTAATATTAAACTCTAAAATAAGATGCAATAAAGAATTCCAAAAATATTAATACTTTTTAATTTTATTTTACAAAGTGCAACAATTTCTTTTTAAAAAGATGTATCAAAGTTTTTGTTACCATCGTTCCCATGATCTAAATTTAATTATAATTTTATTGGATAATCGTTTTACTTTAAATTACTAACGATATTTTCCAATTTTATGTGTTATTATTATGTTATGTTATTATTCCATTCTTCTTTGTATACTCCGCTGTTGAAAGCGTCTTTTTAATTTGTGTTTGGAGTTTAAAGTGTTTTTTTACAATCTTTAACAATTTTATTTTGAATTTTGACAGGCGAATATCACAAAAATTGTCAGTTCTTCATAAGAATGAATATAAACACGATCGCAGCAACAAATTGTGGTCGTATCTATTGGTGATGTTTAACTGGTCAGCATGGTTTCGAGTGATCCAACAGAAGGCGGCCACGAAAGTCTGTCCGAATCCATCCTGGATGATGGCAATGCCAAGCAGATTGCGAGGCTACAACAACAACAACAACAACAAGAGCGAGCCGAATGCAAAGACAACAGACTCAAAGGTCAGAGGAAAGTCCAGTGTAGAGATGAGCATGAAGAACACAGACGCTGCCAGGACATCCATTCTCAATCTCAACATAAATACGGAGAAATCCAGCTATCCGAAGCGTTCCAAGTGGCGTTATGGTTATAGTCTGATTATCGGAGGACTTTGCGGCACTGTGATGTGGGCCATCTACGAGATGGGCAAGCCCGAGGAGGATCATCTGGGCCGCAGCATTGAGGATGAGCTGAGTGCGCTGTCGATGCCCCAACAGTACATTCAACGCATGTGGCACTCGTTGAACTATTACCAGAAGATGCTGGAGGAGCCGCTGCCCACCAGATTGTTGCCGGACATCGTCCAAGCTCCCTATGTGCAGCCGCGTTACACGCTCGTCCTGGAGATGAAGGACGTGCTGGTGCATCCCGATTGGACCTACCAGACGGGCTGGCGCTTCAAGAAGCGTCCTGGCGTGGATCACTTCCTGAAGCAGTGCAGCAAGTACTTTGAGATCATCGTGTACACGGCGGAACAGGGCATGACTGCCTTTCCCATTCTGGACGCCCTCGATCCCAATGGCTACATACGCTATCGCCTGGTGAGAGGAGCTACCCAGCTGGTGGATGGACAGCACATCAAGAATCTGAATCGCCTCAATCGGAATCTCAGGCGGGTCATTGTCGTGGACTGGGATCGTCGTGCGGTTCCCCTGCATCCGGATAACATCTTCGCCATCAGCCGCTGGATGGGCAACGATGACGACGTTCAACTTTTTGATCTGGCCGCCTTTCTGGGTCTCATCGCAGAGCATAAGGTCTTTATATTTATTTCATATTATATAAATAGATTTATTTGATTCGACTTGCAGATGGAGGATGTCAGAGAGGTGCTTCATTACTACAGCCAATTCGAGGATCCCATCGAGCAGTTCAAGGAGAATCAGCGCAAGTTGCTCGAACTGAAGCAGGAGAAATCCGACATCGAAGTGGCTTTCAAAAAGAAATGACAGATACTCACTTTATTCCATTGCTGTGCTTAGATCCACTTGTCTTTCCATTTTGGTTTAACCCAAAAATTAATTGCATTTCGTACTTAATATTGTAACTTTTTGATAATCTTTTACTTAAATTTAGTCTGTAAATGTTTGTTTGTAAATGAAAATTGTCTTTGTTTTAAGGACTGTAAATTTCATAAATATCTTTTCTTGAATTTCAGTTTCTTTAGGAAATTTTAATTATGATTTCGAAAATTAAGAACTTGGATCTTAAATGTTTTTTTTTTTTAGTTTTAAGAGAAAAATAAAAGTTCTCCACTTTTAAAAGCTTGAAGTTCTCGCTCATATTTTAAAAGATTGAATTAAAAATGATTCGAGAAATATTTTAGATAGAAAAGCAGATTAAATAAAGAGCTCTATAAAATTAAGTATAAAATTGAGTATATTTATTTTTAATTTCCTAAAGTTCTTATTTAGAATTAAAATTTAACTTTAATTCGTAACATTACTAATTCTAATATTTACGTAGTCTGTAATGCACTAAAAAATACCCATAAATATGGATTAAAAATGTCAAAATTGTGACACTGTATGTTATGCAAATGTCGTGGGCTTAAAATCACAAATTGCACTGATGCAATTGGAGAACTGGGAATTTCCAGAGATGGACAGTTGAACAGTTGGGGTTTGGGGGGAAGAGGGGTTGAGGCTGATGCCTTGGTGTTATTATTTAAATGGCGCATTATCAGTGGCCAGCAGCGAGGTGACCAGTCAGAAGCTCGTCGAATTGTCATAAACAATCAAAATCCATTTAAAATTGTACATGCAATTTGGCCCATGAGCAGCAGGCTCACCTGACACAGACACACACACACACACACACATAGAGACGAACATGGTCAACAGACAAGGACGAAAAGGATGCGCTGGCATCCGACAACGTCCACATCAACGCCTCGTCAAGTGCGTGGGCGGAGAGATTCGGGCAGAGAAGGAGGAGAAGGAGAAGGAGACTCAGGACTGACCATTGGCAATTGGCAGTGCAGCAGCTGTCACTTTGGCCACTTGTCGTCCTGTGTGGCCATTTGCCGTGCTTGTCCTTGCTGGACTCTCGACACTCGACTGCTGTGTATCGTTGATATGATAATTGGCATGAGGCAATAATCCACTTGGATACGTTCACGTTGACAATCGTTTATATCGCAATCAGTGTCATGCCGTCTGCATCCTGTGTGTATTCTGTACACTGTACACTGTTCACTTCGTTCTCTTCTCCTTTTTGCACATAAAGTATAATTTCCAGCCGTTTCCAACTCGTTGTCGACCTCAACGACAACGACAACGACAACGACAACGACGACATATTAAATAACAATGAACTGCAATTGCCCAGCGAGTCTCGTAATTCGTTTGTAATGCGTGCAGACGCACAGATTTGAGTAGCACTTGCTCTGTCCAGCGGATTACCATTACCCATCACCTCCACTTTCATCTACTCCTTTGTTTTATGTTCCCCAACACTGGCAATTGTCCTATGTCTATCGCATATAATTTCTGATTTTCTGCCGTTTTAACTCGTCGCCTGTTAAATTTAATCACCTCTTGTTAAGCGCTCTTTGATTTCAAAACATTGCCAAGTCAAATTGACTGTAAGTGACAAACAAAACGAGCTTTACAACATTGGTCAAATTTTGGTTACTATTGTGTACTCGTACACGAAACGGCTTAAAAGAAGAACAAATTAACTGCATTAAATAATAATTCAAAAAAAACATATATTTATTTTACTTATTAAAAGTAAAAGTTTTGTTTGGCTGAAATATTTTTAGTAGAGGGTATTAACTAGCAAAAAAATATGAAATTTTACAGATAAGACAAGAAACTAGAAGTTGTTTATTTTTGTTTAAAATTTGTGAGTTCATTTCTGAGATAATCCGAGGATTTATAATCTGTCCAAATTGTTGAGAAGTGAATCTGAGATGGTATTGTCAACTGATAATCACAAAATTGCTTTAAATATTAATTTGTTGCCAACATTTGCTGTTAAATTTTCAAGATATTATTAAAAGTAAAAAAATAGATTGTATTAAAATCAGAGTATAAATAATATGTTTTGACTGTAGTCTTTAGTTTAAGCATAATCTTCGAACCGAAAAGTTGAGCATTAATTGAAACGGAATGAAACAAGTTTTATTTTTAATTCTAATCTCATTTATTGTCGTGCAAGCGGACAAAAGCGAAGTGAGCTCAATTAATCAAACAATTTAGAGTATTATTTTAATTTAATAGTCTTTTAATTTACAGAATGGCGACTTGTCGTTGCAATTGGAACGCAACTGTAATAATTACTGTTATAAGGTCGTTTTTCCTCTTTTAAATCTATTGAAGGAGTTAAAGCAAAAGGCCGAAGAGAAAGATAAATCCCTTGAAAAAAGACTATTCGAAACGTTGGAAAGCCTCGAAAAAAAGATCGAGAAGGCTGAAAATAAAAGTGATACCACAGATCTAGAACTAATAGAAAAGCTAAGCAAAGTCGAAAGGATGATTGAGCTACAGACCGAATATTTAAAAAATATAACAATACAGCTGGCAACACCTCGCAAGGATCCTTATGTGAAAATTGCACATCGCTATTTTTATTTTGATAACGAAAGTAGCGTAAATTGGTTCGATGCCAGAAATCGATGTCGGCAAATTGGTGGACATTTGCTTTTGGATACCAAACCATTTCATTTTATCAGGGATCACCTAAAGGAATCAACTTATTGGATTCATAAAATCAACAAATATGGACAAGATTATTACTTGAGCGTTCAAAATAATCAATCGAGTTTAGAAACTAGAGATGCGCCTTCTACTGAAGAATATCATTTTATCTGCGAAAAAGACATTATTACCGATGAAAAACTTGATGCATTACCGAATCTGTAATAACTTAGCAATAAAACGTAATTTGAATGTGTAAAAACTAAACAATAAAACATGATTTAAACTTTAAAAAATATAACTAAAATTAATGCATTATTAAATCTGTAAAAGCTTACCAATAAAACAAGTTTTTAACTTTAAGATATATTATGCAAAATTAACGCAAAACTCAATCTATGAAATATTTAACTTTTGTATATGAAATTTGGTTTAAACAGTTACTAAAGATAAACTAAACTGACAAATAAAAGTTAGTAAAAACCTTTCAAATTATAAAAATTTATTGTTTACATGAAATTCTTTTGATAATCAAGAATTTTAACAAAGTTACGTCAGTTTAATGTTAATGTCTGCACACTTGATAAATATTATAAAATATATAATTAAAATGCCAATAGGAAAAGTGTTTTTTATTTTCTTTTCTAGAGTCTTGTTGAGTTATGAAACCGGATTAGGAGACAGGTCCATGGAAGAAGAGGACATGCCGTACTCGTAGCCCGATTCCAATACCCGAGGCGAATCCGCGCTGACCATTTGGAGGACACTTTGCGATGCAAACAGTAAAATTTATGCGGAAAATGTTGTGGTGTGCGGGGGAGGCGGGGGGTGGCAGAGGTCAGAAGTACATCCGCCTGCAAGCAGCGGCACTTTCACGCTTGACCCCACTCAGAGCACAGCGTCAGCTTAGCCGCTTGACCACAACCATATCCGAGTGTGTGCGAGTGTGTGTGAGGTGTGTGTGTGTGTGTGTGTGTGTGTGTGTGTGTGTGTGTGTGTGTGTGTGTGTGTGTGAAAGACTCTTAGGTGGCCCAGTGACTGTGCGCTTTTTATGAGCGACGACACCACTTGCGATGAAAGCATTTCCGTATCCGCCAGCATTTCCGAGCCTCAGGCCAAACCCAAACCCAAACCCCAAGGAGCAGGAGCAGGAGCAGCAGCAGTTGAAACACCAAGCTATAGAGTCCACTTTAATTTTTGTTTTGTTTATAATTTACGCGACACAACATCAATTAAGTGCTTGGCCGGAAAAGCGCATACAACCTGAACCTGCACCTGAAAAAAGCAACCATAAATTGTCGCCCTAAAGTGGCAAATGCGTCTTCTATCCGCCTCACTCTCTTTCTTTACACACACTCTCTCTCTCTCTTTCTCTCTCTCTCTCTCAGTATTTTCTTCCCTTTGCCAGTTTCTCAATCCGGTCACCTTGTTGTTGACCCGCAGTCTCTACCAGCTGCATTGAAAAAGGCGCTTAAATAGCTGTTGCCACTTTATATGCGTGCTTCTTTATGCCGCACACAAATCATTTTATTGAATGCTCCCTCTCTTTCTCTCGCTGGATTCCGGCATAAGTTGTGGTATTTAAATAATACCCAACATACTGCAGAAATACCAAAAAATGCAAAAAGATTTTTAAAATACTTACATAATATTGTTGACTTCTGAAACTATCAAATTTTCTTTTATTAAAAGTTGACAAATAAAATTGCAAATCCAGCAAATTCTTGCACAAATAGTTGTTCTAAATTTCCTAATTTTTTTGGAGTTTTAATAAATACTTTTACTCGAATATCTTTAAACTCTTCATCAATTTAGAATTTCTTCTTCACTGAATTTGTTTAATTTTCTCTCATAAATTTTCGCTTAACTAACGAAACATTGGGATTACTTCATGGAAAATCAATTATTGGCAATTGTTTAAGTACTTTTTTTTTTGCTGCTCTTGCAACACTGGCAGACGTGCGGCATGTGGCAAGGAAGGAGACAGCTGAGAGCTATGCTGCCTAATTGGAATTAACAGAAGAATTTATGGGGCAAGTTGGTGTGATTTGTTGAAGTGACATTACGATGCGGTAAGCGAGAGACAGCGGCAAGTGCGCCATAAACTGGAGAATGGCCTCCTCTTCCCCTCCTCTTCCCCTCCTGATGTCCTGAAGTCCTGACGTGTCTCGCCTTCCATCGGTTTTGGTCCTGGCAAGTGAGTCACATTTGCAGACGCAATTTGTTACACCAAAAAAGGGCCAAGAAGACATTATACACTAACATAAACAAAACTCCAGACGGACCCTCAAATACTTACACACCCATTCACATTCACAATCACACTCACATAGATGTTTGAGTGTATTCACAGCTGGCCAAAACATTTGGTCGGTAAATTAAGCCAAAAAGGACGACACTTACTTTAACTTATTTGTCGCATAAAACTGACAATGTATTCAGTTCCCTCATACTCAATTAATTGAAGTGAAGTTTCAAGTATTAATTGATAACTAAACTATGCCCGGTTCTTAATTGATTTTAATAATATAAAGTATTTTGTTTAGGCTTATGATACTTGATCAATTTTATCTATGTCAAGATTTTAATATTTCCTTATTGATTTCAATAAACTATTTTAACTTACGGTTTTGATATTTAAAGTTAAAAATACAAACAAGTAAATAATTATTTATTTATCGTCGACTAAAAAAACGTATTTTATGTTTATTTAATTTCAAACAAAAATCGGAAGGCATAGAAGTAATCAAACATTTTTGATTAAGCCAGCGGTGGTCACGAAATCTGAATTCGGGAGCACAACAATAACAATTACAACAACATCAACAACAACAGCGAGTCTTTTGAAAAATAATTGGGAGCATTCGGTGCTCTCGGAGCCACTGCGTGCCCACCGCTGGATTAGACCATAAGATATAACTTCCAAGCTTCTAGTGACCTAAAGAGTACTATTTTAAAGCATACTTTGAGGCGCCTTTACTAATATAAACTTAATATTATGATATATCTTTTTAAAATGTATTAATATTTTTATCATAGTCAGAAAGTAAAATATAAACGGATACGGCGATGAATTCATATGAAATGCAATTCATCAATTGAAGTGTACATGTCGAAATTGAAAAATAATATCAAATAAACAACTAGATAAACGAAAAAGATAGACAAATGTATAAATACTTGCAATCGCTGATGAAATGAATTTAGAAACATTTGTATAATTAACTCAATTCATTGGCTGCCATTTTGTCTAGTCGCGGTAACAAAATTGGCGACAATTATTTAGCAACCAAATGGTATGCGAAAAATTAAATAAATGATTATAAAGTTGAGGGAAGAGGACGGGATTGGATTACAAGTGTATCCATATCCAGATATAAATACATATATATATATATGTGTGTAGAGAGTTGGAGAATATTATTTTGGTGCAGCAATCAAATGGTTAAATGAATGTTTTGCTGCACTCATCCATTTATTCACGCGCCATAAACTGAGGACGAATTTATTTCAAAGGACATGCATTCGAACGGACTATAAAATAAAAATAATCAAATTAATGGCCAAAACAAGTGAGCTGGCCATTTGATGGCCAACCAGGAGTACTCCAGGTACAATAACAATAACAATAACAACATTTGGAACAACAACAAATGTGGTTACAGTGGTGCCTGAATTAAATATATGAATACCCATGCATTCCATTGCAAATTGGAGCCGCGGTCAAAATAATTTTAGCCATTTGCATCGGGCCAGATTTTGGCCATTGCAGCTGTTGTCCTGCGTTAGTTCGGCCATACATTTTGGCCATTGTTATTTACGCGACAATTGCAAAAAACATTAGTTCATTTGTACAATTCCCCAACCCCGCTTTGCAGCCCCCCCCCCTCCCTTGGCCCCGCCCCCTTGTGCTGCATTGTCCTGTCGCTGGCACATTAAATTAATTACTCATGTTATTATTCTGGCCGAAATGAAGTACGCAACAATTTATAATCGCGGCCAAACAAGATTAGAAGTACCTGCGGTATCCAGTTCAAATCTAAGCCCCCCACCTCCCAAAACTAGCCCCTGCCACGCCCCACTTGCCAGTACCCACTGTGGTCGCTGCAGTCATTTTGCTTTATTAGTCAAAATGCGCCAAATCAGAATTCCAATTCCAATTCCACAATATTCGGGGATTCGAGTACTTCGCTCTGTTCGCAATTAACGTAAATTTATGATCAGCCAATTCCAAATTCCAAAATTACTCAAAATGCTTATTGGGCCCTTCCCTTACATAACATGGCCATTTAGTGTATGGCCTATAGATATAGAATTAACTAACGTATTATTTTTATGATTATTTTATATAGTCGAGCAGCGGATACGTAATAAAATATTATTAGCAACCTATTTATATAATACCATTGCATTAAATTTTATTTTCTTTTCTTTGATAATACAAGTAAATATTACATCATTTAATATTTCAGTTTAATAAATTAAATTTGTAAAACTTGTATATGTGAACAAAAAAAATTAAAAAGGTTTTTTTAAGTACAAAAATGTATTAAAAATAAATTCGATTTATTAATTAATTATTATTTACAGACAATAATAATGAAGCTTAATTCTGTCAATTCTAAAATAGATCGCTAAATATATTTACCAAGAAGTTGTAACATCATTCAAAATAAATCATAATAATCACTTAATTCTCTTGTTAAGTTTGTTCGATATCAAATAAAATGTAGTTTAAATAACTTATGATTTTGTGGTAATAATTTATTCTGATCTTGGGATTTGTTTTATGTATCTTTCGATCCGTTTAACACGCAAATAAATCTTGCATAAACATATTGAAATGTTTAGTATTATTAACTGTGTACTCGGGTTACATTTATGCACTTAAATAGTGGCTTTAATTAGGCTGCAACATTGCATGTTGTGGAATCAACAGGCGGCTGAATGCAACACACTTGCCACCTAATGCATCCGTTGCAGTTGCAGTTGTTGTTGTTGCAGTTGCTGAAGTTGCCCCTCCCCTCTCCCAAACTCCTCCTCAACACACACAGCATGCGGAAGGATGTGTGTGTCTGTGTGTGCGTGTCTGTGTTGGCCCTAATGCATGATTATGTTCAAAAGCATTGGGCCAAGGCGTCTGGCCCTGCAACTGGACTTGGATTGGTCCATTGTTTGGTCGACGCAACGAGGCGCATCTCCATTTATTTGCATCTCCGAAATTTGCACATGTTCAAATCGAGATTTACGATGCCGAGTGACATCATTAATCAAGCGTCTGATTGCTGATCCTGTTCCTGTTAATTAATACAATAATGGATTGCGTGGAGCTTCTCCCAAAAGTCCCAAAAGTCCCCAAAGTCCAAGACGACGACATGCTAAATTTACGAGCCCAAAGAAATGCGTTTTTGAAAACTCAAAACAGAAAAGTCAACAAAAAAACAAAAAAGGAAAATCCGTTGCAACTGCGTGGTATGTCCTTGTGTCCTTGTGTCCTTGTGTCCTGCTTTGTCCTGGCGAGGCAACATTGATTTCAAATTTACAACAGTGAACCAAAGGTTGAAGCAACATTGCCATATGTTGCATTGATTTATCATTAGAAGCCAATGCATTGGCGGCTGCGAACACATGGCCAAAATGGAAATGTTGCAGCTGCAACGGCCAACAACAATAACTGGACACCAAATAAATTTTCGCCAGTTGGCGGAGAAGACGTAGAAGGCGTAAACACAGCCAGCTATCTAAATCAGACTTGCCCTCTCTCTTTCTCTCTCTCTGTCGCTCTCTGCTTGTCAGCACACACAAATTTCAATTAACAATTTTACCCTTAATTTGGCAAAAACAACAAAAGACTCTGAATTGAGGTTAAAGCTGAGGTGTGCGACGCTCTGGAAGCAAACTAAATTACAATTTGAATTCCCTTTTTCCCCCAACAAAACACCCTTCACCCTCCTCCCTTCTCCCACCCTCTTCTTTTAGCCCTTCCCCTGTTTTAGCTACCTGACCATGCCAATTTGGCAAAGGCTCGAGCATCAATTATGATTATCGTCACGTTTTATGAGACGTTTGCCCAACTTTATGACTGGGCGCCCCAAAAGTATGCACTCTTATAATGAATATTGACAAAGGATACATAACATATACACATAGAAGCACACACACACACACAGATACATACACAGCTGTATATACAGGTAACTGCTAAGTAGTTGCAGGTGTTTAGCATATGCTTAGTTGGTTCAGTTGACTTTAGTTTCGTTTAGTTGAGCTTAATCAGTTGAGTTTCTTACTCATTTCTTAATTAGGAATTAGTGCAATTACACAAAGTTTCTGTTCATTATGAATACTAATATTTGGTAACAGATTCAAGGGTCTCGAAAACAGTATACCAAGTTATTTCAAAAGAATATATTTTTTTATTTATAATTTCAAATATGTGAATTTAATTTTAATTTTTAACCCCATATTCGATTTTAGAAGGTCCAATTGGTTTTTAACAAGGACTGCAAATAAGAGTTATGAATTCTAATTTCGACTAAAAAATATTAAAATTTCTTCTTCAGTCGGAATTATAGATATCAGCCAAAAACTTCTATTTTCAGTTATAAGATACAAATCAAATTTAAATCTTATTTTTAATTCTTATTTAAGAAGTCAAAAATAATAAAAAATAATACTTATTTCTGATTTTTTTCAATAAAAGTAAAAAATAAGAGTTACTTTTGATTTTTAAAATAAAAGTTACAAATAAGGGTTATTCCGTAACTTTTATTAAAAGAAACAAAAAATTAAAAATAAAAAGTATAAATAATAATAATAAACAAATAATCATCGAATTAACTATTGACTTATTTATTGTCAACCATGAGCACTCGACACAACAAATGAATTTATATTTATAAATAATATTAAATTTTATACAAATATTTCTATGAAATTTACTTAATTAATATTCGAAATTAATGATAAAATTAAGACTTAACAGTTTCAAGTTGTAGATTATAGTTATATATTTTTTTAAATATTTCGAGGGTATAAAATTTAATTTTGTTGGTTTGAGTTGCGAAATACAACTGATATAAATTGAAAAGTCGAACAAAATTAGTCTTAAGTTAAAGTAAGCCAAATAATGTAAAAATTAAAATATATGACAGATTGATTGTTGATGTCTTGATTCCATTCCAGTGTATTTTATTTATTTAACAAGAATTTCTAAACCCTTTTGCTAACCTTTTCTGTGTATCTCAACTCCAATTTGTATCTAACCCGAACAGTTGTGAAGATTTGCATTAGTCTCATAATGTGAGCACAGTTGCTTTTAATTGTGTGTAGCAAAAAATAATCATACTGAATGCTGAAATGAAGCTTGGCAATGGCTGAAGACAGTGGAAGTCAAGGCGCAATTAAAAGTGGCAACAAACGAAATTTCAATTAGCGGCACTTAGCGTCAGCTGCCATTACCTAAAAAACCCAGCAAAGAGCACAGAAAATAACCGAAAAAAAATTAAACAAAAATAAAAGAATATATCTAATAACAACTAAGCGATATTAGAGAACAAATTAGCGGTGGCTTTGTGAGGGGAGATGCGGGGAATCCCCAAAATTGAATGGCAGCAAGTGCAGAAAAAGCGCAAAAGGCAAAGAAAAGCCGTCAAAAGGCGACACTTGGATTTGGTAGTGGTTGCTATTGCTGTTGCCACATTACGTTGCAAAAACAATTTCCATTTTGCAAATTGTTGTGTTGCATTCACAAACAGCAAATTGGAAAATCTTTTTCTGCGGCCAACCAATTGCACACTGCCAGCAAACTGATTTCCTTGTAATTGGCCCAAAGTGCTAAGTTCTAAGTACTCCGCACACTTGGGATTTTACCATTTAACCATTTGCCAAATTGAAACTGCGCCCCATATGCAAATGGGACTCGGTTAGCCGTCCTAATTGCAATTTATGAGCTGGCAATCAAAAATTGCACAAAACTAAAACAATTTCATGCATAATTACACCCAAAGTGTCTGCGTGCTAATCAAAGTACGTTAATTATTGGGTTTAATTAGCAAACATTTAATAAGTTTATTGAATCGGAATTGCATAATTGCTAGTGTAACTCGAGAATCAGTCCATGGAATAATCGCAAAAAAAACTATCTTTAAAAACGATTTTGTTCCCTTTAAAGTCAAATATATCCATAGATACTTTGTATTTTCATAACTTTATCTAATTACATTTTTTTCTTGATAATTTTATGTTTTGAGAATCTGAAGAATTATTTATTTAAAAAGTGCTTTAAGTTTTTAAATTGAATTCAGATATAAAAACATTTTCATCAATGGAAATCCAACTTTTGTTTACTTTTCCATTTGATAATTATAGAAATTTTAGCATTTTCTGCATTTATTATTTAAGTTGAGGCTTTATGGGATTTATCAGGGATTTCTATATACAATATATTATTTTGTCTTTTATTTGTGCCAACAAAATAAAGTTTTCGACAAACATCAAAACATTCCATGCCATTACACAAATCCAATGCAAACGCATCCTTTATGAGTGCTCCAAGGCGGGACAGAGGAAAGAGAGGGGAAGGAGAAGGTGGGCTAGGATTCGGGTTAGGCAGGTGGAGAGTATTTGGATGATTGTCGAGCATGTGAAACTTCTTGAAGATAATAATAATTTAGTGCTGTTGAAATGACTTTTGACCATCACACACAATTGATACGAGCAACGAACGGAGGAGGAAAGCGACAAGGAGGTAGGCAGGAGGTAGGCAGGAGGCACATCCACACGTGTCCTGTGGCCATGTCTCTCTGTCTTTGCGTCCACATGTCCTGGCCTGGAATGCAACTCGGCGACTGCATGCAAACAAAGTCGAATGGAGTCTCGACTAGTTTGCACAATCAAACTGCTGGTAAAATGCTGGTAAGTGTGTGGGAGAGAGGATAGAGGGGCGCGGGGAACTTCTGGCCACATCTCAAAGAAATAAACAAAAGGGGCGCGCCGCCAAAATGCCGGAAAATCCACACATCCTTCGATGCAGCCACTTTGCATGCAATGCGAGCAACTTTTCCGAAATGTTCTCCAAATGTTGTTGTTGTTGTTTTTGCTGTTGTTACTGTTGTTGTTGCTGTTTGCGGGAGGAAAATGCCTTGGCGGATTTTGTGGAAAACTGAAAATGAATTTGTAAAAATTCGCTTGTAATAATTTCTCGATTTTTTGGTTGAAATTATTTGATTACACACACGTGTGGAACGACTGCCTCCAGCCAAAAGGACTCGATCTTCCTACTCTTCTCTTCTCTTCTCTCTCCCGCCTTTTGGCCATAAAATAAACTTCATCTTCAGTTCGTGCAACTCTGCATTCGTATTGTGTGTGGAAGAACTTGAAATGCGCATTCATTCGCAAAATTCCCAAAACAAATAAAGTAGTTTTTTAGCTGCCAAATGCCTCTCGCCTGAGAGGGGGGGGTAAGAACAAGGCCAGGCACATAGCCGGAATAGACTCGATTATGGCCATCTGATTTTGTGGTGGCCCAATGCCTGAGTAGAGTCAGTGACACCTTCTCCGTGAGTCTCATAGAGTTTCTACGATTTTGGAATAAAGAAAATATTGGAAAAAGTTAATTAAAAGTTTAAGCATGGAATTTAAAATATTGGAATTTTGAAGAAGATCAATATAAGATTCTGAGGAACAAAATTATTTTAACAAAATTAATTATATATGAAAAATCACAATGAAGATGACATTCCGCTTGGAAATCGGAACTGATGGGCAGAGTTTTAAAAGTTTGAAGTAGTTATAAATTTTAACTTACAAGTCTTGATGTTACAAGTCAAAATTTTGGGATGACTTTTAAGATAAAAGAAATGTTATTTCTTAAGTTCTGAAATTGCTTCTTTATGACTGATTAAATTGTAGAACCTGACCTAGCAACTATAAATAATTGCAAAATTAAATATTTTGTCTTAAAACTATGAATTTTCATGTAAAAAATGTGTTGAGAGTCAAAAATTCTTAAAAGCTTATTTAAAATTAATTCGTGCTTTTTTCTGCATTATTTCTATAAGCAGTCTGAGTTGAAAAATAAAATTTTGATTTTGGAAATCGTACAACATGCACAAATGCCTAAATTTAACAGGGTATAAACATTACAGGGTACTATAAAAAGTGAGCTAAGGAAAAAGTCGAAGTACTATCTCCGTTGGAGAGTGGGGAGCGTGTAATTTGCATTCGCAAGTCCAAAATGAACTAATAAACACACCGGAACCCGAGTCCACAAATTGTCGATGTTTGCAAGACGCAAATCGTGTTAGCCCCGTTGACCCCCGATGACCCCGAGCTGCGTAAATATGGAAAGAAAAGAGGTCCACGGAGCACAGTGTCCGTGTCCGTGTCCGTGTCCGTGTTCGGGTCCGTTGGCACAGGGGGCTAATAGGCAGCAAGTCGCGAGTTCTTGGCTCAAATTGAAAGTTATTTAATGCAGCAACGACAAAGGGAGAGGACGGGAGGACGGGGTGACGGGAGCACGGCCTATGAGGTTACGGAAATTGTTATGCGATGCTCGGCCAGGACAAGAAAATGGCAGCCCCAATAAAAACAACAACAACAACGAGCTGAGGAACTCGTGTTCCTATTTTTTTTAACAAATAAGATTCAAAAAGTTTATGCCGTTGGCTGTCAAGACTTGGCAAATGGTTAGCTGAGTCTGGCAACTGCTGGAGAGCGGAGAGCGCAGAGGGGAGAAGGTGGAGAGGAAAAGCGTGGAAAAGGGGGGAGGGGGGTGTGTGCTGCTCGCAAGAGAATTCCGTGCAGAGAGACACTGAATATTTAACCAGCGGCTGCGGAAGAGGAAACCAAATGGCGCAAGTGTTGCTCAGTTTAATCTATTTCCTGCACGGCAAATGCCTCCTTCCAGTCAGGGGGGGAGACACATTCTGACCCCTCTTACCCCTCCCCCTACTCCTCTCTCTCTCTCTCTCTCTCTCCCACTCTATCTTCCTTTTGCTGCTGTCCAGCCGCGATCTGCAAACAATCTTTAAATACACAAATTTATCGTTTCATAAAAAGCCAAAACTTCACTTAATTCCGTGAGACAACAAAATTTGTCGGCTTGCCGCAAGTGACTTCATTCAATGTCATAAATATGCTCTACGGCGTAACTTAATATTCCCACAAAACAAAACCACAAAAATTAAGAGATTTTAAAAATTATTACAACTATTTTTAGATTTTTTTATATATAAATAAGAAGCAAAAAAACGTTTTTGCATTAAAATAAATATTTATAGAATTAAAATGATGTTTTTTTAATAATACAAAATAATAAATAAATGTATATTCAAATTTTATAAATATAGTTTATTTTGAATAATAAAACTGTCATATCTAGGAAAATAAAACTACACAAAGTAAAAGATTTAAAAAATTATTTCAACCATTTTTGGACCATTTTAGAAATTAATAACAATTAAAAAATTTGTTCTTAAATTTAATATAATAAATATAAAACATTTTAAATTCCAATTTTTTAAATATATTTTTTTTTTAATAATAAAATTGTCAAATCTAAAAAAAACAACGAAAATCAAAAGATTTTTAAATTTATTTATTTATTTATTAACATTGATAGTTAAGCTTAAAAAACTAAAACTAACAAGGGGTAAGTATAGCGCTAGCTGCAGAGGCTTTCGGCTAGATTTTTAAGTTTATTTCAAACATTTTTATACTTTTCATAAATATAAATAAATGTCAATTTTAATATAATAAATACTATAATAATATAACTAAACAATGAATTTTATATTGTTATATTATAAACAATGAATATTGAATATGCATTTGACATGGCTTTTTAATATGTTTTTAATTTGCTGTCTAGCTTCAATGTATAGAAACATATTTGAATTTTTCTATAAGTATTTAAAAAATATTTTGTTGTAAAGAAAGTTTCGAGATTTCTTTGCCCCCAGAGAAATGAATGTTTATGTGCCGAAAGTGAAAAACTGCGATAAGGGGAGGAAAATGCACAAGCCACAAAATTGTTTTCAAATTAAGATGGCAATTTTCAGCGGGGCAACAAGAACTTGAACCAAAAAAGAAGAAAAGGAAAGACACCCTCAAATAAAGCAGTAGACCTGGTCAGGTGTTAAAAGAGGAGGCAGGGAAAAATCAGTGGAGAAGGGAAAGGGGAAGGGGAGGCAAGAACTTATGTTTGGCCAAGAAAATTTGATTATGTTCGCGGTTACACTTCATTCGTCTGCAGCTTCTATTCTTCTGCTTCAGTTGGAGAACCCTCCATGGAAAATTGACATAAATTGTTATTGTTGTTGCTGTTGTTGTTGGATGCTATCCACTCAACGAATTTATGCGATCAATTAAATTTCTCAAATGACCAAAAAGTTGTTTTGCTTTTGGTTTTGGTTTTTAATTTTCATAAATTTTACTTAAATGTTTTTCATGGCCAGCAAAATTTTACAATAACTAGTAAATTTTTGGCGCTTAATGTGTCAAGTTTTTCACACTCGAGGCGGGGCGGGAGTTATGAAAATGATAACAAGATTTTATGATGATTAGAAAATTTAGATACTGGCCGGAGTTAGTATTAGAATTTATTGTAAATGAGCACAAAGTTTTGCAGTGCCAGTGAAAGTAAATCAAATGTAAATCATCGACAGCAACAAGAGCAACAACAACAACAACAATAACAAAAATAATAATCACAACAATTGGCGTTGCTTTGGACCAAGTTTCATCTTTCAAAAGTCCAGCCCAAAATGATATACAACACATTTTGTGGAACCTTTACAACTAAATGCGGATAATCTGTAAGTTTGCTTTTACCGAGAATTTATGTGAAACGGGTTGGAGTTTTCCCCAATATTCTGCTGCTGCTCTTGGCTGTGCCTTGTTGTTGTGCTTTTTCTTGGTTTCCCTGTATAGTTTTTCAGCTAGTTTTCCCTCTCCCCCCCCCCCCCCTTTTCCTTCGTATCTGGTGCCAAGCGCCCGAAAACTAAAACATGCGCATTCAATGGGCGTCCATCCCATCCGGCTATAGTTTCCCTTTCCTCTCTACCCCTTCTACCATCCCAACTCTTGCTGCAATTCATTTCAAACAGACGGGTGTGTGTGTGTGTGTGTGTGTGTGTGTGTGTAAGCCAGTGGGTGTGTGCTTCTTCTCGGTATATGTGCGGAGATTTACCGTTTTATACTTGACATTTCCAAAAGTTTAAGTTTTAATTTATGACACCGCCACTTTCTATACGAAGCGACAAGCTAAATATGAGCGAATCAGGGACAAGAGGGTGCAGAGGGGGCACAGATGTGTTGGCCAGGGACGTCCTTTAGCAGGATATCCAACAATTGTCGTTAGTCTTTGAGTCTCAAGTCTCGAGTCACTTGTCCAGCTCATCTTTACAATACGCTCAGTTTGATACAAGAGTTTTCTGATAGCTATTTTAAAAATTGCAAATAATACATGTAATTATAAATTAAAATATCATATAATATAAATGTTTAGCATTTCAAATAAATCCTTTAAATAATTTAATACAAGTATTTTTAAGTTTCTGCATAATGAATAAGTTTTCTAAATTAAACTCAACTCCGAGTCGATGGCCCAGCAGCTAGCACTCTAGTCTTTAGTTATTATATTATAAGGAACTTGTGTATAATAATTAAATAAATAATAATAATTAAAAAAAAACTCAAGTTTTTCATTTCATCTAGTTATCCGAAAAAAATTCTACTACCCCTATGAAAAATCCATAAAATCATTTTAGTTTTTACTTTTCGACTACAAACACCTTTCCAATTTCCGCATTTTTTCTTTTTTTTTTAAATTCAAAATTATGGAAACCTACGTCATGTCCAGAATTGATGATCATGAAATTGATGTGAGTTCAAAAAAAAACTGATTTCTGATTTAAAAGTAATGAGGTTCTTTTCCGCCTAGTGCTATCATCAATACGTAGCACAGACTAATTATCAATTGGAACGACCCGAGGATGGGGACGGAATAATGCTGGAGCCTCGCGGCTGCTTCTATAAACCACAAGAGATCTATAAGCCCGTGAGAGCCTGCTATGCTCCAAATGGTCCCCAATCTTTTGGCGACATTGGATATCGTCCTCCGGCCAGACAACCACAAAGGGCTTCCAAAATGACAACTATGAATAATGCCCGCAATGGACTCCAGTAAGTTTACATTTAATACAGATAATATTCCGATTTCTTTAACAATTTCCCAATTTACAGTGTACCTCGAGAGCCACGCTCGGACTGTGGCGACTATTACAACTCATTGCCAGGTTATATCAAGATCAATCTGTGATCATTTATCTATATACTATATACTTGCCTTTACAGGTTTAGGCAGCTATCAACGTCCAATGTCTCAAAATGCACCCAGATATCGTTTTTATTATAATAGAGGCAATTGAGTTTTTATAACTTGGGCCTTCATTACCGAGTAAAGGCATCGAGCTGAAGGGTATCAAACTCGCATTATTCAAAAAAGTTATATACAAGTTGACCGCCCAATGATCTGCGCTCGGCTGGAGGCATGACTTGTAGCATGTCGTTGGATCCAGATATTGTAAAATGTTTTATTTGGCTAAGTTGCAGAATTCATATAAATACATACAGTTTCTCCAGAAATAGATCAAAAACTGTTTTATAGACATACATAAATTCAACTTGTTTTTTTATTGAAATCGGCGTTTAAAACCGTAACTATAACCGTAAAAGTTAACCTGCATCAACCGATTGATATTTGTAACCGTAACCGAAAAAATGCCTTTTGTTAGACCTAAACCGATTAACCGAAATTATTCAAATCAAAATAACCGTTAAGAAACCGGTTCTTGTAACCAAAAAATTTATATTGAATCGATAAAAAGACCTTAATTTGTGAAATTGTTGAATATTTCGCTAGCTTTCTTAATAAGATTTTTTCGACTTGCGATCTATCTAAATTATATACCAATTTCTAATGTTATATTAATTCTGTAACATCTTCGATTGTAAAAGAAAAATGTATCATTAAATCAATTCTAAAAACTGATTAAAATTTTCTAATTTTAACCATGTACAATTTCTGATTTAATCGGGGAGTTAACACAGTTTAATATAAATTAAAAGATTATTTAATTATCATGTTTTCTAATGATGCTGCTTGTAAAATAAATTTTTTAACTTCTTAAATGCAACAATTAACTGTGTTGAAATTTGCAATTTACTAATGATGTGCTAAGTTCTGTATCTTAGTCCAAGGGCTCAAGATGAAATCTAAAATCCCACTGTCCAGGCAGTCCCAGAAACTATCCCCAAAAATAGGAACAACAGAACTGAGCACATCCCATTTGAGGATGATGAATTTGGACACTTTGTGTGCGCAAAGTCACTTGCTTAAAAGTTATTAGGGATTAAAAGAGTTGCGGCTAAGGACGCAAATGCGCTTCAGAATTTGCTTCATTAGAGAAGGACTTCATGTCCTGCACACACACATACACACATGTGTGAGCGTAAGAGTGGCAAAGAGAGAAAGAGAGAGAAAGAGAGTAAAAGTAAGTAAACACCTTTGGTGAAAGTTTTTGAAAATACTAAAAGGAAATCACTTTAGACGTCCTGCAAAACGGGCCAAAGAAAATTCAACAGCATCAGCAGCATCAAAAGTTTTCCTCCCCATTCCGCCGTTTCATGTCACTCTGTTCCATTCCAGTTCATTCCAAGTTGTGCAGCGATTATGGAGTTGAAATCCAGCGACTCCTTTTAATGTTGCTCGTGGCAACTTTTGAGACATCTTAATTCCCTTCGAGATAAATCAAAATGGCAGCCAGATCAGTGAATACCCCTCATGGTATATGGGTAGGGTGTGTTGCCTTCAAAAATTTGTATTTTTATTTACACCACATTCAAGTTATGCATATTTTTATGTGTGTGTGTGTGGTGGTTTATCCTTTCATAAATGCGTCCAACGGGCAACTGATTTATGCCACCACAAGCTGGCGCTGTTGCAAGCCAGATTCCCCTCCTGCCACTTGCCACTTGCCACTTGCCACACCGTCGCTGACGACGTCGGCAACAAAAGTAACAAAACAGCAAACAAAAATTCCAGAAACAACATAAAACCGATTGATTTATTTTGACAATGCTCCATGCAGTGCCAGCGACTCCAAGTGGCAGTCGGAGAAGGGGCAACGAATGGAGATCGGAGTCCGTTTCGTAGAGAATTCCGTTCCGAGTCCGTGTTTGTGCCCGTGTCCGTTTTCCTTTTGTTGTGTATTGTGTGTAGTGTTTGTCCACCCCATCGACATGTTCCGTTCGCATTTCGGACCGTCACCTTGGCCCAAGCCCAGCGCACAACTAACGTGGCCCAAACGGGCACAAAAGCCTGTCCAGCAGCCACCTCTCAACCCCTTTCAACCTCTTCCTCCTCTTCACCAGAGCCTGCAAAAGTTGTCCTCCGTTGTCCGTTTGTAAAATATTTTATTTGCACATCTTTCTTATTTTAATCCTTCATTGCATTCAGTTGGGTTTGAGCGCCTTGAGCTCCATGAGGATGAGACTGATGGCGAAGGGGAGGCGTGCCGAGGGAGGTAGACGGGTAGTTCCGACGACTCTGCGTGTGTTTCTATCCTGTGGCAAATGGCCATAAAACACACGTTAATTACCTCCCCCGTCGCTTGAAACAACAGCCCATCTCACACCCATTTTCCCAACACTTTTATCTTTCTAGAGCTAAAAGATTATTATGTTTTGCAAATCAGAATTTCGCAAAATTTAAATATATAGAAAGCTGTAAAGATTTGAATAACGATTAAAACACGCAGTTTTACAGGAACAAAGTAAAACAAAAAATAAAATGAAACAAAAACACATTCATTTGGTTTCCAAAAATCTCTACAAATTACCCGAAAGTTTTCGAGATTTAACTATCCCCTCTTATTTTCAGAGTCTCAACGAATTTATTTTGTATTATTACTTATTTACTTTTATTAAAAATTATAAAAAAACAATTTTAATAGTCATTGAACTTTTTTTTGTGGGGGGCTTAAAAATATTTCAATTTAATTTAATAAATTTTAAGTTCTGCAAAGTCACTGAATAAAAATTTTGACATTCTAAAGCAGCGGTGGGCACGCAATGGCTCCGGGAGCCAGTGGTATAAAAACTGACAGGGATTAACTAACCATTTTGAAAATATCTGTCTGTTAATTAAAGCATACTTATAATATAAGAGGGCTTCGTCCCCTGCTCCCATGTGTGAAAATTTCATCTTTCTAGGTTTGTCCGTTTGACCTACACGTTGACATGTGAGTCAGTGAGTAAGGACAAAGAGTTTTATGTATTTAGGTTGATAGATATGCTTTTTATTGGGGTCAGCTTTCGTCACTAAACAAGATCCAAGTCTTTTATGAATGTGCTACTATTTGAATTCCAATTTGTGCAAAGGAATGTCCGCCAAATCCTTTTCCGATATTACTGGCAATAGTCTTATTATATCGTCACTGCCCTTGTAATTAGAAACTTCGCCGAGACGTATGACCACTTCTTTCATTGTCGGCCTTATAGTCGCATCTTTATCCCAACACTGTTGAATCAAAGTTTTCATGTTCTGGGTCTTCTCATCGAACACCTTGACGTCATCAATTAGCGGACGTCCATTCCTTTCAGCCAAATTCATAATCGCTAGGAAATTGCGATTTTGCACGTGATAGAAAGGTTTCTTTTGGGACATTATCTCCCAGCAAACAATGCCAAAGCTGTAGACATCACAATTCTCCGTATAGGATTCACCTCTATAAACCTGTTAAATTAAATATTAATTTAATTACAAATTCATTCATTGAGAAAGACTTACTTCTGGTGCCATATAGCCGGCTGTACCAACTTGACCCGACATCACGGTGGCCAGAGGCCTTGCGGTACCAAAGTCACATATCTTCAATGTTAGATATTTATTAAAAAGCAACAGATTAGATGACTTGATGTCACGATGAAGAATTTTTGGATCTAGGCCATGCAAGTAGGCAACACCCTGGAAAGGCATAAAATAAATTATTATTAAAAATAAAAAATTTAAAAAAAAAATAATTATTATTATCATATAAGCGGTGGGCACACTTGGGCTCCGGGAGCTAGCGGCTGCTCCCAACTTTATTTCGGCAAAAGGACACGAGAGCAAAATAACAACAACAACATAGGAGCATTTAGTCTAGGCATTTTCGACACTTAAAATTAATGACCGTCATAAAAATTAACAACAACATACCTTTTTTTTTTACTAGCACATTTGGGTGATCGACAAAGTAGTTAGACTCTAGTAGGGTTGTTGTTTTTGATGTTGTTGTCGTTTTTGTTGCTGTGCTCCCGAATTCAGATTTCGTGCCCACCGCTGATGTAGGGTATTTAAAACTTCTATCCTACCTTGGCACACTGCATCATCCAGTTGAGCTTACCAAAATCCGATACTTGAATCACTTGTTTTTCGATTTCCTTATCATGTAAGAAATTATAAACGGATCCACAGTCGGCATATTCCATCGCAACAATAGTTTTCAAGTCGGTAGTCTTTGTAAATCCAAATAATTTTACAATATTCTCATGATTAGCCAGTAGTAGACACTTGACCTCTCCTTTATCAGAGGTTTCCTGTTCAGAATTTCTAATTCTTTTAATGGCAATAGTGTTATCACCATTGTTAGTTTGCCAGATTGCTTTGTAGACATCACCGAAGGACCCAGAACCGATTGGCTTAAATTTGATGTTTGTATTAATATTATTTCCCATAAGATATAACTAATAATGTTACCTTTTCTGTTAGTTTTAATTCATTCCAATAAAATTTGCTCAGTAAATTAAGGAAAATTCTCATTTTAAAGGAACTTCTTGGATTAATATCGATGCATGGTCTAATTAACGCATCTTTAACTTCTAAATCCACGCGATCTAAGTCTACTTGGTCTTTGCTTTTCGCAATAAAAATCTAAATTATAAATAATTTAATGTAAAAATGTTTAGAATAGGGATCTTTTACTACTATATAGCTTACCTCCCAGAGTACAATGCCAAAGCTATAGATATCAGTTCTCTCTAACCAGAAGTTGCGGGTGTAATCTTTTCGGACCCTTGGCGGAATTGTTTCAAAGGCATTGCTAAAATCACATATTTTTAATTTTCGGAAATTGTTGTAAAGTAACAAATGGCGCGTCCTCAAATCTTTATGGAATACTTGTGGAGATCTGCCATGTAAGTATTCAAGACCCTAACGACATATAAAATAGTAAGTTAGTTTTTATAAAAAATGTAAATATACCGTATACCTTAGCACATTGATGCATCCAACTGAGCTTACATGAAAGTGAAATAAGTCGACCCTTGTTTCTTACATCATACAAGAAATCGTAAACAGTACCGCAGTCTGCATAATCCAAAACCATAAAGCTTTCGTTTCTCACATTTTCCCAGGAGCCATAAAATTGCACAATATTATCATGTTTGATGACCGATAAAAATTTGATCTCGTTCTGAAACTCTTTGTCATCGCAGTTTGGTGCAATTTTTTTTACCATGAAACTCCTGCCATCTTCATATTTTCTGATTTCCTTAATGCTTTTGATGTTAATTCCAAACTTAAATAAAGATTACAAAGTAATAAAAATTTAAAGTTAAGCTGGTAAGGTAAAAGTTTTGTGAAGTCGTACCTGTCTTGTAAACTGCAAGTTACTCCATTGTATTTCGTTAGTCATTTTTCAAATAAACTTATCACAAATGGACAAGGTCGATCGTTTTAATAGTTTACACAACAAACGCGAGTCACTCAAATAGATAAAGATCCCGACCTAGGGAATCAGACAACGACTTATGACAGCTACTATATATAACTGCTGGTAATAGCAACAGTCCGCAGAATGGAAGTCAAAATGCAACTTTACCACCCTTTTATAGTCTGTCCAATGTCACTATCTAACGTATACACAGAGAACAATTAAGAACTTTACTTACATTTAATTAAATCAACTAGATTAGATTTTGTGTTTTTGCGGAAAATAATGTCAGATTTGTCGGGGAAAGACAGATCTGGCGGAAAAACTTTCATACAACACCAGAGTTTTTGATAGTAAAGGTTAATTTGCATATATAAATAGTAATCTGTTTTGACCAAATTTGGTCAGGATATAGCAGGATGAGTTTGGTTGAAATATTTTAAGGAACAAAAGATTGTTTCATACTAAGCAAATCCCCGAATATGACTCACTTACAGATTGAATTGTCTTATCTATGTACGTTGTGTGAAAATTGCATCTTTCTACCTTTAACCGTTTGGCCTACCCGTTAATTCTCAGTGATTCAGTAAGTCAGTGAGTCAGGGCAGAGAGTTATATACATATATATAGATTATTTTTATTGCTCGGAGCAGAACATATAACTTTCTGCCATTATACTTAATTATTTTGTATTTACTTTGCCATTGAAATGTATTGCCAGTATTACTCGTAGATTACATAAATAGTACAATGATCGGATAAAGTATTTCGACATAGCTGAGTGCAATGATAGATCGCTTGTAGTGCTCAACTAAAAGAACTATGGTAAATGGCCAAAGTATATTAGGCAATATATCTATGCTATCTAAAAAGTCTTGTTTTAATTAAATTTATTAATCTTAATGACTTGATTAACATTAAATTGTTAAAAGTGGGTAAATAGTTGGAAATTAGCCATATTATCAGGATCGAGATAGTTATTACGTTTAATGCGGATATTACAGTGAAGTACTTAAGCAAACTATACAAAGTAGCTCTATTTACTAAATATTTTCAAATAAATAAACACAAAAAATCTTCTGAAACCACTGACCACGAAAGTCGACCGAAAGATAGGAACGTATCAAAAATTAAAAATATTTAGTACTAGTAATTTGGTTAACACATTTCAGGCTAATGGGTATTTAAATACCCAATAAAGTGTTGGCACTTAAAAAATTCTAGCACGAGGAATGTGAGAGATATCGGGAAAAAATTTATTTCTTAGTAAAGAGAAATTACAAATATATTAGTATAAAAATTGAACATTTTAGTTATCCTCGGTATACCCGTAGTTTCTTACAGGTGAATATCTAGGTTTTTTTTCCATAGAAAATGTTGACGAAAAAAGCTGAAAAAAGTATGGAAATCGGAAAAATAAAATTTGATGATAAACATTTTTTTTTGTTTCTTTCAACTTCTATGGTCTTCTAGGCACACGTTTCGATTTCGTCAAAATCGTTCCAGCCGATCTATAGGCAGCCTTTAATGGGTTAGTGCAGTTCCAAACTGATTGCAATAAGAAATTGATTCTAAAGATGGATTTAAGGTCTTTTAATTTAATCATTCAATTCTGTACACTTTAAATTTTTTTTTTAATTTTTAACGGTTGTAATTTTTTGTCATTTCAGTAAAAAAAAATAACTTATAATGGACTTAACAAAATATTTCCTATTTTAACAGTTAATATTGACTACATTACTTTAGTCATTTACAGAGACCCGTTACTTCTTATGGTTAGTTTGGTAAAAACAAAAAAGACTACCATATCATATAGCTGTTTTTTGAAACAATTCGTAGAAAATTAATTTTTGTTACGAAAATTTCTCGTTTCTAAAGATATATCAACCAAACTTGGGAATTTTCAATAGCCTTATACATTATGATATTGAGATATATCGACCAATTGATTCCGATTTTAACTGTTAAAATTCAATGAAAATGCATATCAAGTTTTTTAATATTATCTAACAACGTTAATTGGAAGTTTACAAAGGAAGTATTTGCATGCATTCACATAATCCATGATGACCAATTACAACGAATATGACTTTATTATATATATAATATATATATACGTGTATTCAATAATTAATATATTAATAGATATATTAACCAACTACGAGAAGAGCTCACTACCAATAGGAGTTTCTACTACTCGAGTGCCCAATGTCATCTGAAATAAAGAAATAAATAAAAGTGAAGAAATTGGAACATTTGAAAAAGAATATACCATTGTACGAGGAGTATTCGTTATGTCTACCACCGCTATCCCTTGGAGAACTGTAAATGTATGAGATATTGAAATACATTATTTTTTGGATTCTAAAAAAGGACTTACTATAAACCGTTACGAGCCTGCATCTCTTTTTTACGACGAGTCTGACGGACATAGCTGCGATATCCGGAAGCGCTGTTCGTCACGTAATGCTGGGATCCGTATTCCAGATTGCGTGAATCCCGCCCATTTTCCTGTGAGTGCTTGAAATCGCCTCCGTCATAATAATGATTCAGATCAATGGCTTCGTTTTTTTGGCTATGTTTATAATCTCCTCCATCGTAATAATTGTTGTGTACATCACGAACTCGCTCCTCACTCTGTTTATGGTCCTCCTTGTAATAGCTATTGTATCTCGGTTTCAAAATATCCATTGCAGATCCCTGTTCATAACCCCGACTGCCGTTCATCTATGTTACGTTGGAATCGAAATAGTATATATACAATATATGCACCTCACTTACCTCGGGATAAAAGAGCTGAGGCGGTGGCATGGACATTCCATAGCCCCCGATCTGTGCATAGTTGTTGGTATAATCCATAGTTAATGTCAATTTTTGAGCCAAAGCACGTTTCTATAAGAAAATAATAAAATGTTAGCCAAAAGGAAAAAATTAAAATAGATAGAAGATCTCTGAACTACAATTTCTGATTTAATACTAAAAGTTTTCTCATTCAAATAGGAATAATATTGAATGTCGAGTCCAAAAGGCTACTGAGATACACGTAATCGAAATTAGCTTGAATCTTCAACGCACTATCAAGGCTAAATTAGATCGGATGGAAATTTATTTTATTCTCTTTATCAAATTAAATATAATATGGAATATTAAATCTAAAAGGGGAAATACAAATTTCAGCGAGTACTAGCAATTAGCCCTTTAAATCTATCCGTTTTATAATTTTAAGTTATTGGACTTTTATTTGATTGGATTTAGTGACTCAAATTAACTAAAAATTTTATTACTTTCCTCAAAACAATACAAAATTTTTTAATTTTTGGGATAAGAATTAATGAGAAATTATGGCATTTATAAATATTGTCAATCACATTTTGTAGAGAGAAATTTATTTTTCTGCTATTCCCCGATTTATCAAAAATTTTAAGAAAACTCACTTGACACATTGCCCGTATTCCTGAAAGCAACTAATTCTTTGAAATGCCAATTTTTTGTGATGATTAAATTTAGTTCTGTATTTAGATAAAATATAATTTCTTGTACAAGATATACTAAAAATTGTTTTAAAAAACGAGAACTTAAATAATTTTAATCTTTTTTACTGCTTTGTTTATTTTAGGACATACAGATCACAAAATAATATGTACTATTAATCTTTTAATTTGATTTTAGCTATACATAATCCAAAAAATATTAAAATTATTTTGTAAAAATAGTTTATTGGGAATTTTCATATTTAGCTACAAAGATCCAATTATAAAATCACTTTTTAAGCCAGGGAATACAACGATGCACTTCTAATAATATGAATTTCCGGAATTACCCGAATCACGAGACTGATACATTTGGCCCTCGTAGCCTCCAAGGCCGGGCAGCGAGTTGTAGTAATCGCCATTGCCTCTACCTTGTCCGGAGCGATCACTCGGCGCGCTATTCGAAAGATAATCCAGTTTAATATTTACTATAAAACAACTGCAATATATTTATATACTTACTAGAGGCCGTTGCGAGAGTTCATCTCTCTCAGGACTTTACTGTAACGCAGTGGACTGCGATAGCCAGGACCCCCAAAGGATGCGGAACCACTTTGGTAATTCCTAGAGTCATCATAGGACTGCGATCCATTGCCATAGCAACGGGACTGATCGTAATCTTGACCTATCTCCGGGCACTGTCCGTCGGGAGCAGACATGCCATAGCCCTCCATAGATTGATATTGACCGTTTCCGTTACCGTATTCCATGGCTCAAAAAAAAGATACTATTTACCGCACGAAAAGCAAAATAACTTTACAAAATTTGGAAAATATGTAATTTTTTGAGAATTTATTTAAAAAATTTTTTATTTTTTTTTTAGATCTTTTCTGACCAAAATGTGAACTAGAAATGAAGGAAACTGCTTTGAGGCGAGGCATGTTAGGCTCAAATCGTTTTCATTGCTAACTTGATGCGGGAAAAATTTATAAAGTAAAATATGTATATTAAAGTAAAGTATAGGATTATGATAGCAGTACTAACTATTTTTATAGGGTATTAGAGTAGTTAACTAGTTATTTGTGCTAATTTTTATTAAGAAAGCTGCCATTAAAGAGCGAAAAATAACTATTTTAAGAAAATTAGGATATTAAATAAATAATTAAATAGTAACAGAATAAATAATTAAAATAAAATAACAATTTCAAAATTGTTTATTATTTTTAATTTTTATAAGTATTATTATTTTCAATAGAAGACCATAGAGTCAAGGGGAAAATAATTCCTTGACTTGTTATCCGGCTGGAAATAATTTTTTAAGCATTTTGAATTTATGAGTGCATCTTCTTCGCTGGAACCGAAGTATCTTGGCGATTTCTTAACCCATTGGGACAGCTTATCGCAGCGTTCACATTGCAAGCAAAGTTTTTCCTTTCCAAAAAACAGAAAAAAAATGGAAAAAAGTGTTAGTAAAATGGCCATAATGGAAATCAAAACGTTGCTCGGAGCCAATGAATATGCAGAAACTGTTGGTGTGAGTTCGAAAGCAGAAGCATCGCCGAATAATTAAAATCGGGAAGGAGCTTGCCTTGGTGCAGGATTACGATTACGGCGTCGCTTCAAAGATACGGGCCACACTTTACGGTCGACAATTAAGTGCGGCCCGTAATCTGTCTGTCGTAATTATGGCTCTGCGGCGTATTTATCTGCTGCAATTAGCGCCCTGCACGAGTCGCATATTTCACGGATCCAAAGATTGAATTGCCCAGACAACATTTGCATGCGCTTAGAATCTTAGTCGTAGTCCTTGGTCCTTGGTCCTTAGTCCTTCGCCGAGCACACTTTCATGCAGCTGCGAGTATCTCAAGTTTATGTCTTTAATTAAAATTCACACTTTTCTACGCTAAGAAAGTAAATATTGCAATTTCAATTGCAAAAAACAATTACAGGCAAAACGCACTGCATTGATCAGGAAAATATTGAGATTTTTATTTATTTACTTACCATTATCTTACATTCTAACGATACAAAGAATTCCTAATAAATTAATGCACTAGTCACAATTGAATTTTTAATTTGATTTTTTTCCAACACAGTCCACTTTTTCAAAAACATCAAACGATTTTCACGCGGAATGTAAGCCTTTTTTATTCTTAGCCTTTTAATTTGAGTCTACAATTCTTTTTATAAAAAAAAATTGTTTTTTCAATGCTGTCCACTTTTTCATACATACACATCTTGAAACCAATTCAACCGTTTTTTTAGTTTGTCTTAACTTTGCCGAAATTTAAGCGATTTTTTATTTTTAAACCTTTAGTTTGAAACTGCCTTAACATTTTATCTATTTGCAAAATTTGAATTTTTTTTCAACACATTTTCTAATATCCCCTTGATCTATTTCAAAAATTTTAAGCTGCCATAACTTTGTCACAACTTTGCCAATTTTCTTTTGAGGAAAGTCAATTATTTTATTGTTTGACTTCATATTTGATTTTGTATCAGAAGTTCGTTAAAAGCGTTTAATCAGTATTATTTTGTAAAATACCACTAAGCTAAATCCAACCATTTATATATAAAATTAAGACTTGGCATTACTTTTAATAGGTCTTATCACAGTTTTTAATAAGTTTAGAAGCTCTTTATAATATGTAAATACATATTTCTTGTTTTTGAAGTCGCTATACATATAAGAGGTATAAATATGCTTAAAGCTCCAAAAGGATTGCAAAATTAACAACTATTTTAATAGAATACAATTATAAATATAAAATTCAAGTATCATGTCAGTTGTAGAGTATTTCTGCGTAGGATTCTCTTTGTGGGGTACAACTAACGTCTGCCCAGTGCGAAGGGTTCACCGGACGAGGTCTTGACGTAGTAGATGCCCTTCTTCTCGATGGCCGGTTCGCCGCCCATTCGATGTGCCTGTCGCTGACTCTGGTCACACTGCCACTTGCCATTGTCCCGGGTGCAGGGAGTGCCCCAGAAGCCATCCGGGGAGTTGATGGACTCGGCAAACATCTGATAGGCCCGAATGTGGGAGCAGCCCAGGTAGAAACAGTTGCGCTGATAGAGACCATAGTTGGGATAGAAGGTGGCGCTGCCTAAAAATAAAAACAAAATTATATACATTTATTAGAATAAAGTAAATAGCAATACTTTAAAATAGAATAATACACAAATGAAATTAATAACATAAGGACTGAACAAAAGGTTAATAAATGTGTAAAGGATTAAAAAATTCAAATGATTCTAGTGACCAGAGTTCTTCTTTACTTTTTTAATGAATTTGTCATTTCATTGGCATTAAATAAAGTGACTTTTGTGACTTTTCACAAGCATTGAAAAAACTGGTGCAAATTAAAAATTGTTTAATTATCATAAAAAATAAAAAGTAATTAATATATTTCGGTGACATTAAGTAATCAGTAAAAAATTATTTTATTTAAGATTAATAATTTTTTTTTTTTAATTAAAAAAAAACGAAAATATTTAGAAAAATTATATGAAAAACATATAAAAATGTAGAAAGTTGGCAAAAATAGTTTCATATGATATTTTTAACGATATTTTTGTACGCTAGTTTTATCCGACATAATGAAAAATAATTAAAAAATTTTTCACTAGCACCAGTTTTTTCAATGCTTGTAAAAAGCCGATTTTATTGGCACTATTTTTTTCAATGCCAATGAAATTTCACTACTTTTTTCAATTATAATTAAAAAGTAATGATAATGTAATATAATAATCTAATTGATTAGTAATTCTAATCGAAATTTAACAGGTATGGTTTTATCCGACATTTTGAATGATCATTACAACATTTTTCACTAGCACTAGTTTTTTCAATGCTTGTAAAAAGCCGATTTTATTAGCACTATTTTTTTCAATGCCAATGAAATTTCACTACTTTTTTTCAATTATAATTAAAAAGTAATGATACTGTAATATAATAATCTAATTGATTAGTAATTCTAATCGAAATTTAACAGGTATGGTCCCAACTCTGCTAGTGACATTATTTTAAAAGAAACCAGTAATAAATGAAATTAGAAATGCTTACCAGTGGGTCTCAGGAAGCCAAAGTTGCCGCTGGTGTGCATGGACTCCACGTACTTGGCATCGCTGGGATCAATGCGAAACTCGGGACTGCGATGACGGAACTTCGGTCCCGCCGGATCCAGCGCGAAGATGGTGTTATACTGCTCCGGCTTGAGACGCTTGCCAGCAGATCCGGCGATCTGGGCTCCCAACGAATGTCCAATTAGATACATGTCATCGAAACTGGCGCCAAATCGACGATTCAGATGCCGGGTGAACTGGGCGAGCTGTGCACCAAATTCCTCGATTAGTTTCACCACCGAGAAGTAGTTGATGTTCGCCGAACTGGAGCTCCAGTCGACAACGATGACATTGTAGTCTCCCCGCTTCAAATACGCGTTCTTCACGTCCCGATTGAAGGAGCCCCTCGACTGACTCATCCAGCCGTGAATGATGATCCTGGTGGGCAGGGAACTGTTGAATCCAGCGTGTTGCCATTTTTTCTTATTGCTAAAGTCCAGCTGCCTGCCGCATTCGGGGTTTTCCCGACGAAATAAATAGAAGAGCATGCGATGATTGGCATTGCCAAAGGGATTCAGATTGCGGGCAATCTTCTTCAGAAATGGCAGATCCAGAAAACTGCCAATTCCACTTGGTTCGCTCAGATCATTGTCACACTTGTTCCATTCACAGTGTTCGGCGTCCTTGTGCTCATCAGCCTCCAGGGTGGCCAGGATGTCGTCGGGCTCCTCCTCCTCGAAGGCGCTGCGGAAATTAATATCGATGGGTTCATCGGGATCAGGCACCATGCCCATAAACTCATTCATCTCCAAGTCATAGTTGCCTTCGTTGTTATTTTGAGCTAGAAATATGCAAATTTTTATTGATTTGATTAAAATTTATTTTTATAATAATCTAGGAGCACAATTTTCAAAATTTTTAAAAATCTTTCAGGTTTGACTTTTAAAATTGTAACACTCGATTTCAAATAAAAAAAAAGAAGTTTTAATACTTTTTATTAAAATTTCTTAAATCTTAATCTGCAATTTTTTTTTAAATTAAGAAAAATTACATTTATTAAATTAAACTTAAACATCTGATGGAAATTTTAAAAGAAAAATGTTGTACGTTTTTTTATAATTTCTTAAGTTCTCCATGATAATTAAAAAAATTTATATATTTCTTTAGTCCTATGGGCTTGAGTTCTTAATCTAAAACTTTTTCAAAATTAAAAAAAAAATTATTTAATGAATTCATTGAATTAAATCTATAACACTTGATGGCAATTTAAAAAGAAAGATGTTGTATATTTTTTTTATAATTTTCCAGATTTGATTTTTCAAATTTAAAACACTTGGTGGCAATTTAAAAAGAAAAATGTATATTTTTTTTATAATTTCTTAAGTTCTCCATGATATCTTAAAAGTTTACTATGTCTGAAATTTTTTATAACTTTTCAGGTTCGATTTTTTAAACTTTTTACACTTAATGGCAATTTAAAATGAAAAATGTTGTATATTTTTAATCATTTTTTAAGTTCTCCATGATCATTTAAAAATTTACTTTGTCTAAAATATTCTATAATTTGCCAGGTTTGATTTTTCAAACTTGTAACAGTTGATGGCAATACCTGGTTATTAGAATTCCCTTGAATTTCTGCAGAACTTACCTTGGATTGTACTTATTAGAAGCACCACAGCGAGTAAATCGAACCACATTTTAAAGGTGGATTTGATCAGCTGTAATAGTTGCCAGTTGTAGACCACTGAAAGATCTATTAGACTCTGTCGAGTTCATTAAAGTTCTCAAGCTTTTTATATCAACTCAATCAATTGTAATTTTTTATGCTACATCAGATCGGGGAGTAGAACTTTTTCCCGTTAATACCTGTTTGCCTGATAGTAAAACCTTATTTCCTCCCCCCTTAGGGGGCTAATGGCACGCGTTTCCCACAATTGCATTCGCATTTCGATTAGCAAAACCGGCTCCATTGTGAACTGATGACGTATCGACTACTGGAAATTACGATGTTTCAAGTGAGTTAAAGATATATTATGTATACATAGGTTAATCATCATCATTTAAACTAAGTTCATGCAAGATTCTATTTGTTTTATCTTGAAGAACTTGAAATGCGCTTTCAATCGCAAAAACTCCCAACACAAATAAAGTTGTTCTTAGCTACCAAATGTCTTTTGGCTAAGTTGGCAGAACTAAGCCATATTCTTTATTTTCTGCATTATTAAAAATGTACATTTTGTGAAAGAAATGTTTTTTAACGGCGTCTTCCATTTAAGAATTTTTTTTTTGCTTATTTTTTTAGCTAAAATATTCATAACTATTTCCCAAAAAAAATTTTTTTTATTCGAAATAGTTTAAGAGATACAGTAATTTTTGTGAAGTACTGTTTTTGTTTAAATGACTAGTTTTCGAGTGCTTGAAAATTAAAGTCAAGTTTTTGAAACATACTCACACGATAATCAAGTTTTCCTGAACTGATTTCGATTAAATAATTCACAAACGACACAAATTAATTATCGTGTGAACCTCGATCGTCGCCAATAAAAATTGTTTGCTATTTTTTTGTACATTGGACTTCAAAACAAAAATGCAAAATAGATTTTCTACAACAAAGTTTATTATTTTTCTGGAGGTACACACGATAAAAACAGTTAACTATCTCCCCGATTTTTCTTTACAGTTGAAGTATACTCCCGCCATCGTGTGAGCATTAAACACACCTTTTTTTTCGAGGTTTTTTTTTTATTTTTTCATAAATTGCCCTACCAAATAAAATAAACAGAATTAAAAAATCTTTACGCGTTTTCTTTCTAAGCTTTAAAAAAAAAAAAAAACATCTTTAATTTAGCCGTCTAAACTGAGTAAAAAATGGGAAAAATATTGTGCTGGGAAAAGAAAAGAAGAAAAAAATATATAAAAAAATAGCAGAGTTCACGTTAATTGATAAATTGACGTAGTTAACGCGTGCCGTTGTTGCCGTTAATTGCTGACATTTAATTAAATCACAAAAGTTAGTCATAAGTTAACTTTGATGACATCATAACTTCAAATGTATAACTGTAATAAAGAAGTATTTAGATGTACATTTCATTACCGATTTTACCTAAAATATAAACACACTTTTTAACTAATTTGATAATAATTGAATAGAATAAAATGAAATAATTCAAACGGCAAAAAATAACGTTTTTTCATATTGAGAGTACGGCAGCAAGCAGCTTTAAAATGGTTCAAAATGTTAGGTTACAAATTGATTTTGATATCTTATATAAAACACTAATAAAAACATATAAATGTGTTTGTTACAAGCAATTTATATATTAATCAAAAAATGAAATATAACAATTTTCAAACGCAGGAAAATAACGTATTTCCATTAAGCGTGCTATAGCAAACAGCTATAAAGCGTTAGCATTATGGCTGTACTTAAGTAAGTTGGCAACGCGACGACTAATCGATATATCACAAAAATCACGACCAACGTTCGCTCACTTTGTTTGAACTACTTTGTTCAATTGAACTGTTATCGTTCTGTTATCAATAGCAAAAAAGAAGAAGAAAATAGAAGTAAATATCAATAGATAGATTTATTTCCGTAACGAAAGAAAGCCGCACATCGCGGCTATAGCTACAAAAATCAATAAAAATGAGCCTCGACGACGTCATATACGTAATCTGTCTGTTGGCCTGCATTGGCGCCGGCAGCTACGTGAAGAAAATTCGCGATGAGTCGCAACGGAAAACCGTTTGCTCCGTCCTGGGCCTTCTGGTTGTTGTTATTGTCTCGGGCTTCCACAGTCTGCACTGTCTGATATCCGTCGCACTGGGCACGGCCTGTGTGCTTCTCGTGCATCCCAGGTGAGATTACTGTACACACATATCGAGGGTATTTGAATTTAATGATTATGTTGTTCAATTACAGCAAATGCCATTTAATTACATTTGGTGTCATGTTTGGCTATCTCGTCTTCTTCCGTCTCGTTTATCTCTTCGGCCTCCCCGCCGTTCCCGGCCACACGAACATGATCCAAATGCTGCTTACCCTTAAGGTTAGTTACACAACAGCTGTTTTTAGTACAATTACTGCACGTAATATTGAATTTAGGTCTCGGGCATTGCGTTTGAGAAAACCGCAGCCTGGAAGCGTTTGAGCGAACCGAGCATTGAGATTACCGGCTACGACGTGGATCTGCAACAGCTCACTGCCCAGGAGATTGTCCTCTACAGCTTCAACTATGTGGGCGTGCTCACAGGTCAGTTTCCAATTTTATTTTATTCAGATTATTAACTTTCGGTTTGAAGATATCCTGCACAGCTGGGAGCTTGGATTAATTTTTTAATCTAAAATAAATAGCATAAATAAATAAATAGTAAATAGCAGAGCATTTCTATACTCTATTTAAAAAAATCAACAAAAAATTGCAACCGTTTTAAAAGTTAGTTGAAATAAAATCAAAATAAACTTTGAAATAGTCAAATAGCAACATTATAAAAATAATGAACTGCAGTAAGATTTAACTATATAATATAATTTAATCAAAAAAAATGTTTAATCAGTATTTTTGAATATTCACCTTAAGAGTGAAAAGATTTTTTGTTTCTTAAAATACTTAACCTCATCGCACAATTAATATATTACGTATTAAGTACAGGGTATTAAATCTTCGGCATGTGAAATACAAGCTTTTTTTCTCATAGGCCAGGCGCACACTAGCAGCTGAAAGTTGAACTTACAGCTGAGCTTTTAGGCGAGCTAATAACTACAGAACTAAACTCAGCTTAGCTTACCGTGTGTATATTTTTTTCGAGCTGATAAGCTCAGCTTTAAGTTCAACTTTCAGCTGCTAGTGTGCGCCTGGCCTTATACCTTATAGCCCAGTTTACTTGAAAGTGCAATTGCATTCAGTGGCTGCGCAGTCATTGTCAATTTATTCGGTGACAAAGTCCAATTTCTCGCTTGGCTGCCCTTTTACTGATAAATAAGTAGCAACTTTATGTTAGTCTATCTATAAAAATAAACTTAAGTAATCGCTATGCAACAGTAAATAAGTCTTATCTAAACTCATGCTATTTATAACCGATTAATTATCAGCATAATTTAATTATTCCAATACTTCTATACAGGAACCTTAATCATTATGAGTTATATTATAAAAATTGCATAGTAATGAGTTATTAAGATTTTTAAAAATGTTCTTCAATGATAATGATGAGTTTTTAAGGTTTTTAAAAATATTTTTAAAGATAATGATTAATTTTGAGCAAAAAAAATTAATTATCTCAACTAATCATTATTTATGTTTTCTATTTTTTTCGCTTAAAATAAAGGTCACTATTAAAAACTGGGATAATGTTGGGAAAATTTGTAGGGGAAAGAGTCATAAATTAAAAAAAATTAGTTTTATTTTGAACAAAAACAATAAAAATCATAAACATTGATTACTTAAGAGTTCTATTTTTTAGCATAAATTAATCTTTATCATTCTTTTATTTTTTATATGAATTCTTGTCATTGATTTTTTTAAAATGAAAAATATAAATAATCATTTGCGTTCGCTACTTCTCTATGTACAGGTCCTTATTATAGATACCGCACTTATCGGGATTACTTTGAGATGCCCTTCAAGGATCATGCTCCCAGCGTACAGGCCACAATTGAGCAGCTCAAATGGGCCGTCTTCTACTGCAGTCTTTATCTGTTGGCCAATTATCTTTGGCCTTTGGATGTAAGTGAATGAAACCTAAAATTTAAATGTATGTAATTAACTTATGATAATCCAATCTTGCAGTACGCGCTCAGCGATGAGTTCTACAACGATCGTTCCGTTTTCTATCGCCTGATGTATGTGTGGCCCACATTCTTCATCTTCCGTGCCCGCATCTATACGGGACTCACGTTGAGCGAGTGCGTCTGCACGATGGCTGGATTCGGCGCCTATCCAGATGACTCGGATGCCACCAACGGCGAGGGACCACGCAAGCGTTATCAGCACCTGAAACGAGATGCCGACAAGCATGCGTACAACTTCACAACAATTGTGAATACACGCGTCGGGGATGTGGAGCGTTGTTGGACATTCCGTGAGGGCATGAAGCATTGGAATGTCTGTGTTCAATACTGGCTGGCTGTCAATGTATACAAGCTGTTTCCCGTCAAGAAATATAGGTGAGTACTTTCACAAAAATCAGATATTAGGGAAGATAAATAATAAATATTTTAATTCTTTGACAGAACACTTGCCACATTTCTGTGCTCAGCCTATTGGCATGGCTTCCGGCCGGGACACTATTTCTGCATTATGGGAGCACCAATCTATGTGCCACTGGAGGACATGTGGCACAAGCTGGTGCGCAAGGATGCAGTCGGCATGCAACGCAACATTATCGATGTCATCTTCTGGATTTGCAAGTGGTTCGCCTTCAGTTATTTGGGCACTGCTTTTCTGCTCTCCTCATTCGACAACATTTGGCGCTTCTACAGCTCCGTCTATCACATTGGCTACATCAGCTGGGCGATTCTGGTTGCCCTCGGTCTGTATCTGACCAAGTTGAAGAAGGCTGCCGAACGCAGGGAGAAACGCGCTGCAGATTCCTCGGGAGTTGCCAAACAAAAGGCGCAATGAGGGGAATTGAAATAGTTAAATATTGCCAGCTTTCCGGGTTCCGGGATTAATTATTTACGTCTTTTAGTGAAGTACTTTACTGTGTTGACAAACATCAGATATTAATCAATATGTAAACAAGTTAACTCTAAAATTAAGTGCAAAAGTTAAAACGTATCAAGTCCATTTTTAAACAATTAAAGAAAGTTACTAAAAGTGTTTACTCTCCCGATTTCAATTAAAATATTATACTATATTCTGAACGTTCAAATGCTTTCCAATTAGATCTACTAACTCTATATGTATAACTATTATTATTTAATACCATTAAACATATCCAAGTTTTAATGTAATCATAGCCCAAAACAATATTCAACTTTTGTTTATGGTATTTAATTTCAAACTTAAACATCATTTTAATATTTAACAGAAACTTCTAATATATTTTATATAAAATGCTAAGATTTGAGATTATTGCATTGAGCTAAGAGACAATTTAAAGTGACAATTTAAAATTCGAGTTGTAATACAGGCAAATTTTAATAAAATTCGAGTGGAAATGTGATAATATTTTGTTTGCAGATTTTCTTATAAATTTGTTGCTAAATTAAAAATCAATTGAGCAGCAATTGATCTCTATAAACTATATATATATGTATGTTTGTGTATAGTATGTATGTATGAATTTGTTTAATGTTTTAATATGTTTATATATTCGATACCAGCTCGAATTTGGTCTAAATTCAATGCGTTTCGATTTCAGTTTTTAGAAATTTAGTATCTTCAAATGTGGAGCATGGCAAGAGATTTCCTGTTGCTGTTGTTGTTGTTGTTCTTCTTCTTCTTCTTCTGGTTGTTGTTGTTGCCTCTGGAATATAGAGCGAGGGGAGGTGGTAAAGTAAGTGTCAGGCCGTCGTTGGCTCATCGGTGACGAGGGACAGACGACGCTTCACATCCTGTGTGGTGTTGTAGGCGCCACAATGCACACACTTGAGTCCGATAAAATGGAATTTGGTTTTAGAAGTCTGCAAACAAAAATGGGATTGATAAATTTTCAACCAGGGATAGTAACAATAATAAATAATACAAAAAAAATAAATAACTTCTTTCTTAAATTTTGTAATCAAACTGGAAAATATATCTAATATTTTAATATTAACCCATTTTCTGCCGCTGTTCGACTAGTTTTCAAAACTATTTTTATATGTAAACCAATGTATTCAATTCCAAATGAAAAATAAAAAAAAAAAATTAGAAAGTCCAGAAAATATTTAAAAAATAAAAATGTAATTTAAATTTAATTTTAAAAAATGTGAATTGTAATTTAATTTTTAACTTCATATTCGATGTAGAAGGTCCAAAATAGCCTAGAAAAGCGTTGTTTTTGTGTACAGAAATCGCTTTCGCTTGAATTTCGCTTAAATTTCATACAAATTCAAGTGCAATTCAAGCCAAAACGATTTCTGTGGCACCCCCGATAAGAATTATTTTCAATTTTTAATTTAAAATTTGCAATTAACAGTTCCGGAGTAACTTTCAAATGAAAAATTTAAAAACAAATTTAAGTTTTAATTATTATTATAAAAAATAAAAGTTAAGCAAAAATTTAAACATAAATATGGGAAATCAAAATTTATCTTTTGTTCCTTTCAAAAATAACGTATGTGCAATTTTCTCATTGTCCCTGTTCCATTTTTTTCCGATTCATAACTCTTATTTGCGATCCCAGTTTTTAAATAAGCAATGGATCTAGTGTGATTACCTTGTGACAATCGTTGCAAAAGATATGCACACGCTGATTCTCATACTTGAGTGGCACGGGCATGCGTAAGGCCTGAGCATCCAGGTACTCCCACAGCGCCGTCATGTCAATAAGCGACGTCTGGCAGGTGGGACAGGTGTAATGGCCCGAGGCAAGCAGCTGATCGAAGCACATTTTGTGCAGCAAATGGCCACAGTCCGGAATGTGGCATGGAATTCGCGACGTGTGAATATCTCCCAAACAAACCGGACAATGCGATCGCGAAATATTCTCCACACACTGCAATTAATAAATAAATAAATATAAATTGTGTGTAATATACTTTATCTTTCAATTAAATGATTAATGATATCTCTGCTTATTTTGATACTTTGGTGTAATCCCTGTTTCTTGTACCGTTGCCAATTATTCAACCATCAAACGAATAATTTACCTACTTAACTGAACTTTTGTGCAAAACTCAATTAGTAAACCGGTTTTTGGCAGTGACTCTGCACTTTCCGTTAACTTCAATATTTAAAGTCTTCTACTTTTTCAAGTTATATGTAGTCTATTTATATATTTCATTTCAAATTGATGTCAGTGTCAGGGCTATTCACAAAACAGTTTGATTCATTTAAATTAGCTATGAAGAGACAAAAAGTATTATAATTTTTGAAAGTAACTTATAAAACTTATCGATGTATACCTATTTATATATTTCGGCGTATTAAATTATTTTTATATAAATTCTTTTGAAATTAACTCTAAAAAGTTTAAGCTCTTACAAATGATTTTGCAAAAATCTTATTTTTAAACGTAATTCATATCTATTCTGTTTTTATTTTATTTTTATTTTGGATAGATATTTTAATCAGCGGTGGGCAAGAAATCTGAATTCGTAAGCAGCCGCTGGCTCCCGGAGTCATTGCGTGCCCACCGTTGATCTTAATTATTTTATTCTAATCCTGCCACTGAATTAGAATTTGCGAGTTTTTTTTTGTAAAACGTGTTTCAGATTTATAGCTGTATTTGCAGAATAAATGCTTAAATTGAAGATATTTGTTGTAAAACTTGTTTAATGACTTTTAGAAGCAACTTCAAGTTGAAGTTGAACTTGAGGTTTAAGTTTGTTATTCAAATTGAAAAGGGCGAAAGAGATTGAACGTTGAATGTTGTTGCTAACTGATATGCCAGACCTTTTCATATATTAATAACTATTTATAATTTAAAGTAATTTTGTCTAATTTTCAAATATGATACTCACCCTATGTCCGGCAATCTTTAGCTGTATCGGCAGACACATGTTGCACACCTCGCAGTGGAAAAAGTTGTGGGCACCGCCAATGCGGCAGATGCCACAGCCATGACAATGATACTGCTGCTTGTCCGCATCATCGAACAGATTGCAAATGAGGCACGTGTACTGCAAGCACGCATAAAAACAATCAAGTGAGTAAGTAAAGGAAAGAGAGTAAGAGAAAGTATTAAACTTACCTTGCCGAAGCGTACGCCGCACTTTTCGCACTGTTCCTGCACCTTCTGCCTCGTGTTGCACTCGGAGCAGATGAGTTCCGTGAGAGTTTTACGATCAAAGTGATGCGATTCGTTCTCATCGTGGCAGAAACGACATTTGTAGAACTTGTTGCAACATGGCGTCTACAAGACAAATAAATGAATTTCGAAATAAAGTTACTTTTGAAATACGAATGCGGCACGTTCCGAAAATAATTCCCTTGGAAGAAAATACGAATACGTATACGACACTTAGCGTAACCATAAACATTGCAGACACAATTCAATTTAGCGAGCCATAAACCTTAATTAAATCAAAGCCGAGACTGAAATCGAAACTCAAAGCAATAAAAACAAAACAAAAATTAAAGGCTGCTGGCCAATTTGTGGCAACTGGCAACAGAGAAAAACGCATCGCTTCATTAGACATGTGTTAATTGTTTTGCTAAATACACATCTTTAATTAATAAAATACAGATTTCAAGTCTTCGTTACAATCAGAAACACTACATAGAAAATAAATAAAAATTAATAGTAATCCAGTACGCAGCAAAATAATCCACGATAATTTAATCAATCTGGTTTCTCGACCTCCACTAAAATAACAACAACAAAAATATTAAATATCCAAACGAGCTGACCATGAAATATCTTCATATTTCTAAATAATATTCAAATAAAAATTAATATATAAGATTAATTTGAATATATATATTTTTTTTGCTTCAATTAATATCAACTATGATCAATCAGATAAGTAAATAGATCGATAAATATAAAATATTTTCATATATACACTCCACTTAATATTAATAAACAATAGTTTGAAAATGATAATGACTTTTCAAAAATTACGCACCCTTTTTTCCACCACAAAACATGAAGAAATTGTTTCAATTAAAAATTTCCATAAGCACTGCAAATTCATAAGTTTTATGGAGGAAGGGAAGAAACTTCCTTTTAAATGCCATAAACTGATAAAAGTTATGCAATGTTTCTACTGAAAGTCGGTAAAATCAATAGCCCTAAATTAATATTAATGAATTTTAATATTTACTCTCACATTTGTATATGCGGGTTTGTGTGTGTCATTCACTGGAAAGTTTTCTGATTATTTATAAATATTTTTCAAGTCATTTAAGTAAGTGCATTGTGTATTACTTATTAAAAATAACTTAATAAATATTTATACAATTTTTGATATTGTGCGTTTAGTTTTGTGGCGCCAAATCAAAGCCAGAAAGTCAAATAATTCAGCTTATTTAGCATCACTATTTTATTAAATTTCTGTAAACGATTTAGTCTTCTATGCAAATAAGGGAATACAACACTTCGTATACTAAACTTTTTTGCACAAATTATCTTTGCTCCGATTGTAAATAATACACATAATATTAAAAATAAATGTAAAGTCCCTTTAAATCCGGTTTCTTTGATTTTTTCCCCAATCATAAATTTATATAAGCACAAAAAAAACCCTCAAGCATATGTTTTACATCTATTAAGATAAACAAAAAAGATTTAAATAATTATAGAGCTGACGAAATTCTAAAATTTATAGACTTAGTAGATGCCTCTAGCTAGAGATAAAAACTAGTTGCAGCTTCTTTCGAACGATATAATCGAATGGAAAATAAAACGAATTTATTAAAATATTTTAATGTAATTGTTATTATTTATTTCGTGTCACGCTGCCATCTCAAATTGAAAGTTAAGACAGGCTTTGCATCAATTTGGCCTGCAATCAAGGCCACACTTCTAACAACACGTTTACGCATACTAAATTCAGTTCACCTGAGACAATAACCTATGAACATGTGAATATATACATATGTATGTGTGTAACAGCCTCTAGTTTATTGAGTTAGTGAACGTGTAGACACAATATGGAAATACGCACAACCTTTTCCCTAGAGCAATCAGACATAACGAAAACTTATATAGGTTTGCGTGACAATTTTCAATATTCTACTAAATTATTGTTAAATGTTATACCGAGAACATTTTTTTTTTATGTTTTTAGCTACTTTTTAGACAATTTGTAAGTTATGTGTAACTATTTAAAGCAATTGCAATAAATCAAAATATTTACTAGCACAGCAAATGCATAAAAAACTGAAATTTTTACGACTTTTTCTGATGACAAGAAAAAAAATTAATAATAAAAGTGACCAGGAATAAAATGAGAGCCCCTTAAGATGGTTTGATTTATAGTAGCTTCTAGATTAAATTCTCTTTTAAAATAAATTTATTTACAAATAATGAAGTTAATTTAATTTTTAAAACAAATTTTCTAACATCGATTCAGTCGGTTGTTACTCTATGTTGCTATTAATTGTCTGAAAACTAATTAAATTTTTAATTCTTTAAAATTTCAACTCAATTCTAAAATGTATTCAATCATTTTCATGTGCTTTTCGATTAAGTATTCCTCTTTAAAAGATCTGAAGTTTTTTGAATCATAATTTGGTGTACAATAATAACGCTATACATAGGTACATATTTGCATTATTAATGTCCGACGAAAATGTTATTTTTTAATTCAACAATAAAGATAAAGGGTCGTAATTTCAATGGGATCAATGGGCAGGTGTTAAATGGGCGTTCGCTTTTCATGGATGATGCAGTCGAATTCTTTCTAGTGAGTCAGTTAATTTCAGGAGAAGAGGAGGAATGAGGGGAGGAGAAGAAGAAGGAGAACCAGACGAAATATCTAGTGTAAATTGTTGTTGGTTTATCTACTATAATTCTCATTTCTTGTCGTTGTTGTTGTACAATTCACAGGCAAACACTAATTCTCCCAATTGAACTCAAATTATGCAGCCACAAAAGAAATGTAGCCTGTGTGTGTGTATGTGTGTGGAGACTACGTTTATTTGTTTGTTTAAAAACGTATAAATAAGCTGAAATGTTCGTTTTAGGGGGCAACAAAAACGATGACTTCAGGAAAAGCGCCACGACGACGATAAACAGAAGCCGACAAAACGGAGGCGCCTCCGTTTCTTGCCACGTGCTACACATTATCAACGTCTAGCGATATCGTTTTGCAAAAGAAGAAAAAGAGTTTTACAAATTATTTGCCCAAAAATGGTTAGTTATGAAATTGTAAGAATTATAAGAATTAAGTATGTCATTTTTTGAATATTTAATAAATTAAAAGAATACAAGATTTAAAAAATTTGAAGGTTTTGCAAAATTGTAAAAATTTGAAAGAATTGAAAAAAATTGAATTTATCAAATGAACAAAATTTTGATTCAACGTCAAATTAACACAGTGATAAAATTGAAATTTGGCAAGGAAATCGGTTAAGTTATGGGAGCTTGAAGCTTATAAAATAAATATAAAGTACAGTTGACCAAAATTTAATTAAAATTAAAATGAAAAGACACTGAAATTTAACTGAAACTTGGGGTAATCAGAAAATTTTTAGTGAAAATTTCAGATGATCCAACATTTATTGCAAGGATTGGGGAAAAGCAGAAAATCATAAAATGGAAGAGAGAGTTCTGTAGAGTAAACGTGATAGGAATTGTTATAATCTGTGCACAAAACAAATCTATGGTAAACCAACTCCAGCGTATTGTCAATTAGTATGATAATCAGTTTAAAATCGGTCAAAAAATAATTGCTAAAATGTAATTGTCGACAATAATATGGAATCGCTGATTTGTCGCTATATTTGTACATCACTCTGTAGTATAGAGTATCTTAAAACTTACCACAAACATGGCGCGACGTTTGTAGTGCGTGCAACCAAATCGCAATGATTCCGGCGTTGCGGGCTTTGTTGCATCTATTATTGTATTGCACTTGTTGCCATCGTTGCCATTGATGCGTTGCAATTGCTCGTGTTGCGGCGGGTGATGATGTTGCTGCGGTTGCTGGTGTTGCTGTTGTTGTTGTTGCTGTTGTCGCTTCAAGTGTGCAACATCCTTAGTGGCAATGTTGCTGGCCTCCATCGCAGGTTTAAGTTGAGTTTTAAACTTGTTGCTGCTGTCGTCATCAATAGCAATGCTGCTGTTGTTGCTGTTGCCAACGAATTTGAGAGCCGGCGTTGAGTGTGATTTTCGTAAATTAACAGCAATCGTTGTTGTTGTTGTTGTTGTCGCGGGGGTGGAAACAGACTTTGATGTTGATGACGAACCAGCAGACATAATCAGCTGTCGTTGTCGTTGTTTTTGTTCTCGCAATATCTCAACAGCAACAGTAGCTATTGTTGTTGCTGTTGTTGTTGCTGTCGCAGCCTCTAGTGAGGTCGACAACGACAACGACAACGACAGCGACGGCGACGATTGCGACGATGAATTTAAATTGACTTGATTGAGTTCTTTTGTATTGGTAAATGTTTTTACATCAATGTTGTTGCTTTTGTTATTGTTGCTGTTGTTGTTATTGTTGTTGTTGCTGTTGTTGTTGAGCGAGTATTTATTGTGGTTTTCACTTAGCGATATTCTTCGTTGCCTCAGTTGCTTCTTAAATTTGTTGCAGCCACTGTTGCTCAGACAGTTACTAATATTGTTGTTGTTGTTGTTGCCGCTGTTGTTGTTGTTGTTGTTGTTGCTGCTATTGTTGCCTTTGTCGTTGTTGTTAATTGCTACCATCGACGTTGCTTTTTCAATTGCTTCAATATTTAAATGATTTGCGCTTGTCGTTGCGACATAAACTTTGTCTTTGTTCGATTGCCTGTGTTGCTGTTGTTGCTGCTGTTGTTGCTGCTGTTGTTGTTGCTGTTGCTGTTGTTGTTGCTGGTTTTGCAGTATTTCTGGCTTTGCCTCATCAACAACAACAACAACACCGTGTGCTGCCTTTGCCTTAACTTCTTTGTTTTCAATTTGTGTTGTACTATCTATTGTTGCTGTTGTTGCTGTTGTTGTTGTTGCTGTTGTTGTTGCTGTTGTTGTTGCTGCTGATGTTGCTATTTTTGATTCCTTTTTATCGCCATCTGATTGTCGTCTTCCCCGTTGCAAACTTTCGTTTGTATAACTTTTTATATTCATTGCGCGCGTCGTCCACGCCAGCAAATAACGGTTTCCAAAGCTTTAACAAGTAACAGTGGGTCAATATTATTAAGTTGTTTACAAAGTAACAATGATATTACAGCTGGAGAAGGGCACGTGCCGTGTATTTCTCTAATATTTACCAGTAAACACTAAGATTAAACGCAATTGTTCAAAATTTTAAGCACATTTGTAATTATTATATTACAGTCGAGCTTCCCTAAATCGAATCACCATTATTCAAAGAAAATGTGCGAGTTATGGACATATTCGAATTTTAGGGTTGTTTTTCGTAAGTATTTTAATTTTACTGCCACTCATTTAGCTCGAGTTGGAGAGAAATTTGAGTTATAGAAAGGCAAATTTGTTTTTTTAGCCCTTAAAAAATGTACAACTATTTAAATTACATGAATTTTATATAAAATTCAATCTATATAAATTTTAAGTAAATATGTATTTTCTCATTTATTAAAACACGACACGTGTCCATCTCTGATTACAGTTAACACTGATACTGTATATATATTCACAACATGAAATCTGTTTATTTCTTAATTTTACTATCTTTAAACAGATTAAATTGTGTAAATAAAGACAATTAAAATGAATTGTAAGCAAATAGCACTTGTCCCAGTGTGCGGCACACTTGTTGATGTAACAACAACAACAATGTATCTGCAAGACTTTCGCTTGCTCTTCGTCTATTGAACCACGAACTGAGCTGAGCTTTTGACTATGAATGGAAGACACATTATAATATTATTCACACACAACAAACACACACACACACAAGCATGCACACGTGCAGGTGTCTGTGCATTAACCGTTATTTGCCAACATCTGATATGTACTTAAGTATTTGTATTTAAATATAAGATGCACGTAATTTTTATGTATGAGTACATTTATTATCTTTCGTTTTGGTAAGAAAGAGCCCTGAGTTTTATTTACTCGGTTTCATTTTGCTTATATTTTTTGTATTTTTTTTGCAATTATGAAGGGAAGAGGCCGACAATAAATATTGAAACTGTGCACAAATTAAATACGCGAACGCGAACCGATAAAAAGGCCAAACAACCAACCAGACAGACGACACACGACGACAATATAGGCGACAAGTCGACATCGAATTCCAGTTCGAATTCGAGCAGAAAACCCGCTAGACAACAACAACAACAAATATAACAAACCCGAAATTCAGATTTCGATTAACTTTCCATGTTTACGCACGCACGCAGGCTCACTAACACACACACTCACACACAATAAATAAGTATTTGTACATACATACATATGTATATTGTTTATTGGAGTTACATTTTGTATTTTCAATACTTTTTTATAAGCAAGTTTTAAAGTTTGAAATCAGTTTACCCTTTGAGTATGTGCGCCTGCGTGTGTATGAGTTTCTGTGTTTATTTAATAATTTTTTTTGTTTTGCATTCGAATTTATTTTATTTTTGTTATTTAATGCAATTTGTTGTTGAACGTGTTTTTGCCACTGTTTCTTTGTGTGCATGATGATCATTTAACTTTTTTCGAACGTATATTTTTGAACTCCTATCATCATTTCTTTGAATATTCGTTAATTATAGTTTATTAATCATAAAAGACATATGTATAGACGTAAAACACACCAAACAACGACAACAACAGCAACAGGCGTCAATTAAATTAAAAATTGAGTGCACCGCACAGAGTTTTAATGTCGCGCTCTCGTTGTGTTTTGCTCAGCGCGGACTTCAGTTTCCAACTGACGACGACGTGCCGAGCATCGAACTACACGTGTGGGAGCAATGAGATGAGTACAGCATAGGGAGTGTACCGAAAGTTTGGTACAATAACTTTTTAGCTTTGTACTTGACTAAGCATTGTATATTTCATGCATCACTGCCTAAAAAACACTTAATTCTACTCGAATAAATTTGTAATCAATAGTATTTTTTTACACACAGAGTTATATCTCATCTTTAAGAAAGTTTAAAGAGTCATATAAGTCTGTCACGTACCTTAGGCAAGTGAGCAGTTCTCTCTTACTGTTACTCTCGGCTTTGAGCACTTGTTGTCAGAGCGAAAACAACATTATCGGAAGCTTTTGCGAGATAAATGTGCTTTACTAAACATCTCAATGACGCTCAAGTTTAAGAAAAATATTTGAATCTTTCTTCTAGTCGTCTGCAAAGAAATAATACAATGTTCTGTACCTATAATATTCACGAATTGCCGTTTTTTTATAGCAAGATATGAATTGAGAACATCGGTAATGTAGCCACAATCGATATATCGGTATTCCCCTAATAGAATGCTTATCGAATGTTTAGTATACGGTATTAAGTATTTTTGTGGTGTGCACTTAAGTAAAAGCTGTGTGTTTTGAATTGAGTTCTGAGAATAGTTAAGAAATAAATTGTTTTGTTTTTAATACATTATAGTATTATTTAAATACTGTAAATGTGTTAAGATCCTAATATTTAGTGCTGACTATTCAATAACCGGTACCGAAGCAAATTCGATGACTTTCTAATTTAGAAACTAAAACTATCGATAGCACATCGAGAATGTCCATCACTAAACAAATAACCACGAAAATGGCCAACGATAGATAACTATCGATCGAGCCATCGATCAATTGTGGCAGCCCTGTCTTCAGAAAACAAAAACGAATTTCGCAACAAAGAAACGCCGGTCGACAAATTCATTGTGATTTTTTACTTTCTTGTGAGCAGCTTTAAATAAGCATTGAAGATTAAAATAAATATGGGATATACCAATAATGATGCTGCTCAAGAAGATTGGCGGAACGAAATGAAACGCTATATTAAGAGAAATGAGTTAGCAAAGTTTAGATCAATTTTAAACAAAGGCGCAGATCCAAGTTATTCAAAGGTCGATCAAAAATGTATTTATGAGATACTGCTGACTACCCCGGATCGTGCAGATTTCTTGAAATTATGCGTTGAACATGTTCCCAACTACGTAAGTATTCTACCAGTATATAAATGTTTATGTTAGTTGTGCTTTTGTTAGACATACCGTCAGACAAGTAATTGTTTTGACAAAAAAAATTTACAGATTAATTTGAAAAATAACAAATACTTTTTGTAATCTTTTATCATAAAATTTTAATATTATTTTAAAAAAATTTAAAATTAGCTAATTGCAAAAAGCCTGAGATTATGTTTTGTGTCCAATAAATTACTTGACATACTGTAACATGTCGATATTCTTATCTCGTGAATCATACAATGAAAATATAAAACATTTATATGCGCATGTATAGTATGTATGCATATATGTGTATGTAAAAATATGTATAACAAGAGTATTCCCCGATAACTTATAGCTTTTATGATTGCATCCGGACAAGTCTTCGAATGCCAGGTTTATTGGCACAGTAAGCATTTTGAACATTTGGGGGCTAGTTTGCGCCGTTATCATTAGCACATTGACATCAATTTCCGTTCCAATGATACAAAACTTTCCTTAGCTCATTAGGTACCTATTAAAAATTTTGAATTTATCTAAAAGTCTTCTTTTAAAACTTTTTTCCTTGATTAAAAAAAAAAAATATTTTAATGCAAACAAAATTCTTCAAACAATTCTAGGAGTGATTAGAAAATAAAATTTTCAAAAATCTATTCGCTATTGTTTTTTATAATTTCATGAAACTTTCTAAATTACTATTTCCTTTTCATACAAAAAAGTAATTTTTAAAAAGATATTAAAAAAATATTTTTTATTTTATTCGCCCAAATATGTACATGAAACTATTTTTATAACTCTATTACTCTAAAATATAAAAATATTAAAAATAAAACATATTTAATTTAAGTACCGGGTATCTCATAGTTGAATTTAAAATTTTGTTCAATTTAAAATATTCTTATATTTCAAATAACTCTTTCAGGTAAATCCACGAACAAATAAGGCAGCGATAAACTATGTCGTCGAGTCGCTGCACTTTTGCAATTTGTTGGTATTACTCTATTATGATGATAAAAATGTATCAGATATGATCAGAAATGATCAGATATATCAAAACCAAACGCCACTCAACTACTTGGCCAAAAAGTTAACCAAAGCAAATGCTGGCGAAATTCGTGAATGCATGGATCTATTGCTTCGGAAAGGAGCCTCAATAAGCCCGGACACAGATGGAAAAGAACCGCTGGACTATGTGATATCAAACGCAGAGCTTCAGTCAAATGATAAATGTGAGCTGATCTACATTTTGAGTAGGGACGAAATTACAGAAGCGGCGTGGACTTATCTTAAAAGTTACCATGACAAAAGTTCTCTTCGTCAAATACTTTCTGATCGAATTAAACCGCAAATAAATGCCATGATGTATGCAAAGGAAAACTATCTAATGGATCTTTTGAAGAGATACGAAAGTCGCCACGATGAAAACGCTCTAAAATTACTGTTCCAAACGCTTAATATAAACTCAGAAAAAGAAAACAAGAAAATACTTCTAGCGGTCAAAGAAGCCCAAAACATAAATCTTTTTAAAAAGATTGTAAACTCCAATAAATTAAATCTTAACCAAATCGAATCCATAGAGCTGGCCAAAGAGATTATCCGTAAAATGCCATTGAAGTTAAGTAAAAAAGAACAAGATTTGAGCGATATGGAATGTCTTAAATCACTGTTGAAAAGCAAACACCTTGACGTTAGTGGCGTTGATGAAAAAGGAATACCTCTACTCAGCTATGCTGCAAATAATCGCAATGAGATGGCTGTGAAGGAATTACTTAAACATGGAGCCTATATGGGCATGCGATGTAGTTACAAGGCAACGCCTATAGCGAATATAAGACCCAAAATACTGGAAGAACACTTGGACTCCTGCATTACAAAGGATGAAGATGAAGGCCGACAACAAAATATTAATATAGATTTGAAAAATATTTGTAATCAACCCGCTAGTATTACAAAAAACATGGCTCACAATGACATGACGACCATATCGCACATTAAAAAATCTAGAGATTTGCAACATTTACTGACTCATCCAGTCATAAAGTCTTTTCTAACTCATAAATGGCAACTATATTCAAAATTCTTCTACATTCATTTTGCAATCAATTTAATTTTTACAGCTTTAATAACCACAGATATTATTTCAAAATTTTACAATCAAAAGAGCGGACCAACCATAATAACATATCTATGTTCGCTATTTATTTTTTACCTACTTATTTGTGAGATTGTGCAAATTTTCTTGGGCTGGCTGCACTACGTAAAATCAATTTTCATTAATATTATGGATGTCTGTGTTATCGTTCTCTCGTTCTTATCGTGCTTTGGATCAGAAGAAATTCAGAACAGAGTTGCGTCATTCACACTACTGTTAGCTTACTTTAAGTTATTTTTACTCATGACCTCACTGCCAATCAAATTTATATCAATGCCATTTCAAATGCTATTCGAGGTTGTCAAATCTGTGCTAAAATCGAGCATACTCCTAACCATTGTGGGTGTATTTAGTGTATGTTTTCATATTGAATTTGGAGCAAGAACGACTGAGGAATCAACCAATTCTACGGACGGTTTTATGATGAATTTTGACTCGATATTTTTGTCTTTCGGTAAATCTATTATAATGTCAACTGGAGAATATGATGCAAGCGATATAAAATTTAAAAGCACTTTCGGATACTTTCTCATGTTTCTATTTGTGATTATCGTGGGAATTTCGTTATTTAACTTGTTGACTGGTCAAGCTGTACAAGACATTCAGGTAACTTGTCTTCAAGGCATATTTAGGAAAATAAGCAAAGAAAGAATTAATTTTAATATCTCTCTCTTTTTCAGATTATCAAAAATCAAGCGGAAATTATAAGAGCCATTGATCGCATCAATTTTTTGAACGCTTGTGAAGAATTTCTTTGTCATCCAAGATTAAATCGGTTTAAATTCCTAAAGAAGCCGGCGGATAAACCAAAGCGTCGCATTACTATTCGCCTATATCGATACCCCTATCAAATGACTTGCCACGAAGATAAAAATGGTCTATGCTCCAACACTGACACAACAATAGTCCAATTAGAGAGAGAGGAACCAATTCGTAAGATTCAATTCAGTGCACCCACTGGCATTGAATCGGAAGATACACAACCGTTCTTGCCTCAAGGTCAGACCAGTTCAGATCCGTCCGAAACTCATGTACCACCTTCTTCTTCATGGGGCCCTATCCAAAAAGAACATATTGAAAAATTAATAGATGCATTCAAACAATTTTTTTATGAAATGTTCTCTATGAAAACTACTTTTATCGACACTAAAACTGTCGAATGCGCTGTTAAAATTGCTGAGAAAAATTCGAACAAAATATCAAAAATTGACTGAGAGAATTGAGAATTAAACCTCGACTAGCAATAACATAAGTAAATTGAAAATTGTACGTTAAATTTTGCTTTTGTCGAAAATCAATAACAATTATTTTAATCAATCTTTTTTTAAACTAAGATTCAAATTTTAAATTTAGTTAAAGCAGTGCTGTAAGTTGCTGAAATTTCAGTAACGGATTTTGTAATAATTATCGCTCTCTTGATATCGATATATCGCATAAAATCGTTGACCGAAATAAAATGTAAAATGCTTAAATCGATAAGTCTTTGTTTCGATCATTTTTCATTTGAGCAGGGGCAATTTTGGAGTCTTAAATAATAAACCCAAGGAAACAACCAAGTTAAGTTTAAATGCTGGGCAATGAATGGAGCGTCCCTACTTTTATTATTTCTCATAGTTAAGAACTTAAAAATATATGCAGTTGAAACCTTAAAAAATTTAAAAAATGTTTGAAGAATTACTAGGAATGAATGATTTAGTTCATGATTCACTGAATAAGTTCATTCGTTCATCTTAATGACCCGTTCATTTGAACTTTTTCAGAACGAAACGACACAACTCTAGCAAGGGGCGAGTAGTGTCAATTTTGGAGTCTCAAATAATAAAACCTAAGAAAAAACATGTCGGAGGAAACAAAGAAACTGGATCTGTCTGGCGATGGAGGTGTGCTCAAGGAAATACTGAAAGAGGGAACCGGTGCAGATACGCCAAGCGGCGGCTGCAAGGTCTCACTTCATTATACCGGCCGCCTTGTCGACGGCACTGAGTTCGATTCCAGCGTGGGACGCAATGAACCGTTTGAATTTGAGCTGGGCAAAGGTTCGAGAAAGATCTGCATATAAAAATAATTGTCAAATAACTAATTAATGCGTTCTCTTTCAAGGTCACGTTATTAAAGCCTTTGACATGGGTGTCGCCACCATGAAGCTCGGTGAACGTTGTTTCCTAACATGTGCTCCAAATTATGCTTACGGTGCTGCTGGCAGCCCGCCAAGTATTCCTCCCGACTCTACGCTTATCTTTGAGGTATGTGGTCACTTTTTCATTTCAAAATATACATTTTAAGAGTCTACTGTTACCTCTATTTTATAAAGAACTCGCTCACTTACAGTGTTGCCAATTTTTGGTTAAAAAAGTTGTTTTTAGCTGAAAAATTAATTTAAATAAAAGCCATGAAAAAAGCTACTTTTTCAATTCATGTATTTCTGTATTTTCACCCGAAAGAAACTGAACAATTTGATTAGATGTGAATAATTCATTCATTCAGTTCATTAGATGTGAAAAATTTCCTCAATTTTGGGCTGTTCTCATTCTCCTAATTTGCATTATCATGTAAGAATCCCGATCCAATCATCCGTAGGAATTTTTGTGAGGCTTATATGTGAAGCAGCACTTGTCGCTTCTGCACAAGATACATCTTTAAAATAATAATTCATAATGACATATTATTTTCATTTTAAGTCGTAAACAATTTATATATGTAAGTATCAATGGCAACCATAGCCATGTTTGCAAAAGTATTGCTGGCCCCAAAATCCTTATAGGATTCGACTTCAATCCAAAATATTGTATTTTGCCATTTCAAGAAGTGCATTTTTTTTATATTGGGCTTTAATTTGCCCTCTATTTGTGCATTTCCAAAAAATTCTGAAAAAAAGAATTTCAACAAAAAAAAGGCCAGAATTCACGCTTCTCGCTGTTTAAAAATTTTTCTAGCAAATGACCTTTGAAAAAAAAAAAACAAATCTTGTAAGTCTGCCGCAATTGGCACAGAAAGTAAAAATTTTTCACGTTCTAATGAGAAAAGAATTGTTTTTTAACCATGAGTATTATTTGCTAACAGTTGGAAATGCTGGGCTGGAAGGGCGAAGATCTCAGTCCCAATCAAGACGGCAGCATTCAGCGAACAATTCTAGAAAAAAGCGATAAAAAGCGGACACCCAGCGATGGTGCTTTTGTCAAAGGTTTGTCACTATTATCAGAATCAGAATCAGACTCAGACTTGTGGTTAAAACTGTGGTTTTACTGATATGTACATATTATTTCAGCACACATAACTGGATCTTGCGATGGTAATGTGTTTGAAGAACGCGAAGTGGAATTTGATTATGGCGAGGGAAGTGCCATCGGAATTGTAGAAGGTCTGGAAACGGCTCTGCAGAAAATGAATATTGGCGAGACATCGAAGTACATAATTCAATAATTATTATATTCATTATAAACTCAAATTGCATGTTTTTTTTTGCAGAATTAAAATCCAGCCAAAATATGCGTTCGGTGCCAAAGGCAATGAGGCCTTTAAGATACCACCAAATGCAACTATTGAATATATAGTTAAATTGATTGACTGCGGCAAGGGTCTGGAGGAGTGGAAATTAAGTGATAGCGAACGCGTTGCTGAGGCTAAAGTCTACAAGGAAAAGGGCACCAACTATTTCAAGAAGGAAAACTATCAATTGGCCCTTAGGATGTACAACAAATGCAAGGATCTGTTGCCCAGCATTAAGGATAACACCAGTGATGAGGTCAAGGTTTTGAAAGTCGCTACACACAGTAACATTGCATTGTGCCATCAGAAAGCGAACGATCATTTCAACGCCAAGCTGGAGGTGCATACAACAACATTTCCTTACATACAGTAGCGGCCAAAGAAAACCGAACACCATAAAAGAGCTGTTTTTGGAGTTTTTTCAAAAATGTCTTCGCTAGTATTTTTTATAATTTTTTAAAAACTGCAAAAAAAGACACTTTCTTCATACAAAAAGCGGCTTTTATGAAGTTTTCAAAAAATTAAAGAAAAATATTAGCGAAGAGAATTTTTGATGATGTCCGGTTTTCATTGTCCGCTACTATATCATAGTTTTATACTATCGAATTCTTACTTTTTTTAGTGTAATGCTGTGCTTGAGCTCGATCCCAATAACGTTAAGGCTTTATATCGCCGTGGACAGTGTAATCTTGTTGTCAATGAACTAGAGGAAGCCCTGGATGATTTTCAGAAAGTAAGCTATTATATTTGAAAATATGGAATTTTGTTTAACTGAGCAAATATGTCAGGTTATACAACTGGATTCAGGAAACAAGGCTGCTGCCAATCATATTGTCATTTGCAAACAGAAGATCAAGCAAAACAAGGATAAGGAGAAGAAATTGTATGCTAATATGTTTACCAAATTGGCTGCTAACGATAAAGAGGTAATATCAACAATTGTTTGAATTTGTGTATCATTGAAAAAATTGTATACAATATTTTCAATTTTCAGACGGATCCTCCACGTGAAACTGATGTTCTGGATCAGTGCGGTGAATGGTCCGAGGAGGATGCGAAGCGTGAAGCTGATTTGACGCTGGAGCGCGATAATATAATCATGATTTAAATTTCTAAAGCAACTAAAATACAGCGCCCTGCTGCTGTTCTTTATAATGCCTCCTTACCAACATTATATAACATACATTACTTAAAACTTTCCCATTGATGGCTTCAACATTTTCACATAGAAACTGCCCGCAAAGAATGAATGAAATGAATTGTAATAAATATATATATATATAAATCCTCGCTTTGGTGTGTAATTAATACGTTTACAAATAATTGTATTAGAACAAAGAAATCACAGTGTACATATAGTATTTTTTGATTAAGCTTTTACACTCGGCAATAATTTAAAATTCGGTCTTTTCTCTTTGTCGCGCAGCCACAACGGCGATGTGGGAACTTGCGATTTAATGTATTCAGATGCCTTGAAACAATGGCCGGAGCAAAATTTCTTGCGTTCCGTTAAATCATACACTTTGTTTTTGACTCCACAGATTTGATACTGTTTTGTGGGCACCCTGCAATAATCAATGTTTATTTACATTGTATGAAAAGCAAAGGAAAAATCTTACTTTTCCACGGCAACGGCACAAAGTGGATAACCACAAAGCTTGTTTATATGTCGTTCATCCACAATATCTGCATAGTTGTGCGGATCGATTTCAGCAAGCTGTCAATGCAATATATAGATATATATTAACAAATAAAATAAGATATTCTTTATTTTATTTACCATTGCAAGAAATGTTTGCTCCTCGATGTGCGGCTCCAAAAGTGCGACCACTATCTGATGAGCTCTGGCAAGGGCAGCACGTTTCTTCACCACCGCCGCTATTAGTTGTTCCCTTAAATAAATAACAGAGCAGCTGAGTTAATATATTCATTTATTTTTGTTTTGTTTAGAGTTTACCTTAATTGTTGATTGTTTCTTGTCGCCATTTTTTTTATTTATTTTGTTTAAAGAGATAGCATATAGTGATGTGAAATCATTGAGCCACTTTCGATACTATCGATATGAGCTTCAAATATCGATGTTTGTGTTTGTGCAAATCATCGATGTTAGCATTAACGAAGGTTTTTTTGTGTCTATGTGAAATATATGAATAATAAGTATCCTTAACAAATAGCCTAAATATTTAATTGGTCTAGCCTAGTCTAGTCTAAACTGTCAGTCGACAGTGTTGATATCGATACACGTTTTTACTCACGTTCTCCGTGATCAGCCAGTCTATAATTGTTATCGATAATGGTATTTCGTTGCAATTAACATTTTTATTCTAAACAAAATAAACATAGGAAAAAAGAGTGATAAAGATATTTTGCATGCTTTAAAATGGTGTGCGACAAGTGTGAGTCAAAGTTGTCGAAAGTCTCGGCGCCAAATCCATGGAGAACAAGCAATGCAGCCGCCGGTGGGCGTAAGATCAACGAAAACAAAGCGCTGTCCTCGTCAAAGGAGCGCTACAATCCCATGGGCAACAGCTTGGCACCGTGCCGGTAAGTACTGATTTTTTTAAACCCCTGGCTTCGCTCTGACTAATTTTGTAAACATTCACAGCATATGCAGGCAAAAGGTGCATCAAATGGGAGCGCACTATTGCCAGGCGTGCTCCTACAAAAAAGCCATTTGTGCAATGTGCGGTAAAAAGATACTAAACACGAAGAATTACAAACAGAGCTCAACGTAGCAACAATTGTCTTTTATCTGTATAATAAGCATCAACAAAACAGCTTAACATTTAAACTTAGCCTAGAGTTTACGTATATTTAACCAAAAAAGAACTGTAGTTATTTAATTTAAATATAAACACTAGTCAGAAAAACTATGCGTACAATATTTTTTTTACTTTAATAGCTATTGTAAGTCAAGTCTTCATAGTAAATAAAATTTCTTTAAACTTTGATTTAAATTCTTCAAACAATTCTAAGTGACTGCAAAAAGAAATTTTCAAAAATCTGGCAGAATTCTTTTGAGTTTTTGAAAATTGCTAAAAAGCGACTTTTTGTATGAATAGAAGGAAAAGGGGCTTAAAATTGTAATTTTTAGCTATTTACAAAAATTAAAAAAAAAAACAAGCAAAAGGGATATTTCAAAAATTTTTTTTTTGCAGTCACTCTTAGAGCTTGATTTGACTTACAAGAGCTGTTAAAGTAAAAAAAAAGTTGTACGCATAGTTTTTCTGGCTGGTATATAATACGAGACATGTAACTACAGTCAAGCTTCGTTTGGTGGGATCTTTTCACGATCGCGCTTCCGCTTGGCGCTCTGCACTGAACTGGAATAGCTGAGCGCATCTTTATCAAACTCTAGAGGCATTATGCCCAAGTCACCGCTGTAGCGATTCTTGGCAATTTGCAGATACTTTTTGCCCCGCACCGATGTCAGACGTTTGTCCTGTATGATGAGAACGTTGTCCGCCTCTTGGGTCGCCTTGGCTGTGCCAAATACCGAGCTCGTCGTTAGCTCATCCTCTTGGCGTTCCTTGCGCGGATGCATCACCAGTGTCACGTGCACATTATGCTTTGTGGCAAAGCCACGGAACGCCGCTATAATCGCATCCTGCTCCCAAAACTTGTCACCCCGATATGATGAAACGCCCATCATAAATTGCAAATTGTCAATGATGACATGGGCAATGTCATGCACATACTGAGCATGCTCAATGGCCTCCAGCACGGGCTTGAGCGGCTGCTGACCGTGGAAGGTCATAAAGTACATGGGCAGACGCTCGAATTCGGTGGCCCAGTGATCAAATTCCTGCAGCTTATTATCCAGAGGATAGCCAACAAATTGACGGAGCAGTGTCGCCGCCAGACGTGTGTTCCTGATCTCAAAGGATCCCCAGAGCGTGGTAACACCCTGCATGGCCAAATCGAGAGAGTACTCGCTGGTGAACGTGGTCTTCCCGCTGCCCGTGGGTCCAGTTAGGATGGTCAGTTCACCCTTGCGATGTCCCTTCAACAGTTTGTTCAGCACCGGAAATCGTTTCCATTTCACACCATTGACCTTCTCAATGTTCTGCAGCTCGCTCAAGATGTCGTTGCGCAGGGCATTGAATGTGGTTATGGACTTGTGTCGCACCGGCGTCGCTTTGGCCAATATGTGCCGCACATTGAGGCGTCTTCGCAGTGCCACATGCGGCGCCGGTTCCGTATCCGTTGGTCGAATCAACAAACAACGCTTCTCGTCCATTTTCTGGGCAAAGGCCCGCGCCGCATCCCAGCTGTGGGTGGCGTCGTAGTGCAGCCAGAACACCAGCTCCTTGAAACGCTCCATGCCAGGCAGACACTCTTGTGGCAGCAACTGCAGCGCATGCGGCAAGCAAATTATGCTGTCTACAAAATCAGAAAACAAGATTTTTCAGTAGGTATTGCAAAAGAAAAAATAAAAAGTTAGAGTCAAAAATAAGAATGGAATAAATAGGATTTTCTACAAAGAATATCAAATTAAATTAAGAATTTAGAATAAAAAATATTACAGAAAATATTCTAATCGATGCGATAAAATGTTGTTTGTTAATTTAATCAAAATACTAAAAAAAAGGACCAAAATAAGAATAGAAAAAATAGGAAATTGAATCAAAAAATTTTCTAATTTTTTTTGTACTCAAAATGAATAAAAATAAAATTCAAACTTAATAGAAAAAATATTGTTCATTAAAAATAGAAAAGTAACAATTATATTATACCGAAAAAATTTTTTTATTGAGCCCACTGTAAAAATTCTATAATTTTAATTTCTTAATAGCACAATTCCTAATTTTGGCTTATCAATTTGTATGCTTTCCAGATTGTATTTTCAAATATATTAAAGGTACAATTTTGGAATTCTTAGCAGAGACAGCAAATAATTTCTATAATTTTTGTACTTCAAAACAGCGACTAGAATACATATTTAAAAAATAAAAGCAATGATAATGACTAATTTTGAGCGAAAAAACGAACTTTTAATGAATTCCAATATTTATTTAAAATGTTTAAATAAATCTATTAATCTTTTTTAAAAGTAAGTTTTATTTGAGGCAAAAAAAAAATAAAAATCATAAATAATGATTATTGAGTGAGTTTCATTTTTTTCGCTCAAAATCAATCATTAAAGGAAATCGTTATAAATCTTAAAATAATCATTACAATATTTAAAAAAAATAATAATAATTTTTATAATAAGTATAAATCATTCTTCTGAGCATGGAAATCAAGTTCAACATACGTGTCTCAATGTTCTGCGTGGCCAGCACGATAAAGTCGAGCAGATTGCTGACGAGGACAGCTTTGCTCTTGTTCCCGCTGCCACTGTGGATAAGCAGTCCCGATCTGCAACTGCCCTGGAAAGTCTCCTCGCTGCGATCGTTTAGATGCAGCACCTTCTCGCCGACGACCTTCTGTGCCGCATTGCGCAGTTTAAAGTGCAGCAGCTGCTGCTCGGCATCGTACTGCGCCCCAATGGCATTCAACTGTGCTTCCTTCAGACCCTTTAGTCCTAATGCCTCGCAAGCCTCCGACGTCACATTGCTGAGATTCGGAAACCGCGACTTGTAATCCACCAACTTAATTGGAGCTCGCTTATAGCCAGTCTGATATGCCGCCAGAGCTTGTGCTAGTGATGTTTTCACATCGCAATTGGGACAAATGAACGCACCTATGCAAATAATATAAATATTAATTATGAATACAATTACAAAACATGCCGCGAGCCGATGACGTCAAAAAAGTTTCGCTCCGTAAAATTAACATAGATGGCGCGATTGTAATGAGTGAGTTAGCAATCTTGTAATAATTTCACCATGAGCTCTTTTTACTTTGAGCTCAGATTACACACACACACATACCCGTTCGTTTGTTTATGTAAGCCTGTGGAGCTTGTGCACGCAATGCTGTTGTTGGTGTTGTTGCTGCTGCCGCTACCGGCTCAAATTTGTTGTTGCGCTCACATAGCCGGCATTCCAGCTGCAGGCACGTGTGTCCATCTTTATTGTATACATTTTGCTGTCGCAATTGTTTCTTAAAATCTAAGTACTCTCTGGTATCAAGTGTATATTCTTCGGTCTCAATACTTGTTGCATAAAATCTTCGGCAACTGCTTTTATTAACGCGCAATAGCAGCGGTTTAATTAATAAACCAGCGAGTCTCATGGCACAAGGAGACTCGTGCACGTCGTGCTCTTGCACAGGGTGAAACAATTATATACATACAATTATGAACATACACATGTGTCGCGCACTAGCGAGAACATTTTGAAATTGAAATAATTTTGGCTATCGATACTCTCGCACATGTACTTACTGTTAGTCACGTAACTGTTTTGTCAAATTTAAAAATTAAGCACATCCCAATGCCAATTCTAAATATAAAAAAATAAAATTGTACAATATCCATTGGTTTCAGATTTTGATAAATTAAAAAGAATGTAAGACTATTTTTGTCACACACTGTAAGCATAGTGTATGTTCATTCAACCTAACCTGATGAAATTTCAAAAACAGCACTGAAAAAAAACTGCTCATTAGATTTCTCTCAACATAAAAAACGCATTAAATATTGCAAATATACTTTGTTCTTTAATCAAATTTCATAATATAATAGTTTGATATATGCACACAGTGCATTGCGACATAAATCTGGTCACGGCAAAAAATATAGAGTTCATCTATCTGAAAAATGGAAGAAAAACGGTCGTTAGAAATTTCAAAATTATTACACAATTGCTTTAAATTTAAAATGCATTATCAGACGCCTTTGGCCATCTTTGAGCGAATTAACGCCCTCTGGTGGAAACCGCAAAAGGGAATTAAAATATTCATCACTTGAGCATTTTGCAGCAGCCATGTTTGAACACGTGGTTGCAACTACTTTAAAATGGTGCACCTATTAAAATCTTACCTTTCATTCCAACGTTGCCGAAGAATGCACCCAGTGTAAAACATAACCTCTTTATGGTTCCACGCTCCACAGGGGAAACTGAGTCCGCCATCTTGTAAGAGACTTACATTTTTCAAGACATGTCTGAAATGACAAATTTAATTTGATAATTAGTAATATGAAAAATATGATATTTGCACTGCATTTCATAATTTTTGCATCAGTTTACATTTCATCCACATGAGTCTACTCAGTACAGGTCTGTGTAAAAGTTCATCACGTTATATGCACGATCGGTTTATTCTTTTCAATTCTTACCTTTTATTGTTGTTCAATTTTAATGTGCTTCCACATCAGGCCCATTAATCCGTTCAATCCTGCAAAATAAAGAAATACAACTTTATTGTTTTGCCAACTTGATAAATAAAATGTTTTATAAATTTTGCCATCAGCTTGCCGATTCATCTTTAAATGAACAAATATTGTTCGAAATTATATTGAAAGATACAATACAATAGCGAGAAAATGTCCCTTCAGTCTCGTCATCAGTTTCATCAAATTGTGGCATTACATTTTTAATTAAAATAAAAAAAATCGCAGCACTAGAAGACAAACTTACCATCTTTCACAAAATGTCAAACGAAAATGAAAATTCAATGCACGTGGGTCAACCAAGTAAATTATTTGGCATCGATTCCATAACAATCGATTAAAGAAATGCAGAGTTGCTTTAAGACAAGCTCGCGAATTTGAAATCATCGATATATTATTACAACTCTGCTGAAACAGCTGATATCCAACAAAAAAAATCTACACGTGCAACTGTCGCATTTGGTTTCAATTGTTTACATTTCAATTACAAACTAAGAACATATAATGGTAAATACATTGGTAGCACGCATTAAGATCATAATTTTAACAAGTACCACTTTCTTCAAACATAGGGAAAGCAAAAGAAAACCAAGAAGATACAGAAAAAGCAACGAAACGGGCAATTAAAGCGTTTGCTGAAGCCAACAGATTCCCGGATAAAGGAACAACAGCGTCTAAATAAGAAGACAAAAGCCAAAGATCCCCATGAAATGAAAGTGCATGAAGCAACCCAACAGAGCTCGGCGCTCTTCTTTCAATACAACACGCAGCTGGGACCACCTTATCACATTGTGCTCGATACAAATTTCATCAATTTTAGCATTAAGAACAAACTGGATATTGTGCAGAATATGATGGATTGCTTGTACGCCAAATGCATACCCTATATATCGGACTGTGTGCGTGCCGAGCTGGAAAAGCTGGGCAACAAGTACAAGCTGGCCCTGCGCATCATATCCGATCCACGATTCGAACGTCTTCCCTGCCTGCACAAGGGCACCTATGCCGACGACTGTTTGGTGGAGCGAGTGCGTCAGCACAAATGCTACATTGTGGCGACTAACGATAAGGACTTGAAGAATCGCATACGCAAAATACCAGGAGTACCCATTATGTATGTGGCTGCACATAAATACGCCATTGAGCGTATGCCTGAGGCCTACGGGGTCAAGGCGTAGTCCAATTTATTCAGAATTAAGATTATTATACTGTACAATCGATATGTAACATATGTATCCATTTTTAAATACAACTTAAGCCTTGACAAAACTTATTTTATTAAGAACGGGCAGTGTAGTATTGATATTTTTAAAAATATCCATTTTTTTTATAAATATCGATATTAATATGGAAGTTATCGATATTCCGTTTATGCAATATTTCATATTTACATCTGCCAAAAACTATCAAGTAATAAAACACATTTTCATATAATATTGATGGTGTTTTTGCTCTTTATTCATCAAATCTGGTTCGCGATGATCTTAAGCATCGGCATGCAGACGAGCCGTTGGCTTGGACAGGAAGTCAGAGTATGCCTGGTAGGGTGTGGAGCCCAGAGGCATTTCCTTCCACAAGTCTGGGGTCAGATAGGCGTATGTCTTGGCAATGGCGGCATAGGTAGCCTTGGCGAAGTTACCCAGAGTGCCAGTGGAGCCACGAGCGGATGTGTAGCAATCCTCAATACCAGCCATGGTCAACAGCTTCTTGGGGACGGGGGCAGACACAATGCCAGTACCACGGGGAGCTGGGATCAGGCGCACCGAAACGGAACCGCACTTGCCAGTGACCTTGCAGGGCACGGTATGGGGTTTGCCGATCTTGTTGCCCCAGTAGCCACGACGGACGGGCACAACAGAGAGCTTGGCCAGGATGATGGCACCACGGATAGCAGTGGCGACTTCCTTGCTGCACTTGACGCCCAAGCCAATGTGTCCGTTGTTGTCACCAATGGCAACAAAGGCCTTGAAACGGGTACGCTGACCAGCACGCGTCTGCTTCTGGACGGGCATGATCTTAAGCACCTCATCGCGGAGCGATGAGCCCAAGAAGAAATCAATGATCTCAAACTCTTTGATGGGCAGCGAGTACAGATAGATCTCCTCCAGGGACTTGATCTTGCCCTCGCGCACCAGGCGACCTAGCTTGGTGACTGGCACCCACTCCTTGGAGTCCTCCTTGCCGCCACGACCGCGTGCGCCGCGTCCACGGCCACGACCGCGTCCACCACGACCACCGCGAGAGCCAAAACCACCTCGGAATCCACTACGGGCTGGAGCTGCGTCCGCCATTCTGTAAATTAGCAAAACAAAGTAATTCTCATTAGTAATTTCTTAGGTTAAACACGACCGCATATGAGTCAATATATTGATTAATCAAATGTATAATGCTTTTGTATCAGACGCCTTAGGCCATCTTTAAGCGAGTTAACGCTTTCTGGTGGAAACCGCAAAAGGTATTAATTTAATCATCATTTAAAAGCATTTTACAAATTTTTTCACAAAACTGCATGCGTGTGTGTTGTGTGTACTTCCGCCATCTTGAAACACGTGGTGTGGCAAGTTAATTTTCTAAAAATTTATTTGCAGTAAATATTTGCCGTCAACGTTGTTTTAATTTTTTATATTAGCACACACGCATGCATGAACTATTTATTTAACATTTAATAACTCATAAAAATGTATAAATTGTAAAAAGAATAAAAAAACTACACTTACTTGTAGTTGTATCAACTGTATAGGGTGAAGACAAAAACCAAATGAACGAGAAATGCCAAGCGCAGCAGTAGAGTTGTATTGTGTTCAGTGTTGCCAGATTAGCCTACTTCAGGCTATATCTAGCATAGTTTAAAATGGAATAGCTATAAAATTTGCAATTAGCTTATATCCATAAATCTAGCAGATTTTTAAGCTCATATAGCATATTTTAGCAATAAATAAAAAATTAAATATGTTCAGTCAGATTAGTATTGCTAAAAAAAAAATATAATCCAACATATGTTTGTCTTTAAAAATACAACGATAAATACTTAAATGAGGAAGAAAATTATGAAATCGATGATTTGTTAACTAATTTATTTAAATAAAAACCTAATGATTTTGTATGTTTTCTTGCGTGTTTATCAGCCTATTTTTTTGTTTTTAGCTTATTTTAGCTAATTTTTACTCCGAATTTTGCTATGCGAGCGCTCAACACCTCGCAACACTGATTGTGTTTGCTGGCCAGTGTTGCCATTTTAGGTGATGTTATTATGTCTCGCAAAACAGACAAAAGGTGGCGCCACAGTTCTGAAACGCCACTCTTGAACTTGAAACTCACTACAAATATACGTTATTATTTAAAATAAAGAATTAGATTGCAATTATACTTTTTTTGACTAGCGTAGTTTTTATTACACATAAATAATATAGGTTCACATAGTACAAATTGAGCCTTATTAAAGCAGAATTATGAATTCCACCAAACGGCGCGGGAGTTAAATGAGCTCCTCACTTGGGTCGGGTTAAGGATTTTGTAGGGCGGGTTAGTGATCTAACTACTGTGTTCCAAAATAAATATTGCTTAAAGCCTAAGTACTCGGAGAGTACGATAAATAGTTGCAGTTTTTTTTTTCCTTTTTTTTGTTGTTTGCAAATGAGGACAGACCTAAATGCAATTCAACCACAATAATAATGTCTGGTTATTGCAACAAATTACGTCCCGATTATCAAGTTCCCTCTCTCTCTTTAGTTGTTGGTATGGGTATAATAGAGCACCGTATTGCCGGGCAATTGCCAGTGTGAGGCCTTCAGTTCGATCAGCTGGAGCAGAGTACGGCGAATCGCGGCCGCTGCGTCGCCGGCATTGAGGAACGCATCCCTCACCAAGGACATGAGCAGCTCCAACTGCTGCGGCAGCTGCCGCTCCATGTCCTGCCCAATGCAGGTCAACACGTAAAATAGGCACTCAATCTGCAAGGAGAAACAAAAATAATAAAAGTGAGAATTATAGACTTAAATAAAAAGAGCTCGACTGCGATACACCCTAACCAGGTACCAAACTAAAATTTATATTTAAAAGAAAATCTAAACTTAACTACTACTACATTTATTATTATATTAATTTTTACATTTTTTAAAATCCTAAAAGTAAAATTACTTGTCATTTGTCATCAAATATTAATAAAAAAAACTCAAATACTAATATTGAAACAAAGTTAATTATATAAAATCAAGTCATGACTTATACTTAAATAATTAAATCATTTACTGACTTTTATTTTATAAGTAACATCGAAGAAATTATAAAGGACCCTTTTCTTATGAACTAAAATTTTAGAAAAACTCTTGGTTTACAAAAAAACAAAAAAAAAAATTAATTTGGGCAATGTTTAAAAATAGAGAAAACATTTTAAATGACTTTGTTTTTAATTAAATAAATATTAAAATTAATTTTTGATAAATAAAAATTTACTGTGAATGTCTACTTCTAATGGTTATTTTGCGATTACCCCAACACTCCATAATATAGAGTCTATATTATCATTTTAATATTACTTTAATTTTCTTTCAATTTAAAATTATTTTATGAATTTTAAAATTTTTTAATTTTAAATAAAACTCCTAGTTTAATTGATGTTTAATTAAATAATAAGGAAATAAAAAACTGTTATTCACATTATGTTAAAACTGTAATTAACTAAGAAATTAAAAAAACTCTTGGTTTTAAAAACAAAACAAAAATTAAACTCAGGCTGTTTTAAAATGCTTAAAAATAGAGAAAACATTTTAAATGATTTTATTTTGAATTAAATGAATATTAAAATTAATTTTTGATAAATAAAAATCTACTGTGAATGTCTACTTCTAATGGTTATTTTGCGATTACCCCAACACTGTATATTGTATTACTTTAATTTTGTTTCACTTTAAAATTATTTTATAATTATTACAAATTTTTAATTTTAAGTAATATTCCTAGTTTAATTGATGTTAAATTAAATATTAAGGAAATAAAAAACTGTTATACACATTATGTTAAAACTGTAATTAACTAAGAAATTAAAAAAACTTTTGGTTTTAAAAACTAAACAAAAAATTAAATTTAGGCTTTTATCAAATGCTTAAAAATAAAGAAAACATTTTCAATGAATTTTTTTTAATTAAATAAACATTAAAATAAATTTTTTGATAAATAAAAATCCAATGTGAATGTCTTCTTCTAATTGTTATTTTGCGATTACCTCAAGAATCTATACTATCACTTTAATATTACTCTAAGTTTGTTTCAATTAAAAATTATTTTATAAGTATTACAAATTTTTAATTTTAAGTAATATTCCTAGTTTAAATGATGTTAAATTAAATAATAAGAAAATAAAAAACCGTTACACACATTATGTGAAAACTGTTATTAACTAAGAAATTACATAAACTCTTGGTTTTGAAAACAAAAAAAAAATTAAATTGAGCCTTTTTTAAAATTGGAGGAGTCTTACCTCGGATAGTGAACGCACGGGAGGACGCACACAATCTCCGCAGCACTTGGACAGCAGGCTGAGCAGCACCAGTGGCGGGGGAGTCCCCTCGCTGTGGGTGCGCAACTGCAGCTGGCGTCGCTTCAGCTGGCAAAACATTTCCGTGAGAAATGCCATGAAAGCCGTGAAACGGACACGCGACGGCGACTTCATTCCCTGAATGGCAAACAGCAACTAGTAGGTGAAAAAGAAAGAGAATTTTAGTTTCAATTATGTAGAGATTGCAACCGAGTGTTTGGTTACCTTTTCACGTTCCTGATACCATTGACGGCACGTGTTGAGCAATGCCTCGAGAAACGTCTCCTTCTGCTCCTTGGCGATGATATTGAGGCACAATCGGGAGATTGGCAATGCAAAGCGTCGACTTTCCACGGCGCGTTTAATAAACTGCGACGTGAGTTCCATGAGACAGCGGGAATTCAATTTGTTTGGATCCTCCAGTGCCGTATCGATCAGTGCCTGTATCTCTGGCGTAAACTGTCCAATGTCCGCCACCTCGTTGCCCAATCCCAGTCCCAATCCGGCCATGCCGCGAGTCAGTGCATCCGCCGACGACAGCGACTTGGAGCGTTGCAATGCATTGCCATTTAAGTACGCATCCATTCCATTCCCCTGATAGTGTTGTTGTCCATTGTTGCTGTTGTTGCTGTAGTGAGTTCCGTTGTTGTTGCCATACTGCGATGTCTTCTGACCCCTCGGCTCCGGTGCGAACTTCACACGATTCGTTGTCTGCAATTAGAAGTACAGATAAAATCTTATTTGGGATCTTGATAAACGATTGATTTTCACTTCGAACCGATTGGAAAAATCGTCTTCAATTAATTGTTTTTATAAAAATTAATTAAAATCATGTACGCCTAAATTTATAAATGAATTTCATTACAACTACATTTAACAAAAAAAATACTTATTTAATCATGGAACCAAAACTCACAATTCGAATCGGTTTTGTTAAAGTTTTGTGGTCTGATTTTTTATACATATTAATAAAAATCATGTACGCCTAAATTTATAAATGAATTTCATTACAACTATATTTAACAAACAAAAAAAAACCTATTTAATCATGGAACCAAAACTCACAATTCGAATCGGTTTTGTTAAAGTTTTGTGATCTGATTTTCGACTTTACAAGTCAAACTTTGTTGGGAATTTTGAAATGATTTTTACAAAACAATAAAAAGTCTTAGAATTAAATTTAAACTGTTGTTTTAATACTATTAAAGAAATTGATTAAAATTTAAAGCTTGAAATTTAAAATTTTTAATTTGAAACAGGGCATTAAACCGCAACAAATATCGGTTTCAGTTACGGTTATGTTCGCATTTAGGTTTTTGGGTTAACGGTTACGCAAAATTTATATATGTATATCGGTTACGTAACGGTTCCGGTTTTTTGTGAGTTTTGGTTTCAAAATACCGGTATGATTTCGGTTTAAAAAAAATTTTAAAAAATGTAAAAGATATGTAAATTTGAAAACAAATATTCAAAAAATAAGATTTTTTAAATTAGGGCAAATTTAATTTAGTTAAAAAAAAAAATTACTACACCTTAACAACGTAACGTAACAACGGTTACGTTGTTAAGGTGTAGTAATTCGCTTGAAATAAAATAAGTTTTTGGGTTTTGGTATAATAAAAAAGTTTTGTTTCAGTTACGGTTATCAATTTCAATCGGTTAATACCGTTAACCGGTATCGGTTAAAGTTACGGTTTTAAACCCTGATTTGAAATAAATTAAATTTAAATACACAATAAATTAAGATGCCAAATCATGAAAAAAATTTGAAAATCGTATCAGATTTGGCAATGCTATGAAATTTGGGTCTGAAAATGGGTCTGAGCTTTATAAGAGGGCTTAAGGCAAGTGGGATTTGTATTGGACTCCTGCTCATGGGAAAACATTTATCGATCTAGCTCTGAAGCTAATTTTATGAGGAAAAAAAGATTGAAAAAAAAAAATTGAAAACAACAATACATATCTCATTTTCTAATTTAGTAGTTTTGTTTCAAAATCGTTACATACGTGGAGTATATTGCCGCTGGAGGGTGAATTCATGAGCGGCAGCTGCCCGGCCAATGGACTGATGGGATGCGTTACCAAGATGGAGCGATGGTGTCCAGCCTTCAGACTGTTCAGGGAGGGCATATTTCCCAAGGATAAACCCGCCTGTCTTCTGTTCAGTATGGCATTTGAGGCAGCTGCCACATATTGTTGTTGCTGCTGCTGCTGCTGCTGTTGTTGCTGCAAGAGTCCTGGACCGGAAAATATGAGGGACGAACTGGAAGAATGTTGTAGATTGTGGTTTAGCTCTGCAAGAAGATTTCAAAAGGAATAAAGTTGGGCATTAAATAAAATTTGGCGTTTACCGATTGTTTTGTGACTCGGCCGGTGGCGACATTGTAAATTCCTGGGCATTTATATTCAGTTTATTGGCAACAACCCCAACACCACCACCACCACCACCACCTGAACCAACTGCACCACCTGCAGCACCAGCTACAGTGGCTACCTCACAGCCACGCACATCTGGGTAACATCATGATAAAATGGTTTAAAGACACACAATGGAATTGACATAAGTACGAGCATATGATGATTTGTTTTTTGTTTTTGTTGGGGAAAATTTAATTATAGGAAACAGAAACATATGAAAAAAGAAGAAAGAAAACGACAAAAAAAATGAGTATTATAATAAATTTTGAATATGCATTTTAAAGATTGAAGAAAAGAAAACTTGAGCAGTTGTTAAATTTTGTTAGCTGCTGGCCGAAAAGCGAATTGAAATTTGAAAACATTGGGAGCAGGAGTAAAAACAAGTCGAGCTTTCGACTGTAGGATACCCATTACTAATTTAAATAAATTTAAAATAATTTTTATTGCATGCTTTTAGGCGTACATTGCTTAAAATCTTTGAAGCAGCCTTTACCACCTTTCAATTTGTCCGATCATGTTACTATTTAGTGGGATGCTAGGTAATAATAATATTTAGAAGCTCGCGTTGACGGCGACTTTTTTATTCATTGCCTATAAATCTAACTTTGGTGTGTGCTGTACATTTGCTGTTAGTGCTTATTTATTATAATAAAATACTTGAAATGTATTTAAAAAACTGAATTTGTATTAACTATGTATTATAAACTTTTAAGCACTCTCTTTGGCAATTATAAATCATGTTTAAATATGTTAATTTTTAAGAAATAAAATAATAAGAAGACTATATAAAGTACGGCAACAAGCAGAGAGCCAAACTTACAGGCATTATACATAAATACGTACATATACAGCTGATAAATCGGTTACTTACTTGGAGGTCTATATATATCCATTGCTGGTTTGCCACGCATCTGTCCAGGCTGATTTCCGGGCACATTGAACGCCAGACTGCGCCTTTTATTAATATTCTAAAATTTGAATAAAAAAAAGAGATAAAAATAAAATATAAATTTATGATAATTTCAATAAAGAGATAATAATGAAAAGAAATAGAATAAAAGCTAACCTGTTGATTTGAGGAGCGTACAAAGCTGCGCTCTCTGGATATAACGCCAGGCATAATCGGTTGAAAATCGGGCGATTTGCGCACCTTTCGAGCATCATTCTGTTGATTATTATTAAATGTGGCTGCTGAGATTTCCACTTTCTCTGCCATTGTTATTGCTGCTTCTGCTTTCTTCTTATCAGTTAAACTAATTGAGAAACCTAATCTTTGGTTTTCTTTCTCTTTCTTTTTTTAATTAAAAAAAACGTGACTTATTCTTGTTATCCGTTCGTGGATCACTTGGAATAAACGTCAATATATGTTGTTTTTTGTCAATATTTGAGTAAAGTTGTACATATCACAATTCTTGTTTTTTCATTTGTTTTGTTTGCTTTTAATACAATTAACTAAGATTAAATTTGCTTTCGTAGTCTCGTGTGCAAGACAAAAAATAATAATATTCCTCTGTTTAATCGTGGTCTGCAATTAAAAGATAGAATAATATTGATGAGTTAGGCATGGACCAGTTTCATCCTCCACAGAAACCTTATAAGCTGCGTGGGATTATTGCAATGCTGAAGTAATTACTTGAGAAAAGAGAGAAAAGCATAAACTATTTACACTTTTCACGATCAATCTTCAAATGTATGTGTACTTATACACTCAGAAAAAATAGTACAAACGATCTTAAAAGCTGGTTAAGTTCGCAACTTCCATAGCTGAGAACAAAAATCTTTTTTCGAAAAATAAGATTTTTCTGTGTTACTTGAAATACGTTTTCGAATTAATTCAAGTCTGTAAGAGATGGAAACTTAGTAGTTTAAGTACTCACAAATTTTAAACTTATCCCAAAATGTGCTTTTTTCTAGTACAAAAGTTAAAAGTTAAAGTTAGTTTCGATCTGCAATCGCACGAAATTTAAAATTTAAATTTTAGCCATTTCAAGAACCAGTTGCGAATTATAAGGTGCAAGCATGAAAATTACAGCTTATACAGATCGCTTCATACTTAATTAAAAAATAATAGTAAAAAGTTTAAGAGCAGAATTAAAAAGTTTAAGAGCAGAATTTTAGGATGGCATATTTTTGTGAGTGTACTCAAACTTAAACTACTCATGGGTATCTACTACATTCATCTTTTAACCGGCTTTGCGATGGCGCGTAGGAGTGCATCTGGTTTTGAGACCGACATTTGGGGAGCGTACTTTGAGTCGCATGACATCAGCTATGAGATATTTTTTATTTATTTTCTTGAAGCACGTTTCAAGTACTTTAAGAAAATGAATTTAAATATGTGTGTGTGTGCGTGGTGTGAATGTGTGCGTGTTTCTATATTTTCTAGCTATTTTCGTAGAAATTTACATACGCTAATAATAATTTATTATTATAACTATGACAAAGTATTCTATAATTATTAGAAATAAGCAAATGAAAACTACAGTAAAAACGTCCTAGATGCAAAACATACAGTTATACAAAAGTCTAATAATACAGTTGAACTTCCCTAACTTGAATCGAGTTATAGAGATATTCTACTTATAGAGTTCTTTTTCTTAAGTTTTTTAATTTTACTGCCACTCATTTAGCTCGAGTTAGAGAGAAATTCAAGTTATAGAAGTTCGAGTTATGGAAGTTCAACTGTAGTATAATCTTACTAAATATATTATAATTTTTGCAAATAATTAAACTAAAATGAAATTCCATCATAAAATCAGTATTATACAAAATAGGAGTATAAGAGTTTTAAATAATTATAATAATCAAACATAAACTGTTCGAAACGCAACGGTTTTTTTTTTATAAGATCAAAATTAATTGTTATAATAATCATTACAAATTTACTGTGCCATTGCTCTCAAAATTTTCTAACGCAAAACTTACGACGATTTTGGTTTTATACATGTAACATTTTATCATATTTGTAAACTATTATTGCATATGATAACTCACCTTTTAGTGCAAATAAAAATGTATCCAATATTATTTAATTCTCTCTCTTGGGATTTCGTTGCTGTTGAGCTTTTGTTTATACGCCTCTCTTTCTCTCACTGCGCTTGCCACTTTCTTGCTGGCCCGTTAATTGCGTTTCTCTCTCTCCCTCTCTTTTTGTCTAGTTCTTTAGATTAAAGAATTGTCGTTATGGATACTTCGCGTTGTTGTCGTCTTCGTTTGTTGTCTTCCTCTTGGTCGTTGTATTGTTGTGATTCGTATAGAGATATGTATGTATGTATGTTTGTATGCATTCATTTAGTTTACAGATACGCCTCTTCTTCGTGTCTAGTCTCGTTTAATTATGCTCGTCACATACGCTAACAATAATTCCAAAAGTAACAAATTATTTAATTATATATTACACAGTCAGTCAGGCAGGCAGTTAGTTGCCTTATAAAAAGACTATGAATAAGTGAGTTCTATGTTTGGCATTTGCCACAGTTGTACTGTCATACTGTCATACACTCACACACACTCACTCACTCACACGCACGCACACAGATGTATTCTGATCAGATAAAGCGGCGCAGAAACAATTGATGATTGTCTTGTTATTCTTCACAGTTGTTGTTTCTTTTTTGTTAGTCTTTCCGAGCAGCTGTTTACGAGTGGTGTGAGTCAATGGGCGGGTGGTGGCCGGCAGAGAGACAGAGAACGCTGACAGCTCGCTGCTGTGTGTGAAGTATACGCACCGTTGACGCTGACGTCGGCATCGACTGCAGTTTCTGCTTTGTGTTGTCTATTTTTGGTTTGTTGCTTTGCGCTTATTATTCTTTTGCTCGTTGTCAATTGTTATTTATAATAGTATTTGTGGTTTGTTCGCGTAATTTTCGTTTCTTTTTTGTATTTTGTTTTTCGTATATGATCGCTCGCTAGTTCTCTCAATTATTACTCACACACACATACATACATACATATGTATATATTTTGTATGTACGTATAATAAGCAAGAGATATTAATTTATTTTTATGTTTTTTCTTCGCACGCGCTTTTGTTTTCCTTTAAATTCTGCGTTGTAGAATAGAATGTATATAAGTACATATTTTATTGGTATTTATTTGCAAATCGTTCACATGTGCCGCGGCACACAAAACACATACATACGTACATATGTACATATATGCAATTGTATGATACATGCACTGAGTCAAGTAATTGTTTTGACCAATAAAAGTTTTTTCAATTTTTATTTTTTTTTTTCAATTTAAATTACCAAATGTATATCAATAAATTTTTTTAAAACAAACAAGGAATTTTAAACATGTCAGAACAATTACTTGTTGTACTGTATACATATGTATCTATACTGCGATTGCGATATTCTTCCGTTTCCGTCGTTTATGACGTCGTTTTTTGATGCTTTAACATTTGAAAAATGAATTTGGCATTATTTATTCCGTATAGTATGACTACATATTTGTATTGGACCAATATGATTTCCGTTTGGCGAGCGCTCTTCTGCTATTTATAAATATAATTCACCCCAAAAACTAATGTGTGTATGTACGTATGTTTGTATGTATATGTACATTCTCAATATGAATCACATAATAGCAAGCAAATAGAAATTAAATTACCAACAATTCTAATAAGTGTAAATACATATGTATTACAATTATATTATATGAGAATCACATTTAACTTTCGATTTTACTTTCGTTAACAATTATTCATACATTCACTTGGTTTGATTTGTTCGTTATTTAAATTTGTTCAAAGATATGTATGGATATATATATAGATAGATATATATTCGCACATCTATGTATGTATGTTTGTAATTTATGGTATATGTAGGTAATGTGAGTATCGTTTTGTTGCTACACTTGACGCTGGGTTCTTTTTCTTTGCGTTTCAACTTAAAAATTAAATCATCGGCGCGAGCGATCAGTTAAAGACTAAAACTTGATGAATCGCCGCCAGAGTGAAAAGCTTCTCAAAATTTGTTTGCGAGCGCCGCCCAACATGAGATCTTACGAATAAAGAGAGAGCGAGAGAGATAAAGGAAGAGAGAGCGCACTGAGAGCAATTCGCTCATTTCAGGGTTGTCGAGTTGCAATGGAATTCAGTGCAGTTCAGATGGATGATTCAAGTTGGATGATTACCGTTAAGCTGCATACGGCAGTCCGCGCTAGTGACGAAAGCAGCATGAAGGATGCGAAAGGCGACTAGCAATATTTACGGTAAGATTGGAAAATTTGCTATGACTGTCCGATCCGATCGAAAGGTATAAATTTAACTAACAAAAGTGCATACTAAGACTTTTGAAAGCTTAACTGACTTTTTCAAAAAATCGCTAGTTTAGCGGGAAAACCCGCCATTGAAATTGAAACCCTCACATCTTTGAAAAGTTATTTTGAAGGGCCATTTGGCATACCTTTAACCTTTTTTTCTGGAATAATCAACTTTTAAAAACCCTTAAAAAAGGTTTTTTGTAAAACTTAATATTATTCGGATATCAGAAATTTTTGGGCTATGAAAATGTTTCACTAGACTTTTACGTCTTAGACATTTTTTTAAGTAATGTAGCAGTAAATTACTATTGTTAAACCATTAGTATTATTAGTGTGGACTTATCAACTGTAACCAATTTGCTGAAAAATTACCGAGATTTAATTAATTTAACTATTGCAACTTAAAATCTTAAAAGAAAATCATATTACATTCATTTGAACCCATATTACTAATCAGGCTAATATTTTTTGTTAGTTTTTGCACTTCATTGTCACTCTTACCGTGTCCAATAAATTCTCGACTATTTTGAACCCTACCCATCTCATGCCATCAACAATTTAAAATGTATTCGATCTTACATGTGAATATATATTATAATTTATAATTAAATACAATATTGATTCTTATAAATACTACGAAATTATATGAGCAAAATGCTCTCAAATAATTGTAAATAAAAACTGACATGCTACAAAAAAACATCATTTGTTTATAAAAATAAATGGAAAGTGGAGTCGCCGGTGAGTGAGTGGGCGGAAATTAAACAGACGACTTTGTGGGCGTTCCCATGGAGCTGTTCAATGAGTGATTCAGCCGCTCCTCCTCCTCCTTGTCGAGGCCCAATGCCATGGTTAGCAATTTAACAACACATCGCTGCTCATGAACTTCTCCCTTCTCATTGGACGTTATGTCCTTTTCCAATTTTAGCTTCTCTTCGGCAGCCATCAAAATGCCCTCCTCAATGGTGCTCTCCGATATCAAACGATATATGGTGACTGGACGACTCTGTCCCATGCGATGACAGCGATCCTCAGCCTGCTTATCATTGTATGGATTGAAATCAATGTCGTGAATAATGCATGTGTCAGCCGCAGTTAAATTGATGCCAACACCGCCGGCTTTTGTGGATAATAGAAATACAAATATATTGTCGTCGCCATTAAAGTCGGTGATTAGATCTTGACGCTCTTTAACGGCCGTGGCGCCGTCCAATCGACAGAATCCATGATTTCGTATCCTCAAATACTCCTCCACAACGTCCAGCATCATGGTGAATTGGCTAAACAGCAGCACTCGATGTCCCTCGGATTTTAGCTTGGGCAGCAATGTGTCCAGATATTCAAATTTTCCAGAGTCACATATTAAATGAGGCGGTATTTTGACATCATACAATTCCTAAGAGCAAAATCAAATGTTAGACAATTCTAAAATGGTAAGAATTACAAGACAATAAGAGTACAAATTTGAAGAACAAAAATATACAGGTGAGCTACAGAAATCTCTTCCACTTGAATTTCACGTCAATCTCATTTCTCCGTGAAACAGTCAACTCATCTAAAAATTTTGAGGGAAACGAAATCGTCGCTCAATCCACTGGCGTCCGCATTTTTGAATTTAGAGTTCTCAAGTAATTTTTATTGTTTGTTGCGCCAACATTTAAATTTCATTAAACTTTACCATATCATATTATATAAACAAATTAAATTATATTCATTTAAAAAGAAATAAAATAAAAACCTATTATTCTGCAATGATAAATTAAAAAAAGTTGCTAAACAAACCCTTTGCAAATTAAATCTGAGAGGGTGGCAACCCTAGCAGTCCAGTTCGAAAAGGTGGGTGAAGATGCTAAAAAAAAATAAATCAGTCGAAGTTCTGTGACACTGAGAAATTTTCGGAGCGGAATTGCTTTTCTCTGAATTCGTTTTACTTGTGATTTCTGTAGCACACCTGATAGTATATTAATTTTAGGAATAAAATAGATTTGATTTCTTGCAAATTAAAATTATTATGTAATGCATTTTTAAAGTATTTGTATTTGAGATTGTAGGTTGTTACTTACGTATTTGTTACACAGCTGAAACACCTGAAAATCGGACATAATTGCCAGCTCCTCGAATATGTACTGTGCGTTGGTCTTCTTATAGGAACTGACGCTGGCCAATCTTTTGGAGAAACCCCTTAGCTGTTCATCCGTGAAATAGTGACGCATCAACAGCGGATGATTTGCCATGCGACGCATTTCCATCATGATTGCAACGCCGGCACGTTCGCTGCTGCTACAGATCTCGCCCTTGTTGTTGGAATAGTATTCGACGAGATCTTTATAATATTGTTTCTGTGACGTGCTCATTGGAACTTTTTCCTGTAGAAGAAAATGAAATGAAATGGCTAGAGTTGCAGCTTATGGCAGGGATCACAAATAAGAGTTATCAGAAAACAAGTCTTATTTCATAAAACTTGTAATTTTTAGAATCCCTGGTTTAAGATACCTACCACAATGCTGTGTTTCTTGGGCAAATTGTTGAGCACATCATTTTTGAGGCGCCTTAAAACAAATGGTTTCATAATGCGCTTGGCGCGCTGCACTTGTGTCTCCTGGAACTGTGATAACTCCTCCTGATCTCCATCTGTTTTGCCCTTCTGCAAAGATACAGAACTCCAGTAAATATCATAATAAAGAAACTCTTAAACAATTGCTGCACACCTTGACGAACAAGGACTTGATGTCCTCAATGCTTTTGGCAAAGAACTTGGGCATCACGAAGCACAGCAAGGAGATCAACTCGAGCAGATTATTCTGCAGTGGAGTGCCCGTGAGTAGAATACGCATTTCAGCATTAATTGTGATCAGATTGATATATCGTTGGGTTGTCATATTCTTCAGCATGTGAGCCTCATCGAAGATTACATAGTGCAGCTTGCAAACGCGAAACATTTTGCGCTCCTCAGGCGTGGAGCCAACTATGTGGTAGCTGGAAAGGGTATTAAAATTAATTAAAAAATATGAATAAACAATAAAATTAAATTTTAGACTCTTTGTTCGTCTTACATCTTTAAGATGTAATGGTCCAATTTCAACTAAATTTGCTCAGGATGTATGGGACCGTCTTATATGCATATTTTGTTAGTTTGACTCAGACATCTTAAGCAGCAAAAAAGTTTTTAAAACTAAGTCTTGATTTTCGACTGATCGTTCCTATGGCAGCTATATGATATAGTGCTCCGTCCAAATCTAAAACAAACCCGAACTGGGAGTTGGGAGTCTCTAGCTCTTATAGTCTGATATCTAGGCGATACTCGTATTACAGACGGGCATGGTTTAATCGAGTCGGCTGTTAACCCCTTCTTAACCCATTAAGCCTCTTCTTGCCCATTTTTAATGGACACTGGATGTAAAAGACGCTTACGTGGTAAGGAGCACATCGAATCCGGTGAAGCCAACCTTGGCAAAGCGAGCGCGCATCCTTCGTCGCTCGTCCTGCGAGCCGTGATACTTTTCCACTATCAAACTGGGACACCATTTGGCCATTTCAGCCTCCCAGTTATCCAGCGTGGACGAAGGTACCACAATTAAATGTGATCCCCTGCTTAAGCCATTCTCCTTCAGGTATGCCAGAAATGCAATGACCTGTATGGTCTTGCCCAGACCCATCTCATCCGCCAGGATGCCATTCATTTCCTGCTTGTGCATCACTGTCAGCCAATTTAGACCAATCACTTGATAATCAGCCAATTGCATGCTGTTAAAAGACAATTATTTAGATGATGATGGACTAAAGATGACAGAGAGAGAGGAGTGTGTGAGCACTCACCTGCTGTTTAGAATCCTTGGCTGCTCCACAATGCTGGAACCACTGGCAATGGCCGCTTCCAAGCGTGTGACCATCACATTGCATTTGCTCAAAATGTTGGCCACGGTATTCTGTTTGTTAATCAAATCCTGGGCGTAGTTAAGTAAATCAGCCGATAATTTGTTAGCCTCTAGTTTTTGCCTCAAGTCTGACCAGTCGTTGAACGGTCGCAGCTCAATAAGTACCGATGCCTTCTTCTCAGAGAGCGTCTTCACCGATTGAAGTTCTATGATGCTGGCGGTATTCATAAACTGAAACACTTTCTTTCGCTGTCCGGTCATTTTGCTGGCCATTTCGGTATCGCTGTCATCGCTGTCGTACACCTGATCCTTGGACTGTTTAACATCATCATCATCCTCGGAATTATCGTAATCCGAATAGTTGCCACTTGATTTGCCACCGCCATGCGATCTGCTGCCGCTGCTGCTGCCATTCGTCGAGCTGTGCTGCTTCAGCTTCGGTTTGTCCAAGGGACCACTCGACTTTGGCTTACAGTGCTCTTTTAGGTAACGTATTGCCGCCGCAACATCCCAATTTGTTCGTGACAACGAATCCTGGATGGCCTACAATAGTAATTTTACAAATTAAATTAGATTTAAGTAATTGATTTATTCATACAAAAAAATAAGTTAATAAAAACCGGTAAAACCAGATTGAAATCTGTAAGCCGAAATAACCCTTTTCATTTATAAGGGTTCATTTCGGGGTTTCATACCATAAAAAAAAAAAAATATTTTTAATTTTAATTTTTGAATATAATTTTTTTTGTTTAATGTTGAATTTTCATGAAATATTTATGATCGAATTTTCATAGCACTGAATAAGTGTAAATAAAATAAATTTGAATAAATGAAATATTAAAATTGTTGAAATGTAACTAAACTAATTGAAATAATTGTGTGAATGAAACATTAAGAAAGTCATGCGTTTTTAATTATTATTATTATATTATTAATATTCAAGAATTTTAAGTAACCGATAACCGAAAACCTTAATACGAATATAACCGAAACCGTAACTGAAGCCGATATTCGTTTGTATTGAAAACAAATTCAAAATTCTTGACTTGGGATTTAGACACCATTCTCAACTTTGGGACGCCACTGTAGCAACACTGTTTATAATGCCGGGCCCAAATGACTTTATAAAAATATCAAGTTTTTTTTTATAATGTGCGACATATTTTCAATATTTATTGATCAGTTTCCAGTTCTTGACCTAGCATTGTAACACCGTACCCATTTTAGGGACGCCAGTGTAGCAACAGCTGTTCAGAATGCCGGGCCCGAATGGCAAATATACCGAACACATGTATGCGTCGCGCGCGCTCTTCACACCGCTGCTACCCCAACATCCCACTCACACTCGCACGAGCAACAACAACTCCAAACGGTATACTTACCATTGTATCGTAATTGGGCATTATTTTTGCTGCTGCCATGTAACGTTCTTCTTTTTCCTTAACCGTTAACTGGATTTTGATCTTTTTGGGCGTTTGACTGTCTGCCCCATCACTGTCACTGTCGGCCATCACCTGGATACGCTTTTTTCCAGGCACACGCTCTGAAAAACCAACATTTTGTAATGCAGCATTCTCACTTTAGATGAAAACACAATGCCTACCAGTTCTCCCTGGGCTTGCTGTGGCAGCTGCATTTTTATTTATACGAAATTGACGCAAATCGTTTAGGCTTGATTTGGATATCGATGGCGATTGACTTTCCGACATGTCTAAACGAGGCGAATTGCAAATAGCTGTTTACTATGTATTTTAGAAATAAGATTTGCAATAATTTTACAAATTTTATATAGAAGTTGTATCGAGACTCGATAATCGAGTTGTCGAGTTAAAACCAAACTAGGGTTGTTGATTTAATATTGAAATATCGATGGTAGCAACCTTGGTTAACAGATTTAGAACGATAGTCATTTGCAACACAAGCAATTCGCACAATTCGATAGTGCCATCGATAGCTCTCCACCTCTAGTTAAACCGATGCAAAGCTGTTATCGGTGTTTGTTAGCCCTGTTGGTTAATCGAAATTTTCGCGACGCCGCTTGCAGCCCTCGTTAAATTTTTTCCACATTTATTTCGCTGAAAATTAATAAATTTCCGCCTTAAAAAACAAGGAGAAATAGCAAAGATGGCTGGCGGCAATACACCGCGTGTGATACAGGTGACGAATATTGCGCCGCAGGCCACCAAGGATCAAATGCAAACGCTGTTCGGCAACATTGGGAAAATCGAAGAAATCCGACTGTACCCCACCATCAGGGATGTCTCCTGTCCCGTGCAGTCGCGCATTTGCTACGTGAAATATACGGAAACGAGCAGTGTGCCAGTGGCCCAACATTTGACGAATACGGTTTTCATTGACCGGGCTCTGATAGTCATCCCGGTTCTGGCCATTCCCGAGGAGTATCGCGCTTTGGAGATGCTGAAGAACGGAACAATTGTGCCGGGTTTGCAGAAGCCGGATTCCAAATTGCCACCGGAGGTAATCAATCGCATTGAGGGACAATTGCCGCAGCAGGTCATTAAAACGTATGATCCCAAATTGGTCGAGTTTAATCTGCCCGAATATCCAGCGTTGCCGTCGTTTTATGATGCACGCAAAGTTGAGGAAATCCGTCGTACAATCATCGTGTGCGATGTGAGGAACGAGTGGCGACTCGATGATCTAATGGAGTGCTTTCAACGTGCCGGCGAGGTTAAATACGCACGCTGGGCGGAAAAGGACAGCAAGACATACTGTATGATTGAGTTCTGTGAGCAGACGAGCGTCATCCATGCATTGCGCTTGCAGGGACAGGAGTTTAAAGGTGGACATCTGAGTGTCTACCATTCAACGTACTCGATAACAAAGCCGGAGGCGAAATCGAATGAGGCCGCACAGGCGGAGATTGAGGAGGCCATGACCATTGTTAAGGAAGCACAAAGCATGATATCGGCTGCCATAGATCCCGTCATTGGCATGTTGGCCAAGGATAAGCGCAGACGGTCGCGTTCACGCTCCCGTTCCCGTGAGCGTCGCACCAGCAGTCGTTCCCGTTCGCATCGCTCCACCTCACGGCGGCGACGTCGCTCCGGTTCCCGCGAGCGACGCAGCGTATCGAGATCCCGTCGCTCGCGATCCCGTGGCAAGCACTCGTCACGATCGCGTAGCAAACGCTCCCGTTCCCGTCATCGTCGCAGCAGCTCCCGTTCACGTCGTTCCCGCTCCCGTGGCGGCAAGCATTCGCGCTCCTCGAGATCACGCGGCAAGCGCTCCAGATCCCGCCATCGTCGTAGCACATCACGCTCTCGGCGTTCACGTTCTCATGGCGTTGGCGGCAGTGGGGGCGGCGGCAGCAGCGGTGTAGGCGGAAGCAGTGGCAACGGCAAACGTTCCAGATCCCGGGAGCGCAGCAAGAAGTCGCATCGCGCCCGATCGCCACGCTCGCGGAGCAAGCGCAGCTCCCCATCGCCACCAGCTGCGATCAGCAAATCCCGTTCCAGCCGAAGCAAAGATATTCTCCCGATATCAACGAAGTCGTCATCGTCGTCATCTTCACGAAGGCGCTCTCGCACTCCAGACGGTCGCAAATTAAAGGCAATCTCCGAGGATGCCGAGGCCAAGAGTTCCCGCAAATCGGTCAGCGTTGAGAAGTCGGACAACATGGATATATCCAATTCACCATAGAGAGAGAAAGAGGTCGATCAACTATTTGAACAGACATTTTTTGATAAGAAAATGCAACAACCACATTATAGAAACCTTTATTACTTTTGCTATTTGAACTAAAATTATGAAATGATGTACGAGTATTTGTATTTGCATTGCTCTGCGCTCTGTCCTAGTTCCAAGTATAAAGTTAACTTCAAAATTCAGCATTTACCTCTGTATGCTTATTTAAGTCAAAAAACCAATATACAATTCTTAGCCTAAGTTTTTAAATGTTCCATAACTGTTTCAATCGAGGGCTTTGACTTACAGATTAACAAGAAAGAAGTTTTAAATTCGATACGCCGAAGTTTTGATACCCTTACAGAGCCCTGTATTCAATGTTCTACTAATGGTTGGTATTTTAAAAAATAAAATGTTTTCAGTTCCATCAAGATTGTTTTCAACGCGACAGATATATCGTCCAACCGGAACAAGAAAATATATTCTCTATGGGGCCTGAACACATTATGCTAGAATAAAATAAAATTATAAATACTACAAAAACAGTAAAAAATTTCTTTGATTTAAAATAATCATACAATACCACGTGCAAAAAAAAATTTGGAAGCCAAAAAATTAAATTTTGAATAAATCTGTACAAAAAAATTACTAACATGCGCTAAATACACAAGTTTTTATAGAAATACTAAACCAAATATGTTTAAGAGTGGCAGCTTAATCATACATATGCTTATCGTCACAATATAAAAAGTGAGTGATTTACATATATTTTTCTTTGCCAAAAGAATATAAAGAAAAGTGCCGTGATACTCTTTTTTTTTCTTCTATCCAGTTAAAAAATCTTTTTTTTACATAAAGCTGGCAGCACTAATTGTAACTACTATCGACATTTGGCCAGCTCTAATAAGCTCGATCTCGATAAGCAGCAACTTGTTGAATATGTTTTCAATTTCAGGATATAAATTATGCATATTTTGTTTATGATATAGTAAATAGTTTTAATTAATGTTCATTCGTATTTTCGCCCTGTGCACAAATCAGCTGTAAAAGCAACTGTTTGTTTGGCTTTGCTGCCGCTAAAAAGCTTTAAAGAGAGCTGCGGGTGGAGGCGGAGCTTTTTGCGCTCTCTACAAAATGTCTGCCGGCTGCAAGTTTACCACAAGTCGCCGTCGAACGTTTGTCGTCTGCAGTTGTGCACAGAGAGTTTAACTGTTCAGTGTTGTATATTTTAATTATATTTTTTATACATTTTATTCGATTGTGAAAATAGTTCAATTTGTGCAAAATGTCCGCTGTAACCAAAGGTGAATAGCTTGTGTTTGTTTTATTGTTATTGTATTTTAATTGCTGTCACAGTTGTGAGATATATAAAAAGTGAACTTTGGACTTGTTGATGTCTTATCGGTGCCCCTCTCCTTTAGCGGTAATGAAAGCATAAAACAAGCGCCGCTAAAGGGAGGGGGGATTCTGCACTTTGGACCTGTTGAGTGAAAAGCAAGATTTGCTTTCATTAATACTGGCAAATTTGAATAACCATGCCGAACATATCTATTATATGTATTTATGTATGCTTATCTGTGTAATTCTGTACTCCAGGCATATATATTGTGGCCGCTAAGCGCACGGCATTTGGAACCTTCGGTGGCGCTCTGAAGAACGTCAACCAGACGCAGTTGCAGACAACGGCGGCCAAGGCAGCTCTGGATGCGGCCGGACTGAAGGGTGAACAGGTGGACACGGTCATTGTAGGCAATGTTATTGCGGTGAGTTTGCGAGAGAGAGAGCGAAAGCAAAGAGCAGGAAGCTAAACTACAGTAGAACTTCCATAACTCGAACTTCAATAACTCGAATTTCTCTGTAACTCGAACCAAATGAGTGGCAGTAAAATTAATAAACTTAAGAAAAGTAACTCTATAAATCGAATATCTCCATAACTCCAACTTTTTCTTTGGATAATGGTTATTCGAGTTAACAAAGTTCGACTGTACTATGAATTTCAAGACACGAAGAAAGTGAGACGTAATAATTAATAAATTACTTTAAATAAGACGCAAAAATTAAATAAAATAATTATAGTAATGCTTTTAGTAAAACTTAATAATTATTATAATTTTTTTTTCGAAAAGTTAATTTCAAACTTTCATTTAAAAACTGATTAACGATCATTAAATCATTTCTTTTAAATAAAAAAGTACCAAAATTATCAATATTAAAAAATTTTCAAAAATCTCTTCACTAGTATTTTTTTTAAAATGGCTAAAAACGACTATTATAACCCCTTTTTCCTCCTTTTCATACAAAAAGTAGCTTTTTGGCCATTTTAAAAAAATCATAAAAAATACTGCGAAAAGATTTTTGAAAAAATTTTTTCTGCACTCAGTCTTAAAATTGTTTAAAGAATTTTTTTGCATCATAATATTTTTTTTTTTAAAATAGAGGATAAAAAATTTGACAAAGTTAGGGCGCTTACAAACTTAATTAAGTTAATTTAAGTGACTGTAACTTCCAAATTCAGTCGAAAGAGTTCTAATCAAAGTTTCATTTTAAAAATAATAAAGAATTATTTAAACTGTTTTTAAAAGCAAATTTAAATTTTTAGCTCTTTGTCAGTAAGGATTATTTCTTTATCATAGCATTTTTAAATGTGAAAATAACTGTCTCTTTATTAAAAAATCAAAGAACTAAAAAAACATACCTTAATCTAATCCTCGCTTGAATTTGTTTACCATCTATTGCAGTCTGCCTCCACCGATGGTATCTATGTGCCACGTCATGTGGGTCTCAATTGTGGCGTGCCCGTTGAGAAGCCAGCGTTGGGCATTAATCGTCTGTGCGGCTCCGGCTTCCAGTCCATTGTGAATGGTGCCCAGGACATTCTGGTGGGTGGTGCCAAAATCGCACTCACCGGCGGTGTGGAGAGCATGTCCCAGACGCCGTTCATCGCACGCAACATGCGCTTTGGTACCACACTGGGCGGCAACTATAATCTGGAGGATGCCCTGTGGGCGGGTCTCACAGATACCTATTGCAAGCTGCCCATGGCCTTGACAGCTGAGAATCTGGCTGATCAGTATAAGATCTCCAGGGAGCGTGTGGATGAGTTTGCGCTGCGTTCGCAGAAGAACTGGGAGAGGGCACAGCAGGAGGGTGCCTTTAATGCTGAAATTGCACCCATCAAACTGAAGGTCAAGGGCAAGGAGGTTGACTTTGTGGTGGACGAGCATCCACGTCCCAAGACCACCATCGAGGGTCTGGCCAAGCTGCCGTCGCTCTTCAAGAAAAACGGCACTGTCACGGCGGGCACAGCTTCCGGCATTTGCGATGGTGCTGCCGCTGTCGTTGTTGCCTCCGAGCAGGCACTCAAGGAGTACAATCTGAAGCCACTGGCACGCCTTGTGGCCTTCTCCTTTGTGGGCGTCAAGCCAGAGATTATGGGCATTGGTCCAGTACCTGCCATACAGAATGTGCTCCGTGTCGCTGGCAAGAAACTGGAGGACATTGATCTGATTGAGGTAGATCCGAATATCTAAACATAAGACTGTAGTTCTAAAAGATTATATCTATGTTCCCTAGATTAATGAAGCCTTTGCTGCCCAAACTCTGGCCTGCGCCGATGCCCTGAAGCTGGATCCGTCCAAGCTGAATGTGAATGGCGGTGCCATTGCCTTGGGTCATCCTCTGGGCGCTAGTGGCTCTCGCATCGCCGGTCACTTGGTGCATGAGCTGCAGTAAGTTGACTATAAACTATTTCCTGCTTTGAATTCAATTCTAATCTCAACTTTTATTCTTAACAGACGCAAGAAACTCAAGTATGGCATTGGATCCGCCTGCATTGGCGGTGGACAGGGCATCGCTCTGCTGCTCGAGGCTGTTTAAATGGAAACCCTGCTGCTTTTACAATTAGATTAGGCATTTTTAATTGATGAAAATATATGTAGATTTATGAACTGATAACATTTGTCTTTGTGTGTTGTGGATTTTACAAATTTATTGAAAACATTTTGCAAATGGAAGTTTTATAATACGCTTTCTACAAGAAAGACAAACAATTTCAAAATTGCTAAAATGCTGACGAGTGTATGGAATTGGTAGCTTGCACTTGTTAAGGTAAAGAATCTCTTAATGGGGCCTAAACATTACGAGTAGTACAAAATGATGAAATTGTTCAGTTCTTTTGGGCGCTGGTGGAGAATAACGCCAGAACACCGCTGGCCACACCAATGGAGAAGATGTAGTTCACAAATGGCGTTGCATTCTTCAGCAGAAAGAAGCTGATGAAGATGATGATGGCCAAGTAGATGGCATTGTTGTAGAAAATCGAATATGTGGTTGCCTCATAGTCGGCGACCTCGTTCTTCTTCCACAGAATGCGTTCGTCCTTCTCCTTGCGCGTGACCTTCTTGTCATCGCCCAACTGACGGTTCACCTCACGGGTAACAGCCTCCTCGCGACGCACTGCAATCTTGTGCTTCAGCTGGAACTTGATGTTCTTGTAGGCGGTAGCCATCAGATACGTGCTGGCGGCGGTCACAAGCACAAACAAAATGCTGCTGGGCCACAAATCCATGTTGTGAATGCGCCAGAATAGCCCTAAATAATGTCAAACACTTGATTAATTCGGTTGTCTCGGGGGGAAATCAACAACGTGTCACTATTTACGGTACACGGTACATGGTACACTTACATATGGGCAGCGCAGAGACGATGAAAGCGTTACCATAAAATATCGTTGCCGATTTTGTGCTCACATTGCGACTAAAGTCCTGCAGCAACAGCTCCTCCTCCTTTGTGAATCCAGACGATTGCACTTTTTGTTGCTTGCCAGAGCCCATTTTTAGTATGTGTGTTTTTGAGTGAAAGTTACAGCAACCTAGCCAGACAAACGAAGAATAAGAGTAAAGCGTACACGAAGGCAGTTGAATCGGCAAAGTGACAGCCGCTGCGTATGTGACGTGTAAAGTAAACGTCAAAATGCAATGTTGCTATGCGATGGCTCACCGATTAGTTCAATTGCTTGAACTAGTTCAAATTAGTTGACTTGGAATTCAAACGATTTTATTTAATTTTCTTAATTGCATTGGTAGTTTCGATTTATTAAGTGCTCTTAAATTAATTACAATTGTATGTTTGTATTTATTTACAACTTTTAATACATAAAGTATTTACTACAAAATGAATCAGCTCAAATTGTTCAGCCCTGTCAAAATCGATAGACATAATCGAATCAACAACAGTGCAACAGGCTCTGCAACAGCTGCTAGATAAAAACATTTAAATTTTGAGGTGATTTTATAATTTGTGATAAAAGAGCCTTGCATCTATGTTTTTAAAAATTAAAAATACATTTTTCAATTCACTAACATTTAAATATGGAACATTGTTTTTGGACAAATAGCAATATGCTCTTCAGCATCCTTTAAAATGATCGCGTCCAAAGGTCAATTGAGTAAATTTACATCTTTTGCAATTTGATTTTTAAGAATTATGATGCGTTCAAAGTTGATGAGCCTGCTGCCCCGTGCCATGGGTGTTGGCAGGCACATGTCCACGGCCACAAAGCTGACCACTGTGGAGGTAAATGATAAAACCGGCATTGCAACGCTCACAATGAATCGACCACCGGTAAATGGCCTCAACTTGGAATTGCTGCGTGATATTCATCAATCCATTGAGGAAATCGAGGACAATAAAAGTCGCGGTCTTATATTGACATCAGTAAGTTTTGCAGGTTTTCTTTTTAATTCTCAAATTAAAATTATTATTTTTCCAGTCGAATAGCACAATATTCTCCGCCGGACTGGATATATTTGAAATGTATAAGCCAGACAAGGATCGCGTTCGAGCATTTTGGACTGCTCTGCAGGACGTTTGGTTGTCCCTCTATGGCAGCAGTGTTCCGACTGCAGCTGCGATTAACGTAAATAGCAATCGATAACTTAGGATGCATTTACACTAGTTGACAAGCGTGTCAATTGCAATCTCAGTAGGCTGCAATGTGGGATGGTAACTTTGTCAACTCTAGTGTAAACGATGGTCAACTTAAAGCAAATTGACCAGCTTGTCAACTAGGGTAAATGTACCCTAATATCACTTCATACATACATATGTCATATGTCAACTTTGATTACAGGGTCATTCACCGGCCGGAGGTTGTTTGCTAGCCACAGCCTGCGAATATCGCGTCATGTTGCCAAAATACACGATTGGCTTAAACGAAACAAAGCTGGGAATAGTGGCCCCGCAATGGTTCATGGCGACCTTTCTGAGCGTTCTGCCGCGCCTGCAGGCTGAACGAGCGCTTAACCAGGGCCGCATGTTCACCACCGAGGAAGCCCTGGCGATTGGCCTAGTCGATGAGATTGCCAACAGCAAGGAGGAGGCCCTGGAAAAGTGCGCTGGATTTATTGGCACATTTGCCAAAGTAAATCCATTGGCGCGTGCACTGACCAAGCAACAAATAAGAGCTGCTGAACTGCAACAGTTGCAAGATGGACGGGTCCAAGATTTGGAGAAGTTCATCTTCTTTGTTAGCCAACCAGCTGTTCAAAAGGGTTTGGGCATTTATCTAGAAAGTCTGAAGAAGAAGTCAGCAAAGTGAATTTACTGCTACTGATAACTATTACAATTTTTATAAAACTGTTTATGAAAGCAATTAGAAATACAATTGCAATTTTAATAATAGAAATTATTTTCCATATGAACGATTTTTTTCTATGAATTTATCGAAAAAAGCGTGATCAAATCAAGATACGCAATATGACGTCACAAATGTCAAGCGCATTGCAACTTTGTGACGATGATTTGCAAAATCATTTGAAATGTAAACAAAAGCTGACCTTGTAGTTGTTGCAACATGCGATCAACAGTCTGTAAAATGTTGCGCAGCCAAACAAAGCTCTTAGATTTTGGCAGGCGCCAATTGACGGTGTCCTGTTTAAACAGGTCAATGTCGAAGAATTCGCAGTTAACGCTGGTTGAGGTGGACGATGCGACAGGTATTGCAACGCTTACAATGAACAAGCCGCCTGTCAACAGCTGTAATTTGGAATTGCTGCGCGATTTAAATAAGTCAATCAAACAGATTGAATGTAATAAGAGTCGTGGCCTTATTTTGACATCGGTAAGCAATGTTTGACCTTGACTTTTGATCACCATTTATTTTTCACTTTATCTGTTCCACAGTCCAATGATAGAGTTTTCTCTTCTGGCCTGGATCTCAATGAAATGCATAAACCGAATCAAGAACGTTTAGTGGCATTTTGGAGAACCCTTCAGGAAATGTGGCTATCTCTATACCTGTGCAGTGTACCAACAGCAGCGGCCATAAATGTAAGAGCAGTTACAAAATATTGAGTAACTAGGGCTGTAGAATCTACATTGTAGATAAAATTCCGATATATATCGATGTATTCTGTTGTGATCGTGTGTTGAGCGATAAATGTTCTGAGGATAATCACGGCAGACCGCGCTAGTGACGAAAGCAGAGCAAAGGTGCGAAAGGCGACTAGCAATATATTAGGGAAGAATTGAAAATTTACTATGACTGTCCGATCAGGTCGAGTTATGGACAGATCAAAAGTTATAAATTTAACTAACAAAAGTGCATACTAAGACTTCGAAACACACCTGGTGAGATAAACAGGTGTTAGTGGGAGGGAAAAAATTTAAACGATTGCAGATTTTTTTTGAGATTTTTTTTTTAATTTTTTAACATTCTAATCAAAATACGAGTCGAATGACACTTTGATCATCAAAATCCGACTACTGGTTCAGAAGATGAGATGAAAAGTCATTTTGTTTGACTGTATGGATCAAATCGTTGATACAGCTTAAAAGAATATATGAGCACTTGTTTCCGATCAAAAAATTATTCGAATTTTCGAAAAATCGCTATTTCAATGGGCAATCGTTAAACCCGCTAAAATTAAAACTCCCACAGCATTCAAATGATAAGAGCTACAGACATGATATATGTATATATTGTTGAAAAGGTATTTTAAAGGGCTCTTGAGCATACCTTCAAATACAATTTCTTCAGTCAATTAATAACAATAATAATAATTGCAATAAACTCTTGTCGCTCCACAGGGTCATGCACTGGCTGTTGGTTGTGTAATGTCTGCGGCTTGCGAGTATCGTGTAATGTTACCTGGCTTCAATATTGGCATCCATGCGACCAAATTTGGCTATGTGGTGCCGCCATTTATTGTCAACAGTTACCTGAGCGTATTGCCAAGACATATCGTTGAGCGAGCGCTGCTCCAGGGCAAGCTATTTAATGCAGAAGAAGCATTACAAATAAAACTCATTGATGATGTGGCCAATAGCAAGAATGAGGCCATATCTAAATGTGCCGATTTCATTGCCAGTTTTGCGGGAACGAATCCGGAGGCGAGAGCACTTACCAAACGACAGTTTCGTGCCACGGATGTACAGCCATTGATCGACGATCCGGAAGGTCAACTACACGAGTGCTTGGAGTACATAAACTCACCATTTATGCAGGAGAGCTTGGACAAATATCTTGCGAAGCTAAAAAGCAAGAACAAGAAGTGAAATCTAGTACCTGATGTACATTTTATGAAATTGCATTTACTGTGCTAATCACAGCTTTTAACAAGGGTTGGGGTTTTGTTATTGGATTTAGAGTATAAGTACATAAATATATTTAATCAAACTTCAATAAATATTGGTAATTGTTTTGTCAAGAAATCCACGTATTCGTAATATAATTATTTTTGAACGGAATTGAAAACTTTCAAATAGAAACACATGCAGCCCTGGAATGGTAATCAACAGTAATCGATTAACAAAAATCGATAACCTTTGGCACCGGCTCAACAGGTTTGTTTACCTTTCGCATAAATAACATTGAGTTACCATTAATTTAACGTATTCTGCTAATAAATTAGCACTAATAAGGCAACACATAAAGTAAATTGAATACAGAGTCAACAAATGTATTACTGTTTTTAATATGCATATTCTTTATTGTAGGACTGAATCCAAAGTACAATTTGAGATTAATTCTGAAGACAATAAAAATGTTGAGTACAAAGTTCGTAAATCTGATGACGCGTACCGCTGGAATTGGCAGATATTTGTCGACTACAGCAAAGCTGACAATCGTAGAAATTAACGACAAGACTGGAATTGCGACACTTACATTAAACAGACCGCCAATAAATGCACTCACTTGGAATTTCTGCGGGATGTTCATCAATCAATTCAGGAAATTGAGCGTAATAAAAGCCGTGGTCTTATACTAACCTCTGTAAGTGTTGCCACAATTGGCGTTTTTACGCCAAAACTGGCTCTTTTTAGTCAGTTTGGCTCATTATACCCGTTACTTATAAAAATAAGTAAAAGGGGATATTGTATTCGTTGCAATGTATGTAACAGGGAGAAGGAAGCATCTCCGACCCTATAAAGTATATATATTCTTGATCAGCATCAACAGCCGAGTCGATATAGCCATGTCCGTTTGTCAGTCTGTGTGAGCGTCTAGATCTCAGAGACTATAAAAGCTAGAGCAACCAAATTGGGCACACAGACTTCTATAGACCCCACGCAGCTCAAGTTTATTTCAAATTTGTGCCACGCTCCTTTCCGCCTCCATAAATCGCAAAAAACCACCACACGCACAGTTTTCAAGATATTAAATTTTTTTTACTAATTATCGTTAACTACTATTATTACCTATCATCCTACTAAATCGTAACCAGAGCGGACAAATAGAAAGGTGGTAATGGCTAATTAAAGTTATTAAAAATTATAAGTGCCTAAAAGCATGTAATAAAAAATATTTACAAATTCATTTAAATAAGTAACGGGTATCCTAGAGTCGGGCGCTCGACTACAGCCTTTCCCACTTGTTTTTTGTTTGTTTTTGGCTCCATCAGATATTTTTAAGCTGCAACCGTGATTAATTATACCCTCTCATTATGCTTAAAAATATTGGCAGTTAAATATTCGCTATATTTAAGTCTTGTCAACTTTTAGGCAAATGCGAGGATATTCTCGGCGGGATTGGATATTAACGAAATGTACAAACCGGACAAGGCGCGAGCTCGACTGCTATGGCTAACTTTGCAGGATGTTTGGGCGTCCCTCTACGGCAGCAAGCTGCCAACTGCAGCTGCTATTAATGTAATTAATAACAATAATTAATTTAGCTTTTTATTAAAAATTGTCAAACTATTGCAGGGTCATGCTCCTGCTGGAGGTTGTTTGTTGGCCACGTGCTGCGAATATCGCGCCATGCTGCCCAAATTCTCAATTGGCTTAAACGAGCCCATGCTTGGCATTGTGCAACGAATATTTTGCATGTTCAATTTTCTAAATGTTCTACCCCGTCGATTGGCTGAGCGTTCATTAAGTCAGGGAAAAATCTTTAATACTGAGGAAGCATTGAGGATTGGCCTGGTCGATGATGTGGCCAACAGCAAGGAGGAGGCTTTGGCCAAGTGTGCCGAGTTTATTGGCTCATTTGATAAGGTCAATCCTGTGGCACGTTCCCAGAGCAAACTGCAGTTCAGAGCTGCCAATTTGCAGCAATTTGAAGAGGAGCGTGGCAAAGATTTGGAAACATTTGTGTCGTTTATTAACAATCCAAAGATGCAAGAGGAACTTGGCAAATACCTTGAGAATCTGGGCAAGAAGACTGCGAAGTAAACTTTTAGAAATCGTTTGTGAGTAATTTTCTTACACAAATTTGATTTGAAAATTTTACTTTATTTATATTTTGGAAAATGCATTTTAATAAGTAGTAAAAAAATAAAATTAAAACATTAATTTAAATTTTTAAGCTAATAAATTAAAATACAAAAAAGTGCCATTTTAAAATTAGATTATAAATTTTAAAAATGTTATTTTAATTATCAAAACAATAATTAAAATTAAATTTTAAAGTGTTTTTTTTAATAAAAGAAAACTTGGTCAATTCTTAATGCTGTTCCATTAGCACTTCCTGATGAATCTCCTCGGGCAGATTAGTCATGGCCTTGGTCATCATCTCCATAAACGAGTTAATTTCCAATATTTTTGCACGATGTCGTTCCTTTTCCTCTCTGCAAGAAAATATAACTAAAATACTGGGAAAGAATAGGAGTTAGGCATTTTCTTACTTGGTTCGTTTTTGGATCAGGTTATCTATGAATTCCTTGCTTCTGTTGGCCATACGATCCTCGCGCTCCTCAATACGCGAAATATGTGTGGCTTTCATGTCGGAGACAAGCTTCAAAACGGCTTCCCGATCATCGATGCACTTGCGCAGCTCCTGAGGTACATAATCGAGATCCTGTGGTGCCAGTTTGTTGGATATGAAGCGGGAGACTGCCTCGGTCATGTTGTGGGCAAAGTGCTGACACACGTCGCGTAGCTGGAGAAAGTAGAGTTGTGCCTCCTCCACAAAACTGGACATTAAACGCGAGATTCGGCGTTCAAAGTTTAGGGTGGATTCCTGTGGAGTGTATATAGTATAGATCAAATATTTCTGATTGATAGAGAAATGGATTTTTAAAATCCACACTTTATATCAGGATATAAAACCTATACAAATTTAGGTTTCACTTACAGTTTCGATCATGTTCGAATTTTGATTTTTAGTTAACGGTTAACCGTTTTTTAAGAATCGGTTACCAATCGGTTATGTCGGTTTGAATCATTTCGTCTGATCGGTTTCGGTATGAACCAAATTTTGATATGGTTTCAGTAACGTTAACGAAATTCAATCGGTTAATACCGGTTGAGGGTAATTGTTTTAATTCCTAGTTAAGCCTTACCTCAACTGCCTCATGTAGATGCAACTCCTGTGCCATTAGACTGTGCCACATCTCCTGCAGCGTCTCCTCGAACTGTTCGTTGATTTTGTCCATTTCTTCGCAGTGATGAAAATGCTCCGCTGAGTTTTCCTCACACTTTTCCAATTGACGCAATGTGGTAGTGGCTTCCTCAAAGGCTTTGTCCCTGTACTGTAGAAACTCATCGATCTGTTGCTGTCCCAGCGATTGCAGTTCTTGTTGTCCCTCCTGCAGGCTGCCCATGAAATCCTTGACTTCCTCATCACGCTCACTGAAGCGGGCCAATCCTAGTTTGTATATCCCCTGGGTTAGCTCGTGCACATCCTTTTCGTATTCCTCGGTCAGCTCTTGGGCCGGGGCGCCAATCAGCATCAGAACTTTGCCATCTTTGTCGTCCCGCCACATGGATTCGTAGAGTTGGTGGCCATCCAAGTGCTCCACAAAGCTGGACGCCAATCTCTCCGCCTCGGCGTGCTCTCGTGCCTCCGTCTCACGTCCTAGAATTTCCTTTTCCTGCTTGCCTTCGATCTCGCGCAGTTCACGGCTGTCGGAAACGAAAAAAAATATATTTTTCAATAAATATTTTCGGGAAAATCTCAATTTTAATTTTAAATATAGTACGGATTTAGGGTGATAAATTAACAATTGCAATAAACAACATTTAAAGTCTTAAACTCAAAACTGCATCGGTAAAAAATTTGAAATAAATTGAGATACATACATATATTTAAAATATTTTGGAACAAACAATTACTTTCAATTTAAAATAAAATTCTGAAATCGAGGGACACATAAAAACTTGGAATAAATATTAAACATAGTTTTAAATTAAAACCACCTGGGTAGAAAACTGAAAATAATTCGAGATATCAAAAAAAAATTAAATTAAAAAAACCCAGTAATAAAATCTTACTAAAATCGCTTTTGTGCCACCTCCCGCATCTCGTCCTTGATGAAAACATATTCGTAATAATTTAATTGAGGCAATATGGCGGTTACATATTGGGATAGTGGAAAGTCGGGTAGTTTCGCAATAGGATTTCCTTCCAGATTAAGCACCTTTAAGCTGCTCACAAAACGAAGACGTTCGATCTGTTGAGGATGAGCATTAGCGAATTTTTGGAACAGAAATTCATTTTAAAACTTACTCCATCAAATTTGTCAATTAAATTATTACCAATGCTGAGAATTACCAATTTTTCGAGTGTTTCCAAGTTTTCAATTTTCGTTATGTGATTGCTAAACAACGATAACACTTCCAAATTGACTAGAGTTTCTAGATTCTCAATTTTCGTAATATAGTTAAAGCTTAGATTGAGTTCCTTGAGCGATGTCAACATGCCGATATGTTCGATTACTTCAATTTTGTTGCAGTTTAAACAAAGTTTCGTTAGATTTGGCAGCACCCAGAGATGATCTATTCGTAGTATATCTGTATATGGTTAATTTAAAATTATATTAAAAATAATATATATTTATAAATATAAATTTTACAATTAGGAAAACATATTATACATAAATAAAATTTAAAAATTAATTGATCGCAATTAAAAAAAAAATTCAAACCCAAATCTTAACGAACAATAAAACAAAATCGTTACAGTCCCTCCCTGGTTGTTTTTATTCACTAGTTCACTTGACTCACTTTTGAAGTCGAGGCTCAGTGTTCTTATTCGCTCCAACACAACTGGTTCCAGCTGATGTAAGCGACGCATCTCTCCGCGCTGCCCCTCCTCCAAATAGGCCGACCTGATCATTTCCAGATTAATGATGCCCGGCTCCGGATAGTTGATCTCCTCAAGAAAAGCTCTACTTGGCTCCCTACTGTCCTGTGTGCTCGTCTCTTCATCCATTGCGATTGACTGTTTCAGCAAAATGCCGGGAACTTTCACGGCACAATTGTTGCCCAGGGTAACCAACAAGTGTGGTAAACACAACATAACACGGCGCCTGAGTGCAACATGCTTGGTAACCAAACCTATAGCTTCTCTCAAAGCCTTCCTCGGTTGCCTGAGAGCAGGTTCAACCCCGTCGGAGTCTTGAACAGGTGCAATCGGTGTGCTTTCGTCTCTTAATTACGGATGGGTACAATTGCAACATAAAGGGCACACTTGTACTAAAAATGTTACACTTGTACACATGTATCAAATATAGTACATTTGTACCAAAAATGGTACTTATGTATCAATATTCGTACATTTAAAACACAGATGGTACATTTTTTATTTGTATAGCTTTTTACTTTTAAAATAGAACATTTAATATATTGTGTATAAAGAATATTAATATTATGAAAGGGGCGCGTGTCCGATACCATTTGGCGTATATTTTTCTTGAACACGACGACGACCTTAGTTGATATAAATTTATTCATGGGTACACTTCAATTGTACAAATGGTACCTTTTTAAATTTGGTACTAAACATTAACTTGCTCTCAATGGTTTCTTGGTAGGATATGGACTTTGTGCGTGGCGCTTTCTCTCTCTCTCTTTCTGTCTCTCTTCGGACTGTTTGTTAACAACGGTGATGGGAAGGGGGTCGCTTGGTCTAGTTAGGGTTGCGGTTGTTGTGGATATCGGGCCGTTGGTAGTTTAGTTGTTAACGTTTGCTTCTAAAATAGACTTCAGCTCGCAATAGATATTGACAAAAAACTCGCTTAGTTTTTCGCAAATAAATACAATAAATCTACTAAATAAATTTAAACCAATAAATATTATACAAAATATTAAATCAGTGTCGATTTCAAGTGCGTCTAAGGTAAAACACCTTTAATCTCTGGTGTTTTAAATGCCAACTTATGATTCAGACTGTGTTAACTAAAGTCAATCGATAAAGTGAACCCCCGAAAATTTATATCAACTTGGAGTTTTCTTCATTTCAATTGGAAAACTATTTGATAGGGGTTCCATTAAATGTATGGTACATATATAGTTTTATTAGTTTGCGTGTGTGTTGAAATCTTATAAAAAAAACCTCTTTACGAGGTAAAAGTCTAGTGACGAAAACAGTTATATGCCCCAAAATTTCTGATATCCAATTTTGTGACGAATAACATTAAGTTTGACATATAAATTATTTTAAAAAAAATTTTGGCACTCGGCACATTGCGCTAAAATGTCTCAATTCTTCATACCAAATAAAAACCACTGTTTTGCGCAGTGCCGAATGCAAAAATTTTTTTTAAAATAATTTATATGTCAAACTTAATGTTATTCGTCACAAAATTGGATATCAGAAATTTTGGGGCATATAACTGTTTTCGTCACTAGACTTTCACCTCGTAAAGAGGTTTTTTTTAAAAGATATCAGTAATTTTTGAATAAGACATCAGAAATTTTTAAATCGCAATAAATTTTTAGAGTATAACCTTGTTGAAAGGTGCTTCTTGTTTGTACAAGCTAGAACGAACTGTCTGACAACACTGGTTCCCTTTACAAACACACATGCTGCTATGACACTTTGCTGCTGCTGTCCTATTCCAATTCTAAATAAAATGTATACATTCAGTTAAGAAGTAATATCGACTAATATTCGACTAAATCATGAATAGTAACCCTAAATATATACCGATATTACTCTAATCGCAATTATAATATAGTTTTTCTGCCGCAAAAAGAATTCACCACTTGCAAGCAGTTTATTTCCGCAATGCGCTGCAAGCAGTGTACATACTGCATATGTACATGCAGAAGTGTAAAGGTAAAAGGTATATTCAGTAAACAGGTAATATCTTGCCCAAACGAAATTTGACGGCTATGTGTTATATGTCAAAAACGTGAAATTGAATTGTCTACAACAAATAACATATTTAAAAGTCATTTAAAACGTATATTTTTCTTAAATCGCCGAAATGTGGGAAAAAAACCTTCTTTCACCTGAAGCTTTTTACCTGTGCTTTTAAGCAAAAAAGTTTACAGCTAGGCTTAAAGCCCTTCAAAACACCTTTCTAACGATATATAGATCAAATCTGTAGCTTCTATTGTTTGGAAGCTGTGGTTTTTGGCGATTTACATGCACATGTACATACTGCATATGTACTAGTACATGCAGTAGTGTAAAGGTAAAAAGTATATTCAGTTAATAAGTAATATCTTCCAAACCCATCGGTAAAATTTTTTCTATCATATATCAAAAAACGCGAAATTTTATACACTACAACATATTGAAAGCTAAAAAAAATCGTTAGCGTCGTTTTCTCAAAAACCGCCAAAATGTGGGACAAAATATCTTATTTCACCTGTTGCTTTTTACCTATGCACTTTAGAAAAAAAGTTTAAGGGTCTGCCTAAAAGCCCTTCAAAATACCTTTCCAACGATACATAGATCACGTCTGTAGCTCATATCGTTTGGATGCTATAGGGGTTTTAATTTTAGCGGTTTTTAGCGATTTCCCGCTAAACTAGCTTTTTTTCGAAAAAGTCGTAGAACAAACGTTTCTAGATTTTTGATCGGGAACAAGTCCTCATTCAAACTTTTAAGCTAAATCAACGCTTTGATACTAACAAACAAACAAACAAACAAACAGACTGACTTTTCATCTCGTTTTGAAATGGGCACCAAAAATTTCAAAATTAATTATCTTCTGAACCAGTGATCGGATTTTGATGATCAAGGTGTCATTCGACGCGTATTTTTGATTAGAATGGTAAAAAATTAAAATCAAAATCGAAAAGGCTCCAACGGCCCCATTTGCTCCAATAATTTAAAATTTTCCCCTCCCACTAACACTTGTTTATCTCACGAACCAGGTAAGTTTCCAAAAGTCTTAGTATGCACATTTGTAAGTAAAGTTGATACCTCTTGATCGGTACATAACTCGACCCGATCGGACAGTCATAGCAAATTTTCCATTCTTCCTGTGTATATATGCTAGTCGCCTTCGCACCCTTCGTGCTGCTTTCGTCACTAGCGCGGACTGCCGTCCGCAGTGATCAAATCAAATAAATGAAATGTTAAATGTGTTTCAAGGCTGTGCCATAACATTCGAAAGAAAGCCAAAACACAACCTGTGCTGACTCAAGTCTTGCCACCATCTTACCGCCCTCTTTCCACTCTCTCCCTCTTCCCCCTCTTCCCACTCTTCCCCATTCCCACCCAAATTCACACATGCATGACCGAGTGTGTTTGGACTTGGCACTTTCAGCAGGACCTTCTTATAATTCGACTTGCCGTTATGAATAAATAATAATAATAAATCCAAGTTTGTAGTTCTTAATAATAGTTGTCGTGCTTTATGATTCCTTTATGATTGGGCTTTTAATATGATCAAGTGAATTTGTAAATGAACTGTACGAACTTTTTGGCAGTGTACTTTTTTAAATAAAAGTTTATTTAATTTTAATAAATGAATAATCAATTATTAAATTCATATTTAATTTCATTCTTTATGTACTATTTTTTATAAATGTGAATTTCATTTTAATAAATGAATTTAATTTCATTCTTAAAGTTTTTGAACAACTTTTTTTAAATTAATAAATTTATTTTAATAAATAAATTTTAAATTTTTAAATTCATATTTAATTTCATTCTTAATGGAAAGTTTTATATAAATTTTAATTTCATTTTAATAAATGTATTATCAGTTATTAAATTCTTATTAAATTTCAATCGTAAATTTTTCTAAAAAACTTTTTAATTTAAAGAAACTTGGAAAATTATATCGACAATTTTATAAAAGATTTGCTGTTATATATTTTTTTAAAATTCCTTAAAATAAAATTTCACTCACAATGATATAATAAATACAGTTGTAAATCAACCTGTTTAAAGTGGTTGCAGTTCACGTCCAATAATGTAATAAAATTTGCATATGTCGCTTTAAAGGTCAAGTTAGATTCTACAATAAAATAAGTAAGTGCCAACCAAGTTCACATATAGAGAACAAATTTGCAGGATATATTTTATTGAAAGCATTGAAATTAATACCATGCCGAGTGACCTCATAGTTGCAACTATATATCTATCTATATTTACATTTTGTTTGTTCCACTTTCTACGTTATCCAATCATCAGTAAACAATTACTCGCTCCGCGGCAAGTTTGACCAATGACCTTGCTACTTGGCCTAATATTTATTGACACTTGCCCAAAAAAGTTGCTTAATGTCTTAAATAGTTAAAGCTTTAGTTGATATCGCTTTCGAATCGATATATTGATTGGTTACTTAAGGACTTCGTCCTGCAGCTGTCTTCCTGTCAACAGCTGTCCTCGACTCACGGCCAATTCTGTTAATTAACAGTCACTTTGCTGATGGTGGTTTTGTCCCAATGATTTGATTCGATTTTAAGTGCTTCAATTTTTCAAATGACAGTTTTAACAGGTGCCATTGGTGCGTTAACAAGTTTAAGTGAGAGTATCTTATGGATATCAATTGTCAAGTTCTATTTTTTAAAGCACTTTTAACTACAAATTTGGAATTTAATTATTCCAAAATATTTATTCGAAATATTATTTTTATATTATATCTAATTAATCAAGAAAACCTTTTTTTCTATTAAAAATAATGTTATTTCGTAGTTGTTATGAAAAACTGTAATAAAGTTTATCATATTTAAATATATATGTATTATTATGGACTCTTTATTTATAGCAACGTTCAGAAAACCCATCTGAATCTCTGATTTAATTATGTTTTCTCTTCCTAGCATCTAGAAAATATGTGAAAAGCGTTTCCATGCTGATTGTACCATGAATCGTTATATTACACTGACCCAACTGGGTGATGGAACCTATGGAACCGTTGTTTTGGGACAGCGTAAGGACACCGGCGAAAAGGTGGCCATCAAGCGAATGAAACGCAAATATTATTCCTGGGAGGAGGCAATGAATTTGCGTGAAGTCAAGGTAACTCCTGAATTTTCAATCCATCTTCAGTTCATGTTTTTTCAAGAAATTGTACTTTGCAGTCGCTAAAAAAATTATCGCATCCGAATATTGTAAAGCTCAAGGAGGTGATCAGAGAGAACGACACCCTGTATTTTGTATTTGAATATATGAAGGAGAATCTGTACCAAATGATTAAGGATCGTGATACGCACTTACCGGAACCGGAGCTCAAAAGTATTCTCTTTCAGGTGAGATTAAATTCGTAGAACTTTATCAATTAATTGAGAATCCATTTTGAAATATTCAAACTTTTATAGAAAGATTAAAAAAAAAAATTAATTATTGATTACGAAAAATTAAATATATTTTGAAATTAAACAAAAACCTATGAAATTCATTTTAAATCAAATTATTTTTGGTAAAAAATATTTAAATGAAATTAAAAAAAAAATCTAAATTGTTTAAAAAAAAATGGTCAGATTTGAAAACGACAAAATAATTTCCTATTTTATTAAAATATATATTTAATATTTATTTGAACTACTTTAGGTTTTGACGGGCTTAGCTTTTATGCATCGTCACGGATTTTTTCATCGGGACTTGAAGCCGGAGAATCTGTTGTGCTCCGGCCCGGAGCTCATCAAGATAGCCGACTTTGGACTGGCTCGGGAAATACGATCGCGACCGCCTTTCACGGATTACGTGTCGACCCGATGGTATCGCGCACCCGAAGTCCTGTTGCACTCAACGAACTATGGCAGCACCATTGATCTCTGGGCCATGGGCTGCATCATGGCCGAGTTGTACACCTTTCGACCGCTTTTCCCCGGCAGCAGTGAGGTGGATCAGTTGTTCAAGATATGCTCGGTTTTGGGAACACCCGGCAAGGTAAATTTTGTTTTTATAAGGGAAATAAAACTGGATTAAGCTAAATTAACCAGTTTATATAAAAATAGTATCGAAAGCCAAGCCGATTTAGAAATTAATTTTGCTTAAGTACAAATTTTTTAATATAATTATAGAATTTATTTGTACACTTTTATTATCTACATTGTTGATTTTATTCTTTCGCTTTAAATTTAAATTTTTATTTAATTTATATTTATTTAATATCATTTTATTGAACTTAATTTTATTTAAACTTTCCCTTAGTTGACATTAAATATATAAAAAAATAATTAATTAAAAATAAATGATTAATATGTAGATATTTGTGCAATCATCTTTGCTTATAAGCTTTTCGTCCCTTCACCGGATAATAATTAGAATCTTAATTCCTGCTTTTTGAAAAATACTTCAGATACTAAACGAGCCGATCTTTCTCTCTTCCTGACAGAGTGACTGGCCAGATGGATATCGTCTGGCGGCAATGATCCATTTCCGCTATCCCGACTGCATGAAGGTGCCACTGAGCAGCGTTGTGAGTCGCTGCAGCCAAACGGGCTTGGATCTGCTGGAGGATCTGCTCGCCTACGATCCGGAGAAGCGGCCAACGGCCCAGCAGAGCCTCAAGTATCCGTATTTCCATGCCCTGAAGCGCATCTCGCCCACGGCGGCAACAAAGGCGAATGTGAAGCTCAGCTCCAAATATGGATCGTTGTCGAATGGTACAGGTGCCGCTCATCTTGTGCTACCTCCCACTGTGTCAAATAATGTGCTTCCGGTGCAGGAGAAACTCCACGCCGTGACTGAGCTTATACATCAGAGCAACAACAACAATAACAATAATAACAACAACACTATGAACAACAATAACAACAACAACAACAACAGCACGAGCAACAATATTGCAAACAACAACAAAAGTCAAGGGAAAACATTGTTTAATAATAAAAATGTGAGCATGCCAATGAAATATCAGCCAAAGCTGAGCTTCCTCTCCAGCAATGAGATATCCGGCGTCCTAGTGTCGCCCACAACCGATTCAAGCGGCATGGGCGTGGCCATGCAACATCCGCCTTCGGTTCTACAACAGCAGCAGCAGCAGCAACAACAACAACAACATTTGTCGGGCAAAGAGTCCATCAATGACATTTATCTGAATCGCAACATTTCGCAGCTTTTTGGTTTACCAGCACCACAGCAATCACAGCAACAACAACAACAACAACAGCAACAGCAACAACAACACCATCCTAATGTCTCCTTTAGCAACACCTCGACCCGCAACGGTGGCGCCATCTATGTCAATGGCAGCCAATTGAACTACGATACGGCCAATAAGAACGCCAAGAATAATGGCAGATTGGGGATTCCCCTTGGTGGTTATTACGTCCAGACGCGATCCACTCAGCTGCAACCCGATGCCAAGGTCTACAACATGTTCTCCAAGGTCAGCGCCAACCAGGCACCACCAACCATTATTGTTCGACAGCAACAGCAGCAACAACAGCAACAGTTGCTGCCTCAAAATCCTTTCGAGTCCACATCCTTGCTCAATGGCGCTGCCATTCGCCTGTCGGCGCATTCGCAGGCGGCGCCAGCGGACACGAGAAGCAGCTCCATGAAAGTGGACGATCTGGATCTCATACTTGGGTGAGTTGATAATCGTGCTGAGTGACTTTTAAGCAAGGGAATATTGTTCAATCAATACAAGCTAGTTTACGACCTATCGAAATATTGCACAAATATAAATGACAAAGATATCAGAAATTTTTGAATAGGACATCAGAAATTTTAAAATCGCAATAAATTTTGACAGTATACCTCTTAAAAAGGTATTTCTTGTTTGTACAAGCCAAAACAAACAGAGAGATATGTGTTATATGTCAAAAAACGAGGAATTGAATTGTCCACAACATATAACCTATTTCAAAGTGATGTGAGTCCCCGATTTTTCTTAAATCGCCAAAATATGGGAAAAAAACCCTTATTTCACCTGTATCTTTTTACCTGTGTTCTTAAGAAAAAAACGAATTGAATGAATGAAATGAATGAATGAATTGAGGGAAATGAGTGAATTGAATAAATGAATTGAAAGTGTTGAATGAATTGAATGAATGAATTGACTGTGTTGAATGAATTGAATGTGTTGAATGAATTGAATGAAATGAGTTAATTGAATGAATGAATTGAATGAAATGAGTGAAATGAATGAATGAATTGAGTGAATTGAATAAATGAATTGAATGAAATGAGTATATTGAATTAATAAATTGAATTTAATGAATGAAATGAATGAACTAAACAAATGAATTGCATGAATGAATTGAATTGAATGAAATTAGTGAATGGAATGAATTGAATGAATTAAATGAAATGAATTGAAACCGACAACCTCAGACCGGCAGACTAAATTGAATGACGAAAAACGAGTGAGGGAGATAAGTGCCGTAATTTTAATTTCTTTTAATTTGAAGAATAAATCTAGTCACGAAAACATAATTTCTGATATGAAACTTTTTGACGAACAATATTGACTATGTATGTATGTAACATAAATTAAAAAAAAAACAAAGTAAATTGTGCTCAAATTATTGTAAAATATGAGTATTCAATGAATTGAATAAAATGAGTGAATTGAATGAATGAATTGAATGAAATAATTGAATGTGTTGAATGAATTGAATGAGTATTGAGTATTCAATGAATTGAATGAAATGAATAAATTGAATGAATGAATTAAATGAAATGAGTGAATTGAATGAATGAATTTAATTGAATTGAATTGAATAATTGAATTGAATGAAATGAATGAATGGAGTGAAATGAGTGAATTGAATGAATGAATTGAATGAAATGAGTGAATTGAATGAATTAATTGAATTGAATTGAATTGAATTGAATGAATGAATTGAATGAAATGAGGGAATTGAATGAATGAATTGAATGAATGAATTGAATGAATGAATTGAATGAATGAATTGAATTAAATGAGTGAATTGAATGAATAAATTGAATATGTTGAATGAATTGAATGAGTATTGAGTATTCAATGAATTGAATGCATTGAATGTATGAATTGAGTGAAATGAGTGAATTGAATGAATTAATTGAATGAAATGAGTGAATTGAATGAATGAATTGAATTGAATGAATGAAATGAGAGAATTGAATGAATGAATTGAATGAAATGAGAGAATTGAATGAATGAATTGAATGAATGAATTGAATTAAATGAGTGAATTGAATGAATAATTTGAATGTTTTGAATGAATTGAATGAAGTGAATGAATTGAATGAATTAATTGAATGAGTGTAAGGAGTGAATTAAATGAATGAATTGAATGAATATCAATAAATATATAAAAATAAATAAATAAGAAAAAAATAAATTAACAAATAAATAAATAAAATGCATAAATAAATAGCAGCGACTTCCTTCAATTTTGCAACTTTTGGGGTTAATATTTTAATCTTTATTTGTCTGTTTTGTTGATCATATCATGTTTCTTTTATATATTTAATGGATACACATTTTTAATCCTTTAGAATGAATTAGGTCTGATAAAGTGTTACACAAGTATTTTTCCACCACCTATGACTCCCTTAAGGGGCTAATAATTTCCAGTAACAATTAAGTATCCTGTGTTTTGTTTATCATTGTTTTTAATGTCTCAAAATCCTTGATAACAGCATTCACCTTTTTCCCAAGCCCACAAGGGTTATTTCCCACTTACAAATGTAGTGTGTGTTTAGTGCATCATATTATGTTACCACTGTTCTATCTATTGTTCCTGTTGCTGTCGTTGTATTTGTTCTCAAAGATCTCTCATGATTCACAATCACAGCTCGAAGCTGAAAACGTCGGCGAAGCGACAACGCAATGCCAAGGCGAACATCCTGCTGGAGGATCTGTTTGGGCATCTGTCGATGGACTCCGACAGCGATGGCAAGTATCCACACACAGTGCCGCCCACGCAACAGGCGAAGAGTGGACACACGACGACAAGTTCCCACAATGGACGCGACTTTTTCAGCGAGAAGTTTAAGCGGGCGCCCAAGCAGAGAAGTCCCGGAAGAAGCAGCCTGGAGGCGAATAATGGAAGTAGAACCGATTCGATGTCCACGAATGCGTAAGTTGATCGAACTGTGTAAATTGTGTACACTCAAATTCAAATTCAGATTGAGATTGCCATTCATATTCATATTTGATATTCATAACTGTGCTTCTTTGTGCTGTATTCTGTACTATCCCTATTCTATCCTTCTATGTACTTTCTTTGTCTCTCTTTGTGTTTTGTGTCTTTTCATTTGCTTCTCATTAAAAATATACATTTTGTGCGTGCCCCAGTGAAACCCAAAACGACTCCTCAAATGATGACGAATGTCGCTTTTGGCCCATAAGGTAAAAATCTGCCATCTTAGTGTAGACAATCTTAGCTGTAGAAATCATACTCGTACTCGTATGCATTTGTAGTTATTGTATTTACCTTATCATTATATCGTAATATTTTGCACATTTTCTCACTTTAATCAGGCTGTCTGGAATGTATATACTAATGGAGTGCATCGAAAAAATTAAAAAATGGTAACCCACTTTTGTAATCTATGGTGAATTCTAAGATGTTTTACCCAAAAACCATGGTTCTAAAATGAATTTTGAGTTGATAAATTCATTTTATTTAAACATTTATATTTTGGGTGTTTATGGACCGATCCTTACAAACTTGGTGTCAATACTCCTTTTAGAACCAAGACTTTTAAAATTCCATAGAACCAAAGGACAAAATGTTCTTTAAACATAATGTTCATACTTGGAACGACGATTTTGCGATTCGTCTCTATCCTAAAAAATGAGTCAGAATTAAAGCTATTTTTTGGCCCAACAAATTTTAACTTTTCTTTAACCTGTATTTTTTATTTGCAGAAAATGTAAAACATATTTAAATACAATTTTATTACAGTTTTAATAAAATATGATGTTATATTTTCTGTTAATAAAAAAAGAAAAACAATTTTTTGGGCAAAATATAAATTGAATTCTGACTAATTTTTAAAATAGAGACGAATTGCGAAATCGTCGTCTCGTGAAAACATCTTAGAATTCACCATAGATTACAAAAGTGGGTAACTTTTTTGTAAAAAAAATGTGTGCACTCGAATAGACAAGTACACTTGTAATATTGTAGAAATAATATAAAATAGTGAATAAATATGTCTCTATTTACTCTACATGGTCATGCTCATCCAAATTAAATGTAGTAATTTCATTAGATGTCGTCTACTTCCCCACTTCCACTCCGCATCGCGTCACATCGCGAAAGAAACTGAGTTCGTTGCCTCCGTTCTGCTGCCTGTCTGCTCTGCTCAATTCAATTATGCTGCACTTAGCTGCAGCAAGCACTTACCATCCCTTTCTCTCCCCAAACAAAGGTGACCTTGCTTTAACAGAAGTCCGCACTGCATGTTGTGCTCCTTTCTGTTATGTGGCCGCCTACCGTAGCGTGCTTACATTCCTCTTCTCTCCCGCTCTCTCTTAACACTGCGACAACTTTCAAACGCTAAGTACTTAAGCTAAATTAAGAGTCACTTTTGACACAACGAAATTGGTTTTAATCGCCCACCTCTTACTCGCTCATCTGATTTGAGTCAGCTTGATGCATAGAGCCATATGCAAATGGAGGTTATTGTGACCAATCACGGCAGTGGTCTCTCAAAAAATCATCTCAGCTGCCCACTCTCCCTTTGCACAGTGACAAGAGTGCGCATGTATTGGTGAGCTTAAACTACACAAGATTGAGAGTAATTTTGGTCGTCTCTCATCTTAAGCAAGCGCGCTCATCTGCTGTGAGCCTCACACATACAGACATATTAAGGTCACTGTGTCCAATCACCGCAAAGCTCTCTGAAATTTAATATCAGCTGCTTTCGGCAGTGCAATTTTTTATAGTTTTACGTGCATGAAAGCAAGACATTTGATATTCTATTTGATTCGAGATAAATAATTTACAAAATTCGAATTAAATTAATTATTATATATTAACTCATTAATTGTAGTTAGTTTTACAAAAGTATATGATATTTGTTGATAACATAAAACTTTATTTATATTCCGATTTTTAATAAATGCTCCAACTACATAACTGAATAATTTCAGAGCGCAAAGGCTGCAGAAGGAGAAGGCAGCAACATTTCCCTGGGATGAGACGAACAAGACGGAGGATGAGAAGCTAACCGCCTGGATGGTCGCAGAGAATGGTAACTTAAAATTGGGTAATCAAGAAGCGTAGAAGTCGGCCGCACTACATTAGCGTACAGTAGTTTATGCGTAATACATATACACATATAGACCAGCACCCAGTTTCCACGATTCGATGTATTAATTGGGTGCACTTTACGGAATTCGGAAAAAAAAACAGTTGCAAATTGCTCAAGGAATAATGCGGATTGACATTTTATTCTAATTTTCATCTGATATCTTTCAATTATATGTACAACGCCAGGATCCTTGTTGGAAAACAAGTTTTGAAACGGAATTAAATAGGAGAACTCGTATCGAATCGTATCGTTAATGTCGTCGTACCTGAAACCTCTGAAACCTTTGCGTGAACATATAGATTTCAACTATATTTCAAACTGAATGCATATGTACTATATAGAGTCATGATCTTGTAAATTTTTACGTAAGCCTAAGCCTAATTAGATGTGTTTATGAAATCCATTAATTTTAACGCTGTGATAAAAATAAGCAAAATAAAAATAAAATAAAAGGAAAATTTGTAAAAATAAAGTATATAATGTTAATGGTTATGATAAGTCAAACATAAATTGTGTACTCGTATAAAAAATAAATATTTGATGAAATTGAAACGCTGAAACATAAAAATACCCAGTTTTTTGTGTGAATTTCCATGGGAAAGACTAAATAATAACTTGTTTGCTTGACTTGTGGGCAATCTTTACATACCCTACAGGGTATTTGATTTCATTTCCCTGCAGAGATGCAATTTCAGTTCACCCAGAGACTAGACAATTGCATAAGTGATTGCACATCTTGGGGATTCGGTTTCAAAGCGCAGCATCGGCTTTTATTGTAAGCTCTTCATAACTTGGCCAGTGCGACAATAGGCCATGTCTGTCTTCGATATGTAGGCTAGCCATATAAAAGAGGGCTTCCATTGTCAGTTAGTCATCAGTACGCTGGATCTCGTCATTGAGTGAGGCTCTAAAACTCAATTGGAAGTGCCATGAATGCCATGGTAAGTGATTTCTAATCGAAGCTATTTTATTATGTTATCATGGTTGCTCTTCTAGACTATTGTCCTGCCCGTCTGCCTGATCCTTTGCGCGGCAGTCGCTGAAGGAGGCCTCATTCTTGGCCATGCGGATGAGCTCATTTCGAGTCCAGCTCAGTACGAATTCCATTACGCCGTACACGATAGCCATACCGGCGATGTTAAGGATCAGTTTGAGCATCGACGGGGCGGATACGTAACGGGTCGTTATTCGCTCATCGAACCCGACGGTCATCGTCGTATTGTGGACTACAGCGCCGATCCTCACCTGGGCTTCAATGCTCATGTGCGTCGCGAACCCAGCTCCATTATCACACGTCATTAAAAGAGCTCCAAGCAGATGGAATATACGAGAAAAATCATAATACTAGATGCATTGCATTTTACTATTAAATGGCTGTTAAAATTATTGATTACTGTTTTATTGTGAACTCTAGACTCGTTTCCTTTAGCTGAAACATCTTGTTGTGAAACATTTTAATTGAATCAATACACATGGAATGTAAGTGCAGTATGTTTAAGCATACCTGTTTAATTTCGATTAGAATTACTAATCAATTAAATGATTTTTGGAAATAATCGCAGTGACTATATAATTCACTGTTGAAAAATTTGTGATTATTTAATGATTACGGTTACAAAAATCAGAAATAATCTAAAATTATTACAATATTATTTTTGAAATACTAGTATTATTTTGGAAATACAGTTGAACTTCCCTAACTCGAACTTTTCTAACTCGAATTTCTCTGTAACTCGAACTAAATGAGTGGCAGTAAAATTAATAATCATAGGAAAAATAACTCTATAACTCGAATATCTCCCTAACTCGAACCTTTTCTTTGGATAATGGGGATTCGAGTTAGGGAAGTTCGACTGTATTATTTTTGAAAAATTGAAAAGTTGTAAATTATATTTGATTTTTTTTAATCGTAATCATTAATTAATTGGGCAAAACCGAAAATCATCGTAATTTAATCATTAGTTCGACTTTTAAACAAAAATAATCTAATTATTGAGGTTTATGATTATTAATCATTACTTAAGTAGTTTTAGTTAGTAGTTTGAGCTTTCTTTACGTAGTTTTCTTAAATGCTTCACACATTTTTATTAAAATAGGAACTTTCATTTTGAGTACAATGCGATCATGAATATTTAGAAGCCAGATTGATATTAATCCATTAAGTTGATGTTATTGGTTATTGTAGATACTATCTACTTTCCTGACTCCAATTTGCATTGCACACAGTTTCCGTTGATGAGGATATTTCCTGGATCGGCCACAGGATCAGCCACTGGATTGGCTATTGAACAAGAGATATTAATTGTAGACACTGTTAAATATGATTGTATTTTATAGTACTTACCATTGGTCAAAGCCAAGAGACCGCACACAAGGATGGTGACGAAGGAGAAGAGCTGCATGGTTGATAGTGGTTCTAGAGTGAATTGACTGGAACTGATGCTGCTGAAGGGTTGATATTCACTTTATAAAGGCACTTTATCCTATGCAACTGGAAATACCACAGCAATAAGGTCATAGTGGGTCACTTGTGCAGTGGGATTTGTCCCTGGAGTTAATTCCTAAAATGTTGTGGGAAAATCACACAGAAATTAACGGACCACAAATGGGCATTTCCGTCAAAATGTCAAACGTAACTAATACTTTTATCCGATTGGATTTCACTAATTTTTTTATCTAATAAATAGAGTGATTGGCAGCATCAAAAAATTAGCTAAATGAGAGCTTTTAATTGTTTTAAATACTAAGAAGGAAAGTTAGATACATTAATGATTATTTATTGATTTAATATTGTTCATTTTCTATAAAATAAAAAAATTTAGTTTGACATTCAACATTCATATCATTTCGACTTAATATCAATTAAGTAAATATTTTTTATCAATGAATCAACAATTAGAACTTTAGAATTATATATGGCTTAAAATCGCAACCAAAAATTATAGTTGACTTAACAGTCACAGTTAAAAGCAACATTTACACAAATAAAAATTTTAAATTTTTAAAGAAAAACAAAAACCTAACAGTGCGAAACAGCTTGAATTGTTAATAAACAGCAAACGTCGATTATGGCAAAAATTGACTCAACTTGCTTAATCAAGAAAACTCGATATGAAAATTTAAAGTTGTATCACTTTTTTGTAAAGGGTGCGATAAGTAATTATGATGTTTATGTTTTTGTGATTTTTTTTACCAAATTTCGAGTTTTTTCAAGGTGATTACTTTTGGGAAAAAATTAAATATACACACTAAAAGTTTTATTTTGGAACAGGAAAGTACACAAGAGAAAGGAAAGTACATTTCCCAAACCAAATGTGGGAATTAATATAGGTGAATTATTTCACCGCCCAACTGAACCACCATCTTGTTGTGGTATTTCCAGTTGCATAGGATCAAGTGCCTATATAAAGTGAATGTCAACTGTTCTAAAGCATCAGTTCCAGTCAATTCACTCTAGAACCACTATCAACCATGCAGCTCTTCTCCTTCGTCACCATCCTTGTGTGCGGTCTCTTGGCTTTGTCCAGTGGTAAGTACTATAAAATACAATCATATTTAACAGTGTCTACAATTAACAACTTTTGTTCAATAGCCAATCCTGTGGCTGATCCTTTGGCCGATCCCGGAAATGTCCTCATCAACGGAAACTGTGAGACATGCAAAATTGCTTCATAAAGAAAGATAGTGTCGACAATCACCAACTTACTTCTTGGATATATACAAGATTGATTCATGAATATTTATGATGTGATTGTATTCAAAACAAAAGTTTCCATTTCACTAAAAATAAAAAAAAATACTTTACTTTAACAAATTGTACATTATTTAAATTTAGGTTGGTTATTAGGAAATTCTGCCGAAAAATCCCCAGGATTCCATTAGGAATCCTGCCTAAAGTCCAGCATTACAATGGAAGTAATCCATGATTCACCCGCAAAACAATTCCATAACTGAGAACCGAGCTCTAGATTTGCTTGGGAATTTTAATATTGTGTCACTAAGACAAAAAATCGTGAACGACCTTTTATTATTAATAAAAATTCACTGCAATCCAAAGATTTATATGTTCAATCCGCATTCAAGATCGGATTCATAGTCGGCCAAAATTGGAGATTAAAATTAAATCACAAAATTAATATATTTATAAAGTGAGAATAATAAATGTCTATCTCATAATCGATCCCTGTTAATTATAAAACCAAAATAAAATTCGCAATACGAAGTGGGATTTTTGTGGAAAGAACAACACAGCGTAATTCAAGTATTAATAGATTGATATATGATAGTGACCATATTTAATGCTGGATGCCAGCAGCGGATATTGTAGAAGACAGTCATAGTTAAATTATTTAATTAAACGAAAAAAATAATGGTCAATAAGGTCATGACGGGTCAGTCATGTTGTGGGATTCATCATTTATATCAAATCCCAAAAGTTGGTAGGGAAAATACACAAATAAATAATTAAATAAAATACACAACGAAGCTTCAAACATAACTGTACAGCAGCTGTGAAATATGAAAATTAAATTTATTTCGTTACATTGATGTTTGACTTAAAAGGTTTCGCAAATTAAAATTGTATTTACACAATTTGAAATGAAGGGTTAACTGGTTTGAAAATAAATAAGACGACTTTTCCCAATATAAATAAACAACATTTTCCAATCTATTTGTATATTGAACGTTGTCTTATTTCAATTTGCCAGTTCCTGCTTCCTTTTTTCTATCCCTAAAAAAAATTTTTTGATCAAACTGTTTTTAACATTCTGTTTTTTATTATAATATTTTCTTTTATTAGCACTCTGCACATTGCGCCAAAATGTCTCAATTCTTCATACCAAATAAAACTCACTGTTTTGCGCAGTGCCGAATGCAAAAATTTTTTTTAAAATAATTTACATGTCAAACTTAATGTTATTCGTCACAAAATTGGATATCAGAAATTTTGGGGCATATAACTGTTTTCGTCACTAGACTTTTACCTCGTAAAGAGGTTTTTTTTATAAGATATCAGAAATTTTTGAATAAGACATCAGAAATTTTGAAATTTATTTTTTTTTTTGGACAGTATATCTTTATCAACTTTTTTTATTTTTTGTACAAGCTGAAACAAACTGTCTGGCAACACTGGTTCCCTTTAGAAACACATATGCCAAGCGCAAAAGCTAGTAGCACTCTCAAATTCTGGCTGCTATGACACTTTGCTGCTGCTGACCTATTCCAATTCGAAGTAAAATGTATATATATTCAGTTAACAGCTAATATCGGCTAATAGTTATTCGACTATATTCGCAATTATAATATGTTTTAAAACAATATAGCCGAAGGCCACGCCGCCAGTGCTATACCTCATAAGTTAGTCTTAGTTTTGTAAACTGCTCTAACTTTTCAATAATAATAATAATAATATGTTTTATCTGCCGCAAAAAAAAATTCACAACTTACAATCAGTAAGTATTTCCGCATGACGCTGCAAGCAGTGTACAACAAATAACATATTTGAAAGTTTTTTGAAACGTAGATTTTTTCATAAATCGCCGAATTATGGGGAAAAAAACCTTATTTCACCTGAAGCTTTTTACCTGTGTTTTAAGCAAAAAAGTTTACAGCTAGGCTTAAAGCCCTTCAAAATACATTTCTAACGATATAGAGATCACATCTGTAGCTTCTATCGTTTGGATGCTGTGGCTATTGGCGATTTACATGTACATGTACATGTACATACTCCATATGTACATGCAGTAGTGTAATGGTAAAAGGTATATTCAGTTAATAAGTAATATCTCCCAAACCCATCGGTAAAATTTTTTGTATCATATATCAAAAAACGCGAAATTTTACACACTACAATATATCGAAAGCTAAAAAAAATCGTTAGCGTCGTTTTCTCAAAAAACGCCAAAATGTGGGACAAAATATCTTATTTCACCTGTTGCTTTTTACCTATGCACTTTAGAAAAAAAGTTTAAAGGTCTGCCTAAAAGCCCTTTCAAAATACCTTTCCAACGATATATAGATCATTTATCACGTCTGTAGCTCATATCGTTTGGTTAATTTTAGCGGCTTTTAGCGATTTCCCGCTAAACTAGCGTTTTTTCGAAAAAGTCGTAGAACAAACGTTTCTAGATTTTTGATCGGGAATAAGTCCTCATTCAAACTTTTAAGCTAAATCAACGCATTGATACTAACAAACAAACAGACTGACTTTTCATCTCGTTTTGAGAAGGGCACCAAAAATTTCAATATTAATTATCTTCTGAACCAGTGATCGGATTTTGATGATCAAGGTGTCAATCGACACGTATTTTTGATTAGAATAGTAAAAAATTAAAATAAAAATCGAAAAGGCTCCAACGGCCCCATTTGCTCCAATAATTTAAAATTTTCCCCTCCCACTAACACCTGTTTATCTCGCGAACCAGGTGAGTTTTCAAAAGTCTTAGTATGCACATTTGTAAGTAAAATTAATACCTTTCGATCGGTACATAACTCGACCCGATCGGACAGTCATAGCAAATTTTCCATTCTTCCTGTGTATATATGCTAGTCGCCTTCGCACCCTTCGTGCTGCTTTCGTCACTAGCGCGGACTGCCGTCCGCAGTGATATAACGACCCCCATCGCTTGAATGCGTTAGCGATCGGTTGCACAACTCTTGCAAAAGAAGCGCCAACTTCACCTCGTTGTGAGAGAGCGAAAGCTCCGAGGTGAAGAGCGAAAGTTGTGGTGAGTTGTGTAACCGACGATATATGTATGTGCCCATCGATGTCAATGATGTTTTAAAACAAATCTTCGAAGAAAACATCGATGTTTTAAAATGAGGTTTCCAGCTTTTTTGGAAACGGTTTTTAATGCTATGTCATCAGTACTGATCTGTAAAAGAGATTGCTTTTAAACATATTTTTCATAATAGTTGGACGCGGCATAATTCCCGTCGGCCGTGACACAATCCCGGCAAAATCCCAGCTAACCCGTAGTTTCTTTGGTTGTAGTTTGTCTGGCCAGCGGAGCACCAGAGTGGATACCCTTACCCTTACTTAATATCAATTAAGTAAATATTTTTACCAATAAAATTCAATTGTACGTTCAAAGTATTATTCGTGCACTGAATTATACAAAAATTATGACTTTAGAATTATATATGGCTTACAATTACAACCAAAAGTTATAGTTGACTTAACAGTCACAGTTAAAAGCAAAATTTACACAAATGAAAATTTTAAAATTTTAAAGAAAAATAAAAACCCAACTGCGCGAAACAGCTTAAATGGTTAATAAACAGCAAACTTCGAGAAGGGCAAAAATGGACTCAACTTGCTTAATCAAGAAAACTCGATATCAAAATTTAAAGTTGTATCGCTTTATTGTAAAGGGTGCGATAAGTAATTATGATGTTTATGTTTTTGTGATTTGTTTACCAAATTTAGTGTTTTTCCAGGTGATTACTTTTGGAAAAAAATTAAATATACAAACTAAAAATTTTTTTGGGTTATTACTCTTGTAGCAAATCAGGAAAGTACACAAGAGAAAGGAAAGTACGTTTCCCAAACCAAAAGTGGGATTTAATATAGGTGAATTATTTCACCGCCCAATTGACCCACCATGACCATATTGTTGTGGTATTTCCAGTTGCATAGGATCAAGTGCCTATATAAAGTGAATGTCAACTGTTCTAAAGCATCAGTTCCAGTCAATTCACTCTAGAACCACTATCAACCATGCAGCTCTTCTCCTTCGTCACCATCCTTGTGTGCGGTCTCTTGGCTTTGTCCAGTGGTAAGTACTATAAAATACAATCATATTTAACAGTGTCTACAATTAACAACTTTTGTTCAATAGCCAATCCTGTGGCTGATCCTTTGGCCGATCCCGGAAATGTCCTCATCAACGGAAACTGTGAGACATGCAAAATTGCTTCATAAAGAAAGATAGTGTCGACAATCACCAACTTACTTCTTGGATATATACAAGATTGATTCATAAATATTTATGATGTGATTGTATTCAAAACAAAAGTTTCCATTTCACTAAAAATAAAAAAAAATACTTTACTTTAACAAATTGTACATTATTTAAACTTAGGTAAGTTATTAGGAAATTCTGCCGAAAAATCCCCAAGAATTCCATAAGGAATCCTGCCGAAAGTCCAGCATTACAATGGAAGTAATCCATGATTCACCCGCAAATCAACTCCATAACTGAGAACCGAGCTCTAGATTTGCTTGGGATTTTTAATATTGTGTCACTAAGACAAAAAATCGTGAATAAACTTTAAAATTTAAAAAAATTTACTTAGAGTAAATTTAAGGTAACGTGGAATTTCCTGATGCGGCCCGATTTGCGAAGAGTTTACGTGAAGGAATTACTTTGCGTTCGGCGTAATTAAATTTCTGAGTGTTTTACTAAAAAAACAAGGATGCATTTAAATATTTTACTTTATTTTACAATATTTATTTTTCATGTACATTTTTTGGAGACAATTTTACCATTCACATGATTTTGGTGTTCGTTTTAAGCTTAATTCGCTAAATAATGAGAAATTAGTTGTCCTAAAATCAAGACCTAAAATCAATATCCCAATTGGGATTTAAGAAGTGGAAAGAGCAACATCAAGTATAAATAGCATTATATATGTATTATCGTGACCATATTTAATGCTGGATTGCATTTTGTAGAAGACAGCCATAGTTAAATCATTTATTGAACGAAAAAAAAAATAATTGCCCATAAGGTCAGTCATGTAGTGGGACTCATCATTTATTTTAAATCCAAAATTTTGGTAGGGAAATTACACAGATAAATGAATTGACCGCATGTGGGAATTTTTATCGAAGATTCAAACATAGCTAAACAGCAGCTGTGAAATATGAAGCGATTTTCTAAAATCGCGATTCACAACAATTCTAAAACAGGATCCTTCAAGGGATTTGCCCCTTGTGATAAATCCCAAACTGTTGTAGGAAAATCACACAGAAATAAATGGACCACAAATGGGCATTTCCGTCAAAATGTCAAACGTAACTAAAAACTTTAAATTGATGAATTATCATCCCATTAGTTTTCATGAATATTTTTATCTAATGGAGTGATTGGTAGCGTCAAAAAACCGTCCAATTTGACATGGGAGTTCTCAATCCCGATAGATACTAACAAGAAAAGTTAGATACATTAATGATCATTTATTTATTTAATATTAATCATTTTTTTAAATAAAAAAAAATTAAATTTCACATTCAACAATCGTATCAATGGAATTCAATTCAATTATATATGGCTTACAATCACTGCCAAAAGTTACAGTTATTTTAACAGTTACAGTTAGAAGCAAGGGTGTCGGCAGCTTTTCAATGAGAAGAAATTCTGAACTTAAAATAAAATCATTTTATTTTTGTATTTATCATATCAGTCATATCATGATAAAACTAATTGAACAACATTTTAACAATATTTATTCCCTTGGTAACAGCGCAATAAAGTGAGCTTAAATTGTTAATAAACAGCAAACTACGAGTGTTGCAAAAATGAACTTATCTATTTGCTGATAGATAGATTTGTATTTGAATAACTTGTTTAAGCAAGAAAACACTAAATGCCAAATTTAAAGTTGTATGACTTTTTTTGTAAACGCTGCGATATAAATACAGTGCTTCAAATTGTTTTTTAATTAATTATGATGTTGATGTTTTTTTTTTTAATTTTTCTACCAAATTTGGTGTTTTTTTAAGTGACTGCTTTTCGGAAAAAAATTTAATATCCTTACCGTTTTTTTTTTTTTTGGGTTTTTACTCAGGAAAATACGACTACATAAGAGAAAAGGCAGTTCCCAAACCAAATGTGGGAATTAATATAGGTGAATTATTTTGCTGTGGTATTTCCAGTTGCATAGGATCAAGTGCCTATATAAGGTGAGTGTCAACTCTTCAGCAGCATCAGTTCCAGTCAATTCACTCTAGAACAACTATCAACCATGCAGCTCTTCTCCTTCGTCACCATCCTTGTGTGCGGTCTCTTGGCTCTGGCCAGTGGTGAGTACTATAATAATACTATCATATTTTATATTGTCTACAATTAATAACTCTTGTTCAACAGCCATTCCAAATGCTGATCCTGTGGCCGATCCCGGAAATGTCCTCATCAACGGAAACTGCGAGAAGTGCGTAATTCAATAAATGATACTTTATGTACTTGCACCAAACTGATTCCTGTGGCTATCTTTTAAGAAATGTTGCAATACCATGTTGTCCAAACCGGATTTGAAATGTTCACTTTCTTCTATAAAATTTAAATATTAAATTTTGTGATTTGAAATTTAAATTAAGTGTAGACATATTTTCAAATAATGCATTTATTGCTTTCGTTTTACACATAATACATAGGAAACACAGACTTATACAAGTATGTATGTATTATATACTATATATATATAAATCGTGCTTAAAGAGTCTTGGCAAAGGAATGGATGTGTGTGAAGAAATGGGAAATAATAGCACGAGGAGTGAGTACAGAAAAGTGATCCTTGGAAAATATGTTACAGTTTCAGTTAAAAAGTATTGTAATTGCAGTTCAGTGTTGAGATGGGTCGTCAATGCGATGAAATCAGTGTTTGAATTCTCTCTCTTTCGCTCTCGCTTCCACTCACTCTGTCTCTATCTCTCATTCGAGATAAATCAGTTCTTTAGTGATAGAGGCCGAGTGGAAGCTTGGCATGTGTGGCAAGGAGTTTGGGCTGCGCATAGGCAACTGGAATGGGGGCAACCAGTTTGGCAATGGGCGCTGCCTTGATCACCTTGTGGCCAAGAGGTTCACGGCGAACGACGGCATTGAAACCGTTGTGGGCATCCGAAGTATAGTCCACAATACGCTGATAGCCATCGGCATCGATCAAAGTGTATTGACCCTGGACCTGATCGCCCTTGCGCGACTCCGTCTGGCTCTTGATGTCGCCGGTGTGATCATCATGGACGGAGTAGCTGAAATCGTAATGGGCTGGCGCCTCCACCTCGACGGTCTTCAGCAGCGGCTTCACCAGGTGGGTGGCTGGTGCATGATAAATCGAACCCAGTGGCAACTCAATGGCAGCGGCAGCAGCCACGCCCAGTACGAAAATTGACATTAGCTGTAGGAAAATTGCAAGATTCAGTTTAATTCAAGGCATCCCAAGAGACTCATTTCGATAACTTACAGAGAACATTTCTAAAAATTGTATTTCAAGTTGAAGTTAAAGTCTTGTTAAAGATTCTTGGCTTCGATCGTCTGATCCGTTGGGGCAGCTGCGTTGAACTATGTCGCCCAATCTGTGGCACGCAACTTTTATACCCGAAAAATGTCGCAGACACTTGAGGTTCCCCCCATCCGCAGTCCACCTCTATGGTGCGTGTGGATTAATCCAACCCAACGAAACCGAACCGGAATGCAGCTAATGTAAAACAGTTACTTTTTGTCTTGTCTTGCCTTTGCCATTGCGGCATTGATTGCCAATAATTTTATTACCGCCCAAAAAAATCAAAATAAATCAAGTTGTTTTTTACTTTGCTCCAGTTTTATCAATTTAATTTTTTTTTTTTTTTACTTGTTATTTAAACTGGACTTTTGTCCTATGTAGCAATCAGTCAAGGGATAAGTTGACACCTTACGCTGTAGCTTATGAGTATTTCGGGTACTCATTCACATGTATTCACTCTTTGACTTCGACATGCCATTCAAATAACGAACTTGAAAACATGTTCAGTCAAGTGAAAGTTAACTAACAAAATAATTCAATTATGAAATTTATCATTTATTTCAAACAATTATACAGATTTAATTATCATTTTAAATAATAAGATTGTATGTTGAAACAATTTGATCCGTTTGTTAATTTAATTTGCATTTTATTTAATCTGAATAATTGTTTAATTCATTTAATTTATTTAATTGAAAATTAATAAATGCAATAGATGAAAATTGTTTGGCGTGTAAAAATTTATGCATTTATATGTTTTATTCTCATTTTTATATTTTATTTCCATTTATATGCATAATATATGCTTATTTCAATTTGTGTAGCCAACATGTGAATACACTTATATTGTTGTACTTACTTAGTTTTAAAATAATCTCAGAGATTACAACATAAATTCTTGTTTCTTGTTTGTAAATTTTAGAAATTCTCTAATAATTGGATGAAAAATATAGAAAAATTATAGTGAAAATATTCATCAATCTTGAATATAAGGTATTTACTAGTCGAAAATGCATATTCTACACAAGATTATGTTGTTCTAAGAGGTGATCATGTAGAATTCGATTATTAAAAATCTAAAATATTTCTTTTCTAGTGATAAGCTTGAATATTTCTGTACTGAAATATTTTTAAGTAAAATAAACGATGCAATGCATTTCATAAACCTTTTAAATAAAAAATATGTTAAAAATACGTTTAAACTTTAAAGTATAATCAGTAAAAACAGAATATATTCTTTTATTGAATTACGAGCTTCGATATCATAAATATTCAGGAATCAGATTTGGATAAATCCATGAAGTATTTAGTTGGTGATTGTCGACATAATCTATTGTCCTGATGCATCCAGCTTGCAAGTCTCGCAGGCTCCGTTGATGAGGATATTTCCGGGATCGGCCACAGGATCAGCCACAGGATTGGCTATTGAACAAGAGATATTAATTGTAGACACTGTTAAATATGATTGTATTTTATAGTACTTACCACTGGTCAAAGCCAAGAGACCGCACACAAGGATGGTGACGAAGGAGAAGAGCTGCATGGTTGATAGTGGTTCTAGAGTGAATTGACTGGAACTGATGCTTTAGAACAGTTGACATTCACTTTTTATAGGCACTTGATCCTATGCAACTGGAAATACCACAACAAGATGGTCATGGTGGGTCAATTGGGTGGTGATATAATTCACCTATATTAATTCCCACTTTTGGTTTGGGAAATACACAGAATGGTAAAGACCGCAAATGGGCATTTCCATAAAAATAACCTGAAAATTTCTATCATAGAAATTTCTTAGGAATTGCAAAAATAAGGACCCTAATAAGAAGCAGGAAATAGAATGTAAGTCTGAAATGTAATGAGAGTATTTCAGACTTAAATATAGGGTATTTACTATTTATAAAATAAAAGTGGTCACTATTTGGTTGTAAAATACTACATTTCATTTTTTGCAACTCCATCAGTACATCTATTAAGTAATTAGTTGATTGATAATTATAATAAATAAATAATGAGATGCTAAAGTTAAGCAAATTTGTCAATTTGCCGTGGATAAGTTGAGTATTCGACATCTCGATCGAATGTGCAACAAATTGCACATTGACATTCAGACAGCCTTCGACGAGCTTTGGCTGTTTTTCCACTTAATTAATTAAGCACGTTGCAACATCCGTCCGTGTGCCACACAAGGCAGCACAGCCAAATCTTGTGTGGACTTCTATGGAAACCAGTTAGGGGGCGAGGGGGTCAGCAACGGGCGGGTGTCGGGGGCGGAAAGAGGGAGGTGGTGCGTGTGCTACCCACATGCCACACGCCTTTCGCGGGCACACAAATCAATGCGACACCGCACAGACCGAGTCATAGATCGTGCCAAGTGCCAATCAGTGTTGCCAACTCAGCTATTTTAAGGCTAGATTCTAAATGCGAAAGCAAGCCAACTTGGATATTTGATATAAGCTATTAATCCGGCAATTTATTATTTACAATTATTATATGCAAATTATTTGACCTCTTTTTCTGATTGTTAAAAATATAGTAAAAATATAAAATTATCATATAAAATTGGAGTACGATTATTGAAATATTTTAATGCAAGTCATTTTGAAGAAATAAGATTGCTTAAAAAAAATTGGGCAATTGACAAACTATAATGATGTAACCAATTTTAAGCAGCTATTTTAAAATTTAGATGAGGATATTTTATTTTTTATACAATTTTTCATGAATTACTTGTTAAAATTATTTGATAAAAAATAAAAAGACGTCAATGAAGAGGAAAATCATATAGAAAATCAAAAATTAGTATTTAATATTATTAATAAGTTTCAGATAAATTATGAATTGAATGTTGATATTTTATTGGTTTTTTCCCACTAGACGACTCATTGAGGTTTTTTGGGTGGGATTTTTTCTGGTACAGCAAAACAGGAAACTGTATAAGAGAAAAGGTATTTCCCAACCCAAATGTGGGAATTAACATAAGTGAATAATCCCACTGTCACCAAGACCATGACCTTATTGTCGACGTATTGCTAAGTTCATAGGATCATGCCTATATAAGGTGAATGTCAACCCTTCAGCAGCATCAGTTCCAGTCAATTCACTCTAGAACCACTATCAACCATGCAGCTCTTCTCCTTCGTCACCATCCTTGTGTGCGGTCTCTTGGCTTTGACCAGTGGTAAGTACTATAAAATACAATCATATTTAATATTGTCTACAATTAATAACTCTTCTTCAATAGCCAATCCAGTGGCAGATCCGGCCGGGGGAAATATCTTCATCAACGGACCCTGCGAGAAATGCAACCTGAATGCATCAGGACAATAGATTGTGGTGAAAAACGCTAACAAAGTTCCTTATTCACTTATAATCTGATCCCTAATACTTATGATCAGATTGTACACAAAATCAAAGTTTCTATTTAAATAAACATGTAAGAAACATTGGGAAAATCTACTTAAGCACTGCTTTATTTCATTTAATTAGAATTGGTTTTATTTTTTTTTTTGGATTTATTAGACTCCTTCCAGTATTAATTATCACTAACTGGTGAGGTTAACAGGAATAATGGCTAAAATAGTAACGTGAATTGGTATTGGGACTTGAATTACTGGAACGAACACACCGATTTTAAGTTTGGCCAGGGAAACGGCGTTTTTTTTTTTTGCTAAAATTCGGTTTTTATTTAATATTTTTAGAGCAAATTCTAATTAGTAAAATTTCAGTACTTATATAATTTTTATTTTAGCTTTTGGATTAAAACTAGTTATTTTATCCCTTGAAATTCTGGCAACACTGTTGGCAAGTGACAAGTGAAAAGGCGCAGCATTAAGTCTCTCGAATCGAGAGTCGAGTTGAGTCGAGTCTCAAGTGGCAAATCGCAGCACGTAGGTAAATTCGATATGAAGTAATAAGTGGACCCCGTTGCGTTCGCGTATCTTGCGCCACATTCATTTAGAACAAGATTACGATTGCAATTTGGCGACTCGTCGAGTGCTCCACGCACTTTGCATCCACTCGACTCGATTGGAGTTGAAATTGAAGTTGCTGCAGATCTCGCGGCACGCCCGCTGTCGTTAACTGTCGGTCGGTCGCCCAACCCAAACAACAACAACAACAACAACAACAACAACAGCAACGACATACCTAGTTTATACTCTGCATGCGTATATAAATTTAAGTAGACTCCATAAATAATAAGTTGTGTCTACTTAGCGACATGTACACTCTTGTAGATTGTGCGATTGTCCAAATACATTCCTCGAGTGACCATACTTAACTCGTTGTATGTTGTTGTGGCATTTATTGGCTTTAATCGGTTACTTTGTTGCAAGTACTTGTACTTAACTCACAAGCAGTTGCAAGTGGCAAGTGACAAGTGACAGCTAAAGGTCATGAAGTTACTTCAAATCACTTTTTCAATCAATTTGCAACAAAAATCAGCGTTAAAATCAAAATTTTGAAGCAATATATATAAAAAAGTCGACGTCAGCGCGAGCTTCAATTAGTGAATTTTGTTATTGCAAAATTTTGATTGTGTGTCTGAATTTGTAAGCTCATTCAAATTTCTATCTGCTCTAGAGAGTTTTTGATTAGAAAAAAATTTTTTTTTATATATAAAGCGAAAAAATAGTTTGAATTCGTGCCAAAAATTTTGTTTTTTGGACCATAGTGCACTTAAAATATGTTTTGTAAAAAATAATATGTGATATATAATTAGTGATCTATGTTTCTATCTGAATTCTTTTATCGAATGCAATTTACCTGAGAAACACACTCCTAGAAAATTCTGGCAAGAGAATAAAGTTAAGTCGTATATTATATTTTAGAATGGATCCTACAGATTTATATATATTTTCATACAAAAATGAAGAGAACTAATTTAAAAATAAATGTACAGCAACACACATACGAGTAGTTCAATACATAGTTCTAAACCTAATAACCACTAGTAACAACTGAAGGGATCGTCGCCTTCACTTCTCCATTAATAATCCACCTGGTTGCCATAACCAAAGTCCTTGAGGTAGTTATCAATGGCCAGATCGAAGGAGGACGATGATCCTCGTTTGATTGAGTTTGACTCGGGATTCTCATAGGATTTGTCGGGATACGCCTCTGTCTGGGTGGGATATGCCTCGGTCTGTGGCACGGGAATGGGAATGGGAACGGATTCGGGTTCGGGTTCGGGTGCTGCATATGACTTTGGTTGCTCGGGCTCGGGCTGTGGAATGGGATAGGATGTGGTGCTGTCATAGACGGGCGCAGTGGTGACCACCACCTCCTTGTAGGGCGTCTTTGCCTTGGCTATGGCACGTGATCCGGACACTACTGCGGAGGCGGCGGTTCTGATAGTCGGACCCGCTGAAGCTAATACCTGACTGATCAGGGGCTTGTACTCTGGTTTGTACTCTGGTTTGTACTCTGGCTTATACTCTGGCTTATACTCTGGCTTATACTCCGGCTTATATTCTGGCTTATACTCCGGTTTGTATTCCGGTTTGTACTCTGGCTTGTACTCGGGTTTGTACTCTGGCTTATACTCCGGCTTATACTCCGGCTTATACTCCGGTGTATACTCCGGCTTGTATTCCGACTTATACTCCGGCTTATACTCTGGTGGCGATGGTGAGTAATAGGCCTGTGGCTGAGCTGGTGCACTCGCCGGGTAACCCTTCTTCGTGCCATACGCGGTGCTCAGCAGATGCGCCAGTTCCTCCAGCGTATAATTAGGCGCATTGATGTTGCTCACAGCTGGCGAGGATGCGGATGTGGATGCAGCTTCATTGTACACCAGGGGATACGGTTTGTAGTTCCTCGAGGGTGCCGAATACTTGGGATAGTATTTCCGCTGGTGTGAGTGGGTATACTCGACTTGTCCGCCCGGCGCATAGTCCCCAGTGGATGTGATCTGTGTGATCTGCTGCTTGGGACTTGCCACCGACACCTTGCGGCAGAATTCCTTGCAGCCCAGTTTACACTCGCAGTAGCACTTCTTGTAGGTCGAGGGGGTCGAGGTGCTGTACAACGGCGGTGGGGCAGGCGTGCTGTAATACGGCGTACTGTAATACGGCGTGGTGGTTACGGGTGCTAACGTTGTTGTGGGCGTTGTGATTATCTCTGTGGTGATGGGCATCTCCTCCGTTGTGCTGCTGCTAGTGGGCGGCACATTTGTGGGTGTGGTGGGTGGTGCAATCGTTGAGGTGCTTATCTCACTGCACGGCACCTGTTCCCAGATCTCCTGCTCACACTCCGCACAGTACTCCGGAAAGTGGGCACGGCTCAGCCCAGAGACGCACAGCACGAACAGCACAATTGTGAACTTGTTCCGCACAATCATCTGAAAATAAATAATCAAGCAATTTGTTGGTTCACTTGCGGTTTAAGGGTCAATGTTCCCAATTCCCAATTCCCACTTCCAAGCCGAGAACCCATCGAATAGTGTCGATTCTAGTTTGTGTTTACTTAAATACGCTTCGATAGGGTGTAATACTTTTTTGGTAACATATGTAACAAATTTTAATAGAACATTTTTTAACTTTTTCGGAGTGAGAATTAGTTGATATCTATATAATTAAGGTTTTAAATAATATTATTAATATTTATCAAGTCATTTAATAGTTCGTTTAATTGCTACATTATAAATATTATTTCTGTTTAATCGTTTTACTGTCTGATGAATTATAATCTGAAATGCAAAATGGACAAACTATTTATCTAAAATATCCCATATCCTCTACCTAAACTAGCTATTTTCTATTTGATTAATTTTAATCAGAACCGATTGATCAATTTTATCCTGTCTGATTAATTTTAAACAAACTACCTGTGTAAAATAACCTATGTCCTCTTACTAAACTTCTCATATTTTTATTTTCCTCTTTAATTCATTTTATAGTCTTTTGATTTATTGGAATAATAGTTTAAAAAGATTAATTTATAGAGAGTATAACCACTCAGCTGTTTTTTTACCTACTTGATAATCCTCCTTTAAGCACTTTTAAGACTGATTAATTTTAATAAAAACAATTTTAGCTGATGAGATCAATTTAAAGATCATAAAATTTTTGAAATAATATCTAACTGATGATTAATCTTAATAATCAGTCTGCTGGCAAGGGTATTCGCACTTTGTTTACCTTACAAAAAGGTAGCCTATATTCGAACTCGATTTTGTTTTACCTTTCAGCAGTATTTCAATACAGTTGGCGGTGGTGATTGTCGTCGTGTTTGTGGTTGTGGTTCTGGTTATGGGTCTTGTCTCGTTGGTCGCGTGCAACTTCTTTAATGCAATTTGCTGAATAGCTCTTAAATACGTTTTGCTGGCTGCGAGCTATTTGCGAATGTTACAAATGGGTCGCGGAAGCGTTGCCCCCGTCACGTTCCAAATACTGCGCTTGTCGACTGCCAAGGGGGGGCACCAGTTGGTCAGGGAGGGGGGAGGACTGGGCGACGCCAACGCTCAACAATTGCTTTGATAACCACATCAAGACAATCACAGTTATTTTCTTTGTGCTTCCGTAGAAGAAAAGAATTTCATGCATTTCTTCGAGCACAGCTGATAATGCGAAGGGGAAGTGCGAGAGAGTGGGGAGAATGGAGAGGGAGAGAGAGCAATGAAGAGAGCGCAATGCTGCTCATTGCATTTGCTGCTCATCTGTTGTCTAATGATTCCAGCTTCCACTTCTACTTCCAGCTTGAGTTCCACATTTAGTTCAATTTCTAGTTCCATTTCTAGCTCTGCACGCATTGAACATTTTTTTGCATCTGAAGTTTTAGAGTTGACTGCTCGCTGGATTTATAAATTCTGGCTCTGGCTTTTGACTTTACTTATTTTTTTTAATTGTTTTGTAATTTTTCTTATCAATATGTCGATTAAGTTATCAATTGGGAAACATTTTTGTGGGTCTGCTCACGTACTTCACTGATATTCTCAGCTGACTAGTCTAGCTTTTTCTCTCTAACAAACCGATTAAAACATACGCTCGGTAATACAAATAAATATATCTATAGCTGTCTGAGAAGTGTCTGCTCAGATTTTTGATAGGTTAAAATATTGTTATTGTTATTCATTGACATTTTCATTTCATTATACAGCGGTGGCCATAAGTATTTTGACATTACTTAAAGTTAATTCTACTCATAATTTGAACTTACTGCGTGCAAAGTTTGGTATCAACGGAAAGGTCATTTGAATTCCTTTTGAATGATACAAAAATTTCCTTAACCCATTAGGTACCCATTGAAATTTTCCACTTCTTGTAAACGTCTACTTTTTTAACTTTTTTCCTGGATCTCAAACAAAAAATGTTTTGATGCAAAAAGTTTTTTCAAAGAATTTCAATTATGACTGCAACATTTTTTTTTTCAAAAATCACTTCGCTAGAATTTTTTGTCATTTTCAAAAAATTATAAAAAATACTAACGAAGAGAGTTTTGAATTTATATACTCGTATTTATATTTAGAAAAAATAAAGAAAACAAAAATTTAATAATTGAATTCAATTTTGAACTAGAAGAAAACCAAGAAAATTATAAAAACTGTTACAAGAAATATATAAAAACTGGTAGTTTTTAAACACTCAAAAATTTGCAGTGTTTTTGAAAATATAAGATAAGCTTTTGTCTACATTTAAGAAAAACTTTATCTATGGGAAAATTTGGAAAACTTTGTTCAATAAAAAATTAAACAAGCTTAGGTCTGATAATAAATTAAAATAATCGGACATGAGACTCACATTGGCCTGATATATATTTTTAACAAAAATAAATAAATAAAAAAAACCACAAAAGTTCTTAGCTTAAATTGGCAATCCGTTTCTGAAAAGGTCTGGCTCTAGCGAAGATCTGAACCTTTGGATGAATGCTTCTCTTGTCAAACGGCACCGCTTCCGCCTCCGCCTCCACCTCCGGTTCCAGTTCCTGCTGAGATTCTCCAGTCTCTTTTTGTGCCTGGGAATAGCTGCGTTTTCTTAGCTTCTCCCACTTGGGTCTGGGAGGGGAATCCTCGACAGCTGTGGCGCTCACGCTCGCACTGGAGCTGGCACTGGGCATGGCCAGGTCAATGGTATCGGTGGCATTGGCGGAACTCGTGAGACGTCGCAGCATCTCTTTATAATGCGGATGATCCTCCGTTATGAACTCCGGCTCATCCTCTGGATTAAGGATCTGATAGTTGGGTGTTCCCAGCTCAAATGTGGTTACATCGCCATGCTGGACTTTGTTCTTCAGCTCCGATGCATCCCAGCCGTATTGTTGCAATGGCGCCATCCACTTGTCGTCCACATCTTTGGCCTTGGACTCTACAGTTGTAATGGATCCCAGTGCAGTGAGCATTAAGATTACAGTTACAGCTTGTTGTGTCGTCAAAGCGTCGATGATCATTTTGGTACTGACCCATCCAAAGACAACGCCATCAATCGTTGCATTTTCAATCTAAACTCAATAGAAATCCAACTCACTTGATCTGCACGTGCGTCCCCCCTGACAGATAGAGATTGAGTTCAAGAGAGAGACTGTAGATTGGGGAGTACGTGAGATAAACGACTTCTATGGTGTCTTGATGTCTTGATGCCTCTCGTCTGCAGACAGAATTAGTTTATCTCTGGATTCTGCTTAAGACAGCAGCCAACTGAGCAAACTTATCTAACGATGACACATCATACATCACATATATATATACATACTTACTATGTGTGCAAGTTCAGGTAAATGGTTATTATATCATCATATCTGAATGGGTTTTGGGTATGACTAAACTACACTGTCGTTACATAAATTGTCGCTTGCGACGGAAATCTCGCTTATCAAAATTTCTCAAAACGTGTTTTTAAAGTTGTCATATAAATATGTAAAAAAAAATTATAAAAATACCTACAATAAACATATCTAGAATTGAGAAAGGATTCGATATTATAATGTGAATCGATCTTCAGACACTCCTAGATATTCTATTATTCTTTTATTCCATATATACAGGTGTGCTACGGAAACCTCTTCCACTTGAATTTCATTTCTCCGTGACACAGTCAACTCAGCTGAAAATTTTTTAATTTTTCGCTCAATCCACTGGGTTTCGATGCCATGAGAATAATGTCACATTTTTTGTCTGAATTTTAGAATTTAGAGTTCTCAAGTAACTTTTATTGTTTGACGCGCCAATACCTTTTAAAAATTTTTAAGCTATAAAATATCAATTATTATATAAATGAGTTAAATTATATTAAATAAAAACCTAATGCTCTGAAATGACAAATTTAAAAACCCTTGCAAAATTTAATCTAGGAAGTGGTCAACCCAGCACTCGAGTTCGAAAAGGTGCTAAAAAAATTAAATCTCTCAAAGTTCTGGGGCAGAGTGAAATTTTTCGAGCGAAATTGCTTTTCTCTGAATTCGATTTCACTTGTGATTTCGTAGCACACCTAATAAATCTTCTGTTTCGCTTTTGATTGGGACTTCCTGAACATCCTTTCTAAGAATAAAAATAATTTGATCTGTTAAATTGAAAGAAATATTTTTTTTTTTAAAATATCAGTCATTGGTTTGGCTTCAAAAAAGAGAATATTCTTTTAAATTCAAAAGTAAAACTCAAAACGTTTTTTTGTGTTCTTCTGCAGAACAGATTCAATATAATTATATGCATATGATGTAAGCATGTAAGTATGTACGTATGTATGTGATGCATCTTTTCAATGTGTACAGAGTTTCGATGTACGAAATAATGTAAAGTAATGTATGTATATAACTTAATTGCGATGTATGCGAATGCGAATGTGAATGCGAATAGTTGGCATCTTTGAGATATTCTACTTGCTCCTCATCCTGCTGTTCAATTCGTGATGTTGTGATGTAATCGATGAATGATCAGTTTTTCTGAGAAGACTCTAGTATTTGTATTGGGCTGTGGGTCCCGATACCGATACATAATTGCCCTCGGAGGGCTCGTGGGCCTTGAGAATGGCCTTGGGAGCGTAGTGAACCAGAGGCAACGCAGGTGTCAAAATCTTGGTGGCAATCAGTTTCTTGTGCTCAATCTCTGGCTGGGGAATCTTGATGTCCGTCGGCTCGCGTCGGACAATGGCATTGAAGCCGTTGTGATCATCGGCAGTGTAGTCCACAGTGCGGAGATAACCATCGGCATCGATCAACGTGTATTGACCCTCGACCTTGTCGTCCTTGCGCGACTCCTTCTGGCTCTTGATGTCACCCGTATGGGGATCGTTGACTGCCCAGTGGAACTCGTAAGCAACTGGCCCGTAATCCGGCTCCGGGTGCAATTCAACGGCCCAAACAGCTCCAATCAACGCCAGGCAAATGCAGAACAAATAACTCAACTACAAATTTGAGAATGTTTCAGAAGTTCTTTGAAAAGAATTCAATTACTTACTTTTCCCATCATTTCAAACGGAATTTTCAACTGCAAGACTGAAGAACTGGAGAGAGAACTGTGTACGCACAAGTCGCTGATCGAGATCGTTGTAATTAATCTGTGTAGTCCTCGGTGTTTTTATACTCGATTCGATTCGGACTCCACGACAGCCTCCAATGCCTCAATCTCAATCGGGCTCAGTGTGTCTCAATGTCTCGGGGCATGTGGCAACAAGATAAACTCTTTCAATTGCCTCCCAATACCAATGACCGCCGCCAACAAGAAAATTTGGAACGCGCTCATTAAGTGAGTAAAAATAATTAAACATAAAATATGCTAAGTGCTGACTTGGCTAAGACCAAACTAATACATATATTTAATCAATATAGTCATTTTGTGTGCTTTGATAAGTATTGATTGCAGTGAGTAAAAAAGAAAACTACAAGTGCATATTCCCATATAATTGGCAAATCGCAAGGTTTATGCATACCCTGTAAAAAAGCCTAAGGGGTACCTTGAAATAAGGGCCCAACCAGTTTATAGGACCTAGACGATCTCTCTGTTTCTTGGTTCAGTCTTTCAGGAATATCCTCAAAAAATATTTTCAAGAAAACTTAAAAAATTCAAGTCGATTTCGGTTTCTAACTACAAATATATAAGTTCTAATCTTAGCTTTCAAATATAAATATTGTCTATAAACTCTAAAAATTTTTCATAAAATAAATGAAATCAATGTTCATATTTTATATATTAGAGGAGAGACCTAATCTTTCCTACCTCATAAATATAGATAAATATTTATTAACAAATATAACATGTTGACTTTTTATTCTAATAAATTTAGTACAGTTTTAAATTTAAAAATACTACAGGGTATAACCGAGTCAATCTCATAACTATACTTATTAAGAATAAATCATTTTACTTTAAGCTGATCCATTAAAATTCCTAAAGGTACTAAAGTAGTTTATGGAATGAAAACATTGCGAAATATCTAAAAATTATTGCATGCAATCAAAGAGATCATAAAAAATACTTGAATATTTTGGTACATATATATATATTTTTCCTTTTAACAGATTGTCGTGTGCTGTCGGTTAAATATTTAGATCCTCCAGAGCGCTTTGGCTAATTGATGTGGCCATAACCTGTTTGATGTCATTAACAAATATTTTAATTAATCGCCATTAGACGATGTTTGGCTTATTTGATGCTTTAAAATTCAGGTTTTCGCATACTTTGAAGTTTTATTAATTATTTTAGTTTCTTGTTTTAAATATGCTCGTATGTATAAATATGCAACATGTGGCAAACGTGTCACTTGTAAGGCGTAACTTGCTTAAAACTGGGTTAAACAGCGCTACTAAGTGCCAAATACGATCGATATTTTAGCATACCTGCAATGCATTCTCAAGATGAAATGTCTTTGACTAATTTGCCCAACGGCACTGTAGCTGCTCTTGGAAGGCGGATCACTTGGCAGGACACTACTGTTACAATTGCTGATACTGTGATTATTAAACAGGACAGTACTGCTACATTTGCTGAACAATGATCAATATGCAGGACGGTACTGTAACTGTTATTCGTACTACCATCAATAAAGAAGACTGCCCTATGTATTTTCAAAAATAGCGAAACACCAAATTTTCTTTGATCAAACGAAATGCATGCATGATCAATAGGCAAGACGGTACTGTTACTGTTCTTTGTACTGTAATCAATAAAAAAGAATTTACAACTTATTTTAAAAGTTAGCCAGTGAAAAAATTTCCTTTGATCAAACCATATACATGTATGATCAATAGGCAGGACGGTATTGTCACTGTTATTCGTACTGTAATCAATAAAAAAGATTGCACTATTTATTTTAAATTAAATTTTCTTTGATCCAACCATATACAGTGATGGCGAAAATAATATAAACGACATGAACGTTGACATTTCAAATAAAAAATTGTATAATGCTGTCCCTTGAAATTTCCCTGTATTTAGTATAATATTCTGCTTGCTATAATCTTAATAATATTTATGTAATTGATATCAATTTTTAATGTGTTACTTTAGAGCAGAATCATTTTATACATTAATTTTCAGTCGACACCTTCATTGGATTATCGCTTCAACCATTAATCCGCTAAGTTATCAGTTAAATTTAAATGTTTACTTCATTCAATCCGTTTCCTTCTCATTCTCCTCCTCTTTATCCAATTTGGCGCGCACTGTGCGTTGGTATCGCGAACGCAAAAGCTCCCGTCTCAGGCAATTGCTCTCAGCCTCCACAGTTTGTATGAGCTGCAATCGATGTCGATAACTCTGTAATTGTGTCCATCGATAACTGATTGTTTACACTTACGCTGTGTGTCATGGCGGCGCGTTCCAATGTCTCTGCATCCGCATCATCGTGCTTAAGAAAATAATCACTATTGCACGAGGAGGCCACATTCCGTCGATGGGCACGGCGTGCCTCCAGATCAGCTGGATCTTCTGGCTCATATTTGGGTGGTGGATCGTCCACGACTTCTGGTTTGGGCGCCGTCGCCAGTTGCGTCTTTAATGCCGCCAACTCCTCGCGCAAACTTTGATTCTGCATTTCCAGCAAGTCGACCTGCAAGCATTGGAATTATTAATTTTACTCTATGGCAGGGATTAAAACCGATACGAATTTGTTCGCATTTAGGTTTTAGGTTATCGGTTACGCAAAATCTTAAAAAAAAAGGTTCGTAACGGTAAACCGGTTTTGGTATATTTCGGTTTTGAAATACCGGTATGGTTTCGGGTCACAACAAAAAACTTTTTTTTTTCCAATAATAGTAAAAGAGCATTTCTTTCTCACCGTTTCATGCACGTTTTTTATCTATTTATGAAAAGCTCGATTTTGACTTTAGACCCATGGTTTCTTGGGCAAATCTACTTAGAATTCGTTGAAGATTACGATTTTAACAACCGCTTGAAATTGAAAAAAATTTATTTTTGCTCCATACAAATTGACCCACTCTTAAGTTTATACTTTGGGTATGTACACACATATGTAAAATCGAAATTAACCCTTATAAATGAACCGGTTACTAAACGGTTATTTGGGTTTACAGAGTTTCGGTTATTTGGTTTCGGTCAAATGGAAATTTTTTTATCGGTGACGGTTTCAGATACGGTTTCAAATTTCAATAGGTTTTTACTGGTAAAAGCTTACGGTTTCGGTTAGGGTTTTAATATAGTTACTCATATGACTCACGCTTTCCAGCTCAAAGTCCATTTCATCAATGATGTCGTAGGATTCGTCCAGGGCCGTTTGCATCTTTGCCAGCTTCGCTTGCAGCTCTCTCACCTCGAAATCACTGTTTTTATTTTGCTGCGACTGCCGCTTCTCCAGCATCATTTTCTGCTCTGCACGTCGCAGAAGAATCAATTGGAATCAGCTTGGAATATGTATGGAAAATGGATTAATTACCAGAGTTTCTTTGTTCTACAGCGGATTTCATGACCAGGCCGGTGAGTGTCTTTTGCCGCTTAAACATTTCCTCCAGCGCCTTGCAACGTTTAACCTTTTCCAGATACGCATCGTGCAACTTGTTGTACTTCTTCTTGTGCAACTGCAGCGTGTCTAAGATGCGATCGCGTTCCTCCTCCATGTGGAATGCCTTGATCTTAGCCTCTACCTGCACGGAGGAGCTGGTGTGCTGATCCGTCGAAACACGGTTCAATCGATGCCGCAGCAGAAGATTCTCCTCCTCGAGTCGTGCATTCTGTGATTTAACTATGATGAGAGAACTATAAAAGGGAAATCTGACTAAAATTGCGTATACGCACTAGCTGCCAGCTCTGCGTAAAGCATCTGCATGGCGGACGACGATGGTCTCTCCATATTGGAGTACAATATCTGACTGTTTCTATTACTCAGAAGGGCAAGACTTCTTATCAGTTAATGTTGAATAAGATAAGATAATCAATTGCTATTGTTTACCTACATATATTGTTGTCACATCGGCATAGGTAAATCTATAATTTCTGTAAACCAGGTTTATATTGAAAATATAAATTCCACTAAATTATGTAAAATAGAGAAAATTAAATATTTAATATGTTTAGAACAGCGTGTTGCAGCCCTGAACAGACGATTTACAACAGCTTGTTCCCCAACCCCTTCAAAGTTAAAGCTTTCAAAGCTCACACGCTCTTAGGTTTTGATATTAGCTAATGCAGGGTATCCACAGTAGAACTTTTTTGTCGAACGTGTTCGTCGAACACAATTCTGTTTCACCAAATTTGTTTTCGAACATAGATATCCACATGCGAACTTTTGTCGCACACAACACGTTCGACAAACAAATTCTACTGTGGTTAGATACCCTGCTTAACACACATTTGGGTGAACCATAAAAAACAAAAACAAGGACAAATGTATTTTATACTCTCTGGGAAAAGCAAGTGAAACGACTGGTGATTCCCGTTACATAATTTATGATTTGTACTAAATTCAATAAACTTATTAAGACATTAGTTTGAGGTAATCTTTTATTCTTATTTTAACTTTTTGATACCGCATGAGTTCCACTAAAATAAACATAACAGACATTGAAAATTGACAATAAAATCAGTTCAATTTTAACATCGTTGTGGAACCATCTGCCAACCGTATTACCAGGCGAACAGAATCGTTAGCAAGAGAATATTCGAGCGGGCGCTAAGCTGAAAACCAAGCTGTGATTAAGAAATAACTCGCGTGCGTGTGTGTGCGTGTGTGTGAGTGAAGCGACACGATGATGCAGAAAGAGCAGCTCTGCATGTTCTGATCAAGCGCCCGTTACACCAGGCGAACATAATTAACAGCAAGAGAGACAACGAGCGAGCATCAAAATCGAATGCATGCTGTAAGCAAGTGATAGAGGGAGAGAGAGAAAGTCCGATTGTTGTTGACGTCAAATTCGAATGCAAGCTGTAAATGAGCGAACGAGGGAGAGTCGCAAAGCCCGCTTCTTGTTGTTGTGTGGGTGCGTATCAGTATGTGTGTGTGTGACAACGCAAATAAGAGCAGCTGGAGCAATTGCGCGATCGTTAAATTTGAATCTTGAAATTAAGTAGAAATAAGATTCCATTTCAAAATGGAACACAATTAAATTAAGACACAAATTTCAATTTGTCTAGTACATACATACATAATTTTTATTTTCTTGTCAATAGTCTCATGTTTTCACTTCATATATATAATTTTATTACATTCATTTCATTTGTAGTTATTTTAATATTTTCTCTAAATAAAAATATGCATTTCTTAATAATCTACGCATTTTTTTTTTGTGTGTGTAATTTACTCGCACCTAATTGTTACGCAGCTAAACTGTGTGTTTAAAATCCATTTTCAATATATAATATATATATATAGATGTATGTATATGTATATTATATTATTGTATAATTATATATCTATTGTGGGGTGCACGGATTTCATTTTCTCTTTCTAACGTCTGTGTGACTTCATGGTGTAAACTTAGAACATATGTTTTCTTTAAGTCTAAAAACATTTAATTGAATACAGGAATTGCACTAAGCGAATCATGAGAAATCACATGAAATGAATAAAGTAGATGAAAGAATGCAGATTCTTTCAAAAATACAGTTGCAACATTATGTATTTATTTACTAGGTATCCGACAGATACACACACTAACTTAACTAATAGATACTGACTAACTAGATTTGCAGTTACGTTCTCTAAAATGCATTTGCATTATTTTATATGTCTATAGTGTATAATTAATTGATATATTTAAGGCATTATCGTTTAAAGTACGATGTTCTGTATTAAAACGTTTAATTATGCTTGTTGTTAAGGGTCTTAAGGAATTCGACTTGTTTGCATACTATGTAAGAGACTTTTATTTAGTAGAGCTCTGATATGGATTCCTTATCTAATACAATATACATTTATTTAGCTTGTTATTATTTATTGCATTATTCATTACATTTTCTAAACATTCTTTTTGTTTTTTTTTTTGTTTTTTGTTTATTTACTCACACATTGTTTCACAGCACAATTTCCATTGACAATTGTTTTTACATAAATATTTAGTATTATTATTCATATCATTAATTTAGTCGCAATTTTCTATTGGTATTCTTTTAAAGTGCACGCAGTCAAAATGTTAATACACAATAAATTTCTTTTATGCTTCGAAACCGAGAGATTGCACAATGTAAAGTATATGTAAGTAAAAGCCATCAGCAGGGTTAATTCAAAATCGAATCGAAATCGTGAGACAGTTTTAGATACATTTTCGAGCAGGTTAAGATTCAGTACCAGAAGCAGTTCTACGACTTGATCTGTTTATGGAAATTAAAGAATTATTACGTTTTGCGTACTTTGTCCAGTCCAAATGGAACTTACATATTCAATTTATATAAAATATGCCTATCACAACAAACTAATAACTAAAAATATGTTTCGGTTATTATTAATATTATTATTACTGTTGTAGTTTCTGTTGTTGTTGCTACTAATGCTTACAAAATAAATTATTAAGCTATTCATAAATATTGTTGCAATATTAGTTGCTCCAAATTATGAACAAACTTCAGTGAATCGGTATTGAAAATAGTTTTTTATAATCTGGTTGTTTAGTTATTTCTCTACGAGGAAAGTACAATTGAACACTTGGTTGTAAGTACAAGAAAAGCAGTTCTAGTCACATTCATTCATCATTAAGGAATTTGTAGACAGACATACACTTAGGCAAAGTCATTGGGATGGATATTGAGATTGGGCATTTGAGATTGGGATTTGGATTGTGATTTGTATTTAAAATTGAATTGAACTGAACTTTGCCAGGAATGTAGAGGCTTCATTATTTAGCTGCCACAAGCCGTAATCAGCTTAAAGCTACGTGAGACATTTGAAGGATTAATAATTGTTACACTACTAAACACAGGAACATTTGCAACTAACGCAACTACAAACGAATCGAGGTCGATTCCTCGTCGTCATCGTTGTCGTTAATGAGCTCATTGCGATCATCATCGATCTGAATTTTGTGATGCGATGTATTTCGCGTATGTTGTTGTTGCTGCTGCTGTGTTGTCCGATTGTGTGCAACACTTGCAACCACACTGACTGGTGCAGTTGCAGATGCCACGTCTGTGGACAACATGCTGTAGTTTAGATCCTTCGAGTTGGTGCGTCGATGTCGCAATATGCTGAGTCCTGTGGCTGGCTCTGTTAATGCCTGTGCATTTGTGTTTAGATCCTTGGAATTGTTGCGCGAGTGGCAACGTGATCCTGCCGCAGCCTCTGTCTCATTGGAATTTTTCAGCTTGCTGGCATCGGAGCTCACGACATTCTTCAGCACATTGACATTCTTCTTGGGATTGCCGTGATGCGAATGATGTGGATGCCGCAGAAAATCCGCATCGAAGCGTATATTGTTGGGCATATAAATCTGATCGTAGCTGTGATTCCGCGAATGCTTCTTCACAAAGTGTCCACAGCCCGTGGTCAGCTCATCATCGTCATCCTCCTCGGCGCAATCCTGTGGCCTCAACTGATTCTGTATATATCGTATGGGCAGCGTTGGATCGTCGCGCAGTGTTTTGTGCCGCACATCATGTGGATTCAGATCCGTCGAGTGATTGCGTGTGTGCGACTGCAGCTTCTTCAGGTTCCTGTATTTATCGCCTGCCGCATCTGCCGCATTGCCAGCCACGTTGTGATCCTTGGCGAAGCTTCGTATCATCTTCACATCGCACGAAGAGCTGCGGAAGTGCTTCTTCGACTTTGTCTGCGGCATGTGGCAAGTGTTTGCTGCTGGCAACACCTGGCCGCATTTATCGTAGCTGAAATCGAATTGTAATTAGCCTCAGTTTGCGAGTGAATATTCACACCAAAACTCACCAGTATTCTAGCTGCATGGTGCGTGAATCATTGCGCGAGTGTCGCAGCACTTCAGTTGGTATCATCAGATCCCCATTGCCGCCAACGAATCCAGTATTCGGCTCACTTCCCGACAGCTTCTCCTCAAACACTGCAAATGTATAAGAAAATTTAAATGATTGATCGATATAATACGTATATCTTATTTTAATCCTGTTGTGCCAGAGATTTTTGTTTAGATATTTCAATTATTATACCCATTTTTTGGGAAACAAATTAAATTACATTGTTTTTTTTTTGGGGGAATAAAATAATTTTAATTTGTCAAAATACCCAAACCTTAATGATGAATCAATTTAAAGGTCAAGTCTAAAAAAATGAAAAAAAAAATTAAATTCCCAAAAAAAACAAAGTTTTAATGAGAATCCAATTAAATTTAATAATAATTTAAATTTCACAAAATACGCTAAAATTCCATTTCCAAATGAATTCATATGTCAAACTATGCCCAAAAAGGAAAATTCAAATTTTGTGCAAAAGTTACAAGTAAAAAATTTATCGAAAAGATTTGAAAAATATTCAGTTTTCTAAATAAAAAAAAATGTAAATGAGAAATTAATTAAGGGACATTCAAGCAGAAAATCGATAGAGTTTTAAAAAAGTAATGAAAGTTACAAGATTTTTAAAAAATGACAAGCGGTATGTTTGGGAATATAATGAATAAATATAAAACTTCAAAGTACGATTTTTTTATATAGAGAATCAACTGTCTCATCATCAAATTGACATTCGGTAAACAATTTCGTTGAATTTAAATGATATATTGAGACTTACATTTATCCAAACTGATGATGGAGCCAATAATGGGATCGCCGGCATTCAGAGGCTTTATTTTGTCGAGCTGCTTGCGCCTGCGCACGAGCCACCAATCCACGATGAAGATGCACAAAGCAACCAACTTGACGACGGCACAGAGACCCACATATCTGATGGAGAAAAAATAAGGATAATGATATATAACTACAACATTAACAATTAATAAAAAAATGACGGGGATTTATTGTGTGATTTGTAAATAAAAATATTTACAACAAAGGGTTTCAAACAATTTTCCTGATAAATGAAATAATATCCTGTTTCCAGGATACTTCATCTCAATCATCAGATAATATATTTCAGTTTTGATTTTGTGACTCCTAATATCAAATGTTAAATAAAACTTACTTGTAGCGAAACTTTTCAATGTCGTAGATGAGACAGCGACCGCCTTTCTCGCCACAGGACGATTTCCAGAGGATGCAGGTGGAATCGATGAGATTGCCAAAGACAATGGGAGCCGGAATATAGCCGAATAATCGAAAGATGACAAACTGCATGCCCAGGGCAAAGGAACGCTCCTCCTCCGAAACGGAGCGCAGCACAATCATCAGCAACGGCATCTGTGTGGATGCCACGACGAATGTCATGAAGAACAGCAGTATGAGGAATGGATAAATGGTGCGACAGGGCGTGGCACAAGGTCCAGCTGTGGCCACCGGCACCACGGTCACCTCGGCAAAGTCCTCGTTGGCACTCAATGCCTGAGCCTGACTCCCTCCGGCGCCGCGATAAATGCTGCCTGAAATGTTGGCGTGAACACCTGGAAAATCGAGATAGCAGTAAGTTGAGGATTGGACTAAAGCAAGGCATTCACTTACATGCACAATTGGTATAGTTGGAGCTGGAGGAGAAGGCAGTGCAGCCGGCATGACACGGACTGAAGTAGGTCAGTCCGTTGTTGCCACAAACGGGCTCCACTTCGCTGGTCAGACACTCGCAGCCAAAGTTGCAGGCGGCGGTTAGATTCACCTGAAACGGTTGCTCCAAAGTCGAGCCCTGCTTTGTGTAATACGGTATCGTTGTGCCGGCCATTTTGAGATTGTCACAGCCCAAAAAGAAGAGCAGCGCATAGCAGGCCAGGCAGATCACATTCGTGATGAGCACAAATTGAACGGCGCCTTTGGGTTTCAGCTGGAATCGCTTGAGGACACAGCCGCCAATGAAGATGCCAATGCAGGCGCCGGGCACGGCAATCGAGCCCGTAAAAATGTTCGCCTGGCTTTTGCCCAGACTGAACTGCGTCTCCAGATACTTGGGCAGAAAGACCACAAAGCCGGAGACAATCATCAGTTCCATGCACGCGCCCAGGCAGGTGACAATGTAGACGGGATTCTTGACCAGACGCAGCATTGATTGCGGTATATCCTTGATATCCTTGCCATAACCAGTGTCCACCTTGGGCTGTGGCTGGGCCTCCTCCTCTTTGCTGGTCACCGCCACAATCTCCTTCTTCACCTTTCCCAGTTCATCGGTCGCCGCCGCGGCCACCGTCGAGTTATTCGGAAGTGCGAGCTGCACAACGCTACTCTTGCGGATCTTCTTCTTCTCGCGCGTCAGCACCTTGGGAAAGGAGAAGAAGGGCACGGCCACCACGAGCAGAACGACGCCGCAGAGGAGGAAGCCACCCCACCACATGCCCACCCAGCGACGATCACCGGGAGCTGCAAAACGAAAGATGGGAGATAATCAATAAGTACTCTTGAGACAAAGAATTATTTGAGCTAGATCAATGCAATTTAAATGCATGATGAATTAAGAGGCCAAACTATAATCAAAGTGATAATCCGCTTGAAAATCTGATCAGTTTAGGCCAGGGACCGTAACAATTATAATTTTTAAAATATAAATCATTAATTAAAAGTTATTTGCTGATTTTTATCAAAAAAATTAAATGAAAACTCTTGTTTTTCAATCTAAATAAAAAAATTATAAAATAATAATTAAATTTACTAAAATTGATAAATAACTATTATTTTCAATTTCTAAATTTAAAAATTAAAAAAATTTTTTACTTTCAATTTTTATAATAAAAATTTAAAAATAATTTTTATTGTATAATTTTTAAATAAAAATTAAAAATAAATAAAAATAAAAAATAGATTTATTGTTAAAATTTGAGATCAAAGAAACCATTGAAATAAAATCGATATTTCGATATTAACAATTTATATTAATATTTGAATGCAGAATGAATTTAAAAGCCAATCCATGCTCAAAATAATGGCTAGAAATTCAGATTAGTTTTAGCAAAGTTATGAATGCAGAAAATTCGTCTGATTTTTGATCTGGAAACTTTGCATTTCAGTATGTTAGAGACTTGATTTTTTAGAGATCACTCTGTAGAGATTTGTCAACGAGTTTGGCAGCTTTAGCTCTTAAAACGAGTCTCTGAGATCTCGAAAATGAAAGATGAAGAACACTCGAAATTTGGATGGTATTTCACTCAAATGTTTATTCCATGTATAATTCTCATCTTAAGCTACTGATATTCTGTTAAATTGAAAAGCATTTTACTTACTTATGGATATGATGGTCGACGACAGCGAGTCCATGTGAAAGGACAGCAGATATGCGCCGAGAAGGAAGCCAACGACAGGACCAAAGGCCGCCATGCTGTACATGCAGCCAATGTACATCGAGGAGCTCTCGGTGCGCACATGGTCGTCCACATAGGTGGTGCCCAGCGTGAAGAGCGGACTGCCGCCGCAGCCGAGGAGGAGCTGGGCGAGCACAAAGAGCAGAACGGGACCCGTTGTGGAGGCCTTGCCCTCCAGGCAGTTGTCCTCGCGCAGGGTGTGGGGGGCGAGAGGCTGATTGGAGAGACCGCTAGAGAGTCGACCCAGATCCATATCCTGGTCACGTACCAGAGCGCTGCGACAAATATTATCGCTAGTCTTGTTCTTGATCGCAATGCCCGGATTGGGCTCGCCCGTAAAATGTGGCACCATAAAAACGAGAGATCCGATGCCCATGATCACCGCACCGATGCCTATCCAGACGGGAATGTGTCGCCGGCTGCCCAGATAGCTGACAAAGATGACGGTTATGACGTTGCCAATCTCATAGCTGGACGCAATCAGACCCGAATAGCTCGACGGGATCTCAAAGCGTTTCTCAATGGTCGTAATCACGGAATTAATATAGCCCGAACTCAATGCCTGCTGCATCATCACCAGCAGCGACAGCAGCAGAACAAAGATCTTGATTCTGGCAAATCTTTGGATGCCATATGGTCGGCAATTCAAGATGCCACAGTCGCCCGAATGGAACTGCTCCTCATCCTCATCATCATCATCGTGATCGGCATTGTTGCATTTGACGCTCGCCGATGGCTGCCGACTGTGACACTTGAGTACATCATTCATATCAGATCCTCCTGATCCTGCTCCTGCTCCCGATGATGCTCCAGTTGTTATTGTCGTCATTATTGTGGTTGCCACGTGGGCCGTGTGTGATGCTCCATCCTGGGCCGCATCTATGCTGCTATCGTCTCCACTATTCGCTTCCGAATAGAGACCTGTCATCTGGTACATCGATTCCTGTCGCCTGCAATTGGAGGGACAACAACAAATCATTCAGATAACCATTAACCAAATACTCTTCCACTCAATTGCTCATGACTTTCTGTCTCTCTCTCTCTCTCTCTCTCTCTCTCTGGTCACTCTCTTTCTTTGTTTCTTTCACTGTGATTTTGTGCATTAACTATAACCAAATAAAAACATTAATTTTTTTTGTTCATTTTCAATTTTGACAAGTATTCAACGGATTTAATTTTCAAACTAAAAAAATACTTTAAAAGCTAGCTTTAAAATATCTTTAATTTATCAGATTCCATACCAATCGATTGGAGAATCGATAAAGATACTATAGTCGATAACGATATTAGATAAATACTAATTTTATCGGATCGCTTCGATAAGTATTCAGAATCGCTTATCGACAAGTCGATAAAACAATTTAACTTAAGCAATCGATAAAAAAATAAACAACAAGCATCGTTGATCGTTTGTAGAATAACCCATCTGACAATAAATTTTATCTTACTTTATTTCCCAATGTTTCAACATCTCAAAACAGGCAATCGATACTCTGGCCGTGTTCACTAGAACAAATCGACAACAGAATATCGATGAAGTTTGTATGATTATTCTGGTGATTGATCATCATGATTTTAAATTTTGTGATGCTTTGTTATCGATACAACAAGTCGTATTTTTTAGGAATGTGGTTATTGAAAATGTTTGAAACTTTCTTATAAATAGAAAATATTTAATGCGCATACAATATTGGCTTATTTATTGATTAATGCAACATTCAAATTACATTAAGCATTTTTAGCCAAACTCTTTAAAAAAATTTTTTAATAAATATTAAAACTTTGACAATGAAAGAAATGTAAACTTTAATTTTGCCTCAAAATTAAATCAAAGCGCCATCAAAAATTATTTGATTTCTGATAGTTGATTACTGATTGATTAGTTCTGGGGAACAAGGCCAATGGCCGTGACAACACATTATACTTAGATTTCATTTCTATATGCATACTCTGATATTACCAGTCTTATATTATTTTTTTATTTCGCTACATTTTCATAGAATTCAAAGCTCGAAACAGACTTGATCAAATCATTAAAGGTTCTTTTGAAATCACCCCTAGAAAAGAGTACTGAAAATGTATTAAATAAAGCTTTGGCTTAGCTCTTAAGCTGCTCTAAGATAAGTTATAGTAGATTGAAGTTGCAAGTCCTTTGCCAGCGACCTAGAACTTGAGCTCCATTCAAACTCAAACTGAAATTCAAATTCAAGGACTCAATTGCAAATATCCCATTCAATGTCAAACAGCAAAATGAGTAAGGAGCCAACTCTTTCACTTGCCAAAAGTGGCAACTGCAACTGTTGGTGCAACTCATGCCACAGTTCGCGGAGTTGCAGCTGCCCCAAGGCGACTGTGCCTCACGTGCCACAAGCCACAAGGCCTGTGTTGTCCCTGACTTGAGGCCGTTGAATGAATATACATATATATACATATATATTATTGAATTGAAGTATATCAATATTTGACCGACGCTCTGCAAATCGACTTGCCATCGATTGTGTCTCGTCTTCTGAATTATTTAAGAACACTAGTCGCCATTTGTTGAAGGCCTCTTTCTGCCCCTTTTCCTTCCCTTCTTGCTACGCCCTAATTACACAAACAATCGAATACACTCGTGAGTACTCGCAAACGAATAATGTCGAGCTTTTGTTTGCTCACGGAGTTCAGGTGTCAATTTATTGTCGGTAAATGCTTGCGTTTTCGAAACTTGGAAGTTGCCACGTGATGGGCCTCGACCCCACCCCTGAGCACATTTTCCCATCCTCCAAGTTTTCCTCACCTGTGACCTTTGCGATGTGTCGTGTCGACATCGCCTACAGCTGGGTTTGAGCCTGAGCCTGAGCCTGAGGCTGTTCCTAAGCCTGTGGCAGGGACAACACCTGTCACCGATCCCGATGCCGTTACCGTTCCCCCTGCCGTGACTGTGACCGCAGCAGGATTGGATTCCTGTTCGAAGGAGGGATTTGTATACTGCTCCGTATGCTGTGGACCGGATCTGGTTTTGGCTGACATTTTGTTGCATTTATGTTAAAGTTATCGTGTTCCGCATTTGCGACCATTCAATCACTTTTCTGAGTTTTCCCCGTTTTTCTAGTTGCAACTCTAACTCTAGTTGCTAAGGCGATGTGGCAGATTCTGCAAGCAACAAAAAAGCAAAAAGTGAGAATAAATTGCCATAAATATTTGAATAAGAAAAAGTCATATAAATATTTTAAATAACGCAAGGTAGAAACGTATAAAAGTGGTGCAATTTAAATGCATGAGGCATTGCATGATTTATAAAACTTATTCATATACATAAATATTAAAAGATAAGCTGAAATAAATGAATATAAGCATTTAATGTGTGTACATAAATAATATGTTAAGTGTTCGATGTATTTTAGAACTCCAAATGTCAGAAGACAATAACAAAAAATTTGATAAATAAAATTTAAATATTAATTAAAATAACGTTAGATGGACTGACAAGCAAAGTGTTTTTATGTGTTAATAAATAGAGTGATTAATTTAGCTAACTAACAATACTAAAAGATTCTCAAACTATTGTTATACTCACAATAATTCCATTTTTATTGTGATTTGTGAACTAGTGCGTATTTCCTTAAAAATAAGGACGGGCTAAATGCCTAAACAAAGGGGAAATTAACAAAATATGGGAATTTCTACATAACGTATGGAGAAACACAATTATAATTCGATATTTTGAATTACCCAAAAAGATAAGATGAATCTAATTTCTGGATTCATTTGTGATAGGTGTAAAACAGCTTCTCCTTTTTTTTTTTAAGATTATTCTTAAGCCTATTGCTTAAAATAAATAAATGTAACGATTTCTCAAACATTTTAGTTTTTAATTCTAATTTATTTTGTAATTTAAATATATATACTAGTATATACTTTTTTAACTTTAATGTTATATTTTTAAATTAATTGTTGTTATATTTTTAAATAAATTAAGTTGCCTTTAAAGCCGAAACCGACTAGAACTCAACAGTTTCAACTAGTTGGCTTACATTCAGGCTGATTCCCTTTAAGAAATACACTGTCTAGGTGCAAAATTCATCAGTTAATGAGCAGGTCTCACCTCGAATGTGTAGGCAGCAGTTGTCAGTGTAATGTCATGTCGTGGCAGACAATTTACTTCCTGGAGTGTGTTGGATGCAGGACTAATTGTGCCTTTAAATCTTGGCAGCCAAGAGCTGCTTTCTGCACATACACAACTGGCAACAGAATAATTAGGAAAGGCGTCCACCAGACGGACCACCACTTTACTAGATATGTTGCTGCTGCTGGTGCTGCTGCCTACTTGCCACTTGCCACATGCCACACTCGAGGCTGCTGTCGCCGACAATGGGGACTAAATATGGAGGTTCAGCAGGAGAAGGCAAAGCGGATGAGAATGACGCCGTTTCCTATTAAAAATACACACGTTATGTGCTTGAATACGGCCCTGTCGCTCTGTGGACATGTGATGTGATGTGGATTGGATCGAAGACGAGGACGATGGCGAGCACGAGGACAGCCTGCAACTTGCCATGGATTGGCAACAAAAGGCGTCAGCTGCTGACTTCCCTTTCATTAATATGCGGCTCATCAAGCAGCAGCAGCAACAACAACAACACAAGCACAAATGTTTTCTATAAATAGTATATATTGTATATAATCAGTTTACCCATATATCGATATCTATATATATTGCTTAATGTGTAAAATTTAAAGATTAATCTAAACGCAAAACAAAATTTTAAATCCTCATAAAAAAGAAAACAAAAAATCAATAATTTAGTATATAATTCTTTATTAAAATTTCATAAATATTCACAAACCAATACAGTCAGTCCATAATCTTATATTCAATTACATTCCTTTTGAATGATACAAAAATTTCCTTAACCCATTAAGTACCCATTGAAATTTTTAGAATTTTTGTAAAAGTCGACTTTTTCAACTTTTTTTCTCGGTCTCAAACCAAAAATGTTTTGATGCAATTTTCAGAAAAGAAATATTTGTATCATTCCACAGGAATTTAATCGAATATAAGATTAATTTAAAAAATCTGCATCACAACTCTTTTCTTATATAAAAATTTGACCAATCTAGGGTGCAAACAAACTTTATTGACTGACTGTATGTATTTATCCATATCTGAATATCTTTTTTATATTTGCATCTTCATATATTGTATCACATACTCTATATCTATTTTTAGCTGTCTCTTGTTATATACAATATATCTATTTCTATAGTTGAATCCTTCAATATCCTGCCATTGTTCATTGCATTCCATTATCGATTGACAAAGAACGTCAAAGCAAATATCAAAATCATCCAATGGCCAACGTTGCACCTGCTGTTCCGAGACCTCTTCCTTCTCCTTTTCTCTATCTCTTCCACTTTCTCTTTCTCTGTCTCCCTCTGCGCCTTGGCTTTGATAGCCAACATAAATTTCATTGGGGGTGGTCGACTAATTGCAGATTTTGGCCTGGCCTAAGCTTTAGTTATTCCCGACCGGTGCTTAACTGCAATTTACGGCTTCTAATCTGACACATTTTCTGGGCAAATGCCTCGTCTAAAGTTGTTCCTATTCGTGTTGCAACTTCAACGTTGGACCCACTGAACCAGTTAGCCAATTATGTTAGCCTTATACTCTCTTCAAGCATACTCCGGCAGTATCTGTGCCTGCATCTATATGTAGTTTATGAATATTCTATTTGGCTCGTGTTGACCCACAAATGTTTCAGCTTATTGCTTTTATGTTATCCAATTTTTCGGTGTGACAGCAAAAACTTTCGGCTTATGTCGCATCTGTGCATCCAATGACAACATTTTGTAATTCCTCTTCTTTTTCTTCTTCTTGTTCTTTTCTACTGTCATGATTTTTTTTTTTGGCAAACATCCAATGCAATGAGTTCCCTAGGTTGTGCCCCAAATGGGATTATCGCGAATTTAATTAAATGCATCCACCAAATACTTTGAGGGATTAAAGGTCTGATGGATTCAAAGGCTGATTGAGGGTATTTGATGGAAAAAAGTGACCATGGCGGACTTTGCAATTTACATTTTGGTGTAAACAAGCTTAAAGCATTTTACAATGAACGCCAAAAACAAACTTTTTGGAAATTGAGTCAATTTAAGTGTGGTAAGTAATATTTAAATTTGTATAAATAAAATAATTAATTAATTAAGTAACTAAAGTAACTATAGTGCAGTCAAATGAAGTTTAAATTAACTAAAGGGAAAAGTACTTGCATGAATATAAAAACTTCGAGGACAAACTTTTTGCATGTATCTGTAATAAGTTGACGATACATCTAATTAAATACTAAATGTATGACGTTGTACGATATATCAAAACAGAACACGTAAAATGCATTTCCAATCATTTATCTTAAGTCAATTAAAAAGATAATAGCTTGAACAAGTTCAATTGCAAATGCTGCTCAACTGTTCATTTAACATTATGTCAATTAAATGCAGAGTGCAAATATTTGTAAGTTTATTAATTAAAGGGGCACATCGGCTAATTATCAAGAAACTGGCATTCCTGAAATTATTCGAAGGGAAAGTACTAAAATTGAGTTCGCTTTTTGGGCAATTAAAGATAATGCATGGCATTAAGTTCATCTCCACTGGAGATTCAACAATTACGAGCACTTGGGACTTGGTTACAATTTACCAACTACCGATCAGATGGTTTGTTTTTTATCGTGTTCATTATAAAACGCAAATTGCAGTTAATATTACGTAATATGGGTGTATTTTTTATTTGTAATGAAAGATGAAATTTTGCTATTTACAGAGCTGGATTGTCATGCTCATAATACTCTTTTGTAAGAGCTTATCCAAGTGAATTTGTAAAGTTAAAAAAACCAAACAATATTTGTGTAGATAAATGATATGCAAGTGTTATTAATTGGTTAACTCGATATGGATAAGACTTGTAAACCGTCAACATAATTCATTCCCTCCCGGAAACTTGTTGTCCAACATCTTAAATGACTTGGTCAATTAAACCACTCATTTATCGAGGTCAGAGTATGATGCATACATATATAGTATGTAAGTCGCAATTAAATTTTAGATTGTTAACTAAAAGCAAAGGGAATATATATTCTTGCCTAAGTTTTGTCTGAGTTTGAGTTGCACATATAAATGGTGCAAATTTTTTGTTTTTGTTATTTAAAGAAAACAACAATTACAATACAATTTTAAACAGTTATAAGCTCGATTTTGTAGCTTTGTTAATTACTAGTTGTTACAACGGATTTGATATTGTCACATAAATTTGTTAACATATATACATTGTTAATTAAGTGCAAGTCATTGTCGCGACACATTCGATTCCATCAACGATTTTTGCATAACTTTTCAACCTACATACATCATAGTCCAAAATAGTTGACTAGTTGACGCATTGTCAACTAACGTGGCCTTCAAAGCCGGCCAAACGAGTACCATTACCAATGACCACAAACACAGAGACAGACGGCAACTTATACCGGTTGCAGAAACACTCCCACACGAGACTTGATAGGAAAGAAAAGAGACGAAGACTGAGTTGGACACATTTCAGTTCACAATTTAATACTTATTTGTTTGTCAATATGCAGAAATTGTTTAACTGCTCGATCGTTGCGAGCTCGTGATTAACGGTGCTTAAGTCCAACTTGGACCAACTGTACATTTTTGCTAATCATCGAGGTCAACGCTTGGCAAATGATGCAGAAACAACTGAAGAATCTCAAGAAGAACAAAGGCATAAAATTCGCCAACAAACTCAGCAAGTGGAGCATCAACAACCGACGAGTAAGCTCGACTGTTGAATACTCATTGACTGTATCTTTGGTTACACATTAACAAATTAAAAGAAAAGAAAACAAGGCAGAAAAAATACATAATATATTTAAAATAATAAATTTGATTATACATAAAAATAAAAAACCAATCAAGAAGTTTTCTAAATATCTCTCTATTTATCAAAAGTTTAAGACAATTTCTGATTTTATTGTCAATTTATAGACTTTATTTGATCTGCTTGTTTCACAGCTTACCTCAAAGTCAATACACTTCTCTAACCTTTGGCTACAGGGTCTAAGAGCCGCACGTCGCGTCCATTCAACTTGAGAAGTGAGTCAGCTGCCACCTTTGCGTGCACCCCAATGAAAATAAAAAAGAAGCTGCAACACGAAGGGAAGAGAGTCTTGAGTAACAATTACAACAAAGTCTCAAGCAAAGCCAACGATCTTTCGCTTTGGGCGTCATGTGACTTTTTGCACAATTAAAAACAATAATAATAACAAAAGTAACAACAATGGCGAATTTGTGATTCAGTGCATTCAACAAAAGTTAAAAAGCACTGAACTGACTAAGAGGATTAGCTTCTGTCTCAACAGACTTGTAATTCGATACACTCCATCTAACTCCTCGTCGCGTCGTCGTTTTGCTCGGCGAGTCATTTGGGTGGTTGAGTTGATGGTGGTGGTTCCAACACGTCAACAGTATTGTCTATGAGGCCCTCTCATTTAACACCACAATCAAGCCACTCGCAAAAAAGCCTTCAACGGGTTTTGTTGAAGTCCAAAATCCCCCAAAGTGTCTGAATTGCAACAAATGGGGGCACAACGAGGCACTTGGGAAACTTGAGATTGCAGTTTGTCTAACCGAAAGTCGCCTTAAATGTGAAAAAACGAAACCCTGCATTGACCAATCTCAAATTGCTACCGACTTTAGTACAAATTATTACTTATTTTTTTGTCAAATCATCGCCAAAAAATTTAAGTCATTTGTCTACATGCAAAATTGTCACATTATAAAAATAATTAAATATGCACTAGATGAATTAGTAGAGCAGCAAAAATTGATTAAAATTTAGTTGAATGAATTTCATTTTAAAAAATGTAAATTTCTAATTAAGAATTTTTATAATGATTATTGAAGTTCTCAAAATATTTAAAAAGTCTCGTCACAAAGCTGCATTTATTATGCAATTCATATACATTTATTTATTTTATTTGTTTAATAAAATATATGTAGGTCAAAAAGTCAAATGACTCTATAATCATTTAGAAATTCTTATCACAAAAAAAATTGTACTAAGTTAGTTTATAATACATTGTGTATTTATTTCTTTAGAAAAATGCTATGCGATTATTACGAGTGTTCCCTTGAGGAAAGATTCAAAATTTTAAAAAAGCCCAGATTGTTAGTGGGTTTTAAATACTGTAACCCATTACTGCATCAAAATTTTTACACCAAATATAGTTATGTTAAACAACTTTATTTGAAATCAATCAATCTGAATGGAATCTTTTAATTAAACAGAGTTTAAATAAAGCATTCATAAAATGTTTTATAGACAATTCAAATTCACTTTTCATTGTGTCACTTTTGTGTGTTTAAGCCCGGAAAAATAAGACATTTTTCAAATGTTTAAATGCCTTTGTTGATATTTGCACATAAAGTTGGGATCGTACATTGTAAATTTGCCCCAACATAAATGTGTACAAAGTAAATTTTAATTATGCGTGAGTGTGAGTGTGAGTATGAGTACTCTTTGTAGATTGCTACAACACATGAAACTTAACCGACTTTTCCGGTCCCCGAAGACGATGATTGTGTTGAGCTCTAAAAGCAGAAAAAAAACGTGCGTGCCTTCCCTAGAGAGATTATAAAATCATCAATGTCAAAAATAAAAAACGGTCGAGGCTATGAAGCATTACATGAGTTCACATAGATGTTTCTACGTACATATGTGGTTAGGTACTCATTTCTATACATACATATATAAGTATATACAATGTACATATGTAGGTCTACTGTATAATTCTAATTGTTTAGTTTTCGAAATGTCCGCAGTGTTATCAGCGTGTTGTTTATACAATATATTTTCGTAATTGCCTCGCTTCCAGATACTCCGACGATGGAAGAGAATACGGTTTTCTATTTGCGCAAATGTGCCTTCAAAATAATAAGTATCAACAGTAGTTGAAGAAAAACAAGAAAGAAAAGTTATCTATGTCACACCGATGATTTTATACCCTTACAAATCACTCATGACTTTAAAAAAGTTCAAATAACAAAGTCCATTATGAAACAACGAGCTGAGATGAGTGAATTTGATTATTTCTCAGGTTTTATTTTAGCTTAAGTAGGGTATAAATATAAGAATGAATAGTGTAGACAAAAGAACAATTTCAGAAGACCTTAGACTGTCAGTCTTTATGTGCATAATTATCTAGAGTCAAGTTCCGACTTGTGGCTGTTCTTATCAATTGACAAATGAAGCACTTTTCACTTACACTGCCTGCAATTATCATTTATCATTCGCCTTTATTATCAGCCCAAATGTATCTCAGACAATGTGCAAATGTATCTCATATGGACACTCTGTTATTCTGTTGTGAGTTTTGAGTTCTGAGAAATACAAAAGGAAATACATCTATTGTATCGATAAATTGAATTTATGAGATGCCCTGTAGAAGCAAATGCAAAGGGTTGATCAAGCTGTAGACAAAAGTTAAAGAGAAATTAATATCAAAGTAAAAGCTCATTAAATAAGTTAGCAATGGTACTAATCATACCCAAATAAATATACCTCTTTAAGTTTGGCCTATGCAGGGTATAATACGGTAGTTAAGAGGTGACTTTGGCTTTGTGAAAGTCCCTAGTTTGTCTCTTTAAATGCTTCACTAGTAACACAAAAAGCCACAGAAGATACAAAAACACGAATCATCAAAGCGAATAAAAACCGAATAAGAAAAACAAGTTTGCAAATTAGCTTCCTGTATTCGAAACGCACACGATTACATATAGACATACATGCATAAATAAAAGTGAATACAGTCAGGAACAACAATGAATGCATTGCGAATCCAAATTCAGTTTTGTCGCTGCAATCATTTTACACAAATGACAAATTAAGATTCTAAAAGTGTGAGAACAATAAATGAATGGAAAGAAACGAAACAATTAAACAGCAATGAATTAAAGTGAATAGAAAACAAAATGAATAAAAGTAAAACCAAAGTCTAAGACAGACAGTATGACGAGTTTGTTTCCAGACTCAAACAAGTTTCTGTTTTTGGTACTTTTTTAAGTGGCTTTGAAAACTTTTATTTGCTGGTTTTTGTTTTTATTTAGCTTTAATGACCTTTACCATTTTAGCCAAAAGTCAAGCACTAATACACACACACACACACACATATATATAGAACACTTAAGAATAGTATCTGATTGGGAATATTGGCAAAACTTTGTCGAACTTTGCAAAGAAAACTGTAGATTGTCACATCATTTTTATATTGTATGACATCGGGTTTTTATCAGTCTTTTTTATGCGGCCTATGCTTTAGGTTCAATGGCCGCCCAAGAGACAACGACAAAGAGAGAAGAACTAGACAGAAAGAGAGAGAGAGAGAGAGAGATCGATTGATTTGAGTGCGTGATCCGCATCAACATTGACATCGAGAGACTATCAGTAAGTCTGAGATAGAGATTGAGACTGTGGAATAACCCAGAAAGGACGTGACATCGACATCTTCGCACTGATAAACATATACTTACTTTGAATGCATTATAAAAATTGAAACTCTACGCCACATTTTGCATGGCAATTAGTTTGCCATAGACTTACGTCAACTTCTTAAAGTCTTATATTACTTAAAGAACTTGAAAGCAATTAAATTCCCTGTTGATTTTAGCCCCATGATATTAAAATTCGTAATGTTCAAGGTCGAGAAATCAACAGCTTTACTTTCACATTTTGCAAGTTATGTGAGCTATGAGTTAATAGTGCTGCGATTAAAATTCATATGTTACTCTAACATAATTGTCACTTTGTAATTAGCGAATGTTAAAGTTCAGCATAATTGACATCAAATTATGTTTCCAGTGAAATTGTGTGTAAGAAACAGTTATGGTAATGATATCATGCAATACAAAAACAATATAACAAGTGCTGCAAGCACTGCCAACTTGTCAACTTATCAGCTATTTACAGAATGTTAACCGTATGTAATCAGACAGTAACATCTCTCTTTTTTTAAAGCATACTTTCAAGAACTGTATTTCAAGATACACTCACTACAAATGTAATTTTGCAGTTCTTAAATGCATTTTATAAGCCGTGACGTCAGGTTTCAAATCAATGCAAATTTGGGCACAACAAAGTCGTAAACCGAATGCACACAATCGTTTCCCTATCACAAAATATGCATAAATATATTCGTATGCCTATCGATATCAAGGTCTTTACAGCAACACTTGCAGTTTGACGTCACAGCTGTGTCTCTTTATTTTCTTTCTTCTTTTGTTTTTTTTTAATAACTGCAATAAAAACCAAGTAGCAGTTATGAATTATTATGCATTGTTTTGATTGTTTGCTGCGTATCAAATGATCTTGAAATTAAACTTTTTTGGTTTAATCTAAAGTCTGGCAATTTAGTGACTTTTACAACTGTCAGCTGGGGAAATTATTAAAATGTGCGTCAATTATTTGAAAATGTAAACAAACGTGAGGCTAACCATTGTTTGCACACTTCTTTAGACATTGTTTATTAGATATGCATACATTTCGCTCTTTTTGTTCTCTTTCTATATAATATACATAATTAGATTAGCACTAAAAATTTTAAAGAGAAACCAAAAAGACACAACGATGACAGTGTTGAAATGTCTGTGTATCTTGACACGTGTTCTCTCTGTGTGTGTGTGTTTGTGTGTGTTTGTGTGTGGGCACCAATACGAAAATAACTTTTAGCTTGCACACACACACACACTCACACACACACTCGTTTGCACAGCATCAGACAACAAAAGCGTTGTAGGAGGCGACACGGACCGCATTGAGATTATAAATAAATTTACCATAAAGAAAAAAAAAATTACAACAACAACAACTGAAAATACGACCAACAAAAACAAGAGAGAGACACAACAATTGCCCGCAACTCATAATTTTTATAATTACACACGACAGTTGATTAATTGAAATAAAATCTGCGTGGGCTCAGATCAGGATTCAATAACCATGAATCGTTTCATTAACAGATTCTCCGCAACCATTGAACTTTTAAATCAAAAAGAATAAAAGGAAAGGCATAAAGAAAGTCACTTTGTCATCTTATTAAACTGTATATTCATAAACTACATCAATCTGACGAGTTTTAAAAAAGATAAAATAATTTTGCACTTGTTTTTAAAATTCATTCAATTGAAAAGAAGTTAAAAAAATAACAATATCGACAGAATTTATATTTTATTTAATAATATTTAAATATAATATTGACAGTTTTCGGGCAGGACAAAGAATTTAATATATATAGATATAACTGCTACGATATCAGATCACTTTCTATCAAGTATGCCTCTTAGTCGTTTAGTTAACAGGGTATAAGTATAAATGAAAGCTGTTGTCACTGCTGCTGTTATATGACCTCCTCCCACTTACGTCTGGAAATGGTATTTACCAAAGAAAAACAAACAGGGAGTGAACTGATTTGAAAGACAAAGAAACTAAACATCTCCTGAGTAAGTATAATCTCGATTCTAGATTCTAGACTTCTCGACTGCCACTCAAAGCTCTACGGCTAGTAATTGTTTGTTTGTGCAACTAGAAAAACGCTAAAAATACTCTCAAGTTGTAAGGGATTAACTGAAAGAAGATCAGAGAACTAGAATCTAATACAGAAATTCAACCGCACAGTTTGCAGTCAATTATCTCATCTAAGCACAATAAACAAACTTTAAAAATAACACCACTAAGTAAATTCCATTATTACCAGCTATATTCAACTGAAAATCAGTTTTTTAATTATTTCTTCTGGGTTATTGTAAAATGTTTTTAATGGTTGGAGAAGAATCTATGCGACTTTAAGAAAAGTTAATATGAATTAAGAATCATGCTACTTAAAATCCAAATTAAATAAATTTAGCTCTAACAGATTTCTAATAAATCAATTAGTCACTGCAAGCTCTTTCTATAAGATCCAATAAAATATCAAATATCCACATATGTATGTTTTCAATAGACACTAAAGTCTACAACAAGTCTGGGAAACCACAAGAGAAGTAAACAATAAAAAAACTTAAATAATTATTAATGGCAATTTTATTAATGATGCTCACATCCCAATATGACGCAGATTAATAGCAACAATTGTAAAGCTTAAATACAGCGTTAAATTTCTCAATCTGTTATTAACAAATTTGTGAATAAATAGCGAAATGTGCAATTTAGATAAGTTGTTGTTGTTATTGTCTGGCATTTATTATCATCTCATTTCCTGTATGAGAAAGGTGGAAGCTAGAAAAATGCACAGCACATTTTTTTTTTAAATCGTTTTAATTGCTTTTTCCATGCGAAAAATGGCGTTGATGTTTTCACAAAACTTATGGAAAAGCAACACGAGTTGCATTTACAACATGTAACATGTTGTTGTTGCATGCTGGACAAGGAAACAACAACAACAATACAAAACATAAAAATGACCTAAAAATGGTCAAATTTAAACATGCGACAAAAGTCACAAACAACACAATCACAAAATTTCGCTTCGTGTTGTGCCCATTTCAAAATTAAATAAATAGGTGAAAAACTGCGCCCTAAATCTGTACAAATTATAGTTGACACACAGATATATGTACACTCAGCCATAGATATGGATACATAGATACAGAGATACACAGAGCTACGCACTAAAGTTAAATTTTTTGTTGTAGTTTCTTTAAACTTACACGAATTTTATTACTATTGTTTGTACTCTTTTTTTCGTATTGTTGTTTTTCGTAGTGTCACCCAAGAGACATGACTGTAAATATACCCTGCAATTTAAAGCTGATAAGGGTACATGCAATCTAATATTTTGAGCGGAAGTGAATTTAAATAAACCTCATAGATTATATTAATTTATATAATTAAATAAGTGTTTTACAGGGTGAGACAAATTTAATTACAGAGTATTATACAGTCAAGCCCTTAGATAACACTATTATACCGGTTTCTTTTTTTTTTTGGGAGGGTTTGCTTAAAAATCAGGCATTGTTTCTATTATTATTTAGTCAGCGTCACCTGCTTTCTCCGCTCGCTGAGAATGAGAAAAGAAAACAAAATCCGATTATGAAAACGAATTTGCTTAACCCTAACACAAATAAAATCGCACATCTGGTGTTATACCCTAGGAATTTTTAATCATACGATTTAGTCGTATTTCAATTGCTGGCTGGCTACTTATAAATACATCTAATTAAAGCGGCAGACAAATTTTTTTTTAGCCTGAAACTCATATAAAATGTAAGCAGTTTGTAAACTGAAAATTTAAGTACGTTAGCTGAACTTATTTTTATGTGGTTTTAATGGCCACAGAAATGGAAATTTTAGAAATGCGGCTAAAAGTCAAACACATCAAATAGGCTAAACAAAATAAAAAATATATTCCAAGTGCTTCTTGTTTTTTTTAGATCACTTCACATCAGGTTCTACAGTTTTGTTTACACTAAAAATTCTTGAATTTAACGATCTATTATAATGGAAGCAAGCCTTAAAAAGTACACCATGATATTGCAGAAGTTTTCAGATTTTTATAGATTAACCAGAGAATTTGTTAGCTCTCTACAAATATATATCATATCATACTTATAATTACTACTTTTATTAAGCCGGTTTCCTTAAAAATGATATTATATCATCTAGTTTTTTTCTTGGGAAAATGTTAATTTTCCGTCAGATTAAAAAAAAAAAACATTTCGTCTACGCCCAATGCACAAGTTTCCCAATTTTATAAAGAAATATTGCGCGCGCTTTTACTCGTAATTAAACAATAGAAAAACTTATTCGATGATTACAACAAAATTATACTCGTTATATAACTTAATTGTAGTGTTAGGCTGTCCGTAATAGGCCTATAAAAAAGAAACAATACCAGGGAAAAGGTTGAGTTTTTACTAATGGTATCATTGATACAAGATGAAGTATACATTGATTGAATGTTCTGTGGAGTTTTGGCTTTTGCCAGTTGAATGGCCATAACGGAAATTTTGTGGGCTGACAAACAATTTTCGGTAGCCTGAAGTTTTTCCATTAGGCCTGTTATAATCGATTTTCCACACATTTTCCATGCCATGATTGTTGGCAACAACAAAGAAATGAAAGGGAAAAAAACAACAGGGCAAACATTCTGCTAGTTTGTAAAGTTATTCGTTTATCGCAAGAGTGTGTGAATGAATGAATGAATGAATGTGTGTGTGTGAGTGTATGAATATGTCGTGTTCCGTCGAATATTTTGAGCTGACGTGCTGGGCTTAGGCTTTAGCTTTCAACAATCGTTGCTCTTGTAACTTTGAGCTATGAGTTTGATTGATATTTGGTGCCACACTCTTTTATTACCACAATTTTGGGCTTATTTCGAACGGTTAACCGTTTTCCAAATCGAAAACAAATCACGTAATAACCCAAACAATATGAAATCAATCCATTGAAATGCAAATGACACAGTTTTCAATATGTACATATGTCTGCGTAGTATCAAAAGTTTAACCAGCTTGCGAAATTTCTTGTTGACACTTTTAAAATGTACACAAAATTGCTTTCATGGACATATCGCAGAAATGACGGCAGCAATGAATTAAGTAGTTCAAGTATCAAGTATAATAAACAAAAATAACAAATTTAAAAACAAATAAATACAATTCTAACTATATGAAAATACTGATTAAATTAAAATTAATCACAGTTGAAATTTATGTTTCCAATTCGAATTTATTTCGAAAATTCTTCTTAAATAAAAGTGGATTTATTTTGATATTTTTAAAAATGGTGAACTGAAATCAAACATACAATCAATTGAGAATTATTTTCAATTAAGTAAAGACAATCTAATTTATTAACTGAGCTAAAGGGGTTGTATGATTACCCAATATGTATAATTATATAGAAATACTCACCGTTCATACCATATTTATGAATTTTATGAATATATCGTTATATCCTTGGACGATCGTTGACAGCTGCACAGTTATCAGCTCAAGTAATTGAACACGTTTTTGTCCTTTTTAATTTCTTGTTATTTTTGCTTGCAATTTTATGCGCATTTTTTTAAATGTTTGTTAACAAATTGTTGTTCTTATAATGGTACTTTTTATCTGCACATAAAAATTAATTTTTTTTGTTTGTTTGTTTTTGCTGAAAAGATATGTGGATGGTTATTTATTGCAATTCTTTAGAAGATACATATTTCAAAAATAATTGTTTAGATCACGCCAAATGTGGTTTACCACATATTGAATGGTAAACACACACACAGAGTTGCTTTGTTGGTGTGTGTGTGTGTGCGTGTCAGAGCGAGAGAGACGCGGTTCAATGAGCAACTCGAGCGAACAAGCGAATGAGCAAATGAGCGAACGAAACGAAACGAAACGAAACGAAACTGACGAACGAAAACGAACGAAGCCGAACCGGTTTTCTTAGTTTTCTTAATGGTACCAATGAGATACACAAATACCGTTAGATCCGCGTCTTGCGACTTGTGAGTTGATTATGTTGATTTTTGCATTTTTGGTTACGTGCAAAGTTTCGGCAACTGCTCCGTCAGCTAATTGCGAGCTCCAACACGTGGGGAACTGGAACAGTGGCACAGAGAGTGAGCGGGAACTAGTGAGCTTGCCCCAACACACAAGATGAAAGCGAGGGAGGCGAGAGGAGGGGAGGGGGGGCATCCCGAGTCAGCCAACCGCAAGAAATGGCAACAGCTGCATGAATATTGGGCCACAATTGAACACACAACTACATACTATAAATATATACATATAAACATTTGCACACTCAAGTGCTTGTGTGTGTGTGTAAGAAGTTACCAAATGAAATCATGACTATTGTTTTTTATTTTATTTATAAATAAGGTGCAACTGTTTTTTACGATTGAAATGTTATTGGACAGAGGCCTAGCTATAAAAGGCTTTCAATTAGTTAAAAACTTTGTTTTGTGTTGAAATTTAAAGAGTTTAAGCTGTATCTTAAAACTATCCCCGGTGAGATACCCTAAATAATCTTTGATTTTATGCAACAATTCTGTACAAAAAATGCCTCAAAATTTCTTTTTCAATTGCATGTAGAATATTGTTTTAAATCGGAGCACGTTTTATATAACTATCAAAATCAATATTAACAATTTCAACAAAAAAAAATTTAATTTTTGAATTTTAATACTGCTGGTTTTGACTCTTAGAACTATAAAAAGGTACTTATTATGCGATTCATTGGGTTAAACTATTTTTTGCAAAATATCCTTAAATATGTGAGATTTTTCATTGTCAAAACAATTACTTGATATACTGTTTGTTTGTTTATCTGAACATGTGTATGATCCAAAAATATTTTATAAATACTTGTGTCACGTTTTGTCATATTGCTAATTTCATTAAATTATTTAATATCGTTTCTCTTATTTTGAACAAGTGTAGATTCAACTAAATGCTAACTGATGACTAAGTAGTTTACTGTTTAGAGAACAGGTAGTAGCATATGTGACAATGTGTGTGTGTGTGTGTGTATCTACAGCTGTATGAATGTACATAAGTATCTTAGTGTGAAACCAGTTTGACTTTTTTGTCGCTCAAACTGATTGCAGTTTGTTCAACGACTTCGACAAACAAGAAACCGCTAACTTTTGCCATGACCAAACTCGTAAACTCGTTATGAAACGAAAGTGGACAAGGTGCTAAACATATGTAAGTAGAATCAGATGTTCAATGAGTCAATACAAGTATTATGTTAAAACAAAGAGTAAAACGATTTTAGTAAAGTTTGAAATCTAAATATTTAACTAGTGATAAAATGCTTTTTAGAACCTAAGGAAAAATCATATACACATTTATGTATCTTCTATCTTGTCTTAAATGAAGATTTTATGTGAACTTTAAACAGTCAAAGTCCAAAAATTTTTACTTTTTGTGAGTCTAAATTTATGATAATAAAGTGAAAACTGTTTTTTGGATAACTTGAAACAAATGGGGAATAGTAAAGCCGTTTGTATTCCATATAAGCTTGACAACCATCTGAAAATGGAATTCAAAGCTACCAAAAAAAATTATATTTGCTGTTGTCTTCTTTCATTGTGATCCGAGAAAGTAAAAGCTATGACAAAATTACAAGATTTATATATTTCTAAATTGTTCTTTCACTTTCATCTTTAAAAATAATTCTACCATTGTTGAAGTACTAAATAAAAATATATTGGACAAAATCTGCATGACTTTTTTCTGACATTTTAAATAACCAATAAATATTCTAAAATCTCGCAAATATTTAATAAAATTTTATGACTTTGAATTCGCTTGACTTATTATGACTTTTGGAATTCACAAATAAATTACTAAAAAAATTTTAAAATGATAATTCGAATCTATTAGAAATACTCACAAGAGCACAGACATAAGTCTATATATTAAAGGTGGCTCCAATTATGATATGTGAATTCTGTCTATTATGAGGCATTTTTAGCACATGCTCGACAATATTCATGCATTGCAGGCATATATGTATCTGTATATGTGCTCATAAGTATATCGATGAAAGGGTTCTTAAGTAAATACACTTACTATGTATTGTATTTGAAATATATAAATTGTAGCATAAATTGCCATGGCCAAAGCACTTAGCGTATACTAACTTATAAATTTGATCGTCGGTCGAGCAAAGAGCGATTATGCAAATATAAATCAATTGACAGGCAACTTTAAATCAAATGAGCATACTCGACAGGTAGCTACCCTGTGGCATGTGCAAAGATAAATATTACATAAAATATATACTATAATATTCATTTAAAGATATTCATATTCATAAAGAAAACTTTTTGATTTAAAGTTCTCTCATTTAAAGTTGGATCGTGGGCAGCTTTATTATACCCCATTTTGTGTAGTTTATAGTGGTGGGTATTCAAAAAAGCAACTCATGAAAAGGCGACAACAAAGAAAAACCTTTTGCGATGTGGGGGAGCAGAAAAAGAACTAAAATGAATCTGTAACAAGTGCGCTACACACACGCATACATATGAGGAAGCCCACATTCAAGCACACACACATGCAAATAAACATCTGTATGGGATGTAATGTACAGCTGTAAGGCAAAACAAGTCTTGTTGATGTTGTTGTTTTTGTGGAGCTGCAGGGGCAACAGGACGGGAACTGGGAGACCCCTTGGCTAGCCAGACAGCACAAAAGACAAGAAGAAGACGCAACACGCTATACGTATAGGTAAATTGTATGTGTGTAAGTAGACGGTGTTTGTAGTGGTAAGAAGATTAAATGCTTGAAATCACCTTGCATTGATAAATTTCATTTTCATATTTATTTCATTTCTCTCTTTTCTTGTTTTTGCTGATGTTGCTTCTCATTATGCAAAGCCTTTTGTTTTTGTTATTGTTTTGCAGCTCTCTTTTAAGGTTGCTTTCTCAATGTGTACACGTGTATACCAAAACACAAAACAATAATTCATACAAACATATCACACACATGCATATCTCAATATACATATGTCTTTATGTATTTTGTTGATTTGCAGTTGCATCACTTTGTGGATTTTTAAACCAAATTCGTCATTTTTGCCTCCTTCGCTTTTCGTGGCTGCAGTTTCTTAGTATTTATATGTGCATTAATTTAATTGTTTTAGGTTTTATTATTTATAATTAAAATTGCGGCTGTTATTATTATGTTGTTGGGTGATTGACCCTTTAATTGCACATGATTTACGTTTACTTTTATCACACCGTCACACTCTGACACACAAAATGCACGCACGCACACACACACACACGCACACGCATACGAACGGGATGCAAGGCATAAAATCAATTCAATTTTGTTGTTTACTCTTGCACGTAAATTGAACAAATTACAAGCGCTCCTCTCTACCTTTTTTTAAGTAAGTTTTCAGAATTAAAAGCCCTTCTTCACCTTTTTTGGTTGTGACTTTAACAAGTTTTTGGCGCTTCGCGTATGTAATGTTTAAACAAAATAAAGAGCGTCAAGTTGGCAGATTTATTTATGCGCATCGAAGTTACACGCACCACGACCAACCGTTGCGTACGAAATCCAACCGAGAACTAGTGGAAGCATCGATGGCATGCTGATGATGTTTACAAAACATCGGAGCCATCGGTGTTTGGTAGGTTACTATCGAATGTTTTTATGTACAACAAAAAATAAACAATTCTGACAATTACAACACTTAAATATTGGAAAGCAAGAATTTTAAAATATTTTTAGAAATATGTTGAATACAATTCCTTTTTTTGATGAGGATTTACAGATCAAATCAGGTTCAGCAAACATCGAACCATCGAGGACAACGCACACCTCTAATAAATAAATGTATCAATCAGCTGATTGTATTGGCAAAAAATAAAAAACGGTGGCAATCTTGTCAACGGTGGCAGAAATTACAATATTTAACTATTTTCGGAAACTATTGTTATATATGGAATATTTGAAAGTTAATTTTGAAGCTAGACTTTTAAAACATTCGCAGGAAGTTTTTTTTATATTTTTGTCGATTTTAAATTTTTTTTTTAATATTTTCTAATTTTTTATTTCTTTGCGAAGGGTGACGTGTTCAAAACCAATTTTACAATGAACTTTATTATTCCAGTAAATTTATAATTTTCTTGGTTTATTCAATTTGCACTTTATTGAATAATAATTAAAAAAATTCTATTTGAGAAATGACAAGGGCTTCTTCTTCGATGTTTTGTTTTTAAACATCGAAAAACATCGATGAAAGGAAATAGCGATGTTTCTCCAACCCCGTTCAGTATGAAAATCCAACAACAAATTAAAAAAGTTATCATGTCAGTGCTGCCACTCAATTATCTATGTGGCAACCTTACCATGTGGCAGCCTTACCATCGCAGCTAACTTCAAGTAGCGCAGCTCTGTTAACTCAAAGTGCGTTAACAGACTCAATTTCGCGTCGTAAATTTTAGCAGCGCGCCAAATTTGACATGAAAAATTAGAAATTTTCAAAAATCAATTAAAAAGTTGAAAACCAATTTAATAAAAAAAAACCAAATTGAAAATTTTGTAAACACGTCATGTGCTTGTTTGTTTTGTTTTTTTGCATTGCATTATGAAAAAGATTAAAATATGAACGACGATTTATTGCAAATTAAATGTGGACTTAAAGCAATAACTATACAAAATAGCTAATTCTGAACTGATGAAAAAACAAGTGCCATTGCGCCAACAGGGAAAAAAAAGAGCCAGTTTTGGCGCAAAAACGCCAATTGTGGCAACCGTTGTTCCCGCCATTTTGCAACGGACTTTCAAAGTTAATTAAAATCCAATTTAATTATTTGTTATTAAATTAAATATGTTGGCTTACTATTTATTTTGCTTATGGTAAACTTATTGATTAAAATAGACATACAAATAGCATACAATTATTGATGAGACCATTTCTTATACGTAAAATGAAGCCGCAACTGATTGGTTTCAAGTGTAGAATCAATCGGCAGTGTCAGTTTTAACTTCAGTCGCTGGTTTATGGTTTACTTTAAGTCTCTGCATCGTGTTTGGCATTCGATGGCTCACTTGGGGGCACATAGAACCACCAGGCGCCAAAGAAAAACAGCACTGAGCAGAGTTTGCCAATTAAAGCCAGTAACCACATGTACCTGAAAAGAAAGAGAGTTAATCCGAATGAAACTGAATAGAATTGATGCACTCAAGACTTACCGGCTAATGTAGAAATTATCATAGACTAAGCAAGCACCGCCGGCTTGATCATCGCAGGATTCATGCCACAGCACGCAGGACTCATCGATGAGAGCGCCAAAAATTAAGGGAGCCGGAATTGTGCCCATCAAACGCACCTTGATCCACTGCAGTCCCAAGGCAAAGGAACGCTGCTCGTCCTGCACGCATCTGTAAAGGGAATGGCTTAGAAAACTCTAGTTACCATGGAAGTATCAGTCGAGCAGTTACCTAAGTGTGGCCGACAGAGCAGGCATTGTGGCCAGGAATGTGAAGAGCATCAGCACAAAGCAGAGACCCACAAAGTATGGAAGACTCTGGCATTTGGACTCACACATAACATTGGTGGCTTCAGGCTGAACTGATGAGTCCTCAATGCAACTGCAATTCCGATAGATCTTCAAGGTGTCCAGCTGCTCCTCCTGGCGACAGCCCGCAAAGCAGGGACTGTAGTACATCACCCCGTTGGCACCACAAATCGGATCGTAGTTGCTGCGACTGCAGCCACAATTGGCATTGCACGAATCCTCCAGAGAAATGGCCAATCCGCTGTTGTCCTGGACATGGGAATATGCTGTGGTCACTCCCGCAAAGTCCGCATTGGGGCAGGAAACCAGAAAGCAGCTGGTGAAGAAGGTGGCCACCACAGTGGCCAGCAGACACATTTTGATGATGCCACCACAAGCCAGGTTCAGTTTCTTGACCAGATAACCGCCCAGAAAGGTGCCACCACCGCCAGCGGGCACTGTGATCAATCCCATCAGCAGGGCCGAAATCACTGGTGAAATGCTAAACTGATTCTCAATCTGCTTCGGCAGGAAGGCGGCAAATCCGGCGATGACCAAACCCTCCGTTGCCCCGGCCAGGTTGAGAAAGAAGAACGTGGGATTCTTGAAGAGAGTCAGCACTGCATGTGGCAATTCTCCAAGTGGTCGACGTTTGCCCTTTTTACTTGCCACAGTTTCCCTATCCAGTTCCACTTCCGATTTGAGTTCTGCCGATTTCTTGGTGGCATGTGCCTCAGATACTTTGGCCAGCTGCAGTTTCTCTGCTCCGGGCAGAGATTTGGGGTAGCCAAATATGGGTATGGCGATAAGCACACAGACCATGGCAGCAAACACAAAGCCAATCCACCAGGCACCTATCCACACTTTGCTGTCGCTGGTCAGGCTTAAACTGTGGCAATGAAATGGACATTACGTTAAAGATTGAATGAAGCTATTTTTAATTTCAATAAGTGGTGTCATTGATATTTCAATTTACATTTTTAAAAGTTAAATCACTAGCTAGTCAATCAGTCAGTCAATCAGACAATTAGGCAATTAATCAATCAATCAGTGTGACAGTCTTACAGTCTTTCCATCAGTTGTGCTCTCAGTCAATAAATTCGTCGGATAGTCAATCATTGCATCAATCAGAGTGTCAGTGACTGTGAATTATCAGTCAAAATTTTAGTCAATCAATAAAGTAGTCAGTATCAATCAGAGTGTCAGTCAATTATTAAAGTCAGTGTGTGAATTATCAGTCAATCTATTAGTCAATCAATAAAGCAGTCAGTAAATTTCGAGTATCAGGTTCAATAAATCAATGAATTCCTCAGTCAATCTGTTAGTCAATCAGTAAAACTGTAAATAGCAGTCAGACTGATAGTCAATCATTGCATCAATCAGAGTGTCAGTCAATTATTTCAATCAGTGTGTAAATTATCAGTCACTCTGTTTGTCAATCAATAAAGCCAGTAAATTTCGAGTATCAGGTTGAATAAATTAATAAATTCCATAGTCAATCTGTTAGTCAATCAGTAAATAGAAAAAAGACGGATTGTCAATTATTGCATCAATCAGAGTCAGTCAAATGTTAAATAAGTCAGTGTGTGAATTATCAGTCAATCTATTAGTCAATCAATAAAGCAGTCAGTAAATTTCGAGTATCAGGTTCAATAAATCAATGAATTCCTCAGTCAATCTGTTAGTCAATCAGTAAAACAGTAAATAGCAGTCAGACTGATAGAAAATCATTGCATCAATCAGAGCGTCAGTCAATTACTAAAACAGTCAGTGTGTAAATTATTCAGTATTTGTTAAAGAAATTACTTTTGCTTAGTAAATGCACATAGGCAATCATTGCAATAATATATTTATTGTATTATCTATAAGTATCTATAACTATCTATGTATCATATTTATCTACTCCTTTCTGCCCTTTTACTCTAGACCCAAATCTCCGTCCAAGTTTTGTATTATAAATTCTTGCCTGTTGAATTCCCATTATCTGTTTTTTACGTGCAAATAAATTGCAATTCGGTTAATTTACTCATATTCTATTCCAAGTTAGAAACATAAACAACATTTTACACGTTTCCTTTTTTTTTTGCACATAATTTACAAAACTCGACGACCCGTAAAAGTGGCAACCAGATTCAAATGCCACCAACTCCGACTCCGTCTCCATCTGTTGGCAGTATGACTTATGGCATCACCTTGACAATAAGCTATGCTGCGGCTTATCCATGCAATTCCCCTTTCTGCCCCATCTCCATCTTCTCAACAACTCCATAAGCTGTATACAAATGTGAATCAAACAACTGTCTCCATTCTCCATCCTCCATTCTCCATCCTCCATTCTCCATCCTCCATCCTGAATCTCATTCGCACCTTATTTCCTCGTTGTCAGCACGAAATGTTGTTTTATTAGTCTCCGGAGATATTTACGCTCCGGCGTGCTTTGTGTTTCTGTGGCTTTTCCCGTTGCCGTTGCCCTTGGTAACAAATGTCGCGTACAAATAAGCTTGTGAACCCCCCCCGCCCCCCTCCATCCTCCCTGAGGGCCATCATTAAAGCCATTTGACTGCCCCCAAATAACTGTGACCTCGCGATTAATAACAATCATTGGGGGATTTGAGTCTCATGCACTTACTCAGCCGCATCCACGGTAACAAAGTCCGTATAAAGGAGCAGCAATTGGCCGCCGAGAACGTAGCCAACAGCTGGTCCAATTATGGCCATCGTATAGTAAATACCTGTAAATATTTAAAACTCAACAAAATCAATTAAACTTGCTATTTAAACATTTTCTTTGATTAGTAAAAAAAAAGAACTAAATTTGGCATTGAGAACTTTCAGCAATTTAACTTGAAAATAGTCATAAAAACTTCATTTAAAATGCGTAATTAAATTTATTACATTTAACTAAAAATTAACATAAAGTTGACACTTATGAATTATGAAAATATTAACGTTAATTATTCATTTTTATTCTAAATAAAATTAAAAAAAGAGGCAAATTAAATTCTATAATACTAGTATACATTTTTCTAAAATTGTATTTTATTGTTAAATTATTTTCTGTTAAAGTTTAACTTAAATATAAAAATAAATAGTTGTTTTTAAGCTTTTAAATTACAACAGAAAAAGTTTTGAATTTTAGTAAGAGTTTCTAGAGAAGCAGAGTTAAAGTTCAGCTGCTAATTGTTGGACTAAGAATAGACAAATAAACATCTAAAATCAACTAAGGGGTTTCATGTCTAAATTAATTACTTTTGGGACTGCATTAACTTCTGATACTGCCACAGAATGTTGCACATTAGGTGGTGGCAAATGGCACAAATGCCAATAAGTCAAAGCATGCAATATCAATTGACTGCATCTTAATTTGCATGACAATACGCAAAAGACGAAGAGAAGTTTAATAACTTGAGCAGGAAATTCAAGGGAAGGATGAGCAAATTATCCCTTTATTTGGGGGCAAAACTGCCACAGGCAGCGTAGCAACAAATAAATATAAAAAGCAAACGAAAATCCCCAAAAACGAATTTCAATTGTTTCAAAAGACAGCAGACTGTGAGACTGGGAGACTGGGAGAAGCTAGGAGAAGTTAGAGAAGCTGGATGGCATTGATAAGACAACTGACGCACGATAAACTTAACTAGGAGGCAATAAATTGTGTTGCGCTGTCGTCCTTGTGTCCTTATTGGGTGACTCCTGGCCTGGCCTCCAGTTTGACAACTGCCTGAGTCAGCTTTAAAATTGGGTCAACAAGGGGGAATCCCCGGCGGGCGAAAGATGTGCGGGGAGTGTAAACAGTCAACAGTATTTACTTCCCTTTGTCTGGCATTTGGCAATATGGCAAATAAAAATAGAAATAGAACTAAATATGGAATGTGTGAGGCAAACTAACAGATACTCGTACTTTGAGATACTCGCACTTTGAGATACTCGTACACAGCGAAAAAGTAACAAAAATATCTATTTCACTATTTGCATACGTCCTTATTCAAATATATTTATAATTTTGCGCAAATTATTTTTGTTGATTAAAGAATTAAAATTTGTTAAGCCGGAAACTTAAATAAACTTTTAATATAATGGCTTGAATTTCAAGTGGACTGAAATGATTTAATGGTCGATTAAAAATAAACAAGTGTGCCACTGAAATCTTTTCCACTTGAATTTCACGTCAAATTCATTTCTCCGTGACACAGTCAACTTATCTGAACATTTTTGAAAGAAACGAAATCATCACTCAATCCACTGACTTAAGATGCCATGAGAATAATGTCGCATTTTTTGTTCGAATTTAAGAATTTAGAGTTGTCGAGTAACTTTTATAAATAAAAATAAATAAATGCTTTTTTTGTAAGCTCTACAATATCAATTACTATATAATTAAGTTAAATTACATTAAATAAAAAAGAAATAAAATAAAAAACTATTATTCTGCAATGATAATCTTAAAAAAAGGTGCTAATTAAACCCTTGGGAAATTAAATCTGAGAAGGGGTTAAACCTAGCAGCCGAGTTCGAAAAGGTTGGTGAATATGATAAAAAAAAAAATAAATCACTCGAAGTTCTGTGGCACTAAGAAATTTCCGAAATGGAATTGCTTTTCTCTGAATTCGATTTTACTTGAGATGTCTTTGGCACACCTGAATATTTTTATTTTTTTAAGGTTTTACATTTCTCTTACTTTTAAGTGAGTTTTTAGGATGTTTTTATTTTAATATTTTCTTTCAGTGCATTGGCATCCCCGCAAGCAGCCTTTTGCTTAGTTGAGCACACTTCATTTGCTCCGCAGACAAACGGAGCGAAAGTTTAGCCGAATGCGTCTTATCAATGAGACGGTTAGCCAACTTACCCAAGTAAACAGATGACATCTTTGTGGATACATTCTCATCCAGATACGTCACGCCCAGCGTAAACAACGGCGAGGCGCCGGCTCCATGCAAAAGTTGTGCCGCAAAGAACAACCAGACGGTCCAAGTTAGACTCTCGCCCACATCCAAATCTTCCGCCGCCTCGTGGCAAGCCAGCTGCAAATGGAAATTGCCATTTAATGTCAAATAAATGCTTGCTTTCATCTTCAACATTTACCATCGTTTGATTTGTCAATCGACCCGACTCCTGATCACAATTGTTTGACTCGGCAATCGTTGCTCGATAGCTGCCGACCAGAAAGTGCGGCAGCGAGAAGATCAATGAGCCAAGTCCCATCAGCAACAGACCTATGGCTATAAAGCACGGCTTGGATGCACCTTTCCGGCCGCCGTAATAAGTCACGGGCACCAGACACACAAACGAGGCCAGATCGTAGCCACTGGCCACGAGTCCCGTTTGGCGGGACCGCAGTCCGAATCGTCGTTCAATTGTGGATATATTCACATTCACAAATCCATTCACAATCAAGCCTGTAACGCAGATGGATTTTTTATTTAATTATACCCGTTACTTATAAAAATAAGTTAAAGGGGATATTGTATTCGTTGCAATGTATGTAACAGGGAGAAGGAAGCATCTCCGACCCTATAAAGTATATATATTCTTGATCAGCATCAACAGCCGAGTCGATATAGCCATGTCCGTCTGTCCGTCTGTCTGTCCGTCTGTCCGTCTGTCCGTCCGTGTGAGCGCCTAGATCTCAGAGATAAGATAGATAAGAGCTAGAGCAACCAAATTTGGCACACAGACTTCTATAGACCCCACGCAGGTCAAGTTTGTTTCAAATTTTTGCCAAGCCTTTTTCCGCCTCTGTAAATCGCAAAAAAACACCACACGCACAGTTTTCAAGATATTATAATTTTTTTACTAATTATCGTTAACTACTATTATCACCTATCATCCTACTAAATCGTAACAAGAGCGGACAAACAGAAAGGTGGTAATGGCTTATAAAAGTTTTTAAAAAATATAAGTGCCTAAAAGCATGCAATAAAAAATATTAAAAAATTCATTAAAATAAGTAACGGGTATCCTAGAGTCGGGCGCTCGACTATAGCCTTTCCCACTTGTTTTTTTTTTTATTCATCCAGCTTAAAATTAGTTAGAAATAGTTTGTAAATTAACAATGACTTCTATGCCATCTTAAAATTATTGTATTCTAAGTTCTTAAAATTTTTAATAATTTTGTTAGAAATTGAAGGTAAAATTAATTTACAATTCAAATAAGTAAAAGTTGAAAACAATTGAAAATGGAAATTCACAGTACAGTAAATTAATCTCTGCCGTATGTCATTCAAAATGTTTAGTATATAAATACGTTAACAGTCACCAGACGCACAGTTTTCAAGATATTAGGATTTATATACTAATTAAGGTTAACTACTTTTATTACCTATCATCCTACTAAATCGTAACAAGATCGTACAAACAGAAAGGTGGTAATGGCTGTTTTAAGTTTCAAACAATGTAAGTGCCTAAAAGCATGCAATAAAAAATATTTTACATTTATTTAAACATGTAACGGGTCTATAAGATACCTCTCTTGTTTTTATATTCGGAATTCCTCTATTAAAAGTTTATACTTTTATTTTTCTAAAAATTAATATTTCAAAACATTAAGATTAAAAGTGTTTGAAGTCTTAAAGAATAATGTAAAAATAGGAGTTGCTCATAAAAAAATCTATTTTTTTATCAAAAATTATCATAAATATATAAAGTTTATTTTAATAACCCACGGCATAAAATGAATTCTGATATATTGCAAGTGTTAAGGATATAGAAAGGGTATTCAATTGAAAATCTCGATATCGACGTGGTCTTAACGTAATTGTTGTTGTTCTACAAATATTTGCAATGTAATAAGTCCAAGAGTTCATACAAGTGCGTGTGTCTAAAGTAAACACCTTTTGACAAATAGTTTTTGAATCAATTTCTTTTATTTGATCCCTGAGCTGTGTTTGGCCGGATTCCACCCCCTTGCCCAATCCCCCCCTTTGGACGCTATTAGAGGCTATTACCGGCAACATCCCTCAACTTTGGTGTCATAAAAAGTAATGCAAGAAATCGAGCAGAAATGTTTCCTCAAGCTCAACAGATTGCAATACAATCCAAGCAGGAAAAGGAAATCGACAGTGGGGGTTTATAAATTAAATATCTGTAGGACAAATTGATTTTGCACATAAATATCAATTTTGTGAGGTGCCGGGAAACCATTGTGTTGCTTAGAATATGACTTTGCAATGAAAAAAATTCAATTTATTTGCCCATAATCGACCTGCTTCAAAAATGTCCTTTTAGTCACACGCTGGACATTCGCCAGGACACAAAGATGGAGGAAGGAACAGGAGAAGTTTTCCTCTTACCCCCTCATTGTGTGGGAAGAGGCTTAAACGTCTCAAGCACCTCATAAGTCATTTACCCCCTGGAAAACAGCAATAATATGGAATATGGATCAATTTCCTTGCATGTAATGCGGATGTGCCCCCTGCCCGCCCCCCCACGGGACTTCCCCGACTTCCAACGCAAAAAAAAAAAAGATAGAGAGACAAGCAACGAGTTTGAAGTCTACTAAACTCAAGTATTATTTCATACGTGACAATCTTATCATTTAGGCAAGTGCATCTTGAGGCTGTTGTAAATTTAATTAGCAATTAAAGTCGAGCCTCATATATTCCACAAATTTCAATAAACTGTTCGTAGTATAACAAAGAGACAACACTTAATTTGACATCTGTATCAAATTAAAAATTAAACCTACTACATATAAAAAAACATTTCTGATCGAAATCGGTTAAGTTTGACAATTTATTTATTTAAAAATATAATATTAAAATTAAACAATTTTATATATGAGACACCCTATACTAAGGTGAACCTTAATCTTATTAAAAAAAACCTGGTTACGAGGTAAAAGTCTAGTGACGAAAACATTTTCATGCTCCAAAATTTCTGATATCCAATTTTAGTGACGAATAATATTAATAATATCAATTATTATTTAAATAAACTAAATTATATTAAAAAAAAAAAATATAAAATAAAAACCTATTATTCTGCAATGATAAACTTAAAAAAAGTTGCTAATCAAACCTAATCTGAGAAGTGGCCAACCCTAGCAGACGAGATCGAAAAGGTGGGTGAATATGCTAAAAACAATAAATTAATAAATAAATAAATTCTGTGGCACAGAGAAATTTTCGGAGCGAAATTACTTTTCTCTGAAGTCGCTTTCACTTGTGATTTTAGTAGCAAACCTGAAAACTTATACTCTTGTAATCTGGAAACAGCCATTATAAAAATGCATCAACCAATTGATTCGACTGCTGATGCTGATCAAGAATATAATTATTCTTAGCCATGTGTATGTATATTGCTTTTCCCAAAAATATTATATAATAAAAAGTTCTCTATCAGCAATGTGATTCTGCGTGAATTAGACTCTGCAGAGATTAAATAGGTTGAGAATTCTGAGATTAAATTATTTTGGTAGTTGACGTTCTTAATAATTTCTGATTTTAGTGTTATCGCAGTTTCAATTTGATTTGCCAAGCGAAAAGACGTGATTATTATTTCAAATGTCTATAAAAATATTTATAATTTTGTGGCTTTGGTCGCATTTTGCATTAGAAAATGTTAGTGGCGACTTTAGTTTAAAATCAATTAGCCAAATAATTTATGAAACCATTCAACAATCAACATGGCCAATTACAAAGTACGATGATACAAGTTACAAAAGTATTGATAATTGTAAAGTGATTTTAAATGGCGATGTCTTGGAATTTGAATGCCAACTTTTGCATTTGTGCTATATTCCTAGAGTGAAGGGATTGTGTACCTTGGATAAAGAAGCGATTACTATTTTCCAATGTCTTGCAGAATTCCAAAAAAATAGTACAAGGCATTGTGACATTTCCGAGGAAAATTATCAAAGGCGTATCTTCAAGAACTGCAATATTCGAGAAAGTATCTATGAAATCGATACGTATATAAGTGCTAGTGAATGTCTCACCCAAAAACATCTAGCATTGAATTTACCCAACTTAAAACAAATAAACTGGCAACAGGAATCAACAAAATGCCAAACTTTAAATCAGTTTTTACGTAACTTTAAACATCTCAACAAGGTCAATATAAAATTTACAAATGCCCAGCAACTAATCAAATGCAAAGAATATTACTTTACTAATCTAACTAAAATTAAAGAACTTCAAATAGAAGTGACTTCGAGAGAAAACAATTTCAAATTGAATGAAACACTTCTCAGAGACATGGAAAACTTGGAAGTTTTTGAATTGAAATTTACAATAGCCGCATTTAAAGTTGAAATACCGAAACAACTGTTTAAAGGCTTGACAAATTTATCATCAATAAGATTTATTAACAGCAACATCACTAAACTCACTAAAGATCATTTTCACGAATTAATCAATTTAAAAACATTGACTATTAAGGGAGGATCGAGTAATGATTTTGACTGGCTAAGGTAAGTTAATAAAATAAATTCAATTATATTTTTATAATCTACAACATATATTATAATTTCAGTTCAACAATCATACAAAATAAATTGATGTTCTTGGAATTAGATAAAAATGTAAAAATCCCTAAATCCAATATGACGGCTTTTATTTGTCAAGACTCGAATATATGTGACTTTAATGTTGATATACATAAGAAACCATGCCCCGAAGGATGTCAGTGCTATCTGAATCGTTCAGAGTTGAGATTTGAAATAAATTGTGATCGAGCTGAGATTGGTTTTAAAATTCCAGAGCTGCCTATACCAATAACTGGGTATACGTCTCTGTATTTTAATAACAAAAAATTAACTCAGCTACCAAATTGTACTTTATATGGATATTCGAATGTACGAGAACTTTATTTGGCCAATAACAAATTGACAGATTTGACTGCCCAACAATTTCCACCTAACTTAACATATTTGGATCTTAGAAACAACAAAATTCAATCTCTTAACCGCAAAGTACTCGAGTTTCTCTCAAATCGCAATGGTAAAATATCCTTAAAACTATTGGGAAATCCATTAATATGTAATCCTGATGCTCACGATTTGTTCATAATTCTTAAAAATATAACTAATATGATTGACGAACGCGATTATGTACCATGTGATGGACAGTATGTAGAACTGTGGACTTCTATCTTTATTATTCTTGGATCTCTTCTTGGAATTCCTATCCTAATATACATGTACGTCTATTACAAAACTGTAAATTTATGGCTTGAAAGAAGTTCTTTGCTTCCGGATCCTAAAGCTGTCATTCCCCTCCCTAAATTCGACGCTTTTTTTGCCTTTTCACAATTGGATCGTAAACTGGTAGATGAGTATGTTGAGAAACTGGGCAATGGACCCAGCGATTATAAGCTCAGCCTCTGCAAAGGGCTGAGTTTAATCCAACCCACGCCATATCTATTGAAATCAATCGAAGAATCCAAGAAGGTCATCTTCTTGTTGACCAATAACTTTATCAACTCAAACTTTTCCCGCTTACAATTGCGCTGTGCCCTCAAACCCACTGCGATTCACAAAGTGATTGTGATATTATATCCAGACGCTAATGTGAATAGCCTCGACTCCCAGCCTGAGCTGATGAACTACATGAAATGCAACACGTATATCAGACGAGATGATCCTCTATTCTGGACCAATCTGATGTCTCGGTTGCCCGCTAAACTAATCCAACCGAGATCCCCTATTTTGGACAAGTCTGATGCCCCGGATGTCCCCATAAACCAATCCAATCGTGACGACGATCGAGACGTTGATGGCGATGAACTATGAAGATCTATGATTGGTAAATAAAACTTACTTAGAGTATAGTTGCATATAATTTGAAACTTATGCGAATTTTGAACAATTTCAGGATACACACATTGCTCGACGGCACAAAAAACTTTATAAATTTTTCTTTATTTGCAAAACTAATTGTTCTTAAATAAGCAAATTTAATTTTAATCAGTGTCGAATTTTATAAATTCTTAATGGTTAAAGAACCAAATACAAAGTTAGAAAACAGTAAGAGTTCAATTTAGTATGTCAAAAAATTATTTTTAAAATAAGTCAAATTTAAGAAATATCTGCGTTTAAGCACACAAAAATAAATGGTATTGTCAAAAAAGCGTATCTTTTTAATGGTAATTATAATAATAATAATAAATAATAATAAAAAAAAGAAAGAAAACCAAGAATTAAATTTTAGTGATCCAAAATTACAAATTGAAAAAAATTTAAAAAAATTTTGATTTTTTATATAAGGTGACACACAATATTAACATGTAGGTTTTGAAATGAACTTTTCGAATAAATGTCACGTGCGCTGAAAATCGAAGTCCTGATTTTGAAATAAATGGTTCGACAAATTTTGTCTTTTTGCTAATAGATAGGAAAAAGCCGAAATCAAAAATATTTTATTAAAATCACACAATTTTCTAATTTATGTATTGCCAATTTTCATCTTCCCAATTTTTGCTTTCCCAAATTTTTATCTTTCGAATATTGGATTCCTAATAACTGTATTCCTAATTTCGGATTTGCATTTTTGGAGTCCTAGTTATTTGAATCTGAATTTTCGAACTGTGAGTAATATTTTTCGACATTCGTATATAGAATGCTTATTCATGTACGTACATATTAAAGTCTTTGGATACATGATTTAAAAGTTCATTATTTATTTTAACATTTTTTTTAAATATTTTTCTGCACTAACTGCATGTTAATAAATGTCTAGCAAGTTTTTAACCCAGATAAATTGCGTATTTCGAACACAGCGTTAAAATTTGATGAGAATAAACGGAAAAGCGACAAAACAGCGACACGACGTAACACGATGCGACACGATGCGACGCGATGCTGCAATCCGAAATTGTTGCGGATGATTTATGTTAATGCCATGTCAACTGATTAATATTTTCGGTCACGTGCCGCCATTCATAACCCATAACCGTGCTCCTTCTTTCTACTTCATGGACAAACACCCAACAACAACAACAACAACAACATCAACAAACAGGGGGCAAATAAAAAGAGAGGGGTGTGAATTGAGGGCGACATCAGGGAGATTTATCGCAGCACGCGACCTGGCAAACATTTTGGAATAAAGTGTGGGCATTCAGGCCGTGTCATCACTGTGACAACAGTAGCCAAATCCAGAGGCTGGACGGAATCCAAGGCGGAAATGCACTCACGTTTGGACAATGTGCAACAGATGCCAATTTTGGGCAATTCAGGCATATAATCATGGCATAGTTTGTTTATGGCACGACCAGAACACATAAATACTGTAGCAGACTGGAGCAGCCAGCTAATCCCCGGAACACTCTCTAATCCCACAACTGGCAAATTCTGCTTGCTCCCAACACAACAGAAATTGCCCAAATTCAATTAACCAAATTCGTATGCTAAATTTAAATTTATTTAGAGTAAAATAAGAGCTCAAACCATGATCAAAATGACATTTCGCTTGAAAATCTTTTCTTTTTGGTCAATCTTATGAAATTTTAAAGTTATCCTTTTTTTCATTTGATCATCATTTTTTAGAAATAAAATAATACGTTTCAGAACTAAATTTAAATTTTGTATTTTACTAAATTTGACATAAGGAGTTGATTAAATTTAAAATACTGGAACTTAAAATTATGAATTTTTTTCTGATGTTTTGTGGAAAAAATTAATTGATAAAAACCAAAGCCAGATATGAATTTATGATAATTTTTGCATAATTATAGGGCTCAGAATTAAATTTAAATTGTTGTTTTATAATACTTATATTACCAAGAGAAAAATACTAGCAAAATTTTCCTGTCAACTTCCGCCTTAACAGTATTTTTAAATTCATAAGTATGAAATGCTTTTCTGTCTTTTTTTTTGGTCATATAAAAAATAAAAAACAAAAACTAGTAAAATTTTGATGAATAAAATTTATTATAATGAAACTAAAAAAATAAACAGATTGAATGTAGAATAAAATTCGAGGCCAAAACCATGGTGAAAATAATATATTTCCTGAAAATTTGTTAAGGTTATGAAAAAAGTCAGATAAATACACGCTGATTCCTCAGTTCTTCTTCTAGCCAGTGTATTTACTTCAAACACTTCCAGCTCTCATTTCCCGTTCCAGTTTCCCGTACCCCGTTCCATTTTCCAGTTAAACATCTCAAAAATTGTTTCCTTTCAAACTATTCAGAGTGACAGTTTTTATTTTGAGGTTAATGCATCCTCGGGCTAAAAATGTCGAAGAAAAAAAACTGCTGTTGACTGCTCTGGGGCTGATATTAATTATTAACTCGCTTCCCATTCAGCAATCGTGCCCCGACCAACGTTTGCCAAACGCTTATCTGTTGCACACAGCCTTCAGCCTTTGGGGCTGCAGTCCAAGTCGCAGTCAACGCCAGCGCCAACGCCAAAGCCAAAGAGAAAGCCAACTCGGTGCTCAGCGATGCTAATGAAGCGTTCCACTTGCCTCAACCCTTGTGCCCACACTCTTGGTCATATCTGAATCTGAGCCCATTCACACCTTTAAGCATTTAGTTCTTAAAACAGGCTGCTTTTTAAAGTTGGTTAACAGTTGCAAAATTATCTATGAATCAGCAGTAATTAAATCTGAGCTCGCAAAAATTTGATGGTTATCATAGAAATAATTAAAGGAATATTTTATTTCACTGAAACTTTTTCTGGTCTTGTAATACAAGTACACATGTATTCATATTTTCAAATATTAAAAATATTTTATAGAAATGATTAAAGAATCATTTTATTTCACTGAAACTTTTTCGGGTCTTGTAATACAAATAGACAAGTATTTAGTATGTGATATTTATGTAAAGTTATTAAAAAATAATAAGCTTCCATTTTAAATAAAAAAAACAGTCAAATTTAATTTTTAAATGAATAAATTATTCATATTTTCAAATAATAAAAATCTTTTAAATTTGTATGAGCAGATTAATTTAAAAACTTATTAGCTTCCATTCTCAAGACTTTAAAAAAAGACAAACTTAATTTTGAAAAATACAAAAATTTTGTGTACCACTTTTAAAAGATTGAAGAGGTCCAATTTTATTTTTAATTATACAGAATTATTAAAATTTAATTTGGTGTCATATGTATAAGAATTTAAAGAGGTCAAATGTAATTTTCAAATAAATAGAATTTAATTTAATTAAATAAAATGCAACTGTATCTAAAATGCGAGCAAATACTAAAAGTTTTTAGCATGACACCAATTTGTATCTATAATTAAATCTGCAGCAAGTTTTTCCATTTTATTTTAATTTAATCATCTCTATTGACATATGCAGATAAGATAACTGCAAGATAACTCATGGAATTGCTAGATAAAAAGTGCTCTACAAATATTTGCATCACAAAGATGAACTAATTTTTCACACCTTTTCAAATGAGCAAACAATTTAAATAAAATATTTTAAAAAATGTTTCGGTGCTTTAACAAAAATTTCGGCATTGAAAATAAAATTTAAAAAAAAAATTCTTTCTGTTCTGCAATTGATTTTAGTCAGAAAAAAGCAACTTGTTTATCATTTAGTTGTGTGTTGAAATTTCAGCTGAATTGAGCGTGGGCGGATCAGCGAGACGAAGCCATTAAATGGAATTAAGTCAAGCCCACAGTGAGATATTAACACCCCCAACCCCTCAACTCCCCCCACTCACCTTGCAATGCGCCGCCCCAGCAGAGCCAGAAGAGCGCCCACTTTGCGGTGCAGAAGCGTTGCAGCCACTGTGGCTGGAAACGATGCCAGCCGAAACGTTGCTCCTCCTGGGTGGCCACATCAAGATCCGTGCTGGTTCCAGTGCTCGCAGCACTTCCAACGCGACTGGAACGTGCGCTATTGTTGTTGTTCATATTGCTGCGTTTAGGCGCATTTGTGTCCACTTGACAAATGGTTGATAAACTACTAGACTCTACATCTCCAGCCATCTTCTTTTTGCACTTGTTTAACTAACTGTTAATATACAATTGACACTCGCGACTTTGCCGACTGCTGCGATCCGCACCGAACGAAGCGCCAACTGCAACTGAACGCAGAGATTTGTATTCCAGCAAAGCTCAGCCTGATGCTCACTGCCTTAACAGCGCCAGGACTTAACATTAACAGCGCCCTGTTAGCTGCTGTGCAAAAGCAACCCCATTGCACACACACAAACATGCTGCTTGCGTGTAGCGTACAAGCGTACAACCATTTTATGAATGAAATTGTTACGCGCCACTCTCTTCACTCTCACTCACTCTCTTCCTTTGCTTTGATGTGGCGTGCATATCAACAGTTGTCATGTAATTTGATTTTATTTCTTATTGGATAATCGAGTTAACATTTAAGTGTCATTAGTTTCGAATTACCTCTAAATACAGAAAAACTAATAAATAAAACCACAAGCGTTATACACTTCATTATAACTTTTAAAAGTTTATTCAGTAAATGTTTAGTAGTTTCTCTTGGTTTACTAAATATGAGCTTAAATTATAAAAAATATTTATGTACGATTAATTTGCCAATCATTTTTAAGTAGTTTAAGTGTTGTCAGAATGATAAATTCCTAGATATTTGTTACGTAATTAATCAAGTGCTAAGAAACAATTAATTCATTGCATTCTAAAAAAAAGGCGAGAATTCTCAAAGCGATCATTGAGCACCAGAAAATTATTATATCTTTTGTAAATTAAGTACGATAAAATGATTTAAGGTCATTGAAAATATAATTCAATAGTTAAACAATAAACTGATAAACAAAAACAATAAACTTGCAGTTTTTCACTAAGCAACATTAACAAAAAAAAAAAAATAAAATTAAAATAAAATGTGTGAAAAAGTTTTGTAAAAAGATAAGACTTTAGTTTCAAATCGTAATAGGTTGTTGTCTAACACAATTATTTTTAGATACATACATACAAACGCAGTATTTACAAGATCTTTTGCTTTATATGTTTCTAATATTATGATTTGTATGGTTTAATTTGTTTTCAGTGTAACTTTGAAAAATTAAACAGTTTGAAAAGTTGCATCGAATTGCGACTGCGCTCAGCATTCAATTTGTTTAGACATAAAAGATGTAGTATAATTATGCTAAATATATGTACATACATATTTTAATTGTTTTATTGTTTGCTTTTGTTGTTGTTGTTGTTGGGGGATTGAGTTTGTTCGCTTTGAGCGAAAGTGTTCCGTACTTAATGGTTTAACATGGATACAGTGAACGCTTTGGGCACTACGACAAATATCACATTATGAGATCAATTGGATTTATTTTGGGTTTTTCTTTTCTTTTCGTTTCGTTTCTTTTGTGAAATATATATATATATGTAAGTAAGAATGTACGATGTTATATTGAACTTAACATTGCCTACTATTTTTGTTGACTGGTGGGTTTATCTTTATATCATTCAATTTTATATAGAGTAGTATTCCTAGCAAACATCATTCTTTCTTTCTTTCTTTTTTTCATCTGACGATGAAGCACATTTACATAATCTTAAGTATATCCAAAGCAAATGGAATAGCTAAGCGCAGATTAACTAAAGTTTAAGTATACTTGCTCTTAGTTGAGGTATAAATAATTACAATGCGGGCAAAACAAACTAATTCGATTAACACAATCTGGTTGGTAAGTACAAGACAAATTAACAAAATTTCGAATACAACTTTTCAAAATGCCAATTTATGGATATTAAATTAAAATTTCGGTTGCTTTGTTTGTTTTCCATTTTTTTAGCCTAATTTGCTGGCCTAATTTACATATATGCATAAGTAATTGTAGTTTTTTTTCTTTCATTTGCATTTTTCTGATATCATAATTAAAATATATGTATATATAGATATATATTTGTTGTTGTTGTATAATTAGGTAAATGTATATAAGTATATAAAACTTAAAAAGAATTTAACCAAAAAAAATATATATATGTATGTAAATTGTAAAAATAAAACAAAATTTATGTTTAAAACTTTTGTGTACTTTTTGTTGTTGTTGTTTCTTATTGTTACAGTTGGTGTGTGTGTGTGTGTGTGTGGATGGATTGAGAAGAGGACAACCCAAAATTTAAAGTGTCTTCTACAACAAGGACAAAGGGGGGACAAAGAGATAGGAAGGGGGAAGGGTGGGTTGGGTCTGGGGAAATGCTGAGGTGGGTCTTGATTACATTTATCCAATTCATTTTTTTTTGCAGCTTTTTCCTGCTCAACATTGTCAAATTGCACACGTCATTATTCTGCTTAGATTCCTAGGCTCATCTAAACCTGTCCCAGATCCTCCTGCGGCGCTTGTGCCTGGGATTGTTGTTGTTCCGCCTCGGCCAGACAGTCGGACACCTCGCTGTGCATCACAATCTCAATGTCGCCCAGCTCAGCAGCCGCCTCCGCCTTTAGCGTCACATCCTCCGTCCGGGACAACTTGCGCAGCGTGTGCAGCGTCTCCTCATTGATGGTATGCTCCGGCGAGATGTTCTCCTTGAGCTCACGCTTCAGGCTCAACGGCATGTGCATTGCATTCAATTCTGGTGACGTTGGTGACTCTGCCACTGGCGACATACTCATCACTGGCGTGGCATCCAACTGGGATGCACTTCCCGCGCCGTCGGCGCTGTTGTTAAACGAAAGATTTTGTCGAAACACTTGTTTGCCAAAGTCACGCAATTGCCTTGACGCAGTGTCCAGGAATGATGTGCCTACCGCACCGCCTTCTGCTGCACTTGCTCCGGCTCCCGATGCTGCTGTTGCCGCTGCTCCTCCTGCTGCTCCTATTGTATAGCTATTGCTGCGCAAGGGCGGCGTTGTCTTCCGTGTTGGCAAAAGCGTAACATTCACATCTCCGCTAGCACCAGTTGTTGTAGTTGTATCTGGAGAGAAGAGATTGTATTAAACAAGTGAAAGTATTTTATTAATAAAATAAAAATGTTTTTTCTGCAAATATTCGAATTTCTAGTTGGCCTTCTTAAAGATCAGGATATTAAGCTGTAAGATTCAGACAGAACCTTGACCTTCTGATTAAGAAATTTTTATTTAAACACTTCCATACAAATTTGATTTTTCTCTCCCTTTTTTACACATATTTTCTATTTGGTTGTGAATCATGAAAACAACACAAAATACACTTTAAATATTAGACAAAAATGCAAACAAAAAAAAAAAAAAAATTAATTATAGTTTAATATTTAATGTAGGTTTTTAATCCGTTAAATAATTAAATACTTTGCGTAAAAATTGCATAAATATACACAATGGGTATAAGATACATCCCTTAAGAATTCAAAGATAGTGTATGCGTTAATGTGTTAAGTTATAGAATATGTATAAAATAATCTATATATATAAGACTCTTTGTCCTGACTGACTCACTGAGAATCAACGTGTAGGCCAAACGGATAAGCGTAGAAAGATGCAATTTTCACACAACATAGATGAGATAATTTCATCGTCTTACGAAATTCGACCTATAAGTGGGTCAATATTTTATATGTTTTTATTGTATTGTAAGTATTGACAGTCGTTACTGGCAAGAGTTCTATATATTCTAGTTGAATTCTGTTATTTGATTCTATAATTCTTTTAGATAAAACTAACTCGACTCTACAAAGTCTAGATACAATTGACAAACCAAGACAAACTCGACTGTTAGTTGTCACTTCTAGAAATTACAGCTAATATAATTAAATGCAACTATCTATCTACATTGACTACAGCGAACTAACTAACTCATACTACGAATGAATGAATCGTGAATGAAAGAAAGAATGAATGCATGTATGAGTGTGGTGAATGAACTTTTGACTAACTCTGTGCGTTGTTTGTGAGTGGCACTGTAACGGCAACCGCAATCGGAGCTGGCACAGGATTCGCTTTAGATTCCGGGGACGAGCTACGCTGGAACATGCTGCTCGGATTGAACAATGTGAGCAATTTGTCCACCGTTGTGGGATTCGCAATCCAAGAGGCTTTCCTAGCACGTGTTGCAGTCGCTTGATTGGTTGCTGTTGTTGCTACTGCTGCTGTTGTTGTTGTTGCTGTTGTTGTGGCCACATCCTGACTGTTGGAGGCAGCTGCTGAAAGTGCCACGCCCACAATAGAATCTTTGGTGAGTGTTATATCATTGTCACCAAAAACAGCAATGGGACACGTTCGTCCAGGAGCTGGTGAAACATTTGCTGTTGCTTCCTCAGAGCTGACATCGCTGCAACTGTTTGTTGCTGCACTCGACGCGGAGGAGGAGGATGAGGAGGAGGCGGATGAGGAGGATGAGGAGGATATCGGCGAACTGCTGCATGAACTGGTTGAATTGCTGGGCGAATTGTGGCTCAGTTGAGGCGACAGTTTCTGATGGTTGGCCGTGTCTTCCTGCTGCTCTTCCTCCTGTTCCTGTGACCGTTCCTGATCCTGCTGCTGTTCCGCCATCTCCTGCCTTGGATTTGTACTCTTTTGTGCTTTGTTGTCATTGTCATTTATGTTGGGCGGTGGTTGCGTTGGCTCCACAATGATCACACTGCTGATGGGCATCGCTGTGGTCACAATTGGAGCGCCTGCTGTGGTCACAAATGATGCTGTGGTGGTGGTTGCCTCTGCCAGCTGGGCGGCTGCTTTGCGCGCCGACTTGAGCATCGGCGTTGGTGGCAAGTTAATTGGTGGCGTCTGTGGATCCTCGTAGATGCGTGACACATGGAAACGTGAACGCGGCGATACCGACAATCTCTTAATGGTCTGTGTCGAGGATGTGACGCACGCCATCGATGGCAGCGAACTTGAGGTGGGCAACGGCAACACGGCTATGGAATTGAGACTGCTTTGACTGCCACAAACATTCAAAGCAGCTCCACTTCCACTGCCCGTTGCCATGGGTATGGACATGCAGCTGCTGGCGGAACGCGGCGTTATCATTGCCGTTGTTGATGGCGGATGCTGTGGCGGCAATTGGGCCAGTGGCGATGTCAGTGGACTGCCCATCTCAGTCACACGCGACACATGAAAGCGACTGCGATTGGGCGACGAGGACGGCGATATCGTGGGCGGACTGGGACCCGGTGAACGCAGACGGGCATTTGTCTTGCGCTTCACCTCCATTTTGGCAGCTGGCAGCAGTGTCGCCGTCCCCGTCCCCGTCGATGTCGATGTCGGCATAGCGGTTACTGCCAGAGCAGCGGTCACAGTTCCCGTCGCGACATCCACCAGCGGTCGACTGTGGCATGTCAAGGAAATCTTCCGCGAGCCCAAGTAGTAACCACCCCGACATCCCCGTCGGTTCATCCCACTGCTGGCATTGTTGTTGCCACTGTTGCTGTTGTTGCCACTGCTGCCGCCGCCCACGTACGCCGCCTTCTCCGCCAGCTCCAGTTCCTCCGCCTGCATCTTTTCATTACGGGAGCACATGGATCGCACAGTGCCCAACACTCGTGTGTAGTCCAAATGGGCATCGCTGCCAATCTGTTAATGAGAGCAGAAGAAATTCCCATTGATTGGCATTAGCTAACGATTATTATGATGTCGTATACCTATTAAAAAGTGAACAAATGGCTGTGGGGTATGCACAACTGAAGGATCAGCTTACAGGTAGTTCATAATAACGCTTTCGAAACAGTAGTTTAAAATCAAAAAATTATTCATTTGTAGCATTTATAATACAAACAACTGATAAGAGTATGCTCGACTCGGAAAAGAAAAAATTAATAAATTAAATTTAATTTAAAAAAAAATTGAAATTGAGAAAAAGCTTAGAAGTGTTTCTTACAGAAACAAAAGCAAGGATTTTAAAATAGGAAGAGTTTCCTCCCTAAGAAAAGAATAGAAGAAGAATAGCTAGGTTCCAATCAATAGTTTGATAAAAAAATAATGTATCTGAAACTGATTTTCATTTGTTTTTGTTATAGATAATAAATTAAACTTATGAATAAATATAAACAAGATGTAAGATTATTAAATTTTCAACAAAAGTACCTATGCCATTAAAGTGGTTTTTGAAACTATCGAAACTATCGCATACTTTACCAGCTCTAATGCAAATATAAGCTAATTTATTATACATATTTCTATCTCACATTATCTTATGAAGAAGTGATTTAATAATCCTAATTAAATTAACTATATCCTTCAGTTATGCACACTTGTAAAAAATTAATTTTTGCTTGTGCTTAGCTTTTATATTGTTTTATTTTTTTTAGTTGGTGTGATTAAAATTAAAGAAAACGCTGCAAAATTTTGATTACGGCTTTGTTAGCGTTGTTATTCTTTATTATCGGTGTTATTTAGCAAGCCAAGCTTTTGTTTTCTTTTATCATTTTATTATAATTATGCTTAAGAGCGTTAGGCAGAGCGAGATACAAGACAGAGAGAGACAGAGTGAGAGAGAGAGAGAGTATTTTGGTGGATGATGTGGGATTTACTTACGCTCTCCTGGGGCAATGGCGTTGGCGGAATAACATTAACTATCGGCACAATGGGCAACTATTGCGATGATGGAGTTGAAGTAACAACAACAACAACACAACGACAACATTAACAAAAAACGGAACGAAAATGTAAATGATTCAATTAAAAATATTCAACAAATTAAAAATAAACTCAACTGACATCGCACAACTGTACGCAAAACTACTTTAGTTATATAGTTCAAAAATATTCTTAACATAGTTTTCACTTTGGCTATTGGCCAAGAGTCAAGACTGTCAATAACATGGTTGAAAAGCTAAGGAAATCAAGGAAAGAAGGAACACGAAAGCAAAATACAGGGTGTGCAAGAAGTATGTTCCTTCAAATAAATAAAGGCTCGCAGATGTTTAATTTGGAGTATCTTTTCTATATTTACAAGCTACTCAAAATTTCTCTTTAAAAACATTTACAAAGTGAGATACGTATTTCCCAATTTTATATTCTTTGTGTTTTTTTAAATATTACTGTTCGATAGCTCTATAACTGCTACAACTGCTAATAAGAGGGTATACCATATTTTCCAATACAATTTTTCTTGGGAAATTGTTATACTATACATTTCAATTTTCTTGAGAAATTTTAATTTTTTACAGACTAAAAAAATTTTATTTTTCCTCTTAAATATATAACAAATGGCAATATTTTTTTTAAAAATAATTTCTATGTACAATTTAATATCGTTCGTCACAAAACTAGATATCAGAAGCTTTGGACCAAGAAATTGTTTTCGTCACTACTTTTTTACCTCGAAAAGAGGTTTTTTCAAAAGACATATATTTAAACTCAGTTGATTAAAGGGTATCCAACGGTTGGATATGGAAAAACGTATTTTTCGCCATCCCAAGCATCTAAATACATTTTCTTTTAAGACATTTAAAATGCATAATTTACATAAAAATTTATATAAAATTCAATCAAATTCCATGTTATTGACACTCTGATTAAATTTATTCGTAGTAAATTTAATTAAAAAGGGGGATTGGAATCATGTATAGGGGGAGACGTACATACGTACATCAGGTATGAAAAAGAAGCTCTAAATGAATTCTGCAGTGTCAGACTTACCGTTAGACGCTTGGGCTCATCATTGATATCGATTTGGGTGATGGTCTTGTTGGACTTGAGCACCTCGGCAATAATGTTCAGACTTTCGACCTCTAGTTTATTGTCACGGATGTCGATGCGCTGGAGTTTGCTGTTCCCACCAAAGGTCAAGATGGAGGCCAGAGTCTCGATGCCCTTGGCACTGAGATGGGCACTCTGCAGTCCCAGCGTGGTGAGTGTTGTGTTCTTGGTCAAACTATCCTTGATGGTGGCCACAAAGTCATTGGACAAACAGTTCTTGCCAATGTTGAGCAGCTCCAAGGACGAGCTGCGTGAGAGAAGCTCAGCAATGCTGGGGCCACAGTTCTTGGTCAGATTATTGCTCCACAGGGCCAAGGCTTTCAGTCCACTTGGAGAACGATTGGCGGACTCCAATGTGGCGTCCGTCAGATGGCGTCGCGAGAGTGTATCGTTCTTGGTTAGCTTCTCGGCGAGATGTGGATCGGCGGCACTTGTGCTGCCATCCAGCGAATTCTCACTGCATAAACTGTCCGAGCTCTGGGAGCGATTGCGTGTGGATTGATTGAGGTAGGCGCAACTGGACTCGGTGCGACGGAGGCCACTGCTAACGCCACCCGGCGATGTGGATGGCGGTGGCGGTGTGGGTGTTGGACTGGGACAGGGACTAGCACTTAGCTCCTTACCCTTGGCCCCACTCAAACACTCGATGGCAATCGTAACCTTCGTCGGCGCCGTCGTCTCAGCGTGTTCCGGCTGCATCCGCACGGCCAGACTTGGCGTCGGTGTGGATGCAGGCGTTGCTGCCTCCTCGGCCACCAGCAGACACTCGGTGGATTCGCTTGCAATTGTGCCCGTCTCAATGGCCATCTCCTTGGCCATATCATCCAAACGCGTGCTCTCCAGCGACACGGACAATCGACTGAACTCATCCGGCAAATGTCGACTAATGTCTCCCTCGGATGCACTCTCAAATGCCGAATCCGTGCTGTGCGTATCCTCGAAATCATCGCCACCGGTTTTGCCATTCTTGTTCATGTCCAATGGCCTCGATCCACTTGGTCCCCCATTGATGCAGTCGCTCTCTTCGGCAGTTACCTCATAAATGGCTCCTGATCCGCTTGCATTTACAGCGGATGAACTCTCTCCTCCTCCTCCTATTGTTGTTGTTGCTGTTGCTACATGATTGTTATTGTTGTGGTTGTTGTTGTTGCTCGTGTTGGGGTTGTAGTTGTTGGTATTATTGTGGGAATTAGCATTGTTGTTATTCTGTACACAGGTTTCATTGGGTTCAACGGTTTTAGCCTCTGTTGAGGGAGTAATATCTGTCAAAAGTAAAGAAAATAATTATTAAAGTTATTGCTAACTGGACAATAAATAACAACAAAAAGTAAAATAAAAAAATTATAAACCTTACAACTCTACTACAGCGGTGGGCACGAAATCTAAATTCAGGAGCACTACAACAAAAACTTTTCTGCGACTTCACGGCGCCGAATAGGCAGAAATAAAGTTGGGAGCAGACGCTAACTCCCGGAGCCCATGCGTGCCCACCGCTGCTCTTCCACATTTTTCTAATGTGTAAAAACCAGAGCTCCCGATTTTTGCTCAACCAAATTTTTCTAAGTAGTCTGTGCACTGAAATGAGCACAAAAATTCAGAAAGCAAGAGCAAAATCGAGTGCTCGATTCTATTTGTTTTTTTGAATTTGCTCATTTGTGCCCATATTGATCTCAAAGTAGGCGATCAAACACTTCGAAAAAAAAAACACTTGCAAAGAAACTTGTAAGGGAGACGCTTTGAGTGAGAGCACATTGCGAAAGAGCACTTTGACATTTGGTCTCGAAAAAAATCTTATATGTAGGAATGTATTTCAACCACATAATTTCAAGCTGTGCAATTATCCGCTATTGTTTCTTATGCAGGAAAACCACAAACATTGTTTTTAAAGTACATATATTTTTTATTAGCCTGAATTTAATTTTACTAATAGCGAGTTTATGCTTTGTGGGATCTAAGCACTTCCCAAAGGGGTTTGGGAGCGAACACTTTTTTTGGGAGCCATGAAAAAAATAGAGCAAATTTCGGGAGCTCTGGTAAAAACCTGTGCAACAAATTTCTATTAAACTTTTTTAAGTTTAATAATTGAAGTAAAGAATCTTGTTACCATTGTCAATTAGCCAATGCAACCAAAAATGTTTAAATTTTATTTTAATAAAAGTGATTTTGCAGGTAATACGCCAAATAGATAAAAATATTTCATCCTCTAATTGGTCATTTCAATCAGTGTATCTCCAATAAATAAATCTTTCCATAGGTTTTAAAATTATTTCCTATATAAAAAGAGAAAAATAACCTAGTTTGGCTTATTTTTTTAATTGAGAACATAAAACACCACTTATTAATCGACATAAATCTTTGAAAGGGTCTTTGCAAATTATAGAACGAAGCGTAGAATAGCTTTCTTACCCATTTTCCTTTATGGTAGTCTAATTATTCAAATTCTATTGACAATCGGACAGCACAAACATTATTTAGTTTATTCTATTATTCATTTTCTAACAATTGCATACAAAATCTCCTCAAAATCTTCTTTGGAATAAATTAGTAATATTATTTGAAAAATTACCACATAAGTTGCGTTCATTTTGGGAACTTTGTTGTTGTTGTTGCTGCTGTTGTTGTTGTTGTTGCTGAAGTGCTGGAGACAAGTGCTCCAGTGAACTGTCCAGTGCTGTTGCCGACTCCAATATTGTTGCCGGCAACGCAAGGGATTCATCTATAGATGCTGAGCCTGATGTTGTTGTTGGTATCGATTGTTGTTTGTTGTTGGTTGGATCATAGATATCATTGCTCATCTCACTGATATCCTCGGAGCAGCAGGCGGCAAGTGTGTCGGTGGATATAATTGAAGGTGCCTCCTCGCTGGATGTATCGCTGTTCATGGACAGCAATTTATCGAGCATGGATTGTCCAGTTGCACTCTGATTGCCGCTCCTCAGAGTGCGCACAGTGTCCTCTGTATTGTCATCATCGGCATCGTTTTCCAGATCCACCAACAGAGCAATTGGTGGATCAATTGTAATGGAATCTTCATCAACTGCTGTCGTTGCCTGCTGTTGATCACCTTCTGTTTTCTTGGCTTCAATGCTCTCCAGATTGTTGGATGAGCCGACTTCAATCTGTCCTGCACTGTCGCTGAGATTTGGAAGCTCCACTGGCGACGTTGTCTCCACGGGCGACACTGGATCATCATCCTCAATGGCTCGAGCACGTTGCAAATTCAAACCACTGCGACGCTCCAGATCTGTGGCCTGTAGGATGAGGGCCTGCACCAAATACATGACACCCTCGTCTCGTATATTGTTGTTGCTGATGTCGATCAGCTCAATGCTGTAATTGAACCTCAACATGCCCGCAATGTGCTCCGCATCCGTGCAATCCAAATCATTGTAGCCCAGCCACAGTTCCTTCAGTATCTTGTTGTGGTACAGCTGATAACCTGAATATAAACGATGCACTAACATTAACAATAACTTTATCAAGTCAAAAACAAATTTTCTTTTAAATATCATAACGTTAATAAAATGCGAGAGTTGTAAGATTTATGTAGTAAGTGTACAGATTTGTTAAAAATTGTAACAGATAAGATACTCCAATTGGTAGTTTCCTGGAGTTATCTCAAAAATGCATCTAGCCGGTTTTAAGCCATTTAACATGACCGTTATTTTAAAAAAAATTTTGTTCATACCAAAACCGATTAACAAAATTATTTAAATCGAATTAACCGATTTGTGTAAAACGGTTAGATTCGGTACAATCAAGATTTGATTTGAATTATGTTGTTAAGGTGTCAAACTTATTTTGAATTTGAATACTGAACTTATTAAACTCAAAAATTCTTTTTTGAAATCAAAGAATTTTTGTTTATATATATAGACATAATCTTCTTGTTAAAATAACAAAACCGGTTTACCAGACCTACCGGTATTTCGAAACCATAACAAAATAAATAAAAAAAAATAAAAAAAATTGGTCTCGAATGATATTGAGTTATTTCAAAAAATAATACTTTTTCAAAGTATGGCTCGATTTCGGATTGATTTGATTTTAATTAAATAGTGTTCACATGTTCTAAAAAGTTATTACACAACTTGCGAGATTGATTATGACACTTTAAAAAATTACAAAATTTTGAATACTAAAAGTTAGTTTTCAACTGATTGCTCTTATGAAAGTTATATGATCCAGTAAACCGATTAGTTATTAATATATAGATTAACTTTTATTACGTACAGAAACTGGTTAATGGAGGACCCTTTAGTCCGCAGTGTTCCAGTTTGAGCGTGTGTAGATTAGAGGTGCTCAATGCATTTCCCAAGTTATCAGCTCCCACTTTGGATATCTGATTTCCCTCGGCATTCAGCAGCTGCAGCTCCTGGCTGCGACCCACCATGTAAGTGCAGATGCCCCAGCCTCGCACCGTCATTGGTTCCCGGTTGTACGAGATGTCCAATTCATTGGCAGCCTCATAGTATTCAATCATCTGACAAAGCGCACTCAGACAACTCTCGTCCAAATGGCACTCGGATAAATCGATGACTTTGTATTGTATCTGCGTGTATTTTTCGAGATTATTATTTAGCCTAGTCCGATGTAAACAATCAAGGCTTACCCGCTTGAAGATCTCCTCGAGGGGTTCGCAAGCGAAGGGCGTCAAACTAATGCCCTTTAGGGACAGCAGAGGCTGTCGTGGCAGGTGCAAATCCAGGGCCTTTAGATGGTCCATAATGTGTTGCATTGGCTTTGTGTGGTGCTTGCCACAGGACTTCACATACAGCTCAGAGATCTCGGCAATGCTCGATACCTGGCAGACTGAAAAGACAAAGAATAAAATCGTTAAATAAATGACTAAAGTAATTGGAATATAGATAGAGTTCAGCCGAAGGCCTCAGCAGCCATGGCTCATAAACCTCTGTTGGCCTGTATTTTGCAAATAGAAGCCAACATTCTCAAATAAATAATAGATAGAGTTATTTATCTCTGTCTAGAATCTAGATTCAGATCAGCGGTAGGCACGAAATCTGAATTCGTTAGCAGCCGCTGGCTCCCGGAGCCATTGCGTGCCCACCGCTGCTCTAGATGAATGAAATTTATAGTTTCTATCGTTATCACTTTTAAAATTTTAGAGAATCTATTTTAAATTGTTTATTTTCAATTTAATTTTAATTTTAAATGAATAATAGAGTAAATTATTACCCATAATTTAGAATCTAAATTTTAGATGTATTGTTATTATAATACTATAAAAATGAAATAGATCTACCAGAATAATCTTAATAATAATACATTTTCGATTTTTGAAACAAATATTTTGTAAATATATCGACTCTATATATTTATCTCTTCTAATTTTCAATTATACAGAAATTTTAATGATAAAACAAAACAGTTTTGACATGATCATCATTTCTACGAATTCAATTTTTCAAATCTTCATTTCAATGAAAATTTTACATTGTTTTCCTAATATAAAATATATTTTAATAAAAACCCATCGTAACTAAAAGATTTTATCAATATAATTCCAGATACGAATAGTTGTTTAATTGGTAGTTTCTATGGCTTGAGAAGGGAAAGTACCAGACAAATGTATAATTTTCAATAGCTTGGGAAAATATGACACATGTATTTGCACAATTTTCAATTGGCATGGAATCTTATTCAAAAGCTATACGATATAATATAGACATAGCGTTCAGACGCTCGATCAAAAGTCCACAAATTGTGATCAAAAATACATAAAACAAAAGAATACTGTTGAGTCAATAAACTGTCCCTCGACTCTTGCGTTTTTGTCATGCGATGTGAAGATTTCAAATCTTCTGTGTCGACCAAAAAAAAAAAATAGAAAGAAAAGCATGCGCAACTATAGATACCCTGTATTATAAAATTGAGAAAAAGAAGGAATCATAGTTACGTGTACTTTAAAAACTAAAAAAATGCTTAATAATGGATACCCTGTAAGAACAGGCAGAAGTGTTTAACTTGGGCTTCCATGTACCATGTACCATTTATTATTATTATATTTATATATGCAATCAGCAATAATAATAAAGCGATCCAAACATTTGTCGCAAATATAAAACAGAAATAAAAAGATACATTGTTCAAATATGACAAATAAGATGAGTTGATGGCGCGTGCGAATCTTTCCCACTTCCCTCCTCCCGCACACTCTTGTGGATCATTATCATTATCCATGATGATGATGATGTGTGCCGGCAACATAGACAAATTGCTCGCAAATGTCAAAATTAAATTGCGGCATTTCCAAACGATTCTGCGGCATGACAAATCGTGAACTTGCAATTTGCGACTCGGTTTCTTTTTCTGTCTCTGTCTAAGGTCTGAGTCTCGGACTGGGTATAAAATACTCGTAGAGCCCCCAAGTTGTCTATCATTTGGCATGACAAATACGACATATACTCGTACCGAGTAATTTCCAACTAAATTTAGAATTCTCACTCTGTTTGCTATAATTTGAAAAGACAAGTCCGCAAACGAAAAATGTAAATATTTTCTTTTGATATGAGTTAACTATAGTTTATGTACTTATGATTTTCACTAGGGGGTTCGGCGAATTCGTTTCTTTTTTTTTTTTTTCTGGCGTACCGAATCGAATTTTTTAGTTTTATTTACAAAGCAACAAAGAAACGAAAATTGTGCCAAATGCCAAGTGCATTGAAAGACATAACGACACGAATATCTTAAAAATAGTTTTGTCGTTTCGTGAGAAACGTAAACAGATTAATCTATCATTGAGTAAGCAATTAAACGATCCATTTTAATTCAACGAACGGCACAAAATTTGATGCCAACCAACGACCACGAAAACCTAATTCTTTCTTTTTTCTTTCACCATATTTTGGCTCTTCTTTGTTTATGTTTTGGCAATCATTCAAAAGTGTCCTATCATAGCACTCAGTTTTCATAGTTCATAGACAGACAGACAGGTTAGATAGACATCTGTTAAATGAATCATTAGTGCTTGCATGCTCAGTCAAAAAGCAACAATTTCCCCTCTAATATCATTATTATATATCTATTTATCTACTACTACTATATACATATATCTATATATTTCATTATTTATCTCGTTTTTTTGCACTGCCAGACATTGTGTCGACCGGCTTCTACTTTTCGTTTTCCTGTTTGTGTTTTTAGTTAATTGTAAATAATTTCTCAACTGATAAAATATTTTCCATTGACAGTGTCGCCGCGCTGGTTTCACATAACACAAATAGCTTTTATTGTTATTATTTTTGCTGCTATTTCTATTTCTATTTCTATTTCTATTGCTGCTTTTGTTATTTGTTCTCTCCCGATAAGTACTTAATATGTGTATGTAATTACAGACTGTAAATGGGAATTATTAATACCTAATACAAATTATGGTTGTCGCAAATAATAAATATATGTGTATGATTGTTCCACTGTCATTAATTTCATATCTTCAGATAATAAACTGCTTGATTGATTAATTAATAAATAACTGTGGCACACCCTTACCAATCTCTTGGTGGTCAAAGATCAACATAACTAAATTAATTCTTTTCACAAACTATGCTTATTCAAATAAAGGAAATTCGGCAAAATTATACTACGCAAAATGAAAAACCTTAGACTCAGAAATAAATATGAAGCAGTCACTTGCTTCTCTTATCTCATTCAACTCGATAAAATATAAAAAAAGTCTAAAAAAATATGACTAACTAAAATACAAAAGATAAATACTTAACCCAACTTTTTAATCAAAAATTATTGTCGTTTTATTTGTTTATTAGTCATCATTTGGACTTTTTGAATGCCATAAATAAGTCGAAATATTTTAGTACATTTAACTGCTCATTTCTATTTAAATAAATATTTTTATGCTATTTATAAAATTTCGTTATATATTTCAATTGCGATTGTCGTCGACTCGCAATTTGAATAGCAACAGAAATTAGACATTAATATAAGTATATTTATTTTTATAGGTGTATAATAAAGTGGAATTGGCGGCAAATCAAACAAAATAAATTAAAGCGCTTAATCATGTACATCATGCGTATCATTTTCTATATGGTGGATATATAATTGGCATGTGAATGAAATACATACATATATTTAAAAGGAAATCAACTGATGATGACGTTGATTCAATTATCGATCAAAAGCAAATTAGTTCATTCGTTGGTGAAAATAGAAAAGAAAAGACCATCGAGTGTGCAAGACTAACGGATACCCTGTTGATAAAACTGAATCAAAGTCAGTAAGTTAATCAACCATATAATATCCAGAGTTATTAGCCACTCTGAAGTTTAAAAAATAAAATTTATAGAAACAAATACACCCCAAATCATCTCTTCATAAATAAAGGGTATGTAAGTACCACTAAAGGGTGCGTGTGTCTTCTGCTTCCTCTTCATATTGTGTGTATAGCAATTGGCGTATTAAATGCTTTTCAATTTTTTTATTATTCTATTGATTTTATGGCGTTATCGACGGGGGCTGAAGTCAAAGACATCGAGAAAGTCTAAAAAAAAAAGGCAAAACTAAAAGCGAGCGCAAAATTGTTCAATTAAATTGCTGTTAATTTGCTGCTAAACATTTACAATGTCGGCAATTTGAGCGAATGTATCTCGAAACTTGTTCTCAACGTTCTGCCATTTATTGAATTTTTTTCGACTTTTGTTTATTTTGTGTTGGCAACAACCTTCGGGAACAACAACAATGACAAAACTCGCACAAAATGTAGATAAAAAGAACACTCAATAAATTGGCATCAAGTCGATAATTCATTTGGCCAAAAACCAAAAGTTAAAGCAGATGAATACGTCAATAAGATGTTTATTAAAACGTGAATAAATCGGTTTTGATTACTATACAAAAAATAATAATAATAATAAAAAAAGTGATGCAAGAGATTTGCACTCAACTTTGCTTATCAACAACGTTTTGATTATTAAAATTAAACAATTTAAAATTGATTATGTTTTGAAATACAGTTTAACTAGTATATTAGTACAGTAAACTTTATTATTAGATTTATTTTTAGAAGGAAAATTACTTTAACAGTTAAAAAAAAATTTCTAAATTGTATAAAAAAAAATTTTTTTTACGTAGATTATTCTCATATTTTCTCTTATAGATTTCATTCTTTTTTTTATGAATTTACAAACTGTCTGCGATTTCGTATTTCAGAATAAACTTGTACAAATATTTCTTATCACATTTATTGATACGTAAGTAGGTAATCAGCCCGCTGAGAGACGACAAATTAAGTGCCTGGCGTCGTTCATCATTGTTGAAGTCCCCGTTCTGAGACAATAACCAACAACGTGTGATATACGACCAGATTATTAGCTCTAATGTTGAACCCATAAGAAAACTAATGAGGAATAATGTATTTAATGAAAGATGTCAACAAAACACTTTGTATTTCGTAGGGAAATTGTTTTCGTACTTGACATTTTAGCTAAATGCAAAGATTAGCATTATTATTTGTTATATTATTCAGTACTCGACTGTTTGTTGTGTTTTCTTTGTTGATTTGCTTTGTGCTCGTTTTCCTTGTTTTGTTTTGCTTTGCTGGATTGCATTAATTAATTACATCGAAATGTGCATTAATCGAGCTCGTGACATTTTTATCATCTTTCATTAGTACTTTAAGTGCAATACATACAAACTTCAACTCATACGTATATATGCGACTTTTCTTTAAACCTCTTTAGTAAACTGCTGAACATGCAATTCTTACAAAAGAAAAAACTTCAGTTTAACAATTATTTGCTTTGTTTTAGCCAGACTTGATCAACAAAAAAAAAAACGATTTGTTTTCCGTTAAACTTTGAAATATTCGTTCGATATTTGTGTTCTTATCAGATACAATCATTTATAGGCTAAAAATACTTGTAATTGATTTGACGACTTCAAAAAGTGAGCCTATATGGTTTTTGTTTTTAAAATTAAGTTACCAAATTTCATTTAACCATCAATACTCGATTCAAAATTATTTTATTATGTTTTTCCCCTTAAAAATTAACAATGTATCTGCTAGAATTATGTAATGCATTAAGAAGTTTTTATTCCCAAGACAACGATAAATGTTTGCTTTGTAGCGTCTCAGTTTGATTGTAAAGTGACAACGATGACATCACACAGCACGAGTTGTAACACCTACAAGCAAAAGGCAAAAATACACAAAGCAAAAATAAAAAATAAAAAAAACAACAAAACGGCAGCACAACCAGCAAACAAGATATAAACAAAGGAAAGAAACGAATTTAAGCAAACAAACAAATACAAGAGACATATGTACACTCATGGACAAAATAATAGGTGCGCTCTTTCTTTTACTTTAACAGCTATTGTAAGTCAAGTCTTCAAAAACATTCTTCAAACAATTTTAGGAAAAAACCATTTTCAAAAATATTTTTGCTAGTATTTTTTAAAATTTTTTGAAAAGTTAAAAATAAACCACTTTTTGCGTGAAAAGTAGGAAAAAGGGGTTAAAATAGTCATTTTTAGGTTTTTCAAAATACTATAAAAAATATAAGCGAAAATATTTTTGAAAATTTTTTTTTGCAGTCACTCTTAAAATTGTTTGAAGCATGTTTTTGCATCCCAAAATTTTTTGGAAAAAATCGAGGAAAAAAGTTTTGAAAGTTGACTTTTTTTAAAATTCGAATATTTCAATGGGTACTTAATTGGATAAGAAAAGTTATGCATCATTCAAACGGAATTTAGATGACCTTTCCAAATATATTTTTTAAATGTGAAGACTTAACTTACAATAGCTGTTATAGTAAAAGAAAGAGCGCACCTATTATTTTGTCCATGAGTTCAAAGTCAAAGAGACTTATGTATAAAAAATACCCAAGTATTGTATGTATTTATATGGAAACAAACACGATGAACAAATCGTAATCGTTTCGACACAATTTATAGCATGTGCGGTGAGAAAACAGATAGCAGACGAATGGCAGACATAAAAGCGAGCCTACAAATGGAGCCGGTAAAAGCCAAAATTGGGAGAGAAGTTGAGAGAAACTATAAAAATTAAAGAGAGTACGTTAGAATGAGTATGTGAGGAGAGCGCAAATTTAAACCGTCACCGATCCGATCCGATCCCGAATCTAAAACGTCGAATTCGTATCTTATCAGTAATTCTGTTGTTGTCTTTATCACTGACAACAAAAATAAAATGAATACGAGTTCGACTACGAGTACGAGTACAAATACGAATAAAAAAATCAAAGGCAAACAAATAAAAATAACCAATAACTCATGGAAATAACCATAGAAAATGCGACAAAATTCATCGGCTTTTGTTTAAATATGGTATAGCAGCTAAATTCAAAAAGTATTAGTGTTATAATGGGAATATTTCAGTATTCAAATTGAAATGTAATTAAGTATGTAACAGCTGTAGAGATTTAAATATGTTTAACTGAAAACGTCAACAGTATAATTGTTTGATGCAAATCACAACGAATATTCAACAAATAATTTTAAAAATACTTTTGTTTTGCACAAATTAATTGTTTGATGCAAATCAAAACAGACTCAAGCAATATTCAACAAACAATTTGAAGAATACTTTTGTTTTGCACAAGTTATAATATGGCAACGCTTTTCACGCAATTGTCAACTGTCAACAATTTGTACTTTGATTGATTTGTGTGCACAATTTTGCACTGGACAAGAAAAGAAAGAGAGCACAAGCTAAACGTGTGGTATGTGTTGCGCTTGGCAACAAGTCATCATCAACATCATCATCACCATCATCATTAGCTTATTGCGTTCCGTTATTTAGACGAGTGCAGTCAGCGTCATTCAGACATTCGCACTCGAAAGGAAATGCATTAATATTTGTGCGCACTTCATTGAATTGGCTTATTTTGGTCTGGCAGCCACCCACACGTTCTCTCTCGTTTCTCTCTCTCCCCCCCTTCACCCCATCAACCTATACAACATGCGAACTTGTTGCTTGCCAGATCGCCCATTTCTTTCGCTCGATTAGTTATCCGAGTCCTTTTCACACTACATACAAAATTATAGCTGCTGTCGTTGTTTCTCTTAGTTCTTTTCAATTCATTTCAATTCGCAATCAAATTAAGCTGTTTAATTGAAATAAATCACAGGAAGTACAATTGACGACATGTGTCTCAAGTTTAACTTCCGTGATTGCACATGCTCCTGTACGATAACATTTAAATAAGCAAACATCCGATATAAGACTGTAACCTAAGTAAGTATACACTATACATAACTAGAAAATTATTCACGTTTTTCTTTAAGTTCGTCAAAATTCTCATTTGCAAATTCAAAGTAAGCAGGGATTAAAACCCTGGCTGAAACCGTAACCTTTAACTGGTAAAAACCGAAAAAAAACAATTTTTCATATTACCGATACCTTTAAACTGAAACTATGTAAACCGAAATAACCGTTTAGTAACTGTTTCACCGGTTAACCGTTACGAAACCTTTATTCAAAGATTTTGAGTACCCAATAACCGAAAACTTAACTGCAAACATAACCGAAACCGTAACTGAAACCAATATTCGTTTCGGTTTTAATCCCTGAAAGTAAATATATTTAGCAATACTCACCCTGTTCCCATGGATTTGCCGGCTCGAGGTATCCAGTGACAAGCTCCTTATCACTCTCTGGGAATGACACGCGACGCGGCATCGCTGTGGCAGCGAATGCGCTATCGGAGAACTTGCGCTGCAGCAGACTCGGTGCTGTTGCATAGCCGCCGCCACTGCCTCTGCTGCTGTTGCTGGCTCTGCTGCCACCGCTGCTTCTGCACGAAACAATTTCAGTTGAGCCGCCGCTCTCACTTCGGCTGCTTAAGCTCGCATTGGATGCGAGAGAATCGGTTCTCCATATTGCGCTCTGTTTGGCGCCTTGATAGATTTTGATTTTCTGTTGTTGCTGCGTACGCATCTGAACATCGAATGCGGGCTCTGCTTCGATCGGAGCAGCAGCTGCAGCAGCGACGACGACATCAGCTGCCATCTCTGCTACAGCTGACAGCGTTGTTGCATTTTTAGTATTGTTAGCTGTTGTTGTCACTGTCATTGCTTTTTCTGCTGCTTCTTGACCCTCAACTGCTGCTGCGGGGGCGACAGAGGCAGCAACAACGACAACTGCTTCGTTTGTTTCTTGTTCCGTTACAACGCTGGCCACTGTTGTTGTTGTTGTTGGTTCTATTGTCGCCGTCGCATTCGCAAGGTGCGTTGAAATTGTTGGCTCCGTTCCATTGCCAGTTGTTTCGGTCGGGGCCATTATTGTTGTTGTGGCTGTCGTTGTTGTTGATGTTAATGTTGCAGTTGTCGCTTCATTGTCATCGATGTTGTGTAACATGGTAACTAAACTTTTGTTTTTTTTTTTTTTTTTATTTCTTAATTTTTTCGAAATGTTGTTTTATGCAATATGGTTGTTGTTTTCTTTTGATAATTTATAATCGTATTTGCACAAGCACATTAATTTATTTACACTTTTCTTCATACGATATTTGTTCGCGCCTCTTTGCGTGTGGCATTTACATTTTCGTCAATTGCAAATGCAACGGAGCATTAAATCAAATTTAGAATAATTATTTTGGTCAGCACTGCGAAAAAAGATTGATAAGCGCACTCTACATTTTTATATACACAAATTTCATTTTGTAAAATTCACCTAGTTCTAATCAGAACGAAACAAACACAAAATTTTCCTCTCGAAACCAACACAAATTTTTCCTCTCGAAAAAAAAAAAACTAAAAAAATTCCATGTAAAACTCTTTCAAAACAAAACACGAAACGAAAGAAAAGAAAAAAAAACATCAGCGGCATTGAAATGAGCGCGCATTTGCTCTCCCGCTCTCGCCATATGAGCGAACGAAACGGCGACGCAAAAGAGAATGGCGTAAAAACATTACCTAATTGTTGTTAGTGTTATTGTTTTGTTGCTTGTCTTTGATTTTGGCGAGCAAAACGCTTTTTGCTCAATAGGGGCGGGGCGGAACGGTGGCAGAGAGAGGTGTTGGTAGGCTCGACAGCTCGGCCACTGATTTTTTTTCTTTATTTTCATTAATTCCACGCCATTGCTGTTGTTATCGTTTTCCCCATGCACATTTTGTATTTTTGTTTACCACACAGCCTGCTGTTACCTGCCTTTCTCTCATGCGACGTTTGCCATGTGTGTTGTGTCTGTGTGTGGACAACACGCGCCCTGTTGCATGCAAAATTCAAATTAAAAGCCAATTGCAATTGGTAATTACAATCTGCCAAAAGGAACATACAAATGCACGAGCTCTTTTTAAACCGTTTTTTTTTTCTGCCTATTCACATTGAATATTTGTTTAGATTTAATATAAATTACGTCACATTCTTTCACTCTCTCTCCCGCTCTCTCTCCTCTCTCATTGCTTGGAGAGTAGATTTTCAAATAAAAAAAAATACACTAAATGTTGTTGGAGAATTATAAGTGCGAACAAAGGATTATTACCACATTTATTTTATTTTTTTTTCTCAACGAATTTATATTTTGTCAAGATTTGTTTATTTTTGCTTTTGCATTGTAATTGACTTTTACTTTGCTTTGCTTTTTACACTTGCTTTGGGCGCTGTGCGTTTCGTTGTCAGAGGCCCATGTTTTTGTTTTTGTTACACTTTGGCATTTAGTTGCTTAGTTTGCGCAGTCTTAACACATATGTTTTAATGTATGTATGTATGTAGACTTTTATTGATGCATTCTGGTGCACATAACTTTATTTGTTACACAATATACCTTTAATCCAAAGAGCAGAATTTAGAAACAAATTAAAAACGTACAAAGTACTAAATCGCATCCGAGCAACAACCAACAACAACCGATCACAAAGACGTTGAAAATGCAAAAGGTAGAAATCGAATATAATGAGCAGTAGCAGCAGCAGGAGCACGCACTGCGCTCTCTCTCTCTCTCTCTCAAGTGACTAGAGATGCGCGTTGTAAAGCACGACATAATAAAAACTAGAATTTGAAATTTAATTTAAAATGAAATAAAGCTAAGAATGTGGCGACACAAGATGCACGACACCACAACACATACTAGATACTTAGCAAAAACTTAAGTTAAATGCATCAGATTTTAAGAGGTGTATTATTTTAATTTGTAGAAATTAATGCCACATTGAAAACACGACACGCACACAGCACTACTTTTTGACAGCGCGCAGAGCGTTGCCAGAGTGGACGAGTTTTTTCGTTTGTTATCAAAGCACTAAATACTGTTGTAAAAACCAATTAGTTTTACATAAAAAATAATAGCACTTTAAAATATAAATATAGTATAAATTGGTTTCTATTTAATAAATTAATTAACAAAACCAGCTCATTCACTTGAAAATCACACATCTGGCAGCGCACTTATTGTCGCGCTCTTTTTACGCAGCTCTCCCACCCAACGAACAATTGGATTTACGCATATATATGTATATATATATCACGAGAACAACAAATGCGTCTATATTGGGACGCTTAGAATGTTCACTACATTTGCACAATTATTTAAACAACAATTTTGGTTGATTTATACGCTTTGATGCTAGAAACGGCATGCGGCTGATAAAACTGCTGCTTTTCACTCTTCGATTTTACAACAAATTTTAATACGATGTTAGGAACAGAAACCTTTTTCTTGTTTTGTGTCTTCAATTATTTTTCGGTTGTCGATTGCACATTTAAGCACTTTTCATTTTTGCACTTTCGTTATACAAAATACAGACTAAAAAAGCGTTTAAAATGTTTTAACTCTAGCGACGCAGGCAGAAATTCCTTTTCGTTTCTCTTGTTCTCTTCTTGTTCTCTTGTTTTCGTTTCTGTGCGCAAAGCGACGCAGGCGGAGACTGTTTCTGTTCGTTTCTTCTTGTTTCTTTCTCTCTCTAGCGTACAAGTTTTCGTCCGGCGTTGATGCAAAACAAAACAAACAGCACACACACACGTGCGCTCCTGAGCAGCGCCGCTATCACAGCAGCCAGCGCTCTCGCTCACACATAACGAACAACGCTAAACGTTTTCTGCAAAACAAAAAAACAGCAGCGCGCTCTCTTGCTCATAAAGCAAAACGCTTTCTGTCCTACTCTAACTTTCTACTTGCTTCTGTTCGCCTGGTATCTTGCTCGTTCAGGTCCCACAAATAACACGAATCCATTTTTCGAACTTTTTTCGCTTAATTTTGAAGTTAGAATTTTAAGAATATTACCAAATATTTTTTTTTACGTTTCCTTGAATTTTCAAGATTTTGTTTCAGAATTGTTTACTCAACTTCGCCACGCGAAAAGTAAACTGCACGAAACCAATTTGAAAATGTACTTATTTATTTTACTTCATTTTGGGTTTTGTTGGTTTTTTAAATTTGTTTTTTGAAGTTTTTTAATTGATCTTTGAAAATAATTTATTTTACAAGACAAATTTTCAATAAATCACTATCAAAGAACAAAGAACTAAAAAGAGTTAGTTGCTCCCTGAAGTGAGCTCACTTGCTCTTTTTTGCTCAGTTGTTCTGTTTTGCTCATTATTGCTCAGTTGCTCCTATTGCGCAGCTTGCCCGAATTTTCTCTGTGTTCTTAGACCTTTTAGGGCATTGTGTGAAAGCTAAATATTAATGTTAGGAATTCAGTATGTCGCTTATCAAAAAGTGTAGCAGTGTCGCAAGTCAACAAGCTAAATGCAAGTATTGTAAATGTTTTTTGAGCTGTTGATCACAGATCAACCTTAGCAGCCATTAGATTTAAATTGTAATGTAATGTATGATATTTTCGATTAGTTGGGTGAGGAACTTAGTGAATAGCTCAGTGAATAACTAAGCTAATGAGTAATGAGTGAGCAACTTAGTAAGTGAGCAATCTGAGTGAGTTGACTCACCTATAAAAAAAGAACAAGTGAACATGTTCACCTAAATGAACAATTGTTACCCAATACTGTGTGACCGCAAACGGTAGTCGTAAAAATACCCAACCGTGTGGTAGCCTTGACAAACTTTGCAAAACAAGGTGGCAGCGTTGGCCCTAAAAACGACAATCAACAGAAAAAATAACACAATCAATTAGTAAGACCACATTTCCCTGATTTGCTCTGGGCACACTGAAAATTTTGTATGGAGCAGATCTGAACAGCTGATTGCGAAATCTAAACCAATTCTAAAACGCTTTCAGGAATCCCACTATTGTCATTTGTGTCACAATTGCCAAGATTGCCAGCTTTTTTTGTCAAGTCATGTGGCAACGCCTGCAAGCAGCTGTTTGTGGGTGACGAAAAGCCAACTCAGCTAATGTGAAGAAATTTTTTATACACAAAAAAAATTTCGCACACAAACTAATAGTTGTTACAGCCGCGATTCATTGAAATTAAATTGTAAAACAGTGTGGAAGAAAAACAATGCAAAATGCGGCTAACAAACGCGAACGCCCAAATCAAGACGCTGTGGAGTAATTTTAGCATTTTGCTGACAATCCTAACACTCGTACTTTCCCTTTCATGTCTTCCGACGACGTGGGCTTTGTCCGACAAAAGACTGTGCGCTGACGAAAAATGTGAACGTAAGTATTGAAGCGAATTAACCAGAGCAATAATAATACGCACTCACTGTATATTGGTATGGTTGAGTTTTCAAGCAAGTTGAATGAATTACCACTGACCCCAAATTAGCTGATAAGAAGATAAACTTGAGCTTTTGGAATGTATTGAATAATCTTTGTTGTTTGTCTATTTATTTTAGGCATCATCTCAAGGGGTAACACCAAAATCAGTTATCAATCTGGCGAAGCTGGCATGATATCGTATAAAATCAATGCGCCGGTGCGCATATTATCGAAAAGTGCTGGCAATAATATGCAATTATGGGGCGTGGAAATCAATGGACGTCGTGGTTATGCCAACAAGGATTTCATAAGGGAACAGCAAATCATAATCAGCGAAAAGGATCTCAAGTATGAACTGCCCGTGCAACCGCTTAAACCCGCTCCAATTGTGAATAATCCGACGCAGGCGGAGGCAAAGCCAAAGGAGGATGCACAGTTACCACAAGAGCAACAAGCGCCAGTGCTGAATGCTTCCGAGACAGCGGAAGAGGTGGCAACAACAACAACATCACCGCTGGACACGCTCAAGCTCTCCATACTGACGGAGCAGGATCAAAGTGGCAGCAACGAAGTATCGACACCGATTACACCTGTACAGCCCAATCTCCAGCTGGTGGATGGCACTGAGCTGCCACTGGAAGCACTGCCGGCTACAACTGAACGGATTGAGAATCTCACAAAGGTCGAGACAGCACAGGAGCAAGCAAGGCAAGCAGCTAAAATTGAAGACATTCCAACGGCAACAACGACCAGCAACGATGAGTTTGATTACGAAGAAGATGACGATGATGACATCTACAACGACGACGACGACGACGAAGACTTGACGCTTGATAGTAAAGATAACGAAATACCAAACGATAAGGCATCAAATGTGGCCAGCAAAACAGTTGGTGAGACAAACGTGGCACCAGAAGTTGTTGCTGCAATCCCATTAGCTAGTCCAGCAACTCCAGTTGCTGTCCAGCTGGAAGAGCTGAACAATTCATCGCTTGAAGCAGAGGCAAAGCATGCAGTCCCTGTGGAGACAACAGCCCAAACAGTTGCCGAAAGCATCCCTACACCCATTCCAGCCATAATTGAAGTTGATGTGGTCAAAGAAACTCAGCCTGAGCCCGCAGTTGAAGTGAAGTTGGAGCAACAAGAACAGGTCCCACAGGCGGAAGAAGCAGCCAAACCCATTGATATAGAGTTGAAGAACGTGGAGCAAACGATACAAAAACCTTTAGAAGTAAAGCCAGATGAAAAAGTGGAAGCAACAACTCAACCGGCTGTTAAGGAGATCGAAATTCAGCAAATTCAAGAGCAAACTGAAACGGTAGAAACACAACAATTGGCAAATGATACGTCAGCTCAGGAGGCAAAGATTGAGTTGGAATCTGCTAAGGTAGAAGCTCTAAGTCAACCAATAACAGAACCAGCAGCTCAGGCTCAGGAAGAACACGCAACAGTTCAAAATCAAAATATTCAGCTCGAAATTCAAACTGAATCAATGCCAACTCCAATGGAAACGCCCAAAACTGAAGCTGAACCGGTTAAGATAGAGACAAATGCAGCTGTGCCAAAGGAAATCAAAGATGACGAAATTCAAGAAGAGCTTAAAGCTGAAACGGCAGCACAGCCAACTAAAAATGAGTCTAAAGTGGAGACGGAACCTAAAGTTCCAGCCATAACGGCAGGTCAGCAAGTCCAGGCAGAGATGGAAGCGCCAAAAGAAGTTCAACAAACTGCAGTAAATGAAACGGAAGCTCGACAAATCGAAGCGCAACCAGTGCTGGAGCAGATCGAAACAACAACAGTGCCATATGCTGTCCATGATAGCACAACTGTCACGCCCAGGGAAGAGACTGTAGCGCCTCCAAGTTTGCCGCCACTATTTAAAAAGCAAAACTTTAACAATCCCAACGAATACTACAAACAGTTGCAGGAACAGCAGCGGCAATTGGAAGAGGAAGTGGCAAAACAAAAGGAACAGCAACAACAACAAAAGCAACAGCAAGAGGCGGAAAAAGCTGCACAAAAGGAGGAAGACGTTCAGGAGCAACAGACCACGCCCACGCCATCCTCTTACGACGCCTACGAGGCGGTGTATCAGGCGGAACCAACTCCAGCACCTGCTGCTGCCGTCACCGAAGAAAGACTCGCTACGGGCACCGTGGAGCCCATTGGGTTGCCATCTTTGCCAGCAGATCCTGTTAAGGAAGATGCTGGACCGGGTTTATTTACAACCATCATGGATACGGTCAATTCTTTCATATCCAATCAAGGCCAAGGCCAGAAGGAACCAAAAACAGCGCCGTTAACAGACAGTGATGAACTGCATCGCTTGCTCTATTCCGAAAGAGCTGTTCCCGTGGGTAAGATTAGTCCAGACTTTGATTATTCATAATTCAGGCAGTTTTACAATAAAAAAAATTATCAAAATTTTCACTCCAGCTTTTATAGAAAGTAAATTATTTGGAAAGATTGTACTCAAAAAGTATTAAAAGAGACTAAACTCTTCAAACTTAAATTTAATCAATCCCTAGGTTTATCTAGACTAATTTTGCTGGATTTTAGTTTAAATTTGTTTTTGTTGTATGTATTTATATATTTTTAATTTTGAAACTGAATGGTTTTTGAAAACTCTGTCAATTTCCTAGTTGATACCCAAGCCGAGGGCCATTGTACGCGTCCAATGGATGGAAATTGTCATGCCGCAATTACGCTGGACAACTTTGTCGAGGTGTTGGCATCGAAGGTGCTGGACCACAGTCTCTTGCTGCTCTGCGTTGTCATTGCGGCCGCCTCGTCGTTGTTCTTCATGCTCGTCTATTATTGCTTCTGCAACAGCAGCCAGGAGGGTGCATTGCTCTCCAAGCTGAATCATCTGGAGCGCAGTCTGTTGGCGGCACACAAGGAGAACCTCATATTGAAGCATGATCTGATGACTACGCGCACCAAGTTGTCGAGCATTGAGGATAATTCCTTTGGCTCCAATGATATGGTGGCAGCGTTAAAGAAACAACTGGAAACGGAGCTCTATGAGAAGGGCAAGCTGCAGGAGCAGGTGACATCGTTGGAGAAGGTGTGATAAAGATTATTTTAAAAGATTTGGATTAAGGATAATCGAATTGATGCATTTCTTTAATATAGGACTTGGATATTGCCGCCGAGGCGGGCTTGGAGCTGAACAAAATGTTGTCCGAGGTGTTGAACGGTCAGAATGGTGATGAGGCATTCATGAGCACCGTGGAGGAGCTGCAGCAACAGCTCAATGATCAGGAAAGTAAGTAGAAATTGTCTTCATAATAAGAATTAAGTGTTCATCCAGATAAATTAATTAATTCTTTCAGAAATAATCATTGAGATCAACGCAAGTCTGGCGGAAAAGAGTCGCGAGAACAGCGAACTGCAATATTCCTACACCGAGTCCACCACACGTTTGACCAGCGAAATGAAGTCCTTGCAGCAGGATAACTATGAACTGGAAATGGAAAAGGCCAAGCTGCAAACACGCATCGAGCAAATCCAAGCGGATATGGAACAGGAACTGGCCAAGGCTCTCGAAGCACGCAACTATGAAATGCAAAGATTGCAGCATCAAATAATGGAATCCAATGCCAAGCTGGACAAGGAACACAGCGAATTGCAAACAAGTCTAGCCAAAATCGAATCACTCGAGGAATGCCTCAAGTTGCTCAAGAAAGATGGCAACGTTAATATGCAGGAGCTTATCAAGTCGGCCAAAACGCGTGGCGAACTAAATGCGACCCAGCAAAGGTTCCATGCACTGCAAACCAAGTTGGAACAGGAGCTGGCGGCGAAAACGAGGCTGGAGAGTCAATTGAAGGCATCCAGCGCTGATGTGGAGCAGCTGAAGCAGGACTTTAATCAGTCCGAAAGGGATAAGCTTGAGGCGCAGACGCGTCTCGAGGTGCTCTCTGGCTATTTCCGGGAAAAGGAAACCGAGTTGCAGAAGTAAGTGCAGCAGATTAACATAGTTGATAACAGCGATTATAACCGTAACCATAACCATAACCGTAACCGTTAATTGATTGAAACTTAAAACCGTAACCGAAACAAAAATTTTTGATGATACCGAAACAGAAATTATTTAAACCAAAATAACCGTTTAGTAACCGATTCTTGCAAAACGGTTAATAAGGTTCGGTCAAGCATAAAATTTAATTACGTTTTTAAGGTTTAATCCTGGTTTTTAAAATAAATATGATATTTTCTAATTTTTATATTGATTTCTATAAAACAGTTTTAGTTTTTAAAATTTTTTAAATGTCTGTTTTCAAATTTACATGTCTTTAACATAATAATTTTTTTTTTGTGAACCGAAATCATGCCGGTATTTCGAAACCGAAAAGTACAAAAAACCGGTAACCGTTAAATAACCGATATATAACAATTTTGCGTAACCGATAACCGACAACCCAAATAAACGGCAATTTTATTTGCTTCTTTTTTTTTGAATAGGGAGCTGAGTTTGCAGGAAGCCAAGTGGCTGCAGCATCAAGGCGAAAATGCCAGCACTGTGGAGACGCAAACGCTGATGAAGAATGAAATCCAGACGCTAAAGTGAGTACATTAATTATACAACTGAATATTTAGTGAGGAACATCTTTTTGTAGATCTCAAAATGATGAGTTGCGTGCGGAGATTGAGGCACAGATTGCCTCGCACAAGGCACAGATGGGCACGCTGGAGAATCGTGCCCATGAGTCTTGGCTGGCGGCGCGTCAATCGGAGCGTCGTTGCGAGGAGGCGCAGGCCGAAGCCGCCGGACTGCGACGCAAGCTGACCACAATGGCCAGCGGCGGCGCCGTGGGAGGAGCTGCTGGCGATATGTCGCTGGATGCCGGATTGCCGGCAAATGGTAGCATGTTGGCGTCGGAACTGAATAGCAATCCATCGCCATTGCCATTGCCATTGCCTGGGTCGCCGGGTCTGCTAAACATGCCCAATCCACTGCCATTCCTGCCGGCACCATTCTCGCCGTTCATGGGCCTGCCGCCACCATTCTTGCCCCCCGCAGCGGCAGCTGGTGGCGCCCGTCTGCCTCCCTTGGGTCGGATGCGTTCGCCGCCGCCAACATCATCGTCAAGGGGAGATCGCTACGATGATCGTGACGATCGCGATGATTATAGCGATTATGATGATGAATACGATGATGAGGAGGATGAGCGTCTTATGGATCGACGCAGGCGTCACAGCGGCAGCTGGGGACGAGGAGGGGGACATCGCGATGATTTTATGCATTCGCCGCGAACATATCGCTCCCTGTCGCCATCGGACAGTCGATACAATTACAACGATACGGAAACGGACTTTAGTCCACCTCCCAGCCCGCCACCACCGCGCAAGAGCTCACGACCCATCAACGAAGTATGAAATTGCGGCAACATGTACTTCACTTCAAATGGATTCCAATTGAATCGAGTCCAGTAAACAGATTATGTACGTGCAGTTTGCAGAAACTCAAAACTAGTTCAAATCTATGTATGTATATTTATTAATGATCATCGGATTAACTTTGACTAAGAGCGATACCACATACTAAACTCTAAACTCCCAAAAAGAAAAAATGATAAAAATCAAATCAGAACTATACGTTGTTGAGGCATGGTTAGTTTTAAAAGATCCAACAGTTTAATGGCTCAATGGTAAATGATATATCAAATGGATAAACTAAAATAAAACCAAAACATACTACAACAAACACCAAATTAACTGCTGTTGATTTTATTGAAAGTATAAATGTTTGTCAACTATTTTTATTGTATTGGTAAGTTTAAACCAGCGGTGGGCACGCATTTGATCCGGGAGCAAGCGGCTGCTCCCGACTTTATTTCTGCCAATTCGGAGCCGTGAAGTCGCACAAAAGACTTGCGAGCGAAATAACAACCATACTAAATATTGAGAATTAAGATTATATTTGCTTAAGATCATGATCAAGAGCTTAAATGGCTTCTTCCTGATAAAATTAAAGAAAAACTACTTGAACTTCCATAACTTTAACTTCTATAACTTGAATTTCTCTCTAACTCGAGCTAAACGAGTGGCAGTAAAATTCATCTTATAAAAAAACCAAAAGCCAAAATTTTTTTTAAAATAATTTATATGTAAAACTTAATATTATTCGTCACAAAATTGGAAATTTTGGGGCATGAAAATGTTTTCGTCACTAGACTTACCTCGTAAAAAGGTTTGTTTTATAAGTTAAAAATTCACGCTATTAGAACAAATCCAGTTTTGCTTTGGCGCAAGTAGTATTATATGTATAAGATAACATAAAAAGTGAAATAAAAATTAAATTTACATTAATACATAAATAATACAATTTTTAAAAATGAAAAAGTTAACGACAAAATTATCATTCAACTGGAACTCGAACCGCAGACCCCATGCATACTGTCCGCATACTCTACCCTGACGCCATTGGCTCAAGCGCCGCGGCGATCACTAGCTTTGCATAAATACAAATGAACATAGCCAATGAATTAACAAGGCATTAACAAAGCATGATGCTAAATGAAGTTTGACGAATGCGTCATCAAGTTCAAGTGTGACTTTTGATAGTGTGTCGAGTTGGGTCTCAGTGGTCAAGATCGTTGAGTTGCCTTCAGCGTAGGCTGCGAAATTCTTAATAAGAAATGTTGGAGTTTGTTCTCGTCGTCAATCGAGAAGCGTTTCTGCCGCTGCAAATTTTTAAAACGCTATTTATTTATTATAAGTAAGGGAGAATATTATTTCAAACTTCAAAAGAAATTACGATGAGTAGGGCATTGTGTTGGCTTGCAGTTTGTTGCAAATCTGCAAACGCTATTTGCTTTCGCCTTTTACCATAGTAAGGGAGAAAATAAAAATCATATTTTTCAAGCTCAAGTAATTTTGTATAGCTTCATGAAATTCGGAGACAGATTGAGAACTTGGCGTGTGGACTACAAAATTTGCGAGCTGTAAATTTCTGAGTTGCCTCGCGCTTCTTAAAAGAACTGAAAATGTTATTTGCATTTATAATATATTAAGAAAAAAAAATTATTAAAAAAATCAAACTTAGCGTTTGGTTTCAATTCATTAATAAAATTGCGAAACTTGTGTTTACGCTTTAATAAAGTACAAAAGTTGTAAAAAAATATATAACAAAAATTGCAATTTTCATTTGAGTTGTTTCGGGATTTGCTTTGATAATATAAATAGTAAGGGAAAAAAGTAAATAAATAAAATGGACAACAAAATTTGCGAGCTGTAGATTTCTGAGTTGCCTCGTTGTGTTATTTGCATTTATAATATAGTAAGGGAAAAAAATTATGAAAAATATTGTATCAAGCTCAACAAATTATTTCAATTCATTTATGAATTTGCAAGTCTTGCGTTTATACTTCAATAAAATACATAAGTTGTAAGAAATAGAAAAGACAAATTGAAATTTGAATGTTTGAGTTGCCTTACTAAGAAACTAAAACGTTATTTGCTTTGATAATATAAATAGTAAGAGAATAAAAAGTAAATAAAATTATCAGACAAATTTCGAGATTGTCGTTTGGACAACAAAATTTGCGAGCTGTAGATTTCTGAGTTGCCTCGTTATTGTATTTGCATTTATAATATAGTAAGGGAACAAAATTATTTAAAAAATCAGGTCTTGCGTTTATGCTTTAACAATATACATAAGTTGTAAAAAATAGAAACGAAAAATTTTAATTAGATTGAGTTGCCTTGCAATTTACTAAGAAACTAAATAGTTATTTGTTTTGATAAGGAAAAAACGTAAATAAAATTTTCAGAGATTGCCATTTGTGCAATTCTGTAAAAGTCTGCAAGCAATATTTACGGTGTTTATATAGTAAGGGAAAAATAAATAATTAAAAAAATCAAGCTTAACTGATCATAACAGTTTCAATTCGTTATTAAAAACTTGTAGGCAATTTGCGAGTCTTGCATTTGTGCTTTAATATAAGTAGTAAAAGAAATATATTAATTTAAAAATAAACCATGAAGAACCAACGAAATGCTGTAGTTACTTATCACTGGCGTCCACTCGCCAACAACAGTCAATTCACAAGATATTTCTACCATTCAATGCACAAATATCTGAATAATAGTCTGTCGTTTCCTGAAGTTTGCCTATTGCTCATACTGAAATGGACACATACATTGCCCCTGCATCTTTACATATCCATTGAGTACTTCAGTAATCGAAGTAAAACGTTGAGGTTCTATGGGATTTCAGATGGAAATGCTGTTCCAACCGACGGTTCGTTGATTGGTCGTAATAATACAAAATCCATTCTTTCATTTGGAGCTTGTACCCCTGGTAGTTGGAGAATTAAATTCAGGGGCTCAACTGCATTGAATTGGCAGTCATCAGAGGTCAGTTTAAGCGACATTAATGCTGCCTCAAAGCGTTTGAAATTAACTGAATCTGACCCTCAGACTGTATACGAAAAAGTCTCCGATTTGCTTAATAATCCGAATAACTCGATTGTATCGCACAGTGAAATCGTTGCTTTAAATGAAGCCCAACTCGATGCTATCGATGTGCTTTTGAAGCGTTGCCAACCTCATTTCCATTACAAGCTAGTTGGCAACAATTGTCAGAATTTTGCCCATGATATTGTGCGATTGATAAAGCAAAAGACTTTTAAACCACATTGGGTTCCACAATTCATACACAATAATTAATTGACAATATTTTGCATTAATTAATTTATAAAAAAAAAAATTTTTTTTTTCAAATTTTTAAAGCAATTAAAAGTCAACTGTGATACTTAGTTCATTTATTCATATTATTTTAACTTTTGATCAAGAAACACTAGGGAGTTCTTTTCTTTTAATCAGCTTAGAATTTCATTTCCTTTACAACTGCATACTTATTTTAAATGTAATTTACCCCCAAAATGAACTGAAGAATGAATATTATTCTCTTGAAAAAGTGCAAAATTTGACTAGAAAAAAAACTGTGCAAGCACTGATTTTTGACTGAATTTTAAAGTTTCATCTCCGAAATTAAACATACATAAAAAAAAAACTAGCAACATATAAATTGCTGCCAAAAACTCTGTGATAATTATTTAATTATAAAACTATTTGTTATGCTTTGACTGGGATATTTAATAATTTTCAAAATATTTAATAATTTTTAATTTTAATTTAATTTTTTTTTTTAAATTTAAAGTTAATAGTAAGTATGTATCTTATAAAAAAGAACCTCTTTACGAGTTAAAAGTCTAGTGACGAAAACCGTTTTATGCCCCCAAAATTTCTGATATCCAATTTTGTGACGAATAATACAAATGAATACGAATGAACAAAAGTTTCTAGATTTTGGATCGGGAACAAGTCCTCATTCAAACTTTTAAGCTTAACTAACGCTTTGATACAAACAAACAGACTGACTGACTTTTCATTTCAATTTCGGAAGGGCACTAAAAATTTCAAAATTAATTATCTTTTGGACCACTGGATTTTGATGATCGAGGTGTCATTCGACGCGTATATTTGATTAGAGTAGTAAAATATTAAAATGAAAAAGCTCTCTCCAATAATTTAAATTTTTTTCCTCCCACTAACACCTTTTTATCTCACGAACCAGGGTGTTTCCAATAGTCTTAGTATGCAAATTTGTAATTTTAATAAATACCTTTCGATCGGTAAAAAACTCGACCCGATCGGACAGTCATAGCAAATTTTCCATTCTTCCTGTGTATATATGCTAGTCGCCTTCGCACCCTTCGTGCTGCTTTCGTCCCTATAGTGGACTGCCGGTAGCAGTGATAAACAAGAAAAATAACTCTAAATGGAATATTTCCATAACTCAAACCTTTTCTCGAGTAATGATGATTCGAGTTAGGGAAGTTATTTGAATTATTATGTAATTTATTAAAAACCTGAAACTCAACATAGAACACATTTAAAATTAAACAAGCATGGTATCATAGGAGACATATTTCTGTTCATATGATATGATTGAAGGCATTGAAACATAATCGGATGTGTTAACTGTACTAATAAAGCTAGTTGTCTGTAGTGTTGTTGCTAATCCCATAAATAAAACCCTTTAGGTGCTTGATTAATCGATTTCCAGTTTACGAAATGAACCAACAGCACCAAAAGAGGAGCGTTTATCTGGCAGAGGATTACTAAAGTCACGCAGCTTTTCATCAGCTCCAAAGTGCTGGGAGGCCAGGAAATATGACTCATATGCAAAGAGTTTGGCTTCCATGGAACGGCTGATATCCTCCATAATGCCATAGGTGCCACCATATTCCAAGGGCAGACAATCCCGTGGCACAATATTGAAAATGGCATCCGGATCGGAGGAAACGGAAATCTGCAATGGGGCAATGTTTTTGTAATTATTATGAAACAATTTACAAACAATACTATGCTAAACATTTAAGGAAACATATTTTGCAAGTTTTAATTTTATTAACATTAATAAATTTGTTTTTCTAATTTTTATTTTAGTTTTCTGGTTTAGTTTCCAATTATTGAATATCTTTGTAGTATTATCTGTTGAAAATCTTAAAGGGAATCGGAAATCTGACTTACTCGATTTTTGATCTTGGCGGGAAAGAAAGAGCGCAAAGTGTTGAAGCCGGCCTCAAAAGCGGAAGGCACATTGATGAAGTGGATGCCCTTCTGTCTGGTGGGCATCGCCTCGTCCGCATAGGCGGAGAACTTGCGCAACAGTTCCGGCCGCAGGGCAAAGAGATGTGTGCCCGTGACGCCCTTCATGTCCATCACCTCAATGTAGCCGGAAACCGTGGCATTGTCATCCTCAAACATCATGATCTCCCCAAACATGGAGCCAACGCGAATGATGTCCTGGAATTTAAATTTACTTGTATCGTAGGAACCGGCGCGTATAATGGACACACAGGGACTAGCATCATCCTCATCCTGCGGAATGCGAAGGAGTATTCTTAAAGTAGTAAAGAATGTTTCTTAATTAAAAAGAAAACTCTTCAATTTAAGCTCTTCTTACCCAGAACGTATGATATCTAAAACCAAAGGATCCGTTGTCAATCTCTGCTCGTTGAAAACCTCGGGAATCGATGCCTGCAGTGTGTAGAATCTATCGAACTTCTGTTTCGCCCGCTCCAAACTGAACTTGGTGCCGCGCAGGAAGGCCAAGAGGAACTGATCATCGGTGCAGGCGCGCAAATGCGGTTGCTTCAACACCCAATCCCGCAGAGCTTCAATGTCATACTGGACACGATGCGGCACCTCATTCAACTCCTCGTTGGCAATCGCTTGGAGTGCTGGCTTCAGCGGACGTATGTGAATTGTGCTCATCATTGCTAAAATATTATATCAAGTATACGCCAGGTAGATCGATAAAAAAAACAACAATATTATGTATACGTCATATATTACAGAAACTCTTTAAATATTTAAAATAATATTTGTTTTTGTTTGCTAATCAATTAATAAATTACGAAATACATATAACCATAAATATTAAATTGGCGGAACATTCAATAATAACTTGTTCCCGGTCCAAAATCTAGAAACGTTTGTTTTACGACTTTTTCGAAAAATTGCTGGCTTAGCGGGAAATCGACGGGCGCTTCTTTTTATTAGGTGTGAGGAATAGGAACCCTTTAGCCTGCATAAATTGGATATCAGAAATTTTGGGGCATGAAATGATTTCGTCACTAGACTTTCATCTCATAGAGTTTTTTATAAGGTAAGATAAAAAAATAATTCGTATGTTTGATATTCTTTAAATTAATAAATAGTTAAAGTAGGCATGTTAAGTACCCGCATCATAAAATAATAACTTCTTAAAAAATTAAATTATTTATGTAGTATTTAAAAAAATGATATAATAAAAATTGTATGTGTTAAGGTTACACTTAATCTATCATAAAACGGTTTGTATTTAAGTTAATCGTAATCTATTTATTAACAGAGTGATAAGTGAAACTCAAACAAATGCATATACAGCATAGGATCACAAATTAGAATCAGCATGCATTATAGACATTTGGTTCTAATTTCTCCGTATTTTCCTATTTATTTGTTTTTTTTTTACAAAAACGATTTGCATATTGAAATTAATCAATCACTCAAGTGTATCTAATTTGTGGGCCTCTGCTGTGCATTTCTTTTTTTTTAGTCCACATTTTGTGACTTTTCGATAATCGTTTCTATTCCAAGCGGTCTGTTTTTTGTATTAGCCGTAATTAAAAACCAATAATTAGACTTTTCACTAATGTACACACGCTTCAGTTATTGTTTTATTTTTGTTTTTCGTTAAATTTGTACCAACTGCAGTTTGTCGTGTTTACCGTTTGAAAATGCAGCACCGACTGATACGAAAAATGTGCAAAAATCAACGAACTTGAATCGTTTTTCCCAATGTTGATGTTGATCAAAAGCCGAATACAAACAAAGTCTCTTTATCAGCGGGGGCGAATTGAAGGAAATGGAAATGGAACTTCAGGTTGTGTACCAGGCGCCGTTAGCTGTGGGTGGTTTTCTTCTGTTTTTTATTTTTGTATACGATTGATTGTCTTAATTGGCTTTGGATTTAGCTGAGTCATACAAGCATACACAATAGTTATTTTGTAGGTTTGTACAACATTTTTTAGGTGCATGCGGCTGCGTTAAATATTGACGACATTGGTTGCCGATTTGTCCCACTTTTCATTCTAAACCGACCAGGTGGCACTTAATTAAGTAATTGTTAAAAGCTCTTTTGAGGATTTTGCTTACTTGCCTTATTTATTTGTATTCAATTCAAAAGTCAATTAAATCAAATCAATATGCACTGATAAATGCGGGTTACTCGAGTGCATTGCAACATATTTAATATAATTGAGGAAATGAATTGATAATTTGCAATGTCAAAAACATACAACTTATGAATCTGCTGATTTAATGCCATTGCGAATGACAGCGAAAATTTAAATCACTGAATTCTTCGCGCTTCAATTCAAACCTATCTGTTTTACATGCTATCGATTGTCTCGAACTTTAGTGTTATCGACTCTTCGATTATTAGCTATGGAATCTGTGCTATTGAGAAATATTGAGGTTTTTGTTCTCGTTCGAATTCAGCTGTTCTTTGTTTAGAAAACTATTATAACCCATTTTATATGAATTCAAGATTTTTAGGGGTTGGAAACGCAAACTTAAATCAAAACAATATAAGGAATACCCTTTCCCTAACCGTTTCATAATGAACCGAATGAACGAACTTTGTTCGTTTAGTTGTTCGCTTCAGCTAATTGATACAACTCTAATTTGCAGAGTGACAAGTGACAGGTAGCATAAAATAAAAATATAGTTTTTTTGTAAATAATAATAATTGAAACAATTTTATTTAAACACAACAATGCAGGTCGCGACAATGAGCAGCGTTGAAGAGACCGAAAATCCATTTGCAGCTCTGCTACAGCCGAGCTCCCAGGCCGATGGAGTTTCCAAGCAGCTGATTGAATCAATTTTGCTCTTTACACTGAACAAAGATGTTGTGGACCGCAATCGAAAAAATGCGGTACTCTGCCTGGCCGATGTCGTTGTGGCGGACAACAGCGCAAAGGACACACTTGGCGAGGATTTGCTGGCACATGCGCTATTCGAACGCCTCATGCTGACCGAGACCACAAAGTACTTGATACCAGGCGGTGGTCAGGTGGAGGCACTGGAGACACGGGCCATGACTTATTTGCATGGTGCATTTACCAGATGTGAGCGCATACAGCGCGAATCGAATGCCAGGGACAAACAACACTGCGATCATATAATCGAGCTGATATTGAATAATGCCAGCACCTGTATGCGTCAGCCTGATCTCTTTGCGCCACAAAACTTCTCCACACAGTGGCTGGAGCTGTTTGATCAATCGGATGAGCATGATACCAGCACACAGGAGTTTCTGGTGCGTGTGGCCAGCAAGGTGTCCGAGGAGGATGAGCCCCTGGAAGCGCTGGGCGCTCTCAAGGCCATATTTTATCCGATGCTAAGCGAGCTGCAGAAGCAACTGGTTAAGGATAATCTAATCAGCATTAGAAAGAACATCTTTTGGATCCTGGGCTACTTTGTGCGTGAGAAACGCGCTGGAATTCTAGGCGAACTGCTCATTGATTACACAACGCCCAATCCCAAGGCAAAAGGTTTGTTCAACCATTAATAAGCTGGACAATGGATTAATTTGTTTACTTTATTTAGGGGGTGATTACATGGACACGCTATTTGGACAATTGCTGAGCGTGTCAATCATGCCCAAAACTCAGACGGCACCATATGAATTCTTTCGCGAAGTATCACTGGTGTCCCAGCAAACGGACACGAATCTCTGGCAGCTGTTGGCCCATCATCAGCTGGCATTGTTTACGTTGATCAAACAACTGCTTGTTCAGTCGCCGGAGACCAAAAAGAAGACGCTCCAGTGGATTGCCAACTGTCTGGATGCAAATGTAGCGCGTGGTCATCTCTGGAGCACTGTCAATATTAATCTCGAGCAAACTGTCCACAGCACGGCGAGTGATGCTTTTATGACCAGTCTCAGTGCTGTCCTAATGCGTCTCTGTGCTCCACTCTGTGCGCCGTCCATGAAGGTAGATCAGTAACACTGTGCTACAAAATTGAATCAAAATGATGGGACATGGCGTAGGTTGTAGGTACAGATAAATACATTTTATTTGCATTCTAGAATTTTTTGGTGCACATCGAAATTTTAAATTACGTTAAGAAAACCTTTTTTCGTACTTGCACTCACTCATGCGCCAATAGCTTCTTCAAATATTTACTGATTTTAATTTTTTTTTAATGGTTTTAGAAAGAAGAAACTGGATTCAATTACCTTATTAGAGTATTTTCTACGTAAACAAATTTTTTTGTTTTTTTTTTTTAAATCTTTTGACTGCTGATATTTTTGAACACTATTTTATTAGAACCCCTTAGACTTGTGTTTTTATTTAAAAAGAACACAAAATTTTACGAATAAACGTGGGTGTATTTTCTAAAATCGGACAATAATTGGCAAAGCTATAATAGATTTTCTGAAACAGAATTGCCAAAATGTTGATATTTTCCGATGATTTTTTTCTAAAAAAAATAATAACTTAGTTAAATATCACTCGATTTTAATAAACTAAAAAGCAGAAGACGTATAACTAATTAGTTTTTGAATATAAATGCCAAAAGTTAGGTGCTTTCTACAAATTAAACTTATTAATTTACGTTGAAAGTACGGTAAAGTCGCAAAAAACAGAAAAAATCCAAATATATTTTTACATATAGCTCCCTCAATATTTATCCGAGTTTACACCATTAGAAAAGTATTACAATTTATTGTAAGACATAGGATTTATTACTCCATCAACCTCGAAAAAACGGTTTTTGTACAGGAATTAAAAATTTCGAAGCGAAAAATTCAGGTATGCCACAATGTTACCTTCAACTATATCCACAACCTACGCTATGTCGCATCCCAGAAGTTTTTTAGCTGTAGCACAGTGTAATGCACTTAATAATTGTAACTATTAAAACTTCTTTAACTCCAGGTTCTCCTAGTGGATCCCACCTACTGTGCCGTTGCCGACGAGGAACGACAAGCGAAGGGTGTTAGCATGCTCAAGGCATTCGAGGAGACATGTTTGCTGCCGGGCGAGGAGGGGGAAAAACGTTTAACCGCCGCCAAATACAATTTCATCACGGAGATCTTCTATTTGGCCCACAAGGCTTTCGAGTTGGGGAATCGGGCGTGCATTGAGCGACTTACGCGCATGATGCGTGAACTGCAGAATACGCGGAATGCCTACCATGAGGTCGCCACCAGAGATCCCAACAATGATCTAACCAAGAATCTGTTACGCATGCTCCAGGATCAGATGCAGCAGGTGCTGTGCATACGCAATGGATTGGGCGAGCCGGAGAACGATGCTGCCGTATTGAAGTTCTTTGAGGCATCGGCCATTTGGTTGACTGAAATTGCGATGATGCCGCGCGAGAGCTACGAGGTGGCTCTGGACAAAATGGACTTTGCACCACAAATACTGCGCAATCTGGAACTGTTGTCCGAGACACCACCGTTTGTGGCGCCCTATATGAAATCAGTGCCGGAGAATATTATAGATAACATTGCGGCCTATTTAAATTTCTGTCGCAATTTTGGTGGCGATCAGTTTATTCAATTGTATACGAGCTCCCATGATGCCTTCTTCAAGATGATACTGTTGTTTATGGGCAGCTCCGATTTGGTTAAGAATCCACATTTGCGTGCCAAACTCGCAGATGCATTGGAGTTTTTACTGCCCACACAAATCTCGGGCAGCAATCGAAAGGAATTCATGACTCACGTCTTTGACAGACACACAGATCGATTGCAAGTGGTGCGCAGTCTGCTCAATGTCTTTGTCAGCATCGAGATGACCGGACAGTCGGTGCAGTTTGAGCAAAAGTTCAACTATCGTCGTCCCATGTACGCAATCATGGAGTTCCTCTGGACGAAGCAGGAGCACATCGATTGCTTTAGGCAGCTGGCCAGTGAGGCCGAGAGCAACATGGAGGCCATTGAGCCACCGATCTTCTTACGCTTCATTAATCTGTTGATTAACGATGCCATCTTTCTGCTCGACGAATCGCTTTCAAACCTGGAGCAGATCAAGCAACTGCAGCGGGCTCAGGACAATGGGGAATGGAATAATCTATCGCATACGGAGCGACAGCAGCAGACAACGAATCTACATCATCTGGGCATGTTAGCTCGCTTCGATAATATCCTGGGACGCGACACAATAAACCTCCTGAAACTGCTGACAACCGAAATCAAGAGCATCTTCTGTCACAACAGCATGGTGGATCGCATAGCATCCATGTTGAACTACTTTCTGCTGCATTTGGTTGGGCCGCAACGGGAGCGCTTCAAGGTCAAGGACAAAAAGGAGTTTGAGTTTGATCCCGCCCAAACGGTGCTGGAGATTGCCCATATCTACATTAATCTAAGCACTGACAATAGCTTCTGTCTGGCCGTCTCCCAAGACGGACGCTCCTATAGCGATCAATTGTTTGGATATGCCGAGAATATATTGATACGCATCGGGGGCGGTCAATTGATTGGTGACATGGCCGAGTTTGCCTCCAAGGTGCAGAAAATGAATGCTGACTACAAGGAGGAGCAAGAGCTGCTCGCTGATGCCCCCGATGAGTATCTGGATCCGATAATATCCACACTTATGACCGATCCGGTTGTATTGCCCAGCTCCAATGTCACTGTGGATCGCTCAACGATTCAGCGTCACCTGCTGAGCGATCAGACGGATCCCTTCAACCGCGAACCCCTCACCATGGACAAGGTCAAGTCCAACGAGGCGCTCAAGCTGGAGATTGAGCAATGGATCGAGGGCAAACGCAATGCGGCTCGTGTCAAGAGTTGAGTAGTGACAAAGATTGGTTCTGCTCCATGCACATGACCAAAGAATTAGCCCCGGTGGTTCAGGCTGTAGTTTTTATACATATATACGAGTATGTTATATAGAAATCATTCTTGAGAATTCCAGTTGTATACAATATATATACTACATTGTGCTATATACAGATGTACATTTGCAATTTCCACTAGTTCAATCAATTAATTTCTTAGCTCGGCGGGATTTAAGTATTTGAGTTTTTTTTTGCATTTAGTTATTATGTGTTTGAATAAAATTTATTAAATCTATATTTATGTAAATATGTTTGTATGATTCTATCAAACAAATAAATGTTTCCCTGCACATATTACGAATGAATTTCAACTATTAAATGCTTACAACATTTTTATTCCAAAAATTTTACAATTTCAATATTTCATTTAACAAATTTATTCTATTTGCGCTTATTCAGTGCTATGAAATTTCGATCATGAATATCACAAATAAAAATTCAAAATTAAACAAAAGAAAATTAACATCAAAAATCAGAATTAAAAATCAAAGACATATTTTTTTTTGTATGAAAAATCGAAATTGATCGTTTTAAATAAAACTGTTGCTAAACGGTTATTTCGGTTTACAGAGTTTCGGTTTAAGGTTTTAATCGGTTAAAGGTTAGGGTTTCGGTTAAGGTTTTAATCCCTGGTATGTACATATAATATTAGAAACCGAAACCCTTTACTGAATCAAAGATCAATTGTCAATTTTAAAGTTATTCTTTAGGGCCTGCCAGCACTCATAGTACTGGGCATCCAATTTCTGGCAGGTTTCTTCGCCCCATTTGGTAACGGCCAAACTGAGCGAGGACTCAAACATAAAGGCCTGAAAAAAAGCACATTGATGAGATCAAATTTCGAATATTTTGGAGGTAGACAAACCTGAGTGCCTTCGGCAATGCGTTCCGCTTTGAGCTGGGCATTTGAGGCGCCTTCAAAGCATTTAAAGTCGGGACCATGGGGCGTCATTATGGAGTGCAAGGTGGCGCCTCCAGCAGCAAAACCATCCTCCTTGGCCTCATATGTGCCCAGTATAAGACCCATAAACTCGCTCATGCAGTTCCCTAAAACATGTAATTGAATTATTTAAAAAATAAAAATAATTCAAAAATAATTCTTGATACTCACTGTGGTAGTAAGGCGGACGGAATGTGTGCTCCTGCACAGACCAGCGAGGTGGGAATATAACGAAATCGGCGATGGCAGTGCCAGGTCTGAGGCTCGGACAGGTAAGAACTGTGAAAATGCTGGGATCACAGTGATCAAAGCTAACCGAATTGATGACCATAAACTTGGATAGATCGTATTTATAGGGCACATAATTGCCATGCCAGGCAACCACATCGAAGACACTATGATCCTGCTTGGCCACAAACAAACAGCCTTGGAATTTCGATATTACTTGAAATTCTGTAGGAAAAAAATAATTTTTAAAAATTAATTCATCAATTACTTTATATATTAAATTAATAGCACCTTTAACATTGGCATTATCGAACCAAGCAACGGGTGTTTCAAAGTCCCTAGGATTGGCCAGACCATTGGCGCCAATTGGACCCAAATCAGGTAGACTAAAGTGACCATCATATACCTCAAGTATATAGCCCCTGAAATTATTAAAAACTTAATAAGTTTCATCAAGAATATCTGTAAATTGTCAGTCAAAATATTTTCAGCTAACTCAATTTAATTCAATCCAGTTCAAAAAAGTATCAATTCAATTTTAATTTTTTTTTTTTTAATAAAAACTCAAAATATGTTTTACTTTTAATTTTTAATTGGAAAATTGCAAATAGGGTTTATGGTATAACTTTTAAATAAAAATAAACCTTGTTTTTCTACTCAACTACTACTTTTGAAACTTTTTCCTCAGTCTAAAAAAAAATATGTTTTAATAAAAAAAAAATTGTTCAAAAAATTCTAAGAGTTGATAGTATTTTTTTTTACGATTTTTTAATTGCTAAAAATGACTTTTTTAACCTTTTTTTTACACTCACCTACTAGCTGAGTTGACCTTCACGGCAAAGCGTATGCCTTGGGGAATGACACAGATCTCATTTGGGGCCACAGACATCCGACCAAGCTCTGTTATTATATCCAGAGCACCTTGTTGGGGCACTACAAACAACATAAATATATATGTTATATATTTAAAAAACGTCATAAAATTATTAATGATTGTAATGCCAAACAATGAATCGAGTTTAATTTCAAAATTTTAAATTCGACAAAAAATAAATCGAGCTGTCGATATATCTCAAAATTACAACAATACATCGAGATTTCACAAAAAAGAGAAGACTTTAGAAAAAAATCGTTTCAAGGTCGAAACTTGAAATGTTGTAAGCTTTGCTGAAGCTAAACAGATTTTCAAATGGAATGTAATTTTGTTGTTTGTGTAGTTTTTGTTGTAGTGCTCCCGAATTCAGATTTCGTGCCCACCGCTGGTTTGGAGTCTAATGTTGCATTCAAATAATACTAATTTCGTTAAAATAATTTTTTGCCTTAAAATATAGATTTTTCAGCAACTTAACTTTTTCTTTCCCTACTTTTTCAAACATTAAAGCAGCGGTGGGCACGTAATGGCTCCGGGAGCCAGTGGCTGCTAACGAATTTAGATTTCGTGCCCACAGCTGCATTAAAGTATTAAATTTCAAATTTTAACATTTTAAGTTTTTTTTAACTCAACTCTGCATACGTATATAAGCTACGATGAACAAAATCCATTGAGTTGTCGAAAAAAATGATCGAGTTAAAGTACTTGAAAACCGTAGTTGGGAAATTGAGTTGACGATTTTTCGATGTATTTTTCCATGACTTCCATTAATACACACCTATGAGGAAGTCACCGTCGCTGTTGTAGAATGCTGAATCCTCCATGGAGGCGTTGCACAAATAGATGTGGACAGCCAAACCGTGACGGGTCCTCGGATCGCCAGCACCGCAAACCGTGTGAAGACCCTCGACAAAAGTAACGCTTCCCTGATTCACGGCGGGAATATCGAATGGTTTCCAGCGCATCTAAAACATTGTATGGGTAAATAACAAGATTCAGAATTTGTAAAATAAATACAAATTATTGAATTACCTGATTTGGATTTGGAGACTGCTCATCCCAGTTTTGAGTCAAGAACTTGGAGCCTTCATAGCGCTGAAACGGTTTATGGACCGCACTGGGCAGTTTTCTATATAGCCAAGTTCGTACATTTTCCGTACGTGGGGCTGTGAATGCGGATCCCGATAATTGTTCAGCATAAAGGCCGTAGGGACACTTTTGAGGCGAGTTCTGACCAACCGGCAAGGAGTTGGGGCAACGCTCGTCCTCTGATGAGAAATGCGAGCCAAAGCCCGAGAGGTACTGTAATATTATGTTATGATTATTATTAAATTATTTATTTTTATTTTTTATTATTTTTAATTTATTATTATTCATTATCTATTAGTAATACGTAGAATTATACGACAGATCCACACACAATTATTTTTAAGCCCTTGATTCACTTAATTATTTTAATTGAAAAATTCTAAACAGATTCAGTCACGTAGGCAACATTTTGTAATTCTTTTTTTGATTAAAAAAAATAAGTTGAATCATGCACACTGAAGTTTATCAAGTTAATCCTTCTCAAAAACTAGGTCCAAGTGACATAAATTATTATTCATTGCATATTTTATTTCCATTTTATGTAACTTTTATTTAAATTTAAATTAATATCACCTATATAATGAAATATATGAAATAAAATCACGTGGATGTCAATAAAGTTTTTTTTTTTAAATTCATTGGCAGCTATGTATATTTAATATTTTTTAACTGCCTTTTAGCTTCTTTATTTTTATTGAATTTCATATTCAAGTTTAAAAAATATTTTTAAGAATAAAGCTTTAGTTATTTTCACTTGTTGCTCGAGTTTACCTTGTATTGCGACATGTATCTTATTATACTTCGCGACGGGTGTTAAAAACAGACTTGAGTATCTCGAGCAAAGAACACCGCCTTTTATATGATCGGTATGGCCAAGTCACTTGTTTTTTTCGTATACCCTGCAGTACAAAATAATAAAAAAAGGTATATTTATATTAAACTTGCCTTCTATTGAGGAGATTTAAAATTTATCAACAACGACTGATATAAGATATTTGACTTGAATTTAATGAAGTGCACACTCCTGACCGAAACATCAACGTGTAGCCCAAACGGTTAAAGATAGAAAGCTGAAAGTTTCACACAACATAAATAGATACTTTCTTCGTGCAATAAATTCGACCTGTAAGTGGGTCGAATTCGGGGTCAAAGGTCAGGTCTTTTGAAGTGTCTCTTACATTCTGACCAAATTTTATCAAAGTCGGATTACAATATGAACAACTTTTTGGTTTATTAAATATATAGTAATATTATATATATTTTAGTATTATATATATTTTTATAGGCAATCGCAAAATACACAATTTAGTAATATACATATATTTATAGAGGATATCTTTTAGGCAAGCATTCAATACTTCAAATATCTTGTTTTCAAATGATAATCAACATATCTGCTGGAGAAACTCGGCATAGCGATAAGCCGGACCCCTTATAAGATCTGAACGGCACGTAAACACCTGTTCCCCAGGTATTTGCCTATGCATCTTTATCACAGCCACACTTTTCATTTTGTTGTTGTTAGACCACGTACTTAAAAAAGTACAGGGGTCTATTAACTTTGTCACAAAAAAAAAGTGCGCAACAGGCAGAGGGAGGCGTGGCAGACCCAATAAAGTATATATATTCTTGATCAGCATCAACATAGCCATATTCATCTGTAAGAGCGCGAGTTTGTTTTAGATTTTGGATCAGACCACTATATCATATAGCTGCTATAGAAAAGATCAGTCGAAAATCATGACTTAGTATGAAAACCTTTTTTGTTCTTTGAGATATCTGATCTATTAGTGATTTATATAATTTTATTTTAAGCAGTGTTTGCTTTTCCATAGTAAGTACGGGGTCTCCGACAGTCGACTATGCTCGACTGTAGCACCGTCCACTAGTTTTTTATATTAGTAATGTTGTTGTTTATCTCAACTCTAGGCAACACTCAGATTATGATATTTTGCATAGCAGTTGAGCTGGTTCGGTATAAAATATTCTAGTTAGTGGATCAAAACAAACGTTTTAACCGGTACTTTCGTACACTAGCAGAGAGGGTCTAAACATTTTGTCATTCAATGTGTAACGCATAGAAAGAGGTTTGTCAAATCTCAATATCAGCAACAAACTTACCGTATTTCAATAAAATTAAAGGGTATTAAGACTTTGTAGTTAGCTTTACCATATGATCAAAAAGTCAATTGTTAATTTTCTATTTAGTATTGTAAACTAAATAACTAGTTTATATATTTTATTGCGGCAAAGTCAATTCGAAATTTTATGCATTAGGTATTACATTTTATATATGTATTCATGTATGTCTGTATTGTGGGTGGGTGTCTGTATATGTGTGTGTGTGTATGTGTGTGTGTGCGTGTATCTGTGTGTTGTGTATGTACTATATTAAAATACTTAAAGTACCTTTGTGCATTAATTAAACCTAAAATAGTAAATAGTATAAATAAAATGTTTAAGGACATCAAGCACTAAATATATACCCAACATTGGGGCTGCAATGCATATGTATATATATCTGTAACTGTATCTGTATCTTTATCTTTATATGTAACTGCATCTGTATAATCCTTATATGTATTTATCTACATTCTGGATATATTGCAAGTATATCAATTTTATTACAAATTATCAGCAATGCAGTGTGAATGTCATTTCGTCTTGAATTTAAATGAATAATTCTTGTTTAGTAATTATTCGTTATGAATTTTCATTGTGGAAATACTGATTAATTGTTTTCCATTTTCCGTTTGTCCCTTATATTTCTGTTGATTGAATTTAATTATTAATTTTGTTGCATTTTACAATCTCAAATCGCATGCAATTGCAACCAATCGAGAAGACGTTTTGTTTGGGAGAGATTCGCTTGACATTAGACATTGGGGATTTGGAATAGATACTGTTGTGGAAATACTGCGTTCACTGGGCCATACGCTCGATAGGAGAAGCGCCCGAATCGCCAATCCTAATCGTGTGATAAATTTAAAACATCATCGCCAACATTATTTTTGGGTATTTTCGCTGGCGGCGGAGCTGCCAAATCTGCAACCGATGCAAACTCCATGCGTTTCTTGGGCAAGACGTTGCCCAGCAGTGCACCTGGTGGCGCCAACTCGCCATAGAGGCGACTCAGATCCGGCGACGGACGACGATGCGAGGAACCGCTGCTGCCATCGGATGGCGCCGGCGATGGCGTATTCGATGGCACACTGGATATGGCCAGGTCGACGGCACTAAAATTGTATTTGCTGCCAGAATTGGAATTGCCACCGCCACCGCCAACGCCGCCACTGATGGATTTGGTGGGCGTTAGGCGCTCCAAGGCCGGCGAAGCAGATGACTCTCTGGTGCGTGCCGACGATGGCGTTGTCGACTTTGGTGGCTTCATCATCATGGCCGAGAGGGATTCCTGCTGTATCTTGAACAGCGCCGATGGCGACATGAACATATTATTGGCAGCTAACGTTGACTTGGACAACGGATCAGGTATGCCATATTTGCCATGCTGTTGCTGAAAGAATGCCGCATAATCCTGCATCTTCTCCTGCGCCAAGGCATTGTAGTAAGCCGCCGAATTGGACAGCGTGGATGGCGACGGCACGCCCGTGGCAATTGTGCCACCAGCCGACGAATTGTTGCCCGATTTTGTGGAATTGCCGGCAGCAGCAGCAGCTGCGACAGCAGCAGCACCCGATGGTGTGGCAAACAGTGCATCCAAATCGGCAGCTGCCTTGTTCTGGCGATAAAGCAGTGCTTTAATTTCCGAATCCTGTTTCTCCAATTGCAGCAATTGATTGAGCATATCCGACTGCATGTCCTTCTGCTTCTGCTTGAGGCTAACGGCGCCACCAGCGCCACCAGCAGCGCCAGCGGCCAGCAGGGCAGAAAGTTCATTGTGCGCTCCACTCATGTGCTTGTTGCCCGTGGAGGCCATGGCGGCGGCAAACTGATTATTCGGATCAAACAACTTGGTGTAAGTCTGCAACAATGCAGCGTAATCAGCAGATTGTTGTTGCTGCTGTTGCTGCTGCTGTTGTTGCTGCTGCTGTTGTTGTTGCTGCTGCTGTTGTTGTTGCTGTTGTTTCTTTGAGCTGCTGCTGCTGGCCACAGTTGGCGGTGGAATTGAGGCAGCTGCCACCGCAGCCATATGTTGCTGTAGGAACGCATTGAGGTCATTGCTTTGCTTCGTCTGCTGCTGCATATAGGAATCATAGCCCAGCAACTTGGATGCTTGTATTAAATTGTTATAGTCCGCATTTAGGGCAGCTGCAGCTGCAGCTGCCGACGCTGCCGATGATGATGATGTTGCCGATGTGGACTTTGAAGATTTGCTGCTTGTTGGATTCACAACTGGCGGTTGACTGCCCGTTAAGTAACTCAAATCCGAACCGAAACCCAAGGTGCCTAGTGTTGTGGCGCCCAATGCCTCCGCCTGTTGCAACAACAATGCTGCATACTCCGGCGATCTGATCAATTCGCTCATCTTCAATGGATCATTCTTGAGCTCGTCCAGTTCCTTCATGAGTTTCGTTTTATACGAATTTGAGGATGAGCTGGAGTTCGATGATGATGACGAAGCTGAGGATTTGGATGAGCGTTCCAGTTTTGATTTGCTGCCACTGTTGTTGTTGCTGCTGTTATTATTGCTGCTGCTGTTGTTGTTGTTGCTGTTGCTGGGAGTGGCATTGATGGTGGGCAGCGGCATGTTGAAGCTATTGGAATAGGCAGCGACTGCAGCTGCCACATTGGGATCATTAAGATTGCTCGACTGCTTGGTGCCACCGACTTTAGCTGCCGCTGCAGCCAGTTGATTCAGTGACGAGCTGCCATAATCCTTGCGCTGTTGCTGCTGAAACAGTGCAGCCAAATCTGCCTGCAGAAAGTTGGGCGGCAATTGTCCCGCCAGCTGTGCCAAACTGGCCGCCATTAGATCATTGGCCGTGGGCAAACACGCAGCCGAAGGCGGCACCAAAGGCGTGCTCAATGCATCATATTTATTGGGTGTCAAACTGGGACTATTGCGAGCAATATCGCTGACACTGAACTTGCCCGGACTCGGTGCCGGAGAGTTGCGTGTGCGCGACGTATGCGACGAGGTATCCGATTTAGCTGGCGATGGCGAGGCACGCACCGGCAGCTCAAACTTGGCGGGACTGGCGGCATTCGATGCAAGTAGTTGTATATTTGTGGGACTGTCTCGCGGCGATGTGGATTGCACAGCAGACACAGATGTTGTTGCACTGTTTACTGACGGCAATTGCGGTGGCAAAAGCTGCGTGGCTGCAGCACTTAGTGGCATGGTTGGTGCCACAACGTTTGGTGTCGTGGCTGGCGTGTGATTCGTTGGATTTGGTGTTGCCAGCGGCGACAGCATGCGCACTGGATTCATATTAAGTCCCGACGGCATGCACAGTTGCTCCTGCAGCGACATTACCTTCAATTCACTGGCTTTTTGCTCCGCCTGCAGTGTGGATTCCTCCTCAGTTTTACGTGCGATTTCCTCAACGGAATTCAATTGTATAATCTCGCCCAATGGCTCCACTTTGGGCAACTGCTGCTCCAGTTTAATATCATTCAGCGACTCTGATTGAGACTGTGCTTCCGTCTTGACAATTTGCAATTCATTATCATCGTTGTCAATGATCTTAATGGTCTTCGGTGGTATAAAATCATCCTCCTGCTCACAATCTAGGACGGCACATAACCAATTCCACAAAGCCTTATCACTTTGCTTTGACGGGAATTTCGGATAGAGCGTGTTCTTCAACTTCTCGTTGTACGTCACATCGTTATTGTAAATGTTACGAAATTTAACAATTTCACCGCGATATTGTGTATAATAATCGACGCAGGATTGAATTTCAGTGCGCACCTCCTCGGGTATCTCTTTATCGGGCAGCACCGAATATTGCATTAACATGGGTCGTCCATATTCCATGGACTGTTTGTTTTCATTTGGCGGCACAATCCATATACACTTGACCACCGACTCCAAGGTTGGATTCTCTTCATAATAGGGTGCTATCAAAGATTAACAACAATATTAACATATATATAAACATTATTAATTACAGTCAAAGGCACAAATATTTATGCAAAACTAAGCATACTACAAAACTAAAGTTAAATCTACTCATAATTTGAACATATTTCAGGTATATTTTGGCATCAATGAAAAGGTCAGTTAAATCCCGTTTGCATGATACAAAACTTTGCTTAACTCATTAAGCACCTATTGAAAATTATGAATTTTTGTAAAAGTCTACTATTTTGACTTTTTGACTTGGTCTTAAACAAACAATTTTTTGATGCAAAAAGTTTCTCTAAACAATTCTAATAGTGACTGCAAACAATTTTTTCCAACATTCTTTTTGCTAGTATATTTTTATAAGTTTTTGTATGGGATGATCTCAGAAACATTTTGTATGTAAATGAGGAAAAAGTGGCTAACATAATAATCTTTTCAATTTTCAAAAAATTAAAGAATTCTGACTGCTAGTATTTTTTATAATTTTTTGTATGGGATGATCTCAGAAACATTTTGTATGAAAAGGAGGAAAAAGTGGCTAACAAAGTAATTTAATTTCAATTTTCAAAAAATTATAAAAATACTAACAAAAAGATTTTTTGAACAATTTTTTTGTATCATTCGAATGGGATTTAACTGACCTTTTCTTTGATGCTAAAACTTACATGAAGTAAGTTCAATTTATGAGTAGATTTAACTTTAAGTTTTGTCAAAATATTTATGCCGTTGACTGTAGAAGAGGCAACTTACAAATAATGAGTGAGACACATGGAGTATATGTTAAATCACTGGCGCCACGCATGCGTATCTGATAATCCAGCTGGGAATCGCAATCGCGTAGAGTGGGCTCTGCCTGGAACTTGGGATGCGAATGATACCAGCCGACGAGCAGCACCTGATCTTGCACCATCATCTTCTGTATGTCACGCTCCACTTCTCCGGCACGTTGCCGATCGAAGCGTGTGTTGCGGCACGGATATGTTTTCGTAATTGTCAAAGCTACAAATCAATACAAATCATATTAGTTTCTGTACATAGACATAAATGGATATCTCAAGGCCGGACTCACTGTGCGTGTTCATGTCCCAGGTGCCACCCAAATAGCCGCACACCTCGCGCACCGTCAAATGACAATGAAAATCGGCCAATAATAATGCCGAGGATGTGATGTTGAGCAGAAACGGTTGCAATTTACCCACTGATGAGAAGGGAACGGCCTCAATCAACATGTTGGCATCGCTACAAAAAGAATTATTTATTAAACACAATTACAAAATTAAATTAGAATACAACTTACTGAATTATATTGCGATTGGCCACAGTATTGTGGGGAAATACTGTGCGCTTCACAACCAAATCTGGAGAATCAGTTTTTCGATCAGCATCTAACAGACAAAAAGGAAATTTATTAATTAAAAACTAAAATATAATTTTGAAATAAATTAAAATAGCATTTACCTATATCGCCATCGTCGGGTGTCGATTCCTTTTGTAGCGCACACTTGCGCAAATACGAATTTTTATAGGCATCCAGTTTTTTACCTTTATATTTAACGGATGCCCAACCGCAGCCACTTTTCTTTTCGGGATTTATAATTCTCTTGCAGTGCATGGCCCAAGCACTGGGCGTTACAAATATGGTTTCAGTCTCTTGAGATTTGATTTTACCGTCCGGCAGCAGATCTCCCACAAATTTTTGCCCAAGGTATTCTATTGTCATTAGCGATTTTCCCGGCTGCAACACATTTGCAGCCATTAGTGTTTGGAGCGTCACTGTGCGTCCAGTGCCGTTGAATCCCTCGTAGTTTTCCTTTGCCTGTGCCCAAAACAAATTTAGTTATTGCACTTTTTCCACAGCACAGATTTGTGTGCAATTTCTCACCTCGTCATCATTGTCGTCATCGGGCACATCACTGTCTACATCTTTTTCGCACAAACTATCCTCCAGTATGGATATCTGGCAGGGCGCTGCATTTTCGACTGTAGTTGGCTCCGTATCCGCCTCGGCTTCTGCTTCAGCCGCATCCGACACAGACATATCGCGTTCCCCATCCACATCGCCGTCACTTACATCGTCATTTGTTGTTTGCGGCGGCTGTGGCGTCGAATCGCCCTCGCCTTCACCCTCTCCATCAGTGCTGCTGCCCATTTGGTTTTCGCGAGTCTCTAGTTGGTCGCCATCGACCAATAAACCATTTTCCACACCGTTTTCCATGCGCTTATGTCTAGCTTTTATAAAAAAAAAACACTTTTTAAACTTTGCTATCCACGATTATGCCGCAGAGCAGCCGCAGAATTTATGTATGTGGTGGAGTTGTTTTAAAACATGTGGCAACCTTGGTTTCCAGAAAAAAGACGATGACCAGTTTAAGATATGACCTTTATGCCGATTATATTATGAGCAAATTAAATTAATTAAACTCGCAAAACTATTCAATATCAACAAAAAACAAAAATTATTTGTCAATGAAATATATTTTCATTATATTACAATTTAATGATATTAATAAAAACAGCGATACTGTGACTATCGATATTTTTGCGAAGCATCACTTTGAGTCTCAAAGCGAAATTTGAGAGCGAATTTCCCTCTCAAAACGAATTTTGTGCTCGCTCTCAAAAATTTTGGCACAAACTAACCAAGATGCAATTAATTGAACAAATGGTATGCATTGTTTAAATAAATAATAAACAGATATTTTCAAACTTTTGACTAATGTTACAGGCAACGCTCCTGTCTAATTTAAAATTGTAGAAATGTTACCGATAACTCGTGCCACACTGGACAAATTTTGCATTGTTTGCTTGCAAGTCTTACTCAAATCCGGAGACACAAAACACCTGCATCATGATTTAATAAATGATCCACAGCTTTTACGCGTATTTATTGCAATGGCAAAGGGAGTCAAAGCGAAGGAAACGCTTATGAACTTGCCCAAGCAATTGTGTCATTCATGTTACACAAAAGTGTTCATGTTTTGTAAATTTGCTGAAATGTCAATTTGCAGCTGCATCGCATTAAACGAATTAACTGAAGAGGAACATAAGGAAATGAACGAGCACAACATGAATCGGATTTGTTTCACCTGCTTTAAATTGAAGCCAGACAATCCCAAATCCTCTCTACTAAATCAATCGGAACTGCACGATTTGTTGGAACTTATCTTTAAGGGAATGGATAACCAGAAACTAAGCCTCAGGACTGTAGAACCCAAAAACATTTGTGAACTTTGCTCCCAGAAATCAAAAACTTTTTTGGAATTTCAAAGGCGATTACAAGAAAGTCAACAATATTTTGTGTCAATATTGTCAAGTGCAGATGAACGTACAGAAAGTAAATCAAGCACCAAAGTTGTTGACAAACAAGCGACTGATAAGAGTGTGCTCGTAAGTGAAAAAGAACACTGGTAGCCATATTTATTTTGACAACATTTAAAGTTAAATCTACTCATAATTTGAACCCATTTCATGTACATTTTGGCATCAATGGAAAGGTCAAGGAAAATTCCGTTTGAATGATACAAAACTTCCCTTAACCTATTGAAAATTTAGAATTTTTGTTAAGGTCTACTTTAAAACTTTTTTTTCTCGATTTTAAAAAACAAAAATTTTTGATGCAAAAAAAATTCTTCAAACAAATTTAGAAGTGTATTTTTATGATTTTTTGAAAATTGCTAAAAGTTACTATTTTAACCAGTTTTTCTTCTTTCAAAGAAAAAAAATATTTTTAGCCATTTTAAAAAAATTATAATAAGATGCTAGCGAAGAGATTTTTGAAAATTGTATTTTGCAGTCACTCCTAGAATTGTTTTGAATAATTTTTTTGCATCAGCAGCTCTAATGGGTTGAAACGACCTTTCTATTGATGCCAAAACAAAGGGATTTGATCTTCTTAATAACTGTCGTTATTATTATTATTTCAATAACTGTAAGTACTGTAATAATCATGAAATATTTTATTATTTTTAGCCGTTCAGCACAACAGAGCAGGAAGACATTTTTAGCAACGATAATGAACCTGAAATAGATGATATTATAATAAATGCAAACAATGAAATTGATGATCCCTTTGAGTTGAGTGATATAAACTCAAGGGACTCCATTTCAAGTAATGAGCAAAGCACAAATTCCTCATTTCGTCGCTGTGAGAAATGCAATCGTACATTTCGCACATTATCATCATTTGAAGCACACAAATGTAGAGTTCAAGGCAAGGATGCATCAACTGATATAATCAGTGAAGACCAGGATCTATTTGCCTGTGACATTTGTCATAAGAATTACAAGTCAGAAGCTTTACTAAAAACTCACGCCTATCGAGTTCATTGCAAATCAGATAACAAGTGTCCATATTGTCAACGGGAGTTTAAGCAGAAACATCACCTGAAGGATCACGTGAGATCGGTACATGAAGGCATACGGCCCTATAAATGTAGTTACTGTGATAAGTCATTTGGATTACCCAAAACTTTGCGAGTTCATCAAATGGGACACACGAACGAGCGTCCGTTTCAATGTGATATTTGTGAGAAAACATTTCGCCAGAAGGCCGAATTGAATCGTCACATAAGGAACCACTCGGCGGATATACAGTTCCGCTGTCCGGTTTGCTCCCAAGGCAAGGCAAGCCAAGCAGAACTGGATGAGCACTTGACCCGGCACAATAATCGGGAGGGGTACCAATGCAGCAAGTGTGGACGTAAATTTACCAAGCTCTGTCACTTGAAAAACCATGATGATGCAGTGCATCTCAAGTTGCGCCCATTCAAATGCGACTACAACGATTGCGACAAGGCATTTGCCGCTCGCAAAACTCTTCAAATTCATCAGTTAACACACACTGGCGACTGTTCAAACATTTGTAATGTTTGTCAAAAAGAGTTTAGTTGTAAAGCAAATCTCTTGCGACATTTCTACATGCACAAAACGACGACGATTAAACAATGAGTTGTTGCGTTAAAGTTAAAACTGAAAGCCATATTTATTTATTCTAATTCCAACGTCCAATGTATTAGCGGATGTTAACTATACACCTAAGTTTTGTAAAAAAATTTAACATTTTCTATTAAACAATTGTTGAATACTGAATTGTTACAAACAAAGAATAAAAAACGACAGAAATAACTACAACTTTATTGTAGGGACCTCAAATAAGAGTTACAAAAATTTAAAAATAACTTTTATTTTCAATTGATAAAATAAAAATTTATAAAAAGAGTTCAATTATAATTTTCAATAAAAATTTAAATTTCATTATTATTTTATTTAGATCAAAAAATAATATAATTTAACTATTTATAAATTTAAAATTATAAGCGTACGGTCCCTGCTATATTTTGTGCAAAATTTAAATATCCCTTACATTTGTTTACATACAGCGACTGAGTCACAGTTACTCACATATTAGCGTGCCATGTTATCGATGCTCTATCGATGCTCACTTATCGATAGATGCTTCACAGCACCTTTCGATTCAATCGAATCGAATCGATTGCTTTATCATAAAAGAGCGCGCATTGCATGAGCAAAAAGCCGAAGAGTTATAAAATTTTACACACATTCAATTAATTTATGTTTCAAAATTAAGTCAACATGGCACTCTGGGTAGACAAGTACCGACCCCGTGAATTGTCCAAATTGGATTACCACAAGGCAAGTGTGAGCTCTGTACAGATGATAACGGCAGCAACTGTAATATTTGTGTTTAGGATCAGGCGGATAATCTGCGTAATCTTTGCAAGCAAAGCGATTTTCCACATCTGATGTTCTACGGTCCATCTGGGGCTGGGAAGAAGACACGCATAATGTGCCTGCTGCGTGAGATGTATGGCGCTGGCGTGGAGAGACTACGCAACGAGACAATGGGATTCACAACGCCATCGAATCGGAAGATCGAGGTGATGACTGTCAGCAGCAATTATCATTTGGAGGTAAATCCCTCAGACGCTGGCATGTACGATCGGACGGTTGTCATAGACCTGATCAAGCAGGTGGCACAGACGCATCAAATCGACATCAATGGCCAGCGGGAATTCAAGGTGATTGTCATTTCCGAAGGCGATGAGCTGACCAAGGATGCCCAACACGCCCTGCGTCGCACCATGGAGAAATATGTGTCCACGTGTCGTATTATATTGTCCGTAAATTCCACATCTCGCATCATTCCGGCCATTCGATCACGTTGCCTCGGAATTCGCGTGGCTGCGCCCACTGAGTCCGAGATGACGGCCGTGCTCCAAAGCACATGCAAGCGCGAGGGTCTCGTGCTGCCGCCTGAGCTGGCCAAACGGGTGGTGGACAAATCAGAGCGAAATCTACGCCGTGCCTTGCTAATGCTTGAGGCATCCAAAGTTCAGCAATATCCGTTCACGGCGCAACAGGAAATCGCCGATCTGGATTGGCAAGTTTATCTACGTGAGACGGCAAATCAAATTGTGAGCGAGCAGACTCCAGCCAAGCTGGAAAAGATACGCGACCGTTTGTACGAGCTGCTCTCGCAGGGAGTGCCACCAAATCTCATCTTTCGCGGTCTCGTGGAGCATCTGGTCAACAATTGTGATATGTCGATCAAGGCCAAGACGCTGGAATATGCTACTCAATATGAGCATCGCATGCAGAACGGCGCCAAGCATATATTTCACTTGGAAGCCTTTGTGGCACAATTTATGAATATCTACAAAAAGTTCCTTGGCGAACTCGTAATGACCGATGATTTCTAATTTAATATTAATTGTATTTTTTTATTATTATTATAAAACTGAAATGAGCTGAATAAATGTTAAGCGCTCAACCGAAAATCTGCTGTTGTTGTCGATTCTCCCTTTCGGTTAAGATAGCTAGTTTAATTTTATCCTCTGTGGTGCGTTTCACAGTCTCAACATATCTGGCCACTTCTTCCTCCAGCTTTACATGAGCCTGCAAAGAGTTTAAGGCATTAGGAGAATTTCTAACAGACGAAACTATAAATTTAAGCAATACCATTTCGTATTCAATATGTTCCTTGCCATTGATCTGCAAGCCATGCATCAGCAGGTCGATGGTATTGATGGGAAATGAGAGCTGTGGATTTGTCACATTCACCGAATGTTGGAAATCAAAATATTCACTGCCTGCTCCCAGCATGCCGCCAATCATCTCGCATGCCAAATCCGTGGCATCCAGCAAACGATTATGTTTCACATACAGAAGCAGCAGTTCCCGGGAGTTGGCCAACTTGTAGGAGTCGTACAGCCATTGTGGCACAAATGCATTCAATGTGAGTATTCGGTTAACGACCGCTTTTCGTATTAAAGTCGATTCACTCAGTTCATGGTCGACCACGAGCTTTTGCAGCAGGGACCAAGCCATATCGGCAGCGCTGTTGCGATGCGCCAGATCTGGAAAACAGCAAGAGATGTATTTAAACAAGCGGTACAGTCGAGTGCACTCGATAGTAATAAAGATCATAGAATTGTTGCAAAAACAAACAAAAATACATGAGAGCCGTAGTAAATGAAACAATCTAATGTGCTCTGCTCTCATCTCACTCCCAGTTCATTAACTACCGATCCGTAGTAAATCCTTTTTAATTTTTGGCTATGACTGCTCTGTTCAAATCGAGAGCGGTAGCGAGAGCGTAGCAATATTTTCATAGCTCTTGCTGCTACGGAGTAGTTTTTCCGAACACTGCTGAGCATGATCCTACAAACATCTTGAAAACAATTTACAAATTTAACTTAAAACCCATAATTAAGGTTGATGTCAGTTTTTTATGAATTACGCGTGTCAAAATTTTTAACATAAACTGATATTGGCTGACATAATAAGGAGTCTTCATTCCAAATTTAGTGGTCCTAGCTCTTACCATCTCTGAGATCGGATAGTTCATGCGGACCGTCGAACACTGCTATATCGACTCGGCTGTTTATGCTGATCAAAAATATATATGTACTTTATGGGCTCAGAAATGGTTCCTTCTGCCCGTTACATACTTTTGACAAACTTAATATACCCCCCAGAGTATAACAAGTAAATTGTATATTCTACCTGCTAAATCATTGTTTTGCAGCCAAGTCCAAGCATCCTTTGATTTATCCTCCGTGGTGCTAACACATGCGGCCGCAAGACTCTCAAATATTGGCAGCACTGAGAATTCATAGCCACGAGCAAGTTTCAAAGCCGCTGTGTATAGACCACAAGTGGCCAAAAGATAGGATAACTCCTCGGCGCCAGCCAATTCATAGGCCCCCACATCCTTGCGATGGTGGGACAGTTCTCTTAGTGCCTCCGCGTGCAACAGCTCACGCCGTATGTCCGCTAACTCGAGCACAATGACATCTTGGTCCGCTTTGGATAATTCTTCGTTGTCTTGTTCCATTGGCAGCTTCTCGTCGCCAATTTTGGGCTTGGCAATCCATCGATAACGCTTATCGACCAAATACAGGCAATTGATGCAAACCAAAAGTGAGGAGCAGCGTTTCTGCAGTGCATCGGGAGCATCGCTGTCCACCTGCAATCTCATGGCCTGTTCATACATGACGGTCGCAGCTGCAAGAGATTATTATATTATAATATCAGGTTATATTTCATTAATTAATTAATGCTCACCCTTGCGCATGTTGCCCTTGTTGGTATGGAAAGCATACAGAAAATTGTAGACCTCATTTTGATCGATGCTCAGGGATCGTGCACGGGATTCCACAATGTTTTCGAACTCGTCTTGCAAACAATTGTAGGGCAGCTGCATCAGAAGATCAAATCGCTTGCACTGGAAGAGCATAATAACCAGTTGACGGAGACAATCCTTGCGTCGCGACGTATCAGCATTATAAACCAGAGCATGATAGGCTTCCTCATAATGACCAAGCTGCAAATGATTGTTGAACACAATCGATTGGAACATGGGCAACTGCGGATCCTCCACCTGCAGCTTGCTCATGGCCATGTGTGCCAACTGTATTATATAATCCGATGCCGAGTGCTGTTCAAATAATTGTATAACTTTAAGATAGTAATGCACTAAAGCTTGTTTATATTCCGGCGTCTTTGTATCAATATGCTGTCTGCTGAGTACGCCTTCAAGCTTGGAGTAAACCGGCGTGTTCTTCAAAACTTGCTCAAATAGGAACGGCTCCTTCAGCACATGATCTGCCACTTGTTCAAAATGGAAAATTGCTTTTTGGGGTTCACCACAATCAAGCAGGGAAACCGCCAGCATAAAGCAACCTGCAATTGTAGTGCAAATAGTTATATTAATATTCATCAAGTGACAAATAATTATAAGAATACGTTTGATTAAAAACAACGGAAGATTAAGAGTTTTTTTTTTTTTTTTTTGGCATTCTGATGAATTACCAAATATTTAATATTTAAGCCAAAGGATAAAGCCTTGCAAATACATACGTGACATCGCTTTCTCGTCACACCAGCCAGACAATAAGCGCACATAGTCCTGAATGATAATGTGATGACAAGAGCCAAAGAGCCACTCCGGAAATACATCATTCCAAGCCTCAGGCCAGCTGAAATGCACAACAATTAATACGAGCTTCGACATTAAACGAATGTATCTAGAACTAACAGCATTTGATTAATAAATCCAACCAGCTGGAGTAGTGTTTGTCGCATTGATAGTTGTTCCAATGGTTGATTGGACTCCTTGAGCAGCATAGAAAGTGCACTAAATAGCCCCTTGGATTGCAGAAACAAACACAGTAGCGTTGTCTGACTATTTAAACGTAATTGGCTCGAATAGGGACGCGTATAGCCGCTGAATAGTTGAGCACGCGTCAGACGCTGTATGGACACCTCACTGTACATGGTATAAGATTAAAGTTATAAATTTATAGTATCTCTCATAATTATTATCAATGCTATGCCTTACAAGTTAACGGGCGTATTAAGGGATATTGGCGTTTCGGATATCCAGACTAGCGTATAATACGAATTCAAGAAATTCAAATTCGTCTTGATGGAATAATTTTTACGCCCAGCCTGTCCATAAATGATATACTGCAAAACCAAAAGATTGCGGCAAACAGCAAAACTGTAAAAGAGACTCATTAGTAAAAAGATATTATTTATAAGATATAATGCTAACCGTATCATGGACATTTGTTTGACCGTTTCGGCTAAAATGGAAATGCCATATTCGCTGCCAAATAATGCGCCGGTTGATTGCAAGAAACGTGTCGATTTTGAATGACCACCTGAAAGTAATTGAAAGTCGAAAAATATTACTTAGAATACGAAAATTAGGAATCCGAAATTAGGAATAAAGTTATTAGGAATCCAAAATTAAGAAGACAAAAATTGGGAAAACAAAAATTAGAAACAAAAAGTGGGAAAACAAAAATTAGGAAAAACCTAAATCAAAAATATTTTCTTAAAAATAGTGCGATTTCCCAAATTGTTACTTCGATTTCAATAGGGTCTACATGTACATATGTATATGGTGTGTGCCACCTTACAATACATAAAAATTCAATAATTTTATCGTTTTTATGTTCGTTGTATGCTTTGAGTAGCGATATTAGACGGTTGCTCGTTGCTTATATAATTTTTAATTTTTCCCAATAAAAACAACCCATCTTTCTGGCACAGAGCTATGTGAATAATGTATAAAACTGTTCGAAAGAATTTAACCAACGACAGGAATTTTTTTCTTCCTAATTTTTGTACTCTGAATATTTTCCTTAGTTGAAATTCCTAATTTATGATTTCTAAATTTTTTTCTTTCCAATTTTGGATTCCTAAAATGTTATTCTTGGTTTTTTTTCTTTTTTAAAATTCCTTAAAAAAAAATTCGGAATTCCTATGATGTATCAATTTATAAATAACTACATTAAACTAAACAACAACAATTTAATTCTAAACTGATCATGCACATTTTGTTATGAAGAGAAAAAGGCTTACTTGTGGGCTCTGGATAGGCATCTTGGTCAACAATGGCCAGCAAGTCCAGCAGCATATTAACGGCGGCTTCCAAGTGCGATATCGACTGCAGCTTTAGCTGGATTTGATCGATATAGCGACGTGGCAGCGCAACAGAATTGTAGTCATCCAGGCCCTCATCGCCTGCTGTGATTCGATGCAAAAGATGGGCAATTACATTGTCATCACGTTGATACAGCTTTTTATCCATTTCAATCTTGATATCATCAGTTAGAAGTTTCTCCAATTGAGTGATGATCTTCATAAGTTGAACAAAACTCATTGCAGCTGTGAGATCATTGCGACAATAAGATGCCACAAAGGCGACCACATCATCTGTATGTTCCTCGACAAGCATTAGATGCTCCAACATTTCACAGGGGCGCAGCAAAGCAAACGATTGTCTGCGGACAATACAAACAGCGTCCATGGCGCCTAAAACAGCGAGACCAGTGGGCTCCGAGGATTTGATGTGGTACTGTTCACAGCAAGAGTAGAAACGATCCCAGAGTTTGGTCGCAATCTCCAAATACTCTTCGTCGCTGACCACAAACTCTTTCAGTTCACTTTGTATCTCATCTTCAACGGCTTGGGCCACCTGCTCCTTAAGCATTGTCAATGACAACTGCTTCATATCGAACTGAATGTTGGCACGTCGGAACATCTTTAAAAGCAAAATCATGTCAGCTAAATATGCTTAAACATTTGGTATTTGTATAATAGAAACTTACGCAAAGCGCCTTGGCGATCACATTATAATCAAATCGTCCCGGATGAAATATATACGAGGTGTATGCCTCGCGTGGATCAACGCCATGCTCTATGGTCAGGCAACATCGGTCTGGCGGTGGCTCCAATGCCGCTGACACCCATTTAATTGCTTTGTCCGCACCCAAGAAGATCGCCGACACATTGAAATCACCATCTGAATTACTCCAAAGTGTCCAAATATGTGAGGCAGTTGCATCAAAGTCCGCCAAATCCATTTGAGGAGCGGGCACTTTATGTTGAACAGCTAAGCTTATATGCTTCGTATTCGTCTCGTTTACATTGCAAACAATGCTGAGGCAAACGAATTCTGCGCACCTTTCGTGCGACAAAAATACGCAAAAGTTGTGCTCATCTATTTTACGCATCACACTATTTTGGGCTGGAAAAAGAAAATAATTATATTAGTAATAAAAAATTATCATCAAGGACAGCCTGAAGTTTAGATATCCTCGCTTAGAAATTGCCTAGAAGCGGAAACTATATACTTTACAGCAGGCATTAAAACCCTAACCGAAACCGTAACCTTTAACCGGTAAAAACCGATTGAAATTTAAAACCGTAACTGAAACCTTAACCAAAAAAAAAAGATTTCATTTGACCGATACTCTATAAACCAAAACAAGCGTTTCATTTATAAGGGTTAATTTCGGTTTTTCATACATTTAATTTTAATTTTTATGTTTAATTCTGAATTTTATTTTGTGATATTCATGATCGGATTTTTATAGCACTGAATAAGCGCAAATAAAATAAATTTTTTAAATTAAATATTAAAATTGTTAAATATTACTAAACTACATCAATAAATAAATAAATATGTGAATTGAACATTAAGAAAGTAAAGCGTATTCAATTATTATTATTATATTTTTGTGAAGAATTATTTTTTTGTGAAACGCAACCATACCGGTATTTCAAAACCGAATTATACAAAAACCGGTTCAAGGTTACGAAACCTTTATTCAACGATTTTGCGTAACCGATAAGTGAAAAACTAAATGCGAACATAATCGATACCGTAACTGAAACCGATACCCGTTTCGGTTTTGATCCCTGCTTTACAGGATCTGCATTTGTTCGACAACTTACGGCCTTGAGCTCCTTGCGTTTCGGCACAGTTGATTGAGGCAATATTCTGCAGTGTGTCCACTGACCACAAGCGCAGCTCGTTATTCCGATAGAGCACCAGAAGAAACATCTCTCCCTCAATGTGACTGAATGACATGGAAACAGCGGCCTCCATATTCTCGCCTCGTCCACTACAAACAACATTTAATAGATATTTAAATAAAATAAAATGAACGAATGCTTAGACTTACGTCAAAGCTCCTTTCAAGTTGGATAGAAAACGTGGCATTAAATTGGACTCTTTCACCTCGTGCGAGATTGTGATGCCTGTGCGACAATTCATAGCATGGAGCATTAGCTTAGACTGATAGTCGACGGCAAAGAATGCCTCTTCGCTGTTCTGCGAGAGATCGGAGGCAGCCAGATGAGGGACATTAATGGCCATGCTTCCATCTAGCACATGAAATGTGCTACGATCTTTCAAGTTCACGTTGGCATCGTAGAAAACTGAATGTTTTTGAGCCTCCGCCGCTGCAGATCCGGCTGACATTCCATCGCTGTGTGCGGGAAACACAATGCGATGGATGCTGCTGACAGTGACTACCAACAGTGTGACACAGTTTTCCTGCTCGGACAGCGAAACATTCAATATCGCCGAGTCCGTAAAGCGCAGCCGAACATGGTTCCTTAGAAGCGTCACATCTAAGCTGACCTCGGATAGTTCCACGATGTCCTGATATGTGCGCCTAAAATACAAATATATAAGTATGCATGTGTGTTTAATTTTAGCCATGTTTTCTTTAATTTACGTCAAACAGCAGATGCTTACCAATATATAAAGCGATTCCTATTTTGTATGTTTTCAAGATTACTGTAGCAAAAGCTACCGGACTTTCCGAATGTCTTAATGTCCTGCAACGTACTTTGTGTGCCTAAATTGTGCCGAAAATTACGCAAAATTAACAATTCTTGGGCTAATCTCATTTTTTAGACAAGCTCTTTTGGCGCCTCCGCTTTTAGTCAACTTACCCGTATTAATTTCGACTTCAATCCATTCCTCTGGGTTAAGGTTTCGAGGTATGACCTCTCGATAACTCATATTAGCATTATGGTTCATCTTGAATTGGCTAGTTTTTAATTATAAACAAATTCTCAACCAACACACATACATATATATATTGAGACCACCGGCACAAGAAACACGCGCGTGTTATCGATAAGTGATTTATCAATACTAGAGCTGTTCATTGTAGTTCAGTTGAAGGATTTAGTTCAGTAGTTAAAGTTTTGGTGAACGAACTAATCGGTCAATTAGTTCAGTAGTTCAGTTGCTTAGGTCAACCGGTGACTCGAGTCCCATTATAGTTCAGTAGTTCGTTCGAGTCCCATTACCGTTTAAACGTTTATTCAAGATCCTTTATGGCTCGTTATATTTAAAAATAGTATTTAAAAATAAAAACAAAAGAATTCACATGTTAATCCAATTAGTTGGAATATTAATACTCTCCAAAGATAACAAAAATAAAAATAACACAAAAAAAATTTGCTTGAAGCAAAGTAGGTACATGTGTGAGTTGATTTATACATAAATCGTTCCAAGTCTGCTTGCCATCGAAAAAAAGTAATAGTTTTTAGCATACAGGCTAGCAAAATATAATTAGCAGCTTACCTATTCTGTATTGTTGTGTAAAAACAGACAATTTGTCTACTTTAACAGGTGGCTGATCTATGTATAATGGGACTCGAACGAACTATTGAAACGAACTAAGCAACTCAACTACTGAACTATAAGATTTAGTTCGTTCGTTGGTGAATCGCTCAATCGAACTTAGTCCGAGCGGCACAACTCTAAAACACATGGCTTGTGTTTTTGTTTTGATCAAAAATATACATTGAAATTTAAAGCTTAATTCTTATATTAATGGTAAACATGTCTGATAAAGGCGATACAGTTGTTGCTACATCTCAAAATACTGAGGATGATGTATTAATCTGTCTGCCAGGCGAACGCCTGTGCCGGGTGGAAGATAATGTTATTGTGGGCGAAGGAACTTATGAACAAGGCGGCTACATTTATGCCTCCAAATCAGGAATAGTTAATATAAACGAATCGTCTGAAACGGTATGTTACATATAATATGATTTAAAAAGCGATTAACATGTTTACCTTTTCCAGTGCCAAGTTGTAAGTGTGCATAAGCCAGGCTTTCATTTAACCATCCCGGCAACTGGCGACATTGTAACCGCCCGTGTCCTGGTCACGACTCCCAAATTCGCAAAGTGCGCTATATTTTGTGTCAGGAACATTCTGCTCGAGAGCAGCTATCGAGGTGTGCTGCGCAAGGAGGACGTGCGTGAAACTGAAAAAGATCGCGTGGACATTTATAAATCATTCAAGCCTGGCGATGTCATATTAGCACGTATCCTCAACCAGATGGAGCAATCATTTACCTTAAGCACAGCAGAAGCAGAGCTGGGAGTTGTTATTGCTTATGCCAGTGATATACGCAAGAATCGTATACCTATGGTGCCCATTGGTTGGGCTGAAATGCAATGCCCAAAGACAATGATTAAGGAGTCAAGAAAAGTTGCTAAAGTTTTGCCCGAAAGTTCCATCAAATTAAATACATAAAACATTTGTGCTATTTGTATTTTAATTGTAGTGTCTTTAATTATATTCTAATACCCTCAAATCAACAAAGATAATTATTAGAAAAGTTTGTGTCAGAAAGTTTCACTTAATCATAAAGTCAAATTAATTGTAATGCTTTTACCCAAGTGGAGCATAAAACAATTATTAGAAATATTGAATTATGCTGACAACGAAATTGGCATCGCGTGCTAAAATCGGCAACTAAATCAATCTAAATATGTATTGTATCACTGCGAACGACAGTCCTCGCTAGTGACGAAAGCAGCACGAAGGGTGCGAAAGGCGAAATAGCATTATACACTCAGACCAACATTTATTCGTACACCCTTTATTTCTACTCTACAAGCTACGTAAGTCAAGTCTTCACAGTAAAAAAAAATATATTTGGAAAGATCGTTTAAATTCCGTTTGAATGATACAAAAATTTCTTTAACCCATTAAGTACAGATTAAAAATTTTCAATTTTTGTAAAAGTCTACTCTTTCAACTTTTTTTCTAGGTCTTAAACAAAAAATGTTTTGATTCAAAATTTTTTAAACAATTCTAAGTGTGACTGCAAGAAAAAATTTTCAAAAATAATTTCCCTAGTATTTTTAAAAGTAGGAAAAATGGGTTAAAATAGGCGTTTTTAGCAAATTTCAAAAAACCGTAAAAAAAATACTAGCGAAGAGATTTTTGAAAATCATCAAAACATTTTTTGTGTGAGACGCAGGAAAACAGTTGAAAACGTAGACTTTCACAAAAATTGAAAAATTTCATTTGGTACTTATTGAGTTGATAAAAAATGTTTGTATCATTGTATCATGGAATTTAAGTGAATATAAGATTAATTCAAGAAATATGCATCAAAAACTTTTGTTTATACAAAAATTAGAAACATTTTGGCATACAAACTTTATTGACAGACTGTATTTTAGGTAAAAAGCTACAGGTGTAATAAGTTATTTTTTTCCAACACAAAAGATTTTTGTTAACGTTTGTCACAAAATTTGATATTCAAAATTTTGGGTCACGAAAATGTTTTCGTCACTAGACTTTTACGTCGTGAAGAGGTTTTTTTCTATGATATATTTGTATGTAGGTCCGAGGGTCAATGACTAAGATTATGCCATGAGTGTTACAGGTGTGCACAACAAGAACAATAAGAATGAAAGGTTTCTAGTTTGCGTGAGCGGACTAAACTACCCTTAAGAAGTATTCATCATCCCCCTCCATAGTTGGTAGACTGTCCAAGGCAGAGGGATGGACAGCCAATAACTGTTTGATCGATATGAAGCTCAACTCGTTATGGCGATTACGATGCCGGTTAATATTCAAATCAAAACAAATAAAACCAATATGATATTTAAATGAAGTCGAATCGGAATCCGAAACCGAATCAAAGCAGTTGTAGCATTCCAAATGCCAGAAATTCACTCACAACTCAACAACAGCGTGGGTAAGGACAACGATATCGAGGACAACGAGGACACCAATTTTAGCTCATAATGGTGCAGATATCGCAAACGGAGGAGGACATTAAAATTTCAATTGAACTGAATAGGCTGGTGACCCGCAAACCGGACGTTGTCCTCCTGCCGCAATATCTCAAATTTAACAATCCACCCATATTCTTTGAGCGTCATCTGGCCCAGGAGATCGATGAGATGGCCAGTTTTTGTCGCATTTTCAAGCATGAGGCACGCATTGTTTTAATTAAAAAACAGCCAGGCATCTGGCCCGAAATGTTCCAGAAACTGAGCAAAGAGGCTTTAATGCAAAAACGTCTCGAAATTGCCGATCTAATTGTGGAGCGCAACAAGAAACGGGATGAGATGGCAATTGAACGTTATGAGAACAAGCGACGAGCTGAAATTGAGAAGGAAGTTAAGCGTGAGGGTGACATGAAGGATCGTGTCAAGAAATTTCAGGAGAGCTCCTGCCATGAGGCTCTCATGGTGGGTGTGCGCAAGGAAACCCATGTCAAGAATGCCAACAGCAATGACAACAGCTCCAACAACAAACAGCAGCAGCCGTCAACGGACTTTCGTCAGCCCACTCCGGTGGTGCGTTATCAGCCCCCAATGGCCATGTCAGCGGTGCGTGGCAGTGGACGCATCAGTGTGTGCTTCTCCAGCGAGCACAAGATGGATACGCCCAAGCGTGAGTCTCAGGAAGGCACTCGAATGCCATTTACCATACACGATAAGGCCAATGGCAATCCAATGGCCAAAGAAACGCCAAAGACGCCAATGGAGACGCTGGATGAGTAAAGCATTAGAGGAATTATGGGGTGCATGGGTGTGTGTGTGTGTGTACATAACTTAAACATTATATAATTTAAAATATTTTAAATAAATAAACGCAATTAACAAGACTTAAGCATACAAAAAGAGAGAGATTACAATTCAATTGGAATATTTTTATTATTTTTTAAATTAGATAAAATATACAACAATTATTACATTATGCATACCCATTATGTTTATAGTTTTTTTGTTTTTAATAAGCATTTTTCAAACAAGAAATAATACAGGGTATTGTAGCTACTTATAAATGTACGTAGCGAGTACATATTTAGCAGAAATGTTTATAAAGATAATATATGTATATTATTTAGAATATTATGTATATATAGATATATATATTTAGTTGGGTGTATTCTTGCATATGTAAGTTAAACGATATATACTTTATATATTGCAGTTTCATAGCGTGTTTTAAAAATGCTCAAGACTTCTTTTTCTAGATTATGTAGTTTATATATCTATTTACAATCATTTATATGCATATATATAATATGCTTTTCATGTTCTTTTGAATTTGTTAATAATCATTGTGTATTCGAGTTTATATTGATTAAATATCGTTTTTTATACTTTCATTTTTAATATCCAAATATCAGCTCAATAATTATATATTTAAGTATTTTTGATACGAGGAAAAGCAAGAAATTAATTAAAACCAAAGACAAGAGTTTGCGATTCTCCTTAGTTGCATCAACGACACGAGTATTAATTCCCTCAAAAGGCTTAGGCTTAGCCATGCTACAAATACGATTACAAATACGTATAGTTTGTGTATATATATATATATGTCTGATTCCTTTAGCGATTACATATATTAGCCATAATTACTCTTGGTATGTGAATGCATGTAAATATGTACAATTCGTTTCATATTTCTTTTTTGATTTAGTATTTAGGTATGCTCGTTTATATAGGTATACTCTTAAAAAGTATGGTAAAAAAAAGCTTTGGCGCTTTGAAGTAATCCAATTTGCATTCAACAGTGCTTCAATTATCTTTGGAATTACTTTTTCTTCTTGATTTTTGCAATCTTATCCGGCTTGATCGAAGCCATCAGGGATCAAGCAGAGGTCTCATTTGTTTCCATCCAACCCTCGCTGTCGTCCTCACTATCCGAATCTTCCGATTCGGATAGCTCAATGGCCACACGCCTGGCCAAGATCGAGGCCACATCCAGCATAGCCGTGTTGCGTTCAATTTCCTTTAGCTCGGACTTTTCTACCTTACGCAATGAGATGCCTGAAATAATGTAATGATATTAATATAACAATACTCTTAGGTAATTTGTCTTTACTTACCATCTCGAATGGCTTTCATTAGATCGTTGCGTGGATCATGGAATGGTGGCTGCATCTTTTTAGCCATATGTGAGCCACCATTTGCTTGGGATAAATGCAGCTCGCCGTTGGCCAGCGACTTGGGCATAATTTGGTGTGGATGCGGTGGCATTTGCACAGGATTCATGCCATCGTCAACAGGCGGTGGTGGTGGTGGCGGCGGTGGTGCCACATTAGGTGGCGACATTTTTGGTGAGTGCTAAAATAAAAAAGAATTAAGAATTATGAACACAAATCAAGAAAAATTGTAATTATTGGGTTATAAATATTATGAAACAAGCGAAACAGTCGAGTGCACTCGACAGTAATATACCCTGGGCAATTGGCAGATTTTCTGCCCATGCAATTCTCATACTATTCCTTAAATATCGACCTATCGTTTTAGTGTCAGCTACATACATATATAATATGATAACTGATTTCTACAAATTTTCACGGTATATTTAATTTTATATTATTGGATTAGAGTTGACAAATATGATATACATTCTCGATGTATGTACATTCTGGCAGAGTAAATGTAAAATGAAATAATTGACTGTAAATTCTATTTATAGAATTTCCATTAAAAGACCTTTCGCAAAATTGTTAATATCTTCACTATTTATGGCCCAATCGTGATGAAACTTGGTGATTAGATTCTGAGCATGTTCTTACTCACGTTGGTGCAAAAAAATTAAAAATTTTATTTTAAAACCCTAAATAAAAGGTGATGTAAATTTTTGATGAGTTACGCCTCCTGGCAAATTTTTAACATATACTGATATAGCCTGACATAATGAGTCTTCATTCCAAATTTGGTGATTCTAGCTCTTAGCATCACTGAAATCCTTTCGCTAATATCAACTCGGCTGTTAATGATGATCAAGAATAGATATGTACTTTATGGGGTCGGAGATGCCTCCTTCTAACTGTTACATACTTTTGAACAAACTTAACACACCCCCAGGGTATAAAAAGTAATCGGGAAAATCAACTTAAATGGGCATCAATATATAATGTAAACATACCTGATCGGGCACTGGCGGCGGTGGCGGCAAGTCGCTAAGCGAGTTCAATTGATTGCTGTTCGTCATGGTCATGCTGTTGAATGTGTTGTTTAGCTGCGCCAATACCATATCATTCGCGTTCTGTGCACTGTTGCTGGGCGCCATCAGCGGAGATCCAGCTCGCGATGTGCTGTTGGTGCGACCCAGCAGCTTGGCCGCCATATGTCCGCTTGCCGCGCCATTCATGGCCGACAACGGCGACACTGCATCCGGCACTGGCGGCGGTGGCGGCAACGCATCCCGACTCGTCGACATGCTGCGTCCCCGTGTGGGCGTATTGGCATTCGATGCCGTGGGCGTGCCACCGCCACTGCCATTCGAAGGTGGCGCCGGTGGCGGCTGCGATGGTCGTGGCTTATTGCGCGACGGTGTGCCTGGTCCATAGATCGGTTCGGGCGACATTGCGCCCTGACCACTCTGTCCGTAGATGCCATGCGACTGATGATAGAGCGTGCCGTCGTACATCTGCTGTTGCTGCTGCTGCTGCAGATGCATCTGTGGCGCTCCGGACATGCCGTTTGTTCCATATGCCGCTGCATACTGATTCATCGCTGCCTGTGGCGTCAGTTGCTCATAGCCAGTGCCATCTATCTGCTCCGACTGATAGCTACGCCGCAACTCAATCGAGTTGGGCCGCAGTGGCCTTGTGTCGTAAATGCCCATGTCTACAAAATATCCAAAGGTCGCATTAATAAAATCATCATTGTTCAACTTAGTATTAACTTAATAGTGTACAAAAAAAGAAACTCCAATCGAAAGGAAAAATCAAAAACAGATCAATAAAAGAAAACAAAACAAACACACAAAATATGCAAAATCAGATTAAACAATTATAGCAAGCAACAAATTTTGTATTCTTATGAATTCGAAGTCGAGAATGCAAAAGTATAGTAATTACATCTGAAATGATTAAAATAAATGATTTATTTATTATGAGCAAAGCTGGGAATTGCAAGCTCGATGCGCCTGTTTTGATATTGCCAAAAAAGAAAAAAAAATCCTATTCAAATATCTTTACAGTTTTGCTTTTAGAACAGCGGTGGGCACACATGGACTCCGGGAGCCAGCGGCTGCTCCCAACTTTATTTCTGCCTTTTTAGCGCTGTGAAGTCGCACAAAAGTCGAGGCATTTTGACACTTTAAATTTATGACCGTCATAAAAATCAACTACAACAACATCCTGGCAAAACTCAGTGTGCGTTTCTCTGTTGTAGTTCTTCCTAATTCAGATTTCGTGCCCACCTCTGCTTTAGAATAAAGGCTTAAAGCAGTTGCTAAAATTAAATGAAATTTCTGGTATTCATCTTATCATAAAACGCTTTAATATCTTCCTATATTTCTCTAATAAAAAAAATAGATAAAAACTAAAAGAAATGAAATTAAAAATGAAATCCAACTTCTCCAAAAACTTTGTCAACATGCGAGTGCAATTCCGAACCCCGTTAATGAGTTTTATAAGTTAAGAGAAACAGAGTTACAAAGAGTGGCGATATCTTCTATTAACAGTGATAACAGCCACAAATTGGCAGTTGGGAAATTTTTAGGGGATTTGCTTATCTAAACAAAAACATTTTTGTGTTGGATCAGAGCGAACATTATAATAATTTATTCATTATAACAAACAGTTGCTTGACTATTTGGGGTAACTACAGCGTGTGTATAAATGTATATTTATTAAATCCAATTAGTTCGAATGTATTTTTAATAATTTTGAATTATAATTTGTATTTTTCCTGAGAAAATTATCACAATGACTGCGAGGAAAATAAATATAAAAAAATGATCATTAAGTACACATGGATAATGTATACATAGATTATTTAGTAGACAATATATTGTTGTTATATAAAGGGGAACTAGAGTGGCAAGTGATAGTTGTAAGTAGTACGATAGAGAAGTAGATGATGAAGTAACATTTACAGACTCAATCAATTACAGTTTGTTGCTCTGACCTGTAATAGCGATAGCCGTTTGCTTTGTAAGATTACTGTTATTCTCCAAATGTGAGAGCATATTATAGGGCTTAACAGAATCTGGAAATGAGATGATCATGCGGTGTTGTAACGGTGTTAAGCTACTTTCAATATTTATGTATATGGTACAAAATACAACAAACGAACACAAAACACATAACAACAAATCTCTCAAGATCCTTAATGAATATCGATTGAATTTTAAAGATTAAATCAAATCAAATGAAATTTTCCCCATTTTTCTTTATTAAAGCCAATTGCAAATTATTTGACTAATTTATGGACTAGTATTTTAAGTAAATTCATTTACTTCGGTATCATTTGACAAACCTAATCTGGAAATCTGGTTTATGAAGTGATAAGATAGAGAACTATGATGTACTATTATAGAAAATGGTTTTCAAAAATGTACAAATGAATGAATCATATTTGATTTGCAAGCTAGCGAGCGATTTGCAAGGAAATTGTATGAATTTCTTTAGGTACAAACAATTTGGATAAAACATTTCCAATATATATGCTTAATGCTTTTTGTGTTAACCAAAGGGAAAGCCAAGAAGTGCGCTTGTCCACGGACGCATTCATCTGGGTCGCGTGGTGGACGAGTGATGCCGTACCTACGTCTTGAACATCACCGATATTAGCCAGTATCTGATGATGTTGCATGTGTCTTCGACGCGCCAGAGTTCCCATTCCCAGCTGCAAATCGCTGTCGGCGATTACAGTTTGGATTTCAACTAGTTGCGCTAAATTGTGCATACAGGTAGTACATAATTGTTTGTTAAAAATTGTGCATTCAATTATGACATTATGGATATTAGTCTGAATGTTGTCCTGGCACTCAAAAACAAATACTTTCAAAATTCTGATTAATAATTATAAATGTTGTCAGCCATGTTCTCAGTTCTAGTTTCATAATATGTTTATAAAAACTAACATTTATGCCAATTCTCATGTATTTTTATGTTATAATTCTTGCTGAAACTCTTTGTTGGCTTGACAGAGACATAACTTTGGACTACACACAAATACACTTACAGCACATTCTAATAATGCCTAATACAACTTGTGACAAGTATTACCTTGCGATGGATATACTTACTGCCATATCCGCCCTCTTCGTTGGGCATTGCATTGGGCGTGCGGTAGATAACATTGTTGGGCATCAGGGTTTCGCCATGGCCCAAAGCAATCTGTCGTTGCTTCTCGCGTGTATTGTGTGGCGTGCGAACACGTTTCTTGTGCCGATTGCTGGGTCCACCGCCGGCTCCTCCCTCTTGTCGCGGTCGATGCATCTTCTTGCCCTTGTCGTGCATGACACGCTCCGTGTCCTTGATCATCTCTTGTCGCCACAGCTCAAAGAAATAATTGGGATCCGTGTAGAATTTGAGGCCATCCTTGCCATCGTCACGATACACATTGAGCTTGTCCAGTGGCGGCGGCTTGTCACATTGGGCATATGTCTCCAGCATTGGGGCGGGCATGGTCGAGCGTGAGAAGATCTGTTGATCGAATATCTTGGCCGACTTGAACGCCTTCTTGCGCGTTATATCCGTTAGTGGTACTTCCTCCACGGTGCTATCCAACTGTGTCACCTTGATCGCTAACCGATCAATCCGTGCTTGCAGTGAATTCGCCCGATCCCCAATGTTGCCCACATCTCGCGCCAATTCACCAAACACATCCTCGGCATGCTTCGATAGCGACGACAGTTGCCTTATTATATTTGTCAGTGTGGTATTTGTCACCGTCTCCAGTTCCACAGACTGCAGCTCATCCTGCTGGTAGACAGATCGTGCCACATGCACCGGCTCTATAGATCGCTTTGGCAACGGCATATTTCGCTTTTATCCGTAAGATCCGTAAAGTCCTCTTCAATGTGATTGACGTGTTTTCATGGACTGCAAAAATATATATACAATTAAAAAAATATAAGTGAATATTTTCAACTGCCACTGTAACCACAATGCATACAGGGTTTCGACCCCCCTTTTTTTTGTGCACAGCATTGAAAACCGGTTCCAAATTGATCCAAACTTTTGCCAAGTTCGTTTCGCCCAATGCTTTTGGCCAACTGTGTGAACCACATTTCAACTGAAACACTTTATCGACTGCAAATCACAAAGCGGCAAGTGTTTTCTCTTTCGATTCCCCTTCAAACTTAAATTAGCAATTTATCAGCAAACTCATTTTAAATTAAAAAAAAAAAAAAATTATAAAATATAAATATAATCATATATGGGCATTTCCACAGAAATGTCAACCGAGGAAAAAAAAATTGATCAAAAGCTCACATCTTGTAAAATTTCCTTCCAAAAATGTATTTGAGTTATTCTTTTAAGCAACATACTCTAGAAGAATAAACATATAGATTCTACATTGGAATAAATTCACTTTTTCTATATTTTTGCCCATCTTCTTAAAAATTAACTTCCAAAATGGACCGTTTGTATTCTATCGACACTAAGTAAGATAGTAAGATTGTAACATAATCAATTTTGATACATAGAAGTTTATTAAAAGTTTAACACCCTTCGTGCTGCTTTCGTCACTAGCGCGGACTGCAGTCCGCAGTGATTTAAAACAAGTTTTGCGAGCTATTTCGACATATAATTTAAAAAAAAGAGAAACAGAAACAATTGAAATATATTGTGGAACAAAATGTCGCGTGCGACAGTGATTCAAATTAAATTAAAAAAAAAAAACAAACTACTTAAAATTTTTAAAACAAATAAAAAACATTTTTGAGATAAATAAATGCCTAACATTTTAAAATTAATTGGATCAAAATATTCGCGTGGGAATGCCTTGGTTCTTTTTATAATATCTTGAATTCGAACATTAGCACCAATAATAGTGCTAATCAAGACCGATAAATTAGTTTTTTTGTCGCAACAAAATAATGTTTTGGCACATGTTTTATTTCACTTTGAATGCGTACGAATATGTCGCATTGGACATTGGAGAATTACCCAAATTCATTTTATCTTGTTTTATGTTACTTTTTGACGTTACTTGCATATTATTTATATCATTTATGAACAAACTCACTTAAAATAAACTTGAATTTCAATTGCAATCTCACACGCAGTTATGTTTACATATTTTTTACCGGCTCTAGGTGATTCGCCAAAGCCAAGTCACCCTATAAGTTGGCAAAAAAAAAAAAAAAAAAGAAAAAAAAAAAAAACTGCTATAGGCCATTGGCGTTGGTCTGGACCACACCCACAAGATATGAGCCACACTTGTGATAAGCGCATAGCGACTGATGATAAACTCACCCTCTCAAATACTACAACAACATTAAGAACGTGAAGTAATTGACAGACTCTTTTGGTCGTTCGTCATTGTCAGCAAATAATTGTTGCTTTATTGCCAACTGGAGCCCCCTTAAGCTTGCATATTCATATGCATACATACATATGCATGCATATATTTGTATGCATGTGTATTTCTAATGAACGCTACCCCCCATTTAGAAGTTTACATAAATTTAATTTGAAATTCGCACGCATGCACATACACTAACACACACGCACATGCACACACGTACACAGTCGTATATTACTTTCAAATTTATCAATTTCCTTTGCACAGTGCCAAGTTGTTAAACTAGATAGCACAAAAATTTCATTTGGTCACCATCACCCCCTCACAACTCACCGTCCAGCAAACACACTTTTCACACTTAAACAACAATATCAATTTAACCCTTTGGGGTACATAACATTGCAATTATGCCTATTACGTTTAGTGAAAGTTATTTCCTTTACACTTAATAAATTATATATATTTTTTGCGTTCTTTTTTTTTGTGGAAACAGATTTCCACACCTTTATTGCAGTGGAGTTATCGAATATATTAGACGAAATTTCAAGTTGGAATTTCAGCGTTGCTTTCGATAACAATATTCGATTTTCCAAAAAAGGTACTATGATATTTGTATAGTTGTTAGCCAAATTAACGTTTGCTTAAAAATATTTAAATAAATTTGTACAACATGTCAATTATTATTAATATGTTGGCCATTGTTGGCATTCCTAAAACTTGAAGTTATCGATAACATATCGCACTAGTGTACATTCTACAACGAACGACCCTGTTTCATTGCATTTTGGAGGGGTAAGGTTTTCACATTTTTTTATAATAATTTAGTGGCTGCGTAACACTCGATTCACACATTTCTTTTAGACTATAATACAATGGCAAGCGTAGCTACAAAAGGATCCGGTCTGCTCAACAGTAAGTTTTATTGTTCACCTTGCAAGTGTGCAGAATTTTCGCAACATTCTTTTTACAAATTATGTAATGAGCAACTTTAACAGGGCTGCTGGTGCAAGCGAGACCACAGTTGGATGTTTTCTTGAAATACGCCAAAGTGGAGCTGACACCTCCAACACCCGGCGATATTCCAGCTATTCGCCAGAGCATCGGTAATATAGTGAAAAGTGCTAAAACCGGATCCTACAAGAACCTATCAGTGAAGGAGGCTTGGTTGAACACACTTGTCACCGCCGAGGTTATCTTCTGGTTCTACATTGGCGAGTGCATTGGCAAGCGTCATCTTGTTGGCTACAATGTTTAAATTTACCGTTACGATAAGTTGGTGCATGTCAATGACGTCACTAACCATTATGTATGTGAACGAATAAAAATTTCAACAGTAATATAATAAATAAATACTGTGGTACGAATTTGCTGAATCTGATGGCCACTACTAGGTAATTAATTATGAACAAAGTGTAAGTGCAATGTTAAAAGCAACACTAAGTTAAAAACTTTTCGTACACCTTGGATCATGAAGCAACAACATAAGGAAGTCTCGTCGGCAAAAAGTAGTCCCTTACTATCGTGATATTCAATGCGAGGGAAAGGGTTGGGACCTTATGGGCCTTGGATCACATACATATGTATGTATGAAGTTCAGTCAAGTGGCTTGAATACAAATACTGTTACTAATACATGCTCATTGAAAGAAGCACTGTTAAGTCTGTGCAGTCCAGGTACAAACAGACTTCTGACGACGATCCCCGTTTTAAAATTCAACTTAACAACATAAATTAAGCCAAAAATAAAAAAAACTGGCACAATCGCTGCCTAATTGGAAATTTACAAAATTTTGGTTATCCAGTGGCTTACTATATTTTTGGCAATTGATGCCTGAACCCTCACACTTGAAGTGTACCCTTTTCGATCAAAATGTACCAACTATGCAAACGTAAAAATGTCCGATCAGGTCAAGTTATATACCGATCGAAAGGTATCAGTTTAACTATCATATGCATACTAAGACTTTTGAAAATTCGCTTGGTTCGTGAGATAAACTGGTGTTAGTGGGAGGCAAAATTTAATTAATGTGTACTATTGTACCGCCTGATTCAAAATATAATTAAAATTGAAATTTTTAGTCGCCTTCCGAAAATGTTCCTGTTTGTTTGTACCAAAGCATTAACAAAAATCTTTAAATAATTTGTATGTAAAACTTAATATTGTTCGTCACAAAATTATATATCAGAAACTTTGGGGCATGAAAATGTTTTCGTCACTAGACTTTTACCTCGTGAAGAGGTATTTTTTATAAGTTGTCACATATTTTTTAAATTTTTGAGCTTTCCACAAAAAAAAAACACGAGTTAACCGATTTAGCCCTTTAGTTTACTTGCTCCAAAGTTGACAATCTGAAATTATACTCGTAAAATACCAAGGATTCAAAAATAAGTTCAAGCACTTCAAACTCATCTTAACCTATTAAGTTTATTAATGACAAAATAAGATTTACATTCAAATGTGTAAAGTATTAAATGTTAGACAACGCAAATGTCAAAAAATTAAACCTTATATATAGGTGTGAAACTTTACTCTTCTGGAATCAGCAATGACTTTAAGAACTGCAACATCTTAACATATTAAGTTCATTAATTACATAAATATATGTAACCTTTTTAGGAATTCAAAATTTCAAAAAAATTAAAACCTAAAAATAGGCAACTGAAACTATTATAGTCAACCGATTAAATCAGTTACACAGGCTCATCTTAAACTATTTAGTTGATATTAATATGAAAACAAAATTTTACATTCAATTGTAGACTGGGAATTCAAAATTTCAAAAAAATGGAAGCTTAAATATAGGCTAGTGTAACTACGCTCACAGAATATCTTGTTAGGGATCTTACTTTAGGAAATACAAAAAGGAAATTTATATGACGATTAGGTATCAAACTTCACGTCTCAATGGCAATAATCAACTGTAACTGTTTTTGTAAAATCAAAACCTTTTTAAAGATAATAAAACTTTTTTTCCAGCGCATTCTGAGGTATAGCATGTAAATTGGTACCAACGAGAGTGGCCAGCTTCTTGGCGTATTGGCAGACGGCTGGAACACGCGTGGTGCCGGACCAATTGTAATACAAGTGACACATTTTATATGTGAGCTTTTGTATTTGATCCGGAGTCAAGCGAATGTTGCTGTGGACAACATTGTAGCAGGTCGGAGATACAGACCCTTGACGGACTGTCTGCGATACCAAATAAAAGTCATAGCGTTCGGGCATCGTTACGATATCATCAACGACAGTGCCAGGTGGTGGATTTTCATTGTTGGTAGTAAAGAAACGTGTGTTGGTCGCCTTGGTGACCACAATGTAGGCGAGCTGCGGAGGCTCAGTTACTCCAGCACGTTGATATTCAGCATTCAATTTCTCAACGATATCCTTAACCTCGTATTCAACCAAGTGTTTCAACGAGCCCGAGCTCACACCATCACGATAGAAAACAATCTTTAATGGTAACTTTTGGTGCTCGCGATGATATTGTCGAAGAGCCTTTAGCATCATTGGCCACAAATTGTTGGCCATCACATCAAAAGCGCTGCATTCAGCAACGGTGCTAAAGAATGTCGAATTTTGATTCATATCCATTGACGCTATCAATGCTCCATAGGCTTTGGAACGATCGCGAGTACATTTGGCAATATCGAAACCAATTGTCATTAAGCCGGACAATGGCAATTCGATCATCCAAGGTGTGTAGCCCAATTTGCAATTGATTTGTATGGCAATTTTTGTGGCAATACTCATATTTTTGGCTCTTGTTGTTACCACCTGGGTGGGAATTGCCTTATCCACACATCCTCGCTTCTTGATCGACGAATATCTAAAAGAATATTTTGTATTTATTATTATTTTATTAGCTATAATTAAACGAACCTTTCCGTGTTATTATTTGGCACAAGACAAAGAATAAGCTTTGGATCCTTGCGTGCACAATCATCGAGGGCTTGAATATAACTGCCTGTGCGATCATCACGTATAATATATCTAAAAGTAATAGTTTTTGTATATTTTATATTTTTATTCAGATTATTACTTTATTTTTGTTTAATCAACAGTTTTATGTCTTATGCACTTACTCTTGAGGCGTATGAATTTGAAAGCCCATTCCGTTTGCGACTCTATTGAGATTTTGCATAAGGTTTTGAAGATCTCGGTAGTTGCGTTCCGGTGAAATAACTGCCCAGCGATCTAAGCCAGCTCTGGGCGATGTGAACATTCTCTGATTTCGAAAACATTGCGTCCAATCTGCATTGTTTCCGGCAGAAATGCTATACGAAATGATACGAGAGTCATATAAAGTTATCATTGCTATTGGCATTTTTATAAATACATACCGTTGATCTCTGTCAAATAAAATTCTTTGCGGAGCAATTACACGTCCCGGCAGCTCAACTAAATTCTGATCCAGCGTCATATGCCAATCAGTCAGCACCTTGACACTTTCCGCTGTTGTCTGCAAGCGTCGATTAAAGGTGCGCAGGCGTTCGATGCGTCGCACTGGATTCAATTGCGTGTGGCCTGACATAGCGCGTTTAAGCCTTGAAATATATACAAGTTTCACAAGATGTGAGTTTTTGATCAAGTTTTTAGTTTTTGGCCTCGGTTAACATTTCTATGGAAATGCCCATATGTAAACTTGAAAATAGATATTCAAAATCTTGGATATTTTTACTGAACTCAATTGATAAATTAATTTAGGCCAGAAATAAAATTAAAAAAAAAAACCGTTACATATGAATCGGAATCTTAACAGTTATTTCGGCTTGAATAATTTTAGTTTTCGGTACAATAACAACTATTTGTTTCGGTTACGAACGATTTCAATCGTAATGTTTTTAATATCAATTGGTTAATACCGGTTAACGGTATCGATTTTAACTGCTGCCAATAGGAATCAGCACTTAAATTCTTATAAGATGTATCTATGTCTTACCGTTTGAGCTCCACTCCAATTTAATCGAGAAAAAGGAGTAATTAATATATGGCTTACGCTAAAAACTTACTGGAAATTGGCGCGCATGCTATCGGTAAGTCCAGTGACTCGGCACAGCTCTGGAATAAGAACGACCAACTCGTTGGCATTGGTATTTTGAGCCTTGTCACGGTTTTTGGACACAAGCAAAGGTTGCTTATGGTCACGGATGCGTATGTTATATTTCTAAAAAGATGTAAAATAAAGTAGTTTCAATTTCAACTTTTATTATTGCACAAATAGTCTATACGCTTACCGTGTGATAGTATTCAACAAAAGTAACGTCTCTTCCCTTGCAATTGAAGGTGGCAAGCGGCGATTTGGCAAAGTCAACATCATTGATACGATACGTCTTGTTGTTGTAATCCGTAAGAACAATCAAACCGAGGACGTTCATGCGAAATTCCTCCTGATGCCGGGCAGGATTCTGAGAACTCTTGACCAGAATATCATACACGGTCTCGGTGCGCATCACTTTATGAGTGATTTCAGTGCTGAGTAGAATATCCCTCTCATGCTGACGAATTGAAGTCTCGTAGCCGGGCCACAATTCCAGTGCAAATTCACGCATCGCTACCTAAATTGGCGAGCTATTTAGCAGCGGAATAAAATGAACATCTAGTCGGTATTTACCCGTGCTTGCGGATCAAAAAGATTACGGCCGACCTGCTCCAGATGTAGTCCTTTCATGGAGCGACGCAGTATTAGATTCAACACTTGCATGAAGCGCTGCTCAGCAGGTGATATGAATCCAACAAACTTGATTGTGATTATATAGTCAACATTCTGCTTCGATCGGCTCTGAAGCACAGTTACATCCTGTTCAAACTTTATTGTGGTAAACAATTGCTTGCCATCGAAAAGATACCCTGTACCCAAAATAGCGGCATGATTCGACAAAATGCCACAGCGCACTCGCACCATCTCAATATCGGGCGAGAAGTCCACATGATAGTGGGCAATGCGCCACTTTGGAGTCGTCTTCACGCGAAAGAAGTTCGTTATCAATCTGATCGGTTGGCCATCCTTTCCGGATTTGGTTATCACATCTTCCGGTCGCGTGTGGACAATTTCAAAGCGATCAACGCGTCTCCGATCATTCCTATTGCCATCGCCTCCACCACGACCTGGTGGTGGACCACCTGCAGCAGCAGCACGAGACGTTGAAGGACCCGCATCACGTGATGTTGAAGGGCCAGTATCCTGCACGTGATTTCTTCCTTGTTCTCGAGAAACCTTCGAGCGCTGTTTTTTCAAAATTTTAAATTAAAAACTTGTATTTAAATCGCTTTAAAAAATAATAAAAAAAAAAAATACTAGCAAAGAGATTTTTTTACAAAAATTTTATTGCCAATCACTCTTAGAATTGTTTTAAGGTTTTTTTGCATCAAAATATATTTTGTTTGAGACCTAGGAAAAAAAGTTTGGTAACGGTCCAAGCTATGCGGCACACCTCCAAAAAAAAAAAAATCCAAAATTATAGCCTGATTTATCATGAATTTAGGTGTAATTAAATTATTTCCGGGTCTTTTATAGTTTTTTTTTTAAAAATTTTTGAAATTTTTATAAAAATGAGTTATTTTTTTGTTCTTTTTATACTTTGCTTTTTACCAGGTCAACGCTATTTTGCTTAGAGTTGACAACCGTTTACACTAGAGTTGACTCAGCCTACTGAGATGAAGTTGACAAGCTTGTCAACTAGTGTAAGTGCACCTTTAAGTTAAACGGAGGACAGGCAAAACGAAATTCGCAGAAGTGGAAAAGAAAATGACCACAACTAACGGAGTTAGCATTTATACATACGTACAAACGGCGGATTCACATGTTATCATGTTCATACATACACACTATGTATGTAAATATAAAATTGTACTCTTTTCTTATTCTCTTCATCCAAGAAGATAAAATGGTGGCCGCCATTTATTGTGGTTTTGTTTATTTTGACATTTGCTTTCAGCTTATTCTTTATTCGACTACTTTTTACGCTTGGTTCGTAAAATTCTGTTTCTAGCAAATACAAAAGTTATTTTAAAGGACTGACGAAAAGAAAAAATTTGTTTTGTTTTTGTAATTGAACTTGACAATTTAACCTTAAATTAAATTGTTCAGACACTAACTTTAATAATTTTTAGTTCTGTAATAAATTTCATTTAGTATGATAAAAAAAATAATTGTTTATTTCTTAAGTTAACTGTACTCTATAAGAAAAGTCAGGAGTGTAAGAAAGTATGCATTTGTTTTGTTTCATACTTGTGCACATATTGAATGGAAATTAAAAGGATAGAAAAAGACAGATAAGAAATAAAAGAAAATATAAGTTTGCATGTGTATGTATGTATGTTTTTTTATGTGCAGTCTAAAATGCATATGCATACATATGTATATCACTTCCATTTCCAGCTTGTGAAATAGCTAAATCAGCAAAACAAACTCAAGTGGTCCAAATATTTCTAGTGCTTATAACGGAGCTCTTAGCGGGAATGACGACGCGATCAAATGTCACAACTTTGTAAGCATGCATAACCCAAATGTATGCAAGTATATACATGTGTGTGTGTATTGGCTATATACATATGTACATATGCATATAAGTCGTATATTTATTTAGTTAAGCCGTTTAATGTTTGAACTGTTTGTTTTAAATAGTTTTGTAAAGATTTATTGAATGCACGTTTTATAGGCAGCGTTTTTGATTTAAAATATATGTCGCATGTATACATATGTAGATGTACGTAGTATGTATATACTCATGTGCAAATTCCTATGTACATATTTTAACAGATTTAAACACATTTGGAAATACACAATAGAGGAATAAGAGGTTACCGGCTCTTGCAAGTTTCCATCAGATGTTTCCAACGGTCGACGACGTCCCCTTTCTTGGTCTGCCATACTTTTTGTCCTTGTTAAGTTACTTACAAATTCCAAAAGCACACAATTTAAGCAACAAGGAACCTTTCAGCACTGAGCGCGCGAACGTAATGAATGAAAATTTTTAATTTACATATATGTTAGAGATCGAAAAACATAGAATAAAACATCGCCACAATTAGCGTTTTTGCGCCAACCAAAAACTGGCTCTTTTTATTGTTGGTGCAATGCCAATGGTTGAAATACATATTTATTTAATTACATAATCACTAAATTTATATAAATATGTGAAATACTTTGGAAATTTGTGCTATAGCTATGAGTTTGTGAAAGAAATATTTTGTATTAATTCAAATGCAAAACAAATCAAATTTGAATTTGGCCTTTTTTTTTGTCCCGTGAGTGAATCATCTATGTCATCGATGTTTGCAAAACATCGGAACCATCGATGTTCGGTAGGCCACTATCGAATGTTTTTAAATACAGAAAAAACAAACAATCCTGATAATTACGACCCATCTAAAATGAAATAAATAAATAAATAAAATATTGGGAGGAAAGAATTGCGTGCTGAACCAAAAACGTCGATGGCGACACACACCTCTAATGTATTAAGGGACAGCTCTAGCAACCGTGTGGCAACCTTCGCACCCAAAACATTAAAGATATTTTTTTTGGTAGAGTATGTGCGTCAAGATAGCAACGGTTCTTTAGCAACGAAAAACTGAACTTGGTTCATGAGTCGGAACCAGTTATGAACTTTCTCATTTTTAAACGTTTGTCGACCTTTAATCAATAAACTAATGATGCAGAATAGTAGAAAATTAATTAATCTATAGTTTAAAGCAAAGTTTTGGTCATTTCAGCTTTTCAAATGGGTGTAACAAGTGAATAAAGAAAGTGAAAACGTGAACATTTTCACCATTTCTTAAAATGCAAAGTTTAAGGGGAACGGCGGGGAAAACCGCTAATGCACGATTAAAGAGAGCAATTTCACCTTTCTATGGTACCATTTCTAAGAAAAGTTATGGTAACGTTTTTGAGATATTTTGAAATGAGCGAAGCTACCTCGGTGAAAGTCCCATATAAAATGACCGCCAAAATACATACCTTGTTTTCAAACCATAATTGCTAATCGTAAGACTAGCGGCGGAAAACGCGGCATATAGAAAATTAAAGGTACAAGCTTGGGGAAGCTATTGCATTAAATTCAGAGAAAGTTATCGTACAGTTTTTGAGAAAATTAATTAATTGTAAATCAACCCCCAAAAAGTTCATGAGCAAGTCCTGTCGAACTAGTAGCTCCAACGTGAACTAAACTACTACGTAACAGAACTACGTAACAGCGTGTCAGAAATCGTTGCTAACTTTTTTTCTGACGGCGGGAGATGCACGGTATGTGGGAGTATTGGGAATAATTTTACAAGCATTTTCGTATGCAAGTCATCAATAAATATCGTAAGGTTTTTGATAAATTTGCATTTGAAAAATCACTTAAAACAGCGTGGCAGCATTTGTGCATGAACAGAGAAAGGTGGCATCTTTTTTGTGCCAAAAAAAATCGTTGCTAACTTTTTTTCTAACGGCGGGAGATGCACGGTATGTGGGAGTATTGGGAATAATTTTATAAAAATTTAGCCGTATGCATTATTCTATTCAGAGCTCACATTGCTGAGCAATTCGCATTTGTATTTTCTTAAAAATGAACATGGCAACACATGTTGATAAATAGATGAGGTCACACGTTTTACAACAGTAAATAGATGGCGCCAGCACATCGTCACGTCGAAGAAGAGCATTTTACGTAAACGTTTTTTTGAAAGCTACGATATTATTTTATTAATTCATAATATATGCATTATTATTATGTATTATATGGATTATATACTTCAATATTGAAAGTATTACCTCTTTATTATCCAGTAAAATAATTTGTAGTTGTATTTGATAAATTCTATCAGCGTCTTAAAACAATGAAAAAAGGATGAATAAAGAATAAAGTAAAATAAATTAAAAAAAATCATTTTTTCCGGATAGGTAAATCAAGGATTTCGTTGCCCGCGAACAGCGAACGTTTGCGTAAAATGCTCTTCTTCGACGTGACGATGTGCTGGCGCCATCTATTTACTGTTGTAAAACGTGTGACCTCATCTATTTATCAACATGTAATGCCATGTTCATTTTTAAGAAAATACAAATGCGAATTGCTCAGCAATGTGAGCTCTGAATAGAATAATGCATACGGCTAAATTTTTATAAAATTATTCCCAATACTCCCACATACCGTGCATCTCCCGCCGTTAGAAAAAAAGTTAGCAACGATTTTTTTTGGCACAAAAAAGATGCCACCTTTCTCTGTTCATGCACAAATGCTGCCACGCTGTTTTATGTGATTTTTCAAATGCAAATTTCTCAATAACCTTACGATATTAATTGATGATTTGCATACGAAAATGCTTGTAAAATTATTCCCAATACTCCCACATACCGTGCATCTTCCGCCGTTAGAAAAAAAGTTAGCAACGATTTTTTTTTGGCACAAAAAAGATGCCACCTTTCTCTGTTCATGCACAAATGCTGCCACGCTGTTTTATGTGATTTTTCAAATGCAAATTTCTCAATAACCTTACGATATTAATTGATGATTTGCATACGAAAATGCTTGAAAAATTATTCCCAATACTCCCACATACCGTGCATCTCCCGCCGTTAGAAAAAAAGTTAGCAACAATTTTTTTTTGGCACAAAAAAAGTTAGCAACGATTTTTTTTGGCACAAAAAAGATGCCACCTTTCTCTGTTCATGCACAAATGCTGCCACGCTGTTTTATGTGATTTTTCAAATGCAAATTTCTCAATAACCTTACGATATTAATTGATGATTTGCATACGAAAATGCTTGAAAAAATATTCCCAATACTCCCACATACCGTGCATCTTCCGCCGTTAGAAAAAAAGTTAGCAACGATTTTTTTTTGGCACAAAAAAGATGCCACCTTTCTCTGTTCATGCACAAATGCTGCCACGCTGTTTTATGTGATTTTTCAAATGCAAATTTCTCAATAACCTTACGATATTAATTGATGATTTGCATACGAAAATGCTTGAAAAATTATTCCCAATACTCCCACATACCGTGCATCTCCCGCCGTTAGAAAAAAAGTTAGCAACAATTTTTTTTTGGCACAAAAAAAGTTAGCAACGATTTTTTTTGGCACAAAAAAGATGCCACCTTTCTCTGCTCATGCACAAATGCTGCCACGCTGTTTTAAGTGATTTTTCAAATGCAAATTTCTCAAAAACCTTACGATATTTATTGATGACTTGCATACGAAAATGCTTGTAAAATTATTCCCAATACTCCCACATACCGTGCATCTCCCGCCGTCAGAAAAAAAGTTAGCAACGATTTCTGACACGCTGTTACGTAGTTCTGTTACGTAGTAGTTTAGTTCACGTTGGAGCTACTAGTTCGACAGGACTTGCTCATGAACTTTTTGGGGGTTGATTTACAATTAATTAATTTTCTCAAAAACTGTACGATAACTTTCTCTGAATTTAATGCAATAGCTTCCCCAAGCTTGTACCTTTAATTTTCTATATGCCGCGTTTTCCGCCGCTAGTCTTACGATTAGCAATTATGGTTTGAAAACAAGGTATGTATTTTGGCGGTCATTTTGTATGGGACTTTCACCGAGGTAGCTTCGCTCATTTCAAAATATCTCAAAAACGTTACCATAACTTTTCTTAGAAATGGTACCATAGAAAGGTGAAATTGCTCTCTTTAATCGTGCATTAGCGGTTTTCCCCGCCGTTCCCCTTAAACTTTGCATTTTAAGAAATGGTGAAAATGTTCACGTTTTCACTTTCTTTATTCACTTGTCACACCCATTTGAAAAGCTGAAATGGCCAAAACTTTGCTTTAAACTATAGATGAATTAATTTTCTACTATTCTGCATCATTAGTTTATTGATTAAAGGTCGACAAACGTTTAAAAATGAGAAAGTTCATAACTGGTTCCGACTCATGAACCAAGTTCAGTTTTTCGTTGCTAAAGAACCGTTGCTATCTTGACGCACATTGGTAGAGTTGGGCATTTTAGTTCAATTTGCTGAATAAGTTCAATCGTTCATTTTTCAGTCGTGAACTAAATCAGTCATTTAGTTCAGTTGGTCATTTGTTTAGTTGAAGAACTATGAACGATGAAAGGTTTCTATTCAGTTGATGAACTATTACGAGATGGTTTCTTTCAGTTGGTCATGAACGATGAAAGATGTGAATAGGCTACAACTGTTTCTTGTTAGTGGAATGTAAAATGCGTAAACTGCCAAATAGATTCCGGATTATTTTATACTTATACCCTGGCTTATTGAAAATGTGAAGAAAGCGTAAATTGGTGTTTTATTTTGGGCTTAAGTAACCTTTCACATTGTTAAAAACTTAAAATTATATGAAATTGAAAACATTTTACATGCAAATAAAGAAGAAATTTGATTCAATTACGGAACTCAGTGTATTGTATTTCTCTAAAATATTTAAAATTTTTTTAAAGAAGTTATTGACCAACTGCGAAATGACCGATTTAGTTCATGATTGACTGAATAAGTTCATTCGTTCATTTTAATGACCCGTTCATTTGAACTTTTTCAGAACGAAACGACACAACTCTAATTTTTGGAGCATCTCAAAATACAATAATATTTTAATAATGAAGGATATTAAAGTATTTGAACGCTTTTTAAGCGATGTTAAATATGTCAATGAATTACGACAACTGCAGCACATAAATAATAGCTGCAGCCGGCTAACTAGGGGATCCATAAACAAAGTAAAACGAAGAAGTGCACGCTTTCATCCAATGGACCAAATGAATGAAATAGAATTTCGTAAAAAGTATCGCTACACTAAAGAAAATATGCGACGAATAATTGAAATTGTGCGAGATGACATTGAAGTGGACTATCATCAGTCTATGAAACGTAATCAGGTGCCAGTAGACCTGCAAATATTAACAGCGATACGTTTTTTCGGCGGAACCGAGGTATTTTTATGGACCCCCTTTGCTCCTTCCCCATCCCTTGATACTTAAAGCATACATACTATATTTCCCCTTCCTTTGTTGCAGCATCCCCAACTGACTGCGATGGCGCACGGCGTTAGTTTGCACACAATGGCCAAGATAACACGACGCGTTGCATCCGTGCTATCGTCGAAAGCATCGCGGTACATTCGAATGCCAGCAACACTATCGGAAAAGGAGCGAATGATGCGTTCATTTCAATCGCTATCAAATATGCCCCAAGTAATTGGTGCTCTTGTGCAAACCACTGTGCGATTGCAGCTTGAAGCTTCGCCGCGGGGTCAACAACAAGCTAACAGAAGCTGCCACAGTGGAGGAGGAACCGAATCGCCAATGTCAACGGAAGAGCTTGTGCATCTTCAATTAGTTGCGGATGCTGAGCATAAAATAAGAGATTTGGATATACGCCTCTCTGATGAACTTGATCTAAATACCGCTCCAGAGGTTTTCTCATTATCGCGAATTAAGGAACGTTTCGAACAAAACGAATTTCGTGGACGCATTCTTCTTGGCAATGAATCGCTTTCTTGCTCGTCCAGCCTATTCACTCCTGTCCAATACCCTCGCCATAAATCTGAGGAACTCTATAATCATGCTCATGCTATAACATTTGCGCCAGCTGTAAAATGTCTTAACATCTGGTTTCGTCGATTCGGAATTCTTGGCAGTGAACTTTTAGGTACGTTCGGATCTGCAAAGCAGACAATTACCGCATTGGCGCTGCTCCATAATATGGCCATGGATTGGAATGATCCTAGCGTGGGTAAGTCCCAGAAACACCAGTGATTTATCTAAAGCTACAAATTAATACTAAACGTACACTTTTAGATGCTGAGAGCAGTGCAACCTTCTATAAACCAATCTTTTTACGTTCTGCGCATGGCGTGGAAGAGCAACGCAATAGAAAAGAGTTTATCAAATCTCATTTCGCAGGCAATTAGTAATCTAAAGTCAGGCTCCATTGAACTTATTCTAATGTATGTCGTATTATTAAATATAAACATTAACAATATTAATTTCTGACTTTTTAATCTTGACTTCTCATTTTCTAAACCAGCGGTGGGCACAAATTTTGAACTTGGGAGCAAAAAAAAGGTTTTCAGCGCGCACACTGCGCCTTTGCAATGTTGTTGTTGTTGTTTTATTGACGGTCTTAAATTTGAAGTGTCAAAATGCCTCGACTCGAGCTGCCTGTGTACGACTTGACGGCGCCTACAAATGATGTGAGCTGCCTCATAGCTCCGAGAGCCCATGTGTGCCCACCGCTGTTCTAAACTGTACATAATTGCTGAAGCAGCTAAGTACACTCAAATTATTTTCGGTACCTTTTCTGGAAAATAGCTAAGTCGGTAGCACTGGTTATAATAATACAATATGGCAACTCTATAGCCAATTGGAAGCGCTGGTTCAGTTCCGCTAGTTCCCATCTGAACTACACGTGCTGAGGCGTAGGTTTAGCGCTGTTTTGTTTTAACAAATGTGTGTGCGGTGATTTTAAATGTAATTTAATGTTTTAAAATTACTAAAAAAATACCAAAATTTAAATAGATGTAGTTGACATTGTTATACAAGAGAATACAAGGTGTTTCGTTGAATGGGAAAACGACCCAAACATCCAATCAGTTGAGTGGGTAGTGTTAGTTAACAGTGAGCTATTTCATCTGTTCATGTTAACGCTCAGTGACTCCTGTGAACAATTTGTAAAGTCGGCTTAAAATGAGCCGCTTAGCTTGTTAATTTTGTACCCATTTGTGACTTAAATTTTGTTTCATTTTAATGACATTTTAATTAATTTTACACTACATTTAAATACAACAATTGCAAAATCCTGAAAGAAGTAACGGCATCTGTAAAATCTACATAGAATGTTAAAGTATAACATTAAAATGATAAATTTTGTTGTCTTTTGCTCAGTGTTGCCAACTCTTCGGGTCACGAAAAAACTAAACTAGCCTTTGAAAAAAGCTAGAAATAACCAGAAAATTTTGTTGGTAGCTAAAAAAAATACGCAATTTATATTGAATTATCCAGTGTTTTAGGTTCGGACAACAATCACAAAAGGTGCTGTCACCTGTATGAATTGCCGTATCTTGTTAGCAGGTTTTCACAGGAAATTATTCAAAAATTTGACAAAGGTGTATGAATACATTAGTGGACCACTGTATATATTTTTAACATTTTCACCTTACACTTGTGAAATTCATTGTTGATGATTGTATAAAACTCGATGCAATTGATATCATTTTAAAAGCGATAAAATTTAATGCTTTTTTGGCTTATCAATGTTTTTTTGCCATTCAAATGGAAAATACAAGATATTTTTGAAAAGCTAAAATTACGCCAATTTCGCTTGGAAAATAGATTAATTCCTGCTAGCCGCTATTTAAAGTTTTCCCGAATTTGCCCATTACAATTTGCAACCCACTATATCTAGCGGGAAGATAGCTAAATTGGCAACACTGCTTTTGTTGTGTGTTTTGACTTTTTAACCGAAGCAGCAAACGCGGCTGCCATGTGTTTTGTGTTTTGTTACAATAAATGTGTGTGTTGTGTGTGTGTGTATACATTGAAATTTACATCAAAATTATAAACAATATATTTCCTAGTTAAGAATAAAAAACACAGCTACGGATATAATTGAACATGTGTTGTACATTTAAACCAAAAAGGAATAGCGGTTCAAAGTTATTGTAAAATCTGCGTACAGCTCGGTTTTGATTGCATTTATTGGCTTTTCTTGTTATTAAAAACCTTGCAAATGTGATTAGTTTAAATCTTATTCGTTTTCGATTCAAATTTATATGGTGTCTGGCAAAACAAAGTGGGCAACGGAGCACTTTTTTATACCTTGTTAAGGATATCATGTTGATGACCTACATTTAACTATCACGACACACACACACAGACACGGATACACGCACAGCTGATACCCCACTTGCGAAACTAGCACAAGCCCTAAAACCTGAAGGTCATCGAATTCGAAAGCGCGGTAAGTATTCCTTCCTTTAAACAAGATTCTAAACTTTAATTTACTTAATTTATATGTTGTAATTATTTATTAAATTAACTTATGTATTTTTGCTAAGTAAATTGATTTCAATTGGTATTACAAAATTGTACTAAAATGACCTTGGCTTTATTTGTCAGAGCAAATTTGTAAGTTACTTATAATTTTTTATGTAAGTTTTAATTAATTTTATAAATTCAGCTATTATCTTTCTTAAGTGAAAACGAAATTTATTTTTTATATTTGTCTTCAAATTATTGAATTTAAGTATGTGCTTAGAATTACTTAATTATTTTGTTTTCAATTGGTATATATATAAATTCATTTAAATATTATAAGTTGTTTTTGAAACTGTTATTAAATTGGATCCGATTTCAAATGCCCAATTAAATTGGGTATTAATACTATGTAATCTTATCTTTCTTTATCCAGCAGGTGCAACGTCACATGTTGCATGTGCGGAACTGCCTAAACATAGTAGTATAATAATAATAATATGTTTATGTATACCGCATCCGAAGTATATGGAAAAGATCTCGAAATGCGCCACAATAGTCAAACGAAAAGTTTAACAAATAACAATAATAGCAACAGCCACAGCCACAGCCACAATGATCAACATATACCGTTCTGCAATGTTGATAATGCCATTAACTATTATAAAAACGTCAATCTTATCGGACCGACCTGGAACTCGAAAAGTTCGAGTCGATCATCCAATCCGAGTCCGTCGAAAAATAATGTGACAGCGAGACAAATATGCAGATCGAACTATTCAGTACCTACATCAGAGACATTGCACTACTCAGATACATTTTTTAAAACGTATGCGCCACGCAAGGTGTCGGCTGCAACATCGGGGGGCAACAACAACCATCATGTGTATCAACAGTTGCGGCAACAAGATTATTACAATGGTCCACCACACCACAAGGTGCGTCAATATGCGCACAGCAATAGTGCACCTGCCACACAGGAGATGACCAAGTATTCACCGGTAGCGTTGGAAAAAGATCAGCTAAAGCGACAGATAAGAGCGCGCAGTACATCCGAGTATTTGGATGAGGGATCGATCTATTCGCATAATCGCAGGCCCCCTGCTCTGGAGACCTCGTGGAGTTCTGTAATGTAATTGTTAAAACTCCCCTCGTTGCTAAATTCCACATTGCTTATTATTTTTATTTAGTTTTAAGTTTATTTTTACCCAAAATACCCACATACATATAAATAGGTATACAGAATATCAAGTAACCCTTAAAAAAAGAAATCTTTACATTTTATAATTTATATTTTCTTGTTTTAAAATTTTTTAAACATACATATATGGGCATTTCCAGGATCGAGAACGCGACATTTGTACGTCACTACATTTGACAACACTATTTTTATTATAAACGACCAGTTTTGAAGACTTGTCGTTTTCGAAATATTTATAGAAAACAATGCGTCGGGAACGCGACTAAAAATGGAAGTCTTGTTTGACTAAATAATAATAAAAAAAAAGTTTGCCACTTTAGAAATAATTTTGACATGTTACTATCATTTTATTTATCTTACCAGTTTTATTAGTAATTTGTAACGCGACATCGCGAACGTGACAAGTTTGTTTCAACAATTTGATCATCAAATTTTATTCTATATTTCGAAAACTGCTCGAAAAACTCGTTTTAAATTAAACTTTCAATATATTTCTATGAATTAAAATGGTTCATATTAGAATTTTTCTGTCCTACTTAATGTAATCGATAGATTACAAACGGTCCATTTTGGAAGTAAATTTTTAAGAAAATGGGCAAAAATATAGGAAAAGTGAATTTATTCCAATATACAGTTGAACTACCCTAACTCGAATTTCTCTGTAACTCGAACTAAATGAGTGGCAGTAAAATTAATAATCTTAGGAAAAAGAACTCTATAACTCGAATATCTCCCTAACTCGAACCTTTTCTTTGGATAATGGTGATTCGAGTTAGGGAAGTTCGACTGTATAATCTTTATGTTTAACCTATTGAGGTTCTTCTAGCGTAAATAAATAACTTGAATACATTTTTGGAAGAAAATTTCACAAGATGTGAGTTTTTGATTAATTTAACGTTTTTGGGAGCGATGGACTTTTTTTTGGAAATGCCCATATGTGTTTTTTTTTTTGTGTCAGAACAGTTACTTGACATACTGTACATATTAGTTAGTTACCACCAACAAGCATAACAGTAACAGATGCAAGTTAACATTTGAATTATTTTTACATTGTAATTCTGTTACTTACAAATATTTCTCTTAATTTCTTTGTGTTTTAGTAGCACGGAACGTCCCTCCCGTTTGCATTCAACGGATCAGCATTACGAGCATTATTTTTCGTATTTTTACAATCGTGGTGGAAAAGAGCAATTGCCGAAGCACACATTAAATACTGTGTGCAATTACAAACCTCAAATGAGCTTATTTCAAGAAACGCCGAGTAAACAACGCTCGTCTAACGCCAGCCGGAGAACTTTACCCAATGATAATAACCAAAATGTAGAATATGATAGTTATATATTGAAAGAGAATAATGAGATGCCCTTTGGTTATAATGATAGCGATTGGAATGATTCACCGGATGAATGCGCTGAGAAATTAATAACGAAGGGAAATGCTGATGATTATATATCTGTTAACGATGTCTATGATGCGAATGAAGTGAATGATGAACAATTCGATCCAAGTATACTATCCCATCGTCGCTTCGTCCAACATAGCGAAATCAATGAACTGAATACATCTGTAGAATCCGTGACAGTCAATAATAATGTTCATCGACCGAAGAAGACTCAAAAAGCCACCGAATCTCATCATCATGCGCCTCGGTTACCATTGACACCCAAAAGAATTCGGGGCGGACAAACGACTGTCAAGAAAATACTGCCCACTGTGCATAGAGTTTTGTTGTACAATAGTCAAAGTCCTCGATTGGCACGTAAGCATCAGTCGAGTAATTCACGCAGCCAAAACGTAAAACAACAACATCCCAAAGGTCATGCCCAAAATCACGCCCAAGACGACGGCGATGACGAGGTGGTACATAAATATATTCTAGAGGAGCCCGATGTTAAAGACCACGATTACCGTGATGCTGATTTTGATAACGATGACGATCTCGACAACAGTAAGTACTATTTAACTAAAATTGGGTTTGAAAAAAAAAAAAAAATTTTTTTTTATATTTCATATTGAAACCAGGGATTAAAACCCTAACCGAAACCTTCAACCGGTAAAAACCAATTGAAACTTAAAACCGTTACTGAAACCGTAAACGAAAAAAAAAATTTTATTTGACCCAAAACTTTAAACCGAAATAACCGTTTAGTAACCGTTTTTTTTATAAGGGTTTGTTTCGCATTTTCATACATCCAAAAAAATTATTTTTCATTTTGAATTTTGATTTTAATTTTATTAAGTTTAATTTTAAATTTTTATTTGTGATATTCATGAATGAAGAATTTTCATAGCACTGAAAAAGCGCAAACGAGAAATAAATGTGTGAATGAAACATTACGAAAGTAATGTCTTTTGAATTATTGTTATACTATTAATATAATTAAATTTTTCTAAAAAAACTTTGACCCGAAACATGCAAAAACCGGTTCTCCGTTACGAAAACTTTATTCACAGATTTCGCGTAACCGAAAACCTAAATGCAAACATACCCGAAACCGTAACTGAAACCGATATTAGTTTCGGTTTTTATCCCTGCCTTGATTTAAACCAGCGGTGGGCACGCAATGGCTCCAGGAGCCAGCGGCTGCTATCGAATTCAGGTTTCGTGCCCACCGCTGATTTAAACGAATGATTAAATTGTATTTATTTCAATTTCCAGTATCAAATTTTGATGAGAGCGATACGATTAGCGTCAGCTCCGACACTGAGGATGGTTATCGGGCTCATGCGTATAAAATGGCCCATCTGGGAGATCGTTTATCATCGTCACCGAAAGACTCGACCATTTTGCTTTTATCCCAGACATCCGATGAGGATTTACGTAATCCGGATTCAGTATTGGTGCCGAGTCTATTTCCCTATGTACCGCCCTATTTATCCTTCTCATCGAACACCCAAAAAGGTCCCGATGTGCCGGCGGAACTACACAGAGTACTCAAGTGGCGAGTGACCAGCATAATGCCAAAGGTTGTGCGTCTAATCTTAGCCAACAGTGGCATGCGGATGCTCAAAAGTAAATATCATGGATCTTATTGATTTTAAATTAAATAGAACTAGAAAAATATAGGGGTATTTCCAGAAAAAGATTCACCTCGCCCAAAAACGTAAAATTTATAAAAACTTAAATCTTGTACAATTTTCTTCCAAAAAAGTGTCTCAAGTTATTTATTTAAGCAATATACGCTAAAAGAAAATTAATAGGATGAACATATAGATTCTATATTGGAATAAATTCACATTTCCGATACTTTTGCCCATTTTCTTGAAAATTTACTTCCAAAATGGACCGTTGGTATTATAGCGATTACATTAATTAGAACAGAAAAGACGTACAAATATCGCGTTTTCGATCCTGGAAATACCTATATATAAATATAAATAGAAATAGTTTTTTTATTAGGTAAAAATTAATATTCCATAAATGTTTTAATTTAATTTTAATTTTTATAAACTAAATATTGACATATTAATTAATTATAGAAACCAACGATTGGATGGGCGTTTGGGGCAAGCATTTAAAGTCGCCTTGTTTTAAGACAATTCGCTCGTATCAGAAAATCAATCATTTGCCGGGATCGTTTCGCATTGGACGCAAGGATTCCTGCTGGAAGAATCTGCAGCGGCAAATGAAGAAGCACAGCAACAGGGAGTTTGGTTTTATGCCCCGCACCTATGTCATTCCAAATGATCTGTGCGCTTTACGCAAACGTTGGCCAAAATACGCTCAACGTAATACCAAGTGGATTATAAAGCCGCCAGCAAGTGCACGAGGTGCTGGAATACGTGTGGTAAATCGTTGGGGTCAAATACCCAAAAGACGACCATTGATTGTGCAGAAGTAAGATGAGATTTTTCAATTGTAATTAACAATAAATAACTTTGTTGTTGTTGTATTATTTAATAGATATATCGAAAGACCGCTGCTAATTAACGGAAGCAAATTCGATCTGCGTTTGTATGTACTTGTGACATCTGTCAATCCGCTGAGAGTGTTCATGTACCACAATGGATTAGCCAGATTCGCTTCAGGTAAGTTTCTTAAACTAAATACTTTTAATGATCATATAATTTACATAATACTTTGCAGTTAAATACAGCGCCAAGATAGATACATTAAATGATCGATGCATGCATTTAACAAACTATAGCATCAACAAGTTTTCATCCAACTACTCGAAGAATGAGGACGTTAATGCCTGTCATGGCCACAAGTGGACCATCAAGTCTCTGTGGACATATTTGGCCAATCGTGGCGTTCGCACCGATGGCCTCTGGGAGGCCCTAAGAAGTCTAGTCCTACGCACAATTTTGGCTGGTGAAAATGGCATAAATAGCATGATACGAGCGAACGTTGAATCAAAATACAGTTGCTTCGAGCTATTTGGTTTTGATGTGATATTAGACTCGGATCTGGTACCTTGGCTATTGGAGGTCAATATATCGCCAAGTTTGCACTCGGAATTGCCGCTTGACGCACACGTCAAAGCACCATTGGTTCAGGGCGTGCTCAACACGGCCTTGTATAATGTAATAATTGTATCACTTGTTTAAACTTTAGCTAAACTATGTGTTTTGTAGATACCACCAAAACTGACTCAGGAAAAACAAAAGGAGCTTGCTGCCGAATTTTCATTTCCACCTGGCACACAAATGTGCTACGATAAGCGTCTCTATATCAACTATTTATCGCGTGAAGAAAAAAACAAGCATAATAATTTTACACGCAAAACAATGGAAAATCGCGAGGAGGTAAATTTAGATATTTTTGATAATTTAGGCAAATACTATAATATTAAGACAACAACAAGAGGGAAAGGCTATAGTTGAGCTTCCGACTGTAGGATACCCTTTACTTATTTAAGTAAACTTGAAACATTGCTTGAAACTTAAATGGGTAAAAATTTTTAGCAAGTTTCAAAAAATCATAAAAAATACTAGCGAAGAGACTTTTGAAAATTTTTTGCAATCACTCTTAGAATTGTTTGAAGAATTTTTTTGCAACAAAACATCTTTTTAAAAAAAATCGAAGGCAAAAGTTAGAAAAGTAGACTTTTTAAAAATGGGTTACAAAAAAATTTTTTTCATTCAAAAGCAATTTAGGTGAATATAAGTTTCTTCTGCATCAAATCTTTTTTCTTATACAAAAAGTTGACAAATTTAAGGTGCATACAAACTTTATTGACTGACTGTAAATTTGAAATATTTTTTATAGCATGCTTTTAGGCACTTACATTGCTTGAAACTTAAATCTGCCATTACCGAATTTCTATTTGTCCGATCTTGTTGCGTTTAAGTAGGATAACAGCTTTAATTAATAGATAACGTTAATTACCAAAGAATATCTGATATTCTAAAAATTATTAATTATTTTAGAAAAACCAAATTAATCAAATCTAATGTTTCTTTCCAAGTACATCAATGCAATTCTTCAAAAACTAACTCCTGATGATGTGCGCTGCCTAATCGTAGCCGAGGATGAATTGGCACGCTGTGCGCCGCTTGAGCGCATCTTTCCCACGGATCAGACGCACAAGTATCTGAAATACAATGACACTCCGCGTTATTATAATCGTCTGTTGGACGCCTGGGAGTCACGTTATGCCAATAATCGAACTGAAGGCATTGCCCTGCTGCGCGATTATTGTCAGTCCAAATATCATTTGCAGGTTCCAGTGCCACCTGCCAAAAAGGTAAGTTTCAATACAAATTCTATAACTTTCTATCTATCTAGATATCCCACAACTCATTTAACACCCAACATACAATACACAAAAAAACTGAGACAAATGAGATCAAATATATATGTATCTTACCAGCTAGGGTAATTAAATAACTTGACCATAAACACGACCATCGATATTTTGCAAAAAAAACAAACAGTTTAATTTTAAATAATATACGTTCTTAACTCTATTATTATTATGAAATTTTGAGGGCTGTTGGCGAGCTATACAATCATTTTATTGGCGCTGTCGTGCTCTTTATTGTCGTAAGTTCTATCTGTTGACCCCATAGATAAACTTCGTAGGCTCTAAATGAAACAGTTTGCAAACCCACTACATATTTGAGTATACTTTTAGGTAGCATAATAATAATAATAATGTCTGTGTTTTCTTTATACTATTGCAATTAATGTATGTAGAGAATATAACTTAAAAAACAAATATAATCGAACGTTGAATCTCATATATAACGTACTACACGTATATTGTGCTTAAGTAACAACAAAATAGGAATGTTTGTTAAATGCAGATGATGATTAAAAATGAATAGACTTGTCTTTAAAGTTTAAACTATACACAGTATAAAAGAATTGATTTTTTTTTATTAAAAAAATAAAACTTAAATACTGTTTATTTACATACCCTGCACCTATAATTTGAAAAAAACATAAAGAATCCACTGCCAAATATTCGTTAAAGGGTACAGGGTATCGCCTGGTCGAGCACACTCGACTGTAGCAATATTGTTAGTCGTTGATTTTTGTGTATAGGTCAAAGTATACATATTCATACTTAAGAAAGTAATTCAGTTGCAGATGCTTCCTATATATTTTCGAAATTTTTGATTATGTAATTGATTGGCAAATATTAATCACTTAAACTATTATAATGTTAAACAAACCACTTAAAGAGTAGTTAACTTATGCTACTGCTATGTTTATTATGTTTATAAGTAGCGTTAGGGGAAGTTGTATACAAATATCTATATATGATTAACAAGTTAGTTAGTAAGTATTTTAAGTTAGTATTTTGGAAAGAAATAAATCTAACCTTTTAAAGAAAATTCACAGGAGTTTGGAACGGTAAACGAATACACTTTTGTCATGGTTGCAATCGGGATAAAATATATAATCCTATTAATACAAATATGTATAGTTAGTTTCTAGATGTTTTGTACATATATATATTCCGGGACATTTATTTTTTTAATAATATGTAGTTTGTTATAAACACATAAGACAATCACATAATCACCATATAAAATATAGTACATAAATCATATTAAAGAAATTAGTTTAATTAAAATTTTTAAAGTGAAGACTGTTTTTAATTCTAAATTCTAATTGGAGCTTGAACAATATTTGTATCATTTTTATTTTTGTCAAAAATTATTATATTGAAAATTATTTATATTTAGCTCTTTTCATTCATAATTGACATGATGGATAATTATTTGAAGTTAACAAATCATTTAATGTCAATCAATTTAAAACAAATCAATGTTTTGTAATTGTAAAATTGCAGGACTACTTCATCAAATTAATGAGATGGATATTAAAGTGATAACCGCTGCTATCGTACTTGTATTGGTCATTCAGTAGTTTATATAGAAATTTAAATTTGTTTACTTTGAATTTACTTATGTACATACATACATACGTAACTATACATATACATATTTATACATACATTTATAGATATAAGCCAGTATTATAATGTACTTAAACCATAAGTATTATTAATTTAAATATATATATTTATTTTTTTTAAATATTATAATTAGATTTAAATCGAGCCAATATCAAAATGTACTGTTTGTAGGGTTCATTCAGTTCAGTGTTGATTTCTTTTATAAGTATTATTCCAAAGCTAAGATGCGTACAACTTCATGAGAAATTGTTATTAACATAAGCGAACCTGTGATTTAGTTGTTGAGGGTGTCTCGTTGATAAATTGTTGATATAATCAATAATCAATATTATAGAAAATATTCCACAAATTCTCTCTTTAAATGTAGAAATCTTTTGATCTCTATTTTCTTGTGTTTCGTTTGGAGTTGTAGTATTCCATATTATCAAATTCTAGTAGAGAATATTTAGCTCATCGTGTTTTAAAAATTAAGATGTAACTTCTTACATATTTTATTTTCTGATGTAGTGTAGTTTAGTATTTTCTCCCTTAAACGAATGAAAAATCGACCAGTTTATCATGTTCTTATGCCGTATAAAGTTGAATATTCGGAAATTTTCAAATGAATATGAAGATGTAATTAATTAATAATTGATGTATACTCTGCCTTTTGGTTATAAACAGGGATTTGAATAAAATAGAGTATTTAGATCATTATATTACCGTATAGAAAAAAATTTAACGCATAGTCCGGTTCCAAAGACTAGATCTACGTTTTGTTCTATAAATTAAGTAACCGAAAGTTTAGGAATATAATTTATTTGGCTGTTAATTTTAATGTTGAATATAAAATATATAAAACAAAAAATTACAAAAAAAAATAAATAAAAAGCTAAAGCTTAAAGAAATTTATGTATCTTACAGTCTTGTGCAATCGTATAGTTACATAATTATAAATTGTAATGTAGATACATAATTAAGTATAATGTTTATATCGATTGTACGATATCATCTATGTACGACTTAGCCTATTTGCCAACTAATCTACAAGTACATGTATAATGCATATAAAAATTATAATCAGTAAAAGCGTGAGTTCACACATACATATTTAGCATGCGATCATATTGATTTAAAAAAAAAAAACTTTAAAATTCACATGTGTTTCTGAAAACAACATATTTTTCACTTTTGGTTAATTGTGTACACGTTCTTTTAATTTCGACACTAATATACATATACCAGAAACACATGGGGAATAGTTATCGTGGAGAATTCAATCTACATAACATTTATGGATTTAATTATCTGATACATAGATTTATGTGAACAAAACGCTATTATTGATTAAATATTTTTGAAATGATTAAATCTGCGCAAGAAACAGTTGAAAAATTGGTAATTAAATATATTTGTATACACAGCCTTTTGATTTAAAAATAACCATATAATAAGCAGATTTTTACATTTGAAAAATTAAAATTACCAATAAGGAACTTCGTATAAACGGACTATGTGTGTAAGGTAAAATTTGACAAATTTACATGTATTTGGAAACCAATTTTGTTCTGTTCTGTTTGATCGGCTCTGCCCCCCATTCATGTTTCTTACCCCAATCACGTATCCACATATCTTATACTAATCGAACCTCTAACATATAGGACTTGAACGTTAGCCCCGATGAGAACACAATCAAGAAGCCAGAAAGAGAGCACAATGAAGATACAAATACATAAGGGAGCGTTCCATTCACATTCAGAAGATCACAGTACATGCAGAAGAATTTTAATAGAAGGATCAATCGGCATAAGGAAAACTGTTCAGGTAATTTAAGAAATTTATTATATTGTAGTATATTTTTATTTTAATATTTTAATACGCGTCTTTAATTATAGAATCACACATTGTTCATCTTGTTGTACAAAAGACTGAACATACGGATCATTTATTAATTGTTGACACGCAAAAAGATGTATCTTGTCATACACCAATGCCGGTCTATTCAATCAAATTTTCATTAAGTATATTTTTAAGGCTCAAAGCGTATTCAATGTGTTCGAAAACTAAGTAAAATTTTATGTAACATTTACTAGGATCCAAATTTGAACGTGCGCAAAATAAAAATTTGTTATAGAAATATGTTAAATGATGACAAGAGTATATTATTTATGAAATATTAAAGAGCTTTAAATAAATGCAAACTAGAAATGCAAATTTTGTTTTTACTCTGGATAATTAAATAAAAAGGTAAAGGTCTGTACTAAGTCGAAATACTAAAACTGTTTTTTTTTTTAATTGAATTTGGAAATTCTAATGGTGGCAACCATCAAGCCACAGAAAATTATGATTCCTTTATTTGTGTTTGTCATATTTTTTATATCATTTTTTATTTGTTGTATCTAATTTATATAAATTTTTTTTTGTTAAATTATATATAACTTATTGCCTTTTTGAGCTAGAAATTTGAAAAAAATATCAGAAATTTTGTTGAATTTTTCTCGAATTTCTAATGTTTTTTGTTTCTCAATTTTATTTTCATTTCTCAATTTTTTTTGGTTTTTTTTTTCAATTTTGACACCAAACTAATTTTAAAATAAAGTTAATAATTTTGCCTAATTTTGCATTTTTTTTTTTCACAATGTTTCTTAATTTTTTTAATTCATTTTTTGAAAATTTTACGTTTTTTCATTTAAAATTTCGCGCCCGGACCACTTTAAGCTCTGATAGTCCAACGCATTTTTCGCATCACTATTGGACTCTTCAATTTATCGATGAAATAAAACATCGATGCTGGTTGATACATCGGGTCGAAACATCGATGCATCGATGTATGTCTAATGTTTAAAGACCATACCTTTTGTAAAAGAAAAATAGAATTTCTTAGTTTAATAAAGCTCATTTTCCCCTTTAAAACGTTTGCTTTCATAGCAGTTTTAACGTTTTAAACAGTTTTTATCTTAAAAGTATAAACACAAAAAACAAGAAGGCTTTTTGATAAGAATTTTGAAAATGCATATGTAAGCCTTATCTCTGAACAATTTAAATAAATTTACTCACTTAGGCATTGCCAACACTGCTCAAAAAAGAGCAAAAAGAGCGTACTGAAAGTGTTTTGCAAAACATCGATGCATCGCTTAACATGCTAAGCTCGATGCATCGATGCCGGATTCGCTTTTTCCCCGTCAAATCTGACTTTTTTCAAAAGCCATTTAACAGAAAAATTTTGAAAACAGCTGGCAGCGGAAATTCTGGTTGATTTTTATTGAAATGCTTTTTTCAGATTTTACTTTTTTTAATTTATTAGCTTTTTTGAATCATTTCTCCCGTCAAAAACAGCTTTTTTTCGAACAAAAGTTGGCAACACTGAGTTCAATTTAGGGTTGTCGAATATTTTTAAAATATCGTATCGATGATATTTACTGTTTTAAAAAAATATCAAGATGATATCTAATATATCATTTTAAAATATCGATATATTGATATATTTTGATATTTTTTGTTACTTAAAAAACAAAAAAAAAAGTAATACGCACCACAGTAAAAAGAGATAGTCTTATTTATCAAACATAACAATATATTTCATCAAAATACAGTTCATTTCAGTATATATTTCCTTACATATTTTTCATAATATATTTTTTTCATATACACTACTGGCCAAATTAATAAGTACACTCTTTCTTTTACTATAACAGCTATTATAAGCCAAGTCTTCAAATTTAAAAAATATATTTGGAAAGGTCACCTGAATTCCGTATGAATAATGCATAACTTTCCTTAACCCAATAAGTACCCATTGAAATATTCGAATTTTCAAAAAAGTCAACTTTTAAAACTTTTTTCTTCGATTTTTTCCAAAAAATGTTGGGATGCAAAAACATTCTTCAAACAATTTTAGGTGTGACTGCAAAAAAATGCGTGTTTTTATTGTGCGACGTCAAATTTGTCCTGTTTCCGCTTGCTTTAATTAGTTTTCCGCACAGCTTACAATTTGCTGTGCCGTTTTTTATTTCATCATAGTTTGCTTTGATTAAATTTAAGTCAATTTTTCCGCTGCGCCTTAGCTCGTCTTCACTCACTTGCTTTAGAAATCAGAGTGACCAATTCACAAATTTGAAATTTCGCAAAATATAAAAAAAAAAATCGTATATTTGATATATCGCCAAATCTAATATCGCGATATAAATATATAATTTTTTATACAAAATATCGATATATTGATATTTTGATATATTTTCAACGACCCTAGTTCAATTGAACTTAGTCCGAACAATACGATGCAACTCTAAATCACTTTGAATTTAAAACGAACCGGACCAACGTTAGTTTGCCTGCGACATTTTCTGCCTTCTTTTTTCAGTTTCGTCGAAACGTTTGTCCATTTCTGAACAAAAAAAACTTTAAGAAAGAAAAAAAAAAATGAATAATCTACCTGCAAATGCTGGCGTTTCACGTGGTCGTGGCCGCGGCAGTGAAAAAAAGGCACAACAAGCTCGAGGACTTGGAGCCCCATTGGTATGTGTAATACAAATTTAAGTTTTTTTTAACACAAATATACAGTCTCTCAAAAAGGACGCGATACGTTTAGAAAACGACGTTAGTTGCTTTTTACATTAACTGCAAAAAAATATGGATACATAGAATTGATAGCATCCCATATTTCATACATAATGTGCACAAAGTTTTACGTACACTGCTTAGTGTTATTAAGTTACAATCTTGTTGTACATACTTACATGTGTATGCATATACACATGAATATCAAAGTTAAAGATAATGAAAAAAAAATGAGAAGAAAAGAAGCGAAGAAAAGTGTGCAATGCACATGTATATACATGTGTACATACATTCACTGAATCTGTGCTAAAACAAACAGTATCAAGAGTAACGGCAGAATGTGTTTGCCTTGAATAAAAGCTAGAGAAGAAGAATAACACGAGACTCCTTATGTTATTGCTTCGTGAACGCGACTAGGCACTGTTTGTGTTCTTTCACTTGTGTGATATATGCACATATTGTTATTCAAGTAATTATTTTGACAATTAAAAAATTGTTCTTATTTTCAAGTAATTATTTTGATTGGCCATTTTTGCGTTTTTCTCTCAGCGATTATTTGCTGTGTTGCCAATTTGTCCTTTTTGCGGACATATCTGTCCGACTTAAAACTGCGATTTTCGGAAAAATTTTATAACGTCTCCTATCAAGAAAAATGCCTTTTGTTAATTTAAATTACTTTATTCTTTTTTTATTGTTCAGCCGAGTGGACGCCCAGAGACAATTAGAGCAAGTGTCCCAGTTGGTCAGCCTAGTGGACGCCAAGAGACAATTAGAGAATGCGTCCCATCTAATCAAGGCTCGGCTGAAGCTGCCGAAGGTAAATATACATATATACATATATATACATATATATACATCACATATATACATCACATATATACAGATGTACTTGTATGTGCATGCAAAATTGCTTGCCTCACCATGTTTTCGTCGTGTGGCCTTTTATTGTGTTCGCTATAATCAGAGTTGCCATTTAAGAAAAATAATGGCTACCACTGTGTACCATAACTATTTTTTGTACCAACTCCCTTATTAAAAAGGGTACCATTTCAGCAAAATAAGGTACAATGAATGCGAAATGTACCAAAGCCAATGTTGGTACATGTTGTATGTGTATTATTCTTCATTACTTTATATACCTTATCTTATGTAATGTTTATATTGTTTAGGCGATCCTCGTGGATCGGTACGTGGACGTCGTCTAATAACGGACATCGTTAGATCTCGTCCAAGCAATCTGGTCACCAAGTCTGGTACCTCTGGCAGAAAAGTAGCTGTCCAATGCAATTACTTTAAATTGCTAAAACGTCCGAACTGGACTCTGTATATTTACCGGGTGGATTTTTCACCGGATGTGGACAACACGAGTCTACGTCGTGGGCTATTAAGCGAGCATCGTAACAAGTTTGGTGGGTACATCTTCGATGGGACTGTCTTGTTCTGCACCACCAAGTTTCCGGATGTACCCAACAGTCCATACGTGTTGGATTTGCTGACTAAAAGCCGTGCAGGTGAAAATATTCGAGTTCTGGTAAAAAGTGCTGGGATCGTGGACATTGCGGATGCACAACAGGTGCAAGTTCTCAATCTGATTCTACGCCGCGCTATGGAATGCATGAAGCTCCAGCTAGTCTCTCGTAATTACTTTGATCCCCAAGCCAAGGTAAGAAATTTTTAGTTAAAAATATGATACATATTTATCTAATGTGAACTTTTGTAGATCGCATTGGACAACTTTCGCATTGAATTGTGGCCTGGATACACCACATCGATTCGTCAACACGAATCCGATTTACTGCTTTGCGCCGAGATCGCCCATAAAGTAATGAGAACGGACACCTTGTACCATATTTTGTCCAAAACCATTCGAGAGTGCGATGACTACCAGGTTGCGTTCAAGAAAGAAGTAATCGGTAAGACTTTACTTTAACTATTAAAAAGATCCCCTATAATACTGAAACTTAGAAATATAAATTTGGAAAACCAGGGATGGTAACGATTATAAGTTATAATTTATAACTTTTATGAAAAAAAAAATTAAATATGAGTTAACTGATATTTATAAAGGAGAAAAAATTTTACCATTTTTTTTTTTAATCTGTTTTCCCCATCTTATTTGCAATTCTTACCAATATATTGGTGATGATTTTTATTTATTTTTCAATGAATGTTAATGGCAATTTGTTACCTCAACAGGTATGATCGTGCTGACCGATTATAACAATAAGACGTATCGCATAGACGATGTTGATTTCGCGTCTACTCCGATGACCAAGTTTGACACCAAAGACGGAGAAACTTCGTTTGTTGAGTACTATAAGAAAGTGAGTAGATAGATTATGAATCAATAGCAGGTACAAATTTAATAATATTATATTTGAAATTGTGTAGCGATACAACATCTCCATACGCGATTTCAAACAACCGCTGTTAGTTTCACGTCCAACGGAGAAAAACATTCGCGGAGGAGTCGATCAATTAATTAAGCTCATACCAGAGCTGGCACGAGCTACTGGATTAACTGATCAAATGCGATCGGACTTTAGGTAATACTTATAGTAATGTTTAATTTGTCTTTGAATAATCTAAATTATAATTCATTCAAAACGGCAACTTAGATTGATGAAAGCTATGAGTGAGCATACCAGAATGACTCCCGATCGTCGCATTGATCGCTTGCGAGTGTTCAATCAACGCTTGCAGGGATCGGCTGGTAGCCAAGAATTGTTTCAGTCGTGGAACATGCATTTGGACCAGACTCTTGTGGAGATACCCGCTCGAGTTTTGCCTCCGCAAAAGATACTGTTTGGCAATCAATCGTTCTATCTATGCGATAATCGCGCGGATTGGACATTTGAGTTCCGTAACCGTTCCATGTTCACTCAAGTGGCCATAAAACGCTGGTACGTGATCACACCGCGCCGCAGCTTGCGCGAGACTCAGGAGTTTGTGAAGCTAATCATCAAGGCCGCCAATGGTATGAAAATGCATGTTGCGGAGCCACGATAGTATGTATAATAGTGTCATTTAATGTTTATGAATCGATTTTTATTATAATTTATTTCTTTTTAACAGCGACGAACTGCCCGACGATCGCAATGCCAACTATTCGCAATCGATCGATAATTGCGCTGCTAAGGATCCGCAAATGATGATGATTGTCATCAAAACGCAGAATGAGGAAAAGTAAGTTAATGAATACCTTAAATCCTCACACTCCTCACACACTTATTGTCTGATGTCAACAGGTATAGCTGCATTAAAAAGCGCACCTGTGTGGATCGCGCAATGCCCTCTCAAGTGGTGACATTGCGTACAATTGCTCCGCGTCCGGATAAAGCCAGCGGCCTTCTTTCGATCGCTACAAAAGTTCTTATTCAAATGAACGCCAAGCTAATGGGCGCTCCGTGGATGATTGAGATACCATTGACTGGATTGATGACGGTCGGTTTCGACGTTTGCCACTCGTCGCAGAATAAAAACAAGTCGTACGGCGCTCTAGTGGCCACAATGGACATCAGAACTTCCACTAGATATTATTCGTCGGTAACCGAGCACATGAAGGGACAGGAATTATCCGATCAAATGTCTCTTAACATGACGTGTGCTCTGAAGGCATATCGAGAGCACCACGGTACCTTGCCAGAGCGTATACTCTTCTACCGCGACGGAGTCGGCGAGGGACAACTGCATCAAGTGTTCAACACAGAGGTTAAATTCCTTAAAGAGCAGTTGGACAAAATTTACAAGTCGGCTGGCATTGAGAGAGGATGTCTTTTGGCGTTTATTGTGGTCGCAAAGCGTATAAATACACGCTATTTCGTAAACAAACGCAACCCGGAGCCGGGAACTGTAGTCGACGACATAATCACACTTCCCGAATACTATGACTTCTTCCTTGTGTCCCAATGCGTTAAACAAGGCACCGTTTCGCCGACGCATTACAACGTCATACACGACAACATGGGCATGTCTGCCGACAAGCTACAAATTTTGACTTTCAAGATGACCCATCTCTATTATAATTGGTCGGGATCTCTGCGTGTGCCTGCTGTCTGCCAGTATGCACATAAGCTGGCGTTCCTAATTGCTGAGAGCATACACCGTGCTCCTGCGGCTGGATTGGAAAACCAGCTGTACTTTCTGTAAACAATTCAACTCATTTATACCAAACTGATTCCGCTGGATTGGACAAATTCACTATAATACCACCCTTATAGTTTATACATGGTTTTGAATGTATTGACATTATTATTTTGACTTATTACATTTAAATGTAACATTCAGAAACTCTGATAATTGTGATATTTTAAAAAGCGATATATTTTGTAATGACAAAGAACACACAGAAAAATTATTATTATGACGAATTTTGTATACATACCCCCGTGCATATTTGCTGTGATAATCTTTTTTCTATGTGTTTGTTGTCAGTACAAAATATATCATTTTATCATATAACAAAAATATAGTTTCTGAATACCCTAATTGATTTAAACGTGAAATTGAATAAATTCATTTTTCTTTTCTATAAGTATGAACTGTATTTTCTTCGAACGAGTTTATTTACAGAGCTTGTTAAATATAGGTTATTCTCCATGAAAAGTCAAATAAAACAAGCCAAAACATTTTGTTGTGACCAAAGAGGTAGCACTTTTATTGGTGCTAAGGTTGATTTTGGAAAATTGTTCGTATTCAAGATAATTTAAAAAAACCAAGTTATTCGCACGAGAAGTAGTTTTTTTTTGGCGACCAGTTCTAGCACCGATATCGGATAAACCTGCGACCAATTATAAAATTTAATGCCTTGATTTATCTTAATGTTTTTTGTTTGATTTAAAGTAGTTTTTTTTTAAATTTAATTTGAATCACTGTCGCACGCGACATAATATATTTCTATTGTTTCTGTTTCGTTTTTTTTTTTTAATTATATGTCGAAACAGCTCGAAAAACTTGTTATAAATTAAACTTTTAATATATTTCTATTAATTAAAATGGTTCATGTTACAATCTTCCTATTTTACTTATTTTAATCGAAAGAACACAAAAATATAGAAAAAGATAATATATTCCAATACACAGGGATGCCACAGAAATCGCTTTCGCTTGAATTTCACTTAAATTTCATGCAAAATTAAATAAAACTCAAGCGAAAGCGATTTCTGTGGCACCCTTGATACTATCTATACGAGTATATTCAACCTATTGAATTTCTTCTAGCGTTTATTGCTTAAATAAATAACTTGAATACATTTTTGGAAGACAATTTCACAAGATGTAAGTTTTTTACGTTTTTGGCCTCGATTGACATTTTTGTGGAAATGCCCATATATTTAAGTTGCAAAACTGAACCTTTAAATCAGCGGTGGGCACGAAATCTGAATTCGGGAGCACAAAAATAACAGTAACATCAACAACAGCGAGTCTTTTTGGGAGCAGTCGCTGCTCCGGGAGCCACTGAGTGCCCACCGCTGCTTTAAATTGGTAATCGTAAAGGATTGCATACTTTTAGGTAGCACTTAAAATGGCACTTGATTCATCACCGTAAATTAAAATACACAACGAAATTGGTGTTTTTTTAAAGTTGTTACCAGCGTTTTCATTTATTATTAAAACTTTTAATCGAAGCACAATGTATGACACTAAGCTTCAACCTTCACAACGGTCGTCTTTTCCGACACGTACAGACCATCCAAGAATTTACGGATATCCTTATTTTTGACGGTGGTCGATTGCTGGATGAGAGCCGCTGAGCCTGACACAGCCTCGATGTCATTACCCTCAACGATGAGCTCGTCCTTTTGGGCTGTTGAGTTGACAACCGTCACACCGGGAGCCATCTCGACGCGACGAATGTACTTCTCACCCAAAAAGTTACGGATTTCAATAACTGAATTCTGCTCAGAGGTAACACAATTAATGGGGAAATGAGCGTACACAGCACGCATTTTGTACTGGAAGCCAAAAGTCACACCTGTTTAAATATTTCAAATAAATTAATATGCTTTTTGACAATAAAGGTGCATTTACACTAGTTGACAAGCTTGTCAATTTCATCCAAGCAGGCTTTGCTTTTTACCAGGCCAACGCACTTTTGCTTAGAGTTGACCACCGTTTACACTAGAGTTGACCAAGTTGCCATCAAAATTTTCAGCCTACTGAGATGAAATTGACCAGCTTGTCCACTAGTGTAAATGCACCTTAAGCTAAACAATGTATGCTTACCCTTGATCATGTTCTCGATGTGACTGCAAACAGTGCGCACAGCGGCGAGCTCCTTCTTGGTGCCGAACCATTTCTCGACTTTCAGGGTACGCTTGTCGGACATGTACATGTCCAGAGCCAGATGCTTGAAGCTCCGCTTCAGGGTACCTCGGGTGCCGGTGATCGTGACAACACGGGCCTTCACAGAGGCTTTGATATCCTTGGGGATCTTCACACACTGATTTGAGTTAATCGTGCGCATTTTGACGACACTGCAAAATCATAAACAAAAATGTCAATTAGCAACAGATTTACATATTCATCGATTTATAAACAAACGGTGCGTGCATTGATTCTGTAGCATGTTTTAATTTTAAATCAATTTCACACAAAACTAATTCGTGTCTAGTAAACAACAAACTTTAATGGAATTTCATTATGAATTTCGGTAGGGGGATATGTATTATTTATGTCCAAGTGTATTGCAAAATAAATACAAATTTTACAAACTCAGTATTATGTCACACAAATAGCACACTCAGTGGTCCATTTAACAACTCCATTTAGTCGATGTTTTAAAATTCATTTTCTATACAAATTGTTTAGAAACTTACACACTGCAGACCGACCGGAAAGAGGCTGAAAAAAGAAAGGAAATATTTGACGTTTATGCTGGCGTTGCCACACCGACGAACACATGAGGGTAATTTTTTCAGTGCTGCCAACCTGAGAGTATGTGGGAAATTTCGAATTCAAGAATTAATGTGGACATTGCATTATTTAGCCTTACTATTTTATATTTGCATAAATTTACTAAATATTTGCGCTTGAAATGCTTAAAATTGTCAACGTGTACAAAAAAGAATTTTGGTTAGTTCGGTACTAGATATCGATATAATAATTTTATATTATTGGAGGGAGCTATCATCCGACCGCCACAATAGATGGGCGCACAATTTAAATGCAAAATTAATTTTTAAAACATTTGTATAATTTACCAATAGGATTGTAAATAATAAAACCATTAAAATTGTATATTAAATAAAATACATGTGGTCATTTTAATGTACCTATTAACACTTTCTTATCAAAAGCAAACACCAAGGCTGCCACTCGGTAAAAAAAAAACTAGTGGCGCCACCTTTTGTCCGTTCTGCGAAACATAAATGTACCTAATATAGCGAAAATGGCGGGAGTTGTTTAGTGGCGTGGACACACTCTCTCAAACCGGCGGACATATAGCAAAATTTGGTGAAACGTTAATTTGTGATATAATTTGTGTTTTCAATACAAAGAAAAGCCGACCAAAATGAATACCACACCATCGCCACCGGACGTCCTGCAGACAGCAGGAAATATGCTCGAGTGTCACGACTTTCGGGACAGACACAAGCCAGAACTTTTAGAGGTAACTGCAAGGGCGACTGCCAATACTTTGGAAACAATACTTAGTGTGCCTTTCTATAGCTTACAGGCGTCAGTCAACATGGAAGGGCGACAATGAGTGGGCTCAACGATTTTGATTATCAAACGCTAGCACAACTGACCTCCGGCGATTCACATAACCTACAACAACTACGGACGCTCACAAAATCCGGAATACCCAATGAAATTCTGGAGCACTTTAAGCGTAAATATTTACAGAGGTGCGTTTTTTGAAAGCACAACAATAATTGATTACGCATCCAAATAGATATCAAATGCCATTGTGTCATGGGCTTGTTTCCTGAGATTGGACGCGCCTGGCTGACAATTGATTCCGATATATATATTTGGACATATGAGCAGGCGCGAGATGTTGCTTACTACGATGGATTGAGTCATTTGATTGTTAGCGTTGGGCTGGTCAAGCCCCGACCGGGTGTTCTAATCAATGATGTCAAATATCTGCTGTTGATCACAACTCCCATTGAGGTGATTGTTTTGGGTGTGACATTTGATGACCAAGGTGATCCCCAAGCTGAAGCCAGTGGAATGCATCTTATGAACAAGCCCCTCTTTGTGCTTGCCACAGACAACATTGCGATTAATGTCATACAGGGCAGTGACGATGGTCGCATCTTCTTGGGCGGCCGAGATGGTTGTTTATACGAGATTGACTATCATTCCGAGTCGAGTTGGTTTGGCAAGCGTTGTAAAAAGATTAACCATTCACAAGGACTGGTATCCTATATAGTGCCCAGTTTTCTTAAAGTATTTTCGGTAAGTTGCTAATCACGTTCTCCAGTTTACAAATATGTACACTGGTCGACATATTTATTTTTCCCACATTTAAAGTTAAATCTACTCATAATTTGAACCTATTTCATAAACATTTTGACATCATTTAAATTCCGTTTGAATGATACAAAACTTTCCTTAACCTATTAAGTATCCATTGAAAAAAATTATTGTAAAGGTCTACTTTTGAATCTTTTTTCCTCGGCTTTAAACCAAAAATGTTTTGATGCAAAATAATTCTTTAAGCCATTCAAATAGTGAGTGCAAAACAAAAAAAATTCAAAAATCTCTTCGCCAATATTTTTTATGATTTTTTGAAAATTGTATGAAAAGGAGGAAAAGGGATTAAAATAGTAATTTTTAACTGTTTTCAAAAAATTATAAAAGGTACTAACGAAGAGACTTTTGTTACATTTTTTCACTCTTAGAATTTTTTGAAGCATTTTTTTGCATCAAAACATTTTTTGTTTGAGACCGAGGAAAAAAAGGTGAAAAGGTGTTTCAATGGGTACTTAATGGGTTAAAGAAATTTTAGTATCATTCAAAAGCAATTTAAGTGAATGTAAGATTAATTTAAGAAACCTGCATAAAAACTTTTTTGTTATACAAAAATTTGACAAAGTTAGGGTGCACACAAACTTTATTAAGTGACTGTATATTCTACAATTACCAGGAGGTGGATCCTATCGAAAAAATTGTCATTGACAATAGCCGAAAATTGCTTTATGTACTCACCGAAAAGAGTTCAATTGAAGCTTGGCAGATCGGAGCGAATTTTACCAATGTGCGCCGGCTTGGAAGGATTACACAAAATGATATTGCCAGTCAAGCCATTAATCTGATTAAGTAAGTTTGAAGAACGAATTACTTTAGCTACTTTTAGTAATTGTGTATTTCATTTGTACTGTGCAGAACTGTTGATCCATCCATTTTCAAGTGCGTGAAAGCAATTTGTCCACTCAGCACAGAAGATTCGAATTTTCTGCACCTGGTTGCTGTCACGCAGTGTGGTGTACGGCTTTATTTCTCTACCTCGAGATTCAATGGCCAGCAGCAGCAATTGAATTATATTTCGGATAATTATAATGTTGGCCAGCCAACAAATAATTCAATGCCAACTATGCAAAGCGAATCGGAGACACCAAAGGGTCTTTTTCTATTACATGTGAGACTTCCGCCTGGATACACACCGAATGCCACCACCAATAAACCGAAGCAAGTCCACGCCGCCCACCACAGCGAGGGAACAATGTTGATGATAACAACGCAGCAACAAGAACAGGATTTACTCTGGTCCGTTAGCTCGGCGCCGTTCACGAACTTTACATATCTCGTTGAGTCAACTGCCTTGGAAGGTCTCGATGGCATCGTATGGAGCTTGGCCGAATTGAAGGATTCCATCGTTCCCAGCATAACTTCTATGTTGCACAATTACCGGACGCCACGTCGAGTCGTTTTGCTTACGAACCAGGGAACACACATTGTCGAGCTGTTAAAGGCGGCTCATCTACTCCAGCAGTTGCTGCTGTCCTGCAAGGGACCACACCACGAATCCGTCAAGATGTTCTTTCAAACGCAAAACGAACGAGAAGCTTGTGTTACAGCCCTATTGCTGGCCACTTCGGATCAACTCTGTGGCAGCGACATTGCACTGTGGGCCACTCAAGCATTCATGCTGTACGGTGGTGAGCCGTGCTTTCAACATTATTTGAATGCCAGCAATCGTAATATGCATAATAACACCATGGGCTCAACAACAATCGTTTCTGGCAGGGAACGCATGCCGCCCATGTTCATGTCCACACCCATGCCGAATACAGGAAATAGCGGAGCAATGGGCAATCAATACAGCCAGCCAATAAGTCCAAGTAAGTTTATAGCATAGCTGTAAGGAAATTTATTTAAGGCCGTGGGCAAAATTATAAGAACAGCGTCGTTCGTTGGATTAATGTATGGCGTTTTAGCCGTTCACTTTATAAATAGCATTTTTAATTTTTTAACACACGCCTGTAAAAACCAAGGACTGTAAATAAGAGTTATGAATGCTCATTTCAACTAAAAGATTAAGAAAATATGCTATAAGTAGTAAAATGGTATAGACAAAAATTCCAGAACTATTAATATCAGCCAAAAAATTCTATTTTCAATTTATAAAATATAATAAAATAATGGTTATTTCGTAACTTTAAAATATAAATTTGAAAATAATTGTTAATTTGCAATTTTTATTTTAAAACTTATAACAGTTATGGTCCCTGATAAAAACATTTATATTTTGCCAACTACTTTTTTGTGTCCTCCACTTAAGATTGATTTATTTATTCAATTAATGCTCGTTTCAGTTTCGGTCGCACAACCCACACAGCAACAACAGCAGCATCAGCACTCCGCTTTGCCTGTCGCAGATAATTCGCTTATAATATATTCAGCGAAACATGATGGTCTCTATTTGTTTGTGTCGCGTATGATGCGATCAGTTTGGAAATTGCATTGTGTCGATGAGAATTTGTGCTCCAGACTGACAATTAACGATTGCTCAATTATTTTGACTGAACTGCGGGCGTTGCGCAACTTTCTGGAAAAGCACTCAGTGCACGATCTTTCCGGTAAGCCGACTAATCTCTGATCCTGCTCAAATTGTCTTAAATGTATTTCCGTTTTTTTATAGCCAGCAGACGCATGCCATATGACACTCATTTGGGCAGATCGAGTACAGTTCTGATGAACAACAGCCAAATGCCAATCAATGAACATCGCAACCTCACGGAGCAAGCACAAATTGAGGAGAAGCGATCGCTCTCGGCATTGAATCAGTTTATAAGTAAGCATTAACGATATACGAGTAGTTGTAATTGGTAAATGAAAATAATAATATTGTTAACAATTGCTTTGCAGAACATGCCTGTGAAGTAATGTCACTCTGGAGCATCCTAAATGATCATCAGTTCCAATTGCTGTGCCAGCAATTGTCGCCAGAGCATCAGAAAATGTTGAGATGTTGCACATTCCGGGATTTGTTGATCACACGCTCCGAGGTGTGTGCATTTCTGATAATTGCGCTGATCAATCTGTATCTGAAAGACAAGGCGGATGTAACAGAAGTGTCCGATAATTTGCGGGAATTGTGTCCCAATCTCTATAGGCACGAGGATGAAGTGACTTATAAGGCAACCGAAATACTTATGAGCGCCAAGAATTGCCAATCGGCAGCAGAGAAGGAACAAAAACTGTGCACAACCTTGCAGATGTGTTTGGATGCTGCTCCAACTTTGCCATTGCACAGTATTTGTCAGCAATTTATATCTGTAGATTTTTACGAGGGTGTTGTTGAGCTATCCGCAACGTGTGCGTCGAAGATCGATCCCGAGGAAATTGGTATACATTATTACAACAACAACGAGCCAGCTGAAGATCGCGAGGGTTACACCTGCTTTGTCACACGGTAAGCATATACATATATTTATATACTAGAGGTCTGCAGGAATTAGCTAAAACTAAGTTCGAAGCATTCATGCTTGAAAGGAATTGAATGAAGTCGAATGCGAAATCGAACAATTTGGATTGAGTTGGTGCTTTCGTGTCAGACTTCAGTCGAATGGGGAATGAGTGAGAAAGCTACTTTGTTTTGAGTTAATTCGAGTTTGTTTTGAATCTCGATTTAATTTGTATATTTTCTTTTTTGCATGCGTATTTTCTGTTGTTGTTTTCAAGTGCGTAATCAATTTATGAAAAAAAAAAAAAAAAAAAAAACAATGAAGAGCAATTTTTAAAATCTAAATCTAATTATTATTATTAATAATCATTAATATAAAGTTGAATCCGAAAACAGAATTTTTTTGACATTGTCTGTGTCAATAAAACAAGGCTTCACCATTATTAACAAAAAATATTTTGCAGCTTGTTTTGTGCAATGTTTTCCACCAACCCAGACAATCAAAGTCATTATTCCTTTGCGACCGACCCTGAGGAAAATTGCAGCAAAGTGGAAAAATACAGTCATTTGACAATTAAAATAACTAATTATTCGATTGAATGCGGCCTTTTAAAATTTATTATTTTTTTTACATTGCTCATTGCTTCATTCGCACTTATTTCGATAAGGAACTGTCGTTTCAGAACTCAACGTCACTCAAACGAATTCAATTCAAAGTGTGCCTCGTACTCACTCAATCCGACATCGTTCGAATTAATTCGTTTACGGAGACCTCTATTATATACAAATAATATATATTGAAATTGAAGAACGGGTATCTTATAATCAAATTTTTTTCTATCTACATTCTTGCAGCATGAACTATTACAAAGAGGTTCAGCTTATGCTGGACTGCATTTATCATTCGCTTGCCAGCAGTAGACCCGATCATGATCAGAGTCGGACAATTTTGCACAATTGCGATTCGACACAGGATCATCATGATATAGAGAACAGATCGAAGCAGACTATTAAGAAGATCACGAACCAAGCGCTCCGATTGAAAGATCCATTGATGCATGTGACCATCTATGAATGGTTACTCTCCCACGATATGAACAGTGAACTATTGGAATTGGTCCAGCCATCATTGGGAGAATTCTTGCGACGCAGTGTCAGTCGCAATCCAGAGAATGTGAAATTAATTGATTTACTGTGGAAGTATTACGAGAAGAATGGTCACCACTCACAGGCGGCCCAGATTCTCGATAACTTGGCCATGACGCGCAGTGAGAATATATCTCTGGATGTGCGCATTGATTATTTGGTGCGTGCGGTAATGTGTATGCGCAACGAGACTGTTGGATCCTCCATTACCAACGGCATCTTTTTGAAAGAACTGGAGGATAAGGTCAGTTTGAATTCCTTTAATTTGTGGACTTCTTTTTTTTTAAATTCATTCCATTTTGTTTTTGCAGTTGGAAATTGCACGTGTACAAAAATCAGTGCTTGCTGCAATGAATCCACTGGTGAACACCAATCCAGATGCAAGACAAGCTATTACGGAATTAAATTTAGCTCTCTATGATATCACACAATTGTATCAAAACTTTGCTGATCCATTTGACCTCTGGGAATGCCAGCTGTCGATACTCAATTGTTCCAATCACAACGATCCATTGTTGATTGAGTCCGTGTGGGGTAACATCATCAACAGTGCAGTGGACACTCCCGGTTCGACACACGAGCGCAGTATCAAACTTTTTACCAAAATTGAGCTTTTGGTTCGCGAGTTTGGCGAATCGGGTCCATGCTTTCCATTTGCATTCCTTATCAGAGAGCTGGAGATAAAAGCATGTCAACTCCATCTGCCGGAAGGAACAGTGCCAGAGAAACTGTTTGCCATGAAACTAGACGTTGAGCTGCTTCTGGAATACTATTCAAGGTAAGTGACTGTGCAGGAATTAGAGGTCTGCACGGCTGCTTTCAAGCTTGAGCGTCTCTGAGTACTCGTGAGTTTCATTCAGTTTTCTGAGTGCAATAAATGCAATGATCCGGTTCCTATCATATTGAATATTCATTTTTGACATTAATTTGAGTACTCAAATGAACGGCATCGAGTGAATGAAAGACTGTTCGGTTGTTCCGTCATTCAATTCACTCTGCTTTTTTTAAATGTGAAGTTTTCGGTTTCAATTCACTCATTTAATTTATTGGAAGAAATCATTCAATTCAGTTGGACATGAATGTCTCATTTGACGTTTTGAATGCAGATCTCTAATAGGGATTATATAAATTTCCTTTATTAATAAACATAATATTCAATTAGAATGATCTCGATGAATGAACGAATCTGGGCAAATGAAGGCAATGAATGGCATTTGATACAGTCGGCCATACGAGTGGTTACGCTTCTGGCGGACAATGCCCAGGCCATCTGGTACCGGTCCAAGTAAGTAATATTGTAATATTGTTGCTCTCTAAATATTGACAATGATTCATCTTGTAATCAGGAGACGGATCTTGGGCAAGGCACAGGACATAGTTGCGGCGTGTTTGAATATTTGTTACCAGAAGCCGGACACGAATCGCCTGCAGCATTCTCTCAAGGAGCTTCAATGCCGTTTGCAACGGCTATTAGGCTAATGCCCACTAATTAAAGTTCTTTGTCAAATTATATATATTTTTAGATAATAAAAAATGGTAATAGCTGTTAAGTTTGACTGAGGTAAATAAAATTGTATGTGTTGTTTAACTGAATATTTATTTGCACGTCTCTTACATACTGATTAACAAATACAAATTCTACGCTACGAAGTGTCCATCATCTTGAGATGAGCCTCTGTTAGGATACATTTGGTCATGTGGCACGAACAGGGCACTGGATGTTCTTCCACATTCGGATCGAGCAATTCCACCTCCAGGTTATATTTTCGGGCATCATTTGCGTTGCGTTTCATCAGTATTTGAAATGCCACCGGAGATTTCTCTTCTAGGTTTTCACAATTTTCTTCTGGGAGAACAACAACACACTGTTTCCAATGGGTTTCCGGTGCATGCGGAGATGTGCTCAGTGTCACAGCTTCGTCGCCAGGAAAAAACACATCAAACCATATACAGAATCCTTGATGCTTGCCTGCAGTCTGTGTGGACACCACCTCCTTAAAGCATATCTCGTCCAACTCTTTGGCATCCACGTCCAGCAAGTTCATCCAGTGAAATACGATGCCCTCGTGGAGCAAATCCTCGGGCTTTAGTTGTGCAATTTCTGGTCTGGTTGATTTCTGTAGACGCAATTTGCTGGCAAATCGTTCCATATTGACGCCGTCTATGTTTTGCCAATAGTCAAAAAGTGATGGAACCGAGCATGGCGAGACATAAATGGTGCATTCGCTGGGAAACATTAGTCCGTCCGGCTTAAGGAAATGATCCCGTGCATATAGAACTGAGTCCAACATGCCCTCGTGCAGTAAATAGAATCCCATCCATTCCGATACAATAATGTCCACTTTCTCGGCTGTTGCCGGCAAGACGAATTCCTCGATCTGGGAGTGTATGACCTTGACAACTTCAGTGAGACCGTTTTCTTCGATTAAATCCAGCGCCACCTTGGTTGCCAAATTGGAGGCTTCCACGGCATAGACCAGACGAGCGCCAGCTTGGGCACAAAAGGCGGATAGTATTCCCGTGCCAGCGCCCACATCCAACACAACCTTATCCTTAAACAATTCCTTGTTCTTTAAAATGGCATTGTGATACGCCTCTTGTCGTGGACGATCTTTCAGCATCAGCTCGTGCACCTGGTGAAAACAAACAAATATATATGAATAGATCATAGTCTTCATAATCCTGCATTTAAGCGTACCTCCAAGTTCTCGTATTCCGTAAAATAGTTATTCATTATAACTGCTAGTAATATTTATTTATGAAATATATCAACAAACTCTAAAAACACAAGCTCTTCTTTTTTAGGTTAAAAACACGGTTGATTGAGCCAAAAATCAAACAAATAATGAGCCAAATTGACGAAAAGAGAGCCACTCTCTTCCTCTCTCACAAAAACAAACGCCGCACACTTAGGGCCAGTGCTGCCAACTTTTTACCAATCAAAAAAGCTGTTTTTGACTGGAGAGAAGGAAAAAAAAAGCTGAAAGTATTCCGAAAAAAGCGCAAAAAAAAGCGCATTGTTATGGTATTAATTTATGTGTTTTATCTATAAGGTTTTCAGCAGATCGTCAAATTCTTATCAATTTGTTTTATTTTTTTTGTTGGAAGTGGTTGCATGAGCACGCAAATCGCTTAGCTTTGCAGTAAATGTAGTCTTGCAGTAGACCCTTTTCTCGTCCGTGTCATCCCTGCGAAGCCGTGTCTTCAATGTTCCGCTCTTTAGCCAAGCATCACGGCACTTTTGTTTATATTCTTTTGGTATAGAAAAAATATGTGCCATTCATTATGCGCAAATTTGGTATATTTCTACCAAAACTTAGCGCGTCAGTAAACATTTTTTCCACAGCTCTATCAAAAATAGTATTTTTTTGATACAATATATTTTTTCTTGCAGGAGGCAACCGGATTGCTTACATATTTTCATGAAATTGGTGGCAGCATTAAAAAAAGCCAAATGGATTTCTGTAAAAGCCAGAATTCCCGCTTCCCGCAATTCACAATCTTTTCCCGCAATTGGTCTTCAAAAACAGCCAGATTTGACGGGAAAACAGCTAAGTTGGCAGCACTGCTTAGGGCCCGGCGGCCATCATTAAACACCAAATAGCTAGCCGCACCAGTCACTCCAGTGTGCTGTAAAGCGCGCTCTCTCGCTCCCGCTTAGCGTTACGTTTTCTGTGATCAGCTGATCGTCGGCTGCAAAAACGGACCAAATATTCTGAAATTTTTGAGAACAATTTTTTGTGGCCGAAAAAGTCAACTTTTTCAATTTTTGAGCTAGAATTTTGAAACCTTTACCAGAATTTGTTGGACTTTTCTAGAATTTACAATTTTCTTACTTTTTTTTTTTCGAGACGCGAAGAGCTAACGGCACCAAACCAATTTTAGATTGAACGTAAATTATTTACAAAATTTTCGATTTTCAAATTTTTTTCAAATTGTTTTTTTGTAATTTTTAATTGATTTTTGAAAATTGCAAATTTTCACTTCACATTTGGCGCGCACAAAAACGTCGTTGCCAGATCGGGCCACTACTAACTTGCATATAACAGAGGAGATGCCCAAACAGTGCCAGCACAGGTACGCGTTAACAGTGCAATGACACAGCTGAGTGCAATTATGTTAGTTAACAGTAGAGTGGGCGTGCTTATTATACAAAAATGAAATAAAACTTAAAAGCTTATACAAAATATAGAAATAAAACAGTCCCTGATTGTTTCACTACTCTAGCGTTTTTTTTTTTTAGCTAACAACAAAATTGCCTGGCTATTTCTAGATTTTTTCACAGGCTAGTTGACTTTTTTTAATGACCCGAAGAGTGGGCAACACTGAATGTCATCCCTTTTGCACTGCACTTTGAACTGCTTGCTAAATGTTAAGCAAAGCAGCGCTGCAAGCGGCTGCTGTTGCCCAACAGTCTTCTGTTAATTTATGCATGCTTATGTTATAGTTGCGCTTCGCTTTCAACTCCTTCCACATTTGCTTTGCCCCATTCTTTTCACACGCGACCGGCTGATGCTTATCCGACTCCCCCCACTGCCTTGCCACAACAACAACAAATGCAAGAGCTTGAATACTTTGCATACTATACATATAATGGCAGTAAATTAACTCACATGTTCACACTTTGGAGCCTCTGACTGGACAATACGTGAATTAGCTGAAATTGGGTTGCCTTGCATTTCTGCTGCATCATGGGCTTGTTGTTGTTGTTGTCGGTTTTGTGAATGAATGTGATACTGAGGCCTCCAATTGGCAAAGAAAATCAGGTTAAACTGCTCTGTGGTAATTTACGTTTGTCTCTGAAAACATCAACAGCAAGAAAACAAGTCTGTAAGTTGTGACCAGCAAAGCGTAGAAAGCTGGCGACCAGCAAGCAAAACTGTGTAATGTGATTAATTTTATGGCCAGAACATTTGTAACAGTACCGTACTCCATAGGCTAGTATGCTATTCATAGGCTAGTATGCTGTTCATGCGCACTACTTGCAAAATTCTAATTAGCAGCGCTCATATAAGAAATTAGCTACTTGTGCCAACTTTAAAATGACCTTAGATGTTTTGTTTTACAGAGATTAACCATAAAGATGGGCATTTAAATTTAATTTCTAAATAGTCAAATAATTAAAAGACATGCTTAGTTATGAAAATATTTCTTTTAGCATTTAATTTTTTTTAAGACAGCTCGCAGTTTAATCTTAGTAGCTGCTGAATGCGTCTCTGTTAATGTAAGTTAACATTTGAGTGCATTCAAAATAAAAAAAAAATAACAGTCTAGGATTACAAAAAATAGGTATTTTGAGTATTTCTTTTGTTTTTGTTTGTTTCTTTTTTTTTTTTAAATAAAGCGCTTAAGCTTAGGTCATAGGTTTGAACTTTGTACAATGTGTGTTTAGTATTTAGGTGTGTGTGTGTGTTAGCCAAGTTTTAGTTTTGTATTTTGTATGTGTGAGAGGGTTTTGTTAAATGCTTAAAGCGGCTCCAGAGCTGTGGGTCCATGTGGACTGCCCTCCAGCTTGCGCCAGACAACGTTGCACATCTCTCGCACCAGCGCCTTCTCGCCGTCATCCATCTGGTCAAGGGCACTGCCCGCCAGATTGCCCAGCCGATCCCGTTCCAGCTGCTCCCGCACCTCGAGCACCTGCAGGGCTCGCACCACAGCCTCCGGACGACCGGCAATTGGTTCCGGCAGCGCAACAGCAACAGCGGCGGCAACCGCCTGACTGATGTCCTGTTGTGTATGTGGGTGTTGATGTGGATGTGGTGGGTGTGTTGGAAGTGGATGTGGATGTGGCGAAGGTGCTAATTTGGCTGGTGTTGCGGCTGCTGCTGTTAATGTTGTTGTAGTTGCTGGTTGCGCCTGCTGCTGCTGCTGTTGTTGTTGCTGATGTTGCTGCTGCTGCTGCAGATTGGCCGTGGGCGTGGTACGTTCCTCTTCCAGCTGCTGTATGCGTCGCTCCAGCGAGCGCACATATTGCAACGTCTGATCATTGAGCGTGTGGGCGTTGCGCAGATCCTGCAACCAAAAGAATTCGAATTGTTGTGACCGAGTGTTGCAAGAGTCCAAGTCGTTGGTATTTCTATTATTTGCCACTTACCGGCAATTGCCTTTGTTCCGCATAGTTGCGCAGCGCCGTGATTGTCTCGTCCGCGTTCGTGCTTGAACTCGAGCCGTCTCCATCATCTCGGAGCGCGTTACGCGTCGCTGCCCCACAGCCGGCGCACAGCGCATTGGCTGCCACATGGGCGCGCTCCTCGTCCAAGTACAAGCAGAGCTCCTTCAGCTCCAGATTGTCCGTGATCAGCTCCTGTTGTTTGTCATCCAGCTGACGCAGCTTGTTCTGAAAATCCAATAAGAAATGTTAAGTTAACATAACACAAAGCTGTTAAGCTTAGTCGCTAACAGCAACTGTAACTGTCTGAAATTGAAAGTTAACATATGTTAAAGCCATATGTTAAAGCTATTCAACTGTTAACCAGAGACTCAATGTTACAGAAATTGTCACGAAATTAATTATATTTTTTGTTATTAAAATGATATTCCATAAAGAAAATTTTAATATTTCAATCCACATAGAGGGGTTAAAAATGTAGATGGCTTATCAAAAACAAGTTAATCACTTTAAAGTTTAAACTTAAAATTGTGTAATTTTGATATTCAGGCCTTTTCCGAATTCCGCACGTTTTCAAAAAGTAAAAGAATGAAACGAAAACGAACTTTTTACTATTTGCTGTTCCCGATTCCGATCGAAATGGCCTTGTTTTTACTTTTTGAACTAGATTTCGAAAATTCTTTTAAAGTATTTCAGGTTGAATATAGCAGATAGACGGTAAATTAGACAAAAACTTCGTTATTCGTACTTTGTTATTCAATTGAAGCAACTCTAGCAGCTTTCGATTGAGAGAGTTGCCATCGATAACAAAAATTAAAGTGGAATTCAGAACAACTCGCTTTTGTTTTTAACAAAATACTTTATAGATGCTGTTAAAAAAATTCTTTTAAAAAATACTTCAACTGTTTAAACTGAAAGTAATCGATTCTAAGAATGTTCAACCTTATTATAATTTTCAGTTTATAAGTTTTGGTATATATTTTAAAGCTTTAAATGTCATTAACTTTTAAATCCAGAGACTCTATTATTGTCGACTTTCGAAATTCGGAACAGCAATCAACTCGTTTTGTGGCAAATCGACTCGTTTTCGGAATTCGGAACTCGGAACAAACCCGATTATTTGTTATTTAAAATACAGTCGAACTTGCCTAACTCGAATCACCATTATCCAAAGAAAAGGTTCGAGTTAGGGAGATATCACTCATTTAGTTCGAGTTACAGAGAAAGTCGAGTTAGAGAAGTTCGAGTTAGGGAAGTTCAACTGTATATATATATTTCGTTTGACATTAAATTGTATTTAAAAAGTGGTTATATCTACTAATTTCTTGAGTTGTTAAGGGCAATTAAGTAATGCCCGCTCGACTAACCTGATATGCTGCTACCTCCTGCCGCATTACACTGGCCGTGTATCGTCCAAAGCGCTGCCATTCTCGTGCCAGCTTGCGACCCTTTTGACGATCATCGTCCAGAAAGCAGCATAAGTCCCGCAATTCCTGATTGTCATCCAGCAGACGCTGATTTTGTTCCTTCAGCGCGCGGAGCTCATTAACCAGGGACTGTACATTTAAAAAATTAACATTACAGGCAAATGGTATTAAACTGTAACTAAACATTTACCTGCAATTGTCGATTCTGTTCGACTGTTAATCGTCCGCCATTGGCCGTTGGAATGCCCGTGTTGTTGTTGTTGTTGGCCACACTGGATGTGACCGATGCAACGGGCGACGGATGTTCCTGTTCCGGTTTGCGCACAAACTTGAGCATATCCTGTTGTGCTTTGCCGGATTGCTGTTGTTGTTGCTGCTGCTGCTGATGCTGTTGTTGCAGATAGCGCGAATGTTGCTGCTGTTGCTGCCGCTGTTGTTGTTGTTGTTGATGTTGCTTAACAGAGTCGGGTATATAGATGCTGGTTAGTTGTGGTATATCCGGTGGATATTTCAGCGGCAAGTGAGGCTTCAAGATGCCGCCGCCTGGTCCCGGCTGCGGCGGTGGTTGATAGCGAGGGGGAATCGAGTGGGCGGGCGCCTTAAGATGTGCTTTGAGCGTGCTCTGTTGTTGTTGTTGTTGCTGTTGCAATTGATAGAAACTGCGTCGCGTGGGCGGCAGCTGAGAGTGGGACTGCAACTCCTTAGAATTGTTATTAAGATGTTGTTGCTGCTGTTGTTGTTGTTGTTGTATGGGCAGACGCGATGTTGTTGTTGCGTGTGTATGTTGCTGTTGCGTTGAGTGTTGCTGATGTATTGTGGCCACAGTTTGCAGCTGATGCGACGACTGTGCTGGCGACTGCGCTGCTGCTGTTGGCGTTGGCGTTACGCTTTGCTGCGCTGCTGTCGTCGTTGTTGCTGTTGTTGTTGTTGCTGGCAGCAATGAGCGTCTTTGCTGAAATTGTTGTTGCTGTTGGTGTTGTTGCTGTTGCTGCTTGCTAATTGCAGTGGCTGTCGTTTTATGTACAATTTTGTCAACGCTATTAATTTTTATCAAATTGTTGGCTGCTATTGTTGTTGCTGTTGTTGTTCCTGTTGCTGCTGCTGTTGTTGTCTTTTGTTGCTGTTGCTGGATTTTTAGTTGTTGTAGTTGCTGTTGTTGTTGCTGCTGCTGCTGTTGATTGCCGGACATTTTAATGTTGGTTCCTTGTTTGCACTTAATATTTTGTTGTGGTGTGTTTCCTAATGTTGTTATTGTTGTTTGCTTAAATTAGTTTTGGGTCTTCGACCTGAGCAACATGTAAAGATAAACAAAAAGCGGGTGCGCCATTAGCAAAAACGTAAATAAGCAAAATACAATAATTGGTAAATGGCAAAATATAAACAAAGCAACAATAAATCAGTTGATTGTAAAATGTAATTTATGCGACAGTTGAGGGCACGACGACAACAGCAAAAATAACAACAATAATTAAACTGTCATTAGACGGTCGCGACGATAGAAAGTGAAATGCGCATTTATCGCACTAGTGCAGCCATGACACATGCCTCATGCCTCATGCCACATGCCACACACACAATAGTTTCCTAGACAATCTTGCCTGAATGCAACGAAGCGTCGTAAACCAACTGATGACATTGCGATGACTGTCACAGTCACTGTCATTGTGACAGGCGCTGTTACTGTTATCATCGCTGCTAATGTTAAACAACTCTGTTGGGTGTCTGTCGACTAAATCGTGGCTTCCGTTTCTGGTTTCAAAACTGAAAGCCAACTTTGCTCGAATGTGTGACTATCTTTATAGGGGATCTAAAAAGTGAAACCCACTTGTATTAATAGATAAGCAACTGTCTCAAGTCAATTGAATTGCACAGCGTGACGTGCGCAATTATAATATACTTCTAAATCGGAAAGTAATGTCAATTTGGAATATATTTCTGCGATTCTCGATTTACATATACTATTCTTCTTCCTCTGCGATTTAGTTCTGTTAAGCTGCTGTTACTTAAATGAGTGACATTAAAAGAGGATTAGCTTATAGAAGAATATTAGAGATGTGCGTCAAGTCAGCTAAACACTTTCGAAAAAAACAACTATTAAGGGATGCGTAATTTGCCGTTAATTATCCGTAATTTATTCGTGAAAAAAATAATTTTTATTATTAAAAAAAAAACCTTATGTTCTCATTTTTCAAGTCAAATCGATCGTTGCTGTTATTTTAACATTTTACAGCTATGTTAACATTTCTGGTATATAACATAACAGTTTTAGTATTATAATGTTTAGCCAGTTTTTGTGGCATTAATTAATTTTCGCAATTGAAAAAATTTTTTAATTTTTTATACCAACACATAAATATATGAAACTGTTATTTTACATAACATAACATAACAGTCCAAAGTTAAAATAACAGAAACGATCGATTTGACTTGAAGCATGAGAACGTAAGGTTCTTTTTTAAATAAAAGAGCGGCAAAATTGATTTAACAGCAAATTCCACGATAAAAAGATTTCGCAAATTGTGAAAATTGTGGGAGTGGCTTGCTAACTTGATATCAAGTTAGCAGAACATTAGTTTTTTTTTAGGATCCAAATCAATTAGTTCAGCCTAGGTTCATTTGAAATACTATTATTATTTTTTGACCCCTCTTGCAATATCTTAAATATTCTAATATGGTCTTTCAATTAGCTATCAAGTAATTTTGTGATTTTCACATTTAAAATGTTCAAAAACTGTTGCCACTCTTCTTATATTCTTATTTTCACACCTCTTGCAATATCTAAGATATTTGGATATGATCGTGGTCAGAATGATATCTGTATTTTCAATCTGCTGTCAAATAATTTCGTGATTTTCACATTAAAAGTGGTCAAAAGTTTTTGCCACTCTTATTTTATTGCCCCATTGTAAAGGGACGCAAGCGAAAAATGAAGATACCTATACTTAAAGGTAGAATTCCCACAGCTTTTGACCGTGGATGCCACCCACTAAGTATGGGAAACCGGCTTCAACAATTTTGCGGCTCAACACCTCCCCTTTGCACAATGAGTTGCCTGGGGCACCTCGAGGTAAAAGAGAACCGCTTTTTGGATTTACATACACACTTAGCTACAGCTTGTTGGGGCTTGTTATGATTATTACAACCTCACATTAAAATTGCCACTAATTACACCAATTTATTATTTCTGAAGAAACAAATCTGAGTCAACGCCTAATAGGTAGAGACACCTAAAAAACCCCACACAAAAAAAAAAGACAATGATAACCATTAGCAAGTCCAGAAATGTTTTACATTTGAGAGCGAGCAATAAAAACAAAAAAAGTAAAATTTAGTTAGTCGACTTTAAGATACCCAATTTACATATACATTTTACCTAAAAACTTAAAATAGCCAAAAACCTTGATATTTATCTAAAATAAGAGTATGTACATATGTGTTTTAAGCACACTGTGTTCATACAGAAAGACATGATGATGTCGAATCGACTCTTGATACTGATCAAAAATAAAAATATCTTTAAATTTTAAAGTATACAAAGTCGGAGATACCTCGTTTTTTCCGTTACCCTATATACCCGGTCTCCGCAAGTTACGGGTATCACAAGTAAAATAGAAACAACAACAAGATTGGTTATGAGCCGACTGGAAATTTAATAGCTCGCCACATGCCATGTCATAAACAAGACTTGGATCTGGGATCTCATGGCAGGCTGAGCCGGAGGAGGCGTTACCACACGCATAAGTAGGCAAAAAAATGTTTAAAGTGCGTTCAATGCGATGCCGAAGGCGATTTGTTGCTTAACTCCAACCAGGTGATGATTTGCTATTTATAGGGTTCGAGTTCGAAAGCTCTGTTGAGCTACATACGAATTTGAAGGTTTCTTCAAGTGCCAAATCAAAGGCGAAGGCGAACACTGTCGGTTAATCTTTAGGAAACTTGTTGCCTAGAGCAGCAAAATTATCGATTGCATGAGAACATTTAAAATATCATAATATTTAATTAATAATTTCATTTCTATGCCTTTAGATATCTAACTTTCTTTGTATTTCTTTCTGCTTAGGTAAATGAAACTCATGGTATAATAACAGATTGACAGTTAAGTTTAATTCGGAATCAACGAGAATTCGCAACCTTACCTTATTACACCATGACAAGTTCACTTCAGAATCAGTTCATTTTCCTGTGTGAGAGCAGCATAAATGAGGATAAAGCTTTTATGCGTTCATTTGATTGACATATTGCGTTGTAAGTTTGGCATTCATTAAATAGTTCTGCGACGCCGCGACATACATAACTACACAAACACACACTTGTATGTTTGTATACATATGTTTCGCTGTATATGAAAATGAACTTTCATGCCAGCTTTTATTTTACTTGTGAGCTCGGCACAAGCAGACTTAGTAGGCAGAGAGTGGAGTAGGGGGAGTAGTGAAGAGCAGAGCAGAGCAGAGAGAGGAATGATCGCACCACGTATTGGCATTTCCGACTGGCGACCCCAGTGTCGTCTTTATTGAAATCGACCCCAGTGCTCGAGCACAGGCTCAGATTCAAACTGAGACGGAGACTGAGACTGAGACTCACGGTACGGCAATCAAAAGCAACAAATCTACAGCAACAACAATGAGAGCAATATTTGTGCTCATTAAGCGTAACTGACACACGAAGTTTTTATACTGTTGTCGTTGTTGTACTTTTATTTTTTTTTTTTGGAGGGTTTCTTCATTTCGCAAGTCGCCAAAAACTACATTGCCCGTCGCCTGTCGGAGTCTGTATCTGTGTGCATATACACTTACACATACACATACACTTACACTTACACACAAACATAAATCTGCCATGGCCGCCCCCTCTCTCCTTGTGGGTTTTGCGAGTGAATGAGAAGTTGAAATTGTTGTTGGCTTCTCGCATTGTTTTTGTGCTTTTGCTTTTGGCAATTTCATTTTCGTATGACTGTGGCTCCAGCCGTAAAGAGAGTCAGAGAGCGATTGCTATTATTTTAAGGTAATTCGATGATTTACAACTGTTGCTTTGTGTTTTGTAAGTTTTCTTTCAGAATGCTCTGACTCGTTGTGTGGTGGGGCAACATACCTACTACAAGCATACCAAAAACAACAGCAACAACAATAATTTTTCAAACCAAAAACAAAGGGCCAGTCAGTCATTCAGCCTGGCAGCCTCTCCAGGCGAGGCCCTGTCTCTGCCTCTCCCGCTGCCACCGCCTCTCCCTCTGTCACATTCTTTTGTTATTTCGTAATGGCGACGATGCCGTTTCGTTTTTTTTTTCCTCTTCTTTCTGTAATTTTTGCATAGCAGCAGAAGGGGAAGTGGTTAACAGAGGGTTCACTTTTGTCTGTGAGCACTGCGCAGCCGCGACTTTCGACTCTCTCGAGCGTTGCGTGTGCGCTGTAAGTTCTCGCCATGTTGCGGGCAACTGTAGTCTTTACATTTCACACCTGTTGCCAATTGCGCGCTCTCACTTAAGGCAGCTGTTGAGCTGTTGTCAAGGAATAGGAGCAGGAACTTTCTGGCAAGTTGACAGCTTAAATAGCCAAGTTTTAAGGGTGTAGGAGATGCTTAGTGCTATGATATGCCAGCTGTTGTATATACAAATTGAATAATGCGTGAGTGAGACGACAAATGACACAACGCTGTTAATGTCTCTCTCCCCCGCTCGATGTTAGCTCTCACGGTTCACTCTGTCAAGCAATATGTTAAGTCAAACAACGAGGACAAGCAACAGCTGGATAAAGCTTTCACCTTTCTAATGCTATCAATCACTTGCAAAACCATTCAGCGCATGCCACATAAAATCGCAATACTATTAATTACAAGCAAATGAACGTACATACACACATACATATGTATGTAGAAGGAGTACGTGCCAAAATCAGAGCTCTTTTGTAAGCATTTGTTTTTTAATGTTAAAGCGCAGACGGCTGTTAATTAACAGTTACATGTGTAAGCAATTAATGGTTTAACGGCCAGTAAGAAAAGCTCTTTTTACAACTTTAACCGCTAGTTGAGAACAAATTAAACAATTCTACCAAAAAAAAATAAAACAATTTCTTTTTAAGTTTACATGTTTGTTTAACTTTTCTAAATATGTATTAATTATTCAAAATCTGCAACATCAGTCAAAAAATGCGTACGTGATGTTTTGCCAATTTTGGCAGTATATTTTTTGTCAGTCAGCGTATTTTTTCGTGTAGGGTTGATTTACTTGTTGTTTTTAGCATTGCTCAACGAAGCTTGAAACAAGTGTTTAATTAAGGAAATGAGCGTAGACCAAAAATAAATAAGCACGCACACACATACACACACACACACACACACAAAGACTGAGCAAACATCAATTTAATATACCAAAAAAAATAATAAGCAAAAGAATTCGTTAATAAATAAAACGCGAAACGAAGGTAAAAAAGAAATACTTGAACATATGTATGCTGAAAGGTACTCAAGGTTAAGAAATCTCTTCAAAAGCACACGCACTGCCCGCAAGACCGACAGCTTTTTGGATGTGATGACAGCAGGGGCAAAAACAAAACAACAGCTATAGCGACGACGAGAAAACCACAAGTCATGTGGGTTAAGTACACTTACTTAACAACACAATTCAAAACTGACCGCGCGCACAGACAATGAAATTTGTAATGAAAGGTAAAGCTCAGCTCACGACAGTGACTGCGACGACGACGGCGACGACACTGTGATAGCGATAGCGACAGCAAAAGCAACAATAACGATTGCAAGTGTGTGAATAGGATAAACCAGGGTTGGGAAACTGAATTTGAAACAAGTCCGTTTAATGTGATCTCAATAACAGTTGTTATGTGAAATGTGCTCTGAGATTCTGTTGAGAGCTTTACAGCACGTTATGGTTGCGATTTGTTTTCAGCCCTGCTGCAAAGAAAAAACGTCAACAGCCACCCACAGCACACGAGAAGAGAGACGGCAAACAAACGCATGAATATGTGACAAGAAAACCCGCACAAAATGCAAAGACAAATGCAACACCCACACATTCCCACACAGGCAGACCGACTGAGAGAGACCGACGGCGACTGCTCTCTCGATCCATTGCACGCTCCATTGCACGCACCAAAAACGCGTGGTATATGTTTGCATGTTTGTGTGTGTTCGTGTTTTGCGTTTGTGGACTGCATACATATATCGTTTTTCAAATGTTGCTCATAAAACGCCTTCGTCGCTTGTATCAAATGACAAACGACAACAGCAACAACAACAAATGTAACGTCGCTGTCTCAGTCAGCACTAAGACAGACAGATGACTTGAGAAAGAGGCGATCGGCGAAATTTTCATGAATGAACTCAAAACAAAAGGAAGCGCGGGAGTAAGAGAGAGACAAACGAGACTCGCGAGCCAAAAAAAAAAAAAAAAAAAACACCACAGTGAGAGATGCTCATTTATCAACGGTGTGGAAAGGAGAGGGGAACTATTGAATCGTAAGACGATTAAATTGCACGTGACACCGTGACTGGAAAAGCCGCTAAATTTATCAATCATTGAACCGTGAGCATTCGGTGTTGGTCGACGGATTCTGAGAAGCTTGAAAAATGATACGTCTTGAAATGGATGCCCACGAATATAACCCCAATCATACAATTTAGCCAGGCAAACTAATTAAAAATTTTGAAATGCCGCCCTCCCACGTTTAAAGGGCATTCCATTTTGTTATTGCTTTTCGCCCTGTGGGTTTCTTTCCCTTTATTCTTTTGTGATGCTAATAAATTCATCCGTGTAGCACGGTAAGCAAAAGCACGAACACTTACAAAAATGCCACCGGCGCAAAAAGCAAACAAAAAAAAAAAACCACAAGCAAAAAAAAACGGGCGCCAACATAAGAATTAAAAGCTCTGTCTGGCCATTTAAGAAAACGGCTGAGGTTAAACCGTAAGTCAAGCTGGAGAATAAGGGGCGTGGAATGGCATGAAATGAAATGAAAAATTGGAGCGTAAGCTCAAGAGTGGATGATCGAAGTATGTGGATTGAAAGCTATACAAGTGGAACGTTTCAAGCTGTTAACATAACGTACAAGCATTAACAGCTTTCAACTAATCCACCCACGAACTGTACAAATACAATTACAAATAAAGATACTCTAATTCCAGTTTTGTCTCCAACTTCCCAATACGTAATCCCAAATATCACACCACAGTAAAAAGTTTAAGGCGCTGCCCACGTCAGCGACAGTTTGTTACAAATGGCATTCAATTCTCAACCAGCAGCGCCACAATTAATCACAGTACGTGTTTAGGTTGTAAGTAAGTAAGTATGTGTGCGTGTGTGTGTGTGTGCCTTATAATAAAGCTATAAACAGAAATAGACAAAATCGAAAGTAGCCGGCAAAGAAGCTAGAAAAGAAATTCGACGGCAGCAAATTAATGAAACGCCTCATCAAACAATGAACCAAGATGAAATCCCCCCTTTCCCCTACAACCTCTCTAAACCCAAGAGAACATTAGCATAAATAAATTAAAGTTGTTATTCTCTTTTTTTTTAAATTGAGATCCCTTTCCCATATATGAACATGATTATTCAAAATAGAAAGAAAACTGAAGAATTCAAATTTACACCTGAAAAAAAAAAGAAAACTGTTGAAGAAAAAAAAGTGTGGTTGGTTAAGAAGTGTGCTCGACTGTTAGATACCCTGTAGCTAACATTTTAATTTTAAATTCTTTTCAGCAGATACACTGTACAGCTGTCAGCTCATTTTCACATATCATGTCAAGACGCTATTTACAGCCAATTAAACTACCCTTTTGATTGTTTTGTGCAGGGTAAAAATACCAAAAAACAAGAGGTTTTCCAGCTGCTGCCAGATGATAATTAAATATTTGTACATTTGAACTTTACTGGGTTACGAGGCCAGCACAAAACAAAAAGCAGACAGACAAAACATACACGTATACAAATGAATATGAATATGTCTGTCTGTCTGTCTGTCAGACTGTCTAGTTGTTGCTGTTGCTTTTGGCAAAGAATCTGTTTACAAGTTCTTGATGCTGGCTAAAAGATTGATGCCTTGTTGTATTTGATACAAAAACAACAGTCTGTCTGAGATGTATTTGCATATTTAGGCAATTTTTTGTGGCAAAGTCGGATGGTTACGCCTACCAGCGTTGAGGGCGTGGTAATGAGTTTTGCCAAAAAGCAAATAAATTCGAAAGTTACAACAACAATTGAGTTGTTGCTTAGCTAAAATGTTTTTATATGTTTTCTTAATGTTTTGCTCATTTACATGCATAAATATAAGCTGTGAGTTTTTCGATTCTCGATTCTCGATGTGGCAACTTTTTAGCATAAAATTGACAAGTTTATAGCATTCGTCTGGTTTCTAGCTGTTTTGGCATCACTTTGCGAGTCGTTAAAAATCCAATGATGCCATAAACTAAAACCATATAAAATCCAAATGGAAATTTAGGCTATTTGCAATGCCCGGCATAAATGTGCTTTTGACTGGGTATCAACAGGCTTTGGGGGATTGGTTCTTTTGTAATGATATGCAACAGCTTTAAGAACCACACGGAATTGAGCTTAAAGAATTTCGAAATGAATATTGGATATTGGATCATTGGGTTTTGGGGAGTGTCACCAATAGCTGTTCACATTATGCATATGCGATTAATCTTCGGGCTTGCATATAAAATAACTCAAGTCGCATAAATGTTAATTGGACTAGAAAAAGTCTATGATTGATGGAAGATCATTGATTAGAAAAATGCAAACACAAATTGAAGATTAATTTAACAACATTTGTTTTTATATAGTTTTCATTTTAAATTTAGGTTAGCTTTTAATGTTTAATGAAAGCTTCTTTAAGTTCCATCAAGAGCTTAGAGCCCACAAATTTGTACGTCAATGAACGCTTTAGGCTAGAAGCAGCCTGTAAACAGAGCTTTCACTATTACTAGATTTTTAATGGTAAGCTGTACATGAAACTTCAGCTTAACTGTAGTTTTCTCTAAGAACTGTCGGTTTTTTATGTTTGAAATTGTATTTCATATCTTGAAGATCGTTTGCCTTTAAGCCTGCAGAAAAACGTGCACACATGACACAAAAAGAAAAAACAATAAAAGAAATGAAATTGAAGAAAAAAAACTAAAACCAAATCATTATGTAAGCATTAGCACGCTTTAACCCTCAGTTGGATGTTTGTTTATGCTACCCGCTTGTCTCTCTCTAGCGACACGCTTTTCACAGTTCACAGCAAGCGTGAACGAATCGTAAAATTCAACAACAACAATCAAATGACAGAGGCCGCACATGCGCAATAAATGCCACAGGCAATGGGCAATAAGACAACAGCCAATTCCAATGCAGACCAATTAATTTTCTATTAATTTTTCTGATTATTTCCCCATGACTTATATTTTTTTTCTACCAATAATAATACGTAATAGGCAATGCCATAAAAGCGGAAACCATTAAAATGACTATAGAAATTGCCCTTGTTTGTCTGTGTGTGTTTAAGACGGAATTCTATTTCCTTTCCTGGACAAAAGCCGCTTATGCGATGCCCAGCAATGATATGTGGAACGTAACGCGGTCGCCTTTGTGCGACAGAAACTTCCGGATTGACTGATTTCTTATTGTGTACATGTGTAGGTATGTATATGTGTTTTCTATTTGTATGCATGTCCCTGTGGTTCGACTGTTGGTGAGCTAGCTCGAGAGTTAGATTCAAGTAATGCAGAGGGCGCTAGGGAAATTATTGGAAGTTCTAACTCCGCGATGCATCACCCATCGCTAGCTGAGTCGTTAGCTTTAGGTAATGCAGAGGACGCTAGGCGAGTAAACGAAAAACAGAATAATTGCGAAAGTAAGAGAGGCGACAAAGGCAACGAAGATACACGAAGAGGGATTTATGTTCAGTTTTTCGTTGAAGTGCGAAAATCATAAAACGTGGCGCTTGTAAAATTAAACAAAATATTGTAAGTATTGTTTTATAAAACATAATTATGTACAAATAATATGATTCTAATATTATGTCCATTATATTTTCATGTGGAAGAAATGACCTTAATAAAATTCAAGTATACAGAATAATACAATTTATCCATAATTTAAACGCAACTAAATTATAATTTTTTCATTACAGAAGGTACTTCTAACTTTGAGTTTGGGCCATGAACGAGACTGAAACATTAAGGAATACAAAAAAATAAGTCAAAAATATATATGCATATATTTTTGTGCTTAAAAGGGCAAATAAAAGCAGAAAGAATATATTAATTTTAAACCTAACGACGTTTCGAACCCTTTGCGGTTAGGCCTTCGTTAGCTAAGGGTAATGTACCGCTTGATACATTAGGCGGACATGTAGAGCGAAAATTCGTTAGAAAAATACATGGTCCGATGCTCTAAGTGAGACTAGTCCTCATTACCAGTTGCTTAGTCAATTCCCTAGACTGTCGCTAACCACCCGAACCTCAGGGGTGTGCTTACACTCACTGCATGAGCACTGTGACAGTTATGTTACTTTGCTATGTAAAGTGAGTGCGATGCAATTAGTTTTATACATAACATAGCAGATTAATTGAAAGTTCTGACGCAGTTAACGAAACATTTTATGTTTAGAGAGGGCTTTTAAAATATATTTTAATGCTAAAATCAATTTAAATTTCAAGAATATTAAATTAAAGATACCAATGAAAGTCTCTGCTGGTATATCAAAGCTTTGGCTGTTTAGCGTAAGTGAATCTGGCAACTTGTATTAACAAATATCTTCTTTTTGTATTTTACATAAGACAAAATTTATGAACTAATTAAATGGCAGTTCGTTTAAAGGTGTGCGCAATAAGAAGCGTGGTAAGAGGGGTTAAAAGAGGGTACGAATTCTGTGCAGCAGGTAACCCAATACTTGGGACCCAATGAACCATGTCAGATTTGTAAGAGGGAACTGAAGCAAACAGCTTCAGGTTCGTTCGTCTTTCAACAGCTGTGGCACGTTGAAATGTTGCTTTTGTTGTTTGTTGTTTGTTGCTTGCCTCGTTTCGGATGCTGCTGCCTTGTTTATAAATCAAGTCACATTAAGTGTAATAATAAACGCAGATCGGTGCTCTGGTATTGGGGCAGCCGGTTTTCATCAACGGATCGAATTGAATAAGTCATAAAAAAAAAAAAGCAAAAGGAAGGCAAGCGAAATTAATAAAACGCACGCCGCAACAGTTCAAACTCTGTATGTGTGTGTGTGTGTGATAATTACAGAGGGCAGCCTAATAAGTTTACCAGAAATGCAGAAATGACAAAACGCACGCTTCATTGCAAATTGCAATCCCAATCTATCTCGCTCGCTCTCACTCAGTCTCCCTCTCTCTCTCTCTTTCTTTTTCTCTCTCTTTCTCTCTCTCTCTCTCTTTTTCTCTCTCAATATCGCTAACGATAACGACAACAAAATGCTGATGGCACAAATTATAGGCAAGAAAAGAGCATCAAGCCAAAAGCCCGGCAGTAACTCTGTCAGTAGCGATTGGCAGTGGAAAGTAAGCAAGAAAGTTTGAGCCAAGTTAACCGTTCAACCGTTGTTGGCTGCTGTCTCAGCTGTGGCAACTTCGACGTCGCGTCGTCGTTGAGACCCACAATTTCCGCCATTTATGACAGTCACAAATCGAGTTATACTCACACCGCACCGGAGCCCCACGTACTTTCTAATTTCTAAACGTACTTTTTTGATGCTGCCGTTTCGGTTTTCTTATACCCTGTGCAATCAAAACCTAAAAGGTATATAATTTTAACAAATTCCACATCTGTACAATACTTTTGACCAGGGATGGAAACCGAAGCGAATATCGGTTTCAGTTGCGGTTTCGATGTAGGTTTTCGGTTATCTGCTACGCAAAATCTTTAAATAAAGGTTTTTGTATGTTTCGGTTTTGAAATACCGGTATTATTTCGGTTCACAATAAAATTGCTTAATGATTACATTAACAATTTCAAATTTATTTTACTTGCCCTTATTCAGTGCTGTGAAAATTCACTCATGAATATCACAAATAAAAATTCAAAATTAACCATAAGAAAGTTAAAATTAACATAAAACAAACTCTCGTTTTTTCTTGGATATATGAAAACCGAAATAAACCGAAAAAATAAATAATGAACGGTTACTGAACGGTTATTTCGGTTTACAGAGTTTCGGCTTAAGGGTGTCAGTCAAATGATAATTTTTTTTTTCGGTTACGGTTTCAGTTACGGTTTTTTAATTTAAATCGGTTCTAACCGTTTAAAGGTTACGGATTCTTTTCGGGTTTAATCCCTGCTTTCAACATTAAAGCTCAGCAAGCTGACGGTAATAGTTGCATTACTTATATGAACTTAACAGGTTGTAACATCAATGTGATCATTTCAATCTCCATTTTTGTGCAGGGTATCTTATAGCTTGCGGTTTTGTGTGCTCTGTGCTTCTTGTCTTCTGTAATACAACTTTTGTGGCACTATTTTTTCTAAAAAGTATTTTAGCTCAACAGAAACTTGTTTTTAACGGCAACAAAGTGTTAATGTTAATTTGTCCATGCTATATTCTTTTTGCCTAAATGGCCATGCAATAGAAATTTGTTGCCGTTGTTTGCAGTTGCATTTTATTTAAATTTCTACAGCGTTTATCGCACAAAACAATGTTGCAGTGGAGCAGCTGCTGCTGCCAAATGACGTTGACAGCGACAGAAAATGAGCAGCATTGCATAGCAACATTCCCTGCTTACACACAGACACACACACACACACACACACACACAATCGCACACAATGCAATGCAAGCAGCAGTAAAAGCTCGAGGCCTGTTAGCTTAGGGGGCGGGCATATGCGATTTGTTTGATAGGCTGGTAGCTAAATGACGGCTCTGCGGAATAACTGTTTTTGCAGCAGGAAGCTTGAAATTGTTATGCTAGCAGAAAATATTTCTAAGGCAAAGTTTTATAACATTTTAAAATTGTTAGCAAATTGTATTGCAATGTCAATTGATCTTCTTGGAAGAAATACTCGTAGTAAGTACACAGAAAAAAAAGCCATTCTAAAATCAAGTATAAAATACTTAATTTAAGTATTGATTTTTTAAGTATGTATTCAGGATTAAGCAGTATAATTAAGCCTGCTTCAGGATTAAAAAATTCTTAAAATGCTCCGTTGATCACAACATTTGCTGTGCGCGAGAGAAAATTCTCTCTCGGCCTCTCTTATTTCAATTGGTCCGGTGGCTCAGTGCTTAGAGTCGCCTGCCTGTTTAAAAAGAACCTGGGTTCGAGTCCCCCCGACAATTGAAGTCAAAACATTCCCGTCATCAAAAAAAAAAAATGCCAAAAACAAAACTAAATAAAAAATGTTAAAACAAAAAATTTTTGAAAAGTAAAAAAAAAAATTTAAAAAAAAAATAAAATAACATTTTAAATCATAAACAATTTTTAGCCTGAATTACACATTTTCTGGATTGAATTCGGGATTGAAAAAATCAAGTACAGTCGAACTTTCCTAACTCGAATCACCATTATCCAAAGAAAAGGTTCGAGTTAGGGAGATATTCGAGTTATAGAGTTCTTTTTCCTAAGTTTATTTTACTGCCACTCATTTTGCTCAAGTTACAGAGAAATTCGAGTTAGAGAAGTTCGAGTTAGGAAAGTTCAACTGTATTTCATACTTGGTTTAAGAAAATCCAAGATTACCCCACTTCTGACATCGTTTCAGATTGAATTTGGGCTAAATATCCCGGATTTTTTTTCTGTGTAGTAGCTCACTCAATAGTCGGTGTAACATTGCCGCCTGCTTCCTCTTTCGATGTGCCGTTGTCATTTCCAAGGCGTGCCAATGCAAAAGCTGCCAGCAACATTTTTGCTGCTGCTGCTTGTGAGAAAATGTTGCCAACGGTAATGGAGGAAGGCGCAGCGGCAGCGTAAGAAAATAACTGAAAGTCTAAAGAAAAGAGCGTGGCGGCAGAGGCGGTGACTGGACAGGAAAGTTAAACTAGTTCTAGTTGCCAGCAGTGGCCATAAACTGGGACACTTGTTGCAGCAAGTTGAACGCTCAATTGGAGGAAATCAAAGATGGGACCAAAGATGACAGCAACACACATATACATAAACATACACACACATACACACTCTGGAACACATTCCAAGCTTCCCACGCAGTGTTAACTGGGAGCGGCACAAGAGAAAACCTAAATTGTCTTAATGGACCATGAAGCTGATATGCGGCAGTCGCGTAAAAACTAAAAGGCCGCCCAATTATAAAAGAAATAAAAAAATAAAGCGATACGCATGCTGCGATGCTGCGTGATAAGCCCAAAAGGAAAAGAAAGTTTTCTTGTTGCGCCGAAAGCAATTTCATTGACAAAAAAAAAAAAAAAAAAAAAAGAAGCGATCGTGCAACGAACTTTGCATAACTGTTGTTGTTGCTGTTGCTGTTTTGGCATTAGTTACAGTTTACCGATACACGAAATTGACTTAACATATTTCTAACAGCAGCCGGCGTCGCAACAGGTTGCCAGCTCTCCCCCTTGCTGGGCACACCAGTCGCTCTCTCTCTCTCTCTCTGTTTCTTGCTCTTTCACTGCATGCATTTTCGTATTGATTTGCTGCACATTACATTTCGAAATGCTGCACTGTTTGTTGTTGGCCGCTCAATCGCTTTTACCTGTTGCATACGAACAGCAAGCAACAGCGTCTTTTTTGTTTGATCTTCTCTCTTATTGTTGAGCCGTTGTCGTGCATCTTTTTCTGCTGCTGCAACTGATATTGTTGTTGTTGCAGTCTCTTGTTTCACTGTGAAATTTATTGGCGCATATAAATGCCTCAAAATTGATGTTATTGTCATTTTTAAGGTTGACCCTTTTCCGACTCTTAAGAATCTTCTCTTGTTCTACCACTTCTTCATTGTCTCTTGTGTCCTGCTTGTTTTGAAAATTGATTTTTACTTAGATTTTATTGTTGTCAAGATAAGTGGAAAATGGGTTTGATATCGCTGACTGTTTATTGTTGTGTCTTGTCTCAAAGAAAACTAAAGAAAAAAAAACAGTGGGCGCGCCCAACGCTGCTGCCAAGTGGGCGTCACAGTGCGCCAGAATAGAGCAATTTGTGCGAAGGTAGCTAGAAAAGGGAGCGAGCGCGAGAGCGGGACAGAGCATGTTGTTATCCCCGGTCTATGGTTAATTTTGTTTGCCTTATGAATACGGCAGGCAGGCAAGTGGGCGGTCTTGTCAGAGCGCACTCTCCAAAAGATGGAGAGCGAGAGATGGTGTGGGGAGACTTACCTACATATATGTGATGTTGATCCTCTTATGTTTCTCTTTGTGTTGTTTCAGAGAGGAAGCTTTTTGGTGTGGAGGCTTATCAGATGCAGCCTGCAGGAGAGGTTGACAAAGTCCAAAGAGACAAGACGCCGCAATTAGCGTGTTAAATTGCGCAGTTCTACGGTCGCGACAGCAACGAAAACAACAAATATTTGCAGACGCATGCGCGTCGCTGCTGCTGCCGCATTCCAATGCAAAACGCGGCGCGTATCGGCGACTTAATTGTTTAAATAACAGCTAAATTTTCACATCATTTGAAGGCAATAACATTCAAGTTTTGTTTGTTTGTTTATTGCCACACAAAATAAACTCGCACACCACACACACACAAACACAATTTTCGCGCACTTCGGCTTTCTGTATGTATCTTTTATTGGCTTGAATTTTCCTGCCTGCCCTTTTCGAGAGACACAAAACGCAGACGCAAAACGGGCAGCGACCTGTTGCTTCTTATTATTTTTTTTCGATGTTTTTCTCTTATTTTTTGCACAAACAACTTGCGTAGTGTACCTAAAACTAGTTAAAGGGGCGAGTGTCCAACGCGTGTGTTCAATGTTTGGAACAAATATACAAGTCTCAACATTTTCATCCGCACCAAACCGACGCGACCGAACAACTAAAATTCCAACAACAAATTAAATGTTAACGTTTAACAGCAACGTCGTTGATTAACGCAACATAATCTATCGATCGAAGCGAGTCGATAGTTAGGACATCGACTTAAAAACTATCGATTGCTCAAAATTGTAATCACGGTTGCCACAATTAGAGCAGTGATGGGCACGTTTATCGAATCGTTATCGGTTGCTCACACAGACACGAGCCGACACTTTCCGAAAGCTGAAGCGAACGCTCGATTTGAATCAGTGCACAGCTTGCCTTCAGCGAGAGCACGTTTGCCGTCGCTTGATTTCTCAAGTTGTCTTTGCATTGCACTGAAAGAAAAAGTAAAACTTCTGCGACATTGCAATGTGGCAGATTGCGGTCGGTATTTTCGTACTCCAAATGACACCAAAAATTATGCCTCTTAACTTAAAACTCCATATAGCAATAAAAAAACGTTACCACAAACCAATAATTGTGGTTTGCAATAAAAATTCTAGCAAAAAAAGTTTTTGAATATCAAATAGAGTTGGCCAGCCATTTCTTTCAGTACATAAAATGAGCCAAGCGCGCATAGCCTCTCCGTTCGACGTCCTAGCTGCGACTGACTTCACTCTGTTCGCTGCGCTCGGGATTTATGTGTGTATTAGTAAATCGAACAGCTGATTCGCACGCGTGCAAGACTGTGCCCATCACTGAATTAGAGGTGGAGAACCATCGATTGTTGGCACCATCGATAGTCAACGATATTATTTTTCAAACCATCGATAACTATCGATAGTTTTCGATAGTGTGTTAAATTATAAAATTTTATACAAAATTCAAAGAAAAATTTGAAAGTGGCATTAATTTAGGTATTATAAAAGTAAATATAAATACAATTCGTTATCAACAATAATGTTTCGCTATTAGCTATTGTAATAGCCAAAGTTCCACGATCTAAAACTTTTTGTTCAGTCCACTGTTCATGCGCTCGGACTTGACTGAAATGGCGGGCACACATAAATAAATATTAAAACATAATAATTTGTATTAATTTTAGTTCCGTTTCGTTCTTCTTATCCATGTTATGAAAATAAATATTTATTAAACACAAAACTTAAATGCAGATGCGAAAAGAGAGCCATTCTGTGACGAGTTAGCGTCATAAAAAACTATCGACCACTATCGATAGTGCATGTCTGCTATCGATGGCGCCTCGATAGTGCTTGACCATCGATAGTGCCGATAGTGCCATCGATAGTTCTCCACCTCTAGCCACAATGGCACTTATTTTTTTGATCTGGTTCTTTTTTTCATCAGTTCAGAATCAGCTATTTTGTATAGCTTTTAGGTTGGAGTAAATATTTATTTTTATTTGATAACATAATCACCACATTAAGATGAAAATGTGAAAGACTTTGGAAAATATGTGTTTTTGAACGAAATATTTTTTATTTAAGTAAATGCACAAATAACATGAACTGTTAAACAACATTTTTGGCTCTTTTTTCCTCAATTTGGCTAATTTTTTGTTTGATTTTGGCTCAATCAGATATTTTTTTAATTGTAATACCGAATTTCCATTCAAAACTTTTGCGTTGTTTGTGCTCACAAAAGAACTACTAACTCGATTTAATGTCATGAAATATCGATTAGATAGTTATCGAACGTCTCGTAATTAAAAAAAAGCTGATTGAAAAAATTGATATAAAATAGAAACAAGATGTGTTTTTTAAATTAATTAATTTTTTTATTAATCTGTTGTTGTTAGCACAGCTGACAATGGATGCGTCCATACTAGGACAACATAATTGAAATAATTTTGCGTTATCTCTAATGCAAATTCAAATTTAGTATTTTTTTATTATAATATATTTGTAAACATTATTATTTATTTTATAATTTTTAATTTACAGTTCAAATTTAATTCGAAGTTCTTTAACTCGAATATCTCTCTAAATCGAGCAAAATAAGTGGTAATAAAATAAACTTAGGAAAAATAACTCTATCAGTCGAATATCTCCATAACTCGAACCTTTTCTTTGGACGATGGTGATTCGAGATTTTTAATCAAACTTCTTTATTGATTGACTAGAAACAACCTATAATTAATTTTTAAAAATTAAACATTTTAAGAAATATATCGATAGCTAGAAAGCATTTAACAGCTGTTAACAGAAAAACAACCTGTTAAGTCTAGCAAAAGCATATGTTTTTTAGTTAAAGACTTGGCCGGAAATATTATTTATTGTCCACATTTGTTGACTTTTGTAAAATATTGTTTAAGTATAATTGGAATATGTTCCAACCTGAAGAGCATGGCCTGGAAGCCGACTTCCGACTAACAACGTTCTCCACCCTGCGAGGGTGAGGCTGCAAAGTCCCCGAAGAGAAACTTCTGCAGTATCTCAGGGGAACAGAAATTGTTAATAATACAGCCAAAAACAATGACGACTATATTGGTAAGTTATCGACATTCGTCGTTTTTAAACCAACTAATATCATTCTACGCGAGTTAGTTAACCTTGATTTTGACTTCATTCGACCCAATAAAAACAGAGAAAATTATCAAAACGCATGGCATGCGCTTAACAGTTGCTTATCACGTTGCAGACACATACATTTGTATATATACAGCTACTCCAGTAATTGTTTTGACCACTTATAAATTTATAATTATTTTTACGATGATAGTTTTTATTGAGTAAAGAAACAAAAATAACATGTTAAGCACTTTTTGAAATTGATATAAAATGCATTTTTATGACAAGGAAATTACTTGACTAACTGTATGGATATAATAAGCACATACAGTCGCTCAATAAAGTTTGTATGCACCCTTACTTTGTCAAATTTTTATATTGTATTTGTATTTTTGAATTTTTTATGATTTTTTGAAAATGGCTATTAGTATAAAAAGGAGAACAAACTTTGCTTACATAGTAATTTTTAGCATTTTCAAAGCATCGTAAAATACACCAGAGAAGAGATTTTTGAATTTTTTTTTTGCAGTCACTCTTAGAATCGATTGAAGAATTTTTTTGCATCAAAATATTTTGTTTTAAGAATCGAGGATAAAAGTTGAAAAAGTAGACTTTTATGTGGAAAAGAAATTTTTGTATCATTTAAGAAAATTTTTTTGTTATAAAAAATTTTGACAAAGTTAGGGTGCATACAAACTTTATTGAGTGACTGTATGTTCTTAGCATACCTTAGATACGCATTTAGTAGGTCGAATAATGGATTTACCAACATGTTTATTTAAAATGATATTTAAATTAAAGTGATTTAAAACATACTTTTTTACACGTTTCTATATTATTATTTGAATTTATTATTATTTACAAAAATATATTGATGTTTGCAGGATCTGGAATGGACTGCGCGGTTATACCTCTCTCTCGGCACAAGGAATATTCACTGGTGCAGACTGTTGACTTCTTCTATCCACTTGTTGATGATCCCGAAACAATGGGACGCATTGCTCTGGCCAATGTATTAAGTGATGTTTACGCCGTGGGAGTTACTGATATTGATAAAGTGGAGATGCTCATAAGTTCGCCATCGAATCTAACAGACAAGCAGCGGGATATAGTGGTACCATTGATAATGAAGGGCTTTCAAAGAGCCACGGAAGACAGTGGATGCTGTGGCAATGTGACAATCAAGAATGTTATCGTCAATCCCTGGTGCATTATCGGAGGCATCGCCACTGCCGTTTGTCGAAAACAAGACATCATATTGTAAGTTAATGTTTAGTAAGAAGTTAAATTAATTAAACAACCTTTGATTTATGCAGACCATCGAATGGACGAGCTGGCGATGTTTTAGTGCTAACGAAACCACTTGGAACACAATTGGCAACAAGTGCGTACATTTGGCAAAAGGAGAAGAATGAGAAATATCAATCGATTCTAACAGCATTAAGTGATGTGGATATAGAGGAAACATTTCAAATTGCAATTAAATCAATGACATATCTCAACCGCAATGGTGAGAATCTCTAATATATTCAGCAATTTCCCTTATTAACAAGAACTTTTCCCTTTTAGCCGCTCTTCTAATGCACAAATATGAAGCACACGCTGCAACGGATGTAACCGGCTTTGGTTTATTGGGTCATGCCAAAAACCTAGCCGAATTTCAGAAGCAGCAGCTCCTGTTTAAAATTCACACACTGCCAATAATTAAAAATGTACTAAAGATTGGCCAAATGGTTGGTCAGAATACAAAGCTAACTGCTGGCAGAGCTGTTGAGACATCTGGTGGACTCCTCATTTGCCTATCGCCGGAAGCAGCTGAACAATTTTGCCAGGAGTTTGATGCAGTTACGAATGGAGCACAAAAGGCCTTTATTGTTGGCCAACTTGAAGAAACGGATAAGTCGGCTGCCATATTGTCTGATAATGTCAAGTATATCGAGGCTACGCTTTAAAAAATGGTTGTAATTAATCAAGTTGGGTATTCAACTTATGATTATTATTTCGCAAAGGCTTTTTAGCCAGGAAATATTATGAAATGTTTTATATGTAAATATGAAATTTTTGATACTCAATTGGATTTATTACGGCTATGCTATAAAAAAAACATCGAATATTCTTGATATTTATATCTGCTGAATTTGTTTCATTTTATACAAATTTTGAATTAACTGCATTTTAAATAGTGTTGGGTAGGTCGTGAGTGATTGAACATGGCAAGTGAACGTGTTCTTTCCAAATTGCTCTTTATTGCTCACTTCTTCTTTTTTGCTCAGTTGCTCATTTAAATTGAATCGTAATGTATGATATTTTCAATTAGTTGGGTATAGCTCAGTGAATAACTGAGCTAATGAGCAATATGAGGGAGCAACTGAGTAAGTGAGCAATCTGAGTGAGTTGACTCACCTAAAAAAAAGAACAAGTGAACATGTTCACCTAACTGACCAATTTTAAACTGTCAATAACAAAATGATTAATTAACAGAACTCTGTTAACGAAATGGTATGTCAATACTGCATGTCATGCACCTATCGAATGAAAGATCTGGCGCCACCTATTGTTTAATTGTTGAAAAAATACGCCCTCTATTGTTTTGTTGTAAAAGTAAAAGAATCTAAACACTTAGGAATTTAGTTCGCTCGTTCACTTTGGTAACTATTTCATTGAACTTATTCTTAACGATTCGTTGTAACGTACAATGAAATGCTTAAATTCAAATTCTTGCTTTAAAAATAGAGAAATAAGAAATTCTTCTGTTTGGCTTTTAAATAGATCTTTCACCGACCCTGTATTGCTTGCGCCTAACCTTTTTTATACAAAGTCTGAAAAACGATAATATGGAAAGTCATCAGTTCACCACAGTGAGCTTGAACTTGCGAACGAAACGAACGAGCATCGTTCACTTTGTGGATTCGCTAGTTCAATTGAACTTATTCTAAGCGATTCGATACAACTCTGTTGTGCATTTCCCAGTTCCAGTTTCAACACGCAGAATTTTGTGCCGGAAAAAAATTAAAGAGCATTTTCATTGTCTAAGACATAAGGAATTTGTGCGGCGGTCACAAAATCATCAAAATCGGCAATCGTGTACAAAATTTGATATATTTATATACATACCGCTCACCCATACATAGGATAGGATCATGGCGTCGCATCAATATCATCAAATAGCAAATTTGCTGGAAAAAGTATGTATAGAAACGAAGTAAGAAAAACAGTGAGGTAAGAAAGATTAACATTGTAATATTGTTGGTTTATAGATGACGTCGACGGACAAAGATTTTCGATTCATGGCAACAAATGATTTAATGACTGAATTGCAAAAAGACAGTATTATACTGGATGATGAATCGGAGAAAAAGGTGGTACGCATGGTTCTCAAACTGCTTGAGGACAAAAACGGTGAAGTGCAGAATTTGGCTGTAAAGTGTCTCGGCCCGTTGGTCAATAAAGTGAAAGAGAATCAAGTGGAGACAATTGTGGACTCGCTGTGTGGCAACATGATGTCGAATGTGGAACAATTGCGCGACATTTCAAGCATTGGCCTGAAGACCGTAATTGCCGAGCTGCCACAATCATCCAATTCACTGGCGCCCAACGTCTGTCAGCGTATAACTGGTAAATTGAGTATTGCCATTGAAAAGGTGCGACCTAACCACACTCCTTATACGCCCAATCGATCCCTGAAGTAACACGTAATTCACTTTTTGCAGGAAGATGTTTCAGTAAAATTGGAGTCTCTGGACATACTGTCGGATTTGTTGTCGCGCTTTGGCGAGTTTTTGGTACCATTTCATAGCACAATCTTGAAGGCACTTATGCCCCAACTGGCATCGCCTCGCCAGGCTGTACGGAAACGCACGATTGTTGCCCTATCCGTTCTACTGATCCAAGCGAATAGCAATGCCTATAATGGTGTCGTCGATCATTTGCTGGAGGGACTCGAAAATCCACAAAATCCTGGTGCAATTCGCACTTACATTCAATGCTTGGCTTCCATTTGGTAAGCAATTGTTGCTGTTGCGCTTCTCTCGCTGTTTTATTTAAAATGTTACATCTTTGTTTTTAGTCGTCAAGCTGGACATCGTCTCTGTAACCATATCGATCGCTCCATGTTGCTGCTCAAGCAATACAGCCAGCGGGATGATGATGAGCTGCGTGAATTCTGCCTTCAGGCTTGTGAGGCATTCGTGCTGCGTTGCCCAGACGCTATAAATCCACACATTCCGATGGTAATATATTAACTCAGATGATTTTACTTGATCGTTCAAAAAGTCCCCGGACTGACAGTGAAAAAAACCTTCTTTTTTTTTTAAATCAATATATTTATTCAATATAGTCGCCGTCTAGCTCAATGCACCTTGTCCAACGGTCTTTCAACATTTCGAAGAAAGTCCCTCAAAATAGGCTTCAGTTTCCCATTCAACTTCTTCATTGCAGTAAAATTTTTTTCCCTGCTGCCATATTTTCAAGTTTGAAAACAGATAGTAGTCACTGGGGGCCAGATCTGGGGAATATGGAGGATGAGGAAGCAATTCCCAACTTAATTCTTTGATTTTTTTTCATCGTAAAAGCGTAAAAGTCGATGTGTATTAAAAGTAAACCTTACCAGCCCATCGACTTACCTTCACACGCTTCGAACGGCTTTCATCGGCCTCTCGCCACTCAGCTGATTACCGATTGGTCTCCGGAATGTAGTGATGGATCCAAGTCTCATCCATGGTGATATATTAACGCAAAAATTAGCTTGGATTTCGGTTAAACATGTCCAAACAGGACTTGGAATCGGCCACTTGTTTTTCCCTTTGTTCAATATCTAGGAAATGCGGCACCCATTTTAAATTGAGCTTTTTCATATGAAATTGGTCATGCAAAATCGAAACCGCTGACCCAGTCGATATCCCCAGAGTCTCAGCAATCTCACGCACTTTGATTCTTCGACCAATCAATACGATTTGACGGACTTGTCTGATGATCTCTGGGATAATCACCTCTTTTGGTGACCGCGTTTAAAGTTGGAATATCAATCGCAAATGGTTGATTTCTAAAGTTCATATATAGTATTTTGTTACCTTTTTGGTGGTTAACGTTCGCATTTACTTCCATGTATTATTTGACTTAATGCATCATGATTGGATAAATGTATCGGTATTAATGTATCTTATCAATGTAAGCGCCCAAAAGTATGCAGTAATTTGTACTCCATTATAGTTAAAAACCATAGTTTAATTTAAGATAATCGCTTCGCTCGCCAACCAAATATACAATCTGCAAATTTGGTTGGGATATCTTGAGAAACAAAAATATTTTCCATACTAAGCAATTCAATGAACTTTGACCCCGAATTTGTCCCACTCACAGGTCGAATCTCGCAGCTATGTTGTGTGAAAATTTCAGCTTTCTATCTTTTAGTGTTTGGGCTACACGTTGTGAGTCAGTCAGTCAGTGTGTAACAAGGGTATCTAATAGTCGGGGTCTCGACTATAGCGTTCTTTTCTTTTTTTTAAATTTGTTCTAGTTTAATCTATTTATAAACAATAATTAATCTAAATATATTTGATGGGTCATTGACCAAATCACTTGTATTTATTTATATTATTTATTTTAGTGTGTAGTTTTTAATAATATGCAATTATTTTTGTTAGATTCTCGAGCTATGCCTTAAATATGTGACATACGATCCAAACTACAATTATGAGGCCGATGATGGCGACACTGGCATTGCCATGGACACCGAGGAGGATGAGTACGTGGACAGCGAGGAATATAGCGATGATGATGATATGAGCTGGAAAGTAAGACGTGCTGCTGCCAAATGTCTGGAGGTTCTGATTGCCACGCGTCAGGAGTTAATTGAGGAGTTCTATCGTACGCTGAGTCCAGCATTGATTGCTCGCTTCAAGGAGCGTGAGGAGAACGTTAAATCTGATATATTTCATGCATATGTTGCATTGCTGAGAAACACACGTCCAGCTGATGATATGGCGCATGATCCTGACTCCATGGATCAAATATCTGGACCAACTCTATTGCTAATCGAGCAGCTGCCACAAATAATTAAATCCATACAGCCATTGATGCGTGAGAAATCGATGAAAACACGCCAGGATTGTTTCCTATTGCTGCGCGAGTTGTTGAACTCACTACCAGGCGCCCTGGGACCACATCTGGAGAGCATTGTGCCCGGCATAAGCTATTCATTGAATGACAAGAGCTCCACAAGCAACATGAAGATTGAATCACTGGGCTTCCTTTGCTCATTGCTGCAGGGCCATCAACCGCATGTTTTTCATCCTCACATACCGTTGCTGGTGCCGCTGGTCGTGACTTCGGTGTTTGATCCATTCTACAAGATTGCCACGGAAGCCCTTTTGGTGCTGCAGCAACTAGTGAAAGTTGTGCGTCCATTGGGTGTGAATGCCATCAAATCCGATTTCGATGTGACGCCATTTGTTGGCCAGGTTTACGCATGCACCTTGCAGAAACTGAAGGTCACTGATGTCGATCAGGAGGTGAAGGAACGCGCCATTGCCTGTATGGGCCAAATTATAGCCAATATGGGTGATCTGCTCAAGAACGAATTGGCCATTTGTCTGCCCATCTTTATGGAACGTTTGAAGAACGAAGTGACTCGCCTGAGCAGCGTGAAAGCACTCACCATGATTGCAGCATCGCCATTGCGTATCGATCTGTCGCCCATTCTTCATGAGGTGCTGCCCACTCTGGGCACATTCTTGCGCAAAAATCATCGTGCTTTGAAACTGCACTCACTGGACCTCATCAACAAGATTGTGATCAACTATTCCTCGAACTTTGAACCCAATGTGTTACAGTCAGCTATTGTGGAAATTCCTGGCCTCATTTCGGACTCCGATCTCCATGTAGCTCAATACTCATTAACTCTATTAAGCACAACAGCTCGACGACAGCCTCAGGCACTGGTTGGCATACATGAGAAGTTTTTGCCATCTGTATTGTTATTGGTTCGCTCGCCGTTGTTGCAGGTAAGATATTTAAAAGACTTCAAGTTGAAATTAAACATTTGTTTTGTCCTAGCAGAAGAATTGGGTACTGAAATTTATACAGTCACTCAATAAAGTTTGTATGCAACCTAAATTTGTCAAATTTTTGTATGTTATAACATAAAATGTTAATGCAGGTTTTTTTTAATTATCTTATATTTACTTAAATTCCTGTTGAATGATACAAACATTTCTTTAACCCATTAAGTACCCATGAAAAATTTTGAATTCTTGTAAAAGTTAAAATTTTTCAACTTTTATCCTCGATTTTTAAAACAAAATATTTTGATGCAAAAAAATTCTTAAAACATTTCTAAGAGTGCAGAAAAAAGAATCTCAAAAATCTCTTCGCTTGTATTTTTTGTGATTTTGTGAAAATTGCTAAAAAGATTCTTTTTGAATGAAAATGAGGAAAAAAGGGTTAACATATTGGTTTTTAGAAATTTTAAAAAAAAATCATAAAAAATACTAGCGAAGAGATTTCTGAAATTTTTTTTTGCAGTTACTTAGAATTGTTTGAAGAATATTTTAGCAACAAAACATTTTTTGTTTGAAAACAAGGAAAAAAGTTGAAAACAATTCAAAATTTTCAATGGGTACTTAATGGGTTAAAGAAATGTTTGTATCATTCAACAGGAATTTAAGTAAATATAAGATTAATTTAAGAAACCTGCATCAAAACTTTTTTGTTATACAAAAGATTGACAAATTTAGATTGCATACAAACTTAATTGAGTGACTGTATTTTAGTTCTTTTTGGAGGTATCTCAAGCGAACCCACAGATTATCCATTTTGACCAATCTTTGTTCAAATAAGTTCAATAACACAACCTGAAGTAATCTTGAGATTACCTCAACGAAAATGTATAGATTGCTTATTGCGTTTCCATGCAACAATAACTCAAAAATTAAATACAGTTTTCTGCTATGGTATCAAAATATTTTAATATGCCAAATAACTTTTCTTGTTATTAATTAAATGTGTATTTCAGGGCAGCGCATTGCAGTGCACTTTGGAGCTATTCCAGGCATTGGTGCAGGCACAATTGCCTGGATTGGACTATCATTCTTTGGTGTCAAAGCTGATGGAGCCCGTTTTAACTGGCAGCGATCCTGCAGGCAAGAATCCAAGCGAGCAACTGCAGCTGCATAAGCAGGCATATCATTCGTCGGCCAAGTGCATTGCGGCCTTAACCCAGCAATGTCCACAGGTGGCGACTCCCCTGGCCACTCAACTGATGGCCGAGTTACAGAAATGCGACAACAAAGATACACAAATAATCTTTTGTTTGCTTACGATCGGCGAAATTGGCAGACACTTTGATCTAAGCTCTATTCAGGTGCTACCACAGACAATCATTGAATGCTTTGGCGCCACATCGGAAGATGTTAAGGCAGCTGCTTCTCATGCTCTCGGTGCCGTATCTGTGGGCAGTCTGCAAACATATTTGCCCCTGATTCTAAAGGAAATCGAGGCACAGCCGAAGCGTCAGTATCTGTTGCTGCATTCATTGAAGGAGGTCATATCATCGCTATCGGTAACACCAAATGGTCTGGCACAATTGTTGCCATCAGTGCCATCGATTTGGACGCAACTCTTCAAGCACTGCGAGTGCTCGGAGGAAGGATCTCGCAACGTAGTGGCCGAATGTCTCGGAAAACTAGTGCTCGTCAATCCCGAAGAGTTGTTGCCTCAACTACAGCAAGCTCTGCGCTCGGAGAGCGCCACAATGCGCACCGTTGTTGTGTCCTCGGTGAAATTCACAATCTCTGATCAACCGCAACCAATTGATTTGTTGCTCAAGCAAAGCATTGGAGAGTTTCTGTTCGCACTTCGTGATCCAGAGCCACAGGTGCGTCGCGTCGCTCTCGTTGCATTTAATTCGGCTGTACACAATAAACCGAGCTTGGTACGTGATCTGCTGCCAACGCTATTGCCCTGGCTATATTCGGAGACAAAAGTGAAAAGCGAGCTTATACGCGAAGTGGAAATGGGACCATTTAAGCACACTGTCGATGATGGTCTCGATATACGGAAAGCGGCATTCGAATGCATGTATACACTGCTCGAACAGGGCCTGGAACGTGTGGACGTTATGCAATTCATGGATCACGTACAGGCTGGTCTATGTGATCATTACGACATCAAAATGCTGACGTACCTAATGACAGCACGACTGGCCGTTCTATGCCCCGATAAAGTTTTGCTAAGTATGCAAATCAGTTCTGTATAACTATCAGCATAGATTTCTGACAAATTTCTTTTAATAGGATTGGATCAGTTTGTTCAACAACTACGCGATACATGCACACACAAGGTAAAGGCCAATTCCGTTAAACAGGAGTACGAGAAACAAGATGAACTGAAGCGTTCTGCTCTGCGAGCCGTATCGGCGCTCTCGCAAATACCCAAAGCAAGTGAGTATATATTTACAAATGTATTTTGAATTGAAATTAATGTAACAACATTTTCTTGTAGATAAAAATCAGCAGTTACTAGACTTCTTAAAGTCAATTAAGGAAACTCCAGAACTGTGTAAAATCTATGAATATGTGCAGAAGGATTCTATAACCGGCAATTCAGACATTATTGCCATGGACCAGACTTAAATGCGTGTTAAATCAGAGCTGTTCTATGAGTTATAATTTTATTGATAATAATGTAATAAGAATGTGTGAACACAACAACAACAAAAAAAGTGTATCTACTTTCTGATACAGCCATTAGTTTTGTAACTAAGCAATAAATGCAGATTTTATTACAAGTACTTCGCTTATCACCAGCATTTCAACAAAAAACGGAAAACTAAATATGCACTGACATTGTCTCAAGACTGTTGAACATCATCCCAACACAGGATTCTCAATGGAAATGTTCTAATTAGTGCGTGTATATTTACAGGCGTTTTATTGATTGTATTGCGTAGTATGAAATGAATAGCATTTAAAATAAAGTTTTTCATGAAAACAGAACTTTGAGATTTTGATTGATTGAACTATTTATGAATTTAAACTATTTATACGTTTTACAATTTTAAAGCCAGGAGGATATCTGTTTATCATACAAATTGTCGAATGGTGTACATGTTTTTTTTTTTAACTTCTCTGTTTCGACCGTTTCTTTTCTTTTTCGGTATCATCCTCGTGCCTCATCTTGCCTGTCGGTTGGCTATCATCGGATGTTGGTCCGCTGTCCGAAACCGTCTCTGGTGGATGCTCAAGCACATGATCAATGATGCCTAGGATCTTTGCCTCCTCAGGGGTCATGAAGTGGTCACGCTCCATACGAGAGCACATCTCATCATATGAATTTTTCGCATGCTTCACATATATAGACGTCAGTTGACGTTTTATTTTGATGATTTCCTCCGCATGTATAAGTATGTCTGTTGCTTGACCCTGTAATGATTCAAGAGATAAGTGCGTATTTGAGGTTGTACTCTACATTAGACGGCATATTTGTTTTGACAACATTAAAAAAATTCTAAAAAAATATTGGCGAAGAGAATTGTTTGAAAAATTATTTTTGCATCAAAACATTTTTTAAAAAATCGACGAAAGTTTTAAAATAGACTTTTACAAGAATTCAAAATTTTCAATGGGCACTTAATGTGTTAAGGAAAGTTTTGTATCGTTAAAACGGAATTGAAATGACCTTTCCATTGATGCCAAAATGAACACGAAATAGGTTCAAACTATTAATAGATTTAACTTTAAATGTTGTCAAAATAAATATGCTGTCTGGTGTATTTGCATCTAATTTACTTGGGCGCCTCCAGATGGTTGGTGTATCATAATCCGTGCATTCGGCAGGGAGTAACGCATTCCAGGTGCGCCTGCTGCCAACAGAAGTGAGCCCATTGAGCATGCTTGACCAACGCACCAGGTTGCAATGGGCGGCTTCACGTACTGCATCGTATCATAGATAGCCAGACCAGCAGTTACCACGCCACCAGGCGAATTGATGTACAAATGAATGGGCTTGTTGACATTCTCCGACTGAAGGAATAGCAGTTGGGCCACAACCGTCGAACTGATGTCATCAGTAATGTTCCCCATTAAGCATATGATACGCTCCTTTAGAAGACGAGAAAATATATCATAGGCGCGCTCTCCTCGTCCCGTTTGCTCGACAACCATGGGTATTAAATTGATGCCCCTCACCGATGACGCATGAGTGCCGCATTTTGCCTAGTATCGAATTGCATCAAATTTATACAATTATCAATTAGTAGGAGCAGATATAACAAACTTACGGATAGGTTTCGAAACAATATACTGCCGGCGTTCCTCAGCATGTTTCCCACTGACTGGTGTTTACTGTTATCAAACTGAATCGCAATAATCCGCAAAACAGCTGTTTTTATGAGGCCGAGATGTTTTTTTTTCCTAGGCACTACAAATCATTGCTTGAACGACAAAATGTTTCCAAATACTGCTTTGTTTAAATTTAAGTATATTTCATAAGCAAAAATACAACAACGTCTGCGATGAAAGCAAAATAAAACTATTGTAGAGTTGTATCAAATCGTTCAGATTAAGTTCAATCGAACAATTCAGCAAAGTGAACGAACGAGTTTAGTTCGTGATTGTAGGCAGTGTTGCCAGCTTAGCTTATTTCAGGCTAGATCTAGCTGATTTTAAAATGGAAAAGCTTATAAAATTAGCAAATAGCTTTTTGTCATAAGTCTAGTAGTATACTTTAAAGTTCATATTGCATATTCTAGCAATAAATGCATTTTATTGACATCAACGAAATATTTTATAATTTTAAAATGTTTCAGGGCAAAAATTTTGAAATCTAATTCTCTTTTACTGATTGTACCATGAACTTTGTTTATTTGATCGTGAATTTGTTTTCTAATCGATAGAGTTTGGTTGTTAGGCACCACCAGCAAATCTACAATAGTAGAAAAAGTTTTTGGGCAGAATGCGAAATCCAAAAAACATTAATCATCAATGGGCTCAATAGTTCAATCACAAAAACATGTTGGTCTTGTTCAACAAAAACGATTAATATTTAAGTGAGGAAGAGACTAATAAAATCGTTATATTAACTTATTTAATTTCAACAAAAACCTAATGATTTAAGTATGTTTTCTTGCATATTCTTTTTTAGCTTATTTTTACTCAAAATCTAGCTTTTACGGGCGCTAAACACCTGGCAACACTGATTGTACGTCAAATAGCTCAGTCATTCAGTTGTTTTGTTCGTTCGTTTAATTCGCTTGAATCAATTGTCATAGTTTTCAATCTTTACCCCACCTTACACAATTTCATACTTTGAAAAATGCTCACAAATTTGTTTTTATTGCTTTTTACTATTAGATGCAATTTAAAATGTGTAATTATTAATACATTATTTGCGTTATGTTTAAAATATTTATTTTAGGTTTTTATATACTATCGATAATAAAATGGCGCCAACTTCGATAGGCTTGCTGGTAAAAATAAATATTTTGTAATGAGAAATCATGCTTACTATTATGCTAATATACACATTGATTTTAGTTTTTATTGAGTTACCAATACGATATGGTGTTCTGCAGTTTTCAGAGTATGGCTTGTTGTTTTTAACTGACTATCGTTTCTTACGTATCGAGAAATTTTTCTTGAAGAGCAGCATACTGAAGCTGATGGTACGAAGCTTAATTTGGCGGTTATTTTGTTAAGGTGTGCCAATAGTTCGGCCACCACTGTACGTTCATAGACTGATTGCAAAAAATACATGAGAGTGTATTTATTGCGCTCATTGCTGCTGAAAATACAAACGTTTTGGCCAACATGTGTTGGCTCACACATATGCTATCTATCCATGTTTGTTTTGTACGTGTATTGCACTAGAATTCACGCAGCCAAGATCAAGGTAATTGCATCGGCCCAACTGCCAACTGCAGTTTCATTCTGCAATTTTCTTTCAACCCGATTGGATGTGATTTCAAGCGCGATTCGAATATTAAAGAGTGTCCCGCTTTCGTAAAACGTGCATGATTAACACGGCTAATTGATAAACTTTATTCTAATCTAAATAAATTACATGAGAATATTACACTGGAAAATGCACAACTTTATTCATTTAAAAATTTGTGTCTTATTCGTAAGTTTGTTTAGTGATTATTGTTTTCAAAATATTTTGAAGTGGAAATATCCATAGAGAACTTTTCATTTCAATATTTATTGATCAACTTTATTCTAATCTAAATAAATTAGATGAGAATATTGCATTGAAAAATTTACAACTTTATTCATTTTAAAATTTGTGTATTGTTCTTAAGTGTTTTAGTGAAGTGTTTTTTATATTTTTAAGTTGAATACATACAGAATTTTTCATTTCAATAATAATTGAAAAACTTTATTCTGATTTAAATAAATTACATGAGAGTATTACATTCCAAAATGCATAACTTTATTTACTTCAAAATTTGTGCAGTGTATGTAAGTTGTTTTAGGTGATTATTATTTTAAAAAGTTTTAATGTTGAAATATCCATAGAAAATTTTTAATTTCAATATTAATTGGTTCTGTAATTTTTTAATCACAAATATCACAATATATTTTTCTGTAGATTTTTCCAATTTATTGCTATGGTCAAGATTATGAAGGTAAGTGTAAAAGAAAGTGGAATTTAAAAGTTAAGATTCTGAACAATTTATTATTGAACAGTTGCCGACGTTCAGTGCACATTTTCCACTTTGGGTTCTGATATTGAAGACCTCATAACGGCAACACTGAAGAGACCAGTTGGATTTAAGGGGGTTCCCATGTTTGCTGACGATCGTAACGGTGTCAAAGATTCAAATCCCCATTGTGCTATATCGAAAGACTCCAGCGATGGGGATGAACGCACATATAGCCTGAGAATTAACGATTTTACACGATGCGGGGTTTTTAAGCGGAATGTAAGTACATAATTCATTAAGAATAATATTTTTATCATATCATAATCAACGTATATTTAAAGGGCTTTGTTCATGTGCGGATTTGGTTCCCTCAATTCCCTGGCGTGGTGATGCAATCGGATCAGGAATTAATCATTATGTGCAAGCCACCGGAGCCAACTATCATTGAGAATAAAGCAGCTGGATTCGCTGGATCATTGTGAGTTTGACAAAAGCTTTAATTTATTTATTTAACGCCAATTATTTAATTAATATAAATTATATAAAAATATAAATTGTAGCCGAAAGGATAAAAAAGAATTGGAAAATTAAACGTATTAAAATCTGAGGGTGTTTACAAAAGTATTAATGATCCAAAATTCGTTGCATGGATTGAGGAAACTCCTGAAAAACTCAATCAGATCAAAAAGTATTAGTATTAGTAATTAGTGGTAGCTTAAGTATAAGTATTAGTAAGTTCAGAAAACAATAGAAAATTATAAAATAATATTTTTCAAAAATGATTTTTTTGTCAGTCCCCATGGAGCTCGGGTATCCGGTGTCGTTGAGGAGATGCCAAATAGATTGGAATACGAGGTGGCGCTTTATAAGGAGGCGCCTCCCATAGCACGCGTCAGCGGTACCAACAATCCAGTTAGTTCATCGAATGATCCTCCCTCATCAGTGGCCAGTGAACAGACCGTGGATCAGGCAGTTCCGCTGGGAACCAAACTGCAACTGCGGGCACGTATCAGTCAATCGGTGTGGAAATATGTTAAATTAATGGAGGTTACAGTGTCACCAGATCCAGGTACGTTTGATTGATTCTATATACGAATGTCGAAAAATGTTACTCAGAATACGAAAATTCCGAAAAATATTGGGAATCCAAAATTAAGAATCCAAAAATTAATAATCCAAAATTACGAATCTAAAATTAGGAGTACAGTTATGGCATCCAAAATTAGGAAGACAAAAATTGGGAAATCAACATTTGGGAAAACGAAAAATAGGTATGCAAAAATTGGGAAAACATATATTGGGAAAAGCCTAAATAAAAAATATTTCTATGAAAATAGCGCGATTTTTAATGAAATATTTTTTTTTTCGGCTTTCCTAATTTTTGTTTTTCCAATTTTTGTTTACATAATTTCGTTTTCCTATTAGCAAAAAGACAACATTTGTCGAACTAAAAAGTTTCAAAATCAGGACTTCGATGTCATTACACAAATATATGCTCTGTGCCACCTTATATAAAAATTTAATAAATTTATCATTTTTGTGTTCGTCGTATGCTTTGAGTAGCGATATTAGTTGGTTGCTTGTTGCTTATATATTTTTCAATTTTTTTCAACAAAAATAACCGACGCGTCGGTTAACCGAACGTCGCGACTTTCTGGCACAGAGCTATTTGAATAATGTATAAATCTATTCTAAAGAATTTAATCAATGACAGAAAAACCAAAGATTTTTGTTTCCTGTTTATTTTACTCTAAATATTTTTCTTAGTCGAAATTCCTAATTTGTTCTTCTTAATTTTAGATTCCTAAAATTTAATTCTTGTTTTTTTTTTCTTCTCTTTTAAAATTCCTTAAAAAAGTTTCGGAATTCGTATGAGGTACGCATTTTATTATAATTTTTTTTTTTCAAAAAACAATGAAATATTTTTAAGAATTTGTATTGTACTTTAGAGAATCCCCATGCCCATGGTGCCGTGTCTCTGGTGCATCATGGATGTCGCAATCGAGAGCTGGCCACTATAATACCACATCAACCGGCCAAATATCGCGACAGACCCAACGAGGTGTTCCTCGACTTTGAGGCATTTCTGTTGAGCTCCATGAAGGAGAAGGCCACACTTTGGATACACTCGCAGATCAAGGCCTGCATCGACATGGCCGATTGTACACCTGACTTCTGTGTGGATCTATATGAGCCCTCTGGTCATGGCCGTCGGCGGCGTCAAATCGAATCAACGACATCAAGATCAACAACTCCAGTGATGCAACAGCGACCGTACAGTGTGAACAACACCTCATCTGGATCTGGATCAGAGTTCAAGCGATTCAAAGAGAACATTGAGTACACCGTTATAATGCCGGGACAGGTTGATAAAAAGATGGGACTCTTGATCGATTTGACGCAACATTGCCGTGGCGCTTTGCTCATTAGCTCGTTTTTTGTCTTCATGATTACGTTCTGCTTCACAATGGTAAGAAATGATTATAATTTGCATTGCATTGGCAGTTATATAACTTGATCTGTTTCTCCTTCTTTTCCCACCTCTCTCTCTCTCTCTTTTTTCTTGCAGAGCTGTATGCTGGCCTTCCGCGTTCAGGCCGATAAAAAGCTGAGATCACTCCAGTTCAGATCTGGGTTCAACACAGGTTACGCCGGTCGAGCGGTCGTTCAATAGACGCCCCTCTCGCTCACTCTCTCTATCGATCTGACTGCCACTTAAAGAGATGGCGCCCTGCATTTACAATTGATGTACATATCCATGCATTTAACATGTACGCGTGTACCTTACATTTATTTACATCATTAGCATCAATTATATTTCGTTTAAATATCAAAATAAATTTACATATTCAATTAAGAGTTATGAGAAACTTAATAGACTTATATTTTCAATTTTTATTTAAAAATTATGGAATACAAGTTATTTTTCAATTTAAATTATAAAAATAATACATAAAATTTATTTTAAAAATTGTATAAAAAAAATTTTAAAATACTTTTTTATTTTCAATTTTATAATCGGTAATAAAAAATAGAAAATTAGTTTTAAATTACAATCATTAAATAAAAACTGAAATTTTATTATGATTTTATAATTCTATTTGGACCAAAAATTAAGAGCTTTCATTACATTTTCTTGATAAAAAACAACAAATAAATTTTACTTAATAATTTATATTCTAAAATTTATAATCAGTACGGCCCCTGGAATTATAGAACAAAACTAAGCCATAGAATCGACTTATGTATTTCTAATGAAAATTTAATTGATAATTCAAATTTTATGTGTGGAAACAAATGGTAGTGGTATGAGACTAAAATTAAAATTATGAAAATAATTTTTATTTTTATTTTCAATAGCATTTCAATTATTTTGAATATTCGCGCAGAGTCCCAATGTATGTTCTGAAATTATTATAAAATCACATAATTCATAATATTCCAGTAATTAAGTAAATATTTATATTTACCAATTGTAAATTCTTACTCTTCATTTTCTTCATTAGCTCGAACATCTGTGATTGCAGGCTGTTCACTTTGGACTGGCTTATGGGGCATCGAAAACAACAGTTTCCTCCAGAACAAGGGATCATCTCGCCTGAGATACGTGTGGTATTTCATAAAGATCTTGAGCTCGTCATCTAGGTTTTCGATATCAACTCCTGGATATAATATGACTATCAATCGCTTATTTTTATCCATCGAAGTGGCTCTAATAGCCGTGCGGAATTCAAAGAGACCCCAGGATGAGTTAATGAAGCTATTGGTCATCAATATGATGACCCTCTTGGAATCTGCAATTGAGCTCAATATGCATGCCGGAATGGATTCACCTATCAACCAGTCGCGTTGATAGAAGCAGAGTTTATATTCACGAGATCCCCTCTCCAATTTCTCAACATACTCCCCTATCAGATTTAGGTCCACATGTGAGAATGCCAGAAATGCATCGTTTTTCAGAACAATGTCTGCTTTGGGTTCTGGGTGAGAAATCCACTTAAGACAAAGATTCCGTTCATACAACCACATGAAAATAGATTTCTTGAAATAACAGTATAGGAATATGATGACAGCAAATCCGAGCAGGCAGCCAAGAGTAATATAAAAGAAAGGTTTACAAACACCAAAATGTACCAAAAGAGTCCAGAGGCCATGATATTTTTGAAAACATTTCAACTCAGTGTGATCACGATCATAAATAATATTAGACGAATCTTCAAGAAACTTTAACATATCGCAATTACATTCCCATGGATTTCCAGATAGTTTCATGGATATTCTGAATGCTCGACTTGAAAGAAATTCAAATACTTCCTGATCAAGAGATTGAAGACTGTTATAGCTTAAGTCCAAATAAGTTAAATTCGGTGGCAATTGATCCACAGTAATACTTGTCAGTTCGTTATTGGCCAGATGAAGTTCTCGTATATTTGAATATCCATATAAAGTTGTATTAGGTAACTGAGTAAGTTTCTTGTTGTTGAAGAACAGTGAAACATTCACAGCTTGAGGAATGGGCATCTCTGGAATTTTCACACCAATCTCTATTTGATCACAAATTATTGTAAATCGCATAAAAAAACGGACCAGAACGCAATGACAGCCTCTGGGACATGGTTTTTGATTTATATCAGCTCTGAAGGCGCAATCATAGCGGTTTCGGCATATAAAACCTGTAAAATTAGTTTTCTCGATATCTATATATTCATCTATATCCAAAATCATCAATTTATTTTGTAGTATTGTGGAACTGAAATGAAATGCACTGAATTATGAATTGTATTTTTAACAGTATTTCTGAACAAACCTCAGCCAATTGAATTGAGAGTTCTTACTTCCACGGAACGTCAAAGATCTTAAATTGACCAAGTCCAGAAAATGATCCTCAGTAAGACTATGGATGTCGCAGAAATAAAATTTTATTGACGACAATTTTGTTAAGCCTCGAAACAGTTGTTTCGCAATTATAAGTAGTTCTGATCTTATTGAACATAGAAATTCAAATTCTTTTAAGTTCTCCATTCCTCTAAGAAGGTTATCATTAAGTTTTGAAAACCTGCTATCAATATCCAGTTTCTTTATCTGGGTGAGATTAGTAAAATTAAAATCAGTGCATTTGCTTAAGTCAAACGCCGTTTCAAAAATTGAACTTATGAACGTGAACGTGTCGAGATATTTGAATTTTCTTAAGAACTGATTTATTGGCACGCATTCATCAATCTTTTGATGCCATACAATTTTCTTTAAGTTAATTAAATTCGACGATAGGAAATTGAGATATTCACTGTCTTTATATTTCTTGTAATTTATCTTGATTTCCTTCACGTTCCCTTTGTTGCAGTTTTTGAAGATATTGCTTATATAAACTTCCTTCGACATATCACACAGCTCTATATGATTTTGAGCATCTTTTTCATGAAGTTCTGTAGAGCAGTTTAGCGTAGACTTCGCCTCTTTATTAATATCAAAGGATCCTTTCATATCACTTAATGGACAAATTTCCTCGGAAAAGTCGAAAGTCTCGCATTCAAATTCCACAGTATCGCCGCATAATTTTACATCACAATAACCTATACAATCACTCGAACAATAATGTTGTGTTATAAGTGAGCATGTCGATTCGAATATGGATTTATAAATAATAGAATAATTTGAACGTATTTTCAGTTCAATTTTATTAGCATTTTTTAATGCAAAACACACGCAAAGGCACAAAATTGTAAGTATTTTTATCCACATTTGAAATATTCGAACATTAATTCCGGGTTCGCGGCTTCAAAGTCAAGTTGAGACTGCGAAACTTTTGGATAAGTTAAGTTTATTAATTCACCACAGAAAATAAATAGTACTCTAATCGGAAAGGCGACAATTTTAATACCCTTTTATTAATGCGCAGTGCGTAACCTATGAAAGTATTACAAAAATTGCAAAAATAAGACAAGGTTACGGAATATTTAGGAACAATTTAATTTTATGTTTGCTCTTTTTAATCTTAATAACACGCAGAATGAATAAATAAATAAAGACATACCCTATTCATCTGAGATCAGCACGTCCTTCGAACTGTTAATTGAGTTTAGCCTTGCGTCAATACAATGTGATTGTATTGTTGCAGGGTATAATCACATGACCGATAGCGTAACTCCGATGGGAATTCCACTATTTCTTTAAGTGCAAATTTGCAGAATTGTATTTATTTGTTTAATTACTTATTAGTTTACACGAAAACCATCTTGCAAAATCATTTCATGATAAGCTGTGACCTTTACAAAAAAAAAAAAACATTATAAATTGTGTCTCAATTCATTAAAATTCCATGAAATTTCTGAAATATTGAGAACTCGTTCTATTTTTCAGTTAGTTAAGAGTTCAAGTTGTTATTCGTTTCTCTTTTTGATATATTATTGAATATTGAATAAATAAAAAAATCATTTATTTAAAGAAAATTATATTATCAATATATACAAAGCAATAAAAATGTGCATCAGTATAAAATTTGAATCATTATCTATACTTTCGCAGCAATTAATTTATTGGTTCAGCCGCAGCTTAAACTACATATTATTTAATACTAAATGTTATCTACAAAATTCAGGCTTTGTGGAATACAGTAAGTTGGCGATAAATGGGCCACAATAAAACTGTCCAAAATGTCACTAGCTGGCGTTTTTAGCCAGCAGCGATAAACCACTAAGCCTCAAATGTCAGAGCCAAAGCCATGGCCAAAAAGCTGCTTTAATTGATTCATTTTAATCCGAGTTGGCATCTGCCCCAAAATTGCACTTACAGTGCTCACTAAGTTGCTTCGACCAGATATTAAATAATCTGTATATTTGGCACAAACATACATGTATACATAATATATGTATAATCACATACAGAAAGTATATATGTTATTTCTTTGCTGACATAAATCAGGCGTATTTAATATATAAAATCTTATTGTGGCCATGTTCAGCATTTAATATGTAAGAGTCGATGTAAATATATTTATAGCTTATGTTCTTATTGTCTGTTGCATAGTGAATTTAATTAAATTTGTTTAATCTATTGAAATGATTATGTTATTGATGCAACTCACTTTGTGCTCACCCATTAATTAAAAAAGTTTTGGTTGTGGGAAAACAATGCATTAAGATTCAAAAGTACCGCACGCCGACGGTTTATTACCCTTCAACGAAATTATAAAATCATGTAATCTATAATGAAATTAATAATACAAATAATAATAAAAATAATAAAATAATCAAATACTAATGTTAAATCTGTCTGTCCGTTGCTCTTTTCAAGATCTATGTATAATTAAATACTTCAATAATTAAGTACCCACTAAAAACACAATAAATTAAATGATAAAGTCAAGACACTCTTTGTCAAGTGGCTCATCAACTTTTCCGTGTGATGCAAGGATTACTGTTTATTTTCTTGCCTGCAACTGAAGCGTAAATAAAAAAAAAAAACACGGGGAAAATCGCAAAAAGCTTTTATGGAAACTTTCGAAAATTGTAAACTGTTGTAAAAAGATAAAAAATATAAAGATATATATATTTTTATATTTATTTTTTATTTGCACACGGTAAATTGTTAATGTGGTGATTGGTGCTGGGCTAACAGGGCGTATGATTAATGCGTCCTAGGCTCGCGTTAGTCTCAATGAAAATCAATTAATTAAGTAAGCACAAAGGCAAAAACGAAAGACACGCGCGTGTACTCATGAATGAATCAACGAACAGCCGAATGAATAAACGAATGAACGAATGAATGAGTGTAATGACTCTTTCATTAGGCAGCCAAGCGTGAATAAAGCATTAAATGACAGACATTCAGACACTCAGTACGGACAGTTGGCTTGGACAAAGGAAAGAGAGGGGACGACGGTGGGTCAGGTGATAGGGACATCGTTGCTGGGAATCAAAAGCGAGGCAGCTGCATAAATTTCCATTTAGACAAATGTGACAAACGGAAATTGCATTTGGCGTTCTGCTGCGCTCTCAACAGCATTTCAGCATCCTGAGGATGGGGAGGATGAGGAGGAGGAGGAGGAGCAGCTCGGACTGGCAGCAACAGGAACAGTCAAGGAATTCACCAAGGACCTGTGCCGAATGCTGCTTACTTTGTTGCCACTACCCAGGATTGCAGCGCATCGCTTTAATAATTGATAAACACTTTGAAGCATATTGAAATGTAATTCATAACGAATCAGCAGCAGTTGCTTCGTTTGTATGTGTGTGTGTGTGTGTGTACTCGGTCCATAAGCAAATGATGATGAATTACGTGCCTTGCGGTGCCACATGCCACATGCCACATGCATAAGTCATGTTGCACGAGTTCCGAACTCGCGTCCTTATCGCATGCTGATTCAATTATAAACCTAGTCGACTTGCATTTTATTAACTTATGTACAGAAACAACAAAAAATTGAATAGGATTGTTTGACTAGCATATATCCTGTGAATGGATAGATTTTCTGATTCAGTGATAGATAGTTTTTACCCTGTGCCTATTGAAAATACACAATAAGGGTGTAATGGTTTTGTGAATGTTTTTGGTTTTTGCTGTAGCATTAGGAATGCTTAGATATAAGTTAATAAATAAAACAATAAATAAATATAACATAATATATAATCTTTGATCGGATTATTATATTACATAGCTGTCATAGGAACGATCGGTCGCAAATCAATTTTTCAAGATCAAGATTAACTAATCTGTCAAAATATGCATATAGGTTGGTAATATACATCCTGACAAAATTTAGTTGAAATCGGTTTACTATATCATAAAGCTGTAATTTTTTTTTAATTGGAAATTTATTTGCAATATTTATTTTTTTATTAATTGTCAACTAAGAGCAGTTGATCATTTAAGTAAATTTTAAAATAAAAGTTAATTAACATAAAAATTAAATATTATAGCTATATTTAAATTAAACTGAAAAGATAAAAAGTTAATCAAAAAAATATAAATCTGGCGGTATTTATCAACAATTCGATTAATTTTTTGTATATTTTAAGGTTCGAAATTAAGCTCGATTCACTGTTTGGATTTATATTACTACAGTGAACACCCAATGGGGACGAAACGCCTCCTTCATGGTGTATTTGTTGTTTTAAAAGTTTGACGAAATTTAAAATAAATGACTTTTTATGCCAATGTTTATTTCGATTCATTTAAAATTGTTATTTAATTTTGTTATAAAACATATTGGAAGACAAAAGACTCGGAAGAATACATACACATAAGTATTAAAAGTAGAAGCGAACGAACCTAAAATCTATGGCCTGATAGGTAAGGTAGATCTACAAGACTTTCGTACAGTTCAAAATAAATATTTAGGTAGTGACTCTACTTCATAGATTCGTCTTCATATGGCCCCACATGCAGCCCATGCTTCACAGGCACGCCGATCATTCTTCACGCACGAAGAGAATGAGAATTTAACCGAAGATCAGCGAAAGCGTCGTGCACGTCTGCATCGTATTTTGGTTATTGTCAAGATTACAATATTTGTTGTGATATGGTTATATTTTTCAGTATTTATGATTATTACCGAACCGTATGAGGAACATGAGATGGTCGTATCGATGGAGCCAAATCGACCAACGACATTGAAACTCTCCGAGCAACCGAAGGGTGAATTTATCAGTGTTCGGCTCAAGGGAAAGATCGACGAAGATGCGACAATTCGGCCCAAAAAGGCTGGGGAAAATCAAAGCTATGTCATTGTCAGTGCGATTAAATTTGATAGCGATACGAATCAGACCTTATGGTCATCCAAAGACTGGAAGGTCTATCTTGATGATAAGGATAAAAATGAAATAAGTACAGTAGAAAAGCACATTAAAGTGGATGGCTACAACTCGAAAGCATTCATGTTATCCGAGTCGGACAGAGGATTACAGCCAAGGAGTTCATCGGATATTCCCCTAAGCGTGTCCTTGCTGAATATGGGCGAAAAGCCAACGGCATTCTCCGCGATTCTCAAACCCAATCCGCTCAATGAAAATCAAGGTGTAATCTATGCGCTTCTTCTACTCTGCTTCCTGTACGTACTGATCATCTTTGATATTGCGGATCGAACATTTGCCGCACTATTGACAGCCACACTATCCATCGGTGTCCTCTGCATGTTGGGTGAACGACCATCGCTGGAGAGGATCATCTCGTGGATTGACATGGACACCCTGATGCTGCTCTTCGGCATGATGCTGATGGTGGCCGTGCTCGCGGAGACGGGTGTCTTTGACTATATGTCCGTGTTCGCCTATCACTTGTCGAAGGGTCAGCCTTGGTTCCTCGTCTTCCTCCTGTGCATGCTGACCGTGACACTGTCCGCTTTTCTCGATAATGTGACCATCATCATGCTAATGGTGCCCGTTATCATTCGGCTGACCGAATGCATGGGCCTGAGAACAACAACGGTTCTCATCTGTGTGGCGATCTTCTCGAATATCGGTGGGGCACTGACGCCCGTCGGGGATCCCCCCAATGTGATAATCGCAACGAATAAATATGTGGTTGCCGAAGGTGTTAACTTTCCCATCTTTGTCATTCACATGCTGCCTGGCGTATTCTTCAGCATCATTTTTACTTGGATTTTTCTGTACTTTGTACTTCGTACTAAATTGCATGCGGGCAGCGAGGATCAGATGCGGGAATCCATCAGGAATCTGACAAAGACGGCGGCCAAGTTCAATGCACCCACACCCAGCGAGGAACAAATGCGTCGTGATATTTTCAATCGGATCGAAGAGCTCAAGGAGCGATACAGACGGAAACAGGATGCGAGAACCTTTGGCCTGCAGCCCGCATCGAATTTCATTGAAACGCTGGCCGAGATGGAGGCCAAGTACAAGCTGAGGAACAAGCCTCTGCTGGTCAAATGCTGCATCGCCTTGGCATTTGCCATTCTGCTCTTCATACTGAACTCATTCCCCTTCATGAAGGGCATTACGCTGGCTTGGTCAGCCATGCTGGCGGCAATATTACTATTAATTTTGGCCAATAAACCGGACATGGATGCGGTGCTGGATCACGTGGAATGGTCCACATTGCTCTTCTTTGCCGGCCTCTTTGTCCTGGTCGAGGCCATCTCCGAAATGGGACTCATCGATGTCGTGAGTGACTGGACGACTTCGCTAATAATTAGCGTGGACGATGATCATCGCGTGATCGCAGCGATTATGCTGGTTATGTGGATCAGTGCGATATTCTCGGCATTTGTCGATAACATTCCCATAGTGACAATGATGCTGAAGCTGGCCATTAAGGTGTGTAGCAATGATGAGTTGCGATTGCCAATGCTACCACTGATTTGGGCCATTTCGATGGGCGTCTGCTTTGGTGGCAATGGCACACTAATTGCCGCCTCCTCCAATGTGGTAGCAGCTGGTATTGCCAATCAACATGGCTATAAAATCACATTTTTAGAGTTTTTTAAGTACGGTTTCCCATCGATGCTGATTTGCGATGTCGTTGGTTCAATTTATCTGCTTATCGCCCATGGACTCTTTCAATGGCACTAGCGGGAGTAGAAGAAGCAGCAGAAGGAGTAATTGACCCTCAGACTCAGCCAGACAGACAGACAGACAGACAGACTGACTGAATTTTAGCCCCATCCATTTGCATTTGCTGTCAGCTGGCCAAAGAAACTTTTCGCTGAACCTCGTGGTGAACTTTATTATTTCAACTGCAAACTTTTTAATGACCAAATCAAATCGAAAGTTGTAATGAAAAGAAACGAATAATGTTTGAAGGAAGTGCCAATGGAATTGCCTACAATACTAAAAAATTGCAAAAAAAAAACTATGCAATTGAATTGGTTCTTTATTAATGGAACAGCGGCAATGCGTTAAATTCAGTTGATTGTCTGACTCCATAACCTGCAACGTCTCGAATATGTTTCTGTAATCGTAATGACGTTTATTGTCCGCTCTCCCATCGTTGACCTGACTTCAGTGGGCAATCGATTGACGGCTGTGTCTCAGTGCACAGCATGTCAATCGTATGCCACAGTGATACCAATGTCGACCTGCCACATTCCACGTTGCAAGCCATCAACCGGACAGCCCATTAAGTGATGGCGCCAAGAAGTAGATAGCACAAAGCTTTAACATATATGATTATTGATCGGAAGGTGATACATATAATATATAATACATACGAGTTGAAAAACGGATGGCCAAAAGCAATGAGCATAAAAATATATATACACAAATAATATCTAAATCACACTTTGAATATTTGATATTTTAATCTAACCAAATTAACTGTAAGTAAACAGAAAATAAAATATTTTTTATTCTCAAACAAAGTTACAGTTTCCCTTCAATTTAAGTCTAGTTATAAGATATTCTATAATTTTATATTATTCTATATAAATCGCTATTCAAATTACAACTGCGAGTGTTGTAAATGTATGTACTATTTGCTTGATTAATAAATTCACTAAAAATTTAGGGTTTCAATTTTGAGCTGAATAAAATGAATTTTGTGCCAAAGAAAGCTAAAGAAAAAATGCTTAAGAATGCAACAAAAATAAAGAAATATTGTGGATTGATATATCGTATTGAAAAATTATGGAAAAGAAAATTATGATTATAAGCCGGGATTATTACCCTAACCGAAACCGCAACCTCTAACCAGTAAAAACCGATTGAAAAAAATATTTTAATTTAACCGACATCTGAAAACCTAAGCTCTTTAAGCCGAAATAACCGTTTATTAACCGATTTATTTATAAAAGTTAATTTTGGTTTTTCATACACTAAAAAAAAATAAATTAATTAACATGTTAAAAACAATTAAAAACAAACAATTTTAAATGTTGATTTTCTTATGTTTGATTTTTAATTTTTATTTAGTGATATTCATGATCAAATTTTCAAAGCACTGAATAAGCGCATATAAAATTAATTTGTTAAGTGAAATATTGAAATTGTTGAAATTAAACTAAACTACATCAAACTAAATAATATGTGACATAATTGTGTGAAGGAAGCATTAAAAAAGTAATGCCTTTTTAAATATTACTATTATACTATTAATATAATTATATTTTTGCAAAAATATATTTTTTGTGAACCGAAACCGAAACGGGTATTTCAAAATCGAAACACACAAAAACCGGTTCACCGTTACAAAACCTTTATCCAAAAATTTTGCGTAACCGATAACCGAAAACCTAAATGCGAATATAACCGAAACCGTAACTGAAAACGATATTCGTTTCGGTTTTAATTCCTGATTATAAGGATGTAAAAATGACTAATGCCGGTAATACGGGCCTGTTAATTTAAATTTGTGATAAAAAATTATCCTTGATCATGCTCCATTGTCTTATATAATTAAATTTCAGTGTTACGCTCTTCCTCAAAATAATCAAGGATGCTTTTCAAATTTCACCTACTTCAAAATTGATGAGCATAGTGTCATGCATATTTATTCAAATTGAACATTTTTTACTTTAGTTTTTATCATTAACACTTTTCCACGAATTAACTATACTAAATGCAGAGCGAAAAATTCTTTTTAGCTGATTTTATTATAAATTTTCTGATCGCACAATTAATATAGTTTTTTATGTAAATTGCAATGGCTCTAATTGGATTGCGCAATCCATTTAGGCTGGAGGAGGAGTATTCTGATGAAGATCTACGCCGTCGTGCCATTCGAAATCGCATACTCACGCTTATCAAGATAACAATCTTTTTAATAGTATGGACATTTTTCACAATATTTATGATTATTACACCGCCTCATTCGCCGACGGAAAATCTAGTACCGCTTAGTCCCAATAAAATTCAAGTCGTTGAATTGGACGAGCAACCGACCGGTGAATTTGTTATTATGGAGCTGAAGGGTAACATAGATAGTTCAAAAACAGCTAGTCCCAAACAGGCATCGGATGACGATCCATATATTGAGATCAAACTTGAAACTGTTGATACAAATGCGAATGAAACATTGTGGAAATCGAAAACCTGGTGTGTATATATAGATGTACCGGAGTTATATTCTACGGCCACAGTGAAACATACATTTAAAGTGGATAAAGAGAGTAACAAATTGATGGAGAAAAGTTTACGATCTTCGAAAGATTCTGATATTAAAATGCATGTGTCACTTTTAAATCGCCATACCGAGTCGACTGGTGTCTCCATGAAAATCGAGGCCAATCCCGTGGATTCCACAACAGGAGTAATTCTGGGAGTTTTGCTGATTTTGTTTCTGTACATTTTGATCGCCTTTGAAATAACAGATCGCGCATTTGCCGGAGTTCTGGTTTCCCTGACCGCCATTGGCATACTCTGTGTCTTGGGAATGCGACCATCGTTTCAAACAATTCTTTCGTGGATCGACATTAACACTCTCATGTTACTATTTGGCATGATGATTATGGTGGCGATTCTGTCGGATACGGGTCTATTCGATTATCTGTCCCTGTTCGCCTATCGACTATCAAATGGCAATACTTGGCTGCTACTATTTTATCTGTACATGTCCACTGGCATTCTGTCCGCTTTCCTGGACAATGTGACAATGGTGCTGATGATGGTACCGGTGACAATTCGATTGTGCGAAGCAGTCGGATTGAAGACCACGTTAGTTCTCATCAACATTGTGCTATTCTCGAATATCGGCGGAGCACTTACTCCAGTGGGGGATCCCCCCAACATGATAATTGCCACCAATAGTTTCATTGTTGCCAATGGCGTCGATTTTGGTAATTTCACACTGCACATGTTTACGGGCGTTTTTTTTAGTATGCTCTTGGGCTTTCCCATGACCTATTTGATGACCCGGAAGCACATCTTCATTGGCCGAGCTGATCAGTTGCGACGCTCTATAGCGGGACTGGAGAAACTGGCCAAGGGTCTGAAGGACGAGAACCGAGATATTACAAAGAGAATCGCCGAGCTTCAAGAGCGTTTGAAACGAAATGAGGTCAACACAAATACACCCAACAAGGACTTTGATGATAATCTGAATGACATGAAGATGAAATACAAAATACGAGATAAGATACTGCTGATCAAGTGCTGTGTTGCCTTTGGATTTGCCGTCACAATGTTTTTGGCCCATTCATTTCCCAACATGGAGGGAATTACGCTGTGTTGGGCAGCAGTTTTGGCTGCATTACTTTTGCTGATTCTGACGGACAGACCGGATGTGGATAAGGTGCTCGAGGGTGTCGAGTGGGACACTTTGATCTTTTTCGCTGCACTCTTTGTCCTAACGGAGGCCCTGGTCGAACTTGGCCTTATCGACTGGGTGAGCAAACAGACAATCGCTCTCATCATGATGGCGGACAAAGATTCGCGATTATGTGTGAGCATTTTGTTATTGCTGTGGATCAGTGCAATTACCGCGGCCTTTCTCGGCAACATTCCCATAACACAAATGATGCTTAAGCTGACAATTAATCTGGCAACGAACGACAAACTCAGTCTACCACTGCATCCCCTGGTTTGGGCCATTTCATTTGGCTGCTGCTTCGGCGGCAATGGAACCTTAATTGGCGCTTCAGCCAATGTGGTAACTGCGGGCATGGCCAACTCATTTGGCTACAATATCAATTTCAAGTACTTTTTTATTCTCGGCTTTCCGCTCATGATCCTCACTTGTGTGATAGCTAGTATATATTTGCTCATTGTACACTGTCTATTCACTTGGCATTAAACAACACACCTTCATAAAATTTTTTTTTACTTTTCTATCAAAATTCATAATTTATTTTTATCGTTTGACATTATTTAGCATTTAAAATCAGTTATCCATTTCACAATTGAATAAAATGTGCCAATATAAAGTTGCAGTTTTTTTTTAATTTCTTATACATATGGGCATTTCCAGATAAAGGTCCACCTCGCCCAAAAATGTAAAATTGTGAAATTTTCTTCCAAAAATGTGTTCAAGTTATTTATTTCAGCAATATACGCTACAAGAAACTCAATAGGATGAACATAATGATTCTATATTGGAATTAATTCACATTTTCTTTATTTTTGTCCATTTTCTTTAAAATTACAATGACGATTACACTAAGTAAGATAATAAGATTTTAAATATATGAATATTTAATTTAAATATGAATATTTAATTTAAATATGAATATTTAATTTAAAACAAGTTTTAGAAGCTGTCAATAAAATAAAATTTGATGAACAAATTCTTGGAACAAACTTGGTACAAATTACTAATAAAAGTTATAAAGTAAATAAAATGATAATAACATGTCAAAATTATTTCTAAAATGGAAAACTACAATTTTTTATTATGGTTTAAGAGTATTTTCTTCCAAATTACTCGCCACATTTCGCAGACTTTCGCATTTGTCAAGATGAAGTTAAACATGTCTTCCATTTTTTGTCGCGATCCCAATGCATTATTTTCTATAAATAGTTCGAAAACGACATGTCTTCAAAGCTTGGTGTTGGTAAAATGCATTAAACACATGAGAAAATATTTTTGAAAATGTAAACTTTTGTCATTTGTTTTTAGACCACGTACTTTAAAAAAGTACAGTGGTCTATTAACTTTGTCACAAAAAAAATGTGCGTAACAGGCAGAAGGAGGCGTGGCCGACCCCATAAAGTATATATATTCTTGATCAGCATCAACAGCCGAGTCGATATAGCCATGTCCGTCTGTCCGTCTGTCCGTCCGTCCGTCCGTCCGTCCGTCCGTCCGTCTGTCCGTCTGTATTGACGCCTAGATCTCAGAGACTATAAGAGCTAGAGATACCAAACTTGGTATGTAGGTTTGTCTTTATTGCACACAGATCGAGTTTGTTTTAGATTTTGGCCACGCCCCCTTATACGCCCACAAATTAGATATATCTTAATTATAGCGACAATTTTAAAGATAGACATTTCTAATAAGGCATAGACAAAGATAACATTATTATCCACATTTGCTGAAAATTTCGCGATCGGATAATGAACAGCCAAGATATCAAGCAACTAAATTCGCCTTTATTTGCCTTGCATTATCAGCAACAATAACAACAACAACAACGATCACAACTAGATAACAATTGCATCTGGCTTACACTCTAGTAAGAATGAAATCTATCGTAAGAATATCGCTTATCAAGGCAGACAGTGGCGCGATGTGCAGAGCGTAGGAACTCTGAGTTCGGGTCTCGGGTTCGAACTCTAGGACGGACAAATTTTTTTTTTTTAATATATTTTAAATTCAATTAATTTGTTAGTATTTGATCGGCATACGTTTTTTTAAATGCTATTCAATTTTAAAAGGGTGTTGGCAGAGTTCCTAACTGCGAAATATAAAGTCGCTGAAGTCTTAACATATTTGAACTTGGGCCACGTGTGCTAAATTCCCGTCAATTTTGCAATGTTCGGGAGTCGCGGGCTCAACTCCCATCACAAACAAATTTTTTAAAAATTATTTCTGATTAGCAGACTTTTTAGAACATAGGTCCGCGGCTCGAATCTCACGTTGGACAGATGTTTTTTTTTTGTTTTATGATTAATGAAAATTTTAATTACATTTTTATAAATGTTGTATGTTTACATCAATTCGATATTTGTATTATTTTGTTTTATTTTTGGTAAAAATATATTAAATGCTTGTAGCGACTTATATTATTTTTAGCAGGGTTTGCTTTTGCATAGTAAGTACGGGGTCTCCGACAGTCGGGTATGCTCGACTGTAGCACCGTCGACTAGTTTCATTTAAAGATGTACAAATGTCGCGTTCGCGATCCTGGATATACCCATACTCCCCTGCATAAGCGATATTAAAATATTTAAAACTTCTTGAATAATAGCAGGAGTAATTTTAAACCGAAAATTTTGGCAGAAACTTATATTATAAATTTTACCTGAATTAGCTTTTTCCAATTATAGACTCCTTTGTAGTGCATCGAACAGAATCTTAATGTGGAAATCCATTGAAACTCGCCTGGCCATAATTACAAATAATTTATCTACCTCAAATCCATTTGGGGCACACAAATTGTGCTATGAAGAAAGGAAAACTGTTTTTCAGATACACTAAAGCGCTGCTGGAGACCCGGAAATATCTTGAGAAATTTGCAGTTTGTTCTTTTGGTCAGCGTGAACTAATCAATCAAAAGCTTGTCAATGGAATTTTGTGAGGAAACTTAGACACAGCTTGCAAAGTGCTTATCTACGAGCTTAAAATCAATATACTTCTTTTTTTGTTGAGTGCATGTCGCTACTTTAAACAATCTGTCAGACAAATGCGACTGAAAACTAAATTTGTTTGCCTCTGGGGGAGAATTTTGATGGCTTTTGTTTGTTGTCTTTTTGCCGCAAATTGCAGCACTCACATGTGTCCCCGGCCTTAAAACTGGGCCATAAATCTTATTGTGCCAACAGAAGTGCCCGAAAGTTGCGAGTTTCCGCACACTTTTAAAAATTTGCACACAATTTTTGTGTCTATTTCAGTCAGTGTGGTCCGAATTTTGTTTATTTATCTTATTTATGATTGATGTGCTTTTAGCTTTAAAGACTAATTAAGAAAGATTCGAATGGAATAGAGTTACTAAACAGTTTACTTTAAATTTTTTGAAATATCAGCTGAATTTTTATTTTTTATGCCCTTATCTTTTGTACAATATTTATATTGTATATTTAATAATGCTTTAACGAGGCATGCAATATTTAAGTAAATAGCCTTAGAAAGGGTATAAAAGAGTCCAACTTATTTACTGAAGCGGCTCTAATTTAATTTGGACGATTTTTTGGAGCATAGCTCGAGGGGCTTAATAATGAAATATTTATATACAAAACAAAAGAAAATGGCCAGCTAATGAGTCCCATATTCTTGCTCCTTCCTCTTTCCCATCTCTCTCCATTTCTCTTTGCTTTCGCTTTCTCTGGCAGTGACAGGCAGGCTCAAACAACTGACACTGAGAAATTGCACCCATGAAATTAAAAATAACTCAAGCGAAATGCTTGAAAACAAAAGCGCCAGCAATTTATGAAACCAAATGGATAACTCTTCAAAAAAGAAAACAAAAAATTAACGGGAAACCATTCTAAAAAACAAAAGGCTTAAAGTTTTGTTAACCAAAAGACACGTGAAATGCTCTTATTATTTTTGTTGTTATTGTTTTCGTTTTCGTTTGCGAACAAAAGCCGAAAAATGAATGTAAAAGCAGCGGAAAGAATTTGTTAGCACGTTGATTTATCATCGACAGACGAGCTATGATTCATGCTAAAGAAAGGTAGACCTCTACCACAATCTAATTCAATAACAAGAGCACTAAGCAACCGATGGAATGCGAGTAACAAATGCCAGTAAATTGTGATATAAATCACAAAAATTTCCCATGTCGGCAGCTGACAGACGACGCCTCAGAGTCCCCACAGCTTGCAAAAAAAAAAAAAAAAAAACAAAATGAGAAAAAGAGAAAATAATTTGGCAAAACCGATACCAAAAACAAAAATTCGTCAGAAGTTTTTTGGTCACATTGCACTATGGGGCTAAATCCAAAAAATCGAATATTTATTAAAAATAATAATAATAAAATAAGCTAGATTTTTGAATGCGTTTTTTTTTTATTTATGTTATATTATAAGCAATAAAAGGAAAAAGTACTTGTTAGACAAAGAAAGTTTAATCCCCTTTTAGATGGCTGTGAGCATAAAATTAAAAAAAATTGGGGGCTGGGATTTTGACACGCCCACTTTGCCAAAAAAAATTATAAGGGTAATACTAGAAACACAAAACCGCATCACAATATCCGAAGCAGTTTTCGAGTTATTAATAAATACATACCTCAAAAACTGTTCAAATACCTCATACGACAAGCGAGAAAATAAAAATTGAAAAATGGTGAGTTCTTCCGCAAAGTTGATATTTCTTTTCAAGAAATTACCTTTCAAAGCATTATCTAATTTTACAAAACATTAAAAGAACACACACAAATACAGAATACTAGTACAACCAACACATAGTACAAGCCCCTATAATTGGTATCCATTTTAAATTTTATGTCAAAAATTATCAGCCTTTGAGAAATACCAATTTGAAAATAGGCTGCAAAAACGTTGCAATGTAAACGCACGTGCTTTTCGAAAGCAACAACTGACTTTCAAAGCTGTCAGGTTTAACATTGGTCTGTTATATAACATTTATGGTACTGAACTTTACAGTTTGAAGTTTTCTTAAGATGTTAACACAAAAAAAATAGTAATATTAATACTTTGTTAAAATAATTAAATATTCGATTTTTCGGATTTCGCCCCATAGTGCATTGTCATGGCAGAAACCAAGAAGTGGCAACAAACAAACAAACTGTAAACGAAATTGAGGTTACTGTTGGTCCCAATGCATCAGCCCATTTGTGTGGAGAACGAGGCTCCATTTGGAGCATTCAGAAATTGTTCAAAGTTGGTTTACTTCTAATTGCAAAAGACTGGCAAAGTGACTCAGTCAATTTAAACTGATTTGTTGATCTCCTTTTACAAATTATTTAATATGTCCAAAGATTACAAATTTCATTTTCAAACTGAAGAGTTGGTAAGTATTTATATTTATACTCGGATATGTAAGAGCAGCCACTTTCGCCAATGCAATTTGTCTGGACCAGAAAGTATATTGTTTTCATGACTGTCCGTTATGACATACGCTTACGCACAAATGTATTTAGATGTCCAACTGACTCGTTGATGAATGGCCACAAAATGAAGTTTAATTAAGCTGACCAAATGAAAAGAAACCAAACAAAAACTCATAAATAATTTGTACACTGCACAACGGGGCGTATGTGTGATATTCTCAAGAGTTTAATTAAAATTTTTGTTTGCCAGAAAAACTTTTGAAATTGCATCCGAAATAGGCTTGCAGAGCTAAGAAATCATACAAAACATCATTAGAGTAGTTGAAATTTAAAAGCAGAGATTCTGTTTTACATTTTCATTTTACGAGTAAAGTAAATTGATGAGTGAAAACAAATTTTATTTGTTAGTTATAATTAAAAATATATCATAATATATCATATTTTTCTCGTTCAAAATTCTGGGAATTTTGTAATTAAATTTACAAGTCTAAGTAGTACTAGTAAGCAAAGAAACTCTTGAGTTTTTAATTAATGTCATCGAATGTCAACCTAAATATTATTCCTTAAATAATGATCTTTATTTAACAAAACTGAAACTTCCAACAGCTTTTGTTATTGTATGTGTTTGTCAGACTCACGTTCTGTATGTTTTCCAAACTTTTTTGCAGATGCTCACACATGGACACATCTGCCATAGGCTGTTGAGCAAACTGAACTAAAGCATGTTTCATGGCAGCACAAACACTCAACCCGTGGCATACGTGGCGTATGCATAATTTTCTCGCAACTGGCAACTCGACACAACAACAATTGAATTTATTTGCTTATTTTATAATTATATTAATATTAATATTAATATTAATATTAATATTAATATTAATATTTATATTTATTTTTAGCAGTTCCATCTTCATTAAAGTGGTTAAATTAAATTTCGATGATTTTCAAACTGTGCTCTCTCTCGCCTGCTTTAACAAACTGAATCAATTTGTATACCGATTGTGGCCGATAAACGTGACTTGGCCACGTTTGTTGGCTTTTCGACGTCTTTCCATGTAAATATGTCGATGCTGCATGGGTTTTTGTGTTCAGTCTCTGGCTTGTTTCTTCTATTGCTTGCAGCTGGGCTTCTGGCAGCTGTGGCAACTGTACTAATTCCAACTACTAGTCCACTTGACAAACACACACATGCACGCACAAATACACACACACACACACACGTACGCACATAAATAAACGTAGTATGTTGCGACTTATTATGAGCATAAATTAAGAGCAGTCTTTGTCGCTATAAGTTTTAAATTGTACTAGCTTATCTAAACTGAAGTGTAGTAGTAGACGTTGTCAACATTTTTGCATAAAAAATAAATATCATGAAATTATATACTGGTATTTCCAGGATCGCGAACGCGACATTTGTACGTCTTTAAATAAAAAAAAAAATTAAAAAAAAAACAAATCCCAAAAGTTTACATTTTCAAAAATATTTTCTTATGTGTTTAATGCATTTCATCAACACTATTTTCTTTATTAAAATAGACACGCTTTGAAGACATGTTGCTTTCGAACTATTAATAGAAAACACGGCATCGCAAACGCGACGAAAAATGAAAGACATGTTTGACTTCATCTTGAAGAATGCAAAATTCTGCGAAAGGTGGCGACTAATTTGGAAGAAAATACTCTTAAACCAAAATAAAATAATGTAGTTTTCCATTTTAGAAATAACAACGCGACAAAGCGAATGTGACAAGATTTTCATTTAATTCGATACACTTGTTTCAAATTAAACATTCAATATATTTTAATTATAATCCTATAATCTTACTTAGTGTAATCTTCAGAATGCAAACGGTCCATTTTGGAAACCAATTTTTAAGAAAATGGTCAAAAATATAGAAAAAGTGAATTTATTTCAATATAGAATCTATATGATCATCCTATTAAGTTCCTTCTAAATTGCTTAAATAAATAAATTGAATACATTTTTGAAAGAAAATTTTGCCAAATGTTTGTTTAGTAATTAGTGAGACTGTCTTAAGTTTCTAACATCTATAAAATAGTTGCAACTGAATATTAATATACCAAACTCTATTGGTTTTAGTAAAACTAAATTTGTTTATTGACCATTGCTTTTTCATTGCTTTTATTGAACATTGTAACTAAATGACTGGACAGTGCTGTAAGCTGCACACACTTTACCCAATGTAACACAATTACGCTTTAATTAGAGATAGGTTCAAGGGCCAGGAGAGGGAGTAAGCGCCTGAACAGGGAAGTAGCTTAGTTCTAGTTACCACTCAGCAGCTGCAGTTTGGTTTATTTTTGTGGCAGTCAAGTTGTGAACATCTGTAAGTGTGTGTGTGTGTGTGTGTGTGTGTAAGTTACACACATATATGTATATAGGGCACATGACAGGAGGCATGGTTAGTCGCTCTCAACTAGACAAGAAGATTAGAAAACAATAAGCAAAAAGCAGAAAGCAGAAATGTTCTTGCCATTGAAAGTTAATTTGCAATTGAAATCAGCAAGTCAAGTTTGCAAATGGAAGAGCAGCATACGAAATGAAAAAGAGACAATACTAATTTTTGTTGGACATTTGTATTGTATGTATGTTTCAGTTCCAGCAACTTGTGGTAATTAAAAGCCAAAGCATTTCGCATGTATTTGAAATGCGTTGCATAAATTCAAATTGTGACCATAAACAGGAATCTCTAAACTGGGACTGCTGATTGTATGCGCATAAATTGAGTGTACCCATTTTTGTTGTTCGACTAATTGACTGGACTCTCATTATTATGCCAACTTGTTTAGCTATGAAAAGTTGAGCTCACCAATTCGCACATATGGAAAATGTTAAGTTCTACCATTTGGAACAGTTGACAGTTTAGCAATTGCCATTAAATTGCTATTAATTCTTTATTTTCCTATAAAAACTGATAATTAACAGAATAACTATTTATAGCAACCCAAAGTTCCTTATGCCTTTGTCAAGTATTTATAATGGTATTTGAATTTATTGAAAATTCCGCTTACTCCCAATCGAAAGGACAAATCCGAAATAAAATATTTTCTGAAACCGAACTTGAACTCTAAACTAACTACAAAATAGAACGAATTCGAAACATTTCAGAAATTTCATGGAATTTTAATGAAATGAGAAACAGTTCAATTTCATGTAAAGTGAAATTCAAATCATGAAATGATATGGAAATCTCAGGGTACCCGATACGAGCCCTAGGAGTGGGAGACACAGTCAACCATCCGGATCTTGGCGATCCGGAGATGGTTCGAGAATGGAATGTTGGTCCGATCCGCTTTCCACTTTAAAACTCAGCTCCGGTGACCTGAAGCCAGTTCGCGAACAGAATCTTGGTCCGTACCATTTTCTGTCCGCGGATCTGACACTAGGCGGCAAGGTCTGGGCTACATTGGCACCAGGCGGCAGGGTCTGGGCTACATTGGGGCACCCATGGAGTGAGATTTCGGTTGGATCCATTTCTCATTCTTGGAGGCACCACCGAACGCTACCGGATTACATGGGGAGCAGCAAACAGCAAATATCATAAGCAGCAAATTATCAGACTGTAACTTGCTGCTGCTTCTACTTTCGAAGCAGCCAGAAAGCAGAAGCAAAGAAATTTTCAAAATTCTAAAAAGCCTGCTGCTGCTTCGACTTTCGAAACTATACGAAAGTAGAAGCAAAGCAATTTAAAAAATTATCAAACGACGACTGCTGCTGCTGCTTCGATTTTTGTAGGAAACTGTTTTGTGCTATTACTTCGACTGCTACTTTTGTTTTTTTCAGAAGCATAAGCAGAAGCAAAATCAACAGAAATGAAAATTTTTTCAGTTTTTTAAACACTGGTTTTATTGTAAACCAATACGTATGTAAGCAAACAAAAAAATAAAATTCTGCACAATTGCAATAAATAAAATATTGGAATCCCAATTACAAAATAGAACAAATTCACAACGTTTCGGAAAATTCATGGAATTTTAATGAAATGAGAAACAATTCATAATCTTCTTTTCTTGTAAAGTGAAATTCACGAAATTGTGAACTTGTTGTCGTGTAAACCAATAAGTAAGTTAATAAATAAATACAATTCTGAAAATTTGCAATTAAAGAAATATTGGAGTCCCCATCAGGGGTATGCTATCGGGCATGTGATTATACCCTGCAAGAATACAATCACAAACTCAATTAACAGTTCAAAGCCTGTGCCGATCGTAGCTGAATAGGGCATATATTTATTTATTCATTCCTCCTGTATTAAACTGTATTTAAATTAAAAGGACCAATCATGAAATTAATTTGGTCTTAAATATACCTTAACCTTACCAAAAAAAAACCATGTCTTATTCTTGCACTTTTTGTAATACTTTCAAAGGTTACGCATTGCGCATTAATAAAAGGGTATTAAAATTGTCGCCTTTCCGATTAGAGTACTATTTATTTTCTGTGATGAATTAATAAACTTAACTTATTTAAAAGTTTCGCAGTCTCAACTTGACTTTGAAGCCGCGAACCCGGAATTAATGTTCGAATATTTCAAATGTGGATAAAAATACTTACAATTTTGTGCCTTTGTGCTTGTTTTGCATTTAAAAATGCTGATAAAACTAAACTAAAGCTTACATCAAATTATTCTAGTGTTTATGAATCAATGTTCGAATCGGCATGTGCACTTAAAACACAAGACTATTGTATGACTGATTGTAAGGGTAATTGTTTTTTAAATTTATGGGGCGACATTATGGATTTTGAATGCCACAGTTCCCTTTATAACGATGAAGCTTGTCCAATTTGTAAAATGAAAGGATCCTTTGATTTAAAAAATGAGGCGAAGTCTACGTTAAACTGCCTTACAGAACTTCATGGAATTGAGCCTCAAAAACGCATAGAGCAGTGTGAAATGTCCAAGGAATTTTATAACAGGCGTATCTTCAAAAACTGCAACAAAGGAAACGTGAAGGAAATCATTATAAAATACCATAAATATGAAAACAGTGAATATCTTAATTTCCTATCGTCCAACTTAATTAACTTGAAGAAAATTGAATGGCATCAACAGATTTATGAATGCCTGCAATTAAATCAGTTCTTAAAAAAGTTCAACCATCTTAAGTATTTAAAGATTATCATAAATTTAGAAAGATGTATGAACGTATGGAACAGATGCAAAGATTATAACTTTACTAATCTAACTCAGATTAAAAAACTGGATATTGATTTTGGCACGAGTGATACAATTTCGAATCCGTTTTTAATTCTTATATATAACAATTTATTGAGAGGAATGAAAAACTTGGAAGAATTTGAATTTCTATGTTCAATAAGATCAGAAATACTTGTAATTGCGAAGCAACTGTTTCAAGGCTTAACAAAATTGTCGTCAATAACATTTGTAAACTGCGACATCCATAGTATTACTGAGGATCATTTTCTGGACTTGGTCAATTTAAGATCTTTGACGTTCCGTGGAAGTAAGCGCACTCAATTCAATTGGCTGAGGTTTGTTCAGAAATTGTGTTAAAAATACAATTCATAATTCAGTGCATTTCATTTCAGTTCCACAATAATACAAAATAAATTGATGTTTTTGGACATAGATGAATATATAGATATCAAGAAAACTAATTTAACAGGTTTTCTATGCCGATTCAGTAATACTTGCGACTTCAGAGCTGATATAAATCAAAAACCGTGTCCCAGAGGCTGTCATTGCGTTCTGATCCGTAATTTGATGCGATTTAAAATAAATTGTAATCAAATTGAGATTGGTGTGAAGATTCCAGAGCTGCCTATTCCTCGAGCTGGGAATGTTTCACTGTTCTTCAACAACAAGAAACTTACTCAGTTACCTAATACAACTTTATATGGATATTCAAATATACGAGAACTTCATCTGGCCAATAACGAACTGACAAGTATTACTGTGGATCAATTGCCACCGAATTTAACTTATTTGGACTTAAGCTATAACAGTCTTCAATCTCTTGATCAGGAAGTACTTGAATTTCTTTCAAGTCGAGCATTCAGAATATCCATGAAACTATCTGGAAATCCATGGGAATGTAATTGCGATATGTTAAAGTTTCTTGAAGATTCGTCTAATGTTATTAATGATCGTGATCACACTCACTTGAAATGTTTTCAAAAATATCATGGCCTCTGGACTCTTTTGGTACATTTTGGTGTTTGTAAACCTTTCTTTTATATTACTCTTGGCTGCCTGCTCGGATTTGGTGTCATCATATTCCTATACTGTTATTTCAAGAAATCTATTTTCATGTGGTTGTATGAACGGAATCTTTGTCTAAAGTGGATTTCACACCCAGAACCCAAAGCAGACATTGTTCTGAAAAACGATGCATTTCTGGCATTCTCACATGTGGACCTAAATATGATAGGGGAGTATGTTGAGAAATTGGAGAGGGGATCTCGTGAATATAAACTCTGCTTCTATCAACGCGACTGGTTGATAGGTGAATCCATTCCGGCATGCATATTGAGCTCAATTGCAGATTCCAAGAGGGTCATCATATTGATGACCAATAGCTTCATTAACTCATCCTGGGGTCTCTTTGAATTCCGCACGGCTATTAGAGCCACTTCGATGGATAAGAATAAGCGATTGATAGTCATATTATATCCAGGAGTTGATATCGAAAACCTAGATGACGAGCTCAAGATCTTTATGAAATACCACACGTATCTCAGGCGAGATGATCCCTTGTTCTGGAGGAAACTGTTGTTTTCGATGCCCCATAAGCCAGTCCGAAGTGAACAACCTGCCCTGACAGATGGTCGAGCAATTGAAGAAGACGAACTGTAAGGATCTACAATTGGTAAATATAACTATCCATTTTTTTACCTCAAGTATCTTTAATTTTGCGAGCTCATAACAATTTCAGAATAAACACATTGGGACGCTGCGTCTATCAGATTGAGATCACATTAAAACTGCAACTTTATTACCCTAAACGCTTCTGTGACGTTTGTGATCAAAACTAAAGTAAAATTAAAGTTATATGTTGTGTATTCCCAGGAGAAGTTTAAGATTTCTGCGAAAATGTTATTATTCACTTCCAAGAAGAGAAACATTTATATTATTCTATATATTTCTAAAAAATTATTAAGTATTCACTTCCAAGAAAAAAGTCATTAATAATATGCATAAAAAGAAATTTATGTTAGCTGGAAAAATAGCTATTAATTTGATTATAACCACATTACCCTTTATTAAATAATACAATCAGATTCCTAAAAGTACAATTTTATTTAAAATTTTGTTGTATAAAACTAAAATTTAATATTTTACTAACATACGGAAAAATACAGTGTTAAGGAGATTTAGCAAGTTTTTAAATTGTTTGTGTCAAAATTAACTAAATCTAAATGTAAGAATTTTAAATCGCATACAAATTATAAGTTTCTAAATCGCTTATCATCACATATGTACATACGAATTTACTTTTCCAAAACTTGAATGTATCTTAAAGGTAGCGCGAAATACATTTCGTTTCATGTGAGGCAAGTTAAACCAACATAATGACGACTTAAAAGCATAAAAGCCTCTGCCTGTCGATGCCCAGTCTCCGAAATCCATAAGGCTATCATTTTGTTCAAAGAGCTATCAATGTTAAATCTGACTGTGGCACGACTGGCAATCATCTGAAAGCAAAACTTACAGCAATCAAAGCCAACAAAACAAAAGCCCCAAAAGCCCCGAAGCTCCTGGGCTCAAACAAAAAAAAATAACAAAAAAGAAAAGGGAAAATAAGCAAGCAAAAGATGAAGAGGAAGAAAAGGAAAAGAAAACACAATGCTAAACTAAAAATACGGTTGAAGTGAAATAGGTGCAAAAGTATTGTGTGTGGAGTGAAGAATGAAAAGGCGTATTACGATGTGACGACATATGTATGTATGAATGTATGTTTGTAGGTATGTATGTATCTGGCTATAGCAAGGGATTACACGTAGCATGCTACACAAATCTGGTCTGGAGGCCACTTGGGCACGCAATGGCGGTCATTGCGGAAACGATGCCGACCAAAGACAAAACAAAATGGCGGTAAGCGACATCATAAATATCTGTGCCAAGTCTCATGCATATGCACAGCATACTTTTGGGCGCCTGCTGAATCTGATAAGAGCAAAAATAATTGGATTCCTAATTCTCAACTGTTTGCCAAAGTTGATCAACAAAAACACTACAAGATGAGCTGCAAACAAAAGTGCTTGTTTTAATATTACCCTGTAAATCTGTTTATTAGCAAGGCTAATCGGGTTGGTTTGTAAAAAAAAGATATGATGGCTTGTTCCTAATTTTACTTTCGATAAGATTTGTCGGAATTGAATTTCTTCAACCTGCTCTATCACCATTTCGGCTATATTCGGCTATAATAAAGCGAAAATTGATAATTTTCGAAGTCTAAAATCAAAGTGAATAAATGCATATCCCTAAATGCTAAAAATTAAAAAGTGAAAGCCGGAACAGGCCAGATGGATTGTATATCCTTTTTAATTTAATTAGTAATATTCAATTACTTCACCTTGTTTTTGAAATAAATAGTAGAAAAACTTAATTAAATAAAGTTAAAATTTTTTTTTTTTTTTAAATCAATTGAGGTATTGGTTATAAGCATTGAAAATATAATAAAAATTATAAATCAATTTTCTATAGCTCATACAGTGATCATTACCATAACATCAGAGATTCGGAACATCTTCATATTTTAAAAAAATGCTTTCAACCGAATAGAAGTCCTTTTATTTGTAGTATGCCCACAGGGTATTAAAAAGTTTTCAAAAACAAGTGGAATTTTAATTTCACAAGAATTTCAAACGATTCGATTTTCTTTTGAGGTCAACAAAGCCATTTCCGGTGCAGGAAAAGTGGTCCTTTTTCCGGTTGAAATTTCTCGAGCATTTTGCTGGCCATTCTACCTATATCAGCATCTGCTCTTTACAATCAAATTGCAATTAGCACACAGTTAATTAATTACATTTTATCTTACAGTAGAGTACAGTTGCTTATGCAAGCACACACACACACACACGTGTGACTCGAACACGTGTAAAATCAACATGTTGCGCTTTATATAATGTACGAATGTATAAGTGTGCAAGTGTGTAAACATGTGTGTATAAATATGTAAATGCTAGAGTTACCTACATATCCGTAACCCCATCTACATACATGTGTATGTCTTCATTTTTCTCCCATTAGCTAGTTTGAGTTTGTTTAAAGCGCAGCAGAGAGTTGTTCAAAGCTACATACACTTGCAAACATATACTCACACTCGCATACACGCCCACACACACACACACACACACAAATGTGCCTGCATAAATATTTCTTCAACAAGTTTGCAGCGTCTGATTTTTGAATCTCTCGACTTTTGTCTTGTTCCTGAGCGTCGTTGTTACTGTTGTTGCTTTTGCCTGCTGTCCGCGTTTCGCGTACTTCCCATCCTTTAATAATGTAACAAAACAAACAAATAAACAAACTCATACAAACACATGGAAGCCAATACAGAAACACACACACACACAGACACAAATAGACATCAACACGCACCCACTTAGCGCGCCTTCGAATTCATCTCCCATTTATCTCATGCCTCTCACCATTTCGCTCTCCGCCATTTCTCTGTGTCAGGCGGTCCGCGTGCTTTTTGTGTTTGCCAAAATAAAAGTTTATTTGGGCAAAGGCAAAAACAATGCAAAGCAAGAGTCAACAACAACGACAGCGACTACTCTCCAGCAGTTGCTCTCAGTTGTGCTCTCTTATGCTCGCGCACTCTTGCTCTCTCCTGCTGCGACGCATACACTGCTCCAAAAACCTATGCCAGTCTAACTGTATCAGCTGCGCTCGCACACTGTGCTCAGGTCAATAAAAAATGATATAAAATGTATAATACAATGGATTCTCCGCTCAATCGATGGTGTTGGTTAAAATTGTGTAGATTTGTGTGAATTTATATAATACACTTAATTAGTATTTATTACTAATAAGTTAAATAGAAAACAAAACTATAGAGTCGATGGCCCAGTAGCTAGTACTCTAGTCTTTAGTTATTATATTATAAGGAACTTATGTATTATAATTAAATAAATAATAATAATAATAATAATTAAAAAAAGATCTAATATTTTTATAAGGGACGCACATTAATTTTATAATTAATTTTTTTGGTACTTGTATATTTATGTTCTTCCCTTAATCATCCAAAATGCTAAATTTTTCACCGTGTTTTAGAGAGTATAAAAGGACTTAAAGTCTTACTATACATGTGCCTTTTAAGGCTTAACAAAGCTATAGTTCTTGTCAATTCATAAGACCAAATGCAGAACCACTGTGCAATTTGGCTAATTAAAATTTAATAATATTTGATTCTAACTAATTTCACAGCTAAGTAATACATTTCTGCCAATGCTGTAATTGTAACCAATGTGCTTTGTCAATGCCAATGTCGTATCCGTAGCGTGAGCAGAGAACAAATCATACAGAGAGCGTGTGTGAGAGAGCGAGAGCGCATTGACAGAAGTTGCGCTCTTTGCCGCATTCTTTTTTTTTTCGTAACCATTTTGCCTGGCCACAATTTCCAGGGGGTATTTCATCTGTGTGCCAATCTCGAGCAACATTCAGTTTCATCTGAGACGTTTGGCGCAGCGGTCGATAAAAAGAAACAGCAGAAATTAAAGAGGCAGCCGACTCGCCAGCAAAAGCAGCGTGAAACGCGTGTCTGGGGCTTTAACTGTGTGTACAAATCTATACAAAAAATTAAATACTTAAATTAAGTGAGTGTTTTGTGACTGTTTGTGCACATACGCATGCATAACTGTTTGTTGACAATACCCAAACATACAACTAACAATTGGTAGTTCAGCTAATTCAGTGTTTTTAAATTGCCGACGCTAATTGTAATAAACAGTGCGCGGAGAAAAACTTTGACAGGACATTCAGCAGCGGCTACAAACTGGGCGAATACCGTAAAATGACACGTGTCCGGCGCATTGTGGTAAGTTAATCGAGTTTGCCACGCTTTAAGTGGCCTTACGAGCACTTTAACACAGACACTTAAATACTATACAACAAATACATACACATGCAAATATTATATATAATGTAAGAATTTAACCCGTAGTTAAAACGACCTACAAACGTGCACGTACTACGAGAATTTCACAAAATATTTAACATACCTTTCCACCTTACGACCTTTCCACTCAACTGCACCATTCCTCTTGAACGTAACCAACCAATTCAATTTCACATTTTAACGCGTTCGCATGTTAACCTCCCCTGGTTTTATTTTTGGGGTCATTTTACTGCTAATTTAATATTTATTTTATTTTCCATTGAATCTATACTCTTTGAACTTTTTGTGGTAAGCACTTGCGTCGAGTTTTCCGCAAACGCGTGAACTTTAATTTTAAATCGAATATAGCAAGCTTTATGTCAGATATTCGTGCTGATCAATATCACTTGTAAATAGAATAATTTTGAATCTAATTTAAAAGTTGTCTGGTGTAGCTCCAAAAATATTCAGCATCCGCAGTTTAAGTCCTTTAAAAAAATTGTTGTATATATTTAGAACATGAGATATTCCAAGGAATACGGTATGAATCTAATAGTAGCAATCATTTTTCGGAAGTATATTACGTATCTTTTAGACAGACAGCTATGAAAATCACAATGTCCCTTAATTTTAAATTATGTTCAAGCATATATATAATTATTTACAATATACAATAAAAACCTAGAGGCAGGGCGTTTCTCATACTGCAATTTTTATGCTTGGTCACCTTCTGCTGCTGAAGCTAAACATGATTTCTTTTTACGATTATGGCGCAAAAACAGCAATATTCACGTGACGTATACGCAATGTGAGGCAATGTATTTGTACATGTGTGTGAGTTTCATGTTTACTGCCCCAAATTGTTGAGGTTAAATTTAAACCCACAAGCACAGGGACGGACAAACCGACAGAAAGACTAAAGTACAGATTCACACTGACAAAGGCATTGTGCACATATTTTTGCCTTCGCAGAGCCGCCAAATCGCCCATCGACTGAATCGCCTTTTGCTGTGGGCGGAGCAAATGCGAAGATGCCTTTTCATATATTTTTTTGCAGAATAACCACACGTTAAAGTCCAACATAGAAGAGAGGTCAACTTAAAGATACTCTGGTAAAAACATAAAAAAAATAATCTTCAGGAAGTTTATTTTAAAACCTGCACGAATTTATAATATTCACAAAATAGATTTAAATTTATTTAAATTATAGGTAAATAGACTATCGAAAATATGTTTACAGAGCATAAAAAACTCTGGCAAAAAAATTGGAATTAATTTCCAACACAGTCCTTATCTAAGCCTTGTAACTGGCCAGCCAGTTGGCCATCTAGCATAAAATGAACCCACACAAAAAAAAGAAATGCAAATGCATTTGGTTGAAGCGACGGAACAGTTTTGTCCATCAGCTTTCCCGAAAGCCGAGTATATCTAGCTTATGGCGACCAGCCAGCCAGCTGCTACAGAAGTATGGCCAAATATCCATGAAAATTGCAGCATGAACACAAAGAGGAAACTCTGTAGCAAACCACATAAACGTGGCAAGACCTTTCAATAAACCGAATAGATATCAAGTACACGTCAAGAAATTGAGCCAATTTTAAAGTTGCAAAAAAAAGGCCATACACATTTTAAAATTGTGTTGCTTTTTTTAACGACAGTTTGTGGCAAACTTTAAATGTATATAGTCGATGACAGCAACTGAATTTTAATGAATTTCAAATCTGAACCAGGAAAAGAGCAGGCTGAATAAATTTAAGACCGTGAAGGAATTTGAAACGCATTTTAAATATGAAGCTGAAACGAAAATAAATGAGACGTGACAGATTTTTGTTTAATATCATACGATTTGTTTAAAACATGATTTTTATTTTTTTAAGAAACAAACAGAAAAATAAGTAATAAAAACTACTTAAGTAAAGTTTCAACAAAGTTTTATTAGGCCCGTTTTTTCAATGTCTAAATAAGGTATTTGATAACTATTGAAAAGAAAATTTGACGTAAAATGTATAGAAATTAATGTCAAATTTGAACTTATTTGTTAAATACAACTTAAATGTACATTGAAAAACTGCCCTTAGTCTACAATATTAGTCCAATTATAGATTTTATCTTTAAAAAAGAATTTGAAAAATATTTTTAGCATAGAATTCAATGTCAAAAATGGAAAGGATCTCTTTTAAAAAAATTAACTAGATATTAGAAAAAACGGAAAAAAGAGTAAAAAAAGAAATTTGAAAACTAATCAAATTAATTAACATACAATTTTCAACGGAACAAAAAAAGATATGTTAAAATAAAACAAGCAAAATAAAAGCCATATAACTTTTACCCAAGTTAAGACGGTGGCCAAATCGATTAGATCATTAATTAGTGGAATTGTAACTTTTAGACGGCTCTGGCTGAATTTGTTGCTGTAGTTCTAATGGCTTGCCACATTACTCATACGCCCTGGAGGCGCATTAACCTGTTGGCCTACTGCTCAGAGTCGTGGCACTTAGGCTGCCACACATACAAATCAAATGTGCGCCTTGTATCCTAGCAGGGGAAGTGTCCTTGTTACAGACGCACCACGTTTATCACAACAGGGCAATAAATTTCATTCGCTTGTCGCTGCCGAGCGGAAGAACAACATTTTTATGGTCGTTTTCCATGTTTTTTTTTATTTTTATTTTTATTTTATTTTGGCCGTGAGAAAAGTGTTGCGGTATCTGCCACATTTTGCATACTTTGAGGCGCATTGTCAGTGCACGCGATACAATTGGCATACATGTTGAACAATGTTAAGTATACGCCCTGTCTCTCAATTTCAATACGAGTATCTCATTCTCCTGTGCTCAGCATGTTTTTGCCTGCTTTCGTTTTGGCAAACAACTAAAACAAACATTTTATTTAAGCATTTTGATTGATGGCATAAGCTTGACATTTTTTGCGGCAAACGGGGCGTTCTTTCAGTTTGTTCGCCTTTAATTAAAGTGCCAGTGGGCGTGTTGGTCGATGGGCGGTGGGCGGTAGGTGGTGGGCGTGCAACACTGTGCTGTTCATCAAGCTGTGGCAAGCTTAATCAGTGCGCTCTCTGAGCTGCTGTGGTTAGAGTTCTGTACGCTACAAGCCCTTTTGGGGGCAAAGGCAACGGAGTATTTCTATATAGTATATTTGTATCATATGAAGAGTGTGAAGTTCTCTCGTTCTTTCGCTTTTTGTTGCCTTGATTATTGTTAGGATTAAACTATGGCCAAGACATGCAATCATTAGCAAAAGTTCTTTTGGGTTCTTTGCAAAAATTATGAAACTTGCCTTGATAAATGACATGCCACGGAAGTATTACTTATGTTATAGCCACAATTGTGCGCTTGAATTCTATTTGGGAAACATTACAGAAAACTATCTAAAGTCTTATTATCTGATCCTTTTTGATTACACTAGCTTACAAAATTACAATTTTTTTTTGCAAAGTGAATCAAAGTATTTTTTTTTTATGGAAACGTTTTCGAAATATTAAAATTTTTCGAATTTTCGTGGTTACTCCAACACTTCTGCTTATAATTCCATTTCTACTTATCCAATTTATCCAAATAAGCACTTAAATTGAAGATAAGTTAAATCTTTAACTTTCTGCCATAAGTTCGGTTCATCAGTTCAGGCGCTAGCTCTTTTAATAAGCTCGAAAATTGGCGTTAACATATTGTCCTGGAAAAAATAGAAATCACAAAGATACAATTTTTGTTTTAAAGTTTAAAGTAAAGCCTTTACTGTTCGAAAGAAAAAAAAATATTGTTCATGCAAATATTTGGTTAAATGCCGGAGTAATACGCTTTTCAGTGATAGAATTTAAATCATATTTTTACCGATTTTGAAGTATGTTTCCTATGACTGCTATATATATAACTATATATATATATATATATAGTGGTCCGATTTATAATTTTTAAGGGGCACTTTCGTGTTTAGCGGGCCAAAGTCCATAAGAAAAAAATACTTTGATTCACTTTGCATTTTGGCTGTAAACTAGTGTTATGAATTATAAAAAATTACTTTAAAAATTCCACTTTGAATGTGAAAACAAACTTAAATTTCTTTATCTCAAATTGTTTAGCATAAATGTCTCTCTAAACCACCATAATAAATGTGCAGCTTTCATAGCAAAGCCACTTTGCTGCTAATCTTAGGTCATCAAGTATACGTTCCGTCGTCCAAACGAATTTAATAGCTGAGATTATATACTAAATGAAAGTTGCTATTTCTTTAAGGTCACAATAATAAATGAAAATCTAACATTAAAAGTATACTTTGATGTAAGGTTGTCAATGGCCAATGTTGGATGTTGGTCGACAGCCACAGACCATTAGACAGGTGCCAGAGACTCGCGGCCAACGTTGTTGTCACTGTTGTTACACTACATTTTGTTGTTGTTGCTTCTGTATTCGTTATAAAATTGAAGTGCCAAAGCCAGTGGGATATCAACGCTGCAAAGTAACAACAACAACAACAACAATGAAACGCCTTATTTGAGTTCTGTGTTGAGCAACAGACAACAACAAAAAGGTTGCCAAAGAGCAGATGATAGTGAAAGGGCGACGGGAGAGTGAAACGGGAGGGGATGAAACCTGCTGGTCGCCGACTGTCAGGCCAAATTGCTTTTTGCTGACTATAAAACAGACCCGTGGTTAGCAGCAGGTGAATAACGGCAAACGCGCCAAGTGCAGCGCAAAAACAACATTAAAATTATAAAATAGTTGCTAACCGAATCTAAAACACACTACCAAATATAGTTTGTTGTGAAAACTGTAAAATAGATTAAGTCCTAGTTATAATTGATTTAAAATCGGTTTATACATCACAATCATATCTTAAAACTCGATAATAGGACTAAATAGGACTAAATGGGCTAAATAATTACATATTATGATCTTAATTTGTTTATTTTAGTTTCATTTTTTTGTTATATAAGTCAAAATATCTTTTGCTTCTTATCTTTCATATAATCTGACGCAAATTAATGAGATTTTCCACTGACTCAGTTCTTTACATTATTGTTTTTTAGGGTAAAAAAAAATAGAATAATAATAATAAAATATATATAACTTTATATTAAGTAAACAACACATTGTGACTAGCACATTAAATAATAAGTCTATACTTGCAGTGCTGGGAATCGCAATCAAGAAAATAATAATAATATTTGCACCCAATCATATTGTATTTTTGTTATTCCTAGGAAATCGATTGATTTCCGTCATGAAAGTCAAAAATTTTTAGTATAAAAATCTATAAATATATATTATAATTTGTTACATAGTCTTTCACAAAGTTAGCAAACTCTCTGAAAAATAGAACTTAACAAAATCCTAAATACATTTTTGGTCTCTTGCTAACCGCTCGTGCCACATTTACATTGGGCAATTTAATTAAGCTAAACAAACACACTTCTCAGACACACACAAAAATACACACACGCACATACACACCCATACACGCACTCTCCCAGAGAAACGGACATTCTCACACTCTTACCTGCTTGTCTTGATTTTGTTCATTTTTATTCTAGAATTTATAAAAACTCCTGTCCATTTGCTTTTTTTTTTATGGTGCTGCCAATTACGCCACCAAGTTGCTTTATTATTCAACTGCAGTAGCGGAACACAGCTCCCTCTAAGCACCCTCCATTCCCCTCTCCATCTCGTATTTACCATCTCTCAAATGGCTGTCATTTGAAAATTCTTCCTTCTTTTTTTCTGTCGACAACGTCAAAACTCTTGAAGCTGCTTTATTAAACCATAGCAGACGCAATCGCGTAAATGAGCGCACTTACACAGACATACATACTCACACAGACACACATGAAGGCACTCACTCAAACACACACATATATACATATATGCTCTGAGAGCACATCTCTATAGAATTACCTATGGGGGCACGTGCAACATTTGTATTTAAATTTGAATGTCGCTGTCGAGAGGGACGGAAAAGGGGAGCTAAGAGAGTAAGAGAGACAAGGAGAACAGTTCACACCTACAGTGACACAGCAATGTTAGTTACAACAGCATGGGTAGCCCAGAAAATTTGTATTAATGTAGTTCTTAAAATTTTAAAAATTGGATTTAGATTTTTTAAGTATTGGGATACATTTCTGATGGTAATGTAGTTTTAGTTATTTTCTTTTTATTTGACATGAAATTCAATACAAATTTCAAATATATCAAATATAAGATATTTGTAGGTCACTAATAATCATTTTTATAATACTTTGACCACCCTGACAAATAACAAAACTTAACCATCAATTATTAATATTTTTACATTAGCATTTAAGCTCAAAACTTGATCCTTAAATTCAGAGTATTTATTATAATAATTATTGGAAAAACTTTCAATACGATCTCTGTAAGTTTTTGGATAATTTTTAATTCAGCTTAAATCAAAGTTATACAACTAAGCTTAGCTTATGATTTTGAAATAAACGTAGAGTACTTTGAGGCTGACTGCGCTAAAAAACATGCTAAATTTTTTTGTATTATTGAATGGAGTTTAATAGGGAATTACAAATGTAAGTTTTTGCAGCATGCCTTATGTAAATTTATAGCAAATATAATTGTATTACCACATAAATGTATTAAATTAAATTTAATGTGCAAACCGGTTCACATAAGGCACTCAGAAATATTCGTGCATAAGAAGCGTCGGGTAAATACCTGAGTATTTACTTAGCTTTTGCTCAATTGTTGGTAATATATATTTTGCTGAATCTCCCCATTGCAAACAGTCTACTTATATATATATATATATATATATATATGTATATAAGTAAATGTGTATGCTCAATGCCATGCCCATGTCCATGACATGCAACGCCTACACTCTTTATTTTCTTCTCTTTCATTTTTACCGAAATGCGTTCACATCAAACACTATACAACACGTTCATATTTCTTACAGTTCGTTACACATTTAATATTAAAGCAAATTACCGACTCTTTACATTCTCCTCTGTATATGTGTGTGTGTGTGTGATGTTAGGTGTTCACGTGTGTGTATGTGGAATGAGAGGTAGTTTATCTAAAGGTCCTTTTCTGAGCACATTCTTCAGCCGTTTGGGACGATGCTAAATGATATGCAAATAAAAACGTTGCTGCCCCCTAAAAAATACGTGAGAAACTTGATCATATGCCAAGGTGTGTGTGTGTGTGTGTCTGTCTGTCTATGTGTGTGCTTGAAATTGTGAGCATTTTTAAATTCAAATTTAAATTGCTTGCTTCATTTAAGCGCCGTAAATCGCACATTTGTGTGAGTCTGGGCTTGGAGCGTTTGGTCGAGGAATTTTGGGTTTAATTAACATAATTATGTTCAGGGTTGGTAGTAAAGAAACTGTTTGCAACTTGGTTGGTTAAGGGCTGTCCGAAACCGGAGATTTGAGGGATTGCAGCTGTGTGAATTTTAAAAATATTTGCTTTAAAATCAGGCATATTTTATAAATCCTTAACAACCCAAAAGCATTTTAAAAAAAATTTTAAATTTACCAAAATTGAAAATAAGTTTGGGTAAAAATATTTAAAAATTAAACTTAAGGATTTGTGAAATATACCTGATTGTAATTTATAATTTAGAAAGGAATGTTCAGTAGTTTTCAAAAATAATTAATATTTGAATTAACTTAGGTATTGGTTTATAGAGAATGTATCTATATTTATCTCCAGCTAATTTTGTTTGATTTTTAGTTACTTTTAACAACATACAGGGTATACTACAAAAACGATAGCCCTCTGCATGCCATATGATTTTCAGCATTGCAAAACTTTTGCATACCTTTTGGCAAGCAAAAGTTTTGTCGGCCTGGCTGCAAACTTTGCACAAATTGCACTTGCTGAGAGCAGCGTTGAGAAAAGGATAGGATGAGAAGTTATTTTTGCTATGCATTTCCCTGAAGAGCAAGGGTGGAGAAAGTGAAAGTGAAAATCTCGCTGTGCGACGCGGCAGGGATTTGTTTGACGCTTGCAGCTATTTATCTTAAGCGCGCTAGCGCCTCAAAGTATGCAGCATAAGTACAGCAGCTTCACTCACACATGCATGTGTGTGTGTGTGTGTGTGTGTGTGTGCACACACTTCTGTTAGAGTGCACTTTCCACTTTCATTTGGCGCTAGCTTGTTGACTGCTGCTTTCCCCCTTTTTTATACTCGTTCCACTTTCATTATTTGCGTTTAGCACACGCAAGTCTCACATTACACGCCCCCCATAAGAACAACAACAACAACACTCACACACACACACACACACACACACACACACACTGAGTGAGACACAGACCCACACACAGAAGCACTTTTCATTGTCATTTGAGGCTGAGGCGAACGTACATACATATGCTATGCATTTTGTCGCTGACTCATGTCCATGCACTAAAAATTCCATTTCACCAGCAATTTCAACTTGTTATACTCTTTGCTTAGGGCATAATGGCATTGTCATGCAGCTGACAGCTGCAATGACAACAACTCCCACCCACACAAAAAACTGACATTCGAGAACCCAGAACTTTTACACACTCGTTTACAATTACAACAATTGTGTTAGGGGTAAAGAGAAAAGAGAGTGCGCTTTTTTTCGTAGTTGAAACAAAACCCAAGTAAAATGGCAAAACAATGATAAAATATAGCATAAGTTTATTATCTATATTGAAATCATACCTGCAAAATTTCGATTAGAATTACTAATCAATTAGATTATTTTTGGAAATAATCGTAGTGATTACATAATTCAACGTTGAAAAATTTATAATTATTTAATGATTACGATTACCAAAAATAAAAAAAATCTAAAATTATTACAACTTGTAGTTGAAACAAAACCCAAGTAAAATGGCAAAACAATGATAAAATTTTGATAAATATAAGTTTATTAAATATATTGCAATATAAATATTTAATTTAATAAAACTGAATAAAATGTAAATAATATGATTTTTATATTAAGTCCATTTAATTCTCAAGTATATGAATTTATTGTAAACTAGAATAAAGAGCAGCAATAATTTGTTCATTAGAATTTAAATTGCATATATATTTTCATAAATAGACCGGTTTCAATATAAAAATTATGGGGCTGACTGGTTATAAATATAATTTTATTTTAACGATTAATAAATGTGTATATTAATGTACTTTTAGTAACAGAAAAAATATATATATTTATGTGGTCTTAGCTATGTCATTAAGGCACAACATAAGTTTGAGTTTATTATATTTTCATAACATATAGCGTTTAGTTGTCATTCTTAAAATAACATAATCAGAAATTAAAAATTGTGTAAATAAAATTTACCAAGAATTCTAGAAACTCATCTCGATGTCCAAGTGCAGAAAGAAAGACAAAAGATTTGTTGTTGCCACTTCATGTGTTGTTGTAGCTACCATTTGGACAATTTTCTGACCCATGCTTTTGTTGCTGCTCTTATTGTTGTTGTTTTTTCACTTGCTGCCGTTGTATCTATTGTTTTTGGACTTTCTGGACCCGAGGGCGTTTTGTGCTTCCTAACTGAGGGTTTCATTACGGCTAAAAATCCCATACGATCTCAGCTCAACGCCTACAGTTATGCAGCAAGCTTTTACATTTTTTTTTCTGTTTTTTTGTTTTGTATTTTGTTGCCAGTTTACGTCTGTGTATTTGACACTTGCTTTTGTTTCGGGCGTCCAGTTTTTGTCATGTTTGTTGATTGTAAAAGTTGCTGAAGCGCTTTTTAACAGTTTTCGTGACACTTTCTTGCTGTTGCTGTTGTTGTACAACTAGTTGCAGTTGTTGCCATTGTCGTTGCTGTTGTTGTTGCTGTTGGCAACACAATTGACATGGACATGCTTTGGCCATGGCCACCAAGTGCATGACCCTTTGGGGTGCAAAGAGGGGAATTTGTAGCGATTATCAAGCATATGCTCCACGTCTTGCAACATGTTGCCCTCATCAATTTGTGCCGCACAATGCAATTTAATGGCAATTTTACTGCCACTGCACATGGAATTGCAATTGGAACGTTGTTGCATAATTCAAGAGTTCGTAATTTTCCTCCTGCTGGAAATTTATCAATAAATTGCAATTGAAAACCGCTCGATTGATGACATATTATGATATCTGTTGCCAATGTTCGTTTCGTGTGGTTACACGTATGTACGTATGCATTTATCGCATGTCTGTATACTTACCGCACTCACTGTTGCTGTTGTTGTTGATGTTGCTGCAGCATTGCATGTGAGTGGAATATTGATATTGTTGCCTGTACACATGTATTCGCTATATACCCAGTTAATAGCTGATTTTGTGCCGCATTCAAGCAAAATTGCTGGCATTATACCCTGCAATTACATTTAGTATATAAAGCGCAACGGGTCGGGCTTAATAGACACTCAGAAGGTAACATCAAATGCAGCTAAGTTGAACAGAGATAGACATCTACATACAGTGGCAGAAAGAGGCATCTGAAACAAAGAAAACAACTCTAATTTCGGTAATAAAATATTTTCTACTTTACTTTCCCTTTTCTACTTTTGAATATTTTTTCTGTGAAATTCATGAGAAGATAGAGTTTGAACTACAGAATACCGTTAAACTTCAATAACTCAAACTTCTATAACTCGAATTTTGAGCTAAATGAGTGACAGTAAAATTAGGCCCGTTTTTTCAATGTCTAAATAAGGAGCTTGATAACTATTGAAAAGAGAATTTGACGTAAAATGTATTGAAATCAATGTCAAATTTGAAATTATTTGTTAAGTAAAACTTAAATGTACATTGAAATAAACGGCCCTTAAGTTTATTATAAAGTCTATTTAACATATAGTAACAAATTTGACATTCGTTTCTATACATTTTGAGTAAATTTTTTTTCAATAGTTATCAAATACGCCATTTAGACATTAAAAAAACGGGCCTAAGGAAAATAACTCTATAAATCGATTATCTCCCATACTCGAACCATTTCTTTAGATAATAGTAATACGAGATGGGGAAGTTCGATTGTATCATATTTTTTTTATTATGATTTTGGTTATATTTATTTAATAATTGGATTTAATCCTCCGAATTTGTTTAATTTACGTAGCATAGTATTTAATCGTTTTCATTAATTTTCTAGGGTATCTCATGCGTTCTGTTTACATTTCTTGCATTGTCGTTGCGGCTGTTCGCAATTTCAATTGAAATGTCGAGCGTAATGACTTTTCGTGAATCGCTTTTGTGGGTTGTCTTAATGCAGATTGCTATACGTTAAAGAAATAGACTTTTCCCACTTATAAATCGATAAATTATGAATTCTCGATAGTCATGCTCCGTTCTTATTTTTATTTAAAGAAAATTATTTCGAATCGTAAATTGAGCGCACACGCAAGGGGTTTATTTAATGAATGTTAAGATTTACATGCTGAAATATTTATGGATCTGCTTATTGTATCTTTTCAATATATAGATATATTTTTCAGAAGGCACTTGAAGCACATTAATATCCATTGACTGAACATTTCCTTGTTTATTGTAATGGGCAAATTCTGCGAGCTCAACACGCGCAACATTTATTTTCTTTATTTCGCATTCGTTAATGGAGATATTTTCTAGTTCATATTTAAAAAAACATAATAATAATTAAAGTTTATTTATTTTTATTTTTTTAAATATTCTGAAAGCAGATACATGTCAGGAAAAAATAAAACTCATTTATTACTTCTTAATTTAATTGCTCTAAATTCATTTAAAATTGCAAGCTCATCTCTTTTTTTGTGTATGTGTACTCTAATTTAAATGCTATCCATGCAGCACACAAATTAGTGTTTATTTTTCAGAATAATTGAATTTTGTTTAGATAAGTTAAATTCATGCGTTGTTTTGCCCATTGTTGAGGTATTTTTCAATTATGCTATAAATAATTTTTACTTACATATATTTTAATTAATGAGCTGCCCGCTGCGACCACTGAATAAATAATGCATTTTAATTGAAATTATTTTCCAGCACTTTGCTGAACTCTCTTTTTTTGCATTTAATGTGCATTTAAGTGGCACCCGGAAATGAAAGCAAATGCAAATTCTAAATCAAAAAATACGACCCCGACCCCAATTCGAAAAAGCACTCTAATTCTTGTTTGTCAATCAGGCAGGTCGAACATGAAAATCATCTGTAAATGGAATAGCAAAAGCATTCGAATAATTTCAGTAATATTTTTACCTAGTAGTGAAGAGAGAGGGTTCGGTGGGAGGAGTCAAAACAAGACGCCTCGTACATCCCTCATTTGTCTCGCTTTGTTTGTTGGCTTAATGTAAAATATGGCGTATACGCAGCGTTGTACATTAAAAGCTTTATGCCAATGAGCTAAAAATTTGTTTACATTCATAGTTGTTTCTTTATTTTTTTCTCTCTTTCTCTGTCACTGCTCTTTTTCAGCGTGTATGTTCTTTGAGTTGTTGTTTTATCATATTATGCTTTGTGCTCGTCGACTTGTCATGCCTTGCTAAGCATAGCCTGACAAGGCAGACAATTGGCTATATTTATGATAAATAGACAAACAGGCAGTAAATTGGTAAATAGTCTGTCTGCTTTTTCCTGGCTCTGATTAATTGTGAATTTAGTCAGCTTTTAGTTAGTCACAATTAAGTAAAATATCTTAAATATACATATTAAGGCTATAAATTTTCTACAGTTATTACAATGTATTTTTTTTTTATAATTTTCCAATTTTCCGGAATCAATAAAAACTTTGTCATTACCAAACGAATTCTCAAGGCCATCCATTACGCTAAAATATCGTCTATTGACTATTAATAATATTTTTGCAATGTCTAGTAAGCAAAAATTCATAACAGACTATACGACTAGCAGATACTCCATATTTAAATCAATTAGATTTGTTATGCCTCTGTTTTTTTCTGTTGTTAACTTTAACAAAAGGTTATAAATCTATTAATTCAAATTATGGGAATCTTTTAATATTGAATGGCAGTTCTTAACTTATTTCTGAATATAGCAATGTATTTCTTTCAAAATGAATTAAAAGTCATGCTGATTATACAATCGTTATTTTCCAGTTGTTATCCCCTAGAAGTCAATGTCAAGCAGGTCAATGGCTCTTTAAATAGTCGAATACCCGAGCACTTGGTACCCTGTAATTATTACCGCAAGCAAGATTTATATACCAAGCCTTTTTAATTGTTTTTCTTACATTACAGCAACGAGGAGAAGTTGTGGTCACATAGGGGGGAGGAGAGCGGGAATGTGTACACTTTTGTTTATTGATCTTTTGCGAGCTTATTTCTTGTTCGTTTTTCTTATTTAAACATAGTTTGTTTATTGTTGTAAGATATTTGTACAATTTCTATGTCGATTTTTACATTACTCAGCGACGACTTTTGTTTATTTTGATTTGCCTGCAATTTGTGCTCTGAGCTTTTTCGAACTTGACTTTTACAAGGTGAATAATGTTTTTGTCGAAATTGTGTGGGTTATAAATATGCTATCGAAATAAACTCACAACTCGCAGATCGTAATAATCGCAAAAAGTCGGCGACAAACTGGCATGAACTTGTATTTGGTGTCTTTATTGGTTCATTTGCTTTGACTTTGGCTACAAAGACGGCGAATATAATTTGACATTTTATGTGCTGCTTTTCAATGGCCCAGTTAACTAAGCTACAGTTGGAGGCCCAAAAATAGACCCACTTTTGACTGCGACTGCCACGTCGTCTGGGCAAAACATGTCAAGCATTTTGTTTGCTTCAATGGCGTTGGGCGTCTCTGTTTATGGCCCAAAGGACAACGACGATGAGAAGGATGTGGAGCTGCCTTACAGTACTCAAAGTCTTGGGCCATAAAAACGGTGACTGGGGTAGAACATCGCCAGCATTCACCACAGAGCCACATTCCATAGGGCTGCCACAACTCATAGAAGGAAAACATCTAAACGTAGCTAAACAAATATTAAAAACAATCTTTATGTATTGGGCATCATCATATAATTGGAAGTAGCCAACCAATAGGCAATATTTATCAATATTTCAATTTGTTTATACAGCGATCGAAAGTGCTTCATTATAATTTGCATTTTTATAAAACTAATAAATTTATGAGTAAACAAGTAAGAATAGGCTGAAGATAATTATAGATGTTCAGTTGATTTCTATGATATTATGATTTGTTTTGCTTATCTCTTATTCCTTAAAATTTATCGCACAATAATCTCTGCATGAGCTGGTTTTAATTTTAATTATATTACGTACGTATACGTAATGCTTAATTCTGATAATTTCTAGAGCATTCACATACAACTTTAAACATTTTGTTTTCAATCAAACTTCTAATACTATTTAATTTATAATTTAATTGTGAAACATTTTCATGAAAGAAACTTGCGAAAAATAGAAATTCAGCAAACTTCCAAATTAAATAAAAAAAAACCTATACCATTACCCATTTTTTTTTTCTAACTCGAGCAATATTTATTAAACAAAATGCGAATGTAATGTCTAGCTAGAATAAAGCTAAATGCCTCAGCACTTGGCATAGCAGTGCTCATTGCTGGGCAGTGTCAGTGGGGAAAGGGGGCTGACAAATCGAGTGCCCGTAGCAATGGGCAGCTAAATTTGGTATTTGCTGGCTAACTTACGACAGAGGCAACGCAATGTAAATGGAAAGCTCAGATGCCCAGTAGTGAATTTGGTTAGTTACTCAGCCTGATGAGCCCAAAACGAAAGCTTCCATATAATAACGACAATTTATGTTCATGTTGTTGTCGATATTGTTGTGTTTCTTGCTGTTGTTTTTATGCTAGCTGATTCAGTTTTTGCTTTAAGCTGTGCACTGTGTGGCAGGCATTTAATATTTTCTATAATTAAATCTTAATTATTTTATATTGCTGTCCTCGCATATCCTCGCATGGCCTCGAAAGCCACTTAAAATTAACAGTGGCGAGACGGAGATGAAAGAGATAGAGACAGAAAGAGAGAGAGGGAGAGGCGAGTACGATATGGACATGCGTGGGGCCGACGATTAACACAAAGTGCAATGGCAACGACAGGATGCAACGAACTGCAATAATAAAATTGCATGCCAAACGACAGGTTTTTAAAGCCATGAATTCCCCCAAGTCCCTCGTCTAATCCTCCTGAGTCTTGCAGTTGCTGTTCGCAACATTGAAACTCATTTAAGTTGAGCCGAGCAACAGCAATGAGAACGCCACTAATTAAGCCTAATGGCGCATGAAACATGCATTAAAACTAATGTGCAATCCTTGCAATCCCCGCCAACCTCTCGTTCTATCAACAACAACAACGAGAATCTACTGTGTCGCATTGGGACTGAGCCTCTGCTCCCTGTTTTAATAGCCTCTGCCTAATTTGATGCCACACACAATATATACTATACATATTTTTTGCATCACCCTCTTTGGAACAACAGCAACATTTGCGTTTTATTGCGTCGACCCAATGATGAAACTATTCGTAATTATGTGTGTATAGTATATATGTTTAGATTTCTATCCGCAACTGTGTCAGCGAAATTTGTCACAAATATATAAATGAATATTTATGATTAAACAGTTATCCTCTATATTTTAATGTTATCTTCAAATAATGGAATTTGTGGGTTTTTTAGCTACGTCGATAATTCAATATTACGTGTCCGATAATTTGGTAGCTTTAAATTAGCACCAATAGAGATGGCATCTTATTTGAAGCTGAGTTTTATGCTTAGTCCGTTTATAGCAGGATGGCAACGCCAGAAGTCGATTTATATTGCAAATGGCGTTCAACCACATTGCACTATGGGGTATTTTACCGAAAAAAGTGTCATTTATTCATTTTTCATAAGTATGCAAATGTATAAATTTTTAATGCTAACATATAATAAACACTTGAAACTGTTATGTTACATGCCAGAAATGTTAACATAACAGTCCAATGTTAAGATAACAGCTTTTCCAAAAAACTTCTAAGGGTTTGTATAATACTATTAGGGGTGACACAGGAAACGCTTTCTCTTGAATTTGACATAAGCTTCATAAAAATTGTGCCGAAAAAGTGTTATTAATAACTCGTAAACTAATCAAAATATTTTGATGCGGTTTTTTATAGATACATTTATATGAAATTGTTTAAATTTGTATGAAATATATGTCAAATTCAAACCAAAGCGATTTCTGTGGCACCCCTGTGTATAAAAAACCACATCCAAATATCTTGCATAGTTTGCGAGTTATTAATAAATGACACTATTTCGGTAAAATACCCCATAGTGCATTGAAACTTAAAATGAGATACAATAAACAATGGAAATTTACAATAAACAATATTGAAATTTAATTAATTATAATAATTAACTTTAACAAAAGCATACTTGTGGCATTATTTAACTTGATTACCTCACACAATCCTTGAGTTACTGATTGCTCGAGTGAACTCAATTTCTATTGAATTAGTACAAATCCAATAGCCAGAAGGCTATCGATTGGTTTGGTTGCCTGAACAAGCTCGTAGATCATTATGGCTTGTAGTTGTTGGCCACACATTGGACAACGGCGGCAGGCAACGTGACAGTCACTTTGGCATTCAGTTGGATTCCTGATGCTTGCTGGAAGGCAACTCTAAACTCTGCCAAAGAAGGAGCAGCGAACCAGCCACTAATGAAACATTATGGGTTGTCGTAACCCAGCCACGCCGCACAAATCCAGTAAAAACGTTTACGGCTTAAGTGCAACATGGTCTGACGGCCACTAAAGTCTATGCCAACATAAGTGGCACGTACCACAACGTCAACTGCGGCAGCGACAGCGACTGTGGCAGTGGCAGTGGCAGTGGCAGCTTCTGCAGCCACAAAAGTGTTCTGGCAAATTGCTGGCTGCAACACGTTTTGTGGGCAGTGACTGCAATTGATTTTTGCACTTGACATGTGTGTCCTGCGTCCTGCCTCTTGTCGCCTGCCACCTGTCCCAAACAGATATTCACATTTTAAGCGGCTCTCAAAAGTAGGCAATAGTTTTTTTCCACTCTTTATGTTGGCAAATACATGTTTGTATGTTATGTGTGTGTGTTGTTAACAATTCACATTTCATATGCTTTGCCGCTTCATTGAAGCAATAAATTTAAATTTCTGCAAAACGCCATGAAACGATATGAAAACATTTGACAATGATATATGCGTAGTGCTCGAGAGCCTTCGTCTCCCAAGCGGAAGCCGCTTACGCACGGTTGCATTACGCCCGGAAGTCAGCTACAATACCAAAAGAGTCTGACTCGGCGTGTATGTGTGTGTGAGAGAGAGATTGTAAGAGGAAGACAACACAGGAATGAATGTCAACATGTTGATAACAAAATACGAGCGCTCACTTTGCAAAAATGTTTTGTCTAGTACAAGTATATCGCATACATAATGCTGCAATAGAAAGTCGCCGTTTTTATACCCTTTCCTTAAGTAGGTTGTGTGTATTTCACATTTTGCAGTTGTCAAAATGATTGGGTTGTCTATACAATAGTTTAAACTTTTATTAAACTTAATTCATACTTTTTAGAAAATAGTTTTGAAGCTTACAAAATTATTCACCTAATTTTAAAAATTTAAAAATAATAAGGTATTTAAAGTTTAGTGTTTTTAATTGACAAACAAATAATTGAATTCTTTCAGCAGCTATAGTTGAACATTAATTTGAAATTAATTTAATTATTTATTTATTTTATTGTAGCCTATTTAAAATTACAATATGGTTTATAGCCAGAGCAGCGAGGGCCTTCAGGCTGTAATTTAATTATTATTTTATAAGTTGTTATGTATAAACTATTTAGTAAATTTTAAAAATTTTACAAAAACTTTTATAGTATTTTTTCTTACACTTTTATTGAGGCCATCACAAACATTTTTTACTCTGTTCGAAAAAATGTTGATGGTCTTTGTTTTTCACAGCATGTTTTTATTTCGTATGTGTGCAGGGGGGTGCGATTGTGTGTGTGTGGTAGGGTGTGTGTGTGTGTGTGGAATGTTCTATGGGTCTGTTGTTACTTTGCCAGCTGCCTTTTGTTTTACATGGTCAGCATTCAGTTAGTCAACGAGTCCCTTACGTCAACAAATATGCAATGCATTTTATTTATTATTTTTCTTTCTTCGTATTTGTTTCATGTTCTGGGACTTTGTTGAAAGTTGGCTTAAAAAAATTATAATCACTGTTATGTAAACGATAAAAGCACCGCTCGGCAATCCAGGCAAAAACAAAAACAATGTGGCAACAATTTGGCTACCCAAGAATTAATGAAATTTTACTCTTTGTTATTGTGGCCATTGTTGCGGTTGTTTTTGTTTTAGTTGTATCAAACATTTTCATTATTTTCACAGTGTTGTCCTGTAATGAAAAGCTCGCATTTTTTCCGATCTTCTTTTTTGGCTGTGTTCTTTATTTTAATTTATAGCTGTGCGTAAAGCTTTATGCTACTTTGGGTCTCTAAAAATCGTGGCAGTCAAGAAGCAGATGCCATAGAGCAAAATAAAAGCCAAAAGTCTTGCATTGTCATATTGTGCGCTCACAGTGAATGTTGCCTAACATGACTAGAGAAACAGCAACTTATTTTTGTGAGGCCAGAAACGAAAGATGACTTTTAAAATTATCAAGCAAATTTGTATAGATTATGAGTGTCACAACGTATGGCACATGGACTAACTTCTAAGTCTACAACTAAAGCTCGACCTTAAAATTTGCTCTTGCTGTCATCAATTATGTTGCATAAGTAATTTATGTATTGTAGAATATTGTAAAATATTTTACGGTAGATTAAGCATTTATCAAATTAATTCGATTCTATGCCTTGAGCAACTGCATAAATATATTCATATCAAACTGGTTTAAGCTGAAAATTCATGAATTGTTGATTCGGGTTGATTTGGGCTTAAAACATATGCTAAGCTCTGTAATTAATATTGTCGACTCTTCATAATTGACAATAAATATTATAAATAAGATTGTTTGTTTTATCCAAGGATTGCAAATAAAAGTCATGAGACGGAAAAAAATCAAGCCATAAAAAAATGCCAGACACACATATGCTATTTTTGGAAGGTCTATCCAGCTACCGGATAAATTTTTATTTCCAATTTTCATTTTTAAAATTAGTTTTAATTCCTATTTTCAATTTGTATGTTAAAAATTATAAATAAAAGTAATTTTTTAATTTTTATTTAAAAGTTGAAAAATAAGAGTTATTTTCAATTTTTAAAGTAAAGATAAAAAATAAGAGTTATTTTAAACTTTTATCATAAAAATCAAGAATAAAAGTGGTCGGGAGGGCATATTTCATTAAACTGCCTATATATGTTATCTACATTCCATTACCAATCTATCATTTCATAACTTTTATCAACAAACTTATAAAAGGTACGATCCCTGGTTTTATCTGAGATCTTTAATTGGCTTGTTGTTATGATTTTACATTTATTTTTATTTATTATCTTTTTAAGGCACAAATTATTTATTTTTTTGTTTGAACTGTATCACTTAACCTCTTTATCTCTCAATCTCTCTCTCTCTCTCTCCATTTTTCCAGTTATATCACTTTAACAATAATAAACATTAGATGCATTCACAGCACATTTATTTTGCATAATAGTATGCTGTTTAGGCGTCTATGCAAAAACTTTTCATAACTTAAATTGGAAATGTAATGCTATTAACACTACACATTTTACACAATAGTGTACACATACACACACACTCAAACACAGAGCAATTTGCATATAATAAAACCGCTAGTTGTAATATTCTAGCACCTCCTCCCTTTCCACACTCTTTTTCCTCTGGCATCACAAAATTGCATGCTGCATTTTGCATACCAAATAGTTTAGTTTTTAAGGTTAACAGCATGTCGACCAACAACAGCAAAAGAGAACAGAAGAAAAAGCAAAAGAAGATGAAGAAGAAAAAAGGAAAAGAACTGTACGAACAGCACGTAATTAGAAAAAAGCATTGCCTACTTTTTGGCCCTGTCCTTTGTTTATGCAAACATTAGACATTAGACAACTTAACCTACATATGCATACAAATGCATACATACATACGCAAAAGGATACGCAAAGACACACATATGTACATATATATGTATGTAGATCTACAAGCATGTTAAATAATCTCTAACAAATGCACGACAACAAAAACAAGATAACAACAACTAACAGCCATGTTCTACAATTCTCTAACAACTCAAAAGCAACGCAAAACAATTGTCGGTGTTCTTGGTCAGGTAAAAATATTTGTTGAGATCTTACATTACATTTAAAATCAATTTAAAAATACAGTGGACCACTAATGTCTTCATACACCCTAACTTAGTCAAATTTTTGTATAATAAAAAAGATTTGATGGAGATTTTTTAATTTTAACTTCTATTCATTTATTTTCCGTTTAAATGATAACAAAATTAAGTACCCAGGGAAAATTTTGAATTTATGCAAGACTACTTTTTCTTCCTTTTCATACAAAAAGTGGCTTTTTAGCAATTTTAAAAAAATCATAAAAATTACTAGCGAAGAGATTTTTAAAAATGAAGAATTTTTTTGCATCAAAATACTTTTTGTTTGCTACCGAGGAAAAACGTTAAAAAATAGACTTATACAATATTTTTTATCTGTACTTAATAGGTTAAGGAAATTTATGTATCATGTAAACGGAAGTTAAATGAATAGAAGATTAAATTAAAAAATCTGCATCAAGTCTTTTTTATTATACAAACATTTTACAATGTTAGGATGTATGAAGATATTAGTGGCTTATTATATTTATCAAGTTTACTGATACTCATTTAGCTCGAGTTTAAGAGAAATTCGAATTATAGAAGTTCGAGTTGTGGAAGTTCAATTGTGTATAATTTCAATACTTTTTTTAAGTTTTTAATTGTCAAAAACATAACTGAAAAAATGAAATTTCTAAAAATGGAAGAGCACCGACATTTGGTTTTACATATGTACCTACTAATACTACTACAAAAGAGTTACACCTTCAAGCACACACTCTCACGCACCCACAGGCCACACACATAATGCGCCTAAAAAGCACACAATAAACACAACATAAAAATTGGCACTAACAACACGCTGGCATGGCAAATGTAACAGCTACAACAACCACAACAGCAACAACTACCATCACCACCACCCACAACAACAACAACAACAACGACAAGAACAACTTTGATGCAGTGTTTAAAATGTGTTTTCCATTCTCTTTCAATTTAGCGCTCGACCTAAAAGTATGTTGCATCATTAGTGTCAAGCTTTGAGAAAGCGGCGGGGAAAGTCGACTGCAGGCTCATTAGGATACGACGACGACAAACAGCAAAAGCGCATTACGAGGGCCAAACGACAAGTTCCTAAGTAAAAACAACAAAGCATTCATAATTACGAGCAACAACAACTTCAACAATAAGAAGGAGGTGGAGAAATCAGAGCCTGGCAAAACAAAAAGTCAAGGGCACAAAAAGTGTCCTAGAGTAAATTTAAAAGGATGAACCCAGAGCTGGCTGCCAACAGAAGTCACTTGTGCTACACAAAGCTCTGCAGGATGTCAGCATCGCCAGTAAGCTGATGCGTTCCAGAAACAGAAGAAGCAGAACAACAACAACAACAACTATCATATAGAAGCAGGCAGAAAGAAAAGGAGGAGCAAGAGAAGAAAGCAAGCGAGCGAAAGAGAAGAGCAGACAAGTTAAGAGCACTCGCAAATTGTTGCCACGAAATTGATATATTCGATTAGCAATCTGGAAAGTTAAAGCCCACGAGGGGGCAAAGGACACGCCCACAGCACTGTGTAATCGTTGTAATCACTGTGTGTGTGTGAGTGTGCGTATATGTGTGCGCGTGCGTGTGTGTCTCTCGGAGAAGTTCACGTAAATTTACATCCCGTGCGAGTCGCATTTGCCGCTTTAAGTCAACGTCAAACGCCGAGTCATGCCTGAGCAGGATAATTACGATGATGAGGTAATTTTCATTGTTGTTGTTCGTCTCCCTCTTCCGTTTTTAGTGTTGCAAAAAAGGCAGCAACCGTTAAATGCACAGTCAAATATTATATGCATAAATATCATTAGGCGTAATTATTAATTAATTTTAAACCAAATATTTAAACACGTGTGTTTGTTCTTTGAGCCTGTGGGCCTGACAGCATTCTTAGCCGGAAAATTGTTTACTGTTTAATTTATTATGCATAAAAGGTCTTTTGACTCGGAATGTGTATGCTTAACGTTTTTCTCAACAAAAAAATCAAGATGTTCCTCCAACTCTCTCTTTTGCTTAAGCCCTGAAAATGACGCTAAGACGATATGAAAGCAAGAAGATAATTACATTTTTAAGACCCCTTAAAATGAGGTAGCAGATATTTAAAATAATTCCCTTTGATCAATTTTACATGACGAGTTAATGACTTAATTCATTTAGATCAGTTATTCTTACAGGGTTTTAAAATTTGAACATATGAGTATTTATTGTATTAAAAGTGACAAGGTTGGATATTTTGTAACCAACCTGATGAAGATTTTATTTTCTGCTTATATGGAGGCAATCATATTTTAAATACGATTGAAAACAATATTATATATTTTCTAGCAATCTATTAAAACTTTGTATTCTGATTCTGATTTCATTTGAATTTAAAAATTAAAACCAAACCCTTTTTAATGCACCACAAAACCTATTTCCATTTGGAGTTCTCAATACATTCCAATGACAACACGAATTTCAACATTTATTTTTTACTATTATTTTATAAATCCAAAAGCAAATACAATATTTATGTCTCATATTAAAACCTTCCGACATAACTCAGACTTATTCCGAAATTAAATGCTTAATTAATTAACTAGCTTTTACTATGATACGTGTATGACGAAATCAATCTAAATAAATATTTGCTGATTACAAATACTATTAGATCCACCTTCCGGTTTAGCTGATTTCAAATACTATTAGATCCACCTTTTAGGCGAGTTCTCAACGCTTGGATAGCGCCACTTGAGGATGCTGATTCCCGAGTTGGATAAGTGCAGCACTTTGTTGAAAAGTTCTGTCAACAACTAACAGGAAAATCAAGTTGAGTTCTCATCAGCATCATTGCCAGTTCCCTTATTCCCCATTTTCCATTCCCCTGGCCAACATTGGTCAACTTCAGCTGGAAGTCTCACGCTTCGTTGAACACTTAGTGGCACTCGCTGGTCGGCGTGGGGTCTGATGAAGAGGGGAGAAGGAAGAACAGAGTCGGCACTGCCGGCAGCATTTATAATTGAAATAAATTCCTCATGTAATTCAAATGCAAAGCGCTGACAGTGCCGACAACAATTGCAAAATTGAATTATTAAAGCGTTGTGTGTATGCGATTTGCATACAAATACAAAGTGTGAAAGCTTAGCTTACTTAGCTGACAATGTGTCAGGCTGGGGGCAATGAACATGGATCAGTTGTCAGGGGTTAGGGGGTCAGGGAAGTACAGGTTACCGCCTCCACGCAATTTCGAGTGTCGAGTGTTGATTGTCGAGCAAACGACACGATTAACAGGCACTCGGAATGGCAATTAGCCATTGAAGCGGAAATCAATTAGCTATCGCAGTCTCATTGTCCCCCATTGGCTCAGACATCAAAAAGTGTTGAACGCCCCAAAGGCGCCATATTCAATTGTGACAGTCAGTGTTGCCATAATCGATTCTGATCATTAATTATGGCAACTTAATGACCGCTGACAGACATCAGATACAGTGCAGCTGTCAACCCAATTACGCGCGAGCCAAGCGACAAGTCAACTGTTATACAATTGTTGTTATACGAATTTTCAAGCTAACACAGCTGTTTTACAATTTGTAAACATTTATCTTAAGCGACTGCAAAACTGTTATACGGATTTCATACAGATTGTGACTAAATTAAGCGACAGTTTACATATAATTAGACCACACTTTTCGACATTTTATTATGATTTACAGGAATACGCTTAATTTTAAAGACTTGACAACTATCAGCACACAATTTTCATACAACTATTTAAAACAGTGTTACAACCTCTTCAAAAAATCACCGGGCTTCGTACATCAAAATTGGAAACGGGCTTTTTTCGTGCGGGCCCGGGCCTAAGCCCGAAGCCCGGTAGGCCCGAAAAGTCACGATTAAACACATACTTTTCAAACAAAATTTCTGTAACAAAATTTTTTATGGTATGCAGAAAAAAGAGCAAAGAAAAAGTTTAAGACTCTGCTAGCAAAAATGGCTCAAAACTAAAATTTGAAACTAAGGAAAAATAAAGAAAAATAATAATAATTAAAAAAAATTGTTTATAGTAATATCGGGCCGGGCCTCTTGAAAATTTGACTGGGCCGAGCTTGGACCGGGCCTGAAAGACTAATTTCGGGCCCGGGCCGGGCCGCGCTTTGAGAAGGAGGCCCGTATACGCCTCTAGTTACAACTGTTATAATTCTATTAGACAACTGTTATATTCTCGGCACTTCAATTAAACTGCAAAAAGCAATCGTAATACAATTACTATTAAAGTGTTTTATTTTACTATCTAAAATATTTTTAAAATTATATTTTAGATATGTTTCTAAAAATTACACGATAGTATCGTAGGATAAACCATCAACCATTACACCTGGAACTATTTCTAAATCGTTTTAATAAAATAAACATTAAATTTACAGGCGACAAATAAAATTTAAATATCAGCGTAGTCAAATAAAATATTTTTTGACAAATTCATGCAACTTAACGACCGTTGACAGCCGCGACAGCTGTTGGAGGAAGAAAAAGTAATCATGTTCGTGTTATGGAAGCTCAAGTATGTTTTGACATGGACGCAAGCACAGAGAAAGCTAGACACATAAAGATAGAGAGAGAGAGAGAGAAAGCTAGAGAGACGAAGGGGGAGGGATGGTTGAGATGTACACATAGTTACACCTATGAGCACACACATACTCACATATATAACATAAAGATGCGCGTGACAGTTATAGAAAATGCTATGCCTTTATGGCCTTGAGCTAAACTGTTGTTGACAATGGCAAAACGTAAAGGGACGAAGAGCACGAGAGAGGGATTACAGTTCAGAGACGGGGCACAGACAATGGTACTAGCATTCCGGAAAGCCAGACATTGACAACAACAACGACAACTACAACAACAGCAACGAGAGTTACCTGTCAAATGCGACCCCTATGCACCCCTAAGCGTAGAGAACTCGTATCATTGGCAATGCTCGTAGCATTCAAGGATGTGTCACTGCGTATCCTTTTGCAATCGTGCCCGACGTGGCTGTTTATGGATTTCATGTTTGGCAGGAAGGCAGCAAGCCATAAAGATTGGCTTGTAATGTCACCCAGTCGCAGAAAATGCAATTGTATTGATGCTTGCAACTTTGATGGTGCATAAGCCACAACAATTTAGAGAACAACAAATTCGATAGGTATCAATAAAAAATGCATTTTCTTGTGTTAAATTGCTTTTGAAATGTCACAAGATGTTTACAAGGTCTCGTGTAGTTATTGTTATCAACCCAACTTATGTTGACAAATAAATTTAGATTACGGATTATAAAAATTTGATAGTCAGCAACCATGACAATAATTATTTTTAGTTATTTCTAAATTTCAACAGTTATTTTTCTACTTATACTACATCAAATTCAATTTTTTTTTTATTTTTAACTTAAAAATTAACATAAAAATTTTTTTGATTTGTTTACAGTTTCGTATTTTACTTGCATTTTATATTTCTTAGAATAGCTGTCAATCATTAACTGACTTTTATTTCAAATATTTAAATACATAAATTATTTACTGAGTTTTATATAAAAAAGGCATAAATTATTTACTGAGTTTTATATAAAAAAGGCTTAAATAAAATTGTCAATTTTACTATTTACTATTTTTAAGAAAAGAAATCGATGAAATAAAAATTTTTAAATATATTTCCGATCGGTCCAACAAGACTAATCTACTGGATCAGATGTACATAGTTTATTTTTTTGTATAACCTAGTAAAAACAGATAAATAAGAAATGCTAAATGTTAAAAATGTTAGTAAATGCGATTAGCACTTGAGTAAATTTTGAACTCTCCGGGCATTTTCATAGCCTTTTGGGGATTTTTCTTAGCTTAGCATTTTCTGTTCCCCCTCTCCACACATACAAACACAATTGGTGTCTATTTTTAATGCGCTTAAAAGTATGAAGCGTCATTTTTTATTTTTGTTCTTTCACAGCTTAATAACTATGGCAACTTATGCAAATAACTGACGGCTCTCGCGCAACTTTGAACTTTTTACACTCAGCCATAGCAAAAGGCAACAGAAACAACAAGAAAAAAAATTTTAAAACTTTTTTGCCACAAAAGCAGCTAATGCTCTTAGTTGTGACGACAAGTTTGATGGCGTGGAGAGCAGAGGAGCGGCATAGTAAATTTAGTTAGTTCATTCTCCAGACGCTTCACTCCACTACAATCTGCCAACATCCCCTTGGGATAGACTACATTTGGTTTTAGGCATACGCCTTAAGTCCAGTTGAAACTGCCAGACTTTAAACAAGCATCTGGCTTCAGCTGTTAACTCAGTACCGTATAAAAGCCTCACAGATCTTGGCCCGTATCTCAGTTCAGGTAACACGATTCAAGTTAATCAACAACAACTTAGCTTGACTCAGTTTCATCCCGTGGGCAAGATTTTGTTTCGCCAAGAAGAAGATAAAATTAAATCATGGATCATTTGATTTTTGCTCGCTGTTCCGGGAAAATGAAATCGTTTAAACTAATAAACATTGCAAGGAATCGTTTTAAACTCCACATTCTTAGTCCACAAAGTAATCTGAACGTTTAATTGTTAACCAAGTTTGTAAATTTTATATTTCTATTCAATTAAATCAATTTTTAAATTGCATTTCAGTTTTTTATCAGGTTAGATTTTAAGTTTTACATTTTTTAATTTAATAATTTATTGAATCTACTAATTTAAAATTCTTGTATACTGAAAAATTTGTTTTGTCGGCCGGTTTTAATTGATATTAAATGAATAAAATAAAATGAATGAGCATTTCTATAGAAAGTTTCTCTATCTTCATTGATTACAAACAATTGAAAGCTCAAATTAAGTACAATTTTTAAAAGACATTATTACATTTGGAAAACTTCAAAATGAAAGTAGATACGTTTAATATTGATTAAATTCTGTGGAGAGGCCAAACGGTCCGTGTTAATTACTCAGGGGAAACTTTTTTAATGTTACTTTATTTTATCTAATCCATTGAGAATTGATTTGATAAATATTTTAAAATTAACGTATTGATAACTTTTGTTAATCCTTTAAAACTCTAACGTGGTTTTGGGTCTCTAAAATATTTATTAAATGCAATTTTTATTTTGTCTATTTGGTGGATTTCAGGCAAAGTTGAGCACAGTTAGAAGAAGATAAAATTAAATCATGGCTCATTTGATTTTTGCTCGCAGTTCCGAGAAAATGAAATCGTTTAAACTAATAAACATTGCAAGGAATCGTTTTAAATTAAACATTCTTAGTCCACTAAGTAATCTGAACGTTTGATTGTTAACCAAGTTTGTAAATTTTATATTTCTATTCAATTAAATCAATTTTTAAATTGCATTTTAGTTTTTAATCAGGTTAGATTTAAAGTTTTACATTTTTTAATATAATAATTTATTGAATCTACTAATTTAAAATTCTTGTATACTGAAAAATTTGTTTTGTCGGCCGGTTTTAATTGATATTAAATGAATAAAATAAAATGAATGAGCATTTCTATAGAAAGTTTTTCTATCTTCATTGATTAGTAACAATTAAAAGCTCAAATTTAGTACAATTTTTAAAAGACATTATTACATTTGGAAAACTTCAAAATGAAAGTAGATACGTTTAATATTGATTAAATTCTGTGGAGAGGCCAAACGGTCCGTTTTAATTACTCAGGGGAAACTTTTTTAATGTTACTTTATTTTATCTAATCCATTGAGAATTGATTTGATAAATATTTTAAAATTAACGTATTGATAACTTTTGTTAATCCTTTAAAACTCTAACGTGGTTTTGGGTCTCTAAAATATTTATTAAATGCAATTTTTATTTTGTCTATTTGGTGGATTTCAGGCAAAGTTGAGCACAGTTGGTTAATTTGATTTAATAGCTTAAATGTTGACTTAATTTTAGGTCCTTGTTGCCTGACGACCTTCAGCTATTGCCTAATTGCGAGTCATTAAAAATGTATTGAAATAAATAGCACGCATACGCCCTGTGGGCACAACAATCGCTTACTTCGACAATATTTATATCATTTCTGAGAGTGCAGCGTTTGAGCTGTGGGCCAAATTGATGACGGAAATTACTTTTAATTCTTTTAGCGTTAACGGCAACTCATCAAGCAGAGTGTTTAAATTTCATTTGTTCTCGCAATATTTGCATATTTACTGGAAACTTTCGACTGCAATCAACTTGAGTGCTTCCATATTTTTCTCTTCTTCTTTTTGAGCTGGCCACATTCTTATCCTGAACATTGGAAATTAATTCCTTAAGGTCGCGACTGACCCCCTCGAAAAAGCACAATAAAAATTTGAGCGGCATCATAAATTCAATTCAATTAAATGAAGTATATGCGCCCTCAGATATTATTATGATTCCCGACAAGACTTTGCATCAAAATAAAGTATCGGCTAATTTATACGCTTATACTATGTGAATACAGACTATGGTAAAAAGGTCAGTTCAACGTTGTGGCCACAATTGTTATTTGATACGCGTTTAGTTCATGTTGTTTTTCAGTTTTTAGTCCATTTTTCGGTTCAATTTTCTGTCCTGCGGGCAGCCATAAATTGTTACCAGCTCCACGTGTGCACTTGTATGTATCTAAGTGTATATATATGGAAAAACACGCATGTGTGTGTTTGCTTATAAATAAACATGAGTTATGTACATACATGTGTTCAGGCGATTGTTTTGTTGTCTTTGCTGCTTATTAATGAAGACCCGCGGCACTATGAATCCGACTGCACTAATTGAAGAAGTTTGCCAGTCAATATTTATGCGATTTGAATTGAGCACGTTCGCTTTTTTTATGGAGCAGCTTTTAATAAATGGTAAACGAAAATATCGACATGTCAGTTATAGTTCAGCAATATACGATAGAAAAACAAGTGGGGAAGGCTACAGTTGAGCGCCCGACTATAGAATACCCGTTACTTATTTTAATGAATTTTTAAATATTTTTAATTGCATGCTTTTATTTTTTAAAAACTTTAATTAGCCATTACCACCTTTCCATTTGTCCGCTCTTGTTACGATTTAGTACGATAATAGGTAATAATAGTAGTTACCGATAATTAGTAAACAAATTTTAATGTTTTGAAAACTGTGCTTGTGTTGGTTTTTTGCGATTTACGGAGGCGGAAAGGGGCGTGGCAAAAATTTGAAACAAACTTGACCTGCGTGGGGTTTACAGAAGTCTGTGTGCCAAATTTGGTTGCTCTACGGACAGACGGACAGTCGGACAGACGGACATGGCTATATCGACCCGGCTGTTGATGCTGATCAAGAATATATATACTTTATAGGGACGGAGATGCTTCCTTCTCCCTGTTACATACATTGCAACGAACACAATATCCCTTTTTACTTATTTTTATAAGTAAAGGGTATAATAAACTTGAATTTAAGCTAAGTCGTATTGATATTTCTTTTATTTTGCTTAAGTACACCCTGTAAACATCAAAAAGTTTTATAAAATGGGCATTTTTAATATAAAACATTTAGAAAAGTTTATCTTTCCTTCTAAAAAGTATATAAATACTATTATTTTGAACTAAAATTTACGTATTTTTCATAAGAAGTTGAGAATATATACATTTTTATGTTATTAGTCAGTATATACAGGCCTCTTCCGGTTTTCACTTTCGGTAAAATTTTGCGGAAGTGAATTGCTTTAACCTGCTCTAATATCATTTCGACGAAATTCTACGGATTTTTTTCACTTTGAGCTGATGCGTTTAAGTTCGATAAAGTGAAAAACGAGCATTTTTAAATACTTTGCTTAAATGGAAAGTGAAAACCGGAACAGGCCTAATTAATTATATGAATAATATTCTAAAATTAAAAGTAATTTCATTTATATGTAAACCATCCGAGCAACCTATAGGGTATTTTCTAGTGCATACTTACTGTCGTATATCAATTAATGGAAGCATCTGGCTCATCGTTATGTGTCCCTTATTAATTATAGTGATATGGAAAGGGGCATAGGATATGACTGACTAACCGACTGACTTAATGACTAACTAACTGGAGCTTTGATTATGCTAACCAATAAAAAAAGAAGGCAACTCGGTGTCAGCGCGTACGAGTTGCGTGCCACAGTTGCCACAATTTGCTGAAGTTGTTGAAGTTGCCACATTTGTTGTTTTTGTTTTGCTGTTGACTACATTAAATATGCATTAAGCGGGGATTTCAATAGAATCGGCTGCCTGTTAATTTGTATTCATACAATATGACTATGAGTATTAATCTGTGTGTGTGTGTGTGAAGGATTATGTAATTGTATGTGTGTGCCTTATAAATTAGTCAACTCGTTAGTTTTCTACACAGGCTCAACAGCCTGGCGCTCGTTTCCTGTTAGTTCCTGCAAGGTTACCCAATCATAAATTTGCTGATTGCCGTCCAAATTGCATCCTTTTCTGTCGTTTAGCCAATTATTTGCGGTCTATTTGGTTTTTTGGCCCTATTATTTTGGGGGTCTAATGTGCCGCACGTGGCTTTTATTATGATATTTGCATTGGCATTGCTCATTTTAAATTAATTATTTTCCTAATGTTCTCATTTTTCTCTTTTTCTTATATTTCTCTTTTCTGCGCCTGTTTTAGTTGGTTTCCAGCAATCCAAATCAACGCAATTGGCGTGGAATACTTATTGCCTTGCTGGTCATCATCATCGTCCTGGCCCTGATTGTTACTTCGGTGGTAAGTCGAAAACCACAACACGAATTTATTTAATACTTACTAATTGTATTGGCAAATGCTTCAGGTTATTAATTTAGATTTTATAATAAAATTCAACTTGAGCAATGACGATAAAAGTAAATGATAATCTGGCAATCGTTTCAATTGGCATTATGACTGTAATCAAATATGGTCACACTTAACAGCACACATGATCAACAGTTCAATTTGCAGCTCAAATGAGTTAGTCTGTGAACCGAACCATTTGCCAAAATGAATCAACACAAATGCAATTATCACTCACACCACACAGACACAAAAACAAACACACACACACGCGAGCAGTTTCAAAATACAAATTCTATTTGCCTAAAACTATGCAAAGAGAATAAGAAAACTAAATTACAATCGAATATTCAAAATAATCCATTGCAATTGTATTTTGATTTGTGCTGATGAAATACTAAACACACCCACACACGCACACATACACACACGCACACATATATATTGTACAAATGAAAACTCAAATGTTATGCGTGTAAATACGTTGCTCTCATTTTTGTCTTTTGTCTTTGTTCAACTTTTTTTGATGCATTGCTGCGTGATATGTATGTTTCTTCCCGTCCCCACCCTTCCACCCACACAACCACACATCGATTTTCGTTCATCATTTTGAATACATTTTTATGTTGATGTTGTTTTTGTTATCGTTGGTGTTGTTGATGTTGTTGTTGTGCTGCATGTAGAAGACAACATATAAAATTTCTGCATTTATCAAAAAAGGTGCTGCTAACACCCCCCGATGAGGGACCGCGCGTCAAGGGGCAGCGCATCAAGCTGCAGGACATTGTCGACGGTCTCTATGTGCCACAGCGCGCCAATGGCAGTTGGATCGATGGTGAGCACTCTCTCCCACTCTCTTCCACTCTCTCTCCTCTCTCCACTCTCTCCCTATGTGGCCTAAATCCATTTTAATTTCCGTTTCCATATGGATGATGCAGCCGAGGAGTTTTTGTACCAGGACCATTTGGGTCGCATCTGTCTGCTGAATGCAGCCAATCGCACGGAACGTGTCCTCATGTCCAATATGACATTTGTAAGTACATTTCAAGAACACTATTCCCACACTCCCTCCCACTTTGCCTCAAACAGTTAGCATTCAATGTGTGCTTATTGCTTATCTCTGAGCACAATAAATATTTGCAGCATGTTATTTACGATTGGGCGCCATGGGCGTGGCAGTATGGCATGAATGCTATCTCAAGTGTACACACTTGACTTGGCAGCCAAACAGTTGGCAGGCACTGTTCACTGATACAAACAACGCACCAAAGTAGGCAAAACAAATGGGCCAAGTTATCGCTACCCCATAACGATAAAAGCCAAGCGATTTTTATGCCAATGCTTGGATAAACACGAGACGACGCCTCCGCACAGTGGGCCAAAGAACTGAATTAGTGGTCGCAAATATGTAGTGAGCCGGTGTGTCAGGTCCCAAGCTGGGTGCCTGTGTAGTGATCTTTTTAAGGAGCACTGTAGCGAATACCCTGCAGATTTTTAAAAGAGATCTGACTAAGTCGGGTTTTCTCGCCATTGCCACATAGGAGTCGAGTTCGTGCACTTCTTGCTTAGCCTAGACTCAGCTCGACGGATGGGGCGGGGTTCTTTCTCCTCCTATGGTAGCGTACACACACACTACAACAAAAAAAATATAAGTGCACTAGGAAGCAAACAACATATTAACGGAAGCGAAAATGGAAATGGAATTATGAATCGGACAAGAAATTAACAGACAGACATTTGTGGCTTATTGCTTGGTTGTAGGGTATTTAGATGTTGTGTATACCCTATTCTGTACCCTCCCTACCTTGGCAATATCTATTTAGAATTTTAGGAATTGCCCCTAGAGTAACTCTTGTTACTTCTTACATTTGGATTGGCATTGGCTGTAGATCGGCGACGGTTAAGACAAAATTTAAAGTTCCATTATTTCAATGCAAATATTAAACATTATTTATTAAATTAATATAATTTGTATTCATGTTCAATCTACTGTCATTTGAAGAATTTTCTGTTTCTTCAATTTTGTTTTATGTATGTACATTTGTTGTATGTGATGATGATAACAATTTTTAAATGTCTATGTAATTTTAGTTTTTAATTAATAAAAATTAATTTTAAATAATTAAGTTTCCAACTATTATTTTTGAGCAACTTTTGAATTAAAAAAAATATTCATAGTGGTAACTAGGGCAAAACAAAAATTCATAAATCCAAAATTTTAATTTTCAGAGCCATTATTAAATATAAGAAAAATGTCGCAAGTACGTATGACGTATATGATCAATAAAAAAAAAGGAAATAAAAATTTACCATGACTTAGGACTCACCAAACACTGCCGTCGTTGAGCTCAAGATGACGATGTGGCTAACCTCTATATTAATAATAAGGAAAAATAATAATTATAAAGATCATAACCCTCATACATACGTTGACCTATGCTAGTGGGCTCTTTACATACATTTTTAATCAAAATTAAATTTATAATTAATACATCATTTAGCAAAAATATAAAAAAAATGTTTAAATATTCAAAATTGTTAATTAAATTTTAAGAAAATATATTATTATTGCTTGTTCATTGCTTTCTTTTCGTTCGAGCACCACTAAGTGGCTTTATTTAAGTGCGCAGCACTTTATTGTTGAAAAATTAATTTTTTTTTCAATTAATATCCACTTATAAATTTTGGCTACACTGTACAGGGGAGTTGTATGTATGCCTAACCAACATTTTTGGGAGCTAAAGAAAAAGGCGCTCGGCAGTGATCAATCCCTCGTGGAAGAATCTCAGCAAGATTCTTTGCAAACACCGCAATCCAATTCAGCAACACAATTTACAGCAGCAGGAGCGGATCCAAAAAGAACAACAGCTTATGTTACTGCCGGGGCAGGGTGATGTCCGATGGACATTATATCCGAGATTGGCCGACTGACTTTAATGTTCATGCATTAAATCAGGCTTTATTCTTTTCCAATCAAAAAAAATGAAATTTTATTATTTCTTTAATTGATTGAAAAATCAAGTTGAAAGAAATAAATAAAATAATAGAATAGAATTAAAAGCACTGGCACGGGGCACTGTCGAAAAGAATCACATTACTATAGGTATCACTGTACTTCCACTCACATACCTGGCTTATATAAAAAAAACTGCAAAAATAGGTTTTATGTTCCCTCGATGGGAAAGGAAATCCAAAAAAATGTCTCCAAAATATCATCCGGGGAAGAACGTCCGGGAATTGTAAATCCGGGTGGAGAAAAATCCAAAAGAAAATGTCTTTAATTTACACTGTTAAAAGTGTTATGTCACAGCACATGGAATTATTGCAAAGTATTTCGCACAGACTGGCACTATGTTGTGCTTTGCACAAGAGTCACTCGCTCAATGTTTTAGCTAAATTCGATCGACAGCTAATTAGCTAAGCTCGCACACGAATTTGTAAAACAAAGCGTGGGCGGCGAGAGATAAGAACGGTTAAGTCGTTCGACTTAGTCGTACTTATCCAAGGTGACATAAGGGAGCCGATAGGGTACTCGGTGTAATGCTCACCAACACATAAACAAATGCCATAGACAAGCAAAGAGAGCTAAAAATAGCACAGCTTGCTTAAAGCAGTGCGCATGCATGCATTCTGCAAGCAGTGCGCATGTGTGCATTCTGCATGCAGTGCATCAAGAAGTGCATATTGCAAGCAGTTAACATTGATGTTCTAAAGCAGTGCAATCTTGATCTATTTATAGAACAATGGTTTTGCACTGTTCTGTTATACTGCTTAACAGAATAACTTGCAATGTAAATGTAAATAACTAAAAATGTAAAAGAAATTATTGCTCATACGAACTGGTCACTACACCCACAGTTACTGCTACGAGAGTCTCACCCGAGAAGTCAGTAACAGAAAAAGAGAACAGTTCTAAAAAAATACAAATTATTTACTCTGAATGTCTTTAAGATGATAGGTCCCTAGAGTTTTTCCTGACTCATCCATAAGCTCATAATAAGCTGGGCTTAGTTTGCGCTTTACAATTGCCGTTATGAAAACTGGTGCAAGTTTTGCATTAAATTTCTTGGCTGCATTACTTTGGGCAAAATTACGTGCATAGACTGTATCTCCTGTTTTAAATTGAACAGTTCTACTGCGCAAGTTATATCTGCGAGTGTTGTCATCGTGTGCTGCTGATACATTTTCCTTTGCCTTGCTTCTAGCAATTTGTAAGGCATCTTGCTGTTTTAATAAAGTATCGTCCGACAAGAGATTGAGCTTACGTAAAAGCTCATAGTCTTTCCCATGCAAAATCATATTCTGTCCGAAGGTTAGAAAATATGGAGAGAACCCTGTGCTGCGATGCACACAAGCTCGTAAAGCTCCACTAATTTCGTTTAAATTCGTGTCCCAATTACCATGATCGGATCCAATGTATGCACGAATAGCTGCTATAACAGATCTGTTCAGACGTTCGCTAGCGTTCGCTTGCGGAGAGTAGATTGCAGTGCAAAGATGTGATATTCCAAAGCGAGTAAGAAAAGCTTCAAAACTTGCAGAGCGAAACTGGGAACCATTATCTGTTAATATGACTTCTGGAACTCCGAATGTATAAAATAAATAATTCTCTAGATAATCACATATCCGACTCGAAGTAAATTTCTTTAAGGGATGCAAAAAGTGAAACTTCGTATTATGATCTACGATGATGAGAATGCCTATATTACCGCTCTTTGATCTCGGATAGGGTCCTAGCAAATCCATATATAATTTCTGAAAAGGTCTTTCAGACACCATTGGTTTACCCATGGGTGGTCGTAATACAAAATTTGGGCTTTTTGTTGACTTGCATGTCGAACAATCAGATACATATTTTCTAATTTGTGCTACCATTTTTGGCCAAAATAAATATCGTTTCAACTTCTCCGTTAATTTAGCAGTTCCGCAGTGAGCTGCATTTGGAGCGTCATGTGCTTGAAATAAAACGTCTTTGACAATTCCAGATGGAATCCAAAGTTTCCAAGAATTGTTTTCTTGAGCGGGGTCTCCAGTTGCGTGTTCGGTTCTTTTATAAACAAACCCGTCAACTACTTTTAAATCAGGCAATTTTGATTGATTCAACTCTATGCGCTGAATCAAATCAAGATATTCTGCTGAGCTGAATTCCTTCGACTCAAGGTCTACCATTGGGCCTTCGTGGTCGAATTCTTCAATGGCTACTTCATCTCGTCGAGAAAGAGCATCTGCTACAACGTTTTGGGAGCCGCTGCGATGGAGAATTTGGAAAGAAAAACCTTGAAGTTTGATAGCCCAACGAGCTAATCGTCCTGAGAGGTCTTTCTGATTCATCAGCCATTTCAATGAGGCATGATCAGTCACCACAGTGAACTCTTGTCCTTCGATATAAGCACGAAATTTGGCTATGCCTTTTATTACTGCTAAACATTCGAGCTCGGTTACCGTGTAATTCTGTTGAGCTTTTGTCAGCTTAACAGACATGTAGGCAATCGGTAGCTCTTCTCCTTCTTCATTTGTTTGTGCTAAAACGCAGCCAAGGCCGTGTAAACTAGCATCGCATAACAGAATGAAGGGTTTCGAAAAATCGGGAGAACTCAAAATAGGTGCTGTAGTTAACCTAGATTTAAGTTCCTGAAAAGCCTTATCTGCTGCTTCATTCCAAATGAGCGCTTTGTTCTTCTTGAGCAGCCCAGTAAGCGGAATAGTGAGCGAAGCATAATTTCCAACGAATCTTCGGTACCAACCTGCAAGACCTAAAAATCGTCTCAACTGTTTAACTGTGGAAGGAATTGGGAAGTTGTTAATAGCGTCTATTTTCCCTGGATCGGTTTTTAATTGACCGTCTCCTATAATGAATCCTAAATACTTGATTTCTCGCATGCAGAATTTAGATTTGGCTATATTAATAGTCAAGTTCGCTTTGCGAAAATATAGAGCGATTTCCTGCAAAAGAATCATGTGCGAGTCAAAGTCGTCTGACAAAACTAGAAGATCGTCTAAATAGACAAAAACTCTAGTGCGCAGATGAGCGGGTATCACATTATCCATAAGTCGACAAAGAGTCTGAGGCGCGTTGCAAAGGCCAAAAGGCATTACCTTATATTGATACAACGGTCTGTTAGGAATTGTGAACGCCGTATACTGCTTCGAATTACTCTCAAGGGGAATCTGCCAAAAAGCATGTTTCATGTCAAGGCCGGTTATAAATCGAGCTGGAGGCAATCTGCTTAAAATACCATCGATAATTGGAATAGGATATGCATCCTTGCGAGTAAATTTGTTGACAACTCGCGAATCGAGACACAAACGCAATTTCTCACCTTTTCGAACTAAAACACAATTACTACTCCACGGACTGTTTGACTCTTCAATTATGTCCATTGCCAGCATTCTGTCCACCTCTTCGAACATTTGTTTCTCTATTGCAGGTGAAACAGGCCAATGTCGTTGCTTGACTGGAATAGCATTGCCAACGTCTATGCTATGAGTGGAAAGATGTGTGCGTCCTAATCCTTCCTTCTCGTAAGATGGGAATTTAGCGACAACTGCATTTAAGCTCTGTGTTTGTGCAGCGCTTAAAATGTGCATATTGGGGTTATCTTCTCTATTTTCAAATCCTGTATCTAGTTCAGATACACTTTCAGACGGACTTAAAAGATTATTTAAAAGGCCAAATGCCTTCCAGAAATCAATACCTAAGTATATGTCTTGTTTAAGATCTGGAATTATGAAAAATTCTATAGGATTTGTCTTATCACGATACGTGACTTCAGTTGTAATTTTCCCTATTACAGAACATACTGAGTTATTGGCTGTTTTAATATTGCCTGAGCATTTCTGAAATTTTGGACTGTTTCGGAGATCAATTGCTGCTTGATTGCCCACACCACTGATTGTCGCTCCTGAGTCTAAGAGTGCCATATACTTGTTGTTCTCTAGAGTCAATTCTGTATAGAGTCGGTTGTCGGAATTACAAAATATTGCGGAAACAAGTTTCCTACGCGTGACTTTAACTTTCTTCCAAAAATGTCTGAGCCTTACTGTTGATCGTCTAGGTTTTATTTTGAAAAGAATGCTATTCACATCAGCGAAGATGCGTCTTCTGGCCGCTGTGTAATTAGCAAGTCGAACATGAAAGGGTAATACTTGATTATTTTGTTTGTCATTGCCGGGAAAAAGGTCATAATTGGGAGTTTGACTCAGATCGTCAGGCTTGTTATCAGGCTTGCCTGTATCGGTCTGAGTGTACTGATCAAAAGTTAATGTTTCGGATGCGGCAGAATGCTTTTGTTCTGCGCATCCCGTACTCGGTTTTCCGAGGGGTTACAAGATGGGCATTTTGGCTTAAAGGTGTTCTTCGCACCACAGCCGTAACAAAATATACTTCGGATTTCCAAGCAGTCATCAAATCGATGTCCTTGCTTGTCGCAATTCCAACAGATCAGCTGTTTGCGCTGAATTGCTGAAACTTCTTCTGAAATCTGCTGCGCTGTCTCACATTCCAATTCGGAAATACGAGAGCGAGGATCAAACTTAGATTTTGTAGTTTTTACCAACTTACAAAATTGTTCATGGGTACGAATCTCTTCGCGAAGCTTTGCCAAGGTAGTGATGCCCAAGTGCATCAACTCGTACCGTAAGGTAGACTTCGAATTATGAATGAGGATTCGCACAAGTGAACGTTCGGAAACGTCTTTTTGCAATCGACCAATTAGCTTCTCAATTGCAAATTGAAAATCTTCAAAGGATTCCTGATCTCCCTGTCTTCGAGAATTAATCATCTCCCATACATCCATTTCGTCATCTGTGTCCTCGAATTTCTTACGAAATTCTTCGCAAAAGGATTGCCAAGTGAACCGAGGATTTGCACGATGAACTCTCCAATACCATTCATTTGCTCTTCCAACAAAAAGAAGGTGCAAATGGTCACACAAAATTTGATAATCACCGAGTAAGTTTTGCTCGGTTAAAGAGCGAACTCTATAAAGAAAATCTTGAGCTTGCATTCCGTCTCTACCGCCATCGAATTTTATATGCCAGCTTTGAATGATGCTGGACACTTTCTCTGCTCGGATAGAAGAAGAGGGTCTAGTCAAATTTGGAATGTTTTCTGCAACGCCATTACGATTTGCAGAAGACATTGGAGGTAGGTCACTTACGGATCTGGGACTCGTTCGTGAGCTAGGATGTTGTGAGTTTTGTTCACTTCGTCCTAATTGCAAAACTGCCAACTGAGCACTAATAGATTTCTCTATGGTCTCAGATAAAATAGAACTCAAATTCTGAAGGATTTGATTCTGACTTGACTGCATCGCAGTCTCCACTAAATTTAAGACTTCGCCACGATCCATGTTTCTTGGATTTGGACGTTGTGAATTGTCCGCTGGAGGAACTCTCTGATTACGATTCATTGATCGGGTCTGCATGCCTCGTCGTGGAGTTGCACCTCGACCTCTGAATTTAGAAGTTGTCTGTTGCGAATTAGAATTAGTAGCCTGATCTACTGTTTGAGATAGAGTTTCAGAATTTGCTGTAGCGTCCTGAATCTCTGCTGCCAAAGAATTGTTTGTATAAGTCAACTGATTGACAGAACAATCAAGTTGACAAACGGGACAAATCCGTGAGGATTGTAAGTGTCCTACAATGCACCGATTATGAAAGGTGTGCTTACAAGGTGTTGCTGCTACAAGGTCGTTTCTACTGAGAACCTCGTGACAAATGTCACAGTATTGATCACTGTCTTGAATAGCCTCGATTAAATTTTCTGTGCTATGATGAACAGCCATATTCAAATAATTTTAATAGTATTAACGTGCTTGATAAAGAAAAATAAACAGCATAAAAAATATCCGTCGCTTCACCACAAACCAATATAAAAGCCAATCCAATAATATCAAACCATAAACCAAAATGTTTACTGAAAATTGTCTCATATACTATAATTTAATAAATTCTATTGTCGCTTTTGCACTGAACTGAAGTTTTCCTTTGGTCAGGCTGCTAAAGATGCTCCAGCAGTCTGCGATTCCAAAAAGAAATCTCAATTTCTGTGCAATGTTGGAATAGACTTTACAAAACGTTAGCGTATGTGAACAAAGAGAACTGACTCGCTTTGGTCGACCAATCCTAAATACGAATTGCAATCGCGTTTCCTAAAGACGAGATTCTGAGCTCTTATTCACTTCACTTCTGAATTATAAATCTATTTATAAAGAGGAAAAACAAAACTAATTGGGTGGATTAAATCAATAGGCAAAAATTATGAAACTAACCATAAATATCTGCAATTATTGTGCAGAGCATAAAATATACTGATGTTATGTATAAATTGTTCTGAGGATATAGGTCAGCTCCACCGGTGGGCGCCATTGTTTATTGAGCCGGTGTGTCAGGTCCCAAGCTGGGTGCCTGTGTAGTGATCTTTTTAAGGAGCACTGTAGCGAATACCCTGCAGATTTTTAAAAGAGATCTGACTAAGTCGGGTTTTCTCGCCATTGCCACATAGGAGTCGAGTTCGTGCACTTCTTGCTTAGCCTAGACTCAGCTCGACGGATGGGGCGGGGTTCTTTCTCCTCCTATGGTAGCGTACACACACACTACAACAAAAAAAATATAAGTGCACTAGGAAGCAAACAACATATTAACGGAAGCGAAAATGGAAATGGAATTATGAATCGGACAAGAAATTAACAGACAGACATTTGTGGCTTATTGCTTGGTTGTAGGGTATTTAGATGTTGTGTATACCCTATTCTGTACCCTCCCTACCTTGGCAATATCTATTTAGAATTTTAGGAATTGCCCCTAGAGTAACTCTTGTTACTTCTTACATTTGGATTGGCATTGGCTGTAGATCGGCGACGGTTAAGACAAAATTTAAAGTTCCATTATTTCAATGCAAATATTAAACATTATTTATTAAATTAATATAATTTGTATTCATGTTCAATCTACTGTCATTTGAAGAATTTTCTGTTTCTTCAATTTTGTTTTATGTATGTACATTTGTTGTATGTGATGATGATAACAATTTTTAAATGTCTATGTAATTTTAGTTTTTAATTAATAAAAATTAATTTTAAATAATTAAGTTTCCAACTATTATTTTTGAGCAACTTTTGAATTAAAAAAAATATTCATAGTGGTAACTAGGGCAAAACAAAAATTCATAAATCCAAAATTTTAATTTTCAGAGCCATTATTAAATATAAGAAAAATGTCGCAAGTACGTATGACGTATATGATCAATAAAAAAAAAGGAAATAAAAATTTACCATGACTTAGGACTCACCAAACACTGCCGTCGTTGAGCTCAAGATGACGATGTGGCTAACCTCTATATTAATAATAAGGAAAAATAATAATTATAAAGATCATAACCCTCATACATACGTTGACCTATGCTAGTGGGCTCTTTACATACATTTTTAATCAAAATTAAATTTATAATTAATACATCATTTAGCAAAAATATAAAAAAAATGTTTAAATATTCAAAATTGTTAATTAAATTTTAAGAAAATATATTATTATTGCTTGTTCATTGCTTTCTTTTCGTTCGAGCACCACTAAGTGGCTTTATTTAAGTGCGCAGCACTTTATTGTTGAAAAATTAATTTTTTTTTCAATTAATATCCACTTATAAATTTTGGCTACACTGTACAGGGGAGTTGTATGTATGCCTAACCAACATTTTTGGGAGCTAAAGAAAAAGGCGCTCGGCAGTGATCAATCCCTCGTGGAAGAATCTCAGCAAGATTCTTTGCAAACACCGCAATCCAATTCAGCAACACAATTTACAGCAGCAGGAGCGGATCCAAAAAGAACAACAGCTTATGTTACTGCCGGGGCAGGGTGATGTCCGATGGACATTATATCCGAGATTGGCCGACTGACTTTAATGTTCATGCATTAAATCAGGCTTTATTCTTTTTCCAATCAAAAAAAATGAAATTTTATTATTTCTTTAATTGATTGAAAAATCAAGTTGAAAGAAATAAATAAAATAATAGAATAGAATTAAAAGCACTGGCACGGGGCACTGTCGAAAAGAATCACATTACTATAGGTATCACTGTACTTCCACTCACATACCTGGCTTATATAAAAAAAACTGCAAAAATAGGTTTTATGTTCCCTCGATGGGAAAGGAAATCCAAAAAAATGTCTCCAAAATATCATCCGGGGAAGAACGTCCGGGAATTGTAAATCCGGGTGGAGAAAAATCCAAAAGAAAATGTCTTTAATTTACACTGTTAAAAGTGTTATGTCACAGCACATGGAATTATTGCAAAGTATTTCGCACAGACTGGCACTATGTTGTGCTTTGCACAAGAGTCACTCGCTCAATGTTTTAGCTAAATTCGATCGACAGCTAATTAGCTAAGCTCGCACACGAATTTGTAAAACAAAGCGTGGGCGGCGAGAGATAAGAACGGTTAAGTCGTTCGACTTAGTCGTACTTATCCAAGGTGACATAAGGGAGCCGATAGGGTACTCGGTGTAATGCTCACCAACACATAAACAAATGCCATAGACAAGCAAAGAGAGCTAAAAATAGCACAGCTTGCTTAAAGCAGTGCGCATGCGTGCATTCTGCAAGCAGTGCGCATGTGTGCATTCTGCATGCAGTGCATCAAGAAGTGCATATTGCAAGCAGTTAACATTGATGTTCTAAAGCAGTGCAATCTTGATCTATTTATAGAACAATGGTTTTGCACTGTTCTGTTATACTGCTTAACAGAATAACTTGCAATGTAAATGTAAATAACTAAAAATGTAAAAGAAATTATTGCTCATACGAACTGGTCACTACAAATACCAATTAAGAATTCTCTCAAATGAACTAGATACAAATTTCTATCAATTGCCAAAATTACTGCCAAAAATCATATTTAATTTTGATACGATAGATCAGCTAAATTGCCCACTGTGCGTCTTAAAGAAAAGGCATAGTGAGAGCTTTCGGCTTAATTCCGAGTACAAAATGGATGTTTTGTAGGTGAAACCTTGACTAATGAATAATGCGCGCTTTCAAATTGAAAAACAAACAAATAAAACAGCCGAAACGTTTATGAAACAGCCGAAATGTTTATCTTTCCCTATATGGGATGCAGATGAGTAGCGGCAAAAATGTCAATTTTTTAAAAGATGCCAAGTCGCGAGCATTCGGTATGTCTTTGGGCCAAGTGCAGCAACAAGTGAAACAAGTCGCCAACTGTCAGCTGCCTACTGCCAACTGCAACATGCAAAGCAATCACTTGTGTCAACAGTTGCCACTTGGCAAATAATTAATGTGCCCCGCCACCCATTGCCTCCGAATTGAGTAGTCACAAGGATAATGGAACAAGTCAGTCAAGTGCGAACAATAGCTGGAAGCATTTGATATTTGGAGGAACATAAATATTAGCATACAAAGGAGCACAATATGCAACTGTCAACAAACCAGGTTGAAGACAACAATTCATTTTAGCCCGAGGAAACCATTGATTAAGAAAAGGAGCTCTATGGAACGAGCCTTAACAGATTAAACAGCCATTTTCCTTATATTATATGGCAAACAAACGACAAAGAATTTATTGAATAGGATTAGTTGCTCAACTTTCACTAGATCCTTATAAAACTAGTTAATATTGTATCTTAAATATTTTCTAAGCAATTGAAACTTCATTTAAAATAAGGATTTCTCTGTCACTAACTTTTTAATCTTGATCAGAAAATTTAATCACTATTCCCTGTTCTCCACAATACATTTAAAACTTAATTACGTATACGTAATATAGTTTGACTTAAAACCCAAACTCTTGATTGTGACAGACTTAAAGACTTTATTTCCCGTAACATCTGTTAAAAATTCAAATATTTTGCCAAATATTAATGGGTACCATGTGCAAATTGTTCTAATTTAAAATCTAAAAAATTATGACGATTCCCTAGATATCTGACTGTAGTCAAATAATAGAAACTTTCCTAATGTTTGCATATCTATTGTATTTCATCATTTTATTGCCTCGACGACCTTTAAAAAGCCCATTTAAGGCCATTATTAGCTATCTAGCAATGCCTGGCAACATAATTTCGAAAGAAAGTAGGCAATTCAACATAGGAAATTACAATTCTAAGATGTATTCATTGGCAGAACACGCGCGCGTGCAAGGCAATTAAAATTTTAATTAAAATCGCGCATACGCAATGTTTGCCATTATGTGTAGTCGCATTGTTTCACAATCCTTGTAAGCAAATTGTAACATTTATTTGGAATTAACTTAACAGAAAGCATTTTAATGACAAGCACTTCAATGGCTTCCAATTCCCATATTCTTCCTTTTCTGCAGAAAAATCTGTCGCCCTTCACATTTAGCATATCAGCCGATAAACGTTACCTGCTGCTCGCCCAGAATGTTGTCAAGCTGTTTAGACACTCGTATCTGGCACAGTACACACTCTATGACATACATACGAGGTAAGCTAGCCCAATGACAAGTTGACTCGTCTGTGACTGCGATTCACATAATTGCATGTCAAATCCATTCGCAGTGAGACCGTCAAATTGCGCAACAATCAGCTGCAGGACGAGTGGCCCTATTTACACTACGCTCGCTTCACTGACGCTGGCAATGCCCTGATTTGGGTCTACAACTACGATATCTACTATCGGCAGGAGGTGCGAGCTACGCACGCCTATCGTATAACCCACGACGCGGTGCCCGGCATCGTTTATAACGGCATTCCCGATTGGTTATATGAAGGTAGGTCAGAACTTTAAATTTCGATAAATTATATATATTAGTTTCAGGGACTAAAACCGAAACGAATATCAGTTCCAGTTACGGTTTCGGTTATGTTCGCAATTAAGTTTTCGGTTATCGGTTACGCAAAATCGTTTAATAAAAAAAATGGTGAACCGGTTTTTGTATGTTTCGGTTTTGAAATACCGGTATGGTTTCGGTTCACAAAAAAAATTTATTTGCAAAAATATAAATATATTAATAATACAATAATAATATAATAATTATAATAATAATTTTTTTTTGATGTATGAAAAACCGAAATTAACTCTAATAAATGAAACGGTTACTAAACGATTATTTAGGTTCACATAGTTTCAGCTTAAAAATTTCTGACAAATGCTCATTTTTTTCGGTTACGGTTTAAAATTTCAATAATTAATCCCTTATTAATTATATGTTGCTATAAGCAGAAAAATCTTATTCATTTCATAAATTATTTTCAAATTATTACAATAAAAATGGAAACTCAATTTATTGTACTTTGTTCTAAAATATGTGTTATTATTTATTAGCTTACCTTATTCATATGTGTAATGATACATGTATTTGTATAGCTTTAACTTTAACTATGCATACCCATGTCTTAAATACAAATTATTTAGAAAAGAATGAAATACTTGAAATGTATTGATAAACATCAAGTAATTGCATCTTTTCGTATTTTATTGTGTTTTTGCAATCGTATCGTTCTTTCTTAGAGGAAATCCTGCATGCAAATAATGCCATTTGGGTGTCGGATGACGGCCAACGGCTGCTCTATGCGAGCTTCAACGATACACACGTGCAGGAGCAGCACTTTGCCTGGTATGGCACCACCTCAGCTGGCACCGCAGGTGGAGCTGCGACAGGTGGCACGAGCACTGGAGGTGGCGGTGGCGGTGGCAGTGGCAGTGGTGGCAGTAGCAGTGGCAGTAGTAATGGTGGCATAGCTGGTGGCACTAATCCGCATGCCAACTTGTACCCGGAAATTAGATCCTTACGGTAAGTTGTGTACCTGTACATGTCCTGGACTTTATTACTTTTCGATTAAGTGTTAATGATGTGCTCGTGACTGTCATTAGTCCTATTGGTGTTGGGGTAAACAAAGGTAATGCTTAAAATTCATGAAGCGACTGCACATAGTTTTTGGAGCCCTTTTTAGCCCGTGTCCCGGCAGGTGTCAAGTCTATGTGTGTGTGTGTAAGGAATTGAAATTAGTTTGAGCCAAGTGAGTAAAGCGCTTTAAAGGACCAGTTAAGCTGCTATCTCTTTCGATTTGATAAATTGCCAAATGCACAAAAGGTTTGCGTTTGCATAACTTTAGTCCCCAGGACCGTTGAACTCGGAAAGGATTATCGAGCTGACATAACTGCCGCCTAACCTGTTGTGTTAAGTGTAATGTCATCATTTGAGGTTTAGTTATGCAAATATCAGCGTGTGTATATACTTACATACATACATATATGCCCCAGTGTAGATGCTATCAGTTGTAATTGAATAAGCTTAAAATATAGCGAACAATAACGAATACGAGCACAAGTAAGCAAATCCTTTTCAAATTGAAACTGCTCAAAGTTGTCTTAGACCTCTCTCACATTAGATTAAAATTGATTGCCGAGGATTTAGAATTGTTATTCTACAAGTTTTTTTTAGAGTCTGTTGAGCTTTATTTGCTCTGCAGATGACTGAATAAATAATTTGATTAATCTTGACAGTTAATGAATGTTTTATTTTAAGATAATCTTTAGCTTAAAATAGAAATCAAACAAAGGAATTAACTGGACAGTTGCCTCCAACAAATATTTATTCGAATTTAACGGAAAGTTGTGTTCCTTGAGTTAATTCGCATTGCCAACTATATTAATCTATTGTTAACTCCCGGGTAGTTTGCAATTTCCCGCTGAGAAGAGTTGCCCTCTTACTAAATGTTATACAGGTGTGCTAACGAAATCTCTTCCACTTGAATTTCAAGTCAATTTCATTTCTCCGTGACACAGTCAACTAATCAGTAAATGTTTGAGAGAAACAAAATCATCGCTCAAGCCACTGGCTTTCGATCCCATGAGAACAATGTCACATTTTTTGTCCGAATTTTAGAATGTAGAGTTGTCGAGTAACTTTTATTGTTTGTCGCGCCAATAACTTTAAAATTATTTTAAGCTATACAATATGAATTATTATATAAATAAGTTCAAATATATTAATTTTAAAAGAAATAAAAGAAAAAACTATTTTTCTGCAATGATAAACTTAAAAGTTGCTAAAAAACCTTCGTGAAATTTAGTGTGAGAAGGGGCCAACCCTAGCAGCCAAGTTCGAAAAGGTTGGTGAACATGCTAAAAAAAATAATACGCTCGATGTTCTGTTGCACTGAGAAATTTTCTGAGTGGAATGGCTTAAATTATTAAATTATAAATTAACAACATTTTTAACTATTTAAGGTATCCAAAGCCGGGCACACCGAATCCGACATTCGCTCTGCGTGTTGCCGACTTAACGGATCCACAAAAGATACACATAACGGACCTAAAACCGCCGACAATTATACAAAACGAGTGCGTAAAGAAAGAAGGTTGAGTGTAATATTGAATTATTAAACGGTTGCTTTTTCCCAATAGAGATCATTACTTCAGCAGTGCCAGTTGGGTGAGTGGCACGGAGATCGCAGTGGTTTGGTTAAATCGACCGCAAAATATATCCGTGGTCAGTGTTTGCCGGAGTCCATCGTTCGAATGCATTGAGGTGAGTCGCAAATGGCCAAATTAAGCGTGTCCAAGTTCATATCCTGTATCGTCGTCTCCATCTTTGCACCAGACCCATCGAGTAAGCGGCGATGGACGTGGTTGGGTGGACACCGTCTCAGTGCCATTGTTTGCGGCCAATGCGAGCCTCTATGTGGCCATATCCCCACTTCGGGATGGCTCATTTGGTAAGTGAACCAGCCAGCCATATGTCAATTTGACTTTTGTTTCGAACTGAATACACAACACAACACACATACTCTCTCACACACACGCAGGCTATTTCCGGCACATCGTGCACGTGGACATTGACAATAATCGCGTGCTTCCCCTCACACATGGACCTTACGAAGTGAATCGATTGCTGCACTGGGATCAGTTGGATAATTGGATGTAAGTAGCCATCGGAAGTAACAATTCCCCCACAATCTAACTTGAAAACTGAACACAAATCCGTGATGTGACCAAAACTCTACGTCACTTTCTTCAAATTCCAAATAAACCGACTTCTCTGTTCGAAATTTTTATCGAGACTAAAATTATTTATCAGCACATTTCTTGCAATTAAACCTTATATAAACTAAAATGTAATCTTAACCCTCTAATGCCCACCCAAAACAAGAAATTTTAGCAATCACTAATTTTCAGACATAGAAAATCCGTAGTAAATCACATCGTGAGCAGTAAAAGAAATACAGGCTGATAGAATACTTAGTTTTTTCATTAAGTCTTGTAGCAATATACTTCAAATTATAATATAATTATATTAATTTTAATGGTTTTAACTGAGATTTTTTTTTTATCATTTTGACATTTGGGGGCTAATTTTACGATTTTTTCAAATATTTATATTTTCAAAAGATCATAAAAAATATTAGTAAAGTGATTTAAAAAAAAAATAATAATTTTGCAGTTACTTCTAGAATTGTTTGAAGATTTGTTTTGCATCAAAACATTTTTTGTCTAAGACCGAGGGAAAAAGTTTGAAAAGTAGACGTTTACAAAAATTAAAAATTTTCAATCGGTTCTTAATGGGTTATAGAAAGTTTTATATCATTCAAGCGGAATATAAATTAATTTCCCATTGATGCCAATATGTTAACGATAACATCGCAAATTAGTACCCAAATGTTAAAATGCTTGCTGTGCCAATAAATATGTTCGCCAGTGTATGTATCTGTTGAAAAACTCGACTCGAGCAGATACCCTGTAGCTAACTCTTCAATTAGCAAGTAAGCGTATTCGATAATTACATTTTAAATAAGCAGGGTATTAAGAACTTCTATCAGTCAGTAACTGCTGTAAATCTGGCATAAGAGCAAATATTTAGCTTAAATATTGAATGAAAATCAATAAATCACTTTTAAATGCTTGCCCAATTCCCACTTTGAAGCTATTTTCTGGGCACTCCGGAGCGTCTGCCCTCGCAGCAGCACTTGTACCGCGTCTCGGCGCTGCCCGCTCGCCAGGGACAGGCTCTGCCGATGCCCGATTGTCTGACGTGTCCGGCTTTAATGCAACGCAACGATGGTTATGACGAGGGTCACACCAAATCGCCGCCAAAGCTGGTCACCGCCTGGGACGATGATTGGGAGGACTCTGAGGAATCGGAGGCGCTGCCACCGGCACCAGCTTTGCCCGTGGAGCAGCAGAGACAGGGACATGGTCATGGCTCTGCACCACCGCCACCTCCAAGCGATTGCCTGTACCATGAGGCGCAGTTTCCACTCTCCCAGCGAGCACGCTACGTGCTCGTCGAGTGCCTGGGTCCGGTTGTGCCCAGCTCCACAATTTATGCCCTAAAGGTAGCGGGAGCACCCAAGGCCAAGCGACAAAGTGTGGAAACGGAAACAGAAGCACCCGGGAAACTTATGGAGCCCAAGTCACAGTTTATGGAGCTGCTTTTCACTGTACAGAACAACACACGGCTCAAGGAGAAAATGGCCAAAGTGGCGCTGCCGCAGGTGAAAACTTTTCCGGTCATGATCTCTGGCGGCTACCACGCCCAGGTGCGTTTGTACCTGCCGCCCGTGCTGCGCGAGGATGAGATTACCCGTTATCCCACCATATTACACGTCTACTCCGGTCCGGGCTCTCAACTGGTCACAGATCGCTGGCACGTGGACTGGAACACCTACTTGTCGGGCAACAAGGATTACATTGTCATTGAAATCGATGGGCGTGGCTCCTCTGGCCAAGGCTACCAGCTGCTCCACGAGGTGTACAAGCGTCTGGGCAGCGTTGAGGTCTCCGATCAACTGGAGGTCAGCGAATACTTGCGAGATAATCTGCACTTCATCGATTCACGTCGCATGGGCGTCTGGGGCTGGAGCTACGGCGGATATACAGCTGCTCTCGCTCTGGCTGGACAGCAGTCGATCTTCCAGTGCGGCATCAGTGTGTCTCCAGTAACCAATTGGAAGTTGTACGGTAAGCAACTGCTAATCAAAATTAAAAATTACAAAAACATTTAAATCATGGAAACAAAAATAAAAGCTAAAAATAGTAGCAAAAACAAAGAAATTCAAATACAGTACAACAAAAGGTTCGAGTTATGGAGATATTCGACTTACAGAGTTCTCTTTCTTAAGTTTATTAATTTTATTGCCACTCATTAAGCTCAAATTAGAGAGAAATTCGAGTTATAAAAGTTCGAGTTAATACTGTAATAAAAAATAAGTAGAAAATACAAAAAATTGGTAAATACATAGTTATACATGTGTGCTACAGAAATCTCTTCCACTTGAATTTCATTTCTCCGTGACATAGTCAACTTATCTGAAAATTTTTGAATGAAACAAAATCATCACTCAATCCACTAGCTTCCGATGCCATGAGAATAATGTCACATTTTTTGTCCGAATTTTAGAATTTAGAGTTGTCGAGTAACTTTTATTGTATGTCGCGCCAATTACTTTTAAATTTTTTTGAGCTATACAATACGAATTATTATATAAATAAGTTCAAATATATTAATTAAAAAAATTTCTGCAATGATAAACTTAAAAAAGTTTCTAAACAAGCCCTTTGGAAATTTTATGTGAGAAGGGGCCAACCCTATCAGCCTAGTTCGAAAAGGTTGGTGAACATGTTAAAAAAATAAATCACTCGAAGTTCTGTGGTCCTGAGAAATTTTTCGGAGTGGAATTGCTTTTCTCTGAATTCGCTTTCACTTGTGATTTCTGTATCTGTATTAGGAAAAATTATCGTTGGTTTTCCTTACTTCAGTTGTGAAGACCTTTCAATGCATATTCAATTGATCCTGAATAATTCTAAACAATATTTTAAAATATTTCAAAAATATTTAACAGCAGTTGAAATTAGTAAAACATTAAAAATTTCTTTGTTATTAAAATCTTATTTTTCACTTTGCTTTTATTGCGTTTTTTTTTAACTTCTTATCATTAACATTTTTTTAATTTTGATTCCTTATATCTTAGCAATTTTTGTTTAAATTCCTAAAATAAATCCTGCATAAATATCTCTTGTTGCCTTTATCTTGTAGACTCCACGTACGCGGAACGCTATCTGAGTTTTCCCAACATAACCGACAACTACAAGGGCTACGAGGAGAGCGATCTATCCAAGTACGTGGACAATCTGCGTGATCGTCAGTTCCTGCTCGTCCATGGCACCGCCGACGACAATGTGCATGTCCAGCAATCGATGGTGTTGTCCAGAGCCTTGACCAGCAAGGGAGTGTTATACAAACAGCAAATTTATCCGGATGAAGGACACAGTTTATCTGGAGTGAAGCGGCATCTTTATCGCTCGATGACTGCCTTCTTTGACGATTGTTTCAAGAAGTTGGTGAGTGCTGATCATTGGCTTGGCTCTTAAACTCTTTTGTAAATACTATTCTACCACTCTCCTACCATATCTCTCTATTTCTCCTGCTCTCAACCACTACCACCACGACAATAACAATAACAACAACAATCATTTCATATCATTCTCAACTGCCATATGTATCATTATTGTCATGATCTTTCGCATAGCTCGACCAACAACAGCAAAATCAAACAGATTCCATGGATTTCCTGGATTTTCATAGTTTCTATGGCGGTTAAATTTTAAACCAATTTTCCCCCCTCAAAACGAAAAATAATGAAAACCAAGTACTAGGTACAGTCGCCGTTGCTATCAATCGTCATCGTTGTAACTTGTATTCGTATTTGTTGTCATAATTAGACCTTTCGCTGTTTTCAATACCTTCTTGAGGGTCTGCAATTTATGATTATTTTCCAAGTTTTATTTTCCTTGATTTACCATAATGCTACTTGCAAAAATTTTGTTATACACAAAATATTGGATTGTTTTCAACGAAATTCTGTTAATGGCATGATCATTTGCTAGTTATTTTTAAGTTTTCAATTAAATTTTTATTTGAAAATCTATAAAATGAATTTCTATTTATTTCTGAACAATAATGCTCAAATGAATAAACCAATTTTATTGAAATTTAGACAGAAAATATAGAATATCTAAATTCTATTGAAATATTTACAAAAAAAACATCTATTATATTTGATTATTCAATTTTTTTTATTAACGTCTATATAATTAATGAATAGAATTTAAAATTGCTTAAATAAAAACATGTAAACTATAAACGTCTCTTCGAATGAATTACATACATAGCTGTCAGCTTTGATACCTACGCAACTTTTAACTAAGCATTAAAAAATTGCAAAAGTAATTGTATCTCCATTCTAATTAAAATTTTCTTTACATCCTGAAAGTATGGAACAACTCTTGGGTATTAATTGAAAACTTCAAAATTAAAAAAAAATTAAAAGCATATCAAAAGATTGCCAAATAATATATGTTTATTTTGTAATGTAAAAGAAAAAAAAATAAAACAAACGAATTTATTTGTTTCCGTCTTTACAAGTTGCTCCTCAACTTGAACTTCTACATATAGGAAATTCATACAGAAAATTAAAAATATTTCTTCAATTTATTTTTGTATTTTGTTGCAAAAGTTTTTCTTTGTTCTTTCTAAGTTGCTGTTGTTCGTACTCTTGCTCTTCTGGGTATTTCTTGTCATTTTGCGTTTCGTATGCAAGTTTTACTTCAAGTTTTGTCTACTTCAATATTGTATTTCTTCTTTTTTCCTTTTTTGTGTTTTTGTTTAATACAACTTCCTCATCTTGTTTTTTCTCAAATTGATGCCACAAAACCAATTGTTGGCTCTTTTGTATGTGTGTGTGTATTGCGAGTGTAGGTGTGTGTGCTTGCAATGGGGCTTGTTGTTGTTGTTCGTTGGGCGCAATTCAATGTGTTTTTCGGTTTTTGGTTTTTCGAACACAAACACAGACACTTGCTACTTTTACCTGAATGTTGCTTATGCTTTGATTGTGTTATTCTTCCTTTTTTGTATACATTACTCAACATATTGTCTCTGGTCGTATCAGATAAAGTCAGATTCAATTGGAAACTAACTCGTTTAATTTATTTTCTCTGCATGTGTACAACAGGTGCCGCCGGAGTCTAAGGCTGGCCTCGGCAACGGCGGCGATATGCAGCAGCAATAAAATCAGCAACAGCAGCTACAACAACAGCGGCAGCAACAATAAGAACAACAAAAATAACCATAAAAAAATATTCTGATAACAGCAGCGAGTAGCATAAAATGAGAACGAAACGTGCGACAAAAACGTTTGCGTAAATTACATTAAATGCAATTTATCATAAACAAACACACACACAGACACACATACACAAACAGACGCACAACCAGCCACATAAATGGAGCCAAAAATGGCAACAACATAACGTAAATGGCATTTTGTATAAAATAAGTAAACAAGCAAAAACAATACTGGCTAACAAAACGAAAAATCAACATGGTTGTGAAAACATAACTCACACAGACACACACCTACACACACATACGGCGACGCACAAAAGTATGCAATACAAAGTGAAAATGAAAAAAGAACTTACGCGCACAACAACAACAACCATAAACACCGGAAGTGGGTGTTTTGTGGGTGTGACAGCAGCAGGACACAAGTGTCGCAAATATTTTTATTTCGTATTTTATGCATTTGTTGCATAAATTTCCAATGAATTTTTATCAAATAACTGAAATGAAATTACAAAATATTTATATTTATTGAAGTGCAAAGGTCGACAGGTGTGACGATGCACGGTTTGGTTGCGGGTCGCTTTGTGGTTGTCATGGGATTGCCAAAAGTGTGTATAGAGTGTCACAGTTGAGTTGTAAGGGAAATTACTATCATAAATCAATTTAAAAGCATTTGAAACACAATTTAAATGTCATTTTCTGTTGGCAAAGCGACTAAACCGTATCTGAAATACAGATACCATAAATTTATTTCAAATTTATGAACTGTAATTGTTTTGATGATTTTTTTTTTTTTATGTATTAATTCAACTTTACTGATTTAAAATCAATTCAACAACAAATATGATCAGTTTATCAAAAAGCAATTGAAATCATTTAATAGACTGCTGTGTTTGCTCAAATAAGTATAACAAATTGCTCATTAAAATAATCTTTTCAGCCATATATGTATGTATACGAATTTCCTTTACTGCTTTCTCTGTACTCGCATTTTCTTCAAAGTCAACAAATCTTGAGTTTTTGCAGTAAATTGTAATTAAAGGAAACAAAATAAAAATGCGGCAATAAATAGAACATAAATGATCTAAAGTGCACACGCATGCGACATTAACCATTGTATTAAAAAATTTAATTGCAAATAACAAAAAATTTAATACTCGTATATAGGAGGAAAAAACTCAACAAAAGCAAGAAAATCAATTAAATTGAATACAGAAAAATGGCCAAATTATAATTTAATTTAAAATTAGCAACAAGACGGAAAAACCGAAAATTACTAAGCAAAAATGCAACATGCATGTAAGTAGCTCAATAATAATTAAAAATAAATTATTAAATAGTTATTTCAATTCAGTTCATGTTGGTTGCAAGTTGCAACACTCTTCGTATTGAAGGGCAAACCCAAAAAAGTACATTTCTAAATGTAGCATTAAAGAAATACCCCAAGAAATTGTCTAGTTAATTAAGTGAAAAACCAAACTAAGCATACATAAAAGTAAAAGTTAAAGTTAAAGTAAAAATACAAATGAAAACGAGAAACGAAAAGGTCAAAAATAGCTGCGATACACATTAAAAATTCGAATGCAAATTGCGACAGGCAGAACGTTGATAAGGGACAACAAAATAAATGACATCGCGCCACAGATCCGTAACCTCGAGTCCTGCCCCAACAAAAACAAAAAAAAAATGAATAGAAAATATAACGAGAAAACAGCGCCGTGCATATGTGCAAAAGGATTAGCTTTAATTAGGTTTTTTTTCTGTGGCACAGCGAGTACCAGTTAATTAGCAGACTTCTGGCAATTGCGGTTCTTAATTATAATGCTTAAAATATGCTGGCAATAAACAAAATAGAGACTCTTTTGTAGCTTATTATACAAAATTTTAGTGCGGATTTAACTAGGAAATCTGAATTTTAATAGTAAAACAGAATATTTAAAGTAAATTTAGCATACAAATTTAAATGATTTCCTAAAGTAGAGTTCAATATTTTAGAAGTAGTTATAAGTTAATTATGTAATTTATTAGACAATTTTAAAGAAACTTCTAGCGGCTTTCACATAATAAAACATCGCGCCGTAAAGTAGGCTACAATAATGTCAGCGTTACAGTTAACCATAAAAATGCTCACTCGTGTGCATATAAATGAGTCTGTGTGCTTGTGAAGCTTAACAAGGCCAGCATAAATTTATATCTGGCTGACACTTTATGGGCGGCTTAGGCGGTTTTTAAAAATTTTACGATTCTTTGTGGCACCAAAATTCGCTTGCCTCGCTGGGCACAATTAACATACGACTCAAATACAAAGAGAGCGAAGGGAAGAACTAAGGAGAAAGGGAGGAGAGAGAAAAGAGCCAGGCACACAAATGCACCTGGACAGTCACGCCCCCGCTAACGGGCAAAGGCGTTTCATTTTTAGTCTACTGTAAAAGGTCGTCACAGCTGTGGGCAGCATAAAAAGGGCAGCTGCTTTTCAACATCGCCTGTCTGTCTGATTTCCTGTATATGTACGCGTGTGTGTGTGTGTGTGTGTGTGTTTTGTTGACACAAAAAGGTGTTTGCTCAAAGTGGATGACAGAAATGTTGAATGGAGCGGTCAGTTGAAAGGCACACTCACAAGGAAAGAGAAAGCGAGAGTAATTTTGTTAGAGAGGTAGAGTTGTTGTGTGCTAATCTTGGACTGCACACTGATCCGGATATCCAAACTTGTTGCATTAATTCACAAATTTCAGAGACTTAAATCATATTGGATTTGAAAATTATATCAAGCATAATAATATTTAGACAATATTTCCAACCGATTCGATTAGCCTATATGAGCCCACATTGCGAATGCGCAATTTTCTTTACAAGTTTCATGTTTTTTATTGAGCAGTGCAATTAAAATAGTTATTGTGTTTTTATTACGATTATGTATTAAACTAAAAAAGTTTTATACAAACTTAACATGTAATTGATAACATGTTATCTACGTAGCATTCTTAAATATTCGCAATTTATGCAGATTACATCCAAAAATTGGAGAATACACTTTAAGATTCAGACTTCCAAAAATAATTTAATAACTTGACATAATTGAATTTTGGCCAAATATGGGTAAAACATAGTTTAAACTCCACATTGCCCAGGTTTTAGGTTAAGTTTTCTAGCAATTAAAAATCAATTGTTAATTACATTAAACCTACCTTTACAATTGCAAACATTATTTCCATAAGTAACTGCAGATCGGACTTTGCCGTCCTGGTAATAACTGAAAACTCTTTATTGATTTCTTGTATTTAAAATATCCACTGTTCAGTAAATAAACCCAAAGTCGACAAATGTTTTAAGAAAATATTGACTTTATGACAAAAAAATTTGGCCATTCGGACCACTGTGGACTGGGCGCAGTGTCATTTGTCTGCACCCTCAAAAGTATATAGAAATTTGAATTGCTCTACAGTTTTAAACGCTTTCCATATAGTGTACTAAGGACCAATTATCAAAAAAATATACTTAAAATAAAAAAGTTTTGAAATTATAGAAAAGCGTAGTGAAACAATTATTTAATAAATGATCTAATTTGCAATATACCATACAAATATATACTAAATATTGACTTATATAAAACGCAATTTAGTAATTTTACATACACATACATACATATATATACATTAATGATATATACGATTATATTGGATTTAGTGGATCAAGCTTTGGCATTATTCGAGTTACAATTTAAACCAAAAACCAATTAATCCACAATTAATATAGAGAATACTTCAATACTGTGTAATGTTAATTAGATTTTTAGCTCAATGAGAACGGACTCCACAGTGAGTTGATCTGTAAAAATAATATAAAACTGTAATATATGCTCTCTATAACTATAAATACATAACTATACTTTGATATATGATACATACATACATACATATATTTTATAAACAACTTTTACTCTTAAACAATAAAAATTGTAATACTCTGTCTTCAGCCTTAACAAAAAAAAAATCGAAAAAGTGAAACCAATCTAACTATAAAATGTCAGTAGAAATAAAAATTGATAAAAAAAAAAAAGTCTCAAATGTGTATGCAAATTAAACCTATGCACTTGTTACTTATGTTTAATGTAAATAAGCTTTAAAATCGTTACTACTTTGTTTGTTTTGTTATTTTAATAACTTAGCGGGACGTTTGACAAAAACAAAAACAAAAACTTATGTGATCCAACTTTCTTCTCTTCCATGACGCAAACAAAATTGAAAATTAAAAAAAAAAGAAATCGAAAACCGAAAAAAATTAAAAATTATATGAGTATAAATTTAAACATTGACTTAATTAGCTGAGATGTTAAGTAATTTCGCAAGGCATTTAGCAAAAATTAAAACCAAAATACTTATATACACACAATAAACCAAAGCATGAGAGCCAAAAATGGGAAAAATGTGATTTCATTGGAGTGCACTTCAAATCAAGGTCATCCGTGCAATGCCATATTTCGATAAATCAAATTCTCACCTCTGTGGGCCAAATTAAAAATGAAATATTGCAGAAAGCGTTAGAAACAATTCTATTGAATTTACAATACAGCGTTGCACTATCAGAAAATCGAAAATGTAAAGAGGTAAGGCCCCAAAACGAGCAAATGCAAAATCTGCATAAAACATTTAACGAGCTGCAGTCCAAAGCTGACCACTATACCAACAAATGCTGTACGCCCCAGGCACAACGATAGTGCTTTTAGCCTGGCCCACAAAGGCGGCACGCAAATGGCCCCATAATGTTCGACTGGCATGCAATGGCCAAAATAGACGAGGCAACTGAGACGTTGGCAAACTTTACACTTAATTGGTCAATTGTTTGCCAAGGCAATGAACACGACAAAAATGTTGCATATTTCATGGCGTCGTCTTTAAGGCGTCACATTGAAAAAACCATAATTTCAACAGCTAGAGGTTTATTTAAGGGGCGTGTGATTTTTTTTTTCAGCTAATTGGCAACTAAATGAAGCATTCTCTTTTGGGCGTTACGGTGTAGACAAGTCCAAGTTGCCGAGTCAACAATTAGGGCCACACAATAACCACAAATTGCTGGCCACTTAAATTGAAACCTGAGCGGACTTCAAATGTACAATTATAATTATTCAATAAACACACAACCTTGACTGTCATTGTCAGAGTTTGATAAATAATAAAACAAGTAAGTATAACATTTGATTTATATTCAACATTTATAAGTACATATGGTGGTTGTATTTAATGAGCTTAGTTTACAAATTTACATTTTAATTTCAACCCAAAAATGAAGAATGGCCAAAAGTAAATATAATTTTCATTCTTATAAGTTTCAATATTCTAATTTAAAAACTGATTATTTATTAAATACAGATTTTAGAACATTTAAAAGTATATTTGCAATTTAAATATATATATAGAAATCTATTGATTTATTCAGAAACACACAAACAAAATACTCAGGCCTGTTCTGGTTTTCACTTTTTACTTTTGAGCATTTAGCGTTCTGCATTTATTCACTTTGAATTCAGACTAAGTGTTAAAAAATTATCGTTTTTCGCTTAATCGGACTCAAACTTATAAACTCAAAGTGATATCAATCCGCTGAATATAGCCAAAAAGGTATTAGAGCAGGTTAAAGAAATTCAATTCCGACAAATCTTATCGAAAGTGATTTTCGGAACAGGCCTGATTATCAAAATTTAACACATCAATTTGACAACCAATTTAAATTACCAAAAATATGCATCGCAGGACTACAAAAATTAACTCAATATATGCCATTTTTGAATTGCTATATTTACTATAATATTTTTGGGATTCGTTAGTACTATTGTTATTTTTGACGCCAACCTAATGTCAATCAATTGTTGGCCAATGTCTCCTGTACTGACGAGGGTCCCACCAACAGTTAACAGTTGGCAAATGTTTTTTATATTTCTGCGCTATTGTCGATGGGAGACGCCAAAGCCGAACGGCCGGACGTACGGACGGACGGACGGTTGCCAAGACCATGTCCAAATCCATTTCTGGCTGGGGGTATGCATACATACGCACATACTTATAAATAATTTACATTTCGCATGGTCACGCACAAATCATGTGAGTCTGGCCCAGACAAACTGACAAAGCGGAATCTGACCGTATCCCCAGTCCTCTGATTCCCTCCCAATCTCCATCCACCCATCCATCCATTCATGCGATTGCGAATGGTTCTGTGAGAATTGCGTTGGGATTTCGGATCTGGTTTGAGCCTGGTGCTGCATGATGCGTATAAAAGTGACAGTTTAACATGGAAACACACTCAAAATGTTAATTGATATGCATGGCGAGACGAGACAAACGACGTGGTGAGAGAGAGACGGGACAACAAAACTTTTACTGGTTTTCAGTGCGTTCGAAATGAAAATGATGGTCATGACTATAAAATTCGCTTGCAGCTTTATTTATTGTTTTTTTGTTCTTTTTTTAACAGTCATCGCATTCATGCTTGCGAGCAATCCGAAAATCACAACCCGTGAAGATGTCACAACAGAAAGATGCAAATCCAAAGATTAATTCAGTTGTTTCGAGTTCCATTGCCCATTGAACAGAAGCGAAAATGATTGAAAATAACACATTTGCATTGTTTGAATATCAATATTGAATAGATTTTAGTTTGTAGCAGGATATCATAATTTCTGCTGCACTTTTTTTTGTACCTGACTTTTTCTTTATCTACCTAACGAGATCTGTTTTGGGATAACAGACCCTTTATCAGGCAGCGATTGTTAAAATAGAACTGTGAACATATTTTCGACATGATTATGCTTGTATATTTTATACGTTTACCGTAAGTTGATTTACTATTTAGTTAGGCATATAAAAAAGTTGTACATTTTTTAATTTTTCAAAGAAAATACGATATAATTTATTAATTGAGCTCTTTAAATTCAATATTTTATGATTTAACTATTAACTATATAAAGTAAGACAAGCAAACATAAACGTTACTTTTTTAAAAGGCGCGCTTCAAATTTAAAACTTTTAGTATTCATTAGTTTAGTTAGTATTCTTTGCAGTATTTTTAAAAACGCAGTTTTTGCTTTCTGCAACAAAAGTCAGGGATTTAGTTCGTTCGTTCACTTTGGTGAATCGTTCAATCGAACTTATTCCGAACGAAACGATACAACTCTACAAACAGCTGTTGGCTTGTTATTGGTTTGCTGCTCAGGTGTTTTTCGTCGTATTATCAGAGATCAATGAAAATGGACATGGACAACCTCAATGACGATTGTGTGTGCATAATATTGGAATACCTGTCACTGGCTGATCAAATAGCAATGGCACGCTGCTCCCTGCGCTACGAGGAGTTGCTATGCCAAATTGTTTGGCGGAAGCCCCGTTATCGGGAAATATCCGTGTCATATTCAATGTTTGAGCCGCTGAGCAAAGACGATTACATGTACTTCTTTGAGCTGACCAGCTGCCAGATGGAGAAGCTCTACATATGGAATGTGCACGAGAAGGCCTTTGATTCGTATTTGGGTCGGCATCTGATGCGTCCCGAACTGACGTTCTACCTGCGCCTGGACATGACCAATCTTCAAGAGCTTTGCATTACTGACGACAATATGAACAACAGCATGATTCAAACCATTACCAAGAGTTGCCTCAATCTGCGCAGTCTCAGCGTATCCAGTGCATATATAACCGGCAAATTTATGGTTGGACTTCACAAGCTAAAGACTCTGGTTGCCCGCGAATGTTCCATCGAGGCCAAACACCTGGAGGAGCTGCTGGCGCAGCTGCAACTGACCACACTAGATCTGACATCCAATAAAAACAAAGTGGAGGAGACAATCCTGCAAGCGCCCGCCTCTGGATTGGCACGCCTGCAAAGATTGGGAATATCAGATGCACAGAACTGTGGCTTCAGCGTGGCAGAGCAGCTGCCCGAGCTGAAGGAACTGGTGGTCAGTTATCACGACATGGAGGCGCAGGAATTAAGTGATATGCTGGATAGGACCAGACAATTGGCAGAGTTAACGGAAACAAGGTTTCCGAAGCGACTGCAGTTGATAATGTGCAATGTGGTTGACGTGGAGGTGGCTCTGGAGCAGATAACTGGACTGGAGACACGCAGTCCAAGGGAATCACCAAAATTCTGTGAACTACTGAAGATAATCTACAAATGCAAATAGGTTTTCATACAACAATATTATTATTTTACTCTGACATTATCCTTTAATTCAGGTGGTTATCAGCTTAGTCTGTCTGTCACTCTGTTTTTATCCAATCTAGTCTAGACTTGAGCACATGGAATAGCTAGCTTCAATTTTGCTAGGGTATTCTGTATTCGGCATACCAAAGACAGTTTTTTGTAAATACACGACAATTTATATTTTCTACAAATGGTTTAAAACTTTATTTAAACATGTTTACAATTAATAGTAAGGTTTTCTTTTTGTTTTTTTTTGAATATTAGTTTGTCCGGCAATATGCCAAAAGATCAAAAATATAAATTCATTAGTCAAATATCTTATGTATTGTTGTTATTTACGTAATGCTGAACATTTTCATTGTGCAAGTAATTGAAAATAATTATGAATGAATGAATGGTATACAAAAATGTAGCAAACAAAGTGCTCAAATTTGTATAATAAGGGGGCTTAAATATGAGAACATAACGCCGGCAAAGATGCCAGAAACGAGCATTGCAGCGGCAAACATGCCGGCGGTTATCTGATATTTTGCATTAACAGTCTGTGGTGCGTACATCATGCCCAAGGAACTTAAATAGCCAGAGCTGAATGACATAATGATGGCAATGATCCAATACAACCACTCGTTTGAGATAAATACAGGCAATGTTCTAACAATATCTTTCGGTGCATAGTTGCAGAAGATCAATAAGGGTATAAATACAACACGCAAAACGACAGGTACTACCAAGTATTTTGGTTTCGGCCATTGAACCCACGATGTGGTCAAGCTGCCCAACATTGCGAATACATTGAACGTTAAAAAGCATGTAATGAGTGTAAAATACTTTTCGCCAATTATGAAATCATCGGAGCGCTTAATATCCGAATGGACGGCAGGAAAAACGGACAATGTAACAAAGAATGTAAAGAATACATTGAATAGTTGAGGTGAGGCTTTCTTAAATATCTGCCAATAAGGTACATTTAATTGAGTTTTCGATCCCGAACTTTTTTCGCTCTGCTTGCTAATCATCTCATAGTGTCGGAAGAACTTATTCAATGGCAATGCAAAATACGTATCGAAGCAGAAGAGTAAAACTAGAATCGCAGTCACAAAATAATATATAGCCGATGTCCTCATCGAGCTGAAGAAAGTGGCGCACAGCATCGACATGATGGTGGCGAAGCAGCCGCTGACGTTTGACCCCAACACGACAGCACCCGTATACTTGGGAGGTAGAGCCGCAACGAGTCCATAAATTGTACTTTGATAAATGCCATTGCACTGCAACAATAAATTACTGATAAGAATTGAAAGCGAGATAATAAAAAATTATAAATCTTACCATGTTTATCAGAACAATTGAGCTCATGGTAGCCCAAAAGAATACGCCCGGCCACTATTATGAAACAAAATACATAGGTATTATTAACAATTTAATACAAATTAAAATACCATATCTTGGATTTATATATTTTGACTGTTGCTAAGACAAGACAAAAAATTTCAAGTGGTCTAAAATATGTTGTTAAATAAATATACAGTCACTCAATAAAGTTTGTAAGCACCCTAACTTTGTCAAATTTTTGTATAACAAAAAAGTTTTAATGAAGGTTTCTTAAAATTATACAAAAATTTCTTTAACTTATTAAGTAGCTATTAAAAATTTAGAATTTTTGTAAATGTCTGTTTGTCAGCTTTTTCCTCGGTCTAAAACAAAAAATGTTTTGATGCAAAAAAATTCTTCAAACCATTCTCTTCACTAGTAATTTGTATCATTTTTTGAAAATTGCTAAAAACCACTATTTCCAAAAAGTAGCTTTTTAGCAATTTTCAAAAAATCATACAAAATACTAGCGAAGTGGTTTTTGAAAATTTTTTTCTGCAGTCACTCTTAGAATTGTTTCAAGAATTTTTTTGCATCGAAATATTTTTTTTTTTAAATTGAGGATAAAAGTTGAAAAGTGGACTTACAAAAATTCTTAATTTTCAATGGGATAAATAAATTTTTATATCATTCAAACGTAATTTAAGTGAACTGAAGATTAATTTAAGAAACCAGCATGAAAACTTTTTTGTTATACAAAAGCTTGACAAAGTGCATACAAACTTTATTGAGTGGCTGTATACATTTTCTTGTCAACATAGTTACTTGACATACTGTATGCAATTATCATTGCACTCACCTCAGATGAATCTAGCATAGCAAGCACAACCGTGATAATAAGTATTGCTATCTCTATCAGAATGCTATACACAATGCGGGTAGTGAGATCGCCACCGAAATTCATGAAGATATTTATCCAATTAAAGAGCACGTTCGGAATTTGCGAAGCGAAGCCCATATTTTGCATAAAGTTACCGCGATAATTGGTCTCAGTTTTTACGGTATAGTTTTCACCCAATTTAAAATCCTCAAAGTACGATTTGGCGGTTATGAACATGTTCCATGGCATTAGGGTGCCCAGTCCGTGCAGTACAAAGATGAAGAAGACCAGTTTATATTTGTCAACTGGCGGCTGCAGCGATGCGACTATTTTCGACATTACAGAACCTGAGCCCTTGCCATTGGTGTCCGATTGCAATTGAGACTCCCATGATGGATTCAATGTCACTGGCTTCTTGGACGAAATAAATGGCGATTCTTCGCTTTTTCTATCACCCATTTTTCCGCTTGACTGATTCAAAAGGCAACGGCGAAGTTTTTGTTGTTTATACTATGTATGGGCGCGACTTCAATTAACTGTTAATTAGCGGTTGGTTGGCAACAGGTTCCACCAGTTCCACTAGTTTATAGCTAGGGAAAAAAACCTGGTCTTCCTAAACGACTTAAGTTTAGCGCAAGGAACCGTTTACCGGCACGTCCGCAACAAAAAGGCACTTTAAAGATTATAAATAAAATAAAAACGCGTCTAGGTAGCAAGATAATCTTGCCCGAAGGTTAAGATTTGACGAGCTGACAAGCGCGTGGTTTACTCGGTATTTTGTTATCAGCTGCTGGTCTTTTTTTTTCAGCGGTTCCAGGTTCCGTTCAATTCGTTCTCTTTAAGGTACGGTGCTCAATATTTTGCCGTGATTCGAGTCAAGAGAATAATGCCAGAACTAACAGCAGTATTAGCAAGTTGCAAGGGTTATTTCTTAAAAAAGCATTTAAATTAGTCATTTAATGCGCCTTCGCAAAAAATATATTGTTGTCCTACTAAGCAGCATACTGTCCTACGATAAAAATACGCAAAGCGCTGTAAACATTGTTATCGGTATCGATAGTTCGCACTACAATCGCGCGGCTGTGGTTCTTTTCGTATAAACAACGTGATTACTTGTTTTCAGTTATTTATTTAGGTGATTTAGCATAATGCCCAGCAAACCGACAACACCAACCATACAATTAGGCGACTATATTGTCATACAGCGCCAAAAGTACACAAAACTGCAGAAATTTGGCAGCATGGAAGCAACGGCCACGTTGGGCAAGGAACATTTGGAGCTAAAGTCTTTGCTGGATCAACCGTATGGCTCCACCTTCAAGATGTGCGTCAAGGAGACCAAGGCGGGCAAGCGCGGGGCACAGCGACAGCACACACTCGAGCTGGCCAGCGACAATGAGCTACGAAGCATTCGCGAGGTCCTCAACATTTCCAGCAGTGGAGCCGACAATCGCGACATTAGCGACAATGGAGAAGCACAAGCACTTAAATCACAGGTACATTACTATTTTATACTCAGGGGTCAATTCCTTAATACAACACTTACTTGAAATTGCAGGACATTGAGCAGCTGCGTGAAGCGTGCAATGAATCCAGCAAGATCATTGAGAAGCTTGTGGAGAACTCGAAAACTTTTCACACACGCACCGAATATTCTCAGGATAAATACCTGCTGAAGAAGGAGAAAAAGTACTTTGAATTTGTGCAAATCCGTCAGCCAAGCATACGTTTAATGGCCGACATATTCCATCGACAAGATGCGGAAAAGATAATGGGCATCCGTGTGGACACCCTCTCCCAGATCATTTCCTACTCGGGTGTTTCTGGCTTTGGGAATTATTTGCTTTACGAGAGCGGCACAAATGGACTGTTGCCAGCTGCCATGCTTAACTCAATAGGAGCCGATACAGAGGCGACTTTGGTGCACATGCATCCGGGTAATGTGCCACAAAAGCAGGCACTCTTAGCACTTAAATTGCCACTGGAACAGCAGCAACGCTGCATCTCTGTCAATTTGTACTCGGTGCTGCGTGAGTTCTATCAAGGAGACAAATCAGAGGCGACGGTAACTGCCACAGCAGCTGAAGATGAGGGGGAGACAGCGAAGGATGAAAAGGATGTCACCGCGGAGGAGCAGACCGACATCATTGAGCCAACAATCAAGAAACCCAAATTGGACGAGTCCCCCAACGGTAGGTAATCGTATGTATAGTTAAGTATCCCCATCAATTGATGAGCTTCTTTAATTCCAGCGCACAGATCAGGAGCATTGCGCTGGCAGCTGGAAAACAAGCGCGCCGCGGCCTTAATGCATGCGAAATTCGATAGCCTGGTAATGGCGGCCAAGGAGCATCCATCGAATATAATGCAGGCACTGTTACCACTGGTTAAACCATCCCGACCCGTGGTCATATTCAGCAGCTGCAGGGAGCTGCTGCAGGAAACGTTCATGGAGCTTAAGACGACGGGCAAAGTGACCAATCTGCATGTGACCTCCAATTGGCTGCGCACATATCAAATCTTGCCAAATCGCACACATCCCGAGGTGAACATGAGTGGAAACAGTGGCTACCTCCTCACTGGCTACACACTAAAATAATTGTTATTCTATATAGTATACTAAAAAGTATGTATATTATTTAATGACTGCAATTCACGGCCAACATCAAATGTATTAAATCGAATTTTTGATAATATCATGTAACGTTTCTCAGTGTGTAATGACAGCGCTCCATTTGTCGTGTTATTAAGTTAAATTGGTTCGGCTTTCTTCAGCACGTAATAGTGTCCGCATTCACAGCGTTTGGGAGCTCCTTTCTCCAGCCACATCCACTTGGGAGCACGATCGCCAAGGCACAGGCAGCCAACCAGACGACCATCGAATGCCGAGGGTACTACCGTGGGATCACTCTCCTTGCCAGCTCCACGCTGCATGGGCCTGGCCATGGACCATGGATCATTGTTGCCCGCTTGACGCAGCTTCAGTTCACGCTTGAAAATACCCGTGGCCAGTTCCATGTCATCAGTCAGGGCTGTGACAGCAACCGATTTTAGCCCAACCCAACAAATTACAAGGGAACTTACGTTTCTGGGACACCAATGCTGTTGTGGCTATGCCACGTTGTCCAGTGCCTTGTTTACTGCCGAATACGCCCAACATCTTCTGCAGGCCCAACTGTCGGAGCAGTGCACCCAGCTTGCCCTCGCCACGTTGGGTCAGCTGCGAGACGAGTCGCTTCGACGGCAACGAAGATTTGAGCAAACGCGAAATGTACGACGACATCACGTGAAAATGCCTTAAGAAATATATATAAACTTTGGAAATTTTTTAAGTTTAATATTCGGATTTCAATATATGCCTTTTCGAATCCGTTTCCTTTGCAAAGAAGTTGTGAACTGAGCCTGCTGCTCAAAACATGCTTACAAATTTAATATTTTCATAAATTTTAGCCTACTCAGGAGTATTATATCTGAGAGATAGTTTGGAAATTGACTCCAATCAGGGATCGTAACGATTATTTCTATTCAAACAAAAAAAAAAATTATTAAATGATTTTTATAAAAAAAAAATATATTTTTAATCATTAAAATTAATTTAAATCATAAAAATTAAAAATTGTTATTATTCTTCAGTTTTTATATACAAATTTAACCCAAACTTTTATTTCAAATTTGTATTATAAAAATTGACGCATAACTCTTGTCAGTTTTTATTATAAAAATTTAAAATAAAAGTTAAGGTTAAAATTGCATATAAAAATTGAAAATAATAATTGTTTTTAATTTTTGTCATTTTAATTAATTTTCATAATTGCAAATAATTTAAAAATTAAAAATTGCAAATCCTTTTTTCGAATTGCCGTTTAAAAAATTATTTATGTCTGTTTCTCCCACTCTTCTACGGCGCTTTTTTGTGCTTTAATTTGTTTAAACTCATAACTATTTTTTGCAGTCCCTGGAATTAATTGCTATACATTTTATATTTCTTTATGATATTTTAAAATCCAAGAGACAAGACTACTACTAATTTACAATTTAAAATATTAATTGTACTAGCTTTCATTTAAGTACCGCTCATCGTTCTGCCTTTATTATTTTATCGTTTTTGGTTTATGTTCTTCGTTAATTTATTTATTCATCGAACGTTTTGAATTCGTTTCGCGATGGCACCAACAAATCTCGAATCATATCTGGATATCTAATTTTTGGGTTGATGTTTGTTTATTTGGACAGCTATTTAGTTGACTTTAAGCTTAATAGTTGTTTGTGTGTGTGTGTTGTTCTTTTTGTTATTAATTGGTTTATTTAATTAATTAATAATAACATTAAACGGCTGCCTTCTCGACCAGCTTGAACCAGTGTCCGCACTCACAACGCTTCTGGTTGCCCTTTTGCAGCCACATCCATTGCACATAGGTCTGATCCTCTTCGCCTGAATGGGGGGTGGATGTACGAATTTCAATTCATGTTATAGATTTTAATTTTTTTAAACAACTTACAGATGCAACCCACAATGCGGGCATCGAAGGCCGATGGAATCAAGTTGGGGTTCTCCTTGGTGCCCGCACCGCGCTTGAAGACCTTCATGTCGAAGGGATTATCGTTGCCGGCGGCTTTCAGCAGCAATTCGCGCTTCTCAAGACCTGTGGCATGCTCCATGGGATCGTTCATCACTGCAAAAGAACGTATATCGTACATTAGTTGATAAGCTGATAAGCGTACATACAAAATCGTTGCATTTGTTGTTGAATCAGCTGTGTGTGTGTGTGTGTGTGGGCAGCTGCTGGTTACATAAAGCTAACATAAAATGCCATTTCCCCTTTGGCATCTACAAATGTGCAAAATGAAACCTCGATTAGCCTGAGAGGTGTGAATTACGTATTGTTGGTTACTCAGCGTCCGTCGTCAAAGCATTAAAAACACATTTGTACTGCGCGTAGTTATTACATAACCTCCTTCCACCACTTGCACATCGCTTAGATGCCACAAATCACAATGCAATTTGGGGATCGTCACTGCAGACTGACTACTGCCTAGCTTGGATCGCTTGTTATGTAATTCGGACAGTGAAAGCCCTGTGGATACGGCCCAAGTGTCACACGGACAAGGCGGACGTGACGGTGGTGGGCAGTGGGCAGTGAAGTCGTCCCTTGGGCTGATTTTCCAACTTACTTTTGCAGGTGCGCACGGATTGGTATGTCACATTTTGGCGAGCGGCGGTACGAAGTGCCAGGCGTCCACAAATCGAAGCCATTGTTCGTTTTTGCAAAAATTTGTTGGTCTTAAAAGTGATGAACAGCCGAATTCTTTCGTAATTTTTCACAGCGAGACTCAGGGCTGGTGTTGGTTCATGAGTTGTGTATTCCAGTTCGGAACTTGTTTAACTGAACTGCTCATAAGCTATTGAACTGGATCGGGCACATTGCCTGGTATCGAAATATCGGGATTAAAACCGAAACGAATATATGTTCGCATTTAGGTTTTCGTTTATCGGTTACGCTAAATCTTTGAATAAAGGTTTCGTAACTGTGAACCGGAAGAAATTTCTTTGCAAAAATAAATGTATTTCATTTAACAAATTTATTTCATTTGCGCTCACTCAGTGCTATGAAAATTCGATCACAAATTAAAATTCAAAATTATACATAAGAAAATGTAGATCAAAAATCAAAATAAAAACATTAAAAATAAGAAGAATATCAAAAATAAAATACAAAACTAATAACAAAATATCAGATATTGCAAACAATACTTATGAGTCGGAAAAAATCGATGTATGAAAAACAGATGTTAACCCTTATAAATGAAACGGTTACTAAACGGTTATTCCGGCTTAAAGAGTTTCAGTTTTAAGGTTTCCATCATATAAAAACAGTTACGGTTTTAAATTTTAATAGGTTTTTATCTGTTAATGGTTTCGGTTAGGGTTTTAATCCCCGATTACAACAATAAATGATGATAAACTACAATTTATTGCTAATTTAAAATTGCAAAATTAAAATGCGACTAAATTTACAATTTACGAATCAAATTGATGCATGAATCAAATGTCAAATTCCGACCACTATTAATGAAAAAAAAGAATTTCAGCTGCTGCAAATCTAATTTATAGCTTTTTTATTTGTTTTAAATATTTTTAAATTTTATATGGCGGCTCGACAGTGTTGCAATAAAAACTATCGTATTATTTCGATAGTTAGTGTGCAAATTGCAATATGAAGCTTTAAGTATTTCTCAACACTGCCGCGAATGTGTCATTTAATTTCGTCAAATTCAGCAATTCGGGAGGTGCTTTAATTAATTTGCATTATTTTCAAAACAGATCATCGACGCAGAGCTTTTGTAAAAGCTGCAACAATCCAAGTTGACGCAGTGCAAGCGTGCATATTAAACAAAAGGCAGCTTAACCAACAAAACTAAATAAACGCTACGACAAACAATTTCACAAGGCACATACAACACCCTCGGAACAGACGGCGCTGTCGACGTAAGACACAGTCAGTCTCAAGGCCAAGGAAGTCGCAACGAAATTCAATTGCAGTTAAACATGAAATTTGTGGCAACACAAAGCATCGATCAGCATTTTTATAATCAGCAGCAGTGTTTAAATAAAAACGGCGCGTGCAAATCAACAACGTTCAGTTCGGTATCAGTTCTCAACAATTCCAAACGTGTGTTGTGCAACAAAAGGCAACAACAACCGCAGCAACAAAGACAATATTGGAAATATAAAAGCTTTTATATAGCTGCGTCTTGATTAATAGTGTTTCGTTTAAACTAAAGCACATAAGACAAAGAAAGTTAATAAGAGCTCCAACTCCTTAAAAACTTCTCGAACAAAATCTAACCTAAATTCCTGAACGCCCAAACACACATAAAATCAATAAAAGCAGAAAACACGTGCAAGTGCCGCCAACAGTTGCCGCCAAACGCGTGTGTAGACTTCTTTGTGGAGACTCTCTTCTCACTCTCTCGCGCTAAAAGGACACTGCCCTACAGGTTTTGTGTTAGTGTGTGTAAATCAACGATCATCATTAAGATCAATACGAGCAAAATCTGTAAAATTCGTGGTGTTAGTGAACAACGTAGTAGCAACACCAACAACAACAATATGCCGCGTCGTAATAAGAAAGCAGCAGGCAAAGGTGAGTCACAAATTTAATACCAAAGTCAACAGACTTTGCGTGGGTGTGTGAAATGAAGTGCAACTGAAAAAAAAACCATTGTACTGACCTTTTGTGAACAATTTTCAAACATATGTATGTATGTATATTACTCATCTGCGTACATTGTTAGATGGCACGAAATACATTCCATTGGATTCGAGAGCTTTTGCCTCCAACCTGTTTGGCAATCATCAAAATATATATAATTTTTTTTTTTTTTTTGTGTTGCTTTGCTGGCAAACGCAAAAAGCTTTGCACGCGCTCAGCTGGTGAAACAGACGAACGACGAAAAAATTAAAACAACAACAGTAATCATCGAACTTATTTATGTGCTTAGTAGACCATTGAAATACCCTGTGAGCTTTGAAATAATACGCAAAAGCTTTCTCAGCTGACTTTGATACTCTTAGCTGCCTAAAACTTTGAAAAGGTCTTAAGCACTCTATGCATATTATTAACATTGGGTACAACTCACACCCAATTCAAGTGTAAATGTTCAATGCCAGCTTATCAAGAAAAACACACAAAGCAACACACACACGCACACTCTGTAAATGTGTTTGTAATCGTATACAATGTGTTTCTCATCAGTCGGAATTTATAAATAAATCTTAGATACGTACACTTCTCATGCGGAAATACGGGCAGACAAAGTTTTCTAAATGGTTCAATTGTGAAACTTTTTCAAACAACTCTCAAAAGTTTTTCTCAAAGACTTTACCGCTGGCCAAACAACTTTCAAATAAGTATTTTATTTCTCTCCCTCTCTAAACTAAAAAACAGCTGTTCGAATTGTTGTTATTATTACAAAACAAGCAACGTTGTTGGTAAAAAATGGAAATCCAATGCCGGAAATTACCTTGTCCCAAATCAGCAGCCAGGTGCTAAGTGAAAATTGTGCTATCCATAGAAAGTTGCGCAAGTTTTACTTTGGCAACAAAACAGAAATTGAAATACTTGTTGCACAACATTTTCTCTTGAAGGTCGTGCAATTTGGGCCATAAATGCCAATGGGTTTCCCTCTGTTATTTCCCCTTTATTTATGTATGAAAATACATACACACATATATTTTGAGTCTATTTCTAGAAGATTCGCAAGCAGGCAACAAAAAAAAAAATCCCCGAGAGAAACACAGAATACTGTACGGTTAATTTACTTAGTATTCATTTTCGCAAATCGCTCTCTGAGTCATTTCGAGATGAATGAAAGTCACTTTAGATTTTGAATAGCACTGTGAACGACAGAGCAGATAACTCACTCAACTGTTTGGGCAGCACTGTCACTTTGGGAAGCAATAATTATTTTGGTAGGGGGCAGGCTAAATTTAACAAAAATAACAGTACTTAGCTAGATTGTTAAGTTAAATATTTGCTTTAACAACAAGTCAATTACGGTTAATTAGCTTAGCACGCACCGTTTGAGCAGCACTGTACTTCAGTTTGAATTGCACTTGGCAATAACAGTTTTATTAACACAATAGTTTGAGCAGCAGTATAAAGAGTTACGAATTAATTAAATCAAACCCGAAAGTATCCGGATTACTGAGATGCCAATAATAATGATTATTTGTTTTTTTTTTTTTGAATCAAAAAATCATTCACTTCCAATAACTTTCAGACACCTACAAAAATACCAATATTCATCTTTATGGCTCATTTATACCTTTTCACCATTATTAAATATTTTTCAAGTTTTATAGATTTGCTTACAAAATAATGATTAATTTTACTTCTCAACTAATAATCACATAACAAAAAAATAAAACTTATGGAATAATCATTATTTCATGAGTTTTATTTTTTTTAACCAAAATAAAACTCAAATTGTAATTTCGCCAAGGCTTAATTTGATGCTCAGTATTATTATTGACTAGAAATATGTTTCGTTCTTGTCTTTATTCCCTAAGAAAAAGTTGGAACTACAACTTGAGTTTTATTTTGAGCAAAAAATAAAACTCATGAAATAATGATTATTCCATAAGTTTTATTTTTTGCTCAAAAATAATGATTATTGGTTGAGAAATAAAGTGTAACTTAAAATTAATCAATTTTTTGTAAGCAAATCTATACAACTTGAAATTAATCATTATTTCATGATTTTTTTAATAACACTTATAATCATTACGGTCCCTGATCTAAACTCTTATTTTTGATAAAAAAAAAAAATAGCAAATTCAAATATTGTTGTTTTCATTTATTGACCAAAATCAACAACAAAACAGTTTTTTCATAAATATCTTCTTCAATTTTTGCAGGCCGCACCAACGACTCGAACTCTGAGGACGAGTCCTTTGACAATGTGAGCGTTTATTCGCACATCTCGGAGGCGGCATCATCGGAGGCCGCCGAGGAGTTGGCCAACGAGCGCTTCGAGGAGAAATTCGAGAAGGCCTTGGAGCAGGCAACCGAGAAGTCGGCACAGACTCGCGTCCAGGCACTTCAGGCCATCTGTGAGCTGTTGATGCATCGCTATATGCCCGACTTTGTCGAGGATCGCAAGATGACGCTGATGGACTTTGTGGAGAAGAGCGTGCGTCGTGGCAAGGGACAGGAGCAGGTGTGGGGCGCTCGTCTTGCCCCATTGCTGGTGCTGCAACTGGGCGGAGAGGAGGGCATGTCCAAGGCCATGAATCAGTTCCTTCTCAACACTGTGCAGGATAAATCGGTTAGCTTTGATGCTCGTGCGAAATGCTGCACCGCATTGGGATTACTCAATTTTCTGGACTGCGAGGATGTGGGTGAGCTGGTCCAGCTGATGCAGTTCTTCGAGACGATCTTTGCCGGCAGCTATTTGCGCGGCGATGACAAGACGCCCATTTCTGTCACTGCCGAGGCTGGCACTCTGCATGCCGAGGCCTTGTCCTCCTGGGGATTGCTACTAACCCTCATCCCATCCGGTGACTTTGTGTCCCTAATGACCAGCGGACAGCACAAGTTTCCGTAAGTAGAGAATCTAATTTCCTGAGAGAGATTACATTTAACTAAAGAGTTGTCCACACTTTGTAGATCTATCAAACGCTTCTTGGGCCTGTTGGAGTCACCACATTTGGATGTACGCATGGCCGCTGGCGAGACTATTGCTCTGATACTTGAATCGGGTCGTGGACATGATGAGAACTTCCTGGAGGAGCACATCACTGAACTCTGCGATGCCGTCAAGCAGCTGGCCACCGATTCGGCCAAATATCGTGCCAAACGCGATCGCAAAACTCAACGCGCCACTTTCCGTGATGTCTTGCGTTATCTGGAGGTAAGCAAACACTTATTTTGGATTCAAATTATAGCAATTTCAACAAATGAACTTTTTTACACTGATGGAATTAAGTAAATTATAAAACGAAAGGCGACTTTATAACTCAAAAAGTAATTTCTATATGTATAAAACTCTTCATCCTGACTCTGACTGACTGAGAATCAACGTGTAGCTCAAACGGCTAAGAGTAGAAAGATAAAATTTTCACACAACATGGATGAGATAATTTCATCGTGTAATAAAACGGCGGACTATATCATATAACTGCCATAGGAACAATCGGATGCACATTAATCTTTTGTATGAAAAACTTTTTTTTCCTTAAGATATCTCAACCAAACTCACAGATTGTATGTTTGGGACTGGTTCTTAGATAATGACCAAATTTGGACAAAGTCGGATTACTATAACATATAGCTGACATAGGAACAATCGGATGCAAATTAACCTTTAGAATCAAAAACTCTGTTTTGTATGAGATATAACAAAATTCATTAATTCTTGCTAAATTTGAACTATTTCGTCAAATTTAGCTTTTTTCTCGCCAAAGTTCAATTGCAATTTGCGACGAAGATGAAGTCGACAGGCAAGCACCAATTAGTCAGAAAAAAGAGACCTTCTCTCATATATATAATTTAGACTCGCATGCATTTTTTTTTACAATAATTTATTTGATGTGCATAATTTGAATCGAACCACAAAAAAGACCTGTTAGCATATACTGTTAATTTAAACACCTCAAGTTTGACGACAAGTTGAAAATTGAACACCGAATCGAATCTGATGCTGAATCAGGAGACAAAGTCGCCATCAATTCTATGGCTTCATGTCGGAGCAGTTGAATCGAATCTCGTGTCGGCAGTGATTCGCTAGGCACTTGGAATGATCGTGAAGTTTGTTGCGCATTATGATGCAGCCATTGCGACTGATCGAGTCCATGTATTCGGTAAAGTTGGGCACTTTACGGAACGTGCTCGACGCCGCCTTCCAATGTGAGTTGTTGCCCGAGTTGACGAACTGCGATGAATCCGAGAAGGTTGTCTTGAACGGCTTGTAGGCCTGTTCGCATTCATCCGCTTGTACTTCATACCCAGTTGTATTTTCACGCTCCATTTGGCGCGTCACATCCGACCGGAATTCGGAACAGGGCGCTGTGTTTGTCATTAGTTTGTCCGATTTCATTTTGGATGCCTTGTCGGTGGTATTCATGCTCTCGTAGATGCCCTCCGGATATTCGTTGACATCGCAGTAATCAATTTGATAGGTGGTAAACATGCGATTCGTTTCCAATCGGCGACCAAGCTCATCCTTGGGCATCAATTTTAAACGCTCGTACAGATCCGGATAAACGTTACGCAAGATTTTGAGAAAACGATTCGGCTGCATTTTGAAGCAATCGGACTCGGGTGCAAATGCCATTTTCTCCACCTGATCCTGCGCCAGTTCTGCTGGTATCAGACGCGGATCCACCAAACGACCCATTGGTGCAATTCCTGTCCATTCGACACCCGCACAATTTTTGGTCGCATCCGTCGGCGGTTTAATGATATCCTCCTCCACACACTGACACTCGATGACTTTCGGGCCACCGAATCCATCGTGGTTCTTGAGGTGGGTCATAAATTCATAGCGCTTTGTGTTTGGTGGGACATAGTCGTGCATGTACGTCGATAGCATCATTTTGCGGTCCGAATAAAATAGTTTTTACCTTTGATACTTTTTTTTTTTTTAGATTTTTATGCTTGCAAATTGTACATAAAATTTAGTCTGTGCTCAGATGAAATAAAATCAGATTTTAATAAATAGAATTTATTGTTCCAAATATAATTTTCTTGAAATTTGTGTCAACGCTTACTTAAATGTTTTGTTTTGACTTTTGCGCAGGAGGACATTTCACCAGAGATTAATATACGTTTTGGAAATGATGCACTCACCTTGGACGCCTGGTCCATACATCATCAGTATTCGGCTCTGTGCACCGTAATGGGTCCCGGAATGACTTCACAGCTGCAGGAGAACGAATTCATACGCGACATATTCCAGCTGGGTCCATGTCCCACCAAAACTGGCATCAATGGCAACAACAAGATCAAGCAGTCCAAGTTGGAGCGGGTAAGTGATAAATCTGATACATTTCAACTCATAAATATATCTAATATTTATTTATTTATTTTAATATGCAGCATTTGGTGAATGCAGCCGCTTTCAAGGCACGTTCCATCACACGTGGCAAGAATCGTGACAAGCGTTCGGCAGTTGTCACATAAACAACGCTCTGGATTTGGATTTGGAGTTGCAATGCCTGCAAATCTCTCTTTCCAATTAGTTGAATTGTTTTCACCTTAGAATATTAATCCGGATTAGAGCATACCAAAACCGAAATCTGCATGAACGAAATATAGCTCTCAATATTTAAGGCACATTTCTCCCAAAATTACAATTCGTGACTAAATTTAATAATTAGCAACTATCAAATATATATACCAAGAAATTCTTTAGCTTTTAAACTTTAGTCGAGATTTAGATCATAGCACATAAACATACTAGCTAGTAATGTGATCTACAAATTGAATTTTTTTTCTCTTTTTGGCATTAAATTGTGTGCCAGCTGAAGGACTGTGTGAAATTTAGTTCATTTCTTTTAATTTTTAAGGCCATTTTATGTTGTTGTTTAATTAAATATATATTTACATATATTATACAAATACATTACTTAGCGAAACTTGCTGTAGTTGAAAGTCATGATCAAAGTCATAGTTTGACTTGGCTTTTTTTTATGCATATTATGTAAGCATATATTATATTATATACATATACATACACTTGTATTTTATAGGTAATGCGTGTATAAATAAATGTATAACTTTAGACTTAAAGGACAACTCAATTTAAAAGTTTTATTTGCGGGTTACATTTTATAGAAATGTCTTTAATTGCAGCGATGATACGGGCTATGAAAATAATACAATAATATATTGCTAAAATGTTATATGTGCAATATAATCACTGCGGACGGCAGTCCGCGCTAGTGACGAAAGCAGCACGAAGGGTGCGAAAGGCGACTAGCATTTATACACAGGCAGAATAGAAAATTTGCTATGACTGTCAGATCGTGTCGAGTTATATACCGATCGAAAGGTATCAATTTAACTTACAAATGTACATACTAACACTTTTGGAAACTCACATAGTTCGTGAGATAGACAGGTTTAAGTGGGAGGGGAAAAATGTAAACGATTTCATTTTTTTTTTATTTTTTACTATTCTTATCAAAAATTCGCGTCGAATGACACCTCGATCATTGAAATCCGACCACTGGTTAAAAAGATAATTTATTTTGAAATTTTTAGTGGCCTTCCTAAAAAAAATTGTTGCATTCGTCACTGCGCAAAACAGTGAGTTTTATTTGGTATGAAGAATTGAGACATTTTAGCGCAATGTTCCGAGTGCAAAAATTTGTTTTAAAATAATTTATATGTCAAACTTAATACTATTCGTCACAAAATTGGATATCAGAAATTTTGGGGCATAGGATAGGTTTTATTTATAAGATCCTACAATAATAATAAATTTTATACATTTAAAATGGGCAAAAAGGATATAATGGTTTTGTGAAATCTATGCAAGGAGGCGTGGCAAACTCCATATAGTGTATATATTCTTGATCAGCATCAATAGCCGAGTCGATTTAGCCATGTCTGTCTGTATGGACGCGTCGATCTCAGAGACTATAAGAGCTAGAGACCTCAAATTTGGTATGTAGGTTCCTAGGCACCGAGCGCAGATCATTTTTGTTTTCTAATTTTTATCGGATCACAATATCACACAGCTGTCATAGAAAGAAGGTGGCATGCAATAAAAAATATTTTAAATTTAGTCGGGAGCTCGACTATAGCCTTTCCCACTAAAAACTGTTTTGTTGTGTGAAATATCTCAACCAATCTGACAAATATGCATCTGGGATGGGTGATATATGATCAAATTTAACTCAAATCGGTCAACTATATCATATAGCTGCCATATCTTATACATCCTGACCAAATTTTTTTAAAATCGTCTAAAATTGTCTGCTGCGAAAGTTTCCTTTTTTCCTCTGCCAACCGACAAATCCCACAGAAAAACGCTTTGAATTTGTTTTTATAATTATAATAATGTATATTTAACTGGTTTATCACAAAAATGTATGTTACCTTAAAGTGTAAATATGTATGTTTTGTTGTGTTTTATGTAGAATTCTTGTTGACAATTTGTAGTAGCTACAGAATCGGATTCAGTAACGCAATTTAAATATGGGCGCGATGCGTTTATATAAATAAATGTATAAAATGTTTTTTGAATATAAATTAATTGTTAAATATACGCTTAAAGTGTAATACAAACTGTGTTCGCAGCGAATACATATTAAATAAACATTTTAAAAGGATAATACAATTATGTAATGTGTATTGTGTGTGTGTGTGTGAGGGGTGCGGGTGTGTGTTCTTAAATTAATATTCGCCAAATAAACTTAGCTGTGCTGTGTATGGAAACGAAAGAAACGCTTTCGATATAGTATAATGTATCATAGAAGAGCCTTAAAGTGTAGACTAAGAACTACGAACATGCTCAGCTAGACTGACATTGACTTGGGTGGTGCCATTGCTAACTAATTTCATCGTTATTAGTTTCAATTGTTGTTGTTGTTGCAATTTTAAATTAGAAAATACATTCTCCAGCTAATTGGCAACGCGTTCTCATAACTCCATAATCTCAAGACGTTCTCAAACATTTGTGTCGTGTTTACGTTTAAATACATATGTATGTATATTTAAATTTAATTGATACTGACTTATTCTTTTCTTTTATCTATAAAGATTATATAATATTTGGCTTGCTTAATTTGTTGTTTTTTGTTTGTTTTGTTTTTTTTTTTAATACATGTCGCGCTCGGAATAATAATGCGTGCTACTTTGAGAGACAAAATTGACTCGTTTATCGAATGGTGTTTTCCTAAAAACCTTTACTAAATTACTTAAAATCTATGTACACAGTTTGCTGGGAAGAATTTTGTGGAGGGGGGTGGCATTGAGCAAATATGTGTGCAAAACACGCTCTACCTAAATGAAATCGTACGTCAATATATATGCTTCATATATGAATATTAGGGTGTTCTTTATTTTGTCAAAGTCATTATTTTTAAACGCACACGGGCTAGTTCTGTTAGGTCTTAAAGCACTCGGATACTCGGAGTACGATAACCCATGCAAACAAAAAATTAAAAAAACACTTAACATTTTTTGTCACATATAATTTTTAAATTTTTGGATGCAAGTCGGCACGGGTTATCATGCTCCGATTGAGGTGAAAATTTATATCCGAGTGCTTTACGACCAAATGAACAGCACTAGCCCGTATGCGTTTAAAAATAATGACTTTGCAAAAATAAGGGACACCCTAATGTATATGTTATGATGTTATCTGATGTGATGTAATGTTTCCTTATGGCTTAGACTTGAATTGCTCCTTTTTGTTCTTGTTTAGGATGCAGCACGAGCTGCTGCTGAGGTGCTGGCACTGACATCCTCGCAAATGGTATGAAGTTTCTCCATCTCCGAGCTGGTTACAATATTAATAGAGCTGACCTTGGCACGCTGATACGCCAACACGGTATTCTCGCCCAGACACTTGCAACACACATAACCGATGAGCACGGCAACGCCAACGGTGAGAACACGCACCATCGGATCCACGTACATTTGAATAATTGCCCAGGCTGTGGCGCCTGTGACACAGATAAGTGTTATCAGTATAACTGTCTTCATCCAATGCTGTATGGTGAATCCCTTGTCCCACTCGAGCCTGCAAATAGTTTAGATACATATTAAAATAAGGTATATTGTTAAATATTATGACAAATAAAAATAATAATGATATTGACAATGAAATGAAAATTTACCAGGGACTGCAAATAATGATTATTTGTTTTTTTTTTGTAATCAAAAAATCATTCACTTCTAATAACTTTCAGACACCGAGAAAAATAGAAAAATTATTAAATATTTCATTTATTTCATTAAATATTATAATTATTTCATGAAATAATAATTATTTCAAATTGTAATTTCGACAAGGCCTAATTAGATGCTCAATGGTTTGTCTTCGCCTATTGACTAAAAATATGTATAATTTTTGCCTTTTTTCCCAAAAAAAAGTCGAAACAACAACTTGAGTTTTAATTTGAGCAAAAAATAAAACTAATAAAATAATGATTATTCCAAAGTTTTATTTTTTTGCTCAAAAATAATGATTATTGGTTGAGAAATAAAGTATAACATAAAATAAATAATTATTTTGTGAACAAATTTGTAAAACTTGAATATATTTATTATTTAAACATTTTTTTAATATCACTTATAATGATGTCCCTGCTATTTTCAAAGAAAATTAAGTAAAATCAAAGACACTTTTTTTAAATGCTAATGAATTTTGTTTTTTTAAAATGTTGCACTCTGAATGTTTTCTTTTTTGAATTAATTATTATATTCCTATTTTGCATACTTATGAATTTAATTCTAGTTAAGTCTATGGATGTTAATCAACTTACTTTTTGGACTTTTCAATTTCGTAGGGATGGGCGCAGACCTTGCAGGAGAGCTGAGCCTCATTGTTGCTGCCGCAGCTCTCGACCAGCCAGCGTTTAAGGCACTGGTGATGCACCGAACTGACATCGCCAGTGCAACGGCAGGGCTGTATAAGTGGCTCGGGCTTATCGCTATCATAGCATATCCAGCAATCCTTTTTGGTCAAGAACGTTTGTCCCTCCTCCGGTGACAACTTGTTGCTGTCCGCATCGAGTGTTGGTATCGATGGATCGATTTGACGTGACAGCAGCTTGCGAGGATTCAATATCCACAGCTGTTCCGGCGCCATACAATTCCACAGGCAGCAGGGAAACCACAAAGCGACGCCTATTTCCGCAATGCGAAAAATGATATCATGCCAGTTTCGTGAATTGACAGGGACCCTGTAGGAGAAATAAATTGAAATAAATTTAGTTGAGATCACATAAAGACTTATTTGATATTTTGTACTCACTTTGTCTTCCAGAAATCACCAAGCGTTTCAGAAGTCAGAAAACCCACAATCACAATGAGCATTATAGCCTGACTTAAAAGTCCAAAGCGAGATTGATGCAACTGGGAGGCATTCACAATTGCCTCGCTGGGTCCAAGGATTTTACCCGTCTGATCGTAGACAAATCCACCGCGCAACTTAAAGAACACCTCCACGCCATAGATCAAAAAGAAGATGACCACAATTAACAGGAGAATCGCATAGCAGCCGTTGAAAATATGCGCATAAACGCGACGTTCCGAGTTGATCAACGAATTGAAGACCTCGATGCCAAAAAGGCTGTACAGGAAAAAGTTGAATGCCACAAAGCCAAGGAAACTTTTCGACAGAAATTGCGACTTCTCCCAGCGTATGTCGCGCAGGTGAAAGATCTGAAATAAATATCAACAATGAGTAAATATCAAGTATACGTAAGTACATATTTCAAGTCAAGTGCGCACGTACGCGTTGTTCAAAAGTTCTCACAAAACTTAATTAATGGACGCGATAAATTGCGGTCGGTCGCCTATCAGAAAAACAATTGAACAACTGAAAGAGTGAGTACAAGTGTACCTAATGCTAAGTACAATTGTGATGTACTTAAAGTGTAAGAAACAATAAAATTGAATCTAAAGTATTCTCTTATTGTTTGCAAATTAAAGTCATATTTACTCTCTCTTTCTTTTTCACTATTGTACTCTCTAATTATGATAAGATAAGACATATTAATTAAAGATACTCTCGGTTTATTGTTTAAAAATCTTTAGATTAGATTTGTCTCAACTTGAGCACAGCTGCAAATATTTAGATTTCTCTTTAAAAGCAAAATACTTTTATACTTTATTTATAATTTCGTTGAAATGTTGCGTATCTCAAATATAGACGTTAAGATTTGCACAGTGTTCTATATTTAAGACATGACACTATTTTAGCTTCTTAAAAGTTTCTGTGTGACAAGCTTAAAAAATTGATTAAGAGTGCAAAATAGTAATTATATATTTACTGTAATCAAGTTAAAAAAAAGGGGGTAAAACCGGAGCAGAAAATGAGTTTTATTTTAAATGGTTTTTATTTGTAAAACCTCAAAGGAAAATATGGAAATTAAAAACGTTTGCCATTATAAAGATATCAATTAAATTCACATACAATTCTTCTAAAATAAATAAATAAATCACTAAATAAATAAATAATAAATAAATAAACGGAAAAGTGTGAAAATGGAATAGCTTGAAGTCTGTTTTAATTAAAAGATAATCCCATCTTTAATATTTTATCGATATAGACTACAATAAAATTAAAAAAGTCAAAAAAAATTTGAAACTCTCTAAAAAGCTTAATAAAAAACATAAAAAATAAAAAGTTTTTCATTGAAATGATATAATTTCATTTGGAACAGTTAAGCACCGATAATTCAAATACAATTGCTCCGAAATTATACTAATAGAACAACTCTTAGTTGACAGTATCTAATATTGTTATGTAAAATAGTTTGTACTTTAATTATATAAACCAAATAATAATTAAAGCCCTTTAAAAACATCAATGAAATGCCATTAAAAACTTATCATATCATTTGGTGCTAAGTCTGACACTCAATTGGTTTGTAACATATGCATTTCAAAGTGTAATCGAATCCAATAGAATAGAAATGGAAACCATCATTCATTAGATGCCCCTAAATATTGACTCACCTCGGCCCACATGCAGACGATGAGAGAGGCGCAAGTCATGAGCAATGGATAATAGGCGGACATCAGAGTAACAGCCCATTGAGGCTGTAAGTCCAGCTAAAAAGGAAGTGAAGAAACCATCAATACCATAAATATAAATTATAAATATCTATATGCAATTGAGAACTTACCGGTGTGGTGAAGTAGGCGCCACGCAATGAAGATGCCACAAAGACCATGAAATAGAGTAGTTTCTGTGTGGTGATGCGACAGGCGCGTAAGATCGAGGGCTGTTTGAGTCGTTGATATTCGGCCACAATGCAGATGAGCAGCTGGATGACCGAGACGAGGGCCACCACATAGAAGACCGTTGAGATGCCGGCATAATACGGCAGATTGAAAAAATTGCATTCATCGCCCGCATAGCGAATGTCACAGACGCAGGTGTTGTTAACGCAATCACCGCGTCCGGAGCAGCTCAGATCGTTGTCCGGCGTAAAAGGGCCGTAGACGCCGACGCCGGGCGCCTTGCTGTGTCCAGAGTTACGCATCTTGATCGCGGCGTCCAGCGGCGATGTCAGAACTCGTTTCGAGCAACGCATTAGGGTGTCCAAGCTGGGTAGCATTCTATATTAAATAAGCTGTAAATTAAATCAGAAACACATACATTTAGTTGTGGTTGTGGCATGACTGCTTAATTCATTATATGTATCAAGGCTGCAAATCGATAAGCCAACAATTTGGCCTGTTTCTGCATAAACAACAATGACAATGACAATAACGACGACGACAAATACCCTTTTGTCATTTGAATAAACATTTGGGTCTCGACTCGCAGGTCGCTAAAAACAAATGCAAATATGTTTACACACACACACATATAAATAAATAATACAGCTCTGTATGTTTAGCGACAATGCAAACAAGCGGCAAATTAGGGGCATTCACTACAGGAACTTCAATTATTTGACATGCTAAATTAAAAGTCATGAACTAAAGAAATGCCATATAATTTATGTTTTTAAAATAATATAGCTCTTCAACTTGTTATAGAAATTACCAATAAATAATGTTGATTCATTTTTAAAATTCTTTTTCATTTGTAATTTAATTACTATTTTTTTCCTTCAAGCATATTTATTCACTGTTAAAATATATGAAAGTATATTTTGACTGCACAATTCCTAAGAGAGTTCAAAGCAAATTTATTAAAGATCAAACGTAAAAGAAAAAAAAAACACAAAAATCGATATGATAAGGTTTTTAAAAATATGTTGGGTATTCCACAAATCAAAGCTGTTTAAAAGCATAAATATTGCAAACAAATAATGAAAACCCCTACTTATCACAGTTGATAACATAAGCTATTATAACAAACGTCGAAAGGGCTGCAAAATGGCAAAATATTGCCTGTGGCTAAACATGCAAAATGCCGACAGCGATTTCTAAGCCGTCAATCAAAATATTTAGAAACAAAGAGAGAGAGAGAGATATATTGAAAAAAGACGAACAATTAAATGATGGAACTAAAACTGAAACTGAGCTGACAACTGAACAACTGGTTAAACAATCAACTGGACAAATCCATTGAGTTTGTCAATTGAAATGCATGAGACGTGTCTGAATATAATCATTGTATATAGATTATATATACAATATACATATATATATATATATATATATATATATATATATAAATATATATATGAGCTCGGGGCATGCCTTGAGTATGTCACATGTCTTTTTAGGTAATGCTATTTCAACTATTGGCTATAATAATAATTTTTATTAGTATTTTTTTATGGCTTTGCAATTCCGTTTAGTTGTCGCTCGTTTCATTTCAAACCTACTGATAAGGGTTTATTTTACACGAGTTCGCCTGCACCTTATTTTAACGGAAGTTTAATGACCGACTATTTCCCCTTTGGGACTTGTACAAATTCTGTTTAATTTAAAAACAATAAATTGTTGATTTTCACACTCGAAACGAACTATTTGTTTGGCTTATAGGGGCGTTTTGTGGGTGTAAAACTTTGTTAGATTAGAAAATATTTATATTATCAACAAATTTAAATATAGCTTGGGTTAATTTTATAAAAAAATTAGAATAAAATATTATATAAATCGGTCACTTAATGTATCTTTTGATATTATTTATTCTGTTTTTTTTTAGACTGAGTAGAATTGATATTTTTTAATAGCTTAGATTTATTTTTTAACATGTGTTATCTGCAAACTGTACAACGATCAGTAATAATATAAATTAGTCGGCTGTTATTTGCCTACACTTACATACATATATTCTATCGTCTGTTCAATGTATACTCAAAATTGCACAGTGGTCGGTAAATAAGCCATATATAATTACTTTTGGGTATGACGTGCTTAATCACACTGATTATAGACATTTTATATTAAACAGTTTTCCTAATAAAAGTCTTTACATTCGCCATAATTTGTTTATTTCGAGTAAATGGAAATTAACAATTAAATTTGCACACATTATTTAATATGTGTTTGTGTAATAATTTATTTGTTTTGTCCAGGTTAAACAACAAATACGCATAATTCATACGCCATATTGTATTTTTTTTATAGTTTTTCACGAGATTTTGGCAAACAACAAACGGAATAAAGCCATAAATAAAATGTTAATGCAATGGCATATGTGAACGTGTAGAAGTTTCTTATTATTGTTGTTGTTTATTATTTTACTTATTTGTTTTCTCGAGGAACGGCGATAAGATAAGGTCTCCATTCGTACTAAAGTCTAAAACAAAGCACAAAAACAAGTCAACACTCCTGAAAGTCTAGTCTTTATGTCTGAAAGGGATTTTGATGTACAATAGGCGATGCATGATGTTTTTTAGACCGGATCTAATAATAAGGGCAAAAAGAGAAAGATAGATAGAGTTTACACCCACCATTTTGCAATTAGTGCATGTTGTCAATGTTTGCTTTAATCACAACAACACAAATAATAATTACTATACTCGATAAGAGACGTCTGCAAAGTCCTTGGAATTTTCACCAGCTTATGGCGGTTATGAAGCAATGTTTGTTACATTACAAGACCCGATAAAAACACAAGCAAAAATAGCACACACAAGTGTATTTAATTTTTTTCTATATATGTTCTCTCTATAGATACTCGCAATGGGGTATTTATGAGATGCTTGTTTGTTTGTTTGTTTGCAGACACACACACACACACACACACTGCACTAGTTTTATATACGAGTACCGCCAAAACACAAACGAGCGATCATAACGCGACGCCGACTCTGCTAACACTGAAAGAGAGACCTGTTGTGATCCAGGCTGTTAACACTCGCTGTGCGTATCGCAGTTTGACGCTCTGTTAACTATCAGTGAGTGTTTAACAGTGTTCAGCAAGCAGTCAAAAGAGCACGCTGCGTATACGTCACAAGCAAGCAGTGCGTATGAGTAACAGCAAAGAGGCACAAACATGATCCGGAGTAGTTTAAAAAGCGATTAATTAATTAATGTGTTCTACACACACACTCGCACGCATATGTATAGAGTGCGACGGATCTGTTAAATTGAAATAAATGTTCGCGCGTCGGATCTGCAAACATTGTGTGTGTAATACACACACACACTGTGTATGCATGTGTTTAATGTTGGGACTTGTTGCAATCGCTTCGTTTTTCGTCAATTAGAAATGCCGTTGATCGCGCCACCATAATATTTAATAAATTATGCCAAAATAATCCACGAACTGAGTGAGGATATGTATGAGTGTGTGTATGAAGAAACGAGGGTAGTAATAAGAATTATAGAGATCAAATTGAACTTAGAACTTACTCAAATCAAAAAATATAAAATTTAAACAAAGTTATGTTCAATTCTGTAGTTTAAGATAGAAAATATCATCCATTATACGATCTGTTCTACGACTATAAATCATACAAACTTTTGGTATTGAATATATGATTTGATTGATCTTTAATTTATATTGATATATCCAATAGAGAGAACCATAGAACTTGATAGAGAACCATAGAAAGTACTTGAGGGCACAGAAAATTAATAGTAGACAATATATTAATTGCCGATAAATCTAACAAAAATAAATTATATTGAAGAGCTTAGAAAACTTAACGTTAAGAAAAAACTAATAATTTAATAAGCACCCCTCTTTTACCTAACATTAATGAATTATTTATTAAAGAAAAGTATGAGCACGTATGAATTTCAGCAATGGTCAAGCACTGAAAAAAGTAAAAAACAACTCTCAAGCAAAAACTAGTTTGTGGCGCCCGCAGATGAGTTACAATAGACTGGTTTTTTTTGTCTATGTTGCGCTCGTAGATCGTGCAATCCGCACTCAGCGGGCGAAAGAGAGACACAAATTCACTGTGATTGAGATTGAGAGGAGTTGCTCAGACGTTTCAGGGTTCGTGGTTGAATGAACGATCGTCTCAGTTTTGCAAACATATGTATTTCGATCATGTATCAGTCGATATGTTGGAAACTAAAATATGAAACTTGTCATGATACCAAAACACCCCAAGTCTAAGCAGTTTTTTCCAAGACATGTTTCCTTTTTTTATTTTTTTCAATACGTGCTCTTGAAATTAGCGCTGCTCCATAAAATTATAGTACACGACTAAACAGCCAAGGAAATAATTAATAATTTAATTGTTTTAAACTTTGAGGCAGTCACACGCAAGTTCAAATGCTCAAGTTAACTGAGGACGGGGTGTGACCAAAAACATCCACTTAAACTGGACAATAAAGTGGTATTTTAATGGGCGTGCCTGTGAGGAGGCATTTAAAAACAAGAGGCGTGTTAAGCCATTTACAGAATATCGATTACAGAACCTGATTTATACAAACAACTTGTTTTAATTTAACCTACTTTTGATATTTAATTTGTCTCAATTTACAAAGTGCTAATAAATGTGTATTACAAATTAAAATAATATTCAGATGTTAATGTTAAAGTTAACATTCTGTTATTATGGATAACATAAAGTCAATCTACATGACAAATATTTGCAATAAAATCAGAAACAGGTTTGCCAGGATGTTAGATCAATCAGTTTTATGATTGAGCTACTAACTTTTCACTTTGGAGCTGCCAACTTATCATATTGTCGGCGTTGCCATCTCACTCACGATAGGAAGTAGCAGAGTATGACCCTCAATATACGCCCAAGACCCTCAATTTATTATTGAATTCCGAACGACAAAATAATTGGAATACTCGTGTGCCCATAGTATGTATGCAAATTTATACACACGACGAGTCAATTAATTGGCATTTAGCATTTATTAAAAGAATAACTCAGGTGCAAACTGAAAGGTGTTTACCTGACGCAACACACGAACATCTTGAATTCTAAAAGCAGATGGGAAACGCACGGGGGTTTGGTGCAAATTTACGGCCTGTTAATTGATGCTATTATCACATGTGCCACATATTTTGCAAAATTACTGAAATTTAAAGTGGTAATTGCAAATTAAGGTACATGTTATCAGATGTATGGTCTACATACTGATATAGCGAGAGATAGCTATCATGTCAGATAAGGAAAATTGAAACGATAATGAAAGGTCTTGCAAGGTGACAAGATGTTAAAACAGAAATTACTTAACGCAAAAATATCTAATTAATTAAAACTTTTATTGGAAGTAAAATATATTGACTAGACTATTGAAAGCTCTTATATAATACATAATATATGCTCATAAGTATTATATTTTAGAACTTATCAGAAAATTATGAAGTGAACAAAGGAAAAAAAATATAGGAAAATATTATATGAGTTTTGTAAATTCTGATTGCTATATAGAAATGGAATAATAAAGTTAACACTCAATAGAAAAATGTTATTACAAAATAATGTAAAAGTAATTACAGTATCTATGAGTCACATTGCTGTGAAAAAGATTCCACATAAGAAAGTGTAGATGTTAATGTTAGTTGAGAAACATAATGAAAAAATGTTAATTAAGGCATGTTACATCTATTTCTATTTATAATTAATTAAAAAAAAAATAAATTCATCTTTCTTTTGCGCTTGTCCCTTTTATTTAATATAAATAATAATCTTTAAATAAGCAAGTTTAGTTTATAAACATCTACTGATTGCGCAGTGCGATATGAAAAAAAAGTATTAATCATCACAATATGAGGCATGCAAACACTATAAAATACTCATGCCTATTTTATACGATTATATACTCACATTACATAGACTAGCACATTTGGGTTCGTTGACAGCGCAGATACTCATTGAAGAGGGGAAATTGTGCTTAAATGCAACTAAATTTCTGAGCGACAAAGTAATCTTAGCGTAAGCTGCAAGAGAATTATATTAGCTATACTTTTGTACATATTAACTAGAAGCAGAAGCGTAACCAAGGAAAATCAAACCAAGGTAAAGCAACCAAATCAACATGGATACGGAGAGCGAAGAGGGGGGAATGCGATTTGTTTGCCTACTTATTGGTTTATTGTGAAAACACATTGGAGCCGAAGTTTATTTACCCTTATATATATTTGTATGTACTTTGTATTTTAAATAATTCTTGTTATTCAATATTTTGGGATTAAAATGGAAAGAAATAAATCATAGTTAATTTTCATTATTTTAAATAACTAAAAGAAATGTATTCAATTTGTAATTATTTTTATAATTTTATGATAATTTTTTATTATTCAATCAAGTTATTTAGATTTTTTTATAGCAAATTTTTAATGTTTACAAATATTATTAATGCCGTCAAGATATTGATACGTTAATATTAGTTACTTGTATTAAGCAATTAAATTGCAAACCGGATCATAAATAACAAAGTTACCTGTTATTAATTATTTTAATTAATGTTATGAATGATTCATCAAAGACAAGCCTCATGATTAAGCTAAAATACACTTAGTACACGCTTTCCACTTTCAGGCAAAAGATGACCGAAGACTTTACGGACGAGCGGGGACTTATGGAGCAGGAGCTGCGAGAAAAGGAGTTCGAGTATCGAGAAAAGTGTCAGGAAGCGCATCGATTACAGGATGCAGATCAAGATCTGCAAGTCAACTTTGATATGCAGTAGAAGATAGTCAAGCAGGAGAATCGCATCAATGCCATTGAGCAACAATATGTGGCGGATTTTGATATGGCGATGGGAATGCATTAAGACAGCATTATCAAGTTGACCTTGATAGTCAGCTGGATGAGAGCGTGAAGTGCATAGACTCCAAATCTCAACAAAACTATGAGAAGCGAAAACAAAAGTTGCAGCGACTAGAGAAGAAATACGAGAAGGACTCGACTGTGGCGTCTTTTCGGCAAAGAAGCTGACAAGACGACAATGATTAAGATGACGATGATTAAAATGACGACGGTAAAAACGTAGAAAGTAATAAAAGAGATGAAGTTATCTGGGTCAGATGAGAGTGAACAAGATGGCCGAATGTAAAGTAGTATAAGTAGGCTGAAAGGATCAGAGTAGGCCTGTGTAGTTTGAGTAGGCGATATCCGAACACAAGGCCAAGGTGGATTTACTATTATATAGTATAGTATTATCCACTATATAATAGTAAATACACCTTGCACAAGGCGAGCAATATCAATTATTTACTATTCAAATAAATATAGCACCTTACATTCATACAGTTAGTCAAGTAGTTGTTTCAACAAAAAAATAAGTATAAAGAAAATAAATATTTTCTTGATATTTTATTTGTTACCTATTTTATTACTGTTGCTAAAGCAGGGTGTCCACAGTAGAACTTTTTTGTCGAACACAATTCAGTTTCACTAAATTTGGTTTCGAACATAGATATCCATATGCGAACTTTTCTCGAACACAACACGCTTTTTAGAACATGTTGGAACATGGAAATAATGAGAGCCCTAGGGTTTAGATTTTTACAATTTCTATCGTTGTCAAAACAATTGCTGGGCTAACTGTACATTCTTATGTCCCAGGTGGGACGAGCTATCTGCTATCTGCAAAGCTAGAATGCCATAGGCCGAAAGCGACCCCATTTGAATTAGGAGGCGCCTCAGAGACAAAGCCAGGTAATTTTATACGACATAGGGGAGATAAGTGAGTGTTACATTTACATTTCAGTGGGACAAGAAATCTGGGCATAAATTTCAAGCGCGTGGCGAGTCGGCGACATTTGAAAGACGAACATAAGGAACGAGGCCGTGTAATAAATGTAAATTAATTGTTACCAGCAGAAGCCAAGCAATCTGATGCACTGACCTGCCCTCCAACTGAAAATTGCGAGCGTTGCAATACAATCATAAGCGTAAACAGCAAATCATATAAATATAAAATCATATAAATATACAAATATATATGTATGCATACACACGTGCATTCAATTAAACTGATTCAATCATTTTAAAGTGAAATGCCTTTTGAGAGATGATGTCGGATCAGCACTGCGTGTGACGAGCAATTGGAAAGTGAAAATGGATGTTGAACTGTTGCCAAAGCAAAGGCACAATTGAGCATACTATGTGACAAACCCATCCGGCAAAATTCTAAAGAAATTGCATATATTATACATACATACATCTAGAATGTATCTTTTCTGTGGGCAATCTTCAATACTACATTGCAATCACCTTTCTACTCTTACGATATCCAATTATTTTTTTATACTCTTATCTAATTTTTATAAACAATTTATTGTTTTTTAGCAATCAGAATTCTTCTTCCGTTAAATAAATAAAGCTAAATAATTAAAAAATTTAAATACAGTCGAACTTCCCTAGCTCGAATTTTCTCTAACTCGAACAAAATCGAGTGGCAAGATGCTCTTGTTTTTAGAAAATAATATAAAAAAAAATAGTTATCAGACCCTAATTTCCGATTATTTAAGTTCTGTTTAGCTTGAAGAATAAGAGAGTATGGTAAGAGTAAAAGTAATTTGAAGTGAATAAATTAATGTAACTAATTTCTGATTTTTTAGTTTTGTTTAACTTAAAAGATAAAAAATTTAACAGCTCGCAATTTGAATGTATGAGTTTGTAGAAAACAGTAAGTAGTTAAGCTTGTAAGCCCGACAAGATAAAAAAACTAATTAAAATGTTTACAATTTTATATAAATGAATATGTAGTTTCATTTAAAAAACTAAAAAATGATTCGAGTTAGGGAAGTTCGACTGTAGTATCTTTGATTTCACGTTTATCGTTAAATATGTATTAAACTATTTAAGAACAATAACAATAGCAGGTTTAATTTTTATTATTTTAGCTATCATATAAGTATAGGCACTAAAAAATTTGCAAAAAGCAAAATAGTTACACCTTTTTTCAACAATTGTATTGTTTTTACGATATAGCAAATGCGCTCGAGTATTTACACTTCAAATATGCACAGCTTTTGCTGCGTTATTGTTTTTATTGTTTGTCATAAGCGAAAAACATTTGGCTCGGTGCACGAGCACCTAAAAATAAGCATTTCATGATGCAAGACAGAAACGGAGATAGAGATGCTCAGTTAGAGAGAGAGAGCAGAGTAAATACTATTTGGAAGGTCCAACTAAATGACAACAATAAAAGCTTTGCAACGCAAAAAGCTGATTTAAAAGTGAATGAACGCAGCGACAGACACCAACACACTCACATACACTCACATACACACACACACACACACACACACACATTCATGTATGCAAAAAGAAAAGTGCTTAACCCGTAAGTGCAACCCTTTGACATTAATTAATATTAATCACCTCATACTATACACCGTTCAACGTGACTTTAGTGGAAATAGCTGAGTCGTATTACACAATAATTTATTTTGTTTTGAATGGTTGGTTTTGCGCATTTATCCAAAGTACACAAGAGGGTTAAAATGTATCGTTACTTGGATGAGTGTACGCTGGGTACATTTTAAGTGCAGCTGCACCTAAATCGTACCGACAACTGAGTGCGGAAAAACATTGCAGACAACGCAAAGTCTGTAGGATTATAATACGAATTCAATAAGCATGACTAATGTATGTTTGTATGTATGTATATATATTTGTGTATAATGCTGACGCCAGGTAGAAAGAATAGCCCCCTCCCCTCCCCCCACCATCCATTCAATGATTGAGTCACTAGGGCACGAGCCACTTTAAAAAATCACAAGCGAATTGTGATCAGCGATATTTAATTGGGCTTACGAAAATATATTTTGCTCACCTGGCAATAATTTCCAAACAAAAAATGAATTCAGCAGGAAACAAAGTGCACCCACACTCACACACGCACACAAACTTTGTTATATACACACATACAATATTACCAGCGTCACAGTTTGCTATTTTATTTATTATTTAATGGCTTTGCTTTCAGTTTTTTCACAGTTTGAATTTTCACATTATATTTTGGCAAGCTTTATTCGTTCTATATTTATTAATTTATTCCGAAATGTTGAGGCGTTATTCTTTTTGTTTCGGGGACCGCACAGATACTGAGCGAGTGTGTGTGTGCACGGTTGCCACTCAAAAAAAAATCAGATTGAGCAAAAAAAACACAGCCAAATTCAGTAAAACAAATCATGTGGCAGCCTTGGCTAAGCTTGGCAAAAAAAAGGTGGCACCATCAGGTTTCACGGTTAACTCAATTTCCAGATTTAACTCAATTCAAAAAATTTAGTTAAATTTGAAACTTGCTTAACTTTGAAGCTAGAATTTTAAAATTGTGCTCGAATTTTTAAGATTTTTTTTAGAATTTCTTACTAAAATTCACAACGTGAAGATTGTCGTACAACAATTTTAAATTGAACTTTATTATTTTAGACAATTGACAATTTTCTTGGTTTTTCGATATTGAAAGTAAAATTTTTTAATTATTTTTTTTAAAAATTACAGAATGATATTGGACCAATTTTCTATCGAGTTTTTTTTCTATTTGTGGTCCTTGGAGAAACATCTGAACCATCTGTATAAAAATAAACCATACTGACCAAAAATTTTAATGTGTTCATTGGGACACAAACACACACCTCTAATTAAAAAAAATGCATTATGGATAAATCTTGCAACTATGTGGCAGCCTTGGCCCAAGGTTAGCAAAACAAGGTTGTGTTGCCACCACCATATACACAGAATGCAACAACAAAGCGTAACATTTTAGTGATATGTTAATAACAGAGAGCCAGTTTTTGGCGCAAGCGCCAGTAGGGCAGCTCAGTCCAAAGTGCGTTTACAGACTCTATTTCTCGTCAGTTTAAATGTAACAGAGTAACTGATTTCCATTTTGCGCGCTAAATTTGAAATGAAAAATTCGAAATTTTCAGAAATCAATTAAAAATTAAATAAAAACAATTTAAAAAAAAAACAAAATTCAAAATTTTGTAAAAAAATTAAGTTCAATCTGAAATTGGTTTGGTGCATTTCGCTCTACGCGTGGCAAAGTTAGTAAAAAATGCAGAAACTAAGAAAATTTAAAATTCCAGAAAAATTCAACAAAAATTCTGGTACAATTTTCTAAATTCTAGCTTTAAAATTGAAAAAAAAAACTATAATTTTCGCTATCATAAATGAAATTTAGGACCACAGGGTAAATCAAATTTTTTAATGGCTCCCATTTCCAATGAAAAATGTATTTTAATTAATAAGGAACAGTAATAACAATTATTTTATTTTGCGATATTAATTATATTCTTAGATATTGTTTATTACAATTAAAGTTTTTGGTTTTTGCAACAACAAAGATTAATTGATTTCAGAAATATTTATACTTGGCGAATGACTTTGATAATGTTTTGTGAGATGCGCGCGAGTCATGTATCTCTGTGGACAACGGGTGCACTTAAACGGCCGCTCGCCCGTATGGATTCGGCGGTGATTCACTAGAGCGGAGTTCTGGATGAAGCCCTTTTGGCAGTAGTCGCACTTGTGGGGTCGTTCTCCATGAATGCGCATATGCTTGACGAGATTACAATTCTGGGTGAAGCTCTTCTCGCAGTCCACGCACTTGTATGGACGTTCTCCAGAATGAATGAGCATATGCTTGACGAGATTACCATTCTGGGTGAAGCTCTTCTCGCAGTCCACGCACTTGTATGGACGTTCTCCGGAATGCACGCGACTATGTTTCTCGAGAACTCCCCTCCAAAAAAAGCTTTTTGGACAGAGCGAGCATCTGTACAGGCGACCAAAAGATTGAATCCGCTCCGCTTTTCTTAACAATTTCTTTTGATGCTGGGCAAGTTTGTTCAAATGAACTAGAAGATGTTCCTGTAGCAGAGACTCATTGGAAAACTTCCTTGTACAGTGGCTGCAATTGTAGGAATGAATGCGCATGTGGTTCACCAGATGACTGCTCCGGGTGAACTCCTTCTGGCAGTGGGAGCACTTGTAAGGTCATTCGCCGGAATGAATGAGCAAATGCCTGTCGAGATGAGTACTCTGGGTGAAGCTCTTCTCGCAGATCACGCACTCGTATGGATATTCACCAGAATGCACGCGAACGTACCTTGTGAGATTGCCTCGAGTGCTGAAGACTTTTCCGCAGTGCGGGTACTTGTCAGGATTATCCTCGTTGTTGTTGTTGTTGTTGGTGTGAACTATCAAACTTATCTTATTAGGAAATACCTCATCGCAAGCGTCTATATTAACACTGGATTTGCTGCTGTCTTCTTTGTCTGCTTCCCTCTCAGAATAAGTGTCTTCTTCTGTGTCTTCTTCTGTGTCAATAACGTCTTCAATTTCCTCCAGTGCCATTTCCAGCGTCTTCAGATCCTGCCGCAACAGCTCACAAAAGTGCTGATGACTTTGCTCGCATCTTCGCTTGAATTGAAATGCATTTTGTGCGTCACGAACACAGGATAAACACATCTGCTTTGGAAAAGAATCATCAGGTCGCACATTGCAATTCACGCATTCGTTTAGAATTTCCGCCAGACAAAGTTCCGCTGTCTCCGTCTGCTCTCGCCGTTCGAATATGTCCACTAGGGTTACGGATCTGCTTGTGCACACCCGACAAACGTTTTCCATGTTATATATCCAACTTATTTTCAAATCATTCCACCTGTTGATGTTTTGTTTTTGTTCTACAAAATTGATTATTGATTGTGTGAGACGCTGGCAGCTTGCGATAAAATACAGAATTTTGCGAGACCGAAAATACCGCTTAACGTTACAAAAAATACCATATGGCACAAAAGATTTTATGAATTTAAAAATAAAAATACATTTCTTTCAAGATATTTTTTTTTTTAACAAAGTTACTTATTCTTATGATTAAATAGTTTTTTTCTTTTACAAAGTTACTTATTATGAATTATGGTTTTTTTTCGAAGATATTTAAAACAAATTTATTTTATTTTTAAATTTCTTATTATTATGAGTTACTTATTCTTATTATGATTAAATAGTTTATATTTTTTATTAAAGTTACTTATGAATAATTTAATACAAAAAAATAAGTTAATACAAATTTACTTTAAATAAATATTATTTTTGTTTCAAGATATTTTAACACTACCAACAATTTATTTTTATTTTTTATCAAGTTACTTATTATTTAATAAGTTTTTTATTCTTATTATGATTAAATAGTTTATTTTTTTTTATTAAGGTTACTTATGAATATTCCAAAGGGTCGCAGTGCAGATTTCCCCAATACAATAATAATACTTATGAATAATTTTTAACAGTTAATCCAAATTTATTTTATTTTCAAATTACTTGTTGATTTTATGAATAAATATTATTTTTTCAAGATATTTTTGCAATACAAAAACAAAGTTATTTATTATTATTTTCATTAGGACATGGGTTTTCATCAATGGTACGAAGTCGCAAGCTTCTCGAACATGACTTGTCAATTTCACTAGACGCACGACAGTCGAAGCGTTTATGACGTTTTAATTCAACGACAAGTTTGAATGATTTTTTGCAACCCTCACAAATGTGCGGACGTTTGTTTAAATGTGTCGTCAGGTGATTTGAAAGATTTGCTTTCCGCTTAAAACGGTACGGACATTGGGGACACTGGAACGGTCGATTGCTGGAATGTACTTGGATATGATTTTGTAGCATTTTGTTCGTCTTGAATGTCTTCGGGCAGTATCTGCACTTAAAATTCAATTCTGGTGGTGGAGTGGACATCACAGCAACCCTCTCCACATCAAGCTTGACCAATTGATCACCCGTATGGACACGCATGTGGCTATTTCGGCTATCTTTGTAAAAGAATGCCTTCTGGCAGTAAGGGCATTCGTAGGGTCGTTCTCCAGAGTGCAGAACGACGTGCTGTCTGAGACTATTCCGATTTTTGTAGGTCTTATTGCAGTACGGGCACCGATTGTCATCGAGATTATAGTGATCTAAAGAATGCTGGATTAGCTTCGTGTTGTTGGGAAATCTCTGGCGGCAAGTGTCACAAAAATGCTTAAATTCCGTTTTGTCAACATTATCTTTATCTTTATCGATTGTAACGGCGTTTGAGTCAGGGATGCCATTTGTACTCGATTCCATAATGCTCGACTCATTCCTCATTGAGACCTGACACAATTGCCAGGGTTCCGTTATGGATATCTCCATTTCGTTCTCCTCTTCTACATCTTCTTCTTCAAATCTGAGTCGTTCCATTGTATCTTCCTCCTCTTCCTCATTCTCCTTTGCTTCCTGGTCGTTTTGGCATCCGCTCTGCGTGCTTGACTTTACATCACATTCTGGCTCCTCGCAGTTGTTGTTTAGATTCAAGAGCCGCGAAAAGTGTTGATAGCTCTGTTCATATTTGCGCTTGAATGAAAAAGCCTTTTTTGTGGCAGCGAGGCAAGATAGGCACATTTTCTTGGGAAATGGATCGTCCGGACTCACAAAACAGTCGACGCATTCAAGTAGCATTTCTGCCGGGCTCAACTTGTCTTTTTTGTACACAGAGAAAATATCTATGCGGACAACGTCCGACCTGGCACAACCGCGACAAGCATTCTCCATGTTTCAGCAGTTGATTTATTAACCACTTATTATTAATTTAATTTTGTTTTTTTTTCGTTTTCAATTTGTTCTATTTGCGAGGGACGCGTCAAGCGGGAAGTATCGATACATCGAATATACGATAGGGTTGTTGATATATCAAAATATCGATATATCGATATTTATTTTTTGACGATGATATATTTTGATATTTTTTTCTGACGATATTATCTATTGATAATATCGTTCTGTTCAATTGTCGACAATTCTGTCGACGTACTTTAAAAGAAGTACCACTGCCATGGACGATTTAATCCAAAATGTTGACACACGGTGGAATTCATGCTTAGACATGATGGATTCATTTAGCAAACTTGCAGGCGTGGTTTCATCTGTGCTTTTGAAACGATCCGAGAGCTCCAAGGTCAATAGCTGTCCGAAAATGATAACAGCGAGTGAACTGGCCATAAATCGGGATTTGATCAATTTCTTGGTGCTTTTTAAAGAGGCTACAGAAAACATAAGCGGCGAGCTGTATGTGACTGTAAGCCTTATTATTCCCCTAAATACGTTAATTCAAAAGAGACTGGAACACCTTGAGGTCAACACAAAGGAAGGAGAGGGTGCTAGAATCATAATCGGCCCCATTTGCTCCAATCATTTAAATTTTTCCCCTCCCACTTACACCTGTTTATCTCACGAACCAGGTGAGTTTTCAAAAGTCTTAGTATGCACATTTGTAAGTTTAATTGATACCTTTCGATCGGTATATAACTCGACCCGATCGGACAGTCATAGCAAATTTTCCATTCTTCCTGTGTATATATGCTAGTCGCTTTCGCACCATTCGTGCTGCTTTCGTCACTAGCGCGGGCTGCCGTCCGCAGTGGATAACCGGCTTATTTAAGATCGCGCCCAGATATTTATATCATCGATATTATCGATAATTTTTTTGGTCAAAAATATCAAAACAAAATGATATTCTTTCATATTCTTTCATATCGAAATATCAACGATATTGATATTTTTTAAAATATCAACAACCCTATATCGATAGCAGTTTAACACGACACGAGGCTAAAGAAACTATTGCTATACATTTTTTTATCGCAAACTGAATTTCATTATAACAAATTTATATAAATTTAGCTAATTCAGACAACGCAAATTAGAATTATTATCTAAAAAAGAGCGTCGGCAATCAACGTCTGTCGTTTTAATAAATTACTTATTAAGTGGAGCTCGAAAATACAAAAAACTAAACGAAATTTGCAAATTGAAGAAAGACATGAAAAATTTGCAATAAATGTGAATATGTATTAATTTAACCAAATAGAATGTACGAATTGAGTTATTTAAAATTTCAATCGCCAACAACGCAAAATTCGACCTTCCTACGGACGCCACAAACAAAAACAATTGCTGCAGACAATCAAGAGATTCACAATAACAATAACAACAACAACAGCAAATATCCAAATGCGCATGTGGTTATTAAAGATCCGATTTTTGAAACGGATCGATGTCTAGAAAATGCACTTAAATGCGAGGAGAAAAACTCGCAAATTGTCGAGACATATTTTAAGACCGTGCAGAAAGATATAACGCCGCCGATGCGTAAAATCGTCGCCGACTGGATGATGGAGGTGTGCACGGAGGAAAAGTGCCAGGAGGAGGTTGTGCTATTAGCCCTCAGCTATATGGATCGGTTTCTGTCCTCGAAATCGGTGCGCAAGACGCATCTACAAATCTTGGCCGCTGCCTGTTTGCTGCTCGCCTCCAAGCTGCGTGAGCCCAACTGCTATGCCCTGTCCGCCGAGCTGTTGGTCTTCTACACGGACAACAGCATCAACAAGGATGATCTTATCAAATGGGAGCTGTTTGTGCTCAGTCGTTTGGGCTGGGATCTGTCGTCGGTGACACCGCTCGATTTCCTTGAGCTGCTGATCGTACGACTGGCCGTCAAAAGTAAAAACTTTACCGATCTGAATATTGATAAAGTGCGTCAGCATGCCCAGACTTTTATATCGTTGGCGGCCAAGGAACATCAGTTTGCCAAGTATACGGCGAGCACGATTGCGGCCTCGAGCATTGCCGCCTCGGTTACTGGCCTCAAATGGGAACTAAGCAGCGATCAGAATATACACTTTTTGCTGGGCCTTTTGACCGATCTGACCAGTGTGGGACAGGATCAATTGCAGCAGTGTATGCTGCAAATGGAGGCCACATTCAAGGAGCACAGTCACAGCTTGCAACCGTATTTTGATAAGCCGCAAGCATTAAAAGCATACTACAATAATCGCTACTCGCATCAAGGCCATCAAGAGTTTCAGTATCAAAAGAAGCCCGTTAATCTCGCCGAGACGTGCAAAATGCAGGCACAATCCACAAAGGAGTTGCATGAAATTGAGTTTTGAAAGCCTTAATCATTAATATTATAGTTAGATGACTCATATACATATGTTTATGTGTACAAGTTATAATTGTTAAACAAAATTAACGAGACCACAATTATCCACTGTACAGATTAATGCATAGAAGAGAGATCTGAAGAAACATTTGAAAGCTGTATGAATTGAAGCTAGATACGTGTATTCAACAATAATAAGAAAGGGGGAAAAGGAAAAAGAGACTGATTGTGAAGCGAACGAAATCACTAATGTACGTACATCAAATTTGCCAACTTTACTATAAAATTGAAAGAGTAAACTTATATAAAAAACAAATCCAATTTAAAAAGATATCTGTAGGAATGGGAAAAACATAGTTATCTTCTGGCAAACTATTGATTTTTATTATACAAATCAAATCAAAAAAAAAATATCTCCAATTGTTTATTTTTATCTTAAAATAAAAGATCAATGTGTTTTTCTTCCGTAACTTTTAATTTTTACAATTTTGATTGTAAGGCACTTTTTGAAATAACATTAAAAAATAAGTATTATTTTGTAAGCAATATAATAAAAAAAAATGGGAGAAAAAATTTACATGTCTTTAATCTTATTTTACAACATTTTATAAAAGCATACCTATAAAATATTTTTGGAAATAATCGTAGAGACAATATAAATTATTACAATTGTTAAAAAATAATCAAAAAGAATCTTTTTAAGTGGTTGAATTATTTTTGACTATTTTAGTTTTTTTTTACATTTTCGATTTCAATTTCTTAATTTGCCAAGTCAGACAAATAGAAAGACTACTTAAAAAGATTATTTTAGATTATTTCTGAATAATTGTAATAATTTTAGATTATTTCTGATTTTTGTAATCGTAACTATTGAAAAATTGGGCAAAACCGAAAATAATCGTAATTTAATGATTTTAAAGCTGGCTTCACACGAGCACTTTTTTACAGGCACTTTTCGACAAAAAGCTGTCCGTGCCGCTCACCGATGGAATAGAACGTGTCAGTTTTTCATAGAAGCTTTGAAATTTTGTGTGGTAACACGACAAGGACAGCTTTTTGACGAAAAGTGTCGGTGAAAAAGTGCTCGTGTGAAGCCAGCTTAAACAAAAATAATTAAATTACTAATGACTATGAACAAGAATCATTACTTAACAGCAGGAATTAAAACCGAAACGAGTATCGGTCTCAGTTACGGTTTAGTTTACGCAAAAACTTCGAGTAAAGGTGAACCGGTTTTTGTATGTTTCGGTTTGAAAATACGGGTATGGTTTTGGTTCACAAAAAATATCTTTTTGAAAAAAAACATAATTATATTAATAATATAAAGGCATTACTTTCTTAATGTATGAAAATTCGATAATGAATAATGAATGATCACAAATAAAAATTCAAAATTAAAATCAAAATTAAAAATATTTTTTATATTTATAAATGAAACGGTTACTAAACGGTTAATTCGGTTTACAGTTTCGGTTTAAAGCTTTCGGTCAAACGAAAATTGTTTTTTTCGGTTACGGTTTTAAATTTCAATCGGTTTGTACCGGTTAAAGGTTCCGGTTTCGGTTAGGGTTTTATTCCCTGCTTAACAGGTATGTTTAAAAGTTACGATTCGTGCTTTTCAGTTATTACACGACTATCAAATCTTGTGCGAATGGAATGGGACTTTTGCTTCTTGATGTTCTTGGGCACTTGGCATTGGAAGTTGTTGTGATGATTGAAGTCACTTCGGTTGGCAAATGCTTTCAGGCAATCCTGGCATTTGAACGGCCGTTCAACTAAATGGGTCGCCATGTGATTCCTGAGATGCCCCTGCTTAAAGAACCGGTTCGGACAGTGGGGACACTGGAACGGTCGATTGCTGGAATGAACTCGCATGTGTCTCTTCAGCTTATCGTAGGTGCGAAACGACAATGGGCAGTAATTGCATTTGCTGCGTTTCCCCAAATGCTTCGAGAGCTGATGGTATTTGAGCTGGGAAAAGTACTGGAAACTCTGTTCGCAGTGCGAGCACTTGAACGTTCGGACATCCACGTGTATCTGAATATGCCGATCTAAGGCCATTTTGTAGAAGAACGTCCTCGAACAGTGGGGACATTTGTAGGGCTGTTCGCCAGAGTGAACAACAACATGATAATTGAGACACTTGCGCAATTTATAAGTCTTTGGGCAATATGGACACTGATTGTTCTGATCGAGATTATAGTGATCGAGAGAATGCTGGATGAGCTTTGTATTGTTGGGAAATCCCTCTCCGCAATGCTCGCAAAAGTAATTATTTATCGAATTTGATTCCATAAATGTCGTTTCATTCTTTATAAACTCATCTGGCATCTCCATTTCTTGCAGTTGGAATTCCTCCTCTTCCGTTGCTTCTTCCTCCTCTTCTTTCTTTATTAACTCTACATTCATTTGGAAATCTTGCATATCTGTTTCCTCCACTTCAAATTTAAGACATTCCGTTGTCACTTGCTCAGTAACAACAACATTTCTATGCTCTCTTTCATTCTCCTTTGCCTCCAGATTGTCTTGGAATTCGGTTTGAGTGTTTGTTTGCTCATCACATTCTTGCTCATTTATATTCAAAAGCCGAGAAAAGTGTTGATGACTCTGTTCATATCGGCGCTTGAGTTTAAATGTCTTTTGCGTGGCAACGACACAGTTTAAGCATATTTTGTTTGGAAATGCATCGTTCGGATGCAAATTACAATCGACAGTTTCAATTAGCATGTCAGCCGGGCGGAGTCCATCGTTTCCAAATTCGGAGAATATATCCATAAGGCTAATATTGGACCTTGCACAAACGCGACAAACATTTTCCATGTCGAAACAGCTTACTTTTTTATAATTATTTTTTTTATTTACGTTTTTGTTTTCGATTGCATGCATGGGATTTTCCCATAAAATCCCGAATTTCGATCGATGAAAAATACTGCATGACTGAATAATACTAACAGATCGTCACAATGTTCACTAAAAGTAAACATTCAACAAGTGTGTGCACACTGCAAGTCACACAAAAGGAATACGGAAAAAAGTAAATAAGTAATAAGGAGTTTAAATGCAATCAGCTGATTTAATCCCATGAAAGGGTTAAAAGTTGTTCTCTAGCTTTACGTATATTTTGTATATTTGCTGTATTTTTCGATTTAGCGGTAAGCGATAACAAGAATATCGAATATACGCCGAAGGTAGTTTAACAGTGCAACATGTCCCCAAAGTATAACTTGCTCTCACTCAATGTTTGTCTCTCTCTCTCTCTCTTGGCTTCGTATTTTAACCGTTACCTATTGAACTGTTGAGAACAGCACTTGTTAACATCCTTCGTTTACGTTAACAGCTGTTACTTTCGACTTGAGCTGGAAAAACACGATAGTGGAGATACTCGATGCTTTTGAGGTTTTCGTTCAAATACAAATACAGTCGAACTTCCCTAACTCGAATCACCATTATCCAAAGAAAAGGTTCGAGTTAGGGAGATATTCGAGAATATATATATATATATATATATATATTGATCAATTGTTAACATCCTTCGTTTACGTTAACAGCTGTTACTCGAAACTTGAGCTGGCAAAACACAATAGTGGAGATACTCGATACTTTTGAGGTTTTCGTTCAAATTACAAATATTTCAATGTTATTCAGTTTTTCAAGTCAATCACAAAAAAAAAGATAACAATTATTCACGGTATAAATAAAACTTAAAAATAAACAAAATGAACTTAAATTATTTGGCGATAAGAAAAATAATAAAAACAATTGAAATAAAAACAAAAATAACACTAAATTAATATAAGTTTATTCTGATGTCCATATGTTTTTGTCTTTAAAGATGATCGCGACCACCTAGTCAGACTGAGTGGAAGTAGAGGGAAACGATACTATCGCGAGTGTTTGGTTGACCCAGCTCTACTCAAAACTAGGTTGTTTGTTTAAAAAAGATCATTATTGTTGACATTTCGATATGAACAAAATATAATTTTTCTTGATTTTTTTTACAAAAAATATCGATGATATATCTGGGCAAATTAGTCATGTTACCACTAATGTTTACTATTTTATTGTATTATAATTATATCGATGTTGATATTATAGTTTTAAAAAAATATCACTTAAAAATATATTATCACCAAAAATTAAATATCGATGTATCGATATATTAATATATCAACAACCCTACTCAAAACTAGAGTTGGGCATTTTAGTTCAATTTGCTGAATAAGTTCAATCGTTCATTTGTCAATAGTGAACTAAATCAGTCATTTAGTTCAGTTGGTCATTTGGTCAGTTGATGAACTATGAACGAGATGGTTTCTATTCAGTTGGTCATGAACGATGAAAGATGAATAGGTCATTCTGATCAGTTGGTCAACTGTTTTTTTTTAGTGGAATGCAAAATGCGTTTTAAGTTTATAATTAAAATAGACGACAAATGCCAACTTGATTCCGGATTATTTTTTTTAATATTTTTGGGTTATACTTATACCCTGTCTTATTGATAATGTGAAGAGTAAATTTTTTTTTTATTTTGGGATTAAGTCACCTTTCACAATGTTAAAAACTTAAAAAAAAATGTTAATAAAGAAGAAATTTAAAATTTTTTTAAAGAAATTATTGACCAACAGCGAAATGACCGATTTAGTTCATGATTGACTGAACAAGTTCATTCGTTCATTTTAATGACCCGTTCATTTGAACTTTTTCAGAACGAAACAGACACAACTCTACTCAAAACTGTTATTGTATATCTTGCTGTTGACGCGTGTGGTCGGGTTTTTCGGCGGTTAATGCGGGTATTTTAAATCTAAGCAACAAATTAAAGTGCAAAAATCGGAAAAAATTTATGCAACAAATTGCAATAATTTCTAGATGTGTTTACAATTACTAGAAACATAGAATTAGTTGAAAAAGGTAAATTACCTCAAATTCAAAGTCACTCAAATTTTGAGTGTGTGTAGTAAAATCGATTATTCAATCTGTGTGTGAGTGTATATGTATGCGTATGCATGTGTATGTGCGTTTGTGTTAACGTTTTTTTGTGCACAAAAAAGATACGGAGCTTACAATAATAAACGAAAAACTTAAAGTAATATTGCAATATATCTAATTGAAATTATTTAAAATCTAAAAAAATTCACTCTGAGCAGCTGAAAACACAAACGACAAAGCAAAGCGGACAGCAAAATGTAGAGAAGTGTATACCAAAAGCAGAGAGTACAAAAAAGTTCAACCAGAAACGCACACAGCGACAGATACACACAGGCACATATACACACACACACACACACACACACACACGCATACAGAGCCACATACACATCTGTATGCGTGCGTACATAAAGTAAATGAGCGCAAAAGCAATTGCGAAAAAAACAAGTGCAAAAACAAATAAGACAAAAGCAAAACGCAGTGAGTGTGTGCAAAAGCAAAACGCAAACGCACAGCGAAAGATTTAATAATTAATTTAATGCTTTAGCTCGAGTTTAGGGCTGACAAGAGTTCTTAGCGAGCTGGCAGCTGATGCATCTGAAAGTGAGTGCGAGCGAGAACGCACTATACCACGACGGCCATCAGCTGTTTTGACACTTGACACGATCGTCGCCAGTTTTTTTAGTTTTTTATTTTGCTTTTCCTAAACGAATTGTGCTTTGATTTTTGCGTCGTGATAATTGACGCAAATTGCTTTATTTATTGAGTTTAATTGTTTTTTGTGCATAGTTTGGTTTTAATTGACGCAAAGACACTTGCAAACACACAAAAAGGCAAAAGCAATAACAAAAAAAAAAAAATGCCAGCACATCGCAAAGACACAAAATAAACAAAAGTAAAAATCAATAAAAAAAAGGAAATGAAAATAAATAACTGATAAAAATAAACAAATGTGATTCAAAGAGACTCGAAGAATTTGGTTTCCGAAAAAAAACCTGTATGGCAACTCTGTGCGAATTATTTAAAAATTGTGCTAATATTAAAAATAGAAATTTCTCAAATTGTATGCTAATTTTTGGTTATTTTCTTTTCTTTCCAATTTTGTCTTTGCAGCTAAAAATAAAAAAAAAATAAAGTAAATTATAATTATAACAAAAAGCGGAAAAAAGTAAAAATATTTCAAGTGTTAAACCAAATGTTAGTTTAAGCTTAAAGTGTAAAACTAGTTTTAGCCGCAGTGTTAAACATAAATTAATAAATTAAAATTAAAATTAATTAATTGAAAACTGCAACAACAACAAAAGCAGCTGCTTCCACTAAACCAACAAAAAGCAAAAAGCGCTAACTAAAACAAAAAAAAAAAGGCTAAAGAAAACAACAACAACAACAACAACAACAGCAAAAAACAAATACAAGTGAAAAAGTTGCGCTTTGCTGCAAAAGCAATTGTTAAAATTTTCTTTACACCGTTGTTTATAAACTCGGCAAAATAGCTAAATCCATTTTACAATTTCTAAAAAAGAAAAAATCCCATCATAGTTCAGGAACGGCAAGCGGCAGCGGCAGCGGATCAGAGGGCAAGTTACAGCAGCAGCACAGCAACGAGGAGGAAGGCGGTGGTGCAGGGGGAGGACAGCAGGAAGCAGCCGCCGCTAGCCACAAAACAACGCCGCCGACCACAACAACAACAACAGCAACTGAAACTGGAACTGCAGCAACAAAAGCAAAAACATCAATAACAGACGCAACAAGAACAACAGAGACTGTTAACAGTGAGGAGCAGGCAGGAAACAGCAACAGTAACAGCAACAACTCAAACAATCAAGCTCAAGTCTCAGCCAGCGCCACGTTTCGTTTGTCATCGTTGACGGGAACCATTTCGAAAATGGGCAACAACGCGACCACATCCAATAAGAAGGTGGATGCCGCTGAAACGGTCAAGGAGTTCCTTGAACAGGCCAAGGAGGAGTTTGAGGATAAATGGCGACGCAATCCAACCAATACCGCTGCCCTTGATGATTTCGAGCGGATTAAAACGCTCGGCACGGGCTCATTTGGCCGTGTCATGATCGTTCAGCACAAGCCAACAAAAGACTATTATGCCATGAAGATACTGGACAAGCAGAAGGTTGTTAAGCTGAAGCAGGTCGAGCATACGCTCAATGAGAAACGCATCCTGCAGGCCATACAATTTCCATTTCTTGTCTCGCTGCGATATCATTTCAAGGATAACTCCAATCTGTATATGGTCCTCGAGTATGTACCAGGCGGTGAGATGTTCTCGCATCTGCGTAAAGTTGGACGCTTCTCGGAGCCCCATTCGCGTTTCTATGCGGCACAGATAGTGCTTGCCTTTGAGTATCTGCACTATTTGGATCTCATTTATCGCGATCTGAAGCCGGAGAATCTGTTGATTGACTCCCAAGGCTATTTGAAGGTCACCGATTTTGGTTTCGCCAAACGGGTTAAGGGTCGCACCTGGACGCTTTGCGGTACACCCGAATATCTGGCACCTGAAATTATCTTATCCAAAGGTTATAACAAGGCCGTCGATTGGTGGGCGTTGGGTGTTTTGGTCTATGAAATGGCAGCCGGATATCCGCCATTCTTTGCAGATCAACCCATACAGATCTATGAAAAGATCGTCTCCGGCAAGGTGCGTTTCCCCTCGCACTTTGGATCCGATCTGAAGGATCTGTTGCGCAATCTGTTGCAAGTGGATCTGACCAAACGCTATGGCAATCTGAAAGCGGGCGTTAATGATATTAAGAATCAAAAATGGTTCGCCTCCACGGACTGGATTGCGATTTTCCAAAAGAAAATCGAAGCGCCGTTTATACCGCGGTGTAAAGGTCCTGGAGACACAAGCAATTTCGATGATTATGAGGAGGAGGCACTGCGGATTTCCAGCACCGAAAAGTGCGCCAAGGAGTTTGCTGAATTCTAGAAGATGCACAAATTTGTCGCATTCTCGTCACCTTCGTTACCATCGTCGTTGTTGTCGTCTCGTCTATATGTCTACTACTATTTACTACTAGTACTACAACTACAAATACAACTGAAACTATTACATCTACTTGCGTCTAGCTGGGCATATACTTACCATAAAAACACGTCATCATCTAGATACCAAATTGGATTTCCAACACCACCAAAACAACAAATAACACAACTGTAAGTATTAAATTTCAAATAGATATAGATTTGAAAGTCTCAAATGTTGTTAGTACTGTCCGAATACTGTTTGCTCCTTTAAAATGTTTAAATGTTATTAAAAATTCTATTAAAAATTCTTTGTGTTGATGATAAAAATAAATAAATCTATTCTATCCTCAAGTCCAAAAAAACGACAATGCACTTAATAACTTTTTTCAAACTTAGTGTAAAATATTCATATATTTATCGATAGTAAGTGCACCACAAAAACTATTGGTAGATTGTCATCACTATAATTAGATCGATACTGATAACTTTTTATATAAATTAGTATTGATAAGGCAAAAAATTGATACTGCTGTTATTTCTCAACAAAAGGTTTACTTTCAATGAATTTTTTTAAATGCAGTTTATTAACTGATTTCAGATTTGTAGACTGCTCTTCTTTATGCCTTATACCCTTACTTTCATTTAAGGATGATTTTTGATTAATGCGAAATAATACTAGAATAGTTTTGTTTCGTTTGAAATTTGCTTGATCAGCATACTATTCCATTAGATTTGAAGATTGATTGTTTGGAGTTAATTAAACAAAGCAACCCACTGACAACACAATAAATGTTCAGTTCATCAAGTGAAACAGTTCTGACTGTGCTTTAGACAGTTTCCGCCTGCCCTGTCTCTTTCTGTGTATTTCTCTCTCTATATAATTTTTCCCTTCTCTCTCTCTCTCTCTAAGCGTGCCGGTCACTCTTTTAATTAGTTTGACTCGTTGCAGCTGTCGGTGAATGACTTGAATTTCTTGGTATTCGCTAAGGTCTTCTGGTATGTCGAGCAAGGGGCCTGGAAACTTTGGCAACCTACTTGTTGGCCACACATGGGGAACATATGTTATTTTTCTATTGAAATAATCCCTATTACGTGCTTTTACTCTAGTCTAATTTCGAATTCAATGGACTCACTGAATCATCAACAGTTGCTGGGGAACACCATTTGAGATAATACTCGTTACTGTCAGAGTGTGGAATTAGTTAGTTTTGAATACAAGCAGAAGAAAATGAAAAAGTTGTACTCTAGACTAAACCCATGTGACTTTTGATAAGAAATTGGTGTCACTTGTCAAGAATAGTGGAGCTTTTAATGATTACTAATAAATAAAACATGATTTTTTGATAAAATTACTAAAAGATACTTAATGATACTATTGATGAAAAGTTGTATTATTCTTTATGAAGGTAGAAAAGAAATCGTGTTTTCCGAACGACAAGATATCATAAGTTGCTTCTCTATTGATGAAAAATTATATAATTCTTTATTAAGACAGAAAATAAATTAATATTCCCGAACTAACGGATACACAAATAAGCCTTGGAATTGATTTATCTACTACAGTTTATTAATCTCGTATTGCAGTTTTAGTCTGAGTTCGTGATTCTAACTAGAAATTACAAGTCCAACTCTCGCAGTCGAAATTGAAATAACCTTTTTGTTTAAATTCATGGTAGACGCTAAAAAGTAAAGTGCAACATTTGTGATTATTTTTTTTTTCATTTTATTTTATCTTATCTTCAGTCACCGGAATTTTCCCAAAAATCTTTCTACCTTAACGATATCTCTTCTTCGTCTTTGCTTTGTGCATTTTCTTTATTAAAACTTTTGCGAATTGCGTGCTCGGAATTTTCCCAGCAGGTTGGAATGTCCACCACCATCCATTTCATTTCAAATCGCCAAAAATAACCTTCTACATTTTGCGTTGAACTTTGCGTTTAACCAAATCAACTTAGTGGGCAAAAGCCACCAATAGATAGATATATATGTATATATTTAAACTTGACCCATTTGGTTGCCTTGGAAGTACATATTTGTTTGTGTGTAGGTGTGTGTGAAGCTCTTCGAAGCATAAATAATGTCAAGCCCATGAAACCAACTGCAAAAAACGCAAATAAACTAAATATTTATATTATATATATAATGTTATGATTTAGCTATGTGCAGTTACAAATTGGTATACCCTGTTGTGGAGAAAGTTGAAGAAAGACAACTTTAGCTTTATTCATTCTGATTTTTATATCATATCATATATCCGATTACTTTAATTCCAAATTTAGTATTAGTAGCAAGCTTTCATCTTTCAAATCAAGAATCAAGTTTCATCCAAGATTTCCTCAATTAAATCGTAAAAATTAAAATACGAATAAGAAAAGTAAAAAAAAGGGATTTAATTTTTTAAATTTTAAAATTATATCATAATGATTGAAAAATATTTTATTTTAATATAGTAATTTTAAATTGTTATTTTTCAGTAAGAGTACAATTACACGTACACTAGATCTTTTTACAGGGTAACTGCTAGTCAAGTACTAAGAACAAGTTTATTCTAGCATATTTCAGTTGCCTTTGCGTGTTCTTAGGACATTAGCAAAAGTATTTTTTCTATTTGTATAGTTTTTATTTTATCAAAGCCAAGACGCTGTTCACAATTAATATTATAATAAATTATAAGCGTCCGCTGCGTGTAACAGACGCATAAAGCTTGAGCAAAACAACAAAATGAAATGAAAAATTAAAGAAAATCATAAAAAAAATATAAATAATTATAAAAATTTACAAGTTGAAGCGTGGGCCGTCATTAGAATCCACACAAGACTCTATAGACGAGTTTCTATGCTGACCTTCCATAAAGAAAAATCAGCTAGAGAATTAACATACAAATATATTTTTATATTCAGAAATTTGTTGCATTCAGCAATTTCTGGCCATGACCTTGTCTGACCTTTGGGCTCAAGCATTTTTATGATGTTTTGTCAAATTGTCTTGTGACAGTTTTTTCTTGCACAGTTTTTATTGGTACTAATTAATGTTTGTCTTCCATTTGGCTCGCCAAAAATGAAAGCAAAAAAAACAAATAAAATAGAAGCGAAAGAAAACAGTAAACCGAAATGAAGCCATCAATCATTTTTTTTTTTGAAGACTGGGGCAATTATAATGATAGTCCTGGGTACTAGCACTTAAGCATTTACTTAAATTATTTACATAGCCCCAAAGTGCTCAATGAATATTCGATCGCTTATCGGCGCAAGGGGATTCGTTCAAGTTTGTCGTCGATATGCCTAAGATATGGCTTTTGGGCTTAAACTGAGGATACACGTATTGAAAATGCCAATATTTTTTTTATTTTTTATTTTGTTTAATTTTTGAAGTATTTTTTAAACAATGAATAGATAAGAGTTTTGTGAACTTAGCTGGAATAATTTTTCTGACATTTTTGGTTTTCGTATCGAACTATTTTTTAGCTTACATTTGTGATTTTGGACTGTAATACTTTAATTATTATACTAGTTCTCATGTTCTGCTTGCGTTTAAATAATTTTGTCGGCAATTTTTGAGAAAATTTATACAATTTTTACAGTACTTTGTCACATTTTCCGACTTGCCTGTGGTGGGCTTAACTGTCTGATTAGTTGGTTGTTGGTGTGGAAATGAGGTCGTCTTTTGGGTGCATCTCTTTGCACATGCTTGGTTGATTGCGCTTTGAGCGGCTGCCTAAAGTTCAAATCGCTGCGGGATACCATTTAACAAAAAAAAAAACCATAATAATGTAACAGTCGCAACAGAAACTTGTTTAGAACTCGTACGAAATTCGTTGCTCACATTTGTGTCGCTCCAATAAACACCTAGACCAAGTTTAGATGCAACCAGCCACATAAATCTAATGCACAACTGCAACTGCCAACGCGTTAAGACGTTGCTGCTGTCTGGCCAACTGGGGGGCAGCCCGACAGATAGACAGATAGACAGACAGAGAGACAGACAGACTGACTGAGACAGAGTTGGCCGGGCAGCCTTGTAACAGTGCCCTCAAATCAACTTGGAAACACGCACGCGCTGCAACAACTGTGGCTAACAACTACAAACAACAGCTAAACAGCTAAAATAATGACAGTAACAGCAAAAATAATGCGCACAATTATTAACAACAAATGCAGGCGTACAATTGCTTGCATACAAACTATAAATGATAAAGTAGAGGAAAAACCAAGATGTTTTTATAAACTAGAAAAATGAATTCTTTAGATTATGTTAGTTTACTCTGGACATTTTCCAATCTCAAAGTTATGATTTTGTTACAATGAACAGAGAAAGATAATAACATAAAAAAAATTGAACTTAAAATGTTAAGTTAATGCTAAGTTAATGTTAAGTTAATGTTAAGTCAATGTTTAGTTAATGTTAGGTTTCACTTTAAATGTAAATGTTACTGTTAAACTCTTAATATGCCTCGATTCTTTTACATGATTATGTTAATGACGGACAAGTTCTACAAGGGCAGCAATTATATAAATATGATAATTATTACTTATAAATTTTGCAATATTAGATTATTAAATGAGTTAACATTGCACACAACAATTAATTGTCTATTAATAGTGCAGACATTGTAATACACATATGTACAATATTGATATACAAAATTGACTTACACTCATTTTTTAAGTAACGGGTATAATATCGGTCCTAAATGTTAATCTCCCAATAGCATTTTAACACTAGCATTTTGCGACCCTTTTTATATGGCACTCACATCAGTTGTGTTAACACTACATGAATTATGTTAATGAAAGTTACATTTTGCATTATTTATATATACTTAGGCAACAGTTAGAAAAGCGGCAATAAATTAAATCGTAGCTATTATTCTCAGAATTTGTTACTACAAATTTTAATCGTTTTTTAGCTGTAAATTATCAAGAATCAGTTCAATCTAATGTCTACTTGTCTACAGCCAATTATTTACTTTGCAAAAGATTCATAGATGACACAGTTATTGCTGGCTCTAAAATTGTTTTTCTTTATTTAATAATATTATTTTTATTTTTTGCTGTCAAGGGTATTCATAATTAATTCTTAACGCGCTGCGTCAACGTGACGTATGAGCAATGCACTGAATGAAAGCTGAACAAATGTTAGTTACTTGCGTTTATTTTCGTTTTTTTTTTTCTGTTTCGTTTTCATACGCAACAAGAATAAATTAAATGATTTTCGCTTCTGCTACAAGTATATCTTTATTTTGTTATTTGTTGTTTCTTATTTTATTTTTGCAAAAGATCTCTGTGCTTTGGGTAAGAAAACGAGTTTTGTTTGGAGTCTCATCGAATGCAGGCTATAAAAAAACATTTAAATTGAGACAACAGCAGCAACAAACCAAAAAAAAAAAAGAAAAATAAATAACAACAACAAACAGCAACAAAATCATCATTTAAATAACGCACACGTCGTCGTCGCCATGTTGCGCCCGTTTTAATATTTTTTCTGTTCGTTTTTGCAATTATTTTTGTTGTTGTCGTTTCTGCTTTCAAATTATAGCCGCTATTTGTTTAGCTTGTATGTGTGCATGTGTGTGTGTGTGTGTGAGTTTGTGTGTCTGTGTATGTGTGTTTGTGTATCCGAGAGATAAAACGCGTACTTTTTGCTCGTTTTGCATTGCCTTCTGTCCGTTCGCTTTGTACCTCTGTCGCACTCTTTCTCTCTCTCTTCCTCCTGCCTTTGCTGTCACTGCCCAAAAAAAATCTACCTCTGCCTGGCTGCGTCGTTCTCTGTCTCTGTCGCTCTGCCTGCCTGTGTCTGTCGCTTTGGCTTATACATTTTTCAGTGCCATGCAATTTTCATTCAGAATTTATGAGCAAATGAAATAGAATTGAACATGGAAAACGCGCATACAATGAGAATTGAAATTTCGCTTTATATTTGTACTTTTTTTTTCTTTTATGTTGTTACGTGTGCGTTTTTCGATGAACAAGTGCTGTATAGGTATAAATGTATATATGTCTGAAGCTGCCTGCTATGTAACTCAATGGTGAGCAATTGCCGCCATCCTGTAGACCAGAGGTGGGCACGCAATGGCTCCGGGAGCCAACAGTGTGAACAACTTGCCAGCTATTATGTTAGTAGCTCCATCTCCCTCGCTCTCTCGTGGCATGTTTTGCAGATCAGCTGTTTTCAAGCTGAAATTTGTTGTGCAATTTAAAAAGAAAAAATATTGATAACAAAAAGAAACAAATAGCTCTCCTTTTAGTTGAGTCTTATCAATTAAATCATAAAATTTGCTTGAAACTAGCAAAATAACAAATAAAACTATACAAAAAAAAAAAAAATAAAAAAAGAACTGTGCGATTTGTGATAAGAACTGGCAACAAACAAAGACATTTACAATATTTCATTCATTTGTGTAGCCTAGGAAATAAAGCGGGTCGTCACCGTCATCGTAATTCTCATCCTCATTCTCTGGATTCCATTGTTGTTCGCACACTTTTTGTTGTTGTTGCTGTTGTTTTGCTTTTAATTTACTTTGTCTGCGAAATGGGTTAAGAGTATGCACCCCAGCAAACAGCATACTGGACTTATTGTTTTAGTTCTTACGTCTTTCTAAGCATTGCATAATGCATTCATTTTTTGGCCTGTTAACTCGTAACACGTAAGGCGATAGAAAGAAAAGTAAATAATAACCACAACGATAGAAATGTTATTGATATTTGTTTCTCTCTCTCTGTATTTCTCTCTTTCTCTCTCTCTTAGTCGTGTTGTAATGGCCACACACAATTACAGTTATATTTAGTAGCTCGCAGCGAGTCGAGTGCCTAATTGAATTTGTTAGAATCTACGCTCTCAGCTCTGCGTTCTCTCTGCCCCATCTACCAAACAATTCAATACAAATGACATGTAATCAATAATAATTTGTTGTTGCGTTGACATTAGTCAATGGGTGGCCCCAAAAGAGGGGGGGAGGAGCAAGTGGGTCGTGTCTGCATGCAACCGAATGCCAAAGCAGGTGCTTGCCAGTAAATTAATTGAACTTTTATTTTACTCATTTTTTTATTTGTTATTTGTTAATGCCTTTCTCCACCGCTCACTTCACATATATTTCAGTCAAATGATACACGCAGGGCGTAATTATTGATTAATTATTTGTTATTCTCTGGTTCGTTGTTTATTTTGTACACTGGTCAACACAGTGATGTGCCGATAAAATATCTATTTAAAGTAAAAAATTCTTATATAACTTTATTGTTAACTTTAATACACAACGTTGCGTATGAGCGATATTTATTTTACATTGGATAACTTTGAAAATCATTTTATTATAATTATTATAGGTTTTATTAATGTTAATAATAGACAATCTTACTAAACTCAAAAAATATTTAATTAACTATCCAATAAAAGTCCTTCATTTAGTACATTTTATTTCAAATGCAAGAATTTTCCATGATCTGTACACAATTAACTCTCTTGTTCTACAGTGTAACTCATTAGATATTATTTTTCCCTGCGCTCTATGCATCTTTTTTTTTGTTGCTGCTTGTGTATTGTTTGCCTGTTTAATTACATTTGCGTATTTACGTATGGACATGCCAGAAAGTACCGATGTTGGCTTCTATATGATTGATTGTTGTAAACGATCTTTTTGCTATAAATATACAAACTACACACTGACTGAAATTGTGTAACAGCTGAAGATAGATAAGCTTGACTACTACAATAGAATTGTGGACACTATAAAGAGAATAAAATATATACTAGTGCTGTGTAAGTGAAGGTCATTTGTGTATAGTTTTAGCAAAATTCAGTGAGCTTACCTTGGACACGAGGCGTATACATAATAATATTACATATATATTACGCATACGAAGCGTTATGCGCGTCCCACGCGCTCTTTAGCATTGTTGACTGTTTTTCTTTTTGCTGCCAGCAACAGATAAATGTAATTACTGTCTTATCATAATTACCAGCAAAATGAGAGCAAAAAAAATAACGGAGAAAAAAAAAACAGAGAAATACAACAACAATAGGATGGGTGAGAAAAGCGGAGACGGAGAGTGAGAAACTGTAATGAATGACGATGAATGACGATGCCTGCGAATGAGCTCAGCTGTGTTGCCCACACACAAACATACACACAAACACGCACACACATACACTCTATGAGTAAGTGTAACGAGTGTAAAGAAATAGAAAGAGAGAGAGGGAAGGTGGGTAGAGCGGGAAGGCAACAGCTTCCTTTTGCCTGTCAGTTGTTGTTACTGTCGCCGTTGTTTCAAATTTTATTTTATTGCAGCGCACATTTTGTGCGCCAACGGCGCTGTTGCGTGTAAACTTCAACCTAAGCCCGAGCGAGAGCTGCTCTATTAGTTCTTGGTTCAACAGGATTTAACTAGTTTGCTCAGCGGTAATCGGACTTTTAACTTAAGCTCTAATTGAAATAAAGCTGTTGTTTATTAGCGAATGAATTGCAAATTTCCCACACAAACAATTAATCTAAGCGGTAATAGAGACTTAATGAGGTAGATAATATATATTAGCCATAGATATTTATACATGTGTATACAAAAGAATCAGTGTAAAAACGTATTATTATTAAAGGAGTTTACAAAGTCAAAAATTTTTAAATGGAGATTGTAAAGCAAGTCACATGCATTAAAATTTTGTAAGGCTTTAATTAAACTAAGCTTGGGTTTAATCGATAAATGATTGATAGTAAATTGTTGACAAGTTTATGAACTAAATGAATTTAACTACCCAATCAGCCCTCGTCTCTGTGTGCAGTGTTAATTGCCTCCGTGCGCGCGCAATTTGAGTTTTGTGACCTCCCAGGCCACACTTCCTTTACACGGCACAGAGAGGCACAACGAGATACAAAGAGAGAATGAGCCTCGGGGTCGAAGTTGTCCCGCCTTGCCGCCAGACCTGCCCTTGGTCTTTAATTACTTTCGTAGTTAATTTTGTTACAACAAAAAAGCGGCAACAACAACAGCAACAATAGCAGCAGTAGCAAGAAGAACGACAATATTCAATGCCACTGCAAAAATTTAAATTTGCTTTTTATTTACGCTATCGAATCGGGAACAAGTCTGTCTCAGGTCTATTCCACATCTGCACTCAGAGCTTTAGGCCATTTCAGTTTTCGTTCCCTAGTCACTTGCAGTCTAAAATTTTATATACACACATATTTATTTGACATTTTCCATTAGTTCCATGAAAACTTGTAAAGAAACACACATTTTAATTAATTCGCAATCGATTCTCTTGTTTTGTTTTTGCCTATTTTGTACCCTCATTCTTTTGCTATCTGCTTTCGTTTAGCCCGAAAATTGATTTGGATTTCAAAGCCAACAAGTTTATTGACATTAGATACGAAGGCCACACCGTCGCCCAAATTTTCCACATTTTTTTTTTTGCGTTGCTTTGAAAGTTTTCCACACTGTGTATTGACGATATATAAAAAAAAACCTCTTTACGAGGTAAAAGTCTAGTGACGAAAACATTTCCATACCCCAAAATTTCTGATATCAAATTTTGTGACAAATAATATTAAGATTTACATAAAAATTATTTAAAAAAAAATTGTTGACTCTCGGTACATTGCGCTAAATTCTTTATACCTCATAAATATTACTTTTTTGCGCAGTGCCGAGTGACAAAATTTTTTTTTGGAAAATAGTTTATGTGTAAAGCTCATTTTTGGAAGACGACTAAAAATTTCAATTTTAATTATCTTTTGAACCAGTGGTCGGATTATGATGATTGATATTTTTTATACAAAAATATAAAATAATAAAAAACTAACTCCTGTTTATCTCACAAACCAGGTGAATTTTCAAAAATATTAATAAGCTAATTTGATAGTTAATCGATCAATATAAAACTTGATCTGATCAGTCAGTCATAGCAAATTTTCCATTCTTCCTGTCGCCTTTGGCACCCTTCGTGCTGCTTTCGTCACCAGCGCGGACTGTCGTCCGCAGTGATTGGACAAATTGATAATTGTCATCAGCGTAGTGTGTGCCACGCCCAGTAATTTTAATTTTGCATTTGTGTTCTCTTATTAAAAAAGTTGCGAGTTCAAAGTGTTGAACAAAACTCTTATTCGCACAATGAGTGTGAGAATAAACAGAGAAGCAGATGAATTGGAGCAACAAAAGAAGGCAAAAGTGAGGATTTTTTGGCGTCTGTTGAACTCGCAACTCCCGCCACTGATGCCATTTATTAAAAGACAACGTTGAACTCTTCAATGGCCCCAATAAGCTCAAAGTGCTCTTCCCATGACAGCCAATGAGACTAAACAGATGAGAAGGCCAAAAGTGCGTTCATCAGCACTCTGAGGAATGCAAATTTTCATGAGTGCCAATTAATAGGTGAAGAAACTTTCAGTACTTTGCATGTTCTTTACTTGAAACATTTTAAAATCAACAAAAATTGATGAAAGTCAAATTTGTTATGCTATTTACTTATTGTCATTGTCTAAACAGGTAATTAATTACAATTTATCACTCGAATTTAAAGTAAATGTTTTAAAATAACTAAATAACTAAAGACTAATGCTATAAAATGAAGCCTTAATTAATAAGCTCTGGAATTCTTGTAAATCATAGTTAGAAAGCATTCAAGATTTTCTAGTGAATTAATTATTATAGAGAGTGAGCCAGCTTGTTTTATCTTCTTAGAAATCCTTCCAAATTATTGTAGCAAAGGAAAAGCGGAAAAATTCCTAGAGTTTCCTACCTTTTTTTTTTTGCAGGCGTGCACAATCAAAGAATGCATACCCAAAAATAGTTTACCTAAGTTTCTTAGACTCGCTTTCCTTAAAATTGTTTAGTATACGTGACACTCAGTTTTCAATTCACGGTAACAAATCTGGATAAAATTTATCTCCATTGTTATGCGTTAAAATTGAGGTACTTGTTGTGATTTACACATTTTTATTATAGCCCAAATGAAAAGCTTCGAGCTTTGCTTTTATCTATCAAATTTAACGCTTGATAAGCTAAAATTAGAGAGCATAATTTAACGCACGTTTTAAACTTAAGTTTTTATCTAAAAAATATCTCTATCAGCTCTACAACATATTTGACCTACAGACAATGACAAAAATGTTGTCGTTTAATAAATTAAAATTTTTGTGCTCGCCTCAAAGTATGATTATTAAAAAATAGAATATATTATGCAATATATACATACACATAAAATTGACCATCATATGAATATAAATTAAATTATATAAGCAAGATTCCTTGGTCGGCCAAAAGAATTCTTCACACAAAGTTTATTTTTATAAAAAAAAAAAAATTAATACAATTTCCCCTTTCCCTGTGCAGCACGCAGTGAAAAACATTTTAATAAATCAAGAGACTGGGCGAGTGGACAAGCTTGATATACATTGTATGTTTGTACATACATATCTTCAAGTAGAAGTCAAAACATTCTAAATACATATTTACCCAAGATATAGACGCAAATATTATGAAAATGAAATGAACAAATTTGTTGTTGGCAATTCGCAAACTATTTTCGATATGAGCATATATGTGTGTTTATGTATGTGTTTCTATCTTTTTCTCTATCTGTCTGTCACATATCTCTCAGGGTTTGTTTTGCCAGTCGTCTGTCGTCAGTCGTTTATGCCCATCCCTACCAATTTCTATTCTGTTTGTGGAATAACCATAAGCAATAACAAAGAATAGCTAACATTTGTCGAGTGTGCTCTTAAGTTAACAAGTTGTGGGGTAAAATCATTTTAATTAGAGTCTCGCAGTGAATCAGACTTATAAGTCATTGCTCTATTTAGTGATATTTGGCATACTGAAATCTCAAATAAACTATCAGTAAACAGAGATGAAAATACAAGATCTAAATTAATCTAAAGAAAATAGATACAAAATGTTATGGAAAATATGGTAATGCATATATTCTGTAATAATATACACCACTGACAATACATATTGTTTTTCTCTTGTTTAATAGTTTATATATTGAACTGGGTCTAATATATGATTGATATCTACATTGTAATCCAGGCGCCGTCAATTCCCCCAACTAACCTATGTAAATTTCACGTTATCTTTATATGCACACGAGTATCTATGTGACTATGTACATACATACATATGTATATAAGGTGAGGTTTCCAGCAGTGCTGTTAAGTTATTCCAGCTTGTTGAAGTTCCCCAGGTGCTAATTACGCATTTTTTGTGAATGCAGTTTATTTGTATGTCTCTCTTTCTCAGTGAGCTTCATGAAATATGCACAGACTGAAAGCACAACAGGGGTGTTGTGGAGGAAGGGGATACTTGGAACCGAGTGCCAGCACACTTAAAAATGCACAAAAGCCAAAAACTCAGGCCAACAAAAACGAAAACACAAGCACATAATACATAAAACCCGAACTGTATAAAGAGAATATAGAACCTTGGTAAAAAGCTATTTGAATATCGCTAAAGTTTAACAGATTAGATTGTTGAGCTTAGTTAGTTAGTTAGTTCTAGATATGGGCATTTATAATAAGACGTTCTCAAGTAGAGCTAATATACATCAAATTGCGATAGGACTGTGTCTTATTTGAGTTAAGATAAAGTAGACTACATAAGTACACACTGAAATAAAACTCATATTTATTTTAGTTTTGGCAGTCAGCCAATGTTAAAGATACAACTTTTAGTTGTGAAGTACCAACAATAATATCTTTTGATTATGTTGTCGCCAAATGTTAGAGAGCTTACATTAAATAAAAAGAAAAAGTAGATGAATTCGTGCTAATTATAAAGTTAAGTAGTTTCTAATCTGATTTTATTGAATAGTTAGAAAACGTATTTCTCTTCATAGTCTTTAGAAAATTTATTCCTGTTTAGAATGTATTAACATGGTTTTCCTGTTTGCATTATAATAAATTATAATCAAAAATTATCGTTCATTTGCTCACAAAATTATGATAAAATTAGAGTTATTAATAATAAAACTCAAGTTGTAATCAAGATTAATATTTGTATATTTCTCGTTGTCTCAAAGTTATAATAAGTGAGAGATTTTTTGATTTAAAAAAAAACCAAAAACAAATAATGTTTATTTGCATTTCCAAAAATAGGTTTTTTTCTTAGCCTGCTAATACAGAAAATTAACTGTCAGTCAGGTTCTGTCAGTTATTGTGGTTGCTTATTTGAAATTCTTCTAAACCTTAAGTCTAAACTTATCTTATATATTTATATTGTTAAATAAGAAATGATCCAATCGTATATTTAATTGACTCTTATAAATACGAGTACATTATTTCTTACAACTTTTAGGTTTAGATAGGGTGGGCTTAGGTCAGTTATGTTTTGGATTGGACGTTCATGTTGTATTCATAGTATTCATATATTTCATCAGCCACACTTTCTATGAGCAATATTTTGTTTAACCATTTCCTTGTATTCGTTCAGTTTAAACTATCTAAATTACCTTTCATTTGTTGCACATTCCGATGCTATTACCTATGTTTTTGTTTTTATTATTATTTTTTTTTTTTTTGGTATTTATCGTATTTCAAGGCCAGTTAAAGCATTTGGCAAGTGAAAGCTTTGTTTCCGAATAGTAGTTGTACATAGTTGTAAACCTGACGCAGTTGTAATGCTCCCGACATTGATCAAAATTAATATTACGTAATATTGTAGTATACAAATCAGAAGAGTTAACAGATTTGCATATAATATTGATACATTTGTATGTATCATATACATATATGTTTAGTATTATATATCTATCATCTTCAATTTCAAATACTTGTATTGGTATTATTGTTGTTATTGTTATAGCGTGGGTGCAGTTTTGTTACCCGCTCGTTCCCCTACGACTTTTGTTTGCCGTCAGTATTTTGATTTTTTTTCTTTTGTATCTTGTTGTTGTTTTTTCGCTCTCCTCTTTGTTGTTATATGATTTTGTGAAAAAAGATTTAATATAACACGCTGTTGTCGCTGTCGCTGCTGCTGCTCACGTTGTTTACGTCATAGGCGACAAACGGCAGCGCTGCCATCGACGTTGACGTCGACGTTGGCATCGCAGCGTCAGACGGTTTGGTGTGTTTGGCGCCCAGGGTGAGTGTCCATGTGTGTGTGTGCATGTGCGAAACTGATAAGGCGCAATATCTACGAATATAAAAGTTTTTACATGCCGGTTGAACAGCAGAAAATGGGAAAACATAACGCGTATCTTTGTTATACAGTTGCCAACAGCACATTCGATGCAGGACATTTTGGACTCTCTATTAAATTTATGGGTTTTGGTTGGTAAAAATTATTTGACTTTAATTTAATGATTATTTAACATACCTAAATTATGTTTATACCGTTTCAAACCGTTTAACAGATAAACTCTTTTAAAATATTTGATATGTACGAGTGAATCATATATAGGCATTTCCATACTCGCGCACGGGACATTCGTACACATTCAAAGTAAAAAAACGGTAAAAAGGAAACGGTTTTTTTTTCTGATGAAGGGCTTAACATATAGCATTTGATTAGCTCTTTCATTGGTGCAAAGATTGATTTTGGGTAATTTTTCATTTTGAAGATAATAGAAAAATTCAAGTGATTCGCACGGGACACAAAACAGAAGTGACTTGTGAGGTCAACCAATTCAAACGCCAATTTCAGCGAATCCAGAGGCAATATTTTAATGCAACTTATTTTTAACTCTTGTGCATTGATGCCTCTTAAAAATGGTTATGATTTTTTTCAAAGATGACTTGCACTTTTTTTTAAATTCAATTTGACGTAAATTCGCACGGGACATCGCGCACGGGACATTTTGTACCATCACTATTTTTATGTTGTTTCTGTTTCTCTATTTTAAATTATATTTCGAAAACAGCTCGAAATACTTTATTTAATTAAACTTTTAATATATTTCTTTTAATTAAAATGGTTTATGTTACAATCTTACTGTCCTACTTAGTGAAATCGTTAATATACAAACGGTCCATTTTGAAAGTAAATTTTCAGAAAAATGGGCAAAAATAAAGAAAAATTGAATTTATTCCAATGTAGAATCTCTAAGTTCATCCTATTGAACTTCTTCTAGTGTATATTACTTAAATAAATAACTTGAATACATTTTTGGAAGCAAATTTCATAAGATGTGAGTTTTTGATAAATTTTACGTTTTTGGCCGCGGTGGACCTTTCTGTGGAAATGCCCATATGCTGAAATCCATTATCCAAAAAATCGAGTTATGAAGATATTCGACTTATAGAGTTCTTTTTCCTAAGTTTATTAATTTTTCGGCCACTCATTTAGCTCGAGTTAGAGAAAAATTCGAGTTATAGAAGTTCGAGTTGTGGAAGCTCAACACTATATCTTTATATATATTTATATTCAAGCTTTAGATTTTTATTATGCGTTTTAAACATGATTCATCATACATGAATATCAAAACATAAACGAAAATATTCTTAAAAAATGAGTTTCTTTTATTTATAAGTATTTAATTAAAAGTTGTTTGTAAATTTTTAATTTTCTTTAAATGTTGCTTAACCGAATTTCGATTTAATCAATCACTAGAAATAAATAGCTAAAAATAAAGAGTGACCTTGACCTAGCTCAGTAATTAGCATCACGTGGGGAAAAACAATGGCAGCAGTTTGTTAGCCAAATTGGAAATCGGAACCAATCAAAGACATCATTAAGATTGTTGACTACAGATTTTTAGCATGTTTAATGGTCAAATGTTGAGCTCGTTTGAGTTATGGCTAAGACTCGATTTTAAGACTGAGGTTAAAAAACTCAAATAGGAAGTGCCCCAAGCATAAACTTGGCCGCTCTCCCAAGGCTGTCACAAAAAGTTGATTGACAGAAAAAAAACTTTGGAAGCGGTTTTATCTATTTGGTTATAAAATGTTTAATGCATTTTGCATAATATTAGATTGAGGTTTTGTTTTAAAAGTTTAACAACCAACTAATTCATTAGTATTTATCTTCTTTTTTTTTGCAGCGCATTGGGACTTTAATGCTCTTCTCAAAAAACTGAAGAACTTATTTTCGAAGCAGCGTTGAAATGAGCTTCAGTAGAAGTTGATATATTTAATGAAAATACGTACAGCAGCTAAACAAACTGGGAGCGAGTAAGAAGGAGAGATGAAGAAAGAGAACGGAGCAATCAACTATAACAACAACAACAATAACAAAGAAAGTAATAAGTAACAGCAATTTATGGTAAAACACACACATAAATAATCATTCATAACATATAGCGTATAGTATAACCACGAGACTACAGATATTTAGTTGTAAAGTACATAGTTTAGTTAAACAAAACAAAAACAAAATGAAAACTAAAACTAAAAAAGAAGAAACACGTAAAACAAAGCAAAGGCAAAAAATGGGCGAAAAAGGAAAAAGAAATTGTTTTCAAGTCAACAACAGGCAACACTTCCAACAACATCAAAAAGAATAAGAGCAAAGAAGTATGTGTGAAAGTATGAAACGCTTTATTAATTTATAAATTAAAGAAAAATAAAATTATGGTGCACTTAGTGCGCTTGACAAAAAAAAAAAAAACAACAACAGCAAGAAAATGCAAAAGAGGAATAAATGAAGAAGACAGGATAACAAAGAAAAAAAGAGGTAATTAATGTTATCTTCTGGGCAAAGTTCTCACATGTTTTTAAGCTCGTTAAAAGATGGGAAGCAGTAAAAAAACAGTTCAACAAGTTAGTTAAACAATTTCAGTGTTGGCTAACAAGCAAACTTGTACATTTCGCATTACATGTGCTGTCAAATGTTTGAAAAATACAGTTTAGTGTTGCAAAAGCCGCCAAAAATTAAACAAACAACTCGCTGAATTTCTTATGTGTCCTTTGAGTCCTTCCTTTGATTCCCCGTCCCGCCCCGCCCTCTGCTATTTACTGAGCTTAAGTTTAGCTCTCGATGTTTAAGGCGTTCTAGACATACGGATATATATGTACTATAAATGTTGTACAATCAGCGACGACGTGCAACAATAAAAAACAACAGATAAAAAACAATTCACAAAGTAAGAAAAATAAAAAACAAGTACAGAAGGAAACAAAAATGAAATGAGAAATGTAGCCGAAAGTTAATCAACATCCAATAAATACACTGACATACATATAGACATGCTCATCAAAAGTGGCACCTAAAAGTAAGCGCACTCACCGATACATACATATACAAAAAATACATACGTACATACACAAACACATACATACATATTAGAAAGTCATGCGTGGAAAATTCACGTATCACTCGCAGGATCTAGGGCCAAAATGCGCCAGAAAGAACCACATGAACTACTCAAATTCTAAAATAAATAATAAATATTAACATGAAGAACATGAAAAATATACATATAATATAAAAGCAAGAAAAAAATGCAGCAACAAATATAAAATCTAAATGTTTACATTTAAGTCGCAAACAAAAAAAAAACAACAAACTGAAATTTGTGTGTAAAAAATCGTAAAATCGTAGCATTAATTAAACAAGAAAAAATATTTAATATTATACACTTACAAAAAAGATACAAAAGATGATACCAAGAAAATGTGCAAAGAAGAGAGAATGAGAGAACGAGGAAAAGAAAGAGAAGCGCCAATTAAGATTAATAATTTAAAAAGAAAAGCAAAAACACGTTATATACATATATATTCGAGTAAAGATCCTTTATATATTTATTGTTTAACATTTCTAAAACAAGAACTTTCTGTAAAAGTTAAAAGATTTTAAGGGAGCAGCGAAGCCTTTTTTAAAATAGGCTAAAAGAAGAAACAATCATTTAAATTATATTTTTTTAATTGCTGTACTTTTTGTTAATTTATTTTTAAACGCCAAGCCTTTCAAATTATGTTGTGAAAAGAAAAAAAAATTAAAAAAAAACTAATTTATAAAAAATGTACAACGTATGTTTTAAACTAAATTAATTCTATTCTTTTTTTCTAAAAGTTGCGTCAAAAAGTCATATATATTAAACAATTATTATTTAACAAATAAATAATTAAATAATAAAAGGAAGCACACATCACATTGTTTCTAATGTTTAAAGATCTTTTTGTTTAAAACATATATTTTATTTAACATAACACATACACACACACACACACACACACAGACACCAGCGACAAACAAAATAGGCGCATTAATAAATAATTGAGAGAAATATACACACACGCATACATATAAATACATAGTCTATAGTAGTCTGAGCAAACAATTTAATAAACAACAACAACAACAAAAATATTATTAAATATATATTGAATATAGATATATACCATATACATATGTGTATACATGATGTATATGATAATGTATTTCAGTCGAAACATAAAATATAACGAACTTGGATTCCCTTCTTTTGATTCTTGTAAAGTTTCTGTGCAATTTTGTTTTTTATTAGTTAACTTTTAATGTAATTTATTTAGCAATGCTCTACAAATCATATAACTGAGCTTTAATACTTGCTTTACGTATATGTATAAAAAGAAGGATATACACTTTAATATTGTATATACATATACATATATATATGTGTATGTATATCATTTTGTATAACTTCCAAGAGAGAAAATCGTTTTAAGCTAAAAAAAATCTGCTAAATAATGTGCAAATTACAAATCTTTATAATTCTATATAGATTGTAATTTCATTTTTTGTCAAATATTCGAAAATGAATATACTTTTGTTGTTGTTTCATGTGTGTGCGTGCGTTAAATTCGAGGTACATATGTTTATAAATATATATATATTAAATATGAAAGAAAGAAAAAATTGACAAAAAAAGAACACAAAAGAAAAAAGAAAATTCAAATTATTTAATTTAGTTTATACATTTAAGTTTATATAGCAAGTGCGTATATATAAATATATTTCAAAAAAACCAACAACAAGCAAGATGAAATATCTTAAAAAACAAAATCCAAGCATACAATAATAATAAAGAAAAAAAAAACAACAGATTTGCGAGCAAGTAAACCAATTATAAGTAAAGATGGAAAAAATTATGAGGAAGAAACAAAAACAAAGGAAAAGATAAGCAAAAAACAAAACAAACAAACAAACCAATAAAATGAATTTGAAATCCTTAAAAAAATATATATGAGAATGATATATGCGTTATCATTGGGCGGTGGACTTGGGGATATAAATTCCGTTGGTTGATTCATTCAAATCTTTATCGAGGCAACACTTTTGGCAAACTTTCCATGGAAATCTGAACATACATTTGCAGTATGCTAATTTAGCAACTGTTTTGGCGTGCTAACAACTTGCCCTCAATGTGAAAACTTTCTTCAGGTATTATTATATTCATACTTGATGAAGGTTTCCCAAAAGGTTTCCTAAAATACGAGTATATCCATTTCATTCTATCCTATCCAACATAATTTAATTACTTAGTTCTTGCTGAAGGCGCAAAACTTAATTTCAGGTCTTCGTAACGGCTCCAAGGTGTTGTCAAGGTAGTAAGTATTCCACACACACACAGGCACACAACCTAAATCACAATAAAGGCCAACACATATGCAAACTACACGCCAAGGAACTGCTGGCAAATATGTTTGTTCTCGTGCATGGCTAAAGTGGCAACTAGAAACACCTGCTGCCTATACTAGGTATAATACATACCTACATTTACATATGTACCTCCGTGTGCGTCTCTATTCAATGGGCTGCCGCATAATTGGTTATATAAGCGTATTCTTATTGAAAAGCTGATTTTCCGCTCACATCAATCGCAGACGGTTGGGTAATAATTTCCGAATACAATACCATATTTATGACACTTATTTGCTGCCTTATTAAACTATTTTAAGTAATCTGTAAGCAGACTTTTTTTCCATTATTATTATTACATTGCCGTTTAACTGAATAGGTTTTTATCTACAACTCTCTTATCTTATATTAATTAGATGCTAAAGTATGATTTTCATAAACTTAATATTTATTGCTTATTTATTTTTTTGTGAAAGAGTAATAAAATTAATGCTTTTTTTTGTTAATCTAAATAGGTTCAGCTGAGTGATTTTGACGTAAGTTTATAACATATTTATGATACTTTTAAATTAATAAAAAATATACTAATGGTTTTTAAGTATTTCATATATATTTCTAAGTTCATTGGCTTTTTGTATATATTTAATTCACTTTCCAAAAGAAAAATAGGATTAAAACCTCTTGCCTATTTTATTTTTAATTATTAAAATTAATTTGAATTGTAAATAAAAGTTTATCCTCTATTCGAATTTGGCGTTAAAAAATAAGATATGTCTGTTTTTTCCACTCGTCTAGGACGCTTTTCTGTGCTTAAATTTTTTTAAACTCAACCATTATTTGCAGTCCTTGATATATTAAAAGTTGTTTCATATTGTTGAATAAATATAATAACATTTGAGCTATAGAGACATCCTGTATATGAAACTTTTCAAGATACAAATACCTTCTTAAAGTTTTGTAACAGAGCGCAATAAGAGCTCAATCGAAAGTTGATGTGCTGTAGCTATCCCAACAATAAAACAAAACTGAACTCACTGCCATTTGCCATATAGAGACTGCCAAACTTTTGCATAATTTTTTTGTGGTATTTTCCACACACACACACATACACAAAGGAAAACATACACAGCTTTGACACACTTGCCGTTGGGTTTGTTTTACTTTTAACGTTGAGAAAAAAGAGACAGACAGAATAACGAAAAGCGGTTTTTACTTTGTTTCCTTGATTTTAGTTGCAGACAAAAAAGTTACAAAAGTTGGCATGTATACACGACACAGGCACAAACTTAGCACACACAAACAAATATATGCTTACATATATATTTATGTATTTTATGTATGTATATTTGCATACATATATACTTAAATGGCATGTGAGGTTATTGCGAGGCTCATGGGTCGTTTTCCAAGTACTGAGAGCTTGTCGTAAGGTTATTTATAGCAACACACTGTTACCATTTTTCGGGCATGTACATATGTATATACATATGAGAGTATTAATATTACTTTGCCTCGTTTGTCTGGCTGCCATTTTTGCTGCCAACTTGGCCAGGACATGCAGGACAGGACAACAGCTAAGCAGCTTTATGATTTACCTTCCCACTCCTCGACCAAAATACATAAAATCCTAAGGCGACGACAGAAGTTGTTGGCATGTGAATACTGGACACTGGTTCAAAAACTTAAAAGCATAGCCTTAGTTCCTTTACAAATATGTAAAGTCCCTGTTGTGCACTCCATGGTAAAGTGAGTGGCCCTCTTTTTTGCCTGAAGCCGGAACACAACCCGTAAGTAGTTGGCTTTGTTTGTCTGCAGTTATTTCTGGCTTGGCTTGCAAAAATGCCGCAACAAAAGAGAACAATAAATTGTTTATATGTATGTGCTGCCATCCGTCGCCAATTAGTTGAACACACCCCACCCACATCGTAGTCTGGAAAATTTCTATGTTGTCAATTTCTTGCTTTTGTGTCTGGCCAGCACATAAAGGACAGGGATTGTCAATGTAAAAACATTCCGCTACATATTTTTATTAAAACTATTGAAGACTTTAATCTTACAAGCCTAAATATAGAATGTATTCTAATCAATGCTAATGCATATCTGCAAACATTTTGACAAAGTTCGGTTCAATGGTTTGAATCATTGAGGAAAATTTCCAATTTTTTTGTTGTTTGACTCTTGTTAAACATTCTTAATTGTTTTCCTATTTTCCTTGATATTTTAAGACCATGAAATTATTCAATATATTTTTTTACATTCCTAAAGTATTCAAATGATTTTATTACTATTTATTATAAAACTTAAAATGAAATTAAAAATTTTCAAAATGGCAGAAAGCTTTCTTCAACGCTAGCATTGCTTAATAATTCTAATGTTTTATATCTATAATTAGCATAGACTGCGCAAAAGCATAAACTTTATTTATTGGCCATATTAAACGGGCAACAATCAGACATATAAATTATCATGAAATTCTAAAGCAGATGGTCGAGTGGTTGAATAGTTTAATGGTCAGTCTCGAAGAGCAGCCAGAAATACTAATCCATAAAAGAAATTACGAATTATGTAGAATGGCATAACGGAAACATAAACAACTAGCATAATATGCGCTATTAAAAAGTTTACTTGACCGAATAATACCCAGTTAATAAAATAAGTTATTTTTTACCTATTAAGTAATTTTAAAGTTTTTCTTGCAGTTGTATAATCCGTTAAGCAATTTCACAGGGTATAATTATACATATTTTGGAAATTATTGGCGGCAAGCAAAATAACCAACAATTGTGCTACAACGAATATTTGCAGAAATGGCCAATGGCATTTTGTTCTCTCTATAAATATTTATAATTGTAGGCATAATTAATTAAACATATTTCTACGCAAGGAAAATATTTGGTAAATTTTCTGCATTAGCAATTATTAATATGCCACATTAAAAAGCATTTCGATTGCAGACACACACAAAATTGTAGAAATACTTTTGCTTGGGTTATTTTTAAATTTGTATAAAAAGGTTGTCTATTTTTGTAAACTATGGACAACTGTGTAAATATTTAAAATACATACTATATAAACGCAGTGAGATGCAAACTGTAAGCTTGATTTCTTAGACGAATTTCCAAGTTAACATGGAGAAATACTTAATAAGTAATACATACAATAAATATTCTTTAAAGACTAAACTTGAAATAAGATAGTAGAAAGTGTATAATAGGAAATAGCTGAAGATAAAGAGATTGATAGAAGATTTAAATTTGTATTATGTAAAAAGCTCTTACTTTAAAATTTCTTATTTTCTAGTTTTAATAATTATATTTAAATTTTCAAACTAGCTTTTCTAAACGAAGATCAGACAGACGTTGCTTTTTTTTATCAACTTCAGAGTCTAAAATTGCCTGACTATTTGTATAATATATTCCCTCCTATACCCACAATAACCGCATTTTAATATTATTACGAGGAATCGACAATTGCTCCACAAATAGCCGGTTGAAATTAAGTTAATTATTAACATGCTATTGTTAACATCGCAACTGATAAACAAAAAATAAATTGCTCTTCCCACTCTGTTCTGATTTATTTATATTTTAAAGTTGTTGTTATTGTGTGTTCGAGAATTTCATCGTGTTTTCAGTTCATGTGCCGCCAAAAGCTGTCAATGCTCATTTTAATTTTTATTTCGCGTGATGCAGCGTGAACAGCTGCCCAGAGAGTGGGCCAAAATGAGTGCATGGCCCACACTGAACTGGGCCCAGTTCAGTGCAGCTGAGTCAGCCAGACTGGCTCGGAGACTGGTTGACCGCTTGGCTGATTGCTTAAATGATTTCTGATTTCATTTTCCAAATGGCTGCATATACAATGCATATAATGGCGCCACAAACACCGCCTCCGCGATGCCGCAATGGGCGTGGCAGTGTATTATATGAACAGCAAACAGTTGTTGCCTGCATTTTTAAGTCAATCTGTATTTTTAACGATTTTTTTGCGACCTGTTTTTAATTTGCGAAACTCTGTTAATGATTTCCAACTTTCGGCCAGTGAAAAAAAAGTTCTTAATTAGATAAAGATAAGCAAATCATATGATACCAACATGACTCAAAATAAAAGAAAGTTCACAATCATTAATGGACATCATAAGAGTAATTGCAATTAATTGATGTTTGGCTGTGATCAATGTGATTGTGATGGACGGTGAGATGCCCTGCACACTTTGAAGTCACAAGCATTCATGATTTTTAAACTTTCGTTAAGATCTCATTGGCCAGCAATCAAGTATTTACTCAAAATAATATTATAATGACTAAAAAGTATAAATTGAACGCATGTTAAAAATATAAATATACATATAACCATTTAAATTTATCTATTTATCTATATTGCTATAATTAGCTCACGGATTTGTATTTTATGTTTATTTTTGTTCTCACAGTTGAGGACAAATAAATAAAAGATTGCAAACAAAACAAATGGCTAAAAATATCAAACAGAATTGATGATATGATATGAAAATTTTACACACTTTTAAAAATTTAAAAACGTTTATTATAATGCACTCTTTTAAAAGAAAAAAACAATATTTTCCAGTCACGGCAATAAAAAGTGATTTTATTGACTGAAACGAATAGCTAAATAAACATAGACTATTGAAAGTTGAGAAAAATGTAAACATTTTTGCTCTGTATGTGTATGAAAACTTTTTAAGATTTTTGACTCATTCGTTTGTTGCACAGATGAGTGAAAGAAAATTTTATTGTACTAAAATATTGTTGCATAAATTTGGCTAACGATAAATCAAAGACTTTCAAATTGATTAATTGACTATGCAAGTGCCCAGATAGTATAAAATATTAATGAAAGGTGTTAACAGTGCGTATGAGTAATATGCTTAAAACTTCATTATAGAGTGAGTGATGAAGAGTACTTGAAAGAAATACTTGGGGTAGATATAGGTATGTACTACGTCCAACGTACCTTTCGCTAATGATTACGGGGTAGAGTTTGTTATTAAATGCATTTAGTACTCGTACAGATAAGCTCTGAATAGTTTTATTAAAATCAATCAAATTATTTAACAAAAATTATTTTCATACCCAGTTTTATTTTTTTAAATATTTATTTATTTATTTATTGTCTGGCTAAAAGCAGCCGACACAGCAAATAATACATTAAAATTATATAATATATATATTTAAATTACAAAATAAATTAAAATGAAGTTTAAAATTAAGATTATAAAATTCTAAAATTCTTTTATTCTCTGGGGAATCTAAAATGAAAAAGAAAATGATTGGCCCAATAGTTCAACTGATTAATGATGTATTACAAATATATGACATAAGAAAATAAATTCAATTTTCATTAAAGCTGAATTTATAAATAAAATTAGCCATATGAATATAAAATATTAAATATTCATTTTCAGACTTAATTTAATAACAATTTTACAGACGATTGCTATTCGAAATAAAATACTTGTGAAAATGTATGTAAAATTTTAAATTTATGACCATTATATAATATATATATTTAAATTACAAAATAAATTAAAATGAAGTTTAAAATTAAGATTATAAAATTCTAAAATTCTTTTATTCTCTGGGGAATCTAAAATGAAAAAGAAAATGATTGGCCCAATAGTTCAACTGATTAATGATGTATTACAAATATATGACATAAGAAAATAAATTCAATTTTCATTAAAGCTGAATTTATAAATAAAATTAGCCATATGAATATAAAATATTAAATATTCATTTTCAGACTTAATTTAATAACAATTTTACAGACGATTGCTATTCGAAATAAAATACTTGTGAAAATGTATGTAAAATTGTAAATTTATGACCATGTTGCTAATTTGTTTATAATTTATATATTTTTATGCTTGGAGTGGGTGCTGATGATGATGATGATAATACGCATCTCAGTTGGGCCAGTTCATTAGTGCACATATAAAATCCGACTTGATGTCTGGCCTGTCCGCTTGTATTTTTTCTTTTTTCTATTTACTCAATTTATTTGTGTGTTTCTGCTACTTGTGCGTGCATGTATGTGTGTGTGTGGCAAAGTGTTGTTAATTGATGGGGAGGACAAAGCTGACACAACAAAAACAACAAAAACTTGTTGCCAGCCGTCATTCGTCTGTCGGTCATTTAGTCACTTCACAAAATATTTGCTACTGCGCCTGCGCCATATCCAAAGCCATAAATTCTTATAAAACTGATTTTTTTTCTAACAGTGAAGCTTTGCTAAAGTTAACTGAATTGAAAAAAAGTTGTCTGTTAATAAGATTAAAAACAAACCCAACTCGTAATAGCATTTTATTCAAGGACTCTAAATAATGAATATTTTTGTTTTTTTAACTAAAAAAAACACACTCTTTTAAAGGACCTCAATCTCTGCATTTCCGCAATGAGTTTTATTTTTATACATATTAATTCAATGATAATCATTATTTTTGAGTAGTTTTTTAAAACTTACACCATAATCATTATTTTTGATCAAAAAAAAAAAAAAAAAAAAATTCAAATGTAATTTACGGCTTCTATGTTAAATAATAATTAAACAAATAATAAAATCTAAGACCTAAACCGAAAATTAAAAATAAAATCATTACAATGTAATTTTTATAATATAACTTATAATGATTGCGGTCCCTGATTTTATTATTTGTTCCTTTAATTTTGTGCAGTTTTAAACAGACTCATGAAAGCTTTGAGTGGTTTAGTTATTTGTTTATTAAAATCAGATTCTATGTATTTTTTCATTTGCTTGCAAGTTTTTTATTGTTTATCAAAATCTAGACGTCAAGATAGTTTTACTTGACGATTTTCTTACTTTTTTATTTTCTTCTGAGTAGTTTTAAATCCTCTTAATAAGCTTGAATATTTATATTTATAATGAATGGAAATTTGTCTATTACTATTCTTTATATCATTTTTTAATACAAAGACTAAATGGCACTCAAAGTTAATATCACTTGCGACCAGTTGTCACTTGATGATTAATGACTGTGCTGAGATGCTTTGACTTGACAGTTCGCTAAAAGAGTGTTTAACTATACTTATGCTTGTGTTATATATGGAACATTATTTGGCGTCAGAGACACCAAAAGCATACATATACACACTCATAGATACACGCATACAAGCACACACAGTTATAGTGGGCAGACGAAATTATGACAATTGCGTCAATTTGGCGCTGATTTTCTTCAGTACAATAAGTGTGTGTGTGTGTGTGTGTATCGATATCTTTGTATCTGTGAGATTGTATCTGCAGCTCATCTTTTGGCCAGCCATTCAATTCATGTTTACACGTGTGTTTATTTTGGGGCAATTCGTTGTGGAGGTGGATACGTCTGTGGGGCTTACATTCACACCTAGATATATACATACTAATACACTTATAAAATATATACAGTCACAATATGTATGTACACATTATAAAGTGTTATGGCATTTGTGGCATTGGTTAATTTAAATTTTTGATGGCACACACACACACACGTATATATTCGCATTAACATTTTTTTTTCAATTTTATTGAGTATCATTAAATTATTATACAATTCATATTGTGGTCTGCTCACGATGCTCACATTTTATGCGAATTAGTATAAACGTTTTTTATAATTTAGCTAATTAAAAATATGATTTATTGATATACCCTACAGGATACCTGCATTCCAATAAATATGGCGATAATTCTTATTTCAAATATTTGCAATTAAAATTGTAATATTTTGTAGTTGTGGTGTGAGTATTATTTGTATTGTATCAAAAATTGTTATTTATATTTTATTATTTAATTAATGATTGTTATGAATTAGTTTGAATCAAATTATTGGATATAAAATGCTAAAACAGTATCTTAAATAACAATCAAATATTTTGATTTAAAACTCTTGAACAATAAAAAGTATGTGAGCACAACATTAATATTTCTTGTTTATATTTCTTTGCATAGAAAACGTATATTAAATTAAGTTTCTAAATACATTTAATTTTTATCAAAAATATAGAAAGAGCAAAAGCTTTCTAATACGTAAAATTGGAGGATTAGCACTTCTTCTAGTATTCACAAGAACATTCAAGCTTTCAGGCTTCAAATCATTTTGTGTGCTCAGACAAATCGAAAACTGCTGAATCATGGCGACAAAAGTTAATCAAAATAATATGCGCCGTTGTTCAAAATTAGGCAATAGACAGAGTGATGCGATGTGGTCCATTTTCGGCCAGGAAAGTGTCAGGTAGGCAACTAATTAAGGCACGTGGCCAAAAGCAACATAAGCCAAAAAAATAACAAGCATAGCAAAAAAGAAGAAAGCAGATAAATGTGATGGCAATGGCAAAGTACAATTGTTTGCACTTTGGCAATGCCAAAAGTCGATGGAGGTGGCAAAAATGACGGTAAATACGAATTCTAAGAGTTACATTTGGCTTATTTTGTTTTTGGTTGAGCGAAAAAAAGAAAATAAAGCAGGCGATTCAATTTATTTGTGATTATTTAGCAAAATCAAATAGAAAGCCAAACCAAAATGCAACTAAAATAAGAGACAAAGTGAAAGAGAGAATCGCATAGAAAATGAATATGCTATGAATTTAGCCAGTGGGTGGGTAAATAAACAAGAAAATACAATAAAACTCAAAACAAACTGAGCAAAGTCATTAACTTAATGACTTTCGTAAGGGAAGAATTAAAAGAAAATATATATAGACAATGGTGAGTGAAAATGTGCATACCTTCATATCTTATAAGAAAATCAATTGAAGTAATGATTACATTTTCTAATTTATAAATAAATTCATAGTTATTTTTACAACTTCATGTACTGACAATTTTTTTAACAACGAAATTTCTGAAAATACCAATCTGCTTGAAGGGTAATTTCCTTAGACTTATTTTTTTTTTGGTGTGTAATTATTTACAGTTCAATAAACTCATTAGTTGTACTTATTACGTCGCGGTCAAAGTTAACCTAGCACAAACACAGTCATATCGGACCGTGTAGTCGTAAAACTCTCAGTTGTTGTTTCATAATTAGAAATGATGTTAACACGTGACTATCTGAGATATCATATTGTGTACACATGCAACCAGTTCGTATCTGTTGTGCCTACACATGTTTTAAAAATATATATGTACCAGTACAAGTATGTATCTTTCGCAAATTGAGATAAACGCAACGGCACAGACGAGTATAAAGCTCATACGCCGTGTGGTCCCCCGCAACCAACGAGCTGATACTCGTAAGAGAGTCAACGATGTCGCCGTAATTGTCTTGAGTAGATCTCTCGAATTTCTCGTACTCGAGCGAACGCTTAAAACGGTAAACGTGTTTTGCCCCTAATTTGATTTGCCGTCTTAATTGGGGCGTGGATTTTGCTGTTTTGTTGTCAGTTGTTGTGGATGAGCTCATTGTTAAATTGTTCAAAATATACTTGTATACATATATTTATTTGAGAATGTGAAAATTAATTAGCCATCTTCAGATTATTGGGTTGATTGCACTAAAGGCGTGTGCCACGGATTTTTTTCTTGCACCAACGAAAGCAACATGAACAAATTCATTTATTAATTGATCTAAAATGTATTTTTTTAATCCATAATTTAGCAAAGGTGAATCAGTTCAAGGCTTTAAGTTGTTTACCAGTCGAATTCTTATTGCTCTGACTTAGTTTAGTTGTGCCTGTCGCTAAATTAATTCATTTCATTAATTCTTAGAGAAAGGCTGTTAATTATTCAATTTCCATATTAATTTATTTTAATTTATGGCTATAAAATATTTGCACAAATAAATAATTTATAATCAGCGGCTTTTACTTGAAGTAGTTTCTATAGTATTAATCATGTAAATTCATGGGCTGCAACAGTCACTCATAAATAAATGTGTTTATTTAACTTATATTATTTATTTATATATTTAACTCATCTCAACTCACAATGCGTTTTGTTCGCGTCACTCGCATGAAACTCATTGAACCGCATGAAGCCACTAAAACTGACAACGTCAACAACATTTACAAATATGATAACAACATTCAAAAATACAACAACAATTGAAATAAAATGGCAGACCACACGCGTCAATAGCGTCAAAAAAATGCGTACTAAAAAAATACTGACTATAAATACGCAACAAAAATAGAAATCATAATAATGAGCATAGCTTAAATAGCGCACACAGGCATCTGTTAAAGCAAAATTATTTAGTACAGAACACATTGTAGACTATATTTAGCTTGGCCTATGGAAAAAGACTGACGAGATGTATGTAAAAATAAATTATAGTTCCAGCTAGATAGAAAGCATTTGTAGATTTTTTTAAAATCTGTCGATTATCTTGGAATTTTCTTAAAATATTTTTTAAAAATGTTGCCTGAAAAAGGAAACTGTTTGTTGCCAAATTAATAAAATGGCTGTTGCCATAGTTTCTCAGTTACATCAGTAAAAGAAAGTATACCGCAAAACCTAACTACAATTCATTATGAAAAAAACCAAAATTCAACCTAAGAGTTCTCAACAATAGCTTCGAGAAAGTGTAATATGATGCATACTTGAGAATGGAAAACTTTACTAATTACTCGTAAGGGAAACTTGTCTGCCTGCAGTTCAATTGACTGACTGACAATTCACAGCGATTATACGCACACTTCGGCACCAAATTGGGAGGTGGGAAAGCGATGCCGATGCAGGGGAAAGTCTTTGAGTCAATTATTCAGCGAGGACGAGCCCGGTTCACCCAAAAAGCAAGCCATTCAGTGGCAATTTGAGACGCAAAGGCAAAGCAATTACAGCCAAAGCGAACCAAAGGCAATGGCAATGGCAATACCATTAGCGCTGTGAAGCTGAAAAGGATAAAGCAAAATGGCCGAGAAGCTATTGGCGTCCTTGTAGCATAACCTTCTGCCCAGCTGCTCAGCTTCTGGTTGGGATTCAAATTCGCATACGGATTCGTTAAACAAATGAAGCCGAAGTTAAACTTTAGCACGCCAGCAGTTTTATTTGATTTACACACACAGGTGCACAGGCTGTTACCTGCTGCTACAAGTCTGCAGGACCGGATGACATCAGACCAGTCATGCTGCAGACAGTGTGTCAACACCTCCTGCCATGGCTCCTAGAAATCTTCAGGGGATGCCTCGTCACGGGATACATCCCAAAGAGCTGGAGAGAAGTGAGAGTGGCCTTCATTCCCAAGGCAGGGAAGATAAACCACTGCTCACCAAAAGACTACAGACCCATCAGTCTATCCTCGTTTTTACTGAAAACGCTGGAACGAGTCTTAGATCTGTACCTTAGAACTAAGCTTACACCTCAAGTTTTTAGCGGGGCTCAACATGCCTATCTTAAAGGCAGATCAGTTGAGACCGCACTACATGAGGTAGTTGGCGCAATAGAAAGATCCTTGCAGAGAAAGGAGTTTGCGTTGGCGGCCTTTCTTGATATAGAAGGTGCCTTCAACAATGTCAGGATCGAGTCCATAACGACTGCATTAGTCAAAATTGGCTCACACCCGACGATCACCCAATGGCTTGGCAATATGCTTCGCTGCAGGGTGATCAACGCCCAGCTCTGCACCTCGACAATAAGAAGGAAGGCTACGAGAGGAACCCCACAGGGGGAGTCATTTCTCCCCTTTTGTGGAATCTTGTTCTTAATAGCCTTCTGTTAAGACTAAAACATACAGGATGCAACGTCACAGCCTATGCGGACGACCTTGTTCTACTGATAACTGGCAAATTTCTGCCCACAATCAGTGAACTTATGGAGAACGCACTGGGCCTGACGCTGCGGTGGGCAGAAAAGAACGGTCTGGGGGCAAACCCACAAAAGACCGAACTCGTTCTGTTCACAAGGAAGACTAAGATAGAGAGCTTCAGACTTCCTACACTAGGAGGTACGCAGCTAAAGCTATCAAAGGAGGCAAAGTACCTGGGAGTAATCCTCGACTCCAAACTCTCCTGGAAGAGAAACTCGGAGGAGAGGATGAAAAAGGCGTTACAAGCCTTCTATGTTTGCAAGAAAACATTTGGGAAAAGATGGGGACTGCAGCCGCGAATCATTCACTGGTTCTACACTGCAGTCGTCAGACCCATCTTAACCTATGGAGCTCTGGTATGGTGGGAAGCTGCTCGCACTGACTCTCACCTACGATATCTCCAAAAGGTGCAAAGACTTGCTTGCTTGGGGATCACAGGGTGTGTACGCTCTACCCCCCAAGCGGCCCTGGACGTCATACTGAACTTGGACCCAATAGGGGTATTCCTACAGCACTCGGCTGCAAGGAGCGCAGTCAGGCTGATAGCGCTAAGCCTCCTCAAGTCGGGTGCCAAAGGGCACAGCACTATCCTACACTCGGTAGGACACACAGCTGTGGCTGAGGAGTACGACTACTTTGTCCAAGAACACAAATGGGGTGACAGCTTTACAGCAGTCATCCCGGATAGAGCAGAATGGCAGCAAGAAACCCCTCTAAGGCGGAACGAGCTGTCATTTTACACAGATGGATCAAAGACGGAAGAAGGCACAGGAGCGGGGGTCTACGCCAGCGACCCAGCTGTGCAGCTTTCCTTTCGTCTCCCAGATTGGTGTAGCGTGTTCCAAGCAGAAATCTATGCTGTCTGGCAAGCGATCAAGTTGATATACACCTTGGAGGGACCTGCAAGGAACATATCAATCTACATCGACAGTCAGGCCGCAATAAAGGCTCTGTCCATGAACACAGTCAAGAGCAAGCTTACCCGAAACACGGCCGCAGCTCTGAATCAATGTCAGCATCACTCCATCAGACTCGTCTGGGTGCCAGGACACATGGGAGTGTCTGGCAATGAGATGGCTGATGAGTGTGCTAGAGCCGGATCAGCGCTGCCGGCTAGTTGCGCGGTGGCAGATATATGCAAGCCTATCCAGTATGCACTTTCGGAACTAACAAGAACCGAAAGGGCGACGGCAGATAGACAATGGGCAGCGATACTGGGCTGTCTTGTCTCAAAAGCACTTTGGCCAAGATACAACCCACAGCGAACTGCCGAACTCCTACACTTCAACAAGAACAGGATAAGGCTACTGACGGGGGTCTTGACAGGACATTGCCATATCGGCCGTATGGCACAGCGATATGGTGGGCCCTATCAGGACTTCTGTCGCAGCTGTGGGGACGAAGAAGAGATGGAAAGTGTCCAACACCTTCTCTGTGACTGTCCTGCACTTCAAAGAAGGCGTAACCGATTCCTCGGAAAACCCTTCTTTGTTGATCTGGGCAGTCTCGCGAATGTGCGGCTAGAAGACCTGGCACACTTTCTAGACTCCACTGGCTGGTTTCACGGGCGGCCGTAGCCCAAAGAGACCAGCGGGCTGACAAAGAACGTTTAGACGTATCCTTCCCCATATCCCATCAACCCTTCCACATCCCTTTCGATTCCTACAGTTTTATTTTCAGACATCGCAATGGGCCAATTGGCTTCTGGGTGCTCTCAACTTCGGTTGAGCTGTCTGGTCATCCTATCCTATCCTACCTGCTGGCTGGCGTCAGTGTCAGGATGAAAAATAGCAGTCGTGTTGACTGATAATAAATCAATGAAAAGCAGGGGTGGCCAATGGGCGTGGTGGTGCGGTGATGCCATTGGTAGCCCACATATTGAACGTTTGAATACTTAATTAAGTCAATTATTTTGATGCGGTTGCGCTATAAAATGTTAAACGTCGCACCGACAACGAATCAATATGCGCCGTGTTCGTTTATTCGTTGGTTTGTCCGCTGGTTGTCACACGCGGCGTATGCGTAATGTCAACAATTGTGAGCGAACACACCTCAAAATCCTTGACCAAAACGGCTGCCCTTTCAGACCCTTCAGTCGTTATCCGTTCATGTATCCTTGAAGCCAAATACATTAGCGCTAAGTGGACTGGACGTTCGATATCAACGCTTTGTCTCGCCTCTGTTGTTGTTTTCCAGCTAACTGTGTTTATTTTACATGCCACATGAATGTTTGATATACAAATATTTTAACCATAATTCTTTACTCTTTATTCTTCATTCGCTTTTTATTCATTGCAGCTGATGTTGCATTTCATGGCCGCACACGGGGCGTATGAGTAATTCGTTTGATTAGCTGCGATTATATGGCATTACAAAATAATAATCTGAACAAGTTGCCCGTGGCTATGAGCCCTCACAAATGATCCATAAATACAACTAAGTGGGCAACCGTTGAGTGTAGCATAAGGGCTCCACTTTTAGATTCCTGATAACTTTTGCTCGCCATTAAAAATAGCAACAAATGATGCTGATATTAAGCATCGCAATGTTCACCTTTATATTTTTATATGGGCAAATTTAATTGATTAGAAATTTATATTTATTTAGGTTTCATCATATTTAATTTTGTTATTTTTAGTAACAGATTCGTTGTAGTTCGTAGGTTGATATAGAAGATTCATATTTAGACCCCGTACTTAAAAAAAGTACAGGGTTTTATTAACTTTGTCACAAAAAAGCTTTGTCAAAATTAAGTATATACTATATATTCTTGATGTCTGTAAGAGCTCCTCTAGTTTGTGAAGATATTAAACAACTAAATTCTTCTTTAATTCCCATACCTTAACAGTAACAATAACAGCAACAAAAATCACAATTAGATGATAATTACATTTGACTTACAGTCCAGTAACAATGAAATCAATAATTAGGCAATTGTTTGTTGACTGTGCCTGTGGCACTATGTGTAGAGCGTCCGTTTTTTGATTAAATTTTCAATTGTGTGATGGGGTCCCGGGCTCGAATTCCGGCACGGACAAATTTATTTTATTTTTAATATATTTGTTTAATCCTTAAAGTTATATTGATATTTTATATTAATTTGTATTTGTTTAATTTAATCTTGTATTTACATTAATTCAATGTTAACATTTGATTTTTTGTTGTTTATTAATGCACTTATCTCTGTCTCGCTTTCTCTAATGCTTAAATCAAATTATTTTGTGCATTTATTTTAAACGTCTGATACATTTGATGCTGTGCTTTAATAAATCATTTATTATATTTATCATTAATGTAAGTATATCCTAAATATATTTTTGTGAGAAGTACATTTAGTTCATAATTATATTAAAGATTTGTAGCGATTTATATTATTTTATTTGAAACAGTGTTTGAATTTGCTTAGTAATTACGGGATCTTCGACAGTAGAGTATGATCGGCACTTATTTTTTAAATGATATTGCTTAGCTTCCGTATTTCCCTCAGAACTTCTCAAGCTATTATTTGAGAATCAGCAGACGCAAACCAAAAACAAACAAACAATAGAGTTTTAAATCTTGAATCGTGAATAATATGTGGAATGGCAATATCTAGATTCGAGATATCTAGCAATGTGGAAATTTTCGCATATCAACAACAATGGAAAATAATGCTGCCAACTGCGATAATCTGCTTAACAATCGCATCGCCGAGGGCGGCAAATCAAACTCTGCAGGGTGTTGACAGCGAAGGGCGAAGCAGCAGAAGCGGAAAACAGACAGTCGGAGATAAAGAAAATTCAAAGAAAATTAAAAGAAAATGCAAATGCCAATGCCATCGCTCAACGGCCGGACTCACCATAGATCTAATATTGTGTTCTGGGCTGCAGCTAAAATATGTTATAAAAATCAATAAGTTGCTGTCAAGTTTTCGGCTGATGAATATTAGAGCTGAGCAGCTTCGTTCATTTGATGAACTAAGTTCAGTATTGAAGGGAGCGAATAAATTATTAAACTTTTTATAGCTCTTATAGAAGTTTTTAGAAGCCTTAGAGATTTTTATAGGGAATGAAAATTTAAACATTGTTTGAGCTCTAAATTGAATCTGCATCTAACTGATATAAAAATATATAGGTACAATGTCAAATTGATCACAGATTGAACTCTAAATGAATTCTGCATGTAAAATTGACAAACTTCAATGATAATTTTTATTTTTAAAACAATATGAAATCTATCCTATTTTTATTAGTTATATTTAATCTCTAAATTGTTGTTGCATTCCTTATTTAGGGGTATTTAAAATTTAAAAAAAGTAATTATTTTGCGTGATTTTTCCTTGATATTTTTTACCTTTTTGGCCTAAAGACAACAAATTTTATATGTAAGAGAATTGAGAAATACTACTGCCAGTCTAAATAGTTTAATGAAAGTTTCGTTTGAATGTTTTGTTCCAACTCTGGTAGTTTTATATGTATCAGGAAATGGGAACAAAACTCAACTGAGTGGATTTAGTTGACAATTTTTGCTGCATATGAAAATCATTTTGTGTTATTTTGTCTTGCTGTAGCTGTATTCGTTGAATGTTTGGTGTTTTTGTTGTTACTGTAATTTGACTGTCATTTACATTTTAGCATTTGCTGTTTTCCATTTGCTGGCAACGCCGTCATTGTTGTTCTCGTGGTTTTTGTTGTTTTTGGCTGGCTGACAATAAAAATCGAAATCAATAAAATGAAAATTGATGCTTTCAGCCGTAAAACAAAACGGAAATTGAAATGTGGTTAAATGTATGTGCGAAAAGAGTGTGAGAGACAGAGAGAGAGTGAGTGAGTGAGTGAGTGGGAAAATTGAGGGCTGTAACTGTAGACTCTCGGTGGTGCAGCTCGACAGTTCAGTTCAGGGTCGATTTCCTGCTATAGCTTACAACACGAACTGGCACGAGCTTATGGCCAGTCCGATTCTCAATAGGTTTTGGCTATTGTCGACCCATTTAATGAAATATTTATGCACGTATGCATATCGATTACCTTTTGGATCGAATATTAAGGGTCAGCAGCTCAGCAGCAGCAACAATTGCTTATCGTCCATAATTATGTTCAATTAAAAAACAATCACTCATCGCAGCTATAAAACTTTTAACTCGTACTCAACTCAACACGTACAAACATGGCTAACAAAAAAGGTTAAATCAAATTAATAACATAAAAATAAAAATAAGAAAAAACAACACGCGGTGCCACTTAAGCGCCCACAATAGCAACAAAAAGGCAATCATATCTAAGCCAAGCTATCTAAACACACTCACACACACACACACAGATACATTTATAGGAATTTGTTTATGTATGTTTATTCCGAAGATTAGATTATAAGTAACGCCGTCAATTGAAGCTAAATTGCTTGAAAGAAATCAAATGAAAACAGTTTTTGTGTCTTTTATTTGTTCGATATTTTCTTTACTTGAAGTGGAGGTTGTCAATAATTTACATAAGACAATTACACAAATTAAGTAGTGCCAAAGTGACGCAGACATTATATAGTTTTATTTATTAGATTGTCTCTAACATATGAAAATTTATTTTAAAAAATAAACTTTTCAATTTTCTATTAATACTAACCAATTAAATTTGCTGACAAATAATGTGAAAAATAATTCCACAAGTAATTGCAATAATTTTCAGATACATTTAATTTAATAATTATAGAGCTTAACTTCAGCCAGCGATTTTGTTTAATTGAATAAAACTGCCGAAACAATTTATTCAATTATAATTTTAATAATTAAATTGAATATAGAATTTTTTCTAAATGTCTTTTTAAAATTATGTAAATATTATTGAACACATTTGAAATATTTTCGTTGTTAAACATTTTATAGTTACGGACTTTTAACATGTAAACAAATATATTTTTTTGTTTACATTTATTAGTAAACTTTATCAATATATTCTTATTTACTATATAGCAATCAGTTCGAATCTTCTGTCTTCTATTCATTTTTCAAGCCATTAACTTTTGTATAAATAATTTGCTACACGGTTTTCCACTCAATTCATTTTGTTACTTCGTTTCACTGGCGCTATTTTTTATTATTTGACTTGACTCATATCACAACACATTTAACCTACTCTTCGTTTGTGGTTGTGTGTGTGTGTGTAGGTGTATCTGTGTGCGTGTTTGGTTGTGTTTATCTTATTATGACTGTGTACTTTGCGATTTGCTCTAATTTTATTAATGCGCACAATATTTCAATCGCTGCTGTAAATGTATCTGTATCTGCAATAGTATCTGTTTCTGTGGATCATGTATCTCTACAAATTTTAAATGTTTGCAGTAAACAAATGCAGAACAATTTGTACATTTTTGTGTTGTTAGATGAACATGTTTAGGGTCTAGGGGGCGTGGCAATTACTTTAGTTAAGTGACTATCACACATTGCTGTTTGGAATTGCAGTTGTTGACTAGCTTGCAATTATTTTTGCTTCAAGTTGCGCCACAGAAATATTTGAAATACACGCCCACAAAGTCTGTCAAAAATGTAGTCGAATATTTCAAATTTTAAGTCTTTACCGTGGGCTGTGACACACAAAAAAGTCATCGAATTGAAATGTTTACTCAATAATGTGAGTGCGTAACTTGCAATTGCCAAAAATGGCGAGAAACGCTGTTTGAGCTTCGCTTGACCAACACAACTTGTCCAACGTCTCACACACGCAAACACCTGCTTACACACACACACACACACATACACACTTTTAAAATACAGCTACATTTGTTGTATATGAATTTATTATGACTGAACTTGCTGGTTGACTGGCTGGCATTACACTTTTTGCACTCAGTCCCCAAACTCAGTCGATTCTTGACAGTATTTCTTGCTGCTGTTGTTGTTGTTGCTCTCTTTAATATGACGCTCACGTTGAGTTGAGATATATATATATACGTTTGTATATAAAAAGTGTCGTGCAACAATTTTATTGTATAAAATTGCTGTTGTTGTATCTTTTGTTCGCACAGTAGGCATATAAATTTAAAGCTCAATGTAAAATTCAAATAGTGCTGATGTCTTATATTTATGCAGAAAGTGATAAAAGAATTTTATGAACATTTTAAGCAAATATTACCTCAATTTATAATTACCTAACTTTACTAAAGTAATAACTCAATTTACCGATCCTTCAATCTACTCAAACAATTTAAACTTCCTTTTCATTTTGAATATTCTAAATTTGAATCATATTTTTACAGAACCAAAAGTAGTAGCATTTTAATTTTAATTTTATAATTTATATGATAGATATCAACAATTTTTTTTTATTATTTACTTCATTACTTCATAACTTTTTGCTTTTATTTTTTTTTTACTGATAACCAAAATTCCCTTTTTATTTGATAAAAGGGTATTTTAATAATTTGAAGTATTTTTTATACCACACACATTGGCTTCCGACCGCAGGCATCTTAATTGTAATTTGTGATGGTCTGTGTGTATTTTTACAAATTTCATTGTGCTCGAATCAAAAGTGAATACAAATTACATATTATTATGGCAGCTAGTTCAATTTGAGTTTATAAAATTAGATATAAAAAATCCGCAAAGTGTTCTGAAGATGTTTATATATAGTCTGATTTTCGGGACTTTGAGTTGTAGAAATAAAATAAATATAGAAAATACTTTATGAATGGGTGCACGTGTACACCTCGCGTAATGGGCTCAAAATAAATAAAAATAACAGAAAACTAGATAGATATTTAAGGGCCCTTACATAGAGAACACCAATTTAAATTCCTACATGAAAATCTTTTGATGTTGCACAAAACTGTTAAATTTTTTTCATTACAAATAAATTTGTTTCAATTTAACATATCATACTTACTAAGTTGCATTAGTAAAATATTTAAGAGTATTTTATAGTAAGTATATCAAATCATACATATTTTTTTTTTATTTTTTTTTTATTAGTTTTGCATATTAATTAAAGAAATTGTATTATTTTTAGCATTGAAATTTGGGGTGCTAATTGCTGCATATAATGTCTCGGGTCGTATAGACTTATAAAACAAAACCAGAACTTTTGCGCAGCTTTTTCTACTATTGAAAGAAGTAGTTTTTAAAGCAATAAGCTTTTGAATGTAGCTTAATAAGTCTTTAGATAAGTCTAAGATAATTTTGTAAAAACTCAAAATTGGTAGCTGTTTATTGAAGGCTTGACATACATATATTCTATGTTAATTAAAAAATTCTTTCTATTTTTCTACCTTTTGGTTTTGTCGACACTGATAAGATTTTGTTAGGTTTATATATTAACTTTGATACTTGTACATATTCATAAGTAGTTCAGTTCTATGTGCATAGTCAATCATCTAGTTAACTGTTGTTGACCCCAACCCATATGCCTAAGTCACCGTACTCAATGATAAGGCTAATCAAATGCTTATTGATTAACTGCAATGAAGCGTAAGGCGTTCAGAAAAACGACTATAAAGAATGATATTTTTATTCATTAATTTATCAACCGCTTCGCTTGACATTCGTATACAGCTTGGTACGCTGTGAGTGAATAGTAGCATGAGTAGATTCATAATTCACTTCGACTCGTTTCCACGCTCAAGTGCTCAGGCACTTAATAACAAATTTGTGAGCAAGAATATGTATCAAAGAGACTTTCCTCGTACTGCGCTTAAAGAATGTGAAATAAATTCCCGCTGTGATGTCATGTTGTGCTCCATGATTGTGGGTTGCTTCTAAAGTCGAATTCAGACTGTTTTTTCTCCCATGAAGACTCCTCGTCTAGCTGCAACAGTGCTGCACTTTCAGTTACATTTTGCTCTTTTTCATACTCTACAAATTACTTTTCATTATAGTCATTTAAGAAGTTAGTTTATTGTATTTTATATTTGTCGTTAAACATAATTTTAGTATGAAGAGCTAAGAGAGGGCTGTATTTAATGGTACGTGCATATGGATGCGTATACGTAATGAATGAAGTTTAATTACTCATACGCCAAGTGAGCTCAGATCATCAGATGACTGGAAATTGACATTTGACTTGATTGGATTTTTGATTAATGTCGTCGAGTTAAGGCTTAGTTCACGCATCTTAGCCACATTTAAGTGGCAATCGCTCTTATTCCGTTTTACTTATTTGCGTTTTGGACTGCAGCTGCATTTAATCCATGACCTGTGCATTCAAAGAGTAAATAATATTGATTGGATTTATTCTGATTGATGTGATTAAGTCTTTAGTCTTGACATAGATTAAATGATTTAAAAAAAAATAGTCACAAATTTAACCATAAAATGTTCATGACCAGGCGCTGCCCTTATCCAATACGTCAAGCTGTACTAACTGGGCGTCTCTGTCAATCGAAGGCACCTTGAACCACATTACTTTGCAAATTTTCCACACAAATAAAATGTAAAGAAAGCAAAGTCAGTTCTAAAACTGTCATAGATTTCAATCAAACTCAACTCGTGCCATTCTGACATGCAAAAATAGATAAATATATGGTGGAGAAGCAATAAAAATTTGAACTGAAGTCTGGGATAAACTGAATAGGGGGATTTTTTTTTATATACTATGAGAGAGAACAGGAATTTCAATCCAAAACTTGTTTATATTGTTGGATTGATAAATTATAAAAAATGGTATAAATACATTATATACTATTAAAACTTGCAACAAAAATATTTCAAAATAAAAATGTTGTTTTTATAATAAAATCCTTGTGAAACATATTGTTTTGCAGGTTTAATTTAAAGTATGCAGCCAGTAAAATTTAAAATAATTTTTGTTAGCTGATAACTTTTTATGGAAGAGTATGTAAGTTGCGTTGTTTTCTTAAGTAAGTTATTTATTTGTGATTTATATTTTTTGCTCTGTTTAGCTATTCGACACGCTACTTTATGTAAGCATTAAAACTAGCGCCTCGCACAAAAGCAACGGCTTTAGATACTCGTACAGCTATAGATATAGATACATATACACAATGTTGTTGTGCGGATTTTCTAGTTGTCGTTTGTTGCTGTCGTTGTTGTCGCTGTTGCCGGCGTTTGCAGTTTGTGCATATTTGTTACAAGGTCAATTTGTCTGATTGTAAAAGTGCGAAAAAAAACACACTAAAATCAAATGTTATGCCTACATTCATAACCATATATGTAGGTAAAATATACATATATCCTAGGAATATGGAATTTTGCTTGCTTGAAAGTAAAATGTGTAAAATATGTAGTTTTCTATAAAATATAAATATAATTATCAGTGAACTACTGGGTAACTTTAATTAAATTTAATTCGAATTAAGTTAAATGTTATAATAATACTTGCTTATTCACATATAAATATATATGTATATACATTGTTGTTGAGAAGTGACTTTATACAGGGTAACTAACAGCCGGGCATTACTTTATTTAGATTTATTTTATTAAAATTAATTCAATTTAATTTGAATCAAATTAAGTTAAATGATAATAAATGTTTATACAAATATTAATATACATATGTATCATTTTTGACGAGTGACTTGCCAACAGAAAAGCTTACAGTCGATCATTGCCTGTTTCAGATTTATTTTATTATATTTAATTTAATTTTTTTCCATTCAAATTGAGTTAAGCCGCTAATAGAATCAAAATATTGTTGCTTGCTTGGGCTCTTGCCTCTTGGATGCTGCGATGATGTTGCCAACAGCTGCAGCCATTTGGTTTCCGCCCTCCCTCTCCTCCTTCTGTTGCCCTCACTCTTTCTCACTTTCCCTCTATGGTAACACACACACTCAACAATAACAACAACAAAAATGTACAAATTGAATTTGCTGTCAGCTGCCAGGATGGATGGCTGACGCAAATGACTTCTCTGTCGTCTGTCTCAACGTAAGTCTGTCCATCTTTTCATCTGTCCATCTGTCCGTCTGCCCGACTGTGTCTCAGTCGCTTTAGTCAAATTAATTTTTGTGGTCGAAAACGTCGTTTTGGGCCTCACTAAGTGCACACTGGCCATGATGCAAAACGTTTCTCTGATGACGTGATGTGGCCTAGACCTCGGCCTCGGCCATTGGAAAATTACATTTCCCTTTTGTCCGCCTAATTTTCCTATTAGGCGACAAATGGCAAACCAAAGACAGAGCAACCACTGCACAATCTCTATCTCCAACTATATATGTATGTGCATCTCTATCTCACAATGTGCGTGTGTGTGTGTGTGTGAGTGTGTGTGTGTGTGTGGGGGGGTTGCATCTGTTGCCGATGACATAACCGAATGCAACGTGTCTTTCTCTGTCTCTTTCGCTCCATTAAAAATACAATTACGCACGATAAGCGTAAAATATAGACATTTATGTGTGTGTGTAAGCACTGGTAATTTTCCCAAGTCATTTGCCAACAATCGATAGTAATTACTCGTCAAGGACATATTCTATGCTGCAAATCGAACTAGGACACAAGAGGAGATGATGAATGGACACATGTGAGGCAATCTGAGGTTGATGGAAAACCTTTGACTGCCATCAAACAGGTGGAACGATGTCAATTAATTATATTCCATTAAATAACCACATAGAAATAATTTAATTGTCCCGTGGGTAAATTTAATTTGTGTATTTAGAGGAACTTGACTCCGATATAAAGTCCTGTTTATAAATGAATTATTAAATATATAATTATAGCTTGGAAATGTTGCAATATAGAAATCAAAGGCATATTTATACTTATTAGAACAAACATGTGTCCTTCAAAAATTAACGTGATTTTAAATATATTTTTTCAGATTACCACAATGTTATCCTAAAATTTTTTAAGACTTTAAATAATATATTGCATATAAGAAAAAAAAGTTCTCTTAAATGTAACCAAACAAAATATCTAAAGAAAGCAAATTTAATTGAAATCAGAAAAGGGCAACTTTCTTGGAAATTCATTGATTTTATTTATAAACATTGTAAACTTTAAATTAGAAATTTGGGGAGAATTTTAAATCAACAATTTACCCTCATAGATTTTGAACAGTTTTCTTTCTAGGAAAGCTTTCAGCCAAAACGAAAATTGACCGTCATAATTTACCGAAATCAATTTGCGAAGCCAAAAAAGTAAGAAAAATGAGAGAAAAACAGAAGAAGAAAAGAATATAATACGAATGCCAATAAATCACAGAGACTGTGAAGAGTGGGAAGACAAACTGACATAAGGGTATAAAAACAAAACCCAAACCGTTGGCCAAAATGTGGAAACACAAAATGTAAAAGGATGTTGTAGCAACAAAATAAAGAGTCAAAGTCTCGCAGAACAACAGAAGCTGCAGCATTGATTGTGACATTGGCAATGGGTAAGCTGGCAACTACAAACTTCGAACAGCAAACTACAAACTGCAAACTGCAACCGCAGCTGGCTGCGGGCCAAGGTAAGCCAAAAAAATAGAGGAAAAGGCTAAAGTCAACTGTCAACAATAGACAATGGCTCAGTCCGAAAGCTGCTCAGGGACAATCGGATTGACCAAGCAGATCGGAGACGTCAGTTGCTCCGATTGCTCCAACCTTAAACCTTATTCCCAGGAAACGTTTCACTAAAGCTAAATGTAAATGCTCTAAAGCTAAAGCTAAATTGTGAATGTATTCTGGTTCTAATAAAGAAAACAAAAGAAGCAGACAGTCAGCGTCAGAAGGATGTCGCCACAGGCACAAATAATCCGCGGCACGTGCTGGAAAAACAACAAAAAGTAGATAATCAAACGAAATGTCAAGCTGGGGGCAAATGCTTAAACTTTTACAGTTATGGAAATGTAATAGATAATCAGCAAGTTTTCGATGTCGATATGGACATACCCTGTCAGATTAAAATGTATTCAAGAGAACAGTTGAACATCAATTGCATAGAGTATCCAAATTCTACGAACGAATCTCATATTTGTATTCTTACAACTCCTTATTTTAGGGCTTATAAAAAGGTCAACTTCAAAAATTTTCCTTCGATTATAATGGTTATGTTCAAAAAAGTGAAAATTGAGGAAAATGAGTATATGAATTCCCCAGGAGCCGTGAACGTGAACAAATATTTTACATACGCGTGGTGAACCCCAATTTACGCATTATTTTGTTACAAAAATAAATAAAGCAATCAAAACGGAACCATAAAAATGCTAACAAATTGGCAAGAAAAAGAAATAAACTAGACGAAAGGCAAAAACACTTCGATTTCCATTCATAATTAACTAAAAGGTTGCTGTTTTTATTGTTTTTATATTTCGACATGAAAAGAAATACAATATGGCATAGTAAATGAATTCCTTTGACAAACATCGAGACTAAAACAAACTTAAGATAATTTTTAAAATGATATAAAGAGCACTTAAAATCTTTGATAATTGGTCTGCTCAACTTAGATGTAAATTAACTATAATATTAACTTAGAAGTTCATTTGTTAGGGAATACAGAATATAGTTTCAAGATGAAAATATATTTATAAATATGTTTCTTATTAATTAAGTAAAAATATAGCTTTTGAGAGTATTTTTAAAAAATATATATAGGATAACACTGCAACAGTAACACGCATTTAAATGATAGCTGTTATATACAATTTTAATATATAAAATATAAAAATGAAAACACTTTATAAAGTTGATGATTTCTTGGAATAGATGGGAATCTTCTAATGAAAATGTAAAGTTATTAATTAAGTATTTTGTTGCAATTGTAGTTTTACCACTTTTCCACCTTCACGCCTCATTTAACAAAGGTAATTCAATAAAATATTGGCTTAAAATATTGGCTTACTTCCATTTCCATACTTAAACCACACACGGTTTTAAACCCATTTGCCAAATCATATCTACTTATTTCTTTCTTTATTTGATTCTCTTCTAAGGGTAGCTGGACATTTGTATATTTTGGGCACTATGACTTTTCAATATGCTTGCTTGACATTTCAAGGTAAAGTGGCTGTAAGTAGTGTGTGTGTGTGTGTGTTTGTGTGTATTTCCCAGTCCGCAATTTGCCTTGTCTATGAAGTTCAAGGACAATTACATGCGCTAATGGCTAAAGCATTTTCATTTTGATTTATTAATATTTATTTTTACTTTTTATCCCCATTTTTTTATTGCATTGTTCGAAACCTTTTTTTATATGCGTCACTGCCCAAATGAGGGCAACAAAATTTTACGTTTATTTGTTATGGTGAACGAGACGCGTCACAGCCTAAAAATAAAATTCAAAATGAACGACGCAAAATTGTATGAAACACTTCAAAAGCAGATTCTGCCCTTCCCCCAATGATGACGATGAGCTGGAGAAGTTGTAGAAGACGCATAACAAGGATGTGGGATGTGCCTAAAAGAGGAAGAGAGAGGGAGAGGAGAGATGGATATATTTCCATCCACCTTTGGCAAGTGGCGTAAACAAGCAGCCTTGTTTGCCACGGAAATGCAGCTGAGTTGAAAAGACGCAAAAAACAAAATGTGATACGCAAATGCGCACTTAATAGGTAAGCCCTAAAATGATGGCTAGGGAGATTTGGGGAATGTGGTCAAGAAGAACCAACCCAAATCTTGACAACTGTGCGGCACTACGTCATTTTACTCCCACCCATTTCTTGTTTGACCATTTAATAAATTCGCCATTTGCCTTTTGGCATTTTTGCAAATGCGTCGCACTCTGCAGTCGCAACTGGAGTGAGGGTTCATTTGGGTTTCGGTTTTAAAAACCACAAAAAAGAATTCTTTCAAAGAGATGGAAGTCCAAATTACATAGAGAAATGAAAATATAAAAAAACTAGTCCAAGCTTTTCATTTGCAAATGTTAACTAAAGAAATTTTATTCAAAATGAGCATTAATTTTAATTACTTTTAAATAGAAATAGCTGCATTTATTTTTGTAGCATTAAAAAGTGCTGTACCAAGAAAGAAAGAAAGAAAAGTTAAGCTAAATTTATTAATCCATTTATTAATATGTTAGCACCACAGATAGAGTAAAGAAAAATTTATTAAACTATTCTTATTCAAAAACTTTTTTGAAGGGAAAAATTTGTAGTTTAAGACCAAAAATTATAAACTACTATATTATCTAGATATTATTAAATATTTGTGGATACAGATGAAAAATAATATCTTGAAATATTCATATGTATATTTGGAATAATTTTAAATTGATTTTTTATATAAAAAAAAAATTAAGTTCATTAAAACTTATAAATAAACTTGTACGTATATATTATCTTATTTAGCGATAGATAAAATTATCAACAATGAAATTTAATTAAACCCGAATTAAAATTATATCATTACGAGTTAATAATCAAAGTTGTTGATAATAAATGTATTAAATACACTATTACACAATATAACTGAAATCAAACTGTGTTGACTACTTTCAGGCAACAGTAAATTCCAGAATAAATTAGATTTTAGATCACAAACTGTGGCAAGTTGGTAAGCTGCAAGTTGGGAATATTCGTGGGAATTCATGAAGTAATGCATCTCATCAGCATGAACATGAATATGCAACTTACACAGGTAACTGAGGCACACAAAACTTCAGAAATTTAATAGATTCACAAGGGTTGGGGTTGATTCAATTTAAGGGTGGCGTTGCTGTATAGGAGTTTTTATTTTCTGTCTCTGTTTGTAGTGGCTTTGAGCAAAGTACGTCAACAAAAAGTTTCAGCTTGGCTGCATTTATGGAGCTTCCCTTTTTCAGCGGCGCGGCCTGTTGCATGTTATGTTGCAACGTGTCAGCAGCAAAGCAAGCCCAACAGCTGCCACATACACCCAACCCCCAATCCTCTGTCCACGTCCACGGACCCCGCCAGCGTTAACAACATCGTCGTCAATCCTTTCGCACAGCAGGCAAAGGTTGTCATGCGTTTGACAAACGCTGCCATTGACGTCATTACAGGTTACCTGCAGCTATGCACTGCATCAGCATCGTGGGAGGCTCAGGTGACCGACGGGATGCCACAAAGTTCCAACGTTAGAGGGCAGAGTTACCTGTGTTGGGTTTGGGCCAACATCAACGGCTTCAAATGCTTTTGAGGCTTAACTCGTCGAACCAGTCGTCAGAGTCGAATGGAGCCATTGAAGCGTGCCAAGGACATGCGTATGCCCTGCCCACATATTCCAGCTAACACACATACGCCCCATGGCCCAATCCCAAACCCAGAACCTGTCGCTGTCCCTGTCCCTATCCATGCGCCCTTCCCTTTTCCTGCTCCTGTCAACTCTTTTTCGATGGATTTTGCATTGTTACTGTTGTTGTTGTTAATACTGTTATTTTTATGCCCTATAATTATAAAAAACAAAGCAGTATTTCAAGAAAGACAGTGGATGATTGGCACCAACCAGAAATTAAGATAATTATAAACTATTTCTTGGAAATAATGGTATTTACAATAATTTTACTTTTCTTTTCAATAATCACAGGGTCTCCTTTAGTCGAGTTGGCTCGACTCTAGTTCATACACATCATCACTCGCACACAATTCGAAAGACAAATGCGTCCTTGTTTCGCCTGGATAAAACAGGTAAAATGCAAGAGAACGCGAAGCAAAGGGGATAAGGGAAATTGAAATTGGTCAACAACAGTCGAGGCATCTGATTGATTGGGTATTTGATAGAGTTCACCTTAGTCTGTTAGAATGAACATGATCCGTTGCAGATCAGGCTAACTGTGAATGACATTCAAGCTCAGCTTACAACGAATTCACTGTGAAGTTGAAGCTCGAACACGTAACTTTTACCAGTGTTTCAAAAAACAATTAATTAAACATAAAACTTTGAAAGCTTCTTAAAACAAATTTAATCTATTATTAGCATTTTCAACTTGTAAGTTTTAACTTTAAGTAATGCTTCTATATACGAATGTCGAAAAATATTTCTCAGACTACGAAACTTCGGAAAAAGAAATAGGAATAGTTATTACGGATTCAAAATTAGGAAAACAAAAAATTGGAAAGACATACATTTTGAAAACAAAAATCAGGAAAAGCCGAAATCAAAAATATTTTATTAAAAATCGCGCGAAGATACTTTTCCCAATTTTTCCCTAATTTTTGTACTCTGAATGTTTTTCTAAGTTGAAATTCCTAATTCATGATTCCTGATTTTTTCTTCCCAATTTTGGATTTCTATAATTTTATTGTTGATTTTTGTTTTTTTTTTAAATTCCATAAAAAAGTTTTGAAATTCGTGTAAGGCACCTTATGTAATACATGAAGTCCAAAATTAATATCACTTGTAGATTTCATGTGTTTTCACATACTTCCTGCACAACTGTTGACGTACTTAGTTGATAAATGTCCTCTAAAAGTCATTTAATTAAGAGTTTAGAGAGTGTTTAGTTTCTCTTTCAGTCAATTGTCTACAATAATAAAAGCAACTTAGTTAGGCAACTTTCAGACACCGTTTTCCATCACATAATGAAGCTATTTCCCATGTTTACCTCATCAATTGTGTGGCTGAAAACCTTGGGCGTTGATGAGGCAACCTCACGCATATAAAGAGGATGCCACAAACTGTTAGTTAACATACATTTTCATATCATGGCTTATTCCTGTTGACAGATCTGTTTGTCTTTCGCTGAGTAAGAGTGTGTCTTAGTTTCATGGCGCCGAAGCTCATAAAAAATTATTACTAAGCATTTGCACAGTCAAACAGTGCAAAAAGTTTATGAGAATAGAGAATAAAAACAAAAGTAAAATAAACCGAAAAAATCCGCAAGTTATGAATGACTTTGTTGGTTGTTGCTTCTGTGTTAGCCTCCCATTGCGCTCGTTTTGGCTTAATATCAATTACCAAAAGCAGAATCCTGCCGCGTGAAGCTCATAAAATGGAACTGAGCCAGGCTGACAAAACCATAAATGAGCCACAGGACAATGCCAAAATATGAAATGTGCTTCTGTATCTGCTTCTCTCTTTATATTTCTCTTTTCTGTGATGATGCAATGAGATCCAAGTCTGTAGTTTGAGGTGACAAAAATAAGACAATTGCTGTCTGCAGGAAAGGATAGTTAGAAGCAAGAGCAGTTGTTCAATCAATGAGTTCACTGGCCAAGGATAGATTTGCTACTTCAATTCTAATTCAATTGTTCATATGCAAAGTCAATTTACTAAATATTTTCAGCTCGAATCAATCATCAATTGTGTACGCCATTCAAATCCCTTCCAATTCATGCAACATGCAAGACCGAAGACAATTTTCAACATCAATTAGGATATCAATTTTGTGGTTTTTGCTTGTGTCAGCAGCCGGTCCACAAGTCGATGACAAAAGCGAAAGTCAAGGCCCCAAGGTAAGGGAGGTAGCAACTTACGGCATTTGAATTTGTCGAAAGCGAAAATTTAAAGCTGACTTGATTTACAATCATGGAAATATGCAATTCCAATTCGAGTTGAAATTTATTGAGACAAAAGTAAAATGTGCCAAAATATTAGCCATTTGTCGAAGGTCAGCGAAACCTTTTCAATAAAAATAAATTATCAAACTTTTTCCAATAAAGCCAACGTCGAAATTTAATTAAATATTTTAAAACTTTCCTCTCGCCCTCGCCCAGTCTAACTCGTTGAAGGCCACATTTTCCGCTTAATATTCAAAATAAATTTGTGGTAAACCAAATGTATTAACGTTTAATAATTTATGCATTTTAAGCTTATTTATAAAGGCTAACCTGGTTAGTTGGAGCACACAAAAAGGCCAATCAAAGGGCAGCTAACAAATTTTCTATTTAAAACGAATTCTATTCAAATGAAAGCACAAAATTTGTGTGGGTAAGAGTTTGAAAATGCTCCCGTACGTGTAAATTATTTAGTTGAAAGCCAAATGTTGTAGGGGCCAGTTGACTGTTTGACATATGTGCATAAACAATACGTTCAAAGAAAATTGGTTTGCCTTTTATGTTTATTTTGTATATGTGCTGGAATTAGCCTATATATAAAAACTAAAATAGTTAAACATGTATTTTTATTTAGAGAAAAATATTTAAACCATAAATCATAGCAAATTTATTCTCAAAATTATTTAACATTAATTTATTCTTTCAGGCTCAAAATACCTTTATTAATATTGATGTTGACTATATGCTATACATGTGAGATGGTAACATACAGGCGAGCTGGCAGCCCTGGTTTTCTGGCAACGCTGCACGCAGTAACCAACTGGGTGCATATTGCAGGCAGGCAACGCAAGAAGAGTGAGTTGAGAGAGATCTTGAAGTGAACAACAGCAGCAAGTCGCGAACGAAGATTTTAATATTAATTTGAAGTTATAATCATTTAAGCAAATATTGAATTAATCGCCCTACAGGGATATAATAAATACTTTCATTTCATAATAATACCTTTACATTTGGGGGCTCAACCAGTCCTGTTTGCGCGTGTTCAATAGACAGTAGATGCCGAAAAAGATGGTTCGTGCTGAATAGGCTTTTTTATTGGTAATTTAAAGTTGTGAAGTTGTAAAGTTGTGCAGTTGTAAAGCGGAGGAATTACAATAATAAGCCAAAAAGTGCAAGAAGTCGTTGCAAGAAGTCAGTCGCGTCTCGAAAATTCTAAAAAGCCGAACAGAAACTGCGTAGTTGTGCGAAGCAGAGTGAAAAACAGAAAGACCCGTTATAATTTTCGAGCCGGCGCCTGTGTCTAAGTTGTTGTTGTTGTTGCGTGAAGAACGATGCCGCCGAGACGTACGCCGATTAAAAAAACGCCGAGAGTCGAAGCCGATGTCGGTAACGAAGAAGAAGAAGACCTCAATAGAAAACTTGCAGAAACAATGCAGAACGCAAATGAAGAAATGGTGTTAGCTGCCGGGTCTAATGATGAAATTAACAAAAACTTGCAGCAGCTCATACAGTTAATGACATTGAAAGTAGAAGTTGACGAGCAGCGTGATAGTCGGGTTAAAATTACGGCGGATAATTTTGGAAAAATTATTAACGATTTTGACGGATGTTCAGTGCCCGTATTAAAGTGGTTTGAGAATTTTGAGCACAATGCCGAAGCTTACGAGCTATCAGACAAACAAAAATATGTGCAAGCCAGATCGAAAATGTGCGGTGCCGCCAAGCTGTTCCTGGAGTCTGAGTGTGTCAGTGATTTTTACGAGCTGAAGGAAAAATTGATCGAAGAGTTCGAGCGTGATTGGAACAGTGCCGATATTCATCAATTGCTGCGCGATCGTAAAAAGAAGAAGTCAGAGTCATTTCATGAGTACTTGTTGCACATGAAGAAGTTGGCATGTGCAGGAAACGTTGAAGAAGCAGCAGTGTTGCGCCATATAGTTAATGGCCTTGAAATAAAAAACGAATACAAATGCTCCATGTATCGCTGCAAGTCGTATAAAGCGCTCAAAGAGGAATACGAAATTTTTGAGCTAGTTCATGAACATGAGGAAAAGAACAATGTTGAAAAGAACAGTGGCAAAAAGAGCAATGATAAAAATACAGTGGCGTCCACAAATAAAGAGTCAGGTGCGGGAAAAAAGAAAGAGTATTGTTTTAATTGCGGCTCGCCTGAGCACAAAAGAATTAATTGTACCGCTCCGACAAAATGTTTCCGCTGTAATGAGAATGGACACACATCAAGAAATTGCACAAAAGACACCAAGACAGTAGCCGTAATAGCAGATCGCAGTCGCCTAAAAACAATTGCTATAAACGATGTGAACGTCGAGTGTCTTATTGACACAGGATCGGATGTGACAATTGTGAAGGAGTCCGTGCTGAAAATGCTGAGCAATGTGGAAATTTTTATGAGTACGTCTATGCTGCGTGGATTGGGTAATGCAAACACAAAACCAATTGGGTTTTTCAATGCAAATATAGAAGTTGACCAGCTGCATACGGATCATAAAGTCTTAGTTGTTCCAAATTGCAAAATGGAATGCAATGCACTGTTGGGCTATGACTTTATTAAAAAATTCAAGTTGATCTCCGATGCCAATGGATTCTCGTTCCAAAGTCTGGAATCGGAACTAAAACCTTCAGATGAGTATCCTATTGATGTGTACAGCATATTTGAAGATTCAGATGCCATTTCAGCTCCGTCAGAGTATCGTGAAAGTGTGAAGCAGTTGATCGAGAGTAGTATTCAATCGCAGTCAGCCCATGAAGAGTGCCCAATTGAGCTGAAAATCACGCCGGATGGTATTATAAAACCATTCAGACAATCTCCAAGTCGCTTATCAGCTGGTGAAGCAGAGGCAGTTAAAAACCAAGTCAACGAGTGGCTGGAAAACGGCATTGTTCGCGAATCGTCGTCACACGTAGCCAGCAGAATTGTTGTGGTGAAGAAAAAGGACCACACACTCAGAGTATGCGTCGATTATCGCAAACTGAATAGCATGGTGCTGCAGGATCAGTTTCCTGTGCCCCTAATTGAGGACGTTCTGGAGAAGTTGCAAGCAGCAAAATTTTTTACAACCATGGACTTGGAAAATGGATTTTTCCACGTGCCCGTCGAAGAAGCTAGCCGAGCGCTCACAGCATTTGTCACAAGAGAAGGACTTTTTGAATTCAACAAAGCTCCTTTTGGTTTTCGAAACTCTCCTGCTGCCTTCATACGTTTCATTAACCATATTTTTCAGAAGTTGGTCAACGAAGATGTGCTGCAGTTGTATATGGACGATATTGTGGTATATGCAGCATCAGCAGACGAATACATGGACAAGACACGAAAAGTTTTGGAAACAGCTGCTAAGTTCGACCTAAAAATTAAATGAAAAAAATGCAGTTTTCTACAGCAGCGCATTTGTTTTCTGGGTCACACGGTGGAGAATGGCAGAATTTGGCCTGGAGGAGAAAAGACGACAGCTGTTAGCCGTTTTGCGAATCCGAAAAATATCAAAGATGTGCAGTCGTTTCTAGGGCTCACCGGATTCTTTAGAAAATTCATACCACGATATGCAGAGGTAGCGCGTCCGCTTACAAACCTTCTAAAGAAAGACGTTGAATTCAGCATTGGACCGGCAGAATTGGAGTCAATTCAGAAATTAAAAAACTTGTCAGTAACCAACTGGGTGCATATTGCAGGCAGGCAACGCAAGAAGAGTGAGTTGAGAGAGATCTTGAAGTGAACAACAGCAGCAAGTCGCGAACGAAGATTTTAATATTAATTTGAAGTTATAATCATTTAAGCAAACATTGAATTAATCGCCCTACAGGGATATAATAAATACTTTCATTTCATAATAATACCTTTACATACATCAGAATTCATTAAAATATTTCATAGAGTTAATGATCATACATAACTTTCCATTTGTATAATATGCGTTTCTTAGATCGATAATATCTGAAGTGTTGAAGGAATTTAAAATATTTACTTCATTATTATGGAGAACGAGTGAACAATGTAAAAGTGCCAATAGATATTGATATATATTTGATTTTCTGTATTGAATGCACTATACAATTCTGCATCTGCAGTTCGACCCTCTCTACAAGTGTAAGCACTCTAAACTACTCGTATTTAAGTCAAATGTTTAGCTTGAATGCCAATAGTAATGATATAAATCTAGCTACTTTAAGTCGCAGCAATCCTTGTTGAAAGGCGACTGAAAACCGAAAGAGAGAGGAAAAAAACTTAGCATAATTTTAAGCGCGTGGCGACGCTGCGTATACGCAACATGAAATTTATGGCGCTGGCAGTGGCTGATGTAGCTACAATGTGTACGTAAACATATATAAATGAGATGTGTATATAAATTTGTTCAAATATGTATATGTGCATATACATATGTACTATATATAAAATAAATGTGCGTGCCAGCAAGTGGCTCAGCTCTGGCACGTACTAAAACAAGCATGTAACTAACAGGCGACTGTGCACATGCTCATGTATGATTTGTGTGTGTGAGTGTGTGTGTGGGTGTGGAAAAGAGGGAGTGTGAGAGTGTGAGATGTGCCAAATCAACAGCAAGGCAAAGAAATGCCAAGCACAAAGCGAGGCGACAACTACGAAAAGCGACTCTGGCAAAGGTCACGAACACAACCTTTTGGCAGCTGCGACGGCGACGGCAACAGCGAAGGCGACTGCAGCAGAAACAGAAACAGAACCACTGAAAATGAATTTTTTCTTACTCGCTGACTTTTTTGCTTCCTGCATCAGCGATTTTCACTCAACGCTGATAGTTGAAACGCCTGACTGACTCACTGGAGGCTGCTGATGAAGGTAAAATGCCACAGTCTTTTCCCAATCTTCCCACTGCCACCCAGCAAAGTAGCTGAAGGACGCAAAAAACGACAGCCAAGAATATTTTAAAGAGTCAAAAAAAAAAAAAAGTGGTTTTCTTTGGTTTATTTTTCCTGCTCCGTTGCCTTCTTCTCATTTATGGAGGAAAAATCATGAGCATTGATTAGTTATGCACTGACGGAGGCCCAAAGGAAGAAAGACAACAACACACGATCTACAAACCACATTTGAGCACAAAGAACAGAGCATAAATACAAGTTCAGCATTTTGGTTTATTTTCTGTCATCAAGAGCTAAAAATATAAGGCCAAAATGACGGCAAGTTTTTAAAAAGCCAAAAAAATATGGTAAAGTCATTTGACAAATTTTTTTTCTGTTTTCTTTTTCTTTCACTCTTTCCGAAATTTCCTTTACTAAGCCATAAAAACCAAAGGCAACAACTATTTAAGAAAAGTTGAACAAGCGATGCTCTTACAGGTACTTTTAAAAACTAGCTTTTTAAGATTGTTTAGAATCTTTAAAATAATAAAGAATATATAAATTAATAAATAATTAAAAGATGCTTAAACGGAAATTACTTTATTGATACTTTATTATTTTTTATTATTTTACGTACATAATTTTATTTAAATATTTATATTTATTAATAGATGGAAAATAATTTAAAATTTTACTAATTGATTGCTATATAATTTTGAACAAAAATGTTGAGCAGTAATAAAAAGACGCTTTATCAAAATAATTACACTAGTTTACAGCCAAAATCAAAGTATTTTTTTTATGGACTTTGGCCCGCTAAGCACGAAAATGGCACTTAAAATTTATTTTATGGAAGCGTTTTCGAAATATTCAAATTTTTTCGAATTTCGAGGTTACTTCAACACTTTGAGTATGTTTCTATTTCTTCTTTTCCGATTTGGATTCATGGATTTGCATGAACAATATCTTATTTTCTTTATAAGAGTATCAGCTTTACGTTAAACCTATGAAACAAATTTTGTCATTGTGATTTCTATTTTTTCCAGGACGATGGAAGAAAATTTAAGAGCTAACCTTTAATTTAAGTGCTTGCTTGGCCAAACCGGATAAGTATAAATGGAAATATACTCAAAAATGTTGGAGTAATCTCGAAAGTTCGAATATAAGTGGCATTTTCCATAAGAAAAAAAATACTTTGATTCTCTTTGCAAAAAAAAATTTATTTTTGTGAACTAGTATTATACTATAGTTAATTATGCGATGAATATTTTTAATATGATAATTAAATTTAAATCCAAGTTTTGTATACAGTCACATTGTAAGTGTATTAAAAATACACATCTTTGCAAAGACTGAAGTTTTGAGCCTTAATAAACTAGGGGAAAGGCGAAGTGAAAGTCGCTCGGACGTTAAATTGAAAGCCAAACATGTTGCAAGCATTTGTTAGTCACTCGAAAGTTGTAACCTCTGAAAAAACCCGCAATACTCGGCTTTTCGTTTAACATCTATATTTAAACCGCAAGAGCTGTGTATCGTTATGGCTCACATTTATCTTGTGCCGAATAAACGAAGATTCGAGATACGAATACGTGTCTGGCATTTTCAAGGTTGCATTTTAATTCCATCGCACCGCGGCAGCAACCACACGCACATCTAATTTCACACACACATACACTGATACAAATACACACACACACACACACACACACACACACACACATACGGATACATATATCATATGCAAATATCCAAATGATAATACCGCACTTCATATTGGAGGTCCTTGAAATGGGATATGAAGGTCTTATCCGCCCTTCATTTAGCAGCATATTTAAATATGCCAAACACGTAGTTTGCCAAACCCAAAGATATTAAGTACATACATACTCATTTATATGAGCTACACCTAAAACAGATAAATATACATACCGATACATATATAATATATTCGAGTATGTACATATAATTTTGATTTATGCGCTTTTACTTAAGCATTACACATTCTATTTTTTCTATTGTTGCACGCAAAGCTGAGGGACAAATGACAAAGACGTAGACTGAAACAGAATGAGAAGAAGAAAGCGATTCAGAAATGGAAATGAAAGTGAAACATTTTTGACAACAGACAACAGCAACGTGGCGCCAGATTTTTGGCTTTATTTATTTGAGAAATCCATATAAAAACAAGCAGCAGGAAGTGTGTGGGATTTGCCTGAAAATTGAGTGGAAAACAACTTTGGAACTGCAATAGGCTAAGGAAAGTATAGCAGATAAATAACTGAGTTAAGTATGAGTTAAGATTTTTAAATGAAACAAGTGGAAAAGCTCCCAACTTTAGGATTCCAGTTACCAATTTAAATAAATAAAAAATATTTTTATTGCATGCTTTTAGGTACTTACATTGCTTAAAAACTTTAATCAGCCACCACCTTCCAATTTGTCCAAACTTGTTACGATTTGGTAGGATGATAGGTAATAATAGTAGTTAACGATACTTAGTAAAAAAAATCCTAATCCTAGCCACTCACACAGACGGGAATGGCTATATCGACTCGGCTGTTGATGCTGATCAAGAATATATATACTTTGTAGGGTCGGGAATGCTTCCTTCCCCCTGCTACATGCATTGCAACGAATACAATATCCTCTTTTACTTATTTTTTAAGTAACGGATATACGGATCATGACGATTAGGTTAAAGATTTTTCAGGTTTTTGATGCCTACGTATTTAAAAGAATTGAAATATTAAATAAACAATCAGTAAACTGCATATGAGGATATACATATGCTAGTGAAATTTTAACAAATACTTTTAAAAACAAATGAAATTTGAATATTAAATTTCAATTAAGTTTGATAAGGAATAAACAAAAAGAAAAAAGTTTTCTTGGATAAGAAATCAATATTAAATAACGTCAAAATTATTAATAAATTGATTTTTAGCTCAAAAATAAGTCAAGTATATAATGTTTAATGCTCTACAACTATTAAGCATTGCATCTTAAGATAATAACATTAATAAGTAAACCCTATAGGGAAAGTGGCCATATTTTTATCTAATTAATTGTTTAACGAAAAAGCAAGTTTAATTGGAAATGGTTTTTGCTTAAAGCTCGTAATATTAATAAAATTCTTATAATATTAACAACAAAGATCTATTTAACATATAGTATTATTGTAATGGGAAAAATATATAGTAATAAATTTGACATTAATTTCTGTACATTTAATGTCAAATTTTCTTATCAATAGTTATCAAATACCTTATTTGGACATTGACAAAATGGGCCTGAGTGTAAGTCATCAATAATATAAGTAAATGAACTTTTGCTATATTTTTGTGTGACACTTTAATTGAACCTTAAAATAAAAGTGTACTTTTGCATCTCTGCACTTTGTATCAGGTGAAGCTCGTAAAAGTGCAGTGAAAGCAGCGAAAAGTGAAATGAAAATTGAAATGAGATACAGTTGAACTTCCCTAACTCGAACTTCTCTAACTCGAATTTCTCTGTAACTCGAACTAAATGAGTGGCAGTAAAATTAATAAACTTAGGAAAAAGAACTCTATAACTCGAATATCTTCCTAACTCGAACCTTTTCTTTGGATAATGGGGATTCGTGTTAGGGAAGTTCGACTGTAGATAATTATACAACTGTTTCGAGGGGTGATCGGAATCAATGAATATATCAATTGAATGAATTAGACCCCTACTGAAAACCAATATAAAGAACAATCAAATGGGATTATCGGCTAGTCAAATCACAAGTTTTACATCGGACACAATAAATCGCGAAGCTATCTAATACAAAAAAAGCAATGTTGGAATTTTTAAATAGACCACATGCGGATCCCTATAGGTTTCCGTTAACGGATGGTTTTTTACCTGTCTTTTTGATAGTTGGTTCCTATTTATACTTTGTGCTAAGCCTAGGACGTCAGTTTATGTTCCAGCGGCAGCCATATGATCTCAAAAACGTGCTTAAAGTATACAATCTTGCTCAGGTCATCTACAATGGGAGTATGTTCATAGTGGTAAGTGCCGAATGCCTCATTTGAATTGGACAATAAATAATAAGCAACTTTAATTTCGTTCTTTGCAGGAAACTTATTTTATTGTTTGGGTACAACCATACAATTTGAGTTGCTTGGAAATACTACCATTGGATCATCCACTGAGAAAGATAGAACGTCTGATTGGTTATTCGTATTATATTAACAAATACGTTGACCTATTAGACACCATCTTCATAGTTCTGCGTAAGAATTATAGGCAAATCTCAGTGCTTCATCTTGTTCATCACGTGTACATGACTGTCGGGTCCTATTTTTACATACGATTTAATGGATTTGGAGGTCATGTTGTTGTCCTTTCTTATCTAAACGTACTCGTGCACTTTGTGATGTACGGATACTACTACTTTTCATCGCAGTATCCACATATGAAACAGAGTCTATGGTGGAAGAAGTACATTACAATATTACAGATGACTCAGTTCGTGATCATCCTTGCACACAATGTATGGACCCATATGCAACCCGACTGTGGCGTCGGCAGTAGCCTTATATATGCAACGTACTTCGTAGCAACTTTAATGCTCGCGATGTTTATCAATTTCTACATACAGGCATATATAATGCCAAAAGAGAATAATGGCCATAAAAAACCAAACGTAATTCAAGCATGTTCCCCTAATTTTTAATGTGTTATTAAGTGTTACATATAACTAAACACTCTTATAGAGAGGGATGAATGGTTGTGTAAGCATAGATATAAAACAATTGTATCATATAAAAAAATCAGTAATAAATATTATAGAAATTTAAATGAAATTTATGGCAGTTTTTTAACATATTGGTATCAATTGAAAAGTCATTTAAATTCCGTTTAAATGACACAAAACTTTCCTTAACCCATTGACTACTCTTCGAAAATTTCGAATTTATGTAAAAGTAAATTTTCGAAAAAAAAAAAAAAATAAATGTTTGATGCAAAAAGCTTCTTTAAACAATTTTAATAGTGATTGTTAAAAAAATTTTTAAAAATCTTTTCGCTCATATATATATTTTTTTTTTTTTAAAGAAAGTGCCAAAAATCCACTTTTTTACATAGTCATTTTTAGCAATCTTTTAAAAGTCATAAAAAATTCTAATGAATAAATTTTGACAAATTTTTTTTTGCAGTCACTCTTAGAATTGTTAGAAGAATTTTTCTGCATCAAACATTTTTTTTAAAAAAGTTTCTAAAATCGACTTTTACATAAATTCAAAATTTTCTAAGGGTTAAGGAAAGTTTTGTATCATTCAAACGAAATTTAAATGACCTTTCCATTGATGCCAATATGTTAACGATATTTGAAAATCTTTAAGTTTGAAGATAAAAGTTGCTCTGCATACTTTAAGCTGTGAGCCACTGTTCATAAAACGACTATAAAGAATTTTAGACAGTCTACAGCAACGTGGAGCCAGATTTTTGGATTTGTTCAGGCCTTTTTTAATATTAAATAAACAATCAGTAAACTACATATGAGTATATACAACTTATATATTAAATTTCAATTAAATTTGGTAAGGAATAAATAAGGAATAATAAGGAATAAATAAAAGGAAATCCGAAATTAATAATGGCAAATATACACAATGCTCTATAATTAAAACACAAATTAATTATTAAACATATTTTCAACGAATTGATAATTCAAGGACGAAGACAGATTGCTTGGAAATGGTTTTTGCATTGGACTTGTAATATCAAAAAGCAATTGAGCTGGAATTAAAATTTATTCATAAAACTTATAATATTAACAACAAAGATCTATAAACATAAAGTGCAAAGCACAGTGAGTGTAATTCATCAAATATATAAGTAAATAAGCTTTTGCTATATTGTTTAAGACACTTTAATTGAACCTTAAAATAAAAGTGTACTTTTGCATCTCTGCACTTTGCATCAGGTGAAGCTCGTAAAAGTGCAGTGGTGAAAAGTGAAATGAGATAGATAATTATACAACTGATTCGGAGGGTGATCAGAATCAATGAATATATCAATTGAATGAATTAGACCCCTACTGAAAACCAATATAAAGAACAATCAAATGGGATTATCGGCTAGTCAATTCACAAGTTTTACATCGGACACAATAAATCGTGAAGCGGTCTAATACAAAAAAAAGCAATGTTGGAACTTTTAAATAGACCACATGCGGATCCCTATAGGTTTCCGTTAACGGATGGTTTTTTACCTGTCTTTTTGATAGTTGGTTCCTATTTATACTTTGTGCTAAGCCTAGGACGTCAGTTTATGTTCCAGCGGCAGCCATATGATCTCAAAAAAGTGCTTAAAGTATACAATCTTGCTCAAGTTATCTACAATGGGAGTATCTTCATATTGGTAAGTGCCGAATGCCTCATTTGAATTGGATAATTAATAATAAGCAACTTTAATATCGTTCTTTGCAGGGAACTTACTTTCTTGGTTGGTTACAACCATACAATTTCAGTTGCTTGATAATACAACCATTGGATCATCCACTGAGAAAGATAGAACGTCTGATTGGTTATTCGTATTATATTAACAAATACGTTGACCTATTAGACACCATCTTCATAGTTCTGCGTAAGAATTATAGGCAAATCTCAGTGCTTCATCTTGTTCATCATGTGAACATGATTGTCGGAGGCTATTTTTACTTACGATACAATGGATATGGAGGTCATGGTATTGTCATGGGATATCTAAACGTACTCGTGCACTTTGTGATGTACGGATACTACTACTTTTCATCGCAGTATCCACATATGAAACAGAGTCTATGGTGGAAGAAGTACATTACAATATTACAGATGATTCAGTTCGTGCTCATCCTTGCACACAATGCATGGACCCATATGCAACCCGACTGTGGCGTCGGCAGTAGCCTTATATATGCAACGTACTTCGTAGCAACTTTAATGCTCGCGATGTTTATCAATTTCTACATACAGGCATATATAATGCCAAAAGAGAATAATGGCCATAAAAAACCAAACGTAATTCAAGCATGTTCCCCTAATTTTTAATGTGTTATTAAGTGTTACATATAACTAAACACTCTTATAGAGAGGGATGAATGGTTGTGTAAGCATAGATATAAAACAATTGTATCATATAAAAAAATCAGTAATAAATATTATAGAAATTTAAATGAAATTTATGGCAGTCTATTAACATATTGGTATCAATTGAAAAGTCATTTAAATTCCGTTTAAATGACACAAAACTTTCCTTAACCCATTGACTACTCTTCGAAAATTTCGAATTTATGTAAAAGTAAATTTTCGAAAAAAAAAAAAAAAATAAATGTTTGATGCAAAAAGCTTCTTTAAACAATTTTAATAGTGATTGTTAAAAAAATTTTCAAAAATCTTTTCGCTCATATATATTTTATTTTTTTTTTTTTTAAAGAAAGTGCCAAAAATCCACTTTTTTACATAGTCATTTTTAGCAATCTTTTAAAAGTCATAAAAAATTCTAATGAATAAATTTTGACAAATTTTTTTTTGCAGTCACTCTTAGAATTGTTAGAAGAATTTTTCTGCATCAAACATTTTTTTTAAAAAAGTTTCTAAAATCGACTTTTACATAAATTCAAAATTTTCTAAGGGTTAAGGAAAGTTTTGTATCATTCAAACGAAATTTAAATGACCTTTCCATTGATGCCAATGTGTTAACGATATTTGAAAATCTTTAAGTTTGAAGATAAAAGTTGCTCTGCATACTTTAAGCTGTGAGCCACTGTACATAAAACGACTATAAAGAATTTTAGACAGTCTACAGCAACGTGGAGCCAGATTTTTGGATTTGTTCAGGCCTTTTTTAATATTAAATAAACAATCAGTAAACTACATATGAGTATATACAACTTATATATTAAATTTCAATTAAATTTGGTAAGGAATAAATAAGGAATAATAAGGAATAAATAAAAGGAAATCCGAAATTAATAATGGCAAATATACACAATGCTCTATAATTAAAACACAAATTAATTATTAAACATATTTTCAACGAATTGATAATTCAAGGACGAAGACAGATTGCTTGGAAATGGTTTTTGCATTGGACTTGTAATATCAAAAAGCAATTGAGCTGGAATTAAAATTTATTCATAAAACTTATAATATTAACAACAAAGATCTATAAACATAAAGTGCAAAGCACAGTGAGTGTAATTCATCAAATATATAAGTAAATAAGCTTTTGCTATATTGTTTAAGACACTTTAATTGAACCTTAAAATAAAAGTGTACTTTTGCATCTCTGCACTTTGCATCAGGTGAAGCTCGTAAAAGTGCAGTGGTGAAAAGTGAAATGAGATAGATAATTATACAACTGATTCGGAGGGTGATCAGAATCAATGAATATATCAATTGAATGAATTAGACCCCTACTGAAAACCAATATAAAGAACAATCAAATGGGATTATCGGCTAGTCAATTCACAAGTTTTACATCGGACACAATAAATCGTGAAGCGGTCTAATACAAAAAAAAGCAATGTTGGAACTTTTAAATAGACCACATGCGGATCCCTATAGGTTTCCGTTAACGGATGGTTTTTTACCTGTCTTTTTGATAGTTGGTTCCTATTTATACTTTGTGCTAAGCCTAGGACGTCAGTTTATGTTCCAGCGGCAGCCATATGATCTCAAAAACGTGCTCAAAGTTTACAATCTTGCTCAAGTTATCTACAATGGGAGTATATTCATATTGGTAAGTGCCGAAAGCCTCATTTGAATTGGATAATTAATAATAAGCAACTTTAATTTCGTTCTTTGCAGGGAACTTATTTTATTGTTTGGGTACAATCATACAATTTGAGTTGCTTGGAAATACAGCCATTGGATGCTCCACTGAGGATGCTGGAACGTCTGATTGGTTATTCCTATTATATTAACAAATACGTTGACCTATTAGACACCATCTTCATAGTTCTGCGTAAGAATTATAGGCAAATCTCAGTGCTTCATCTTGTTCATCATGTGAACATGACTATCGGATCCTATTTTTACATACGATTCAATGGATATGGAGGGCATTGTATTGTCATGGGATATCTAAACGTACTCGTGCACTTTGTTATGTACGGATACTACTACTTTTCATCGCAGTATCCACATATGAAACAGAGTCTATGGTGGAAGAAGTACATTACAATATTACAGATGACTCAGTTCGTGATCATCCTTGCACACAATGCATGGACCCATATGCAACCCGACTGTGGCGTCGGCAGTAGCCTCATATATGTAACATACTTCGTAGCAACTTTAATGCTCGCGATGTTTATCAATTTCTACATACAGGCATATATAATGCCAAAAGAGAATAATGGCCATAAAAAGCCAAGCGTAATTCAAGCATGTTCCCCGAATTTTTAATGCAATTCATGCAATTTTTATTATTCGTTAATGTGTAATGAGTAACTAAATACTCTTACAGAGAGGGTAGACGGAGTGTAGGGTATTGTAAACACAGATTTAAAACAATTTTTTCAAATAAAAAAAACTAATAATAAATATTACAGAAATTAAAATGAAATTTATGGCAATGAATTATACTAGGCAACAAAATTGGGTGTATCACATGTAGCATTAACATAAACAAAACCCAATCTTCTTGATACATTCGAAATACACATTTAAAAAATTTTTTATTACATAAAAATATATTTTTTCAGCCTGTTTTAGTAGTGCTAACATTTGTCATCAGTTTAAAAAAAATTAAAACATTTTAAAATAGGCTGTGACATTTTCAAGTAATGATGCAAAACAAAAAATCTAAATTTAAAAAAAAAGTTTTCTCGTAATGGTGTTACAAAAATGTCAATTTATTTGTCAGGTGTTATTAGCCAAATCAACTGTCAGTTTTTCAGAATTCAATTAGAGTGGGAGACTTGATAAAATTTAAATATCGGTGAGTTAAATTAGTTGATTTTTTAAGGTGTTTAATTACTATTGTAAAGAGAATTTGATATAAAAGGTATAGAAATTAATGTCAAATTTTAAATAATGTGTTAAATAAAACCTATACGTACCTTAAAAAAACGGCTCTAAATTCAGTAAAAATGGCAGTAGATGTTTGTGGAACACACCTGTCAATCTGCCTTATCAACGTGATATAAGAAGGTAAATGTTGTCTTTAGACGTTTCTTTTCCTAAATAATGGTGCATTTTTGTGAATGTCAAAGGAGTTCTTTATTATATATAAACACCCACCCACTCATGTTGATATACATATTATATACAGTTGAACTTTAATAACACGAATCACCCCTATCCAAAGAAAAGGTTCGAGTTATAGAGATATTCGATTAAAACAGTCCTTTTTCTTAAGTTTATTAATTTTACTGCCACTCATTCAGCTCGAGTTAGAGAGAAATTCGAGTTATAGAAGTTCCAGCATTGGAAGTTTAACTGTACTTGATATGAAGAAACGCAATTTATGCTAGGACCAACTGATTCTTTTATTTTGTGTATTGCCTCTGTGAGCTGTTTGTTAAATTTATTACGTATTTATCATAATAATAAGTATACGAAGAGAAACCTTTTCGTATCGCATTAAAAAATCATTGCCTACTTCTAGGCAGCAGCATAACGATTGCGCGTTCTTGTTGTTGTTGCTTTCGCTTGGTATAATTTCAATAAATATTGTCCAACTTTGCAACGATGTGCCAATGATAAAGTGCCAAATAGGAAATGGGCGTTAGGGCGTGGACGCATATATAAATTTAGATATTGTTCATCCAAGAGGCTCAAGAGCCTGTAAACCTTTGTTCTGTGGCTGCACCTTTTTGCTGTTGTTGCTGTTACTTTTTCTTCTTTATCAGAAAACTCTCGTAATGATTACGAGCCCGCCAGCTGTTTGCTATGCCACGCGCCAACCCCGAAAATTTTTATCTTTCCCACGCTTAACGTTTTCTTCAATATACTCTTGAAGAAGGTATAATACATAATTTTAAGAAAATAAATGAGGCCTAGCAGATCCTAGCAGATATATAGATTTCAACTGTTTATTAGTTTTAGAGCCATGTTGATGAAATTAGTTAGGTAGATTTTTATTTTAGATATATTATATAGATGCCATAAGTCGTACTTTGAATACAGAGTGTCAAATCATCGGCGTGCCAAAGTTAATTTCGATTCCTTGTTTTTCTTGCGTTTGGCTGGGCGCAGAGTTGAGTTCAGAGCATCTTCAACGGCTGCTGAGCAATTTTGGGTCTTAACCTTGACTTGCTTACGGCATCCACGAGCGCGCACACTCAATGTGGGCGTGGTGGAGGCGAAGCGCCATCTTGACGAATGCTGCCTGTTGTCACTGGGCTTCGTCGTCTAATCTTATCATTCACATTGGGTTACAGCTGCCTGCTGTGTGTAAAACCGAACGTCGAGTCGTTTAATGTCGTCTCCTGAAAGTCATTTAAAATTATGTACATCAAGGAAAAGCAGTAGGAAAAGCTACAGTTTCAGCTTAAGCTACGTCCAGTTGAAAAAAAAATTATATATATATGTACAATATAGTCTTTCTAATTTAGTCCACGCGACTTTTATGACTTTAATGGCCTACCACTTTGGCATCCCCTCCATCTCTCACTCTCAGCTGTTGACTGTCGCCTGGGGATTTGTCATTAGGTATTATTGTTGTTATTCTTGCTCTTCCACATCCTTGTATCCTGCCCGGCGCTTGCTGTTTGGGATTAGGTAACTTGCCCAGCTGCCTTTTGTGCCACCGCATTGATTTATATTTTTCCACATTTTTATGGGACTTCTGGCTGTGTTTAAAGCGCCAACAACGTGGCTATTTATAGTTTATGTTTATAGCCACAAGGGAACACAACTGAGGCGCCGTTTTTTGTAAATTCCTGACCATTTCACCTGGCCAAGCAAAATGTTCGATAATCAAAGCACTTAATTGGCGAATAAAATAAATATAGTTAAATATAAATAATGTAATGAATACATATAATTTTTGACAAAAGCCAAAACAGTTAAAGAACTTGTCATTTGAGCAAGTAAAATAGATGAATAAGGGGCTTACATTTTCATCATGATTTAGTCTTATTAAAAATTTTTATTATTACGTCTGCCATGGTATTTAGTCTGCGACGAATTAAGCATCAAATCCATGGAAACTTATAATTCTTGTTTCTAAGAAATTTGAACTTATTGATTTTCAAGCCTATTGAAATAAAGCTCACAGTGAATTGGAGTCAAGACTATGGAAATGCTTTAAAATTCCTGTATACTTGGATTTTGATTTAGGACTATGATTTAAATAGATTATAGTATTTTATAGATACTTTACAGTTTAATACCTTTTTGGATTCTCTAAAATATATATTATTGTGAAACCTAATTAATTAAACCCTCTTTTAAAATGCAATTAACTTATAAATGTTTATATTTGGCTTCCTTAACTCGATGGGAAACTAGGTCAAGGATACCATAAAGTAGTCAATAAAAAATGCCAATCGAATTCTAATTAACTAACTGGGCTAAGTAAACTGGCAATTTGCGAGTAATTCGATTGCCAAAATAGTTCAATATGTTTGCCCGAAACTTTCATTGCTCAAGCAATTAGTTGATAAGCAAATAATAGTATTAAAAATTGATTATAAGATGGTTTTTGCATGTGCATATTGAAATTTGAGGATGGCAAATAAAGCGCAATTAAAAGACAAAGTATCTACACGTGGGCAAAAGTAAAAGCAATCAATAATTTGAGATGATATGCGAGAATGAGGAGGAGAAGGAGCAGGAGGAGAAGAAGGGTGGGAGGGGCATTTTCTGCCCCATCAAAGGACTTTTTGCATTCACACCACTTAACAGTTCATTAGACAGCCGACGCGCACAAACTGTATCTCAAATCTAGGCGAATGAGTATCTGTGAAATGCTCGGAAAAGATGGCAGAATGAGGGACGACTGTCAAGTGTCTTTGTGTGACATGTTGTCGCTTTGACATGTTTAAAAATAAATATAATATAACAAAAAAATATAAAACGAAGGAAAGGAACAATGTTGAGCGTAACTTTTCCAGGGAAAATGCGATACACAATAATTAATGTGCTCAACTCATTGAGCAATTAATTAATTTAGCGTTAATAATATTTAGCGATGTTGCTGACAACTTTGTGATGGGACAACTGGTTTGGGCAGCATACTTTTAGCACACACTGTATGCTGCTATTTTTATCAATGGCAACGTCAACGGCATTCGTCTTACTAGAACTCGTTACTCGTCTGCCATCTCCTTCAAGGAAGTTCATCAAAGTCAAGCACAGCCACAGGACAAGGAGGGACCAATGTCTACCTGCCAAGTCAGTTGACACATGTGTCTTGTGGCATATGTGTGTGTGTGTGAAAGTGTGTGTACTGAAAGGAAATTTATTTCATTACAACTCAGCACCCAACGCAATCGTCTGTCTGTTTGTCGGCTGGCTGTCGATACGTATGACTATTTGACTGGCAAGCTTCCGTTTCAGTTTGCCATTTTTATCTACTTGTATCAGACTGTCAGTTTCCTGCTGGAAAACTTCCTCCTTCCACGCACGTAAATTTCCATGGTGTGTGGCACGTGCAGAGCTTCTGGCATAAAAATCAATTAACTTGATTTAATTCCACGAATTACTTGTGCTGTAAAAACTTTTACCCAAACAAACATGTGCCACAAAAATTCGCATCTCATATCGTTTTTCTGCGCGCATTTTCTCTGTATTTTTTCAGCGTTTTGCATGAGCTTAGGATTGTAAATTTGTTTGCCAGACTGGATGCTGAGCCATAAGCTCATTGGCTGAGAGCTGTTGGTAGACCTGTACCACCAAATGGGCTGACAATTTAATTTGTATTTAACGTGCAGCTCGCACTTATCGCAGACTCACAGACTATTTACAATAGGCAGGACAAATTCAATTTGATGAGCCTTAACAACTGGTTTGAGGTGTTGTACAGGGTATGGATTACAACTTAATCGCTTGCTCTGCATAGACATATGTACATATGTGAATGTGTATGTGCGTGTATGCACAGCTGCAAAATGTTAAGCCAAAATCCTTGTCTCTCGTTTTGATATTATTGCAAAAAATTTTGTTAAATATCATGTTGACCACATTCGTCCGTAATTTTTTTGCCAATTGCAACACATGCAACTAACACATAGTCAATTTAAATATGGTTATGCAGAATATGTTCATAATACTTCTCTCTGAAGTGAACCAAAAACAAAACCCACAAAATGCCAAATTGTATCTTCTGTATATTTTATAAGCTAATCGATATCTTTAGATTCAGGATATGTGTAGGATGTTTTCCCTGTGTGCAAGTTTCTGAACAGGATTAAAGTTTGTGTGCGGAAATCATGTAATATTTATAACTTTGTAAATTGTAGTGTTCTAGAAAGCAGTCAAACCTTCGTAGATATATTTATAATTTGTATAAGAAAAAAATTATTTGAAAATAAAAAATTAATAAGTCAATTTTTTGATTACCAAAGAAGGAATATATACAAAAGGGTTTGTTAAAAGGCTGACAATAATAATAATTTAAAATAACTACATTTTTATTATTTTAATGTATTTTAAGTTTATTTGTCGATGATATATGTATTTTGATATTTATGTATTTTGCTATCACTTTTAAATTAGCGCAAATGCATCATACTAACACTGTACGCATTAACTTCCGTTCATTTATTCGTCAAAGCATGGGATTTTATTTCTTAAGCAAATATTGTTGAGTTGCTGTCAAAAGTGTATTAGAGCCTAAGTGCGTGTGTATGTATTTTTAAATGAGTGCATGAGTGTGAGTGTGTATATGAATAGAGCTTTAACTTTAGAGCACGTTGCCAAACATGGCGTATACAGAATGTCAAATACTTAGATACATTTCGTCCAATTTGTATGTGAAGAATTGATAAACTGTTAGATTGATTGAATGACGCATTGAATGCGCCCTCAAGTAGGCAAATCAACGTCTCTCTGACTGCCATTTTTCCGACATAAGGAAAAGTTGGCGCAACTGCTGAAGCTAAATCTGAAGCTCAAGACGATAAACGATTGCCAGCCATCATTAAGGACATAAGGGATATTTAACATAGTTGCATAGTACAAGGATCCGAGAGGGAGGGGAGGAGACTCGGTTGAGTATGCGCACATTTCAAGCACGTCATCGGTTAAATGAAAACATGGCTGTAACCATGGAACGAGCCAGGAGGTCGGACAGTCAGAACGTCAATCTGACAGGATTTAACAGAGTTTAACGAACTTGTCAACGCAGCACATTGGTTGTCTGTGTGAGTAAGTGTGTGTGGTTTGAGTGTGTGTGTAAGTGTGTACGCACTTTGGCGCACCGTTACTTGCCACAGTCTTGTGGTAATGCGGGCATTAAGAATATCCGCTCAAAGCTTTCAAAATCCGATTTCATGTTACACACGAAAGCTTACGAAACGTATTGACAAGCTTTTTTCGTTAGGTTTCAGCTGACATTGCTGTAGGTTTGTGTATTGACTAAGCTGGGTGGGATATTTGAAATTGTCTTTACTAGAAGTTTATTTGACGAAAAGGCAATTTCCTCAAATCTGCGAAATACTTTAGGCAAATTTCAAAAAGAATTTATCAAATAAACATAAGATTAATTCAGTAAGAAACAACCTATGTACAAATTTCAGAATTTGTTTTCACTTTTAATTAAATTTCACAAAAAAAAGTGATATATCAAAGATATTTTACTTTCGACATAGGATACGCATCAAAAGACATTTATTTTGGGTTCAAAAATATAAAGATTTTAATACTTGTTATACACTAGCTAGATATATACAATGTATATAATACATACTAGTCAATTTTTTTCACTACCAAGCGGTTATCAGTATTGTAATCTAACTTTTCGTACTTTGTGTCATTTTAAACACGCTTAGTGCTAGTGTTACCTTAGTGACTGCATAAAAAATATTTTGTTTCACTTAACATTTTATCGAAAAAACTGAAATTTTATAAAAATGTTAAAATAATATGATAACATTTTATTTTTATAATTGTTTTAACATTTAAAAAAAAGTTTTAAAAAAATAAAATTACAAAAATTGGCATAATTTGCATTTGATTGTTATTTTATGCCCTTTTTGTTTTTTTTTTTTAAGAAAAATAAGAGCAGGCGAGGCACTATAAAGAAAGTAAATTAACGGTCAAGTGCAAATTTATGTACATTTTTGTTTATTATTTTTTTCAATTTTTTTTTAATATAAAAAAAATGTAAAAAAATTTTTTTTTTTTTATTTTATTTTTACATTTTTAAAAAAATTTTAATTTTCTTGAAAAAATGTTAAGTGAAACAAAATATTTTTTGTGCAATCGCTTAGCTATCTAAGCGTGTTTGAAATGACAAAAAATAAGCAAAGTTTCTCGATAAAAATCGGAAGCTCGAAAATGATTTTAGACCCAAGGTTTCTTGGGCAAACCTTCTTAGAATTGATCGTAGGTTATGATTTTGATTTTAGTCCATACAAATTGACCCACCCTAATATACATACTAGTCATTAGTTAACCACCTTTTGGAAGTTACCAGCCGTGCTGCTTGTGCAGGACATGTTTGTAAATAGTAAAGGGCACAGGATACGGTTTTGGCACAGGTATTTTAATGTGCTTAATCACTTCAACGGGATAGGGTTTCTCAATTTCCACGGGATACGGCTTCTCCACGGTGTACGGTATTTTGCGTTCCGTGATTTCGGGAACTATTTTATAGACGGGCACTTGAATTTCCTGCTGAACGGGCACGTGAACTGCATAAGGTTCCGGTATTTGCAGTTTGATAACATTGGGTACCTTAACAGTGGGTCCAAGCATTAAATCCACAGTGGTTGGGAGTTGATTTTAAATGAAATGAATACCTGAACAGCCACGGGATGTGGTATGGGCAGAGGCACCTTCTCGATGACATGGACGGGCACGTGCTTCGATATCTCCGAGTAAGTGGTTGGTGTGTCTTGGTGCTGATGTTGATGTTGATGATGATACTCCTCACCACCTCCGCTTCCACCACTTCCGCCATAATACCCCTCTCCCGAGTGCTCCGAGGCGCAGATCAGCGACAGACTGCAGATCAACATCTAGCCAGGTATATCAAAACTGAAGATGAATTTATCCTGAGAGATTTTATTACACTTACTAGTAGCCACATTTTAGTTATGATTTATTGTTAGTTCCCTGTGTTCGCTAGGAGTTTCAGTTTAGCAATGCAAGTGGTTTATACTTTTTGCCAGCTTTTATAGACCGAAAAGTGAAAGATTTTGCAGTTGCAGTTGCAATTGGTCAACTGTTGAGTTGATGTAACCATAACATTGAAAAAGAAAGTATTGCATTACCAATAGGATCGCATAATTTTGTTCATTGTGCTTTTCCAAGCAAATGTTATAACAACAAATTGGGTTCAAGTGGGGTATCAAGTGTTGCCCATTTGGCTGGCAAAGTGAATGGCCCTGTCATCGTCCCCTCCCCCCCTCCCCCATCCCCGCGTACTACTCCTTTATCTGCTGGCCTGGCTTTGGGGTTAAGGTTGTAACACGTACTTGAGTTCTGCTATCGCTTCCGTCAACCGTAACCCGGCACAGGCGAAAAGTGATAGTCGCCAAGCTGACGCTCCACTGCAGCCAGTCAGACAACTTTAAGTAGTCAGTGGAGAGTCTGAGATTTGCACAAACAAGCGTCAGTCTTGGCTAAGAAATGGGCAGCACCATGGGCTGGGTCGTAGGCACAGCAAACACTCCAAAACTGGTTATCCCTGTCGCAGTTTAAGTAGTTAGGAAAACTGAAACACTAAAACTGTTACGATGCCTAACATAGAATTACCTATAAAATGGAGCTTCCGCTTTTTTTTATGACAATGGCATAATAACTATATCAATTTGCATCTTAGCCAAACTAAATCCAATCTTAAAAAGAGGGCTAAAAGTCTGAATACGAAAAATATTTTTGACAACATACGACTTCAATATCAATGTAAAAAACAGGAAAGATTCATATTTACGATTTGTCTAAATTAATTTAGAACAAGCGGAACAGTCGAGGGCACTCGACAGTAATATACCCTGGGCCTAAGCCTCGGCACTCCGAAAATTTGATGACAATGCAATTGTCATACTAATCCTTAATTATCAACCTGTCGTTTTTTTGGTAGCTACATATGTATATAATATAAATGAGTGATTTATAAAATTTTAAAATGAATTTGAAGTAAAAATTATTTAAAAATTTTTTAAAAATAATTGATAATTCCAAATCAGAAATTGAACCCACACACGGGCAAGTATCTCTAGCAGTACACAGAATATTAAAATAAATGGAAAATATGAAATAATTAAAAATCATCTGCATCGACAGATTGATGATTCGAACCGCGATCTCCCGCTTCGCTGGCCGAGCGCCTATCATCTCCACCACTCCTCCACTTGCACTAATGATGCCAAATTCTATATACATTCTCGATGTACATTCTGGCAGAGTAAATGTAAAATGAATAAATTGACCATTAATTCAATTTATATACATAGATATTCTGCCAATCGAATAGCTTAATAACTTCACTATATACGACCCAATCGTGTTGAAAGATGGTGATTAGTCTCTGGGCATGATCCTACACCCGTTAGTGTACCAAAAATTTAAAATTTCAGCTTAAAACCCTAAATTAAAGGTGATGCAAGTTTTTGATGAGTTACGCCCAATATATTGGGCGTGGCAAAATTTTAATATGAACTGATATTGCCCTTGTCATTCCAAATTTGACAAGGGTATATCGACTTGGATGTTGATGCTGATCAAAAATATATATACTTTATGGAGTCGGAGATACAACAAAAAATAAATCAGTCAAAAGCGGCGTTATAATATAAATGACTTCAGTTCAAGTCAGAGTTAATTGTATATTTTTTTGATTTTCATGATTTTCGATTAATTTTTATTTATACAAAATGCGAATCGAGATATGGGGAAAGACTTTACATTTCGCTTGGATATCGCTAAACTAACTAACTAATCGCATACAGACTAAAGAAATGCGTTCTCTTAGGCTTTTTCGTCCAACTCCTCATCCCATTCCCAGTTGTCGAACTCTTCCTGCAAGGAAACAGAACAGCATACGAATTATATTTAATCCGAAACTTATAACTCATGATGATCAACTTACGTAATCGTCTAAGCTGCCCTTTTCTTCGGGCAAGGCTGCGGGGGCACAGGCCAAATAGGGCACGCCCGAGTTATGGCCGGAACACTCGCAGTTTTGTGTGCCAATGGGCGTGGCACTTTGGGCCACACGCTTGGCAAAGATGTTGGCGAACCGCACAATTGGATATTTACGCTCGGGCGCCAATTTGCGTGCACTGAACACGGATCCTTTTGTCTCCAGCGCCAAGGACGTGCAGATGCCCAAGTTCGCCTTGGATATTTTCGCCAGTTTTCGTGCTTCGGAGCTGCCCTCAGGGAAGCGCTTGGAATACACAATATTCTTGTCCAAGCCAAAGAAGTGTCGCAGTTTCTTATCGCGCTCGAAATCAAACTCCGTGTCCGCCAAAATGTGCAGATTGACGCCTTCCTCCTGCATGAACTGCAATATGGAGGCGGAATCAAAGCGCATGTCCTTCGCCGCACAGCTGCTACACGAGAGCAGGATAAATGTCTTGGATACTCCGGGACGGAAGTTCAAACGAGATGCTGTCGAGATGGCCATAAGAATGTCATTGCTGCTGCCATTGCCCGTATTAATGTGGTCAAAGTAGTTGGCCAACTGATCCGGCTTTGAGGTGAACACACTCTGCTCGTAGAAAATGCTGCGCGGCTTATCAAAAGGCTCAATGCCACCAAAAGCCACCACTGCATAGCTGCAAAATTAAACGAGTTAATAGACTGCCTTGGCTAATACTATTTGTTTAGTTAGTTGTTACCGATTGTTGGTCAATTTGGCAGCTCGCAGCTGCTCGTCGATGCTCGTCACAACGCTCATAATGCTCTTGGACTCCTTGAGATGCGCATTGCAAGGCTTGGCCTCCACAATGAAGACGACATCGCTGCTGCTGGGAATATCTGTCCCGCTGAGCTCCATGAATTTGCCCTCTGGCACATAGGAACCATTCGCCAATTGACAGCTAAAAAACCGGGTATAATACATGTTAGTCTTAACTTTTCTTTTAGAATTTTAAAATATGTTTAATACTGATTTCGAGCTTTCATCTCAATAAAAATAATATTAAATATTTGTGTGTAACTTAACATCATTCTTATATGTGCATATAATTCCTTATAAGAACTTTTGAAGAACAATAATTTAATATCAAAGATGAAATATACTAATTTGGAAACAAATCCATAAGAAAGGACAACTGATAGGGAGCCAAATAAATTTGCAAAATTTAAAATCAAAAATATTTTATTATTGTATATATACAGTGGCGATCAAAGAAAACAGGGCACCATAAAAGAGCGGTTTTTTGAGTTTTTTTTTAAGTGTATATTTATTTGACCATAGGGAAAACGGAAAACATGTAAATTTTCGAATTTTTTAAAAGTCTACTTTCTACTAAAACTTTTTTCCTCGGGCTTAAACAAAAAATGTTAAGATACGACAAAATTCTTCAAATTTAATTTAATAGAGCCTGCAAAACAACAATGTTCAAAAATCTCTTCTCTAATATTTTTTGAAAATTTCTAAAAATTAGTATTTTAACCAATTTTTCCTGATTTTCATACAAAAATTAGCTTAACGAACAATTTTCAATATTTTGCATCAAAATATTTTTTGTTAAAGACCGAGGAAAGAAAAAAAAAGACTTTTACAAAAATTCAAATTTTACATGGGTACTTAACGGGTTGAAAAAAATTTTGTATCAATTAAACGGTCGCTAAGCATCGTACGTTTTTCCAATCGTCGAATAAATATACACTTTAAAAAAAACTCCAAAAACTGCTCTTTTGTGGTTCCCGGTTTTTGTTTGTTCTCCACTGTATGTTTAATAAAATTTGTATAATTTGTAATTGGAAATATTGGGAATACAAATATAGATAGTGTAAAATAACTTTTAAATGGTGCAAGGAGCGTTTAGTGTCTAGAGTTGTACTTACAAGACACACTGATCCGGAACACGCATGGGCACCTTCAACGAGGTGCAGGTTTCGATGTAGGCCAAGGCAGCGGCACAGGCGCCCTTTATAGCCGGATGTCCCGGTCGAATGGGCTGCGATTTCATTCCCAGATCGAGGCACATCTCATAGAAAGGAGCAGGATCAACGACAGCACTGCAGGCAGACAAAATTCCACCGTGGAAGAAACTGTCGCAAATTGCACTAACTTCGTTTGTAGTTATTTCATTCTTGGCCAATTGATTTGGGTTGCAATGTTGCAGACTCCAGGAGTCCGTAAACTGTTGCGTTTGATTCGTAATCAAGCTGTTGGACATGGTGTACTCATCGTAGGGCTCGTTGTTCAAAGTGCCCAGGAGTCCGGCAGTTCTGGCAAAGTACCAGCCGCTCACCTCGAACCAACAGAGATCGAACTGAACGTTGCAGTGCAAACTGAATTGTGTATCGGAGATAATGGAGAGTATGTCCAGCTCACGATAGATGTTAACTGCACCCAATTTTAGTGGTAAAATGGGCTGTGGATTGCCATTGATGCTAATGTGCTGTGGGAGAATTAAAACAAAGATATTAATTGTCAGTTATGGTTAGAACTGTCATTCATTGTGCTACTCACATCTGTGCCCAGATCAATTTCTATAAGCTGTCCATTGGCTACAAAGCTCAGCTTGCGTGTGGACAAAAGTCCAGCGTCTCGACTAGCCTGTGATTGTGCCTAGAATTAGAAAAGTATTTGATGTTAGTGTGAAATACTTTTTAACTTAGTTTAGGTTAACATTGGTTAATATAAATCACATTATCAGGTGTGCCACAGAAATATCTTCCCCTTGAATTTCACGTTAATTTAATTTCTCCGTGCCACAGTCAACTCAAGTGAAAATTTTAGAGGGAAACGAAATCATTGCTCAATCTACTGCCGTTCGATGCCATGAAAATAATGTCACATATTTGTTCGAATTTTAGAATTTAGAGTTATCAAGCAACTTCTATTGTTTGTCGCGCCAATTACCCTTAAATTTTTTTAGGCTATGTAACATCAATTATTATATAACTAAATTAAATTATATTGATTAAAAAATAAATAAAATAAAAACCTATTATTCTGCAATGATAAACTTAAATAGTTTTCTAAACAACCCTTGGAAAATTTAATCTGAGAAAGGGCCAACCCTATTAGTCTAGTTCGAAAAGGTTAGTGAACATGCTAAAAAAAATAAATCACTCGAAGTTCTGTGGCACTGAGAAATTTTGCGAGCGGAATTGCTTTTGTCTGAATTCGCTTTCACTTGCGATTTCTGTAGCACACCTGTATAATTAGTTTTTAATAATGAAAAACAATTCAATTTTTTAGTTTAATGTCTCATTTTCAAATATTGTTTGAAATTGCAAATATTTTTTTGTCATCAGTCTATTGTTGACGTTTAATAAATCTATTTAATATACTTATTTAAATAAACATTTACTTACCGCCGGTTCGAGGAGCAGCGTAAAGTTCCGTTTGAAAAAGTCGTGAGCCAGCAAATAACTGCACTGAGCTTGAGGCAGCTGCTCAAAGTTCAAGTTGAGACCCACAAATCGCTGATCGAAGGTCATGTAATGACGTGAGTCGATAAGCAGGGCACGTGCTATAAGAAAAGTAAAGAAATATAAATAACAAGTCACAATGTAGTCGTCTACAAAATACCGTAAGTGCAAATACATATAAAGAAATATTTTTAATAACATTTTATTATATGTTATAGCATTGCAAATGGTTTTTCGAAAACCTACATTTCAAATTTGGAGCCTCTAGCTCTTATAGTCTCTGAGATTGACGGACGGACAGGGCTAAATCTACTTGTCTTCTAATTATAATCAAGAACAAATACATAAAATAACTGGCGCTTTTTTATGATAACCATTTTGGACTGCAGTTGAACTCAATTAAACTTGAACTTACAGTAGTAAGGAGGCAGCCAAGTCTTGGGATCCAAATGAGCTCGCATATTGTACAGCTTCATGATGATCGATGAGTTGGTTTCACTTAGGAAATTCTGGACCTTCGAGAGCATTTTGTATTCGGGAATCTCTTCGAATTTGGGCGTCTCGTTGAATGCATGCCAGGACATGGGCAGCTTTTGCTCCAGATCAATAATGCCCACTTCTGGGTCAAAGATGAACTTGGTCTTGGCCTCTCTGTACATGTCCGCCGTTTCCAGAGCATTCAACGCATAATTACGGAATTTATTGCGCAACAATCCGTACAATTGATGAATGCGATACTCGAGCTGCAGCTCGTCGGCAAACCATTCCAAACGGGCCACGACTTCATTGTACTTTTGCACCACAATATTGACTTGTTCGATTTTCTGCAACTCCTTGATCTCGTGCCAGATTTCCGTGAGCACTTCATTCAGTTCGGCGCCAAATGGCACCAGCTTGAAGTACTTCTCCTTGATGAAGTTCCAGGTGAGCGTTGAGTATTTTTTGATGTTGGTAATTGCATCATTTGACTGGAAGTCTCGGTACAAACGCTCCGCATCCGCCGTGAAACTGGAGACCTTGTTGAAGTACGGCGACTCGGCGAGTTCATTGGTTCTCTTATATATGAAGTCAAAGACTTCCTTGCTCAGATCCCACATCGTTGTCTCAACGAAGCTGATGATCTTGAACAAGTGCGGCTCGAAGCGTTTGAGGACTGTCTTCCAGTAGGTCTCTGCCAAATGCCAGGACTTGTGCCACAGATTCTCAATGTATTTGATAAACTTAATATGCAGATCCTTGACGAACTTATCATACTTCTCTATGCCCTTTTCCATGAGCGTTGTGATGTAGGTCAAACTCTCGCCGTGGAAGAAGCGACTGATGGCATCGAGTACGTTGTTGTAGGTCTTCTTAATGGTATCGATCAGCCAGACGATGCTGTTCCGCAACGCCTTCCCCGAGTCTCCCATGGCCTGCCACAGTTCCGAGAAGATTTTCGGCAAGGATTCAATGTGATCTCGGATGGCCAACTCATCCAGTATGGTCAGTGTAAAGTTAACCACATTCTTGATATAGAAATCATTTGCCTCGTACGATTGATTGACAAACAGTCGCAGATCATGGAGATCTTCCTCCAGGATACTCAATTGACTGATGTCCTCAACGAACTTTTCGTTATATTCCTTCGCTGTCTTCCAGATGACGCCCATTGATTCCATGGATTCCGTGTACAGCGACTTGATCCAGAAATCAATGCCATCCGAGAAGGAGCCGTAAATAGAATTACCCAGACTATTGATCTTCTCACGGAGATCGTCCCGGATCTTTGGACGCCAATGGAATCGGCCGGTAATCAGACGCGAATGATTCATCTTCAAATAGGAGCTGACATCAATGATGCGTATTTCCTCGTAGTTCCGCCAGATGTCCAAATATCCACTACGTGAGTCGGGAATGTATCCAACCATCTGCAGATTCTGACTCGCATCCTCTGTGAGATTAAAGTCCATGCGGGCAAGTCGCCTGGCGATGTCCACATAGACGTAGCCCGAGTGATTCGTATCCGGCGTATCCCAAACTGTCGCATTCAGTCCATAAACGGGGAACTCCATGGTGGGCAACATCCAAAGACGCACCGTTTTATAGGGTGATTGTCGTTCATATTCCAGCTCCTTCTTGTTGAGATCCAACAGGGCCAGGAACTTGCCATGACGTGGAGAATAGTCGCGTTTATAGTGTGCCGTCGACTCGGTCTTGTAGTACGAAGGACGCGCTGCCAAAGTGCCGTTCAACTCCACATCGAACTCGGAGGCAGGATGATAGCCATAGAACTTAAAGGTGTAATTCGTATGGCCCATCTCCTGGTACAAGTCCTTCAGTTGGGCACCCAGCACTATTAACTGCTCGGGACTGTCCGAATAATCGATGGTTAGATGAGTTCTGAGCAAGTCCTTGATGCCCCGATAATAATCGGCCTTGCAGACGATATCCTTTTCCAGATAGGGATGTGCCACAGTCAGGGCAAATGTCTGATGATCCCGATCTCCCTTTTGCAATGGCTCCGAGTTCCATTGCAAGCTACTGCGAATCTTTCTCGACTCCTCATGCCGCCCTGTTCCTGCCCATTTCAATGCCAAGTCCGCATTGAAGTGCTTGTCTGTGAAATAATACCAGCCGGAGGTGGACAGATTCCGCTTAGGATAGAACAGCTCCAAGGCAAAGCGCTGCGATTCGTTGCCAACCTGCAGGAATCAACAGAGAATTTATTAGACAAGGATTTATGATTATTAGTTACTAAATGGGACCGTAACGATTATAATTTTTGAAATAAAAATTTTTTTATAAAAGTTATTTGTTATTTTTTACCAATAAAATTAAATGAAAAGTCTTACTTTTCGATCTAAATAAAAAAATTATAAAATAATATTTCCTTCCTTTCGGTTTAGCATTACATTTTTATTTTTCAACTTTTATAATAAAAATTAAAAAATAATTTTTATTTTCAATACTCATTATAAAAATTCAAAAATACCTAACTTATGTTTCTAATTTTTATAATAAAAAATTAAAAATAACTTTTATTTTATAATTTTTATATAAAAATTGAAGATTAAAGTTTATTCAGTTTTTCATAACTTTTATTTGCGGTCCCTGGTCTTTTTTGTCGGAAACTCAACAGAATTCTCTTTTCTGAACATCCCCAAAGAATCTAACTTATTCAAAGTAAGTTAATAATTTTAATATGCTATGAATTTTAAATTTTTAATGCAGTATCAAAAACTATGAACTTTCGTAATTGGTTTCCACCAAATCTCATCCCCGTTCTCATTACTAGCTTACATATTGTGTATTTAAAACATGATTGGATTTTCCTGGAATTTATATAATTATTACTTTTATACACATACAACAATTTAAAAATAATAATTGTTTTTAATTTTAATCATTTAAATTAATTTTAATTATTGCAAATAATTTTTGAATTAAAAATTGCAAATAAAACTTTATCCTGTTTTCGAATTTTCTGTTAAAAAAAACATATGTCTGTTTTTCCCACTCTTCTAGGACGCCTTTTTTCTGCTGCAATTTTTTTAAACTCTTAACTATTATTTGCAGTTTGAATGTGTTTTTTATTTTAACTCTTTTATATAATTTAATACAAATATTATGAATGTTGTATTAAATGCAATACTAAGTCGAATTTGTCGGTTAAATAAATAATAATGTAAAATGCAGTAAGGATATAATTAGACTCTCTTACCATGCTAAAGTTGCCCGTTTCCAGGTTGTAGCCAATCCAAGCCGTTTCGGATAACTCAATCTTGGCGTGATGCCTGGCAACCTGAGGACTGACATCCTCGTACCTGGCGGTGAGGACAACGGCCCGATTCGGATGTATGGCAACCAGCTTGAACTCCTGGGAATCGATAGTGGTCAGAGCATGAAGTTCACCCGTCAGATTGAAGTTCTTTGTATTGCGCAGCTCAAAGACTTCGATGTGTTTGACATCGCGTGTTCCTGCGGGATTTCTCATGTCCCGCGTGTTGACGTAATGAATGCCCAGCGGCTTCATATCGTTCTCCAGTGTAATGTCTGTGGTGTCCTTGTAGAAGGGATGCTTCTTTTGCTCCACTCGCTTGTATTTGCCATCGAGGATCTGTTGCTCATTGTAGACAACCTTCAAGTTGCCCGAATCCAAATCGGGACGCTTTCGCATGCCATAGGCGACATCAGCTCGATGTCTTGTGGCCAAAGGAACTTCTATTTCAATATTGCCATTGAGATTGTGATTGGCATTATCGCTGTCGTAGTTGCTGTTCAGCTTGAAGAAGGCGCTGTCTTTGGGCCAATTGCAGCGTATATAACGATAGCTGTGACCGCTGTGAATTGTGATTAGAAACAAAGGTGAATTTAAAGTTTAAAAAATAAGAATAAAAATAAGTAGAAATTTTTACATAAATATTTACATCAGGCATCGAAATGAGTTAAATAATACCCAAAGTGGAATATCAGAAATTCTTTTTAAATGTAAAATCTCGGCCAGAAATCTTTTTTTATACATATCTGCTTTTTAATATTGTAACGATTTAACGGGTTTTAAAAAAATGTTCAGCTTTACTAAAAGTTTATTTTTTTCAATAAATAAGAATAATTACGACTCTCATTAATAATTGGATAATCAAACACGACATTAGTTTTCTTCGTTTTGCGATTTCGGAATCTGATGCTAATTAAGATAGGATAAATTGTAATATTGAGTTTATTACCAGACTTATTATTACTATAATTTTCGTTTTGAATTAAATTCACTTAAAATTAAAGTTTTTATAATTTAGTCTAATCAATAATCTCAAATTATATTTTTAATTTTTATAAATTTTTAATTGATTTTTTGTCGATAAATAAAAAAAATCTATGTACCAAATATGTAATGAACAAATCTGACAATGATCGGTAGTATTTAGTTTAAAACTCACCTCTTTGTGGTGAATTCAAAGTCCGTTTTGATCCAGGTGACATTGAGGAACGGTGTGCTGGAGTTGACCACACCACGCATGTTGGAATGGGAGTTGAAGGACACATCGAAGTCGGCGATGCGACGACTGGCAGGATAATCCAGGGCACACACCAAGTTGTGGTAATCATCAGTCGCCTTATCATAGTGTCCACTTAGGCCAAAAGTGTGCTCTCCCTGGAACTTGGGTGTCGTCAGCTTGGCCAGGAAATTCCTGCGCAATCCCTGCTTGCGTTCAACCAAAAAGTCGCCCTCGATCACGGATAGATTTTGTATCTTTCCCCATTCGGCATGGGCCAAACCCTTCAAATTATTTGTGTCGTTGTGATAGGAGAAACGCGAAAGGAGTTTCCGCTGTGCCTCCAAAGATTCGTAGCCGGTCTCGATGAAGAAATCGGGAGATTGAAGCTGCTTACTGATGATATTGCCACGATATTTGGCACTCAGCTGATGGGTGTCTCCCACGGGCAAAGGCAGCTGGGTGAGAACCGCGAAATCAAACTCATCCGTGGACATGTAGTGCACACTGCCATTCACATCCAGATTCCACTTGGAATCGACACTCAGTCGTCCGCCCGTCTGCAATTGCTGGAAATTCTTGCCAGGATTCAGATATTTGGCACTGGCATGAACGATTCTCGGCTGGGCAGCGGGTCTTTCCATATAGCTCTCCAGGACCAACTGCAGATTCTCGGCCACGATCCAGGACCACAGGCAACTGCCTCGTCCAATGTGCTTTCCAATTTGATATTCTCCCACGATCTGGCCGCCATCGGAGCGCACTCCCAGATCGGAGTGAAGATGCACGGAATCAATGCCCAAATGCTTCCAAGGCGTTTCCAGATTCAAATCGCCAACCATACGTCCCTGCTCGGCGGGTTTCAGATTGCCATAGAAATTAATACGAGCAATTTCCGGTTCCGTGCTCTCCACTAGCACGGAGAAGTCCATGGCGTCGTTGTTGCCACTGATGCTATATCCACCAGATATCTGGCACATCTTGCCATCCTCAATGGCACTGAACGAGAAACGGGTTTTCTTCGGCCCCGCCTCCTGTATATTCAGCTCAATGACCCCGTCACGACCTCCGGACTTTGGCTGCACTCTCAATGTGGTTTCCATGGGCCAACCATCTGTCATCCTCACCGCACCCGTCAGTCCATACGTGGCCATATTGCGGTACAAATTACCAGAGACATCATAGCGCTGAGGATCCCTGGCATTCTTCAGCACTGTGCCGTGCATGGAGATGTTCCTGTAGTTCTTCATTGGCGTCCATACCTCAATGTTGAACACCTCGTTCTTCATATGTGCCCTGGTGCCGTAGGCCATGCTCTCTCCGTCGCGACTCTCGAAGATGAGATCGAAGTTCACCTGGGGATTTGGCCCCTTTGTGGCCAGCACTGAGGTGGAGGCAAGTTTCAGGGGCAACATTGTGGTATGCACCTTGCCATTGACATTGAAGTAATACGAAGGATCCCTGTGCCAATCCGTTTCGATGTGGAGCTATCCGAGAAAAATAGAGACAGAGAGAATATATATTGCATTTTCTATATTTTATGGATCTTACAAAAACAAATAACAAACAGTTCGGGTCCAAAATGAACAGACTGTTTCAAAAAATTTTGTAATGGGGAAATTTGCAAAATCTTCAAAATAAAATACCAAAAACTATATTATAAAATTTGAATAAAAATATCAATTAAATTTCAAATTAACTCTTACTTTAATCTCTATTCACAAACAGTTCTAACCACTCCATTTGTAGAATACTTAATGTTTGTATGCAAAAAATTTTTTTAAATAATTTTTATGTCAAACTTAATATTATTCGTCACAAAATTGGATATCAGAAATTTTGGGGCATATAACTGTTTTCGTCACTAGACTTTTAACTCGTAAAGAGGTTTTTTTTATAAGATATCAGAAATTTTTGAATAAGATATCAGAAATTTTGAAATTCCATTCTATCAACTTTATTTATTTTTTGTACAAGCTAAAACAAACTGTCTGCCAACACTGGTTCCCTTAAAACACACATGACAAGCGCAAAAGCTAGTAGCACTCTCAAACTCTGGCTGCTATGACACTGTGCTGCTGCTGTATGCATGCTACTGCATATGTACATGCACAAGTGTAAAGGTAAAAGGTATATTCAGTTAACAGGTAATATCTTGCCCAAACGAAATTTGACGGCTATGTGTTATATGTCAAAAAGCGAAATTGAATTGCTACAACAAATAACATACAGTCGAACTTCCCTAACTCGAATCACTATTATCCAAAGAAAAGGTTCAAGTTAGGGAAATATTCGAGTTATAGAGTTCTTTTTCCTAAGATTATTAATTTTACTGCCACTCATTTAATTCGAGTTACAGAGAAATTCGAGTTAGAGAAGTTCGAGTTAGGAAACGTTATTTGACCCGTAGATTTTTCTTAAATCGCCGAAATGTGGGAAAATAAAACCTTATTTCACCTGAAGCTTTTTACCTGTGTTTTATGCAAAAAAGTTTACAGCTAGGCTTAAAGCCCTTCAAAATACATTTCCAACGATATATAGATCACATCTGTAGATTCTATTGTTTGGATGCTGTGGCTTTTGGCGATTTACATGTACATTAACATACTGCATATGTACATGCAGTAGTGTAAAGGTAAAAGGTATATTCAGTTAATAAGTAATATCTTCCAAACCCATCGGTAAAATTTTTTGTGTCATATATCAAAAAACGCGAAATTTTACACACTACACTACACACAAACATATTGAAAGCTAAAAAAAATCGTTATCGTCGTTTTCTCAAAAACCGCCAAAATCTGGGACAAAATATCTTATTTCACCTGTTGATTTTTACCTATGCACTTTAGAAAAAAAGTTTGAAGGTTTGCCTAAAAGCCCTTCAATATACCTTTCCAACGATACATAGATCACGTCTGTAGCTCATATCGTTTGGATGCTATAGGGGTTTTAATTTTAACGGTTTTTTGCGATTTCCCGCTAAACTAGCGATTTTTCGAAAAAGTCGTAAAACAAACGTTTCTAGATTTTTGATCGGAAACAACTCCTCATTCAAACTTTTAAGCTAAATCAACGATTTGATCCAAACAAACAGACAAACAAACTGACAAACTGACAAACGACTGACTTTTCATCTCGTTTTGAGAAGGGCACCAAAAATTTCAAAACTAATTATCTTTATCAGTTGTCCGATTTCGATGATCGAGGTGTCATTCGACGCGTATTTTTAATGAAAATTGTAAAAAATTCAAAGAAAATTCAAAAAGGCTCCAACGGCCCCATTAGCTCCAATAATTTAAATTTTTTCCCTCCCACTTACACCTGTTTATCTCACGAACCAGGTGAGTTTCTAAAAGTCTTAGTATGCACATTTGTAAGTTAAGTTAATACCTTTCGATCGGTATATAACTCGACCTGATCGGACAGTCATAGCAAATTTTCCATTCTTCCTGTGTATATATGCTAGTCGCCTTCGCACCCTTCGTGCTGCTTTCGTCACTAGCGCGGACTGCCGTCCGCAGTGATTTTGTGATTATGATGACTTAAAATTCATCACCAAAATAGTACGCTGAAATTATGTGATTGTGATGCTTTCTTATCAATACAACAAACCGCAATCAACGGAACACAAGATTTGAAAATAAATATGACAAAATGATTAAAGGAAACCACATTATTAATACTAATTGGATCTTAAAAAAAATGCAATAAATAAACGTTGAAATCTGAGTATTTTTAAGGAATATGGTTGGAAAAAGTGCTTTAAACTTTCCTAAATAAAATATATACAATATTGGCTTAATTTTTGAATAGTACAACATTTAATCTATTATTTTAAATCTGGACTTTTGCTCTGTTCATTCCCATTACATTAAGCATTTTGAGCCAAAATGTTTTGAATTTTTTTTTAATAAATACTAAAAGCATTGATAAAAAAAGAAATGACTACTTCGACTACTGATCGATTAGTTATAGTGAACACGGCCATTTTCTTAATGGCGATAAACAGAATGCTACCTTTAATGGTTCATTATTTTTAAACCTTTTAATGAATCCAATCAAAGCCAGCTTTAAATTTATATGGGGTCAAGGAGGCCATCTTCTGGTTTTAACCTATATTTAAAAAGGGTTATAACACTTGTGTACCCTCTTTTTTGTAGTTTAAATGTTCTGTCGATTATCAAGAATTCTCTTGATTGTTTTAGTTAATTTGTATACTGTCAAAAAGTTCTTACCTGATTGACAGTGCCATTGTCGGTGACTTCGAAGCGTGCCTCGATAATGTTATCCACGGCAGAGAAGTCCCTCTTGAAGTAAACATTGCAAGCATAGTGCGGAATGACATCCGTCTCCAGTAAGATGCCCACGGAGGTTTCCAGGAAGTTGTCTTCATTCTAAGATCAAACCAGACATTTTTTAAGTAATGTCCGTAAAAAGATTGATTGATATTTGTGTTACCTCCACAGCTGCAGCTAGTGATAAATGAGTGTGAGCTGTCGTCGAGCTGATGTTCCCCTTGTAGGCACTGTCGTCCATCTCCAGGCGACCGCGGACATTGATCTGTGGCAACAACTCGTAGGGCGTTATGAGCTTCAGTTCGACATTGAAGGATTGGGGTCTGACATTGTCCACGACCTTGGTGTAGTTCAGTTCGTAGCCCAGTTCCTGGGACTGCTCCAATCCATTGACCACCTTGAACTGAATACGCTGATAGAAGGACTTGAAGTATAAATCCAAGTGATATTCCACAATGAACTTGAAGTCCTTGGCGATGGCATAGGGTGAGGTTACAGTGAGAACATTTAATACATTTATGTAGTCCGGATAATACAGTCGATCCTTGAACTCAACGCGTCCCTGCGGCAGATCCACATTGCCCACAATGAAGTACATATCGAGATTCTCCTGGATATCAATCTGACCATCAATTGTCGGCCAGGCCAAGGAGTCCAGCTCGAAAGTCGTCAGATAGGAGAGATATTCCTCATCGGATTCCTCCTCAACTCTCGGCGGCTGGAAGTCGTCATCAAAGTGGATATCAAGCTGCATTTTTTGGCTACTCAATTGATTGACCAACTTGGGTTTGGGCTGTCCATTGATCTTAACGCCCAGCTTGTAGCTCGATAGCTTTCCATGCAGCTGGAAAATGAAGGTTTCCCTCTTCAGCAGCTGGGCTATGAATCCGTTCTCCTCGAAGCCCGCCAGTGGCGTGAACACGAGGTAAGAGTACTCAAAGTCGGTGATATTGTGCATATGCCAGACGCCCGTGAATCCCAATGTGGCATTGTTCCAGATGCCACGCATATCCACGCGCTCCGTGTTCACCTTGCCAAAGAGGGCGGCCTGCTGGAAGCTCTCGATGGGCGTGGCCACACTCAGCTTGACATCAAAGTCCAGCAGATTCTTAATGTCCGCCAGAACCTCAACTCCCAGCGCGGCTGTTGGGGCACGAACCTCGGCCACCGCATGCCGTGTCTTCTCATTCAACCCGAAGCGTCCGTTGATTGTACGGAATTTCTCCAGCGGAGTTGTGATATTGATAGTCAGCATATTGTCCGTAACCTTCTTCACATAACCATCCATGGTTAGTGTAAATTCACGTATGTCAAACTCAAGGGAGGCAGCTCCTTGAATCTGACGCTGGTCGTTCAACATGAACATGGCAACCAGACCTCCCTTTTTGTAGCCCTCGAAGGGACTGACCAGGGAAACTGTGCCGGAGACATTGTGATAGCGTTGAGTGCGCACCACATCCCAGTTGGACTTGACGCTGTACGTGTTGAAGGTCTCGTTCTGTTTGTATCTCAGGTAGAGATCCGTGTTTAGCTTCCCTGTGTTCTGCAAGTGCTGCACCTTGACATTGATCGTGGGTATATCCTTGACGGTGCTGTTGATGCCCAGACGCACATCGAAGCTAACCAACTGATCTCGTATGTCGTAATCGCTCTTGAAACCCAGCTCCAATAGCTGATCGTCGGCCCAGGATAACGTCGAGTTGATCAATATCAAGTTCTCCAGATTGTAGACACCCGCCCGGAGACTGTTGGTCCGCCAGCCATCGAAGGGTGTACTCAGTTCTGCATGCACCCAATTGTGGAGTGTCTTTCCCGGCATGATTCCCGCATCGTAGCTGAACTCGATCACCTCTGAGATGCTCCAAGAGGCATGTGCCTTGCCGGAATACGTGGGTCCACCCGTGTTCGTGTCGAAGCCACAGGTAATGGTGCGTTCCGGATAGGTTAACATAACGTTGCCATCGTAGTGTTTATTCCCCGGACTGTTGTACTCGACAAGTAAGCCCAATCTTTGACTGGGATCACGATTGGCATCCCACTTTAGCTCCAGGGACAACTCCTTACGCTTCTCAATGTTCAGCAGGCCCAGCCTAATGTGCACATCGCGAATTCTACAGAAAGTTATATAATTATTATTATTATATTTAAATGATGGCCAAATATATAAAAATGTTGAACTAAAGAAAAAATCATAAATATATTGCCAAATTATACTTGGGTAATAACTCCTAAAATGTCACACTATTTAATTATTTAACTGCATCTTAAGGTTGTTGAATACTTCGCTTAAAATAAAAATATCAAATTTATATTTCATTTGGTAGGACAATCTCATAGCATAATATTTATTACTTATATTTAAAATAATTAATTTAATCTTCCCAATTTACAATATAAACTATGTGAATAAATAATTTAGTCTTCAATTTAAATGCGCCTTCTTATTAACAACACTTTGCCAATAATATTTAAATTCTAGCCTAACAGTAAAGGAATTAAGAAATTATATTTTCTATATGCCCGGGTAGCTCAGTCGGTAGAGCATTGGACTTTTAATCCAAGGGTCCAGGGTTCAAGTCCCTGCTCGGGCGACTTAAATTTTCGTTATTTTAGCTTTAAAAAGAAAAAACTCCCAAGACATAGAGAGTTATTTGTTAGTAAATTCTAATACAATTTGTAAATAAACTTGCTACTTTAAAATGTTGACATGGTCCCTAAGATCTGTCAAAAAATCGATACAGTTAACTAAAAGGCTCTATACCTTGGGTGGGCACGTATGGGCTCCGGGAGCTATACCGGCTGCTCCCGAATTCAGATTTCGTGCCCACCGCTGCTCTATACTCACAGTTAGCATTTGGGACATTAGCAAATATATTTCAATAAAAACTTATTCAACTTACTTGTCAATATGCATTTCCAACTGCAAGAGTTTCGGCTGCTCCGACAACAATTTCGAGTTGATCCAATAGTCCTTTTCCTTGACCTTCAAACGCACTTCGGCATTCGAGTTGCGGTTGTGGGCATTGGAAGCGTATTGTATGGTCACACCATAAGGATCCTTTCCATATTTCGCTTGCAGATCGTAGAAGATCAGCAGTTGGTTGCGTCGATAGACAATGTTCAGCGAGGTCGCCTCAAATGAAGGACTCTCCACGATCATTTTCAGGTGATGCAGGGCCTGAACACGCGAGCTGCGATCTTTGTAGTTGCCCTTCATGGCAATCGAGTGACCCGTGAACCAGGAACCATTGATAAACACCTAAGAAAACGAGAAGAATATTAAATCAAGTTGACTTCCTAATTGGCTAAACTAACCATATAATCCTTTTCCTCCTTTTCATTGACTTTTAGACTTGCGGTGCAGGAATTAAACTCTGGCACAGATATATTCATATAGGCATCGATGGCAAACAGACTGCGGCGTGGCAAATGCACGGAAAACAGACCCGTAATCTCCTTCTCCGGCGCATACTTCAGACCTACAATAACATTATTCTCCGTGCCATTTTTGCTGCGCTCCTCGTGCCTGTCAAAACCGGAATTACTTAAAGTTCCTGTTTAGTTTACTTACTTCTACTTACTTCACCAATATGCGATAATCTATCTTTGATCTTGGGAGCTTCAGTTCCAAGCTGGCGCGCGTCCTTGTCCCGTCGAAAATAGCATCCTCGGATTGAGAGCGTGCAAAGATCATTCTCACCAAGCTCGTATAATTGGGATTGGTATAATCGGGGGCATTGTTATAGGTAAGTATGCCCTCGGTGTGTCCTTGCAAACTCAGCCAGGTGGCATTGGAGGCAAAGTTCAGTTTGGGATACGCCGTTGTCTTCAGTTTCATATTTCCGCGATATTCCGTCTTCGATTTATCGCTATTGTCCGCCAGCCGACCAGCAAAGTTAATCGTCTCGATTTTGGCATCCTTGAACTAGAAGAAATAAATTTAATATAGTATTCTCCAACCTGACTTAGATTTACTATATAACTGGTGTTTGTTGAAAGCAGCATCAGTATTAGAGTTCAAATAAGAATCATGCATTTCGAAAATCAATACAATAATTTAAATTTGTATGCCCTGTGCCCATTGCTACTATTAGAATCAGGGACTGCAAATAATGATTATTTGGTTTTGTTTTTGTAATCGAAAAATCATTCACTTATAATAACCTTTAGACACAGAGAAAAAACCAATATTCATCTCTATGGCTCATTTATGCATTTTCACAATTATTACAAAATAATGATTAATTTTAAGTTACACTTTACTTGTCAACAAATAATCATTATTTTTGAGCAAAAAAAATAAAACTTAAAGCAAAATCATTATTTCATGAGCTTTATTTTTTGCTCAGAATAAAACTCAAATTGTAATTTCGACAAGGCTTAATTTTATGCTCAACACAAGAATTTTTTTTTAAAATGTATTATTATAATGGCTTATCTTGGATTAATCACTAGGAATATGTATCATTCTTGCCTTTATTCCCTAAAAATACTTGAGTTTTATTTTGAATAAAAAATAAAAATCAGGGAATAATGATTACTCCGTAAGTTTTATTTTTTTGCTTAAAAATAAAGATTATTGGTTAAGAAGTAAAGTATAACTTAAAATTAATAATTATTTTGTGAGCAAATCCATAAAACTTGAAATGAATCATTATTTCTAAAATTAGAGTACCTGATTAAAATTAGTTATATCTCTTAGTTTTGATTTGTATTAAACATTTAAGTTTTTATTTAAATGCATTATAAATAACTATTCTTTGACTTTTTGTAATATACAAAAATTATTGATGGGGAGCAAAAAAAAAATTTATTAGATTATTTTCTAATTTAAAAAGAAATGGAAATTTAAGATAATTTCTAAACCAAATAATTGATAAAAATTTTGAAATTAAAGTTCTTTGTGGACTTTAATTTCAAAATTTTTATCAATTATTTGGTTTAGAAATTATCTTAAATAAAATAGTCCTTTTATTTTAATTTGAAATTGAGCTACATACCCTGTAATTGATGGTCATGTTGGTTGAGGTGGTCACCTCGTTCTGGACAATGTTGCCACTGACCAAGGCCTGAAGATTCTTCGTCTCGAAGGAGAGATCCACGTCGTGCTGCTTTATGCCGTTCTTCTCATTGATCTTGATGGAACCCACCAGGCCGGTGACCTTGACCCCTTGGAGGGTCAACAGCATGCGAGGCTTATAGATCCAGGCAGTAAAGTCCTGATAGCGTCGTAGTTCCATGCCCAAGTCAAAGTACCGCTGGCTCTTATTGTCCAGATAGACATCGAGGCGTCTAAAGTCGGGATTGTTATCGAAGCTGCAGCCGGCGGAGGCGCGACTCTCGCCATTTACAAAGGCAACGGAGGCGTTGAATGCACTGGGAACACTGGTCAAATTCGCAGTAAGGATGCGAGGCACCTTCGAGCCGGGTGTGGTGAAGACTAGCGAAAAGTTGTTCTTCTCAGGCTCCTCCTGATCCCAATTGTACTCGAACATATACTTTTTGGCCGACAAATCCGATTTCTTGAGGACCAGACTGAAGTTAAGTGGCCCAGAGAGCAATAGACTGGGATAAGCAGCTGTGGCATTGCTCAGATCGGGAACACTATAATGCGAGCACATTTGCAGTCCCACTGCCGTGTCCAGGACAGTCCAAGTGCAGGTGGAGTTCGCACTGCGCTTCTCAATTCCCCCCTGGGGCAACTCTTTATCTTTCTGGACCACCAACAACTCTGAGCGGGCACTGAAGATTTCGTTCTTGTCCTGCGGCAGGTTGAAGGAGAAGGAAATGAGATTGCGACCACGCATCTTCAAGTTGGCTTCCACCTCCGAGTTGGAGTACAAATTGCTCTTGACCTTAATGCCCGACTGACCCCAATACATGTCCGTTTGCATCGTTGTTATGACATCCACGGACACCGAGGGCTTGAACAGACCCTGCACATCGAAATGCCAGTCGGCATCGAGTTTATCCAGATTGCCAGAGATGCTCAGATCAACGGAAGAGGCTCCAAATGCGTGGATAGCCAAAGGCATGCCAATGGCCAGGGGAACACTATACGATGCGTCTAGGAAGACACTCGACTTGGTGTAGGTGAAGGGCTTTCCCGACAGCAGCTTCTTGGCCTGTGACATGGGACTGAGTTGAGTGGCCAACAACATCACCTCCCCCATGGATTCAACATTATAATAACGCAAATCATTGCCGAAAACACGCATTCCAAACTGTGCTCGCGGATTGTTGTAATCGTACTTCAGTTTGTAGCCCAATTGATCAACATTGCGATCGATTCCTTGTTTCCTTGCCTTGGCGGCACTGTCCGCGTCTCGCTTGTTTCTCGCCGATTCCTCCTCGTCCCCTTCCTCAAAGGTATATTCAAAATCATCCGACTCTGTGGCATCCTCAGTCCTACGCTTCAGTCGCAAATTGTCCAAGCTGAGCAGATTGTCCAGGGTGTCATCCTCCTCGGCGCTCTCATTGCCCAGCCAACGATTGAGGAAGGAGAGCTTCTTGCGCAACAGCTCGCCATTCAAAGGTCCTTTAGGACCAAAGACATTGGCCACCAGTTCCTCAAAGCCCTCAGCTCTGGCATTGAACTCAAAGAAGTTGACGGACTGTCCAAAGAGATCGGCGGTGAAATTGACGCTGACATGACGTGGCAGATAGGAGTCGGTGCCAAAAATCAGATTGGCATCCGTGGTGGTACCTGAAAATAAGTAGATCAACAATAAAATATCTGTTCTATAAGATACTCAATTTTAAAGAGTTCACAAAATCTTGTAGTCTTAGGATTAAAATAAAAGTCGTTTATAAACTTTTTATCAAGTAGATTTAAATAAACTGGCATTATTCAAATTCCTTTAAAATTAAAAAACAAAAGCAAAAATTCCATTATGAAATGAAACAATTACCACAGATTTTCGAAAATCACAATTCAAATTAATAATTTCGGCTTCCTAACTCTTACGGATTCATTTGTAAGTTCATAGTTCAGTTAATTAGGTCAAAAATTACACGATGCTACAAAAAAATTGAAAATATAACTTCTGGGGTGGGACATAGGTTGCAGGTTTAGTTAAAAAAATTTTATTTTTATTTTTTTTCCATGACTTTTTTCTTAAAAGTTGAATTGATCAGTAATATATTATTAGATTTTAGTAAACTAAAAAAGACGTAAGACTAAATCTTTTTTGAAACTGTATAGGAAAAGTAAATTTCTTTCTACAAATTTAACTTATTAATTACGTTGAAAGTACGGTAAAGTCGCAAAGAGCTGTGAAAATCCATATATTTTTACATGTAGCTCGCTTAGTATTTATCCGAAAGAAAGGGGTTAGAAAGAAAGGCGTTGCTTTTCACTTTCCAACGACGCATTTCAGTTTATTGTAGGATGCATAGTTTAAGCCAGCGGTGGGCATGCAATGGCTCCGGGAGCCATCGGCTGCTAACGAATTCAGGTTTCGTGCCCACCGCTGGTTTAAGACATGGGATTTATGAACTCTATCAACCTCGAAATAACGGTTTTTTTTACCATAACTTAAAATTTATATGTGCATCAAAAAGTTCTAGTATGTCCAATGTTACACCTACTCTTTGTCCCATCCCAGAAGTTTTTTGTCTGTTATCCGTGTTATCATAGAAAAAAAATCTAGTACTATAAAAAATATTCAAAAACATACCGAAATTATACTCATCGAAGAACAAGCTGTGCTCGTAGTTCCGGGAAAACTTGCGAATGTCCATCTTGAACTTCTCGGAGAGTTCGTCGTTCAAAAGTAAACCCTGAGCCTCAATGCGCACCGGGGAATTGGACTTGGCCAAATTGGTTAAATGTGACCAGACAAAGGAGCCAACTTGATTGATCTGCTCGTGCTCGAGTATTGATTTGATTTCGCCAACAGATATATAATCTGGGCAGCGCATAGTTTGCAGATAGCTGAAGATACGCAGTTCGGAGTTTAAAGTATAGTCCGCATAATAGTCGAGGAAGAACTTGCGGTGCTTTAGGCAATTGACTCGTCTAAAGGCGAAAATGCTTTGCAATCTAATGTTGATAGGCACCGAATTATCCTTGATGATCCTTTGCAACTCCACGCCAAAGTCGTCGGACATTACACCGATGTTTCCCAATCCTTTGAGCAGAATCGTCAAACGTTCGTGCTGCTTTCGATCGCCGCGATATCTTTTAAACTGACTGAGGAATTCGGTCTCCAGCAGTGTGATAATCTTTGTCACCTTCAGGTTTTCCTCGCAGTTTTCGTGATGCTTGCAATAACTGTGGACCACAGCTGTCGAGCCCAAGGTGTATTCCGGATCTTGTTTGTTTTTCGCATAGTCCAGTATGCTGTAGAAGGTGTCCAAGGTCTCCTCATCGGGGCGGGTAATATATGACATTGACGTCATCCAACTGTGGGCCATTTCCTTGGAAAGTTTCTCATTCACAATTTGATCGCGCATCACTTGATACGAGGCCGTGCTTCCTATGTAGGGCAGCGATTCCAGCACGTGGTTCCTGTAATTGATAAGAAACATCGACAGCTTATCAGCTGACCTTCAAGGGGGTTCATTGCACTCCAAGATTACTCACTTGCCCTGCGAACAAATACTCGCCGAACGTTGCAGCAACACCGTCAACGTCTTGTAGTTAAGACTCTTGGCTGATTGCAGAAAGTTGGTGAAGGCATCGATGAATTCACGCTGTATATTCGGAAATCCCACTGCGCACATTTCCACCAACAATTCACGGACGGCCTTAATCTCATCGTGAGTGGGCTTCACAGGCGGCGTATGATCGAAGATTAGAGGAGAACGCCTCTCAACCATCTCGATATCTACAAGATACAAATCGCAAATTGCAGTCAACCTTGTTATCATGCATTATATATACCCTATTATAATTCAGCCACATATTATTGGAGGAGTGGACTCTAAAAAGTAACTACGTATATTGCTTGATTGATTCTATCGGATCTAATCACTCTGTTCTTTAGTTTTTTGTTTCTTAAGATATACCCACCAAAGTTACCAAAGCAGTTTTTAAAAATATTATGTATATAACCTTATTTTATATCAACAACTGCCGTCATACGAACTATACATTAAATATTGAATTATTATATAAATAATATATATTTTACTATTAATTATTTCTTGTAAAAATCACAAATGTTTGAGAATGAATTACTTATTCCGAATATATTGAAAATCGGACAGCCTTATCATATTCGATTATGGCCTATAATTTATAGGTATGATCGGTTAAAGTTCTAACTTTAATATGGAAATCTAATTTGATTTTAAAGATATCATAATCAAACTCATGTTTAATTATGTGTTTGTCATAGTCTAATATATTAATTAAATATCCTCTGCAGATTTGGTCAAAAACTGAATAATATAAGTATAATATGCCTATCATAGGAATGATCAGTTTAAGTTTTTTACGTATCAAAACTATTTTGTCCCTTGTGTACTTTTAACCAATTATGTTTTTAATTTTTTCGCAAATGGATATTAATACTTTGACAAATCAAAGGAAAACTTCTCAGTTTAACTTTAAATGTTATTTACTTTGTTCCAGGAACTCGCTGATGCTGTAATCATCACTTCCCGTCAGCTTCAGTTGGCTCTTGGTGGTGGTCAAGGCGCCGGTGCTGCCATTGGAGAAGGGAACCAACAGGTGGCTCTCCAGGCAGCTGATCTCGCGGTAGACACTCTTATCCACTGTCAACTGCGATGAGAATTGCATTAAGGCTGAGTCAGTAAAGATAGCTGACAAAGAATGTCGATAGTTAACTTACATTGCAGTAGCTCTGTGAGTTCAGAATGGGCCAAATTGTCTTATCGTCGCGGAAAGTGTAAGGCGTGGTTTGCAGCACAGACTGTGTGGCATAACGTCGTCGGCAGGTGAGAATATCTTTCGTCTTGCGTATGGTCACGTAGACGCTGTCGGTGGTAACGAGTTCATACTGTACTTGACAGTCGCCAGATACATCCGTTTCGGTGGTATTCAAGTCAACATCAAATCGCATCATGGTATTCTGGAAACTGGACAATATGCCCTTCTTGAAGTTGAGAACCCAAGCACTTTCCAAATCAGCGGGACACACTTCGCTTATCAGACCATCGTGGAAGGCGAAGCGTAGCAGATTCTTCGATAATGCAGCGGACATTTCAAAGCTGTTCGGATGCAGATTTTCAAAGTCCGCAGCCTCGCCCGAATCGCTGCTGGCCAAGTTGTCATAGTAATCATACTCCTTTGGAGCACTTTCACTATTGGACTCATTAGACTCTTGAATCGTATCGTAGAGCTTAACCGAATTAATTCGTAAGTAGCCCTCGCAGCCCTTGGGAAAGAATATCTCCAGATCGGCTTTCAAATACAAATCGGAGCTATTATCGCCGGATCCGGCGAATTCCGTGCGCAACGATACCGTATAATCATATTTGTACAATTTATTGCCATACTCGAATTTCGATGTTATCGGTTCACATTGTGGTCGTCCGCAGATGCGCGGATCCTTGAGTGGATCTAAAGAAAGGGAAAATTAAATTAATTAAATTAAAAAAAATTCAAGTGAGAAAAAAAATAAAATAAAGTTTTTAAATTGATAATGAAAATAGTTAACTTACTTTCCCGCACCGCCTGACTTTGTGCTACAATCAGCACGAGGAGCAGCCAAAGAGCTGCCAAGATATTTACAGCGCCCATGCTGGGCGTGGCTAGTTAGTGTGGCAGGACTTCAAATATATGTACGACAACAGTTTAGCATAGCTCGAAAATGTAGCTAAAAATATGCAGAAAACCAAAATGAAATGAATATTTATGCTGAAATAAAATTAATTTAACAATTTAATTGCATTATTGCATCTTTCGATTCACAGCATTAATTGCATTTTGTGGCAAACTTCATTAGGCAAATGCAGAGTTCATAATGAGTAATCGGTTAAAATTACAGAAATTCTGCATTTGATTGGACAAAGGGATAGAAAATCCTTTGTTGAATGCACAAGTATCCAATCACCCAGAGAGAATATTGAAATCGTTACATTTTGTAATATTTGCCAACTGATTTTGTGCTTAAATAAGTTGAAACTTGGTTGTGGCCTGGCCAAGTCATCGCTGGCTTCTTTGAAGCTCAACATATGCTGGGAGTGGGTGGGAAAGGAAAGGATGTGGGCGGAAATATTCGTCCATTATTATAACGCCTTTTGCGTATTTCCCTTTTTGCCGCAGCAAAGCCACAGCAAATCAATTGAATTTCCACTTGATTCAACATAAAAAAACACACATACAGAAGGGCGACAACAAAAAAAAGGGAAAACAAAGAAAACCATGAAACAAATAAGTAAAGCATTCAGACCCAAGCAGGCAACGAGAGCTGCCATCATTAATTCCAGCAATAAAGTGGGAACAGATCGAAAGCGGCGAGTAGACGGAACGGGACGGGGCGGGACATGACGATTGATGCCAACTGTTGTTTGCATTTGCATTTGCATTTGATTTTAGAACAGGAAAAAATTGTTTACGTTTTTTTTTTTCGTTCACTACTCCCTCTGTTTTTTTATTTTTTTTATTTGGCTCTGTGCACTTTGCATTGCATATAAATCGCAGTAACAGTTGTGGTTGGGGGTAGGGAACAGTTGTGGAACTGGAACTGGTTCCGTTTACTGCTTGCTTCTGGGTAGTTGCTGACAATGATTGGCGGGGCTGCAAGCAACATTGAAAGCACTTAACACTCTTTTTTTTCTTCTTTTAGCGCGTTCATGGTGCATATGACCTGCATACAAGCAGACACACAGACGTATTTTATGTCTTTCTGTCTGACTGTCTGTCTGTTTATAACACATATCAATTGTTCTCCTTATGGAGTTGGGGTCAGTGGAGGGAGTCCTGTCAAAATGCTTCTGTTTGTCTGTCACAAATTGAATTGCATTGGGTTTTGTGCTTACTTGGAGAGAGGTAAACAATGATTCCAAAGCATGCTGCTGACGCATTTGACGCCAAATTGCATTTCCATGTTAGTTTCATCACTTAAATTAAGTGTCTGTCGCATGGCCAGCAAAAGTTTAAGAAAGTTGCCACTTTACGTGAGAATAGTCTGAGTTTTGCATTTTATTTAATTTCTAATTTATTATTTCAGTTATCCTGTGATCAATTTAAACCAGGTGGGAAAGGCTATAGTCGAGCTGCAGACTATAGCATTCCCGTTACTAATTTAAATCAATTTGAAATATTTTTATTGCATGCTTTTAGGCACTTACATTGGTTAAAGGTTTTAATCAGCCATTACCACCTATCTATTTGTCCGATCTTGTTACGATTTGGTAGGAAGACAGGAAATAATAGTAGTTAACGTTTATTAGTAAAAAAAAGGCGAAAATGGGCGTGGCAAAAATGTTAAGCAAACTCGATCTGCATGGGGTTTATAGAAATCTTTGTGCCAAATTTAGTTGCTCTTATAGTCTCTGAGATCTAGATCTAAATTGATTCTGCTGTTGATGCTGATCAAGAATATATGTACTTTATGGGGTGTAACATACATATTAACAAAAACAATATCTCCTATTATTTATTTTTAAAGTAACGGGTATAAAAATCTATGAATAAATATACTAATTTACAACACTGTTGTGCTGATCAGCATACCCTACCACAGCCAGTGTTAAGTAACGAAACAAAGGTTCGGAATGCGTTGCATGCGCATCGGTTTTCATTTCTAATTGAATTGCTAATTGTGAAATATTTTATATTCTAGGGAAAACAGCAGACTGTGGTTTCAAAATAAGTAATTGTTAAAGCAAAACATGTTAGTTTATCATACCAAAACAAACAAACAAAGTGGCAATGCATTCAGAGGTCGCCCTCGGCTTTTGTTGGCAGAAACCACTGTTAATCAAATTCACAGTTAAGCATGTTATTGTTTACTGCACTGCAGACAGAATATATTTGTGTAAATATGTGTGTGTACATACACATATGAAGCAATATTAATATGACTCCATTGTATATTACAGCATTATCTGCTGACTGCTGTCGCTTTCGTCTCCTTTCCCCTCTCGCAGCATCATGCTGATAAGCGGCTTAACCAACGCTTAATACGCTGAGAACTCGCATTGTCTATGATATTGACACTGTTCCCAGTTTAGTAAGCATAAATCCAATTTGCCATAGCCTGGAATAATCATGTAAGCGCTGTATGCTGATTGTTCTCACAAAAGTGTTTTTATTTTACCATTATTTTGTATTGAATTTATCGATAACGATAAGAGCTTTTATCTTTCTTTTCTTTAATAATACTTTTATTTGAGTATTATTTTAGCATCGGCTTAAGTGCGCTCTCAATGATTTGCGATTAAGCTGCTCTTACCAAAATAAACAATGAGTTCAAATGTAGAACATAAATCGCATGACATCTAATATCAAAATACACTTCGTATTCCATACTCATGAAATACAAATATCACTTGTTTCGCCAAATCCAAAGGCCCAAAGACATTTGTTTTCATGTTTCTTAACCCCCAAAAAAAAACCTAGATACACACAGACACACACATGGAAGCTGTTTCCGACATCGCAAATATACATATTTGCTCAGAATGCAATTTTCAAGTGAAGGTGAAGTTGATGTTGAAGTTGAACTGCGACCTGCGAGATGATTTCGAAAAGGGGAACGACAGGAAACGAAGACTGCGAAGTTCACACAGGTAAGAACTTTACCAGATTGTTAGCTATTCTAAAAACAAGAAGTACAAGTTGCATAATTCTCAATTGGTTTTTAACGAACTGCAAATACGCTAAGAAAAACAATATTTTAATATAATAATTGAAAAGGTCATTCTTTACTATAACGCATTTTCGATATTTTTCGTGCTCATTATATTTTATGAAGACTTTCAAAAAATGTCGGAATATTGATTTGGATTTTTTTTACAGATCATTTCATATATTTTTATAAACTTGAATTTAAATCAGTTTCTCAATAAAAATCCTTAGCATACTCTTTAGAGCAACCAGAGAACTACCATAAATTGGGAAAATGATTTCGTAGATATTTTAAAGGTCTTTATAAATGTGTTTTTTTAAGACTTTTATAATTTTTGTAGAATCCATTAGGTCCTGTTCAATATTTATGCCTCTTTGCCCTCAGCATGTGCCTTGGAGAGAGTATGAAAATGTAAAAATTTTTGTAGTAACATAAATTCTGAGCTAAATGCAATTACGTTTGTTGGAACAACTTGCGTGGCGTGGAGAGAGAAGACATTGCAGTGGGAGTTCCTACAATGGCGTACCATTAAGGGTTTTGCTGGGGATCGAGAGGGGGGTTACATACTGCATACAGAAGTCGTGACCTGAGTGATGGCACGCAAATCTAATAACAAAGTAAACGAATAAAGATGCATATACTCGTATGTATGCAAACAGAAAAAAAAAAACAACAACAACAGCTTTGGCATCCAATCAAATTGAAGTTGGGGAAGTCGAGACAAATTGCAGCAGCGGGTTATATGAGTATCCCCCTAGCTTTATCTTTGTGTTAGCGCTTATTGAAAATTCAAGTGCAACACAACAACACGCATTTTATACGGACTCTTCTTCTTTTCTGCTCTTCAGACCCTCAGCTGCCCAGCAACCTTCTTTTAAAGGCGTAGCAAAATAATTAAAACTAGTAAGAACGCTATAAACGAGTGTACTCGACAGTAAGATACTCAAAATCTTTCAGATCAAATGATTACAAAAAATACTTTTAAAGGGATATAAAAATGAATTATTTAAGGCTTTCAAAATAAGAAATATTTGTTCAGAATGATTTTTATTGTTGTTTAACAGTTTTGTACATCTTTTTTAATATTTAAGATATGTAGATATTTTAAAATTGTTTTATCTTTATTCGACGCGGATTTCGTCTGGAAACAAATTTTCCTACACTACTCTGATATAAGATATTATCTGGGGTCTTTTGCTTGTTACATACACTTTCACTTAAATATGAAGCTCCTGTCCCTAGGGGTACCGAGTATTGAAAATAGTTAAAAATTGGCTAAAAATGTACGTTTGAAGTGGTCTCTATTTCTTTTTCAGAATATTCTGTTTTACTACCCGCCTCTACCTCTCGATAAGGGTCGCTTTTCTCGTTTCGTAGGCCCTTCATATTTGTTATTGTTGGCTCTCCACTGGATGGTTGACTGCCTGGCTGACTCGCTGGCTGCCTAGTCCTAATGGCTTCCAAATGGGGCGCCATGTTTGGACACTGCCTCCACATGTTTCCCTCCTCTCAGCCCCAACTACCGCTTAACAGCGTGTGTTTGTATGCAATGCATTTTTTCATGTTCGATAAAGACAAAGAGCTCCAGGGCGTAATTCGAGGTGCATGTGTGTGTAGGTGTATGTGTTTGTGTGAGAATAGGAACAATGCACGGTGCAGGTGCCGGTGTATGTGTAGGTGTAAGTGTAGGTAAAGGCATAGCATGGCAAGGCATCGCAGCATTCCTGCTACCAGGCGAGAAATTGCAAAATTGAAAATTATGTGTATCACTTGAAAAATTGCTAATAAACGAGATTAAAATTGCCAGCAGCGTGATTTCCAGCTGCTGTTCTCTGTTCCCATGTAAACGCATTCAATGCGAAATTGCCCAAAGAGTGAGAGAGAGAGAGAGTGGGAGAGAGGGAGAGAAATGCATCTGAGTTACAGAACATTGCGGAACGCAACGCAATTCACATTGGCATTTGTGTCCAATTACAGTTAAGGAACTGACTTTCCAAGGCTACCAAGGAGACGTATGTGGAAGTCCGCCTTGGGATTCTTTGTTAAAATCCAATTATCTGGATGTGCTCAAATTTCAACACAATTTAATGTGAATTATGGGAAACAGCGATTGTGGAGAATCTATATGGGATATAACTAATTGGTTGTACGGGTAGAAATTAATGTTGGAAAGTCACAGTCAATAAAACTGCTGCTCCGACAAATGATCGTTTTGAAATAGACAGCTTAATAATCTACGACTTTTTTTATATTCAATAAATAAAATATAAAACATTTAAGCCCGTTTTTTAATGTACATATAAATTTTATATAACAAAAAAAATTTAAATTTAACATTAATTTCTATACATTTTACGTCAAGTTCTCTTTTCAATAGTTATCAATCACCTTATTTAGTCATTGAAAAAAAGGCCTTAGAATGAAATGGCTTAAATATTTGTCAGTAGTTCATCCTTTGAATGCTGTGAAGAATTCAGGATAAATTGAACTATTGCTCTTATCAGATGAATATTCTCTAATAATACTAATTACTGAACAAGGTTAAAAAATTTAAATTAATTCTTCAAGCATTTAATTTTGCGTTTCAAATAATCTTTTGTTAAATTACTTTTTTGAGTCCTTATTTTGGTTTTAAATTTACTACATATCATATGCTATAAATATTTTACCAATTTTCTTACGCTATCTATAATTATGCTCCTAGTTTCTGCTCTTATTTATCTATTATTATTTTTAGGAACAGAAAATATTTTGTTAAATTATCTACAAATTAGCCACACCCTTGCTTATACTTAAAATGCCCCTCAAAACTAGTTCCCTAACTCGCAACATATATACATACACATTTATCAATTAGTGGGCCGAAACTTTGTGAGTGTAAAGTATAAGCTTAAAGGGCGCTTGGCAGCTAACAAACTGGAGCAACTACAATTTGAGGCTATAATTTTTTTTAATTACAACGGCTATGAAAATTAAACGAACCAAAAGTGCGGCAACGACAACCAAGCAAACAAAACAGAAACAAAAAAAGAAAAACGAAAAAAATAAGTAGTCCAAAGACAACAGGAGCGCAACAAGGCGAAAATGCAGGTAGTATGGGACGATTTAAGCCACATAAAACCCAGCAAAGAGCCAGACAAACTGCCAAAGCCCAGAAAGAGCAAGACAGAGAGGGGAGTGAAGAAGGAAAGTTAGCAAAAGTGGCGTAAAAAGAGCACACTAAATGCTAGGGAACACCTTGGCCCATCGTGGCTAACTGCATGTCCCAAATGGGAGCAGTGTCAAGAGAGAGAGAACGAACTTTTCTAGAGTTCTCAAATATATTTGCATACTATTTTTATTACCTTCTTTTTGTGCGGTTCTTGATCGCAGTGTGCAAATGTGTAAAGGGAGCTGGCATCAAAATCTAAGTGTGCATTGCAAAATTATGCAAATATTTTCTTGGTTTGATTGTACTACTTTGTTTGTATGTGTGTACAACAGTGCGTATGCGTATTGCTTTGAGCATTAAACGGGGGAGTGCTATTAGTGTAGATTTGGCCATCAACCTCCTTACCACAATAAACTATGGAAGTCTTCGTAATCATCACCGTGCTTAGAAATAACACACACACACACAGAGTGTATCTCTCTCCATCCGTCTCCCTCTATATTTCTCTCTTTCCGTCTATATACTATACTCATGTGTTTGAAGTTGCGTGTCGTGACTTATAGTAATAACTGGTCAAGGTGTTGACTCTATGCTCCAATCAAGTCTAAGGAAGCATTAAGGCTTAATTAATAATTCAAGTGGAAATTTACACATTTTCCGAACATAATGTAGTTACTTTTCTGAGCTTAGTTTTAGTTTATAGTTTGGCCCAATTTTACATGCATTCGACTTAAAAGAATTACATTTAGTCATTTAAATTTTAAACATTTTTAATGTTATCGTTAAAAATATTGCATGTGTCGCCTGAGTTTGTTTAGTTTAATAAATAAATTCCAGTTACTTAAAAAAATGAAAGGGTATAATATACTTGTTAAAATGCATGCATCTGAGAGAAGAATACATACTCTATAAAGTTAATAAATAAATTCTTGATTAGCATTAACAACAATGTCGATAAAGCAAGTTCCTAGCTCTCAATGACTATAAGAGCTAGCTGAAATAAATTTGAAAATTTAGCCTGTGAAACAGGTATCTCCTAGTCGGATAATATCTGCTTGAGTAAGCTCATTGTCACCTTAACAGTCGCTTTAATGCTTGGGAGCTGACTCAAATCAAACGTGACATAAATCTTTCTACAAGAAACCTGCAGCTCAGCTTATTCTGGTTGAAGCTCTTTGATCCACGTCCTTTTAACAAATTCACAACTAAATCCATCACTCTGTTAGTCTTCCCTAAGCATTTATTTTGTGTGCCACAAAGGTGTCACCGAATTATCTGTCCCGTTCCCCGCACAGCTTAGATTGATGCGCTTAGAGCTGACATCGTTGCGACAACCGCAAATTATGTCACAGGTCGACCGAAAGAAGTGGCTAAAAAAAACAGAATTACAGTTGTAGCGTTTGGGTTAACTTGGGGTTATGTGTAGGACCAACTGACCAACAGGTGGCAAAAATACACATGAAATTCAATAAGTGCTTTAAGATGATACACTAAATGCATATGTCAGTTGGAAAAGGGCAAAGGGAAAAATGGAATGTTATACACTTTTTGTTTTGTTTCCTGGAGCGTTTGCTTTTACCTGTTTACACAATTGCATCTTTGACTGTCACTTTACATTTGTCGCAAAGAAAATACACCAAAAACACAGGCGCATATGTATGTATGTAGGAGTTGTCGTAGACAATGAAAAGAGGAGGAAAAGAACTGTGCAATGCAATGCAATTTAAAGGCCAACAATCATACGCAGTGTTGTACGAGGAACGTGAGAAAATTGGTAATACAGCTAGAGTTGTGAAAAAGATGCTGTTGTCTTTTTGTCACTTGTGTGCAAATTTTTGTTAAGTTACATAAAGTGAACAAGTTTTATTCTACTCCTTGCTTAAATACATACATATACATATGTCTTCTGCAGTTGACAGCAGCTTAAGAGGGTGCAAAGTATTTTGGCAGTAACTATCTAACCTGCCAGTTACTCTCATAACTTATGGCTAGCACGTGCCTCTGTACAAACTGTTCGAGTCTAGTTACTGACATCAGTTTAACTAAGTGATCATCTTAAAAATTATTTCATTTATTCATTTATTATTTTATTTATTATTTCATTAAAGAGAAAACATCTTTTAATTTAACATATAATTAGTTTGTTTATTTAACGGCTATAGCAGTAAATAAATAATTTATAAAATTAGATTACAACTCATTTTTGTCAAAATTAATTTAGCAGATTGGTATTGGCATTTAATAAACATTGAATCAGAAAAATCAAATTGAAGATCGCTTAAAACATTATAATTACAACACTGAAACCCCAGAAAATAAATTTGCTATCGACATCAGATCGCTAAGAATTTACTGATTCCTAAACAGCTGAAATCGTTTAAAAAAACTAAAAATAAACGGAACTTATTTACTAAAATGATAAGTGTTAAAATATAATAATAATATGTTTTTTATGATATTTTGGCTTCTTGATTTTAACAATTTTAAATGAAACTTAACAATTGATTTCTGCCAGTTTCGAAAGCAAATAGAAACTAGGCAGAGACAGACAACAGAATATTAAGTATTTCACTTTATCACTGTTTCAAATTGTTTTTCAATTTTAGTTTTTATTTAAATTTCTCGCTTTTCTTTGAATCCATAGTTCAGCAAGAGTTTTATATAGGTTTCACTTAGCTGATTAGCTGCAAAAGGGCGAAGATCTCTTATCAGTTTAATTATTAGCACGTTTTGCAGATTATTTTATATGTCAGCGAAAAAAAACATATTTCACATTTGAATTAAATATTGCTCTTTTATTTATTATTTTCAAAACAAAATGTCACTGGATTTTTGCAAATGTATTAAATTATTGCAATGGAGAATCCTAAGAGATAATTGAAATACAATCTCACTCTCTCGCTCACACACACACACGGACAGTTTCTTATCACGCACAGAGAAAGAAGAGAAGACACACAGCGACTAAGCTGAGATTGATAATTTTATATTTATAAAACTTTTTGAACTTTTGAACTGTCTTATCAACAGCTCATGATTGATTCTAGCACGTACACGTTGAAGTTTTTACAAAAAACTCATTTAATTTCACATGTGGCACTGTTTTTGAGGTTAATTTTCCAGTATTTTCTTATTTTTATCACTTCGCACTATCTTTTATCATGAATTTTTTTGTAAGTTTAGCATATTTTTAGGGGGTTAACTGCATTTAATGGACTGCTTTTGACTTTGCCACTCGTCGTTAGGCAGTTTTTCCACACAATTTTCCACGATTTTTCACATTTGAATGCATTTTCGGGCAAGGGCAAAAAGCGAAACGCAGTAATGGGCCTTAAAAGCACTTCCGGTGCGTTGAGCACACGACGATTGTTATGGTAGCTTCGCCATTTTGAATGGCTGCCAGGTAACGGTTAACCTTAAACCGTTAGCATTTGCAGTTGTTAACAATGCGACGGCGCAACATGGTGAAATACAAGAAGGCAATTGCAAATTATCCTTACTTCCGGTTAACGCGGCGAAAACCTCTATTTTCCGACTATTTCCCAACACTTTTTTCAGAAGAACTTTGAGCTGCGTCCGCTGCGTACGAAGCGGCAAACACGAATGAACCGCTGAGTTTCCTCAGTTGATGCTGGGACTGCGAGCATCCGAATCCGTGCCGATTCGTGTTGAGCCGATGTTCAAGCTCCTCGGCTGCTACTATAGTCGAGATAACAGCGTTCAACTCTGGACTGTCTGTCTGTGCTCGATGCTCGAGCATCTTTTGGGTTTCGGTAGTTTCATTCTCGTTTTTGGCTTCGGTTTCAGTTGACAGCGTTTGTCGTGAATGAACTGAACTGCGGCCCGTTGCATGAATGAAAATTGCCGCGCGTATATCAAACGCATGCCATGTGCCATTTCTAATGGCTGTCAGTTTGTATTATCACTGACTTTTCTCCCTTTATCATCAACATATACTATCTCTGTATCTGTATCTATCTGCCCATTCCCTGCCCAGCAGCTGTCCATATATCAAAGAATGCCAACGGCAGCAGCAGCATCTGAAACTGCGGCGCGGTTTCTCTATTTTGATTTGATTTGATTTCATTCGGCTTTGCCTTATTTTTGTCGTATGTCAACTGACGTCCGTTTCAGCTTATCAGTTCTGGACTTTATACTATTTATTTTGCACTGTCTTGTCTCTGACGCCGATGTCCCGCTGTGCTCTTATTTATTTTGTAGTTAAATCAACAAGCAGCCAGCCAGTCAGTCACACAGTCAGCACATCAATAATGATAATGATAGGACATGTGAAATGTCCGGAAAAATTGCAAATAAGCTTACCTTTTATTTGGAATTTTAAAATATAAACAGCTGCTGAAATAGATTATAGTATAATTTATATTAGTTTTTAAAAATATGTATATATTTGTACATATATAATGTGAAACAAATTCCAAGTATTTTTCTCGTGAAAGCGAATTGCAATTGAAAATGAAAATCGCAAAGGCCCCTTTAAGACTTAGATTTAAATTAGCTAATTAAATTTGATATAATAGACGTGGCATTCGACATCTTAAGGATACTTCGTATCTATAAATTTGTATCTTTCATTGTATAAAGTTGTTTAGTTAGTTTTTTATACAAACTATTAAATTTACTGACGCTTTCACGACTTGCATAATTCTCCTACCCGATTTAATTAGAAAGATAATTTAAGTTGAGTTAAAACGTCTTCCGTTTTATGTAGCAAATTATAATTATATATATATTTTATATTATATTTTATAGATGTTCTATAGTATTTAATATTTATTTTGACTATGGCGGCAGATTGATTTTCTGTCACACAAATCTCGCTTTCAGCGCAGTTGCTACAAAGCAACGTAATCAGCAAAAATTTCTTATTTATAAAAGTGACACAACACTTTTTGTGGTTCAACACAACATAAATATGAACTATACATGTGTATGTATCAAATATGCATTTAGTTACAAACTAAAAACTGAACAGGACTTACTTTCGATGTGAATAACACAACGTAGCAAAAATATTCAACTGATATTGGGTTCCCAAAAACACAATATGGACATCTGTTAAAGGGATGGGAATGGAGATGGGACAGAGGATTGTTTCAAAGCTCTTCTTTTCATCTTCCTCCTGTTGATGATGTTGCCTGTAACGGCTGTCGTAACCTTTTGTTTTTGCACAAAAAAAAGCTACCTTATATCAATAACTGATAAAAACAAACATGAACTGAATGAAAACTAAACTGAGGGACTAGGAGATACTCTGAACTCTATCGAATTATTACATTAAATTTCAGTTGCTCTCTTTTACCTCACACTTTTTCAATTATCCCACACAATATGCTGTTCTTGATATCTTTGTAACCAATACAGCCATTCTGTATCGCTAGGTACAGGGTGTGTGAATTTAAATAAAAACTCTAGTCTGTGCACAAAACAAACCTCAAAGATTATTGATAAAAAAAATTTTACCCAATGTGGCCAGAATTTTCTTTGCATTTTCTTTCATGCTTAGAACTTTAACCATAGATCTGTCATTCCTTTAGTTTTAGAATTTTATTTTATTGTGCATGATATGCAAATAGGTTGTAGGCAAAGTTGCAAAATTATCAAATGGTTTCCCCAAGTCAGGTAAACCTAAAAATTCTCCACAGTTGACTCTCAAATGTCGACTGTGCAACTGTTTGGTTGCAAGGGTTCTTCCACTTTGAGAGTCAATAAAATAAATGCTTAAACATTTGGCGCTGTGTCTGTTGCACATTTCATGCATATACATACATGAGTGGTAAATACTTTGAAAGAAATCTTTTTACCAAACTTAACTCTACTCTCTTACACCCTGGGCATCTTGTAAAGTTGTAAAACACATTGCTTGGCTTGATTTTCGGGCAAAAGTTGAACTCGAGTGTGATGAGTTCAGTTGCGAAAAGCGACATTTGCCTCAAGTGATTGTAAACTTTAGCCAAGCGATTTCATAGTTTATGGTATAGAGTATAAAGAGGAGGGTGCCTGAGAAATTACTCCTACAGTTACTTTGAATTAAGTATAATAAAGTTATAGCAATTTCTTAAGCTACTTGAAGTTTAAAGTTGCTGTTTTATAGCGGACTTTAACACGTACAGATTTTTTAAGAAGTGCATATATCACTCTAACTAAAGTATTGAATTCTGAAACAGGAATACACTCGTAATATATGTATATAAAAGTGATTATGAGATTGAAATTATCAATTCTTAGAAAAGTGAAATGGAATTTAGAATGAATTAAATTTTTCAAATGTATGAAACCAGAACATATTTTCTTATATTAAGTACACTGTGTTTTTCTCTTGGTACACGTTTATGTCGCTCATAAAGACACACAAACTATTAGCGAAATAAATGTAAATTATTTAAGAGGGGCGACATTTGTGGCTTATCAGTGGTTTTTTGAAAGCTGTATCTATTAAAGTGTCTTTTCTCCTGAGCAAGCCGCAAGTTAAACAAGCTGAAAATTGGCTGCAACAAATTGCCAACTGTTCATAATATTTTGCCAAAAATTTCTTATTTGTGGCAGGACGAGCAGCAACCAAAAACCAACATGGCAATAATTAAAACGCAGCTGCAACAACAACAAAAACGCTGAAAAGAGAACAACTATTTATCTAGCCAGCGTCGCCGTCGCCTTCTGCTGTCATAATAAAATACGCAGAGGCAACCGCCACTGACAAAAATTGCAAACAATTTAAGCAACTGCAGAAAAAATATAAAAAAAAATCAAAAATAATAAAAATAAAACCACTAAATAAATAACACAAAAAAAAAACGGGAAGGGTAAAAAATGTTAACCATACAAAAAATGTGTTGGGAAAAAAAACTAGAGAAATTGCGAAAATAAAGCTATGAAAAATCGCAGCACTTGTAATGAAAGAAGTTTTAAGCTGCGAACTGGGAGATGAGAGCTCTGAGCTGGGTGCCAGCCGAATAATAGAGCAGCAGAGAAATAATAAACTCATAAATAGTGTGACAAGCAGAAGAAGAACGCGGAATGAAAAAAGAGAGGAAGACAAGCGGAATGAAGGGACGAGGACAAATTACGCCAACAGCTGTGACAACTTTAGAGGTAGAGGGGAGGAACGAAGCAGGGAACCGAAAAAGAGGCGGATCAGAGGCAACTGATGAAAGATTTACGAAAGCTCTAGCAATAAAAGAAAAACACAAAATACAAAATGCAGCACAAAATATCAGAAAAAGTTGCGAGTGCACGAATAGGGAATACGCTGTAAAAATTAGGTGAATAGATGAATCGTTTCAATGGATATAAAAAAAAAAGGTCGCATATACTACAAAAGATACCTTTAACTAATTATTCGTCCATGAATAATATAATATTCTCCTTCTAAATTTGAGTTAAGAAGAATGAATAGTCTTTACTTAGTTTCCATACAACAGATTCTAAGCTCATAAACGTACAACAGTTTTTCATTCATTAACATTAAACTCTTACATTCATAAGATACACCTTTGCAATTGGCATGAAAATCAAGACCATGCCAAACAAAAATAAGTTTTGAATAGCTCGGACTATGGAGGATATAAAAAATTAATATGGCTGCCGCTTGGGCGTGCTGCCAACTCGTTTTTTTCTGGTAGTTCAAGTGAAACTCTAATCAACGCCAACGCTATAAATTGTTGTATCAAAGTCGCTGACATTGTTTTAATTTGCGAAAACTCACTTCGTCTGCTCTTTTCTGGCATCAGATGTCAAACTTGTTGGAGTATCCAGTTTTAGATGGCATTAGAGGTGCCTGGGACGGAAGGAAGGAAGTTAAAGCCTGTTTCTTTCCATTAAGAATGTGCAGCTTCAGTTGTCGAGCAGTTGACTCTCAAAAACTTTCAGTTTGGGCCTTCTTTATTTTTGTTTCCTTTTTCTCCCGTTTTGTGCTGTTGCGGTTGAGATCCTTGTTGCAGTTTTTGACAATTGCAAAGTTTTGCCTTGGAACGTGTTGCTTTTGGCCTAAAACTTTTTTAATGAACGTTGCGGCCCTGCATATATATTTTCAATTCTTCTTAATTTCCCCTTTTAATTAAAGGCCACTACAATTTAATTGTACCGAAATTTGTTGTTAATATTTTAATTTTTAAATAGGTTTAACAAGAAAGAAAACTACTCATTTAATTTTTAATACATATTATTAATCCAAAAATTCATCTTTAATGTATTAATTTTTTGTACATTTTTTAAGATTTTATGTTTTTACATATAAGTATAATTTTAATGAGAATTCAAGTTACGTAATGCACAGTTAGACATGCGCCTAAAGACCTAAGATAAAACCATTTAAGAAATATACATACGAGTACTTTACTGCAAATACTCCATAATTTATATATTGCTAGCCCTAGACAACATTGTCAAAACAAAACTATGCAATTAAAAGTCGGAAACTTTCAGCATAAACAAGAAAAGACAATTGGAAACTTTGAGCACACGTTTTTCAAATGATATCAGTAGGAAATAGTATCCTTTCCAGTTGTTTTCTTGACGTGCAAACATTTAATGCACAAATCAAATAAGTTGCACTTGGCATTTTCATTTCCTACATCGAAAACGCAGCCGCAATAGCGCTTCAGATATCAGTTATTCAATATGTATAAAGATTTATACAATTTTCAAATGGCGGAAATGAAATAAAACGCAGGCAGCTCCTGATTCGCTGTGTTCATATCAGTGGGTTTGTTTGCCTGCCTGCAGGTTGCATGAACGGCGAAAGGAACAAGAAACAGACAGACAGACAGACAGACAGACAGACAGACAGAGAGAAAGAAAGTCAATGGTGCCGGTAAAGTTTGTTCAACAGCCGCCGGTTAAAATTATTGAGGAAACGTTGCCCAAAAGTACAAGCCGGAGTACGAACCGGAGGTAACAGTTGTGAGCATATACTTCATCAGCCGCCAACTGAGTGAGGATGTGTGTGAACTTGCCACAGTCTGCTGCAAAGTGCTTAAGTAGCAAATGACTGCAAAACGAGAAAATCAAAATAAAAAGAGAATGAAGAAGAAAAAGGGAAAATCGACGCATTTGTGTGCCGTATTCAATGAGTTTTTAAGCGTCCTCGGTGGCACAATTTGCCAGCTGGGAAAATTGTTATTAGCATCCTGCGCCAAATCAGAAACAATTGTGAAGCGCAACAACTGGACAGAGTTGCCAAGCCAAGCACTTGCTCACGACGTGATCCATAAATAAAAACTATCTCAGCAGCAGCGACAATATTACATTACTCCATATCCAGTGCGGACATCCTTATCCTTAGCAAAGACATCGAAGCCAGCTCTGGGCCATGTGGGAGATCCCCTTCCCCCACTTGGCATTAGCCATTGGTCACTTATGGCAACGACAGCTGACTGAATGGCTTGTCGTGCCAAAAGGAAATGCGAATCTATATGTATCTCAATTCGTATGAGGGAAAGAATGTTCCTTTTGTTCCTTCGGGTAGGGCTGCCTGACATTGTGATGTCCTTAACATTCTGGGAAAACAAAAACAAGATGTTTATATAATGATATTCCTTGCTCTTCAAGTAAAATATTAAGAAACATGCCAAGCATTCTATTAGTTTTAACAAATTTGTAGCGTAAAAATGTAACAGTCACAAATATTGTGCAAGTCTTTTAATTGCATTTTAGCTTTTGTATTAAAGATGTATGTTTAAAATATACATATTGTAGTAGTATATAAGATATGAGTATGCAATATTAGTATTTAATTAGTAAACTAAGAACAATTGTAAATATAGTTATCTTATAAAAAAAACCTCTTTACGAGGTGAAAGTCTAGTGACGAAAACAGTTATATGCCCCAAAATTTCTGATATCCAATTTTGTGACGAATAATATTAAGTTTTACATATAAATTATTTTAAAAAAAATTTTGCATTCGGCACATTGCGCTAAAATGTCTCAATTCTTTATATCAAATAACACTCACTGTTTTGCGCAGTGCCGAATGCAAAATTTTTTTTAAAATAATTTATATGTAAAACTTAATATTATTCGTCACAAAATTGGATATCAGAAATTTTGGGGCATATAACTGTTTTCGTCACTAGACTTTCACCTCGTAAAGAGGTTTTTTTTATAAGATATCAGTAATTTTTGAATAAGACATCAGAAATTTTTAAATCGAAATAAATTTTTAGAGTATAACCTTGTTAAAAGGTGCTTCTTGTTTGTACAATCTAGAACGAACTGTCTGACAACACTGGTTCCCTTTACAAACACACATGCTGCTATCACACTTTGCTGCTGCTGTCCTATTGCAATTCTAAGTAAAATGTATACATTCAGTTAAGAAGTAATATCGACTAATATTCGACTAAATCATGAATAGTAACCCTAAATATATACCGATATTACTCTAATCGCAATTATAATATGGTTTTTTTGCCGCAAAAAGAATTCACCACTTGCAAGCAGTTTATTTTCGCAATGCGCTGCAAGCAGTGTACATACTGCATATGTACATGCAGAAGTGTAAAGGTAAAAGGTATATTCAGTTGATGGGTAATATCTTGCCCAAATGAATTTTGAGAGATATGTTTTATATGTCAAAAAACGCGGAATTGAATTGTCTACAACATATAATATATTAAAAAGTGATTTAAAACACAGATTTTTCCTAAATCGAAAAAAAGTGTAAAAAAAAACCTTATTTCACCTGTAGCTTTTTACCTGTGCTCTTTAGCAAACAAGCTTACAGCTATGCTTAAAAGCCCTTCAAAATACCTTTCCAACGATATATAAACCACATCTGTAGCTTCTATAGTTTGGATGCTAAAGGGGTTTTAATTTTAGCGGTTTTTAGCGATTTCCCGCTAAACTAGCGTTTTTTCGAAAAAGTCGTAGAACAAACGTTTCTAGATTTTTGATCGGGACCAAGTCCTCATTCAAACTTTTAAGCTAAATCAACGATTTGATCCAAACAAACAAACAGACAGACTGACTTTTCATCTCGTTTTGAGAAGGGCACCAAAAATTTCAAAATTAATTATCTTCTAAACCAGTGATCGGATTTTAATGATCGAGGTGTCATTCGACGAGTATTTTTTATAAGAACAGTAAAAAATTAAAATAAATTTCAAAAAGGCTCCAACGGCCCCATTTGCTCCAATAATTTAAAATTTTCCCCTCCCACTAACACCTGTTTATCTCACGAACCAGGTGAGTTTCCAAAAGTCTTAGTATGCACATTTGTAAGTTTAATTGATACCTTTCGATCGGTATATAACTCAACCTGATCGGACAGTCATAGCAAATTTTCCATTCTTCCTGTGTATATATGCTAGTCGCCTTCGCACCCTTCGTGCTGCTTTCGTCACTAGCGCGGACTGCCGTCCGCAGTGATATCGATAACTATATTTAACATAACCAATTGTATTTAACATAAGCGATAAATTTGAAAAGCATCTCAGTCGAACATATCGATAGTTCGAGATGTTCTGATTGAGATGGTGAAATAAAGACAGTCTGAATATCGTACTTGAATAGTCTACAATATATATGAAAATAATTGAAATATAGTCGAACTTTCTTAGCTCGAATCACCATTATTCAAAGAAAAGGTTCGAGTTTTGGAGATATTCGACTTTTTTAAGTTTTTTAATTTTAATGCCATTCATTTAGCTCGAGTTAGAGGGAAATTCAAGTTATAGAAGTTAGTTAGAAGTCGAGTTATGGAAGTTTGACTGTATCTCAAATCCGAGTTTTGTTTCTCTATTTGTCGCAAATTAGAAAATATTCCCCGAGTGTAGCCCCTTTTCAATTTGGGCGACTTACACCCGGTAGGCGCTCACAATCCCCTACTAATTAATACAAACTCCCTGTGGTATCATCAGACAAAAGCCCTCCTCCTGTATAACTGGCCGCAACATGTCTGGGTGGCAATCTATGTGCGGACACGGTTATATGGAGTATGTAATTGTGTATATGGCACATGTGTGTATTCATATTACACATATTACGTATACGCCACGTTATCGCCAACAATGCAGCCAGCACAAACTCTTGTTGCGTATTTACGAAAATAAAATAGAATCAACGTGGTCTGCCCATGCACACATACTCGTACAATGCTTAAATATTTTTCTTTTTTATTAATTTTCCCTTTTCTAGCTGCAACGAACAAGCGGCAAAATTTGACCATAACAATGCTTGTACATAAATATGTACAGGCACTTACAACCAGCTGTCCGATGGCTCAGCAGTCGAGAAAAATTACATACATATAGGCATTGAGAGCAGCAACAGAAACTAGACAGGATTCCTTTCCAATAATCATAACATAAGTAGGATAATGCTCTACAGTCTAGATGAAAAGTTTCTTGGCTCTACTGAAACTTTCTGTGAATGCTGATCCAGATTGTCTGAACTATATGCTGTCTTTGTTATACCTCTTCAAAAGAATTCTTTGTTCATTTAATGAGTACAGGGTATACAACTTATATGATGACTTTGAATCAAACTGTGAGTAGTTAAGAAAAATCGAGTTTTGTGACATGACTTTCGCTGGGCTTGATTATTTCGAACAATTTTCAGCTGAACTTAAAGTCTCTTTTATTTTGTTATTGTGCATTTACTATTTACTGTTGTTTATATTTTCAATTACGTTTTAAAAATTACTATTGATAATTTTTTGAACTTTTGAAATTGGTATTTTGTTACGATCTATACCTTCACAATTGAAACGGAAATTGAATTATTATTGAATGCTAAAAAGGTGTTGAATAATTCAGAATGGAGAGTATTAAACAATTTGTGGCTTGAGTTTCCATTAATGCATAATCGAGTGTATTGTAATGCGTGTTTAACCGAGTTAAACGCACATTGTTTGTATAATGTGATAAATTCGCATGATAAACGTGCTGCATATGGCGATGGATGTCATTTAAAATGAGAATGCAAATTAACAGTGGGGTCAGGGAGTCGCTGAGTTTCGGATATGGGAAAACTGATTGACTCGAAGTTTGGGAAATGAAATTATATAGATATCGCTATTTAAGCTTATATTCAAATATCATATGTGTGTATTTTATATGCGATTAAGCAATGCTTTTTTTACTATTTACCATTTTTTTATGATATTTATTTGAGATGACTGATGAATAATTGATGAATTTTAAACCGAGTGCAAAATACAAGAGACTTAATGTTTTAACATAATAAAAATAAAATGTCACTATATAAGCATATAATATATCCATTTTTTTATTAAGTAAATAAGGAGTTGAAAAATTGCTTCTATAATATATTATTAAATCCAATAGCTTATTCTTCATGATATGAATGCGTTAATGAGATAAGTTATAAAACCTGATGAGCTTATTAATTGAAACTGATGGAAACTAAATCAATTTAAATAACCAATTAAAAAAAGTTGCTTATCTCTCATAATAAAATCATTTCAAAGCATAATCAAACACATTAGTGAAATAGTTTATAACAAACTTAATGAGGTTATTAAATTCAGCAAGAAAATTGCTCGTACCTGTCAAATCACTTATTCCAATGAAGCACATAAATTATTTAAATTAAAATTAGTCCCTCACGCTTTAAATGCCATGCCTGGAATATTAACGAACTATTTAATGGCTCCTATATCATTGTTTCCCCATCTTCCACTAAATGCAGTTACCCATAAAAAGCAAAAGCATTCATCAATTTCTCGATGTCAGTGCAATTTGAATTGCCATTCACACGCATAGCTACACTTCATTTTAATTAAACTGTTTGCCCCATTTTAAGCACACTCAAAGAAAAACCAATAATTTGTCTTTGCCATATTTCAATGCCATTTTATACGGTTTCACCGGAAGTGAAATTGGCATCGATGCTAACATTACCATTGCAAATGCATTCGATGCCAAAAGAAATGAGTTCGTAGTCCAGTGTCCGGAGTTCACAGTCTACAGTCCGCAGTCTGGCTATAATTGCTTTCCAAAAATTATATTTTAATTTTTCAAATTACATTTTCGCACATTACTCAAAAGCGCCATTGTCACGCTCTCCAGAGTCCAACAGAATTTCAATCAAACCGAAAGGGATGCAAGGGAAAAGGGAAAAGTGCTGACAAAGATTAAAAGAAAACAACAACGTCTGCAGTCTCTCACTACAATAAACAAAAAGTATAACCTTGATATATGGAACTTTTAATGTTCTTATGGAATCATTTTTGCAATTGTAATATTAATATGCTGTCAAATTTAATAGATAGAGGTGAAATTTTAACAATAAGAGTTTTGATTTATAATATAATATGAAAATGGAATGGTAATTGAAACTGGAGTAAATTTTATATACTTGAACTGAAACTACCAAATTTAAAGTTAACTTAAACTTTCTCTGCTGTAGCACACAACAGTCAGTTATATACACATACACACATATGTGTTATATGTCCTGCAGTTATAATTAAAATATAAACCATGCAGCGCGTGTTGAACAATCATTGTTCGGCATTCCAGCTGTTTGTTGACCAATCATTTTCATTATTTTTATATTAAATGAAGAGTGGTTGATATACTCTAAATAAATGAATTTTCATAAATGAGTAAATAAAATCACATCTCGCACTTGCTGCGATTCATTAAATACAAGTCGATGCATCAATTGTTGTCTGCCATATTGGTCTGCCATTCCACCGTCTCCCATCTACTCATTCCCTATTCATTCAAAGTGGTTTATTGTTGCTCGTTGTTGGCTCACTTTAATTTGCTGGCCAAGTTGCGTAACACCGTGGGAAATAATCACCGTACAAAGTTTGCAAATGGCATTTAAATCAGCCGTGTAATGACTTTTACATTTTTTAATTGCGCCTCTTGCATTTTTTTTTTACCTTTTTTGCTGACTTCTTTTTTCCAGTTCCCCTTTAAAATCCATGCAATAAATAAAATAAAAATTCAATCTTAATTCTATTGCGTAATGGTTTAAGTGCCTTCTACATTCTACCTTGCTGGCAGTTGACTTTTTATCCATAAATTCATTTTAATCACTGGTTTTATCCTTTTCATAGTATTGTAACTTAATATTGTATGCTGAAAGTTCTTGTTTAATATTTGCACCCCCGCTCATTTACATGAAGAGTGACATAAGTCGAAAAACACAATTTTTGAGTTAATAATGCAGAAATGCTCGCAATGTAACAATCTATTTTGTGTAAAAGTTTCGACATCCTATCTTTAATTCCGAGAGTGTAAGAATATTATATGTCGATATTTATATATATAGTGTGAGCATAAGTAGGCGATGAATGATTTTCTGGTGATATTCATTAAACCCAAGGTATATTTTCAAATAAAATTATAAAAATTACAAAAAAGCATATTTTTTTAAAGGAACTTTAAACAACGAATACTTATTTAGACTAGTGTTGTTGCTCAACACTTGTTGGATACCATTATAAATACCTTGTGAAATGAAAAATTCCCATAAGGGGTGTATAGAAGAAATAAGTTGAGTTATAGCTGAAATATGTTGTTAATCAAATACAATAATAGAAATATATCTGATTATTCAATAAAACAGTTTCCAATTAGATATTAAAGAAGAAATATTTTGCAATCAATGAGCAGACTTCGGTGCCCGCTAATCGTGATAATTTAATTTTAATCGAGCAATAAGCAAAGAAATTGCAATTAAACATATAGGCATAGCAAAATCTATTATAATACAATTTGTTGCATATGTAAAATTAAATGGCTGCCTACAGATCATTCTCTAGTCGCGCATACTCGCATGTTGGTATTTTAATTTTTGTTATTGTTGCTGTTCACCAAAAGGCTCTTTGGCGTTGTAAAATGTAATCATTGTGGCATGTAATTAGTTTTTGTGTGTTGGCCAACCTCCCCAGTCGTATGTAAGAGTAATATTGTGCATTTGTTTGAGTGTGTGTGCGTGTGTGTGCGTGTGTGTGTGTGTGCGTATGAATGTAAATATATAAATACAATTTATTGCAGTATTAACACTATGCAAATGAAACCACAGCTGAAGATACTTACTTACACACACACACCTATTGATGAGCATTCCCTTCAGACTTTAAATTCCTTTTCCTTCTCGTTGTTGTAATATTTTGACACTTTGTTGTTATTTTTCTAATAATTCTGCCAGCGTCGACCGTCCGCTGCTCCAGCGACGCAAGCAGAATTACTTTTTGTCTGTTTCTGTTCGTTTCTCTTGTTTCGTTGCGTGCCGACGTCCAAAAAAATGCACGTCGTGCGTGCGCTGCTTAAGCGACGCAGGCAGAGGCTGTTTCTGCTCGTTTCTTTTTGTTTCTTTCTCTCTCTATCATACAAGTTTTCGGCCGATTTTGACGTCGCCAAAAATTGTGCGACGGAGGCAGAAGCTGTTTCTGTTCGCTTTTTTGTTTCCGTCTCTGTCAAGCAAACGTCAAACGTTGCCGCAGGCAGCGGGATTGATGCAACAAAACGAAGCAAGCACACGTGTCAAAAGAAATAAAGTGACATTGTCATTTTTATTGCTGCGCTGACGTCTGCTGCTACTGTTTAATAAATCGTAAGTGTTTTGTTATTTAATTTTTTTATTTTGTGTATAGAAAACTAACGCATTGATTTTTAATTTAGATTATGAACTGAACTTTGAGGAATGCAAGGAGCTTCGTCTGGAATTTTATTTTCTGAAGGCGGTGGTCAATGGCTTTAGTGGGAGCTGTGTTTCATTTTCAAGGCAAACTGGTAAAATTAAGCAAGTTAAAAAAAAATATAAAACAAAAATGTAAAACAAAATATTGAATAAAAAACATATTAAAAATAAAAAAATTAATTTTTTTAATTTTTATTAATTTTTTTCAATTGTTGAGGAATCCTTAAGGAATTTTATTAAAAAAACGTTAGGGAATCATTGAGGAATTTTCAGCAAAATTCCTGGTCGATTCCCTAGAGAAAATGGCTTAAGAATCGTTAGGGAATCATTGAGGAATTCTCGGCAGAGTTCCCTAAGGTTTCCCTAACGGGAAACGTAAGGGAATCACTATGGAGTGTTCCCTATTCCTCAATCGTAGGACATCACAATGTTAAATTCCCTAAGGATTTTCATACAAAATCCCTAAGGATTCCTTAGGCATAGGGAACCATTCCCAAATGATTCCTTTGACATTCCTTTGTGAATGTGACTGAAGGGTTGCGAGAAATTTTTTATAAATATGCAAGTGTTTTAAACTTTTGTAGTGTTTCAGAAAACCTCAGTTAAGGCAAAAGATCGATTCGATTAGAATAAAACTGCATAATTTTAAAAGTTATGAAAATATGATTCTGACTTTACTTGTACTGATTCTCAGCACAAATTATAGGATATAAGAACTAAAGCATAACCTTTAACTAAAATTGCATAGAAATGAGCTATCAAAATATTATAAAAACCCAACAAATGGTCTTAAGAATGTATTGTATATTTGCTTTTAAGAATTTCAATACTCTTTCAAAAATCAATAGCTTAATGTGTCTTTTGATTGAATTGAAATAAAATAAGGAAACTAACCTGACAATGCTTTGCCCTGTGCCATAATTGGATATTGGAGCAGAGCTTGACATGATTAACTGAATTAACTGTCAAATACGCGAACCACGTATCGAATTAGAAATAATAATTTACACATTGTTGTTGTTGTTGTAATGGCAGCAATCAATAATCAATTTTCAATTTGGTTTGTGCTTCTATTGGTACTACATGCACGCCTTGATTGGCGGTCAAGCTGCCTCCTCTTTCACTCCCTCTACATACATATAGTACATACAAATATCCGAAATACATCAATACATTTGATGTTGCTTTTGTTGTTGTTGCAATTGATTTGTTGCTCTATTTGCTGTCATCAACGTCGCCTCATCAATGCCACACAATTTGTTTGTTCACAACACTCCGACCACAAAATTTTGTGAAATTAACTTGTTAAAATGGTCGCTTAGTCCGCTTGCTAACCTGGTTTGGGAGTAGGGTGTGTCCCTTGATAAATGACATTTGATTCCTGATATGACGTCACTGTTGATTGATTTGACTCGTTGCACGCATTAAATAAACAACGTTACAAGGTGGCATATATTCAGACTGAAACTATAAGTTGGAGCTCCTGAAAATGTCATTAAAGTTTTGTTCCTTAACTCATTCTGAAAGTTGTTTAAAATTTTATCAAACAATTTCAGTTTTTTTTTATACTTTGACTTTCACAATTTCCAAGTTTTTTAAAATATATATTATAAATCAAAATTATAGTGCAGTTAATTGAAATTTATACTAATTACGAGCTAGACTATACTCCAAGAGACTTAACAATGATGTGCAGACGTTTATCCAAAGGAGAGCCTAAAAAGACCCCTAGAAATGTAGTCGAAATGTGTAGTTCTAGAGAGCAACCCAAAAAGCACAAAAAAGAAATATTTAAAATGTGCTGCGCATCATCCAAGTGTGAGCACATAAATACCGAAGTATTCGATCCACCAAGAGTTAAAAGAGAAATTTTCCAAATGAACAGCAGTCCATCAATGGTCGAAGATCACTCTGCAAAGACTCCAAGGTTGACTCGCAAGCGATCTGAATCTAATAATCGCCATTCAAAACGCTTAAGATTGACTGCAACTAAGGATGAAGATCCGACAAAAATGAACAGCAGTCCATCAATGGTCGAAGTTCACTGTGCAAAGACTCCAAGGTTGACTCGCCAGCGATCTGAATCTAATAATCGCCATTCAAAACGCTTAAGATTGACTCGTAGTCCGAATTCAACTAAAACTAAGGATGAAGATCCTTCTAAATTGCCATTGATCTATACTGCATTATTAACATTTGAGCCAAACGAGAAAAACCATCTAACCATGGGCGGCTATCAAGTCACTGCCACATTTACCATTACTCCAACTGAAAATAAAACTAGTGACATTAATAATATGGATAATAAGGATAACAATAGTAAAACATCGCTCAAGGCATCGCCTCCCTCTTCAGAGGTCAATTTTAGCTACGGACAAACTCTGGCTGCGAATTGCTTAAAAGAGGACTTGATGCGATCAACGGCTTCAAATAAACGCAATGAGCGCTATCATCAGTCCAAATCAACACAGAAAATGATCATCAAACAAGCAGCTCTTGCTGGATTTTACTATAGGACGCGGCAGCCAAAACATGAATGTTAAGTGCATTCTAATGAATTTTCATGTGAAATTTTCAAATAAATTAAGTATTAAACATTCTTTACATACATCCCGTTTTTTTTAACATATTTAATTAGGTTATGAAAGTTTACGAGTATAAGGGCACTTCCAGAAAAAGGTCCACCTAGCCCAAAAACGTAAAATTGATTAAGAAAAAAAAAAACTCACATCTTGTGAAATTTTCTTCCAGAAATGTACTCAAGTTATTTTTTTAATCAATATACATTCAATCAATCAATCAATATAAATTCACTTTTCCTATATTTTTTCCATTTTCTTGAAAATTGACTTTCAAAATGGACCTGTTGTACTCTAACGATTACACTAAGTAAGATAATAAAATTGTAACATGAACCATTTTAATACATAGAAACTGTTTTCGATATATCGAATAAAATTTGATGAACAAATTCCTGGAAGAAACTAGGTGGAAATCTTGTCACGCTCGCGATGTCGCGTTTCATATTTCTAATACAAATTATAAAATAAATAAAATGATAGTAGCATGTCATAATTATTTTTAAAATGAAAAACTGCATTATTTTATTATGGTTTAAGAGTATTTTCTTCCAAATTACACGCCAAATTTCAAAGACAGTCGCATATGTCAAGATGAAGTCAAACATGACTTCCATTTTTCGCCTCGTTCGCTATGCATTGGTTTCTACAAATAATTCGACAACTCTTCAAAGCTTGTTTTTTATAATAAAAATTGTTTTGCTAAAATGCATTAAGCACGTGAAAAACATTTTTGAAAATGTCAACTTTAGCCTTTTTTTTTTTCATTTGTACTATACAGTGTGCCACTAATTGGTTCATACCTATCATTGTCAAATTTTTGTATAAAAAAACAGATTTGATACAAATTTTTTAAACTAATCTTTTATTCAAATACAAATTTCTTTAATCATTAAGTACTAATGGAAAATTTAGAATTTTTGTAGAAGTCTAATATTAAATTTTTTTCTCGGTCTCAAACAAAAAAGTGTTCAAAAAAATTTTCAAAAATCTCTTCGCTAGTATTTTTAAATTTTTTTGAAAATTGATAAATAGCCACTTTTTGTATGAAAACCACGGAAAAGGGGTTAAAATAGTATTAAGTTGCTTATATTTGTAGGAAGTTATATTCTTTGTCTAATTAGCCATAGCCTAAGGGCTTAAATCACTCCTCTCAATCCGCAATTGGAGCACAGATAAGTATAGATTTCAATTAGAAATTACACGAAAGCACTTAGCTCTCTTTTACTAATGCAACTTAAAGTATCCACTCTAGTATACAATATACGTTTTCAGAAAAGTACAGGGACAGTTCCTCTATTTAGTCCAACTGCAAAGCGAGCCATGAAATTGACCTGCCTTTGGCTTGCTCATTGACGACTCACTTTAACTGGCATCTGCCCACTGCACTCTGCACTCTGCACTCTGCACTCTGTAGCTCTCATCTCCAACATAACAGCTAGCGAGTTTCCCATTTCCTATGCCATGTTGGTTTTCCTACTAGCTATTTTTTTTATTATTATTTTACCCAGCTTTTGCTGCAGTTTATCACGAAAGCGCACGCCATTGCGACCATAAGGCCTTGCAAAGAGTGGTCGCTAAGTGGCGCACGAGGCGTATGAGTTATCTGCTCAACCTCATGCTCATGCTCATCCGATGACTAACTACAGCAGTCGTGTGGAGCGTTATGTACAAGCAGCGCTGTGGCTGCATCAAAGGACTTCATTTGCCGCATCAATCGCAACCCCTTCCTGTTGTCAGTGGCTGCTCTCATTACGTTGTGTGTGTGTGTGTGTGTTTAATAAACCGTACGCAGGCCACCGGATGTCGGCAGGGAGCCATCTACGCCGATGCCAACGGTTGAGTTTAATTAGCTTTAATGACTTGATGCTGGCAATTTCAGCTGCCTGAGCTAGAAGTTGGCCTACTTGACCCACTAACTAGTTGGCTGACGATGACAGACAAAATCCGCAGCATTACAGGCTATCACCATCAACTGACGATGCTCTACAGGAATTCGGAATTCTTTCTTCAAGCGAGGAAACAAACTATGCAAAAAGTCTCTCTTGTAGCAGTAAGGTATTCCAAATTGTTTTGGCCTAAACTAAAAATTAAAATACGTTCAATGAACCACATTGAGTGATACAGTGGTGCAAGAGGCCTTCTGTCTTCACATGTTATTGAGTTGTCCCTGCAGATGGCAGGTAGCAAACACATGTTCCTTCCTGAGCATTCACACCGAACAATGTTTGCACTTTATTCTAAACGAGTGCACACAGCAAATGTTTGTCTTAAATAATGGTGATATTTATATTTATTTTTAAAACTTATTTGTTCAATTGAGATGTGGGGATTCTTATATAAAACAGAAGAAAGACTATAAGGTAATTCAGTTTCAATCTTCTCCTCTAGTTGTAACGGAATATCATTCGACGTGATGGAACTAACAATTTCCATTCTAATTGGTACTGTTTACAGTAGCAACTAAACCACCAAGCACAGAACCATCAAAACCACCATGCACAGAACGCTCTGAACCACCGATTGAACTCACCTCCGGGGAGCGTTCCGCACGTGTGTGGTCCCGCCGGAATTCCGTGTCCTGGATCCGCTCAGCCACAGAATCTTAACCAAACTGGCGTCGATTAGGCGTGAAATCAGACAGTGCGTCTGTGGTGAAAGCTATTGGCTGATGGTAGATGAAAGATGATCTTTTTAGAGGGTCTTAGACAAGGAAATGTTGTCTCACAGTTTAATTAATGTTAAATTGTTGGTCAAACATTGTATGTAAACTATCCCAATTTTGAATTTCCATGAGGAAAGTAATAATTTAATGCATATCCTTCTGATGCTCTGGGATATTTATAAGGGTCCATAGCTGATAAAAAGCTTTATAATAACCCATTCTTCTAAATTAAACGAAGTTCTCAATTGGAAACCTGAGAGATAAATATTTACGTAAAGTCTGGAAACGGTAAACAATGAATAGGGGTATTTCCATGATCGAGAACGCGACATTTGTACGTTAACATTTTAAAGTTAACATTTTCAAAAATGTTTTCTCACGCGCGTAATGCATTTTATCAACACTACTTTTATTATAAAAGAAAAGTTTTGAAGACTTGTCGTTCTTGAATTATTTATAGAAAACAATGAATCGCGAACGATTTAAATTAAATTTTTTTATATATATTTACGAGGGCGGGCTAATAAGTAATCGGCCTTACAAAAAAAAAACATCTTAAACAACCCATTAATATTTTATTCGATTAGTGTTTTCTATCGGCTGATTGCTGAAAAAGGCGTTTTTCTCAACACTGGTAATTTTGGCGGGAGTTTTAGCATGGTCACTTTTGCATTGTCCCCGAAATGAGTAAAATAGAATATCGAGCTGTCATTAGATTTCTGTTTTTAAAAAAGAAATCCAACGATGAAATAAAAAATGAGTTAATCGAAGTTTATGGGGAATCAGCTCCATCGATTTCGACCATTAAATATTGGACTGCTGAGTATAGGCGCGGGCGGACAAGCATTTTTGACGAGGACCGTCCGGGACGTCCCAAAAAGGGGACAACCCCAGAAATGGTAGATAAAGTCCACGGAATGATATTGGATGATCGCCGAATAAAGCTGAGAGAGATTGCTAAGGCCCTAAACATTTCTCGTGAACGTGTTGGAAACGTCTTACACGAATATTTAAATATGAGTAAGCTTTCGTCAAGGTGGGTGCCGCGATTGCTCACAGCGGAACACAAATGCAACCGCTTGGTCATTGCGAAGGAGAGTTTGGCATTGTTTAACGCAAATAAGAATGAATTTTTGCGTCGTTTTGTGACTGTCGACGAAACTTGGATACATCACCATACACCAGAAAGCAAGGAACAGTCAAAGCAGTGGATTTCAACCGGAGAAACGGCGCCGAAAAAGGCAAAGATTGGTTTGCCGGCCAACAAGGTAATGGCAACGGTTTTCTGGGATGCCCGAGGCGTAATTCATGTGGATTATCTAGAAAAAGGCAGAACAATTAATGGAGAATACTATTCTAACCTTTTGGGACAGTTCGATTCAGAACTAAAGAAAAAAAGGCCGCACATGGCGAAGAAAAAAGTTCTGTTTCACCAGGACAACGCTCCGGCTCACAAGAGCGTTGTTGCCATGATGAAATTGTGTGAACTACACTATGAAATTCTTCCACATCCCCCCTATTATCCAGATTTAGCACCATGTGACTATTATCTATTTCCAAACTTAAAGAAATGTCTTGGTGGAAAGAAATTTCAGTCGAATGAACAGGTGATCTGTGAAACAAACGCCTATTTTGAGGACCTGGACCAGTCATATTTTATGGAAGGTATAAAAAAATTGGAGGACCGTTGGACTAAGTGCATACGTCTAAAAGGAGATTATGTTGAAAAATAAAAAAGAAAAATAAAAAAAAAAACCGTGTTTTCTTTGGTAAGCCGACTATTTATCAGCCCACCCTCGTATGTATATTAAAGTTGTTTATGCTACAATCTTACTATCTTAATTAGTGTAATCAATAGAATACAAACGGTCCATTTTGGAAGTCCATTCTTAAGAAACTGGGCAATAATACAGCAAATATAGGATGTATTTATATGTTCATCCTATTGAGTTTCTTCTAGCGTATATTGCTTAAATAAATAACTTGAATACATTTTTGAAAGAAAGCTTCACGAGATGTGAGTTTTTGATAAATTTTTCGTTTTTGGGCGAGCTGGAACTTTTTCTGGAAATGCCCATATGCACAAGGAAAGATCGATTAAAACTGCCTGCTCTAAAATATTTAAATTTTAAAACTTCGAATTTATCCTTTTTTCATTTATTTCTTTAAGTTGAAAACTTCAGGTAACTGTTTAAATAAATTATCTTTAATTTATGACCTTCACTCGACAGATCCACTTAAGAATTAATGAAATTGAACAGCTATATATTTTTAGCTATAGCTAAAGCTGCAAAAAAGCTGAGAGCTGAAAACTTTAAGAGCATTTTCTGACAAAACCAACTTGAAGTAAAGGAAATAAAAGAAGTTGGGAACGGGGGGCGCTGACTATTTATTTGCCCCAAATTGCAAAAAGGTAAAATGGTGGTAGCGGTGACGGTGGTGGTGGTGGTGGTGCTGTGTGAACAGCTCAGCCATCTACATACATACAGACACACCACGATATTCATTCACACGTAAAAGCTGTGGGCAGCACCGCAATGCTGCAATGTCTGCTTGTTGTTTTTGGTTTGCTAAAGAAACTTTGCCTCATAACTTCACATTGAAGAAGATGCATATGCAACACGTTCGAGCCATTCAATGTTGCACCACCTGCTCCACCTGCCGGCCGTGCAACGAGCCCAGCTTTTTTGCAATTGAGCGTGAGCAAAAATATGCAGCTGACTTTATCCCGTTGATTTTACATACAAACGAGTAGGTATATGCATATGTATATATATTTATATATGTATATATCCTTTATCCCTATCTGAAACTTCATTTTCCACGTGCGACTTTTGCAGCCAGCAGAAAGTGCTGCAAGGCATTTGAACTCGACTCAACTCAACTGAAATAAAACTAGACTGATGGGAATGTGAGACAGGTCGGCGAGTTAATTGAAAAATAGTGTTTGCTATTTTACGGCTCTGTTGTCATTGCTCAGACTAAAAGGTCGTACCTTTTAATTTTTAATTAGTATACAGGAGGAAATTTAGTTGGCCAATTTGAACAACGGAGTAATTAAGGGCTCATAAATATTATTATTCATATTGTTAACTTTTCTGTCACAAGATTACTTACTCATGTTAAAAGACCGTGAATTGCTTTGGTCATAGACCATTACTATATCGATTTTAATTTCAATTTTTTGATTGATCAAATTTCAGTAGGTCCCATTTTTGACATAGCAACTAAGGCGACAAATGAATAAAAAGCTTCAATCTGAATTTAATTGATCAAAGTCCAAATGATAAACGTCTAAAACGGATACTCAATGTTTTTCGAATTGAAAAGAAACAATATTTTCAGAGAGAAGAATTTTTGTTTATTTTAAATTTATTTTACATTCATTAGTAAGCTATGCATAGTATTAGCACATATATTAATTATCAGTTAAAAGGTATTAATATATACCAACATATGTATTATCGTACTTGTATTACTTGGCTCATTATTGAAACACTCATTTTTCAATGTTCCCTGATTTTAGTCCAACTTCAATTGTGCCATTGCCACATTTCTTTTAATGTCTAACGCTTGAGATGTTTCTTGTTTACTAAAAATAAAGCTGATATTTTCCTTAAGTTTATGAACAGGATAACTGATGGCCGCATTTTCCTAAGCTTCTATTTACACAATTATACATATTTAATTGATTTCATTCGATTTGCAAATGATTTACGATATGTGTTTAGCTTATGAAAAATATTATAAATCTATAATTAATATGTGTACAAACTAATATTCGTTGTTTTGTAAAGTATTTGTGTTATCTTTAAATTAAGAAATGAGAAGAAAAGATAGATTCGAGTCCAATCGATGACATGATAGCTGCTTCTCCGAAAAGTTTTCAATAATGAGCGGTTTACCCAATAATATTAATTAGACACTTTTCGATTTGGAGATTACATTTCTTATAATTCAGATTGCATTTGAAAATAAGACCTTAAGACTTATTTGTTGTATGTTGCTTAGCAAAGAAAATTCGCTTAGAAGCTTTTGAAGCTACATATTACAACCTACTCGTAGCATAATCATAGATCTAACTAAATATGTTTGTCTTTACATTCTTTTAATATATGATATATATTCAGCCAAAGTCTATAGGGAATTTAATGATAAAAAACTATGCGCGCTTATCACAATACGAACATATATAACCATACAGCTAAAACTAATCAACAGTATTACTAAATGTAGTTTAAGTGCATTTAAAATATGAGAACCGTGAATGGGCACACTTCAACTGCAAAGCAATTTGACAAGAAATTTAATCGAGGCTTAATATCGGTCATTGCCACACTTATACGCTTAAACTATCCCAAACTCAAGAATTCTCCACCATAGCTATGAGTATTCTTAGACTTTCAGTGATAAGTCTGAAACTCAGCTCAGAAAATAGGAATGTGGCTTTCCCTTGCCGTTCTTGCTGATCGTGGCTAGAGGCCCTGTTTGACAGAAGACAAAAAGAGTTAATTATGATAATTAAGATATAGCATACAGCATTTCTGACGCACCTTCTGTGTCCGAAGCGAAGGCCACGCCCATTACTTTGAGCGATCGAAAGAGCGCACCCAAATTGGAACGTCCATCCAGATATTTCTTCTCCAGACGCACCACGGGCGCCTTCTTATTTTTGGTTTGCGTATGCCAAACAAGTATTTCAGTGCAATTCTTGCCCCTGGGCTCAATCTGATCAATGTGCAGTCCAATGCTACGCAGGAACAAATCCTCCTCATAGCCCGGCTTGTAGGGCATATTAACATTCGGGTACAGCGACATATAATTCAGATTAACAGCAAAACCAGCCATATCAACGGGCCAGCGTCGTCCGGCTACCCAGGAGTCCAGAAAGGCCACAACCTTACCCTAAAATAAAAATAGCAATTAATAAATATGCAATTGAAAGATGTATAGAGTATTACTTACATCTCGTACCACCGGTCCACTAACCGCATAATCCGCAATCAGTCCAACAGGGAACATGGAGACACGTTGCGTCTGCCTTATTTCCGAGAAAAGTCTCAGATCATATGTATTGTCATCGTCACCGAAATATAGCACACCATTTGTCAGGTTATGCTGGCGTATCCATTGCAGCGCTGCCCGCCTATTTGCCACGCCCCTGGGCGCTGGCTTAGTATTACGAAACTTGTGGGGCATGGGACTGGCCAAATGTGTAAAGGGTATACCTGTAAAAATGAATAACAATTGCAAATATATTCAAAGATAGATCATTGTAAATCTCAAAAAAGGCTTTTTATATCTCGAACTATGTCATATTATTAATTAGAGAAACGAAGTAAAATTATTTCTTAGTAATTGGAGAGTCTTCCTCATACTTTGTTATATAGGCGATATATTTATTTATTTAATTACGAATAATTCACCTACCAAATCGATTGAGCAATATATCCATATACGTATCACATCTCTCATGATCATTGGCCACCAGCCAGTGTATTCGGGGCACATGGAGGAGCGAGTGGGCCAGGCGCGTGAGTTCCGGTATTTGCTCTCGTCTTGGATATGTGGGCGTTACGAAATAGATCACAGGCAACTGTGCGTAGGCACTACGTGGCTTATCTTGCATGTAGAAACGGCCATCCTCATGGCTTTCACCGCAGATGTGCAGCGTTTCATTCAAAGAGTGCGTATTTGTACTATCTGAGAGAGGGAGAGAGTCAATGAAAAAGAGCTAAGTATTATTTTATTTTGCCGCATAAAAGCAGGCAATGCATAATTCCCTAAATTTTATAGCCTCGTTAATGAACTCAATGAGCTTCTAAATGTGCATTCAACTCAACATCTTGATGTAAAGTTAGCATCTTTGCATTAATTTAGATTGTAAACTAATCTTTATTGTATCTAGATTTTAGCTCTACGCTATTTATAAATTATCGTATTGCCCAATTTCCTAATACAATTTTCACTAATGACCGAACCCAGAAATATACTATAAATACTGCTATATAAAGTACTTGCTTTATTTATAAATATTCATTCATTTACAAAAAAGCTCAAACCGTTAACCTCTGTCACCTAATTTACACATTTATTTTGGGCTAAGCAAATTTCTAAAGCTTATTGTTGTATCAAATGCTTGTAAACATGACTGTACCTGATACTATCTACTCTGATTTCTATTTACCTATTTGTTTATTTTTTTTGCCGTCTGTAAATGTGCTAATCAATAGTTTGATTAGAACCGTATCGATAGGCAGAAATCGTTTGAATAATGATGTAATGCTACGTGAGAGAACGCAGTGTGTATTTATTCGCATAAATTAACAACAGATATTACAAATATGGATGTATAGATAAAAATTTTATGTATTATTGAATAATCTACATTCAACAAATAGAAATGTACTCATGATTAGAACAGCTTAATTTATACATCCGCTTGTCTGTCAAATAATGATTCATTTACCAAAGATATAATAATTTAAAAAAAAAATACTTTTCTGGGATTTTATCTCATTTAATCATTTTATAGATATGAAAAACGATAAAAAAAAAATATAATAATCATTGGGCTTAACTTTTTGTATTGAAAAAAAATTATAAAATTTTTTTTGTATTTGTCAAATCTATTAGTTTACTATCTACAATATTAATAACAGGTAGATATTTTCTGTATACTGTCATTAATTTATTTAGTGTTATTCTGTCCCCTTTGGGGCGAGATTCAGTAAAGTGATTAGAGACCTCGAAGTCCTTGATAAGTGTTGTGAAGGAAAGTGACGCAATATACGAACATTGAATTATTTTAATATAATTTTTACAGATATTAACTCATTAGAATTCTTTCAGTATTTAAATGGGTACTTCTAGTAATGATATTGAAATCATATTCGATTGTATAAAATTTATTTTATTCTTATTAGTCTTTGTTATATTCAGCTCCCTTGGCTAAAAGCATTTGAAACATTTTCTATGTGCTTAACATTCAATTACCTAATGGAATGTAGGTTAAGGAAGAGTATGTTATTAAATAAAAACATCGGTCATACCTATACTGCAGTCACATTAGTGTTAATGTGTGTTCTGCCTTCCCCAAAAGACCATTAAAAATGTCCCTAGATATATCGACAGACCATTAAAAATGTCCCTAGATATATCGACAGAGCTAAAAACACGCGACAAAGCATGAAAAACATGTATGGGGCTGTTGATTATTTCCACCTGTGTGTGCATTAACGGTAATAGGTATAATTGTTGTTGTTTGTGGCCATCTATCAATAAAGTAGCATACAAATTACAATCAGTTGTAGACGAAGCTCACTTTAATAACTAATTTCATGTGGACTTGTCCCCAAGGGAATAAAAAATGCTTCCCACAGCGCAAATGACACAGTCCGAAGGGGGAAAAGTATTTTGTGTATCAAGCTCAAAGTGTTTACCCATACTTGAGTTTGGCCCAAGTGCAAATAAATAAAGTAATGTCACTTGAGTATTTGCGCATATCACAACAATTGCTTAAAATCACAGCGTGCGCTTTATTTACCGAGCATGGGCCCCCATTTTTCCGCTTCTCGATTCCCATTCAGAAGCTCTTTGTCGGCCCCAAAGAGCTGATAAGCCCTCTCACAAAAACATTAAAAAAAAAATACTGATTTATCTACAACACTATTCATATATGTACTTCGATGATTAATTTATGGCACACCTACATATCTCTGATTGCTATCATAAAAGTGTTTTCCCCAACTAGTTTAATTTCGGTTTCTCTTTTTTATCAGTCATGTTTATTTTATTATTTGCCTTTATCAATTGATATTCCTCGTTCATTATGTGACTAAAGTGCCACTTGAAATGTACGACATAATAATTATTGCCACTTGAGCGTAAAATGATTCACATATTGCAACTAATCAATTTAATTGGTGCAGTTCCCAAAATGGCTAAAATATGCGAAATATGAAAAAAGTCATCTAAATTCAGGTGAGAGTCAATTATCTCCAATATTAACAGCTCGAAATCTAACAAAGTTATTTATATTTTAATTTTTTAATTTAATTGAAATTTAAAATTTCATTAAAATTATATTGTATGTATATAAAAAAATTAAATTTCATCATAAGCACTACAATTTTATTCAAATAATTTTTAATTTGGTAAATAAAGTCAAATTTCTACAACATTTTTAAAAATGGAGAAATGAATTCGCTTTTACTAATAAAATAGAGCTTATGAAACATGGAACATCAATGAGCAACTGCATTTTCACTGATTTTTTATTTATTTTTTTTAGCTGATGTAAACATTCTAGAAAAGCCCGATGATTAGTCTGATAATAATTCCAGGAAATTGAAAAAAACTTATAAAATAACAAACAAAAGTTTTTACCAATTTTGATTACTTGATTTTTATCATTAGAAAACAGAACATTCGTCATATGTTATCGCAGTTAGTCATAGACATGGATTTCCCTAGATAGATTGTTTCACGATTTCCATTGATTTGATCGCACTTTTGATTCCGTGCCAATAATTTGAACAGTCGCGTGCCATTTCAATGCCAACTTATGGGTCACTTTTAATGGCCAAGTAAATACATACACATGTAGAATTGCAAATAGTAAATATTTATATAGACAATTTAAGTTCGTGCCGTGTCCAAAGTGCATTAAACACGGTCAGCAAATGCGCTGATTTTTTTTAATGCGAATGGAAACTGATGCTCTAATAATAAAACGTATTTAAATGCATAAATTTTAAATTCTAGTTGGAGCGTTGACTATTAAAAGCGAACAAGAGATTCGCTATATTTTGAGTGAAATTATTATGCACGAACGATGCAAATTAAATGGCAATGTTTTACGATTTAAATGGAGAGAGGAAATGGAGGAGCAACAGTGGGACAGAGCTGTTAAAACGCCAATTAACTCGACATTTAAAAAACAACAAAAAACAAAAAATGTGAACTACAGACTTCAGTTTAAAGTGTAGAATTGTAATTAAGGCTTTTAACAATGTATCTCGTGTATTTGAAAGTTGACAGTTGACAGTACATTATTAACGGATTGTACAGAGAATTGCGAGTTGACAGTACATTACTAACTGATTGAACTGATAAAAAATTTCTATTTAAATAAATAAAATTGTATTTGTATTGCAAAGATGCCAACCACAGCGAGTATGGTAAAAGTGATTAAAAACTTGTATTTAATTGCGGTATTCATGTCCAGCGATTAACTGGACGAATCTTTAATAAATTTAAATAAAAGCGTTAATCTCAATGTGCAAAAATTACTGGGCAATGTTTTATCTACCTAGGGCGCACCTAATGGATTGACAGGTTGATGAGATTGCCCTCTGAACGAGTAAATTTAAAATTAAAGGAAAATACATTGGACTTAAAAAAACACGCGTTTTACTGCTACATTATATACATGTCATAGAAATGTTAAATGTTCATCAAAGTATAGTTCTAATGAAGTAGCAAACATTATTAAATTTCTACAACATTTGATACAATAAGAATTTAGAAAAGTGCGTGTTCGTCTTCAACAAACAATGTACTTAAGTAGTTTGCTCAGACTAATTATAACAAAGTTTCATTTATCTTATCGTTAACTAGTAGTTTTTAAACAAACATCAGTTACTTGATATGTTATTGTTTAAGGCGGTCTGCCAAAGTCGCATGATGAGGCAGCATGTTGTTTATCTTATCAGTAAATGCCCCTCGTGAAATACATCACACTTTTTGACCTTGCACTCAAAATTGACAAAAGCGTTGAATTGTGTAACATAGAGTAGTTAAACCATTTGTTTAAGTAGCACTGATTATCTTAAATGTTGTCTATATTCTTATTGTCGCTTTGCAACTTTTGAAATCTGAATTAAAATCAATTTTTGTTTGTTTATTTCGACCTATAAAAAGCTCATAAGCTGATTTATGGCATAAATTCGTATACAAATTTGTTCTAATTTGCTTTAGTACTCGCCAAAGATCATGGGTAAATGCATTAATAGTTTTAATAGCTCATTGGAAATTGTAAACAGACATTATCATCAAAGAGATTGCTGATGCAACGATACGTCCTGAGAGGAAATCGATCGATATGTGACCCAATCAACTGCAACAAATGGAGGCAAATGTTGAATGGTGAATCAGAAAAGAAATAGAATTAGCTAATAAATTACGTATAAGTAATTAAAAGCAGAAAGCCGGAAAATGTGGCCTTGACATGCACCCGCAATGCCGTAACGGTAAATGTTGCGGCTATAAAATAACGTAACTGTCTATCGATGAAATATCCAACTGGAAAAAGACAATGCCTAGCAAATTAAGCCAATTACGGCTAAATAATAAATAGTAACAAGCCGCGCAACAACAGCACCAATAACAACAAACAGTTAACTAACTCAAGCAGTCGACAAACTAACTCAAACCCAAACCCGTCAACTTACATGCGATGATTACCGCAACACTTTCAGGCCCAAAGCAACGTTTGGTCAAAGGGAGAGGGTAGGGGATATGCGAATGACACCCAAAATAAGGGTAAAGTAAGAGTGAGAGACAGCTAAAGAGAGAGAGAGGGAGAGAGAGAGTAAGAGACAGAGTGGGTAGTGTTTAAGTGTCGAGTGCTTGCTCGTTAAACAATAGGTTAGTTGACTGCTTTCGCTATAATCTGGGCTTTAGTGACCCATTAGAGACCCTTTGTGAAACTATTAAATTTATATTCTTAATTAATTTGTCTAGATTACCTAATTTCGTTCACTTTTCTTCAATATTATTCAGTTTAATATACATACATATTTAGTTGACCAACTGCGATTGAAAATCGTTGTACTCAACGAGTTGTAGCTCATTAAAAAAGTGGTTGAAAAGTGAAAGTCTCAGTGTAGACTCACTTTCAACCCATTGTAGAGTTGCAACATTGCATTTATAGATAAGGAAGCGAAAGATAAATTGTGAGAGATTGACGAATCTACAAGGAGAGACTAAGAAGCACTTCTTTGGAAAGCGAGACAGAAAGAAGCTGCCATAAAACATGTTTGCGAATTGCAAGATAAGGCTAAAGTCGCACAGTGGGACCATTAACCCATTTTCTGCAGCTGTTCAGACCGATTTGTTTTATGTGAACCAATGTGTTCGATTCAAAATAGAAAATAAGAAAATTAGAAACTCAAGAAAATGTTCTTCAATTTAAAAAAAAAAATTAAGTTTTAAATAATGTGAATTTAAATTTAATTTGTAACCTCATATTCGATTTTAGAAGATCCAAATGAAACCAGAAAAGTGGTTTTTAACGAAAGTGGTTTTTTATCGCGGCATAAAATTGGTTAATCAACATTAATACATTTTAATAAAAATTATGGTTTTTGAGGTCTGGTTATTTCCAGGTATGATGAGTCTTAGTTTAGGTGGCCACCGCTTACCTATGCCATTGTGAGGCTCATAGTCATCATCGACATCCTCGAGGGCAGTTCCCAGTCCCAATGTCTGTGAGCCGAACATGAAGTAGAAGAAGACGACGCAGAATGGCACGAGCAGCATGATCGGCATGATCCAACATCGTCGTCGGCCCGACACAGGGCGACTCAAGCGTGGTGTCATGCCCATTGTGGGCGCTCTGTCGTAGTCTTCGCCGTCTTCGTAGTCGTCAGCGAGTTGTGGATGATAGCGAATGTTGTACTGATTGTTGTTGTTGTTGTTGTACATTGATGTTGTCCTGTACTCCTGCTGTTCTCCTTCCTCGTCCTGTTCGTCGGCGCTTGCGGATGCTTGCGGCTCGAGTGGCAGGTAATGGGCACTTGGCATTATGCTGCAGCCCTAGTGGCAGCTGCTATCGCATATCAACTGCAACGGCAACGGCTGATGCTGATGATGATTGTGGCGCAGACGACAGAGATGACGACAGCGCCGTTCTGCGATTGCCATTTGTGAAATAGACTTGATTTTTTGTTTTCTTTTTTGACTGCTTCTCACTTTTTTATTGGCGGTCTCTCGTCTCGTTTCGCATCTCAAAAAATATGCACAGCGAGAGTTATTATACAATGACCTGTGTTCAAATTACACTTGTTCTTATTTCTCACTATTTGTTTTATTATTTTTGCACATATATATTATTTGCTCGTTGTCGCCAAACAAAAGTCTATAAAAATAACATTAAACACACTCACGCTTTCACACGCTCGCACACACACTCATTAATCGAAGCACGAGAATCTCGCAGTCGCATGCTATTTATTTTTTCACTTATTTATTTGTTACCTACTCAGACTGCAAAAGGGGAAACTGAAAAAGTGTTGCTTAATATTATTTTGTATTATTTATTTCGGCAGTTGGTTCCATTAGCTTTTGTTGTTGTCTCGATGAGTTTGACAGCGCCACTGAACGCAGCCCAGCGCCACTTTGGGTGAGAGCGCATTTACCTAAATGTTTGGCCTCGCTTGTGCTCTCTCTTCACTCTCTCCTTCGCTTAATCAGTACCTGTCTGTCTGCGTCTCTGACAGTCACTGCGACAGCTGACGCAGGGTTGCATGTTGTGGTGGTTGTCTTCGCTATCAGCGAGTGATTCATTTGGCGCGCATTTTAAATGTGAAATTTTTTTTGTTGATTTAGGAATTATTTAACAATAAAGTACAATTTAATAAAAGCAAATAAATTAAAAAGTAGATAAAATAAATAAGTTAATTTTAAAGTTAGTGTACAAAATTTAAAAATAATATTTAAAAATCGACAAAAATAAAAGAAAAGTTCGAGTGAAATTTTCAAGGAAAAATGCAAAAAAAAAACAAATTTTTTAAAAAACTAAATGGTGGAAATCGAATTTTTTCTGTGGCTGAGCTCCGACCATTTTCAAGAAAATTAAAAAAAAACTTTAAAACATTTATTTATAAATTATTTACAAATTCGAGGAGCAGGTAAATTGGAATTTTTTATTGAGATTGTTAATTTCTATATTAATATGTTTACGTTCCAATTCAATTGTGTGTGTTATTATTTAAACTGCCTTTAATCTTAACAGTCAATAGGTATAAGTGTTCAATTAGTGCAGTCAAATCAATAATATTAAATCGATGCAAATGACTTTTTTAAAATTGTTTTCTTCCTGTGTTTGATGCTATATATATATTTTTCCTTTTAAATATTTTAACTAAATTCAAAACAAATTACTCAATTGAAAAAACCTTGACCTTTAATGATACTGCATTTTTGTTTGGAATTTTACAAACAGACTATCTTCAGGTCTAAAGTTTTCCTGAAGAGTCTTATCTTTACGCCAGTCGCGAGTGTCGTAACTAATCTAATCGATAATGTTAGCCATATAAATTGGTAAGAAAAAACGGGGTTAGTTAAAATCAATACGTTAACAAATAGAACGTGTTTTACATTTGTTTATTTATTAATTTGTTTTCGGTTTTTGCTACTCTTGTTGTTGTTGACAAATGTTGTACAATGTGTGTTTTAGCATTACAAAAGGAATTCGTATTAAATATGTAATTAATTAAGCAAATTTTACGTTAAGTGTAATTACATTTAAAGCCACATTTTTGCAAATATTGTGTATCTCAACTTTAGTATGCTGCGCTGCAGTGTTGAACACATCAAATAAGATAATCGTTCCAAATAATGCTCAACATCTGGGTGCGATGGGGGATGCGATTTGATGTTTGAATGTTTGAGTGTTTGAGGCATGTGCTGGACACGTCACTGGCAAACGTTGCACTTATGGAATACATATATAATTAACTACATTTTTCGTGAATACGTTAAGTGAATTGTCTTTTTCATTTGGTTTTAGTTGTTTGTTGTTTGGGACAATCCAGTAACAGGCATTTGAGGCATTACTTAGAGGTGCTTCACAATGGTTTCAGCCAGTTTGCCGGCATTGGCACCAGCGAACTGTTCCAGCTTCACGGAGTTCTTGATGAACAGGAACGTGGGCATGCTGGCCACATCGTATTCCATGGCAATGGATTCGCAGTCATCAACATCAACCTACAAAAACAATCACTTGATCAGTTTTCATTATTATTGGCTGTTAAGTAAAAAAACATACCTTGAGCACAACAATCTTTTCGGCATACTGTTGGGCCAACTCCTCCAGCTTGGGGGCAATCATCTTGCAGGGTCCACACCATGTGGCAAAGAAGTCCACAACGACCAGTTTGTCGCCCGCACTCGTCAGCTGAGCCTTGAAGTCATCCTGTAAACAAACAAAAAACAAAAAGAAAGAAAATTAGAGTCGTAATTACTGATTATTTAATTTTTCCACTTGACCCAATTACAAGCCAAGTTTAATCAGATTTCATTAGGTGCTGAGTTTGCATTGCCAGCTATCGATTTGCTTTTGGCAGCTACTGTAACACGTTCGCTCTTATCAGTGGTCTAACAACATGTGTGATAAGCGCAACAACAACTGTATAGCATTAGTAACAATGTTTGAGTATTACTTTATGTATATGAAAACCTCAGCGTATTTTCTATACATGTGTGTCAGTCAGTTAGTCAGTCACATTATATACAATTTAACGATAACCCCTCAACTCATTTGTATCTTTTTGCAGTTTAATATTTGAATTTGGTCTATTTTATTTACCAACCCCAATAGAAGCCATCAACCACGTGGCCCACTTGGGTTATTTAGCCATTTACTTAATTACTTTACCATCATCGGCATAGGACCCGGAACACGACTACTCGCATACCTAGGGAATTTTACATACATTATTCAAATGTATATGGAAATGAGGTAAGCCTAAAATGTTGTTGAAATTCTTGTGCCAATTTCCAGCAATTTGAAATGAATTTAATTTATAATTTGACCACTGCTTGTGTATTAAATTTCTAGAATATTTTCTACAATTTTATGAACATTTTCTACATGTGTTTCTTGAGGTCAAGTTGAAACATTTTATGGCATTGTAATCTCGAACTCGAACTGATTCAATTACCAAAACATGGTCATGTACGTGGGCGTATTCGAACTTTAACAACTGTTTTGACATGATTTGTTTTGTGTTCTTTTTCCTTTCACTAACCGGAGAAAGAAATCTTTCTAAGGGGGCCCTGTCACGTTTTTCTAGGTGACCTTTAATTAAATGTATTCATTTCTATCACGACATTGCGATGATTCATTATAATGAAATTAAGTACAGCTAACTGGTAAACCAGTAAGTTACTAACTATCGACGTTTACCACCAGAAATTTACTCCCCTTACAGCTAATATTCCTAATACTCGCCACTTTCGCCGAGATAAGAAATCTTTTGAGTAAATTATTTCAATTACATTCATGTGAATGAAGTGAAAACCTGTTTCTCATATGCCTACATCAAATACCACATTAACCCACATTTTTTTACAGCGTATAGATTGGGTCACAGCTTGAATTTAAATAATCTTGTCATAAGAATGAATCATTATCTGGATTTATTAATTCTTAGAATCTGAATGACTATTATGTATTTATAGTTGTATAACTTTTAAGATATTATCTATCCTTAGGATATTAAGAACTTTAAATAGAATCTGCAGAAGTTTCTACAAAAATAAACACATTTTTTAAGCAAGTTTGATAAGAATTAATTTTTTAACTAATTTCTCTAAATAGCGAACCGGATGTGGTAAAATGCTAAAATTATTTTAAGCATACAAGTATTCCAAAAAAAAAAAAAGAAAAAACTTGTTGCTGAAATTTGCAAAAAAAAAGCGTTTATAAAACTTGTTATAAATTTTGTTTTTTCGCAAACCAAAGCTGATTAAATGGTTGCTAATTGTCTTTAAAAATATTGTGAATTTGTTTTATTTGTAATGTATTTGAGTTTCATTAAGATGATTGAAAAACGTCTTTTTGTGTGTTTCTATTTTAAGACATCTTATGTTTTCATTTTCCTATGAAGTGTCCCCAGGTGACGTCATCAAATAACAAGATATCCAAAAAGAATATTTAAATTTTGAAAAATAACTAGTGACGCAACTTTTATTATTAATTAGACTGAGGTGAATCTATATATCAAGATTTAAACCGGTTCTCTTATTTTGTGAGTCGCCCGCCAAAACGATGTGTAATCTCTTCACTTATACACATACACTTGTATATGTATGTCGAGCAATGTGTGTATGTGTGGAGTAACACCCTGTGTCTAACTAATAAACCCAAACTGACTCTTTGCTGATAGTGAAAATGCAATGTCATTATATTGGGAATTGGAAGTGGAACAAAGTTTGTCTGGCAAATAGCACATGCCTGCCTATATAGCATATAGAATTGGACTTGTGTATGTATACAATTCACTTGCTAATATATCTATCTTATTGAATGTATCTGAAAAGTTGCCACTTTCTACGGCGTCGCGATGGCTTTCGGTTGTCCACAAGAGATGATATCATTGTGTTATGCTGCTTTTTTCTCTATTATTTCTATCGCCAGCGAAGCAGACTGTATTTTTTTATGCGAAAGCGTATGGCAATGATATGAGCGTGAAGTGGTTGAAGGGGAAGGCGAAGGTGAAGGTGAAGGGCTGTGTCGGAGGGGTAGTTTATTGTTTCACTTATTACTTAACGCGATGGATAGCACAAATTCAACCGCAGGAATTTCACAGATACTTCGCTTAATCTGTCTATTAAGTACTTACACTGTCTTTCACGGCGTAGACCATTTTGTTTTTTGGGGTTAAGTGAAGTACAACCGGTAAAAATTAAATTTAGTTTACTCAATTAGCGGACAGCTAAGCACAGTTCACGCAGCCGACTCGAGGGAATTTAACGCAATGAATGCCAATGCCCAACGATTACACCTCGTTGTCATCTTACTCCTCAACAATTTCACCACGCCAAAGAGAGCGTAAGCGCATGATGCAATAAGTGGAAGGTGAGCTCGTCGGCTGCCGAATCGTTAGGTATTTAGGGCCTTAACGTTTAGTGCGTGCTTGCTTGTTGATGAGAAAGATTGTGCGGACGAATATTTTTCAAATGAAAAATTACTTTTTGCTATATTGTCTGTACAGTTCAAAGACAACTCAAAGAGAGAACATTTTAACATAACAAAAAATGTTTAACCTGAAAATGGCTACTGGAAATGCAAATAATAATTTAGCTATTTGAAAATTAGAATTTATTTAAGGATTATGTATTCAAAAACAAAATCAACGTTTATTTTCAAGTTCAAAATTATTAAAAATTAAATTATAAAGAAAACTAACTCTTTTTATAACATCAGGGAACTTTAAACCCCATGCCCCATCTAAGGATTAATCAACGCACTCTATTGTCGTTTCACTCACACTCACTACGCTGAACCCTTTCACTCGTATAGTCAAGACCCTTCTTTTTGCCGACGCGAGCGCCTTATACTTATTCCATCATGCGTAAGCGTTTGCCTATGAGGGGAATAAGAGAGTTCACCAATGTACGCCCATCTGGCAAGGCTGTCGTTCTTGGTTATTTGGTGAATTCACGGCTATCATTGTTCATAGTTCACATTATATTATTTATTTATAGTTTTTCAGCTGAATATAATCATTTTACTAACATTTTTGTAATTATTAAATAAGTTAAGCTATTAACAAATGCAAAATTCTGTCAGAAGCATTGCATATTCACAAGAGCGTTGCTTGTCCTGATTTCCGAAAGATGGCGCCAGTAAACAGTTGTAGTTAAGGCTAAAACCTATTTTAGGTTTAGATGAATTTAACTCAAAGTCTGAGTAATATACTTGTTAATACAATGATTTATTGATAAATGGGCTGCTAGTCATTATTTATTAATTACAAGACTCGTTGTTTTTTAAAGTGCGACTGCTAAGCATTGCTTACCCCTATTTACGAAAGATGGCGCCAGTCTGCCCCTAGCGGTCTTTTTTCAGTTTTGAATGAATTAAACTAGGAGTTTGAGTAATTTACTAGTTAGTACTTTAATTTATTGATGAATGGAATGTAAGTCATTGACATTAGTATTTTTATATTATTTACAAATTTAGTAAATTTATAACAAACAACACATCGGTTTACCTTTGATAGGGAATTTTTTAAAAATATAACACACTTGCAAACCAACATTTTCATAATTTATTTTTGTGACAGAAAAACAATAATAAAAAATACTACACATTGAAATTAAGATTTCAATACTAAAACATAGACTATGCTAAGAACTATTAACTATGATCACTAGGCAAATAACTTATAGAGAACTTATAAAATGGCATAGCCAAAATGCTTAACCGATCTGGCAATATTGTTAGAGTGGAATTTACAATAATTAAAGGTGTTTTTTTGAATAAAATATTGATGGGTTCTCTATAGGTTATTTGCTTAGTGCTATAATCTATGAGTAATACGATCGTTAAGTACTAATGGGCTGCGTGTGCTGATTGTGCCTGTGCGTGATGCAAGTGATGATGATGGTGGTGATGATATGTGAGCGTTGGTGTTGGTGGCGCCACGCCAGTTGCCACGGTGCCAACACCAACGACACCAAGATTAGCGCCAGCTGCACCACCAGCTACCGCCATCTGTTGCTCATAGTTGGCATAATGATCGTAGTAACTGCCGTAGCTGCCATGATCAAGGTTCGTGCTGCCGCCGCTGCCATTGCCTGGCGCTGTTGTGCCCGTGTCAAAGTAACTGACGCCGTTGTAACTATTGGCGCTCTCATAATAATGTCCGTGGCCGGCAGCAGCGCTCGCGGCGAACTGTTGCTGCAACTCGTTGTTGGTTTGCGCTAAATTTGAAATGGAAAATTTGAAATTTTCAAAAATCAATTAAAAAAAATTGAAAAACAATTTCAAAAAAATACAAAATCGGAAATTTTGTAAAATAATTAGTTCGTTCAAGTAAAACTTTCAAAGCTTTAGCTTCATAATTAAAAAAGTTGCAAAAATGACGTAAAGACCATTTCAGCCCAAAGAGTTGGACGTACTAAGGTACGTTTCATGTTTATAACGCCACCCATTTTTTGGCTTTATTTCTGTAGCTGTACATTTTTCGCGACTACGATGTACTAATGAAATATCTGTTTGGATGCAACCATAATGTACACGAATTTTGGACTTTGTTCAGATAACGGTACTTTTGCTTTTGCGAGAAATCCATTTTTAGCCTGTTTCACATTTATAACGCCACTTGCTTTAAATGAGTTTTGTGAGTGCAAGTGGAAGGTTCTTTATTATTTGGTTGATGCTTTGGACAAATATAAGAATAAATAAGCTATGCTGCGTGGAAAAAGTTTAACAGAACTTGAAAAGGGAAAAATAATCGCTTACAAAGAAGAAAAATGCAGTGGAAGGAAGATATCGCGTAATCTGGGCAGGAGCCACAGGATAATCCAAAATTTTTTAAGGGATCCTGAAACTTAAGGAACCCATAAGCGCAGAGGAGGGCCATCAATACTTTCCAGCCAAGATAAGAGGAAAATTATTAACAAGGCCTGCAATCCAACACGGAGTTTGGGTGACCTACAGGATGTTATTGACAAAAATGTTAGTCGTACCACCGTTTGGAGGACATTAAAATGTTCCAAAATTGTTAAAAATGATATGATGAGATGTGTTCCAGCATTAAAAGCTGAACAAAAAATGGCTCGTATGGGATACGGGCGCAGAAACATGAACACCAATTGGTCATATGTAAGCCAAATGAAGTTTGCAAGCGATTTGTAACCGTAACCGTGGTTGCATCCAAACAGATATTTCATTAGTACATCGTAGTCGCGAAAAATGTACAGCTACAGAAATAAAGCCAAAAAATGGGTGGCGTTATAAACATGAAACGTACCTTATAAGAAACCAATGGGTACAATGGGCCGAGTCGCTGGTAAAAAGCCTTTACTCAGATGAGCGAAGCCGAAAGTGGTATCAGAACAATGACCCGGAGAATAAGGCAAATAAACTCAAGTCTTGGTTGCTGTACAAGTGTCCAAAAGTCTTGGGAACGCAGCTCCAATCTCCTAATCTAAATCCTACTGAAAATTTGTGGAGTAAGTAAGACCGCCGTGGGTACAAAACGCCAATATCGTTCTTATCCATGTTAAAGGAACGGTATCAGGAAGAGTGGGCTAAAATTAGGGATGAATATACCCAAAAAATTATACAAAATATGCCAAAATGTCTAAGCGGTACCATAAAATATAATTGGTATCATATCAAATTTAGGATTGAGTTTTTTGTATAGTTGCTCCTATTAATTTAAAATAAAGTCTTGATATATGTACCTCTATAAAAAGGTAATGTCGTAAGCTTTTATCTACCATTTTAAAATTTTTGATTATCGATAGTGTTAACCGAATATTAATGTTTTCCACTGTAAATGTGAACGCCGATTTATTGCAATTAAATGTGAACTTAAAGCAATAAACACATAATCACAATATCTAATCACTAATCACTCACGGTTGTAGTAGTAGTCGTAGTTATCCTCCGCATACCCTGCCACCGGCTGCGTCTCCACGGTCGCATTATACTTGATTGTCGACGTCGTTTCCCCCTTGCAGCCCGCTTCCGTGCTGCCCAAATGCTTGATCTGCGAGTAATTGATAAACTCCGGCTCCGGGGTGGCCAACTGAGAGCCGGATTCATAGGCCAGCTGGCAATTGGCATTGGCATTGGCATTGCCATAGCCGGACAGATTGGACTGATTGTTGCTGATGACGGGCTGATAGGCGGACAACTCCGAGATACAAGTGTACGGCAAACCCGGCGACTTGCTCGGCACGGCAGTTGCCGCCGTCGGAGTGGCATGATAAATGGGATAGTTGTAGGTGATGTGCTGGTGGTTCACCGTGAACACATTCGCCGGGGGATCACAGGGAGCCGACTCTGCGGCGGGGAGGGGCCAGGAGCTGCTTGTCATATAATTGGAGGATTGGCTCAGAGCGTGGCTGCGGGTGCTGTCCTCCAGGTAGCCGCAGGTGCAGTGACTGTACGTGGTGCACTTGCCACAAGCTGCAAAGAATTCAACGATTCGACTAAAACTCAATCTCTGGAAGTGCAGCAGACTGCTATATACCCAGTAATATTTACAAACTTATTTATGCTAGGAATTTAATTTAAAAATTTAGTTAAATTCAGAAAAACCTTCAAAATCAGCCTAATTTTAATTAACACGAATTCATCCGACATGCTGGATACCCTGTAATTTAAAAGTACTTTATTATCGTATAAAGACTACTATATACCCAGTAATATCTACTAACTTATTTAGGTTAGGAATTTAATTTAAAAATTTAGTTAAATTCAGAAAAACCTTCAAAATCAGTTTAATTCTAATCAACAACAGCTTATCCGACTTAATCGTTGGCCTGTAATTTAAAAGTACTTTATTATCGTATAAAGACTACTATATACCCAGTAATATTTGCAAACTTATTTATGTTAGGAATTTAATTTAAAACTTTAGTTCAATTTAAAAAAACCTTCAAAATCAGTTTAATTTTAATCAACAACAGTTTATCCGACTTAATCGATACCCTGCAATTTAAAAGTACTCTATTATTATCGTAAGCAAATACAGTCGAAATTCCGTAACTTGAATGACCACTATCCAAAGAAAAGGTTCGAGTTATGGAGATATTCAACTAATAGAGTTATTTTCCTTAAGTTTAGTTAATTTTTCTGCCACTCATTTAGATCGAGTTAGAGAGTAATTTAAAATTAATTTAAATTTAAAGTTTAACTGCATTTGTACTAGTGACGTAAAAAAAAACGAAAAATCGACTACTCCATTTTTTCAGAGGCTATTTTCAAGTAATTTAACTCGATAAGTTTCTCGACTATAAATCGATTTTTATATGTCGAAATATCGACAACTCATTGGAGTTTGATTATCAAACTTTGATAATCGTAGTTAAGTTTCGAAACTTTGACAGGAGTTGATAAAATGTTAAAACTAAAAATTTTGATGTTTCGAAAAAGTTAAAAATCCTACATTTGAGGCAAACAATTTTTTTAATCCAATGAATTAAATTGTAAACATGCTCAAAATGATATTCTGCTTGATAACATGTTCAGTTTTGTTAAAGTTACGAATTTTTGAAGTTGATCCTATCTTTGCCATATCAAACAAGTCAAAATTATGGTTAATTTTGGCATGATTTCTGACAATAAATGAGCTAATTATATACTAATTATGTGTATTGCCATTGAAAACTCGAGATTTAAAATATGGAAATTTTAAAAAACACAAGGGAGACCCTTTGCCATAAGGCATCTCTTACCATTAAACTGATATATTTCCAAGGCGGAGTGACTCAGTGGATTGGTCGCTGTGCTCCTTTTGATCACCTTGCCCATGAGATTCTGTTGTTGCTGCAGGCGAATGTGGAAAGGGGTTGAATAAAGGAAATCGTACAGCAAACTCTGTGGGAAGGGGAGGGGGGCAACTCACCTTGACCTGCTTCACCAGACCCGCAATGACCGACTTCTTGGGCGCAGTCCTTGAGGATGTTGCGGTCGCCTTGCTGGACGTGAGGGAGACACGGCCGAAGGCGCGCTTCGAGACACTGGAATTCTTGGGATCCGGTCGTAGATGGTCGTGCACGCCCTTCGCCTGGAAGAAGATGGCATTGCCCGAGTGCCGCCAGAAATGTGTGACCGGGTAGCCGCAGTGACCGCGACATGGCTTAATCTCGAGTCGCCCGCCGCGACAACTCTTGTTGGGGCACGTCTTGCCCTCCTGCTTGCGTCTCGCCTTGTCGCAGATGGCGGGCCGCAGATTGATCTTGGACCCGTTGGGCAGTGTGCAGTGCTGCGAGCAGATCAGGACGCCCAGGCAGCTCTTCTTCAGGATGTTGACGTTGTGGTTGTTCGTGTTCCGCATCGCCCAGCCGGAGATGTGCTTCTTGGCCTCCTCGTTGTGCACCGAGTAGACGAGCCGCACATGTCCGTCGCTCCACTCGCTGAACTCGTCGAACTCAATGTCCGCCACTTGCGGCACGATTGCATCGTTGATGTCCCAATCCCGCTTCGATTTGTGCGTCGTCATCGCAATGGAACTGGATGTGCCCTGCATATGGATGGGATTCCGTTGTTCCTGCTCCTGCTGATGATGCTGTTGCTGATGTTGCTGTGGCTGCGGATGTTGCTCGGATTGTGAGAATTGTTGGTAGTGCGCTTTGAAAGTGTAGCCATTTCTGAAATTTAATTTCAATGAGTTTCTTTACAGAAAATAAGCGAAAAACACCGAGATGAAACCTGAGAGAGTGGTAGACATATTTTGGGATTAGGATTATTCAATTAAACCTAAGAGTCATTGAGATATTCTCTCCAAGTGCAGATCATTTTCAAGCTAACCCTCTTCAACTTAGGTCTTCTTGTAAAACTTAGAAATAATATTTGAATCAATGCAAATATAACACTTTCATTCAATTGGTACAATAGTTTCTTAGTTCTTGTCTCCATGTCGGTGTAGTTATTAGTATTAATTTATGATTTTTGCTTAGGCTCTCTTTTATTTTTAAAATCTTATAATTAACTTAATTGTAAATTAATTTAATTCGAGGCAGCAATGTTTGCTGAAAAATAAATAAAAATAAATTATTTGTTATCTATTTAGATTGGTGAAACTCGCTGAGATCTTTTACCATAATTTAGAGCAGCGGTGGGCACGCGTGGGCTCCGGGAGCTAGCGGCTGCTCTCAACTTTATAAAAAAGACTCGCGAGCAAAAAAAAAACAACGTAGGTAGACTCTGATATAGTTGTTGTTGTTAATGTTTTTGTAGTGCCCCCGAATTCAGACTTCGTGCCAACCGCTGATTTCGAGTATTAGTTAGTTTTTTTCCAATGCTTAAGGGCCGTTTTTTCAATGTACATATAAAATCTATTTAACATATGGTAACAAAATTCACATTAATTTCTATACATTTATGTCAAATTTTCTTTTCAATAGTTATCAAATACCTTATTCAGACATTGAAAAAACTGGCCTAAATCTTATTATTTTGAATTGAGCATCTTATGATTGCGAGTTTTATTTCTCAACTTTTCGATTGTTAAACTAAACATTTTCTGTTTACTTAATATGCTTTCATTTTTATAACCAAATGCCTAACAACTGAATCCCAAGAACAATCCTTTGCTCTTTGTCATTATTATAATACTATTCAATTTAATTTAATATATTATTATTTTATTTTATAAAGATTTTTATATATATTGATTATTGTATATATTTTATAAGAATAGGATAAGTTTCAAAGTTGCATAAAATTTAAAAAGAATGAAAATTTGTTAGTTACAATCTTGGTTCAGTATTAAAGAGCTTCAAACTATTTTTAAACCAGAAAAATAGGAATTTCTTATTGGCATTCGAATATTTAAAAGAAGGCTTTCATTGCAATGCGGGCAACTGAACTCAAAGCTCTTCCCTTGAGTACTTCACTTTAAAGGCAATTAAACTAACTGAATATTAAGTGAATGCACTTGAAATCAATCAATTCCATCAATTCTGTCTGCTGTTTTAGTTTTAATACTTTGATCTTAATTACAACTGTAAACGTGTCCGATGAAATCAGACAGAGTTAACATTATTGATATCGATGTGTTTTTGTGTGGGCATTAAATGAAATGTTTTGGAAACTCATAACTCACTGGGGCATCGGTTAAGTGTAACATTAAACTGTCAGGTAGGACGGCAGGTACCGTTAGTATTAGCCTAGTTAACCCACAAGTAAACCAAGATATTATTGACACTTAAAGCGCCGGCGCGCTGAGTCACAACAACAATTTATTCTTGGTCGAGTCGCTGTGTGTGGGAGAATCAGATTTATGCGTCAAACGTTTAGTGGGCCTTGGCACTGCAATTAGCCATAAATTTGTCCCAGCGCCTCATTAGAGCGAGGGCGCCCAGCTGGCCTAGATGATGCCCCCTTTGCCTTTGCTTTTGTTTTTTTATGTGTGTACCGAGAAGTCAGCAGGCTGCTTGACCCATGGCCCATGGCCCATGGCCATAATAAGCTGATACCTGATCGAATACCGCTTGGTGGTCTAACATCCCCCTCCAAAAGAATGAACCTGTTTCACGCATTTTATGCCGCTTGCCGCTTTGTTTTGGGTTCGTAAATTGACCGCTTGACACTTCGTAGGTCTTATCTGATCATGATAGCGTCACTTCGTTGTTTCCATTCGATTCGAATCGAATCAAGTTGATTCTCTGCTGTTTATAATAACTTTGTCACCTACAAAATATGTCTCTATATGTTTATCAACACACACACACACACTCGTTTATTTCTTTTTGACCCTTTCACTTGGCCCAATCAGCCCCCGCGCGTTTTTTTTTTTCTTTTTTTGTTTTGGCCCTTTGCGTGTGGTCTTTCCCCCCCGGCGGCTTTTCCATCGAGTGCCATTAAGATACTCCAGCTCTAGGGCTAGGCCAAACTCAGCATGATAATAATAAAGCGCTTGAAATAATTTAAATATTTTTGTGCTCACTTCGTAGATATTTTTTTTGTTTTTTATGTTTTTTGCGCAGATTGATGAACTGAGATTATGTCAAGCAATCATTTTGTTTTTATTCTGGTTATAGGGTATTTATTCTTCATTGCCCACAATAATTGTTCTTCAATTTTTATTGCTTTCCCTGATAACGCACAAAATAATTTTTTTTTTTTAGTAATTAAGATAAGACATTGAAGGCCATTGAATTTTGCAAGCCAAAACGCATTTAAAAGTTTTTACTACAAATTTATAAGAAATCTGTACAATATGTAAAGTTTAGGAAAATAAGAAAGCCTTTTAAATTGATCCCTTATGGCCAATACTGCTTATAATTTGCGTCTTATTTAATTTAAGTTAAAATAAATTGTAAGACCCATTTAGAAACCAATAAATGTTCAATTTACTGATTTTTAATTGAGATTGTGCCAAAGTTATAATGTTTTTGCATATATATATATAATATATTTTGAAGCTGTAAAATTAACTTTATGATTAAGTTTGCGGTAGAAACTTTTTTTATATAAAATTTTACAATACATTTTATTGAAAATATATTGTTTATTTAGAAATTTTTGGATTTTACGAGTGTGTTATCTTAAGTCCATTTAAATGTGTTTTGTTTCTACCCGCAGTCTTCATTTTCCTAACCGCAACTATAATTATTGATTTCTATAAATAAAAATTGTTTTAAAAAGTTAAAAAAAAATCTGCAGTAAGTTTATAAATTAAGCAATTCAGTTGAATATTAAATGAAGCTTTTATCTCGAGTTGTATTCTATGATTAAAGACTTTATAATCTAACATCGAAGATTTCAACAAATTCAACAAGATTTGGAAATAATAATTTCGTCTTTTCATTTTTAAAAAAAACCTAAACAGTTTGATATCACAATTCTTTGAATTTTATAATTATTTATTTATAATTCTTAGCGAACGCATGCTCTGTATAAATATTAGCTGAAGTGTATACCAATTTCTTGGAAAATGAAAAATATTTTAAATCAAGTCAAATTAAAAAATTCCCAAAAAAAAAAAGTAGTATTCTATCAAAAAAGAGTTTCGATTATTTACTTAAGTGTCCAAAGGGTGCAGTAAATAGACGAGTTTTTTGAGAACACAAGGAATGCGTATCTACAATAAATGCAAAGGGCATAATCGTATTTAACTCTAGCTATTTCATATTTTTGCTCTGTATATTGTATTTATGTGTTTCAATTTCAGCTGTTTATCGGTATTTATTTTGCTTTTTTTTTCTCATTTCTTTGTCTGGCGCCTAGGGACTTCAGCTGAGCTTGAAAGAAAAACACAACAGAACTTACAAAACCACCATATTCCAAATAAATGTGACTAATCCAAAGTGGCGTCGAGTATCGAGCGTCGAATGTTGGTTTGTTGTGATGTTATCCAATTGATGTTGAGCTTTTGATGTGCACAATTCACACTACACAATTCAGTTCACAGTTCACATGGCCATTGTAAATGTATTGAATGCCGTCGCAATAACATCTTCATATAAATGGCAGTAACACAATTGTAACTGTGACTAACGGATACCAAAAGAGGAGCAACCGTCGGTCTAAACACGCAATGACAACAGACAACCGACAACCGACAACGATAGCGACAACCGACGATGACGACCTTTCACTGTGGCAACCTGTGCGCGCTGTGTTTGCAGCAGGGCAAAATTTACGTATCTGCCAGATACAAAACAGAGAATCAACCAAAAAAACACAAAACAAAAAAAAAACGACAAACTGCGGCAACAGAAGACAAAAACGACGCTCGCAAAGTTTTGTCAACAATGAGAATGATAGCATTGGATTATGCCTGGCTCCACCTACAAAAACCAACAACATGCCGAGAGCTGCCGAGACTCGCACCGAATAGACATGAAAATGAAAATGTTTTGGACCCAGGGACAGATGGAGGGAGCACATATCACTGTGCCTGCCACCCGCATAAATTTGGCAAAAACTCCACAAACGTCGGCGCATAATCAACTCCAAGAGCAAAAGGGAGCTGAAGACGCAGACAGAGCTACAGCTACAGCTGCTGTTGCCTTTGCCTTTGCCTTTGCAAACGTATCCGTCAGATACTTGGCATCATTGTGTGTATGTGTGTGTGTGTGTGTGTGCAGTTCCAACACACATTCCAGTCGCTGCTGATTGGTCGGATAAAATTCATATACTCACACATACACTCACTCTTAGCTCTCTGGAGTGTGGCAAGCGTGTGTTCACTGTACAGCCGGCATTGCTCATTATCTCTCTCTCTCTATCGCTAAAAGTTTTTGAGTAAACAAGGAGGCAGAGGGCGCTATTGTCTCTCTCTCTCTCTCTCTTATATGTGTGCGTTGCATGTCTGATAATTATCATTGAAAATTTAATTACTTACTTATTATACTCGCTCGCTTATCAGCCACTTTGTGTATTGTTTTATGCCAAGCAAATACTTGAACAACCCTCTCTCTTCTATCCTCTTCGCCCCACTCTCTCTCTCTCTCTCTCTCTCTCTCTCTCTCTCTCTTCCTCCATGTCTGTAGTTTTGCATAATCGATAATGATTCAATTTGAAGCAGAATTCTGGAAATTAAAGTGATTATATGTTTTATAAGTAATTTATTGAATAATAATGGTTCTCACTTTAAATATTGTTAAAATAATAAAATTTAATTTTATTATAATTTCTTTATCAGTGCAATTTTCATTAAAATTAATATTTAAGAAATGTAATTAAATAATATGCTAATAAGTATATTTGGATAGCACACCTTCCCTTGTTTATTATAATATATCAATAATTTTATCTTATTAGTATCTTATTATTATATTATTATTTTTTGCACATATTAACATGTTTCTATTTATTTCAATGCTTTAAATTCCTTCATGAGCTTGATAAAATTATTTGACATTTCTGATCGATGTGCACGTTTTCATTATTTTTTGTTCAATTCCCAAATGTAAAATATCGAGCTTAAATGTACGCTATTCTTTTTATTTTATTTCATTTCATTAAATTGCCAGTAATTTTCCAATTCACAAATAATTTAAGCCTCGATTAAGTACTTTACCTACACTGAGAGCCATTGGCCAAGTTAGCAATTTCCTGCGCTCAAAAAGTGAGTACCTCCAAAAATTAAATTATTATTGGAAACCCCTTTGGGCTCTTCTCAATATTCAAAACTTCGCCACATGCAAAGCTCTGTGTGACTTTCTGCTGACGCCCTGCAATTTGGACAGGTTTTTGTTTTTCGCATTAGGATAAAAAGAACAAAGACGAGCGTAAAGAATAACTGTACTTAAAAAACAGCGTAAACAAATGAAAATAATAACATGGCCAGCAATGACTGAGAACGTGAATTGAGAACAGCAATTGGTAGTAGAGGAAGAGTCGCAGTCGCAGTTGTGTTTTCACCTGATCGGCCCGCATCGGCATTTAGGCCAAAGTAACAAATGAAACAAAATGAAATAAAATAAAACAAATTTATGCGTCCAGTTGCTCGTTGTAGGTAGCCAAGTCAAGTTGGCTAACAATTAACCAGCAACCAGTTAAATTAAAACGCTTGCCTTAGACAATGCTAATGGTTGTTGGTAAATGGAAATATTGAACAAAAGAAAAAACGATACATGAAAAAAGGGAAATGCTGAAAAGCACTTGCCCGAGCAAACAGGCGTTAAAGTGAAAATTGAAGTGGCGTTGACAGGAAATGCGAAAGAAGAAATGCTAAGACAAAGACAAAGACAATAACAACAACGACGACGACGGCTGCTGTTGCTGCCCATTGACTGTGACCCATAATTAAAAGGGCAGTACGCAGTCAACTGGGCTGATTATACGGGATTGGGCCTCAAGATGTGGTACTACCAACCAATAAGCAGAAATGGCTCTCTTACCTTTTACCATTTAGCTCTTGGCTCTTGCCTCTTCTGGGCCTGTTGCCATCGTTGTTGTCGCTTTAACGCTCCAGTCAGCAAATTATACGGGTGACAAAAACATATTTCAATGCAACAAAAATGGTAGAAGTACACACAGATACAATTACACACACACACACACACGCACACTCGAGTTTACAGCTCGTAAATGTTTAGTTTGTTGCAGCTGCGCTCACAACTTTTTGACTTTTCGCAATTAATTGCTCAACATTATTATAATCATGCCTTGTTTAATGTAGATACACCCGGTGTGGTCTCCGACTCCAACTCCAAACCCCTACCCCTACCCCAAATCCAACTTCAACTTCAATTCCAGCTCCGACTCCGACTCCAGCGGCGCAACCTGGCTGTGCTCTAATGAGCGCGTGCTCTCCAACTCGAGCTCCAACTTCAGCTCCAAAAATAGCTCAAGCTGTTCCCAAAAGGGCCTGTCATTGCAGACAGACAAAACAATAACAATAAAACAATAAATCCACAAATATTCCTGGTTGAATACTCTTTTACTAAGAGGTTTTATTAAATCTGTTATTAAATATACAGAAATAAAATGTTTTCTAATATTTTCTTCATTATATGAAAATCACGTTTACAATTTATAATTTGTGTTTTGTTCTTAATTTATGTATCCATCAGAAAAATGTTTCATTATAATTTAGATGTAATCGTTTAGTGTATTCAATCTTCGAAAACCTTAAAATATTTGTAAGTTTTTTTCAGCATTTTGTAATTTTTTTTTTTTTTTTGGCGCATCAAATTAATCATTTTGCTGTTAAAATAAATAAAAATTGGTATAGTTCGAAATGGATTTCTAACGCTTTTGAGCAGAAATATTATTAATTAATTAGCTAGGCCATGCACTGAGAGATTTAAAAGAAATTAAAGGTTTTGATCAAAGTTTAAAAGATACGCAATAGAAAAAAGATATTTATTGAACTTGAAAGTTGTTTATTATAAAAAATTAAAAATTTAAAGAAAAGTATGCTTAAAGTATGTTAAAATGTTATATATTATTATTCTTTCTTTAACATCAAATAATATCAATGTATATTTTTAAACCGAAATTATATATTATATTTTAAAAATTTTCTAAATTAAATTAAATTATTCCACTACTGTTATTACTAATAAAATGCCCATATTAATACATTTTATTAAGAATAATTATAATAATTTCTATAAATTGATTTCTTTAGTCGCTTGTTGAATTAGTTTCCCTTCATTTACAATCCATTTTTTGAACTGTAAGTCAAAAGTGAGCAAAGTGTGACTTGTGGCACCCAACAAAGACAAAGGCCAAAGGCAATTTTTCCATTTACGCAATTAATTGGTCGACACTCTGGGCGGTCCACTAATAGATTAAGGGAAACAACAACAACAACAGCACCAATAACAATAACAGTAATAGGAAGAGTTGGATATTTTAAATGCGGATTAACATTTTGCCTATTGACTGATTAATATTTAACACACACTCGCACACTCAAATCACACATCACCCACAATAATAAGATTATTGAGAAACCTTTTGACAAATGTCTTTTGAAGACGAAGGCTAATGGCTTTTTTTAAGAGTCCAAGTCAAAAATCAGAATCGAAGAGAGATGGTGGGGAGAGGGAAGAGGAGAAGAGGAGGAGCGTTCGATGAGTGCGATTAGAACCCAATTATCAAGATGAGTTGTACTCTCTGGTAATGAGCCTCAACTTACACTATAAAACAAAAGCCTTTTTGATTATAAATATTATGGCTCATAAATTTAATTTTATGACTTGTTCACTCAACACACATGACCAGCAAAACAACAAAAAATAATAAATGCAGAAGGTGCCAAAATTATAGAGTTCGGCAAGTGTAATTTGGCCACTCAAAGCTTAAAGAGCTGTAGAGCCGCAGGTTCTTGGACATTTCTTCATCAGGAAAATTGGCCAAAAAGACCATACACTTTAATCAGTTAAATGAACTGTTGAAAATTTGCTACATTTGCAATATAATGATTTTAATGAAGGTTCTCCCGATCGACTCGACACTCTTCCATCGATACTGTCCTCCGGCCACGCGCTGTGTCGCTTGTTTAAACAATAAGCAGGCAACAGGAGATGTGGCCCGGGGCAAAAGCCATTTGGCACTAATGTGTTTTGGGCAAAAACATTTGATTATTTCATACTGTATCGATGCGATGTCAAGGAACTTCAGGTCCAATCATCATCGTACGATCATCAGCCTGGAATTCTGTTTCCTTCAATATGCAGTTAGATGCCTCCGGAAATATTTATATCAATTCACATTCAACCTATTTTATTGTCATTTTAATTTAACGGCTTTTTGTTAATATTCATATGTCTGTAGATCCATGACCTTGCTCTTGACCAAGTTGATCTGGTTCCTGTGCTCATTGGCTCTTATCTTAACTCCATTAATTCAATTCAACTGCCGCTGTGCTTCAACCAGCTAAGATACTCTGATAAGATAAGCTAAGTCGTTTGACTACTGGGTGGCGTTGAAAGCTGAGATTGTTTTATAATTGATTTTGTCTGAATATCTGCATTAAGTTGAAGTTATACCCTGTGCTTAAGGCATAATAAATATATATTAAATTATTTATTATTATTAAAACCCTAACCGAAACCGTAACCTTTAAACGGTAAAAACCGATTGAAATTTACAACCGTAACTGAAAATAAAAAAGAATGATTTTGCATTTTTTGTTTTGATTTTAATTTTCTTATGTTTAATTTTTTTGTGTTATTCATGATCGAATCTTCATAGCACTGAATAAGTGCAAATAAAATAAATTTGCTAAATTAAATATTTAAATTGTTAAAATGTAACTAAACTACATCAAACTATTAAATATGTGAAATAAAAATGTGATTCATAAATTAGGAAAGTATTGCCTTTTTAATTATTATTATTATATTATTAATATATAAAATTTTTGCCAATAAAATTTGTTTTTTGTGAACCGAAACCATACCGGTATTTCAAAACCGAAACACGCAAAAAGCGGTTGAAAGTTACTAACCCGTTATTCAAAGATTTTCAGTAACCGATAACAGAAACCCTGAACGCGAACATAACCGATATTCGTTTCGTTTTTAATCCCTGATTAAATATATTAAACATTGATTTAAATTATAATGAGAGTTGTCTCTCTCCCGATCTGGCTGTAGTATCATGCTGTTTATAGCATCTTCAAGACTCAACAATCTCTGTCAGCTGTCAGCCAATTCTGGGTCTTGTCGCCCCCTCGCAAGATGTGTGTGTAATCTGGAGGGAATTGCCTTCATCCCGCATAAACTTGGACTTAATCAAGTGACCAGAAGTAGCGTAGCGACAGTTCAGTTAGGTGCGACCGATTCAGACGACAATTGGACTGGCCAGCAGCACGCATGACCTACGACAAGGAAGATGTCGATGAAGATGAAGAAGGGAAAGGAGAAGGAACAAAGGGGGAACAAAGCCGACGACGACTGTGGCAACTGGCAGACGCCAAAGACTGAACTGTTCGTGTAGACGTTTAACTTAATTACGATTATGATTACGATTACGATGACGATGACGATTATGAAGGCGATTATAGAAATGAAAAGTGCAGGCGCAAATCAAAGGATCAACAATTTATTAATATTCAATTAATGTGCACAGACCTTGGTCAACAACAGGTGCTAGCCAGCTTCTTGGCCACGACATAAAGGCATAAAGTAAATAATAACACAACAATTAATGTAGTTCTGCAAGTTATGACGATCGAGTCGGAGGCACGTAGACGGCACGGGCTCAATTCCCAATTCGTTGGCTCTCAATTCTTAAACAGACCACGAAAAGGAAGTGGCAAAGACTGTGGCAAGCCGCCAGGCAGCCAGCTGCACTTCTCGCTTATGCTGGCGGCTGCTGCAAGTGGCACACAACAGATTTACATGCTAGGCGCGCTGCCTGCCACATCACTTGTGGCACGTGCTTTGCATCCAAAGAGGCAGCAAGAGAGACAGAGAGAGAGGCAGAGAGACAGAGAGACTCCTTCCAACGGGTTTTCAATTTAGTCAAGGTGCAAACTCTCGGCAACTCCAGAAACTCCCACGTTCATTTAGAGTTGCACTCGAAATTGATGCTGCCCCTTTCCCTTCCCTCTTCACTGCAAATCAAAGGCCTCAATCACATGATCAATCATCTGTCCGTCTGTTTGTTGTGCCCGTTCGCACAATTGCCTTTGACAGTTTTTACCGTTTGTCAATTGTTGTTTATGTCGCGCCCGATTATTTTGAACAGGGAGGATTATCTATGTATCTATTCGTGAAGTGTATGCGCATCTTTATCCGTAGTAATTTTTGCATATGCTCATGTGATTGATACCTCTCGAAGTGGTAACTGTGCGAAAACTATTTGCAGCAGCTGTTAATAGATACTTGAATCATTTGGACTTGAGAGTTTTTATAAGGAGTGGGATTCTTATAGATATTTGTAATGGGAGTATCTTAATAAAATAGCTAAAACAGCTGATGAAAATAAGATCCGATTTTTCCTAGAATTTCCCAACATCTATTTATTTTTAACATACTTTCGTAAAGTATTTTCTCTAATATGTTTACTTAGACATTTAATAATAATAATAATAATAATAGAACTTTTTGAAAATCAATTTATAGTCATTTCATCTTTAAAAACTGACTAGAAAAAATATTAATTTTTAAAAGTCTTACAAAAAATTAATAATGTTCAAAAAGTTCATTGGAACTGAACAATTAATCAATATAGAAGGGAATTTTATGAATTCTTTTCTCTTTAAAAACTCACCACAAATGTGGGATCAAATACATTTTTATTAATATTCCCAGAAGGGAATTTCTTGAATTCGTTTTTCTTGAAAAATTCACCACAAATGTGGGATCAAATAAATTTTTTATCACTATTTATAAATTGATTATAGTGGTAAATTCAAATTGTATATATTATCTTAATGTCGACCTCTTTGTGGTAGCTGAAAAATTAAAAAAAAAAGCTATAAGTATTACATGGAACTTTATGAAAATCAATAATAATTATACTATAATTATAATTCGCAGCTATTTTTGTTGATAAAACCTTATTTGCTTGGGTAAATTTTTATCAGTACTGTCAAAATGTATTTGCTATTTATGTGTTCTGAACTATGTCCATACACATTATGTGGTCATATCTTGTCACGCCCGTCAGTTTTCAGCAACCAACTCAAAGCAATATATTTTGTGGAACACCTTTTGTCGCGTGCCCACCTTCCCCTGGACTATCTCTGATTTTTGGGCACACGACTCGCTGGTGCTTCGAAAGACCATAAAAACGAACAAACAAATCCCCACTAATTAGCCAACACTCGCGGGCGTATTATTAAATGCAAATTGGCATAAAAGCAGTGGGCAAAAAAATGGGAAAATGGAAAACACATTTCACATTTTTGTTTGCCTTTTATTAGCCAAAAGCGAACAAAACCAAAAGCCACATAAATAACTGAAATCATTTGGCCCAGAACGACCTCAAAAACAGATACTCTGTATCGAATTCGCATCGAAACCAAAAACATTTCATTAGTCAATGTGCATTTAAGGTTGCCTGAGTTTGATTTTGGGGAGGGTTGGTTAGTTAGGTGGCACATACCCTGTCTAGGGGCGCAACCAAGTTGCAAATAGAATGGGATGCTAATTTTGGGCAGGAAAACGCAATGCAATCTAATGATTATGCTCAATAAATTATATATTTTGACACACAAACAGAGGGGCAGGAAAAGTGCCAGTGATTCGTATCTAATAAGTAGATAGGTAGATTAATAGATAATCTAAGATAGATAGATGGATATGTATTTAAATAAGTGTACAGATTGATAGATGGATGAATAGATTGATTGATCATTTTGAACAGGAAATAAATTTTTAATAATTAATTATTATTTTTATTGAAAAGCGTGTAGATTGATACTCAAAAAATAGACACATATGTTGACAGGTAGATAATAAGATATAAGTGTACAAATAATATATTTGTATACACTAAAAGATGGAAGTGATCAAGTTCCATTGATTTGTATCTAAAAGATGGATAGATAAATAGATACTCGAAGATCGTAACTATGTTAAATTTCAAGCGAAAGATTTGATATCTCAGGACCACACAAACAACTTGGCTGGCAATATGTCAATATTTGGCAACTAATTAAATTTTAAATTGAATGCTAAAAACCAAAACACACTTTTTTAATAGGAAAAACCCACAAAATCACCACAGGCAGCACAAAGTGAGAGAGGAGACACTTGAGCAGTCAGCTTGAGGCACGGCAGGAGTCATAAAAAAATCACACACACACACTCAGAGATACTCTGCACACACTTCACACCTCACGACATCGTTGCAGACACATCCTGTGGCGCATGGCACGACCTCTTCTTCTGCTTCTTCTTCTGCTTCTCGTCTGTCTGGTCATTAGTGTCTGGTCGCAGCTCCGGAGGCGTCTGCATTTGTGTCACCTGCCGAGAGCTCGAGCTAGAGCTGATGTTACAATTACCTGGTAATGCGACGACCACAGAATGTCTAACAACAACGGCACAGCTTGCCAAGATGTTTATTATGGCCACGAGCGTCTCTGGGCGTGAGGATCGCCGCTGAGCCGACAACTACTTGGACGAGGCGCGCCCAGACCAAGAGCTAATATCATCAATTATTCACACTGTGCCAACTCCACGGCTGGCGAGGGAGCTGCAGTGCAGAAGTGTAGGAGTGTAGGAGTTGTTGTGCCCTGTGCCAGTTCAACTCTTTATTCCTTTGTTCTGCAACTCTGAGTTCTTGAAGCCTCTGCAAGAAAGCAACTCTTGCGAACTTCAGATAAAAATGTACAAATCTCATTACGCACAAAAGCTGTCGGTACTCCCGAAATAAAAACTATTATATATGATGAATTTTAAAATTTATAAAATGCAGAATAATAAAATAGAATAATATTAAAATTATTTAGAATAAAATATAACTTATTTTAGCAATTTTATTAAAAACCGATTTAAATAGATTTTCGACAGTGGACTTTAAAGTATACATTTGATTTTGAAAATATGTTTAAAAAATGTGAAATTCTGATATTTACAGAAAACCAACATTGCTGATTATTTAAAGCTTTGACATTTACAGGAACAATGCATATTTTAAAGTAATACAGAATTTATTCATACTTTTAGGAAATAAATTAAGTGTTTTACAAAGAGAAATTTCTGCTTTCTGCAGCTTAAGCTTTATTCTTTTGTAGATATCTAGTTTTAGCGAAATTTGCCGTAGTAGTAGTTCTTTTATTATTATTAATATTACTTTCATATTCAAAGACTATAACACATTTATACATAAAAGGAACTTATATATTTCTATATACTTTATTTCTATATAACAATATAAAAATCTATTCGCTCTAATAGTCTTCCTAGGGGTACTCTACCCACCTTCCCCGTTCTTCACGAGATAGTGGATCTTCCATCCAAAAGAAGCCCTATTATTGCCACGTTGATTTTCTGAACTAAAATTTTTCAATAATTATGGCATTTCTCCGCTCCTTAAATATAGTTAAATTTAACTTTTCGCCAATTCTAACTACCGGATGAATCAAGTATTTAACGAACAAACTCTACAAAAGTTTCTTATTATGGATCTTTAATTCTACAATTCAACTTGAGCATTCACAATAAATAATTTAAGTGTTAGTTCCCAGCAACATTCTTCACTAATCTATTGAGGAAACCTTTATCCGAGGGGTCAACCCAAGATGTCTTTTCACACTGCGAAGTGGGAAGTGGAGGACGAGTAGCTGCTACCAAGTTGCCTTCATAATAACCCAATATAAATCCAATTAGCACGCTTTTGTCTGAAACGAACACAACTCACAATTTACGGTCGGGAAGGAAAGAAAATAAAAGAAGTGAAAGGAAGCAGCAAACGGAAGAAGCGCACAAAGGGAACACTTTAACGCATGGACTCTCTGAGAAAGAGAGAGAGACAGAGAAATAAAGAGATAAAGAGAGGGAGAGGGGTGTGCCATCTTTGTGGTGCTGGAAAACTTTATGACTTGTGCTCGCCTTTTATGCTCAACCATTAAACGCTATTAGCGAGTATTTAAGGATCACTTTCCTGCTCGCTTTATTCTCTCTCCTTCCATTTATTTTTTTGGGTAGGTCAGAGAGGAGAGTTACCATTTTCGGGTGTTTAATCTAATAAGCCGCAAACACGCAAACAAGTTCACGTGGGAAAATTGGAGCAATAACAAATTAATAGACAACTAAACGTGGGTTGATTTTGGAGAGAAGGCATCTAAAGACAAGGATGGAAGGGAGTTGCAAAAGGTGTGTGTGGGAAGAACTTGAATGCAGCCTGTTGGGTTATTTATGGCCCTGGGCAATTGGATATGGGAAGAGCTGGCAAGAACAAGGAAGCGAACGATGCAAAAGCAACGCCCACGCCCAACTCCAAACCAGACCAGAAGATCATCAATTTGCGCTTTTTATGTGACATAATCCAGCTCCAACTGGGGAGACTATAAAAGCCTGTGGATGCAGTCAACGTATCCACAGTCTTTCTTGAAATGTGGCAACTGTTTGTACTGCTTCTCCTGCTCAACTGGAGCTCCTTTTCGACTGGCCAAAACAGCAGTGAGTTGGCCAAGAACTGGGATGAGGACGATGACATTCCCATTGGCAGCGACAAGGAGCTTTCGGATCTGGTGATTACCACAGCCCTGGGCAAAATCAGGGGCACTATTCTACCCTCCCAGGCTGGACGCAATTTCTATGCCTTTCGGGGAATCCCATATGCCAAGGCTCCCGTGGAGAATCTACGCTTCAAGGCGCCGGAGCCCGTGGAGCAGTGGTTTGATATCTTCGATGCCACCTTCGATGGACCCAAGTGTCCGCAGCCGGGACTCTTCAGCGAGGACGTGAGCGAGGATTGCCTGAGACTCAATATCTATACACGTGAACTGCCCAGCGAACTAGATCCGAATCCTAAGAAGCCCGTCCTGGTTTTCATACATCCTGGCGGCTTTTACTCCCTCTCTGGACAGAGCAAGAACTTTGCAGGGCCGCAGTACTTCATGGATCGCAATCTGGTGCTGGTTACCTTCAATTATCGCCTGGGCACACTGGGATTCCTGGCCACGGGCACAGAGCAGGCGCCAGGCAACATGGGACTCAAGGATCAGGTTCAATTGCTGCGCTGGCTGAAGCTGCACATCTCCCGATTCGGCGGCAATCCCAATGAGATCACCTTGCTCGGCTATGGAGCTGGTGCCATGGCTGTCACCCTGCACATGGTCTCCCCCATGTCCCGGGGTCTCTTCCATCGGGCAATCATGATGAGTGGCGCCGCAACGGGTCAATGGTCCCTGCCACACCATCAAATGGATGTGGCCAAAAAGCAGGCGGCATTGCTGGACTGCAACACGGAGGACATGAACGAAATGTTGGACTGCCTCGGAGGGGTAAGTTGTACAGTAAACCTACAAAACGATTAATAACAAAAAGGGCATCAAAGCTTTGTGGAAATGTAGATTATTGTATTACATATAAATATATTTTAAAGAGACATATAATAGCTTTAGTCTTCAGAGTCGGTATATATCAACTTAAAGGTATAGATTATATATACACTGCCCGACAACCGATTAGCACACCCTATGCTCCGCGTCTTAAGAGCTAAATATCAAGAAAGCGAATAAAACTTTCAAGTTGAATCTTTTTTCCATTAAAAGAATACAAAATTATACACGAGAATAAATGGAAGATATGATATTAACTTTATTAATAACATATTAAATGAATTTAAACAAACTTAACATAAAAAATTAACTTTCATTTTTGCGACATTTGATTAGCACAGTCAATTGAAAACTTTAAATAACAAAAAAAAATAGATTCAAAGTTCATTCAAATAATTTTTTTAAATTAGTTTCAACATTTTTGATGTGTTCTGTAAAATATTTAATAATGTGTTGAGCCTCCACGGTTAAGTATGACTTCATACATCCGACTTGGTAAGGAGTCATATAATATTTTAATGTAGTCGAGTGAAATAGCCTCCTAGGACCTTTTAATTCCTTCAATGAGTTCAGCTTCAGTTGAATATTGTCTGCCGGACTCGTACACCTTGCGTGCTAGCCATCCCCAAACATTTTCTATAATATTCAGGTCGGGCGAGTAAGGCGGCCATGCTAGCAATTCCACGTTCTGACCCTCAATCCAGGATTTTACGATCCTGGCTGTGTGGATAGGTGCGTTATCCTGCTGGAACTTCCATTCCAAGGGTCCGAAAATATCCTTGACTGCAGGAAAAGCCGTTTCCAGAACACCTTTGTAGGCAATGGCATTCATTCGGCTGGTTAAAAATTGCAGTTCTATGGTGCCAAAGTAAGTAATAGCGCCCCAGACCATGACACCACCTGCACGGCTGTGCAACCGATCTAAGGTATGCTCTTCCTTTCTGAGATCATGAAAGTAGTAGGCATAGCCGTCAGGACCCTCCAAATTGAACTTTTTTTCATCCGAAAAGACTACACGCTCCCACTCCTTGGTCCAGGTCATATTCGATCGACAGAAATCGAGCCGTTGCATCTTGCGAAGTTGGTTTAGTGGTGGTTTTTTCTTTAGTTTTAGACGCTTTATATGTTCAGCTTTCGATATAACTCTTTGTACAGTCCGAACGCACGCTTTAACACCAGTTTTTTCTTTTATTTTGGCGGCGGAGTCGTGAGAATTAGATGCGTGCCTTAATATAATTCGCTTATCAGCTGCTGTTATTACTGATGAGGGCCGACCTTTCATGTTTTTTCCATAGGTATCCTCATTGTTTATGTATGAGGTAATAACTTTAGGGCTGAGTTTAATATTTTTGGATATTTGAAGAATCGAGTGACCACACTCCCTGTAAGCCTTGATTTTGGCTTTTTCATACTCATCCAACGGTTTTGCTTTTCCTATTATTACTTTATTTTATTGATAATCGATCACAATAAGTAAATAATAACTTTAATCAGTCAGACACCGCAACCAACGCGCAAAAATTGACACTAAAGCGAAAATGTGCTAATCGGCTGTCGCAAAAAAAATGCATGCATTTTTGTCGCACTTCAAAGAAAACAGCAAAACAAAATAACGGTTCAATTCCAGAACTCAAGGTTATTCTCAGAATGAGTAAAAATTATGAAGAATAGAATAAAAAAGTAATATGCATGAAACATATTCAGAGTTCTGAGTTATTTGCCTTTAAACTGATAGGTTAGAGAGTGTGCTAATCGGTTGTCGGGCAGTGTACACTTAGGTCTACATATGATGTGACTTCTTTGGTTCAAAAGTTATTTCAATTCAACTTTTATTTGTCAATTTTAATTAAAAATTATAAACGCTATTGCCACTCGATTTTGTTCGAATTAGCAAAGTTCGAGTTAGGGAAGCTCGACTGTAATTTTTTTTATAAAAATTCCAAATTAAAAGTTTATCCTCTTTTCGAATTTGGCGTTAAAAGATAACATATACTTATGCCTGTTTTTCCCACTCTTCTAAGACGCTTTTTTGTGTTTAAACTTTTTTTAACTCATAACTATTATTCGACAATTTCATTACGATCAGTAAATAAACAAAGAAGTTATTAAGAAAGAACGCTAATTTCAGATAGTAAAGAGCTAGAGACTTAAAATCTGTAATGTAAGTTTCCCTATTACAAATGCAAAACATTTTCATTTTAGATTCACTCCTCACTCCAAATAACTTACTTTAGTATATGAAAAGTTCACTATTCTCACTATTAAACCCTTAAAAATTGAAAAGGATCTGCTAATATAGAAACATGATATTTAGAATGCTCGATGATCCCCGATACTTTAATAGCTAGAGACACAGAATGTAATGTGTAGGTCCTGTATTTTCAAGGCAAGTCATATTTCTGTATTTTGAATTTGCTCACAAGTCAAATATTTATTTACGAGAGTGTTGCATAGTCGATCAATATAAGCTTGAACAATTTTTAAACCTCAATTCGTAGAAACATTATCTGGAATATGCCAACACGCTGCCACACATGTTTGATTTTGGACGCAATCCATTGATTTTGTGGAAACCCGTCATAGAGCCGGACTTTGGTCAGGAGCGTTTTCTCATTGAGGATCCTGTGCGCAGTTATCAGAATGGCGATCACATGAAGATACCCATTATCACTGGCATGACCAAGGATGAGTTTGTGGGCCCAGCCATATGTGAGTTGAAAAAGATAATCCATCTACACCTAGAACTAATCAAATAAGCAATCTTAGCTATACTGCAAAGTCCTGCCCTGCTGGCCGCTTTGAATGACAACTTTGATAGTTTGGCGCCCATATGCTTCCTCTTCAATGCCAGCAATCCACGTGCCCAGAATATTAGCCAGGAGTTGCGACACCATTACTTTGGAGATCAACCCATCAATGCGAATAGTTCGCTGGAGTCGCTGGCAACGCTCTACTCGGATGCCCTGACAGGATTTGGAATACATCGCTTTATCCATCTGGCAGCGCGGGCCACGAAGGTCTATTACTATCGCTTTGCCTATCAAGGAGGACGCAGTCACATCCATTATCCGGAGGATGCACCCTACGGCGTAGTGCATCACGACGATCTCATGTATTTGTTTGTGGAGCCCTCGATCAGTCGCATGTTCACCGAGGACGACGATGAGTTTCGCATGGTCGACATCATGACACGCATGATCTCGGCCTTTGCCTACAAGGGGTAAGTGGAATGATTTCAATCCATATCTGTTAAATAATTATTGGTAATCATAATCTTAATTATAATCACAATTATTTTTATTTAAAAGTCGAACTAATGAATAAATTTCGATTATTTTCGCATTTGCCAATTATTTAATGATTACGATTACAAAAAATAAAAAATAAATACAAAATTATTACAATTTTTCAAAAAATCAGAAATGATCAAATCAAAACGATTATTTTTGATTTTTTCCTGATTATTTCTGATTATTTTAGATTTTTTATGACTATTTAGTAAAAATCAAATTATTTTAAATTTTCACAATCAAAGTAGCCGAAGTTTTTGATTATAGTTGCTTTTTGTGCTGTCAAAAGCAGTTAAATTTAGATAAAAGCAGGATTATTTTTGATTACTTTGATAAGTTTTGATTACATTTGATTATTTCTGTTTTTTCTTTTAATAATTGTAATAATTTTACATTTATTTTTGAGTTTTGGCACTTGTAATCATTATATAATCAAAAATTTTTCAAAATAATCACTACGATTATTTCCAAAAGGAATCTAGTTGATTAGTAATTCTAATCGAAATTTAACAGGTATGTTTCAATCTCGATCTGTACTAAGAGTCCCTTCTTCCACAGTGATCCCAATAAGCCCACCGATCTGCAACTGCGCGATATTCGCTGGCGTCCCTTCAGTTTCAAGAAGCGGTATTATCTGGACATTGGCGATGAGATCACTCTTAAGGAGAATCTCAACTCGGAACGCTACGAGCTCTGGAAGCGTTTGTTTCCCCTTAACTGGCGACGTCAGACCAAGGATCATTGGTTCATCTGACCAGCAGCTCTTGTGACCTACTGTACGAGTACTTCCAACTCTTCTTTTCATTAAAATTTATGCAATTTGGCCATTTACATTTTCTGTTTGGTGTTTTGTTTTTCAATTCAGTCCCTCTCTTTCATCCCTTCACTCAGTTGCCAAGTGATAAACCAATTGGCATAATTTTTAGTTTTTCAGTTCCAATTCGATGTCTCCCCATAAGTTGTTTATGTTTTGTTTCTGTTTTTCGGTAGGTATGCGTGTCATCACTGTGTGGGTGCATATATTATATGTTTTAGGGCACTCGTCAGTCGGAGTCGATAGCTTTGGTACGTGTCGTGCCAGTGATCGCGTGCCATGAAATACACTGAGCCAAATTATAGTAAACCTTACTTTGTAAATTGAAAAACAATGCTATAAAAATATTTAGAACGATACTTATTTAAGTTAGTGCTTAAAAGATACATTAAATTAGATATTATTGTGATGGGGAAAACTGCATTAAATTAGATAACTTAGATATAAAAAAATATTATATATTATATATAAGGAATTATTATTTAAAAAAAAAAATTCATAACAGATTTGATGAAATTTCTTTTAAATATTTCCAACTATTTTATCCCGTAAATTTCGGAAACTTTATCTCATTTTCTTCTAGTGTAAGCTCTGATCTAACAAATAACTGAGTGCTCTGCTTTAAATATACAATATATAAACTAATAACAAGTTTAAATAACGTAATTAATTTTATATTTTTATTTTCAATTTTAAGTAGAATCTTTCCGTTTTTACTCTAGACATTCCGTTAATTTCTGCCAGTGTAGGCCACTCGTTCAATGCCACACACACTTCGCTAGTCGGACTCACACTTCAACACAGTTTGTGGCAACTCAGCACACAGATGTTGCCCATCCCCCCCAAAAAAAAAAAAACAAAGCTACCCATTGTTGCATTTGTGAGTTGTGGCAACCTCGCAGCCTATTTTCATTTTTATTGCTCTTATCGGAGTTTGGTTACGCTTGACAGCATGACAATGTCAAAAGGCGACCGCCTCACACATCCACATCCACATCGTATTGGACTTTGAGTGTCCTGCACAGAGTCGACTCATTAGCATAGGACAACACATGACGCTCAACACGTCAAGAGAGGGAGGGAGGGAGAGAGAGAGCAAGTCAATGCCAATTGGGAAGAGTTCTTGAATTCCAACAGGGCAATGAGTCACGCCATAGCATCATCACTCGTAGATCCTGTGAGGGTGTTACGACCCAGTTGGACTCTATAACATAATATATTTATTTATGCAAATTGCCTGGTACTGCGGTCTGGATGCATTTCCTATCTGCAGCAATAGATCTGTGTCGCGGGGTTGCACATTTTGATCGTTTCCACTTTAGTTTTAATTGTTTGCCTTGTCAGCGCGGCATATGCCACATGTCTGTCTCCCAATACTCGGATGTCCAGGGGAAAAAACACGTTCCTATAATTTGTTAGACAGCCAAACTGTTTGGCATTCCAATTTCCAGCGAAATATTTCGCTAGGATTTCGATTTCCACGAACTGCTGAGCAAATAAAGTTGTGAGTTTCTTCAGTGACTCCCCATATCAGATGGAACTCGTCTTTCCTATTCCCGCTGTGTCTGAAGAACGCATTCGCACCAGTCCAAGACTTCGAGTTGACTACACTTTTTTTATTGACTGATGGAAATCGCTCAAAAACAAAGTCTCTATTGAAAAGTCTTTGGCCACAAAATGTAATTAGATTCGCTGCCAGGCACCAGAAAGTCTGCCAACGTCTTAGCCAAACCAAAGACCACGGCCGAGACGGAACCACAAAACAACTTTGAGGCAACTTCCTTTTGTGGCTTCTTAGGCGACGCGTGCTTCAAGCTGGAGATGGAAGCGTGACGAAAATTTGAAAGGTATGTGAAAGTCTCTTAAGATTGAAAGAAACATTATCGACACAATTTTAACTTTAATAATCTGATTTATAGTACTTAATATCTTTAAGATAAATAGATAAAAACTAAAAAAAAATAAATAGATCCCCGTTCGTACTTATTATAAAATGAAAAGACAATAATGATATTTAAATTTTGATTTAAGATTTATGGAATAATACATATTATTATTTAAATAATATTTAGATATTAATAAATATATTTTTATTCAATATAATAAATGTTTGAACATTATTGTTATATTGTAAATTTTCCTTGAAATCCTGTAACAGATAAAAGTGAAAACATTTCCCGACATTTATATTTTGTACACCAGTTCGTGTCACGCGGCTAAGCACGCGACGTGACCATCTCCAGCTGGAACTCCTGCTGTCAACATCAATGCGCAGGAATCTCGGGCTTACAATGAAGTTGTCTGCGCAATTGACGCGCGATAAGAAAAAGGCGCAAGGCGCAAGGCACAAGTTCAACTAAGCAGCAAAAGCGCACAACGAAAAACAAAGCAGTCTCCCTGTCTCCCAGTTTCCTTCCCACCCACACTCCCTCTCTGTGTTGCATAGAAAAATTTGCAGAAACATCACAAAACTCATAAATAACAACGGCAGCAGCAGCCGCAGCAACAACAATAACAATCTAGGTGCCAACTGTTTGGCAGAAAGTGTCCACGAGGCTGTCTGGGCCAAACAGTTGGTTTTGGCCAGTCTCAGTACTCGACTCTTTTGACTTTTTGGTATCTCCCTCTGACGATAATGCGCATTGCAATTCACAATTTATGACTCACTTGTGTTAGTGTGAGTCGCAGCCAAGTTGAACTCTCTTCTCAGTTCTCAGTTTCGAGTTGTTTCTGCAACTATGCCAGCTATTTATTGGGTTAAGCTCAGTCACAGATGATCATTGGCATACTATTTCCAGTTCGTGTGGGTGTGGGAAAACAAACAAAAAAAAATAAGGTGTTTGTATTATACACCTATGTAAGTGGGTTAGATCTAAAAGCTGCAATTTTAGATGTAATAGTTTCAAAGAAAATTATGTATTTGCAGCTCGAGATTTCAGAGCACAAATAAATAGTTTTTTATTCAGCTTAGTTGAAATTTTCATTTACTAAAATCTTATATGAATTTAAAATGTTCTCAAAATGATTAAGTTCTTAGTACAACATACTTGAATCGACTATATATTTAATTATTTATTTCAGGGATTAAAACCCTCACCGAAACCGTAACCTTCAACCAGTATAAACCGATTGAAATTTAAGACCCTAACTGAAACCGTAACCGAAAAAAAAAATTTCATTTGACCAAGACCTTTAAACCGAAACTCTGTAAACCGAAATAAACGTTTAGTAACCATTCCATAAGGGTTAAATTCGGTTTTTTATAGACCATTAAAAAAATTAAAAAGCAAGTAAAAAATAATTTAAAACGAAAAATTTTGAACTGTTTCCATTTTTTCAGACTCATAAGTCTTGTTTTGTGTATTTATATTTAATTTTAAATTTTTATTTGTGATATTCATGATCGAATTTTCATAGCACTAAGTAAGCGCAAATAAAATGAATTTGTGAAATTTGTTGTGAACCGAAATCAAACCGGTATTTGAAAACCGAAACATACAAAAACCGGTTACGAAAACTTTTTTTAAAGATTTTGCATAACCGATAACCGAAACCTAACTGAAACCGATATTTTTCGATATACATATTCGATTTATTTATTTACATATTCGCCAAAATTTGTTTTAAATATTTCCAATTTAATTAAAAATCTATGCATCATTTATAATAATTAATAAGTTATAAATTTTATTTAAAATTTTAAAAGCATTTTTGATCCACTGCTGTCAGTTGATTTTAAATAAACTGTATATTGATTGATACTAATGATTTTTAATAAAATTATGTATGTAGAAACTTGATAGATGAGTAATACTAGGCAACAAATATATTATTTCGAATTGTTTATCTAGTTTATTTATACTAAAAATCGGGGCTGCCCACACCTCAAGAAAAGGGTCTAGTTAGTCAGCACAGTTGAATCTAATCGAGAATCCGTCCAAATCAAATCCCTAGCCACAACAAGCCCACATGCCAAATACTTTTATAGTGCTACTTATTTGAAAACAATTTAGTTTCTTATCGAGTGACCGCATATTATCCAAATTTATGGTGCATGTCCGAGAAGGGGAAGGGAAGTGAAATGAATTTGGAAGTTGTAATTAGCATAGGAAAGTGCGTGCGACGCGTGGGCGATAATAGCGAGTCGGGGTTGATAACGCGATGATAACATGGTGATAAGCTCGCGAGAAAACCATTAGCAACTGCATCATCATGAGTTTTAATAACTGCCTCAGATCCTGCTGCGTTGCATATTGAAAATGTGAAGTACGCGCATTTGTGGCAGTGACTGTGGAAGTGGCAGCTTTCGCTGTGTCGCGTGCCGATCGCAAGCTGAGTTCAAAACTCATCTCATGCTGTGGGCTGTCCTCTGACGTTGATCTGTCAGTCATCAGACATCCTCTGCCTCCTGATGTCTCCTGTTTTTATCCTCCTCTCTCTCTCTCTCGAATTCTCTATGTCTGTCTATTTGTTTACCTCTGGAGGGAACAACGTTTTGTCTCGTTGTCTGTTGTCATCACGGCATCGTATTTCAATAATAGTTTTAGCTCTTCCCTGTTTATTTACAGCTTTCAACTTGAATGTTGATGATGGATCATGTTGCACGGTGTCGCTTATTGACTAACTGACAGTGGGTCGCACCCCTCACTCCAACCCAGAGGGGTGCGTTCGTTACGAGTACTTACTGTGCTGTTTACAAGTTGGCATCAAAAGTGAAGATGCACTTACAAGAGCTAGAAAAAAAATATTATATTATTTGTACAACTTACCTACCTGCAGATAAATTAAAGTTTTCGAATTAATATAATAAGCCAATTTTTGTCCAGGATCATTTAATTTTTAGATTTTATAACAATAGCTTGTGAACTTCGACAAATAGTTAGGAAGTACTTAAAGCACTATCAAAAAAAACTGATCGATTCTTCCCAAATCAAAATAACAAAAATACCACAAAATGGCCAGTTAAATATTTAATAATAATTTTTGGACAAAAAAAAATACTGATATAAAAACTTATAAAGAAAAATTAAAACATACAATAGTAAGTTTGCTGACAATAAAACTGATTTCTGTATTGAAAAGTATTTTTGGTACTCGACGCATTTCTTAGACAAATTTCTTAGTTTTGATAACTAATAATAATAAGTGAATATTTTTCATCCTTAAAAACCTGTTCAGATGCGAGTGTGTGTACAAAAAATATTTTTTTAAATACATGGAAACTAATTATGTTGAAAATATTTATGTCTAAAACAAAGATATTAATGAAAACTGAAAAATGGCGATCAAAAAATGTATTATTTAAATAATGCATAAATTCCAATAAATATATATTATATATAAAATGAATTATACTTCTAATTATAATTTATTGACCTTGACATGTGAAATCAATTGGATTGGATAAATAAGTACCATATTTCAATTGCGCGTTGATTTTGCGCTTCAAGTGACTCAATAAATTTCGAATTCGTAGAGAGCCAATACGTGGATTAATGGAGTCGAAGTGGATGCCATACTCTCATATAATAAGTAGCAAGATTAGAGGCAATATGTTGGACCTCTTATCATTGAGAACAGCCCTCGCATTCCTGAGCCCGCGAGTTATTAGTTTTAGTGAGGGAGGGAAGGGGAGTGGAAACTTAAGGGGATATTGTGGAGAAGAGATCTGGTAATGAGCATGTCAAAGATTCAAGAATCTACTGGTAGAGTCTCTGTCATAAGGAACAGCTCGTGATCATGTCGATCGCTGACAAATTGTTCTGCCATGTGAAAGTTGCAGTCAAAATGTTTGATTGATGTTTGGCAACAGAAAAACTATAAATTGATAAAAAAAAAAAGAAAAAAAGGTTGACTGTCAACAGTTTAAGGTACCATTTAACTAATTGCTCAATAAGATATGAGAATGTACCTGCGACTGAGGCTCGAATCATTAGAACAAGTGCAACACGCTTGCGTGGCATGCAACAACTGCCCCGAGGCACTTCTCAGGCAGCTCCAGCTCCAGCTCCAACTCCGACTCCAGCAATGCTGACTATTAATCACAAAGTGTAGCACTACAAATACAATTTCATTAATTTGTAGCCAAAAACATACAAATGGAAGGAAAAACCAAACCACACCCGCATGCCATTATAGAGAGTTTCCCACGAAGACGGCAGCTCATCAATGTTTGACCAAGGGACGGACCCTGAGCTGAAACTAAACTGAACTGAGCTGAACTGAGCTGAGCTGACCTGGCGCCTACATTAGCGAAAGCCGCAATGGCGTACATTTTGGAGTTAACAATGAACTCGACCTCAGGTGGCCAACAGCGTATTAACCAGTTCAAGCACGTACCTCACACAAAAATTACAAAAAAACAAGGTGAAAAATCCATAAAGAGTTGCAGAGTCGGAGTTGCGAGTATCGCGGCTGCAGTTCACGTGAAGACAGCTGCCGATTCCACGGCAGCAACATGCGCCCTCATATTGCAACTCAGTGGCAGCAACAACAACGACAGCAACAACGTCAACCACGTAATCAACTTACAACACATCAACCTCATCTCAGTCCCTGTCCCCGTTCCCATTCCCGGTCCCATTTCCATTCCCATTCCTGTCTCTGTATTTCGAAATAGTAAACATCCCTTTTGTATCCTCACTTCGAGCAGTGGACAGAGGGGGGAGTGCGGTATAAATTGCAACAATTTGAAGTGTATGGCAACCCCCGGAACGGAACGGAACCAGAACCCGAACCAGAACCAGAAACATATTGAGGGTTTGCTCACTCTAATGTTTGGTTTCATTAGTCCTAAGCGACAAATCAAACAGTTTGTGGCAGTTTTTCCAAAACTTCCTCCACTTCTCCCTCTTCCTCTTCCACTTCTTCTATTTTATTTTTTTTAGACTTTTCCCGTGCATTGTTTACACTCATTAGTTGGGTTCTACGGATTGTCACACCCTCTCTCTGACAACTAGCATACGTTCCAAAAGGGCGCACGGATTTCTCTCTCATCTTTGGGATTGAGGGTGCTCTATATAGGGTGTTGTTGTTGTTGTTACCATTAATAATCACATTTGACAACAACAACATTGACAGAAGTCGCTTTTGATAAACTGCAAACAAATATTTGCACAGTTTTTGTTAGTCCTTTGGGCCGGCACTTAACACGCCTGTAATTATTGGCCCATTTCGGATGAGTTTTCGTGCTGTTGTCGTAGTCGTTGTCGTTGTCGTTGGTGATGATTGCGCTTTTTATGGGTTTTCAATTGGGTCGCCGAGATTATCAGCTAAACAGCATTGATGTTGTGTGGGCGTTGCAATTGATTGCTCAACTCTGTTGTGGCATTTCTGATTGCTTTCAAATGGGTTTTCAATTTTTTCGGTGGAGTTTCAATTAAGTTCACTGGGTATTTTTTTTAAGAATTTTATTTTTATCAATTGTGAACTATGCGTTGACTACAAAAACATAAATTAAATAGAATTAAATTTCAAATAAATTATCATGTTTATTAATATTAAGTAATATATTCAAGTTTAAGAAAAAGAAGTGAGTTTAAGTAAATAGTTTGATAAAATATAGACACCTCTTTCAACTACTGATATTTTTATTTAATCATGGTCGATTTGGTATTTTATCGGTCTAAGTGTTAAATGTAGACCTGTGTATAGAGTATTAACTAGTTGAAAATATTGCAAAAAAAAAAAATATTTACTCATTTATTTTTCGTACGTCACAAAATTCTCGTATTTCTAAGCTTATCAGCACTTTAAACGTTGACGGCAAAATTTGTTCGAAAACAAATAGTAATAGTAAAATATATATATATATATATATTTTGTAGTATATTATAGTAATACAAATAGAGAGAGACAGAGTATATAAATGCCAGTTTATTATTTTTCAGCTATGGTGAGATTTAACTAACTCAAATAAGAGTGATGCAAAATATTGAGTAATTAGGTTTAAGCTCGAAAATATCAATATCAATTTTGGTTTTTGTTTATTCACTGAATATTATTTAATTTTAATCTTTATCTAAACAATTTTCCCAACGAAAGAATTTCACATTTTCAATTGATCTACCTGTTTCAATCCTGGTTAAGAGCAACAACTCAATCGATTCTACCATAAAATCCGTTGTGATTTAAGGCCACAAAAATGCCTGTGTTATCCCAAAGCGAGGGTGGTCCATGTTGTTCTCATCAGCATAAACATTAACGCCATTATTAACAAGAGCCCAAACAACAACAAACAAACAAGCAACAACAGAGAACAACAAATAACATGCATAATTATGATTGGGTCCCGGGTTCCCCAAAATCACAATCAAGTTGTTGTCGTTGTTGTTGTCTGTCGCCAGGGCTTCAAACAAAAGCGACGATATCAGAACGAGCGTACAACAAAAGACACTCAATCGGCGACCACACACAAGATACACACACACATACACACACAACACACTCACACACATACACTCATATGTCACGGATGCCGCCTGTGACAGACAGCGAGACAATGGCGAGTTTTTTTTGGGGGCAGGCAAAAGAGTGTGCGACACACACACACACACACACACACACACTCACAAACATCATGTGTGTAGTTGTGTCATACATTTTGTATTTGTTTATCGAATAATCAAATTGTTTATCGGGCACAACTAAAACGTGGAAAAAAGGCAAAATAATTAATTTAAAGCCGTTTGATGTGAACACTTTCACCAGACAACACGAAATGGGAAAAAGGAGAAAGGGGAAAGGGAGAAAGCAGTCGAGTGTCCTTTTGCCTGTTTTGTAAATTACGTTTGATCTTTCTTATTGTTGTTGCTGTTTGATTTGGGATTTGATTTGAGCCTGGGAGCCGTTACAAGTGCGTCGCATTCAGGACAATCATCATTAATCTGGGCAACTTACAATTGTATACAAATATTTAATTAAGTGTTTTGATGCAACTGTCAGTTCTCAGTAGGTGCTGTCAAGGAGCAGGCGCCAGATAACATAATTAATTAATTATCGGTCAAATTATTCCAGATTTTTCTTACAAATTAATCTTTTTAAACAAATTTTGAGAGGAAAAATTTTAAACAAGGCTTAATTATTACATATTCCCTTTATCCTAATATTCCCTTTATCCTAATAAAATAAATTTAAATTCTAAAAAGAAATCCAAAATAGTGGTTTTTCGTAAGTACATATATAATAATTAAAATGTACAGTGGACCACTAATGTCTTCCTACTCCCTAACTTTGTCCAATTTTTGTATGATGAAAAAGATGTGATGCAGATTTCAGAATTTAATTTTTTATTAATTTAAATTCCATTTAAATTATACAATAACTTCTTTAATCCATTAAGTCCCCATCGAAAATTTTTGCATTTTTGTAAAAGTCTCTTTTTTATTTCCTCGGAGAAAAGTTCTTCGAACAATTTCAAGAGTGACTGCAAAAAAAAATTTTCAAAAATCTCTTCGCTTGTGTTTTTTTATGATTTTCTGAAAATTTCAGAAAAAGCCACTTTGGGTATGAAAAGGAGGAAAAATGGGTTAAAATAGTAATTTTTAGAAATTTCAAGAAATATTTTTTGCAGTCACTCTTAGAGTTGTTTAATAAATGTTTTTGCATTTTAAAATCGATCGACATTTACAAAAATTCAAAATTTTCCATAGGTACTTAATGGGTTAAAGAAATTTTTATATCATTTAAACGGAAATCAAATGAATAGTAGATTAAATTAAAAAATCTGCATCAAAGCTTCTTTATTCTACAAAAATTTGACAAAGTTAGGATGTATGAAAACATTGGTGGTCCACTGTATGCATAAAGATCTTTTACAATTATAAACTTTAATAACAATAATTGACCGCAATATTTTCCCAAAAAAGCTTATCGTTGTATTTTTAGTGTGAATTTCTCCGAATATTAATCGATTGCCTTAAGGTGGCGACCTCTGAGAACTCCCCGAATTTAAGAAGAAATAACAAAAAAAAAAGGAATAACAAAATACATGCGTCAATCGAAATTCACTTAAAATGCAAAACAAATACATATATTGTTTAATAAATTGTTAAGCACGATGCGCCGGCTGTCAGAGTCTGAGGCTTCCCAGAAAAACCAACAAAGAGAAACTCTCCACTCTCAATTTGTATTGTCATTAGCGATGATGGGCCTCAGACTGGTCCTGGTTCAGGTCCTGGTCCTGGTCCTGGTGCTGATCCTGGGACGGGGGCGTAATATGATATGTTGACAAAACGCATAAAGCGGACCGAGGGACGGACACAAATTTCGATTGCTGACAAACCTATAAAGTATTTTCGAACGGCGCTACTTCAAAATGTTTACTCCTTTGGCAGGCCATTGTGCCCTCCATAAATACGTAATCAAAACCGCAGCCGATGATGCCACAAAAAAACGAAATGAAAAACACAAAAAAAGAAGAGGAAAAGAGCAACGATCAAGGACCAGGTTTTCATTTGAAATATTTCTGTGGCGCAGGCGTAACGAAAGTGAAATCGAGACAGAGTTCAAATCGGCAGCTGGAACACCTTCGCACCATCATCATCATTATCGAATCATCATCATGCTCATCATGATGATTCTGATCCTCTGTTGTTAGATGGCACAAAGAACCAGTCGAAAGTCAAAAGGGGCACGCGCTCGTCCTGCTGTTCAACCCCAGGAATAGACCTGGAAATGAGACTGAGACTGAGAGTGAGACTGAGACTGAGAAATGGACCCGGACAGACATTGTGACTGATCGCTGGCGGGTTGATCCCGTCTAGACGAACCGCAGACACAAGTTTAATAGACTTATTGTAATTGAGTCACAAATGCCACTCGATATCGAATCACAACTCTTTCACATTTTCCAGCTGCTCAATTGGAAAAGGTGTTTATGTTTATGCGAAAATCGCATACCTACAATTTTTAGGGGAAAAATCGAGAATAATTGAACGTAATTTTACATGTGACTCGTCACTTTAAGAATTTGTTATAGAATTTAATTAAAAATGCTCGCAAATGTTTTGTCATTTTCTTTTCACTTTTCCTTTGTCTTCTGCAGTTTTCTCTCTCTCTCTCTCTCTCTTTCTCTATCTGCCTCTGTTCTGGCTTGTCATCTGTTTTGTCAAGTTGACTTGCCCACCTTTTTGTGGCCTTTGTCCCAAAAGAGAATAAGGCACAATGCGTACAGTTAAATGTTTGCTCATGCCCCACAACACACACTATCGCACACACATTTACACCCATATAATTTCAGCATCTGAATGTGTGTGTGTGTGTGCGGTTGCTGGCCTGGCTAACAAGTTAATTTTCCATATTTTCTTTGGCTAAACTTTGTCCGAGAAACTCTACATCAAAGTCATTATGTGGTCGTCCTTGTCCGTATGCGTATGTGGTTTCTACGGGATTTTCCTTCCACCTCCTCTCTCTTTGCCCAGCAGCAAAAAAAAGTGTGCTTGATAAAAAGCCAAAAGCCAAAGCTAATTACTTGTGGAATTCCCAAGCTGATTGCAACACAATTCTAGCTTATCATAATAATTTATTATTATACAGTTTAGAATTAATAAAATTGCACGATATGTTTAAAATTTTGTTATTGTTATAAATAATAATTGCAAGTTGAACAAATAATATTTCTGTAAGAATAATTATAATTTTAAACAGGACTTCAATTTGATAAATGTAAATGTGTTGAAATATTTAAATTTTAATTTGTTGTGTTAATTAGAATATTATTATTAGAAATCGTTAAAAAATTCTTTTATATGGGAAATTAAAATTAAAAGAAACTTAAACTTATTAAAACAAAATTTACATATTTTCCAATCAATATATCTTAATCACATTTGTATAATATTAAAATATACATTTATATAATGAATTTATTATGAATTATTAGCTTGTTTTATCATAAACTTAAGTGCTATTTTCTATTTATACTTGAAACATTATAAAAATTAAAATTGAACAAATTTGACATAAATAATATTTCAGAATACTTTAGATATATATTTGAAAGTAATTATTAGCTAACACTATGTTCAGATATTTTACTATAGTTTATTGCCGTTGAATTTTCTACCCTCGCCCTCGCATAAATGTACTCTGAGAATTGTGTATCAAGTGTCGACGTTTATTTATATTAACTTCCAATCATGATAGGAGAACGACCACCCACCCAGTCCAGTCCAGTCCCATTCGAAATGATCCCTTGCCAGAGTAACTGCAACAAATCCTCCCCCGTCAAGAGTTGGGCCATAATCCTTTTGTAGCCGCTGACATGTTTGAGATTTTCACGCAAGAACAAACCACTTAAATGCTGCCAATCTCAAATGTCAATAGCAGCGTCAGACGCGACAACTGAGAGAGGGTTAGAGCGAGACGAGAAGAGAGTTGGAAGGGGAGGGAGTGGGTTGGAGCCAAAGCTTTTGACATGTGCGAACCTGGCAATTACAAAAATTTATCGCTACAATTACGAGTCGAGAAGAGGAGGGAAAAAGGGGCCCAGTTGGAGTTGGAAACATTTAAAGACAAATTAATGTATATTTAAGCTGCCTCCCAAAAAGACTAATTGCCCTAAGGCGTTGGTCAACACACATAGAAAGAGACAGAGACAGAGATGGAGACAGAGACAGAGAGGAAAAATCTCACGCCTTTGTTGATTAATTAATCAAAGTAAATAGCTGCAGTCGGTCGGTTCAGAGTCGTCATTAACGTAATCTAAACGGCCTATTGATAAGCTTTTTCCACACCTAATAGCTACATTAATCTCCGGCTAAGCATGGCCAAAACCAGGGCCAAAACGAGAAGGTATCTTGAGGCAACAAAGGCAGCGCCTTTGCCAGTTGGCTTGGGAAACAATTGATCCCAGACGGCATAACGACTGACATAGGCCGGAGGACCAATTTTGAGAGTCCTGTCATTGTAGAGCAGCCTTATGGCCGATGAATTGCTGGCTGGCCAACTCTTTTTGTCCGGCATGGGGTAACTGGAAAGATCAGGATTTAAAACTTAGGCTCACAACTCCATTGCAACTCTTTTCTTACCCCTCCTTGGCGAAATGAGCATACCACTCGGTGAGGCGTTCCATCATGAAGACATCCTTGTGATCCTTGTCCAGAATAGGGCCGTACCAAAGGCCAGGCATAACATATTGCAGATCATCCGCATGTCCCACTCCCTTGGGGGTCTTATCCTCATTCAAAGGAGCCGACAGACTCCTCTGGCCCACATAGTCCATTCTTGAATAATAAACCTTGGTGTGTTTTCTTGCCATGTCCACCAGTCGATGGACACCATGCCCAATAATGCCATCGGAGAAGATGTGTCCAAATTTCTCAATGTTATCAGGACCCAGCTCCTTCTCTCTTTGACCCAAATAGAACTCCTTAAGGCGTCTGCTCTTCGATGGATTGTAGTCGAACAGGAAGAACTCAGGGGCGTATTCATCAAAGTTCTCATAGATGTCGTGCAGCAGAAGATCGTTGTTCACTTGGGCTGCGAATTCAGTAAAATTAAAGATCCTATTAGATCACATCAGATTTCCAAATTGATATTAAAAATAAGAATACAGCTAAAACTCTTCTTCTTTGGCTTAGGCAACATATTTTCTGAACTACTAATGATAATATTTAGTATTAAAAAAATTTAAAACTGTTTAAAAACAATTCAAAATCGCTTCTAATACTGTGGTAATAAATAAGTTGGACATGGATGAAATTCACAGTTTTAGTTGTAGATAGTCCAATAAATAAATTTTATTTAATTTACACCTTTTAAAGCAAGAATTAAGAAAATTGTGAGCGAAATAATATTTAGTAGTACGTAAACTATAAACTTACACAAAGATCTCCTCCTTGCTTTTAATAAATAAATATATAAAAATAAATAAATAAAAATCTGATTATACTTAAACCCAGGGATTAAAACCTATAACCAGTAAAAACCAATTGAAAATTATAACCGTAACTGAAACCGAAACCGAAAGAAATATTTTCAGTTGACAGAGACCTTTAAACCGAAACTCTGTAAACCGAAATAACCGTTTAGTAACCGTTTCATTTATAAGGGTTAATTTCGGGTTTTCATACATCAAAAATTTGATTTTAATTTTGAATTTTCAATTGTGATATTCAATATAAAAATTGTTAAAATTGTTAAAATAAAAAACATCAAACTGCAGAATATATAAAATATATGTGTGAAAAAAACATTAAGAAATTTTTTTTTAACCGAAACCATAGCGGTTTTTCAAAACCGAAACTTACAAAAACCGGTTAACCTTTAGAAAACCTTTTATTTTAAGTAAAAGATAACCGAAAACCTAAATGCAAACATAACCGAGACCGTAACTGAAACCGATATTTTATCTTTGCTTATCACTTTCGCAAATTTGAAATAACCTTTAATGCTATCGATTGATAACATCACCATCAACTAGTTGCATATGCTGTATCTCGAAAGGACTCACCCAGCGTTGTGTAGTCCAGTTCGTTGGCCGTGAAGCTGACCATCAGGGGCACCTTGTGGAACTGTCCTTTGTTGACGAGGACACTTGGATGCTGGGGCAGAAAGTAGTTGTCGATCTCGTAGTTCCACTTCATGTTGACAAACTTGTACTGCTCCCACTGGGCACAGACCTCGACGATGCGCTTCCAGGTGACATTGCGCAGGCACTCGGTCATGTCGAAGGTGTCGTACATGGGGCATGCCACCTGGCGGGCCAACAGACGGGTCCAGAACTCGTTGTGTATGCTGTAATGATTCGTTGCCGAGCCACTCATCATAATGGCCCGATGGAATAAGCCCTTGGACAGAGGCGAGACCAAGTGGAGACTGACGGCCATGGAGCCGGCACTCATGCCCATAATGGTAACCAGGTCGGGATCTCCACCGAAATTGGCAATGTGCGCCTGAACCCACTCCAGGGCCATTATCTGATCCAGATAGCCGTAGTTGCCGCCGCTGAGGAAGCCCAGGGCGCCCAGCCGATAGTTGAAGGCCACCAGCACCAGGTCGTGCTCCAGGAGATACGCTGGACCCGCCTCGTAGCCGCTGTGACCACTGCCCAGCACATTGGCACCACCGTGTATATAGACAATCACTGGCTGCTCGCCCTTCAGATTTTTGGTGAAGACATTCAGCTTGAGGCAATCCTCGCTCATCAGCAGCGTAATCCCAGTCTGTGGACAGACCAGGGAATCGGAGGTGGCCTTGAGCACGGCATCGCCCCAGGAGCGAATGGGTTTGGGTGGCTCGAAGCGTAGTTCGCGGATCGGTGGCTCAGCGTACGGTATTCCACGAAAGGCGTAGATCGTCTTTCCACTGAAACTGTCCATTCGTGTGCCCTGAATGCGTCCCAAGGTGGTGCTCACCAGCGGATCCTCGTTGGCCAGCACCATCAACACCAGCTGCACCACCAGCAGCACCACACAATTTAGCAGGCAAGTCATTTTCTCTGCTCTCTCACTCACTTTCAGTATGAATTCTAGTCTTGTGTGAAAATTGTGTAACGACTTTTTGCATTGAGTTCGGCCGTCGTCTCTTTTGGGTGGTTCACCCGCATCGAAGATCTTTCAGCCCGAACACGAGGAACCCGTCAACCGGTCTGAGTATTCCAATCCAATCCAACTGAGGGGTAACAAAGTGCAGACTTCACACGGTCTCTTTACTATCGCAAGAGTCGCAATTGATAAGCCTCTTATTGGAATTTGATTAGCGTTTCTAAGATTAGCAATCGTGTTGGTCTATTTATTAACAACAATATGAATACATTTCGAGCTTTGACATATATCAAAATATATGGTCAACAACGCACAGTAGGCTAAACGTAATTTTGAAAGTGCAGAAAAATTAATACATGTACATAATTTATGTGAGGCTACTGAGATTAATTCTACTTATTGTTTTTTAATAGGTTCAATTTTGAATAAAAGATTGAATTCTTAAGTTGTTGAGAATTATACTTAATTGGAATGCTCATATTTTAAATACAATAGTTGTGTAATTTTATTTAGAGAGATAAACAAATAGGTTTTTCACTTATGTATATTAATGTCTAATTATAAAGTTTATTTTTTAGTTAAATGGCCTTGTTTTATTTCATTCTATTTACTAGAATAATAAGTGGTAAATCAAGTTTGAAATTTTCATTTTTTATGTTATATAACATATCTTATTTTGCTAAGGCGTTTGAAATTGGAAAAATTTTATTTACTTATTTATTTAATGTCAACTAAATATAAGTTAATCAAGTTAAATTAAATTAATTAATTAAATTAAATATTTATATTTAAACTGAAAAGATTAAAAGTTAGTAAAATAATTAAAAATTAAATATCTGGGGTATAAAAAATTATGAAATGATCCAAAATTTATTGCAAGGATTGGGAAAAATCCAGAAAAACCCAATAAGATCATTGTTCTTGAATCCTTAAAATCTACCACGATTCGTTTGCTATTTGATAGACAACTCGCTGACCTTGGACACAACTAACTTCAATTGCAGGCAAAATAATTTTCAATTGAAACTTATTGCTTCATTGAAATATTGGATTGGATTTTGCAGCCATTAGAGAAAGAACCCAGAGCCCTTTCACAACGGATCCTACGCCCGCAGAATTTTTTAGAGTTTTGCTTTTAGTTTTTCTCATGGTTTTTGGCAGCAGGCAAAACAGAAACTGGCTGAGATTTAAATTGATTTCCTTATTAATGCACATCCCTCTTGTGATATTCAATTAAAGCAGCCCACGACGCAGTCTATAACATCCCATTGATTGATATAAGCCGAGTGGTAATTACTCGGGGCCCTGACACTTCTCTCTGCCCTGCCCCGAACTGCACTCTGATTTCTTTTGGGCAAATGTGAAAATTATGGCGGTGCTGTTGTGTCTCAGAGTGTGTGTGAAAAGCTGACAATGACCTTTGTTAAATCAATTAAATTAATTATAACTACTGCCATTGAAGTAAGCAGTAAGTGATCGCAAATGAACTTCAATGTGTTGTACAAGTTATATAATAACATTTTTACATATATACATTTTTTTTATATATGGTATATATTGTAATTTTCCTAGATGTCACAGAAACAATTTAATTGAAATTTCACCTTTTTTAAATTCAACATATTTTGGAAAAGGAATGTAATTTTTACTTTATTTTTTATTTTAAAAAGTATTAAAAATTTTTATTCGTTTTCAAGTCTATTGCCTTTCACTTCGTATCTATTTATTCACAGATTAAAAAGCTATAAATTTTTTATTTACTGGTTATTTAAATTTATTCAATCCTATCTTATCCTATCCATCAACATTTTATATTTAAATTCAGCTGATCTGGTTTAATTTCATATTTCTAAATAGTTTAGTTAATTTTTTAAATTTCTGAGCAAACTTCCTTCCAACAAATTTCTGTATATAACTACTACTATTCTTTTTCCTGCTTCTTTTATTTTATCCACTATTTTTTCTTCCCTTCTATATATTTTGTTTTAATTTCTGCTGATCTCAACTTGTGATAAGATATTGTGGTTTACTGGAAAAACGCTGAACGACATTTGTTCACACATCGCCGAGTTGCAACATTTTAATCAAGAAAATTGAAATATTATTTTGGGTGAAGCACAGCAATTGGAACAATCTGCTGCTGTGAGCAGCTTATCGCAATATTCCAGATATTTGAGTGTTCATCTGCGTACCACAGCACCGCAGGACATATGTGTGTGTTTGTGTGTGTGTGGATGGAGCGTTAACCACCCGGCAGCACTCCAGTTGTTGCAAATATATGAGTGGCCTCTTGACAGACATCGTTGTCGTTGTCGTCGTTGTTGCAAGCTCAAACTGTGCCACTTGAGCGGTTTTCTATGTGTGTACAGCGGCATGCTGAAGCTTCCTGGGGCTTGACGCTGCCACAAAACGTTGCCGATATGCAAAAGTTTCTCACGCATCGTTTGCAGATGCTGCAAGAATGAGGAAAGTGAGAGAGAGAGAGAGAGAGAGAGAGAGGAGAGCAGCCTATAGAGGGAGGATGCAATGCCACAAAACTAAGATTCTTAGGAGAATCTCTCAAATATTCTTCAATATAAAACTGTATGTTGATCCCGCACCAATTCATGACCTTTCATAACTGCCGTGATCTTTGAACTATTGAGCACATGCCACGCCCCTGGTGGCCTTAATAGATCGATTTCACTTATGTCAAAAAATTTGGCCAATTTGTGGCAGCTGCTCCTTGTCCAGGACACACTACAAAATGCATGTGAAGCCATGCAAATTTCAAATATATTTGATCATAAGTATTTTAATAAGTTTCTGGTCTCTATTATTTAAATGACATTTACAAGCTGAAAGGAAACAGACGCAACTCTCAAGTGACCAAAATGCTGGGCCCCCGGACAGGGCCACGCCTTATGGAACGCCTCAAGCGCAATTCTCCCGACAACAATTGCCCAAGAAAGCGAATGAGAGAAAAGAGGAAAATCTCCAAGCAACAATTGCGGCACGATAAACCACTTGAGTAATCAATCAAAGCGATATGGAACCCAAAACCCAACCGACCTCTTGTAATGAATATTTAAAGATGTGAATTATCGCAATGGTATCGTATTGAGTGTAGGGGCTTTAGCTCAACATTTTGCATAAATGATAGGCGAAACAATAGACCAATATATGTATGTATGTACATATAATACTATATATCCCTAAGGCACTCGATGGCTTTGCATATGCCTCGATATGCGATAATTTGAACACAAAAGTGCGTCTAATCTCTACATGAATATTTCTGGTAATCAATACGAAACAGACAGAGTGAGAGAGACTGAGTGTGAGAAAGAGAGAGAGACTTCCTTACTTTGAAGATCAGCGATCCTTTTGCCTCAAGTGAGCAAATGCACAAAATGTGAAACAAATAACAAAAACCAAGCACGAGCACTCGAACATATAAAGGAATACTTCTTATAGCAGGGGTTGAAAGCGGTCCCGACTATTGTGCGATATATTGTAATGAGCGTGACGTCTTATTTGTGCCAGACAAGAGAAGAATCCCAAGAAAGGGTCGAGCGGTGGTGAACTTCCCCCCCCCCCCAGCCAGACAGTGGCAAGAGTTTCACACCATTTCATCGCATACATTGTTTGGTAAATAGGCCCTAATTTTTTACTTACTTGTTGGTTCTCCGCTCAAGTATTCCAATCAAAAGCCTTGCACAAAGATCGACACACCACTTGGCTGCCCAAGTAAGTTTGTGGTTGCCCTTTATTCGTTCGCATTGAATTTAAATAAAAGGGTTTTCGCATTGAATTACAACAATAATAATTAATAAAAATAAAGTTAGGAAACATGATATAAAATTACCAAATTGAACAAATTGTAGACTGAAGGATAAACCAAATATAAATCTAATTAATTCTAAGCTAGCGCTATGATTAAAGTAATTTTTTGCACAAACTCAATAAACTTTATAAAATTAAGTTTATAGTCTAAAATAGCGGTGGGCACGCAATGGCTCCGGGAGCCCGCGGCTTCTAACGAATTCAGATTTCGTGCCCACCGCTGGTCTAAAATTATAGTTTCCTATGGATATATTTTGCCAATATTAGGACGGCGGGAAGAAAAATCAGTTAAACAAATTTAAGATTCAAAATTATTCCACTTAAATTAAATAATTATTTTTGAAATAAATCAATGTCTCCTACTCCAAATTCATATTTTTTTCATGTAGCATCTATTTTGAATATAAAACTTTGTAGTTCAGTGTCAATGAGTCAACAATGAAAGGCACTAAATGTTTAAATGCATTCACTGCTCTAACATCTAATCTGCAGCTATTCACACCGAGTTTATTCAACTGCATTTGAATGTCAATTAACTTAAATTGCTAGTTTTGACTTACAAAGCAACCAAAAACTATTAACAACACACGCACAGCCCAATAGACCAATTAAGGGTCACACACAATAACATACTCACACATATTCAAACACACTCAAAATGTATCCGTAACAAGCGTCGAGTGCATTAACCTCAGCCCAACAACTTTGCATTTGATTTGCATGCTTTTAGAAGTATCTTACAGATACTTTTGGGCTTGTGTCTCGCTTCCGCCTTCAATTGTTGCTATTGCAACTCCGCCGCACTCAATTTAATTTAATAAAATTTCCAAAATTCAGAGTTTTGTTAGGGAACTTCGACTCTATTCGACTATTATTTTCGGGGTGCCCTTCTCTAATTATTAATAATATTTCTTGTGCACATAAAACGCATCCATAAACAAAATGGTTGGAAAGCTGTTTATTCAGATCCATCCGACACATAACTTCAATTAATCTCAATTAAGTGGCAAAAATACGAGTCGACTCGCGAGTTTTGTTTGGATGGAAACTTTCATTTCACTTTAGGGTTCGGTCTGTTGGCATAGCCCTTTTTTATTCCGTTGACCGGGGGCGGTGATACCAATTGAGGGTTAAACCCTTGGGCACATCAATTCTTATTGTATAACTTGGCAATTGGAGTTGTAAAATTTTCAAATGGAAACTTTTACGAGTATTGGCATATTAGGCCGTAAAGTTATTTGTTCAGCCTGTTGAAATTGATGAACACTCCCTGAAATTCCTAAAATTAACAATAAGCATGTAATGTAATTTTATGTCTATCAAATACATTTAGAAAAAATATACTACATGTTTAAAAAATTATTATTAAGAAATAAATTTCAATTGCAATATATAACTAGTCGACGGTGCTACAGTCGAGCATACTCGACTGTCGGAGACCCCGTACTTACTATGCAAAAGCAAACCCTGCTAAAAATAATAAAAGTCGCTACAAGTATTTTATATATTTTAACCAAAAATAAAACAAAATAATACAAATATCGAATTGATGTAAACATACTACACTTATAAAAATGTAATTAAAATTTTCATTAATCATAAATCAAAAAAAAACATCTGTCCAACGTGAGATTCGAGCCGCGGACCAATGTTCTAAAAAGTCTGCTAATAAGAAATAATTTTTAAAAAATTTGGTTATGGCGGGAGTTGAACCCGCGACTCCCGATCATTGCAAAATTGACGGGAATTTAGGACCTTAGGCCACCCAAGCCCATGGGCAGACGTGGCCAAAATACAACAAATATGTTAAGACTTCAGCGACTTTATATTTCGCAGTTAGGAACTCTGCCAACACCCTTTTAAAATTGAATAGCATTTAAAAAAACTATGCCGATCATATACTAACAAATTAATTGAATATAAAATATATTAACAAAAAAAAAAAATTTGTCTGTCCTAGAGTTCGAACCCGAGACCCGAACTCAGAGTTCCGACACTCTGCACTTCGCGCCACTGCCTGCCTTGGTAAGCGATGGTCTTACGATAGATTTCATTCTTACTAGAGTGTAAGCCAGATGAAATTGTTATCTAGTTGTGATTGTTGTTGTTGTTATTGTTGCTGATAAGACAAGGCAAATAAAGGAGATTTTAATTGCTTGATATCTTGGCTGTTTATTATCCGATCGCGATGAAATTTTCAGCAAATGTGGATAATAATGTTATCTTCGTCTATGCCTTATTAGGAATGTCTATCTTTAAAATTGTCGCTATAATTAACATATATCTAATTTGTGGGCGTTTAAGGGGGCGTGGCCAAAATCTAAAACAAACTCGATCTGCGTGCAATAAAGACGAACCTACATACCAAGTTTGGTATCTCTAGCTCTTATAGTCTCTGAGATCTAGGCGTCAATACAGACGGACAGACGGACAGACGGACAGACGGACGGACGGACAGACGGACAGACGGACAGACGGACATGGCTATATCGACTCGGCTGTTGATGCTGATCAAGAATATATATACTTTATGGGGTCGGCCACGCCTCCTTCTGCCTGTTACGCACATTTTTTTTGTGACAAAGTTAATAGACCACTGTACTTTTTTAAAGTACGTGGTCTAATAATAAACTGTATTTAAATTTTGAATATAATATTCGTCATTTCGAAAAGCGCAAGGAAACTAATTATTTTTATAAAAAAAAATGAAACGTATTTTGATTGTAGAATAAATATGTAAAAGATCACTCACAAATAATTAAAATGATTATTATTTAAAATTGAATTTTTGAAAAACATTTTATTTTGGAACTTAAAACTTTTTCAAGGCAACATTTTTGTCACTTTTTTTATTCATTTAATAAAAGCTGTACAAAAATTATCCTTATAAACGGAGATAGCAATTTATGCTGCGCAGTGAGTCAATTCCCAGGCCGTAATTTAGAGAAATATTTGGCCCACAGTGTCATTTATCATCTCTGGCAGCTTTAAAATTCTCGGCCATCATTTATAAATTGCCCGTGCGATCAAAAGGACGCTTGAGTAAATCCATTTAATTGCCCATCGAGCAGATCCTGGCTTTAAAGTGATGTCCGTGTAATGTTCCGGGCGGCACCCCGTTCACTCCGGATGTGTTCGCACTCGTGTAAACATGCGTTTGTCATTAGACACACCGGAAATATTGACGGCATTCGACACGCGGCACACGAGGAACTTGCCACTTTATGTGGCATTTGATTTTTTAAAATTGCGAAAATTGCATTACGTTTTTTTACATTCAACTGTAAAGTTGTGTCTAACTTTTTACTCTTGCGCTTGAGTAAACAACAACGAGAGGTCCTGGAGAGGTAAAGGTAGAGGGAAGGGAGGGAGGGAGGGTTGTTTCCCTTATCGAGGGGCGCGCGTGTGTCCTTTGTCTGTGCATCTTTGTTGTGCTCAAGTGTCGTCACCACGTCGAATTGCCGAATCTTTTTACCCAAACTACCTGAATATTTCTACAGTTTCAGTTCTTTTGCTTTTCATGCAATTCGATTTTTTGTTGGTTTCCTCGAGGATTTACTAATTAGATTTTATTGCGTATCGCGAATCGTTTTGTCCTTGATGGCAAGTGTGCATAATTTCGTTTTTTATGGTGAGAAATACCCTTACCTTTATTTTTAGCCTAAAAATAAAATATAACTATAGATTTTTACACTGAAATTCTTTTACGTGGCTAAAATTTTTACAGCTATACTTTACCATATTAAAACCAACATTTTCCTAATAAATTATATTTAAGACTCTTGTGATTCATTAATGTTTTACTTTCTGTTGGTCTTATTTTACCTCGATAAGACGAATGCATGTGGGTATTTTGGATTAAAACCACTAAACCACTCAACAGAATGGAATGTATTTTTAATATTATCAGGCAAGTTTATAAATATGTTTAACTTAATAAGTTTATAAATAATACATACTAATATAAATTGTAAAAATGTAATAATGTACTTCAAAACAAAAAAGAATTTCCCAAAAGAAACAAACGTTGACGCACTCAGCTTTAAATTAAAATTTTTTTTTGTAACTTTTATGTTCAACTATAAATTAAATGTTGGAACGGCTGCTTTTAGCCTGACAGGAAATAAATAAGAAAAAAAACCATGTGTGATTATTATGATGGAAAATAGTTGGAGAAATTAAGTTTTTGCCAAAAACTTAAGTAATACTTTTCATAATCGGAGGCTCCACGACTTCTGTTTGTTGCTGCCACGCGCTTACGCAGACTTTCCACGTATTCCACGCAGGTCGTCGTCGCCGTCGCCGTCGTCGTCGTCGTCTTGGTCGACGTCACAGTTGCAGTTGGTGAGTCGCAATGCATTATGATTAGAGGGAATGCGGGTCGAGCTAACTGTTGGCGATAGAGCCCTTCAAATTGTGGGAGAAATTTGTATATGTTCTGCGTAATTCAATGCCGCAATTTCAACAAAACAACCCAAAAGCAAATAATATGCACGAGAACATTTTTCCCAAAACAATTAAATAAAATGCAAAAAATAAAAGAGATATAAAGAGAAAATAGACAAAGAAGCGCGTGGGAAATTATGAAAATATTTAACAAATATTTCGTATTACGTATGTAATCCTTCAACGCAGGACAATGGCAGTGAGCTAAGTCCATTAGAGGAAATCCACAACAACACCTGAGCGAGCTGGCGATTTGTTTGGACATGGGATTAGGCGGACAAGCTACTTAGCAGCCACTTGTCCAAACCCAACGATCAGTCGAAACCATCCCAAAACATTTCAATTTTCAATTCTCACTGGCCTCTGGAGCGAGGAGTGTGGTGCTATCGTCGACCAGCGATCTTGTCCCCGCACCACAGGACACTTTGCACCACTAGCCGCTCTCTGCTCTCTGCTCTCCTCTCTCTTCTCTCCGATATTTGTGGACTCACGCAGAGTGTGAAAGGTTATTATCAGTTTGACTCGATCTGGCGTTTTGGTCTCTGTGTATATGTATGTCTAAGCCAGTACTCGTAGTTGTTGCCGTTTATGTTTTCAGTTTCATTTATCAGTTTGTGGAAATGCCAGATGAACAATGAGAAATTATGAGACTTGCTTTAAATCATTTATCCAATCCGTCGAGCAGCCCAGCGAGGGTTGTTTTAAGTTTCTCATTGACTCAACTGACTAAATGACTGACTGACTGACTGACTGGCTATCGGACTGCTCGGATCTCTGTTCTGGCCTTTTTCTCGATTTTCATGTTGTCGCCGTTGCCAAATGAATGATTTCCTATATGCGGTTTTAATTGCGGCCAACAGCAGAGTTGGATATGTTTAATCAAAAGTACAGTTAATTAGCTGCGAATTGTTGTTCGACTGTTTTGTTAGATCCTTCGGCCTTGATAAGATCCCGGATCATTGAAACTTTCAATTGTCAACTGGTAATACGAAGGGAAAGAGACGGAGACACAAAGTCAGGAAGTAGAGGAAGAGAACAAAATACATGTATTTATGAAAAAAAGAACTTTACTTTGAAAAATTCCAAATCTATATCAATATGAAAAGCAAATGAACTCAAATACGAATAAACTTTAAAATAAGATTAAAAAGAGAACACGTTTATAAGGACATTACTTTATACTCGAAAGAGATTTAAGGAAAATCAATTAAAAATTAACTTTGTTACTTATATCTTAACAAAAGCTTTAAGTTTTGATATTACAAATATTTTACAAAAAAAATTAATAGAGAAATTTATAAGATTTAAATGACACTTTAATCTTAGTAAAATAAAATGTATAATATAAATAGATTTCAAAAAAAATAGTAAATGTAAATGAAATTTGCCAACTATAAATTATTCAAAATAAAATTAAGAAAGTATTTTTGTGTGTTAAAAGTAAATTTGCTAATTATAGTACTTGAACTTGAATATAATCCATTCATACCATTCCATTCCATCCATTCCCATTTTCAATTCCCTCGGGGCGTTTCATTTCCGCAACGAAAGAAGAAAGTCGAATTTACGATGACATTTATGCGTAGTTTCTGGTTAAAATTTAATGGTTGCATCACGGGAATCGCAAGTCGTCAAGTTGGGAAAAAGAGTTCCCTTTGGCCAATAGACCACCCCCCGGAGGGGATGTCAAATAAATTTGAGTGCAATTGAAATTGCAATTGTTATTGAAATGGAACAGTTAATTTGAGGCCTCTTTAAAGTGCCACACCCACCGTTTCATTCAATCCGAACTGGCAGTCAGGTAGGCAAAGATGATGATCTCTCTATCAATCGCAGACGAAATGTTTCCACTCATTCACGAAATATGCAGCGTCATGACTTTGTTTTGAGTCAACGCCCCATTTGCGAGCGTAATCCTTTAAGGTCCTGTGAGTCCTATCGCGTGCTAGGACCTCCTCAATCTGTTGACTCGTCCCAGGAAAGAAGTCGCCTCACCTCAGCGGGTTCCTCATTCAGAGTCCTTGTTTGTGACGTGTCATAATTGCATGGTTTTCAATTCTTCTTCCTCTTCTTTTAGCTGTAGAAGTGTGAAAATTATGGGGTTTACCCTTCTGTCCACACAACCCTTCAGCTCTGTCCTAATGATTACATTTGTTTCCTTTATCTTTGGCTTACGATCGCCGAAAGACTGAAGAAATTTGTTTGCTAACTTTGTTGCATATGCCTGAGTTATGGCATTTGCCTTCTTGGGTTTTTATTCACTATCGCTATGGTTTTTGGGGGTTGGTTCTCCTCTCCTTCCTTCCGCTTTTCCCTCGGCCTTTCTCATTTTTCGTGCTAAATTGTATTTTATGATCTTGCACGAGGACGTTTCTAACCGATTTCTTTATAGATAACGTCAAAGGTTATGTTTTTTTTTTTTTGCAAACGTTTAAAGCTTATCGTTTAACAGATCGTGAGAAGTAATGCCGTTAGGTTTGTGCCTATTAAAGGACACAGGACTTCTGATTTAAAGTTTACGCAAGAGGACTGAAATTGTAGCTAGTAAATATTGGCATTAATAAGTTAAACTAATATTAGATCTAACAAGTATTTATAATATTGAGTAAGTTTTCTACTTACACAAAATTAGTAATGGTATTTATTTAATTTTCATTCACTAATATTATTTATATATTTTTCTGTCAAGAAATTTATTAATATTAATGAGCTATTAATTAAATATCTTACACAAGCGAAACTTAAACATTAATTACAAGTTGTTACATAAAATAGTATATTCAAGCTATTAGCTTTTATCTATTTAGGTTAATACTTTATATTAACCAAGTTAATGCAACTTAATAAATGCAAACAATTATTTTATTTTTACAATGTTTTCAGTGTGGAAGGTGCTACAGTCGGGCATAGTCGACTGTCGTAGACCCTGTCCTTACTATAGAAAAGCAAACACTGATTAAAATAAAATTATATAAATTGGTTTAGATATCTTAAACAACAAAAAAGTTGTTCATACTAAGACTTGATTTTCGACTGATCGTTCCTATGGCAGCTATATGATATAATGGTCCGATCCGAAATCTAAAATAAACCTAATCTGCGTGCAATATAGACAAACCTACGTACCAAGTTAGGAGTCTCTAGCTCTTATAGTCCCTGAGATCTAGGCGTCAATACAGACGGACAGACTGACAGACAGACAATCCGTCATGGCTATATCGACTCGGCTGTTGATGCTGATCAAGAATATATGCACTTTGTGGGATCTGCCACGCCTCCTTCTGCCTGTTACGCACATTTTTTTTTGTGAGAAAGTTAATAGATTGCTGTACTTCTTTTAAAGTTCGGGGTCTAACTAAACCACAATCGCAGCTGCTGCTGCTCCTCTTCCTCCTCCTCCTCCTCTTGCTCCTTTTTCTCTCTCCTGCTGTTGTCGCTTCTTGCTCCACTGCCAGTCGCCAGGTGGCAGGCAACAATTGTTGTTACTCTTTTTATTCGTCTCTCTCAGACTTAATTAGCTTTGACTGGCTGCTATAATAAAATTACCCCCCTCCATTCCCCCGCCCAGTGCGAACGCGTGCCCAGTAAAAGAAGGAAAGTAAATGGTGAGCGGGAGGGGGAGTTGAAATGGGTGTGGGGCAGGGGGAGACGCAGGTGTGCCAATGCCAGAGCAGCGCAACAGCAGCGCTGGCAGCTGCAGCGTCCAATCAAACTGCAAGCAGCGACCGCGACAGCGAACGTCGACAGAGGCAGCGACAGTGGCAGCGGCGACAACAACACAAACCGTCTACGGATATTCCAATAGAAATGCGAGAAAAAGAGAGAGTGCGCGTCGTGTGAGTGTCTGACGGATAATGCGCGGATAAAACGGATAAAACTGGATAAACTGGAAAGCAAGCCAATGAGAGCGCAACAAAAACAACCACCGCTGCGACCGCTGCTTCGGTCAAAAGGAACTTAATGTGGTGCTCGGCAGAGCCAGAGACAGTCAACATTGCGCAGCCGTTGTGAACGGACGTCGTGCCGGAAAAAACAACAAGAACACAAACATACATTTGACAATTTTGAGTGACGCGTAAAAGTGCTGCGAAAAGTTTAAATACTAGCATAGTAAAAGAACTTCAAATATAACTATAAAAAAAAGATGGTATTGAATGCTGTGCCCTTGCCAAGTCCGCCGGCGAGCACGTCGCGCATCCAAATCGAGTGGGATATCAATGACACGATTGTGCCGACGGTCAGCGAATACGACGAGTTCAATGATTGGGCCAACGGACATTGCCGGCTGATCTATGCCGGCCACAGTGAGGACGCCAAGAAGCATGCCAGCGGCTGGGCGATGCGGAACACCAACAACCACAATGTCAACATCCTCAAGAAGAGCTGCCTGGGCGTGCTCCTCTGCAGCGCCAAGTGCCGGCTGCCCAATGGCGCCAGCGTCCATCTGCGTCCCGCCATTTGCGACAAGGCGCGACGCAAGCAACAAGGCAAACAGTGTCCCAATAGGTGAGTTGCACAGGAGACTAAGGAACACCTTAAAAAGAAAAAAAAATTATAAAAAAGAGGTTCGTTTATGATGAATTTAGGTGAACAAATTATTTGCGGGAATCTACTAGTTTTTTTTTAATAAATTAAAAAACTTGCTTTGTTTATTTGATTACCATGGTTGCTTTGTGTTTTATAACACGACTTTTTCTCTCACTTGTCAATTTTTGGCGTGTTTTCCAATTGGCCCATATAGATAAGCCATAATAATTGAAGATGCTCATGTAATCCTGGTTAGTATAAAAAGAAAACACTGCAAAAAGTTTATTTTTGTATGCAATTTTCTAAATTTATTTAAAAAAAAATAATTTGTTCACCCAATTTCATCATAAATAGGCCTCCTTTTTGTAATTCTTTTTTTTTGTGGTGTTCCGCATAGATAAAAAAAGTACCGACTCCAAATGGCCGACAACTTACTAAACTGCCCTCTCTCTCTCTTTTGTGAATTTCTCGCCAGGAATTGCAATGGTCGCCTGGAAATTCAACCATGTCGCGGACATTGCGGCTATCCGGTCACACACTTTTGGCGACGTGCCGGCAATGCGATCTACTTCCAGGCCAAGGGCACACACGATCATCCGCGTCCCGAGGCCAAGGGCTCGACGGAGGCGCGTCGCCTGCTCGCGGGCGGAAGACGCGTGCGCAGCCTGGCCGTGATGCTGGCCCGGGATGCGGCGCTGAGCGACAAGCTGTGCAGCCTGCGGGCCAACAAGCGGCAGGCCAAGACGCAGTTGCTCCAGGAGAACGCCAGCAAGCGCAAGCCACGTGCCAGCCCGTTGGAGACGACAGTCACCATGGACTATCCGTTGGTGAATCCGGCCACAAGCACAGCAACAACTGCAACTGGAACTGCAACTGCGACAACGCCAGCTGCTCCCAACTTCAATCTCGGCCAGACGAACTACATGACACCGCAGTGGAGCACAGACGCGTATTATCCGCCAGATGCGAGCTACAATGGAGGCGGCGACATCTACGGCTATGACATGTTGCACTCGCCCATCTCCTCGAACAGCTCCACGGCCAGTTACTACACGGTGCCACTGCCACCACAGAGCTATGAACTTGCGACAAACACAACAACAACAACAGGAACAACAACAGCAGCGAATGGTTATCAAGCTGGTCTCAATCTCTACGAGAGCTGCGATGACACCTCCAGCTTGACGAGCAGCTCCGGCTACAGCTCCGAGGATTTTGGCTACTTCAATGGCTATGTGCCACAAACGCTGGACATTAGTGGCAGCTCCAATGCCAATAACAATTCCCATTCCCATTCGCATTCGCATTCCAATCCCAATGGCGATAGCTTCTATACGCCCAACTCGGAGATTTTCAATGTCTTTGATCCGAGCATCAATGGCGGCGTTGGCAACACTGTCGAGTTGCTCTACGATGAGGCAAATGCCTATCAGCAACAACAACAACAACAACAGCCTCAACAATCCTTCGTTCCAGCTGAGTACCAGCAACAACAACAACAACAACAACATCAGACCACGGATTATTATTACAGCAACACGGGCGTGGACAACGCTTGGAATATTCAAATGAATGCAAATCTCACGCCAACTTCCTATCAAAATCTGGAGCCTGCCATTGGCGTCTTCTGTTAATCCCCAAGATCTCCACAACACAAAAAAAAGAAAACACTCAAGCGTTGTTCTAGTCTCTAGTTGAAACCACAATCTCGCCTCCAAGTTATCCTTCCTCTCCATTCCTTTCCCTTCTCCATTCCCTTCATTTACTCTCGCGCACATCTCACAAATTTGCTTGTTGGTTTTTTTATCTTTATTACCATGCGTCTAGCTCTTAAGTCATTGTTTCCCCATCTCCCAGCTATTCCAAAGTTTTACATTAAGTGACATTATTATTAAGTATTTAGTATGTTAATTAACTAAGTGACGTCTAAACCACCTATTTATGAATTTTTGTAATAAAGATTTGACATTTTTTAAAACGTTACATTTGTTTGCAATTAATTTTGAGTATTATAGTATTATAATAGTATTATAATACTAGTATATAAAACTAATGGACGGTGCTACAGTCGGGCATACTCGACTGTCGTAGACTCCGTACTTACTATGGAAAAGCAAACACTGCTTAAAATATAATTATATAAATCACTATTGGTTCAGATATCGTAAGCTACAAAAAAGTTTTTCATACTAAGACTTGATTTTCAACTGATCGATCCAAAATGTGAAACAAACCCGATCAGCGTGCAATAAAGACAAACAGATGAACAGACGGACATGGCTATATCGACTCGGCAGTTGATGCTGATCAATAATATATGTACAATACCTTTTGGGGTTTTTTAAGTACGAGGTCTAAAAAAGTCGCTGAAATACTTTTGTATCTAACAATCAAGAAAGCTACATTCGAGTGTGCTCGACTGTAAAATACTCGCTATGATCAAATAGGAACTAAATAATTAAAGCGAATCAAATACATAGTAATATTATAAAATTATATGTATATAATATAAAATGCAAAATATCTCAGTCCCTAGCATAGTATACTTATATGCATAACTTATGCGGCAATGCAAAATACTATAGAATATAAACGATAATTTTTGTTTGCATTTTTAAATTACTTCAGTAAAAATAATTTTTTTTTATTTTTTTTATTTAAACATAATACCTATTTAGCAATATTTCGCAGCTTTTTATCATATTCCGTCGTTTCTATTATTTTCTCCATTGCTGTAAGTGATGAATTTTTCAGTATAGGGCAGTATTTTAAAACGGAATTTTTCACCCAAATTTCATGCTTAATCTGTTTTTTCAATTATTGAAATGGGAGAAATATATAAATATAAAGTTAACTCCTGGTTCAACTCTGGAACCGCTTATGCCGACCCGATAAATATTTTAAAAAGGTGTTTAATATGTTTAATTATGTCTTCGTAAAGTAATGAATTGCAATTAATGTGAAAACTAATCATTCCAGCCTTTGTACATTCGATTGCTCAAGCAATCGTAAATATCCACATCCAAATTCGACTGATTGTCGGCTTCTGGCTCAGCTTGTATGGTTTCAGATGGAGCATCCTGGGGACCGAATTCGCCATTACATATATTGTTTAAATTATTGCGCATGACACTGAATATATCTGCAGTTTGTTGATTTTCAATTGGAGCTGGAGAATCATTGGAATCAATGGACCCATCGGGAGTATTAGATCCTCCAACTGCAGCTGGATCCTGAACTGGAGCTGCTTCTGGATCAGGAAGAGGAACAGGAGCAGTAATTGCAGGCAATGCCAATAACGAAGATGCTTTATGTACTGTAATATTGAAATATGGTAGCAGCGATTTTCTCTTTCGATATTGAAGTATTGGTTGTCGTCTATCTATTTTCTGGATCGACTTCATGCCCCTCTTCCGGCTTGTGCGTTGAGTAGTCGGAGTCGCCAAATTTCCGTTTCCAATTCCTGCTGAAGATTCATGCATTTCCCGTCTATTCTGCATCTTTCGACGTGGTTTGGTCACTTTGGATGCTTCAATTTGATCATTCAAGGTATTCACAACGTTCATGAAAAACGGCAACAGTATTTCCGCTTCCGTATCACAATTTATGGCAAATGGCTTGGACGCTTTCTTTTTTAGATTACGTTTTGGACTTTTTGTGGTTTTAGCCATTTAGACTCTTGTGATTCCAATAAAAAATACAAATAATAAATGGTATATTTCAACAAAATTTTAACTAACTTAATTTTTTTTACCTATGTTTTATGTGTTTGTGCTACTTTTGTTGTTGCTCAATGTAGAATGAATCGTAGTGAATATAGTGGAGCACTCTAAAGTTTCATAACTTGACAGATTTCTCTTTACAATTGATCTTACAAATTTTTGGTGCTCTAACATATTTTTAATAAAACTGAGTATCATTTTTTACTCCATCCAAAAAGTTTAAAAATATCTGAATATATCATAATAATATTTGGGACCATATTGCCTTAATAAATAATTCAAATAACATATAATTTTTATTAGAATCTAAGATTATATAGGTGTTATATTTATGTAAATGTTTTAAGCTAATTTTAAAAATTTTGCCACTGAAGTGAACAACTCAATTAGCTACCAAGCCACATTTGGCTAAAATATTCATTGGCGAATTGCCAAAAATTGCATAATATGCATGTTGAATTAGTTTGGCAAATTCGCACATGCTCAACCCCAAACACAATCCCAATTTCAGATAGAATCGGAACAGTTTCGCAAGTCACGCGAATATTGAATTACAAAAGGCGAAAAGGATCAGCGTCAACCAATTTGCATAATAGATGGCACCCAAAAAAAAAACAAGTAAAAAAAGAGCAGCCAAAGGATAACAACAAAGTCAGAGAGAAGAGAGATATTTGCATATAGGGTTTACATTATTCTCTCGTTTTTTGTTATTTTTAAGGGGCTAATCAAAGAAACAAGGACAAATAGTGTAAGCCCCGACGGATGCGACAGGAAGCACACGTTCTGCTTTTGATTTATGGTCGGAAATTAACATAAATGAAATCAAAACATTATAAATGTTTTCATTTCATTCGATCGCAGCACAGCGCAGGGGTAGCACTTGAATTATATATGCAAATATTGTTTGAAACAAAGTCATCTCAACGTCGCGACGCATCCAACCATTCCAATCCTATCCATTCCAGGTCCTGCCAGGTCAGAGTGTGCGAATATCCTTGAAGGTCGCACGCGCCGCATTGCAGACACACGCTTCGACTAATGGGCGTTTTGTTTATGGTCGCCCTCAGACCCTCATTAGGGTTACGTTTAGGGTTGCCCAACCCTTTCCACTTCCTCCTCACTTTTCGTCTATTTTTTAATTATTTATAATCAGCTTAGCATAAAAAATCGCTATGAAAAACAATTGGTTTATAGTTTGAAATACTCGTAGTTGAGTGTCGCCTGACAGGCAATTGCACCTTTATTCGGATTCCTTAATTGTGCATAAAAAATGCTATTCAAATACATTTTAAGTGGTTTAAATATTAAAAAAAAAAATATATATATATATATAGGTGTTTATGTCTAAATAAAGTGACACGGCATTATGAAGGGTTCATTTTTTGTGGGTAAAAAAAAATGAACAGCCAAATTATGGTAAAGGACTTCAAGCTTACGAGCTAAGGTAAATTTATATATTCAAAACTTTGTAAAATGCAAAGAGGGTAATGATAACGAAACTTAAATTAATTTTTGTTTATTTTTTTCTTCTTTTACTTATGTCTGTAATTTATTGGAAGTCAATAATTTTGTAAGGTTTTGTTTTTGTATGTTGAAAAAATGCATATCCAAAGTGTATGAAAAATAAACTTGATTCTTAAAGTCCTATATTCAAAAACTTAGAATGCATGATGATATTAAAATATCTTCAATTTATTTTCGAACTGCTATCTTTCAAAATCGAGTACAACTAAATCTGTATTTGAAATCTTAGCAACTATTTATTTAGTTTTCAGAACTTGTAACAGTTAATTATATATAAATCTGATATATTTTATACACGAAACTAATATGCTAGGCATAGGTAATGTTAAAGAGATTTAAACCTATTTTTCATTGAATGCGTGTTTCTTTTATTTATATCTATAATTTATTTGGAGTTAATAATTTATTTTCGAAGTGCCATCTTTCCAAATCTGTATTTGAAATCTCAGCAACTATTTATTTAGTTTTCAAAAAATAGTTAATTCTATATAAATCTGATAGATTTTATATTCGAAACTAATATGCTAGGCATACAATAGAAGTGCAACCTTTGTTGAGTTTTCCTTTCGTTTAGATACTTTTGTGCAATTTTCATGCTGACCCACCCCACAAATAGCCACAAATCGAGCACACACACACACACACAACTATACAAACACACATTTGTTTTGTTTGACACGCATGTCAATCGGATATTGGATTTTCAGGTCATTCCTGGGCATGCGTCGAGGTCGTCATTCAGAAGCGCATTAAACTCGCCTCATTTGTTTTTGAGGCGTTTATCTAACGTGTCCTTCTTTGTGTCGTATCCTTTGAAGTGGCCACTCGAAATAGTTTTAGCTGAGTTCTCCTGCCACACATTGTTGTGGTTCTTATTGTCGCAACATTTGACATTTAATAGCCACAGCTTTTGCCACGTATTATAAATTAAATAGTTAATCGTTTTTTCGCTCTCTTCCTGATATTGCAGCTGTGACTTCTGATGGACATGCTCCCTCTTGACATGATGATCTGTGAAAAGCCAGTCGAAAGTCACACTTGAGTTTGACACACAGTTTTATACAGGACGATGCTGGTCTAAAGTGACCTTTCAAGAGCAGCGGGCTGATCAAACCAGGCATAAGGTAATTAGTTCCTTCTTTTTATTAACAACCAATTCTTTCTAAAATGCATTCTCTGATTTCACCTTGATTTATTTGAAAGCTGAAAGTTGGGGCATGTCGAAGTTTTCACACTTTATACATTTTTTTCACAATAATCCTTTGCACTTATATTGTATTATCTTACATTTTAAACCCTGATAAACCCTGATAACTGAAGATTAAAAGCGCCATCTATACTTCAAAACAAATGAGGTGCGCAATAAGAAATTAATAGCTCCATCTAGAGGTCGCTGGCGTTAATCTCTCTTGTGTTGGTGGTTGGACGATAGCTACTTTTATGGCTTCGTCGTTATCGATTGTTCCGAAGTGCGGTCGATTGTGACATATCGAAAATTGGTCCCATGGAAATTTCTCTAATGAAATTATTTATTTTTTTAATTAATTGATAAATTCAATAAAGAACAAATGGAATAAACCAAAAAAAAACATAAATTAAAAAAAAAAAAATAATAATAAAGTTTATTTTAAAATGGGTTTAGGGTACGTTATTCTTCGCGTGGTGAAGAAATTAAGAAATTTAAAAAAAAATTATAAAATCGAAAAAAATATTAAAAAAATGTCTGTGAAAGTTTGAAAAGTCTAGTACAAAATTAAGCAAAATACCAGAATAAAAGAAAAAAAGAATAAATTTTGAAAAAATTTGCTTAGTGGTGAAACCTAGAGGTACGGAATACATAAATTGTTTTTGGAAGCGGCTTTTAAATCTGTAAATCTAATCTATGAAAGAGATGGTATTAAGCATATTTTCCATTATATTTTGAGATTCTATCTTTGCAATATTTTAGAGGATCGTAATTATTAGGAATTGTTTATTATTTGTTGTCCATAAAAGCATCCGATAGTGGCCCACCAAACACCGATGGTTGCGATGTTTCCACCACTATTGCATTGAGCAACAAGTAATTTATTTTTTAGTTGCTGCCGTGTTGCAGACTGTGCAGTCTTTATACAACAGTTTAATTTTGTAATTTATATTAAGTTGTGCCAAGAATATAGTGCATTACTTTTGCTAATCATAAGTTTATAGAGAAATCACGAACGTGTGCGAATAAAAAGCTGTGTAATAATGTCGGCGACCAGATTCCTGAGTGCAATCGGCCAAATATCGCGACAGCAATTGCTGCAGAATAAATGTGCCCGAGGTAATTGCTTAAAATTAGATTAATAACCATAAGCAGATGAGCATAAAAGGCAGAACGAGTGCATCAGAAAATGATCAAAGATCAGGTTCAGTAACATAAACTATTTTCAAGTCACTCGAACGCCGACTATCGCATCATTGGACTTTGAACTTTGTACTCCCCCGTACATGAGACAATGCCAAAGTCTTAAATTGGCGTTGAATTGATTGGAACTGAAATTGCTTAACATATTTAACAGCATATCCCGCCGCTGCACAACTGCAACGCCGTCTGATGGCCACGAGTCCGTCGCCTGCACCGGTGGCTGCCGCTGCGTCCGGGATTAACAAGCATCTGCACACAAAGGTGGTCAACGGAGTGCTGGTTATCAAGATCGACTCACCCAATGCCAAGGTCAACTCCCTGGGCGCCGAGGTGAGCGACGAGTTCGAGCGCGTGATTAAGGAGCTGGAAACGAACCCCTCGGTCAACTCGGCGGTGCTTATTTCGGGCAAACCCGGCTGCTTTGTCGCCGGCGCGGATATCGGGATGCTGGAGAGCTGCCAAACCGCCGAGGATGCCACGCTCATCTCACATGGTGCTCAGATAATGTTCGAGCGCATGGAGCGCAGTCGCAAGCCGATTGTGGCCGCCATCAGTGGCGTCTGTCTGGGCGGCGGCCTGGAACTCGCACTCGCCTGTCATTACCGTATTGCCACCAAGGACAACAAGACCAAATTGGGTTTGCCTGAGGTGATGCTGGGTCTGCTGCCCGGCGGTGGCGGCACTGTCCGCCTGCCCAAGCTTTCCTCGGTGCCCACCGCCTTGGATCTGAGCTTGACCGGCAAACAGGTGCGTGCGGATCGCGCCAAGCGTCTGGGCATCGTCGATCTGCTGGTGGATCCCCTTGGACCAGGTCTGCAGCCGGCGGCACAAAACACCATTGACTATCTGGAGAAGACAGCTGTGCAAGTGGCCAACGATTTGGCCAGCGGCAAGTTGCGAGTAAGCATCCCAGTCGTATAAATTATATAGAAATTAAATGTATTAATTACCCAATTGTTTGCACAGATCAATCGCGAGAAATCTGGACTGGTCAACAAGTTGCAGGCGCTCGTCATGGACACGGACTTTGTCAAGAACAAAATCTTTGATACAGCCCGCAAGCAGGTGCTCAAGGCCTCTGGTGGTCTCTATCCCGCACCCCTAAAGGTGAGCTATCATTTAATTAGCCAAGTTTACATTGGGTCACATTTATATATTATTGTATTATTATTATACATTATTTAAGAATACCAATATTAAAAATTAGGATACATTTTATCAGAAAAGCAAATTTAGAAAGTTCACTTATTAAAAGTTGGGAACTTGGAAAACCTATAACTGGAAAATAAAATTTTAAAAATCAGTATTAGGAAAATATTAGAATATGGGTAGTTCTCCAATTTTGAATGCGACATTCGTACGCATTCAAAGTGAAATAAAACATATGCCAAGACATTATTTTGTTGTGACAAAAGGGAAACTTATAGATCTTGATTAGCACTATTATTAGTGGAAAATTGTTCGTTTTCTAGATAATTTAAAAAACCAAGGCATTCGGCGACTAGTTGTAACACTGATTTCGGTAAAACGCGAACAAATACTTTCATTCAGTTCATTTTAAAGTGTAATGTATTGATTTATCTTAAAAATGTTTTTGGTTTGATTTCAAAATATTAAGTAGAATTTTTTTAAATTTAATTTGAATCACTGTCGCAAACGACATTTTGTTCCACAATATATTTTTTTCTATTTTTTTAAATTATATATGGAACACAGCTCGAAAAACTGGTCTTAAATAAAACTTTAAATATATTTCTATGCATTAAAATGGTTTACTATCTGACTTAGTGTAATCAATAGAATACAAACGGCCCAGTTTGGAAGTCAATTTTCAAGGCGTAGAATCTATTGAATTTTTTCTAAAGTATATTGCTTAAATAAATAACTTGAATACATTTTTGAAAGAAAATTTCTCATGATATAAGTTTTTGACCAAATTTAAGTTTTTGACCTCGGTTGACATTTCTGTGAAAATGGCCATATCTTAATTATATTCCTAAAAATTGTGTGATCTGTAAAATATTTTTTTATACACTTTTTTTTTATATTATTTCTTATGCACAATTTGTTGCTTCACAGATTCTCGATGTGATTCGCACAGGTGTTGACAAGGGCACCGATGCTGGTTACGAGGCGGAACGCAAGGGATTCGGTGAATTGTCAGCGACTCCCGAGTCCAAGGGTCTCATTGCCCTATTCCGTGGACAGACGGAGTGCAAAAAGAATCGCTTTGGCAAGCCAGAGCGTCCAGTGAAGACTGTGGGCGTACTTGGAGCTGGTCTCATGGGCGCTGGCATTGTGCAGGTGTCCGTGGACAAGGGCTACAATGTGGTCATGAAAGATGCCACCGATGCAGGTCTGGCTCGAGGCATTGGCCAAGTGCAAAAGGGTCTGGCAACAGCACTTAAGCGTAAACGCATTACGGCCCTGGAACGGGATCAGACTCTGGCACACTTGCTGCCCACACTGAATTACAACGACTTTAAGACTGCCGACATTGTAATCGAAGCTGTTTTCGAGGATATTAACATTAAGCATAAAGTGATCAAGGAACTGGAGGCTGTGGTGCCCGAGCACTGCGTCATTGCCACCAACACCAGCGCCATTCCCATAACTAAGATTGCCGCCGGCAGCTCGCGTCCCGAGAAGGTCGTGGGCATGCATTACTTCTCGCCTGTGGACAAAATGCAGCTGCTGGAGATTATCACCCATCCTGGCACCTCCAAGGACACCATTGCCCAAGCTGTCGCTGTGGGTCTGAAGCAGGGCAAAGTTGTGATCACCGTGGGCGATGGTCCTGGCTTCTATACCACGCGTATTCTGGCCACACTTCTGTCTGAGGCCATTAGGTGAATACTCGATCTCAATTTGCAAATGTATTATTAATCCAATTCTTGGCCTTAGACTGCTGCAAGAGGGTGTGGATCCCAAGGAACTGGACCAGTATACCAAGAAGTTTGGTTTCCCTGTTGGCGCCGCCACATTGGCCGATGAGGTGGGCATTGATGTGGGCTCCCATATTGCTGTTGATTTGGCCAAATCGTTTGGCGATCGCTTTAGCGGCGGTAATCTGCAGGCTATGCAGGATCTAGTCCTGGCCGGCTTCTTGGGTCGCAAGTCCGGCAAGGGCATTTTCCTCTACGATGGCCAGAGCAAGGGCAGCCGTCCGGTCAACACAGATGCCCACGAAATCTTTAAGCAAAAATATTCGCTGGTGTCCAAGGGAGCCAATACACCTGAGGATCAGACACTGCGCATGGTGTCACGCTTCGTCAACGAGGCTGTCCTATGCCTGGAGGAGAAGATCCTGGACAGTCCACTGGAGGGCGATGTGGGTGCTGTTTTCGGACTCGGATTCCCACCATTCACCGGTGGTCCCTTCCGCTGGGTGGATCTGTATGGAGCCGGCAAGTTGGTCAGCAAAATGCACTCATATGCTGAACTGTATGGTGCACCCTTCAAGCCTGCCCAAACCCTGCTGGATATGGCCAAGGATCCGTCCAAGAAATTCTATCCCAAGACAGCCGCTTCAAAGTTGTAAACAACTACAAAGAATAAACCGACATTTAGCTTTAGAAAGAATTTATAGCGGCATTCTTATGCATTTTTCTCAGCTGTTCCCCATTCACAATTTAATTGTTTTTTGTTGAAGTCGCGAGGATTATAATAAAACGATATCATGTAATATTTTCATACATTCATTTGTTTATTTGACACACGACTGTTGTTTTTGCGAGCTTAGGAACTTTCTCGCTGATTTCATTTTCTCTTAAACTAATCTGCAACGATTTTTGTACATCAATTCTATATATTAGCTTAACATAACATCCATGTCTATATACAAAGCTTCCTCTAACGATTTAAGTGTATAAACAACGACTTTTTTATAGCTTACTGGCTAGAATTAACACATTGAGCACACAACACATGGACAGTTAACAAAGATTATTCCAAGAGTTGATAAGCCAAATTCGATGTTAAACAGAAAGAAAAGAAAATAAGAAAGAATTGATATTATTTGGAACTTCATTGCTTGTTAAGCAAAATTTGGAAAATGTTTGAGATTTATCGTGCAATTTTTTAAGTTCATTGTAGAGCAAATCTCTTTATGGTACCTCTTAAGAATTCCGAAACTTTTTTAAGGAATTTTGAAAAATAAGGAAAAAAACCAAAACTCAAATTTTAAGAATCCAAAATTGGGAAGAATCATAAATTAGGAATTTGATCTAATAAAAATATTCAGAAAATAAGAAAAAAAAATGTTTTTAAGTATCTTTTGTTTTCCTAATTTCGGATTCCTAATTTTGGAGTCATAATTATTTTTTTCGCATTTTCGTATTATAAGTAATATTTTTCGACATTCGTATATAGAATGCTCTTTACACACAGAAAACGAATAGGAAATAATTGAATTTTTGGTATTACATTAATTACTTTGGCTTTCCAAGTTGCCTAACAACTCTTGGCAACAAACAATATAAAGCTTATTAATTAATAATTAATATTTATATTAACAGCAATTGTGCCAAGAGTTTTAAGGCAAACTTCGAAGAGTTTTTAAAGTTTAACAAGCAGCATTTCATGTTCATTAGTTGAAAGAAATATGAAAGGTTGTTTGTGAATTTTTTGGTATTTCATTAAGAACTTTGGCTTTCCAACTCTTGGCAGCAATCGATTTGTAGCTTATCAGAATAATTCTAGAAACTATTTTAAGGATTTATGTTTACTTGCGCCAATCTCGTCCAGAGCTGCAACGTTGCTGCCTGCCTGTTGTGCTGCCAGCTGCTCCACCTGCTGCTCCACTTGTGGTGCTGCTGCTGCCACCGCTGCCATTGAGCAGAGCGGTTCCGTTGTAACGCTCCTGGGACGGATAACGGTCGACAACATCGTCGATTAATTCGAGAATGCCAATCTTGAACTTGCGACGTTGCTGCGGCGTCAAGGCCGCAATATCCGGCAGAATGCTGCGAAAGAACTCCATGTCCGTGTGCTCGGTGACACTGAGACCGCCAAAGTAGCCGCCTCCACTGCTCGTCGGGGTTGTCTCGTTGCACTCCGTCTTGATTCGCTTGGCGCTGCTGGGTTCAAAGTGTGACTGTTGCTGCTGCTGTTGCTGCTGATGTTGCTGATGTTGCTGCTGCTGCTGATGGAGGTGACTGTGCAGCGCATGGACATGGGAATGTGACGGCTGTTGATGATGGTGCAGCGGCGTCGATGAGCCATCGTTGTATATCAAATCCGGTCCAGATTCCGCCAATTGCACATCGGGTATGAAATTCTGCAGGCTATTGGCGCTGGCCGTATCGCTGTGGGTTGGAGAACCGGGAGCTGCCATCACATTGTTGACTCCCGGCGTGGACACTGGGCGATGCAATCCCAATGTGGTAACTATGGCTGGATCAAAAGCGTCAATTGTCTCCTCGTCGTTTTCCGACAACGATTGCTTCAGCTCCAAGGATTCATTTCCGTTGTTGTTGTTGCAGTACAAGTGTTCCTGCTGATGTTGCTGCTGTTGCTGCTGATGGAGTTGCAAGTGCTGCTGGGAGAACTGAAAGAGTGTCGCCAAGCTGTTGTTGCCATCCAGTGAGTTGCGCGTTGACTTCAGGAAAGGCAACAGAAATGCCATGTGCTCTGTTAGGTAATAGGGCTTGTGCTGCGGCTCCGATCCGCTTTGTTGCTTAATATACCGCGACAGACACGCTCTCAGGTTCCGCCATCTCTCCTTGCAGTGAATAACTTAAAAGAAGCACCGACACTTTAGCTGAAGCGTTTGAGGTTGGTCTAATGTGTAAACTTACCACTCTCACGGGTCTCCTTTGAGATGAGCGCCCAGGCCTTCTCCTGGTTGTCTCTGAAAGATTCAAATAGATGGATTATTAGAGCAGTGATTTATACATTTAATACCCTCTCTACAAATTAATTATTCTACTCTCTTCTATCAATATTATTGCCAGTCTAAGAAATTCAATAACAAATTTATTTCAACTCAAGTGTCCTTCATTATTTTTTTATCAAGTCAGTGATCAATCTCAATTACTCACAAAGTAAACAATTATCATATCCAATATTAATCCGCCTTACTTGCATTAAAGTGCCTGTAGCATGATTTAAAATTCTTTATCTTCATAACTTTATCTAGAGATAACCGACTTATATGATGATTATTATTTGTATCATTGTTTGAAATCTTTATTTATTCTGCATTTAAAATTGGTTTATTCATTATTTGAAAAACTTAAAGTTTTAAAACTTCGTCAAATCTGAAAAAAATTAGACCACAATAACTTTTTTATGATTTCACTAAATTGATTCCAATACTAAAATTGTTTCAAAGATATTTCAACCATACTTGCATCCAGGGATTAAAACCCTAACCTAAGCCGGTAAAGACTCTGTAAACCGAAATAACCGATTAGTAACCGTTTCATTTATAAAATTTTCTAAATTTAATTTTGAATTTTTATTTGTCTTATTCATGTTCGAAATTTCATAGCACTGAGTAATAAAATAAATTTGTGAAATGAATTATTAAAATTGTTATAATGTCACCAAGCTACATCAAACTGAAGAATATTTGAAATAAATGTGTGAATGAAACATTAAGAAAGTAATGCCTTTTTAATTATATTTATAATTATTTTGTATATGAACCGAAACCATAGCGGTATTTTAAAACCGAAACATACAAAAACCGGTTCACCGTTACGATACCTTTATTCAAAGATTTTGCGTAACCGATAACGAGAAACCCAAATGCGAATATAACTGAAACCGATATTCGTTTCAGTTTTAATCAGTGTTTGTATCTGTGTTTTAAAAGAAAAACTACCTTTTCAAATAAGTTCAACTCTATAAACTCCCATCTCTATTGTTCTTATCAACTCAACTAAAAATTCCAATCCCAATCTCATCTCACACCAATTAAAGTAAATGCAATACTTGAGGGCTTAGTTGTTTATCACTTTTTCTATTTACTAACTCATTAAAAACTAGTCTATTAACTCTCATCCCAAGTTATCGATCTTAACTCGCATTTAAATGACTCTGTCATCACTAGCCAATTTAACTGAAGTGTGAAACGAACTCACCTGTTGCGATACTCGGGCACTTTTTTGTCGTAGAGACAACGGTGCGTGCGCACCAAATTAACGAATCGTATGTTGAAATCCTCGTCCGCTTGCATGACACGATTTGTTGATCCTATGGTTGCGGTTGTTGCAGTTGTTGCACTCGGACTGTTGCCGTTGTAAAAAGTTGCTGCTGATGTTGCTCGCTCGCTGTTGCCGTTTTGTCGATTGTTGTTATCGTTGTTGTTGTTGCTGTTGTTGTGGCTGTTGTTGTTGCTGCTGCTGCTGCTGGGCGTTGAGGTGGTCATATTCGTTTCACTGCTTCTTGTTGTTGCCTGTGTTAATTACAAAATATGCAATCAGTTGTTGTTTAATGTTGCAATGCTGCTGCTGTTGTTGCAATGGCAAGCTGATAACAAGTGCGACAGCAATGCCTGCTAGCAACTTTGTTGTTATTGCTGTTGTTGGCAGGCAGAACAACAAATAAAATGTTTACTAAATGCGCTTAAATTGTTTCGATTCGAGATGTCTGGAATTGCTGCTTTCTCAGCAGCAACAACAACAGCAACCGCTGCTGAATGCGAACGTCAAGCGACAACAACAGCGCTATTTTGTAGTTGTTGTTATCGCTATTGTTGCTGCTGTTGTCATAGCTATGTATATTTTGTGAAACCTAATAAAACAGGGTGACCGATTTAGATGTTGCTGCTGTTGTATTTGCGAGCAGTTTCGTGACAACGACAACATTGTTTACTTTTCCTATTATAACCGCAATAACAGCAACCGCAACAACAACAACAACAATAACAATCATAATAAATAACAGGCAATTTGACTGTACTAGTTGTTTTTATTGTAACATGTTCTTGCCAAGTCTTGGTTTTCTGATAACAACAACAGCATTCCGAGTTAATACGAGTATTCACAGCGCATTCATATTCACTCTGCAAAATGATTCGTTTTAATGAATCGCAATACCTTAGGAGACTTGTCTGTCCGTCTGTCTGTCTGTCCGTTGTTGCAACTGTTCAGCTGCTGTTGTTATTGTTGTTGCGACTACCTGTTTTGATTCTAATCAACCCACTCAGTTTTGCACTGCCTCTCACTCTCTCACTCTCTCTCACTTGCTCTGCTACTCTCCCTCTTTATAAATCGCAATAACACACTCTCTCTCTCTCTCTCCTTCTCTCTCTATGTCTGCTGCTGTCGCTCAAATCTTTAACAAATTTTCCCGCCACTTTCAGCACCTTGCGTTAAGCCCACCAGTTTGGCAAAAAAACAACGTGCGCACAGTGGGACAAATGTATGATTTAAGTCGACCCAAAAATAGAGGCATAGGAATTTTTTATGTTCGTTAGAAATAGCTATTGATTTTTTAGATTTCAAAAATCATTAAATATAAATTATTTTGTTTGATATTTATGACTTGCAAACTTTTCACTGTCATGCTATACTAAGCATAAGTTTGAATAGTATCTTATTTTGTCATGATAATAAGTACATATATTACATTTTTATAATTTTAAACGTTTATTTTTTCTTTTTCATAGTCTAGTTAAAATTTATTTAGCTTCTATGCATTTTATATATAACTGATATTGAAAGGAATTTTGTTTTAATCCATTAATCGCATATTCTTTCAAATCAAAAAAATTCTTTTTTGTTTATATCATTAATTTTTTTTATTTTTAAACCCCACATAAATCTGTTAGGTGTGTCGAACATTAATAATGCGCTGATAAGAAATTATATGCCTGACTGTTACATTGAGCGCAAGGTGGAATTTGAAAAGTGGACGTTAAGTTCGACCCACTGTGTGCACAGTTGTTATGTTGTTTTTGTCGTCATCACTATTATCAACATTGCCAACTTCATTATCATCATCTACGTTGCGCGCGTGTTTCGGTTCTGGGCTGTTGTTGTTATCGTTGTGGTTGTTGTTTTTGTTGTTGCTATTGTTCTTGCTGTTGTTGTTGTTATTGGCGTTGCTTTTGTTATTGCCATTGCTGCTGTCGCTGTCGTTGTCGCTGTCGTATGTTCTGTATTATTCGTCATTTGTTTTTGTTGTTTTCGTTAGTTTTGTTTGTTCGCCTTTAACAGTTGCCAGCGTCGCTGACGCAGCAACAACGACAGCAACGACAGCAACAGCAACTGCGGACTTTGTTGTTGTTGTTGTAGTTTCTGCTGCTGCTTGCTGATTTTGGTGGTTGTTGTTGTTGTTGTTGTTATTGTTGTATCGCCTGCGCAACTGTTCTTATTGTTGTTGTACATATGACGAAATGGAGAGAGCAAACAATAAACTAGCTGGCAATATTAATTGTATTTTGTCTATTAACATAAAGTACATACATACATATGTATGTGTGTACACAAGTATATATGTATGCATGTGTATTTGTATGAATATTTGTATAGCAGCAACAATAACAACAATGACAGCAACAACAACAACAACAACGGCAGCAAACAGCACACAAAAAGTACAGCAACGTGCAAAACAAGAAAACACAAAAAAAAATAAAAATAAAAGAATATTTCTAAAGCTAACAAAACACACACAAAACTTGCAGAAATACCCCGGCTGTCCCCCCTCCCCTCGATCCCCTTTGATACCCCTGCCCAATGACAGCAGCAGCAGCAGCAGCAACGAAAGCAAAGGCAATAACTTTGTTAGATAGAACAACAACAACAGCAGCAACAGCTACAATAACAACGGCAGCAACAACAACAACAACCATAGCATCAGCAGCAGCAACAAAAGGCACAAACACACATACACACACACACACGCACACATACAATACACAGGCACACAAACAGTTACACTATGGCATATAGAATTTTTCTTGTTGCTGAATTGTTGTTGCTTATCTGGCCAAGGCGTTATTGTTGTTGTTGTTGCTCGGGTGGTTTTTGTATTTTATTTTATGTACGTGTTTTTTTTTTTCGAAAACATTTTCACACAAAATTTTTAAATTTTGTTTATTTTACCTGTATTTTCAGGCAGTTGGCGAGCGATGCAAATGTTTTGAAAAACCGTTTTCGAAACGAATTTAAAGCGCGCTTTGGATTTTTGAAGCCAGCGCCGCACAAAAAACGGCGCCAAAAATTGTCGGCTGCGACGGCGAAGCTCGCGACTGCGACTGTGTTGTGACTGTGTCGTGACTGTGACAACAACAACAAGCGACTGACTGACGTAACATACAAGACGTTGCAATTTCAATTTCAATTTTAATTTCGTTTTCGGTTGTCGTTTGTCGTATGTTTCACGTTTCAAGCGACGAAAGCGACTAAACACACAGATACTCAGTATCTATCAGCTACAGTAGAACATAACACAATAGCAACAACAACAACAACAACAACAACGGCAGCAGCGGCCGTCGTAGCAGCAGGCAGCAAGGCAGCGGCCACAACATACAGTGGGTCGCATCGATTGTTTTGTTGCATATCTCAAAAAAAAGTTTTTATTTTTGTTTTATCAATACAAATACCTTAATAATTGTAGAAAAATTTTTAAATATCAGATATTTTACTTTTCAACAAAAATTATTAAAATTATAATTTAGTATTATATTTATATTATATATAAACAAATTTAATTTAATTTAATGCTTTTTACACTCAAACAATTCCTGTCGCGTTGCTTTTTGGTTGTTAGAATTTGGAAATTTTTACTTACAGTTACTCGAACTTATATAACTATAATTTCTTTCAAACTCGAGCTAAATGAGTGGCAGTAAAATTAATAAACTAAAGAAAAATAACTCTATGAGTAGATTATCTCCATTACTCGCACTGTATTTTATTATTATGCTAAACGAAAAATAATAAATAAAAAAAATTGTTTTTACTCAACCATTTCTTGGGCATATAGTTTTATATAGAGAGTTATTGTCGTACCGTCCCACTGTGCAACGACTAAAGCAAACAGAGAACAACAACGCTGCTCGCTCGCTCTCCGTCTCTCTCACTCACACATACGCGTACACAACGCACACAGCTGGCAACAACAAGAGCACAACTTTTATTGTTGTTGTTGCTGGCGAACAACAAATAATACAAACAATACACACACACAGGGAGAAACACAACAGCAGCAGAGCAACGGCAACTGCGCGCTACAAAATGCAAAGAGACAGAGACACAAAGCAGAAACGACGAAACCAACGACTACGAAACTTAACTAAAATTTGCCTCACTGTGGGCTCAGTACAACAACAAAAAAAACCCCCATGGTATATAAGGTTTTCCAAAATATTTCCTAGCACTTGTAATTTCCATTATATTTTTTAAATATATATAATTTATTTTGATTTGAATTGTAGAATATAGAAGTGTCATATTATTTATTATTTTTATTATTATTATTATTCGTTTGTAATGTTGCTTATTTTTGATTTTTGTCGCCTTCTTCCTAACTTCCTTAAAGACATTTACATATATTGCAAGTTCTAGAAGTTCTTCCCATATGTTCCGATCAACCCCAACCCAATGTGCATATTCCCCTATGCATCAGCTTCCTGTGTGTGTGTACATCCACCTCAAATCGGTTTCTAACTCTCAGCGAACATTGAAACAGCCACAGTTGCCAGCTGAGCAGCGACAGCAACGGCTCTCAGAATAAACAAAATGTCATGCAAACAAAAATATACGCAAAGTATTTTGCTGTTGTTGTTGTTGTTGTTGTTGTTGTAATGAAAGCTCTTGGCTGCTCTGTTCAAAGTTTGTTATCTTTGTTGGTATGTAATGACTGCATGAGCTGGCGCAAAAGCTCTTTGTTGTTTACATTTTGCTGAGGAGTACAGGAGCTTTAAAAGCTTTTGTTAGACAGGTGGCGCTTTGATATTAGAAACTGTTACTGTTTGAAATGTCACTGAAATTTTACAAGAAAAAAGATATTATTTATTTTAAGAATAACAATTTTTTTTTGGTTAAATTATAAATAGTTTTTGGATTGCCAGTAACTTGTAGTTAAGCTTAAATGTATGTTAACTAAATGTTAGATTTATTGTCACTTGCAAAGAAAGCTTTTTAAAAGTTTACAACAGTGAGCGATATTTAGGCTACCACATCATAAACTGTTATGGCTTTAATGGTTTGTTTACAACTTAGTTGCCTTGCATACGTTTTAGCTTAAACAGTTAACAATCATTGTCCCCTTTCCCCTCTGAACTCACCGTCCCTCCACATTGAAAGCTCGTCCACTGATGTGAGCGCAAAAACTCAATAAAAAGGAGGCTCGTTTCTGCTTTGGCCTAAATGCACAGAATGACGACCGAATGACACACGAAGCCGAGCTGAACCGACTGAAAACTTGGTCAGCAGTGTAAGCTTCAAGTGCAATCCTTTCGGCGGCGCTTTAAAGCTAACAAGCTGGTCGTGTCGTGCCCTCAGTTGGCAAAGGACAGTCAAGACCGACGCATGTCCTGTTCGCGCCTAAAAGAACACAGCATTCTCTCTTTCCCTCTTGTTGCTGGTGTGTCAGTTACGCGCTGTGTTTGTGTGTGTGTGTCTCTTCAGTGTTTGTGTGTGTAAATATGAATTATTAACAATAATGAACTGGAAAATTCTTAACTGAAAGCTGTCGACAAGGAGACTTAAAAACGTAAGTGAAATTCCGTTTAATTTTATATAGTCGAATTTCAGAGACTTTTGATTGCAGCTTAAACAAAATGCAGTCGTAAAGCGCATATTGCGCTTTCTCTCTCCAAATTTACAATCTCTCTCTCGCTATCTCAGTGTCTCTCTCTCTCTCTCTCGCTTGCGCTCTCAGCAGTGTAGAGTTTCGATTTCGTTAGAAAATCGAAGTCGACTTTGTGGGGTAACGGGTCAGTTTTTGTGGGTGTCGTTGCTGCGGCTACCTGTAGATGCCACACACACACATATATACACACACACACACACACATGTACACACGCATTAATTCATGTATGTACTTGTGTGTGGGTGAATGACAGTGTCCTGGCGAGTCCTTGAACATGAGTTTTTATTGTTAAAACATCAACGTCGCGCCCTCACAAACAGCTCCAGCTACAGTTCTCGTTTCCGACTCTAATTAATCTATAATTCAAGGTCCAATGAGCCCGTCACGAAGGTTAAACATGACGAGCTACCACTCAGACTCATTACGAGCTTTTCACTACAGTACAGTCCTTAACTTGCAGAGGGCATTCCCAATTATTTTCACTAAACGTAATAGGATTTCCTGTCGTAATACAAGCAGCTTTAAAAGTTTTCCCCGAATTTTCGCCATTGCAATGGCCGACTCACGGATTTGTGAAAGTTGGCCAAAAGTCTGAGCAAATCTAACAAGTTAGTGCCCAATTACTGTTCGAAACAATCATGTCAATATTGAGTTAAGTTTCACATTGGGAAATTTTCAATTAACAAAATGATTCTGATTGATGGGTTTTTGATGGATATTTCGCTGATCTATTTATTAGGGTTTCATTACTATCTAAAATCTATATCAATAATTTTACTTTTATTATACATAATTTACAATGTTATCTAATAAATCTAAGCATCTTTTTTAAATAGCCCTAAGTTCTGGCATCAATTATCTTGATAGTCTTAGAGCCCTCTCGCATAAATATTTTTAATACAAAACAGAAAAATGATTAAAATATTTCAAATAAAAGTTATACATATTTTTAAAATCAAATCTGATTTTTTTGTTTGTTAGATTCTTTAAAAACAAATGCAAATTTATTTTCATATCTAATTGTTACTTTAAGCCAAGCAGTCAAAATTTACAATTTCTCCATAACCATAAGTAAGTGTGTGTTTTATAACAGATTCTATATTTAACTATCACTTAAACTATTATTTAAAAATCCAGTTGCGTTCTTCTTGCATTCAATTTATTTCTCTTTAAATTTGACTAAGCAATAAACTGAGCAATGAAGTTGAAAATTGTCTTATTGGTTGGGAAAAATCATGCTGCAGTGTCCTTGTTCGTCCATTATTTTTTTTGGTTCACACACACGCACACGCCCTCCCATTCTCACATAGACGCTCACACACACATAAACAGTGATTGTCAGCTACGATATTTAAATTCCTGACGCAGCGACGAGAAATAAATTCTGCCATCCGCAGGCACAACCGCAACTACGAACAGCTGAAACATTAGCAAAACGCCCCCCAAAAACTGTTCCCTCTACACACAAACACACACACACAGACACACGCACAAATGTTTGACAGGCATTTGGCGTTTTAAAAAACCACATTACGCATACGCCACGTTGGTATTGAGGCAGTCTGGCAACTTCGGCGCGCACCATAACAAAAACAAACAAACAAACAAAAGAACTGAAGAAGGAAAAGCTTTTCATTGCTGCCCATTAGCGCTCACGCTCTCTCCCTCTCTCTCTCTCTGTCTTTCAGTCTCCCGCTGTCTCTCACGCTCTTCTCCTTCTTGATGTTCAAAAAAACGTAGAAAATATAACAAAAAACATGAGCGTTTTTTTTTTGTTTTTGGGGTTTTTCCTGCGCTGCGTCGCTGTTGCCGTTGGCGTAGACGTTGCCGTTGCCGTCGCAGCAGACAAAAACATTTTCGCTTGAGTAGAAAATTTCAATGATTTTCCTTCAGTTAGTGTGAAACGAACCAACAACTTAAACGAAACGAACGCGCGCGTAAAATATACAAAACACAAAACAAAACTAGAAACACGCACACAATTAACACTTAAATCTCCCCTCGCATACCGTCGACCCGTCAAAAGCTCCCCAATACATATTATAAACAATAATTTCACGATACACAATATGCAAGAATTTAACAATAAATAAGAGAAATTGAATTGAGAAATTTTGTAAACGAGCCCAAAAACAACAAAAGAATCCACAAGTAGCTGAAGAGCAAACTGAACAAAATATAAATAAAAATACCTAGAGAAAAACTCTTGCATACATTAACACATTAACACATACTTATACGCATATATACATATAGATTATACGGATTCTGAATCTCGCATTCACTAAAAATATACGTACGTCGAGAGAGGTGACAACTGCATTGCATTTGACATTGGATGGGGCTCCGAAACGTGTAACAAATCGAAATAAATAAATATATATATATTCTTTTCTGACTTTTGGACATGACTAACGTTCAAATTGGCGGTATTTTATGGATTCATTTGTAATGTGAGTATAGATGATTCTTCATAAATTAATTTTTACAATTATAAAGTTATATAAATATTTAATTTATTGAAATTTTCATCAAGTTTGAAAACTTTTCAATTTCGTGTACTTAACTTATTTCTATTGAAGCAAAGTTTAAATTGTTGAACTTATCTTTTGCAAAAAGTTTGGGCAATTTACTAAAATTACTTTCCTTATTCTAATTATAACTTAGATCTTATTGCCTGTCTTACCTTTATTATAAAAGTGTGTACTTGATGTATTTCTGTTTCTTGTTCATTTGTGATTCATAAGTCGTCATATCTGGGGCTATAATTAAATTTCTCTTTCCCTCTTATCGCCCCTCAGCCAACAAATGCAATGTGCGCCTTCTTATACCAATCTTTGCTTTATGAATATTTGATCAAATTAACTGCCTTCTGATAAATAAATCGAAATAACAAAAATTCTCCGAGTCGATTGTCTGCGTCACACACATGAACACGATTGTGTGTTTACCTCCTTTTTGGCCACCCGGCGTATACTTATTTGTCTCATGGTGTTGTTAGTTGGTACCACACGGCGTATGAGTATTATGTACACTTTTATAGCCAGCAACAGTCACACAAGCCGCACAATCAACCGGCTGTGTGTTGCTGTCTCTGTCTCTATCTCTATCTCTATCTCTGTTTATGTCAATTCCAATTTTACATGCGACACCCCCCCATCCCCTGCATAATGTGTGTGTATGTATTGGTATTTTCCTGGCACCGGAAGCAACTGCAAACTGCGCTTCATTGCAACTCTGTGTTTCTGTCAATGTATATATTTTAGTATATATATTTGTGTGTGTGTCTGTACTTAGGATGGCACTTGTTAGAACGGAAACGGATATACCGTGTGCTCTTAGCACAGTTTGCCTGCGCAGTCAGTGTGCGCCTCCTGTTTGTCATTTCGTCATCGTCAGTCTCATTCTCTTTCTCTCCCTGTCTCCACTTCTTCCTTTCACTCGTTGTCCCCCTGTCTCATTTTCTGTGCACAGGAAATTTTAAATTGAATGTGCGACCCGTCTGTCAGTTTATTTCTTAGCTTGTTTGTTCGCCTTTGTTGCACTGTGCCCTTGCACCGTTGACCAAGATTTGCGGGGCTAAGCCACAGAATTGTTATGTCTGTTTGTCTGCTAGCCCAACAGATGCTCTCATTGTTGAGCAAACGCTTTAAACGCAGGTGACAGAACCAAATCCGAAAAACAGATAAAATTGCAGGCACACCGAGAGTTTTTAAATAATGCACCTTAAAGCTTAAAGTTTATTTATTATTTTATTTAATTTATAGTCCATTATTTTAATCCTTCAAGAAATACATTAATTGAAAATTGAAAAGACAGCAAGTGTCAATAAAATTCTTCATTAAAAACTTGCACAATACTGCCTATTTTCATAAAAGTATACTTTTAATATTATTGTAAATAAATTTAATTTTAATTTATAGTCCATTATTTTTTATCCTTCAAAAAATACATTAATTGAAAATTGAAAAGACAGCAAGTGTAAACAAAATTCTTCATTCAAAACTTGCACAATACTTCCTATTTCAATAAAAGTTATCTTTTAATATTATTGTTAAAAAATATGAAAGATAAATAGGATTTACCAATTAATCAATAATTGTAATTGTAAATTGTAAATTTTTGTAATAATTTAAATATTCAATGATTTTTGAGCTTCTACTTGAAATAAGATTATTAATTATACATTTAGAAGTTGTATGTTATTTATTTTAAATTGTTAATGCCAACATTAAATGCATCTAAAGCAGAGCTCAATTATAATGAAAAACGCAGCTATTCATTTCCATAATGAAGTAATGAATAAACATAGTACAATCGTTTCATTTTAAACTTTTTGAAAGCAGATCTCTCTTGCTGTTTACACAGTTATTTTATTAGATTTCCCAAATGTACTTTTTCTTGCTGTCACTTTTGTTAGGCTTCCGCATGCATTCCTTATTTCTTTATTTCCTCATTTTTATTTGCCATCAAAGGACTGTAAATTTGCTGTGTCCTGACAATTTTACTTGCGCAAACGGTTTTTTTTTTGTCAATTTTAGCCTTGGTTATAAAATGAATGTTGGCCTTCTTGAAGTTTACATTTGCAATGGCCTTTGACTTGTTCATGTGGGTTTCCCCTCGCCCTCCGCTGTGATTCATGTGGCCGCCATGACTTTGCTGTTTGTTGTTGCTTGGTGCGTGCCACGACGTTGCATATTCGTGGGGATTTATGTGTGTGCCACGCACACAATGTACACACAACTAAAATAACAACAACTACACATGTTTTCTTGCCAGGGCATTATATAACACCCGAGAGTAACCCAATTTCAAATGCTGCTGCTGTTTAAACAAAATTTCGGCATTGCACATCCGCATGGCCTCGATCTGGGTCTCACACTCCCTCTCCCTCTCTTTCTCCCTCCCTTTCGCACTCCCTTTCGCCCTTTCTTGTGTCATCGCACAGCAGGATACTTTAAATACGTTTGCATATACATTTACTCATTTGGTATCTGTAAGTACGCGTATCTAAGCTTAGGTTTTGCTTCCTTTTCTTAAGTGTTATGCTTGTGCTGTTGTTGTAATCTTTTGGCTCACACTCACACACACACACATAAGCATTATACGTATTATCCCATAAACACTTAACGCGCAAGTTGTTGTCGATTTTTCTTGGCTTTTGTCTTGCGGCTTTTGTGCTTATCGTGCCAATCACAGCGGCCAGGACAACGCGGTGCAGGACACTTCTAAATAAAATATACATATACATATATCAGTGTGTGTATGTGTGTTTATTCACTTAGAACAGCCTCAAGTTGTTGTTGTGTTCTCGTTATTGTTATTATGCCGCCCTGCTTGCAGTCACCGGCCCCTTAACGACTTACGTTTATATCTTGCAGTGTGTGTGCATATATATATATATATATATATATATATTGTGTGTTGGCTTTCAATCCTTTTGTATTTGACACAACAATAAAAGCCACACACATACACTGGCAAAATACACACTTCACACATGTACACATGTGCATAAATATTTCATTATTTATATCGGATTTTTTCTAGTGCGTCGAATCATTTGTTTTGCATTTGAAGTCAACAGCTGCATGAATCGCAAAGTTTGCGTCTTGGCCTGATTTCAAGTGGGCTTAAACGCTGCTTGATATCGTATCAACTACAAATTGTTGTTCTCTGATTATTATTGTGTCAATTGGTGGCGTATCCAATTTATTGATATTTTAATTCATAAAATTACTTTTCAAAGAATAAAGATATTAGAGGCACTATTATTAAAAAAATAAAATTTATTAAATATAATAAAATGGAAGTAAATATGAATACTTACGCTGCGATACTTGATTATTCATATTTTTAAACATGTATTAAATTTATTGCTTATATATTATGTAGACAATTACATTATAAATTATTTGATAATGATAAAGATATTTAGAATTGAATTTTAGTACTCTAATCTAAACTTGAGCAGTCCACGGAAAAGTTAGTAAGCTGCTTGGACTCGTTGGCGTATACGCAATTTGTTAAGTTGAAAATGAATGTGTAACTGATGAGTATTTAAATTGTATATCTTTGCTTGTTTAGTGCTTAGACTTGAAGCCACAAGAGAAGAAAATGTAAATATCTAAGTAAAAATGTTTGTTAGATGTCTCATTACTCAAGTCAATAGATGCATATCAATAAATAAACAGTTGCTTTCCGCTGCGAACTCTGACATATACTTTCCATAGATTTCACATCAATCAAACTGTTAGTTGGTATCATTTGAACATCTTATTGGCCAGACAATTTATCCAAGCTGCCACTAACTGACCTTTTTCTTTCCCTCTCTCTCTCTCTCTCTCTCTCTCTCTCACCTACGACTCCTCTGGGCATTCAATTTGACCACGAAAACTGACGTTTAATTGCACGGTCTGATTGTTTTTGAAACTGTCGAAATATTTTCATGGCTCGTCAAAAGTTTATTTACGAGTACTCTTATGAGTGTGATTCATGGAAATGATGACTGACTGTGTCTGTCGAATCCGAAAAAAAATAAAAAAAATGGCAAAACTTAAGCGTCTACAAAAAATCAAAAGAAGATAGCGCCAGGAATATGCCTGACATGAAAAGCCATCAAAATTAAATTATAAAATCATTTGATTTCATAAATTCGGCATAAAGGCAGAAATTGAAATTGGCCAAGTACTTGAGCTGCGGGCACGTGGCTAACGAATTTCGAAGGCCAAAGAATAAAGCAATTTGGAAATTCTGGATGTTCCAATCAATGTTAATTGCATTTCCTGACAACCCAAACTTGATATCCATTGAGGAAAATGTTTTCCACATACAAGTGGCAATTATAAATTCATTGTTTGAATGCAAAAAGATAACCGTATATGTATGTATACTCAGAAAACAGAACATGACAGGTGGGTCTTAATTCCGGCTACCTGGACAAGCTACAGTCAGTCAAAATAGACGACATCCACCCTTATAGACAATCCTTTTCTTGTGTGTATATTTTGTCTTTGCCTATCACATAGCTTAGTACATGGATTGTTCAAGCAAACTGAATGAAATAGGACTTAATTTTTCTCTCTCTCTCTCTATCCTATCTCTGTCCCTTTTTAGCTGATTGTCACAACGGAGTTAGTGGAGTGCGTGTCCACTTTGATCTCTGGGCAGCTGCTCACTGTGTGCTCTATATAAAACAAAGAAAAAACAATGAAAACGACGCGATTGCTAAGAAAATGAAATAAGCAATGAAATTTAATTACCTGTGGAATGTCGCACTCTAAATACCCTTTTATGGCACAACCAACTGTTGAGTGCTGGAAAGATCCCAACTATAAAATCTAATAATATTCAGTTGATGATTCGGTTAGAATGATAAGTAATTCTCCATATTTAACTATTATACATACATAGGAAATGGGCAATGAAATCAATTAATTTCGAAAATGAAAAGTAAACAATCCAATAATTGAATTTCAAATCTATATTAGCCTTTATTTAGGATGCATTTCATTTAAGCACTACGAACTATTGCAGTTTTTCTAAAATTATTGTCTATACAGTTGAACTTCCGTAACTCGAACTTCTATAATTCGTATATGTCTCTAACTCGAACTAAATAAGTGGCAGTAAAATTAACAAACTTAAGAAAAAAAAAACTATAATATCTCCATAGTACAAATCTTTTATTTTTGATAGGGAAGTATTTGTATTTATTAAAAGTTATATTTATTTAAGTTTAATATATTTCTTTCTTACATTTTTTATAATTTTAATGTTCAATTTAAATTTATATTATTATGTCGGCTACTTTAGCCTTTAGACCAGCGGTGGGCACGCAATGGCTCCGGGAGCCAGCGGCTGCTCACGAATTCAGATTTCGTGCCCAACTCTGCTTTAGACAATAGTAAATAAATAAAGAATTAATTATAAAACAACAATCAATATATTCTCAATATGCGCTATCTCATTTATTATACAACTTAAAAATTATCTATAAAATTCTAGTAAATTTAGTAAAAGGTATCTGCAAATTAAAACACCCCCAAAAAGTGCTTCTGAATACTTATACTTATATTTAATTTTGAAATTGTATAACCTGATTACTCAGGAGCATTCCACGGTGCGTCTGCGTGCGTTTCTCTATGTTTCTAGAATATACATAGTTTTCCAGTTAAAAGGTTGAGCAACTGCGTTTTCCGGTTCCCCACATTGCGTGCACTCTTATTGTTGTGTGTTAACGGCTCTGGGGACGTTGTGGTTTGGGAGTTGTCCGTTCACAGTATTTACCACGATAAAGGCCAAGTATTAACAGTATTTGTGGCTTACATTTTTAATGGCACGCTTTGAGACGTTCATTTATGTGGGGTAATTGCATTTAGCTGCAACAGACAACAGTCACTGGTAAAAGTGGAGCACATATGACGAGCTGATTCGCTGACTGGCTGACTAGCTGACTCGTTGCCTAGTGGTTCTAGGTGGTGTCACTAAGTGGATGATAAGACCAAGGATAAGTGTAAGTGAGTGTGCCACTTTGTAGCAGTTATGAAAATCCATAAATAACTGCAGCTGTTGGCCGGGCTAACTTAGAGGTGTCTCACAATCAAATTGATGGCAATTATGCTTACCATATACGAATACATGATGAACATGTATAGATGCATAGTCACAGATATAACACTCCCCCGACGCGTCAATTTATTTATGACTCAGACCCGCACATTACCTGCCTGTCATTTAGCCAATTACCTGGCAAGGCAAACAAAGCGCCATATTGTATACAATACACCCCAAATATATATACAAACATTTATACATGCATATACAATATATTGTATATATATCTATATATGTATTTGTATTGGTTGAGATCGGTGAATGCCACCGGCCATTCATTCATATCTTTATGTCTATATTATTTGCGAGTGGGCATATTAATTTATGCCCAAAAATCGCATATAAATACAGAGCCAACAATTGGCAACAGCTGTTCGAGTGAGAAACAGAGAGAACAGGAAAATCTCACGGAAATTCAGAGAGAAGAGAGCGAATGAATTTTGTTCAGCCTCTTTGTAGTTTTGTCGCCTTGCCGCTTTCCAGTCGCTGATCGAATGAATTCAGCGCGTCCCCGAAAACTGCACAATTGCGAGAGAAGCGTGTGTTGGGAATTTCTTTTCGCTTTGCGAACGTTTGGCGTTTGGACGTGTCCGCGTGTCGTTAAATGTCGCGTCGATTTACTGCCGCCGCTGAATAAAAGTTAGTTTTTGCTTACTTGGCGTATACGCAACGCCAGCAAAGCATCACACATACGCCCTGAGCGCCCAGCCAAAAAGCAAAAGGCAAAAAAAAAAAAAGAGAAACAGAAGAATTTGTTTCTTTGCTCTTTTCGGACTTTATGTCATTACTACGTGGCGTTTGATCGCAGGCAGCGATCGCGCTTTTCCCATTTCCCAGCCAGTCGTTAGCCGCCGTTCGTGCGTTCCGTTCGGTGTTCTCGCTCAGCTCGACAACATCCTCATCATCGTCGTTGTCGTTGTCGTCGAAGTTGTCGTTGCCGTTGTCATTTCCATTCGTTGCCGTTGTCAGCGACGCTGCGCCGCGACGTTTGGAACTAAAAACGTTTTCAAGGCACGGGATTTTCTCAACGTTTTCTGAAAAACGCCTTTGCCTCTTGCTATTTTTAACGGCCAAACACACAAATTTTCACATTTTTTTTAACAATTTGCCCGATTTATTCTATGCGTGTCTGTGTGCGTGTGCGTGTGTGTGTGTGAGTGATTCTGCATGTGTGTACATACACACACATATATGTACATCGAAAAAATGTGTGCGTGTCTGTGTGTTTCGGTGTGTTAAATAAGTTATAAAACAATATTAGTACACGCAGCAAATGCCAATAAATTTAATTAAAAATTGTTAACTTAATGTAAAAAAAAATTATATTAAATTTATAAATAGAAGTATATATGGCAAATGTTCCGCCTGAATTTTAATCAAATCAAAGTGAAACTAATTTATGGCCTTAACTATTAGCAACAATATGCAAAATGAGTCAAAAAATTTAAGATAATAAATAAAAATTAAAAAAATAATAAATTGTTGATGTGTTTTTAACGCTTATCAAGCTCAAATTAAACATAAAATATCTAAAACTCTTATAATTACAATAATAATAAATAAATCATTTACAAATTTTTCAAAGCAATAGTAATACAAATTTAAATATTCTCTGTACGAAAAGTTTAAACAAAATTTCCGAACAATTGTAAATATTTAATTTAAGGTAAATTCAATAAGGTTTATTCAAATACAAATTTGAAATGCATGTGAAAGTGATTAAAAATGAAATATTTAATATAAATATTTGGACTTTGCTATGTAAAGTGTAAAAGGAAATCAATCGATAAGCTTTTCAAACCGAAACATGCCACAAACTGACCAACTGACCAAAACAAGTGTGTCAAGTAAACGGAGGGAAAGCAGGCGAAAGAACTGCACAAAAAGGGCATCACAAAATAACGGGAACTATATATAACTAAAATAACTACAGTAGCTACATAGAACGTAGCTGTTCGGGGTGTTAATACTTAATTTATGTGAACCTATAAATAATTTCAATTTAGAGAATGTGTTGCCTGCCTTCTTCGTTCACTATATAATATACGAAATAGTGCGCGTTGTACGAAAAAATATGCTAAAAATACCAAAAACTGAATGCTGCGTGTCGCTCTCTATGTATGTGATTCTTTGTGTGTGTGTGTGTGTGTGTGTATATATATAACCGTGTGTGTATGTGTATATATGTGATTGTATTTTGTAAAAGAGTGCAATAGAGATTGATTGAAATGCAGTCGCTTTACTTAACTAAAACAAAAAAGTAAATGCAGCTCACAAAACAAACAAAAATGCAAAACGCAACACTGACGACTGTCAGTCGGACCCTGTCACCAATTCACTCCCCTCCCGTCCCCTCCCCGCCCTAACCCATGTATCTACATCATCGACATCGACATCGACGTCAGTCCGTGGACTATTATTTAATTTTTGTCTTTGCCGAGACAGCAAATGAAACTGAAACAGAAACAGAAACAGAACCAGAGACAGAGACATTTTTTTGCTTTGCAAAAATGAAAGAGACTTTTGCCAAAGCACCTAGAATACAGTTCAACAATATTACGAGGATTCGCTTTTTTTTTTTTTTTTTCTTCTCTCTTCTCTCTTGTTTTTTTTTTTTTTTTTTTTTGTTTCGCCAAAAACGAATTTTATTTATTTTCTTTTGGTCGTTTGGCAGCCAGCAATTTTTAAAATAACAATGATACATGCGGCTGCTGCTTGTTTATAAATAAATGCACATACGTAAATGCCTTTATCAGCCCAGCTCGAGAGAGCTCTTTGTGATAAAGTTGGACAGATGCCTGGGCCGTTTTAGACCATATGATTCCGACTACTTGCCCCCTTCCAACATTTGGTTTAAAATATATTCAAAGTGACTATAAAAGTTCAATTTATTAAGTTTGCTTAGACAACATATATGGATTTTAATTTGGTTTCATTATTTAGTTGGTTAGCTCCTTCATAAGTTTTTTTTTTTTAAATTTGGTTATTTTGATATATGTTCTAGCATGACGAAGTTTTTAAAATTATTCAGAAATTGGCAATTTAAAGATTTTTGGTTAAATAATATTTAAAATTTTAAATGTACATTAACATTGTCAACTTAATTTCTGCTTTGCAATTTTAAGAATCAAAATTTTCCGCGTAAAACATTTTTCAATATACGTACATTTAAATATGTATGTAAGCATATACATACATTTAATTAAATAATTTAAAAGAGAAAGTTCTTCAGTTTTGAAATTATACATAGAATATTATTTAGTCAATTTTCTTAATATTTATATTAAAATGTACAAACTAAGCGTAATTTATATGAAATATTCCTTTGAATTCCAAATTAGAATATTAAAACATGATTTCTTCATAATAAAAATATATTGATTAATTTATTTTTGAGTTCCAAAATTTTTATATCTCTAGTTTAAATGAGTTTTTGTTTGATTAACTTTAATATGCAATCGCCTTCCTAATTTGTTAGTCACGTTGATTAGCTTGGTTTGTGGCTATCATTATTTGCATTGCACTGCATCAATTAAGTCCGGTTTAAATTAATTTCTGTTCTACTGCATCTTATTGTGACCCAGGGTATATATAGATTAAATTTATTTCTCTCATGCTGGTGAAGAAGTGATTTTCGCCTTTAGCCTGTTGCTTTATGTGACTCGGCAATCCCCGAAATTTCTTCAGCATAATTAAAATTGTTTAAAGCAGTACAGCAGAAATAAAGGAGAAGAATGAGAAGAAGAAGACGAAGATGAATAAACGTTGCTCAAGTGCGAATACAAGCACATGCATTGTAGATGCGTGCGTTTTCATCATCATTAATGTTTAAACAAAATAACATTGGCAGCCAGAGACAGCAACCGTAACGCAGGCAACACTAGCAACATTCCCTCTCTCTCCACATTTCCCTCGTCCCTCTCTCTCTCTCTCTCTCTCTCTCTCTCTCATCTCTGCACTCTGCGCTGCTCGGTGTGTGTATTTTGCTATTAATAACAAAAGCTTTAAAAGAATTCAAATTCAAATTTGAATTTAATTTCGTTTTGTTTCATTTTGTATCGTTTCGTTTGCTCGGCAACCGCAAGTGAACAATAAAACAAGAAATAGAGCCAACAAAAAGAAAAAAAGAATAGAAAAAGTGGCCGAAATGTTTGCGGTAATTTTATGAATAGCAATAGCCATGTTGAATATATAGTGCTGCAATTCGAATTGAAATCGTATACACTCGCAGTAAAATAGAACACAAGAAAAGTATAAATCAATAAATAAATTAATAGCTTCAAAAATCATAATTAAACAATGCGAAACATCAAAGAAATAATTACAAATCAAATTTTCAATCAACAAGAAATTTATTTTAATTAATTTTTGTATTTATTCATTTGCGTACTTTATAATGTATTTGAAATCAATGCTTTATTCTTGAATGATTTAAATAACAACAGACCACAAAGTACACTAAAAAATAAGGTCAAATCTTTATTGTTTGCTCGCAGGTGGATTTAAATTCTGTTTTAAATGGCACTCAACCATGTGATAAGCCTGCCAATGCATTGCATCCGTTCAATTCAAAAAGGTTTCCCTTTTTCTCTTTTTTTATCACTTGTTTTCTCTTTCTTTTCGTCTCTCTCTCTCTCTCTCTCTCTGTCTTTGGTTGTTTGCTGGCAGTAATAAAACCGTAAATTATTTGCAACAGAGTGAAGAATTTCCAAATAAACAATTTCCGTTGGAGCTCTGGTTTAACCACCCTATCAATATCGCAATGCCGAAACTGAGAGGCAGCCACATGGCGTATACACAATGTGCGTTAAGCGTTCGCTTCCTGCTAGCCGAGTCATTGTAGTTGTTGCTGCTCTTGCTCTGATTTTTGCTGTAGATAAAGATGCATAGCTGTGCTTACAGGGTAGATCTACATTTTTAATATTTTTAATCAGCAGCAAGAAACCGACTCTATCTCAGAGACATTGATAACCAAGTCCCTTTCATTAAATGCAATTATGTATTTAATTACAATATTTCTCTAAAAGGACTCCCAATACCAACTATTCAAATCGCTGTCCAATTCTGTTTGTTTATAGTCTATTTAGGATCTTCTTGCAGGGCAATTTCTAGTCTATCACTTTATTTATTAATGCTTCAAGCACTTGAAATTCTTTATTCGTTAAGAAATTTGACAACAAACATCTTTGTGGTACTGAGATGAAGAAACAACAGAATTACCGATGATTTTCTCAAAAAACATTTATGGAATTTTATGATACCACAGCCGAAAATGTTTGTTAAAGAATAAAGCTTTAACATGTTTTCGCCTGCAATAATAATAAATAATGGATATACTAAGATATTCCATATTTGTTTATATCAAAATGAAATTGGAAATGACTCACGTATATTTGAATAACATCTTTAATTGCCCCAATACTCATCTTAACTCATCTACTACATTTGCAATATAAGCTAAAGCACTAAAGTCAACAACTACAACAAAAAATATGATTAACACATGGCCCAGCCGCACAAATTACAGATCTATTAAAGAAAAAAAACACAAGGCAACATAAATAATTACGAGGCAGTAAAAAACAACTTGGCAAAACCACAAAAAATAACCCAACTACAACTACAACTACAATAATAACAACAGCAACAAAAAGAATAATTGGATAGAGAATCCATAAACAAAATGAAAACTTTGCAAGTGCTGGGCATGGCATTTGTGTGCTTCTATGCAATATTTATAATATTTTATTATTACTATCGTGCATACGTACAAACAAATAAAGCGACGAGTGTTATTAACTCGCTGCATCCAGAGGAAACTGTGACCAACGAGTAGAGTAACGAGTGCCGACTACCAACTAACGAGTTGCCAACTCACCGGGCCAACAGCTGAGCGTGGTGGCAAAGCGACCAACCCACCCACCCACCAACCCACTCACTCATCAAACGACGCGCCATTGAGAATTCTCAACTTGTTGTTGTTATTATTGTTGTTCGCCTTTGACGTTGCTCACTTGAGCGAGTATACAAACACATACATGAACACATACATGAACACATACATACATACGTATATACATATATTGTATATACGACATGATGCTGAGTTGCGTCTATATATTCGGATTGCCCCGGTGCCAAGCCAAACTGAAATGAAAATCGTTTTTGTTATTAACAAACGACAGAGCAGACAGCGAGCATATTGTAATTGTGATTAATTTTGCAATTGCACAAAATCCATTTAACATCATCATCATTCTAAACTTCATCAACAACATATCAGCAACAACAACAACATCATTTCACATTGAGGTATTTCCTAAAAGATCTTTTTTCCTCTCTCTCTCCCTCTCTCTCTCAATCCAATATCATAAACATTCCAATAGCGCGTGCCCAGAAAAAGTATTTCTCAAAAATACCCCGACAGATTGAAATCAATTAAAAGCGCGTTATAAATCATTTTGGAATATGCAAAAATTTACTGTGTTGCATTTGTTTAGAAATGAAAATCATTTACTGAATAGATACTGACAATATATAGTGAATATTTACTTAATTACGTAATCAAATATTATTTTTTATTTAAACTAATGAAAAGCAAAAAATTGTTTTTGTTTTTATTATGTTTATATAATATTTAATTCATAGTTTTATTTAAGTTTTCTTGTCGTCAAACAATTTATGATTTATTGTTTTAAAAATGTAATTGTGAATTGAGTCGTCAACTAACATTTAATTTTAAAGCAATTGCTTATATATTTTTTTGGAAAGATTCCATTTTATGACTATAAATGGCATTTATCAACACTTCATTTTTAATAAAAATTGCTGCAATCACTGAATTTGAAAAAGATTCAATTTTTTAACTATAAATGGCATTTGTCTACACTTCATTTTCAATAAAAATTGCTGCAATTACTGAATATAAAAAAGTAAAACACTTTTACCTTGTCTTACCTTTAATATTATTAAAAACTGTATAACTAATTATAAAAATCTTTTGTGGCATTGCAGCTAATCCAATGATGGAATACGACATTAGCATAAAATACCAAAAATTTGAGATGTCTGCGATTGAAACTTGAACAAGTCAAAGGAGAAGTCAAGTCAAAGGCAACAATATTAAAAAATAATCAAAATCAAACCAAAAGAGAAGAGAACAAAAATTGTAATTTTCGCGTTTCAGTGAAAAATCAACAAATTAACTACTTAAAACAAAGTCCAAATTCCTATCTGCCCCCATTCAACAGAACTAACTTTAAGCTAGTCAACAAACACAAGAACAACAAAAGTACTAACTAAATAGGTTGTAAATAACTACAACAAACTAATTAAAACGAAACTAAGCGAAACGAAAAGAAAAGAAAATACAACAACAAGTTGGAATTAACTGAAAACAAAATCAAAAATCAAAAATATAAACAAATGAAGCAACAGCAACAAGAGCAGCAAAAGCAACAAGAATTGAGCAGTAAATCAATGTGCAGCATACGAAAGCATAAAAAGCTCAAAGCGATAACAACAACAGCAACAACACTAAGTAGTATAAATTAGTAAAAAAAAAAAATAGCGACAACAGCAACAACAACAACAGCAAGAACAACACGATCAACAAGCATTGAGCATGCAACAAGCTGGCCATATAACACAACAACAACATTCGCTACAACAGCAGCAGCAGACGCAACAGCTACAGCTACAACATCAACAGCAAACGCTGCAACAAAATGGCGCCGATATGGCCGCCTATGCCGCTGCCCAGGCCGCTGGCACCGCCGGCATCAAACGCGCCCCGATGAGCGGCGGTCGCTTCGACTTCGAGGACGGCGGCACCTACTGCGGCGGCTGGGACGAGGGCAAGGCCCACGGCCATGGCGTCTGCACGGGGCCGAAGCACCAAGGCGCCTACGCCGGCGCCTGGAACTACGGCTTCGAGGTGTCCGGATCTTATATATGGCCCAGGTTAGTTGTGAAACTTGACAAATATAAACTAACATAAATATTAAAACCGTAATTCTAATAATGTAACTCAATATTTTTTATTCGGAATTTAACTATTTATAAGATAAAAAAAAAATAATATCATTATCTGCTTAAATTTTCTGTTTAATATCACTTATTGCTCTCTTTGTTGTAATGGTTTCCATAGAAATGCATATCACTATAAGCCTAAGGCCTCAGCTGCTATAGCTTAAAATTTAAGTTAGACGTAATTTTAATTCCGTACTAACTTGTTAATAATAATAATAATAATAATAATAATAATAATAATAATAATAATAATAATAATAATAATAATAATAATAATAATAATAATAATAATAATAATAATAATAATAATAATAATAATAATAATAATAATAATAATAATAATAATAATAATAATAATAATAATAATAATAATAATAATAATAATAGAAATGCATATACAGTCACTCAATATAGTTTGTGTGCACCCTAAATTTGTCAACTTTTTTTTATAATAAAAGAGTTTTGATGCAGGTTTCATAAAATAATCTTCTATTCACTTAAATTCTGTTTGAATGATTCAACAATTTTTTTAACCCATTAAGTACCAATTAAAAATTTTGAATTTTTGTAAAACTCTATATTCACTTAAATTCCTTTTGAATGATGCAACCCATGCAGTACCCATTGAAAATTTTGAATTTTTGTAAAAGCCAACCTTTGGAAATTTTTCCTCGGTATTAAACAAAAAATGTTTTAATGCAAAAAAAATTTTCAGCAAACAATTCTAAGAGTGACTGCAAAAAACTTGTTTCCAAAAATTTCTTCTGTTATTTTTATGATTTTTTTAAATTACTAAAAAGCCACTTTTTGTGTGAAAATAGCAATTCTCAAAAATTCATAAAAAAATACTAGAAATTTTTGTATCATTCAAAAGGAATTTAAGTGAATATAATTAATCAACCAGCATCAAAACTTTTTTGTTATATGTACAAAAATTTTACTAATTTAGGGTGCATACAAACTTTATTGAGTGACTGTAAATTATTTGAGTTTCTTAAAAATTTCGAATATATATATATGTATTGAGTTATTACTCCATTTTCTTTTATCTATCAAGGCTTTTTTGAGATTAAGATTTCTTTGAGATAAATGATTTTTAATTCCAAGGTAATGTCTACTTAAGGTATAATCTTAACTAACTGATAGATAATTTGTATAAAAATGAATGTAAAATTCATAAACAGCTCTGAGATAAACTGTAATTTGACTTAAAAATAATAATTGGAATAAATAGTAATAAGTTCGATTCTTAATAGATATTTTCAATAAAGTGTATTATATTTTTAATTTAACATTTTAATTCTCAAAAGAAATCAAATTTAAATTAAAAGAAGAAAATCAAAATATCAAAATCTATAAAATTCTATCCATCATAATAGCCAACAATTTCAATTGAAAACAATCTATAATATTCTTTCGTTTCTAAACAATTTCAATAATTTGTAAACAAATGAATGTCTTATGATTATTATAACAATTATAATATTTCGGGGAAATACGTTATTTATATCACTTGATTGTTATTTGTTTGGTTATGATTTAGCATAGATTGTTTGTAGGTGGGAGTTTCCAATTGATCTGCAAGAAATACCAGCCCACATTTGTTTCCATATTTATATTACGAGTATGTTCAATTTTTTTGCAGCGGATCACACTACGAGGGCCAATGGCAGAATGGACGTCGACATGGCTTGGGCGTGGAACAGATTGGTCGTCAGATTTATCGCGGCGAATGGTCCAAGGATGGCCACAAGGGACGCTATGGTGTCAGGGAGAGCACAGTGTCGACGGCCAAATACGAGGGCACCTGGAACGAGGGCTACCAGGATGGTTCCGGTTGTGAGACCTATGCAGATGGCGGTAAGCTATCACACGGCGTATACGTAACGCCGCCTTACTTAATGCATGAGATCATTAAACGTTTTGTTTTCTGAGCCATTTTCAAAAAAAAAAAAAATTAAAAAAAAAATGAATAAATCATCCACAATCATAGGAAAATCAAGAACACAGGCAGCTAAAATCCATTTGTAGTTCTCGTTTCTCTTATTTTATTAAACTTTTTGACGTTTCTGTAATGATTCGACTCGTGTATCGTATAGGCAATTGCTGCTGTTCTGTTTTTGGTTGTCCGCCTTGCCGGTAGGGCACACACTCACATACATTTCAATGAATACACTCACACTCACTCACATACGCACACACACACATAGATACACCGCACAGTGACCAAAACCTGACGTCATATTTTCATTTCGCAGTGCGGTTCAATGATATTTTCCTTAGTTCTTTCACGTTTTTCTTTTCTGAAAACATTTTTGCAACATGAGTGGGTTTTTTCTGGGGAAATTCGGTTAGCTCGTCGAGCATATGGCTTTCTCTCTATATATCTATAGACCAATTGCCTGGCTGTGGGTGCAATGCAGCTACATACATATGCATAATATACAATGGCAACAAAAATATATTTAAATATACATACATGTACATATGTATATTAAAACAATATTTTGCAGTTTACATTGTTTTTGAGCAATGTCACTCTGAATAAATGTGCCGTGCACTCATTGTATTCAGGTTATTATTCACAAATATGGTTCAACAGTTTACACATACTTTAACAGTGTTCTATTATTATAATTTAATGATGGGCTTATGGGAATGCTATAAAAATTTAAGATATTCGATTCTTTTATTTTTTGAAAAATTGCTTACTTTAGTAAGTAAACATAATAGATATCATACATGATCAATATCCTATCATAAAAACGGGTTTTCTTTTTAATTCTATTTCTTTTAGCAGATTTAAGAGAAATTTTTAGTTTTTCAGTTTTTTTTTTAGGTTCAATTGAATAATAATATTTAATATATTAGGATTTAGAAAAAAAGAAAAATTTTTTTTACTTTCATTTCTGATTAATAGAAAACGTTTAATAGTAACGTTTAATAGAAAATTTCTACAAAAAAAATGATTTTCTGGTGATGCTTAACTTCATTTTTTGTTATGCTTTATTATTAAAATTATTTATTTAATTTGGTGTTTTAGTTTAGATTTGATCAAAACAGCTAATATTAATTAAAAGAATAATGTGCTGAAGGTATTTAAATCCTTAATTTATTTTAAATGTTTCAAGGAACATTTAGAATATATATTTATTAAGTACAAATAGACTTTTGTATATACCCGTGAATGAAACTCTTCCTTTCAAGAAGTAAATACATTTCTCCCAAGTATACATTTATAGTATATATTTATAGTACGGGTGTACAGCGTCCGTTATGGCGAACGAATAACTGCAGTAACCTTTAATTCAGTTGAGTTAACTATGCAAATGTTTGCCACGCCAACAACTATAAATTGTCATTTGCTGAGCCTTACTAATACTATTTACTAATTAAATAACCCAACCTGTTACGGCATTCCAAATAACACAACCAACAATTTACATAGTTAGACTCCCTGGGCTTGTTAAATGGCACAAGACACGTGGATCCATTAATAGAATAGGTAGCTGGGCAGGAGAATAAGATTGGGCATGGAAATGGAAATGGAAATGGGACAGAGGTTGGCTAATGAATGTATTCCATGCTAAGTAGAAGCAGCACATCCGTTTGCGTTTGCTGTGGTCAGGAGACAGACGAAAGAAGGAAAGTTGCATTTCAATGGGGTCACATATACAATGCAGTTGCATTTATCATTTGCATTTTAATTGATAGGATTTTTTATAACTGTTGTCGTTGTTGTTGTTGTCGTTGTTGTTGCAGGCAAGTATCAGGGTCAGTGGCAGGAGGGCAAGAGACATGGCTACGGCATACGCACCTCGGCGCCCTTTGGCCTTGCCTCACATCATCGCCGCAAGAATCTGCACGCCTCGCTGAGCTCCCTGCGCAGTGCTGAGAACGGCAATGCCGCCAAAGCCACCGAGAAGACTGAGGATATTCGGGGTGGTTTCGTTCTCACCGCCAAATCCGACAAACTTCCCGTGCGTCGCAACAGTCTCACCGAGAAGACAAAGAAGGGATTTCTCATGGTAAGCCAATAACACTTTTTATTTTTATTTTTTATTTTAACATCCTAGTGCTACAAGTTAAAGGAACTTATGATTATTGCACTAGTCACAACATAATACAATAGATTTTTTTGCAATTATATTTTTAAATAACTTATACTTAACTTTAACAATTCGATTTCAATTTAATAATTTTAATAATTACAATTTTTAATATTATTTGCTTTTAAAATGTTTTTTAAATAAGATTGTTTGGGTGTATTGAGAGTTTAAAAAAGGGTTGCGCTTCTAATTGTGTTTAGGGCATGTGGATCTGCCAATTATTTTATTCTTAATTTCTCTCTTTTCTCTCTGCAGGGTCTGAAAATGCGCAAACAACGTAGCACGGGAGATCTAGAGAAGCGTGGCACTATTGCCTCGGGTAGCATAAGATCCACAATGTCGTCGGCCTCATGGATTAGCACCGGCTCCGAGCAGTCCAATTTGACAACAAAGTAAGTGGGAGCTGGAAAAAATCGGTTTACATTTTTGTGTTCTTCGTTACTCGTTACTCGTTAACGGTTTTTACTTAACGCTTACGCGTCGTTAACTTCATCAATTGGGTTCATTGTTGAAAGGTGGTTCGTTCTTAGTTTACTTGCTACAACTTACTCGTTATACTGTGGTACAATTATCTCGTTGCAAATTACTCGTCATGGAGACGAACAATTGCATATTGATTACTTGTTGTTACAAAATAGTTATTTGACTTTTTTTTATCAATTAGTCGTTCCCAAATACTCATTAATGAATTAAATAGTAGTTTAAAAAATAAACTCATAGCTAAATCTCACTATGGTGGTTAATTCGTTATTATATAACTTACTCTCGTTACTCCTTACTCGTAATACTATTGTAACTTATTCATCATAAATATCTAACTAGACAATATGTTGTAGATTACTTGCTTTACTGCGGTTTAGATAACTCGATACTCGCTAAACATTACTCTCTAAAAACTGTTTTCAGACAAAATTCCTAAAAATGGGCTTGGAGGCACTAGCTTTACTTTGTTTAATATCACTTTCTTATCATTTAGTCGTTCCCAAATACTCATTAGCGAATTAAATTTCAATTACATTTTTCTCGACGGTAATTTTTTTATAATTAACTCGCTACTAAATCGCACTATGGTGATTAATTCGTTATTATATAACTAACTCTCTTTACTCCTTGCTCGTAATACTATTGTAACTTACTCGTTGCAAATTATTCGTCATGTAGATTACTTGCTTTCCTGCGGTATAGATGACTTGATACTCGTTAAATTTTACTCGCTAAAAAAAGTTTTCAGATTAAATTCATAAAAAATTCCTATTATCACTTGAGGAATAGTTTCATTGGTTATGCGGGATTTCTTCCCAAGTTTACAAAACTAAAAGACAAAATGAATAACAAAGTTTTATCATCAACAGATCTGCGCACACGGAGTCCAATGCCAGTTTTACCATGGAGGACGAGCAGCTGGATCCCACGGTGGTGGAGACCTACATGGGTGAATGGAAGAAGGATAAACGTTGTGGCCACGGCGTCGCCGAGCGCAGCGATGGCCTCAAGTGAGTAGATGTCTGTGACAATTGATGAAATGCTTGGACTAATCTTTGAATCCAACTGCACAGATATGAGGGTGAGTGGTATAATAATCGGAAGCATGGCTATGGTGTGACCACGTTTCGTGACGGCACCGTCGAGGAGGGCAAATACAAGAACAATATATTGATCACCAGCCAGAAGAAGAAGCATTTGTTCCTGGCGCGTTCGCGCAAATTCCGTGACCGCATCACGGCCGCCGTCAATTCCGCGCAGCGCGCCCTCAAAATGGCCATGCAGCGATCGGACATGGCCATCTCGCGCATGGCCACAGCCGCTGCCAAGGCCCAAAACGCCGATGTTGCCGCCGAACAGGCGCGCATCGATTGCGAGAATGCCGTGCGAATGGCACGAGAATTTGCGCCCGATTTCAAGCCGTCGGTGCTGGAACGTTTCGAGAAATTGCGTTATCGGGAGCGAGAACGTTATCGGGGCCCGACCGGACAGTCCAATATGGATCTGAGTCTGGGCGGCATGACGAATGTCGGTAAATCAACGACAGCAACGCAACAACAGCAACAGCAACAACAACAACAACAGTTCTCGCCGGCGAGCAGCAGCGGCGGAGGTTCCGGGTCGGATGCGTATGCCACGCAGGCGCAGCGACAGCAGCAATATCTGGATATGCAGCAGCAACAGCGTCGCATGTCGCAGCAGAAACACGAATCCGAATGCCCAGTGCCCTCGTCCATGTACTCGCAGCAATTGCCGGTGGCGCCGCAAACCGATTTGTCCGGTTTGGTTAGCCATCCACAGCCGAGTAATGCGCAGGTCGTGAGCGCCATTAATCAAATGTATCACCAGCAGCAGCATCAGCAGCAACAGCAGCAACATCTGCAGCAGCAGCAGCAGCAACAACAGCAGCAGCAGCAGCAGCATCAACAGAGCAATCCACAAATGAATCCTGCATATCAGTTCCAGCAACAGCAGCCGCCCGGCGCTGCCAACAAAATGAATCAACAGATGACATTTGGTTCCGGCAATGCCAATTTGATGGCCAGCAGCAACAGCAACATTTCGCCGCAACAGCAACAACAACAACAGCAGCAGCAGCAATTATTGCAACAGCAGCAGCAACAAAGACTTTACCAGCAACAACAACTGCAGCAACAGCAAATGCAGCAGCAACAGCAGTTGCAACTGCAACAGCAACAGCAGCAGCAACAACAACAACAACAACAGCAACTGCAGCAGCAACCCTCGTTGCATGCCTCGCCCAGCCACAATGCCGCCAACCTGTTGCGTCGCACCTCGCAGCTGGCACAGCAACAGTTGTCGGAAGCCGCAATGGCAGCCGCACAGCAACTACAACAGCAGCAGCAACAACAACAACGCGGTCAGCGACCTCCAATGCTGGGCCAGACGGGTCAACAGTCCTCAATCGATCACTTTGATCATTACAAGCGTCCGCCAAGTCGCGACTCCTCCATCGATCGTTATGCCCGCGCGGCGAGTCGGATGAGCGGCGGCTTTGCCGGCTCCCGTCAGACGTCGCTGGATCGCTCCGGCCAGACGGATGCCCTGCCCAATGGCGGGTCCAGCACACCCGATGGCCGTCCCCGGGCTGGCTCAGTATTTCGGGGCACAACACCAGTGCCGAGTGCCAGCACGGCAACGACCGTCCACAACAACTCGACCATGACCGGCAACGGTTCGTTGCCCTCGGGCGCCGGCGGACGATTGTCGAGAGCGGGCACGCCCAGTTTAGGTGGTGGTGGGCGGGCGCCCAGTCAGAGCAATGCGGCGGATCAGCCGCTCTTCTCGTCGCCCAATCAGCCCTTCGAGGATGTGCTGCTGCGCCAGCGAACGCTCGGTCAGGATATCATTCCCTCGCCCTTGCAACCCAAACGCACGGAGAGCTTGTATCTGCCCGCCAAGCCCGTGACACCGGTGGGCATGGCCATGGGCGGCAAAGGTGGCGGCGGCGGAGGTGGTGGCAAGAAAATGAAGGTAAGTCAAAACAAACTTGACAATATTACTAGATTTCAAGAACTAGAAGCTAAAATATCAAATGTAAAACCAGGCATTAAAACCCTAACCGAAACCATAACCTTTAACCGGTAAAAAGCGATTGAAATTTAAAACCGTAACCGAAAAAAAATTTTCATTTAACCGAAACCTTTAAACCGAAACTCTGTAAACCAAAATAACCGTTTCATTTATAAGGGTTAATTACGGTTTTTCATACATTCAAAATCAAGTTAATATTAATTTAAAACGAAAAATTTTTAACAGTTTTGTTTCTTTCCGAGTCATAAAATCTAATGCCAGATCGAGATTTTAGAAACATTAATATAATTAATATTCGAATCGAATCCTTCTATCTCTAAAGCTAACATTAGTTATATTTCAGTAAAAATCTGATATTGTAACTTAACTTATTTACAAATAATTTTAATAAAAATTGGCAGTTCACCATAAAATGTGGAAATTATATTTTAAAAATTTAGAGTGCGTATGCCAATTTTTAAGTTCAAGCTAATTAACTGAATGATATATTGAAAATAATGTAAAGCAAATATGGTCAAGTTTAAAAGTAATTTATGGTTTTTTCCACCAAGTACTTATTATTAGAAAAGTTTAAAAAGGCATAGAGTTCTCATCTATTTTTCAATCTTCAGTCTGATATTATTTATTTACTTTGTAAATATTAAAATCTTTTTATGATCTTAACGTTCAATACTTTGAAAAGAGCTCAAGCAAACAATTAATGTTTATTTTGCGTAAGTTTTAAATAAATAAGAATTAAAGGAAATTTATTAATATCTATGCACTTTGATGTGGGCCATAAAAACTGCACGCGTCTGTCCGTCTGTCTGTCCGTCTGTCTGTCTGTTTGTCTGTTTGTCCGGCAGTCTGTCGAATTCCCGGGCTGCTGCTCCTCAAATATTTCATAACACAGTTAATACGCGCAATTAACTTAATTCGTATGCTATATATCTGCCACAACGAGAATAGATAGAAGAGATATGTCTATATACCTACTTTACCAAATGCTCGAAGAGAGAAAAACAGAGAGAACGCGAATTGATTTCTCTCCCATAAAGTACCAAACATGTGCCCATTCTCCGGCTATTTATAGGCGGGATTTGAGTGCACGCCAGGCCGCAATGGAATGCAGCAGACAGATCTCTCAGAGATCTCGGAGAGTGCTGAATGCGATGAACACTTCACAAGTGGTGGTCGCCCATTGGAAAATGTTGTCGCCAAGCAGCCAGGCGACAATTTTCCGACATTGCTTTGGTAGTATCAAAAGACGCGTTGATCTCGTTAGAAGCCTGAGAAAGATTCCTTCCATCAGCACAGAAAAAGAAAACGGAAAAAGAAAGCAACCAAATAAATAAATAAATACTTAAACAATATAAATATATATTTCGAGTCACATATAAGAATCTAAAGAGCAATCGTTGTTGTCGTTGTTCTTTTCTTATTTTTTTTGGCTCATTGCCGTGCGTTCAACTATTTTTGGCCATTTGGCGCATTGCTGCCAACTGACAACAGGCGGACAAACGGACATACGGACAGACAGTCGGCATAATTTGTGTGTTTAGTCAATATTGAAGCGTCATGTACAACTCGTTTACAAATTGGAGGCGCCGCCAATAGAATTGAAAGACTTATGCAAGCGTTGACCACAGTGCTTGCAAAACTGTTGTAAAAAAAGAAAATAAATAGATATACATAATACAAATAGTAATAATAATGGATTGGTATCCGGAGGAGGATGAGGAGGAGTTGATGTTCTCGCCAGCGCTGTTGGCGCGTCGAGCAAGCGAAAGTTGGATTGTCGAGCCACCCGTTGAGGTCGTGTTGCATTTAATTAAATTGCATTAAATTAATTAAATTTAATTCTCATTTCCCTTTTTCTCTTTCTGTTTCTCTCGCTGCAGACGGTGCCCATTAATGTGACGCTGCAGCGAAAGAAATCCATGCCAGATTTTCAGGAACTGCCGCGTGCCACGGAGGCCATGAGTCGAGAGGAAGTGTCCGTCTTGGGCTCGGCACGCCGTGAGGCAGTGCGTCGTCAAATCGAGGCCAACGAGCGCCTCAAGGCGAATCCCTTGCTGTATTTGGTTAGTCCCCAAGTTAAGGTAAGTTTCTAATCGATTGACATTATAATTTAGCAGAGTTGTGCCTATAAGCATTATCATTACTTTAAATTAACATTGAAAAAAGTAGTGCCAATGAAATTTCATTTCAGTACGCGTTGAAAAAACTAGTGATAATGAAAATTCACTTCGGTAGGCATTGAATATGAAAAGTAATAAACATTTTTGGGTGGCATTAAGTAATGGTAGTGAAAAACTCAGGGACTGCAATCATTATAAGTGATATTAAAAAAATTTTGAAATAATAATTATTTTCAAGTTTTATAGATTTGTTCACAAAATAATGAATAATTTTAAGTAATACTTTATTATCAATAATCATTATTTTTGAGCAAAAAAAAAAAAACCTATAGAATAATCATTATTTCATGAGTTTTATTTTTTGCTCATTATTTTTTGAACTTGAAACTTGAAAAAATTTTATTAGTGCTGAAAATGCATAAATGTGCTATAGAGAAGAATATTGGTATCTTTCTCGGTGTCTTAAATTTATTATAAGTGAATGATTTTTGATTACAAAAAAAAAAAAACAATTAATCATTATTTGCAGTCCCTGGAAAAACTTCTTTAATTACCATTAATAATTACTTATTTTAAATAAATAAAAAATTGGCAATATTTTGAAAAATTAAAAAAAAAATTAGAAATTGTTTTTCCTATCCTTTTCGCTATATTTATACACTTAAATATTGCAATTGTAATAATTTATAGTGTGTAAATTTACTCTCTTAAGGTAGCCATATTAATAATATCGCATAAAACTGTCTTATACAAATAAGTTTTATTCTTTTGCTCGAAAATAATGATTATTGGTTCAGAAGTAAAGTGTAACTTAAAATAAATCTTTATTTTATGAGAAAATCTATAAAACTTGAAAATAATTATCATATCAAAATTTTTTTAATATCACTTATAATGTTACAGTCTCTGACTTTAATTTTTTTTTAATATTTCCAATTTTTTTAAGTTTAAAAAAAAAAGTAATTACTAATGGTAATTAAAAAAGTTTTTCACTAGCATTACTAGTTGCTACCGAAAAATGTTCATTTTTTTTTATATTCAATGGCTACTGAAGTGAAATTTTATTAACACTACTTTTTTCAATGCCAATGAAATGACAAATTTATTAAAAAAAAGTAGTTAACTAGGAACAACTCTTTCATTTTCTCAAGGATTAAATAAAAACTCTTAATTTTCTTACAGGATTGGTTTGTGCGCCAGCAGCTGATGCTGCTCGTGCTCTTTGTCAATGTACTGTTGGCGCTACTGTTTGTCAAGATGCTTACCTAGCGCCGGATGCGGCAAACCACACGGAAAAGATGCAAGACAACAATAATATCAACAACAGCAACAACAACAGTCAACAAAGCGGATAAAACTGCAATAACTGTTTGGAAGTCACTGTGCGTTTAAGTGTAGAGCAGTTTTAAAGCTACTGTGGTGAATTTCACTCGCCAAGTCGACCTGAAACTGAGCCCACAGTGAACGCTGTATTTTGTGGATTCTGTGTGGTTGGATATTTGAATATTTTTTTGTGCGGCTAAAGCTAACAATTTGTAGCATTTGCAGTAAACATATATCTAAAATACTATACATAATAATATATATCAATATGTATAAAAACAAGCATAAATCGAATTAAATACTAGACTGCAGCCAAATTAAAAAAAAAAAAACAAAACAAATGGAAAATAGATGAAATTTCATTTAAAATTACGCAAAACTGCAATGCACAAATCATAGTAAATTTAATATTTAATTAATAAATGGCTGTGCAGCCATTGCATAAATCAAATTTGACAAGCCAACTAAACAATTTGTATTTGTGGCTAATAAACAAATGGAAACGGAAACGGAAACTAAACCTATATGCAAATCAATTTAACGAATTTTTCTACACATTTAATGTAATATTAATATACATATATGTAAACAAAAACCATTTCAACTACATGCTTACATACTTAACATTATCAAAGTTTAAACCATACATACAAACACACATACACACACATATATAAATATATATAAATATATTAAAACAAAAGAAGCAAATTTTAGACAAACACAATGAAAAACCGATGAAAATGAACAATTTCCTATTTGCAATTGAATTTAAATTTAGTCAGCAACTAATCAAAAAGGCAACTATATAAAAAATATTTATAGAAAAAAAACAAAACTATTTGTAAAAATTAGCGAAATTTTGTGGGACCTAAAACGACGACAACAGCAAAATGATAAAACAAAAGTTTAATTAATATGTATTTCAAACGACAAGTTTTGGGCTAAAAGGAATATTTTGGAATGAACTTAAACTACGTAAAGATGAATTAAGATTGAGATTGTTGATGATTGAAGCTGTATATATAACTTTTAAATTTATCATAATCATAACTATAAAATTTAATTATTTTTCTCCATAAAATTATATAAATACTTATTTAATTTCATAGCTGAAACTATGCCATTTTGAAATGTTAGCAATTTATCGTTTTTTTGGTTCTGTATTATTTCAAATACATTGTAATTATTTTTATTTATTTATAATTTGTTATTTTTTATGATTATATTATTTTAAAAATAAACAACAAAAATAATTGCACATGTGTGCAAAGGTATTTATTTTTTTCTGGTCTTCTTTTCTCCACATACTATTTTCTGCTCTATCTTTGTCTTTCTTACTACTTGAAATTCTTGATATATTTTTATAAAAGATAAACTCTCAAGTGCAATTATATAAGCTGTAAAACTTTCTGCTTTCTTCAGCTGCTTTGAGATTGGCAGAAAAACCTTACAAATCGAAAGACTTGAAACTGAAAATTGTTGGCTGATGTTTGAATGGAAAATTTAATTTGTCGTACCAGATATTGGATAAATGCATACAACAAATATAAATATATAATAAAGAAATACATAATAACATAAATAAATATATATATTTGCATACGACATTAAACATAGCAAAAAAAATTAAGATATTTATGTAAATAAATATGGCTATGCATATACTTCTTATATATATCGGATGTGCAAGCATAACCAAAAAAAACAAGCTGGAAATTATAAAAATAACGATCGAATCTTATTAAATGTTATCGACAACATAAAATATATCAAAAAATTGCATAATAAAATCCACTTTTTCAAGGCTATAATATAATAAAAAAAAAACATTAAAAAATGATACGAAGAAAATAAAATTAAAAAATATGGCTATCTGTACTTTTCGTGGGAATAACAGTTACGAAGATCTTTAGTAGCCGAAGAAAAGAGCTTTAAGCTGATTATAACTGATGCTTTAAATACTTTTATTTGTGATTACTCCATCAAAAGCACCAAAAAACACATTTTCCTGGATGAATTCACAGTCCTTGAAGATGTTCCAAATATTTAAAATAAATTAAAGTCAACATTGATTTGTATTCGAAACGCTTTATTATCTTTTTCAATTGCTTAAAGTGTTTTCTAGCATTTATCAAAATTTGTTGAGAGTACATTTTTCGCGATTTCTTGTTGAGTTTTTTTTTTAGCAGACTTTTCAGCTTTAAGTAACAATACGACGCACTACACATAATCATTTGACTTACGTATTTATCGTTTGAATTATAGAAAAAAATGTAAGTAAATTGCTAGCATATTGTACTATAAAGAGCTGGACTCGTATAATGATATTATTCAAGGAATTGGCAATTTTTATTGAATAAACAAAACTAATTGAAATACTTTTGTAAGTATGTCTGTATATATTCCTATATAGGTGTATGCATAATATATGTTAAAAAACATAGGTCGACCTAATGACCACATTGCTTGCATTCAAAACAATTAAGCGCGTTTTCAAAAACAAAATAAAATATAATATAATTACAACAATGAAAAGCGTTTGAATGGTTTTAAGAGCAAGCAAAGGGTCCGATTGAATTAAACAAAAAGGCAAATGAAAGCTGTTAACAAAAAAGTCAGAAGGTTATGGCCGATATGCGCTGGAACGGCTCATAATGCGCCCGGCTTCAGGGAAAACGATAACTTTGGTCTTGAATTATTTTTGCCCAATATGACCTTTTGCTCCTCCTTGACACGCTTCTCCTGCTCCTTGCGCATCCGCTGCCGCTCCTCATCCATCAATCGTTGCTCCTCAATTATGGCTAAGCGTTCTTCGGCCTGTCAATCAAAATAAATAATATTAAAAATGAACATGATAATAAATTCAGTTAACTTGCCAATTTTCTTTGCGCCTCTTCGATTTTTCGATTATTTTCAGCCAAAATTTCTTCAAGTTCTTCGCGCTTTTGCTTTTCCTCCTCCTATAAAACCCAAATAAAGTTGCGTATTAATAAATCAAATTTAACACTGGATCAAATGCTTAAGAATAGTTATAGTTATTGTTATATATAGAGAAACGGTTTCTTCAACATCGACTTTGGTATTTCTCTTTCTGGTGGACTGCTTTGGCAGTTAAGATCTAATTTTATGTTTAACAATAAGTTACATAGTAGATTTTTGGTGGAAAGTAAAAAACATTTAGTAGTGTCTAATAAAAATGTTTAAATGATAGTTGGTATACTTTTGTACTTGTTTTTTTTTCTTTAAATTTAACTTTTTACAATAAGAGCACACAACATTAACAAATTTACTGTAACATTTTTTTTTACATTTTTTTATTGTTCAAATTTTGTCTCTTCTTTTTTTTTTTGTTTTTGTGTTTTTTTTTTTTTTTTTGCTACTTACTATTGAAATAGTTCATTTTTCCAGTTTAATGACTAAATCATTTTGTTAATTTTTGGCTTTGCTGCGAATTTGCATTTTGATTTACGTTTGTATTCAGCTACAGTTATAGTTGTTTAATCAAAATGGTTTACATTACAAAACAAATTAGGATGCGTTTGGATAAACGATAAATGTGTTTGTGTGTGTGTGTGTGTATGTTGATATCAACAAACATAAAGTTATTAAAGTAAGTACATAAATAAATTAAATAATTGGCACGACAACAACAACAAGTACAGTCATACCCATTGACAAATGGTAATCCGGCTTATGAGATAGGATAACAATCTTAAGACTGATCAGCATTGATGCTCCTAGTATGACGAATGTTCCTAGATTAGAGATCGTTGGACTTATTCTTAAACATTTCCTTCATGTTCATTTTATACAAATGTTGTAGTATGTATGTAGTTTGTTTATCCATTTTGTTGCACACGTTGATTGCGTTTTGTTTGTTTAAGGAACTCACTCACCCGTTTTAAATCGATAGGCCGCTTTATGGGTCTTTATGAGGCACTTTGTCATGCTGCGCACAGTTGAAACTAATCTATGCTAGGCTAAATCTTAGGCCCGACCACCAAATAAGAGCATTGGACCAACTGTACTCTCTCTAATAATGTTATCACTAAGGTTTATGACTACGCCTCGAATTCAATTTGTACGATATGTGTGTATGTGTGTGGGTGTGGAACATCTTGTAGAACATCATGTGGCCAAATTCTCCTCAAAGTTGGACTCCGGCTTAGGTACGGGTACGGGTGTCATAGGTTCGTTGGGATTGGGATGGCTACATGCCAAACTCATATACACTCCCTTGCACACTCACACCACATACACAATCACAATCATTCGAAAGAAGCGCAGCATATGGCGCATTATTATGTAACAACAACAACGATTTACAGTAACCAATCAAAATAATAATTATGTGTATCAGAAATCAAACAAAAGATGAAGCTAAAAGTAATGCAATAGAGATTTATGCGCTGCAAGACACATTTTTGGTTTTTGTTTGGGTTTTGGTTGGTAGAAAAAAATAAATAATAATTACAAAATTATTTGGCAATAAGACAGAAGCGAAATGTGCAGCGACGTGCCCAAATTGTTCAGTGTGTTTGTGTATGGCCGTGTGTGTGTGTCGTTATCGCTGTGCTTGCTCCGAGAAGATGAGCCTACTGTCTACGGATTAACAATGACATGAGAATGGATGTTAATGTTCAGCCAAACGATGAAGTCAGTTCTGTTCGTGATTGTAAATTCCATCGAAAACGAAAGAATCTTTGGAAAAAAGTCAACAAAATAATAGCATTTTCGAAAATCAATCAAATTATAAATACACTAGTTGTACACTAGATGTACTTCTTGGATAATGGTGATACGAGTTAGGGAAGTTCGATTGTATATACCTTTTTTACTCTAATAGCTATTGTAAGTCAAGTCTTGTAGTAAGTCAAGTCTTGTTTCCAAATGGAAAATTTAGAAAACTAGAAAATCAAATAAGTTCACTCTGGGCATCCCCTATTTTAATAAAAAAAAATATTTTTATTTTAAAAAATAAGTTTAAGTTAAGTTTTAAAAAATGTGATTTTTAATTTAATTTTTAACTTCATATTCGTTTTTGGAAGGTCCAAATTAGTCTAAAAAAAAGGATTTTAAGTGAATTTTTTAGCATCAATGTATGAGTTTTAAATGTTATGTTTCAGCCTGGTTCCATTAAAAAAAACCTGATACGTTAATATGCGTTATTTAAAATGAAATTAAATTTAGGGATTATTTTAAAATTAAATGCAAAATTACAACTAAAAATGCTATATTTTGCAGATTTTGTTATCAAGAACAGGACTGACATGATTTAATGAGGGTTAGTAATGTTATTACACACACAGTCACACATACACCCGCACACACCCATACATAGACATGGGCACACTGAGCCATTTAGCTGGTGAAGTTGAAATATTGGAAACGCCGCTACACAGTTTCAGGTAACATATATTTTCAAGACGACTGTTTGCAACTGCTGTTGGTTTTGGTTTTGGTATTGCTTTGGTTTTGGTTTTGATTTTGTACGTGTGTGTTTCGGTAGAAGTCGTAGGCTGTTTATTCTGTTTGTGCGTGTAGTAGTTATTGGTATTGTGGTAGCAGCAGTCGTCCAGCGAAATCTGAATACGAGCACCTACCTCGCGACGGCGTTCTTCTTCGCGTATCTGCTCGCGCCGCTTCTCCAGCTCCAGCATCATATCACGTTCCATTTCCGCTTTGGCAGTCTCGACGCGTCTGTTCACCTCCTGTTCAATTTCGTCGCGTCGCTTCTCGAGCTCCTCCTCGACACGTTTCTTGACAAGCATTTCAATGCGTTTGGCTGCTTGCTCCTCAATGGTTTTCTGCTCAGCTTCCTTTTGGCGGCGCTGCCGTTCCATTTCGGCCAGACGCTCCACCTGCATTAAATTTTGCTACCAAGACAATTGAACATACTTAGAGCAGTAACAAATATGAACCATTACGTCTACGTACCTCATCCAGTTTCTTAAAGCGACTGCGCTTGTGTCGGCTACGCTGTGTCTCATGGTCCGAGTACTGTTGACTATCACTGCTCGATGAGCTGGAGCGTTTACGTGACTTTGAGTGCGAGTGCCGGTGATAATCGCGCTCTGTGTGTGAGTGTATGTGTGTGTGCCTGTCGTTCCGATGCCTGTCGCGCTCTCGCCGACCGTGCTGGTTAATCTCTGTTGATTTGTCTCTATCCGTCCGACTGCTGCGTGTGCAACTGTTTCGCTCACGCTCGTGCTCGTGGTCCCGATCCCTTTCACGTTCCCTGTCCCGATTGTGTGACTTACTCTTGCTGCGTTTCTTGTGCTTGCTTTTATGATGACGTCGCTTCACCGATGGACTGCGAGAACGTGAACCCATTTTATATAAAAGAATAATGCAAGTTGAACGTGTTTTTCTCAAAATTTATTGCTCAGTTTTCACAAAAACAAAATCAATCTACAGATGCCTTAAAAACAGTGCTGCATAACGTTAATATATAGTATTTCCCTAACGCCGATTGCAACACTAAATATCCCACAAAAATACTAAACAATAAATGCATGGCGCGTCATTTAAATTGAATTTAATATAAATTATGAATTATCAGCAGAGTGCATTTTTTATTTAAAAATTAATTACAAAATTTAGTATCTTTTGCAAGACCAGCGAATCACCATCGATAGCGGAATTATTCGATATATCGATAATTTGTATGCTTTATTTATCCATATCGATTATCATTGCATCGAACTTATCAATCATTTCTTGATAGTCCTTAAAGCCCGCTAAATCCTTTGCAGCATCTTTGGCCAACCATTTAAGTTCTGTGTGCTCATCAGACAGAACCACCGGTTGGTTTGGATTTCGAAGCTCCGCTAGCCAGTAGATAACAATCTTAGGTTTTCCTTTGACTTCGTAATTCAGATTGACTTGCTTGTCGCGATAAATAATTAAATCCTTTTCGTCATAACTGCTTAAGAAGATTTGTTATCAACATGCAGTCGACTGAATTTTTATGCACTTACCCGGCTTCTTCCTTTGTTTCTCGCAGAGCCGTGGTGAAATCATCCTCGCCGGGATCCACATGGCCCTTAGGTGCGCTCCAGTGAAAGTCGCCATAAGAAGCTTTTAGCAACAAATATTCAATTTGTCCACAAAGGCGACGGAAAAGAACAAAACCTGCTGCCCTCTTACCCATGTTGCTTGTAAATAACCAGTGCTGCCAACTTTTTATCAACAAAAAAAGCTATTTTTAGCACGAAATGACAGGAAATTAGGTAAATTTTGTATGTTGTTTGCATGTGTAAGAAACGGGAGATTTGTTTGTTCAAGACCAAAATTTCTTAAATTTGTTTAAGCACAAAATAAAACTTATGAAATAATGATTATTCCATAAATTTTTTTTTTGCTCAAAAATAGTGATTATTTGTTCAGACTTAAATTAAACCTTAAAATTAATCATTATTTTGTGAGCAAATTAATAAAATTTTCAAAAATTTTAATAATGGTGAAAATGCATAAATGAGAAATAAAGAAGAATATATTTTTCGGTGTCTCAAAGTTATTATAAGTAAATGGTTTTTGGATTACAAAAAAATAAAAACAAATTATCATTATTTGCAATCCCTAAAAAAAAATCAATAGATTAGATAAATGCACTAAAATAAAATAATTTATTAGAGGACAAAGTTGTCCGTGAGCAGCATACTATTATTTAAATAAAGAGCCAAGAGTTTGGCGTTTAACAACACTGCATTGTTGATTTACATTGCTCAAGCCGCGCACGTTGTCAGGTGGATGTGAATTATATAAAAAATAAAAATCAAAAACCGTGAAAGAAATGTACGCCTTACTGCGCCGCTTGGCGAGCGCCTCCATCACAAACGCCTCCAGTCCCAGCCTGGTACGGAGCTACGCCTCATTCACAGTGCAGGATGTGTACCGCGAGATTCCCGAGGACACGGGCACGCTGCTCACCCAGTTCGCCAAGCACATCGCCGTGGAGCGGTACAAGTGCGAGGAGCACGTGCTGCCGCCGTCAAAGATACGCTACTCCGACTTTTTTCCCATAACGGACGAACGTTACTTCCGGCGAACGGTGCAAAAGACGCAAGCGGATCAATTGCCTTCCCTGATTATCCACGCCTCCAGCTATCGCTCGAATGCAGCAGTTCCAATGTATGCCGCGGCCTTAAATGCTCTGGATGCACATGCGGCGGCACAATTAAATCAGATGGACACAACAACTGTGCTGGAAACCCTGTACGCATTTCTCTTTCTCATGCCCAACTGGCTGAGAAGGACGGATTTCTATCATGCAGCGATGCGGCGCCTGGCGGGGGAATCCACTAGCAGTAAGCAGCGTTTTCTGCAAGTCTGCTTCTACCTCGGCCTGCAGAAGCAGTACCAACAAAACGATCTGGAGGCGTTCCTGGCCACACAACTGCCCGATCATTTGGCCAGCCTCAGTCCGTTGGACTTAGCCATAGTTTCCAATGCCTCCTATAAGACATCTACGTTGCTGACGGGCGCTGTCCGTGAGGCTTATGAGGCTGCACTCGTGGCTGCCACTTTGAATCTGAAGCTGGCCTCCGACAGCTCTGCGGATGCACTGCTGGTTTGCTATATCAAAGCTATGCGTTTACAGCGCGTGCAGGACGAGCGTATCTGCCAGTATCTGCAGGAGATTTGCCTGAATCCCGCAGAGCTTTCGCTGCTGCAGCCACGTGGATTGGCGCATATCTTTGCTTACTTCTCGGAGATGAGGTGGGATCATCCGGAAACAGTGCAAACGATTGTCGAACGATTAATGCAATTGAAGCCCAGCGAATTACGTGCCAAGGATTTGAGCACATTCCTCTGGTGCTGTGCACAACTGAATTGCACTTTGAGTGCCGCTCAGCGTAAGCAACTGGAGCTGATTGCACTGCGCAAACTTGATAATGGCGAATACAATCGCTTTCCCGACCAATTGGTGGACACATGTCTTTCTCTCTGCATTCTGGGCCATCATTCCAAGCAGCTGTTCGATGCGGCCGAAGAGCTTAAGGCCAATCAGCACCAGCGTTACCAGCGTGCCCAGCCTAAAGTGGACAGTCGTCTTATTGTTCTACGCTCCGCCGTTGCCATCGAGCATCCCGAATGGACGGACATGAGAAAGGAGCAAATCTTCAAGGAGTTCGCACGTGCACCTGGCTATTTACTAAAACAACGGGAGGATCTAACGACATATGCCAATCAGCTGGGAAAGGATGCCGAGGTGGAAGGCGTTGATCTGGTGTGTCCCGTAGTGGGCATCAATTTGCCCAGTCTGCGGGTCCAGACGCTCGGGGAGCAGGCAACCGTTTACTTCGTGGAGCTGTTGACTCCCGAGCAAACACTGAAATTCAGTCAGACAGCGACATCTCTAATACGACTCAAACGACGTCTTCTGGAATTGTTGGGACATCGCGTGGTGCTGGTGAGTTTGGCAACATCTAATCTAATTCCAAAATATAAGTCTTTAATTTAAAAATGTAAAATAATGTAAGAGAAATAACTTTTATTTAGAATTTTTGAAAAATAAATAGTGGACGGTACCCCGTTCTTACAAAGGAAAAGCAAACACTGCTTATTATACAAATATATAAATCGCTATTGGTTCAGATATCTCAGACAACGAAAAAGTTTTTCGCACTAAGATTTGATGTTCGACTGATCGTTCCAAAAATCTAAAAACAACTCGGTCTGCGTGCAATATAGACAAGCCTACATACCAAGTTTGGAATCTCTAGCTCTTATAGTCTCTGAGATCTAGGCGCTATTACAGACGGAGACTGACAGACGGACACTGCTATATCGACTCGGCTGTTGTTGCTGAACAAGAATATATATATTCTTTATACTAATAGACCCGTATACGTTTTTTAAGCACGGGGTCTAATAACACAAAGATTTAAGCTATAATTTTTTAATACAAGTTGTCATATAATTATTTCGGAATTCTTTATTTTGATCAAAAGATCCAATATTTTTTAGTTTTTTAATAAACTAAACATGCAAAATAAAATAAAACAAAAATGATCATTTTTTTTACCATTTATTATTGTTGCACTCCCTGAAAAATATCAACAAACTATGTTTATATTATAATTTTTGTTTTCAAAACATCAACTTTTCCAGCTGCACTCTGGAGCCATGGCAACCAATGCGCAGGCGCTGCAGCAACTTTTGGAGCAAGCAACTGAAGCTGGGAACGAGGAGACGCCGCAAGAAATGAAAGGCTTAAATAATTAAAACTTGTGATATATTTACATATAGAATCTACGTCCCGTAGCTTTAATTAACAAGTTTGTAATGTAATTAATTTAATAAAAATAACACTAAATTAAATGTTCAACAATCTATACATAATACAGAGGGCAAGCTGTTGTCGTTAGGGAGGTCAACGCTCATCTGACCGACTTGATCTTAGCCTTGAGCACAATATAGGCGCCCAGTCGAAATAGGAAGGTCATTGCAACCAATGCAATGATATCCTTCCAGAACTGATCACCCGACATGGTAATCTCCTCCAGAAATTTTCTTGGATATCTGCAAAGCAATGGGAACTTAATAAATCAACTTATCGCCTTTTGGAATACAACTTCATTACCTGTAATGGCAATAGGGCGCCTCGTTGCATTCCAGGGTGCCACGATCCAGTCCATAAATGGCAGCTATAAAGCCCTCTAGACCATATCGTAAATGGGATATATGACTGCCCCATTTCAAATAGCTCGGCAGATCCCGCAGCGTGACACCGAAGCCAGCGAACATCATCATGGGAATGGTGAGCACGGGAGCCAGGAATGTGCCATTGACCACATTGAACCAGGCGCCAATTATTAGACCAAAACTTTGTCCCACAAATACAACGAGCAAACTGATGGAAAAGAACATCCAGAAGCGCACCCATTCCATCGGCTGATAACTCCATAAATATATTATAACCGAAAATACAAAACTAGTGAAAATCTGTCAAGTAAAAAATGGGTATTATTAATGGAGTTACTGAGGAGCGAACTAGGCACTCTCTAACCGTTAAGGGCAAGTCTACAAGCGTCATGGCAAAGTAAAAGGCCTTCAGGGAGTACCAGCGATTGAAGTGTTCCTTGATCAATATCGTCATCTCAATGGGGACTAGAATGAGAAAAGATATTCATATTTATAGAGGCAACCAAGAAAATCAAAGAGGGTTTCAAAAATCAATATTTAGAGCCTGTATTTAAGAATTACAATAGGTTTATTCAGTTTGTTGAAAAAAAAAATTCTAAAATCTATTCTCTAGTTTTTTTTTAATTTTTTGAAAACTGCAAAGAAGCCACTTTTAGTATGAAAATGAAGAAAAAGTGGCTTTTTGCAGTTTTCAAAAAATTTAAAAAAATTTTTGGCAAAGAGATTTTTCATCAAATTTTTTTGCAGTCACTATAAGAATGGTTTTTTGAATCCAAACCTTTTTGTTTGAGCCCGAGGAATTAAGTAGACTTACAAGAAATCGAAATTTTCAAAGGGTACTTAATGGGTTAAGGAAAGTTTTTATCGTTCAAACGGTTCTTAGGTTTCATACGGTTTTCCTATGGTCTAATAAATAAACACTTTAAAAAACTCCAAGAACCGCTCTTTTGTTGTGTCCGTTTTTCTTTGACCTCTACTGTATGTTCAAATTTAATTCTTAATAAGAAGAGAGTCTTTCAGATTTGAGTGTGCTCGAATAGGTGCAGGGTCTCTCCCAGTCGAGTATGCTCTTTACATAAGCAAAAAAAAACTAAATTTTTATCCATTATTTGGTCAATAAAGAATTTGACTATTGGTTTATCACATAGATAATTTTATACTTGAAAATTTAATCAATTGATAATAACGATAAAAGTTTCAATTATTTTATACTTACATGTTAGCACTGTCAACATCATGGTGGTCATGGAATGATGCATCAATATGGCAAAAAGTAGATTATAATTGTCGAGAACTCTTGATCCCTCCCGTCCGGCGTGATCGTACATAGCTCCATAGAGCACCGCTACCGCAATGTTGACGATGATCCGCATGTGTGTCATCGTCGTATCCCGACGAGCCTTAATGTAGCCACGTCGCAGCAGGACGGAGCATTGATTGGTGAAGCTGGTGTTTTCCAAGGAAACGTTCTTGGTGCGTCTAGGGATGGGATGCTTCCTCATGAGGGCCTCGGCACGGAGCACCGATCCCGGATTGTTGAACCACGTCAGACAGCTGCCATTCTCATTGGCGCTCTTGAGCGTATCGATCTTATCGAATCCGTACTCGCCACAGGCCAATTCAATAACTATAAATTAAATGTCAATTAACTACTCAGGGACCGCAAATAATGATTATTGAAATTTTTTCACATCAAAAAATCAAAGACTAGAATACATATATAAAAAACTAAACTAAACTCACAAATTATCATTATTTGTTTTATCAGAGCCCGTAACTTTTATAAGTCTTAAAATAAAAATTGAAAATTAACACTTATTTTCAAATTTGTATTTTAAAGTTATGAAATTACAATTATTTTTAATTTTTATTTGGAAAGTAAAAAATAATCATTTACATTCAAATTTTAATTAAAAGTTGTCAAACAACAATTATTTCTGGTTATTTAATAAATAATAGTTATTTCGTAACTTTTATTTTAAAAATCAAAAAATAAAAGTTAAAGTGAATATCTTTTGAACCAAGTGGTGTATTACCAAAAATTAAAATTAATCTTGATCTATGATTCGAGACCTTTCATGTGATGCATCACACTTTATAAATCAATTACTCTTATTTTTTATTTTGACTGAACAAATCAGAAATAAGTGTTATTTCACAATTTTTATTAAAAAAGTTGAATTTATAATAAGATTTCAAAATAAGAATTAAATTTGATTTATATCTTATAAATTGAAAATAAAAGTTGTTGGCAAATATCGATAGTTCCGACTGAAATACAAATTTTAGTATTTACCATTTTACTGAAGGAAATACTTTACATTGTTTTTTAGATGAAATTAGCATTCCTAATTCTTATTTGCAGTCCCTGTTATTTATGATTTCTATTTTTTTCGCTCAAAATAAAACTCACTTTAAATTCATGGCTTTTGTGTAGGATTTTTACCCAATATTTTTGCATATCCTTTTAAAAGAAACCCACGGGACCCATAAAACGCAAATAAAATATTTAAAATGATTAGGTAAACTTTTTTGAAAGTGAGTTTTATTTTGAGTGAAAAACAAAAAATCACAAATAATGATTACATGTGAGTTTTATTTTTATTGCTCAAGATTAATCATTATCATTGAAGTAAATCCTTAAAAATCTTTCATTAATCATTAGTATGTAATTTGTATAATATAACTCATAATGATTACGGCCCCTGCAATTATTTAACTTTCTGGGCCAAGTTTCGAGCAGATACTCACTGTAATCAGCCGGATTGTGGTACATGGGACAGGGCAGATCCACCGATTGCAGGAACGGGACCAGCTTCTGAGTGCCGCCTTGATAGAGGCAGTTGCCGGCGGATAGGACATAGACCTGATCGAATATCTGGAACAATTTGGCAGTGGGTTGATGGATGGTGCAAATGATGGTGCGACCCTGGGAAGTCAGTCTCTTGAGCAACTCCAGGACTTTGGTGCAGGAACTGCTGTCCAAGCCGCTGTAAAGAAAGAGAAGATTATTCAAAATGCACCCAAGGAAGATAGATAGTTAGATAGTTGCTTACGTCGTTGGCTCGTCCAAGAACATTACAGTGGGATTATTAATCAATTCCAAGGCAATGGATAGCCTCTTCTTCTGACCTCCGGACAGACGCATTGTCAGCGTCTGGTCGTGATCGTAAAGACCCAGCAGCAATAGAATATCTTCAATCTATGAAGGAATTATTATCATAAGATTATAATTTACTTTATGTATTCTCGAAGTGAACTCACTCTGCTCTCCTTCTCCTCGTAGCTGACATTCTCACCCAATTTGAGATCGGCGGCAATATGCATATTTTCGCTAACGGTCAGCAAAGGCTGCAGTCGATCATCCTGTGTGATATAGCAGGAAAGGCGACGGAACGAGGCTATAAAGGGAAAAACATATAATTATAATTAGAGAAGAATTCCCTTAAATTTCATTTAATTTACTTACGCAAATCTCGTCGTCGTCCATTGAGCAGTATGGAACCCATCACTCCAGTGGTCTTAAAGCCCGATAAAGCATCAAGTAACGTGGATTTACCTGCTCCAGATGGACCCATAATGGCAATCAGCTGGCTGCCCGGAAACTTTCCACAGACATTATGCAAAATCTCCTTCTCGCCTAAATAGACGCAATTTAAATGCAATCATTAATAACTTGTGTTATTATTAATAGATTATTGAATCAATATGATCATTTAATTGTTGTTATAACTAAGAACACTCAATTAAACAATTAGCTACTCCAAACAGCACTTGTTTAAGGAAATGAATCTAATTAATATCTCAATAATACTTCACAAATAATGACAAAATAATGACTCGTAAGTCATCTTTGCTCAGCACTAATAATATGTATTACACAAAACTTGTTACAGAATATTTAATTAGTCAAAGGTACTTGAAGAAAATAATTATTTATTTTGCATGAAATTCAAAAAGTTTCGATGCATTGTAAATATTTTTTAATTCATTAACAAGATTAAATAATTTATAAACCAAGCAAGTATTCTTTATAAATTCCTTAATTTTTAATACAAATAAATGTATTCATTATTTTGACCTCATATAGCCGATAAAATCACACTTAGGTGCTAATTTGAAAGTGTCTTAAAAATGCGCAACCTTCATAGTCATTAACTCTTGAAATTATAAAAAGAAAAATAAAATTAACTAATAATGGCAAGAAACAACAATAATTATCTCCACTCGGTGCTCGGGCAATGCATCATAATCATAATGTCGATTTCAAAGTTTATAAATACTCGTACACTTTTATTATCGTGAACTTTGCACGAACATGGTTTGTCTAACTTATTGCCAAATAAAGAAAAAGCAAGTTAACAAAAGAAATGGAAAAACAGTAGTACTTAACGAAACTTAGATACTCTCTAGAATCTTAGAATAAGAATTTTTGGAGAGTGTTTTATAAATAAAAAGTTAAAGTTTAAGAATGGAACCAAGTAAATAAATGAGTATTGAAATTGTTTCACATCAATAGACCAATAACTAAAATACATATACAAACAAATAATGATAATGATTAAATTTGAGCGAATAAATAAAGCGCACAAATAATAGTTTTTTATGATTTTTATTTTTTTCGCTCGAAGTAAAACTCACTTTAAATTCATGGCTTTCGTGTAGGACTTTTACCCAATATGTTTGCATATCCCTTTAAAAGAAACCCTGGGGACCCATTAAACGCAAATAAAATCTTTAAAATGATTAAGTAAACTTTTTTAAAAGTTAGTTTTTTGTTCGCTCAAGATTAATCATTATCATTGAAGAAAATCCTTAAAAATCTTTAAATAAGCATTACTATGTAATTTTTATAATATATTAACTCTTAATGATTACGGTCCCTGAAATAAATATTTTAAAAATCTAACAGCTTGAAAAAGATTTAAACTTTTTAAACATAAATACTTTGTACAATCTAAAATGAAAATTTGCGAAGAATAATGGCTATTTAGACATTGAAACAATGTGCCTTAAACTACTATAACTGAAGAGAATAACTAAAGAAATACAAGATCTGTTTTTTGGCTGTTTCTTTATTGTATTACAAATAAATTTCTACAAATTCTATAGAAAATGCAATGCTAAAAGTGTTTTTTAAATGTCTACTATATCTTCTATGCTTAATGATATTTTCAGCATGACCATCTTTTGTAGAAATGACTAATTTATTGGCAGGCAGGGGCGGGGGCAAGGGCGGCCTATCTAATCAACGGGAAACAGAGAGTTTTAAAAAAAAAAAACGCCAACCAGCTAACAGGCAGTTAGTCGCATGAGCCAAATATTTGGTGTTACCACATCTAGAATTACAAATGGAATAAAATTCTAGACCCAAACGAATGGTCATTATCTAGGATATGGAACTGTGATCAAATTCGCACTCGAACTCGTGTTCTTCAAAAAGGTAGCCGCTGTTTTTGTTCGCCATAAAAGCAATCTTATCGGAGGCATGTTTGAACTTATATTACCTTATATTATCTAAGAAAACGCCTGTTGTTCCCCCATCATAAATGCCGCACACACTCACCTCGATTAAAGCCCAATTTGACCGTGAGAGAGAGATCCTTGAACTCAATGTCCACGGGATCACGACCAGGAAGATTGGACAAGGCGTCCATATCGAAATGCACATCCTCTTCGCCCTCATCCACGGGCTCCAATGGTGTTTGCTTTGCGGTAACTGGTGCCTGGTTGCTAGTGGGCGTCACACTCACAGTGGGCGTGGCATTTGTTGCCGTATTCGTTTGCCCATTGCGCCAGCTACTCGCACTCGTCATTGGCACCGTGGTGGCGTTGTAGACACCGCGTCCCGCCTTCGAGGTGCTGCTCTCGCCAATCTCGATGCCCAAGCCAATGCCGGCGGTGCCTTCATTGCTATTGAAGAACTGCTCCCTCGCCGAAAGCATTATTTTCAATCAGCTGGAAAAGAGAAAAATCGAAACTTCTTAGAGTTTTTATTTTATTTATTTATAAAGCAATTTTCAATTTTATATTATGAACCGACACCAATTTAAGTTCATTTTTAAGAATCAAAAGCCGAACATTACACTTTTTTATATTTTAAAATATTTTGAAATTTTTACCGAATTATTTAAGTTGTTTCTGAAACCAATAATTGTTTCGAACGTCAAATCCCTGGTCAAAAGCTTTTATTTAAAGGGAAAACACAAAAGCGTATATGTAAAAATAAAACAAGAGCGAAAGGGAATAGTCGAGCTCCCGACCAAGGTGGATTAATACATGGTGATGTATTCGTTTGACGTTCCCTCTTTTTTCGGGGCACAAACGTCATTACGAGAGCATTTTCTATATATCTATCTCTCTCTCTCTCAGACTAATTTTGACAGATTTGCCCCGAGAGACAGCGAATACATCACCATGTATTAATCCACCTTGCTCCCGACTATAGGATACCCGTTACTTATGCTTCCTTCTCCCCGTTACACAAGTACATTGCAACAAATACAATATACCCTTTTACTTATATTTTTAAGTAATAATTATGAATACATATATAATTATATATATGATCACTGCGGACGGCAGTCCGCGCTAGTGATGAAAGCAGCACGAAGGGTGCGAAAGGCGATTCGCATATATACACAGGAAAAATGGAAAATTTTCTATGACAGTCCGATCGGGTCGAGTTATATATCGATCGAAAGGTATTAATTAAACTTTTATATATATTCGAAATTCCCTAACTCGAATTCCAATTATCCAAGAAAAAAGTTTGAGTTATGAAAGTCTTTTTGTTCGGTTCAGAATACGTTATTGTCACTCAATTTACTTCGAGTTAGAGAGAATTCGAGTTATAGACGTTCGAGTTATGGAACTTCAACTGTTTAAGTAAACTCGCATAGCAGACTTTCCAAAAAACACAAAACTAAAAGAATTTTAAATAAAAAGGATTATTTAACATCTAATGCCACTCTACAGATTTATGCATATGCTCATAAATAAACACACTTTTCATTGCCAAAAAGTGAAGAAGTTTCGTTCATGAAGAAATTATATAAAGGTGATGTATTCGCTCTCTCTCGGGGCGATAGCGACACCTTTACATAATTTCATCATGGTTTCGTCAAGTTTCATTTACGATATTCATTTCATCGGAGAAAACGTTGTCGAACACTTATTTTCTTACATTCAAATTTCAATAGGCACTGTATCAAAATTCGATAATTATCGGCTGCGTTGTTATTAATTGAAATCCTAACTTAAATTTGTACGAAACCCTTTTATTATTTTGCATTTAGAAAAGTTAATATACATTTGGACAATAAGATCTGGTTGAACATGTCATCACCGTCGCCGTCGCCAAGCGTTGAAACCCTTAAGGAGGAAACCTTGCAGGATCCAAGCGGAAACTCATCCCTATTGCCAGCTGTGGACAGTCGCAGTCGTGATGAAAGTCCAAAACTCGGCACAAAATTCGATAACCGCGCAACGTCCAAATCCAAGGTGAAACGTGAATTAACCGCAACGTTGGATGACTTAAGTAAGGTAAAGGAACGGGTGCTGAAATCCGTCTCTGCGGATCCGGGTAATCCAGAGTTGGACACCATGAGTGTTGAAGCTGGAACTAGCAATGCAGCTAAACCTAGCGATAAAGCTAAATCTAGCGATGGAACTAAAGCTGCAGCTGATAAAGAACAGATGTTTGAACTCTCTGAACTATATCGAACAAATAGTCTGTGGGACTTTGTGCAGGTGGATTATTCGGAGATAAAGCTGGATAGTTCTGATATGACGCTGGATGACCAGCAGAATGCATTATTATACGAACTGATCTACACTTTAACTGGCGTACATGGTGAGCTAATAATTCCGCTGCCTCTAAACCCCAATGCCACGGGTATCGAGAAATATGAGAGGAATTTTCGAATACACGAGGCTATAGACAAATCGCTGGCACAAATGGTCAACGAGATGCTGCCATTGGCCTCCCACTTTGTGGCCATCCAGAAGCTGATGGCTTTGACCGAAGGTCGTGGCCAGGTGAACAATGCTCTGATCGCGGCACTGAGAGATTTATCCCAAGATTTTCTTTTGCTGCTGGCAAAAGCGGAAGTGGAGCTGGAAGACAATATCTTGACATTGCCAAAGATGCTGTACTATATGCAACCGACCATATGGGTCATGCAGGATGTGTGGACGGCCTTATCAAAGATCCTGCTGTTTGATCTTAAAGGTGCGGCTCTCTTAACGCATTTGTGTGATTGCATCAAGCGACTCGAGGGGAATGAATCCGCCCAGAAACCGCTAATTAAACTCACGGCCAAAGCGGCGCTGCCGTATATGGTAAATCTTCAGCTGTGGATACAAAAGGGAGTGATCGTGGATAACTTTGATGAATTTATGATCGTGGACAACGAACCCCATCAAAGAGGACAGATGGCCGAGCACTCTCTCGATGTCTACTGGGAGAAGCGTTACACAATTCGCAGCGAATGCATTCCCAGTTTCCTGGAGAACTATTCGGACATGATCCTGCGCACCGGCAAGTATCTGAACGTGATCAGGCAGTGTGGCAAGCGTGAGATGCCATCACTAAAGATGGATGTACGCTATGATCCCAGAGATGAAGAGCAGCTGGGCCAGGTGCTCAATGATGCCTACATTTATTCAGCCCGAATGCTTCTGGATGTGCTGCACAGGGAGAACGATTTGATGGGACATTTGCAGTCCGTGAAGCGTTATTTGTTGCTTTGCCAGGGAGATTTCATCATGGAATTCATGGATGCCAGCGAGAATGAGCTGGCCAAAAATGTGGATCAGGTGCTGCCAATGGCATTGGAGAATTTGCTTGGCCTCTCGTTGCGTTTGTCCTCCACACGCAATGACAAGTACAAGGATAATCTACACTGTGAACTTCTCACCTACGATCTGGTCACCCAAATGTCCAAGATCATGAAACCAACGGATGTTGAATGGGAGACTACGGATCGCTTGGACTTGAGTGGACTCGAGTGTTTTGCCTTTACCTATCAGGCTAAATGGCCAGTTTCCTTGGTGATCAATCACACTTCCATTAGCAAATATCAGATGCTCTTCCGTCAGCTTTTCTACTGCAAACACGTCGAGCGGCAGCTCTGCAATATTTGGAAGAGTAACTCCATGGCCAAGAAGTTACCATCAAATGCGTTCACATTGAGACAGCGCATGATGAATGCCATTCAAAATCTGGAGTACTATATGATGATCGAGATCATTGAGCCCCATTGGCATCAGTTTGTCGTGAATATGCGAAAGGTTGAGAATATCGACAGTCTGTTTAATTTGCATCAGGACTTTCTCGATGTGTGCCTCAAGAACTGTATGCTCACTGAACAGTCGCATCTGAATCGGGCCATATTCAAGCTATGCAAGATCTGTCTAAAATTCTGCGAATTTACCAAATCAGCGAATAACGATCAGTCTAGGAATAAGAAAGTTATGGGGGATCAGAAACATGCTGCAGGTTCGATGGATCAATCAAATGCCAATGCTCAGCTTGTGAAAAATTTCGATTCGGAATTTACGAGCTTGCTCATATCATTCCTTAAACAGCTCAATGATCTGGCCCAGACTAATCCCGGCGATCGTTTCATATTTCTCGTGCATAGAATCAATTTCAATGGATATTACTCCGAAGAAATGGAAAAGCTGCGCGACATTCAACATTCATAATCTCATATTGCATTTTATATTTTCGGTTCATTTGCTTATTTTACATATATCAGGCCAAGCAGCTTAAAAAAATGTAAGGACAATAGATAACTTTTATAACGCTTTCTAGATAAAAACAAAATAAATATTTAAAATATCATATGTGCCTTTTTTTTGGCATTTGATTAATAATAATCATCAGCTGTGATATACAGGGATCGTAACTCTTTCTTGATAAAAGTTATGAAATAAGAGTTATTTTTAAATTTTTATTTAGAAGAAATAAGAATTATGTGAAATTTTTAAAATAAAAATCAAAAATAAAAGTTATTTTCAACTTTTATAATTAAAATCAAAAGTAAAAGTTGAATTAAAATATCTTTTGATCGGGAGGGTCCATTTCACTGTATTAAGTTATGATAATTTTATGGGCCATGATAGAAAGGTAATGAAGCGTAGATAAAATATATAGTTTAATGAAATGGGCCCTCCCGATCATAATAATATTAATTAATCATTACCATAATAATCAAAAGTAAAAGTTGAATACTTTTGATTATTATGGTAAAAGTTGAAAATAACTTTTATTTTTTATCTTTATTTTTAAAATTTCAAATATCTCTTATTTTTCAACTTTTAAATAAAAATTGAAAAATAACTCTTATTTATAATTTTTATCATAAAAATTTAAAATAAAAGCTAAAAAAAAATTGTAAAAATAAAAATTGGAAATAAAAATTTATCCTGTTGGATAGTGCTTCCAAAAATAGAATATTTGCAATTTTTTTCAATGTCCCTGTCATTTCTCATAACTCTTATTTGCAATCCCCGGTGATATGCATAGTTTGACAGTTTGCTAGATTTATATGCGATGTAGTACTATTTTTAAACCTATTTAAAATTAATTTTCTCAAATTTTAATATAGTCCATTTACACAAAATAAAAGTAAATGAAAGACTGGAATTTTGTTTTAAATTGCTTTTAGGCACTATCTAATCGCACAATATAAAAATGTGCTTAAGTTGGTAACACGAAATTCGAACCCTAATGTAATGCACTTTTGGCCATTGATCGGTTGATTAATTTTGAGAATGATGCAACGGGCGTCATGCATCAGGGAATTGTGCCACATTTGAAGCGGGGCAAGAGTTGCAACTGCCACGATTAATGTCGATGTGTCCATCTTGGTCAAACGGGTTTGATTGCATGCGATTTTGCACTTTGGTCGACCGACCGATGTGTCATTGGGTCTGGACTGTAAGTCGCACACGTTTATACACCTGTTAATTATCAACTTCACCCCCCACAGTGTAACCCAAGACTCAATTTTAAGTATTTAAATGTTGTTATTTTTGCTTATGTCATTTATTAACAACGCAAATTCCGATTGCAGTTGACGTCAAAAATAATGCATTACGAAATATATGTTGTTTAATTTCCAATCGCACACAAAACAACAAAATTTTCATTAAGCTACTTAAGACAAAAAAAGAACAAAAATAAGGAAGAACTATGTTCATAAATGGGTGCGAATTCTCTTGAAAGTAATTACTTATCTATTTATACTAAAGTTTATTAACTGGTTTTTATTGTACGAGGTGTAGGTTAAAGTCGTTCTAGCAGGGCACTCAAAAGCTCTTGAAACAAAGATTAGTTACTTATGAATTAGATATGATCTAGTGCCACTTAGTATAAGGTTAAAAATATCATGTTGATTAATTGATCCCGTACTTAAACTTATTATTGAAATTTTCGCATTTGGTCTGTAGAGATTTAAAATTATGTAATATGTTAATATTTAAGAATTGTGACTATCACTGTGGACGGCTGTTCACGCTAGTGACGAAAGCATAACAAAAGGGTGCGAAAAGCTCAACAGAAATCTACAGCTTACTTGTTGATTTTCTACATTCTTTAGACTTCTGTAAGTGTTTATATACGAGTATGTGTCGTTTTTTACAGTATTCCCTTTGATTTCAAGCAACTTTAAAAATAAGTTGTTGTAGAACCATTAGTTACCTCTATTATTTCTTCTGGTTTTCTAATTTTTTCCAGTAATTATTCTAACATTTTATTTTACTCACATTTATGTTTATCATTCATCATGAGTACCAAGGGCGTCGGCAGACGGGGGCAGGGGGGGGCCGTTGCCCCCCCTACACTCATAATTTTGCACTATTCAGCTTCTGAAATCCAACCAGAGTAGTTATTTTGTCTTGAAAAAAATATTTTGGCCCCCCCTCATTGAAAAGCTGCCGACGCCCTTGATGAGTACCCACTCTAATTACCATTTAAATGCCCTAAGTGCATTTATATTAAAAGTTAAATTGTTTATAAGTGCACGCTGAGTATTTGAGTAAGAATTTAAATTATCTGCAACAACCTCAATATGAATGTTGAATATTTAAATATAGCACGCAGTTTACTCCACATTTAATTCATTTTGTTTCTTTACAGTTTATTGTTTTACAAAATATATTAATTAAATAGAAAATATATTCAGTAAGATCAAGGTACAGATGGCAGAAGCAAAGCACAATTAAATATAATATGTAAATATGTGTAGAGTATATGATGGGATTGTAGAGAATCTTATTGTAGAGTCTGCATTAATCAAAACAACAAAAGCATTGTTTTCATTATATTAAATGTAAATATGTAAATATGAGCATATGTAGATTTTATAGCAAATGCAATCGGCAAGTGCTTCATGACGAAGTATTCGTCATCTTTAACCCGTAATCCATGCACCTTATCAACTCTCATCTCTATCGGCATCTGAACACTATATGGACTGACTATAGGTGTCGGAACGGGAAATGTTTCCACTTACCTATGTACATATGTATGTAGTATGTACATCTAGAACTATATGCATATAATCAAAACTAATGAGCATTGCACTTGAAATAATCAATTGAATACACAGAGTCATTGCCCTTTTTCTATAGCTTAAACATAGAACTACGCCATTTTCCAACGGCATGACTCTTTATCAGCTGAGATTTCAATATTGATCGACAGTTGTCATTTATTATTTGCTCGCTAAAATTGCCCAAAAACAAGAAAAATTTACCTTGAGTCGCAAGTTAACCAAAATATCATACATTTTTGGCCTTGACCCATTCAAGACTTTTGACTCGAATATCAAAAAGATACAAGATATCTTGCTAGTCGAGCAGTCTCAACTTTTTGCACAGTAATTATTTGTTTTAGTTATAAATTAAAATTTACACACTTGGTCACTTCTTAATAATATTATGTTGTAGACTTGTAAATGTAATTATGAATCTGTATCTGTATCTCCGTATCTGTATCTGATTCTAGCGTTTGTATGTATTGCATTGTTTACTGGTCTCGGAAGTAAACCGGTTCAGAGATTTACGCTGAAGCAGAAGGAAACATCCGCAGAGAGTCTCCAGAGCCCGAAACTCAGAGATTGAGAACAACAGAAGGCGAACCTAAAAGCAGAACAGCAGCTGCTCGCATTGAAATCAAGAGAAAAAAGAAAGAAAGAATAAAAAAAAAAGAAAAAAAAAGAACAAAGCCGAAAAAAAAGTCTTGGTTAGGCATGACTTTTTGTTTAAACAAATATAAATATGGCTTAATAATGTGATAATTTGATAAAGGTAGCGGTAATACATATTCAAATCAAACTCATAAATCGAATGCTTTAGATTTAAACATTTAAACACTTGCGAATGCTGTAACTGATCGTATGTTTAAAGTTGAACTACCTTCCACAAAGGTTAATAAACAATTTCATAGCTTGTAATGTTGTCAGCTAATCAATAACATTAATTAACAAATTGCAAATTCAACAGATTCAGTAATTCACAATTTATATTTCCAATACACATGTCTCAAATACTAATAAGAGATCGTCTAAATATTTTTAATCAAGCGCTTCTCGTTCAAACACCTTATATTATTATAAACTGTCAAGTAAACACTTTTTTTGTCAAACTAGTTATATTTTATTTATGCAACATAGCAATTCTTTTATTAATACTTATATTATTAAATTCATTTTAGTTCATTTACTGAACAAAGAATGCTTATTGTCATGTTTGAAGTTTTAATTTAAATATTTATAATATTTTTATTTGCACATTTGTTTTAAAATATTTTAACATACATATTTGTCGTTATTTTGATAAGTTTTATTTTATAAGTTTTTTGTTTATTAAACTTGGAAATTCTAATGTCGTTTTCCTGCTTATCCTTTTTAATTGTTAACCGTTTATTTTATTAGTTTTAGCTTTTTAGTTGACTATTTCGTTTTCTTTTTATATATATTTATGCATTATAATTTATTCTGAATTATTTATTTGTTTATTCTTATTTTATATATTTATATACGCAACATAGCACTTTATTGTTTTCTAATTAAAATTAAATTCACATACTCGTACATCAGTCGAGCAATTATTTATTTTATTTTTGGTTACTCTTCACCATATTTGTATTCGATTAAGAAGATCATACGTTAGGAATAATTTTAATGCCGCAGAGTTCTTGTTGATGGACATGTTTTGTTGGCCTTACCCGTTGGGAATATAAGGAGTGTTATATGAGCAGACTTTAAAATTCGCAAAATATATTGAAATCTGATCTCTTTTTTTTTTGCGCGCTTCACAAAACCGCGTAACAACGTCTTCGATGTGACATCGGCGACTGGCGGCCAGCAAACAAATGCGAGTAGTCGTAACACTCGTAATCCCAGCTATTGTAGCTCTGGCGATTCCCTCAGAATTCGAATTCCAGTAGAGTCAGCTGGTTGACGAGAGACAGAGAGAGTCGGAGACAGAGACTGAGACAGAGACCCATACAAAGAGCCGAACGATCGAGCGTCTCAGAGCTCTGTTCGGGTGTGTGAGTGTGTATCTTTGTGCAAATGTGTGTATCCATGTGTGTATCTGTGAAATGCAAGCTTTATCACAACGTTTAAACGAAGTCCGTTCGGCTTTTGTTGCCACTGTTCGCTTCTCTACTTGCGATTTGTTAACAATTTCATATGTTGTTGTTGCAGTTGACAATGGTTATTAATGTTTCAGCGTCATTATATTGTAGTTTTCCTTCATTGATAAGGTACACACACCTTTACTATTGTGGCTGATTGAATTTTGGTAGCTTCGTCGATCGCATTGCTCTTGGCAACGCCAACGACTGGGGTCAGAAGTCCATCTCGCATTTAATTCTTTTAGCTCTTTTATACGTAACACTATATTATAAAATTTTATTGCTCAATTTTGTTGTATTCCTTGTTAAACAATGGCCCCGCTCTATACGCAATTTAATTATCGTGCAATTTTACAATCTACCTGTTGTCGTTCTTTGTGCTCTTTCAATGAATCACAGCTAATTCATTCAGTCAGCTGAAAGAAAGAGCCAAGGTAAGACTCTCAGCTGTTTCCACCTTCATTTGTTTCTACAATTTAAAAAAAGAATTACGTAACTTGTCAGTCTTTTAAGAGTTTGAAGTTTTTTGAGCTTTCCATTTCAAGAAGGAAAAATAAAGATTGTAAAGATTCTTTGCCAAATATTCAAATCAAATCGTTAGATAAAAAATAAACTATTCAAAGTTGTATGAATAAAACATTAATATATGTTCGATAAATTTCAAACATATGTACATATATATAATATAATTTTGAAAAAATACATCGAAAAGTCGACAACTCGATTTTCGAGATTTTTAAGTACTTTAACTAGATAAATTTATAAAAGTTAGAAAATTCAATATCTTTATGTAGAACATTTTTTTAACGCAATGAATAAAAATTCGAATATATAATGAATATGTTATAAAGGCCAAACCATTATCAACATGACATTCTGTCTAAAAATCTTTTTAGTTTTGACAAAATCATAAATTTTTGAAGTTTGACCCAGCAACTTTATGCAGTCAAAATTGATTAGTGTATTTTTTATTAACAATATTCGATATTAAGCACGATTAACTGATTGGATTGACACCGCTAATACCTAGAGTTTTACATTCATAGTCGATGGGATGCAAGTTCAACTAAATCGATTGTAGGAACTATTGTTTGTTCTTATCAACCTTGCAATATTATGATTTATGAACCAAACTTATGTGTAGTAAGTATAATTGAAGAAACACAAATTTTCTTATCAGATATTGTCAACAGGAAGCTATGAAATCGTTGTCATATCAGTATACTATCTACCAAATTATAGTATGATTTTAATACCTATCAGATAATAACTGCAAATCAAATGGACAAAGTTCAATCAATTATTTACTCGTGTTTACAGCAGTTCGCTGAAAGCCCAATAAAATATATACGTTTTTACTATTATTTAAAATTTAATTAGACTGCAAGTAAAAACAACATTTGCTTTATATTTATATTCCATCTTTAAGTACTTTCGCTTTAACCCACTTTCATGTGAGTCATATCAAATGTTAGATGTTGCTATGGGTTACTTAACAATAATTGTTGCTTCCACTCTACTTATACATATACTTATACTTATTAAGGTTTTATCGTAATTGTTGCTACAGTTTGTGAGTCGAGTCGTACTACCCCACGTATTGTATCATTACAATTGCTGGACTTTAGACTGTGTTTGATTTAGGTTTGAATCGAGCTAAACAAAGGCCAATTGAAATCTAATTGTGTACGAGTATTATTGTAGTTTCTAATAGAATAAAGAAAATAAATATATAAAGAATACAATTTTATTGTAATCTTATAAAAAAAACCTCTTTACGAGGTAAAAGTCTAGTGACGAAAACATTTTCATGCCCCAATATTTCTGATATCCAATTTTGTGACGAATAATATTAAATTTTACACATATATTATTTAAAAAAAACATTTGTCACTGGGCACATTGCGCTACATTTTTCATACCTAACTAATGGTACTTTTTTGCGCAGTGCCAGGACAACATTTTTTTTTTAATAATTCATGAAAAAAAACCGTCAGCGGCGTTTTCTCAAAAACCGCCAACATGTGGGACAAAATATTTTTTTTCACCTGTAGCTTTTTACCTATGCACTTTAGAAAAAAAAGTTTAAAGATATGCCGAAGAGCCCTTCAAATTATTTTTTGAACGATATATAGATCACATCGTTTGAATGCTAAAGGGGTTTCAATTTTAGCGATTTACCGCTAAACTAGCGTATTTTCGAAAAAGTAGAACAAACGTTTCTACATTTTTGAGTAGGAATTCAAATTCCTCATTCAAACTTTTAAGCTATATAAGCGATTTGATACAAATGGAAAACAAACAAACAAACAGACTGACTTTTCATCTTATTTTGGGAAGGCCACTAAAAATGTCAAAATTAATTATCTTTTGAACCAGTGCTCGGATTTTGATGATCGAGGTGTCATTCGACGCGTATTTTTGATTAAAAAAGTAAAAAACTACAAGACAAATCAAAAATTCTCCAACGGCCCCATTTGCTCCAATAATTTAAATGTTTGCCCTCCCACTAACACCTGTTTATCGCATGAACCAGGTGAGTTTCCAAAAGTCTTAGCATGCACATTTGTAAGTTAAATTGATACCTTTCGATGGGTACGACCCGATCAGACGGTCTTAGCAAATTTTCCATTCTTCCTGTGCTGCTTTCGTCACTAGCGCGTACTGCCGCCCGCAGTGATTAAAAATTACGTCAGGCCTCTTTCAGTATCTCTCTCTCTCTCTCTCTCTCTCTCTATGTGGACTATTGATCGCTGATTAGCGGATTATTCAGCGATCAGAGAGAAGGAGACTTCAGGGAAATAGACTATAGATATTGAAAATGTTAATTAAATGTATTTTTACTAAAAATTACACTGATTCGTATCATCGAAAGTGAAACTCTATTAATATAATTATCAAGTGTTTTTTTGATAAGCAATAATATCGACTAAAACACAAACTCACCACACAATGATAAGATTAGAAATTACGGAAAGCAGGAATTTCCTTCTATTTGTTTTTCACTACTTCTTCTTGATTCTTCAAGGTTAGAGCCACGGCTCTAATACGATGACTTATCGAAGTTGTACCCCAACACCAAAGTCCAAGTTTTTGCGGCATCTTTTCAATTCAACTTGTCGAACTCGACGTCAGCGTCAACATCGAAGTCGATATGGAGAGGCAAATACTTTAGCTGTGGTTTTCTTTCAAGCATTTGTTTATTTTGCTGCTGATAACAGTAGCAATTGTCATGAACTATTTCGTGGACCAATAACTCGTGTTGCTAATACGATATTTTATTTTTTTTATTCATTATTTCTTTATGGAGATTCCCAGATTAGAATCTTAACATCTTCTTTATAACTCATTGATAGCTATTGCTTGATTCTGATACTTAAAAATTACAAGTGCTTCCTTTCATATTTATCATCTTAATGCAATTAAATTAAATGAACATGGATTCTCCCAAACCTGTAAAATTACATACAGATTGAATTTTTATCTAATGGCTTAAAAATCAATGTATGGTCTTAAAATATTTTTATTGAAATTGATGCAACTTATTTTTGGCAATTGTCATGAATGTATATAATTATTAGTTTGGTTCAGGGAAAGTAATCTTGATAATGTTGTAGTCCCAAAGAGTCGCATAATTTCTGATCTAAAATTGTTGTGAAAAAAATTGTTGTAAAATGAAACAAAAAAAATCAACACCTAATTAAAGAAATATCTTTACCAATTGAAGAATTTTAAAGTTGGTCCATTTCGATTGCTCTTCCATCAGTCAGAGCAGGCTGTTCACACTGGATTTGTTTATGGGGCATCGAAAACATCAGTTTCCTCCAGAATAGGGGATCATCTCGCCTGAGATACGTGTTGTATTTCATGTAGATCTTCAGCTCGGAATCGAGTTGATCAATATCAACTTCTGGATATAATATGACAATCAATCGCTTGTCCTTGTTCATTGAAGTGGCTTTAATGGCCGAGCGGAATTCAAAGGGTCCCCACGATGAATTGATAAAGTTATTGGTCATCAAGATGATGATTCTTCTGGAATCTTCAATTGAATTCAATATGCATGCCGGGATGGACTGTCCTATCTGCCAGTCGCGCTGATAGAAGCAAAGTTGATATTCGCGAGGACCTTTCTCCAGTTTCTCAACATACTCCTCTATCAAGCCCAGATCCACATGGGAAAATGCTAGAAATGCATCGATTTTCATTTTATTATCTACATTGGGTTCCGGTCTGGAAATCCAGCTTACGAGAATATTTCGTTCGTACAGCCACATGAAAATTGATTTCTTGGTATAGAAGTATACGATACACATAATAACGAATCCAATTAGAGATCCAAGAATAATATAAAAGTATGGATAACAATCACCCGCATTTTGTACAAGCATCCAAATTCCACGATAATGCTCTTGGCATAATATAAGAACATGATCCCGATCTTCAATAATATTTGTCAAATTGTTCAGAAATTTGTACATTTCGTGTTTATCACAGTTACACATCCATGGGTTTCCCAACAGTTTCATGGTTATTTTACCTGCTCTTTCTGAGAGAAATTTATGTACTTCGGGCTCAAAAAATTGAAGATTGTTGTTTCTCAAGTCCAAATAAGTTAAATGCGGTGGCAGCTGCTTAACAGATATACTTGCCAGTTGGTTATTGGCCAGATGCAGTTCCCGTATATTCGAATAACCATATAAAGTTGAGTTTGGCAACTGAGTCAAATTTTTTCCGTTAAAGTAAAGGGATGCATTTCCAGTTATTGGAATAGGCAGCTCTGGAATACCTATTCCAATCTCAGCTTGTTTACAATCTATCATAAATCGACTCTCTAAACGGTTTAGAGAGCATTGACATCCCTTGGGACATGGTTTTTTATTTATACCAACATTAAATTCGCAATTATTTAAATCTCTGCAAATAAAAGCTGATAAATTGGATTTTTGGATGTGTATGTTATTATAATCTAATTCCAAAAACGTTAGTTGATTTTGTATTTTTGTGGAGCTGAAATCATTTTATGCGAATTAATTATTACGTTCATAATACTATTATAAAATCATAAATATACCTCAGCCAGTCAAAATCTTTGATCTTTCCTCCAATAATTGTTAGTGACTTTAAATTCTCCAAATCTTGAAAATTGTTCTCGGTGAGTTTAGAAATGTTGCAGTTAATAAATTTGATTGACGATAAGTTTGTTAAGCCTTGAAACAGATGTTTCGGAATTTCGACTTCACATAAGGTAATTGTGAAACTAAATTCAAATACCTCCAAGTTTTCCATGCCTCTCAGAAGACTTTCATTAAAAAATGAATTTTTTTGGCAAAAATGTAAGTCACGAGGGTTTGCACTAATTCGCAGTTCTTTGACATTAGTTAGATTGTTGAAATAGAAATCATTGCATGCCATTAAATGCCTAGCTTCTTCAAAATGAATTTTAATCTTATTGAGATGTTTGAATTTTCTTAGAAACCTATTTACGGGATGGCATACCGTATGTTGATACCAGATAATTTGCCTTACGTTGGTTAGTTTTGATGACAGGTAATCAAAAAATGATGCTCTTGTATAATCATTAGTATCAATATTGATTTCATGTACGTTTTCATTTTTGTAGTCCTTGAAGATATTTTTCACATATTTCTCCTCGGTCGTGCTCCCATCCCTTGTTAGATTGCTAGACCCATTTGTATGCAATTCTGCAAGTCTATGGAACGTAGTATTCGATTCATTATCCAGGCTAAAGGATCCCTTAAGTCCAGGAATATTACACTTGTCATTACTAAAAACATCAATCTTTTTGCAATCAAATTCCAAAGTTGCGCCTCTTAAAGTAATTTTGCAGTCTCTCTCATAAATGTTGTCTATAGAACATAGTTGACCATATATGTACTCATAAATTATTGGGTGTCTCAATTTTAAACTAATATCAGCACTAGCATTTTTTATTGCAAAATACGAGCACAGGCACAATATTTGAAATATTCTTATGGACATTTGAAATAATTTAAGCAATAATTCAGTCTTTTCGGTTGCCAAATCAAGTTAAAACTGCAAGCATTATCGATTTCTCTACAAAATACGAGCACAGGCACAATATTTGAAATATTCTTATGGACATTTAAAATAAATTAAGCACAATAATTCAGTCTTCTCGGTTGCCAAATCAAGTTGAAACTGAAAACATTATCGACTTCTCTACGAAAAAAAAATAGTATTCGAATCAACAATGATTGGTTAATGCCGATATTTATATACCCTTAAATGCCTTTTAAGTATTTAAAATATTGTGATCTTTAAATTATTTGTATAGTTGTTATTTACAATAAAAAATTATTATAGTTTTATCTAACATATAGAGAGTAAAAAACAGATCAACGGTGGGCACGCAATGGCTCCGGGAGCCAGCGGCTGCTAACAAATTCAGATTTCGTGCCCACCGCTGATAAAGTAATACAAAATAATTCTATATACCGTAGGAAGGGTATATTTACATTGCTGATAAGTACTGAGAATTTTAACATTGTGATTTTTTTTGACCACGTGCCCAGAATTTTATTTCGATCTGATAATAAACGGAGCATGATTGAGAAGCTGTTGGTATAAAAATTTTAATGTTTGTATACAAACAGTTATAACCCAAGTTTTCATTAAAAGACCTATCAAAAGGCAGTTTGAGCTATATTTTTCGGTCCAACAAGAACAAGAACAAGAAAAACTTAATCACTTTTTACTTTTTAGCATTTATTCACTTTGAATTGAAACTAAGTGTTTGAAAAAGATAGTTTTTCGCTTTATCGGACTTAAACTTATCAATCCGCTGAATATAGACGAAATGGTATTAGAACAGGTTAAGCAAATTCAATTCCGACAAATCTTATCGAAAGTGAAATTCGCAACAGGCCTGTTTATCAATAGTAGAGATTTTATATATGTCTTAATCAATGAGTCAGTAAGCCCAAACAAATTGTTGAACAAGAAATTCATCTCAGAGAATCGACCTTTTACCCTAACAGAAACTGTTCTACTCCAACTTTCGTTCAATATAAAACCAGTTAATTACTTACCATTCCGAATATCGTTAGTCATTCGCATTTTAAATTTTTGAATTTTTGAACTTATCAACCGATGATACCGCCACAAATTTCTCACACACCTGAAATTTTGCTCAACCGGTTTTGGATGACAAAATTGTAACGGTTCAGCAAGATACAGGCGCGAATGAAAGATGCCGGCCAAAGGATAAATATCCATTCACTTGCAGTATACACTGTAAATGGAAATTGTTTAACTTAATGGTAACCGCAACTATGTGTATTTCTGGCAACGCGCCGGCTTCGACTGATGCCAGAGACAGAGCCAACAGTCACTATGTAGCCTCCCTCAATGCCACTTGATCGAGCTAACTAAATTCAGTTGACTAAGCTAAAACTAAAACCTTTTCGACTATATACAAAAAAACAAAAAAACAAAGCCTTGTTGTTGTTTTTTGGTCAGGGGGAGTCGACATTAGAATTAGACTCGGAACAAAAGGAACAACAATGTTGTCCGGCTGCTTGGTTGGTTGACTGACTGACTGACTGACTAAATGGGTGGGGTCAATTGAATGTTGCAACAGCGGCGCATGCTTTCTAAACGCCACTGTTTTTCCAACTATTGTGGTTGTTGTTGTTGTTGTGGGACGCACCTTACCTGTACAAATAGCCAGATAGAGATAGAAACAGAGCGACAGCTGACACCAGGCGAACGCGCCTTTTTAATGAGATGACCCCACCTAAACAGTATATAATAGCCACATACACATATGTATGTATGTATGGACGTGGGTGTAAGTATCTATGTCGATTATAGCATATAAAGCAAACGCTTATCATTGGATAGTCTCGTATGTTCTCATATGTGTATATCCTGTCATATCAATTTTATATGTATTTAACTAAATGGGTTAATGACTCGGCAACTGCAATTCCTTAATTAAATTCATATGACAGTTGCAGCTCTTGTTAATGATACTTATTATGGTCAACTGCAAAATTTTAAATATTTTTAAAAAGTATTCGTTCTTAATTTAAAAAAAAAATCTAACATTCATTAGACATTTAAAGAAAGTAACAAATTAAATGATAGTTTTCCTAAAAGTATGCAAATACATAATTTAATAATTTATTTTAAGACAATTTTTAAAGAAAAACAAGTGGGAAAGGCTATAGTCGAGCTCCCGACTATAGGATACCCGTTACTTATTTAATTAAATTTAAAAAATTGTTTTTTTCCTTTTTTTTTAGGCACTTACATTGCTTGAAACTTAAAACAGCCATTACCACCTTTCTTTTTATGGGATCTTGTTACGATTTAGTAGGATGATTAGGATGATAGGTAATAGTAGTAGCTAACGTAAATTAGTTCCTAATATCTTGAAAACTGTGCGTGTGGAAGTATAGAAGTCTGGGTGCCAAATTTGGTTGCTCCAGCTCTTATAGGCCCTGAGATCTAGGCGCTCACACGGACGGACACACGGATATGGCTAAATCGACTCTGCTGTTGATGCTGATCAAGAATATATATATTTTATAGGGTAGGAGATGCTTCCTTCTCCCTGTTACATACATTGCAACGAATGCAATTTACCCTGTTACTTATTTTTTAAGTAACGGGTAAAATAATTAAAAAGTTTGTCAATTTTATCTTTAAAAAAATTATTAAATTACCTTTTAAAAAAAATGCAGTATTATTAAAAAAGTTTATTTATGAGTTTATTACTTGATTATAGTAAAAACAAGGAATCAATACTTAAACAAACAGATTAAATAGTTGATAATATTTTTATTAAATTTGTTTTTGTCATTAAATATTGCAACATATTTTTGAATTTAAAAATTGTTTATATGAAAGTTTTCTTTAATTGTTTGCGACTTTATCAAGAAGAAAGAAAAAGAAACTTCAAGAATTTTAAATATTAATATAAAAAAGTAGTAGAAATTTTAAGTTGAAGTAAAGTTTTCAAAAGTAACCCGTTAAAGTATCTATAGTAAGACTGCTAAGACTTCTAATAATTTCACAGATTTACTAAGCTATTGTTGGATGGTTCTTTTGCTTGGCTGATTTTTTTGCATACTAAATTTCCTTTATACGATATAGAAAGCAGATAATAAATCAATATTTTTTAAATGAATACTATATAAACTAAGGGAATATTCGAGTAACATTTATCTAACGCACAGTGATGAGTCGCTTTGATATTTATTTTTCCTCACATTCAAACAATTTTTATATGCCATTTATGTATTGTATATACTCAGACCGTTGTCCTTTAGCACACCTAGTTAAAAGGCCAATCCTTAAAAGCATAGCAATATGTATGTGCACTATGCATATGTCGACACACCCATAAAGACGAGGAGACGTGCCAGTTTTCGCGCCCCACAAGTTGCCCTTTTTTCTGACTTTGTTATGCCAAATGGCCACGCAAGGACCTCGAGCAGGACCCAGAACTGGGCAGGGATGATCTGCGGTCGCTAAAAGGGCGCGTTTCATATTAACACATAGCCAAATGTCAGACTGACAATGTGTACCACATTATAGCATACCTCACACTGGGAACTAACTGGGTTTGGCACCGACGTGCCACATATTAACATTTCAACTCTTGCTAATTGAAAGTTGAATGTTCTATCGACTAAGTTCTCATTAGAAAATCGTGAGATCTCGATCTGTTGATGATTAAAGATTTCATCGTATCTCTCTATTTAATTATAGAAATGATAAGGAATAGAAGTGATATCTGAATGCATTCTGATTTTAGTGTGATTTGAGAAGAGGACTAGTTCTGTATTTGCCCCTAATTGCATCTTTTTGATATTAAAGCTATTTATTTTCATAATCTAGCCTTTTTTATTTTTAAAAACTCCATCAAATTGAATTAAATCTAAGCAAAATGTTGTTTGAATGACTTGACAGAAATACATTCGATAATTTGATACTTAAATCAGACCATCAGCATTGAGGAGTTCAGCGTCTGCTAGTTGCGTTGTATAAACTGGATGGTAATTCTTATTCTATAGAAGTAAACATAAGTCTCCTTATTTAAATAAATAAATAAATATTCTGTAAAAATAATTGGAAAACTTTGCAGATTATTTCGTAAATTAAATAAACTGTGTTATATTATTTGTTTTAAAAATCTTATATATCCTTTGTTACATCATTTGTTTTTATAAATCTTAAATCTTCATTTTTGCAATCACAAGTTTTATGGCAAATATAAAAATTAAATAATATGCTTAGAAAAACAGTTGTTCAACATGCAAGTCCTTTGCGTTACGCAAGAGGTTTGGTCCTTATTCTATTTATACCAAATCTGTGTTGTTTAGGTTGCTAATTTGTATGTACGGATTCCACACTTACCAAATGAAAGAAATTTCGTTATTGTTAAAAAAAGTTGTTCAACAATGATTTGTTTAGAAAACTACCATAAAATTAAAATTGTTTTCTTATTACCTGTTGAAGTTGCCATAACTGATGAGTTTTGTTTTTTTAACTTATCATTCTTTCCCAAATATTTAGAAAAATAAATATTGCATTTTAAAGCTCGCTAGCGAAATGATGTTGCGAATATTACAATAATGGTTTTAGTGTTTGTCATAGGATTTGAGTTCAAACACACGACCAAAAGCTCCACACCCATTCCAGTGCGTGGGCGTGTTAACAACGCTGGCCATTGGCTAAGCACAGGGCGTATATACTTCCATGCACATTTGGCTTTATATAAGCTCATTGGCGCTCTTTGTTTTTGCACATTAAATCGAGCTGTGGGTGCGGAATTAACTAACAATGAAATGTCAGTTAAATGCATCTAAATAATTAATTAAAATTACGCAGCGCAACGATTTATTTGTATATAATTAAAGTAACAAATTGGCTGACATGTTTTTAAAGGCCAATTAAATTGGGGCGAGAGAGAGATATAAAAACTAGATGTGAACTATGCCAATTCTGTTGGCATCGAACCTGACTCTGATTGGGATTTCTTGGGTTTGATTTGCGGCTTGCCCAAGGAAATGGGCAGACGGTCGCCCCAGCGACTAACTCTAGCGCAGCTGTAGGCCGCCCTGCAATGCAAATTCAAATCGATTATAAAAGTGAAAACATATTCATATATTCTGAGCACTTACTTGCCGTGCTTGGAGGCTGTGAAGATGACCTCCTGCAGGTTGCCACCGTCGGTGCACAGACGACAAATTGAATGCTTTGAGCGCACCAAAGTGGGACGCACTATGCGTGGCCATGGCCGGGTTGCATCCTCAACGACGCCCTTCTTCAAAATGGCATAGCTGTAGAGTGAAGTTTGGCGATCCCCGGAAGATTCGCTGCTTAGACGCAAAGGTGCATAGGAAATTTCAAAGTTGCATGGCGTGCGATCTGCCAAATCACTGAGACGCGGACAGCGCAGATCATGCGGACACTGCAAAAGATGAAAGCTAATTATAGTTAAAACCATACCTGTTACATTTCGATTAGAATTACTAATTAATTCAATTGTTTTTGGAAATAATCGTAGTGACTATATAGTTCACTGTGTGTTCATTTGTGATCAGAAATAATTTAAAATTATTCAAAAATAATCAGAAATAATCAAAAATAATCTTAATAATCAGAAATAATTTAAAATTATTCAAAAATAATCAGAAATAATCAAAAATAATCTTTTCGCAACTCAAAAGGCTCTGCAGCTCAAGAATAACCGTTCATCACAACGCTCTTAACTCAAAAGCAGGGATTAAAACGCTAACCGAAACCGAAACCCTTAACCGGTAAAAACAGATTGAAGCTTAAAACCCTAACTAAAACCGTAACCGAAAAAAAAGTTAATTTGACCAAAACCTTTAAACCGAAACTCTGTATGCCGAAATAACCATTTAGTAACCGTTTCATTTATAAGGGTTTATTTTGGTTTCTCATACATCGACAAACATTTTTGTTTATTTTAAATTTTGATGTTAAATTATTCATTTTTATTAGTGATATTCATGATCATAGCACTATATAAGCAAAAATAAAATAAATTTGTTGAATGAAATATTAAAATTGTTGAAATGTAACTAAAGTAAAACTGTGTTCTTGTGAAAAAATGTGTGAATAGATTAGGAAAGTAATTCCTTTTTAATTATTATTATTTTGTTACACAGAAAAAAAAATCCGGGATATTTAGCCCGACTTCAATGCGAAACGATGTCAGAAGTGGGGTAATCTCGGATTTTCTTAAACCTAGTATGAAATACTTGATTTTTTTAATTCCCGAATTCAATCCTGAAATTGTGTAATTCATGCTAAAAATAAATAAGCAAGATGCAAAAATAACCTACATTTTAAAATACAACTTTAAAAAAGTTTTAATTTTTAATTGTAACTTTAAAAATTGCAAATAAGAGTTATGGTGTAATTTTTAAATATAATTTTTAAAGCATGTTTTATATTCAATTTGTATTATCAAAATTAAAAAAACAAGTAAAAAGCAGTTCTAACTAAAAATTTTTAACTGTTTCGAATTTTCAGATTCATAAGTCTTATTTGCGATCTCTGATACTTTGTTATTATGAGTTTTGTTTTTTATTTAATACTTATAGTTTTGATTTTCTTGTATAATTTTTTTAACCGAAATCATACCGGTATTTCAAAACCGAAACATTCACCGTTACAAAGCCTTAATTCAAAGATTTTGCGCAACCGATAACCGAAAACCTGAATGCAAACATTACCGCAACCGTAACTGAAATCGACATTCGTTTCGGTTTTAATCCCTGGTTAAAACTAATTAGAAATTGGACGACTTACTGGAGCCAGTGTTTGACCCGCATGCTTATCTCCAGCGCGGAGCAGAAAGCGTCTGGCCTCGTTGACCAGTTCGCTGCCGCGTCGTGTGCCCTCCTCGACGATGACCATGTAGTCATCACATTTGCGCCACAAACTGAGCAGAATCTCCTCGCGCTGCTGCTTGTCGGCCATTTCGAAGAGCGTATGCGATACGACAACCAAATCATATTTGGTATCAATGGCGGGCAAGAATTGCCTATAGAAAACGTTGCGCAGCTCAACTTGTTTATTCTCCTGTCCCTGCTGCAATATCAGCTCTGACAATTCGTTCATCTCTCGCGACCTGTCCACATTGTAATACTCAAAGATGCTGTCGCGCCAGAGTTCACTGGCCACCCACATCCCAGTGCCGATGCCAGAGCCAAAGTCAATGTAACTGTTGGGCTTGAACTGCTCATCGCGCAACTGAAGCTCTGTGAGCACACGCTTCATTACCGCATACTCCTGGGCCGCTCTTCCTACGGCATATACGATAGCCTCGTAGGCGCCGTATTCGATGCGTTTCCACGCGTACGTACGTTGATCCAGTCGCCTGTTGATCGCCAGCTCTCGTTTGCGTTGCCAACGCGCCGCCTCCTCGGCGCTGAGCGTGGCCAATCTGTCCAGCGACATCTTGGCATTGATCTCCTCGATAATTAGTCGCTTCTTGTTTTCAATTTCCAATGGTGTCGGCGGCGGATGGCGCGATTTTATATAACGATTCAGTAATTCACTGTCGCGCAGCACTTTTCTGACTGGATGATCGCCCACAATCCGCTTCAGCGTATCGCTCAGCTGTTTGGGCAACTCGATGTGATTGGGTCGGATCACACCCGGATGTTTTCGAGGCTTTATCACCTCCTGTTCCAAGTCTGCCAGCACAGCCGGCTCAACGGCCGCGCTGATTTTACAGGTGAATCGCTGCAACAGATGTGTGCTGCTGGCCAGAAACAGGCGTGGGGCGAGCATTATGTGCCCAGCCGTGTCCAGCTTGAAGAGCGATGCCATATCTTATGGAACTAATTCAACTACTCAATAAATAACAATAACAATACGCAATCCATGTGCCGCCCGTTGCAACGAATTGTCTGTTGTGGTTGAGCAACACTTTTTTCGTTTTACAGCACTGCATTCCTAAGCTTAGTATGCGGAGCACGAGCAAAATGAATTGCTTGTCAGCTGGAATTCCGATAACTCAATCGAATATTTATACCAGTGTTGACAACTTTTGTTTGAATAAAAAACTGTTTTTGACGGGAGAAACGACGTAAAAAAGCTGAAAAATTAATTTAAAAAAGAATCCATAAGAAAGCTGGATTTTCAATTCATTAATTCCTGTATTATTTCCCGAGAGGGGAAGAGTGAGCGCACAGAATCAAAAAGAATCTGAACAATTTGAACAGCAGCAGCTCTGTCATTCATTAAATGTAAATAATTTCATCAACGTTTTTGTCATTCTCCTGATTTTCATTATTCGTAGGAATTTATTGGGAGGCTTAAATTTATAATTCATATTAAAATATGTTATTTTCATTTCAAGTAGCAAACAATTGAACCAATTACCTTATATAAAGTACACTGTTATGTATCAATGGCAGCCTTAACTAGGTCTGCAAAAGTATTGTTGCCCCCAGAATCCTTATAGGCATTGACTTCAATCCAAAATATTGTAGTGCTGTCATTATTTTGCCATTTCACGAAGTGCATTTTTTTATATTGGCATTTAATTTGCCCTATATGGGAGTACTTACAAAAAATCTGAAAATTAGCATTCAACAAAAAAAAGCCAGAATTCCCGCTGCCCACTGTTTGTACATTTTTCCTTCGAAAATTCCCAGATTTGAAGGGCAAAAAGCGAATCTGGCACCACTGATTTATACTGATAAAAGCGCAGATTCATTTGCCTGAGCTGTAATTGTTGCACGAATAGCCATTTTATGTGCATGGCACTATTCTGAGCAGCGTACTATGCTTGTTGTGTGTCGCCGGGTCGTTGTGACTGGCAAAAAACTGTTCAAAAATATAAACAAAAAATGTTGAGCAGATAAATTATGGATGAGTACGAAGCGCAGGTAAGAATGTGTTTAAATACGATATACTGTGCAAATTACTAAGCCTGTTGTAATTTCCAGTTACTGGTGGTAAAACAGGCTTTACAAGTAACCACAGACGAGGAGCAACGCACGGAATTAATTGCGTTACAAACAAATTTGGAAGAGCTCCTGGCGCTGACTAAAAGCAGTGAAACAGAGTGTGCCAATGATACAAACACTACGCAGGCGACAGACAACCTTAACGATGAGTTGAAGCGCTTTCAGAGTGAGCTTAATGACCTGGAACAGGAGCCGGTCGATTTAGGAGATGAACAGCGGCAATTGGAGGAACTGCGGGCCAAATATAATGCCATGTTGGGCGAAAAATGTTCAGCACCGCATGAGCACAGCTGGGGGGCCGTGAGCTACCACAATGCACTCATCTGTGGAGTGGACGATGAGGTGATTGTCGATGGCAATGGTGTGCTCGATGTGCGGTTACGTGTCTTGTACACAAATCCCACGCATCGCGAAATGTTGCCTTGTAATTACTACCTGGAAGGTGAATGCCGATTCGATGAGATTCGTTGTCGTTACTCTCATGGCGCTCTGGTGCCTGGAGCTGCCATTAAAGCGTACAATGATCCCGATTTTCATAGACTGGCACGCAATTGCCCCGTGTTGGCCAAGTTGCAGGATCGTTTGTGGCATCGCGGTCGTGTGCTGTGCGTTAATTTTGTGGAGCAACAGTGTCGGGTTCGATTGGATGGTCAGGAGCACAAGGAACGCGAGCGAGACTTTCCCTTCGAGAATCTGTTTCCGTTAATCACGGAGCAGGAGGACGAGCTGACCAGCGACAGCAGCGACTCAAATGTAAATGATTCAAATGAGAGTGATGTTGAGAATGATTCCGAAATGGATGATCTGGAGGCAGCGCGACAGGCGCGTCTGGTGGAGTTAAGCTTGTTTACATTCAAACCGACCGAAAAGCTGGGAGCTTGGGAACAGTATACGCGCGTAAGTTGCCAAGAAATCTATGAATCTAGAATACATGTTCTCAACTAACTCTTTAACCGTTCAAATGCAGGGCATAGGTTCAAAGCTGATGGCCAATATGGGTTACATACACGGTACAGGACTTGGATCAGATGGTCGTGGCATTGTGACGCCGGTTAGCGCACAGATATTGCCGCAGGGCCGATCCCTGGACGCCTGCATGGAGCTGCGCGAGGCAGCCAACGGTGATAAGGATTACTTCAGTGTCGAGCGCAAGCTGAAGCGTGCCCAGCGTCGCCAGCAGGCAGCAAATGAAAAGGCCTACGCACGTGAGTCCAAACGCACCGATGTCTTTGCCTTTCTCAATGGCAGCGTTCTGGGCACGGGCAGCCAGCAAGCCGACAACTCGGCCAAGAAGACAAAGACCAACGATCTGCAGCAGCATTCCAACAAGACGCTAAATGTGGAGACAGTGCGCATTGCCGACGACATACGTCGCAAGCAGCGGGACATTGCCAAGGTCCAGCAATCATTGGCCCGCAATGCCAGCGATGTCCAGCTGCAGAAACGATTGCGGGTGCAGCTGCAAGCCCAGCAACAGGAGCTGACCACGCTTCAGGCGCAGGAGAGCAGCCTCAGCAAGGAACAACAGAAGCGTAAAAGCAAAAATAAAATGTTCGAGTTCTGAATATTGTTGTCTTAAATTAATTTTATTAAATGTGAGCCTTAAGCGAACTCCAAATATTTTGATGGGAATGACATAAACAAAAATTGGGATGAGAAAATAATGGATGACTGCAGTTTCTTACAGGGCCTGTAACTTTTATAAGTTTTAAAATAAAAATTTTTATTTAAAAAGACAAAAATAATCACTAAAAAAAAGAGTTATTTTTGATTTTTATTTTAATATTAACAAATTACTTTTTTCCTCGGGCTCAAAAAAATTCTTTAAACAATTCTAATAAAGGGTCTGCAAACATTTTTTTTTTCAAAAATCTCTGCTAGTTTTTTATGATTTTTTGAAAATTGTTTCTTAACCTTCTTTTTGTATGAAAAGCAGAAAATTAACTCCTTTTTCCTGAAGGCCTTAGCCGCCATTGCTCCGTAACTCTAAGCTGGCTTGTAATTTTACATTATACGGTAGCTCTAAATAAATAAATAAAAAAAAATAAATAAATAAAACTCCTTTTTCCTGCTACTTTTTGTATGAAAAGCAGAAAATTAACTCCTTTTTCCTGCTTTTCATACAAAAAGTAGTTTAACGAACAATTTTAAAAAATCATAAAAATACTAGCAAAGACATTTTTGAAAAAAATTTTACAGACTCTATACTAGAATTGTTTGAGGAATTTTTTGCATCCAAACATTTTTTGAAAGTTGAAAAAGTTTTATATCAATCAAACGGTGACTAGGCCTCGTACGTTTTCCGTATGGTCGAATAAATATACACTTTAAAAAAAACTCCAAAAACAGCTCTTTTATGGTGTCCGGTTTTCTTTAACCGATACTGTATGAATGAATAATTACTGGCAAACAAAATACCAATTGATAGATTTACCAAAAATATAGAAAAATTATAAAAAGAGAGTCACTTTAACTTTTATTTTTGATTATAAAAATAAAAGTTTCGGAATAACTTTTATTTGTAACTTTTAAAATAAAAATCAAAAATAACACTAATTTTTTATTTTTATTGAAAAAATCAGAAATAAGTGTTATCTCACAACTTTTAATTTAAAATAATTTTTTAATAATAATTTTTGACCTTTTAAAAAAAATTCAAAATAAGAATTAAATCTGATTTATATCTTATAAATGGAAAATATAAGTTTTTAGCTGATATTGATATTGCCGACTGATTTTTTCTCACTAATTTTTTTTAATTAAAATTAGCATTCATAACTCTTAATTGCAGATCCTGGTTTCCTACTTTTATATTCCTCATCTTTAATCCTAGCTTAATTCGTAAAAAATCGTTAATCATTAATTTACTAAATGCCAGACTGTAATCCTCTAAATGCTGCCAAAGGCGCCCGCCGTTAGCACAGCGGTCATATACTGCTCCAACAGTGCCTGGGCCAGATGCGAGCCGTTCTCCACGGCCAATGCATAGGCCGTGTCTCCGTTCTCATTGCTGGCACTAAAGTCCAAATCTCTGGATAGCAATTCATTGCAAGTGTGTGGATGATTTCCTGCTGCCGCATACATTAATGCAGTGTTGCCCACAATGTCCATGTGCGTGCCACTGGCACCGCGATCCAAAAGGAAACGCACAATTTCATTGTGTCCCCCAGCAGCGGCCAACAACAGTGGAGTCACCATATCTGGCGCCAGACTATTTACATTGGCACCGGCTGCCACAAGTAATTGCGTGGAGACCATTTGTCCATAGGACGCCGCCCAGTGCAGCGGTGTAAATCCGTGCGAGTCCTTGAAGTCAATGTGCGGCTGCCGTAGCAGTTCAGCCTTCACTTGCTCTTCAGTGATTTCACCTTGACCAGCGCGTTCGTGAAAGGACAGCGAAACCTCCACGGGACAGAATGTGGCTTCCGTATTGCCGCGCTGCAGATTCGTAAGGACCGTGGACTGAGGGCGATACGGCAAGAAAGCGCTCTTCCGCTTCGTGGAACTGGCGTCCAGCAATATACTTGACCCATGCAGCGTGGAAGATGAAGGCGCATGCACCTGGGCAGAAGATCTCGAGGGCTCGTCATCTTCGGAGTTTGTGCTGCTTTGCAGTTTACTTGCTGGCGCAACCATTTGCTTAGCCACTCGTGTAAGTTAGGTGAATTGTGAATCTTGAAAAAACAAGATTTTGTATTATTTATTTTTGGGAACATTTATTTCCCAAGTCCCGATCAGCTGTTTGTCTTTTTGCATTTGTTAAATCAGCTGTTGATTCAGCTGAGCAATGTGTAGGTTTATTTATTTATCACCTTTTGCATTTAAATATTGCACATAATTTAAAAGTTACTATATAATATTATGTACAATAATAACAACGTTTTAATAAATTATTTACAAGAAAATTGGCGTGATTAGTTTAACTACTTTATTTCAGGGATGGACTGCAGTTTTAAAATTGCCCATTGTTTGCATATCGATAACAAAATTGCCCAATTTCTACTGTTTGCCTTTTGTTTGTTTGTTTTGCATATTTTTTCATCAAATATTTTGTTGATTAGCAAATTATATTATGTAAATATATTTAGCTGATTCATTGGCACCTTTTCAGCCTGTGTGTGTATGTACTTGTTTCATAACAGGTTTTTATTGTGGCGTAGTTAGACAAAAAATCCACCCTGCACCTGTTGTACTGCTTTCAGTGCAAGCCTGCGTTTTGGGCTTTTTTTTTTGTCCCCTTTAACATTGAGGAAATTTTTTGCAATTTCAATTGCGTCGAATTTTGGACCCTCAAAACACAACAGAGAATCACAACTGAAAAATGGGTAACAATGCGAGTACCAAGGCGGATGCCGATGGCAGCGAACCACCGCTGGATGGTGGGAAACATAAACAGCAACAACATCATCACAAATCCAGCTCAACAGCACAACAGCAATCATCGAACAGCAACAACAACGGCAACGATGGTGTTGTTGTTGTCGGTAACAGCGGCGGCAGCAATAACAGTCTCAAGGTGCAGCAGTCACAAACGCAAACAATGACAAGATCAGCATCGGGCGCTGATGTGACGGAAAAATACTTGACACAATTGGTGCCAGTGGATAGGCTGGCCGAAATATTGAAGGAACAGACGAGTGCCAAATACGGCATTAATGGCATTGTGTCAAATGTTTTTGTGGTGAGCAACAAAGCCCATTAATTACCTGATAACAATTTTATAACAGCTTTACAAAATTACTTTTCATGATTTGACGCATACAGTCTCAAGTGTTTCCACAATACAGTGATTTGGGCAACCGTCTATTCCAATTGATGCACGCCAACTCGAAGGCAACAACAAAACATTTGGGAACTGTGGCATTTCGACAACAATGCGAACGCTTTTTGGGCATTATGGACGATGCCAAGGTACTGGAGAGCTACATCAAGATGTACGCCCAGGACGATAATCCCGATTTTATCGATAAAACAGGAGTCACAAGACTCCTGCACATTTGCTATACGATTGCCATGCAGCACTCGGGCAACGCAGTGCTTTGTACAGCCATTAATCGGACATTTGGATCGGTGACCAAATCGATATTCTTTAGCCACGATAGCCTCAGTTTGGGCTTCGTTTGCCGTTGGTTTGAACAGAATCTAATACGCCTGGTGCTGCTCGTGCACAAGTATTGTGTTCATACGCTATCCACCGCCTATCGCGGATTGGAGCAACAATCGCAATCGTGCGGCATTGAACTACAAACTCCGGTGCTGGAGCAACGAAATCCATTTGCCACGACGGATGCAACCGATCACAGTCTGGCTGTCAGTCAAATTGAGTCACTTATGCCACTGTCACAGGCCTGGCTATTGGCAGGCGCCTTGCCGCCGCTCTACTCGAAGCCACAAACAGTGGCGCCGCCAAATAGCAGCAACAATGTCAGCGCCTCGACAGCTGTCCAAATATTCAAGGAGAAGCTATCGATGATGCCATCGCACTGGACGCTGCTGTACGATTCCAATGAGCATGGTGTTGGTGCTAATCGTTTTTTGCATCATGTCCTTGGCTATCGCGGTCCGACGTTGGTGCTCCTCCATACCAAGGATGAGCAGACGTATTGCATTGCCGCGCCCGGTGAGTGGAAGGAGACGCATTTGTTTGTCGGCGGCGAGGGCAGCTGTGTCATTCAGCTGTTGCCAAAGTGAGTAAAATAATACAAATAATATAAGATCAAAATCGAATATACATAAGTTAAGTTATCACTGCTTTAAGTTATTTATTATTCAGTCATTTTTATATTTAATTTATTTATTTAAGTATATAAACAGTAGAGGTCTCCATGGCTGCATTCAAAACGTTAAATGAGACATTCATGCCCAACTGAATTGAATGAGTTCGTCTGCGTTTTGCAATGAATTGAATGAATGAATGGAAACCGAAAACTTTACAATAACTGAAAAAAAATGATTGATTTTAATTTAAAGTAAAAATCTAGTCACGAAAACAGTTCTATGCCACAAAATTTCTGATATCCAATTTTGTGACATTAAGATATAAATTATTACAAAAAAAAAATATTAATGTCAAAAATGAGTATTCAATACGATGAAAACCAGATCTTTGAATTTATTATATTCATTCAACTGAATGAAACTCACGAGTACTCAAAAACGCGCAAGTTTGAATGCAGTTGTGCAGACCTCTATTAAACAGGTATCTCATAGTCGGACTCTTAAACTTTAAACCTAATTTTGTTCCGTGCCATTTTCAGATTTGTGATACTGGAGAAGAAGCCCAACATTTTGTACCTTAATACCAGCATACGCGGTTATCCGAAGGGACTGCGAGCTGGAGCTGATCCTCGCAAGCCCATCATAGCGGTCGATGAGCATTTCGAGAATGTTGACTGCAAGGGAATCGCAGCTGGCCTCATGTCCATTGAGGTATTAATAAATTGCTTTAAAATCAGTATTAATAGTATTGTATATTTGTTGCTATATATTTATATACGCAATAAGCCTTAGTCAACACAGTATATATTTATAATTATATATGTATATACTATATATGGTATAAAAATTCATAGAGATATCTATGTATGTATATCGCATATACTTATAAACGGCAAAGTCGTCTTTCCAGTCTAAGCATTTAAAAACCAAACTTTTCGTGCCGCTGCTGTTAAGTCAATTTGAATCTTAACAGTGTGGCGCAAAAGTCTGTGTAAAATATTAAATTAAGTCTACGTTTCTCCAACAAAACAACAAAAATGTTACCAACAACAAAAACTGCTCTGCATTTCAGGTTTGGGGATGCGGCGACAAATCATCACGCGATGTGCAATTGGATATCAAGAAATGGCAAATTAAGGAGGCGGAACGTCAGCGAACAGTGAAATTAACAGCCGCCGATTGGATGGATCATCCGGATCGTTATCTGCTTGAGCTGGGCGGCAGGCAGAATTACAACAATTAATTGTTATAGTTCTTGTTGTCATTTTATACTGATGTAGATGCTGCGTGTATTTGATACGAAAGCAATAGGTGTGTTATTAATTCAAGATCGCGCCGAAAATTACGGGGAATATTTTTAAAAATTATATATGCTGGTTTTGATTATTATTCATTTGTTCACGCGCAGCACAAGATGAATTTGTTTGTATTTTCATGTTGATTAATTACTTTTTTCGTTTAACCTCAATTTGGAATTGATTTCGATGGATATTGTTTTGATGTAATGTTTTCTAATGTCATTTCAATTGTACTTGATTATGTTTTTGCATGTACTTAAAAAACAAAACAAAAAATATGTAACGTCCTTGTCGCCAGTTCTGTATTTTTTTTTATATATTCTTGTTTCCTCTGCTTTTGCAATTTTAAGTGTCAGGTAATTTAGTTTTGGTTTTCCTTATTTGCTTCAAAATTTCCTTCACTTTCTATTTGTTCTAATCTTTAAAATGCAAGTATTATAAAAGACATTAAAAATTTTAATATACAAATATACAACAATAATAAAAAATCAAATGTTGCAAAAACAAAATAAAAAACACGATAAATCTTTTTATGACTGGACAATGATTTCGTGGAATCGTTGAACAAATTTAATGTGCCTTATCAGCGAAGCACTTTAAGGAGCTTTCTTATATGGCTCGAACACATGCACACATGGCAATAATGAGTATTTTCACAACTCATTTTATTTCTATTTTTAACTAATGGCATGGGTTTGATAACAAGCGAATGCCTAATATTGTCTTGGTCTATTCAGAATTACTATTACGGAAATGTTGTTGGGTTTATGTATAGAGATTAAAATTCCAATAATGGAATATCATTTACATGAAGAGATTAAACTATTGTTTGACGTCACCAAAATTTGTAGTCTCTATTAAAGTTTCCTTTAATAGTGTAAAATACTATTGTCATTATTCTTGGACAAAATTGTATGGTTGCCCTGAAGGAAAATAGAAAATGCAGCTATATTTGCATTATAGAAAGAATACAAAACCGTTTTGATATAAAATTCAGTGATGAATCTCGCCAAAAGTTAAACAAATGATAAATGAGTTTGCTTTAAAAAATATCTGGTAAATAGCCAATGATGAAATTATAAAATGAAAAAAAATAAATACATAATTTAAGAATTTTTGCATAATTATATTATTGAGAATTACATTAGTTTTACAATACATATATATATATATTTATAGATGTTTTCAATATAAGTTACGCCTTTTTCTGACCGGCAGTCACATAATTCACAATCGTTTGCTTTAAGGGTATGTATTAAATTGTTCTACGAGTACCGAGCACGGATTATTTAATAACTAGCCTAATGAAAGTACCTACTACTGACGGCCAAATAGCAAAATTTACTAGCACATATCTAACTGCATGCTGCATATTGGGTATATATGTATGTTGGTATGAATAGGTCTTGTAGAACTTCTAATCGCCTAATTGAATCTTTTGAAGTTGAATGTATAAAACATCGCAGCCTAATCTATAAATAAAAAAAACTTTCGTTGCCCCCACGTTTAGCGTACATACAGTTTGTCAGGAATAGTTAACCCACTCAAAAAAATTTAATATTTTGACTTGGAATAAGAAAATAATAGATTTTTATATATATGTGGTAAGGTCATTTAAATTCCGTTAGAATGATGCAGAAATTTCCTTAACCCATTATGTAACCATTGAAAATTTTGAATTGTTGCTTTTTCATCTTTTATCCTCGATTTTTTATAAAAAAAAATATTTTAATGCAGAAAAATTCTTCAAACAATTCTAAGAGTGACTGCAAAATTTTCAAAATTCTATTAGCCAGTATTTTTTGATTTTTTAAAAAAGCTAAAAATTACTATCTTAACCAAATTTTCCTCCCTTTCATACAAATGTATTTTTTTACAGTTTTCAAAAAATCATAAAAAATTGCTATTAAAGAGATTTTTTAAAATTTTTGAATTAAAAGTTGAAAAAGTAGACTTTTGCAAAAATTTAAAATTTTCAATTGGTACTTAATGGGTTAAGAAAAGTTTTGCATCATTGAAACGGACCTTAAATGACCTTTCCAAAAATATATAATAAAATATTTAGTTCTTGTGTAGAGTCAAAATATTAAATTTTTTTGAGTGCGTAAAGTGTTTCTGGACAAACTGTACATATAATGAAGATTCTTTGGAATTTTATGTATTTCGTTTAAAATATCAATATGTTTATATGCAGCTAGGATATATGTATGTATAATGTGTGTGTATATATATATAAATCAGTTGTTGCTTTCGCAACCAAAAACTAAGGCCACGCAATTTAAAAATCCCCAATTTGATTGGGTTGCCAAAAAACGAACAGTCGGTAGTTAATGTGTCTGTAGGTGTGAGTATTTGCTTATTAACAAACAGGAATTGATGCTCTGCTAATCGAATTGATATTGATAGAAGTAAGGATTGAAATCATAAATATCATAAATTGGGTCTAGGTGATGTACTCTCTGTCGCGACGACGCCTCGTTGTGGAGGCAACAACTACAACTGGCATCTGTTCCACATTATCTGCACTTTCTATTTCGTTGTCGTCAACGTCTTCCTCATCGTCTTCGTCATCGTCGTCGTCGTTGTCGTCATCATCGTCTTCGTCCTCGTCGTTGTCTTCATCTCCGCCCGTTGAATTGGACCACTCGGATGCAGTTTGATTGCTGCACGTGGCGCTAAATTTCAAACTGCTTGATATGCCAAATGAAACGGACTGCGATGCACTCAGCGATGAGGCATTCAAATTTTGACTAACTTCAACATCGTCCCCATCCTCAAGCGCATCAATCTGGTGATGTTGTTGCTGATGCTGGTGCTGATAACGTTGTCATCTGCCCGCGCCCAGCAGCAGTGCATAATCATCGTTGGACTCGGGAATCGGAGCTGCCGCCGAGGCACCTGTACGCGTCTGCAGAAAATTGCTGACGCCTGCCTGGGGCGGACCAATGCCGGCCACAAAGTGCTGTTGATCTCGTTCGCGGAGATGCTGATGGTGTGTATCGCGTTGACGCGTCGATTGTTTCAATTGGGAGCCCGGCAAGTGCAGTTGTTGTTGTTGGTAATTGTTGCTATTGCTATTATCACCCGTCGACACGGCGCCTGCTATGGGAAATCGAGATGGGGAATGAGTTTGGTGTTCAGTTAATGTACCCAGCTGCCCAACATTGACGGGCACCACTAAACGGCTCGTCGTCGCGCCATATGTCGCATTGCGGTTACCTGCTTGTGTCGTCGGACTGGCCCCTGGCGACGGATCATCCTGTCGCTTGCCAATTAAGTACTCGGATTCGCTGCTGGAGCGACGTGGACCGCGTGCCAGCGGTTGATATGTGCTGCGACCCTGAAAACGGCGACTAATTGAACTGCTAACCACGCCCAAATGCTCGGTGACATCCTCTTGCATGTCCGAGATGTCCATCATCGAGAGAAACGCTCGACACCAGCTGTGATTGGGATTATTCCAGTACTGGGGCGAATTAATATGGAATGGATGATGCGGGAAGCTGTAAATGTGTGCCACGGCCGCAATAAACATCTCAATGCAAATGAGAAAGTTCTGTAAATAGGAAATTGAATTGCTGAGCACAGTTACAAATTCATTCTGGACTTACTTGCAGCATGGATGCCAGATTGGCATCGCCCACATCTGAGCCAAAAATATCTTTAATTAAGCCATAATACACAAGTGCATTCAGCAGTACACCTTGGCTGTTTCAATACAAAGAACTTATTCGGTTACCATACATTATTTAAGAATCGTTTACTTACAAAAATGAGAAGAATACCACAGCCTTAATGCAAAGGAACTTTGGTATGGGCTTCATTGGCTTCAAGTCCTCCTTGTTGGCCCGATAGAAGAGCACCAGACAATACATGGCCACAAACTGCGAGATATTATTGATGGTCACAATGTAGGGAAACGCGACGTTTCCAGCGAATTCACCCTCGCCATAAACGCCGCACAGCTCGCAAATACTTTGAATAAATACATAATATAAAAATTAATTATTAGTTGATAAATCAGGCTGAGTCATATTCTGCTGATAAGAAACTTGTTGAAAAGTTCAACAGAACTTGAGTTTCAATTTCTATTTAAAATTTATGTATGCAGCTGGATTTTTAGAAAAAACACGTTTACTGAGCTAAATTAACAGAGTTTTTAGGGGTAATAACAATGAAACATGTTCATTAAAATTAATTAAAGTGAACTCAGAATGGACAAAAGTTTATGAATTAAAAAAATTGAAAAAAGGTAAGAAAGGGAGCGTGCCAAATCTGAGAATAAATCTTGTTATTAATAACAGCAAAAAAAGGTTTGATTGTTAGACTAAGGTTTTTTTTACATGTTAAGGACAAAAGCAGAAATATTTTAAAAAAATATTTTTAATTTTAAGGATTACAAATTTTGGTCAATTCCATACTTGATTCCTTATTTTAATTAATGGCTTTTTTCTTAATTTTCATTTGATTTTTTAGTTTCTAGCATGGATTAAAACCCAAAACCAAAACCGATAAAAACCGATTGAAATTTAAAACCGTAACCGACAAAAAATTTTCATTTGACAGAAACCTTTAAGCCAAAACTTTGTAAACCGAAATAACCGCTTAGTAAACGTTTCATTTGTAAGGGTTAAATTAGATTTTTGGTACAAAAAATAAATTTTTTTTTAATTTTGATTTTTATTGTAATATTTATTTAATTTTCGAATTTTTGTTTGTGAGATAGTGATCGTTTTTTTGATAGCACTGAATAAGCGCAAATAATATAAACTTGTTAAATAATATATTAAAATTGTTTAAATCTAATTAAACTACATCAAACTGAAGAATATGTAAAACAAATGTGTGAATAAACCATTAAGAAAGTAAAGCTTTTTAATTATTATTATTATTAATATAATTATTTTTCTACAAAATAATTTTTTTTGTGAACCGAAACCGGTATTTTAAAACCGAAACATACAAAAACCGGTTCACCGTTACAAAACCTTTATTCAAAGATTTTGCGTAACCTATATCCTAAACGGTAATATAACCGAAACCGTAACTGAAACCGATATTCCTTTCGGTTTTAATTGCTGGTTTCTAGTTTATTTGCCGAATTTGTTTTTTTTTAAATATTATGGGGAATCCCAGTTAAGAGTCAAGTCAAGTCTTACTTACACTGAGATAAATGTGGTAATGGGTCGCACCACGGTATACTGCAAAATGCCGTGCTTGCAATTGTGGATGAACTCTCGACCCATGATCCAGGGACGAATGCAGCAGAGCGGAAAGAAATGTGGCACCTGCGGCTTGTATTGCATGGTCGCCTCCAGATCCATATTGAGATTCAAATAGTGCAGTAAATAAACCATAAAATTGTAGATTACATACGCTTCATAGCATTCACGAAACGAGTCCACGTAGATTGAATGCTTTGGAAAGAACAGACCGATCCACTGCAAAAGATGACGATGACATTTTTCGAATTACAATTGACATTAGATAACGTAAAGATTAGATTTCAAAAATGCTGTTTGAGGCCAACCAACAGATTCGATGTCGATCGTTGACCCACTTACCGCATTTAATGCATAGATGGGCACCATCCACAGTATGCGTATGATATGCTTTTGCAATATGGGCTTTGTGAAATGTATGACGTGTTGTATGATATGCCAAATGGAAATGGGCACGGCGGACAGCACAAACAGGCCGCCGATGAGTATAAGTTGATCCTTGCGCTGGAATCCATCCTTGACTGAGTTCACAATCAACAGGGGCACAACAATAATCGCAAAGATAACGTAGGATATTATCAACAGCGGACGTATCCAAATTCGCCAATCTTCGAAGAAGCGTCGCACATCGAGGCGGCACATCCCGATGACTCTTTTTATTTTTTTTTTTGGTTTTTTTTATGAAGAAACGTTGGAAATATTGCTTTCGTCACAAGACAAAGCCGCAAAGCAGCAGCAAAGACAACGTCGCGACGTTGTTGCTGCTATTGTTTGTTGTTGTTGTTGCTGCCGCCCCGTTATTGTTGGTTGTTTTTTTTTTTTTTTGTTTCTTTTGCAACGTTTCCTTTTTGGCCTTTACATGTCGTTGTTGTTGAGGCACCCACGCACTGTTACCAAGCACCTAGCAAACATGTTGTTTTTGCTTCTCTGACAAACACACAACAAATTTGGTCCAATCTACAGAGAGCCAAATATTATTTATTGTTAACTTTTTTTCCTTTTGTGTGTGCACTTGCAGCGTAGAGGTGGAGATATATCGATGCTAACATCGATACATCGATGTTTTTATGTTAGCTGAGAACGTCGATGTTTTTTCAAGCATCGATGTTTTCCAACATTGTCTTGAAAGCACGGCTACCACAATTGGCGTTTTTGCGCCAAAACTTCTCTACTTTTTCCTGTTGGCGCAATGTCACTTTTTTCGGAATTTGCTCTTTTTTCCATCAGTTCTGGGTCAATTTTTTTTTATAGTTTTAGGTTGAATTACATATTTATTTTTATTTAATAACATAATCACAATGTTGAAGAGGAAAATGTAAAATGTATTTTGGAAATGTATGTTTTTGCTTTAAGTGTTTGTTAACGAAATATAATTGGCAACCGCGCTTGAAAGATTGCTTTTAACACGGATTCGAGCATTGGTAAGTTTGTAATTCCACATTTATGTTATTTTATAAAATATTTTATTTGTCCTAGTGATTAAAAGAGAGATACAATAAAGTTATAATCATGGATACATACCGTAAATAAATAAAGTAACATAAAAAATAAATGAAGGTAAATCGTTAATTCGGAAGTGAATTTAAGTTGTCAGTTCCGGAAAACATCGATGTTCGATACATCGTCATTTTAGGTCCTTAAATTTAGGATCAAAACAACAAAAACATCGATGTTTCTCCAGCTCTAGTGTGCAGCGTATCGAGTGAAACATCGATGTCGTCGATGCCTCTTGATTAGGGGAAATTTTGACCGTCTGGCAGTACCGCGTATTGCCAAGTGCTGTAAAATGTCAAAGATTTGATTTAGTAATTCAACAATAACACTCGCAGAGTTGCTTTTGGCGCATTAAGCGATAGCTACGTTAAAATAACCCCGCTTTTATCGCATTCACAAATTCCCACCTAACCTAAATTAAAAAATTCCCTTGAACGTTATTGTATATGTTAGTTTAATTACAGATTATAAGAATTACATATTTGCATAATATGTGATATAGATAAAAACATGATAAAAGCTATTAAACATATATAGTATCCTTTAAGCTGCTGTTACGATTCAAAAAGAGTATCGCGTCAATCTGAGTTTGGCTGCCAGTTAACATGAAGCGCTTGTTGTAGTCATAAATCTGTTCTCGCAAAACTTTCTTGAAATTTAGATTAACCACGCCGGGCACGCCCTGGTACAAAGTGGCCAAGTCGCGCAATGTACCATAGATGTGACCCATTTTGTTCCACCACTCAATGGGCGATTCATCCAGTTGGACAATGACTTCGTTGCGATAACGCTTGAGATCTGTTTCCACAGTGCTGTCGGCATCCCGCTTTGGTGGACTTGGAATCTCAGCAACATCAAACAGCAGTTCCAGTTCTAAAAAAAGTTTGTTTCAATTGTAATTATAATTATAGTTTTTAAATTACATATTATTAAATAAAAGTTATTTGCTGATTTTTATAAAAAAAAAATTAATTGAAAACTCTTATTTTTCGAACTCAATAAAAAAAATTTAAAATAATAATTAAATTTCCATTTTTATTTAAAAATTTTAATTTAACTGTTATTTTCAATTTTTATTTTAGCAATTGAAAATAAAAGTTATTTTTAAATTTTTATTATTAAAATGGAAAAAAAATATTTTTAAGTTTTTATTATAAAAATTGAAAATAAGAATTATTCTTCAATTTAACTTAACTAACTTAAAATAACTTTTATTTTCAATTGCTAAAATAAAAATTATTATTTTATTTTTATAAAAATTTAAAAATTACTTTTAATTTTTATAATAAAAATTTAAAAATAACTTTTATTCTATAATTGTTAAATAAAAATTGAAAATAAAAGTTTATCCAACTCCTTATTGCGGTCTATGAATTAAACCAGCGGTGGGAACGAAATCTGAATTCGGGAGCACTACAACAACACCAACAAAAACAGCCGCTCTTGTGCTGTTGTTAGCTTGCTCGTGAATCTTGTGTGCGATTTCACGGCGCCAAATAGGCAGAAATAAAGTTGGGAGCAGCTGCTGGCTCCCGGAGCCCATGCGTGCCCACCACTAAATTAAACTGTTAAAAAAAAATGTTATTCAAATGTTAACTTACTTGACTTTTTGGCGCTGTTCGAGGCATTGGCGCCAGCTTTGACATTTGGCTCAGATTTAATGGCCACTGTTGGCGTGCTGCTAACGGATGTGGTGGCGGCCACCTCTCCGGCTGAATCGCCGCTCTGAATTTCGGTGCCCGTCGAGCCGCCGAACGTCTTGTTGTATTTCTGTGTCAGCATGCGCACACAGCTGTCAAAGTTGTCAATTGTGGTCAGACGATGGAAACGTGGATCCAACAGCGCAGCGCTGGTCAACGTATCATTCGCAATGATGTGGGTCTGGAGCACGCTTGCAATAGTGCGTTTAATGTTCATCATGAGGGGCTCATCCTGCTCGGCAATGCCCAGTTTCTTGATCAGTATCTTTGACGTTATCGGCGACAGCATGCTGCACAGTGGCATGTCCTCGCCACGCAGTGTGTCCAATGCAATCTAAACATCAGATTTCCATTAGAGATTACCTTTTAAACTTGGTGTAGTTTACTTACCACTAGTGCACTGAGTGCTTCGGTCACTGTCTTTGCTGTTATGACCAATTGATCCATGTCCTCGGACCATGAAATCGATTCAGCAAAGAACTTGAGCAGCTCGTAGAGAGTCCATGGGAAATGCTCATTGTATGCCGGCAGCTCAGCCACCTTGGAGCTGATCTCGGCCGAATGACGCTGAATGATATCTTTGACCTGCTCCACTGATGCGGCCACATCCTCCAGCTCAAAGACGCGTCGCAGACACTTGTCAATCACCGAGACATAGCAGAGCACAACGGGTATATCTGCATATGAGAAACAACAGATTAGATTAAAAACTTGCTGATAATTGAAGCTGCCTAAATAAAAGTTTGAGAGCAACATCTTCTTATCAGATGTACATTTCCCACATCTCTATACATTCTGAAAGCAACTACATATATGAAATCTCGTGTTCTTTCAACAAATCTCTCAAATAATATTTTCTTTGCTTTTTGAAACTACCTTTTATTTTTGAGTTTGAAATTAAAAAATTTATTTGCTTAACTAGTTCTAATAATTACTGATCTCATGGACTTCTTTTTAATCAACGGAATAAATGTATAACTAAATACAATTTTAACTAAACAAAAGTTTGAGAGCCACATCTTCTTATCAGTTGTAAATTTTTCATATCTCTATAGATTCATGGACAAAATAATAGGTGCACTCTTTCTTTTACTATAACAGCTATTGTAAGTCAAGTCTTCAAATTTAAAAAATATATTTGGAAAGTTCATCTAAATTCCGTTTGAATGATGCATAACTTTAAAAAAAGTCAACTTTCAAAACTTTTTTCCTCGATTTTTTCCAAAAAATGTTGGGATGCAAAAACATTCTTTAAACAATTTTACGAGTGACTGCAACAAAAATTTTTTAAACATTTTTTCGCTTATATTTTTTATATTTTTTTGAAAATTGCTAAAAAGCCACTTTTTGCGTGAATAGTAGGAAAAAGGAGTTAAAATATGTTAGTTATTTTTAGGATATTCAAAATATTATAAAAAATATAAGCGAAAAGATTTTTGAAATTTTTTTTTTGCAGTGGACTTCGCGTTTCGATTATGTCAAGATATATCTTAAAAAATTAGTCAGAATTTAATATAATTTTGACTTGAAGGACATTTTTAGCGCCCTTCAACCTGTAATTGTATGAAAATTGGATTAAAATATGTATTACATTTTCTGCGATGTGGACCTTTTTCTGGACATGCCTATATTGAGTTTTTCTGGGTTTTTTAAAACCACTTTCGATTTTTTAGTTTGAAATTTAAAATTTAATATTTTTGACAAATTTAATTAATACCTAATCTCATTGACAAGATGTATTTAATGTAATGTTTAACCTCGGACCTTTCAGTCTTAAATTTCAATTTATATACACAAATTATTTAAATTGTAAATGTACAGTAGTTGCTTTCTTTTGTGTTGTTTCTACAAATATTTTGAGTTTAGAATTTCGTGTACTTACGCTTCTCCTTCAGATAGGTCTGGAGCAAGTCCTCCTCGTCGTCGTAGTTGACAATGGCCAGCGTGCAGTTGGGCAAGTAGAAGTCCGTGAGTAGATCATCGAAGGAGACGTAGTCGGTGTACTCGATGGTGGCATAGAGGACACTCCGCACACACTGCGTCTCGTCGCTCAGATAGTGATGATAGATGCTGAGGAAGCGACGCTGCTCCACATTCATCCACTGCTCAAAGGCCAGGGAATAGGGCTTCTCGGCAGTAAATTCGCGAGTTAAATCGCCCATTTCCAAGAACTTGGATGCATGCTGCTCCGTGATGAGCTCGTCAATCTTTTGGGGCATTGGCAGCGACGCCAGGTTGCCCATGGAGAGTCGTATGAACTCACTGATGCCCAGATCATATAGTGTCTCCACATTGCGCACATCTCGCACTACGATGTCGGCCAATGCTTCGGGTAAATTGGTAATATAGCTGCGTCCCTGTCCCTGATTGCCGCCTCCTCCGCCGCCTCCTGACGTTGTCCCCTCCTCATGCTTGATGTTGCTGCGTGCAAAATGCATTGTCCCGGACGCAGCTGTACTTTTGCGTTTACGCGAATACTTGAGCTCGCGCGGCTCAATGTTAATGGTGCGATCCTCCTCCTCGACCAAGTTGTCGGCGTCGTCATAGGTAAGCGGCACCATTGTCTCGTAGAGCATTGTCTGGGAGGCGGCATCATCTTCGGCCTGCATTGCAGCGGCAGCAACGGCCGCTTCGTCCATTTCCTCATCCTCGTCGTTATCGTGATGATTGCGATTGTTGATAAACTCCAATTTGACGCGACGCGACGAAACGTTGCGCTTCGACAGCGGCGGATGATTGAGATTGCGTGGCGTCTTTCTGGGCGGCACTTGGATGTCGTTCTCCTGGCAGAGGGCCTTAAATAGATCCTTGTGGCGATGTTGCAAATGCGCTCGCAAATTGGTCGTATTGCCGTGATTGGTCAGCACCTTGTGGCATTTGATGCACACCACATTCTGCTTGGTAATTACCTCGTCATTATCGTTCGATGGAAACCCAAAATAGCGCCAATAAACGCTTTTCATTTTCGGCGAGTACAGTTTGGAGAAATTCAGTTGCGAGACATCCTCGTATTTGGCTTCCACAACCATGGGCGATGGGGCTACTTCGTCGTTCATTTTTTGATATTTACGCTCTTGATTATTGATATCTGATTACCGATGCCACCAAAAAATAAGCGCGCAATTTCTCGATTATAGATAGTCAGTTCAATAGTCAATAGTTTTTTTATCTGTATCAGAAAGTACAGTTCAGAGTTGCCACGCGACACTGTGCAGTCAATCGATAAGGCAAATGCATATATATTAAATGCCACCAATATGCTCAAATTAATAATTTTTTCTTATTTTTTATCGTCTCACAATCAATTACAGTTGCGCGTTTGACGTTTATAAAGCGTTCTGCGGCATTAAATTGTAAACTGTCTGGAATTTTTGTTAACACTGATTGCATCACCAATCGATAGCTGGGGAAATTTAAGCGGCAGCACCAAGGGAATTTTTTGATGAGGGATATTTTTGTTACTGTATGCCCATGACGTGAAGTTGGCTGCGATTTCCTTTTTGATTCGTTCTTGGGTAGCAAAAGGTGTGTGAAATTTTATAACGCACAAAATTAATAAATTTAAGCAAATAATGATACTCTAAATTAAGCAAATGATGGCTCTAAAAATGTAGCATGAGTCAAACTGTGAATTGACATTGAAATATATGCGGAATAACGATTTAATAGTGTTTAAAACATGAAAATATGCGCCAGCCACGTGGTGCAGTTGGTTATAATGCAAATCCATATCCAATGCTAATGCATGTGTTTTGTGTTGTTTTCTGTATTGCAGCTAATCTTAACCGCCAAGATGGGTAAGGGTAACAATATGATTCCAAACCAGCATTACCACAAGTGGTGGCAGCGACATGTGCGCACCTGGTTCAACCAGCCGGCGCGCAAGGTCCGCAGACACGAGAACCGCGTCAAGAAAGCCAAGGCTGTCTTCCCACGCCCCGCTAGCGGCCCCCTGCGTCCAGTCGTGCGCTGCCCCACCATCCGCTATCACACAAAATTGCGTGCTGGTCGCGGTTTCACCCTCGAGGAATTGAAGGTTTGTCTCTTGTGCTATTCTTTGTGTTGAATCGCAAAACTAAAATTAATGTATTTTTTTTTTATAAAATAGGGTGCTGGTTTGGGCTACAAATTCGCCAAGACCATTGGCATTTCTGTCGATCGTCGTCGCAAGAACAAGTCACTGGAGTCGCGTCAGCGCAACATCCAGCGCCTCAAGGAATACAGAAGCAAATTGATTCTGTTCCCCATCAACGAGAAGAAGATCCGCAAGGGTGAATCTACCGTTGAGGAATGCAAGCTGGCCACACAGCTCAAGGGTCCAGTTATGCCTCTTAAGAAGGAACAGCCTGTGGTTGAGTTCCGTGAGGTTACCAAGGATGAGAAGAAGTTCAAGGCGTTCGCTACTTTGCGCAAGGTGCGTTTAAAAATATGAATGCTCCATTATTATTGTAAATTAATTGATTTTCGTATTGTTTACAGGCACGTACTGATGCTCGTTTGGTTGGCATTCGCGCCAAGAAGGCCAAGGAGGCAGCTGAGAGCGAGGAGGGCAACAAGGCCGACGCCAAGAAGGCCAAGAAGTAAACTGCAACTTGACCTGATAATTCTGTCTACAATAACAACAACCAGAATAAAATTTTATTTTTTTCAACAACATGAATTCATCGTGGTTGTATGTATTTAATTGTAAATGGAAATTCTAACGACTTGGCAGTTATCAGTTATTTGTGTGCTGAGCATCTGCTCCACATTCTGTTTATTCGCTGCCTGATCTCGAACAGCTGCCACAATGTCAATTGGAACGTGTTCCTTACACTCTGCCAACAACAAAGATAAACGAAGAAAGTCCATTTTTACTCTTGTGCAACATTCGTGAAGCAGATTCACTTTCAACAAACGAAAGTTGAACAATGAACGTGACACAAAGGGCAGGTAACTTGGGCAGCTGTTGATTGAATTTGTACACATGGATCTTGTTTGTTTAAAATCCTGGTTTGGTGTGGGTGTCGACTTTGTTTTTATTTTGTTATCAACGACAACAGCAAAGCAACAACAACGTTGTCACAGTCAGGAGATTAGCCGGCAGCTAGAAAACATAGTTGAGCTACAGTCACTCAATAAAGTTTTTATGCACCCTAACTTTGTCAAATTTTTGTATAGCCAAAAAGTTTTGAAAAAAGGTTTCTTAAATTAATCTTCTATATACTTAAATTCCGTTTGAAATATACAAAAGTTTCTTTAACCCATTAAGACCCGTTTTTTCAATGTCTAAATAAGGTGTTTAATTACTATTGCATAAAATGTATAGAAGTTAATGTCACAATTGAAATTATTTGTACATTGAAAACTGCCCTATGTACCCATTGAAAATTTAGAATTTTTGTAAATGCAAAAAAATTTTTCAAACAATTTTAAAAGTGACTGCAGTATTTTTAACGATTTTTTGAAAATTGCTAAAAACAAATTTTTAATCCCTTTATCCTACTTTTCATGCAAAATGTAGATTTTTAGCAGGTAACATAAAATTTATTTGGACAAAATTTAAAATTGGCATATTTGTGTAAAAAAAAATCGTTTTGACACTATTAATTTTTTTATTGACCTTATTTTTATAAATTGAAAATATTAGAACCATTATTCTTAGCTATTTTTAAAATTATATACATAACAAACACATTCTGTCAATTAAAAGTTTTGACAAAACAATTGAAATACATCTTTTAACTAATTCAAATATCTCTTTTTGATTATTGTAATTTATTTTATAGTGGCTTATAGTTTTAAAAACAAGATAAGATGTTTATGATTTTTAGAACAAGTGAAACAATATTATTGATATCCAATGGGTTTAACAGTTTTCAAAAATATAAATGTGTATTGAAATGAGTTATTTCCTTTTAGTTAAATCGTTGGCCTGTGCTATAGTTCACTTGACCTCTGCCTTAATTCTCCTAAATATCCGTTCAAAGCGAACATATGACAACAATTCAAACAGAAATTATAATGAACTGCAATCAAATAAGATTTACGAGTATATGCCACTCAAAGATAGAGAGAGAGCGATCTAGGGAGCGACATATGTATGCAAAAGATGCACAATTGTTGGTGTTGTAAAGAGCAAAATAAATAAAAAAAAAAGGGTTGACGCTGCCACCCAATTCAACTAACAGGATGTGAATGCTGTGGTGTGGCAACCCGCACCTTGAGCCATTTTCCTTTTTGAACTTCACCGTATTTTTATTGCACTTAACCTTGTTTGCGGGCTGGCCGCTTGTTTCGTGTCAAATGCATTCAAATTTTTATTATTGAAATTTATGAGCACAAAAGTGATTTTCCTCATAGTTTTTCCTTCTGTCCCTTTCGATTTTTTGTGTGTGTGTGAGTGTGTTTTTGTTTTCTGGGTCGTGTGCTTGTTATGCTGGTGGCTTAGGGTGTCAGTAATGGTGGGGGGAGGTGGCAAGGAGGCGGGGGCTGTTGGTTGACAGTAACGGTAAACAAGCGAACGAACGTAATTGGCAATTGTTTTTCTGTTTCTGCTGCGTATGTGTGTGTGTATGTGTGTTTGTGGTATCTTTTGGTGGCTGCGGTTGCAGCAGTCGCTGCTGCTTCCCTAAACTTCGTTATTGCAGCATATGTTTGTATGAGTGTGGCGTCAGGCTCATCAAATGCAGATCCGAGAGTCCTTCTCTCACTTTGGATGCGATTGACAAAGTGTTAAAGTTGTTCGTTCACCCAAAGAACTTTTCAGTTTGACTTTGTGAATTGAAATTTCATTTGAATCTAACACTTTACGCCTTAAATGCACTTTAAATGTAAAATCAATTTACCATTAAATCTGAATGCTTTTAACCGCTACATTTGCAGCAAACTCGTAATGGCTGGGAACAACCCTGACCTGGACCTAAACAGAGAACATGTTGTCAGTGGGTTAATCTGCATACATATGTATGTGCGCAATGCTGTCTGTGCATGTGAATGTGTGTGTGTGTGTGTGTGTGTGTGTGTGTAAGTGTTTGCTCCATGCACGCAATCGGTGCTTAATGATCCATACGGCAATTGGATTAGTGCGTGCCTTGCCAGGCAACACAGGCAGCAAAAGGACTTTTTGTCTTAGGATCTGGCTGCGATTTACATTTGAAAGACGTACAGCATCCAAATCATTTGTCGGCAGTAAGTAAAGTAATCACAGTGATGTGTCTCTTTATTTTTATTTTTTTATTCTAAGTATTATAAGTTCAAAATTAAACTTAGACTAAAATTATAAATAAACAACTAAATATAATTAATTAAAATTAAAAACTCAGTCTTCACTGAATCTCAAGTGCTAGCTGGTAAATGCCAAAAAAGTTTACATATTAAAAAAATTTGTTGTTAGTTTGTTTCATCATTCAATGCATACAGTAGCGAAAAAATATTCTTCGAACAATTCTAAGAGTGACTGCAAGAGCAATTTTTAAAAATCTCTTCGCTAGTATTTTTTATAATTTTCTTAAAATTGCTTAAAAGCTACTTCTTATGTGAAAAGGAGGAAAAAAGTTAAGCCGTCACTCTTAGAATTGCTCGAAGATTTTTTTTGCATCCAACCATTTGTTGTTTGAATTTTTTGAAAAGTAGAATTTTACAAAATTTCGAAATTTTCAATGGGTACTTAATGGGTTACGGAAAGTTTTGTATCATTCAAACGGTTCCTAGCTATCACATGCTCTTTGTTGTGTCCGGTTTTCTTTGTCCGCTAGTGAACGTTAACGTAAATTTTTAGCTTAAGGGGTATTGCTACTTGACAAAAAAAATTTTTTTTAATTCAACATGAAATAACTATTTCCGTTTTGAAAAAAGATTTTTATTAAAAAAGGTAAAAAAAAATAGCCTTCCAAGCAGCAATACCCCCTTAAATAATATCTTTAAATTTTCTAGCTTTTGCAATTAACAAAAAAGCTAGGTCTAACTATAAAATAGCTAAAAAGGGCCACACTGTCTTTTACAACCTATTTATTTCTGTCACTTCTAGTATATTTACTAGCAGCACTCAAAATGTAACCTTTGCTAATCCATAACAAAGTCTTCTTAATTTTCTATGCTGCACAAAAAAAACCCATCCCTCATTTCGAACGCCTCTTATGATAAAATGCTTATTATTTTTCCATAAAAAATCACCCAAAATACGAAAAAAACGAAAACAAATTTATCAAATATGCAAATAAGCAGAAGGCACACATTGAATAACACTTACCGAGCCGCAACAATTTGTTTGTGGCACACAATTGTTGACACCCCTGATTCCCCCAGGAACGCCATTTATGATTTTCACGGATCATCTATCAAAAATTGGCAAGCCATAAAAAGCGCATATAAATGAAAAGGACCCTCATATAATAACATCATTCAGCTAGTATAAAGCCTGCTGTTGCATTCCATTTTTATTCTTTTTTAGTGCCAATCAAAAGACAACAACTCCAGTCGATTATGAGATCAATGCCAGGGGGGAAACCGGCAGGAAAAACAAATCATAAAAAATGCAAATTGCAAGGCGAATCGAACAAATGGGCGCGAAATATCAAAATGGCATTAGAACTCAATACAAAAGGCAAACGGCGCAATAATTTGCATATGCAAAAAATAATTGGCGAAAAATATGCAAATGAGCACGGACAAGGGAAACTCAGCATGAAATCTAAAATTGTAAATTGCAAAATGAATACAAAGAAAACAGAAAAGATAATGGAAAGGTGAGGGCAGAAAAACCACAGCCTTTGGAACTTACTTAATTCAATTGCCATGGTTACCAACTAAACTAAGTTGAATGTCCTGTCGCTGTGACGTGACAATGTTCTGCACCGCCTCCTTAAAGGCCAATTTCAATTTGCATAGATGGGCGTGCCACCAACAACAATTCCGACCACAATTTTAGGCCATTGTGACAGAAAATTACTAAATTTTGCTTGTCGCTGCACTTAGCCGAGTCCAGAGTTTGAGATAATTAATGTGGCAATATTCTAAAGGACCTCTTGTCTATGTGTACGTGTGTCTGTTCGTGTGTGCGGGTCTAAAGTGAAAACATTTCAATGTATCTTAATTTTATATATTTATCGGCTATGCCATACATACAGTCACTCAATAAAGTCTGTATGCACCTTAATTTTGACAAATTTTTGTGTATAAAAAAAAAGTTGTGATGCAGGTTTCTTAAATTATTATTATATTCAAAAATTTTAAATTTTTGTAAAAGTTTAATTTTTCAACTTTTGTCCTAGATTATTTTAAAAAAAATATTTTGATGCAAAACAATTCTTCAAACAATTCTAAGAATATGCAAAAAAAAATTTTAAAAATCTCTTCGCTAGTATTTTTTTTTATGATTTTTCGAAAATTGCTAAAAACGACTATTTTATCCCATTTTTCCTCCTTTGCATACAAAAAGTAACTTTTTAGAAATTTTTAAAGTGAATATAAGATTAATTTAAGAAACCTGCATCAAAACTTTTTCTCAAACAAAAATTTCACGAAGTTAAAGTGCATACAAACTTTATTGATTGACTGTATGTAAATCACCACCTGATTAGAATTTTAAACATTTTAGATATATCAATCAAAAACATATGCTGTGCACTTTGCATTTTTTAACACATTCTGGCCAAATTTTGTGCGAAAATTTGTATATTTTTGGCGAACGGAGAAATATGTTGTTATCAATAAATAATTTCAATTCTTTTATATTAAGTCAAATAATAAAATTCCCTACAATCCTTAAATTACTTCCGATTGTTTTGTAACTTTAGGCATGAATATTTTATTTTGATATTCTTTCTTTGCAAGTACAGTTTTACAGTTTAAAGAGCAAAAGTATAAATTTCAGCTTTATCAGAATAAAAGTAAATAATTGAGTGAGTGTCTAAACCACAACCACAAATTGAGAGCCACTTGAAGCAAAACAATTACACAACTGTCCAAAACCGATGGAAAGTGAAAGTCCCAACAGAGCGAAGTTTATCGTATAATCACAGAGCAGACAACAGATTTAAATTTTATACTAAAAAACACATGTTCGAAAATTGTCGAGAGACCAGTGATAGGACCAATGAACCACCAATCAACCCACATGCCATACACCCAACAAGTGAAACATTTGAATGCGGTCGGCTTTAAAATCAAGTGTCTGTATGTAATGCGATATTTAAATTTTTGTATCAAAAAAGTAGATGAGATAAGGTGGTATGAGAGCTAGTGGTACAAAAAAAATTAAAAAAATGGGTGGGTTAACGCAAACCTGTTAATGTGCATACAATAGAGAAGCTACTTGAGGCCGACCCTCTGGTAAACCAAACGATCATTTAATCACGCCAACAACCCCCGGGGAAGGGCGCTACCGATGAAAAAAAAGGTCGCCTGACTTTCAATTAATCAAATTATCGCGCCCGGGGGTTGATGTGCTGCCACTCGATAAAATTGCAGCCGGGGCAAACATTTGTCCACTTTCCGCAATTTGTACAGGTCAAACATTTTCGAAATGGCGAAATTTATTTTTACAGTTTTTTTGTTACTCTCTTTGATTTCTGATTGTTGTCATTTGTCGCGTGCTCTGCGAGAAAACATCAATAAATTGTCAAAAGCTGTCAAAATTTTTAATGACTGTGTGACGCCTAATAGCCAAAAATCGATTTGTTCAAGGCGGGGCGGGGCCCACTAGATATCGATTCACAATTCGCAATTCTGTTTCAATCCTCTTTTTTTAATTTTTATGATACTGCGAACAGTTTTATGAATTGCCCAAAATCCGTGGTTGATCTCTGGCCATTTTAAAGTTTTTAGCCTCGGTTGAACAATGTTTCCGCCTCTCAAAAGTTGAACATGTGGGCAGACCGAAAAATCAATCATCCATTGCGAAATACTGCCAATTTTAAGTTTTTTAAAAAAATTATAAATTAATCAAGTTTCGATTCGATTTCGATTTCAGTTTTTCTTAGAATTTTCAATCAATTATCATTTTAATAACGATAAATATATGATGAGCAAATGCTTGAATCGAAATGGTGTAGATCCTTAAGAGCATTCAAATTGTTTATCATTACATCTGTCATTATTATTTTAAAAAACAAGGGTAAAATATTGTAATAAATTATAATTATTTATATTTTTTTTTACGAGATTGTAGGGTATTATGTTTTAGTGTTTGTTACAGTAGTTTATTAAAGAAAAACATATAAGAAGTGTTCATCTATTTCAAGTATATATATTCTTTATCAATTGGCGAGTCGGTCTGTCAGATTTCAACAGCCTGTATAATTAGCACAAATGTCTTGAAAATTTTTTTGAGCTTTAAACTGAATGATCTAGAACAAACAAATGTTGTTTCCCAACTTTTGACAAATTTACCACTAAAAATATTTTTTTAATGTCGATAGCAACTGCAGTGCAGTTAATCAGCCCATGTGGTATTATATATACTACTAAACTAAACTTTTATCAAACAGGAAGTTGCGGAAACTCGTTTTTAAATTCATAATGCTTGTGCACTTCCATAGATATGACTTTGTATATGTATCGCATTTTAAAATTCACTTCTTCGCTACTATTAAAATTTTGATTAAGTCAGTCTTGTTTGGAATCCAGTAAAGAAAAGTCGCATAATGTTGCAGAAAATAATATATATAATCTTCATATTAGGTACATTTACTTTGTGCTCTTATGGAGTTCACATTTCGGAATATAATGAAACTAAGTTTATTCTTTCAATAAATTCTCAATTATCCGAGTTAAGGTAAGGATCGTAAAAACTAATATTATTTTAAGCTAATCAATTTATTAGGGCGGGACAGGAAAATTTGACAAATGCACTTGTTAAGGACTCGGATATTCAACATCTCAGAACGGATATACAGTTTATTAGAGCCGAGCAGGAACGACAGAAAAATGTTATACTTGCTGTGGAATCAGAGATAGAACGTCAGAAGAAATCTGTAATTGACAAGGAAGCGGAAAATCAATCTTTAAGAGCGAATATTGAAGTGTTAAGAACAGAGTTGGAACAAGAAAAGAAGTGTGTACTTGACAAGGAAGCGGTTATCCAATCCTTAAGAGCTGACCTGGAAAAACTGGAATCGCATATCCAATCTCTAAGAGCACGGCTGGAACGACGGGAAATGTTGGTAGATGGACTCGTTAAGGAATCGGATAAACACAATTCATGGTTTAACCCACACAATTGTACAGAGGCCAAGTTCAGTGGGATCTATAACATAATTATCCCCAAGTTTGGTAATCAAACTTTCAAAGCGGCCTGTGATGCGGAATACCGAGGCGGTGGCTGGACACTTATCCTTCGACGGATAGATGGAAGCGTAAACTTTTATCGGAACTGGACAGAATACAAAAATGGTTTTGGAAATCTAGATGGCGAATATTTCTTAGGATTGGACAAAATACATGCGTTAACGGCAGAAAGGCGTCAGGAATTACTTGTCCTTCTTGAAGACTTTGAGGGAGATCAAAGATTCGAGACTTATGATGAGTTTGCAATTGGTGACGAGGCTCACCAATATGAATTGAGCACTCTGGGAAAAGCCAATGGAACAGCTGGGGATTCACTCGATTATCATCGAGGCATGAAATTTTCTACGTTTGACAAGGATAATGACATTAGGCCCAGAGAAAACTGTGCCATTCTTGACACTGGTGCCTGGTGGTATCGTAATTGTCAGTACAGGTATGATGTAATGTTAATTATTTCTTAGAGCTTTGTTAATTCATTTGAATTTTTACAGCCAATTGACGGGAACGTATAAAGAAAATGGCTATCAGAAAGGCTTCAATTGGTACCACTTTCGTGGATGGGAATACTCCCTTAAGAGAGCTACTATGATGATAAGGCCTAAGAAGTGAAAAATCAGTCTGTACTAAATTTAACCCTTTCGATCCCAATGTTGCCTGAGAGCAACTTTGGCTGTTTAAGAGATAACTGTAAGCGAATACATTGCTTTTTTTTTAGATTATTCATTATAATATCGGACAAACAAAGCAATATTCAATAGAATGCACCTGAAATTCAGAAGATGGTTTAAAATGATTAATATTTTTTTATAATCGTTCAACTTCATAAAAAGTTTTCTTAAAATATAAGACTTATAAGTAAATAATTTAATTTACATTTTATAAATAAACTAAATTTAAGGCTAAATAGTATTAATAATAAAAATATATAAAACAGTGAAACTTGGATTAAAATAATCACCCTCTGCCTTGTTAAATTATAGATTAAAACCCGTTTTTTCAATGTCTAAATAGGGTTTTTGATAACTATTCAATGTTAAATATATTATATGTTAAATAAAACTTATATTGTAGCCAGTATATATTAATTTTTTCTTTTGATTGCCAAATACAGAATGTTCCGCTTAGCCTATGTTATATTTAATTACTTACAGACAGAGCTCGCAAAATATGCTCAACCCATTTTTTTTAGGCTGTCAGCTCACCAAAAAGACAGGGAAAATTGGATCAGACTCGCTCAATCTCTTAAAAAACACATATTTTTGTTTCTTTTGAGCTTTGTGTTTTACACTAAACAGTGAGAAAAAATATGAAAAGTTCTCTAACGAAACAGTTTGAATGTGAAACTGACGCTCAACGATCGAAAACTTAGCACACACATTGCATTGCGACTGTTTTAAATTTTTGTCAATTTTAAAAAAAGAATGAACTTTATTTGAATCACGACCAATCGTTTTTTTTAAGCAAATTAGCAAAAATTAGGAAAAAAAACACTTTTTAAAATATTTTTTGTCGAAGTGTCTCAGTTGAACGAAAACATGAAGTGAGCTACAAAATATTTGTGTGTTTTTAACATTGATCGAATTGAGCACAAACGAAATTTAAGTGTTACTTCGATTTCCTTTGCCTGAGTGTCAGCTAGAACCAGCTTTTTTTATGACTGCCTACAAAAAGGGACCACTTTTTGCGAGCTCTGCTTACAGAGTATGTTATATTCTTATGTTATGTTACTTACAGTTCATGTTATTTATTTGCATTGATCTGCTGCTGTGTTACATTTAATTAATATCTAAATCCCTATTACTGCTACAATATGTACATTGAAAAACTGACCTAAGAATATAAAGTAAATAAGTAAACTCACCATAGCAATAAAAACTTTTGCACCTGAGATCAATGAATAGCGACAAGGGCGTCGGCAGCTTTTCAATGAGGGGGGGGCCAAAATATTTTTTTCAAGACAAAATAACTACTCTGGGTAGATTTCAGAAGCTGAATAGTGCAAAATTATGAGTGTAGGGGGGCGTCTGCCGACGCCCTTGAATAGCGACCACAAAAAAAATTCCGCCTTTAATAGTATGAACAAAAAAATCCACCCCATTTCTAGTGTTTACTATTTGTAAACTATAAAACTGTCGCTGAAATGCAAAGTGCAAGTTGGGATAACCCTTTGGCTGAGCTATCATTAAATCGACCTAAAGGTCCTGTTGTCCGGAGTGGAAAAAATGGAACATGATAATGACAGCGGGACAAGTCAATGGTTGTATAACACGCATAAATTATATGTGTAACTGTAACAGTCGCACATATTTCACTTCATTAAGAGACAGACACCCTTTCCTTCTGATCCGTTCTTTAACCCTTTTCTGGACACACGGGAATGGCATATGCAAATAATGCCGCATCATTAGTGTGTGTAGAATCTGAATCTGAATCAGAATAGAATTCGGCTTTGGTAACAAAATCAGAATCTGAATGATTGCAAGTGCAGTAGATTGAAAGGGTTGCGGTTTGAGAGTTTGGCGTGTGGAGTGTGGAGCACGTGTCGAGCACCGACCAAAAAGGGTTACAGGATTGCACTATAACTGATTTCGAACCTGTGACCTCGCCACGGTCATGTGCATGGCTGTAAATTTGTATTTGCATATGTTCTTCTTCACAGCGTTTTCGTTAGATACGTAAAATTTGTTTTTCAGCCCGTTTTTTTTGCTGCGGTCTGGATGGTTCAAAAGGGTTGACAGCAACATCGTGTGCCAAGAAAAGTTGAGTTACGAAAAACATCCTTAAACACATCAAAAACTATACAATTCTATTGGGAATTTATTGCATTAGTTTAGCACGTCCTCTCTTCTGGCCAATCATATGTTAAACGCCTCCTAATGCAGTAATACTTTATTCCTTTGGGAATCGTTTTCAGTTCTGTGCGATTTTTTCCCACACACAGACAGACGTCAAATTAAGCCACAACAAATTTGACCTTGTTAAGTTTAAGAAAACAAAAAACAAAAAATAACAACAACAACAATTCGCAAACGAAGGAGTCTGGCAAATTCCCAGCATTGTTTTTTATGACCTGCTCACATAACCGAGCGTCGACAAGGCAGTTACCTACCTCAGTTTTGTAGGTGAGCTGATCAATGGGCTGTGCCGGCATTGCATCGCGATCCGTCCGAGACCACGACCAAGACCGGGACAGGGACAGGGACAGGTATCCACCTTTAATCCACTCATAAGTCACGCCATCGTTTTGTATCCACATTAAACTTTATCTCTGTGTTTTTTATTCGCATTCGTATAAAACTTGATTTGTTGCACTTGCAAATTTTACAGGGTATTTATGGATATTTTTTTTGGATTTTTAAAGATATTTCAAATGAACAAGATAACTTTTTGTTGGAAAAATTTAATTTTTTGTTTATACAGTCGAACTTCGAATAATGGTGATTCCAAAGAATTGGTTAGAGTTATGGAGATATGCGACTTATAGAGTTCTTTTTCTTAAGTTTATTAATTTTACTGCCACTCATTTACCTCGAGTTAGTGAGAAATTCGACTTATAGAAGTTCGAGTTAAGGGAGTTTAACTGTATTTCCCTTTTAAAACTTGTGAAATTGTTTTCAGATTTTTTTAATCGTTGTACAGATACCTATATATTTAAAAATGTTCAGCTCGGTTTCAAATAAAGAATTCCTTGATATTGAGGAAATTATAAATTTTTTTTAGAATAAATAATAATTTGAATGTTTACACTTGCACTTGCAAATTTTATAGGGTGTTTATGGATACTTTTGGATTTTAGACGATATTTAAAATGAACAAAATAACTTTTTGTTGGAAAAATTAAATTTTTTGTTAATATTTCCTTTATAAAACTTGTAAAATTGTTTTTAGATTTTTTAATTCGTTTTACAGATACTTAAATATTTTAAGATTTCCAGCTCGGTTTCAAATAAAGAATTCCTTGATTTTGTGGAAGTTGTAATATGTTTTTAGAATAAATAATAATTAGAATGTTGAATGCTAAAATACAAGTAATAAGCTGTAAAGAATATGCTCTCCAATTAGTTTGAATTGATTGTACAACTATATTGGCCATTTGTACACTTCGCACAGGCACATTCAATTAACTATCTACTTAGAGGGCCAAGGCAGTGGAGATGTTGGCCATGTTGGGGCTTTCTCACATCATCACACCATCTACAAGAGGCAAGAACAACATTAACAAGCGCAACCTACAATAAATATCTTTTTGGACGCCGCCAAGTGCAATTCAAAGATAAAAGACAACAACAACAACAACAACGAGATGAAGACGAAGAAGAGCACAGACAGAGCTACAACAATAAAAGGCAAAGGCTGAGGTAAAGGTAAAGGTAAAAGTAAAGGAGGAGACACGACGATCGCCTTCACCATCGTCCATGGAGCATATGCATACGATGATGCGACGATGTGATTGAAACAAAACATCTTATTATTACGAGTACCTACGACCGACAGAGCAACCAACCGACCAACCGACTGACCGACCGACCGACCGACCGAACATCCAAAAGAACGACCCCGTGCGACCTCGATGTGGACCTGGACATGGACCAAGCACTGGACGTTGCAAAAAAGCAAAAAACAAAAAATTGAAAAAAAGAAGCGTGCAAAAACAAATTCCCACGCTCAGAGGCTGCCTTTTTGTCGTCATCGTCTTTGTTGTTGTTGCTGTTGCTGTTGCTCTTGTGTTGTTGTTGTTGCTCGTCCCCTTATAAGGCGCAATATGGGAAACGTCCTTACCGCCCCATCTGGAGTTTGTGCAAAATCTGTGGACTAAAGTGCCCGAAATTTCTGTGGCTTTCCTTGCAACGCCCTCCAAAATAAAAGTCTTTTTTTTTCGTCTTATTTCTGTGCAATTTTGTGATTGATTTCACTTTGGTTTTTGGTCATGGTTGTTGCCCATCATTTCTTGACTTTCACAGCTCATTGGGCCCGCAATGTCGCTCACACGATGTTACCATTCTGACAGGAATCCACACATGCACACAACTACAGTCAGCTCCAGATCCACACACACACACACACAGACAACTTCAAAATCGACAGGTATCAAGTGGTGAAGCGCTCATAATTATAGTATTTAGTGGGCCGTAAAATGTGATACTTTTTGCGTGTTGTTGTTGATGTCAATAAGTTTAGTGGTTTTTAAAATTATTAGGGGTAGTCAAGCGAAGGATCAGAAAAAGTAAAAGTCACTCGGGTTAATATTAACCAGGATCGTATTGAATCAGTTCAAAAGCAATTTTTGTTTTTCGCCCCATGAGGTTTAAACTGGGATCCCGGTCTCCGTTTACCATCGTACCCCAGTAGGCTACTTCTTCTCAATCTTCCGTCTTTAATCAATCGTTGAAAAACGCTTGGCGTTATTTTTCTTCATAAATTGATTATTGGCGAGATTGATTCCAGCTTCCTTTTAGAATATCTTACCTTTTCTGTTCCCCGTGGAACTACTAGGAACTTTATACCTTTAGCTTTAGCAGTTGGTTTCCGTTTTGTGCACTGATTATAACAATATTTTTTACTTTTTTTTACAGAATTCTCTCTTCCCTTCTGAAATCCATAAATCATCCTTTTTCCTCTTAATTTCTAGAAATCCCTGACCTTCCTAACTCTAATACTTGCGGTATTACTAATTATTAAAAATTTTTTTGATCTGATTGGGTTTTTCTGGGCTTTCCCCAATCCTTGCAATAAATATTGCATCATTTTCAAAGCTTTTTTTGAATACCCCCAGATTTTTAATTTTTTTTCATTTTAGTTAAATTTGAATATAATTTTAATTAATTTAATATTACTTAACTTTTTATATTACTTAATATTTACTTTAATTTTGTACATTAATTTTGCTCAACTGTACTTATTTGACATTAAATAAATAAATAAACAAATAAAAATTTACATGTTACAATATTTAATTAAAGAAAATAATTCGTATATGTTGTAACTACTCCAGACTCAAAATTTTAAACTATAATATTTTCTTTTAAATATCTTCGCTAGTTTAAAACACTTTTTGTAAAATCAGTAATTAGAAAAGCTAAAATAATTTTTTATTTGTTTAGTGTTAGTTTCTTAACTTTAATAACTTTAATTTCTAAATTATTTTGAATATAATTATTTAGAGATTTAATTATCAAGGAAACTTTTCTGCCACTTTTATCATTTAATGTTTAAACACCTTGCTTGATACACCCTAACGCGATAATTCTGAACTGCCCATTGAGCAATATTATTTTAATTTTTATTAATGTACCGAAAAATCAAAGACCATAATACTTACTATACTTATTGAAAGCTGAGCTGTGCTCAATTCCGAGACCAGCATCCGTCCAGCAGATGCTTGAGCAGCCTGGGAGTTCCACACTATGTTCGTTCGTTCGGTTTTTGTCGTATCGTGTCGGGTTGCTGTTACAGTTATTGTTGTTGTTGTTATTGCTGGCTGCCCGTGAAATCAGTGTTATTGATCATAGGGCTGCATAATCAAGTTGCAGACGCTTTTCATTATGTTGCCAGTTGCCGAAAAAAAGAAGCGGAGCCACCACCATTAAGAGCGACACCACTGCAACTACCACAACCACAACTACAACCACTGCATACACCACCTCAACAAAATCATCATTGTGTTCATTATCTTCACCATCATCATCAACGTTATGTTGTCCGTTGACCAACAGGTTGCCTGCATATTCGGCATTTCAACTCCAACTTCACCACTCTGCTGAGGGCTGCTTTATTCAACACAGGACCACAGACAATGCTGCGTTGGTGGTGTGGGCAGAGTTGATGGTGGTGAATGGCTGTGGTGGTGTGTCGTTGGTGAGTTTTCAGCTTCAACTTGTTCATGTTCGGCATTCGCTCGCAATTCGCACTTGTGTACGGTCGTGTTTTCGCGTCGAATCAAAATCAGTTGAGAGTTCAAAATAACGTCGTTGTCATCGTGTGCAATTGATATCAATTGAATGCAATTTGCGAGTACAAAGTATTTCCAGCTAGCTGAACAAAATGTTTGCCTAAGACAATCTCGTTAAATTAATTCGTGCCGCGAGTGTTTTTGTGTGCGTTTTACGTCAATTAATTAGAGCCTTAAGTCTGATCTCTGTCGGTTCCAATCAACTCTAATCGAAAACATAAACAACAAAAGCAGTAGTGTATAAAAAAAAGCAATGGCCGACGAAAGTTTGCACACAATGCCGTTGGAGCACAATATAGACTATCATATAGTCACATTGTTTGAGCGCTTGGAGGCGATGCGCAAAGATTCGCACGGGAATGCCATTAACAATCGTCTATCCAGCACCCTGCAGGTGCCCAAGCGCAGCATGCAGGCCGAGATTCGCACCCTGGAGTTCTGGAGGTGGGCAAGCATTAGCATTACTTGTACAACTAGTCGTTGTCATTATACTCTCAGCCATAGTCTAGTCACGTCATTGTTTTGACATCTTTATTGTTTTACGAGTGTGTGTCTTTCTTTCTTTCTTTACACACATCCAGTTGTTCTTGTATTGCTTAACTAAGTGCAACTTAAGTAGTTCGTGCTTGTCTTTGACACTAACTTGATGACTCCTTCAGCTACTTTGTGCATTGCAAATATTTGCTCAACTTTTACAATAAAATTCAAATACTACGAAGCACTGCAACTTAATCCATTAATCAATCATCTTTTATATTTTAATTGCTGTAACATTTTTTAAATAGTATGTATGTTTTTTGTTAGCACAAAAAAAGTACATATACAGTTGAATTTCTAATGAGTGGCAGTAATATTAATAAACTTAAAATTAAGAACTCTTTTAGTCAAACACCTCCATAACTCGAACATTTTCTTTGGATAATGATTAATCAAGTTAGGGAAGTTTGACTGTATTATTTTTGGTACTTTGCTTAGATTAGCTTTTTTAGAGGTCAATTATTTAATGATTACTTACTATTACTTTTTATTAAAAACCAAAGGTTCTTAGCATTTTTTTTTTAATGTTTCCCAAATATATCCGAGAATTTCATTTATTTATAATGGATTGAAATCCCAACACCTTCACCATAGGCACAAAGAAATCTTATTATTTTACATATAAAACTTATTACAACGGACACTGATAGAAAGAAGAAAAAATTAATGTATTTAAATACAATATTAAGCTTACTAATTTTAAAAATTGATTTAAAAAATTCCGTTCACTTCTTCTCTTTGCTGTTAGTAAATTTTAAATGTTATATCTTTTGCTATACCTAAAATTGTACATTTGACTTTATTCTCAATTTATCTACTTTAAATTGCTGCCTGAGTTTCACAAAGTGCTTACACTATGTCAATTATTTCTTCTATCGAATATATGTATTTTCTATATATTTTTTAAAGCGTTTCAAAGTTTCCAAGCTCAAAGAAAAACTTTTCAAAGTTGTCCTTACCGTATTTGTTTTTTTTTTACTAATTAATATGTCTTTTAAGTTTGCTGGTATTAAGCTCTGTAAAAATATTACATTAAAATAATGAGTCTATAATGTAATTAAATCATTGAAGACTGTCCAGTGCACAAATTAAAATTGTTTTTTTTTATTAATAATAATATTAAACAAGAGTTTCTGCGTGACAGCAGTTTCTATAGAATATTGGAAAAGAGCATCTGGCTGCCAATTAAGAATGGAGAATGCAAAATTTTATGGAAATTAACAAAAGTTGTGCAACCAAAAATTGAAGCAGCCCTGCAGTTTGTTTGATTTTTGCTTATCGCTGACTGAGAATAAGTTGAAAGGGGGGAACAAGAGGCGTTGTCCGTTTGTGTGTTTTATGCTTGCTGTGAAGTTGTCCAACAACAACGACGACCCCTGGCCATCGTCAGCTGCTTGCCCTGGAGCATGAAGCACAGTTTTGGGGTTTGGTTTGGAACTCGAACAGTGCAGTCCCTCTGTGTGCTTAAGGGGGAAGAAATGGAGAGGCAACAATGCTGACATTGTGTGCAATTTGTAGCGCAACATAATTTCTGGAATACTTGCATACATACAGATATGTATGAATATTTACTTTAATCATATGAAATGACATACCCCAAACTGAAGTTGTATCTGTATCTCACTCACTCACTGTCTCTCTCACTGCCTCCTCTTTGCAGATCCATCATCAGCGAGTGCTTAGCCTCGTTCCTATATGTGTTCATCGTTTGTGGGGCAGCTGCGGGCGCCGGTGTCGGTGCCAGTGTCTCCTCCGTGCTCCTGGCCACGGCTCTCGCCTCCGGACTGGCAATGGCAACGTTAACGCAATGCTTTCTGCATATATCGGGTAAGTCCAAAAGACAAAAACAAAACGAACCAAATAAAAAGTAAAAGAAAAGAGCGAACAAAAAAAATATAAACAAACAGGCGACAAGTGTTGCATGTTTTCTTCTACTTTTTTTTGTTGATGTTGGCGCTGTTGTTGTTGTTGTTTTTATTGTTCTTATTGTTGTTGTTGTGTGGGGCGAGCGGCGCGTGGGAATTTTGCTGCCACTGAAAGAACAACAAGACAACAACAACATCAAGTACGGAGCCCCATTTCACATATTTCCATAATATTTTTTTTCTTTTTTTTTTTTAATTTTCAAAAAGCCAACGCACTGCGGTTGTTGTCGCCCACGACCATGAGGCGTTCCTCCTTCTCGACCAGCTGCTCCTCCCTGCCTCTCTCACTCCCCTCGGCACCTTCAACAACTCCTTCTGTTATCTTTGCGGGCGCACTTGTAGTGCCGTCGACTCTTGCCACTCCGTGCCCTTCATGTCCCCTCTCCGGTCCTGTCGCTTCCCTCTGTGTTCTGTACAATTTCCTTGTGTTGTTTGTTCAACAGCGTTGACATTCGAGGCAATTAAATGTTTCCACAAAAACAGCATATCTCTTAAGTTCGGCTCGAGGGAAGTTCCGTGCTTCGGAACATGTGTTCTTGATTTCCCTTTAAGTTTCATTCCCATATTTTCTTCTTTACAATTTCACAGCCAATTGGCTGAGCATTAAGTTATGATGTTATCTGTATCTGTACCCCTTTCTCCCATCCTCTTGCCCCTTTCTGCAATCATAAGTATGGTTTTTCCACGAAAGTGTCAAAATGTTATTTAACGGATTTTAAGAGACACTGTACAGTAATTATACAGTGGGTGGTATAGAGAAAATTTCAAACTAAATATATCTTTACAATTTTATTATAATTTTGTTGTATTTTTTTTTTTTGTTGCATATAAATTTTAAATTATTGAATTGTTTAAGTTCAAAGTATTCTTTTTTACAGAGCGAGTAGTTTGGTATTTTAAATTCCATTACTTAAACTCTTCTATCAAGTTACATAAATCAATCCCTTGACCTCAGCAAATAATTGAAAGACATTTCGAATATTAAATACACAAGCCTTTCTTAGAAGTAAAACTCTTCCTTCCAACACACACTAAAAGTTGGGTTTTATTTTTTCTTTTGCTTTTTTTCTACTATTTTTCTTTGCTGCCATAAAATCGCCACAGCTTTCTGCAACTAATCACTTTTTCCATAGTTCTGACAGCTTGAGACCGCAAGATACTTTTATAACTATGCACATAGCTGGTAGTTAATACGGACATCAAACAGAAATGTTTAATACTTAATCTACTTATTTGTTTTGTTTTATTTCACAGGCGCTCACATCAATCCTGCCGTTACATTGGCCTCTTGTGTGATTCGAAGCATCTCCCCGATTAGGGCTGCCATGTATATGACCGCCCAGTGCGGCGGAGGAATTGCAGGCGCTGCTCTCCTCTACGGGTAAGTTAATTAAATATCAGTATATTTTGCTAATACATGAGCAGTTGAATTGGTTTAATTGCAAGGCAATTTTACAGAATAATTTGTAATATTGCAAATGTATCTTTTGCTTGAAATTGAGAAAATATTTGTTTAACTTATACTTGAGTGGTTGAATATATTGCCTAAAATTGATGGATTATCTTTTAATATATTTGGAGTTGGATAAATTGCTTCAGATACAATAGTATCTTTTGCTCAAAACTTATAATATTTTAGCTATTTTTATTAAGCATTACTCATAAAAGCTTATCAAAGTTGTCAGAATTATCTTTATTCTTATACATGAACTATGTAATTGACGTTATTTCCTTAGTATTTGAGAGTTATGCAATTGTAACTTTAAGATACAAAAATATATATTGCTAAAATATTGCTGATGACTTTTGCTTTACTTCCACAAATAAGCTAGATTTTTAAAAAACTTTTCTAATTATTTGAAGGCACTGCAAATGTATCTGTAAGATACAAAAGTATCTTATGCCTGAAATAAGTGATATTTGCTTAACTGCCAATGGAATGTATCTTTTGGACGCAGAAAGTAATGCATTGGGATCAATATGAAGCTCTTGCTTTAATAATTTTTGTATTTTAATGACCTCATAGTTTTTTTCATGTGTATCTAAAATCAATGGACACATCTTTATCTTTTATTTGTGCAACATTTGATGACTTAATTGCTGAAGCTACTTCTCAGAATTTAAGCTGCATTCGAGTCAAATTGAAATCTGCTTGTAGCTTCCAAGTATTTGTGCATTAGTAAAATGCAGCCTTTCATCTAAAAGCTGGCTTTGAATTCCGAGTAAAAGTTCCATTTGCAAAGTCAATTGAGCGTGGCATTCATTTCGATTTAGGGGCAAGCTCAAACAATGTGCAAAGTATCTTTGACCAAAAGTGATTTGCAATTTGCATTTCCCTGCTGGACACTGGCAATAATTTGTGCATCCGAATAGGCAACTAAACAATTTCAAATTAAATCCAAGAAACTGCTCAATGTCACTCACAAAATCACTGGCGACTGTACACGAAGGACACGGAGGACACTTTACCAAAAACCGTTTACAGGAAATGCCATGTTCCATGTGCAAAAATGGGAAACACTAGAGAAATGTGTGTGTGCGAGTGTATAAATGGGATATGCAGGTAAATGTCGTATCCTCTTTATACACACAGATACATAAGTAAGCACCTGCATAAGAGGCAGGTAGCTAGGACTTTATCTACTAGAGAAAACATCTGCCGACTGTCGACGTGATTTTCCCATTTTTACAAAAATGCGTTGCTGTCAGGACCGGATTCCTTTGTCGAGGTTGTGCCTAGATACACACACACACAGTTACAGATACATAATTGTGAGAGGATACGCATAGCTAAATCATTTCTGGCCTGTCAGCGTCTTTTATGCCTAGATACAAACACAAAGTCCTGTGCAGGATATGCGTGTGGAATATCATCAGTCTCTCTTTGTCTCTGTCTTCGCTTGCGTAGCCTTAAAAGGGGGAGATAAAAGACAACAGACAAAAAAAGAAAGAAAGAAATATGTCTGCGCCTGCGCAGCATTTTTCAAACAAATTTCGCTCCAGTTTCGAACTCCTTTCGACGTTGCGAGGAAAGTTAATGCGCCTGCGCCTGCGCAGCTTGTCTGTTCAACATCTGTTTGGCTGTTGATTTTTTTACCCCTGCTTCCTTTTATTCTCTTATTTCTTTTCCCGTTTTTTTTTTCTTTTTGCTGTTAAGTGCGTTGGCATCTTTGCTTTCTAGAGTCTTGGCTAATGAAACATGTTTCAGCTGCTGCTCCGATCAGGTTCGTATCTTTTTTATTTTTTTCTCGTTTTTTTTTTTTTTTTTTTGACTCCCTTGCGGAGGGTCCCTCCCTCTGCAACATGGTCAGAGAGTGTGTTTCAGTTGAAACATATGTTTCCTAAAAAGTATCTTATGAGTTCAACTGTGTGTGTTGATTAATTGGTTTAGATTTGGTAGCCGATTTTGTGGTTACGCTGGATTATTAGTTTTCACTTTGATGGCCTGATTGATGGGCTCTGGGCTGAGATTGCCGACTTTAACCCAAAAAGCGTTGAAATTTAACTTAATTGAAGCAGGAACAACTTGTGGTCTCCATAAAATAAATTACTAAACACGCAAAATCGGTTCGTCATGCATCTGCAAGGGTTATAAAATAAAAGATATTTTTATATCTATAAATAAGAAGCTGCAGATATTTCATTTTGCGACTTATATTCGAAATATTTGAAAGTTTAAACTTGAGTTAATTTTATATCTTTGTGAAATTTTATGTCTTTAAAAGATCTCTTTTCCTAATAATCTTTAAGATAATCGATAAATTGAATTCCGGACTGGCGAAATCCCTGATCTATAAGATGGATAATTTGAATGTATTTAAAAAGTTATCAATTTAACGTTAGTGAAATCAATGAATACATTTTAAGCATTTAAGGCATATAAAATACTTAATTCATAGAGAAAAGGTTTTTTTTGTTTAAAAGATTTTTGGTAGCTTAGAGTTGACTTTATGTTGAATATTGCTAAAAATTACTATTTTAGCCCCTTTTTCCTCCTTTTTAAACAAAACGTAACTTTTTAGCAATTCAAAAAAAATTATAAAAATCAATGAGGAAGAGATATTTGAAATTTTTTTTTCGCAGTCACTATTAGATTTGTTTTATAAATTTGTTTGCGTCAAATCATTTTTGGTTTAAACCCGAGGAATATAGAAGACTTTTACAAAAACTCCAAATAGCCTCACAAAATAATTTTGAGCCAGTTTGCAACCGTATTTTTTAGATGGAGTTGATACCTTTCAAACTAAATTTTCAACAACTGCACACTTTGTTTAAGTCCGAGAAAAAAAGTTTTAAAGTAGACATTTATAAAAATTCTAAATTTTTAATGGGTAGTTTTATATCATTCAAACGGAATTTAAATGACCTTTCTATTGATGCTAAAATGTACATGAAGTAGGTCATAAGTAGATTCAACTTTAAATGTTGTCAAAATAAATGTGCAAGCATATTTTATGTTTTTATTATTTTCCCTTCTCTGTAAAAAACCTTTTAGGTTTGTTTTATTGCAGATCAGAATTGTAAATAATAATAAAAAGTTTGCATTGATATTCTATAAAGAAGCCATCCCTAGCTACTACTACAAGAGCAGTACCTTCTTTAGAAGCCGGATACTTCAAGATATAAGTACGCACGTATACTTCCCGCACATTCCTGTCACATATCAATTGTCACTTTACCCTAATGAGCGGACATGTGGCACGAAGCTGTAGCTAAAACGCACTTGAAGACTGCTTCTTTTATTATTTTTAATTGTTTTGAGAGACCCGCAGCATATTTAAGTATCGATATCCGGCTATGCGATATTTAAAGATGGTTTTTAGCTTCGCTTATTTGTTCTTGCATTTCCAATGAGAATTCAGTTTACTTATTTTGATTTAATATTTGGTTTTTTATTTTGTTCTGAACGTGCGCCAAGCACGTTCCAAAAAATGCCAAAGTAACCTTTGAAAATGATGAATAAAAAAAAAGAAAGAAAGATAAAAATCAGGTAGAGACCAAAAGACGAAAGCCGAAAGCCGAAGGCAACAGAACGCATAATTAACCATTGCCAATGGCCTTTGTTCAACTCGTTGGCGACTCAAGAATCGAGAGTCGTTGCGCCTGTGCAGGATGCGTCGTCGGAAACTTGAAATCAAACACGTGTCGACGTTGCTCCTTTCTGGTTGGTCAATCCGAAAGGGCAGCTGGCAATGCATAAACGGGCTCAGCACACAACACACCTGCCGCCCAAAATTACAGTAGTCTCACAACAGATAGAGATACACAGATACACGCACACATTTAGTAAGACTACAAAAAAAAACAAAAAAACAGGATTTTTGAGTCGAAATTTGAATTTTAAATGCCACAAAATGAAACGTACTGCAGTCAACGGAATGAGAACGGTACAAGACACTAGAGATGAGCGTGAGTCGTGCTGCGTAACGTGACACGCTCAAATTGTTGAAGAAATTAGTTTTTTTTGTGATTGCTTAAAGTAAAACTCGTATCTTCAATATGATTTTACCTATTTTGCGGAGACTGTAATCATTACAGTGATATTAAAAAAAATTTAAAATAATAATTATGTTCAAGTTTTGCAGATTTGTTCACAAAATAATGATTAATTTTAAGTTAAACTTTATTTCTCAACTAATAATCATTATTTTTGAGCAAAAAAATAAAACTCATGAAATAATGAGCTTAAAATTTATCATTATTTTGTGCATAAATCTATAAAACTTGAAAAACTTGTAATAGTGGTGAAAATGCAAAAATGAGCCATAGAGAAGAATATTGGTTTTTTTTCGCGGTGTCTTAAAGTTATTATAAGTGAATTATTTTTTGATTACAAAAAAAAACAAATAATCATTATTAATATTATTCAAAAAGTAAAAAACATAAATTCAATATACATTCAATATTCAATTTAATATCCATTTAATTTCTGTAAGTCTCCCATCTCTAATCGTATCTAATCTCGGCGGCAAAATTTCACATGGGTAGTTATGCCTTTATTAAGTTGTGGACTCCTCCTATTCCCATTTGATTACATCTAGCAGGAAAATGCACTTCCTGGACAATAAAAGAGTACAAATCGATAGTGAAAATCAATTCGTGTCACATTCACAGGCAATTGAATTACGGAATCTGTTTTGGTTTCGTGGAGAGTCTTTCTGGCTCCTGGCTTATCGCCTTGCTGCATGAAAATAGCATCCTGTTGGCGCTTCCGGTTGTTGCTCCCTATCAAAAAACGAAAAAAATAAAAGAGAAACTATTAAACAGTGTACAGCTGGTCCAGTGTCTGCACCTGACACAGTCACCTCGAATGGAAGTTGTGCCATGCAATGCATGTGCCACATTCACCAAATTGTTGCATTAAATGCACATTGAATTTGCAATTTTGTGGACATTAAAATTTATAATTAATTGCTTTGTGGCATAGTCAATAAATTGCGTCTTCTGTCTGAAAATTTATTGGGCATTTTAATTGTGTCTCAGTCACAAAATCATATGAATATGTGGGTGTGTCTGTTTATTCAAGAGAAATTTAAATTGTATAATAAATTTATGAATTTAAACTTGTTTTATACTCATTTAAACTTTAAGCGCAAGTTGGCCGCTTTCGTTTAGCGAGTTGGTAGCGTAGTTATGCTAGGTGGCAACGTCATTAGACTTGACATCTACATATATATATATGTATCAATTTGTGAAATCATTTAATGAATTTAAACTTGTTTTATACTCATTTACACTTTAAACGCAAGTTGGCAGCTCTCGTTTAGCGAGTTGGCAGCGTAGTTTTGCTAGGTGGCAACGCTGTCAGACTTGACATCTACATATATATATATATATATATATATATATATATATATATATATATATATATATATATATATATATATATATCAATTTGTGAAATCATTTAATGAATTTAAACTTGTTTTATTCTCTTTTAAACGTTAAGCGCAAGTGGGCAGCACTCCTTTAGCGAGTTGGCAGCGCACTTTTGCTAGGTGGCAACGCTGTCAGGGAAAACTCATCTCTATCCCAATTTAAGGACAAATTATTTAATTTTTTTTTGTCAAGTCCTTTTTCACAATTGTTGAAAATGACATTTAACAGAAAAATACTTAATTTTACATAATATAATCATGTCAAGGCAAATTAAAAAACACACTAAAATGAAAGGAAACTCGATGTCAGAGTCTGTGTCTCTGTCTCTGTCCGTGTCAGTTTCGCAGTTGACCAGAGCTATTCACACGCATCCCTGAATCCCAGACCACAATCAGCCGAGCGTGTTGCACAAACACATAACACAAAACCTCGCTTGCATTGCGGATGTGGATGCGGATGTGGTGGCAACAAATGTGCGAGGAAATGTGTTTTATTTTACTTGTTTTTTTCCCCAGCACAAACACTGTGTGAAATACTTGAGCCATAGTTCAAGTTTGCAGTTTGTTTTAAGCTTTTAATATATGTGTTTTCGTCTCAGTTCACTCACACATTTCTGCCCGTTTTTCAATTTTTTTATATATTTTGGTTTCTGTTTGCTTTTATCGTGCAAACAATTTTGGTCAGGAAGGAAAACCGAGAAGCTTAACGGCAAATAAACTTGCGCCAACATTTTGCTATTTCCTGCTACTTAGTAGCTCCTACTAACTGTGAGTGTGTTGGTATGTGTGTTGTTGTTCTTCTAAATTAGCACTTTATACATTTATGTGTTTGCACAACAAAAAAGCCAAAAATCAAGCATTTTATCAGAAAAGCAAAAGGAAAGAAAAGAAAAATGTTATCATTGCTCTTTCAAAAGTGAAAAATTATTTTTGGTCAGCAGAATTAGCGAGTTACATATATATGTACATATGTGCAGGGGCGTAGACTGGGTTAGTTTTTTAGGGATATAGCTTTCTGTTCATATTTAGAGCACTTAAACTTAATTTTATTTTTATAATTTACTTTATTTTTTTTAAAATACTTCAAATGAAATTTTAAAAGCAAACGTTCTTTATTTTCTGGTTATTCGTAAGCTTTATGGAATATATCAACATGTAGCACATATTTTTTTATATTGTTTATTAAATTCTGTGTAATATTAAGTTGAGGATAGATTTTATTAACTATATATTCAAATGTAAAGTTGTGTTGGAAAGATTCTGAACCATTAGGTAAAAGGTATCGTCAAAGGAAAAATCCTGAATTTCCTTCTAGTTTTTATAACTAGTGGTATTTGCCATTTTCAATAAAAAGAGCTTACGGAATATGAATTTTCAATGAAATGTTATTTGCAACAGGTAAACTTTTTTATATTTTCTCGTTACACTTTGAATATTACCTCCATTTATTACCCGTATAAGTAGCTTAATGCGCTCCCCCGCCAAACTACTCCACTGTCTCTATCCACAACGCTTGGATTTCAAACGTTAAACACACATGCCACCCACTGTGAGATTTTCACACATTTCCTAAAGGTTTCTTTATTGGCACAACTATTTGCAGTAGAAAAGCTGGCGCTTATTGCCGCTAAACCGACACGGATATTGCCCGGCCACCGTTTACTCTCTAACACCTTTTTGGCCAGGACCTCTTGTGTTGTCCTTGTCCTCGTCAGTCAGTCACTCAATGCTGCTTCCCGTTGAGTACGAGTTCAAGTTTGAGTGAGTGCTGGGTCTGTTCTATTTGCTGAAGTACTTTTAAGTGCATTTCGAAAGCGTTTATTTCCGGATTTTCCACAGTTATTCAATGTTCCGGTGTGCAAGTTGCATTTCCACAAAAAGCTTCGCAAACATTTTTACCTCCCTCACAACGTGTGAAGTGGAAAATTTATCGTCAACAGAACTTACGTATGTTTGTTTTCACTCTGTTCACCATTAAGATAGTGAAGTGCGAGTACATTTGTCATCACTATGTGCAATAATTTATAAGAGATATATAACGGAATCTGGCAAAGCTGCGCAGCTAAGTTGGCAGCACCTTATCAGCGAGTGGACAGGGCAGGCTAAATATATTTAACCTGAAGTGTGACAATCAATTTCAGATATTTATTTAATTTTAACAGTCTTAAATCATGTTAAAGTAGCTGTTAACTTCAGCATGTGAATACAAAATAACATTCGAACATTTTTACGGAATTATCAGTATAATGGTAATTGTTTTAGAAAGTTAAATCAAGTAAATCTTTTACTCGTATGCTCTTATCACTTAAAGTTCAGTTGACACCATCTGGATGTCAGTGAACTCATTAGCATTATCATAAAAGTTGAATTGTGCATAAATCATAAAGGCTCGAGAAAACTTTTGCCTAGAAATAGGCAACAACTTTTGTCACTTGCCAATTGAAACTTTGGCAATCTAAATTATCTCGTGTGCGTTGCAGCCTAGCACAGAGAAGTTTATGAGGTGGAAGAAGGTTAGAAAGAGGTTTAGCACTAGTTTTTTTTTGGCGAGATTCAAATATATAATGTGCACATATATCTGTCAAAGGCATTGCAATTAAATGTGTTACATGCACATGTGTGTTATGAGTCTAATTTTGTTGTTTATTTTCTCATTTACAGTGTCACCGTGTTATGAGTCTAATTTTGTTGTTTATTTTCTCATTTACAGTGTCACCGTTCCTGGCTATCAGGGAAATCTGCAGGCGGCCATCTCGCACAGCGCTGCCCTCGCTGCCTGGGAACGATTTGGTGTGGAATTCATCCTGACTTTCGTTGTGGTTCTCTGCTATTTCGTGTCCACCGATGCCATTAAGCGGTTCATGGGCAATTCGTCGTTCGCCATCGGAGCCGCATACAGTGCCTGCTGCTTTGTCTCGGTGAGTTTGACATTGATAATGATGCTTAAGGAATCTCGAGATTCAAGACTGCGAGACTAAGTGACTGAGGGACTTGAGACTGAAGACTTGAAAACGCACCTGCCGTTTACGCATTTTTATGGTGCAAAAATCGCTGCGTGACAGCAACAGAAATGTTCACCTTTAAGGCAAACTACCTGAGTCTGTGCTTCAACAAAAGGAGCCGAGAAATTGGGAAAGATAATTAATTTAGCGAAACTCATAAGGTCGCCCAGTCCAGTTTGTTCCATAACGACTTCAGTCGTTAAAATCAAAAGCAAATATTTGCTGTAGCAATAAAAATGGTATTTATATGGATATATTTAGCGATTTCAGGTTTACGATAAATAAAATAAGTATAAATTTCAGATAGTTATGTGTCATATATTTTACCCATTCAAATTAAGAAACTTACTTGCAGTTAAAATGGATTTGTATTAACATAGAGATATATAAAAGAATACGCACACATACAAATTACTTTATTTAATTTAGTAATAATAATAACAATAAATAATAAGGAGAAAGTCAAAACAAAATTTCTTATTTAATAAAAAAGAAAGCAAAATTAAAAAACTGAAGCAAATTTTCTAACTTCATGTATATTATTTTCCAAATAAGCAAACAAAAATTAAATAATTTAATCTTCTGGGAATGCATTTAAAAAATTTTTTAATAATTTTAAAGAATACTTAGAAATGGATATGATTGTAAATTTAAAAAATATTGCTAAAGCGAAAACAAAAAAAGTTAAAATCTTATGGGAATGCATTTAACAAATGTTTAAATAATTTCGAAGAATACTTAGAAAAGAATATTTTTAAAGCGAAAACAAAAAAGTTAAAAAAAATCCTTTCCGTCCCCGTTTTAAACTCCCTCTCTTTTCATTTCTCTCATTACAGATGCCCTATTTGAATCCGGCACGCTCTTTGGGTCCATCGTTTGTGCTGAACAAATGGGACAACCATTGGGTATATTGGTTTGGACCTCTGGTTGGAGGAATGGCCTCTGGTCTGGTCTACGAGCACATCTTTAGCTCGCGTCGTAGTGTGCGTCATGGCAATAAGGGAAGCATCGACAACGACTCGAGTTCGATACACTCCGAGGACGAGTTGAACTACGACATGGACATGGAGAAGCCAAACAAGTATCAGCAGTCCCAAGGCACATATCCACGTGGTGCTCTGGCAAACGGCGGTGCTGCAACCGCGGCACAACATGCTGCCGCCAACATGGCCCAAATGGGTGTGGTGAGCGGCGCTGGAGCGGGCAACTATTGCCAGAATCTGTATACCGCACCGCCCCTGTCCTCCTCCAAGTACGAGCAACAGCAGGAGCCACTGTATGGAGGCACTCGATCCCTTTATTGCCGCTCCCCCACCTTGACCCGCAGCAACTTGAATCGCTCGCAATCCGTTTATGCGAAGAGCAATACGGCTATTAATCGTGACATTGTGCCACGTCCAGGTCCATTGGTGCCGGCACAGAGTCTATATCCCATGCGCACACATCAGCAGCAACAGCAGCAGCAGCAACAACAACAGCAGCAGCAACAGCAGCAACAACAACAACAGGCAGTCACGGCAGGTCAATCATCGCATCTGCAGAATCAGAATGTGCAGAATCAGATGCAGCAGCGCACCGAGAGCATCTATGGCATGCGCGGTTCCATGCGGGGACAACAGCAGCCGCTGCAGCAACAACAACAGCAACAACAGCAACAACCGCCTGCTGGCATGCAGCAACAACAACAACAACAACAGCAGCAGCAGCAACAATTGCAGGCACCGCCACAACTTATGACAGAGATGCAGGTGGCATCGCAGGGCTTCCAGCCCGTATACGGATCCCGCAACAATCCCACACCGTTGGATGGCAACCACAAGTTCGAGCGTCGCGATCAGCAGCAGCAACTTTATGGCATGACGGGACCCCGGAATCGTGGCCAGTCGGCGCAATCCGATGACAGTTCATATGGCTCGTATCATGGCTCGGCCGTGACGCCGCCAGCACGTCATCCCAGCGTGGAGCCGTCACCGCCACCGCCACCGATGCTCATGTATGCGCCACCACCGCAACCAAATGCGGCGCATCCACAACCGATTCGCACGCAATCGGAGCGCAAGGTGAGCGCGCCAGTTGTTGTCTCACAGCCAGCGGCCTGTGCAGTTACCTATACCACATCCCAGGTGCCCACAACGGTCACGACAACAACACAACAGCAACAACAACAGCAGCAGCAGCAACAGCAGCAGCAACAACAAATGATGATGCAACAGCAACAGGCACATCAACAACATTATGGCATGTTGCCATTGCGACCAAACTGAAAGCGGCTATCTTGGGGCCCCGTAACGACGCCGCCGCCACCAACAACAACAACATTGCAAACAGCCCTCGCACTTCACCCCGCGGGCACCATGACCCTGCACAGCTGCAGCCTAGCCAAGCAGAGCAGTTTATTTTAGTGTAATCCCGGGCATCCAAAGGAATTCGACGCAAAGTCTTAGCATTTAGACTAGAATTAGAGAGTTGAATATTTTGAGAGAAAGATATCGTATAAAAAACATAGCCACATTGTATTATTAATATACGAATACAGGAACACACACCTAGCAGCAAGCAACGATAAGAACAGCGATAAACATAAGTCACATTAGCATACCTACAATATCAAGTATACCTAAGCATATAGTAAGTACAAAAAAAAAACAATTGCATCCTATATAATCTCAATTCAAATACAGTAAAAAACAAGTTTTCACATTGATTATTTTATTCACGTTTTGTTACATTTCTCTGGGAACTTATTTTATTATACAATATTTTTATTGTTTTTTTAAAAATTTGTTTACTGAAAACTGTTATATTCACACTAAAAACCTAGACTGAATCATTATTTTATTCAATTAATTTTTCATTTATCTTCCACATTTTTATTTTTTGTAAATTAAGTCTAAGCTTAAAAATATCCAATGTGTATATACTTATGAATATGTAGTTTAAATGTTACGAATATTTAACAATATTTATGTAAGTGTTAGGCGAATAAGCTTAAAAGTCGACATCTACTTATATAGCATATACCTTACATACTATATACATACATATGTAATCATTTAAATGCTTTGTATTATTAGCATTGCAAAAACAAAGAAATATCAAATACAAAAAATGTTGTATAACGCATAAAATATTTTGTATTTCATTTTTTATTGTGGGTCGGAAAAGGGGCATATTTTTTTCTGTATATTTAAAAAAGTGACTAGGATAAATGTTAATTGTATCTAAGATATACGAGGGCGGGCTGATAAGTAATCGGCCTTACCAAAAAAAAACATCTTAAACAACCCATAAATATTTTATTCGATTAGTGTTTTCTATCGGCTGATTGTTGAAAAAGTTTTAGGCGTTTTTCTCAACACTGGTAATTTTGGCGGGAGTTTTAGCATGGTCACTTTTGCTTTGTCCCCGAAATGAGTAAAATAGAATATCGAGCTGTCATTAGATTTCTGTTTTTAAAAAAGAAATCCAACGATGAAATAAAAAATGAGTTAATCGAAGTTTATGGGGAATCAGCTCCATCGATTTCGACCATTAAATATTGGACTGCTGAGTATAGGCGCGAGCGGACAAGCATTTTTGACGAGGGCCGTCCGGGACGTCCCAGAGAGGTGACAACCCCAGAAATGGTAGATAAAGTCCACGGAATGATATTGGATGATCGCCGAATAAAGCTGAGAGAGATTGCTAAGGCCCTAAACATTTCTCGTGAACGTGTTGGAAACGTCTTACACGAATATTTAAATATGAGTAAGCTTTCGTCAAGGTGGGTGCCGCGATTGCTCACAGCGGAACACAAAAGCAACCGCTTGGTCATTGCGAAGGAGAGTTTGGCATTGTTAAACGCAAATAAGAATGAATTTTTGCGTCGTTTTGTGACTGTCGACGAAACTTGGATACATCACTATACACCAGAAAGCAAGGAACAGTCAAAGCAGTGGATTTCAACCGGAGAAACGGCGCCGAAAAAGGCAAAGATTGGTTTGTCGGCCAACAAGGTAATGGCAACGGTTTTCTGGGATGCCCGAGGCGTAATTCATGTGGATTATCTAGAAAAAGGCAGAACAATTAATGGAGAATACTATTCTAACCTTTTGGGACAGTTCGATTCAGAACTAAAGAAAAAAAGGCCGCACATGGCGAAGAAAAAAGTTCTGTTTCACCAGGCGACGCTCCGGCTCACAAGAGCGTTGTTGCCATGATGAAATTGTGTGAACTACACTATGACATTCTTCCACATCCCCCCTATTCTCCAGATTTAGCACCATGTGACTATTATCTATTTCCAAACTTAAAGAAATGGCTTGGTGGAAAGAAATTTCAGTCGAATGAACAGGTGATCTTTGAAACAAACGCCTATTTTGAGGACCTGGACCAGTCATATTTTATGGAAGGTATAAAAAAATTGGAGGACCGTTGGACTAAGTGCATACGTCTAAAAGGAGATTATGTTGAAAAATAAAAAAGAAAAAAAAAAAAAAAACGTGTTTTCTTTGGTAGGCCGACTATTTATCAGCCCACCCTCGTATGTTGGGATTTGACATTAATTTCTATATAATTTCCTAAAATTTTAAAAATCTCTTAAAATAATTCGAAAACGATTCCATTGAATAACAATAAGTAAAGCATACTTTTAGGCTTGACCAATAAACTAGGATAGTTCGTGTCACGTCAGAAAGCACGAGCAGCTCACACTTCTAAGCGTTAAGCTTTTTAAATGGTATACCTTGTAACGGTAATGGCGATATGCAACAACAAAACGGAAGCATGACCCCAAAAATGAAACGGACAGATTTTTTCTAAAACGACAAAAAATTCATATCACTGCGGACGGCAGTCCGCGCTAGTGACGAAAGCAGCACGAAGGGTGCGAAGGCGACTAGCATATATACACAGGAAGAATGGAAAATTTGCTATGACTGTCCGATCGGGTCGAGTTATGTACCGATCGCAAGGTATCGATTTTACTTACAAATGTGCATACTAAGACTTTTGGACACTCACCTGGTTCGTGAGATAAACAGGTGTTAGTAGGAGGGGAAAATTTTAAATTATTGGAGCAAATGGGGCCGTTGGATCCTTTTTGATTTTTATTTTAATTTTTTAACTATTTTAATCAAAAATACGCGTCGATTGACACCTTGATCATCAAAATCCGATCACTGGTTCAGAAGATAATTAATTTTGAAATTTTTGATGCCCTTCTCAAAACGAGATGAAAAGTCAGTCTGTTTGTTTGTTTGTTTGTCTGTTTGTTTGGATCAAATCGTAAATTTAGCTTAAAAGTTTGAATAAGGACTTGTTCCCGATCAAAAATCTAGAAACGTTTGTTCTACGACTTTTTCGAAAAATCGCTAGTTTAGCGGGAAATCGCTAAAAACCGCTAAAATTAAAACCCCTATAGCAAACGATATGAGCTACAGACGTGATCTATATATCGTTGGAAAGGTATTTTGAAGGGCTTTTTGGTAGACCTTTAAACTTTTTTTCTAAAGTGTGTAGGTAAAAAGCAACAGGTGCAATAAGATATTTTGTCCCAGATTTTGGCGGTTTTTGAGAAAACGCTGCCTACGATTTTTTTTAATTTGCAATATGTTTGAGCTTGTAAAATTTCGCGTTTTTTGATATATCATTCATCAATTTTTGTTGATTGGTTTGGAAGATATAACCTATTAACTGAATATATACGTTTTACTTTGAATTGAAATAGGACAGCAGCAGCAATTACATTTGACTAACAGTCAAGTAACAATGAAATCTATAATTAGACAGTCGTTCTTAATGATCGTCAGTGGCGCAAAGTGTAGAGCGTCCGATTTTTGCATGAATTCTCAGCTCGGGTTTCGGATTCAAATCCTGGCACGGACAAAACTTTTTTTTTTTTTTGTTTTAAATACAGTTGAACTTTCCTAACTCGAACTTCTCTAACTCGAATTTCTCTGTAACTCGAATTAAATGAGTGGCAGTAAAATTAATAATCTTAGGAAAAAGAACTCTATAACTCGAATATTTCCCTAACTCGAACCTTTTCTTTGGATAATGGTGATTCGAGTTAGGGAAGTTCAACTGTATGTTATTTGTTGTAGCAATTCAATTTCGCGTTTTTGACTATAACACATAGCCGTCAAATTTCGTTTGGGCAAGATATTACCTGTTAACTGAATATACCTTTTACCTTTACACTTCTGCATGTACATATGCAGTAGCATGCATACAGCAGCAGCAAAGTGTCATAGCAGCCAGAGTTTGAGAGTGCTACTAGCTTTTGCGCTTGGCATGTGTGTTTTAAGGAAACCAGTGTTGGCAGACAGTTTGTTTTAGCTTGTACAAAAAATTAACAAAGTTGATTCCAAAATTTCTGATATCTTATTCAAAAATTTCTGATATCTTATAAAAAAAACCTCTTTACGAGGTAAAAGTCTAGTGACGAAAACAGTTATATGCCCCAAAATTTCTGATATCCAATTTTGTGACGAATAATATTAAGTTTGACATAAAAATTATTTTAAAAAAAATTTTTGCATTCGGCACTGCGCAAAACATTGAGTTTTATTTGGTATGAAGAATTGAGACATTTTGGCGCAATGTGCCAAGTGCCAAAATTTTTTTTAAAATAATTTTTATGTCAAACTTAATTTTTCGTCACTAGACTTTTACCTCGTAAAGAGGTTTTTTTTATAAGATAATAATATTATAGGTTTACAAAATAACTCCAATATTAAAAGTATTAGCTCTTTATTGGACAGTAAAATATTTCCCACAGGAATTGCATCAATTTTGTTTTTAAATTTCAAAGTAATATATTAAATGACACAAAGTGTATTTGATTTATTCTATGAGCGACTTAGAACAGTAAAGAAAAGGATTACTAAAGGACAAAGGATTTTCCTATTTTTCGAATAGGGGACCCTTAAAAAATTTTCCGGAAATCGCAGTTTCAAAACTGACAGATCTGTCCGAAAAAGGACAAATTGGCAACACTGGTGCTCTGCAATGCTGCGCCACATTGCTCTGTGACATTGTCAGCCCGTCGCAAGTCCTGCAAAGTCACAGTCTGTAGCTGCAGTTGATTGGTACTGTAGTTTACTCTTTGTCCATTAGAATATGAAGTTCATATTATGAACTTATTGTTCAAGTGCACTCGGGAATTGGTAAAACAAAGAATTTATATTATTTATAATAGAAAAATGTGTACAAAAAATTAGCATTTCCACATGGCTAACTAGAAATGTGTAATTGAAATTACTAATTTCATACATAAATATACACACACTTACAATGTTCTCTCATTAAAATGAAAAGTAGTAAAAGGAACCAGGAAGCAGTGCTGCCATTTTTGGTTTGAATAAAAAACCTGAAAAATTAATAAAAAAAAAACCATACGAAAACTAGTTTTTCAATTCATTAATTGCTGTATTTTCTAACGATAGGGGAAAAATGAGCGCACAAAATCCGTTGCTGTAAAAGAAACTGAACAAGTTGAGCAGAAGCAGCTCTGTTATTCATTAGATGTTAATAATTTCATCAATGTTGTCCTCATTTCCTTGATTTTCATTATCATATAATAATCCCGATCCCATTATTCGTAGGAATTGAGGGGAGGCTTGTATATGCGTAGTAGCCCTTGTCGAGTCTGCGCAAGCCATATCTGTAAATTTATAATTCATAATAAAATATATTATTTTATTTTTAAGTAGCAAACAATTGAACCAATTACCTTATGTAAAGTACCCTGTTAATATCAATGGCAGCCTTAGCCAGGTCTGCAAAAGTATTGTTAACTCCAGAATCCTTATAGGAGTTGACTTCAATCCAAAATATTGTAGTGCTGTCATTATTTTGCCCTTTCACGAATTGAATTTTTTTATAGTGGCTTTTAATTTGCCCAATAATTAAGCATTTTTAAAAAAAAATCTGAAACAAAGCATTTCAACCAAAAAAAAAAGGCAGAATTCCCGCTGCCCGCTGTTTGCAAATATTTCTAGCAAATGGCATTTGAAAAAAGCCAGATTTGACGGGAAAAAGCTAATCTGGCACCACTGCCAGGAATAAATATTTATATATATGTATGTGTATGAATGTAATGGAATTCCAACCAAGTGGCAACAATGGCAAATTATGCAAGCTTCGCGATTTGCGCTTGTAAACAATGCGTTTTCCAACACTAAATTGAAGCGCTAAAGCGAAATACGTTTTTAATAATGCAAAGCTGTCTGTTGAATTTTAACATGCAATCGCGTTTGTCCGCCAACCAAATGCGCATAAGGATCGGCATAGCGACACCGACGCCAACGACAATGGGCAAGGGTCACAGAGTTATCCCAATTAGGGAATCGATTGACACCACGGGTCATCAGTGCAAACAATTCGATGGATTTTACGATGTTAACAGCCTGCAAATGGGAAAACCGACAACATTCAAATTGATAAAGTTCCTGCAGATCGCAAATGGTTATTATCAGCTGTCAGACGACGAGGCCTTGGGACTACTGGAATTCTTTAGGTACAAGACTTCGGAGGCCATTGCCCATTTGTACAACGATGGCAGCCGATCCAAAATGCACCTGGAGATTGACAGACCCTGGCGACTGCAGACGAAATCCATATGCGAATTGCCCGGCTTGCAACAATTTGCACACATCAAGATGATCAATTTTAGCGACAAAAATTATGTTATTAATCCGAGAACGCATCTGACCGCTTTGCCATATGTAGCAATGGTCGAGAAATTCGCCGGTCGTGATTTGCGCATTCAACGCACTTATTATGATGATCTTAATATTATGATCGCTGGCGCTGTGGATGATCCTGTTGAGATCGCCGCTCTGAATATGCCAGCCGCAAATAAAAGGGATTTGAATCGATGCAGGAATTTGATAGATCATCTAGAGCTGCACTTGGCTCCACTGATCCTCTCCAGAAAATCTTGATCTTGAGCTTTATAAGCTAACTAAAAGTTGAAATAAAATCTAAACTAGAGTAACTTTTTTAGCCTTAAGTTTTGTAATCATTAATCATCATCCTTTCAATTAAATAATCATAGTAATTAAACAAATTTTTTTTTTTATGTATTTTTATTTATTTGAAGGGAAATACAAAAGTTCTGAATTAAAAACATGTGGAATTATTCGCCTCAATCCGTATCCGAAAAGCTCCGCTCATCATCGGAGGAAAAGTTGCTGGCCTCGTCATCAGTTGGGTTCGAAGGACACAGTCCTCGCAGGTGGCGCGTCCAAATGATTCGGCTCATTTCCGAGTGCGGAGACTTGTCGTGTTCCGTGTCGTAGACCAACCAGTGGCAATGCTGCTGGGCACTCAACGAACTGAGCAAGGTGGGCCAGTAAACAAGAAGGTTGTGCTTGGCCAGCTTCACATGCAGTTGGTAGCCATGTTGTTGCTCCGACAATATCCTAACCGCCCCCAGCAGATTCAGGATGCAGCGCTGTGGCGGAGTCGTCTCGACAACCTCATAGATCAAAACATTTCCCTGATGCATGAGCTCATATTGCGGCACCTGCTGCTCAAAGATCAGCTCGATCTGCGTGAGGGTCTGATGCCATCTGACCCTCGGACGCACTGCATCTCTTGAGACGGAGCCGCAATAAATCGCCTGGCTCATCGTATCCGGAGTTATTTGTGGTCTTGTTGTGGTCTTCCTTGCCTTGGGGGTCGACCTGGCAACTGGATTATCGTCGCCAAGAATTTCTTGCATAAATTGCTTTGCTCCGTCCTCAACCATCGGATCGGTGCTCTGCAGCTCCTTCAGCAGCACATCCAGAAAATGATCAGTACTTGTGGGCGAATATTCGGATTCAGCTTCAATTGATTTGGAGTTATCAGCTTCTTGTGATGCAGATTTGTTTTGCTTGGCATCCAAAAACGGACTTGTTTTTTCTTCTTGGGTCTCAACATCATTTTCCCCGTTAGAGCACGCTTCAGAGGATCTATCCTCTAATTTTTCTTTATTCTCTTTTATGCCAATATTATCCTTTGGAGTGCTTACTTGCTGCTGCTCCTTGTTTTTTTCTGTTTTATCCAGCTCGTCCCATAGTTTACCCCTATCCTGACTCTTCTCAGCACTTTTCTCCAGTACTGTGTCTTCTATAGCCAATGTTCTCTGTTGCTCTTGCTCCTTGATTGCCTTATGCAGCTGACGTAGTCTCTTGATGCCCTCCCCGTCTCTAACTCCAAATTCCCGCCGGAGCAACTCGTTATGCAGTTGCAACATCTTGACGCAGGTTCGCAATGTGGGACACTCCTGCATCAGAGTTACTTCTCGGACATAGACAGTGTCCAACATGGCAAATTCCACAATTAGTTGCAGATGCTGATTGTCGGGTAGTCCAATGAGTTCCTTGCTGACCCACTTGGTGGCCTCGGCCAGCCAACTGCCCTCCCCATTAATGGACGCTTTCAAGCCGCCCAATCTCACGTCCATGGCCAAGGGAGGCAACTCCTTGAACTGCACATCACATTCGAGTAACTGGACTCGCTTAACCTTCAGCAGTTCAGTGCCCTCGTCCAACAGTTGTACGCCGACCTGACGCTGATCAGACAGATCCACGACACGGACACGTTGATACCTCATGTCACGGAAGATTACACAAATATCGGAAATCTTCAACTGTTGCTGCACTCGACGATTCTCTGCCAAGCTCATGTGGAGGCTCAGGGAAGCGCAGAGTGCTTTCAGTTTGGATGCACTTAAAGTTGGTTGCCAGGACTCGCAGTCGCTGCACTTGTAACTCTCCGCCATGACAGCCAAGTGCACAGGATTGTGGATTTTAATGAGCTTGCAACGCACAACAGTCTCCGGTTGCCACATCTCACAACCTGATCTCTGAAAGTCCTCGTCGATGGTGAAGTGTCGCTCGTTGCACAACTTTTGACTGCACTCACCCCTGCTCAGCAGTTGGGGACAGAAGCCACGATTCCGATCCGTCTCCCGTCGACAACTGGCCACCATCTGATCTATATGCTTGTCCATCTTGATGTCATGGGCCTTCAGAAACTGCGCCAGTCGCAGCAACTCGTAGCTGCTGTTCTCGTCCAGCATCACATACGATAAAATGTCCTTCTGCTCCTTCTCCTGTGGCACCAGACAATTGCCAATGCTGTCGATGATCGCATGGAAGCGATAGGAAAACTTTGTCCAAGCAGACGGAAGACTGTAGTGTACCAATAGTTCAAAGTTCCTGATTGGCAACTCGGTTGGCGACTGGAGTTCATCCGTTACCAGCAGCAACTCATGAATTTGCTGCAGTTACATAGATGGAGAGATAGGAAGAAAAAAGGATTTGGGGTTTCATTGTATAGATAGGACAGGTAGAACTTTGGAGTGCCAATCTGCCCAATTTTGTCGTATTTGAAAAGTCAATTTCAGTCCCATTAAAAATTATTGAATCCTGAATTTCGGACACGGTTCGAATTTGCCATTTTTAAACAAGAATTAAAATTGTGGTACAATTTCCGGTTTATTATATATACAGGGTGGGCCATTTAAATCTAAAGAATTTTTTTGGTAGTAAACAAAAAAAAGAAAAGAAATTTCTGGGAAATTATTATACCCGTTACTTATAAAAATAAGTAAAAGGGGATATTGTATTCGTTGCAAGGTATGTAACAGGGAGAAGGAAGCATCTCCGACCCTTTAAAGCAGTGATGGGCACAGTCTTACACGCGTGCGAATCAGCTGTTCGATTCACTAATACACACACAAATCCCGAGAGCAGCGAACAGAGTGAACTCAGTCGCAGCTAGGACGTCGAACGGAGAGGCTATGCGCGCTTGGCTCATTTTATGTACTGAAAGAAATGGCTGGGCAACTCTATTTGATATTCAAAAACTTTTTTTACTAGAATTTTTATTGCAAACCACAATTATTGGTTTGTGGCAACGTTTTTTGCATGCTATATAGAGTTTTAAGTTAAGAGGCATAATTTTTGATGTCATTTGGAGTACGAAAATACCGACCGCAATCTGCCACATTGCAATGTCGCAAAAGTTTAACTTTTTCTTTCAGTGCAATGCAAAGACAACTTGAGAAATCAAGCGACGACAGATGTGCTCTCGCTGAAGGCAAACACTGATTCAAATCGAGCGTTCGCTTCAGCTTTCGGAAAGTGTCGGCTCGTGTCTGTGTGAGCAACCGATAACGATTCGATAAACGTGCCCATCACTGCTTTAAAGCATATATATTCTCGATCAGCATCAACAGCCAAGTCGATATAGCCATGTTCGTCTGTCTGTCCATCCGTGTGAGGGCCTAGATCTCAGAGACTATAAGAGCAAGAGCCACCAAATTTTGCACACAGACTTCTATAAACCCCAGGCAGGTCAAGTTTGTTTCAAATTTTTGCCACGCCCCTTTTCGCCTCCGTAAATCGCAAAAAACCTCCACACGCACGATTTTCAAGATATAAAGATTTTTTCTCCAATTATCGTTAACTCCTACTATCAATTATCACTTTTCGTAGTCGGACGATCGCTATAGTCACAGAGAATTAGTGAGTCGGAAGAAATCAGGACAGAGTCGGTTTCAAAACAATTTTTAAATATTGCTTTACGTGGCTTGAGTTGGAACTCGGAAATTCAGTTGCCTTCCTATTCTGGTAAACTTCTCTTACTTAATCTTCCCTCTCTTACTAACCGTAGAATTATGCTTGAAGTAATGTTCATCCACAACTAACTGCAGGGTCATATAGACTCGGCTAATTTGTTGAAAGAAATAAACTTTAAAGTACCCTGAAACTGTAATCCTCTTCTCATTATTATAGTCTGAACCGTACGATTAGTTTCGAGTGTTCTCCGCTCACTATTAAAGCCTATATATTATCTAGTTTAACTAGTCTAACCAACTAACTACTTATTAATATCATTTTGGGGTTTTCTGGCTTTTTCCTAATCGTAGCAACAAATTTTGGGCCAATCTTTTTTATTTTAGATCCCCCAGAGTTTTTAATGTTTTTTTTTTTTTGTATATTAAAAATATATATATAAATTTTTTTAACTTTAATGTTATATTTTTAAATTAATTGTTGTGTCGGCTGCTTTTAGCCTAACAATAAATAAATAAATGGCCCACCCTGTATAAACTAACTTAACATTTAAGAGACCACTACGTTTTTATTAATTACTCGTCGACGAAGAAGAAGGCGACATTGTGACGCCAATTGGCAAAGAATATCTTGAGTTTTATTTTAGCAAATTTAGGAAATTTAAGTTTATTTGCTTACCTGATGCACTGCATCGCCCAGACCGATGCAGTCGTGACCAGCCGCAGTCAGCGCCTCTTGCAGATCATCCAGCTCCTGCCTGGATTTGCAGTAGATAACGGTGCGTCTTCTCAAGGCTGTTTTGGCCAAGTTAGCTAGGTAATCGATTAGCTGCCGTTTCTTTTTGCTAGAGTGTCCAAGATCTAGAGCTATTTTCAGATTGCCATAGATGGCAGCCACCAAGAAATCGCCTAAAAGCAGGAGAGGATTGTGGTTGAAGCGTTTAATCAACTGGTGGAAGACACGGCCATGCCACTGCTGAGCAATAAGGATGAGCTGAAGCTGGGGATGCGACAGACGCTGGAGCAGCTGAAGTGATTCATTGAGCAAATCGGGAGCGGAAGACAACATGCGATCGTAATCATCCACGATGAAGTACTTCAAGCGACGCGGATCCAGGAGATTGAGTTTGTTCCCAATAAACAGTTGCTTCATGTGGGACACCGTTGTGATCAGGATGCCGCAGGAGTTCAACAGCATCAGCTGCACATCCAGCAGGCTGTGATCATGTGTGTTGACCACATTCAACATTTCTCTATTGTTGGATTTCATCAGGTGGCTGCAAAGATTAAACAGCATTTGTGCATTTCCCACTGAGTCCGCCAATAGGACAGCCAATGGACCCAATTTGAGTGCATCGCCATTTCTCGCTGGTGGCCTGCGCATCCAAGTCGCCACCAGGGAGCACAGCATGGGCAAATAGCACCAGGATCGTCCCCTGCCCATGCCATCGATCAGCACCATCGAATTGCCCCTCATCAAATGGGGCCAGGCATAACGTTGCGCCGGCCACGGCTCCTGGCACTTAATAGCCCCCATGGCCATCCACACGTCCTGGCGGAACAGCGCCTCTGCACTCCCCTTGAGGGGCAACACCTGCCCCTTGCCGTGCGCCAAGAGCAGTTGCTCGTTGTGCTGCCTTTTAGTCACGGATTTGGCTTTGGATCTGTCTTTGGACATGGATTCCACGCCCGCATCCTTCGATGCCAACTGTAAAGACGGGTTGGACCCTTTCTCGACAGGATTGAGAGCTGTTATCTTGGCTACTTGCTTATCCTGTGATTTCTTCGCCTGTGAAGACTGTTCCGTTCCAGGATTACTTAAGTCGGTCATCTCTCTAATGATGCGATCCAGTTTCTCTTGATCCTGCTGTGGTGCTTTCACCTGTGAAGACTGTCCCACAACTTTCTTGAGAGGATTATTCGACTCCCTCAACTCCCTAATGAAGCGATCCAGTTTCTCTTGATCCTGCGTTTCCAGGACAGCGTTTGACAACTTGTGCTGTGGTGTTTTCACCTGTGAAGGCTGTCCCACAACTTTCTTGAGAGGATTATCCGACTCCCTCAACTCCCTAATGAAGCGATCCAGTTTCTCTTGAACCTGCGTTTCCAGGACAGCGTTTGACAACTTGTGCTGTGGTGTTTTCACCTGTGAAGGCTGTCCCACAACTTTCTTGAGAGGATTATCCGACTCCCTCATCTCCCTAATGATGCGATCCAGTTTCTCTTGATCCTGCGTTTCCAGGACAGCGTTTGACAACTTGTGCTGTGGTGTTTTCACCTGTGAAGGCTGTCCCACAACTTTCTTGAGAGGATTATCCGACTCCCTCATCTCCCTAATGATGCGATCCAGTTTCTCTTGATCCTGCGTTTCCAGGACAGCGTTTGACAACTTGTGCTGTGGTGTTTTCACCTGTGAAGGCTGTCCCACAACTTTCTTGAGAGGATTATCCGACTCCCTCATCTCCCTAATGATGCGATCCAGTTTCTCTTGATCCTGCGTTTCCAGGACAGCGTTTGACAACTTGTGCTGTGGTGTTTTCACCTGTGAAGGCTGTCCCACAACTTTCTTGAGAGGATTATCCGACTCCCTCATCTCCCTAATGATGCGATCCAGTTTCTCTTGATCCTGCGTTTCCAGGACAGCGTTTGACAACTTGTGCTGTGGTGTTTTCACCTGTGAAGGCTGTCCCACAACTTTCTTGATAGGATTATCCGAATCTCTCATCTCTCTAATGATGCGATCCAGTTTCTCTTGATCCTGCGTTTCCAGGACAGCGTTTGACAACTTGTGCTGTGGTGTTTTCACCTGTGAAGGCTGTCCCACAACTTTCTTGAGAGGATTATCCGAATCCCTCATCTCTCTAATGAGGCGATCCAGTTTCTCTTGATCCTGCGTTTCCCGAACTGCTTTTGGTTTCAGCTGTTGAGAGTGGCGTGTCACTTTCTCGAAAGGATTTGCCTTGTTGCTCATCTCATCTATGATGCAATCAAGTTTCTCTTCGCTGAGTGTGGAAGGCTTCCTTGGACCATTAAGAAGGGACTCACTGTTTGTGGCTCTATCAGTAAAGAGACGATCCAGTTTAACTTTGTGACGCGTCGATGGCTTCGGTTGGACCAATTTTGTGTCCAGTGGCTGCTCCTCGATTTTACCCATTTGCTTTTGGAGCGACTCCTTGGAATGAACCGTCAGTCTCTGGCTGATCTTTGATGCGATCACTGGCTCCTGTTTGCTCCTTCTGTGTCCATCGATGGAGAACTCAAAGCTGTCGGAGGAACAGTTGCTGGCGCTGCTGGAGATGCTGGATGAGCCGCTCGTCAAAGCCGTCTCCACGCTGGCCTCGTTCCCATTCCTCACCAGGCTGAGGCGCTTCGCCGAATCGGGAATCGTTCGCGTCGTGGGCTCTGTGGAAAGATGGGTGAACCATCGTGGTAGACGGTTAACCGTCTTCCGCTTGGGCTGCTCCTCTTTCGAATTCGGGTCGGACAACGGCAACTTGACCTGCTGCAATCCCACAAGTCCGATGATCGCTGCGACACACGCACTGGGCTGGATATTCGCATCATTTAGCTCCACATTTTCCATGTGGAACAGAGCCTCATCATTTGTTTGAGTCATGTAATTTGGATCAGGACGCGCACATTGGTTCTCCACCAGATAGTGGGCTGCATTGAGCAATGGTTCATCTCCAACCGAGGACTTAACCCACAGCTGACCATAGTTGTGATATCCCACCCGGAATATCAACAGTACCGCCTCCTTCAGCTTCTGGTGAAGAAAACATGCTTCACTCTGGGACCATTTATGGCCACTGAACGAGGACACACCGGCCAGACCGCCAGCCTTGATTTCAATGTGACGGTTGCACAGCTTCCCGGGCAGCTGCCACATATCTTGGCCATCACACTGAATGAGAAATCCATAGTCCATTGCCTCCACCAGATAGCCGTCTCCACTGAAGCCTATCACTTGGCCACGCATATACTTCTCCGATCTCAGCGGAAGATACCGCAGGATCACATACTGACAACGTTGATAGCTCTTTCCATGATTGGCAACATGACAATGTGCGGCAAGCTGCGACTCAATGTGGTTCACAATTCGTCCATTTTGCCGCAGCTCCTGTAACATCACATATCGGAATTTCGTCGGACTCACATAGTTCGTTATAACAATGGCTTCCTCCAGCAGCTCCCGCTCCACACTCCTGACCATCCCTTGGTGCTCCCGCTTCGGTTGCCCTTTAAATGTAGAAAAATTTAAGTTTATTTATGTAAGTAAGCAGATACACACACACACACACCAACAAGTTAATGGGCAAAGCTTAAAGTTCAAATAATTCTCCACAGTGAAAGCGACAATCATTCATGCGGAAATTTCTGTGATTTCCACGCACCAGAAACTTTCATCGCAACATAAAATCATATTATTATATTTGTATGTATGTATGTGTATGTATTTATGTTTATAAACTTTTTATAGAACAAGAAAGTCAAGTTTTCTTCGTATGGCCGAGAACTCATTACTCTAACAAAAGGGTAGATAATTTAAAACATACTTAACACTGCTTTATTTATCCTTTAACACAATTGAGCACACACATACAGTGGCTCACAGCTTATTTCAACCAGCACAAAAAGCAACTTTAATCAAAAGCATCAATTGCATCTAACTAAAATACAAACCTAATCAAAAGTATTTACAGAAAACTAAAGTTATATCAACTCATAATTTGAAAATATTGAAAATTACTTGGAAATATTTGAGTTTTTGTAAAAATCACCTTTTTCAACTTTTCTCCTCGATATTTAAAAATGTTTGATACAAACATTTTTCAAAAATCTTTTTGTTAGTATATTTTCTGATTTTTTGAAAATTGCTAAAGATTACTAACTTAGTTACTTTTTCTCCTTTTCATAAAAAATTTTTCTGAGATCATCTAATAAAAAAAAATCAAAACAGTAGACTTTTACAAAAATTCAAAATTTTCAATGGGTACTTAATTGAAATGATCTTTCCACTAATGCCACAATGTACATGAAGTAAGTTCAAATTATGAGTAGATTTAACTTTAGTTTTGTCAAAATATTTATGCCATTGACTGTAAAGTAATTTCATTAAAGTCAAAGTATTTATTTAAGATTTTTAATCAAAAGCCATAAAAATAATTATTTAATCATCGAGAAAGATGACAACAATTTTAATACGACGATTATCAAAGGCATACGAAAGTCTCTCAATACACAATTTTCAGGTAGGGTATACGTACATAAATAAATAAGACAGTGTGTCCTCCCCCACAGAAACAGACATTTAATGCTATAAAGCTTAAATTTGTTGATTTTGCGTAACTTGGCTAATTAAAGCTTGAACAAAGCTTTTCGAGTGCAGTAATGCAGAAGTGGAAGAGAAAGCAAAAGCAAAGTGCAAAAAGCCGCAGCTGGTGCGTCTCGACTCGTATAAAAGGTCCTTGTGCCTATTTGCCATTTGTTTGTGTTGCACTAGTTGCGAATTGCAACATCCCCCGCGTTGCGCGTTGTTGTTGAGCACTCTAAATTGTTGTTGTATCAACTCTTTTGACGCGGCAGGCAAAAGTAAAAGCTAACACTAAACCAATTGCTGCACTGACTTTAAGCATCTTGTCGTTTACTGCTTAGTATATGATGTGTGCCACAATAATAAGAGAAAAAATAAACTAAAGGGAGTTTTTAAAAGTAAAGATAATAGAGGCAAGAGTATTTGCCATCTTCCGAGACTCCGAAACGAATTTTTTTCATAAATTTAGTTCTATGCAGTCTTGATTTGAACATTTAAATATAATCAACTATACAGTAGATAACATTAACATTAAATTTTAAACGCGAATTTATAAAACTAATAAAAATTAAAAATGTAAAAATGGTTGATCTACCATTTTATTTATAATCAAGGGCGTCTGCAGATGGGGGCAGAGGGGCCGTTGGCCCCCTACATTCATAATTTTACACTATTTAAATAAACCCAGAATTGGTATTTAAACTTGAAAAAAATATATTGAACCCCCTCATGGAAAAGCTGCCGACGCCATTGTTTATAATATTACCTTTCCATAGAATTATCACCAATATACCAATATCGTTCTAAATTTGGGCTAAATTTGGTCATGAATATACCCAAAACATTTAACTGAATATGCCAAAACGCCCATGCCGTAAAATATAATAGGTATCATACCAAATATTAAATTTATTTTTTTCTAGTTAGTTATATCTTATAAAAAAAACCTCTTTACGAGGTAAAAGTCTAGTGACGAAAACAGTTATATGCCCCAAAATTTCTGATATCCAATTTTGTGACGAATAATATTAAGTTTTACATATAAATTATTTTAAAAAGAATTTTGGCACTCGGCACATTGCGCTAAAATGTCTCAATTCTTTATAAAACTCACTGTTTTGCGCAGTGCCGAATGCAAAATTTTTTTTAAAATAATTTATATGTAAAACTTAATATTATTCGTCACAAAATTGGATATCAGAAATTTTGGGGCATAAAACTGTTTTCGTCACTAGACTTTCACCTCGTAAAGAGGTTTTTTTTATAAGAAATCAGTAATTTTTGAATAAGACATCAGAAATTTTTAAATCGCAATAAATTTTTAGAGTATACCCTTGTTAAAAGGTGCTTCTTGTTTGTACAAGCTAGAACGAACTGTCTGACAACACTGGTTCCCTTTACAAACACACATGCTGCTATGACACTTTGCTGCTGCTGTCCTATTCCAATTCTAAGTAAAATGTATACATTCAGTTAAGAAGTAATATCGACTAATATTCGACTAAATCATGAATAGTAACCCTAAATATATACCGAAATTACTCTAATCGCAATTATAATATGGTTTTTCTTCAGCAAAAAGAATTCACCACTTGCAAGCAGTTTATTTGCGCATTGCGCTGCAAGCAGTGTACATACTGCATATGTACATGCAGAAGTGTAAAGGTAAAAGGTATATTCAGTTGATAGGTAATATCTTGCCCAAACGAATTTTGAGAGATATGTTTTATATGTCAAAAAACGCGGAATTGAATTGTCTACAACATATAACATATTAAAAAGTGATTGAAAGCACAGATTTTTCTTAAATCGCCAAACCGTGGGAAAAAAAATCTTATTTCACCTGTAGCTTTTTACCTGTGTTCTTTAGCAAAAAAGTTTACAGCTATGCTTAAAAGCCCTTCAAAATACCTTTCCAACGATATATAGACCACATCTGTAGCTTCTTTAGTTTGGATGCTAGAGGGGTTTATTTTAGCGGTTTTTAGCGATTTCCCGCTAAACTAGCGTTTTTTCGATAAAGTCGTAGAACAAACGTTTCTAGATTTTTGATCGGGAACAAGTCCTCATTCAAACTTTTAAGCTAAATCAACGATTTGATCCAAACAAACAAACAAACAAACAAACAAACAGACAAACAGACAAACAAACAGACTGACTTTTCATTTCGTTTTGAGAAGGGCACCAAAAATTTCAAAATTAATTATCTTTTGAACCAGTGGTCGGATTTTGATGATCGAGGTGTCATTCGACGCGTATTTTTGATAAGAATAGTAAAAAATTAAAATAAATTTCGAAAAGGCTCCAACGGCTCCATTTGCTCCAATAATTTATATTTTTCCCCTCCCACTAACACCTGTTTATCTCACGAACCAGGTGAGTTTCCAAAAGTCTTAGTATGCAAATTTGTAAGTTTAATTGATAGCTTTCGATCGGTATATAACTCGACCCGATCGGACAGTCATAGCAAATTTTCCATTCTTCCTGTGTATATATGCTAGTCGCCTTCGCACCCTTCGTGCTGCTTTCGTCACTAGCGCGGACTGCCGACCGCAGTGATAAGAAAAAAAACGAATATTAAAGTAAGATAGATTGATAGATTTTTCGTATAGTTTTTTCATTTAATTTAAAATAAAATCTTAATATGTGTACCTTTTTGAAAGATAATATCATAAGCTTTAATCTACCATTTAAATTTTTGATTTTCATTAGTTTTATAAATTTTATTTGCGTTTGAAGTTGAAAAAAAAAACCCGAATATTAATGTTATCCACTTCACATACATACATACAAATCTGCAAAGTACAATCTACAATGGGTTAATCGCACGCTCAGCAACTATACGAACTATACGAAAGAGCATAAAGCATTAGCTACAGCTAAAAGTTTATCTCACACCCGTACCCAACTTAATCGCAGTACTTCTGTAATAGGGTGGTGTTGTAAAATAAAATAATAAAGAACGAACAAATTGTATCGGTAGCTACAAATATGCAAATAGGAGGGTTGATCATGATACGAAAGATCAATCAAATGTGTGTCAAATCAACCGCATAAGCCTAAAATAGTGAATAATGATAATCAGATTGCCTGAATAAAAAAATTGGATATACTTACAAGGCATTATTAGCTTATTAACGTCATCGCTGCCTGACATCTTAGTGTTGACCAAGGAGAGACCACAAAAAGTAGAAATCAAATGCTAAACACATACATAGTTAATAAATATTTGGTTAGTTATGAAATAAATTGAAACGTTACATACGTTTTGTTTGCCATATTTATGTACGATCTAATATTGTATTGAAAACTTAATTATAAACCGAGATAAGTTCGGGCCTTCTTTTTTAGGAAAAGTCCGAAACATTATTTTAAGGCCCGACTCGACACAAAGTCTGAAAACCCTAAAACACAGACGTAAACAAAGCGCATATATATGTATGAACATATGTATAATATATACATCTGTTATGTAAATATACATACTGTGTGCCACTAAAGTCTTCATACACCATAACTTTGTCAAATTTGCGAATAATAAAAAAGTTTTCATGCATGTTTCTTATACTAAATAAATACTATCAAAATATTGAAAACTAGACTTTTGCTAAAATTCAAAATTTTCAATGGTCCCTTAATGGGTTAAAGAGATTTGTGTCTCATTCGAACGGAATTTAAATGAACAGAAGATTAATATAAGAAACCCGGATCAAATCTTTTTTATTATACGCACATTTGATAAAGTTATGGTGTATGAAGACATTAGTGGTTCACTGTATATATACGTCTGTGTCTTAGGGTTTTTTTTTTCAGACTTTGTGCCGAGTCTGGCCTTTAAATTATGGACCACTGTTTATGTTTATCGCAAAGCGCTTTTGCAAGCTAAGCTATTTTGCATTTGATGCAAATAGAATTTTTCCAATACGTTTGTAAGTACAGCCATATTTTTTCGAGATTACACATTTTGTTTAAAGAAACTCACAAATTTATTAATTGTTTATACACCAATATATATATTAATAACTCATCATTTATTTTGAATTACTTTATTATAATAAAAATTAAATAAAGCCACTGGCGCAACATAAAACACTAAAAGAGTGAATTCATTTTACTGCATAATTTAAGAAATTAAAATAATCAAAACTCCAGATCGATGCGAGCCAAAAGCGCAACTGCGATGGACTGATTAAAAATTTGTATTTTCTGGCCGCACTATAAAGTATAAAGGAAACACACACATAAATAAGTACAAATTGCAGATTAGTGTGTGTAAGTGTGTGTGTGATATAAAAATTTATATGAATGTATGCATGTACATATGTACGTATGTAGCACTTATACAGTATAAGTGGTATACTCGGATTTCATTGTTTTATGCGGCAAGAACGTTTGCCACGTTTTGTATACTCAAACAAATGCATTTGTACATGGTTTGTGTGATAAAGGTATAAGTGGGAGGAGCAACATTTAAATGATTTCAGCGGATGTTATACCAACGAACTGTTATAACAGTCTGTTATAATAATTGGTATAACAGTTATAACAGGTCGGGTCTTCCTGGCTGATAGTGTTCAGTGTTGCCAACTTTTGTTTGAAAAAAACAACTGTTTTTGACTGGAAGAACTATGCAAAAACCTGAATAATTAATAAAAAGAAGCCACGAAAAAAGCTAGTTTTTCAATTCGTTAATTCCTGTATTTTCTAACGACAGGGGAAAAGTGAGGGCAGAATATTAGTTGCTCCGAAAAAAAAACTGAACAATTTTAGCAGAGCAGCTCTGTTATTCATTAGGTGTGAATAATTTTATCAATGTTGTCCCCATTCTCCTGATTTTCATTATCATATAATAATTCCGATCCTATCATTCGTAGGAATTTATTAGGAGGCTTATATGTGTAGCAGGACCATTTATAATTCATAATAAAATATATTATTTTAAGTATCAATGGCAATCTTAGCCAGGTCTGAAAAAGTATTTTTGACTCCAGAATCTTTATAGAAATTGACTTCAATCCAAAAAAGCGAATCTGGCGTCACTGCTAGTGTTATACTTTGAACAGTATGTTAAGCAATTGTTTTGACATTTACTTATTTTCAGACCCCTGTACGTTTTTTAAGTAGCCGAGTATGCTCGCTAGTTTTTTTTCTTAATTTATTGTAGTTTCTTGTGTTTCTTAAAACAAGTTAAAATTAAGGAACTATTAAGATCCATCGGGTTTCGCTATTTTTAAAAATAAATAAAAATTAAATATTTTCTGTTTCAAGCAACTGAAACTTGATATAAGGTAGTAGTAAAATGTTCAATAAAACTTTACATGTCCGGATTAATGTACTTAAAATATGAACGACATACCTACATAAGTAAATCCCTAAACCAGCCCAATTAAATTCACGTATTTATCCTTATAAATCATTGCAGAATGTGAAATACACACACCCCTTTTTCAACTCTCTCTCTCTCTTGGCTAATTGCAAAACAAAGTGTGAACAATCTATGTATTTTTACCCTAAAAATGTTGCGACTTTTGCTATACAAAACTGCAGAATTTCACCCTTTTTTCCGGCTGAAACTTTCACTGTTCCGTTGATACTTTTCATTTTATTCTATTCCTTTCTCTTTGGGTCGCCTATAAAAAGTTAAATGCCACTGGGTCGTCGTCTATCATGTGTAACCCCATCTCTGTGTGCACTTGTGTGGGTTTTAGTCCCATTTTTCCCATTTTTTTATTTTATTTGATTGTTTCATATTTATGAGGATTATGGTATAGTGCTGAATGCCTCATTCCTATGGCCGCTACGTGCGGTAATTTATTTTGCGGTTAAGGACTCTTGTCTGGTCTCGGGCTGCGGCTTAAGTGAAAGTCCAAAGTCCACAGTCCTGTTTCTAATGCTTTGTCGGATTCGCATTGTTTGCGAAATTGTGCAAAGGCGGAAGGACGGACGGAAGATCGCACGCACAAGATAAACAGCAAATGGTCCAATTGTTGTTTGAGTGAGTTAAGTTGCCAATGCGACTCAATTGAAATGTGACATTTGCAATGCGCCTCATGTGTATTTAAACAAATCGGGCCGCACGGGTTAAACGATGCTAAAAGCAAAAGGCAAAATAAAGGGGTTGAGCAGGCTGAATAAATGTGTGTAACGATTTTTTTTTTGGCACGCACTGTTGTTTATTTTGCAAATCTGTGAACTGCGCTTTTGGCACACACGCACGCTGCCCTACAACAACATGGAATTTATGCTTTGAAGTGATCAGATGTTGGCAATGTCGACAGGTCATTGAAACCATATATAATTAATTTATTGACTGTTCCACATTTTTACATAAATTTGACTTTGCCATAGAGTAAATTAGTAGACAGCTATTTAGATGTCACTTACATATTTATCTATGTACAAAATAAAAAACTAGAGCAAAATGCATTTGCTAAGGAAACCCAAATTTAATTTTAAATGTTTTTAAGAATTTATTTAAATTTAAATGGTGACACAAGTTCAATATTCACCACGAATTAGTGTTGGGTTGCTCATGAGTGAGTGAACAAAAAAGAGTTGCTCCCTGAAGTGAGCAAGTGAACATGTTCCTCTTTATTGCTCAGTTGTTCTGTTTTGGTCAGTCTTGTTCAGTTGTTCTGTTTTGCTCATTATTGCTCAGTTGTTCGTATTGAGCACTTTGCTCGAATTTTCTCTGTGCTTTTAGACCTCTTAGGGTATTTTTCTAGATTCTTTGGAAATACTCATTGTTGGATTAATGTCAAAGCTAAAAACGCATGTTAAGAATTCAGAATGTCGCTTATCAAAAAGTGTAGCAAAATATGGAGCCATTCAGATTTAAATTGAAATGTAACTTATGATTTTTTTCGATTAGTTGGGTGAGGGGCTTAATGAAAAGCACAGTGAATAACTGAGGTAATGAGCAATATGAGGGAACAACTAAGCTTGTGTGTAACTGAACAAGTGAGCAACTGAGCAATCTGAGTGAGTTGACTCACCTAAAAATAAAGAACAAGTGAACATGTTCACCTAAAAGAGCTAAGTTTACCCAACACTATTTTTGGTCAGACTCTTGTTTACATTCAGTTAAGAAAGCTGCCAACTTGCTTGAAAAGTGCCAACTTGCTTGCAATAAAAATGCCTAAATAATCGATAAGCACCCGCATCACATGTCGAGCGCCATTTTTGTTTTCGATACTAGTTGTTATCGACATACACAAAGCGCATCACACATACAAAGGCAAAAAAAAGAAAAATAAGCAGGCTGCGTTCGAAAAATTAAGAAAATTAATTAAACGCTGCCAACGACGATTTCGTGCTAAAAGCAAATATAACCAATAAGTCTCTTGTGTGTGTGCCGTTCCACTAACAGCAGCAAAATAACCAAGTTTAATATACGCCTAGATAACATCATGTCGAAAAATAAAAAATTGTCGCTATCGGGCGACTCGACAGAGAAATTTATCTACAAGCCCAAGGATTTAATTTGGTAAGACTTCCTACGTCCCAATCAAAATATGCAGTGTTCCCCAACAAAAACTAAACAATTGTGCATTATAAATAACACTTTGTAGCTAATTTGTGACCAATAAAAAAATAAAAAGCAATTATACATAACCTCAATTGCCGCGGCATTGGGCAAGAAAAAATTATAGGAGAAAAAAACAGTGTAAAAAATATTGGGCGTACAATTGAGCCGGTCTTAAAAACAAATAAATAAAACCACATTTAATTCTTATAAACTCTGCAGTGCATTTAGCTGTCGCTGCCGTCGTCGCTGTTGTTGTTGCGTCGACGTCGCTGCGTTGGCGCTTTTTTCGCGCGCGCGCGCTCTTTTATATATTGTAGTTAATGAAACCTCAACAAACGATTAAAACAATGTTAATATATTAATTCTTATTGCATTACAGGGCCAAAATGAAGGGATTCACACCGTGGCCAGGCATGGTAAGCTAAATAACTAAATATGCTGCTGCTGTCGACAGCGTCGCCGCTGCCGTGTTTGTTTTTTTTTTGACTGTACTTTTTTATGCAGCAACGGCAGAGGCGTCGGACGTGCGCTGCTGCCTCTGCCGCTGTTGCTGTTGCTGTCAACGTCATAACGCACTTGCAGGCTTCAATGTTTGTTGTAAATGAAGTGTGTGTGCGTGTGTAGGTGTGCGTACCGTTGCTATCAGCAGCAAGCCTAATTTGTGTTAGCTTTAAATATGATGGCTTTCTTTTATGTACAGCCCGAGCAAATAGTATAAATATGTGAATACAAAACAAGCAGAACGGTCGAGTGCACCCGACAGTAATATACCCTGGGACCACTCAATTCTCATTCTAAGCCTCAAATATCTACCTATTATTTTTGTGGCAGCTACATACATATATAATGTGTATAAATATATAAATGAGTGATTTGAACCAATTGGCACAGTATATTTAAATTTTAAAAATTTATTACAAGTAAAAATAATTAAAATAAAAAAAAAACAATTGATTGACCAAACCAGGAATCGAACCCACGATCGCGTATCTCTAGCATTAGACTGACAATCTAAAAAATCGAAAATTATTAAATAATTAAGAATCATTAATTGACCATTAATTCTATTTAAATACATATACAGGCGAACTTCCCTAACGCGAATCACCAATATCCAAAGAAAAGGTTCGAGACAGACAAAGGTATACCGACTCGGCTGTTGATGCTGATCAAGAATATATATACTTTATGAGGTCGGAGATGCTTCCTTCTCCCAGTTACATATTTTTAAACAAACATATACCCCAGGGTATAAAAAGAGCATTCACAGTGAAATTGCTTGAACTTTGCTGTTGTGCCAAGTGTGCGTGAGTGAATGTGTGAATGATATGATAGTGAGAGCTGAGCGAGCGCTTATGTGCTTACTCTCTCCCTCGGCAGCATAATTTGTAGTTTTCTTTAATTATTTGTACACTATTAATTTTCAGATTGTGGAGCCACCGTTGGATCTGTTAAGTCAACAGAGGCGTGCAAATACGAAATGTGTCTTCTTCTTTGGCTCACGCAACTTGTAAGCAAATTAAATAAAGTAATTCAAGTGAATTGTAATTAATTTGTAATTGTTGAATGCAGCGCATGGATTGAGGAGCACAATATTAAACCGTTTGAGGGTCCCTGGAAGGATGAGCTGGCGAAAGTGAGCAAGCCGGCGGCCTTTAGGCACGCCATGGCCGATATTGATAAATATGTGGACAATCCGGCGGAGATTGATGGCCAAATTGATGAGAGCTGCGGCATGGGCAATCATGCCACTGAGGCGGACTTTGACAAGATTCGTGATGGTCTCGACAGCAGCGATGAGAATCCTGATGCGGCCACTGATGCCAACAATGGCGTTGTACCCCATGTGGTTGGCAGTCCAGATGAATCAGATGCGCCGCCTGCAGTTGTTGCTGACAATGAAAACAATGCAACATCTCCAGTTGTGACAACGACGCCAACTGCCAAGAGTCAAGCGAAACGCACACCCAAAGCAAAATCTAGTGCTGCTGTCGCTGTGAGCAGCAAACAAGCTAGTAAAGCGGCATCTGCGAAATCAGCAGCGGCACAAAAGAGACGCATCTCGGCCCAACAGACGCCCACGGGTGCAACGAGTGCAAAGCGCGGCCGTCGCACTGCATCCGGTGACGCGGAGCAGCAATTGGAGAGTCCAGGTGCGGTGGATTATGATGGCGCCAGCTCGTCATCGCTGGCAGCACGGGCACGCATCGAGACAGATGCCTTTTTGGGCACTTTAACGAAGCGTACACCGAATGCAATCGCCCTGCTGGATCGACCGGTTGTTACTCGGCCAGAAACGCAGACCGTTGACATGAATTCGCGTTCAAATACGCTGGCAGATCGAGACATTACGCCATCGGATCAAACATTCGGTTTTCTCGGTCTCGGCATGATGGGTTCGACCATTGTCAAGGATTTGATTTACACAGGGCATAAGGTTGTGGTCTGGAACCGCACCATTGATAAGGTGAGTCTCCTCTTGACATAATTGAGTCTTTTAATTTCATTTTGGCCTTTCTTTTTCTTATTGTGCAGTGTCAGCCGTTTGTGGAGGCTGGCGCAGAGGTTAAGGACACACCCATGGATGTGGTCGAAGCGGCAGACATAATATTCTGCTGTGTATCAGATCCCAAGGGCGCCAAAGATGTAAGTGCCAAGAATTTATCACATTAGGTTACAAAAAGAGGCGTGATCAGGACAACGCGTTAGTTCGAAAAAAAAAAAAATAAAATAAACAGGGGTGTCACAGAAATCGCTTAAACTTGTATAAAATTTAAGAGCACCCCCGATAGATTGAAGATCAATAACTGTGTTTGTTGAGATATCTTAACCAAACGCGCAGATTGAGTATTTGGATTTATGTTATGTATCCTAAAAACATGTTGCTCATGGAAACGATTTGTGGAACATTAGAAAATTAGTTAATTAAATCGATTTTTATGAAATTGAATTTTATCGCAATCAATTTAATTTGAATGCAGAATGAATTAAAAGACCAAACCATGATCAAAACATAATTTTGCTTAACAATTTTTAGCCAGGGACTGCAAACAATTATTATTGAAATTTTTTCACATCAAAAAATCAATGACTAGAATACATATACAAAAATATAATGATAATGATTAAATTTGAGCGAAAAAAATACAACTCACAAGTAATCTTTATTAATTTTTTTTCGCTCAAAATAAAACTCACTTAAATTTACGGCTTTTTGGTGGAATTTTCACCCAGTATTTTTGCATATCCCTTTAAAAGAAACTCAGGAAAAAACTCAAAACCAAATTTTTAAAATGATTATCTTTTTTAAAAGTGAGTTTTATTTTGAGCGAAAAAAATTAAAATCACAAAAATTGATTTCTTGTGAGATTTATTTTTTCGCTCAAATTTTATCATTATCATTGAAGAAAATCCTTCAAAATCTTTAAATAATCATTACTATTTAATTTTTATAATATAACTCATAATGATTATGGTCCCTGGTTTTGGCAATGTAATGAAAGTTTGAAGTTGTTCACAACTTTGACCCAGCAACTTTACAAGTCAAAATTTTTGTTCTATTTTTGATTTGATTTTTTACAAAATGTAAACCTTCTCAAAATCAAGTTTCAACTTTAAAGAGTTGTTTTATATTTACTATATTGCAAGCTTAAACTTAAGATTTATAATTGGAAGTTTTTGAAAAACACAAGGGAATCGCATTCCATGTAGTTAAAATATAATTTATTTATTGTAATTAATTTTATTGCTGCAGCTGGTGTTTGGAAACTGTGGTGTCCTGGCTCTGAAGGATTTACGCAATAAGGCCTATGTGGAAATGTCCACCATGGATCCAGAGACGTCTATGGACATTGGAGAGGGCATCAAGCAATGTAATGGCCGCTATCTGGAGGCACAGATCCATGGCTCGAGACAAGAGGCCGCTGATGGCATGCTTATCATCTTGGCCGGCGGTGATCGCACAGTCTTTGAGGAGTGCCATTCCTGTTTCAAGACTATTGCCAAGAACACCTTCTTTTTGGGCAGTAAGTTGAGATTGGCATTAGCCATTGGTTGAATTTACCCCATATATACATATATTAAAATGTATTTTATTGTTATCATCTAGCAGATGTTGGCAACGCATGTAAAGTGAACCTCATTTTGCAAACCATTCTGGGCGTCAGTCTGGTTGGCCTGGCAGAGGCGTTAGCTTTGGGTATGTATTCACAAATCTCTGTTATAAATAAATTCAAAACAATTTTATGAGTATTTATTTTATTCTCTTGCAGCCGATCGTTTTTCCATTTCGCTAAACGATATCATAGACATATTCGATTTAACTTCTATGAAATCGCCACTGCTGCTAGCCAAGGGCAAGGGTAAGTTCACAGATCAATAACTTTCAAGAATTAATGTGGGAGTCTTTTAAAAAAGCTTAACTTACCACCAAACTACTTTACTACTTATCTTATTTCTATGATCGGAAGGTATTGCAGGAAATTGGTTTCCTTTCCTTAAGCTTTACTCATATTTGAAGTAGATAAACGTTTTTCAAAGCTGCTAAAAGCTTAAGAGTTTTCAACTTTGTTAAAACATGAAATCTTCAAAGATACTTTCTGTGATATCAATAAATTAGAAAATAATAATAGAAAACTAGAAAATAAAATACAATCCATTTAAAAGTATTGTGTTATTGTCTTACAGATAATTGGTTTTAAAGTTTGATTCTTTGTTTAATCATAATTTTTATTTGCGGTTTAAATATTATATGTAAGATAGTTTAACAAATGATTTGTTACCTTTACTTATATTTTATTTTTAATATCTTTCTCTTTGCAGAAATGGCCAAGGGTGATTTTAATCCGCAACAACCATTAAGTCATATGCAACGCGATTTGCGTCTTGTGCTCAACATGGCCGAGAATTTGGATCAATCGATGCCCGTGACGAGCATTACAAATGAGGTGTTTAAGCATACAAAACGTTTGGGTTACAGCGAGCACGATTCAAGTGCTGTATTTGTAAGATCCAGATTTTAACATTTAGTTAACACGACTACCATTTAAACTATACTTTATCATTTAGTTTAAAAACCGTACACAAACACAACCACACATACACACACACGCATATGCATATACATACAAACGGACAGATAGACACACACACCCACACACATGCACATTAGGAAGCGTATTGAAATTTAATTCATTCATATCTCTATCCCAACTTACTCCTAACTCATACTCCCCCTAAAAACAACTAGAGTAACTTCTATCCAGATCAAAGTCTAAAGCAAGATATCGAGACCATTCGCATTCTGGATAATTTAACATCATCGTCATCTGGCTTGAGGCGAATGCGATGGGCAAGCGTGTAAGAAAGAAGAAATACTTTTTTAAAGTGTGACAGGCGAAGAGAGAAGACACACAGGGACGATGATCAAATTAATTGGAGAGTATTGACGAGAGAGAGAGATTGACAGAGACGCCCATGAAAGAAAGACGAGAGATCAAACGTTGGGGGCCTGTTGACAAAGTATGTAAGCACGGACCGCTTTCATGCCTCAGTGCATTATGATATGCAATTCGGATGTTTATTTGAACACTTATTATTATGATTATTATTGTTTTTTGACTTACTTTTGGGGCCCAATGTCAGCTGACGCCGTTGTGCGAGCAACAATCAAGAATTCATCCCAACCAATTCCTTCCTCATCCCCATTCAATTTGGAGGCCAATTTGTATGTATTATTTGTTGCATCGCTGCCTCTCTTTCGATGTAATGTTAATGTTGCTTCTCCAATATAAGTAAATTATATAAATTATACATATTTATGAATGCAGAGAGCATGCGAATAAATTGTACAAATAAAAATATATATATGTGAAAGCAGATTGCAATTGAGAAGAACTTATATACAAATGTATATATATAATTTATGTACTCTTGGACACTATACGAATTGTAAAAGAATTATTTCCCTCTTACCCTTTGTGTTCGTGCGCGGCGCCTGCTTTTATTTACAAATAAATTTAACTCAATAAAAAAGAATAAGGCAAAAAACAAACTTGCATTATAGATAGTTTACTAAAACTGCACATAATTTGTAGTAGGCACATTTGCCCTAAGCAAGAACTGCAATAACAACCACAATTTCGTGGTATTCTTTGTTCAAATTCATCAAAACATAAGCATTAACAACAAATTCACTTACACCTAGACACACATACACACAGCTGGAACAGAAATAAAAAATTGAAACAAAATAAAAAGAATTAAAGAAAAATAGTGTAAACTTTTTAGAGCCAAGAGAGTTTCGAGGGATCTATATTAATAATAATAAGAAGTAAATATATATATATACATAATATATATAAATAAATAAATATATTTTACTTATTATTTAGTCTGTATTTTGTTGTAAAACAAAAAAATTAATAAAAAAAAAAAAAAACTTAATTTTTAACTATAATCCCAAGCAAGATTGTCATTGATCAAGACCAAAGGGAAAGAATTTTATATTTTGATCTAGCTACCTGTTTAGAGTAATTTAAAAACACTAAATACACCGGATACGTGTCATATAGACAAAAAGCTAACAATATTGCAGTTGCTGCAATCGAGTGATTACTGTAAGTTGGAATGCATTTGAACTAAGCGTGATTAATTAAGAGTTATTTTTCTTAAGATTTTTGGTAGCACGACAAATGTGGCACCAACTATGGCGTACATTGGTGTTGTTGGCTTCAATCCCGTTGTGCGCTAAAAGCGAGGAAGGCGAAAGTAGGAATTCCAATGAGCTACAATTGGCCAACATGATGGTGTACACCAATGAAAATGTGCCATATGGCGAGAAGACCGATTTGGTGATAACTATACAAAGATTTCCGCGTCGCCCAATCAGGTTGCGCCTCAGCACAGAAAAATATTTGTTGGTCTATCGCAACATCGGCTCCTATGCATCAGACATGCCACCGAGGTTCCAAAGGTCAAGGGATATCAGCAATATTTTGGAGAGTCTCCAGATAAAACCAACAATATCCGTCGCATACAATATTGGTTATTATGCGAATGTAGAAGCCACCTTCTGGGATAGAGATGATACAATATTGAGGCTGAAGGGCTCAGTGCCCAGCATGCCCAGCATCGAACCGATTTTTCAAGAGGTACGCATCCAGGTGGCTCCGCCTAAGGTTCCTTGTGTGCCCGCATTGAAGATGTCGGGCTGCCAAAATCCACAGACGCCACAAAAGGTTGTCCTTTTACGCAGCACAATTCTCCGTGCACATTTCGATGAAAATTGCGGCATAAGGAATGCGGTGTTAACTTGGAATCTTTTCGATCTAGCCGAGTCACGTGAGTGTTGTTCCTCCTAAAAGCTAAAATTATTAAAAGATAATACGTACTGCATTTCCTTACAGATTTACTCACAACAATTTACAATGAACGACTGATTTTCGTTTTAAAACGTTACAGTCTGGGATATTCCACCGAACATGAACTTTGGCGTAATCTCTATGTGCTCCGTCCGGAGGGCTATTTCAATGACACCAAATATGCGGCGCGTTGCTATGTGGAGGCCATCGCGGGCAACGTCGAAGCTGTTATTGCCGGTGGTCCAACACGGAATGCGATTATCAGTAGAGATTTACTTATGGATGGGTCGTTTAGTCGCGATTACTCCAAAACTAGGGATGCCATACAATTTAAATCTTATCAGTGGGATTGTGTATCACACGATGATTACAAAAATCCTGTTTGTCATCGTAATATGTTCAAAGGTGGTGATAGCACATGACACTGAACTCCTAAAAAGGATTAGTCTAGAATTTAAAGAAACAAACAGCTGCATAGATTAAATATGTTTTAAATTGGTTGCCCGGAACAATTCTCCGAATTTCTTCAGTTTACAAACTTTTTTCGAATCACAATTGTGCAGAAAAGTGGCATATTAATTCTCTTAATATTTAAATGTTTTTTTTATAAATTTCAACAATCGAACAAGTTGTTAAGGTAATTCTAAATTGTCCTGGAAATTGCCCTAAGAAAAAGTTTGAAAACTAAAAAAAAATTACATACATAAGTATCATTAAGTTTCTTTTAAAAGTGGTAATAAGTTAGATTTTCTGATTTTCTACTTATACTTTTTACTATGACTGCAACGAATGTTGGATCATTTAATAATATTGTGAATTCGCCCAGATTCTTAATTGTTTATTTTTTATGCTTTCAGTTTAAATTTAATTTTAGCTCATATTAATTTAATAGCGTATTACGTTCCTTTACTTTATTTTAGACTTTCATAAGTTTATTTGGTCAACTGCACGTAGTTGACATTAAATAAATAAATAAATAGTATGTTTGTAATCAAAAAATTATTCAATTATGATAACTTTAAGACAGCGAGAAAAATACCAATATTCATCTTTATGACTCATTTATGCATTTTCATTATTAAATTTGTTTTTCAAGTTTTATAAATTTGCTCACAAAGTAATGATTAATTTTAAGTTGTACTTCTCAAACAATAATCCATATTTATGAGCAAAAAAAATAATTTAAAAAAATAGTCATTTCATGCGTTTTATATTTTGCTTATTCCTTAAGAAAAAGTAGAAATTACAACTTTTGAGCAAAAAATGTAACTCATGAAATAATGATTATTTTTTAAGTTTTATTTTGTTGCTCGAAAAAAGTGATTATTGGTTGAGAAGTAAAGTATAACTGAAAATAAATAATTTTGTTGTGAGCAAATCCATAAAACTTTAAATTGATCATTATTTCAAAATGTTTTTAATAACACTTATAATGATTACAGTGCCTGACAAATGCTAATCTCTCTTTGCAGCTTCAAAATTTCGTTTGCCCAATTATATGCTTACTTTGAACTGTCAATATGAGTTCACCTTGTCGGTGAAGTCCGATAACAATCCAAACGTCAAGTCGGAGGCCAAGCAGGTGGTGACCATGGTGAGATACGAGGTGTTGCATGTGGTTATAATCTGCTTGAAGAACTGTGCCAACAATCAGTTCAATCCGTTGAACAAAGTGCAGCTGTTGGGCAAGTGCTTGGACTGCGGTCAACAGCAGGTCATATATGCCTGGCATGTGGGCGGACAGTATACACTCAGTACCAAGAATCTAACGATGCATATAAGCACGCAAGGAACTATTGCAAAGGTCCAGTTGTCCATCAGACTGAAGGATGGAACGTCTGGGCAACAGGTGATGTTGTTAACGAAACGAGTGCCACCAACTGGGGCAGATGCGAGGTGCCAGGTGGAGCCACAGGAGGGAATTGAGGCAACGACACCCTTCTATGTGTGCTGCAAGAGATTTCAGACCAAGCACGAGCCGATTGAGTATTTCTTTTATGCGGGCCGTGAGCTGCTCACCAGATGCTATCGATGCGATTGCAAGGCCTATTTGCCAGTGAATTTGAAGACCATCCGGGTGCTAATCTGCGATAATTTGCTAACCTGCGGTGAGAGCTCGGTGGATGTGACTGTGACGCCGCTGGCGAATGTCACAGCGGATAAGGCGGATGAGGTCTGGGATTTTATCAGCAAGGATCCCAACAATGTTGTGGAAATGGCGAATCATGGTCGTTTAAATCGATTCTTTCAGTTCATACAATCGATGGCAACGCGGATCAAGGATGTTGATAGTGCTGCGGTCATAATGAATGCCCTCAAATATGTCCATCCCACGTCGCTGGCCAATCTCGGCAAGATGGCCAATTTGACTCGCACATTTGGCGTGCAGTTGTCTCCCATCGATACCTTGGAGCACAATCTGTTGACGGCGTCGTTGACCAAGCTGAATGAGATCTTTGAAACGATCTACAAAAATCAAATACATCGGGAAATGATCGAGCAACCGTATGCCAATGTCACAGTTGCCTGTGTCACCGTCTACGATATGATGGAGCGCCTTAATACTAAAATGCCACGCCCACCTCAAAGCATATTCGACGAATATCGCCATGCTCTGGACAAAAAGCAACTGGATCAGAATCTTATCAATCAACTAACGAAAGAAATCGCTGCCTACGATAATGAGGAGGCCAAAAATCGTTCCATGTCCTGGTTGAATGCCATGTGGCAAACGGAACGTCTCTATCGATACCTGGAGATGGCTCGCAAACATGGATTTCAGCCGGATCCCAATGAGATCGTTTCGGAGGCCGTTTCCCTTGAGATTCAATGCTTCGATATTGTTCCCAATAAGCATTATCAGATTAAGACTAGCGATCGAATGCACATTGTATATTTCAGACCCGAACTCCTCCAGGAGGTCAAACCCTCCTTTACCAACTACATTTGCCTAAAGGTCGTGTCCACAATACGCGAACTCAACTGGTGGTATCCCGAGGAGAAGCAACCCAGTTCCGTGCTACTCTCCGTTCGCATCTATTACTTTGAGGACACGTTCAAGGTCGAACGACACCTGCACCACAGCGAGATTCGATTCAGGACTATCGTGGGCAAGTATAAGCCCGCTGTGGAGCGACCCGATGCCACTGGTAAGTATCTACTATTTCAATAAGATTACCAGTTCATCATATTATGATTAATGTGATTACATCAGTGGTGGGCACGCATATGCTCCGGGAGCCAGCGGCTGCTCCCAACTTTATTTTTGCCTATTCGGCGCCACGAAGTCGCACAAAAGATTTCGTGCCCACCGCTGGACTCACTGAGCTTTTGTTGGGTTTCCTGTTTCCTTTTTTCATGTATAAGCCGAATTTCCTTTAACATTTTTGAATTTGACTTTGTCTCATTTAAGTTTTTTCATTGATTTTCGATTGAATTATAGTTTCTTCATTGATTATAGTTTGAACCTGTTTCAATGATATTTTAATCTTTTGGAATATTAAATTCATCCTATTTTAAGATTATGATAGCTTTAAGACCTTCAAGTGGTCGTAATAATTGTTCAAATATTTCAGGCGAGGCTCGAGGATCGAGTGGAATGGCAACGTTATTGCTAGGGGAAGAAGGCAAGCCTAATAAATCCAGGGCAGCACGTAGCATTAAAGAAGATGAGGAAGAGGACGATGGTCTTATCTTTCCCGGTATATATGAAAATTATTTTTGATAAATGATCAGAAATATACGTACTAAATTCGCAGGTGGAAATAAAGTAGAAGGCAGAGATAAAAGACCTGATGATTTGGATGATGATGAGGATGAATATGCAATCTCCGATGCCGGTCGATATATCAATTGCTTGGAGGTTGACTATCTGGAGTATATGCAATGGATTCGCCTGTATCGCATCAATTTGGAGGGGCATGCGATGGTAACGGTGCGCTTTAAGGAATCGAGCCATGAGCTCCAGGTGCTGCTCTTTATCGGCGAGACACCGAAGGAATGGAAACCCCTCGTCGACAAATCCAAATGTATTGTGCCCGCCAGATCGGGCAACAAGACAATGGTGATAAGAAATAACTGCAATGAGCATAAACGCGCCTATATGGCCATCCAGATCAACGGGGCAGCGAAACATCCAGATCATGTGAATACTCCGATCAAGGATGGTCCCGCCGTCTTCTCGTTTGTATTCCAGGAGCGCAGCTGCGACTATTGGATATACAGTTTGTCCAAGGAGACGCAGCATTGGTCCCATGACTACTGTCTGCCCGTGCTGGAGTACCAGAAGAAGGGCACCCTCCACTGTTCGTGCACGGTGCTGGGCACCTATACCAGCTATGTGTATCATATTCCAGCCATTGTCATTCCCCTGCAGAACGAGCATGTCCGCCTGAATTCGGTTCTTCTGCTGACCTATTTGGTCATCTTTTTGCTGATCTTCATTTATCTGCTGATGCTCGTCATGTATTGTAACAGTCGACCCAGCAAGACGGTTGTCTGCGACATGAGCGCCTTGGATTACGAGACCACTCGGGATGTCCACGATTTGTTGATCTTTTTGAAAACGGGCGGACGCATCAATGCCCAAACAACGGCAACGGTTCGCCTGATCTTTCAGACAACACAGCGTGCGGAATTTCAATTCACCATCATGCAGGATCCGTCGAAGCCGCAACTGACCCGCAACTCCACATACGTGCTCCTGGTGCGGACACGCGACATTCGGATTCCCACCCGCATCGCCGTCGCTCACAACAATGCCGGACGGTATCCCAGCTGGTATTTGCGTCGCATTGAGATCTTGGATGTCCAGAAGCAGTTGACCCAGATCTTTATCGTCAATCGTTGGGTGCGGCAAAAGTTCCTCATACTCAGTTCATCGATGGTCCTCAAATCCGGCGAATATCGCATTGTCGAAAAGTGGCGCGAACGCTTCCTCAACGAGTTCGAAAGACTGTGGATCAATTGGGGATTCTGGCATCCACTGACGGGCATTTGGCGCGACAGCAAGAACTACGTCAGTCTGTCGCGTGCTCAGAGATCTTGTGTGTTTGTTAGCAAAATGCTGGTGACTTATGCCATTGTCGCCTGCCTACTGGGACACTCGACCCGGCATTCGGCCTATGAGGATCGCAAGATTCACATCAAGATCAAGGATCTTGTGGAGATGTTTATCTACTGTGCCTTTGCCACAAATTTGGTGCATTTTGTGTTTGTCAACATTCTTCTCAAACCCGTGTAAAAAAATAAACATGTTCGAGATGGATTTATATCAGCGGTGGGCACTCAGAGCTCTGGGATCTAGCGGCTGCTCCGAAATTTATATCTGCCCATTCGGCGTAGTGAATTCGCGCAAAAGACTTGCGAGCAAAGTAGGTAGATTCTAATATAGGGTTGTTGTAGTCTTTTTTGTAGTGCTCCCGAATTCAGATTTCGTGCCCATCGCTGATTTACATCCTTGGGAACTGATGTCATGCATCGGACATATCACTGTGGATCCCGCTTGTCGGCCCCGAACTGACACTGGAACTGCTTACCTGGATCTTGCTTAAGTACAGATTTACCAAAAGTTTATTTCTCTTATGTACATTAAAACAAATTTAACCTGGCCTTCATGGCATATAAAGGGGTTTTTTTTTTAGTCTTGTGTAGAGCTTAACGATTTTTTTTTTAGAATCGACTCAATTGTATTTTTGAAGAAGGGAAAATCGATTTAAAATCTATTACTTATAATGAAAAAAAAAAAAAATTGTAGCTTATCCGCCAGCAAAGTGGCCGCTTGCCCGAAAACATTTTTAAAACAATTATCTTTATAATAAATCTAGTTTCTTGTGTTTTATTTCTTTTTGAAAACCACACCTAAAAAACAAGGTGGCAACGATGGCAGCCATAAACCACATTAAATTATTTTTTAATAAAATAGTTAAGCAAGGAATATACTTAAACTTTCACAGGAATTAAAATAAAATAAACTTCAATATTCTAGAAAATGTATAATTTTTTTGGTTCGTGGAATTGGTACTTTATTGGCCTATTTATTAAATTCAAATTGCACTTTTATTGAATTAATGAATACATTTAATTTAAATTGGTTGCCTGCGAGTGTTGCCAGACATTTGTCAAGTACAGTGTGACCGTCAGATATTTCAAGAGTATGAAAAGTCGATTTTTGTTTTTGGCATTACTTTAATATTTATAGCTGTAGATTAAAACATTTGCATTAATTTTTTGCAAGTGTAAAGTAAAATTTTCTAGTTGTTTTCATCACTAATCACTATTTTTGTCATTCTATTTGGATTTAAATTTTTGTAAGCAGAATTAGTACGCTGCTCACTTGTCAAGTATTTTTGGAATTTTTTGGTGCATTTCGTATTTACTTCATACAGTTTCACTCTTCCTCTTCCCGTGCGCTTAGTTCGTCGTGCGTGTGTGGCAGAAATATTAAAATACTTTAAATCAATTAATTAAAACTTTTTCGATCACATATAGCTTGTGTTGGAATGTCGGAAAAGAAACGTGCACGTCGCCGTAAAGATGTAAGTCTGTGGTCAAGCTCAATTTTAAGAAGGCAACAAACGTCGCAAAAACAAAATTGACGTCTTGCGTGATGAGTACGTTTAAGTGTGTGTGTGTGTGTGTGTGTGTGTATAGGTATGGGTGTATGTGCCACAGTCCAATTGGCATGCTCATTGTGTTTGTTTTCATTTTTATATATGCCAGAGACGTAAAATCTGCCGAATCGCTAAAAAAGACAAACTGATATGAATATGAACAATATATAATAGCCATATCAGTGTATCTAAGCGGGAGCTAGTTGAATTCAACCATGTATATTGAGATGTTTAGTATATGCATGCACACATACACATGCGTGGGTGATGTGCACTGTTTGCCCCCTGCCTGCACTACTAGTCTATTATTAACTTGTAATTGCTGTCCATGCCACATGATTGCATTAGTCGCTTCAAAGAGTGCACTTTCGTGTCTTTTGTCCAGGCAATATTCAATTTACATAGCTTTATTTGTACAAGAGGCAAATTAACCCCCGCTAGCACTACTCGCCGTAATTCCCGTACACACAAACAGCTGTGAGAGGTCTTGTAATTTTATGGCAAATATGGCAACGCTGCTTGTTTGGAAAGCTGCTGTGTTGGTTGTAAACGAGGGTTTAAAAATAAGCATGTGTTGGTGATCATCAGCAACAGCAGCAGTTTTGTTGTTGTTTTTGTGCTCTCACACATTTTACCTGCGATATAACGTGTGATTGCTCTCTCTCTTTAGTTGTCTCTCTCTCGCTAGGTCGTTCTCAGATGCACCCACTTATCAACGGTTTTGTTTTGTATTGTGCTGTTGTTGCTCTTGCCTTTGGTCTTGTTGTTGTTTTTGTTGCTGACGTTGTAGTTGTTGGGGAAAGTTTTTACCATTAAAAAGAGTGTACGTATGTATGTATATACAGATTGATGTGTGTAGTGATCGTGAGCTGTGTGTAGATCCCCACTTGTTTGACCAGCCAGCTGCCAGTTTTCAGCTCAGATTCAATACTTTCTAGACTTGCTTAGCGATTGCAACACGTCACGGCTCAAAGAAAAATAAAATCTCAATAGTATACAAATATTTTCCGCATTACATATTCTACTTAAATAAATTTAAATAAAATGAGCGAGGACGAAAGATTCTCGGATAGGGAACACCAGGAGCCTGAGGAGGAGGAGGAGGAACAGGAAATCTTTGACGACGGCTTGGTATTATTATTAAAAAAAAAATATGCAAATATGTAGACAAAAAAAAAAAAAAAAATAGTGTGTTAATCAAATTTACAGTGTGACGAAATACGATATTGATGTCGTGGCCTAAATTCGTTGGTTGAATGAAAGCCCTAAGGTGGCATTTGCAAATCTTAAGAATTAAATTAAATTATTTACTTTTAAAAATAGTAAAGTATTTTTTTTTATAATCAAATAAATGATGTTTAATAAATGAATGAAAAAAGTGCCAAGATCTGAAGCAAAGCTGTTCAAAAAAATTAATACAAATTTCAATTTAAAATGAGAGCTACAATTATTAAATTTTGTTGTCAGCAGCGCTTTACTTAACGTTAAATATGATAAATAAAATCACTTTCTTACCTTTATAAAATAAAATAAAATCATGTATGTATTTACAAATGTTAAATATATACTTAAATTCAAACTTTAAATTTCTTAAATTCAGCTTATTAATTAATAAATATATTTGTTTATTGCAGGAATACTCTGAGCCTGGTCAGCAGAAAGTAGAGAAGCCGTCGAAAGATGAAAAGAACGTCGCCAAATGGCTAAAAAAGAATGTCAAGACAAAGAAAACAAAGTTTCTCAGCCATATTGTCGAGTATTTCACCTCGAGCAAGGCCATCGATGCGCTGATGAAGTCGAAATTCGCCGAGGGCGATAATCCATTGTTTAGCACACGCGAACAGGCCGTGGAGTTTTTGGACATAATGCTGGAGCATAAGTTTTTCCATCGCGCCAAGAAGGTGCCCGTCACGCTGGACGAGCTACGTGGCAAATCGGAAAAGAAGTCGGAATCGAGCAAAACGCTGGATAAGGAAAAGGATAAAACAGAATCCAGTGGGGGAAAATCCACGGCAAAGACTTCATCATCATTGGAGAAGAAAGATACTGAGCCGGAAGGTGATGGAAGTGGTGTACAAGCCTTGGTCGCCGATAAAAAGGAGAAAAAGAAACGCAAAATTCGCCTCGATATGCATCCGGAGCAAATCTTTGTCGATGGCTCCGAGGCTTATGTGTGGATCTATGATCCAATACCAATACACTATTGGATCATTGGTTTCCTGTTACTGCTCGGCGCCGTTGGCATTTGCATGTATCCGTTGTGGCCACCACTACTGCGAAAGGGCGTCTACTATTTATCCATAACTGCAGCTGGTTTCCTGGTCTTTATACTGGCCCTGACTGTGGTGCGTTTAATTATATTTACGATTGTGTGGGCGCTAACCGCCGGCAAGCTGCATTTCTGGATCTTTCCGAATCTGACCGAAGATGTGGGCTTCTTTGCCTCCTTCTGGCCACTGTATGAGGTAAGTGGAGTCAGCTTTTTAGTGTGTATTTGTATTTAAACAAGAATATTTCACAGAGCAATTATGTAAGCGATGCATCCGCTTCCACATCATCTAAAACCGACAAGAAATCCAAATCGAAATCGAAGAAAAAGGAGAAAGATAGCGATGCTGAGGAAGACACGGCTGTTGATGCAGACGGTGATGGCGATGGTGATGGAGACGGCGATGGAGATGCCGATGGAGATGTCGATGCCGATGCATTGCCCTTGGAGCCAGAAAAAATAGAGCAAATTAAAGAGCATGATGCCGACATGGAGGTGCGCAAACGTCGCAAAGTTGGCGCCGATGAATACGAGGATGATGACGAGGATGATGGTGAAGCGGCTGGCGATGATGGGCGGGAGGTCTCATCATCGGATAAGGATACAACGGCACAAGCCAAGGATACCAAAGCTGGGTAAGCTGGCCGAATCAATTTGCGTATCAATTAACGTTTCTCAAGGCATTTGCTCGAATTTTTATTTATGCTCTTTTTTGGTTTCGATTTATATATACGCAAGTTCAGTCATATTAACTTTAGTTGTTAATTGTGTAAATCTGTTGTTCCTTAATAAATTATATTGTACGATTTCAATACGCATTAAGTTTTATTCTTCATATTTTCCTTTTGCCAACTTTTTGTTTGTTATTGTTTGCAAATCATTAAATTATATTCATTTCTTGCAAAGCATGTCATTCTCATTCATAATCTAATCAAACGGCAGTTGGTCCTCTGTGGTTGTCCAACATGGTAACAGGAACTAACTTGGTCAGTTAAATATAAACTAAATTGAAAAAATAAACATAAATATATATGGAATTGTTTAATACTTTATTAGACCAATCAAATATAAAAGAATGAGAAAAGCTATCATAGTTCCTATTGAATTGAGAAAAATAATAAATAAAATACAATTTATGTTTAATAAATATATGCATAAAGCAACTTTGACTTTGTTTTGCATATTGTTTAAATAATAAAAGATTTTAAAAGAATTTTCATAGAAATAATATATTTATGATAACAACATTATTAGTCTACTGTCTTGTAAGTTTAATTTTGACCAACTTGTACATATTGCATTTAAAAATTCTTATATCACTGTGAAGCAAAATGGACTTGGCTCACACAAAATGTAAATATTGATTCCAAGCAATTCCATCAATTCCCTGTATCATATAAATGCCATTTGCCATTGAAACTCATTCATGCAGCTCTGTTTGCAGTCTGTTCTGAGTTCCTTGAGTTTTCAATCAACTTCGTAAAGTGTGGATATTAAATATCAAGACTGATACAATCCACAAAATTAACTGAGTAAGTTTTACAAATTTAATTTATCATAACTACAAACACACACAAACATTTTGGCATTTAGTTTTGTATTATAAATTTACTTATTTACGCTATGATTTGTTTTGAATGCTTTCTTTTGATTAACACACTGACTATAATTTAAGTAGCGCTCACTAATGATCATTTTGTCTCTTGCAGCACACCCCGCAATTCGGAATCGGACTCGGAGAGCTCTAGCAAAGATTATGAAATAATTAGTTCAAGTGAAGTGCAAAACGTTGCGGGCAACTGAATGGAAAAAACATATAAAAAAAAAATAATAATAATAAAAAACCAAAACAAAAAAAAACCTATAAATCTATGCTTAATGTATTTAAATGAAACACATCCAATTCTAGCTAATTGATAAGACAGAGCAACAACAATTCGTGTTAATTCCAGAACAGAAATGAGACATGTGTCGGGCTTTTCCGCACATAAAACAAAGAGATTCATGTAAAACTGTATTTTGATTTAATTTTTTGATATTGTGCCTGAATACATGACATTTCCTACCAATAATATTAACATATTTTAACACTAAAATATGGCTCGAGGCATTTCGGCAGTTGTCTTTTCGTTTTAGCTGTGTTTTTGTTTATTGCTAAACGCTAAACAAGTTCTCATATTGTTTTAATTTTAAAACCATGATTATGTATTTAAATAACTGCAGCTCAAAAAAGGTTTTTTAAAAAATTATTATTACTACTTATTATTATTGTTTGATTTCGAGTGCAGGCAACGATTGCAATTGATAATAATGTTTATGATGTGCATGATTATGATTATTCAATATACAAAAATATACTTATACAATATAGTTAATGTACGATTGATCACTTACTTTAAATGTAATTAAAGCGAAATCACATTGAAATTAGTAGTGTAAACATCTAATTAATTAAAATATTATAAATAAAGTTAGGCAATTCTGATGTGAGAAATCATAAAAAAACAACAAAGTGTTCGTTTCTATTTAAAAAAAATATAGTTTATTGAATTCACAAAATATATAACTTATAACTCGTCCTTGAAATGACGCTCGACATGATATTGATCCAACAAATGATTCAGCAAATACCACGAATGTCGAGGAAACAGCAAACCGAAAACAATAGCTACTCCAGCTAGCTATGAAATGCAAATAAAATTATTAAAAATATGTACATATATTTTTAACGATGTAATACTTACAAAAATAATACATTGGGCTAACCAATAGATGAGCCAGAAGGACACGCTGGCACAGTCACTCAGCAAGGCAGTCGCAGGATTCCGATAACGCAGCTCAAGTTCCTCAACTGGTTTATGGGGCTCACACATTTTCTAAAAATATATATTAAAGAACTTCTTGAATATTGATACTGTTCCCTGTATCGTTAAGAAAGATATGACTATAGTCATATTAACATAAGCTTGTTTTCCCTCCTCTCCTTTGATTGCTTTATAAAAGTGAAATATTTTGAATTCACTCTGATATTGAAGTGGAAACCTAATGAGTTTCGAGTGTTGTAACTTCGTTACAACTTAAAAGTTTAATAGGTTTCGTCATCATTTCATGAATTTTCTTTTGCACCAATTTGTTAGCTAACCATCGATCGTTTTTCTCTTTTTTGTGATAATCTTCTTTCAGAAATTTCTCATTTACTGTACAGGATAATTCCATTTGCATCGTTTTATATTTTAACTGTCTACTTCTATGTTTCAACGGATAGGCTGGCCAAACTGGAAGTTTATGTCGTTTTAAGCCAAGTTTTCTGCTTTCTGATGCCGAAGTTTCTTGGGTTAGTTCACATGATTTTAAGTGTGCTGAATGTTCAAAGTTTTCATATTCGTAAGTTTGCGTTTCATTTGATTCTACATCTGGAGTTCGAAATTCGAGCAGGCCAAAGGTTTTACTTAAGCTCATCGGCTTGAGTATATATTTCTTTAGTTGTCCCGTTTCTCTGGCCGAGGAAACCATTTTGGGTTGGATTATCTCACCGCACTCGAATCTAACCGTTTCGATAGTCTTTACCATCTGAAGAACAGTTGGGAATTTTGGCTGTCGTTTTCTCAGTTTCTCCAACAGTTCCTTAAGATGAATATCTGCTTGTGAAGATTCTAAGATTGCTGCGATATCATTAAAATTTGGAATGTCTTGGGATATTTCATCTTCGATTTTTACTTGAATCTTTTTATCATCTATAAAGTTTTGGGATATTGTAGTATAGTCTTTGATATCTTTTTTGGCATTTCTTTGCAACTTTTTGAGATATTTAATATTTTGATTATCTTTGGATTTAGTTTGAGATTCTTCGGAATTTTCAAAAGCCTTTTTTCTTAACTCTTTTGGATCATTGAAATTAAGTATATTTTGTGCAGATTCGCTTTGCAACTTTTTAGGATCTTTAAAGTTCGAATTGACATCTGTTAAATCCTCTGAACTTTGGGAATTTTTTACTGTATGTTTTTTGCATTCGTTTTTAGATTTTAAATATTTCTTTTGTTCAGATATTTGGATGGAATTCAGATTTGTTTGAGTTGTCTTTGCGGTGTGGTAAGAACTGGAACAGCTCAATTTTTCCGAATGGAATCTACAAGTCTTCTTGGTATTATTTGGAAAATTAAGGCCACATTTCTGACAGTTGGAGTTGGTAGCTTTTAATAATCGATCTATTGATTTCTTACCACGACAGCCGTGAAGTTTCTCTCTCGAATGTTCTTGATTTATGGAGCCGTACTTTAGATTTTCGGTCATTTTCAGGGGTTTCATTTCTTCCAGTGAACTACTTGAAGATGTCCCATTGGAGCGTTTCGGTGCAAAGAATCCACTGATAATGGACCACATGGATGAAGTGGAGTTGGGTGCAGAACTAGTGGTAGCCCCGATATTTGTCACGTGATCTTTGGATAAACCATTGACATACTTTGCATCGCCTGCTGATTTATTTGAATCGGAATTGCAATTTAAAGACATGTCATTGGAGAGTTTTAAATCGATCTGAGGAGTGTCTACAGTTGTCTTTAGCTCAACTTGAGTGTCGTTTTTCAGGGCAGTCGACACCCATCCACGGTCGTCGACTTTGATTTGCAGTCTTTCCATGAACTGCATGAGATCCTTAACGGATTCCGTGTGCGGATTGTCTAGATTGCCGGGATTCGATTCCAGTTTGTGCTCGGCCGGATCGACGACATCAACAGCTGGCTTTTGCTCCATTAACCAGAGTAACTTTTCCACGATGGTCAGAGGTGGCTCCACGGGCTTCTCCTCATATGGCGGCTCCTCGCCTCCCCGACTGCGCACCGAGGGCGGCAGCACGGGCAACGTGGAGCTGGCGCTCTGGTGGCTGCTGCTGGCCGTGCTGCTGCTGCTGCTGGAGGCGCTGCTGTCGGAGAGACCCGACTGGGCCACCGCCTTCATCATCTCGTGCAGGCGCACTGGACGTGGACGCTCCGCGGCAGGCGGCGCCGCCGTCGGCATCTCCAAGGGCGATGACGAGGAGCAGTCGCTGCTCGGCTCCGAATCAAAGCTGGACAGTCGCGTGGAGGGCAAGTCCGTGCGCTGCTTAATGTGCAGCGCCTTCGGCTGGCGCAGCACTTGGCGAGCACTCTCCACAACGAGTGCATCCTCCGAGGGTCCCTCGTAGCTGTCAAAGGGCGCAAATTGACTGTCCGCCTGGTTGTTGGCTTCCTCTCTGGCCGGCAGACCGCCGCCCTTGGCCCGTGGCACCTTCGGCTTGGCCAGAATCTGAGCGAGCACCTGCGACAGCGCCGGCAGGGGGCGACTGTAATGGGCGCGCAGTGGACGACCGCTCAAACGACGCCGCTTCGAGACGGCGCCGCCGGCTGGGTCGGTGATGGGCTTGTCCAGCGGTATAAAGTCGCTGACAAAGAGACTGTCGTAGACATGGGATTGACGCTGGCGCAGATGCAGCGGACGATTGAATACCTCGTGGGCAAAGGCCACCAGATTGGGCATATCCTTGTTGGGCTGCTCCCAGACAGATTCCGGCGGTGGAGATGGTGGCGGCGGTGGTGCGGTGGGTTGTGGCTTCATATCCAGCTGCTCCCTGGACTCCACTTCCTGGGGTTCATCGCGACGCTTGGCGTGCACACGCTGTGGCTTGCGATAGTGTCCAAAGCGTCCGATATGCAGTCTATTGTTGTTGTTGTTGTTGCTCCTGAGCTTTACCTGCTCCACGTTCAGGGGCTGCTTGTGCTGACCGCCACACTTGAAGCAGTTGCTCTTTGGCTTTGGCTGCGGATTCGGCTTCTTAACCGCCCGACGCGCCACCTCCTCCTCCTGCTTGCGTCGTTCCTTCGCTGCCCGCTCCTTCTGCTTCACCTCCTCATCGCTGGAGGAGCTGAAGCAGGCACGTGGACGACGTCGCCGGCCGCAGACCTCGCACCAAAGCTCGGCAGTCGAGGGCGAAGGAGCAATGTGGAGAATCGATCGTGGCAGCTTCTCGCAGAGACACCAAGTCGTCGACGATCCGTAGCTGGACATTTTCTTCAGATACAGCGAGTAGAGTTCGTAGAATCGAAACATTCATGAGAAATCCAGTCTCGTTTCAAATGGGAATTTATTTCGATATTGTTCTGCTTTCGGGGAACTCCAGAACTCGACTGAATTCCAGTACTATTTCTGAATTCCACAAAAACCACATAGGCCTGCTTTTACACTGGGAATCCACAAATAATACAAACATCTATCAACTTGTTATAATATTCGAAAAATATATTTCGTCGTTGCTCAATTCTTCGAAATTTCGTTTTTTTCCAACTACGCAATTTCAACGATTTGCTTTTCAGTGTTGCGAAATGCTTGCAAGCTTGCGACGCCTGAATTGTCATGTTCAGTGTTGTACAACGATCAGGCAAAAGTTTAACTTTCAAACTTGTAAATCACAAAATAAACGTTAAAATTAAAATGTACTTTATCATGCTAAATATAAAAACTAAACAAACTATAAATTAAAAATTTTCTGCAGTTTTTTATAGAATAATATACTATTTTTATTCTTTAAATCTTATCATATGCATATATAATGAATATATTAATTTGAAATTAAGGACATAAATACAAATTTGTATTATTTACATATTATTTACTCACCTTTGAAAAAGTTTTTATTTTAGTTTTTTATCTTTATTTTTATAAAATCGTATAATATTTTAATTCTTATTTTTATTTTCTACTTGTTATTTGAGTTTTGTTGCCTCAAAATGGTTACACCGAAGACGGTTTCACAGCGTTTCATTGATTATTTGGTTGCACTTCGCAAACGAAATATGTATGTATATAAATATTTGCATATAGAACACACAGACGTACATACATACAAGCATTTGCGTGTTTAGCTAAGTAATATTTTATGTACCATGTGCAATTATACAAATAATCTACAACAGAACAAACAAGTAGTATTTTAAAGTTTGAACTTCAATATGTACGCATGTAAGGATATTAGAAAAAAACAAAGTTGACACATGTAGTCGAATATAAAATACCCTAGTACACAAATGGCCATTTTCAGAAAAAGATCCAACTAGCCTAAAAACGTAAAAATTTAAGAAAACTTTCATCTTGTGAAATTTATTCCAGAAATGTATTCAAGCGTTGATTTAGCTTAAAAGTTTGAATGAGGACTTGTTTCATGCGTTCGCATGCATTGTTTTCTATAAATAATTGGAAAACGACAAGTCTTCACAGCTTGCCTTTTATACTTAAAATAGTGTTGAAAATATGCATTAAACACATGAGAAAACATTTTTGAAAATGTCAATTTTTGCCATTTGTTTTTTCATTTAAAGACGTACAAATGTCGCGTTCTCGATGCTGAAAATACCCATGTGATAAATCAATGAATGATAAATATTTAAATTTTAAACTGTGCTATGGCAAACAAATTTGCCCTGGTTAACTTTGTGATTTAAGAAAAGAAGGTAAATTTATTTATGATTTCTAATTTTTATTACTTAGATAAAGATAAGTTTAATTTAAAATATATAATAAATAAAAATATTAAAAAAAAAAACGTTCAGAATGATCATTAATGTTTTTAACATTTATTGCAACGAATGGGAAAATAATGATGTTAATATTAATATTCAATTGATCAATGCGCTTAATTTTGTCGATTTTGAATTTAGAGTAGCTGCACTTTTAAAGTCAAAGAACGCATTAAAAGCGCATTGGCCGCAGTCGACAGTTGTGCATTTCCGGCTCATTGGACAGGGAAAGGCAAAAGGCGTTGCATAGAGTTGGGTGCACAATGAATGCGACGAGTACTCGCCACGAGTACCCAAATCAAGCATAACTATAAATTATAAAACAAGTCGTTCTGGGAGTGTACGTGCATCCATTTTGAGTTACAGGGCAGCTGTTGGTAATTTATGTTTGCGATTTACCCATAAAAATATGTATAATAATATCAGTTTCATACTATATCATAAGTTCGTACTATTGGCGCCTAATTGTGTAGTGTATTCTGTATTGGGAATGCCTTGCAGCAATAACAATTTCTAGGGAGGGAAGGAGGGAGGAGGAAGGAGGGAGGGAAGAGCAGTAAAAAATTACTTGGTTGTTGGCGCAGGCATTTTAATGCATTTTTATTGCAATACTTTTAGTTCCTTTATATTCGGTATTTTACTTTGTCCTGGAATTTTCAGTATGTTTTCTTTTCCGGTTTTCTTTTTTTTTTTATTTGCTGGTTCTCTTTTTTTTTTTTTTTTGGCTGGCGTGGCTTTTAGTTGGCGTTTATTGCATTTCCTTCAGCATTTAAAACGCGAATGGGCTACTGTAATTTAATGTGTGCCAACTATTTGAGGCACGCACACACGTACAAAAGCAAACTTACACATACAAATACAGACAGACCGCCTCACATACAAAAGGGGCGTGGCTTTTGGGTCGGACAATGAATTTTCATGTAAGCAAAATAATTTTAAAGTGCTACAAAAATCGATTTAACTTCCGCTCGTTTTTTACAACCTCTTAATATTGAAATATATTAATTTTATTATTTTATGATTTATTAATATATTGTTGCATATTTTATTTATATCTATATTTTATTTTATAGTTGCTTTTATCGAATTTAAGTCCCCTGTAGGTCCGTACAGTTTAAAGTGATATTCAGGCCTGTTTCGAATTTCGAACGTTTTCAAAAAGTAAAAACAAAACGAAAACGAACGTTGAACTATTTGCTGTTCCCAATTCCGATCGTTTCGAAGTCGGTTTCGAAAATGTTTTGAAAATTAATTTTAACTATTTGAGGTTGAATATAGCAGCAAGAAGGCAAATTTCACTAAAACTTCGTTGTTCGAATTTTGTTGTATAATTGAAGCAACTCAGCTGCTTTCGATTGCGAGAGTTGGTATCGATATCAATGGTTACAGTGGAATTCAGAACAGCTCGGTTTCGTTTTTTATAACATATTTGATAGGTGCTTTTAAAAAAATTCTTTTAAAAAAAAACTTTAACTATTTAAAGTTGAAGTTGTCATTACATTTTAAATGGTCTAAAAATATTCAACATTATTATAGCTTTATTTTAATGCTTTAAATAGCATTTATTTTCAAATCCGACGACTCTTTAGCACACGTTTTGAAAACGACAATTATTGTCGATTTTCGGAATTCGGAACAGCAATCAACTTGTTTTGTGGCATTTCGACTCGTTATCGGAAGTTTCCAAATATAAAAAAAACTTTCTTTTTATATTTTATGATGGATTTAATTTGAATGAAATTTTTCTAGCTTCACAATAATTTAAAGACACTTACATAGTACATACATATACAATATTCACAAGTAAATGTTCATATTTGCACTTTAAGGCTTAGACTGAATTTTAATTGAAATTTCGTACTTCCTGTTACTTTTTGTTAACACAAAAACAATTTCCGCCATTTTTGGGATGTACCCGGCAATGTATCACGTACATGAGGGTATAGTATTTATTTTTTGGCGAGCTAAAAGGGGGCGTGGTCTAGCAATTTTTAGACGCTTGGCTAGTTGGCTGAAGCTCCATGAAATATAAATGTCAGCTACAGCAAAAGCTGCAGTTATGTTGCGGCTACGTGACTTGTGCGTGTGTCGGTGTCGGTGACTGGTGTGCACTATGGAAAAAAAAAAATCCATTTTTAAAGTTGTTCAAATTCATGATCTTTTGATGGCAATACATTGAAAACACATCAGACAAAAATGTTACATAGTCAGAATTTAAACATTGCCCAACACTGTTAAGCTCACAGCTCTGAAACAGAGATGTTAAACTAATTTTTTAGGTAAAATTAAAGTGCGTTTAAAAACTAATCCAAAAGATAATTGACTGATATTTTTAATAGATATTATTCAGTGAGACTTGTACTTTTTGTTAATAAATCGTCATTGTTGAAAAGCAGCGGCATTTGTGTTGTTCTGTGTGCTTTTAAAAGTTGCCTCAAAAATTAATTTTGGAAAAATATTTTATCTTTGTAACAGATTGTTCCTTTAAAAATGAAATGCTATAGTTGACCGATCTTGATAATTTTTGGCCTATAATAAATCTCATGTATTATAAGTTTCTCCAGATATCTTAGAAAGCAAGATGATTTTTATACAAAAAACTTTTTTCAACCGATTATTCATATGGTTGCTATATGATATAGCTGTCCTATTTAAATTATTTTTTAACAGAGAGTTAGAAGCATAAAAACAAATCAATCGTGCAAGTTTGGTTGAAATAGCTAGAAAAACAAAAAATTTCCATATGCTTAAATTAAGAAAAAAGGCGGTGTCATGCCCACTTTTTACAGCACCGATGCCAATTGACACTATTAGTGAAATGCAAAAAACTAGAACAAAATATCTTGTTTCGTTCTTGAGTTATTAATTTTATCCAAAAAAATGGTCAACCCAACCATAGTGCTGTGGCACATGCTGCATTACAGCGCGTGTTGCAACGCACTAACTGTTTACTTATTTAACACAATTTGTACATTTCATAATTCAAGACGGCACCTTGAGGGCCGGACAGGGATATGGATGGGAATGTGGATGTGGATGTGTGTTGCTGCCACGCATGCGTAGCCGCCACGCCACAGGGTTTAGAATTGTGCTTTACTTATTTAATGGAAGTTCGGGAGTGAACAATGTGTGGATGCAGCTTCTCCTGCTATGGCCTGTCACTTGAAGTTTGTTTCAGTAAGTGGAAAGTGTTGTCAGGCAACTTGAAAAGGTGGCATGCAATAGTAGTAGCAGCAGCAGTATCAACACTGTTGACCCAAGTCTCTCAACAATGTCGCAACCTTGAAAAGCTCTCAACAATATAATGCCGGCAATTTTCTAAAAACACACACACACACACTCTTTCTCAAATGTGAAATTATTTACATGCGACCTTTGTCCATAATTAAGCAGCTGACAAAATTCTTGAAATCTAGTCGGGGGAGTTCACGTCTTAGCTTCTTTCTTTACTTTTCTTTTCGGCAGAAAACTTTTGGCAGAGTTAAAGTTTCGATTAAGTTTTCTCATATGAAATTGGAGTAAAATTTTGTTATTTTTCAGCATTTTTAATTGTTAATATTAATAATAACTTTTGAAAGCTAACTAAGCTACACCTTTAGATTTTCTCTTAACATTTTTTCCAAAAATTTTTTAATTCTCACAGCTTCATTAAAACCAAACCAAAGTAAATGAAGAATATATTCAGCTATCCAAAATGATTTACCTTTCTCTAAATTTATTTTGCTTGCAAAATTTTATTTATTTGGAGTAATAATATTGTTAAAAAATAAAAAATTCTCCTGGATATTTTAAAAAAATTGTTTACTCGCAGCACTTTATTAAAACTTCAATAATTTCTAACTCAAAAACTTTTTACTCCCACAACTTTAGAAAATAATTAAAATAATATAGTGATGACGAGTTTTAATAATATTTTATTTTATAATTACATTTTTTATAACATATTTATAATAACTTTAGTTTTGAAAAGTCTGCCTGTCTGTTGAATAAAGCAGAAATGAAACCTCTTTTGGTATTGACCAAGTTCTAAGAGTCTAAAGTGGCAATTGGTTATGTTGCAAGTTTTGTTGTTTTGGTTCATTATATTCTACAATTATTTTCCCTTGAGGGAGACACCGTGATTGCGAACAAACTGCGAGTACTCGTACTTAAATAGAACGAGTGCCGTTTTTATAGTGAACTCTTTGTACGGGTTGGGGAGTGTGGTGAGGGGTATTCAGTTCTGTTGAGGCTTTGTTGGTTGGCCAGAAACTTCCGCTTTCATAAAAGCGCTTCCAAAGGTAATTGTTTAAAAATATATTTCATTTTATTATGGCGCAGTGCACTGTCTGCACAGTATTCATGCTCACATTCATACACACACTCATATTCATAGTCATATTCAGACTGTTAGATCGCTTGTCTAGTCATGTGTATTTGTGAGTATGTGTCCATGTAAATTTCAGTAACTCTCCCAAACTAACCAGCAAAATTTGCTGGTGCTGCGGTTTATTTTGTGTTGCAAAAATATGCACAGACTCCCCTCAGCATAGTTCCTTTCACCTCCTCATCCTGCACATCCTGCACATCCTTCTCATCCCTCATCAACCATTTACTCTCCCCTGTTCCTGTTGTTACGCTTGACTTTTTGTTGGTCGCGTCAGGAATTCAGAGTTTGTTGTGTTGTTTGGTTTGGTTTTGTTTCATTTCGTTTTGTTGTGTTGTGTTGTGTTGTGCTGGGTGTTGGCCTGGCTTGTTATTTTAGCCAAAAGCTGTTAAATTGCATGAAACAAAACAAAACAACACAACACAACTCCACTGACTACATATGCGAGTGTGTGAGTACGTCTAAAAGCTGGCTGCAAGTGTGCATTTAGCCCCGGCAAAAGCGACTTGACCAAGTGCAAAACATGCAACAGCAACACCAACAGCATCAACTATAACAACAGCAACTACAACATTTTGCTATAAATATTAGAGCGGGCGTCAAAGGGAATACGTGTGAGAAATACTTTAGAAACTGCCCATCTTAGGATTGTTTAAGAAAGTACTTAAACTTTCTCTTTCTCCACTTGTCTGTCTAGTTTACTCTCTCTTTTTCCTCCTTAGAAACTCGAATTTATAAAGTTCTGCAAGTGATTAAAATTTTACGAAAATCGAAGGCAGTGTTTTAATTTGGAAATTTCTACTTTATTTCTGCTTATTTAATATATCAGTTAAAGTTTTCTTAAAATATCAAATGAACAAAATTCGTTTTTTATAAACAAAATTTTTTTGATTACTTTGCTTTAATTTTATGTGAATTATAATATTTTTTTCAAAAATAGCAGTATAGAAAAATAAAAGATTTTGCTAAAAAAAAAAATAAAAAATTCGGAGAATATGGTTTATCTTTGAGTAAATTGTTAGGAAAGTGGAATTAAAAGTCTATTTCAGAATTTAAAAAAAAACTTTAATATTTCTATTACAATAATATTGGATTTAAAAGTATTTATCTAAATTGATAGAATTTTCATGCTAAAAATGTCTTGCTCTTTCTATAGTTCAGCTCATTTCTATAAATATTTTAATCAAAAACCGAAAAGCGAAAAAAAATTACGATTTTTGCGAGCCACTTTTGAAGCGTTTCAATGGAAAAGAACTGAAAGCTTGTTGTTGCTAAGTGTGGTTCTGTTATAAACTTGAGTTCGTTTTCCTTAAAAAAAAAATATTTCTGCTTATGATGTGTTAAGAAGTTTTGCAGTTTGCTTTACAGCAGACTGGCATTGAACTATGCGGCGTATACGTAATGCGCGATTTTCATACTTTTTTTTTTATTATTTTCTTTGAGCTGTTTGCATATTATCTGAATGCCTGCCTGCCTTTGAGAGTGCTTAACTTTCGGCTACTGCAACAATCGAGACGCGCTTATTTGTTACGAAAACTTCAAGTGAATAGCCAGGCAAAGGATGTACAAAGGACGAGAACGAAAATGAGAACTACAGCTTCAAGTTTGCGTCTATGAAAACCTGCTCAAGTGCAGCCCTTTGACTGGAAGCATGGCAAAAAGGCGTATATCCTTCATCTCTCCTTCACATTCTTCTTTTCCTTCTCCTGCTTGGCAATAGTTTATTTCCTGTGTGTGTGTGTGTGCTTACCACTACTTATGTAACAGGAAGTTGTTGGCTTCCTAAACGGATATACTGACTTCAAATAGTGTTTTTTCCCTAGCTAAGCTGCATTCTTTTATGCCATTTTTTTGCCAGGTTTTTTTTTTTTTTTGATATTATTTTTGTTGGGGAGGCAACGATGATTTCTTGCTTGCTGCGTGGCGCGGTCTGTGCACGTGCCTGAGGTGTGCATAGTGGCTTGTAGTCCATAGTGTCACTGTCTTCAAAGTTAATAAATATTCGGCTTCAAAAGCAGATGCTAAGCTAATGTTAGGAATAATATTGAGTATAATAACAACACTTTAACAGCTGTAAGTATGCTAAACTTTTGATAGCACAAGTGAGTATTACTGACTTGAGTTGTTCAAATTGTATGTTAAAATACATAAAGCTGTTTACATTACTCATAAATGTTAAATTGCAGAATGTTAACAGATTAATATGTATATTTTGCAGATATTTAGCACATGTTAATCTGAATTGTTAAATAATTGAAAGGTTTAACAGCTGTAAGTAAATTGAGCTTTGACATGCTATGTTAATTATTATGTTAACGGCATGAGAAGGTTTAAGTAAATGTTAATACATACTTGTAACCATGCTTGGATTACAGACAGTCAGTAAATTAATAAATACTGAATAAATAAATGTAAAATAATTTCTATACATTCTAAGCTGATTTCATACATATATCTGAAGATTTGTAGATATTTCGAGTTTTAAAGTTATTATTTTAAAGCTTTTATGTACAGTTATGCTATTGAACTTTTCCTTTAAAATAAATTAGAGGCCACTGTCAAGAAATTGTTTACATTGCAACACCTTCGACACTGATACCATTGGGAAGTACCTTCAAGAGTTTCAGTTAACTTGGCTGGTTCATGTTTACTAACAGCCACTTCAAGCTTAACTTTATTCAACATATTTTAGCCAGCATTATGGTCAGTGCAGAGCAACCCTAAAGGCAAAGTCCTTATCGCCTGCTCTTCTCTTTTTGTCTGCTTCTCCGCTCGTTTAATGTGGCTTTTGATCTGGTTATTATAACCAACATATAGTAGTATACACATATACATATATATTGGAAAGTGCTCAATCTTTTGCACCATAAATCATGTCCAACAACTTTTGCTAGCGAAGTGAATTTAAGAGAAACTTAACTAAAGTTACATTTAAAGTCTATGAAATATTTTACTTAGTTGAAGTTGCAGCTGATTGGCTTAAATAGTGCTTCGTCTATTTAGCATAATTAAAGATAGAGCTGTAAAAAAAATTATGTAAGAGGGAAAAGTATGAAAATTTGTATGCAATGTAAATAAATTTCGCTTATTACGACACGCAATTTCCAACACCAGAGACAAAGCCCGACTGCGGCGAGACACCATAATCACACCCAGACCAAGGCTAACTCCACCTGTCCGCGCTGACAGTTTTGCAGTTGTCGTGCCCACCTTTTGTACCGCCTTCCATGTCCTGCAACTGTCGGGCATTTAATCTCGACAACATTTCCTTTGCCTGTGCCTGCGGTATGACATTTCCTACCAGTGACCAGTACCGCCTCGTCCCCTCACAGTCCCTCTCTCAGCCCGGCCAAAACTCTTCCTTTGCACCCGTGGCCTGCGACAGTCCTTTGCCGTTGTCGAAAACAAAAATTAGCCGTGCAGTAAAATGGCCAAAGGAAGTGGCAAGTAACTACCTTGCTGCAGTAACCAGCTCCGACAGCTCGCTTCCCGCTTTCCGCTCTACACTCCACAATTTACCAGCTAACAGCTACCAGCTACCAGCTACCAACAGCCACTGCCACATGCAGTAAAAATTCGTTAATGTGCAGCTAATTAAGTTCAAAGCATTGCTCCGGGCTTTCCTCGTGCTTGCCTGGTCGAGCTAGGTACATGTCTAGGGTCCCTTACTGTCGTAGTCCTTATTCATGCATAGTTAACGGCAGTCAGCTTTTTTTTTCCACTGCAGTTCACCCTCGCACATATAAACTATCTCTGCTGGCTGATAACTCGGTAACAGTTTAGGCCAGGTTGTGGAACCACTACTGTTCCCAATTAGCGGCCTACTTTTTTTTTGTGTTTACATTTAAGAACTGGTCTAAATTTGACACAAAATCATCGATTTGACTGTAAATTTGTATTGAATTTGTATTTATAAATGAAAAGTTCAATAAACTATATGTATGTTAGGATGTAAAGTGAGCACTGTTAAGGTAATGCCTTTTAAGTTAACATATCCACTTCTTAGAAACTGTACATGAGCTGTTAGAAGATGCTTCTAAGATTAATGTTAATGTGAGCAATGTTTTAAAGACAATAAAAGCTGTTAAAATTACGCTGTTAATTTTATGATTTTAAAGTTATGCTGTTATCAGCAATAAGAAATCTCTTTAAATTACTCTGTTAATATAATAATGTTAGCTTTATGTTTTTAATTGAAAGTATGCTGTTAAAGTTACTCGTTAAAATTAGCAATTTTAAAGTTATGTTGTTAGACAAATTTTGCCAACGGGTAATTATGAACGTTGAGAAAATTCACTTAGTCTTTTACAGAAGCATAAATCACAAGTTTCTGCATCTAGCACAACATTAAATTTATGGTTGCACAATTTTGGGCGCCATTAAAAATGCAAATATGTATGAAATTTGAGCTGACGCAGACGATCCTCCACAGTCACTTCATTAGCCGCGTTAGCAAAGTTATGAGACACTTTTTGTACAGCTCTAATTTATATGCAGACAGGGTCTTTGCCATTTTGCAACAATCATGTACAAATTACTGTTCATGGATATAACAGAGAGTGTTGATTGAATATTTCTCGAGATGAGAACTGTTCATAATTAGGAATTGTATGGACGTGGTTCACTTGTCGCTGTCTTGAAACTAAGTAAAAACTTGACTCAAAGATGTCCTGCCTCGTTGGGCCTCTGGGCAGGCCACAACAATAATGGCAACAACTAAAATAGACACTGCTGCAGTGGATAAAACTCCGTCCTTAAATGTGGTCTGGTGGGGATTACAATTGCAGTGCCTCCGCAATGCCAGCCAGAATGCCATCGTCTTTGCCCATCGGACCGCATTGTCGTTTGTCTGATGAGTTTTTAAGTACAAACAATTACAAACGACAAATACAACAAAAAATAATAACAACAGCTATATAAGTTTTAACAAACTTAAAGATACCCTGTACCTAGGCTTTCAGTCAAGTGAGGAGTGGGATTTAGATATAAGATGAGAGTTTTGAAACTATATTTTCTTTTTATCAAGATGATTCGGAATGGCTTTTTTAATCCAAAATTTTCTTGTTATTTTATTTAACTGCGGACGTTGTTTAACTGTGACGTTATATTAACTGTGGACGTTGTTTATTTGCTTTTCGAAATAAAAGAACTTATCTAAATTTTTTCTTAATAAAAATGTCTATAGTTTTTAGCTCAGTACAGGGTATAAAAAACAATTACAAATACAATACACGGCATCGCGCCACAGTCGCTTCAGTTATTTAGTCAAGTCTGTGCCCTTTAGAGTTGTGGTTACCACATTCTGTTGGGCATTTTAGTTGCATAATTGAATTAAATGAAATTAAATCCTTTTGATTTGGTTTTTCTTTGCGGCTCTCTCGTTGGTCGCTTTTCAATTCAACCAACTCTTAATTATCATTTGTTCACAGCGTAAAGGCAAAAAATATTAACTAAGAATTCTGAGTTTATGATGAAAATGCTATTGTACAACACTTTTCTGCAACAACTAAAAATCAGAATAGACGTTCAGCACATGTGATTTTCAAATACCCTTGTTAATGATTACATTTAGATTTCACATTAACAAGGGTACACTGATAAAAATTAGGAATATGTCTACAATGTTAAGTCTTTGAAAAATTAGTCAAATTGAGACAATAAAGGTTAAAGCATGGATTAAAGCCCTAACCGAAACCGTAACAGTTAACCGGTAAAAACCGATTGAAATTTAGAACCGTAACTGAAACCGTATCAAGAAAAAAATTTTCAAATGAAACTCTGTAAACCAAAATAACCGTTACTTTCGGTTTTTCACACATAAAATAAAAATGTTCATTCTGATTTTTGATTTTAATTTTCTTATCTTTAATTTTGAAATTTTATTTGTGATATTCATGATCGAATAAACCTAAATGTGAACATAACCGATAAAGTAACTAAAACAGATATTCGTTTCGTTTTTAATCCCTGGTTTAAAGTATAATTAACTTTAATGAAACTTAAAAAGATGAACTCTGTTCATAGAAAGTTAAATATAACATATCACAATTTTAAAATATATTTAAAAAAATGTATGAGAAAAGTGTAGTTGTTAGGCACCTAACTAAATAAAAGGAAACAAAAGGCACACGGAATTGATATTTTAGAGCAACGGTGAGCACGCAATGGCTCCGGGAGCCAGCGGGCGCTAACAAATTCGGATTTCGTGCTCACCGCTGTTTTAGAGTGTAGGCGACAGAACCAAAACAGAGAACAAAACCAATTAAATATGCAGACTGCCTGTTGGCCAAAAGACCCAAAATCGATATCGAATCAGACATATTAAAAGACAAACATGACCAAAAAGCTGCTTAGTTGCAAAATATTCAGTTTACCTGGAAATCCAACATGTGCAAGGACTAAATGGCAGGACGAAATGCGGCATGTAACAGCAGAGACATGTGAAAATTTGTGCCACGCACTGCCGTTGCTCATTAATTAAAAATTGGAAAACAACAGCAATAATAGCAACAACAACAACAACAACAACAACAGCAACAACAATCACCAGACACGGCAATGTTATGTGGGATGCTTGATGATAACCATGACATACACGTGACACGTGTGTGAAACAACGTTGACACAATGTACAGCACTTTCATCACCAGCTGACGGCCAACGGATGCCACAGATGTCACTGATGGCCCCAACAACCCCGTCCTCTATCCCCCATTCCCTTTATCTTCTCTTCTCTTCCCTTCCCTTCTCTGCCCTTGTTTCGTTGGCAGGCAGTTTATGTATTAAATCACTAAAGCGTATGACAGGATTATACTTATAGACATGCATAAATCAAGTCCAACGGATTGGCGAGGTTAACTTGTTTTCCCTGCATAGTAGTAGATCAGTAATGCGATTTTCTTTTTCGCAAATAAGCTTAGCGACGGAAAATTCTTAAATAGTGGTGGAAAATATCTATAACTTAAATTTGAGCAAGGTTTTTAGTACAGTTTAAGTTAATTATATCCGTTACTTATAAAAATAAGTAAAATTATTCGTTGCAATGTATCTAACAGGGAGAAGGAAGCATCTCCTACCCTATAAAGTATATATATTCTTGATCAACATCAGCAGACGAGTCGATATAGATATGGCCGTCTGTGTGAGCCAATAAGTCTCAGAGACTATATGAGCTAGAGCAACCAAATTTGGCACACAGACTTCTATAAACACCACGCAGGTAAAGTTTGTTTTAAATTTTTGCCACGCCCCTTTCTGCCTCCGTAAATCGCAATAAAACACCACACGCACAGTTTTCAAGATATTAGAAATTTTTTACTAATTAACGTTAACCACTATTATTACCTATCATCTTACTAAATCGTAACAAGAGCTGACAAATAAAAAGATGGTAATGGCTAATTAAAGTTTTTAAAGACAAACATGCAATAAAAAATATTTCAAAATTCAATAAAATAAGTAACTGGTATCCAATAGTCGGGAGCTCGACTATAGCCTTTCGCAATTGTTTTAAATAAAGACATTATTAATGTCCAATTATTCCTCTGCTCTAACTAAAAGTTAAGTTAATAAATTTTGCCTAAATCTATTATCAAAGGTGCTTGTTACAGAGTGCTGGCAATTCATGTATGTAAGAATGAATAAATATTCAACTCTTGGATTGAGTATCTGAGATGTAGACCAACACAAAACTAAGTAATTTCACAGCGTTATGATACTTTTAATGTTTCACGTTGAATGTACAGTTCTCAACTGAGCTCTCTGTCGAGCTACGTTAGGGTCGTAGACCCTGAATGTACGTCGCCTACTAGGCCATACTACTACTTTCCCCCATTTACATGTATATTTGTAATTATTCCATTCAACACAAGGTTACATTTTTTCTTGCCCTGAAAAAAGTGTAGAAAAGCGCTTTTAACTACAAATCGACTGAAATTTTATGTTAGCTCAGAAAAAGAGATTCACATTAATTTCAATATATGTATATAACTTTACCTATTCTAGCCGACTTAAGTGCCAGGGAGGTTGCCTAATGATGCTTAAAAACTTTTCGGTGGTAACGTAAACATTTGTTTGATTTTTTTTTTATTTTTTAAAAGCAGAAGAAGCAGACGTAGAGAATTGTGGCATATCCCCAGGCGAGCATTGTTGGCAATGTTGCAAGCGCAGCACAAAAGTGCCAGATAATCGCCGGCTAATACAATGAATGACCGCCCCCGGATGCGGATCCATTCGTATTGCCATTAAATTCAATTACATGACAATAACGTGGCGCTTATGGCGCTGCGGTTCACGAAAAATTGAATATAATAATAAAAATAAAGCTGTGAATAGATAAAAAGTGCAAGCCAAAGCTAAACTAAAGCTTCTCTGGCGCGTGCACAAGTGAGAGAGTCCGAGACAAATGGGCAGATTGTGGGAGAGAGAGAGAGAGGGATTGTGAAGAAGAGGTCAGCAGCAAGAAATTATGATTAGCTTTTGGTAAAGTTTTCGGTTGCAGTCAGCAGCCACTTGAGAGCTGCCATTGCATACTTTGTGTCGGCCAAGTCGTTGCAACGCGTTGCCATTCAAGCGTAAGCGACAACCCTGGGCAACCCTATGCGGCATGCAACACACCCTGACAATAGCAGGCAAATTTCTGCAACGTTTGAATTTCACTCTAGTATCCCTTTGATCATTGCCGTCGCATTGTTTTCCGCTTTGTTTAATCGCTTCATAATGCGCCTGAAAGTGTGCTAAGCTTTTCTACTATGCAGCAGTTTTTAGTTAACAGTAACAGGCTTAAGGATTACAGCGCTCGTTTGGACAGATAACAGTACGAAAGGAAGCATGTATGTAAATATACAAAATGCTCTGTAATCCTTTAAATTGAATGGAATTTGGAGATACATTTATGATAGCTTTAATTTTTAACAAATATAAAGACAGTTTCAGGTATTTCTTAATAATATATTGTAAGCAACTATAAGTTCTTTACTTAAATTTAAATCTGATTATATTAGTTATTTTTATAGAATATGATTGTTGTAGAGACTCCGAGTTTATTTTCCGTAAGGCATTTCGTGTTTATCAAATGAATTGTGCCATAATCAGTTATCTAAGCATTTATATACATAATTTAAGACAACCATTTGCATAAAATTTTGTAAATTGTGCCTATAAGAAGGCTTTAAATGTCTTTGTTACCCCGGGGGGGAATGTAATGGGACCGTAACCGAAGAAGGCAAATTTAGCACAAAAAGACAATTTGTCACAATCACAATTATTACACACACAAAATGACAGGCAAATGAAAACCAAGCAGCTGGAAAACAAGCCAAGTCAAGTCAAGTTAGCCAAGTTAGGCTCTGTGTTCTTACACATTGTGGGAATGGAGGTCCATTCTAACATGTCCAATGACTTTCGTTTACCTTGCCTTGCAGAATGATGCAGCAAACCTGGACAAAATATGTATGCAGAAGACGGCACCTGAAGGCATTTCCCCCCTATTACATTTTGTCATATTTTTTAGTTAATTTCAAAAATGCAAATCATCAATGGACCTAGTTGGTACTCTGGAACACGACCAGTGTGTCCTGGCCTAGTCCTTTGACAAATTTTACCATCATTGCTCATTGGGTGTACGCTCGTTAAAACTATGCAATATTTCATGGGCCGTTCCGTGTAGGATTTCCATTTTGTTTTTGGTAACATATTTTCATTGTTTGGCATCTCCTTGTGGTCGTTAATGTTTACAGAGTTTGCCGTCTCTTTCTGGTTTCAACAACAGCAAGCTTGTTTAGGTCTTTTGTTTGCTGGTTATCTGGTTATTGTCATATTTACCGTTTTATAGATATTTTAAAAATTTGTTTAATTATTTTCCTTGCAATCTCCATCCGGTTGGAATTTATAGTCGGTTTGACATTGTGTTACCAATGGCAACTGTACAAAATTTAAAATATTTTCGTCTCTAATAGCAAAATAGTTGAGCAAAGGTGGACAGTGGACAGAAAATTCATTGAATTTTGGCAAAGATGGTTAAATTTATTAGCCGTTTAATAATTGAATAAATAACGCTAGTTTAAAAAAATAAATATTTTTTTTCCAAAGTGAATCAAAGTATTTTTTTTCTTATAGACTTTGACCCACTAAACAAGAAAATGACACTTCTAAATTTTTTATGGACATGTTTTCGAAATAATCAAATTTTTTCGAATTTTCGAGGTTAGACCAACACTTTTGAGTATATATTTTCATTTCTTATCCGATTTGGCCAAGCGGTTTTCGTATGTTTCGGTATACAAAACAACAATTTTTTTTTGCAAATATATAATTATATTAATAATATAATAATAATAATTAATGTTTCATTCACACATTTATTTCACATATTCTCCATTTTAGTGTAGTTTACTTACATTTTAACAATTTTAATATTTCATTTCAAAAATTTATTTTATGTTCGGATATTCAGTGCTTTAAAAATTCGATCAAGAATATCACAAATAAAAATTTAAAATTAAATATAGGAAAATTAAAATCAAAAATTAAAATTAAAAATGAAAAATAATTTTTTTTGGAAAAACCGAATTTAACCCTTATAAATGAAATGGTTACTAAACATTAATTTCGGTTTACAAAGTTTCGGTTTCAAGGTTTCAGTCAAATGAAAATTTGTTAAAGGATATGGTTAAAGGGTTTGGTTTCGGTTAGGGTTTTAATCCCTGCTTTGGATTTTGGCTGTAAACTAGTGTAATTATATGGGATTTCTTTTAATTATTTATTATGTTTTTGAACATAAGTATTATGTACAATGTATTAATCGAGGTACATTAAAAATCCTCCTAACTTTTCGATGTCTTTATTACCTTAAATTAAATTTACCACTGGATTTCAAACTGACATGAAGCTTTCAGTAACAGTTTGAGCTTTTCTTGAGCAAATTGAAAGCATCGCGAAAGCTTACCTGCTTGTTAAAGCCGGTTTTGGGCATTGCGCATGCGCCACCGACGCCGATGCCGACGCTATTCATGATGCATTTTGCATAGGGTTTTCAACATATACATATAGCTGCCATACACAAAAACTGGTCGCTGAGCTGAGCATATTTAAAAAGTGTTTTACCCCACATCGAGGCGAACAGTTGGCTCTGAGACGGTGACGCGTGCGCACAACGAAGACGAAGACAACGACGAAACGGTAAACGTTGCACTCTTGAATGTGAAACGAAATGGAATTGGAACAGTGAAAAGTGCTTTTTGTGTGAAATTAAATTTAAAGTTTATGCGTAAATGCAAACAATCGTTTCGCTTGAATTGTATTATAAAATAAAACAGTGAAATATTTTTTAATATCTAGTTGGCAATAAAATAAAAACTTCTATTTGCACAGGTTAAACTGGTTACAAAATGGCGTTTATGAAAATTTGCATATTTGCTTTGCTTGTGGGTAAGTTTTGAGCGAAACTCTTAATTGCACATGGCAATTAATGAAATGAGCTGCATACATAGTTTATTTAAATATATTTTTTGACAACGCTCAACAATTAGCATTAATTTGAGCATCAGCTGAAATTGTATACAAATTGAAACCATGAAAACTCACGCCATAATTCAACTGTCAACAACAGAACATTTCACAATTCCGTAAAATGATTTTATTTGTTTTCCCATAAAGTTTTTCTGCTTTGTTTTTGGAAAATTGCAATTGCATTTCATTTTGACCGCAAACAAATGTAGCTGTTATTACACATATATTTGTTTCACATTATTTGACTAATGTCGCGCAATTTGCATAGTTTTGGTTTTTTCATTTGTCCAGACGGAAAAGCAACAACCGCTTAAGTTAACATATTTAAATTGAGGCAGCTCATTAAATACGTGTTGTCGTCCTAAATGCCCATATATGTATGTTTTCATTTTTATTGTTATACTTCGTAGCCATTAAATGCATGAGCAGGGTATACTATAATTCAGTAAATGTATGTGATGGTAAAGAGTCGTATACTCGTATAACAAATGCAATGAGTATCTATTAGTCGAGTTTAGTTTATTTCTGGTCACACAAAAATTTAAATTGATATGCAACGGCTGTTGTGTTGTCTGTGTTAAACATATTTTGTAATTATGTTAAAATGACCATGAAATATATTGGCAATTGTTTGTGTCTCTAATAATTAAATGTGCGAACAATTTCAACAAGTGTGGGTGTCAAAAATGTTGAATTTTCATTCAATTGCGGGATGATTTGTGCGCAGAATATCAAGTAGCTTTTTAATAATCGAAAAATATGAAAGAAAGTTGATTTAATATTTAATTATTATTTACTCTTCATATATTAATAAAAAGTTCTTCAAGGGCTTATATTATCATTTATATAGCTTATTAAAAATCAAGCAAATAAATTAATTTCATTTATTACTTTCAACATTTACTTTTTTATTACATTAAATTGATTTTTAATTTAATTTATTTTTTAAGCGTATTTAAATTTTCTATATTCTTATTATATGTGATAATTTAATTTATTAAATCTTATCAGCGCGTGATTTCACTGCGCTTTCCACAAAACCCAGTCTAGACCACTTGAAAATGTTTATTTGCGCTCAATAGGCCAGACTAAATTGACTAACAGTTCAATGAGCGACTTGAAAATACAAATTAGAAAAGGCAAACTGTAACGCAAGCTGTTTATTTTTAATCTATTTAATGTTCAATGAACTTAACGCGCATGTTTCATGCACATTTATTTATTTTCCTTTGACGCCGACAGCTCAACACCCACAAAACTGTGTGTGTGTGACTTGAATTCAATTCGACGAAAGCAAACAAGGCACAAAACCTATGATTTTTTATTTCTTTTGCTCATACACATTTTTTCTATTTCAACACGACGACAGCGAAGGCACACAATTAATCTAGTTTAACCGGACTGAAATCCAAGTCAAAGGGGCCAAATGGCTAAGGGGAGCGGGGGACAGGCGAACAGTTGTCGGAACCGGGACTCTATGACAAACTTGTTGACAGACTGTCAGTTCGACGGTCGACAAGTCCAGGCAGAAAAAAATCAACAACACTCAAACCACATGGACGACGACAATGCGACACTGCGTTTGACATGCTGGAAAAAATAAAAAAAAGACTACAACAATATAATAAGAAAATATATTATTTATAGCGCATCGACGAAATACCCTAACGGGTGTCTGTTATTTTATGAAGATTATATAATAGATCAATAAAAAATTATGTTTGATTTTTTAGAAAGTGCAGAAAAATTAAAATAAAAACTACAACAATATAATAAGAAAATATGTTATTTATAGCTCATAGACTATATAATGGATCAAGAAAAAATTATTTTTGATTTTTTAGAAAGTAACCACTCCCTCTGCAATAATCTAATAATAATTAATATTAATAAAAAGTTTGTTTGTTTTTATTTAATACTTACTTCTACAATTAATATTAATTTGACTTTTTATTTTTGAGCAGAAACTGAGCTCTTAAATATAAGTTGAATGCTTCTTTCTGCTTCTAGTTAACAATTTAATTAGTTTACCTTTTCAGTCAACTGTTATACGAAAATTTGTTGATTAAAGTCAAGTTCTTGTTTTGATTGAATGAAAAAGCAGCTATTGCAAACGGTATTTTGATTGATAAAATGCAATCACCAATAACACACATGAAAATACTATTTTCAAATAGTTATCCTAATCCCAAAAAAATAAGTTTTTTGTAGATTTTTCCAAGTCTAGCGAGACTAATAAAATAGCTTAAATAGCCTCGGTTTGAGTGTATACAAAATCAACTACGAAAGTCATAGCTACTTTTTCAGTATTTCTGTATTTCTTTTTACTATTTTTTTTGTTGTTGTTGTTGTTTTTGGGCCAAGTCGTGCACGAAACGTGTTTCAATGACAAGCAGCAGCTGCAGTGCCAACAACTACAACAACTTGTTTCTTTTCATTGTTGTTGTTGTTGCTGTTATTGTTGTTGGTAACTGCTGTTGTTCGTTGTCGCCGGCGTTGGCTTAAATGTTGCCTGACACTTTACGCACTAATTGCTCTGTGGAATTGTTTCTTTATTAACGTTTAATCGAATGTCAGGCACTCCCAACACTCAGCATTGTTGTCTGCCGTCTCCAATTGAGTTAAATGCAATTGAATACATCTCTTCTCGGCATTTTTTGCAATGTTGCTGACTAAAGCGGTTTACCTTGAGGTGATTCACATATGTGTGTGTGTGTGTGTGTGTGTGTTGTTGCAACGTTGTCGGAAGTACATGGCATTGGTTTGACTTGTCTTGACTTGGCTTGATGACTGTCTCAACTCATGGTCTTGTCAGTGCAACGCACAACAGCTGATGACACTCGGCAAAAAACAGCTGTTTTTTTTACTAAAATAATTTTACTAATAATAACTTTCACTTTTAAGGTCGCACACTTAATTTGCCTATGTCACAATCTTGCAATGCGCTAACTTATGTACATAACAGGTTTTTAGCGGCTGAAAAGCGAAACATATAAGCCGGAGTCTTACACTGCTGAAAATTATGGTGATACTTTGAATAGTTTCAAGACAAACTGGCAGAAGGCAGTTTGTAATAACAGAAGAAATGTTGAACAGGTGAACATTTTACAGAAAGAATTAAATTAGAAACATTAACATAATGTTAAATTACTCTACAGATGAGGCTGTAATTGTTTTGTTATCAGTAATTATTATAACATACAAATGTTATGATTTTACCTAATCTCATTCTACATTTAAATGCTATGTTAATTTACCTACATTGTTGCAACTGCTATCGTTCTGTTATTGCCTTCATTGCCTAAAGTTAAACTGTTACTGTTCCGTGGATTGTAACATGCTGATACTATGCTAACAGCTGCTTAATATTTAAATGCAAAATCTTATTTTTCATTCAACTCAATATTTAAATCAAAATTCTTTTATTTGTTAAAGTATAACATTAGTCATATCTTTATCTATCTGGTATCGCACACAGGCACAACATTAGCACAGCGCGACCGTGGCAATTTCCGTGTGGGTGCGGGTCATCCGCCATCGCAGCGTCATTTGCCTCCAAGGACGCGTGATCCCGTCGAGGAGGCAGCCGCGGCTCCCAGGCGCAAACAGGCCGAGGCGCCGGCGTATGAGCCAACCGAGGAGTGTCCGGATGCGAATGGTTTCTTTCCGGATAGCAAGCAGTGCGATAAATACTATGCATGCCTGTAAGCTAAACATACATGTTTAAATACTAGACTTATCCAATGTTGCGTATGTGTAATATCCGTTTTTAAACAGTTGCCAATTTGCATAAGCTTAATTCTTTTGAAAATATATTTACCCTTTTTGTGGCTGGTTAAATCTACTTTTGGTTAGGCTTTTATGATTAGCAACAGTCAAATGATTTCTCCAGCTCAACCAGAACACCTCTCGGGATAACTTTGAGCCGTGACCAATGATGTGTGTAAGCGTGCTTTGCTCATCTTTCGCACCATTGAAGCCGCAAGTGAGCCGCAATAATTTAGACGTGTTACAAACAAATAAAAAAGTGTCAAAATTGACTTGATGTTGATGATGTGTTAGCTCCTTGGAGATATTTAACTAAATCATCAAAGCCGGATTGAGAGAGATATGCTGTTTTTAAAAAGGTCTCTTGATAGAGTAGTAAAACCTAAGTTTACGTTATCGAATTTAATTGTTTTTAAACTAATTCATATTAATATATAACATATAAATTTAATTTAAATTATATCATTAAAAAAGTTTTTATATATTTGTTTAATTACAGAGATGGCGTACACACTGAACGTCTTTGTGCTGATGGCATGGTCTTCAATGATTACTCGCCCATCGAGGAGAAATGTGACTTACCCTATAACATTGATTGCAGCAAACGCTCCAAGCTTCGTGAGTATACTCCTCTCTCTCTCTCTCGTTATATTTTTCTCTTTCTCTTTACTTCTCCTCAGAAGAGATTCCTTCTTATATTTATTTTAAGTATGCACAACGTGTTGTTCATTGTCAAACGCAGCGAAGCAATCTCACGCCTTGTGCTATATTTAAACCTGGCCAAAATCTACCCGTAAACGCGAGCCGTGCCCACACTTACTTGCTCGTTACTCGTACTTCTCTTTAAAAAAAAAAAACAAGGAAATTACATAAAAAAAGAACCAATTTATTATGCAAACGGCATGCGAGGCGGTTAACCCAAATTGTTGTCGTCAATAGGTCTTTGCTCTGTGTGTTCGAGGGGTTACATATTAAGGTCTTGTTTCATTCTATTTTATTTTGTTTTGCTTTCAAGTTATTTGTGATTTTATTAACTTATTTTGTGGCACTCAACGAGGTTTTATGCCCGCGACAGTCTACTGCGGTGGCCATAAGTATTTTGACAGGTCATTCTTCTCATAATTTGAACTTACTTCATGTCAAGTTTGGCATCAATGAAAAGCTTAACAAAAAAATGTTTAATGCAAAAAGGTTCTTCAAACAATTCTAATATTTTAAAAGTCTCTTCGCTAGTATTTTTTCAAATTTTTTGAAAATTTGCAAAAAGCCACTTTTTCCTTATTTTCATACAAAAAGTGAATTTTTTGCAGTTTTCAAAAAATTATAAAAAAAAACACTTTTTTGTTTGAGGCCGAGAAAAAAAGTTGAATAAGTAGACGTTTACAAAAGTTGGAAATTTTGAATGGGTCCCTAATAGACTAAGGAAAGTTTTGTATCATTCAAATGGAATTTAAATGATGTGTCCATTGATGCCAAACTTAGCATGAAGTAAGTTCAAATTATGAGTACAATTAAATTAAGTGGCCATCGTTGTATTTGACATGTGGCAAGTGACATTTTATATTTTAAGAACTAGCAAAGTAGCTCTTAATGTAGTTTGACTCTCTACTTTTTGAGCAATTAATTTTAATGAATTTTAATTTTAATTAATTTTGTAAACTTTTTTTTTAAAACTAATTGATTATTTCTTATGATTATTAATTAGAAATCCATTCATCGCTTTTTTCCCATTGAATCCTAGAGAAGTCTGAGTTATTATTTTGCATTTTAAATTTTAAATTGCACATATTAATTGAGACTTCTTCCTTTTATAATTAAATTTATTTTCTCTGCCCTCATGTTATCAATTTAAATTCTTTCTCAAAGTATTTGCAGTTACATGAATATTCAAACATTAATATTTAATTTTGCGTTTATCAAAGCAATTAGCACACATAGTATAAAAACCCATTAGCTATTTCAATTACCTTTGTCGTTAGTTAACATATGAGTCTAGTATTTTATATATGCAAAATAAAATATGGGACCCAGCAGTAACTGACCGGCATCAGGAAGTGCACAGTGTTGGCCCAAAGGATGTCGGCCATGCTAAGATATGAGCATGCAGTTGACCATTTTATACTACTCGCAGTACGTTGGCATTCTTGGCAAACTGTTGTGGCAATAAACTCTCAGCCTGCTGCATAAACAACTGGGGGCAAGGAATGTCCCTTGTATACTGCAAAACTAAACTGCAAACTCGCATACAGAATATTTTGCAACGAAGTATACACAGAGGAAAAGCCAAGCGCAGCACTTCAAAAATAAAGTAATAAAAAAAAATAAAATAAGTTTTCAAAAAAAGCCATATTGCATAGAATTTGAAAGGAGTAAGTTTATGAAATTTAATATTTATTTTGAGTTAGTTCACTGCCTTTCAATGTATTAACATTCATCTTTCCACTTTGTGAGGTTCCATTGGATTCAGTCCAAACTAATACTTATTTACTTTATCATTTCCTTTGGTTTAATATAAATATTTTAATTAATTATTGCAATACTTACCACTAATTTACTATCATTAGAAAATACTTAGTTGAAATACACGTAAAACACAAGTTTATATCTTAAATCAGGTTACCATTTTTTTTTATTGTACACTAAAAAATAGGTGCACTTTTAGCCAGAGACCAACCATGACAATTATAATTTTTAAAATATGAATTATTAAATTAAAGTTATTTGTTGATTTTTATTAAAAAATTTAAATAAAAACTCTGGGTTTTCTTCCGGTTCACAAGATACGTGCACTCAATTTTTATTTTTCAACTTTTATAATAAAAATTGGAGAATCATTCTTATTAAACTTTTATTTTCAATTGCTAAAATGAAAATTTAAAAATAATTTTTATTTTTAAAATGAAAATTTAAAAATAATTTTTATTTTCATTTTTTATTTTAATTTTTATATTATAAATTGAAAAATAACTTTTATTCTATAATTTTTAAATAAAAATTAAAAATAAAAGTTTATCCAGTTTCTCAGGACTCTTATTTGCGGTCCCTGCTTTTAGCTATCCCAAAATATCAACTAATTTATTTTTATTTAAAATAAACATCAATTTACTATCCAGAATTTTAATAAATAACTTTGTTTGCAGAAACCCCGCAGCCTTCGCAGCATTGCCCAAGAAAGAATGGTTATTTTGGCCACGAGAAGCCGGGCATTTGCGATAAATTCTATTTCTGCGTCGATGGTCAGTTTAACATGATCACCTGTCCGGTTGGCCTGGTATTCAATCCCAAGACTGGCATCTGCACCTGGCCCGATGAGGTGGGCGTCACTGGCTGCAAATCGGAGGATATCTTTGAGTTCGAGTGCCCCAAGGTGAATGAGAGTATTGCTGTGACACATCCACGTTATGCGGATCCCGATGACTGTCAGTTCTTCTACGTGTGTGTGAACGGGGATCTGCCGCGTCGCAATGGCTGCAAATTGGGCCAGGTTTTCGATGAGGAGAACAAGACATGCGACTGGGCACGCAAAGTGCCAGACTGGTAAGCTTAAATTTAAATACTCTGGTAATTGAACGAACTATATCTTACTATTTAAAGTGCCGACTGGTATAAGGATCGCTTAACTGATGCCATGCTGGATGAGCTGGAGAATCCCAAGCCGAAGTCAACGACCACCAAGAGGCCTCCACGTGTTCGCGGCTCCTCGAGGCGCAAGCCCAAGCCCAAGGTGGTCAAAGAGGAGGAGGAGCTCGAGGCGGAGGATGAGGCCTAAGCGTTGACTGTTTAGCTCTAAGTTTGTCATTTCTGATAACAAATAAACGTTGCTATCAAACGTTTCAACTAAAACTTTAAATGTATACCCTTGTGATTTAAGTGTAAATTACCTTGTGCATATTTTCATTTTCTTTTACAGTTGCTCCTAAAAATATGCATTCGATTATTCCGACTAGCTTGATAGCTTTGCAGTCTGCTCTCTGAGACATTTGCAGTTGACAAGTAGCGAAAATAGCGAAGCTAACGTCATAGCATGTTTTCCAGTCTGTTTGCCACAGACAGATTGCAACAGAGAAACACAAAACAACAACAACAATAATGAGAACAACAAATGTTGCACATAAAAAATACAAGAGCAATACGCGTTTAGATTTTGTGAACAAAACTTGAGGCGCTGCCAAAATGACAGGATTTTTATGCGCATTCAGACAAGGAGACAAGGATTCCATAAGGGTTCGTCGTGTTGTTGTTGTTGGATGTTTTCCCCCTTTTTTATACAACAAAATCAATGCATATCTCCATCTCTCTCTTACTCGCTTGCTCAACTGCTGCCTGCAGCGCACAGTGGTCAATGTAGCTGGTATTCATTTAATTTTAAAATATATTGCCATGAATGTTGTGTTTTAGTCGATTACTCATATAAAAGGTATATTAAAATAAAATAAAACTAAAAAGATTTTTAGCTCACGTCCTCAATTTAATAAAATATAAATAAATAATCACTTAAATCATCCACTGTGCGGCGCATAAATTCAATTTACCGTGGAGCATGCACAAAAGTATGCAACAAAATCTTACCAGCTCGTCACACATATAAACACACACACACACATGCACACATACACAAACACATTGGACATGTGTATGACATTTGCCAGACAAGAAGCATTCGATAAAATTCGCATCGAAATTTCATTGCGCAAATTGTGAGCAGTTAAAAGACGAGATTTACAATGGCCATAGCCAACACAGAGAATAAAGAGAAATAGAAAAACAGATAGAATGGGTAAACAATGTGGATGAGGGAATGCAAAGAGACCAAATCGTAAATTGTATTGTTTAAGTAGCAAAGTAAAATCTCAGAATATGATAAGACATTTCAATTCCACTTTGCAAATGCTGAAGCATTGAACATGTGTTAAGACGATATATTGATAACCCAATAAAGGGATGTTCCAATTGAGGTACATATGAGTAATATGATCAGTTGAACAAGTTTGATTTAATGGCCCAATCATTTCATGAAACGTAGTTAACCACTTGAGTTTGTGGTAAATAATGTGAGTGGATTCAAATATGAATAATTCGTCTTTTGTCTGTAAACTTGACAGAATGTTAGAGGGTTACAGCAGTTTAACATAACAGCGTGGTAACAGCACCAGAAATGTAATACAAATCTTTGAGTAAAAAAAATTGATTCTTATTCAAATAAATTGTAAGGGTTTTCCCTTTTCTGTAAGCATTTTGAAGTATGTATTAACTAATAGTTTAATATTGCATTTTATCTTTTTTTATACCCTGGTGGTATATTAAGTTTGTTCGAAAGTATGTAACAGGCAGAAGGAAGCATCTCCGACCCCATAAAGTATATATATTCTTGATCAGCATCAACAGCCGAGTTTGCTAGCAGCAGATGAAGTGGTGGAGTGGTGAAGGTGATAGGTGCTCGGCGAGCGGAACGGGAGATCGGGGTTCGAATCTCGGTCCTGTCGCAAATGATTTTTAATTATTTAAGGATAAGTAAGTATAAATGAATTGCACGGGCATTACAGGGTACATTACTGTCGAGTGCACTCACTCGACTGTTGCGCTTGTTTTAAATATATTTCATCTTATTCCGCGGAATTTAATGTCTTTTGCCTATGAATTTGAACACTGGAGGGCCGTTTTTTTCAATGTCTATTGAAAAGAAAATTTTATGTAAAATGTATAGAAATTTATTTATTTATTATTTTATTTTTTTTTAAGTGACTTAAAAACACATGTTTGACTTGTATTGACGGGGAAATCGAACTCGGTTTTTCAAACTGAAAGTTCTAATTATGTGACAGGTCGGCGACTCTAACCACTGAGCCATCGGACCACACAATATAGAACTTAATATCAAATTTGTTACTGTATATTAAATAAACTTTATATGTACATTGAAAAAACGGCGCTAAATCTTAGAGAATGTGAAAGCTGAGAAGATAATACAAGCGATAATCGATTAACAATGCAATCAACAGCACTGCCTATAACAATACAAGCTTCAAGGCTTTGACCCCAACAATTAAATCCAAGCATCAAAATGTCAACCCAGGACAATGACCAGACGGAGATGTTTCCTGCCTGCGTGTTAATGAACAACTCAACTCAACTCAACTCGACTCAATTCAACTCAACTGAACTCAACTCCATCCAGAGGCGACTTTTGACGCGGTCGTTGGTGCACGCACTCGGCCAGGACAACGGCAAGGGAAACCTGTTGGCCCAATGGCTTTTGCGTCTAATTAATCAAGCATCTCCGACAGGCAGGGGACAAAATTCTCCGAGTTCTGGCCGAGTTTGCGTCACCCTGTCAATAGTTTGGCACGTTCAGTGAACCGCTCAGCCTCCCGTTATACCCCGCAACCCTCTGGACGTTCCTAGAGCACCGGCTGTTTGCGAAACCATCTAAAAAGCATTTCGTCGAACTCAGCGCCTACTTAATCAAGTGTAACACGAACATGTCCAAGCACACCAGGTAACTGACATATTGGACCGCAGCACTTTCTGCCTGCCTTTCATTGAGTGTGTGTGAACTCAGTGTGTGTGTGTGTGTGTGTGTGTGTGTGTGAACCGGACAGAGGAGTCTGCAACTCAGACACTTTATACACCCTCGTGTCAAATTTGACATAAACAAGTGTTTACATAATGACAACAACAATTTGCGTAATTGTCAGGGACAAGTTACAGATGGACATCGCGTCGTCCTTACAAAGCACGAGTCTCCTTTGCTCTCCACTGGGCACCGCATTTTTCTTTGTGTCTGGCCTTTTTTGTCATGATTGTCATATTGCATAATTAGTTCAGAGACGTGAGTTGACTAATTGACGGAATGTTCGGGGGGAAACTCCAGTGGATATGGAATTTAACTTGGGACAGAAATTAAATTTATTTATTGGAGTTCCGCTGTTTTTTTCTATCGCAAAAATATTTTTATTTTGTTTGGCATTAAGTAATTTAAATTTAAATTTATTATTTGTAAAAAATGTGTACATTTTAAAAAAAAAAAAAGTCAAATATTTTAAGCATTTATTTTAAAAGGATTCAGTTAAGCTGGCTTCACACGTGCACTTTTGCACCGACACTTTTGTTTTACTTTTTGGGCGTGCCCACGTTTTATTCCATCGGTGAGCGATTGTGAGCGACACAGACAGCTTTTTGACGAAAAGTGTCGGTGAAAAAGTGCTCGTGTGAAGCCAGCTTTAAAAGAAAAGTTTTTTTTCGAGTATTATTTAAACAAGTTTTAAAACATTTGGGTGCAATATGGACCATATACGAAAGGGAATTGCTGCTTTGATCTAATATCTGATAATTCTGCTAAACTGCCAACATTTTGCTCTTAAGCATCTTTGCACAACCCGAAAATTAAGTGATTGTTTGCCCACGTACGAACTGAGGGCGTTCAACCAGCATTCTCAGCCTATTTGAGCTTGAACTTGAGCACTGAATACTGAACACTCAGAGTGTCTGGTTATGGCGTTATGTGGGTACGCCCAAAAACTAAAACAGACGGGGTTAACAAACGAAAATAATAAGGAAAAGAATATGCCAATGCCTTGTGTTGGGGAAAAGTTGATTGTTTGCTCCTTGGGCTATTTGCTTTCTTGATGAAATAATTAAATGTCATTCACCGAGGTCCTTTTTGCCGTTTATGCCACTGAAGAGCAGCTGCTGCCTGTTGGCCCAATCTTCCAACCTCGCAGCCGTCTGCTTCCTCGACTGTCGTAATTGTTGACCATTTTCGCATATCCTTGGCGAGCCTTTGCTTCTGTAACTAATTTGTGCAGCCGCCTTGAGGCGGTGTCCTTGCGCCCAACCGCTTTGATTTCAGTTCTTGCAAGTCCGCCTACATTCCCTATCCCTTGTCTGTCTCCTTTGCGGCAAGTTCATTAAACTTTTGTCGTGGCAGGCTGCACATTTAGTCTGCTAATTAACTGCTGCACGCTTTTCGGGGCAGTTGAAGTTTAATAAACCGACTTTGGAAATGTCACACCTGATGCCGCTTTTTCTCTCCTCTCTCTCTCTCTTTCTCTCACTCTTTATATATTTCCCCATCTGGCCCTAATTTGCATATTCATAAACGCCACATCGACAGCGACTTTGAGAGACATAAGTTGGAGTCAAAGATAAATCAGTCTGAATCATTAAGTCAGCGAATTAATGATTTAATGCCAAACAAAATGAAATTCAAGCTGTTCACTTGAAAGACAAGTTCACTATAATTTCGCTTAAGACTTGAATTCACATTTGAAAATTTTATATGATTGCATGTTTAATTTAATAAAACTTAAATTAGCATTTGAATTCACCAACTTTTATGAGTTTTTTGAATATTAAATGTAGAAAAATAGAATTAATTTAATTGATATATTTATTTAAATGGAATATTCCCATTGCCTTAAGTACTTCGACTTAGAACTTATAAATAGTGGTCAAAAAAGATATGATACAACTATGTATACCAGCGGTGGGCACGCAATGGCTCCGGGAGCCAGCGGCTGCTAACGAATTCAGGTTTCGTGCCCACCGCTGATGTATACAACTATAAAAAGATAAGTTTTTTCAAGCAATGACAGTCATGATAATACCGACATGAGGGTTGATGAGTATGTAAATAAATAGTATTAACTCAGCAAATATTAGACCAAGCCTTAAATGTTTGGAAACAAAGTGTGTTTTATTTAAATGCAAATAACTTAGCTCTTAACTCTATATCAAAAATTATAACATCTGTTTGGATGATCATATTTCACTGTCAGTTGACGATAGTCTGTTGTCGAAAGTCTGCTTCTCCTGTAGGGATTCCATTCCAGCTTTTCATTAGCCGAACTTTGAGAACTTTGAGAATTGTTTGCCATTGCGACGCCTTTTGATGGTCTTCTTGCCTGGCTTCCTGATAATCTTGAACTTGCGTGTAATCTTCTTCTTTTTGCCTCCTCCTGTGGATGGGGATGTGGCTGTTGTGGTCTCAGCGTCAACGGGAACAGTGGTTTCCTCTCCTGCCACTGTCGTTTCTTCCACGGGGGCTTCTGTTACCGGCTCCTCTACCAGGCACTCGGGATCTTCGGGTGTTGCTGCGCAGTCAACGCAGGCAGGGTCGTCGGGAGCCTCCTCGCAGGTCACAGCTCCACCTAGCGGCAGGTGGGCAACGGCCAGAAGTGCCAGGACTACACAGCTCAGAATAACTCTTTGGGATCTCATCTTAACTGTTCAATAATCAGGTTCAATTGTTGAGTGATAAACTATTATCGAATTTCGAACATTTTATACCAATTTGGAATTAGGGCAGCATTCGCAAGCCTGTTTGTTTAGCTGTTTAGAACATTTCTGTGTCAATTACTCAAGACTATAACTAATATTCCGAATTCCAAACAAATAAAATAAGTGAGCTGTTCAAACAATTTCCACGAGTCGATATATGTCCTTAATCGATGAGCAAATGAGTATGACATTTTCTTACCTGCTTTTCTTTTCCCCAAAATAATTACTTTTGGGCTTGTCTCCTCATTCTGATAATCACACATCAATAGAGATTTGTTATTTTTCAATGCATACCGAAATTTGAATATGTGAATATGTGTTTTCAGCTCATTTATGAAAATATATATTCATAACTTTTGCTCGAATTCTGTTTTAGTTCAGACATATTGGCAGATGTTTATCAAAATTAGCTGATGAGATTTTATAGAACTGTTCAGCCCTTGAGGAAAATACATATGTGATTTACGAAATATCCCCGTTTATTCAACCACAGTCTGGCAGCAGCAAAAATATGATTATATATGTACATTTCTGAGTTATCCCCAAAGTCAGAAGGGAAATTTTATTTTATTTATTTGTTTATTTATTATCAGACTAAAACCAGCCGACACCTTACTGTTATTATTAAACTTATAAAAAAACCTCTTTACGAGGTAAAAGTCTAGTGACGAAAACATTTTCATGCGCCAAAATTTCTGATATCCAATTTTGTGACGAATAATATTAATTTTTACATATAAATTATTTAAAAAAAAATTTTTTGCATTCGGCACTGCACAAAAGAGTGAGTTTTATTTGACATAAAGGACTGAGACATTTTAGCTCAATGTGCCGCTTAGACGCTGTAGGGGTTTTAAGTTTAGCGGTTCTTAGCTAGTTAGATTTTCTAGATTTTTGAGCCGGAACAAGTCCTCATTAAAACTTTTAAGATAAATCAACGATTTGATACAAACAAACAAACTGACTTTTCATCTCATTTTCGGAAGACCACTAAAAATTTCAAAATTAATTATCTTTTGAACCAAAGGTCAGATCTTGATGATCGAGGTGTCATTCGACGCGTATTTTTGATTAAAATAGTACAAAATTAAAAAAAAAAAAAAATAAGACTCCAACGGCCAATAATTAAAATTTTTCCCCTCCCACTCCTGTTTACCTCACGAACCAGATGAGTTTCCAAAAGTCTTAGTATGCACATTTGTAAGTTACCCGATTGGACAGTCATAGCAAATTTTCCACTCTTCCTGTGTATATATGCTAGTCGCCTTTCGCACCCTTCGTGCTGCTTTCGTCACTAGCGCGGACTGCCGTCCGCAGTGATTTAATTAACAATAAAAATGCTTTCAAATAAAGTTAAATTTTATTTTATATAAGTTAAATGCTTAAAGCAAATTTGTCTTAATATCAAAGCTGAAAATGATTGTTTTACATTATAAAAAGTTTGTAAAAGTTGTTTTTTAATAATGGTAATTAAATCGAAATCTTTATACGGTTCCTTGCTAATTGCTGTGATCCTCTTTTTGGGGGACGACAAAACACAACGGAGTTAGTCTGAATAATAAAGTCAACCAATTTGTTGGCAAAGTTTTGGCGCCTTGGACACTTTTTGATTTAATGCCAGACAAAATGAAATTCAAGCTATCCGCTTGAAAGACAAGTTCTCTATGATTTCGCTTAGAACTTATTTTAATCTCATATTTGAAATTTTGCCTATTTAATTTAATAAAATAAAAATGAGTAAAATTAGTTTTTATACCCTGTGCCCATTGAAAATTGTCAAAAAGGGCATATTAGATTTGTGTGATGTATGTGACAGGCAGAAGGAAGCATCTCCGACCCCATAACGTATACATATTCTTGATCAGCATCAACAGAAGAATCGATTGAGCCATGTCCGTCTGTCTGTCCGATCAGTTGAAAATCAAGTTATAGTGTGAAAAATTTGTTTCTTGTTTGAGATATCTAAGCCAAACTTACTGACCTAATTTGTTTGAAATCGGATTAACATATCATATAGCTGACATAGGAGCGATAAGTCGAAAATCATGTTTTGGTATGAACAACTTTTACTGTTTGAGATATCTGAGCCAAACTGACACAATATGCATACGAGATGGTCCAAAGCATTGTGACCAATTTTAGTTGAAATCGGACCACTATATCATATAGCTGTCATAGGAATGATCATTCGAAAATATAGATTTAGGGAGGAGCCCCCTAATATTCTTTAGAATATCTGCTTTTGAATTTTGCAGAATATATTAAGTTTTTAATTTTGGTAACTTAGGGGCTTTTCTTTCTAAGTGACCTCATTACAATTGTAATGGCCTTCCCGTGGTGTTCCCTGGGTAACGAATTTATTAAATTGGAAGCAAATTCGAGCTGTGTTGAATATTTATGTTTTTCTATAACCAAAATTGTATTTTATGGAGACTGGCACAGGGTATCTGACAGTCGAGCAAACTCGACTTTGTATACAATCATAGTAAGATAATTTTCTCAAGCAATGACAGTGTGTAAATAAATAGTATTAACTCAGCAAATATTAGACCAAGTCTTAAATGTTTGGAAACAAAGTGTGTTTTATTTAAATGCAAATAACTTAGCTCTTAATTCTATATCAAAAATTATAACATCTGTTTGGATGATCATATTTCATTGTCAGTTGACGATAGTCTGTTGTCGAAAGTCTGCTTCTCCTGTAGGGATTCCATTCCAGCTTTTCAATAGCCGAACTTAGAGAACTTTGAGAATTGTTTGCCATTGCGACGCCTTTTGATGGTCTTCTTGCCTGGCTTCCTGATAATCTTGAACTTGCGTGTAATCTTCTTCTTTTTGCCTCCTCCTGTGGATGGGGATGTGGCTGTTGTGGTCTCAGCGTCAACGGGAACAGTGGTTTCCTCTCCTGCCACTGTCGTTTCTTCCACGGGGGCTTCTGTTACCGGCTCCTCTACCAGGCACTCGGGATCTTCGGGTGTTGCTGCGCAGTCAACGCAGGCAGGGTCGTCGGGAGCCTCCTCGCAGGTCACAGCTCCACCTAGCGGCAGGTGGGCAACGGCCAGAAGTGCCAGGACTACACAGCTCAGAATAACTCTTTGGGATCTCATCTTAACTGTTCAATAATCAGGTTCAATTGTTGAGTGATAAACTATTATCGAATTTCGAACATTTTATACCAATTTGGAATTAGGGCAGCATTCGCAAGCCTGTTTGTTTAGCTGTTTAGAACATTTCTGTGTCAATTACTCAAGACTATAACTAATATTCCGAATTCCAAACAAATAAAATAAGTGAGCTGTTCAAACAATTTCCACGAGTCTATATATGTCCTGAATCGATGAGCAAATGGAGCAAATGAGTAAGTCATTTTCTTACCTGGTATTCTTTTCCCCAAAATAATTACTTTTGGGCTTGTCTCCTCATTCTGATAATCACACATCAATAGAGATTTGTTATTTTTCAGTGCATACCGAAATTTGATTATGTGGAAAATGATATGAATGAAAATTAATTTTCAGCTCATTTATAAAAATATAAATGCATAACTTTTGCTCGAATTCTGTTTTAGTTCAGACATATTGGCAGATGTTTCTCAAAATTAGCTGATGAGATTTTATAGAACTCTTCAGCATTTGATAAAAAATACTTATGTAATTTACGAAATATCCCCGTTTATTCGACCACAGTCTGGCAGCAGAAAAATATGATTATATATGTACATTTCTGAGTTATCCCCAAAGTCAGAAGGGAAATTTTATTTTATTTATTTGTTTATTTATTATCAGACTAAAACCAGCCGACACCTTACTGTTATTATTAAACTTATAAAAAAACCTCTTTACGAGGTAAAAGTCTAGTGACGAAAACATTTTCATGCGCCAAAATTTCTGATATCCAATTTTGTGACGAATAATATTAATTTTTACATATAAATTATTTAAAAAAAAAATTTTTGCATTCGGCACTGCACAAAAGAGTGAGTTTTATTTGACATAAAGGACTGAGACATTTTAGCTCAATGTGCCGCTTAGACGCTGTAGGGGTTTTAAGTTTAGCGGTTCTTAGCTAGTTAGATTTTCTAGATTTTTGAGCCGGAACAAGTCCTCATTAAAACTTTTAAGATAAATCAACGATTTGATACAAACAAACAAACTGACTTTTCATCTCATTTTCGGAAGACCACTAAAAATTTCAAAATTAATTATCTTTTGAACCAAAGGTCAGATCTTGATGATCGAGGTGTCATTCGACGCGTATTTTTGATTAAAATAGTACAAAATTAAAAAAAAAATCAATAAGACTCCAACGGCCAATAATTTAAATTTTTCCCCTCCCACTCCTGTTTACCTCACGAACCAGATGAGTTTCCAAAAGTCTTAGTATGCACATTTGTAAGTTACCCGATTGGACAGTCATAGCAAATTTTCCACTCTTCCTGTGTATATATGCTAGTCGCCTTTCGCACCCTTCGTGCTGCTTTCGTCACTAGCGCGGACTGCCGTCCGCAGTGATTTAATTAACAATAAAAATGCTTTCAAATAAAGTTAAATTTTATTTTATATAAGTTATATGCTTAAAGCAAATTTGTCTTAATATCAAAGCTGAAAATGATTGTTTTACATTATAAAAAGTTTGTAAAAGTTGTTTTTTAATAATGGTAATTAAATCGAAATCTTTATACGGTTCCTTGCTAATTGCTGTGATCCTCTTTTTGGGGGACGACAAAACACAACGGAGTTAGTCTGAATAATAAAGTCAACCAATTTGTTGGCAAAGTTTTGGCGCCTTGGACACTTTTTGATTTAATGCCAGACAAAATGAAATTCAAGCTATCCGCTTGAAAGACAAGTTCTCTATGATTTCGCTTAGAACTCATTTTAATCTCATATTTGTAATTTTGCCTATTTAATTTAATAAAATAAAAATGAGTAAAATTAGTTTTTATACCCTGTGCCCATTGAAAATTGTCAAAAAGGGCATATTAGATTTGTGTGATGTATGTGACAGGCAGAAGGAAGCATCTCCGACCCCATAACGTATACATATTCTTGATCAGCATCAACAGAAGAATCGATTGAGCCATGTCCGTCTGTCTGTCCGATCAGTTGAAAATCAAGTTATAGTGTGAAAAATTTGTTTCTTGTTTGAGATATCTAAGCCAAACTTACTGACCTAATTTGTTTGAAATCGGATTAACATATCATATAGCTGACATAGGAGCGATAAGTCGAAAATCATGTTTTGGTATGAACAACTTTTACTGTTTGAGATATCTGAGCCAAACTGACACAATATGCATACGAGATGGTCCAAAGCATTGTGACCAATTTTAGTTGAAATCGGACCACTATATCATATAGCTGTCATAGGAATGATCATTCGAAAATATAGATTTAGGGAGGAGCCCCCTAATATTCTTTAGAATATCTGCTTTTGAATTTTGCAGAATATATTAAGTTTTTAATTTTGGTAACTTAGGGGCTTTTCTTTCTAAGTGACCTCATTACAATTGTAATGGCCTTCCCGTAGTGTTCCCTGGGTAACGAATTTATTAAATTGGAAGCAAATTCGAGCTGTGTTGAATATTTATGTTTTTCTATAACCAAAATTGTATTTTATGGAGACTGGCACAGGGTATCTGACAGTCGAGCAAACTCGACTTTGTATACAATCATAGTAAGATAATTTTCTCAAGCAATGACAGTGTGTAAATAAATAGTATTAACTCAGCAAATATTAGACCAAGTCTTAAATGTTTGGAAACAAAGTGTGTTTTATTTAAATGCAAATAACTTAGCTCTTACTTCTATATCAAAAATTATAACATCTGTTTGGATGATCATATTTCATTGTCAGTTGACGATAGTCTGTTGTCGAAAGTCTGCTTCTCCTGTAGGGATTCCATTCCAGCTTTTCAATAGCCGAACTTAGAGAACTTTGAGAATTGTTTGCCATTGCGACGCCTTTTGATGGTCTTCTTGCCTGGCTTCCTGATAATCTTGAACTTGCGTGTAATCTTCTTCTTTTTGCCTCCTCCTGTGGATGGGGATGTGGCTGTTGTGGTCTCAGCGTCAACGGGAACAGTGGTTTCCTCTCCTGCCACTGTCGTTTCTTCCACGGGGGCTTCTGTTACCGGCTCCTCTACCAGGCACTCGGGATCGTCGGGTGTTGCTGCGCAGTCAACGCAGGCAGGGTCGTCGGGAGCCTCCTCGCAGGTCACAGCTCCACCTAGCGGCAGGTGGGCAACGGCCAGAAGTGCCAGGACTACACAGCTCAGAATAACTCTTTGGGATCTCATCTTAACTGTTCAATAATCAGGTTCAATTGTTGAGTGATAAACTATTATCGAATTTCGAACATTTTATACCAATTTGGAATTAGGGCAGCATTCGCAAGCCTGTTTGTTTAGCTGTTTAGAACATTTCTGTGTCAATTACTCAAGACTATAACTAATATTCCGAATTCCAAACAAATAAAATAAGTGAGCTGTTCAAACAATTTCCACGAGTCGATATATGTCCTGAATCGATGAGCAAATGGAGCAAATGAGTAAGTCATTTTCTTACCTGGTATTCTTTTCCCCAAAATAATTACTTTTGGGCTTGTCTCCTCATTCTGATAATCACACATCAATAGAGATTTGTTATTTTTCAGTGCATACCGAAATTTGATTATGTGGAAAATGATATGAATGAAAATTAATTTTCAGCTCATTTATAAAAATATAAATGCATAACTTTTGCTCGAATTCTGTTTTAGTTCAGACATATTGGCAGATGTTTCTCAAAATTAGCTGATGAGATTTTATAGAACTGTTCAGCATTTGATAAAAAATACTTATGTAATTTACGAAATATCCCCGTTTATTCGACCACAGTCTGGCAGCAGAAAAATATGATTATATATGTACATTTCTGAGTTATCCCCAAAGTCAGAAGGGAAATTTTATTTTATTTATTTGTTTATTTATTATCAGACTAAAACCAGCCGACACCTTACTGTTATTATTAAACTTATAAAAAAACCTCTTTACGAGGTAAAAGTCTAGTGACGAAAACATTTTCATGCGCCAAAATTTCTGATATCCAATTTTGTGACGAATAATATTAATTTTTACATATAAATTATTTAAAAAAAAAATTTTTGCATTCGGCACTGCACAAAAGAGTGAGTTTTATTTGACATAAAGGACTGAGACATTTTAGCTCAATGTGCCGCTTAGACGCTGTAGGGGTTTTAAGTTTAGCGGTTCTTAGCTAGTTAGATTTTCTAGATTTTTGAGCCGGAACAAGTCCTCATTAAAACTTTTAAGATAAATCAACGATTTGATACAAACAAACAAACTGACTTTTCATCTCATTTTCGGAAGACCACTAAAAATTTCAAAATTAATTATCTTTTGAACCAAAGGTCAGATCTTGATGATCGAGGTGTCATTCGACGCGTATTTTTGATTAAAATAGTACAAAATTAAAAAAAAAAATCAATAAGACTCCAACGGCCAATAATTTAAATTTTTCCCCTCCCACTCCTGTTTACCTCACGAACCAGATGAGTTTCCAAAAGTCTTAGTATGCACATTTGTAAGTTACCCGATTGGACAGTCATAGCAAATTTTCCACTCTTCCTGTGTATATATGCTAGTCGCCTTTCGCACCCTTCGTGCTGCTTTCGTCACTTGCGCGGACTGCCGTCCGCAGTGATTTAATTAACAATAAAAATGCTTTCAAATAAAGTTAAATTTTATTTTATATAAGTTATATGCTTAAAGCAAATTTGTCTTAATATCAAAGCTGAAAATGATTGTTTTACATTATAAAAAGTTTGTAAAAGTTGTTTTTTAATAATGGTAATTAAATCGAAATCTTTATACGGTTCCTTGCTAATTGCTGTGATCCTCTTTTTGGGGGACGACAAAACACAACGGAGTTAGTCTGAATAATAAAGTCAACCAATTTGTTGGCAAAGTTTTGGCGCCTTGGACACTTTTTGATTTAATGCCAGACAAAATGAAATTCAAGCTATCCGCTTGAAAGACAAGTTCTCTATTATTTCGCTTAGAACTCATTTTAATCTCATATTTGTAATTTTGCCTATTTAATTTAATAAAATAAAAATGAGTAAAATTAGTTTTTATACCCTGTGCCCATTGAAAATTGTCAAAAAGGGCATATTAGATTTGTGTGATGTATGTGACAGGCAGAAGGAAGCATCTCCGACCCCATAACGTATACATATTCTTGATCAGCATCAACAGAAGAATCGATTGAGCCATGTCCGTCTGTCTGTCCGATCAGTTGAAAATCAAGTTATAGTGTGAAAAATTTGTTTCTTGTTTGAGATATCTAAGCCAAACTTACTGACCTAATTTGTTTGAAATCGGATTAACATATCATATAGCTGACATAGGAGCGATAAGTCGAAAATCATGTTTTGGTATGAACAACTTTTACTGTTTGAGATATCTGAGCCAAACTGACACAATATGCATACGAGATGGTCCAAAGCATTGTGACCAATTTTAGTTGAAATCGGACCACTATATCATATAGCTGTCATAGGAATGATCATTCGAAAATATAGATTTAGGGAGGAGCCCCCTAATATTCTTTAGAATATCTGCTTTTGAATTTTGCAGAATATATTAAGTTTTTAATTTTGGTAACTTAGGGGCTTTTCTTTCTAAGTGACCTCATTACAATTGTAATGGCCTTCCCGTAGTGTTCCCTGGGTAACGAATTTATTAAATTGGAAGCAAATTCGAGCTGTGTTGAATATTTATGTTTTTCTATAACCAAAATTATATTTTATGGAGACTGGCACAGGGTATCTGACAGTCGAGCAAACTCGACTTTGTATACAATCATAGTAAGATAAGTTTTCTCAAGCAATAACAGTCAAGATAATGTGTATGTAAATAAATAGTATGAGCTCAGCAAATATTAGACCAAGTCTTAAATGTTTGGAAACAAAGTGTGTTTTATTGAAATGCAAATAACTTAGCTCTTAACTCTATATCAAAAATTATAACATCTGTTTGAATGATCATATTTCATTGTCAGTTGACGATAATGGGTTGTCGAAAGTCTGCTTCTCCTGTAGGGATTCCATTCCAGCTTTTCACTAGCCGAACTTTGAGAACTTTGAGAATTGTTTGCCATTGCGACGCCTTTTGATGGTCTTCTTGCCTGGCTTCCTGATAATCTTGAACTTGCGTGTAATCTTCTTCTTTTTGCCTCCTCCTGTGGATGGGGATGTGGCTGTTGTGGTCTCTGCGTCAACGGGAACAGTGGTTTCCTCTCCTGCCACTGTCGTTTCTTCCACGGGGGCTTCTGTTACCGGCTCCTCTACCAGGCACTCGGGATCGTCGGGTGTTGCTGCGCAGTCAACGCAGGCAGGGTCGTCGGGAGCCTCCTCGCAGGTCACAGCTCCACCTAGCGGCAGGTGGGCAACGGCCAGAAGTGCCAGGACTACACAGCTCAGAATAACTCTTTGGGATCTCATCTTAACTGTTCAATAATCAGGTTCAATTGTTGAGTGATAAACTATTATCGAATTTCGAACATTTTATACCAATTTGGAATTAGAGCAGCTCAATCTAAAGCAAATAGTTTCAATAGCCAAAACAATCGCAAGCCTGTTTGTTTAGCTGTTTAGAACATTTCTTATATTCCGCATTCTAAACAAATAATGTTACCAATAATGACAAATAAAATAAGTGAGCTATTCAAATAATGTTCTCGTGTCGATATAAGTATGTCCTCAATCGAGCAAATGAGTATGACATTTTTTATCCACATTTCTTTTTCTCAAAATAATTGATTTGTTGATTTCGAATGCATTTGCAATTAATGAGTATGTTCTAAGTACATTGAAGAGCAAAACTGTAACACTGGTTCAATATTCCCCCTTCAACGGTCTGTATCTTCTTTTATAAATGTATAAAATGCCAAATGTTACAGTTTTGCGCATCGGTTACATTTAAAACAAATATTTTGATATCCACTGTCCATTTAATTTTTTTTAGTTCCCTTATGCGATTTTAAAATCTTTGGCAGTATCGTTGCACCAAAGCAAGATGTATTTATTATTAAGGTGACGTCGTCCCCACAACTGCTCTCTTTCGAGGGGGGCAAATATTTAACAGTATGCCTGTAAACGTTGTCGAAGTAGGTTGTGTTTTTTTTGTCTTTACAAATAAACTTGTAGACAGAAAACAATTATTGAAACCTGCAATTATTAGTCCCACGTGACGAAAACAGAAGGGAGATCAATGACTCTGACTTCTACTATGTATCCGAAAATGTAACAAAACGGAGACGAATCATGTCAACTGATGTACCCCAAAAGCCAGGAGCATAGCAAGTGTATATATTTGAAATGCCATATTTCTTCATGCTGCAGGTCCTCGGGCATATCGCCATTTGATCAAGAAGGGGTTTAAAATATAAGTCTTTTTGAATTATTTGGTTTTATTTATGTTAAGTAAGCATTTGCTTTTCTGTCAGCTCTCTCTGAGAGCGGAGAGAATATTATAAATTATTTTGAATTATTTCGTTTTATGTACTTTAAGTAAGCATTTTCTTTTCTGTCACCTCTCTCTGAGAGCGGAGAGAGCGAGGTGAAAAAAAATTTGGGACCCTCACCACATCGGACGACGTCACCTTATTAATAAATACACCTTGCACCAAAGCAGGGGAATAGCGTACCATTCGTCCTTTGTCCTCTCCCACAGCTCCATCATTCCACTTGGAGGGACCGCATATTTCGTTAGCTGCGATTGTATACAAAAATATAAATTATTGTAAAATAAAATTGTTGTCACTCGGCACTGCGCAAAAAAGTTTTATTTATTAGGTATGAAGAATTTAACGCAATGTGCCGAATGTCAAAGATTTTGCGAAAGAATAAATTAAAAATTAATTAATAAAGCGTCACTGCGGTTTAGTCACCAATCAACAATATTGACGATGACGATGACGACGATTGCAGAAATCCCTGAACAAGGGTTTTAATTATGAAATCCACATTTCGCGGCCTAACTGTCCCATATGCTAATTGCGCTAAACATGATTTTATTGTCCCTCTTGCTGTGGTCCTCATTTGGGGAGACGACAAAACACAACGGAGTTAATTTCATTGCTGAATTATGACTCAAGGGCAATATTAACATGGAAATTATGAACATGGCGGCCAACGAAATGTGACAGCCGCCACAGCAATAACACAAATGAAAGTCAACTCGCGGGTTACGAAAGTCAAATTTGATGCAGCAGGAGATACCCTGTAAAAGTTGTGCTCAGTTTAAAAGTGAGTAACTCAGCTTAAACGAAAAAAACCACTTAGAAATCCAATATTTTTCAATATTTCAACTGGAGTTCAGTTAAATTTTTACAACAAAAATTATTTTGCTTTGGGGTAAATCAAAAATAAAATGATTGGAAATAAAATTTACTTAATTTAATTATATATTTTTTTTAATATGCACAGAGCTTAAGTATTCCGAAAATTTTGAATGCACATTAAAACTGTCAGAAATTTAAATATAGCTAACAGAAAGATCGAAAAACTCCTTCAGGTGGGTACATATTTTTTAAGAGAATGTAAAAGTCGAAAACATAAATATAAAAAAACGATAAATTAGCGAAAAATAGGCAAACTTTATTAAAAAGAAATTAAAGCTCTATAAAATGTGTTTTAAATATTAAATGTTGAAAACAAATGAACGTAAGAAGTACTATTTATTTATTTTACTTTAAGAATTCCCCCAAAGCTTGAGAAATATGTTTAAGTATGAAAAACAAACAATAATTTTAAGATACATTAGAATAAGTATACCCACTCAAATGCAGTAGTCCAGGGTGTACTGACAACAAGGCAATAAAAACAAATTGCTAAACCGACAGAGTTCGGGCAGCGTCAACTGCAAAACGCCAGAATGCAGTCCCAAAGCCAAGGATTGCTTGCAAGCTGTCGGACACAAAAACAAGAAAATAATTTCCACAGCACAACAAACTCATTTTTTTTTTTAGTGATTTTTGAGCAATGCACCCCAAGGGTTGTCGCACGCAGGGGGAGGAGGAGGGTGCAAGGGTGGGGAAACTGTCAGAAAATTTACGCCACAGCGGTGCATTTTTGGAGTGGTCCAGCGTTGACAGGGGCTCTGGTTTTGGGTACTCGTTCTCGCATTTATTCCTGGACCCCTTCCCGGATCCAATTCTGGTTCGCTGTGCCCCTTTTTGGGCAGCACTCTGCAATGAAAGCATTGCATATTTTGCGGCGTTTAGACAACGAAAACAATGCCCAGAAAAACTACAACAACAACAACAACAACTCTGTCATGCTGCAATTTTATATATGCTCCTATGATTTATGCCATCATCATAATAAATTTATGTGATTTATCTGCGATGCCTAAGGCGAGCAACTATTTTTTTTTTTTATTTCTTTCGCTGCGGTAACAGTACCAATTCAAACTGCCTGCACTTTAATTGTAATGCAGTTGTCTCGGTTCAGTTGTGTGTAAATGTGTGTGTGTGTGTGTAAATATGTGTGTGTGTGTGTGTGTGTGTGTTAGTGTGCGTGCCAAGCGAATTCATAACTTTTGACAGTTTTGGGTTGGCATTCTAGGTTTCCCCTCGCATTGAGTTATGAATAAGATAATCAGGCAATTACTCAACATATATTTAGGACACTTTTACATTTAGGCCAATTTAGTAACTGTATAGAACTTGGTAAAGAAATTTAGATTTAATTGCAGCTAACATTTAAATAAATAATCACTTGAAACTGGAACATATTAATATTGTTACCTTTTAATAAAAAACAAAACTTTAAGAATTATTATTAAATCAAATTGATTAAGTTTTTTTTAATTAAACTTTATAACAATAAATACCAATTTAAAAATATATGTTGGACACTTAGCTCGATTGTTGACAAAAATACTTAAATGGCATTAACATTTTTAGAGAATTATGAAACACACCTCATGATTCTGGAACATCTTAATATTGTTACCTTTTAATAAAAGAACAAACTTGAAGAGTTATTATTAAATTCAATTAATTAAGTATTTTTGAATTCAACTTTATAAATATAAATACCAATTTTTAATAATTTTATCGCTTGTATAAAAATCAATAATTCTTAAGAAGTATTCTTTAAGTTGACAATAATAAATTTTAGGAATTTGTAAAAATATATATTGGATACTTAGCTCGATTGTTGTCAAAAATACATAAATGGCATTAAAATTTCCAGAGATTTATGAAACCCAACTCACGATTCTGGAACATCTTAATATTGTTAGCTTTTAATAAAACAACAATCTTGAAGAATTATTATTAAATTAAGTTAATTAAGTTTTTTTGAATTAAACTTTAAAACAATAAATACCAATTTTTAATGGTTTTATGGCTTGTATAAGAACTATTCTTTAAGCTAACAATAATAATTTTTAGAAATTTGTAAAAAAATATATATTGGACACATAAATGGCACTAAAATTTCCAGAGATTTATGAAACACACCTCATGCTTCTGGAACATCATAATATTGTTGGTTTTTAATAAAATAACAATCTTTAAGAATTATTATTAAATTAAATTAATTAAGTTTTTTTGAATTAAACTTTATAACAATAAATCCATAGTAAGTATGTCTTGTCTGAGTTAAAATGGGTATGTTAGGTAATTGATAGGGATAAGATTTGACTCTTTCGAGCTCAGTTCTGTTGAGCTACAACAGTTGGTTGTGCAGACTTGCCGAGTATGAAGTGTTAGGCAAAAGCTGTGCAACAAAGTGGCACCTGACTGCACTTGACAATGCTGCATATTTAAAGGCGTCTAAGTGCCGGCAAAGAGTGCAGAGCGCGATGTCTGTCTGACACATCATGCATGCTGTTTTGGGTTGCCTGATTGTTTTCAGTGCAAGCGTCAAGCATCAACAACAACAACAGCAATAACAATAACAACAAAAGCTGTAAGCATTGATTGCATTTGTGTCTGGGCGACAGCCACGCCCACCCACGCACAGTTTCAAGTGCACAGACAACGACAAAAGCAACAACGATAACAACAGCAACAACAACGATAACAACACTCTTGCTAATGCCTAAAAATGTGTAGGGCTCTGGGACTTGGATGCATGCCACTTGAGCACCGGCGTCGACATCCTGTGCAGTTTAAACCTGCGACATCAACGGCAGCAGGATCACAAGGAGTAAGAGAGGGAGCAGCCAAACGAGAGATAGAGAAAGGGAGAGGAATAAAGAAGCAGATGGCAGGAAGCACCCTTTATGAGCTAGTAAATAGTCAAACAATACGGATTTTGGAGCACAGCGCCCAATTGACTATCAAGTGAATGGAAATCACAGCACTTTTGAATATTCAAATATTGACAACGAGTATTCGGCATATTGATTGCTTTTCTCTACCTCTTCCTGATGTGCGATGTAACTGAACTTTGGCTGGATTTAAGTTTAACTTGCTGAGCGAGTGTCTGTCTCTCGGCAGCATGTTAGCGTCACCTTCATCATCAACTTGTTGGCACTTTAACAGCTGCTCGTGGGCCACGCGGCGTATACGTGATGCGGAATACAAAAACATACCCCTGGGATACTGGCAAAAGGCGTACAAGATATGGGATATGTAAAACGGATATGGTTCCACAGCTATTTTATGACAATGCAAAATATTTTATGCGCGTTCAACGCGTTGACGTTGTTTGACATTGCAAAAATTGCTTTTAATTAAAACACGCTCTGTGCTAAAATAAACTAAAGTACGCAGCTAAACGGTACAGAAAAAATCTCTATCAGAAACTGATAAAAGTGAACATATTCAGTAAGCACTTTGATATAAACATATTTTTATTAAAAAGGATACTTATCTTCTAAAACACTTTTGGGTTAAACAATTAAACAAACTTCTAATTTTTTTTGATAACAGTATTATTTTTTTATTGTTAATCAGAAATTGCAACAAATCACTTAATCCTATTGTTAAAACTACAACATATTTGCTTTGTATTCGAAATCCAGGTGAGTTATCGTTTGTCGACTATCGGCAATAAGTTTTGTAATCAGAGTTAGCACTATGGAGTTCCTTAAAATATGAAACCTCCTCTTCTGCCTCCAAGTCTGCCGCTCCTTCTTTCAACTGGATTGCGGCTTCGCTTGTTGAAAAATTTGCCTTTTCCCTTGCCATTGCGACGCCTTTTGATGGTCTTCTTGCCTGGCTTCCTGATAATCTTGAACTTGCGTGTAATCTTCTTCTTTTTGCCTCCTCCTGTGGATGGGGATGTGGCTGTTGTGGTCTCTGCGTCAACGGGAACAGTGGTTTCCTCTCCTGCCACTGTCGTTTCTTCCACGGGGGCTTCTGTTACCGGCTCCTCTACCAGGCACTCGGGATCGTCGGGTGTTGCTGCGCAGTCAACGCAGGCAGGGTCGTCGGGAGCCTCCTCGCAGGTCACAGCTCCACCTAGCGGCAGGTGGGCAACGGCCAGAAGTGCCAGGACTACACAGCTCAGAATAACTCTTTGGGATCTCATCTTAACTGTTCAATAATCAGGTTCAATTGTTGAGTGATAAACTATTATCGAATTTCGAACATTTTATACCAATTTGGAATTAGGGCAGCATTCGCAAGCCTGTTTGTTTAGCTGTTTAGAACATTTCTGTGTCAATTACTCAAGACTACAACTAATATTCCGAATTCAAAGCAAATAAAATAAGTGAGCTGTTCAAACAATTTCCACCAGTCGATATATGTCCTTAATCGATGAGCAAATGGAGCAAATGAGTATGAAATTTTCTTAACTGGTATTCTTTTCTCCAAAATAATTACTTTTGGGCTTGTCTCCTCATTCTGATAATCACACATCACTAGAGAGTTGTTATTTTTCAGTGCATACCGAAATTTGATTATGTGGAAAATGATACGAATGAAAATTAATTTTCAGCTCATTTATAAAAAAAATTTAAATGCATAACTTTTGCTCGAATTCTGTTTTAGTTCAGACATATTGGCAGATGTTTCTCAAAATTAGCTGATGAGATTTTATAGAACTGTTCAGCCCTTGATAAAAAATACTTATGTAATTTACGAAATATCCCCGTTTATTCGACCACAGTCTAGCAGCAAAAATATGATTATATATGTACATTTCTGAGTTATCCCCAAAGTCAGAAAGGAAATTTTATTTTATTTATTTGTTTATTTATTGTCAGACTAAAAGCAGCCGACACCTTACTGTTATTATTAAACTTATTAAAAAAACCTCTTTACGAATGAAAAAATTTTTTTTTTTAAATTTATATGTAAAAATTAATATTGTTCGTCACAAAATTGGATATCAGAAATTTTGGCTCATGAAAAAGTTTTCGTCACTAGACTTTTACCTCGTAAAGAGGCTTTTTTTATAGGACATCAGAAATTTTGACAACTGTTGCAAACACTATTAAAATTCTTTAAAGAATTTTTTTGCATCCCAACATTTTTTGTAAAAAATCGAAGGCAAAAGTTGAAAAAGTGTATTTTTACGAAAACTCAAATATTTTCGAATATTTTCAATATTTTCAAATTATGAGTTGATATAAAATTATTTTTCTGTAAACACTTTTTATTAGGTTTGTATTTTAGTTATTTGTAATTGAAGCTTTTGAGTAAAGTTGTCTTTTGTGCTGGTTGAAATAAGCTGTGAGCCACTGTACATATTATGTACACGGACGAGCGTTTGCGCGCTCAAAAATTTCTGCATAACACATACACATACTCCGTTTCTGATGTGCACAAAATATACATATGGATGTATATTCTTGGCGTGTATGTATGTGACCATGTATGCATATTTACTTACATTGCGAGAACATCATTAAATATTTTTTTGGTGTCGTCGTTGCAACTACTTTGGCACTTTTTTTTAATTTCACCAAGAGCTTCGATTTTTTCCATTTCATGGCCCTGTGGACCATGAATATGCACCATATTCTCCGGCTTTGAATAAACGCGTGCTTTATCTGCACTTAAATATAGTCGAGCTCTACAGTCTTTGACACGGCACACATATGCGGTGTCGCCAGATTTTAATTGCTTGTTTTTAATAAAAATTTGTTGGTCACTTGGCGTATACAACAGTAAAGAGCAGCCTGCGCGAGTTCCCTCTTTAAATTCAAATTTTATATTTTCAAAATTCATTTTATTCGCACTTAAAAAACCGCACCGCAAAGGAGAAACGCACTGTTTGAAAGTCCAAATCAAATGCAATCGCAAAGCGAAGATCAGGAAAACATTTTTGGCGTATGCCAATTCCGTTTTGTCTAATACACAGAAAAAAAAGCAATATACATAAGTTCATACTCTTATTTTAAATGTAGAACAGAATTAATTATTTATTTATTTATATTATTGTAGCTACGAGTTAATCCAAAATTACTATATGGCCGAGAATAAATAACTATTCACTTTAAAGAGCATTGTCCAACTATTTTTTTTTATTCAATATGTTGCATTTGTTATTTATGCAGAATTAGCTAAAAAAAATTTTAAGTGCATTCAAGACAGTTGAGAATGAAGGGAGACAGAGAAAATGTGTACTTGTGGCGCGTGCCTATGCTATTTACATACATACATACATACATATGAGAACTCATCAGAGTTGCCAATATGTGTCCGAACAAAACAGTAATGATTTGATATAATAAAAATTAAAAAAAGCTAATCAAAAAATTTGCTTGTGTTTTTTAGTTTCCTTCATTTTATTTGTAAATTATAATACAAAGAAGGTAGAAATAAAAGTATGCTTAAAAACACAAGCATATTTATTTTATATTTAGCTTTTTTCCTTACATTTTATTCATTTATTCAAATCAGTCCTCTTTTAACGGGCAAATCTGGCTAAAGTGGCACGCATATGCACATATATGATGATGTATGCAAGTGTGTGTTATAGTTATTTGTTAAAACCAATTTGTTCCGCACTTGGAAATTTTTCGTTTATTCTTTGTGCTGTTAATTCTTTACACACTTACATACTATAAATAATATATTAAATATAATGGAATAAAATAAATTGAATAGAATAACTCCGTGCGGAGATATGTCGTTTTGAAGCGACATAGCTCCGCGCGGAGATATGTCGTTTGAAAACGACATAACTCCGCGCGGAGATATGACGTTCTTAGTTTGGCGGAGATATGTCGTTTTAAATGCGACATAACTCCGCGCGGAGATATGACGTTTTCAAAACGACATAGCTCCGCCAGAAAAAAGCGACATAGCTCCGCTCGAAAGTTGTACCGGGCGGAGATATGTCGGCGGAGATATGACGCTATGCCAACTGCAATATTTTTTGGCTGTGTAACTTTGTCAAACGGTGTTTATTGTTTGTACAAGCAAAAACCCACTGTCTGGCAACACTGGTTCCCTTTACTAAAACACATGCCAAGTTGGCAAGCGCAAAATGTATCAGCACTCTCAAACTCTGGCTGCTATGACACTTTGTTGCTGCTATACTATTCCAATTCAATGAAAAATGTATATATTCAGTAAATAGGTTATATCTTCCAAACCAATCAAAAAATATGTATGTGTGATATATCAAAAAACGCGAAATTTTGCAAACTACAACATATTGAAAATTAAAAAAAATCGTTAGCGGCGTTTTCTCAAAAATCGCCAAAATGTGGGGCAAAATACCTTATTTCACCTGTAGATTTTTACCTTTTTACTTAAAATAAAAACTTTGATGGTATGCCTGAAAGCCCTTATACCTTTTAAACGATATATAGATCACATCCGCAGCTTCTATCGCTTAGACGCTATAGGGGTTTTAAGTTTAGCGGTTTTTAGCGATTTCCCGCTAAACTAGCGTTTTTTCGAAAAAGTCGTAGAACAAACGTTTCTAGATTTTAGAGCCGGAACAAGTCCTCAGTCAAATTTTTAAGCTAAATCAACGATTTGATACAAACAAACAAACAGACAAACAGACAAACTGACTTTTCATCTCATTTTAGGAAGGCCAATAATTTAAATTTTTCCCCTCCCACTCCTGTTTACCTCACGAACCAAGTGAGTTTTAGCATGCACATTTGTAAGTTAAATTAATACCTTTCGATCGGTATATAACTCGACCCGATCAGACAGTCATAGCAAATTTTCCATTCTTCCTGTGTATATATGCTAGTCGCCTTTCGCACCCCTCGTGCTGCTTTCGTCACTAGAGTGGACTGCCGTCCGTAGTGATTTAATTAACAATAAAAATGCTTTCAAATAAAGTTTAAATTTTATTTTAAATAAGTTGTATGCTTAAAGTAAATTTATTTTAATATCAAAGCTGAAAATGATTGTTTTACATTATAAAAAGTTTGTAAAAGTTGTTTTTTTATAATGGTAATTAAATCGAAATCTTTATGCGGTTCCTTGCTAATTGCGCCAAAGATGATTTTATTGTCGCTCTTGCTGTTATCCTCTTTTTGGGGGACGACAAAACACAACGGAGTTAGTCTGAATCATAAAGTCAGCCAATTTTTTGGTAAAGTTTTTGCGCCTTGGACACTTTTTGATTTAATACCAGACAAAATGAAATTCAAGCTATCCGCTTGAAAGACAAGTTCTCTATGATTTCGCTTAGAACTTATTTTAATCTCATATTTGAAATTTTGATATGATTGCCTGTTTAATTTAATAAAATAAAAACAAGTGGGAAAGGCTATAGTCGAGCGCCCGACTCTAGGATACCCGTTACTTATTTTAATGAATTTTTTAATATTTTTTATTGCATGCATTTAGGCACTTATACTTTTTTAAAAACTTTAATTAGCCATTACCACCTTTCTGTTTGTCCGCTGTTGTTACGATTTAGTAGAATGATAGGTAATAATAGTAATTAACGATAATTAGTAAAAAAAATTATAATATCTTGAAAACTGTGCGTGTGGTGGTTTTTTGCGATTTACAGAGGCGGAAAAAGGCGTGTCAAAAATTTGAAACAAACTTCACCTGCGTGGGGTCTATAGAAGTCTATGTGCCAAATTTGGTTGCTCTAGCTCTTATAGTCTCTGAGATCTAGGCGCTCACATGGACGGACAGACGGACAGACAGACGGACAGACAGACAGACGGACAGACAGACAGACGGACAGACAGACAGACGGACAGACAGACAGACGGACAGACGGACATGGCTATATCGACTCGGCTGTTGATGCTGATCAAGAATATATATACTTTATAGGGTCGGAGATGCTTCCTTCTCCCTGTTACATACATTGCAACGAATACAATATCCCCTTTTACTTATTTTTATAAGTAACGGGTATAATTAGTATTCACCAATTTTTGAGTTTTTATACCCTGTGCCCATTGAAAATGGTCAAAAAGGGTATATCTCCGACCCCATAAAGTATACATATTCTTGATCAGCATCAACAGACGAGTCGATTGAGCCATGTCCGTCTGTCTGTCCGATCAGTTGAAAACCAAGTTATAGTGTGAAAAATTTGTTTGTTGTTTGAGATATCTAAGCCAAACTTACTGACCGAATTTGTATGAAATCGGATTAACATATCATATAGCATAGGAGCGATAAGTCGAAAATCATGTTTTGGTATGAACAACTTTTACTGTTTGAGATATCTGAGCCAAACTGACACAATATGCATACGAGATGGTCCAAAGCATTGTGACCAATTTTAGTTGAAATCGGACCACTATATCATATAGCTGTCATAGGAATGATCATTCGAAAATATAGATTTAGGGAGGAGCCCCCTAATATTCTTTAGAATATCTGCTTTTGAATTTTGCAGAATATATTAAGTTTTTAATTTTGGTAACTTAGGGGCTTTTCTTTCTAAGTGACCTCATTACAATTGTAATAGCCTTCCCGTGGTGTTCCCTGGGTAACGAATTTATTAAATTGGAAGCAAATTCGAGCTGTGTTGAATATTTATGTTTTTCTATAACCAAAATTATATTTTATGGAGACTGGCACAGGGTATCTGACAGTCGAGCAAACTCGACTTTGTATACAATCATAGTAAGATAAGTTTTCTCAAGCAATAACAGTCAAGATAATGTGTATGTAAATAAATAGTATGAGCTCAGCAAATATTAGACCAAGTCTTAAATGTTTGGAAACAAAGTGTGTTTTATTCAAATGCAAATAACTTAGCTCTTAACTCTATATCAAAAATTATAACATCTGTTTGGATGATCATATTTCATTGTCAGTTGACGATAGTCTGTTGTCGAAAGCCTGCTTCTCCTGTAGGGATTCCATTCCAGCTTTTCATTAGCCGAACTTTGAGAACTTTGAGAATTGTTTGCCATTGCGACGCCTTTTGATGGTCTTCTTGCCTGGCTTCCTGATAATCTTGAACTTGCGTGTAATCTTCTTCTTTTTGCCTCCTCCTGTGGATGGGGATGTGGCTGTTGTGGTCTCAGCGTCAACGGGAACAGTGGTTTCCTCTCCTGCCACTGTCGTTTCTTCCACGGGGGCTTCTGTTACCGGCTCCTCTACCAGGCACTCGGGATCGTCGGGTGTTGCTGCGCAGTCAACGCAGGCAGGGTCGTCGGGAGCCTCCTCGCAGGTCACAGCTCCACCTAGCGGCAGGTGGGCAACGGCCAGAAGTGCCAGGACTACACAGCTCAGAATAACTCTTTGGGATCTCATCTTAACTGTTCAATAATCAGGTTCAATTGTTGAGTGATAAACTATTATCGAATTTCGAACATTTTATACCAATTTGGAATTAGGGCAGCATTCGCAAGCCTGTTTGTTTAGCTGTTTAGAACATTTCTGTGTCAATTACTCAAAAACTATAACTTATATTCCGAATTCAAAGCAAATAATCAAACCAATAATGACGAATTAGTTCTAAACCAAATAGTGTGAAATTTCTGTGCCAATAATTATTTGTATTAAATTATCGAATTGGGGACAACACATTGAACTGTGTGGGAAAGTAAAATTGGAATAAAAGTAAATATTTAAATAGCTGTCATAGCCAAGTCAACTACATATTAGAACATCTTGTAATACTCTGAATAAATAGATAGAGTAAATGTGCTTGGACCATGTTAGGTACTTATTTTAAGCTACTTAAACCAATTACGGATATTTAGTCGCTTACTCGCAATTGCTATGAATCTATACTCGAATTCTGATGATTACCATACTATTGAGAACCAACTGGAATAGAGTTCCAAATCCGCTTAGCAACCTCACAATTGGTCCCAATATCTGTCTGTCTGACAGTCTGAATGTCTGTCTGTCTGTTTGTTTATGGGTGTGGGCGTCAATCGTCATTGTTCATCTGGTTCTCTTGGACTCCTTTTCATTGCATAATCTCTAAAGCTTTAAAGCGGCGACAACAGACACAACAAGTAAATATACATATATACAACAAATATATCGCAATAAAAATAAATCAGCCTGTTTTTTTTTTTTTTTTGTTCTCAGTTCCGTTGACGCCAATCGATTCTAATCGCATCGTTAAATTGATTAATTTTCTTGTTTATGTCTATAAAAATTGTCGCCAAAGTTTTGATCGATATAATTATTTTGAGGTGGCGACTGTGGCAAATTGTTTTTAAAATTTAGTTTATTGATTTTTTTTTAAAATATGTAAACTGGTCACACATTTTATTGAAGTCAAATTCAATACACTTTTAATCAATGAAATTGATGGTTGAAAAATGAAAACCATGCGAGAGGAATTATCGTTTAATATACATAGTTCCAAAATTACTTTCATAAATGTTAAAATATAAATACTTTTATATTTTCTATAAGTTAGGCAATCTGTTCTACACAAAAATCATTTGTTTATGGATTGGGAATAGTTTTCTTAGCTCAGACCCACATATAAACAAAAATAAGTTTGAATTTCCGTTTCGCAGTCAATTTTGATGGATTATTACGAGCTACAAACAAATCTGAGCACTCGGATGCTGTAGGAGGTGTATTTATACTGGCAAACTGAGTGTGTGAGTTCATTCAGTGTACACTCAGATTCGTCTCGGGTCATTTGTCTTGGCCTGACTGACTGACTGGCAATTATGCCGCCTCTATAGTTCCATGATGAATATATGTATGTAGTATTCATTCACTGAATGCGGAAAGGTGTTTATGAGCTTGAATTTAGCTGTCTATGGATAGTTTTGATCGATATCTCTGTGTGCAGGGATTAAAGCTAGTCCACTAATTGGCTTAAATTGAATTTGAGTTCCTGTTTGATGGAATGGAAAGTTTTGAGCTTAAAGGCAATTCGCCAATTTTGGCAAAAGAGATGCCAAGAAATGAGAATTGAAAGCTGAGAAATGAAGAACTGTGAGCCTCGACAGCATTTCCATTTCAATGCCTTGCTCAATGTCCATACCCATACATATGCACACACCCAACACACACACACACACACAAATACAAATACAATGTGCCCGTGCTTGTGTGATTTTTGTGTAAATTGTCTGTGGAATTGCAGTCGAGTGCATTTTGCAACTACCGCTCCCCTTAAATACCCTGTACCTTATAAAAACAAGTTGTGCTTGACGAGTCCATTGATGCACAAAATCATGTCTCTCCTATTAATATTAAAGAAAGAAGCTATAAAAGTTTAAAAAGGGGAATAAATTAAAAATATTTACTTCTATTAAAAGAAAATCTTCAAAAAGATAAGTTATATTTATAAAACTTGTTTAATTTGTTAAATTAATTAAAAATTTAAATATAACTTAAAAAAAAAATAAAAAACTTTATGACCTAAATGATTTCAAATTAACCATTTACGTTTTAATTTAAATTAAGAAATAAAATTTTTCATAACAATTTTTGTTAATATAACTATATATTTGAATTGTTTAATATTAAACATAAAAATAAATTTAGATTAATAATTAAAATACAAAACGCATTTATGATGATGCAGGGTATCTTCTAGTCGTGCATTATTGGCTCTTATTCAATGTTGTTACCTTTTCATGCCACTAGCTGTGATTTGAGTATCTCGTGGGTCCCTCGCTAGTTGTCACTTCCTCTCCACCTCCATTTTAACATGCAGTCTCCCTCGCACTTACTCGCGCTATCTCTTTCTGGCTTTGGACACACACACACGTTGCTCATTTCGTTAGCTAAAAATGCATTTCCTGTCAAGTGTAAAAAGGAAATGATGTGACGCTCTCGAGCTTTAACGTGCAATCAATCATTGCCGCCGCACTCGGTTTCACTGCCATTTTACAGCCCGACACACAACCATTCCACTATCCCCTCTCCGCTCTCCTTCACCCCTCTCCCTCTCGCCATCACCTCACCTGACATCCTGCAGCCTTCCACCATTCGCTGTCCTTGATGTGGCTTTTTTCAATCCCTTTGCTTTTCGTTTGTGGCGGCAAAGTCAACGAAAAAGCGTTTATTAAGCCAGGCAAATAGTGTTAAGTATTTGTCAAATGTCAAAGTGCAAGCAGACTCAGGGTGCTCATGAGTGTACTCACTTTGCACTCGTCACATACCACTTTGATTCGTTGCATTTCCGTTCTTGCAATTTCCGCAATTTCGACGCTTTGCGATTAAACGTATACGCCTAGTGGGAATCAATACCGTTAACTTCCTCTTTCACAAAATGCGAATGAAAATTATATTAAAAAAATTTGCCCGATTACCCGTTAAAAAAGTGTATTATTATTCATTCATTATTCATTCATAATCCAATTCTGGCTATTTTATCTGATGAAAGAGATTTCTTGAATCAAATTAAAAATAAATGTGACAAAATTATATGATAATAAAAACTATTTTTAATTAATATTTAATTTTAATTTGAAATTATTATAAAACATTTAAATACATTTATTTTTAAAATTTTAATTAGCCAACTGAAGTTGAAGCTCAACGACTTTGTTCACTTTTATTTACACCAATTCCGTTCCATCTTTTACCTTTTACTCTTGCATATTTTTGCAAAGAGCTGTCTACACATCTTGATGGACTTTTGGTAGTACGTGTCCAGAGTCAGTAATTGATGTTTAATGGCCATTCGAATAGAATGCGTCAACCTCCGCAATTGGACACAAAACCGACAGCCGACTTAAAAACACTTCACGCACTTTTAATTTTGGAACTGAAAGGGGGAAACGCTCGTGTTTTAAATGCTTACTCAATACAAAATATATAAAAAAAAAACACTAAGCACTAATAACAACAGCAAAAGAAGTCTGAAAAATTGCCTTGAAAATTTAATACAAATAGGCTCGAAATTCCTTGAATTTGTTTAGCGTTTAATTACAACGATTTTAACCACAAGATGAGATGACAGTTTTCTTTTTCACCCAATTTATGTGGCTAGGAAACCCTTGGTCAGCCTTCAATCTTTTGTATTTAATGAACCCTATATTCAATTAAAAAATGCACTCAATTGGGCTCGAATATTGCTGGGTAATTGTTAAGTCTACTCCAAGGTAAAAGCTGACCGCCTATTGGGGAAGGTCGCTTTGGTTCTATGTTAAGTATGTCAGCTTTGTTCTCTTCCAACTTTCACTTGCTTCAATCCAACGTGGTTCTTTTCTTAATTTTAATAAGAAAAAATTTAATTTAATAGTAAATTTAATGACTTCATAGATAATTTGTTTGCTTAAGAAACTTATTTGGAAAATAATTTTTAATAAGTTTAACAAAACAATGTTAATGTTAATTTAAATATAAAAATATTGTGGCAGAAATTGCAAACATATTTGAATCACTTATTATTTATTATTATATGCTGACTTGTGTATACAATTATAAATTTTGAATAAAATAATGTGAAGCATATTTTTATAAATTTGAAAGGCTACATAGCGATTTGTTTTGATTAAATTTGAACAGACTTAAAGATACTTAGATACATTTATTTATGGCATCATTTGCATTACCTTTAACATATCGAAAAGTGTGGAAACGAACAATGCGACAATTAACAAGTAAATAAACAAAAACGAAACTGGCAATTGGGGCATGGACACAACGTGCACACGAAAATGGCACAAATATTACATTCTCTTAAAATAATAATAACTAAAACTGAAACTGAAACAACACAAGTTGAAACAGAAATTGAAGCGACCAACTGAATCTGAAACTGAAAACTGACGAGCAAAACTGAAACTCATGCTGCAAATGAACTAACGCTGCTGACATACAAACGGTTCGGGCCAAAATGAAATGAAGCGGCCAAAAGAGTCAAAAATACTGCCAAAGGTGTTGACAGACAGTGCGCTGACAAATCACCTAACAACGAGCATGAACCCTACAAAAAAGGCAGCCGCTTGGGGGATTGGGCCACTAGAGATGAACGCGTGACGTGACACGAAATGTGAACAAATGAGAAAGAAAACGAAAGATAAACAGTTGAACTTGTCTATAAAGTATGTGTATAAATGTCTATTTTATAATTTTTTGAATTACTGAACTTAAACGATACCATTTATTGGTATACCCATCAAGTTTGTTTTAAATAAAGATATTTAGCTAATAATAATATTATATAAAATATGTCAAAATTAAAACTAAGTGCTTTTTTTATTTTAACTGCAACCGAGCTCTTTATAAAAAAGGAAAATTAGCTAATTTTTAAATTTATTTTTATCTGGGATTAAAACCCTAACCGAAACCGCATTCTCTAACCGTTAAAAAAACCGATGCAAATAAAACCGTACGTGAAACCGAAAAAAAAAAATCTTTATTTGACCGAATTCTTTAAGCCGAGACTCTGTAAATCGAAATAACCGTTTAGTAACCGTTTTATTTATAAGGGTTAAATTCGGGTTTTCATACATAAAAAAAGTTTATTTTTATTATTTTTTTATTTTGATTTTTTATTTTAATTTAATATGTGAAAAATTTGTGAGAGAAAGATTAGAAAAGTAATGCCTAAAAGTAATAATTATTATTATTATATTTTTGCAAGAAAAATTTTTTCTAAAACGAAACTATACCGGTATTTCAAAACCGAAACATATAAAAACCGGTTACGAAACCCTTATTCTAAGTTTTTGCGTAACCGATAACCGAAAACCTAGATGCAAACATAACCGTAACTGAAACCGATATTCGTTTCGGTTTTAATCCCTTTCAATAACATTTGAAATTTGCTTTAATTCCAATCGAGTTCGTCTTAATAAATGAAAATATCTTTATATTTTATTTATCCTTTTTTTACACTTGTTTTAATTTACTAAATCGTAAGAAGATCGGTCAAATAGTAAAGTGGTAATGGATGGTTCAGGTTTTTAAGCCATATAAGTGCCTAAAAGCATGCAATAAATATATTTTAAATTTATTTAAATGAGTAACGGGTATCTTGACTATAGTCGGGAGCTTGACTATAGTCTTTCCCACTTGTTTTCGAATATATTTTTATTTACCTATTCATGCATATCTTCTCGTGACACGCTCCCATCTCTCGACAGGTTGACATCGCGTTGACTGACAACCTGAAGGCAGTAAATTGTGAATTTCAAGTGCAAAAACTGAAAATGTGATGTAATCGAGGATGATTGGCTGAAGAATCGCATAGTGGGGATTTGGAGTACTTCAAGCCATGCTGACAATTAAAGACTTAATTAAATAATGGCCAATAGGCTGAAGAGGAAGCGCCGTTAGCGTTGAACTTGAAAATACCAATGGTAATACCAATAGAAATAGCGATTGAAACTGAATCAAAAATGAAACCAGTTTGCTACACAATTGTCAAATTGTCAACAGAGATATGAGATACTTTTGTACATTTGAGATACTTTTGTACTTATTACCGGTTTGTCAACCTCTCTGTGTGTGTGTGTGTGTGTGTGGGTGTAAATTGACTACACCTAAGGGGAAGCACTGTTAATTCTAGACACACGCCCGCTCCATATAAAGTGAGATGCAGGCAGCTTGAACCACATCATTATCCAAACGTCGCTCACATCGCCAAGTGTCGACGACGAGGACGACGAAAAGTCTCAGTCTCCTACAATCGCGACGGATTCGCTTAATAAATTTGCATACCTACTACCTCTGTGTGTGTGTGTGTCTGTGTCTGTGTTCCGTGTGCCTTTAAGTTTCAATCACAGCCAAGTTAACGAGAAAATGGCAAGCCAAGTAAGTCGCTCGAATAATCCACGTTTATCCCGAGCACAACGCCAATAACAAGGATATCGAAAACAAATCGCGTTAAGTGCGAAACTTAACATAAAACTACATATGTATATAAATAAAAATAACTACGACTTTAATTTAAAAAATCTATTTCAAAAACATAATTCAATCTTTCTAAATTTGAAAATTTAATTCCGAAAACTTATATCAATACATTATATGTATCTTTTACATATATTGTGTATTAACTCAATATAAATTTAAAATACAATCGTACTTCCCTAACTCGAATCACCATTATTCAAAAAAGGTCCATAACTATATGGAGATATTCTACTTATAGAATTCTTTTTCTTAATGTTATTACTTTTACTTCCTCTCATTTGGCTTGAGTTAGAGAGAAATTCGAGCTACAGAAGTTCGAGTTATGGAAGTTCAACTGTAACATTATTTCACTATTTGGATACAATTTTCTGTGGTTGAAATATTCAAAAATATTACTTGTATTTTAAATTAGAAATACAAAATTTTACCAACAAATTGAAGATAAATATTAAAATATGCAAACACTGAAAATATAGAAGCAATAATAATTTAAACAACTCAATACCGATTCGAAAATAATCATTATAAAATATTTTGATAATTTTTCAAAGCTCCCATATTTTAAATAAAATTTTTTAATTTCGTAATTTTTATTATAAAATCAACGAAAGTCAAAATTCAAAATTGTGTATTATATATGAAATAAAATAATTTCTTTATTTGGATACAAATTTCTGTATTTGAAATTTTCAAATTGATTGAATTTTAATTTAGAAACAAAATATTTCACCAACAAGTTGAAGAACAATTTTTTATCACTCCCATTTTTAAAATACAATTTATTAATTCCGTAATTTTTATTTTAATCAACAAATAAAAATTGAAAATTAATTTTTAAATATTGGGAATGTTATGAATTGAGGTTCTTCGAGAATTTCAAAACAAAAGTAGAATGCCCGCTGTAATCTAAATTCAGTTCATTAGTTAGGGTATCTAAGGGCAGGGTATCTCCTGGTCGTGTCTCCTCGACTAACACATTCTCCTACGCTTTCTTTTGTAGTTTCTGATTGCACTCTCGCTGATGGCCCTCACTGGCGGCTGTCTGGGTGGCTTTGCAGCCACCTATGCTGGCTACCATCCTGGATATGCCACCTACCAGGCGGCGCCCACTGTTTACCATGCGGCGCCAGCTGCTGCCGCTGTCTATCACCAGGCGGCAGTAAATGCTCCAGTTGTGGCCAAAACGCTGCTGCACCCGGCGCCCATTTACACCAAGTCCTACGCTGTGCCCGCCACACCCTTTGTTAAGGCTGCAGTGGCTCCCATTGCTCCCGTTGTGAGCACCTATGCTGTTCCCGCGCCCGTGGTGAAAACCGTAGCTCCCATTGTCAAGCAGGTGGAACTGGAGTCGGCTCCCCGTTATGATTTCTCGTATGGCGTGCACGACTCCCTCACTGGCGACATCAAGAGCCAGGTGGAGAGCCGTGATGGCGGCAACGTGGTTGGCTCCTACAGTGTCCTCGACGCCGATGGCTATAAGCGCACGGTCACCTACACCGCCGACGATATCAACGGCTTCAATGCGGTGGTGCAGCGTGAGCCTCTGGTGGCTGCCCGTGCCGCTGTTGTGGCATCTGTGGCACCTGTTGCCGTCGCCCCCGCACCCATCTACTACCCACAGGCTCAGCAGCAACTGTTCCAGCCACAGCAGCAACTGTTCCAGCCACAGCAGCAACTGTTTCAGCCACAGCAGCAACTGTTCCAGCCACAACAGCAACAGGTGAATGCCGAGCAGGAGAGCGAAGTTGTGGAGGCACCACGTCAACCTGAACAGGAGCCAGCACCCATTGACTACGCAGAGGAGCAACAACAACAACAACAACAGGAACAGCAGCAGCAGCAGGAACAACAGTCGATTTATCCAGAGGACCAGCAGTTTCCACCTTATCCATCGGCTTCCCCTGCGCCCGCTTCCGACGACGACGCGGATTCCGATGTGGTGGAAGCTCGCTCCGCCAGCGGCAGCCAGGAAAGCACCGCAGACAGCAGCACCGCAGCGCCAGCTCCCGTTAACGAGGACAGCAAGGAGCGGGACGTGAAGAAGTCGGCTTAGATTACAACCAATTGAACCTCTGGCAATTCCCAATAAACACTTTCTGTTCAAATTAAATGCGTCTGCAAGAAATTCACAAATCTGATTTTTATTTCGTGCAGCGTTGCCAAACTTCAGATTTGCATAGCTTTAAGCGGCGTTGTCAAACTTCAAGATAATCAATAGTGGGAAATCAAAACCAAATCTAAACCAAATCAAAAATGTTTACCGGAATCCCACTAATATTAATTATTGTTATTTTAATTTCAATTCATTTCAAACATATATTTATATGTCTTCTCAAAATCTCAGCTCTTATGGAACCTAGTTTCAAAAAATCATCACAAATACTAGCGAAAACATTTTTGAAAAAAATCTTCTACAGTCACTCTTAGAATTGTTTGAAGAATTTTTTTGCATCTATTTGCATATTTTTTTTTAAAATCGAGGATTTAAATTCTAAATTTTCAATGGGTAAAGGAAAGTTTTGTATCGTCCAAACGGAATTTAAGTGAATAGTAGATTAATTTAAAAAACTTGCATCAAAACATTTTTTTAAACAAAAATTTGACAAATTTGACTGTATGTTTGTAAAATGACATTATTAACAATAATGAAAGCAAATTTCTGAAAAAAATTATATATTCAAATTCACTTTTACATATCAAGAGTTTTGTTATCTTGGCTTTATTCAACTTTAAGAATACAAATAATTATGGTAAATAAGCAATTGCATTCCACAACAGCAAGCAGTCTGTTTACTCGACTTTGCTGAATTTGCAGACTCCGCGCATGTGGATGGTAAATGTCTCAGCTGTTAGCATGTGGATGGTATTTTACGTAAGTTGCTTTCACAAATAACATATAAACTCCACGCTTAGCATTAAGTGTGAACTTTTAGAATTAATTTGTTACATATAAGAATAGCCCAAATATAATACTTGGTTAATTTAGAAATGTTAAAATCTTCGCTACAATGAATGTGTAATGAGCGCCATCTATCGTATAAACGATCAACATTACCAGCTGATCTCGCTTAACAGTGCCATTTCGAGTATTGACAATATCGCTCTTCAGTTGTTGCTCTCTCTCATAAACTATCGATATAGAAAATTTATCCCATGTCATTTCTCTAATGAAATTAATTATTTTCAAAAAATGAATTAAAAATTTGTTCTTCTTACAATTTAAAAAAAAAACAATAAAATTCAAAATGTTCTAAAATAATGAAGTTCACTCTAAAATTGGTTTAGTGCATGAGACTTTTCACGTAGTGACGTTTAGTAAAAAAATGTAAAAAAAATCGAGTACAATTTTTAAAATTTTAACTTCAAAATTAAGCAAGTTATATTTTACATAACTCAAGGTTTTTAATAATACCAATATAAAATATATATATTTAATTGTATTTTTCGATTTAATTTTTGATTGACTGAATAAGTTCATTTGTTCATTGTAATGACCCGTTCATTTTAACTTTTTCAGAACGAAACGACACAACTCTAATAAATAGCAACCCAGTAGAGTTACCCTAGCAACAAATAGCATCTTGTTCAAATTAAACGGACCTTTTTAGGCGCACAGTAGGCATTGGAAATCCAATTCTCTGCAACTTCATGTGTTAAGTGCCATATTGCCTCACAGTTTTATTTGGGTTTTAAACGTGTTAACACGTCCAGAAATTTAGTTGTTTTGTTCAAAATTTGTAGGTCCAATTAAATATAAAAGTTTTTGTTGAAATTATTTTAGAAATCTAGCGCACCCATTACAGCAGCGAACCTGATGTTAATATACAGCTAAAGAAAAGGTAAGTAAAAAAACTTAAATTAGTACTGCTGCTGGATGCAGAGGCCAATGGCGGTCTCCTTTCTCTGTCCCTTCTCCGTCATCTTTTGCACAGTTAAACGCAGCCGCAGCTGTTGCTTTAGTTATTGTTCTTGTGCTTGTTGTTGCTCTGGCCTTGTAAAGCCGGCTCTGCGGAGCGCGCAACAAAGGTAGACAAAGAGTGAGAAGTAAGATTGCCAGGCAGAAAAAGGAAGTGCTAAAAGTACGCACACAAACACACCTTCCAGATCGTGTTTGCGTGTGTGTGTGTGTGTGTGTAAGGGAATCAGAGCAGCCCTTGCCCTCTCTCTCACTCTCAGTTTCAGTTTCAGCAATTCCTTTGCACACGCTCATTTCTCAGCGCACATTTTTCGTTTCAGCTGTACACTTGTAAATCGTAGCAGAAACAACTAATTTTTAAACTATCCGAGAAAAGACATTAAAAAATATATTTGCATCATGAGTAAATCGGAAGGAAGCGCCCACCAGGGCCACTACAAGGCCAACACGCTGAACTCCCAGGTAAGTTGCGCGCGCGCCGTTTTTAAAGTCCAGCATTCGTGCTTAACCTCACATGTTGGGCCTTTTTTTTTTTTTTATTTGCCGGTTTAGGATTCGCGCATGCGCCGCCATGAGGTGACCATCGAGCTGCGCAAGTCGAAGAAGGAGGATCAGATGTTCAAGCGGCGCAACATCAACGACGAGGATCTGACCTCGCCCCTCAAGGAGGTCAACGGGCAGTCGCCGGTGCAGCTGTCCGTGGACGAGATCGTGATTGCCATGAACAGCGAGGATCAGGAGCGTCAGTTCCTGGGCATGCAGCAGGCCCGCAAGATGCTCAGTCGCGAACGCAATCCGCCCATTGACATGATGATCGGACATGGCATTGTGCCCATATGCATCCGCTTTCTCCAAAACATTGGCAAGTAAGTAGAGATCTGACTCGGGTTGGAGTTGAATTGGAATTGGAATTCACTCGAGTCTCTCCGCAGCACCATGCTGCAGTTTGAGGCCGCTTGGGCGTTGACCAACATCGCCTCGGGCACCGCGGAGCAGACGCGCTGCGTCATCGAGCAGGATGCAGTGCCGCATTTCATTGCCCTGCTGCAGTCCAAGTCCATCAATCTGGCCGAGCAGGCCGTCTGGGCACTGGGCAACATTGCTGGCGATGGCGCTGCGGCCCGTGACATTGTCATTCACAATAATGTCATCGATGGCATCCTGCCGTTGATCAATCGGGACACGCCTATCTCATTCCTTCGCAACATCGTCTGGTTGATGTCCAATTTGTGCCGCAACAAGAATCCATCACCGCCGTTCGAGCAGGTCAAGCGTCTGCTGCCGGTGCTGTCGCAACTGCTGGAGAGCCAGGACATCCAAGTCCTGGCCGATGCCTGCTGGGCCTTATCCTATGTGACGGACGACGACAACAACAAGATTCAGGCGGTGGTCGATACGGATGCAGTGCCACGACTGGTGAATCTCCTGCAAACGGATGAGCCCAGCATTATTGTGCCCGCTCTGCGTAGCGTTGGCAACATTGTTACCGGCACAGATTTGCAGGTGAGTTAAGCCCGCAACTGTCTACATTTTGATATCCTTTGTGACGCTTCTCTTCGCAGACCGATGTGGTGATAGCTGCTGGTGGTTTGCCCAAGCTGGGAATGCTGCTGCAGCACTCCAAGGGCAACATTGTCAAGGAGGCAGCGTGGACTGTGAGCAACATTACGGCCGGCAATCAAAAACAGATTCAGGCGGTCATCGATGCTGGCATCTTTCACCAGATACGTCATGTGCTCGAGAAGGGCGACTTCAAGGCGCAAAAGGAGGCCGCATGGGCGGTGACAAATACGACCACATCGGGCACTCCCGAGCAGATAGTCGATCTGATTGAGAAGAACAAAATCCTGAAGCCATTCATCGATTTGCTGGATGCCAAAGATCCCCGCACCATCAAAGTGGTCCAGACTGGCCTGTCCAATCTGTTTGCCCTCGCCGAGAAATTGGGCGGCACCGAGAATCTATGCCTGATGGTCGAAGAGCTGGGTGGCCTCGACAAGCTGGAAGCGCTGCAACAGCACGAGAACGAGGAGGTCTACAAGAAGGCCTATGCCATCATTGATACCTACTTCAACACTGGCGACGACGAGGCCGAACAGAAGCTGGCGCCCCAGGAGGTTAATGGCGCACTGGAGTTTAATAGCGCACAGCCCAAGGCGCCCGAGGGTGGATATTCCTTCTAAGTATCGCCAACACCACCAAACACACACGCACACAAACATTTTGTCCTTGTTTCTTTTTTATATTATGCGACCGCGCCTACACAACCAATACACCTAAACACACTCTCACACTCCCACACATTCTATACTTGTTTGTCACTCCCAAACACACACACACACACACACGCATTACATTCAAATTCACATCATGCACTGAAGGAAAATCCCTGTGCATTTCCATTTTGTAACGCATACGGCCATGAAAACGCATCTTAGGCGCTTCAAAATTTCCATTTTCATTCGCACTTACACTACACTACACAAATTACCATGTGATTTCAACTTGCACCTGGCCAGCTGCGCTGACAGGTGCCCCTATTTAGAATATCAAAGATACTTACTACAAGTTCAGAACGCAGCCTGTTGCGTTTGCATGGCCGCATGAGCTGTTTTGGAGTGTGCTTTATTCCAATTTTAAATCGCCACTTTTTTCGGATATTATTATTGTATATTTAGGCTGTTAGTATATTTATTGAATATGTTTATGTAATGTACTCTTGTGATTTCCAACATCCACCCCACAACCCCATTAACAACATCAACATTTCATGCTCAAACATTACAAAAGCAAAAGCAAAGCAATTTATCCATGTGTCCTCATCTTGTAACAATACTATGAATAAATACGTTAAAACAAAAAAATTGAATGCATTGAAGCTCAAGTAAATTGTAAGGGATGCGCATGAATCCTTGGTAAATCTTAAAGCGGTCCTAAAAATCTTTCTAATAAAATATTGCTGGATTAAAAACTAATTAGGAATATAAATAAATTGTTAATGAAGAAAATAATTCTTGTGTTTATTTGTAATGTTCAAATCAACCGAAATGAATATCGGTTTCGGTTACAGCTTCGGTTATGTTTGCATTTAGGTTATCGGTTATGCAAAATCTTTGAATAAAGGTTTCGTAACGGTTAACCGGTTTTTACCTGTTTCGGTTTTGAAATACCGGTATGGTTTGGGTTAAAAAAGAATTCTTAATGTTAAATTCGCATTTATTTCACATATTCTTCAGTTTGATGTAGTTTAATTACATGTTAACAATATCAAATTTATATTATTTGAGCTATTCAGTGCTATAAAAATTCGATCATGAATATCACAAACAAAAATTCAAAATTAAACAAGAAAATTAAAATTAAGAAATATTTATTTTTGATGTATGAAAAACCGAAATTAACCCTTATTAATGAAACGGTTACTAAATGGTTATTTCTGTTTACAGAGTTTCGGTTTAAAGGTTTCGGTCAAATGAAAATTTTTTTGTAGGTTTTGGTTTCAATTAGGGTTTTAAATTTCAATCGGTTTTTACGGCTTTGGTTAGGTTTAAAACAATTTGCAAAAATTTAATTCAAAAATGATTATGATAAGCATTATACTCGTATTGCTAAAGCATTTTGAAACCAATTCAATGTTTGCCAGAGTACCAATTAAAAAAAAAATATTTCTGCTGACAAATTTGCAATTTTCTGCATTTAGCGAAAAGTAGTTTAAATGTTCTAATTATTAATTATTCTCCCATATTGCCCAACACGTTTTAAGCACTGTATTTTTTTTCTCTAATTCCACATAATGGTACTGAATAAGTATAACGGCCCCATTGCGACAGATTAGATAAGCTGATTAAACAATAGAACTGTGGAAACAAAAGCAGAAGCAGAAGCTGCATGATTCAATTCAATCAAGCGTCGCATCCCAATCAGCGACAATTCTAGTGGATCACCAACAAAACACACAACATCGGATGCAATCGGAATGGGAACGGAGATGGAGAGGGAGATGGAGAGTGAGAGGGAGATAGAGATGGGCATACTCACCACCTACCCATCCCCCAATGGACTCAGTTCGTCTTTGGCGTCGTTTAGTGTCTGTTCAAGCGGCGAGAGAAATTATAAAAATAGATTAAATTTTTAGTTGCAGAAAATTCAAACTTGGCCAGAGCTTTTCAGCGTTCTCCAAGTGTCGTCATCAATGAACACAGCGCCAGCCAAATTTAATTAGCTTCTTTCATATATTTTCACTCATCTAATGAAAATGAGCATTCAGTTCAATTCTGTGCGAAGCTCTGTGCGGGCGTGAATTCTATTCTCTCTCCGTTCCTTTCCAATCTTTATTTATTTTTTTATTTGTTTTTCGCCAACGCGTTTTATGTAATTTTTGTTGTTGTTTTCGTATTTCGTATTCCATTTGGATTTATTTCTTCATTTCGCTGCACTACGAAGTGTACCGGAAAAATAAGTGGTAATTAAAAGTGAACCCAAGTGATCAGTGCAAGTGGACAGTGCTGGGCCATAAGATACCCTCGAATAATAAACACACACATCTGTCGGCTCTTTTAATATTACTCGAGTATCTTTAAGATTATTACATACAATTTTAGAGTCTATCTTCAAAAGTGTGAGTGACAAAAATAAAGAACCAAAAGTTTGATACTTTCCTGATCCAAATAAAATATACAATACAAGAAGCTTTAAATTAAATATAATACTGTTAAAATTTTTGAGACTTCCGTTTGAATTTAATAATTATTACGCCTGCCAAATTTCTAGTTTAAAATATAGGGGCAATCATAAATGAAACAAAAATACTATAGATTCTAGGAAACGTTCAATTTTGTCTATAGTAAAACTCTCTGGCGCATATTGCTCTAAATACGTCTCAATTGGTATTATAGTTGATGTTGTTGTTGTTGTTCACTACGAAAATGATTGTGTGACCTCATGCTCAGCCATTGAGTATATAGTGATCGTTTACCATCTGTCGAGCATCACTTCTATACGGATATACATATCCATATAGACGTGCTTTATAATTTGCAAAATAAGTAAAAGTTTAACAACAAATTTGGAATAATAGGAAAATCGAGCACACTTTTGACAAATTCATGATGTAATTAATTTTCTAAAGAAAACACAAGAATTGGCACACAAAAACTAAACAATAAACATTTAAGAGCACGCAGAGTAGGGACTATTCGACAGCTGGCACGAGTAGCATCTTCTGCATGCTAAACCAATGAAATACCCTGTTAAATGCAATTTTAAAAGTATAAAACATTTTATTGAACTTTTCAAAATGCAGTCGAACTTCCCTAGCTCGAATCATCATTATCCAAAGAAAAGGTTCGAGTTATGGAGATATTCGACTTAGAGAGATCTTTTTCCTAAGTTTATTAACTTTGCTGCCACTCATTTAGTTCGAGTTACAGAGAATTTCGAGTTATAGAAGTTCGAGTTATGGAAGTTCAACTGTATTAAAATCTTTTCTTAGGTTGAATTTCCAAAATTCTTTTAAATTTATCTACGGATTATATCGTAGACCAGTTCTACGGATTGTCAGTTTTTTTTATAGGGCATCCGCTACAACAACAACAACAGCAGCAACGCTAGAGATTCGCGTGAGATTAAAAGTTGCCGAAAATACTTAAACATACTTACTTACTATATGCACTAACGTGTGTACTTATGTGTGTTTTTCTCTAGCTGCGCAATGTCAACAAGTTTTTCTTTTTGGGGTTTCCTTTTGTATTTAACAGAGAATAGTGCCAAGTTTTTCTGTGGGCAGTTGTCTGGTCCCATTGTTTAATAGTTTGTTGTGGGCCTACAGAAATACCCTGTAATTGTAATGTAATAAGGGATGGCGACCTAAAACGGAAAATATGAGCTTACATTCGATAAGTGTGTTCTGATTGGTTGCTTATTTTAAGTCTATTCAGATTCTTATTTGCTAATTTTTGTTTAATTCTTTTAATTTTCTTTTGGGATTTTGAAAAATTACAGCCAATTTCGTAGTGTGAACTGCTACACTCATCTCCCATCTACATACAGTCGAACTTCCCTAACTCGAATCACCATTATCCAAAGAAAAGGTTCGAGTTAGGGAGATATTTGAGTTACAGAGTTCTTTTTCCTAACATTATTAATTTTACTGCCACTCATTTAGTTCGAGTTACAGAGAAATTCGAGTTAGAGAAGTTCGAGTTAGGGAAGCTCAACTGTATATGTTTTTCAATGAAAACGGAAGAAATTCAAATTTAATGCATATTAGAAACTGCAGATTCGAGGTCATGGTCAATCTTTTAGTTTCTTTGAAAGGAAATTCTTAAATTTAAGGCACTGAGCCCTAACTAAACGTAAAAGCAATATACGGATAAAAAAGAGACTGAAATAGTTCATTACGATAGACAATGCGCCCCCGTAGTTTTATACTACAAGTGTAGTTTTCGAATAAAGATCTCAAAGTTCGAACTGAAATCTTAATTTGAGCACATGTGTTTCGCATTATGCTAGAAGGGCATTTTAATGCTAGGGATATTAAAAATCAAATAATGCACACATGATTGCAATATCGTAAATTTAGAATGTTTATCTAAAACTACATATTACGAATTTGAATTAACTAGAGCGAAATTGAGTTGTAAAAAATTAATTGTGTTTTTACAAAAAATAGTTTTTATAAAGTTTTCGCTTATGAGCTTTGGAATGTGATATCTAAATAAGAAGGCTGCATAATTAAAAAAACTTTGGTAACTCGACGAATGCAAAATGTTTAATTTTCTGTATGATTTAATCGAAAGACAATTAAATAATCCCCCACATATTATGTGAGTGTATTTTTCAAATTGCACAATTACGAATATATTTATTCATTCTGGTAGAATTCTTTATATTATAGTATGTCCGTAGGATGGTGATAAATTAAAAAAAAATCAGTGGCAAATATATATTATTCAATAAGATATCGAGACAAGTTTTCAATATATTTATACCAGCGGTGGGCACGATATCTGAATTCGTTAGCAGCCGCTGGCTCCTGGAGCCATTGCGTGCCCACCGCTGATTCAGACCACAGAGTGAGCCCATAGAAATAATGTTTCGTTTCTGTATTCTATGATAATATCTCCCTTACATGGACATATTTATTCTGATAATTTAAATAGATGTATGGGGATTATCATGACCGAGTTTTATTATAATCGGACTTTCATTCCAACATTTAATTTCTGGTGTTAATCATTTTCCTTATTCCTCTGCAGATCCCGATAATTCACGTCGCCAGAAGCCCAGCCAGAATGAGTGCTGCGTCCAGTTCGAGTATACCACAGGGTATGCCGCAAGAGATCAACCTTGGAGCGGAGGTATTCCACAGCATAGCAACGGCAGCTGGAGATCAGAATGTGATCGTATCGCCGCTGTTGCTGGAGGCGACGCTGGCGCTGCTCTACCTCGGATCGGATGGCGCCACGGCCGAGGAGCTGCAGGAGCTGCTGAAGCTAAAGGATCGCTTCGCCAGCAATGCGAAGATGGCCAACTTTTATGCCGCTGAACTGAACGCAGTGAGGAGTGATCCGGATACGCGAGTCCAGCTGGAGAATCGCCTGCTGCTGCAGTCCAAGTCGGGGGAGAGCGTTGCGGATGACTTTCAGAAGATTGCGCAAACGTATTTCCATGCGACGGCTGAGTGTGTCGACTTGGAGCAGGAGGAGAAGCTGCGTCGTCACATAGGCGACAGCATCCTGGCCAGCCTCGGAGGCGGCAACTGGCAGCAACAGCTTCAGGTGAATGGCAGCCAGGCGGCACAGCTGTTGCTCCTGGTTGCGGCTCGACTGGAAAGCAAATGGTTCCTACCATTCAGCGCATACCGGACGGGCCTCTACGAGTTCCACAGCAACCCCGCCTCCAGCAACAGTCCGGCCCAATCTGTGCCCATGCTCTTCGATGACGACATGTGTGTCAAGTACGCCGAGTTGCGGGAACTCAACGCCCGGGCCATTGAGCTGCCATACGAGCATGCCGAGGAATTGGCCATGCTCCTAATCCTGCCCAATCAGAGAGATGCCTCGGCGCTGTCGCAGCTGGAGTCTCAATTGCGTACCCTCGACCTGGGTGCACTGCAGCAGCGGATGCAGATGGAGAGTGTTCAAGTGTTGTTGCCCAAGTTCAGCATCGATTTTGAGTGCAGTCTGCGGCAGGCGTTGAAACAGGTAAGGATCAGATCGGGGATTTATATGATACCTCACACGAATGCCGAAACTTTTTTGAGAAATTTTAAAAAAGATAAAAAAAAATCAAGAATAAAATTTTAGGAATCCAAAATTGGGAAGAAAAAATTAGGAATCATAAATTAGGAATTTCAACTAAGAAAAATATTCTGAGTATAAAAATAAGGAAAATATTAGAAAAATAAAAATTGGGAAAATAATCTTTGGTTTTCCTGTCATTGATTAATTTCTTTCGAACAGTTTTATACACTACGTGAAGGAATAACATAAGGAGGCTTCGTCGGCAAAAAGTAGGATGTTATCTATGTATACTAATAATAAGTGCGAGTGATAGGGTTCAGCGAAGTGAGTGTGAGTGAAACGATAATAGAGTGCGTTGATTAACCCTTAGATGGGGCATGGGGTTTAAAGTTGCCTTTAATACGTATAATAAAAAGAGTTAAAGTTTTTTTTTATAATTTAATTTTTAACAATTTTAAATTTGAAAGAAATGCCCAGAGCTAGCTCCCACAATGTTCTCCTCTCTCAACATTTCGGTACATTCATAAATTTTACGCCTTGCATGTGTTCGCGAAAAAACCCGCAATAAAACATTTATCTTTTGCACAAGGGTTAAACTTTTCGAAAAAATTCGTCAGCATCAACAAGCAAGCACGCACTGAACGATAGCGACCGAAAACCCGAACGATTCGGCAGCCGACGAGACCTCCTTATGTTATTGCTTCATTATACACTATTCAAATAGCTCTGTGCCAGAACAAGCAACCGTTAAACATCGCTTCTCAAAACATACGACGAACACAATAATGATCGAATTATTTAATATTTATATAAGACTCCATTGATATTGAAATAAATGGTCAGCGCCCCTCAAATAATAAATATCACATGCTCTGAAAATCGAAGTCCTGATTTTGAAATAAATGGTTCGCGCAATTTTTGATAAAATATTTTTGATTTTAACTTTTTCCTTATTTTTGTATTTCTAATTTTGGATTCCTAATTTTGGATTTTTAATTTTTCGATTCCTAATTTTGCATATATTTTCGATATTCATATATAGAATCGATTTATATATTTATATTTGTATATTAATTATATTTAATTTTACAGCTGGGCTTCACAGAGATCTTTGGTTCCTCGGCTAACTTTAAGCATTTGCACACCGCTCCCGCCAATCTGCCCATTGCTGATGTGCTGCAAAAGCTGCGCATTGACTTGAATGAATCGGGCTCTGGCTCTGAGTTGCCACAGCCGGCGGCAGGTGAGGCACAAACCAAGTCACTTACCAATCCAGTTCCATTTCTTAACCCTTTCCCTGTACTTTTCAGGTTACAAACCGATTGTGATTAGCAATTCCTCGCGTCAGAAATTCTTCAGGGCGGATCATCCGTTTTTCTTTGCCATTCGCGGTTTGAATGTGACCCACTTTATGGGCCATGTGGTTAGTTTTAAAGGGACATAAATTAACCATATATTGTAAAAATTATAATAATAACACTAATTAATATTTTCTAAATTGTGCTCGTTGAATAAATGAATAAATGGTTGTAGATTTTTTTATAACAAGAGTCTTGAGTTTATTCAAAGATATATGTTTATGTATAATTTGTTTTTATTTTTGCAGAAATAGTTCTGTCTTTAATGTTCTGTTAGTTTTACAATTATTGTATTTTTTTTGTAGAGTTTTCCATCATTCGACTTAAATATTATTATGCTTTAATTTACTTTTTTAGGTCTAGGAAAATTGTTAAATTGAATCAAAAAATTTAGCCCACTCTGAACATATTTGTTGTCGAGTGTGTTTACTCAACATTTAATTTAATTAGTTTGTCATGTATTTCATATTATTTTCTTTTTTTTTTTGGTAAATCTAGCTAAAAAATTGCGTTTAGTTGTAAATTCTTTCATTTTGATGCAGTTTTGAAGTTTGATTTTGGAATGACTGATGTTTAAAATCACTTTACAGAGTTTCTACGTTTGATTTGATGTTATTTCATTAATAGTATGCAGGGTATATTCACATGAATCGGAACATTTAGTACATTTACTAGTTGAGGGTAAACGAATTTCAAAGATATACCTAAATATATTTTTCAAACAATTTTTTACATACAATGTGATATTAATAAATTAGATAAATTCTATTAGTTATTTACAGAATTAAAGTTAGTTGTTTTTTTTTTTTTTTTTTTGGAAATATTTACACATTTTATAACATGGATATCCATAGATTTCTCTTGCTTTCTCACTCCCGCTTACAACTTGCTGCTCTGTTGTGGTTGTTGCTGTGACTCTTCGCATTTCTTGTGCACCACTGAGGGCGGTGGTGGTGGCGGCGGCGTTGTTGCATCCACATCCAGGTTGCCACGATTCAGCAAATAGTCCAGATCATGTGTAATCCGATCGAGCGTCGCATCGTGACCCGATGAAGTTTTGCCGGAGTCAACTCCCGCTGTCTGTGTGGACGGCGTCATGGAAACTGTCGTGGTGGCCGTGGTGGTGGTGGTGGACACCACAGCGGCCACCATCGTGGGCAGCAGCGGATCGAAGGTGGTGCGCGACGTCGGCTCCAGTATGGTCACCCTCTTCTGGGTCTTGGGTGTCGGCAACGTGGCACTGGAGATGCCGCCACTCAGATTGCCGCTGATGGTCGGTGGTGGCAGCGAAGTTGCCGGTGGCATGCTCAGCATCAACGAGCTGGGCACAAAGTCCACATAGGGATTATGTTGCAGGGGCACGTAATGGGGCGCATGGATGCCAATGATGCTGTCTGCAAATCGATGGGAGAAGTTTGCACATTAACTTTGAAAGCAACACTTTAAATTGCGGATTTGATTAGGTAATTCAAAATGAAAGTTTCAACCAGGGACTGTAATCATTATAAGTGTTATTAAAATTTTTTTGAAATAATGATTAATTTCAAGTTTTATAGATTTGCTCACAAAATTATGAGTAACTTTTAAGTTATACTTTACTTCTCAACCATTATACATTATTTTTGAGCAAAAAAACAAAGCTTAATGAATAATAGTTATTTCATGAGTTTCATTTTTTCCTCAACATAAAACTCATGTTGTAGTTTCGACTTTTTCTTAGGGAATAAAGGCAAGAATGATACATATTTCTAGTTAATAAGCCAAGACAATTTATAATAATAATTCATTTAAAAAATAATAATTCTCGTGAAAAGCATCAAATTTAAGGCTTTTAGAAATTACAACTTGAGCTTTATTTTGACCAAAAATTAAATAATGATTATTCCTTAGGTTTTATTTTTTTTGCTCAGAAATAATGATTATAACTTTAAATTAATCAAATCTATCAAACTTGAAACATTTTTAAAATGGTGAAAATGCATAAATGAGCCATAAAGATGAATATTGGTAGATTTCTCGGTGTCTCAATTTTATTATAAGTGAATGATTTTTTGATTACAAAAAAAGCAATAATCATTACTTGCAGTTCCTGGTTTTAACTAAAATTTTATCTAATGACTAAATTGACCAGAAATGAGAATGCAAATATGTTTAAAAATAAAAATGTTTTATAAATATTAACAATTTAGAGATAGAAAACAAATTATAGATGGATTGAAATATGATGGATCCTTTGTACATATATACAAATAATTTTTTGCACTTAATCAGAAATTCATAAATACATTTTTGTTATTTGTATTAAAAAATAGGTAGAAACAAGCAATAGATTACTTGTATCTTTTATTGATTTAAAGCAACCATAATAAATTTTAAAAAGCAATACAAGTAAAATGAACTACTAAATGTGGTAAATAATAGATTTCTGATTCAATGGGAAAGGGTTTTAGAACAGTCTGGTTTTCTATGCTGTCATCTCTCTCTGATCAGAGATGGATTCGCTCTGTTAGTGGCATCCACAGATGTGCAATTTTGATGGTTTTTACAATAAGAACTCACCAGCTGCTAGTCCTTGCAGAATATCGAGTGTTTCCACACCCACAAATTCGTCACACGCCGCCGTTGCGTAGTGTGTGTGTGTCGTCTGCTGTGGATGCAACATCCGTCGGCCGAGGCTGCCCGTCAGTCCGCCCATCGTGTAGGCGTCGTAGGCGTAGCCCAGGGCTGTGGCTGCCTCCGCGTTGCCGCCGCCGAGGAGCGCACAGCAGCGTGTGGCCGGCGAGGCAGCCACCGTCAGTGGCAGCTGCTGATGGCCGCCGAGCAGCGTCTCCGTGTTGCTGACAACAGTTGCCGCCTGGCAGCGCGGTGCCGTCGAGATGATTGTCAACGGCAGCTGCACTCCTCCACCTCCTCCGCCTGCTCCGCCTGGTCCACCGCCTGGTCCTGTTGCTGTTGACAGCTCGAGTCCTTGCTTCGCCTGCAGTGCTGCTGATGAGGTTGCTACAGCTGCTGCTGCTGCTGATGTTGCCATGCATTCGCTCTCCTTCTCCTTGTCGTGATTCGTGTAGACTGCAAGCGATTGATTAAACGGGTTGCGATTACTTAAGCCCACTCTACTATCATCCTGGCCACTTACAACTCAGCGGACTATTGATGCTCGCCGTTGTCGTCGTACAGTAGTTCTCGTCCAGACTCGTCTTGCTCGTGTTGAACTTGGTCTGCTTCAGGGAACTGCTCTGACTGCTCCCATTGCTGCTCAGGAAGGGAGGACCCCGCAGCTGACTCTCCGCCTTCAGCACAAAGCAAAACAGGATGCCAAAACCCTGCAATTGAAGTTTATTTTCCTTTTTAAACCATATTCACTCAATTTATTGCAACTTGTTGGTTAATAAATTAATGTTGTGCCTATCAAGAAAATTATTCAAAATTAAAAACTATGTGGATATATTTTTCATCACGAAGCAAGTTTATTTTTCTTTTAAGACAATATTCATCTCCCTTATTATAGTCGGTGAAATCATTAAAAATTAAAAGCAATGTGGATATTTTTTGTTAAAATACAAAAATTATTCAAAATTAAAAACTATGTGGATATATTTTTCATCATCAAGGCAATATTCATCTCCCTTATTATAGTCGATGAAATCATTAAAAATTAAAAACAATGTGGATATTTTTTGTTGAAATACATTTTTATATATTTTACAACAAGTAGATACTGAAATAGAAAAGTTTTTCCAAGTTATGTATGTATGCATATTTTATTTATGTATTTTATATAATTATTTCTTATTCTCATTTTTCTGACTTATTAATTTATATTTTAGTTATTTTAATAATTTATTTTCATGGCCTTAAGGGCAAGTATTTCGCTGTTTTATAATAATCATTAAGCTCCTTCTAGAGATTTCGTCAAGATCTGCACTTCTCGGTCGTATTGTTTATATGTTTTAAATTGCTGTTGGAGATTAAGGAGCTCAGCGGAAAGTAGTATATGATATTGTGTCAATGATAGCAGTAAAAGTGTCCTCCCAAGTTATCAAATCTCTGGCACGTCCTCTTAACTTTGTCTTTATTAGACTTACAAAGATTTCTTCATGGCAGCCTTTTATGGAATTTACAAGATTCAATGCATCTATGAAGTTTTGTTCGTTTTCTGCCTTTCCATCAAACTCTGGTATGAGAGAAGAGGCAAGCTTTAAAAATTCAAATGGTGTTTGGCTCATGTTGGTATTGTCTTCCATAAACTTAGACAATATAAACATCGGGTGGTTTGGAGTCTGATTAATCAGATTTTATTAGCACTGAATTATAATTTAATTGGAAACCTTTTTGTTGCTAAACAATTTCGATTTTCGATTCTCTTAAGCTAATCCAATTTGAGATTATTTAAGTGGCACTCGGAGTCAAGTTGAAGCTGCTGCTGAAGAAGAAGGTGTTCACTTTGGGCAACTGTTGAATCTCGATGGGGTTGTTGTTGTTACTGTTGCTGTTGCCGTTGTTGCTGTTGTGTTGTGTTGTATTCTTGTTCAGCTTGTGTTGTTTGTCTACACTTCTTGCTCGTTTGGATGTTTGAATCAGAATGAATCTTGATTTCTCTTACAATTGAGGATAAGCCTAAAGTCGCAGTCCTATGTCCTATGTATTTACTTATATACTCGTTCGCTAGATACAGCGGTCGAGAAAGAGAGAGAGAGAGAGCGAGAGCTAGACAGAGAGAGAGAGATTTGCATGTGCACATAATGTCACTTTTGTCAATTGTGCCTTCGACTTTTGCCAAATATGCTGACTTTGCGCTTCCCACCACAATACATAAGTGGACGATCATATTTTATATGTACTTAAAAAATGTTTTGGTTTCTTGCATAAACATTTCGATCAAGTATTTCAGTGTTTACTCTTAATATGCTACAATTAAAGTTGTTTGAATAAATGCTGAGTCTATCACGGAAATTATTCAAAATTCAAATCCCGGTGGCCGTATTTTGATGAGATACATTTTAAATAAGTATAAATAGTTAATGAAATAGAAAAGTTTATCCAAATTATTTTATTCTGTTCAAAACCAAAACCTTCTGATATTCTTCTTCTTTTTTTGTTTAAGTTCACAGTTTGTCATCTTTTATCTTAAAAAAACCAAACCAAGTGAATCGCACATTATTTTATTGTTCATAAGCAACTTAATAAGATTAAAACTATAATAGGTATATTTTTAATCTTATTAAGTAAATTGTAAATCGCAATCTCATGCAATACAAATTTAATCTATTGCAATCACAAAGTCAATATAATAATTATTCACAATAGCCCAATTGAAAAACCTAACTTAAATTATTTGATACTCCATTTGAGTATTTATTTCTTTTAACTTCTGAATCATGTAATTATATACATAATTTATGATTTTCAATCTATATAAAGGGGATTTTAGTTAGTCAATTGACCTCGACAGTTGTCAAGTTTCAGGTGGTAATCAAAGGGTTGGTTAGAAATCTTAAATGTCTCTATTCCTAGATACAGCCAAGGTAACGTTATAAGCTCACAATATACATTAATTGTTACGTAAGCAAAGTATGCAATTAAAAGTCCATTACAATTTACCGAAAGAACAATTGTAAATGTTCATTTTGATTTTAGTTTCGATTTCAGTTCACATTTGTCAGAGGCTTGAATCAGATTGAATTTTAAAATTTGTAATAAACGTAAGAATGCTACTGATATGTGTTTTTAATTTGAATAAGTCGCAGCAAGAGAGATACAGATTATCTCATAAAGTGTTTAAAACATTGTACAAAAAACAATGTTATTTTTCGGAATTTGAAAAGCAGAATTTTAATTTCACTGTTAAATTATTAAGAAAAAAAATAGCAATTAATTCTGATAAGGAGTATGATTTGTTAAGATTTTATATGCCTCCCACTACCAGTTACAAAGTGAACAATGATTATCATAACTTGACAACTTTTAATAGAATATACAGCGGTGGCCAAAAGTATTTTGGCACTCTTTAAAGTAAGTTCTGGCCAAATTCAGAACTTACTTCATGTAAAGTTTGGCATCAACGGAAAGGTCTTTGGAATTCCCTTCGAATGACATAATACTTTCCTACCCCATTACGTACCCATTGAAATTTTCGAATAGTTGTGTACGTCAACTTTATCAAATTTTTTCCTCTATATATTAAAAAAAATGTTTTGATGCAGAAAGTTCCTTTAATAGTAACTAAAAAATAAAAATTTTAAATATCTCTTCGCTAGTATTTTTTTAATATTTTTTTTTTAAAAGGGCGAAAAATTCACTTTTTGCATGAAAATGAGGTAAAAGTGACTTTTTTGACATTTTCAAAACATTTATAAAAAATACCAGCGAAGAGACATTTGAAAAATTTTTTTTGCAGTTACTATTTAAATTGTTTAAATAAACTTTCTGCATCAAAATACTTTTGACCACCGTTGTAGAATTTAATATAGATACTCAGGCCTGTTCCGGCTTTCACTTTTTACTTTTTAGCATTTAATGAAATGCAATTATTTACTTTGCATCTAGACTAAGTGTTTAACAATGATCGTTTTTTACTTTATCGGATTTAAACTCATCAACTCAAAGTGATATCAATTCTCGGAATTTCGCCGAAATGGTATTAGAGCAGGTTAAAAAAATTCAATTCCGAAAAATCTTATCGAAAGTGAAATTCGGAACAGGACTGATTATTACATAATACAAACATTATATTTTCTAGACAATTTTCGCAGTGAAATGTCCAATCAGTTTGTGACCTTCGATGACTTTATGAGCATGCCATTATTTTTCTGGCATACGCTCGGTGTGGATCCATATAAAACAGTTAAAGAAACATCGGCCAGTCGTTGGCTTGATGTGAAGTTCGTCATGCAGCTGGTGAATCTGAACTTTGGATTCGGAACTGTGCTGACTTTTCTGTATGTGTGCTATAAGAATAGTGAGCACTTCGCGGAGGCCTGTATGGTGGTAGCCTTTATAGGGTTCATCATAGTCGGAGAAATAAAGATACTCACTGTCTGGAAGCAGAGGAACCAACTGGATGCGTTGATTCGTGAAATGGAGCCGTTATTTCCATCTGCCACCGCCAAAGATCAAGATCAATATCAAGCTGATCTTTATCTGCGTAGATCCCGAAGAGTCATGAAGTTTTTAACCTATTTATTTTTGCTTCTCGTCGCCATATACAACCTCTATGACATCGTTCAGTTCGTCCTACAGCGTTATATTTTACAATTGCCTGACGCAAAGATGTCACTGCCCTATTGTCAATATGCCCCTTGGAGTCTGGATACCAAACTCGGCTTCAGTGCAATGTATGCCATACAGGCCATTGCAGGGTATACCTGTACCATGGGTCAGTTGGCGAGTGATATTCTTATCTACGGGGTCGTCATGCAGGATATCATGCACTTTGACAATCTGTCAAGAACTCTTCGAGAGTTGAATTCAAATCAAGAAGACGCCACGAAGAATCTTAAAGCCTTGCAGCAATTGATAATCTATCACAACAAGCTATTGGGGCAAGTCTTTCTGTATAAATCTGACTATAACTACATATTTGAAATAGCAATTAAAATCGGGGATTAAAACCGAAACGAGTATCGGTTTTAGTTACGGTTATTTTCGCATTTCGGTTATCGGTTATCGGTTATGCAAAATCTTTGAATAAAGGTTTCGTAACGGTGAACCGGTTTTTGCATGATTCGTGTTTGAAATACCGCTATGGTTTCGATTAACAAAATAAAATTGTATGCAAAAATCTAATTATATTAATAATATAATAATAATATTTAAAAAGGCATTAGTTTTTTAACTTTTTCAGACATTTTTTCAATTTTAATATTTCATTCTACAAAGTTATTTTATTTTTGCTTATTTAGTGCTATTTGATCACGAATAAAGGTTAAAGGTTACGGGTTTGATTATGGTTTTAATCCCTGATTTAAATTTCTGAAATTTTTTTATTTAAATTAAATTATTAATTTTTAAAATTTATTTTGAATATGTTATATGCAGAATTACAGATGTGATAAACAAGGTGTTTGGCGTTTCGCTGCTTTTGAATTTCATGTCATCATCGGTGCTGGTTTGCTTTTTGGGATTTCTACTAAGCATTGGAGTGACCCCTATTCTAATTTGTAAACTGGGTCTTTATCTGGTAGCGGCAACATTAGAGATCTATCTGCTTTGTTACTTCAGTGAGTCGCTGATTGATGCGGTAAGTGATCGTGTCGAAATCACAGATATTTTTTAGGTTTATCTTTCAAAACATCATGCCCAAATTGTACTTGTTTCATTTGGCAATTACAGAGTAAGGGTGTTTCTTCGGCAGTTTATGAAATGAATTGGTTCGGAGCCGATCAAGGATTTAAAAAAATGCTCTTCATAATTGCTATCCGGGCTCAGAAACCGGTTTTCCTAAAGGCTACTGTGTTTCTGGATATGTCAATGTCGACTATGACTATGGTGGGTCATAATTGTTTTTACAATACAAATTACTCGAAATATACTTTTCATTTCTCAACAGTTTCTTCAAATGAGCTACAGATTCTTCTGCGTCATTCGTACAATGTATGCTTAATAGGTTTTCAATTGTATCTGGAATTAAGATTGGTACACAAAATTCACTGTAGAACGCTTTGCACTTCATAGATATATATATTATCTTAATCGATTTGATCACTTCACAAATATGTTTTTTAGCCATGCAATAAAGTAGTTGAAATATCTAACCAGAGTGGACTTTAATTTATTTACCGACAATTATTGAGATTGCTATTACAAGGAATGGTGGAAGTTTTATGAAATGCCTCTATTTGTTTGGCGGTTTACACAACAAATCGTAAACTTACGTCAATTACCATGTTGTGTCTAAATTATGCATGCATTTTAACCACAACCCTGAGCCTAAAACATCCTAGTCCATTTAAAATTCCCATCCCTCCTGTTGATTTATAATAGCAAAACGATGTGGCTACTGGAAAAATGTATTCCTTATGTTAGATGGGAGAGTACAAAGACTTTTCTATAATTACAAACGAAATTATATTGCTTATCAGTGTATCAGTATATCAGTATCAGTGTCGCCGCACTTCGACGTTTTTTGTTTTTTGTTTTTTGTTTTATACTTTTTTATATTTTATTAAATTTTTGATTAATTTAAGTTAGTTGTTGAATTTAATGAATTTTTGGGTTAATTAGGCTTAGGGCGAAGCGATAGCGCAATAAAGCTTTCGTCATTCGCTCTGAGAGTGAATTCGCCTCGCTTCGCCACCGTAGGGTAAAGCTAGGCTTAAGAAACATGAAGTAAAATCAGTTGTCGAAATACAATTATAAAGTACGCACAATCGCTGTCGCTCGAACGTCATTTTAAAGGCCACCAAAAGTTCGAAAAGTTTATTAAATTATTAATAAACAAATTCATAAAAACCCTTGTGAATTTTCACTCGGTAAAGTGATGAATAAAATAATAATGAATAAATAATAAAAAAAATTTAATAATTATACCCGTTACTTCAAAAACAAGTAAAAGGGTATATTGAATTCGTTGAAATGTATGCAACAGGAAAAAGGAAGCATCTCCGATTCTATAGTAGTATTTATATTCTTGATCACCATCAACAGTCGATAAATCATTGTCAGTCTGTGCTTTTTATTTTTAAAATAATTTATATGTTAAACTTAATATTTTTCGTCACAAAATTGAATATCAGAAATTTTGGGGCATGAAAATGTTTTCGCCACTAGACTTTTACCTCGTAAAGAGGTTTTTTTTATAATATTTAAATAATTATTTATTTATTTATTTATAGAAACTTGAGTTGAGAATGTTGGCAGATCAAAGAGCTTTGGCAGACAGACAGGAAGGATATGCGACTATCAATGACTTTTTGAGTCTGCCTATTTTCTTTTATGGCACCCTTGGAGTGGATCCCTACGAATCGACTGGTTCAAGCACCTTGCTAAGACGATTTTTTAAAGTCCTATTTATGGTGCTTATAACTAATACAGCGTTCAATTTCGGGATGGAAATTACGTTAATAGTGCTTTTTTATGATGACGAGGAGAGTTTTGTGGATGTCTGCATGACCGTCTGCTATGTGGGCTACATTATTGTCAGCCTACTAAAGACCTTCAGCGTACTGCGGCAAAGAGCCAAGTTAAGCGCTTTGGTACGTGAAATGGAATCAATCTTTCCAGCTCCGACTCGTGAGGAACAGCGGAAATATCAAGTCGATTATTATCTGCGACGTTGTCGCTTCTATATGAGGGGCTTCAGTGGACTCTTCGTGTTCCTTGCCATGACGTACAGTTTCTATATCTACGTAAAGTATCTCATTCAGCATTGGATCTTGCAATCATCAGATGCTGAAAAAGCTATGCCGTACTTTTCTATATCTCCATGGGACTGGCATGACAATTGGACATACTATGTGATGTATTTCATTCAGTCCTTGGGTGCTTACACCGCAACAACGGGTCACATTTCAGCTGATATTCTGATCTATGCGGTCAATATGCAACTTCTCATGCACTTTGACTATCTATCAAAGGAATTGTCTGAGTTTCGACTGAATAAACAGACGAAAAATAGCGAGAAATGCTTTGCTAAGGATCTTAAATTACTGCAGGACTTGATCTCTTATCACAATAAGCTGTTAAGGTAAGTCTATATTGGCGATCACTGAATATAAGGAGTTATAGAATTAACTTCTTTTACAGTCTTTCCGATGTGACGAACAGCGTTTTTGGCCTGCCTCTGCTCTTAAACTTTCTGAACTCCTCTGTAATGGTCTGCTTTGTGGGATTTCAGATGACCCTCGGCCTGAGTGCCGATCATATTGTCAAGTTGGCCCTTTTTCTATTCTCAGCTGTATCGGAAATCTATTTAATTTGCTATTTTAGTGAACTGTTGATTCATGCTGTGAGTTGATCTCTAATTGATCCTCTGGGATAAACTTTTCCTTGACTTTTTTCCAGAGTGAGGGAGTGGCTTCAGCTGTCTATAGAATGAACTGGTTCGAGGGCGATCCTCGCTTTAAAAAAATGCTCATTCTCATTGCTTTACGAGCTCAGAAAACCGTTTGCCTGAAGGCAACCATATTCTTGGATATCTCAATGGAAACCATGACTATGGTAAGTTTTGCCATTACTATAATATTAATTAATGACTATCTTGTTAATGTAATTTAGTTTCTTAAAATGTCGTATCGTTTGTTCTGTTTGATACGCACAATGTATCAGTAAAATTATCAGATCCCAGAATTATTAAAGGAACAAAGGAAATTCAACAAAATCCACTAATTTCGAGGGGAAAAAGATCAAGAAATTTCGGCAACAACATATGATTAATATACGCATCAAAATGTTATCTTAGAAGCAAAGACAATTTGTTTAAAATAAGTAGTTGCAGTTATTTAGCTGTCATCATAATATAAATATTATAAAAAAAAACAAAAGATTAACAGATCGACAAAAAAAAATGTGTAGGGCATAAAGCCATTTTAAAAACTTACACAATATATATCTATAAAATGTATACTCTCTTGCACCTGCTTTAATTGAACATAAATGTCAAACACGCTAATAAACTAACTTATTCAAGCCCACAAATCGATGCTAAAGATTTTGGGTTGGGTTCAAGGACGTAGCTAGTCCTCCAACAGGACTTCCACCTAACTATGGGCTGCGATTTACAGTGAAATGAATTACTCCATTAAAGCTGAAGCTTCTCTTGCTCCCTCTTAGCGCTGAGCCAGCTTCCTTTTAACCAAATGGAACAATTGTCTAACAATAATTACCGCCGAGGGTGCGAGAAACATCTGCTTTCAAAGGGGAAACTCTGAAATCGCAATGACATGCGTGTATACTCCCCTTTAAGTGTTGTCCAATTAAATGTGCTTGGTTGTACGTAAATAATTAAGCAAGGACAGAGCGCAATATAAACACAGAGACCTGGCCAATTCCAATGGCCATATATTAATAGCCTCGAACTGGACATCCACAAAAACAAATGACTGAACGGCAGTAACAACACGTGTGGTTACTTGGTTGCAAAAACACGCCGCAATTTGTTGGGATTTCCATGTTGTTCCCTTACATATACCCTGTAAAAGACAAAGGTAGGCATATGCAAGGATTACACTTGCTCAAAAATATAAAAATGATATAAAATATCTTTCATAATAACTATTGATAATTACGCAAGTACAATTCAATTTTAGTAAAAGGAGTCGCATAAAAGATTAAATTGTTTTTTTTACGATTTTTTTTTTTTTTCTATTTTATTAATATAATAACTATCGGTAAACGTAGATAATATAACTATTTCTCTATGAAAGCGAATATAAAATACGGCTTGTGAAAAATTCAATAAATATATAAATGAATCAAATGCTGCATATTACTGCAGATCGATTTCTGTTCTTTAGAAGGGGTATCATGTGCTCGAGATATTTCAATTATTTCTTAGTTCTCTTAATTATGTGATTAACTATACTTCCTTTACATATTTTGTTCTAGGTCCTTTTGTGCGTGCACAGAATCCACACCGAAAAGCAGCAATCGAATTTTGGAATTTGTGTTAAGAACAATTTGCATAATGGTTAAATCTAAACAGATGAATTTAATTTGTATCAAATCCACAACAGTAACAGTAAGTTGGTATTTTAAATCTTTTTCAGCTTCGTTAAGTAGTAGTCACAGCTTATTTCGTGCAAGGGTAGGGACAAATTTTAAGATCGAATAAATCCTAAATTTTTAAAGATTTCAACAAAATTTAAATGCAGTTCCTTTTAGCGGACTGTCTATATTAATTAAGATATTTAATTGTTGTTTTATTTCTGTAAATAGCCCTTAAAATTAAGAAGAACTAAAACTATTAGCTTATTTCAAGTCACATGTTTTTCGTGCAAGCACTTGGAGTAACTCTAAATCTGTAATTGTGATTATATACGTAATGTCGAAGCTTCTTCTTTTATCCTTTAGGACACATCATTAGCTAATGTTAATCTACTTTTAATGGGTTAATTTACGTTGAAAACTTTAGCTTTGAGGCGAATTCCAAAATTAGCCCTGGTAAAAATATTGAATAGTATAAATCGATAAATCTTAAAAAAATCATAAAAAATACTAGCGAAGAGATCTTGAAAATATTTTTTGCAGTCACGCTTTGAATTGTTTGAAAAAATTTTTTGCATCAAAAAATTTTTTGTTTGAGATCCAGGAAAAAGTTGAAAAAGTTGACTTTTACAAAAATTTCAATGAGTACTTAATGGGTTAAAGAAATTTTTGTATCATTTTAATGGAATTTAATTTAAAAAACCTGCATCAAAAGTTTTTTCCTATACAAAAATTTGACAAATTTAGCCTGCATACAAACTTTATTGACTGACTGTAAGTAATAGCCGATTTAAGTTTCAGGCAATGTAAGTGCCTAAAAGCATGCAATATATTTTTTTTTAATTTAATTGAATAAGTTACGGGTATCCTATAGTCGGGATTATAGCCTAAGGTTTAATTTTATTTATTTGTCTGTTCATTTTTTTAATTTAAGGTTTTCCTTTTTTTTTTATTCTATTTAAAATATTATCGTTGGACAAGGTTGGTGATAATTTAACGATAGCCTTGCTATGATTCCCCATAGTTTTTTTGATGGCTACTGTTATCGAAATTTAATTACACTTATTTCTATGTGTAAATGTATAAAGAGGCTTTAAATAAGAGTCTATATCTATTGGAAAGCGTATTTTAATATTCTCCTATACTTGAAATTTAGGTTCCAAATAGAAAAGTGCGTAATATTTAATAGCCAAGTATATTAAATAGCTTGCGGTTTTGGGCAAAAATTGATTCAATTGGGCCACACATAGTGGAGCTCCCATTAACATGGTTTAGTTCGTTTAGAAACTTGAGTTGAGAATGTTGGAGAATAAAATAGCTTTGGCAGACAGATCGCAGAAAGTATATGTGACTTTCAATGACTTTATGAGTCTGCCTCTTTTCTTTTATCACACGCTTGGAGTCGATCCCTACGAATCGACTGGTTCAAAGTCCGTGCCAAGTCGATGGCTTTATGTCAAATATATGGTGCATATGACTAATATAGCGTTCAATTTCCTAATGGAAAGTATGTTCGTTGTGCTCTATTATGATGACACGGAGAGTATTGTGGATGTCTGCATGACCGTCTGCTATGTGGGCTACATTATTGTCAGCCTGCTAAAGACCTTAAGTGTACGGCTACAAAGAGCCAAGTTAAGTGCTTTGGTACGTGAAATGGAATCAATCTTTCCAGCTCCGACTCGTGAGGAACAGCGGAAATATCAAGTAGATTATTATCATCGACGTTGTCGCTTCTATATGAGGGGTTTCAGTGGACTCTTTTTGTTCCTTGTCGTGACGTACACTTTCTATATCTACGTAAAGTATCTCATTCAGCATTGGATCTTGCAATCAGCAGATGCGGAAAAAGCTATGCCGTACTTCTCTATATCGCCGTGGGACTGGCATGACAATTGGAGCTACTATGTGATGTATTTCATTCAGGCCTTGGGTGCTTACACCGCAACAACGGGTCACATTTCAGCTGATATTCTGATCTATGCGGTCAATATGCAACTTATCATGCACTTTGACTATCTATCAAAGGAATTGTCGGAGTTTCGACTGAATAAACAGACAAAAAATAGCGAGAAATGCTTTGCCAAGGATCTTAAATTACTGCAGGACTTGATCTCATATCACAATAAGCTGTTAAGGTAAGGGATCTTGGAGATCACTAAAAATAAGTAGTTATACAGGCCTGCCACAGAAACCGCAATCGAAATGGAATTCCGCAGAAAGCAATTCCTCACGGAAAAGTCCGAGGTGCCACAGAGCTTTGAGAGATTTAATTTTTTTTTAGCATTTTCACCAACCTTTTCGAACTCGGCTGCTAAGGGTTGACACCTTTTCATATTAAATTACCCAAAGGTGTGATTAGCAACTTTTTCCAATTTATCATTGCAGAACATTAAGCTTTTAATTTTTTCTTGTTTAATTAATTTAATTTAATTTATTTATGTAAAATTGTTACTCGACAGCTCTAGTAATTATCTGCCATTAGTCTAGCAACTCTTCGTGAAAAATATTTTCACAAATTGCACAATAAGATCAAGTTTTTTTCGATAAAACTTGATTTACCTCAAAAGAGCTATTTTTTTTACCTCTTAATTAAAGAAAACTGAAGTGGTTCCATATATATGTTTTAAATATCTTACTTCGAATTTTGACTAAAAAATGTGGCATCGCTGACCCTGACTTCGAAAATCTAGATCGGACTAGGTGGCAACATCGGACGCCAGCGGACTTAGCGCTAGTTCTTTCCGCACAAAATTATTCTGAGAATTGACCTGTGGCATCGCAATGAAATTGATATGAAATTCAAGCGAAAGCGATTTCTATGGCATCCTTGATAGAGTTAACTTCTTTTACAGTCTTTCCGATGTGACGAACAGCGTTTTTGGCCTGCCTCTGCTCTTAAACTTTCTGAACTCCTCTGTAATGGTCTGCTTTGTGGGATTTCAGATGACCCTCGGCCTGAGTGCCGATCATACTGTCAAGTTGTTCATCTTTCTGTTCTCAGCTGTATCGGAAATCTATTTAATTTGCTATTTTAGTGAACTGTTGATCGTTGCGGTGAGTTGATGTCTAATTGATAATCTGGGATAAACTTTTCCTTGACTTTTTTCCAGAGTGAGGGAGTGGCTTCAGCTGTCTATAGAATGAACTGGTTCGAGGGCGATCCTCGCTTTAAAAAAATGCTCATTCTCATTGCTTTACGAGCTCAAAAAACCGTTTGCCTGAAGGCAACCATATTCTTGGATATCTCAATGGAAACCATGACTATGGTAAGTTTAGACCTTACTATATAATTAATTAATGACTATCTTGTTAATGTAATTTAGTTTCTTAAAATGTCGTATCGTTTGTTCTGTTTGATACGCACAATGTATCAGTAAAATTATCAGATCCCAGAATTATTAAAGGAACAAAGGAAATTCAACAAAATCCACTAATTTCGAGGGGAAAAAGATCAAGAAATTTCGGCAACAACAGATGATTAATATACGTATAAAAAAGTTATCTTAGAAGCAAAAAAAAATTGTTTTAAATAGTTAAAGTAATTTGTCTGTCATCACAATATCACTGTTATAAAAAAAAGAACAAAAGATCAACAGATCAGCCACAAAAATATTTATTTAACAAATGTATACTCTCTTGCACCTGCTTAAATTGAACAAAAATGTCAAACACGCTAATAAACTAACTTATTCAAGCTCACAAATCGATGCTAAAGAATTTGGGTTGGGGTCAAGGACTTTCACCTAACTATGGGATGCGATTTACAGTGAAATTAATTACACCATTAAAGCTGAAGCTTCTCCTGCTCCCTCTCAGGGCTGAGCCAGCTTCCTTTAACCAAGAGAAACAATTGTCTAATCACTGCGGACGGCAGTCTGCGCTAGTGACGAAAGCAGCTCGAAGGGTGCGAAAGGCGACTGTCCAATCGAATGACACCTCGATCATCAAAATGTGACCATTGGTTCAAAAGATAATTAACTTTGAAATTTTTAGTGGACTTCCGAAAATGAGATGAAAAGTCAGTCCACTTGTTTGTTTGTCTATTTGGATCAAAGCGTTGTTATAGCCTAAAAGTTTTAATGAGGACTTTTTCCGGCTCAAAAATCTAGAAACGTTTGTTTTACTTTTTCGAAAAATGGCTAGTTTAGCTGGAAATCGCTAAAACCCGCAACTAATTATTATTATGTAAAACTTAATATTATTCCCCACAAATTGGATATCATAAGTTTTTGAGAAAATGTTTTCGTCACTAGACTTTTACCTAGTAAATAGGCTTTTTTTATAAGATAATAGTTACCGCCGAGGGTGCGAGAAACATCTGCTTTCAAAGGGGAAACTCTGAAATCGCAATGACATGCGTGTATACTCCCCTTTAAGTGTTGTCCAATTAAATGTGCTTGGTTGTACGTAAATAATTAAACAAGGACAGAGCGCAATATAAACCTGGCCAATTCCAAATGCCAATCGATTGGCCATATATTAATAGCCTCGAACTGGACATCCACAAAAACAAATGACTGAACGGCAGTAACAACACGTGCGGTTACTTGGTTGCAAAAACACGCCGCAATTTGTTGGGATTTGCATGTTTTCCCTTACATATACCCTGTAAAAGTGTAAGTTAGGCAGCATATGCAAGTATTAGACTTGCTTAAAAATATAAAAATGTAACAAAATATCTTTCAAAATAACTATTGATAATTGCGCAAGTACAATTCAATTTTAGTAAAAGGAGTCGCATAAACGAATAACTTGTTTATTTCACGATTCTTTATCTATTTTATTAAGCTAGTTAATATCGATAAACGTAGACAATATAATTATTTTTCTATAAAAGCGAATATAGACAGCTTGCGTAAAATTCAATAAATATATAAATGAATCAAATGCTGCATATTACTGCAGATCGATTTCTGTTCTTTAGAAGGGGTATCATGTGTTCGAGGTATTTCAATTATTTCTTAGTTCTCTTAATTATGTGATTAACTATACTTCCTTTACATATTTTGTTCAAGGTCCTCGTGTACGTGCACAGGACATTAAATGGATTCAATTTGCAGCAATCGAATTTTGGAATTTGTGGAAGGAACAATTTGCAATATTAAATAACATATTTGAATATTTGAAATCTAAACAGATGAAATTAACTCCTTTCTTCTTCAACTCCGTTAACTATTTGATATTTACTTGAGTTATTATAATTATTTAGAAGTTATGCAAGTTATATTTTGATGGAAAAATGTCAGATGAAGTTCAAAGAAAAAGATGATGATTCCAGATGTATGATTTATATTTATGATAATGTGTATTCCAAAATATACTGATGCAATTGAAGAAGAAGAAGTCAAGTGCACTTATTTAATTTGCACAAGCAATGAGTTGGAAAAAAAAGTAAGAAAGAGTGGAAGTAAGTCAAGTGCTAAGTACACAGCAGAAAAGGCTTCTTTTCAGGCACTTTGATCAGAGACACCAGGTAAAAGTTAATGCACCAAGTGAAAGTGGTTAAAGGGTGGGCGTGGCAGAGTGCTGCTTGATACTCTTAGAGAGTCTCTGTTGATTTTGCATGCATAATTTGTGCGGCAGGCGTAAAAATATGCAAACTTTGCACTTTGATGAAATATGTACGCCAAATGCGACGGCAAAATGAAAGTGAAGAAAATACGACTGAAAAATACACCGAAAGGAAAATGAAATGAAAGAAAACAGATTTGCATAAAAGAGAAAACCAAACGGGAGCCGTTGCTTAATAGTTTTGTTGACAACTTTCGACTCGTAACTCAATCAGCATAAAAAGCATAAAAAATGCCATAAAAATTGCACAACAAATCAAGCATACGTCCTGTTGTCCAATCACATTGCTTAATATGTTATTTGAGAATATATATAAGCTTAATTAAATATCAATTGACTTGGGTGACTTACCAGCATTATACACGATATGCCAAACGGATATGACCATAAAGTATCCGGCGATGAATTCACATAGACAATGAAACATCCATCGGTGCAGAGTTTTATGAGCAGCAATCCTCCAGCCCGATAAAGTAGGCCAAGTCTGAAGAAAGAGAGAGAGGCAGAGAAAGGAAATTAAAAGCGCTTCCATTGAGAGGGATGCCGATTTTATGGCTTATGTTCGTCTGGTCAAATTTATTTCTATTTCAGTTGACGACAGCAAAAAGGGAAATTAGTTTCTGACGTGCTCCAAAAATAACTCTAAGTCAAGTCTAGACGTTGATGCAAATATTCTTGTATAAGCCAACATTAACTTGTCAATTTCTATTCACCATAATCAGTTGAAATCAAACTTCTTGTCGATTGCATTTGAATTGCTCTTGCGCCGCAGCGTCATTTGTTATCTTTTATGCAATCTCTGGTGACGTGTCGCTTCGGTCGCCATTTTAAATTATTCATGCTAGAGATGGACGCGTGTCACAAAGCGAACTGTACAAAATATCGAGTCAAGTGAAATACTTTCGTCTGAAAGGTATTCTTAATTAATTTGCATTATTCATTAAAAGTCATTTAAATTCTTTTATTTTAAACTTAAAAAAAAATTATTAGTTAAGCCTTTTTTTATTTTTCCCGCAAGCTTAAATATTAAATAGTAATATTTTAGATTACAAATAATGAAATATATTAAATATACTTTTTAAGCAATCAATTTTAAGATAATGATTTAAATATATTTTTCCATTGTTTTCATATCAAGCTCTAATACTAAATAACAAAAATTTAAAAACAGATAGCAAAATATAAATAATATAAAATTATGTAATGTAAATCTATTATTTTTGGTTTTGGATATTAGTTTTTAGAAATGTTAAACTATTCGGCATCTCATCAGTTGAATCTTCACGAGTGTGCCAATGTTTTGTTTTCAAATCACGCGTCCATCTCTAGGCGATTGTCAATGATCAGAGAAGACTTACCGCCTGCGCAGCGCCATATTGAATTTATCCAACGGATGCGTGTGCACATTGCGATTCTTGTGCCACAACCACAAAAGTTTCTTCATTAAAATGACAAACAGCGCAAAGAAGAGTAGAATGAAAAGCAAATCGATGCAAATGAATAGAATGAAGCTCAGCGATGGCGATGTGGCTGTCGATGACGATGACGATGACGTTGTGGCTGCCACACCCAAACCGGAAGTGAATGCCGCTGCCTGTTCATGGCCAAGTCGCTCTTGTTGTTGTTGTTGTGGCCAAGTTAAGGCCGCGGCTGTGACAGCACTCGAGTCTTGGCTGCCTGTGATTGATGACATTGACGTTGACGTGGACGTGGACATATCAACACCTTCGTCTATCGTTGCTGGAGACTTGGGACGATCCACGGGACGCCTGGCCGTGCCATTGCCGAGCAGCGCCTCCGATTCGAGCAGTAAGTTATCGCCATTGAGGAGCGTATGTGTTGCATAATAGATACTCCCACTGCCATCATAGTCTTGGCCCACCTCACTGCCACTGCCTCCCCCGGCTTCCTCTGCTGTTGGCCTGGTCCAAAACAACTCGAGCCACCAATTCCGCGGCCATTTGCCAATGATGCTGCAGATGAGAGGCGCAGCAATGGCAAACAGCAGCGGCAGCAGCCAGCTAATGCCAATGGCGCCGCGAATTCCCGCCGAGCCGCCATTCAATGCCAAGGGGCCGGAACTGGGACCGGAGGAGGTACCGGAACCGGAGTGCGGGGTCTGGCGATTCCTGGTGCGACGGGCGACCGTCAACTCCGCCGGCGACTGGACGCTGATTTGCGTAATGTTGCCGAGACTCTCGCGGCGTTGGGTCTGCTTTGTTGGAGTCGTCTGTCTGCTGCCGATATGCAGATACTTCTTCGGCACGAGCTCTGTGTGTATGACCAGCTCAATGGCAATCAGCGTGGAGATGCCCAGCAGCAGCAGAGATGCCAATGTGCTGCTGATAATCGCATGCCAGTCCTGAAAATATACAGATAAATAAAAAAAAGAGAGAGGAGGAAATTATGAGTCGCATTAATAACGCTCCAATAAATGCCACATTGCCTGCTACTCCAGTTCGTTGCAACATCATTATTTTTAATTAAATATAAAAAGTTGTCATCGCGATACAGCAACCACATTTACGAGTATACACACATATTTATACATATACATATGTATGTATATGTGCGAGCATCTACTTATTTCACAGCTATTTACTTTGGATTTTCATGCTCTCCAGACCATAAAGATGACATCAAAATTTGACACGTGCCTCGGGCATAAATTATATCATTGCCACGCCCACGCCTACGCCCTCTGTCTACTGTTTACTGTTTACTGTTCATGACTGGACATTGCTTATTAAAAAGTTATAAAACTCGCATCTCAACTACTCTTACCCAGTATTAGGCACATTTTTTTATGTGCAGCCAAATGGGATAATGTTTAATTGGCAGTGTGAAAGCATCTTAAAGATACTTGCAAAGGCATGTTTTTATTATAATTCAGGTTTTTTATGTACCAAATTTTTGTTATAGTTGTCAAATTTAGGCACAATGAATTTTTTATGATCCTGTTAATATTAACATGCAGTTTAACTTGTAGAAGAAATTAAATATTAAATCTTAGGTATTTTTATTCCTTAAAATGTTTTCAAACTGTTTGCACTATCAGAACTTTACGAAATATTAATTTATTTCTGTAAACAATATGTGTTAACATTATTTGACCTCTCGTTAAATTCTGCATCTAAGTTTAATTCAATGGCAAAATACTTGCGTGCTTTCATTCCTTTTAATTATTAACTTGAGTTAAAAAAGTTATTAAAAGATATTATACTACTATACTACTACTATACTACTATATACTTTATTTATATATATAATGCATTAAATTGAAAGATTAAATGCGTATTTATTTACTTGACTATTTCAATCATTAAGAATGTCAAAGATTTCGTCTTCTCAACTACTTGAAAGTATTATGTCGCTGCCTGTGATTTTTTTTTCCTAGCTTTTTAGCTTAGTCTAAAATTATCAGCTCTCCTACAAGCTCAGCTGTAAGTTCAGCTTTCAGCCGTCAGTGTCAGCCTGGCCTAAAGGGGCAAAGATAAAAAAGCGAGCATTTTTAAACTAATTATAAAATTGTGTAATAAAGGAGAAATTGAATCAAAAAATTCAATTTATTTCAATTTATAAGCACAGATAACCATTAGATGAATGAAATGATGGGAATAATGATTGAAAAATTACAACTCTGCATGCTGTCGTATTTGATTTTGTTGATGTTGTGATTGCTGTGTTTTGTCGCGATGTCGACTCATTAATGAAAACCGCAAACGTGATTGGCTTTTGCTTGCGGTAAAACTGAACCATGACCATTAACCGAAATTGCAGACTAATACTCCTCGCATACCAACTGATTAAATATGCGAGTTTTGTGGGATTTCCAGGAGTATTAGCTGTAAAATCAGAGGATTGTGGCTTTAATATGCCAGACAAACTTCATTACATTATCAGCAGTCTTCTTTTACATATCTCAGCTTCTTGGAATCAGCCTGCCACAAGCTGGAGGTCAGCCACAACGTGCAACATTATCATGCTATCATTTTGTATTTGTGAAGTAAAAAATAACACAAAATTACGAACTTTTTAATTTTCAATTCTCAGCAAGAATATGTTTTGTTTCATTTTGTATGTATTTTTTTCTTTCTTTCTTGATTTTTTTTTCTTTCATTTTTGCGAAATTATGAGTTAAGTGCGCTTAAAAGCTTTCTCCTTTCACAGGCCGTCGCTGGCAGTCGGAACTCTTGGCCAGCGGGTATACCACATGGCGTATGCGTTATTTATTTATTTTATTTTTATTTTATTTATCATGTATTTTTAACTGGCGCTGAAATTGTATTTATTTATGCACAAATATGCATACGCCGACACATGTGAGTGTGCCATAATTAAAATGAATATTTTAAACTTTATTTATTGTGGCTTATTGTGTGGGCGTAACTGCTGCTGCTGCTGCTGTTGATGCGGTGGGCGTGGTCTGCTACAAACGAGTGTGACACGTGTTTTCAACCATACAATTTGCATATGTCTTTATGCGTTGTGTCGCCTTTTATTTCAGATATTTTAATAAAGTTGCCCTCACATTTGCATGCAATTAATGTACAATAGCAATATTTACGTGCGTGTTGCATTATTTAGTCAATGTTCAACCCTGTGGCTGCATGCCACACCGCATTGTGCAACACGCAACTCGGTTGACAGCTGGCAAACGCCTTTACGTAAGTTGCTCATTAAAATATGCGTATGGCTGAAATCTCCACAGCTGTGGCAGCAACACTTGGCTTCTCTTTGAATTACCTTTGAGTCAAGTAGAGTCCCCGCTTTCAATCAGTTTCCCCAGGTCTAATTTGCAGATGTCGGCTCTTTTGAATGACGTACTCTGCCTTTGTCAAATTATGTGTGTTCAATTCCCGCTGCGCGTGTTGTCTTTACATTTTCAATTGCATAAACCTTTTTTTCTTTCGCCCTTTGGCCGTGTTGTTGTGTTTGGTCTTGTCGCGTTTTATTTGTTTTTCATTCATTTATTTCGCTCCGTAGTTTCAACGGCAACGGCCCAGTTTATTACTAATTCAAAAATGTTACATCTTGTTACGAGTATACAGATTTCCTTTTACTCTCTCCTTACATTATTTTTTTTTTATAGCGAAGTAAACTTGGTTTTCGCGGCAACTTTGAGGGATCCCAAAAGATTAAACAGTGCAAATTTTATATTCTTATTTATACGTTTTATTTTCATTCTTTTCTTTTTTTTGTTTTGTTTTCTTGCTGTTTCACTTTATAATTTAAAAGATTCAGAGATTCTTTGGGGGATTTGAAGAGAGTTGTTTGAACCGATCTCACGCATTTTATATTCCATAAACTATGAGGAATATTTTCGGGGCATGTTGTACAGCAAATTGAAAATGCTGGCATTTATTAATATTAATTTCGACTTAAGCGATTTCATTCTCATTTTCTCTAGAGAACTGCGCCTCGCGTTGTTGACTTTTAATTTGCTTTCTGGCAGCCAACAGGTGGGCATTGAGCAGGTTGGGCAAGTGCCATTGGGAATTGTATTTCATGAATTTTGTGTGCCTTGGCTTTGCCATAACAAACTGTAAATTATAATATTTACACAAATCCCGGCCAAGCAAATGCTCTTATTTGCTCATTACTTGGCAGACGACAAGTTAATTTATTTTCATGATGATTAGGATAATGGTTATTATTATGATTGTTTTTATTTAAGCTGTGAGGATTGTTCTTCCTCTCTCTATGCAAACAATGAGTTAGTCTTACACCCGAATGCATTCCAAAATTAGTAATTATAATTTCCTGATTATTTATTTTTTCTGCAAAACTTCTTTCAATTGAAATTCGAATCGTTATTTCTTGTTATTATTGTTCTTTGTACTTTTTATTCTTAATTTTGACGTTGTTGGTTGCCTCTCGTATGGTTTTCGGTTTTTGGTTTTCAGTTTCTTTTGTTGTTGGCTTTGCCTCAATTTATTTGTATATTTATTTTGCAGTAATTAAATTTTACGCTTTGGTTGCTTTCACTTTGCAGGCGGTTGTGGGCTTGGGTGCATGAATTTAAATGTATTTGATAGAGAACCGCACTCGTTATTTCAGCTTTTGTTCTAAGAAGAGCTGTCTAAAAGTGCAGAAACACCCCTCGATAAAAATTTGGACGTTTTCTCTTAAAGCTGTTTTTAACATAGACATATTAATAGTAATATTTAATATCTAATAGTTTTTAGAATTAACGGAATGCTGCCTGAAAGTATGCTACGATTTTTATCCAATTCCCACTGCATTATTAGGTGTTTTCCACAAATTTTAGATTTTGATGACATTTGAATTAGCATACTACCGATAGAATTGTCCGTAGTTCTAAAATTTAAGACATTTTAGTTTTCGGATACAAAACCACACATTGAATTAAATTTAAACAAATTAAAAATTATCGCTTTATTTAATATGATAAATAAGGGATTTTAAAACGCTTTGTAATTCAATTCAAAAATGAATTTAGCTTATACAATTTTAAATCTTATAAGCGTTTTTTGTTTAATTAACACTGAAAATTGCTTTTGCATTGTTTTTAAGTTTTGTTAATTCTTAAATGGTATAGTTAACTTTATACTCACCACCGGCAGCATTTTCATGAAGCCCAGCAAGTAGATTAGCATAACACTCGATGTTGAAATGCAGAACTGCAATTTGAGGAAGGTCACGGCACACTTGCGATTACACCAGATGGGCAGGAGGATGAGGAACGCGGAGCAGCACTGGAGCAGGCAGCAGGCACAGCTAACAATCACGAATATGGGTCGCTGTGGGGCATGCGACTGTGAGGACTGCAACAGGATGCAAGAAAGAGAAACGACCGAACAAAACTATAAAAATCTGTCGTAAATTAGCTCAATAACTATATAAACTGTAGCCAAGGGCAAATTAACAAATACTTTTGAGTGCCGCAATTTTTGTCAATGCCAAATTCTTCAATGAAAGCAAAACAAATTCACTTTCTACTTAAGTAAATAATAAAACTGAAAGTCATAATCATTGCAGGCAAGGCCAGCACGAAAAAAGTGAAAGCATACATTGAAAGTATTTTCCACTTTGCTACCCGTAAAATGAGTGGAAATTTGTCGACTCACATTGGGCTGCTTTTTGGTCAGCATAACGACATAGGTTCCAGAGAGCGGGCAGATGCAGCGGGTGATGTTCTCCATCAAATGCTTGGTAATGCACAGATCCGAGCGCCAAGTCGAGTCAAAGGAGGCCTTATGGTCGTGCCTGTCAACGCAGATCAAGGTTATTAACTAATACAGTATTCTTGTCAGCTGACTTACCCGCAGACAGCCACCCAGTCACCGGACTTGGGCACACTTTCGTGCTGAAAGATAATTTCCACATGTCCAGCCTCAAAGGACAGATCGAGGGGTTCCCGAAAGTTATCATTTGAGCGATTTGATTGAAACAGCCAGGTCTGTATAATGCGGGAGGCGAGCACATAGTCCGAGTCCTTGGGATCACTGTGAATTGTGGAATAGAGAGGATTTAATGACGCATAACATACACTAATTAGATCCATCGAAAGTTCCTTTACATCAACCGACATTGTGGCATTTCTTGGTACTTGTGTTACATCATTAGCTGTACTACTGTCAATAAACTGCCAAACAGCTGTTGTTGCTATTCATGCTCCAGTTGCACCCTCACTAATCTCATCAATGCAGACAAATGCACACACACTCCCTCACACACATCTACACACATGTCTATATAATTAAATCAACATTTGTCGGCATATTGACAACTATTCTAATAGCATTTCATGTCAATCCCAAACAGATTTCATTTGTGGCTTCCAACCATGCAAACAATCTCGTACATTCAAATAGTATATCTAAGTTTTATGTTTATTGTTACATGTTGCATATTTGCATTTTGTTTACTATATTATTGTGTTGTTGCCACTTCTGCAGCTGCCTTAATGCGCTTATGAAAGCTGCAATTTCTTGTCAGTGCGTCTCTCAAAATTGACAACAGTTGGTATTACACAAGGACTTTTAAGGACTTTCAGGCGGAAATTTGTTTTAGACAGAGCCGGAAGATTAGTAAAATAAATTGCAAGGCATTTCTAACATAGGATTACTTAGAAATGCGCAAATATAACTAGCACAAAATTCAAATACCTATAAAGACTTAAATTTGTTTTTCTTAACTGAGTACATGTATTATAAGTATGAGTATTTATGAGCATTGTCAGTGGCATAAATACTACATATTATTATTTCTAGTCTTACTCTTCTAAAACTTTGATTCTACATAGCTATCTAATTATGACAAATATTACTAGCACAAAATTCAAATACCCATAAAGATTTAAATTTGTTTTTCTTAAGTGAGTTCATGTATTATAAGTATGAGTATTTATGAGCATTATCAGTGGCATAAATACTACATATTATTAATCCTAGTCTTACTCTTCTCAAACTTTGATTACACAACCATCATAGCTATCTAATTATGACAAATAAAAGACTGGTTATTAACTTAATTAAATTTACCACTCACCTGCCGCGCGTGTAGTAAGTTTTGGGCAGAAAACTTTTCAGATTCTTATAGGAGATCACAGAAGCAAATATTGTCGAATTGGCCATGATATGCAGCAGACGCGAGGACAGTCCAATGTCCATATAAAGTTGATCTGAAAACAAGTCCTCGCTGTACGGCAAAAGAAAAGTGCAAGGAATTAAATCGCGGCATGAGCCTGGGATGCAACAAACTCGCTTAATTAGCTTAATTAGACACTTAAGGAACTCAAAACTGTCGGCCATGGTAATACAGGCTTCACTACCTGGAGGACATCGTAGAGCCTGGCCAGGCCAACTAAGAAAAGTCTGTCAAGTTGAATTTTTATGGGCTATTTAATAGTAAACACAAGCGCGTGTGCTTCTTGTTTTTATGCATTTTCTTTTTCTCTTTCATTTTTATTTATGTTTGTTCATAAAGAAAATTTTTCCATTAAAAGCAAATGAAAAAAAAAATAAAACTCTTCATCCTTCACCCCTCTCTTTTATCCATAGTGGTACATTAATCAAACGGCGATAAAGTGAAGTTTACTGTTTACTTGGGTAGCAAAAAATTTGCATTCTCTTTACGTTCTAATTATGAAATTATGCAAAGCACTCGCTTGACGTGTGCAAGACAATTTCCAAGGGCATTCTTTAATCGAAGAAAGGCTTAAGAAAGTTCTAAGTAAAATCATGAAGTTCGTTTGAAATACCAAAACAATACTCAAGATTTTAATCATTAGTTTATCTTTCCAAAATTACAATTTATTTTTTTAATTAATATTTTTTGTACTATGCTATTACAAGTCAAATTTTTGTAAGTATTGATATGATATTTCCCAAGAAATGTAATAAATGTTTTGGAATTGAAAATTAAAATTAATTAAAATTAGAATTCGCAATGTGTAGAAAAATCAATGTGTATTCTCTAAGCAAATAAATGGCAAACGAATGTCACTTGCATAAAATGATTGAAAGTCTGAATTAAATTGAGCTGAAATGAATGCCATTAACTCGTTGGCGAGCAACTCACCCATAAATACGTAAATTGAACGGCAACGTTTTCACTGAGGTCATGTAAATGCGCAGGGAATTGAGGCGATCCAGCGACAATGTGTCCTCATCGACTGTCAAAATACTCGTGGCGCCAGCATTGACCTGCAGTTTGCCAGCAGCAACACTGCCAGGAGCGAGGATAACTCCTGCTGCATCGCCATTTCCATTTCCCTGTCCATCAATTCTCCTGCCTCCGCCCTGTGCGGTCAAAGTTGTTGCGCTGTCGGCAGACGTTGCCAGACTGTTGCTGTTGCTGCCACTGCCGCCCCCCGTTGACGTGGCCAATTGTGAAGCCGCAATTGTCTCGCGGTTCAATGCCGCAGATTGCGTTAAAAGTTGTAACTTTTTAATTTGCTGCAAAGAGAAACAAAATTGTCACTTTAAAGTACAGATATTTACGAGTCTGCTGCAAGGTTGAAGGTCAAGTCGTCAATACGTGCGTCAACAATTAGGTTGCCGAGACAACGCATTTATCTTTGGCATTGTTGTTATTTGTGCCGACTCCATGGAAATCAAATGCTTCGCCTGCCTTTGTTGTTCGGCAACAGCAAATCATTAGGACTGAATTTTCAATTGCTATTATTGTACTTTTTAAATTGGCTATAATTAGTTGGTATTCAAATCAATAACATTTTGAATGTGATTTGACGATCTCTCCTTTAAAGTTAGGCAAAAAAATAACTCAACTTTCAATAAACTATTTCTGCTATTTTGGTGTGAAAACAGGCTGTAAACGGTTGTCATGACATCAAATTGCTGTCTACTTGAAGCTTATAATTTTTATAAAAATGCTTTTATTTGAATGAACTGCAAACCTAATGATATAGATCAGGGGTGCCCAAAACTGTCTTGTGCTTGCACCAACACAAATATAAGAAATCAATTGCATACTTTGCCAGCAACGAAAGTTGACGGAAAACGGAATGTGCAAAATTGTGTGTAATTTACAATGTGCACTAGAAGCTTACCAATGTGTATTCTCACACTTCTCATATCCTATGTGCAAAACATAGGCGCTGGGCACCCCTGATAGATACACAAATAAGTAAACATATGCAAATGAATAAAAACATTTAAATCTGACAAGCTTAAAAGTGGTGCTTAAAAGCATTTAAACCATAACCCATTTATTTCTTAGTTTATTGGCTAGATTTCTCAACAATCACTACTATTTTCTAGTATTTTCTCATAGCCAAATCCTTTGGGTGGATTGCCAACAATTGTATTGCAGTCAGCAGATTGTTTCGATGAGCATTTCGAACAACAAATCATTGGCAAATGGAGTTGGCCAAACTCGTTCAAGCTGGCCATAACTGGGGGAAACAACCGGGATAACAACAATATAAGCAAGTCAATGAACCCATATAAAATTATAAATTGTTGCATTCTCGAGTCAAGAGTTGGACAAAAGCTTAAGAGGCAGCCAATTGAACAAACGGCCAACAACAGAATCGATTTCCACAATTTCCAATGCAGACTCCATTACACTGGAAATTTCCCTGATTGTTTTTCATGATTCTTCTGATGCTTTTTTCTATGACAGTTTCTGCTGTGATGGCACAATTTCCTGTGGAAATCAAAATTTAAATTTCTGTCCACTTATTGAACAAGATACTATATACTAAAGAATAAATGAAATTGCAAATCACAGGACTCGCATACATGTGTAAACGAGAACGACAACAAATCCAATTGGAAAAGTTTGCAATTGCAACTTGGCAAATAAGTACAAATCGAGAAGCAGCAAAAAAAAAAAATACTTCAACTTCAGAAACATCAGTCATCAGCCACGCCCCCTTTACGCCTATGCAAATTGCGGCATTTTCTATGATTTACTTTTTAAAGACAGGTCGTTTCCAAAAAAAAGTTCGCTATGAACATTTTCTCTAAAAAAAAGTTTCAAATGCGAAAATGGCCATCAACTTTGCGACCTGGCCACGTTTAACAGTTTACCGGCAAATCACTGGGGCGGCCAACACTGTAGGGGCGTGGCTTAAAGCGCTACACATGTGTCCATATGTGTGTGAAACTTTTCAGCTGATTTGAAAGTTTCGTTGTGACTTTAGAACAGAGTTTTTTCACTCTCTTTTTGTTCGACTACTTTTTGCTAAGTGATTTGTCGTGAACTTTACGAATTTAATTTTTGAATAGCCAAATTCTAGTAATGTGAAGTTTTAGCTAAAGTTTTTCTTCGGTCAAACTGCATACTGTGTGCAAGGAGCGAATTTTCATGTAAAAAGGGCCCAATAGGGCACAGAAATCAGAGCAAGAGCATTTAAAATATATAAATATATTAATTGAATATCAAAAAAATATAATATTTAACTAATGTTGAAAAATACCATAAATGATTTAGGGAATACGGATGACAAGTGCTGTAAGTCTTAATTGAAAACAGACAAAACATATAGAGTCCTATTTAACAGCTCCTCAGTTCGTCTTTGTGAGTCCGTTTAAATATGCTTTAAACTAGGTCAATGATTATTGTTTACTATTTGGTTTTTTCTAGTTTCTTAAGAGTCATTGAAACTTCTGCTTGTAAATTTAAAAAAGTTCTTTTTTCTGTATTCCTTTTATTGAAATATATTGGTATTGAAATGCTACTCAAACTTGTGTGCTGAAAACTTTCTCAATCGCAATGTCCACAAAAAGCCAAACCAAAATCAATGTTAATCAGGAGAGAATGGAATGAAAATCTCTGTTAATCACGCGAAATACAATCATAATTATGAACTATCAATTGGTAAGGTCAAACGCAGAACAACTGAAGTTGAATGCATAAAAAAGTTAATATTATTATCTCCATTCAACACGACGCTCATTAATGAATATATATTTTTAAATTGATAAAACATGTGGGAGAAAATATATGATGTGGGTGTGAAATTATGGTTTCTCTTGTCATATTATTACATTAAAGAAAATTATTATTCATTTATAGAATTCATATCTTGAATACTTATTTGGTGAATCATTCACGGTATTTATATTTATATATATGCATTTATTAACCCTAGATTTCTATTTACTCTTAAATTGTTTTTCAGCTGCAAAGTTTTTAAAGTTTCTCTCCTGCAGTTGCCTCAAATGCACCCATCGATTTTTGCTAATTAGAAGTCCGTACATTAAAACATTTTCTTCGACGGTACCTTCGATAGTTTGGGTCGAGTCAATAAAAAGGATGCCAACTATTTGGCAAGTTGAGAAAAGTTGAAATGCTGGCATTTAATCGACCCAATTATGCTGGCAACTTCTTTTTTCTGCTTCGTCAGCTATTTGAAAAAAAAAAATTAAGAAAAATACCAAAAAATAAGGGAATTCAACATAAAAGTGTTCCGCAAAGTTTCAGGTTCACATGGCGCATACTTAATATTGAAATGCCATAACTTAAGTGAACTCCAAGGCAAACAAAATTAATTTAAACGCATTAAAAACTTTGAGGACTCCTCAACGGTCTTTGTCTTTTCATTCTGAAGTCAACTCCGAGCTAAGCGGACTGAGCAATAAAAACTTGCTTAATTTCCGCGCCTGCCTCGATCCTAAAAGATGAATATTAAAACATGAGCTAGCTAATAGATTATGCAGTATAGTTGGCTCATTCATAAACTTATTTCCTCCTCGCTCGAGGTCCTTGACATTGAAACACGGCTGGGAGAGCGGATCATGCTGCCTCTCCATTTTACGGAAACAGCTGCAATCAGGACTCACATAAATTTGCATACCAAAATTGAAGCTTGATGCATGCGGCATGCGGCAAGAGCCTCCGTTGCTGTTACTTTTATACCGCACTTCGCGAAAACAAAGTGTGTGCTCAAGGAATAAAACATGAGCCCAGACCCAAATCCTCCCTTGCTCTCGTCGAGTCACTTAAAAACTTAAGCAAGTGGAGTGTGAGAACGAAAGCCGACAACAACAACAACAACGAAAGCCAAGCGAGTGGAATGGGCAACGAAGCTTCAAGGTCTAAGGACATTGACAGCACCGTTAAGGACAAACCGGATACGCACTTTTCACCCAACATCACACGGCCATTCCGTTATTGTCCGGGTTCAGTGGCAGTGCCAATGGAAGTGAGTGTGGGCATTGTTTGGCGGCCCAACCAGGTGTCCTGAGTAGCATCGTGTCAGGATCATAAGTGACCAGTTTAATTGCCGCTCATTTATAACAACTCTGAGGCACAGTTGAGGAGCTGTTATGTGGTGTAAAAAAGTGGTCTTTAACTTAAATTTGAAAGGTTCGGGCAGTATTAATTTAATTAAATTTAAAGTTTAAATAAAATCCATATTGCCAGCAGTTTAAAGTGCAGTGAAAATTTCATATTTAAATATTAAAATTTTTTTTTTGTTTATTTTTCAACAATTTTTCTAGAACAGTTCATCATGAGTGGAGCAACCCTTTAACTTCGATTCAGACTTGAGCTGCTTGTCTGACATACAACTTATTGATTTTACTCTCAGTCACATTTCCTACCGCAACTATCTACATTGATTTCAGAATATTGGACCATTAAGCAAGCAGCTGGCCAACAAATTGGCCTTTTAAACCTTAAATACATACATATGTATGTAGATGAAGTCAAAGGTTTTCATTACCGGGCAAACATGGGCATCCATTTTGTGGCTGGCTAAGTCGTAGCTCGAATTGTGGCAGACAAATGTAAATTGCGGCCCAATGACAAGCCCAACTACAGGCTAAATAAAAGTAAAACCCAGTGAAAAATGCGACTAGCATGTACTACACGTCCTTTCCAATTCCAAATCCCAATTTAGCAGCTGAAATGTGTATGAGTGTGTAATAAATCTGGCGAGAGCCGCAAACCAGGCTGGCAAATATTGAATATGGCTGTAGGTTATAAATTATGGCACCCGAAACTCGCTCGACTGCCGCTTTTCACATAATTTATGCCAGGGGAAGTACACACAAGCGAGCATGTCTGTGCATGCACATGACCATAGAATCAGCCAGAGAAAGAGTATAGTATAGATTTGTAGTGTTTATATTTTTTTCTGTTTTTCTGTTCATTTTCTGTTCTTACCTGTTGACTGTTCAGGGATTGCGCATTTTGCATGACTTTGTCCAGAATACGGAGTATTATCTCCGCAGCCATCTCACGCTCCAGTTGTGTGCCTTTCAATTGCAAATAGGTGTCGAGCTGCGAAATAGTCAAAGAAATACGAGCCAGAAGTATCAGACAAGTGGCCCAAAAAGGTGCAAGTAAGTGGAAAGGGCACAAGAGTCTCATCTCTTCCCTCTCTCTCTCTCTCTCTCGCTTCCATTCGTTAGGCGGAAAATTTGTGTGCGCATTAAAATGAAAAATTGTTGCCATGCGGCCGAAAGAGGAAAAAACTTTTCTCTGAAAATTGTGTGAAAAATTGCAAGTCGCTTGCCACTTTTCTTCTTATTTTCTTCATCTTATTTATTTTTCTCATTCATTTGTGTGTAAAAATAGTTTTTTGGCAAGTCGAATGGAGGATCCTCAGGTTCAGCTTCAGGTAAGTGTAGTTGGTAACTCTTTGAGCTGGAGTTTTTTTTCGCCTGAGTCGTTGCTTAAATTGCGCTCAACTTGGAGTTTCATCTGTGCGTCTGCGGTGTGTCCCAAGTTACGATACTTGTTTAAAATTGAATTTGCTGAATGCGAAAGCAGCATCAACTTTTCCTTCCTTATGATATTATGCAATTTTACAAGACAAAGTAGCTCAAGAACTCAAGTGGAAATCACGAGAATCGCAGAGAAAGCATTTCAGTTATTCGTTAGCATTCAGGTTTTTAATTTTTTTCTTTTGTTTTTTGCATTTTAGCAACTGTTAAGTTTTTGCATCGCTTTCAGCTGTTGGGAATTACATGGCTTTGTTTTTGTTTCTATCGGATTTAACCTTTTTATTTTGATCTGGGCACTGTTGACTGCAGAATCGCAGATGAAGGCGATCAAGCTTTTGAATTAACTTTTGAGCTTCATCGGATTTTATATTTATCGCTTATCAAGTTTAGTTCAGGCTAGGAAAGGCGCAAATCTTTTTGTTAATTCTATTTTGTCTTTAAAGGATTTTGTTTTTTTTGTTATTAGTTATTTGCAAACTGTGAGTAAGTTTAATTTTTTTCTAACACTTTTTGTGTTTTCTATAGGCAGTTTTCACTGTACAATCACTGAGAAAGACGAGTGAGTTTTTTTTAAGAAATTTTATATTTAAGCCAGATTTAATATTTGTCAGTAATCTATTCGATAATTGGTTGCTCACCTCATGCAGCATATCGATGAGGAAACTCGCCTCGCCCGGCAAGAAACTCTGTCGTCGCTGCAGGGTATAGTCGAAGCAGGCCTTCAGTATGTTCGACGAGTTGGTCTGCTGAAATCCAGCGCTCAGTGCCCGGAATCGATTGTAGATGAGCAGCAGCTCGTCCCGCACGCAGCTGGAGAAGTCGGGGAGCAGCCAGCTGGAGTTTCCCGTGTCGCGCTGCTCGCAGATGCGTCGCGAGTGCCCCTCGTAGCCCCGCGGACAGTCGGTGATGATGGGGGCACCGGGTGCACTCGTGGGCCAGTGGACGCCAAAGCTCGACTCGGCATGGCAGACATGGGCCGCATTCCGTTCGATGACGTTGATGTAGACACTCCTCGACACTGGACGCACGCTGTTGGACACGAGGCACGCGTACTCTGCGGACTTTTGTATGTTGTTGATTTTGAGAATGCTGCCATCCGGATAGAGATCCTCCCACATCGCGGTCGCTGCATCCGATTGGAAGAGCACGCCGTTCCTGGTCCAACTATATCCCAACTGTGCATAGCGCTTGATGTCATCGTTGCCCGGCGACAAGCAGCGAACTCGCAACGAGTCGCCGCGTTGCAAGGTCACGCTCGCCGGATCCACACGCAGACGCGGCGGCGACTTGATGTGAATGTGCAACGAACGACATTGTTCCACGCCCCAATCGGTGACCTGTAAGACAAAGAGAAAGCCATAGAGATTAGCTTAAAGCATTGTCCCTTCATCTCTCTTCTTTTATTCGTATCTCCGTCTCGCCTGACTATCGTCTCATGTTCCAGCAACTAAAGTCTACATCAGGACAAAGTATTCATTAATCCTACCCAAATACTGTTCTCGGCCTAAGCAATGTTGCACAGTGGGACAGGTGTGAAACAAATGATGGCGTTATTGATGGATGTCGATTAATCCTAACCCTGCCTTTTGCCATTGATTAAGTTTAAAAATTATTTATGATTTAAAGCATATGGCTACAAAATTTAATGAATAAGTTAACTTTCCATCAGCCAGTTTTCTATGACGCTCTACGATGAGATTTACTAAGTATTTTCATTGTCTGAAAATCGGGGATTGTTAAAATTTCTTTTTTTACATGGGTATTTAAGGGTTAATAGATTTTGGGCCTAGCAAATTTAGTAGCCAAAGCTTACGAGTGTATTTTGTATTTCTTTAAAAAAATTTTATATTTTTTAACTCGATGTATTGTTATTATTCGGAGATATAACTTCAACTTAATTCATTTTTGGCCGATTATTACATTTTGTTAGTAAACTTTATTCACTGTTTGAATTTACATTTATACTTTCTCAACAATTTTAATTCCTTCCATAAAAATATCAGCACGACGTTATCAACCTCCTCTATCTGCCTCTCTTCGCCAACTACTTTAATTTCTAAGAACAATTACATATTCTCACATATAAAACCACATCTGTCCCACAGTGCGACATGATCCCTTAAAGTCGCTGCTCTCCATGTATTCATAAGTATCAGCAAGAACAACAAGTGCAACCAGAGAAGGAGGCGAATGTCAAAGCTCCTTTTCAATGGGTCAACAATTGTTGACTGTTTAGTGGAAGCAGATGCTTGAATTTAGTAGTTCGGCTTTCAGACTCAGACGCTGTGCTGTGTGGACTGTCTGCTGTTGGCCAGGCTAAAAAGCGTACACATTGTCTGCTGATTGGATATGACTTTTGGCTGATTGCACGCGCTCTCTTGCCGAATGGACTGCTAAGCCTTTGTGGTAAGGGGGGATAAGATGAGCATGTTGCGGTGTGTTGCTACTTAAAGCTCCACTGTGCAATGTGGCACACACATGTTGCAAGAAATAAAAGGAGAGGAAAACAAAACTTTTGCTGCTGCTCCACGGGGATACAATGTCTGAGTGCATGGAGATGGAGGATGAAGATTGAATGGAGGATGGAGTCATAGGACTGACGAGCTCGACAGGCATTAGTATAATACTGATGATGATGTTGATAATGATAATGTTGATAATGATGATGTTGATAATGATGTTGCTGTATGCAGTCGAGTGGGGGCGCATTTCCGTTTCAAATTTAAAAAAGCAGACAAACTAACGAGCAGCGACGTCAGGATCACACCTCGGGGCATGTGGCAGGCATTGACTTTGCCGTTGCCATTCGTGTTGCAAGTGTCTGCATTTGGCACTTTGTTGCAACCGGGCCGGAAGCATTTGATAGATGCAATTTTTCTCTTATTTTTTTTTAGAGGTAGAGGCAATACGAAAATTGTCAAGTTGTTTCTGCTTTATGGCGTCTAAAGTAACTGTTTTAAATTTGGGGCACGAATCGAAAAGTAGACAACGGTTTTAGCTTTTACGACTGTGCAACGTCAACAAATCTTTGCCAGCCACAAAATTCCAATTGCCAATTAACTCATTTAGCCACATCGCAGTGTGACAACAGCGAACACAATTTTTTATGGCTCAAATGTGATTTTATTGCCTCGCAGAAGACTGAAGCTCAAAGTTGCGTCTCATTAACAGTCGAAGTCGTTAAACAGCACATTGTACGAGAATGGCTAATGTCATTTAGTCCTTACTCCTCTCTGCCGCCAATAAAAATGGCTGTAAATGGTGGCATGTCACAACACTCAGGCCACAACATTTCCAATGTTAATGATGCTGATGCTGCTCCAAAATGGTTCCCTTTAATAGTCGGTTAGATAAAAGCGTCTTTACGAACTGAAAAGTGCATGAAACCACGGAGGAAACTAAGCATGGGCTAAGGACACGCCCCTTCAACAATATATATATATATATATAAAATTTCTAATCCAACTTTCAAATGATTTTGGAGAATATTTTAAGAGATATGTGTACATAATTTAATTTGATGTATTTATGAAAAAAAGGATGTCTACAACTCTTGACAAAAATATTCTAGCATTCAGACACTGATCATTTTAATTCGATTTTTAATCGATCTTGAAGAAATATTTAGGGAAGACGAAGATTTTATACTCTTAAAATCGTGTACAATTTAAAAAAAAAACTAAAATTTTCTTTTCACTCTTGTTTTAATTATTCTTTGAATTTTTTAATTTGATAAAAATGTTCAAATAGGTATCTTTGGCTCTTTGTATCTATTTTAATCTCTCAAATTGATGCTATCTATCCAATACAATTGCTCAAACAAATAATACCCACTTTTCCATAAACCCATGTTTTGTTGTAAGAAATTCAATCTGACATATAACAAATTTATAGTTCAATCTGACATAAATCAATGAACGTGACAGAAGCACAATCGACGGGAAATTGGGCAAAATGCAGTCAAGCTTCAGGGCGACAACTCCCCAAAGGTGATGAACTAATTGCAAGTTAATATCAATAAATAAATAATCATTGCCCATGGCTATTTTCTTGAGTTGCAACTCAAGTGCTTGTATATTGTATGAATATGATGATGGGGGGTCCCCAGTGCACAATGGACGACACGACTTGCCACACACACTGTTGACGTGCCGCACAACACTGAAACCTTGGGGGTGAATAATATTGAAAAGGATTTAATGCCTTACAGTTTCAAGATGGCAAAAATCAACCATTGGGGATTGTGCATTAAGCAAAGTCCGCTGAGAAAGCAAAAACAAAAAAAAAAGTATAGAAAAATAAAAATGCGAACACAGTCCGCTGATTAACGTGGATTTATTTTAGCAACTGCAAAACGTTTGTCAGAAGGCAGCTGCCCCTTTCCCTTCTCCTTCTCCATCGTCTTCCCCTTGTCCTAGAATCAACAACGATTCGAGCATTTCTGCCTTTGATCTGATGGCGTCATTACGTGGTCCACACTGTAATAAGTGGAATGGAATGGAGCGAAGCTGGAGACTAGGCGCACCAAAGGCACAAAGCGACAGTCCTAAAAAAAAAGAGAAAAGAGAAATTGTGCTAGGGGACTCATACAGTGGTTGAAAAGCACGCGGAAATCCCCTCGGCGTATTCGGACAAGGCATTAAATACAATTGGTCCTGGGCTTTAAGAAAATCTTCGCTCGTTAGCTCTGCGGTTGAGTGTGCAAAGCAACAGCTGCTCCTCCAGATGCCCTTGATGCTCTTTGTGGTCTTAAAGTAAGGAAATTTATGGCACTGACTTGAGACTGCAGCTCAAGGAATACGATTGCAACACCCGAGTGGGGCACGTTGCAATAGCTTAAACAGCTTGTAGCCTTGCAGCACGTGCACCAACACTTCGTGCAATTTAATAATAGAATAATCCCAATGTGAAACAAAAATCATTCGAAAGTTAAGCACTTTGTTAAGTGAAATCTTTCACTAGTAAATCAAATATAGTTTTGAGTCTGTAAATAAAACAATGTGGAAATTTAACTATTCAATTTAAGATTAAGGTTAATCAGTTCTGTATTGCTTTACCCTTAGCCAGAAAATCTATTTTGAATATTTGTATGCATTCATCTGCATTTAGAAAACCATTCTTATTTTAATAATGATAAAATATAAATTTATTTTATTATTTTTTAGTAAATCCAAATTAGATTTTCTCAAAAATGTAAATTTTGAGATCAGAAATGTGTGAGACTTAAACAAAAGTGAAATTAAATTAACACTTTTGTGTATAAATATTTATTTGTTTCTGTCAGCGCAAGTTAATATCCAGAAATCCAATTAAAATGACTTTTTAATTGTCTTTGCTAACAGCTTTTTTCCAGTTAAAATCTATCTGTCTCTCTCAGTTCGTCGGAACTGCTGTTAATTCAGTTTGGGTTTCCTGGTAATTTGTGAATTTCATTGAAACTTTCAACTGACTAATCAGTTTAATTGCCTTGCGTTAAGCTGGCTTTTCAAGAGACCTTCAGTCCCGCCTGTCAGTCAGTCAATGTTGAACTAAAAAACTCAAATACACGCAGTAAAAAATTAAAATAGAAAACCATCCTTAAATGCCACAAAATTACTTTTAACTTCTAGCTATATTTCCTTAGAACGTGGCTTTTAATTAGCCAAATTAAAAAAAACCAAGAAAAAAGTGAGAACCCTTAAAAAAAAAGGAGAGATTAAAATCAGTTGAATGTGGGTTGGTTTGATTTGTGCGTTCTCAGTCTGCAAATAAAATGTTAATCTATGGGATTTAAACATTTGCCCAACTCTTCACTCAGTTGTGGATTTTCAGCCCAAATTTTGGCTCTCCTTTTGGGACTTAGTCGCACTTACTAAGTCTTTAAAGTGTTCCAGGCCATTAAATCGTAAACGCCGACGGGCCGGTAACCATTTTTGTTTATGGCTTGGCAAATAACAAATTACGCAAATGGCTTGTAAAAAATATTGACATATAATACCACAACAACAAGAATCACATTCAGGAAGTTCCCATTCTATGGCTGCTCTCCTTGTTCGAAGTATGAACAACATGTTTATGACCTTGAGGTGGGCATTTACTTTATGCCATTGAAATTTAGTGAAGGGCTCACAGTAAACCTATGTCTAAGTTTCCGAAAGAATGAAGAAGGAAAATAAGTTATAAATCAATTTGTAATTCGTTTATTAGGGTTAGCTACAGTGTCTGTCAATAAATCAAATTAGTTGCAGGGAAATTGAACATTTACTTCATTTTACATTACTTTTCCCAATTTCATGTGTTATATATTTTTTAGAATAATAATAAGACTAATAATCTCACCTTGCAACTGTAGACACCCTCATCGATGCGACTGGCTTTGGTAACGCCCAAAATGGCCGTGTAGACATCCTTCGTTTCCGGCGGCAGCACCGTAGTCCAGATCTCCCTGAAAAGAGCATAATCATAGTTTGTTTTAGTACATGTGTTTTTGCCAGCTGATGGGTTATATAAGTACTAGCCAGGCTAATTAGCAGATGCCACTTTCGCTTTCGCACTTGTGTCAGATTCACATTTTCACACCCAACAAACACACACAGAGCATCAGAGCAAATGAATTGGAGCATATGCAGCTCCCCCGCTAATTGACCCACTAATAACAGCTCACTTATCATGTGTAGGCTAAAATGCATCTGTAGAGTGTGTGTGTCTGTGTGCATTCAGTGCGGTGTGTGTGAAAAATCATGGCTAATGTGAAAACAATCGCGGATGCTGCGGTTCGAAGTCAATTAGCAGGCAACATGATGCATTCTCGAATGTTTTTCAAAATGTTTTCGATTACAGAACCTGTTACAGAACCAAAGCTTAAATATGGCAGGTCTGCATCAGCGCCTCATCAAAAATGTGGCCAGATCGTTCAACTCTTAACCCATTTTCTGCCGACTAGTCAAACAGCAAAATTTTTAATTTTCAGACCGATTTTTTTATGTGAACCAATGTATTCAATTCCAAATGGCAAATTAAGAAAATTAGAATATCAAGAAAATGTTCACTCTGGTCTTCAAATATTTAAAATATAAATTTAATTTAAAAAAAAATAAAGTTTTAAAAATGAGAATTTTAATTTAATTTTAATCCTCATATTCAATTTTAGAAAGTCCAAATTAGCCTAGAAAAGGGGGTTATAACAAAAAAAAACACCACTTTTTATCGCTGCATTAAATGGGTTAAAAGCAATATTGAATCGTCTATTATTTACTGAAATGTGCTTGGAAATTGAAATTCGGAGTAAACTCGCAAGAGCTTATCGACTAGCCATCACAATTTTCTGACTTTCAACCGCTGAATTAGAATCCTTGGCAACTATTTAGCAAAAGTTGCACTCATAAGCATTTAATAAAGTTGCAATCAAGGTAAATAATTAAAACCTACCGAGCTGAGTCTGCAGATAGCTGCTTACCTGTACCACCTAACCACTTGCAGAGGGGGATAAGTGCTTGGAGGGTGGTAAAATGGGGACCTTGAAGTAAATCCCATTCTAAAACCAAAACCCAACTCTTGCAGTTGGCAACAGAGTCAACTTAAGTGCAGTTTGAGGTTTTTGGTAGCAAACAAACAGCCCCCTCACTCCCTCCATCCTTCTTTCCGCATGCTTAGTAAGTGCATTCCACTAATAACTTTTACGCACGGCTAACGTTGGCTTCCAGGATAACAGCATCGTCATAACATTGAAAAAGCGGCCAAAAACCGCACAAAGCGAAAGTGCGGTTTATACTCGTAAGCCGCATCACAGGTGCAATGGCCCAAACTGCAAAATGCGTATGGAATAAAGGCTCAGGAAGTTACTGACAGGCAAGACTGTGCTGGTGAGCATGCGTGTGTGTTTGTGTGTGTTAATGTGTTAGTGGAGGCGTGGCATTGTCGGGCATATAAAGCACTTAACCTACAATTTGCTAATGGCTCACGGCACAAGATATTACCAAAGCCAGTGTCGGTCTATTCCTAGTTTGCCAGTTTGCTACGCACCTTCAAAATCAATTAAACGGCAACGGAAGTAATAACATTCTGTGCAGGAAGTGCGTAACGCTTAAATGCAGCAACAGCAGCAACGACAGCAGCGGCAGCAGCAGCAGCAACCGCAAAAACAGCAAAGCTCTGTCCTCGTTTACAGCAAATGAGCAACAGCAAGAGCAGCAACAGCAACAACAATGGCTATCACGTACAGGAAGCTGCCTTAGTGCTGGTTACTTCTCGACTAATACAATTACGTACTACTAAAACACACACACACTCCCACGTATGAACGCCATGCGCCACCACCAATGGATAAAAGGAGCAACAACAACAGCAGCAACAGCGCCAACAACTGACAGAATACATAACCAACAGAGATGAACCCGTGAGCAACATCGTGAGCGAGTGTGATAGCAAATGTTGCAAGCGATATGCCGATCAATGTTATGCTCAGTGCTGTCATCTTGTGATAAAAAAACTGTTTTTAACTGAAAAGAAGATAAACAAAGCTGAAAATATCCTGAAAAGCAGGTCGTTTAATTTTTCGCGATTTATTTATTTTGTTTTGTTGGAAGACGCCCATCGCACTTGTGTGTTTTTCAGTTTTTTACTTAGCTTTGCAGTAAATGTAGTCTTGCAGTTGCTGCATAGCCCCTTTTCTCGTCGGTTTCATCCCTGCGAAGCCATGCCATAAGTTCTTCGCTCTTTAGCCAAGCATCACTGTACTTTTGTTTATATTCTTTTGTCTATATTCTTTTGGCAAAGCTGTGGTGGTATTTGCAAATATCGATAAAAACGTACGGCTCTTACACGCATTTCTACCAAAACTGGTATAAATATGTTTAGCGTTTAGTGTTTTTTCTTGCAAGTGGCAACCGTGCTGCTATTTTCATAAAATTGATGACAACATTAATGAAAACGGAAAAAAGCCAAATGCATTTCTAAACAGGTCAGAATTCCCGCTTCCCGCAATTCCCAAGTTTTTACGCAATTGGTCTTCAAAAACAGCCAGATTCGACGAGAAAAAGCTAAATTGGCAGCACTGGTTATGCTAGCTCGATAGATAGTGTCTATCAATTGTTTCTCACTGTGGCGGTTGCTTAACTTTCAATGATCACTTTGCTGCTTCATGTTAAGTTAACAGCTGTTTAACATAACTTGCATATTAAATGATTTACATGAATTCACTTACACAAAATTAAAGTCAAAGATTAACTTGCTTAAATATTTTCAAAAAAGCAAACTATCGTGGCACGCAAACATCTCCAGGAGCAAAGTCAACAGAGCAGCATTATTGTGGATGTTGTTGTTGTTGATTTGTTGCTCAACTGCATTTGTAAACATGCAACAACTGTGGAGAGGCAGTGTGGCAACGATAACTGCATTGGCACTTGCTCTGGATAAAAGCGTATGAATGTGTGTGTATTTAACGTTTTAGCTCACGTGCAAAGTTGAATGGATCCCTTGTAGAGCAGTTCAAATTTGTGTTGCTCAGTCAGTCGCTGTGATTTTTGGTAGAGGAAGAAAATAGTTCATAAAACAGCAGTGGCAATAAAGTTGACTGAAGGTTTCCAAATGCCATTTGTAATTGCATATCAATTGGATGGTTTTAAGCGGTGAAATCGAGTCACACGATTTGCTATGGAAACTTTTCTGCATTTAAAAGGAATATTTATGCAGAATATTAAGAAGTGAAATTGGATTCGTATTTCGGAAAAGGTATAAGATATAAGATATATATCACATGCATACAACCAAAGGTTGTCACTTTTGAAATATTTCTAGAGCTACCAGACTGTGAAATTGGAACAAAGGTTTTCCTCTTGGCTTTTTGCTTTACATTTCTGCTTAGATTTGATTAAAAGAAGTGGACTACAGTGAGTAAATTAACCACACACACATCTCGAACAATCAATGAAAAATTTGACTCTGGGCACTTGTGTAAATCACTGCGGACGGCAGTCTGCGCTAGTGACGAAAGCAGCACGAAGGGTGCGAAAGGCGACTAGCAATATATACAGGAAGAATGGACCATTTTCTATGACTGTCCGATCAGGTCGTGTTATATACCGATCGAAAGATATCAATTTAATTAAAATATGTGCATACTAAGACTTTGGGAAACTCACCTGGTTCGTGGGATAAACAGGTGTGAATATTATTTTGTTAATATTTCTAATAAAAAATACGCTTCGAATGACACCTCAATCATGAAAATCTGACAATTGGTTCAAAATATAATTTATTTGGAAATTTTTTGTCGCCTTCCGAAAATGAGATGAAAAGTCAGTCTGTCTGTTTATTTGCTTGTTTGTATCAAAGCTTTGATATAGCTTAAAAGTTGAAATGATTTCGAATAAATCGCTAGTTTAGCGGGAAATCGCTAAGACCTGCTAAATTCGCTAAATTTGAGAGTGCCGAGGGCCACAATTCGTATGTAAAACTTAGTATTATTCGCCACAAAATTGGATATCAGAAATTTTGGGGCATAAAAATGTTTTCGTCACTAGACTTCTACCGCGTAAAGAGGAATTTTTTTTATAAGATATGCATAAATAATTGTGCAAATGTTTGCGGTGATATATCAATAGCTGTGAGCGAACTCTGCTCTCGTGTTCCGTTGACAACTGGAAGAGCTATAATTCTAGGGGAGAGCGAGAAAGAGAGAGAGAGAGATAGAGAAAGATAGAGAGAGAGAGTAAGAGCGCCAGCAATAGGGATTAGATTTGCGCATTGCTAAAGCCTTCGGGCTTCCAAATACAAATCCATCGCAATGGTTTTATGAGTTCATAAAATTGGCGTGTATGTGTTTATTCTCTGCCCCGCCTCCCCCGCTCGGTTCGATATCATGGGAAATTGAAATTGTGAAGTTACTTTTCTGCTGAATGTTTTATGCGTTGCCCCGTGCAAAACTCGTAAATATTAATAAAAACAAGTTTTTCGCACTGTTGGCCTGAGCAATGCATTAAAGCTGCAGGATCACACTATAATCGTAACTTGATTACGAATACGATATAGTAGAATGTACAACAGAGTCGAAATTCAAGAGAGAACAAAGACACACGACTATATATGTATGTATGTATTTGTACATAATATGCATAGGCTCGTCCACAGCAAACATATAAAAACTTTATTAAACGCAACTACGCATAAAAATAAAACGATGACAAAGTACGCGACGCGTTTCCAGCTTCATTTCCAGTTGTTGTCCCTTTGCGTGACTGCGACGCCGACGTTAGCAAATTTTTTTCATGCCTTCTTCTGTTGTTTTTTTTTTGTTTTGTTTTTTTGTTGCTGTTGGGCGTACATTTCACTTGAAGTTGTAACAAATTTCATTACAATCGTAACAAGAAAACGTGTCTCAACAACTAAATTGCTAAAGCGAAAGCAAAGACAGAAATTGCACATAACCAGCCCCAGCCCAGCGACATGGCCAAAAGGCTTGATTGGCTTTTTTACAGAGCCAGCGCTGCAGCAAGAATTTAACTTTAACAGACTGATGTTAAAGCGCATGAGCCTAACAGTTGATATGCTTTAGTTTAACAGTGCATGTTAAATTGCTGTCTATTCATGTGAATACAAATATATGTATGTATGTTATGTTATACAATTTCATGTGTATATCGAAAATAGCAAACGCCCCCCACATTTTGGCCAGGCCAAGAGCTGCCCCCACTCCTTAACAGTTTGCTATATTATTTGCCCCTTGGCATATTGCTGTCATACTATGGATTTTGTTATTGTTATCATGGCGGCATTTGCCTTTTTTGTATAGGTCAAACCTGCAACAGCATTTTCATTTCATTTTCTTGCCTTCTTCGTTTTTCTGCTGACAAGCAGCTGCCTTTTTCGACTTTCCCAATTTTTATTGATGTGCGTTATGGGCGACATTTCGACTTAGGGCAAGGAGGTCTCTCGACCTGAGGGGGGATTGAGGTGTTAGTGAATTTTATTCAAATTTGACGCTAATCAAATGGCACGTGACGGGGTTGTCGAATCTCTCGAGGGACTGACAAATTATGAAAGGGAAATTGAGTAAGGTATAGAATTTTGAAACAATGTTATGTTTTTAATAGATCAATTGAATTTGAACTTCTATGGCAGCCACTTTAAGAGCACAATTTTGAATTTGTTGCTCTTTAAGTTTTATTCCTAAATATTTAAGAGTTGATTGATAATTTTGAAAAATATGACAAGTGGCTAAAAAAATAATTATTAGGATTAGAGCAGAGTAGTAATTCATATTGGAGTCAACGTAATTTAGAAAGTGGTCTCTAGATTCCAATTTGAATAAACAATTGAGAGAATACTCGGATAAAAATCTATTTCATTGCGGAAATATTTAAAATAATTAAACTTTAATAAAGTAAAGATTATATCGAATGTTTATTCATTTATTCGATATCTTCTTCCTTTGTTCCCAAAGGAGTCGCCATGAATAAAAACTACTTGAGTTTTTTCTGTGTTTATGATAAAGTCCTTTATTGGCATTAAGCAGAATCGCAAATTGCAAAGACATAAAATCTTATGGATTATAAAATGTTATATGTAGTTATTGATTCTAGGGGCCATATTTGATAACGTTTTCAACAATTTCACTAGGTGTTTGTAACAGGAATGTAACTAAGTTTCGATTATTTGCATATGGAGTGTAGTATTGTGGGGGTTACAGGTGCATTGGCTCTGCCAGGGTTGCCGCCATCTTCCGATTGCTCGACACACTCTTGTTTAGCCTCTTTCAAGCCAGACGACCGCCTCTGACGGCCTTCACGCGTCCCAGGAGACGCTTCTGCCAGTTGGCGAAAGGACGCCAAGGACGCGCGACCGTCAGACGTCGCCAGCTTCATTTGTCCGTCGCTGTGCCAGCAGGATTAGCCTCGCCACCATCAGCTGAATCGTCGGTGGCCAGCTCAATGGCCTTCGACGCACTGGGATCCGCAATGCTGCCAAAGTAGTTGCCAGTGGGCTCAATGTCCACCACACGCTCCACGTCGTCCAGTTTGGGTGGTGCTGGCACCGTTACCATGAGTATGCCGTCCGCCGAGAATGTGGCACGCGCCAGGGTTGCATCGTAGTGCCGGGGCAGCTTGTAGCAGCGCGTAAACTCCTTCGTGATGCACAGTTGTCCCTTGTCGGCACGATCATCCGACTGCTGGCCCTCCACACAGATGGTATCGGTGTTCTTTGCCTTCACGGTCAGCTCGGACAGCTGGAAGTGATGCACATCCAGGACCACCTTGAAGGTGCCCCGTCCGAGCGAATCCGGCTCCGTGCCCGTCTCGATGACCACGCGTCCGACCAGGCACGAGCCGTGACACCAGGCGCTGTCGTCTACCCGCAGATGAAACTCCCGGGCGCACACGTCCATCTCGTGGGAGAGGTGATAGCGCCGTTGCCGACACTTCGGCTCTCCCGTTGACCAGTGCCTCCTCGGCGGCCAGTGAAAGTGTCCCCCGCCATGCTCGTGCTCGTGCTCCCAATCCCAGTCCCAGTGTATGGGCATTGCTTATGAACTACAGGGTAGTGTAGTGTACAGTGTTGTGTGATGTGACTTGTGTGTTGTTTCGTTGCACACGGAGCAAACGCGTTGCTTTTTGGCTAAGAGTGCCAAAAAAACCGTTGTCCTTGGCTGCCTTCCACCCTGCTCGACTCTTACTAACTAACTAACTAAATCAACTAACTAGCTAAGTGGCTCGAGTGCGCGATCCGACAAAATATGCAAAAATTATTATTCAAACCGTTTCGATTGATTGCGACTGTACCTCAACCTGACTCAGGTAACAACTGCGCTGTGCCATTTCTAGAATCCTTCCAATGCCCCGCATAAATGTTGCAAGTCATCCATCCCTTCACTCTCCTTCTCCTCCTTCCCAGCCAGCAACGCATAAATTGTTGGTGGGGCGTGGAAAGTGGAGCGACCCCCAAGTCGAATTGTTTGATCAATATTTGCTGTACTCGGTCGAGTGCAACCCTTGCAGCTATTTTTAAACCCTCCCAAATGGCGCCAATGGCTTGGAAACTATCTTTAACCCCCAGACAAGCCAATGGCAGTTATGCGATAATGCCCCATAACATTATGAAGCAGAACCAAACGAGTTTATGCAACTAATTGTGGCATTGTCGCCTCGCATAAGCGACACATGCCTCCGATGAGATGCGTTTCTCCATTCTCGACTCTCCCTTTCTCTCTTCTCCCTCTCTTTCCGCGCACTAGGGCAAATGTAACTAATGAAAATCGTGACCCCCACTCGGCACGTCTCTCATATGAGACTGTCACATACACAAAGAAGCACATGGAAATACAGGGTGTTGCAGTTTCTCCCAGAAACTAGTTTATAGTAAAACAAATAAATATTTGAAGCATTGGAAGCGCTTGAAAAATTAAATAAAACTTCTGAGTGCAGCTTGAAAGTTGTTGAAAATGGATTTCAGAGTATTAATCAGTAAAAATTCACAGTCTTGGAAATAGATTGCAGAATACTTGAAATTTGTAGAAGTTTTTTTTTTCGAAAATTACAAATTTACGTAGTAGTATTGTACAATATTTAAAGGATAATCGGAACCCATAAGATAATTCTTAGTTTCCTAAATTAGCTTGAAAGTCAAAAAGAAATTAACTATTTAATTTATGACAGTGAAATTATCCTTAAATTGACAAAACTATTTTAAAATAAATTGCTAATGACTTTTAAGTCTTATTTACAGTTCAAATTTTAGCTGGCGCACCCTGTATACCGCTTACATATGAAAGAAAGTACAAAGGAGTTGAGTACAACAAAATACTTGCACTGGAGTTGTCCTCGACATCGCTGGAGTTGTCAAGACATTTGCTCTCTTGTTGTTATTGTTTTTGTAGCTATTATTATTGTTGTTGTTAGTGTTTGGACCCGAGTCGAGGCAATTTGTAAAATAACAAAGTATACAATATATACGCATCTTACTTATATCGTGTTGGGGGTCAGACAATTTCGCAAACTTGGCTGCTGAAATTGAATTTCTGCTGTTAGCTTTACAGTTTGACAAATTTTCAGCAAACAAGCCAAAAGTGACGGCAGCTCTTGACATGGCTAAAATGACAGGACTTCGTGCACACCACAGTGCAACGGGGGAGACTTTGTACTTCTTTAAGAGATTGTCTGTTGAACAGGAACTAAATGGCGTTCGCTGGTTTGCTTAAAGTTTTAGCAAACGACCAAAGTTTTTAAGCAATCGTTTAGTTAATGAAACAACGTTAATTAATAGGTAAGGCAAAATAATGAAGCTTGAAAGAAAAGATAGAGACTGCGAGAAAAAAAAATGAGTAGGAATAAGATTCAAGGATTTGATTTTCAGCATCATTTAGTCATTGACGTTATAAGTATGAAATTTGTTGCTAAGTTCACTCTGAATATTTGTAGTTAATGGATTGAATTTATCATTTGAAAAGTAGGATTACCAATTGCTTAAAGTTCATCAGGGAGGCTACTGATAATATCATCGATAGTTGTTATTGCTTATTTGCTTAACGAATCTATGTCAATTTTGACGCCTGAACAATTTTTGTTCACTTTTTGTACACGTGTTTTGAAAATTAGCAACGGCTTGTGACGGAAATATTTATCTAGGAGAATATAATTAGACAAATAATTATCTCAATTCTTACGAGTCAAAGAGGCTCACAAAATAACTTTCAGTATGCGACGGTACGCAAAACAGATCAGATTAAACTATTCGGTTGGTTGCCTTAAAAAGTGAAGTAGAAAGTAACAAATATAATGGAGCCATTTATTTAAAGAACATTTTCAAATGACTTTGCGGAGTTAAAGTAATTTAAAGTTATCGTCAAATAACTGAAGTAAATTATCAGAAAAAAGTTGATGTAACTAAAATTGATCGTATTTTAATTGAAGTGTTAAAGTAAGTGTATTTAGAGTTATTTAAAAATAGTGATTCGTCTTTGTTTTCCTATGGTTCTCGAATTCCAAAGGAATTGTATTGTAACTTAATAATAATAAAAATAACTTGACTCTTATTTCGCACCAAATTGGATTACACTTGAGCAGGTAATTGCCGTGACATAAATATATACATTACACCACTTCGAATAATATTTGTAAATGCTTTTGGCAATGCTGAAGCTAATTTCAGCATAAACGGCTTTCTACCACTTAATGAGAGCCACAGTTTCCGTCGAATCGAGCAGAGGGGAAGTTGAATTAATGGCATACACATATGACTATCTAGACTCTAGAGGGAGCAAAGGGAGAAAGGAGGAATGGATGTTATCAGGGGATGTTAATTAAAGGGGCGACCTTCGTTAAGTTGCGATGGCTGAGAGTCAGACGACGTGATTGGAAAGTAATTGCATTAATTACCCAGCTGAAGCTGAAGCTGCGGCCTTGTACAGCTGTTAACTGGGTCAAAATTAGGCAAGTTAAAGGGCTCAAAGCCCGTCTCTGTTAGTCTGTTAAGGAAGTATGCAAAACAAAATATTTGATAATAAATCACCCACATTTGCCTAGTCCCCTCCGGACACTAAGTTCATGTGAAATCAGGCATAACTAATTCAGTTACTTCCGGTTATTTTAGTACGCAAAAGTGAAGTCAGCTGAGGCCAACTAACGAATAGAGAAGCTCAGTCCATCAGACTGGACCTGGATCCAATGTTTAGTCGTTTGTGTAATGCGAAGTTAGTAAATGTTCAAATGAATGACTTCACTTCCCTTTAGTTAAAATATTTACTCATATTTTCATTTTCATTTTTTTTTTTTTTGCAAACATACTTGTAAAAGGGGGAACATGTGTTTTTGCGGCTTTCCTACATCCACAATTATTTACACATCGTCGCATTCCTGTGCGAACGAGAATTGCTATGATGAGAAAACCTAACACGTGTAACACTTGACTGCGATAATCAGAAGATGAAGCCAAGGTTTTACTTTTAAAGCTGACTCAGAGGAGAAACTCTTAAATGAATTAAGCGTCATTTTCAATAATATTTATAAATTTAGGTAAATTTTGAAAATCATTTGATAGTTTATATAAAAAATATTTGGAATATATTGCTGGGGAATATTAAGAATTTCCATTGGTTAATGATTAATTTGCTTTTGTTAGGAACTTTAAAAGCTTCTGAACGCTTCAGAACTTTAATTAAGCAGGCTTAAGAACGGTCATATCTATGGTTTTAAGCAGGGTATCAAACCAAAACGAATATCGAACAGGATTACACCTTAATAACATTATAAAATTTTATGCTTAACCAAACCGAAACTAACCGCTATAGATGAATCGTTTTCTCAACGGTTATTTCGGTTCGAAAAAAATATTATTTTCAGTTAAGGTTACCGATTTCAATCGGTTAATACCGGTTAACGGTTAATGTTATGGGTCCGGTTTTAAACCCTGGTTTTAAGTTTTCTATGAATCTTGGGTAACTTTAAGAAAATGTGTTTTTATTAATTTTTTTCTGAGGAAAGTAACCGAAAATTTTCCATTCGTAAATTTTAAATAAATTAAATCTTTAGAAAATGTTTCAAGTTAATACAATATGCTTTGCTTTTGTAATATTCAAAGCGCTTTCACATCATTACTTAAGCATCATTCTTGCCATAGTGTCACTTTCAGCTAGTGTCATTGGGTAATTATGTTTGTTCTTATGTAAATTTATATACATTTCGAAACCTTTCCCCTTTTAATGAGATGCCTCAAGCAAAACATGAATTTAATTTAATACTCTTATGCGCTAATGCAAAAAAGGCAAATAGAAAGAAAGAGTTCTAGGAATTCGCGTAACATCTCGCACCACGCTTCAGTCCATTTGATATGCCGCCTCGTGCGGCATTTGCCCCTTTGTCCCCATTGCTTATGCGCTGGGTACTTATTGTGCAACAAATTTAAGCATCATGCTTTGAGGGGCAAATTGTCAAGGCTACATGGCCCGTTAGTTGTGGCTAAAGCTAAGCCCCTAGAATCCCCAGGCGGCAGACCCCATCACAGCAGTCGGCTCACTCGTCCAAGAAACAACCCCTCGTTAGTTACGGCCATATGCTTTTTATGTAATATGCCACAAAACAGATGAACCCAGAGAGAGAGAGAGAGAGAGAGAGAGACAGAGAGAGATATGAGGAAGTGTCAGATGCTCTAAGGTTGTATGAATACTCATTGCATGTGTGTGAGTAGTGTATGCCACACAGATGGGTTCCTGCCTTCGACTCATTCTAGAGCTTTATGATCAATCATTCGCCTTCTTGGCTGACTGCGGTTAGGCTGGACCAACTCTTGGTCCTCCTCTCTCTCTCTTCTCTATCACCGGGGTGGAAGAACGACTCATCGTCGTCTGACAAATCTTTATCTTTGCCCTGACTTATTTATCCTTTTTGGCCGTTTCATTTTTATTTTGCCAAGGCTTTTTATGTCATGTTTATTGATGTGTAAAAGTCATAAAGTCAAATTGAACACTTGTGCTGCAAAATCTCCACAGAACCCTCTTACGGAAATATTCCAGTCTCCCTCTTTTTGGTTCTTTTTGCCTTTTTGCCCCTTATTTGATTTCAGTTTCATACAAATTCCCTGTAAAATATAAAAATGCAACACTTGTTAGTTTGTTGCTTCAAATGCCCTTAATTTATGTGCACAACAACTTTTACTGGGTATATTAAAGTCTATCAACTTCTTGTATGTATTTTTGCCAACAATATTTGATGTAAAGTATTTGTTTTATAGCTTTCTATTTCAATGGTCAGCGGTGAAGAGACTTTTAAACTCTGGTGCAAAACTATAGCCGCACCCAGATTTTTCAGTGTACGGATAGAAAGAGCGGAGCTGGAAAAAAGATTTTACTACCATTTGAAAGAGCGTTAGAAATGAAAGAAAATTGATGAAAAACATCGACACTTTCCATTCAAAAATTAACCGTTATGTTGCATTTTCGTTTTGGGCAAGGTGCAAAACTATAGCCGCACTAGCTGATATCTTGTTCTTTTTTTGGCTAGCGCCGATTTTTTTGCTCAAACTTGGTTGAGTAACTATTTACGACAAATTAATAAATATTCCAAGTGACCAGTGCTTTCGGATGTCGGGATAGGTCCAAGTTCTGGCGCCCAAAAGTGAGAAATCCTAATTTTGAGAAATTGACAGAAATATTGGTCTCTCTGACAAAGTAGTTGGAAATATTTGATAAAATCTGCATGAATATGGCACAGAGAAACCCGGAGGATGTATTTCGAAGATAGGTTTTCATGGCCAGCGGCGATAATTGAGTGCTGCAAGCAATTCATTAAAGACCGCTAATGAGTTAGTGGCTGAATGTGGCCTACAAGTGTCCCTCTGGACCGTTGTACGGGTTTTAGAAAATTCGGAAACCATAGTGCGACAAATATTAAAGGTGGCTTCAAGGTTACTGAACCTCCATAAAGAGTCCCTGATGAAATTCGCCACAACTAACATTGCAACAAACTGGTCAAAAATTTAAATATTTAACAAAGATATGCAAATATTAATTTATCTTCCAAGATCACTTTATCGAATAAGAAAAGGTTTAATTTGGATAGTCATGATGGGTTTTTGCACTATTGGAGGGATTTAAGAAAGAACTCTTATACCTTCCTACGTGAAATTTTGGAGGATGATCTGTGATGGTTTGGGCGGCGTTCTGCGAGTCTGGATGCTTGTTGCTGGCATTTCCAAGCATTCTAATGAGCTCCAGGGAGTACGTGGATATATTGAAAAGGACGTATTGTCCTTTCTTCTCTCTCAAAGACGTGAAAAGTTCAATTTTCAACTGGACAACGCATCAATACACGTCAACCGTGAGATGCGTTCTGGGCTTCAAAGCAATAATGCTTGGTTTTTGAGTTTGGTTTTGCTCGTTTTACATCCTCCGGGTTTCTCTGTGCCATATTCATGCAGATTTTATCAAATATTTCCAACTACTTTGTCAGAGAGACCAATATTTCTGTCAATTTCTCAAAATTAGGATTTCTCACTTTTGGGCGCCAGAACTTGGACCTATCCCGACATCCGAAAGCACTGGTCCCTTGGAATATTTATTAATTTGTCTTAAATAGTTACTCAACCAAGTTTGAGCAAAAAAAATCGGCGCTAGCCAAAAAAAGAACAAGATATCAGCTAGTGCGGCTATAGTTTTGCACCTTGCCCAAAACGAAAATGCAACATAACGGTTAATTTTTGAATGGAAAGTGTCGATGTTTTTCATCAATTTTCTTTCATTTCTAACGCTCTTTCAAATGGTAGTAAAATCTTTTCTCTAGCTACACTCTTTCTATCCGTACACTGAAAAATCTGGGTGCGGCTATAGTTTTGCACCAGAGTTTATAAATGACCAGCTTTTGTAATACCCTTTCTGTACCAATAACTTCTGAATACAATTTTTATCAAAAACAATTTTTATCAAAAACTCTAAATCAGGCAGATCAGGATTATGTTTAATAGCCTATACTTTTGTGAAATAAAACTCAATGTGATTCTTAAGCTATTTAACTTTTTCTGTCAATCATCCATCTGCTCTGTTGTAAAGTACTGGGTATTTATTTAATAGTTTGTCGATGTGAATGGTCCAGGGTGATAGACGGCTGTGACTACCCCGCCACAGTGCAATGGTAGATGGTGCATGTTGCACTTACCTTGTTGCCTTGGTGGCATTCACAGGTGCGCCGCCTTTGAACCACTGGAACTGCATGCGTGATGAGCCTTGGGCTGTGCAGGATATGATAAACTCGCTGTCCTCGCGCACAGCGGCGTGCGGCTGATTGACACTCAGGTCCTGCAATGAAAGTGAGCCACAGACAGTTTCAGTTCACAATATATCACTAATTAGACATCAAATAGGGCGGGAAGGGGATAGGGTGGATTCGCTCCCTTGGCTCCTGTCAAGAGAGGGGCTTTGAGGTTTCCGGCTTCACGGTTATGTTAATGCAACTTAATTGCAGGCAGCCCTGATGGCCTCCTGATGAGGCCAATTGTTCATCTGTTTGCCACAATTAATAAATAATTATTTTCGATGTTGCCAGTTTGCCAGTTGTCCGTTGCAAGTGCCAAGTGCCACATTGTTTACATATTTACACATGTGTATATATTTGTTAACATGCCCCTCGTTTACTTATGCCCCACTGTAATTGTCATTGTTTTTATTGTCTGCCGCGTGACACACACGTGCCGCAAAAGTAAATAAATTAATGTTTCATTTGTGTCGGAAACAAAAGCAGAGGTGTCTATATTATGCAATGTTGCACATACATATGGGCATTGTAAATTATTATTTTTATTAAAAAAACGTCAACGCGAATATATGTATGATAAAGTGCAACGATTGATTGATTGGTCCTTCTTACTAGCATACATTTCCTTTATTAATAGTGTCAATTTGTCAAGTGTCAATACAATTGTTGAAAACTTCAATTAATTGACGGTAATGAAGATAATATCTGATATTTACTTTCAAATAATTTAACATGAATTCATACCACAGGTAATAAATAATATTATTATGAAAATTGAAGACATAAGCTTTCGGACAACAGGGCGTATGATATTGATGTTATATATTCATAGTATTGATAACTTTGAACACTATTTATGCGAATGTCTTTCAACACTTACCAACATATTCAGCGGTGGATTCTCGTCAAAGTGATGAAAATTGGAGACAAGTGTAAAGTTGCCAATGCGTCCTCGTTCCACCATGCGAGTGATGACCTCGCGAATGCGTTGCGAGTCGCCTTTGATGCCGAAGAAATGGAATGTGATATCCAAACGATCGGTGGTGTTCGAAATCAGTTCAAGATCGCTGATTTTCGTAATATTAAAGTTGCGCAATACGCGTGTCAGCTGAAAGACAATTGATAGTAGATTTTAGAAATTAATTTTCAATATTTAATAGGCACTTTGACAATAGATTTGATTTGATTGTGCACATGACATTGAGTTTTATTGCCTCAAAATTGACTTCTCATTCTTAAAATTAATAATAATGTAATCGAGTAAATTACACCATTGAGAATTGGGCACGCATAAAAAACACATTGTCATTGAGAAAGGTAAAAAGTTGCCATCATACAAACTAATAACTACGATTAGAGTGATGTACGCGCTCTGAAATACCCTAGGATTTTAAGCTGTAGAGCAATATTTCCTTATTTCAATCTTTTTCTATATTCTATCTTTTATAATAATGTAATAAAAATGTATCTTTCTGCCAATTTTGTAAATCGAATCAGCCTTATTTTCTTTTACATTTTTCTTATGATCTCCAGCTTTCTGACATTAATGTAAGTGTACAAAGCATTACTTCAGGTCTCATAAAAACGAAGCAATGTTTTTGTAGTGAAATTCAAAGAGTAATGAATTTTAAATTGAGATTGTCTTGGCTCTATAGCTAACTTTAGATAGACATAAAAATATAAATGGTCAAAAAAGGTAAAAGTGAAAATCAAACGATTCGGCATTCATCTTTCTGCCCTCAACATGTAAATAATATAGGGTATAGAGAGAACAACAGTGGGCACTATCGCACACTGGGGTGCACTTAAAGCGCTGTTCGTTGGCTTTATTTTTGGCGCTTTTCTTATCTGGCCAAACTTAAAGTGCAAAGTTTATTCTTTGAACGCCAAAATTGGCTATGAAATGCAATTTGGTCTTTTTACTAACGAAACTTTTCTATATATATATATTTATTTTCATGTTTTTGTTGTTGTTATTGTTGTTGCTTGGCACTTGTGTTGCGGCATCGTGTCTCATAATCAGGACACTGGATTTTGGTGGACTTGTAGAGTGTCTGCCATATCCTTATTTAAATGATTATGCATTATGTTAAAGTCGTTTGCTTCTACTGTTCGTCTGGACCCATTGGGGCCGAGGGTCGTTGCTCTCGATAAGGCTAAAAAAGTTTTTTTTCTACCAACTTTTGCACTGTTTGCTCGCCACGAACTACGAGTTCAACAACAACTGCAACTATCTGCTTAAATATTAATATTATTGAGCTATTTCTTTTACATGGCTCAGTCCTTTGAAGTCAGTGACTTTTTGGGCAGGACGATAGGGTCGAAAAGCAAATAAAAAATTAAAATGAAAAAAAAATATGCGAAATATTTGCACCAGCATGTCGTAGGAAGTGGAAGTCATATGGGAGAAGAAATGCTTTGGTACACTTTAAGCCGGCAGCTGTCATTAGAAATACCGTTAAATTGCCAACTTTTGGCCAATATGGCAACGCTTCATTTGCCACTGAAGTAGCATAAAGTGGACAGCCAAAAAAACTAAAATCCAACTGAAATGCAATTTGAGGCATGTTCACTAAAAAAACGTGAACATTTTCTTCACAAAAAAAGAGATGGTGGAAAAACTACTTCAAAATGAAGAAAAATGTTGATTCAAAGGGCAAACGAAAAAAAAATACAAAAGATTTTTGTAGAAATATTTTGGTCCGAGACCAGTTCAAAACGATGTAACCAAAATGAAAGGTTAACTATGGCTAAGCTCAATTATTCCAGCTTTAGATTAAGGTATTCTATTTTTTATTTTTGTATAAAGATGTAAGGATAACTTCCCATTCTATTTGGCTTTGATAATCTTGAAAAATATATATATATGACAAAAATAATAAAGAATAGTTAAGGAATAACAAAGAATAATTATGATAATGCTGATTTCTTTAGAGAGAAGCAGAATCTGTAGGGTATGTAAATGTCTGCTCCTTTAAGAGAGCTGAAACTTTAGTATGAAGCCCAATTTAAACAGTTGATGTTTTTAAAATTATCGGTGAATAAAACAACTTGTACTCGCTTTTAGACAAACACTCACACTCATACTCACATCGAGTGTAAGCAATTAGCGCTTTTAATTAACACAACATTAAAGTATTGTATAATGTGGCAGCTGTCAGAAAAAGAAAGAAACAACAAAAAATTGTTAAATAAACAATGAACGACTAGAAGATACTACTTGAGATTTATATTGAGTTTAATTAATCTTATGAAGGAGGATGGTATTGCTTATTAAATTATCAATATATTTTTTCTGTGTATTTAATTACTAGAAAGTTTGAACAAGTCTCGAAGATGCACATACTCGTTCTTCGCAGTACAGGGTATAACCAGAGACTATAGCAACTAGCAAAGCAGAAAATCAAAGCTGACAACAGAAAGAAAATTGCCTTTTATGGCCTGGTCCGTATGCATTAAATACCAATACTGAGAGGAGGAGAATATCATGAGCAGACTCACGGAGTGAATGGGTAAATAAGAGAGAGAGAGAGAGAGAGAGAGAGAAAGAGTAAAAACTACGAGTATAATAGACATGGCGGCAATCAGGAGCTTATTGGTAGTTATTACAATTTTTAAGTTTGCGCCTTTGGGACGTGCAACCAGGGCAGCCTTGGGGTACTTCAATTGTAATTTGCTTTAACTTTCCCACTTATATAAAAGTATATATAAGTATATGCAGTTTTTGTGAACTTTGTAATTACGAGTGGAAAATTAATATAATTTCTTTGCTCTAATTTGAGGGCAGCAGGGAGATGTGGGAGGTACTTGAACAAATTAGCACTGGGTTGCATTGTTGGGAGGCCCCCACCAAACATCAACAATGCAACATGCGGCACGAAAGTGTTAAGTAAAGCTGGCAACAGTTCCGGGTATCCACTTTCCAATTTCCATTTCCCAACGCCCCGTTTTTCATTTTCCATTTTACAAGTGACCATCAGCGACAACTTGACCAAACGTCGCTCAACTTGTGTAAATATATACTTACGGAATTAATCAAAAAAGTACAGCGGAAAATAATGAAACACAAGTAAGAATATAATATAAGAATAAGTGCAAGTTGAAGCGTGCACGGCTAGCAGATACCCTGGGATAGGGATAAGTCAATAAACGCAGAAATATTTATAATTAAACAATTTAAAATTTAAAGATTTTTTAAGGAGTATCCTAGATTTAAAATTACAGAGATAACGCGATATTCGAAAAATGTTACACCACAAAACAAACAGACAAACTGCAACTGCCGAGAAAAAGAAATAAAATATTTTCGGTTAATAAAATAGAGAAATTTTCGTTGCAACACACTGCAGATATTCCATTTTGTTTTTTAATAAATATTCCACAAAAGTGCAAAAGTTGCGAGTGCCGAGAAAAAGACAAGCAAAAAGATGGAATTTGCAACAGTCAATGCTCTGAAAAGTGGCTCTGGAAGTTCACAGAAGAGTTTGTTGGCAGAGCAGCTTGCCTGATTCATGCCAGAATACTTTGTTGCTGTTGTAAAGGGAAAAAGTGTCGCAAAAATATAAGCATATTGTTTACTTGAAAGTTTGCAACAGCGGCTGACAAGTTTCTGCAAGACTTCACTTAAACTCAAATGACAATCAGCTTTAAATAGTTTTACATATTAAATTACTCTTAAAATTATGATACATTTTGAATAACAGTACATTAAAGTTTTCTATGTTCTGTTAACAGACTTTACATTTGCTACAAATGTTGTGGTGAGTATGCTTAACAGAAGAGTTAATCTAGGTTCTGTTAATATTCACTTTATCAGGGGTGACACAGAAATCGCAAGCGAAATAGAATTTCGCAGAAAGCAATTCCGCACGGAAAATTCCCAGGTGCCACAGAACTTCGAGAGATTTAATTTTTTTTTTAGCATTTTCAACAACCTTTTCGAACTACGCTGCTAAGGGTTGACACCTTTTCAGATTAAATTACCCAAAGGTTTGATTAGCAACTTTTTCAAGTTTATCATTGCAGAACACTAAACTTTTAATTTTTTCCTTGTTTAATTAATAAAATTTAATTTATTTATGTAATAATTGATTTTGTTTAGCTGAAAAAAATTTAAAAAGTAATTGGCGCGAAAAAATAAAAGTTACTCGACAGCTCTAGCATTTGTCTGCCATTAGTCTGGCAACTCTTCGTGAAAAATGTTTTCACAAATTGTACAATAAGATCAAGTTTTTTCGATAAAACTTGGTTTACCTCAAAAGAGCTATTTTTTTACCTCTTAATTAAAGAAAACTGAAGTGGTTCCATATATATGTTTTAAATATCTTACTTCAAATTTTGACTAAAAAATGTGGCATCGCTGACCCTGACTTCGAAAATCTAGATCGGACTAGGTGGCAACATCGGACGCCAGCGGACTTAGCGCTAGTTCTTTCCGCACAAAATTATTCTGAGAATTAACCTGTGGCATCGCAATGAAATTGATGTGAAATTCAAGCGAAAGCGATTTCTGTGGCATCCCTGTATAGTACATTATGTTAGTTAACATATAACGTCTTTGACTCAAATTCTCAATGCAAACTATCTCATTTAGATCGATGATAATTCTGACTATTTCTTATTATCATAATAAAATAATTAGCATAGCCGTTATAAAACTAAGTAACTCATTTGTTTTTGTCTGCAATCTCACACACTCGTACAACAGGAAGTTAACATCTTGAACCGCACATTGTGAGCATTGGCTTCTTGTCTGTCTGCCTTTGGTCGTATCATTTTTATCTCAGCTCTGTGCTAATGGCATTTTAATTTCAACGTTCCAGTGCGAGAACGCGGAACATCTTGAAGGCGTCGCAGTCAGTATGTTGGGGAAAATCCGTTGGCAGGACGTTGCCATTTAAGCACAGCTTCAGGATATCTTTCTTTTTTGCTTTTCCTTTACACTGATAAAAGAAAATTACCAATGGAAATATGCCAAGTTAAATAATTAAGAGAAGAGTGAAGTGAGAAAAGCAAAAAATTCATTTTTTTTATGAAATTATGGGCACTTAAGTTAAGACATTTTCCCATTTAATTGTACTTTATTGAAAAGCAACAGAATTTTTGTGCTGCCTTTAAAACAGAGTGGGAATAACGTTAGCAATTTAATATTTAATTTAAATATTTTATGTCAACTTATCTACCCTATGGACAAAAACTGACAAGAAGTACTTGACAGTCTTGTGACCAAAGAAACAACTTCGTCGAGGGCTTATCAATTAAGCACACTTTTTCAATTTAAGTTGGAGTTACTATGCCGTCAAACAACATTTTGTAAAATTTGAGCGTTTGTCCATTTGGTAAACCTATCTTTGATTTCAGTGAAAGTACAAAAATGCTCTGGCCAACTTAATTTAGTTTGAGTTCTTTTTTATATAATAGGCCCATAACTAAGACCTTAGGTAAATATATTGTGGGTATTCTGACACCTCTTTCAAAAGTGTTGACTTGTCAAGTACTGTGTGTTGGCCGAGAGAAGCAAAATTTGTATTACCAGGCACTTAAAGCCGCCCTTTCCCTTCTTAACCTTGGAAGTCTAGTCAAAAAGGAGACAATTTGTTTACTAAAATGGCCATTTTCCTTTTTGATATTCACAGGGTTTTGCTTGGCCACCTTGAAGGACTAACTCAAAGGTGTATCATCTCCGTCTCCGTCTCCGTGTTTACAAAATGCCGGGAGTTGTTTTTCTAATCGTTGTGCCGACAGCGAATTTTGAGCGGGAGTTGATCTACGGTAAGTGGAAAATACAGAGGGGAAATTGAATAACGCGCTAAGCGCTAATTAAATAGAAAGTTACAAAATTTGTTATGTCTCTCTTCATACATGTTGCATCACATTGTGGCATGCTACATACTGTGTTTCCATGCGGCGCTTAGGCGCGTAATTATGTTGTTTAGTGGCGTTATTAATTATTTTATGACATCGTAAAAGTGTAAAACTGTTCGCTGCGCCTAAAAGCATGCCATGAATGTTGCCCACAAGCACACACACACACACACACACACATATACTTGTGTGTGTCTGTGTAACAGAGTCCACTTAAAGAGGTTTACACGTTTTCATTTTGCTCTGTCTAAAAATAGAATATTAAATTTTAATTAGCCAGCCAGCGAGTTGGGTTAAGTGTTGTAGCATGAATGCAGTGTGGTGTTGTGGCATGTTTATTTACTCGCAGGCAGCATGTGGAAACAAGTCTCTCCCAAGGGGGTTGCGGGGTGAGATGATGAGTCAAAGTTTCGAAGCATAGAAGTCTGGTTAAAACTTAATCAATTTTGTTGCCTCCTCAGCATAAGCACATTAAGCTAAATTCTGTTTGTTCCGTTTCACAAAGTTACACGACTTTCAATCTGTTCCGTTGCAGTAATTAGAGTCAAGAACAATTTGAGGCAGTAAATAAACATTAACATATGTACTTATTTTAGAAACATTAAAGTGAATTTCATGTATCAAATTAATATTAAGCATTACGAATACATCTTTCAATTAAATAAAGCAAAGCTATAAAAAAGGAATATCAAAGCACAGCTTAAAGTCCAGCATGAACATAGATGTTAGTCAAGAAAATAAATGAAATTGATTTATTATACACATATTATCTACATTATTCGACTACAGCAACAATTGACAAGAACTTGTGTTAGTCAACTTTCATTAGGCGCTATTAATTTATCATAATCAAAGACAAAAATGTCTATAATAAAAACCTATCAAATGCCATAATTGATGAAACGAAAGTCAGGACAGACTTTAGCGACTTATCAGGTTCGAGTGTGTAGATGTGTATGTGAGTCCCTATTATTAATCAAATATTTATTTAAATACATCGATTTTTATATAGAAAAAAACAAAAAAAAAGGCGAAGGCGAAAGTCAGCAATGACTAACATCATTAATATTATTTGTCGCCAAGGCAGCAAAACCAAATGCTGATAATGACAATGAAGCTTATGATGATGAGAAGCTAGCTAAAAGATTGGAAAGGTGGATGGTAACAGAATTAGGGCCAACGGAGGGTTGAGGTAGAGGTAGAAACTCATCCTCGCCGCAAGGCGTGAACAAAGTTGCGTCAAAGTCAAAGTCAAAAAGTAAAATAAATGATTTTTTTATTTGAGAATGTTAAAGTAGGCAATGAACATGCGTTGCCAGGCTAAAAACTTGGCGAAATAGAACAAAAACTTGACATGTACAGACATACACATACTTGTGTCAAGTCATTGAAGAGATGGTCGAGGTGACAGACATAAATCACAGTGCTCAATGCCAATCCAAAGTGTTTCTCGAAATTTGCAAAGTCCTCTTCAAATGGCAACTAAGAGACAGAGGGTTGGGACAATTGGACAGCTTTTTCTTGGCAAAAAAAAAAAAAAAAAAAAAAAAGAAAAATAACTATGGGTAACAAAGACTACTTCTAGGAAAATTTGCCGCTCTTCACTGGAACTAAGCACATTTAAGCTTTATTTTGGCATTTGTCAATGTATTGGGACTTATACAACTTTTCGATGTCGGCCTGTTTCTCCATTTCCCGCTTATTCCCTGTCTGTGAGCGTTGGTATAATAAATTGAGATTCTTTGTGTGGTTTTTATGTAAGCTTTGATTTGATTTTTGCCTGCCAATTTATTTATTTAGTTTTGGCTCTTTCCAGAAGGCTTTATTAATTACAGCAATAAAATTGCATCTATTTATATTAAATTCTTTAATCATTGTGATATTGTCTGTTGCATAAATTATATAATTAACAATTGCCATTTGTTTACTTTAAGCCATCAATTTAATTAGTGCTGTTTGCACTTAAATGCGCTTAGCGGTCAAATGCTATTTAAATAAGCCAACAAATGAAAAAGCGAAAAATGCAAAATGCTTTTAGGCGCACGAACATAATGCAAATATTTATAATACGCTTCAAACGATTTGCGTTCAAATTTCTCGTTAATTAGAAAATAAATTAACCAAAATACGACATTAAATAAATATTTGATAAAATTTAATAGCGCATTTAAAGAAGAAAAACAAATAAAATAGTTTAAACTTATTGCAGAATCTAAATAAGCATTTTTAATACCTCTCATAATCACACTTATAATAGAATTTCCTCCCGATAATATTTTTATTTGTGTTTATCCTACATATTTATTTTATTTAGATGAGTTTTGAGCAAGGCTATAAAATATTTCTGTTTTGAAAACATAATAATTAATACACTCATAAATTCACATCATTTGAAATGTAATACAAATATACAACCAATTAATTTACTGGCTGCCTTTCATTTAAAGAAACGTTAATATTCGACTATTTGTTTAAATTCAATTTGCTTTGTTTTGCTATCAAACTATGAATTTCTGACATTCAATTTACAAATTTAAAATAGCCGTAATTATAAAGTTATCTTCCACAAAGGATGCTTGGAAGTTCGTAGTAGCTCAAAATAAATATTATTATTATTATTATTTTTTATTTAAATCACCGCGAGGTTGAAAAAAAGGTTGGCTGCAGTGAAAACACTATTTAAGTCAGGTACACAAAACAATAAGAGCTTAAATATAGAATCTTTCGGAACGAGTTTTAAAACACAACTGCAAAATAAATATTATTACATTTTATTAAATTTAATTCAAGTAAGTTTGATTAAAACTGTTGATAGCATCTTTAGAGGAATACATTTTTTTATAATTGTTGAATATTTCTGGATTTATTCGCTTCGTTGACACCTAACAACGGCTGTGACTGAATTATTTGTAGCCATGCTTATAAGCTTCTTTATTCGTGATGTACGAGTACATCACTATTTCATTTACTCGTAGGCACATCGAATAATGCCATCGGTGGGACGGGAGCTACGCACGACGCTGGTGGTCATGGAATCAATACTATGGTTGGAATGGGCGGCGGCAATAATAATCTGAACATCAATCTTCCGGAAAATAACAACGCAATACTGCGACTTGAAGTTGAATTACGTGACAAGAATGTGCCCAAGTATCGCCGCGGCGTGGGCGGAGGTGCAGGGCGTGGCGCTGGACAAGGACGCGGCGCAGCAGCAGCGGCAGCAGCCAAGAGAGCGACACCAGGCGCAGGACAAGGAGCAGGAACAGGAGCAGGACATGGAGCGGGAGCGGGAGCAGGTGGAGGCAGCGCTGCCCCGTTGGCTGTGCCACTGGACCGTCGTAATTTAGTGGTGCCGCTTGAAAAGGTGCGTCCATAGAGCGGTAACTCTTCACAGCCCCCAAGGAGGGGTCAGTCCAAAGCTGAGCTGCCCCCAATGCACAAAACACTTAAAGTTGACTTTTGGTGTGGTCTTTTGCTCAAGGGTACTCAATGACTCTCAGTGTGTAGTGTTGTGTGTGTGTGTGTGTGTGTGGATGCACTTAACCAGGCGAAACGTGACTGTAGCACAGTGCATACCCAAAGAGGGAAGAGGAAAGATGGAAGAGGGAAAAGGATTCGAGATGGGGATGGGTTCGCCTGCAAAAATGTCAACCGAAATGTGTTTGTCTTGTGGTTGATCAATCGTTGATTTTGATGAATGTGGGCGACAACTGACCGAGTAAGATAATCACTCAGATGAAGATGCTCAACTAAAGATTGATGAAGCCTCCATTAAGTCCGAGAGAGTATGGGGAATTGTAGATTTAAACTGCGACTCAGCAATCCAATTAGATGCATAACTAAGATCCGAACAATAGTTTGAATTTGTTATGTCTGTAAAGTCCGGTATCCAAAGGGAAGCAGGGAGTTATAAGTTTATGGCAACGTAGGCATAAAGGACATCGTCGAACCCTAAAAATTATGTCAATTCTTTATAATCCCAATTTATTAAATTAGTAAAAATTACACTTTTACTTGCCTGACAATTAGTGGTAATTTTAGCTCAAATTGTTTGCAAATAAGTATTGTAAAAAAAAAAACCAACAAATAACGTTTGTTGCACATTGAAATTCTTATGCTTTTTAAAAAACCACTGACGAGCAATAAGAAATATCATCGAAAATATATAATAATATAATATATATAATATATACTACACAATTAATCTTGAATTTTTAAAATAAGTCTATTTTTTTTTTAATTTTGCGAAACATTTTGCGTTGGGTGTGCAAAAACGTGTTTGGGTTTCTGACCGGGTGTTCCCCAGTCGAGCACAATCATCTGTACGAGTAGAGAACTTACTCGCTTTGTCTTTGCCAGGTACTTGAGGAGCTGCTTGTCAAGCTTGAAATTGAGCACGTTACTTGGACAACAAGCAAAAAAGGATATTTTCATCACGTCGTCTTTCCGCTGCAGGCCGGCGATGCCTGCGAGACAACACTGCACTGTCTCACGGAGCTGGGCATTGGCACTAAATTGAATTCCAGTGTCAGGTAAGTTGAGACATTGAAGGGCACCGACAAACGGCAAACGGTAAACGTGCCGGGCAAGCCAACAAGGCGTCAGCTACGGCCAACAGCCAATAGGCAACAGCTGGCCAAAGTCCAAACCTTTTCCGGCTCCTCCTCCGACATTTTCCCTTGCAACGCGGTTAGGTTTTAATAAAAAAAGAAAAGAAAAAGTGCAGCCATTGTTGAGGGGGCGGAGCGAAGACTAAGCTTAGTCCACAGAACAGGAGGATGTGGGAGGGCGGAACAGTAACAGGAGGCAGGTTAATATTTTGATTGACTGTAGGCATCTAAAACGGAAACTGCAACTGAAACTGAGGTGGATAGGGAAAGAAAAGTGGATTTTCTATTTATGCAACAGCTGGACAGCTCCGGATTTGAAAATTGATAGCTTTTCTCCAGTTTAAGTGTAATTGACAACGATGAAGTTTCCAAGTTCTGGGGAAAGAACGTGAAAAAAAGGTAGACAAGTAATGAAGTGTGTCTTTTAAAAATTTCAAATTTATAGAGTAGAATGTTAATTTGAGATACATTGGTATTTACTTTTACTTTCTTAAAGAGTGTCTACGCAATAGTATAGAATGCTATTTACTCAAACTTCCGGTTTATCTATCCAATTATTAATCTATATATATGCATCAATACACTTTCTGTTTTTACTCTTGTTTCTCTATTTATGTGTATTGATATTTGGATAGTGGATTAATTTTTAATATGCAAATGGAGAATGCACTTCAGTTAAAGAGTATTATGTAAAGTTTGAGCAACATGGCTGAGCAATAAGTTCCATTGGATTTTCAGTCTATAAGAAGCTAAAATAAATTAAGTAGCTGAGTGAAAACAATGAAGCGTACTAAGTAGCCCTACAGAATAAATTAAATATGAACAGGTAAAGACTCAGAGACATCGCCAAACGAGGCGACAAAGAAGACACGCAGGTGCGATAATCATTTAATGGCATTAAGAAGCTGCATTAAAATGCAGCCGGTGGAGGTGTGACCAGCAGTTAGGGGGGTAAACAAAGGCGTCGGAAGCGAGAAGGGGGAGAAAGAGGGTTTGTCGAGCAGCTGTTTACCTCTTGCTGAGTGGCAGGTCAAAGGGCGGGCAGATTCGATGTGCTAAAGTGTTTAATGTGCGCAGAATGCAATTAAGCTTCAACCCAACAAACAGTTGGGAGTTTCTCCCGGAGTCCTGGGATTAAGCAGCAGCTGCTGTCAAGACCAAGTCCAAAGCCATGATAACTGAAACGGAGTCCGAGTTGGAGGGAGAGCTACTCGTATGTATGACTTGCTTGCAACTGTAAAAATATTTCCATATTCAAATCCATCTCAATCTCGAATCTAGTCTTTCATCTCCAACCTGTGCCTTTTGTCTTTCAGCGTTCTACCCTGCAGTGTCAGCTATGATGCCATCTCCGAAGCGGCCAACATGCGAGATGATTACAGGTAAGTCTGAGCTGAAATAATCCCATTGTCAGTATGAAAATGACTAGGAGTAAGGAGTAAGGACATGAGTACGAGTATGGGGATGAGCATGCGTATATAGTAGTTTTAATTTGAGCACCTTTGTCAGCTAAAGATACGTGGCTTTTGACCCGAGTGCTTCTTTTGTCGGAAACTAATTTGAGTGCCTTCTTTTCTGCTTAGCTCTCAAAGGCGTCTGTCATTTCATTAACTTTCACTTGCAGTCTGAATTCTCATCTCAGTTTCAGACCCTAGTTTGAGTTTCAGTTTCAGCTTCAGTTACAGGATTTGTTTTGTATGTTGGCAAGTAAAATGGCTTGGCCTGCTTATCACAGCTGTATTATAGCCACAGAAATCCACTCTGTCTCAACAGTCACAAAAATAATTAATTATGTGATACAGTACTCCATAACTCGAACTTTTGTAACTCGACTATAAGTCGAATATCTCCATAATTCGAACCTTTTCTTTGGATAATGGTGATTCGAGTTAGGGAAATTCGACTGTATTTATTCCGATTATCTTCCTATTATGTTCCCTAATTTACAATTAGTTAATAACTTTATCATTATAAACGTATAAACTTGTAAATGTGACTTGGTTTCGTACCATACTTTTTATATCCTGAGGTATATTAAGTTTTTTCAAAAGTATGTAAACGGGAGAAAGAAGTATCTCCGACCCCGTAAATAATATATATTCTTAATCAGCATCAACAGCCGAGTCGATATACCCTTGTCTGTCCGTAAAAGCGAAAGGATCTCAGAGATGGTAAGAGCTAGGACTACCAAATTTGAAATGAAGGCTCCTTATTATGTCAGGCAGATCAAGTTTATGTTAAAATTTTGCCTCGCCCACTACGTAATTCATCAAAATCGTACACCACCTTTAATTTAGGGTTTTAAGTTAAAATTTTCCATTTTGTTTTGCCCAACGTGTGTAAAAACATACTTTGGATCTAATCACAAAGTTTCATTACGTTTGGGCCGTAAACAGTTAATATATTAACAATTTTGACTAAGTCAGTTTAATGGCAATGTATATCGAGCTTGCAAGGGAGTGGCGGTTCTGTCAATGAAAATTATTTTTATTTATTTAATATTTTAGAGGTGCGCGCCCGTGCGCAAGGGGTCGTGGGTTCGATTCCTGGTTTAGTAAACCATTTTTGTTGTTGTTGATTTTTTCTTTTAATAAATTTTTAAAATTTAAATATATCATGCAGATTGGTTCAAATCACTTATCGTATTATATATGTATCTGGCACAAAAACGATAAATCTATATTTACGGATCTGTATGTAAATTGCATGGGCATCAAATCATCGGAGTTCCGGGGATTAGGCCCAGGGTATATTACTGTCGAGTGCTGACGACTATTCCACTTGTTTTTTTTTTAATTTCATAAATGTTATTAATGGTTGTTATGTGACTACTAACTCAACTTAAAAATGGAATTTCTCAGTTCAATAGCTTATAAAACTGACCAAATTTTTCGAAAAATATTTGTTTGTTCGTGTCACGCGTTCATCTCTAGTGGCCACAAACACACAACTCAGACTGACCTTAACTTCTGCCCAAGTTTATTGCTGCTTTGACAAGAGTATTGTCACAGACTATTTTTCTTTCTATCTTTCTATCTATTCTATCATTTTTTACTTTGCCTGGTGTAAAAAGCGAAAATGTTAAAATTTACATATAAAAGCGACGAGTTAGTTGGATTAACCCCATCACAGGGTTAAATGCATTCACCCAGTGCGCATTATTTATGAGTTTCGTGCGTTGACAAGAACTTTTGGGTATTTTTCGCTGAAAACGGATTTATTTCAGAATCCATGCGAGTGAGTGGCATTGTTGTAGAGAAAAAGAAAATACAGATAGTGAAATACCGAGAAAGGTAACACCGTGTATAGCATACCTAATTGAGGTTATGTTGTCGTTAGTTGAGGTTAGGTTGCAAAATTTATTGCCTAGAAATGGGCTTCAATTTAAATAAGAGCGCAAGTTTAGGGGTTTGATTTTTGACTATGATTTTTCCTAAGGAATTGTAGTTTAAAACGAGCTGAGACATCTCTGACCATAATTTTCAAGCAAGTTAAAAGTAGATAACTTGGTTAGGCAATTGAAATCAATTTAAATTGTGGTAAACTTTGAAACCAATTAGTGGAAAAACACCTGCAGAGTGCTAACCACATACATTTGTTGGCCATTACATTTTATGATATGGCTTTAATGGTGTTTATTTGTTTAACTATTTATAGCGATGATGGCGAGGAAGCGTCCAGGTGGAACAATTTTGTGGAATCAATTAAATCGAAATTGACCGTTAAGCAGGTGGTGGACGGTGTGCGGGCTGGCGGTTCCTTGTCCTTTGACTATCTGCTGCTAATTGTTACCGCCGAGTGAGTACATTTACAGATACATCTACAGATACATCTACAGATACATTTACAGATACAGATGTAGTCCAAATTTCAGTTCAGACACTCGAATGTATTGTGTATTATGTGTGCAATCTATGGTCTTTTCTTGCAGCTCTTTGGCGGCCCTGGGCTTGGTCGAGAATAATGCACCGAATATTGTTGCGGCCATGTTGGTTTCACCGCTTATGGGTCCAGTTATGTCGATTACATTTGGCGCAATTATCTCCGACAGACAGCTAATGGTAAGTGCCTGCAGCTGTTTCTCCCCCCATTGCCAATGCCATTTGCTGTTGCTATGTCTCTGCGGTTGGCCAAAACCATTCTGACTCGCTTCTGTGATGTGGTGTTGCCAGCAAATAACATTGCATAAAGCACGAATCGAGAAATTGCAATTGCAAGCCCGACAATCCAATGCTGCGGATTGATTTATGAATGAGAAAATGACTGTTGCAAAGTAATAAAAAAAATGCATTTTATCGAAAATTGCTGTGCCAAAGAGTCTCTCAGTCAGTCAGTCCATCAGTCTGTCTGTCTCTCTGTCTGTCAGCCTATGGGCATAACTCGTCGCCCTCATGTGCAAAGTCAAATGCATAACGACAATTTTCATGCGAATTTGTTACACAATTTCAACACTTTTGTGGTAAATGTCGACGCTGTCAAGCTTTTCATTTCCTGTTTATTGACAGTGCATTCGCGACAAATATTTTCTGTTTATTAAAAATGTTGATGAAAATGATGCTATTGAAATGTCACTCAGAGTAAACAACATTGGTTTGCTCTATGCCCTTTGAATAAGCTCATCTTCCATTTGAATAATTTTGTATTTATTTAAACAAAGTAAATGGGCTAAAAATAATAAAATATTAGTGTTTTCTCAAAAATAAGCAATCTGTATTAATTCAAATGTTTAAATTGGCTAAGTTTTTATTTTACAATGAAAAGTTATAGCTTGACCATAGAAATTGACCCATCCCAAAGACTGATAATAACAAAATTTGAGCTACACTCGACAAATTTGAGGGTTCCTAATCCAAAGTCTAAGGGTTGAGGAGGAGCTGTTTCCCTATTCAGTTAATAACTTTCTGTTGGCGTGCTATCTATGAGTGAAACCAGGCCGAGCTGTTTTTATCATGAGCGGAAAACTCGTTGGAAAAGCGTCTGCAAACAGACTTAAGCTACTTAAATTAAAAGAAAAGAAGCACTTAAGGAATTATCCAAAACTCGGAGCAAATAAAACTTAACGTCAACTGCAGCCAGTTGCCGTTCCAACTTTCCTCTTTCTTCTTTCCTCTTTCCACTTGCCTATCCCCTTTTTCGTTCCCATGTTCTTTATTTATGTTCCTGTTGCTCATCCTGTTGCGGTTCCTCTGACTGTCCTATAAATGTCAAAAGCAGCCAGGACATCAGTTAAATTCTATGGCTGAGTTAAGATTTTGGGTTTAGTTCGCTCGAAAACAAAGTGAAAGAAAAGAAGCGCGATTCATAATTTTGCAGGTGCGCTTTATGTGATAAACACACTCATAAATGAAGATAAATAGAGAAGGAGAATAAGAGATACGCAGAGAGATGCAGAAGAAGAAAGAAACCGAATCAAAAATGTAAGGCAGACATTTTTTCTAATGAGTGTGAGATTTGGTTTGCTTTCGTTTTGGTTGGAGAGCCTCCTCTGGGGACAACTTGGTGTCTGCTGACACAATTTAGCAGACTGTGCACACACTGACACACACACAGACACACACACAGATACACACACACAACCAGATACAGATACATGTGTATATCTTTATGTATGTGTTTCACATTTGCGTCATGTACTTCAATTAAATTTTAATTGAAATGAATATATTTTTGTCGCTTTATATGTTTCTGTGAAGTAGCTCTAGTTGTGACATAATCTATGCCACTGTAAGGCAAGCCAGTATTTGAATATTAAGAGTATTTCAAAGATCCGAAAATGCACAATATGTGATGATATAAAAATGTCACTATAGCCAAGACATAAATTAAATAAGAGCAATACCAAAGTAAGAAAATGTCAAGTACGTTACTAAGTGATCATTTTATTGATTAGCGTATTTTTTATTAAATTTTCGGATTCATAATATTCATATCACATTTTAAAAACAAACTTGAGTTTAAGCGTAGAATTTCGATATTTTATATTGAAATGAATTAGGTAAATGTTTCGAAAATTTAATAGGTTTAAAAGCTATACATTGCAGAACATTTGCTTCACATTTACAGAAAAATAAACATTGCATATCATGAAAATAGATAACGGGGCTGAAAAACAACCATAAAAAATGCATAACCAAAAAGGACAATAACAAAATAGTTTGTCTATATGCAGAAATGTTTGTGGCAGCATCTGTCAAAAGTCGTTAAATGTTATTGAAATGCACTTTTTATGCAGCAGCGGGCGATTTACAATACAAAACAAATAATGCGTATACGCATCGAATGGAGGAAAAATATTTGCACACAATTTAAAGTTGATGCGTGTGGCTTACACATTACTCATACGCCTGGTATACCCCCATACTGATGCGATTGTTTTCCTAACTACCTTTTCGAGTGAGCGAACAAACCACAACAACAAAAAGTAGAAACTTATATTTTCACTTAACTTTAATGCCAGTTGGCAAATTGTTTTGTGCAGAAACTCGACTCAACTCTTTAAACTGCATTTACTCACTTTCACTTTGGCAAGTTGCTTCTTTTAGCATAGAATTTAAACAGTTGTCAGCTTGTTATGGTGCAAGTTGTGCTCCCTTCGAAAACCAAAGAATTTGGAGATGTGGGAGATGTGGGAGAAGCATGAAGCAAGAGGGGGATCCACTAAGACGACAACGACATCATCTGGCTGACATTAGAGCATTTCTCTTTTGTGTGCAGCTGCCAAAAGCAGTTTACGCTGCGTGGCTGCAAATTTGGGTTAACATGTCACGCACCCTCTCGCACTCACTGTCGCTCGGCCCCTCCTCCTCCTTGCGCCCCCTCTTGTTTCCTACTTCCCCTTCGTCTCTCTTTACAGTGTGCACTGCAAAGTATGCTACATTGTCGCTCAAAGTGTTGGCATTCAACATGCAATCACTATCATTGTCCTTCAATTCTCTTTCTCGCTCTCTTCTAATTTGTCTCCATTCCTGTCTATGTTTAGTTTGTGATTTAGCAACAATGAATCTAAAATTATATGCATCAAATTGATATGTACATTTATCGCACATAAATTTTTCTAAGCATCTGCTTATAATTGATATGTACTTCTAATATGTATATTTTTGCAATTCAAAGGACTCGTTAATAATTGTTGTAATAATATAATAAATGTCAGATTTGGAGATATTTCACTAACCACTTACACTTAATTCTCCGGTTTGTCTAAATATTTCTATATTGCGGATTACACTAAATTAAGCTATGCCAGAAAAGTACACATACTAACAGTATCAACTGTTTAAATAATCAAATTCCAATTGAAAGTATTCAACATGCTGTTTAAGTGCAAACATCTGCTATGAAGTTGATTTACCAGCTTATTTAGCTATTATGATGATTAAATACAAATTGTTTATGCTTTCTTAACTATACCTCGTACAACTTGGAATGTGGCATATTGTCTGAGCCGTTTATTTAACAAAGAAAAGAAGTTAACTCTAAATGAAGCGAATCTTTTAGCTCAAATTAAGTGCAGGGTATTTGTCGGTCCATGTTTAACTGTTAAATACATGTATTATTATTGATTACAGCGCGTTGGATTCTTGTGCTTGGGACTGGGCATGTTGATCTCCTGCATATTTGGATTTTGCTTTGGCTTAATTCTCGGAACCACGGAAATGCCTTGGGGTCAGAATGCGGATTGGCCAACAGAGGAAATGCGTGGAAGGTAAGCCAATGTCCAAATGTCAACTTCAATTATTGTTCATCAGCCAAACAATAGCGACAGATTTGATTAAATTGTCACGTTCGCGTTCTGTTTAGACACAAAAGCCAAGCAAATTGACGAGGCAAATGTATGAAACTATTTCCCAGTCCCTCACAATTGTTCGTAATTCGATTCTTATAGAATGTTCATCAAGTCTTCATATTTCAGGAACATGTTCTTTTATGCTAATTATCGTCTGCAAAAGCCATTTAATACGCTATTTATTTTACTTTGAATTCGTCTTTGATCTCGGGGGCATGTCAAATGTCGGAGTCAATAAAATGGGGAAGCTGAGACTTAAGTTGAAAATTGAAGTTGGCCTTTGTAATTTAACTTTAGCTTATGACTGTCGAAAGCTTGTGATAAAGGGCAATTCAACTTTAAATAGAATAAATTTATTATGCAAATTCTAGTATTTATTGATAGACGTTGTAAATAGAATGAAGGCGCAATTATAAACCACATATGTTTATGTCATGAGAGCAGTTAAAAGTGAAGAAATGAGATACAATTAAATTACTGGCATATTTATTTGGCCAAAAGCACAAATGCCTCTAATTCAGTGGCCAGTGACGAGGCCGTTTTCACGCGCCACGTGACACAATTACGGCCGGACAATGGCACCTATCGGAGCGGGATTTAGCTGGATGAGGCTGGGGTTGCTGCCCGGAAGCTGGGAATTATATATATGGGCAGTCCTAGATGTGGACGGGGAAGAGGGGGCCGGAGGGATGCCAGTTCTGGCCAGGAGCAATCACGCAATCAACGAGAGAAGCTCGTGTTATTATTATGATGATTTGTATTTGTACATTTGGGCATTGTGTTGGCCAGGCTCTCAATTGCGGCATGCAGATACATTTAGCTGTCAGATTTGACTCTCAATGGTATCTCTATTGCACAGCCTCCCCTCCTGGACCTATTCCTCTGTCTGTCTGTCTTTTGTATTATTATTTTAACAATTTATTTTGCGCAATTAACACAATTGCCGACACACATTCATTACGCACAACTTCCGGGTAAATGCGTCTGAGCTTAATTTATTGTTGCCACTGCCGCTGAATGTGCAAAGGGGTGTGGCCACGGGATGGGAGGGGGGGCGGAGGGGGAGGCGGGTGCTTAAGTTTGTCTGTTTAGGCCTAAGTCTATTTGGCCCACTGGCATAAGAGATTTACGCAGTCGGCGCGTGGCAACTTGAAGATTTCGACGTCCTCGCCAGCTGGCAAAAAACGATGCCATAATAAATGTATGCTCATATACAACTTGCCAAGAGAGTCTATCGCCTGCCTGAGGAGGGGAAGGCGTTCAGAGAAGAGACTACAGAGTACAGAGTACCGAGTACCGAGTGTTGGCCTAATGAGCGCACGCCTCGCATTTCGGGAGAGGGAAACGGATCAGATTAGTTGAATTATTTGCAAGTAATTTATTACATTTGCACTCATAGATTCACTCCCCAAGCTAACTTGAATTTAGCAACAGAGTCTCACATTTCCATGAGCCGATGCCTAATTAACATACTTAATGGATTTCCATTGTGACAAAGTTAAAGCCTTCCCACTTCAGATCTGAAATGTTCAGTAAAAACTGAACTTTTGTAATCCTGTAGTAATTCAATGTCAAGGCTAATGCGACTTTCAAAACTTGTTTAAGCCAAGACTTTATTAACGAAGCTTTACACTTGAAGGGAAATTTAGTATATTTATTAAGTATTTATTTTTTTTACTCCTACTTCAAATGAATTAGATTACTCTTCACAAAATAAACAAATGTTGTCGAGAGACTATATCTCATTATTTTTATTAAATTTTTAAGCATATTTAAATTTTGTCACATGATTGTAAGTTCCCAAAACTAGTGCCTAATTTTGACCTAATTTAAACATTCAAAATAATATTAATAATGGCACCATAAATATACCAATAAAATGCATATTAAATCAATGATTGAAATGTTTTTAAATTGCTAAGATCTTTCCCAATTTTTTTAGAGTCAAATTAAATTTACAGCAAATTAAAGTTAGGAATTAAATCGTGTTGTTTAGTGAAATGAGTCAACTCAGTTTCGTGTCCAATTTGCAATTTCATATGCAAATTAACAAAACGCAATCTGCTTAAAAGTGGGCGACGATGTTTCGAGCGCAGGATTTGGAAAAGTGAGTGCTCATTTCATTTAGAATAAATCCAAAATTTTCTGTGAAATGCAGATTTGCCACAAACTTTGTGGTTCGTGTAACTATTTCACTTAAAAGCAAACGAATTTTGCTTAATTTTATTATAAAACTAAATGTTTGAGGTTTTTTGCAATAATTAATTACACATAATGGAAAAGTAAAACATTACGTTGTTTTACTATGATCTGAAAAACTGTAATCAATTGGTCAAAACACTTTAGAAATTTTCTAAATTTCCCAAATATATTGCTTAACACCGTAACATAACAACAAATTTAGTTTATATTCATGTACCTAATTGTCCTCAGATATTTTGAGATATTTGACAAAAGTTTAAATGATAGCCATAAAATTGCACAGTCACTTATTTATGGGAAACTCCAAGCTCGCCTATAATTGAGCATAAATTGCGGCACATAATAAAGTTGTTGTATGATACAATGTGAAATGTAGAATTTTTTCCTTCATTTTCTTTGTTAGAGACAAATTTTTTAAAACAGACGCAAAGTCAAAGCAGAGTTAAGGGTCATTAATCAGCGAAAGTTGGGAACAGGTAAGCGAAAATGAAAGCACAAAATTTTCATGTAGGCAAAGTGTGGGCACAAATGAGGTGTGCATGAATCACACACAAAAAAGGACTACGAAAAGTTTCAAAACATTTTTCACAGCGAGAAATGACTGCAACAACCAACCGTCGACAAGGTCGCTTGCCGGAAGTGATAACAAAAGCCGCTGACACTTGACAAACTTGCGAATTACCTCCCCAAAAAAACAAGAAATAAAATAAAAAGCAAAAAAATCAGAAGCGAAGTGGCGCCACCTGGTGGCGTGTCCAGCTGACAGGGCAGATAAGAAATGCCACCGACAGCCGTTGCGTGGCCTTTCATCTAAATTTAACTCAATTTCCAGTTTCAGTTCGGCATCGTTCCATTTGCAGCTTACATTAATTATTTACTGTCTTTACTTTTAATTAATTTTTGTTTTACAGTATTTTCCTAATAAACATATTCCCTCCCACGCATTTGTCATGCAATTGAAAGTAATCTTATTATTTTATTGAACTTATTTACCTTTTGTCACATGACCATAAATTGATGCTCAATTAACGGAACCTATTTTAAACACTAAAAAAGTGAAGCAGAAACTCAACAAATAAAATAATTAACTTGACCTATTTTAAACAGTAAAAAAGTGAATCAGAAAGCAGAAGTCGTTTTATAAAAGTTGTTTATAGTATCACCATAGATATATTCATACTTATTCAATTATTTAGTACTACTTTTGACTCTAAATTTGATTTCAATTTTTGTTTAATACTCTACAAACTATAGTTAGATTTGATATTGTTGTTATTTTGGAATAGTCATTTCAGTTTAGTGAACGAGGATGTTTAGCAGGACTCGGAAATGCGACTATTTATTTATTCAGAATAAATGCAATCCTTTCACCAAATTGCAGATTTGAAAAGTGACTCCAAAGGCCAACCGTCGACAAGGTCGCTTGCCGGAAGTGATAACAAAAGCCGCTGACAGTTGACAAAGTTGCGAATTACCTCCCCAAAAAACACGAAATAAAATGAATAGCAAAAAAATCAGAAGCGAAGTGGCGCCACCTGGTGGCGTGTCCAGCTGACAGGGCAGATAAGAAATGCCACCGACAGCCGTTGCGTGGCTTCTCATCTAAATTTAACTCAATTTCCAGTTTCAGTTTCGCCCCGCCTTATTTACGGCTGGCATTTATCACTTTTCTGCGTTTTTGTTTTTAATTAATTTTTGTTTTACGGTTTTTTTATTAAACTTCTTGCCACCCGCTCACATCTCACTCATGCAATTGAAATGTTTTTCATAATTTGCAGAGGCAACGTGCGTTCCTTGTGGATGGGCGTTCTCTGGGCTCTGACATCTGGCACCGGCGTTGCCGTAGCGTTGCTCCAGGGCTCGGCTGGTCCATTGATTGGAGTTGCCATATCAGCATCTTTGCTACCGCCGGTCGTCAATTGTGTAAGTATTAAATATTCACTCAAATAAGTCCTTTAATTGTTAAGCTGACGACAAAATCCTTACATTGTTTGCCACTGGCAACGAATATTATTATAAATGTCCTCTTGGCGAGTATTACTGACTCATTGATTTCTCGATGCACAAAGAAACAGCGCAATAAAGTTATATGTATACGCGCAGCTTTTGTCCCTTATAAATTGTCACAAATTGTGTCAAGCAATAATATTAATACATATTTATGTTGGTGTTGTACGTACACAACAACAGAGCACCATTGATCTGCTGTGCGGAGTCTGTTAAGTGACAGAGAGAGAGAGAGAGAGAGAGAGATTAACAGCGGTGCTAAGCAGAGCAAATACTTAACATTTTTTGCCGTTGATCATATTTTGCTCTGCTGTGGAGAGTTGACAGAGAGAGAGAGAGAGAGAGAGAGAGAACAGTGCTGTTAATCTAAGGGATACTGTGGGGAAATAAGACTGAGAAGAATTTAATTTAAGAAAAATGTAAACAAATAAAATGGCAAATATTTAATTGAATTTGAGTATAGTACATCTCTAAATATAAAATGAAATGTAGTTTAATAACTAAGTCAGAGTATTTAATCATAGTCACTGCAAGAAATACATACACTTCCCCCATCATCATATTTAACTTAAGCACAACATAATATTATTTGCTTTTAAGTGCTTCCATTCAATTACCGCAAATATTTGTGAATGCTCTGGAAACTTAAACAGCTTTTGATGTTGGGTAAATAAAAGGGTTTTAAGTAGAAAAATTGGAAAATGTTTGCCGTTCACTTGCCCAAAAATGCGATGGCCATGTTGACTTACAGAATGAGTGCAAGTGAGTGTGAGAGAAAGAGAGAGAGGGAAAAAGCGAAATGAATGGGGAGTGAGAGAGAAAGCAAGTGAAGGTTGCATGCTTTGGTGGCGAACACATAAATTAGGCCAAAAATACAATTTGCTGATTAATCTGAAGTGCAAGGCACAAAAACTTTTGGTCATAAATCTATCCGGCCGATTGCCTGTTGGCTATTACCTACGACTAGTTCTTGCTTTGGCTTTGGCTTTGGCTGTGGCTCAGCTGCTTGCCTCACATTGTGGCAGCTAACCGCAACGAGTGCATAAATTTCGACCCAATTTCAAGTGCGAATTTAACCCCAAGCGGATGTTGCGTAAAATTATTAAGCAAACGTTCTGAGAACTGCAACTAAAGTGGGGAGGCATTCAGAAACTTGCACAGCGGAAACCGGCAAGGAAAGGCAACAACCAAAGAACCAAAGAGCCAAACACAGTCAAAGAGTCATACAAACAAACAAAACTCCCGGCGACACGAGGCTGGCTGACATTTATCAATTGTGACAGAAAGACAATGCCACTAGGTGGCGGGAGAGTCGGGCAAGCAGGGATGTTGTACCACAAGCCTGACAAAATGATGCAAGCGAGCAAATTACGGAGCGTTTGGTCCTTCTCTTGGTCCTGGCCCTATTTTTGGTCCTGCTTGTGCTTCGGTTCCTTTTGCTAACTGCATGTGCTGAAACAATAGCGCTGAGATCGCTTAATCATGCCGACGATTGTGGTCGAGCATGTGTGTACTCTTTCCCCGCTCTCTCTCTCTCTCTCTGGCCTCGTCCTGGCCCCGACCTGCTGCTGCATAGTTTTTTCGGCTTATATGAACCGCATAAATCAGACACATGCACTAAAACTCTGATGCTGTCAGCTCCGTCAGGCAGCCGTTGCACGTTTTTAACCTAAAATCTGCTAACTGCATCGCCCAAACAGCGTGCCACAATTAATTGCATGCATTTTGTTCAACGGCAACGACAACGGTGCGTATGAGTAATTGCATTTATTTCATATTCATATTACTCATACGCAGCGTTGTCTGCTCGCAAACTGTTACTAGTCCGCTGTAGATTGTTATCATTTAACTAGCTTATAAATGATATTTATTATTATAAGCATTTGTTTAATTTAAAGCTCCGACATATTTTTCTTCAGGTTTTCTTTGGCGCTATTTACGAGTGTAAATAAAATAAATAATTTCTATTTTATTTGCTTTTCTATTAACATTTAATAGACTTTTTCTTTCTGCTGTAGAAATAATTTGTCGTCCTTACTTTCAAATAAGAACAGGCCATAAGTTTGCCAAAATGGCCATAAATGCCAAAAGAATAGCAAAGAAATCCAGAAATGAGCAAAAAAAAAATATAAACACATTCACATAAACACGTATTTGCAGCAGGCACGCACTTCCGGAGCATGTGTGTGTGTGTGTGTGTGTGTGTGTGTTTGGCTGGAGCTGAGTCATTATAATTTATAAGAGCAAAAAGTGCCAGAGGAAAAAAAGACAGAGAACAGACAATGCGACAATGAAGTTTTATCTACGACGGAGTCGGTCTGCGTGTAAGTGTGTGTGTTAGCTGAAATTTATAACAATTCAAGGCCGAGATCAGTACTACTTTGTATGCTAAGAACATCGCCAGACCCGGTTTCAATTTCAATTTGGCAACGCGTACGTCACGACCTCATGACCTCGACAGTCAACAGCCAAGAGCCAAGAGCCAAGAGCCAATAGCCAAGAGCCAATAGCCAACAGCCCACGCATTGCGACTACTTGGCTTAAATCTGTAAATCTGGCCATCACACAGTACAGTGTTTGGTTTGCCGTTTATTGTTTTACAGGGTTTATTTTGGTCAATGGCCTGCATATGGCTCATCTATCCGGAGAAACGTATTCCCCACTTGAAGAACGAGGCAATGAACTCAACGAGCGCCTATCCCTTCATCTACACGGACTATTTGCCAACGGAATTCCTGATCAATGGCATTGTGTCCGGCTGTCTGACGATTGTCAATGTCATTTGCATATTTATAACGGCGATTATCGTACTGAAAATCAAAGAAGTCTCGGCACCTTACACGGCCAGTCCGGATTTAAAGCGGTAAGTGGGAATCTCTGCAAATTATATTGGAGTCAACTCTGAGCTAATCAGTGAAGTGTGCCTAATGAAAGAGCACTTGGCTTTAGGCTTATCATTTCCGTTATATACACAGTCAGTCATCCATGTTTCAAATTTAATTAATAACAGCAGTTGTAGCTACAACAACAAGAACACATGCGGTATAATGGCCAATAGTCAGACTTTAATACACTTCTGAGGGATGAGCAAGGGAACATGACAATCTCTTTTGTGTTTAAAGTGCTCATCTGAGGTCCCAAGAGCTTTAATTCCAGCGATTCGCATTTACATACTTCGATTAATGATAAATTCAATTAATTAAAATTTGTTCAACTTAGCTATATTATTTATAGCAGAGTTTTGATATTGGGCACTGATTTAGAGCTATATTCACTATAGCCATTTCAAAATATAATAATGGAAATCATAGTCCAACACATTGTGAATATATTCTTAATGTTATTAAGCACTTTAACATTAAAACAATTGAGCTAAGATTAACAGTGTTAACAGAGCTGCAGATTGACTTAAAAGGTTCATTTAATGTTGACTATATTCAGCTAATAAGAAAAACTTTTACCGTTGATTTTGTTAGAGTCGCCTGACTATCACTGTTATGTTAGCAGTTTCTATGCTTCAATAACAAACTGTTAACTAACATTACTCAGAAAAAAAGACATATATATATTCCTTTATCACTTTAAATACTTCTGTGTAGCTCCAATTGTTTGTAAGGTCATTTCATAAATAATATTTAATAAACCTTAAAACGTTAACATGCGTAAATGTTGACAAATCGCATAATTAACTGGCTTATTTCGTGCATTTCATGAGTGATAACTCATACGCCGAGTGGCCGAGTGGCATTCTAAATGAAAATAAATGAGCTTTATTGCGGAGACCTACCATAATAAATAGCCCTCTAAGACGCCATTGTTTCTCTTCCTATCCCTCTCCCTTTCCCTCTTCCCGAAGTGTGTGTTAATGGTCGCCACTTGGAGGCTGGCACATGTCTGGACTATTTTGTTTTGGCCTACGTGTCCTTCAATCTCATAAAGTGGCGCATTAAATTACTCGAAGCGCGCGCAAAACAATTTTTCCTCAAAGCTTTGTCAACATTTGCGACATGAACTGCTTTCCAGAATTATATGCTGCAGTTTCTGTTACTGTCTGCACAATTTTTGCGTATTAAGTAGAGAGCACGCTCGCTTTATACTCTGTAATCATAAGGAATAATGCAATATTTGGGTATGTTGTCTTATTCCCAAGGTTAATTTCAAAATTAAAATCGAGAGAAAATGTGCAAACGAAATCGTGTAGAATTAGTTTATATATATAAATAAAAAATCCCATTAACATTTTAAGAATCATAAAAACACGAACCAAAACTGCAATAACCAAAGGTGTAATATTCATTTTATTAAGATGTAAACTGTAAATATTTGTCATGAAATCACATTAAACGATCCTTACATCTCGTATTTGCTTTATTTACTTTAACTTTGTGCACAGGGCATTTTCTTGTCCATCAAACTCATCTATATAGTGAACTCATATTTGTTTTGCCTTGTACTATCTGCGTATTTAACAGTTGTTTATGCAATATTTTTGTTTGTCATGCTGCATTCGAGTCGTGTGCAACCCTTCAAATGTTGAGGGACCCTCTGCTCAAATAAATGCTCGTTTTCTATATGGCTCCAAGCCTTTCTTTCCTTTTATTTTCTGTTCTCCATTCCATATCGGCGGCTTTGGCAATACGCATAAAGTGCATGATTTCATATTTATTTGTTGTTACTTTGTTTGCTACGCTTTGGAGAATTGATTTTGCTGTTGTTTCAATTGCAAACTGTCTCTTGATAACATAGATATACAGTTTGTGGTCACTAGACATGAATAAATATTGAAATAGCTGCTCGAATCGATTGCAATTCGAGTGCAGTTAGTGTTAAGGCATTGACAGCTTTCTATATATACTCTTTAGGGTGATTCATCAAGTCCGTTCGGAAGCCCAATTTGGTGTTTTATTTTTAAAGAAAATCGAACCAATGATTTCATCACTGGCCTTTTATTTGAATGTAACGGTAGCTCGAGAAGTTTATCGCGTTTTGTTTATTGATGTCGCCATTAGCAATAAAAAATTTTTTTTCTAAATCTTAACTTTGGTTTAATGGATTTTCTTTCTGAATATAATAGAATACCTTCATTTATTCTACATGTAAATGATTGACAATAGTTTTTTATTTATTAACTATTTTGCTGAATGTTTTCTTGGCAAAACTTTAAGATTAGGTTTGAAAAAATATAATCTTGTACCTATGGAAGAATAAGAATTAAATAAATACAGATTATTCCTTAATACCGATGGCTAATGCTATTTCTTTCAACAGGTTCTGGGAAACTGATCTTCGGACTGTCCGGAAGACCAACCGATCCACAATCCGGCGACAGGGCACTTTCCGTGGTGACAAGTTTATGAGGTAAGTGTTCCTCTCCCTTGTTTTAATTCTTGTATTCGTTTTTCAGTATTTATAATTTTGCAATTGTTGTTTATTGTTGTTGTGGTAATTGAGCGCATATGTGACTGTAAGTCTCAAGAAAATGTTTTCCGTACGCGTGTGTGTGTGTGTTTGTCCGTTTGTGTGTGTGTTCATGACATTCCCTTAGGGCAACCCAATTTACTTCTTTGCACGCTTCAAAAACAATTTCAAGAGGTAAATACAAAAGTATTTGTACTTATATGGTTCTGTCCCCCATATTATTTCGTTTCGGGATATTCATTTATTTTTGACGACTAAAATGCGAAAAGGGAAGCATACAAAATATTTATCGTATAATTGGAATTCCTTAAAAGGAATTTATGAGATTCTTTGGCCGAAAAAAATATAAAGTTGTGATTTAACGATAAAAGAATTTTTTTGTTTTCCGTGTCTCCTTGTTAATTTAAGATTCTTTAGCAGACTTTAAAAAATGGAATAAAAATAAAAAATTGTTAGTTTTCCAAAAGCTAAAAATCGATCTCTAGCATTTACCAAATTTATTGCATATCTAAAATTCTTATAACTGCGAGGTCAAAGTAAAATTGAATTCTCAATGTCGATTGTATGAATGAAACTAAAAAAAATAAAACAACAATGGCAATATCAATGTCGAACTGTGCTAGCAACAAATTAGCACAGCTGTTGCTGGCGTTTTTAATTTAACGCCCACTGACCACGCCCATTCTTTAAACTACAACTACAACTTTTTCAACAAAAAGTGCGCAAAAATATTGAAGCTCTAACCAGACAAAAGGCTACAATTTGCACAACAGTTTCTCATTTCAACGCAGTTTTTTTATTTCAATATTTACATATCAAGTGTCTTGCAATGTCTTTAATACTCTGCTAAAATCAATAAAATAATGTTGTTGAAGAGTGTTCCGGCATTACTTTATGCTGGAAAAAATAATATAGTGAAAATAAACAATTAAGCCTTAAAATTTGATAATGTTGATAGTTAATGGCAATTTACACTACGTTTTTTAGTGACAGCTTTTCCTTAACATTCTGCTATTCAAGAACTCAGAGAGGGGATTAAAGTGTCATACTTTTAACTAAATCTCTGTTGAACTATTGCTTAAACTCTCCCATTCAATCTATTAACTCTTGCACAACAGCGGCGGGAACTATCAGGGCCTGGACGAGACGCGTAATGCCAAAATGGACACGGCCCTGGAGCGGGCATTGGCCCAGGCCGAAAGCGATGTGACCTTCAAAAAGGTCAAACGAATGAGCTATTCGAGCAATGCAGCTGGTGAGGTAAGTTTATAACCCAATTACTACATATGTACATATGTACTAGAAATGTTTTAAAGGTCACACTTCTGTTTATCTAATTGTAGTCAAAAAGTATTCTTTAACGTGTGTTTTTTTATTTTGTGTTTGTTTTCGCTTATAAAGTTGATTGATTTCTTAGCCACTGAATCTATTAATCCATCTTCTCCTGCTTTGGCCGCTTGTCAAGGGTCTAGGAGTCGTTCGACGAGTACGCCTCCTGCCCCTGTTGCCCCTTCCGCCTTGTCTTCGGCCTCCACCGCGGACGGTCCTCCTGTGTTGTCTTCTAACCCTCGTCACCCTCCTCCTCCTCCTCCTGGAGCTGGTGGTGGTGGTGGTTGCCTCCGTTGTGGTGGTCGTCTCTTCCTCAGCCACCGCAGCTGCAGTTGTCTCCTCTGCAGCGGCTGTTGTCTCTGCTGGCGCTGGAGTTGCGGTGCACTCAGGATCGGCTGCGTTGGCGGGATCGGTGCAGTCGACCTGGCCAACACTGAGTGGCAGGAAGGCCACGCTAATGGCCAACAGGACACAGCCCAATACAATAGTTGTACTTCTCATTTCAACCAATTCAATTAACTGATAAATTATCTTCGGTTTTGAGGCCTTTTTATAGTTAACTTTTTGGCGTTAGTTTTGCCGATGATTTCGCAAATTGACACAGCTGTCTCTATATTATTACTATATATTTGCAAAACTACGACATTTTGATTATTTAACCAGTTGCCAAATTCGCAACACTATTTTGCCCCAAGAAATAGAGACGGGAATGAGAATTATTAATATATTTTGCACAGCAGACTTTCTCTTTAGAGCAATTCGAATTATTTTTTCTCTCTTATTTTCATTCTACCTTGATCTTGTTAGCTCGATTCAATGAAACACTTTGGTTTGATAATTTTCATTCAAGTTTATTTATTCCCAATTTTAAACAATGCCATCCACGTCTTGAAAGAGTAATCTGTGAATTAACCCTGCTGTTGATTGTTATTCCTGACGAGTCGTCTTCTAAGGATGGGTAAGTTTCTCCTTGCAACGATTCTTCCACCATTCCGATTGTTTCCACGTCTGCCACCGCCTCGTCTGGCAATCCTAAAGCGACGCACGATTCTGACTATCCTTCTCCTCCGTCTTCCACAAGAGCAGCTTGTTGCTTGAGTTGTGGCCCCGTCAACAGCATCGGCTACTGTGGTTTCTTCGTCACCTGGTGCCACTGTGGTTTCCTCATCTGTTGGAGTTGCAGGATCTTCTGGGGGCGGTGTTTCCTCCACACAGTCAGCGTGAGCTGCGTTGTCGGGATTGTCACAGTCCGTGCAACCGACGGGTTCCCCATTCTCATCGCACTTTACTGCCGAGCTCATCGGCAGGTAGGGCAGAGTCATGGCCAGAACGGCAAAGCACAGGAAAACAGATTTCACTTTCATCTTGAGCGAATCAAAGAGCTAATGATAAACTTCGATCAAAGTGTTGGCCTTAAATACGATTTGGCCAAATTTATTTGATTCGAGAAAATGAATATTTGGAAAAGTTTACTCAGCTGCCGAATGCCGAATGCAAAACAATTTCTAAATAATAAATTTTATGATCAATATTGAACTATTGTTTGGCAATATAAAAAAAAAGTCTTCAACTCATTCGCTTCTCATATAAATCGGCATTTGTGCCATTTCCATTTGTTGTTTAACCAGTTGGAATTCTCTCAAATGATATCATCAGTAAAAGAATTCCATGGCTTCTGTTAAATAAATCCAAGTGAAACTTTCCACGCTCAAATCAAATATGTAAACATGTGAAACACAGGTGTTTGGCTTGATAGATTGTTTATCTTAATTATACCATTATTGTCGAATATTGCCTACATTAAGAATGAATTAATAAACGCTAATTAAATTAAAAACATTATTAAATTAAATAATAGTATACTATAAAATTATCAGAAATTTTTAACTAACTAACTTAACTAAAGCTTTACTTTATCCAATGCGCATAAAAACATCAAATATCGTATAAATAAAATTGAAAATCCTTCTTGTAACTTTAGAATTTTTCAAATATTCAGAATCATATGCATTAGAGTGCATCGATTTGTTTCACAAGAAATGGTAACCCATTTTCATAAGCTATGGTCAATTCTAAGATGTTTTCACGAAGAAACCATAGTTCTAAAATAAAGTCCTGGTCCGCGCTTTTTAAGTAGAAAAATTCATTTTTTCGAACTTGAATATCTTGGGTGTTTATTGTCCGATCCTGACAAACTTTGTGTCAATATTCTTGTTAGGACCAGGACTTTTAAATCTCCATAGAACCAAAGGAAATGTCCTTTCTGTTAACAAAAGATACAAGTTCAAGGAAAACTAGTCGACGGTGCTACAGTCGAGCATACTCGACTGTCGGAGACCACGTACTTACTATGCAAAAGCAAACCCTGCTAACAATAATATAAGTCGCTACAAGTATTTAATATATTTTAACCAAAAATAAAACAAAATAACACAAATATCGAATTGATGTAAACATACAATATTTAAAAAATTTAATTAAAATTTTCATTAATCATAAATCAAAAAAAAAACATCTGTCTAACGTGAGATTCGAGCCGCGGACCAATGTTCTAAAAAGTCTGCTAATAAGAAATAATTTTTAAAAAATTTGTTTATAGTGGGAGTTGAACCCGCGACTCCCGATCATGGCAAAATTGACGGGAATTTAGCACCATAGGCCACCAAAGCCCATGGCACTATGGTAAAAAAGTCCGATATTTTGGCATAAACTCAAATTGTATTTTGTTCAGTATCTTACAAATTTTTTTATTTTCAAAATCTAAAAAGTCCAAAGCAACCAAAAATAATTTTTATAGATTTTTCGGGACTACCCTAAGTGTTTTATGCGCGCTCAAAGTCAGCTGATTGAGCGTTGCCACATGAACTGAAAAAGCGCGGGAAAAATAATTGCCAATTTGAGAGCCAATTGTGTTTTTTTCGGAAGCATATTACAAATTGCTAAATATGGATAAAGTTGATGAAGGTATTTAAAAAACGATAGTAGTAGTGATTTTTAGTATTTGTGTTTTATTGTGCAACTGTCCAATGTGTTGTTTATGTGTATTTTTAGCTAAAAACTAACAAATGTGTTCCTGTTCCGTTAAGCTTTACATTAGTACATCACAAAACAGTACGAGAGTTTTGAGTAAAGGTTATTAACTAAACCATCCAGAATCAGATGTTAATAATCCCGTTTGTTCGATTTTGTTCCTTTTCGTGAAAAATGACATGTTGTAGGTGTGAATTTTGGCTGAAAATTCGGATTTTTCTTAGATTCACATGGGGAGCGAGGTGAAAACGTTGTCAAATTAAAAAACAAACAAAATTGTAAATTCTACTTTAGTCTAATTAGCAAGCATTCAAAGTTTAAAATAAATTGCTTTATATTTAAGTTAAACAAATTTTTTTTTAGTTTTTTTCTTAGTCGGGGAGAAAGGGAGGATGAAGACAAGGTCCAATTGAATAACAACTAAATTTATATATTTTTGAATAATACAAGTAAGCTTCGTGTTAAATTTCAAGCCTTTAGCTATATATTTAGATATGTTATCAATTTGATTTCACTTTTTCGCATAGTCGTATGGGGAGGGGGAGGTGAAGGCGTGGTCCAAGTAAAAAAAAAAAAAATCCAAAATTCTAAATTAGTTTAACTAAAGTACATGCAAAATTTCAAGTGCCTATCTTTATATTTAGAGTTTATGCCAAAATATCGAGTTTTTTTACCATAGTGCATGGGCGAAAGTGGCCAAAATACAAATATGTTAAGACTTCAGCGACCCTATATTTTGCAGTTAGGAACTCTGCCAACACCCTTTTAAAATTGAATAGCATTTAAAAAAAAGAATGCCGATCATATACTAACAAATTAATTGAATATAAAATATATTAACAAAAAAAAAAAATTTGTCTGTCCTAGAGTTCGAACCCGAGACCCGAACTCAGAGTTCCGACGCTCTGCACATCGCGCCACTGCCTGCCTTGGTAAGCGATGGTCTTACGATAGATTTCATTCTTACTAGAGTGTAAGCCAGATGCAATTGTTATCTAGTTGTGATTGTTGTTGTTGTTATTGTTGCTGATAAGACAAGGCAAATAAAGGAGATTTTAATTGCTTGATATCTTGGCTGTTTATTATCCGATCGCGATGAAATTTTCAGCAAATGTGGATAATAATGGTTTCTTCGTCTATGCCTTATTAGGAATGTCTATCTTTTTAATTGTCGCTATGATTAAGATATATCTAATTTGTGGGCGTTTAAGGGGGCGTGCCCAAAATCTAAAACAAACTCGATCTGCGATCTTATAGTCTCTGAGATCTAGGCGTCAATACAGACGGACAGACGGACATGGCTATATCGACTCGGCTATTGATGCTGATCAAGAATATATATACTTTATGGGGTCGGCCACGCCTCCTTCTGCCTGTTACGCACATTTTTTTTGTGACAAAGTTAGACCACTGTACTTTTTTAAAGTACGTGGTCTAAAAAATAATTGTTGGTCCAAAAAATAGCTTAAATTCCGACTAATTTTTAAGGATAGAGACGAATCGCGAAATCGTCTTTCCAAGGATGAAAACTATGCTTAAAGGACATTTCGTCCTTTGGTTCTGTGGAATTTTGAAAGTCCTGGTCCTAAGAAGAGTATTGACACAAAGTTTGTCAGGATCAGACCATAAACACCCGAGATATAAATTTAAAAAAAAAATTTATTTTTCAACTTAAAAAGCGTGGACCAGGACTTCATTTTAGAACTATGGTTTCTTCGTGAAAACATCTTAGAATTCACCATTGGGTTACCATTTTTTCATTTTTTCGGGCCCATACAATTCGATGCACTCTAATATGCATATTCTTTCAGTTTGGTTCAGATATCTCAAACAACAAAAAAAGATTTTCGTATAAAACAGCTGCCATTGGAACTATTGATCGAAAATAAAGATTTAGTATAAGCTTGTTTTTTGTTTTTAGAGATATGAGTATGAGCAACTTTTTTGTTGTTTGAGATATCTGATCCAAACTGAAAGAATATGCATATGGGATGGTCCCTTACATTCTCATTTAATTTAGTTGAAGTCGGACCATACGAAACAAACTTGAAAATTGTTAAAAACATAATTTTTGGTCTTGCATGGATTCTCGTTAACAATAACTTATTTTATTCGTAACAGTGTCGGCTTTCCGTTAAACACTTAAAGTAAATTTTACCTTTGCGATATCTATTTTTCTGGGGCGATTTGTGACCTGATTTTGGAACTTATTACAGTCGCTAGCTTCTGAATTACTAAACCGATTTCAAAACCGTGTGAAAAAAGTTGTAGAGGAATCAGTTACCTTTAGTCTTAGTGCTTTTTTGGCCACATCGGTTACTTAGATCTCTTGGTATGCTCTAAAATGTAGGAAAAACTTCAAGAATTCGGAAAAAAATGAATTTTTCGAAAACTCTTCCATGAAAAAATTTTTAAATGTGATTTTCGTGTAAAGTGACATGAGAAGACATGAGAAGCGAAATGGCTGTAAACAAATGTAATTTATATTTTATTACATTTTGTTAATCTCAGCAACTGGTGGAACATCCCGTATAAGCAAAGATATTCTAGCTGGCAGAGTAAATATAGAGTGAATTAACTTATTTCTATGTTATTTATATATATTATTTATTCTGCCAAAAAAATGTGTTAATATCTTAGCTATTTATGGCCCAATCGTGTTGAAAGTTTGTGATTAGTTTCTAAAAATAAACCTCCATCTGTTAAAAATTTAACTGAAAATTATGAATTACGAACCCTAGAGTGGCGTCAGCTAAAATTGCTTGACATTATAAGGAGTCTTCAATCTAAATTCCTGGTATTCCTAGCTCTTAACATCTCTGAGATCCTTTTGCTTATACGGACAGAAGGACAGACGGGCAGACAGACAAGGGTATATCGACTCGGCTGTTGATGCTGATCAAGAATACATACACATTATGGGGTCGGAGGTGCTTCCCTCTGCTCGTTACATACTTTTAACAAACTTATACTTCAAAGCTAAAAAATTATATAGTTTGGCAAAGCGGTCTCACACTAATACTATGGTTTTCAATGCAGCCATCCAATTGTTTCTAATGCTAAAAAAAGTTACCTATTTAATTTGATAAATTTTTTGATTTAATTTTTTTAATGCTCATTTGAATATATTTTATTGTGGTTGACAGTTGGATTAGTTAAGGATTAGGTTTCGGTTTTGGAATCGGTTGCGAGTTATCCTGTTTCGCCTCCAGTTTCTGAGGTTATCAACATCGGTGCCTACACGGTTGCGGCGCCTCCTGCGCCCTCGGCCTCCACCCCGGCGGGAAATGCGGAAGCGTCTCACACGGCGAACAATCTTCCTCCTCCTCCTCCTCCTGGTGGTGGTGGTGGTGGTTGCCACTGTCGTGGCTACGGTCGTCTCTTCCGCAGCCACCGCAGCAGCAGTTGTCACCTCTGCAGCGGCTGTTGTCTCTGCTGGCGCTGGAGTTGCGGCGCACGCAGGATCTGCTGCGTTGGCGGGATCGGTGCAGTCGACCTGGCCAACACTGAGTGGCAGGAAGGCCACGCAAATGGCCAACAGGACGCAGCCCAATACAATTGTTTCACTTCTCATTTCAACCAATTCAGTCGACTGATAAATTCTGTCCAAGATTACTGCCTATTTATAGCAAAGATTTATTGCGAAAATTGACACAGCTGTCTTTTCTATTTATATTATGTATTCAAAACTTTTATTTTGCATTTGCAAAAATTTGCATTTAAGACCCAAATTTAATAAATCTTTTAAGTGGTAACACTTATTATATTGTCTAAATGCTCTAAATATTTATTCAGTTGCTATATCGCATACAAATATGCCTGAGAACAAATATATGTGAAAACATTGCAAATTCTTCATCTTTTTCTTTGTGTCTAAATGTTTCTATTTGTTTTTGCTTGTGTCTAGCATATTTTCTCCCGCAATAAATTAAACAATTTTTGTATTATTTCAATTGAAATTTTTTATTTGCATATTCGGTCACCAATTCGCAGTCACTTCTAACCCTGCAGTTGATTGTTATTCCTGATGAGTCTTCTTCTGAGAATGGGGCCGTTTCTCCTTGCAACGATTCTTCCGCCATTCCTTCTATTGACATTCCGATTGTTTCCACGTCTGCCACCGCCTCGTCTGGTAATCCTGAAGCGACGCACAACTCTGACTATCCTTCTCCTCCGTCTTCCACACGAGCAGCTTGTTGCTTGAGTTGTGGCCCCGTCAACAGCATCGGCTACTGTGGTTTCTTCGTCACCTGGTGCCACTGTGGTTTCCTCATCTGTTGGAGTTGCAGGATCTTCTGGGGGCGGTGTTTCCTCCACACAGTCAGCGTGAGCTGCGTTGTCGGGATTGTCACAGTCCGTGCAACCGACGGGTTCCCCATTCTCATCGCACTTTACTGCCGAGCTCATCGGCAGGTAGGGCAGAGTCATGGCCAGAACGGCAAAGCACAGGAAAACAGATTTCACTTTCATCTTGAGCGAATCAAAGAGCTAATGATAAACTTCGATCAAAGTGTTGGTCTTAAATACGATTTGGGCAATTCTATTTGATTCAATATATTGAATATTTGGATAACTTTACTCAGCTGTCGTTTTCAAAACAATTTCCAAACAATCAATTTTACTATCAATATTGAACAATTATTTGCCCGTCTCCGCATTTGATAATGCTCCATTTGTCGCAATCACATTTGATGTTTAACCAGTTGGAAATCTCTCAAAAAATAATATCAATAAACTAATAAATTCAAATAAAAATGTTCCACTTCGTAATAATTATGTCAATAATTTTGCCTGAGGTTTTCTGTAAAATTATGTAAAGTTCTGTCATAGTATTCTCTGAAACGGGTTAAGATGGAGACAACAAAAAACAATTAGAATAACAATAAGTGTTCGCTAATCGCATTTGTCAAGTCTCCTGTCACGGTATAAACACGACACGCGGAGGGACCAGGCAGCATTTAAACGAAATTACCCGCAATTACGAGTATTTTTGGAAGAGAAAGGGACAAACAGAGAGTTGGAGTAAGAGGAAGAGACAGAGACAGGGAGAGAGGAAGCACATTAAGAAGTGACCTCAATCATTTGTTGTTGATAAGCGCGGCAGGAGTAGAAATAAGAACTGTTCGCGATGCACAGCGACAGGCAAAAGCTGCCACTGCTGACAAACGACAAAAGACAGACACAACAAGGACACACACACACACAAACAAGGATAATAAAGCAAGTCGGGCGGTCATAAATCAATGCGAAGTACAGCACAGCAAGGAGCAAAAGGTCAGCCCCATTTTCTCGTCCTTGTCGCGAACGGCAAAAAAAAACTCGAGCAACTTTATAGTTGAGAATTGCGCAAGATTTATGGTAGAATCTGATGAAGCCGTCGCTCCCAACAACGAAAAAAAAAAACAATGGTAGGAAATGCAGAAATACAGTGAGTCCTCATGAGAAACAGTGCCACAAAAAGTGCAGCCCATTTTCGATGTGAAGATTGAATTCTCAACTTGCAGCTGGAAATTTGAGCGACTATTGATGGAGGAAAGCAATGAGATAGAAGAGGATATTGATGATGGGTTTAATGTAAAAAAACGGGAAGACTAGTAAACAAAAGAAGAGAATGATGATCTTTTAATATATTATCATTCTTGTGTTTTCAATTTTCTTAGAGTTTTTTAAAGTTTATCAAATGATTAAAGAGTCAGAGAGTTGGTCAGAGAGGGTTGTAGTTTCTTTAAGGATCATAAGTTGATGAACAGAGTCTTGTTTATCATTATCATTGTCATCATCTCTTTATAATTATTGTATAATTAGTAAATAAGATTTTCTGCTTTACCTAAGTATTTCTAAAGAAAATGCCGACTTCTCTAAACTCGTCGAATGTAGAACTGAAGTGTAATTACCATAAAACATAATAAGTTTAAAAAAAAACTAGAAGAGCATTTAGATAATTATCAGAGAGTAGGATGGAAAAAAATAAGTTTGTTAATTTCCTGCTCGGCGCTACGAAGAATGAAGAAGGCCTCAATTAAAACTTACTGGGGAGCAGCCAAACCGGCTAAGGCAGCCAAGCGTCAATGGCCACAAATCAACTTTTGCATTAATTCATTTTGGTAAAAAGAGGAAAGATGAAAGCCGACATCGACATCGAGGTAAGCAGGCACTTGACTGAATGACAGAGAGACAAACACGCAGAAGGACTGCGAGGACATGCGCCAAATATTTAGGGCGTGAACCGAGCCAGAGTGTAAAACAAACTTGTCAAGTGGTTAGGAGGAGAAAGAGACAGGGAGAAAGGGTGAGGCAGAGAAAGAACGAGAGGGCTTGAGGATGGCTTGTAATCTGTTTAAAGAGAGTCGCGGCCACTAAAACTCAATTAACCCCGTTTGAGGGTGCAAAAGGCAATTGAAAAAGACAGACACAGAGACAGAGACAGAGACTAAGGACAACAACAGAAACAGAGAAACAGAGACAAGAAATGCGAAATCAAGGCAAAAGATTGCAAACAGAAATGGCTGACCGACCATTGAATGGGTTGCAATTGTGGGCGGAAGGTGGAAGGGGAAAGTGGGGCTCGGCATTTTTCACTTAAAACCGCATTGATACTCAATTACCAGTGTATGGGTTGCCAGGTTACGAGTAGAGCTTTGCAGAGTTGCCTCCGTTCAAAACAAACCTCGATGCGGATGTTGAGCACAGGAAAGCGGAAGCACTTTGCAACGGAAATGAAACATCAATTAAAATCGCACACTGTCGACGCGATGGCAACCCTGGCAGCTGCCGAAAAATATATTGCTTTCGCGTCCAACATTGTTAATCCTTGCGGTGCTTGCCACTTGCCAGTTGCCTCTTTCCAGTTGCCACAGCCATTGCAACCGTTGAATGTTGCTCTCTTGTGCCTGCTGTAACTTTTGTAAAATTCTCCCAATGGCTGAGCCCAATTTTCAGTTAGTTTACTGCTTAATTGCAACTGTGGCTGGCAGCAGGCAAAAGCCGAGAAAGAAAATGCTATTCGTCGCCAGTCTGCAATCTTCCAACTCTGGATGTACTTGAGTTTTAATCAAATTTCCTGCTATTTATTTTTATTACTTTTTGGACTCTGCACATAAAAGTTAAAGAACATAATAACTTAGTGTCAATGCACGTAGTATGCATCTTTGATCTTGTTGATTAAGCACATCTAATTATACGCTTGATCAAGATATTTTAAAAATATATTTGAGATTAAAGTCTGTTTTTATTCCACTAAGCGACTGTCTAATTTTGTAAATAAAGAGTATTAGCAGAATCAAATAAGGCATTATGACAATATATGTATTATCTTTGCCAAAAATAAAAAGTAAGCCTTGCAGATTCTCAATTGATTTTCTGTTTCTATGAGAACAAATCGAAACTGAATCAAAAAAATTGTTTTGGACTTCCAGGTACACTCTTCCCATTTCATTTGTAATTGTGCGTGCCTCATTTTATACTTCCAGCTAACGGAACGCCTTGCGAAGATTGCCGGGCTCAACAAGCGTCATGGAGATGATCCCATGCACACAAACTCGAGCAGCTTGGCGGGCAGTCGCATGAACTCCATTCCAAATTCCCAACTGAATGTGGACCTGAAGGCCTTGGACAAAATCGTGAGCAGCCTGCTGGAACAGCAATCGGCCAGGGTCGGCCAGGGCGACGGGGGCAGCAAAGCAACCGCCAATTTAGAGGCCGGAAGCCGCACGCCGCCCGTGCAGCGCAAACCATCGAAGAAACTCAACCGCTGGCGTCCATTATCGCGCTCCGTGCACAGCTTCAAGCGCGGCGACGAGCGCGATTATGGGGGCGGCAACTTCACCCAGTTGCAGGAGCGCAGCGAGATGCAGGCAGCGCTGTCATCAACTCAGCACGCGCCCAATATGCCCACGATTATGGAGAGCAGCGCCGGCAGCCCGACGCCCAACAATGCACAGCAGATGGCGCACAATCCGTGGACGGCCTCCCTGGAGCGGACTCCGGGGGCGGTGAGGAACATGCTGCACAATATCGGTCAGGCTGCCACAGTGCCGATGGTAAACTCGGGTCCTGTCCAGGAGGATCAGCTCAATCTAACTCAAAATTATGTCGGCTAATTGAGCACAAAACAATATATAACGTATACATATTTTCCTATTGAAAATTTGAATAAAAAGTTAAACAGCTAACACTGCGTATGAATAATATTGTTAAAGCGTGAAATTTAATTAGACTTTGGCTGCCCTTTTTACGTCTTTTTATTAAATGCTTTAAATGTCACTCATCTTCTAAGGTGACAACAGAGAATCACTTGCAAGTTTAGTCAACATTTTGTTCATTACGATTTAATTTTGTGGCCAAAAGAAATGAAGTTCATGTTGACCCCTCAAGTGGCCAGTGTCAGCGACGCCCTAAAATGTCGACTGGCTGTGAGTGTATCAGTTAATAATGTTGTGGGGCAATAAGGAGAGAAGAGAGAGGGGATTCAGCCACTCAACGTTGACTGATGATGATTTTTGTGTTGTTGGTGTCTGTAGCGCTGTCATCATCAGAGATACGGCCACTGTGAAGCCAGATGAGAGGACTACAGTGCCTGCAGATAATAATCAAGCTGTTTCAAGTTGTCTGCCAGTCGTAATTGTCGGAACAATAATGATGCAGTGTGAAAAACGATGCAAATGAAAAGTGGTTGACCGCTAATTCAAGCGAATGACGAGAAAAATGTACAACACTCAAGAGCATTTTGTATATATTATTATAAGTGCCAGTTTAATGTTGTCGAGAATATTTTAAGTTAAACTGAAGGAGGCCGTTGATTAGCTAGAGTTTTTGGTGAATACGAGTATTGCTTTTTAAAATAACCGACTTAATTTTTTGGCCATACGTATTTTCGGGATCACACCAACAAAAAGTATTATTAATTGGTGTGTGCTTAAAAAATATACAAAAGAAATTAATAAGTGTTTTTTTGCCTAGCGTTTGTTAGAGACTTGCTGAACATGGCCGAATGACTGCAGCTTTCACTTAGACTTAATTTAACCCTCTAATGCCCAAGCAAAACAAGAAATTTTAGCAACAACTAATTTTCAGACATAGAAAATCCCTAGTAAATCACATCGTAGAGCAGTAAAAGAAAAACAGGCTGATAGAATATTAAGTTTTTCATTAAGTTTTGTAGTAATATACTTCAAATTGTAAATATAATATAATTATATTAATTTTAAAAGTTTTAACTGAGATTTTTTTTTACCCCGCCTAAAGGCAGGGTTGGGCATTAGAGGGTTAATTTCAAAAATTCTTCATAATTAATTTAAGCATTAAGAGATATTAAACACACTCTTGGATTAAAGCATTACATGACTTACACCTTCTAGAGTCTAGACAATAAAAACAACCAACTGAGAGTAGGAAGGTGCTTAAATATGGATGTGAGTCACGTAGTCCCCAATAGAAGTACACTTTGTTGAACCGGACTTTGTCAGTAGTACATTTGAATTTAATCCTTGAGGTGCTTGCCGCTATATGTATATGTCTGAATATAATGCTTTTGTAACCAACTCACCTGTCGCTCCATGACGCCAGCCAATTGTTCGCGTTCCGAATTGCGATAGTATCCGGTCAGATTGGCGCCCAGTCGCATGGTCACCTCGTAGCGCGTCTTGCCGCTACGTGCCGCATTGCGATTGCCTTTCAGACCGAAGTAGCTGTTGCTGGAGCTGGAGCTCGAGATGGAGCTGGAGCTGGAGATGGAGTTGCCGACGTTGCTGCTATCGAATTCGCATGCACGATGGCAATTACTGGCGCTGGCATTTCCATAGCATCCTGGAAAGAAGTAATAAATAAGCAATTGGTCTTTGCATCTTTAGCTTACAGGTAAATTCCATTATTCATAATATTTAGAATATTTTTTATATTTTTAATTGTATTCCATAAATTTGTATAATTTTCAACCCCGTTGTTTAAGAAAGGCGCATAACTAGAATTAAATTTGCATCATTTTAGATATTAAGCATTTGAACGCCAAATTATTATAATTTAAACTCACTCTCTTATTAAAGATGAGCGCTTATGTTTTATAGAATCCAATATTTTGCATACGACCGCAGACGGCCAGCAAAGTGGAATAATTTAATAGTGCTGCTAGGAAGAAGGAATAAAGGAGAGGAGATTACTGAACACTGAACTGCACTGTCATAGACGAGGCCACACAAATAGCTGAGGACTCCAGAAATGCAATAAAAGACATTACAGCGCACGAAAAATGCGAGAAATGTTTGGGGAAAGTGCCGAGCACACGCAAGAATAACCCTCGTCCGACAGCTCAACGCTTGTGACCCACATTTGCTATGCATTTCCCACCTGACCCTTGGGAAAGTCGAGAAAAACGAATGTCGAATTCGATGACATTGTCATTCTAAGGAGAGCGTGCACCTGGACAGGATAACACTCGCGGCACTTGAGTGGATTATTGCTCTTATGACAGCAGCATCCCAAAAAAATCAAACTGTCAGCTCATCATTATTTTAAAATATGAAAAGAAAGAAATGTGCTTTGAAGCAGAGCGCTCAGCTGGGAGATGTTCTCAGTGCTCAAATTTGCAGTCAATCGAAACAGGTTTTAAAATGTGTATACTTTTGGAAATATTAAAATTAGAATTCGATGATATTCAAAGCTGAAACTCATAGTATACTTTAAGTGAGTATCTCAAAAGGAATCATTGACCAAATGTATTGCATAGTTTTGGGCATATCCAATGAAACACTTCCCTGTAATTATTTATTCGCTTTTGTCTGTTTTGTGCTGAAAGATTCATTCGAGATGAATCGATTGATTGATTCCAAGAAACGCAAAAACCAAGGATAATTTAAAACACATTGCTATCTATGTCTTACAATTATATTTCGTAAGTGACATTCTTGGCAGTAAATGACGCTAGATGGCGACAGTTTACGAAAATGGAGGTTAGCTAAATGTGTAGCATACTTTTGAGCTGCGTTTTTTTTTTTTTTTTTTTTTGTGAGCTGCGGTAATAATTAAATTGAATACCTCTAATCGAGTCATCAATCAACGAACTGGACAAAGGATTTCAGGAAACTTCTTTACTACATAGTTGAGAATAAAGAAATCTGTAACATTTTATAAATACCGCATTCAATTTAAATATTTCTTTAAGCAATTCTGGAAATTTTATAAAGTTCAGTGTGGTTTAATACATACTATGTGCTTAAGTTCTGCTCATGGTTGGGTGACTGTCACTTGTTGTCGCTGTTGCGGGTTTCGCGCGATTGCAACAGTTGCAGCTTGCAACAGACTGCAGCAGCAACAACAGAGTCAACAATGGGCATGGCATTACGCCCACAGACAACCTTTCCACTTGCCGATTAAATGACGCGACAAGGTCTTCTCTTGACAATACCATCGTCCTGCTTCTGCCTCTTCCTCTGCCTCTTCCTCTGCCTCTGCCTTTGCCCCGCCCTCTTTCTCCCGCCCCGACCACGCAACCACTTTGCAGCACACTTTGTGTGTTGCATGCCTCTCAGCGGGCATCGAGTGCATTTTCAATGCTTAATTATTTCCATAATTAAATTTGCTTGCACAGCTTCGTTTTTTATTTATTTCTTTTTGGTATCTCTTTCTGTGTCGGTTCTTTTTTTCTGTCCCTTTTTTCATTTTCATTTGGTTGCTGTTTTTGAGCCTCACATGCTCCTTTTATTGCTGCTTGTTACGTCTGATTAAATTTATTCACTTACCCTGGGTCGCCTCATTGATTTCTGGTATTTCGCATTTGGTGCCCTTATATCCAGTTGGACAGTGGCAGGTTATAGCTGCATCTCCGATGTGCCTGCAAATAAAATTAAGATTGATTCATTTGTATATAAATACAATTTAAGCAGCATATACAGATTATGAATTCTTTTAATCTACATAACTTCAACAGAACATTTCCTACTCTTAAGCTCAAATCAATAATATATTTAAAAAAAAATATTCAAAATAAACATTGTTTAATTGCGAAGACTTTATTCTAAGTATGTTTCTCATTTTGTTTAAGCTTGTTACACAAATTGTATTCAGAAATTAAACACAGCTGTTTCAATATTATTGCTTGACTTTAATCTAACAATCATACAGGTCAATATTTGCCCGAAATAAGTGAAACAGTATGAAACTCTCATCAAATTGTTAATTCTAAATGTATGTTTAGAAATTTTGTCAAATTCTTCTATTAAATGTAATAATTAAATTCAAATAAATAAAAAAGCAAGCAAGCAATGTTCGGGAATTCCGTATTTATTCAGCTGCCAAACATAAGAAAACATAAGAAATACTTTAGAAATATTTAATTTTAAATTCCGGCAATTCACTGTCTATTGCTCATTTCTCTTCTACAATCAGATCATCTTGAAACTCATTAAGTTTTCCATAATGAGCTAACGGCAGACACTTAAGAGAGTGTATGTTTTGCGTTGACTGTACTTACTTGCATGTGCCGCCATTTTGGCAAATGTTTGTGTGGGCATCCGTGCAGAGGGGACCATGCCCACAATCGCTGCCACTGAAGCCGGGAAAACAGGCGCAGCCATAAGAGCTGCAATGAGATGTGAACGCGAGATACGTATGTGATTCATTAGTATTTTTGTCTACATTCTGGTTATTTTATAATAAACAGCTTTCCATTTTCTCCCTCTCTCCCTCTTTCTCCCTCTCTTTCTTTATTTTGGCAGAGATAAGCTGTCAGCTGACTGAAGGAGCCAAGGTCCTGCCGCAGTTTTCAGCAGAGGATTGGCATTAACTTATCTCGCAGTTTGCGGCTTGGCACGAATCTACGACCTGTCAGTTTAACAGACATACTGATGTATATAGTTAGATATATACTCTTTCTCTCAAAGTACATAAACATAAGTATATATGGATGTGGAAAGTATTTTCTTGTACGTGCTTAACCACGCGAATTTTTAATTTCAACGGAACATCATTAGAACTAAATACTAAGGTCAAACACTTAGCCCCAGGCAATAATTTAAATAACATGGCGTCAAGGACACGCCAAACACACAAACACACAAAAATAAGAGTACTTTGGAAGGAAAGGAAACCTTGGGAAGGCTTTGCACACTTATTAAGTTCAATTACAAGCAAACAAGAACTACGGACCGAGAAGTCCTTGAGCCTTCGCACGTCTGCTCATTAATGTAGACGACAGTGTCAAAAGCGAAATGCTCTTTTGGCGAGTCAAAACTTTCTCCATAAAATGTTATTAAAACAAAAATTAAAATAAAGACAAGATAACTTAAAAATCAACTTTATCTTTTAATCAACTAAGTTGATACATTCTGAAATATATTCTTAAATAGTAAGATGAATATTATTTCAATGAAAATCAATTAATTAAATTGTCCCATTATGTCATACATTCTAAAATTTATTCTTAAATAAGATGAAAAATAATATTTAAATGAGAATTAATTAATTAAATTGTGCTATTATGTCAGTTTGAATTGGCAGCGAAACGACAAATTGCTTTTCAGCGTTTTAAATCACAGAAATTAATTCACGCTAACAAAATATTCCTGTTGACAATCTAATTGTGACTGCGAGCTTAGTTAAATTTGACAACAAAAAAAATACAATCAAGTCTAAGCGTTGTAGTTGAAAAGGGTCGACGAGGAGATACTCTAATATTACTCTGGGCTCGCATTGGTAGATTTGGATTTTCTCACTTATATACCTCAAATATATATAATAAAATAGAATCAAAATATTTAATTTATTACAAATCATTTCTACGAATAGATGATCATTCTGCATTAATTACAGATCTACTTTACATCGTTTAATATAATCAGCTAGTCAAGTAATTGTTTTTACAAAATATAGAAAATTAACATATTTAACATTCTCATCCTAATTTATTTAAAGTGCACAGGGTATGAAAAGGTCGCCTTAACTGAATTTGTTGAATATTTGCGCATCCTTTTCCATTTGTTTTTCATTCCCATTTGTCTGTTGCTCTGTCGCTTTGTCGCTTTGTCGCTCGTAATTCAGCGCCAAACAATCACAATTGCTGTTGTACTTTGTGCCATGCGTCGTTGACACATGTCAACAGAAATTAATTTTTAGCAACATTTCTAAATTGCCGAGCAGAATTATATTAAAGCCAAGCGAAAAGTGTACAACAATTTCATCAGAGCTTTGACTAAGCACACGGTATTGACATATTTTCTGAATGATCCCGTGTACAAATGTAGATAAAGTTGTATCCTTACTTATCGCCAAATTGACACTAAATATTCAGTTTGTCGGTTGAGTTGAGGAAAAGTTTTTAGATATCAAGACGATAGAAACATAAACTAATTGATCTGCTATTAACGCTATCGGCAATATACATTAGCTGATAGTATAGCATATGTCAATATTGAATGCATGTTAAGTATACGCCGTGTTGCCCACAAGCAATAAAAGAAACTTTTTCGCTTTTACTTTCATTTTTTTGCCTAAAACTTTAACAACAAAACAAGAAAGAAAGAAGTAAAGAAATCAAAACGTGCCCAAGGGTGCGACAAAAACAGAACTCGGAGACACTCGGAAAAACTTTTACTTTTCTTTTCTTCTCTGGCATAACTTTCACTTGGATTTGCTGAACTTTAATGGTCATTCTTGAGGCGTGCTGGACAAGCCATAAATTTCCAGGAGAAGCCTGGCCAACACTTGTTTGGTAATCATATTGAGGTATCGAGAGTTTCTTTCCTTTTTCTGCTTTCAGCCATAAATTAAAATCACATTGCATTGCACTAAAACTGCTTAAAACAGCGGCTTTTGTTGTCTTGAGCTATTTATCATATGTGGGTATATTTTATATGCATGTATATATATGTGATAAGAGCCACGCCCATTGTTAGTGGCACACATTGACCTCCAACTGGCACTGATGTTTTTTGTTGTTGTTGTTGTTGTGTATCTCAAGTATATAAGTAACTGCGCCTTTGTCTAGCGGAAATTAATTGCCTCTCAGTGTTTTTAGTGTTCGAGCATCTGCGGTGCGATTGCGGTTACAAGACTCCATCGTCCTGCACAACGTCCTCGCATGTCCTGCCGCCTGTGACGGAAACGTTTGCGCCAAGCAAATGCCACATGGCGAGGCGGCTGTTTGACCAACAAACCCAACTGACCGAAATAGTCGATGTAAAAAAAAACGAATTATTCTAAAAAAATCTCAATTGGCATCAACTGAGAACGACTTTTCTATACACTACAGACTTTTGATAGATTCCATTACAATTCAAAAAATAGTTTCATTCCGCTCTAAAAACGTAATACAAAGTCTCTTAAAATTGTACTTTTAAGCCCTTTGGCATTAAATAATATTATTCTTAAGAGTTCCGTTAAAGATAGTGTGTCAATAATTGAGGCATTCAAAAATGCAAAGTCCTGTCTCTTTTCCGTGGTTTGTGCATTTTTTTGCGATTCGCTGAAAATCACCTGCAGCTGCTTTTCCGTGTGCTGTCGTATTTTTGCATATTTTTAGTATTTTTTCTCTCATTCCTTCACTTTTTTGTTGAACTATTCCAAACTTTTTTATTCGGCCTGAATTTCGCCACATGAAATTTGCATTCTTTTTTTTGTTATTATTATTTTATTTTTTGGTTTTTATTTGTAGTATGCCTGGTGGCGGACTTCAGTTGTAAATAAAAATTAAATGCATTGCGCATACGACATGTGTGGCAGGTGAAAAGGCAGCAGGCAGAAGGAATTGTTTTGATTATGAAATCGAGCCCAACAGCTTTTCAGAGTGCGCCTTAAAATGCATTTAAATTTCAAATGCTGTTCAACAATTAAAACAGCGTGCCAAAAGCTGTTACATTTTTATGGGCCGCCACTCGAAAACTGCTGACAGCAAAGTGTCGAGTGCCGAGTGCCGAGCATCGAGTGCAGAGTTTAGAGTGCAAAGACTGCAGTCGCTTGGCTGGGCTCTGCTTATGGCAGAAAAGAACTAATAATTTCCATGACAGACACTCATATTCAGATACATGAGTGTATATGAGTGTGTTTGTCTTAATGCCATGAACATGTCATTTAAGAACTGGCAACAGCAGCCAAAATTCTCTCAGTGAGTTGCACTTACGACTAACCGACAATAAGCAGAAGCAAGCTGAAAGGCAACTTTGATTTTAATCCTACACTTGGAGAAATATTTCCAAGAACATGCAAAATGTTAGTCAAAAATACAACTAAAGAAATGTTTCTTGAAATATATTAAGCATAACATTTTAAGAATTTCTGCAAGTTGCAACTTATTTGTCTGGGTGTATTTTGGCATTCTACAGTTGAGTTTTTGACAAAAAGCCAAAAAGCATTGCCTGGCCAAGAGTCGTAGAAAATATGAAAAGCGGCCAGTTGTATACAATTATTAAATGTTAGCTGAAGCTGAAACATAGAAACATTTAAGCATTTGAATTACAAATGTGCAAAGACATTGGACAATCTTAATATTAAATATACATATATATATAAGATATCATCAAGTTAATTATCGAAGTGGAAAGAGGGTTAACTTATTCATTTAATCATGGAAAATACTGATTCAACTAGGGAAATTGTTTTTGATTAATTACGAATGAATTACTTAAATAAAAGGGAATAAACCTAAAGCCCATACAATTGAGTCAGCATGAAAAATTGTGCTGTGTTAACTTTATTATAGTTATAAAATTAAATAAATTACAATAGTATTCTTTACTTATAGTACTAGGAAATAAAGCAAGTATAATAAATAAAAAGAAAACAAATTTTAATGATAAATACATTTGAAATGTACACATGAATAACTAACATTTTTTTTAATAAGTACAAGTAGTACAGTGTTCTAACAAAGTAAAAGACGAGCAACCATTAAATTGTATTAATATTATTTGTTATACTTATTTTCGTTTTAAGTCTGAAAATGAAAACATGAATGAAGAGCCTACGCTGCAAAAGGTTATCGGTCCGAAGAACAACACAAAAGGCCAAGGAAGCGCAATGGCAAAATACAACAAATTGGTTTCCATGTGCGTATACTTGAGTGTGTGTATGGGTGTGTATGAGTGTATGTGTGCGAACAGCAAATAACTTTTCAGCAGCTCTGGAAAAAAACCTTGAAAATTTAACCGTTTTTTTTTTTTGATGTTGTTGTTATTGTCGTGGTACTTTTTCTATTCACCTAATGCAATCAAATTAAATGCCATTAAATTTGATGGCTATTTTCATGAGTGTGTATGTAGGTGTATGTGCGCTTGTGTGTGTGTGTGTGTGTGTGTGTAAAGGGGTAGCGTGTGTAACAATTGTAGTCGATTGTAACCATTGCCTTGCGGCTGCTCCTGTTTTCGTATTTTTTATAGCTTGACAATCGTAAAAAAATGTTGTTAAAAAATAAATTTGAATTTGCATTTTTATGGTTTTATCTCTTGTGTATAGAAATTAATTTTCGACCATTATTAATGCGGAAAATTAAATTGAAACGGAACCGAAAAACAAGTTAAGAAATTATGCCAGAAGATATGTGCCATTCTTACCAAAAATAACAACAGCCAATTAAACTGTAAAGTTTCTTTGGGCTGACAAACGAGTGCAGGTAAGTTTCTTTGGCCAAAAATGGAACTTTTCAGTTAAGAATGAAACGCATATGGCAAGGGAGCACACACAGGAAAATTAAAAGTGAAACAGCCACAAGAGTTCAAAGGACAAACTTTTAATTGAGTAGGACGACAGAGGGAGACAGAGAGAGAGAGAGAGAGAGTGAGAGAGAGAGTGTAAGGCCGAGTAAAGGAGGAACATCAGTCAGATGATGTGACAAAGACAGGTCAAAATTTTGGCCAAACAAAACTTAATTGCAATATGCAAAGCAACAACAGCCATTCACCTTCCCTTTGACCTCCACTCCCCCCGTTCCGCCCATTTCCTATATGACATATCCCCGACTTTGGATAAATGACAATGTTTGACAAGGCAAACAGTACACGCATTCTCATATGTCGGGTGAATGTGAATGGTGAATGGTGGCTGGAAGCCAGATGCGAATGACACTGACACAGTTGCCATCAAGCGGATGCCAAACCGACTCATTGCACATGCAACGCCCTCAACATTGTCATCTTTCCGCCCCTGCCCCTTCTCCTTCCCTTTACCACACGCCTCCCCTCCTCACTCATCTCGTTTCCCTTCCTCCTGCTATGTTTACTCTTGCTCTGAACCTGATCTCATTTAATGCAGTCGGTTTGTTTATACAACTTGCAGCAGCAGCGGCTTTGCCTTTTATACCCTGGACCAGGAATATATAAATGTTGTGAAAAATATACGCTGATGTCAACAACTAGAAGAGTTGGTTGGAAAAGCTCAAATCTAACATGCCAACCCCTCAGCTATTGATATTGTCATTTTTTACAGATACTAGTACTGGGTATTTTACTGTCGAGTGCGCTTGTCCGTAACCTTTCCGACTTTTTGTTATTACTACATGCGAAAAATACGGCAACTCCGAGACGAACACACGTTGCACGCTGCACATTGATTGCCGCAAGCAACCCCCTCAGTCACCCCTGAACATATGTACGAGTATGTATGTACTGCACCCCTCGTCCATCTCCGTTGATGTGACACACAATTTAACACCGCTTGAACGTGGCCTAATTTCAGTTTTTACTCCATTTTTGTTGTGCAACTGAACTGACCTGCCAAGCCACGCATTTGACAGCTTAATGTGCTTTATATACCCTGTACAAATGCGAAACATCAACATTTGTTTTATTTTTAAGCTCTTTTCTTTAACTTTCAAGCTGCTGGGTGGAACTGACTTGATTCTTACTAACTAAAGAGTACCTGCTAGTTGGACATTCTCGGCTGAAGAACTCATACTTTTTTGGCAAGTAACATTTAGAGTTAACATCATTCCTTAAACAGTCTATGTCTGTAACTGGCCTGCTATAATTCCACAATGTATCAGATGAGAAATTCTTAAGCTGAACCTTTTTACATAAAATAAGAGAGAAGAATATTAAACCTAAAAATAAATTTTATATATTCTATAGTAAAATATTGATTTTGAATCTACCCTTGGAATTTTTACATCAATCCTTTACTCTTTGTTACCTAAATAAGCTTTATTGTGTTATTGTGTTAAATGCACTAACTGCAAATCATATTATGTAAAATGAATGATATCATCAAAAAGATCGAAGAGATTACGCAGTAAAGTTAGCTGTATAATTTGAACAATTAACATATGACTAGAATTCTAATTTTGTTTCACAGATTACTTTAACTATGATTAATTTTCATAATAAAATGTATCTATTTGAATTCGAAAAAAATCAATCATAATAAAGTGCTAATCGTTTTTTTTTTTTTCATTTAGATATACTGATCAAACTGACTATGATTACGCAGCCCTTTTTCCAGTTTAAGCCTTTTAAATTTATTCAATTCCATTTTCAACTAAAGCAGCTTCCACGAACCCAAAGGCGGAAAATGAATGGAAAGGCAAGAAACGACCCGCATCAGTTCGATATGAAATCCTCTTTGTTGCTCCTCAAAGAGAAAACTTTTTCAATTAAACATTTCTTCTTAAAAATACAGACACGCACAGACAGGCTTTAACAAAAAAACCAAAATGGGAGAGGATAATTCGACAAAGGAATACCCTTTTTATTTTTGTGATTCTTTAAAATGTTCATTATATTTGTGCTAAGATATATATAAATGTAAGAAATTATTTTGGGAAATAGGGTATTAAAAGACAGTCGGTCGCAAATGGTTAAAAACCATAACAAATATTTAAACATAAATTGTGTGCAAGTGAATGGAACTTTTGCGGTGGAATGCAACAGATTTATGCGCCCGAAAAAACCGATGCATATTCTCAATCGCCAATACCAACAAATAAATGTATAAAACAAATAGTATTTGTTGATACGGAATTGTTGTATTATTTGAGTATTTTTCTGGTGTCTGTTATGTGATGCAGAAACAGCAGCACCAATTGAAAATTAAAAGGCAGTTCCAACGAGACGCCCTTCTGGCTGGCCAATTGTTTATTGCTTATTGTTTATTATTCTTGCGGATGGTTTGTATTGCCAAATGGACGAAGGACACAGGCAGAAGGACCAGAGCTGTAAAGGCGTCCAGTTATCCCAGCAGGCATTTTGAATATTTTATGCAAACTTTATTAGCAATAAAATGAACTTGGCTGGCAAACACTTGTAATGAGCTGGCCAAAGGGCAATGGATAAATTGGGAAAATACTGCATTGCACTTTAAATGACAACAGCTGCAGAGAAATATCGTAAAATAAAGTGAGAGAAACAAAAATGCATCCGAAATGAAATTCTATTAGCGATTGTTATCTAATTAAGAACTATGGAATGGATACAATTATTTATCAAGTTTATATAAGTTATAAAATTATACGAGTATACAAAGTATAGGTAAATTGGCTAAGCAATAAATTGTTTTCAGAGCCACAAGAAACTGTTTAATTTTTAAATAAAATATTCATTCATTACCTATGCAAACAAGTTAGTTTTCCAATAAGAAAATGTAAAATTATCTTTTTTTTAAACCTTTACAGTCTTTAAGTTGAATTTTCTTATCTTTTGCTAGAAAATGTTTCAACTTTGAAAGCCTAAAGTCTAATATAAGACCACACAAAAGGTGAGCCAAAATGTAAAACTATTAAATGCCAAAATGTTTTGTCTCAAGTATAAGTAGAAATATATTCAAAAGCTTCTCTCCCCACAAGCAGTGAACATGCTTAAGTATGAAGAACTTTCCCCTCTTTATTCACCTGCCTGGATTTTCCTCATATTAAATTATAAATGCACACTTAAAGCCAGGCCGCATGACTGTGGCAGTGAAAGTAAAATTAGTAAACAAAAAGAAAGAAAAGAATGAAGGCAAAAAAAAAGATTGTCAAGTATACGCACTGTGAACCCCTTGCTAGAACCCACTATCAGACAGGCTTTCCTCCTTTATCTAGCAGCTCTTTCCTCTTTTTTCTCTAGTTATTCTTCTTATCATTTTGACGTTTGACATTCTGAAAGCGTTATGCATTTTTTCGCACATTTGCCTAACAAAACGCTTCGAGAATGAGAATCATAAAAATCCAATGAGAAATTGTGCGGCTGTTAGCTGGCGACAAGGAGAGAATGAGAGAGAGGGAGAGAGAGAGGGAGAGAGAGAGGGAGGAAGTGACTAGGGGCTGTCAATTAGCAACAGTTGCGAGGCATCAACAATAAAGACAAGAGGTAACTTCAGTTTCTTGTTTGCGCCCTCGCAGTTGTTGTGTTTGTCTTAGCCACGTAGTTGAAGCCATGTCTGTAACTCATTTGCCTCTGGTTGGTAATTAACTTACGAGTTAAAGCCAGAAGTTAGCTGGGGGCCTAGTACGTGCCTTGTATATGAGGAAGTCTGTTTCCTGACTATCGAAAGCTGTCACTTTTATATTAAATTTGTAGACAAGAACGAAAACAAATTTGGCTTTTATTTTGACATTAATATTAATATTCAATTAGTCCGTCAGCGTGTTGGCCCTCGGGCTGTCCTTTAATTAATGGTAAGTAGGCCAGGCCATGTTTCTTTATTTTTACGCATAAATTGCTCACAAGTTTTTCTAGCTTCTATTTTGATCAGGGTCATAAATCCTGCCCCAATGCATAAAATTGATTTGTCGCTTTCTCGCTATCTTCCTCCATTGGCTCTTCCATTATATCATTGTCATTTCTTCTAAGCATTGTTAATTGCCTTTAAATTGTCAAATTTGTAGGCGTTAAAATTCCAATTAACAAAAGCAATTGAAAAAGTTCTTCGATTTGCCCCAGAGCCTGTTTTGTTTATTATGCTAATTGAGTTAGTGCCTCGTCCTGCGCTAAGGACTCTGTACTTTTAAAGGGTGGGAAGGAGCAATGAGAGTGGGACTAGGTTGATAAACAGAAATTGAAACAGCTGAAGAAGTGTGAGTTAATTTCTCTTGTAATTTAAATTTGAGATTGTTAGATCATCCTATGAAAATCTAAAGTGTTTGTGGCATAAGTTAATAGAAATATTGTAAATACTAAAATAATGATATATTAAATTAATCAATAAATAATAAATGAATGAAAATATTGTAAGATTGAAAAAACCTTCTTATACAAAAGTTTCCAAATTTCATATTAAATGTAAGAATCTATTACTTTAAAGCAGCGGTGGGCACGAAATCTGAATTCGGGAGCACTACAACAAAAACAACACAGCAACGAATAGACAGAAATAAAGTAGAGAGCAGCTGCTAGCTCCCGGAGCTTATGCGTGCCCACCGCAGCTTTAAAGTACAATGCCAAGTTCTAAGTTCCTCACTTACCTTCACTTTATTGTTATTCCAAAACAGATTTGATGAAGGTCACATTAGTTTTATGACAAGGTTGAGTCGAGTGCTAAGAGAGCATTAGGATTCCCCGGGTAGCAAGATTTCTATTACCTTTATTTTCTCTCCCTCTCTCACTCAGTGCCTCTCTTATTCGATCTCCCTAAGGCTTTGTCCATAAAAGCAAGGCATTAGGCTAACCTTCATAAATGATAACCAATGCCAGACAAATGATATTGCTTTTAGCCAACTCTGAGCACATTAGCGACGCGGACGCTCGCATGTGTTGCCATTTATAAGTCATGCCCGAGAACTGTGCGAATAAACGTGGAAGTCAGAAGGCTGCTGGGAATCACGGGAATGGAGAGAATGAAGGGGACAGAGGGGACTGAGGGGGGCCCGTAGGGAGAGCGGGCCCAGCGGCGGCGAGGCAACTGCACCTGTGTCCGGGTGCCACGCATATTTAAACATGCCAAAAACTTTTACGCCTCTCGACCTTTAGTCGAATGGTGTTGCCTTCTCTCCTCTGCTAGTGATTTCGAAATTGAGTTTCCTTTCAGTTCCGGTCAATGCATATAAACCGGGCCAATGGCAATGCCAATCGCGCAGCCAAAATCACAGGCAGCTAACCATGCAAACTGTTAAATGTTTGCATATCAATCTTTGCTCTCCTTTTCATTCTCCTCTTCAGTTCTCGTTCTGATTCTGCTTCTGACTTTGCTTCAATTCTGTTTCCGTATTTCGCTTGAAATTCAAATACAGATTCAGATGCTGGCAAAACGGTACAACTGTTTGGAGGCTTTCAGCCTTAACCAAGTGGGAGCCATACACTTTGCAATGTTCCAGTGGCTGGCGCTGCTGTTGCCAAATAACTTTCATAACGTTGTGCTCCGCTTCCTGGTCCCCAGTGTATGGCCCCCAAAACCCCAAACAATGAAAGGCATTGCCAACACATAAGTATTCGACAAAAAAAGAAAAGAAACGAATAGAAAGTAAAACGAAACAAAAGGTTTTACAAAATGTTTTGCATACAGTCAAAAGTCAATAGAAAGGCAGCTCCAACTATATAGATGCATTTCTTCACATATCCCTACTATAGGCAAAGATGGGCAACACTCAGGTATGGCCTTATAAATAACCTCCAAAATTGAGTTTGACAGGCTTGAGAATTTGTGAATGATTTGGGATAGACTTGATTGATTGATGAAATATTTTACAGTAAAGTGTGGCACAAATATTTGAATAATTCAACAGATTATTCAATAAGGAAAATTATTAAGGGGATAAAATAAATTGCTTTGATTACGTAAAAGATTCCAATAAAATTACTTATTGTAGTTTACTAACTTGCTCGGAATTAAAATTTGTTAATTTATCACTAACAAACTGATCAATGTGGAGCCCAAACGTGCTAATAAGCTATCATGACATGACATAGCAGTAACTGACTATATAATTTGCATTTACTGTAGTTGAACTGCAAATTCTTGCACTTCATTTTGCTACTTTTATACTTTTCTCCAGGGAATAAAACCCAAAGGAATATCGGTTCCAGTTACGGTTTTGCTTACGTTCGAATTTAGGATTTCGGTTATCGGTTATGCAAAATCTTTGAATAAAGGTTTCGTAACTGCGAACCGGTTCTTGTATATTTTGGTTTTGAAATACTGGTATGTTTTCGGTACACAAAAAAAATTTTGTTTTTTCAGCAATATAATTACAGTCGAACTTCCCTAAGTCGAATCAGAAAAAATTCGAGTTATGGAGATATTCGACTTATATTGTTCTTTTTCTTAAGTTTTTTAATTTTATTGCAACCCATTTAGCTGGTGTTAAGGTGCATTTACACTAGTTGACAAGCTGGTCAATTTCATCTCAGTAGGCTGAAAATTTTGATGTCAACTTAGTCAACTCTAGTGTAAACGGTGGTCAACTCTAAGCAAAAGTGAGTTGACCTGGTAAAAAGCAAAGCCTACTGAGATGAAATTGACAAGCTTGTCAACTAGTGTAAATGCACCTTTAGAGAGAAACTCGAGTTATAGTAGTTCGAGTTTTGGAAATTAAACTGTATATTAATAATATAATAAAAATAATTAAAAAGGCTTTTATTTTTTAGTGTTTTATTCACTTATTTATTTCACATATTATTCAGTTTGATGTAGCTTAGTTCCATTTAAACTATTTTAATATTTCATTCAACATATTTATTTTATTTGCGCTTATTCAGTGCTATAAAAATTTGATCATGAATATCACAAATTAAAATTCAAAATTAAACATAAGAAAACTAAAATCAAAATTAAAAATAATTTTTTTTGCATGTATGAAAAACCGAAATTAACCCTTATAAATGAATCGGTTACTAAACGGTTATTTCGGTCTTTAGTCCCTGCTTTTCTCACATACAGAAACATTAATGAGTCAGGATTTCAGAAGTATTTGGTACTCCGTATAACTGGTGTTACAGAATATTAAATTGGAAAAATTGAAGTGAGTGTTTTATCGACATATTTTTTTTATATTAATTTCTTGCTGCTATATTTTAATGCTGATATGTGATGTGCGTGACAATTGAAATGTGGACTCACCTATAATCCGCGCTCGCATAGCAGTCGCCGAGGAATCGACACTGCAGCGTGTTGCACTGCGTCGCCTTCACCTCGTGCTGCACCTCGTAGGTGATGTTGAAGCCGTAGACGTCGAGCAGTCGATCCAGAGCCCTCAGGTGTGTGCCGTCCAGCGAGGCCATGGTGAAGCGGATCTCCAGATACTGGCTGTGGAACTGCATCCAGGTGACCTGCGTGACGTCGTCCTCGGTCAAGGCGAAGACACGGTGGGCGGGCACCTTGAAGTCGTCCGAGTAATACATGTACTCGGTGAACTTGAGACCGCCGAGCACATAGAGTTGCGTCAGATAAACCACAATCGAGACATTGCCTTGGGCTGTGGCGGGCAACTCGGAGGCGTCGATTATCCACACGCATTCGATGGGCGTGGCAAAGCGATGTGGAAAATTTGGTGTTTGGATGAGGCCATAACGGGACTTGAGCAGACCGCCACAGCCCAAAGAGGAGGGGGATGAGGAGGAGGAGGAGGAGGAGGAAGCGAAGGGGGAACTGCCTGAATCAGTTGCATGCTCGGCAATGGCAAAGGCGTTCAAGGCCAAGTTGTGCTTGGTCGCGGGGAAGGGCGGGGGAGGGGGCAGCGGGACGGCGGGCAGGGAAAACTTTTGATCCGCATTGCTTTGCCGTTTGTGACGTTCATATTGTTGTTGTTGTTGCTGTTGGCTTGGCTGTTGATGATGAGTTGTTAACAATGTTGCCACCGGCAGCAGCATAAACAGCAGCAATGTCGTTGATAACCTGACGGTTGTCAGCAGCGACATTGACTTGGCTTTTCTATACAATTCTCTCTCACTGTAGTTCAACTGCGTCGTCGTTTCCTCCCGCTCGTCTTATCATTTGGCCAACGATTTGCATGCAACACGGCGACTTATTGTTGTTGTTGCTGTTGTTGTTGTTGCCACGTCAGAGCGGCCTCTCATTGACTTCGAGCCAACTGAAAGACAGAAAGAGAACAATCGGAAATAGAATATGAATTTTTTTTAGTAGAAACCATTTTGACAGCTGTCGTTTGCATTTGAATAACTGCAGCTGTCATTTCTATTTCCCCCTCTCCCCTCCACGCCCTCCCTAACTGGCACTAACACTAGCAAAATCGTAAACTGTCAGCGTGAAAAAGCAATTTAAAAATCCACTAAAAACGGAGCCCAGTGGCACGCATCAATCATGGACTGCCGTGGAAGCGTGTGTGCTCATAAAACAAAGGCCTCCAAAATACTCTGACACTCGACGCGCTTTTCTTTGTCAACTCTCAAATTGTTTTCCCATATTTTGTTGGACGTTTGCTAGCCTCCTTTTTTCACTTCACTTCACTTTACTTTCTTTTTTTTCATTTTGGGCTCAAGTCTGGCCCTCTGCCTGCGGAGCTTTTGCAGAGCCAAATTGCCAAAGCTCTTCAACTGGTTGACTTTTGTAGTTTTTGTGGGGCCTTAGTGGTAGATTTGCTTTAGTCAGCGGAAGCCCCACTAAAAGTCAGAAGCCTGGAGCGAAATAACTGCCGAATGTCAGTCAGACATAACTTTGTGTACGAGGGAGAAAACCTTACCATAACTTAATTTTCTCTAGTTAAAATTACAATTTGTCTACATTACAAGAAGATGAAACAGAATTAACTAGTTGACATATTTAATTAATAGAACAAACTATTAAACATATTATTATTTTGCATTTCACAATGAAAATGAATTGATTGTATAATCTTTAAATAAATTAATTAATGCGATACTTTTAATTTAAGTTCAATATCTAATTCGATTCAACTTCAAATGGATGGCAGTTTTGTCATGACATTTGAGAATATTATCAATTGAACTTGTTGACTGTTAAATGAACTCACAAATGAGTGAAATTAGTTTAGGGTGACATTTGAAAGAGCAAAGCAATTTCACAATATAATTATATATTAAATAATGCAACGCATGCAAACAGTATGAATAATGAAAGCAACAACAAAATATACAATTTACTCGTGCTTACACATCGCCACAAATCAAATTATAAATTACCAAAATACTAAAATACCTGCTGCAAATGTTTTGTGGCTCAAATGTCACACGAACATTGTGTGTGGAATCCGGATACATAAATTATTTACAGAATTGAGCTTAGGAAATGAGAGTTGGGTGTTTAATGGAATTACCATATAGGCAGAAGTTAGGGAAACTACCAGACTTTTTTCAGCAGTTTGTGTCTAAATTTAACTTTGCTTCTAAGGTGAGACAATCCCGCATTGCGTATACGATGCGTTGAACTTTAAGGCGACGTCGAAGTCTGATAAAAAGGTGGATCAACTTTTGTTGCTGCTGTTTCGTGTGTTAACAAGTTTAATCAAATGACAATGTCGTAACACGTGCATACTTTTGAGCGCCCAAAGGCCATAAACGCCCCTCCGGGCTAAGACAAGTTTGGCTGACAGCCCTGGCACATATGAGTATACTCATATGTATGTGAGCACGCAAAGTCATAGGCACTTCAGGCAACAACCTCCCACCTCCCCCTGCCTAATGCTCGTCCCAGTGTGCGTGAGAGTGCGCGATTTTTACATTCAAATTGCTTTAGTTACGCATTTTAAGCATAATGAATAATTTTTTTCGGCTTTTGTCATGCGAATTTTGTGCCTGCAAAAAGTTAATTTACTCGATGTCTCACACATTATTTCTCTAGAGGGTTGCGTTTTAAAGTTATTACATTGGAAAAGGCAAGAGATGTGACAGGAAGTGTTGACATATAGACAAGCCGACTGGCTTGCTTTAAATCTACTCAAATATTATGATAAGCAGCTGAAAAGGCGTTCAGTTTATTCATTTATTTTAACATCACAAAAGTATGCAATAGAAAATTTACTCAGCATCGAATGCTCTTTACTATTAAATGTTTACTTAAAATGTGTTGCATAATTTTAGGATGCAATAGAAAGAAGAATTTAAACACTGCTCTTTATCGGTACCAGGTAAAGAAAATAAATGAGTCAATTGGAAAAACAAGACTTTTTAGTGTAAAGCTGATAAGAAAGAGCGGGAGGAATATATGCCCTGTAGAAAATGTACAAGAAAAGTGAAAACTAGCTAAATACGCAATTATCCAAAAAAGAACTGTAGTCAAATTAAAAACAAATTATGACAATAATGACGTATCTCATAGAAAAAGTTTCACTTTTAAAAAAGTCATGATAATTGTTAGTCAAGGAAGATCGATTGAGTTTTTAAATTTAATTTTAAATTGATTGCATCCTACATTTGTGACTGAGGACTTCGAAATTGGATATCTGTGACATTTCAGAAACAGCGGGCTATATCCAAAATTCTTCAGAATTTTCAATATCTGAAAAGCTTTACCAATTTTAAATTTAATGCGTTAAAAGGCTGATCCAATCGGCATTTGTATTGGTTATCACAGCGTTTTGTTTAAAACAATGACGCGTTGCCCTGCAACTATTCGATGACAAAGGAGGGATGAGAGAGGGAGGGAGGGGATTGGAAGCGTGTTCGCAGTGCTAGGCGGGCACTTCAACCTCTACTCAGATACCGATAAGGAGCCTCTGGGCCCGGCCAGCTGCTCAGTTGCCACTGCCGTTAGCGTTGCTGTCGACGAGTCGAGCAAATTGCCAATTTAAATTGGCCGCGGTAAATTAGTCGAGTTATCAGCCTCCACGGCGGCAGGTGTACGGGTTGTGAGTGCTACGGATCGTATCGGTCTATATATTGTACAGCCAATAGCACTTAAATGCTATTTCTGTTATTGCCTAACGAATTGTGCAATACACATCAAATTGTTAAATAAATGAAACGGAAATTGTAACGTGCCTAACTGCAAATATGTTTGTACACTTTAAATAATAATAATACATTTTTATTCGACAACGGATATGAATGCATAATACGAGTACTTGTATTACTTGAGTATAATTTGTTGTTGTCCGTGGCTCAGTGGTGCAGTGGCTCAGTGGTTTGCATGAGCAATTGTCGTGTCCGACTTTCGAGTGGATTTCTTGTGAAAAACAAATGAATGAAAAGAAATGAAATTCGGCATGTGTGAAGTGTGTGCGAAGAATTAAAAGCGAGTGTATTCGTGAGTGCCGTTTAAGGTGCTCACTTATCGGTGTCCATGAAATTATTGAGCATATTCGATAAGAAACTGTTTCTTTTGCCTACGGCTCGAGTTCTGATCTGTGCTATCAACTGTTGTTGTTCAACTCACTCTATTTAGCAAATAGAGCAACCTGCAAATCAATCACATAGTGCCTGATATGGATATCTAATCGAGAGCCATAAACCCAATATTGTTTTTTGGTTCTTTTTACATTAAAAGTAAAATCTCAAGTGTTTTATTTTAAATTCGTTCTAATGCCAAATGATGATTAGAACAGCTATTAAATAACAAAGTTTTAACAGAAAAATAAATAAATAATACTTAAAAGAAATTAAAATATACTGTTAGTAAATATAGTGATTTTAAAAGTTAAAAAGTGATAATCTTAATAAATAATACGGAAGCATACAGTTTTTTAAAAGGCTTACAAATAATTATATTAAATTACATATGAAATGTTCAATGAATATAAAAAAAAAATAGTGCAATTATCGTAATTCGTTTTTAAAAAGAAAATGCCAATATTTGAAGTAATAAAGTAACAACACAATGGGAAACTAAAGTTTTGCTTTAGTTTGCTGAAAATGCAGGCAAAAACAATGAAAACAGGTTAAAAGAAAACCAACAAAGAACTGCTGATAACTGCAAAACGAAATGTCAATAAAATAATATAAATGACGGACTCGTGACTCTTGTGGATCGCTTGTCGTTGTCGATGTTGTTGTTCTTTTAGTAGTTGTGGTTGTTGTTGTTGTTGTTGTTGAAAGTGAATTACGAATGGTTGTTAAATGAACACACAATAACAACAAACAATTGTTTATTGTTTTTGTCTTCGATTTGCAATATACAATTGTTGTGTTCGCATTGAAAGTTGGCCGTTATCTAGATGTCGTGTAAGAAAATAACCAAACCTGATTACATATCATATGCATCATGATATTGTAGGGGGAATACGTTTTTAACAGTCAGCAGAAATGACTGACTTTAACCAATATTCAGTACTTGGCCGTGTGCCGTGGATTTGGCCAAAATGTCTGGTCAGCTGATAAGATACTTGTAGAATATACCGCATTAGCAAGTTTGATTCATGGCCAACAGGGCAGAAGTCCAACCGGCCTTTTGTGTGCCCTTAAGCTTTTGGCCAAACAATGAAATCCCCTTTAGCCTTGCCCCTCCCGCATAAATAGAAAACAATTAAGCATTTCAAACGATAAGAGATGAACGATAAAAAATACCCACTGCCATTGTGACTCATCGCTGACCAGAAATTGAACGGGCGAAAATTCTGTAAATTCTGTAGCTCCGGGCTTTCGCTTTGGCTAATTAGCCCGACTCGGTTCACCATTTGGCGATGCGTGAAATTTGTTAGCTTTACAACTTTTGCTATTAGCACGATGAAAATCTGATGAAAAGCAATTTCTCTTTTTACGTTTGGGCAGAGAGAACTTGATAAGCGGTATTAAGGAGCTAAATACTAAACAGCAATAAAATAAGTATTTCTATGAATTTGAATAAAATCGCAGAGCACTAAATGCATCAATATTTATGTACATAGGACAACAAATCAAATAGGGCGCCATAAATCGAATCAATTTAAAAAGAATACAAAAAAATCACGTATTCGTAGAGTAAACATTTATGTGAGTGTGTGTGTGGGTGATAATTGGCCAAGGCCCACAACGGACCTGTAGATAACACGGCTAAAACACTCTACTGCCAATGAGACAAAACATCGAACACTCGCACACACTCCAACGTATTCAAATCCATTCGCTTCATTTACAACAACTGCAAACGAGTGCAACAAATTTACAGCGTCAATTAAATACGCGGCCATAAATCACAATTCTGGCAACAGTAATCAAAAAGGGGTTAAGGCCCGCCTCTGTTTTATTATTAGCAGGCTCCAATAACAGTAACAGTAACAGCAACAGTAACAATAATAATAGCAATAACAAATAACAAAAGATGTGTGCGATAAATATGCCAAAATAGTAGCTGACACTAACTAAGCCGCAGTAAACAAAAGCAATAACAACTGTTTGCACTATTTCCACCCGACGCAACGCCCAACGTGTGAGGCTCGCTCGCAACTGACCTGTTGACCCAACCTGTCCCCTCACCCCCGACACATACCCACACCTACAGCTGCCATAAATAAAAAGATGGCTTGCTTTCCGCGCTTTTTCCATCATCGCAGCAAAAACAAATTTACGCCTTCCCAAGATGAGAACACCGACACCATACTCAACACACAAGACAGCCCCGTGGTGAGTTTCTACACACTCTCTCTCTCTCTCCAGAGAGTGCGCTCTTTACCCATTTTTAGTCATACTAGTAAGCGTGGTGAATATTGCTGCCGCTCTCTTTGTGCTTCGATAAGCAGCACTGATAAGTTCATTAAGTGTTTAATTAAGTTAAGCGGGGACAGCACTACAAAATACTTGATATCATAAATAGTGCTATAACTAAGCGCGACAGCAAGCCAAATACTAAAGCTGACAACAAAAAAAAAAAGTGTCTGGCGAAAATTTGTCAGCCTTATCAGTGGTGTTGTGGCCTGTGACGTTCACTTTTCAAATGCCTTATCAGAAAAATAAAATAAGAATGAGCAGCAGGATAAAAAACAAGGAACGAACATAGAATACCCTTTTTTTAAATTATATTTGTATATTAATAATAATAAAAAGCAATAAAATATTAATAAAATATAAATTAATTATGTTTACATATATTTTTTATCATTTGTTATTTAAGGTTGCTTAACACTTTACAGATGGAACGTCTGTTAATTATTTATTGTACTACAAGCAGAACTGATTGACTTTTCTATGTTAATAACATTTACATGCTATGCGTAAGATCGTTACTCTTCTGCTGTTATTCAAAAGTATACACTTTAAACTGATAACATTTTTTAAGTAATCAAAGAAACAGCTGATTCTGATAAGCACTCCTCTTCCTTACTCTTCTTCTTCTCTTTTGAGACACATTAAAATTGTTTTCGTTTTATATTTGCACACTTTTAATAATTTATTTTGTTGTGAAGTACTTACAAAACTTACAAATTTCAAATAAATTATTAACATTTTAACACTCTGTCGTTAACATTTTCAAGATAACAGACTTTGCTAAATACGCCACGCTTTTAATTCTTGTGACATTAATATCTTTTCAGGGTATACAAAAAAATTTTGGAAATAAATATAAATTAGCAATATTAGACTATTTTTATAGACCAATTATGTTTTGTTATCTAAAAGAAATTTAAATTTAAATACATAGCTCCAATTTTTATCAATTGTTGGCTCTGTTTTTATATCTATCAAAGTCAAATTTGATTTTGTTGTTAATGACTTAGTTTTGGCTTATGAAAATTTGTGTAGGTTTAAGAGATTTTATGTCAACAAACGTATGGCAAGAGTCAAGGGCTCAGACATTTAATAATCCGACTGAAAATCAATTCAAATAACTCTGTTACACATAAGTTGTATTATCAAGAGGCTCATTTTGATTTGCAATCATTTGCAATTGAATTCTGTACGAAATTGACTACACAAAATTACCCGAGTCTATAAAAATCAGGCAATTTCTATAATGGAATTTGAGTTGATGCAATCTCAGCAGTTTATCAATAAGTATGCAGTATGCAGAAATATGATGAGCGTGCATATGAATAGGTGAATAGGATGAATCTCATGCATAAATCGAATACGAAATGTAGTCGAGTGACACACAATTCAAGGATGCGTAGTTATCTATGGTAATGTCTGCGGATTAGATGACAGCAGCGTCAGGATGAGGACGTGATGGAGATCGACATGATTGCACGTTGTTGCCGTACAGAATAACTTTTGTAGAGAGTTCAAAGTCACAAAATGCCAGACAAATAGCGCCCCAGGGACATATAAAATACAATGTGTTTGACATTTGAAGTGTTGTACAATAAAAACATTCCAAGTTTAGTTAACGTTTTGATATACTCGTACTCGCCAAGCGATTAAGACTGTGAAAATAGAAGAAATCGAAGTATTCACTATCAGCCACATTTTATTTGGATTCCGTGGGAAATCGGAAAACGGAAAACCTGTCGAAAATGTCGACGTTTAAGGCTGATTAGCATATCAAAGCAGAGACAACCACGCGACCTGCATATTGACATGTGTTTATTTATGCGGCTTACAACCAACCATGCGACATCAACCTGAATGATGCCTCTGCTCACTCAGAGAAAAAAGGTTTGAATATTTTATGGCTCACTTGCCGGTCTGTCTGCCAATTGAGCGATAAGACAGTCTGCCCTTTTGGGGATTGTCGTTTCGGGTTTGAATTTAAAAAAGCTTTCAAAGCCGTGCCTAAGCTGGCAATGAATAAGTCACTAATCGCTGTCGTCAACTTGGCCAAAAGCAAACAAATACTCGAATTTTTGATCGCGTTTGAGAGATATCCCTGCTAGGTCAAAACCACATTAGCCTATTTACAAAACAAACTTAACTGCAACTTGTACTTGAAACTTTCAACAACGAAACTAATGCTACGAATTTAAAGGATAAACTTTGTGAAGAACTCGAAACAAGTTTCTTCGTTATGATGAATCTTTATTTACATTAATAGTATACATTATATGCATATTGCACCTGTCAAAATGATACAAACAAATCATGTAAAATTATCTGAAACTTTGAAAACTTAAATTAAAATTATATGTAATAATTCGTTAGTTAAAGTTCCAAATTCTTTCAAATTTTGTTCCACTTTTGTCGTCTAATTGAAATTGATGGTAATAAATAGATATCAGTTGACAAAGTTGAACTATATCAGGTTTCTTAATTTTCAATCCAGTTTGATTTAAAGCCAACAGTTACATTTTTAGGTTCTCAACTCATTTTGCAGAATTTCTTAATTATTTCGCATACAAACATTATATATTTATTAGTCATATCGTAAAAGCTCTTCGAGTTGTCAAGTTAATAAACACATAAATAAACGAAAATGTTATTTCCATTTACAGAAACAGCACTTACGAAAAATATAGAAATTAAAATGGTAAAATAATAAGTGCAACATAAGATCACGTCGAAGATGAATTACACTGTAAATAAATAACTTGAAATTTTTAAAATCACTAACAAGAGAAACATTAAAAATTACTAATAATTTTTTAGTAAATAGTTTATTATTTGATTTTTAAAAACAAAAAATTGGCTTTGTTTTATAGCTAAAACTTCCTCATCCAAGTGCATGGGTAGATACACAAGAGTGGATTCGAGATATATTTACATATCTACTACCAAATGAATAACAAATATTATTTATTTTTAGCAACGCACGGTTAAATAAAGGCAAATAAATAATGAAACCGAAAAAGATAAAATTGTGGGCCAACATTGTATCCCAGAAAAAGTCAATAATGGAGAATTATATACTAATTTAAAGACTCTGTGAGTCATTCGGGACAGCAATAATGCAAATGAGGTGAATGAATTTTTAGGCAATTGTTTTTCGTGGAATAAAATGAAATTAAATGATTTGATAGCGGCATGTACTCCATATTTATAGCTATTTAAAGCTGTGGGATCAACACACGTGAATCCCATCAATCCGATAAAACCGTATGAAAATTCCAGCTGTCAAGTAATCAAAAGTGTGGCAAAGCTCCAACAGACACATTCATCAAGTGACTTGTGAATCAGATTCAAACAAATGACAGTTTGTATGCATTGATGAAAAGCAAAGCTCAAAAGTATGAATAATCTTTGCCACAAATTCAAATGCGGAGATACAGAAACATTTTCATAAGTTACAATAGCACATTGTAGTTGTTGTTGTTGTTCTTGTGGTATTTCAAATTGTTGTGTTGTTGCTGCTCATGTTTATTGAGGCTCAACGGAGGGATAAACTGGCAACTGTAGCACAAAAAGAAGCGAGGGCAACATTTAACTGCAGAAATGCGGGGTGAATTTATCATGCAGTGTCAGCAGCAGATTGATTTCAGAGCTAACGGGCAGACATAAAGAGGGAGATCTACTATATGTACCAACTAAACCCACCGACCCACAGACAGATGATACAAAAGCAACCGGCATTATTTGCTTACTTTCACAGATTGTTTGGCATTTATTTTTTTTATTTTGAGTTTTTTTATCGCTGCTTTTTATGGAATTGCTTAGTAGCAGCCTTGTTTGTGTTGTTGCTCTCTTTGCTGTCATATATTTTATATTATATTTGTTTGCTGCAACCTGTTGACATTTGACGCGATTTGTCTTTGCCCCCCTAAAGGAAGTTAAATGATGTTGGACATAAATTTCAATTGTCTGAATTTTTGAATTTAAATGTTTCAAAACATTTATTTTTCTAGAAGAATTTTATTTGTCAAGGTCAATGTGATAATTCGTGATCTTTACATGTGCAACTCTTTTTAACATAATCCTTCAAGGGCGTCGGCAGCTTTTCAATGAGGGGGGGGCTAAAATATTTTTTTCAAGTTTAAATAACTACTCTGGGTGGATTTCAGAAACTGAATAGTGTAAAATTATGAGTGTAGGGGGGGGGCCGTTGCCCCCGTCTGCCGACGCCCTTGTAATCCTTTTATAGCTTTTGTTATAAATATTATCATAACTGATTAAAACTTACATAACAGTGGCAGCTGATGCTGTTAGCTCTGTTAATCTACATAGTTATGGCACTCATGCTGTTAATAAATTAATAGAGTTGAAAAGTGTTAGTCTTAAAGTTACTTTAAAGATTTAGGCCCATTTTTCCAATTTTTTGATAAAAAATTTTAATCAAAGGTCGAAAGTTGAAAAATGTATCTCAACAAAAATTTAACTGAATCACTTTAATGTTTTAAATTATGATATCTAGAAAATACAGCAAAATTTGACTAAATCTCTTTTGATTTTTCTTAGCTTAAATTCAATATTTCTTTACGTTTTCTTTTTAATCTTAACTCAAGTTGCATATTTGATTTCTATGTTCTTTTCCAGCAAATTGGTCTGTACATACGACGTGAGGAGAAACCACTTTACACGCCCATTCTGACGCCCACTGCCAGTGAGGTAAGTGTTTCTCAGTCGAGTTTGTAGAGTATGTAGAGTATGTATCTGTTGTCAAGCACTATCTCTGCACCAAGCGACCAACAGTCGTGGGTTCCATCTGACTGCCATTAGCCATCCAAGCGTTTTCTGCTTGTCTTTGCCAAACTCAATTAATATTTGCACACATGTTTCTTATACTTTCAAACGAAAATGATGCAAACAACAACAACCACTACAACTACAACATCGACACTTGTAAATATGTACACATACCAAACAACACTCAAACTACACCCACGGACCCACACTTGCACCTCGCACTTTTGTTTGTCTTTGTAAATGTTTGGGATCCCCTCGGGCTCGATTAGGCGCAACTACAGCGCCTAAAACAGCAGCCCATAGGTGGCTCCACTGCTGGCCTACAGCTTCAGGCTTTGGCCGAAAATGTGGCCAACACTGGGGAGGCTGTCAACAGTGCCAACGACAGCCCGGGAAATCACCAGCAACAGCCAAAGAAGTTTCGATCCCACAAGAACCGCCTGAAGGCCGAAGAGAAGGAGAAACAGGAAGAGAAAGAGAAGGAGAAGTCTGGCATGCTCAATGGTAGTGCAATTAATGTCACACGCACCAATTCAAAATTAAAACCCGTCAAAGAGCGACGACCAACCGCACTTCCTACCGAGGCGCCCAACGTTGATGATGGCGCCCAACGTGTGCATTCCGACGAAGAAAGGGAAAACGTTAATGACCAGGGGAAGGGCACGAAGCAGGATGGTGATGCTGTGGACGGCAAGTCAAAGCTCAGAGTGAATGTGAATGGCATAAATGATGAGAGCAGCGACAATGATGCGACGCCGTCGACAGCAACACCAACCACAAAGGCAAATGTGAAATTTTTCATTGGTCATACACAGGATCTAAATGGTGAACAACAGAACGATGACACTTTGTCCTGTCATAGCAACGATGCTAACAACAATCATAACAAGTTAACAAATGGCACATTACAACTGGAGCAACAAGGCTCTGAATATGGGCACAAATGGCTAGAGTCGGCATCCTCATCATCCATGCCAAAGGCGCCCGCAAAGAGCTACAGCAACGTGTCACTCAATTATTTGCGAAGGTCAAAAAGCACCATTGCCAACAGTACCGAGCCACCAACACCACCCAGCACCACCCAACGGCGTCGAGTCTCCACCATGCCCGACATTTATATACCTCCGCCCCCGCCGATGCCCGTGGAGTTGCTCAGCCCCGGGACTCCATTGCATTTGCGCAAGAAACGAAGTGTGGAACGGCAAAGAGAACAGCAACAACAACAACAACAACAACAGCAAGAGCAGAAGCAGGAGCAGGAGACGCATCCAACAGATGCCACGCTAAATGCCTCAAACAGTCAGGTAAGTTGCGACCGAAGCTCACATTCAATTCTCATACTCAGGGAGGTTCCACAAACAAAATCTCAAATTGTCGATGTTCTCAAAATCAATTTTGGTTGTGTATTTTTATTCAATTAGATTTTTTATTCAATTAAATTTGTATTTAATTAAATTTAATGTTTTTATTCAATTAAATTTATTTTATATTAAATTGAATAAAATACACTTTTAAACAATATATTTATTGTATAATAAGTATATACCAAAACCAAAAATGTTCCTAAAATTCAAAATAAATTATTATTAACCGTGTTATAATTTGTGGCGAATGTGTACACTGACTTCTAAAAGTTTGCTACAATATGCGGTTGATCAACTAACCAAGTTTTTTACTTTTCTCAACCGTTTCTCTAAAGCGCCATTAAAGCGGACTTTCACAAGTTAATAACTTTCAGCAAACTGTTCCCTTAAATGATAAACATAAACAAAATTTTGGCTTTACATTTAACCGGACAAACATTAGGATGTTGACCTGACCTGGACGTGGCATTAATTAAGCGTTCATTGCTAATTGAATAATCTGCACTATGCACAAGTCAACAGCAATAACAAACAAGCCCGAAAAGGTTACATGCGAAAGTAGTCGACTAGAAGATACCCTGTGTAAGATGATATCGACTCTGATTCTTGAGATAAAAATCTTGAAAAACTTGATCGCTCGCTCTATGGCTTTCCATTTTATTTATACCAAATTTATTGATGTTTTACTTTCTGACTTATCAAATAATCTTAAGATATGAATTATCGACTTGAAGATTATTATTTTATGATATTTTTAATCAGTCTCAATTAATATGCAACTACAATAATATTCAGCAAAGCAATGAATTTGAAAATAAATTAATCACAGCCAAAAAGGCCCTATTTACAGGGTATAGTGAATATAAAAGCGTTAGATGAGTAAAAGTCTGCATATTATTTTGCAGGTAGTTGTGGGGGAACAAATCCTCTGGCACATCTCCCCTCTCGAGATTACTAATTACTGCTACTACAAATGAAATGTTAATTGTTTCGCAACAGACAAGAACACTAACTTTCGAGCAACAAAACCAGGCAACAGATAAAACTCACTTCCTCTCTATCTCTTTCTCGCACTCTTCTACTCTCCCTCTCTCTGCCTCTCTCATTTTCTCTAGCCCATGCTGCTTAGATGCAGCTGTTGCCAATGCTGGCACTTTTACAGTCTGACATCGTTGTTTACCTGTCCCCCCTCTTATTCCCTCACCCTCTCTCTCTTTCTTCGTCTGTCCCTCTCTTTGCCAAATTGTAACTGTTGCTGAAACAGCGAATTGGCCAGGCCCACAACAGATATTTTGGCTGATGTTGCGACTTGTAAGTCCTATGCTTACTTCTGAGCCGCCTACGTGCAGCGACTGTTGCCACGATAGTTTGGCCTAAATTCCTCCTTCGTCTCAGTCCCGCTATTCGCAGAGGAAATGCTTATAATGGCTGCGTTGCCACTGTGCAAATGGAGGTAAATATTTAATCCGAAGAGTCCGTAAAGTCCCAGGCCTTATTCCAGTCTGTGGCCAACTCTTTAAAAAACTCTAGTGGAAATTCCAACTGAAGTCTTTAAAAGGAATGTCAACTGAGATATACTTAACTTCTTAAAAGTAGAGTTAAATCTGTGTGCAATCTTGGGTAAAACTTGGTTGAGCATTAATAAAAACATTGGCGAGTCGAAAAACAAAGAGGTAAATAACTTGCTGTTTGATTTTACTTGCTTTCATTAGGATGAGTTGGCCAAGTTGGAGGACGGCGAGCAGACCAACAGCTCGGCAACGAAGCTTCATCGCGTGGAAGGTGGCCTCATCTTTGTGAGACCGAATTTGCCCGTGCAGCAAAACATCGAAATCGAATTTAATGCAAAGGACGAAGCGTAAGTAAAGCTGAACAACAAGTCCCAAGGTAAAAACCCCTCACATTACCCCCTTCTTCGTTCACTATTCATTAGCACACGCAATCTCATACTCAATGCCATTGAACACAATGATTTCCTCAATAATCTAATGGACAAGGAACGCAAGGAGATGGTCATCAATGCGATGGCGCCAGCCAGCTACAAGAAGAACAGTTACATCATCAACGAGCACGACGAGGGCTCCGAGATCTACGTGTCCGCCGAAGGATACTTCGATGTGATACAGGCCGGCAAACATGTGGGCAGCTTTGGACCCGCCACGGTCTTTGGCGAACTGGCAATACTCTACAATGCGCCCCGCAAGGCCACCATCCAGGGTAAGTTGTCCTAAAATCTTTAAAGCTTTTTTGAATTTTCTAAACTTTTTCTGCTCTGATTCAAGTTTAACTGGATCTTCCTACTATATGATACTCAAATTTAAAATTAGTTTCTATTATATTAATCATTTAATTCCAAATAAGAATTATAATTCTCCCTTCTTTTGACTATCTTAAAGGACTTAAATAAAACTAGTTATTTATTTAAATGAAACTAACATCGATTTTCACTAGCTTCGCAAATTAAATAAAAAACTTGAAAATTTGTAAAATAAAACTTAAAGCAATTTGAAAAAAAAAAAATAGAATTAGTAAAAGATTAAATATACAATTGATAAATTTATTTAATGAATAATAAAAATTATATGTATCTACATTATTTTCTAGCGGCAACAAATGCACGAGTTTGGAAAATTGCACGCACCACATTCCGCGCCATTATGCAAATCTCAGGCTCCAAGGAGTGTGAGGAGAATTTGCAGTTTCTGCGCTCAGCTCCATTTCTGCAGGAGCTGGATGAAAGTCTGCTCAACAAAGTTGTGGATCTGTTGCAAAGAGTAAGTAAACATGAAGAGTTTTCCCAAAAACATTTTTGGTATTTTTGTAACTGATTAAATAATTTAATATCGATATCAGTATTTAAAGCATAACTGTTAAATAATGATTAGTAATCATAGTCATTAGTAATTAGATTATTTTTATTTAAAAGTCGAACTAATGATTAAATTGCGTTTTTTTTCGGTTTTGCCCAATTATTTAATGATTACGATTACCAAAAATCAAAAAAAATCGAAGATTATTACAATTATTCAAAAAAATCAGAAATAATCAAAAATAATCAAAAATAATCGTTTTGATTATTTCTGATTTTTTCCTGATTATTTCTGATTATTTTAGCTTTTTTAGATTATTTATGATTTTTTTAGTAAAAATCAAATTATTTTTAATTTTCACAATCAAAGTAGCCAAGGCTTTTGATTTTAGTTGCTTTTTGTGCTATCTAAAACCGTTAAATTTAGAAGAAAGCAGGAAGCAGCTAGAAAAATTCCGTAGCTCAGTAGTTAGAGTTGACGACCTGTTACACTCCGAACTTTCAATATTGAGGTTCGATTCTCCTGATGTGTGAATGCTTTTTTCAAAATGTGTAAAAAGTGATTTATTTTTGTTGGTTTTTTTGAATCATCGAAAAATAATCTAATTGATTAGTAATCCTAATCGAAATTTAACAGGTATGATTTAAAGATTCTGTTGATATACTCAATTATGCTTTCCCCAGAAATTCTATGAGACCGGCAGCTGCATAGTGCGAGAGGGGGAGGTGGGCAACGAGTTCTTCATCATTCGCGGCGGCACAGTGACCATCAAGAAGAAGGACGAAGCTGGGCAGGAACAGGTGGTGGCCAAGCGAAAGCGTGGCGATTATTTCGGGGAACAGGCGTTGATGAATGCGGATGTGCGACAAGCCAGCGTCTATGCGGATGCACCCGGCACCGAGGTGCTCAAACTGGAGAGAGAGTAAGGGGAGATCGAGATTCGGGACACAAGGAAATTAATTACTTTCCTTTCACATCCGCAGAGCCTTTATTAGCTACCTGGGCACCATCAAGCAGCTGAGCGAGAGACTGGACGAACAAGCCAGTGTGAATGGACGTTCGAGCAATCGAAGTGCCGAGTTCGATAATGAACATTCCCATATTGCACTATCCGATTTGAAAAAGGTGGCAACCCTGGGGTCGGGGGCTTTCGGCCGCGTGGATCTGGTAACCTATAGCAATCAGACGTTTGCCTTGAAAATAATCAAAAAGATTGAGGTGATCAAACAGGATCAAATTGAGCACGTCTACAACGAGAAGAACGTGATGATAAAATGCCGCGATTCTCCCTTTATCGTTCAGTGAGTAGATACAGATACAATCTGAGATTGAATGCATTTCTAGATACTGATTTGTATCTTTTGTCTGATAACAAGACTTTATCGCACTTATCGGAATGAGAAATATGTGTACTTTCTGATGGAGGCCTGCATGGGAGGCGATGTCTGGACTGTGATGTCGAAGCGGCAATATTTCGATGATAAGACTGCCAAGTTCATAGCTGGCTGCGTTGTGGAAGCCTTTGACTTTCTGCACGCCCATCACTTTATCTACAGGGACCTGAAGCCAGAGAACCTGATGCTCACCAGCGATGGTTACTGCAAGCTGGTAAGTGTTTTGAATTTTTTCTTTTTTTTTTTAATTTATAATTTTATCACACTATATTGGAATTTTATTAATATTAATTTATTTAAAAGCTGAATAATAATTTCTTTATCACTTCTGTTTTATGCAGGTTGACTTTGGCTTTGCCAAGTATGTGCGTCCCAATGAGAAGACGAATACATTTGCCGGCACTCCAGAGTATGTGGCGCCCGAGATCATTCTGGATCGCGGACATGATCGTGCTGTGGACTATTGGGCATTGGGCATCTTAATCTACGAGTTGCTCGTGGGCAGAACTCCATTTCGGGGCGTCAATCAGATCAAGATTTACCAGAACATACTCAGCGGCATCGATGTCATTCACATGCCCTCCCGTATACCCAAATTTGCCCAGCATTTGATTCGACATCTTTGCAAGCAGCTGCCCGCTGAGAGATTGGGCTATCAGCGGAAGGGGATTGCGGATATTAAACGACACAATTGGTTCGATAGCATAGACTGGACGAAGCTCAAGAAGAAGCAGCTGCCATCGCCCATCAAGCGATCTCTGAAGAGCTTGACAGATGTCCAATATTTCATCCATCTTGGTGGGGATAATGACTATGAGCCGCCAGAGGAATTGAGTGGCTGGGATAAGGACTTTTAGTATTGCAATAGAGATACAGATATTTCTACACACTAAGTAAATAAAAAGCTTAATTTATTAGTTATGTAAGTAGTTGCCAGGCGAATAACACGTGTGTCATAAGTTGTAAATAAATTGATATTACAATTGGTTAAACTTTCAATTTTGTTTTGTCTTTTGATGCCCAACTTTGTTCCACACTCAATCATCAGCTAATTTGTTTGCAACACTTCAATCATTAGCGCAAACTTGTTTTTGTTGTTATCAACACACAGATACACACTTGAAAACTTGGCCCAGCAAGCGGAATAAATGAACATTTTCAATTAAGATCAGTTCAAGAAAAGTGCTCAAAAAATGACGGAATTCGAGTTGGTTACGAGTTTATTCATACATTTGCCACAGGTCGCTTCGTAGCTGTATCCTTGAAGTACTTGAGAACTGACTTTGTCTCTCGTCAGCCAACTAACTATGCAACTGTCATGGCTTGTTTATTTTCCGAGTTGTCTTGCAGTTTGCATGAACAAAGCTGTTGTCATTATCATTATCAGACCGAGACTCATTATTGCCCACATGCCGTTGACATTCATTTGTGTCTGGTAGATGCATCTTCTTCTTCTACTTCCAAAAGGCACATCCAATATAATTGCATTGTGCGGCAGCCAGCACACAATCGCAATGCCTTCCTGCAACATAAAGGGGCATGTCTCGGCTATGGAAATGACACAAACTTTATTGTTTCTGAATAAAATACTCATAGAGCAAGTCTTCTTCTTCACAGGTAGCTCTAACAGGTATGTATGAGTATGATTATGTATCTGTGTGATTGTGTGTGTGTCGAGATGTGTGTGTGTGTTCGCTTGTTGGGCAAATATGAAACGGAGTCAAGTGCAATTATGTGAACTTAATGTCTCGATTCATGAGTCTAGAGTCTTGTCTATGTCTACTTGAATCAATTTATGAGCCAGTAGATGTTCAACGAGTTTAACAACTGGATTAACGTTAAGTTAAAGAGCAATTTTTAAGGGAAATTAAGCATGGTATTTACAGCCAGGCAATAGTTAAATATGCACAAAAAATATATATTTATACATATAATTATATAAATATAACATTTTCATAATAATTAGGTGTTTAGTAAATATACATATATAAATTCCATGTTATATTTTTTGAAAATAATTTCTAAATTATTATAATCTAAATAAAAAATAAACATTTAACAAAAGCAATTTAATATGTGAAACAAATATGTGCATTTATTAATAAACAAAACAAACTAATTTAATTCAAATTTTAAAAATTCGTTTATAATTAATGCCAATAGTGACAACTAACTGTTGGCAACAAATTGGACATTTATTATGATCGAATCACAAGCATCGGTGGTTCAGTGGTAGAATGCTCGCCTGCCACGCGGGCGGCCCGGGTTCGATTCCCGGCCGATGCAACTGAATTTTTTATATTTTTAAATTGGAAAAATACTTTATGTGTTTGCTAAGACTATTAGCGGGTGATTAAATTTATTTCAAGCATCAAAAGATATTAAAAATATCAATAGGATTGAAAGGAAATAAAAGCAATACACGTTCAATCAGCTTAAATGTAATCGGTCAAAACTGAACGCAACTTGCAACTTGGTTGGCTTTGACCAAACAAAGGAGGCAAAAAAAGGAGAAGCAAACGAAGAGGACTGAGGAAAAGCGGAAAAATGTTAAGGAAAATAAACGGTAAATGTTGGAAACACAAGCCGGCGATGCAGGAAGAGTCCCACAAACAATAATAAATGATAATTGATAATAACGTTTTGCTACCTTCCTTCCGCTGTCAGCAGAAGAAGAAAAAGCCGCAGCTTCAGATGGAGCAGCAGAAGGTGGGGAATAAAGCAAATAAAAGTAAGTAAGTATGTAAAGGAAATCAATAAAAATGATGGCGACAACATTTGGCCACAATTTCAATTTTGTGGCAGCCAAGCAAAACGGAGGAGCATTTCAACAATTTCCGGACCTGCCCGGCCCGAACCGTCCCTCCCGTCCGCCGTCTGACAGGGCCGAAGTGAAAATTTTCATTTTCGCAACTGTCGCAAATGATTTCTATACATTTTCTTAGACACCTTAGACAACGCCTTTCACAATTTCTATGCGAGTGCACAACGCGACGACAAAGTTGGACGAAATGTCATCATTTCCGTTGGGGAAACTGTGTTCGCTCAAGCGTCAACTACGAGGACGAGGACGAGGACGAGGACGAGGACATCGTCTAGGAAACGTCAAGGACCCGTCGACGGGTTATCAGCACACACCGGGAAAGTAAAAGGGTTAACTAAGAGAAACCATGCAAATCCCCTTTTATTTGCCCAAAAAACTTGTGATGTAAAGAAGCCTCAAACAAAAAAAAAAAAAAGAAAATCACCAAAGAAAAATATATATTTTGTCGAATCAAAAACGCAGGTCGCAGTAAGAGGCAATTTCAGCCAGGAGCCTCTCACGATTCCCAAACGAAGCGTGAAATTGTTAAATGAGTGCGAACGTCTACTGGGGATTTTTCTCTCTTTCCATTTGTGTTAAATTATTGATTAAGAAACTTTTTCGACATGCACGTTTGGCCGACTTCTTTTTTGGCCAGATATTCCTCAATTCAATTGAATCGAATTGAGTTGTGTATGCTCCAAACTTGCCTCTTATCGAATTGAATGCCAATTCAGTCACGAAGTGTCCAGTTTTTTTTTTGGTTACAAACAAATACTGTTAGGGAATTGTGAAAACTCTTTGAATTCTAATCAAATAAGAAATTCTTTAATTTATAGTTAGATTTTTACATACTTCATCCCTTTTTAATAGTTAGCTACAATTTTAAAATAATCTTTCAGAAACACTCAACTTTAGTTTTGCATAATTTATTAGAACACTTGGAAATTATAAAATACTTCAGAATTTTAAAGAAACTCTTTAGTTTTATACATCAATTTCAACAGATGGATGTATAAGTAGAGTAATTAAGAAAATCTCTTGACCATTGTGAAACTATTTCAGCTATTAGTCTCTTTTACAGCTATTAAGCTTATGCTTTATTAAGTATACGCAACATGAATCTATTCCAAAGCTGTCTTTCAGCTTTTTTGTGACAGAACATCATTAGACATTGAGTACATTAGCATGTTTCATCAGTGCAAACCGAACCCATTTAAAACATTTCAGACTCCTCTGAAAGTCTCAATCAATATTCGACTTTTACATTTCCCAATGCCAATACAAAAGGCATTCTACAACTGTGTGTGTTTTGAAAATCTTTTGCGACAAACTAGCAAAGCAAGACTAACAAGCAATTTAAATCTTGTGAATGTGCCAAAGGAATACAAAACGAAGGCAAAAAGGAAAGCTTTTTTTACTTGGCCACAACTCTTGGCCAAACTGTGAATAGTATAGGCCTAATGTATGCAGCCCTAGTTGAAAGTGGTTCAACAACTTGAACGAATGCAAATTTTAAGCTAAAGTTAAAGGACTTGGCAACATAACAAAACATAATGTACACACAATCTGATTTTGGGTCCGACTTATAAACAAAGTGTGAACCCTAATCAATGGGACTATTGTTTGCTTACACATTTATCACATCAGCAAACCAAACAAAAACTATGCATAAATATATATTTTATTTTTCTTTTTAAGCCGTACTATTCATTGATTTAATATATTCGTGCCTATTATATACGTTTATCTACAGATATGACAGGCAATTTGTTATCGCCAATCCCAGACTCCAAACAGAAGCTATGTTTCTGACCAAATTTGGGAAATTTGGGTCAAGTTATAAAAACAATAAATAACACTACAATATTTAAATTAAAGTTCAATTTGTGTGAGTGTGTAACTATTTTGCAAACATAAAGAGAAGACAATCAAGAAGCTGTTTACTGAAGCTTAAGTTTTTAAATGTTTAAAAATTAAACAAAATTATCTATTTCTTCTCAATGTATTGGGCCAGCTATTCAGCATGAGAAATGCTCCAATCTAAATTGAAAAAGTTCGTAATAATGTTATAACTATGTATTAATTAATGACATGAAATAAATCTAAAAAAAATCTTTGATTTTTTGATTTTTTTTGTATTTATTCTGTATAAAATAATATAAGTTGACACTTGGCGTGTTACAAGCATTTGATTAGGTAACTTCAGCTCGACAAACACTCAATTTAGACAAAATCAATTGAATTATTCAAGCAAATAGTTTTATAAAGTGGACATCCATCAGACTGAGAATAACTTGCCAATTGGCACTAATGTACATGCAGGCAGAATGGACTGAAACATCGACTAAAATCCTTTTTGGCTGAATTCAAATCACAAAAACAAATCATCATGGGCCACGCCCATATGAACGCCTACAAATGCTGATGATGCGTTGAACATTTACAGGCAAGAATATACAAAAGTGCCGCCCTGGGTGCAATTTGAAATTTGGGCATTCAATAGCGATTTGCACAAAAGGGCACAGGACACGCTCACATACTCACATACTCACACACACACATACAAACTCACACACATATAGACGACACTCAGGGGTGCATATGCACGTACGATTCAAGCAAATAAGCTTTAAAATTTTACCATTAACTGGCGCCCAATGTTTACAAATGGCAATCGACAAGCAAAAAGCAATGCAAAGTTGTTCTCATTGTTTTTATTGGCTTGGTTTGCTGTTGTTGTTGTTGTTATTGTTGGTATCGGTATTGGCCTGATTTGAAATGTGCGTTTAGCAGCAGCAAGGACAACAACAATCGATTGTCCTTTAGACTCGAAGTGGAGGCTCCACTCGATTTCAATCTAATCAGCTTCGTTCGAAAAGAAGCTGTTAACAATATTGTCAATTCTGTGTCCAGTTTGAGAGAACAAGAGATTTTAGATAGTTTATTTTTATGTTGAGTAAAGTTAAATTTGCATATACATATATTTTTTTTCTTTAGTGTTTTGTGCCAGGTTGCGTCCCTTTTGTGGATGTCGTCCTTGCTGTTCATTTTGTGGGCAAGCCTCAGCGACACTTGCCACATAAACACTTTGGTGCTGAACACTATGAATAATTAATGAGTTTTGTGTTGTCGTTGTCGTTGCTGTTGCTGTTGCCGTTCCCGGCCAAGTTGCTCTTGCTGTTGCTGAGAACTTTTAAACAGCCGACCAACAATTGTTGTTTGTTTGCTTTTGCGGTGCATGGTTTTAGACCCGGCCGGACAATAGGCTCATGCAATATTTGTGCGGCATTTAAGACGCTCAAAAAGTCCTTTCCTCGAAATTAGTTTAAATTCACAATTGTGTCGAACTAAAGACTAGACAGTTCCAGAAGCAAATTAAAGATTATACATACATATTACTATAAAATCTTGTTTGCAATTGTAAAAACAAATTAAGTTTATTTGAATTGGAAATGCTATGAATATGCTTTTATTTCCTATTTTTCTGTGCACATAAAATATATAGTTATTTAAAATTATATAATATTATTGGAAATTTCTAAAACGAATTTAAAACAAATACATTTAAATAGTATATCTGCACAGAAAAGAGCATCATTGATTATCATAATAATTGCAATTCATGCCAATGATCGAAATTTGATTTGATATTTGAGTTTATTGCAATTATTTAATATTATTTGATTCAAGTGGTCGCCCACATCAAAAGCCTTTTTAAAGGATATAATGGACATATATACACACAGTGAAATAACATTTCCACATCCTTTGCGCACTCCTCAAAATCAAATTATGTTATTTTCATGAGCCGCCCGAAAGTATGCAAATATTTGTTGTGCACAAACATATGAGTCGCCCACTAAGACTCAACGTTTTCAGCCACCTCAATCAACAATAACAACAACAACGAGAACGACAACAAGTTCTATACGTTGACTGGCAGGCAAAAAAGGTCGTTAGATTGTTAACAAGTTCATAAAAAGACGTTGAGGCACACACACACACACAAACACACCCATTCATACTCTCGCATGGGACAATTATAGCAGCAGGAAGATGCACGGGAGCGGGGAGGGGAGGTTGTTCTGCCTGTCTAAATACACTACACGACGACGCGAATGCTGCGTATTTGCAGAGCACTTTTTTCATTCAGCCTCTGCCGCAGTTGCTGCTACGTCGACGTCGACTGCGAAGAGCAGCCAAATGCAAACAGCACAAAAGTATGCTACGAAAATAAAAGACATGGAGCACAGTGGGCGATTTGCATGATTTTGCCTTAGAAAATCCATTAATTAGAGGAAAAGCATTTTTTTTTTTTTTTTTTAATAACTGGTACTTTAATTACAAATTAATTTGTATTATTTAATTTATTTATAATTTTATTTTTTCTGTACACACGTATTTAATAAGAAAAAAAAATGGTTTCGACTCAGTATTTCACACCCCTAGTTGCGCTATAAAAAAAAATCACCCACTGTGGGATGAAGCTAACAAAACTGAAACCAGGGATGGCAAATGCTACGAATGCTGCTGCGGCTGTTGTTTGCACCAGGCAATTGATGTTTATTATTGCAAGTGTATGTGTGGGTGCCTGCTTATGCTCGAAGGGGGCGTGGCTAGCCTTTAGGCCAAGCTTTAGTCGGCATATGCTAAATAAAGTTAAAGCATAATCTACAATAAAGAAGGAATCGAAACATAGAAGGAGCAACCAGATAAATCCGATTTAATGCAATGCGAATTGTACAAATGTAGCTTGTTTTGTAAGCCTTATTTAATGCATAGTTGGACAACAACAATGGCAACAACAGCTGCTTATGCGGCGACAACAATTAAAAGCAATTTGCAACCGCAGCGAAAATCGCTTTAATTTTATTGCCACCGCTTTGTGTTTGTGTGTATGCTCATATGTACATGTGTATGTGTGGGTGTGTTAATGTGTACGTGAGTATGCATATGCGTATCTATCCTTTTTTATATTTTTTAAGCAATGCAACGGATTTGATAAATGTATATCCCAATTTAATTAAACTGTAATAAGGCTGACATAATTAATTACATTAATTTAATTTTTTTTCCATCTTGGTGCATATTGATTATAAAAACTATAAAATATGCAGAAATTTTATAGTTTTTATTTTAATAGATTTGCTTTTTTTTCCTTCAACTTTGTTAGACCAATTTCATGATTAATTTACATATTATAAAATATTTTCTAATTAAAAAGCCATTATTGGTATTAAGCAGAAGCAATCAAGTATGAAATTTAATAAATTTTTTTTAATTCAAGAAAATATTTTAAATGACAGTTTTTGAATTAATGTATACTTTTTATCGTGAAAGATATTTAGGGTTTGATTTAATTTAATTTTATTTTAGAAGATAATTTAATTGTGCTGCACATACTAAATGTTAATACACAGAATATATTTATTCCAACTAGTGTGTAGAGTAAAATTAAATTTCGTTTAATGCCCAATCATTGGGTGTATTTCTTTGTGCAGAAAATCCTCAAAAACTCTTTCATTTAATTCATAAATTGTTTATTTATTAAATGAAATAGACTCAAATGAAAACGAGCTCACATTATTCATAAGTTACGCATGCGAATTTTATAATTTTAGAAACTCACCGTCAATCATATTGGTAGACGAGGTGAAGCGGAGGGACGTCTGCAATTAGAAAATAGAAAGTTTTAATTAAATAGGAAAATATATATGCAGCATTTATGCAAATAAATGGAAAAAGTCGGAGAAAGAATGAAACAAGAGTAAAATATGCGAAATTTGCGACCCGAAATTGCTGTAAAATATTAAACAATTAAGTGGAACGCAATGTTGCCGCCCAAGTGTTAATAATTGAAATACACGTCGAAGGAGCCAACAAATGGGCAAACAAAACTTTTTGCCTGCGGCCAATTAATAATAAATAGCGCGGAGAACCAAAAGCTGGAAATCAAAGCCTGATAGAGAGTCTGAGAGCAAGAGAAAGACGTCGGCAGAGGCAGCTGCCAACTAATGACGCGCTCCATTTGGGCCAAGTGCTCGTATTTGGGATGTGGAAGCCCCACGTGCAACAGCAAATTAGCGCCGCAAAACTTTGGTCAACCCAAAAGTCAAAAGCCCGCAACAAAAACAAACATTATAAAGGTGCAAAGTAGAATGCCTGAGGAAAAGTTTCAGCAAAAGTACCAAAGGATCCTTCAATGCTTCCTTGAATTCGTTGCGGAAAGCTTAGCGCTTGATTGAGCGCATCCAAATTTGTGGTAGCACTTGCCCGTTAACGTGTTTATGTATGGCCAGGAATAGCTGCCTCGTGGCCACGTTTTCTTCGCGTCACGGACTGATTGATAAGGCCAAGGTAAAATTTGACCCAAGCTCCTGACAAGGTCAGCGGCAATTTTGCTGTGGCAAATTATGAATGAGCCACGGTATTTACCCTTAGCATTTTTTGTTTCTTTGAGTACGATCTTATTTTTAAATTAAATCAAGTTGCCCCAACGTTTGGCCAATGAATTAAGGCTACTTGAGCCTAATTGTATTACCTAATTATTCTTCAGGAAATTGGGCAACAAATTAACTTAAGCCAATTAATTGGGCTTCACATTGCACTGACTTTAATCAACAAAAGACTGAAAAAGATAAAAAGGAGCTAAACACAAGTTTAATTTTTATTTAAGCAAAAGGAGCCATCAAAAGTCTCTTCAATCAAACGTTTTCAAAATCAATTTTCAGCAGACCCCATTGATATATATTATGCAAGATATCAAAAGGAAAAAAAATTTAGAAAGAATAACCCAGGAGAAGCTAATCAATCAAAATACGCAGCCTGTTTTGGTAATAACCAAAGGCAGAGCCAATTTACGCTCTGGCAAAATAAATATATATAAATAAATAAGCATAAAACTGCGAAATAATATTAAAGAGCAGACAAAGGACCAACATTGAGTTCGGTTGCAAGATTAGACAAGGCAGATTCTCTTGGCTGTTGGCAAATTAAAACTCATGCCTGACACGCATCAAAAGTGAGAACTAACAAACAGGAGAAGATGTTTTACAGTACACTGATAAAAACGGTTCCACAATTCAGATTTTTCTCTGAAAACATCCATATTGTAGAACTACTTATTATTATTAATTTGTATTATTTCGTTAAAGTTGATTTATTTTTAAAAATAAATATATATATATAACAAATTTAATTCATAATTTTTATCAGTGTATTTGCTGCATACCTTGAGGCATTGTTGGATATTGCCTTGATTGATTTTCATATTGTTGAGAGTCGTTGCCTTTGATGATGGTGAAAGGTGCAACTCAAATACACGACAATCATATCTAATTCAAGCCGCAAGTCCAATGAAAATTGCTTAATCTACCGTGAATATTTGAAGCAATTCGATGCTGTCTGTCTTCTGTCTTTAGTTGCTTAATTAAATTTTCTAATTGAGTTGCTGCCAACCTCATGAAATGTATACAGAATCAACTGTGTCTTGGATGGATTTATAAACGGCATACATTTTAAGGCTTTTAGGCCATGTGGCAATGCCTTCCCTTTGCTGGCTAATAAATTATTTGTGCTAGATATCAAAAAAATAGAGAAACAAAAACAGAAATAAGCTAAACTTGTGCCGCATAAAAAATACTCGTAATATGCCTAAAGGCATACCATGTTTTATGTTGTTTATTTGCAAATTGTTTTTCTCTTTTTTTTCAGTTTTTTCTGGTTCTTGGTGTCATGATTTATATGGAAAACTGCCACGCCCCAGTCATAATTTATGCCTGTGCAGCAGAGGCCAACCACATAAATAAAAAGAAATGTACAAAGATTGTGAAACAAACCTTACAATACATTTGAATAATTAGTAATCGCATAAGAAGCAGGCGTGAAAGTCACTTGAGTTATGAGTTTAAATTACTTGAAGTTCAAGACATTAAAATGAAGCTCAGATGCTTTTCAAAAATGTGTTAAAAAAACTTTCATATTTCTATAATTTTTTGTAACATACCATACCAGGATATTGGAATGAAAGGTAGGCTTATGCCACAAATTTAAATATAAATCAAAACCAACTACAAGGATGAAGTTTTGACGCTCTCTGTCTGCCTCTGACTCTGCTAGGCAATTCAATGGCTACGGCATGCATAATTAGAGAAACCTGTCTGTCTGGTGAAATGAATAAATTTGCACCCTGCCAGCGATTCACATGTGTGTACACTTGAACATGAATGCACAACGCACTGCAGTGAATACATTTGAACACATTCGCATTTTTATATAGTATATGCGTGCGAACATATCCAGATATAAATGTAAAGAAATACATTCTGTCCGGCATTGAAGAAAGTACAATATTTAAGAATTGACATTCATCTTAAAGCGAACAATAACTTAAAGTTACGTATGTTAAACATCTTTACTTTTATAATTTTTACTCAGTTAATTGTTATAACTATTAAAAATAATTGCCAAATACTTCGGTGTAGGAAATTTGCAAATTGCAAAAGAACCAAATTTAAAATATTTTCATTGTTACATCAATTCAAATTTGAATTAAAATAATATTAAATGCTTCAACGTGAATTTTAAATTTTTTTGTTAGCTTATTTATTAATAAAATTAACTTAACATAAGAACTTAGCTGATAACATTTTATAACTAGAGCCACAAGCAATAGAAATATTCGCGTTAACCACATTACAGTGGTACAAAGAAAAGAAATTACCTAATGTGCAACATGCCGTGTGGCATTTAAACTGTTGCACATGTTCATACCTCTCACATAATTATGTGCAATAATTTTTTACAACACGCCATAAGCCATCTAATTTTGCGGTCTTTAGCGTAGAGTGCAAACCGCTACTGTTATGACCATGTTTACTGTAGTTGGCCCAAAGACACAAAACTGAAAGTACGAACTGCCCTCGGCTAACAGATAATTATGACACTGTGTGTATGTGGGTGTGTGTGATTGCTGATTGCATCAGTTTATTATTTTTCCCACACTATTACGCGTTCAATTTGCAACGGTGATTAAAAGACTTAATGGGGCATATTGGGCAGACTTGGCTAAAAGCAAAAGCCCTTCTATTGTGGCCCAGACACAGTTTGTCTGCTTTATTGAGTGATTATTGATATTTATGACTTGTATGGCCACTTAATATGTTTCGCAGAATTTTCTGGATTTATGGCTCAGACTAATGGCTAATTGAGGTCAAGAGACCAAGAGATGGTCAAGTGCGACATGTCCTAAGAGACACAAATTAACATTATGGCCCATGATAATATTTGAACCATTTCAGAGGTGAATCATTTTGTTTATAAATGTAACTCTTAAATTAATTAATTACTTGAATTCAGGTGAATTTTAATATATTTGCGAGTATTTCATTAAATGATTATTTTATTATATTTTTTAGTTAAATTTGTTTGAGTTTGACCAATAAAAAAGAAGCTGGCAAAATTTTGAATCGATATTCATTAAATTATGTGCACAGATCTCTCAGTGTTAACACTCTTCGTTCCGACTGTTGTTGACATTAATTGCCAATTAATTTAGCTGCAACATTAACAGCATTCAATAAATTAATAAAACACATAGTAAATACAATGCTTAAAAGGTCAAATTACTGTGAACATTGTCAAGAACAGCATCATAATTAAAGAGCATCAGAAGGCACTCTCGCATTTTGAATTGTTGTTGAAAACTTGAAGCCATTATTCAAAAAATATTTCACAATTGTTAAGCTTTTTATAATATATATTCGATGGGAAAAACCGGATTGAAAGCAGGCTACACTTTTTTTGTTTTGCCAAGTTCAAAAGTTCAAGTTATGCTCAAGACTCAAACGTGCGTAAAAAATGCCAAAAATTTGTAGTCAACACATTAAGCTGAAACACAAAGAAGAGCTGAGAATAGCGAGGATAAGAAGATGAAGAGAGAGGCTGATGAAGACTGTGAGTAAATAAATGCACATTCAACTAAGCGAAAAAAGGGGCAAAAATCACTCATACGCACTATCTAACAGCACAAAGATAGGCAGCATGGCAAATAGAGTGTAAGAGGAAGACAGTGAGCTCCACAAGGGACTGACAAGGATAGCTACCTATCTTGTAAGTAGTTAGGGAGAATACAGCGCACAAGTTTATTTACGCTTCAATGCAGTTGTTTTGTAGGAATTGGGAGGTGTTAAGCTTTGTTTCATTGTCAGACATTTGCTGTCTTCCTGCTTCTCTTTCATTGCCTTGTGTGCTCCATTCGATATCATGGCAAGACAAACACAAACATGACAAACACCCAGCTCTAATACGTAAGATCAAAGCAGGCGTAAGAGTATCAAAAAAAAGACAAAGTCAAGTAGAGTATTATACATATTTATACACTTGAACATAAAGAAAAAAAATGAGCACAAATAAAAGTTTCACTTCGGATTGTTTTGAGGGCCAAAAGTCAATTTATGGTTTGCTACCCGCATAATTTCATTTTGTTTTGTTCATCTTGACTTTTTTTACTTGGCAGCCAGAAACCTATAAAAATTTGCCAAATTTTTTATGATTATACTTCAGTTTATCAGTTTGAAGGACATAAAATAAAGTGCATAATTAAAATGATTTTAATGGTGTCATATTTATGGTGTATATCATAAATTTTTAAAATCAATTGAAATGTTTCTACTTAAAATTAAACCATATAAGCCGTAATTGAATTACTGCAAATCCGAAAGTCTATAAACTCTATTGAATATGCGAGAAATGTTAATACCCGTATTTTTTAACGGAAATCGCAGTTGAGATTAATGATAAACAAAGTGACAATGAAGCTGAGCATGCAAAAGAAGCGTCACATGCGGCGTATGCGTAATAAATTTGTAAATCCCATTTAAATGCGCCATTCATAAATTTGCCATTAATTCAATTTTAACACACAGTCAGCCACAGGATGTGCCCAATTGTCCTGCAGACTGCCGGAGGAGCGTCTGCATGTCTGCAATTAACAATTTGCACGTTGTTTTCCATTCATTAAGTAGCCCCGGCTTATGTATTGCCCCCTTCTCTTCTGCTCCCCCCTCGGTTCCCTGAACTCTCACAGTTTTGGACTTTACATTCTCATCTTCCTGTGGCTGCCATTAATGCAACGATAAATTTACTTTGCCCGCAGCAGCCGAAAAAGTAGGCTATGCAACTCTTTTTTAGTATTGTCTGTAATGGTTTTAGTTTCGCCATTCGCCTTTTTTATGCCTTATCTATAAAGCTATTAGTTTTGATAAATGGCACTGCCGATGCCTTTGCTTTTTTGTTCAGCACTGTCAGCGCTTCTTCACCTGTTCTAGTTTCATTTTGCGACCATTCAAAGACTTTTAGTATAGCCAACTTAAGCTTTAAGACTTGCTGAATAAGATCAATTTAATATAGATTAAAAATAATCATCGATCCTATAAATTTAAATTTAATAAATTGAAATAAACTTTTAATTGTAGAGTTTTTAATTTATAACCGAAAAACTTGAAAAGAAAGTTTTACTTTGAAATTCATTTTTGGAGGTAATCTGCGCTGATGGAACATCTCTCCTATATATAAGAGTTCTTTTTAATATGGCAGAGTGAAAAATCATATCAACTTATTTTCAAACTGCAAGTTCTAAACTCTTACCAAAAACCCAAGGTATTACCAACTCTTGTACTTTCCGAAAACTTTTTAAAAACCATCTGCGACCTAATTCTTTTAAGACTGCGAAAATTAATACAAACAACCATCCAAAGCAGAATTTTTTTAATATCAAACATATGCTCCACATGAGAAAATGTTCCAACTGAATAAACACTCAAATTTCCTTAGCCAAATTCAAAGCAAACACTAAAATAGATCTGTTAATCAATCAATGAATAGCTACTTAAGTTTTGAGCACATATTTAAAATACAAATATTATGTTCGCAAACTGACAACGAGCAATACAAACACAGCAAATTGTGGAGAATTACTATAAAAGCTGTTGAAACCGGAAGAAAGGTATCATTCACCAATTGACATCTCTAACATGAGATCCACACAAATTATCCTCGGCTGTGTCCTCTTGGCCATTTGCCTTTTCCACTTGCCAGGATCCGATGGAGAGGCGTGCACGGCTCCCGACACGCCAGCTGGATGCACGGATTGCGCCGACCCTCTTAACGCGGCTTCCCCCGACTGTGTGACAGAAGCGCCAACCACAGTCGCTGCTGAGACGACGGTTGCCGCTGACACCACTGTTGCTGGTGACACGACCACTGTCGCCTCCTCGGACACCACGACTGCAGCCAGCACCGGTGGCAAGAAGAAAAAGAAAATTACCCGCAAGTTCAAGATCAAGAGGAAGCCGGGCAAGAAGACCATCAAAAGACGCCGCAGGGGAGGCAAGAAGGGAGGCCTTTTCAATAAGTTCGGAGGCAGTGGATCACAAAATAGAAGAAATAGGAGATCTGGATAAATGAACAATCAATCCAAACTGAATCACCCTAAATTTTTATCAACTTAAAAATGTTATTGTTTTCTTGTACAGATAGGACTAGTTATTAGAAAGAAGTGCACTTTGAATAAATATAAAAATATGCTTTTAATATTCAACAATTTTATTAAACTGTAATTTATAGCTTAACAGTATTTACTTTGACCAAACGGTTATTTGCATTCAATTAGATCTGAAAAAGGAAATTTTGGTAAGTAATGCAAGCTACATCACTTCATAATGAATGATTGCAAAGACAAGTGACCGTTAGTAAACATAAATATGCCGATCACTTGTATATTAGTTAAAAATTGGTAACTAACCGTCTAAATATCTTTCTGAACATTGAAATAGGTCAGCTGAATGAAATGTTCCTTGAAAACGCATAGTGATCAATAAACTTTCTACGGAAGATATCGTTTGATTAGCCAGATTATATTTAGCATAAGCGATTACAAGTATAGGCAAATAAAACTTGATTACGTCGTCTATTGCATAACCAATATTATGAACTTTACTTTGACGGGTTCGAATTCTTAGTTAAGGCCTGTCTCCAGCACCGCGAAATTTGTATGGTAGGAATTTGCTATTTATTTCGTGTATGTGGGACATAAATAAAACAGCTGTGTTTTGTAAACAGCGCCAATTTTGAAAGTTCAACTAATGTAAAAAAAATAATAAAAATGAACTCTGACGATGAAGTGATTGTGTTGGTGGCGGAATATATTGTTGCAAAAACCGTTTCATCTCACTTTTTGGTTTTTTTTTTCATAAAAAATTTGTATATTTTATTTAAACTGGTTTTCTGCTACCATTAGTGGCAACTTAATCTAGTTTTACATTTAAGGGAAGGAACAATTGATCACAGGAGATACATACATAGAATTATATTATTTACAGTATATTATTTACAAAATTTACAAATTAATGAAGGAACCTAGTAGGGAGATCCAAAGGATGGCACCTTTTGAGTCTTCTCTTTCTGGGTTTGGTAGTTAGTCGTCTGGCTAGCGTGTTAGGATGACCACCAAGGCGTTGAACGTAATTCGATGCCTGTAGTTGCATAACATCGCCCACTTTAGGAACCTTTAAGCCTCTTTCGATGTCCCTATTTCGCATGTACCATGGTGCGTTGCATATTCGCCTCAGGATTGTTGATTGGGCAACTCTGATTTTGTTTAAGTTTGTTTTTGCCGCAATGCCGTAAATTTGAAGTGCATATTTCCATATGGGGCTTAATATGGATTTATAAATAGTGACTTTGCTGTACAATGAAAGCTTATTTCTGGGAGCCCGTAACCACGCCATTTTTCTGGCCTTTGCCATTACCGATTGTCGGACCATTGAGTTCCCTGTCCAGTACAACACCTAAATATTTGTGGGAGCTCTTGTGCATAAAGCATAGTATCCAGCACCGCGGAAAATAAAAATAACTGTCAAACTTCATATAAAAAAAACTGTGGCCGAAACTTTTCGTTTATGATTTCGTTGCTTGAGTATCCAGCAACCTTAACGAAATCCACAAATAAATATCGATAATTGGCCTATCGACTGCGTGTGTGGACTGAGAGAACAGCTGATGCACAGCTCAGGAATATATTGTCGACAATTATTTCGCTAGTGTCGATTGAACAAATTTAAAAAAAACTGTGCGCAAAACCAAAAAGTGAGATGAAACGGTTTTTGCAACAATATATTCCGCCACCAACACAATCACTTTATCGTCAGAGTTCATTTTTTTATTTTTTTTACATTGGTTGAACTTTCAAAATTGGCGCTGTATAAAAAGCACAGCTGTTTTATTTATGTCCCACACACACGAAATAAATAGCAAATTCCTAACATAAAAATTTCGCGGTGCTGGAGACAGGCCTTAAGGGTGGAGCCCAGCATCGTAATGCCGCTGCACGACAATGCACTTTTTGGTTTTGCGCACAGTTTTTTTCTCCATTTTTTCAATCGACACTTGCGAAATAATTGTCGACAATATATTCCTGAGCTGTGCATCAGCTGTTCTCTCAGTCCACACACGCTGTCGATAGGCCAATTATCGATATTTATTTGTGGATTTCGTTAAGGTTGCTGGATACTCAAGCAACGCAATCATAAACGAAAAGTTTCGCCCACAGTTTTTTTTATATGAAGTTTGGCCGAAATTTTTATTTTCCGCGGTGCTGGATACCATGCTTTAACAAAAAGATTCGTATCAATGAAATAGAACTCAGTAAAATAATTAATTTGTCTTTATTAGGAATATCGTTACTTTATTTAAGCCAAAATATATTTAAATGAATAAATAGATTTTGTTATTGCTGAATACCAAAATATACAATAGAAATTGATGTTGCAGCCTTGTTATCGATAACATGAAATTAAAGCATTTAATCTAAATTATGGGATTACAGAGCTCTCCAACTTTACTTGTCCATTTCGTCTTAAATTTAATGTAAATAGATTTTAACAATTAATTAATTTTACTTTAATGATGAGATGGGATATCTACAAGTCAACAAATTTTAACCCAAATACATTAATGGTTAAGTATATGTACAATAATTAGGTCAACATCAATGTGTCCAAATCGTCTATTTAGTCACTGACTCATAATTCATTTGTTCCAGATTTCACCAGACAGAGCTGAAGCGATTGACACAGTTTTGGGCAAATATCTAATACCACAAGCTGAAAAAATATTGATAGTATACAACCCAAAATTATTATACTATTAAATAAGTATTCTAGACACATGTTTACCATTCGAGTAACTCCATTAATGCTCATGTCGTATAATACGATTAGTGCCAAAGCTATTTTTATTCAAAACTCAAAACATTTATTTGATATGCGAATTTTTAAACAGCTGGACAAACTAATTTGATGTTAGCTACTCACTATAAAAACCGTTGAAACTGAAAGAAAGTTATCATTCACCAATTGACATCTCTAACATGAGATCCACACAAATTATCCTCGGCTGTGTCCTCTTGGCCATTTGCCTTTTCCACTTGCCAGGATCCGATGGAGAGGCGTGCACGGCTCCCGACACGCCAGCTGGATGCACGGATTGCGCCGACCCTCTTAACGCGGCTTCCCCCGACTGTGTGACAGAAGCGCCAACCACAGTCGCTGCTGCTGAGACGACGGTTGCCGCTGACACCACTGTTGCTGGTGACACGACCACTGTCGCCTCCTCGGACACCACGACTGCAGCCAGCACCGGTGGCAAGAAGAAGAAAATTACCCGCAAGTTCAAGATCAAGAGGAAGCCTGGCAAGAAGACCATCAAAAGACGCCGCAATGGAGGCAAGAAGTCATGGCTCTTCAATAAGTTCGGAAATCCAGCAACTGACAGTCCAACAGCCAGTCCAACAACAACCAGTCCACCAACCATTTGCACAACCTGCTTGCCATAATAGAAGATGACGGAGACTCTTAAACAGATAAATGACATTGGAACGACTTTTAGATACCAAACTTAGAATTAAGAACTTGTTACATTGTGCACTTCTCATTAAATATTTTAAAAAATGAATCTTGCTTGCTTAAAAGTGGATTGGAATTTATAATTATTCAATTTAAAGTAAGTTTTCTTCTATATAAATTTGTATATTATACATGCGGAAGTGAATTTCTTTAACCTGCTCCAATATTATTTCGGCGAAGTTCTACGGATTTATTTTACCTTCAGCTGATGAATTTAAGTCCGATAAAGTGAAAAACGAGCATTTTTAAATACTTAGCCTACATGCAAAGTGAATAAATGCATTTCCCTAAATAATATAAAATAAAAAGTGAAAACCGAAACAGGCCTGTCAGCGTATCTGACATCTGAAATTTGAAATTAAGATTTTGGTAAAAATTAAATTATTTGATTCTGTCAATTAGTCAAAACAAAATGTGTTAAGTATTTTGTAATCTTTACTGTGATCATTTATTAATCAATATACTCGCATATCACTGCGGACGGCAGTCCGCGCTAGTGACGAAAGCAGCACGAAAGGTGCGAGTTATATACCGATGGAAAGGTATCCACTTAACTTACAAATGTGTATACTAAGACTTTTGGAAGCTCAACTGGTTCGTGAGATAAACAGGTGTTAGTGGGAGGGGACAATTTAAATTATTGGAGGAAATGGGGCCGTTGGACCTGTATTGCATTAATTCATTTTGCACTCTTGTCAAAAATACGCGTCCAATGACATCTCGATCATCGAAATCCGACTACTGGTTCCAAAGATAATTAATTTTGAAGTTTTTAGTGGCCTTCCGAAAATGAGGTGAAAAGTCAGTTTGTTTGTATGAAATCGTTAATTTAGCTTAAAAGTTTGAATGAGGACTTGTTCCCGATCAAAAATCTAGAAACGTTTGTTCTACGGCTTTTTCCAAAAAACGCTAGTTTAGCGGGAAATCGCTTAAAAAAAACGCTAAAATGAAAACCCTTATAACATCCAAACGATAGAAGTTACAGATGTGATCGTTGGAAAGGTATTTCGAAGGGCTTTTAGGAATGACTTCAAACTTTTTATTTTCAGTAAATAGGTAAAAATCTACAGGTGAAATAAGGTATTTTGCCCCACATTTTGGCGGTTTTTGAGAAAACGCCGCTGACGATTTTTTTAAATTTTCAACATGTTGTAGTTTATAAAATTTCTTGTTTTTTGATTTATCATACATTATAATATTAAATTTTATACTTGAATTATTAAAGAGGTATGAAAAATTTTGCGCAATGCGCCCAGTGACAAAATTTTTATCAAATTTAATATCATTCGTTATTGGATATCAGAAATTTTGGGGCATGAAAATGTTTTCGTCACTAGACTTTTACCCGTAAAGTGGGTTTTTTTATAAGACACCAATTACAACAAAATTTTATGCTCGATATTTTTTTGTGTAATTGTTTATAGTTTGTATTTTTTCTCAACCCAAGAGACTTATTGGACTGAAAAAAAAGTATTCCGTATTTTTTTAAGGTAAGGACTGAAAAAAAAGTATTCCGTATTTTTTTAAGGCTTGTAAATAAGAACATTCAAGATTAATGTGTTAAAATATTTAATAATAGTGCACTATTTAACAAGTTCTTAGATCTAAGTGGAACACAAAAGTCGATCCTTATTCATTTATCCATTTACGAGCATTCGTGATCGTCCATTGTGGTTGGTTGGTTGTTAATACTTATTGAAAAGCCCTCCCTTCTTGCCTCCCCTGCGGCGTCTTTTGATGGTCTTCTTGCCCGGCTTCCTCTTGATCTTGAACTTGCGGGTAATTTTCTTCTTCTTTCCACCGGTGCTGGCTGCAGTCGTGGTGTCCGAGGAGGCGACAGTGGTCGTGTCACCAGCAACAGTGGTGTCAGCGGCAACCGTCGTCTCAGCAGCAGCGACTGTGGTTGGCGCTTCTGTCACACAGTCGGGGGAAGCCACGTTAGCAGGGTCGGCGCAATCCGTGCATCCAGCTGGCGTGTCGGGAGCCGTGCACGCCTCTCCATCGGATCCTGGCAAGTGGAAAAGGCAAATGGCCAAGAGGACACAGCCGAGGATAATTTGTGTGGATCTCATGTTAGAGATGTCTATTGGTGAATGATAGCTTTCTATTGGCTTCAACGGTTTTTATAGTAATTCAACACATTTAGCTGTGTTTGCACTGCTCGTTGTGAATTTGCAAATAAGCTCTATATATGGTATTTATAAATATGTTCTATTCATTTAATTACACAACTACTCATATATTTGAATTCGGATTGGGAAAGGTGTTTGTTTATTCAGTTGTAGCAATTTTTTGAAGCTAATTTTGTCGCTGACATGAACTTCAATTTCTTACGCTAATTCAGGTCAATCGTAGACTTTGCTCAGTTAAACCTCTGGATAATATTAATTGCAGTAGATCACTGTAAAAGAAGTGGATAAATGAAACACTAGAAGTATAGTTTGTTTTGGCCAAACCTCTTGGTATCTGGATTATTTTATGGCTTACGCATTGTTAACTTTTGCAACCAACGGAAACATTACTTTCATAACAAAATAGTTAAATACTAAAGTATTAAAATACCCAAAAAATACAAGTATTTTATAACTTTCCTCCTCCGCTGCATGAATAGGTGAGTGTGTGTTTTTGTGGTCAGTGTGTGTGTCAATATGTAAGCGTGTTATTTATGTTTATGTGTTTGTGTTTATACACCGAAATGCAATTACGAACAAAATTACACTCAGTGGTAAAACTGCGTTTAAATGGCAAACACGAGGTTAGAAAGAGGCTGCAGCATTGGGGCGTGGCAAATGCACCTTTTGACTTGTTGTCAATAAAACTATGATAATTATAAAATATTTGAATAATAATAGGCAAAGGTAATTTGATTATCCATATTCCACAAATTTATATATTATGTTAACAAATTGTAATTATATTACAAACTATAAAAATAACTAAAAGCTTTTAAATTATAATTAATATTAAATTATAGTATATGGAATTCATTGTGTTGACGTAAAAACTGTAAAAAAATATTATGAAATACTTAAGAACATGTTTGCAAGCCTGCAAACAATTAAGAATGGACTTGCAAGGCAATAGATAAACAGTAAGACTTTTTTTCAATGTCTGGTTAAGACCTCAAGTTATCTCTCTTCCAAGACGAGTTAACCTTCTACCGCATACAGAGCCATGTATGACTTTTAATTTTTAATGAAATTTCTTTTAGTTAAAACGGTACTTAAGCCAAGTCGATTGTTATAGGTCATTCTCTTTGCACTATTTTCTGTTGGAATAAAATAGTTTGAGTTTTGTTCATGCGTCTCGCGTGAATTTGTGCGTAAATTTGAATGTGAATTTTGCTGAATTTCGAATTAAATGTATATCTCCAAAAAAAAAACATTTCTTTTGTTGAAAAAAATTATTTGTGTTTCTTATTGGATCTATGTTCATGCCGTAGAGGGCTAAGAAATATCTTAAGCTTGTTAGATGGTCTAAATAAAAGTGCTGCACTTTCTGGACTCTGATTCAGATTGTCAACGTTCGTGCGTGCCAATGTCTATAAAAAACTTGTACAAAAGTTCTTGCCCAAGCCAACTATGACAAAGTGCAACACAAACAGCAGGGATAATTGGGACAGAGAGGTGGGTGGGAGTTAGGTAGATAGGCGGAGAGGTTCAAAAACAGACTGTTGCAAACATTGTATAAACTGAAAGCCAGCAAAATGCGGCAAACACGACTCAACGCGACGCGACCGAATCAAATTAAAACTGTTGCGAATTGCCACAAAGTGTTGCAATGCAAAATGATTCGAAATACTCGCAAACAGAACATGGCACGTATTCTAACGGTCTACAGAAAAACTCAACCGTAAAGGCATTCTAAATAATTACCAGAGAAAGCAAAAAGTGCACAGCAATTAGCGTAGTTTGAACGCCCTTTCCGTATAAAATATATGTATAGAGTATTAAACAAAACTCTCACAAATATGTAAATGACTTTTCTATTTAATTACGTATTTAGGTAATTTTTGTAATTATCATTTAATTGTACTATAGTTTGCTTGCGAACAAGCTGGCAGCAGAAAAAATTTGACTTTAGCTAAAACTATGTAAAAACTATTAAAAGCATGGAAAAAGTTCTTCAATATTAGAATCTCTTGACCCAAATACATTAATGGATAAGTATTTGTACAATAAGTAGATCAACATCAATGTGTCCAAATCGTCTATTTACTCACTGACTCATAATTTGTTTAATCCAGAGTTCACCTGTCAGAGCTGAAACAACATCTAATATCACAAGCTAGATAAATATTGAAATTCCACAACCCAAATTTAAATTTACTCGTAAACAAATAGTCTAGACATATGTTTGTCATCCGAGTAACTCCGATTATTGTTCATATTATGTGTATTATGTGATTAGTGCCACGTTCCGAATTTAGCTATTTTCGTACAAATTCACAAACAAAAATTCCATGCAGCTGGACAAACTCACTTCATACAAGCTAATCACTATAAAAACCGTTGAAACTGAAAGAAAATTATCATTCACCAATTGACATCTCTAACATGAGATCCACACAAATTATCCTCGGCTGTGTCCTCTTGGCCATTTGCCTTTTCCACTTGCCAGGATCCGATGGAGAGGCGTGCACGGCTCCCGACACGCCAGCTGGATGCACGGATTGCGCCGACCCTGCTAACGTGGCTTCCCCCGACTGTGTGACAGAAGCGCCAACCACAGTCGCTGCTGCTGAGACGACGGTTGCCGCTGACACCACTGTTGCTGGTGACACGACCACTGTCGCCTCCTCGGACACCACGACTGCAGCCAGCACCGGTGGCAAGAAGAAGAAAATTACCCGCAAGTTCAAGATCAAGAGGAAGCCGGGCAAGAAGACCATCAAAAGACGCCGCAGGGGAGGCAAGAAGGGAGGGCTTTTCAATAAGTATTAACAACCAACCAACCACAATGGACGATCACGAATGCTCGTAAATGGATAAATGAATATGGATCGACTTTTGTGTTCCACTTAGATCTAAGAACTTGTTAAATAGCGCACTATTAATAAATATTTTAACAAATGAATATTGATTGTTTTTTTGTAAATTATTCGAATAATACAGCTGCTAAATTATATTTAAAAATATTATGATTTTATCTCAAGACAGGCACACGAAAAATGCTTCTTATTATGAATATTAAATTTCAAATGAGTAAAACATATTTTTGGTATAATGTGTATTGTATTAGCTTCATTAAGACAATCAACCACTTATTTTATCTGTGAAGACAAGTATTTAATAACAGCATTAAATGATTTCGAACATGAGTATTCTTTTAAATATTTAAGATATGTATGTACCCTTACAAAGAGTATCTGAACAAGCTGGTAGCAATAAAAAAATGAAGAATGAAACAATCTGCAGATAACGAATACGTGTGAATTTGCTAAGGAAAGCAGGGCATTTGCATGCCGACATGCAGATATTCAGACTGTGAATGGAGAGCGCTGAAAAGTATGCTACGTTTTGTAGTACATTATTCGCCGTAACTGCGATGACGTTAATGTCTTTTAGATAATCGTTGGCATGCGGTGTCGGTGGACGCCAGCTGGCATATTAAACAAAATGGCGTCGACTCACAAACAAGCACACACACATGTCCTTATACACATACTTGTAGCTTAGTCAAAGCCAAACGCCTAAAGCTATGCTAACATTTTCATGCCATTTGATTTTACTTGGCATCGTTATCTCCCTCGACGCCTGGTTGCTGGCAACACATGTCCTTGCTTGGCGCTGAGCTTAGACAGGACTTCAGGCTATTAGGCTTATCGTTTTCATAATTTACTAAAAATAATAAGCAAACCGGGATTTGTAACCTCTTGTAAGAGTGAGAGTAGTATTTGTATTCGTTTGTGTTTATATTGTATTCGTTGTGTGGCAGTGGCAACTAATGCCCAGATTATGTGGCCAAGATATGCCCAAATGACCAACAACAAAACGAAGGTGAAAGTGAGGTCAATGCGGTCACATGTTGTCACAACAAAATTAATTTAATGCTACCTAGTGTTAATCGCTTTGAAAACTAATGAGAAACTGCTGAAAATGAGTAGAAAAATTTATTAAACATTGTAGAAACTGATTGAGAGCTTGTAGAAAAACTTTAGCGAAATCATCAAATTACATAAATTACAAAATATTTCAAAATATACCTCAACTGTTAAGTGAAGGTCTCGATTTCATCACATTTTGTCCCCTATTCAAATCCCAAATGTGTCTGATTTTCAGTCAAATGGCTTAATGCTCTGCGCTAACTGATTTTTCAAGGAAACCAAATGCCAAAAAGGTCAAGTGGGATTAATTAGTTGTGCCCTGTTTCACTTTCCTATTGTTTCAGTCGGACATTTTTTACGGTTTTCATTGTTATTTTCCTTTCTGCGCCAAAAAGAATTTAAACAAATTGTTTTTTGGACTTTGAGTGTCACTTTTTTTTGCACATTGTTCAAGCGAAATTCTCATTATGCGAAACGATTTATTTAATAGAAATATAAAGAACATAACTTTAAGCATTATTTTAAATTGACTTTTGTCAGAGAAGAATTTTAAGAGTTGTTAATTAATGCGTGTTGGATTTGACTGATAGTATTTCCAGAAGAGATTTAATAGAAAAAGTCATTGAAACAGACAAGATTCCAAGAAATCAAGAATGTTTAGGCTGGGTCTCGGAAAAAAAATACATCAATTTCGTAAGATAATAAATTTCATATTATGTAAATATATGTGTTTGGAAATGTCTTTATTATATACAAAATATACATAAAATATTATACATATATTATTGTTATAATTATTATAAATATTATAATTTAAAGATTTTAAACACTTTTAAACTGAATATTCTAACTTTAGCTCAAGGTGTATTCGATTTTAATATTAAAAAGTATGCAATGAATTTGCTTGAAATGATTTGGAATTCATAAATGTTTGTTCAAATAGCAAATAAAGATATTTATTTAAAAGATCCCTAACGAGAAGAAAAATTAAAACGGAAAAAAAATAATAATTTAAGGATTTGTCGACAGAATCATAAATATCATATCCAGTAAAAAAAGTTGGAAAGACAGTTGCAATCAGAAGTATTTACCTAAAGTAAACCACGTAGTTAGCTGTACTTAGTTTGGATCTTTCGAGTTTCGCACACATTTTACTTACTAAATATTTTACGGCAATAAAGTGCAGCAATCAGAGCACTCTGAATAGAGAAATTCAAAAAGAGGGAATAAGAGTGGGAGCGAGAGATGGAGAGAGAGATAGTGAGTGTGTGAATACTATGGACAACGGAAGTATAAAATATGCATGACAGGGTGCCCAGTAAAATCCTCGACAAAGCTGACAGGTAGTTTGTATTGTACGAAAACATTTTTGAGAGAGTGTGAAACACCAAATAAACGCAAGCAGCGAGTCAGGGATTCACACTTACACACATTTCTTACACATACTCACTTTTAATACACTCAGTACGCATACAAAGCAGTCTGCTTAAATATTTATTTAGATAACCAAAAAAAAAAAAAATAAAAATCACACGAAAGGTGCATAAAATTACTTAAGTGCGAAAATGAAACAAACTGAATGAAATTGCGAAAACTTAACAGGTAGCTAATTTGACAATGGCCAAACATCGCAGCTGTGATTTATCGTAAACTTCTCTACTTTCCTCTTATCCCACTTAATTCCCCCTTCGGAGTCGCACAATCAACAACGCGGAAATGAGTTATGGCCAAGAAGATCGTGGGATGATGCCTCTCCAACGAAGTGGCCAGCTGAAAAGAAGCTTAAAGCTACTCCACTCACAGGCGTCACCTGGCAACTTAATGTCCACCATGTTCACTTGGGTATTATGCAAATACATACCTCTATATTTATATACATATATGTTATTGTGCACTGTGTGTGACAACTTTGTTCATCCCCCTACACTTTTATTTTTCAGATCTTTTGGCCGCTTTTGTTTGCCATCTCTGTTCGTTTTCATACACTAACTAGAGGTATGAAAATTATATGATGAATATATGTAAAAAAAAAATCAGAAAAACGTCATTTTAATTTTGTTTTGTTAGAGAATTTTAATTCTATTTGCAGATATTAAACAACACTGTTTTTTTTATGATAGGTGCAACTCTCGCACTAATTAAGAGTACGAATTATATTTCTTTCCAAAAAGTAGACAAACAATTTCTTTTATTTGCAATTGTTGCACAAGTCTGGCACAAACAGTTTATGCAAGAGTATTTAATCTTTTGCATTCTGTACATTTTTTACGTTTTAAGCTTTGTTCCAGTGCGTTTTTCGTTTGACAGTTCCGAAGTGAACTTAATGCCAATGAATCCTGGTTTTTGTTTTCTGATTACTGCGAATTTTGCCCCAGTACAGTATGAATATTGGTTGTTTTTATACCCGTTACTTATAAAAATAAGTAAAAGGGGATATTGTATTCGTTGCAATGTATGTAACAGGGAGAAGGAAGCATCTCCCACCCTATAAAGTACATATATTCTTGATCAGCATCAACAGCCGAGTCGATATAGCCATGTCCGTCTGTCCGTCTGTCTGTCCGTCTGTCCGTCCGTGTGAGCGCCTAGATCTCAGAGACTATAAGAGCTAGAGCAACCAAATTTGGCACACAGACTTCTATAGACCCCACGCAGGTCAAGTTTGTTTCAAATTTTTGCCACGCCTTTTTCCGCCTCTGTAGATCGCAAAAAACCACCACACGCACAGTTTTCAAGATATTATAATTTTTTTTACAAATTATCGTTAACTACTATTATTACCTATCATCCTACTAAATCGTAACAAGAGCGGATAAATAGAAAGGTGGTAATGGTTAATTAAAGTTTTTAAAAATATAAGTGCCTAAAAGCATGCAATAAATTTTTTTAAAAAATTCATTGAAATAAGTAACGGGTATCCCAGAGTCGGGCGCTCGACTATAGCCTTTCCCACTTGTTTTACTTTCTCAGTCTTCGATTTTTTGTGGAGTTTTTTAACCAATTAGTAAGTGGTTGGGTTTAAATATTTTGCTTGCATTGAATGAATTCATGGCTGAGCTACTAGTCTCTGTTAGCTGAAATGAAAGCGAGTAAAAGCCACATTCTATAGTCGATCTGGATTACATTTGATTTCCACTTGACCATGATACACACAGAAAACGGAAACCCTAAACCATATTTGCATAACCACACAAAAAAAACCATATCATGCTCTATTTACATAACCAAACTATGCTTTGCACTCCATTGAAACTTTTGCCAGCCAACAATGTCAAGTATACGTCATGTATACATAAAATAAAATAGAAGAGAATAAAATAGCCACAAGAACTAATGAAAATAGAAGAAAAAATTGTAATGGCAATAGAAACTAAACTAAAATGTTGCTAACGGCCATTAAGTGGAAATAGTTGAGTTGAGTTTCGTAACTTGTTTAAAAATACTTGAAAACTCGAGCTTTCAGCTCGTATTGAAGAGCAATTACAAGACATTGCTGCCCAACAAAAGTTCCACTTGCTCAAACTTTTCCCCAAATAAATACAAAATATGGTGAAGAGATATTTGTATAAGTAGTCAAACTATGCTTACAGCATGCTCCCAACATAATACCACACACATTCTTGCATTTATTAATCTGGTGATATGTTAGACTTGAGCTGTCACTCAAATATAAAAGTATTCAAAAACTATTTACTGTTGAATAATGTTCACTAAATGTAAAGAAATGTTATGGTCCAATCAACTGATAAAAATATTCAGTCAACTTGATTGTTGTTGATGAACGGCAAAAAGGAAAAATTGTTATTTAACAATTTGTCACAGCTCAACTCGAAAAAGTTTATTAAAATGCAAAGTTCCTAAACAAATAAATATATTAAAAGCATTTTTGATACATTTAATTGACTAGAGACATTTTACAGCTAACGATTTTTTAATTGACATATTTCAATAAAAAATGCCATCAGATATATAAATAAAAACAAAATTAATTAATTTTTGACTTATTTCAGACACTTAAGAAATGATATCAAAATTATGAAATTATCTGACTAATATAACTTAAGTATTTTCAAAATTATTCATAAGTTATTTTTGCAAGAAAACAAATATTTAATAAGTCAAATGCTTGTAACATTATCAATTTAATAAGCCAAATTCCAATGGGGGAATACATCCCCATTTATTTAAACGATACTCACGCTACCACCACTAGCTTATCACCCGTCATGTTAATGATGCAGAAAGGAAGCGTATCGAATTAAAGCAAATGTTTGAATGAGTTTGGCAACTGTGTGTGTGTGTGTATGTACATTTACTTATATATGAGAGACAGACCTTGAAAAAGTTTCACCGACAACTTTATGTCATTTTGTTTTGCGTGTCACAAAATTGTAAGACACATTTTTGGGCTAAAACTTGAAAGAGAAACGGAAAGTAAAGTTTTATGATGCTTACAGCAAAATATGACAATTCTATATTATCACTAAAATGTAATTCATGCAGATTTCTAGCGTGTGTTTGCTCTCTTATTAAATTGCGCATACGCCATGTGTGGCACAAATTAAATTTGTCAACACACAAATAGCGGTAGCTAAATTTCAGAGCTGTTGCTAAAATAAAAATTTACTTTCGGGCAATTTTTATGAGGCTGCTGCGGTTGCTGCTTGGCTTCAGTGCTTCTCATACAAATTAATGTGTCTCGGCTCCCTTATGTACTCGTGTTTGTGTATAAAAGTGTATAAGAGTGTGTTGTGTTGCGTTGGTTTCGGTTGTTGTTCTCCCTCGTTGGCACGCATGTCCTTAAGGCTATTTGCTATGCCTTATGCATTAATTTCATGCTTTAATGCCTCTACACACACACGCACACACTGGCAAACTCTGGCACACACAAACACCAAGCCATTCAAACAGACTGACGTCACAACTAGAGCGTGAGATGGATATTCCAAAGTGTTGGCGTCAAAGCGATTTGTCGTCTAATTGCGGTAGATTTTCACCACTTACATACACACACACACACACACACACACTTATCTAAACATACACATAGCTTTATTTGTATATGTTGTACTAATAGAATTTGAATATTTTATACGACATTACGCTTGATTACGCCCAAACATTCACCATTCAGTTACTCGCTTTGTGCTTAATTCAGCACAAATCTGCCACAAAATTAACGAAAATTAATTTCATTTAATTTAATTCTATTTAATTCAAGCATTGATGTAAGCACAACAAAATGAATGGTGTTTAAATGCCAAAAGTAGAAAGCTATTTTGGTTTTTTGAGCTCGCAAATCAACTTATCAAAATAAAGCCGCACTCATAAATGGCTAAAATGGGCCAAAGTACACACAAAAAATAGCCAAAGAAAAACACCGTTAGGAAAACAGGGCAAGCCTAACAAAAGCATTAAGAAAATCCTAGCGCTAAGCCGATGAAAATCAAATTGTGCTCCAACAGCTGCTACAACAGCACACAAATATAAATAAATACGTAAAAAGTATATAAAAATAAAATAAAAATGCCACAACACGTTGCAACCGCACACTGTGACCAGTCCATTGAGAAATTTGGTGAAATTTTATTAGAAAGTAAACAAAAACGCATATATAAAGAATTTGGCAAAAAATTCAATTAAATTTTGTAAACTTAAAATGTCACCATATTTAAAATTAAATATCTAAACATAATTTGTTGTGCTGTTTTATTTTTTGACAAAAGTAAATTCAATTTTAAAAATTTTTTAAATCTAAATTTCTTATAATTTTTGCCAGCAATCTATTCGGATTTGCTTTTTATTCAAGGCCCCGTTCCAATGTAAATTGCAACTATAGTAGAGCTTAGCCATACGAGTGTGTATGAGTTTGCGTGTTGTTGGTCAGTAAGTTGATTTTATATGCAGGCGCTATGAATTTTATTATCGCATAAAAAAGGGGGAAATAAGAAGAAAAAAAAGAGCAACAACAAGAAAAACAGAGGGTGTAGCTAAAAAATCCAAAGCTGGGGGCAGATAGAAAATGTCTAGGGCTCTCGTTATCAGACACTTTGTCTTTGGTGGCATTGGGGCTTTTCTAAACTGCATTTTAACGACTCCCTGGACGCGGCCAGCTAACGAATATTTTACCACACTCCCACACCCACACATACACACTCCCATACTCGCTGCATACATGTGTGTGAAATTGTTGTGGGTGAACTATAAACAATTTTTAACGACATTAAGGAGAGCGACCCAAGTCCGTTTAAGTGCCTAATGAAAATTGATTTCATAAAATGAAATTTTCTTTCAACTTGAACAAATTCCGTATGAGATGTTCCATATACATATGTATCTGTGAATCCAACTGCAAATTAATTTAAATGTGAAAGGACTAGCAAATGTTGAAATTATTTAAAGGTCACAAGTGTCTTTTATGTAATCTGAATTCGACATTAACTCAAAGGGAAAGCCACTCGGTTGTCACAAATTGACAGACGGCAGACCTCTTTATATAAAACTGATGCCCAATGAGTTGAGCAAAAGGGTTGTCAATGCCCATAAATAATATCCAAAAAACATTTAATTTATTATTATAGAAGCACGCATAAATAAATAAAAGTATCGATATCTCATACCCACATATGATTAAACATATATTTTTTTTATTGTATTGTAAAAATATTTGTTCTATTGTCAAATGTTTAAAGAGCGCAATCATAAATTTTCGTTTAATCTCAAAATAATTCATATTGAAAAAATTAAACACAATGAAAAACAAATAAAAATATTTATGTGTATAGCTATCAGCAGCTGTTTATCTGTGTAATTTTTAAACAATTTTCATTTCCATAAAAGTATTAAAAAATACTTTTTTTGTGGATTATAAGTGATGCACTCAACGTTAAGTGACATATTTAATTAAATGATTAAAAATATGCTTTCCATTTGCACAATTATATTAATATTTATGTATTCTCATAATAGCAAATTAAACACAAATAAACTGCTAAATTATATATTTGTAAGTTTATATATATTAAAGTTTTCCAAAAATTCTTAAATTATTCATCAATTAACAGTAACACCATAGAGTGTGTTTATTTTAAAAAAGATTTTGAATAAATTTATTCCAACAAAGAAATAAATATACAAAGAAATGATATACTGATTATTCATTTAAACAAAAATGGTTGATGTTTAAAGCTCAAAGACACAAAAGAATCTATAAAACAATTGCAAAAACAAAACGCAGAAACGGATTGTTCTATGGCATAAATAAAATGACCGAATTGTCTATTTTAAAAAACACTTTTCACAGCCGCAATAGAATTAAAAAATATCTACCCAGTCTTTGACAATTAACAAAATATACGCTGGTTTATTTTGCGAATTGCAAATTAATAATGGGAAACTTGTTTCCTAAAAAAACTTTTAGCTATAACTGAATATGGTTCACAGCATATGCAATTATGGCCTCTTTCATACGTATCGCAATCTGCATAAATTATATATAAATGAATACATTTTAAAACTTTCGAAGTTCGCCAAAAAGCGACAAAAAAAAATTGAAATAAATGGTGAAAAAAAATTGAAGAAGAGTTTTATACAAGAACCAAATGCAAATGCCGGGCCCAAAATATTGTGCAAATATTTAAACTGCGCTCGAGAGTTTTATTCCGTATTGTAGGGATCAGTCGGTCAGTCGGCCAGTCAGACATAAAGGGAGTTGAGGGCCCAACAAATGACGGGCAATGCCGGGCATGCAAGCGTATAATTCAATTACGGCCAAAAGCACTGGAAAACATCAAATACCGAGAACTGAAAAAGCGCGAAATCAAAAAAATGCAATACCAACCGCAACGAAAACAAAAATCGAAAATAGTAACAAACAACACTTACAATGCAAACACAATAAAGAGCGAAAAGAAGACAACCAAAATGGCCCAAAGTCAACGCAAATGCGAATTCAAGTCGCTTGGGCCACTTGAGCATATCATTTTGGCCAGCAAAATCTGAGTCCGAGCCTAAAGCGACTATACGACTAACAAAGAAATCTGACAGATGAGAAAACCATAACCAAAAAAAAAAAAACAAAAAATAAATGGAAAAACAAATCTGAACAATTGAGCACACAATTGAAAGAACGCTGAGCTCAGGACATTCCATCCAACGAGAACGACGTCGTCTTACGTGAGCTTGCCATATTTTCTATGTAAATAATTTAAAACGGAAATGACGTAGATTATGTGCCGGCAAACGGAAGTTACATGGAGCTCACCATCAAGGCGCTGACGGAGGCAAGCGAGACAAAACATGAATACAAATAATTTGCAAACAATAGAGCTCAGTTCTCCCTTTCCACGCTTAACATGGCCATCGACCAACCTACAACTGGCTAACAAGAACTGGAAGAGGCCACATTTTGCTGTTACTCGTATTTGCATTTTGCTGGCCAACATTGTGCTATTTGCTTTTTTTTGCTTACCAAAATAAATTCAAATTACGTTGAAAAAGATAAAAAAAATAGCCTTATGCCCATTTTGTTGTTATTGTTGTTGTTGTTGAGGCTCTTTTGCTTTTTCTATAGGTTTGCTTAATTTAGCAAAAACTATTGGGTAACAGAATGATGTACTACAGGCTTTTAGTTGCGCTGTTATCTGCAAGTAACTCTTACAAATTTTGCTAAGCCTGTAAGGGAAATTTCATCACAAAAACATAGATTTCTATTTTTTAAAGTTATCCCTTGGTTGACCAACGGCAATCTATTATATAATTTGCAGTTCATTATCATGTTTGTCAAATTATAACATTTATTTTCTAAGCTAGTGTATATCAAAAGTATAAATAATTGTATTAACAATTACTTTAGCCTGTTTATGACATAACAAGATTTAAATAACATAAATAGATATCCCAACATCAAAGATTTATCAGTTTGCTAAATGGATTTGCCATGTTGGCCATCACTCTCAACAAGTTCTTAACATTATGCAAGAACAGGCTGCATATATTGCAGGCCATATAAATTATGCGGAGACTTAATGTCCGCAGCTTGCTCTGTGTTCATCGAAACATGCGAGAACAGACGCTCACACATGTATACATAGTAATTGCGACAAAATTCAGACACTAAGTTTATTTATTTACCACCTAAAAGCATGCTATGAAAAGCAATAAGCAGTGCTGCCAGTGTTGCTAGACTGTCTGACACTCAAACAGTCAGTCAGAGCGTCAGCCACGCATCTCCAAAAATTATCTATAAATCGAGCTCTGCTGCAGTCATAAAGCAGCTCTCAACCACGAGCAAAAATATTAAGGAGTAGGCGACTATGTGATGCCCTGTATTTAGTTGGGAAATATTCAGTAATCTGTTTTTAGCTTTGTAATAAGCAAAAACTTTCTACATGTTTACAAAAAATTGCTTTGCAATTTTCTTCAGCAATGAACATAAGTAGAAAATTTTAACGAAATGAGCAAACATATATACCCACTGCCAGCTACAAAAACAGGGTAAAAGATCACATTTTGACCTTGAGATATATACTTTAAGCTGTATGGCGACAGCCTATGAAAATTGTATAAATATAACAAAAAAAACAAAAACAAAGGGGAGTATAGTAATAAATAGTCAACGGAACTTCGTGACCAAATGAGGCCTAACGGGCTATAAAAATTACGAGCTAAATGGCGGCGACAACTGCAGAGTGGCCGAATGACAAACTGAGAGACTGACTAACTGACTCACTGACTGCTGGCCCAGCGAATTCAATTTCCAGCAATGGCTGAAAATTGATGTCAAAGGCGTAGCTTGGCCAAATTCATTGACACATAAATTTGGCTGGCAGTGAAAATCGCTTTAATGAACATTTACGGTCGACTATCGACTGTCGGCTTCGACAAAGGAAAGCAAAGCAAAGCAAAGTCAACTCGAGTCGACTTCCTGTATGCCATTTTTTTTATCCGCCTTTTTTAAGTCGTTTATTCATTGTGTTTGGGACAGCAAAGAGTCAACGGAGTCCACTTCAAACAACGGCTGCTCAATCCGCAGACCATTTTCAAGGAAATCCGTAAAGTAACGGAAACAATTTACTTAATAAACCTACGTTGCTTCAAGCATCGACCAGAAATACCTTTGAAAATTATAAACAGTGGCAGCAGCGGCAGATGGCTGAGACAATGAATGGGCCAAAAGGGGCAGCAACCCAAGCAATGTTGCGAAAAACCTCCATAAATTATAAATATTACGCAAAAAGGCATCGCCAAATGGCCATCCTGAGCTGGGGCCCAGTCACTATTTACAACTAAACGACCCGATGCCAATGGCTCTCTATATGTACGATGGCCTTTTGTGAATTGCCTAAAAGGATTTCGATAGAATACCAAGGCCGCAATGCATTATAATTTTCCAGGATGGGGATTTTCAGAATTGTGTGCTGACTTGTTTTCAACTGTGTTGTGAGCAACTTGGGTTTGGATCACCTTCAGGGCATGGGCAGAAAAAAAAACTAAATATTGCATTGAAATAAATATGTGAAATGGCAAATACCTAAAAACGTCAGTTTGATATAGTAATAATCGAATGACTGACAGGACAAGACTCTTTACTTACGAGCAAATTTAAATTCTAATTTTATTATTTTTATATAAATAATATTCTTTTTTATGTATAACAAAATAATAAAGAATAAATTTATACTTAAGGAATATAAATATTGTTTTATTTTATTATTATTTTAAATTATTCGTGACTAGTGTATACGCTATAAAAAATAAAAGCTTTAAGTGAGAAACTCAGAAAGCAATCGGAATCAACGTACTGGCAGCTCAGGTGAATGCTCGAACCTGGTCCATAAATTTGACTTATCAGATGCAGCTAATTGAATTATCACCCGCAGGCTATAAAACTAGATATAAAAGAAAGGGCGAACGGCAAAAGGTGAAAGGGAACCATGAAAAGCGCAAGGAGCATTTACTCCACATAGTGTTGTTCATGTGGTTGAGTCCGAGGACAGAAACAAATAAATAAAATAAACTTTTATTACACTCTGTGACACACACATACACTCAGATATATGCACGCATGTGTGCGTTTGTTATTATTTTTCTGTTTGCTTTTATGCAAAGTTCTTTGCACAAAACATTAAACTTGAATGGTGGATGGTGGATGGGAAAAAAAAGCGTAGCATACTAAATATTTGTTTGCTCCACGCTCAATGCATGAATATGTTTGTATGAATATTAATAATCAGCATAAACATAAACATACTCGTAAATATAATACATGCTACCCATAATGCTGGTAAATATAAATGTGTTACTCCCTTACAAAACTGAACCTGGAGGGCACTGCGTATGCGGCTTGGCCGCACAAAAACAATAACAAGAGCACAACAACTGGGGGACGCACATTGCACTGCTTTGGGCTTCAGGGTTCGAGCTCTGGGCTTTGATCATTTTGGCCACCGAGCTGCGCTTAATATTAAATTATGACTCACTTTTCGCTTTTATGGCACAACATTTACAATTGAAAACATTTTGCGCCCTGTTACTCTCCTTCACATCCATCGTTTGTTGGCATTTAGCGTCCAAAAGTTCATTACGCTGTTCAAGGACATCGACCACGGACTTATGCAAAACTTGCCATAGCCATAAACTAAATTAATAGCTTTAGCTGGGCGAATTTTGAAGCGAGTATTACCAAAAACGAGTTGTGTTTGTTTCTCGCTTCCTTTCTCGTTTAATTCCGTCAGTGGATTAATAGCTTCTTTGCTGGGAAACAAGCCTATGCTAAGACAACAGAGTGTCACATTTTGAGCCTGAGGATTCAGATAAGTCTCGAGGTCAGCGACAGGCAATTATCTCATCTTTTCAGTCGCCTTTAAGCTGTGTCCGGGCTAAAGACTTGAATCAGAAGGCTGCTAGAGATTTTCGTGTGAAATTGGGTGAAAGATTTGGTTGGAATCACAGAGAACAGACATTCATGGATAGATAGGATGAAGTTATGTAAAAGAGTGGACACATATAAAATTTTCCCTGTTTCCTAGCACCTAAATGTTTGATGTGAATGTCTAAATAATAGAACAAAATAGTTGAAAAATATTAAGCTAAAAAAAATGTTTGAAACGATGTTTACTAAAATGGTAATGGATACTTTAGCTATCGCAAAAATATTTGGAGTCACTGAAATAAATTTTTTTTATTAAAGCATTTCAAATTGGAATACAATAATGATTCAAAATATATGCATGTATGAATAAATACATATAATCATTTCTTGATAGCTTTTCTAATCCTCAACAAGTTTCTTTTCTAAAAAGCTTAATTGTTTTTATTGAAACAATCGCTAAAAGATGTTCTTAAAAAAACCCCAAATAATTCTCCTGTTTCGATGGCTGTGTGAAATTTAAAGCTAGATACACGCAGATCTAGGGTGTTGTGTCTAGAGAACCGGCAAAGCACTTAAGACAAGCTGTCAAACATTTTCGACGGCTCTTCGCGATTAGAAGCAGTCGCAATTGTTGTAACGTTTATTGTTTTGCCATATTTTGTGAACAGATACGAACAAAAAAAAAACCTTACTAATGCGCGCAATGAGCACAGTGAAATAAGAAAGAAGAACTTTGTTGAATTGAGGGGAAAAGTTTGAACCCAGGCCACAAATTGAGATGCTGACAGTGTGTGCACTGATATTTTGGCCCAAAACACCCAACTAGCCAGATATACGTAAGAATAAAAAAAAAAAAAAAATACTGTAATAACAACACGCTGCAAGTGGATGGAGAGATGGCTATTGGTATTGTCAGGGTGTGTGTGGGTCGAGTACATGCTAGAAATACCAAATAACTTCACTTAGTTATGCCCAAGAGCGTGTGAGGAGTGGGGGTAGGATTTAGACAGGAATCCAACGGAATTGGGAAATGGGAAATGGGAACAGCACTTGTGTCAAATGGCGTAAACGCAAAGCAATCAGCGATGAGGCATCAATAATTCGCAACGCGTTTTCGCCTCTTGCTTTTGGCCAAAATGTGTGAGGGGCTTCCCGTTTTCAGCCTAAAACTGGTCACATTAAAACTAAAATTGCTTTCAAGTTGTGGCTTCGCCTTTGACTTGACTTTTGTTTGTGGTCTGCCTGTCGCTTGTCTGATTTATGGCGCCACTTGCAGCTGACAAGCGCCACAAAGTATGCCACATTTTTTGCACTCTCTTTCTCACTCGTATTTTCTCTCTTTTTATCTATTTTTTGCTTCTTATGCTAAATGCGGCATATTAAAGCAACCGACGGCTCGTCGTCTGTCGTCTGTCGCCTCTCATTTTCATTTGGCTCACTTCAGTTTTTTTTCTTGGCGTTTTTTCAGTTTGTTTATATTTTATGTTTTCGCGGTCACGTTTTTATCTTTGTGAACGCAGCCCATAGAACACAAGCCGCAAATAAATTGGCGTTTGCCTTAATTTTGCCTGTGCCAAAGTGTTTTCTCTTTTGCGGGTTTACGTTTCAGCTTATTTTCATACCCTACAACAGGCGAAAAGAATAAATAGCTATATAAGAAAGTTGTTGCTCTATAAAATGTCAAGTATGTATGTTTCAAATAAAGTGTGGGGTATTTTAAGCAAACAGAATAATTGCTTATTCAATTTATTGTTCTAAGTATATCAAGAAAAATATTTGTGTTGGATAAAGTTAAAAACCTCTTGAACTAAGTGCAGGGTGTCAAGAAAATTAATTTGTGAACTCCAGCTCCATCTAATAAATTCTTAGCTTAAGCCTTTTTTTTTATAAAACTCCAATGCATCTCCTTAAATCGTATTTTACCTAGTTTTTAATCTAGAAATGTATTTTTTGCTTTAAATTAAATATATATTCCTTAAATAAGGTTCGTTTATTCATTGTCAGGTTAAATTTAAACGCAGAGAAAATAATTTGAATTTGACAATATTTTCCATACATTTAACTTCATAATATATTTATATTAGTTAACTGAGCCTAGCTGATAGATTATCTAATTAACAGCTCTTAACAATCTTTAATATATAATACACTCCCAACTCAGAACTTCATAAAAGTACATTAAAAGTTGCCTTACAGCAGCAGACTTTTCTTTCCCGAAGTGCAGGGTATTTTAGAGACTAACAGTCGCAAACTTAAGACATGACCAACTGTTATTTATATGTATCATAGATTTTGCTTTCTATTATTTATGCTTTGTTTTGCTAACCACATTCTGATCATTTTTGGCGGTCTCAGCTTTGACTTTTGACAGTATCAAAACACTGGACTATTCATATGGATATATATGTTTATACACATATAATTTATGGCCATCTTTTAGGTGCAGACTGCGGCAAGTTGATTTACTGTTGAATTTTAGCAAAGCTAACGCAATTTTTGAAAGGAGTTTAAAAGAACAAAGCCAACGCTTTTCCCAAAACCAGATGATATGACACAAAGAAAAGTCATTCTCGCACAAAAGAGACAGAAAGAAAGGGCGCTAGAGTGCGAGAGAAAGAGAGACCAAAACTCGTTTGCATGTGAATCCGCAAAAATTTCAGTGTACAGCCGACAGATTTTACAAGCAAACAGTGGGAATATTTGTGAATACAAAACGAGTTCAAAACGAATACAAAATCCAACTGACACATATACTGCGAAATGAATGCGAGTACGACAAACATTCATACTCTTGGTGGGGGAAAGGTTCTAACACGTCTTTGTTGGGCCTGTGATTGGACTCTACACTGCACTACAAGACTGCAAATGCCACTAGCGTTATGTGCGCAATTGTAATTGTAATTGAAATTGAAAATTGTTGTGATAGCAACTGTCTGGGAAAGTTCTCGAAAACAAAGTTGGTAGGACGGCAACTTTTCATCTGGTTTGGCAATTGGCTTGAAGTTCTTAAGCCGAAGTTTACCTCAGCTCTGACAAGTCTGAAACTATTTTAGCCTTCACATCATATAAAATTTGTGCCCAATTCCCACAACTTTTTCCACCTCCTCCCGAAAAGAAAAAAAACAAGAAAAATAACTTTGGTCTCCAGCTGTGGCCAAAATTTAATATTTAAAATGCAATTAAAAGCGTAATTGAAAGTTGCATCGAAATGTTCAACACATTTGAAAACTATTCGTTCAACACCGTCAGATAAATGCAAGCCACAAAAATGCAAATAAAGAAACTTATTAACTCGAAAGGTAAATACTTTTAATTCAAGTCATTAGATTTGTAGAGAAAATTAAGATAGCTTCATGTTGACTTTTTGGCAATTTACAATTTTTCAAATTTTTCATTTATATTTTATACACAATTTAAATGCCATTTTAAAATTGTGAAATTGAATTCAAACTGTTGCCAATTTAGCTCAACTACACAGCTATGTTTTTCTCAATCAGCTTTGATTCACTTTATACCCAAAAGGTGTATAATGAATAACTTGTATCAGTCTTACAAATTTCAACAGCTGGTAAATAAAATGATTTGCAGATGGTAAATAAAATTTGAATGCAAATAATGAAAAGCAACCTGACTTCTGTTTAGATAAAAGCTCTTTTAAATGTCGCCACATGTGCGAGTTTGTGGATATGATAGGGGAGTGAGGGAAGGGGAGGGAAGGGGAAAACAAGTTTACCTCTATGTCATATTCTAAAGCATATTGTGCCGGCTCTAAAGGATGTCAAGGCCTACATGTAGAATCCATTTAAATATCATATTTTTGTGCAGAAAATAATTGAACAAAAAAGCAAAGGCATCGACAAAGAGATAGAGAGAGAGAGAAATAGAGAGAGCGAGCAAGAGAAAGAGAGAGGTAATCGTAATCATGTGGCGTGTCAACTGATAAATATATTTAAAATTCAAATTTTGTCGAAAAGAAACAAATTAAATAAATTCAAATCAATTCTATTTTTATGCTCCGGTTACAAAGAGAGTAAAATAAAATCAATGATTATAAAATATAAAGGGTTGCATTTACTTCATTTGGCTTGAAAAATAATTTAAATTTAAATTTTATTGATTTATTTTTAATTTTTTTTTGGGCACTTACAATTTAATTCAAGGGTATAGCCTATTCGCTGTGTCTGCAGCAATATTTGGTTGTTTCAAACATTTGATTAAAATGAGACAAATTCATATGCTATGCAGACTATTTAATTGAAATTTATGCATGTTGCATGTGACATAGATTACAGTTTACACACACACACACACATATATATACACTCACATATTTGCATACGTGCAAATATTTCTTTAAAATCAATGTACTAATTCTTTTGATTGTTGTGACGAAGAGGGCAGAGTGGGGGACAACGCAAAGCCAACGGCTAACATAAATTGTCAGTTGCAAATCCTTGACAAATCTGCTGCATTGGTTGGCTTCTTCATCTGTTTCTACTGGCTCCTCTTGTTTTTTGGCGGTCTTCTTTTGGCGTACTTTGCGAGATAAATCTTTATTGCCTCATTTTGGGCTCAAAGCTGATTTCTTTTGCCATTCTGTATGCCTTGCCTCAACTTACTTACAATATTCGTTGCCAAAGCAACTATGTCTGCCTGCCTGCCACTCGCTTTTCCATTTCCCAGCCGAGCTTAGCAAGTGTGGCCAAAAAGACAAAAGCTGGCAGATAACGTCGGCTGTGAAAAGCCCGCATTGCTACCAACAACAACAGCATAAACAACAACAAACACAAGTGTAATAACATCAACAACAACTTGAAGAATAAAACGACAAAAGTTTTTAGCAATGAATGACAAATAAAAACGTAATACATTTCAAACGCTCAACACAAAAAAAAATAAAAATGTGGAAGCAATGAAAATTACCCAAGAAAAACTAAATGGAAACCAAAAAACTTTTCCGTTTTGCCCATTTTTGTTGCCTGTCCACTGGCCACTGTTCACTTGACTTTAATTTTTACCCATAGCCAAAAGCCGGGCCACGATTGTAGTTAATAATTAATCTGCCGCCTTGCCAAAAACGTACTTAAAGCTCGGATAAACATTTTGCCAAGTTCTACTTTAGCCAGCACTTTTCCTAGGGTCTTAAGTTTTATTGCTTTTACCAATGTTTGCTTATACTTATTATTTGGTACATAAAAATATCTTATTGATGGGAAATCGGGGTCTAAGGCAATCAGGTTAAGTCAGGACGTGAAAAATGACTAGACGAGTTCTCTGACAAGGGTCAAACAGCATTTAGCTAATTTTTTCAGCTTATAAAAGTTAGAAAGTTAGACCAAAGCATAAGTCTTATCATTAAATATAGAAATAGATTGATTATGTTTAAAAGCAATTTTTTAAGAAAATAAGTTGAATTTGTTGTTTTTGTTAAATTAAAAGCAATAATTAAAAGCAGTTTGATTAAAAGATCCTAAGGCTATTTAAATTTAAATATAACATTTAAATAATAGAATAATTTTAAAGCTTATTAAATATTGTCACTTTTCTCCAAAATATTCCTATGAATTAACGGCTTAGATTTTTGGTAGTTTTTAGCCCGTTACACTTGCAAATACAAACTAAACAGTTTTAGCATTTGATTGCATGCTTAATTTCCCACAGGATTTTCCACGTTGCATGTAAAATAAACATCTAACAGTTCGGAGTTTTCATGGTTAACGCCAGCAGAACAAGCATTTCAAAAAAAAAAACGAAGCTAAAATGTAGAAAAATAAATAAGCTACCATATAAAGTTGGTCTAGTACTCACATTAAGCATACGCCATGTTACACATTACGTATACGTATCCAAAAAACACAATCGCCACTCTGTGCCTTTCAGTGGCTCAACGCCAGTGAATTTTAAATACAACCGCCTGTAATTATGAAGTACCCGTCGCACTGTGGACACCACGAAAAGTCACACACACTCGCACACACACACACACACACAACCGAAGCCGTAACTTTGTATTTGCTTAAACAGCAGCTGGCACAGCCGCTTTGTTTGCTTTTCATATAAATTGTTTCGCACAATTTTTGCCACTGTTTTCCCTTTTTTTGCGCTTTGCTTTGTTTTCCCTCAGCCTTGTTGGCTGTGTGTTTTAAATTTTCATACTACACACAATTTCCGTATTTTTCTTTTGCCCGCACGTATCTCATTTAATTTTTGTTACATTTGTGTTCTGCTTTCGGCTACTTTGCCATATTACTAAGCGTGTTTTAATAAGCTACGCAATTTGTTTACATATTTGGCATTCCATTCCACAGTTTAGGCAGTTCCCTTTGGCCGCGGCATCAACTGTAAAACAGAGAGAAAAGTTACATAGTTTCAGTTATAGTTACTTGTTTATTTTTGGGGTTTTCTTTTTTTGTATTTGTGAATTTATAGCCGGGACAATTCCAACAATTTGAACTTTCAACAAACGGCCAACAAAAGTTTTAGCTACAAGTAAACAACAAATGGTAGCTATTGCGCTGTGGCTTAAATAAATAAAAATAAATATACACAAACATACATACATATATTGACGCACGACTTCGCGATGTTCCTGTTACTTGAAAGTAAACCAGGTTAAGCGTTATGCTACCCACTGCCAGGATATATATAAAAAAATAAACAACAGGCAGTCATCATGTATGAAATACCCTGCACTTTGATTAACAAAAAGATTTGATGTTGATTATAATAAAAATAAATTAAGAAGCTTGAAAGCAATTTTATTACTACATTTTGGGAAGTATTGAATATTGTTTATATGTTAATTAATTATCTATAAACTTATTATTACAGAATACATTTTAAATGATCAATCTTCAAAACTGAAAGGATTATTTTTTATTTATATTAAAATGATGTTCATTCTCAACTAAATGTATTATTTTAATTATTTGCTTTAAAAATGTCACTGACAAAAATACTCCTCATCAATACTGCAGGGTATATAAGCGCTCAGAGCATTTGTCAAACGACGCTAGGAGCACCTTGAAAAGAAATACTCCTAACCAGGAGAACTATACGACTCTATAGTTATGTTGGCTCTGGCATTATTTGTAGGTGTAAGAGCTTCATGCTCACAAGTGCGCGGCACATAAAACACTCTAGAAACGTGCTGCAACTTTAGACAGGTGCATGCCACAACAACGGCAACCATATAAAAGGGTGTGTATTTTTGCCGGAAAGTTATGGCAAAGCATTGAAAATAAAGAATAATAATATGGGTGTGCATATGTGAGTATTAACCTATTTTTTTGCCGCTGTTCGACTAGTCAAACAGCAAAATTTTTAATTTTCAGAGCGATTTTTTTATCTAAATAAATGTATTCAATTCCAAATGAAAAATTAGGAAAATTAGAAAATCTAGAAAATTTGTACTCCATATTTAAAAAATGAAAATTTAATTTAAGTTTAATTTTAAAAAATATTTAATCTTTAAGAAATATGAATTTTACTTTAATTTTTAACCTCATATTCGATTTTAGAAGGTTCAAATTGGCCTAGAAAAGTGGTTTTTAATGACGTATCGCGGCATAAAATGTGTTAAAGCTGCTCCATAGAAATCCCTAGCACAACAACAGCAAAAGGCAATATCGGAAATAATAGTAGTAGCAGTAGAAGGAAGAGGCCAGAGAAAACAGAGTTTCTAGACAATTTGATTTAGTTTTGGTTTAGCATCTATTCAACTGTGCTTATATTCAATTGATAGCAATCAACGCAAATACCCAAGACTCCAATATTCGATTTGACATGTAATCATCTTGTAATAGACGCAATTGAGTTTATTGTTAAAGTTAAAGTTGTTAAGCTAATAGTAGTCTAAAACATCAAGCAAGTTGTGCAACTAAAGCTCAAACAATATTTGTTAAAATTTCAACAAATTTATTTTCTTTGAAATATTTTTTGGAATTGTAATGGAATTATAAATGCTGTAAAAATGTTGCAATTGCGCTTTATTATGAATAATGTTTAGAATTTTAATCGGAATAAAAATAAAATCTAAGAATATAGCTGTGTCTGTCGAAGTTATGATACAAATTTAATTCCTGATATATCCTTATCAAATAAGAGTTTAGCAATTCTAAATAGATGTATTCCGATTAATTACTAACTAAAAACTGATCTATATTAATTATATGGTATTCATTCTATGAGTCGATTGATAATTTGGATTCAGATTTTTTCAGCAAGTACTTAAATTAATTTATTTTAAATACCAAATATTACAAAGAATATGCCAATTTAAATTTTTTTTTTTTTTTGCTTATTTTAAAATAATTAGTGTGCTTTTTTTTTGGAGCTTGCAACAAAATGCACTTGAGCAGCTGTGTAAAAAATCAAGTAAGAGAACATACAAAAAAAAAAAAAATATATATTCCACGCCCTAGAAGCCAACTGAAGGATGCAGTGTACAAAAAATGAGCCGAAAATAAAAAATAAAACAACATTCAGTACAATTTTGTGAAAACTGTCTGAAAAATGCGAGCATATATTTTTCAATGGTAAACCGATATGTTGCTGCGCCTGACAGCATGCAATAAAAAAAAAAAGAAAAAGAACAAGCCCACAAATACACTCGCACATACACTCACACATACACTCACACTCGTACACACACAGCGAAATACATAAAAGTGGGTGGAGGCCTGAAAGTGCTCAAAACGCAGCACGCACAGAGCTTTGGCAAACCGCTGATGTGCAAACAATAAAGTTCAAGGATATGCTCACATCTGTGTGTATGTGTACATATGTGTGTGTGTGTGTGTATGTGTGCGGGGTGCCATATCACTATAGGTCAAATGGACCCTTTATGTGATATAAACTCATTTTTTAAAAGTATTCAAATTAACCTACTTTTCTTACATTTCTGTTAGGAATACATTGAACTGTAATGTTGCATACCAGAAATGTTAACATTGCATTCTAATGTTAAGTTACCAGCTGTTGAAACAGCTGTTATAACTTAAAGCCACGTGTGCCGTTAAATTGTGCAACAATTTGGCGAAATTCAAGTGGCTCATTTTTTTTCATATTTAAATTTTTTAATTAAATTTGCGATGAATATTAATCAGTGTGGTTTGTACTTTATGTTGGTAGTTCTGTGCTGTTGGTATTGTTCGTGTTGTCTGTAGTAAGTGTCCATAAAGTGATGCTCCAAAAATAATTTTTTTATAGCAAAACCTTAACTTTGGGAAGAGTTTTAAAAAAATGTCTAGACTTGTCTAAGAAGTGACTGTATACATGTTGTAGAGTAATTCCTTGTAAACTGATATCAGCTAAGTTTATTTCCCACCTTTTCCCACTTCTCCCAAAATTTAACTTTTTAGCACATAACCTATATGTAAGCAATGCCGGTTTGCTTGAAGCATAACGGAAAAATAAATAAAAAACTTATGGAGTGGATGCAGTTGTACGTTATTTTAAATGGTATATCGATATTATTAATATTACGACACCCAGACGACAATAAAACATAGTTTTTTTAGTAACAGGCTAACTACTCTTCGAAAATAATATTCAAAATTTGCTCCTAAAAATATTAAATAAAATAAAAGAAATTTGAAATATACTTTGAAAGTATAACAAGTGGGCGCGGCTACAGTCGAGTTTGCTTGACTGTTGTATACCCTGTGCCAGTCTCCATAAATTGTAATATTGGTTATAAAAGAATTAGTAACATGTATTTAAGCATATAAAACCTAAATATTTAACGCCTCTCGAATTTGCTTTTGATATAGTGGTCCGATTTTAACCAAGTTTGGTCAGGATGTCTAGAATCATCCCGTTTGCATATTCTGTCAGTTTGGTTAAGATATCTCAACCATCAGAGACATACAGAATTTTCGACTGATCGTTCCTATGGCAGCTATATGATATAGTAGTCCGACTTCAACAAAATTGTGTCAGGATGTCTAGAATCATCCCGTTTGCATATTCTGTCAGTTTGGTTGACATATCTCAACCAACAAAAAAGTTGTTCATAAAGAGACTGGATTTTCGACTGATCGTTCCTACGGCAGCTATATGATATAGTCGTCTGACTTCTACCAAATTTTGTCAGGTTCCCAAGGACTATCCCGTTTACATATTGTGTCAGTTTGGTTGAGATATCTCAAACAACAAAAAAGTTTTTCATACCAAGACTTAATTTTTGACTGATCGCTCATATGGCAGCTATATGATATAGTGGTCCGATCCAAATTTAAAAACAAACTTGATCTGCGTCCGGTATACAGCTACCTACATGCCATTTTTGATGTCTCTAGTTATTATAGTCTTTGAGATCGACGCGTTCAAACAGACGGACGGACAGACGGACGGACGGACAGACGGACAGACAGACGGACATGGCTTAATCAACTCGGCTGTTGATACTGATCAAGAATATATATACTTTATTGGGCCGGAAATGCTTCCTTCTGCCTGTTACATACATCACACAAATCTAATATACCCTTTTGACCATTTTCAATGGGCACAGGGTATAATAAAAAAAGCAATACTTTAATATTAATTAACAAAAAAAAAAAATTAAAAAATATTTTTTAGTATATATATTTTTTTTAGGGGCGTTGATGGGCGGTGCCACGCCCATTTTCTCAAAACTATTTCCAAATTCGATATAGAGTTTTATGCAAAAAACTTTACACGAAAAACTTGAAAAACCTTCGAGTTATTTATTTATATCACAAAAAGGGTCCATTTGACCTATAGTGCATATGTAATAGAGTTTGTTGCATACTTTGTGGTCGCAGAGCCCGTGGGTCAAGTTGCGCCTATGTTGACTCTAGCAGCCCAGTTAATAACACACACCCACACAGTCGACTGTTTGTTGAATTTTAATTATGCTAATGCAAAATGCAAGCAACACATACTGTGTTGCATGTGTTGCATGCACCTTGAAGAGCTGAGAAAACTTTGTTTGACTTTAATGCGGCTTCTTTTGACCTTTTTGAAGCAAACAAGTTTGTAGTGACATTTTTAGGTCAAGTGTGACAGCATTTGGCAACAATGCTGTTGAACAATTCGTTTATGCAGTAAATTAATTAGAGCCCTTTGACTTTCGACCTGTCTCTGTTTTCCTCTCTCAGTTCACAACACGTTTCGCTTACATCTTTTTGTTGCATTTAATTAAGAATTCAAACAGTGTGGCTTTTAGTGTCTCTCACTCACTCCCCTTGTTTTCCCTCTTCTCCCCTTTTTTCTCTTTCTCGCATTCTTGGGGAAGTATTGTATTTAATTACTTCGACTTTTCCATGCAAGCAGGGAAAGCACAGCTAAAAGGGAAGAGCAACCAGTTGTCTGATAATTGCCAAAGTACACAATTCTAATTAGTCGCGGATTAATGTTTAGTGCACTTGATTGTAAAGCATTTCAGAGTTCAACTTTTCATACAACTAGGGTGACTTTTTAGTATAATTAGTTGCAAATTCTTATGCACGATTTAGTTTTAGTCGCAATGCGTAATTGCATTTGTTTCAATTAATTTGCCAGGGCGTCAAGCTGAATAAGTTTTTATTTCAAAATGTACTTCGAAGGTAAATAATATTTTCCATTTAATGATATTCTATGTACCTGTTTTATTGCAAAGTCTATTTATTATTGTCAACATGACGTAATATCTTTGCATTATTATTTTAATTCAGGCTGCCAGCTTCAATATTGAGCTGTAGGCATCACAATAGAATTATCTGTATTGTTGTTATCAAGAACTGAACAACATTATGAGAGGACCTCAAGAAATGCCCCCCGCGGTCGGCAACTAATGAAGCACGCTTATTGAAAAGGCCAAAGCCGAAGTGCTAAATCATGATGACAAATGATATACGTAATTATCAAGAGCTTCTGTGATAAATTTATTCATTATTACGCAGGCAAAAGCTTGTCAAATATCATCATAGCTAACTGGAAATTATAAATAATGAATTCACATTCACACGCTAAGTCTAGTCGGAAGTTATAGAGTACACAAAAATATTTACAGCAATTCATTATTAATTTGAAAAAAAAAAACTTAAGAAAAAAAAAAGAAATAATAATGAATGATTTAACATAAAGATTTGCAGCTTTAATTGAAGTAAATACTCCTTAAAACATTTAATTTATATGAAGTTAATTTATTTTTACACTTAAAATAAAGTATTTAAATTACAAATCGACTTGCAAATATTTGCGATATACATATTTCCAAATGCAATTAAAATAAAAAATTCAGTTTTGAAATCTAAAATTGGAATTTATGTTACCTGGCTAGAAAATACTCCAACAAAAAGATTTAATTAAAATTGTGTACACAAAAGATTTAGGCAAGCCTTAAACTAATTTACAGAAAAATAATGTAAATAAAATTAAAATCATTCAAGTTTTTAAAATTGGAACTTCTCTGTACCTGACTGGCAAATGCGTGTAATTTTCGCAGCCACTCTGATTGGTTTTTTGGTCTTATCACAAATCACAAATCTGCGGCACACAATTTAGGCAAAAATGCCAGGGGAAAAGCAACGACCTCAGACACCTCGAACGGTGAATTCGTGGTATAGCAGGGAGCAAGTGTCACACACACACACTTGAGTTAGGTCAGAGTCACCGTCGAGTGGCGCGCGATAAGCGAAGACGCGAATCGCGTATGTTTCAATTTATCGGCAGCTCTGGGATCCACACTATTTGCATATGTAATTTAGCCAATTTTAAGGCTACAAACACTCACGACACTGTTTAAGTAGCTCTGTTAATTGGTACTGCAAATCTCGTCAAAATACACGTGAAACTTTGATACTCGCGACAAATGATTGAATTGATAACCGCACGCGTAGGCAGACACGAAACAACTAAACGCGGACCGCAGCGCCCAAAAGTCGGCAACTGTCGCCTACAGATGCCGATATGCAACAGCATGAACAATAGCGGCAAGACAGGTCTGTTATGCTGCCGAAGACACCCTACGCAGCCGAAGTTCGTTCGCTTCGTGTCAGTTATCAGCTGTACACTTCGGCTATGTGCAGACTCCGGATGCTGGGCAAAGAGAGAGAGAACGGGAGAGAGAGAGCGAATGCTGTTACTCTTTTGCAGATACAGCAATGAGAAGTTGTGGACCGTAAAGCGCAATGCGTTCCACATGGATAAACCGGCAAATTTGCTTACTCGTTCACTGGGTCAGTATACATTGTGTGTGTGTACGTGTGTGTGTGTGTTTTGGTTGCCTCTCTTCACATTGTCAATGGCACAAATGCCGGCATGGTATATTTGTGGATTACTGATTCGGGTTTTTGTATTGTTGTTGTTATTGCCAGGCTTTGGTTTTTGCCTTTGACTTGGCTTACAATTTTATTTGTTGTATTGCGCATGTTGCGGCTGTGCGCTGCATACTTTTCGACTGCACTGTGCATTTTTGCGGTTGCCCTTTAACTTCATTTAAATGACGAGGAATGTGAGAGCTTCACTCCAAAGCCACAATCCGAGCAAGACAATCCGGAATTTAAGCTGCACATTAAATCAATATGTTTATGACTCAAGCCAAAAATCATTCGAGCAATCAAATTGTAACGTTATCCTTGTCGAATGCCTTAGGCTGCTTTTGGCCACACACCTGTCCACCTGAGCCATTGACAAATAAATTCGCTGAGTTGTCATTCGTATATGAATTTTACGCTTCAACTGAAATAAAGACATTGTCCGATTTTCAAACGTGCCCTACGATAATAATCAAGCTGTTATTCTATTATTCAGCTTCAGACTTTGCTTTCATCTCGGACTTAGACGCTCCAAAAGCTGGCACGCAATCAGCAAAACAAAAACCCAAAGTCCAAATGATGAGGACAATTTCCTCAACTTGGCGTAAAGTGGATTTTCATAGGCTTTTCAGTCAGGCATTGAAAAGGCCAATGGAGATTTATATCAACAGGTTGTAAAAACTCATAATCTACTTATAGTAAGTCTTTCTATTTTTAAATATAATTAAAATTCATTTGTTTTTATATTTATTTTTAGACTTGGTACTTAAAAAATTACAGGGGTCTATTAACTTTGGCAGAAGGAGGCGTGGCAGACCCAATAAAGTATATATATTCCAGATCAGCATCAACAGTCAAGTCGATATAGCCATGTTCGTATGTCCGTCTATAAAAGCGACTAGATCTCAGAGACTATAAGAGCAAAAAACCCCAAACTATATATATAGATTAGGTTTGTCTATATTGCAAGCAGAACGAGTTTGTTTTAGATTTTGGATCGGACCCCTATATCATAAGGACGAGCAGTTGAAAATCATGTCTCAGTATGAAAAGCTTTTTTATTGTTTGAGATATCTGAACCATCCTAATTAAATTAAAATGACATCTGACCAATTTATAACAAGCTGCCATTGGAACAATTGATCGAAAATGTAGATTAAGTTTGATTTTCCATATTACGGGGTCTCCGACAGTCGAGTATGCTCGACTGCAGCACCATCCAATAGTTTTTTTTAAATTAATTTCATATTGAAAAAATACTTAAATTATTAGGTAATTATTCTCATACTCAACTTTAAAAATTAAAAACGTGTAACTCACAAATGAATTGTTCGGTATTTGTATATTATACTGCGGTTTCAAGTAGAAAAAAAAATATGAATAATAAATTGATATTAAGTCTTGGATCTTCTAATATAATCAAGTATATTGTACTGTCACGTTTTATGCTTATAGAAAGTGGAATCGATTCGATGTATAAAGGAAAAAACTACACACAAATTCATTGAATTGAAAAATTTGAGTGGAACATACAATACAATGTGATTAGCTAACACAAGAGGGTGCAGAAAGGGCAGTAAACAGTTACGAAACAGGATAGATATAGTCAGAGCGACAGACAGAATAAGGGTGCTGAGATGGATGGCAGCGGGAGGGGGAGGGGGATGGGGAAAGACATTTACGAGCGTTTGAGTTTGACAGATTTCTTTTATTAAAGCGACAGACAGTGAAAGAATCTGGCAAGCGCTCGAGCATATTAAATTCAATTGTATTCGTATCTATATGTATGGGTGTGTGTGTATAAAAGTTGTGGAAAATTTAATAAAAACAAGCCGCAAAATAGACAAGCCGATAAAATAAAGAAAAATAGAAGCGAAAAAAACACGAGAATCCCATAAAGACGTCATAAAACCCGTTGCGCACTTGAGCGCGTTTTACCACACTGGCAAAAAGATTGTGCACTAAAGGCCATCAAAGCAGAGACACAAAGTGAGTAACGAACTGAATTTTCAAACTCATATCAATGCAGAAAGAAACACACAAAAGAGGGAATAGTGGAGAGGAGAGTGGGGAGAAGCCAATATCTCTACACTGCCTGCTAGCAGTTTTACGTCCGAAGCAGCACTTTCAACACTTTTACATGATGTGCGTATCAATCAACATCATCAGTCTGGGCGCCTAATTAATGAAATAATTAACTTGCTACTTTTATTTTTGCTTAAGTGCTTTCCCAGCACTTTCTTGCACACTTTTCCACACAGACACACACAAACACACATACAAAATCACATACATATGCATGCGTACATGTGCACACGCAAACAATTAATTTCATCAGCAACAATAGACTAAGTAAACAAGCTAGACAAAAGCAAAAAGCAAAAGTGTAGCATATTTCTAGGCGCTGCCATTGCATAAACAATAAAGTCAAGGTCTACTCCAAGACACACACACACACACACACATACACACATTCAACTCCCATATATGCCAACGGAAAGAAAAACCCTATAAGAAGTACCGAATGAGCTTGAAAGAATGAAATCAGTGTTTTTTCTTAACAAAAATGTTGCTTAGCACACAAAATTCGTTGAAGCTCAAGGCACACAAAGCTCTTAATTTGTGGCTGTAAGAACAGATTCCTTAAATTGGAATCCAAGAAAAACTTACTTGGGAATTTGCTTTAAGTAAAAAGTAAAAAATATCTATTTAATTTTTGATATTTTCATATACTATATCAATAGTAATGTTCAATTGATTTCAATAGAAATTTCCTTTACAGAAATTACTAAAATAAAGTTAATTCCCTACTCAAGCACAAGTTAATCCCCAAATCGCATAGAACTCTTTCTAGAATTAGAGCATAGCAGACTCCACAAGAATTGGAAGTAAGAATGCCTGAGTAAGCAAAAAAAAAAAAAAAATAGAAACGCCCAAACAAAAAAGGCAAAAACAAAGCTTGATGAGTGTGTCAGCATAAGCAGTTGCAGATACACACACAGATACACACACATACACACACCAAACAAGAACAACAACAACCTAAAAACGAGAGCAACAAATAAATCAACAAATCAAAGAACTTAACTAAGAAATAAACGAGTCTCGACGTGGAGCGGCAAGCGCAATGAATTAACCCAATGTATACATAGGTTAGTCAGTGTGATTAGACGGGCCGACATGCACAAACATGTGTAGAACATCAGGCACATACATATGTACATACATATATACTTCGCATGACTATATGTGTACATATATATTTCGATGTAGAAATGTAGCCTGACAGCAGCATGAGTGATTAACAATGCTGATGAGGATGAGAATGAAGATGGGAATGGGAATTGGAATAGTTAGGGATAGGGAGAAGGAGAAGGAACCACGACAAGGACAAGAACTAGGAGAGTACTCCATTGCCCATGCCAATTATGTGGATTAGCCACAATGGTGGCTGACTGGGCCAACTGTCGGCCTGTCACTCTGTCGGTTGACTGCTCGGCGACGCGTCGCCATTACTGCGAACTCGACTCGACGCGACTCGACTCGAAACTTTTGGCAGCGATTTGTGACGCTTCGGCAATTAGTCAAAAGCAGTTAACACGCCCTTAATGCGAAAGCGCTGCGTCAAAATTGTGCAGAGCGAATAATTTATTAGCAAACACTTAAGAGCCGTGTAGTGAAACATTTATAGAATAGATCGCAAATAATAGTCATGTATGGGTTTAAAAAAAAGACAAGGCAAATATTAACTAAATTTAATAAATTAAGTTCAATTTTTATTTATAAATTAATAAATATTTATTTTAGTATTTCACATATTTTTAATTAAAATCATTATATTTGTTTTTAATAAAAATCAACAAATAATTTCCATTTGCACTTTTTGCATTTAAAAAATGAAATTAAACGATCGCTTAAACCATTAGATATTTTAAAGCACTGCAGATAACTTATTGTATGAATTCTAATTTTGAGTTCAAGATATGCTGATTTTGCATGAATTTAATTTCAAAAATATAATACTTTCTATGTTTAATATCAACCATCACCAAGATAGTATGCAATGCATAAATTTTATACCTATTAATATCAGCTTAGAGATATGTTGTTTCTTCCTTCTGACCAATGCTTGTTTTAATCTGACTATAATAATATATAAATAAATAGATGCCATGGAAACGATCCACTAAATACTGAAAAATTACTCTTTTTGATATAAATAAAAGTCACAAAGTGCCTAAAAGCGTTGCCAGTCAAAGGGAAATGAAAATTGGTGACTCTTAATGACTGGCGTTGCTCTTATTTGTTGGCTATTGTATAAATTACATGGAATATCGGCTACAGCTCTCTCTCTCTCTCATTCTCCCTCTCTCTCTCTTTTGCCACTCTAGCATATCAATTAACCCATTTTGGCAAAATCGAACCAATTTGCCAACAGCGCCGCATACAACACTTCAAAAATCAAAGCAGTTTTCGAAAAAAATCAAGTGGGAAAGGCTATAGTCGAGCTCCCGACTATAGGATACCCGTTACTTATTTAAATAAATTTCAAATATTTTTATTGATGGACAGACGGACAAGGCTATATCGACTCGGCTGTCAATGCTGATCAAGAATATATATAATTTTTAGGGTCAGAGATGCTGCTTTCTTCCTGTTACATACACTGCAACGAATACAATATCCCCTTTTACTTGTTTTTTAAGTAACGGGTATAGAAATAGGGGGAGAAATCCTTTCGCATTTTGCTCTTCATTGCCAATTAAGTTTAATTGCCTGGCAGGCTGAATGACTCCAGGGCCAACTACTTGAGATATGCATACAAAGTGTGTGCTTAAATTTTGCAAAAATGCATACCCATCCTCCCCTTGGCATCTGTGGCATTATGCGCCCAAGGGCTGAGGGCGTTGCTGGTTGGCCCCGCCCCCCAAATCGACCTGACTGTGGCCCATTTAACAATCAATTTATTCCGCAATAATATTGCTTTTGTGGCAGAGGCTCTGAGGTACGATTGAATTGTTGTTTGGGGCACATAAATTCATAACTGTTGTTGCCACATTTCCGTTGCATATTCATGTAATTATTCACTGCAACTCGATACGATTCCGATTCTAATTGGCCTGATTTAGATACGGGCGAGCCAGTTTATGTTTTTGTAATATTTTGCAACTGTTGCACGGCTTTCATTGGCAATTGGCTATTGAAAAGGGCGAAAATTCAATTGATTGGCACTCGTATAACAATAAAAATTGTGTATTATATCCTGTAACTAAAGCATGAGAGTATATTCACTTTTCAGAAAAGTTACGGAAAATTAGAAAGTTTAACTAAAAATAGAAATTAGGTAGTTGCTTTTGTGTTAATTTGATTTACTTAAATCAAATTTAAAGATTATAAACACATCTCCTATTAAAAAAAATATATATATATATGTGAGTGATTCCTTATGAATGCATTCGTGTCAGAAGGCACATGCAAATTTCTAAGAATTCTCTTGCAGTTGGCTTAAGTCACGTTCTTATGCAGTAGAATCGCAGAGCTCTCTCTAAGCCAGCTACAGCTAGAAAAGCATCAGCCTCCAGCCCACACATCAGATGCAACAAATAAGCCAAATCTGCTGACACACTTCCTTACCTCTATAAGAGTATGCAGACATTTGTGAATAAAATAAATATAGATGTGTGTATGTGCGCAAATCATATGTCTGTCGTATACCAATACATGAACACATGGGTGTGTACACGGTACGTATGCGTACTATCATGCGGTCACGTAACGCATACGCACAGTTGCCAGTTGTCTGCAAACAAAATTTAATGTTTGCTCTTGACAACATCTTTTTTTATTAAGCACGAAAATAAATAAAATAGAAAAAGTACAATATAAAATATAAATATATATTTTTATATATGTAGTATATAAAAAATAAATCACATTTGACACATATGAGCGCACAACTACAAAGGATACATACAGTACATATAATATATATTCGCCCAGAACTAAAATCCTCTTTGAACTTCAATTACAAATACATCATTTAATAATTAATCGGTATTAAGTCAACAACTTGGGCTGGCATTTAGCTGGCCTCCCTTGTAGAGAAGTCCATGGAAAAGTGAGCTCGTTTGTTGTTGCAACTGCCGCGGATTACCGTCTTCAACGATCCGTCCCTGCTCCAGCACTATAATGCGTTCATAATCCAGTATGGTGCTCAGACGATGCTGTAAATAAGTGAAGAAAAAAACAAACAAAACACAATGCCAAGTCGGCAAATGTACAACGAGTTGAGATTTGAACTCACGGCAATGGTTATAATTGTGCGACCCTGGAAGGCCTTGTCGGCCGCCTTCAGTAGAGCGCGCTCTGTGCTGCTGTCCAAGGTACTTGTTGCTTCATCCAGAACAAGGCAGACGGAGCCTCGCAATATGGCACGTGCCAGGCAAAGCAATTGCCGATGCCCAGCACTAAGGCTGATGCCGCCGTCAGTGATTTCCGTGTCTGCCAGAGAAAAACAGGAGGACTGGTTATAAAGGTACATACACTAGTACATTCAGCATCAGGTGGCCATCGTACAAATAAAAATATATATGTAATAAAATGTGGCTTTTAGTGCGTAATTAAAGTTGTATTTAATAAGCGTGACGTTAGTGCTGCTCGGATAAGCACGCATTTAATTCCTAACGAGGCGTTTTAATCTGAAGGAAAACTACGTGTTCCAAGGGCCTGGCTCTAACTACAACCTCGGTACATATCCGTATAAGGGCCAAGGTTTGTCATGTTGCAGGATAGCTTCCTGAGATTAATCTGATGGATGATTAAATACGACTATTATAAGTGCAGGTTCATTTAATTGAATTAGTGCAATACTTAAAGGTTAAGTGGGGAACAGATTAAGAAAGAGTTTATAAATTCAAAAGCACGGACTTAGTGGCAACGCTAATCAGGAAGAGGAAGACAAACCAAAATATAGACAAAATTATATAAAAATAATGAACTTAATGAGAAATAAACATATTTACAATTACTCAATCAAATCGAAATAAATTTTATTAAACTGCTAAATTCGAAATACATTTAATTGTAATTATCTGAGATCTTAATTAGGCATTCAAATTAAATAATGAACTAAATAAAAAAAAACATATTTTCAATATTTACAATTAATCAATCCCAAGGGCGTCGGCAGACGGGGGCAGGGGGGGTTGGCCGTTCCCCCCCTATATTCAAAATTTTACACTATTTAGCTTCTGAAATCCACCCAGAGTTGTTATTTAACTTGAAAAAATTATTTTGGCCCCCCCCTTATTGAAAAGCTGGCGACGCCCTTGATCAATCCCATTGAAATAAATTTTATTGAACAATTAAATTCGAAATATATTTAATTGTAATTAGCTGAGACCTTAATTAGGCATTTAAATTAAATTTACCTGAATTTAAACTTCGTGTATGATTGCATTTATGATGATTTTAAAATGTATTCAATAAATAAAGATTTGTGAATCTAATCTTACAGTTAAAGTTTATAAATATTTGGGTCTGAATCAATTGACTTTTTAAAATGCTAGCTGAATACTCGTAGCAAATCTTTTCAATGAAAGCACACTGACAACTCGTTGATAAAAAAAAAAGAATTTATGTATTTGCATGGAAAATATCTCTTTCAGAGCAAATATCAACAAATAACTCACTCAAACGGAATCCATTTTTTGTTAGCTATAAACTGGCTATCAGAAGCATTTAAATGACATTTAAACATCAATTGGAAGCACGTACATAACTTTGGACATGGCAAATGGCAGCATTGAAATCTGTCAGTCCGCTTAGAGTGGTTAATCAAGTTGGTTTCACGCAAATATACTACATGTAGCATACAACGTATTTGCCACATCTGAGCCAATCAGTACAAAAAATCAAACATGCATGAACGTTACTTCCTTCTTTTTTTTTTTTTTTATTTTTTATTTTTATTTTGAGCAAACATCAAACAGACAAGATGGTTAGAGAGGATTGGGAGTGGGTGGAGTTGAGGGTGAAAAGCTGGCGAGTCGGCCAAGCCAAACGTCATGTTTGCTGCCAAAAATAAACATGATTTTTTCATAAGGCAAACACACACACACACAGCTATCAGAATCACTGAGCCGCAGTACCAAAAACTGACTCTCAGTTTGCTTGTTTACACAATAAAAACAAGTTAGACTGACAAATGTCGAGTGCCCAACTATAAGATACCCGTTACGTATTTAGGCATGTGTCAAAAAAAGCAATCACAACTTAAAAGCAATTCAAAATCACTTGTTAATCCTTTTGAAATTAATTAAACAAATGTATTAAAATGTATTAAACTCAATTATATTAATAAATTGAAAAATAAGGGTGCATTTACACTAGTTAACAAGCTTGTTAATTTCATCTCTGCTTAGAGTTTACCTCCGTTTACACTAGAGTTGACCAACTTGCATCCAAATTTTCAAACTAAGTCATAAACTACAGGATTAACCTTTATTTCAAATTTTTGAATTTAAAAAAATTTTAATAAGAAATTATGAGTTTATAAATTTTGCGAGTACCAAATTTGGTTGATTTTAAAATATCTGCATAGCTTCCGTTTCCCTTTTACGAGTATTGCAACGAATGCAATATACCCGTTTACTATACGAGTTCCGGGTATATTAAGCAGGGATATGGGGCACAAAAAGCTGGTGCAATGTGCGGTGAATTGGACTTACCCAGACCGAGAGGCAACTGAACGTTGACAAACTCCTTCAGCTGTGCCAATTCAAGGCAATTCCACAATTGCAAATCCGAATAATAACCATGCGGATCGAGATTTTCACGAATTGTTGCATTGAACAAATGCACATCCTGTGGTATTATCGATAATCTCGTACGCAACTCGTCGACTCGTATCTGCTCAATGTCCACATTATCGATGCAAATGTGTCCACTTGTCGTCTGCAATACTCCAAATAGAGATAGAGCCAACGAGGATTTGCCGCTGCCCGTCCGGCCACAGATGCCAATCTGTAAGTGGAGAAGGTAAGGGTTAAATTGGGTGGATAGGCAACTTGGAAAGATGGTCTACTTGTCATTGGCAATTGGCAATTGTAGCATGTTTTTATATATTTATCAAACAGTTTCCATGTAAATGGAGTAAGTTATTAAATCAAATTCAAACATATATATTAGTGAAACTTTCTCTATCTGTCTCTCTTCGGATGACATTAACAATCTGCATATAATACTATATTATGAGAATTCTAGTTTAAAATATCAAAACAAATTTTGAGCTTCGAATTTGAAACTTGACTGTAGTGTACAATAATTATATTTCTTTCTAGTACCAATTTCTTCTGTATTGGAATATAAGAAAATATTTGATCACCATTTGATCTATTTTTTTTAAATATGTATATTTTTTCATATAAAACTTAGTCGAGAAACTTGAATAAAGAAATAAAATTTAAAAAAACAAAAGAAATTTATTATATATGTATGTAGGTATGTAAGTACGTTATAATGCTGAAATGGGACTGTGAAATGCAATGATAATGTATTTAGAAAATTTAATTATTGTCTTATATATAATGCTGATTATTTCCCCACAACCACAATGCAATTTTTTGCACAAAATTCGGCTTAGTGTCCGAAATTTTTATTAAAAACTTATATATGTTTGTATATGTATTAAATATAATAATACAAAAAAAAAAAAAAACTCCGTATAAACCTTGTCGAAACATTCATTATTTTCTGAGATAATTTTTTTTTCTCATTTCAGCAAAATGTATTCACAATAATTATAAATCGATTTCAACATATTTTCTCATTCCATTTTAATTATGATTGCAAATTCTATGGTATTATTTTTTAAAATTGTTTTACTCAAACCCCATATGCATAGATATTAATATTAAAGCTGGTTTTGCTTTATTTAAAATCGCAAAACAAATAACCAACTGACATTTCTGTGGAATTTGCTTATCCGAGAATTTTATCATGTTTGTCTACATATTTCTCTACCACAATATTTGGCTTTGATAGCCAAACATTTTATTTACTAATGGTTGCAAATGTAGCAATTCATGTTTTGCAAATATAGATATACGATGCTCTAATACTTTTAGTCATACTAAATTAGAAGATAATTCAATTTTTCATCATTTTTGTAATAACCAAGTTATGAAAGTTAAAATTCTACTCCTCCTACGAGGAATGTGGACATTTTTCTAGTCAAGACTATGTAATAACTAATGGTAGACCCGATTTTTATTAGTCCAGGTTATTTTAAAATGATAGCTTCTATAATTTATGTGTATTTTTAGGCAGTGTATCTTTCAGTTAGTTAAAAGGTATCTTAACTATGCATGGAAAAAAAGTTAGAATCATCGTCGATTTTTTTGTGCTGTTGACTTTATAGACTGTCTGGCGAATTTCAAAGCTGGTTAGATTGGTTTCGGCTTTGGTTAGTTTGTGGCCAAAGTGCACATTCAACTTTCAATGGATCCAGTTCTGTTGCACTCACAGTTACAGTTTGTTGAGCCTGAGGTTGGGCTACTTAGTCGTACATTTTTGATGTGATTTCAGTTCAGTCTGTGAGGAATTTAGTGTGCAGTGAACCCCAGAAAAAACAAAAGAACTTACCCGTTGACCTGCTGGTATCTTCAAGTTCAGGTGGTTGATAACATTGTGACGTTGTCCTTCATAACGCAGGCTGACATTCGCAAAGTTGATGTCACCACGTTGTGGCCATGAAATGGGAACGCTTTGGTCTACACAAACAGAAACAGAAACAGAAAAAAAAGAGAATCAGAAGGAGAAGCACAGATAAGATGAATGTAAACAAATGCTTAGACGCGTGTTAATTTCAACATCTAAAACCAATTCGACAAAGCATGAAAATTTGCGACCTTTTGCACCCGCAACTGTCAGTTGAAAAAATAGAAAATTAAACCAGCTAAGCAAAAACTGATAAGGGCAAAGAGCAAACAAATTAAGTTAATGAAAAGGGTTCCAGCATCATCATCATAATCATCAACATAGAACTTATTAAATATCTAGATAGTGACAATTTGACTAGTTTAAATTTCTAGAACCTAAGCATTTTATTATGATTTTGAGTACGCTTTAAAATACTTTCGATCAATTAGTCACTGCCCAATTTATCATTACATCACTGAGCTAGAACTTTAAAATACTTTCAATCAAGTAGACACTGCCCAATTTGTCACCACATTATTTCCAAGTGTTCTTTTCAGGGACTGTAATCATAAGTGATTTTAAAAAATTTTTTAAATAATAATTATATTCAAGTTTTATAAATTTGTTCAAAAAATAATGATTAATTTTAAGTTATACTTTATTTCTCAACAAATAATCACTATTTTTGAGCAAAAAAATAAAACTTATGAAATAATCATTAAATCATGAGTTTTATTTTTGAGCAAAAAATAAAACTCAAGTTTTAGTTTCGACTTTTTCTTAGGGAATAAAGACAAGAATGATACATATTTCTAGCCAAGACAAAACATTATAATAATTTATTTAAAAAATACAATTTCTTGTGGTGAGCATTAAATAAGGCTTTGTCAAAATTACAATTTAAGTTTTATTTTAAGCAAAAAAATAAAACTCATGAAATAATGATTATTCCATAAGTTTTTTTTATTATTGGTTAAAAAAAAGTATAACTTAAAATTAATCATTATTTTTTGAACAAATCTATAAAACTTGAAAAATTTTTAATAATGGTGAAAATGTATAAATGAGCCATAAAGATGAATATTGGTATTTTTCTCGGTGTCTTAAAGTTATTATAAGTGAATGAATTTTTGATTACAAAAAAAAAAACAAATAATAATTATTTGCAATCCCTGGTTCTTTTTGCTTTAGTTGGACTTTAATTTGTTACACTGATTTACTGCAGACGCAATGGAGGTGCTAGGAAACGATAAAAAGGACGACAAAGTCACTTATTTGGTGAGGCAATCGAATCAGAATATTGTGATTATGCCATCACAAGATGCTCGGCAGCTATTTTTCAATGAGATCATAGAATTTTAAGAAAAGAGATGTTTCCTAAAAGAAGACAAAATGCGTGTGCCGATAGAATATAAAATAGGTAAGTCACTAAACATTAAATATATTATAACTATTTTATTTATGAAATATTAATTTACAGAAATTACAAATTAACCACATCTTTCTATTTTTATTTAAATGCAGAAAAAGTGGACAAAATATTAAATATATTAAAACTATTTTATTTATGAATTTACTGAAATCACAAATTGACGATATCTTTCTATTTTTGTTTAGATGTAGAGAAAGTGGACGAATATTGATTAATTACAATTATGATAAACACAGCAAATAAATTATATAATTTTGATAATGTTTTCATGCTATAAATCAATTGGCCATCAATTTTGAAGGCCAACACTCACACACACAAATACATATACCGACTGGGTTTAACACTTACAGATTTTGATGCGCCTTGCTGGCTCATTAGATAACGCGACCTTGTCGTCAAGTGGCGTCATTCTCTTATCCTTAATCATTCTCCTCGTCGTCGCCTGCTGCAGCTTGTCAACAACTGACGCCGGTCGGAAGCTTAAGTGATTGCAGCTAACGTTGCCATTGCCTGCATTTAATTTATCAGCATCTTCTGCTGCCTCAACTGCTGCTGTGTCTCCATCAACATCAACGGCAGCTGTCGTTGCGCCTGGGTAAACTTTGTCAACGGCACAAGGATTCCTCGACCTATCGACTTCATTGCTGATTTCCACAACGTCCTGTTTCTGTTGCACCTCCGACTCCAACTCCGACTCTCCCACCTCGTGCTCATCTCCTTGGGCATAGTGTGCAATGCGTTCAACGGAGCCCGCATACATCTCCATATCGGCCAAAAGTTTTACAACCCAATTAAGGTAAATCGGCACCAACAACGTGTAGTTTATGGCCAAACCGACCAGCGAGGGTGTTGGTGTCAGTTCCTTGGAGCTGCCGCTTTTATTGATGACATAAGTTCCTGCCGGCGTCGTCGACGACTCCGACGATGGAGATGAGGACATCATTGCCTCCTTTGCGTAGCTGCTGCAACTGACGCTTGCCGTTGCCAGTGCCGTTACAATGGCCACAAAAACAATGCAACCACCCAGGTAATCCTGCAATAAAAGACCAAATGTGAGAGAAAGAGATGAGGACTTCTTCGGATGAGTGCTTGTTAGACCCTGTACTTTTAAAGTCCAAAGGGTTTGTTATGTTTTTGCATAAATAAAAAGTGCTTAACATTCAGACGGAGGTGTGGCAGACCCCTCAGCATATACAGTCACTCAAGTAATTGTTTTGATAGAAGTTATAAATTCTTTAGACCCTGTACTTCAAATGTACAGAGGGTCTATTAAGTTCATTAGAATAAAGTGCGCCCAACAGGCAGGTGACGTCATCAGACATTGGGAACAGAAAGATTTATATTGTCGCAAAGTATGCTGAATAGTGAATTCGAAAGTTATTTGAAAAATAAATAAAACACAAAGAGAACATATTCACACAATAACTACAGGTCTCCCAGAGTCGAGCTTCGAGTGCAGCTTTGTCTCGTAGTTACGGTTAGCATTTTGGTAAAGATATTTTCCACATGACTTTTTAATCAGCCCACGTGTGCGTTTTGTTCTTGGTCCTGGCATCAAAATGGATGCGGTAGCTCGCTTCTCTTCTTTTTTTCGAAAAGAGCTCGGAAAACTTTTTACTCTCTTTCATCTTAATGAAAGTTTTATGGGGGGTAACTGCCAAACCACAATTGAAAAGTTTTTGTTTGCTGTTTTGTGGGTTGAGTTGATTGCCACTACCGCTCTCACTCACTTTCTCCATTGCTCTCTCTCTCTCTCCTACTCTCTCTCTTACTCTGTTTACTTATAAGTCTTGCCTAGTTGCATGCGGCATACAAAGCTGTTGCATTTGTTGTCTCTAAGCTTCCTTTTGACTTTATTTTGGGTGTGTGTGTATATAATGGATGTTTTAGTTTTAAGTGGCTTGTGTTCACAGTCAGTTTGATAGTCGATCGATATGCACAGCCAATTTGTGCTCTAATTACAATATAATAGAACACAACGTAACTGTGACGGACCATTTAGAATTTCGGAAAAGTCTAGAAAAACAACAGACAAAAGTATTGATTTCTCACCTAGTTCTTTCCGTTTTTTTTTTTTTTTTTTTTTTTTTTTTTGACAAGTCACTGATGCATAAATAACTTTTTGATTAATACATATACTTTTATTACTTATTATTCAGTGTAAATTTTATTAAATGCCGTTAAACGCCAACCAAATGCTATTGAAAAAGACAAAAATGGAGATAGAAAAAAAAGAAAGAGAGACCCCTACATTTCTAAGAAATGGAATCGCAATTTTTCGAAAGTCTCTTCTCAGCTTAGACTCTCGCTCTGAAAACCGCTCCATGTCTCCTAAATTTTTACCTACATTTTTATTCAAAAACAGAAAAAAGCAATACTTAAAAATATATTTTTTAATTTTATGAAAAACATTGAAATTTGTAGATTCTGATTTCTGGACACCCTGCGAATTTTTGTTTTTTCTAAAATTTCTTAATTGTTTATTAAATTTGCCAATTGCCATAGTAGGACAACTTAATCAAGTCAGCTATAAATATAAATTTATTTAAATATTTATTATCAATGATAGAAAAAAAAAATATTTTTTTGTACTAATTAAAAAGACTTAACTTATGTTAATTTTTCAATCATTCGAAAATCATGTCACAGAAATTTTAAGGTAAATTTTGGTTAAGCATAATGACACTCCAACACTTGTAAAATTAACACTTTATGCATTCAATTTGTGTGATATTTGTAACTAGTTCAAGACATTGCTCCATTGCGGTCTAAATATCAAATCAATAGCCACACCTACACACCATAAATATGCATATTGCGAGTCTGCTGGCCGCACAGTTAATATACCCAATAAAGCAAGCAATTTGGACAAACCCCTCAACGGGGAGGGGGAAACGCCCTCACATTTCAGATGCAAGTACGAGTAGAAGCCACAATTGTACACGTCAACTCAGTGTGTTTCAATTTGAGCGCAATCAACAGACACTTAAAGCCCATAACCGACACTTGAACATTGTGATCTACGCCCCATAAATGCCCCACAGACACAGAGCCTGACAGACAGCTAGTCAGAGAGACAGACAGACGGTCGAGTCAAATCACTGGCCAATAGAATTGTAATATGTACAGAATCCTGTTCCCAAGGGATAGGTTCCATCACCTGAGCCAACGACAAGGATTGCAATAAGAGAGTGCTCGACTGGGAGAAACCCTGTAGTACCTAAATCGTTTTTATCTTCCGCTCTTTGACCAAGATACTCATAGTTAGTCTCAGTTCAATAAAGAAAAGTGTCAGCAGAGAGAGGGTATAAATTAGAACCTAAGAATATAAAAATAAATAATACCTTCGAAAATAATTAAAAAAATGCACTTCTAAATAAATATCTTATCATTTTTAGCACTTTTTCTATACATTTTAAATTCTATCAAGTATCAACTGGAAAAGTTAAAATGCTGTATTCAAAAAAGAATTTATTTATTCTGCCTTTTTTAATTCATTTTATGTAGATTCTCCTACTTAAAACTCGATCAACATTAAAATAGTCAAAAGGCCGTTATGTACAGTGGCGGCAAAATTAATGGGGACATACACATTTTTTGCTTCTTTTCTATATTATTTAAACTTTTAGACTTTAAACTCTTAGACTTAATACATAATCGCAATTTCTATTTAAATTTAACAAAAATTTGGTCCATATTATGATATAAGGTGAAAAAAACATAAATTCCCGAAATTCATACTGGCAGAAAACATAGCGACAAAGAACACTTAGTATAAAATATATACTAATATTTTGGAAAAACTTCAATATTTTGTGGTGATAGGTGGTATCATTTTGAATATTCCAGAGCATTTTGGATGCATAGAGTTTACAAGTTTGGCACAGGTTTTCCGAGGAATGCGATACCAAACCTATTGGACCTGTTCCTGTTTTCAGGGTATATAACCTTGTATAACCTTTTCGATGGCAATTAAGGGTAGAGGGTATATCAATGCAACTGACCCGACGACGCGTCCGTCTAAGTGATATGCCAATTGAATTCCAATTCAAATGCACGTCACACACACACAATACACACAATTTACAATACACAAACAAAATAAGTGCTCGTAGGAAATCAAATGTGCATAGCTGGCATATTGGCCAGAAGTGGACCTCAACGGACTTACCAACGATATGCCCAGCCAGCGATTACTCGTATTCAATATGGTAAATGCAATTGTATTCGCCTCGAGACGTTTGAACAGAATTTCGGTGAAACGTGCCTGCTGATTGTATGCACGTATTGTGGTCACACCCTGTATTGTCTCCGATAGATGTGATATGACCGGTGAGTTTGTTGAATTCTCAATCCGTTGCAGCTCCCTGAAATGGACAATTCAAATATAAATATACGTATGTATTGTATATGTTACTTAAGTTCCATTCAAAGGTCAGTTACAATTCAGTTTTTATAACAAAAGAATTGCTGGGCTTAAATATTCACAAGAATATTATTTACAATAAATAAATAATACACATATACTTAAAAGGAGAGAAAAATTTAAATTTTTTTAGTTTAAATATTTCTATATGTTATTTATCCAGTCTTATTTTAAGCCTTTCCAAGATCTTTATGCACAAAATTATAATTAACTTAATTGAAAAACCAAATGTTGCTTAATAATCTATGAACTTTTAATGGATTTTAAAGCAAAAATTCAACAGTTAAATATATGTATGTTGTTTTTAGAAATATTTAATATTCAACAGCACAGTCAACTTTCTAACAAATATACTTAATGAATATTTAAGATATTTTTCTACTTTTTCACATACAGCCCAGCAATTCGGTTTATTTATTTAGGACAAATAAACTGTATGCAAATTTTCATATTTGTTATTTAAATGAAACACAAAAAAATAAATAACAAAAAGTCCTGAGATAAATAGCAAAATTGTAAAGAGTGAAATAAGTTTTAGCAAAATCTTGTTCAACCAATTTGCTTTCTCTCTTTAAGCTCAAGCATTCACCACAATTTTCGTCCAGTTTTTTGGCTTGAAAGTTTTCTTAAACTTTGCCTGCAGCAAAATATGCTTGGAAGACAATTATAAGCCGCAAATACTTAGATAGAAATCTGCTAATAGTGCCACCACTCGTTCTATCTAAACAAAACTAAACCAGAGCCAAAGACAGAGGAGACTGAAACTGAAAATGAAGAGAGAAAACGAGCAAAGTCAAATTTACAAAATGCAAAAGACCTTTTGTTTTTGTTTCTATTATTGTTGTTCACTATTGTCGATGACGGGAGTTTGAGGGTGATGGCCAAATTTAACTGCCTATAGCCAAAAACTTTTGGCTAGCAAATGTTGAAAACCACAATACTACAACAATTTGTACTGTTTGATAAACTTTTACAACAATTTCCCATCGCTTTCTATGAAAATATGTGCTGAGTTTCTCATAAGTATAGTGGGCGTGGCAATTGACTGCTTACATATATTCGTTACACTTAACTTAAGAATTATGAAAGTCGCTTTGTCAGCATTAAAACAGGAAATATGAACATACATACATATATTTATATATATTTATAAATCATCACTTACCGCGCCGAGCACCTGTAGAACTTCTGTATGGCATAGTAGGCACCACAAATGGGCAGGGTGAGGGGCAGAAACCAAGGTGTAATGCTCACATTTATCAATATGGCAAACAGGCACAGCAGAGAGAATTGCAACAAGCGTTGACTGGTTGCAGCGATTTTCTATAAATGAAAATAAATACACGCACATATATTAAAGGTGTTAATGGTGCAAGTTCAGTGGCGTAGGTAAAGCGTCGTAGTTAAGGGGTCTTAATAAATGAATAACTCTATAACCTTAGCAGAATGTGTGCATAAATGTTGTTAAGAGTCTTTCTATAATTTTCTCAAAATATTTTAGTACAAATTTCTTCGAAACTTGGATTGCAGTTTATTTACTTTAAAAGGTAGAAGATACCTTTGCACTATGGTAAATAAGTCCGATATTTTGGCATAAACTCAAATTGTATTTTGTTCAGTATCTTAAAAATTTTTTTATTTTCCAAATCTAAAAAGTCCAAAGCAACCAAAAACGATTTTTAAAGATTTTTCGGGACTACCCTTAGTGTTTTATGCGTGCTCAAAGTCAGCTGATTGAGCGTTGCCACATGAACTGAAAAAGCGCGGGAAAAATAATTGCAACTTTGAGAGCCAATTGTGTTTATTTCGGAAGCATATTACAAATTGCTAAATATGGATAAAGTTGATGAAGGTATTTAAAAAACGATAGTAGTAGTGATTTTTAGTAATTGTGTTTTATTGTGCAACTGTCCAATGTGTTGTTTATGTGTGTTTTTAGCTAAAAACTAACAAATGTGTTCCTGTTCCGTTAAGCTTTACATTAGAACGTCACAAATTAGTACGAGAGTTTTGAGTAAAGGTTATTAACTAAACCATCCAGAATCAGATGTTAATAATCCCGTTTGTTCGATTTTGTTCCTTTTCGTGAAAAATGACATGTTGTAGGTGTGAATTTTGGCTGAAAATCGGATTTTTCTCAGATTCAGATGAGGATCGAGATAAAAAATGGGTCAAATTAAAAAACAAACTAAATTATAAATTCTACTTTAGTCTAATTACCAACCATGCAAAGTTTAAAATAAATTGTTTTATATTTAAGCTTAATTTTTTTTTTTTACTTATTTGCTTTGTCGGGGAGGAAGGAGGGATGAAGACAAAGTCAAATTGAATAACAACGAAAATTATATATTTTTGAATATTATAACTAAGATTCGTGTCAAATTTCAAGCCTCTAGCTATATATTTAGATTTTTTATAAATTTTTTTTAGCTTTATCGCGTAGTCGTATGGGGAGGGGGAGGTGAAGGCGTGGTCCAAGTAAAAAAAAAAAAAAATCCAAAATTCTAAATTAGTTTAACTAAAGTACATGCAAAATTTCAAGTGTCTATCTTTATATTTAGAGTTTATGCCAAAATATCGAGTTTTTTTACCATAGTGCTTTGGCTTATTACACACCCTTTTTGGCCCCTTAAAATGTGCTTATTATTGCTAGTTCTTATTGCTTACTAGATTCGATTAAATGGCTTTAACACACTTAGTCTTAGGGGTAAATATTTAAAACGAAAATACAAGTACTTTTTTAAAATAAACTATTGGAGTATATTTTTAACGGAGGTGGCTTTTAAAACTTTAATTCTAAAATAATTATTTGCTTGATTAAAAATTAAGCTAATTGATAAAGAAATTGGGATAATAATTTACATTTCTTAATTCAATTCTTTGGATTATTTTTTGCTTAGTCCCAATAAAACTCAATATAAGTGTGCTTAAATCTACAAGAAAGTTAAAAGACATTAACAATAAAAGTATTCATCAAAGTATTCTTTTAATAAATTGTGTCAAAGCTTTATTTAAGCTTGCACTCCACATTTATTTAATTTAATGTTATTGCAATTTTATTTCAATTTTTGCTTCCCCACATTTTTATAAGAATTCTTTCCTCCTCAGACACGCCACTGACTGAGTCGATGAGTGAATATGCTGCTCCATGTGGCATGCTAATATAGAAATGAGACTAGAAACTGGAGCTGGAGCTTGAGTTGAAGCTGAACTGGCAACAAGGCGGCAAGCAGGCTGATTTTGTGGCTTTTTGGCAGACATTTTTAAATGACTTTTGCTCGTTTGCGTCACGAATTGACAAATGACTAAATTTGTGTGTATGCCACAGTTTCCTGGCCTGGTCCCCCAGAACACATGCTATATTAACGAGTACAACTGCAGTGCTGTGCTAAATTCATAGAATTGGCTGAGTATTTCGTGTGTTCAAGTACATACATATGTACATATAGTATGGCTCACGTTTTGACAAATTCGTGACACAAACGCTCCCATCAGCAATGTTTCATAATCAAATTTTGTTTGCTCCCCAGCTCGGATTTTACAAAGTGCTGTCGCTCCTGTAAAGTGCACAATGATTGAAGATTTATTTGGCAAAATGTACGAGTCTACATGACGTATACGCAATGTTTTCGTTGGGTTCAAGCACAAATTTAAATGGGTACATATTAGGTAATATGGTTAATTAATCCTGTGACATATTGCCTTTATTTCAACAGAGGATTTATTTCTAGCTGACTTAAAGGCGCTGGAAGTTATGTGGTAATTTATAGCTCTTAAGAGAATTGTATAAAGAACACCTAATAAGATCTAAAACAAAGTTCAGCTCAATAAATAAGTATTTTAACTGCTACTTTTAATTTGCATTGATCAATTAAAATTAAATATATTTACATTAAAATTGTTGATTTATTATTTCTTTGCAATTTTATGCATAAAAATTGGAAAATAAGTGATATGTCCTAATATTTATTTTAAAACCATTAACAGTTACTGTCCATATTTATAAATGTCCTTTAAATAAAGATACGCTTCTAACAAACAGCAACCACAGTAAAGCCTATCAATCAAGCTTTTCAATTCAATCAAGTTGAACACACACAAATGTACATACGGCTCGATAAAAGATTGACAAAAATGTTGTGCGGAAAAAGGTCAAACAAAATGAAAAACTATAATGAAAGGCATTCCTAAAAATGGCGTCAACAAACTCATATATTACACACACATACACACACACACGCAGAATGTCAATGCATAATGCGTGCTTATCAGGGACAAATCTAAAGCAGAACAACAACAACAACAAAAATAACAACAACAACTAGAACAACAAAAACTACAGGCAATATGCTCATATTTTATACAGAATACAAAAAGCTAAAGCCAAAATTATGCAGACATATGTATGGGTAAGTATGTGTATACACAGAAAAAAAAAACATCACTGCGGACGGCAGTCCGCGCTAGTGACGAAAGCAGCACGAAGGGTGCGAAGGCGACTAGCATATATACACAGGAAGAATGGAAAATTTGCTATGACTGTCCGATCAGGTCGAGTTATATACCGATCGCAAGGTATTAACTTAACTTACAAATGTGCATACTAAGACTTTTAGAAACTCACCTGGTTCGTGAGATAAACAGGTGTAAGTGGGAGGGGAAAAATTTAAATTATTGGAGCTAATGGGGCCGTTGGAGCCTTTTTGATTTTTATTTTAATTTTTTACTATTCTAATCAAAAATACGCGTCGAATGACACCTTGATCATCAAAATCCGATCACTGGTTCAGAAGATAATTAATTTTGAAATTTTTGGTGCACCTTTCAAAACGAGATGAAAAGTCAGTCTGTTTGTTTGTTTGTCTGTTTGTCTGTTTGTCTGTTTGTTTGGATCAAATCGTAAATTTAGCTTAAAAGTTTGAATGAGGACTTGTTCCCGATCAAAAATCTAGAAACGTTTGTTCTACGACTTTTTCGAAAAAAAGCTAGTTTAGCGGGAAATCGCTAAAAACCGTTAAAATTAAAACCCCTATAGCATCCAAACGATATGAGCTACAGACGTGATCTATGTATCGTTAAAAAGGTGTTTTGAAGGGCTTTTAGGCAAACCTTCAAACTTTTTTTCTAAAGTGCATAGGTAAAAATCAACAGGTGAAATAAGATATTTTGTCCCAGATTTTGGCGGTTTTTGAGAAAACGCTGCCTACGATTTTTTTTAATTTGCAATATGTTTGAGCTTGTAAAATTTCGCGTTTTTTGATATATCATTCATAAATTTATGTTGATTGGTTTGGAAGATATAAACTATTAACTGAATATATACGTTTTACTTTGAATTGAAATAGGACAGCAGCAGCAATTACATTTGACTAACAGTCCAGTAACAATGAAATCTATAATTAGACAGTCGTTCTTAATGATCGCCAGTGGCGCAAAGTGTAGAGCGTCCGATTTTTTCATGAATTCTCAGCTCGGGTTTCGGGTTCAAATCCAGGCACGGACAAAACTTTTTTTTTTTTTTATGTTTAAATGCAATTAATTTGAAACGTTTGTTCTACGACTTTTTCGAAAAAAAGCTAGTTTAGCGGGAAATCGCTAAAAACCGTTAAAATTAAAACCCCTATAGCTATCCAAACGATATGAGCTACAGACGTGATCTATGTATCGTTGGAAAGGTATTTTGAAGGGCTTTTAGGCAAACCTTCAAACTTTGTTATAAAGTGCATAGGTAAAAATCAATAGGTCACATAAGATATTTTGTCCCAGATTTTGGCGGTTTTTGAGAAAACGACGCTAACGATTTTTTTTAGCTTTCAATATGTTGTAGTGTGTAAAATTTCCCGTTTTTTGATATATGACACAAAATTTTACCGATGGGTTTGGAAGATATTACTTATTAACTGAATATACTTTTTACCTTTACACTACTGCATGTACATATGCAGTATGTTAATGTACATGTAAATCGCCAAAAGCCACAGCATCCAAACAATAGAAGCTACAGATGTGATCTATATATCGTTGGAAATGTATTTTGAAGGGCTTTAAGCCTAGCTGTAAACTTTTTTGCATAATACACAGGTAAAAAGCTTCAGGTGAAATAAGGTTTTTTTTCCCCACATTTCGGCGATTTAAGAAAAATTTACGTTTCAAATAAGTTTTAAATATAGTTGAACTTTCCTAACTCGAACTTATCTAACTCGAATTTCTCTGTAACTCGAATTAACTGAGTGGCAGTAAAATTAATAATCTTAGGAAAAAGAACTCTATAACTCGAATATTTCCCTAACTCGAACCTTTTCTTTGGATAATGGTGATTCGAGTTAGGGAAGTTCGACTGTATGTTATTTGTTGTAGCAATTCAATTTTGACTATAACACATAGCCGTCAAATTTCGTTTGGGCAAGATATTACCTGTTAACTGAATATACCTTTTACCTTTACACTTCTGCATGTACATATGCAGTAGCATGCATACAGCAGCAGCAAGGTGTCATAGCAGCCAGAGTTTGAGAGTGCTACTAGCTTTTGCGCTTGGCATGTGTGTTTTAAGGGAACCAGTGTTGGCAGACTGTTTGTTTTAGCTTGTACAAAAAATAAACAAAGTTGATAGAATGAAATTTCAAAATTTCTGATATCTTATTCAAAAATTTCTGATATCTTATAAAAAAAACCTCTTTACGAGGTAAAAGTCTAGTGACGAAAACAGTTATATGCCCCAAAATTTCTGATATCCAATTTTGTGACGAATAATATTAAGTTTGACATAAAAATTATTTTAAAAAAAATTTTTGCATTCGGCACTGCGCAAAACATTGAGTTTTATTTGGTATGAAGAATTGAGACATTTTGGCGCAATGTGCCGAGTGCCAAAATTTTTTTTAAAATAATTTTTATGTCAAACTTAATATTATTCGTCACAAAATTGGATATCAGAAATTTTGGGGCATATAACTGTTTTCGTCACTAGACTTTTACCTCGTAAAGAGGTTTTTTTTATAAGATTTTAAAATTCTTGATTTTGGCATATTTTTTTAAGTATGCATTCAGGATATTGTTGTGAAATAAACACAACATGCGGATAAAATGGTATGCACTTGGCAATGAAATAATGAAAACATACTTGAATATTTGATTTTACAGAACAAACTCTTAGTCAAAATATTTAAAGAGATGGAATTGAAAAATCTGACTTGAATCAAGTAATTTGTGCTTGGTTTAAAAACATACCGGATTACCGAACTAACAGCGCATCGGATTAATCTTTCTGTGTACATATAACTATGTGTGTGTGTGTGTGTATGCACAACAACAACAATAATAACAATAACAATAACAAATCTTACCTTATCAATGATCGCCATATCGTTACTGAAACGATTCACAATGCGTCCGAGCGGTGTCACTTGAAAAAAATGCAAAGTTTTATGCAAAATCGTTTGCAACAGTTTATCGTGCAAATTACGACGGGCATTACAGCCGGCCCATTGTCCGGCCGGTGTTGATATCATGGCCATTATAATGCAAACACACGAAATTGTTGCATACATGCGAAAATAGTACGTGACTTCGTCGTTGTCCATATTCGCACTCATCGCCGGACTCTGATTCTGCCACTGCTGCTCTTGCTGTGCCACATTCAGTGGCACATGGTCGCTCCAATGTTGCAGCCAAACGTCCGTGTAGACACGCAAACATTGCCAAATTAGTGCCGTAATAAAAAAGCCAATGATTATGGGCAAACCGGAGGCGCGCATGTACAGCAGATATATGTGATGCGATATTTGGCCATATTTGCGTTCCACATCCGTCGCTGTTGCTGTTGCCGTTGCCGTTGCCATTGTAGATGTTACATCACCTGAATGTTGCACCGCCTCATTGTATGATTCCTTTTTCCGTTCCCTTTCCTGTTCGTTTTCCTGCCCCGGTTCCTCTTCCTGCTCCTGCTTCTGTTTCTCTAGCTGAGCGAGTGACGTCACGTCGGACACGTCATCGTCATTGTCATCATTGTTATTATTATTGTTATTGTTACGTCCATTTGTTGGTAATGCTTTGAAGTCGATTTTAACATCTGAAAAGATGAGTTCATTTTAAAGTCAATTTTAAACTAAAAGATGAAAGGGAGATATACGTATTTAATAATAGATCACATAAATATTAAATAATAAAAAAAAAAGATAAATGATAATATTTTTGCGAGCATTTATATTTTTAAAGCCACTAAAGTCGACTGCTATTAACAAAATAAATAGAAATTTTAGTTATATTTTATATAATCAATGTAATCATTTTAAATTACATTCTCTTACAATAAAAAAAATTATACTGTTTATTTCAAAACATTTAAAATTTGTACAATTTATTAACCGTTTAAAAAATCTTTTTAACATTCCAAAAGCACTAGCTATTTGGTTTCAGGAGGTTTCTGGTACACACCTGATTGTATCGAGCCCGTTTTTGAGGATATGACGTAAACGACAAAAAGCAACTTTTACAGGAGATATTATTTTAGATTTCGTTGACTGGACTTCTTTATGTCGTCTGTCACTTAAGTTATAATTAACGAGCCAATAACTTCCTAAGTATAAACAATTAAAGTTTATTATTTTGTTATTATTTATTTATGAAAACATTTGCATTGAAAAACGAATTTCGTAAAAATGTCGCTTACGTTATATTCACAAAAAGGGCTTGATATACTATAGAACAGCGATGGGCACGAAATCTGAATTCATTAGCAGCCTCTGACTCCCGGAGCCATTGAGTGCCCACCGCTGCTATAGAGTATTATATTGTAGATGGGTAACGCAATAAAAATAATGACAAAGTAATTTAAAAATGTAGAGTTAATTAAGTATAATGCTCGTATTTGTATCTTTAAAATAATCAGTTACTAATTTTCCCCGTGGAACTGAAATTGTCATGAAATAGTGTCTCCAATTCAAAACAGACCCTATTTTATGATATTAAATGCATTTTATGCCTATCAAATTTTCAAATTGTGATAATTTAATTTCTCTCTTTAATTTTCCTGAAAAATTATGATCGATATATAATTCATCTTGATACAGCCATACCCCTTGGCAACAACAACAGCAACAAAAGAAAAGAAAAAACTGCAATACGGGTAAGTGGAAAAATATTTGTGTTATTTTGCATCGAGTTCCAGGTGAAGGTAAAATGATTCTCGACCAGCAACTGTTCGGTCCACCTGTCTGGCTATCAATGCGTTTCTCTGCTGATGTTTGTTTCAATAAAAATTCAATTTAACATGCACACACAACCACACACACAGCCATACATACACATATAGTTACAAACTTAAAAAGCATAAAAAAATATACATTTTTTCATTATTCGAGAGTTCTTTTGGTCTTCATTTTTTTTATTTTTTATCTCTCCTCATTTTTATTTGGTCACTTTTTCTTTTACAATGTGCAACATGTTGCAATCAGCATTGTGTCTGGATGTGGCGCGTGCTGAGCAATTGAAAATGCTCTATAAAAAGAAATTAACAATTACGTGCAATTAAAATAGAAGTGCCCGCCATTGGTTTAATTTTATAAGCCATTTTTGAAGGCGACATTGAGGAGGAAAATCTTATTTAAATACCTATTAAATAATAAAAGAGTGATTTTTAATTATAATCAATCATATAAATTTTGTTCAACAAAATTAATTTCATATCCTGCAGAAAATAGAGAGGAATTGTTTGCGATCACGAATTTAGACAACGATTTATAAAAGCAGTGAAACTATGGAAATATAAAAAAATATATGCAAGAATCTTTCACTCATGCCCCAGACAATACAGTCAATATTATTGTTGGTTTTGTGCAAATTGATTGTTTGATCAAAGTCACAAACCGACAGCTGTTAAATTAGTTGAGAGGAGTTTGGGCAAACAATTTTCATTGCAATTTTCAAGGGTCGCACTACTGAGGGACTTTTGTGACACTCTCGCATCTTATTAAATTGAAAGTTCTCCGATGCAGGCTCGAAGTCGGCAAGTTGTCAGCCAAATATTGACAGCGGATAGATAGATCAATGCATTAAGTTAAGTAAAACTTTTGCTACCACAACTTGGCGTCGCACTCAAGACGCGATGTCTTTTTGACTCACCAAAGGGAGTCTAAAACTTTTGAAATCAAACTTGATTTAAGTTTTAGCCACAGAAAATGAACTGAAACTGAACACAACTACATACATATCTATAGCGAAGCCGTTTCCGCGAGGCACGAAAATTAAAGCGAAATAGTGATAAATATGCAAACATTTCGTTTGCAACATCTTTGTGTGCATATTTATTGTGCCAATGCTCGGAATTTGTATATTCCAGCTAATCAATATTCATTACAACAAACAACTCAGACATCAGGCAACTCCCAAAGAGTTTTCACAAAGTTTTTTCCCAGCCAACATTTATTGCAGACACTGTTGCACATTCTTCAGCGTTTATTGATAGCCAAAGGAAACTGCCTGAGTTGCAGACGCAGTTCGCTCGACTTTTAATCAGCTCAAATGCAAATTTTTTGTAAGATTCATGATACACCCTGCAGACAGGTCTTAGATATAAAGAAATACATAAAAGTTGCCAGACAGATTATGTGAATTAGTGTGATTAACTTCAATACTTGCGAAAGTATTATTTACATTTGTTTAAGAGCTGCAATTATTTTTTATACTACTTTTTATTCTAATTCACATAAATAGTGGATTTAAGACTACTTCAATACTTTGTATCTCTACAGAACTCTATCTCCCCTCCTTCCTTTCTAGAAATACCTCACCTTACTTACTCTCATACTTGTACTTATTACCAATTATTACTACTAATACTTTTTCAACTGATTGGGTTTTCCCTAATCCTTGAAATTAATGTTGGATCATTTAAAAAAATTTTAATACCCCCCGATTTTTCATTTTTTGGATTTTTTGATTTTCTATTATTTCAGTTAAATTTAAATTTAATATTGCTTAATTTTGGTCAACTGTACTTAGTTGACACTAAATAAATAAATAAATAAAAAATTAGATTATTTTAGTAGTAGTAGTATTTATAAATATTGTTTCTAGTAAATTTCAACTATAGAAAGTGTTCATAGTTAAGCTGCGAGTTATTATTTTACTCTATTTATAACCATCGATAAAATATAAAACCCTTTCGAGTGAAAACCCATTTAATCGATCGAACTAAAGATATTTTTTGGTTGATTTTTATTTTCCCCAGTCGTTTTAAAATTACTTTATGCCATATTAGCATATTCTAAAAAATTCTGAAAACATTGCAATAACCGTTAAATAAATTAAATAGAAAACAATTTACTTGACTCAACAGCCTAAAGAACATAAAAAGGAATATCACGTATACGAACTGTCTGCCAGAATCGATTAAGGTGACCCATATTGGGTATAAGAGCATTCGATGCATACAAAATGCTAGGCAACTAAGGACTAACTTTCGGGAACAGTTGGCAAGTGGAAATACTGTAACAATATGTCAGTTGCATAACTTACGCTTCACAGGAGCAACTGGCGTTGCATGAATCGCATCTTTGTGCATCTTTGTCTCACAATCGGAGTTTGTTGTCGTTGTTGTTGTGTCCTGCGGATTGGATATGTCAACGGCAGGCGATGATGGGACCAAACTTTGTTCAACTGCAGTTGGCAAAAGGGCAGCAGCGGCACTCGACTCCTCAGATATGCTCCTAAATAGCAGGCAAAGGATAACAGAGAGAACGAATTGAATTAAGAAGTCCAAAACTAATTCAAACAATTTTACTTACCGAATCGAATTTGTTGCGCTGAGCGGACGATGATGATGCTTTGGCTTATTAGAACGCCGCATGGACATGCGTCGCAAAAACTGTTGAAAGCTGCCCCGGGATTGAGTTTCCCCCGCAGTTGCTGGAATTGTTTGTGCCCCATCAGGCACAGAGTTTGGCACAAGTGTCGCCTCCATGGCCGGCGGCGAGGAGACATTGCGTGTCACTGGCGGATGATGCAATTTCTGTGCCGGCTGCCACGACTGCGCCCGAGGACACAGCTCGGGTGGCGGTGGCGGCGGTGTGATTGCGCCACTAACCGAATCCCCGCCATCGACGCTGCTCTCCGCGTAGCTGCTGCAGCTGGCGGTCAAGACGCTGCGACGCAGCAGGTCGCCACTGTTCGTGCTGGAGGTGGATGTGGCAGTCGCCGTGCTCAGGCCGCTCAGACGATGCCATGAGTTCCTCGACCGGGCACTGCTGCCCCGACGCTGCAGCGCGGCACGACGTCGGGGTCGCATGATGACATCATCCGCCTGACACTCGTCAATCGGCAGCGGCACATCGTAGATGAGATGCCGCGAGCCATAGACACTGGAACGCTTTCGATGCAGATTAAAGCTGCCAGCGGACTGCAGGGCACAGCTGCTGCCACTTGCCATTGACAAGGACTGGGGCCGAGAAGAATTGAATTTAAGAAAAGCACATTAATTCGATTGCTTCAATTTCCAAGTTAATTAAAGCTGAATCAACTCTTAAACTTTTAAACAGGGATTAAAACCGAAACGAATATCGGTTACGCAAAATCTTTCGAAACGGTGAACCGGGTTTTAATTGTTTCGGTTTTGAAATACAAAAAAAAAACCTTTGCAAAAATATATGTATATTTAATTTAAGTTTATGTTCTTGTGTCGACTGCTTTTAAATTTGCCTAGGAAAAATAAATATTGGGCTTTCGTAATAAATCTATTTTTTATGAGCATTAAGTTTAGTGTAAGGTTTTGGGCTTTTGCATAATTAAACTGAATTAAAATTTTAAATTGAAAGCATAAAGTTCAACTAGTCAGGCATAATTGAAAACACTTCAGCTATTGCTTTAATGAATTGCATTTATTATTCAGTTGCCTTCAATCGACTGCAACTGGGCATTAAGCCATTACACTTACCGCTGGCACATCATCGTCCTCATCTTCATCTTCCTGCACAGCATTGCTGAGCGTGCTGTGAATGTCCGTAAAAAAGGAGTTGCCATCATTTGCATCCAACTCCGAGTCGTTGCCCGCTTCCGAGTTCACCGAAATCGATCGCTGCAATCCCAATTTGCTCACATTCTTAAACAGTTTCCAACGTTCTCGGGCTGTGCGCTCGGCATTACTGAGAAAAGTTGTTAAAATATACAGAAAAGAAGTAAATATGTCATTAAAAAATCAGGCAAATGATATCTTGCATTTAAGTTAATTACTATCGAAGAAAGATTTTTCTTATTTCGCATAAAATTTAATGAGATGAATTATTAATTTTCATTAATTATAGTACTAATAGCGTTAAAGTTAAGTTTCTAATTCTAAATTCTAAAATTTAATTAAAGGCAACACTTGTTTCATCTTTTTTATCCAAATTTTGCTTGCTAGTGAGAAGTGCTTAAGAAAACATTTGGCCATAAGTGTACTTTAATAAAAAATGAATATCGCAGACCAGGATTCTTTTAGTCTTTTTCCTCACACAAAAAGAAAAAAATATAAAGGATAAGCTGTCGACAATACCTCAGTCATATTCTAATCTATACCTGTCAAAAGAAAACAGAGGACGAGAAAGATTTCCCTTTGGCGATGCCCAGATGCCGTACTCACTTTTGTTGTTGGTCCTTTGCATTTGCGTTTGCCTTAGCAATTATCGAGTTCCATTTGGCGATTATGTGCGGCTGCTTTAGCTCAATGTCCTTATAACTGCCACAAGCTTGCAGGCGGCCATCTTTCATCACAATTAACTGACAGGGTCATCGGAATGTAACGAAACGGAATGAAACGAAACGGAAATCAAAAGAATGAAACGAACGCAAAAATTGCAAAACAAAAAATGGTAAAAGGAACAATGAAAAAAACAGATCAGAATAAAATAGTTGGCTTTAAACAACCGATTGTTGAATATCCTTGCAAAAGTATATATGGGGAAATAATAGAATAGCATAGGATGAAGCATTATAAAATAGGTACAAAATAAAATACACCAAATTGAAAAATGAAATTTCAAAAGAAAAAAATACAAAAATAATGTAATAAAGTATTTAAAATAATAGCTTTTTAATGAAAACAAGTTGAAAAGAAAAAAGAATTAATTTTGTATAATGGCTATTTACTAAACTACATTTGACTGATTTTAAAAGAAACCAAATTCGTAAGGCTACAAATAAAATGAACATATCCATTATTAAATATTAATTAAAAGGTTGGTCGAATTAAATATATTATAATATATAATTGAGAAAAATTAGGTTCAAGCATATTGGGCTTGGTTCATATACCCGCTTCATTTCGATATCAGCTCAAAGACTTTGAATTAGAAAACATTTCCTCGGCTCAGAAAGACTTCAAGAATTTACATATTTATATACTGATTTTTTGTCTTTAGCGCAGAGTCACATTTTTGATAAGATAATATAAAACCCAATGTAGAGTCGTTCAGACTCGAAAAGAAAAGAGGTGCAGTATAAAAGGCAATAAATTCAATTTCGAAATTTAAATTTGAAATTTTTTTGTGTCTGCGTTTTACTATTCTCCCGTTTTTTTTAAGGTTTTCCTTTGCGCCGCTGCAGTGCCTCCTGCTCAGATAATTGTAAAAATGTGAGCAAAAGCAGGAGAAGGAGTCGTGGAGTGGAGTGGGAGCCAACAGAGCGGCAACAAATGGTCTTTCCAGGCAATTGCATTTATGGCCAAAAGGCGATAAATGGGCCCGGCATTTGGAGCGCAAAGTAACAAACGGATGCTAGGCAAAAGGCAAAAAGCAAAATGCATAGTGCAAAAGCAGAAAAGCAACCACAATTTAAGCCAAGTGAAGAATCCATCCCAAACTGGACAGTTGTCAGTGGTAGCTGAGAAATTTGAATATGAAATGCTGTCTGGCCGAAGGGGCCACTTACATAATCCGCCTCCTTGATCAACTGTAATTGCTGTGTCACCAGGATGATGCTGCGGTTCGACTTCAATAGCATTTGGCGCACACACTGCTCGAAAACATGGCCGCCCACCTCATTGTCCAGCGATGACAGCGGATCGTCCTAGAAAACACAAATTACATTTGAACATCGACAGCTTAAAAAGGCGACAGTTAGCGAGGAAGTACTGTCAGTTACCTCATACCTTACTCATATAAGGATTGAATAAGCAGTTATAGTAATGAATTTCACTGTCATTATTATTAACATTTACATTAATATAATTATTTTCGTATAATTATTAAAATTTTACTGACATGCTCATACATTAAACACCAGCACAAGCATTAATATAAAAATTAGTATTAGTCTTATCATAATCATTCATTATCATAATTATTCGAACAAGCATTACTAGTAACGTAAAATTTTAAAATAGCATCAGCATAAGAATCAGAATTAGCATCAGCAACAGCATTAGCATCAGCATTAGCATCAGCATTAGCATTACCCATAAGTATATTCGGCATTAGCAATATCATTATCATAAGCAATTGTTTTAAAATTAACTTTAGTATTAGACTTTGCATTTAATTTTTAATACGAAATGTCATTAGCATAAACATTATCATTAGCATAAGTATTTTTTTTAGCATAATCATTTAAGTAATAATAATTATTTGTATTGGGTCAACATTATATCCCAATAATAATATTAGCAATACTATTTACATTGACATTATTATTAATTTATGTTTCTTTAGCATACGCAATGCAAAAAGCATTAGCAGCAGCTTACAAATTGACAATTTTTTTCAATTCTCATTATTATTATCATTAGCATTGTTATTATTTCTTTTCTTTAACGTTCATTTTCCGTTTTTAATATGCATACAATAAAAAACAATTCATTAATTTTTAGGAAGCTTGCTTGATAAACTCCTAAGTTAAATAATCAATCATTTTAGTTTTATAAAGTTTTTAGTTCATCTGCCGCTCAGTTTTATGACATTCCTCACATAAAACTTGTTTACCGTGCAACAAAGTGTCGTATTTTTATAACAACTTTGAGCTTTAAACGATACGTGAATTTTATGATCAGATGCATTCCCATAAAGTGCACTGAGGCGTCGGATTGGCATGCTGTTAATCCCGTTAGAAATGGCCATGTCCTTGAGACAAACTTACTCACCATTATGACGACGTTGGCCGATGAATAAATTGCACGTGCAATGGCAATTCGTTGCTTCTGTCCGCCGGATAGATTGATGCCACGCTCGCCGATTATCGTAAAATCGCCGGTCGGCATTAGTTCAATATCCGGTTTAAGTGCGCACGCATTCAGCACAAAATCGTAACGTTTCGGTCGAAATGATTCCCCAAAGAGTATATTCTCCCGAATTGTGTCATTCAATAGCCAGGGACATTGCGGCACATACGAGATGGTACAGTTTCTGCATTAATCGGACAAAATATAAAAAGGTTACGTTTAATTACTTGAATAAATTAAGCTTTTCATTGAATTTTGATCAGAAATACAAGTGTGCTACAGAAATCACAAGTGAAAGTGAATTCAGGGAAAAGCAATTTCGCTTCGAAAATTTCTCCGTGCCACAGAACTTCGAGTAATTTATTGTTTTAAGCATGTTCACCAACCTTTTCAAACTAGGCTGCTAGGGATGGCCTCTTCTCAGATTAAATTTTCCAATAGTTTGTTTAGCAACTTTGGAAAGTTTATCATTGCAGAATAATAGGTTTTTATTTTATTTACTTTTTATTAATATAATTTTATTTTTTTACATAATAATTGATATTAAATAGCATAAAAAAAATTTAAAAGTTATTGGCGCGGCAAGCAATAAAAGTTACTCCACAACTCCAAATTCTAAAATTCAGACAAAAAATTTAACATTATTCTAATGGCATCGGACGACAGTGGATTGAGTGATAATTTCGTTTCCCTCAAAAATTTTTAGATGATTTGACTGTGGCGCGGAGAAATGAAATTAATGTGAAACTCAAGTGGAAGAGATTTCTGTAGCACACCTGATAAAATTTATGCCGCAAGGAGTTACAACTCGGATTAACCAAATCGACAATAGAAACAATTATTTATAGCTATCGAATATCGACGCTTTACAAGTCCTTCTTAGCAATATGAGCTAATCGAAAACTTAATTGTTATTAAATTATTTATAAGCTACAATGTAAACAATAGATTCTCCATTTCTGATCGAAAATAAGTGGAATTGAATGCAATCGAATAAATGTTATTAAAAATTTGCAGATGTTTTTTTTTAATATAATTGTTAAGCAAATATTCTTAAATATTTATAAAAGTTAGGAAAACTTCATAAAAGTACTCATTATTTTAATTAACTCTTAATATATACAAATGATATTACTGCCATTAAAATAGGCATACTTTAATTTATTTAATGATCTCATTATTTATAAATTTAATAAAAATTATATTATCATTTCTTTATTGCATTTAAATTGAAGTAGTTTTCATATATTAAGAAACAACATAATTCCAAATTTGCATTAAATTGCCAAGGAAATTTAGTTTTCAATTTACATTTCCTAACATTTATTTAACCCATAAAATAAGTAGTTTCACAACGCGTTTTCAGTGTCAATGTTCTAGTTTAATTGAATAACTTCCGCAGCGAATGCAAATTTGGCAGTAAAACGAAAGTTTTAATGCAAAATGCCTTTAAGCAAAAAACTTTGGATGTTAATCAAGTCAATGCTAAACATATCCTTCCATACTCATACACATGTAAGCTTTCACTTTTACATGACATTGCTAATTATGGCAAATGCGAGTGACTTCAATTAATTAGCTGCAATTTAGTTAAGCGGCTTATACGATAACTTTCGCTATGTGGCTCGACAAGCGCATAAACCGCAAACCCAGACAGACACACACATTTACACACACTCACCTATATACACACACACACAAACACACTTTCGGCATAATTAAGTGACTCGCATGAGGTGCAGATAAAGTGATTGGTTTTCTTAGCGACCGCAAGCTTGCCAAGCCACAGCCTTGTGACCAGTATTGTAATATGTCAAATCATTGCAAGTGTTGTACACAGGAATTATCATCATTGAGTAACTGTTATAATCGTTACTAATGCTGCCACATTTGTGCGGTTTCCGTACACACATACGTATGTATATATATCTTCATATAATTTAATTTACCATTATTGCTTGCTTATTACGGATGAGATTTGCTTAATTTGCTCACACTTTACATTATGATTGACGGCAAGACTGTTCAGTTTATGCAAATCTCCAGGGAAACTCTAAATATTTGAGATAATCAGGGAGTCTGAAGCACTTAGAGTGAGGGTAGCTTATCGCAGTTGACGCCATAGCGTTGCCCTTTATATTAAATTTGAGAAAGTTCCAAAAACAGCTCTGCAATTTTTACATAAACTTAATAACTACGAATACTTAAAAAAATGAGGCATATAATTAACTTATAATTTACAACCTTTTTAAAAATTTGTGAAACTATTTTATTGCAAAATATATAGACTTTACATAAAGTCTCAATTTTTTTAAAATTAGTATTTTCTTTAATTTAAAAAAAAAACAAAAAAAAAATTATTATTCTGTTCAATTTTCTAAGTCTTTAGAAGTGGTTTTTATTGTTTTGGATCTTCTAAATACTTAAAAATTGCAAGAAAAAAAAATGTTAATTTCCAGAAATGATAGTACAGTATTTTTTAGAGTTATAAAGGTGCATTTATTTTTAAAGATATGTTTTAAAATATATTATTCTTTCTGTAATATACAAAAGGCTTTTGTAAATTTAAAGTTTTTTCTTCACGGTCTTTACATTTTTATAGTCAAAAGCAGATTTTATTTATATAGAGGACAATCGCTTCCTTCAGATTTGCTAACTTGAAGCATTTTTCCCGAGACGCTTAACACTGCACGTAACTCACATTACGTATGCGCCCTGTTGACCCGATTACGCTAACCGCACACACAACCACACCTTATTGTGAGAGCCATTAAATCACACTTTGCACCTCATATCAAACAGCGACTGAGTTGGCCGCAGTCCGTTTAGACATTCCCGTAACCCTCCGACCATCTGCAGCTCCCAATCCCAATCTTGTTGGCTTTCAGATATTCGTATCGTCGTTGTCTCGTCGTCTCGTCGTATCGTCGTATCGTCGTGTCTGGCAGCTGAAAATCACAAAAGTGCACACACTTAACAATCGTTAAGTTCATGTGGCCCCTGCAATCTATGCCAATGTGTACAATACATGTGCAGTCGTACAATAAATTTCAAAGCCAAAAAAAGGAGAGAGATGCATGAAAAGACTGAGACAGAGTGTGAGGCAGACGGAGAGGGAGAGAGGCAGGAAGAGTCAGTGCACACACCCGAACAACACAGACATTTATTACAGTAATTGAAATTATTGCACATTTTGCGTTTGGCAAGGCGGAACGAAAGAGAAGGTATGGGAGAGATGGAAAGAAGGGGAAGAAGGAAAGGAGGGGAAAGAAAAACAACAAGAGTAAAGTTGTATCCTGGCAATGGAGTGCCGACTCCTTTGCAGCCTGCTGTGCGATCTCTGCTAGTTAAATGCATTTTTATATGGCAGCCACGCCTTCAGTTTGCCAAGCACTTTGTTACAGCTTCTCGATGGGGGAGAAATGTGGTGCGGTGGTGCGGTATGTGGTGCACTTCGCTTCCTTTATTTTATGTGCAATAAAATTAACATATACAGACATTTTGTGATAAATTACCGCATCACGTGATATGCCTGAAAACGACTGTAAAAATATGTTGAACGACTGCAGCGACGACGAGACGCGACTGTGGTAAGTTCAGCAACTGCAACGGCCACATTTAATTTGAGTATTTTCCCTGGCCGCATTAAAAGTGAAATTGTGATTACAGCAAAAGTTGTTGCCTGGCATTAAATGCCGCAAGATGCATACCACAGACGACTGAGGACTGACGATTGTCCCCTCAGAGCTGTCCCTCCCCGTTGTGGTCTGCAACTTTCTCTGACATTTAGCGACAAATGCCTTTGCGTATTTGCTGAAGGACAATGCATTCATTTAAATTTGCTCAACAGTGCGTATGCGTGATGCGTTTTAATAGCTTAAAAGCCATGCGGCCACTGAGTGGCTTACAAATGTTTTGTATGCACCTTTTTGTGGCAAAGGTGCTTTGACTTAACAGCACAAGTAGATTAACTTAATAGCTTAAGCGCGGTTACCTTTCGTGTGTACTTGTAATTCTTTCAAATTAAATTGAACTTGATCTTTTAAATTCAAATGCTTCTTTAAATCAAGTAAGAATCAGTATTTAAACCATACCTGTTAAATTTCGATTAGGATTACTAATCAATTAGATTATTTTTGGAAATAATCGTAGTGATTATATAATTCACTGTTGAAAAATTTGTGATTATTTAATGATTACGATTACCAAAAATCAAAAAAAAAATCAAAGATTATTACAATTATTCAAAAAAATCAGATATAATCAAAAATAATCAAAAATAATCGTTTTGATTATTTCCGATTTTTTCCTGATTATTTCTGATTATTTTAGCTTTTTTAGATTATTCATGATTTTTTAGTAAAAAACCAAATTATTTTCAATTTTCACAATCAAAGTAGCCAAAGCTTTTGATTTTAGTTGCTTTTTGTGCTGTCTAAAAGCATTAAATTTAGAAGAAAGCAGGAAGCAGCTAGAAAAATTCCGTAGCTCACTAGTTAGAGTTGACGACCTGTTATACTCCGAACTTTCAATGTTGAGGTTCGATTCTCCTTATGTGTGAAGACTTTTTTTAAAATCTGCTTTGATGAAATTTTTTGTGTAAAAAGTGATTTATTTTTGTTGGTTTTTTTGAATCATCGAAACATGTAATAATATTTGGTACGTATTGATGGCGGAACAGGAGGAGCGCTCAAGAGGTCTACATTTGTGGCGTATACACTCGAAAACAAGATATTCTAGTGGTTGGATTAATATCCGCACAAAAAAAGACTTGCCGACTATGTACATCTGCAGTAAGTTCATGCAAGTGATGGTAAGGTCTTTATTCAAGTTGAATAATTCAACCAGTACAAAAGCAACCATAATCAAAAGCCTTGGCTACTGGATTGTAAAAATTAAAAATAATTTGATTTTTAATAGAAAATCATGAATAATCTAAAATTACGTTTATTTTGCAATTGATATCATATTAAAAAGCAAAAACTTTTAAATATTTAAAATATGTATGTAACTAAAAATAAGTCTGATAACTATGTGATTTATAGAATTTTAATAACAATTAAGAATATTACATGCACTTGATATAAAATCTCTGTCCAGTTCTGTCCAATTTCTTACTTTAAACAAAATTCAACTTAAATTTTAGTTGAGTTTATTTTGCAGCTTGACATTTTGAGTTGGCTTAGATTACGCACGTTTCGTTGTGTGCCCGTGAGCCAAAAAACAGGCAACAGGGGCAACAACTACAGCTATACGACCTCCCATGTAAATATTTAAATTATTTATGTGCCATTTTCAGTTGTGTCAACAACAGAGGTGCCTGTTGCCTTCTACTCCCACCACCCATTTATTACCCGCTGCATTTCCTTCCTCCAAAAGGTGAATAGGTGCCTTTAGTTTGTTTGCTCATTTAACGGCATTTAATTGCATAATTTTCGGTATACACTCAAATTAATTAGCCAAACTATGGGCTAAGGCCTGCCATTTATTTTAGCTTCAATTCGGTTTTAAAGGTCGTGACCTAAGGGGGTTCAAACTTTTGGCAAACTTTAATTGCGCCTACATTCAGTCGTTCTTTGGGACTAACACTTGAATCAACAACGGTATTGGGTTTGGAAACATGCACGTGTGGCAATCATATCCAACTATTTTCACACTCGGCTACATTTAATTAAAGTTTTCCAAATCTATATATGTGCGGGTGGATGCGAATATGTGTGTGTGTGTGTTTGGTTGTGTGTCTTCGTATTTGGGCTCCCTTTTTGCATACAGACTGTCAATTTGGTAGAGCATACAAAGCGGCGTTTGCAAGTTTTCTTGGCCTTCAACTGTGCCATAAATAAAATGCAATAAGCTCAGCTCCTTCTTCTACTTCTTCTTCTTCGGCTTCCCTTTTTCCAACAATTTCATTTGCCTCCCTTACCGAATTTCCTACTTCACCCTGAACCGTGACAGCAAAAGCGTTTTCAATAAATTTTCTTACACCACAGGCCAAGTGTGTAGTTACATGTGTGTGCGAGTGTGTGTAACATTTCAATTCACAAGTTTTCATTTTAATTTTCGTTATTCGTTTTGGTTTTCATTTTTGGTGATTCCCCGCACAAAATACGATGTGTTGCCTACTTTTGGGGCTGCCATTAAAATGCATTGCCATAATATGCGTTTTATATGCAAAACTCCAATTGGTATCAATAGATTCCCTTCAATTCCCTACACACTCACAGTTTGAATACTTTTACTAGTATATTAAGAGTAAAAGCCTCAGTTAGTGGCCTTATTTATGGGCTAACTGATGTGCTAAGCAGCCATATACATGGAAAACGAGGTTACACCTGCTGTTTTTTATGCAAACAGAGCTTCTTACTTATAAGCATTCCAGATAAATTAAAAAATAAATGATTATATCTGTTTAAGACAGCTTGAAAAAACTTATACAATATACTTATACAAAGTTGAATTCGATTCTGGGATCAAAAATACTCTTTTAAGATATTTGTTAAAATTTAAAAAAGTCTTTATCGCCTCTTATATTTATTTTTCATTTCAATATATATTTCGAATCTCTGAAAATATCTATATCTAAATACGCATTCCATAAATGATAGGCACGCTGCTCATTAAATTTCTATCTGCCTATTAAATAAATAAAATATTAGGAAATGGTAAGCATAGAAAATTTAAGACGAAAATAAAAATAATACATACAATTATTATATGTAGGATTCCATCTCAGTATATTGCAATGCAATTTACAAATTTGTGAATAGTATATAATCTTTAATTTGTGTCTTCTAAATTGTGCTTGAATTTCTTATTTTTACATGTAAAAGCTCACATTCTCAATTCATAGTAAATTTAAAAATATTTTGTATTAATCAGAGCTCGCCAATAACAGTTGACCGTTTTTACTTTTGCGATGTACTCACTAACATAACCGAAAAAAACATGCCCGCTCGCTCTTTGTCTGACAGAAAAATTAGATTTTCTTTCTTTTTGAGTTGAGTTGTCTCAGTTGAACTAGTCTAGTAACATTTTTTCAATAACAATTTATGGAGAAAAACCGATTGAGTGCTCAAAATATGAGAGTCACCAGGTAAAAAAAAAACTAAAAACTCAGTTAAAACGGTTATCATTTTTTTTTTATGTTCCATTTGGACTTTTTAAAATTTCGAAAAGTTGAACAATATTTAATTTAGCCTCCAATAATAGCATGAATACCCGATTTACTTCCTGTACACATAATAAATTTACATACATATGTTATTATTATTTAATCAGTGTTAAGCTTTACAACCAAAGAGAATTTAAATTTTCTTCGCTTAAGGAGCTGGGTTTCTACGACAGAATAAAATTAAATAAATAAATGCAAAGACTTTTATTTTCTTCGCTCATTTTAAAATTGACAGTTACTAGCCCGAGAAAAGGGAATCAAAAAATTGTGAGCTGTTAATTTCTGACACATTGCCCCAAAAGTCAGTAAATAAAAGTTATTTTTTCTGGTAGTAATAGAATTGAGTGATCGGGTTTTTCTTGTAATTCTTAATCTTTGTTTCTTTGCGCATGAACACAATGATGATGGTAAATTGAATGTACTTACTTATGCCAAAACATGTTGCCCGCCAGCAGTGGCATCTCCATGAGCAGAGCCGACAGCAAGGACGTCTTGCCACTGCCATTCTTGCCCACAATGATGGTCAACTTGCCCTTGGGTATGGCCATCTCCTGGATATGTAGCTGGACAAGGGGCATGTGACTCTGGGGCTGCCAGGTGAAGAGACCATCGTTGATGGACACCGCGATATCGTCGGGCATCTTGAGCAGCAGTGAATCACGTCGCCAACTATCCGTATTCCTGGCACGCAATACTGAAAACTCCAGAGGTTTTTCAACGGTACCACCAAAGAGTTTGGGAGGACGAATGGCCACATAGGGCGTATTCCTTAGTAACTCACGTCGCTGCTGAACGAGCTTGGTGTGGCCCAGTTCATGGGTGAACGATGGCTGGGATTTGTCATCCGTCTGCTCGGCATTCGACTGCAGCAGAGGTGTAATCGGTTCCGATTGTGCCAAAGGTGCTGGCGATGGCGGCGATGGCGGCTGGGAATCGGGAATGCGTAAACGTAATGCGAGTCGTTGTTCCTTTAACCGATTTTCCGCCTGGGCTGTGCGCAGTATCAGATTGGATTTTTCCTGTGTCTCGTACATATCGAGCGAAGCATCACTTTTACTCAAAATACGCGCCATATTCCTGATACCCTCGAATTGCTTTTGAATCTCCGGAGCATGCAAAAATCTCTCTAGACGACGCGTCGATACTCTTGCCGCTATGATAATTGGCACCGTTATGGGAAAGATCAGCAGTGGCACCGTTAGCTGCTGGAACAATGCCAGGGCCGAGAACAGGTGACTGGCATTGAAATTCTGGTGAGAATCCTGCGGCAGGTAAACATAGACAGCCAAGGTGACCAATGTGATCAACACCGTTGAAATATGCGTCAAAATGGCTGTGAATCGCATGAAAGCAATTGGATTAGATTATAATCAATTGATGTTATCACTACCTACTCATAAATGTCCAGTACATAGAGTCCTTATTGAGATACTTGAGCTCCTTCTTGCGTGCTGTTTGAATCTTTCTCAGAAATACCTCATCCCAGGCATTCAGTTTAATGATCTTAATTCCTATCAGCGTATCGTGTATTCGCTTCAATCGCTCATCTGTGTATTTCTGTGGGACAATTAAACAAATAAATATGTTTTAAGAGTTATGTAAAACTCGATAAACTTTTGGTTTCAATTTTTAATTAATGATTATAGAATAAAAGATATTTTTTAATTTGCATTAAAAAAATTTTAATAAAATTTATTTTTCCATTTTGATAATATAAATTGCTTTAAACTGATAATAAATAATTTAAAAAACAAAAATTTAAACTGATAATAAATAATTTTATAAAACAAAAATTATAAATCAAACGCTGCTTAATTATTAGCCTTAAATTTAATTATTTACAAGATTTGATAACTTAAGGTTTAAAACATATTAACCGTATCTAAAAATAAATTATTTATTTATTATTTAAATTGAAAGTTGGAAATGAGCCGATTGATACCATATAGAATGCATAAAGCAATCGCATTTAATTATAATATAAAATATCAAAACAATCGCATAATTCTTTCATACAAATTTTTATTTTACATAAATAAAATATTAAATTTTTAATCAAATAAAATTTCATGTGAGAAATATCCTAATCAAAAAATAATTAATCAAGATAGTTTCGATCTATCTTTATCTCCGAAATATATTTTGAAAATTCTTGAATGGAAATTGAAATTGAAATCAAATCAGAGAAAATGTACCATAAATATTTGTCAGCTTATTTTCTGCCTATTTACATTGGTTTAACTACAAAATAACTTGGCCAAAACTTACATTGGCCATAAGTGACTGACGAAAAAGCCCCAACAATCGAGTAATTTGAACAGCTGGCCAGAAGCAAAAGCCGAAATTCAATTAACTGAAGTTGACCAGCTAGCAATAACTTTAAATTGACCACAAATCTGTTAACAGGAAACTTTTAATGAGCCGACAGCAATAGCAACAACAACAACAACAATTCGGACAAAGTTTGAGAGAGCAAACCCCAAAACAAATTCTCGACTGTTAAACGTCAAAATAACAAGCTGGCAACAAGCAAATGGCCAAGACGCAGCTGACCATTTTGGCCATTTCATGCTTAATACAAAATGTTATGAATTTCATTTAATATTGAAATGCTTTCAACATAATTAAAGTGTATGTAAACTGCATATTGGATTAAAGGCAAACATAAGTCAATTGTACAATTTCTTACTTACCGCTATCACATCGGCATTCTTGGACATCGCATTCCCGATGAGAAACTGCAACGGCGTCATAATGACAATACAGACAATGGCACCAATCACCGCACTTATGCCCAACTTCAGATATAGCAAGTAGATGACAATGGCTATCTGTAAGTAAATACGATTACAAATACAAATATGTGCACGAGTATATGAATGAATTACATGTAGTATTCAATTGATTTGCTTATGCAAATTATGCAGACATTGCAATATATACACATATTTGTGCTTACATATATACCATGACAGTGTCTCGAGTGTGCAAGTGTGTATGCCTAAAACATAATTATGTTGTGAGTCAAATATTTGGGTAATTACCATTTGGCTAATAACATGTTCAAGTTGTGCAGCATAAAATAGAAATCAATTTCATGTGTGGAAGATAGATAACTTAAAGCACAAGTGTGTGTTATTCAAATATATCTATATATTTATTACAGAATGTGACAATCGACTGTTGAGTTAGTTGCATATTTAAACATTTATCGAATCTTATTTTAAATAAAAGACCAAGTAAACAATATTTAAAGGAATCACCATTTATTAAACAGAGACAGTATAAATCATCAATCGAAAATTTTAAATAAGATTCGAGCCATAGATTGCTCTAATGATTAAAAAATAATAAAAAAAAATAACAGATAAATATCTGGTAGGCGGTTTGAGAAGTTAAGATTAGGAATTGACTCAGAGATTTTAATATTATAGCAAGACTGGTAAATTCTCTAATGATATGATTAGTTGAGAAGATTAAAAGATGTCTTTATACATAAGTAGTATAAAAACTGATAAAAATGGTACAACATTTTTCTGGAAATCCAAAAATAATGTATTGTTATGACTTTATAAATATTAAATAAATAATAATAATATATAAAAATTCATTATCCAGTTGAAATTAATAACTTTCTTTGGTTTCAAATTCAATTATTATTAAATATGTATTTTGTCGTAAGATTCCCAAATTTGCTACTAACAATCCCGAACCACAAGAACCTCTAAAACAATGTTAAATAATTTGCACCAAAACTGTGTTATGCAGAATTCCTGTAAGCCTCTTATCAAATTTAGCCTGAATTTCCTGCATGTATCGAAGATATTAACACAAATGGAACCCACACGTACTGTGAATGCTGACAATACCTGCTAACTTAAATGTTAATTAATTTTTTACACAATAAGCCCAAGTAACCAAATGCTATGCTAGACTGCCACACCGACCGAATGTCTGGTAAATCCGAATCGGCCTGCATACTAACGAGTAAATTATAATGCAGCTGTTGCCAGGATACTCCACAGTCCACACCGCAAATGCTAAACCAGGCAAAGGACGAGCCACCGCACTCCCAAAAACATTTGCAAATCAATTCATTTCGATATAGAGAGAACAGTGGAAACTGGAATCTGAGAACTGAGAACTGTAACTCGACCAGAAGGCTGCACCAAAGTAAATACAACCTCATGGCTAATTATGCCGAACACATTTAATACTAATAAATTATGCGTGTGTGTAAGTATGTTTATAAGTCTCATGGTCCGTGTGTGTGTGTGTGAGTCTGATTATTATACCCTGTAGAAAGTTGGCACAGCTAAGGTTTATAAAAATCCATAGCAGGAGAATCTTTTAGTTACAGACTTGATTTTTCGCATTCAAATTAATTTTAAGTAATCATCTACAAATTTCGGGAAAAAAATTATACATCAAAGAACATAAAATCACTTATAATGCGAATTTATTCCATGCCATCAATAAATTCAGCAAATTTTTTAAATGTTACAGAAGCTATAATGAATATTTCAAACAGCATAAATCATAAATTTTTGAAAAGTTTAAAAGACCATCTAAATATTATTAAGCTGCCAACAATAATTCGATATTAAATATATTTAAAAAATAAAACAATTAACAGAGCATTAAAAAGTTTATAACACACATATTTTAAATAGCTGTTATTTAGTTAAATCATTAACATGTTTGTTTAATTAAAGAAAAATCCCCAGCTTAAAGCCCTGTTTGCGTATTCAGTAGTCATTATTTCCAAATGTTTACATAATGTATTCCAACATCATGGCCATTTGAAAGACAATCGCAAATAAAATTTGCATGCAATGTGCAAGAAATTGCACAAATAAAATACAAATCAAATGCATTGCAATTTACGAGTATAGAAGGCCAATTACTACACCAAATAAATCTATGTAGTGTGATTAAGGCAACAACTTGAAGTGTTATAAATTAGGTTTCAATGAAAAAGTTTTACAAAAAATTGCACACAAGATGCTCGTAAATTACAAGTACATACTTTTAAATTTCTGAGATACGAACCTTAAATGGTATTGCCCAGGCATAGTGAGAGATCCAAAAGAATTGCATAATATTTAGCGTATCCTCCGTCATATGATTCGTAATGGCGCCAATGTCATGTTGGCCTGCGAGCGGTACAATAAAACATAGTTTAATAAATTACATTTACATAACGAATTTTAATTGAAGCAAATTTTAGTGGAAACGTTAGTAAGGATTTAGGGTAACTGTAATTCATTTTTTAATTTTGTTTTTGATTACAAAAAAGATTTAAGTAAATAACATTTTTATTCCGTATTTTAACTGATGGAAATTTTAGTTGAAACATTAGTAAGGATTTAGGGCAACTTTAATTTATTTTTAATTTTGTTTTTCATTGCAAAAATTTACTTTATATGAAAGTAACTTAACAGCAACTAACGAAACTGTTACAGCTCTTGTACAATCCTATAATTGTGTGAATTAGATATAAACAGTAAAAACTATATGTTGTTTTTTAATAAACATATTATTCCCTATATTTAATTATCCCTATTGGAACCAGCTTTATTTACTGCACTACTCATAACATTTAAAAAATAAACCAAATATACATACTGCTGATAATAAGGTTCTCAAAATATTCATAAGTGATTTGCTTACAATTATTTTTATAATTGTTAATTACTACAATAAAAAATCGATATTTATCGAATTTTTAATGCACGCACGTTGTGAAATTTCTTACTTCAAATGTTATATAATATTTATTAACAATTGAATACTTTTAATAATTACTTATATCAATGCTAAACCGATTTTGCTGCTATAACTTACTTTCTTCAAAATATATCCCAAATTTATACTTTACTAATTTTGAAAATTTTAATATTTATCATATTCAAAAGTTTAAATTTTATAAATTCTATATTTAAATAATATACTTTATAATTTTCTAAAAACTGTTTTCATTTCATAGAAATTCAAGTTTATATTTTGAAATAGAACTCACAATTATTCTCAAATAGAATCCTAACAAATATGTACATAGATACTTATTATTTAATTGACTGAGCATCTCAATGAAACCGACAAAAACCATGAGAAGTGTATTAACTTTTATAATAAACTGATTGCAATCGACTTACTAACTTACTGGTATATCAAGTATATCAATCTATACTAACAACAAACCGAGTTCTGCCATAAAACCTGTCGGGCAATAAACTTTTGCCGCTGGACATGGTGAGAGCCACTCGAAAAGCAATTTGTCTTTACGGGACGCACACAAAAAGCAGCTCTAATCGCATCTAAAAACAAATAGTAGCCGCTAGTCGAAAGTACAACAATTCCAGCCAGTAACGGCCACGCCCATTTAAGCCAATTACAAATGGACATTCGGCCAGGTTCGCTGCTAACAGCAAACGCTTCAGCCGTAAAACTTTCAATTAACACCAAACGCACATTTACCTCTGTCAAACACGAGTGTGTTTGATATGAGAAAGGGAAAGAAAAGAAGGGGAGGATAAAGGAAAGGAGGGGCAAAGGAACATATACAAACACTCACCGCCGGAACGCTCTGTTTGTTGTGGGGCATCTACCTCTGCAGGCTTATCATTGGGAGTCAACTTAATGTCGCCATTTTGTTGCACATCAGCAGCAGCAGCAGTAGGGGAATTTCCAGTGGCAGGGTTGCCATCACCACCATCAGCATCAGCATCATCATCAACATCATCATTATGGGCAGCATTGTTGCCACAACCGCTGCTGGCATTTAGAAGCAAACTTTTACGATAAATTAGACCCTGTAGCGATGTTTTAATCCTGATGCCCGTCATATTGAGCACATGCGTTGAGGCCTGTGACAATGCGGCCTGTGCCAATGCGGCCAACAATACAATCCAAGCAATGCTCCAGCCATTTGTTAGCAAATCCAACCATCTGGCATAGTAAATTCTCACATCGCCAATGCCAATACCCATACTGAATACATCATCATTATCAACATCATCATCATCGGCATAGTAAACAACATCATCAGCAACATCTGTGGCCGCATTAGGGTTACCATCACCATCCATTTGGGGCTGCTCCAGTGCCGTCGCATAGAGTCCCTCAATATATTGCACTATTTGCTGGATGGCAAGTGGACCAATCAATGCAAATAAATCACCGGCCAACTTTAAAATGCCGCCCAATGCAAACATGCGCCAACTGTTCTTTATATAGCAATACCACAAAGATGGCGGCGTATTCGATTTTTTCTACAATTAAAGAAAATCACATATAGAAGTCTGATTAAAATACTATAAATGTTATTAACGATTTGTTTTAATGAAGTGCGTTAATGTAAAAACCAGTTGACACAATGATTTGAAACCTTTACCAAATAATCATAAAATAATAATTAAATCATAATATTTAGTTCGATTTTTAAGTTTTACTCTATCAGCATTATGCAGTATTTAATGCTTTTCACATTTCATCACAAAGTAATTGCACGAAACGTATTCTTGCATTGCCATTCGATGTCCACTATGCGCATTACGTATACGACATGTAGTTCGTATGAACAGTACGCAATTAATAAGCACATTAATACCAGACGTTATTTGACTGCTTTGCCATCGCTTTGTCATTAAAAGTCCACACAAAATGCATATAAATTAACATTAAAAAACTGATAGCCTAGTAAGAAAGATACAGATAAAATGTGAAATGACTCAAAGATACCATGCTCTCCAGAAACTAATACTAAAAAGAAATGTTAAGTTTTGTAATATTTAATATCACTGGAGTCGTTTAATATCTAGTATATTTTTACTTATATTATTATATATTTATAAATATTATGCTTAACCCTTCCATTTTTATTCTTTTGTGTATGTACAGGATATTTAACAGACAATGATCAAACTTTCACTTTGTTATCAAGTATATTGTAGAGTCTCTGGACTCATTGCAAGCATTTCATTTAATTTTTTTATGTTTCTTTTTTTTTATTTGCATCGATAATTTATTGCATTTGGCCAACGGCGGCATTGCATTTAAATAAATAATTAAGCAATTTGCTTGTTGGGCTTTTTGCAAATGAAATACAATATTTTCTTAATGGAATTTCAACAGAGTCGGAGTCAGGCCAGGCCCAAAAAGAAGACTCAATTGTATCACTTTTTTTTTGGCCAGAAGCATTTAATTATTAACATTAAAAATGTATGCTTTTTAATTAAATGATGCTTAATGCGTACAGTTTTTATTTAATGCATTTAATATATGGTTTATTATGACTACAGTAAAAGCTCTATATGAGAAAGACAGCTAAAGGCGAAATGGAGTATTGTTCGCTGCTCACAGAGCACTTATATTTAATTATTTATATATGAAAAATTTATTAACGGCTTTGAGCCATTATAAACTAAATTGTTTTAAAACAACTCACCTCTTTCTCCGTGTATATATACAGAAATCGATCGTAGTGTGCCCTCGCACTATCCTCCAAACGCATATGGCCAAGATCTTCCAGCTCAAGAGGATCTTTATAGCCCAACCAGAGCAAGGGCGTCATCCACCAGAAACAGATCTTGGAATAGAATGTGGCAAGCGAATGCTTATAGCCAATACGATCATAATCCTCCTCATAATCATCACGATAGCGCTGTAAAAAATATATTAAAAATAATTTAAAAATATATATATACACTTATATATGTTATATGTAGATTTAAAAAAGACGAACTTTGAATGAAGTTCCTTAACTTTTAAAGTGACAGGGAACACACACATTCTCCAGGCCAACAAAGAAAACAAAGCCAGGCTGAAACTGGACCATAACTCAAAAGCAACTTAACAACTGGTCTTAAGTTTCGCCAACAGATTTCACTTGCACCTCTCTATTCTTTTGCTTCTCCATCTGGTGCCACAAGCAAAAAGACAAGATGACATTTCGTAGCCTTGCCTTGCATGTGTTACTGCCACTTGTAACTGGATACCCTGTACTTACAAAAAAGAAGGGTGTGCTTGAAGCAAACCAATAAACAAAAAATATACAAAGTTAACAAATAAATTATAAAAATTTTACTGACACTTTATTAAAATAAATTAATATTTTGAAAACGGTTTTAAAAACGGTTTCCTTAGGAAGACGATTTCTTACAATATCAGACTTTCAACATTTTTAATGAAATTAATATTTTCAAGACAGAAAAGAACTTTAAATCAGAGATCATAATTATTATGAGTTTTATTAAAAAAATGATCTAGTAATGATTATTTAAAGATTTTTAGCGATTTTTAGGGATTTTAATCAATGATAATGATAAATCTTGAGCAAAAAAATAAAACTCACAAGTAATCATTATTTGTGATTTTTATTTGTTCGCTAAAAATAAAACTCACTTTTTATGGGTCCCCTGGGTTAGTCTTTCAAAGGAATATGAAAAAATACTAGGTGAAAATCCTAAACAAAAAGCATGAATTTAAAATAAGTTTTATTTTGAGCGAAAAAAAATAAAAATCATGAATAATGATTGTTTGTGTGTTTTATTTTTTCGCTCAAAATAAAAAAAATGATCATTATTTATTTGAATATGTCATAGATTTTTTATGTGAAAAAATGTTAATAATCATTATTTGCGGTTCCTGCTTGAAATTGTTTGCTATCATTTTCTTACTGCCAATTTAAGGTAATTCATAGTTCACTTATTTTTCTTTGGAACTCAGGGTATTTGATAGTTGATCAATTCAAGTAATATTCTTAAACTTGTAGTTTTTTTTTGTTTTTTGTGTTGTTTTTGGAATGCAACACGTTTTGTATGCTGCTCAACGCCTTAACAATGGCACTTCGCCTCGACAGTCGTTTGGCTTTTCTTTTGCCAGCCTTTTGTTGTGTTCCTGTTGCTGCTTTTGTTGTTGTTGTTGTTGCTGAAAGTGCTGCAGATTGCCAGTTTTAGCCAGTGTGGCAGTTGTTGTGGCATTTGTTGCACTTAAGCGCCTCTAAAGCAGTCGTTTTTGTGGCACTCGACGTGCGGTCAAGCACGCAACGCCTTGAAGTATGCAAACGCTTTGCCAAACTGACATAAATAAAATATTTGTTGAGCACCAAAGGCTTTGAGAGCAAGAGATTGAGAGAAAATAAGCGGCAAATCTGCTCTTAACCTCAATTAAAATGTAAACATATTAAAATCCCACTCCGTCTAAACCAATGCTCTTTCCCAACTGAGCTAATCCCTTGTTAAATTAAATAAAATCTTTTGTATTGTCATCTCTCATCCCTTGCCCTTCTCCTTATCCTTCTCCCCGTCTGCTCCACTGTCCTGATCTGTGCCTCCGACTCGACTATTTGCTCGGCTAATTTTACGCGCACGCTCCGCTAAAATGCAAATGCAAAACTGCACTTTCCCCTCACTCACCCCTTGCACTTTACCGCCTATCTCAACATCCGTTTTGCACCCACAACAGCAACAATAACAACATCGAAAAACAAACCGTCCGCCTTGTACGCTTATACTCTAACAGTTTAAGGGTAGCTGGGCATAATTAAAAGAAATGTCCAAATGTACAATTTCGCTTAAAATAAATAAATAAACTATAGTTAAAAACAATCAAATCCTTTTAACAAAAAATCAGTTTTCATACAATGTCAGACATTTAATTTATCTGATATATTTTTGAAGTCTCAAAATCGACTCTCTTTTGATGAATTTGAGCATTTATTGGAATAGAATACAAAAAAATAAAAAAAGTATTTATCAAAAGTTTACTAAACAGTTTAAATATATATATTGAGTGCAATGCAATTCAATGGCCGTGTTCACCAGAACTAATCGATCAGTAATCATGTATCAGAAATGAAAAAATTATTTATGGGCTTCTGGCGAACGCTTTGATGAAATTTTGAGGCAAAATCAAAGCGAACTATTTTAGTGATGAATTTCCAGTCATCATAATCACAAAATTTTAAATCATGATTGCTCATCACTGTCTTTCACCAGAATAACCATAAAAATTTCATCGATATTCTGTTGTCGATTTAGTCTGGTGTAATTGGCCATTAACATAAACAAAAATGTCATAAATGTACAATACATTTTGTTATTTAATTTAAAAATATACTAAACTTAGGCCCGTTTTTTCAATGTCTTGATACCTATTGAAAAGAAAATTTGTCGTATATACATTTATATGTACATTGAAAAAACGGCCCTAAATAAAACTGTTAACAGATCTTTGAAAATGAGTTTTAAACAAATAATTATTTTAGCGTATTATATTTTTCATTTTAATTAAGAAAACAGCGTCTTACTACTGTAAATTTGCTATTTTACATTTATAATTTTAGAGTACATAATAGTCGAGTATTCTAGAGACTTCCATGCTGTTTGTATTTTCGGTTTTTGTGTTCAACGTTGCATGGCATTATTTGCTCACGCCCCTGCCAGACTCCCATTTCTCCATTTTGGAAGCAGCCGCCACGCCCCCCAGCCACGCCACAAACTTCCTTTATTAAAATTATGCACTGCATGGCGGATCCCAAATTAGGTTGGGTCTTCTATCTCGACTCTCGAGAAGCGAGTGCAAATAAGCACAGCACGTGAAGCGGCATTTTGTCAGTGCCGCAGTTTCCGGTACTTCAGCTTTATAAATGGGCGGCAGAAGGGGAAAAATGTTGACAAATGCCCAACGCTCAATTGTTTGCTATAGTCTATGACTATGCCTTTCGGTCCCCATCGCCTCTATTGGCCTGCATTTGCCCGTCCTTCTAAAGAGAAACTTTCACAATTACCTCAGAACAGCACTTACGAATGTTTAGCATACTCAGGGGCGTCTTCCATGTGAGCACAAGAATTTACATAGTTTTCCCTTCTTTTTATATAATGGGAAAGGCGAAGGGAAAGTGGAAAGTTTTTTGCGAAACCAAAGTATGCCTTCCATTTGGCTTTTTAGCCTCAGCTGGCATTGATTTGATGTTTGAATATTACTCATACGACATGTGTATGAATATCTCAAGAGAAAAGTTGAAATAACTGCCTGAGAATTGTGAGAAAAGAAGAGAAAAAATGAGGGAAAGTATTCATACTGAGCATGCCGGCACATAAATTTAGCTAAGAATAATCAATAAAGAAAAAGATTGAATAAAAAATGCATGCGAACGTTTGCTCATGTTCCTGTCAACGTTAACAGCCACTTTAGCATGTTGTTGCAAGACTTCTTCTATTTAATATCAGTGTAAGTGCACTTAATTTCTACCTATCAATGTATAACATGTTTGAGCACTTAAAAAAGCCTCACTGAGTTTTTTGTTATTTACCAATTACATAATGAAATGCCCCCATAAAAATCAGTCAATAAATTAAGTTTAGTAGACTAGTTCTAAAATTGTTAAAATTGTATCTGTAAGACCTCTCTAAATTATCAAATTGTGTCAACTACTTTTATACACTTGATTATTTCATGCTTATAATAAACATTATTCTTGACATTTAATTCGCAATATCGTAGTTTCTACTCTCCAACTTATCACATCTTTTTATTCGCCCGCAGGCACACTAAGTGTGCTATACTTTTCACTTTTTTTTCTACAATGATTAATATTTGATATGCACATTTTTGTGGCAACTTATACACTTTTGTGTGCTACTATCACATGCAACAGCATTAGTGCATTTGGCTGCATAACAATGACGAGCAGAAGAAGTTGAGGTCCAACTTTGGTCCCCCGACCAACAGCTCCAACGCCGCACAGTGGGACCATTGCCCCATTTATTTTGCAAAAATCGTACCTTTTGAACCAAATGAGATAATCGAGTAATTTAAATTGCATATGACAGATAACTCGTCAACCTATGAAATAAGTGACGAAAACCTTCATGGATAGAAATACCTAGCAGAACACTAACTTAAAAAAGCTTCAGTATTCATTTCTCTTAATATATATATATGGTTTTGTACCCAGCCAGATCCAATCTTTTACGTAAAATCAAAAAAACTAATGCAACCTCACAATAAAAACACGCGGCATAATTGAAGATTCATAATATGTCAGATTGGTTGAAATCGGACTACTATATCATATAGATGCTATAGGAATTGAGTCGATATATGCTATTCTAATAATTCACACCAAACAATAATTTTTTTAACAAAATATTTTTTTTTAGTAATTTTTAAATATAAAAATTTAAAAATGAAACAAATAAAAACAAAAGTTGTAAAAATATTTTTTAGGGTTCCATAAAATTATTTTTTTACAAATTTAAACTGTGATAGCCCCTAAGTAATCATTTAGATGGCGTGGCACTTTTCTTAAACACTTATTTTATAGGTTGAAAAAATGTATATGTATATCATGTGCCATTAAAATTATTCGATTATTTCATTTGGTTCAAAAGTTACGATTTTTGCAAAGTACAATAAGCAATGGCCCCACTGTGCGGCGTTAGCAAACACTGGCAAATATGTATAGTATAAACACAGCCGTATATAGTGAGTTTTATATACATATACTCGTACACTGTCACAGTCGCTATCTTCTTGCCAGAGTCAGTCGAGGTTTCTTCTTTGCCTTGGCCAAAAAGGTAAGCGGCAAAATCGCCTAATGTAACTTTAATGTTTTTATTTGCTTTGTTACTTTACTTCGCTTATTGCGCTGTGTCTCTTTTAGTCTACATCCTCTTCTCCTTCTCCTTATTTTCCTTATTATTATTGTTATTATTTTTGTAGTTGTTGTTGTTATTGTTTGTCTCTTATTGCTGGGTATCTGTGTGGCGAGTAAGTTTGCCTGTGTGTCCTGTGTGGCAACTTTGGATTTCCGGTCTCAAGCGGAAATAATGTCAAGCATGAGGAGACACACGAACTGATGCTGAAGCTTTCCTTCTTCTGAGTTTTGAGCTTACTTCAACTGTTTAAATATTGAATTAGTTTTCGGGGGCATATATTATATGTAAATTTCGTTAAAGAGATTTGCCAAAGCACACTTGCATTTAATTATGCAGAAATATGCATAATCTCTTAGCTGAATAAAAGCAAAGGAAATCTGATATAATTGAAAGCAGCTGCCCCCAAGAAACCACACACTTTTCTTATGATATTGTTATAAGTTTCAATATTTTTGAGACACCTCTTGACCTTTAATCAACACCATCAACTAAGCTGTAAACATTTAATGAAAATGATTAGAATTGACCTTCACTTACCTCTTTATAAATGGTATATCCATCAAATACGGCCAAGATCAATAAGCTGAGCACTGTGATGCTGACCAAACTGGTCTCCAGTTCCAAGAAATCTTCATAATAGAACACCTCGGCCAGTTCATCGATGCGCAGGAGGAAAACCAACATTTCCACGGTGATGCTGCCATACAAAAAGTCTGTGAAATGAGGCCGAATTTGATTAATTTTGCTGACAGCAAATTATCAGAGTCTGCAAAACAGAGGCACACACACTTTTGTATGTAGATACGCACCTGTCACCTTTTTGCGCTCGAGCAGACGATGATAGCACATTAGCATAATTGTCAACAGAATGGCGGCCAAAGCATTCCAAACGGCGCCAGAGCCGATGACAATCATAACATTCAGTTCCATGGGCGACGACTCAAAGAGCTGGTTCAGTTGCTCGACATGGCGCTGTGGCAACAGACTTCTGGCCAACTCCAGACTATTAACGGCCAGCAGAAGCAGCGAAACAGCTGCGCGCAAATTGTGAAATGCTAGCAAAGTTTTATGGCACCTGCAATGAAAAGCGGAAACGGAAACAGCAACAGAAACGTTAATAAGCAAACAAACACACACTGTGAAACAGTCAAAGATGGTCAGTTATCAGTGATGTGAGCGTGACCCCAGCACGATTTTCGTGACACGAGAACTCATAGGAACAGTCAAAGTTTGTAGATAGTAAAAATGAAACGAACAAAAATGGCTGGTATTGGAGCAATCATGGTAATGTGAAAGACTCAAAGCTAATAAAATAAAAAAAATATTGATAATGATAAATGAAATATTAGTGATAATAAGCAATAATGAATAATCTCCATGTTGTCAAACAGTTTACAGGAACAATAACCAAAACGTATGATCACGTAGGAATCAATCTCTTAAAAAATTAAAAATATACATATGTATATAACATGATCCTAAAATATTTCCAATACAATTTTACAATCATTTTAGTTACGGTTTCGGTTATGTTCGCATTTAGGTTTTAGGTTATCGGTTATGCAAAATTTTTTATGTCGGTTACGTAACGGTTACCGGTTTCGTATATTATGATTTCAAAATACCGCAATGATTTAAGCTTGCTAAACAATTTTTGAAACATGTTAAACATATGTAAATTTGAAAACAAATATTAAAAAACTTTAAAAATTAAGATTAGGGTGTCCCTTATTTTTTCAAAGCCATTATAAACAGTGTTTTAAAAATTATTATACATTTTTCGACGTTTATTCATGTTTCGATGCAAGTCGGCCCGGGTTATCGTACTCCAATTTAGGTAAAAATTTATGTTCGAGTGCTTTAGGACCAAATGAACAGAACTATTCCGTATGCATTTCAAAATAATGACTTTGCAAAAATAAAAGACACCCTAATGAAGATCTTCTTGTTAAGATTAAGATATAAATTAAAATAATGCTGAAGTTAAATTTAAAATTAACCTTTTCCTACATATTATTACACCTTGAAAAATTTATTAAATTTTGTGCATAACCGAACAGAAGTTAGCCGTTGTGCATCAATCGGGTTCTTAACGGTTATTTCGGCTGGAAATATTTCGGTTTTTTGATTTCGGTATAATAAAAACGTTTTGTTTCGGTTACGGTTTCAGTTACGGTTACCAATTTTAATCGGTTAATACCGTGATGCTTTTGTTCGTGACTGAAGTGTGAGAGATCTGCCGACACGTACGCATCACTAGATTGACAAATAGATAGGTGGATAGGTAAGAAGAAAAGGTGGCTACTTTATACTAAAAGCAGTGCCAAAGCACAGCGCATAAATATTACAATATCAACAGTTTTGAGTTTAATTAAGTGAAGTGCCAACCAAAGCAGACTGGCTCTCACTCTATATGTGTGTGTGTGTGCGTGTGTATGTGTGTGTGTTGAGTGTGTGCCTGTTCAAGTGTTTTTTGTAATTGCCACAATTATATTCAAGTGTTTATGCCACACGGCTTCTCTCTCTTTTGTCCGGTCTGATATCAAGTTCTGACTATGCTCCTGGCATGTCTGTTTCTTGTTGTTGTTGATGATATTTGCTGCTGTTGTTGTCGTTGTTGTTTTTCCAGCTCCGACTGAGCCTGGCCATAATCTTAAGTGTGATATATGGCGCCCACTTGACTGGCGCACTTTTTGATTGCATTTCCATGGTTTCACATTCAAAATAAGTAACAAACTTTTAATAGGCATTAAAGTGGAATCTGATATCAGATTGGGCTAAATTGGATATTTTAACCCAAAAAATATGTATGTTTAAATAGAATTATTGAAATGATATTGTTGTAAGGGTTAAAGAGTAAATTCCTTTGCATCAAAATCACCTTCTGGCGAGAAAAAACATATTTAGTAAAATTTTAATGCAGAATGAATTTAGAGATCAACCCAAGAGCAAACTGACATTCCGCTGGAAATTTAAAGTTGGCTAGAATTGTAATTATGACACAAAGAGTTGATTGCAAGTTAAAAGTTGAGATTTAAAATTTTGAATTTTGGCTATTTATTACAAATATTTGACACTTAAGTTTAAGGAAATTTCCGTTTTTTCATACTTCAGTCCAATTTTAGATGGTAGATATTTTTGATATTTTCGATTTTAGACATTCAAAAAATGAGTCTGTGTTTACCATAAAATAAAATAAAATAATTAAACACTTAAATTTCCCCTTCAAAATACAGTACAAGCTTGAAAATGGTAAAAATTGCACACTCAAGGACATATGAATATGTATATCTATACATCTATATAGTCAAGACACAACGAATTTAAAAAGTGTGTGCTTTCTTTTCTGTAGTTTTTCGCGCACACACAGACAAATATATTTAATGATGTGCAAAAATGTGGCATACTTTTGGCTGAACAACGTGAACACGTTTACACGTTGCCACATGGAAGTGCGAAAGGTGCACCAACTGAAAAGTGGTAACAAAAGGAGGATGGAGGTGTGGCAAACAGTTAACTTGCGTCCGCAATGCCGTTGAAATATTATTTATTACAAACACTATTGCATATTATTTGGCGCAGTGGCGCCCCAATGCACTCTGTGCCCTGCGAAATGAAGGCACCCGAAACAATTGTCTCTTTTTTGTACCTTTTAATTTTTTAGCGCTACAACAATTTTGTCTATAAATATAAAAAATATATATGGTACTGAGAGGGGGTGGCTATTTTATTTATTGTGTTCACAGACTGTCTATAAATTTAATGAAAAATGCCTGCCTTAACAGGCAGCTGAGGCGTGGCACGCGACGGATCGAGACAGGCGACAGAGGACAGTGGACAGACGAGCAGCCCTTATATATTAATTACTTTTTTGACCGCTCTAAAAGTGCATGAATAATTGATTTCAATTTTTGGTAAAAATGTGCACAATATGGGCTATTCCTGGGTTGCGGACGTTACATTTGTACGAAAATTTTTATGTTTAAACTGTTGCAGCTCGCGTTCAGATCTTTGAATTTTTATGTAATTTTCTGGAAAATGCATTTCATTTAGAATGCTATCAAACCTATTTAAAGATAAAAGCCTAACTGTTTTTGGAAAATAATAAGGCTTGCTGAAAGTTTGGTTGCGGACGTTACAGAAAATGGAAGTCGATTTGAGGTTAACGTGCATTTGCGCGTATATTAGCGAATTTAGCATTATAAACAAAAAATATCCAAATACAACAAATGAACTGGAATATATGACCATATCAATCCAGTATCAAAAATACAGATAAGTAGTCTCGTTAATTAAAAATCTTAGTTTTTGTCAGTTGCGGACGTTACGTTACGGACGTTACACTTTTTACACTCATACTTTCGTTCAAATTATTAATATATATTAAATATCTATTCGATACAGTTTTTATCTTAAATAAAAGAAAATGAAACAAAGTTTAAGATGAGCTAAGCGCTAAACACTCAGACGACCGTTTTGCCAACTTTTTTGGCCATTGAAAATACCCATTTTTTTACATGAAATATTGAAATTTAGAGGCAAAAAGAGGAATTAATTGATAAGGCTCGGCCATGAAAAACCAAACCACCGTAAAACCTTTTCGATTTTGTAATTTGAAGCCCAAAAATATATTCTAATAAAACAGAAAACAAGTATCTTGAAAAAACATGCAGTTTTTTGACAAAATTAAGTTTTCGCCCTTGGTTTAAAAATTTCCGGAATAGCCCATATGCATTTTTTGCGTTAGGTTTTTATTTTCTCGTTTTTTTGTTCTACTTTATTGGCCTCCCACTCAGTGAACAACAATGTGTATTTAAATGCAGCGCACCAAAGAAAATAATAAAAAATGCACACCGATTTGAAATTGTTTACTACTTTTACATACCCTGTAGACGTGTGTAGATGTGTGAAAAGGCATATTAGCCGGCGATAGATTACATGCAAAATTATCATATCAAAATATATTATGTTCGCTTTATAAAAGAATTAATGTCTATAATATACACAATTTATAATATATTGATTTTAATTTTAATCAAAACTTTTTCAATCGAAGTATATGCAGAATAAACATAGTTATATATTGAAAGTGATAAAACATTGCGTTTGGGTAGAATCCCATTTTAAAAGACATTTCTAAAGAATTCAATACGATTGTAAAATTCTTAAGAAATTAATTGAAAGTCCCAGGGTATCCCTTAGTCGCATTCTTTCATCGAAAGCCATCAGGAATCTCTTTTTCGTTGTTTTCTTTTACTTTTCCATTGTTCATTTTTAGTTCAGGTGCAACATTTTTTATTGATAGGCTGTTTGTTTGCACTTGTTGTATTTAAAATTAATAGTCGTTGATTGAAAAGTTCGGACAAGTCTATAATTTGTATCTACGTAATTTGAGTATACATATGTATACTATACATATGTACGTATGTACATATATGTACATACATCCATTTTTTTATATATATTTATATAAATTAGTTTTTCAATTTGTTGTAGTTCATAAATGATAAATGATGGTAATTTAATTGTTTTGTTGGAATTTTGTATTGTAAGATATACCAAAATGATTTAAGCAAAATGAAAGGTTGATAAACAGAAATTAACTGTACGAAATCGAAGTTAGTTGAATGCTTAAATGAAGTTTACATATATCTGTTTGACAATAATCATCATAATAAAATCAAATAAGGGAAATGGGAATAGAAGGAGAAATACAAAGTCATTTCAGACATAAAACAAACTATTCAGCCACTAAAATTACTTAATAATAAATTACTATGTAATTTTTAAGCATAAATTTAAATATCTTTTGATATCCTTCAACTCTTTGAACTGCATGCGTTTCCATGGCATATTTTCTTTGTTGAATTATCGCGCATTATTTAGCACTTGCAATTATTGGTTGCTTTTCAATTTTCTAACACTGGAAATGCATTTCGCAACACAAGTAGCTGAAGATAGTGAATTATAAATACCCTTACAACATTTCTGTGTTAAACAATAAACATAGAAGATTAAAATGAAATAAAAGTTTTGTAAGAGTCGAAGGTCTAGTAACTAGCACTCTAAGTTTGCCATAATTATCTTAGATTTAATATTTAGGGTATTCATTTTTCTGTGTGTTTGTTGTCAGTACTAAATGTATCACTTTTTAAAATAACACAAATATCAGAGTTTCTGAATATCCTAATTATATATTTTGTCTAATTGGGTAAATAAATAAAAGTTTTGTAAATAAATTTAAATTCATTTTTACCCAATAACTTTTAGATACGATATAATATATCTAACAGATTTATTATGCACATTCGTCCAACATTTATAGATAAGATAGTAAAATTTATTTCAAATATTTAAGAATATTCAAATAAATAATTTATCAGCTGATCATGAAAAGATATTTTTACATTCTTTGTCACAAAGTTAATATATCCTTACTTTCCATGGTCAGCCATTTGAAATGCAATTTATTACTGCTTGATTCGTTGGAAAACGTGTACTACCAGATATCCAAGAGTGTGAAAAACGGCAACATGCCACACGTCACTTCCCACCTCCTCTCTCCCCTTTGCGATCTTGGCACTCCACCCATAGAAATTGTCTGTCTGTCCTCTTGCAAGTTTTACGAAGCACAAGTGTGGCAAATTAAGAAATCTAATAAAAATTTAAAATACGCTCGCAGAGTTTTCGAGTCGAAATACACAGACAAACATGTTGAATAAAATGTACCTCACGGTTTTTCGAATTGGAGCAACTGATTTGTTTACCGAATGATCCAAAAATACCAAAAAATTGCACTGAAGTGCAGTTGTAGTTGTTGTTGTGATGTTGTTGTTGCTGTTGTTGCTGTTGTAGATGTTGTTGCTGTTGTACATGTTGTTGCTGTTGTTAAGGATGTTGTTGCTGCTGTTTTTGTGGATGTTGTTGCTGTTGATGTTGCTGTTGCTGTGGAGCGCATTGCTGTTGTTTTTGTTGATACCGTTGCTGCTGTTGTTGTTCATTAGGGTGGGTCAATTTTTTCTCTACTAAGCGGTTGTCTCGATAAAAATTGGAAGCACGAAATTGATTTTAGACCCATGGTTTCTTGGGCAAACATTTTTAGAACTTAGCATTTGGTGCATATTTTTTGGTCCATACAAATTGACCCACCCTATTGCTCCTACTATTTTTGTTGCTGTTGTTTTATCTTCTGCTTCCTGCAGTTGTTCTTGCTATTGCAACTATCGCCTTGGCACGAGCCACTATTTCTCAAGTGCCGGATATATTATTACCCATCGGGAGTTGATTTTTTATGAATGAATAAAAGCGCACTCATTGCACTCATGAGTGTGTGTGTGTGTGTGAGAGAGTGTGTGTACATTGAATTGTTTGTGTTGTTGCTGCTGCTGTTGTTCTTAATGCATTTCACCCAAACTGTTTATTGATGCGTATTCCTGCTTAAAGGGTGAATTATTCGGTACTTGCAAATAGAGAGTGTTGTGAGTTCTATGAGTTTCGGATATCAATGATGTTTTAAATGCATTCAAGTGCCCTTCAATTGCACCGAGTGTGTGTGTAGGGAGATTCTAGGTGGTATTATACATTTCAATAATGTTTATATTATTGAAGTATCAATCAAAAGTTGTCAAAGAGAAGTCCAAAAAAATATTATATTTTAAGATTTTAAGAAGGAAATGTTTTGAATATTTAGTAGACAAAATAATAAGACAATGAAATATATGCTTTCAAAATATTTTCCTGAAGAACCTGAAGAATAAAACTAACTAAAAAAAAATTAAGAGATCTAAAGAATTTAGAAATTTTTGACAAAAAAAAATTCTTATTTCTGACCCTAAACAAGTCTCCTGCCTTCGATAGAAAATAAATAATGTTAAATTAAATCAAAATAGTAAACATTTTATTTGATTTCCTTAATTAAAATAATAATTAATAATTAATCACAATAATTAAAAGTGAAACAAATAATAATAATAATTAAAAGTTATTATTGAGGGTGACAAACTAAAAAAATTCCTTATTTATGCTAGAGCGTGAACACACAAATATGATAATAAAGTCCAAATAAGCATTCTATAAATTATAATTATGTTTCAAATCTGATAAATTCTAAACCAAATACAAAACAATTCACTGACAACAGTAAATAAATTTAAATTAACAAAAGTCTACATTTTTAATTCTCATCATAGTCATTTGTAAGCATTTGAAGTTTATGTATTAATCAACAATAATAAGTTGTAAAGTTATAGATAAATTTATTTGCTCTAAATTCCTAGGCATTTAAGGATGGATTCACTTTAATTAAGTAGATTGCATTGACCACAGATAAATACTTGTGTACATATGCCAACAACAAATATTGAAACGACAATGAGGAGACACTGTTGCTGTTGTTGAATGTTTTTGCTATATAGTATGTTGATGCCTCGTTTGCAGCTGCAACCAGATGATGAAGATATATGTGCATATTGAATGACCAATGATCCAATGATCCATCCAATGCTCCAATGCAGCCACTCAAACAGCGGCTCATTTCATTTATGAGTGAGTTAACCGATGACAAGACCAAATAACCAAAACAAACTCAAACAACCAAAACACTTCCAAAGAAATTCCTATGAGAAACAAAGCAAAAAATATATATGAGAAAAATAAAAAGAAAACTCGTAAAGCTTCTTGATTACATGTTTGTTTGTATGCAAACTGGAGTAAACTTTTATTAATTGAACGGACATACATGCGAGTCTGTGGCAAGAAGACAACAACGATGACGGCGCAGTGCAACAACGGCCACAGACACGGCCACAGCCACAGCCACAAAACGTTGCCACCTCCGAACGTCGCGTCGCAGCGTCCGTTCACTGTCGACAAAAAATAATTCAGAATATTCGAATAGCAGATGCCCTTCAATCAGCGACATTGAAAGTCTTGTTTTTCAGAATATAGAAAACATTTTTTTTTTACTTGAAATTAGATCGTTCTGAAATTTTGAGAATATTAAAAAAATCAAATTCGAAAACAACCAAAAAAAATGCAAAGCAATAATAAATCAAAAGAAATTAAAACAAAAGTTTTAATTTTTATTTTCAGTACAGTTTTAGATTTTAATTTTAAACAGATCTCTAAAAATGTTGTCTAAAAAACATTTTACAAACTGAAAAGATAAAAGCGTATGCAAATCGATAATATATATATACATATGGGTATTTCCAGGATCGCGAACGCGACATTTGTACGTCTTTAAATAAAAAAAAATGCCAAAAGTTGACATTTTCAAAACTGTTTTCTCACGTGTTTAATGCCGTTCATCTACACTATTTTTATTATAAAAGACAAGCTTTAAAGACTTCTCGTTTTCGAATTATTTATAGAAAACAATGCATCGCGAACGCGACGAAAAATGGAAGTCATATATGACTTCATCTTGACAAATGTCTGCGAAATGTGACGAGTAATTTGTAAGAAAATACTCTTAAGCCATAATAAAATAATTTAGTTTTCCATTTTAGAAATAATTTTGATATGTTACTATCATTTTATTTATTTTTCAAGTTTTATTTATTTTTCCAAGAATTTGTTCATCAAATTTTATTCTATATATCGAAAACAGCATGTAAAACTTGTTTTAAATTAAACTTTGTATTATAATGGTTCATGTTACAATCTTACTATCTTACTTAGTGTAATCGTCAGAATGCAAACGGTCCATTTTGGAATTCAATTTTTAAGAAAATGTGCAAAAATAGAAAAAGTGAATTTATTCCAATATAGAATCTATATGTTCATCCTATTAAGTTTCTTCTAGCGCATATTGCTTAAATGAATAACTTGAATACATTTTCGGAAGAAAATTTCACAAGATGTGTGTTTTTGATCAATTTTACGTTATTAGGCGGGGTGGACCTTTTCATTTTCCTGGAAATGCCGATATAGTATAATTATTGACTTTCCTTTTGAGACATTCTACCGATAGGGACTCTAAATTCAGAAATAGTTCTTTAATAAGTTGAAATAAGCCAGACAATAATATGAATAATATATACATATGTATTAAATAATAAAAAATGATTATTTAAATCAAAAACGGCATGAAGCAATATTAATTTTCTGACAAAAAGAAAAAACATTAAAATGGTTTAACAACTCCCAACGAAATAAACTAAAAACATTTATTCAAATATTCGTAGTAATGGTTAATAATTCAACACAACTTTAAGATAATTTGAAAAACTAATTAATGTATCTTAATATGCTTTCTTAAAGATTTTAGGTCATCTTCAGTGCGACTTGAAGAAATGAATACCTAAATATACATATGTATGTATGAAATAAAACTTTTTTTATTTGACTGATGTCACGGCTGTCAGTAAATAATTCAAATGATTTTGCAACTAGATTTAGATTTCATGTTTTGTGTCGTTGTTGTTGTACTTGTTGTTGCTGTTTGTTGTCGTCGGCGCTAAATGGAAATGTATCTTTTTTTATAATTTACTTCTATGTATCTGCGTATCTGCATCTGCACAGACAATTTGGTCGTTTAGCCATACAGTCAGAGTCGGTCATTAGGCAAGTTTCTGGGGAAGTATTAAAGTCCAGTTTCGAGCGTGCCATGGGATTTTTTTTTACACTCACAAATAAAACCCATATACTAGTAGTTTATTAAGAAAACTGCATCCCTGAGATACTTAAATTCATTTATTTAAAATTTAAATGCATATGTGGAATATAAAACGTAGAGCAATTTTTGATTTCATTGTTGTCTGTTTTTGGGGCCCGCCACATTTATTTCAACAGCTGGCCAAGCGCCACATGAGTAATATGCCATCCCCCTACCACCCCCTTGCCCACTTTCCTCCCTCTCTCACTCCCTCGTCACCCCTTTTCGTCTTTCTTCTGGCAGCGTTTATATACAATAACTGCGTCGGTTCGCTGCCTTTGCATATTGTTTATAAACGCATGCGCTAAATTTAAACAAAAAGTTCCCATTTGTTTATCTGGGCCCAAATATTTTTTAAGCTTTTTAGTCACTTGCTATGTCAAAAGGGTTGCAAGACTTTGCCTTAAAATTGCAGAAAATCCAAGCAATACAAGTGATTGAAAGCGTTAATACTTTTTTCAACTTATCCGATTTAAATTAAATTTTTTAATATATAGCTGTTATTTAATAACTTAAGATATTGGTTCAAAGGAAGTCCAATACGGACCGCTCCAAGTATTTAAGATGCACAGATATATAAAAATTCTTCTTTACTATAAAAAAAACTGCAATTAAAAACATTAAGACATTTATACAAAACACTTCAATTATGATAATTAAGTTTGAGCCAAGCTAATTTCCATCTTAACTGGCCGGCAAATAAGAACTCTTAACTCTTTCCATTCCACTGATGGTATTTTTGCTATTTTTATTCATAATCATATTAAGATTTTTTTTCTTGTTTCAAAAAATTACAAAATTTATCTATGCATGAACAATTGGAAATATCGAATATCCTATTGACAGGTACGCATCGTTCCATTGGGCACCTTTTTCAATGTCATAGATCTTGATCCACTCTGTATTAAATTTCTGCCCATTATCGATAAAAGAGTTCGTAGCAGAATGGGAAAAACTTGCTTGATTAAAGTCAAAGTCCGCATCTTCCACACAATATCAATCAAATAGAATCTTATTTATAAATTATTTTAAAAAGACAAACACAAACAATTTTTTTAAAAAATTCTAGTCTACACAAACAAATGTTAAAATTTAACTAACATGGAAATATATTTCGAAACGTTTATGGGTATTTAAAACATTTCTCAAGGGTTACTTTGATTAACGAAAATGAAAATTCAATCTGTGTCTGTTTTCACATTTGTTTGTCATGCTGTTCCAATCATGAGAGAACGTTTTCACCACCAAAAGAGCTTTATCAATTAGTCACGGAATATTCCAATTTATATTTCTATGAGTTTTTAAAATAGCATTCAATTTATATGGCATCCACTGAAAAGGCATGAAAATAAAATAATGAAATATTAACATGCTTCGGATATATAAATTCATATACACATGTACATATGTATATAGGGCAGATTTTCCATTAATGAAATATAAATTGATGGCTCGTTACGATTAGAAATGAGTGGCAAGAATTTAAGATATGGAAGTAAATTCAAATTATGAGTAGATTTAACTTTAAGTGTTGTGTAAATACTTCTGACCACCCCTGTAAATAACAACTAAAATCATCAAACAAAATAGGAAATTTAAATAATTTTGGGCATAAAATATCTAGGTTTGGGAATTTTAACTTACTTTTCATATTTTCTCCAGATATAAACACAACCCACAATCAGCATAAATATGGAGCAACACGTTAGAACATATTTAACACGATCAATGCCACAAATATCGGTTTGCAAATTATCATATGTGGCCCGAACTTGACCAGTTAACTGGTCACAGCGTATTAGATTAAAAAAATGTTTCATTTTGAAGATCAGATCAAGATTCTTAAATCTTTAATGCATTACTCGTAATTTGTGACTTCCATTTCATGAGTCAATAGAGTATTAAATCAGGTCTTTAAGTAATTTATTTTCGAAATTTTTCAATTCAATTTCAATTTTCTACAATTAAAAGAAACACATACGCAATATACTTATAGAATCCGAAAATTTTGCGCACACAAAACTTTGAAATTTAGAAACCACACTAAAGATTCGAAATGTAAACAAATTATTTCGCAATTACAAATACATAAGCAACTGTATGTAAATAGACCGCAATATGGTAATTGTAGTTGTTATATTCGAAACGAGATTTTAAGATACACACACATTAAACGCATGCCGTTTGTACGTTTTACTTTTAATTATGACTTTTTATTGTAATTATTTTGAATATAAACAAAAAGAAATATGCGCACGTTTCGACTGATTCGAAGAATCCGAAGACTGAAAACTTTCCCGTTAACGGCTACCAACCGTCTGCAACCGAGCGACGCAACGTACTGAAAGAAACGGTAAAAATTTTCGAAAAACAAAAAGAACTCTCGCTGAGAAGCTGTGCGTGCGTGACTGTGAGAGAGTGGGAGAGCAACATGGAAAAGCAGAGCGAGCGAGTGAGTGAGTGAGTGAGCGAACTGCACGTGCACGATCGTGCAAAAGTTCTTCGCTCGTCTTTTGTTGTTGTTGTACTCTGTACTCACAGCTAAGTTAGAAAGAGAGTACACGACAACGTTGACACACCAATTTTTGCATATTTACTAAATAATATTTATAATAACAATAATTTTTATCTTAATTAAAAACGAATAAATAATAAGATAAAACTTTTATTTTTGTACTTTTAAAATTAAAAAAAGAAATAGTTAAAGGCATTTAATCTTCTGCAAGAGAACACAATTTTTATACCCGTTACTTATTTTTCTCCTAAAGAGTTTGTATGTTAAAAATCGACTTTTTGTATGGAAAGAATGAAAAGGGAGTTCAGATAGTCATTTTTGAGCAATTTTCGAAAAATTCATAAAAAATATTAGCAAAGAGATTTTTGAAAATTTTTGTTTGCAATCACTCTTAGAATTGTTTGAAGAATTTTTCTGTATCGAAATATATTTTGTTTGAGACCGAGGAAAACAGTTGAAAAATAGACTTTAAAAAAACTCAAAACTCAACTCAAACTCAAAAAATTTCCATAGGTACTTAATGGGTTAAAGAAATATTTGTATCATTCGAACGGAATTTAAATGAATAAAAGATTCATATAAGAAACCTGCATCAAAATTATTTGATTTTACGCAAATTTGACAAAGTTAGGGTGTACAAAGACATTAGTGCTTCACTGCAAATAAAATAAACTCTTTACGTACGCATTATATTTTTTAAAATACTCTTATGACTACTAGCAGTACAGGATATTTCATAGTCAGTCCGTGTGGATTATACCAATTGTTGATTGTTATTAAGCAAGTTTGTTGTTGTTTTTGCTTTGTGCCTTTTGTTGTTTACATTCGTTTTGTTTGTTTGCCGGTTGTATTATGGTTCGCAAACAGTTTGGCACTCACAGTGCTTCTCAAACAGTGAAAGAAGTATTTTAACCGGTCTAGATTTCAAGTTGTTAAAGTCGCCTGCAATAAGAGTTTAGTATATGTAGATAAAAAAGTAATAATGTGTCATTGATAATATTTGTAATAATAATCATTTACATCTTAATTGAAAACGAAAATAAAACAAGGAACAACGTTTATTTTTGTACTTTTAAAATTACAAAAATAATAGTTAAGGGCATTGAATCTTCGACTAAGAGAACAAAATTTTTTTTTCTCCTAATAAGTTTGTATGTAAATAAAATAAACTCTACGTACGCATTATATTTTTCAAAATACTCATGACTACTAGCATTACAGGGTATTTCATAGTCAGTCAATGTGGATTGTTGATTGTTATTACGCAATTTTGTTGTTGTTTTTGCTTTGTGCCTTTGTTTACATTTGTTTTGTTTGTTTGCCGGTTTGCCGGCATTAGGTTCGCAAACAGTTTGACATGCACAATGCTTGTCAAACCGCTAAAGAAGCAATTTAACCGGTTTAGATTTAAAGCTGATAAGTCGCCTGCAATAACAGTATAGTATATGTAGATAAAAAAGTAATAATTTGCCAATCGCCATTGATTTCTTGATCGCATATGATCGCGTAAGATTCTTTCATACCAAGTTGAAAAATGATTCTAGTAAGCAAAAGTTTAAATTTAAAACATCTCATTCGAAAAATTCTAATTCTGTTATTCTCGTTAGTATTCTCGTTTTGCTCTCCTTTTGCTTTTTGTGCTGCCTGTTCACCTGCTTCAGGTAAGTCCAAACTCAGCAGGCTCTTACAGTCATAGGCATAAGTATTTTGACACCATTTAAGTTAATTCTACTTATAATTTGAACTGACTTCATGCAAAGTTTGGCATCCATGGAACGGTCATTCGAATTCCTTTTGAATTATATAACACTTTCCTTTAAACTTTATTCATTTTTATACAAAAAGTGGCATTTTCCAAAAATTATAAAAAAAAAAATACTAGCGAAGAGATATTTAAAAATCAAGGAGAAATTTAAAAAACTAGACGTTTACAAAAATTTGACAATTTTAATGAGTTAAGGAAAGTTTTATATCATTCAAGACAGCGGTGGGCACGCAATGACTCCGAGAGCCAGCGGCTGCTCGCGAATTCAAAAGGAAATCGAATGAACTTGATGCCAAACTTTGCTTTAAGTAATTTAAAATTGTGAGTTAAATTAACTTTAAATTGTGTCAAAATACTTATGACTATGACTGTGACATGAGTTCCATTCTCAAGTTATTTTCCAAATTACTAAAAATCCATAACTCTACGATGCAGGCAGTGGAACACAGGGAGTGCAGCTTTCAGCCCACTGTGCTGGTGCACGGTGGGGCTGGGAACATTGCCGATGCCAAGATTCCGACGGCTAAACGCGGCGTTAAGAGAGCAGCCCGGCGAGGCTATGTGACACTGCAGCAGACAGGCAGTGTTTTGGATGCCGTGGAGCAGGCGGTCAATTCTCTAGAAGAGGATGGCAGCTTCAATGCCGGCTATGGCTCTGTGCTCACCTGGGACGGTGAGGTGGAAATGGATGCGGCCATCATGCATGGCGCCCAACTGGAGGCAGGCTGTGTCTCCCTGGTCCAGGACATAATGCATCCCATATCGCTGGCCAGGCGTGTCATGGAAACAACACGTCATCGATATTTGGCAGGCGATGGAGCAATGCACTTGGCCCAAACCGAAGGCTTTGACATATTGCCCAAGGGTGCTTTGGTTACAGACGCGGCACGCAAATCCTTGGAGGATTTCAAGGCCAGCCTGAATAGAACGCAAGGCAGTGTCCTGTATGGCTCTCCGGGCACCGTTGGCGCTGTGGCGATCGATGCGTGTGGCAACGTGGCAGCCGCGACATCAACAGGCGGCATAACTGGTAAATTGCCTTGTCGCATCGGGGACTCCCCGGTGCTGGGCGCTGGCACGTATGCGGACAACGAGACGGGTGCCGTATCTGCCACCGGGCACGGCGAGACCATAATGCGTTACAATGTCGTCTCCCGCATATTGGCACTGGTACAGCACGGCAATCAGACTATCCAGCAGGCAACGGAGCAAGTGCTCCAACAGATGACGGAACGTTTCAATGAAACGGCGGGCATAATAGCCATTGATCATAGCGGTCAACTGGGCATTCACTTCACATCCAAGCGCATGTCCTGGGCCTATCAGCGTGGCGACGAATTGCATTGCGGCGTTGACTCTGGCGAGGATCAGCTGGAGATTGTGGGCGAGCCACGTTCGATAAGATTCGCATAAAGCAAAGAACCAGGAACCGTAATCATTATGAGTTGTACTTTAAAAATTACATCAAAATGATTATTTAAAGTAGCGGTGGACACGAAATCTGAATTCAACAAAGGAATGGGCACCACCACCCACCGCTGATTTAAAGATTTATAAGAATTTTCTTCAATGATGATTATGATTAAACTTGAGCGAAAAAATATATCTCACATCAATAATTGTGATTTTTATTTTTTCGCTGAAATCCAAATTCACTTTAAAAAAAAGTTGATGTAATCATTTTAAAGATTTGTTTTTGCGTTTCTTTTCAAGGGACATGCAAAAATACTATTTGAAAATTCTACAGAAAAGGCATGTATTTGGAGTATTATTTTGAGCGATAAAAATGAAAATCATAAATAATGATTATTTGTGAGTTTTATTTTTTTGCACAAATTTAATCATTATCATTTATCTTTTTTTTAAATATTCTAATCATTGATTTTATGATGTGAAATACTTACAATAATTATTATTTGCGGTCCCTGCAAAGAACATTTACAGTGAAAATTTCTTCTTAAATTACTTACAAACTTGCATATTAATAATGTTAAACATAATTAACTGAACGCAGCCAGCCTTGAACAATAAATTTGTTAAATAAACGAATGAAGTTGCCGTCAAACTGAGCAGCAACAAATAATTAAATATTGAATGTGTTAAATAAACGTAAAATAATAATGTTAAACATAATTAACTGAACGCAGCCAGCCTTAAACATTAAATTTGTTAAATAAACGAATGAAGTTGCCTTCAAACTGAGCAGCAATAATCACAGCTGCCACAGGATGCAGGTAGTGCTTCTACAAAGAAGATATTTACAATGACAATTTCTTCTGAAATTACTTACAATCTTCCATATTAATAATGTTAAACATAATTAACTGGACGCAGCCAGTCTTAAATATTAAATTTGTTAAACAAACGAATTAAGTTGCCTTCAAAGTGAGCAGCAATAATTAATTAAACATTAAATTTGTTAAATAAACGTAAAATAGTTGCCGTCAAACTGAGCAGCAATAATCACAGCTGCCACAAATGGCAAACAGGCGACAGGATGCAGGCAGTGCTTCTATAAAGAAGACCAGTGCTTGGGTGCAGCTCAGCTCGTGCTCGTTGATCCTCTGCTGGATCAGCTGCTGCAGCTGCGACTCATCAGCGGCATGTTCAAACTGCACGCCGCACTCGCATTTGTACAGACAGTTCCATCGTTGCAGCGGCTTTTTCAAGCAGACGGGACAGATTATAGGGTCAGCTTCCAGTTCAGTGAACAGCTCTTCAAGGTGTTGCTCTTGGAGCGCATACCATTCGTTAACATCCGACAGAAGCTCCTCATAGATGTGCTCCTCCAACTTCAAATCCTCATCCAATTCGTTGAGCTCCAAACGCAAAATATTATCCAAGTCGGCCTGCATTGAAATCGGTTTAGTTACTTCACAATTTTAGTTAGTCACAAAAATTACCAATTGGATTTTACGATTGCCATCGACGTTGTTCTTTCTCGTATTTATAATGCGTATGCGACATTTCTGTTGATAAGAAAACCCAAAATACAATTAAAAATATAAGGGAACATTTAATTATTGACTTACCTCACGCAACAGTTCGCGCAATTTTGGCATGCCAAAGCGTTGTTGCTTGGCCACATTTTGTGCGTGCCGCTTTTGCTCGACACTTGTGTGGTACATTGGACTGCCCGTTGACTGCATTGCAGCAAAATCTTAATAAAAAAAAACTAATAAATAAAGTAATTTAAGAGCCAAATGTAAAAGACGCGGGCACAAACAGCTGTTTACTGCTCGATATGCGTATGTATCGTTATCGAAATACAGCTGTGGTCTAAACACGCCGCTGTACAACACTGGCACACAGGGTTGCTTTGAAAATAGTTTGACACATGCAATATGGCGTACTTTGTGCTTCCGCTCTTTCTTTCCCTTTCTTTTACCAACGTGCATAGTGTCTAGTAAAAGGTTAGTGTGACATTTTCCAATTTTTTCAAACAAAAACAGTGTTAAAATGTTGTTAATTTGTGCCTTAAACAGATGCCTGCCACGGCCGCCAAGAAACCAGCAGCAAAGAAGCTGCCCGCTGTGCCGGAGTCCAAGCTTAAATTCGGCAAGAAACAAATCACGAAGCGTGTCGCCGAGACGAAACGTCGCCTGAAGCGTGCCGCTGTCGTTGCCCTGCGCAAGAAGGAGAATCTGGTGCGTGCCGAGAAGTACCAAAACGAGTACATCAAGGCCGATCAGCGCGAGATTAAGCTGCGTCGTCTGGCCAAGAGCCGTAACCAGTTTTATGTGCCCGCTGAAGCCAAATTGGCCTTTGTCGTCCGTATCCGCGGGTGAGTTACATATAATATTACATCCGCATTGTTTTTAATTTTAATTACACATTTGTTTTTTTGCTTTTCAGTATCAACAAGGTTGCACCCAAGGTACGCAAAGTGCTGCAGCTGTTCCGCTTGCGTCAGATCAACAATGGTGTGTTCATCAAGCTGAACAAGGCCACCATCAACATGCTGCGCATTGCCGAGCCCTACATTACCTGGGGCTATCCCAATCTGAAGTCGGTGCGCGAGCTGATCTACAAGCGCGGCTATGTGAAGCACAGTCGCCAGCGTGTGCCAATCACCGATAACTTTGTTATCGAGCGCAAGCTGCGCAAGGCACATAACATTCAGTGCGTTGAGGATTTGGTTCACGAGATTTTCACCGTTGGACCCAACTTCAAGTACGCCTCCAACTTCCTGTGGCCGTTCAAACTGAACACGCCCACTGGCGGCTGGCGCAAGAAGGCCAATCACTACGTCAACGGCGGTGATTTCGGCAACCGTGAGGACAAGATCAACAGACTGCTGCGCAAGATGGTCTAAGAAGCTCTCTGTCTGCGGTGGAATAGTTTAAAACGAAAAACGGTCTGGGCAACAGCGAAAGAAATAAAATTAACTCTTTTTTAAAAGTACCAAAATGCCGTTCACAAAATCAAAGTGTTTTCGCTTTTATTAGAAAAACAAATTGTTTGCCACGAGTTTACTTGTGTCGGATTAATCCAAGCGAAATAATGGCTTAACTATAGGTGGGTGCGGGAATCAGTTTCTAAAACAGATGTTTAATTAAATTTCTTGGCAATCATCAAAAATTTAGCAAATTGCCTAAAAAAATATTCAAATATAAATAGATATTTATTGGCGATGATATTTTTTAAAACGAAAATATCGGTGCTACCAGTTTTTTTACCTTTTGAAATATTAAAATAAATTTTATATATTTAAATATATAAATTTTTCATATCTATGATATTGATATTATTAAAAATATCAACAACAACTCTCAAGAGAGGTGCAGAACTATCGATGGTCAAGCACAATAGAGGCACCATCGATAGCAGACGCGCACTATCGATAGTGGTCAATAGTTTTTTATGACGCTCAACTCGTCACAGAAAGACTCCTTTGGCATCTGCATTTAAGTTTTGTGTTTAATATATATATATATTATTTTCATATTACAAATGTTTATGTTTTAATATTTATTTATGTGTGCCCACCATTTCTGTCGAGTCCGAGCGCATGATCAGTAGACTGAACAAAAACTTTTAGATCGTGGAACTTTGGCTATTACAATAGCTAATAGCAAAACATTATTGTTGATAACGAATTGTATTTATTTCTGCTTATATAATACCTAAATTAATGCCAATTTCAAATTTTTGTTGAAATTTTGTATAAAAATTTATAATTTAACACACTATCGAAAACTGTCGATAGTTATCGATGATTTGAAAGAATATCGTTGACTATCGATGGTGCCGACTATCGATAGCCGTAGCAACCTCCAGAAAAACAACGATACATCGCGTTAAAAAAAATACGATCTTCGATAGTTTCGGCAACCCAAAGTATCAAAAATAAGCCACTGAATGTTTTTTTTTTAAATTAATTTTATTGTGATTAAAACATGTGTTGAAAGTTAATTTAAATGGCCATGTCCATTTGAATTTTTCCATACGGATTATAGCCAACAATTTCAAAGTCCTCGTAGCGAAAATCCTCAATGTTTGCAACCTGCCGCTTGATGTTGAGCTTGGGAAAGGGCCGTGGCTCCCGTTGCAGTTGCTCCTTGAGCGGCTCAACATGATTCTGATACACATGCGTATCGCCCATGGTATGGACAAAGTCACCCGGCTTCAGGCCGGTCACATGGGCAATCATGTAGGTGAGCAGCGCATAGGAGGCAATGTTGAAGGGCACGCCCAGTCCCATGTCAGCGCTGCGCTGATACAAATGACAGGAGAGTTCACCGCGCGTCTGCGACACGTAGAACTGCGCCAGACAGTGGCACGGTGGCAGCGCCATCTTGGGTATGTCCAACGGATTCCAGGCGCTCATTATAATGCGTCGATCATCGGGATTATGGCGTATTTTGTCAATCACTTGCTGCAACTGATCGACTCCTTGTCCCGAGTAGTCATCATCACACGTACGATATTCGGCGCCAAAGTGACGCCACTGAAATCCATAGACTGGGCCCAAATCCCCAACAGCGCGCTCAGTGTGTCCACATTTATCGAGAAATTCGCGGGTGCTATTGTTATCCCAAATGTGGACGTTGCGCTGCTGCAACAGCTTGGCGTCCGTCTTGCCGGCCACGAACCACAGCAGCTCCTCGGCCACGCCCCGAAAGAAGACGCGTTTGGTGGTCAACAATGGAAACGATTCGCGCAGATCGAAACGCATTTGGGTGCCAAAAATCGACAGAGTTCCAATTTTTGTGCGATCCATACGCACTTCACCAGTTTCAATGATGCGACGCACCATATCCAAATACTGCGCCTCATCACGGTTCGTTTTCTCTCCCGATTCCTTGTTCAACAAATTCTCTTTCAGGGCCAACGTCACCATCTTTTTATCCAGCTGCTTTTGCGGCGAAGCCTTCATCGTAGATCCGCAACATTTTGTTGGCGATTTTTTTGGTGACACCATTTTTGTATGTCTATAAAAATTAGAACTTATCAAATGCAAATTTTACTAAAAAAACTTTGCACTCAACTTTAATGCTTCGAAGCTTCTGCTGAAGTCGCAACCAAAACGCGCCAAAAAACCGCGCCAATATTTGACAGCCCGCCAATGTTGCCAGGGCCAGAGCGAAATATGTCGCTGAACATCTTGATAATTTGTATATTTAAAAAATGTAAACATTGTGGAAATTCGCCAAAACTTATCGAAATAAATCAGCTGTTTTATACAATTTCATAAAACCTGTGTCACTTACTAGTTGAAATGAATGGAACCAGAAATTCGACTGCAGTTGCATTTAGCTATTTTTAGTATTTATTGCATTTGGGGAAATTGACAAAGTGCTATCATACTAAAAAAAGACGAAATGCCAAAATGTTGAACCAAAGAAACTAAATTTCATTAAGATATTAATAGAATATAATTTACTTGTATTTGTTAAAACATTCAGAAAAATCAGTTCCTATATTTGTTTGCACATATACAGTGGCGAGCAAAAATGAGTGCATGTTCACAACACTGACTTTCATGATTCATAAAAACAAAACCAAACAAGGGAATCCAAATTTTTTTTTCTAAATTTTTATTATTTCATTCTTAACAAATAGGAGTAAGGCAACATCACAACAAATACAATTGTACGGTGAAATTGACTGCAAATCTTAATAATCATTCTCATAAATTTAAAAAAGCTTCAAATTGAGATAGTTAATTGGGGTAACGAATAAAATTTCTATTCATATGTCACAACCTCTAACTGAAAAATAGCTGCCCCGAAAGCGCTGAATGCGAATTAAGTGAACCCCAGTGATGCCCATTTTGTATTTTCTTTGCCCGCTTTGGACAGAAAGCTGAACTTTTTTCTTAATGAAAAATATCAATTTTTGGTTTTTATTTTAAAATTATCATTTCATTTTAGGTCAAACAGTGTTGCCAACGCCTTTATACAGAAAAAAGACAGGTTAAACCCAAAAAAAAGACAAAACGGACCGATTTTTTTTAAAAGTACAAAAAATGTGGATGATCAATGTTTTTTTATTAATACGAAAAGTTAAATTTAACTCCAATTTTGAAAGTTTAGCTTTTTATTAGCCAGTTAAAGATTTTACAAAGGAAATGCATTCATTTTTTTAAATTTAAAAGTTATTCGGCGATCCGAAATTAAATTGAATTTTTTTTTTCCGGATAGGGACGTTTTAAATTCTTCCGGAAATCGCACTTTCAAAACGGACAGACCTGTCCGTAAAAAGGACAAATTGGCAACACTGGGTCAAATTTACCCATAAGTTTCAAGCTAAATTTAAGCGACTTGGAGATAGAAAAAGAATACCATTTTTTTAATGAAACAAATATTGCAATTCATTAAATTGTTTATTAATATTGTATTTCGCTATTTGCGAATTGTATGGAATTGAGGTTTGGTTTGCCTATTACAAATCGGGAATAACGCCATTTCAGAATTGTTGACATTTTTGTGAACAGGATGCCATTTAAAATTAAAAATGTTAATGCACACAATAAATTTGTTTGCCTCACAGCTGGCAGTGTTTGCAATAAATTTTTCATAATTGTGAATTACACGTAAAATCATATTTAATCAAATTGTATAAACGAAATTGAATTTAATCATAATTAAAACAAAAAACGAATATTGACAATTGATGTAAAAATAGCATCCTGATTATAGCAAATTATGTTTGTTGATAATTGTTGTCAAATGTTTTTGTGGTTTATATAGCATTTTACATTTTACTTATTTTAAAATATGTACGCTAACGATATCATGCGCCATTGTCAATAATTATATTGTTATTGATTTTAATGTATTCTCCTACTGATGTGTAGTAGTTACATGTATGTTCTGCACCAGGCGCTGGCCCCAATACTCCTCCAGATTGAATGGTTTGAAATTTTTCAATTGATTATCAGATTCATTGCAGTCTATGACAGGTGTTCCCTGTTCGCTTACCTAAAGAAAAAAACAAAGATTTAGAAAAAGGAGAAAAAAGATTAGTTAAGATGCACTTAAGTATGTCGATTTGTCTGTATGTATTTATTAGAGGTCTGCATAAACGAGCTAAAACGAAGTTCGAAGTCAAAAGAAGTCGAATGTGAAGTCGAACGATTTCAATTGAGTTGATGCGTTCGTGTCAAACTCAGTCGCACAACATTCATACGAAGCAACACGAAGTGAATGAGTAAGAAGCTACTTTGTTTTGCGTTAACTCGAGTTTGTTTCGAATCTCGATATAATTTTCGTCTTATGTTTTTTGCGTACACATTTTCTGTTGTTGAATATAAGAAAACAATGAAGAACAATATACAGCTTAATATTTATAAATTTACTAAATCTTAATCTAATTCTTATTATTAATAAGGGTTTTTAATCTAATTTTGAATCCGAAAACATTATTTTATTGACATTGTCAGTGTTGGTGGCAATAAAACAATGCTTCTCCATAACTAACACAAAATAAGTATATGCAGTTTGTTTTGTGCAATAAGGGAAATATAGTTTTCTGTTTATTCCACCAACCCAAACAATCAAAGTTATTCTTCCTTTGCGAGCTACTCTGAGTAAAATTGCAAATAAGTAAAAAAATGCAGTCATTTTAAAATTCAAATTACTAATTATTCGATTGAATTCGAATATTTCGAATTCATTATTTTCGCACTCTTTTCGATAAGGAACTGTCATTTTTCTTAGAACTCCATATCACTCACACTCAAACGAATTCAATTCAAAGTGTGCCTCGCACTCACTCAATTCGACATCGTTCGAATTAATTAATTTGAGCTGAAATTTTGAGTGAATTCATGCAGACCTCTAGTATGTATGTATATATTTCTGTATGTATTTATGTAGCGACCTGCCACAAGGTGTCGGAAATTGTGTCGGCTCTTATTATTTATGGTCATCACTTACTTTATTCCATGCCTCGCGAATGTAACGTATTAATTCATCATGTTGTGATATGGGCACACTCTGCTGCGGCTGTTGTTGTTGCTGCTGCTGCTGTGACACAGTAGCTGCATATAATGCATTGGTGTTTGTTGTTGCATTATTAATGCTATTATTGGAGTATTGTGTATTATGCGATGTGTTTGTAACAGATGCCGAAGAGGATGATGATGATGATGAATTCGAATTGTTATGATGATGATGGTTGTGTGGTCCGTTGCCGCTGCCCTGGCGGCGTATGTAGGGATAGCGTCTATAATAAACACAAGATTACAAAATTAGTTTCCCAATAACATCGCAAAATAAATCGCCTAGATTTTTTTTACATACACTCACACACAGGCGCACGCACACACTCGCACATGCATTCGCTGTGTGTTTACTTTTTTTCAATTTGTATGCGTCACTATTTAGCGTAGCAAAAACATACATATCTTGTGGGTACATGTTAATAGCACACTTACCCGTTATTGCGTTCCATTATATATTTGCTTTTAAAAAATATTGCTTAAGTTTTGTTGTTTTTGTTTATCACACAAAAAAACCCAATGCTATTTATTATTGTAGTGGAGGTGGAGAAACATCGAGTGAAACATCGTCAATTGACAGTAAGAATCGTGTGGCAACCTTGGCTAATTTGAACGAAAAACAAGGTGGCAGCCCTCAGGACCAAAAAAAACTCTTTTTAATTTTTCCAATCTTTTGAAAAATTCTAATCTTTAGCTATTTATTTGGTATTTTGCTTCATTTTGAAGCTAGAATTTTAAAACTTTCACAGAAATCTTTGTAGTATTTTTTGTTGATTTTTTTTTAGAATTTCATAATTAATTTTGATATATTTGACCACTCGAAGGGTTACGTACACCAAACGAATTTTAAAATTAACTCCATTATTTTAAAAAAATTTAATTTTTCTGGTTTATTGTATTTGTTCTTTATTGAATAATTATTTTATTTAAAAACTTAATATATTTAGTTAGAGAATATACTTGAGAACAATTTTCGAAAATCACACTTCGACGGCACTTCGGAACCATCAATGTTCAGCTATGTTTTTAATTGTAGCTCCAGTCACGGTTGCCAGACTTGCAGGCCGCATCCATAAGTTTTAAATTTCTTTCCAGAAACATCATCCTAAACTGAAATACAAAATCGCGGAAAGAAAAAAAGAACAACAACAAATTCGAAAAGAAAAGCGAATGGAAATGAAGAGATAAAGGCAAAAATAAAAAGAATAGAGAAAAGGGAAAAGAAGAAAACGGAGGAGGAGAAGGAGGAGGAGGAATAGGCATATCTGAATTTACATGCCCCGGCAATGAAGCCGCCCACATTAATGAAGTGAGTGTGGGTGGAACCGGCGTTTCGACTTGCAAGCCAAAAACGCGTCATTTTGTTTTTTGCAGGTAACTTTTTCAGTTCATGCATCTTCAGAGGATGCAGGATCCAAAATATGCGTCACAATGTCGCTTCTTCGACAGTAGTAGAGTAGTAAGTAGTGCAAATAATATAATTTAATAAATTTTCTAATTTGCATTTTTTGCAGCATTGAAATTTGGATCCGTAAAGCCGCAGCACTACAAACAACCTGCGCATCCTCACACATCTGGAGGACGCATCACGCTTATTCTTCACTGGCGATACAAAATAGTATACCTTTTAGGTTGAGTGCATATTTATTTTTATTTGATAACGTAATCACTACATTAAGATGAAAATGTGAAATACTTTGGAAATATGTTTTATTTCTATAAGTAATTGTGAACGAAATATTCTTTATTTAATTAAATGCAAAAATAACATGAACTTCAAAACAAAAGTTTTGGCTCTTGTTTCGTCAATTTGGCTCATTTTTTGTTTGATTTTGGCTCAATCAGATATTTTTAAGTGGCAACCGTGGCTCCAGTGGTTTTGTTCGTTTGTTTCGTTTATTGAAAGCAGAATATTGGAGATCTAAGAGGAGCGTTCAGAGGTCCTACATTCATTAATGGCGCATATGCTCGAAAACCGGGCTTTACTTTAAAATATTACTTCCAACTCTTTTCAAACAAATAAATAACTTAAAAATATCTTTTTCTTTTAAGTAGAAGACTCGCAGTTGGTGTATGTTATTTAAATTCCTGTGTATATTGCTAGTCGCGCCCTTTGTGCTGCTTTCGTCACCAGCGCGGTCTGCCGTTCGCAGTGATTGGCAGTCAGCGATAAGTCGGTTTCTTGGTCATCGCTTGCCTTCTGCTAAATCTTTAAGGTGCATTTACGCTAGTTGACAAGCTGGTCAATTTCATCTCAGTAGGCTGAAAATTTTGATGTCAACTTAGTCAACTCTAGTGTAAAAGGTGGTCAACTCTAAGCAAAAGTGCGTTGACCTGGTAAAAAGCAAAGCCTACTTAGATGAAATTGGCAAGCTTATCAATGTGAATGCACCTTTACAATTTCGTTGGTTGTGTCGAATGCCACCAAACCTTGCCAATTCCTCATCAAGACTCATTTTATGCGAAGAGTAAAATTTTACAATTTTGTTTACAAACTTTTGACGTGAAGTGAAAAATTGACGTTAGATGTTGGCTATGTGAATCGGTGACCGTCATTACCATGCGTTCCCCGTAGATGTGCTCAGTGTAAATAGGCTATAACAGTATATATGAATAAATAACATTTATACGGCGCTTATTTCACACAAGTTACAATTAACTTCCTTGTAAATACGATTGAAATAAAAATGACTTGCACCGATTTCACAATTTCGTTTTACGTTTATTTTTATAAAATGCATAACATATATATTTTGATCAACTGTTAATAATAAACGTAAAAATAGCTGCACATACAATATAAAAAGGAAATGTAGAGTAATCATTGAAAAAAATTTCATTTACAAAAGAATTGCCATATATACTATATATATATATATATACATAGATATACGTACATATGTATTAACATTTACTTTAAAATTGAAGTATAACATAAGTCTAGAGTTCTTAATGAGCATTCTTAAACACAACACAATGTTCTTTGATCAATCATCATTTCGACAATGTGATGATCTCATATGTATTTTGATAATATAAAACTACCTTTGTCTTTAACAGAATAAAATGCACATTCCGAGAGTTTCATATTTGTCGCTTTAACATTTTTGGCAGCACCATGGGGAGAGAGGGAATTGGAGGGAGGAAAAGTACCGTTCGTTCAATTCGGATTTTTCGAAAAACTTAACTAACTTACATACCTCATACATTTATATTATTTTTTTATGGTTAGATTTGTGCTAACAGTTACAATTTTGTTTTAAAAAACTATTTTGGCTGCGCGCTGTTTACGAATGAATCTAATAAACAAATTTTTTACACTCAAACACACACTCACACATTACATTTTGTGTAGCACTGGAAAACGATCAATTATCCCACTTGTCAATTGGTAGCATTAGGGGTAGTCCGTTAGTATAAGAGAATAACAATTGAGAACACTTGAAGAAATTATGTGAACCTTTTTAAAAGCAAATTAAATGTACACTAGCTAGAAAAACTACGCATACAACCTTTTTTTTCTTTAACAGCTATTGTAAGTCAAGTCTTCATAGTAAAAAAATATATTTGGAAAGGTCGTTTTAATTAAGTTTGAATGATGCAAAAATGTTCTTGACCCATTAAAAATTACAATTTGAACCCCTTTTTCCTACTTTTCACACACAAAGTGGCTTTTTAGCAATTTCAAAATAATCATAAAAATATTAGCGTAGAGATTTTTTAAAATATTTTCTTTTTTTAAATCGAGGATAAAAGTTGAAAAAGTAGACGTTCACAAAAATTCAAAGTTTTCAATGGGTACTTAGTGGATTAAGGAAATTTTTGCATAATTTATAAGGAATTTAAACGACCTTTCCAAATTTTTTTTTTATACTATGAAGACAATAGCTGTTAAAGAACAAACAAGTGCGAAAGGCTATATTAGAGCTCCCGACTATAGAATACCCGTTACTTACTTTAATAAATTTAAAATAATTTGTATTGCATGCTTTTAGGCACTAACATTGCTAAAAAACTTAAATCAGCCATAACCATCGTTTTATTAGTCCGATCTCGTTACTATTTTATGAAATGATAGGCAATAATAATAGTTGACGTTAATTAGTAAAAAACCCTAATATCTTAAAAACTGTGCGAATGGTGGATTTTCGCGGAAAAGGGCATGTCAAAAATTTTAAACAAACTTGATCTGCGTGGGGTTTATAGAAATCTGTGTGCCAAATTTGGTTGCTCTAGCTCTTAAAGTCTCTGAGCTCTAGGCGCTCACACAGAGGGACATGGCTATATCGACTCGGATTCCTTCTCCCTGTTACACACATTGCAACGAATGCAATATCCCCTGTTACTTATTTTTTAAGTAACGGGCATAAAAAGCTTGTTCGCATAGTTTTTCTGGCTAGTGTATATCAGTTTGAAATTAGACAAAGCGAATGTGATGGCTTTCCAGTACTACCAGGAAGTTTACATACGTCTTAAAGATCATCGTCGCCAATGCCCTCGAATGCCTCGTTGCGCACGGAAGTGGCATTCGCATCGTTGCGAAAGAAGACGGCGGCAAATGTTTGTGCCGTTGTCAACTTGTGTTGCTGCTTGCAACGCTGAGCTAGAAACTTGACCGGCGGTTGTGTTGTGGCTGCTTTCGTCGTCGTTGTGGATGTGCATGATGATGACGAGCTGGGTGTCGACGATGTCGACTCGGATGCACCTCGGGATGTGCTGGCCTCTTGCTCATCATCGCTGTAGCCGCTACCTGTGTTGTTATCGTTGTGCAACAGTTCGTCGACCATCGCCTGCAGCGAGACGGACATGAGCATCGCCTGAGGACTCGTGATGGTGATCCAGCGCAGCGTTTGCTTAGACATCAGATACTCAAAGGACAACTGCAGCTGCGTGGGCTGATCCCGCGACTCGAAGGTGTTGTGCATGGCGCTGACACGCCAGCAACGCATTCGTGTTACCCGAAATTTAGTCTCGTAGATTTTGGCACCACGAGCTGTGCGCAAACTCAGCTCCCGATTGCCAATGGTCACCAGCGCTTGGGTGTCCAGCTCCGGATAGTCCACCTGGGCGATGCCAAACTGTAGACAGCCATAGGAAGGCAGCTGACGCACCAGATCCAAATATTGCAGCGGTCGGGACTGCAACTGCAGACCGCACAGCTGTCGTCGCATTTCGGGTGTACAAATGATCCATTCCCGGGCCACATCCGCCAGCGTTTGATTATAAAGTAGATTGAGGGCGACACTGTTGCCCAGTAGCTTGGCATCCCAGCGTGCGTTCCAGTAGCAGGTGCGCAATAGCAATTGACATGGCTGCGCATGCAGGCGCGTTATAAACGGTGACTCAAAGTCCATTAATCGACGGAGCAGCAAAACAGTTGGCGGATCATCGGGCGATCCTAAAGGAGAATCCGTTGATTCCACCGCATCCACATTGCGCATGAGATACAAACAAAAGAATTGCATTAGTTCAGCGGGCAGCTGCAGCGTACGACAGACGGACTGCAGCACGGCACTGGCGTTCTGCTGGACATGACAGTTGACCAGCAACTGTTCTCCACCGACGGCATTGCCACTGCTGCTGCTGTACACCTCCACCTGCAGCTGCTGCTGCTCATTCTCACTGCCCACGGTGCATTCGGCGAGCGCCGTGTCCAATTGTGCACGCTGCAGAAACTGTTGTAAATATGACAGCCGTGCAATACGCGAATCCTGTCCAATGATCTGCAAATAATGCTCCAGGGCGGCACGTCGTGTCTCCAGCTGACTGTTGCTCAGCGGCAGCAATCGTTTGGGGGGGAACGGCGGCAGGGCGGCGTCTGTGCAACGCCTACGCAGCTGTTCGTGCAACGCGTGCAGCTGCTTGTAGCGCAGGCAGCAGTGATAGTTGCCATTTATATAGATATTGTATACCGTGTACGTGGGCGAACCAACGCTCCCATCCGTATATTGCTCCTGTGTGTCTGGTATGGAAAAATGCATTGTTGTTGTTGCTGTTGCCCTTTTTCTTGTTGTTATTGCTGTTGTTGTTGTTGTTGTGGGACGCTGCTGCCTTCACTTTTTCATTGCTGCGTTTTCACTTTTGCGTCATTGACGTCCCCGGCCTTGTGTTGGCTGGATTAGTCACTATGCTCTTTTTTGTACATGAGTTAATTTTATTTAATTAAAAATTGCGACTGTTTTTTTCACCTACACGCTAGAGGTGGAGTAACATCTAGAGTTGTATCGTATCGTTCGGATTTAGTTCGATTGAACTATTCACCAAAGTGAACGAACGAAATTGTACGCTAAAATTCTGTGATTGTGAGCTTTGTTATCGACACAACAAATCGTAATCAACAAAACACAATATTTGAAATGGGACAAAATTAATAAGGAAACCAATTTATTAATATTAATATGGTTTTCTTACAAAAAAAAGTTCGAAGAAAACGTTGAAGTTTGCGTATTTTTAAGGAATATTGTTAGAAAAAGTGATTTGAACTTTCTTGTATAAAATTTTAAATGCGCATACAATATTGGTTTATTACTGATTAATGCAACATATCATCTATTATTTTAAATCAGTGTTCATTTAAAAATTTTTGCGCCAAACTGTTTTTTTAAATTGAATTTTTAAATTTTTAATGCAATCACCTCAATTCGCTTTAAATTGATTAATAAAATTGAAAACTGAAAGGAGCGGCTAATAAGGCGTTCTCAATTGCGCTGATATTTTTTTTAAGTGTCACTTCTAAACTGCAAATACACTGAGAATTTAATTAGTGCTCACTGTTACATTCAGCTGTGCGACCGACTTGATAACGAAAATCAGCTGAACATATTTTAACTAGTGCTGACAGAATTGGAAGCGACAAAAACGCTAATTAAATACATTTTAAAAAAATATTCATTTAATATTATATAAAAACGGCAACAAATATATTTTATTAAAAGTTATTTTTATGCTTTTGAAAACCAACTATTTAGTAACAACAATATAATTCCAAATCTTATATTTTTGTTATTAAATAGTTAAAATCTGCTGTAGCCATAACGTTTTTCTAGTTCAAACAGGTCTAGCTATAAACAAGTTAAAGTGTCAACACTGAAGTGTGTTGTACGCACGAGGAAAACACACGCGACTTGTTGGATTGTAAACACAAAGAGGATTATTAAATTGAAGATGCAACTGCCGCAACACAGGCCACACCATGACATTGCAGCGCTCTTCGCGGATGCCAAGGACTTTCTACGGATCAGTGCACCAATGGTGAGATACAGTAAGCTGGAATTTCGACGATTGGTGCGACAGAATGGAGTGCAATTGGCATTTACGCCAATGATGATCTCCGATTCGATCAATAACAGTGAGAAAGCGCGGCAGAATGAGTTCTCCACTGGCCCGGACGATCAGCCGCTTATAGCGCAATTTGCTGCCAAGGATGCCACGGAATTTGTCACATCGGCACAGCTGATTTATCCGTATGTCGATGGTGTCGATTTGAACTGTGGCTGTCCGCAGGGCTGGGCCATTGCCAAAGGCTACGGCTGCGGTTTGTTACGGCAGCCGGAACTGCTACGCGATGTCGTTCAAACGCTGCGAAGAACGTTGCCCACGGATTTCAGTGTGTCCGTAAAGATGAGGCTGTTGCAGGGCCAGGACAACGAGACATCCGTGCAGAAAACGATTGAGTTGGCTCAGCAACTGGAGCACTGTGGCGTCACATTCCTGACTCTGCATGGACGCACACCCGCCCAGAAGCATTCCAAGGATACACTCAATGTGGAGGCGATGGCCGAGGTGGCCAAATCGTTGCACATCCCACTGATAGTCAATGGCAATGTGGAGAGCTATCAGGATGCCTGCGAGCTGCACGAAAAGACACAGGCGGCAGGCGTGATGGCAGCAAGGGGATTGCTAGCCAATCCGGCGTTATTCAACAGTGATTATCCCCTGGAGACAGCCACACCGAAGGCCTGTGTGGAACAGTGGCTGGACATTGCCGAGTCGGCGGGTGATCATTTACTTTTCCAGTGTTTTCTGCACCATCTCAGCTTCATGTGGAGCAACCAAATGAAACGCGCTCTGCGCGTCCAACTCAATAGCCTCAACAACAAGTCCCAAGTGCTGGAGTTCCTCGCCGAACACTGCGATGTGCGTCCAAGTGGCGCCTGCTCAACTCCGCCGCCCATTTATACAAATTGTACTTACGGGCATTTCACGCCGCCCAAACATGTGCGACATCTAGCGGCTGAGGCAGAAAGCTGCTGGAATCCTGGTAGCGACGGTAAATTCTTTACCGAGTTTAAAACGCAACAGTTATCTAGTAATAATATGGAAGACCTTCAGCTGGGTGGTCTATTCCAAGACGAAGATTGAAGTTTAAGTTGTGACAATTTTAAGAATAAAATTTCGTTTTTATTAATGATTATTCATTTTTGATTGGCAGGTAAAACCATAATCGGTAAAACGAAATACGATAAATGATTTTCATATTTGTTATAATTAACCTCTAAAGTTAAAACAAAAATATTTAAAGTATACCAAACTTTGCGCCAAGTATTTGCCATTCACATTCTACGCATCGTCGATAACTCTGGCCGGCAATCGATAACTTTTCAGCGATAAATTGCAGCGAGTCGATGATCTCTGACTGAAACAAAGAAGAAATCAAAACAAAAAGTGAAAAATGCGTCGCCGGGAACTGCAAACGATACAATTGAAGCTCTCGGAGCTTAAAGAGTACGAACAGGCCAAACTGGAGCGTGCCAAGGCACGTCAGCAAGTGCGTTCCCCACGCACCCCCACACCCACCTCGGACAGCGACATTTCGTTGTTGCCCTCCACAAGCGTGCCGGCCATTTTGCTGGCCAATAGCAGCGGCACCAACAAAGATGCTGTTGCCGAATCAACCCCTAAAAATAATGCTAATTAAAGGAAAGCAAAGAAAAGAAAAAATGCGGATTCTGTTATGCTCATGATGGTAAGTTAATAGATATATATTTTAATACTCGCTACTGCTACTGCTAATGTTGTTATTGTTGTTGCTGCTGGTGTTGTTGCTGCTGTTGTTGCTATTGTTGTTCTGAAAACGAACCGTCTCAAAGCCATCGACTAGAATCTGACGATCCTCGGTCTGTTGGCGCTCCCTCAACCATTGCTCCCGTAACGGCACATATTGACGCAGTCCCGACAAACCCGGACACTTGCGCCAACATTGTCGCTTGTACAGAAGCCAGACAAGCGACAGGCCGCACCCAAATAAAAAGCATAGTACAAATATGCTTATCCCATGGGCATGCGAATGAGTTGCCTCCAACTCGGTAACTGGAGTATTTGTTGTTGCCGCATCCACTTGCAGCAGCTGCTCCTCCCTCACCCTCGCTGTGGTCGAGGGTATCTGACTCTGCTCATGATCGCACCAGGTAATGGCCACATACGATGTGATGGTATGATCCCCGGACAACGAATGAACTCGAACCGCGCCCTCATTATAGGTGCCATTCAAGTTCTTCACATGCACATATTCAGCATCCGCATGATCCCGTCGTGTTAGGCAGCTTAAATGCGTCTCGGCCCACTGATCCGATACATTGTTGCGATAATGCAGCACATAGTTGACAATGAGTCCATTCGGTTTTGCCGGCTCTGGGAAGCGCATAATGTACTCCATGGTCTTGGGCACCCGGCATACTGTTAGCACGGTGGGCATATCAGCGCCCACAGTGAAATTGGTGCGTTCGTTCAACGTCGTAATGCTGCTGCAACCGAATTTGTTGCACGCCTGCAACTGCAACGAGTATAGACGATATCGTGCCAGATTCCGTAAATCATACGTTGTTGTATTTTCCGGAAGTTGCAGAGTCAGTTTTGCATCGGCTGCAGCTACGGCTGCGGCACAATTGCCCGACGAATCCAAACTACAATGGAACATGGTTTTCATTTCATCAAGGAAATGCCGATCATCCGCCATTTCAGCTTGATGGGCACAGCAATCGTCGTAGTCGTATTCCAGCATCGAGCGCCAATCCTGATAAAGAAACGGCGGCTGCTTGCAAAAGTTACGCTCATCCAGATACTTCTGATCATCGGGCAGCTCGTAGACGTTCAGCATGAAATACTCCTGATCCTGTGCGCTCATACGCAAGCTGAGCGAATTGTCCGTCTTTTTGGTCAGTGCCAGAGTTGGTGACTTTGGTATATCGCGTTGTGTCTGCACGTAGATCACATCACTGCGTGCCTCGTGCTTCAAGTCGCCGCCAAAGGTGCGCAGCAGACAGGCATAGCGTGTGTTTGGATGCAGTTGCTCCAGCTGATAGCTGTAGTGTGTGCCATTCTCCTGCAGATCATCCGCAAAGAGTAACAATCGCTGCCAATTAATGCGCGTACAAATGGGTGCTTCCAGGTCAGTTTCCATGATTTGCGATGCACCCAATGGCACAATCCTATAGATTAGCTCCAGCTCCAAGCTTGTCTGGACTTTTGGCCAGCTCAGCAGCATGGTGCGATGGGAACGCACCTAAAAATGGAATTGAATTGAGAACAGTTCCCACAATAATTACACGGTGCTACAGCCAAAAAACTTCTGTATGTTGTAGAAATAGTTATAGTTAGTTTTTTCGAGGTTGATCGAGCTGAAAGATCCTATGTCTTGAACTATGCATCCCACAATAAATTCTAATACGTCGTTGAAAAGAGAAAACTAACACTTTTCTAACTGCAATCTCGGACAAATATTGAGGGAGCTACATGTAAAAATATATGCATTTTTACAGAATTTTACGATTTTACCGCACTTTGAACGGCAATTAATAAGTTAAATTTGTAGAAAGAAATTTACATTTGGTATGCACTTTCAAAAACCTTTTAATTTTACGTATTCCGCCCTTTGTTTTACTTAAATCGAGCAATATTTAACTGAGCTATTCAACTTTTTAGAAAAAAGTCATGGGAAAAAATACTCATTGTTGTTAACAATATTACCATTTTGAGCAATTTTGTTTCAGAAAATCTTTTATAGCTTTGCCAATTATTGTCCGATTTTACAAAATAGACACACGTTCGACTTTGAATGTGTGTACCTTTTAAATAATAATACAAGTCCAAGAGGGTTTCTAATAAAAAATGTTCAAAAACATGACCAAAATCAAAAAATGTAAAAAAAAAAAACAAAAAAAATTTGTTTATATAGAAAATACTCTAATAAGGAAATTGAAACCAGTTAAGTCAAGTATGGCACTTTTAAATACCCAAGTTACTTCTTTCCAAAACCGTTAAGAAAACAAGAAAGTGGTAATTTAAAACTTCGATGTGCCCCAAAAAATTCTAGCATGCCAAAAAAAAAATGAATTCGTTAGCAGGCGCTGGCTCCCGGAGCCATTGCGTGCCCACCGCTGATCTATACCTACAACCCCATCCCGGAAGTTTTGTTTTGATTTTTTTTGTAGCACCGTGATATCATTGTACACACCTGTACGCGTAGCTGCAGCTTGGCGGGACCACAGAGCACCTCCTGGTCGCTGGTTTGCAGCGAGTCCCGCACCTTGTCGTGTGTCACAACATCCTGAAAGTCACGAATGTTCTTGTTGCACAGCTTATTGTTGCGATGCATAAACATGCCTCCATTGACAAACTCCAGTTGTTTCGTTGGCTCCCACAGCTCCGACAGTTTCCTATTGTTGTAGAGTATGAAAGCATAGTAACGATTCTCTAGAGGATCGCCGTGAATGATTCTCAAGTTTCTTAGAAATCTAAGACTGCTTAACTGCGAGCAACTAAACAAATAGAGAGCAGTAGAAGGAAACTATTAGTCTTAACTCTGGCAGGGATCTGGCTGTTGTTTGAACCAACCGCGCGATTTTGAGATGTCCACGTATTTCTCGTATGCTGCTCAGACTCTGCTCCAACTGTCCTTCATTTATTTGACTGCGTATGGTTATAACGAGACTGCCATTGATAATCTGACAGCCACGCAGCTCGTCGGCATCTGCCAAACTGTAGATGGCCATGAAGGGATCGCCGTCCTCTGGAGTACAGACACTGATGCACGCCTCCTGCGGCCCACACTGCACACATTCCATCTTTGCGTTGGGCTTATATCCACTTGGACAGAATGACACACAGTCGAAGCCAAATGTATAGTGCCCACGATGGGCCACACACTCATCGCGAGTGTAACATCGTTGATACTGCTCCAGAAAATACCTGCAAATAGACAACGACTGAGTGGGAATCCACAAGACGGATTACAGAGATAACTTACTTGTCCGGTGGACATTGCTTTACACAGACGCCGGCATTGGTTAATCCCCGACAGACCACACAGCCTGTAGCCGTGGCATTGTAGCAGCCTCCCAGGCATTCCTCGTGACAGTTTTGCGAGTTTCTGTGGGAGAGTTCAAAAAACGAATAAGTTTCATTTCAAAAATGTTATTCTTAACAGATGTTAGGCGCGTTTATAACAGTTTCTGTTATGCTAACATCTGTACCAACATTAAATTATGCTGGTAAGCACGGTTGCCACAATTGGCGTTTTTGGTCCAAAACTGGCTAATTTTTTTCCTGTTGGCGCAATGGCACTTATTTTTTCGATCTAGCTGTTTTTTTTATCAGTTCAGAATCAGTCATTTTGGATAGCTTTAGGTTGAAGTACATATTTATTTTTATTAGATAAAATAATCACTACATTAAGATGAAAATACGAAACACTTTTGAAATATTTGTTGTTATTGCTTTAAGAGTTTTTGAACGAAATATTTTTAATTTAATCGAACGCAAAAATAATATAAACTGCTAAACAAAGTTTTTGGCTCTTTTTTCGTCAATTTGGCTTATTTCTTTGATTTTGGCTCAATCAGATATTTTTAAGTGGCAACCGTGCTGGTAAGCATCATACAATTATGTTAAACTGATGATTTAACATTTATGTTAGACAACTTTAAAAGTGGCCTGTTATTCGCATAAGAAAGCTAAACTAGCCTTTGAAAAAATCTAAAAATAGCCAGAAAATTTTGTTGGTAGCTAAAAAAAAATAGCTAGAGTAGTAAAACGATATTTTTATTGATTTATCCAGTATTTTTGAAAACTTTTCAAGGTTAAATTAAATGTTATTAATATTATAAAATATGAGTTGCACAGATAAAAAAGTTAAATGTTTGAACGGCCATTCTATTTCGAAATTTAGGTTTGACATTGATCATTTGACTAAAGACTCTTACTACTTCTGCGACCTCTTCGACCATGGCGGCGATAAAGGGCTAGCGCAAAAGATGCCATTGCCAAAAATATTTTATTTCCTGCTGCATCCACGTAGTTGGACACTTCGGCCCAAAAGCTTGTGGTATCTTTGAAATTGGACCCCTTAATAAGGTGGACGTTCGAGTATTGAAACAGAATCTCCTAACAATGGAAAATTAATATAATTCCCGCTAGCCGCTATATAATACAAAACACTTTCCCGCAATTTCCAATTGGAACCCGCTAGATCTAACGGGAAAATAGCTCAATTGGCAACACTGACATGAATATTAACCCCATTATTCAGTTGATAATGTTATGCTGTTAAAATGTTTAAGTTAAGTCTAACAGAACTGTTAAAGTGCTCTAATTAGAGATTACATTAACAGCCTTATTTAATTGATATACATACTGATCATAATGGGCCACGTTGTCGTTCTCAAAGCGTTGACATGTAAAATCCGACCAACAATAGCTCGAATCGCATCCCTTGCAGCTGGCGCGTTGTGTACAATTTTTGGATCCCATGACAATATGATTCTCTCCAGTGCTCAAAGTGAGTCTATCTGCATTGATCTGCAAACGAAAAGCTTAATCACAATATTAATGAGAAGAAAGAGACAATACTTACGCCATTTAGCTGGCAGAGCTTTTGGTTGTTGCCAATGTAGACATGACCCCGTTGAATGGCCACCAGGGATTGAAATTCTATCTGAAATGGAGAAAGAAAGAATATTTATGGAAGGGACTGCAAATAGGAGTTATGAATGCTAATTTCAACTCAAAAAATCAATGGGAAGGTGAATGGTACACACCAAAATTCCTATTTTAGTCGGAACTATCGCTATCATCCAAAAAATTATATTTTCTATTTATAAGATATAAATCAAATCAAATTTAGTTCTTACTTTTAATTTTTTTACTTAAAAAGGCAAAAATAGTCGTTAAAATTCAATTTTTTAATATAAGTATATATAATATAAGTACAAATAAGAGTTATTCCGTAACTTTTATTAAAAAAAATCAAAAAATAAAAGTAGTATCACTAACTTTAATTTTTAGATTTTTCGCTATATTTTTGGTATTTTTAGTATCAATTGGTATTTTGTTTGCCAATAATTACTTCATACATATATAATTGCAACAGAATATAGAAGAAAAAATAAAATATAATAGAAAAAGTCGGATCCTTAATTTTGTCCTTAAAGGACATGATGCATCATATGAATTTCTCAAATCATAGATCAAGAATATTTTTAAATTTTGGTAATACATCACTACGTTTAAAAGATATTCACTTTAACTTTTATTTTTAATTTTTAAAATAAAATTTACGGAATAACTCTTATTTATAACTTAAAAAAAAATCAAAAATAATTGTTATTTCGTAACTTAAAATATAGGTTTTAAAATAATTGTTAATTTGCAATGAATTGCTTACCAGCTCCAGATCGTGCATACTGCTCACGCCCAGTGCATAGTTGAGAAAAAGTCGACGGCCGCGTATTACCGTTAAGCTGGGGAACATATCCCGGATGTTCTTTAGTCCGCGCACTTCGGTGAATATCACATAGCCGGTGATTTCGCGTAATTTTGGAAATGTATACAAGGAGAAGTTGCATTCCTGGCTAACGGGCAATAGTGTGATCATCATATAGCCAGTGATTACTGTACAGTTTTCCAGTAGCAGCATTTTATCGCAATCGTTGCGAATGTCAATGCTGGTGCATTCTTTGTGTTCGGTTAATGGATCGGGTAGCTTGATTTTGTTGGTTGCCATTGCGACCGAGCTAGCTAACGCTAGCAACATGTACCCGATATTGAGCAACATGTTGCCTGAGTTTGTGCTTATGCTTATTGTTGCTGTTGTATTTGTTGCTGATGCTTTTTACATTGGCGTCTTTTCAACATCGCACCGCTTTTTGCGCCCTTTTATCAGATTTTGTTTTTGTTTATATGTAGATATGCACACACATACGTATCTGCATATGTATTTGTATTATACAGTTATATAGCACTTGCCTTTTCCGTTTGCCCCTATTCCTATACTGTTTTGCCTAATTAGCGCGTTGACTTTTGCGATCGATCGCCCAGAAATTCCGATTAGCTGCAATTTATGAGTTAATTTAAGTTAAAAATCCGCACACAATCTACAAAAAAAATCGCACGAGTTTCATTTCCATTTATTTGTCGTCCCAAAGGGTTTCTGTTAATTGTTGTTCGTTTCTTTTTTTTTGCTTAGCTTTCTAAAACGGCACACACGTAAACACAAAATTTAAACACAATTGTTGAGGGTTTTTGTTTTAAAAATCACTGCGTCGCCTTTTATATTGAGCCCGACGCTCTCTGAGCTCTTCAAGTTGATTTGTCCGTTTCATTCTATTTCTAGAGTTACCATCTTGTCCGTAGCTTGAGTTGAGTTTATTGTAGAGATTGATTTTACCGTACAAATTCTTGGTTACACTGCACAACATATTTGATGTCATTAGTAAAGACAAGGTTTTTGTATTTTACTTGCATAAACTACTACGAAATTGACATAAACTTTTGCAAAAAATTTAAAGTCATATAAGGTATACAGTTTGTATATGTATATCAGGGACCTTAACTGTTGTATATTTAGATATTCACTTTTACTTTTATTTTTGATTTTTCAAAATAAAATTTACGAAATAACTCTTATTTGTAACTGTTGAAATAAAAATCAAAAATTCTTATTTTTTATTTTTATTAAAAAAATCAGAAATAATTGTGATTTTACAATTTTTAATTCAAAATTTAATTTTAATGATTATTTTTTACTTTTTAAATAAAATAAAAAAAAAAAAGAATTAAATTTGATTTAAATCTTATAAATTGAAAATATAAGTTTTTGGCTGATATTGATAGATCCGACTGAAATAGGAATTTTGGTGTGTACTTTTTTACTGTAGCATATTTCCTTCACATTGATTTTTTTTGTTGAAATTAGAATTTAAAACTCTTATTTGCGGTCCCTGGTATATATTTACGTATAACTATTGTTTTAAATCAAAATGATCTGTTAAGTTTTAACATTTAATCGTTTTCAACCGATTTTGTTTTTTAATTGAAAGGAAATTCGTTGAGTATTTTCTTTCTTTTACAAATATTCCAGAATAGGTTCAATTCGCCGAAAATTGATCAAAAACTCACATCTTGTGAAATTTTCTTTCAAAAATGTATTCAAGTTATATATTTAAGCATATACTGTGGCTCACAGCTTAAAGTATGCACCCTTATTTTTCCTTTAACTGCTGTGTAAGTCAAGTTATCTCAGTAAAAAAAATATATTTGGAAAGGTCGCTCAAATTCCGTTTGAATGACACAAAACTTTTCTTAACCCATTGAGTACCCTTCGAAAATTTCGAAATTATGTAAAAGTCACTTTTCAAAACTTTTTTCCTCGATTTTTCACAAAAAATATTTTGATGCAAAAAAATTCTTGGAACAATTCTAAGAGTAACTGCAAAAGAAAATTTTAAAAAATTATTTTGCTAGTATTTTTTATAATTTTTTGAAAATCCTAAAAATGACCATTTTAACCCATTTTTCCTCGTTGTCATGCAAAAAGTGCCTTTTTCGTAGTTTTCAAAAAATTTTCTTTTGCAGTTACTCTTAGAATTGTTCCAAAAATTTTTTTGCATCAAAATATTAATCTTTTTTTGAATCTATATAAAAGTAATTGTTTATATATTCCAAAAGAGATTCATTGAATTTCTTCTTCATTTATAATTAATTTTCGTTTAGTGACATTAATTGAAAAATAAATTTCTTTCACTTGTCAGCCAATTAACAAGTTTTACTATTGTCCAATTGAACAGAAATAAATTCAGTTGAATTGCTTAATAGAAATACATATTATATAATTAAAGTTGTATCTTTTTGAATTTGTTTTGTTTCAGACGAACACTGCATTCGGTTACCTCATGTGGGGAGATGAGAGATCTATGGATATCCAATAAATATACCAAAACGGGACTAATTTGAATTACATTGCACCACAGTACTTTTTAGTTAATTAATCAATAGTAATTATTCAATTCAAACATTAATAAGTCTGTTTTAAGACACGTACTCAGTTTTAAATAATTTTTGTACATTCAATTAGATTTTGAGTTTAAAAATATACAATTATATTATATCAAAATAATTCGATATTTTATTTGAAATGTGTAACGGCCGTTTTGGAGGAATTTTCAGATACGCGGCGAGCGTTCGACGATGTTGACGCCTCAACGTCCAATTGTCGACTGGCCAAAGAGTCTCTTGCGGACTGGACTGGACCGTTCTGTCGTTCTGTCGAGGGTCGTAAAGATCTGTGCGAGTCATCAAATTGATTTTTCATTTAGTGTTTCCCTTAGCCCGCTACACTGCACAAACTGCGGGTCATTTGTCTTACGTAAATTAGTTTGATTCACAGTTTGTCGAAGACTCGAACGAGTACAAGTTAATTTATTAGCTGACATAATATTAAATAAAACCAAGTGCGATGCATGAATTAATTTTCAAGGTTATCATTTCTCTCAGTGAACTTGCATCTTCGTTTTTTTTTTTTTAGTTTGACTTGCCTGCCAAACAACCAGCTGATTTGCCTGGATCATTAAAACAGCTGACTCCAATTAGCCACATGGCACCGGCAACCGGCAACTGGAAATCGAGACTATGTCTTCTTAGCCCATTCAACATTCTAGCAGCTGAGCCATTAACGTTATGGTGTGAGACGTTAAAAGACGCATTAAACAAGCACAAAGAGTGACGAATATAAAATACTCTTGCAGATTGTCATATATTTTATTTAGATTGATCTTCAGTTTCTGTTTCTATCATTTGAATAAGTAAGTAAAAAGCAAGTTTTCAAGTTCCCATATTTCAAAAATATATTTTATTAAATGCTAAACTTGGTTGCATAAGGATGAATCAGTTAGAATTCTTAATTGCCAATTTGAAAGCGCATCCAAATCTGAAAGAAATTGTTGTCAGTTGTTTTCTTGATTTATTGTATTTTTCTTTCTGAGCGTTGCATTGCATTATTATTTATATAAAAGATCATTTGATATTTTGAGGTCTCTCTTGTTTTGTGTCAAAGTTCAATTAATTCAATTAAATTATTTGTGTGCGTGTGTGACGCAGACGAAACAGACGATGAACAAACAGATCAATATGAAACAAATAAGGGTGTGCCAGCAAATGGGGTTCGACGGCGAGATACCCTGTAGACATAAATGGTAAAATATTTGCACAGATAACTACAGATCGTATTGCAGATTTTTGTATTCGACAATCAACTGATTTTCTCAAGCAATCATGATACCCCATTTAGAACAGCTACAGGGTATACTGCATTTCCTCAAGTTTCAAGTTCACAAAAATAGTTTAGTTTTATTTTATTTGCAAAATAATAAAATATAAAGCAAAAATATACATATCGTACATATAGTCAAATGTAGGCTTAGCTTAGGGAAAGCTTGTCGGAGAAACTGCTTGAATCTGGACCTATTCCGGCGGCGTGTTGTCGTGTATCCACTCCTGGAAGTAGACCAGACTGGTGTAGACGCTGGGTATGCGCAGGCCGCCGCAGTTATCCGAGCCAAAGGACATAATGCCGATCTGCAGCAAGGGGAGAAATCATTCGAATCAGAAAACTTTTTTAAAATTTAATGTAATAAATCATTCTTGTAATTTGTAAAGCTTATGGCCTTACTCTGATTACTAGCTTTAATTAACTATTTATTTAAATAACTTTAAAAATCTAATCAAGCTGAAAGGATTAGAAATAAAGTAAATAGAACAGCTTACTTTATTTCCCTCTTATCATTTTTATTTTAATATTCATCTGACCACTTTTAATCTGATCCCCATGCAGATAAAGCTTTTTTCAAATTTTTGCCACGCCCTTTTGAGCCTCCGTAAATTGCGAAACGCTGACTATTATTATAACCAGGGATAAAAGCCGAAACGAATATCGGTTTCCTTTACGGTTTCGGATATGTTCGCATTTAGGTTATCGGTTACGCAAAATCTTTGAATTAGCTTTCGTAACGGTGAACCGGTTTTTTGTATGTTTTGGTTTTGAAATACCGGTATGGTTTCGGTTCACAAAAAAAAAATTTTTTTTGCAAGAAAATAATTATATTTTTAACATAAAATTAAAAATTAAAAATATTTTTTGTTTGGATGTATGAAAAATTTAAATTAACCATTATTAATGAAACGGTTACTAAACTGTTATTTCGCTTTAAAGGTTTTAGTCAAATGAAATTTTTTCTTCGGTTACGGTTTCAGTTACGATTTTAAATTTAAATCGGTTTTTATCGGTTAAAGGTTACGATTTCGGTTAGGGTTTTAATCCTTGATTATAACCTATCATGCTACTAAATCTTAACAAGATCAGACAAATAGAAAGGTGGAAATGGCTGATTAAAGTTTTTAAGCAATGCAGGTGCTTTAAAGCATGCAATAAAAATATGTTAAGTTTATTTAACTAAGTAACGGGTATCCTATAGCCTTTCCCACTGTTTTACTTATTTTTTTTAAATTAAATTATTAATTCGACCCATTGTTTACCTGTGAGAAGATGCCATTCTCCTGGATGAACAGAGGAGCACCGCCAAAGCCTTGGCAGACATCCTTGCCCTCGCCGCCGGCGCACATCCACTGACCCTCAATGGAGTTGGGGGACTCGAGGGCGCCCGTGGAGCCATAGTTGCGCAGACAGAGATCCCAGCTGGTCAGCGGCACATCCAGATGCGACATCTCCGGCTGGCGTATGCTCGACGTGGACATCTTGCCCCAGCCGGCAATGGTGGCCCGTTTGCCCACTACCAAATTGGCGCGTGTCTTTTGCAAACAGATCGGTTGTGTGGCAACTGCAATGGGATCAATGAAATTATGACCAAAAAAAGAGGAATATTAAAATGGGGCATTCCAATATATCATCTATTAAATGATCTCGCATCTCGGGCTCACGTTTATTAGCTGCACAGAGAGAGTGAAGGAGGATGGAGGGAAGGGAAGTAGGTAGAGAGTGAGGTATCGACTTCAGCATTGTTGCATGCCCCGACCGATCAAATTTTGATTGAGATCTTAGGCTCACGTACGCCCATAAAGCATTATAAAGCCATAAAAAGCACCCAGCAAATAACAAGGTGGTCTGCGATTCATTCGGGTAACGCCTTCACGACGGTATCGAGCATCGCTTCTTGTTTTCCTTCGCCTTTTTTTTCGTTTTTGGTTGCCTTCTGTGTTGTTAATGAGCTGCTTACGAGTTTGCCCAACAACCCAAATCACGCTCCCACCCCTTCCTGTTGCCATTCCCGTTCCTGAAAATGAGATCCCGTTCCCAACCATGGACAAGCCTCCAACATTGATGACCCTCATTTCTGCAGATAGAAATATTATTAACGTTTGAAATTCAATCAATCAATTGTAGCTTTGTTTTGGACTTTTGCATGCAACGAGTTTCTATTAAGCATACACAGATGATCTATGAATTAGATCAGAAAAAGCCTCGTCAAGTGACCAAATTATATTGCATAATTAAAATTACAGATTTCTAGCTTGTTGAGTAATATTTTAAATATCATAGAGTACTTTTCTATAATATTTTTAAAAAATTTCTTTTTACAAAAAATTATTAATCAATTTATAATATCATCAAATGACTAATCAAATCTGGTTTGTCGACTGCTTCATTATTATCTGTATAATTAAAGTTTTCTGAAGAAATTCTCTATAAATATGCCCTTTAGAAAAAATCTTTGTCGAAAATGATCAATCAAATGCCAAAGCACAGATTTTAAATAAAACGACTATATTAACCTCTTTTTCCTCCTTTTCATACAAAAAGTAGATTTTGTGCAATTTACAAGCGAAGAGATTTTTGATAATTTTTCTCTTCTGTCACTCTTAGAATGGTTCGAAGAATTTTTTTGCATCAAAATATTTTTATTTTAAAAACCGAGGATAAAAGTTGAAAAAGTTAACTTTTATATAAATTCAAAATTTTCAATGGGTACTTAATGGATAAAAAAACTTTTTTGTTGGGAAGATTTCCCCATTACAATAAGTGAATATGAGATTAATTTAAGAAACCTGCCTCAAAACTTTTATGTTATACACAAATTTGACGAAGTTAGATGATCTATAAAAACTATCAGAGCCCTGTTTTATAAATTACCAATTGTTAATGATCTTATAGAAGTTTTATTCGAAAAGTCAGATGTGTAGTACGTTGTTACTGAGGCTAAGGATTCAAGAATTTTCCTCTGTATTTTATTCAAATAAAATATTTTTCCCATACTTAATGTTTTCTTTGTTCTTTCACTGTTCATTTATTTATTGTTGAGAGCCTTTATTAAACAACTTAGAATCACAACAAAACTGACCTTTGATTACCACATTTCCTATGTTACTATTTAAAGCGGTGGGCACGAAATCTGAATTCGTTAGCAGCCGCTGGCTCCCGGAGCCATTGCGTGCCCACCGCTGATTTACATTATTCACATAAGCTTAAGTTCACATTTAACCCAAGTCCAAGCCCATTGAACCGTAGCCAAAAAATCGAAAACAGTTTTGTACTAATGGCTAACTCATTTCTTGCTACGCTAAACACATAAAACTAAATTTAAATATTTAACTCCGCAGAAACCTCCCCGCCCTTTTTATATGGATGCTGGAAATATAGTCCAAACCTCAAATTATAAACATGCAATGTGAAATGTGAGGGGACTGTTGACATTTATGAACTTGGCAGTGCATGAGTGCGAGTTCGTTATAAATATATGAATGTACATATCACAGAGCAAAACGATTTTTAATTAACGTTGACACTGCGAAGCGTAACCAAGCCCCATCCCTTCACTCCCCTCGCACTCCCTGCCCTAGTCCAATACTCACCCGAGTAGTTAAGCGGTGTTTTGAGCACAAGCAGCGCAATGTCATGATGATATTGGCCCTGTTTATAGTCTGGATGCACAATCACATGGCTGATAGCATGATTCACCGAGCGAGGTGCACAGAACCCAGTGGTGGCACAGTCCGGATCACTGGACGTGTCATATTCCCCAACGCGCACCGATGACCTGCAACAAAAGGGAAAGTCCATTTTCATTGAAAATAAATTAATTGGATGCTTGGCATGATATCCCATTTCGAATTTCCAATATTTTGGCAAGAATCACAAAAAATTTAAATACAATTTAAGCAAATCAAAATTGGGCTGGATGGGAAAGAAATCAAAAACAACCACTAAAAAATTCAAATGTAAATCAACATTCAGAGTAACAAAAACTACAAAAAATCAAGTTCGTTAATATTAGGAAAAATTTGCTTGGATTTTTAAGACTCTGGTTAAATTTTCTTTTCCAATAGTAATATTTATTTATAAAAACAAAAATCCTTTACGAGGTAAAACTCTAGTGACGAAAACATTTTCATGAGCAAAAGTTCTGAAATCCAAATTTGTGACGAATAATATTAAGTTTTACATATAAATTATTAAAAAAAATTCTTTTGTTACTCGGTTACATTGCGCTAAGTTCTTCATACCTCATAAGTATTACTTTTTTGAGCAGTGACAAGTGAAAAAAATTTTTTTTGTTCCAATAATTTAATTCAAAATACCTTTCAAACGATATATAGATCATATAAAGCTGCGGTAAATTTTTGTAATTACATTGCATGCACTACTATTTTTTTGACCGCAGCTGTATGTAGCTCCTATCGTTTGGATACTGTGGGGGTTTCAATTTAAGCGGGTTTAAGCGATTTTTCGAAAAAGTTGGGAAAAATTCTCATTTATTCTTTTAACCTATATTAACGCTTTAATACAAAGAAACAGACTAAAAGCAAATGTTGGTCCTCCCACTTACACCTGTTTATCTCTATACCTTTCGATCGATATATATCTCGATCGGATCGGACAGTCATAGCAAATTTTCCATTCTTCCTGTATATATTGCTTGTCGCCTTTTGCACCTTTCGTACTGCTTTCGTCACTAGCACGGACTCCCCTCCGCAGAGATATTTATTTATGCAATTTTATTTCATTGTGCTACTAAATGTTGCGACAGCAAGTTTTTTTTATATTTATAGGAGTATTTCCTAAACATAATCAAAGCATTAATCATAGTTCGATTTAAAAAAAAATATTTTTGATAATAAATTTTTTTCTAATAAATCCCAAGCAGGTCAAATTTGTTTCAAATTTTTTGCCACGCCCCTTTCTGCCTCCGTAGATCACAAAAAAAAACACCACAGTTTACAAAATATTAGGAATTGCTTACTAATTATCGTTAACTACTAATATTACCTATCATCCTACTAAATCGTAACAAGAGCGGGCAAACAGAAAGGTGGTAATGGCTAATTAAAGTTTTTAAATAAATTTTTTTCTTATTTATATTTGCTTAAATAAATGCTTCTAACTTTAATTTTAATTTTCACATTGTAGTGTTTTTATAAACTTGAATTTATGTTCCCTAATTTTATTATTCTTATTAATATTAATACTCTAATTAATATTAATTAATCTAATTTTCTAATAAATCTAATTTATATTAATTAATATTAATTAATTATTTACTTACAGTCGGTGCCCATCGGCCTTGGCCAGCGCACAATGGGCGGCAGTAAGGATAACCCTTCGGGCAATAATGGAACCGGCACAAGGATACGCAAAAGCGCCAGTATTTACATCTACAAATAATAGACACATAAAGATCGAATACTTTGCAGACTATAATTACTACTTACGCTTAAAGCCCACACGTGCCACAAATGGATACGAGCCGAGTCCCTTGTAGAAATGCCCCTGCACCAGGGACTTGCCGCACACCTGATTCTTCTCCAGCGGACTGCTCGGACAGCATACGTAGGGCATCTCTTCACCGCCGCCACAAAAGAGCGACTTGTCCCCATAGTAACAGTTCTTGGCCACCTCGTAGATCATGGCCGTGCAATCGTGGAGCGGAGTGCATTCCGTGCCAAAGGAACACTCCGTACCGCCGGCGCTCTGGCCTCCGATATAGGAGCGAGCAGCCATCGAGTGACTGGCATTCGCGCTTTGAGTGGAAACTCCTCCATAGGTTGGTGGCAAAACGAGTTTTTCTTTAAATTGGATAGTGTTTTGAAATACACAATTTATAATTTATTCAAATAAATCAGTAAATCTTTTAGTACAGAAAGTAATTTGAGGTAAAAAATTAATTATTCATAATTTTTATAAAAAAAATAGTATTTTCAAAAAATGTTTCAATTTCAAATCTAACATTTAAATAAACTTAAAGTATTTCTAATTAAATAAACAATTCTTGAATTTTAAATTAAGTTCTAAATTGTTTCTTTAAGTTACGCTATTTAAATATTATCTAATTTATAATTTCGCAGAGTTTTTTTTAATTGATTGGGGATTTTTTAGAGCAGCGGTTGGCACACATGGGCTCCGGGAATTAGCGGCTGCACCCGAATTCAGATTTCGTGCCCACCGCTGTTTTAGAGTATAGAAGAAAATTTACAGTTGAACTTTCATAGCTCGGATTTCCCTCTAACTCGAGCGAAATGAGTGGCAGTAAAATTAATAAACTTAAGAAAAGGAATTCTATATATCGAATATCTCCATAGCTCGAACCTTTTCTTTGGATAATGGTGATTCGAGTTAGAGAAGTTCGACTGTATTTAATTTTGAAGTCTGTTCATAATGGAACACTTGCAAGTTTATATGTAAATTATTATTATTAACTGGATAATTTGTGAGACAAATTTGTAAATATGCAAAAAAGGTCGTTTTTTAAATTGCTTTAATATGATTTATTCATTAGGGATTAAGAGCTACGTATTTTAAAAATGTTTCATGTATTTTATGAATAATTAAATATCAGAAATTAATGGTTTACAATTTTTATTTTTCATTAGGGATTAAGAGCTACGTATTTTAAAAATGTTTCATGTATTTTATAAATAATTAAATATCAGAAAGCAATGTCCTTAAATTTAAATTTTTGGTTTATGGCCAGGAGACCTACCAAATTCACCGGCTTCCGTTCGGATGCTCGCAAATATATTGAAGAATATAAAAATTGGATAGAATGAAAGCATTATTTGTACACTGCGAGAAACACTTGGGCGTTATGGGTAAATGTATTGTTATAATAAGCACAGTTGAGAAGAACTTTCTATACGTAACTCCCGTTCCCGATGGAGTTGCAATTGCAGCTCTATGTATTATACTATATTCCACTCTCGAACCGTGCGCGTTCACAAAGCTTGTTCGACTAAACGATGCGATGTTGGAGCTGCGACTAAAGATCGGATTGTCAAATGAAAATGAAAATGAAATTTTATGGCCAGATGGGCTACTAGCTGCTGGTTATTAACTGATTTTGATGACAGTTTGGTCGCAATTCGCGACCATTTCCAGGTTGACGTTTTGTGTGTTTTGTTTGTAGATAGTTAGATAGATAGATACTTTTTTTTTATACCATGCCCCATGTGTTTCATGTGTGATAGATACCTCTATGTGGATCACAGAGTCATTGGTTAGTTGATTTATTTTTTATGCATGTGGCTAGTTGCAGTTTTCGTTATTGTGGTTTACCTTTCATATACAATATTATCATATTATTTGTTCATTCTTTTTAGTATTCGCATAGTGGACAGATGATGCACTTTTCTGTAGTAATTGATAAATAATTTGTAGAATATTTATATGTATGCTTGTGCATTGAAATTTCTAGTTTCCTACTAAAAATAAGAATTATTTAGAAGTTTTTAATAAATATGCTTTATACCAAATTAATTCAAAACTACAATTTTTTATTTAGAATAGTTTTTATTAAATAGAAAATCTGAAAATAATAATAACACTTTATTGAAAGTTATTGGAAACAAAACAAATTTAAAAATATCTTCAAATTTCTAGACTCATCTAAACTCTTTATGTAACTGACGTATCAACGTTAGAGGCCATACGGTTAGACCTAGAAAGCTCAAATTTTCACACAACATGGCTGAAACACAGTGGTAAAGCGTAACATGTACATACGTAATTAAAACAAAAAAAATACAATTTTATATAAGTATTGTAATATAATTTAATATTTGTCAAGCAAACAATTAAAATATTCGAAATTTGTTATTTTCAAATAATTGTAGGGCACACAATGGATTCCATTTAGCCGAAACTTTCATCTGCTTTCAAGTGCGTTGTTATTTAAGCACATTTTACGTGTACTTTTATTTTTTTTTAGTTTGTTTACAATAAAATATTTGGAATGAGATCATTTTAATTTGATAAGCGGCCGAGTGACCATTGAGCATTGAGCGTTGGTTCCACTTTTTTAAGCATGACAAACGCACATTAAAATGTTTTATTACACAAACACATACATAAACAGGCTTGGACTAAGCTAATTTTCTTTTTTTTGGTAGTTTTTTTAGTTACGTTTAATGGTAAATTTTACTTTCATTACATTTAACGACATTTATTGCACTTTTACAAAAAGCAAATTAAATTCGACGATTGCTGGAAATAATTTACCATTTAGTTTAGACTACAAAGACTAGACTTATTATTCAATTAACATCATCACTGCTGTTTAGCAATTGCTCCTCGCTGCCCATGTCCATATCCAACTCCGTATCCAACTCCAACTCCATATCAATATCCAAATCCATGTCCATACCCATGCCGCTTTCCAGCTCAGCCAGAGCACTGCGCAGGGCATGCTCATAAAAGTCACAGGATTCGGAAAGAATTGAGCTGCTGCTCGTCGATCGATGGGCATCCAGGAATATGCTGGCTTGGACTCCGGTCTGGTATGCCGGTCGCTGGCACAGCTCCTGTTGCTGCTGCTGCTGCTGCAGTGCATCAAAGACGCACTCGTAGTCGCAATCGCCCTCGGGCTCCGGATGCAGCGGCATGGGAAAGTTGTGCAGCACCTGGCAGAATACCTCATAGCGATCGCGCAGCTCGGCATGCACATCCTCGCTGCGTCGCTCTCCGGAGTGCAGATAGTCCAGCATCGAGTACAGGAACACGCGATTGGCAATGCGACAGTCGGGCAGGAGGCTGCGTTCCACTTCCTGATTGGGGCACATGCTGCCACTAAACATACACCAATTACTCCTCCTCTATGTGATCAGCAGATACAATAAACACAGATATACATACAACTTCAATTTAAAACGAGCGACCAATTTTTCATATATAAATATATATACATATGTACAATATAGGTACTAACTAAATTTATACACGAACTAAAGTGGGGCAGCTTTTCACAAGACTTGCATAATTAATTCCATTTCTAAAGCATAAAACAATGCCAACTAAACGTTCAACAAAACAAACATTTCAACATTTAACTCACAATAATAACAAATAATAAAAAGGAACGCGGAAGCAAAACTATTACTCTACCGTTACCACTTATTGTTTTTTTTTTTTAATTTTATTCTAGTTAAAAAATTTGAATAGATTTTTCTACAATTTTCTTTTTAATATTTTTTAAAAGATTTTTAATTGATCTTTAAATTAAACTGTGTTTTTAATGTGTAATCATTTCAATTCCCTTAAGAAAAGAAAAACCTTGTTTGAAATCAGAGAATTTTTCTCTTTGTACAAATAATAATTTTTTTTACCGGTATTTTGAAACCGAAATAAACAAATAACCGGTAAAAGTAACGAAACCGATATCCTACGATTTTACGTAACCGATAACCATTAACAAAAACCGTTAACCAAAACGGTAACTGATACCGATATTCGTTTTGGTTTAATACCCTGTTTTAATTATATCCTTTTAAAATGTCAAGAAATCTTTAAAAACTGTACCTGTATATCCTATTCCTTACAAAAAGTATTCAATTTGTTTTTAAATAAGATTTATTAAGAGTTAAATAGTCGTAGGGCAAATTGCAAAAATGTATAATATATACAATATAGGGCACAATTTAATCTTGGAGGTAAAATGATTTAAATGTAAGCAAATAAATCAATTATGTACATCAGCCACATATCATGTGTTGGTAATTTGTTTTTTTTTTTTTGTTAACTGCAATATAAAAAACCAAAGTACAGTTAACATTTATATGCCAACTAACAATTTGAATGGTCCATAATCGCGCCTAAATTGCCAGAAAATTGTCGAAATACACAAAACTAAAGAGCGTGTCCACTCTATTATTTGAGTAATGTTTTACTTTTATTTGATTGAAATACAAAATGTTGTCGAATGTTTAAGCATTTATATATGAAAAAAGTACGCGCAAGAAAATAACGCAATAAATAAGTTTAATGTCGTAATGTTGTTAGAAAATCAAGAAGAAATAAAAAACAAAAAACAAATTTAAAACAAAAGTATACAAAAATTCATAATGTTCGAATAAAAAGAGAGTACTTAAATATTTAGAAAAACTGTGATGGGACAATGATCGCTACCCAGACAGTGGCTACGCATTACATTGTCCACGACGCGTGAGACAAAACGCTCGGACACAATACAGTAATCCAAGCGCCAACCAATGTTGCGAGATCGCGCATTGGACATATAAGTCCAGAAGCTGTAGGCACCTGTGCGAGTGGGATACAAGTGCCTGAATGTGTCTACATAGCCGAGTTCCAGCAGTTCAGTCATCTTATCGCGCTCCTCCTTTGTGAAGCCAGCGTTGCGTGTGTTTGTCTTTGGATTTGCCAAATCGATCTCCAAATGCGATACATTCATATCCCCACAAATGACAACTGGCTTAAGGGTATCCAATTTCTGTACATATGCTTGGAATAGCTTCTCCCAGCGCATACGCGGCTCCAGATTGACAAGCTTACGTCCGGAATTTGGCACATAAACATTGATCAAAAAGAATTTCTCATATTCTGCGGTGATTATGCGTCCCACATCATCAAACTCTTCATTCCCAATACCATACTCGACATTTATGGGCATTATTTTGCTGTAGACTGCAACGCCTGCATAGCCGCCGGGCATGCACAGCCAGTAAGGATGATAGCCCGGCAGACGTGTCATTTCATCAGGCAGCTGATCAGTCACACACTTTGTTTCCTGCAAGTATAAAATAAAGTTAAGCTTTGGTTAAAACAGGTCGGGCAAATAATTGAAGGGAAATGTTTAAAAACGTAGATAAAATGTACATTCGCTTCTTGAAGAGTTTGAAATTTTAAATGTACTATTACTGCTAATATTTTGTGTTTAAGGTAATGTTCAAAAACTAATTCAAAACACAACATGAGCTATATACATTTTTCATATCAACATTTGGCAGTTTAACAAGGCACTATAGGTCAAACGGACCCTTTTTCTTATATAAACTAGTTTTGTAACAGTTTTCAAAATAACAAACTTTAGGAATACATCGAACTGTAATGTTGCATACCAGAAATGTTAACATTGCATTCTGACGTTAAGTCAACAGCTGTTAAACATGCAGCTCATAAATTGTACAAATATTTTGGTAAAGTTCGAGTGGCACAAGTTTTCTTAAATTAAACTTTTTAAATACAAATATTAATGAATAGTGCAGATAAGTTTTTTTTCTCTTATTGCCCACCTTTCCTAAAATTTGAATTTTTTGCGCATAATCTAGCTCTAAGCAATGCCGGTCTGCTTGAAGCATAACGGAAAAATAATGGAAAAACTGATGGAGTGGATGCTATTGTACGATACTTTAAATTTTAAAGTTTAAAAGGTTTAAAATCGATGTAACAATTATTACGACTTACAGACAACAATAAAACATAGCTTTTTTAGTTACAGACTATCTACTCTCCGAATACAAGACCCAAAAAATGTGAAATAAAAAACATTAATTACGAAATATACTTAGAAAGTATAAACAAAAGAACATTAATATTAAAATTTTAATATTTTAATAATCAGGGGTACCACAGAAATCGCTATCGCTTAAATTTCATTTAAATACAAATTTAAATACAATTTTAGGTGAAATTCGAGCGAAAGCGATTACTGGTAGCACACCTGTATAGTTTTTTAGGGGCATTGATGGGCAGTGCCACATCCATTTTTTTCAAAACTATTTCCAAATTCGATGTAGAATGGTATCCAAAAAAACTTTACACGGAAAACTTGATAAGCCTTCGAGTTAATAATTTAAATCAGAAAAACTGTCCATTTGACCTATAGTGCAAGGGGATTTTTTATTACCTGCAAGCAAAATATGTCTGGATTCTCAAAATCCACAAACTTGAGGCCATCCTTCTTTAGCCATGCCCGCAAGCCAGCCACATTCCAGCTGGAGATTTTCAGATTGAATTCCTTCTCAGTTGGCACAGGGAATTGACTTTTATCGTAGCTGCCAGCAGCCGATGTTGTTGCCTTTTTGACCTTAGACGCTGGAAAACAAAAGTTGAGCACGTTTTGCAAACTTTTCAATACCGCCAGGCGACAGCCGGGATCCACCAACGTACTTGTTGAGCCATCCGTTTCACTGACTGCCAAGGCATCGCCGTCATCTTCAGCGCCTGTCGCTGCACGCTTTCGACCACGAGCTGCTGCTGCCATGAGAGGGAAACATTAATCTGTAAGTCGCTTAAGCATTGGTTTTGTGGATTACCTGGCTTGCTCACAGGCGCGAGTGCAGTCGGATCCTCATTCTGTTTATCGTTGGCTCGCTTGGGCGCACGTTTCTTGGTGGGTGCGGGAACCTTCTCCTCCTCCTCCTTTATGTCCTGCTCCTCATTAGCGACTTTCTTGCCGCGTTTCTTGGCTGGAGCTTCAACGTTCTCATCACTGGTCTTCTTTTGTTTGGCAGTCTTCTTGCTTGCCGGCTTTACTTCTTGTTCTGGCTCCTCTTCTGCTGCCTCCATTATTTCGGTAATTTCCGTATCTGCCAAACGCTTCGTGCCGCGGGCACGTTTTGTTGCTGCAGTGTCCGTATCGACCTTTTTGGCGTTGCCCTTGGTTGCCGTCTCCTTTACTTCCTTTGCTGGAACTACTTCCGCATCCTCAGCTTGTTCCGGCTCCTTCCTTTTACGTGCTCGCACTTTGGTTTCCGGTTTCTTGCTCGGCGCAGCAGTGTCTTCCTCTTGCACCACTGGTTTCTCCTTCTTGCCGCGTCCTGTGCTTACTGCCGCCTCTATGGGCGCTGGAGTAGTCGCTTTCTTGCCGCGAGCCCTTGAAGGCTTAACTTGAGTTGCTGCCTCGTCGACGATCTCAGTTGCCGGCTTTTTAGAGCGTCCTTTGGGTTTGACTGGCTCGACTGGTTCTTCAGATGGCTTTCTTTTGCCGCGTGCCGCAGTCTTCTTGGCTACATCTTGCACTTCATCCGCTTCCACTCCCACTTCCTCTGCCCCATTTACTTCTGGAGCTGGCGTTTTCTTGGCGCGCGCTTTGCTTTTAGACGCTTGATTACCATTGGTTGCCGCCAAAGTTTCCTTTGAATCATCTGTCGTTTCTTCGGCTAACTTCTTTTTGCCTCTGGATGTGGTTTTTTTTGCAACAACAACAGTTTCTATATCCTGTGCATCATTCACTTCTACAGCTGCCGCTGCCGCTTTCTTGCCGCGCACTTTGCTCTTGGGTGGCGGTTTAATGTCATTGGCGACATCACTGATGCCCTCAGCTGCAACTGAAGACGACGCAGCATTGCCATTTGTGGCAGGCAGCTCAGACACAGTTTGTTTTTTTGCAACTTTTGCGCGAGGCATTTTGTTCAGCAGCTAATTTTTCTTTGTATACTTCGTAGAGCAAATCGAACGCAGAATTTAATGCGCTCACCAAAATCTGTTCAGTGTTGTTCTCGCTTTTGCACTTCTTTATTGGGGCGAATGTCAAGAACAACAACCGACCATTAACACTGCGCGGGCTAATGGCAATGCCATCAAAAGCCGGCCCTTTAACCCGCGTGAAGTTTTTTGCACAGCCATCGTTATCGATAATTTCGATCAAATTGCTTGCCTTTTTATCAGTATTGCCAGCTTTTAGCAAAAAAAAACAGGACAAACAAATTATAATTAGAATCGAATAAAGGATAAATAGCCACTGCTATTATTCGGAAAGAATTTATATTTGTCTTCGCCAGCCGCCAAGCTGCAATTTTATATAAAACTTTATAATTGTCGGAATTTAACATATGTATGTATGTTTTCAAATTAAAATTCGTCGGCTGCAGAATCGTTCGGTTTTTGACCCAATGCTTCAGTGTGGTGCAATTCGGTGCTCTCTATCCCTTTCCCTCGCATTGATTATCAGAATAGTCAAGGGACTGCTTTTTGCTGATGAGATCCCTTATGTTATTGCTTCATGGGCTCATGTCTGTGTGAGCAACCGATAACGATTCGATAAACGTGCCCATCACTGATTTAGTTCAATGTAAACGATTCGATAAATAGTATTATCGATTGCTTTTTCAGCGCTACCCGCTGCATCTTTTATTTAATTTTTTTCTTATAAACAATTCGTTTTTGTATAAATATTCTGTGTTTTTGGTGTAATGAGTATATAAATTAAAGAGCATTCATACGCATTTAAGATAAGGCGCACAAATACGCACAGTATATTTATAAAACAGAGACCCCAAGTAATCATTATCGACGACAGCGCATTTGGTCAAAATGCCGAGTGAAATAATTACGCTGCAACTGGGACAATGCGGGAATCAAAGTGCGTGCAATTTGCAAATTTGTTTTTGCACACATTTAACTTGCGATTGTTCTTTTTAGTTGGCTTCGAGTTTTGGAAGCGACTGTGCTTGGAGCATGGCATCTCGCCGAGTGGCGTGCTGGAGGAATTTGCCACCGATGGCATGGACCGCAAGGATGTGTTCTTTTATCAAGCGGACGATGATCATTACATACCTCGTGCAGTGTTGCTGGATCTAGAGCCCCGTGTTATTAATTCGATTATGACATCAGCTTATTCAAAGGTCAGTTGCACTTAACTCGATTTCGAATATTAAATACTCAAAGATTACATTATTATAGCTGTATAATCCTGAGAACGTGTACCTGTCCAAGCATGGCGGCGGTGCCGGCAATAACTGGGCATCTGGCTACAGTCAAGGCGAAAAATTGCACGAGGAAATCTTTGATATCATTGATCGTGAGGCAGATGGCAGCGATTCTCTTGAGGGTTTCGTGCTTTGTCATTCAATTGCAGGGGGCACTGGCTCCGGTATGGGCTCATTTTTAATGGAACGCCTGGCAGATCGTTATCCCAAGAAGCTCATCCAAACGTACAGCGTGTTTCCCAATCAGGATGAAATCAGTGATGTCGTCGTGCAACCATACAACTCAATGCTCACTCTTCGCCGCTTGACCACCGCTGCGGACAGCGTGGTCGTATTGGATAATACCGCATTGAATCGCATTGCCTGCGACCGTTTGCATCTGCAGAATCCAACATTTACCCAAATAAATACTCTCGTCTCGACTATCATGAGCGTGAGCACAACGACGCTGCGATATCCGTCGTATATGAATAATAATCTCATTGGGCTAACTGCACCACTAATTCCAACACCTCAGCTCCACTTCCTAATGACGGGCTACACACCATTGACCAGTGACTCGAATATCAGTAATCAAGTGAGTTGTACACAATTGTTTTTAACGTTTATTAAATAATCCATTATCCTTGTATCAGGCTGTTAATGTGCGCAAGACAACTGTGTTGGATGTGATGCGCCGTCTCCTGCAACCAAAGAATATGATGGTTTCCACGGGACCGGACAAAACCAATCAACATTGTTATATATCCATTTTGAACATCATACAGGGCGAAGTGGATCCCACCCAAGTGCACAAATCGTTGCAGCGCATAAGAGAGCGCAAGCTGGCGCAATTTATACCGTGGGGTCCAACTTCTATACAGGTGGCACTTTCACGCTCCTCACCTTACGTACAGAGTAGCCATCGTGTCTCGGGCTTAATGTTGGCCAATCATACAAGCATTTGCTCACTGTTTGAACGCACATTGAATCAGTATGACAAGCTGCGCAAGCGTGGCGCTTTTCTGGATCAATTTCGTCGAGAAGACATATTCAAGGATGATTTAAGTGAATTGGACGAATCCCGAGAGATAGTTGATGCCCTTGTCCAGGAGTATGAGGCAGCCACACGCAGTGACTACTTGCAATTTTCGGCTAATAAGCGTGATCCTGGACTTGAGGGAGGAACTGAGGAAACCAAGTCGTTAAACTCAAATAATTGAACCATTAACCTTTGATTGTGCCATATACGTGCCATGGTCAAGAAACAATTGAAATTTAAACTTGCTCGAATATACAAATTATTTTGTTGACACGCAAGGATTCTAAATCCTTTAAGTATTCATACACCATAAATTGTTTAAGGTATTGTACCGACTTATTTACGTACGTATTTAATGTTGTTAGTACAGTGTCTATGTATTTAACAATAATAAAACTATGTTTACGTTTGCACACTCGTTCTTTTTGTGCTACTACTGTTTAAAAAAAGGTGTTTAATATTCTTTCGTTTGGTTTATTTATATGGAAATTTTTAGATGTGGGTTTTGTCGACCTGTCTGTTTAGTTCCTTCACCAAAACACATGAAATTTGATTATCTCATGCAGAAACAAAAACATCAAGATTATTCTCGTGTTAATGAGATGTTAACAATTGTTTAAATTTTATTTAAATGGCGCCAAACGCGTTATTTTTGTCAGATTCGAACTCGAAATAAAACCCCAATTATCGAGAGTCAATAATTTGTGGTGGCCGGTCGATATTTTCCGATTAGCATAAGGTGCTTGTTATTTCACATTGGATAAACAAACTCTAGAATGTTTGTTTATTCGCATTAACAATGTCGCCGACGGGAAAAGAACAAATTTCAACATTCGCAGTGATTGACTTGGAGACGTGCAATTTGCCTGCCTATAGTCAAAATCGCGTTAGCATCACCGAGCTGTGCATTTACGCCTTCGATCCTGCCATTTTGAAAGACAACAATGCAGCAGAGCAACAGGAACAACGTGGCGAGCTGAAGCCAATGTCGCCCAAGGTGCTCCCGTTACCACCGAGAGTGTTGCACAAGTTAAATTTACTTTTTCAACCATCAATGGCGGTGAGTGTAGAAGCGCAGAGAATCACGGGTATGCAACTAAAATGACTCATCTGGATGAGCCTATATCTGTGCATATATACATATAATGTGTACTTTCCCGCATTTCAGGTTTGGATAACTACCTTTTGGAGCGTGAGTCAAGGCTGAACGAGAATGCAGCTCAAATGATACTAAAATTTTTTGAGCATTTGCCCGCTCCCATTTGTCTGGTTGCTCACAACGGTTGGTCCTTCGATTATCCCATTATAAAGCAGACTTTTGATAAGCTGAATTTAAAGCTGCCAGCTTCTATGCTTTGTGTGGACTCCTTGCGGGCTTTTATGGAGATCGATGATAAGCGAGCAAACGAAAAATGTGTGCAATATATAACAAAGTCTGATTCAGAGTCAGAACTAATTCCTAAAGAAATAGACTGGCAAACAGTAAACAATACGACTCCTAAGCGTCCAACGCTACCGCACGCAGAAGCAGCTCGAAAGCGCAAGCTGTTAAGCGATGGAAATGCTGATGAGGATCACGAAGAATTGTCGCCAAAATCGAGGCGTGGACCACAGGAATTACGTTCCCGCCGTCAACTTTTTAGTGGCTTAAAATGTGCACAAACTAAGCGCTTTCCTCCTCGCGGACAGTACAAATTGTGCAGTCTGTTTGAGCGGACGTTTGAACTTCCCGCCTCGGCTGCCCATCAGGCGGAGGCCGATGTCAATATGCTGACAAAGCTCATTCAACACTATGGCGTCGACTTTCTGGCCTTTGCCGAGGAGCAAGCCATTCCATTCGCCGATGTTGCTCCACTTGGCGGAATGATTTCAAGCAGCAAATAAGCGTGTTGTCTTTGATTTTAATAATGAGCATGATTAGTTTTTGTGTAGGTCAATGGTTTTGTAAATCACTGTAAAAGTCCATATATTTTTTATATACATATACATAAATTTACATATGAATGTTTGAATAAATTTTATAATAAAGTTGTTTGCAAAAATCAATTTATATACAATAATCTCAATCAGTTGATTCAATTTTATTAAAAAAAGAAAATTTGTTTTCTAATACTAAAACAAAAAAGAAGCTTAAGTTATATTTTTATTTAGTTGTTTTTACCAAAAACATTAAAAATATATTTACCTAATAATTTGTAATTGAAATTAAAATTTGAAGCAGCCCCAAAATGCCTATCGACGGTTTATTTTGAAATCGTTGGGGACATATAATCCGAAGATATGTGGTGGCCGGTCGATATTTTCCCCAACAAGAGTTTCCCCATGATCGTGGCACAAAATGCATGTTTTTTTTGCATTGATAAGCCAAACCTTTTGTTTGCTATTCACATCATCAATGGCGTCAAATGTGCTTATTTCGCAATGTGCTTATTTCGCAACAAAATTGCCACGTTCGCAGTTATTGACTTGGAAACTACCGGTTTGCCTGCCTTTAGCCAAAATCGAGTTAGCATCACCGAGCTGTGCATTTACGCCTTCGATTCTGTTATTTTAAAAGCCAACAATGAATCAGAGGAGCCCGAATTGCAATCACCCAATGTGCTGCCCCTACAGCCAAGAGTTTTGCATAAGCTCAATTTACTGTTCCAACCCACATGGCGGTGACTCCAGGAGCTCAGAAAATCACGGGTAAGCAGGTAAAATGTGTAACTCAGCCAGATAACCATGTCTGTATAAAATGTGAATTTTTCTGCTTCAGGCTTGGATAACCACCTTTTGGAGCGTGAGTCGAGGCTGAACGAAAACGCCGCTCAAATGATACTGAATTTCTTTGAGCATTTGCCCGCTCCCATTTGTCTGGTTGCTCACAATGGTTGGGTCTTTGAATTTAAAATTCCCAGCTTCTATGCTTTGTGTGGACTCTTTGCGTGCTTTTAGAGATATCGATGATAAGCGAGCCAACGGAAAATCTATGGAACGCGGACGCTATAATTTGGTTAGTCTGTTTGAGCGGACGTTTGCGGTTCCTGCCTCAGACGCACATCGGGCAGAGGGTGATGTCAATATGCTCACAAAGCTCATTCAGCACTATGGCGTCGACTTTCTGGCCTTTGCGAGGAGCAAGCCATTCCAAAGGCCGATGTTGTACCACTTGGCAGTGATTACAAATTATTGACAATTTATGTCTGGACATTTTTAGCTAACATACAAAGTCGTCATGCCTGTTCCAGTTTTTTAGTATTTAGTGATATGCATTTATTCACTTTGAATTTAGACTAAGTGTTTGGAAATGATCGTTTTTCGCTTTATCAGACTTAAACTCATCAACTCAAAGTGATTAACAATCCGCTGAATATCGTTAAAATGGTATTAGAGCAGGTTAAAGAAATTCAATTCCGACAAATCTAATCTAAAGTGAATTTCTGAACAGGCCTGAGTTAGATTTTTCTATTGCTTAAAATGGACTGATATGATTTATATTATTTAGCCGTTTCGAAAAAAATATTTTTGATTTCAAAAGACATTTGTTATACCCGTTTTTTCAATGTCTAAAAAAGGTGCTTGATATAGAAATTAATGTCAAATTTTAAATTATTTGTTAAATAAAACTTATGTATATGTAAATTAAAAAAACGGGCCTAAAGAGTACCAACCAAAATTTGTACTCATTCAGAGCATTGTTGATTTTGTTGTAATAAAAAAACTTTTATTTGAAAAATAAAACTGTTTTTGACGGGAAGAACGATGCAAAAAAGCTGAAAAATTAATTTAAAACAGTCATTAAAAAATATAGTTTTTCAATTCATTAATTCCTGTTTGGCTATTATACTAGCTAATAGTAAAACATTATTGTAATAACGAATTTTATTTATTTTTAGTTTTTATAATACCCAAATTAATACCAATTTCAAATTTTAGTTGGAGTTTTATTTAAAAATTTATAATTTAACACACTATCGAAAACAATCGATAGTCATCGATGGTTAAAAAAATAATTTCATTGACTATCGACGGTGTCGACTATCGATAGTTCTCCACCTCTACTTGTGACCAGTGCTGCCAACTTTTTAACAAAAATAAAAGCTGTTTTTGATTGGAGAGAAGGAAAAAAAAAGCTGAAAATATTCTGAAAAAAGCGCAAAAAAAAGCGCATTGTTATGGGGCTTACTTTATGTGTTTTATTTATAAAGTTTTCAGCAGATCGTGAAATTCTTGGCGATTTGTTTTATTTTATTGTTGAAAGTGGTTGCATGAGCACGCAAATCGCTTAGCTTTGCAGTAAATGTACTCTTGCAGTGACCCTTTTCTCATCCGTGTCATCCCTGGGAAGCGATGTCTTCAATTTTTCGCTCTTTGGCCAAGCAACACGGCACTTTTGTTTATACTAGTATTCTTTTGGGATAGCAAAAATAAATGAGTATGTGCCATTTACGCGCACTTTTTATATTGTGATGATAGCTTAAGGTTGTGTGGCAAATATCGATAGAAACGTATGATTAAGCTGCCACTCTTACACGCATTTGGAATATTTCTACCAAAACTTAGCGCGTCAGTAAACATTTTTTCACAGATTTATCAAAAATAGTATTTTGTTGGTACAACATTTTTTTTTCTTGCAAGTGGCAACTCTCCGGAGTACTACATATTTCATGAAATTGGTGGCAGCATTAAAAAAAGCGGAAAAAAGCCAAATGCATTTCTATAAAAGCCAGAATTCCCGCTTCCCGCAATTCACAAATTTTTCCCGCAATTGGTCTTCAAAAACAGCCAGATTTGACGGGAAAAAAGCTAAGCTGGCAGCACTGCTTGTGACTCGGTCACTTTCGATAACATTTGGGAACTGCTATCAAACAGCTGTTCCCAAACAAAGAATCAGAACGATTTACGTTGCGAAAAAACAGCAAAGATAGAAAAAAGGCAACAAAGATCAAAATACAACAAGTGCGAACACAACCTTGCAGTTACGACAATTGCATAGCACAGTGAAAAATCGAATACACACAAAGAGAGCGAATATGAATTTATCTTTCGCTGGCTGTGGTTTTTTGGGCATTTATCATGTTGGTGTCGCCGTATGCTTTAAGAATTTTGCGCCGCATTTATTGCTGGAAAAAATTGGCGGTGCATCGGCTGGTTCCCTAGCCGCTTGTTGTTTGCTCTGCGATTTGCCGCTGGGCAGCATGACATCCGATTTTTTCCGTGTGGTCAATGAGGCGCGACGCCATTCGCTTGGACCGTTCAGTCCGTCGTTCAACATTCAGACGTGCCTGCTCGAGGGATTACAGAAGCATCTGCCCGAGGACGCACACAAGCGCGTCAACGGACGCCTGCACATCTCACTGACGAGCGTCTTCGATGGCCAGAATGTCATTGTCTCCGAGTTTGAGTCACGCGAGGAAGTATTGCAGGCGCTGCTTTGTGCCTGCTTTATACCAGGATTCTCTGGCATTTTGCCGCCACGCTTTCGTGGCGTACGCTACATGGACGGTGCCTTCTCCAATAACTTGCCCATTCTGGACGAGAACACCATAACAGTGAGTCCGTTTTGCGGCGAAAGCGATATTTGTCCACGCGATCAAAGTTCACAATTGTTTCACTTCAATTGGGCCAACACAAGCATTGAAATCTCACGCCAGAACGTCAATCGTTTTGTGCGCATTCTCTTCCCGCCCCGTCCCGAGTTCCTCTCCAAGTTCTGTCAACAGGGCTTTGATGACGCTCTGCAGTTTCTACATCGCAACAATCTGATCAACTGTCGACGCTGTGTCGCTGTTCAGTCCACATTTGTTGTGTCCGAGACGGTAGCACAACCTCCAGAATTCGATCCCGAGTGCCGTGAATGTAAAAAGCATAGAAAGGTATGTAAAACTTATATAAAGGTCTGCATGGTCTGCATTCAAAACGTCGAATGAGACATTCATGCCCAACTGAGTTAAATGAGTTCGGCTGCGTTTTAAAATGAAACGAATGAATGAACTGAAACCGAAAACTTCACATTCAAAAAAGGCAGACTCAATTGAATGACGAAATAACTGAAAAAAAACGAGTGCCGTAATTTTAGTTTATTTGAATTTAAACTAAGAATCTAGTCACGAAAACATTTCAATGCCTCAAAATTGCTTCATTCATATCATTCGTTTCTCGTTCACTTCGATGTCGTTCATATGAGTACTCAAAATAATGACAAAAATGAGTATTCAATCGATGAGAATCGGAATTTTAAATTCCACACAGGGAACTGAATTAAACTCACGAGTACTCAGAGACGCTCAAGTTTGAATGCGGCCGTGCAGACCTCTACACTAAAGCTGATAAAATGCCAATTTTCATTTGTATACCTATGTTCACATATTTAAGGACGCTTTAAGCTCAAACATGCCACAGACCGTGCTGGACGTAATCCAAGATTACATTGAGCAGGCAAACAAGGGCTTGGCCAACTGGATATTTAAGCATCGAGGAATCAAACTACTGTCCCTGCCAGCCACAGTTCCAATGGACTTTTTGCTGGCCACAGTCTATAAAATCACAAGTCTGACACCGAAGCTGACCAAACAGATGCGTCTATTGGTTAATCAGTTCAATAATGCCATTCAAATGCGTCTCTTTAGTAAATTCACTTTATACGATCAGCCACATTTCGATGCCACGGGCTTGTTGCATTCAAGCCGTTTGTATGGACCACGAGTTTCCATACTTGTCGACGAATGGTAAATGGATCCTTAAAATATTTATAACAATTATGTTTCTAATGTTATCTTTACAGCGGTGCGACACCTTTAAATGATGATGTCGATAATTTTGAGCATGTTCTGAAGATGAGCACACATAATGACGCTTTGTATGCCTACTATTACACGGACAACAGCACGAACCATGTCAAGGTGACCGAAATCTTTGATTTTGATGAAATGACGGAACACGGTGAGCTGGCAACTGATTTGCAACTATACGAGGGCTCCGTGGAGGACCATCCCAATCCTCGCCAGCCACATTCCCATAATGCAGTCGTCAGTGAATGGAATGGAGTGGAGTCGGGTTAGTATCCAGCGACAGCAAAATAACTCTTTATCATGCACCACATCACATCATTGAGCATCTTCGTAAATGACAAAGCCATTTCTTACAGTACAAATAATGCCCACAATTCCCGAACTACACGATGTCGCATTTTAAAGCAAATCTCAAACACACGCTCATACACAAAAGTTCATATCATTGTCAGGTATATTCGACGTGAAATGCACTCGAAAACATCTTATTTAAGGTTGTTTTTCATCTAATCAAATTTAACATTCTTTTGTGATTTTTAGATTTTTTCATTGATGCTCAAACACCCAATTCAACCGAATTGCAGCAATCGCCGTACTTTACCACCTATAATATCGAACACAACACGACCGATTTCAATGAAACGAATTCGAATAGCACGTCTAACGATTTGTGTATAGAAATTGAATGAGACCCACCAATATGACAGAGGCCCAATATCGAATTTGCAACGCAACATTTCCAAAGCGGCTCGTAGCCAAGCGAAGAGCCTTCTAGCTTTCCGTTAGCTTGTAATACTTATTATGATCTTAGTACGAATACGTATGTACCTATGTAATTTATATATTTTATGTAATCTCTTGGCACACAAATGAACTTTTGTTTTATTATTCTTGCCCATTGCTCATGTACAATTTTATACTCGGAGATCCATTTATGTATGTTAAATGTCTCTTATATCAAATAAATCAATTTATACAACAAAACATACACATTTCAATCAATTTTTATGAGTACTACTTTTAAAAGTAGTAAAAATATGAAGATCTTACTATCCGGTAATATTTAGTTTGTGTTTCAATACTAAGTATGGGATTATTTGATAGCTGATTGTTGCCTTCGTAAAGAAGTGCAGGTGTGGGAAAAAAATAAAAATCACTATTTTAACCCCTTTTTCCTCCTTTGCAGTTTAAAAAAAAATTTTGAAAATTACTAGTGAAGAGATTTTTGAAAATTTGCAGAATTGTTTGAAGAATTTTTTGCATCAAAACATTTTTATTTTAAATCGAGAAAAACAAGTTTCAAAATAGACCTTTACAAAAATTCTAAACTTTCAATGGGTACTTAATGGGTTAAGGAAAGTTTTGTTCCATTCAAACGGAATTGAAATGAGCTTACCATTGATGCCAAAATGAACATGAAGTAGGTTGAAATTATGAGTAGATTTAACTTGAAATGTTTTCAAAATAAATATGTCGACCAGTGTACAAGAATTGTAACTTTAAGCTCTGCTTAACACAGTCAATAATTTACCAAATTATTGTGACAAAGTTTTTATACCCCAGCTGTTTTTTCTCCCTTACATCCCATCACAATTATAAATTTCCAAATTTTGATGTAATGCATTTTATAATTTAATGATATACATATTTATAGACTTCAGATACTACAACATATGTTATATGCCTATTCATATAGATTAATATTAACTAAATTACATACACGTCTGCCGGGGCGGTATCTCTATATATGGTATATAAAAGTGCATAAGCACAGACATAGAAACGAATTCTTACACTCCTTTTAATATATTTTCTTGTGTTAAGTTATTTACTTTTTTTCTTTTCTTCGTTTGATAATTAAACTTAATCGATTCATTCATTATTTTCCATAATTAATATAGTGAGAATTTGTTAATTTAAAAGCTTTCAAAAGACTAAAAAGACTTGTTAAATTGGCATTTGCCCGTAGTTTACTGTACAGTATACAAAAATTGCAATGAACAAAACTTAAAGCCTATGCTTTATACAAGGGAAATTGTAAAATTAGCTTATTTATGTGATTTTTGTTTTATATGTTTTTGAGTTGGTTTTCTTTTCTGCCTGAAACGCCATGTACACAATATGCGGTTTATATATATAATTTAAATTTACAGTACAATTTATAAATAGCTGCTATATTACTTGTACATATGTTTAGCTATGTATGATACCTAAACTGTATAACGTATCGGTTTTTTTTTTTGTTTTTGTTTATGCGTGTGTGTCGATTCATGTTAGTGTGTGTGTTTGTTTGAGTGTGTGTGTGTATTTATGTTGCTAATGCGTTGTGTCAAGATCCTTACAGAAAGATTAGCAACGCCCGACACAGACACCACAGCCAAGCTTAAAACTAGCCTACATGTACTATTTATGTATATACAATTACTGGCAACAGTTGCTCCTCACGTCTGCGTGCGACGCTCATATTCGCTGCGTCTGTAATCAGCGGGATAGTCACGCGACATCACCGGATAGCCACGTTGTTCGCCTCGGTATCCTGGCGGCGGTTGCGGCAATCCCGGTAAATAGTAATTGGGCGGCAGGTAATGGCTTGGATAGGCGTGCGGCGGCAAGCTGGATGGATATCTGTTGGAAAAAAATCAACAAACAATTAGTTCGTTTTCAATTTAACATTTTGAATAAAAGTGAGATATCTTAAGAAACAAAAAAGTCATCTTGCATCCGATTGTTCCTATGGCAGCTCTACGATATAGTCATCCGACTTTGACTAAATTTGGTCAGGATGAAACAGCCCCAACAATATAATCTGTTAGTTTGGTTGAAATATCTAAAGAAACAAAAAAATTTTTTCATACTCAGCAATTTCCTGACCTTTGACCCCGAATTTGACCCACTTACAGGTCGAATTTTGCAAAACGATGTATTAATGCATGATGAAATTGTCTCATCTGTTGTGCGAAAATTTCAGCTTTCTATCTTTTACTGTTTGGGCTACACGTTGATTCTCAGTCAGTCAGTCAGTGAATCAGGACAAAGTTTTATATTTTTCAACTTTTTTCCTCGATTTTTTGTAAACAAAATTTTTAAGGCAGAAAAATTTAAAAAAAATTCTAAGAATGACTGCAAAAAAAATGTTCAAAAATATTTTTGTTATTATTTTTTTACAATCCTAAAACTTACTATTTTAACCCCTTTTTCCTACTTTCCAAACAGAAAGTGGGTTTTTAGAAATTTTCAAAAAATCTTTAAAAATTTTAGCAAAAATATTTTTGACAATTTTTTTGCAGTCATACTAAGAATTGTTTGATGAATTTTTCTGCATCAAAAATTTTTTTTACAAAAAATCGAGGAAAAAAGTTGAAAAATTAGACGTTTACAAAAATTTGAATTTTTTAATTGGTACTTAACGAACGGGATTTGAACGACCTTTCAAAATATATATATAAAAGCTATTATTTTCTTATTTAATGTCAAAATATTAAATTAGGGTGTGTAAAGTGTTTCTTGACAAACTGTATATAGATAGATGAATTTTTTTTAAATCAATAGTCTGAGTGTTGTCAACTCCCTGTTCGTATTACTCACCTACGCTTGTCTGGCCGTCGCTCACGATCGCGTTCGCGATGATCACGATGATAACCACCACCGGCACCTCCGCCGCCGCCTCCGCCTCGCTGGTATAACGCATCGTAGCGATCACGTTTGTATTCAAAATTGTAGCTGCACAAAATAGGAATATAGTTTTAAGCAGAGCTAAGCGTTTTCATTATAGTCTTTTACATACCGATCACGAGCATGCCAGCGATCCATTTCCGACGGGTAGCCGGAGGACGCGGGCGGTTGCTCAAAGCGCCGACTGCTGCTGCCGATGCCCGATGGTGAATTGAGCCCGGAGCGACGGGCGCTGTTGCCATCGTACCCACCAGGTGGACCGCCGCCGGCGCTGGCATAATAGTCCTCGCTGCGATGATGCTTCTTACGCTGATCCTCGTGACTGCCATGACGCGACGATGCAGCCGATGCATCCATGTTGAGGCGCTTAAACGACATGGCCTTGAGGTTATCGCTGATGCCAGTGTTGCTCATGCCCATGCTGCTGGCATCCGCATCGTTCTCGTCCCGTTTCCTTTTCATCGGCGAATCGCTGGCAAAGCGGCGAGCTGTCTTATCCTCAGAGCCGGCACCGGCGTAACGTGACTCACGCTCCTTATCCTTGTCCTTTTTCTTCTTTTTGCCACTCTTGTCCCGTTCCTTGTCCTTAGCGACAGTGGCGCCGTTTACAGCACGTGGACGCTTGGATTTGCCGTCTTCAGGTGATGTTGCATTCGTTGCCTCCTTCGGCTCCGTTGCTGACTGTGTCTGCTGTTTGAGTGCATGCTTGTAGATCTTGAAGAGACGCTTGGCATCCAACTCTGTAAACTTGGACACAAAATACCAGAGATTGCTGCGCCATTCCTTCTTCTCCGTCTCGCCGTACGGCTGAAGGCATACGTCAATCTGTCGTCCAATTTGCAGCAGACAGTCACGCGTGTGCTGCAACTGATCCTGCTGGGACAAACTGAGATCAGGCTGATCCAGAGCCTTTAAGGCCTTCTTGACCGGTCGCATCTTCTCCTTGCATTCATTAAAGATGCTTGGATCCAGATCGCCCAGCACTTCCAAAGCTCTGGGTTCATTGTTGGCCGTAAAATGCATCGGCTTGTTGCCATTATTGTCGGAGGCGCTGGTTTTCTTGCTGCGTGTCTTGGATTTCTTCTTCTTGTTCTGTGCACTAGCCTGCTCCGTTGTCGCGAATGAAGCAGCAGGCGAGGCTACAAAGCCACTACCACCATCTACCGCCTGTTTGAAGCTGCTGTCGCCCGGCAATGTGCAATTACCATCCTCCACTGCAGCACCATCCTTGCGCTCCGGCGTGCTTACCGCCGTGGTGCTGGAGTTAATGCTGGTTTTCAGCTTGCGCGGACGTCGCTGACGCCGTTGGTCACCCTTGGTCAGTTCGACATTCTTCTTGATGATCTTGAGCAGGTACTCGGCTCGAGATTGCAAATGCTTGGCCTGCGGCTTGCGTGTGTCATTGAGCAGTATCTTCTCGCTTAGCTTGAGCGTCGGATCCAATTTCATTTGCTCCCAGGAGCCAATGCCATACTGATAAATGCCACGCAACAAATGTGTATCCTCTTCGATGCCCCAGTCCACATCAAAGTTGGGTGAACGGGTCTTAATGTTAAACACCCACTGTTGGCGCTCCAGCGACGAACTGGGCATCAGCTCGTTGAGTGGCTGCAGTTCCTCCTCGCAGGCGAGCAGGGTTTTGGCATTGAACGAGACGCCGCCCAGCTTGACCGAGTAGGTGGCACGTGGTCGTCGCTGTTTGCTGCCCTGTTGCTGCTGCAGCTCCTCCTCTTTGACAGTCTTGGTTTCTTCCTCCTTGTGCTCGTTGAGGAACTGCACACACCGATCGTGCAGCATCTCGCCAATGCGCTTCAGCTCCGACAGCGGCTTCTCCTGCAACTCGGCATCACAGGCAATCGCCTCCAGGCGCAACAATGGCGCTGGAAACTTCTTGTAGCTGCGTATGAAGCGACGCAGCTCGGCATCGGTGAACCCAATGATTTTCTCCTTCATGGCGGGACGACCACGCTTACGCTGCCTGCCGCCATCCTCGCCACCAGCGCCACTGGCATCCGAGCCCAGCTCATAGTCGGAATCGGCGGAATCGTCTCCTTGCTTGGAGCGAGTGCCTCCCTTGGCCATGCCACGTTTGGAGGCATCATTTTTATTGGCCGCTGCAGTTTTGCGTCGCGGCGGCAGGTACAAGTCCTCCATTTCTTTGGCACGCTCCTGATCCTCAATAACCTTGCGAAAGCCCTCGGGTATAATGTCGTCCCAGTCTTTACTGTCATCCTCCTCCTCGTTCGCCTGCTGATCCTTACTCGCCGACTCGCTGGGCTCATCCTCCTGGAAGGCCGCAATACTGGCCACCTTGAAGGCCGACAGTAAATCATCGCCAGGCATCTCAGGATCTTCATTACGTGTCTCGGCGCGTCGCAAGATTTCATCAATGTCGCAAACGAGCTCTTCCTCGTGCTCCTGCTCGTCCTTGAACAGCTCCTCGGCACCAAATTTAAGAATAGCCGACAAGTCGTCCTTATTGAAGGGATTCGAATTGGAGGAATGACCATTGCCGCTCTTGTCCAGCACTGTGCGTCCCGTGGTATCCATGCGTTGGATCACCAAATGATCGAGCACCATTTTCTGCTTGGCCCGCTCAACAATTTGCTCCTCAACGGAACGTGCGGTGACCAGGCGATAGATGTTAACCTGATTCTTTTGCCCAATGCGATGGGCACGCGCCTGCGCCTGCAAATCATTCTGTGGATTCCAATCCGAATCAAATATGATGACTGTATCGGCTGTGGCCAGATTAATACCCAAGCCGCCGGCGCGTGTCGATAGCAGAAAGCAAAAATCTTGACTACCTTCCGCATTAAAGTGATCCAACGCCTGGCGTCGCATCTCGCCTTTGATGCTGCCATCCAAGCGTTGAAAGGAAAAGTGACGCTTCTGCAGATAATCCGCGAGTACATCCAGCATGCGCACCATCTGTGAAAAGATGAGCACACGATGACCAGTCTCTTTGAGGCGGCACAAGAGCTTATCCAATAGCACCAGCTTGCCGGAACCCTTGAGCAACATCTGCAGTGCCTCATCCTGCTGCAGTCCAAACAATTCAAACTCTGAGGGACGTATAAGAGCGGCATGATTGCAGCACTTCTTCAGCTCAATGACAATGTTGAGGAAGGTAGAGGTGGAGCCGCGTTTACCCTTGCGCAGTGCATCGAAATTCTTGGTCAGTATCCATTTGTAATACTGTTTCTGCAGCGATGTCATCTCCACCCGCAATATTTGCTCAACTTTGGCGGGCAGCGATTTTTCCACATCCTTTTTGACACGCCGCAGAATGTACGGCTCTAGTTGCTGATGTAGACGCGTGTAACCCTTGTCCTCGGCATTGCCGTGCTGCAGCTCAAAGTTCTCCCATGTATCAAACTTTTCGGGCATAATAAAGTGCAGCAATGCCCACAGTTCCTTCAGTGAATTCTGCAGCGGAGTGCCCGTAATAAGCAATCGATGATTCGTTTCAAACTCCTTGAGTGATTTGTACAGCAGAGAATCATCATTCTTTAAGCGATGAGCTTCATCCACCAGCAATGCTGCCCACTGTAGTGTGCCCAGAAATTGTTTATCCTTGAGAACAATCTCATAGGTGGTTAGTATGCAATTGAATTTCAGTCTTTTAGAGCCCTCAAACTGCCACTCAAATTGCTGGATTAGCTCGCGTGACTTGACATCGCCCAAATATGTGACCACATTCATATCGGGCGCCCACAAATCAAATTCCCGCTGCCAGGCGGTCATTGTGCTCAGTGGTACCACACATAGAAAGGGTCCATATAAATGATGTAGCTTGAAAAGCGAATAGAGAAAGCATATGGTTTGTATGGTCTTGCCCAGACCCATTTCATCGGCCAATATGACCGAGTTCTCTTTGCACCACGAGTGCAACAGCCAGTTGAGACCATCCATTTGATAGTCGCGCAACGTTAGGCCCTCCCCAAGGAACTCTGGCTGCGTTTTGATTCGCGAGAACTTGGGACGATACTTGATGACACGACAATGACGAGATGGCGTACACTTGGAGCTCTCACGATCTGTAAACTGTTCCACACAGCGTTGCCATTTGCGTAGCACCAATGTTGCATCCTCCCACGTGGACTCGGCATATGGTAATGATTGCCATTTGCATAGATACTCCTCGCTGCCATCGTCGGGCTTTGTGCCGCGTGCTATGATGCGATCCACATTGTTGTAGGATTTGAGCAAATCATGTTGCAACTCAAGTTGACACTCGAAGTAGTCAATATCCTCGGGACCGGCATAGCGACGCCAGCATGCCTGATCCTGTTCTTTTTTGATGAAATTGTCTAGCTTTTTCATGCCCTTGGCCTTCATTTCGCGCAGTGTCGTCTCCGATTCCCAGGTATTGTGTATGTAGCTCCAGCCCTTCCATTTGATCAGGTATTGCACCTCCGATAGATCGGATAACGAGTCATCAAATCCCTCATTCGGATCGCAGCCATTCTCCTCAATGGCATAAATCGTTGTCTGATTTCCAGTGCAGCCTTTTTTGCCCTCACGCTGTGCAAGGATGCGCTCAATAGTCTCGCATTTCTCCTCCTCCTCGGCAGCGGCTGCATTTGCCGCCACCTGTGTCTCATCGTACTCGGGTTCCAGCAGATCCTCCGAGTCGGTGGCCTCATCCTCGGATGCTTCTTTGTAACTAACGGCGGCGGCATTGCGACGTGTGGCACAACTACGTATGAAGTGGAAAATTAAGCAAAATAAGCAAGTGTCTTGGAGTTGGAAAGGGGGGTGGTTGGACCAACCGTTTGCTTGGATCATCATCATCGCTATCCTCCGAACTGAAGGACTTCACGCGGCGTCGCTGCTGTTGTTGTTGTTGGGACTGTTTGCTGCTGCCAGATCGGGCATTGCATTTACGCTTTTGTGCTCCAAACGGCGCCTCATCGCTGTCAGGGTCGTCGCTCTCATCGCTCTCCTCAGAGTCCCAGCTGTGTAATGAATATATGAATGACTATGAATGATTTCTGCAGATATGAAACCCTCCAATCAATTTAAATATATACTAAGTGTATCTATAAATATTTTGATTAAAAACTTTAGTCATAACTACTATTATACCATCTTAATAATAAAAACAAGCGGATTAGTCGAGTGCACTCGACAGTAATATACTCCGGCACGCCGAAGTTTTGATGCCCATAATATTCTTATACTTATCCTTAAATATCGACCTATCGTTTTTGTGGCAGCTACATACATATACATATAATATAAGTGTTTTGAACCAATTTAAAAAAAAAAAAAATAAAATAAAAATAATTACAAATTATTTGCATCGACAGGACCGAGATTCGAACCTAAATCTCTCGTTGGATTGAAGATGATACGATATACTTTCTGACAGAGTTGATGTAAAATGAATTATTTGACCATTAATTCTATCTATTTATAGAATTGCCATTAAAATACCTTGGACAAAATTGTTAATACATTCACTATTTATGGCATAATCGTGATAAAAGTTGGTGACTAGATTCTGAGCATGTTCTTACACACATAAATGTTACAACTGGTTACTATAACTTACGTTTGTTTCTTTTTCTTTTTGGCAGGCTGAGGTCGCTTCGATTTGTCAGCTGCAGCTGAAGATGCTTTGCGCGGTTGTCGCGTGGATCGCTTGGGTCTGTAATCATCCTCTTCATCCTCCTGTCAATTTATCAAAATGTTTAGGTATTTGATGAGTGAATTGTCATCATAATCTACAAACTTACGCTGCTGCTACTGCTGCTCGAGGATGAGGGCGATGCATTGGCAGAGCTATCACTGGCATCGTCATCATCGGCGCTGGCTTCGCTTGCGACCTGTGATTGTTGTGGCAACTGCTCATCATCATCATTATCATCGTCATCGTCGTCGTCGCCATCTTCTTCGACCGCTTTTGGGAGCGTCGCACCAGACGTGCCGGAGGAGCTGCTGCTGCTACTCGTGTGCAGTTTACTGTTGCTATTGTTGTTGTTATTATTTGTTCTGTTTGGATCTCCACTTTCAGCTTCCGCCTCTGCCTCAGAGTCGGAGTCACTGGCACTGGAATCACCACTGGAACTATCCTCTTCATTCCCATCCGTAAAGCCATTTGTTTTATTATCCGCTTGCGCGGCAGCTGCTGTTGGTGGGAAACTAGCCACCGCGTCCGCCGGCGGTTTGGCAACTGTTGGCTCCGGGGAGCTGCGTCCATCACTTGAGTTACCTGAGGAACTGTCCGAATCTGAATCGGAACCGGAGGAGCCACTGCCACTACCGCTGCCACTGCCACTGGCTTCTTCACGTGTGTCATCTTGTTCGTCTGAGCCTATACTATGCGACGATTCATTGAGTGCCTGTATAAAAACAAGGATTACGATCACTAATCAGTCTAATGAAGCAACAGAAATATTTAAAATGCATACACCTTCACGGATTAATGTATTTTACATACTATTCTTTATAAACTCACACCTTTGGATTTCTACATAATGAATGATACAAGTATCCTAAGAAATGTTTAATTTAAATTAAAAATATGTAAACATAAATTCTGGTAACGTAATCCGTTAACATTCCAGCGAATTGTTTATAAAGCTCACAAGAAACTCGAAACAAGTATTATTTCTTTAAAGTGATTCGCAAGAGGATTATATAGCTTTAATGCTGATCTACAATTAATAGTTTACACCACAAACTCCTTTTTAGATTAGGCACATCCACATTATGTTCATAATAAAAAGCAAATCCTGGCCAGAATTCTGATGGACTCTTATTTAGTACAGAGTTTCAGTTGATAAAATTATAATTGGTTCCTCTGGATCACTCAATAGTGTCGATGGAAAAACACAGGTGATATACACTCCTTCTCCAGAAGGAACGGAACCGGATCCGGAAATTCTTTAATCAAGAGCACACTCTGGTCAAACTTAAAATCGGCAGACTTATCTTTTAAGAAAGCAATCAAGAGATCCACGGACTTTACTATACTACTACACAAAGAGTATGGCACAAAATTAGAATCTCCTTGCACCAAGAGATCCAAAATATATGCCTAATCCTGGCCAGCAATGGAAGGAATCTCTAGTTTAACGAAAAATCCATTAAATTCACTTCACTTGTATGAAAACAGCGTTAATAGATGTGATTGATTTGAGTTAGATACACTGCATTACTTTATGCAGCTGTATATCGTTGCTGCATAGCCAATCCTCTCCAGAAATGCATTAAATAGTGCTTTAAAAAGGTAATTTTGATCTTGATTTCCAAAATTGGTGACTTTAACAAGTTCTCCGGTTTCGGTACGCAGGCGCACGATTTGGAACCGCTGAGAAATGCTCTATTTACCGATCCTGGCCAAAATTACCAGCAAATGCTTCAAAAATACAAGGATATCAGGCTGCTGTGGCGGATTTCTTGGTCAAAAATCACAAAATAGTTGATAATATGCACAACGCATTGGGTAAAAATTATTTAAAATATATTTTTATACGAAAATTTAATGAAAACAGATCGAAATTATTGTTAGTTGACTTTTGGCGGGCTGAAAACCAATGGATATTGGCCAGAAATCCATGGATTTGAGAACGAGGAAAACTTTTCACCTGACAAAATGTGATTACGTAATCGATGAAAATTTTCATTTGCCACTGGAATAATACAAAAATGATGCATTTTAGTGCATTTTTAATGCGGCATTCAATGAAAACAAACCGAAATGCCCAAATTCAAACGAAAATTGCGAAAATGGGTACCCAATGGATTTTTAAAATTTTGACACTGGCTGCCACGTTGAAGCCTCGGGCGTCGGTTGACATTGTTAAAACTGTGAAACACCTTTAGATTTATGATATTTAAGCACTTTTAGGCAAAATGCCGCTTTGGTTAGTGAATCAATTGACTTATAAGTGACGGAGTCTCAAACGGGGGGAGACACCTCTTGGGTCCCTCTCGTGTCTGGTACCTGCCACACCCACAGAACGAGAGTACAAATTTGAAATGACATTGTTTTTTTAGTATAATACTCACACGACGACTTGAATTGAACTGAATGATATCGCCTTGTTTCGAGTGATAGAAAATTTTCATAGTTTTCTTGTTATTTTTTTTTCTCTTACACGACGTTCACTGTCACTACTTTTCAAGGCCTACTTACCTGGCTCATTATATTTTCGTGGTAGCACACAGAGTTGCCTTGTAGCGTTCATTAAACATGCAATACACTTGTTAACAGTTTTGGCAAATGTTTATTTTGTTTTTTAAAGTGAGTCACTTGTTTTTAAATGCAGTTTTCAACCACACAAAAGATGTTCACGTCGTCTTGGTTGGTCAATTGCAGTAAAAAATACGCCATTTTGTTTTAAGCAGAGTTGTATTGCAGGCGAAAAATATCGAGTCTGCAGTGTTATCGGTGCTGCCATACCAGTCTTTTTCAGGACAGATCTGTCCCTTTTTAAAATGAATTTGCCTGAGCTTTTCAAAAACATCCCCTGCCCGGAAATCTGTCCGTTTTTTATTTCTGTGATACGCTTTAATTATTTAATTTGAATATATGTTATATTGAAAAATAACAAAATTGTATGCCGATATAAATGGTTTTTTATTATTAAAAATAGTGGCATCGCTGAAATCGTATATTTCTCGTTATGCCGTTTGAATTATCGATATATTATCGATGCACACCTGTTTCCAATGACTCTCAGCTGTTGTTGGCGCTGCCAGATTAGCTGTCGCGACAGTCTCAATCAAGTTGGCAGCTCCGCGACAAATACACTGGCGTTCTTCGAACCAACTATTTTCTTTAAAGTTTAAACTAATGTGATTAAGCGATTGAAAAATGCCTGAATAGCAGCATGTAGCACTTGTTCATACGTACATACGTGCTAAACATGAAAGAAGTGGGCATTGCGCTGCCCAAATCGCGCGGAGTAGGCGTGGGCATTGTGGGCGCATTTCTGCTGTTTTTTATTTTCTACTATTTTTATGGGGGTTATATGACGCTGACGCTCTTTGTAGCGATTCTCTTACGTATGTAAACGAATGCACATATGTACATATATATATGATATTGTTATTAAACGTGCAGTTATTTGCTTGCAGTTATTTTCTATCATGCACAAGACTTGCTCCTGTACCATCCAGACTTGCCAACAAACTCACGCATTTACATACCCATACCAACAATGCACAACCTGCCGCATCTTACCGTTAGTATTAAGACGCCAGATGACGTGACGCTGCATGCCTTCTGGATCAGTCAGCCCGAGGAACGTTGCAAATCGGTGCCCACATTGGTATATTTTCATGGAAACGCTGGAAACATGGGTCATCGTATGCAGAATGTAATTCAATTGTATACATTCGATTGTGTTCCTATTTCTAATTTATTGTTGCTTTTTGCAGGTTTGGGGCATTTATAATCATTTGCATTGTAACATCTTAATGGTCGAATACCGGGGCTATGGTTTATCGACTGGTGTACCCTCCGAGCGTGGCCTGGTCACAGATGCACGCGCTGCCATTGATTACTTGCACACACGCCATGACTTGGATCATACACAATTGATACTCTTTGGTCGCTCGCTGGGCGGTGCTGTTGTCATTGATGTCGCCGCGGATACTGTATATGGCCAAAAGCTAATGTGCGCCATTGTGGAGAACACATTTACCAGCATACGTGAAATGGCTGTGGAGCTGGTGCATCCATCTGTGAAATACATACCAAATCTATTGTATAAAAATAAGGTGAATCATCATCATCATCATTTGGCCAACCACATATCTTTTGCCATATTCATTTCTATTTCCTGTACTCTTTTGCAGTATCATTCACTCAACAAGATAAGCAAGTGCTCGGTGCCTTTTCTATTTATATCGGGCCTTGCGGACACTTTAGTGCCACCGCGCATGATGCGTGCCTTGTATACCAAATGTGGTAGTGAGCAGAAGCGTATGATTGAATTCCCGGGAGGCTCACACAACGACACCTGGATAGTCGATGGGTAAGTTATCGAGATACTTTAAATAAATTAATCTTCTGTATGCTTTGAATAACCAGAAATAGTATGCATACATTTATACACTTGATTTTACAAGTGTCTTTGTTAATGCTGCATAAAACATAATTAAAGCTAATTAGATTACGCATGGACATATCGCAATTGACAATAGCATTATAGGCTTAAACGCTTGGCTAAGGTCAATAATTTTGTATACATTTTGTTATCGGTACTGACAGTCAAGACAGCCAAATTTGGTTATTGTTCAGTTTGATCGGTCGCATTAATATCATTTTATTAAATACTAAAAATTTTACTTGACGCTTTAAGCCAATAATTTTTTTCCAATAAAAATAATGGTTTTTAAAATTTAAAAGCAGGTATTAAAACCGAAAGGAATATCGGTCTCAGTTACGGTTTCGGTTATGTTCGCATTTAGGTTTTCGGTTATCGGCTGCGAAAAATCCTTGAATAGTTTTCGTAACGGTGAACCGGTTTTTGTATGTTTTGGTTTTGAAATATGGTATGGTTTCGGTTCACAAAAAAAAATTTTGCAAAAATATTATTATATTAATAATATAATAATTAAAAAGGCATTCCTTTTTTTATTCACACATTTATTTCACATATTCTTCAGTTTGATGTAGTTTAGTTAAATTTTAACAATTTTAATATTTCATTTAACGAATCTATTTTATTTGCGCTTATTCACTGCTATAAAAATGCAATCCAGAATATCAAAATTAAACGTAAGAAAATTAAAATCATAAATAAGAATTAAAAATAAAAAATATTTTTTACAGTATGAAAAACCGAAATTAACCCTTATAAATGAAAAGGTTACTAAACCGTTATTTCGTTGAAATGCAATTTTTTTTTCTTATACTGTTTCAGTTACGGTTAGGGTTTTATTTTCTGATTAAAAGAAGGATTTTATTATTTCTTCACTGTAAAACATGAAAAGGTCTAATTTAGAATGGTAAATCATTTTAAATTTTTTATCTCTGTTCAGGAAAATAATTAAATAAAATGATAGAAAACAAAAGCAATTCGTATATCTACATATATTGTAATCTTATCGCTGTTTTTAATTGCAGTTACTATCAAAGCATTGGTGGCTTTTTGTACGAGTTACAACAACAGCCCTCGCCTCTGCAGAAGCCGCCTGAGAAGAGCAACGTGTGGGTTGAGCTGGAACATAAAATTATAGATGTTTAAGAGTCCCAAATCCCATTCATTATTATACATAAACGTGCACACAAAAGTGTTCTATTGACTGTGTTAACACTGCGTTGGTATACTAATTATATAAGATATGATATACAATATGTATTTAACATACATACATGTGCATTGTAACAGATTTGTTTATGAATCGAAATTATGCTCTAGTTTTAAGCTGTTTTATGCGCTTGTAGTTGTGTTTATGGAAAGGCAAAAGCTTAGTTCCATATTTTAAATGTTAAACTACTTGTATTAGGTTAATTGTTAATTAAATGACAGGATTAGCTTTAGGTTAGCCTACAAATCTGAATCAGGTTCCGCAAATACAAGATACAAATAACAATAAATTATTATTTTTTAATGAAATCAGCTAAAATCCCATAAAGTCTTCATCGTTGCTCTTATTTGGATCAAAGTCTTCATCGTCATCGCTAGCTGTTGCAGATTTTTTGCTTTTTCGATTGGTTGCTGGCTGCTCCGACTGTTCTTCCTCTATTAAAGTGGCTGGACTGGACTTGGCCTCGCCCTGGGATCGATGATGAAAGACAAACGATACACATTTACTGGCTGTCCACGCCTGTGATAAAACACTGTCGGGCAGACCACGATTATTCGAGCAGTGGAACCATTGCGACAGATGCGACGTGCAATCCGTGTTCTCCGGCGGTGGTTGCCTTTGCACATCCTGGAAGCAGCGCTTACACTTTAATCTGAAAAGCGAAAAATATAATTAAATTCAAGTTATAAGTAATCTTATCATTACTAACTTATTGTGCGTGTCGGATAACACATTGGCCTCAAAACTAAACAAATCCTTAAGATCGTCACGCGTGAAATGCTTCTCCGCCGACTCATTGTTGTCTATAATTGTGCTGGATAACGATTTCTTATGCGTCTGTCGCTGTAGAATCTTTTCCTCAATAGAACCACTCTGCAAATAAGGATAATTGTAATTGGAATCATTGGCCACAGCTGGAGTACACTTACAGCCACCAGGCGATAGATGTAACAGGGCTTTTTCTGTCCATCGCGCCAGACACGCGCCATGGCCTGCTCGTCGTTGGCCGGATTCCAGTCGGGATCGAACATGAACAAACGATTGGCGCCTATTAAATTTAAGCCGCAACCACCTGCCTTGCTGCTCAGCATGAAGAGGAAACAATTCGAGCTGGGATCATTAAATCTATCCACAACCTTTGAACGTTTCTTGATCGTCATGGTACCATCCAATCGCACATATGTGTATTTACGCTTTCGCGCCAGTTGCTCAAACAGATCCAGTGTCTGTGTGTAATTTGAGATGAGCACCACCTTGTCATCGCTGTTGGCTCGTATGGAGGCCAGCATAAAGTCCAGCAACATGAACTTGCCACTCAGCTCGGGATTGACGTCCCTGTGGAAACATAATATATTTTATTATATGTCAACTTGAGAGCTCGTAATACAAACTTGGGCTTATAGTTGGCGGGCAACACATTCTGGGAATTCTCAAAGCCTTTTTCTCTGGCAATTAACTTCTCGTAGATCAGATCCGGATGATTGCACAGCTTTTTCAGCGTGGTAATGTCGGATAGAGCCGTCAGCGATGTCTTCTCATTGCAATCTGCGAGTGTAAAATGCAATTAAAGCCAAGTCAAGGGCAACGAATCAATAACTTACCCGCAAGATTGCGACGCACTTGATCCGATTTGAGAAAATTCGTATAGATTTGCAGCTGTACGGCCGTAAGTTTGGCACACACGACCATTTCAAATTTGACCGGCAGGTATTTGGTCAGGATTTGATTGGTTCGTCGAATGATGCATTGATTGACCAAACCAATCAGCTCCTGTGTCTTTAGCAGCGCACGTTGGCGCTCTGCGTCCGTGGAGTCAGCATTTTGACCACGTAGAATGGCATTCTCAAAGCTGCGCTTGAAATCCGAGGCTGTGCCCAGCATCTCCGGGTTAACAAAGTTCATCAGACTGAAATACTCCGTCAGATCGTTTTGTATTGGCGTGCCGGAGAGTAGAACCCGTCTTTTGGTCTTTAAACCCATTAGAGCCTGATAGGTGAGATTGTCGCTGTTCTTCAGGCGATGTCCCTCATCACAGATGACCATGCCGACCTCCGTTTTGCAAAGTATGTGCGCATAGAGACGAAATGTCTCGTAGCTGATCAACAGCACCGGAGTACCGCAACGTGTGGCCGTGTTCATGGCGAATTGTTCGAGGGCACGCGTTGTGTCCTCTTTCGAGCCACCCTCCATGGCCAGGCAGTGCATCCGGCCGTGCAGCCACTTGGTGAACTCCTTTTCCCAGTTTTTTACCAATGATGAAGGTGACACCACAATGGCTTTGGAGATGGTTGGCTTGCACTCGGCACTCTGGCGCAGCAGAGTCCACGCCAGCGTGACGCACTGCAGCGTCTTGCCCAGACCCATCTCATCGGCCATGATGCAACCGTTGAAATTGCCACGCTTGCCTTCCACACACTCGTACATGAACCGAACGCCTTCGCGTTGATGTGGACGCAGCACATTGCTGAGTATCGGATCCACTACCACATGTACCAGCAGTTTGCTCGGATCCATGGACATGCGTTCGTGCTCCGTGTAGTTGGGTGGTGTGTACAGCACCAGAGCATTGCAGGCTTGAGGATCATGCAGAGCGCGTCGCACAATGGAACGTCGCACGCCCAACGAACGATTGCCACCGTAATCCGGCACATAGTTGGCTATCGGCACCTTGAATTTACGCGCCAGCACCTTGGCTATGGCCTGTTCATATTCACTGTTTGCTGTGAAGCGTATGGGCAGCGGAATCTCAACGACATTTGTGGCGTCTCGTAAGGCGCTTTGGCGCTTCTGCAGTTCCTCCTGACAGGCGCGTTTGTTTTTCTTTAGTAAAGGTGGTGTAAATGCGTCCTTCGACTTGATGCGCACTCCCAATCTTTGACTGGGTGCTAGGCTGCGTCTCTACAATGGCAAATACGTTAGATTTATATCAATTTAAACATATATTTATACCATTTCGAAATGTCTTAAATGCAGTCCCTTTTAAAAGCGCGGCGACATCAGCTGCTTTTAGTTGTTTACTAACACTGTCAAAATATTCACGTTTGGCCACACTTTATTATGCTAGAATGACATTCAGGCGACTGTCACAAATAAAAAAAAAAAACTACATTTACATTTTTAAATAAACTTGTGAAAGTTTTTAAATTTCTTTACATATTCTATTAAAAACCTCCTTTAAATATAAATTTGTGAATTAATAAGTATTGTGATCTTTCCGTTTCTTTGAATAGTCTAAATTTTAACAGTTACTTAATTTAAATTTAAAACAATAAAAAAAATTCGAGGTTCAACAAGATTGAAATAAAAAAAGTCATGCTAAATTTCAAGTCTGGCTTTTAAATTACAGAAAATACAAAGCAAATTTCTAATTTAAAAAAAATTAAGAAACCAAGGCTGCCACATTTTATAAGATTATTTGTGACCTTTTTCTGGGAACCAAAGCTGCCACACAGTTGCAAGAGTCTTCTCTTAATGCATTAGAGGTGTGTGTGTCTCCGTCGATGTTTGCAGTTCACATACAATTTTTGGGAAATGGTTTTTAAATCTCATCTGTAAAAGAGATTGTATTAAACATATTGCTCATAATATTTGGAAATTCTTGTATTAAACATATTGCTCATAATATTAGGAAATTCTTACCTCCCAATATTTTTAGAGAGTCTTAATTCTGAGGATTGTTGTTTTGTATATACCAAACATCCGATGTTTTGCAAACCTCGATGTTTTTCCACCTCTAAAATACAATTTTTTGCCAAGGTTGCCACATGATTATTTTTTATCGTCAGGCAACTTCCAATTATTAGTAGAATTGTTATCACAATTCTAAGACTGCCAATTATTAAATTAGTTCAGCAACTGCCAGCCAAGCGAAATTAAATATATATTCGACAATAACTCCTATTTGTCATGTTATGTAAATACAATGTGTGCACACTAAATTAATATCTGGAGCGTACGCATCAATCTTACAGCTGGCGGTCGCTGCTCGGGTTTCGGCAATTTGCAGTCGTGGTGTTTTGTTATTGGAGCAACAGCAGCAAACAAGATTAAAAATAAACTAAGCATTTCGGAATGTTACAACTTTGAAGAAAAAAAATGCACACAACGTTGCAGAATACGTCACAAACGCACAAATGCAAGAAAAAGTGCATAGTAAATACAAAATATACATCTTCGGGTAAGACGAACACTCATATTCTGTTCATTGATATTATAACTATATATGTACAATTCCCCTTCCTTTTTTTGTGTTTTCTGTATTAGTCTGCCATAGTGTTAATTGAGGGACTCACTTAAAATTAAATGCAAACGAAACATACAACTAAAGCGGAGAACGTGATAAAGTCAAATACCCCGCAGCAGCAGCAAAGACAACAAAAAATAACACGTTCAAAGTGAAGGTCAACGTCACAACAAGCAACAAGCAATAATAAAAACAACAACAACAACAACGCGATAACTAACGGCAACTGTGGCTACCAAAAACGATTTACTAACAGCGCCTGCTGCTTGGAATTGGAGCTAACGCCTCGCATAAACGTCAGCCTGCGTTCCAGTTCCAGGTTGTTGCCAAAATGAGCTCGACTTTGATGATCGTGACACAGCGATTGCTGTTGCCATCTCTGCTATCGCTCGTCCTGCTAATCGTCAGTGTGATTAGCGATGATGCGAGCACGATACCCACACAGAATATGTCCCACAAGGAGCGCGCTGAATTGCGGTAACTAAATATCGAATCAACTGCTCCGAACGATTCATTAATTTTGTTCATTTACTTCTGTAGCGAGGAGTCGCGCGATATGTTTTATCATGCATATAACGCCTACATGGAGAACGCCTATCCTGCCGATGAACTGATGCCGCTCTCCTGCAAGGGTCGTTATCGTGGCGTGACACCTTCGCGCGGCGACATGGACGATATTTTGGGCAAGTGAGTAAAATAAATCAATTGCTTTGATTAGATAAACAAATAAACGAGTGTAATATAAATCAATCTTATCTTGATTATAGTACAAGATGTTTTTCAAATATAAAAGTGTATTGTGTGAGATAGATACAAGATACAAATCTAACTTAACAGATCTGCACAATTAAGTGAGCAGTGTTGCCAACTTTTGTTTGAAAAAAAGCTGTTTCTGACAGGAGGAACGATGCAAAAAAGCAGAAAGATTAAAAAAAAGCCATGAAAAAAGCTAGTTTTTCCATTCATTTATTCCTGTTTTTATTCCCGAGAGGGAAATCGTTCTCCTGATTTTCATTATCATATAATAATCCCGATCCTATCATTCGTAGGAATTGATTGTGTAGAAGCACTTTTAATAAAATATATTCATTTTATTTTAAGTAGCAAACTATTTTAACCAATTATTTTATATAAATTTCACTGTTGAGAATCAATGGCAACCTTAGCCAGGTTTGCAAAAGTATTGTTGCCCCAGAATCCTTATAGGAATTGACTTCAATCCAAAATATTGTAGAGCTATCACTTTATTTTGGCAGTTAAGGCCTTCCAAGAAGGGAATAATGTCTTCTTATTTTGGCGCGATACATTGTTCACAGACAAAATATTCAATATACAATCAATATGTTACTAAAGGTGTTGGCAAGCATCGACAAAACAGTGTCAGCAATAATTGTTTCATACTTTTGGGCACAATACAAAAAAATCCGAAAATTAGCCATTTCCAAAAAAATTCCCGCGCCCGCGGTTCGCAAATTTTTCTAGCATATGGCCTTTAAAAACAGCCAGGATTTGACGGGGAAAAAGCGAATCTGGCAACACTGTGAGTGAGTGCTGTTATGTTAAGTTTTACATTTGTTATGAAAAACTTTCATGTAACATGAACATGACTCTATTAACTGTATCTGTTATCGGTAGTTTAACAGTGCGCCCTTGATTAATCCCACTAAACTAAATGTTTTCCAGCTTTTCCATGACGCTGGTGGATACACTGGACACTCTGGTGCTGCTCGGTGACTTTGCCGAGTTCGAGCATGCCGTGAGGCTGGTCATACGCGATGTGCAGTTTGACAGCGATATTATTGTGTCCGTGTTTGAGACCAACATACGAATGGTGGGCGGCCTGTTGTCGGCGCACATTCTCGCTGAATATCTGCAGAAGCAGGCGGATGTGATGCACTGGTACAAGGGTGAAATGCTTGAGATGGCCCGTGAGCTAGGCTATCGATTGTTGCCAGCTTTCAACACCACAACGGGCATTCCCCATGCTCGAGTCAATCTGCGGCAGGGCATGAAGGATCCACAGCTGAAGAAATCCCGGGAGACGTGCACAGCCTGTGCCGGTACAATTCTGCTGGAGTTTGCTGCATTATCGCGGCTAACGGGCGATCCCATCTTTGAGGTGCGAGCACATGCCGCAATGGATGCCCTGTGGAAATTACGGCATCGTGGCTCCGATCTTATGGGTACGGTGCTGAATGTTCACTCTGGAGATTGGGTCCGTCGGGATTCGGGCGTAGGAGCCGGCATTGATAGTTACTACGAGTATCTATTCAAGTCGTACGTGCTGCTCGGCGATGACAAATATCTGGCACGCTTCAATCGCCACTACAATGCTGTGATGAAGTACGTCAGCGAGGGTCCAATGCTTCTGGACGTGTTGATGCATCGACCACACGCCAAATCGCGAAACTTCATGGACTCGCTACTGGCCTTTTGGCCAGGACTGCAAGTGCTATCTGGTGATCTAAAGCCAGCTGTGCAAACCCACGAGATGCTCTACCAGGTGATGCAAATGCACACGCTTATTCCGGAGGCATGGACAGTCGACTTCCAGATACATTGGGGTCAGCATCATTTACGGCCCGAGTTCATAGAGTCCACATACTTTTTGTATCGCGCCACCGGGGATCACCACTACCTGCAGGTGGGCAAGCGGGCACTGAAAACCCTTCAACAGTATGCGAAAGTCTCCTGCGGCTATGCGGCTGTGAATGATGTGCGGACCGGCAAGCACGAGGATCGCATGGATTCCTTTGTGCTGTCCGAAACTTTCAAGTATTTGTTCTTGCTGTTCTCGGAACCACAGGATCTTATCATCAATGTGGATGAGTTTGTGTTCACCACAGAGGCGCATCTATTACCGCTGTCCATTGCACAGCTAGGGAATTCCACGTTTAGTGAGTATCTAAAGCAGTATCTAAAGCAAACGCACATTTGTTTTTTTTTTGCACATAGGATACGGAAAGTGTGTGAGAATAAACATTGGTAAGCTTCTGGCGCACATTGCAAATTACTCAAAAAAAATTTTGCACATTTCGCTTTCCGTCAACTTTTGTTGCTGGCAAAACAAGAACAAAGTTTCCGTCAACTTTCGTTGCTGACAAAACAAAAACAATTGTATTACACCGTTTTGCTTTTGCTTATCGGAATGTATTTTGTTATTGTCTTATCGTTTGGTGTACACTGAAAATGAAAAACTGCACTTCGTTGTGAATCATGCGACGCGTGTTTTTTTTTTAAGAAACATGTTCCTGTCCTTTTCCGTGTACACATTGAAATAGCTCGTATATTTGAATTGGTGCGTGCACATCCATAAGGCAGTTTTGGTCACCCCTGATCTAAAGCAAAATATCGTTTAAATTGATTTCTTCAACAACTAATCAACTCCATTTTTACAGGCTTTCGGCAATCGGACGAGCACAATGTACTCGACTTCATGCGCACCTGCCCCAGTTCCAATAAGCTTTTTCCTGAGAAAGTACGCAAACCAATGCGCAACTTCATTACGGGCTCGTGCCCGCGCACCACAAGTGGAAAGCGTCTCAGCGCTCTGGACTTTCAAGCAAGCAATGCGGATCATTTGCGAGCTGTTTACGACATGGGCATCACCATGGTTTCCGTAGGCGATCGTAGCCAAGGCAAGGTGCGACTGTTTCATAGTTTCTATAATGTAAGTTTTTGTTTTACGTTTGCATTCGTTTCTTTTTATATGCTTTTTTAGTTTTATTTCTTAAAATTCAATTATTGACTTAACCATTTTCCATTTCCATTAGGCAAAGAGTCAAGAGGAAGGTGAAATGGGCTTGCAGTTCATGCAGGAAATGTTGGAGCTAACCAAAATGCAGAGCATGAATCAGTTGGCACAGCTGCAGGTGCGTAAATTTCAAGAGATTTCGGCAGAGAATCGTTTAATGGTGAGATCGATAAGCTAAAATCAAAAACGAAGTATAATTACGTCCGTTTTCCCATGCACACCTGGCAAATTTGCTATCAATTTCCAGTGTCTATCAGTGGCAACATTACAATTTGGAACTTTCAAGTTGAGCAAGCGAATTAAAATGAAAAATTTGCAATAAACATGAGAAAACAGACCTGGATGTTGTTTTCAAATTTATATGAATATGACATTAATGTAACACTCTCACTAGTGACGAAATTAACTATCAAAATATGTATATACTTAAATTAAATTACCTGGTTTTAATTCGTTGACATTTAATTTACTAGATTCTTTTTTATTTGACTAGTCACTAGATAGTTTTTATTTGCATTTTTGAAATTAACTTGATTTGTTTTTATTGGTTTGCAGGCTGTTGCCTATGCTTTGGATGATCAGTCACAGGACTGGACTGCTCTTATGGCCGGGCCATCGCACTTCAGTCCGGAGCTGATTGGAGAGCAGTTTGTCGAGGGCGATATTGTGTGGGCCCGTCCGTTGCGGGCCTGCGACGAGAGACTGGAGAATGCCGAGAATCTGAAGGGCAAGATTGTTGTGGCCGAGCGCGGCGATTGCACGTTTGTCAGCAAGGCGCGACTGGCACAAAAAGCGGGCGCCTCGGCGCTTATCGTCTGTGATAATGTAGCAGGTTCTTCCGGCGAAACGCAACCGATGTTCGCCATGTCGGGCGATGGTACCGATGACGTTGTCATACCAGTTGTCTTCATGTACAGCCTGGAGTTTAACAAGCTGTCCCAGGCGAAGCTAAGGCGGCCACAAATGCGAGTACGCATCATGCAAATGGTGGAGTTCAAGCGCTGGCAGCTCGCCAAGGAGGCGCATCAGAATGAAACAGCGGCGGCAGCAGCAGCAGCAGCGACGACGACGACGGCGGCGATGCCAAAGAAAAAGCCAGACAAGGAATTGTAGTGATTGCTCAATAAACCACTGGTCACTTCGCTATAACGCTCCAATGGCGCCTTTTTAAGTTCTAAAGTGCTTTTCGATAAACATTTCACTAACTATATATTCAATACGTATAAAGCATATATATTTTGTAACTTTCGCTTGCAATTCTATACTCCATATGGATATTCTTGTACTTTACTAGAAACATAGGACGATCCACCAACAACAATAACAACGTGCACATCAGCTCCATTGGCGCTATTATTTATAATTGATTATAGCATTTGAATTTGAAATGGTTTAGCATAACTCTCAGGCTAGTTATCAGCTTCCTATGCAATAATTATTTATGGGCTATTTATTGGCCCATGCATGTATCTGGATATGTATAATATTATATGTATATGCATACGAATCTATTGTATATGAATAGTTGTATTTTGTAGTCTATAAATTTTCACAATTTTTATATGATGAATTTTACTTTCGTGTAAGTATATAGTATATATTATGTAAATAAATTAGCTGTTAATAACTAAATAAAAATCAATTGCATAACAAGAAAATTATAAATAATAATTATAATAATGAATTAGCTCATAATGTTGTATTTGTAACGATTAAAAGAAAGTGTAGTTGAAATTGATTAGTTCATATACCAAAATGCGTTTAAAATACATCATTTCAAATAATAAACGTGTGTGTTCATTTTTAAGGGTTCACAAAAATTAAATATAAAATGGAAATTTAATTCATCCGTTTAAAAGCAATTCCCATCCCGACTAAAAATACTTGAATATTATTTTCGTTTTTGTTTTAATTTGGTGTTTTTAACTAATTATGACGCGCTCTTCAACTGTGGGAAGCTAAGAGCTATTTCTAATATAGTACATGGTTAGCAGTATGCTAGAATTAAGCCTAAAACTTGGTTTTTCTTTAAGAAAATAAAAATAAAAAAATAAACACATTTACGTAAAACTTGACTTGAAAAGCTTAATCTAAAATTATAAAATAATTCAACTGGTCTTCACATTTCTCTATAGGTCTCTAGACAACGATTGATATATATGCAAATATATGTTAGATTGATTTCATCTTCCTTCCGGGAAAGCGCAGATAAATTACAATTGGGTTTTGTAGTTATATCTATGGGATTTTTTCTTAAACTAAAACAGGACGATGCTGCTCCAAGAGCATCTCTGATTTAAACATGTTATATTCAAAAAGATAATGTTATTTAGAACAATTTTGGTAAGCATTAAAAGTTGATCAAGTAAAATATATATGTATATATTAACTAAAACACTAAATTCACGTGAGTTCCCAAGCTACAGTTAAAAGACGGGAAATTTTTCGTTATCGTTTGTATCTTTGATTTGGAATATTTGGTCTACACACAGGAGGATATGGGCAATTGTCAGCCAGTCTCAGCTGCTGCCTTCATCATCATTTGCTGATGCTGTGTGGCCAATTGCAGGACATGATTGGCAATGCTATCCACGGTCAGTGTCTCTGGCGTCATTATGATAACCTGCGACTTTTGCCGGGTATAGAAACGTTGTGTGCCCTGCGGCGCTAGATAGGTTAATTGTCGCGGATCCGTTATACTTATCCAGATCTCATCATCCGTTGGCGATTTTAATATTAGATGATCACCCGTATTAATGGCCACCAATTGACAGTCAAACTGCGGCGACGGCAGACGATGCACATGGAGCACTCGATGTGAGGGCGTGGCATGCGACAATTCACACGCAATGATCCGCAACTCTGGCCATTTATTTTGCTCCTTGACGTGTTGATACAGCACCAGCAAACTACTCTGATCCATTTCGAAGCTGGGGAAATGCATAACGCCGAGATTGCGGCCAAGATTAAAGCCCAAATCATAATTCATCAGCGTATCGCCACTACGATGATCCCAAATGGTAATGCGGGTCTGTCCATAGCCAATCAGTCGATCCTCCGTCAGGCACTCAATATGCTTCAGTTCATGCCGCAGCTGCTTAAACTCCCGTATGCTGGCCAGTGTATCCAGTGTCGGCGTCAGCGAGTACTTGCAGATTCCAGCTCTCGGCTTGCCCATAGCTATCTCCTGCTGCCACGCCATCACAAAGTAGCGGGACTCGGCTATGCTGGTATAGATCACCTGGTTCCATTCGCTAGACAAAAATGCAAAACCATAATTAATAATTTTAGATACAGGGTCTAAATATCTGGGACTGCAAATAAGAGTTATGCATGCTAATTTCAACTAAAACTAGTGGACGGTGCTAAAACATATGATTTCTAGTATATTTTTGGTATTTTTAGTATCAATTGGTATTTTGTTTGACAATAATTATTTTATACATATATTATTGCAAAAGAATATAGAAGATATAATGAAGTATAATAGAGAAAGTCGGATCCTTAATTTCGTCCTTAAAGGTCTTGAATCATAGATCAAGAATCTTTTTAAATTTTGGCTCAAAAGATATTCACTTTAACTTTTATGTTTGATTTTTAAAATAAAGGTTAAGGAATAACTCTTATTTGTAACTTTTAAAATAAAAATCAAAAATAAGTTTTATTTTTTATTTTTATTGAAAAAATCAGAAATGAGTGTTATTTTTGACTTTTTAAATAAAAATTAAAAATTGGTATTTCGTAACTTTAAAATACAAATTTGAAAATAATCTTAAATTTGACATTTTTATTTTAAAACATAATATTTACGGTGCCTGCCACAAATAAATAGCAAATATATATATCTTTGACAAACTCACCAATTGACCGCGTCTAGATGCACCGAGTGCAGCTTGGGACGCAGTTCCTCCTCGCAATAGTAGTAGACATTCACGTAGAGAGACAGGAGCTTGCTCTCGCGTCTGTGATGATCCAGCGGATGACTGCGCATCTCAATGTAGACGGGCGTGGAGTTGTGGGCGCACATGCGATTGGCAAAGGGAATGGCCACTTCCATATCTAGGCGGAGGATCAGCATAAGAATAATGAGATGCTTTATTTAAGGATCATTCTGGATCACTTACCATTTGTTGTGCGTCGTGTGCCACCTAAATATACCCAACGCTGCTCAAGGCCTTCCAGATCCGCAGTATCCGAATCACCGGAAACTCTACGCTTATTTTTTTTATTTTCCATTGCATTCGTGATAATGTGCGGATGTTGCGGAGATGCAGTGGAATTCGGCAAAGGTTCGTCTGGTTTGGGCTTTTGCAGAACATTGAAGATTTGCGAGTACTTCCAGAATGTGATTACACGCTCCTGGAGCACAATGAGCTGCTCCAGCTCGTAGTAAATGTAGAGCACCTTGCCATTCTTGCCCGCCAGCGGGTTCGGAAGCGTCGTCGATCCCTTGGTGAGGGACAATAGACCACCGGGTGGCGTCATCTGAACCTTGGGCACTTTATCCACATCCACGCTGACATTTGCGCCGGCCAATTGACGCATACGCCGTGAAAAATGCGGCGTACGCTGTGATGGAGGCGGTGACAAAGGCGGATAAATTAATGCGGGCTTGGGCAACTGAGCATACGATCCGGTTAGATCCAAGAAGCCCTCAAGTGGCGGCGAATGTGGTTGCTCCACATCCGGTAGATGTTGCTGCTGCAGTTGACACTCCTTGGGACTACGAACCGCATTCACATAACGCCGAACGGCTGCACTATATAAAGGCGGACTGACCACAGCATGATTCGTTATAAACTCATGTGTGTCCATCAATAGTTTCGGTTGCATTGGACTCATCAACTTCTCTGGTGTTACGGCTACGGCTGCCACTTGGCCACTTGGCTGCTCAGCCGGATTAAAGGCCGTTGGCAGAGATTTGGCACGGAAACGCTTTCGTTTCACTGGCATTTGTTGATCCATTCGGTTGGGCGTGCGTGACGCCTTTGATGACTTGGACTTGCTGGGCGATGGCTGAGATTGTTGAGATTGTTGCTGCTGATCCAGGCGATGCTGCTGCTGCTGACTGGCATCCACCGGCAATGGCGCCTCCGGTTTCTTGGCCGCCTTCTTGGGGGCCAACTTGGAGGTGAGACGTTTGGCGGCACCAGCTGAACCGCCGCTTAGACGCTGCTTGTTGCGGTTGTGGACCACATCGGCAAGCTCAAAGGTCTTCAGCATGTTGACCTTGCGATTGCGCAGCATTTTCGAGTTCATGGATCGCGTGATCAGCTCCCGGTCAGATGGATTCGTAGCAGCAGCTCCTCCAGCACCGCCAGCCGTTGTCCGACGACGTTTCGTTGACGTTGTCGTCGTCTTCTGTGGCGTCTTCTTGTTCATCTTGCGCGGCAACTTGGGTGCAATCACAATTGGCTCCGGTGTCTTGCTGTATTTTGTCCGCTCCGGCGGTGGATTCACTGCGGCAGGCGCTGAATTGTTCAGGGATTTCACAATGTAGATGGCTGGCTTGGTTTCTCGCGCCAGACGCAAGCGATTCTGCATGGCCTCGTGGAGATCGCTCTGGGCGGGAGCGGCAGCCGCATAGACCTTGGCAAAGGCTGCCTCCAAGGACAATGCATTCGCCTCATTGATGGTCAACAGCGAAGTGGGATGAGGCTGCACCTCACCAGTTGGCGAGTGATAATAGTATTCGATAGTTTGTGCTGTTGGACTCAGCCTTGTTGGTGGCGGTGGCATGTGAGTGCTCCCCGTGGTCATCTCCGGGAGAGTCACCTCATGGTCCGTTAACGTTATGCTCTTGCGATGACTGTGGCGTCCAACGCTGCTTCTGCTTCTGCTCCTACTCCTGCAGCTGCTGCTGCTCTCACTGATCAATTGCTTCTCCTCCCGTGGCTCCTGTTGTCCCTGCTGCTCCTGCTGTTCTTGCTCCTGCTGCTCCAGCTGCTTGCGTTTCTCCTTTTGCCGCCGCTTGCCACGCACATCGCTTCTCATGCGGTCCAGCTGCTGTTGGGTGCGCACCCGGAGAGAACGACGAGCCACCGTGCTGTTGGCCAGCTCCCTCATCGCATTCGCCACCGCATTGGCCGTGGCCAGCTCCGTGAGGCCGAGATAATTGCAAAATTCGTGCTGCTCATAAAACTGGGCATCCTTGTGGTAGTCCAGACTATTGCCAAGCACTGTTGCACGAGAGAAAGCGATAGAGTTAATGAAAGAGATAGCGTTACAATAAAAGAAAGAGTTAGAGTAGAGGGAGCTCGACTGTGAGAAACCCTGTAATTATTTTATAAGCTAGTAGAAGAACTATAGTCAGCCCGATTTTGGGAGACTTTGAGATTATGATGTATGGAGTAAGAAATACTATAGTCAACCGGACTGTGAGAGACCTTGCTTTTATTTTGTAAAAAAGTAAGAATTACTATAATCAACCCGACTATGAGAGACCATGTACTAATTTTGTAAACAAGTAGGAAAGTCTAAAGTATACCCGACTGTGCGAAACCCTGTAATTATTTTGTAAACAAGTGAGAAATACTATAGTCAACCCGACTGTGAGAGACCCTGTACTTATTTTGTAAACAAGTAGGAAAGTCTAAAGTATACCCGACTGTGAGATACCCGTCATTGTTCTGTAAACAAGTAAGAAATACTATAGTCAACCCGACTGTGAGATACCCAGCACTAATTTTGTAAACAAGTAAGAAATACTATAGTTAGGAAATACCTATTATGTAACGACCCGACTGTGAGAGACCCTTTGCTTGTTCTATAAGCGAGTAGAAAAACTACAGTAGAAAGTGCCCGACTGTCAGGGACTCTGTACCTTTACTTGCAGACGTCTCCCTCTGCCTGTTACACACATGTTATGAAGTACAGGGTCTAAGGCGTAACCTACCTTCATGTTGTTGATGTTGTTGTGCTGCTTGCTCTTGTTTTTGTTGTTGTTGCTGTTGCTCCTCCAACCTGGACGCCTTCACTTCGTACAACATTGCATCCGAGACGATGGATGTCAGCTTTAGGGACTCCGCTTTCCCAGTCGTCTGAGGAGGTGGCATGCCTAACTGATTGCTTAGATCGGTCGTAGATGTTTCTTTTGATTGCAACTGCTGTGATATTGTTTGGGTTTCACTTGACTTGACCACCACATTCTCCGGCGCTTCGTTATGCTCCGACGTCGACTCCGACTCCGGCGGAGGCACTAGCGTTCTAATGGATGGCGTCACCTGCACTTCAATGCAATCATCGTCATATTCATCATCATCATCATCCAGCACAATGGGCTCGGTCTGTTGCTCCGGATGCAATTGGAGTAAGCGCCTATAGTTGGGTCTCTTCTGCATGGCCACATCCTCGCTAGAGTATGGCGTATCCTGTGCATCAACGGATGCACTGCGTTGCATTAAATCCCTCTTGAGTTCCGACATGCTCTGCCGCAATTTATCGTAGAATTCGTTGAATTTCGGCTGCACGGCGGGCTTCGCTTCATGCTGCTCGAACTCGGCCTCAAAGTTCTCCACATCTTCGACGACATCGCAGTTGGGCGCGCAGTTCCAATTGGCCAACTTTTCGCTGACGCTCATCTGTGGCTGCGACTGACAAATGTTTGCCAGCCGTCGGTCCATGGCCTCGGCGGAGAGCGTATTCTTAAGCAGACCATATTTGCGCGGATGAGGTGGCGACTGTTCCTCCGCTGTGCCCACATCCTCGTCATAGTCATCATAGTCACTGGCATTGGGCATTGACGTCGAACTCACTGGAAACTCGGTGGTGCTGCTATGTGCTACGACAGCGACTGCTGTTAGTTCCTGCTGCTGTGGTTCCTCCACATCGCTGGCAATCAGTATGGTGGGATGCTCCTCCGCCTCTTCGGGCTGTTCCTGTAGCTGCAGCTCCTCGACAACGTGGCACTCGTCGTCATGCTCCTCCAGCTCATCGTCGTACACTTCACATATATCATCCACATAGGAGTCGCTAACTTGTGGCGTTTCCTCGTCAGCTGCATCCAGCAGCAACTGTTGCTGTTGCTCCAACTCCATGGCCGCATCGCTCAGATACACATGCTGCTCGCCAGTGGACTCCTCAATCTCCTCGTAGCTAACACCGTTGTTCAGCGGTTGCTGCTCATGCTGCTCCACGGTCTCCACGAGATAGGCATGCTCCAATTCCTGGTCAGTTTGCACAATAATCTCGCAGCATTGATCGTCTGTCAGCAGGACCACATTGTCGTCATAGATGACGCAATCCGTAGGCGACGACTCCTCAATGGGAATCGCTTCCTCATTGCCATTGGTGAGCATATAATCCCCGGTAGTGCTGGCCACTGGTGCAGCTAAAAGCAAAAGATTATTAGTAAATTATATTGACCTTAAAGTGTTAAACTCACGTGTAATCTGTGGACTGAGAACCACACGCTTGGATGTCGTGCAGTCCGTGAAATTATGTTGCTCCACATTTTCGGGATTACGACAGACGCCAAATACAAGTGTCTGATCACCGCCAGCTCCATTTTCGTCCTCTTGCATCGCATCGTCGAAGCCTTTGAAGCTGCTCTCGGAGCTGGACAGCAGACTGTGCAGCTCGCTGTCCTCGGAGATGAAAGGCAGCATGTTATCCCTGGCGGGATCGACCTCAGGCACATTTGCCATCGGCTCTACTTGCACAGTGGCAGCGGCTGTTGCAGTGGCAGCTCCCGTTGCACTTCCAGCTCCAATTGCATCGTCGAGAGGTGCGAAAAAGTCGAGCAAACGATTCTCGGCCGCTGCGTATTCCCGTAAAGAAGTTCCAGTTGCAGCTGCTGCCCGTTTCGACATTTTGTCATCCACAACACTCACACTCACAATGCAGTAGTGTTCAAAATAATAAATACAAAATGTTTTGCGACAAATTTATCAAATAGATTTTCCGAATTTAGCACGTGAAATTTAAATAAAATGTATCAATCGCTTGTGTCTTTCTACTAAACAATGCCGGAATTGAATATGACATGATTAACGCAGCCTTTTAGATTTACTAACTTGTATGCGTACACACGCATTTTTTACCAATTTAGATTTTAATTTACTTTTTTCTTGTTGAGAACGTATAAAAAACAAATCTCTTTGGGAGCAACAAATCGCGGCACTTGTCGGTATGTGAAGAAGAAGCATTGCCTATCGTTTATGCGCTGCCATTTTTCGTGAATTGTGTTACAAATTTATATTAAAACAAATTCTGTTCTTACTTTATATAAATATTTTGCTAATTTTAACTATTATTATGCTGTTTTTACATTATTTTGCTTATTGTCACGTAGTGATATCAATATTTACAATTGGAGACAAGTATTTTGTGTGATTGGCAATTTTGGTATTTTATTGATTTCAGTGTTGCGGTCACACTAGTAGAGTTGGGCATTTCAGTTCAATTTGCTGAATAAGTTCAATCGTTCATTTTCAGTCGTGAACTAAATCAGTCATTTAGTTCAGTTGGTCATTTGGTCAGTTGATGAACTATGAACGATGAAAGATTTCTAATCAGTTGATGAACTATGAACGAGATGGTTTCTATTCAGTTGGTCATGAACGATGAATGATGAATAGGTCATTCTGATCAGTTGTTGGTCAGTTGTTTATGAACCATAAACGATTTGAATAGGCTACAACTGTTTCTTGTTAGTGGAATGTAAAATGCGTTTTAAGTTTATAATTAAATTAATAAAAAATTTTAATTTCGGATTATTTTTTGATTTTTTGGGTTATACTTATATCCTGGCTTATTGAAAATGTGAAGAAAGAGTAAATTGGTTTTTATTTTGGGCTTAAGTAACCTTTCACATTGTTAAAAACTTAAAAATATATGAAATTTAACAATGTTATATGTAAATAAAGAATAAATTGAATTCAATTGCGGAACTCCATGTGTGGTATTTCTTTAAGAAATTTAAACATTTTTCAAAGAAATTATTGACCAACTGCGAAATGACCGATTTAGTTCATGATTGACTGAATAAGTTCATTCGTTCATTTTAATGACCCGTTCATTTGAACTTTTTCAGAAGGAAACGACACAACTCTACACACTAGTAATCAGCTGTTTGTTTTGTTTTAAGGGTTCGTCAAATTGAGAAGAAGTAGCATTTAAGAATACCACAATTACACACACTTGAGAAAATTCGGGAGGCGCTCGCCCGCTGATAAGCAAAAAAAAAAAAAAAAACACAAATCTAAGTAGTTGCTGAAGCGAAAGCTGTCGAAATACAAATACGTTGAACTCATCGTAAACTCGTCACAAATAACACGGCGCTCGAAGTGTTCACGTCGTCGCCTCTTGATATTTTTTTCGTAAAATAATCTATGTGCTTTTAATTCGTTCGGTATTTTCAGTGTATATAAATCGCTATAATCGGCATATGTGTATATACTTATATATGCATACTTTGTGATTCTAATTTAGGACAAAAACCATATATTATCGAAAAGGAATATATATATAATTATAAATTGCAATTATGAGTGATAAATTAGTGAACGGTACTTGCAACACCAACGGCGATGTCAGCAACAACAAATGCAACGGCACTGGAAAGGAAATACGCGTTTGGTGCGATGGCTGGTGAGTCAGTTTGTCATTTACACTGATTTTCTTTTTACCTATTCACGTGCGTATGCATGTTAATATCATTGACATTGAAATGAGCCGTCTTTAAACATTTTTAAATTGAAATGTGTGCGTGTATTTTCTGTGTATTCAATTTCAAGCCTAACGGTATTTGTTTCATTTCCATTGCGTCATTCGATTTGTCGTCTGTCGTCGGCGTTAATCAAAAGCAATTGGCTTTTCATATGTTGATAATTCTACTGATTTCATGTAGGCGAGTCTGTCACACATACAGACATACAAAATTAAATACAATTTATTTATATATACACTCTGTCTGTAGATTGTTATTGAATGTCGCATTGTTTTTGTATAGTCTCAGGTTCAAGGTCAATTAAAAGCGAAAACTACTCCAGATTTTGTAAATATTTACACAATTGCAACGTAGTTTTTACTAGCCAATAATTTTCTAATTATCACACTTGGCTCTGATTACCATTATTAGATATAATGAGCAGCCAGAATGACCGGTTTATTGATTGATCAAGTTGGACATCAAATGACTCACAGACACACATTTACAGTATGTCAAGTAATTGTTTTGATAAGTAAACAAATTAACATTATTATTTTGTTGTATAGTGCTTAGAACAAGTTAGAAACAGATATAACTATTTTTAAAAATAAACAAAACAAATGTTATTTTGTTTCTTTGTCAAATAAATTGTCTGACATACTGTACATGCCAATCAGAAAAGACTTCCTCAACTACTTTGATGTCACACCTACAGACATACATACATATGTATGTATGTGTGTAGAATTGTGTATAGAAACAACAAGTAAAAATAATCCATTGTTTATGCTCCCTCTCGTTCTGTCGCTCACTCGCTCTCGCTCTCTCTTTTTGATGAGAGATGCACACGCCCAAATCAGCATCGCCTGATTCTCTGTATGTACACTGAGCACTTGTACAGTTTGTATGTGAATGCGTGCAGCATAGCGTCGTTCCCCCCTCAGCCCCGCTGCTCCATCAATCAACCCCTTCTATGTTCACTTTGCGTTCTCTTCGCCTGCAGCACGTTTTGAATATTCATTTGGGCAGCTTTAACGGTGTGACGTGGCCCATGTTGACAGTGGGCCCATTTCGGCGTCTGCCTCAACATCACGTGATTTCATTTTCGCGCATGCCCCACAGACTGTTGGCGGCGTCCCAATTGCGCCATTGACCCAGCTGTCCAATTGTCGACGTCATCGTTGGCTTTATTTTTATTTTAATTTATATTTATTCACTCGTCTGCGCACTCACATAATTAGATTGACATTTTGAATTCGAGGTCAGCCTTGAAAAAAAAGTCCACTTTTACTGGGATTTTCAAAAAGGTCAGACTTGGGTAAAGACCGCTCAAAAAGGTGAAGATATAGCTTGAAACTACATTTGTGTGTACACATCTGTATGTTTATAATCTGTTCGTTCAACTGCAAGAAAATTCTTATTGATTTTTACATTTCTATCTGACCGTTAATTAGGAGCTATATTTATTTTTGACCTTTTATAAAATGCAACTTGAATAAAATTAAATTTATTTCTATGAGTTTTGTATGAAAAGAAGGAATAAGGGGTTAAAATAGTAATTTTTAGCAATTTTCAAAAAATCATAAACAATTTTTTTTGGCAGTTACTATTAGAATTGTTTGAAAAATTTTTTTTGGCATCAAAACATTTCTTTATAAAAACGTTTCAAAATATATTTTTACTATTTTAACCCCTTTTTCCTCCTTTTCATACAAAAAGTTCCTTTTTTGCAATTTTCAAAAAATTTTAAAAATTACTAGCCAAGAGATTTTTGAAAAATTGCAGAATTGTTTGAAGAATTTTTTTGCATCAAAAATTTTTTTTTTAAATCGAGGAAAAAAGTTTTAAAATAGACCCTAACAGAAATTCAAAATTTTCAATGGATACATAATGGGTTAAGGAAAGTTTTGTATCATTCAAACGGAATTGAAATGACCTTTCCATTGATGCCAAAATGTACATTAAGTAGATTCAAATTATGAGTAGATATAACTTTAAATGTTGTCAAAATAAATATGCCGACCAGTGTAAATGATTCTTTGTTTTTTAAAACTATTCTATTTTTAAAGTTAAAAGCCCTTGTCAGATTTCTATCTTGAATGTTGCTTAGTAAATAACATATTTAATTACAAACTAAAAATAATGATTGCAAATAGTTATTTTCCTAATTCTAAAGTGATTTATATAAATTAATGAGCATAAGCAATAAATAGAAACCTGTCAGAAATAATCTATTTCCGGGTTGAATTTATTAAATATGGTACAATATGTGTCCCCAGTGGGGTGCAATGGGTCAATGGTAGCACCGGGGCGAGCTACAAACTGATAAGGAAAGACGCCACCCTAATCAAATCACGCAAAATCCATTCAACAGCATGCCACTGTTGAAATGTATTTATACATTTACATATATTTACAGATGTTCGAAGCCTCTGCAATGGTTCAAGTGGAATTAAAATCGGAATCTTGCCCTTTTCTTTCCATATGAATGGCAGAGATCATTGACGCAATGCTCTGGCAGCATCGTAGTGTAGTTCTAAATTGAGTCAATGAACTTGAAACCCCAAAAAACTATTCCCATACAAAAGTTGTAAACCCCTTGGGCAATTGCTATACGATTATGATTTCTTATAAGTAGTAAGTACATTGCTATTTCAGTGTTCAGTTATCAGCGAAAGCGCAAATTCTACCCTGAATCGCGTGATATTTTTCTTAATCAGCAAACGGACGATTTTAACTCAATTGATTAAAGACCCCAGTACGTTCTGTGTGATGCACTCGATTTCTTCTATAGCACATGTCGACAATGTCTTTATATATATTCATAAATATATATATTTATATGTTAATATAGTATGTACATTTGTTTCCCATTCGGCACAGATTTCTTTGGTCTCGCAAAATCTCCGGGAGCAAAGTTCTGAGCTCTTGTTGTCGATTTAGTGAATGACCAGGCTGAGATTCTACATAGCTACTGTTGGTTGTTAGGGCCACTTATTCATACCGTTATCAGCTACATTTTTATTGAAATTTCAAAAATATTTTCGATCGCAACATGATGCTGATTGAATGACGTCGCATTGTATGAGTATTGTATTATATTTAGAGTTCTGATATGACAAACGATTAAACAGGTATTCGTTTATATAATATTGTGGCCTACATTTATTACGTTTAGCATTACTAATGGTCGTGGCCCAATCGGTATTTGGCTAGCCAGTCTGCCGAGTCGATAACGATGACGTTTTCAACGCGCTATCATGTTCAATTTTATGGCACTTGATTACATTTTGGTCGTATTGCCAAGTGTGGGTGACTTATCACAAAATCGATTTATGTCTTTCTTACTCCTTTGGTTCTTTGATTCGATTTGTATGTCAACAATTATTGATACTGCCCAGCTTTTGACCTTATTGTATTTCGTGTCTTGTGATAGATATCACATATCAGCCAAACAATTATAAAGAAGTCTATTCGTGTTGTACAAACATGTGTGAAACCTTGCAAATATGTACCTAGTAGTTGAGATCGCGGGACAGGCTCACTTTTAATTTCCTTAAACACTGTTTTTAGAAAATGTAAGATAAAAAACACTTCAAGAAGCGAAACATCTGTTTAGCTTATTTAATTTAATTAAATTCAAAAAAGCGGTTAATTAAATACGAAAGTTGTGTTTTTTTATGAAATATTTAAACGATTTTTCTCTTAAATGTTTCGAGAATATTAGATAAGTCCGCACTAGTGACGAAAGCTGCACGAAGGGTGGAAAATTTGCTGTGACTGTCCGTTCCAGTCGAGTTGTATACCAACTAAAAGGTATCAGTTCAACTAACAAATGTACATACTAAGACTTTCGGAAACTCACCTGGTTCGTGAGATAAACAGGTGCTAGTGGGAGGGACAACATTTAAGCGATTGGAGCAAATGGGGCCGTTGGAGCCTTTTGACAGTTATTTTTAATTTTTTACTATTTTTTCGCGTCAAATGACATCTCGACCATAAAAATCCGACTACTGGTTTAAAAGATAAATCATTTTGAAATTTTGAAAAGTCAGTCTGTTTGTCTGTTTAGATTAAATTGTTTATATAGCTTAAAAGTTTGATTGAGGACTTGTTCAAAAATCGAACAACTTTTGTTTCACGACTAGGTCGCTAATTTAGCGGGAATCCGCTAAAAAAAACTCTAAAATTTAAGCCCCCACAGTATCCACACGATAGAAGCTACAGACATGATATACATTGGTGGCATAAATAATAGGGTCACAAAATTTTGTTGCTTCTTTTTGCTATTATTCTCATCCTAGCAAGATCCAATGAATTTAAACGCTTAGAGTTAATACATAATCGCTATTTCTATTAAAATTTAACAAAAATTGCTCCATATTATATGTCGTTGAAAACATTTTCATGCCCCAGAATTTCTGACATCCAATTTTGTGTCGTATAATTTTAAGTTTTACACTTAAATTATTATGAAAACAATTTTTGACACTCGGCACTGCTCAAAAAATTAATATTTATTAGGATTGAAGAACTTGGCGCAATATGCCGAGACAAAATTTTTTTTTAATTTATCTGTAAAACTTCATATTATTCGTAATAAAATTGGATATCAGAAATTTTGGGGCATGAAAATGTTTTCGTCGCTATACTTTTACCTCGTAAAGAGGTAACTAACGTTTCTTACTATATCGCTAGTTATTTTGAAAGGTTAAATGCTAATAGTCATAAGTTGCACCAGGTATTAATTTTAATTACAATCAAGATATTTACATGAACATATTTCGTAAGTTTAAGTACGTTCGACACGCTTCTTTCAAATTGCATATTAAAATGCAAAAAGGCTGAAAAATAATTTAAGCTGTTCGTCACGTCGAAAGCGCAAAGCGTGGCACGTGTCTTTTTGGCTAGAATCGCATTGCGATTAAAGCATTCCATATAGGCGTACTCAAAATATACTCATGAATAGACATTTATAGACTGGACAATTTAAAAATCATTTAAAAAAATAATCGAAAGCATTGACATGACTTGTCGTATACTCCATGTATGCCTCTCTTTCTTTCTCTGTCTCTCTATCTCTCTCTATATGTGCATATGCTTCTCTGTGTCTGTGTGGCAATATTCGCAACTGATGATCGTGTCCAAAGTGCGACGCCGTTGGGGCTATGCGTACAAAGAAAAAGTGGAGCAATCGCAGTGTTGAGGGGAAAAAAGCACATCCCCTCCTCCCCCTTCTGTGTTGTCTACTATAATGTCCGTCTTCATCAAACCAGACTTGGCTTGAGACGTTGACTTGTCCGAACTTTGGTTTATTTACACATTGAAATGCGTTTTATGGTAATTACACTATTGTACGTGACAGATAAACAATTGTATAACCAATAAGTAAGTAATAAACGTCTTTTTTGGTTTAATTGAATACTGCACTTTTCAGACTCAAAAACTGCGCAATATTCTCAATTAGTTTCACTGTCTGAATTTCTGTTGTCTTAATAAACAACGATGTCAGAAGTCAAACACGCGCCTTGATTGATTTCCATTTTCACTATCGAGGGAGGTATTTGAACCCGGCTAAGCTTTAAAATTGAATGGAAAACTTGTACTTAAAGCAGTCTGCCCAGCAAAATGATAATATTTAGTAGCTATATGTATGTGGAACAGGGCCAGAGTGAATCAGACAGAGCCAGGGATTACAACGTTGTAATTTAACAAGGTCGTTTCAGTTCATTGTAAACTAGAGATCAATGTAATATGTATTAGTATATTAGAGTGCATCGATTTTTTCACAAAAAATGGTAACCCATTTTCGTAATCTATGGTGAATTTCATAGTTCTCAAATGAATTCCTGGTCCGCGCGTTTTAAGTTGAAAAATTTATTTCTTTTTGAAAATGTATATCTTGGGTGTTTATGGTCCGATCCTGACAAACTTGGTGTCAATACTTTTGTTATGACCAGGACTTTTAAAATTCCACAGAGCCAAAGGACGAAATGTTCTTTAAACATAATTTTCATCCTTGGAATGACGACTTCGCGACTCGTATCTATCCTACAAAATTAGTCAGAATTAAAGCTATTTTTGGCTCAAACAATTTTTTTTCCCTGAACCTGTATTTTTTATTAACAGAAAATGTAAAAAATATTTTATTAAAATTGTATAAATATTGTATTAAAATTGTATACAATTTTACGTTTTCTGCAAATAAATAATACAGGTTCAAGGAAAATACTCATGTTAGAACTATGGTGTCGTGGTAAAAATATGTTAGAATTGACAATATACAGTTGAACTTCCCTAACTCGAACTTCTATAACTCGAATTTCTCTGTAACTCGAACTATCGATCAACGATAGACAATAGAAGATATAGTTATGAATTATTTAAAGTTTGCAAGTGAAATAAAAGCAAATGAATTTTAATTTAATATAAATAAAATTTTTAAAATAAATTTAACATTTTTATTGTATTTTATTTAATTGCTTTGCAGTCATCGAGCAGAGAATTACAAAAATCAAATACGACGGATCGTAAGGATAGGGAAACCAGTTGATAATTATAAACGCTCTCCTAGGGCTGAACATTTAGGTGTGCTGCCTACTTTAGGGTGTGATCCTGCCTTATAATTCTCAAGTAGTTCAAGTTTGTTAGGATAGTAGTCGTAGGTTGGTTACTGGTTTAAAATTACTCTGGCTTCTCTTCAGTTGTCGAATAAATCTTTCGCCTTTTACTAAAGATTTCCGTGGAGAGGAGCACTCTAATGAGTCTAAACTGAATTTTTAGTTGAGCCTGACGACTTACGTTGTCGGGTCATTATAAATAAATTAAATATTGAATTTAAATTAAATCATTAATATTTGTCTGTAGAACTTATGAGTTCATTTCGGCCAATTAGGAAAATGTCAACCCTCCACGTGCAAAGGGAAGTGACTAGTAGTCTGTCAAATTATACTCATTTTCAAAGTTGTTAACGGCACACGCTATGCCGAATGCATTGTTGATAAGACACAAGAGAAATAGAGGCATTATTTCCTGCCTGTTGCTGTTTCTATCTCTCTTCCGTTGAAGTTGATAAGGCCAAACATAAAATAAAACTTCTTCTATTTTGTCGTTGCTGTTTGTGGGCGTTTCAAGGGAAAAAGAATAATGTACAATTTGTAGTTGGCAATTATGGAATGAATTTAAATGTTTGCATTTTGATTTACAGCTACGACATGGTGCACTTTGGGCATGCCAATTCCCTGCGACAAGCCAAAGCACTTGGCGATAAGGTAATTGTGGGCATACACACCGATGAGGAGATCACCAAACACAAGGGCCCGCCCGTCTTTACCGAGGAGGAGCGCCTCAAAATGGTCAGGGGCATTAAATGGGTGGACGAGGTGGTTCTCGGTGCACCATATGTGACCACATTGGAGGTTCTCGACCAAAACAACTGTGATTTTTGTGTGCATGGCGGTAAGCTTGAATGGTTCTCAATTTTTATCACTGGAAAACAATCGTTATAATATAACCGTTAATGCTATCGATAATATAAGGAGCGATTGTTAGGTAATACTATTTTTAGCTCTCTATTTCGGGCCTAAAATTTTAATTATTCCGTATATTTTGAGCAATGATCATCATTGTACTTCCTAAAGTCTTAATAAAGATTAAAAAAACAGGGACTGTTATCATTATAAGTGATGTTAAAAAAATGTTGAAATTTTATTTTGAGCAAAAAAATAAAACTCATGAAATAATGATTATTTTGTGAACAAATCTATAAAACTTGAAAAATTTTGAATAGTGGTAAAAGTTGATAAATGAGCCATAGAGAAGAATATTGGTATTTTTCTCGCTGTCCTAAAGTTTTTATATGTGAATGATTTTTTGATTAGAAAAAAACAAATAATCATTATTTGCAGTCCCTGATCGAAAGTTACTGTTAGTATGCCCTGAATTGGTTTCTATAATGTTATTAAAAATTTTGTTGACTATTAATACGGATTATGGATTTTTCTACGATTTTCAGCAATATTTATTTGTTTTTCTTAAATTTAAAATAAATTTGGAATATCTTTTAAAGATCTAAAGTTGTCAATAGCATCGGTATGGTTAAATAATTTTATGTATTTTTAAACCGATCGCTTGTTTTTCAGTTGCAGCTCATTGGCTTGCTTAATTAACTTAATTACACAGTTTAATACTTTTAAATCTTTACAGATGACATAACAATGACCGCTGAGGGTGTGGATACATATCATCTGGTCAAGTCGGCAAATCGCTACAAGTAAGCCCTGATTTAATTCTTATTCTTTTTGCCAAGGCTCTAACCTTTCTCTCTTCTGGTCCGCAGGGAAGTGAAGCGCACCGCTGGCGTCTCAACCACAGACCTTGTGGGTCGCATGTTGCTGCTGACACGCAATCATTTCCGTCAGGGCTCCGCCGAATATGATATCGAGAAAGAAGGTAGCCCTCGCTTATTACACTTTATAGGCACTTTTTATAGCTTTAAGTTGCATTCATTAATGTGTTTCCCCTACCTTCCTCCCTCCAGATTAGTTATCATGGATTCATTTACCTTTTGACTAACCAAAAACTAATATTTATTTTCATTTACTTGGAAACTGTTTTTATTTTTCTGGTTCTTTAATTGCCCTGCATGCAAACTCATATACCTCATAAACACAAACAATGCACACTAAGTTCCAAGTACGAAGAGAAAGGCAAAGTTAAAGTTGTTAGATTTAGTTAGTTAATACGAAACTTGGGGGCCACGCACGTTTAGATTTTAGTTGGTTGGAATTTCTTTAAACTTTCCCCTACACTTGCCCCCTTGGCCCTGTAGCATTCGTTGAAAGTAACGAAACATTTGCTTTATGTTTGCTCTCTACATCTTTACTATTTCTCTTCTTTTTATTTCTATGTACGCACTGTTTACTACCACTAACCAAACTCAAAACTCAAAAATTATCAAAATCAAAAACCTATGAACTAAAAATCTCAAATATCAAAAATCCCGTGCGTGTTGCCGCCCCGCGCTCAAAAATGAATACCCCCCCAAAAAAAAAAAACGAAACTATCAAAACCTGCAAAACGAAATGAAATATCAAATATTGTAAATTGCGCTAAATAATGTATTGCTCATATATGTATGTCTGTTGCCAAAATCAAAAATCTGAAATTCCAAAAATTCGCAAAAAAGAAACAACAGCAAAACTTTTAAAACTTGAACAACTGCAATCCCGTTTAGGTTCATCGAACATGGGTCAGGATTCATCAGCCAAGAGTCCCTGGACCGGCTGCAGTCAATTTTTGCCCACAACACAGAAGATTATACAGTTCAGCGATGGCAAATCACCCAATCCCAACGATAAGATTGTAAATATAGCTTGCCTATTATTTAAAGTAAACATTTTAATCAAAATTTTTTTGGGTTACAGGTGTATGTTGCCGGCGCTTTTGATCTGTTCCATGTAGGCCATTTGGATTTCCTAGAGAAGGCCAGTAAACTGGGTGATTATTTGATTGTGGGACTGCACACAGATCCCGTTGTCAACTCCTACAAGGGCAGCAACTATCCCATTATGAATCTGCACGAGCGTGTTCTCAGTGTTTTGGCCTGCAAGGTGAGTTTTCAAATACAATCGAATTCAAATTCAACTCATATATTAATAAATGTATTTTTGTTGATTTAACAGTTTGTCAACGAGGTGGTGATTGGAGCACCCTACTGTGTCACCGAGGAGTTGCTTGATCATTTCAAAATTGATATTGTCTGCCATGGACGCACACCGATTGCCATGGAGGATGGCAAAATAGATCCGTATGCGGTGCCCAAGACGCGGGCCATCTTTGAGCTGCTCGACTCTGGCAACGAAATGACCACGGAGCGCATTGTTGAGCGCATCATCTCACATCGGCTGGAATACGAGCGCCGAAATCAAGCCAAAGAAAAGAAAGAAATTGAAGCCTTCGAGGCGCTGCAACGACAAAAGCAAACACAAAAGGCGGGCTAAATCCCCCCCGCCCTTTAGTTTGTTTAACCGTTTACAAATATTTAGACAATGTGTTTTTAGTTTATCAATTTTCTCGTTAGTTTGTTTCGTTATTTTATTAATTGGTTCGATTCCTTTGCACTTTTTTAACAGTTTAAATTTACAAAAAAAAATCAAGAAACAACTAATCCCACTACATATATACAAATTTATATATAGTCAAGTAGCGTATTTAAAATATCTAAATTTTATGTAATGTAGGCTCAAAAATTGTAAATTCCTCCCCTTTGTATATTTTAAGTGTAACCGAGTGCTAAACTCGACCAAAATTGTACGAAATATATCTAAGGCTAATGCAAATTGAATTGTGTATTGAGGATCTTCACTTAATTGTACGTTGCTAACGATAGGCTCCCAATTTTGGGAGCCATCCCATAACATAATCAATGCGTAATCTCCAGAATTCTGTTAGCTTGATAAACTTATCATTTCCTTAGTGCAAATCTAAATATACTTATTATATATATTGTATATCTTATGTATCATTATGTTTCAAGTGCTTAGTTTGTTAAACAATTAACAGTTGTGTGTACTATAGTTATTGCCAAAAAAATAAAAATTTATTTATAGCTTATGCCAGAAATGTGTGGTGGTCACATTGAGAAAGCTGCTAAGATTTTTTATGGAACCCATTGTTTAGATCTTCTGCTCGCCCGTCACGTGCAGTTGCAGCTGGAGCAGCTGCTGACTGGAATTAAGGGACATTAGCTGCCAGAGATCTTGATAACTGATAACCAAGACGTTGCTGTCGGTCTTGATGAAGTCACGGCAGGGCGACGCTTGCACCATTGACGTTGGCAACGGACGCGCCCTAATGCGTTTGGAATAGTAGCGTGTGGATTCTGCAGGCTGCACCACACAGCGCAGCGATATGGTTACGCCCTGGAGTGGAGTTGATACCCAAATGGCAATCACATCATCCATTTGCTTGCGTTGCCAGAGCAGGGAATGCCGTGTGCGGCAAGCAAAGAGCATGAGGACACCATGCTGCGAGAACTTGCGGTATTCCCTTGGCAGGAGCGTATTCCGTGGACAATTTAGCGGATTGAGTCCAAGCCGATGATAGCCATATACTCCAAGCAATCTATTTACATCGTACTCAAGACTATCAATATGGCAGGTGGCACGCAGTGTCTGTTTCTCAGTGGGCAAGGGCACATCCACAAAGGACATTCCCAGCCTGGGCAAATGCACGTTCAGATAGTGCGCAAGCCAGCCATTTGGATCCAGTGTACAGGAGCAGCCTTGCACCGGGCACGAAACCATTCGGAGACGTGCCCATTGCGACTTTTGATCTGGCACCACATACAGTGGCGGATGGCGGTCACGATCCGCAAGGGAATCATAGCGGCTCAGCTGCACCAGATTTAGATCCGTCGAGGCAACCGACACCGGCAGGCGATAGTTCGAAAAGGGCGTGGCAAACAGCGATAGCTTTGTGTCCTCCAATCGCTTCTGGCGTTTCTCTTGCCGTCGACGTCGTCGCAGGGTCTTGGTCGATTGGGCCTCATCGGTGGCCGACTGGTGGGGCGAGCAGGTGGGTTCCATTGTTCAAATCTTAGCAGCTGCTAATTAAGCAACACAATTTTGAGACAGACACACAAAATTTGACTAAAACAAAATGCACTCAAATATAACTAGATTTGGGGCTCATTACGAACGATGCACAGCCAACTTAAAATTAACATTCTTAATTAAGACATACATAATTATTTTATTATCACTTTTATTATTTATTTTATTTTATTTCAGCCCGTTTGCTTCAACCGTTACTTTTTTTAAAATTAAAATGTTATCGATATGTAGCGATAGCATAGAATGAAACTTTTAGCAACACTAAGACTATTAGTTACTATTTTTTCGTGTATTACAGCACTCAACTGACTCCAGCTCCACACTAGGGATGTCCCCGTTTGCCATTTAGACATTTTAGCCTTATTTTAGAGATGTCAATATATTGTGAAACAACAATATCATAAGTATTTCTGTGTGTTTTGGATAATTTTTGCTTAGCCTTTTTTTAAAATATCTTGTTTTCTTTATATAATTTTTTAAAGTTTGGCTATTTTAAACGGTCAAATTTCGCAGCATTTTAGGCATTGCCTACTTTCCGGCGTGCTCTGTCTGCGACGCTTGTAGCTTGTAATTCTCAAGTAGTTCAAGCTTGTTCAGATAGTAAACGTGGGTTGGTTACTGGTTTAAAATTACTCTGGCTTCTCTTCAGTTGTCGAATAAATCTTTCGCCTTTTACTAAAGATTTCCGTGGAGAGGAGCACTCTAATGAGTCTAAATTGAATTTTTAGTTGTGCCTGGCGACTTACGTTGTCGGGTCGTTAATAATTAATTAAAATCTGAATGAATTTGGTGGGTGTGATAACTTTTTGAAAGCAGTGAAGACCAAATAATTAATTTTCTTTTGTTGTTATGCATCATATATATTTATTATTCGTAAATACATCTATTATTAATACAGTTTGATTCTTTTTTAATGTTTGCTTTTCGTTTTTTGGTACTTTTAATTAGCATAATGTTACAATGTTATTTTTGGGCACCACTTTTTAAGAACGTGCCAACAATGGTTGTTTTAAATAATAATTTGATTAAACATAAACAATCAATAGGCTCGAGTTGAACAATTTTCAGCAATTACGATACGTCGATATACATTTTTGCCATGTGAAATTTAATTTTTCATATTTGGATTTTGTTTTTTTATTGGTCAACTTTAACTTGGAAACAATCAGAGGCCGGCTGTTGCTGTTATTGTTATTACTTTCCTGACTAACTACTAGATAATACTAAACTGGGATGAATTAGCTGAGCTACATTTCGAAAACGTTAACCATAATAAAGCGTCTAGCTTTGGTTTTAGAGAGCACTACGTTTAACTTTGATAGGGATAGATTGAGATGTGTCTAACGTATACAATGTATTACACATAATATAAACCGTTTATGGAGTGGGTGTGTTTGTTTGTTGTGTGTAAATTGAAAGTGCTTAAAACAAGTTTATAGGACGTGAGAAAGTTGTTGGATATTCCGGCAGGTGAATTGCCTTTAGACAACTACAGCGCCTGCCTCGGAACGGCTGACGGGCAAATCGGGACAATTCTTCCAAGTATCCGACAGAGGATCATAACATTCGACGGCGCTGATGGTAACTTGGGCACGATAGAAGTTCACCTCGCAGGGCTGATAAAGTAAGAGTGGTGACATTTCAGTTGTTTTCAGTTATTAATTTTATATTTAATTATTAAACTTACCTGATCTCCGCCAGCTACATAGAGCAGACCATCAGCGGCGGCAACAGCGGGAATGGCGCGTGGAACGTTGAGAGCACAGACCGTCGACCATTTGTCATCGTCAAAGTTATAGCGTTCGACCGAGCTGAGTGTATCCTGGCTAATGCTGCTGCCACCCACCACATATAGATAACGATCCAGCACAGCGACGCCCATTTGACAACGTGCCGTTTGCATGCGTGCCAATTGCGTCCATTCTTTGGTTACAGGATTGTAGCTAAAGCAAAAGATATTACAAATAAATCAATTGAATAATCATTTATCTTATAAAAAAACCTTTTCACGAGGAAAAAGTCTAGTGACGAAAACATTTTTATGCCCCAAAATTCTGTGACTAACAATATTAAGTTTTACATATGAATTAAAAAACAAAATGTTTGTCAGTCGGCACTTTGCGCTAAATTCTTCATACATACATTTTTATACATTTTCGGAAGGCCACTAAAAATTTCCAAATTAATTATTTTTTTAACCAGTGGTCACATTTTGATTTGTGATAGTAAGAAAATTAAAACAGGTTTCAAAAGGCTTTAATATACCGATCTGCTCCAATCGTACCAATTTTGCTCCTCCCACTAACAACTGTTTATCTAACCATGTGAGTTTGCAAGTTTCAGTAAGCACATTTGTTAGTTCGATGGGTATATATGGGTATATAACTCGACCTGTGTGTATAAAAAGTCGCCTTTCGCACCTTTCGTGCTGCTTTCGTCACTGGCGGAGTGTTGTCAGAAGTGATACAATATTCTTCAAATATTACCTTATCAAGTCTGGCAAATGTCGAGTTGTTGTTGTGCATCCGCCGACTATGTAGATCAGACCCTCGAAACTGACCACGCCCATGCTGAAACGTGGCTGTGGCATGCTGCCAATAAGTTTCCACAGATTTTTCTCTGGATCATAGCACTCCATAGTACCGCCAATGTCGTCACCAATCCAACCGCCCACTGCAAACAGATTCCCACCCATGGTGCACAGTCCAAATTCGCAGCGGGGCACAATCATCGGTGCTATTGGCTGCCAGATATCGTTTTGTGGATCATATACCTCGCCATTGGCCAATATCTGGGAGCCACGTTCTCCACCGACCACATAGATCTTGCCGTTCAATGCCGAAACTCCGGGCAGAATGCGGCCCACCTCCATTGGTGCCGTCTCAGTCCATTCGCGTCGGAATATATCAAATTTGGCCACCGTTTCGAATGTGCAGTCTGCGGTGTTCCAAGTGCGCGGTGTGTCACGATGCGACCCACCGATAATGTATATATTCTTTTTGGCCAACTGACGAGGGCAGACTCTCAAAGGCACCAGCTGGCCACGTTTCGAGGCAATGTCCCGGCATATGGAACGCAAAGCTATTTTCACAGACATGTCGCGGCAATCATCCTTCAGCGCCTTATCGATGACCTTAACGGGAACCAGAGCCATGCGGACATGCGAAAGTATATCGAAGACATAGCAACGACGCTGCGTCACATCGTGCTTGATCCAACGCAGTGCTGCCTGGAACACCTGGGATTCGGAGTCGACGCGTAACAGTTCCGAGTTTAGCAGCTGCGACAACAGGGTCTGTGGGGTTTCCAGAAACTCATCCTCCAGAGTTATCTATTGAATAAAAAGGGATAAAGATTCAAACTATAATAGTGAAATAATCTGTCTTAAAATTACAGTTTCGAAGTCTGCAGACGGGGGACAACTTATTAAAGACCTGATTTTCTAATAAAAACATTGCCTGAACTTGAAAGGCTAAACTAGCAAATTTGATTAAAAAGGTAATAAAAAGATAAATTCGAGTATGAAGTGATCTAGAAATGTTGATCTATAAATACAGTAGACGGCATATTTATTTTGACAATATTTAAAGTTTTTGGCATCAATGGAAAGGTTATTTCAATTCCGTTTGAATGATGCGAAACTTTCCTTAACCCATTAAGTACCCATTGAAAATTTTGAATTCTAGTAAAGGTCTAAAAAATGACTATATTAACCCATTTTTCCTTCATTTCATACAAAAAGTTCCTTTTAAGAAGTTTTCAAAAAATTATAAAAAGTACTATCGAAGAGATATTTGAAAACAATTTTTTGCAGTCACTATTAGAATTTTTTAAACAATTTTTTTGCATCAAAACAATTTTTTAAAAAATCGAGGAAAAAAGTTTTAAAATACCCCTTTACAAAATTTCTAAACTTTCAAGGGGTGAATGTTGTCAAAATAAATAAATATATATCTAGTGTAGTTAAAAACAGCCAAGATCTCGGGATGAATTCCATTTGTACCCTGTGTCATAGAGGTTTCATTTGGCGAGCCGACTTTCATCGTTTCCGTAGTGTAGCGGTTATCACGTGTGCTTCACACGCACAAGGTCCCCGGTTCGAACCCGGGCGGAAACAAGTCTGCTTTTTTTTTTTGTGGGTTACATTTGTTGATGATTATTAAATATAATTACCGCTGGAAAATTGGCCTGCACAAAGTTCATTGCACTTTTTGCCAGTGATTCGCAATTGTGCGCTTCCGCGAAGCGTAAAATCCCCAAAGCATTTGTGGCATGCAGTTCCCGACAGAGAAACTCACAACAGCCATCGACTACTTCGTTCAACTGCAGCATATCCGCGGCAGCGAGAAGTTCCTGCACATTGGACTGAAAGAAGAAAGATGGTTGTAAAATTTCAAATTGACTATTAAGGAAGTGCATGCAGTGCTCCTCACCTGCGTTATCTCGCAACGTCCAGTATAGATAAAGTCCAAGAGTATGTGCAATATATCGCCATCAATTGTATGCAACACCACCGATTTCTGTTTGACTTCATTTAGGCCCAGTTCGGGCCTAAACATTGCCTCGAAATATGCACTAGATGCACTCAGTACTGCGCGATGCGCATTAAATGTGGCCTCGCCCGCGATTATTTCCACGTCACAGAAGCGCGATTGTTCCCGCAATAGATTAAGGTTGGCCAACACCTTAAACGGATATTGGGCGTTGCAATACGAGGGCAGATTTGTGCGTTGTGTGCTGGCAGCAGCAGCAGAAGCAGCAGCTGCAGGCTGATTGAAATAATCGTTATCGTTATCGGTGGTGTTGTCATTGCCGTTGTGACAATTTGCATTTGCATTGAATTCATGGTGTATGGAGTAGCTTTTCAGCGGTGGCATTTCGTTACACTCTTGCTACGGCTGCTGTTGGCTTTATATAAATGCACTCTGGCTGCCTTTTCACATCCAATTTACGAGTTAATTAAACTTAATTGCTATTGCTGCTGCACTTTACACCACTACGAACACAACTGTTTTCATTAATCAAGCACAACTCACACACACACACGCACATAGGGAGAGACACACACCCACATAATCATAGACGTAAAAATGAAAATAACTAAGCATTTAGCTCCAGTGTATTGCACATCTTCCTTTTGTTATTGATGTAGCTAAATCTGTGGACACTTTGCTTGGCAAGTATTATTTTTATATTGCACTGATATGGCTATTATTAAAAATTAACTAAATAAATAACACGAACATTCTTCTGCAGCCTTCTCGCTCGCTCGCTTTGCTTTTTAGTAGGGTTGTTGAAATAATATCAATATATCGATATTTAATTTTTGGTGATGATATATTTTTAAGTGATATTTTTTTAAAACGATATCAATTTCGATATAATTGTACGATATTATCGTGCGCTATATTTCACCGTTTTTTTTTATCTTTTGATGAAGGAATGAATTTATTTAGTCAATCATGAACCAAATCGTTCATTTCGCAGTTTGGTAAATATAAAATGATAAAATTTTTTCACCTAAATTCATCATAAATCGCCTTCTATTTGTGTTTTATGTTTTATGTACATATGGGCATTTCCAGGAAAAGGTCCACCTCGCCTAAAAACGTAAAATTAATCAAAAACTTACATTTTCAAGTTATTTATTTAAGCAATATACGCTATTGAAATAAATTCACTTTTTCTATATTTTTGCCCATTTTCTTAAAAGTTGTCTCCCAAAATGGACCATTTGTTCTTTAACAATTGCACTAATTATACAGAAGAATTGTAACCTGAACCATTTTAATTCGTAAAAATACATATATTGAAAGTTTAATTAAAAATAAATTTTTTTTCGATATATAAAATAAAATTTAATGAACAAAATTTTGGAAAGAGCTATGATAAATCGTGTTCCTTTCGCGATGTCGCGTTACAAATTACTAATAAAACTTGAAAACACGGTTGCCGCAATTATTTGCTTAGTGGTGATAGTGGGCAGTGAAAAAGATTATTCAGTGACTTTGTCGCGGGTACCTTAAAATTATTGCGACAAGTAACAGTGACGAAGGTATCGCCCATCTCTACTAAACAGTTATTTAACCAACAAGAAATTGTTTTGTGATGTTTATTCGTAAACTGTTAAATGTACGCCCTCATTGCCTGTTACGACGCTGGGCCAGCACGGATCCGCTCAGTTTCCAGAACGAGAAACTGCAAGGATACCTGGAGTCGCTGCGCCTGGAATACTACGCGTTGCGCGTGAGTGCAGCCGGCAACACTAGGGAATATGCACGTCTTTCCCGGCTTGATGGCGTTGTTAATTCCCTCGAAAAGCACCGGGCATTGCAGCGCAACATCACATCGGATCAGGATCTGGCTGCTGAGCAGGATGAGGACATGAGGGCGCTGATGCAGGAAGAGAATGAGTTGTACACAGATCTGTTGCGCAAACAGGAGGAAGCAATGCTGCAGGAATTGCTAACACTCGCCGATGATGAGGTCTATCCGGCGCTTATTTTTGAAGTGAACGCTGGCGCCGGCGGACAAGAGGCTATGCTTTTTGCCCAGGAACTGTACGACATGTACACTGGCTATTTTGAGCACATGGGCTGGGATTACGAAGAGTTTGCTCATGAAACCACAGACATTGGTGGCTTGCGGCACGCCAATCTGCTGGTTCATGATCCAGAGGCGTACAATTGGCTGCGATACGAGGCTGGAGTGCACCGGGTACAACGTGTGCCGGCCACCGAAAAATCTGGACGCATCCACACCAGCACAGCATCAATCGCAGTTATTCCACGACCCGCCGATGTTCATGTGCATATTGCCGAGCGTGATCTCAAGATTGAGACGAAACGCGCGAGTGGAGCAGGTGGACAACATGTAAATACTACAGACTCAGCGGTGCGCATTGTGCATCTGCCAACGGGCGTGGCCGTAGAGGCGCAGTCGGAGCGTTCACAGCTGAAAAACAGGGAGCTGGCTATCAAGCGTCTCCAGGCGAAGCTAATGCAACAGCAACTGGAGAGTGCCGAGGCGAGTAAGCAGGCGACACGGAAGGCGCAACAGGGCAACCTAAATCGTAACGAAAAGATTCGCACGTATAATTTTGTGCAGGATCGCGTAACGGATCATCGTGTGCAACAGGGTGGCACGCTGCACAATCTGAGTGGCTTCCTCGAGGGCGGACAGCAGCTCAGCGGGCTCATCGAACGTCTGCAGCTGGAGCAGCGCAGGAATAAGCTGGTGGAGCTGCTGGAAACATGGCAACCTAGACAAGAGGCAGCCGATAAAAACTAATTTGAATGTTAGCCCATTATTAATTAAATATCTAAGCACTGTTTGTAATTATGAATATTTATTTTAACACACACGCGCCCAGTCAGCTGCACTGCCAATATGTATAAGATGCTCCTTGACTGCCGCTTCCAGGATGTCTCGAATTTCACGGCAACCTGCCATTGCCGTCTCTATGACCGTCTCCAGTTGATCGATGTGAAACCTTTCGCTCATTTCCATAAATGCAATCTTTTCGGCGGTGGGCAGTGCCGCTATAGTTAGCTTGGGTCCGCCAGAAACCTCCTCGACATGGGATATATCCGTTAGCGGAATGTTGCTCTTGCTCAATGATGCGGTGCAGGCAACAACAAACTCGTTTAGGCAAATTCCCGCATCAATGAGTGCCAGGGTGGCGGCATTCAGGGAGACGGCATAGTTGGCACCATCTGCTTGCAGCACCTCCACATAGACATCGATTTGGGAACGTGGATACAGCTCGGATTTGATTGCAGCACTCAATGCCTGCTGCAAATACATTTTGAACTCCTGCGACTTGCGGTCGCCGCGTGGACGGTTTTTGCGCTCAGATGTGGAGAACGTGGCTTGACTGTATTGGCAGTTAATGATCAGATCGTTGCCCTCTGTCTTCTTGGCCTTTGCTTGATGTGGACCGTAGACGGCGGCTAAAACTTTCGTATTTCCCTGTTCCATGTAGGCGCTGCCATCGGGCTGCTCAAAGACGCCCAACTTGCATTTGATGTGTCGCAGTTCGTGTGGTCGTCGACCATCGAGACGTAGGCCCTGTTCACTGAGCAGTTCAAGTCGACCCGACATAATATTATAGGAATTTTATTTAAAACTTTAATTAAATGCGGCACGTGCAGAAGCGTTGTTTACCGTGTTCCAACAAGTTTTTATCGTCAGCTGTTCAATGCATTAATCGATAATAGTATATTTATCGACAAGACACCACAGATTCAACACCGAATTCTACTGTTATTGGCTAGCAATAGGGTTGTGCATATTTTTAAAAATATCAATATCGTTGATATTTCGATATGAAAAAATATAATTCTGCGAATATTCAATAAAAACTTTTTAAATGAGCAAACTTTGGCTTAATACGTTTATAAATTTCCTTTTCTGGCATTTTTTGCATTTACGCGCTTTTTTTTATACTTTTTAGTTGTCAATCAGTTGTTCGCCCAGGCTCTCAGCTGTTCACGAAATTTAAAACTAATCAGTTCAAGGTGAACTAAATGAACAACCGAACTCGCTTGTACAGTTTTGTGAACAGTTCAATTGAACTTATTCCAAACCGCTGTATAGATGTGAAAAATAAATATATAGTTAAAAAAAGAAGTAATAATATCAAATATAATAGTGTGTTATCCACTACCAAATATGTCAAAGTCAAGTGCAGGTGAGTACAAAACGACTATAAATTAAATAACACCTAAAATGCTAAGCTTACAGCGCGATGGGTGAAGTTTTTCAACGCCGGGGGAATTCCATCGCCAGCTGCGGCAAGCTATGCCCATATATTTGTCGAGAATCGCATACAGGAAGATATGCTGCTGGATTTGAACAAGGAGTATCTGCGCGAGATGGGCATCACGCCAATGGGCGATATTATAGCCATATTGCGTCACTCCAAGCAAGTGAGCGATCAGCATACACTAGACAAGATGCTGACACCCGAGACACCTCTGCCAAAGCCCAAGGCCAAGAGCAGTGCAACTATTGCTCCAACGCCGCCCAGCAGTAAGTCAACAACAACTTCAACGGGCAGCACAACACCACCAACAAAGCCGGCGCGTCGTGTGCTACCCGAGCATGAGGGCAAATATAAGGTGACTCTACCGTCCGGGACCACAGAGCGCAGCAAGCAGATTTTGGCCAAGCGAGAGAAGTGTAAGTTATAAAGCACTAATCCAACTATTAATGTGTTTATTGTGAACATGGATAAGAGAAGTAAATGATATTTGACGTTATTAATTTGCAGTATACTCGGATCGTGTGAGCAGCACTAAGAAGACGGACGTCTTTGCACGATTGCACAAGGCCAAATGTGATGATGGTTCTCAGGAGGGCATTGTCTCCAGCAGCGGCGAGAGCAATGTACGTGTACACATCACTGGCGTCCATAAATCATCCAACCCGAAAGTGTCTGCCATCTCAAGCAATAACTCGGTCTTTGCCCGACTCGGTGGCAAGCAATCGCTCGACGCAGCACAGCAAAATACAGGTCTTGCCAAGGAAATCAAGTCGATTTTAAAGAACACCCAAAGCAGCATGAACAGCGGTGCCAAACGAAACTCGGCTATAGTTAAGGCTAAAAACACAGTCACGCCTGTTGCACGTCTGCCGCAGCAGAAGGTGATGTTGGTGCACAAGGTGCCGTTGAAACGTGGCGATGATAGCGACGATAGCATGGATGATGAGGAAGATGAGGATGCGGACAGTGATATGGATAGCGATGCAAGCGATGCTGAACAACGTGATATAGATATGCCCGCTGAGAAAATTGTTAAATTTGCCTCGACGGCAGAAGTGCGCGAAATCGCTCCACACGCGTCCTACAAGTCGCGTGGCAACAACAACTTTGCACGCAATATAAAGTCACGTTTAGGTCTAGGTAAGCTTCAATTCTCATCCGCTTAAATTCGTATCAATTTAAACCATTTCATTCATAGTTTCCAAACTGCATGCCACACGCAAAACCTACAATCTGAAAGCCTCACCGCCCAAGAAGCCGGGAGCACGTCTTAGTCCAGTAAAGGGCAAAGCAATACGCATGCGCAGCGATGAGTTACTTACACGGCAGGATACGCTGCCCGTCCACAAGCGTTTAGGCAATGCATCATCAGCAGTCGCACCAGCAGCAGCCGCATCATTAACGCCACCACAGCGTGCTCAGCAACGAGATCACAAGCCGCAGTATTCAGCTCCACGTCGGCATTCAAGCGTTAATGGTGGACAGAGGCCACGGGTTCAGTCGAATTCTGTATTCGATCGTCTCGGATTTAATAACTCTATGTAGACTATAAGCCCAAATGTAGTAATTGCTTAAGAGTTCTATTTAGTTCAGTTTAAAAGTAAATGTTTGCAATCATTCAATATAATGTATCTCCAAAATTTAATAACCCCAATTTAATTGATTTTTTAACTTAAATGTAATTGAGCTATTGATTACTTTGTGTATTGTCACCAAATGAAGTTATCTTTTGACTTGAGTATGTTTAGGGTATATGTAGGAGTTGACTGTATTGACTAAGTCCCATATATCTAAACCATACTATACTTGATTTAAGAGTTTAATTGATGCATAATCTGTTTGCAATCCAACTTTAATCGTTTCGATAAAAAGGCTACTAACAATTTAGATAATTTCAGTTTTTGTTCAAAAGACTGCTCGAATTTTTGAAGTATGTTATCTAAAATAATTTATTATTTTATAATTATTTATTGCTTTCATTTGTCAGCAAATTTCAAGAAAGCAGTCGAATATATTCAACCAACTATAAGTTTTGCCATAATTTCTTCATTGACCCTCAATTTTACCAGAATATAAGTCATTTGTTTAAATGCATATAAAATAGTTTTTTATTTGGTTTTATTTGAACGGTAAATAATCAAGTGTTTTATGTACAATTATTAGGATAAGTAAATATGGTCCATTCAAGTTAAAGTTGTTCATATCATATACAATCCACAGGGCACTTAAATCACTATATCACTGGTTGCTAGGCAAATCACCGAGTTGGGGGACGAGTTAACTACCCCATAAACCTGACGACCAATTCCACTTATTGGTGCAGCATGGAGTAGAGGGCATTGCGCAACTCCGTTGGCCAGGTGTTGGCATCCGGATTGATGCTGAGCATTTGTCGCATTTGAAGTACGGTGCGTTGTTTTTGTAATACATAGGCGTACGCCTGATGATTGATCACCGGTGTGGGCGTGGCAGTGGGCACATAAAACTGTTGTTGCTGCTGCTGTTGTTGGAAGAGATGTTGTTGATGTTTGTGCTGCTGCTGTTGCTGCTGCTGTGGAGGCGTTGTCGGTGGCGTGGGCGGCAACTGATGTTGCTGTTGCTGTTGCGACTGTTGCAACTCCTGGCGACGTTTCCTTGGCGTATTCTCACTCAGTGCATATGGACGGAATAGAGGCGGAGCTGTGGGCGTGTCATCCTTGCTAATGCGTTTGCCAAATTTCTTGTGCTTGTAGCAATCCGTGTTGAACTTTTTATGCGTATAACCGAAATTCTCCGACTCGGATTCGGATTGATGTGCGTTGTGTGGATAATCCATGAGTGAAGGTGCCATCTTTTCAGTGCTGTTCCTTAAATTATCGATGTTGTTACGTTGATGTCTGTCGTTTGACTGTGCTCCTTCTGCTGCGCAACTGCTCCTTTTATATGTACGTGTCCATCTTCCCGATCTACCTGCTCCGAAATTATCATTAAGGTGCTGCCGTCTTGTTTATGGGAAAAACTTCGTTGACAAAAGGGTCTGCATTGTCATAAAAATAAAAGGATTTGTTCCAGAATATCTCAGTTGTTACCTGCTCTGCTCGCCTCTCTAAAATCCATGTCCATGTCCTAGTCCTTTGTAATTAATTTTTCATTTGCTGAACGGTGCTTGGCTCGCACCTACACACCTACGAGTACATTCTTTCTTTCTGTCTGTCTGTCGGTCTGTCAACCTTTCAGTTTTCCTGGTATTTCGCTCCAGAATTTGTTTTCATCAGAAGACCTAGTATGTTCCGTGCAGCGCCTGCGCCTGCAATCGGAATGTCCTTTGATGAGTTTCGTTCCCGTTCCCGCATTCTCTCAAGTATTCTCGATGGATTCTTATCTCGGTTACCGCTAATCTGGCTCATTAAGTTCCATCGCAGCTCGACTCGGGCTTAGTGACAATGGACAATTGAATGGAAATTTATTGGGATTTTCCCGAAACATTGCGTGTGTCTTGGTTTCTTTGAGCACACATGTCAGTGTATATATCGTTATATCCTACAGATTTCCTGCTTATTCTATTTAGTTTTCTGAGATTTTCTGAGACAGTTTATTGATGCTTGTCGGTATCTTTTAAAATGAATATTTAAATATATAAAATGTGTTTAAAATAAAGAATTAAAGGTTGTGCGTGGTCAAAAAGAGTTTGTAATTGAGCATTTGGAGAAGAAAATTTAAAAACGAAAAGCAAATTCGATAAATAAATAAATACAACATTTATGTTATTATCCTATAAAAGGTTCTTTGTCAACCAAGAACGATATCTTAAATATTTATTTATTTATTTATTAACATTGATAGTTAAGCTTAAAAACTAAAACTAAAAAAGGCGTATTGAAAAATATAGCGCCAGCTCCAGAGGCTTTCGGCCACATTAACAAGTGTACATTGAAAAAACTTAGTCTAAATTATATCTATAATATATTTTTTTCTTAAGTAGTAACTAATATTTAAATACAATTATTTTATATCTGAATAAGATAGTCTATTAAGGGCCGTTTTTTCAATGTACATATAAGTTTTATTTAACATATGATTTCAAATTTGAAATTAATTTCTATACATTTTACATCAAATTATCTATTGAATAGTTATCAAACACCTTATTCAGACATTGAAAAAATCGGGCATAAATCTATTTATGTATATGAAGTAGTAGCATCATTCACTTGCATAAGCATTGAATCTGTCAATGTCGAATCTAAAGAAAACTATGTGATAAAATTTATTTCTTTTATTAATTTAAGGAAGGATTATAAAAAGCATCTTGTTAATATTGAATTTCTCTTAAATATTAAAAGTAGTTGTGAAAGAACTCCTTCCTTATGGGTAAAAAAAACCTTTATCAAAAACACTTTCTCTGACACTTAAATATCAGAGATTGCAATGGTCAAAATCACACTCTAAAAAATATGTTTATGATGCAACTGTGTTTAAAAAAATTTTAAATCTTAAAATTTGAATTTTTCTTTGAATTTTTGCAATGTTACAAGTGATTCTAAATAAATAAATAACCTTAAGCAAAGTCACTTTTTTTAATAAGGATAAATTATTAAAAAGGTGGATTTGCTAAAGGTTACAATTTAATAATATTTCATAATATTTAACTAAATAAATAAATAACCTTTAGCAATTCCACTTTTTTAATAAGGACAAATTATTAAAAAAGTGGATTTGCTAAAGGTTCTTTATTTATTTATTTAATGTCAACTAAATTCAGTTGACCAAATGAATTTATAAAAATTAAATTATATAAAACTAATAATGTATTAATAGGAATTATAAACAACTTTAAATTTAACTGTAAGAATAAAAAAATTTATAAATGAAGAATTGAAATCAAATAAATATTATGCTATGTTCTCTGTAACTCTAAGGCCCGTTTTTTCAATGTACATTTTATTTAACAAATAATTTCAAATTTGACATTAGTTTCTATACATGTTACGTCAAGTTCTCGTTTCAGTTATCAAGCACCATATTTAGCCATTGAAAAAACGGGTCTAAGGTAATCTTTCTATCATTTGAAACTTTTTAAAGAAATATGTAGTACCTAATTTCATAAACAGTTTTTTTCATTTAAAAATTATTTCCTATTATTTCATCTGTAAAATTACAAAGATTATGAATATTAAATCTCTTTTACCACAATTTATAAGTTTAATATTATAATTAATTTGAAAACACTTTCACAATTATAAGAACAAATATATTAGCTCGACTGTTTAAATATTTACGAACTACCGATGACATCTAAAAAAGAATACCTTGGAAAATGTATAAACAAAGGTTAAGTTTGTTCACCCCAGCACAGAAGTAGAATAAATCAAATAAACAGGACACTTATGCAATTATCCAAAGAGAGTTTCATTCACAACAATTCCAAGATAATACTTTGTTTAAATTTTCCTTTCCAAGAACATGTCTGAAATCACATTAGGGTTGTGTAACCCGAAGAATCAAACATTTCCTGGTAGGTTTTGTGTAGGAGAGACAGTAGATGATTGCACTATATTTCTTTTATAAGCTCTTTCCGGTCCTAAAGGCATGAGAACATTGAACATTGTAATCAAACAATATGGCAATTTATCAGTTGAGAAGTAACAAATGTGAAATTTGTGCTCTCTTGACTCGGCATTTGTTGAGGGCAGGACTCAAGCCCTCCTGAAATAAATCCGCTTAGGAAAAGACGACTGGATCGCATAAATCAATGGACCTTACAGGGCATTGAATGAAAAATCCGACATAATTCTAAACGCACTTAGCCCTTAGGGATGACGACAAGATGGTCGAGAAGTACTTGCAGCACATTTTGGGATATCGTACACTTTCAGCTGGCCAAGAGATCTCACAAGCTGAAGTCATAAATGCTTTTGCGGATCATTTGGAACAATGGTAGAAGGTGCCATAAAGAAAAAAACCGAACAATGCGGCGGCTGTAGACAGCGTGGCCATATGAGCGCCAGGATTACAGACAGAGACAGGGACAGAGACAGTTCCCGACCTGGTTCTCAACAGGTATTTCCAGTGAAAATCGCTGGCAATACAAACAGTCGAAATGGAAAAAAAGGACAACTGGTTTATGACACCCCAGCTAAAGCAACAGCAACAGCAGCCGGCGGATTAGGCCATGTCCATGTTCATGTCCGTCGAACAAGCTACCTGACAAGCTGGTACGGTACTTGGGGTCACAGGTAGACAAGGTGATTAGTTCGAGGTGCAGGCACACGTTTGAATGAATGAAGTCGATTGGGAAATACCTGAAAGGCAAGGAGATTGGTGGGAAAACGCTTTGGATTGGGATACGGCATTTGGATTTGGACCATTACCTAATGTTGCATAAAAGATTATGTCGAGGACAATGGCTGCACAGTCGACAGCGCGACAACAAACGAGCAACAACATCAATTGTCATTAGATCACCATGGATACAATGGATGCCTCCAACTATGAGCACAAAAAGTTCACCGCCTTGAAGCGTAAACGCAGCCAGGATGGGGACGAGGACGATGTTGTCTTTGTCATGGAGCTGCCTGCCAAGCGTCCGCTCTTTCGCCCCTGGCTGGATGAGCCGCCGGCAGCAGCAGAGCCACCACCAAGGAGACCAAGTCCCACCACACCACTGACCACCACCTATCACGCCAACATGGTGCGCACCCACAGGCCACGTCTGCGCAGTCCGAAGGCTCAACAGCGTCGCGATCGCAACACTTTGGCCTGTCTGCTCAGTCGCCGTGCTCGACAGGCCAAGGAGGTTGTCATGGAGCAGCATTACACTCAATTTAAGCAACAACACGCGGTGGACTTGGAGCAACAAATACGCCTGAGTCTCTACTATGTGCGATTCCTGCAGGAGGCAATGGCCTCGACACAAACTCCACTCAGCGCCTACCATCTTCATCAGCTGCAGCAGATTGGACAGTCCTGGCCACAACAGCAACAACAACAACAACAACAGGCAGCTACAATGAAGCCTTAGATAATTCAACATTCTTTTATTTATATATTTAATTTATTTATTGACCTTGTGATGACTTTTAAAGTTGTATTTATTCATTCTTTTTGTTGACCAACAATAAATTAAAATTGTTTAAAATTAAACACTCTTTGTGAATATTGGACTAAAAAGGATTTGTGAGGCTTCTATGCTTTCTAAAATCAAGAACATTCATCTTAAATATTTTGTTCTTAATATAAGACAATTTTAAGACCAAATTATTTACTAAAACTAAGAATGTTATTCTAAAAAATCTTAAGTTCTCAATATAAGAAATGAAATCTTAGATCTTAGATCTTTTTCTCTTAAAATAAGAACAAACATCTTAAAATGTTGCCACTTGGTTCTGGTTCTGGTCAAGTCAGCTCAACAGTACTGATGATAGAGATTGGCATCTCTTGAAACAGCTGTATACCTTACCATGCATGTTTTGTGTGTTGTTGGCTGGTGTTTAGTGTATCGACATTACTAGACCTCAAGTTAACTAAAACTTCAATCTTCTTAAAATGTTAAGAAACTCAGTCTTAATTGAAATATTCTTAGAATCAAGATGTGTTTTCCTACTTCAAGATTTTCATGTTCTCGACGCATTTTTTAAGATCAAAGTTCTTAGTTCTGAGACCAACATCTTCATTTAAGATTCTTTTTTTATCAGTGTAGTTGACAGAAGGCAATTTCTTCCGACTCTTAAAAATGTACAGATAATCCGTTCAGATACTCTAGTAATTAAATTCAATTCAAATTATAGCATCTTGAATATGTTTTGATCTTTATCTGACCAAACGGGGTAGAATTACTATATTTCCGTTTAAAAGCAAGTTTTTCATTTTAGACTTAAGAGATTTCACTTTGAATAAATAAGTTTCAAGTTAACTTGCAATATTCTGACGTCACCTAGTGTGTGATGAACTGCTTCGTTCGCACTTATCTATCTAAAACGACTAATAATTATTCAGAATATAAATAAATAATCTTATATTGTTAGGTTTCGTTTCGTAATCCGTAGATAGTTCATTGTATAACAATTAAGGAAAAGTAGCTTTTTTTTGCAGTTTTCAAAAAATTATATAAAAAATACTAGCGAAAAGATTTTTAAACATTTTTTTGCAGTCACTTTTCGAATTACAGTTGAACTTCCATAACTCGAACTTCTATAACTCGAAATTCTCTCTAACTCGAACTAAATGAGTGGCAGCAAAATTAATAAACTTAGGAAAAAGATCTCTTTAAGTCGAATATCTCCATAACTCGAATCTTTTCTTTGGATAATGGTGATTCGAGTTAGGGAAGTTCGACTGTATTTGAACAATTTTTTTTTGCATCCAAAAATTTTTTGTTTGAGTCCGAGAAAAAAAGCTTTAAAAGTTGACTTTTACAAAAATAGGAAATTTTCAATGGGTACTTAATGGGTTAAGGAAAGTTTTGTATCATTCAAACGGTTTCTAGGCCACGTACGTTTTTCCTAAGGTCGAATAAATATACACTTTAAAAAAAAGACTACAAAAACCGCTCTTTTATGGTGTCCGGTTTTCTTTGTGCGCTTTTGTAGATACCGAAGAAACATTTACGAGTATTTGGAAGACCTTAGTTACAATTATATATTAACATTGTTAAATAATATCATAATATTTAATGCCAATAACATGTCATGTCAATGCGTCTTTATTATTGTACTCTCTCAATAAATGTGTTTTAAAGTCTTAATGATTACTGGTTATTACTAAATACTAAAAGGTAGCTATTATAATACACAGTTTACATATATATTTTATAGCTATGACTAATTGATAATGCAAATATACATTCACACTTAACGCTGCTTACATCAAGACATTTAATGGAGTCCATTGATCATTGATCAATAAAGAGTTAAGTTAATGCAATTTAGTTGCAAATTCAAACCAGTTACGAGTATTCTCGTCTGGAATCAACTGATATTAGAGCATCGTTTTGTACTTTTGATTTGCAACTATATTAGAGAACTATATGCACATACATATATTGTGATTTGTGGTAGGAAACGTAGGAAATCTTTCACATGTGATGGAACGTGACAGGTGTTTAGGCCTTAATATGTAGTACCAATAAAGATAATTAGGTTCAGTAATCAAAAATCATTAAATGCAGGGACCATAACTACTAGGCGAGGTGCAAAGTAACTTTCTTGGGAATTAAAAATAGGTTTTTTTTTTATTATGCTCAATATAGTCCCCTTTTATGTCGATACATTGTGCCAAATTTAATTTCTTCTAAATACCAAAATTCCTCTTAAGCGATCTCCCGCGATCTGTTTTTATTGATGGGCCATCCTTTGAGGTTTGGGAGGGAGCGAAATCGGGCTAATAAGGTGGATGGCGAATCAATTGGAGCCCGAAAACTTTGATTTTCCCCAGTGGATCGCGTTTGTGTTTCTGCTCGGGAGTCAGCATGAGCGGCAGGATAATTTTTTCATATGAAAAATCTTGCCAAAAATATGGAGTGTTTGCACAGTAATTATCCTTGTGGCATATGCTAGCTGGCACGCCTTCCTTTTCCAGTCGACCAATACCATTTCATGTATTTTTTTGACATCTATTTTTTTGTAATCTAAAGGAGCACTAGCCCTTTAATATTTATACAAATTTTTCTGTTGATTCCTTCGACTTTTTGCCTTTAAAAAAAATAATGTTTCATGAGAAAACGAAAGTCGTTTTTTTTTCATACTCAACACGATGTCAAACACATCAACAGAAAGCGGCTCTCAAAAAAAAAAACGAATGAATGTATCGCGCTGAATGAATGGACTCAAAGGCACCATAAGGAGGTTACTTTTCACCAAACCCAGTATTGTGAGGAATAGTTATATAAAGACTTTTAGTTTATTAATCATTTTTAAAAATAATTGATAAATCTTATTATTGAATATTATTAAATTGATCGAATTAAATTGACTTTATTAGTTGTGTTTAATTTATTCATTAGTTTTTTAGTTCATATTGATTTTCATATTTTAAGTTTTTTTATTACAGTTATTGAAGATTTTTAGTCAAAAATTATTTAACCACGGGTGCCACAGAAATCTCTTTGGCTTGAATTGCACTTAAATTTAATACTAACATAAGTTAAATTCAAGCGAAAGCAATTTCTGTGGCACCCCTAAATTATTAAAAGACTAATTTATTTATTTTCAATTTTACTCCTTATTTCACGTTCGTTTTTATTTGGACTATATACATTTACAAATAACCTATTATTAGAAACCATTTAATATGTTTTAGACACTAATTCTATTTACTCTAATGTTTGTTTTTTAGTTGAAATTTTGATCACCTTTTCCAAAATCGAGTTCCCAAGTATTTCTTTATAGATACGGTTTCTATTGTTTTCGCCACCCCAAAAATTCGGTACACGCTGCCTGGAAATTCCTAGAAATTGCGACAAAAAAGAAAACGATAAAGTGTCCTTAAGGACCACACAGAAAGTATGGCGTCAAGTAGGTCAATAAAATGTGCACAGATGAGTTCCGGTAGAAGCGACAGACCTTTGATTTGGACGCACAGGTAGGAACAGGTAATTAGCCGCTACAGGTAATAAAAATATTCAAAACGATCGAGCGAAAAACAACGATTAGTTAGGTAATAAAGGATGATGCGCTAATCCGTCTGTTTACGTACCCAAATGCGAATCCCAGTCCAGCGCAAAAAGGGGCCAACTACCTGTGAGCCAAAAATCCTGCCCAGCCTGGACATATAAACAGGATATCAGACGGAGGACAGCAGCATTCAGACATTGAACGTCAAAGCATCAACAACAACGTCAGTCCATCAACCAAATCAATCAACAACCACAATCTCATCATGGAGCACCAAGTCAATTATCTGCACAAGAAGTTCACCTCTCAGAAGCGTAAGCGTGATGTGGATTTGATTCTGGAGCAAAACAAGGAGAATCTTACACAAGAAGTCCCAGACAGCAAACGGCGGCAGGTGAAGGGCTTCTTCCGCCCCTGGCTGGACAACGAACAGACCATCGAAGGAGTCGCCACCTCGAGCCAGAAGTCGAGCTCGACACCAATCCCGCCGGCCAGCAGCACCTATCACGCTAACATGGTGCGTCATAGCCAGACGCCACGTCAGCGGAGTCCACGGGAGCAACAGCGTCGGGATCGCAACACTTTGGCCTGTCTCTTGAGCCGTCGTGCCCGGCAGGCACAGGACGCACACTTGGCGCTGCAGTACGAGCATTACCGTGCCCAACAGGCGGCCATTCTGGAGCAACAGGTCCGCTTCAGTCTCTACTATCGCCAGCTGCTGCAGCAGGCGGTCTTTCAGCAAGGCGTCTCTGCCCCGGGCATCCAGCTCCCCCAGCAACAACAACAGTTCCTACAGCAAATGGCCCTGTCACAGCAACTGCTGATCTTTGGCTCCCAGCAATGAGGTGTCCAATTAAATCGAATCTTCTACTCTTCTGACCCGTGACAGCCATTTAATGTGATTTAGATTTAAGTTTGCTAAGTTTTAATTCTATTTATTTATTGTTGACTCTAAAAATAAAAAGATTTTTTAAAAATTATTAAAAAAAGGAAATTTTTCGTATTTATTTAAAATTGTCTTCTTTGAATGGCTATTTATTAGTCTTAGGGCCGTTTTTTTAAAGTACATATAAAGTTCATTTAACGTATAGTAAAAAATTTTATATGAATTTCTGTACATTTTACTTCAAATTTTCTTTTCAATAGTTATCAAAAGCCTTATATTGAAAAAACGGGCCTTAGGCATCGATTTCAAATTATCTAACAGATTTTAATACAAAATATTATTTGAGAGCCTTAGCAATTGATATCTATATATATTTTGTTTTAAAAATGTACATAGAATATGATCAATTTCAAATCCAGAACTTTCGATGAGTTTATATTTTTAATTCCTCTATTTTTCTTTGTGTGTAATGTGGGCTTTGTTTTCTGGGTTTTAAATTTATATTTATTTTCAACCAGTTAAATTAGATTGTTATATACAAAATGGGTCAATAAAATATGTTCACATATATGGAACACATTTCAAGATTATTTTTTGCAACAATTAATAATAATATATGGGTATTTCCAGTATCGAGAACGCGACATTTGTACGCCTTTAAATGAAAAACAAATGGCAAATGTTGACATTTTCAAAAATGTTTTCTCATGTGTGTAATGCATTTCATTAACCCAGCTTTGAACACTTGTCGTTTTCGAAAGTTTCACTTCATCTTGGCAAATGCGAAAGTCTGCAAAATGTGGTGAGAAATTTGGAAGAAAACTCTCTTAAACCATAATAAAATAATGTAGTTTTCCATTTTAGGAATAATTTTTATATGTTCCTATCATTTTATATATTTTACAATTTTTATTAGTAATTTGTAATGCGACATTGCGAACGTGACACGTAGTTTGTTCCAAGAAGTTGTTTATCAAATTTTATTTGATATAATTCGAAATCAGCTTGTAAAACTTGTTTTAAATTAAATATTCAATATATTTCCATGTATTAAAATGGTTAATGTTAGAATTTACTATCTTTCTTAGTGTAATTGAATTTATTCCAACATAGAATCTATTTGTTCATCCTATTGAATTTTTTCTAGCGTCTATTGCTTAAATAAATAAATTGAATACATTTTTGGAAGAAAATTTCACAAGATATTATGCAATCACACAAAGCACTTGAAAATACCAAATATAATTTCATAATAATTAAATAAATAATATTTTCACTACAACAAGTTAAGAATATTATTTTGAGATGTCCTACTTTATAAACATTTTCCACAATTATGTGGTTAAGTTTCATTGCTGTTCTCATTTATTTAATTATTTACTTTTGTTGTTTATTTACTTCTCAAGGTCAAGCCACAAAGAATATGTTAAATAGAAAACGAGTTGCAGCAGACAAATTGTGAAATACCTTCAAATATTAATATTGGCTCGAATATGGCAAGTTGGCTCAAAGTGCGAAAGCTCAAGTTCAACAGCTTGTGGGCCAAACGTTTTGCAATCGCAAACTTTGGTATCTGTTAATGTTGTTGTTGCTGTGAAAATTGTATGCAGTTTTCAATGTAAAGCAAGAATTCAGAGAGACCACAAAGAAAATGGTTGGCACTTTATATACATACATATATTTGTGTACATGCGCACACATATGTGTGTGTATGTCTTTGTGTGTCTGTTGTGTGTGTGCTCGTGTATGTATGTACACAGAAAAAAAGCCATTCTAAAATCAAGTTTAAAGTACTTAATTTAAGCATGCAATTTTTAAGTATATTTTCAGGATTAATTTGTATAATTATGTCTGTATCAGGATTAAAATGAGAAGTCTAAGAAATTCTAAAAATGTTTAAAAAAAGCCCCCGTCAATTGTAGTCAAACATGAGTTTTTAAGTTCTTCGGAATGAAACGCAAAAATATATAATTCCCGACATTTAAAAAAAAAAAAACAAATGTTAAAAAAAAAAATAAAAAAAAGAAGTTTAAAAAAAAAGTTACAAAAAATTTAAAAAAAAGGTAAAAAAAAACATTTTAATAATTTTAATTTATTAGCCTGCTTTTCAGGATTGAATTCGAGATTGAAAAAATCAAGTATTTTATACTTTGTTTAAGAAAATCTGAGATTACCCCACTTCTGACAACATTTCGGATTGATTCCGGGCTTTTTTTCTGTGTAGAAATTAAAATAAGTTGACGAAGTTAAAAAAAATCAAAATAATTTTAACTAATAAACATTTTTTAGCCCGAATTACACAATTTCAGGATTGAATTCGGGATTGAAAAAATCAAGTATTTCATACTTGGTTTAAGAAAATCCGAAATTACCCCACTTCTGACAACGTTTAGGATTGAATTCGAGCTAAATATCTCGGATTTTTTTCTGTGTAGGTAACGTGCAAGTGCAAAGTGGTTTATTGGGTTGCCTTTGCCGCTGTCGACGGAAATTTCTGCATGGGCTTTTCCACCAGCTGCCGCGGCTGCTCCATAGGAAGTCGCTTTTGGATCCATTATTAAATGGCCTACAATGAAAATTAAAAGTAATTAGCTGGTCGCCGCTTACGTAATACATAAAAACCAACTACAACAATGCCTAAAACAATAACAAAAGCTAAAGCTTAAGAGTTAATTATGTGTTGAAGAGTTTCAGAGGGTTCGGTCTAGTCAACATGAATAATCAAGTTTAGTTAACATTAAATATCATTATATGTACTTTATTTATAAATACTCCAGTGTAGTTGTTGTTGTTGTTGTACACAACACAGTTGACTGCACTTTGGGCCATTTTTATTCACGCCTTGAAGCTTTAGTTGTACTTTTTATTGTAGGAGCTTCCTTATGAACCATGCAGAAACCTAAGCATATACTTATTTAAATTGTGCTTTGTCTGGGCCATTGGATCATTGATTTTCAGCTTGGCTGGGCATTGTGTAACAACTAGAGACACTGCGAACAGTGAGAGCAGCTTGATCTATATTTACCACTAAAAAAAGGGCAGTTACTGCATTTAAAAAAAGAATATTTAACAATTAATAAATAAATCAGATATTGCTTAAAGATTAAAAGCATTTATTTAATCTTTCTTGCTAATTTGCAAATACAATATATAAAAATATTATACAACTTTTTAAACATTTTCTTTTATTATACTATTGTTATTTCACTTTATTTTATTTTATTTAAAAACCAAAAAGATGAACTACAAGATAATTTTGGTTATTTTTTAAATTTGTATTATTTAGTTGTCGAAGAAAATTGAATTGATATACGTATTTTGAAAATTATTTTCTTTATTATTATTTTTCGTAGAAAGGAAAAAAAAATTTATGTAATACAATATGTTCTTCATACAATAATAAAAAAAAAGGAATTTAAATAACTATTTCCGTTTTCAAATAAGATTTTTTAAAAAAAAGGTCCAAAAACAGATTTTCAACCAGCAATACCCTATAAATGTGCAATGCATATTTTTATTTAAACCCAATTAAGTAATAGATAGGTTGTTATATTTTATAAAATTAAAATAGTTTACTTACATATAAGTATTCTCTTTACTAAATTTAAAATTAATTAGAATTTAAATTTTATAGACTTATATTTCTTTGAGAAATGCATAAAATTAAAAAAAACCTAACTAATAATGAAAGATACTTATTTTAAGCTAGATTATGGCTTAAAATAATCACACAGTGATTAGGTGAATGGTAACTAACACTGTTTTTCCGTGACTCCGTTAATCAGGTAGTCAATAGTGAAGTTCTTGTGCGGCACAGGCGCCGGAGGTGGACTCTTGGTCTGATCGAGCTTGGCCAGTTGATTGAGATGATGGAAATAGGCATTGGCTCTCATGCTCTGCTCGACAATTTTGAGATGCTGAGAGGTGAATTCCTTGTACTGCTCCTCAACGGCAAGATGTTCCAGTTTCTTGACCCGTCGGCTCATGCGGCAGGCAATTGTGTTCTTGTTGCGTCGCTCCTGATCCTTGGGTGTGCGTTCCTTTTTCGGAAATTTTCTCACCATATTGCCATGATATTTGCAAATGTCTCGCAACGCTTCCGGACTAATCGTGTTGGGCAGCGAGTGCGAAGAGGATGCCGACTCCGAGTCCATGGATGCGTCGAAAATGTTGCTATTGAGTCGCCGTCTCTTGGACAGCGGCAGACTGTAATCACTGGAACACTGACTGCTGCTGTCCTCCGCCTCCTCGTGGCGACTGCTTGCCAACAGCTCCTCCTTGATCTTAAGCTCTGGATGCTTGTCCTCCCGACGATCAGCCCGCAAGTCGAACTTCTTGTGGCGATAGCTTTGCATTATGGTTGTCATGATCTTGGCTGTTTTAGAACTTGAACTCTGTGAGATGATCTGCTGCGATTGTTGTCTGCGATTTGACTGATGTCCTGTGCTGTCGCGAGTCAAGTTTAAATAGAGTTTTCCACTTATCATGTGGTTGCTCTAATCCGCGCTCATTTATGATGTTGTTTACACAAAATCTTAAGCGAAATTCGACTTGCAAAACAAAAACAACGCCATAAAATCATCAGATGCGTTTTCGCGACCTTTCGCTGCCTACCTAAGCTCGTCCAGAAATCGAACCCACCACCCGCTGATAAGCCTTTTGTGCGTGCATGTTTGTGCGTGTGTATGTGAGTGTGACCAGGCCCAGTTAATGAGCTGACACTCGATTGTCTATCTACAATACATATATGGTAAATACATAGCTCCCTAGGTGGCAAAATGCGCGCCTTTTGTTTGCTTTTCATTCAATTTGCGTTTGTTTCGCTTGCAGATAATTTTCAGTTTTTCTTTTTTGTTTTCCACATTGTTGCCTGGCCCGTTGCCATGTGTTTTTCTATTCAATTCCATTTCCATTTCTATTGTTCAATTTTTTTTTTTTAAGCTTCACTCACAGTGTTTGCGGCTCATTTGTCTGGGTTTGCTGCTTGTATCTGTTTCTCTATTGATAAGATATTGCCGAACTGGTTTGTTTTTCTCGTTTTTCTTAAGGGTCTTTTCTTGGAATTTTCATTGCTGATGCATCATGCTGCTGATGTTGATAAGATGAGCAGTAGATTGGATCTAATGTTTGTCGTCTCTCAGTGACTTCTAGTCGCATTGCAAAAGGCTAGACACTGCTGATAACTTGTTTTGGGTTCTAGATAAGTGAATGGTGCAGAGACTTGTGCTGATTTATTTTTAAGACTACGATAAGACACGATGATTTTCATTTTTTACAGAAAATATTTAAGAATTGGGAAGAAGTAAGGGTAACAACTAAGAAATCTTAATGAGCAGTCTTTTAGTTTTTTCTTTCTTTCTCTGGTAAAATGAATCCTTTGATAAGATCTTCTTCTATGCCTTATATGTTAAATATACAATTGAACAAATTCAAATCGTTTTACGGAATACAATTGAATTTGTCATAGCTAAACAACTATTTACACCGTTGAATGCGACTTGGATGATTTAAGCCCTGCCTTCCAATTAAAATCTATATATAGGGTTAGGTAAAGGTCGCAATGGAAAGCTTTTGAGTCACAAGTGACATATAATAAAAAACAACATTTTAATATCAATGTAATTTGCTAAAGTACTTAGAAATCCCAGATACAACAGTCATAGATAATCCAATTTTACAAGCCCATATACAAATCTTTAAATAAAAACAATCACTGAATATCTTCAAGTGTCTCGTGGCAATCAAAAATTCGGCATTGGTATCAAAACTTTAGAACAATTTACTTCCTTAACAATTCAGCTCATCCTAAGCCTATTCAAAATTTGTCTATTTTTATATCTGTCTCTCAGACAGCTTAAGAATGATATAATTCATCAACTGATATAATAAGCTGATTCTTTTTACATTGTGCTTTTAATAGCCAAGTAACCTGAGACGGTCAAGCTGGCCACTGGTTAATTAACTCATTAATGTGCAAAACAACTTGGCAATATCCATTAAAATTAGCTAATAATAGCTAGATTTTTTTATAATTGTCGAGAACTTGCAGTGTCATTTTGTCAGAACAAAGATTTGGTACGGTTTGTTTACCAGCACTAAATAGCAAATTTAAAAATATTTAAACGTTTTATAAGGCTATTATCATACATTTAATTGTTGTAAATCTGTAAAGAATATTCGAGAAATCTCAAATTATTTATTAAAAATAAAATATGGTGGATTAAAATTCACATCTCAATTATTTTTTTAATGATTTGAAAAATCTTTATTGGAACAATTTTAAATTTAAATAGTTCAAAAAGATGCTTAGATTTACTTATCGATTTAAAAGGGAATATTTAAATATGTATATTATAAAGTTTTCTTATCATGTTTAAAAATGATTTCATAAATACTGACAGAAATCGAAATCTTCTAAATAAATTGAATATTCCTTAAATTCGAAATTTGTTGCTCAGTGTAACCTGTGACAATTTAACAACTTCAGTGAGTGACAGAGCGTGATTTGAATACAGTAGAAATAAGCTTTCATTTTTCACAGAGATTAAGAAATAGAAATGGAATTTGAACTTCCATTGGATGCGCTTTGTAACCCATGAGCTAGAATAATAAGTACTTAGAGACAAGTATCTGCAAGTACGAGTATCTTAAGTTTTACAAACCTTGGGAAAGTATTTGTCTCGTCTATTTTGATTATAGCGGGATGACACAGTCGATGGGCTCAACTCTACGCCTGGTTGGCGATTAAGTGTCAGTCTGTCCGACGAGGAAGCATCACATGGCTTGGAGCGAATCGGAATCGGACAGCTGCCGGTAGTGCTATGGGCTCCAGGTAGGAGACTAATCCAACTTCACGACTTTTGTCTAGGGAACAATAATATTGTCGTTTGAATTTCGCTACTGATTTCGCATTGTTGTTTTGTTTTGCATTAACTGACTCAGTATCAGCTACTCAGTGTTGTCGTCATTATTTTCAAGCTATTTTCGTTTCACTGGCGATGCCCGCCCCTCGACATGCCCGCCCCTCGACATGCCCGCCCCTCGACATGCCCGCCACTTGACATGCCCGGTTCCCGGCTATAGGGGAGTCTATCATTTGCAACTGCTGGCGCGTTGGGGTCTAGCTTTGTATCTCAAATTTCGCCATAAATACAGGGCTCCCGTTGGTTGGAGCGATCAGATGCCGTTTTGCATTTGCATGCAACGTATATAGCCGTTCTGATAAGTGATAACCAATCACATCTCCCTAGCTCGATTCCAAAACGAGAGTAAAAGTTCCGTGTCGAAACGAAAATCTAAAATATATATAAATATAAAATGAAGCGTTTTTTAATTGCATATATGTTGATCGCATTGTGCGGATTAATTCTCGGGGCTGAGAATGATTTTGTGCTGCCACCGAATGAATTCAAACCAATTAAAGAACTGGGTGAGTGTTAATTAGATTGGAAAGGTTATGAAATTTTAATATGTCAAGTTCGTGTTCTAATTCTTTGACGATCAATCAAGTTTGTGCCTTAAGTCTTTAGATTTTGTTCAAGTTTCAGCAATTAATTTGGTTGGATACGTCAAAAATGTTGGGGAAGGTTTAGTAGTTCGAGCATAAAGTTAGATTTAGGTTTGGTTCACAAAGCGCTTTATGGCGTTGACAAGCCCAAGGTTAAATTAAAACATTTTTCTTCCTAATTGATTTTTTAAGTTAAAAAAAGTTATTATAATAAACTAATACATGTAAAAAAAATCATACAAAATATATAATTATTTACCCCAAATTAAACCTTTTTTAAAATAGATAAAAGTTCTAATTTTCATTTCAAATTGTACACGTGCGCGTACTATCTATAGCATTCTAACATTTTCTTTAAAGTTTTTTTGCTTAGTTACCGGCACCTAAATATAAGCTACTATTTGTCCAGAGTCAGCAATGTAGCAACAGTTTAATAGCTAAGTCTACAAAAAACTTGCAAGCACCTAAAATGTATACTCTTTATGCAATCGCATCGGCTAAGGCGTTAAAGGGAACTAACCTCTAAGTATTACTAACAACAAAAATGTAATATGAACAGATAAATAACAATAATTGCACTAAGACTCAACAATCGTGTGAAACACGCAAATATTCCCATTTGCTATTAGAATTTGAGCAACAAATTGACAAAGTTATATAAAATGACTTATAATACTCGCAATATATTTGCATATATAATTAATAAAATTAAATATTCCTGTGAACCTAGTTAACATTTTTTCAGCCAATGTATAATATATATATATATATTTTTTTAAATTGTTATTGTTGTCTATTTGTGTCAATGTGTTCATAGATGATGTTGCTTAATTAGGCAACCAAATGGCCCGACAAAAATGTATTGATAAAATAATAATATAATTAAAATTCCTGATGAACAGAAAGCAGACCATATATAACAAGAGAGTTGTTAATATTGTGATAAGAATATTATGGTAAAGAACTCTATATAGGGTTTACAATATAAAATATTAATATGTAAACAAATTGAAGACAATATTAGAATAATTTCAGTCAGAATTCTATTTTAACCCTCTAATGCCCACGTAAAACAAGAAATTTTAGCAATCACTAATTTTCAGACATAGAAAATCCGTAGTAAATCACATCGTAGAGCAGTAAAAGAAAAACAGGCTGATAGAAAATTTAGTTTTTCATTAAGTTTTGTAGGAATATACTTCAAATTATAAATATAATATAATTATATTAATTTTAAAAGTATTAACTGAGATTTTTTTACCCCACCTAAAGGCAGGGTTGGGCATTAGAGGGTTAAGTACTCGCGTAAAAGCTAAAACTAATTACTTCTAGATTCAGCTGTAAAATGAAAACAAAATTGTCAAAAAATTGAATTTTGTCAAGGTTGAAAGTGTATTAAAATCGCAGCACAGAGGCTTAAAAATAGAGTAGACATAAGCCTAGTCTGGCGTTGTCTATATTTGAGTAAATGGAACAGGTCTCGGGTAATTGCCACTTCCGCCAAATGGCCTTCCTCTTCCGCAGTGAGCATTGCGAAAAGCCTTCAGTACAAAAGATTTAAGCGACAAACTTGATGCGACTGAGCGATATGCGCCTCACTCAATGCTCAAGCAAAAGCATTTACAATTGAATTGTGAACTTTTTGTTTTTGTCACATAAATTGTTCAACTAATCTTAAAATAAAAATCTAAACAACAACAGTAACTGAACTCAGTGACTGTGACGACACAGAGAAGGGGAGACCGGGGAGAGTTGAGAGTCGTAATTATGCGCGACAACGATTTAATAAAAAACAGCGAAATTCTCGACTAAAATGTCACGTTCTGAGCATAAATCGCATAGATCGATCATTGGCGATATGAGATGCGTTTCTAAGTATGTCAAGGCAGAACTCATGAGTGTTTTGGTTTTTGTTGTGCTCGTATTCATTGATTCATTGAATGTTTTAATTTGTTGTTTTTCAATTCCAATAGCTGCCGACATTCCGACTTGTAGCCAGAACGATAACAATATCAATGAGTGCATCAAACAGGGATTTCAACAATTGACGCCACGCCTTAAATATGGTATTAGCGACTTAAACATACCGCCCATGGATCCCTTTCAGCTGGGCAAGAGCTCCTACAACTATAATTCGGGTTTGCTGCAGGGTCGCATCTCCATGAGAAATGTGCAAATTCATGGCCTGAGCGAGGGTATTGTGGACAAGGCGACATACAGACAGAAGGACAACCGAGTGCGCTTGGAGGTGCTCAGCCATGTGCCACAGATGCTGGCGGAGGGCAGCTACAAGGCAGACATCAAGCTGAATGACATGAAGCTAACTCCAAAGGGCAACTTCAATATTACCCTCAGTAAGTCTGACTCACAATACGGATGCGATCATAAGTATTTAATTACTATGTTTATGTATTTGACATTTTCAGCCAATGTCAGCATGAAAACGCGCTCCTTGGGCGAACTATACGAGCGAGACGGTCACACCTATGTGCGTCTGACGAAGCTCGAGACTGAGCCCAAAGTGGGCGACATGCACATCTATGCCAGTGGCCTGGTGCCCGATCCAGCGTTGAGTGAGTGCATAAGAAAATTCACCAATATAATTGTGAATACTATTTGAATTATTTGAAATTGTAGATGATGTGATTTTGGACTTTATCAATCAGTACTGGCGTCAACTCTATCAGGCCATGTTGCCGGAGACGATGGCCATTTGGCAGCCCCTCATGCTGAAAGCGGGCAATGACTTCTTTGCTGCCCTGCCCTTTGATTTGATTGTTACCCAGAATTAATCTGGTCATGACTGTTTCTTAGTCTGTATGCAATTGTATTATTTGGTTATTTGCTTTACTCATGGTGTTTATTTAGTTTTTACTTAAATAAAATTAAAGCAACAAAGCGCAAAGATTTTAATTTCTTAAATTGAAAGGAAGAGCATAAGAGTGAGAGCGAAATCAGCAGGGACAGAGAAAATAAAAGTCAGAGTAGAGTGAGAGATAGACAAAAAAGAGACAGAAAAATATATAGAAATTAAGAGGCAAAAACAGATAAATTTTTAAATAGATATAGAAAAAAAGGAGGCAGATAAAAATGAAAACACAACTATTAGTAGCGTGAGACAATCCAGATAATTGTTAGCTTGAGTAAAATTAACTACATTTTATAGTTTGCATTTCTTTTGTTTCCAACGCCAATTAACTCATGATCTTAGCCATTGATAGATTATGGTAAATGAATTATTGAAATCTCAAACAGGTTGAGAGTTTATTAAAATATGAACTCCTAATACCTTTGTTAGACGTAACCAGATTTGTATTACTTATTATAATACTTGTCATAATTAAACACTTAATTCTTAAACTTTAATGTCTATATTGCGATATTTAAAAGAGGCGCCACAGTTTTGCCTTAAATTTGCCATAAATAATTGAATTCATCATGATTAAATATGTTACGAGAATTTTATATATATTCCAATTTCCCCCCTTGGAGGCTGCTTCGCCTTAATACAAAACAAGAGACAAACTGCTAGTTATATGTCGATAGGTAATTATCCAAATTATTAATGCAAATCATTGTCAATTCAAATACTAAGTATTATATATTAAGTGGTAACAGTCGATTGTACTTGTATTGAGTCGTTTTCCATTTAATGATTCGCTATTATAAATCAGTGACGAAGCCGGTTTTCAATCAGTTGATGTCTATTAGCCGGTAACGCAGCTGATTTATAAGCACGATTTAGCTAGCCTAGCTTAGTGGTAGAGACTAACTAGCTAGTTGCGTTGTTCTACTCAATGTACAAAGTTTTTGTGCTATTTCTGACAATAAAATAGCACTGCCCATCGGTCGGGCGATTCAGTTTCAGGGCGCTCGTTGCAGCAATACATTTAAGCTTCGATTAAGCTATAAAATCATAAGGATAACGGCGATTTCAAAGGATCTTCAACAGTATGCAGTACATTGTGGTTATATTATGCCTTATGGCTGGCTATATTCATGCAGCACCCGCGGAAACTAAATACCTGACTAATGTGAATGTCACCAAGTGCCCAGCGGATGCGGTCGAGGCAGGTGATTGTGTTGCTAAGATTTTGAATACGATTCTACCAAGCTTGCGGAATGGAGATCCTGAACTAAATATTCCCGCCTACGATCCCTTTCTGATCGATCGCCTGAGTTTCCAGTATTCGAGTGGTGCGGTTAGTGGTCGCATCTCAGTGCGAAATGTTGAGCTTTATGGCTTTGCCGAGCTCACGATCAGAAAGGTGAAAGTGAAGCATGATGGCCAGAAGGTTCAGCTAAAACTTGATGCACTTCTGCCCAAGATGAACATTATTGGGGACTACAAGGCGGACATTCATGTGAATCAAATACAATTGAAACCCAAAGGGAAATTCAATTTGACGCTATGTAAGTACACAGAAAAAAAATCCGTGATATTTAGCCCGAATTCAATCCGAAACGATTCAGAAATGGGGTAACCTCGGATTTTCTTAATTCAAGTATGAAATACTTGATTTTTTCAATCCAGATTTCAATCCTGAAATTGTGTAATTCAGGCTAAAAAATGTTTGGTGATTAAAATGTTATTTATTTTTAACTTTTTTTTAAATATTTTTTTTTAGTTTTTTTTTTAAACTTTTTAAATTTTTTTTTTATTTAACTTTTTAAATTTTTTTTAAAATTTTTTTTTAATGCCGGGAATGTTGGACTACAATTGATGGGGGGATTCAAAGCCAGGGTTTTTTCGAACTAGAAGTGACAGGTCGGTGACTCTAACCATTGAGTCACCGGACCAGTTGAAATAAGAGAGAATTTCCTCTCGCGCTCAGCAAATGTGGTGATCAACTGGACATTTTAAGAATTTCTTATCTTGAATCAAGTAATTTGGACTTATTTTCCCATTTTAATCCTGAAACAGGCTTAATTATACTGCTTAATCCTGAATACCTTCTTAAAAAGTTCATACTTAAATCAAGTATTTTAAACTTGATTTTCGAATGGCTTTTTTTTTGTATACAAAATAATGTTTTAAGAAAAGTGTATACTAAAGTTTGCTTTGATTACAGACGATGTGGAGAACTTTGTGACTACGGAAGGTGAGTTCTTTACCAAGGATGGGCTACGGTTTCTGCGACTCGTTGACATCAATGCGAATCCAAAAATTGGCAATATGATTATCAAGGCCAATGGCATCTTTCCAGATCCCGAATTGGGTAGGTAATCAACCAATTATATAAATCATTTCTAATACGATTTTAATCTCCATTATAGATGAAATTGCTTTGAATGTGGCAAACAGTTATTGGCGTGACATCTATGGCATTATTTTACCCGAAACGCGAAAGTCCTGGGCTCCTCTTATGCTGCGCCTGATCAACCAGTCGTTGATGAATGTACCCATCGATCAGTTCATTGAATCATCGGATGAGTCTGCAACATAAGCAATTGTAATTAATGTGCATTTATTGTGATTAACGTTAAGTAAATCTATCTAAATACAATTTCTTAATTAAAACGGATTTTGCACCTGTAATTATCTTGTCATCAGTTCGCCCTTCGTTTATGCACAATTGACGGGGGCACATTTGTAACTGGTTTTAATTGCTTTGGTCATGCCCCAGATTTAAGCACCAAATAATGTGCCTAAAAAGCAACAACAACAACCAAATCACTCAGTTTTTCGTAACTGTTCCCCCTTTGGACTGGTTGCACCCAGTTAATGGGGTTAAGTGCACGACACGTCGACCTTGAAACGGGTATCTATCTATATAACTATCTAACTATCTAGCTATCTTCTCTGTGCATTTGTATCTGTGTGTGTAATCGCATTCAGGGGCCAAGTGCATACATTAAAGTGAAATTAAGCAAGATGATTACAATAAAATAACAGCTGTAACAGTCTACAGGTTGAAGGTAACTTTGACAGCTATCAAATCCGCATTCAATTGAATTATTTTATGTTTAATTCGTGCTTGTTTTCCATATTACAACTTATTAAGATAACTATTTATTCAAGTAATAAAGATGTGAATATATTTGAGCTACTGACTCTTGAAGGAACTCTCTAATGAGTCTAAACTGAATTTATTATCTACACTAACACCCCATGTGCAATTTTCAAATGTGAATACAAAGTAAATAGATAATAAAATTGTACATTTATTGAATTAAGTTAAATTTAGTTGTAAATTAAATAATAAGACATAAAATACATTTTAAATTAATTTGCTTATTGTGGCAGCCGATTTCGATTTCCCCCCAATTTAAATCTTTGAAATTTTAGGTGGGCATAGAGTTCGTTCGGTTATTTTCAAAAGTTTTAATAAATGGACCACATTTTTATACATATAAAATAACAGTTTTAGCATCACAAACTATAAACTCCTCCCCAGTTAAATTTGTGCTAAGTTTAGTAATGTTATTGATGGTCATCGAAACTGTTGTAATTTTTTTGTAGTGATTGTTGTACTGGCATTACGATTTATAAACTTAAGCAAACACTTAAGGTTCCTAATGCACTTTGTAATTTAGTTAAGCTAAAGTTTGGTAATATTCCACAGGTTGACGTTAGCTGAATGTTAACTCATAAATCAGATTATAATTTGGTACTTTTAGCACAGCTTTACTTAAGCATATGGCATATAAATGTGCTATATGTTTGGCATATCAATTAATGTTTTTAAATTTGCCAAATAGACATGCTAGACACACGCACGAGTGTCGACTGTCAGTCCAAAGACTGGTTGGGCATAATAATTAAATTGACAATTAGAATCGCAGAATATGTTATGGCATGTTTGTCATCGTCGGAAGTGCAGACGTGTGCTTCAATCTCATGCACAACATCACGCACACACACACTCCAACACACTCACTCCAACACACACACGTCAAGTCACCAAGATCACCTTGAAAAGAAACGCCACGAAGCCTCATAAATATGTACAATGCCCCCACCTGTTTAAGGTTTCTAGTGTAATTGGTGCAAAAGATTTACAACTGGCCTACATTTTACATGCACGCTGCTTAGTGATTGCTCAACTGCAGCAGTGTGACTCAAACTGTAACTGGGCTTGTCGGTTATTGGGAGTGTAGTTGATGGCATGTTGACAGCTTCCTCATTGCTGTTGGATTAATCGTTTTGTGGGTGCAATTGGATTGATTGACACTGCCTGCACATAGTATATTGACGTGCCTTTGTGAGCACTAGCATCTGAGATTTTATAAGCAAATTTAGAATAAACTCTTAGATATGTTGTAAACTATAAAACTGACCAAAGTTTTCATTAAAATCATTAAATTCGGTTACTATTCACATTACAAACTTTTATTTAGTTTTTAAGCTAGCTTTACTTTTATTTATGAAAATATTAATTCCCAAAACGAATGTCGTTTATGTATTTATGTAATTAAATGTAACTATACAAACAGAAAAATATACTTTAATGATGCTTAAATGCATAATTATTTTTTGTATAATTGCATTTCATGTTAGTATGTAATATTATATGAACAGAAATATATTCAAATATATGACAAAGAAGTTCTATATTTGAAAAGTAAATTTAATAAGAAGTGTAATAATTTTATTGGCAAAAATAAAAAAAAAATATATGTATTCAAATTTAATAAAAAATCTCTTTAATTATGTTTTAATTTATGAAAAATTTTACAACTTAGCTTGGCTGATAAAAATCATAATAACAAAATATATATTAAAATATATGTGAAGGAAGTTCTATGTTTGAAAAGTAAATTTTATAAGAAGTGTAATAATTTTATTGGTAAAAATAAAAAAAACTATATTTTAAAATTTCATAAAAAATAATTAATGAAAAATTTTAAAACTTATCTTGGCTGATCATAAAAAAATAGTATGTTTGTTATTAAATAAAACGAATTCAATGTTTTCAGCTAAACTCTCGTAATGAAATTCTAATAAATTATTCCGAGAACATTTTATAAGGTAAGAGACTAAATTATATTCTACCAAGTTTCTAGACGTGCACACTTAAGATTCAAGTGTGGCTCTCGATTATGTCAAGTCATGGTGCGAGCACAGTGCTGCTCAAACTGTGCAGTGACACTTGTTCTCAAATCGACAACTCAACAAACAGCTCAGCGGCAACTCAGCAACAACTGTCAAAAGCTTAACCAAAAGCTCAGCTTGTTGTTTTTTTTTGGCAGCGCGGGCATGGAAAAACTTAAACAAAAAACGCAAGCAGAAAACTATAAATAAACGTGAGTTTTATGCAGCGCTCATTTCAAGATTTGCAAGCGGCGGGCGGCCAACGGAATCGTTCGCAGATTTTTGAAGTTTTTGCAGAAGTTAGTGCTGTGTGTGTTTTTGGTTTAGCAATTGGCTAACAGTGTGTAGGTGTATATTTCTGTGTGTCTTTGTATGCGCACAATTGCAGCAACAATTGCAGTTAACCGAGAAAACGACAACAACATCAAACTGTAAAAATTCGTGTAGAAATAAAAGTGAAGCCGGTTTTAAAATTACGCAAAAAACAAAAGCGAAACGAAAATTGCCCACGATTGTTTGTGTTTGTGTGGATGTGTTTGTGTTAAATCCAGCCTCAGCGAAAAAATCAATTAAAACAAGTTTATATTGCCAATTGTGTAAAAGTGCTGTCCAAATCGTCAACAATAACAACGGAGCAGCTCCAAACAACTATGCAAGCGTTTTACATTTTACTGACCGTCGCGGCATTCGGACTCGGAAGTGCCGCATCCGCCACGGTGCCCACATCCGCGGCAGGCGACCCACAGCAGCCGGAGCAGCCGGATGCCTCCGATCAGGTGTTTGTCTCACCAGGCTCACCAACTGATATGCCCGATACAGGTAGATATATAAATCTTATGCAATAGCATGACAAGAACTTGATATTCAAATCAAAAAGTGAGTCGGTGCAACAAGTTTGTTGCCTCAGTCTTTTGATTTGCCAAAGTTGCAATAATACATTTTATTTCAAATAAATTGTAGCTTTCTCGCACGTCTGCGACAAATAAGTTAACATTTTTGCACATTTGTTTTGTACGACACTACGAAAATAATATCTATAATAATAGCTTAAATATATGCTTGAGATAAATAATTAAAAAAAAAACCCTCTACTGTGCAGTTAAAGTCACCTCAATATTCAATCTAAAATAAAAATAATCCCATATACATATAACAATTTATAATAATTCAATTTAAAATTAAGAAACTACCAGTTTGCTTATTTTTTCTTTTCTATGACTTTAAAATTTAATTTTCTATACCAATAAAATATGTCTTAAATTTTTTTTTTTCAATTTTGATCACATTTAAAAATAAAAAAAAATATTTAAATATTTTCCAGAAGTAATTAGGTTTTTGGTTCTTAGATCAATCGTCTAGATTTTTGAAACATTATGTAAAGGATTATTTAATATTCAACTCGCCTATTGCACGTGACTCATGACTCATTGCAAAGCTTTTTTTTAAGTATTCCACGCATATTATGCGCCTTGAAACCTTGTAGCAAAAAACCTGTAAGAACGCTTAAGTCATGTGTGGTAGACATTGAGATACCTTACATTGTGAACTTGGCTTATCTATTGAGTGTTTGTCTATCATTGAGATTTATTGGTTTTATTCGCAGCTGCTAATCAAGAATCTATATAAATAAACAGCAAATATTGCAATAAAATCAGAATATAAAGAAGGGAGTGGCAAATAGAAATAGTTAATAAATGACAATGTCAAATAATATATAATTCTATGCACAATATAAGGAAAATAAATTGCAGGAGAAATTAGCAAGTCTATTTACCTTCAACATTTTTATAAAATTTATTCAAACATATTCATATACCATTTTTATTAAGCTGACTTTTAACACCCCACGAAAGCAATAAAAAATCTGCGTCGTTTGAACTTGACATATATTTTCCTTACGTTTTTTTTGAATTTGCTGCCTATATGTGTGTATGTGTGTGCGAGTATTCGTGTGTGTGGTAAAAGTTATAAAACCCCAGTAGGGCAATAACAAAGCCGCTCACAGAAAGTGAATGCCGTAATACAGTGAGTGTTAAGCTGAGCTCACAAGTCTTGTGCAAATACAAATTCTGAGGCGAAAATATAAAAAATACATTGATCGATTATGCAAAGCTAAAATGCAGAATAAATAAACAACCACTGAAAGCAACAACAACGAATATTGTAGTTTATTTAATTTATTTCCAATTGCATTCATTAATTTAAGCCAAAAGAAAGAGACAGCGAGCAAAAGCTTAATGATATGATATACAAACATTGTCTGCGGTTTCGGCCTCTTGCGAAAAGTCAACGCGAGGCATAAAATAAAAATAAATAAAAAAAAAAAAACAGAAAACAAAAAAAACCGGCTGCTGCTGTGAACATTTCTCATAAGCACAAAAGCTAAATACTGACCTACATCAATGCGAAAAAGCGAAGTCAACATCGACTGGGCCTTTGGGTTAAAAACGCTGAGAGCTGCAATTGTAACATTTGTCTCTAATTACGTAAAATGTCGAGCAACAATAGCTCCCAAAAATATTTATTGACATTTGCACTGTTGCTTGAGCAAACAAAAGACTTAGGCAACGAACTTCATTTTAACGCCTGCTGCCAAATGTGTGAAATTTTGCATGACTCGCCCAAAAAAAATTAAAGCTCTACATGTGTTGACAGCCAAAATGCTGGTTTATTTCTTTTCTGTGTTACGAGTTCACCTTTGACATTGAACTTGTCAGCGAAACAACGAAAAATGCAAAGCTACTCGTAAAACACAACACGCAAGCGCTTCAAATTCGGCACAAACTTTACAGACTTTCAAATTGCTTAGGAGCATCTCGAGCAAAAATCTTTATAGGTGTATGGAAATTAAAGTTAGCTCTTGGCTTTTTAGTCGACCGTAATTATCCACTTTAAATAAATACTCTAGACTTGGGGTAATTGTCTACAATAAAATTGAGGAGTATTAAATGTAATTGCAACCTTGAATTATTTTTCGCTTAGAAGGTTTCTTAGACTTGAATGTTGTTTTTAAGAATCTCTTCATCATTTTAATTTTAAAATTTTGTATTGTTCAAGTTACCTGCACTCATTAATAGGCGAATATAAAATAATCTTGGATTGTCATAAACTAAATTGTGGGTATTACTTATGGTTATGCATTTGTAGAGTAATTATCTTGAATTTATTATAGGGATGCAAATGATTCAGCATAAACAAAAAGTTTAAAATAAATATTTTATACTAAGAAAGTAAATTAAAAATTTGTTTTAATTTTAAGAAAGCCACATAAATTGAAAATTCAGTTAGAACAAAAATAAAATGATTAAAATTAAGACAATTATCTGATAAATATTTGTGTTTTTCTCAGGATTGAATATAAAAGTATTAAAAAGATTTAAAACTTCTTAAATGATTCAGATTAATTCCGGGTTGAATATACAAAGTAAGTAGTGTGAAAGAATAAATTTTATGGATTGCCCTTGGTCTGCTGTTTACGAGGGTATTGATTGCACAAAACCAGTTGAAACCTTATTTCAATTCAGATGTCAAACTAGTTTACAGTCGCTGATTGTTGAACAAGTTAATTAAACACATGAGTTACTTTCATTTAAACATGTACATGATGCATATTGTTCTGTTTATGGGTGTAAGTTAATTCGTCAAACTCCAATTACCTTGCCCTTAAGGGAGACCTTGACTCCGACGCGTCATTGTCACCTGTCACCTGTCACCCTGACACAAGTCAACTCACACGCAAAGACATTAACGACAGGCAGATCCGATTTGAAGAAAAAAGCTGTGAGCACGTGACGTGAACTCTGGCCACGCTTGGTTGCATGCCACCACGAAAGGCGTTATGCGCAATGATGCATGCCTGAGTGAGCTTAATACGCATGCCGTTAGCCTGGCCATGACTTAATCGGCCAACACTAATCTCCATTAAAACTTTCGCCACAGTTACACCACCAACATCCAGTGTGAGCAACGCCGCCTGCAGTCTCAGTTCACCGGGATTGGATGAATGCATTCGTGGACTCTTCCACTCGATTGTGCCACAGCTGAGGAACGAGGGATTATCCGAGTTCAACATGCGCTCCATTGATCCATACTTCTATCAGCGTGGTATATTCCGGTATTCCAACGATGGCGTTCAAGGCGGCCTGCTCATCAAAAACATGGAAATTTATGGCATCAGTGGGTTAAAAGTCAACAGTGTCTCATCCAATTTCACGAACAGCGGATTTGTCATCAAATTGGGCGTGGAACTGCCCAAACTTAAGGCTGGCGGACAATTCAAGGCGGACGTGAAGTTTGGCGGTTTGCGTCTGGTGCCCAAGGGACCCTTCAACATAACTATTGGTGAGCTTACAAAAAAATAAAGAAATAAATTAATAAGAGCAACGTGTTGAAAAACATATTTTCAGAGATTCGACAAAATCTAAAATATATTAATTTGAACTTAACTCATTTTAAAATTGACTCATAATGCATAAAATAAATTTCAAATTAACTTAAATATTTTTATAAATACACCAATATATTTTTAAGTTGGCAGTTAATTATTTGAATTCCAAAAATATTTCCGAAAAATTAAATCTCTGATTTTTTAGGACAGTTATTAAAAGAAAGTTTCATCAAAATCTTAACCAATTTGAATTACAGATAATGTTAAGGCCACCATTTTGACTGATGGACACATTGAACAACTTCCCAATGGCATCAAACAGCTCAGTCTGCATCGTCTAAATGCAAATGTCAGCGTTGGCAGCGCTCGCGTCTTGGCCAATGGCATCTTCTCCGACCGCAATCTAAGTGAGTTACCGCTCAAAACTATAGCTTGAGTTTTAGTAAACTTTATTTAACTTGCAGATGCTATGATCCTGAATCTTGTCAATGAGAATTTGCCGGAAATCACACGTGTTGGAATTCCTGCTACCCGTGAACAATGGGCGCCCATTTTGGTGGCGCACATCAACGAGTTCTTTGCCCCTGTTCCCATAGAGAAACTTCTTCTTCAGTAAGATGCGCTCGAAAATTAACATGTATTGCATTTTATCGATAGTTAGTTATTAATTATTATTAACGAATTAAAAAAATATCATTAATGCTGCTTCCAAATAGTTAACCTGCTTCACAAATTATCACTCAAAAAACAAAAGAAATCAAGAATACGAAATTTATATTTATTTATGTAATTCACTTAGAAGAGCATTTTTCACAGTGTAGTTGTTTAAGTATTTCAAAATTATTAAATTTGATGAATTCATTTGAAAATCTTTAATTTGTATGTGGTTGGGATTGTAGTAGTGAAAAAGTTTTGCAGTCACTGCAAAGTTAAGCTTGCCCTTAGAAGTATGCAACATAAATGTAAATGCAATAAATACGTGCCACTTAAAAGTCATAGCATACTTTACGGCAGCACAGAAAATAATGTTAGGCATTTTTATTTTTATTTTCATTTTTTTTTTAATTGTTTATTTAATTATTCTGTTATTATTTACAACAATTTAAATTAATAATGTTAGTTAAAGACCATTCTGAAAAAGAATAAATTGTATTTAGATATAAAAAGGTTTTTCAAATTGTAAACAGCTGTTAATAGTTAACATAATTCACATAATTTTTTAAGCAAAGTTCACTGGGTTGCACATCTTTCTCCGTCTGCCACTTGATCTTTATGTCCGTCAATTGCTTTCAAAAATTCAACACTCTCAAATGGAGAATGGAGAACACTTTGCGATCAATCAACGGGCCAATTGCCCCTTGGGGTCCAATTACAGACAATTAGTTGGCAAAATATTGAAATACACAAGTCCAATTGTTCAAGTTTGCTCTGTCGCCAAACGAAAAAAAGGTTGAGGCCACCATGACCGTGACACTTGAGAACGAACGTCACACATTAATTTCAGATTGGCAAGCATACATTCGGGTCCAGATCGAGTGGGCTAACAATGACCTGGCCAATTCCTGAAAACAATTGATTTAATTTGCGATATTTTTAACACCCAAAATGCCGACGCAAGTCATGACAATGGGTTTAAATTTAAGTTCGATTCGTTTCATTTTGCTAAATCCTGCAAAGCATTTAAGACTTACGATTTTTTTGGCTTAATGCATTCCGAAACATTATTAATTGCGCATATTAAATTAGCCTGAATCTGGTAGGAAATAATAACAATTTTGCAACGATGACCGACTAGATGCAGTAAATGACTAAATGATATCCTACAAAATAATTTTACCAAATCCTTGAAGCTGTTCAATAATTATAGAAAAGATTAATTAGTAGGCTTATGTTCATTTCTTCAATCATATAAGAGATTAGAATTTAAAGTCTAGGTTTTAATGTCGTATTCCCAATATCAATAATAAATCTCTCAAATTCAATATCTGTCAGTTAACTGGACTATTAACAACTGTTTATAAAAATATATACCCTATATAAACTTTAGCTACGAGGTATTAAAAAATGGAAAAAGATATGCCTTAAGAAATTTGAATGGATATTCATTTAAAGGAATACACTGAGCAAACGAGTCAAGTGTTATTTTTAATGAAACTAATTAATTATAAATGATTGTTAATTGGAATACATAAAAATAATAGGCCAATTTATGGAGTGAAGAAAGAAAAATTAAGATTGTTAATTTCATATTCCTCAAGCAATGCGTAATAATAAATAATAAATAATAATAATAAATAATAAGTTTCAGTGGTATAAAGAAAAGAAATGTAAATTTATAAAGACAATTTCCCTAAAGTAACTAATTAAGAATACAATTGCTTAAAACAGTTAAATCCAAGTATCCTATTTAATCACAGAGATATTTCCATACAATTAGAATATTCGGACAGTGTATAAAATACTTTAGGACTTGATAGCAGAGATGTTTTAGCTGTAAGTATAAAAATCATATCATGCAGGCATACAACTTGCAGGTGTCTAAGAGAATCTCAGTTATTTTGGATGTGGAGCAATGTGCGTAATCGGGTTATATCTGGTCTCAGAGGGGACCAAAGGGGTGGGGATCAGTTACAACAGGAGCAGAAATAGGCGTAGGCATTAGAGAACTAGTTTCCACATGCATTAGAATTTCACAAAGTGCTGGCTAAAAGGCAGCCAAAATGCGGCCAAATACACCGTCTATCAAGTATTGAAAAAGAGCGAAAATCATTGACGTTTCGGCTGCTTCTTCGTCTCCGTCTCCGTCTCTGTCTGCGTTTACGTTTGCGTCTGCGTCGATATTAACGTCGCTGTCATCGTGGCCGCTGGCGTCGTTGAGTGGCGGCTTCAGAGCTGTTAACCAAACTGCGTTGCCGGCACTTGGCTCAGAAGCTCGCGGACCTCGCTAGCCAACGGTCCTGTTTCTAATAGACGCGGTAGTGGTTAACGTTACCAATTCCAAATTCGAGACCAGATCCAGACGAGAATACTCGTATCTCAGATCTTTTAGAGCCGTCGTCTGACCGCCCAGGTGAATGCCATCGGGCAACGTGCGTCGCATTTTAAAAAGAACGAGACGCGTTTCGGTGTGCGATTCTATACAACAGTAACTACATATATTATATCAATTTATATATGGTCTGCAATTCCCCGCTCGCAGTTGAAACGAAAACAAAATAGCGCAAAATCATAAATAAAAATATTTTGCGGTCGAAAATGTTTGCATTTTTGAGAATTTTATTACTTTGTGTGCATTTGTTGCATTTTAAAACGACATTAGCCGAGGATGTGCCATCGATAAGACCAACCACAACGACCCAATCGGATCAAGCTGTACACACAAAGGCTAACGAATCTCTGGACGTTGTCAATGCCACAGTGGAGCAAGATTTCGCTGCGATTGCAGATGGTGAGTACAGCTTGAGAAAGTCTCCAGTATGAAAAGTGAAATTAGAGTGTGAAAATGAATAAAAGACTTAGGCAACAAACTTGCTACAGAAGGTGAGGAAAAGAATATGATTTGGTATTGAAAATAAGTTTTTGGAAATATTAAAAATATTTATTGATGATATTTCGAAATTCAATATAAAAATGTAACATATGTAAAAAAAAAAAAAAACCAGCCTGAAGGCATCCACTGCTCTGGCTAACTTAGAATTAATTCTAGGCTACAATATATTAGTGAAATGAAAATACTCTTGATATATGATAAAGTCAAAAAAAAAATAATGAAAAGTTGTACTAAATATTTATTACCTGTTTACTTAAGTTGACATAATATTAATTGGGCTTTAGAACATATAAGTTTCTTGAGGTTTCATTTCATAATGATTTGATAAATGTAGAAATTATGAAGCAAATTATCCTTTAAATATAACTACATTTAAAAATAGAATGTTTGGTGCAGATTTACCGATGCTATCCAAGAACTTGGTTATATTTAATGTGCGAAAAATGGTTTAAAATAAGGCTTTAAAATTTTTAGTGATAAAATAATATTAAATTCTGCAGACTAAATAAATTTTAATCAGTCTTGCAGTTGTTTACAAAACTGTTGCCAATATTTTTGTGTTTACTACTCGTTCATCGCCATATCAACGCTCACTGCTGCTATTATCGTTTATACGTCATCCGCAAGGTTCAATGACATTAAGCTGCGTTTATTTAGCTGATCAATTTATGCTGGGCACGGAGTTAACATTACTTGTTTGACCTTCACAATTCGATAAATCGTCTAGTAACAATAGTGAAAAATACGCATTTTTTTTGTGTATTACAGTCTTCTTCCTTCTTCTTAGGCGTATTTTGCGTAGTGGCCCTTTGTACCAATTTGTGATTGTATTCCCTGGCAACTTTCTATTACTTCCAAAGTCGTCAACAAAATCAGACAGTGGAGGCGTATTTTATAGAGCTCTGTGCTGCGAGCTTGTCGCCTGTCAATGGCCGCAACTTGGAGTATTTTTTGCTCTTTTATTTATGGCCAACAATTAGACAATTAGGCAGCACTCTTGATGTTGGCACATAAAAAATGTCACGCCTCGCAATCTCACACGACGACATAAACCTATTAATACACTTCGAGCAGAGCAAATATTCGTAGAGAACTAATAGAAATCTAAATTGACTTTAAATTTTGTTAAATAACTGTTAACAGCTGACAAAACAAGTTATTTTTGCCTGAATAAACCCTATTAACCCTCTAGTGCCCAACCCTGCCTTTAGGCGGGTTAAAAAAAATCTCAGTTAAAACTTTTAAAATTAATATAATTATATTATATTTATAATTTGAAGTATATTGCTACAAAACTTAATGAAAAATTTACTCGGATTTTCTATGTCTGATAATTAGTGGTTGCTAAAATTTCTTGTTTTGCGTGGGCATTAGAGGGTTAATATTGTTTACTCGGCTGCAGTTTTGTCTGCAGTTTCAAGTTTCTGTCTCCACCTCATACAGCGTATTAATCCAGTTTAATTTGCGAAGAAGCAGACCTTGAACTTGTGTCTTGCCCCCATTGCCGTATTATCTTTGGAAATCTTTAATATCTTGACACTAAAGTTAATAAGTTTGTAAGTCTAGGGGGTGTTGCCTTCTCAAAGTAATAAGATGCCATCAACTGAGCTGTCTAAAAGTTCATTAGCCTTTGGTAAAGACTTTAGCCGAAATAAATAGACATAAACGCCGATACTCGCCGTTTAGGTATATTTCACGCAAAAGCACAATTTGTTTTTTTTTTTAGCCCATCTGTCGCGCTATTGACAAAGTACCTAGATCATAAAAGAGGACCAACCATCCAATATTTACTTAACATTCGTTCACGCTTCGAGTTCCAGTTCCACGCTTCGAGTGATTACTCAATATTTTGACATTTCTATACGTAAAAATATTGTTAAAAAGAAAAAAAACAATAGCGTGAATGTTGACAATAAACTTAAGCGCTTTTTAAGCTGAATGACAATTGCTGTGCCATTTTTTTTCGTGCTGATGTTGTTGTGCACCTTTCAACGCACAATTGACAACATTTCTTTTTGTCAGCCGCCGCTGAGTCGCTCCCCCTAAGCAACTTTCTACTGTCACTTGTCATATTTATGTAAGTAGATTCCCGGCCGTAAACTCGTATATTTCTCAGCTTCTTAAAATTGGTCTAGGCTGCTTTTGTTCTCTGTCTTTTTGGCTCTAGCATATTATTTGTTGTACGTTTTGGTTAGCATTTGTCTGCCGTTTATTTAATTTATTAAGCATTTCGCGTGTGGCCCACATTATAGTTGGCCAGCATTTGATTTATGCGTTCGGTTAAAGGTTCCCCTAAATAAGCCATTTAGTTTTTATTTTGTCTATTGAGTGTTTTATGGCTTCATATTGTCTTATATAGTCCGTAGATAATGATGTTATTCGGTAGAATTCATCTGCTAATTAGTAGTTAAGTTACTAGATTACACTCTCTTTGAAATCATTCTTTGTGCTTGAAAAGTTCGTTGCTTAAGTCTTTTGTTTTGTTATTAAAATAAGTGCTCTTCTTGGACATATTTTTCTTATTAATGAGTATTTATCTCTTAGTTAAAAGTCAAATAAAATGTGTTTCATTTGCTGTAAATGTTTATGCTTTTAAAAAGTTCGTTGCCTAAGTCTTTTGTTTTAGGTGTAATATTAATGGACACTTAAAAGTGCATTAATTTCGAATGTGTCAATTGGTCCAGGTAACACTCACAAATATGCCTCTGCACGTGTTTTGCTTTTGCCGAGGACAAGGCGTAATGGAGACCACGTTGAAGACACGTTACGCATTTTTAATAAGCATTTTTTTTTTGTGTAAATGATATTTGCATATTACAAAGGAAACTTTAGCACGCATGCCAAACAGCCAAACGAAAATGTTAGTATTTTCAGCAGTGAGTCATTTTAATTGAATTTCAATGTGAAATATCGTCGTATCCCTGTAGAAAGCCAAAAGATCTTATTACTCATGTGGCCCAAATCATGCAAACATTTTTATGTTTATTGTTAATGGCACCATTTTTTTTGATGGATTTTAAATTGTTATGACAGCTGTCGAACATTGGGACAATAACTGAATTGTAGCTGTCAAGTTGTCAGAGATTTGCTTATTTAGAACAGCTTCCAATTTGTTACGATAAAGCGATTTTTGATTAGCTATGCATCAAACTTTTAACTTTTTTTTTGTTATTTTTTAACATTTTTTGTGTTTTTTTTTATTTTTTTTAATTTTATTTTCTATTGATAATTCAAGGCACATTAAAGACATGGCCTGAAGAGAATTGTATAGATGGTAGAAATTTATATTTACTTTTCGAAAATGAAAATTTTTCAGGCACATTAATGCTTTGTTTTGAATTTAATGATGTTTCAGCCAAAAGCCCATCAAACTAAATTTAACTTAAAGCTTATCCTTTCACTTTTTTTCAATCTTACTTAATAAATTTTGGGCTATAATTTTTTTAAGACAATGAAATTTGCTCCTTTTACTCTGTAATATATGTAAATGCTTTTGCCAAATTAACTAATTGTTTGTCCCGATTTTGTTCTTATTGTAAAGCCTCATTATCGCCTGGCCACAATCGGAATCAGCGACAGTTTTTCTTTGATCCCAGTCTCTTTATACTGCAGGCCGGCCTGGCTGGCGGTGGCGCCTGGGAGGGTTCCAGGTGTCTAACGGGCAGGGGTCAGCCAGGAGTTTGTGTCCGCATCGGCAGCTGCCAGCGATATTATCGCGTTGTGCGGCAATTGTCCTTCATTGCGGTGCGTCAATGGCAGCCACAAAGCTCCTTAGGATTGGGTGCGGATGTCTGCAACTTCTATGATCAGCTGGGACGCATCAACAATGGCATCTGCTGCACCGATGCAGACTCAAACACAGTTGGCGTCTTTCCAAAACCGACAACAACTCCAGCAACAACAACTACCACAGAGCAACCTTCGCCAGCTGCTGATGAAACTGACAGAGTAGATGAAGCTGAGGGAGAAGAAGCAACAGATCAAACCGCAGATAATGCAGAAATCGAGCCAGATCCAATAGATAATATCAACAGTGTTGAGGACACTCCCGACTTTCAGGATATGAACACCATTGATACGAATGCGCCAGAATCTAAGCCGCCAGCGCCGTCGCCATCGCCAACTCCTCCAACAACATCCGTTTATCCCTATCAATGGCCATTTGGCAACTTTGCCGGCGGCGTTCCTCAGTGGCCGCCACCGTTGCCCACGCATCCGCCCACCCTTGGCGGCTGGCCACCACCGATTCCCACCCATCCGCCCAGTCATCAGTATCCGACGCATCCGACCTCACGACCGAATCCCTCCACGCCCAGCACTGGACTCACCACGCGACGTCCCACAACTCGTCCCTCCAGCAGACCACCAACCACCACCACCAGGCGACCCAGTTATCCAGCAATGACAACTACAACAACAACACGACGTCCAACTGGCGGCGTCAGTGCGGAGGGGTTGCCCCTGCAGTGCGGCAACAAGAATCCCGTCTCGCCCGACCAGGAGCGCATTGTGGGCGGCATCAATGCCAGCCCACACGAGTTTCCCTGGATTGCGGTGCTCTTCAAGTCCGGCAAACAGTTCTGCGGTGGCAGCCTGATAACCAAGAATCATATTCTCACAGCGGCCCATTGTGTGGCACGGTAAGTTCAATAATTCATTTGTGTTTAATAATTTTGTTGCCTTCCAATAACTAATAAATCATAATTGAAAATTTTTAAAAATTTGATAAGTTGTAGATCTTTTATCTCCTAATTAAATAATTAGTTGAAAATTCATTTCTAAGCATTGACAAAAATAATACGCAATTGAGGCTTACAAGTTATAACTCACACAATTTAAATTTACAAAAAAAAAATTCTGAGTAGATGAACTTTCAATAAGAATATTTAATTTACAGTTATATTTAAAATTACTAAAACTGCTTTACAGAGAAAACACTTTTAAATTGGTGTGACCAGTTTTATTGCAAATTATTATATTATAGCATTAAATTTTAATGAACATGACTAAATTTATTTTTTTTTTATTCAAAGAAAAATGTTAGAAAATAATTTCTTTTTGCGGAAAAAGGCTCTAATATTTCATAATATTTTTCTGTGATCAATGATTTGGCTCTAATGTAGATTTTTCTCACTTCGATCCATTAGCATGACCTCCTGGGATGTGGCCGCCTTGACTGCCCATTTGGGAGACTACAACATCCGCACGGACTTCGAGGTGCAACACGTCTCACGCCGCATCAAACGCCTGGTGCGGCACAAGGGCTTCGAGTTTAGCACGCTGGTAAGACATACATATTCTCAATCACAATTCCCTTTTTTACATAATTTTTACTCCTTCGTAGCACAACGACATTGCCATTTTGACGCTGAGCGAGCCCGTGCCTTTCTCCACTGAGATTCAACCCATTTGTCTGCCCACATCGGCTGCCCAGCAATCTCGCTCCTATAGTGGTCAAGTGGCCACAGTCGCCGGTTGGGGCAGTCTGCGTGAGAATGGACCACAGCCATCGATTCTACAAAAGGTGGACATACCAATCTGGGCGAATTCGGAGTGTGCTCAGAAATATGGCCGAGCTGCGCCCGGTGGCATCATTGAGTCGATGATTTGTGCTGGACAAGCTGCCAAGGATTCGTGTAGCGTAAGTCAATATACCTCTCAATTTCCCTATTCCATGTACATTAATGATATTTGATATTATTGCTGACAGGGTGACTCAGGCGGTCCCATGATCGTCAAGGAGGGCAGCCGTTACACCCAAGTGGGCATCGTTTCCTGGGGCATTGGGTGCGGCAAGGGTCAGTATCCTGGAGTCTATACGCGTGTCACCTCGTTGCTGCCCTGGATCTACAAGAACATCAAATGAACGCTAGTATTTTCTATAGTTTAAGTCGTGATATATTGAGACATGTGAAATAAACACTATAAACTGCATACGGCATTGGTTGTTGTCTTTGCTATTGGTACTTTTGGGTGAATTAAGCAAATTTGTTTTTCTCTCGGTATTACAATGAGAACCTATAAGCCTCAGTTCTTTAAATTTGACAGCTTCCTAAACCTAACTTAACTAACATTTTTATAAACTTCCCTAACTCGAACTGCTCTGACTCGAGTTTTCTCTAATTCGAACAAAATCGAGTAGCGTTTACTGATCAAATTTCATACAATTCTGCTTTCGTAACTCGAACTTCCATAAGTCGAATTTCTCCATAACTCGAACAAGAATATTGGCACGTGCTTCTGTAAGTCGAATTTTTCGGGCAAAATACCAATAAATTGCGTTTTGTTTTTGTTTCTGTTTTGGTTCTACTGTTACTGTTTTCTGTTACCGGCTCGTTTGGGTAAGTTATAATGATGTACATTAACATTTGATGGTACAATATGATAAAATATTCCATCAACAATTGCATAGGCTGGTGAAATAGCTTTAGGAAACACACAGTTTACAGGTAATGATCATTATTGGGCCTAAAACCAATTAGAAGTTCTTTTTTTTTAAGAAAATAAAAAAATGTAATAGCTCGTAATTTGAACGTATGTATGAGTTTGTAGTCACTAGTTTCTGATTTTTTATTATGTAAGTAAGATTGTAAGCTCTACAACAGCGGTGGGCACGAAATCTGAATTCGTTAGCAGCCGCTGGCTCTCGGAGCCATTGCGTGCCCACCACTGCTCTACAAGATAAAATCAGAAAAAAAACAAATTAAAAAGTTCACAATTTAACACAAATGAATTTGTAGATCTTTTAAAGGACAGAAAAAACTAAATTCCCTAACTCGAAGTCTCTCTAACTGGAGCTTTTTTCATTTGCATACTTACCAAAATCATTCTAATCTTTTGTGTAGTTAATGCAATAATTTTCCAAAGTAAAGTTGTCGGCGCGGCACTCTTAAAATGGTGTTGTTCTGAGCTAAGGTTATTTTCATTAATTTACATAAAATTTGTTGATGATTTTTATACCCTGTACCCAAAAAGTATATATTTTCGTGATCGACACAACAGACAAGTCGATTGAGCCACGTCTATGTTTTTAAATTTGGATCGGACCACTACATTATACAACTGCCGTAGAAGTTGATTTGAAATCGGTTTACTATATCCCATAGCCGCCATAAGAACAATTGATCGAATATTAAGATTTAATACTCGAATTTTACTTGATTCTGGAGATATCTCAGTCAAACTCGCAGTTTCTATTGTCTCAGTTGTATTGTCTTATACATACATACATACATACACTGCCGTTCAACTGAATAGGTTCATGATAACCGAGATAGGAATTGAGCTGTAATTCCCAAACCCATGTTCCGATTTCCATGAAATTTTTACCTATCTGATCTGAAGCTTAACAAGGATGGTTTTTATTTAAGTTTTAATCACTTTAGATGATTAACCAACAAAATCACACGATTTAAAGTTGATACACTTGCTTTAACACCAGAAATTTTTTTAGTTTTAAGATCTTGCAGGTGGAAATTGGATGCAGTACGAGCAACATGTCACCTGTCTGCCTCATTGGTCGCGTGTTTGACACCGTTTTTGATATTTTTGTCATATTCGGCATTGTTTCTTCAAAAGTTACTCACAACATTTTGGCTCCGTCCCATTTTTTTAACGATTTGGATATGGCCAAGTCCCCTTATCTGATAGGCCTGGATAAGGCCTCTTTCTTACCCGGAAAATTGCTATTCATGCCTTATTTTTCATTTAATATGAAAAAGATATATTAAATCACTAATTTGCAAACAAATTTTGTCGTTATAAAGCCGAATTTTATCAAAAAATTTAAAATCATTCAGCTCAACCTATTCAGATGAACGAAAAATAAAAAATTAAATTAGTTACCCTTTCAGAAGAAAAAATAAATAAGCAATAAATATTAAGTTTATGAAAATCATACTTTGGCATCCAAATAATATAAGATCAGAGAGTTATAGGTAAAAATTTCATGTAAATCGGAACATTATTTTAGGATTTACAGCCCAATTCCCACCTCGGTAACCATAAACCTATTCAGTTGAACGGCAGTGTACATCCTCACCAAATTTGGTTTAAATTGGTCCACTATAAATATCATATAGCTGCCATAAGAACAATAATTGGAAAATGGCATCATACTCTATTGATTTGCATCTGTCTGTTACTTATTTTAGTACATTTTTAAAAATATTTTTAATATCATAACTTTACTAAATATGACTATTAAATAATTTCAAAGTACTTAGTGTGCTCAAGCAATTAAATATTTTTGATTTTAGGCCAAAAGCATCCGTTGTTTAATGCTCAGTCGAAATAATTCACCATGCGGATCACACTCATGGCCATTGGAGTATTTCTTATTTGGATAACCGTCATCCTGAGTTGCAATGTGAGTTACTTGATGTTTATCCGGATAGATATTTTATAAATTTCTTTTCAGGATGCTGTCGTATTTAAGTTCACAAACGCAGTTTGTGAGTCTTACAATGAATCGTGGTTTGTGTTTCACCAATGTCGCTTGCGTGCTATAAGTCGCAATAAGACGGTTTTTAATCTTAATGGAACTATCCTTCATCCTGCACATGACATTAGTCTTCATATGCAAATCTTTCAAAAAGCTAATGGATACAAGCCGTGGCTATTTAATACAACCATTGATGCCTGCCGATACCTGAAGAAGTCTTACAATCCATTCGCAAAGCTTGTTATTAATCTCTTTTTGGAATTCACAAACTTTAATCACTCATGCCCTTATGTGGTGAGTAAAACATTGTTTTATTGGATTAAAAATTCGATTACAGAAATAATTTTTCTTTTGGCAGGGTACGCAATTAGTTCAAGGATTTTATCTTCGACCTAAGTTATTACGACTTCCTATTCCATCCGGCGATTATTTACTCGCAATTACTTGGTATTTTCATAAGAAGCCACAATTCCAGACAAACGTATATTTTGTATTTAAAGAGGATTTGTAAAAACTAATAAATACGCTACTTTGGATGAAATATTGGGTATCATTTATGTATATTTTTTATTCATAAATAAGATACGCTGACTATTTGGGTTTGGGTACGATTGAATTTCTTATTTTCGGAAAAAGTCAAAATTAACAGATAAGAAATTGCACACCCTATTCCATTAAAATTTACGGAATATGAGTAAATAAACGATGTATAATGTCTCATTTCAGTTGAATGTTATTCAATCTGTAGGTCACTTGAAAGCTTCAGATATTAAAATATACATAAATATCTTATAAAAAAACCTCTCTACGAGGTAAAAGACTAGTGACGAAAACATTTTCATGCCCCAAAATTTCTGATATCCAATTGTGTGACGAATAATATATAATATATAATAAATTTTACACATGAATTAGGAAAAAAAAATTTTGCCGCTGGGCACATTGTGCTAAATTTTTCATACCTAATAAATAGTACTTTTTTGCGCAATGCCAGTGACAAAAATCTTTTTATTTTTGAATGGTAAATAAGGCACTTTTCCTCATTTTTGTGCAAAAAGTGCCTTTTTCGCTAATATTAAAAAATACTATCGAAGGTATATTTGAAATTTTTTTTTGGCAGCTACTATTTAAATTGCTTAAAGAAACTTTCTGCATCAAACATTTTTTTTTAAAATCGAGAAAAGGAAAGAATGGAAAATTGGCTATGGCTGACCAATCAGCGCGATCAAAAGTTATAATTTTAACTAAAAACAAGTGAGAAAAGCTAAAGTCGAGCTCCCGATAAAGGATACCCTTTACTTATTTAAATAAATTTAAAAAATTTTTTTTGCATTCTTTTAGGCACTTACATTGCTTAAAAACTTTAATCAGCCATTACCCCCATTCTATTTGTCCGATCTTGTTACGATTTAGTATTACGATAGGTAGTAATAGTAGTTAACGTAAATTAGCTAAAAAATCCTGATATCTTAAAAATTGTTCGTGTGGTGTTTGTTTGCTATTTACTGAGGTGGAAAGGGGCGTGATAAAAATTTGAATCAAACGTGTTCTGCGTGCCAAATTCGGATGCTCTAGCTCTTACAGTCTCTGAGATCAAGGCGATCCCACGGAAGAACACAATATCCCCTTTTACATATTTTTTTGAGTAACGGGTATAAAAATGCATCCCAAGACATTTGGCAAGTCAGAATCTTACGGAATATTCATCTGGGGTGGTCTTATACATTTTGACCAAGAACGATTAATCGAATATTAAGATTTACATTCAAATTTTGTTGTTAATTCTAGAGATAACTCAGCCAATCTCGCAGTTTCTATTGTTTCAGTTCTATTGTCTTATGCGTACATATGTATGTACATCCTGACCGAATTTGGTTTAAATTGGTCCACTGTAAATATCATATGGCTGCCATAAGATCAATAAGTGGAAAATGGCATCATACTCTATTGATTTGCATCTGTCTGTTACATATTTTAGTACATTTTTAAAAATATTTATAATATCACAACTTTACTTAATATGACAATTAAATGACTTCAAAGTACTTAGCGTGCTCAAGCAATTAAATATTTTGGATTCAGTATTATTGCAAAATAATCGTTCTTTAATGCTCATTCGAAATAATTCACCATGCGGATCACACTCATTGCCATTGGAGTATTTCTTATTTGGATAACCGTTATCCTGAGTTGCAATGTAAGTCACTTAATGTTTATCCTGTTAGATATATTTTATAAATTCCTTTTCAGGATGCTGTCGTATTTAAGTTCACAAACGCAGTTTGTGAGTCTTACAATGAATCGTGGTTTGTGTTTCACCAATGTCGCTTGCGTGCTATAAGTCGCAATAAGACGGTTTTTAATCTTAATGGAACTGTGCTTCATCCTGCATATGACATTAGTCTTCATATGCAAGTCTTTCAAAAAGCCAATGGATACAAGCCATGGCTCTTAAATACAACCCTTGATGTCTGCCGATTCCTGAAGAAGTCCTACAATCCAGCTGCAAAGCTTGTATTTAATCTCTTTAGAGAATTCTCAAATTTTAATCACTCATGCCCTTATGTGGTGAGTAAACCATTGTTTTATTGGATTACAAATTCGATTACAGAAATAATACATACTTTTGGCAGGGTACGCAATTAATTCAAGGAGTTTATCTTCGACCTGATGTATTACGACTTCCTATTCCAACCGGCGATTATTTACTCGCAATGAAGTGGTACTTTGATAAGAAGCCACAATTCCAGACAAACATATATTTTGTATTTACAGAGAATTTGTTAAAACAGTAAATACGCGATTTTTCTTTTGGATACGTCTGTCTCATTTTCTTAAAAACACAAAATTATCAGAAAAAAAATCACACATTGTAGTATTTCTTATTTGGATAACCGTTATCCTGAGTTTCAATGTAAGTTACTTGATGTTTATCCGTGTTTAGATAATGCAATAATTGTCGGGCTCTGGCCGAAAAATCTCATTTCGGGTCGGGCTGGGCCGGGCTTGGGCCTAACTTCAAAGCTCGAAACGCCGGAAGACGCCAAAATCGATTTAATTTTTTTTTACCCTACACAAAAATTACGTTATTTCTGTGAATTTTTGATTAAATTCTGGAATAAGATCAGACGTTCGCTTATGAGCATCAGCGCTGCCATAAATCGATAACAAAAACAGGCCAGAAAATTTGCAAAAAAAATGGCAAAAATATAAAAAGGTGAACAAAAATCGGGACAGATTTTTAAATTTAAAATTCATTCAAAAGTACACTTGAATCGCTTAATTTGCAGTACGCCTTATTGCAGTCATCATGGCGATCAATCCACTCTTTAAAATCGCGCTTATTTAGCCATGACTCAAGGAATTTTCGCTTGTATACAGTTTTCGGAATTTTTGCTAACTTAATGACTGGCTCTCAATGACATAAATTTCAAATTGAAAAGGTGATCGATTTGGTGATGGGGTCTTTTTCTGAAGAGTTCGGGCTAAATCATTTCAAAAAGTAATAGATCTATTACTAAAAGGGCTGTTATGGCAGCACTGATGAGCATCCAACTGATCGATAAACTTCACGAATGAGTGAATAAGCTAGTTCAATTATTGGTACGACAATGGCTCAATTAAATCTGCCAGTAGTGAAAGGGTATTTTACACATTTGGAAATGTTTTGTGCGAAAAAACCTAGGTTGATAAGTTCCAATTTGGATAAGATTTTATTTTTAAATAAAAGTTTGAATTAATTGTAATGTGTTTTCTTTTTTAACTTTTCGGTCCGGGCGAGTTCGGGCTTCACAACAAAAATATGAGGCCCGCGCCCATCTCTAAGTCGCGGCGCTCTTAAAATGGTGTTGGTCTTGGCTAAGGTTATTTTTATTTGCAGCCCTATAGCATGCTACACTTTTTATACCTGTTACTTAAAAAATACCCTCCAGACATGAAATTCCCTTTTCCTTGACGTTGTTGTAATATTTTGACATTTTGTTGTTATTTTTCTAATAATTCTTCCAGCGTCGACCGGCTGCTGCTCGAGAGACGTAAGCAGAGTTACTTTTCGTCTGTTTCTGTTCGTTTCTCTTGTTTCGTTGCGTGCTGACGTCGAAAAAAATATACGCCGTGCGCGCGCTGCTAAAGCGACGCAGGCAGAGGCTGTATTTGCTCGTTTCTTCTTGTTTCTTTCCCTCTCTATCGCACAAGTTTTCGGCCGACGTTGACGTCGCCAAAAATTGTGCGACGGAGGCAGAGGCTGTTTCTGTTTGCTTTTTTGTTTCCGTCTCTGTCGAACAACCGTCAAACGTTGCCGCAGGCAGCGGGATTGATGCAACAAAAAGCAGCAAGCGCACGTGTCAAAAGAAATAAAGTGACATTGTCATTTTTATTGCTGTGCTGTCGTCTGCTGCTACTTTTTAACAAACCGTAAGTGTTTTATTATTTAATTTATTTATTTTGTATATAGAAAACTAACGCATTGATTTTAATTTAGCTTCCTCTGGAAGTTGATTTTCTGTAGGCGGTGGTCAATGGCTTTAGTGGGAGCTGTATTTAATTTTCAAGGCAAACTGGTAACATTAAGCAAGTTAAAAAAAATATATATAAAACAAAAGTTGAATAAAGTACATATTAAAAATATAAAATTAAAAAGATAATTTTTTTAATTTTTATTAATTTTTTTAAATTGTTATGGAATTCTTAAGGAATTTTATTAAAGAAACGCTGGGGAATCATTGGGGAGTTTTTAGCAAAATTCCTGAAATATTCCCTAGCGAAAATGGCATAAGAATCGTTAGGGCATCATTAGGGAAATCTCGGCAGAGTTCCCCAAGGTTTCCCTAACAGGAAACGTAAGGGAATCACTATGGAGTGTTCCCTTTTCCTCAATTGTACGACTTCACAATGTTATATTCCCTAAGGATTTTCATACAAAATCCCTAAGGATTCCTTAAGCATAGGGAAACATTCCCTTATGATTCCTTTGACCTTCCTTTGTGAATGTGACTGAAGGGTAAGTAAAAGGGGATATTGTATTCGATGCAATGTACATATGTAACAGGGAGAAGGAAACATCTCCTAAATATAATCTTGATCAGCACCAACAACCGAGTCGATACAGCCATGTCCGTCTGTCCGTCTCACTGTGTGAGCTCCTAGATCTCAGAGACTATAAAAACTAGAGCAATTAAATTTGCCACACAAACTTCTATAAACCCCACGCAGAATAAGTTTGTTTCGAAGTTTTGTCACGCCCCTTTTCGCCTACTAACCGTATCCTATCATCCTACTAAACCGTATCAAGAGCGGCAAACAGAAAAGTTCTTGGCTGATTAAAGTTTTTAAGCAATGTAAGTGCTTAAAAGCATACAATAAAAAATATTTTAAATTTATTAAAATAAGTAACGGGTATCCTATAGACGGGAGCTCGACTATAGCCTTTAACACTTCATTATTATTAAGAAATTGCCATGCCCATTTACAAATCTTTAACAAATCGAAAAGCAGTATTGAATGTTATACAAATAATTATTTCAAATGTCATAATATTTGTAGAGAGAATTAGAAATATTTTAAATTTATTTTATTTAATATTATAATTTTTATTTTAATTAATAAAAAGGCGTAAAACTAATTTATTTTAAGTTTCAGATATTCCTAGTTTGGAGATTTGTTGAAAATAGGAAATAGATCTCTATAAATATACCAGATGCCATTCAGTTAATTTATCTATGAAGCTGACATCAAAAACATAAAACAAATTTGAATTTTTTGTCAAAAATATAACTCACGTAATCCAATCTATCGTTTCAATTCTTAATTTTTTAAAGAGATAAAGCGATTTCTATATAAGTATGACCACATTACGTGAATTTGCCTTGCAGGATCTCTTTAAGTTTAATCGGATTGTCTTTGATCAGTTAACAGAGGTCTATCCGCTTTTTTATTTCTACAATAAAATTTTGGAATTTCCATTGTTGGCAGAAGTTGCCATTGCTCCCGATGGACAAATGGTGGGATTTCTAATTGGCAGTCGTGTTGTTGATGGTGATGATAGAATCGGCGATGGAAAGCATCTCGATTTAAATAATAATCACGGTCATGTGTGCACTCTATCCATTAATCATGACTATCGATGCTTGGGACTGGGCACACTTTTAATGAAGCGTTTCACTGACAAGCTGGAGCTCAAAAAGGATTTGTTTGAGCCCCGGCCTTTCTCCACTGAGATTCAACCCATTTGTCTGCCCACATCGGCCAAGTAGTGGTCAAGTGGCCACAGTCGCCGGTTGGCCATCGATTCTACAAAAGGTGGACATACCAATCTGGGCGAATTCGGAGTGTGCTCACATATATGGCCGAGCTGCACCCGGTGGCATCATTGAGTCCATGATTTGTGCTGGACAAGCTGCCAAGGATTCGTGTAGCGTAAGTCAATATATCTGTCAATTTCCCTATTCCATGTACATTAATGATATTTAATATTATTGCTGACAGGGTGACTCCGGCGGTCCCATGATCGTTAATGAGGGCAGCCGTTATACCCAAGTGGGCATCGTTTCCTGGGGCATTGGGTGCGGCAAGGGTCAGTATCCTGGAGTCTATACGCGTGTCACCTCGTTGCTGCCCTGGATCTACAAGAACATCAAATGAACGCTAGTATTTTCTATAGTTTAAGTCGTGATATATTGAGACATGTGAAATAAACACTATAAACTGCATACGGCATTGGTTGTTGTTATTGGTACTTTTGGGTGAATTAAGCAAATTTGTTTTTCTCTCGGTATTACAATGAGAGCCTATAAGCCTCAGTTCTTTAAATTTGACAGCTGCCTAAACCTAACTTAACTAACATTTTTATAAACTTCCCTAACTCGAACTTCTCTGACTCGAGTTTTCTCTAATTCGAACAAAATCGAGTAGCGTTTACTGATCAAATTTCATACAATTCTGCTTTCGTGACTCGAACTTCCATAAGTCGAATTTCTCCATAACTCGAACAAGAATATTGGCACGTGCTTCTGTAAGTCGAATTTTTCGGGCAAAATACCAATAAATTGCGTTTTGTTTTTGTTTTGGTTCTACTGTTACTGTTTTCTGTTACCGGCTCGTTTGGGTATGTTATAATGATGTACATTAACATATGGTGATGCAATAAGCATAGTACGCTCTAGCCGAAAATATTTTTGCAAGGCCAAAACTTCATATAAAAAAAAGGGTTGCAAACATGCTCGAAATTATTTTGTAAGGCCATTTCTAAACGTATGTACGCTGTACCTAAATATGGGCAGCTCAGAATATTTTCTGGCGTTTTACAACACTGTTTGGTGATTGAATCGTTGTTTTGACTAGTCGAAATCTATGAACAACAATGGCGGGAAAAAATAAGCAGCAAAATAAGAGCCGAATTGATATCTTCGAAAATGAAGAACGAATAATGCTAATTGAAGAGGTGAGAGAGAGGCCAATCTTATGGGATTTAACCGATAAAAAGCATTTTGATGCGGCTTTTATCAAAAGTGCATGGGAGAGTATTGCAGAGGCGCTTAACAAACCGCCTCTTCCGCCTCTAACAACAGAGCATAGGCCGTTAATCCAAAAATTATGGTATTGGTCGCTGCTACTTCACTGATCAAGTCCATTTTGTCACTTTGATTATTTGAAATTGTATTTACTTGTTTGTTGTGAACAGCTGACGTAACAGTGTGACCACAGCAGCAAAGGGCCAACAATCTCTCAACTTTTTAGTGATTTTTTGGTATTATGCTGTCACACTGAATTCTGTAAGGCCCGACCTCAAAACATCGAACATTTCGAGCGTCCAAAATTTTTTCAGCTAGAGCGTACTACGCTATATGATAAAATATTCCATCAACAATTGCATAGGCTGGTGAAATAGCTTGAGGAAACACACAGTTTACAAGTAATGATCATTATTGGGCCTAAAACCAATTAGAAGTTCTTTTTTTTAAGAAAATAAAAAAATGTAATAGCTCGTAATTTGAAAGTATGTATGAGTTTGTAGTCACTAGTTTCTGATTTTTTATTTTGTAAGTAAGATTGTAAGCTCTACAAAAGCGGTGGGCACGAAATCTGAATTCGTTAGCAGCCGCTGGCTCCCGGAGCCATTGCGTGCCCACCACTGCTCTACAAGATAAAATCAGAAAAAAACAAATTAAAAAGTTCACAATTTAACACAAATGAATTTGTAGCCCTTTTAAAGGACAAAAAAAACTAAATTCCCTAACTCGAAGTCTCTCTAACTCGAGCTTTTTTCATTTGCATACTTACTAAAATCATTCTAATCTTTTGTGTAGTTAATGCAATAATCTTCCAAAGTAATGTTGTCGGCACGGCACTCTTAAAATGGTGTTGTTCTTAGCTAAGGTTATTTTCATTTGCAGGTTATTTTCATTAATTTACATTAAATTTTTTGATGATCTTTATACCCTGTGGCCACAAAGTATATATTTTCGTGATCGACACAACAGCCAAGTCGATTGAGCCACGTCTATGTTTTTAAATTTGGATCGGACCACTACATTATACAACTGCCGTGGAAGTTGATTTGAAATCGGTTTACTATATCCCATAGCCGCCATAAGAACAATTGATCGAATATTAAGATTTAATACTCGAATTTTACTTGATTCTGGAGATATCTCAGTCAAACTCGCAGTTTCTATTGTGTCAGTTATATTGTCTTATACATACATACATACATACACTGCCGTTCAACTGAATAGGTTCATGATAACCGAGATAGGAATTGAGCTGTAATTCCCAAACCAATGTTCCGATTTACATGAAAGTTTTATTTCATGAAATTTACATGAAATTTTGAAATCTGATCTGAAGCTTAACAAGGATGACTAAATGCTGGTTTTTATTTAAGTTTTAATCACTTTAGATGATTAACCAACAAAATCACACGATTTAAAGTTGATACACTTGCTTTAACACCAGAAATTTTTTTAGTTTTAAGATCTTGCAGGTTTAAATGGGATGTAGTACGAGCAATACGTCTCCTGTCTGCAGCAGGGGTCGCGTGTTTGACACCGTTTTTGATATTTTTGTCATATTCGGCATTGTTTCTTTAAAAGTTACTCACAACATTTTGGCTCCGTCCCATTTTTTTAACGATTTGGATATGGCCAAGTCCCCTTATCTGATAGGCCTGGATTAGGCCTCTTTCTTACACGGAAAATTGCTATTCATGACTTATTTTTCATTTAATATGAAGAAGATATATTAAATCACTAATTTGCAAACAAATTTTGTCGTTATAAAGCCGAATTTTATCAAAAAATTTAAAATCATTCAGCTCAACCTATTCAGATGAACGAAAAATAAAAAATTAAATTAGTTACCCTTTCAGAAGAAAAAATAAATAAGCAATAAATATTAAGTTTATGAAAATCATACTTTGGCATCCAAATAATATAAGATCAGAGAGTTATAGGTAAAAATTTCAAGTAAATCGGAACATTATTTTAGGATTTACCGCCCAATTCCCACCTCGGTAACCATGAACATATTTAGTTGAACGGCAGTGTACATCCTCACCAAATTTGGTTTAAATTGGTTCACTATAATTTATAATTTATAGTCTATAAATATCATATAGCTTCCATAAAAACGATAATTGGAAAATGGCATCATACTCTATTGATTTGCATCTGTCTGTTACTTATTTTAGTACATTTTTAAAAATATATATAATATATATACAATATCATAACTTTACTAAATATGACTGTTAAATAGTTTTAAAGTACTTAGTGTGCTCAAGCAATTAAATAATTTTGATTTAAGGCCAAAAGCATCCGTTGTTTAATGCTCAGTCGAAATAATTCACCATGCGGATCACACTCATGGCCATTGGAGTATTTCTTATTTGGATAACCGTTATCCTAAGTTGCAATGTAAGTTACTTGATGTTGATCTGGTTAGATTTAATTTATAAATTTCTTTTCAGGATGCTGTCGTATTTAAGTTCACAAACGCAGTTTGTGAGTCTTACAATGAATCGTGGTTTGTGTTTCACCAATGTCGCTTGCGTGCTATAAGTCGAAATAAGACGGTTTTTAATCTTAATGGAACTATCCTTCATCCTGCACATGACATTAGTCTTCATCTACAAGTCTTTCAAAAAGCCAATGGATACAAGCCATGGCTCTTTAATACAACCATTGATGCCTGCCGATTCATGAAGAAATCTTATAATCCATTCGCAAAGCTTGTTTTTAATCTCTTTTTGGAATTCTCAAACTTTAATCACTCATGTCCTTATGTGGTGAGTAATACATTGTTTTATTGGATTAAAAATTCGATTACAGAAATAATGCATACTTTTGGCAGGGTACGCAGTTTATTCAAGGATTTTATCTTCGACCTGAGCTATTACGACTTCCTATTCCAACCGGCGATTATTTACTCTCACTAAAGTGGCACTTTGATAAGAAGCCACAGTTCTATACAAACATTTATTTTGTGTTTACAGAGAATTTGTTAAAATAGTAATTACGCGATTTTGGATAAAATATTGTGTATCATTAAAATAGTTTTTTCATTCATAAATAAGATATTCTGACTATTTTTGCGTTTATCAGAAAAAAAATCACACATTGTAGTATTTCTCATTTAGATAACCGTTATCCTGAGCTAAAATGTAAGTTACTTGATGTTTATCCGTGTGCAGTTAATGCAATAATTGTTGGGCTCAGGCATCAGTGCTGACATAAATCGATAACAAAAACATGCCAGCAAATTTTACAAAAAATACCAACAATATAAAAAGGTGAACAAAAATCGGGACAGATTTTTAAATTTAAAATTCATTCAAAAGTACACTTGAATCGCTTAATTTGCAGTACGCCTTATTGCAGTCATCATGGCGGTCAATCCACTCTTTAAAATCGGGCTTATTTAGCCATGACTCAAGGAATTTTCGCTTGTATACAGTTTTCGGAATTTTTGCTAACTTAATGACTGGCTCTCAATGACATTAATTTCAAATTAAAAAGGTGATCGATTTGGTGATGGGGTCTTTTTCTGAAGAGTTCGGGCTAAATCATTTCAAAAAGTAATAGATCTATTACTAAAAGGGCTGTTATGGCAGCACTGATGAGCATCCAACCAACTGATCGATAAACTTCACGAATGAGTGAATAAGCTAGTTTAATTATTGGTACGACACGCTCAATTGAATCTGCCAGTAGTGAAAGGGTATTTTACACATTTGGAAATGTTTTGTGCGAAAAAAACCTAGGTTGACAAGTTCCAATTTGGATAACATTTTATGTTTAAATAAAAGTTTGAATTAATTGTAATGTGTTTTCTTTTTTAACTTTTCGGCCCGGGCGAGTTCGGGCTTCACAACAAAAATATCGGGCGGGCTAGTCCTTTTTACCAATTAATTGCGCGCCCATCTCTAAGTCGCGGCGCTCTTAAAATGGTGTTGGTCTTAGCTAAGGTTATTTTTATTTGCAGCCCTATAGCATGCTACACTTTTTATACCTGTTACTTAAAAAATACCCTCCAGACATGAAATTCCCTTTTCCTTGACGTTGTAATATTTTGACATTTTGTTGTTATTTTTCTAATAATTCTGCCAGCGTCGACCGGCCGCTGCTCGAGCGACGCAAGCAGAGTTACTTTTCGTCTGTTTCTGTTCGTTTCTCTTGTTTCGTTGCGTGCTGACGTCCAAAAAAATATACGCCGTGCGTGCGCTGCTTAAGCGACGCAGGAAGAGGCTGTATTTGCTCGTTTCTTCTTGATTCTTTCCCTCTCTATCGCACAAGTTTTCGGCCGACGTTGACGTCGCCAAAAATTGTTCGACGGAGGCAGAGGCTGTTTCTGTTCGCTTTTTTGTTTCCGTCTCTGTCGAACAAACGTCAAACGTTGCCGCAGGCAGCGGGATTGATGCAACAAAAAGCAGCAAGCGCACGTGTCAAAAGAAATAAAGTAACACTGTCATTTTTATTGCTATGCTGTCGTCTGCTGCTACTTTTTAACAAATCGTAAGTGTTTTATTATTTAATTTATTTATTTTGTATATAGAAAACTAACGCATTGATTTTAATTTAGCTTCCTCTGGAAGTTGATTTTCTGTAGACGGTGGTCAATGGCTTTAGTGGGAGCTTTATTTAATTAAGGCAAACTGGTAACATTAAGCAAGTTAAAAAAAAATATATATAAAACAAAAGTTGAATAAAGTACATATTAAAAATATAAAATTAAAAAGATAATTTTTTTAATTTTTATTAATTTTTAAATTGTTATGGAATTCTTAAGGAATTTTATTAAAGAAATGCTGGGGAATCATTGGGGAGTTTATAGCAAAATTCCTGAAGTATTCCCTAGCGAAAATGGCAATAAAAAATATTTTAAATTTATTAAAATAAGTAACGGGTATCCTATAGACGGGAGCTCGACTATAGCCTTTAACACTTCATTATTATTAAGAAATTGCCATGCCCATTTACAAATCTTTAACAAATCGAAAAGCAGTATTGAATGTTATACAAATAATTATTTCAAATGTCATAATATTTGTAGAGAGAATTAGAAATATTTTAAATTTATTTTATTTAATATTACAATTTTTTTTTTTAATTAATAAAAAGGCGTAAAACTAATTTATTTAAAGTTTCAGATATTCCTAGTTTGGAGATTTGTTGAAAATAGGAAATAGATCTCTATAAATATACCAGATGCCATTCAGTGAACTTATCTACGAAGCTTACATCAAAAACATAAAAAAATTTGAATTTTCTGTCAAAAATATAACTCACGTAATCCAATATATCGGTTCAATTCGTAATTTTTTAAAGAGATAAAGCGATTTCTATATAAGTATGACCACATTACGTGAATTTGCCTTGCAGGATCTCTTTAAGTTTAATCGGATTGTCTTTGATCAGTTAACAGAGGTCTATCCGCTTTTTTATTTCTACAATAAAATTTTGGAATTTCCATTGTTGGCAGAAGTTGCCATTGCTCCCGATGGACAAATGGTGGGATTTCTAATTGGCAGTCGTGTTGTTGATGGTGATGATAGAATCGGCGATGGAAAGCATCTCGATTTAAATAATAATCACGGTCATGTGTGCACTCTATCCATTAATCATGACTATCGATGCTTGGGACTGGGCACACTTTTAATGAAGCGTTTCACTGACAAGCTGGAGCTCAAAAAGGATTTGTTTGAGCCCCGGCCTTTCTCCACTGAGATTCAACCCATTTGTCTGCCCACATCGGCCAAGTAGTGGTCAAGTGGCCACAGTCGCCGGTTGGCCATCGATTCTACAAAAGGTGGACATACCAATCTGGGCGAATTCGGAGTGTGCTCAGATATATGGCCGAGCTGCACCCGGTGGCATCATTGAGTCCATGATTTGTGCTGGACAAGCTGCCAAGGATTCGTGTAGCGTAAGTCAATATATCTGTCAATTTCCCTATTCCATGTACATTAATGATATTTAATATTATTGCTGACAGGGTGACTCCGGCGGTCCCATGATCGTTAATGAGGGCAGCCGTTATACCCAAGTGGGCATCGTTTCCTGGGGCATTGGGTGCGGCAAGGGTCAGTATCCTGGAGTCTATACGCGTGTCACCTCGTTGCTGCCCTGGATCTACAAGAACATCAAATGAACGCTAGTATTTTCTATAGTTTAAGTCGTGATATATTGAGACATGTGAAATAAACACTATAAACTGCATACGGCATTGGTTGTTGTCTTTGCTATTGGTACTTTTGGGTGAATTAAGCAAATTTGTTTTTCTCTCGGTATTACAATGAGAGCCTATAAGCCTCAGTTCTTTAAATTTGACAGCTGCCTAAACCTAACTTAACTAACATTTTTATAAACTTCCCTAACTCGAACTTCTCTGACTCGAGTTTTCTCTAATTCGAACAAAATCGAGTAGCGTTTACTGATCAAATTTCATACAATTCTGCTTTCGTGACTCGAACTTCCATAAGTCGAATTTCTCCATAACTCGAACAAGAATATTGGCACGTGCTTCTGTAAGTCGAATTTTTCGGGCAAAATACCAATAAATTGCGTTTTGTTTTTGTTTTGGTTCTACTGTTACTGTTTTCTGTTACCGGCTCGTTTGGGTATGTTATAATGATGTACATTAACATATGGTGATGCAATAAGCATAGTACGCTCTAGCCGAAAATATTTTTGCAAGGCCAAAACTTCATATAAAAAAAAGGGTTGCAAACATGCTCGAAATTATTTTGAAAGGCCATTTCTAAACGTATGTACGCTGTACCTAAATATGGGCAGCTCAGAATATTTTCTGGCGTTTTACAACACTGTTTGGTGATTGAATCGTTGTTTTGACTAGTCGAAATCTATGAACAACAATGGCGGGAAAAAATAAGCAGCAAAATAAGAGCCGAATTGATATCTTCGAAAATGAAGAACGAATAATGCTAATTGAAGAGGTGAGAGAGAGGCCAATCTTATGGGATTTAACCGATAAAAAGCATTTTGATGCGGCTTTTATCAAAAGTGCATGGGAGAGTATTGCAGAGGCGCTTAACAAACCGCCTCTTCCGCCTCTAACAACAGAGCATAGGCCGTTAATCCAAAAATTATGGTATTGGTCGCTGCTACTTCACTGATCAAGTCCATTTTGTCACTTTGATTATTTGAAATTGTATTTACTTGTTTGTTGTGAACAGCTGACGTAACAGTGTGACCACAGCAGCAAAGGGCCAACAATCTCTCAACTTTTTAGTGATTTTTTGGTATTATGCTGTCACACTGAATTCTGTAAGGCCCGACCTCAAAACATCGAACATTTCGAGCGTCCAAAATTTTTTCAGCTAGAGCGTACTACGCTATATGATAAAATATTCCATCAACAATTGCATAGGCTGGTGAAATAGCTTGAGGAAACACACAGTTTACAAGTAATGATCATTATTGGGCCTAAAACCAATTAGAAGTTCTTTTTTTTAAGAAAATAAAAAAATGTAATAGCTCGTAATTTGAAAGTATGTATGAGTTTGTAGTCACTAGTTTCTGATTTTTTATTTTGTAAGTAAGATTGTAAGCTCTACAAAAGCGGTGGGCACGAAATCTGAATTCGTTAGCAGCCGCTGGCTCCCGGAGCCATTGCGTGCCCACCACTGCTCTACAAGATAAAATCAGAAAAAAACAAATTAAAAAGTTCACAATTTAACACAAATGAATTTGTAGCCCTTTTAAAGGACAGAAAAAACTAAATTCCCTAACTCGAAGTCTCTCTAACTCGAGCTTTTTTCATTTGCATACTTACTAAAATCATTCTAATCTTTTGTGTAGTTAATGCAATAATCTTCCAAAGTAATGTTGTCGGCACGGCACTCTTAAAATGGTGTTGTTCTTAGCTAAGGTTATTTTCATTTGCAGGTTATTTTCATTAATTTACATTAAATTTTTTGATAATCTTTATACCCTGTGGCCACAAAGTATATATTTTCGTGATCGACACAACAGCCAAGTCGATTGAGCCACGTCTATGTTTTTAAATTTGGATCGGACCACTACATTATACAACTGCCGTAGAAGTTGATTTGAAATCGGTTTACTATATCCCATAGCCGCCATAAGAACAATTGATCGAATATTAAGATTTAATACTCGAATTTTACTTGATTCTGGAGATATCTCAGTCAAACTCGCAGTTTCTATTGTCTCAGTTGTATTGTCTTATACATACATACATACATACACTGCCGTTCAACTGAATAGGTTCATGATAACCGAGATAGGAATTGAGCTGTAATTCCCAAACCAATGTTCCGATTTACATGAAATTTTTACCTATCTGATCTGAAGCTTAACAAGGATGATTAAATGCTGGTTTTTATTTAAGTTTTAATCACTTTAGATGATTAAACAACAAAATCACACGATTTAAAGTTGATACACTTGCTTTAACACCAGAAATTTTTTTAGTTTTAAGATCTTGCAGGTTTAAATGGGATGTAGTACGAGCAATACGTCTCCTGTCTGCAGCAGGGGTCGCGTGTTTGACACCGTTTTTGATATTTTTGTCATATTCGGCATTGTTTCTTCAAAAGTTACTCACAACATTTTGGCTCCGTCCCATTTTTTTAACGATTTGGATATGGCCAAGTCCCCTTATCTGATAGGCCTGGATTAGGCCTCTTTCTTACTCGGAAAATTGCTATTCATGACTTATTTTTCATTTAATATGAAGAAGATATATTAAATCACTAATTTGCAAACAAATTTTGTCGTTATAAAGCCGAATTTTATCAAAAAATTTAAAATCATTCAGCTCAACCTATTCAGATGAACGAAAAATAAAACATTAAATTAGTTACCCTTTCAGAAGAAAAAATAAATAAGCAATAAATATTAAGTTTATGAAAATCATACTTTGGCATCCAAATAATATAAGATCAGAGAGTTATAGGTAAAAATTTCAAGTAAATCGGAACATTATTTTAGGATTTACAGCCCAATTCCCACCTCGGTAACCATGAACCTATTTAGTTGAACGGCAGTGTACATCCTCACCAAATTTGGTCTAAATTGGTTCACTATAAATATCATATAGCTGCCATAAGAAAAACAATAAGTGGAAAATGCCATCATACTTTATTGATTTGCATTTGTCTGTTACTTATTTTAGTACATTTTTAAAAATATTTATAATATCATAACTTTACTTAATATGACAATTAAATGACTTCAAAGTACTTAGCGTGCTCAAGCAATTAAATATTTTTGATTCAGCATTATTGCAAAATAATCGTTCTTTAATGCTCAGTCGAAATAATGCACCATGCGGATCACACTCATTGCCATTGGAGTATTTCTTATTTGGATAACCGTTATCCTGAGTTGCAATGTAAGTTACTTAATGTTTATCCGGTTAGATATATTTTATAAATTCCTTTTCAGGATGCTGTCGTATTTAAGTTCACAAACGCAGTTTGTGAGACTTACAATGAATCGTGGTGGCACTATCACCAATGTCGCTTGCGTGCTATAAGTCGCAATAAGACGGTTTTTAATCTTAATGGAACTATCCTTCATCCTGCATATGACATTAGTGTTCATATGCAAATATTTCAAAAAGCCAATGGATACAAGCCGTGGCTCTTTAATACAACCGTTGATGTCTGTCGATTCCTGAAGAAGTCTTACAATCCATTCGCAAGGCTTGTATTTAATCTCTTTAAGGAATTCTCAAACTTTAATCACTCATGCCCTTTAATGGTGAGCAAAACATTGTTTTATTGGATTACAAACTTGATTATAGCAATAATGCATACTTTTGGCAGGGTACGCAGTTTATTCAAGGATTTTATCTTCGACCTGAGTTATTACGACTTCCTATTCCAACCGGCGATTATTTACTCGCACTAAAGTGGTACTTTGATAAGAAGCCACAGTTCCAGACAAACATATATTTTGTATTTACAGAGAATTTGTTAAAACAGTAAATACGCGATTTTTCTTTTGGATACGTCTGTCTCATTTTCTTAAAAACACAAAATTATCAGAAAAAAAATCACACATTGTAGTATTTCTTATTTGGATAAGCGTTATCCTGAGTTTCAATGTAAGTTACTTGATGTTTATCCGTGTTTAGATAATGCAATAATTGTCGGGCTCTGGCCGAAAAATCTCATTTCGGGTCGGGCTGGGCCGGGCTTGGGCCTAACTTCAAAGCTCGAAACGCCGGAAGACGCCAAAATCGATTTAATTTTTTTTTACCCTACACAAAAATTACGTTATTTCTGTGAATTTTTGATTAAATTCTGGAATAAGATCAGACGTTCGCTTATGAGCATCAGCGCTGCCATAAATCGATAACAAAAACAGGCCAGAAAATTTGCAAAAAAAATGGCAAAAATATAAAAAGGTGAACAAAAATCGGGACAGATTTTTAAATTTAAAATTCATTCAAAAGTACAATACACTTGAATCGCTTAATTTTTGCTTGTATACAGTTTTCGGAATTTTTGCTAATTTAATGACTCCATGACATTAATTTAAAAGCAATTAAAAAGGTGATAGATACGGTGACGGGGGCTTTTTCTAAAAAGTTTGGGCTAAATCATTTCAAAAAGTGATAGATCTATTACTAAAAGGGCTGTTATCGCAGCACTGATGAGCATCCAACCAACTGATCGATAAACTTCACGAATGAGTGAATAAGCTAGTTCAATTATTGGTACGACACGCTCAATTGAATCTGCCAGTAGTGAAAGGGTATTTTACACATTTGGAAATGTTTTGTGCGAAAAAACCTAGGTTGATAAGTTCCAATTTGGATAAGATTTTATTTTTAAATAAAAGTTTGAATTAATTGTAATGTGTTTTCTTTTTTAACTTTTCGGTCCGGGCGAGTTCGGGCTTCACAACAAAAATATGAGGCCCGCGCCCATCTCTAAGTCGCGGCGCTCTTAAAATGGTGTTGGTCTTAGCTAAGGTTATTTTTATTTGCAGCCCTATGGCATGATACACTTTTTATACCTGTTACTTAAAAGATACCCTTCAGACATGAAATTCCCTTTTCCTTGACGTTGTAATATTTTGACATTTTGTTGTTATTTTTCTAATAATTCTGCCAGCGTCGACCGGCCGCTGCTCGAGCGACGCAAGCAGAGTTACTTTTCGTCTGTTTCTGTTCGTTTTTCTTGTTTCGTTGCTTGCCGACGTCCAAAAAATGTACGTCGTGCGCGCGCTGCTAAAGCGACGCAGGCAGAGGCTGTATTTGCTCGTTTCTTCTTGTTTCTTTCCCTCTCTATCGCACAAGTTTTCGACCGACGTTGACGTCGCCAAAAATTGTTCGACGGAGGCAGAGGCTGTTTCTGTTTGCTTTTTTGTTTCCGTCTCTGTCGAACAAACGTCAAACGTTGCCGCAGGCAGCGGGATTGATGCAACAAAACGAAGCAAGCACACGTGTCAAAAGAAACAAAGTGACATTGTCATTTTTATTGCTGTGCTGTCGTCTGCTGCTACTTTTTAACAAATCGTAAGTGTTTTATTATTTAATTTATTTATTTTGTATATAGAAAACTAACGCATTGATTTTAATTTAGGATATGAACTGAACTTTGAAGAATGCAAGGAGCTTTCTCTGGAATTTAATTTTCTGAAGGCGGTGGTCAATGGCTTTAGTGGGAGCTGTATTCAATTTTCCAGGCAAACTGGTAACATTGAGCAAGATAAAAAATGTATATATGGGCATTTCCATACTCGCCCACGGGACATTCGTACACATTCAAAGTAAAAAAACGGTAAAAAGGAAACGGTTTTTTTTTCTGATGAAGGGCTTTACATATAGCATTTGATTAGCTCTTTCATTGGTGCAAAGATTGATTTTGGGTAATTTTTCATTTTGAAGATAATAGAAAAATTCAAGTGATTCGCACGGGACACAAAACGGAAGTGACTTGTGAGGTCAACCAATTCAAACGCCAATTTCAGCGAATCCAGAGCCAATATTTTAATGCAACTTATTTTTAACTCTTGTGCATTGATGCCTCTTAAAAATGGTTATGATTTTTTTCAAATATGACTTGCACTTTTTTTTTAATTCAATTTGACGTAAATTCGCACGGGACATCGCGCACGGGACATTTTTTACCATCACTATTTTTATGTTGTTTCTGTTTCTCTATTTTAAATTATATTTCGAAAACAGCTCGAAATACTTTATTAAATTAAACTTTCAATATATTTCTTTTAATTAAAATGGTTTATGTTACAATCTTACTGTCCTACTTAGTGAAATCGTTAATATACAAGCGGTCCATTTTGAAAGTAAATATTCAGGAAAATGGGCAAAAATAAAGAAAAATTGAATTTATTCCAATGTAGAATCTCTAAGTTCATCCTATTGAATTTCTTCTAGTGTATATTGCTTAAATAAATAACTTGAATACATTTTTGGAAGCAAATTTCATAAGATGTGAGTTTTTGATAAATTTTACGTTTTTGGCCGCGGTGGGCCTTTCTGTGGAAATGCCCATATGTAAAACAACAATGTAAAACAAAAAATTTAATAAAACACATTTTAAAAATATAAAATTAAAAAGATAATTTTTTTATTTTTTATTAATTTTTTTAAATTGTTAAGGAATCCATTAGGAATTTTATTAAAAACACTTTAGGGAATCATTTTGGGAATTTTTAACAAAATTCCTGGAAGATTCCCTAGCGAAAATGGCACAATAATCGTTAGGGAATCATTAGGGAATTCTCGGCAGAGTTCCCCAAGGTTTCCCTAACGGGAAACGTAAGGGAATCACTATGGAGTGTTCCCTTTTCCTCAATTGTACGACTTCACAATGTTATATTCCCTAAGGATTTTCATACAAGATCCCTAGGGATTCCTTAATAGGCAAACATTCCCTAGGGATTCCTTAATAGGGAAACATTCCCTAATGATTCCTTTGACCTTCCTTTGTGAATGTGACTGAAGGGTAAGTAAAAGGGGATATTGTATTCGATGCAATGTACATATGTAACAGGGAGAAGGAAACATCTCCTAAATATAATCTTGATCAGCACCAACAACCGAGTCGATACAGCCATGTCCGTCTGTCCGTCTCACTGTGTGAGCTCCTAGATCTCAGAGACTATAAAAACTAGAGCAATTAAATTTGCCACACAAACTTCTATAAACCCCACGCAGAATAAGTTTGTTTCGAAGTTTTGTCACGCCCCTTTTCGCCTACTAACCGTATCCTATCATCCTACTAAACCGTATCAAGAGCGGACAAACAGAAAAGTTCTTGGCTGATTAAAGTTTTTAAGCAATGTAAGTGCTTAAAAGCATACAATAAAAAATATTTTAAATTTATTAAAATAAGTAACGGGTATCCTATAGACGGGAGCTCGACTATAGCCTTTAACACTTCATTATTATTAAGAAATTGCCATGCCCATTTACAAATCTTTAACAAATCGAAAAGCAGTATTGAATGTTATACAAATAATTATTTCAAATGTCATAATATTTGTAGAGAGAATTAGAAATATTTTAAATTTATTTTATTTAATATTATAATTTTTTTTTTTAATTAATAAAAAGGCTTAAAACTAATTTATTTTAAGTTTCAGATATCCCTAGCTTGGAGATTTGTTGAAAATAGGAATTTAATAGTTAATTTATCTATGAAGCTAACATCAAAAACATAAAAAAATTTGAATTTTCTGTCAAAAATATAACTCACGTAATCCAATCTATCGGTTCAATTCTTAATTTTTTAAAGAGATAAAGCGATTTCTATTTAAGTATGACCACATTACGTGAATTTGCCTTGCAGGATCTCTTTAAGTTTAATCGGATTGTCTTTGATCCGTTAACAGAGGTCTATCCGCTTTTTTATTTCTACAATAAAATTTTGGAATTTCCATTGTTGGCAGAAGTTGCCATTGCTCCCGATGGACAAATGATGGGATTTCTAATTGGCAGTCGTGTTGTTGATGGTGATGATAGAATCGGCGATGGAAAGCATCTCGATTTGAATAATAATCACGGTCATGTGTGCACTCTATCCATTAATCATGACTATCGATGCTTGGGACTGGGCACACTTTTAATGAAGCGTTTCACTGACAAGCTGGAGCTCAAAAAGGATTTGTTTGTGGATCTTTTTGTGCGCAGTCAAAACGTTAGAGCAATTAGACTCTATAAATCGCTTGGCTATGTGATCTATCGCAAGCTGCCTCGTTTCTATGGTGATGATGATGGGTTTGATATGAGGCTCCCGCTGTCGAGAGATGTGGAGCGCAGATGCCTACAGGATCAGGTCTATCTAGTAGGGATTATATGTCTTCTGCTGCGACTGCCAATCAAGTATCTCAACAGTCTCTGGCATGGCTTACTTACGCTTTTGACAAGAAACATTTTTTAATTTTAATGTTTTTGTGAATCTTATCAGTCTGTAAATAACACTCAATTTTAATGATCAAAATCATTTTGTTGTATACACGAATTAAACTTTAAAGATGACTTGCCTGCGAGAGATGCACCTCGAGGATTTATTCAAGTTCAATGCGTTGGTCTTTGATCCGTTTACAGAAGTTTATCGTCTTGGTTTCTTTCTGCGACATCTCGCCCAGTGGCCAGAATTGGCGGTGGCTGCCACAACGCCGGATGATCACTTGGTCGGCTTCATATTTGGCAAGTGTTTGGACGGCTCCAGGGATGACACTCAGTTGCACGGACACGTCTGCGCCTTGACGGTTTCCTCGTATTATCGACGTCTTGGTATTGCTTCGCTCCTCATGAACTACTTTGCTTGGATTTTGGATCTGAGGAGTGCCTGGTATGTGGATCTGTATTTGCGTTGCAGCAATGCTTCCGCCTATAATCTCTATTGCTCCCTGGGCTACGGATTGCGCCGTATTCTACTCGAATATTATCCTGGTGATCCGGAAGAAAATGCCTACGATATGAGGAAACCATTATCGATTGATGTGCGAAAATTATCCTTGGCCTTGGCCAGCAGGCAACCTGTGCGCCTGCCCTTGGATGATGATAGCGAAGACGACTATTAAGGCGTGGTTGTTGGCGGCAAGTCATTTTATTTATTCCATTTATTTCCCGGCATACAGTTTCAATTTGTTCGACTAATTAAGTCAAAAAAAAAAAAAACAAGAAAGGAAAAGCTCAATTGCGCAAATTTTCAACGCCAGCCAAATTTCCGCTGACGCACAAAACTAAAATACAAATTTTAAAGTCTACCTATGTATATAGATACAGAAACATAGATACAACTGTAGCTGCTACCAAAAGATACGTGTACTTGCGCCTTAACGCAGTTTTTTATGCCAAACAAATTTAATTGAAAATACCAAAAAAAAAATTAAGTCAAATAAAAAAAGTTAAAAACATTAAAACACTTGCGACGCGTCCGTTTCAATGGTCAAGGCGCACATTGTGGTTGTTTTTTATTTTTTTATTATTTTTTTGTATTGGCCACAGCTGCTGCTTCGGGGCAGTTTGGGGGGCAGCCAATTTGCATGTCTAAAAAACTCGCAATGATTTTTATAATTCGCGCAACTTGAAACGCAAATGATGCCAAATTTTTTTCAGTGTTGTCTTTAGTTCTCTAATTATTGTTTATGTGTTCTTATATTTGCCTATGTGTGTTTTTAGTTTTCTTTTGAGCGATTCCTTTTAACTTTTCGTTCAATTTGGCAGCGTTGAGTGCAATGAACTTTATATGGCAATTTTTCTGGGTTTTGTCTTGGTCTATATATTTTAGTCTATATAATCAGAAAACATATCACAGTGGTTGAGTTTGTATGGAGCCGGGGCCAAAAATATTTCTAGTGCGCTTATCGCTATGAAATTTTTACTTACAGATTGCCTATAAAATGGGTGCACTCATCAAAATATTGAATAACATTCAACTGACATGAGACATTATATATCGTTTATTTACTCATATTCCGTAAATTTTAATGGAAAAGCGTGTGTTCTGTTAAACCCCAATAGTCAGCATATCTTATTTATGAAAAAAATATATATAAATGATACCCAATATTTCATCCAAAGTCGCGTAATTACTATTGTTACAAATCCTCTTTAAATACAAAATATACGTTTGTCTGGAACTGTGGCTTCTTATCGAAGTGCCACTTTAGTGCGAGTAAATAATCGCCGGTTGGAACAGGAAGTCGTAATAGCTCAGGTCGAAGGTAAAATCCTTGAACAAATTGCGTACCCTGCCAAAAGTATGCATTATTTCTGTTATCCAATAAAACAATGTTTTACTCACCACATAAGGGCATGAGTGATTAAAGTTTGAGAATTCCTTAAAGAGATTAAAAACAAGCTTTGCGATTGGATTATAAGACTTCTTCAGGAATCGGCAGACATCAAGGGTTATATTAACGAGCCATGGCTTGTAGCCATTGGCTTTTTGAAAGAGTTGCGCATGAACACTAATGTCATATGCAGGATGAAGGACAGTTCCATTAACATTAAAAACCGTCTTATTTCGACTTATAGCACGCAAACGACAATGGTGATATTGCCACCACGATTCATTGTAAGTCTCACAAACTGCGTTTGTGAACTTAAATACGACAGCATCCTGAAAAGGAATTTATAAAATATCTATCCGGATAAACATCAAGTAACTTACATTGCAACTCAGGTTAACGGTTATCCAAATAATGAATACTCCAATGGCAATGAGTGTGATCCGCATGGTGAATTATTTCGACTGAGCATTAAAAAACGATTATTTTGCAATAATGCTGAATCAAAAATATTTATATGCTTGAGCAAGCTAAGTACTTTGAAATCATTTAATTGTCATATTTAGTAAAGTTATGATCATATAAATATTATCAAAAAGTAGACATGACGCCAATTAACAATCGCTAAGTGCAGTTTGGCCAGGACATATAAGACCACTCCAGAAAAATAGTCTGAAAGATTTTCGTAACACATTTTGGACTTCTCATTCTATCACGAAGATATATACTTTATTCTAAAATATTTTAAGCCATAAAAAGATAATTTCGATTAAATTTTGATAATCTTTAATTTTAATTTTAGCTTAATTTTTAATAAAATATGCACACTGGTTGCGTCCATAGGCGAAAAAAACAAAAAATGGTCACAAAATAAATAAAAAAAATTTAAGCAAATTGACTTTTTTTTTGAAGTTTTTTTTGGAACCTAACGGGACTTAAAAAATTTGCATTGAAAGCATAAGCACGTGTTTATTTTTGCTTCCCTGCTGCGCCTAATATAATTTTTGTGAAAGCAAAATCTCACTTGAAAATATTCTAACTTTTGAAAAAGTTTCCAAAAATAATAATTTAAAATAAATTTTAAAGTAAAAGGCATTCAGGTCTGTTTCGAATTTCACTTTCGATAAAATTGATCGGAATTGAATTTCTTTAAACTGCTCTAATACCATTTCGGCGATATTCAGCGGATTGATTGATGAGTTTAAGTCCGATAAAGAGAAAATCGATAATTTTCAAACACTTAGTCCAAATTTAAAGTGAATGAATGCATATCACTAAAAAGTGAAAAATGAAAACCGGAACAGGCCTGATTTACTTTAAATCAGAACTCCCAAAATATGCTCAACCAAATTTTTCTATGTGGTCTGTGCACTGAAATGAACACAAAAATATTCAAAGCAAGATCAAAATAGAGAGTATGATTATATAGTATTTGTTCCTTTGAATGTGGTCTCCATATTAAGATCAGAGTAAGCGAACACACCCTTCGAAAAAAAAACTCGTGAAATTCTTTCGAAGGGCTCTTAGGCATACCTTCAAAGACATTTTTTAAGTAAATAGGTACAACGGTGGCCAAATGAATTTTGGCACTCTTAAAGGTAAGTTGTAGCCAAATTCTGAAATTACTTTCTGTAAAGTTGTCAACTTTTTCAACTTTTTCCTCGATTTAAAAAAAGTTGATGCACTTTTTGCATGAAAATGAGGAAAAGTGCCTTTTTCGCCGTTTTCAAAAAAAAAATGTTCGTCACTGGCACTGCGAAATATTATTACTATTTATTAGGTAAGAAAAATTTAGCGCAATGTGCCTACTGACAAAAATTTTTTTTAATAATTCATGTATAAAATTTAATATAATTCGTCACAAAATTGCATGTCAGAAATTTTGGGGCATAAAAATGTTTTCGTCACTAGACTTTTACCTCATAAAGAGGTTTTTTATAATATCATATTTATGTGACAATTAAGCAATTTGAAAGTAATTAGTGTCCACAAGCAGTAAAATATTATTGATTCAACATTATTGCATAATAATCGTTTTTTAATGCTCAGTCGAAAAAATTCACCATGCGGATCACACTCATGGCCCATGGATTATTTATTATTTGGATAACCGTTATCCTGAGTTGGAATGTAAGTTAGTTGATGTTTATCCTGTTAGATATATTTTATAAATTCCTTTTCAGGATGCTGTCGTATTCAAGTTCACAAACGCAGTTTGTGAGTCTTACAATGAATCGTGGTTTGTGTTTCACCATTGTCGCTTGCGTGCTATAAGTCGCAATAAGACGGTTTTTAATCTTAATGGAACTGTGCTTCATCCTGCATATGACATTAGTGTTCATGTGCAACTCTTTCAAAAAGCCAATGGATACAAGCCGTGGCTCTTGAATACAACCGTTGATGTCTGCCGATTCCTGAAGAAGTCTTATAATCCTAACGCAAAGCTTATTTTCAATCTCTTTAAGGAATTCTCAAACTTTAATCACTCTTGCCCTTATGTGGTGAGTAAAACATTGTTTTATTGGATTACAAACTCAATTACAGAAATAATGAATACTTTTGGCAGGGTACGCAGTTTCTTCAAGGATTTTATCTTCGACCTAAATTATTACGACTTCCTTTTCCAACCGGCGATTATTTACTCGCACTAAAGTGGTACTTCGATAAGAAGCCACAGGTTCAAACAAACGTATATTTTGTATTTAAAGAGGATTTGTAACAACAGTAATTACGCGACTTTGGATGAAATATTGGGTATCATTTACATATATTTTTTCATAAATAAGATATGCTGACTATTTGGGTTTGGGTACGATTGTCTATGTCATTTTCTGAGTAATACAAAATTAACAGAACACACGCTTTTCCATTAACATTTACGGAATATGAGTAAATAAACGATATATAATGTCTCATATCAGTTGAATGTTGTTCAATATTTTGATGAGTGCACCCATTTTATAAGCAATCTGTCGTCCACTTGAAAGCTTCAGATACTAAAATATACATACATATACAGCAAGAATGGAACCCTTTTGGAAACCCAGAATACTTATCTGGGGGGTCTTATACATGTTGACCAAATTTCATCACAACGATTAATCGAATATTAAGATTTAGTATTTAAATTTTTGTTGATTCTAGAGATGTCTCAGTCATACTCGCAGTTTGAAAATTTTCTATTGCCTTCTACATCTATCCGAATTTGGTTTAAATAAGTCCATTATATCTTTTTATAATATAGCTGCCATAAGAACGATAAGTCGAAATTGCAATGTTACGTTCCTCAAGGGCATTAAACCTTGGGCTATGTATTATAGGTCTGCTCTGCTGCATTCAAACCTGAGCGTCTCTGAGTACTCATGAGTATAATTCAGTTCTCTGAGTAGAATAAACTGAGAGATCCGGTTCTCATCATTTGAATACTCATTTCTGAGTACTCATATGAACGGCATCGAGTGAATCAGAAACCAATGAAATTAATGAAGCAAAGATTATCAGAGTACTCAGAAAGTCACAAAATGTTTATATTCTTGATCAGCACCGTGAGCCGAGTCGATATAGCCCTGTCCGTCTGTAATAGCGTCTAGATCTCGTAGACCAACGTCTATACTAAGATCAAGTTTGTTTAAGTCTTTGGATCGGACCACTATATCAGCCATAGGAACGATCAGTCGAAAATCTAGTCTTAGTATGAAAAATTTTTTTGTTGGTGGGGATATCTGAATCAAAATAAAAAATATGCTTATATGACGGTCCTTGGTTGAAATCGGATCACTATATCATATAGCTGCCATAGAAACGATTAGTCGAAAATCAAGTTTTATCATCTGTTTTTTTGTTTGAGATATCTAAACCAAACCAACAGAATATGCATATGGGATGGTCCCATAAATATCAACAAAATTTGGTTGAAATCGGACTACTATATCATACAGCTGACATAAGAACGATAAGTCGAATATCAAGTCTTAATATAATCAAACTGATAGAATATGCATATGGGATGGTTCCATACATTCTGACCAAATTTGGTTGAAATCGGACTACTGTATTATATAGCTGCCATAGAAACGATTAGTCGAGAATCAAGTTTTATCATCTGTTTTGTTGTTTGAGATATCTAAACCAAACCAACAGAATATGCATATGGGATGGTCCCATAAATATCAACAAAATTTGGTTGAAATCGGACTACTATATCATACAGCTGACATAAGAACGATAAGTCGAACATCAAGTCTTAATATAATCAAACTGATAGAATATGCATATGGGATGGTTCCATACATTCTGACCAAATTTGGTTGAAATCGGACTACTGTATTATATAGCTGCCATAGGAACTCACTGATTGTTCCAATCGAGTCTTAGTATGAAAATCTTTTTTATTGTTTGAGCAATCTAAACCAAACCAACAGAATAGGCATATGGCATGGACCCATACGCATTAGCAAAATGTTGATGAAATCGGAATTTTTCAACTCAAAAGCGCGGACCAAGAAATCAATTGAGAACTATGGTTTCTTGGTGAAAACATCTTAGAACTCCAAGTTTCTTTGCACAGGGTATCCTTCAAAGGACTGAACTGTAGCTGCACCTAGCGATTGTTTTATGGCGTCATACTATACTTTACTGATTTGCATCCATCTACCTATTTTAGTAAACTTTTATTTATATATTTATATGCCAATTAATTGATTTCAAAGTACTTAGCGTGCTCAAGCAATTAAATATTTTTGATTCAGCATTATTGCAAAATAATCGTTCTTTAATGCTCAGTCGAAATTATTCACCATGCGGATCACACTCATGGCCTATGGATTATTTATTATTTGGATAACCGTTATCCTGAGTTGGAATGTAAGTTACTTGATGTTTATCCGGATAGATATTTCATAAATTCCTTTTCAGGATGCTGTCGTATTTAAGTTCACAAACGCAGTTTGTGAGACTTACAATGAATCGTGGTGGCAATATCACCATTGTCGTTTGCGTGCTATAAGTCGAAATAAGACGGTTTTTAATGTTAATGGAACTATCCTTCATCCTGCATATGACATTAGTGTTCATGGGCAAATATTTCAAAAAGCCAATGGCTACAAGCCATGGCTCTTTAATGTAACCCTTGATGTCTGCCGATTCCTGAAGAAGTCCTACAATCCAGCTGCAAAGCTTGTATTTAATCTCTTTAAGGAATTCTCAAATTTTAATCACTCATGCCCTTATGTGGTGAGTATAACATTGTTTTATTGGATTACAGAAATAATGCATACTTTTGGCAGGGTACGCAGTTTATTCAAGGATTTTATCTTCGACCTGAGTTATTAGGACTTCCTATTCCAACCGGCGATTATTTACTCGCACTGACTTGGTATTTTGATAAGAAGCCACAGTTCCAGACAAAAGTATATTTTCTATTTACAGAGGATTTGTAACAACAGTAATTACGCGATTTTGTATAAAATATTGGGTATCATTTACGTATATTTTTTTTCATAAATAAGATATGCTGAGTAAAACAAAGTTAACAGAAAAGAAATTGCACACGCTATTCCATTAAAATTTACGGAATATGAGTAAATAAACGATATATTATGTCTCATATCAGTTGTGCGTGATTCAATATTTTGATGGCCGCACCCATTTTAGAGGCAATCTGTCATCCACTTGAAAGCTTCAGATATTACATACATACATATACAGGAAGAATGGAACCCTTTTGGAAACCCAGAATCTTACAGAATACTTATCTGGGGGGTCTTATACATGTTGACCAAATGTCATAACAACGATTAATCGAATATTAAGATTTATTATTCAGATTTTTGTTGATTTTTGAGATATCTCAGCCATACTCGCAGTTGGGAAACTTTGTATTATCTTTTATATCCTGACCGTGTTTGGTTTAAATTAGTTCACTATATCTGTATATAGCTGCCATAAGAGCGATAAGTCGAAAATTTACTATACTGTAGCGTTCTGCAAGGGCATCAAATCTTAGGCTTACCTAACTTGTATTGTATTGTATTGTATTTTTTCGTTTTTTCTTCCTTGCGGGTACTGTTGTTTTTATATTCCTATGTATGTACACATGTGCAAATACGCATAAGGCTGTCAAAGTGCTTTTGCACAGTGTATCCTTCAAAGGACTGAACTGTACCTGCACCTAGCGATTGTTTTATGGCGTCATACTTTACTGATTTGCATACATCTACTTATTTTATTAAGCTTTTAAAAATGTTTATATGATCACTGCGGACGGCAGTCCGCGCTAGTGACGAAAGAGCACGAAGGGTGCGAGAAGCGACTAGCAAAATACACATGAAGAATCGAAAATTTGCTATGACTGTCCGATTCCGATCGAAAGGTATCAATTTAAATTACAAATTTGCATTGGAAACGATTGGACCAAATGGGGCCGTTGGAGTCTTTTGGTAAATTTGTTTTAATTTCTTACCATTTTTTTATCAAAAATACGCGAATGACACCTCGATCATCAAAATCCGATTACTGGTTCACAAAAAAATTAATTTTCAAATTTTTAGTGGCCTTCCGAAAATAAGATGAAAAGTCAGTGTCTGTTTGTTTGTATCAAAGCGTTGAAATATCTTAAATCGGTGAATGGAGACTTGTTCCTGATCAAAAATCTAGAAACGTTTGTTCTACGACTTTTTCGAAAAATGCTAGCTTAGCGGAAAATCGCTAAAAAGCACTAAAATGGAATAGCATTCAAACGAAAGAAGTTACAGATGTGATCTATATATCGTTGAAAAGGTATTTCGAAGGGCTCTTTTTTTAATAATTCATGTGTGAAATTTAATACAATTCGTCACAAAATTGAATGTCAGACATTTTGGGGCATGAAAATGTTTTCGTCACTAGACTTTTACCTAATAAAGAGGTTTGGGGTGATTTTATAAGATAAGAATAACGTGACAATTAAGCGATTTCAAAGTACTTAGCGTGCTCAAGCAATTAAATATTTTTGATTCAGCATTATTGCAAAATAATCGTTCTTTAATGCTCAGTCGAAAAAATTCACCATGCGGATCACACTCATTGCCATTGGAGTATTTCTTATTTGGATAACCGTTATCCTGAGTTGGAATGTAAGTTAGTTGATGTTTATCCGGATAGATATTTTACAAATTCCTTTTCAGGATGCTGTCGTATTCAAGTTCACAAACGCAGTTTGTGAGACTTACAATGAATCGTGGTGGCAATATCACCATTGTCGTTTGCGTGCTATAAGTCGAAATAAGACGGTTTTTAATGTTAATGGAACTGTCCTTCATCCTGCATATGACATTGGTCTTCATGGGCAACTCTTCCAAAAAGCCAATGGATACAAGCCATGGCTCGTTAATGTAACCCTTGATGTCTGCCGATTCCTGAAGAAGTCCTACAATCCAGCTGCAAAGCTTGTATTTAATCTCTTTAAGGAATTCTCAAATTTTAATCACTCATGCCCTTATGTGGTGAGTAAAACATTGTTATATTGGATTACAGAAATAATGTATACTTTTGGCAGGGTACGCAGTTTATTCAAGGATTTTATCTTCGACCTGAGTTATTACGACTTCCTTTTCCAACCGGCGATTATTTACTCGCACTGACTTGGTATTTTGATAAGAAGCCACAGTTCCAGACAAACGTATATTTTGTATTTAAAGAGGATTTGTAAAAACTAGTAATTACGCGGTTTTGGATAAAATATTGGATATCATTAATATATAAATAAAATATTCTGACTATTTTCGAATTTGAGTACGAATGTCTTTCTTATTTTCGGAATACCACAAATTTAACAGATAGGAAATTGAACACGCTATTCCATTAAAATTTACGGAATATGAGTAAATAAACGAATATGTATAATACCTCATTTTAGTTGAATGTTGTTCAATATGTTGATGGGCGCACCGATTTTATAAGCAATCTGTCGGCTACTTGAAAGCTTCTGATATTCAAAAATACATGCCGTAATTCAAATATTCAAATCTTTTACGCGCTTCTAATGAGGTTAATGTTCGAGGCACGGTGACTCTGACTCTGACTGTGACTCAGACTCAGGCGCTGTGCGCTTTTCAGCAATCTATTTATACGATTTAATGGCGCATTTTGCACAAAAATAACGTAAAGTACTAACCAATTTGTATATATATGTATGTATTTATATGCATCCCCATACAATTCAATATTATGGTATATATAGAGGTAAAAACCATTCTATTTATGTATAATCAACGCATAAACATAATTAATGATCAGGAAAGTGCGCGAAATAAAAATCTAATTAAAATGTTAGGCAGGTGGTCCAGAGTCAGAATGGCCAAATCAGCATCAGTCCTATATGTCCGTATAAATAATAAAATGTATTATATTTAGCTTACGTTTTTTTGTGTATGAAGATGAATGAATGTCTAATGCCGCAGACAATGCATATTCTATAAGCTATATTTTAATTTTGGTTGGGTTTATGTTTTGTTTCCAAAAAGTCTATAGTATATATTTGATGTTTAAACATCTTTTGGATTTTTAATCTTTTTTTTTATATATATGAGGCATATGTGATTTATTTTGACATATTCCCAGCATGTGGCCCAATTGCAGAGACCCAAGACTGACCAAACCATTTGGAATCATTCACTTGGCTTTGAATCTTAATTGTACACATTGTGTGCATGATATTTGGCGGCTGTTGGTCTATGTTCCCTATATGTACAAGCATCTACTATATGTGTTCGATATATATATCAACTGATTCAACGCTTTTGGCTATATACTAGATAGTTCCCTAGCGGGCACGAGCTGCATGCGCCTATTTGTTTTTAGGTTTTCTTTTTGGCGTTTCGCTTTTTTGGCAAACGATCAATTTGACAAAAAGCTACAACATATTGCCAGTGCTATGTACAATTTAAGTACCAGATGGATACAGTCACCGCCAAGTTTATAGATACAAATTCTATTTTTTTTTTCTATTTGAAAAACCTTTAGCTTTACTTAATGGGCAAGTCACTATAAATATACCCTAAAAGATATAACATTATTGTACATTAGTTGTATTTATAAATTGTGTCATAAATAAAATTTAATTAACGTATTACAAAATTTTAAAGATTTATATTTAAATATTTTTTAAGGGTAACAAGGCAGCCGAAAAAAATCATTTAGAATTTTTTATTATTTTTTTGTTACATTTTATTATTTTCTTTTTTTCTATAGTGTTTTCTTTGGGGATCCTGAGCCAAAGCAATTGATTCTCACCGGGTTTTCGAAATTGTGAGAGCTATCAACTAGAAATATCGAAAAACGTTGATTGTAAAACGAGCAGAGAAAAGCATTAATTTATTTAATGCTGTACAGGAACCTATAGCTGTGTATGATGCTGACGCTGCCGATGCTCATAAGTACAAATAAATAAATAAATAAATAAAAAGTACAAACAACTGCGAGTGATCGCCCACTGGTTGCTGCTTGCCGCTGGCCGCTTGCTCAATTTCTTCTTTTAAATAAACTCAAAATTCATAGAATTTTCCAAGCAGACGCACTTTACACAGACGCAAACATACGCACACAGATACATAATCGGAAAACAGCCGAAAAAATATATAGAGGAAACTTAAATTTCGAAATGTGAATTTGTGTGTTTTTTCGGCTTTTCGCCCAAGAAATTTTCGTGTGCGAATTCAGTGCGACTTGGGCTGCTAACTTGAACGCGTTGCAAACGAGAAAAACATCCGAAACAGAAATTTTTCAACTAGAAACCAACATATAACTCACGTATATATACATATATATATATATTTTTATATATACTTGTATACGAATAGATATATATCTATTCATTTATCTATCTAGCTGTCTATATAGCCGAGTGCGGTATATATAGATAGATCTATTCGCCGAGTCTGCAGCACTGGCAAAAGTGAGCAATGCGTCGTGCCGCGATTTTATAAATAGAAAATTACAAAAGTCTTTGCGCGAAAAATATTGTGAAAAGGGTTTTTCATTCTCTGACTCCATTGGAAACCCTTAAAAACAAAAACTAGACGTGTTTTCTTTTAAAGGCATACAAAAACGATCAAATTCTAAAAGTGTTATCAAAACTATCTTCAGTGATATTTTCTTCTCGTTGTGTGTATGTGTATCGGTGTGTGCATGAGAGTGTGTGTGTGTGTGTGCGTGTGTGTGTGCATGTGTGTGTCTGGGCTCGTGCTGCTTAAATTGTATGTTATATAAGAAGGCGTGATCTTTGTGCAAAAATACAAATCTTGATCTATAACAATTTTCAAACAAAAATCTTCTGTAAATTTTCAGTGTTTTTGTGTGCATAGATTGCCAATATATTCGAAGAAAATTGAGTGCAACAACAACTGCAACAACCTCAACAAATAACAACTGCGACTAAAATCACGAATAAATACATTCAGTACAAGTAAATTAAATTTACTTTAAAAACCAAAAACCAGCAACAAACTTAAGAGCAATGAGTTCTGGGTAAGTTTCTTTCAAAAAAGAACTTTTTCATAAGTATACTTTTCTTTTACATGTAAGTATATAAAATTCGTAGTACGGTTTCTCAAATATAAATCTTAAATAGTTTTATTATAATTGAAGAGGAGAAATCGAAAGACAATAATTACATATTTTCTTACGAAATGAATACCGAAATCAAAGCAACTGGAATCTTGAGTCCAAAAATATATTTAAATTAATAATAGATAAAATCTCTCGGCAAAATTTGTAGTTACTCAACATGTATAATTTTTTAAAGTTCCTATGAATGAAATGTGCACAAGTTATATTTGATATATTAAATTCTAGTAAGATTTTACACTCAGCTCTTGTTCTGTTAAATTCTTGGATTTCTTACTTTTACTTTTATTTAAACATTAAAAAACCCATGAGTATTTATTTCTTACTTGTGAGTTCAACTACTTGTTAGTATGTCAGATTAGTCTAGACAAGAGAAAAAACCTATAAGAATCCGAACAGCTGCTGATAATATTCTAACTGAAATCATAAAACCCCACGCCCGGCAAATTTAATACAAAACTGCTAAAAAAAATGAAAAAAGTGAAAATCTTGTGTTTTCGCTTGAAATAAATAAAACAAATTTGAACGCATTTCTATATCTACGAATTTACCCATAAATACTTAGATATATGCACGAACATGTGTGTATTTCGAAAGAGCCGCACAATTAAGGTTCATATAAAATTTGAAGGCCAAGAGACGCCCACACTCACGTTCAGCTTTGAGGGGGCGGTGGTGCGGTGGTGTTTCCGCTGTCGCCACTCGTTTGGCTGCCCTCGGGGACTGCACGCGCTTTTTGGCAGGCGACATTTTCATCGTGTTCGCCCAATTTCCCACTTACCCCACACCCACCAGGAAAATTAATTAATTAATTTCCTTTTTTTTTTCAACATCACTTGCCCCTTTTTATTGTTTCTTTTTCTTTATAGAAAAGCAGTTTATTATCTTCTACCAATTTGAAAATTTAGCACACGTGTTGAGAATTTAGCTGTCGAAGGCACCGGAAGTTCTGTTGTATCGGCGGCCATTAAAAAATTCAGCAAAAAATAAAAACACTTTCAAAATGGCCAAGAATTTGGCATAAAAATGCATTTCATTTTTTGGTTTTTTTTTTTTTGAAAGAGTCCATTTATTTTTTGCATTTCTCTGTTGACGTTGATGTATCGCACATAAATTCTCAAAAAGCGTCATGAAAATGTTTTGCGAAAACCGAAAATGCGAGTGTATATTATCAACGAAATTGGGTCAAAATTATGTACTAGAAACACAGATAAGCTAAAGTATTCAGAACAAAAGGAAATTTTGTTTAAATGAGAACATGCAATTTAGTAATACTGAACTTATTGAATTAATCTTGTATTTATTTAGAATATTTAAAAATAACTCTCTATAAATAATGATTAAGGATTCTCGGACAGTCGGTAAATATTTCAACTGACAAAAATCTATTTTCTTTTTATAACTTCAAGAATGAAAGAATAGTACTACAAATCTTTATATTTTTTTAAAGATTGTATTTTGACAAATTAAAATAATTTATGTACGAATAAAATTCTACTTAATCCATCTCTCACTTTATTTGCTTTGTTAAAACTTGGACAAACACAATATGCTTTATTTAATATACGATTAAGCAATTTTAAATTTTTTTAAGCAAATTTAAATATTGTTATGTTTTAACATTCATTAATCAGTCGGTTGAAGTTAATACACGTGCAGTTAGTTGGTAGAAAATTTGCATATTTACCTTTTTCATGTCTTTCCATGACTTTCATATGCGAACTTGTAAACGTCGTTAAAAAAATGTGAAACAGAAAAAAAAGAAAAGGAAAAAACATTAATCTTTCGTGCGAACTTGAGTAAATATGAAATCTTACATATATTTACGAATTTGTACTTGATTTGTTTATCTTTTACGTTCGAAGGCGATATTTTGATGCATTACTCGTACTACAGATTTTTGTCAACGACAATTATTTTGACACTTCTTTGCTGCCTTTTATTGTTATTGTGAGTTACGTAAATCAGGTGTGAATTTATTTACCCTACGCATTTTTGCATTCAAAATTTTAAGTGGAATATTTTTAAGTGTTGGATTTGTTTACACTTAAGTTCAAGTGCCTGAGAAATGACCGTGAAAAATATAGCCGCAAAAGGAATAAACAAATAAAGTGAATTAAACGAAAATAATTAAAGAAATCAAAAGTATTTAAGTTAATTTTGCAAAGTATAAAAGTGTTGTTAGAATTTTGTCTCATTTAAAACTCAAATACTATTTTTGAAGCGTTTTACCAAGTTTAAGTGAAAGTGTCCGAATTATAAATCTTTTCACATTATTCATTTGCCCAACAATTTGCTTGCGTCATTTTTTCTTTGACCAAATCAATATTGCTGCAATTTTTCACAGTAAACACAAAACAATTTGTTTACTAGTCAAATTCCAAATTCAAATAAAACAAACGCTGGCGGGTCCAATTGCCTGGTCGTCCGAGTGTCAGACTTTATCTGTGCGGACCACATGTGGTCATGGTTGGAAAATTGATAAAAAAAAATATAAAAATTATATATAGTTGAAGAAGAAATATGAGCGCAGTATATTGTGCAACAGGCGCGATGCTGCGAGTTGCAGTTGGACTTGTAAGTTGCAACTCCAACTTCAACTTGGACTTGGGCACTGGGCGCACTTTTTACTTTCACTCGAAGTCGCGTCGCTGTTGACCCGGCAGCTTAATATAAATAATTATGATTCCAGACGGACAACCGGGCAACTGGTCAACTGGGCAACCAGGCAACTTACCAGGCTGTCGTCTGATGTGCGCATGTCATGCAATCAACGCGGCAACTCGGGACCCAACAAAAAATGACAAAAATGAAAAACGAAAAACAAAAAACGGGTTGCAGTTGCATTCCCCAGGTTGCAGTCGTAGAAAGTGCAAATCAATATGATGAATCGACTCTGCAGACAATCCAATAGCTTCATTTTTGATTTGTTATCCGAATTTTGTTTATTTTGATTGTAAATTTCCCCTCGCAATCCGCATTTCAAGGTCGCACATGATTCACATAATACAAATTTAATTACAACAACCAAAAATCGGACTGAAGATTAGCGTTAAATTCGACACATGTTTGTGGCGTATCGTTTTTTTTTATATATATATAATATTGATATATATATTTTTTATAATTTTATGGGCAATTTTTTTGTTTTTTTACTACTGCGTGAGCAGCGCATTTAGAACAGTTTTTTATTGCCCAGCTTTTCCCCCATTTCCCTCTGATTTCCTCGCTAATGGCGCATAAATTATACTCTTCGTTTGTGAATTTTTGCAAATTCAAATAGTTTGTATATTAGAAAATATATACATTGTATAAGTAACTTTATATACCTGATAACATATATTTGCGTAGTAGTTGTATTTTATTTGACATGCGGCAGACTGAATGGCGGAATAGAATTGTAAAAGATAACTAAAATTCTAATACGAATAACTTGAAAATATTAAAATGGATTCCTAACGATTCCTAATTCAGTAAGCCCTTTTATCCGTGTTATTAATGGCATACACTTAATGATGTCTGCACGTTGTCTTAAAGTTCATTATAAATTTAAGCAGGCAATGAAATCATTCACAACATGCATCTACACCACATAATTAGGACAATAGAATTGTTAGGAAAATACAACTATAAATTCAAAGATTCTTGTGAAAGAGAGAGAAGAGATTTAACACATAATTAAAAGAGTTTCCCAGACAGTTTTCCACAATAAATAGTCAGCCCTTGTTGATTGATTATTGAGTCGGGCTGTCCAAGTGCTGTATGGTATAATATGGTATCTATCTTGGTATCTGGCTGTTTGTCTGACCCACTTCTTTTTGGCGCGCCACGAAATTATTGAATGAATAATAAGTTGAAACCATTTTTCTGACAGTTGAGCAGCGTTTCATTCAATAACAATAACAAGAAATTATTGACAGGCACTCAAATCTCAGGTGTGCGTCAATAGTTTTTTTATTTTTTGGTTTTTGTTCTTTTTTTTTTCTTGGTTATGGGCCAGCTGTCAGGTAATAGGAGGCACGCCACATGAGTCATTCATTAGCCTGCCACATGGTATATTCATCCAGAAGTTCATCCTCAGTCTCGAATAAATTGGGCTCCCCATGCAGCACAACTTTGAACTGAAGCTTACATATATCACCGGTGGTGCAATGCTCCCAGATATCGGTTGCCGTATAGATCAGATAGTCCATGTTTCCGTGGAGCAGCTCCTCGCTGTCCTGCAGCGGTGCGTCCAGAAAGTTGCGTAGACAACGCAGACCGCGCACCTCACTACCACCTGGTCCATTTAGCAGACTGACATGGGCACTCACCCCCTTGGAGGCCACCGGACTGACCAAGTAGAGTGCGTAGATATGCTCCAAATTGGACGCCGGCGGGCTGACATAGAGCATAAGGATTAGGGGCAGATGGTGCACCAATTGCAACTCTGGCCCAATTGGACGACTGCGACTCGCATCAGTGCTGCCGGCATAGGCGATGACACCCACCACATGATTGCATCCAGGTGTCAATTTGGCCAAGTCCAAATCGTACACTGTGTGCCACTCGGCGCCAATCTCCAGCATCGAATCCTCGGGACGATGACGCATCAGAAGATGCGCCAGCAACTCCTGTGGCGTCAGATTCGAGGAACAACCCTTCACAGGGCATTTGGCGGGAATGCCATCGAACAGGTCCAGCTGGGCAAAGGCATTCTGAGTGAAAATCAGGCAATCATCAAAGTTTCCTCATTATGTGTATCAATCAATCACTTACCATATTTGTAAAAGCCCTTTGAATTTGATTATTCGCTTTTTACAATTTAATGACGTTCCAATTTCCAGTTGTTGCCACAAAAGCTTCGAACTGAAATTTGAAATCAGTTGTCAGCCTCATTAAGACAGTTAAAACAAAGTGAACTTGAAATTGTCTGAAGACAATATAATACATTTGTTGTTTTAAATTATTGATAATTAATTTAATATACTGGAAGAAAGTTTTATGAAATTAATGTAAATTAAAAAAACTTTATCAGTTTAAATTTATTAAAATATTAAAAAATGTTAAATTAAATGTTTTTTATTTTAAGAACTAGCAACTGAGCATTGCCTTTATTTTAAATTGTTCTATGAACCACAGGCAACTACAGTAAAAAAAAATTACAATTAAAAAAAAATAATTTTGTGAGCAAATTAATTATTTGAATTTTGTAATTTGTTAAAACAACCACTTGTCTTACTATAAATTATTTATTAAATATGAAACGCTATATCAATCAATTAACTTTGGTAATATGACAAAAATTTTGATAAAAATTGATTTGACTATATTCGAATTTCTTTCCTATAGCTTCATTGTTTTACTTTCTAATGACTTCTCAATGAATACTAACACAACATCATTAATTAACATGATACGCTCTACTCATAATTGATTTTCTCTTATCTTTTAACTTTTTGTACTATTCCTCTGACCTTGTTATTTTTCGGGTGAAGAACAAATTGATAATAATAATGGCGAATTATCAGTCAGCAGATACATTTGTATCTCAAGGTACATAGCTAATAATGTCAAATTTCCGCAGCCTTTGCGTTTGCCACAATTAGGGCATTAAACTGTGAACATATATTTGGCATTTGGCAAACAACACGCCCCGAAACTTCCACGAAACTGTGAGCCAAATTTGTTGCAGATAACGAAACGTGAAAAACAATAGTTAAGTGGGAGTTGATGGTGGAAGCGGGGTTAGAGGAGGAGGCGTAGGAGGAGGGTAAAGGAACACAGATAAACGTCGTTTTAATTATGAAAAGCTACAAAAGTAATAAGCAGACGACATGACTACCAAAACGAAAACAATTAGCCGCACGATAAGAGACGCAGATACAAGATGCCAGATACAAGATAAAAGATACTCGTCGTCGTACTCGTATTTGTTGTAAGCCAAAAGTCGAAAGCGTTTGGCGTTTAGCTTTAAATTTGTCGCCGCGTTTGAAATGCCAGTCCAGCCGGGCCAGCAACTTGCCAGGCAATTGACAGACACATAAATTGCTCTACAGCCTGGCAGTCAGGCCGTGTATCTTGTATCTTGTAGCTACACCCGCCGCCACAGCCGCTGTAAACCACTGTTGCCGCGTGCTAGCTGAACGTTTGTCATGCACTCGGTTTTCCTTTTGCGGCAGCAATAACAACGGCGACTACCACAAATGTATCTGCAACAAGTTGCTAACAGCGACATCGACGTCGGCGTCGACGTCGGTGTCGGCACTAACGTTAACGCTGACGTCGAAGTCGCGAGTCGAACGAACTTGGCTTCAAAGCGCGTCGAGACTTTGCTGCGTGCAGTCGTTCAGTGCGCTTCAGATACAAAGATACACACAAGTAAACGATCGTTACTTTGAGATACATTTACGTCGCACATGTATTAAAACTATCGAACGGTTTCGGGTCGATTCGATTTGTATTGTGTGTTGGTGTGTGTGTGTTTTAAACCCTTAAGTGTTAATTAACTTACTCAGCTGTTAGCTCTTTCTAACTATTGTATCTCACGAATGCTCAATCAATGCAATCGCAAATGTGGCCGTTTTTTATATAGCTAATTTACTGAACTTACTTTAGCTCATGCCTAAAAATAAGAAACGTGCGTGAGCGTAGTCGTATCTTTTGGATACAAAACGGCAGCCAATCGACTCGGCTAAAGATAAAGATGCTCAAATTGTTGATGCTGTTGTTGTTATGATTATGAGTCATCATTTTGCCCAAAGGTCTTGCGATTGCTTAGATCGCCCTCCTCTCCATGTCCAGTCGATCGGTCAATCGACTGACTCAGTTTAGGTTTTATTTTATTTCAAATTTTATGGCCTGACTTCTGCGCCTTTGTTTCACAATGTCAATAATTGCACGGGGATTGAGAATGGGAATGGGAATTTAAATGGCTTGCACAATCAAACAATGTATTTCATGCCTTTGTGAGTTAAGCTCTGGAGCTTATCTCTATCTGGCAAATGAACTGACAGACCTAACTCATAAATATATCAAACGCTCAAAAGTAAATAAACAAAAGGGCACTTTCCATCAAAGTAAAATGTGACTATTTACGGGGATACTGAAATAAAATATATTAATTAAAAAAATTACGATTTGTTGAAAATTATTTGAATTTCTTAATTTAAAATAATAATTTTATTTTTAACTATATTTATTAAAATTTTAAAATCAATCAGACATCTAGAGGGAAATGAAATCCTAATTTAACATTTTCGTAATATTTCAAAATTAAAAGATGTAAATTTTAAATTTTATCCCAGTATTACTCAAGACATTAAAAGTAAAAAATAAATGTTTAATAATTAATTAAATACTGAAATTAAAAAATTATTTAATTTAAATCCGTTTTCTTTTTAGATGATAATATTAATTGTTTTTAAAGTAAAGAATTAAAAATTTATTAATTACTCATATAAATGTAGATAACGTATAAATATATTTTCTTGTTTTCATTTTCTTGAAATTATATAAGTTTGATTAATATACTTGGCAAGTATAGTGCACTCGCTAGAAATAGTCACAAGTGGGAAGGGAATTAAAGGCGCGAGATATAAGTATTTCCCTGCGAATGCATGCATTGATTGACATTTCTCGTGTGATTCATGCGGACAGAGCCACTGTGGGCTATGCAAAGTGCCTGACTAAGTAAACATACAAGTACGAATAATAATATTTATAAATAAAAATAAAAGACAATGGCAACCACAACGCTGACTGCAACGGCGACTCCGTCCGCGGCATCGGTGAAGAATCCGCAGCTGAAGCGCGTCGTCTACTCGAAATATCGGGAACTGTTGGGATCGTATAACGATAAGGCCAATGCCATCATCGAGACTCTGCCCGCCTATATGGTGCGAGAGGATCGCGGATTTCAGCTGGAGCTGCCGTTGCATGGACATGATAAAAGCTGTGCAGATACGTAAGTGGGCAGCGGGTTGAGGGTAGTTAAATATAGTATGTATATCTATCTCACACAGGTATCAACTAATTTTTATGACAGATATGGGCGATAAGCATTTTGGTGCGCACAAAACTGAAACAATTTCTATGTAAATATTTAGTTGCTGACGTGAGATTAGCGACTGTGGAATGTGCAATTCATTTGGGGCACCCTGTTGTGCTGCTTCTAGCTCTATTTATAGACAGACTCACACACACACTCACTCACACACACACAGATACGAGCATGCGGACAATGACTATCATTATGTCATGTTGCATGTGGCAGCTTTCAAGTTGTGTGTGCTGCCTGCCCTTGATCTTGAAATATGCCCAGCCTGGCAACTTCTAGAGCTGCGTAGAGCCAACGAGTTTTTTCAAAGTATCTTATGGATGTACATTCATTGCAGATTGTTGCACGCTCATTTGCATGAGTGCAACAAAACGAAAAAAATAAAAGTGAAAATGTAAATTGTACAAATGTTTTTAGCAATAATTTCTTTTTTCCCATTTTTTTTTTATTTATTTATTTGCATTTCTGCCATTGTTTCTCCTCTGTTTTCACCGCACACATGCCAGCTGCTAATGGACCATACATAATGATATTTCAGTATTGTTTTTGGCATATTTCGCATCTTCTAACTGAACTGTTACATCTGCCTTGAGAGATATATGCATTTCGATCTATATTTAGTAAATAACATTCATGATTATTTTTAGCTACAAATGCAAATTGCGAATTTTAAATTGTGATTCATGTGCATTTGTTAAGTAAATTATGTCAAATGCTCAGGTTAATTAGTTGCAAGCAGTTGCTTAGTTTCTTGAGTGACTTTGCACTCAATGAGTGCTGAGTCTTCCTGCTGCCAAGTTGACACTTTAATTGCCGATGCTGTCAAGATCAGCCGACGCTCTAGTTGCTTCCCTTAACAATTGCAGAATTCAATCAGTGTGGAGGGGACATGATCCCAACCACATTGACGTCACCAGACGTTGGCGCTGTCGTCTCTGATCTGTGTGCTCAATATATCAGTTTTTTTAGTTTGCGCCGAAATTTGTTTTCATTTTTTTTGAGAACTGACGCGATTTCTAGGCACGTGTGAATCAAAGATACAAAATGGGCTATGACGACAGCTCGTTAGAAGGACGAGAAAGCTATTAAACTTTTAAAGCATTAAAAGTGTTTTTCTATGCATTATAAGTTTAACATCTTAATGGTTTGTTTATGTTTTTTTTTTATTTGAAAATTTTAAAAATATGTACGCATTTAGTAATGAATTATTGGTTTTTCAATAAGAAATAAAATGTATTTCCGACATATGAAAGGGTATATAATTATTTTCAAAATAAAACAAACAGAATTTTTGTAGGTCTAAAATCTTATAAATTATGCTCATTATCTGCTAAGTAAATTTCAAGTTTCAATATGAAAATGCAGCTATAAAGTCTAAGTATATTTGGTTAAAATTATGAAGATGTCTTCTGCTCATACTGATTAGCTGAAAGATCTTTAAGATTATTCAAGTCAATATTTAAGTACATTTTTCTTTACATTTCTCACAGAATTTCACAAAGTAATTGACTGTCGACTTTTCTCCACTTAATTTGTTTAATTTTCTTGCGTTTCACGTTGACATTTTGCTAATTAAAAGCGAAGATGTTTAAGTCTGTCGTGGTGTACTGTTAGCATGGTAGGCCCAGAAAGCATACAACATGATTATGATCAAGTGGCCAACAGGTAATGCCAAAAGAAAGTGATGGGCAAGTATTTGTCTCTCTCTCAGTCCTGTTCTGAAAAGTTGTCAGGCCTGTTGGTCTGTTAGTCTGTTAGTCTGTTAGCCTGTCACCTGTCAGCTTCATTAGTTTTTATGTGTACTCAGCTACAGATACAGATGCACTTGCACATGCACAGATGCAGATACACAGATACAGATATAGATACAGATAGAGAACATGAACGCATGAACGGTGCGTGTATGATTCGCTTTTAACAACTTTGTTTAAGTGGGTCAGGCGAACAGGAACAGGTGATGCGAGTGCTGTTCAAGTGATGTATGTACAATGTACAATACATACATTCAAGTGGTGCTGGTGGTGCAGTCAACACTTTTCCAATGCGCTCATTGAGACAACCGCAAATGCGAAGGCAAACCACAGAGCAGAGCGTATTGCGAAATTGCACCCACAACTTACAGACACTGTGGGGCAATCCCACAATCCGCTTTACATGCAAATTGGAGCGAGTACATCAATGTCAAATGTAAATACAAATCGTTAATACAAATCCAAAGTCGAGTCCGATTGTGACGTAATTGATACCATGTGAAGCAAATACAGTTAGTCAAGTAATTGATTTGACAAACATAATTGTTTCTTATTTTAAATGAAGCGCAACTAATATTTTTCTTTTATCACTACGGACGGCAGTCCGCGCTAGTGACGAAAGCAGCACGAAGGGTGCGAAGGCGACTAGCATATATACACAGGAAGAATGGAAAATTTGCTATGACTGTCCGATCGGGTCGAGTTATATACCGATCGAAAGGTATCAATTAAACTTACAAATGTGCATACTAAGACTTTTAGAAACTCACCTGGTTCGCGAGATAAACAGGTGTTAGTGGGAGGGGAAAATTTTAAATTATTGGAGCAAATGGGGCCGTTAAAGCCTTTTCGATTTTTATTTTAATTTTTTACTATTCTAATCAAAAATACGCGTCGAATGACACCTTGATCATCAAAATCCGATCACTGGTTCAGAAGATATTTAATATTGAAATTTTTGGTGCCCCTTTCAAAACGAGATGAAAAGTCAGTCTGTTTGTTTGTTTGTTTGTTTGTTTGTTTGTCTGTTTGTCTGTTTGTCTGTTTGTCTGTTTGTCTGTTTGTCTGTTTGTTTGGATCAAATCGTAAATTTAGCTTAAAAGTTTGAATGAGGACTTGTTCCCGATCAAAAATCTAGAAACGTTTGTTCTACGACTTTTTCGAAAAAAAGCTAGTTTAGCGGGAAATCGCTAAAAATCGTTAAAATTAAAACCCCTATAGCATCCAAACGATATGAGCTACAGACGTGATCTATGTATCGTTGGAAAGGTATTTTGAAGGGCTTTTAGGCAAACCTTCAAACTTTTTTTCTAAAGTGTATAGGTAAAAATCAACAGGTGAAATAAGATATTTTGTCCCAGATTTTGGCGGTTTTTGAGAAAACGCTGCCTACGTTTTTTTTTAATTTGCAATATGTTTGAGCTTGTAAAATTTCGCGTTTTTTGAAATATCATTCATAAATTTATGTTGATTGATTTGGAAGATATAACCTATTAACTGAATATATACGTTTTACTTTGAATTGAAATAGGACAGCAGCAGCAAAGTGTCATAGCAGCCAGAGTTTGAGAGTGCTACTAGCTTTTGCGCTTGGCATGTGTGTTTTAAGGGAACCAGTGTTGGCAGACAGTTTGTTTTAGCTTGTACAAAAAATAAACAAAGTTGATAGAATGAAATTTCAAAATTTCTGATATCTTTTTCAAAAATTTCTGATATCTTATAAAAAAAACCTCTTTACGAGGTAAAAGTCTAGTGACGAAAACAGTTATATGCCCCAAAATTTCTGATATCCAATTTTGTGACGAATAATATTAAGTTTGACATAAAAATTATTTTAAAAAAAAATTTTGCATTCGGCACTGCGCAAAACAATGAGTTTTATTTGGTATGAAGAATTGAGACATTTTGGCGCAATGTGCCGAGTGCCAAAATTTTTTTTAAAATAATTTTTATGTCAAACTTTATATTATTCGTCACAAAATTGGATATCAGAAATTTTGGGGCATATAACTGTTTTCGTCACTAGACTTTTACCTCGTAAAGAGGTTTTTTTTATAAAATTTTCCTTGTTCTAAGAACTAAAAACCGCGACAAAATTATATTTTTGCTAAATAAAATGAATGAATTATCTTTTTTTGTCAAAAAAAAAAACAACTTGACTGAGTGTAAGTATATAAATGGTAATTTATAGTCGGACATGACATGTCTAAAATGCCATCTGACCATAACTGATTCGATAAAACTATGGTCAGCTATGCTCAGCAAATGACAGACTTGAACTTGTCACGAACTTCATTTAAAGTTTAGCTTAAACTTCATCTCTCCTTTATTTGTCAGGCTTATCCAAAATTGTAAGGTCGTTTAGTTATTTTCGTTTTTTATTCATCCTCTCTCCGTCTCCGTCTCTGTCTCTGTCTCTGTCTCTCTGCCCCTCTTTCTAACTATTTGCTGACGTGCATTGACACTGGCGAGACATATTTTTATGGCGCCTACAAGTTGCACCTTCTGTTTATGGCAAGTTAGGAAATCCATTTCAACTTAACGGTTAACTGCTTTTTGTGCATTTAATTCGTTTGCTAATAGTTGTTAACCATTTAAGGGGGGTGCAGTTATGAGTATGAGCATTATTATTAAAGCCTGACAAGCCTACAAAACTGCCACATTTCAACTTGTTGCAAATCCAAATGCGCATTTCCTATTTATTCGTATAGCGTTTGCAAGTGTTCAATTAATATAATTCAAATGTGTAAATATATACATACTAAATAATAGCTAATAATTTTATTTGGTACTGAGCTCTAGAAATCATAGAAGAGATACAAAAAATAATAGTACAATTAATAATACAAATACTCGAATTTCTGTATTTATTTAGTTATTATTATTTATATAATTAATAAAAACGCTTATATGTACTCCAAAATTACCTATATGTTACTTAGACCTAAAGAGAATAAACAGATAAATGGGTAGACAAAATAATTGTACTGTTGGCTATTATTCGGAGTTCTCATCTAGAAAATATTGAAACTAAACTATGAGTGAACAGATTAAGTCTATAATAAATGACTTGACAATAATAATAATAAATTATTTGATAACGCATAGTTTGGTTTCCTCATAAATATTCATTTTTTCTACTTAGACTTTTCAGATAAATAATTAAATATATGAATACTCTATTAACTTATTTTTATCACATTCGCTGTTTGAATTCAGAGAAATTTTACAACATTTTTCAACTAAACATAATATGCCTATTTTAAATTTTGATATTTTATATTAGGTGAACAATAAATGAATCTCTTTATTTAGTTCACAAAAAATTTAAAAACTAATAAACTAACATTTTAAATATATTTTGGAAAATAATAAGCTAAAGTTATTATAAACAAGGGACATTTGTTCATCTCTTAATTAAATAAGTGACTGTTTAAAGTTTTCATTTTTATTTTAATTAACATCAATTCTGAGTGCATATCTAAACATCTATTGCAAATAAAATACTTTATTTCATTTTTTCATTTTCATTGAAATTAATTTCAAATTGTTGACCACCAACGTAGCTGTTAAATGTTTTTCCAATCATGTTTATCATAATTATCATTGTTCTGTCTGTTTTCTAAAGTTCCGAAATATGATGGAACCTCTCACTTTCAACAGCTGCTGGCCGTTATGGCCCTAGGCAATGCACTTCGACTAATAAGTGGGTATGAATGGCAATGCCAGCATCTTCAGTTCACTTTCCCCCACTCAACAACAATGCGAAGCAGAGGGCAAAAAATAAATTAACCAAGTAAAAAATTGGCTCATTGAACTGTCGATGAGCGAGTCATTAGTCAAGCAGCACAAAAAGAGGGGTATATATATATAAAAATATGTGTATAGTATATATACATATATATGTATGTTAGATGTGCTGTTGAGTGATCGAACAAATGAGGCCTCTTGGCAGGCAGCGTCAAACTTAAGCCGTTAATAACAATAGACTTGGCCAAAATTATGATAAATAAAGCAAAAAAGAATCACAAAACAGATTTGCATGAAAATGAAACCGTTTGATGACCAAATAAAACACAACTTATGCTAATGACAACTTTTCTCTCTCTCTTCCTCTCTCTCTCTCTCGTCTCAGGTATGGACAACGGGGCGGAGGTGCCGTCGGAGGCGGTGGCTATGAGGCGCCCGCCTGTGTGCAGAATGCGATGATGACAAAAGACAAGAAACCATTTACTTACACGCCCGGCGGCATCGATCTCTCACAGATTCGCTCGGAGCGCATGGCCAAGAGATTGGCGAGGAATGCGCAAGCCGAGGGCGCTGCCACTGGAGCTGCCCAGCAGAACAGACCGTCGCCACAGTCGCCGGGCTCGGGCTCGGGATCGGGAACAGGGGGCAATGTGGCCAGTTCGATGGGTGCGGCGGCAATGGGGATGCCATTCCAGGTGTTGCCACCGCCACCACCACCACCACAGCCGCAATCACAGACGGGTAAGAATGGCAATCATGTTGCACCCCCACCGCCACCCCCACAACAACAACAACAACAACAAAGCACATTAGCACCACCAACGGGTCGAGGCAGTGCACCCGGTTCGCCGGCAACAGCTCGCAAATCGCCGACACCACAACGCTTTGAGCCACCACCGCTGGGATTCCGGCCGGAGATTAAGATACCGTCAAATCCGATGGCGGCATTGCGCAAGGTGCCGCCACCAGTGGAGAAGAACACGTTCTGGAAGGATGAGTACTGCAAGGAGCGCTCCAAGAGTCCATTGCCAGAGCCAGCACAAAATGGCAATGGCCAGTACAGCAACAGCAACAATAGCAACAACAACAACAACAGCCAAGATGCCGTTGATGGTGAGCAGAGATAGAGAGAGAGAAAGAGGGAGATGGCATCATATCGCTGGCTTTTGGTTGTGGTTATCTTTTTTTGGGGTTTCTCTAATTCCAACTCAGTCGGCGGGCCAAAGTTCTCCTGGTACAGTTCTTGGCCCGCAGCTCTCGCCTCATCTCGATCGCCGGCTATAACTACTAAGCGGTTTCTGGTGCTTTCAAACGTCATTCGACTAACTTAACAACATCAAGCGGCATTATCTATTGGCATTATTCCCCATACTAACGGCACTAAAAATTACAAATATAACAATTTTCGTTTAACAATTGATTTTAATAATATTTAATTCTCTGCTTGTTATGGCAGCTTTTAAGCCAACTAATGGTGGCTACAACAGCAACTACAGCAATGGCAGCAACAACAGCTACAGTCCATACACACCCACACAACAACAACAGCAGCAGCAGCAGCCACAATCGCCCTCACCCAAAACACCGCCAATGCAACAGCAGCAACAGTTGCTGCAGCCAACGCCACCAGCAACTCCGCCGCAGCAACAGCGTCAGGAGTTCCGCAGTGTGGCGATGCCACAGTCGCCAGCTGTTAATGTTTATACGCGGCAAACGGACAGTCCACGGTCGCCATTCGAGCAGCAACAGCAACGTGCCACGGAAAGTCCTTTCCGCTTTGCACAGCAGCAACAGTTGCAGCAACAGCAACAACAGCAGCAACGTCCCCCGACGGCCATTTCTCCATTAGCTCTGCAGCAACAGCAACAGCAGCCACGTCCGCCCACAGCGATTTCTCCGCTGGCCTTGCAGCAACAGCAGCCACAGCAGCAACAGCAACCACAGCAACAACAACAGGCAGCAACATCTGTGCCCTGGCGTACGCAACGCACTCCACAGCAACAACAACAGCACCCAACGCATCCACAGCCCATTTACAATAATGTGCAACAACAACAGCAGCAGCAACAACAGCAACAGCAGCAACGATCTCGAGATATTTTCAGCCCAGCAAAAACTGAGCCACAGCAACAGAACTACGGCAATCAGCAAACGCAATATCAAGGAGCTAAGCCGGTGAGTAGACCAGATATATGACTAAACTGAGCTATAATTCTTAGAGTTTGTTAACATTAACATTAAGTTTTATAGACTTCCTCACAAAATATTGAATAATTTTATGTTATACTTTACTTCTCAACCAACAATGATTATTTTTGAGTAAAAAATAAAACTTTGTGAATAATCATTATTTCATGAGTTTTATATTTTGCTCAAAATAAAACTCAAGTTGGAATTTCAAATACATCTTAGGGAATAAAGGAATAAAATTATAAATACGATTATTATTTCTATTATTCCTAGTCAATAAGCCAAGACAAACCATAATAGTAATTCATTAAAAAAAATTTCTTGTGGAGAGCATGAAATTAAACTTTTTAGAAATTACAAATTGAGTTTTTTTTTTACCAAAATATAAAACTCATGAAATAAGGATTTAAGTTCTTTAAGTTTTATTTTTTTGCTCAAAAATAATCATTTTTGGTTGAGAAGTAAAGTATATTATTCTGTGAGCAAATCTATAAAGCTTTAAAAATGTTTAATAATCGTGATAAATGAGCCATAAAGACGAATATTGATATTTTTCGTGGTGTCTGAAAGTTATTATAAGTGAATGGTTTTTTCATTACAAAAATTTTAAATAATCATTAGTTGCACTCCCTGGTTTGTTTACATTGAGATATGAGAGATTTACAAAATATTTTGACCAAAAAAAAAATATCAAAAAATATTGTTTTCCGCATACCTGTTAAATAATGATTAGTAATCATAGTCATTAGTAATTAGATTAAGAAAAATTCCCTTTGCCATCAGGGATTGTCCAATTTGTAAGAAAACAAATTAAGTGTTTGCCCAAACCTCTAAAGATATTTAATTTTTAACATCAATTGGCAATGAAGCGAATTTGATATATACATTTTAAATGACTCCACTCCAAAAGAAAAGAGTCACCAAAATTTTAGCTATGAATTTCCCATGACAAACTTGAACAACGACTCGATTACTCACAAATTACGTTGCATAATTTACTTTAAGGCAACTTCAAGGCTTATGAGTAATATTTGAATAGTTTAATTTGATTTGCAACTGCAAATGCAAATCATGCACATAACAAAGAGAAAACCAAATTATATACATTTTCAACATATCACATCTTCAAATCTATTATTCACAGCATTCGCGGAAGCATTCCATTTTATTTTTAAACAATTTTCAGTGAGCTGCAGCGCGAGATTCGCACATCAAATTGAACATTGAACGCATTCCGCGTGTGCAGCCGCTAAAATTTTAGGCGCTAAAATTAGAGATTGGCAAAGGCCAAACACGAATTTTGAACTTGAGGCGATTGCACAGAAGGCTTTTCACAGTTGAAGAGATGTGTGCAAAACAAATGAATCTGCAGAAAATGATCTGTTTTCTAGATTTGTGAGTTAATAAAGAAAACTTCTGTATCTTGTCTTTGTTTCTACAAATTCTTCAATAGTTTACAAAGTTATTATACAATCACTTAATAATGTTTGTATGCACCCTAACTTTGTCAAATTTTTGTATAACAAAAAAGTTTTCTTAAATTAATCTTCTATTCACTTAAATTCCGTTTGTTGTACAAACTATAGACTGTATATCAGCCATTAAAGGCAGCAAAGGGTTTTTACATCTAATCTCTTAGTTATGTATTTTTAATTTTCCAAATTAAAATTTGAAATTTATTTATTAGCAACTTCAAAGAATATTCTTGAATTTATATCATTATTATGTAATAACAGTTTATCATAAATATGTTTCAATATTAAAATAATTAACATAATGTATTCCACAGACCAACGTTGGCTCACTCTATATTGCTCCTTTGGCGCAGCCCACGGAGCCACAGGCCCAGCGTCTGTTGCTCCAGCAACAACAAGCTGGAGCACGTGACTCGCCCATGCGTCAAATGCCACAGCAACAACAACAACAGCAACCAGAACAACAACAGGTTGGTGGACAGCCACTGCGTTGGCTCAGCTCACAGCCGGCGGCCAAGGAGCAGGCGCCCTGGGCACGTCCCGAGGAGAACGGCAATGTGGTGCCCTCGACGCTGCGACAGGCGACGATATCACAGCCCACAACGGGCCCCAACAACTATCAGCCGCAACCTGTGGCACAGGGTAATGGCTATGCCACAAGCTCCTCTCCGGGTCCAACGGCACAGCAGAACTTTGGCTCGAATGCTCAGCAGAGTGGACTCCGCCTGCAGATCAATTCGAGTGCCAGCAGCAACAGTGGAAACCAAACTGGACCTAGGGTAAGAACAGAGACAACAAAATAATTCTGCTAACATAACTGAATATATGTATACTGGTAGTAATTTTTATTAAATTCAATTTAATAATGGTCTTTGGGAGAATTCCTTTAAAATCTTTGTAAGTAATTTGGAAAAAAACTTTAGAATTAATATTTTTGTTAATTTAGTAATTTTTTCTCAGGCATCTAAATGATTTTATGAGTTCGTAATGCGAATTATGAACTGAACTTTTCATCAATAAGCCAAATTTTCTCAAAGTTCCATCTCTGAATATTCATAACTTTATTTTGACACTTAAAAACTGGGATCATAACGATTATAATTTTTATTCAAAAAATTAAAAAATAAGAGAAATTGGCTGATTTATGTAAAAAAATTATTTTCAATTATAACAATTTATTTAAACGATACAAATTCAAAACAATTCATATTTTTCAATTTACATATAAAAATTGAACCCTAACTTTTATTTCAAATTTTTTTATAAATAAAAGCTTAAAATAAAATTTGAATTGAATTATCTTTTGAACCAAAGAATACAGATCATAAAAAAACCAGCTTGTATTTAATATGTATGAAAAAATGCATGTACACATGTGATCATTTAAGTAAATTTATTTTAAATTAAATGAAATGTTATTTGATTTCCAGGAGCGCATTATACCCATTACACTGGAGCAGACGCCGACTTACGCCGCAGCACAGCCCAATTTTGGTGGTGAGTTGTGATGCTCTGAATTTTGTTAAATGTTGTTTCTATGTGGCGCTTTCTTAAACCTAAAACCCTAAATGTTTGTCACTAAAACCAGACCCTTATGTAGTTTTCTCTTCCCCCGTTTGCGAACCCATATGCACTCTCCAACCACATCCAAATGATTACCCAAAGATTCAATTCCCGAATGTTCCAATACTGTAACTTTCCATCTCGATATCAAAATGTGTCTATGTATACTCTTTCTTTCCTACGAAAGCGCCTGCTGGCCACATAATACGCTCAGCTAATCAATTTGTCGATCAAGGTTACAACAACTATCCGGCCGCTGCTCAGGTGCAACAACAACAACAACAACATCAACACCAACAGTTTGTCTCCAACAACAACAATAACAACATCAATTCAACACGCATTATACCCATTTCAATCGAAGGCGGACGTGGCGGACCCGTTTCCCAATCTCCAGTCGTCCTGCTAAAGTAAGTATCGTCTATTCAAGGCAAACAACAACTACATATATTTATTACACTATTTTTGTGCTTTACCAACACTAAAGTGAACTAGTTATGCACCACTACCCAGCACTAATGCGATTTAATTTTGTGCTTCTTTACAAACCAAAAAAAACACAAATAAAAAACTTAACGACTTACCAACTTTTTAGTGGCAATTACAATTTGTATGTGCATCAATGTCCGCTCGAGGCGGAGATACGCTACAGAAAGAACCGACTCAGGTAGTACTCTCACTCACTCAGTCGCCGTCGCAGCCCAATAACACACTCTTATAAATACCAGTACTTTTCAGTGTTGTTAAACGTTACTTGAGAAAGTTGGCATTTGAAAAACTTTGCGAAAAACTATAAATTTAAATTTTAAATAAAAACTGACACTAGAAACATGTTGTTGCTTTTTAAATAAAAAACCAAAAATGTAGTTTCTAATTAAATTAAAGTAAAATATTTTTGATGGTAGTTTTTTTTATTTGGTTTCATAAATTGGGAGAAACATATGTAATCAAATATTAAGAAAAAATAAATTAAATTTTTTTTTATTTTATAATCATTTTCAAATAAATCAAATAGATCTCTGAAAATTTGTGTTAAAACATGAAAAATTTTTATGTAAAATTCGAATGCCATTTTTCACTTTGATTTTAAATGTTGTTCGTGTTTATTATGTTGTAATTTGCAAGGCATTCCCTTGTCATGAGCTCATCATTATTCAACACATGGGCGTTCATTTTGTAAAAACTCTAAAATAAATTTTAAAAATTCAATATTTCGATATCGTTTGAGTAAGACAACCACTCATAAATACTAGTTAACCCCACGTTTCATTCACAAAATAAAACAAAACAAATAAAATTTGTAATTTGGTTTTTTCAGACATAATATCGAGTGCATGCTAACCAAAAACATAACCTAACAGTCGCCTATATCTACTTGCAGCGATCCACGCTCACCGCCCATACAATCGAAATCGTTTAGAATATTGCAAAAGATAACCGACACTGTGGACGACGGCAGCCCAGCCGGCGATGCCCGGCAAGAGTCGCCCCATCACCAGATCCAATTGGACGTGGAGACGCCGCAGTTGCAGCGTCCCCAATTCGCTCGACAGATGAGCGCTCAGCAGGCGCGGAATAGTCCGACCATTGAGCAAATGAGGCGACTGCAACTCGCACAGGATCAACAACAGTCGGGCACGCCTACAGCTTGGTCCCCGCAAGGTGAGCTCTCAACGGTTCTCGCCCTCCCCTCTGCCATTCTTCTTCTCCTTCTCATCTCTCAATATCTAGCATACTGGATTGGTAAGGCTTTAATTAGTCGGAGAGTGTCTTGAGGTTTCAATTCGGTTCCCTTCATCTTCTTTTATTTTTTGGATTTTGGTTTCGTGATTGGTCTCTAGTTTAACTTCTGATTGGGTTTATCTTTGAATTTTACTAATCCAACGCTTCAAGCCACAACAAAACTTTTGAAATTTTAGAACTAATATGCTTTTTGTACATGTCCAACCATAATTCCGGCAACGCCTAAGTATTTCTATCAAAATTTAGCCAGCACTACTAAGCAACATTGCTTTAAAACTCGGCAGGAAATCGCTAATCAATCATATGAAATTGATTCTACTTGCAGGTAATGGCGTATCTCAACAGAACCGTTTTACACCACAACGTTCTTTATATGGTAAGTCTAAAAAATATTGTGTTAAAATGTTCAATAATGAGGATAGAACGGAACTAAAGTAAAAACGATAAATCGAAATTGGTTAAAACTAATTTTCCCTAAATTTCCCAACTTTAATGTTGTCATAATAATGTATGCAATTTATTTATTTAAGCAATATACGCTAGAAGAAATTTATTAGAATGAACATATAGACTCTACATTGAAATAAATTCTCTTTTCCTATATCTTTGCCCATTTTCTTGAAAATTTACTTCCAAAAAGTACCGACTGTATTCTACCGATTACACTGAGTAAGATAGTAAGATTCTAACATGCAAAATTTTAAAACAAGTTTTACAAGCTATTTTCGATGAACAAATTATTGGCACAAACTAGTTTTAAGTCTTGTCACGTTCGCGATGTTGCGTTACAAAATTATTATAAAACTTGACAAATAAGTAAAATAGTAACATGTCACAATTATTTCTGAAATGGAAAACTACTTTATTTTATGATGGTTTAAGAATATTTTCTTCCAAATTACTCGCAGACTTTCGCATTTGTCAAGATGAAGTCAAACCTGACTTCAATTTTTCGTCGCGTTCGCAATGCATTGTTTTCTATAAATAATTGGAAAACTACAAGTTTTCAAAGCTTGTCCTTTATAGTAAAAACAGTGTTGATAAAATGCCTTCAACACGAGAGAAAACATTTTTGAAAATGTCAACTTTAGCTGGAAATATCCATATTAAAAATAATTGTCAAATGTGTTTAAATTCCACATTTTCCACAGATACACCCCAGCAACAACAACAACAACAACAATTTGTACCAGCTAGTGAACAACAGGCACCGGAACCTAAAAAATACACAGGTAGCGCTATACCAAGTCGATCATTCAAGATCCTACAGGCAATGACAACACCAGAAAATGCCGGTAAGTGAAATTCCTGAAGCGTAATTTGCCAAAAATTAGATAGATTCCGTAAGACTTTGCCCATATGAAAAGCAACAAGATCAGGGTTAGTCCAAAAGGGTTGACAGTCTTGTAAATATGCCATCAAACATCTGACTAACAAAAACATACACACACCGACACACACACACACCCGCACACACCCAAAGAAAGAGAGAGGTATACTCATATTTATACTGCATCATGATGTTCCTAATTGTTTGATCTATAGAGAGATTTCACCTTTCTTGAAATTCATATTCTTCTATCCCTTAAAATCGTTTGAACTTGAATTAAATGAAAGAAATAAAACTAATGAAATGCCGTTTCATCATTGGAATCATATTTAAACTCTACGAAGCATGTTGCATTCCAAAATCGATCCGAGCTGAAAGTTCTCATTTCTTTTTTGTTTTCAATTTACACTTTATCGTTTTTCATTTCACAAACACTCACAATGCACACTTGGAAAATAAGTATATAGCTGTATATAGCTTCTTGCTTGATCGTTTAATGGAACTCATATCACGACTAAGAAATTCACAGTCGAATTTGTTGGTGTTTTGAACATAATACGCACTCTCACCGTGTCTATTTCTTTTCTTCTTTCTTTTTATTTACTTTTGATAACCGTGCACCAAAAAAAAAACCGACCACCTCAGAACATAAAATTCACACCGAGCTGGACTCGGATTTGGAAAATAATGAATTGAACGAAAACAAAAATAATAATCACAGTAATCACAATAATAATAATAATAATAATAATAATAATAATAAAAATAATCATAATAATAATAATAATAATCGTAATGAGAATAACGAGCATAACAGTAATAGTAACCATAACCGTGAGCTTAACAGTAAATTCAATAAACGTCATAGTTACACATCAGCCACGCCCACACCACCGCCCACCACAACCACATACTCATCCAACTCATCCATTAGTTCAGATAGTTCTGCCCCCACACAGTCCCAGCCCGAGCGATCGCAATCGGTGCCCCCCCATTATCCCTACGCCTATGGCTATCCCTATCCCTGGTACATGCCACCACCGCCACCGCCTCCTCCCTCGTCTGGAGGACAGCCCGCGAATGGGGAACCACCCCAGGTGGTAAATTGGCCCTATCCTTATCCCTATCCACCGCCCATGCCTCCCACGGGCGATGGCAAGCAGGGGGATGTCTATCCACCGTATCCCTATTATTACCCCTACTATTTGCCCCCTCCGCCAGCCTATGGGCAGTCAGGTGCGCCCGGTGAGGCACCGAGCTATCCAGCACAGTTTATGCCACCTTATGGCGCCTTTCCGTATCCGGTTGCGCCCAGTTTCAGCCAGAGTTCGACGGAGAGTCGGGCGAGCAGCGTGCTGCCCGACATCATCATTACTCCCAGCACGGATGACATGCCCTCGCAGGTGATCATGCAGCACCACATCAAGGTGGAGCCACGGGAGCCGCCGAAGCGAGCGCATTCCGTGGAGCTGGTCAGTCGTCCCAAGAATCGCAACATTTGCACGAACCAGGAGCAGGTCATCGATGTGCTCAGTCAGCGATTGGCCAACATCAATAAGATCGCTGGCGGCAACACCCAGGCGAATCTGTCCAGGCAACTGCAGAAGAATTATGCCGGAGAGTTGTCCAAGGAGCTGGTGGCACGTTCTCCCAGCGAGAATGCCTCGCCGGTGGAGGATGACGATGAAGATGAGGATGAGGATACACCCAAGCATGGAGGCCCGACTCCGTTGCAGGCCATCAAGTCGGTGACCAATGTGCAGGTCTACAAAGGATTGAGTAAGCTGCCAGCCGAGCAGCTGAACTCCGAGAGCGAGGAAGATGACGAGGATGAGGATGAGGATGTCACGACCGCTGATGAAATGTACGATGAGGAGGAAGAGGAGGAGGAACAGGAGCAGGAGTGTCTGATCGAAGAGATCGACGATGACTATGTCGTGGAGGAGGACCTGAGTGTCATCTACGAGGAGGAGAGCGAGCTGGAGCGGAGCAGCGACTACGCCAAGACAGTCATCAAACGCAACGGATCCAGTGTCAGTGATGCGACAATCGGAGATCGTCAGGTCGAGGAGGAGGACGACCTAGACAAGCAGATTGAGGACAATGATAATGATGATGATGATGAGGATGAGGAGTCCACTTCGGTGACTGTTCGCCTGCCATTGCGCTTCTCCTTCAGTCGCAGCAGGAACGATGAGAACATCGCTACCGTCCAAGTGGGCAGCACCACGCAGATCGAGGAGCGACGTCCGAGCCTGATCCTGGATGGCAAACGCAGCTCCTTCAGCGTGGCCAAAGTGGAGAGCGAGGATGAGGATGAGGACGACAACGATTGTGAGATTAGCGTGACCATCAGTTTGTCCAACTCCTCGCGCTCGAATTCCGTGGAAAAGACTTCCCCTCCAGCCGTGGAAAAGGCAATCGCAGCTCCTCGCAGATCCAGCAAGGAGGAGGTCTCCACTTCCTTTTCGCTGGGCATGCGCAACAAGTTCTCCTCCGGCGACGTGACCAACAACATTGCCCAACTGGAGTCACCCAAGGAGGAGGAACCTCCAGCTGCGCCCCAGGAAGAGTTCGATTTCTTTGCCACGCTGATGGCCACCAAAATGCAGGCACAGAAAATGATGGAGCAGTCCAAGAATTTCTGGAAAACTGCCGAGGCCAAGCCGGCGGAGGAGCAGCAGTCCAAGGAAGATCATCTTAAATTGAGAGCCAAGGACAAGGAGGCAGAAGCTAAGCCCAGACCCAAGTCGGGGGATCTGTCCAAGACGCAGGCCTCCTTGGAGGCGGCCAAGAATAGTTTCTGGTCCGCCTTCGCCAGTGCCGCCAAGGAACCCGATCCAAAGCCAGAGCAGCCAGCTGACCAGGAGATTGATTTCTGGGCAAGCATAGACAAAACCAGTGATGACTCTCAGTGGACCAAAAAGAAGAAAACCGTAACCTACACGCCATTGAAGATGGAAAGTGTCACCAGTGTGGAGCACTGGACTGCGACACTCCAGGCGAGAGAGCAACTCCTGCCCCAATCCCAAAGCGCCGAGCTGCATTTGGTGGCTGAGGAAAAGCCAGAGACACTGGAGATGCCAGCCGAAGTGGAGGAGGACTTCTGGGCCACTGTGGAGCAAGCGAAGTCCACTGAGGAGGATTCGAAGAGGAGAGCTGATTACTGGAACCAAGAAGCCCCAGCGAAGTCGGTGGATTTTTGGGCGGATCAGGCAGCCGAGGCGCCCAGTGAAGCCACCGTTGATCAAGCCATCCAACAAATTGTGGCGGATGAAGATATCGATTTCTGGGCGGACATCAAATCCACAGATACGTCCAACAACTTGCAATTTGATCCCACCAAGTATCCAGAGGAACCGCGCGAGGTGGACACCGATGAGGAAATTGATTTCTGGGCGGAAATTGAGGCGAAGCGCCAGCCAGATGATGATGACGTCACCTTCCACAAGTCGGCCACTTTCTGGGCGCGCAAGGAGCGTCAGCATTCGGTGGAGGAGACGCCCTATAAGCCCGTGGAGACGAAGGCATTCCGGGCCAAGTTGCCCGATGAGCCGGCGGTGGCCATTGATGTGTGGGCCACCTTGGAGGCCGCTCGTGGTGAGGAGCCCGAGATTGTGGATCCAGTTGTGGAGGAGGAGCATGAGCTTGCCGAGCAATACGATGAAATGGAGCACGAGAGCCTGGACGAGCTGCCAGAGGAGCAGACAGTGGAGCAGCCTAAGGAGCTGCCTGCCGAGACGAATCTGCACCTGGTGGACACCATGTCGTTGGCCTCCATGCATGAGCCTGCCACAGTGCACACCTGGACCTCTTATGCCCACGCCCAGGAGGAGTCGGAGGACAATGAAGAGCCCGACTTCTGGGCGGACATAGAGGAGGAGCGGGCCAAGAATGCGCAGGTGGAGGAAGCCGAGCAGAAGCGTCACAATTATCGCCAGGCGATGGCCTTCTTCAACACCTCCATAGATGAGCACAAGATGCAGCCGCAGACGCAACCGCAGTCCAATCGCAGCAGCGTCATCCCCGAGACGGAGGAACCTCTCGACATTGACCTGGGACCACCGGGCGAATATGAAATTATTGACGAAGATGGCGCGATTGTGGAGCAAAGTGAGCCGGAAGAGGAAGAGGAACGAGGAGCTCCGACGCCCACGCCGACGAACTCTGTGCCCGAAGTTTACGTGGAGCCGGAGCCGGAGTCGCAGAAGAAACTGCTGCCCAATGGCCTGCCCGATATTGGCGTGGAAAGGTTCGATGAGGCGCCCAAAATATCGGTGCGTGATCGCATCAATGTGTTCGAGACAAGTCCGCCGAGCACAGGGACAACCACGCCCAACAAGGCCCTGAATATACAGTCCCTGTCGGTGGACAGCGGTCGAGGCAAGGGACAACTGTCGAGGAATAGCAGCACCCAGAGATCCGAGTCGGAGATCGAGGAGGACGACTCTGGCGTGACGGACATGAATCGACAGCTGTCGGAGACGGACACGGAGTCGGAGAGCTTCCCGGAGCTGCGCAAGATGACGAGCTATCAACGCGCCGCCACACATTCCAGACTCTTCAAGCTGCTGCAGGACGAGAACGATCTGCCCGAGGCAGCCCAAGCCGGCCAGCCGGATGAGTTCCAGCTGAAGCCCAGCAGACGCAAGATCGTCCACAACGTGTCCATCACACGTCGCCAGAATCCCAATGCCCTCAGCGAGGCCGAGTCGATGACGGAGCGACGGGAGCGTCTCTCCCTGCCGCTGCGCAAGAACACATCGATCGATGCCGACAATCCCTCGACGCCCAATAGTCCTGCCTCGCCCATTGTGGGTCCGTCGCCGAGCAAACAGCGCGTGGTCAGCGACAAGCTGGTCAACGAGCTGGTCCAGAGTCTGCTCCTCAAGAGCGACAGCACACATCTGCGCAAGCTGCCCATGGAACGCCTCCAGGCGGCGGCCAAGCGGGCCCTGGCCGAGGAGATGGATTCCGTGGAGAACAGCTCGCTGGACAGCACGCCGGCGATGACGCCCAAACAGGACAAGGAATACTCCGATTACTACAGCAGCTGGACCGACGCCAGTGGCGGCGAGGAGATTGTGCCTTCCAAGGCATTTCGAGCTCTGCAGGATCCACGTCGCAGTCCCTGGACGGTGCGCTGTCCCCGTGTGCTCAGCTCCAAGACAATCAATCGGGATTTGGCGCGTGTCACCGAATCCCCAGAGATCCTGAGCAGTCGAGGCAGCAAAAGTCCCGAGTGCTTTAGGCAACAGTCGAGGGAACGTTCCGTAAGCAGCTGGCGAAAGGTCTAGGAGGTCAAGGATTTAGAGGGTTGATAGCTCATAGGGGCGGGAATTATACTATATCATATAAATCAGCGGTGGGCACGATATCTGAATTCGTTAGGCGGCGCGGGCTCCCGGAGCCATTGCGTGCCCACCGATGATATAAATACTCTTAGAATTTAGGTCGACAGCAACAAACACTGCCCTTTGGTGGCATTAAAAACGGGGTTCATTGCCAGTTATTGCATTTCCCATTTCACATCACATTGTACGATATACTATATATGAAAACACTCAGATCACTCGTAATAATTAACTAAATATCTAATGAATAATGTAAATAAAACAAGTCAACAAAATATTGAAAACCAATGAAAAATCGTTCATTCGTTCGTTCGTTACGTTTGTTATCTCAGCAGTCACACATTTCAAAATTCAACATACATACTTATATTTATATATAACTATACTATATTTTAAAATCGAAACCAAATAATACCTACCAAAAAAAACAAACAAACAAACAAATAACTAAGGAAACCAAAACCAAACCAAAAATAAGAATCTATCAAATCGCCACAATAAAATACAAATTTCATCAACTCAATGATTTTGTAGAACTCGTTCAAAATCCTAAGGTACCTAAATTAAATTAAAATTTATATCGAACCCAAATTTGAACTAATTTTTTTCTATTACCATTTCAAATTTGTCCTCTATCTATTTTCTATGTATTTCTTTTATCTTATTTTTTTTGCCGCTATTTGATTTAATATAATTAGTTATGTGTGCCGTACTTCTTTTAATTATTTATTTATTGCGACAAATATTTGCGATAGTCACATTTTTTACTCCTATCATTTAATTACTCCCCAATTAACCAGGTTTGTATCACATTAATGTTCAACAATTAACCTAAGCACATATTTAAAAATATCCTGTAGTAAACTCATTAACCCCTCCCTTTGTAGTACAGTTCAAACTTGGCTTATTTCAAATCTGTCAACGAAACGAAAAGAGTGAAAATGTAATATCGCAAATATTTTTTAAAAAATCCACAATGCTTTTTCTATTTTTCGAAATTGGTATAAACAATTTTATTGAATTTTGGAGAGTAAACTCCACCTTGAAAAACAAAATGCTGAACAACGAATGATGATTTTTTGCTGCATTAATGAAACGAATAAACAAAGAAAAACTACTTATAAAAGAAAATATGAATATTAAAAGAAAATTGTAAAATAAAAAATGAAAAGTCGTTCGTAACATTTAACCATTCATTAGTTACAAATATATACATAATTGAATGTCTCTTTTCTTATACTTTGATTAACTTGCTGTTTTTTTTTTCACACACAATTAAAAATTTATACTCTTAACCAAAAATTAATCGTTAATTTTAATGATTCTGATTATGATTATGATGAATATGAATGGCTTTTTTCCCTACGAATTGAATAATTGACAAAATTATTGCACTTAAAAGTAAATTATATAATCAATTTCAACAATAAAGGTGAAGTTTTCTCTCAAAATTTATTTTTGGCTGCTTGCATATTATATTATTTTTTTATTTATTTGTCGCTTGTTTCTTGTTGATTTATTTTGTTTTGTATATACTACTTTATCTATGTCTAGTCTTCGGATTTGAATATATTTTACGACTAAAAACTAAACACAAATCGAAGACAAACAACTTTCCACAAACTTATTGTTAGCTTTATCTGTGTATTTCGATTTGGTAGTTGAATTCATTTTAATTGTGTTTCCATTTGGTTTATTACAGGACCTGGACAATCGGATCTATAATTATTTCTCAACGCCATAGAAATCAATTATAGCTGACAGACAACTGCAAAACGTGTACGTGTCTTTAGTTTAAGTACCAGCCAACTTAGGATCACCGCAATCAAATAGTTTGGTAACGGGCCCTGCAATAACAGTTTTTTAGTGAAATTTTCTTGAAACTAACTTTAGCATTGTAGCTGATGAAAATGAGAAACAAAATGATGTATTTTCTATAATTGTTAAACGCGATTTGATAGCAGCACTAAAACTTCTAACACAATTTACGAAAGCCAATAGCGAAAGCGAATCATTACTAATCCTAACTTTTAAGCTGTAAAGAACAATGGTTACACGAGACAGTTAACAACAATGAGGTAACAACGAAACGAAAAAACAAAAACAACAAAACGCAATGACAACTAAATCGACAATTCATACAAATATGTATCCGGATAATACGAAAATAAAGCGCACATTACAACGATTAATAATATTAATAAATAAAAATTATAATTGTTTAAGAAATCTCTGTGGATTTTTGAATACTTTCATCATTTTTTAACAAGCATCTTTTTGTTTATGTCTTAGTTATTTATATACAGAAAAAGAAAAGAAAACATATATAGTACATACTTACGGTATTCGTATGCATACGAATGTGTTATCAAATTTATTTGACTACTATTATTATTTTATACTCATATATTTTGTGTTGTATAATTTTTTATGCAGTGACATTTTAAGCAAATAAAGAAATATCTAAAAACAAACTCCAAGTATTTTTAATTCATTAATTTCTTATTATTTTTATAGTTTGAGGTACAGAGAAGCCGAGTGTAGCAAAAAACCAAACAATTGTTTATGTACATTTGTATGTACATTGATAAATAGCTATTGTAGTATAATAGAATATGTATATTGCACTTAAATAAACCAGATATCTTTCAAATTAAATTCGAAAATTGGTTAATTATAGTCCTATATATAGGATTATTATACAAGACTGGTATTGAATGATTATAGTATTTATACACTTGAGTCTATGAGTGTTTCTCGTATGAAGTCATCATCGATAATATATATTTCTTAAAATGGACATGTTGAACAAAGCAACGGCCAAAATACTAGTTCAAAACACAACTACGCGCTCTACAGTTAACAACATTTAAAGCTAATTTTTATATGTATATATTTAGCATGTATAATAGTTGTAAATGGTATGAAGATCAACATATACCATATATTAAATGCATAAATATGTCAATATTTTAAATCATTATATACGTAAATTCTTTCAACATTAAACTTCGATAGTTAACTTTGAGATACTTTAGATTTGTACAATTTAACTTTGAGTTAACTCGTTCGAGACCAGTTTAAATAATATAGTATACACACAGCTTAACTTGGCACACATTTTAAGGTCTAAGCCTCGTAAAAGCAGTTTGCATAGGTGTATATAAGAGTATATAGTCATTATTGTATATAATATTGCTTCAACAGATTATTTTAGACTTATTTTTCTAGGAAGTTATATCTGGCGTCTCCACATCCATGAGTTCTTGTACAATACGATACTCATGGCAGTCTGGGCAAAGGAGACGACCATTGGAGCGATTTGAACGTTGCACTTTATCGTGGCATACAATATGCACTAGCTTGAGGTTCTTTAGCGAAAATATCTCCAAGAAGTATTCCAATACAGAGATGTCCACAACTCGTTTTTTATGCAGCGCACACTTGAGTTGCGGCTGTGTTATCAATTCCTGGACGTTGGCCACCAAAGCGGGCAAAATGGTTCGACATAGCTCAATTTGATGATCAAGATTCCAGACTTGAAACAATATAAGATTCTCCCGAGATGCGTACGGGTTGATAGTGTGCTGCAAGCTGCAGCTATTGCCATTGTCCGAGTATGCGCCCTGGCAATAGAAATCGCCCAGTTCCGTGCATAAGGAAACTGACCATTCATCCAGTATAGCATGTCGTGTGGTATAGTCCTTAATGAGTTGTCGCAATCGCTTATTGGGTACTCCAGCTGCATCGGGCTCCTCCTCGTTGATATGCTGTAGCAACATCTCGTGCTTTGTCTGGCACTTGCGATTAAACATCATGGAGAAATAATCGCAACCAATGAGTAGATAACGAAACTGTTCTAGCACAGAATTGATGACTTGCCGGGCCTTGGCATTTTGTCTGTACAGTTGATTGCGAGTTAGCTCCTCTTTGGTTTTGTAGTAATAGCCACGTACACGTGTCTGAGCTCTCATGGCCATGGCCTCCTCCTTGGATTGAAAACGCTCCTCGCTGCCCTCGAACCATTCGCCGTGCTCGGCCTTCAGACTTAAGTGGGCTTTGGTGTTGTCCAAAGCACGTCGCTGCTTCTGATGCTCGTACTCCGTAATCATGCGTCGAAACTTGTCCGGGTGGTGCTCCACAAAGTCATAAAATATGTCGGCCACCTTCAGCAACGGCGACTGCTGACGCATCTTTTCAAACTCAAAGTCGGCATCTGTTTACAAAAAAGCGATTAGTTTAAACCGCCTCTTAGAGCAGGTAAGACAACTCACCTGTTGTTATAACTGCATCGGGTCCAGCCACGATGAATAGAGTCTGTGCTGGCAGGCTATTGAAATACTCTTCATCAGACACTTCAAAGCCGTCGTTGGCCAAATAAACATGCAAGTCGGGGAGCTAGAAAATAAATCAAGGATACGGAGCATCAGGAACATGAGTAAGCTGCCCTTGACTTCCATTAAACTGGGCCCTGACCTATGTACATATGTATATCGGGTATTCAAGGGAACTCTTCCAAGCAACAGGTGTCCTGCTTCCGATTTGTTTGCTTTTCCGCGCATGCGCTTTGGATTTCCGAGTACTGCTGACATTGACGCGTGCAGGACGCCAGCCAAAGCGGAAGTGAGCAACAAAACATTGGCCTTGAATATATTCAGGGTCAGGGACATGACAGAGACAGGGACAGTGACAGGGACAACTGAGGCACTTTTTGTGTTGATACGCAATTCATTAATAATAGCCACAATCCTGAAGACTTACCGGAAACTTCAGCAGAGCTTTCTGCACCAGCATGTCCAGTGAATTTGCACCTATTCCGTATTTTCTTGTCCGCTCATTGTCACTTATTTTATATCCTTGCATTTTTGCGGGCGCTTCAATTTCCTTATCTCTGTCCTTGTCCATTCCTTTGCCAGTCGAGTTTGGACTGCTCTTGTTACAGCTGCTGCGCGTAGACGGCGCCATGATCGTCTCTTTAATGTAGTTAAACATCTACAATTAAATTTTATGTGGTATTGCTAGATTTATTTATTTTTTTAAGGAGAAACCTTGCAACAAGCTGCCTTTTTTAACGCGCACCAATATAAACTGCCATGTCAGCGTTGCCACCGCTATTAAATTCTGCAAACAATGGACAGTGCTGGCTAGAGGTGGATAACTATCGATAGTCGGCACCATCGATAGTCAACGATATTATTTTTCAAACCATCGATAGTTTTCGATAGTGTGTTAAATTATAAATTTTTATACGAAATTCCAAATAAAAATTTTAAATTGGCATTAATTTAGGTATTATAAAAGTAAAAATAAATACAATTCGTTATCAAGAATAATATTTCGCTATTAGCCATTGTAATAGCCAAAGTTCCACAATCTAAAACTTTTTGTTCAGTCAGCACACATATAAATATTAAAACATAAAAATTTGTATTTATTTTAGTTCCGTTTCGTTCTTCTTATCCATACCATGAAAATATATATTTATTAAACACAAAACTTAAATGCAGATGCCAAAGGAGGGCCTTTCTGTGACGAATTGAGCGTCATAAAAAACTATCGACCACTATCGATAGTTTACGTCTGCTATCGATGGCGCCTCGATAGTGCTTCACCATCGATAGTGCCGATAGTACCATTGATAGTTCTCCACCTCTAGTGCTGGCCCGTTTCGTCTTAAAAAATAGCTAAGCTACACAATCACACAATCAACAATACTACTATGTTAAACATGTGATGTACAATTTAAAAGTACTTTTAATATAAATAGTTTATGTAAGTTCTGCATGATAAATTGCAAAGTTTAAATAAATATAATACTTATGTGTCCTAAATTGCGGATCAACATTAACATGTAAAGCTAAAATTTTATGCGGACATGCGCAGCACTGTTGGGCTAGCGTTGCCACATAGTTTAGGATGCGGGGCGTATGGTCACACTGCTAGCCGTTGTTCAGTATAAAACAGCTGTTCACCCAAAAAAGTTGTCCAAAGTTAATTTGTGCAAAACATTTAAACAAATATTTAGTGAGCGATTACCATGTACACCGCCTGCAACGCAGCGTAACGTCGAACAAAAGCCGCAATGCATTTGCGTCCGCGGTGTTGCGAATGGCTTCCGCTAGCTACGCAGCAATTGCGACTTCGCAACCTGGCGCGAATCCAAGGACTCAATATTGAGTGCACCCTAGACGCCAGAGCCGGCGGGGAGAGCGGAGGGGCCGAAGAGCAGGAGCAAGAGCAAGAGCTGCTCCTATACTATACACTGCATGCAGATAAGGCTAGTGAAGCGTTCTATACCAGTGAGGCATTGCCGCAGCGTCATCAGCAGCAAAAGTGGGCGGAAATTTGTGCGGGCGACGAGGTCTGGCGAAAATCAAATGCACAATGCGTGTGTGTAAAAGTGTGGGCACATTATCAGCCCACCGCCCCACAGCGGCCCCAGGAGCCAAATGAGACTGAACCGACAGCGGAGTCTACGCAAAGGTGTGTCGTTTATTTCTTTCGAATTTGAGACCAATAGGAGAGTCTACAGTCGAGAGACACCGACTGTTGGAGACCCTGTATTTATTCTGTAAACTAGTAAGAAAGAGAACACTACTGCGAGAGACCTCGTATTTATTCTATTAACTAGTAAGAAAGAGAACACGACTTTAAGAGTCCCTGTACTTATTCTGTAAACTAGTAAGAAAGAAAACACTGCTTAGAATGTATACCTACTCGTAATTGAAATTCAATAATACATTTTATTTTTAAATTTTAAATTTAATTTTAAACAATTTCTAATTGCATAGATTTTTTCAATATTATATTATTATATTATGTTATAAAGGGGCTTAAATACCAAGTCTATTGTCTCTAGCTGTTATATAGTTTCTGATATCATGTAGATAAACGGACAGTCGGACAAACGGACATGGCGATATCGACTCGGTTGTTGATGCTTATCAAAGAATATACATAAATAGTTTACAGGATGCCTATTACGCTTCTGAGTCGACAGCTGCATTGCTTATCTAACTTTCAAGTGCGACCTTCGCCTTATTTAAAACCAATTTCTATGAATCTCTTATTAATGTTTACATTCTCTTATAGCTCGAAGCTGACGCAGCGTTTGGCCAATGTGCATTTGACACCCCACAGGCTGCCACGTCCACCGGAGCTGCTCTTCAGTTGGGGCGTCTACTTTTCCGGCCTCATACCATTGGCGTCGCTGGCTCTTGCTAAATGTCGCGCCAACTGTTTGATATTTCAGTTGAATGGCGAGCAGTTCACCTCGCCGGCGTTGATCAGTAAGCAGGGACTGCACGCCCAGCTGCGTCTGCACTATCAGCAGTATGAGAAGCACGACAGCAACGAACGGAATGCGGCCAACGATCACGATCACACAGCTGGCGGCATCAACTCGCCAAGTGTTAGTCGGAGCAACAGTCCCGTGCTGCAGATGAGCATCATGCGCTACGCACAGCTCAGTTGTCAGCTGGCGGATATGCGTCGCAGCTACAACTTGGATAACCTCCTGCTGCTGCAGCGACGTCAGCGCGATCAGCGCAAGAAGCTGCGCGATGTGGAGGAGGTGAGCAGGGAAATTGCGCGTCTCAGCGTAAGCTGTATAACACGCAACGAGCTCAGACTGAAGCCACGCACCACCTCGATCTCCGGCTCACCCTACGGCAGTCAGCATTCCCAGCATTATCATTCCATGGGTCGCACGCTCAGTGTTCTGCTGTCCGAGCAGCAACAGATTGCACCCCTGACCCTCTACAGTGCCCAGCAACTGATGCAACAGATTGAGGCGTTGCGTTGCAAGCAACGTTTACTCCAAACCGAACGCGAGACCTTCAAGGAGCGCAATACTCGGAAGCAGCAGCGTCTGCAGACCTTGCGGGATCAGCGGGATGAACTGCAGCATAAGTTGCATAATCAGCTGCTCCAACTGGAGCAACAGCGCCTGGAGTTGCGAACGGAGGCAACCAAGCAGCGAATAGATCGTGAAGAAAAGCGACAGATCACACTACAGGTAAGGGATCATTTATTTTACTTAAAGTTCTTCCCAAAAACAACTGATTTCATAAATTTAAGAACGTCATATAATTAGTTTGGCTTCTTTTAAAATATCAATAATAGTCTTTTAACTGATTATATTCGATTTCATAGGTGGAACGCAGCATGTCCACGCTGGTGCTGGAGCTGCAGGAGATTTACAATATCAAGAGTCTAGGCACGCAGCAGTTTAGCATTTGTGGCATTGCCTTTCCCCACATGGAGCAATATACGAGCGAAGAGCGACAGGCGACGAATGCACAGCTCCTGGAGAATGTCTCGCCGCTGGCGGTGAGCGCTGCTCTGGGCTATGTGGCGCATCTGGTGCAGATGCTGGCCTACATTATGGATCGACCACTGCGCAATCCCATTTACTATGAGCCATCGCGAGCGCGCATTGCCGACGAAATCAAGGAGCTGACCTACTCAACGAGAGAGTGAGCCAACTAGTCATCTGACTACTCATTATCCAAGAATACTCTAACGTATGACTCTTCTTGTAGATTCCCTCTGTATACGCGCTCCATTCTGCCCTCGCAACAGACCAAGTATGCCATTTATTTGCTGCGACAGAATGTTTCGCAGCTGTGCTATGACATCACTGGTCACTGTGATTTACGCAACACCTTTGGCAATTTGCTGGAACTCTTCGATACGCTGCGCTACATTGAACGCACCCAGCGGGATGAGGTGGATCGCGGTGGCCAATTAACCGCTGGCAGCGGTCGACATGTCAACGGTTTGTTGACGGCAGCCGCTGCCAATCCCCAACTATCGCAGTCGCACTCGTCGGTGGACATGAATCACGTGCCGCTGCCCACAACGGCGAACGTGGCCAAAGATGCCCTGTTGCAGCAACTGTTGCCGCCTGGCGTGAGTCAGGCTCTGGCCATCGAGGGCTATGCGTCCACGCAACGGTAAAGAATGTTAATAACGATACCTCATACGAATCCCGAAACTTTTTTAAGGAATTTTAAAAAAGAAGAAAAAAAACCAAGAATTAAATTTTAGGAATTCGAAATTGGGAAGAAAAAATTAGGAATCATAAAATAGCAATTTCAACTAAGAAAAGTATTCAGAGCTCAAAAATTAGGAAAAAAATATGGTAAAAGTATCTTTGGTTTTCCTTTCATTGATTAAATTGCTTCGAATAGTAATAATTAACTTTTTAAAATACCTAGTGAAAGAGCAAGATGAACAAGACGTTAAGATTATTAAAATTAATAATAATAATAATTACTTTCTGATGTAAATCTCTTGCAGGATTTGTCGGTCTGTGGGTTCCTATTCCGATGGCGAGGATGATTTTCGTCCCAGATTGGAACAGAACTATTCCAATTCGGATTCAAACATTACGCTGCAGACGGAGCGCAGATAGGGCAATATAATCAAATAATTTACCTATAATACAAGTATCTATATTTATATAAACTACACACATAAAACTAACGTAAAATCTTCTTTTGTCTTTTTCCCAGCCCCAATTTTTAGTTGTTGCGTTCTGTTTAGCGAAATATATACATATATTAAGGTGTCCCTTATATTTTCATAGTTATTTTTATTTTTTTTAAACGCGTACGGGCGAGTTCTGTTCATTTGGTCCTAAAGCACTCGGAAAATGTATAATCAGTGTTAAAACACTGGGTTATCGTTCTCCAATTTAGATGAAAATTTATTTCCGAGTGCTTTAGGACCAAATGAACAAAACCAAAAAAATAAATTAATAATAACTTTGAAAATTTTTTGTCCCATATAGTTTTTAAATTTTTCGATGCAAGTCGGCATGGGTTATTGTCCTAAAATTTAGGTAAAAGTTTATTTCCGATTGCTTAAGGACCAAATGAACAGAACTAGCCCGTATGCGTTTCAAAATAATAATTATGAAAATATAAGGGACACCCTAACATATATATTTTTATTTAGAGGTTGCCTTTAACGTATTATGTTCTTAAAAAATTTGTTTGTATTGTATTTTAAATTTTTGGACTGCTTCGATGAGCAAAAGCAACAAAACTAAAACAAATGGTTTAATGTGTGCAAATTAACTTGTTTCTTGGATAAGATCTCGTTGTGAATTCCCGTTCATCGTTTGTATGCTAAATTATTAAGTTGTAATAAAAACGTAATGAATATAATCTATTTTATAAAATATACCAAATTCATATGTGTTTAGTTTTTGAATTACTAATTCTAAACATTTTAATAACGTACCAATTTTGCTTTTTGATTTCACGGCACAAATTCAAATGTGCGCTGCACGTTACTCAACATGCAAACTGACGGCGTTTACCAGCACTGCCCGCTCAGCTGTTTCGCAGTTTGGCCAAATTGCACAAATTGGGCCTGTGGCCGAGACCGCAGCACATAAAACCAAAATAGCAATAAACGCGCAAGCACATGTGCTTAATTATTTTTAAATATTTAATTGTTTTCATTAGTTTGCTTAGTATTAGGACAGTATGTGAATAAAAGCGAATCTTTAACAATTTCCGACGTGTGTTACTTTCGTGTGTGTGTGTTTGTGTATGTGAGGCCCAGACCATGGCCTTCTGTTAATAAAAAATTGTGCCGTGTTTGTTGTTATTGTTGTTCGTTGTGTTTTATTGTTGTGTCGTGCTTAGTAATCTACTGACTGCCAACCGGCAGTAGGTTCAATTGATTATAAATAGCTATCAATTGTGTCGATTATGTGACAGAGCTGAAGACTGTGAATTATAAAATATTTATATGTATGTGTGGTAGATGACGTCGCGCTGTCAGGGAACACCCGTGTTTCAGTGCATATATGTATAAAGAGACGCGTTGTGTTAATCCCCCCCTTTACGATTCGCAAAGTGAGCATCATAAATGTTTACGCGCCCAAATAAACACATTTGATAACGACAGACAGACAGCTGCACGTTTTTGTTTGCTTATCCCGTGGGGAGTAAGGAGTGCGGACTGTAAATGCATTCGCATTATTTCCGTTCAAGCGAAAAAGTTAATTGAAAACGTGGCAAAGTGAAGCTCAATAACAATCATCACACAAATTATACTCAAGGCTGCATTTGAGAGAGAGCATTAAAGGATAACGGAACCTTTGGGAGCTGCTTAAGAAGAAGATTTCATTAAAGTTTATCCCAAAAAAAAATAAGAAAGAAGGAGAGCAGAGCACACAGAAGACACACCTGCCTTACGCTCTCTTCCACGCTCTGTCTCTCTTACTCACGCACACATAAACGCTTACCTATACAGTTGTATAGTTACGCTCTCTTAACCACTTGCATAGAAAAGCTCTCTTTCGCCATGACTGATAACGAGCGGGCGCTACGTGACTTCGACGAAGAGAGCGAAGAGACTGATTCAGAAACAGAATTGCTCATACGACACACTGGCAGCAGCGACGCTGCCATCTCTAATAGCAAAAACAACAACAACAGCGGCCAAAGACGACGACGCAAAAGCTCAACTGGTTACAGCGGCATCGGCGGCATTGTTAGCCCCTCTGTTGGCAACAGCAGCAGCGGCAACAGCTTTCTGGGCAATTTATTTAGTCTTGGCTCAGCCGCCGGCCAGATACGTTATAGAAATGAGCGGAGTCGCGAGCGCGCCAAATACTCGAATAGCGGCAACAATAGCGGCAGTGCATCGCGAGACATTACGTCCGACCACACAACTGTCGGCGGCAGTGCAACGAAACTGGCGCAATTAACACAAACGGGCGCCAGCGGCGTCGATAACTCCGCGGCACATGCACCACATGTCACCACAGACATTGGGGCATCGAATGGTATTGGCGCGCACACAGTGATCGATCCCGAGAACGGCGCGTCCACAGTCTTCTATCAGAACAACAGACGCCGCAGCAAAAGTCGCAGCATCAGCAATGTGTGTAAAATGTGCTTCTGCAGGTGCGTAAAATACGAGATTATTCATCAGTTGGACAACTCGATCAGCTTATCACACTGTGCGTATGCGCAACATTTTCCATGTTCAAGATCTGTTAAAAACTACAGTGTGTGAATGTGAGTGTGCGTGTCTGTGTGTGTGATATTTCTAAACAGCTGCTGTGCCATTAGTTGTATTTAATTTTATTTGTCGCGTCTGGTTCAGTGATCGATTTAAACGGTTTTCTATATATCAATACATAACTATCACAGAATGTACACAAAGTCGAGTCTGAATATAGTGAACACCTAAATTTACTATTTGAAACAAACGAAAACTTCAATATTTCGGGCAAGTCCTTAAAGGCAACTTGAAAAACTCTCAAGTCTCAATTCTGATCGTTCCTAAAATGGTTCTCTACGTCCAGACAGCTAACAGCTTAATCCAGCGGTGGGCACGCAGTGGCTCCGGGAGCAGCGACTGCTCCCAACTCACACAAAAGACTCGCTGTTGTTGTTGAGGTTGTTATTGTTGTGCTCTTTAATTTAGATTTCGTGCCCACCTCTGGTTTAATCATTTAACTTTAATGCCATGTTAACAACTCTCTCTTAGAATAAGCATAAACTGTGGGACTAGTAAGTATGTATGCTATTTTTATGCTGTTACATAAATATATCACATTTTATACAACAATTTTAAAGTGAAGGAGGGGAGGCATAAATATATAGACAGGGCAATAAGTCTCTAAATGCAGGATATAGGAGAAGAGTACATATAATCATACAGACAGTGGCATGCTGAGTAACACAATCAAAAATATATTCACCTTTAGCTGATCTTCACTTCATAAATATTCTTTTGTTGCTTTTCTTCAAAGTACTTCAGTTCTGTTTGATGCCAATAAAAAAAGCTTCCTCTCTTTTGATTAGACTTCCTGCTTGCATCACGTTTATATTGAGATACAATTTTTTATTTAATAAGGCACACGCTAGTTATTACCTCAATACGGAATGGTCTCATCTGGAAACCTTTCTTGGCAGCAAGTTCTGCTCCAGCGACTTTTATTTATTATCGAGTTGTTTTTGTTGTTGTGCCTGTTGTTGTTTTATGACGATGGCAACAACAATTGGTTGAAATTCAAACTACGAAATGAAAACATTTCGAAATGCTCAACTAAAGAAATAAAACAACAAAAAACAAATGAAAATTGCAAGACAAACAAAATTGTTGAGGAAACGTTTCTAAGAAAAATTTATATTCGTGTTTTGAAATGTAAGTAAAATTGTGCACACACAATATGTGCCACATATTATTTCAGAATAAGCACATATATACACAGATTCATATGTATTTGTGCATACAAATATATTTATAAAGTTATATTTTTAATTTGCTTAATTAGAAGAAAGACAAGAACAAGCAAATGGAAAAGAGAGCGCACAGAAAATGCCGCCGGCAAAAAAAAAAAGAAGAAATAAAAGTGATTGACTAGGGGATACCCTATACATAGACATTGAAAACATTTATAATTTCTGTTTAATGCGATTGTAATGCAAATTTAAAATTTTTAAATATAAGTATAAGATTTTAAAATACTTTATACGATCGGTATTAATTACCTTCTACAAAAATAAACATACAATTATTTTGACGTAGAAATAATACAATTATTTAAATATTGTTTTTCATTTAAATAGAAAAAATTGTTTTGTTGATTAATTTAACCATAAAATGTACTCAATAACGAATTCAGTTTATAGCATTCTAAACAGATTTCTCATTGTTATCACCCTATTTTTAATGGTGACACAGGGTATAAACGTTCAGTAATTTGCGACGAAATCGAAATCGATAAACGTGATCCACAAAGTACTCAAACTGAACCGAACTGAATCCGTCACTAGCTCTGTTTATGCACAACATGTTTGTGCTGTCTTCCATTCCAGCGAAGCCAAGGGAAAATGGAAATTTTAACCTAAAACTGAAACTGAAACTGAGCCTATAAATAGTGCGATATTGGGTCGGGACAGTGACAAAGCACTGTGACCGTTCCATTTCTCACGCCAAAACATTTTCGTAAAACTCTAATTGTTGGGGACTCACAAAATGACTGAGGGAGGTGTCGGATAGTGTGGGGAGTGTCTTTAAGAATTTACATACATAAGTAATCGATTTTTGGCGTGCAACTCCTTCAACAAAACTAACTCGACTCGTTTTCGGTAACGTCTGCAGCTTAGGAGAACTCTCAATTAAAGATGGGAGCGTGACACGAGCACAATAAGAAATCTCAGTCATTGGCAACAAATAATAGATGATTTACTTTCTAAAATACTACAAAATTATTTATTTATTATTTATATTTATTTCGCCTGTAATATATTTATTGTGTTCTTGTCGTGTCACGAGCACAACTCTACACTACACTACAGAAACCAGTTTGCTTAGATACTTGCACTATTCAAGGTTTTCTAAAATACAACAAACTAGTTCCGCAGCAAAAGTCGCATCCAGTATAGTTTTATACTTTTGGGTGTTTTTTTTTTTTTTCCTATTTTTCGTTCTTTTTATGTCGAAAATTGAAAGTTATGTGCCCTCGTCGCTTATCAGAAGGAGGTCACACTGCCGAGTGGTCAGTTTATAGCGGAAAAAATGAATGCAAAATGCCGCAACGTGTCACAAAGCTCGTCATGAGAGACTTGCGTTGGGTAATTCCTACAGTCCACACAAGTACACATAATCGCAGAAATAATGGAGATGTACTCATAACAATCTCGGAACTGTAGACAAGCGTGCGAATGAGAAGCAGGTCATTGTTTGTTGTTTGTTGTTGGGTACGGAGAAAACCATTGTGCATGTAACAATACTCACCGTAGATCTCTGAACTCTCTAGGATTTCTGAAAATTTCAGTTGTATAATTAGGTATTAGTTTAATTGAGTTCTTATCGAGAAATGTTGCTAATAGCCATTGGGTTGTCATAGCATCAAAGTAATTGAATTCTTATCTGTCATATGGTTATCAAATTAATTATATAGAAGCTCTTTCAGTTGCACACCATAATTAGCTTCATATCACTATGTTTCTACGGTATGTGAAACGGAACAGGAAACTCGAATTGCAAATATTATTTAGTAAGTGTGAGGGTTATTAAAATCTTTAAATCGAATCAAATTCTGCCATTTTAAGTAATCCCAAAAACCATAACTTTATCTTTCCAGTCACAGTATATATTTGAATTCTCTATTTATATTCGTTATATTATCATTTATTTATATAGCCTAGTATTGTTACACAAGCGCCTTAATTTAATTTTGCATATCTAATGCAAATAATTACTCAACATTTATAAATGTTTGTAAATTGTTACCTATTTAAATATTTATATTTTAAAAGTTTCAAGAGTTATCTTTTCAAAAAATTGACCCTGACCACTTACCATTGCCATTTACTAAATTTTGAGTTTGAATTTTTGGTTTCTTGAGACACTTGTTCGCAATTGGTGTTTTTGTGTTCGGGTGTTGCTTTGAAGGTCTTATTGCTCTGCCTAACCCAATTACACACACAACTGAGTTAGGCCTTTGTTTGCCATGCTCACCTGCAATTTGCTCCAACGCCTTACCTGTTATATAAAGCTCAAAGATTTAAGCTAGCGATTAGAATTGCAATGTGGCTTCAAGTGAAGGAAGGCATAACCAACAGCTCGCTGTGGAAGCAACGTGTCGTTTAACTAGCCCTACCCTTTTTTGCCCTGCCCTGCCCTGCCCCTTTTCTATGGAACTTTCATAATGGCGAGCATTACGCGAAATTATTTCCGTTAACTTGGAACAATATGCCGATAAGGTTCACAAATTCGAAATAACCTTGAACGCGTTACAGTTTTGAACATGTGCTCGTTGAGTGAAAAGTTTTGATAAATCTTTCAAATTCTCAATCAAGCATATTCTACAAATCTCCAACAGCGCAAATTCAATTAACATTTGTTATTTTCGAATATCAAAATTTTTACTGAATCACAATTAGTTTTTCAATTAAAAAATAAGGCATAATATTCGGATTAAATGAATTAACTGATTTCCCAATTTGATAATAATTAATAAGTATATATGTTTTGAAATCTCTGTATATAAGTATTTTGAGCATGGACTCTAGAATGTTTTTCAACTTGTTTTTGCTTTGAATTGTCAATTCTTATCTTTGCTTAAATTTCGTGCAAAGCTGAACTTGGAATTATACATGTGGTTTTTCTATGGCATAGAAATTGTATGTCTAGAGCTGAAAGAAAATAAATAATACAGACAATGGTTGAGTGAAAAGTAAAAATGGTCGGTTGGCAATCGCAGAAAACACACTTGCTCATAAATACCGCACAAGTGTCGAAAGACGGTAGAATTTTCTCTTGGTTGATTTTTTAGACGAGTCACGCCAAAGGAATTAATTTAAGAGCAGACAATGAGCCATTGACTGACTGATGAACTGACTGCTTGAGTGTGGGGCATAAATTATGCGCCACTTACCACCTGTCGGTAACCGCTAACCGGGGCCAAAGGGGCAAAGGCTGAAGAGGTTACTCATGCCAACTAATTTTCAATTTGTGTGTCAACTGGCGTGTTGGCCATCATTTCTCTGGATCGACCCACAATCGCCGCTTGGCTGATTCCTGTGCGCAGTGCAAAGTGGTCCGATGATTCCGGCAGTTCTATGAACTGAACTGTATGCTATAAATATATTCTGGGTGTAGTCTAGGGACAACCGAGTGTTGACTTGCCTTTGCCTTTGCTTATTAACCCACATTGTTGGCTGTGGGTGAACCAACTCTTGGCCAAGTTGTGGTCTCAGCCACAATACACTAATAATAACATTAGGCGTTGCCATTGACGGGCCCTGGAAATGGATCTGGATCATCGAGCTGTGGCACGGGGGGCTGTTTTGTTGACGCTTTGGCATGGGGGCTGTTTTGCATGCGACACAACGGCCAAAGTTGTGGCCAAAAGCAATAGCAAAAAAGTGGCATAAAACAATAGCGGTGAAAAGCTTGGGAAAAAGTCTCTTGCCAGTTGGTAATTGCCACATTGAATCCGCTACATTTGTGTAATCAACTGCATTAATTATTGTGCTCCATGGATACACAAGTACATACATATGTATAAAACATAAGTGCTTTATGTGGGTGCAGAATATCTATAAACGGTCTTAATGGGAATTGGAGCCTTGCTAACTGCAATTGTAGGGTCAAGAGTTACGGCTATAAAACCCAAACGAATCTGCATATATATTTTGAGCAAACTTAATTTAATAAAAACTCTAAAACAGCGGTGGGCACGAAATCTGAATTCGTTACCAGCCGCTGGCTCCCGGAGCCATTGCGTGCCCATCGCTGAAGAGAATGTAGCACAACAAATGAACAGCTTTTAAGTTAACAGAATTCCAAAGTTACAATGTCATTTACAATTCCTAACATTTCAGAATTTCAATAGCTATAAATATATGATTTTAAGGGCTTCAGTCTACGACTTTTAAGATATTCTACTGTATAATAAAATTCTTAACTGATTTAACAATAGATTCTTTAAAAAAAATAATTTATTGATCGTCTCTTAAATTGCAAGACTTGTTCTAAAAACAAAAGCTTAAAATATCCGGTTTATAATACAGTGCGTGGCGTATGTTGTCCGACTGCTCATATTCAGCAGCTTTCTATATGCTGGATAAACATTTACGAAAGAGATTGTCTTTTTATACTCCTAGAATTAAAAATATATATTTCTCTATAGTTTATATCGTTGTAGTCTTAATTCATTGAATTTTATGTAGTAGAGGTGAAATTGCTTATCTCTGAACTGGGTGACAAAACATGAGTAAACAATGATTTAAGTCGAGTAATAACGATGAAATCATCTTTGGCAGTCGCTGTACTTAACGAGTGCAATCAGAACAGCAAATACAGGTGTCTTATTATTATACCCATTACTCAAAAAATAAGTTAAAGGGGATATTGTATTCGTTGCAATGTATGTAACAGGGAGAAGGAAGCATCCCCGACTCATCGTAACAAGATTGGACAAATAGAAAGGTGGTAATGGCATGCAATAAAAATATTTAAGACTTATTAAAATAAGTAACGGGTATTCTATAGTCGGGAGCTAGACTGTAGCTTTCCCACTTGTTATTATTATGATTATTTCAAAAGAGGGGAATGGAAATCAATGTTTGTCATCCAACAAATACTGTTGTCAGTTTAAAAATCGTTTTGCAATTTCGTATATACAATTTGCAATTCTGAGACGTGATATAATAATGCATTTGAATGCAATTCGAATGCTGAAATTAGTTAAAAACGTTACGACGGAAAGAAAACGATAAATAAAACGAATTAAAATTGTTTACATTTTCGACTTGGCTAAGCAATTATGAGGCAACGCAAAAAAAAGTTATTGGCACGGGCTGTGAAAATGGAACGGTGACAACACTGGCGGCAAAAACCTTTTGAAGTGCAATTTGCCTTGACATGAAACGACGGCAAATTCTGTGACTCAGAATTGGGCTAAATGAGATTGAGATTCCATGTGCTTGTGTTTTTCAACTCACAACTGACCCCAAGTGTCTGCGATTCTGGCCGAGATCTTTGTCTTTGGTCATTTCTCATTTTTCGAGAATTTTGACAAAAATTAAGCACGTTGATGTCATTGAACCTTTTTTGTATATTGCCCATTCCTGCTGTTGCTATTGTTATTGTTATTGTTATTCTTGTGGTGGCTCTTCATTTTATTGGCTTTGTCTGTTGGCAACTTTTTCTTATGAGATCATAACACGAAAACGCAGTGAGAACGTTTAGGAGACATTATTGACAAAACTTTTTTTAAGGCACACTCTATTCCAATGAATAACGTTTGGACAGAGACACGTTAACACGCCAAACGCCCGCAACATCAACGGCAAACGGAATGCCCATAAAGGCAAATACAAAAAAAAAAAAAAAAAAAAAAATAAAATAAAAATAAAACAATAAAAATAAAACAAGTTTACACAGAGAGCCCAAAACAAACAGCAATAAATTTATGGCAGCCGGTGGTGGTTGCCAAAGCTCCAGCACTGTTAGTATTGCTGATCTATGCAGTGACTGACAACAGCTACGAATGCCTGACGAAGCTTATTTAATTAACACCGCTGTGCGAACGCAGTGAACTGCGCAGTCAGCAGCATTGTGGAATTTTTAAAAATTTCCATAACGCTCGCAATTTCAAATGCAATGCGAGCGCGCGTAAATTCTGAGTTATAGTGTTGCCAGACTGTTGTGCTGAACGATTGCTTAGCTAGCTGCACTCTTTCAACACCCGTCACACGCTTAAGTAACTCATGCGTTCTCTCTTTCACTTGCACACTCGGTCAATGTTATTGATTTCTCTTGCGAATAAACAGGGTTGTTAAACAAATGCCAGACAACTCAGACTTGACACGGAATTTTCATTTGATTTGTGATTTTTGTGCATAAGAATTTTGGAGTGTATTTAATAATAATAATTACTAATAATCTGGCATGTGAATGCAAGTGCATCGTGTAAAATGCACAATGTCCTCTACTGTGTGAAAAGAACTCAACAACAAAAACAAAAACAAACATCGACACAGAACAAAGCCAAAAAGGCAGCGCAATTAAATTCTAGCGAATTAGAGCTTTGAATTGTCATCTTGTGGAGAAGCTGCTGCAATATGGACGACGGCACTTCACAAAGTTCGGCCGCAGCGCCCATGACCAGAGAGAACATCCCATTGTTGACTCGCCAGCGCAGTCGCTGGTATTCATTCAGGTGAATCATCGTAACATTCCCAGTGACCCCCGTTCCGTTAGGCAAACGAACAAGCTGGTTTATCAGCATTTTCGCATCGCTTTAAATACATACATATGCATATGTAGTTTCACCACCCCCAGCACCCGCTTAATTGTCAGCCAGTGAGACTTTGATAACAACAACACAAGCGCAGTTTTTCTTACTGCCCCTCACACACTCACACTTGCAAATACACTTATACAAATACAGATGCTCAATGTGTATGTGTGTTTTTGTTTGTGTATCAGTTTTCAGTCTTGTTTATACAATTTTGAATATTGATTTTTTGCCAAGGTCATTTCCGTTGCAATTCCTTGCAGAATATAGTAACTTAAAGCTGATAAAAAATACACATACTCATTAAGACATCATTATGGTATATTTTAATTCGTATTTTTCATGACTATGAAAATTGCTAAAAAAAAATCCCGTTTTCTTCCTTTTCATACAAAAAATGGCCTGTTAGAAATTTAAAAAAAAATTATAAAAAAATACCATCGAAGAGATTTTTGAAATTTTTTGCAGTTACTTTTAGAATTGTTTGAAGATTTTTTTTGCATCAAAAAAAAGTTTTGTTTGAGACCGAGGAAAAAAGTTGAAAAATAGACTTCCAAGGATGAAAACTATGTTTAAAGGACATTTCGTCCTTTAGTTCTGTGGAATTTTAAAATTCCTGGACCTAAAAAGAGTATTGACACCAAGTTTGTCAGAATCGGACAATAAACACCCAAGATATAAATTAAAAAAAAAAATTAATTTTTCAACTTAAAAAGCGCGGACTAGGACTTCATTTTAGAACTATGGTTTCTTGGTGAAAACATCTTAGAATTGACCATAGATTACGAAAATGGGTTACCATTTTTTCATTTTTTCGGGCCCATACAATTCGATGCTCTACTGTATACCCTGTATATGTACACAAGTATTATAAGTTTTTGTATTTAAAATTTAAATGAAAACCATTTGTGAATAATAATAAGTAGTAGGGTATCTAATGGTGCATACCTTTTCTGCAGTAGAATAGTTGGCCTGCAATTAGTTGCTTGTAACTGTTTTTCTTTTTTAAAACTCGTGAGAACTTGATTTAGGAACTCGACTCGGATTTATCGGACGCAGCTGCAAAATGACTTCACAGATGCTCTATCAAACGATTTATGTCAGTAATTACATATATGTTTTTCTCTGGTCTTACAGCTGCTGGCGGAAATGGTTTAGGCCACGCGAGCTGCGGGCCCGCAACGTCAACCTGGGCAGGCCCAACACCGAGAAGTTTCCACCCAATGAGATACGCAACCAGAAGTACAACTTCATCACGTTCCTGCCGTTGGTGCTGTTCGAGCAGTTTCGGTTCTTTCTCAATCTGTACTTCCTGCTGATGGCTCTGTCGCAGTTCATACCGGATATACGCATTGGATATCCGTACACCTATTGGGGTCCGCTCGGCTTTGTGCTTATGGTGACCATTTGTCGGGAGGCTGTGGATGATCTGCGGCGGCATCAACGTGATCACGAGGTCAACTCTCAGAAGTACAAACGTCTGTCGGCCTCCCATGGCAACGGGTATGAGATGGTGCCCAGTTCCAAGCTCAAGGTGGGCGATGTTATCGTTGTGGAGAAGAACGAGCGAGTTCCCGCCGATCTCATTCTGCTCCGTACCAGCGATCGCAGCGGCTCCGTCTTTGTGCGCACCGATCAGCTCGATGGCGAGACGGATTGGAAGCCACGTCTAGCGGTTCCGTATACCCAGAAACTTAGCCGTGATGCCGATCTGTACAACATTGATGCCAGCTTCTATGTGGAGAAGCCACAGAATGATATACACAGCTTCATCGCCACCTTCTGCATGACAGACGGCAGCGAGGACACTGGACTCAGTGTGGAGAACACTCTCTGGGCCAACACTGTGGTTGCCGCCGGCACCGCCACTGGCATTGTCATCTATACGGGCTGCGAGACGCGCAGTGTGATGAATAACTCACAGCCACGTTCCAAGGTGGGACTGTTGGACACGGAGATCAACGGACTGACAAAGGTACTTGTACTCTCATTTCATGGATTAAGAAACACATTTTAAAGCAAGTTTAATACAAACTCTTCTATTTCAGGTGCTTTTCTGTGCCGTTCTGGGACTCTCGCTGGTCATGATGATGCTGAAGGGATTCGGAGGTCCCTGGTACCGCTACATGTTCCGTTTTGTGCTGTTGTTCTCGTACATTATTCCGATCAGCTTGCGGGTGAATCTCGATATGGGCAAGGCCTTCTACTCGTGGCAAATGCAGAACGACGACAACATCAAGGGCACCGTGGTGCGATCCACAACAATTCCCGAGGAGCTGGGTCGCATTTCGTACGTACTGACTGACAAGACGGGCACGCTGACCCAAAATGAAATGGTCTTCAAGAAGATCCATCTGGGCATCGTCTCACACGATGCGGATACGTTTCATCACATTGGACAGATGATACAGAAGCTGTCGGGCAGTATATTGCAACAGCAACAGCAGCAGGGCAGCCTCTCGAGCTCCAGCAGTGCGGGGGAGAACACCAAGCCAATTATGTTTGCTGGCAATCGCATGCGTCGTCCAGAGGGATGGCGCGAATGGGAGGCAGTGCGTGCTCTGGCCCTGTGCCACAATGTGACGCCGGTGAGCGACGATGAGGACAATCGCTCAGTGTCCACCGCCTCGACAGTGACTGGTGGCAATAATTCACCCACGAAATCTGTGATAAACATTGAGGCTCCCGGCAGCACCGACACAGAGCATCAGTATCAGGCCGCCTCTCCCGATGAGATTGCATTGGTCAAGTGGACCGAGCAGGTTGGCCTGACTCTAATTGCTCGGGATACGAACACCATGACGCTGCAGGTGAAGACGGCCAGCGATGAGAGTGAGTAGCCTTAAGTGCTGTCACTGAAATCTTTGCTAACTATTACATGAATCCTCCACAGATGACATACTGTTGCATTACCAGATTCTTCAGCTGTTTCCCTTTACCAGCGAGTCCAAGCGCATGGGCATCATTGTGCGTGAGAGCAAGACGGGCCAGATTACGTTCTACCTGAAGGGTGCCGACGTGGTCATGTCCAGCATTGTGCAATACAACGACTGGCTAAGCGAGGAGTCGGGCAACATGGCACGCGAGGGTCTCCGCACTCTCGTCGTCGCCAAGAAGGTGCTCACCGAGGAGCAGTACAATGACTTTGAGACACGTTACAATGCGGCTCGTCTGAGCATTTCGGATCGCGTGGCCAAGGTGGCCGCCGTCACCGAGTCCCTGGAACGTGAAATGGAGCTGTTGTGTCTGACCGGCGTGGAGGATCGCCTGCAGGAGAACGTGCGTCCCACGTTGGAGCTGTTGCGCAACGCTGGTGTCCGTGTCTGGATGCTGACCGGCGATAAGCTGGAGACGGCGTGTTGCATTGCCAAATCGTCGCAGCTGATTGGACGCAATCAGGGCTTGTATGTTCTGCGTTCGGTTAAGACGCGCACGGAGGCGCATCAGGAGCTGAATCACTTTCGGCGCAAACAGGGTCACGCTCTGGTCATATCCGGCGAGTCGCTGGAGGTTTGTCTGCAGTATTATCGACTCGAGTTCTTGGAGCTGGCCACCGCCTCCCCCGCAGTCGTCTGTTGCCGCTGCTCGCCGACTCAAAAGGCCCAAGTGGTGGCCCTCATCCAGAAGCACACACGCAAGCGCACCTGTGCTGTCGGTGATGGTGGCAATGATGTGAGCATGATCCAGCAGGCGGACGCTGGCGTGGGCATCGAGGGACGCGAGGGACGTCAGGCATCGCTGGCTGGAGACTTTAGCATTCCTCAGTTCTCGCACATTGCCAAGCTGCTGTTGATCCATGGTCGTCGCAGCTACAAACGCTCTGCAGCCCTCTCCCAGTTTGTTATACATCGTGGATTGATAATTACCACACTGCAGGCTGTTTTCTCGGCTGTCTTCTATCTGAGTTCGGTGGCACTCTATCAGGGATTCTTGATGGTCGGATATTCCACTCTGTACACGATGTTCCCGGTCTTTTCTCTTGTGCTCGATCAGGACATTACCTCGGAGACAGCTGTCACGTATCCGGAGCTATACAAAGATCTGTCCAAGGGACGCAGTCTCAGCTATAAAACGTTCTTCATTTGGGTGTTGATCAGCATCTATCAAGGGGGCGTCATCATGTATGGTGCCCTCATACTCTTCGTGGACGAATTTATACACATTGTGGCTATCAGTTTCTCCGCGCTAATTATGACAGAGCTAATCATGGTGGCGTTGACAGTGCGCACCTGGCACAGGTAATAAAGACACCTATTCAGTTTGTAAGTTAAATAAAATATCCTAAATATATTTCAGGCTAATGGTCTTGGCTGAGTTATTCAGCTTGGCGCTTTATCTAATCTCGCTGGCTGTGCTGCATGAGTATTTCGGTAAATATTAACTTGATAAATCTCTATCTGAGTTATCTAATATCTTAATCATATTTTTTGTAGACTGGGAATTCATCTGGTCGTACGACTTTCTCTGGAAGGTATCGCTCATCACGGTCGTCTCCTGCTTGCCCTTGTATATAATCAAGTTCTTGCGCAAGAAATGCTCGCCTCCATCCTATTTGAAGCTCTCTTAAAAATTGGATCTATCTGGCCGAGCATTTTCGTTTATGAATTCAATATCTCCATTTTTCTTAAATTATTTTGCACAACCTTTTGTACGATTTACTGAAGTGTTTTTTTTATTGTTTTTGTCCAAGTTCTGCCAACCACATTAAAACCCTATGCGTGATATAAAATGTAATTACTTATCTTTTGCAGTTTCTTACTCTTCATGTTTTTTAATTGTATAATTTGTTGAACTACGCAAAAGTGAAAAGAATGGAAAGGAAAGTGATTATGTATACACATTTAAATGATGATTAATATTTAAGTCGCAGTAAACCAAATTATGTTACTAATTATTTAATGATGAGAGTAAAAGTATAATTAAATGTATCTACATATGACTAAAACCGAAATCAATTATAAATGTATGAAAACGACAAATAGATTTTGTATTAAGTATTAGAGATCACAACATATTAATATTAATAAATACATCTATGATAACTTAACTGTATGAATATCTCAATTTCTTCAATGCGAGCATATCTATCGTCTTAAAACTTTACCCAAATATAAAAGACCTTTTTAATTTTGTTTACAATCTTTATTTACCACCATTTTGTTTGTTGTTTGGTTGCCATAATACTAATTCACAATGCTTTGCTTTCAAATACATAATAATAGTTAATTATACTTCACATTATGAAAGTATATATGCGTATTTATGGGTTCGATTTAGCTTTATTTTTTTTTATAACACATGTATTTCTCCATTTGCTTAGCTTATCTTAATGTGCATCTCATCCGTCAACTTTTGCCACATTTTAAAAGATTTCATTTTTTCATCTCGTATATGTAGTTGTTGTAGTTTGTGTTGTTCTTGTTACTGTTGTTGTTTTTAATAAAAACCTTGCTTTAAATATGACTTGTAAATTTGCTGTTCAGTTTTGTTGTAGTTGCTAATGCAATTCAGATTTTAAACACAATTTCGAATCATTTTGCATTAAGTTATTTTATTTTGAACTCTTTTTTTTGGTTTTATAGGTTTTATTCATTTTGCTTAAATGCGCAGAAATACTTTAAAAGTAAACAATTTGTTTTTAGTTCTAATTTATTTCATTTTTTCCTTTGAAATTTCTCAATTAATTAATTTTATTGAAATTTATGTATTTATTTTCAACGCATGCATTTAAATTGTTGGCTTTAAAATTGTTTTTTTTTTTTTTGTTTTTCTGTGTGCAATTGTTTAATAAGTTTTTGATTTGATTTCTCTATAGGTTTCTCACTAATCGCAAATACTTGTTGAGCAATTGATGGGATCTACTCTAAGTAGTACTTATCTGAGAATGTATTGTATGAGTTATGAACCAACTTCTTGCTAACCGAACTGAAACATTAAATACCACCTTAAGTAATCTGTATTGAAAAGATTCCGTCCAACAGTTCTAGTATCTTAAAGCTTTGCCATTTCTTGTTTGTTGCTTAAAAATTTGAATACAAATACAGATTCAAATACAGATACAAATACAAAATAGCTGACCATTCAAGAGTGTATCTGTGTACGTACAATAAGTATATATATATAATATATACATATAAGTATTTACTCTGACATTTCTTCTAATTTACTAAAAATCTACAAAATATAATATTTAATTTCTTAATATATGTTTGCATATACTTATTTATGTATGTATGCTTTTTTATGATTGTTTAACATTTAAATATATTTATGATGATTCTATTCAATTGGTTTTCGATGAGGTCAACTTTGATTTGGTTTTTAGAATATGCAACTTTGAGTTTTTGTTTTGAAGAATATTTGTATTCGCTCGGTATGTGAAATTTTTTTTTTTTTTAATTTTTCTTTATTTCATAATTTTTGATATGTGCTTACTGTTTTATTTTTGTGGCTAATTCTTGTTTATATATTACACAATCCAAAACGTTTTTATTAATTTGTTATATGTTAATAATTTTGTATTATTAGGCTTTCCATTAGATGTTTATTTAATAATATTCAGTCTATATAAACATACATTTATACATTTATGCTAAAGGCTTGAACAAAAACTAAAAAATATGAAGCATTTTTTCAGTTCTGCTAAAACCCTAACCATAACTGGCTTAAATGTGCCACAAAAAAGTTAAACAAATTCGAAAAACCAACAAAATATACACATACTAATTATGTATAGTAAAAATATGATTACAAATTAAATACCCACGATTAAGTATTCACGGCGAGCCGAGAATTTGACACCCTTGCAGATTCCTAAAGAAAATTTCTGTTTGTTTTCGGAAACTAAAATAGATATTCTATTTGATTTCATAAAAATATTTGAGTTTCTCCATTATAATTTTTTTTTTATGATGGCAATCAGGGGAAGTTATACTTTCCATTTTCGTGAAATTTTCAGAGAAATCAATTTCATTATATTATTATATATTTTAATTTGAAAAGTGTATTCTCAACAATATAGCTTAATGTACTACGAATTAAATTCCTTATAATTTGAAAGTAGAGTTTGAAACAAATCGAAAATTATAAAAATCCTTTAGTAAAGCGATCGATGGATTTCTGAAAATTCGATTTCATTATTTTACGCTCTGCAAAGGGTATAAAAAGGAAAATCTAAATATTGAAATGATTTAAACCACTTTAGGCATACGATACGAGTATATATTTAATATTTGTTCGTGCTATGTGTGTGAGTGTGCCTGTTTTTTTTATAATTGTTGCTGTAATGTAAATCTATCGAAAATTAATTATAATTTATATTTACTCGGACATAAATTGTACTTCTTGTTTTTTCTTTCTGTTTGTAAGTATTTTGAGAATTCTATTTGTTTTATTATGATTGGTGTTTGTTGATGTTGTTGTATTTGGTTTTGGTATTCATTTTACTGCATATGTGTGTGTATGTAGTTAAATATCGTTTTGTATTGATTTGTTTGTTAACACATTCCTCTTGACGAGTTATAATCATTGCATTTGATTTTGTTTTTCATTTTGGTTTTTGTTAAAGTTTTCTATTACAACATTTTATATAGTATTTTTATTTTGTTAGGTGTTTATTTATGATCTTTAATCTTTGATTTCATTGTTTAACATTTGCGTATGTATATATGTATTCGTATATAATATATTTGTATATATAGAACGTATATGAAAATCAACTATTTACATACACATAAGTATTTAAAATACATATAAGTTTGCTAAACGTGTAATTATATGGTAGGTAAGTATATAATTTTCTATATACTTATATAGCATATATGTATTTGTAGTCTGTTGTCCAGTTGTCCAGGTCATTGAATTGTGGTATAAGGTATGCGATTCACAAATCTTTAGAGCCCTCAATTTAACATTAACATTATTATACAATTACTTTTTGGGTTCTGAGCAAAAGGTATTGTTCATAACATTTTCTTTAATACTGTTTTCAATAGGCTTAACATCATACTCACATACGTACATAGAAGTATGTATTTTAATTTTGAATTTTTAAATATTTGCTTTGGATTTTAATTTATAATTGTTTAATGTCGTGCGCATATCATTTTATTCATATTTTATATTATATTTCTTTGGTTTTTATGCAGCTTCTGCCCTGCAAGAAAATATTCATTTTATTGTTAACTAATTCATATTTTATTGTTTGGTTATCTTTTTTGAGTTGCTTTTTTTAAACTTTCTTTAATTCATTAAATTCTAAACAATGCCAAGCATGTCTTAAAAATTACATTTATCTATTATTTATTATTTACTGTTTCTCTTTTGCGCTACAAAGTACTGCCGATTAAGTTTCATAAGCACTGTGCACAGTGTCCTGAGTGCCATCAACTTGCAACTAAAATATGTATCTATTTTTTTCTTGCAAATAATGCTGCATTTAGTATTTTTTGCACGCGCTTTTTTACACCTGCACCGATATATAAAATTTAGTGTATAAATAAGACATTAAAATCAAATGAATGTGAATAACATAGTGAATACGTTTACTAGTCAGTAAGTGAGTGTACAGAGTGTGCCACACCTTTAGGCAGTATGTGTTTCTTTTTTTTTTGGGTTTTATGACTTAACAAAATTGGAGTAATTAATCAATTAATGGACGCTGTTTGTGTTGATAAAAATTTCAACTTTTTTTTTGCTGAACACAATTGCTGTTAATTAAATTTAATGGGGGGTGGGGGTGTCTGTGAGGGTGTGCGTGAGGGTGTGTAGTTGTAACATAGAAATGTTCAACTTAGTCCATTGTAAAACATTTAAAATTGTTTAAAATCGATGAGTCTGCGTAAACTCTATTCGGGATACGACAACTACACATACATACATAACTATTTAAAAGTTACTCGAATTACATATGACGAGTATATGCAATGCTGGTTGACGCACAAAACGAATTACTACTGTAGCTGGCAAAAGCGGCTACACATACATACAAAAAAAAACTGGCAAAGCTTTTACAAAATTACGAAACTACTTTACAGTTACGAATACTGAATATTGAATACTGAATACCGAATACCGAATACTGAATATATTCTGAATATATACCAAATACTAAGCGCTGATCTATCGACATAATCTGGCAGATGGTTTTCTTTTCTTTTTGTCTTTTTCGAAAAATCAACGTACTAAATGTTTGGAAATCTTAAACTAACCACTGTGCGCATGCGATTCGGCCGCCGCTAGATGGCGCTGCTCCTCGTTGTCGGCCAGACGGGCCGCCTCGCATTGCGCACAGTGCTTCTCCAGAAACTTCATGGACAAGTGGAACGTATACCGGTGCCGGGTACAACGCCTTTACATCTTATACTCGACAATCTTGTTGGGATTGAGGAACTGCTCCCGCTGTGCAGCATCCAAATGGGCCACAGTGCGCGTCAATGCCGATCCTGAGCCCGAACCGGACCCGGAGCTCTTATGCTTGATGGAACCATCAACTCCACTGCCTCCTCCTCCTCCTCCGCTTGTACGTCCCGAATCCGTGCCAATCGGTTGATATACACCTTCTGCACTGACCACGCCCACATTGACGCCGGCAACAACGGGCTGCTGCAGATATCCGGAATATTGTGGAGGCATCTGGTAGCTGGCTGGCGGCTGCTGTGAGATGGGCCGTGGCTGCTCCGTCTGCGCAATCGGATACTGTTGCTGATGCGCATAATCCTGGCTGCTGCCACCGCCGCCAAGCACAGCAGCAGCACCACCGAGACTAGCACCACCTCCACCTACACCACCACCTCCACCACCCATGCGCGAACCGGAATCATCATTGAGTCCCTCGCCCATTTCGCCGTCCCGATTGTGACGTCCTCGGATGCAGAGTTTGGTGAACAGCCAGACGCGACCGCGATACAGCAGATAGCAGCAAAAGTGCACGAAGAACGTAAAGATGATGGCGCAGGCCGTCACAATGATGGCCTTGCCCGGCTTGGTCCAGTCCATCATCGGATAGATGGCAGTTTGGTTTTTCCTGTTCAAACATTGCAAAGGGATCAAGAATTATATACTTATACTTTTAGCTATTGTCTCTATTTATCTCACCTGTCTGTGCCGCCGGCCAAGAAATAAATTCCCGTGAATATGGCATATGCAAGGCCAATGCCTGTGGTAAAGTAGGCGTGGCTCATCTTGATCGGATGTCCCACAATCGCCAGATCAATGAGCATTATAACCGAATTGAGCACATGAACCATGATGTTCAGCGTGTCAATCCTGTGGTAAGCTGTGGGACAGAGACATATTCGAAATAAGTGTGAGTAATGTAGAAGAGAGAGATGCAGAAATGGAGAGGGATCACAACCAGGGATTAAAATCGAAACGCTTTTAGGTTTACGATTATCGGTTATGCAAAATCTTTGAATAAAGGTTTCGTAACGGTTAACCGGTTTTTGTATGTTTCGGTTTTGAAATACCGGTGTGATTTTGGTTCACAAAAAATTTAGTTTTTCAAAAATACAATTATTTGAATAATATAATAATAACAATTAAAAAGGTATTACTTTCTTAATGTTTCATTCACACATTTAATTCACATATTCTTCATATTGACGTAGTTTTGTTAAATTATAACAATTTTAATATTTCATTTAACAAATCTATTTTATTTGCGCTTATTCAGTGCTATGAGAATCATGAATATCACAAATAAAAATTTAAAATAAAAACTCAAAATTAAAAATAAAAAAATAATTTTTTTTTTATGTATGAACACCCGAAATAAGCCCTTGAAAATGAAACGGTTACTAAACGGTTATTTCGGCTTACAGATTTTTGGCTTAAAAGTTTCGGTCAAACAAAAAATTTTTTTTTTAATTTTTAGGCTCTCAATCGGTTTTTACCGGTTAAAGGTTACGGTTTCGGTTAGGGTTTTAATCCCTGATCACAACAAATGGAATTTCTCATCGCACCCTGTAAAAGAGACACAATACGTATATCTTTGCCGGCAGTAAATAATTTTTATTAGTTTTACAAATTCGATAAGAAAATTGCAAATACTCAGATCTGAATTGAGATTTTATCTGAATGAAGTGAAACACTTGATTAATTTTTATTAATTGTACATAAACGATATAATTTGAATGCTGCGACTGCGATTGCTATGTGGCGTAAAAGAAGGCAACGTCGCCCAACATTTTCTTGTTGGAAGTGGAGAAAATCTCTGTGGCCATGATCATGTCCTCGATGCCTGTAAGGAATGCATAGCAGGCAATAAAATCTATAAGCAAGAGCACCGAACAGAGGGGAATGTCAAAAATAGGCCTAATTGGCTGCTGATAGCCTGGAATAACTCGAGTCTGGAAGAGATTTATCGGCCTAATTGTCTGCTGATAGCCATGAATAACTTGAGCCTGGAAGAGCATTATGGGGCACATGAAGACCCACATGGCGCCATCTACGAAAAGGACGGGCATATTACATTCCTCACAGTTGCGGTACAGAAACAGCAGACAGAAGAAGACCAAGGCGCAGATAATGAACGAGGTGAGAGCAATGTAGAGCAGCGGAGGACACTGCGGCGGCAGCCAGAGTCCAAGCAGGAGATAAAGACACATTAATGCCATGACTTCCAGGACCCAGAGAAAATCCTCGCCCTCCTGGGCGGGCAGTAGAAAGGCGTTTCCCAGGGCCAGCAAGAAGGCAATCGTACAGCAAAATATCCAATTGGCCGGAAACTTGCGACGGAGTCGGAGCACATTCACATACACATTGAACAGGATAAGGGCAAGGCTGACGAGGATGATGGCCGCCCAGCAGCTGGCATCCCCTGGTATATCCTGCAGCTGGCCAATAAACAGAAGTAACAGAACAGACACTAGTATGAACAAGAGGGCAGCTCCAAACACTTGCAGATAGAAGCTGTATTTGAGGAGCGCCAACAGGCCACTCAAAATATCGCTCATCAAATTCCGAATTTTGGGTATGTTTATGCTGAGAGTTTTTGAAAAGAAAACATGATCTTTATCTATTTATATTTACATATGTAATCTCTCTGATTTCAAAAGCCAAACGATTCCCATTTGCTAAATATGCAAGTCGTTGCCTTGACTTGAATAGCTTAGAAAATATTTTTATTATTTATTTTTTGATTGCCATATAAGTACAGCTGCGGTGAAAATAATAACACCGCTCTTTCTTTTACTATAACAGCTATTGTAAGTCAAGTCTTAAAATTTAAAAAATATATTTGAAAAGGTCATCTAAATTCCGTTTGAATGATATATAACTTTCCTTAACCCATTAAGTACCCATTAAAATATAAGAATTTTAAAAAAGGTCTACTTTTTCAACTTTTTTCCTCGATTTTTTCCAAAAAATGTTGGGATGCAAAAACATTCTTCAAACAATTTTAGGAGTAAATGCAAAAGAAATTTTTCAAAAATATTTTTGCTAGTATTTTTTTTAATCGCGATGACTGTAAAAACAATTTAATTTATTTGCCTATTTATTTTTTGCCTTTTATCATAACCTAACCTATAGTATTATTGTACTCTATAAATATTGGAGTCATATTTCAGGGATATGAATACTCTCTTAAACGAGCCATGATGATAATACGAGCTTAAAAGTGAATTCTCAGTTTGTATTACATTTAACGTTTTCGATTCTTAGATTACAAAAAATGGTTGTATTACTATTTAAACAAGCTATTTAGTTTTTTTACAAACATCTAAGTAGGTTGCTTTAAGTATTAGTTTCGTTGACCTTTGACGGAGTTCAAGATGTCACCTATATATTATTTGTGATTTCACCATGGCCTGTCAATGTCTGTCACGTAGTTAGGTTTTGAAAATAAAATAAAATGGAAAGTTTAAATTGTATTTGACAATTAACATGTTTAGCCATATGAGATCAATGTCAGCTCCAGAGCTCTACGTACGCTCCACGGACTCGACAACGAAAAACACGACAATTCTCACTGGGAATGAGGCCACCTACTCGTTAAGCTCTGGAGTTGGCTCAAGCACGGATCCTCGCTACCAGGACAGATCACCGGCAGAGCAATCTCCGAATAATGCCAAAAGTAAGTTCATATTGCATCTACCATCGCGGATTGCATTTCTGTCGTATGTCTATGTGCTGCTCGGGTGTCAAGTGTTTCTATCGTCGCTACAATTCCTGGGCTCCACTTATCGTTGGCGTCCTCTGCTTAATGGGGCCGAGAGGAGTCTCTATTTGCTGTTGTTGTTCTTGACCTGGCTGAATTTGACGCTGGCATTTTTCGGATTTCGACGGTTGCAGTTTAGTTATCCCTTTAACTGGATCATCTTTGTGTGCATGTTCGAGAGTCTCACATTATTGGTGGTGTGTCTTTGCATTCGTGAATTGGATCTCGCCTGGTACTACATACCTATTGCAGTCACTGTGCTCTTGGTCTACACCCCCTTGGGTCTCTGGATACCCCCCAAGTTGACTCCCAATATCTGGATATTAATCCTTCTAGCCGTATCCGTGCTGATTACCACAATGGTGTCGCTGGCCAGTGGACTCTCCATGCACATCTATGTGCCCATGACAGCGTGTCTCATCTTCTTTGGTCCCTGGACTACGTACAATGTGTGTCGATTGCACTCGACGGCCCAGGACAGATCCGCGAGATTCAGATACTTGGAGATGGCGGCCCAAATGTATATCACTTATGGCTGCACTGTTGGTGGCCTGGTGATGGTCAGTCGGATTGCCAACGACTCCATTGAGTCGGAGAATTGCAAGAGTCTTGTGTTTTGCCACAAGAAATCCTTTACATACGAGCCACCATTTAATTAAATATGTATGTTTCACCACAACAACAACAACAGTCGTATTTTATATATTGTATATGTATAATAATTGTCATGTTTTGGCCTCGTTTACTTACACGGATTGTGGACCAGCAGCCAATAGCACATGGTTACAATGAAGGCATAGACTGTCGCACAGGTGTAGAGCACCCAGTAGAGATGATGCAGTCGACTCTTTTTCGCCTGCCTCACCATCTCAAAGTCCTCGCGTTCCACCATCATCCCTTGGGTGACAATCCATGCGGCCAGCCAGGCCTGAACCGTACAAAAGAGCAGGCCCCAGTGGGTCAAGTATATCCACCACTTGGCATAGTGGTGCTCATAATGATCCTCAGTCCGGCCAATGTCCAGCAGCGAGCACACCAAGGCCGCCAGGCACGTTATGGCCGTTATCCAGCGATAGAACAGATACACAATACGCACCTGAGTATTGCGCTGCCACTGCAATTGGCAAGAGATGTTAACAGGAATTTTAGTTAATTGCTCTTGACTTTCTTTTACTTATTTACTTATAAGCCAAGAACTGTATGGTATTAAATATCTTTTACATCTATGCAAATAATAAATTAATTGTCGACTTTTCAAAATATTCTTCTAACTTATCTCAAAATTCAGAATGCATGCTCGATATTTGTGTCTTAATGAAAATTAATATTATTTGTTTTTCTTATCATAAATACAATATATGGGCATTTCCAGAAAAAGGTCCACCTTGCCAAAAAACGTAAAATTGATCAAAAACTCACACATTGTGAAATTTTCTTCCTTACATGTATTCTAGTTATTTATTTAAGCAATATACTCTAGAAGAAGCTCAATAGAATGAACATATAGATCCTATATTGGAATAAATTCCCTTTTTCTAAATTATTGGCCAGTTTCTTACAAATGTACTTCCAAAGTGGACCGTTTGTAATCTATCAATTACACTAAGATAGTAAGATTGTAGCATAAACCATTTTAATATACATAAATATATTCAAAGTTTAACTTAAAACAAGTTTTTCGATCTGTTTTCGACATGTATAATAAAATTTGATGAACAAATGCATTAGACACATGATAAAAAATTTTTCAAAATGTCAACGTTTGCCATTTGTTTTTTCATTTAAAGACGTACAATAATCGCTTTCTCGACCCTGGAAATACCCATTTATAGTTTTATTAATTTTAGTTTTTATTTTATTTATCGAAAGGTTCTTACGTTAAGTTTTCAGCAAATGTTTTCATAAGTTTGGGAAAACTTTAGTTTCATAAAAGGCAAAGATTGCGATAAGGTTTTTATTTTATTTATCTGAAATTTTTAATCTCCCTGAACCAATTAATAAACAGGTAAAGAAGCTAACTATTAATAAATTTATATGTTATATTTATTATCTATTCTGAAATGTAATACTTTAAGTGAAAGGTAAAAGGTTCTGTGTATTTTACACTCGACCTATTTAATATTTTTCGAAATAAGTGCACGGACATTCAGCTCACCTGACAGAGATAGAAATTGTGGCGATGCACGTGATCCGGCGTGAACTCCGGGAAGCAGCTGTTCCACAATTTGCTAACCATCATTCTCTGATTGCCCAGGCAGCTGGTGGTGTTGTTGGCGAATTGATTGAATCCCTCGCAGCTGTCGTGCGATGGATATTGGTACGACTGATAGGCCTGTTGTTGTTGCGACTGATGTCCTGGCAGATGGGTGTGTTGCTGCTGCTGTTGGTGCTGCTGGTGTTGGTTATGATATTGCTGTTGCTGCTGTTGAGGATGCTGCTGTTGATGCTGCTGTTGCTGATGATGATGAAGATGTTGGTGATGTTGATGCGTATGATGTTGTTGATGCTGCTGCTGCTGCTGCTGTTGATAGTGATGATAGCGATGTTGTTCCGTTGCGCTGCCCGTTTCACTGCTACCGCCTCCTCCCCCTCCTCCACCTGCTGTTGTTCCTGCGCCTCCGCCGCCTGCTGCTGCTGCTGCTGCCGTTGCTGCTCCTGCTCCGGCTGTGCCGCCGTGCTCCGTTTGATATTCGTGTTGCGGCGGCGTCTTGTGGCTGTGTCTGCTTCCGCTGCTTCCGCTGTAAGGGCGCAGAAAATCGGGCAGATCAAGATCAAGGATATGCGCCAGTTGCGCCTCCTCGTCGTCGTCGTCGTCGTAAAACTCCGGATGATGGTTGCTGTTGTACTGCAAGAAGCGTACGTCTTCGAGACTCTCACAGTCCGTGGATAACAGCGCCGCTGGCAGACACTCCTCCAGGAGATCGTCCTCGTCCTCTGTGGTGCTGGCAATGCCCGGCAGATATCCGTAGTTGTCGTACGCGTCGTATCGCCTTCGTGGCGTGGCCTTGTAACGATAGCCGCCAGCTTGTAGCTCCTCTTCCGCTGCTGCCGCTGCTGCTGCTGCTGCTGTTGCTGTTGCTGCTGACGATGCTGTAAACTCCCGAAACGATTCTGCTGCCTTTGCTGCTGCTGTTGTTGCGCCTGCAACTGATGTTGCTGCTGCTGCTGTTGTGCGACTGTTGCTGGCGCTGCTGCTGAAATAGTAGTCGGTGGCTACGCTGGGCGCTGGTGGCGGTGGTGGCAACACTGGTGCCGGCAGAGCTGGCAGATATCCAGGTGAGCTACCTGTCAGCGATCGTAACGATTAACATTTATTAAATGGATTTTATTTGAAAAATATTATTTGTGGGTACTTAACAAACAATTAAAAAACTTATTTTATTTTTATATTTGAATTTAAAATTTTACATTAAAAGAAATTTCGTAGTACAGTCGAACTTCCCCAACTCGAATCACCGTTATCCAAGGAAAAAGTTCGAGTTATGGAGACTTCGAGTTATGGAATATTTTTATTTTTATTTTTTAAAAGAAACTACAATTTTATTCAATCATAAATACATTAGGAACTCCAAACTTTTCCTGTTACTTAAGACCTGTCGATATTCTCAAAAATTGGATTTTTCGTTCTTTTTCTGTATCCAGAAGAAGTTCCCGATTCAAATGACATCATAATTAATTTTCCATTTTTTAAATATAATGAAAATTGTTTTCGATGAGATACCATATTTTTTAGCCACTTCAATTTTTGGTTCAGTTTCGAATTTTTTAATAAATAAGTTTAAATATTTCTTTAAGCGATAAACACCATGGTAAATAATCTTGCACTGATGCGTTGGCAAAGAAATACATTACGAACATCTTTCCGATAGCAATTTTACAAGCGTAAATAATTGTTGATGCAATATTTTATCATATTGCATCACCATATGGTACATATCCAATCAAGCCGGTAACAAAAATAAAAAACGAAAAAAAATCAAACTTTTTTGGAGATTTTCCTGAAAAATTCTACTTACAGAAGTACGAACCAATATTTTTTTCGAGTTAAGTATAAATTCGACTTATGGAAGTTCGAGTTACGAAAGCTGAAGTGTATAAAATTTGCTCAGTAAACGCTATTGGCACTCGATTTTGTTCGAGTTAAAAAAAACTCGAGGAAGTTCGAGTTAGGGAAGTTCGACTGTATTTCTTATACGTGCAATACAGCTAGAGTACATGCAAAATAAAACTAAACCAAAGAAATAAAGATAAAACTTAAACAAAAGATATTGGTTTTTTCTATATTTTTTTAAAGTTTAGATAGTTTAGTCATTTTCAGATAATTTCGTTATGCACATTCAATATTGTTATTATTTATTTCGTATTTTTTTTAATGAAAAATAGAGTTTAAACTATTTGTCCATAAAATGGGTCTTTAGATCAAAATAAGAGTTTACATAAATTTATATAATAAAAAGTTAATTTGGTCTGACTTTTTGAAAGTCATTTATCCTATTTGGATTCCCTGTTACCTGTCGATGCTGCTAGCAACGGAGTTGGCGATGCATCAAAATTAATTAATGCTGCTGCTGGATAGCCGCCACCGCTATATCCTAGGCGATAAGGATACGGAGCACCGCCGCTGCTGCTGCTGCCGATGTAAATGTGCGCCGAGGTGGAGGGCAGATTGTACCAGCTGGCTAAATTGCTGCTGCCCAGTCCGAAACCCAGGCCCAAACCCAGGCCGAGACCCAGCCCGCTGCTGCTGCTGCTGCCGCGACTGAAGTAATAACTGTACTGTTGCTGTTGCTGCTGGTGCTGGTGCAGTTGTTGCTGTTGGTGATAATTATGTTGCTGCAGTGGCAGATAATCGTAATGATTGCTGCTGGGTAGCCAACGATGGCGTCTCTCGTAATATTGCCGTTGATGGTAGAGAAATTGCTGTTGCTGTTGGGCTAACAGCTGTTGTTGCTGTTGCTGCTGCAACTCACGCTCGAGCCGTTGCAGCAGCAGTTGTTGCTGCAGTTGTTGGATCTGCAATTGCTGCTGCTGTTGGGCGAGCAATTGCTGCTGCACTTGCTGCTGTTGCTGTCGCTGCAGCTGCAGCTGTTGTTGCGTCTGTTGTGCCTGTTGTTGCACTAGTTGCCGCTGTTGTTGTTGTTGCTGTTGGCCACTAATTGGCTCCGGTCTAAAGTATAACTGCGCGTAATCCAATGTGAAGGCGTTGCTATTTACTTTGCCTCACGCCTACCACTTAACAAGTGTTGTTGCGGTTACTGTTGCTAATGTTGCTGCCGGTTGCCGTTGCGGTTGACGTTGCTCTTGCGGTTTCTGTTGCATATACAATTGCTGTTGTTGATGTTTTTATTGCATCTGAAATTAGAGCAAGTGAAAAATACGCTTTGAGTTGAGTACTTCTCACATGTCGCGACATCTTAGGACACTAATTAGACACGCATTAAGTATACGCCTTGTGGCTCTCAATTGATGCTGGTGTTGCTGTTGCGGTTGCTGTTGCTGTTGCTTGTGGTGCTGAGCAAGATTTCTCAAGTAAGTTTTTCTGACACAAATAGACAACATTTCTCTCCTGGCTACTAATTGAGTTTATGCCTTGAAGCGTTTCAATAAAATCACAAGCAAAGCCTTTGACTTCTATGAAAGCAGCGGCAACAAGAGGAAAAACTTGCTCAACGTCGTGGATTTGTAAGACAGCACTTCCAATTAGTCTGAATAAGATGAGACGCAATACACTTCAATAATAAGCAAGTATCAGAATATCTTAATAGCCCACTTGAATTATTTTTCCACTGAAATACTCGAATTTATTCGTGTTTAAATAATAAATAAGGTCTGAGAATTTTCGCACACCTTTTGACAAATCACAATTTAAATACTCGAATTTATTCCTGTTTAAATAATAAATAAGTTCTTAGAATTTTCGTATACCTTTTGACAAATCCCAATTTAAATTTTCGAATTTAGAAGGTTTAGTGAGGTTGTTAAAAATGTAAAAGTGTGCTGAAAATATTTTGAAACTTACAAAAAAATAAATAGGTATCAGATCACCATCCAAAAATTATTTTAATAAATATAAATACAATAATATAAATATTTAAAAATTTAATTTCATATTTTAGTGGTTAAATTTGAATTTCAATTTTATTTTAATTCATGAATTCTAATAATATAATATATTTGGCAAACTTTCATTTAAATAATTTAATTTCAATTATCCATTTGCATTGAATTGAATGAAGCTTAAGCTGGGACAAACAAACAGAAAGTGCCTAATGCAAATCTTTTTGGCCCACTTTACTCATTGGATTGTCCACTGGAGCACCTAATGATTTGTGTGCTTCATTTACCAACGGCGAATAAACAAACAAACAAACTTAAATGCTAAACTAAATGGTGCAGCAACAACCTGGGCAAACAGAAGCGTCAACGACACCTAGCAAACAATGCCACAACAGTAACAGTAACAACAACAAAAACAAGAACAGCGGCAATAAAATCAGATCAAATTGAAACGCGCGTGCGGAATCAACGGCCACCAACTTCCGGTGCGGCCATTTTGTTTGGTTGGTCGCTTGAATTGAGTTCGGTTGAGTTGAGTTGAGTTTGTATTTTTGTTTTTTCGGACTGAGTTGGTTGAGTTGTCTGCATAAAACAACCGAAGCACTGCGCAAGAGTCAGACAAAATTGGGAGGTAGGCAGTAAAATGGAGGAGAGAGACGTAAGCTAAATGCATTTTGGTTGAATGTGTTAGTGAGTGTGAGTAATAGTGTGCTTGTGTGTGCGTGTCTTTTGACGTCAGCAGCAATGGCACGTCGTTGTTGTAGCTGGTGTTGTTGTTATTGCTGATGTTTACACAGCTGCGACGAGGGTCGCATTTGTTGTTATTGCTGCTCCGACTGGTTGTTGCAACATTTACATTGGCAATTTGCTTGAATACCACTCACACACACACACACACACATGCCAACATACAAACGGCACAAAGTTTCAAGCAACCTAAAGACTGTTAAGATACACACACACACACGCACACACACATGTTTGTTGTGTTGCTTACATGCACACTTCCGGCCGCAAATTCAGTGCTTGGCTTAAACCCAACATTTTCCTTTTTTGCTGGCTTTTTCGCGCACTCTTTGCAGTGCCTGGGAAAGCGGATAACTATGCCATAAGGTATGTCCAGACTTGTTCCACAGATTAAGTTGTAGTTTACCAGGGACTTTAATGCCTAAGAACTTGAAAACTATTTAAGTTGGGATTCGGTAGAAATGGATTTAATTTTGAATCATACTTGGAGAGATACTTTTAGAATATGAAATTTCCAAATAAATGTTAGATACTATTTAAATATTATAATTTTTTGTTTTAATATTCAACTTGATAAATCAAATTTACTAATTAAATTAAAACTGTTTACTCAAGAAAAATATTTAATACTTGGAACTTTTGATTCTAATAAACTTAACACAGACTTCAATTCCTGCTTAACTTACTTCTTATGCAACTTCTAGTTAATTAAAGGGTATTTACTATTTGCTTCGGAAATATGCAAATCACTGCAAAACTTTTTCCCATCGTTTTTTCTTTGCATTGCTTTGGTTTTATTTTTGTGCCTTTGGCATGAAAAACTTCGTTTAACTTTGGGTTCCAACTTTTCGCTTCAATCATTTTTACTCTTTTCTGTTTGCTCTAAGCACAGTAAAAACTGAATGAATTATGAAAGCAGAATAGCAAAAAAATAAAAACGGATTGAAAGAAAAGTTTGTTGGCTGCAGCTACCGTTTTTTAGCGTGCTCGTGCAATGGAGTGTTTATTTATAGCCACTTGGCAGGTATTTAAAAAATTTTGATAATTATTTTACAAAGGTAATTAGCAAATGCAGCACTTAACAAATCCAATAATAAGTTCCCCTTTTGGCAATTGTTGCAATTGATATTGAAATTGTAATTTGATATCAGATTACACTGGGTAAAGGGAAAATAAATCGGATTGAGGAGATTGCAAAACATTAAATGCGTCATAAATTTACTCAAGTGGCGCACAAACAAAGTAAACACACATGCACAGTTACACAACGAGAGGCAGTGCCATACATGGCGTATGAGCGATATTTAATGAAGTCGCACAAGGCAATGGCAACTGCGACTGCGACTGCGACTACGACTGCAGACGATGATGACGACAATGGTAACGAGAACACTGCCAGTCCATAATCCCAACGACAACATTAATGCTAATTTAATTACAAAAGCATGTCTCAGCATGTCCGCGTCTGTCCGCCCTCCTGCCTCTTTCCCGTCTCATTTCGTGTATGGGCGCAACTGTACCGTCTGCTAGGCCATATCCTGAATGCGTTCAAACAAGATATGTTCAAGACTCCTGGCAACTGGTACTGTTTGTCCCCAAAGAAGAATGCACATTCGATAAGTATGCTTACGTTCTTAATGTAAAATATTCTCAGTAATTTTTATGAAGTAACGCTTCAGAAACGTTTCAAACGGATATTTCGCAAGCAGAACTTGGTTAGTGGAATTAATGGAAAAATTCCAAGACTTTTGTACTTAATGTCGACTCTTGAAGTTGTTTTTAAATTGGGTTCACATAACATCTAGTTAGCTGGGAGCAAAAAAAAATCCATATAAGTTTGTGATATTGTTATGTGAAGTAGAAGTTCAATATTCAGAAACTCTCTTAGTATTTTTGAACACAGAATTATCTATAAATTTATTTTAATATTTCTTCATGCAAACAATCCTTCTGAAAAGATCCTTATTGCTTAAAAAGCAGTAAATTAGAAATTTACTTGGAATCAGATGGGATAAAAAATGCAAAAATTTTGAAAACTATTTACATTCACTAACCTATACCAATAGACAAATTGCCATGAACAAGAATTCATCAGAATTCGGAGACTGTCCAGTCTTAGAGCTTAAAAAACTAAGCAATTATTAGATATTTTACCTTATTTTAATTTCAAAATTAATAATAATTGGTATATTATGTATTGTAAATGAAGTAATATAAAATGTATTTTATGCTTTTTAAAAAAACTACATATTAATTTTAATACATTTAATTAACATATATTGTTGAATAAAAAAGTTCAATACATTTCTCACCAATTCTAGTGTCATTTGAAAGCAACGAACGTTGGGTTCGATAATTATTATTAGAGCTTTATAGAAAGTGGCTGATTTGATTCCAAGATATTATGTACATGTAACTTGAATCAATACTTTATTTTGTGCTGCCAACAGTTCAAAACCATTCTTTATAGGGTTAAAGTGCAGACTTTCTTGTTCGAGTGCCATTTGATTCTAGCTTGTTTACCAAAGTCTCCACTTTTTTCGCCAAGTGCATTTCTTAAGTAACACGTTGGGCTGTAGTATGTGCTTACTTGTCAGCCAGCTTAACTTACAGGATACACACGCTCATAACCAGATCCTGCGTCAGCTGCTGTCACATGCAGGCCGCGTTGCCTGGCAACGCATTAATTATCCTTTGAAACCGGATTCCGCATTGATTTATCAATAAGGGGCGCGTGAATTAATTGCCAACGACTTTTGTATCGAGTGCCAAATGAATTATGACTGCTGCAGACACAAAAACACAGACTCAGGCACAGACACAGACACAGACGACTCCAGTCTCAAAAGTTATGTAATAACAGTAATACAATTAAGCATTTTCATGCACAACGCTGCGTTTGATTAACTGGAAAACGGAAAAACTCTTGCTGAAATTCCAAGTCAGTCCCCCCTGGGGAAAAACATACTGCGAGGTCAAGCGTGAGGGGCAAAGAGCAGAGAGCAGAGAGCCAGACTTCAAGTTAAGTAAAGTTCAGATGAGATTCTGTTACTGCCTGAGAATGCAATTTAATTAAAATGAAAAATATTTCTATGCCAATAATGTTGCCAAGACTTTTGTTGTGTGTGCTGTGAGGCAAAATGAAAGGAAACAAAGCCAAGATCCTCGTGCTCATCAAATGGCAGCATCAAAATGTGCAAAATTTCTTCAAGCATTTACTGCTGCAAATAAGTTTTTCTAAAAGCTTTTATCTTCAGCGCTTCTATTTATATTTTTAGATAATGTTAATGAAACATATATATATATATATATACTCCAATGATTATAGAAGTTGATGAAGATGAATCTAAGTTAATTTAAATATTTTTGATTTTGTTCTTTTTCTTAAAGCAAATAAATTTAAGTAATAGGTAATTTTAAAATTAGACCTTTCTAAATTTGAGTAGTAAAAGTTAAAACTTTTATTCATAATATTTAACTAAACTAAATATTAAAAACTTTATTTCTTACATGCCACTACAAAGGCAGAGATCGTTTCTTCTATAATCTTAAAGATATTGAGATACATGGTCCTCGAATTAAAAGTCTTTCTCTTGTGGAAATAATGGTAATCCATGTGCTTATACCAATGTTGGATTCTCCGCGGATTGCCATAAGATAGCAACCAAGTAATTGTAAATTATCTATATTTATTGAATATTATAATCGAATTCTGACGATTCCTCTGAATTTATCCTGCAATAAACCTATTGTTTAAATTCTTGTCAACAAAACGTAAGTTCGGAGCTATACATATACATAATTGTAATTAAATAAATATTTTATTGAGTTAGCTGTTTTCCCTTTTCACTTTCTAGTCCATAGAAGCATGAAATTTAATTGAATTTATCAAAAATTGCAATCATCCAAGTTGCCCCCTAGGTAACCATTAACATGAGAATTAATAGAACATTGTAAAATAGATTTTTAGTTGCCTGAAGGCAAAATTAACTTTTGCAATGCATCCTTCAACGTGCAGCAGCAACAGCAACAGCAGCAACAACAACGACAACGACGACAGCAACAACAGGGGAAACAAGAAGAGCATACAACATAGCGCGTTGTAATATTGAAAACAAAATCCTTGTTGAGCTAATGTACAATTTTTATGCATGTGAGAACCTTCCAAGTGGGCGGGGCAGGGGCAAGCTGCACATCAGACACATTGATGTGTTTGTTTATGTAAACAGGAAGTGTTGCGCTGCAGGCGCACGACAAAAACTAACATACACATGAAGAGAAAGCAAGAGAGAACGAGCGCCAGAGGAGTGGAAGAGAATCGGATGGGAGAAGGAAAACAGCGACAGGCGGAAGCAGAGGGCCTTGCTTGCAATACTTCAATACGCACACACACACACACACACATTCATATATATTTATGTATAGTATATTTATTATACATACGCTTCCCTCCGCCTTATGACATTTTCAGTTTAGCTGTCTGCGATGCTCGTTTGTTTTATAACCAAATGTTTACCCACATGAAATTATAGTAAAGCCAACATTTAATAAATGGCCCCAACGAGTGCCTATGTATGGGGTATGTATGTGTGTTTGTGAAACTTTTAATGAGCTATTTATATGTCCGCTAGTCGCATGCAAGTGCCGTGACACACTCACACATCGAGCTAGAGCTTAGAGCACTGAGTCACACGCGGCGTATGAGTAACGTGCTTAAACAGTGCTCAACTATGTTGGCATTTTAGCTATTTTATAGCTAGACTTCGTTATTTTAGAGTTAAAAAAGTTAGCAGTAGACTATTTTTAGAAATGATTTAGTTGCTGTTCCAGATTGATTCTCACGTTAACTTTTATCGAAAATATATCGCAAACATAATAATAATATTTAGTGTTATATTTAGCGTTAATATTTAGTGAATTATAATGTGAAATGCTATTTAAGTCATAAGGTTGTATATAAATATTGCAATTTATCTGACTAATATATCAGTTATGTTAATTAAGTAGTAATTTTTAAGAAATATTTGTATACAAGTTATTTTTGAAAAGCTTTAATTTTAGTACAACTGGTACTGATTTAAGTGCTAAACAAAAGTTTCGGTCACTTCGTTGACTAAAGGTAAAACTCAACTAGAATTGAGATTTTCTGTATATTATCATGACAAGTGCAACGTATCTTTGCTTTCCACAAACTGTTTTGTCAGTTTGTTACGTTGACCACGTTTTGTAAATTCTGGCATTGTCAGTTATAAGCATACACAATAAATACAGTCTCTTCTGTCAGTCCGTCTGTCAATCAGTTAAGTCAGTTGGTCAGTTGGTTTGTTGGCCAGGACGAGGTCGTGTCTGTTAGTGTTGCATGACCGCCCACTTGCCACAGAATTGGCTGCCAGTTGCAAGCTAACAAACTGTGCTTAATTGACGCGCTTTTAATGATATTCATTTCATATGGCCATAAATTTACATAACCTACTTGTATTTATCGCATATGTATCTTCATAACGCCCACAGCAAACAATGTCATATCCTTTTATGGTCGAATTTAAAAGCACATGTTAAGTTTTAAATTTAAACTTGACGCTTGATGATTCCAGGTCAATTGTTATTGATTCTTATTTGCTGTGGTGTAACAGCTTTACTTAATATGCCTTCTGATATCAAGAGTAATTAATAAGTTAATATAACAAGAGATGAGTTTATTAATATTGTTATATATGTAGGTAATAAATTTCAGCTTAATATTTTCTGCTGTAAGTGGCTTGTATTTAAAACATGTATTAGCGCTTTAAGAGCAGAGAATCATTTTATATTTGATTATTGATTAATTCAATAATTAAAATCCATTGTATTAATGTACATTTAATTTAAATACATTGATTGAATTTGTATCAATTAAATATGCATTTCAAAGTGTTACTTTCACCATATGGCTTAATATTTATTTACAACATGATGAATAAGCGTTTTGCATTTGTTAGACTGAATGTAAATAGCTTAAAGTTTGCAAGTAAATTTTTTTGTTAAATAATTGTAAGAAACTTGAAGGCAGATTCTGAAAAAATAAACTTGGATTATGTATTATTACAAACTAAATGATTCAATTAAGAAGTGGTTTTTGAGGTAAGCCAATTCCATTTTCAATGAATATATTTAAAGCTTTTCTCTTTCAATGTTATTTTGACTAGAAAATGTTATTCCAATTTGCCAAAGTTTTTACTGAGAATTTGCCAAGAGTAATGCAATATTTATTACTATTGACTTAACGCCAGTTTATTGGCAATTACCAGGGAAAGCAAAAGGCTTTAAGAGACTCGCATAGATGGAGATACATATTACATGTAGTTATATATGCTTAGCACATCGTTGAGCACTATATACATATACTGGTAGTGGGCATTTTCTGGCTTAATGAATTAAGTCGAGGCTTGCGGTTGGCGCGCAGACTCATCGAAAATTATGAGCATTGATAAATGGTCATCTTAAAATGCAATTTATATGCGAAATTGTTGGCAGCAGTTGGGTGGCTGCCTGACCAGATTAATTTCATTAAAAGATTGTCACAAAAGCCTTGAAAACGGCCGACTAAAAAATAAAAAAAAACACCAGAAGTGAGTGAGGAAAAAAGCCCGGGCTGCATATTTAATAGCTGCTCAACTAAAAAAAAAAAAGACGACGAGGAAAAGCCCCATGAAATAAATGTAGAATGCATGCCAACAATTTTTCACGCCTGCAACATGAAGCGCACAGCAACAACAACAACACAGACAACGACAATGAAGGCAGAATTTATTATCAGTGTTTGCGCAGTTAAACAATAAATAAGAAAAGCCGCCGCTCTCGGAGGGATCTGCGGCCAATGCCTGAGATTATGAATTGACCGTCCGATAAGCGCATAAAAATTAATTTATGCCTTGGCTCAAAGTACAAACGTGGCCAATTGGTTTGGCGCGGCCCTGGCTGAAAAAGGATAAAGGCCAGGATAAAGGTGCGTCTGAAAGATGGCCTTCATTTAAGGTCGCTCTCTCGCACGCATCTCATTCTCGTCCTTTTTTCTTCTCACATTCATTCTCTTGCCCCCTCTCTGTCTGTCTGTCTGCCTGTCTGTCTGTCAGTTTGTCGCAGCAGCAACAACAACAGAGGAGAGGCAACTGCTTCTGCTATCTGACATTTCGTTTCGTTTCGAATGTTTTGACAACTTCCGCGACACTTTTTGCATTTTGCCTGATTGTCGTTAGCGGAAATATATTTTCTTCTTCTTCTTCTTCAAGTTCGCTTTTTTTTCATATTCAATTTTGCCATGGCATCATATGGATACACAAACCCCGTCCCTGCCCTCCATATCGCCTCCCCGGCGGCAGTTTATCAAGTTTTCTTTATGCTGCTGCGGCAATATTTTCCTTGGTTTCGTGTGCACATTTTGATTTACGACATTTTCCCGCATTTTCGTCCCGAGTTCTGAATCGCATTTGGCAAACTATTTGGTCCCATAACTTGTGTGTGGCCTCTGCTTTCTATATTCATACCAAAGCTAATTCCACAAACACAACCAGCTAATAATATGAGAGGATGTGATTTAGCAACCATCTCATAAGTCGTATTATAATTCAGCCGAGAGCCCTTCAAAGCCAATTAAATTCTGATAACTTCGAAGGCATAAAAGTCTCCACAATGAATTGCGACTTTTACTCCCAATCAATCAACAGTCAAAATATTCTATGCAGAAAAGCTCACCAACAATAAAGTTGAATCCTTCTTGTACAACAGCTTTGTCAATTTAATTCATATAAATAAATGGTTTTACACAAGCCAACAAGGTAACAGATTCAATATCAATTCATTCGTAACATTCCAAAGTCAATTCAAATAGATTGCAATTACGGCAGGTCCTCCCACCCAACCTCAATTTACTCCCGAAGGGGAAATTAACTTTCACATGACATATAAAAAAGAAAGAGGATAAACGTAACAAGAATTACTAAATATGTTCAATAAAAGCGTGCTTGACTTGCGAATACTCGGTAACCGTCGTAGCATTTGAAATAAAATATTAAAGCAATTGAATATGTATGCAAAATCAATAACCGAAATTTAACTACTTGTTCAGCACATCGAAAAACATAATCGGGCCCGTTCTGAATTCCGAAAACGAGTTGCTCGCTGTTCCGTATTCCGAAAAACGACAATAATTGTCGTTTTCCAAACGTGTGCTGTAGAGTCGTCGGATTTGAAAATAAATGTCATTTTAAGCATTATAATAAATACCTTAAATTATAAACTGAAAATTATAATAATGTTGAACATTTTTAGAATCGTTTAAGATCACTACTTTAAGTTTAAACAGTTGAAGTATTTTTTAAAAGAATTTTTTTAAAAGCATCCATAAAATATTTTATAAAAAACGAGCTGTTCTGAATTCTACTTTAATTTTTTATATCGATACCAACTCTCGCAATCGAAAGCTGGTGAGTTGCCTCAATTGCATAATAAAATTCGAGCAACGAAGTTTTAGTCTACTTTAACTTCTATCTGGTATATTCAACCTGAAATACTTGAAATGAATTTTCGAAACAGAGTTCGAAAACTAAAAACAAGCCCATTTCGATCTGAATTGGGAACAGCAAATAATAAAACGTTCGTTTACGTTTCGTTTTTACTTTTTGAAAACATTCGGAGCTTGGAACAGGCCCGAATAGATATTTTAATATTTTATTAATAGTCAGAGAAAATATTTGGAGACAAAAAACTGCAAAAAATCAATAATAAATAAATAAATAACAAATTTTAAATTGTTGGTTAAACTACTTTATCTCATTGTTTAAAAAATAAGTAAAATCAAATTTAAAATAATTTCAAAGTTAATTATTATTGGCGATTAAAATGGCTTATGCATTTAATGAACCCTCTCGTATCTTTGGCATGGGTATAAATACTTATAGAATGTTCAACAAAGTCTGATGGAGATAGAGAGCGTAAGAGAGAGAGAGAGAGAGAGAGAGAGAAAGCGGTAAAGGTATAAATAAAAGTGGCATACAATAAACGTTCGTTCATGATGAAACCATATAAGGCATGTCTCTTCCGTGCTCCGATGACTGCATGAGAGCACAGCATAGATGCAGGCGGAGACAATGAAGAAGCAGTGGATGCCACCGTTGGTGGCAGCGGTGCTGCCTTTGGCGGCTCAAGCTGAGGGGGGAGAGGAGACAGAGGGGAGGGGGTCACATCGACGTTGATTGCGTACGCCATCGAACTCTGGCTGGGGGCAGGTAAGGGGTTAACACTGTCAGTGCTTTTGTCGTTTGAGTTGGCTTAATTAAATGTGTTGCCTTTACTATTTTTTCCATTTCTTTTTTTTTTGTTCATTTCATTCACAACGCACTGCATTCCGGGGCTGGCCTTTCAGTTGCCGATGACAATTGCAGTGACTGGTAAAGCCCATTGCCCTACTTGACATGTCATGTAACTAATCAAAGCGGGGAATATCAAACAGATAAACGAGAGTAGCATAACTCAGCTATGAAATAGTTTAAGCATTCCTTTCATTTTCAGTAGACTAAACTCTTCTAGTAATCGAAAAGAGACAATTTAACAAAGAAAAAAGACAAAGAACTAGTATATAGATAAATATAAAATGAAATGATTAGTTTTTAAAAAGTCTGCATATTTTCTTTATCTTTTATAATTTTATTAATGTACTTCAGCTTAAATAAATCTGGATTAAACTTTTGTTCACATAATATTATCATAACTATTATATATATACTTTACATTATATAATTATTTTTTACTATCTCAAAATAACTTGCCTACCTTAATAATAGGAAAAACATTGTCGATTGCGAGTTTTAAATACCAGCGGGAAATTCCAAACTTTAAGTATGCTCGCACATACTTTTTCCTTGTGATATTTTTAATACATATTTTTCATAAATAATTTTATTAACAGAATGCAAATTTAATCTTACAATATATAATACAAACATGTTTTTAGTAGTTATAAACATAATATAATCATGCAAATATGATTATAATAAACAAAAGTTTCATTTAATGTATATAATACAGTATAATCGACCTGTTTGGCGCTTCAGTTGTGACACGATGGATTCTCCTCAATTCCAAGAATTCAATTCATTTCTGCTGCAAGTGACAGACACTCATTCGTTCGTTCGTTCGTTCATTTATGTAAATGTATGTTTACTCGTATATATTTATGAGTGTATCGTAAGTTAGTTGTCAGCTGTTGACACTCTTGAAAAATCATACGCACACAAACACAACACACACACATAGAGGTAACTGATATATGGGCAAACATGGAAAAAGTATAAAAAAAGTAAACGCGATTTTTGCTTTGGGTTTCTTCGTGTGTGTGTGTGTGTGTATGTCTGGCCTCCCATAAATCACTTAAATGTTGCGGCAGTTGCTGCAACAGCCACAGCAGTGTCAACGTCATTATTATCAGCAACATCATCATCATCATGATCATCAACAACGAGGGAAGAAGAGAAGCAGCAGTTGCTTTTAGTTCAATTAAGCGGTTGCCCCCAGCAACTGGGCAGTCGTTGAGCCTATGCTAATTTATAGGTAATAACTCTGTGTGTGTTGCCTATGATTTATGCGCATTTCGTTTAAACATTTTAAACTTATAGCAGTTTCATATAGCGCCAACCTCACATCTTCGCACACGTAATGAGCTGCAAATGCAACAAAATTGCGCATACGACATGTGTTTCAGCTTACGTTACAACATTGCCCCATTATGTCAAATGTTCCTAGTAAATTCATATAATGAGAGCATGTTGAAACTTTAATTGGAACAACTGCCACAAACTTTAAAATTCAAGAGAAAAATGCCAAGGGGTATGCGGTAACAGGCAGGGACAAAAAATTGAAAGTCATCAATGCATATGGAAATCGGTTTTAATTGAAAGGCATAGGAAAAGCATGAGGCACAGTGGTACGCAAAGCAACAAAAACTAGAGAAAAACCAAAAAATAAATTTGCTATCTATATTTATCCTATAAATTTAATATTTAGTTTAAGTTGATAATACAAATAAAGCATTTTTTTAAATATAAATCCATTGCATATTCAGTTTTCAATCAAGGTCTTATATTTTTTGGAATATTTCACAGTGTACTGAATTTTCAGATCAAACCACAATATAAATAAACAAAGAGAGGATTAAGAGAAGAGGAGAGCATAGAATGTAAGGATGCGCAGATGAACAGGGGCCGACAAATGCATAAAATGCGTATATGTTGCGAAGTCGGCGCCACAATGGCAGCGAATCAATACGCAGCCAGCCGTAAATGCATACAAACTAAAGCGAATAGTAGGAAAAACAATGAAAAAAAAAAACAAAACACGACACAACATGCTCGCAAAACGAGACCACAAAACAACAACAAGAAAAAGGAAAGAAAAAATTCAAACAAAAACGAAAACGAAAAGAAAAGTGGCAAAAGGAGGTAAAAAAACCTGAACATAGCTCTGCCAACTGCTCGTACCTGCATAAAATTCATGGGAAAAATATTTGCAATGCGCGTGGCAAGCGCCTAAAACTATGCAACGAAATTTGTTTGTCGAGTTTTTAGATGCTTCTTTTTTGCCATTTGGACGGGGACAAAGACATAACCACGCTGACCGCAATTAAAGCGAAATGTGCCGGTGAATATGAGCGGCAACTGGACGAGGGAAAGAGCTGAATAACGAGGGAAGGAGATGGGGTGTGTAGGGGAAGGGGCAAACAGCAGTTCGTTGATGGGAAGATGAAATAAGAATGGTTTTTGCTGCCTTGGTAAGCAGCCACAAAGGCAACTTCTCTTTCTCTCTCTCTCTCTCCTTCTTTCTGTCTCTGACAATTCAGCGAAAATTTAGCACAAGAAATTTACTGTCAACAAAAATAACGTAGCAACATTTTTTTGCGTGGCAACAAAGCCCAATGGATAGAGAGAGAGAAAGTGAACCTGAGCGAGTGAGAAGTGGCGACTAGGATGATAAAACAATTGTGATTGCCGGGAGGAAACTTTTCCGAGTTCTGTCAGTTTGACATATGCCAAACTCTGCGAGAAACTTAAGCCAAAGAACAAGCGAGTGTTGGACATTTACACAGCAGCAAATGTTCATAAATAACACGAGAAAATTATAAATCCAAATGTTATCTATATTTTTTTTGTGCTTTCCAAGAATTCCCCAACAATGGACAGATAATATCAATACATAGAATTTTTCGACTAAGTCTCCGTATCGGTCTCAGTCTCAGTTTTTTCTTCCCATTTGCCTCGCCCTGAAATTGTGGTTGGCATTGTGCGAGCCATGTCAGCTGATGGCCAGCTTTTGCATTTGCTTCTTGGCTATAATTAAGTCGCAATTTTAAATGCTAACTGTGTCGGAAAATCGCATTAACTTTCTTCTAGGTCTTGTATTATTAATCTATCCGTCAGCAAGAAAACGAGGCTATGGAACGGGGTTATTGACATGCCAAAGTACTTTAATACATTATTGAGTATTAGATTATTATTATTATTGTATTAGAGACCATCGATTTGTTTGGGCCCAAAAAAATGAAAAAATGGTAACCCATTTTCATAATCTATGGTCAACTCTAAGATGTTTTCACTAAGAAACCATAGTTCTCAAATGAATTCCTGGTCCGCGTTTTTAAGTTGAAAAATTCATTTATATCTTGGGTGCTTATGGCTTAAGGTCTTTACAAACTTTGTCTCAATGCTCTTGTTAGCACCAGGACTTTTAAAATTCCACATAACCAAACGACAAAATGTCCTTTAAACATAGTTTTCGTCCATGGAACGATTTTTCGGCCCTACAAATTTTATTTTCCTTGAACCTCCATTTTTTATTTGCAGAAAATGTTCAAAATATTTTATTACAATTTTAATACAATTTTAATAAAGTTGTTGTTGTACATTTTTTGTTAATAAAAAATACAGGTTCAATGAACAGAAATTCATTTTAGAACTATGGTTTCTTATTGAAAACATCTTAGAATTAACCATAGATTACAAAAATAGGTTACCATTTTTTGGTAAAAAAAATCGATGCACTCTAATGTGTATATTCTAGTAGTTGTTGATATTTTGATGCGAGTTTATTTAGTTGGACTTAAAGCGATTATCCCTTCGGATTTTGTACACACTCAGCTGGTCAGTCCAAGTGCCTTTGCTGCATTTAATGGCCAACATCAATTTTGGTGTGTGGGCTATTAAAGCTTTAGTTGGCATATCCATATCCATATCCATATCCAACATAGTGGACAAATGGTTGGGCCAACAGACAACAGCTCGTGTCCTTGCCCAATGAGCGGAAGCTGAAAATCGTGGATGTATGAAAATCATGGATGGATGGCTGAGAAAAACAACCAAGTGAAAAGAAAAGCAGAAGCAGAAGCCAAAGCAAAACTGACAACCAGCAGACACACAAGAGACCGAAGCGAATCGCTGAAAGATTTTTATGCTTTTCTCCTCAACACGCATGTGTTTTCTCTCTCTTTCTCTCTCTCTTTGTCACACACTCCTTGTCCGTCTCTTTTTCCATTTAGTCTCTCTGGCCATTTAAGTTTTTGGCCAACAACAAGCGATAGAACATGATGTTAACAATATGCTGAAAAATTTGCCATATAAAACTGAGACCAAGTGATTGTTGAAATATACCCTATGCCCCCAAAAACTGCAGGGTATGCTGACTGTGCGATGAGGAAGTGGTGCATATGTCGAGTTTTATGCATTTTCTTTCGGGTGGTCTGGGAATTGAAGAGGCACCTAAAAGCATGCAAATGAGCCAGAGAATGGAATTCTTTTTCTTTTCTTTTCGCCTGTCATGTTGAGTGCCAGATCAGGACCAGGAACAGGGTCAGGGAATAGTTGGGTCGGATGACAACTGTCAACAGCTTGTCTCGGCCTGAAAATATATGCAATGTTGAGCCCGCATATTTGCATGATGACCCAGTAAATTTAGCCAACTCGAGAGCTTGCAATGACCTTGCTACTAACAACTTTTACTGGGGAATGTAAATAAAAGTATCGTTGAAAAAAAAAACCGCTTCGTATACCATTGGTAAATATATATACTTTAATTGCAAGTGAAATACAAAGAGACCTTCAATTATGGCGTTCACAAAAAGTGTATAGAGCTTGTCTTACCATCTCCAATCATCTTCAGCCTATGAACCGGGGTCATACACACAATCAAGAGCACTCCTCATATCACGATGTGTCTTTTGTGCACATGACACTTGTCAAAGCTATCGGAATTCTCAAATAAACTATGTAGATATGTATGGCACAGTGGGACAAAATGTGATATACATGCATGTTCTATAAATCTCGTACAATCTAAAAATTATTGGAATTTTTGAAACTAAATTTAATGCGGACATGAGTTGTCAAAGCTTTACTTGCTTATAAAAAAAATATTATAGCATGGAAAGTAACATATAAATTGCATAACAGCATAACTCAAATATTTTACAGCTGCTAACAGCGCACTATTTTACTGTCAACTAACATAAAAATTGGCTTATAGCGTAAACTGTTTTTAGACGTTATGTTAATTAACTTAACATAATACAGATTTTGATTAACAACCTAAATATTCACATAACTAATAACATTTTAGTATTGCTAATGGCTTAGCATTTTAGCACGACAGAAAAATGTTAACTAACATACAAATTGCTTAACAGCATGTTAAGTCTATTTACCAGATTAAATACTTAGCAAATTAACCCTAAGGGAAATTACAGAGCGTCCATTAGCTGCTTCGATCCACTGTCTTGAGACTCTTTCAATAGAATATGAAAGCTATGTGTTTGTACAGTTGGTTGAGCAGCTGCTGGTTACAAAAGGGCATAAGAAATTCACACACACACACACGCACACACAGATACATATACACATGTACACGTAAGTACAAAGCGAGGCCCTAACTGTCATAAACTAGGATTATGTTGCATAAGCTCAGGCGTTCTATTGTTGTTGCTACTCTATGTTCAAGTGTCTGTGTCTGTGAGTGTGTGGGTGTGTGGTGTCTGTGGGTTTGTGTGAGTGTGTGTATGCCCATTGAATTTTAAAACATTTTGTTGTTGTCTGGCTGTTTTCGGGATTTCGTTGGCACAAGTTGTCGATAATTACTTTTTGGTCTTGGCCTTTGTGTAGCGCCTCCGTCTTCTCTTTGCCACCGCACTTGTAATTGATGCGTGTGCGACATTTGTATAATGGGAAATCGAGTTTATTAAGTAAGACGCTAATGCAATGTCAGTCATATGCTTTCAAATGACTTTATCTACTTCACTGTACTCGTATTGACAACATATTCATAAGCCTTGGCAACTAGGCTCCAATTAAACTTGCAACTCCCTCCGATTGTCAGCTAAATAAGGCAATTATTTTTGGAACATGATACCAAGGTCAAAAACAGGTTGTAAAGTAAATCTCGATTTGAATCTGAGCCAGATTTGTGCCTGTTAGACTTTAGTTGCTTTGTCTCAATTGTTATTCAGCATAATATATGTGCTTTCATATATTTATAGAGCTTAATCGTTGCTCTGGGAGTTATCGCAATCTATTGTGAGCTACAAAAACTTTGCATCGATGAATATATATGTGGATTCATATTAAAATTTATATGATGAAGATTCTAGAAGGTGTTTAAACATATGTGAATGTATTTACTAAATTTTACCGAATTTATGTTATGCAAGTTAGTTATTTATAAATCTTTTTCGATAACTACATTGACACATTACATTTAAAACCTTTTTTGATCGTTTCGATCTTCTTTAATATCCTTTTTTATATTAATATACAATTTCAGTTTTCAAAATTGTACATTGAATTTTCACTGATAACTTAAAGAAATTCAATTTCTTCTTACTCAACTTTTTATTATATAATGCAATAAATTGAATATAGACAGAAATTTAAAATCTTAAAGTTGCTTTCTTGCTTAAATTGGAATACAGAAACCACAGTTTCCGTTATGCAACTAAATCAAATTTCCCACACACGCACACACACACACTTCGAAGACATGTGTGGGTATCTAACGGAAGTGGCAAGCGCATAATCGATGCACACGACAATGGACAATGGGAAACAGGGTAAGTGGAAAGCAGTCGGTAATAGTTTGACTTGCTGCTTCATTAAATTTAATTTATAAACTTGCCATAAGCACTAAATCACTGAGCACTTGGAAGTCTCCCGGACACAGCTGTGGCAACGGCGACAGCGACGGTAATGGGAACCGCCAAGGAAAACGCCGAGTCAGAGGCGTCTCGAATGCGATGCGGCATAAAAGAAATTGCATAAAATGGCGGCTAGTGGCCAAAATGGTGGGCCATAAACATCATTGCGCTAGCAGTTGTTGCTGTTGTACTTGGCCATAATTTGCAAAATAAAAGGCATACTCGTATTTGCACCAAAGCCGCAACCGAACACAACAAATGCCCCAAACATGGCAAAGCCAAAATTGTGAAAAAAAGCAAAGCAAAAAATAAAAAAAAGGAAAAAACGGAAATGAAGCAAAAATGAACTGTGTATTTGTGGCTTAGAGAAAGGAAATACACTTCAAACATCTTCAAAGTAAATTGCTTTAAATAATACAATATATTTTTAAAATAAAGCACCCCAAAAGGCAAGTAATTTTATTGCAGGCAATCGAAGGACCAGTATAAATCTAAAAAGCAGAGAATATATATTCTGACTTAATTGAAGCAATAAAAATGTACATTGGACTACTCGCCTTCTCTACGGGGTACTGTTATCAAATTAGCCCTCTCTTTGATATGTTATATATATAATAAATACATATATATAATTTCAATGTGAAAAGAAATATTGGTTGGGCTTCAAATTGAACATAAACATACTCAAACACTATTGAGAAATGTGTTCTCTTAATTAACTCTTTGTTGTCTAACACCATTCTTTGATATCTTTCCTCAATCAGATATGGTCGATGGTATATTATTGTATTGTCACTGAAATTCTTAAATTATCTTGATCATTAAATACATTATACATAGTAAGTGCCAAACTTTGCTAAGAAACCCAATGCTCCCCCTAAAAGTAGCGTGAAATCCTCCAAAACAAGGTTATAAAAAGAATGAAATGTAACAAAAATCAACTCAACGCTTGATAAAGACAACAACAACAACAAGAGCAAGCACAAGTGTGCAGTTTATTGTTGTTAGTGTTGTTGTTGTCACTCTTGTTGTTGTAGCTGTCGTTGGCCATGTTGTTAGCTGCCTTTTTGCGTCAAGCATTTCCGTTTTTGGCGCTTAAATGTATGCTACACTTTTTGTGCCTGCACTGCGTTTATTTTAGTATGTGTGTGCTTGTGTATTGGTGACAGTTGTTGGGCCCTCTGTCGTCTGTCTGTGTCACTATGTGCGTCTTCGAGGGGCGTGGCAATTCGCCCATTCGCCCAGGCTCCACTAAAACTTGTCGAAATTAAATGTTTGGGCTGTGCGTTTGACTCGACCGCGTGTTGAGAGATTTTTATGCGTGTTGACTTTTCACTTACTTGACTCACCTAAATGGGAATGTGATGGTATGTGTGGGACAATTTTGAGTTTGTTTATGTGTGTATGTGTGTGTGTGGGACATTTTAATTAAGTTGCTGCAATGCGGCTTTGCTTGGGCGACAACTTGGCTGCCAAGATAAAGTTGCAAGTTTTCTATTTAAGCGGCGTCTGCGCCGGCGACACAGCCAAAATCTGATCCAAAACTTGGCAGTCACACACGCACACATACACACACATACTCTCACAATCGCACATGTTGGCCAGCAGCGTGTTAGCTGCTGCATAGCATACTTTTGTGCGCTTGCCAAATTGCAACGCGGCCATCGCATGTGAAAATAATGTGCAATGGCAAAACTTTTATCGCATGTGAAACTATGTGTATGTGTGTGTGTTGTGTGTGTTTGTGTGTGTTATGTGGGCATTTTGTGTGTGGGTTGCTGCGCTTTTGCATGTTAATGTAAATATTTCTCAATGCTGCTAAACTTGCAACGCGTAGGTGTTATATCTATGGGTATTATGCCTCTTTTTACCCTTCCCAATCTACCTCTCCCTCTCCCTCTTCCTCTCTCTCTCTCGCTCTTGTTTTTCCGCTCTCATTCGCTGTGTATGCAATTTCGCCTTTCATGCTTTGGGGCAATCATTTGAACTGTGCTTAAACTTTTGCCTCGTCAGCGAGTCGAGAATATGAACACCTAAAATTGTTAAGGTACTTAGAAACGGACACACTGCCCACGTGCATAATACAAGTATGAAAATATAAATACGTATGCATATATTAGTCTAGTTAATAATTCAAGCATACGTTGCATATATTTTGTATGTGATACGAATTCTTTAATATTTTTAAAGGTGACAGAAAACTGGTTTAAATAAAATATCAAAATTTTTGAATTACAAAAAAAATGAAAATAATATAAAGAAATAAATCTGTATAGTTAATATATTGTTGATCGTAAAGAAAAACCATTCCAGTTGCGTTAGTTTAAGCAGACATTTATTTCAAATTTTGTTAACAGCTACATTTTTATATGTGACTTTCTTATAATCTCAGAAAAAGTTTATTCGATTTTCTTATACGAAAAACGTTGTCTGCAAAAAAGCAAGTCAAAAGAAGATTTGAAAAGAAATACAATTTTGACAATTTGCCAAGATAATAACCGGAAACTGTAGAAAATTGAAAATTCATTAAGCTCAAATCGAAGTCAATTGAATGCAGATTGCGAACACATAAAAAGCTGTAAGAGCATTTCGTTCATAAGCACAATTGCAATCATACATATTTAAAACACTCTATCGAATTGGCCAGAAATGTTTGGCATTTTTAGTGGCAATATCAGGGGCCATAACTGCAATTGCCATAACCATAACCATTATCATAAGCCCACATTGGTAACTTGCCTCCTCATTTGGTTGCACAAACGGGCTGCAGCCAGGAAAGTGGCAGCCAGAAAAAGGCTGATACTTTTGACAGTTAAAGAACGACGAGCAAGCATCTTAGCTCGGCTGCATTTGCTCTGTCGCTGGCGCCCTCTAACGACAGTTGTTTGAATTATGTTAAGTGGCTGGGCCGACGCCTGTAGGCGCCATTTTGCAATTTCGTGTGTATATGTGTGTGTGCGTGTGTCTGAAATTTATTTATTTGCTAGAAATAACGCCGTAAAATGCGGCTCAAAAACTAGGCAATGGCAGATGACAAAGACGCTTGACCTTAAGGCACAAGCGCAACGAGAGCCTGGAGACACTTCTGATGAGGCTTTTCGAGGGGGCAACAGGGACAGGGGAAGAGGCAGGCGAATATTTTTCGCAAGTAGAACTAGTAGCAAAGGCTATAGTTGAGCTAACTCGATTGTGAGAGACCCTGTACTCAATACCTATGTTAATACGCATAGTGCAGGTTGAAATTAAACATACCCATAAAAATCTCACCTAAATAAAATTTTAGCAGAGGTGTTTGATAAGCGTTAAAAAAAGTTTAAATAATTCAACAAGATTTTCGAGTATTAAAAAGGCCTACGCACTGCGACCAATATTAGATCTTTTGTGCTGGCCGGTAAGATAGGGAAAAAGAGCCCATTAAAAAATAAGGCGTTTTATAAGATTTTAGAGTAACATTTTAAAATTAAATAACGGTATTAAAACCATGAACTAAATGGTAAGAGCTATTTAAATCTTACACTCTATCGTATAAGCCATCTAAAAATTTTAATTAATATACATTAATTAATTCGCTTTATATCTTCGGTGCCTATTATCCGATTGGAGTAAAGTTTTTGGCAGCCTTTTGAAAATCTATCTTTAAGATTGACCTGCCAAATTAGATTTTGGTAATTTGTAATTTAAATCTATAACAAACTTAATCTGGAATTCGGAATCAGCTATGCCTCTTTTTGGCTTTAACACTTCCTTTTTGACAAACTTAATAGAGCCTTTGTACTTTTTAAGTACAGGGACCTAAAAAAAATTCGTTAAAGTGACACACTGAAATGGTGCCACGCCCCTACAGACGCTGAGGCTCGTGTTCATAATGATGCGCTGCCTTCTCTCTCACCATCGCCTTCTCTCTCCTTGGTCCTGTCGTGTGTCCTTTTTCGCAACAGCAGCAATTTTCAATGTTGTGCGCGGAATTGTTGACAAAGTTCGCCTCAAGGCAAACAACTGCCGTGCTGTGGGAAATACAACAGGGAGGTCTGAGGCAAGGGACGAACGTCTCTTCTCAGTTTCAAGGCAACTGTCGCCGCCGTAAGTTGACTACATAAAAATGAAATTACACAAGAAATTAAATTAGCGCAAATACATAAGTGCAAAAAATTTGGCAATAAAAACACCGAATCTGACATTGTTGTGACACTTGGGCAGACAAACGGACACAATGCTATGTAAAAACAGACAGTAACTGAGAGAGAGAAAAAAAGAGGGGAAAACAAACAGTTGTTAAGGCAAAACAATAAATTAAATTCAAACAAGCGGCTCACGTCAAAGGCGAATACAAAGTCAAGGGGGACTCTTGTTGGTCACAAAAGTGAGACTCAGTCTCAGTCGTAGTCTCAGGCTCAGGCTCAAACTACTCAAGTGGTCGCACTCTTAGACCTCGAAAGGACCAAAGTGCTCTTATGATAAGCAGACAAGTGCAGAGAGGCGCAACAAATCCTCCAATACAACCGACAACATGCAGCTCTGACGTAGATGTCGCTTCAGCCCCCAAGTTAGCAACAACAATCAAAGAACCAGATAATTGTGACTATTGGACACCCTGCACACAGTGCCTTTTTCATTTTTCCTTAAAAGACAATTGAATTTGCAATTTAGATATCCTGGAAATACGTGTAGTTGATTGCAACTATAGATATCATTTATGAAATTTAATTATCCCGAAAATATCATATTCTTACAGTAAGAGAAAATTAATTTGTCTCAGTGATTAACGTTTGAAATTGGGCAATACAAAAACACACAATTGTATACCTTCGAATAAGTGTTTACCTGTTTAAGATTCAGAATGTTTTATAACCTGCAAGACGTATATTTAATGAAACAATTTTACTCTATTTAAACAGAGCTTTTTTTATAACTTAGTTAAAGTAGAAGTGAATATGTCAAGAAAGTACAGTCAGACTCTTAGTAAATGACTTATTCTAAATTCATAATGTTCTTTTCTGTATAATAATAAAAATAAATTTAAATACATTCTACCCTATTCAATTCTTGTCACACGGAGTATGACTAAATACAATTTTGCTTATGTACCTGACCCAAAAAACAATGCCAACCACAACAACAGTTGCTAAAGCGGCTCAAACAACAGATACAACCGAAACAACAAAAGCAACAACATTTCATCATCATCCTGTTGCCTGTTCTCTCTCTCTCAGCTCATTTTATATTTATAAGCTGACAATTGATTATTTTGAATTTTTTCTTTGTTTTATTTTTTTTTTGTATTTTTTGGGCAATTATTTGCAGTGCCAAAAACAGCATTTCCCACCGCAATAACAACAACAATGATAAGTGATTGTGTTTATGGGTGTGGAAGATGAAATGATGGGAATCTGAGCAGATCCTTTGGCAGATTCGATGCATTCAACTCCTGTTTATCCGGATAAGCTGTTGCTCTCTCGATTGATTTTGCATTCCTGCTGTTTTCAATCGATCAACTCCAACTACCTCTGCGTACAAATAGCTAATGCCAACAATTAATTACACTTTTTTCCTGTTCAATTATATTGCGGACATCTTTGTCAATTTGTTGTTATATAACTTTTGATATTGCCATACAGACTGGCAGTGAGAAAGAGATTTTCTGGTGTCCTTTGAGAAATGATGACAACAAATTTGCCAAATGGTTTTCTGTCGCTATTTTTGGCAGACGTTGCATACCTCTGGGTATAAAGGAGCACACACCACCACACTCATACACACATACAAACAGCAGTTGGTCCACAAGCTTTTTTTTTTGCGTTTTGCCAATGTCAATTTAAAATACAATTTAAGCGAGCCAGCAATAGCAACTGACGCTGACACTGGGGTAAGTGGAGAGTTTTGGCTACTGAATTAATGAAAGTAAATCGAGAGAGATATGTATAAAACGAGAGTCAAATATATATAGACAGAGATGCCAGTCAGTTAGAAACTGAATTGACTTTGGCATCGTTGCACATTTTGTCGCATGTTTGGAAAACAATTTAACAAAAATTGACACACAACTCGTCCGTTGAGCAGACAACGTTGTTGGCCAGGCTTTTCAGTTTAACTTTGAGTGGCGCTTTGGGAATTGGTAGGCGGCTTTGTCACGCCCACATCTCCCAGTCACACCATCGACGATGTGGCAAATTGCATTTGCCTGCAATTTGTTCTACAAGCTGTCCTCAATGCAAAAAGAAGGGAGGAAAAAAGAAAAACACATGCCAAAATGTTACCCAAATTTGTACATTTAAAAAGATTTGTTGCGAGCAAAACAACAAAAAATGCTGAAAAATTGCCATCACAAGCATAAACTATTAAATTAAATGCTTAAAAACAATTGTGCGTGAGAATTTATATGTAAAGCGAATCAGAAAAATGTACATTTTGTAACAGAAAAAATGTAAATTTTATTGCACATAGTTTGTCCAAACTGTCGTCCGGAAAAAATAGCGTCAGAAAATAAAATAACAAACAAAAAAGTTGCGTGTTTTAATAACGACAAATTCTAATGGGTGCTAAAAAGTCAGTTTAAGTCATTGTTTTAAGTGTTTTAACTGAACCAGAATTTTTTCTGAAAGAGCAGTTAACATAGTTATGGAAGTTTAGTTTCAATAATGGTTATAAGTATTAGTTGCGGTAGTTGAGGAATTAAAGATTTTATAATTGGAAATGCCTTAATCACACAATTATCCAGTTGATTTAACACTTATTAAACGAAGCTAGAAACAAAAGCACCAAAATTCACAAAGCAAAATTCCCAGTAACCAAAGCAAATTGCAACTTTGACAGATTGAAAATAATTTCAAAGACTTAAATATATATTTGGGTTTAACGAAATTTCAATTAAATTTCTAAGAATCCGTGGAATTTCTTCAACTGATATGATCGATATTATTTAATGTAAACCAAACAATTTTAAATCCACCCAAACAGCAAGATGTTTTGACCCCAGGCCGATATAATATTAATGAAATTAACAAAAGCAACAGGCGAATGCCAAGCGGCAACACTGCAAACAACATATTCTAAAGCTCATCAGAAACTCAATACGGTCTGTCAGTTTGTCAATGAGACAGTCAGCCATTCAGTCAGTTAGTCAGAAGTTGATATCAGAGACTCGCTTCAACACGCACACAAAGCAAACAGAATTAAGCAAAAACTCAAGCCACAATTCGGGCAGTGAAACATAATTCAATGAAAGTTCAATACACCTTTATCCTCTGTTCCCTTTCCTTGCCTTTTTAAGGCTCCTTTCTCTTCACTTTTCATGAATATGCGATGGCAGCCAAAATATATTTTGTGTACACATTTCGCAGCGGTGAGAAAAGGCAGATAAATTGAAATTGAAACAAAATAAGAACGAAAAATGTCTTGAATTCAATGTGAATACCAAAAGTCGACTGAAAACAAAAATTGGAGAGTTGCGGTGAAGAAGCAAGGGAAGGGAGGGTCGATGGGCAGACGTGGCGTATGCGCAATCAATCATGAACGAATTCAATTTCCACAAAACGCAAAGGCCTGCGTGAGTGTGTGTGTCTGTTGTGTACATTTGTATTAGTGTACGGACTATGGCATAGGAAAGACTTCCTCAACGCCTGGCGATTGCGTAGTTCGTCCTTCGCTTTAAGCCCATCTGCTTCGATAGCCTGACAAGTCCTGGCATTTTACTCTGTCTCTGCCCTGGCATCAGCTTCTTGTCTATTGGCATCTGCTGCGCAAAAATATCGCTCATTAAAATTGAAAAATCATGCGAAAAATGTGTAAATAGCAATTATAAGCACTTAACGTACTCACACGGCGTATACGTTATGTTAATGGCCACAGCCAGAGATGAAATTATGTTACTCTTAAGTGCTGAATCGTTAGCCGTGGTGCATTAAGATAATTTTAAAAAATGCAAATTAATAATACGTTAAAAGTCAGAGATGATTAAGTTTGATTTTTATCAATATAAATATTTAAAATGGATACTAGTTTTAATGCAAATTGTGGAGAGATTTCTACGGATTAATTCAACAGCTATTTAACAAGCAAATATTTACAAATTAATGATATTCATTTATTAAATTAAAAAAAAATATTAAATATTAAATTTGGAAAAGTAATTTTACTACTTATTATTTACCATTTATATGATAAAATTGACAATTGAAATATTTATATATATATATATTTGTAAACAAAATTAACATATGTGAAGCGTAACAGCTCCTTAACAAAACATACAAATTTTAATAACAGCAGGCCATAGGAGTAAAGAATTTAATTTTAGACCAAAAACGAAGAACGTAAGAAGTTTAAAAGCCAATCAAAATTCCATCGAAAGAAATACTGTGGGTAATTCAATTCTTAAGTACCTGATGCTAGGGTATTCAGTGGTCATTTGTCTTGGGTATATGCAAATGTATGTGTGTTTTTATGTAAATATTCATTTTCTTTTTCGTTACCTTCTTCATAAAATGTCGGAATGTTTTGAGGTAGGCGCACATTTTGCCTCAATTTGCCCATAGATAGACGAAAAATTGTTGGCCGTCATTTGCTTGGCCCAAACGAGCTTCCTTTTGCCTGGCACTTTCGCCTTCGCCATCTACATCTGCATCTCTATCTCCATCGGCCTGTTTGTTGCCCATTTAACCTAATGGCTTTTCATTGTATTAGTTTTGCTCTTGCCTCTCACTTTGCTACTTTTTTCTTGCCACTTGCTTTTTTTGCCACTCACGGCCATCCAATTTTAAATTCTAGACACTCGCTGATTGAAGATATTGGTCCATATCGATAGCCATACAAACTGTTATCCTCTGCACGCCTCACTTGCTATGATTTGAATTTTAATTACTTGTGTTTCGAGTAAAACAAAATGTGATCCTCATGATTGATTGCCTAACCGTACTAGTATTAGGCGGCTATTGCGTACATTTTTGTTGTGGCTTTTATTTGTGGGCCGAAAAAACAAAAAGTAATGCCCTAAATTATAGTCAATTAGATAACAGCACATTTCGTCTAAAACAATCGAGATCTTCGAGCTATTTTAGCCGCTTGGCTGAAACGTCTAATGACCTGAATCTAACCGCTGCGCATTTCCACTTCGCCGGCATAATTAAAATAATTCGTTAAATTATACTTTATTGTGTAGCATTTGAGAAAGAAATTTCAGGAGTGACGAGGGATGATTTTCTTCTAGAAAAGATATCATTATTTCTCATTATGATATTGGTTCTGAGAGAAGTTTCCGACCGGGTAAAAATGAATAAACTAATTTTTAGAAGACACATTTCTATTACAGAGCAGTTGTTAAAGGAAAATTATCTATATGAATAATAAATCGAAGATATAAATACTATATTTGGATAATTTTTCCTAAAAATAGGGTAAACTATGATTTTCAATTCAATTTTAAAAGTTCTTTTACTCTTATTTTTAATGAATATTGTGAATAAATATTTACATAATAACTTGTAATTAAAAATTAATTTAACTATTATTTTATATCTTTAAAAAATAAGGAAATTTTGATGTTTTTATCTGCTAAGCCCGTTAACCCAAGTTCATCAACTCTTCAGCTTCCTCATCGTCGGCAAATGCAAGCTGATAAGTATGCCCCATTTCGTGGCATTAGGGCTGCCTTTTTCACACCTATACATTTAAGTATTCGGCAATTAATTGGGGCCAACTCTTGAGCAACTGAGCGCTTCAGGCAGTTGGCCTGGAAGTTGGCTCTACGACAGGCCGTAAAATCAATGCCACATGTTAAATATCGTGGGAAAAATACAAATATCCGAGTAACGAGTACAATACACACTCCACGCACACACACACACACAACACATCCAAACACACACACAGACACACACACCCGCATCAACTGAGAAGCTGGCAAATTTGCACAACGCGATACATAATGAACAATGTTGCTGTTGTTGTTGTTGTTGTTGGGTCATAAAAAGGCGAAAATACTTGAGGCACAAAAGCCAACGGCTATGACGAAAAGTCAACTTTGTTGTTGTTGTTATTGTTGTTGTTGTTGTTGCTGCTGCTGTCGCCTGTGCCATAAAGTATGCAATATTTATTTTGTATAAAACGCGTGCAAAGCATTACAACAACAAGCAGAACGAAGAAAATATTGTTTGACTAAGAAATACCCAGTATTCGATTGATATTATTTATTCTAAATTTCAGCAACAATTTTAGTTTTGTTTTTCCAATCTTTTCAATTTAAAAACAATTTTATTAAATACAATAAATTGTTTTTAGGATTGTTAGAGAATTAAGATGTTACGTTCCAGTGCAATTAATGCAGCAAACTTTACAAAAAAGGATAGGGCAAATAACTAATCTCACTTTATTCGAAAGAGGAGTTGAAAATGCACCTGTCTTAATAAATATGATACCCGCTTTAGCCAACTTACAGGTAAAAGGTATAGGAGCAATAACAACAACGAGAACGACAATGGCGACAACAAAAGGGGCAGCCATTAAAACCGGAAAAGCAAATGAGCGGCAAAAAGACTGCGCCTGAAGGATAAGTGCACATAAATACAACAATTTGCCAGGGTTTCCAGAATATATATACATATATGTGTGTGTGTATATGCGAGAGTGTACATTTGTCTGTGGGCTCCAGGCTCAGTTGGGACATTAATTGAAATATTTATGCCATTCGCTGTAATGCGCTCAAAGCATCAACTGAAATCTCTGACAGATGTGAGTGACAATTTTGCAAAACCGTCCAAAGAATTTCAATCGTTTCATTATAAGTTTACTGTGAAATGCACTGAACCATTACCAAAAATTCTACGCCCGATTTGCTGATGCCATTTTAATGAGGATCCACACAATTTTAAAGTTAATTAGCCACGGCTCACGAACCACACGAAATTCAACTTTAATATTTATCATAAAACATTATGAGCATGGGGAGTATTTATATTATAATTATTGCCATTATTTCAGTTCACTGTATGTGAATATTAACTTATATATTTGCCGTTACCTCACAGGTGAATGGATCTGCCCTGTTTTTTTTCGAATGACAACATATTCCTAAGCTCATTAGCAAGTATCCAGTAAACAATAACAAACAACAAATAACAAATCGCATATGCTGCCATAAGGTCTTCTGATACTCAGACAATGGGACAGGGGTAAATGTTTACTTAGCAAGTATACGAGTACTCATAGTATCTAGTGAGCCGTGTAATTATTATCAAAATATTGTCTCATTAAAAAAAGCTCAAAATTAGACCATTAATGTCTAATAATGCTGACCTTGACCGAGGAAAATAGATTTTTTCAGTTGCCAGTAATTACTGGTATAATAAAGACAAAATGCAATATTTCATAACAGATACTTTTCATTATGACTGGAATATTTGCTTCTTAGAAAGTGTCTTTTCGAGACTTTTAATGAGCGGAAATTTTTCAATAATTAGCCGTTGAGCAGAATTTGTCTATTGTTGCTTAATTTATGAGTAATCTTATCAGTTATTAACAAGTTGATTTAAAACTAGAGAAACTCTTATAAAATTTTGAATTTATCATATTATATTTGACCTGCGTTTAAAAAGTATCTTAAATTTTTCTAATCTCACTATAAAAACATTAAGTTCCCGAATTTCTGATATTATTATTCTTTAATAAAAAGATATTTTTTTTATATTCTTTGTTATTTATAATAAAATAAATATGCCTTAACAAATCTGTTCATATTGATATTGATATTTATGAGCATACTGAGTTTTAATTTTCTGAACAGTCAATTAATGTTCAGTTATTGATGTCAATTGAATTAGCTGAATTGCATATTGTACGATTCACGCACTTTTCCCACTGCTTGATTGCAATTTTCCCATTTATCAATATCAACAGAAGGACATACATAATTCAATTTGATCATTGAAGACACAGGTTAAATTTTAATTGAACCAATTGAATCACTGGTCGCACAGTGGCAGATTATAATCAGGCCAATTATGCAGAAGCGGAACAAAAAAATATATGGTATGCTGCTCTCAAAACGATTGCATGACGCTGTTATTGACATTGCCACAATGATTGATCCTTAAGGCAGTGTCAACTAAAGGTGCATGCCACATGCCACATGCGAGTGCCCCAAGCCGCTGATCGATCGCTTGAGTAGCGACTACACTCTCTCTCTCTCTTCTCTCTTTTTCCCCTCTCTCTCTCTCTTTCTCTCTATTGCCATGCAACACTATCTCTAGTGTCGCTAGATCAATTTAATTGACCGTGCTGACGTAGACGACAGTCGCCAGTTCGACTCGAATACAGTGCTGCCATTTAAGCTTTTTTATAGCTAGACCTGGCAATTTTATAATTGAAGAGGCTGCATTTATAGAAACTCTTAAAGTTTGAAAGTTGGTTATATATAAAAATTATTTGACTACTTTAATTGACATTGTTATACAAAGACTGTGAAAAATAACGGTCATATAGAGATACCGAAAATATAAACTCATTCGCTCTTTTAGCTGTGTGTTAAATATAATCAGAAAAACATTTTTTATAATAGTGAAAATTTACTTTTAAACTGCATAGTAATTATTAAAAGCTTACTTTAAATTAAATGAAACAATTGGCTTTCTTAGTATTTTCGTAAAAATTTTTACTCTCTCTCTTTTATTAAATTAGCAACTTAGTTCTTGAGTTTCTGTCAACACTGCTCTTATGATATATGTAGTATCGATAGTAACAATAAGCCCCGATGATGCTTCAAGCGTGGGAGCTTATAATTCAGCGTGTTTCTCGCTCTCTCAAAGAAAGTGCCGCGTAATTGATGCGTGTGTCGCATGTGTCTCGTGTGTCGTGTGGCGTGGTAGTTTTGCCACCGAAGGTCATTTGCGATGTCAATTGAGTTTGCCATCTGTTACAGTGCTCTGGGCCTAGGTAAAGCCACAGCGGCAGCATTAACCAAATAATGTGGCACGTTCAATGTGCAACTTCGCTACGCGACGCGTCGTGATTTAAACAAATGTTGACGTAGCTTGTGCCACCAAAATGCATAAGATGATGGCGAAACGCAGGCGCAGGAGCACGGATACAAATTCAAGGACATAAACATGAGCATGAGCATACTGATGCACACAGTCAGCGTCTGTCCAAAAATAGCGACAGCAAACTAAACGAAACCGAGCGCAACGCCCAAAAGTATGCAATAGAAAAAAATTGCTACGCTTCATCCTGCCAACTGAATGAAATGCAATTTTAATTTCATTACACTGCAATTCTCCACATTCCACTAATTTGTTTTGGTTTCTGTATTTTGCTTTCTATACGGGTGTTAGTGGGTTTGTGTTTGTGTGTGTGTGTGTGTCGGTTGAGATTTTATGGCACTCACAGACTTGAAAGTTATTTTAGTTTTCGACTGTCGACATCTGCGTTCCATTAAAATGCATTAGGCGTGGCAAATGTTGCATGAATGGTTGGTTGCAGCTAAACATTAGCTGTGTGGCCACTGAGAAATTTTCAGCTTTTAAAACCACCTCTTAATTTTATTTCATTTATAAACAAATTTCAAAGCAAGCATTAAATTGTGCAAACTATAAAGTTTCCCCAAACCAAAAGCGAGAGCAAGAAAATATCAAATATGTATATTAGATCCTTAAAATGCTAAGAATGCACTAAGAGCATAGACAAGAGACAAGTCAGATAACACATGATTTTAAAACAACCTAAAGAAATATCGGTATTCCTAAAGTGTCAGAGATTTCATTTTTAGGACACACCTATTTTCTGAGTCACAAAATTTATTTAAATTGAATCATTTAAAATGTGACATTTAATTTTAAAATTAATTTAATTGAAATTAATAAATTTAAAATTTAATTCAATCTTTAAACAAACATTTTGGCAATTAAATTACTTTTGGATTTCATATGCTTTATATATTCTTTGAAGTCTCTAATCTTATATAATGCTGGAAATTTCCAAAAAGCAAAGATGATATACATACATACAAAATCTGAATTTACATTGAATCAACATTTTATTATTTAAAAAACCCTTTACATTAAAGTTCACACTAATTAAGACGTGTTTAAATGGATTCTAAGAATTAAAATTGAAAATGTATAGGGAATGAATCGAAATCAGAAATATGCAGGTTTATTTAGCCATTTGTTATCTTGTTCAAAAATTTGCTTTAAATGTCTCTTGTATACTGGAGCATAGCAAAAGTTTAATAAAATTATTGTTAAATCTGAATGAACAAAGTAGAGACGAAAATTCTGAGAAAATACTGGTAAACGCCAATTGGAATCGTGAAGTAGCCTTGCTACATCTGAGAGTTTCTTGGAAATGTTTGATATGCATTGCTTTTTATAATTGAATTTATTATAGCAAATATTATCAGCAGAGTATGCTGCCCACATTAAACTGAGAGCACTCAATGCATTTAATTCTCGCATTAAATAGGGGTTTCTAAACTGAGTAAGAATTACAGTACATTTCAAAGATTACAGTGCAGTAAAGGATAATTAAAAAAAGGAACAAACAATATAGACTTTTGCTAATCTTACTGCAATCAAAGATTCAATTGGCATCAGCATTTAAATAAGCCAAATCTGTAGATAAAAGTGAAGATGGTGCTATAAAAGTGTCGTTTATAGTCTCTGGAATCCATTATTAGCCATTGGCGAGCAAGTTTTCCAGGACTTTCGACAACGTCTGACGTACGGAACTCAAAGCATGCAAACACATTTAATTTAACTACCGCAGCTCGGTATCAGGCTTATTGCCGGAACTTTTTAATAGTTGACTTTAATTTTTAATTTGAACGCGTCCTGCGGGAGAAGGGGAAGAGGGAGATTTCCGGGCGTTTTGGCGGTTGGACAGGTGCTTGCCCGCAGGAAAATGCAAAGCTGCGATGCGAGCAGCGAGTGAAAATGAAATCAGGAAAACAGCAAAATCAAAAGTAGAATAAAAACGCAGGCTCAAAAAAAAAAAAAAGGAAAAAAACAGGCAGAAGAAACTCGTAAAGCTCGCACTTGGTAATTATGCGCTTATCTTTGTTGCCCCATTACCATATCCCGCAGCACCCCTCGGCAACCCACAGCACCCCTCGGCAACCCACGGCACCCCTCCGCACCCCTCGGCACCTCTCGGTTCCCCCTGTTAGTCCTTTTCAGGAGCTAATTTCATTTAGCATGCAAATCGCGCACTTTTCGCCAGCTGCTGAGTTTTTCGAAAGCAATGCGTTCGATTGTTTCGACTCGAAAGCGAATTAAAAGCTAACAACAAAACAGTAAAAAATGTGAACAAGAACAAAAAATGAAAACGAATGCGAAACTTTGAGCAAAAATCTCATTAAAAGTTTCTCGACGCTTAGCATTTCTTGGCCTGAGTTTGACTTCAAGTCTCGCAATTATTGGGCATAATCGGACTTGGCCTGAACGCCAGTGGAGTTGGCGTGATATGCAGGTAGCCTGCATATCCTGTAATGCCGCCTCGAGGCCTCGAGGGTTGCTCTGACCATTCAGGCGTGTCTGTGAGAGATCAGACCAAAAGAAACAAGAAATTTCAGCAGCCTATAATTTGTTGTTAGGTTTTTATGTGGTCAGCAGCCGGGAATGCGTCTCGTGCCACACGCGAGACTGCCAAAAAAAAGAAAAAAAAAATAATTGAACACGTGGGAACAAATGGGAATTGTGTAGATACAAACATACATACATACATATTTATCGAATGCGAATGAAAGTCGAGAGTGTGAAAATAAAGGATGCACATTTTAAGGCAAAGTTCTGTTCACATATGTATGTATGTATGCATGTATGAATGTATGTATGTACATGCCCCTGACATTTAACGACAATATGTAGCTGCAACAACGACAACAACACGAGCCAATGTCATCGTTGTGGCAACGCCGTTTGCTGATTGGCTGCTGCAGCATCAAGGGGAAATTATTATTATTCAGGCTGTTATTGTTGTTGTTGTTATACAGGATATTCCTGAAATATTCATATTCGATAGATTGGCACATATTCGATAAACTCACCTTTAACTCTACATTTGTAGTTCCTTGGCGTTACTCAAAGAAAATGTTTTAACTTAATCTGAACATAAACAAAAACACTTTTCTTTGCATTTGTTGTTGCAGCTGCTCCTGTTATCGTTGTTGTTGCCGTTGTTGTTATGCTTTTTGTTGCTGTTATAGCTGCACATAGTTTTATATCGTTGCAAATATAAAGCGAAAAGTTTTTTATCTCACGCACTTTTTCACACAATGTTAGCTAATTGCCAGAACCATTGGCAATTGCAATATTTTCATTGGTTTTCACAAAATTCTTTCCAACATTATACAGTTAATACAGCGTTTAACAATATTTCGCTGCGTTTCAGCTCGTCGTGTCTAGCGCTTGCAGAGTCTGTCGCCCAACTGAGCAATCGCTTTCACCGTCAAACGCTCAAAGCCTAAATTGCAAAAAATTATCGCGAGCCTCTCTCAATATGTGTGCGAGTGTATTTGTGCATGAGTAAGGAAGTGTGCTGCCAGGACTGCATATAGCCCAAAGCAGCAGCAGCAGCAGAAGCAGCAGAAGCAACCACGTGAACAACAAACGACGATGACAACGACGCGTCAGCTGAGCCAGACAGAGAAAGAGACATGTATAATGGGAGAGCAAGTACAAGTGCTCTCATGACGCCGCTCACAAAAGCTTCAAGTCTCTCTCTCTCTCTCTGACGCTATTCGCCATAGTAACGACGGCGTTTGTCTGCGTGAGTCACCAGCACCTGATGTGCATGTGAGAGCGTGTGTTAGGCATCGCTTATTTTTGTTGAGCATTCTATTTGTTGTTGCTGTTGTTGTTTTGCAAAAAGCCGGTTTGATGTTGCTACATTTGTATTGGAAACACAATTTGCAGGAGCTGCCGTCCGCGAACGAAGAGAGAGTGTGAGCGAGAGTGAGAGTGAGCGCAACTTAGAAGCAGGGGAAACAAGCGAAAAAGAGCGAAAGCATTGTCTTCTTGCTAAGACATACAAAAGTTATCAGCTATTGGTTTCCTGAAGGGTTAGTAATCGAAGGAATATTGACGCTTAGTCAGTTGGGCTTATAAATGATGGATGTCCAGATAGACAGATGATGGCTCAATATACGACTATAACGATGGCTGCAATAAGAAGAAATGGGTCTAATGGATAGGCAATCGATATAATTGAAATCAAGGACAAAAGATTGATACATGCAAATATCGATAAGTAAGTATTACAAATTCAGGAAAAATAATAGCTTTAAAACAGGGATGAAAGCCGAAACAAATATCGGGGTCAGTTACGGTTTCGGTTATGTTCGCATTTAGGTTTTCTGTTATCGGTTACTAAAAATCTTTGAATAAAGGTTTCGAAACGGTGAACCTGTTTGAAATACCGGTAAGGTTTCGGTTCACAAAAAAAATTGTTTTTCCTAAAATATAATTAGATTAATAATACAAAAATATGTTTTTAGCATTGTATTCAAAAACTATACCATAACTCTTATTTTTAAAATAACAATTAAAAATAAAACTTTTTGCAATATTTATTATAAAAATTTTAAATAAAAATTTATTTTTTGATTTATGAAAAACTGAAATTATCCCTTATAAATTAAAAGGTTACTAAATGGTTATTTCTGCTTACAGAGTTTCAGTTTTAAGGTTTCGGTCAAATGAAAAATTTTTTTTTCGGTTACAGTTTCAGTTACGGTTGTAAATTTCAATCGGCTTTTACCGGTTTGGTTAGGTTTTTAATCCATGCCTTAAAATATATGATATCTAATCAAGTACACAATTTGAATCAATCTTAAAAACAGTTGAAAAAGTTGAATATCAATATATTTAAATTATAAATTAAAATTTAATATAAAAAATTAAAGTACTACTCATTAGCAATTGAACTTTAGTTACAAAAATTTTATTATATATTTAAGACAAGAACAGCCGATCCTAACTGCTGCCAAATTTGTCATCAACACCATGGTCACTCCAAAGCATCTAACGGAGACCTTAAGCCGACAGACACCGCGGCGTCAGCTCTCCCAAAGAGATGAGGGAGAGGGCAAGATTCTGTCTCTCTTGGCACATGGATAAAACGGAAATACGCTAGCCAAAAGGACGCCGTCGTTTATCCTTACACAGACTCGCATCGCAGCTGAACATTTGGTAGGCAGTACCTGCCCCAATGTTCGTGCTCAATGAAAAGCTCTCGCAAATGCCGCTCACAGCTTTCCTGCTAAAGTTCATGTAACACTTTTTAGCAAAAGCTTTGACATGACGGCGCCTACCGCAACCACCCCAACAGTGGGACAATTTGCAAATTTATTGGATTACAAATTTTTAAAATATATTTTATGTAATATTCTATTATTGGTAATATTTTATTCATTTAAAATTAACTTGTTCCACAGTGCACGGAACAGGAGTTGAAGATGCAACATGCAAGCATATCCTGGCAATAAGCGTGGTCCTGTTGGTTGCCATCACTCGTCGGAATACCCGCTGGGCTGAAGGCCGTTGTCATAATTTTGTGTTAGTAAAGTCTTCTAGTGGTTCTTGTTGTTGTTGCTGTGCGTCGTGGGGCGGCTGCAAAGACCGAAATGAAATTTGTAACAAGTGAAAGCTGCGTTGTGCTTTTCGCGAGTCCTGTGCACAGCAACTCGGCATCTTGGCAGACCTTGACAGCCTGCCCAGCCCAAGTCGCTGATTGTTGCAGTCGTACAGAAAATAAGATAGAAGCATTTTCTTCGATATGCCGAATAGTTGATATGCTCACAATTTTAGTCTAAATGTCTAAGACACAACCAATTACACTATCTGTGAGATAAACCAAAATAACCGTTTATTATAAAGGTTAATTTTGTTTTTTTATACATCAATAAAAAATTTAAGAAGCAGGTTAAAAATAATTTAAAACGAAAAATTTTGAACTGTTTCTATTTTTCCCGACCTATCAGCCTTGTTTGTGATCTCTGATATTTTGTTATCAGATTTGTATTTTATTTTTGTTTTTTGTTTTTTTTTTTTTTTAATTTTTCTATTTTGATTTTAATTTTCTTATGTTTTATTTTGAATTTTTATTTGTGATATTCATGATCGAATTTTTATAGCACTAAATAGGCGCAAATAAAATAAATTTGTTAAATGAAATATTAAAATTGTTGAAATGTAACTAAACTTCATAAAACTGATGAATATGTAAAATAAATTAGTGAATGAAACATTAAGGAAATAATATCCTTTTAATTATTATTATTATATTACTAAAATAATTTATTTTTTTTGTGAACCAAAACTATACGGGTATTTCAAAAGCGAAACATACAAAAACTGGTTCACCGTTACGAAACCTTAATTCAAAGACTTTCGGTAACCGAAAACCTAAATGCGAATATTCGTTTGGGTTTTAATCCTAGGCTATAATATTTAAGAAAAATAAAAGTTAAGGTATATAAAAGTATGTAAGGGATCTATCATCTATCAAGACTTGTTTAATGCTTTACACATTTCATTGCACATTTATAATGCCTTCTGCAAGGGTATAAAAAGATAAATGATGTCGTCGCACGTTTGTTATTTACTCACCTGTCGCAGCAGTTGCAGCAGCCAGTGTTGGACTTCGGTTGGACTGGCCACTGTCAAAGAGAAAGCACACCTTCACTTTCACTTTTCGGTGCCTTCATCCTTGGAACTGGGTAATTGCCATCTCTTTTGGGCTGTTGTTTAGACGGATGTCCTAGCTGCTGTCCTAGGTTGTGCTGTTGCATTAAAAATTGATTAGTACACAAAGTTTTCGGTTTAATGCCTGCAACTCAACTAGGGAACAGCAACAATAACAATAACAGCGGCAACAACTATTCCATCACTTAAGCTAAAGCTCAGCATCCCGTTTAATTTTAATGTGAAGAAAGGTTGTTCAAATTATGCCCAAGGTAATCAAGTGTTGTTGGGAACTATGTAAAGTGTTATCACATGAAGTATTTTAGCATTTTTACCTAGAAACTTATAAATAAATCAATTTCTCTTGTTTAGTTTCTAGTATATTCATTAATCAATCAATCAGGCAATTCAAAATCATGACAATAATAAAATGGAATAACAAAGCTTGAAATTTAATTTTGAAAATACATATTTCTTACCCAGTAAATTTCAATACCTATTACGATCTGATTTTCTTTGGAATGTTACTTATAAGCACTGTCTTTGTGCAATAAATAAATAAAAGTCTAAATTTAACAAGAGCAAATAAAACAACAAATTCGTTATTCATGTTTATTGATTAGTGGTTAAAGTTTTTTATATTCGAAGAATTTTATTTAAATTGAGTTAATTTAAAGCAGTGCAGTAAAGGCAGCAAGCAGTTCAAAATCCAATACAACCACTTTTTTGAAGCGCCATCTAGCAGCTGTAAATCAAACTAAGCTAAACAAGTTTTACAACCAATGCCAAAGATTCGATACTATCGATATGAAACTTCCAAATAAAAAATGGCGCACATTTGAAATGAAATTAAAGCAATTTTTTAATAAAAAATTATGTTCGCTTTAATTAATGTCTCGTCAACCCGAAGAATGAATAATTCTTGCTTCAAATCTTGAGAAAAATCCAAAGATATCAATCTATTTTTGGATGGCATCATAACCAGGCAAGTATCTTTCCTGGAAGTCCATGCTTTACGCATTTCAAATTCTGAGGCGCCACCTTTATCTGTTAGCGTAACATAAATGCGCCACCTATGGATTTGTTTTGAAGTATATTCTGACGTTTTTTTTCGAAAGTTACGCCTTTTTAAATGTTGATTCTTAACCCGAGAATCGTCTCGGTCTTTCCCATTTGCAAAATGATCAAATTATTAAGTAAGTTGTTCTTTACATTTAATATTTTACAAAATAAATAAGTATATTTTATAAATAAGTATAGCAGCGTATTCTGTAGTTTTGTAGAGCATCAACAAATTATATGTAAAATTAATGTTATTAATTTATTATTAATCAATCCCTTTAATCTGTGAAATTGTAGGGAAATATTTGCCTGTGGTTATCCATAGATATTACATTAAACTTGGCCGTCCCTTTCATGTATCCCTAGTATTATCTTGTATCGCTATTGAGATCTGTCAATGACAATGACGGGTAGACAACTACACACACCCACACGCACACTCGCTCACCCACACACACACACAGCAAAACTTTTTAAGACTCGACTACTCGAAATAAATTGCAAGCAAAATGCAGACAAAACTAAAACGCACTCATTTATCATCATTTTGGGGCCATGCAATTGCGATATTTTGCTGCCAATTGCCAATTGTTGTGATTGGAAGCAAACAGGCGACTAGCTCACACACACATATATATTCACAACATCAATGCATTGATTGCAGCACACAGATACACACCCACACACAACCACACACACATAAACATACATATGTTTGTGAGTATATATTCATACGTAAGTGTAATGATTGTTCATGCATAAAGCAAATGGTGCAGTTGTCGAAAATTTTCATTGGCAATTGTGCAAACAGTCACAGATGCAACAAGTTGCTGCCAATTTGCGAGTGGTATTGCCAACAGTAGTGGGAGAGGGAGAGGGAGGGGGAGGGGAGGGGGAGGGGCTGAGTTGCAACCAGCAGGCAACAATGTTTTCTGAAGCAGAAAATTGCACAAGTAAAGTGCAAAATTAGACAGAAGAGCCGACGACGACAAGAGCGTCTCAAAGAAATTGACAGAGCACACACACACATACACACACACACACACATACACGCACACACCACTCAGACTCCCACTCACTCATATGTATGTGGCAAAGAGACATTTGTAATTTACTTTTGTTTGTTAATTGTGGCAGTCGCACTGTGAGAGCTAAAAGGGACAGAGAGAGAGAGAGAGAGAGAGATGCTGCCAATATAAGGACATGAGGCAGGAACTTCAAATGCTGCCTTTATAGTGTGACCAGCCAGGCATCATCATAATCATTATCATTTTCATCACCATCAGTTCCATTGGGCTCAAATTGTGTGTCGGACCAAGAGCAAAACTCATTATTGAATTTTCATCATAACTGCAGCTAATTAGTTGAATTGTTGCATACATTCATTTAAGTTGCAACTTGCATAAACTGATTAATTCATTTCTACATAATTTAAACTATTATTCTATTTATCTTCAACTAACAACAGGAATAAATTATTAAATATTGCAATGAACATCTTCAAACCCATATACCTGATTATATACTTAAGTTCATTTCGTGAAAACTACGTCAAACAAAAAACTATAGCTGTTTTAACATTATAAATTATGATATACCGATGATTTAAAAAAATTCTGTTAATTAAAATGGCTATTTTTATAAATATTGGAAAAAATTACAAAGCTGACTCAGAAAAAAATGCTAAACAACATTTATAATGAACTTTAGAAAATGATAGTCAAAGTCAATTGGGCATCGTATTATATTTCATCAAATTCAATTTGATTTATGTAATTTGCAGAATCAAACCAAAACACTGACGTTATTGGGTTGTGGGTTAACTCGTTAAAAGTGTATTATATTTCAATCCGAATAAATAATCTGTCTCTTTTTTATTTGAAATCAATGAAGAGGGCGATGAGGCGACAGAAGAGTTGGTTAACAGTAATCCTGTTTGCTGCTGACGTTGAACCAACTGTCAGTTAATATTTTGGGCCATAACTTTAGTCAGACTCAGACTCAGTCTCAGTTTGCACATTATCGAGCTTCAATAAATATTTGCAAATTGAAATGTGAAATGCAAATGGGATTGCAAACGCATGTGTCAAATGGATTTATCAGATAATACCATAAATCGCAAAAATCTGCCAGGATATTTATATGTACATACATATTTTTTAAAATATTTTTCACCCGCCTTTAGCCAAAGGTAAACCAAATATTTATGTAACTCTGTGCGTTACTCAATTAACTGATATAAATATAGACATTTCGACTGAAATATAAATATATATATAAACATGTATCCATTCCTGGAGTCGGAATGTGTGCACACATTAATGCAATTAATTTTTGCATTTGTCGCTAGCAAGAAAACAACAACAAATTATAATTAATGCTCTGCGTATTTGGCTCATTATAAATATCTCGTTTTTCATATGAAGATAGATTTGGATTTTTGCATTGTTTTTTGTTGTATATACAAATTAAAAGTTAATAAATTTAACATAGAATTTTCGTTTAGAATAATTTTAAAAGACACATATCTACATACAGATCAATTAAAAATGTATTTTGTATGTCTAAATGGAATTAGTTTCTTTATCTATTTCATTAAATATTTTTGTATAGGATAATATTGTATACCAGGGAAACTATATAAATTGTAAATCATATCAAAATCCATAATTATTATATATTTTCCACAAGAGTATTAAATGCTCGTTCACAAAAATTCTACATTTTACCATTATTATTTTTTTTTGGTTTCTGTTTTTTAAACTTTTGTTTATTTGCATTTAAATCGTGTTTGTGGCAGTTAATTATATTTCACAGCTAATGGCAAAATGTCAAAATAATTAAAATGCGCGTTACAGTGTTCACTGCCATGAATACACGTTGCAACGTCTGACTGGATGGGTGGTTGGTCAATGAATGAAAGGCGTGAATCAACCGGAAAATTTCAGTGTATAATTGACAAGTGGTTGCCAACTGTCAGCGCCGATTAAGGTGTCAATCCGCTTAATTATAAATTAAATGTAAATAAAAGTTAGCGTATCGAATGCGCAAATTTAATGAAAACTTAAAGAAATTACAAGAATATACAATTCGAATTTAATATCGAATCTATTTTGGATTTCATGTTTCGAAGTAATCTCATTAATAACTATATGCAATTTTATATTTTTTTAAGTCTTTAAAGCCCTAATGTTCTACAAAAAATTTTAATAAAATGTTGATCTGATGCTCGTCTGCGTAGTTAACCAAAGGTTTCTATATCACCTTATTTCACCTCATTAAATAATTTTATTAATTACTTCCAATAATTTAAAATTTTTACTCTTTTTTGCGTTTTAAGCACCTTTAAAGTAACATCAGCTGAGCTCATTTGCAAAGGTCATTAAACACGTATGCACCGCAATTTAATTTTGTGCAAAACAATCATTTAAAACTCTCTAATTAAGAGTCAAATCGATTTGTGCCGCATTTCGCATTGATGCTAAACGAAGCGCCTAAAGTTATGCAACAAAATACAAAAGCAATTTATTATTAATAGCACAACCGCATTGCGAGTGGGCGTTTGCTATTTGAAACATTTTGTAATTAGCCGCATGGAAAGAAGTAAAATTCAACATTTCGCTCATATTAAACTTATTTCGACTATTGGTATACCCTACAAAAATAATTCCTACAATAGTTTCTCCTAAATATTTTGCAGAATCAACGGAAATCTTTATAAAATGATTGGATTTAACAAAAAATGATTTAAGAGAACTAAATTTAAGAGAACTATAGTATAATTCTAAATTATGCTATTATGATATAACTGCTATTTTCAATTATTATTATATGAATTGAGTGTGCATTGCAAACAATTTAAATATTGCTGCATTAAAAAGCTGTCAAGCTGTCAGAAATACCCCGTATTGACAGGGTATAATGTGATGCACGCACAAAAATATAATTATAAATTAAAATCTAATTAAATTAGCAGTCTGTCGGAGAATTGACAAAAACGTGCACACGGTCAACTGACTAAATGACTAAATGAAATGAAACAAATGAATGAGGCAGTGAATTAACGGGTGAATGAATTGGCTGCATGCTGAAAAGTCGCTTTCAATTGTGGAGAAAGGTGAGAGCTATGCCAACTGCACGCTCAATCAGACATTGGCCAACGATAAACGTGGCACGCGTCACTGACGCCGCATAAGCAATTTAATAATGGAATAAAAGAACCTTTTACACGCATACACCAATACACTTAAAAACACACGCACACAAACACATGCATACGTATCAGAATGTGTGTGTTTTTTCCACTTCAGAACTAAGACACGAACTATTGGATTAGTTCCGGTTCAATTTAAACATGTTTTCACTCCCGCAAAGTTTTCAAATTGTTAGAAGCTAGTTCATTACCAATGCACAGTGGGGTATTTGTGCATTTATTTTTTAAAAATTTTATTAATAGCTCATAATATGCAATTATTATTTGCAATTGGAAAAGTGATACTGAATTATCATTATGTATGAAAATTTCAATTATATTTTTATAACTTATTTTTTTTACTTAACCCTCTACCGCATACAGAGCCATATATAGCTTTCAATTTTTAATGAAATTTCTTTTAGTTAAAACGGTACTTAAGCGAAGTCGATTGTTATTGGTCATTCGCTTTGCACTATTTTCTATTGGAATAAAATATAAAAAAAATTTTTGAGTTGCTTCACTTCGTGTTTCTATGGGTTTTTTTCATGCGTCGCACGTGAATTTGTGCGTTAATTTTGAAGTGAATTTTGCTGAATTTCGAATTAAATTTATATTTTCAAAAAAAAAAACATTTCTTTTGTTGAAGAATAATTTTTTCCAAAAGAAAATCAATTTTTCCTTCATAAAAAAATATAATTTGACTGTAAGGTAGGCATTATATATATTAATTCTTGCAAAAATCGGCAAAAAATGTATGGTTCTTCATTTATTTTTTCCTAAACTATATACCCAAAAAAAAAGAATTTGTCCAAATATATATTATAATATGCCTAATAAACACATTAATGCATAAAATTATGTGTTTTTCTTATTGGATCTATGTTCATGCAGTAGAGGGTTAACAGTGCTAATGTTAATGAAAAGCTAATGCTAATGAAAAGTAATGTTCACTTTCTCGCAGTGTTAGTATTTCTGAATTTTAGTCGAAAAATATGTTAATTTAGCCCACAGTGCATTGTTTGAGACTGTATCTATCTTCGGGATTCAAGTGGATGCAAGTGGATGCTAGTCGAGTAGAGTAGAGTGGAGTGGAGTAGAGTATGCATTTATGCTAGTCTCATTAGCATAGTGATATTGATTTTCTGGTTAACCATCAATCAACAGTACGCCATACACAAAATGAGATTGCTATGCAATTGAAGCTTCAAACCGCAGTACACGCCATGCTCGAATGCCTTAAAGCGTCTGCTTGGTATGCAACAATTTATGTGCACAAACACAAACACACACACACACACATACATATATATAATCATACGTTGCATTGCGGCCGCCTTCGGAATATTCTGGCCAACGCCAACGCCAGAGATGCTGCAATGTTGATGCTAACGGCAGACCTAGCAACTGGTCAGAGGATAGGGAAAATCGGGGAACTGGGAGAACTGGGAGAACTGAGAGCAATGTCTTTGCGCGGTCATTTGGCTTCGACTAACAATTATGGCCACAGAGCGAGACAAGTGAATTGGCCAGACGACAAGAACAATTAACAATCACGCAAATGGCACTAATTAACTATTAAAGCGGAAACAAGCATATCAATGGCATTGAACTTATAAGCAAATCATTGCCTGACAAATGGATATTCAATTAAGTTTGTTCTATTGGAATATCACAAAACTTATCCATGGGACATCTGTGATTGTTTAAACTGCTATAAATTCAACTATAAATGCTTTAAGTACCATTAAGAGAAATTATATAAGTCAATATTTCTATCAGATTATTTACAGAAATCTTTGCTTAAATACTGATTCCTGAATATTTTGCTACCAATGTCTGATAGTAAATTTAAATATCAATTAATTAAATATAAAATAATTAAAATATTTTTAGAGCACCGAAACCTATATTTTTTAGATAATTTTTATATCTATCACTCAATTAATGTGTATTCTCTTCACTACATTTTAATCTTAAGTGCTTTAATTTTGAGGGAATCTCTAACCATAAATCTACAATTTAAGATATCTTTCTAGTATTTTCAATTGATCTTCGCATCATTCTTTCGGACTAATTTGTTTTTTATAACAATTCTGTGTACATTTCTAAAAAAAAAGTAATTCAAAAAATTTCAGTTGTTAAAATTGTTATGTACATAAAACTTTTAAAATTGTACTAATTAAAGTCATTTAACATTTCATAGATTGTCTAGTACTCAACTGTTTTTAATGGCTCCTGCTAATACTTATGATAAAGTGATTATTATTCTATCGATATACTTTAGCCAACTCACTGATTTCTTTAATTATCGGAATATTAAATAAATACATAAATCATTTGGCTGTTTAGTTATAACAAAATGGCAACCTAAACTTATCTGCTCAATAAAACTAAAAATGTATTTTTACAATGAAAATTTAATAGTTTTGAGGCATCTCCGAAAAAGCAAAAATCATTCACACATTGCTAGAAAAAAAATAAAATAAAATCAAATAATATCTCAATAAGAAACAGTGCATGTTTCTTGAGTGCCACGCCCACCGAGAGGCATATGGGCTAAACGCCCACAGACATGGCACAATCAAGTGGATGCTGGGTTGCATTCGTTGACTGACTTCCGCTCTATTTGCTGCGACAAAGTAATAGGAAAATTTCATACTTCCGCATATCTTTGTTAAAGCCGCACAATACGCCACTCAAGCAGTGTCCTCTCTTCCACTTGCTTTCCTTCTTCCCTCCCCTTCCATCTGTCTCTCCCCGTCCCTGTCTTCTGCTGCTATTTTTCGCATTCTATCCGCCGCTCTCTGCAGTGCCACGCCCCCAACAGACGCCCCAGCAGTTGTCGCTTGTCGCATATTTTGTGCGCGCTCAATTATACGCTGAAATGAAGCTGCTCATTCAGTGGCGCCCCAGGCTCAGACTCAAATCGAGGTTCCATTCTACCAACTTCCTCCACTCGATCCGCATTCCACATGCCGTGACAATTCCCCTTTTAGCCAACCGTCTTAGCTGTTTGGTTTGTTGGCATTTCATTTAAGTGCAGCCCCCCAAGTTGCAGCATATTTTGTTGTCATTGTTTGTTCTCTGCTCGCTGTGTGCTTTTGTATCCCTTCCTCCTCCTCCTCCTACTCCTCCTCCTCACCCTCCCTCCGTCTGCATTTATCTGGAGTGACCCCGGCATTTGTCCGTTATTCTTTCTCGCTCTCGAGTATTTTGTGCAGCTTCAGCATAAATGTAAATCAGTTATTGATAGTCAAAATAATGAACGATTTGCATAGACTATCATTCTAACGCAGAAAATGCCAGACTTTGTCTCTTTCTCTCTCTCTCTCTCTCTCACTTTTTCTCTTTCCCTCTCTTTTCTTTATTCCTTTCTCTGGGATTTCTCTGGCAAATCCTTTGGCCCCGAAGGCATCTAATCGCAGCTCATGCAACAATTTCATGGAATTGAGCTTCTCAAGGATTTGAAAATTTTACGCATTAGAGATTTGCAACTGAAAATTTTGAAATCTAGTCACTTGGCAAATAAAAAAAAGTGGGAAATGCTATGGGATAACCGATACTTATTTAAATAAATTAAAAATATTTTTATTGCATGCTTTTAGGCACTTACATTGCTTAGAAAATTTAATCAGCCATTACCACCTTGCAATTCCTTTGCGTTACGCAAGAGGTTTGGTCCTTATTTTATTTATACCAAATCTGTGTTGGTTATGTTGCTAATTTGTATGTACGGATTCCACACTTACCAAATAAAAGAAAGAAAAAAAAAACCATTACTACCTTTGTATTTGGCCAGTCTTGATACGATTTAGATGGACGATAGGTAATAATAGTAGCTAAAGTTAGTTAGTAAAAAATTACTAGTATCTTGAAAACTGTGCGTGTGGTGACTTTTCGTGATTTACGGAGGCGGAAAGGGGCGTGGCAAAAATTTGAAATAAACTGGATCTGCGTGGGGGTTATAGGAGTCTGTGTGCCAAATTTAGTTGCTCTAGCTCTTATAGTGTCTGAGATCTAGGCCCTCACACAGACGGACAGACGGACATGGCTATATCGACTCGGCTGTTGATGCTGATCAAGAATATATATACTTTATAGGGTCACAGATGATACAATATCCAATTTTACTTATTTTTTAAGTAACGGGTATAAATATCAGGCTTTTACACAGAGTTATTAACAGAGTGCTGTTAACATTACCAGCTAATATATGTAAGCAAAAAAATGGACGGTTTTTTTTGTTTAACTTATTTGTGCATTTTATAAATTAATTAAATGTAAGACTGGTTTTAAATAGATTAATACGGTACTATGACATATTTAAACTTCAATTTCATAACATAGCAAATGATACATTTTATGATGTGCTAAGAAGTATGTTAAAAATTATTAAATTGCCCAATTTATTTCTTATTATTTTACTGTGAATAAGTACTATTTATTTTGTTAAAAATGTTGTGAAATGCATCTTTATAAATATATTATTAATCCACTTTTACTCCAGTCACATATTGCAATTTGTCAGGTTTCCCCAGCCACAGCTAATCTTCATCTCATTACGAAATCCGTTTAAAAAAAAAGAAGCCAACTGCAACTGCGGCGGATGCTACTCGGATGGAGCAGATGCACCTCGGACTCAAAGAGAGACGGCAAAAAGGAAAATGTGTCAACTCATAGTGACAGCTTGGACACGCCACCATTGGGGGATACAAGTACCTGGACAAGGCAACAGATGGGACAGGTGAGACAGGTAAACACGTGAACTCGACGTTCATAAAAAGCTAAGCAACCGCAGCCGGCAAGTAGCGAAAGTGTGCAGAATGTAGTGCGAAAAGTACAAAAAACTAGAATCAGCTCCATCTGATGTACGGCAAGGACTTCAACTCGACAAAAACAAAATATATAAAAAACCAGCAAGAGGGGGTGGAAGGGGGTGGCATTGAGACTGAGACTGTAATATGCCAAACAGAAGTCCTATCGTATGTTGGCCCGTTGTGAGCCATTGCATATGCACGAACCCACACACATAGAGTGAGAAAAACCCCATGTAGCATACTTTTAACAGTCAGTGTAAGAGTGGGTGTGCGTGTGTGTGTGTGATAAAGTGAAAGCAGCACAGCACCAGCATGAAAAACTTTAACTACTTTTTCAATTGTTTGTAAAATGCAAATGCAAATGCGAAGCCGTCGCTTGTCGCTCGTCCTTTGGTTCGTTCGTTCATTCATGTCCTGTATTTGGTCCGTTGGCTGCTGCTGGCTGCCGTAGGTCCTGCCAACTGTCTGCCAGTTTGCTTGTTGCCCATATACGTTATGCATACAATATTTTATGCTCCCTATCCCTCTCTCTCTCTCTCTCTCTGTCTGTCTGTCTTTGTTCTCTTGAACGCCCGCGCTTCGAATGCCGCTTAGCAATAAGGAAAAACATAAAGAAATGATAACGCTTTTAAGCCATTCGAATGACATTATAAGTTATGAGTATGTGTGTGTGTGTGTGTGTGTGTGTGTGTGTGTGTGTATGTGCTTTTGCTTATGGCTTATTCAATTAGAAATTTATTAGCATACGTTGGCCAACCCTTTTAACGTTTATGTATTGCGTCGGCCATTCGAGTTTTGTGATGTGTCAAAGACGCATATGCAACAACTTGTTTTTCGTTCTGGCCAATCTTTTTATTAACCTATCTCAAGTAGGCATAATGACTTGATTAAATAGACGTCGAGGCAAATATACATACGAATAAAATGCGAAAATTTTTCCATCTCTGTATTGGTATCTAGTAACAAAGTTTGTATAATTGTATTAACTAATTTAATTATAGCTTCATTAATGTATTTAGCAAAGCTTTGCGTAAGATTAGTATGTCAATTTATTGAAATATGAGCTTTGATTTTAGTTTTGATTTTAGTGTTGTGGTATGTGAAATGTCCATTTAAACTCACTGCAGTTTCCATTAGCCCAGACTGTTGAAAATATATATAAACTAAACTGTTATGCTGATGTGAAATTTTGTGATACATACCATACACATTATTATAAGTTTTACGATGTTTTAGGTTGAACTGATGCTGAAAGCGAGTAAACAATGAAAATAACTCAATAACTTAGAGCATAAATATTACATTCATTGCAATGGATATAAGTATGTATTCTTAATCAGACAAATTATTTTTAATTTTTTAAAAATATTTATCAACAAATAAAAAAAATGCAGGCTTAAATAGGCCTCATGCAGATAACGTTTGCTTCAAATCTTTAAGGTGACTAACGTTCTCTTTTATTATTGTCAATTATCCTACTAAAGCGCAATAAGTTCGATGTTTATGACGGTTTAAAGATTTTAGATAAACAAAGCAATTTTTTTTTACCAGGGACCATAATCATTATAAGTTATTTTATAAAAAATACATTTTAATGATTATAATTTAAATATTTTTATTTTTTACTTAATGATTAACATTATTTTTGAGTAATTTTTTAAAGCTTAGACCGTAATCATTATTATCGATCAAAAAAATAAAGCTCAAAAATAATGATTATTAATAATTTTTACTTTTTTCTTCACTGATAATAATAATTTTTGAGTTATTTTATAAAACTTAGATTGTTATCATTATTGCTGATCAAAAAAAAATTTGAACTCAAAAATAATGATAATTTCTGATTTTTATTTTTTCGCTCAAAATAAAACTCAACAGTAGTTTATGGCTTCTGACTTAAATTTTTTACCAATATTATTTTTTATTCTTATAAATGGAACCTAAAGCTACCTCCCTTATCTTTTTATTTTTGAAAACTAATTTAGACAAAAATATATGCTTGGAGGTAGCTTTAGGTTCCATTTATTATAGTTAAAAAATCATTGAGGAAATTAAGAGATTGAGAGAAAATAAAGATTTTGGTGAATTTTTTTCTATGTGCTTTAGAATTGTGTGATTTTTTTAAGTTGAAATACTCTGAGTATTGACTAAGCGTTCATATTTGTTTTATACTCGTATTGACTGTCACATATCAGTGTGTGTTGCCGCCAAAATGAACATTTTTATATTTTATTTTATAATTTAAAATTTATTTTGAATGTTAACAACACAAATGCTACTTAGCATAAATGAAATCGATTAACCTGAAATGTTATAGAAATGTAAGAATGAAATGTAATCAACTTATCGATATTTCGATTATCCCGTCACTAGGCAAAATTAACTTGAGGAGAAAACACGAAGTTTTTTAAGCTCTCCCGCTTTCGCGATTGTTCACATCATAATTTATAATTAAATTTCTGGAAATGAATGCCATCTTAGTTATATAAAAAGAAGTGGTCGTTAATGCTCTAAAAAATCGTCATTCAAACTGATACTCGTCTAGCAACAGTGTGGTTCAATGATTGCTCCATAAGGCATTGATTTGGAATTATGTACGTTGCTAATTTTAATTATAGGTAATTAACATTATTTCATACTAAGACAACTTAGAACTAACGAATTAGCAAAATGTAATTCTATTATGCTAAGTTGTTAATGCTTTGTCGCATTTTGATAATTGTTACTTATTTTAATCTGACTGCAAATTGAACATTTATTTGCATTTCATCAAAATGCAAAATAATCATGAAACATGTGTACATATGTACATTGAAAATTGGCTTTCTCTTTTGTGCTGCCAACAAGATGAAAAACAATTAATTGATAACATGACTGAGAGCAAGCGACAGTAAGTCGAACCGCAAAACCAACACAGAGTTAAGCAAATAATTATTAAGTCAATGTGTTGTTCGGTATTTAATAGTGCATTAGTCATAGTTGTTAGACAGACTGTTGGCCATGGCTGCTTGACAGTTAACCTGGCCCGTTTGCATCTGCTTTGTTTAAACTAATGCTGCGGGCGTAGTTCAATATGTCATTTGGACACTTGACCGCTGTTCGACGTTGACCATCGACGTTAACCGCCGAACCTCGACAAACACCTTTCACATGCAACGGCAACGTCAGCGGCAACTGCAGTGGCAACAACAACAACAACAAGTGTTGCAGCCGCGTGCGTAATTAGTTTTTGGCGTGTTGTTTAGCAATTTTGGAAAATTTCTTATTTAATGCGCTCGCAAAGGGGCCAAAAGGGTTGCCGAAAGCGTTGCGCCTAATTGCAGGCAATCATATTTTGTTTGCCCAAAAAAGGCAGACGCTGCCACTAGCCGAAAGTGAACAGAGGCGTGGGAGTTATGAGTGTGGGCGTGGCATAGTGGGAGGCATGTGCATGCAATCAAGCCATGGCTGTCAGTGGCACAACTGCACATTCTGGACTTGTTTGTGTTTATGCACACGCAGTAAAAGAAGGAGAGATAAAGAGAGGGAGAGAGAGTGAGAAAGAGAGGGAGCGACGTAAAGTCCGCTTAGTGCCTGAGCCACGCAAATCAATCAATTTAAAAGCAATTGCCGTTAATGTGCAACGCTTGTTTGGCAGCTGTCAGAAAACCCAGTTTATATTCAACACACACACACACACATACCCCAAAAATGTCTTGGTTTATTAGCCAATATCTAGTACAAGTTTGAGTAGGAGTTTTCAGTCAGTCTCCGACTGCAGGTCAATGTGTCTCGCCTCCATCTCAAAGCTGTTGATTGATGTTTTCAGATCATGATTATTGCTCCCTCAGAGCAGACCAAAATTACTACTTATTATATATACGACGCGACGCTCAGTGAATTTCTTGGCAGCGACTGATTGATGTTTCCTGTCAGCACTCATAATTGGTAGGCGCATAACCGAAAGGCTGCTAATTAGTGGCTGAACATTTTGGCAAGGACTTAAGCCACATTTGGCTAAGCAAGTGCTGGCAATTGAAATGCCTTCAACTGGCAATAAATGGTAGTTTTAAGCGGTAGTTATCTATGAGATAAGTTGGGAGCGGAACAATTGTTAAATGCGAGTAGACACTGTGAGCTGAGGGAGTATGAACTTTGACACACTGTAAATTATATTATTATATATAAATATATCTATATACATAAAATATATTTTATTAAAATTTATTGATTACAAAAACCAACCATGTAAACGTCACAAAACTTCGAACAGTTTGGTTTAAAAATCCATAGTTATTTATCTTTGCAAAAGCACAAGTTTCTAATCATTTAAATTTCAAATATTATTTAAGACTTGAAGGCTTCAAGAGACTAATACTTTCTTAACTTTTGTTGAGTTTAATTTTAAGGAATTTACTTTGATTTGTAAATTTATTTTCGCCTTGTCGACAATTGTTTTTCTCGCTTAAATTTTCTTCCTCATGAAAAACAATGGCAAATAGTTGCCAGCAATTATTTCAATTTTCATTTACATTTTCGCCCATAATATTTGAAAAGTTTTTAGCTCTTTTTTTTATGAATTTTTTATTTCTGTTTTATGAAACATTTTCAGCAGACAAAGTTGAAAACAAACTCAAAAATAAAGTGGCGTACACACGAAAAACAAAAAAAATAAAAAACAAATAGAAAACTGTAAAAGTGCAAAAAGCAAACAGAAAATTCGACTTTATAATAACAACAAAATAATGATGAGGAGAGCGAGCATTGTTGATCATTGGCTGCCTGTCTGCGTTGTTAAAAACCGTTCATTTACAAGAACTCGTACTCGTAGTTCTAAAGAGTTTTAAACGCTTTCACTGTACGCACACACACACACACACTTATATATGTATATATATGGCAGGTGTTGTTGGTGCTACTCAAGTGGCATTAAACTTCAACCGACGTGCGCTCTCAATTTTAGTTAAGCAGCCTTTTAATCAACAAACTGTTGAGGCAGCAGCTGCCACGCCCACTTGCCCACTTTCGCCTAAAAACGCCACACTAAATTGCCAATTTTGCCATATCGGCAGTTTTGTGAGCAATCAATTTCGATGCAAATGCACTTGTACTTGACGACTAAATGAATGAGGCAAGGTTGCGGCCGATGCAACGTGGCGTATGAGTAATGTTGCATCCAGTCAGCCCGTCAGTCAGTCAGGCAGGTCGACTGGTCGTCAGGGAAGAGCATACCTCAACCATATTGACGATGAGAATGTCGATGGCGACAGGGATGCGGATGCCGATGACGATGACGATGAGGACGAGGATGAGCACGACACAAAGGCAGACAACACGCATCATCATCACTCACAACAGCAGCACAGCAGCAACAACAACATTGCACAACATTCCATTGGGAACTTCCCCGCAGCGAAAGCTGTCGAAAAGCGCGTATTGCAGCAAGCAGCTTCTGTCTGTGTTAAGAGTGCAGCATTTCACTAATCTTTTGAAATAGGAAGTAGTCAGTAAATATTTATTTATTTATTTACAAAATTAGATGAAATATATAATATTAAATCTAATACATTAGGGGGCGCTAAGAGTACTAGTGACTAGTCCTTCGACTCTATGATATGATTAAATAATGTGTGTTAGGTTACAAAGTTTTAAGAATATACAAATTTTAGTCAGTAAATGTTAAGTATGACAGTTGTATAAAAATGACATAAAAATACAAATAGTGATGAGAGTAAAAGTAAAAAATTTCATAATTTAAATTATAATTGTAAAATTATTTACAGGGATTAAAACCGAAACGAATATCGGTTTCAGTTGCGGTTTTGGTTACGTTCGGTATGGTTTCGGTTCACAAAAAAAATTTTATTTGGAAAATATAATTATATTAATAATATAATAATAATAATTATTTTATTTTTGCTTATTCAGTGCTATAAAAATTCGAGCATGAATAGTTATCACAAATAAAAATTCAAATTTAAGCATAAGAAAATTAAAATCAAAATAAAAGTGAAAAAAAAAAATTCGAAATTAACCCTTGTAAATGAAGCGGTTATTTAAGAAAATAATATGTGCAGAACTGTCTTCTCTTTTAACCACTCTACATATATACTCTTCAATAGAAAATTTTTCTTCTTTTACAAACAATTTGTGATAATGATATAATCCATACTTGAGTGTCATAGCAACTGTTTAAAAGGCTTTTCATCTCAGAAGCGTTTTTTAAAGAGTCTGATAAAGTTGTCACTGAGCTGAAGTCGATGCTTCCTTTCAACTCAACATAGCTCATATTAAATGATGTGTACTAACAAGTTATATATCATATTCGTATCACCTGAGAGGAAAAAATATACTTAACTTTTGTCCATGCCGCAATCAACTCGTTAAATGAGCATATTTTCAGCTCGTTACGCAAAATTTTTAAATTGAGCGCAAAATGTAATAAATGAAATAAATATAAAATATAATAAGTATATAATTGTTCACATTGTGGAGATATCCTGTAAATTTTTTAAAAGAAACTTTGGCGGTAGTTATGTCGAAAATTCTTAAATAAATCGTAAATCGGAACCATCGCTTGTTTTAAATTTTATAAAACCTGTTTCATTTGATTAAATTAATTAATGAAATAATTTAAATTAGTGTCTACAATTGAATATACCCTTCTTTGCGTACAAAAAAATATAAAAATTGAAAGGGCCAACAAGTTGAGCAAGGCGTCCAAATAAATGAGTTAACCGCATGCGTTCTGTAAATTGATTTTTAACAATTAATTGTCAGTTGTTATTGCTGTTATTTTTTTTATTTGTATTGTTGTTGTTGGCATTTAAAATGCTTAAAAAAATGTTGGCAAAAAAAAGTAAAGTGCAATTTTTCAACAAATTTGCACAAGCATTTTTCATATTTTTATGGTCCTCGAAAAGTTAAACACTCTCACTCACACACACATACACACACACTTACTCAGCTGACCACGCCCCCGCCCCGCACCCTCACACTTTGCTCTATGCAGCAAAAGAACCATTAAACGTAAGCCGTTTGCGTTTAATTATTTTATAAGCCTATTATTTAAAAACAAAAATTAATTTCCAACGATTGTTTATTACGATTGTTGCTTTGTTCGCTCTGTGTGTGTGTGTGTGTGGGTGTGTATGTATTGAAAGCAGTTGTAGTATGTGCTGTATGTATGTAATTGCATTAAACTTATGCACATTGATTTCATGTGATTTCCTTGTCCGCCGAGTGTTGGCATTTTAAATGCGCTTTAACTTAATATTTATTGTTGTCGTGATTTACCCGCACTCATCATCATTATGTGTACACCGATCCCCTCCACTCTCCTTCCCTCGGCATGTGCGTGTGAGTGTTGCATTTTTATTTTAATTAAAAAGTCGCCGGCACAAAGCGAACCAAAAGGATAAACGAGGAGGAGGAGAAGGATTGGGTGGAGCTGGACGAACGCCGTGTGGTGTTTCATTGAAGTGGCCATCAGTCGATGCCAAATGTATTTATGGCTTCATTTTGTTGTTATTTGTTTGCCGTTGTCGGTCTGTTGATTTGCCGTTCCTTTGAGAACGGCGTTAGTTCGGCAACTACAGAAAACGTTACCACTGCATTTCTCATTTTTCATTTTCCATTTGGCATTTGTATGCAATCGAGGTGGATTTCCAGCGGCTGATTGTGTTGACGATACTCATCCAATAAATATGCAATTAAAACTACCTTTTCACTTTTTTATCTGCATACGTTGCGCATTTTAGATTAAATTACTGACAACATGACAATCTTTTTTCTAGTATTTTGCTTTATTTCCTTAACTCCAGTACATTTTACTCCTCAATAATGTCATGTTTAGATTAAATTACTGACAACATGACAATCTTTTTTCTAGTATTTTGCTTTATTTCTTTAACTCCAGTACATTTTACTCCTCAATAATGTCATATGAACAACATTTTAAAAACAAATTTGAAAAACAAAAATTTTTTTTTCCAAATTTTATTTTTATTATTTAATTATTGGTTTTTAAATTTAAAAAAATCTTAAATTTAATTTTATTTTAAATGCCTCATTTAAATTGTGCAGTTTCTGCCTATTCAAATTTTGATTTTAGTTATTTTAAGTGAAAAGTTATTGATAATATACAAATACTTTAAAATCATTTTACTCATCTTTCTATCTTTATATCCCTTATACTTATATTCTGACATCAGCAGCCATAGGAGTGCTCTGCAATTCGTATACAATTCTGTGATAATCTCAACACATTTGTCTCAAATCAAGTGAATGCAACTCCCACTGAGACTCATTCATTGAGTCGTGTTTAAGCTCTCTTACTTAATCAAAGAGAAAACTTACTAAATACATTTGCAACTCAATAAGTGCACTCAACTCAAATGTATCTCGAACTCAAACTCTCTTATGCACACGACAAGAAATACTCAATTATTAAAGAGAACTCATACAGAGAAACTTACTTAATACACTCATTCTCTTGCAAAGAGAGAATGTCACTCTGCATTCTCTTCACACTCAATGTAAATTCACTTACATTCGCTCTCAAAATAACACTCAGTTTAACTGCAGCTTCAACTCATTTGAATTCAACAATTTCCATTGCATACATTTCAGCGCCAGCTTGCAAATATTTCAAACGCCGACACATGCAATGTATTGAGAAATTATTGCAAACACACACACACAGACACTCGCACACACACATATAGTCACCTATACATAGAAGCACACGCATAAGCATACAGAGAAAAGAAATGGCAGCAATTTGCAATGATTTATGATTTTGATAAATTTTCTTCAGGTGACTTTATTATTTTTCCTAATAATGATCTATGGCCACGCTTTGCCTCAGCAAAAAGAAAAGATGAAACATTTCAAGTGGGACATTGTGGCGGGTTTCCATTGTCCTGGAGCCAACAGAACTGCAGCTTTCTCACTTTTGTTCCTCTCTAAGGGAAACCTGTTTACTAATAGTTGGATAAATAATATTGTATTGAAAATTCCTGATAAGCTTCGAACAATAGTTTAAATTTAGTTGCGAGTTGCTCAAATTGAATCAAAATAATGCTAATAAATTCTATTATTTCTACAAAGAAAAGAATATGGGACTTATAAAATCGAAGTAAAAAATGTATTTTTTTATTTTTCGTAAAATAAATTGTACTAAATTATTTTATTACAAAAATTTACAATTGTAAATCAAATTATTTTTAGTTTCATTTTCAAATAATACAAAATATTGTTTTATTATACCAAATGTGAATAAATAACATTTTTGATGCTACATTTTTTTAAATACTAATAACTTTTCGCATTGAATTTCTTTAAAAGTTTTAAAATTTATTTAATTTAATGTCTTGTAGTGCAATTAACTCAAATGAAACTTGATTTATGGCTGCCACTTGTCAGTGGAATGCAAATTGAATGTAAATTTCATTTAATTTGCACATATGTATGCATTTTTACTTTAAAAGCCATCACAGTTTATTAAAAAAAAATAACAAGCAAACATTTAATGCTCAACGGGGACATAAACTATTTACAATAAAATTTTGTAACAAATTTATGGCAAGGCCACAATCAAAAACCAACATACCCCCGACTCCAATCACCCCCTCCATCCCCTTCGCACCCATCTAGGTTCATTGGAAAAAAGAATGTATTCTATAGGAAAAACAAACTTGCAATTTTAATGCAGCTTTCGCCAGGCGTTTTACACTTTACAGCAACAAATTTGCAACAATAATAAATGAATTTTCATGTAATTGCCCTGCCACACTTTAACATGCCCATCTCCCTCTCTCTTTCTGTCGCTGTCACTGTCTCTGTCTCTGTCTCTGTCTGATGTGTGCGTAGCCAAAAACTGGTGCAAAATCAAAACTTCATTGAGGCAAAAACTTTTTGCATGTCAGCTAAAAATGTTTTTGGTACAGCAAGCAACAACAACAACAACTGGAATGCAGGCAACTAAAACGCATAAATAATAAAATATTTGAGGAATAGCTGTACATACATACCGAGTACCCACTGTACACACACGCACAGACACACGCACATACCATGTAAGAACAACAAAAGTTGCCTAGTCAGAGAGACAAATTACAAGCGAAAATAACAAACAACGCGGCATAAAAAAACCGCAGCAAAACAACAACAACGCAAAATGCCAAACACACACACACACATGCAGTAGTAGTAGAGGGGCGTATGGGCGTGGCAGGACAAGGGCGATTGGTTTAGAGCCAACAAACAAACAAACCAAAAAAAAAAAAAAACAAGATGCAATCGAATGTTCACATTTTGAATCAAATTAACTGCACAACTGCCGAAAACTCAACTCAAAATACCAAATGCAAAATTCAAATTTGAATACATACTCGTATTCAAATTCGAATCTATTCGTAAATTATACGCAGCGAGAGCCAAAAACGCTTTTAGCCAAAAGTCCGACATCGGGGAAATAATTCAAAAAGCGCGTAAAATGCAAAACTGATACGAGTTGAAGGAGTGAGAGAAGAGAGAGGAGAGAGATTAGATGGTTTGGTAGCGGGGTTAATGGCTTAACCCTTGAACCTATGAACCGATGAGCAAATGGCGTGCTGCCAGGAGCAGGGACAACAGCTGGAACAGGAACTGGACGTGAACAAGAACCACGATTGGGCTACTGGGCATTTGGCATGTCAACGTAATTGCCTCGAATTAACTTTTAGTTTTTCGGTGCCAAATGCCAAACAATAACAAACAACAACAACTGCAATAAACTGCGGCTCTCTAAGTGTGAGTGTGTGCGTGGTATGTGTGTGTGTTTCTTTGTGTTGTACTCACACTACATTTTTATCATATACCAAATAATTTGGCCACAAACTATTTTCAGCTACTTTTAGTTTTCAGTTTTATTTCATTTTGCCAAATTCTGACGCACATTGCAATTTTCATTAACATTCTCTCTTAAAAATGATTTTGTTATTAATTTAAAACTGAAAACCAAAATATGAAAGTCATTTCTATTGAATTATCTATTCATGTGTTTTATAACCCACTTGCAATTGGCATAGAAAACAAATAAATTAATGTTTGAAAACAAATATTGAATTATTGAAATTTTTATTGTAATATTGCCACATTTAATTATCGATGAATGTGTACTTTATATTTTATGAGATGGAGCTAAAGTCTTTTCTATTGCATTTTCTATGGTTTTCAGTGGTCAAACCACAATCCACTTTCATTTGGCATTTTAAATAAATGTATTCCAGTTTGAATTGATTAGTTGAAATTTGTTTATTTTTTTTTTTTTTGTATTTCCACCTCAACACTTTTAATTTTATTTTACGAAAATGTGAATATATATATATTTGACACTTGATTTAAAAGTACATAATAAAAATGGTGTTTATTGCAATATTTCGTGCATTATTTTGCATTTTATGGCTGTGTTTCATTTATTTAAATTTCTTTGAGAAAGGCAAAGTTCATTGTTCAATTGTTATAAATGATTTAAAATTAAATTACAAATATTTGTTTGCTGAAATTGGTAATTGTAATATTCCCACGTGAATTCAACGATTTCAACGATTTCATGGCGAACTTTACATTTTTTTAAACTTTAATGAACCGTTTGCAATAATAAGCAAGGCAGACAAACTATATTTAATAAAGCGTCAGGCATACGGAGTGCGTTTGCTTAAACCACCTGAGCCACCGATTCACTGAGTCATCCAGTCACCCATATTCCATTACCATACAAATACATTTACATTTACATATATATGTATATATGTATGTATATGTGTATAAGTGTGTGCATATTCAGAGGCCTATCATGAGCTGAACAGACGCAGTTTGCTGTCCGGTAAGGCTCAGCTGCATGGACTCTGGGCTGATTAAAACTGATTTATTGCTATAAATGCAATTTACATGCACAAAAATTGGACAGACAAACGGACAGACGAACAGACATACAAGAGAGACAGACGGACAGACAGAAGAAAGGCCGAGAAAAATAACGCATTTGCTTTTTAAGTCGTAAATATTAAACATTATGCATATATATTAATACTTACACGTACGAGTATGAATGTGTGTGTATATATTTTTATATATTGGTATAGCCATATATTGTATTGAACTACAAGTTTACACTAGTTATGCTTAATGTAACCGACGTTGGAAAACCCTTACTGATAATTTAAATTCAATTAATTCCAATTTATTTTAGTAAATACTTTTTCGTACCTGTATAAATAATATTTCTAGCAATAAATGTTTTCTGAATATCAAAAAAAAAAAATATAAATATTTTAATATACTTTTTCAAAACCAAATATTAATAAAACAATTTATTAACTGTCGAAATAATTAAGATATAATTACATAAATTAAGCATTAAAGATTTACATATTTAATAACACATTTGGCAGTGTATTCAAGTGTGAATTCTGGGAATGTGCCAATTAAATGTCAAGCATACGCACTGTGCAACATGAGCATTCGCATTCATTCATATAAACATTCACATTGGCATTCCCATTCGCATTCACATTCCCATTCTGATTTGCATTCGTTTTCGCTGTATTATCAACAATATCGGCGTAAGCAACTTCATTTTGTTGTTGTTGTTGTTGTTCGAATATGGTCTGGCATTAATTAAATAAATTACTTGGCGCTTTAACGACTGGCGATTCAATTTAGTGCTGTATTTTTAATGTTTTTTCAATGCCAGCAGTTAGATTTGGACAGTGAATGTTATGTGAATGCAAGTGCGAGTTGGAGATAGAGTAAAGAGTATGAACAGCTTATGCGGCTGGCCGCATATGTGGGCCAACTTAGTGGCAATAAGTTAAATTAGCATAAACTTAATTAGCATAAAAGTGCTGGGCCGCAGTGCCAACAGGGGAATGTAACCAGATACGGGCACACTCTCTCTCTTGTATGTGTGTGTGTGTGTGTGTGTGTATGGGTGTGTCTCTGTCCTGGCATATTTCACAGCAAATCCGCAGCGCATTAAAAGAAAATACGTGGCGAAAAAATAAAAAATACAAAAGCACAGCAAAACAATGAAACCAACCAAGCAGTCAGAGTCTGGGGATTGTGCCAATGAAGTAACGAGCGCATCATGCGGTGTATAGAAAGAGAGAGAGAGAGAGAGTCAGAAAGAGACAATAGGGAAAGTTGACAGGGGGCAAGTAGTACGCTAAGTGACTGCTGTTACACATTTAGCACTCGTAAAGCCAAGCTGTAAAGGTAAAGAGTACTGTTTAGTTGTAGTAGATGAGATTGCCAGGCAATATACGAGTCAGAGTATTTTCATATGAACAAATGTTGCTGCCACTCGTAGTACCTGCCGCTTGATCCCTGGAGCGACCACACACACACACTCGCACACACACACACAATGTGCGACAAGATAAAAAAAAACCTGGCACACTAAATCTGCCTCATGTGCGCCAAGGGGATACACACATATACACACACAGCACTTGCAGTGCCAACGCGTCGTATGAGCAACGCTACGATTGCCCCTCATGCAACCTCCTTCTCAGCTTCACCTTGCATAGGTTTTAGATTTCGAATGGAATGCAGGTTTGGGCATCGGTTCGCCTCTTGCCATATGCAAAATAATGCACACAAATTTTTACTGTTCGCTGAATTCACTTAGACAAATGTACTTTATACTCGTACTTCGCTGTACACCGCATGCGAATATTTCTGTGTACAAACTGTGCACGCATTTTACTCGGATTTTTATGATGGGCTTTTAAATTAGTGTTTATGGCAGCATCTAGATGATAAAATAAACCAATGAGTATGCCCGACAAACAGATATCCTTTTGAACAGATGTCGAATTGACCCAAGAAATTGAATAAATTAAATAAAAAGAATATTTATTTCAAATCATCTTCAAATATATATATCATTTATTTTAAATTTATTTTAAAGTCTATTTTTCGAAAAGGTCTAATTTTTAATCTGTAAATTTAATCCTGAAGAACATTACCTAACATATATCAAAAATTTTAGGTTTGATAAATAGATTTAAGCAAAAATTTTAAATTAACATCATAGAATCCAATTTCAGTCGTAAACCAATTAATTTGTTCATTTATTTTAAAGATCGATTATTTTACGATTGCTACAAAAGATTTGGAATGCAATAGTAAAATGCAAAAACATTTTTATTAATCAGGACTTTTTGACTCAGAGTGGAATTTTAATGGAGGAATGTAGACTAAAGTATAGTATGACAGATTGTTAATTAACAATTATAATTTATTATATAACGAATCAAGAACTTTCTAATACGAATCCTACGAGCATAGGGTATATACCTGATGTCTATTTGGCATTGCTGTGTTTTCTGTAATGCGAATGCAACCACAGGGAAAGAACAAGAGGTAGATGGAAAGAGAGAGAGAGAGAGAGAGAGAGAGTAGAACTGCAACTGTTGGGCTGCTTAAGTGATTGAGTATGCGCAAAGGCAACTGTCAAATGGGAATAGAAAGCAAGATGTTCAGATTTTTAGGGATTTTATGATCTGAGCAGCAAGGATACATGCATCAAATATAAGTAACATTAAGCTAACATTTACACTACATTCTACAGTGGCAAGCAAAGATGCATGTATATAAATCAAAACTATTTGTGTCTATTTATCTTGTCATATTCAATCATATGCAATACAATTCTATTTCTTACTTGTTGAGTTTTAACTATTTTGGGTGAGTATGAGAATGGATAACAGACATTGTATACTTACTAACAATCCATAAAGTGTAAATTATATTTGATAAAAAAAAAATAATATTATTATAATGAAAGTGTAATATACATGTTGTTGAAGTTATCTAGATTTTTATACATTTTATTATAAATGAATTCACTTATTCAATACACTTTACTTGATGGCATATCGCTAATGGCAACTCTTTTAACAATTTTATCTGTGCGAAGGCATAAAAACTGCAAGTTAATTTTACACAACACTTTGTGTGCTGCAATTTGAGAGCCAGAATTCTGTGCAAGGCAAAACAAGACAACAAGAAGCTCATGAAAAAAAAAAAAAAAAAACAAATAAAAGAAACAACAATAATATCGTACATTTGGTGGGCAATAAATTGAACAAGCAGCCACCAACTTTAAAAGCATTTTCAGAGCGACGGAGCCAGACACTATTTCAGAGCACCACCTCACAGCACCTCACACTGGTACAGCACTCTGGCCACGAGGTTGCTAAAAAGATACCGGAAATGTTACAGGAAACAAAATGACTTAATGGCCGCGATAGCCACGCCATGGGGCCAGCATCAGAGTCAGCATCAGAATCAGCTACATTTCTGGCCCCATTCATTGCAGCCACTGAGGTCAGCAGAAAAAGATGCAACAAAACAAAAATACAAGAGGATAGCCAGCATTGCTAGCCCGTAGCTAAGGTGCACTTACAAAGATCCAAAGTATAACAAAATATACATTCTATGACATTAGCGTAGCTACAGCAAAAAAGAAATCAATTTTTATTGCGATTATTTAATGAAGAAGAATACACAAGAAATCTTTAATATTAACATGTTGTATCTGCCTAGTTACTTAGTTACATTTTCTGGCTACATTAAATTTCTTATTTTAAATGAATTGAAAATTTGAGCTGTTATGATATTTATTAAAATATAGTATTTTATAATTTTGTTTAATATTAATTGAATTGTTTGCTTAAAGTTTAAACTCATTTCTATTCCTTAGTTGATATAGATAAATAAAAAAGAGTTGAATACATTTATTTAAGTATTTAGAAAATGTCAATTAATATAAAGGCCATAATTAATAATAACTATAATAAACATTATTAGCTAAATTGTTTCTTAATTGCTAAGTTCAATTTCATATTGTATATTTGTTATATATATTTTATTTGTTAAGTAAGCTTACTGAATTAGAGAACTCTTGTCATTCCATGAGGTGTCAATGAACCGAACAATGGACCATCAAATGGACTACACTCTTCTAATTAGCATTAACTTGGTTAGCACTGACTGCAGTTAATGCAGCACACACATATACATACACATACAAAGGCAGAGAGACAGAGAGTGACATGTTAAAATGGTTGAGACTCTTTCTGTGCCAAAACATATTTCTAATTAAATTAATTAAGCGAAGCGAGAGCGAGAGCGTAGCGTATGCAAGCCAATTAGTGGAAAATGCAAATTAAATGTCTGGCCGAGAGTGGCCAACAGACCACGGAGGAGGGACAAGGACACATTTCCGACAGACCAACAACCAACCGACTTGCCAGCCAATGCAACCACATTGAGACAATCTGAAATATATGTACATTTATATATGCATATATGGAGATATTGTCCTCGGGCATTGTCACATTGTCTAATGTCCGTCTGTCTCTTTGTTCGTCACTCGGTCATAATTGCGTTTAGACATGTAAACTTTTGTTTTTAATACCCTACATCTAAAAAATACGGCAAGCGCGTTTGTAAGGCTATCAAGAGCAGAGATGGGCACGCAATGGCTCCGGGAGCCAGTGCACTATGGTAAAAAAGTCCGATATTTTGGCATAAACTCAAATTGTATTTTGTTCAGTATCTTAAAATTTTTTTTATTTTCCAAATCTAAAAAGTCCAAAGCAACCAAAAATAATTTTTTTAGATTTTTCGGGACTACCCCTAGTGTTTTATGCGCGCTCAAAGTCAGCTGATTGAGCGTTGCCACATGAACTGAAAAAGCGCGGGAAAAATAATTGCAAATTTGAGAGCCAATTGTGTTTGTTTCGGAAGCATAATACAGATTGCTAAATATGGATAAAGTTGATAAAGGTATTTAAAAAACGATAGTAGTAGTGATTTTTAGTATTTGTGTTTTATTGTGCAATTGTCCAATGTGTTGTTTATGTGTATTTTTAGCTAAAAACTAACAAATGTGTTCCTGTTCCGTTAAGCTCTACATTAGTACATCACAAAACAGTACGAGAGTTTTGAGTAAAGGTTATTAACTAAACCATCTAGAATCAGATGTTAATAATCCCGTTTGTTCGATTTTGTTCCTTTTCGTGAAAAATGACATGTTGTAGGTGTGAATTTTGGCTGAAATTTCGGATTTTTCTTAAATTCACATGGGGAGCGAGGTGAAAACGTTGTCAAATTAAAAAACAATCAAAATTGTAAATTCTACTTTAGTCTAATAAGCAAACATTCAAAGTTTAAAATAAATTGCTTTATTTTTAAGTTTAAAAAATTTTTTTTTAGTTTTTTTCTTAGTCGGGGAGGAAGGGAGGATGAAGACAAGGTCCAATTGAATAACAACTAAAATTATATATTTTTGAAAAATACAAGTAAGCTTCGTGTTAAATTTCAAGCCTCTAGCTATATATTTAGATATTTTATCAATTTGATTTCACTTTTTCGCATAGTCGTATGGGGAGGGGGAAATGAAGGCGTGGTCCAAGTTAAAAAAAAAAATTCTAAATTCTAAATCAGTTTAACTAAAGTACATGCAAAATTTCAAGTGTCTATCTTTATATTTAGAGTTTATGCCAAAATATCGAGTTTTTTTACCATAGTGCAGTGGCTGCTAACGAATTCAGATTTCGTGCCTACCGCTGGTCAAAAGACTTAAAGTGTGTCGAAATAACAACTCTTTTTATTCTTCATGATTATCAAAAGCAGACCCATATCGCTTTGACAGTAATTAAGTTTGATTTTGAATTCTATGACGGAAGTAAGTGTTCTTCGATTCTGCCGTATAGAACACATATAAGTTTTTATAATCATTGTCCAGAGTAAAGAATATGTGAAAATTGAGTTCTCAAACAAAATGTGCATTAATACATAGTATCAATCAAATGCTGAGTATGCTAGGTATTAATTAGTCGAGCACTTTCTACATTCTAATTTTAACGTTGGGTAATTCAATCCGTGTCTACCTGAGTGCATGTGTGTGTGTGTCTCTGTATAACGAACTTAATGACAGCATAATTAAACAAAACAAACAGCAGACTAATAAAATTCTTATGCTGCATGTCGCTAACCGTTACCTTGAAAGGCAACTACCTCTATTCCCCCCTCCCGCACTCTTTCACTTCCCATTTCCGCTTACCCATTCAGCACATTTGTCAAGCGACAATTAAAGTCATGTGTTAAAAATAGGAACAAGTCAACGATTTACATACTATACATACGAGTCTCGTAGACTTGTACTCCTATTATCCTTTGTCTCACTACTTATCAGCCTCTTCCTTTTTGCCGTTCCCGCCTTCCCTTTCCTTGTATCTTGAATTTCGTGCATGTCGATTCAGTTATTTATGCACAAAGTTCAGCACAAAGGGTGAACCCAAGCAATGGTTAGGGGATCATAAGAACTCCATCCCCTATTACACAGTATATGTTTCAATATTAAAGCAAACTTTGGCTTCTTTGCTTTTGAAGCCCGCATTTGGTTTTGTTCTTTAATTGGCCAAATTAGATCAATTCAGGCAAGTTTTTACTATGGAACGGGATCTTAATTACAAATGATTTAATTTGAAAATATGGCTATATAAGAGAATAATAAAGAGAAATGCATATTTTGAGAACAAGTACATATAGATTTATAGGTTTTTTCAATTGCTTTATTTCTTTTCAAAAAAGTCATTACATTTTTATAATTAAATTTTATTTTTGGCATAATTCTAAAAATATGGTATATTTTATGTTCAATAGATTCAGTAATTTTAATGCGGAATGAAATTGCGTTCTTCGTGAGCGTCAGTCTCTATGAAAGAAAACTTTGCAAAATATTTATAAACGGAAACAAAACTGAAGGAAAATATGAAAAACTTATTAAATTAGTATATTATATACAATGAATGTCATCTCTTAAGATTTGTTTTAATTGATAAATGAATTTAAATGAGTTGAACTTTTCATCAGTTTTTTTTTTTGAATCACACTTAATTTAAAATTGAAATCAATATAAATTTGTATCTCTAACTATAATCAAAAATATTTGAGAAATTTAATCAAATATCTATGTTAATCAGTTTGCTTTCTAGAATAATCATATTAACATTAAACGCAAAATATGCAAAATCACACTTAAAAATCATTTTAACGTCCAAATTTAAAACTAAATTAAGTAAATAAGGTAACAGAAAGCCTGTTAAAAAAAATTAAACATTTTTTACCAAAAAAAAAAACAAAAATATTATGCAAGCGATCCGCAATTTATGTTCGAGCTCTGCAGATTTTTTGCATCAACTTTTTGATGACGCAATATTTGCTTGTATCCAGATACATTTGGAGACTCCAGGTAGGTGCTTCTGAACCTCATTCCCCCATCAGTGAAGTGGTCAAAAGGCCGGCAAATTAGAGGGTATGGGAATGGGAGCAGCTGCTTAAATATTTGACAATTAAATGAAAGCAAATTGCGCTAATATTGGAATAACGTGGAAAAGTATTTGCATGACAGTTCGCTGCTCGATGATATAAAAGCCGCTGATTGGACATAACTGACGGTTCATTAGGAAATTTAAATTCTAGAACGAACACGATGCAGCTGCTGAAGGGAACCTTTCTAGTGCTCACACTTTGCCTCAGTTGCGGTGGCAGCTGGGCGAGTGCAATTTCTGAGGAATTGATAACCAACCTAGAGGAGTTAGCAGACAAATTAACGGCTAATATTACAGAACTGGAAGATGTAGTGACTGCGGCAGAAGACCCCATTAAAATTAAGGCGCTGGAGAGTGGACAGGAGGTCCTCAAAGGACTTTCTGAAAATCTTGAAAAATTACAATCGGAACTGGAAACCATCAACAAAGAGATCGATGACACAATTGAAGATCAGATAGAAGCTGCAATTACTGACCTGAACGCATGGGGTGAGGAGCAATTGCAGAATGTGAACGAAACAACTGATGGAGCTGGCGTAGGACAAGCTAATGATATTATTGCGAACCTGATAAATCGCTACGCAAATTCTATGCCCAGGACCCTAAATGAACTTAACCTTTTGACGGCCATGTTCGAATCGGAAATCAACAGTGCAATCGATGACTATACGAAATTCGCCAAGGCTCTGATTGATAAAATGAAGGACTGCCCGGAAGAAACTACTAGTAGTAATCGATGCAAAGAAAATATTACGATATTGTCAGCGAAAGTAAAATCTTCAACCGGTCGGCTGAATAAGATAGTTAGATCCGGAAATCAATTGGTCGCATCTGGTAATAAAGCCACGAACAATTTCAAGAATCTCGAGAAAAAGTTGTTGACGGATAAGACGAAGTGTGAAAGCGATCTTAATAAAATCATTAAGTTAAAACAAAAGCCGACAACTACACCTACTACAACTACTACAACTAGTGAAACTAAGGATACTGAAACAGCTAAATGATGACAATAATTATGACTTAATCAATTTCGACAGGCTTGATAAATTCTAAACCAAACCAACATTGAGACAACAGCAACGGTATAAACGATTTAATACAAACACTTAAGATTAATCCTGGTGGTGGGTGATTACAGCATAATAAAAAATACATTTTCAATGCAAACTCCAATCTTTTTAATGGCAATACCGAATTACACTTTGTGGTTCACTTACCTCTTGTGCCACGCATTCATTTTCATTCTCATTTTCATTTTCGCTGCAATTACGATTTTTTCGCTGATCCAATTAAAGTAATATTAAAGCAAAATTTGCCTTCGTCCTTGCTTTTTAAGCCCGTATTTGTTTTTCTTCTTAAATTGGCCAAATTAATTGAACAATAGGGAAAAATAGGATAAAGATTGAGATGGGAAAAAAATTTTAAATTTAGTTTGAATAATATACAATAAAACAATTATACAATTTGTGTACTTTTACTTGATATTAAGAATATGCAACATTTTAATTTAAATGAATTAAGAAATATTAATATGGAGTTTTAGTTTGTTCACAGCTGTTTGAAAATATAAAATCTCTGACAATATTTTGAGTATTTTTTTAAACAAATCTTATAACAAAATGCTTATTCTTATTCTTTTATTTTAAGGCTTTCTTATTCAATTTAAAAATTATTTTTATTAAGTTGAGATTTTTTAAGAGATATTTAGAGCTTGATTAATACTGAGAGTTTTCATAAGTATCAATAGCAACTAAAATTAATTTAAATTTAGAACAATAATCATGAGTAGAAATATTTGAGAAAGGCCGTTTACTGCCTAATTTAATCACATATTATCCAAATTAAACAGACAATATGCAAAATCACACTTATAGTCCAGTATTCCGGTTTTCAATTTTTAGCATTTAATGATAACTATTTATTCACTTTGAGTTTAGACTAACTGTTTGAAAATTATCGTTTTTCTCATCAACTCAGCTTGATTTCAATCCGCTGAATATAGCCAAAAAATGGTTTAGAGCAGGCTAAAGAAATTCAATTCCGACAAATCTTATCGAAAGTGAAATTCGGAACATGAATATTATTCATGCCACCCGCAAAGTATGCAATAGAAATTGCAAAGATTCAAATTAATTTTCATATTGAATTATTATAATTTCAATTTATCACCAAGCCAAAAGCAGATTTTTCGCATCAGTTTGCAGCTTGTTGTTGACGCAACATTTGCCCGCATCCAGATGCAACAGATACAGGGGTGCTCCTGGCCCCTTTTTCCCTCACTACCGAACTGGTCAAAAGGCTGGCAAATAAGCGAAGCAGCTGCTCAAATATTTGGCAATAAAATGAAAGCAAATTGCGCTAATATTGGAATAACGTGGAAAAAGTATTTGCACGACAGTTCGCTGCTCGATGATATAAAAGCCGCTGAATGGACATAACTGACTGTGCATTAGGAAGTTTTAATTCGAGAGCGAACACGATGCAGTTGACCAAGGGAACCATTCTAGTGCTCACACTTTGCCTCAGTTGCGGTGGCAGCTGGGCCAAGCCCCGTTTGGAGCTCATCCAGGATATATGGGAAGGTCTGGGCGATGCAACTCACGACATCCTCGATGGATTGGCGCAGGCCACAAAAGACGGAGCTGAGCTTACAGCGGATTTTCTAGAAGACACTCTGGCACTAAATCTAGATATTGGAATTCAAATAGCAAATGCAGTTAACGAGGCAATGACAGAAAACCTGGAGAGCTTGGCACAAAATTTAACGAAAAATATTAAAGAACTTGAAGATGTATTGGCAGAGGAAACAGATAAAATCAAGAAAAACGCGCTGAAGAATGGATTGTCCGCCCTCGAATTACTTTCTAAAAATCTGGAAAAGTTACAAAAGGAACTAGCAGCCCTTGGCGATAAGTTCGATGAGACAATTGAAGATCAGATAAGCCAGGCACTGACTGAGCTGCAGACATGGGCCGAGCTGGAATTGAAGCGTGTGGACGAGGCAACAGGTGGAGCTGGCGTACCACGAGCTAAAAGACTTATTTCAAACGTGGTCGATCGCTACGAAAAGGATCTGAACAGGACCCTAAATGAGCTGGTCCTAGTGCAGACCCTGCATGATTCGGATGTCAACGATGCCGTCGAAGACTATACGGAATACGCCGGACTTCTGATTGAACAAATGAATAATTGCGCGGAACAATCTAGTAAACGATGCAGGGATAATATTGCTTTATTGTCATCGAAAGTAAGAACTTCAACCAGTCAGCTGAATCAAATAATTAGATCTGGAAATCAATTGGCTGCAGCTGGTCGTAAAGCATCCAGAGATTTCGAGAGAATCGAGCCTAACTTGGAAAAGGATATGGAAAAGTGTGAAAAAGAACTTGATAGAATCATCAGGTTAAATCCTACAACAACAACAAAGGCTACAACTACAACAACGGAGGCGCCAACAAGTGAATCTACTGCTGAAACAGATGCAGATGCTGATGGGGATGCCGATGCAGATGGAGATACTGATGGAAATGCTGATGGAGATGGCGATACTGATGGAAATGCTGATGGAGATACTGATGGAAATGCTGATGGCGATACTGATGGAAATGCTGATGGAGATGGAGATACTGATGGAAATGCTGATGGAGATACTGATGGAAATGCTGATGGCGATACTGATGGAAATGCTGATGGCGATACTGATAGAAATGCTGATGGAGATACTGATGGTAATGCTGATGGCGATACTGATGGAAATCCTTAAACTAATAATAAAGACAACGATGATGACAATAATCATGCCCAATTCAATTCCGATAAGCATGTTAAATACTAAGCCAAACCAACATTGAGACAACAACAATAACGTCAACGGTACACACGATTTAATACAAACACTTAAGATTAATCCTGGTGGTGGGTGATTACAGCATAATAAAAAATACATTTTCAATGCAAACTCCAATCTTTTTAATGGCAATACCGAATTACACTCTGTGGTTCCCTTACCTCATGTGCCACGCATTCATTTTCATTTTCATTCTCATTTTCATTTTCGCTGCAATTATGATGCCGTTGTGCAGCGTGCAACAAATTTTTTCGCTGATCCAAGCGCAACGTGCAACGTGCGCCGCCTGCTTAAGTGCATCGGTGAATCCTCGCACCGGAACATTACCCAGTGACCATTGGCAATCGCGAGGCATTAAGTCATTTTGTTTCCTGCTACATTTCCGGTATCTTCCTTTCACTGCTCTCCGCTGCTCCCTTGCTCCCTTTCTGCCGCCATCACAGCCATCCCTCGTGTGCCATAGATTGAGCTTGGTTTGGGTTTCCAATTGGGTTTATACTTGTGTTCGGAACTGCACTGCTTTTACGTCTGTTCTATTCCTGCTCCCACTCTAGTTTTGGCTGCTGTTTGGCAAATTTATTAGCCAACAAATATGTTTCCTCTGCTTTTTTATCTTTTGGCCAGAATGTAAACTCTTGCTGCGCAAAAAGAAAAAAATTGTTTTTTTTAGATTTTATAAGGCAAAATCCTTAGTTCAAAATCTCGGGTTTTCTCTTAATTAAATCTAAATTGACTGTTTTCAATCTGTTGTGCAATCAATTTTATCATTTAAAAATAGTGTAAATATCTCCACAGTTATTAAATTCCAAACTCTTTATCAGTGTTGCGTATAATTAATTTTTTTGTAAGATAAACAACATTTGCAATATTTATTTTAGAGGCTTAACAAACACTTCAAATCATAATAAATTGGCGCAAACTGTTTATGCTTATTCATATAATATTTACATTTTTGCCATTTTAAATACTATTTATGCTAGCAATTTGTTGTTGGTTAGCTAAAAATAATTTAATGTAATTGAAAATAATTATTTACGTAATTTTGTAGGTAAACTAACTGATTAAACAAACCAATTTGGCTGCGAGTTTTGGAAGACAATGTGGGTAAAATATTTGTAGATGTAGAAAACATAAAAAATTTTAAATAATGCTAAAGAACTTATTTTAGTTCACTAAAACTAAAATAATATTTTCATAATAATAATTTTTTTGCATTAAATAACTTAAGGTGAAATATAAATAAATAGAATTAAAAGTAAATACAAATAAAAATCTTTTTCTTCCATTTGGTCTCCTCATATCATTATTAAATAATAAGTCATTAAAAGAGGTAATTATTTTGAAATACGCACAGCCATGTTTGCTGTTTTTTTTTTCATATAATCAACCTTCGATAGTAATCAAATACAAAATATGCATTCAGCTGTTTAATTGATTTTCATTGTTTACTGTCAATGAAAATTATTAGAGCGTTTTACAATTGATTAAATATTTATATTTTTCCGTGTCCGCAATCATACATGTGTATTTGTTAACAGTTATCAGACACTTTAAAGCGTCACAATCCAAATAAAAACACAATTCTTTACACGCAATTGTTTTATGTAATTAAATGCATAGTTGTAAATAAGAGTTGTAGCCTCCCAGCAATTGATTGAGATATACTCAATGCCCCTCTTTCAGTATTTGTTACTCAAAATTTGATATAATTTCAACTCTCCGTATTTGGTTTCACTTTATGGTTTAAATCTTGACAGCCATATTTTAAGCTATAAATTTAACTGTGCTATTTTTGGGTGCTAATATAAACATTTAACAAATGTGAGCTGTCATATGTAAAGTGTTATATCAGCCTTAAAGTCTTGAGTTATAATTTTTAAATTGCTGTTTTGCGTTCTACTGACGTAAATTGAATCCTTTTATAACAGCTTAAAGTGTTATATTAAGCATACGCAGCATGTCATACTATCAGCATATATAAGTTCTTATGAGAGCTTTAAAGCTAAACAAAAGCTTTCTTTTGTTATACACCCATTCAAGTTAGCAAAACTTAGTTACAAAAGTATTATGTATAACATACATATAACTTTTATAACAGCTTATCGCCATATAGCTTCCTCTAAAATTTTTTGCTAGAAAATTAAGTCTACAAACGAAGGGGCAACTATAAAACATAAGATTTAATACCATTCCACATTAAAAATATTATTTTATTATATTCTTAATTTGCTCACATGCATTTTTATTGACTGTAATATAAGTATGTTTTGAAAAACAATTTCCCATATATAATTGGGTTAGTTTAATTACTTACAATCTACTGAGCACTATTACTAAATACCTTCATTGTATACATATTTTATCTGTTATCATTTCAATTGTTTAGTGAATGCTTCTGAAGTTTGCGGTTTAAGCCAAAAAAATATACAATTATGTGCAATATACTTTGAAGCTGTTAAAATTCGTTTCTGTTTATTGTTAAAGTACTTAGTATTTGTTTGTCATTTGAGCGCAATTGATTGCATAGATATATTAGACTAAGGGACTAGCTAAATATAGTGGCTATCAGTTTCTTCTTTTTGGTGCTTAGCTCGGAGGTGTTCTGAAAAATGAATGCCAAACAGTTTGCAATTGATAAACTCATATACAGACATATAACTAACAGTACTTGGGGATTGTATTTTCTTTTTATATTTGGGACTTACACTTACGAGTAGAATAAACTTAGGCTAACAGTTTGACTTTATTATTAGGAATTTTCATAATTTTGCATAGGAATAATTTTGTATGTGTATATTTCATATTGAGATATATTTAGGATGACCAAAAGAAACGGACTAATTTCAATGCCTTTGAGTGTAAATTATTTAAGTATCTTTAAGAACTATGACAACTATGCATTCCTTTTGATGGACTAGTGAATGATTCTGTTGATTGCTCTCTTTGATATGATATTGAGCAAAAGTACAACCGAAATTTTAGGCTCTAATCCAAATGAAGCTCAGCTTGTTTTCTCAATTAGTTGGCACAAACAAAAAAGAAATATCAATAGCTATTTAGAGCAGCGGTGGGCACGCATGGGCTCCGGGAGCTAGCGGCTGCTCACGAATTCAGATTTCGTGCCCACCAATGATTTAGAGCCTGTGGCCTGATTTATGTCGCCAATTAACTCCAATTCTCAGTGGTATTCCACACGGGCTATAGGCACACCCATTTCGTCTAAATCAAAGACGATCATTTTACGTTTCCTTCGCACATTTGCTGGTGGTGCTAACTGCTTTGCATTGCCTGTCGTTGCTGCTGTTGTTCTCGTTGTCGTTGTGGTTTTTGTCGTTTTTGTGGTTGCATCTTTAAGTGGATTCTTTGGCTTTGCCGTCGTTGTCGTTGTTGTGGTTGTAGTTGTAGTTGTAGTAGTTGTGGTTGTCTTCTTTGTCGTTGCCTTTGCCTGCAGTTGATTCGTTGTGGCACTTGGTTGTACCTTCACCTGCTCCTTAACCTCTTGCTGGGCATTCAATTCACGCATTTTCTGTAGTAACTTTGGTTTCTCCTTGTGCTGCATCTCCGACTGTGCGTTTGGACGCTTCGGCAGCGTTGGCAACGCGGGCAGATCGCATCGTTGTCGCAAATGTCGATAAACGGCATCCACACGCTGCACCAAGCGATTCACATATTTTGTTGTGGTGCGATCCATTATGGAGGGCGCCTTAATGCAATCATTGCCACCGAATTCGCAAACCTGCAGTGACAAAACAATGAAAAGACAAATTAGAGTTCGTTCATCTTCTTTTATTTTGGCATTGAACAAAATGACAGTGCTGTGACCTTGCAATGTAAACTAGAACGGCAACATTGGTCAATATTATAAAAATTAAGAGAATGCTCTTTAGTTGTCCGGTTTAACAAATTCATATTTTATACATTTTTTTGGCAAAAAAAACGAAAATATTTAACTTGGGCTGGCGAAAATCCTCTAGCTGAACCCTCCCCGAGGGTGCCGGCTGGGCAATGGACACTGCATTGAACCGGGCGACCGGGAGATGCACTGTCTCTTGCTCGCCCGAGGCAATGTGGTGTCTAGCTAAGGTGGAAGTTCGATTTCGAACCGAAACCATGGCTAGAGGTATACTTGGCGGATAAGAATAAAACGCTATGGGGTGGTCCCCCAGAAAATAATTAGCCAACCCCGTCATATCATGGCGATCATGGAGGAAGACATGAAGGACGCAACTCGGGCTGGGATATCAGCCCAAACGTCGGTGGGAGGCGTGACTGCTACCATCGGCGGGCACGGTGAGGAGCAATCCTCTCTGCGTGTCGCCAGCGGTCACTCATCGAGAGCAGCAACCCCGCTGCAAAGACAGGATGGAGTGGTGCTGGAACCCCTGGTTACGGACACGGAGTTCGTGTTCACAGGCCCATCACTAACGGAATTAGAGCTAGCGCAAGCGTTGGCTCGAATGCCGTTAAATGATGAGCCACAGAACATGGACTCCGTCGACGTGACCCCGGTTTCAGACCCGCCCAAAGAAAAGAGGCAATCAAGCCCAGCCGAACTCCGGCGCAAACAGCGCAACGGATACAAGGCCGCACTCAAGTTCCTTAAGGGACTTGAAGGCCGCAGTCCGGAGACGCTGACCGCGCAGGAGACGAGGCTAAAGAAAAAGCACGAGTACAACGTGCGGCGATTTGAGAGGTTGGCTAATCCTAGCAGCACTCAGGTTGTCGCGCAAAGTGCGAGTGCTAAACCAGTGGCCACAGGGACTGCAAGCACGCAAGCTGCAGCCACTTCGAGCAGGAAGGAAACTCCTTCCACATCGAAGACGGCTGTAGCACCTGTGCCCAACTCCCAGGCCACTGTGACAGCTGCTCCGACCAAACCCACCAAGAAGGAGGGACCGGTCGGGAAGCGAAAGGAGCCCTCTGCCAGCAAAAGGCAGAGATCGGACGACTCAGGGAAGGCGTCCGATAGCAAACGGCTGCGCTAAGAAGGAATTCTGGCCAGCCTCAGCTCCAAGCCGGAACTGCAGGCAGTCATCATCGACAGGAACGACCCGGAAGGGAAGTTCACAGTCGAGAACTGGCTCAAGCTGGAGGAGAAGATCAACCAGGCACTACATGACGCCATGTGCCGGCCAGTGAATCCGTTCCTGGCCGAGTTCGATGGCATCAAGTGGTTCAAGGGCGCCAAAGCTGTGGCCTGTGCCAACGAGGAATCCCTGCGGTTCCTTAAAGACACTATCCATAGCATTGGTGAACTTTGGCCTGGTGCGAAGATTGACGTCGTTCCCACAGACCAAGTCCCTGAGCGAACGATCATTAAGGTTTGGATCCCACCTCCAATCATGGAGGATCGAACCATTCTGGACATGATCAAACGCCAGAACGAAGACTGCGTCACAGAGGATTGGACGATCAAGAGAGGATTGGCCCGTGACAAAGGAAACGGCAAGGAGCTCTGGATCAGTATTGGTCCAGAATCCAAGAGCCACCTCCTGCGGAAGCAAGGCCAGCTGAAGATGGGAATGGGTAGCCTCAAAGCATTCATTCCCGGAGGCAAGGAGGACGCAAAGGATGTTAGGTCAACCGGAGAGACTGAAAGTGGTACAGATTAATCTGCATCACTCTAGTGTCCCTTCGATTGACCTACTACGGTACATGGACAAGGAGGGGGTAGACGTGGCTCTCGTCCAGGAACCCTGGATCGTAAGAGACAGGGTTTCCGGACTGAGTTCTCGCGGATATCACCTCCTTGTCCCACATACTGTGGGTAAGTCAAGAACCTGTATCGTGATAAGGGCTGGACTTAATGTTATCTTCTCTTCTCGTTACAGTAGCAGTGACCTGACGGTAGGATTATGCGAGCGAAGGAACGGGCCCAACCTATACCTGGTCTCGGCTTATCTACCGTATGAGGAAAAAGACCCCCCATCGGACAATGTCAAAGCCCTCATTCAGCACGCGCAGAAGGAGGGTATCGACGTCATCCTGGGATGCGACGCTAATGCTCACCACACCTTGTGGGGGAGCACGGATACTAATGATAGGGGGAGTCGTTGCTAGAGTTCGCATTACTCACGAACCTTGTTGTGTGTAACAGGGGTAATCACCCCACATTCCGCAACAAGAACCGTGCAGAGGTTATTGATGTAACCCTAGCGACCAACAGCGATTCCCTATGTATAGATAACTGGCACGTATCCAAAGAGTGCTCTTTCTCAGATCACTCCAGGATAGTGTTTGAAGTAAGATGGTCCCGAGAGGAAAAGTTGCCTTTCAGGAACCCAAAAAGAACGGACTGGGACGAGTTCTCACGGTATGTTAGGGACTCTCTTCCAAACCATCCAGTGGAACGGATGAGCCACCCTGACATTCTGGAGAGGTCCACCCAGATCGTAACAAAAGCACTCTGTACAGCCTTTCTCAAATCCTGCCCTATCAGCCGAACACCAAAGCCCAATCGCAGCACGTGGTGGACACCGGAGCTTGGCCAGATTAGGAAGGAAACGAGAAGACTGTACAACAGAGCAAAGGCAGGAAATTGTCAAGGTGATTGGAACGCCTATCACCTTGGCTTCAAAATTTTCAAAAAGAAATGCAGAAGAGCCAAAAGAGACTCATGGGCCGCCTTCTGCGAGGATCTGACTAGTACCACTGAAGCGTCCAGACTTCGGAGACTACTAGCAAAGGACCCGGCCAAACCTGGTCTCTTGTGTGACCAGGACGGCAATTTCGCGAAGGATAGCCAAGAGTCTCTGCAACTCCTCATGAACACTCACTTCCCGGGCTGCCTGGCAGCTGATGACGATAGTGGGACCTCCACTCTCACTATCAGCGGGGAACCGGGTGGTGAGATAAGCTTGGAGAGTAAGGCGACAATAGACGATATCGCTAGTGAAGAAAAGATAATCTGGGCTATCATGTCATTCCACCCCTACAAGTCTGCAGGACCGGATGACATCAGACCAGTCATGCTGCAGACAGTGTGTCAACACCTCCTGCCATGGCTCCTAGAAATCTTCAGGGGATGCCTCGTCACGGGATACATCCCAAAAAGCTGGAGAGAAGTGAGAGTGGCCTTCATTCCCAAGGCAGGGAAGATAAACCACTGCTCACCAAAAGACTACAGACCCATCAGTCTATCCTCGTTTTTACTGAAAACGCTGGAACGAGTCTTAGATCTGTACCTGAGAACTAAGCTTACACCTCAAGTTTTTAACGGGGCTCAACATGCCTATCTTAAAGGCAGATCAGTTGAGACCGCACTACATGAGGTAGTTGGCGCAATAGAAAGATCCTTGCAGAGAAAGGAGTTTGCGTTGGCGGCCTTTCTTGATATAGAAGGTGCCTTCAACAATGTCAGGATCGAGTCCATAACGACTGCATTAGTCAAAATTGGCTCACACCCGACGATCACCCAATGGCTTGGCAATATGCTTCGCTGCAGGGTGATCAACGCCCAGCTCTGCACCTCGACAATAAGAAGGAAGGCTACGTTCTTGTTCTTAATAGCCTTCTGTTAAGACTAAAACATACAGGATGCAACGTCACAGCCTATGCGGACGACCTTGTTCTACTGATAACTGGCAAATTTCTGCCCACAATCAGTGAACTTATGGAGAACGCACTGGGCCTGACGCTGCGTTGGGCAGAAAAGAACGGTCTGGGGGCAAACCCACAAAAGACCGAACTCGTTCTGTTCACAAGGAAGACTAAGATAGAGAGCTTCAGACTTCCTACACTAGGAGGAACGCAGCTAAAACTATCAAAGGAGGCAAAGTACCTGGGAGTAATCCTCGACTCCAAACTTTCCTGGAAGAGAAACTCGGAGGAGAGGATGAAAAAGGCGTTACAAGCCTTCTATGTATGCAAGAAAACGTTTGGGAAAAGATGGGGACTGCAGCCGCGAATCATTCACTGGTTCTACACTGCAGTCGTCAGACCCATCTTAACCTATGGAGCTCTGGTATGGTGGGAAGCTGCTCGCACTGACTCTCACCTACGATATCTCCAAAAGGTGCAAAGACTTGCTTGCTTGGGGATCACAGGGTGTGTACGCTCTACCCCTCAAGCGGCCTTGGACGTCATACTGAACTTGGACCCAATAGGGGTATTCCTACAGCACTCGGCTGCAAGGAGCGCAGTCAGGCTGATGGCGCTAAGCCTCCTCAAGTCGGGTGCCAAAGGGCACAGCACTATCCTACTCTCGGTAGGACACACAGCTGTGGCTGAGGAGTACGACTACTTTGTCCAAGAACACAAATGGAGTGACAGCTTTACAGCAGTCATCCCGGATAGAGCAGAATGGCAGCAAGAAACCCCTCTAAGGCGGAACGAGCTGTCATTTTATACAGATGGATCAAAGACGGAAGAAGGCACAGGAGCGGGGGTCTACGCCAGCGACCCAGCTGTGCAGCTTTCTTTTCGTCTCCCAGATTGGTGTAGCGTGTTACAAGCAGAGATCTATGCTGTCTGGCAAGCGATCAAGTTGATATACACCTTGGAGGGACCTGCAAGGAACATATCAATCTACATCGACAGTCAGGCCGCAATAAAGGCTCTGTCCATGAACACAGTCAAGAGCAAGCTTACCCGAAATACGGCCGCAGCTCTGAATCAATGTCAGCATCACTCCATCAGACTCGTCTGGGTGCCAGGACACATGGGAGTGTCTGGTAATGAGATGGCTGACGAGTGTGCTAGAGCCGGATCAGCGCTGCCGGCTAGTTGCGCGGTGGCAGACATATGCAAGCCTATCCAGTATGCACTTTCGGAACTAACAAGAACCGAAAGGGCGACGGCAGATAGACACTGGGCAGCGATACTGGGCTGTCTTGTCTCAAAAGCACTTTGGCCAAGATACAACCCACAGCGAACTGCCGAACTCCTACACTTCAACAAGAACAGGATAAGGCTACTGACGGGGGTCTTGACAGGACATTGCCATATCGGCCGTATGGCACAGCGATATGGTGGGCCCAATCAGGACTTCTGTCGCAGCTGTGGGGACGAAGAAGAGATGGAAAGTGTCCAACACCTTCTCTGTGACTGTCCTGCACTTCAAAGAAGGCGTAACCGATTCCTCGGAAAACCCTTCTTTGTTGATCTGGGCAGTCTCGCGAATGTGCGGCTAGAAGACCTGGCACACTTTCTAGACTCCACTGGCTGGTTTCACGGGCGGCCGTAGCCCAAAGAGACCAGCGGGCTGACAAAGAATGATTAGACGTATCCTTCCCCATATCCCATCAACCCTTCCACATCCCTTTCGATTCCTACAGTTTTATTCAGACATCGCAATGGGCCAATTGGCTTCTGGGTGCTCTCAACTTCGGTTGAGCTGTCTGGTCATCCTATCCTATCCTAACTTGCGCCGGCAGCGGTTTTAATGTTTCTTCCTTGCAAAAAGATAAATTTGATGAAATTTGGTCAGAATGTTAGAGACACTTCAAAACACTTCTTCTCTTTCATACTAAAGTTTACTTGTGATATAGTTATCCAACTTTGACCAGATTTGGTCAGAAAGTATGGGACAGTCCCAAACGTTCAATTTGTGAGTTTGGTTGAAATATCTTAAGAAACAAAAAAGTTTTTCGTAATAAGCAATTCCGTGACCTTTGACCCCGATTTTGAGCAACTTATAGATCGAATTTCGCAAAACGCCGTCTTAAAGCACGATAATATTATCTCAGCTATGTTGTGTGAAAATTTCAGCTTTCTATCTTTTACCGTTTGGGCTACACTTTGATGTGTCAGTCAGTCAGTCAGTCAGGACAAAGAGTTTTATATATCCAATAGATAAATATAAGTTTCCAACAATACGAAGAATTTTAAGCAGTAAATTAATTAAATAATTAAACTTACTCGATAATGCTGCAAAATGGCCTCCTTTGGCGGCACATTCAACGATCCCATGCCGGGTGAGAACTCCCAAACAAAATGATTTCCCGCCTCGACCACCGCCTCCGGTTTGCAAATGTATTTGGAACGTTGCTTCTGCGGATGCAGCTTGTAGCGTCTGTTGGATTAATTAGTTTAGATATGAACGAAATTTTGTTTAAGCTTTCAAGTTTGTTAATTAAACCTGCGTGTTTTGCGCTGTGTGACCAATGAGGCACGCACGCTGCCCAGCTGATCGCTGCCTCCTGGTATCCCAGAACTGGCCAGAGGATCGTCTGCGAATTGAAGATAATAAAATGCATTCTGAAACGAATAAGCGCCAGTGTTGCGATTGCGAAAGCGCTGATTGAGAGAGCTGCAATAAAATAAAAAATGAATTTATTTTAATTTAAATTATTTACTTTAAATTTTAATACATTTTTATAGTTTTTATGGTATTTGTATACTCATAAATATTTAAATTTAAAGATATATTAATATATATTTTTAATTACATTTTTAATTAAATATTACGATTTCTTAAGTTACGTTTTTAAGCAAACATTTTCAAAATTTTAAATCAACAAATTATTTTTATTTTAAAAAGTTTATTTTCTTTCATGTGGCAGTCTTCGTTAAGGTTAGCAAAAAAAAAGTGGAAGCCATCAGGTTCCAATTTAAAAAATTTAGTTAAATTTGAAACTTGCTTAATTCTAAAGCTGGAATTTCGAATACTGCACTCGAATTTTTGTTGAATTTTTTTTTTGAATTTTTAGATTTTTTTTAGAATTTCTTATTAAGCTTCGCCACGAGAAAGTTGTGGTGCACGACACGACAACCACTTTTAAAATGAACTTTACTATTTTAGAAAATCTACAATTATTTAGGTTTTTTCGAATTTGATGTACAATTCAGACCTGTAATTTATCAGTTTTTTTACAAAAAGTGCTTTAAGAAGCATGGGGCGTGCTGAAATAAACTTGTTTGCATACATTTATAAAAAAATATATTAAAAGGTAGGTACAATTATTTTATTAATTTTTTAAAAATAATTAATTTCATTATAGAAAGAAATGACATGGGATTAATTTCTATTGATTAATTACCTCAATAGCTCATTGAGCGTATCCGTGTAGCGAGGCACGATAAATTCATCGAGATCGACCAGCGCCAGATACTTGTATCGATACATTGTGCGATACAGGCAATCGTTGAGTGCAGCAAAGAGTCCTTCGGTGCGTATTTCCTTCTGCGAACGCATGCGTAGATTCCAGGGCAGAATGCTGACCGTGGGTCGCTGATAATGCAAAGACTTTAGCACACGAGGCGTGGCATTGTTGGCCGCCTCCGAGGGCTGCAACGGCTCCAGATCATAGGCCGTCAGGTTGCCAGGCACCTGGCCCCGCTGATAGCTTTGTAGCACACATGAAGCTCGAGGACCCAGCGTATGATTGTAGAAGGTAAAGTGCGAAACACCCAGTAAAGCATAAAACTCCAGATATTCCATCAGATACAGAGCCTGATCGTAACTAAAATGAAAAGGTTTCACACAAACCGCCATGCGATCTGGTATCTGCTCCCCACTGGGTGGTACATGTGGCACAGTCCTTCGGGAGTCGCCACTGCCGCTGACATTGGCCAACGGTGGTGCAAAGTCTGCATCATGATCCGTATTGCGCAGAGTTAGCAAATTTCCAGGCGGCGCACGCAACCTGGAGACAACGCTAACATATTGTGGCACATCCAAGAGTGGCGCCCGCACCGGGCACAGTACAAAGCAAGCACTGTACTTGAGATTCCAATTCTCGCGTATGATCTGCAGAAACAAAATTTCAAACAAAACAATTTAAACGTATCGATCTATAGACTTAAACGGTATTGACATTTAACAGGACTGCCGTTTGCAGCAGCTTGACAGAACATGTTAAGCTTAACATTTTTTGACACTTATGGTACATTTGTACCAAAATTAGAAACAAATTTTAATTGTTGGTACATTAGAGTTTTTTTCTAAAATACACGCATTTTTATACAAGGAAATATATTTCAGGGGCCAACTGAGTATACAAATAATAGAATATTGTTGCCATTTTTTATAAATAAATACATTTTGGTGGTACATCCTTTTCCTTTCTAGAAATCCCACACCTTACTAATTTCTAATACTTGAAATATCACTAACTATTACTACTAATACTTTTTGGTATGATTGGGTTTTTCCCAATCCTTGCAATGAATGTTGGACCATTTCATAATTTTGAATACAGCCTTTTATTTATTTGGACGTTGATGTACTAAACGAGCAGTACACTCAAGTGGCCCAAACGACACCAAGCACGGGCTTGTTGACGCGCGGACAAAGAGACAAAGACGGACAAACAATTGTATTGTAAACAACAAAAAACAAAACCATAAATTAACTATAAGCTAGATAAGTAAGAAATAATTGAAATATTCAAAGATTGCACAGAAGAAGAAGTAGTTATAAATTGAGAAAGATTGTTGTAGTTACAACAAAGTACTCGGAAAGGGTTATGAATAGCATAATTAGTAACACAGGATTGAAGAGAAAGAGGTAAAAAATTTCTAGAAGTTCTGATCGGGACAGCAAAACTAATTTGGCTAATTAATTCAGATGAATCAATTTCACCAATAATCAGTTTGTGTAGAAAGACTACACCAAGCATTGTTCTCCGATCAGAAAGAGAGGGAAGATTAATTAGTAAAAGTCGACTACGATAAGGAGGCAAGCGAATGTTAGTATTCCAGTTCAGACCTCGGAGGGCAAAGAGTAGAAATTGTTTTTGAACAGATTCTATTCTGTCCTGATGAATCTTATATTGGGGACTCCAAATACAAGACCCATATTCCAGAATAGGTCTGACAAGTGACATATAAAGTAGTTTAGTAATATAGGGATCGTCAAATTCTTTCGACCAACGCTTTATGAAACCCAAGACGCCAAATGCTCGATTAGCAATAGATGCAATGTGCTTGTCAAACTTCAGTTTAGGATCCAAAAGAATACCCAAATCAGTAACCGACATAATACGTTCAAGCGGTTTACAATTAAGAACGTAATTAAATTCAAAAGGAGTTCGCCTACAAAAAGACATAACTTTACATTTATTACAATTAAGATTTAAGAAATTTACGTTACACCATGTCTGAAAACTGTCAAGATCAGTTTGCAGCCTGGCACCAAGAAGATTGTCAGTGGCCGACATACAAAGTTTAACGTCATCGGCGTACATGAGAACCCGAGAGTGATTTATAACAGAAGGCAGATCATTTATAAAAAGCGTAAATAACAAGGGGCCGAGATGACTTCCTTGTGGAACTCCAGAATAAACTTGAACAGGTTTAGAAACTAAACCATTAAAAAAAACTTTTTGGGTTCTAAAATTTAAGTAGCTTGAAATCCACAGAATTAGGTTATTAGGAAAACCTAAAAGATGGAGTTTACGCAATAAAAGATTGTGATTAACGGAATCGAAAGCTTTACCAAAATCAGTGTAAATGACATCAGTTTGCATTTTATTTTGAAAACCATGTATAACAAACGTAGTAAATTCCAATAAGTTAGTGGTAGTAGATCTATGTTTCACAAACCCATGCTGGTAGGGTGAAATATTAGATCTACAAAGATATTGCAGCTGAGAAGTTATCATTTTCTCAAAAGCCTTAGGAATCGCAGACAACTTAGAAATACCTCTATAGTTACAGACATTTGACTTGTTTCCTTTCTTAAGGAGAGGAATAATAAATGATTCTTTCCAAACTTTTGGGAAAGAGCATAACTCAACAGAAAGTTTAAATAAGCTATACAGGGGTTTCAAAAGACCTTCAGCGCAGTACCGAAGAACACATCCTGGTACTCCGTCAGGTCCCGGTAAAATTTTAAATTTTTTATTTTTAAATTTTTTTAGTTAACTTTTTATCTTTTCAGTTTAAATTGAAGTATAACTATAAATATTTAGTTTAATTTTTATATTAATTGTTGGGAGAGTTTATTTTCTCTTTCATTTAAGATAGCCCAGAGTGTTTAATTTTAATTTAATTTTTAAATTTAAAATACATATATATATATAATTTTTACTTTAATAGTAATTTTTTTTTTATATATTTATAAATAAATAAATAGATTTATACTTTAATTTTTACCTAATTGGTTAACTGCTCTTAGTTGACATTAAATAAATAAATAAAAATAAATAAATAAAAAGAAAGGTACCATTTTGATAATTGCGTACTAAATAATATCACGAACGGAAAATGAATCAATTTTGGTGAAAGTTTACCAAATTTGGAGGACCCATTCACAGTAACCATTAGCTGGGCTAACTCACCTTGACGCGGGCCATTACCGTGGCGGAGGTGTACTTGGCACGTGTTGTCGACGCTGAGGACTCGCTGTTGTTGAGAGGCGTGGGACCGTACCAGAATCTGCACCAGACACGCTCTGGTCCCCGTGTTTTGGTTGCGCCAATGACGCGTACCAGGCGAGCTCCATCGCGCCGATCAAAATAGGCGGAGTAGACAAAGAACTTGAAGCGGGTGCCGTTGACAACCTGCCAAGCGCCGTCGCTGGGCGCAGTGCCAAATGGGAAATGTGGCAGCGTCTCCTCCACCTTGTCGGGCAGCAGTTGGCCCCAAGGTATCAATGGCATGTTCAGTCCATTGGCAGCAGCACCACCACCACTGACACCAACACCAAAGGCACCACCCCCCGCACCACCTCCAGCAGCGCCATTGAGTAGCATGCCCGCATAACGTGGACGTTGCCCGTCGGCGCCTGCGGCTTCTGTGAAATAGAATAAATTCCATGAGACACACGGCGTATACGTCATGACGCGTCGTTGTCCTTTTGTTATCTAAGCGTTGGCCATCTTTGATTGCATTACCAAGAATGGTTGTGCTGAATGGTCGTCGCATTGTGTTCGTTGTTTTTGATTGCCATTTGTTACTCACCTTGAATTTTAAGTTTATTGTCCCGAAACTGTATAAAACCTAATTTATTATCACTCAGAATGCTGTCATCCAGATCGTAGTCATCCTGCAAGCACAAACAATTTGATAGCCAATCAAAAACTTAATTCAATAAATGGTGAGAGGACAATCTTAAAATCAAATGTTAGAACATTTGAAATTTTTTTGAACATCCTTAGATTTTTACACTGTCTATTTTCAATTTATATATTTAACTTTCAGTTTTAATTTATTTATAATGTATATTAATTTAATATAATGTTAAGTTACACCATTTCATTTTAATTTTTAAAATTAGCTTTGCTCTAGTTGACAGTGAATAAATAAATATAATAAAAAAATAAACAATAAATGTCATAGTTTTACAATCAAACTAGGGAAATATAAAATTAATCGAAATAAATTAATAAAGTAAAATGATAGACAACAATTTTATTTAATTAAAAAATAATATTTTATGTGTTGTGTTAATTAAATTTAAAGAGTTAGTGTGCTTTCCATTTGATATTAAAATTTGTATAGCCGTTTGGCAAAGAGAGTTTGCTAGAATATTTTTTTAATGTTTTTAAGTTAAATTTCTTTTAAAATAGCATAAAGTGTTTATTAGCAAAACAATAAAAGCCACACATATCAGCGAAGAAAGACTTTTACTTCGATTTTAGTTAGTGTCATTGTCTCGGCTTATTCAACAGAGATAAAAACAATTCACCTGCATTCGAGAATTCTCATCTCTTCAGACAAGTTGGCTTAAGGGTTATGGGAACTGTTATGCATTCACATATTAACTTTGTGCATTGCAGAGCACTTGGGTGCAAATAAATCAACTTTTTGTTAGCTTTTTGCAACAATAAAAAAATGTGAAAGATAAGGAAAAAGTAAATCATATGCATTATGCGCTCTGCGCTGCTTGCTTAAATATGCAAATCTCTTTTGCCTCTCTCGCAAGCCGAAAAGTATTCAACGAAATATGGCAAACGGCAAGGCAACATCTTTTGTTTTCCCACGGCCCCACGGCGACACGGCAACGCGTTGGGACCATAAAAATGGGCGCAATAGTTAAGCTGCCACGCCTCCAAATCCCGCCGCCTGCGCGTTATGGCAGCTGAAGCAATAACAAAAACAATTGTTGACCATTTTTTGGTTGGCAACGCGGGCAACGCACACACACACACATTCCCCAATGCATTTGCATAACAAAACTTACCTTAACATTATCATAATCCGGCATCGAGTCGCCCATGCGACCGCCCAGACTGGCACCGCCCCCGCCGCCCGCCCTCATGGCCATCAAGCCGCTGTGGGAGCGTTCGTCGATCATGAAAACCTGCAGCATGAAAAGGATGAAATAAAAACAGACAAAGCAATGATAATTTAGGGCTAGAAATGAGCATTTGTCGTGCTTTCAGTCGTGACACGATATCACATTGATAATAAATTTAATAACATTATACATACTCTTTGAATTGAATAAACATTATTTAAAATTTATTTTTTTGGTTATTTAAATAATTTTTTTTAAAGCGCAAAGAATTTTAGTCTTATACTAATAATAGTAGAATACCCAATTTACTAAACACCCATCCTTGTCTGAAATTACAGCAGGTGCAAGAAATCCTTCGGTTGATATTTAAGCTCTTTTCTATGCCACGCTTTTAGCATTTTAATTAGCGTCTGCTCTGATAATAAATTGCATGCTGAATTTTTAATGCAACTTAATTGCAATTACAAATCCTAAGCCCAACCCTAGGTAAAGAAATAGCAAAAACAAATTCTATAATTGTAAAATGCATATTTTATGAGCTGTGCGTCAATGAAAATGCAAAAGTTATGCATGAATGAATTCAAGTAGTTTCTTAAGAATTTATTTTAAGGTTACTTTATTGAATTAAAGTACTAAATACGTATTAAAATATTTAGTACTTTAATTCAATAGTGGAATTCAATCGAAAGTGAAATTCTAAAAAATATTAATAGAATATTTATCTATATTGAAAAATATCTAAAAATTTCTGTCTTCTTTCTAAACGAAAAGTTTCTTTGACGAAAAGTGTCGATAAAAAAGTGCTCGTTTAAAGCCAGCTTAAGGCCCGTTTTTTCAATGTACATGTATTTAACAAATAATTTCAAATTTGACATTAATTTCTATACATATTACTCTCTCTTTTCAATAGTTATCAAGCACCTTATTTAGACATTGAAAAAACGGGCCTAAATCAGAGATGTAGCTATTAATATGAACTTCGATTCCCAAAAATTCAGGATGACTTATAAAAAAAAGGAATATAAGATATGAATTTAAATATTTATTGATAATCATCTTTTACTCAGATTCCTCGAAAAACTCTACTACAAATGTCGCAAAAATATCTTCAATATTTACAGGAGGAAACATGTATATTCCAATTAATAATCTAAAGTTACTCATAATTATATTTCTGCTTAGTTTTGAAACAAAAAAATATTAAAATCATAATTTAAATTTAAATTCTTAAGAAAGTTTTGAATTAATTAATGAAATATCTTATTAACTGTTAAAAAGGGAAAATAATTGATTTCCAAACTCACCTCCGTCAATATGATTAGGCCGAAGACAGCGAAAAAGAGAATTACAATCAGGAAACTCATGCTGGATCTCTCCCGGCTGCCCCAATTCTTCTTGCCACGCTTCATCGTGGGCGTTAATGAGGTGCGACTGCCGTGTGAATGATTTTGATTATGATTATGATGAGGATGATGTCCCAGCTGCTGTTGCTGTATTTGTTGTTGTTGCTGTTGCTGGTGATGATAACAGGCGTGCGAGTGTCCCAGATAGGCCTGTTGATAGTGATGGCCACTGCACGATTTGGAATTGGAACCAAGATTGGAGACGGAGCTGGCGGAGCCCCCCGTTCCCGTTGCGAGTTGTTTGTACGTTGGGGGGCTCCTGTTGCCTAGCATTTCGGCAAACAGGAGTTATATTTTGATGGTAAGGTGGTTCGTGGTTAGATTTGGACACTTGTGGAATATTATTGGTGGCTTGGCTTATGGGCTTGAATTAGCTTTATTTGGTTTTTGGCATGACTTTTGCTTTTTGCTTTGTGGCAACTGAAAAGGCAAAAACCAATTTTGTCAGCTGATTAATAATCGAATTTTGGTAATGAATGCGCGTAGCAAAACAAAACAAGAAAAGCGGCAAAAGAGCAACATAATAAATAGAGAGCGATAGCGAGCAAAAGAGCGAGAGCGCGGAAAAGTGACAGCGAGAGCGTAAGCAAAAGAGAGCAAGAGAGCGTCAACTTGGCTGACTGACAGTTTTCCTTGTTGGCCACTTAATAAGGAAAAATCAATAAAAACCCGTGCTGCTCTTTACTTTGATTGTGATTTTGAAAGTGAATCTCTGTATTCCTTTCATTTGACTAATTATGTTACAATGCGAAATTTAAAAATTACTGACTTTATATACTGAATTGAAAGTGACTTAATATCGTCCAAGCAAAATACCAATTCTGGACACATTTGGCTAAGCTTTAAATTTTTTGGCACACTCTGCACAATCTTTCACCTTTTTAGCACATTTCGCTGCACACTGTTAATGTTCAACTGCAACTTATAATTTAATAGTAACTTTTCACTTTTGCCGTTTAAAACGATTTTTACGCTTTTCAAACGATTTCCTTCTTTTGACTGGTTGGTTAGGCCAACTGTCAAAACAGTCAAATTTACATTGCACTCATTGTCATACTCTCTCACTCTCCGGTTGTCATTCTCCCGTATTTTCTCTGCAGGAACACAATACGGCGCAGCTGAAGGACATGCGCAGTTAATGGCAGGACATACGAGTAGAAACAGCTGTTGTTGTCTTTTAAATATTCTGACCAGCTGTTTTCAAAACAACAAATGGAGACGCAAATTAGTTTACATGCAAATGCAATAATTAAAAAATTAATCAACTGAAATTATTAAATTATTCCGGTGCTATAATTAGAAAAACTAGAAAATCGTCCTTTACCCAGACCACTTATACTTTTTCCTAATAAGAGTTTAAAGCTCATTTAATTATATAAAATTCAAAAATGAAATTTAAATACATATTTTTAATATAAAATAGAAACAATAACGAAATTACTACAAATATTAATAATAATAAATGTGGGCATAGACATAGAGTTGACTACTATTTATTAAATTTATTACAAGTATTCAGGAACTTTGTGCTGGCATCTTTCAAGAAATCAAGAATTTTTTCGGGTTCTTAGAAATAAATACAAAATTTTTTGAAGATTTTTGTGTATAATAATATTCACATTAATAAATTACACATATTATTTTTATAATTGATTACAACACTTTTGTAAGTCATTTAAATTTTGTAAGACTGAAAAAAATATGTCTTAATTTAAGACTCTTAAAGTCAATAAGTCTACTTGAAATATAAAGAAATTAAAAATTTAATTTGCTAGAAATTGCAAACACTTTTTACGCATTTAATATTATTTTAAACAATTTTAAATATATATTATATATTTATATTCTCACGAATGTGTCTCAGATGCACTTACAAATTCTTTTAAATTTTATTAAATTGAGATTAAATTAAAGTGTTATTCACACGCACACCATATGCAGTCTCTTAAGTGCACACACTCTCATACACACACACACGTTGAATAAAACACTGCATAATACCCAATCCTAAGTATCTGAAAGTGCTTCATTTCTATGACTTTCATATCCGGACGAACTTTGCTGCATATATCTTTTGCCCATTTTCATAGCTGAAAGGATGCACAAGGCTGTCCATGTTAAATTCCCTCCCTCCACCATTTAACACAATCTGTAAGCTAGTGATTTCTTTTTTTTTTTATTTTTTTTTTGGATGGTCTGACTGTTGAATGTGTGTGTTCTGGTCTGTTTGTCTCTGACCGGCTACGTCTGTTGAGCTGGACAAAAGAATTAGCGGAAACAATAAAATTCGTAAAGTTTTTGAAAACCAATAAATTTGAAGTGTTTGAAATCAATTGGGAATAAATTGCAAAAGGCAAAAACGAACACAAAATGAAAACTAGCCGAAAATATATCGAAAAAAAATATAGATATATATATATATTTGCGACGACACTTTCATGTGCAGAGTATCCCAAAACTTTCTCCAACATTCGCTTCTTTCTACCTCTAACAGTTGCATTGTATGAATGTGTGTGTGTGAGTGTGCGTGTGTGTGTCTTTATTTGTGTGAAAATTCCGCAAGCAATTGAAAAGTTTTCAAAACAAATATGCAAAGAAAAAGGTGCTCGAGTCGACGACGACGACAATGTGGAGGACGAGTACTCCAACGCCTGTCTAAGTGGCGATGGAGGTGGAGTTGGAGTTGGATATGGAGAGAATCCAAACGGAAACGGAAACGAAGTGGGTGCCATGCTCATCGGCATCGACCCACAGCTTCTGGGCACTGGGAATAACAGTTTTGTTTGCTAAACTTTTGTCATTGCAACGCCAAACAAACGGCAACAATGACAAAGTAATAGCCAAAGTTCTTGGCCAGAGTTACTAGAAATGATCTAAGACCATAACTCCACCTTGTATACAACAACAACAACAACAGCAGCACTTCACACTGCAATTCTTCAGCAATTTCTTTAATTAATTTGCTTACTGAATAAATAACAAAGGCATTAACTAATGTGAATGCCAGATAAATAAATACAAGTTGAAAATGAATCAACAGTGAATATATTTTCAACAGAATATTCCACTGCGAAAATAAACATGCGACTTTTTTCTTATTGTTGCTAACAGCTCCACCTCCGTCTACCCTTCCCTTTCTCTACTCTCCTTGCCACTCCACTACAGTCACTCCACTCACTCCGTTAAAGTAAACACTTGAACGCATTCGTTGCACCTCAAGTGAGATTAAATAAAACTGCAGCAAGAAAATTGAAATGAAAACTCAGCAAAGCAAGTAAATTCGAGACAACTTATAGCATTTCTCTATTTCTTTTCCAGACTGCCAAAAATATATATATATTTTTCATTTATATACAGATACATTCTAGACATATATACCTACATATCAACAGTAGAAGCCCCTGCAAGCTGCTGTTTTGCCGCCTTCTAGCCAAGTTCATTTTGATGAGTTTGCAAAGTAAAGCTTTTTGTGGGAGTCTCTTGTATTGGTGAAACTTACCTATGCCACTTCGAATCAAAGTAACTCCAGCCTCAACCCTCCTGTCAACTTTCTTCAACTTCTCCTTCTGCTCGACGTGCACTCAACTGTATTTGAAATTATGATTAAAATACCAAAATGATGAGCCGGATAACGAGTAAAGCGCACAAAAGTTGAGTAGTTGAGAGAACACTTTTCAGTGGCAGTCGCCATTTCAATAGCGAGGGGAGTTTGACAGCAAGCGTATTTCACTGCAAATACATGTATTTAACTAAGAAAAGTCTTGCTCTCAACTCTTGCTAATCTCTGGCTTACAAACTCATGTATCTTAAAACAAGGAATGCAACAAAATGATGTGAGGCTAGGTAGCTCCATTTTATTTCTATTCATTATTATATTTAATTTCACAACTCTTACTTTATTATGTCGCTTTAATTATAATTAGTTTATAAACATTAATTATGCCTTATCGACTTCCATTGTTCGTCATAAATTGATTAGAAAACAATTGTATTTAAAATATAAACAGCTGAGTCAATAGTTTGAAAGACTGAATTGTTTCTAGTTCTTTGCGTTATATAATTACAAAGTCAGTAAATTAATGATAATATTAAATTTAAATAATGAAAAAAATGCAGAGAGTAAGAGCTGTTAATTATTCACAGACTTAAGCTTTACCCTGCTGATTAATTTTAAATCAATTAGTAATCAACTTTTAACTACAATAATATTATAAAATTCCATATATTTTTATACTCGTTACTTATAAAAATAAGTAAAAGGGGATATTGTATTCGTTGCAATGTATGTAACAGGGAGAAGGAAGCATCTCCGACCCTATATTCTTGATCAGCATCAACAGCCGAGTCGATATAGCCATGTCCGTCTGTCCGTCTGTCTGTCTGTCCGTCAGTCCGTCCGTGTGAGCGCCTAGATCTCAGAGACTATAAGAGCTAGAGCAACCAAATTTGGCGCACAGACTTCTATAGACCCCACACAGGTCAAGTTTGTTTCAAATTTTTGCCACGCCTTTTTCCGCCTCTGTGCATCGCAAAAAACCACCACACGCACAATTTTCAAGATATTATAATTTTTTTACTAATTATCGTTAACTACTATTATTACCTATCATCCCACTAAATCGTAACAAGAGCGGACAAACAGAAAGGTGGTAATGGCTAATTAAAGTTTTTAAAAAATATAAGTGCCTAAAAGCATGCAATAAAAAATATTAAAAAATTCATTAAAATAAGTAACGGGTATCCTAGAGTCGGGCGCTCGACTATAGCCTTTCCCACTTGTTTTTCTCCTTTTCGATCTGACTAAGACAAATTCCAATAAGTTTTAATTCGATGGTTTATATATTTATCAGGGGTGCCACAGAAATAGCAGCGAAAGTAAATTTAGCGTTTTCACCAACCATCTCGAACATCTAAGATTGTATAAGATAAGATTTTAATTTTTATCTTTTTTAATATATATAATTTAATTTAATTATATAATTTTGTTTAGTTAAAAAAAAATAAAAAGTAACTGGATCGAGAACATAAAAGTTTCTCAACAACTCTAGCAATTAATCTGCCAACTCTTCCTTAAAAATATTTTCTCAAATTGCACAGTAAGTTAAATGTTTTTTTCGGTAAAACTTGATTTACCTCAAAACACCTATTTTTGTAATGCTTAATTTAAAGAAAAATGAAGTAGTTACATTTATATTTTTTTTTAAGTGATTGCCAGAGTTTGAGATATAATATATGCACTCTTATGAAAGATCTTTTCACATAATTTTTTTTACTCACTTGGCTTCAGAAACAACGATTGGAGATGTGCAGCAAACCATTAAGATGATTAAAGAATTAAGAAATTTATAAATATACTTAGTAAGATTACTTATAGTTTTGCGTACATCTCTCTATTCTCCTTAAGGGCAACAATTAAAATTAAACCTAATTTATGTCAACATTTCTGAGCAAGTGAACTCATGAAAAACCGCAGTCGCTTCAGCAAATGAACACGCAACAAAGCACACTGGTTCCTGTTGTATGGGGAGGGCGGCCAAAAATACTTCTAGTTGAGGTAGAGGCTTGAAACTTAACACAAAATTTTTATAAATTTATAGTAAGATTATATCAGCCGAATCGGACCACCATATCATATAGCTGTCATATGAACTATCGGTCTGAAATCAGGTGTTTGTATGAAAAACTTTTTTGTTGTTTGAAACATCTGAACCAAACTTACAGAACTTGCATTTGGGATGGTCCAATACATCCTGAACAAATTTGGTTGAAATCGGACTGCTATATCATATAGCCACCATACGAACAATCAGTCTAAAATCGAGTTTTTGTTGAAAAAAATCATTTTTTTAACGACAAACCGCAAAAATGTAACAATAAATAAACAACAACAAGCTAAGCGAGAAAATTGGCATTGATATGTTGTCCCTAGGAAAATAAAAAGCTATTAGCATTGAAAAACCGAAAATAAACACAAAACATAAAATAAAAGCAACAACAGCAAAACACAACAAAAACAACAAAAGACAACTACAACATAAAACAATAACAAACAACGCATCTTGCATTTTTCGTCAGCGTCAGTCCGGTCCTCGCAAAATACATGTGCTTTTTTAAAGTTGAGGTTAGGTTACATTTTTGTATATAGCAAGAGCCTAGGCGCCTATTGGCACTTGAAATTAATATCACATAATCTTCAAATGTTATATCATAATATACAATTAGATTTTTTGATTCCTGATTTTACCTTCATAACGAAAACTCGAACGAAACACAGCAAAGACAAACACAGAACGTCTAAAATAATGTACTTAATACAATACAGATTTACACAAAACACAGCAGGAAGTACATAGACTTTTTGTTGTATAAATATAGATAATACCTTTATTTATAAAATTAAACCCTTCCATCGCACAATAACTTTGTTTTTAATGGGTTCTTAATTTTTTTATTAACAGCTCTACTTGCAAGTTGCTCACGCTGCAATACCAAAATAATTTATGTTGTCTCTTTTGATGCTATTCTTGAAGAGGACAGCTAGAGCAAAACAAAAACAAGAATACAGTTTAATAGCTAGACCAACTCTAAAACAGTGTTGACTCATTTAAAGTCAAAATTTTAACTTGGACTTTTTTATTTTTGGCCTATGGGAGGAACCACTGTGCTATGGGAGGAACAACTGTGCAAAAACAAGCGCAGCAGTCAGAGAAAAGTTGATGTTGAAAAAATCAAATAAAAAGTGTAGCATGCTTCTAGGCATTTCATTAATCTGCACTTCAGTTTTGTGGGCCTGTCAAGCAGAGTGGGACGATTGTTAAAAGCAGAGAGAGAAGCGGGAATGATAGAGTGAAGAATGAGAGAGGAGAGAGGGAAGGAGACAGACTGCGGGAGGTCCGGAGGCGACACCATATCAGCCGGATGCGCGCGTTGTTTGGTAATTTCCTTAACGGAAGCGCATGCAGTTGCAGTTGCCCAGGATCAGAAATGGCCCTGAGACAGGGCTGTGTCTGGGCAGGCTAGTCTGGTTCTAGTCTGGACGTATGTACGTAAAAAAAAATTGCTTACAAATTTGTTACACAAATTTCCGCAGCTAATAAAATGGTAGCTTAGTTTGTGGTTCGAGCATAAAAGGCGTCGCATTGCCCATGGGAGTTGAGCACGGTCATTTCCAATTGATTAAGCACTTTTGGCCAAACAAAACCACAAAAGCACAGCCAACTTCCCATATCTTGACTGCCACACTCCAAAATCAAATGGAAATAAAACCACTCATAGCATCAAATCGATGCGAATCGAATCGAATCGAATCGAAGGGAATGAAAACGAATCGTCTGGTAACCAAATGCAACGAAATGCGAAACAAGCCGTTACGAGCTGACCATGTTAACGCCATGCCTCAACGCTTTAACTGCATTTGACCAGGTCCGAACGAGCCCAGACCAGACCGGGAATAGAACTCGATTCGCAACTTAAAATGCACTTTGGGGGCTTTTTCATTTAGTGCGCCATAAATTAGGCAACTGACTTTTTGCAGCTCAGGCAAAGGCCAAAACGCGGTGACAGTTAACCCCCTCCCAACATCCCTCCCCTTATCCAGCTATGCAACCAGACAGTCAAATCCAATGCCTGGCCAGGCAATTAATCTGCCCGGGTCACGTCGGCGCCAGCTAAGTTAAAAATTCAAAAGTCAACGGGCAGAGAACGACCGACAAAAAAAATGGGCTTACTGTGCAATTTATAATCAATGTAGTTTGAAATGATCGAACACTACACTATATAAACAGCATAAGCAAGTAGTTGGGCTTATAAGTATTTTAGACTAGCAGATACCCTGTAAAAGGACTTGCTTAAGATTTTAAATCTATGATAAATATAAATAATTGAGTATATTTCATTTGACAACATTTGAAATGCTTTACATTAATTATAACTAAACTATCTTTAAAGGTGAATCTAATTGTATTTGATGACGGCATCACTTTTTTTTAATATAATAACATTCTTAATATAAAATTTTGCTAAATCTTAAACAATCTGTTAATTTACATGTCCCAATTACCTTAACAAAGCGCTGTTACTGATAAGTTGTTCTAAAAGATATTTTTTTTACAAAATAACAATTCGGCTGAAAAATTAAAAAACATATTTCCAATTTGATAAAATATCTGACTCCAAGAATCCTGTCGTAGAGAAGAAAAACTGTTGTAAAAATGTAAATATGTACCCAAAAATGTAATGTAATAACAAAATTGTATATCTCACTGTAATTGTGGTAGTCACTATTTTTAATTGTATTTGATTTAAAACAAGCTTAAGCTGCTGAAAAAAAAAATTATAAAATATTTTCAATTTTAAGTTAATTTCCAAATTGAATTTTTCTGAAATATAAGTAATAACTATTTCCCGATCTTAGACTGATCTGCTAATTTGCTTACAGAAATTTGACAGTATCGTATGCTGTTACTGAAATTTTCATTTAATTTAAAAGTAAACTGTTAAGCAAACTTAGGAAGAAGTATACTTTGGTATTAGAAACTTTGTGGCTTTCATTGCTGAAGTGCGAACTTCAAATGGTGCAACGGAAACACAATTAGGCTGAGTGCTGGTCACATGTCCAACTTTGGCCGCAAAAGTTCCCTTTAAATTGCAACATAGACCGGCTATCAAAAGGCCGAGCCGAAAGGTGAAGAGAAGAGAAGAGAAGGTTCCTTCAGAGCAGAGTACAGACCAAGTCCGAGACGTTTGCCACATAAATTCAATAGCACTGGCAATAAGTGCATTAGCAGCATATTTCACAGATTGGCAGACACGTCGGTCCATGGGCTACGTTTCGAAACCAAAACCAACTGGGTGGCCAGAAAGAGGCGTGGCAGAGCGGGGGTGGGGGGCAAGGGAGCAACCAAGGCAAGCAAGCAGACAACTGGCCAGACACTCGCTCGACCAAAAGTAAGCCACAAATTGCACGAGATCATAAATATTTCAAGCATAAAATACAAAATATGCAAAAGTTTTCCATTTTCTTTTGCGCTTTTCGCCATTTGCTTTGCAGTTGCCATTTGGCATTTTACCATTTTACCATTTGGCATTGCAGTTGCTGCCTTTTCTGTTCCGAGATAGTATGCACGACATCAAACGAAACAAGAACAGGAAATGAGCCGTTTGCTTTGGAATATCGAAGTTTAAATACACTTTCAATATGCAAATTTAATATCACAATGCTTGACAAATAATGCAATTAATCTAGGAGATATCTTTTGTAAATTAAATGTAGAGTACGAAAATGTAATGCTTATTCTGATATTATATTTTTTATGTGATCTCCCATCCAATTACCTGTTATCTTTGAAATCTTCCCTTTTCTTTTCCAGAAGTCTCTGACCTAACTAATTATAATACTTGTTTTACCACTAATCATAACTACTTATCAATTTTTATTAATATTTTAAAAGTTTGTTGATTTAATTGTTTTTTTTTTGGGTTTTCCCCAATCCATGCAATGAATTTTGGATCATTTAATTATTAATTTTTATTCATATTTTTAATATGCCTAGATTCTTTATTTTAATTCTGAATTTATTAGTATTATATTACTTAATTGTATTTCAATTTTTAAATTCATTTGTTCAACTGAATTTAGTTGGCATTAAATAAATAAATAATAAAAATAAAATAAATTTTTTTAATAAATATTAAATATTTTTTTCTACAGAATTACCTAAGCTATCTAAATTACTTCAAGACACAATTTATTGCTTAAATTAATCTCCTCCATGCAGATCCGATCTAAATAATCCCAATAATTAAAATACGCCAGCATTCATAGAAAGTCACAAACATATGAAAAAATGTTTTTTTTTTTCCAACTGAATTAAGATAATAAACAAAATTAAATTTCAATTTAAATGAATTGATCACGTTTCTCTTACACATATTTCCTCCTTAAGACATTAGAAATACCTCACAGACTGCAAGATAGAATAAACAATTCAATGTTAGGGTATAAAACTGTATTGCTAAATTCTCTCGGACAGGAAAGAGCAACTGCAGCAGCAGTAGGAGATACAGTAGGAGCATCAAACGCCGGCGGGAGGCAGCTTTCTATTTCTCTCTCTCTCTATCTCTCTCTCTCACTCTCTCTTGATACTTGACTCCGGACTTGACGGCACGTGCACGCCAAATGTTGAACGGAAGTTCAAAAAGCGCAAAGAGCGTGTAACGGTACCCAGAAATGGCTACTACCTTTTAGCCCTCTACTGTGTATGGTCAACCGATTGTGGCAACAAATTGCAATAAGCAATTTTTCAATTTTCAATTTTAGACGCGGCCATCGACGATACCAGACGGCGGGTGAGCAAACGAAACGACATGCAAAGCACCAAAAAAAAAAAAAAAGAAAAATTAAAACACAGCCAAGTCCAGCAGCCAGGTCATAATTCAACAAGATACATCCACGTCCACGTCCGACTCTCTGAGTGTCAGATTCCAGTCAGAGGCAGGCGGACAAGACAAATGTGTGTCCTCCTTAAAAAGCTTCCGCCAGTTGACACACAGCTGGCCCATGTGCACAATTAATAAGTAATCTATGCGATTTAGGTACTCTACTTTCTGTATCCTCCATTCCAATTTTAACTTACGGTTCACTTGAACGAAAACCCATAAAAACGATACTTTTTTTGGGGCATTTTACTAAAGTTTCTGGCTTAACATATCACACTAAAAACTCATATTCAGGCCTGTTCCGAATTCCGAATGTTTTCAAAAAGATCAAAATGGTTTTTTGTGATCTTTCGAACTTGGTTTCTAAAATTCATTTTAGGTCTCATTCAGAAAAGCTCGGTTTCGTTTTTTATCAAATATTCAAAAAATTCTTCAACTGTTTAAGCTTGAAGTAGTGATGTTAATCGATTCTAAAAATGTTCAGCATTATTATAATTCTCAGTTTATAATTTAAGGTATTTATTTTAATGCTTAAAATGGCATTTATTTTCAAATCCGACGACTCTACAGCACACTTTTTGAAAACGACAAATTTTGTCGATTTTTGAAATTCGGAACAGCAAGCAACAGTGGCAATTCGACTCGTTCTCGAAATTCAGAACAGTCCCGATTATTCGTTTTCTGAATGAAGATATTTAGGCCAATTTATATGTAATTCTAAATGGTGGTGTTAAAATATATCATAAAAATCGGCAGCTTGACTTTCGGGTTAAGGATTTTAAAGTACTTTAACTCGATCATTTTTTATCGAATTTTTATGAAATGTCGACAGATTACCAGAGATTCTTCATCATAGTTTATTTGCAGGCTTAAGTTCAGTTAATTAAATGTTAAATGTTAACATTTGGGAAAATATTTACATTTTGTTTTTAAACTCTATTCACTGCTGAACTTATGCACATCACTACCTGTAATGTAAACAGAAACACACACCGATAATCTCGTTATTGTTTATAAAAATGCACTATAAATTTGTATTCCCTCTCCACGCCAAAGTAACGCCTACAATCCAAACGCACTTCAAATATGTTATTAAATATACATATTTTTTATCACTGCAAATTCTAACCGAATGAATTTATGCATTTACAATGAAAATTACGTTTTAAAATTATTTAAATTATATAAGGTGCCTCAGCAAATTCTTATAATAAAAACTTTTGCTCGAAACGTTCGCAACGAATTGAAGAATGTAAACGAATAATATGTAAGAAAATTGACAAATTTAGCATTGGCGTAGCCAATAATCCGCAGGGGGTTTTTTAGTATCCATGAGCATATTAAGTACTCCTAATGTGCTTTAATCCACGAAGCCTTAAGAAGCCCAACCCCTTCTATAAAATACAGATTCATGATTTTCTAATGTCCCCCCTTCAGAATTGCTGGCTACGCCTTTGTACTGAAAATGTGAATAGCCAGGTGCCATAGCAAACAGACTTTTGTCAAGATAAATGCATTACAAAAGTTCTAGTGGCTATGAATTATCATATTGCAGATGCATATGTAATTCTGTTTGCTATATTATTTTGCAATACGATAATTATAGCAATCAGAAATTTAAACATCGATTCTTTGTTTCGTTGTTTTTAATTGAAATATAAAAATAAATCTTATCACACATTTTGTAATTATTTGATAAATAATAATTATTTTTTTTATTATATTAATTTATTAATATTTGCGCCAGCGTTGTATCGTCAACACGGCACCCAAGCATAACCATATAACTAGCAGAACAACGAGATATGTGGAGATAATTGATTGTTCATCGGAATTTCTTAAAATGAATACCATATTGCGATAATTATGTTCGCAGCTCTCACAGCCATCGAAGTCCACATCGACAAAGTCATCCTCCTCACAGGATTCACCAAAGAGGTTGAACTGTCCACGCACCAGCAGCACAAGGCTGAGCAACGGAATTAACTGACGGCACTGAAACATCATGGCCAATAAAGTAATGCAATGAAAGCCGCTTACAATCAATTAAACAAATGATTTGTTACTGAACGCAGGCCCTATGGAGAGCTGAGTTTTATAGCATAGACTGCAACGAGTTTTGAGTTCATTCCCAGAATTGCAATCTGTCGCGAACAACGATGAAAAAGTTTATATTTATGTATGGATAGATTACAGTTGAAACTTAGATGCCAAATAAACAAAATAAAAATTAATTTTGAGAAATCGATATCAAAGCTTAAATACTCAGTGAGCTATCAAAATACCTACATTTTAAATTTAAAGTTACGGAATAATTCTTATTTGTAACTTTTATTTTAAAAATCAAAAAAATAAGTGTTATTTTACAACTTTTAATTAAAAATTGAATTTTAACGATTATTTTTGACTTTTTAAATAAAAATTAAGAATAATTGTTATTTCGTAACCTTAGAATAAAAAATTTAAAATAATTGTTAATTTGCAATTTTTATTTTAAAACTTATAAAAGTTGCGGTCCCTGGTTTAGACCTATGTCTTACCAGATATTCATCAATGTTAACGAAACTTTTTTTTATTAACATTTAAGTTGTTTTTAAGTTTATCAAGAAAGTTTCAAATCGATTTCCGATAAATGTATCTACTATGCTGAAGTTTTCATCTTTAAATTAAGCACCTATTTTGTTTAAAATATTGACTTTTGACTTGTATTCAAATTTTCGAATTCATTCAATTTGGTATATCCATAGACCTATAATTTAGTATATACAAATATCATCAGTTCACACAAAGGAATAATAACGTAAGCGGAATGAAATACGAACAACAGTTGTAATACCAACTAAAAAACTCTATTCCAAGTCCAACCAACTTTAATTTTTTATATGTTTCTAATTAGACTATAAGCTATTTTTACAAAAAATATTCATGACCATAGCTACAAGCCTTCCTTATATTTTCGTCGTTTGTTTGTCTCTTTCTGCACTTCTATGACTTTAGGAACGGTTTTTTTTTAACATATCATCACTCGCATGTCTTTTTAATACTTTTTCACAGTTTTGTCGCTCACTCGATTTATCTGTGCAAGCCACAATTTCACTCTTTTATTTGGCTCTAAATTGAGACTGCTGTAATGGAAATTTATTTCTGGATCCAGGGGCTTTATTCATTTTTTTGAGAATAAAATAGCAGAATCCCATAGCAAAAAAGTAATGAAAAATTTAATTTTAATTTGCGCAATATGTGTAAATTAATGTTCGACTATCTGCTGTGCTCAAAGACATTACCGCGACTGTGCCTTATCTAGAAAGCTAATTTTTGTTTCTATGCATGCTAAAATATTACCGTTCATTATATTGAATTTTGTTTTGCTCTGTCGATTATTGGAACTTATTGAGAACATGTTTAATTTTGCTCGTACTTCATTCCGCATACGTTATGTCTTCTATTTCACATATCATAAGGCGGAAACTATTGGATCTATGTAGCTAAAATATTTTATGTCGATTAATCAGATTATATTGAAAATATTTTAAAAGACCATACATTTTTCAGACTTTACATATTTGAATTAAAACATGTGCCTAATCATATTTCAAAAACCTTTCTCATCTATTCAGTTCAACGGATTAAATAAAAATCAAAATATAAATTGTTCAATTATTTTAGTCAATCATATAACGATCTGTATCGGAATCATGCTCCTCAAGCTGCAGATATATCCAGCTTCTATAGAGTAGTACATTTGTGTAAATTCCCAGCAGCTGAGGACTATCGCAGTGTGTAGCTCGAGCCAGGAGTCCAACAAGGGCGAATCTATTATTGCTGCCGGACAGGAGGCACATGAGCGGAATGGCGCCCAGATCTTTGCACACAAAATTATCCTTTTCGCCGCCAGCGCAGAGTAGAGTATCATTGAGATTTAAGTGCTGTCCAAATATGGACATTCGCAGCTTGGAAGCGCACTGATCTCGCGGCAGCACGGAGAGGGAGGAACGCTTCAGGGACATTGCGTTCTTGGCGACATCCACAGGACCCCAGCCGGCCACATAGCAATCCCTGAGATTGTGAATGATTTCGGGAGATGGCAGACAAATCACATGCACATGGGCAGTTAGTTCAAACGGTTTCTCCACGCCAACTAGAAGCAATGCCAGATTATGATTCATCGATTCTCTGTAGCTTGGATGCACCAACAATTTATCCACAGTTCGCGTCTGCTCCGGAAATGGATCCCACTCGACAGCTGCATCCCATTTGCCGGCTACAAGATGTAGTTCAGATTTTAACTTGCCATGGACACAATTAGCCGCTGTGAGCACCGCAACTGGTGTGATAAGAGCACCACTGCATAGATAAGCACTCTTGTCATGGATGGCCACCAACCAGGGAAACTCGCCGAACTTGACCTCCTGCTGTGTGGATGGAAATCGATGCATGTGAAACCACAAATCCAGACGAGATCCGCACTTTCCCTGCTGCAGCAAGGAGCCATTGTAGGTCCTGCAAATTGAGAGCTGTAAATTAAAAGAAAATTTTGATTGAAGCCACAAATTTTATGCTCAAAATTTTCAATTTGAATTTCATGTTTTTAATTATTTGTTATCAAATACAAATGGGATTTATGGATTTTAAAAATATTAAACCTTAAACAATTTCTTTCGGTGAATGTAGAAATCGAAGCAATAATATTGGGATATGCTGAAACCGAAAAAACTTTTTTGAATAATTAAAATTCACAAAATATTTGAATAAATTAAATAAAAAATAATGGTTATCAATTTAAAATTTCAAAATTTTTTTATTTAAAAAAAAACAGTAAATTCATTTTTTTTTAATCAACATGGGCTATAATTTTTATTATAACAAATTTAGAATTTTATTTTTTGCACATTATTTTCAAATTGTTTAATAATTTTCATTTAAAATTAATAAAATTATGAAAACTCTCTCACCGTATCTTTCAAATGGCAGCACTTCTCCATATAGTGACAATGCAGATGATCCAGAAGCGTCCGATTGAGCTCAGGGTAAAAGTGTCCATCTAGACCGTAGCCCTCATTGCAGAGCTCGTATGGCACACAATGTTTCTCTGGAGCGCAGGATTTATAGCTGACACCACTGATCATTGGCGGAATTAACAAAATCATTATCAGCACTTGAAGAATTTTCATTTTATCTCGACAACTTGAACTTGAACCGATATGTGTTGTGTCTTTGGGGTCTTTTATAGGCTCTAACCGGTTCTCAGAATTGATTGTGTTGAATGTAGCTTAAGGTCTGAAAATATTCTGCTGAGGCGCAATCAGAGCAACCGACTCGACAATCCAACTAAAATTATGTACAAACAAAAGTTCTTTAGCTTAAAGATGGCATAGGTAAGTTTGGATCTGATTGCACTAAATATTAAAATAATTTTAAAATAAATAAAAATTACCATTAAAAGACGTTGTTTCCTTAAAAAAAAATGGTGTATTTATTAGTAAAATATTATTATTAAAATTAAGATTTTCTGGCAAACTTATAACTGTTTTTTGTAAATTAAATAAATTTAAGCTGTTTTTTGTAAACTAAATAAATCAATGTGCAGTTAAAATGTAATTAGGTAAATTCGATTGAATTTCTATATGAAAAATGTAAGCAAAAATTTTAGCTATAAAAAAAAAGGCATATAACTCAAGGAAAAACATATGTATATGTATTTAAACTCTTGTGTCAATGCTTTTGAAAGGGTATTAAAAGTTCAGCTTAACGTTAATCTTTTGAAGCTACTTAGTTTTGTGTAGTTGTTGTTTAAGTATTCGTGTTTTCTCTTTCTCTACCGACATCAACACGTATCCGTATCTGTTACGGAGCATTAGGTGGCGAGGGCGGTTCAAGTTGTGCGTCATAGTATCTTAAGTGCACGTAAATTGAATAAAATTTCGACAAGTTTTAATACTGAAGATGTGCATAGAACATGACAGAAAGACAGAGAGAGAGAGAGAGAGAGAGAGCGATTGAGAAGGAGAGACTGAAAAGAGACGACAGTTTGGGGCCTCTGGGTGAATGTGAATCTGAATGTGAATGTGAATGCGAATGCGAATACTTAGCTGGGTAGACAGACAACACGAATGAATGTATACTTACTTACTTAGTTACTTGTTAGACTCCTGCTTGTTTGGCTGAGATTTACGCAACTTTAACGGATTGTCAACAGGAGGAATTGTTGTTGTCGAGGACAGGTGACGCTCGGCAAAGGACAACATCGAGTGCAAAGGTGCACTTTAGTCCTGCAAAAGGTCCTGCCGCAGTTTCGTTGCCAATAATGTAAGACTTAATTTGCTAAATCGTGTTCAAACACTTTTAACAGATGTTATCCTCAAGGAAATTAAATGTTATTGCAATACGCCTCCCCCCCACCCCAAACTAAATGCTGATTTATACCAAGTACATATGTATGGCAAATGGATTGCGATATGTTGTTGTAACCCGCCGCCCAGACACGCCCACTTTGGTATTGTATTGTGGTGAACACAACCAATAAATATAAACATTTATTATGTGCCTTTTGTTGAACGAATCGGAAGTTCATTTACCACCATCGTACAAACAATATATTATTTTATAAACTGCAATCTGATTCCCGATTTTGACCTATGGCAATTGCAAAAAAAAAAATACTTTACGCATTTTGCAATAAACGTAAAATATGCAATTTATGTCAGAAACAAATGGATTTTTAAATGAGCATCTGAACTGAAGCGTTAACAATTTTACCGCAAATCAAAAATCAAATAAAAATTATAATAACTTTCAGCGCCTGACTATTATTAAAATTTTTTTTAATAAAATAAAAATATTAGTTTCTAATAAAAAATATCAAAAATGAATCTAATATTTATTTGATATTAATATAATTATTTAACAATTTCACCACAAATCAAAAATCAAATGAAAAATATTGATATTATTTAATGCCTGACTATCATTAAAATTTATTATAATTATGTGTTTACCAAAAAACTCAAAATTTTCAAAATCATAGTCCAATGCATGGACAGTATTTAAATTTGTATAAATTATTGCATTTAAAAGTTATTTAAATTTTGTAAGTGCATCTTCAAACAAGTCTCTTTTATGATTAGCATATAATCTTTCTAACTTAGTGCATTTCTATTCACACGCATTTTAAATATTTCTAAGACACATGCTCAACTCAATGTAAAGAATCTCGAGCACAACTAATGTCCTCTTGAGCAGCATTTGCTGAGCACTTAAGCTTCCCATAAAACTCTCTTAGTTTCGAAATTAACTCAAATGCATTGACACCCACGCACTCAACACATTAAGTCACTCAACACATTTGTGGGTGGAGTGAAATGCCTCAAGTGCAATAGCTGCTCAATTCTCTTCACTACAAAGCACTCCACTCAGGCGCATTTAAGAGAGACGAGTGCAATTGCAGTACTGCAAGAGACATTGAGCAGATTTATGAGTTGAGTTAATAAACCCCTGAACAGCCCTTCGAGTTTCAAACTCAAAATATCGTATTTTTAAGCATTTTTTTATTTTAGATTTTAATTACTGCACACTGATTAATTGTATAAATATTACTACTACTGTAAATATTACTAAGAGCAGTTGACCAACATTTAAACTTAAATTATTGATTTAAATAACAATTTGAAATCGATTTTATATAAAATTTAAACCAGGGATCGTTACGAATATAAGTTTTCTGAAAAAAATTATGAATTACGAGTTATTTGCGGTTTTCTATAAACATAATTGAAATTAACTTTTATTTGTAATTTTTATAATAATATTTTAAAATAAATCTTATTTTCCAATTTGTATTTAAAAGTTATACCAAAACTATTTATTGGCACAGCAGGCATTTTAAGATTTGGGGGCTTATTTGCTTTATAAAACTTTATTTACTTTTCAAACTTTTTTTTCTCGATTTTTAAAAAAAAATATTTTGATGCTAAAAAATTCTTCAAACAATTCTAAGAGTGACTGCAAAATTTCAAAAATCTGTTTGCTAGTATTTTTTATATATTTTTGAAAACTGCATAAAAGCAGGGACCGTAAATAATGATTATTTTTACTTTTTTTAACAAAAAAAATCACACACTTCTAATGGGCTTAGAAAAAAATGGCTTGCACCAAAATCTTTATTTTTTTTCCAATCTCTGCATTTCCGCTATGGTTTATATTTTTTTTAATTTTACCTTTTTATTCAATGATAATCATTATTTTTGAGTAATTTTATAAAACTCAAAAATAATGATTAGGAATGAGTTTTTTTTTTTCTAAAATAAAACGTAAATGTAATTTACTGCTTCTGTGTTAAGATTTTTACCAATATTATTTTATATCGTTATAAAGGGACACAATGGCTACATCCCAGCATAATTTTTTATCAAATTAAAAAATTAATTAAATAAATAATAAAATCTAAGACTAAAACCGAAAATAAAAAAGACCTTCCTTTTGAAAGATATATACTAGTACACCATATCAATTTTTCCTTTTAATTTTTATAACAAAAATTTAAAAAATTATTTTAAAAATCTTAATCAAAAATGGAAAAGAAAACTTATTTTTCAATTTCTATTATGTATAAAAATTAAAGTTAAACATAATTTAAAACATAAAAATTGGAAAAAACTCGACTTTTCCGACTCATAACTCATATTCGCGATCCCTATTTAAAGTAAAGTAAAAATAAATTTTTTAAAAGTCTTGGGATATTCGAAAATTCATCAACTAATCCAACAATTTTTGCATGGATTGAAAAAAGCCCAATCAGCTCAGTAAGCGTTACTATTGGAATTAGTAAAATAATTTGTGTTAGTTAGGTCAGGGATTTCTCAAAACGAATTTGTAAGGAAAACATTATTAAATATAATAAGTATTAAAGTGGGTAAAAACAAAACAAAATTTTACACAAATTTGCTGATAAACATTTGAATTATCAGGGGTGCCACAGAAATCGCTTGCGCATGAATTTAACTTAAATTTCATACAAATTATGAAATTATACAAATTACTTTGTATACACATCAAAACTAAATATCTTTGTATTCATTTGTATCGCTCCCAAGCTTTTGTATCAAATTCTATTCAAATTCGCAGCAACAGTTAAATAATGAATGTGAGTTGCCATAGAAATAATCTGAAAGGATATTAAAACTTTTCTCCCCACCGCAAACCGCATTTAAGTGAGACAAAGAACAGTATTTATACCAATTTAACATATAGTTAGTTTAGTTTATTTCACTTAAAAATGAATTCAAATTGTTTCGCATATTGAACAGAATAGTTGTCTACAAGCCAATAAATGATATGGAAACGTAAGAAGCATACATGAACGAATGTAAGTAAATATGTAAAAATATCTGGTACATAATTATATTGTATTTACTATGCAAGTTAATGTCACAATATGATCAGCTAGACTTTATGACTACCCATTAAAAGCAAAGACCAGTAGAATTGCATCTATTGTTGGGGCGGAGATAGGTGGTCATCTCTGGATCTGGTTTACTAGTCAATCTCAGCCAATATCAGTCCATGCATTACGCTGTCCAGTCCAGTCCCAGCCAGTTGATGCAACGTCACAGCGTATCGTTGAACAGACGCTTGGGTTTCTTATAGTTGGGATTGATGGGTCCAGGAAGGACATGTGGCTTCAGAGCGCTCTTGCCAGGCAGCCGATTGGCATCGTATGGCAGCTGTGGCGACAGCTTCAACTGGCGATAGTAGTCACTTTTGGGATAAGCGCTATTGCACTTGGTCATAATCCGCACCCTTTTGCTGCCGCTGTCCGTTTGTGGTGCGCCCATTCGAAGACGCTGCATTGGATTTTTGGGCGTGCCCTGAGCAGCGAGCGGATTAAGCAATAATTTACTGTTGGCCTGCTTGACTTGCACCTTGCGCGACGACACAAAGAAATCCTGTTCACCCGGCTGAAGTGGCTCATTCCAGCCGTTACTTGCTTTCGATATAGCTGTGGATACTTCATCCTCTGATGACTCTACGGTTTCTTCCACTTTGGGCTGCTGCTTGGACTGCTTTTTGGGCTGTTGTTTGGACTGATCCTCCTTCGGTTTTGGCTGCTCCTCCTTCTGCTTGGGCTGCTCCTCTTTCTCCTTGGGCAGCTCCTTTTGCTTGGTTAGCTCCACTTTCTGCATTGACTGCTTTTTTGCCTTCTTCGCCTCCTGTTTGACTGGAGCTGGAGCTGTCTTTTCAACTGGTTCTGTTGCCACTTCGCTGTCGTCCACCTTCTCCACAACCCAGGCATTGTTAATGCTGGAGCGCACCTTCTCGTTACGTTTCACTTGCTTCTGCAGCTTGGGCGACATGGCCTTGGCCAGGACATCATTCAAGTTGTTCTCATCGACCTCTTCAAAATTGATGGAACTCAAAAGACGCTTGCGTTTGGACTTGCTCAACTTCTTGAGGTTGCGACCAACGCCAAAGTTTTCCTCCTCGAACTCATCTGCCTCGGCGATCTTCTGTTCTACCATTTCGGCCAGTGTTGTGCCCTCGGGCTTGGGCATATTGCGCACACCCAACGGAAACTCACCGCCGGCATACGTCTCAAAGATGTGAATTAACTTGCGCAGTCCCTTGCGACGTTTGCTGTTGTATTCCTGCGTCCGCAGCAGTGTCTGCAGCTCGTCCAGCACACAGTCGGCGTTCAGTGGCAACTCGGGCATCAGCACATCCACATTTCCCGCACGTGGATCAAGGGATGTGGTTTCCGGTTGCTGTTTATCTTCCTCCTCCTCCTCTTCCTCATCGAAGCCCGAGTCCAGCTTCTCAACATCGTCTATGGAGGCAGTGGGAAAGCCCATTTCCTTCCATGCCTTATACTTTTCACTGTACTCCCGGCCCAGTTCACTCTGGTAGAGCAAGTGATAGAGCACTCGTGTGCGGCACTGTGCTACCAATTTGGCATCTCTTTGTGTGCCCACATAGTGTACAAATGGCTTCAGAAACAGATTGACCTGAGCAGCGGTAATTTCCTCATTTGCCGCCTTGGCCAACTCCTCAAAGAACACGTCCATGTAGTGCATGGTGAGTCCACGAGACTTTGGTTGCTCGGCGAGCACAGATTGCTGCATGCTGGCATTGAATGTCTGTATCAGCTCCGGCGACCATTTGCTGTGCTTCAAAAGACGCAGCATGTAACGCAGCATTCGACGCACAAGCATCAAAAATTTATCCATACGCCACTGATCGATGCCGAACCATTCCTGGCACATTGTTCGCATAAATGCACTGAAATAGGCCAAACTGCAGGCCGTGTTGCCGCCAAAGCTGTCCACCATTTGGGCCAGTTGCTCGGCCAGCTCCTCCTGCACCAACGGCTTGTCCGACATCCAGACATTGTAGTACAGACCCTTCCAGATTCTCATAAAATCATCCTCGGTGAATGGAAACGAACTGACTGCGCGCAACTGAAACCATTTTCTCAGCTTGCGTATCTGGCGATTGCGCTTTGTCAAGTCATTGCACGCCAACGCTCGCACTATTTTCACCTCCTGAGCAATTACCAGCAGCTCTTTGGGCACTTTCGGTTGTGGGACGCCATCGTCATCCTGTTCCTGGTTTTCATTGTCGTTATCTATGGCAGCCACCTGGGCGCTGCGTTTAATTGGCCTTTTCCTTGTAACCATAATTGATTATTCACAGAACGGACGCAATTAATTCTTTTCTTTTTTTTGCAAATTCCTTCGGTGTGTATTGAAGAATTTGTCAAAACTGTTGCGAGAGGGGAGGGCGCACGTGTTGTGCGCACGGTTGCCACTTCAAAAAATTAGATGAGCCAAGAACAAAAACAAGGTGGCAATAATGGCAATTTGACAATCATGGTATTCCGGATTCCGGAAAGCGTTTTTAGATTTGGTTTTGTAAAGTTTTCTTGTCTTTTTAATTGCACTTGAAATATTATTGTGGATTTATTTAAATTTATTTATTTAAAAAAACACACAAATAGTTTAAACAGGTGGCAGAAATTCACTAAAAAATTTACTGGCAACCTTGGCGAAGCTTGGCAAAAAAAAATGTGGCAACCATCAGGCTCTATGGATAACTCTATTCAAATTTTGACTCAATTAAAAACAATTCATGACACTTTACAACACTTATCGAGTTGCACTAGCAAGCAGTAATAATTTTAGAAGGTAACGTTCTTGGTAAATTTAATTTATTCTTTGAAGGCATATTCTAAATACAAATTCATATATAGCGTAGAAATTATATGCAAATGTCTATGTTTAATTATAATTTAATAATATATAACATTTTACTTGTTTTTTTTTTTTAATAAATATTTGCATTTTATTGACCGGCTTTTAACACTGAAAATATTACCGTGCTGGGCATCACTTTTTGCCAGCTGACATTCAGAAAAATAATTTCAATTTAATTGGCTTTTAAAAGTTAACAATTTCACAAATTTAATCTTCAAAATGCCGGTATTAGCTGTAGAAAATTCCGAAGACTATCAAAAATACATTAGCGCCGACAAAACGACCGTTGCTTTATTCTCCGCCGAGTGGGCAGAACAATGTGCGCAGGTTAACGATGTGCTCAATGAGCTCGCCAACATTCTGGGCGATAAGTTGCAATTCATCACACTAAATGCTGAAAAGTTTCCGGAAATTTCAATGAAACACCAGGTAAGTGGTATTCATGATGCTTTTCAAAGGCAGCCCTACTAATATTAAATGTTGTGCCAGATTGATGCGGTGCCAACTGTTATATTCTTCAGCAAGGGCTCCGCTGTGGATCGAGTGGACGGTGTGGACATTGCCGCCATTAGCAGCAAGTCAAAGAAGTTGGCCGAAAGTGCCAGCAGCGCCGCTGCCACGGGTCAAACTCTGGATGATCGTCTGAAGGCGCTTGTCAACAAGGCACCACTCATGATATTCATGAAGGGCGATCGAAATGCACCTCGCTGTGGCTTCTCGAAGCAACTTATTGCCATTGTTAATGACACAAAGTACGTTGAGTTGAGTTATGCTACGTTCACACTAATGTGATGCAGTGTTGTCATAGTATTACAATTATTAATATTATTTATCCTAATGTTTACAGTTTACCTTACGAGACTTTTGACATTCTCTCCGATGAAGAGGTTCGTCAGGGCTTAAAGACCTATTCAGATTGGCCCACATATCCCCAGGTGTATGTGAAGGGCGAACTAATTGGTGGATTGGACATTATCAAAGAACTCTTGGCCAACAACGAACTGGAAGCGTCGCTTAAAGGCTAACTTATCAAGGCGAACAACCCCATTAGACTCAAGGAATCAGGAACACAGATGTCGCTTCTATAAAATGTACAATGTCCAATGACTTTTATATTTACAAATAAAAGCTAACTTGAAATAGGCTGTTTTTAATCAGATGCGCGATAACGATAACAAGTAGTTATTAATTTGAAATAAAACTAAATTTTTAGTGCATTCGTCTGGGTAATCTACTTCGATTGTATAAAATTAAATGAATATGGATAAGTTTAAAAATAATTATTGTTTCGGTTTTACTTATTTAAGCAATGTCAAAAAGGGTGAGTGCATACCAGTGATGCCAATTTAGCCTTGTTTCGGATAGATTGGTCTGGTTTTTAAATGCTTCAACCGGGAAAAATCTCAAACTTATCTATTCGAAAATCTGTTTTTTTTTTTTAGATTCAATTTAATTGAATCCAGAAAGTATTCTACACTACCAGTTCTGGAACATTTTGAAAATGGAAATTATATAAAGGCGAAAACACTTTCAAAGTACGCCAAAATTCACCCCTTAAAATGAGAGAATGTTGAAAACACGTCAAAATTTTGGTACAAAGCAAACGAATATCGAGACTCTGCAAACAATACCCCTTTTTTTTCGAAGTGTTCACTTTTGCTCTAAGTCAGTAGAGAGGCTTTTTAGCCAAGTTAGCTTGGCAAAAACTCAACATGTTAAATGCTATCTAAATTTTTCAATTATATGCATATATACATACAAATCATATAATATGATTTAAAGCTCTTAAATTAACTACAAGAAAAATGCGAAAAAAGGTTGGTCCGTTTTTTTTTTAGTTTTTCAGCTTTTTTCCCCTGTTTTCTTTGTCCTTTTTTCGGAAATTATTTGGCATCACAAATTTAATTTGCAGCACATCTTACGTTATTCAACACTAGCTGCTTGGCAGCACTGTCGATGCATCAATCTTGCTAAACAGCTGATAGAAGCTGCTTGCGAATATTTCTTAAATATTGAAATAGTTACAAATTTAACAATATTTAAAAATGGCTGAAGCCATTGCTGCTGAATCAACAAACGGCGAAGAAAAAAAACTTTCTGATATATTTCTAAATGGCTGGAATCTCTATGACGAGCTCGAAGTCACCGAGCTGCCATTCAATGGAAACGAATTTCAGGTGAGAGTCCGAGGAATAAAAAACAAACAAAAGCACATAATAAAATATAATCATTTAATGTAGAGCAAAGTAAAAACGGCAATGGGTCATTTTGAAGAGGCCACAGTGATTGTCAACCAAGTGAGCATGTTCAGTCCCAACGAGTTGATCGATGAAGTTTCCACAGATTCGCTGCCCTTTATGCTGCTGCCCTATTTTCTGGGCAAGCTCACCACCAAGGTGAACAATCCGAACAGCACCGAAATGCTCGAACTGGGTGAAATCTATTTCAATGATCACCTGCAACGCTGCCAGGAATACGAGCTGTGTGAAGCGCCCAAAACCAAAATGGAACGCGACAATAAAACGGATGCAGCCCAGCAGAAAAGCGAGCAGTGGGAATTAATGCAAGCTGCGTATAATCGCAACGATAAAATCGCCCAGTATCGCAAGATGAAGGAGATTGACGAGTATATGAATCAAATGCGCAGCGCGGTTAAGAACAAAACCGCTGACGACGAAGTACGTCGGGAATTTTTCTTAAAGTATTTGGAGAAGAGCATCATGGATAGCAAGCAGGAGCTGGAAAGTCTGCGTGTAATGAAGGATATGGTTAAAATGCGTCTATCACACATTAAAGCTGGCGATAAGGAGCCGTTGGGAAGCTTCCAGGCACCTCAACAGGAGCAGTCGACAACTGCTGGGCAAGGACATGGCCACAGTCATGGACCTCATCATGGTCATGGACATCATCATCATCAGCCCAACAAACCAAAGCCTCTGCAACCGTTCATTATAACACGCAATGCAACGCAGAAGGCAGTTTTTGGCCTGGGTTATCCCAGTTTGCCAATCATGACCGTCGACGAGTTCTATCAGCAGCGTGTCGACGAAGGCATCTTTCCCGACGAACAGAAAATGGCCAAGATCAATCAAGAGAAGGAAAAGGCAATTGCCGCTGCTCTCGATCCCAACGTGAAGGAGGACGAGGAAAAGGCGATTGTCGAGCAGCAGGAGCAGGACGATGATCCCGAATATTTGGCACGTATGCGACGCATGGATGAATATAAGGACTCGGTGCGTCGTGGCGATGGAAATCGACACAATCGTAGTTAAACTACAGACATACATTTTTTATACGAACTTAATAAAAAGTATTTCTTATTTAGAAATTGGAGTCTTAAGAAATCACTATGGCAACGATTACAATACATTTCTAAATGAATTCTTAAATATTAAACGGAAAATTATTTTATTTTAATATATACACCAGTTATACCGTCACTAATTTTAAAATACTAATGGTATTCCGGAAAGTGTTTCAGATTTGGTGTATCCCATATTAGGCTAATGGGTATTTAAATACCCAAAAAGGTGTTGACACTGTAAGAGATATCGGGTCAAAATTTATTTCATAGTAAAGAGAAATAACAAAAATATAAGTATAAAAATTTAACAGTTTAGTTATCCTCGGTATATCTGTAGTTTTTTACATGTGAATATCTAGGTTTTTTCCATAGAAAATGTTGACGAAAAAAGCTGAAAAATGTATGGAAATTGGAAAAATAAAATTTGAAGATAAAAAAATTTTTTTTTGTTTCTTTTAACTTCTATGGTCTTGTAGGCACTCGCTTCAAAATTTCGTCAAAATCGTACCAGCCGATCTATAGGCAGTCTTTTATTTGTTAAGCGAAAGTTTACTCATCGAATAGGTTTTTGTTGAATATTCGCAGATTTCCAATGTAAACAAACACCAACTGTCACACAGCTGCTTGAAACCAAATCGAAATCAAAACGAAATCAGCCTCAGAGCAGACTTCACGAAATTGGTAAGACCACATTTCCCTGATTTGCTCTGGGCACACTGAAAATTTTGTATGGAGCAGCTGTGAACAGCTGTGCAAACTGTTCCCGGAATACCATTAGTAATTCTATTTATTTAAAGCGAGCTTTAGATTTTGCACGTTTGGTATTTTTATGGATAAATATTTAAGCGTATTGCGGTCACACTGAATGTTGACAGATATCAACAACAACAAGAGCTAAAAAAGGCAGGCACTTAAAAATTAACATTTTGCTTTGAGCACACCATCTAAGACGCAAATAAAGCATTTAAAAGTGCACGGCTGCAAAGTAAATAGCTTGCATCACGACGCACAAGTAAGAACGAAACAAAAAATATTGCTTAAATTGTTAAATTGTGATTGGAAATATCAATAGCAATCGCAACCACACGGCTAATAAAAACAACAAGCACAAGCATGTCTGTCAGTGATTTTATTAAAGGTCTACCAACACACGATTCGAAAAATTTCGCACACCTGAGCAATGATCATGGCATTCGAACATCACAAAAGCGCGCCTCGATGTACTTGCCCACGGAGGATGTGCCCGAGCCGGCCCAACTGATTGTGATGGACAAGAGGTGTGTCCTGCTGCGATACCTGACACAACAGTGGGACAAGAAGACGCTGCAGCGAAAGAGAGAGCATGGCAATGAGGGGAATGGAAACAATGCCAACAGCACTCCCAATGGCAGCAATAGCAAAAAGCGCCCACGCTTGGATGCCAATGAGCTCAACTGAGCCAGATGCACTCAAAACAAATATTACATGCATAAAACACACACACACACACACACACATCAAAAGAGAACTCCACAGAGAGCACTACCATTAATTTAAGACTTTCCCATTTATGTTTAAAATAAATACATTAGAATGTAATTAACTACAGCCTCTTGAGGTGAAATTATTAACATGGAGGTGTATTCACTCACCACAGCCTATGTTGACTTTATTTCGCAAAGAACTTTGTGAAACTATTTTGCTATGTTTAGCGCCCGTAAAGGCTAGATTTTGAGCAAAAATAAGCCAAAAAAAGAAATGCAAGAAAACATACAAATCAAACAAACAAATTCACGATCATATGAAGTTCACGGTACAATCAGTAAAAAAGAAAAAGCTTTCAAGATTTTTGCCCTGAAACATTTTTAAAATTATAAAATAATTCGTTGATGTCAATAAAATGCATTTATTGTTATAAAATGCTATAACTTTAAAATAAGCTATTCCATTTTCAAATATGCTGTATCTAGCCTGAAATAAGCTAATCTTGCAACACTAGCTCAAGGTGAAAAGAATTTGCAGAGGAAACGTTACGCACGAATGGTGAATTGATTTTTTATTTCAGCTCAGTACGCATGTAATTCCACTATGAGCCAAACAGTTACTCAATTTTTGTCCAATTGGATTTTTTCACCTAAACTATAAAAGAAGTTATTTTTAATGGATTTGAATGATTTTAGATTTTAGTAAAAATTAATGTCTGGAGTTTGTCCAATCGTTTTTTTTTTACTTCAGAAACAATTATTGGATTTGACTACATTATTTTAGGCGCTAGTATTAATGATGTAGGTCCTTGGGATCTGGCTTGCCGTACTGCTTCTCCCACCAGGTCACGTATTCTTTCTTGCGCTGTTCACGTTTGGCAAAGTACTCTGGATACTGTGCCTTCTCCAGCGGATGCCAGTAATCGAGCAGCCAATCTGGTGGGAGGACCTCACGTTCAAAGGCACAGCCGCCGGCGCTATTGGCAACTGCAAATATATTCTTATTAGATATTTAATGATGCAAGTACATAAATAAACATACAGTTTCTGGGCTGGAAATGCTTCGTTTCAAAAAGCTCCTGTTCACCGCAGGCTAGCAGTTGCCTACCCTCTCCGAGATCCTTCTTGCGGTTCTCATCGAAACGCGCACGCATCAGTGTTGCCCGATAACGGAATACCTCACTGGCAGCCAGCATTTAAAGAAAGATGCACAACAATTTTAATTATATAATCGCGGCGGTCACTGGGATTGCCAAATTTTGTGAGCACTTACCGGCGATCGTACCACGCCTCCAGATTGCGTACGGCACGCTTGTACAGGCTGCACACCTGGCGCTTGTGCGACACAATTGCCAAGGGAACTTGGGCCATGTTTCCTTACTGGAATTGTCTTAATTCTGTAATTTGCTGTTTGCAAGCGCAACAACAACAACAGCTGGCGAGAACTGTCAAAAGTTGTGTGTTGCACAATGTTGTAATTGTTGTTTTTCCCAACACTGTTGCACAGGGCTGCCAACTATATTTTTATTTTTGTAATAAATCACAGTTCAAATATTAAATAAAATTTATACCAATAAAAAATTCAAACTCCGAAAGTCAAGGCAATTGTCTAAATTCTGCAATTTCCTTGTGATAACAGGCAAAATTGTATGCTGCACAGCGACATACGTATTTGAGCTGACAGATGTCTGTTAAATTCAAATAGTATTTTTATTCTCGTATAAATTACATATTAACAAATATGAAATAAAAGTAATGCTTATAAAAATGCGTTATTAAATTATGGAAATAAGCACTTCCAAATTAACTCATAACATTCAATATAGACTGAACAATATGCTCAGGTACTTTTAGTGGTTGTTCACAGAGTTCGCCCGTCTGTTTGTCGTACATGTAAATCTCATTGACAACTCGATCTTCGTGATCAGCATCTAAGGAGGACACCAACACCATCGATCCCTCCGCCAGCTCTGTTAATATTTGTTCGATGTCGTGCTCGCTGGGCGTTGCTATCGGCGATGGCTCCGCAATGAAATCAATGGTGAATATTGTGTCCGTCTGCGATAACGTATCTATCTCCGTATCGGTGGCCATGTCCATGTCGCTAACATAGTTAGCCGAAGCATCATCCACATCGATTACAATATTATTTTGAAGCGACTTCTTTTCATCGTTCTCAGTCTGTCCCTCTTCCAGCAGCGAATTTAATTCCCGCTGCAGTTGCTCTCCTTTGTCTTTGCTTGATTTTTCCCTCTTAATGCTTCTCTCTCTTTTAATATCAGGATATACAGGTGATGCCGCTTGCTCCAGTTCCAGCTGCTGCTCCAGCTTCTGCAGCTGTTGTTGTACCTGAAGATGTTCTTCTGAATGTTGCTCAGCCTGTTTGGGTTTCAGGCTACGGCGTTTACGTTTCGCTGCAGGTTTTTCATTTTCATTTTCCAATTCCGCATTGCGCTTGGCCAATGCCTTCTTGCCCAGCCTCTTTTTGACCACATGCTCGTTCTCATAGATCAGATCGCCATCGCTGAGAGTTCGAGCCGCTTTACTGGCCTGCGACTTGGAACGCTGCAATAAAAATAAGATACTTATTTAGTACTTATTTATTCAAAACGTCAAGTGAGACATTCATGCCCAACTGAATTGAAAGAGTTCGGCTGCGTCTTCTAATGAATTGAATGAATGAATTGAAACCGAAAACTTCCCATTCAAAAAAGGCAGACTGAATTGAATTACGAAATAACCGAAAAAAACTAGTAGTTTTAGTTTCTTTCAATTTAAAGTAAAAATCTAGACACGAAAGCATTTCTATGAACCAAAATTTTTGATCTTCAATTTTGTGACGAACAATATTAACTGTAACATATAAATTATTAAAAATAAAAAATAAGTTGTATTTTGAGTACTCTAAAAAACTTTGCTTCATTCGTTTCTCGTTTACTCGATGCCGTTCATATGAGTACTCAAATTAATTTCAAAAATGAGTATTCAATCGATGAGAATCGGATCTTTGAATTTATTCCACTCAGGGAATTGAATTCAACTTACGACACTCAAGTTTGAATGCAGAAATGTGTATAAATTATTTACAGCGGATTACTCACCTTTTTCGAGTTTTCCACCTGAGTTGACTGAATTTCCTGCCATTTTCGATCCGCCTCGGCCCGTTCTTCGTCCTCCTTCAGCAGCTGATCCTTGAGCTCCTGTATGTTGAATGCCTTTGGATAGAGCAGCGCCTTGTTGATCAACTGCCCATTGATGCGTTCCTCACGCTTGTATTTCAGTTTTAAATCGCGCCGCGTTCGCTTGGGAAACATTTGGCACATGAGCGAGAAATCTGTGCCAATTATTTGCAGGCTGCGATAGAATCGCACTGTATCCTCGGCCGACCAGGCGGGAGTCCGCTTGTGCCGCTTGTAGAACCCATTGTCGCCAGTGGTTTCGTCCATGAGTATCAGCGAAGAGTTGGCCAGCACCTTGCGAGCCTCCACCTCGGCTGTGGTTTCAATCTCCAGTGTTTTTTCATCGATTATCAACTCGCCGTTGGCGTCTAGTTTTAGCTGTGGAACGGGCATAGCTGCAGCGGCCGCTGATTCCTCGGTTTTGGCTTCCAGCAGCTCGGGCGTGGTGGGCTTAGCCTCGTCAGAGTTGGTGCTGCCATTGGCTTCGGCCTTGATGGTGGTCACCAACGGTTTCTGTTCCATGGGATTGCTATCGGGATTGTAAAAGATCATGTCAAACATTTTAAATGTCGACTTATCGGGCACGCCCTTGTTAAAGCGCGTCTCAAAATCACGTTTAGCATTAACCCGTTGCTGCGCCTGCGATTGACTCTTCTCTCCATCCCGCTCCCCCTTGCGTTGCTTGCCCCCGCCACTGTCGGAGAACACTGAGCAACTGGACTCGGTGCGTATGCGGCCCATTCCCGGGCTCATAACGCCGCCCAAGTATTTGGGTGATGCTTGAATCTGTTGTGGCGTTCCACCGCCTCCTCCTCCTGCTGCTCCTCCGGCCATTGAGGATCCACTTAGATAGCGTTCACGCCTTGTGGGTGTCCCCGGCGACTGATAGTCGCCATCATAGTCACCAGCCAGCGGTGAGCCCACGAAACTATTGCGACGCTGACCAAACACAGGCGTGGGACGCACTCGTTGACGCGCCTGCGCCTTGCTGGGCGACATGGGAAATCCATTTGTCGTTTTCTGCAGATCCATTTGTATGACATTGTCCTCGATATCCGAATGAAAGACATCGTCCGTCTGGCCGGCACCGCTGGCCGCCGGCATTTTAAATGCTATCTCATTCACATCTTCCTCGGGACGCTCCTGCTTTGGAGTGGGAATTGGGAGTGAGTCAAGTTCAGCTGGTGGCTCTGGATCTCGATCTTCCTTGCGTGCTTTTCGCTTGATTTGACTTAAATTGGCAGCTGCCTTTATACGTTGCCGTCGAGCGGACATGGCGTATATTACTTTTGAAATCTCTCACATGAAATTCAAGTAATTATTTGCGAAATTGCACCGCAAGTTGAAATACACAGCAACAATAGCAACAAATGTGCAGCAGCACGAGTTTTTGCGGAACAGTGTTGAATAGCGTTCACAGCAATATAAGCATGAAAACAGTACGCTGCTTGCTGATTGCCGAACAAAATTTACTGAAGTGACACTATTTATAATATTAGGGTTACTCCTGAAATTGACATATCCAATCTGAATTAAAATTTATTTGACATTTTTTGACTCGTAGGTTTTTAATAGATAAATTTACAAACTCAAATTAACCAAAACAAATTACACACGTTTCTTAATTAAATAAAATAATATACTGTAACAGGCTATGAAACTTGTATCAATTTAGCATGTTTCAGGTTCTGATCAAGCAAATAATATACCATGTAAAATTATAAGAAATTAAATCAGTATTGTCACTGTCAAACTCAGAAAGTTTAATGTTGCTCTGTAGCTTTAATAAGTTAATATTTTCGTTTTGATTGTGATAAAGAAAATAAAAATAAAGCTATGTACCGAGCTTAGAACGAGTGCTAAAAGAAATTGCGAGTTTACCAACACAGACACGGAATACCATAACAACAAGAAGAAGAACAATAACAGCAACAACAACAACAGTATAAATTGCAGGTTGCACGTTTTGAACTAAAAATGTGAGCGCCTTGATAACAAAGCAACAACGAAAAGTGGAATCTATATTATATGTGTAGAAATTGTCAACAAAATCGGAAAAGGAGACAGAAAACAAAATTCTAAAAGTTCAAAGGCAGAGGCAACAAATGTGACAGGTGGTGTGTCTGTGTGTGTTAGCGGAGGAATGAACACAGGCAATAATAATAATAATAGAAAAAGAGAAACATATAACAGTACAGCTGCCGCTTTGCCGCTGTTCGATTGTGTTATGCAAGCAGCGGTGCAACGTCCCTCGCCTCAGCTCACCACTCACCTGACACCCACCAATCGAAATTAGCCGGTCGGTCGGTCAGTCGGTCGCCATGCTGTTAAATCGTCTAGTGCTGGCCATCAAAAATCAATCGAGAGAAACATTGCGCGCCTGGGGCTATCAATGCGAATCGATAATCGCTCAACGTTCTCGTCGGGTGCAGCAGCTCTTCAGCTTCTACCAGAGCGTGTATGGCACCCAGGGATTGAAGCAACTATGGCGCGCCTATTATCGCAGTGAGATCCAGCCACCGATTCGGGGCATCATGTTGAGTGCGGTGGGCCTAATGGGCTTGAATGTGCAACATTTGGCCAGCAGCGATGGCTTCGATTGGAACAAGGAGCGTTTGGCGTTGAGCAACTTTGATTTGTGCCAGCGTGATATTGATTTTATCAATACGCTGGCCGCAAATCAATTGTGCGAGCGTTGTCAGGCCAAAAAGATGAAATACTGCTACTGTATGCTCGGCAATCAACGGTGTCGCAAAGGTGGCATTGTTGTCCCGCCCCCCGCCAGTGATCAGCAGTCGCCCATGAAGGAGGAGCAGGCGGCGAGCATTAGCAACTGCCACAAGACCTTGGATTTGGATGCACGAAGTGCGCCGCCGGGTGAGGTGCGCATACAGGCGGAGGAGGATCGCAATTGGGAGCCATATTTTAGCAAGAACGAGTTTAGTATTTGGCGGCGCGAAGAACGATCCTCACTCTATTCGTACAAGGTGTATGCACGTTTTGATGATATCACTGCCGATGATTTTCTGCATGTGCAAACGGATCTGGACTATCGCCGGCAATGGGATGATACGGCCCTGAGGCTGGAGCTTATTAGCGAGGATCCAGTGCCCAACAGCAATTCGCACTTGATCTACTGGGAAATGCAATGGCCACGTCTCTTTGCCAATCGAGACTATGTGTATTGTCGGCGCTATCATAAGGATGACACCAAAAAGATGATATTCATTTGCAGTCGGGCGGCGAAGCATACAGCATATCCCACAATATCGGGCAAGGTTCGAGTTACGGACTATTGGAGCCTGATGGTCATCAAGCCATTCCGTGGCTTCCATGAGCCCGGTTTGCACTTTGTGCTAACGTATTTCGATGATCCCGGCATACCGATACCGCAAAACATTAAATCCTGGGTCACACAGAAGCAAATGCCCGAGTTCCTTACCAAAATGTATGTGGCAACGAAAAACTATGCCTGCTCCCGGGCCATCAAGATGAAGGACATGTTCAACAGCTTCACCATCATCAACGACGAGTACACGGCCAATGATCAACGCGGCAGCTGGCTGGGAAGCCTCAGTCGTCACAGGCGTAAGACCGAGCGCTGAAAATCCCAAATCATAGATATGGTCCAAAAACAAACAGATAGTAACTACAGCAAAAGGAGTTATACCAACAGATTTATGCCAACCTATCTATCTATCATCCCCAATCATCTTAAGTTGTAATTCATTTTTAAGCATAATATACAATACACGATTATAATAATGTCTATATAGTTAGTGATCATATACTATATGCAGTTTGTCATCAACACGAAATCATACGCCAAATGTGCAATAAAAACGCATTGAAACTTGGAGGCATTTACAAAATGTTGAATCTTTTATGCCACATTGAAAAAATCTATTTGAAATACTATATATAAGAAATTATATATTGTATTTGTATGTTTATTATGACAATTATATTGGTTAAGTTCAGAGGTTTTTGTTTTAGAAATTACTGAAATTATACGAAAGTCAAAAATATATACAAATACACGCTCTCTTATCTACATTTTTATTTTTATAAATTATATACAGTGGATCAAAGCTTATTTCAAGCACCACAAACAGCTTTAATCAAAAGCTTCAATTACAACTAAAATAGAAATCTAAACAAAAGTATTCTGTAAATAATAAAACTAAAGTTATAACAACTCATAATTTGAAAGTATTGAAAATTTTTTCAAAATTAATGCAAAAAGTTTCTCTAAACAATTCTAGGAGTGACTGCAAAAACTTTTTCAAAAATCTTTTCGCTAGTATTTACTATTTTAACGCTTTTCATACAAAATTTTTCTGAGATCATCCCATATCATATTTTTTTGCAGTCATTTGAATTGATTAGAGAAACTTTTTGCATCAAAACGAATTTTTAAATCGAGAATAAAAGTTGATTTTTACAAAAACCCAAAAATGTTCAAGTAACTCTCAATATTTTCAATTTATGAGTTGATATAACTTTAGTTTTATGTAAATACTTTTGATTAGGTTTGTATTTTAGTTAGTTGTAACTGCAGCTTTTGATTAACGTTGCTTTTTGTGGAGCTTAATCCACTGTACACAACTGATTAAAGCACACCCGAAAATAATTTCGATCAGCGTCATGTAAAGAAATCCGTCTCTACAAACAGCTCGAAATGAAAAGATTTTGTATGCACAGCCATGGCACAGAAATGCTTGGAAAAGACTTGTTTCAATTTTAAAAACTAAAAATAATGAATAGCAAGAGAAATGAAAAAATTTAGAATGAAATGCGGATTAATTTAAAAAAGTGTTCAACTTGTTTTTGTGCTATTTATAAACCATGTGTACATAACTATATACCTGCATACACTGTACAATAGAACATAAATAAATGCACCATAACAATTGAAACATAACTTTGTGTGCATGTAAATGCTTTCTGCTTGCTAACGCTTCCAAATTGCCTTATTTATTTCCTGTTTCATTTAAGTTAAATCAATAACAATAAAATACAATTTATTTCACATATAAATGCACTATAAACATGGTTTATTAAGAAATTGCCTTCGGCAAACCGAAGCATAAATACACTTGCAATAGCTCGAAGAATGTAATTTTAGATTAAATCAAAGTCAATTTAATGAGTCAAATGTGATTTGAGATGAGATTTTAGGCAGTTAATAAGTTATTCGCATGCTTTGCAAAGGTTTTTGTGGCTTAAATGTAAATGCAAAATGAATACAGATTAAGAGATTCTATAAGTGACTGACCCGGCAGATCACAGCTCACTGTGTTCCTTGGCGCTGGGTGGATTGTTCATGTAGGCAATGAAATCCTTGCTGGTTCGACCGCCATTGTAATCCAGCTGGACTTTGAGGTAGGAGAAGTATAATATGGTGGGATAGCCACGTACATTGTACTTGGCACACAGCGCCGCATATTTGGTGCAATCAACGGCAACGAAGACAACACGAGGATCATCCTGCAACGCATTCGCAGCGGCTGTGAATTCCGGCTTCGTGTGCTTACAGTGTCCACACCCTGAAATTGACAAAAACTTCGCTTAGTGGGAAACTTTATTTTATTTGGTACCTCATACGCATTCCGAAACTTTTTTAAGGAATTTTAAAATAGAAGAACAAAAAAAACAAGAATTAAATTTTAGAAATCCAAAATTGGTAAGAAAAAATTAGGAATCATAAATTGGGAACCTTAAATAAAATATTCAGAGTACAAAAATTAGGAAAAAAAAAATTGGGAAAAGTATCTTTGGTTTTCCTGTTGGTTAAATTCTTTCGAATTTTTTTATACATTATTCAAATAGCTCTGTGCCAAAACGGTCGGTTGTCTTTGTTGAAAAAAATTTAAAAATATATGAGCAACAAGCAACCGTCTAACATCGCTACTTAAAGCATACGACGAACACAAAAATGATTAAATTATTGAATTTTTATAAAGGTGGCACACAGCATAAATGTACATGTATACCCTATTGATTTTGAAATAAATGCTCCGCGCCCCTGACCTAATAAATATCACATGGAAATCGAAGTCCTGATTTTGAAATAAATGGTTCGACAAATGTTGTCTTTTTGCTAATAGGAAAAAGCCGAAATCAAAAATGTTTTATTAAAAATTGAGCGATTTTTTATTTCGGCTTTTCCTAATTTTTGTTTTTCCAATAATAAAATATTTTTGAGGTAGACTTTTTATAATTTTTATTTTCCCAAGTTTTATTTCATAATTTTTGTTTACCCAATTTTTTAATTATAAGATTGCTAATTTTGGATTCGTAATTTTGGATGCCTAATTTTTCAATTCCTAATTTGGGATTCCTAATTTATTTTGCAGAACTTTTGTATTCTGAGTAATATTTTTCGAAATTCGTATATATTGTAGAATCATTTTAAATCATACTGCACTTACATGGAGCATAGAACATGACCAGCGCATGCTTTTTCCGCTTCAGTGTTGCGCTGAATGTTTCGTCGTTGAGGAAGAGCACCTCAGTGCTGTCGGCCTCCTCCTCCCAACTCTTCTCTGGCGGCGGCGGCGGTGGCGGCTCTTTGGGATCCCGCATAAACTCCACAATCTTGGATGCCTCACGTACATTAACATCAAATTTGTAGACACCATTTGAAAAGTATTTAACTGTGGGATATCCCTTGACCTTGTATTTCTCTCCTATGCTCGGCTCCTTGGTGGCATCCAGAGCGGCCAGCACACCGGACACTTTGCTCTGCTTCATCTCGAGTGCGGCTTTCTCGTACTCCGGTTTCATCCGCTTGCAATGACCACACCAGGGGGCATAGAACATCACCAGCACAGATTTCTCATCCTTTAATGCCGGCTCAAATCCCTGGGTGGTCAAGTGCACAATTTCCGAGCTTGTGTCGGCTGACCAATCGGGTTCCTTCGGCTTGGGTGTGGGTTTGACGTTAGGATTCAACATGAAAGCGACCAGCGCATCCTTGGTATTCTCACCCTCGTATGTGAAACGCATTTTACCATTTTCAAAGTAAATTAAAGTGGGAAAACCTATGTGGAGTAAATGATTAAATATAGAGTACGGTTGAGCTGCCATTCAGATATCTTACCAGTTATATTGAATAGCTTACGAACGGGCGCATTCTCCTGGCGCTCCACGTTCATGGCGGCCAGTAGATATCCACCCAGTGCCTTAAGTTCCGTGGCTGCTTTGCTGTAGTCCGGCTTCATGCGCTTGCAGAAGCCACACCATGGCACATGGAACATGACCAGCATGGGTCTGATATCCTTGCGCAGATGCTTGCTAAATGCTGCAGCGTCATTGAAATGCACCACGTCCGAGCCAGCTGGATCCTCTTCCCAAGGCAAATCTCCGGAAGGATCACGCATAAATGTGACCATGGAGCCAACGCTCAACTGTCGATCATAATCCTTGTGATAGTCACCATCCTTGTAGTGGCGCAGCGCGTACGGTTCCGGGTTCACCTTCAGCTTCTTGCAGAGCTTCTTCTTCTCCTGGTTGGCACAGTCCACCAACAGCATGGTGCCCGTGCCACGAATCGCTTCAGCTGCTTCCCGGAACACTTTCAGCTCGGTGGCAGCTGCTTTAGCGCTCGATACGTACAGGGCGAGCACATTGTTCTTGGTTCGCAGCAGTTTCTTAAAGTCCTTGTAGTCGGTTATATCCTCCTGCACTGCGGAAAGTTTCGTCTTAGCGGCAACAAGTGCCGTCAGCACCAATAAAAATTGGATCACAAATAGGCGATGACTCAACATTGTGATTCCCCCACACTTTAGGCTTAATTCGAGTAATTTACTAATGCAACAATGACGCTATCTCCTGTAACAACTGTGATTAATTCATGTTTTTTCTTTCGTTTATGAAAACAACAATTGCAACAGAAAATGCCGATGAAGACGTCAGCGTTTGTTTGCTGCAGCGTTGCCACATCGCTGCAAAAACTGTTGATTCAAGCACCTAAAACGTTTATACGTGAATTTCCCGTGCTTACAATATCATGATCATTACTTGAGAATCCTATCCACTTAACGTAAAATAAGTATTAGAAATAAAATTATTATTATAATATAAATTTTATTAAACTGAAAGAATAATTACAAGTTTCCTGGGTTAACAATATTATGATTATTAACTTAATCAATATTTCTGTCTACTTAACGTCGACAATAATTATTTAAGATTTAAAATAAGTATCAGAAATAAAATTATTAATAATATTTAAATTATATTAAGCTTAAAGAATAATTGAAAAGCTTGTTTTAATTGCTTGCTTTTTCAATAAATAAAGTTATTTAAATTGATACAAGTTCCATCAAGCATCTTATTGCGAATGTAATATCACGTGTAAACCTACGATATATCGCAACTAATACCAAATGCAGCGATGTCAAAAAAGTACGTGGCAGTTGGCAACACTGGCACACAACTCTGACACATTAACAAGAGCGAGAAGAAGCAGAACGGCAGCAAGTTTTCCTATATAAATAGTGGCTAATAATTGTGATAAAGTGTATTAGAATTTGATTAAAACTGTAAGCGTTAACCATCATAAAGATGCCCCTTAAATTGGACATCAAGCGTCGTCTGACATCCCGCTCGGACCGTGTCAAGTGCGTTGATCTGCATCCGGCCGAGCCGTGGATGTTGTGTGCTCTATACAATGGCCACGTACACATCATGAATTACGAGAACCAGCAATTGGTTAAAGATTTCGAAGTATGCGATGTGCCCGTGCGTTCCGCACGCTTTGTGGCACGCAAAAATTGGATAATTACCGGATCCGATGATATGCAAATACGCATTTTCAATTACAACACTCTGGAGAAGGTTCATTCATTTGAGGCGCACTCGGATTACCTGCGCTGCATTGCCGTGCATCCCACACAGCCGCTGGTGCTCACTAGCAGCGGTAGGTGTTGCCAACACATTTCACATTTCAAATTCAATAAAGCATTTTGATTTGCGATATATGATGATCCTGCCGGTCAAGAAATTCGCTTATTACACGTCAAAATGCTCTACTGAATGCAGAAATAATGCCATTAGATTTATATTAATTTGTATCTTATTGCAGATGATATGCTTATCAAATTGTGGAACTGGGAGAAAATGTGGGCGTGTCAGCGTGTCTTTGAGGGACACACGCACTATGTCATGCAGATTGTATTCAATCCCAAGGATAACAACACCTTTGCCTCCGCATCCTTGGATCGCACTGTTAAGGTGTGGCAACTGGGCTCAAATTTCGCCAACTTTACACTGGAGGGTCACGAAAAAGGCGTCAATTGTGTGGACTACTATCATGGTGGGGACAAGCCGTATTTAATTTCTGGTGCCGATGATCGTTTCGTCAAGATCTGGGACTATCAAAACAAGACCTGTGTACAAACCCTGGAGGGACATGCACAGAACATTTCGGCTGTTTGTTTCCATCCTGAATTGCCCATTGTGCTGACCGGATCAGAGGATGGCACCGTTCGCATTTGGCATTCGGGCACTTATCGCCTGGAGACGTGCCTTAATTATGGCTTCGAACGCGTTTGGACCATTTCTAGCATGCGTGGCACCAACAATGTGGCGCTTGGCTATGACGAGGGCTCCATTATCATTAAAGTGGGACGCGAGGAACCGGCCATGTCTATGGATGTGGTGGGTGGCAAAATTGTTTGGGCCAAACATTCCGAAATGCAACAGGTAAGCGAGGCATCTAAGCCTCAGTCAGATCAGTAATGCCAACTACTCGCCACAAATAAAGACAAAGCGACCAACATAAACTGAGTAAAATAAAAGTTGAAAAAATAATAAAAAAAAATTAGAAAATAGGGCAATAGCTTCTTCTTTAAAATGTTGATTTTGTTGAAAAATTTACTTATTTTATGCAGAAAAAAAACAAACACCTTGTTTTCATAATTTGCTTTTATTGTTTTTTTACAACTATTATGGTTGTGGTTCTTACAACCAGTTAAAAAAATAAATATTAATTGGCATTAATTTGGTAATCAGAAACAAATATTTGAAATTATTACTTTGTCAAATCATTAGCTTGACATTCTGTACATTCTGGATGTCTTTTTCATTGAAATGTATGCATATGTGTGTACAAAATTCTTAAAGATACTCTGCGCTCAGATCTTTAGGTATGTACCTTCATGTACATTTTGGCATTAATGGAAAGATCATTTAAATTCCCTTTGAATGATTTTTTAAAAACAAATTTGGGACCCAAAAAATGGACTGCAAAAAAAAATGTTGTTGTAAAAATCTCATCGCTAATATTTTATATGACTTTTTGAAAATTTCTAAATTCAATTTGCCGTGGGGGAGATAAAAGTATTAAAATTCTAAAAATAAATGCTTGTACTGGAATATACTAAAAAAATCTACATAACAAGTTTGGTGTCTCTACCTCTTATAGACTCTGAGAAATAGAACTTTGTAGTTAATGGAAATTAAGAATATTTTGCCTTCAGCACTTTGTAAATATGCGATATAATAAAAATGCTGAAAAATGCACAATTAAATCTACAACTAGATAGATTTCCTTATAGTGTATGCTTGATATTTTTACGGCTTTAGTAGTTTTATAAATGACATTCATTCAGATTGACAAACATTTATTTCTTTGCTTTCTTTCCCTAAAGGTCAATCTGAAAACCATTGCCGATGGCACCGAGATTAAGGACGGTGAACGATTGCCTGTTGCCGTTAAGGATATGGGCGCCTGCGAGATATATCCGCAGACCATCTCCCACAATCCCAATGGACGCTTTGTGGTCGTCTGCGGCGATGGCGAATACATAATCTATACATCGATGGCGCTGCGCAACAAAGCCTTTGGCTCGGCTCAAGAGTTTGTCTGGGCGCTGGAAAGCAATGAGTACGCAATTCGTGAGAATAATGGCACCGTTCGCTTGTTCCGCAACTTTAAGGAACGCAAAAGTTTCACACCCGAGTATGGCGCCGAGAGCATCTATGGTGGCTACTACTTTGGTGTAAAGACCTCGTCGGGATTGGCCTTCTATGATTGGGAAACTTTGCAGCTGGTGCGACGCATCGAAGTGCAACCACGTAATGTATTTTGGAATGAGAGCGGCAGTCTCGTTTGCCTGGCCACCGATGATTCTTACTTTATTCTGGGCGTGGATTCGGCACAAATTGCCAATGCGCTGGAGAGCAAGGAGGGACTCGAGGACGATGGCGTGGAAGCCGCTTTCAATGTGCTCGGTAAGTGTGAAGCAAATAAATCTGAAACATTTAAAAAAAAAAGAAACAAGTTAAGATCCTTGAAAATCTTGATTTTATAAAGATATTTGAGATAGTTAATGGCAATTGTAGATATTTCGGATATCTGAAAATATATTCAAATTAGATTGACTTATCGATTTGGGGTATGCTTTCGTCACTAGTTTGATACTACTAATTAAATCAATTATTTTGATTATGTTGTGATAGAATAATTCGTTAAATAAATGAAACATCAGGAAACAGTTAAACCTACTGATTGTTAAATACATTTAAATATGTATACATAATATAATATTTAGAAACAATTAGAGACTATTTTCGTTTAAGATTTCATTTTGTATTAAGACAGAGATGAATGAAATAAAGGGAAGGAACATTTTCAGGAAATAAAAAATATAGTAATTATTAGGAAACTAATACAGGAAATTTGTACGTTTATGTTATTTAAGAAAGTTTAGAATCTTTTCAAACTTCCCACCTTTTAATGAATGTGAATAACGAAAATATCTTATTACCTATTAAAATTCTCAACGGAATGATGAAATAATTAGGTTTCTTAATGATAAAGTGTGGAAACTATTTGCTTATCTAATTGTCAACCTCAAAGTACTTTTTACACACAATGTTTATCAAAATACTATAAAAATCCTCAATGGAATGATGAAATAGCTAAGCTTTGCTTATGTTAAATTGTTATTTATTAAGTTCTTGCTTACTTAATTGTATAGGAGTATCCTTTTTTTAATGTTGCAAATAGGAAATTATTAATTTTTTAATTGCAACTTTTATTAACTTGTAATCTTTGCTTGTTTTACTCACAGGTGAAGTCTCCGAGTCGGTGAAAACGGGACTCTGGGTGGGCGATTGCTTCATCTATACCAACTCGGTGAATCGCATCAACTACTATGTGGGTGGTGAGATTGTTACCATCTCTCATTTGGATCGCACCATGTATTTGCTGGGCTATGTGCCCAAGGATAATCGATTGTACTTGGGCGACAAGGAGCTGAATGTGATTAGCTTCTGTCTGCAGCTGTCCGTGCTGGAATACCAGACGGCCGTAATGCGACGCGACTTTGAACGCGCTGATATTGTGCTGCCCACCATACCGAAGGAGCATCGCACACGGGTTGCCCACTTTCTGGAGAAGCAGGGCTTCAAGGCGCAGGCGCTACAGGTGTCCACCGATGCGGATCACAAATTTGATTTGGCGCTACAAATTGGCGAACTGGATATTGCATTGAAACTGGCACGCGAGGCAGAGAACTCACAGAAATGGTCCCAGTTGGCCGATGTCGCGGCGCGCAAGAATAACATGGCCTTGGTCAAGGAGTGCATGCAGAAGGCAAATGATTTCAGTGGCTTGTTGCTGCTCTCTACGGCCTCCGGGGACGCACAGATGCTGGAGGAATTGGGCACGACAAGTTCCACACAGGGACGCCATAATATTGCATTCCTGTCCGCATTCCTTCGCTCCGATGTCGAACGCTGTCTGGAGATTCTCATCGAGACAAACCGTCTGCCCGAGGCGGCGTTCTTTGCGCGCACCTACTTGCCTAGCCAGATGTCGCGAGTGGTGGAACTCTGGCGCGAAGAGCTGGGCAAGGTCAATGAAAAGGCCGGCCAATCCTTGGCGGATCCAACGCAATACACAAATCTCTTTCCGGGCCTGGCCGATGCTCTGCGCGTTGAGCAACATTTGCAGGAGGAGCGAGCACGTAAGGCGCCTGCACGCATCGCCGGACAACTGCCATTGAATAGCGACCGTAATCCTCTAGAAGAACTGCAAGCGGCGGAGCAACAGAGTGGAGTTGGACAGCCGGAGGATAAGGAGAAGCCAGCGTTTGTGCCGGCAAGCACAAAAGCTGCGGCCGTTGTTTCTGCAGCTGCAGCAGCAGTAAGTGAGGAGGACGATGATGATGATGATTTGGATCTGGAGATTGATGGTATAACGTTGGATGACAACATTGATACGACAGATGTTAACCTGGATGATGACTTTCTGAGCGATGATTAGATGCAAGGCACACGCTGTATTCAATAATATGCATAGAAATAACGTAAATTCGTTGTTGATTCGGGATAAATTGCTTCAAAAATCGCGCATTTCAAAGCTATAAATTCCATACCCAAATCTTCACACACATACACACACACACATACAGATGCATTCACCTTTGATTTGATTGAATGAATGTTTACCGTGCATTAATTATACCAATTAAATAAAACGAAATATATTATATATTATGTACAACAATTATGCGGCAAAAGCAAATTGCAATAAACATATTTAAAAATCCGTTATACCCTTTTATCGAAAGTATATCGAAATGTCGGGATGCTTCTTCTTCCATATCGTTTGTCATTCATATTTAGTTGGAATCAGCGTTGCCACTGTGCCAGCTGTCAGAATAATAATCAATACGGCAACACAATTGTATCACAAATACATATATACGCAGATATCGTGTGTGCGTCTGGATTTTGCTGTATTTTTTATTTAAGAATGAATTATTAATAAACAATTAATAAATTATTATTAAATAAAAATCAGTCAAAAACACCAATCAACCGTAAGTCTTATATTTAGCATAAACACTCACAGCGTAGCACAAGATAAAAACACACACATAGTCGTAGGGTGAAAAAACGTAGAATTTATTGATTTTTGTTCAAGCAACGTAGCGTTTTACTTGACAGATACACAAAGTTTACAATTAATTACGTTAAATATGGAACCGAATAACTATCATGCCCATGGACACCAGCAACTGCACGAGCAGCAAATTCATTTGCAACAACTCCAGCAGCATCATGAGCAACAACAACTGCAGCAACAACAACAACAGCAGCACCATGAACAACAACAACAACAACAACAATTGCTGCAACAACAACCAATGCAGGCGGGTTTTGCACCCCGTCGTCAGTATGACAACATGGGCAATTCAACAGATGCCCTTGCAGCTGCCTGTTTGGCCAATGGCGCTGCCAGCGGTGCCAGCAGCTCATCGACAGCTAAAATAACCGTAATGCAGCGTCCGAAAATCAAGAAGGAGAAACAACTCCAAGCATTGCAGCAGCAGTCACAACAACAGCAGCAACAACAACAACCACAACAGCTGTCGGAGCTAAGCACTGAGGGCAGCACCGGCATGTTGCCAACTGAAGACACCTTGAAGTTTGTCAACGATACCGATGCCAATGGGTTGGCAATGAAGACGCCGGTCAGCATACTGCAGGAGCTGCTGAGTCGACGCGGCATTACACCCGGCTATGAGCTGGTCCAGATTGAGGGGGCCATTCATGAGCCAACGTTTCGGTTTCGGGTCTCGTTCAAGGACAAGGATACACCGTTTACCGCCATGGGCGCTGGACGTTCCAAAAAGGAGGCTAAACATGCGGCCGCCCGAGCTCTAATTGACAAGCTAATTGGCGTCCAGCTGGAATCATCAGCGGGCAGCACAGCCGCTACATCTGCTGTCAACTGCTCGACGACTGGCAGCGGTGGCGATGGAAATGCCAATGTTTCTGGCAGTGGCGAGTAAGTAATGTTGCACTTAGATCTATTATTTAAGATCTGATTATCTTTTTCTTAGTGCCAGCGACAAGATTGTGGGTAATCCAATTGGTTGGCTTCAGGAGATGTGCATGCAACGCCGTTGGCCACCGCCGTCATACGAAACGGAGACTGAGGTGGGGCTGCCACACGAGCGTCTATTTACGATTGCATGCACTATTTTGAACTATCACGAGGTGGGCAAGGGCAAGAGCAAGAAGATTGCCAAACGCTTGGCCGCGCACAAGATGTGGACACGGCTGCAGGAGACGCCCATCGATGCTGCCAAAATCAATGACAGCATCTGTAGCGAGCTGGAGGGCGATGTGAGTAAAATATCGCTTGTTGATACCACCGTGACACCAAATACGGTGCCGGTGACGGCTATCTCAAGTACTCTAGCATCAAGTCCGTATTACGAGCGCATTTCACCAGTTATACAAATTATTGATATTTAAATCTAACCAATATTAATTTCAACTCCTTTTTAATTATAATTTCTGTGTATCAATATCTGCAATTCGTTATACTATATTTTCTTCAGTTCTTTCTGTTCAGTTTCTGTTATTTCCTATGTGCTGGTGTTGAGTAAAGTAGATTTATTTCTTTCCAATTCCAACTAACTTAAAGTTTTCATATTTTTTTTTTAATTTGTTACTTGTTTAATTTAATCAAATTACAGTTGAACTTCTCTAACTACAGCTAAATGAGTGGCACTAAAATTAATAATTATAGAAAGAAGAACTCTATAAGTCGAAAATCTCCATAACTCGAACCTTTTCTTTGGATCATGGCTAATCGAGTTAGAGAAGTTCGCCTGTATCTTGTTGTCCAAGTGCAATGCATTGAAATATTCATAGCCCCAATAATATTATATTGTTAAAAATGTTTACATCAATTTAGACTGTTATCCTAAATCAGAGCAATAAACTGATCAAAATTTCTAACTTTTTGCAGTTTTAGCAACTACAACAAACAAATATAGCTAATTCCTTTTGTAAGCCTGTCCAAAAGTGTTATTCCTAATTGTTGTGGCTCCAGACACTTCTGAATTTATGTAATGACTATTAAATGCGAACTCTGATTGTTAACAATGTTTACATCAATTTTAGCTTTTCTTTTTTAGAATAACTTTTAAAAATGAAATAAAAATGATTTGTAGATTTGCAAACTTGTACTTCAAACTTAAACTGCTTTTAATTTAATGTGTTAATCAGTTTTCGATTTCAGTAGGTATTAATAGAATTTGAAATGTTTGTCGTTCTATAACGATAATTTATATATTTTTTTAAATTATTATTTCGCTCAATAGTTAATTTATTTAACGTTTTTTTATTAAAGCTGGCTTCACACGAGCACTTTTTCACCGACACTTTTCGCCAAAAAGCTGTCCCTGTAATCACACAAAATTTCAAAGCTTCGGTGAAATACGGACTCTTACCGATGGAAATAGAACGTGTGAGCGACGGTGAGCGACATGGATAGCTTTTTGACGAAAAGAATCGTGTGAAGCCAGCTTAAAAGCGCCTGATTTCACATGCGATGCAATTCGATCAAATATGTGACATGTGTGCATTTGCATTTACTACTTAATCAGATTTTGTGGTGAATTATGTGTTCATTCTATTTTTGCGTTTGTTTTTTTGATAAATTAATAATATAAGTATATATGTAGAGATTTGTGATATGTTTCAACTCACCATTTTTGAGTGGCGAGAGTTTCTGCGTATTGATTGACAAAACGTTGCGCTCTTATTTACAGCCCCGCATTAACGATAATTATTATGGTGATTTGAAAGATATCACTGTGCCAACACTGACCACGCAGCACAGTAATAAAGTGTCGCAGTTCCATAAGACCTTGAAAAATGCGACCGGCAAAAAACTGCTTAAATTACAGGTAAATTAAGTTTGCGCTTAGTACCGGCCACAGAATAATCCAAATACAATTATAATTTTCTTTTGCACTCATTTATTATTTTTTTGTTTTATGTACATTTATGTTTTGTTCTTGATTTTCAGAAGACTTGTCTCAAAAACTCGAAGATTGACTTTATCAAATTGCTCTCGGAGATTGCCGTCGAGAATCAGTTTGAAGTGACCTACGTGGATATTGAGGAGAGGACGTTTAGCGGCCAGTTCCAGTGTCTGGTTCAGTTGTCCACATTGCCGGTTGGCGTTTGCCATGGCACGGGATCAACAGCTTTGGAAGCACAACGGCATGCGGCCCAAAATGCCCTGGAGTATCTGAAAATTATGACCAAAAAGTAGGCCACCAGCTGAATAGCAAAATCTAAACGCACATTACGACGCCTAAGAGAAAATCTTATTGCAACATTCATATTTGTCCAGTACTATCTTTCTATCCTATGTTTCTATGTGGTTTATACCACCATTGAACACTGTATTTAATATTTACAATTACGTTTGTTGACCTTAGTTAACCCCCAAATACGTCTTTATAGAATCTTGAAGAAGTATGCCCTGTTTATGAAATTGTAGACATTAAATACCTTATTCTTCACAACAAACAAAAAAGCCCAAGTTAAATAAAATATCTTCAATTTTAGACATAACATTAGAATGTTATTAATGATTGACAAAATTGAATTATTTGGCAGCGAATCGAAAACTAAAAATGCTTTCGCTTAACTTAACAATCATGGAGTCTTTGTAATATATCTAACTATACATTTTTATATATTTCTCAAGTGAATATGAAATATAGATTTGATCATTGACATACAATTTATTAAACAGTTGTTGTACAAATTAACGAGACAACAATAAATGTAGAGGCAACTAAAAGAGTTCCATAAAAATATTAAATTGTGGAAATAGAAAGCAAAACGCTTAACTTATGAAATAAACGGAATTATAATGAAACATAATTAATAAAAAATAGCAAGTGAAATTATTCTGTAATGAAAAAATATTTGTATGCTAAAATATACGAAAAATATTTGTATTTAATAATAATATACATTAAAGTTTTGGTGAATAAACACAAGGTTTAATTTCTTTTTGATTTTATTTTTAAATTAAATTACTTCTGAGTTATCTGTGCGATATCTATGACAAGGCGGAATTCTAATGATCACATACAAATATTAGTTTGTATATTTGTAAGATATTTATTGAAAATATTCAATACTTAAGCTAAACTAACAACTATGTGGCGTTACAGGCTATTTACATTAAAAGACATTTTCTGCACCAGCTTAATTCATTGGATCTATTTCTTTTTACGATCCTGCGTGCATTTGGGACAAAACCATTTACCCTTTGGCTTTGTGGTGAGGCCAACGCAGGCAAAGTGGAACCATTCGATGGGGCACTAGCAAAAAATAAATGAATATTAATAAAATCCGATTTAAATGAAACTTCAACTTGATTAAACTTACGTCTGGATTGTCGCAGCCAATCATCTCGCCATAGGAAACCTGGTGGCATAAGCAGTATGTAGGCTCGTTGGGATCCACAGGCATGTCCATGACATCGCTGGGATGTGTAGCCGCCGTGTGGGAAGATTCCTTCTCCGAGTCATCAACATCGGCAGCTTTCTGTTTTGAGAATCAATGGAAAAGTGATTAATTAACTGAAATAGTGTTTGGCTTCATAATGGTTTCATGCAAGGAGGTGAAATGTAAATGAAAGATGCCAAAACGACTACAAAGTCACTGAATATAGATACATATCTAATTTCTATATACAATAATAGTTAGGAGAAGTATAATCCGGAGCTCTATCAGCTCGCATATTCAGCGCTTTTTCTACCAGGCAAACAAACTAAATGGTCTTTAAAATAGAATAATAAAGTTAACAGAACAAGAATGTATCATGATAAATTTGTTGATGAAGATGAATTACCTTTTGTGCGCCCCCCTTGCGTGTTTCTTTTTCTTGATTTACCTTGGACTTTTTCTTTTTGCTACCTTGGCCAGCACTGCTGCTGGCATTAAGATTAGTACCACTGGCATTATTCGAATGATTACCACCACGCCCAGTTTCCTCATCGGATGAGGCTGTCCTTTTCTTTTTTCCCGTCGCCTTGGCATCCTTAGTCTTTTTGCGACCACCTTCTGTAAGAACATAAATTGAGTTATACAAGAATATATGTGATATTGGTATTCTCACTTTTGGCAACTGCTTCCTCGGACTTGGCCCGCGTAGATGACGCCTTCTCTTGTATTTCGCCCTCGAAGCGCGCCAGGTCATTGTCCAGCCTGCGGATTTGTTTATCCACCAGCTCGTACGTTTGTATGGCCAGCTGCACCTTATCGTCGCTGTACTCCTTGGCCTTACCGAACAGCGCCTTAATGTCCTCCAATCGCTCCTTGCGATCTTCCTCGCTCATTGCGCCATTTTCAGCAGTTAGCTTGCGCATAAAGTCTTTAGCATGGCTATCGATGCTTTTCATTGCAGTTTGCGCCCGATCATCCAATTTCCTCATCAGCTTAAAGTTTCGCTCCAGTTCCGTGGGCAGAGATTCCAAACCTAGGGACAAACATCAATTAGATGGTTTCCTCTGTTCATTTTGAATATTTTCTAAGACATACCATCCAGATAATTTTCTAAATATATTGCTGAAGACATTTTGCAGGCGTTTTTGTGTGTTTTAATTGATTTTTACGCAAAATACAGTTTAACTAAACAAGAAAACAAGTAGAGTGTTGTTGTTTTGTTCTGAAAAAGTTCAAATGAACGGGTCACTAAGATGAGCGAATGAACTTATGCAGTCATCGATAACTATCGATAGTTTCGATGGTGTGTTAATTTTAACAAGTATGTCAAATTCTAAATACAAAAATTTTTTTTATAAAATTTCAACAAAATTTTAAAGTATATAATTAAAAAAAAATTTATTTAATTTTGTATGTAAAACAATAAAATTAGACATTTTTATTGGGTCCATTTTTGTTTCGTTTCCCCTTTTATTTTGAATAAAGTAAGGAACTTATCCATGTCACAAAATATATAACTATTGAACACAAAACTTAAATGTTTCCGAAGCTCTGCAATGCCAAAAGCGCGATTTTCTGTGACGAACGCGACTTAAAAAACTATCGACCACTATCGATAGTGCAGGTCTGTCATCGATGGCGGCTAGAGATCGTTTTGACCAACTAAGTGCCGATAGTGCAATCGAGAGTTTTCCACCTCTACCTGCATTTTGATTGTTTGTGTAACATTCAGCTTTTGTCTTGCATGTTCTGTACAACACTTTTTGGAACAGCTGATTTTTTGCGCTAGTCAACATTGCATCCAGCTGCTCGGCAAAAGAAAAAAAAAAAAAGGAAACAAAATGCAGAGAATATTTCAAAGTTAGGCCAAAGTACACTCTGAAAATGTGCTGATGATAAAAAACATTGAACGTTCTAGGCAACAACAACAGCATGCATAAGAAATTGCGTAAAATGTTGCCTAAAATGCGTCCAATACACTGGCTGATAGCCTCCATCATCTGCATTGGCACCTGTTATTGGTTGCTCGGGATTCGATTGGAACACGGTACATAATGACATGCAATACTATAATTACTTACTGACATACACTACATATATTGCTTATTTCACCATGCACAGCCTTTAAGCCACTGACCAAGCTGGCCGGCAGAGAAGTCACACAAGCGGCACAAAATTCAGTGGGTCGTGTTGTGTCCCCCACTGTGGACAACTTTGATTATGAGGAGCAATTGGTGGTGCTGTACAATCGTGTGCCAAAGACTGGCTCGACCAGTTTTGTGAACATTGCCTACGATCTCTGCAAGTTAAACAGATTTCACGTCTTGCATATTAATGTGACGTCCAATATGCACGTACTATCGCTGCCAAATCAGGTGCGTCTCTCTGTTATCGCCATTTATTCCATTGACAAGTATTTTACAGTGTGAATTGTTGTTTACTTAGATTTCATTTGTGCGAAATGTGACCAAATGGCATGAAATGAAGCCGGCTCTCTATCACGGGCATATGGCATTTTTGGATTTCTCCAAGTAAGTATATTATAAAAGTCGAATTGAAGATTTTTAATCGAGTCTGTTCCGAATTCCGAAAACGAGCCGATTTGCCACTAAACAAGTTGATTGCTGTTCCGAATTCCGAAAATCGACAATTATTGTCCTGTGTATATATTTAAAAGTAAATGCTATTTAAAACTTTAAAATGAATACCTAAAATTATAAGCTGAAAATTATATAGGGTATTTAGAAACTCTGAAATTTTGTGTTATTTTAAAAAATGATATATTTTGTAATGACAAAAAACACACAGAAAAATAATTATTATAACGAATTTTGGGCATATTTGTTGTGATAATCTTTTTTCTGTGTGTTTTTTGTCATTACAAAATATGAATATCACACAAAATTAAAATATCACAATTATTAGAGTTTCTGAATACCATAAATAATGTTAAACATTTTTAGAATCGATTAACATCACTGCTTTAAGTTCGAATAGTAGAAGTATTTTTTAAAAAAATTGTTTTAAAAGCAGCTTATAAAATATTTTATAAATACCAAAACAGAGCTGTTCTGAATTCGACTTTAATTTTCTGGATCGATATCAACTCTAGCAATCGAAAGCTGCTAAAGTTGCTTCAATTGAATAACAAAATTCAAACAACACAGTATTAGTCTAATGTACCTTCTATTCACGGTTGGCGTTTCTGCGCCAAAAAACTGCCTTTTTTTCCTTTTGGCGCAATGGCACTTATATTTTTAATCTGGCTCTTTTTTTCATTAATTCAGAATCAGCTGTTTTGTATACCTTCAGGTTGAAGTACAAATTTATTTTTATTTGATAAATAATCACTATATTCGATCTGCTATATTCAACCTGAAATACTTGTAATTAATTTTGGAAACGTTTTCAAAACCGAGTTCGAAAAGTAAAAACAAGCCTATTTCGATCAAAATTGAATACAGCTAATAGTAAAACGTTCGTTCTCGATTAGTTTTTACTTTTTGAAAAAGTTCGGAATTCAGAACAGTATCTTGCTTTTTCCTTTTTGCAGATTCCAAATCGCACACAAGCCTATCTACATTAATCTGGTGCGCAGGCCACTAGATAGACTAGTATCCTATTATTATTTTCTGCGCTATGGCGATAATTACAGACCAAATTTGGTACGGAAAAAGGCAGGCAATAAAATCGTAAGTACAACAGTTTAAAAATTTTTAAATTGGTCAATTTTAAAATGAATTTGTTATTCTCTCATTGCAGACTTTCGATGAGTGCGTGGTTCAGAAACAACCCGACTGTGATCCTAGAAATATGTGGCTGCAAATACCATTCTTTTGTGGTCACGCTGCCGAGTGCTGGGAACCCGGTAGTGATTGGGCCTTGAAGCAAGCCAAACGCAATTTGGTCAATGAGTATTTTCTAGTCGGCGTCACAGAGCAAATGTACGAATTTGTGGATCTGCTTGAGAGATCGCTACCCAGGTAAATCTAAATTGCAAAACGATTCCACAGTTGCATTAACTTAAAGGTATTTCAATTACAGAATCTTCCTAGGCTTTCGTGAGCACTATCAAAACTCTAATAAATCTCATTTACGTGTAACCTCATCAAAGTTACCGCCCAGCGAAGCCACCATAGAGATCATACAAAGATCTAAGATTTGGCAAATGGAAAACGATTTGTATGAATTTGCGTTGGAACAATTTGAATTTACCAAGAAGAAGCTCATGCAGCCAGACAATAAGCATTTACAGCAGTTGATGTATGAGAAAATTCGACCAAAATGATTGCGTTCGAAATTGCAGGGATTTCAAAGGAAAGAAACGAGTTAAAAACAGAAAATGTATAACAGTTTAATTATTATTAATTTGTACATAAATATAGCTTCTCTAGACATGATTTGTACTTAAAAAATCAAGCACACTACTCTTGAAAGACATTTAAGACTTTAGCATTGAATATCGTTGACATATTAATGTTTTTTTTTGTGGATATTAGTTTAAGTCATAAACTGTATAACAATTGATATCACTTTCTTAGACATATGTACGTAAGCAATAACTAGTATCAATTGTAATGACTATTCGAAGCACAATGTATTTATCCATAAGTCTAGTTAATTGTAATACCTATTTTATAAGTATTTGACAATACCGTGTAATGTGGAATCAGAAATTATGGATCTACAAATACGATTAATAATAGACTACTTAGAAATTATACAAGTTATTGTAAGTGCAATGATATTACTCGACTCTCACATTTTTATCAGCTTTTAGCAATTGTAACTGGAACTCATCAAATCAAATATATGTAAATATCAATATCTACTCAAGTACATTTAGTATATTTATCATCAGTTGTCTGTAAGCAATTAGTTGCATGCAACCGACAAATTCATTATACCTGTCCAGTGCCTAACTATAAATATTTACTTTTTTTTTGCGAAAACTTCGAACTTTGGTTGTACGAAAATCCATTGAACTTTAAAAAGCTGACGTAGCACGAGCAGGATGGAGAAATTGTCTTATTGACAAACTGATGGACTGATGGTCTGAGGTGTTTAGTTAAAGGTAGAAAAGGAAAGAAAGAAATTGAATTAAATATCGGATACACAAGTGAAATACTTAATTAATTGGCTGCTCGCGTTTCCAACGCGCCAAGACAATGAGTTTGCATTATCAATCGTCAGTTGTACATTTGAACATAGACACGCAAGTCGTCGTATTCGGATCGTACGAGTATTTCGTTCGGTTTAGGCAGTTAATTATGAACTGCTGGTGATCCACATTAAAAGTGGCCAATACAAAGTGCGAGCACGCTTCGATTTAAGCCCAGGCAGCACTTTAATTACTACAAGTATAATAGTTACTTACAACACACACATATACTATATATACGAAGCAGGTAACGATCTCAGACTATTGTTTAAGTTGATACTTGTTACATATGTATTAATCTGGATGTTAATTCCGAGCTCAAGTGTTCAACAATAATTACTATATAAATTGTGAGTACACTGTGAAAATAAATCAGTATAACAGTTCGAAATGCGTATAACACTGCAATTAAGTGTCGCTTACAGTGTTGCCAACACTTCGGGTCATAAAAAAGCTAAGCCTTTGAAAAAAGCTAAAAAATAGCCAGAAAAAAGGTTTATTGAAACAGAGTCTTTTCAATATTGGTTGATTCCACCTTGCTCGAGGATGTGCACACTGTGACAATTTATGCCGCATTTGCCAAATGCAACCCGTTAGATCTAGCGGGGAAATAACTAAGTTGGCAACACTGCAGAAGAGATATTCGAAATGTATAACAGTTTCTAAAAAGATGCAAAGTGCGCGTTCTTTCGGTTGACCTTAACCCTTGTGTTGCTGTTGCTGTACATTTCTCCTTGGAACATCGCGAGAGTTTAGAAAATTCAAAGCCAAGCCGCTGACAGCTGACAATGCTTACGCTGCAAACTCGTTAACACTTGCCATAATAACTCACTATTAAACTTTGTGTGTATGTAGTTCTATATGTGAATGTATATTATATGTTCATGCATATGTACTTAATTGCGATACTTCTTAACTACTACAAAAATGCTCGGTACACCTCGATACACATATAAAACTGGTATAAAATAGTTGAATAAACAGCCTTATATTTTCAGTCTTTAAACGTGCCAAGAGCGAGATAGACCTGTGTAAGAAGAAGCTGAAATTAAAGGATCTCGTCAAAAAGTGATCATATTTGGATTTGCTGAGAGCCTGCATTACATTTTTAGGTAAGTTATAACAGTTTACCGTTGCGCGAGGTGCTTATTCTGTTCTGCATTGCTATTTCCGTGCATTACTTTGTTGTTTTCTTGCTTCTCTTGTGCTCCGCCTTCTGCATAATGAGGAAGCACCGTATTCAATGTCTAATCCAAAAAAAAAAAAAACAACAAGAACAACAACGCATATGGCAACACTGTCAAACTGTCAGATTTGCGCGTCGTTCCTTTTGCATTTACGTTTGGCTGCGTTGTAACGACTTTCATTGTTGTTGTTGCGCTGCTTGCAAAAGGGTCATTGAAATTGTGCTGCGGTGTGAGAAAGAAATCACAAAGAAAACATAGCGAAGAGTGTAAATTTTTTCAAAGGGAGTTCAACAAACAGTTGGCATTGACCCATTTTTAAGGTTCATTGCAAACGGGTTTGTTAAAGAAATCGAAGGGAATAAATACAGAAGGAGGAGTGTACAATTTGTAAATGAGTTCAGTTGGCATTGAGCTATTTTAAGGTTCAAGTGCAACTGCAATAACATCACAATTGCTGTTTTCCAACGCGAAATAGGCGTAAATTAATTAATTCATTAAGTAAATAATAAAGTTGAACGTAGCGAATTGTGCATTAATCGTCATGGCAACTGCAACGAGTTACATGCCTAGGACAGTAGCTGTCGTCGCTGCCTCTTCCTCTTCACCGGCTGCCGTTGAAACAGGTGAGACACACATACAAACGTACTGAATCAGTGCTGCCAACTTTTTAACAAAAAAGTAAGCTGTTTTTGACTGGAGAGAAGGAAAAAAAAAGCTGAAAATATTCTGAAAAAAGCGCATTGTTATGGTATTAATTTATGTATTTTGTTTATAAGGTTTTCAGCAGATCCTCAAATTCTTGACGGTTTGTTTTATTTTATTGTTGGAAGTGGTTGCTCGTGCACGCAAAACGCTTAGCTTTGCAGTAGACCCTTTTCTCGTCCGTGTCATCCCTTCGAGGCAATGTCTTCAATTCTTCGCTCTTTAGAAAAGCATCACGGCACTTTTGTTTATATTCTTTTGGCATAGCAAAAATATGTGCCATTTACGCGCACTTTTTAAATATAATATGTGATGATAGCTTAAGGTTGTGGTGGTGGTATTGGCAAATATCGATAAAAACGTATGATTAAGCTGCCACTCTTACACACATTTGGTATATTTCTACCAAAACTTAGCGCGTCAGTAAACAATTTTTCCACTGATTTATTAAAAATAGTATTTTTTTGGTACAACATTTTGTTTTCGTGCAAGGGGCAACCGGATTGCTACATATTTTCATGAAATTGGTGGCAGCATTAAAAAAAGCGGAAAAAAGCCAAATGCATTTTTATAAAAGCCAGAATTCCCCCTTCCCGCAATTGGACTTCAAAAACAGCCAGATTTGACGGGAAAAAAACTAAGTTGACAGCACTGGTACTGATATCCAGCGACAGTTGGAACAGCGACAGATCTATTCATGCATATGTACATATGTATTGTACATATGTTTGTGTGGGAATTTTGTATTTACCTTTTATAAGTTTTTTGGCACGTAAGGTTAAAGCACTTTTTACATTGCTCTTGGGTTTGCCCTTGTACATATGTACAATACATACCTACACCTAAATGCTTTTACCCGTTTTTGTTGCCAACAATTTTTGACCTCAGAGAAACTTTTACGATCAACGTGGAATTTTTGATCATTGTCTTTTGCCTCCTATCTATCCTGTTTTTTGCCCATGAATATAAAAATTAATTTTAATGTAACCCATTTCCGAAACTATTAAGCACAGTGGTTAAAATGCTTGAGTTCACAAGTCAATTTTAATACTTGTGCTTGAACTAACATTTTTGTTTAATACGAATTTAAGGTGTTAAGTAGCGTTAAATGAAAACTAGCGGAAAATTGCTGTAAAATTCGAATTTGCAATACAACAAAAATGTTTATACAAAGTTTACTAATACTAATATTATTGTTAGTATTATTTATGTACATCTTTGGATTTAAGCTGCTTATTCAGTGCTATGAAAATTTGATCATGAAGATAACAAATAAAAATTAAGATTTAAACTAATGAAATTTCAAATTAAAATTTTTTTTTTTTTTTAATGTTTAAAAAACTGAAATTAACCCTTATAAATGAAACGGTTACTAAACGGTTATTTCGGTTTACAAAGTTTCGGGTATAAGGTTTCGTTCAAATAAAAATTTATTTTTTAGGTTACGGTGTCAGTTACGGCTTTAAATTTCAATCGGTATTTACCGGTTAAAGGTTACGGTTTCGGTTAGGGTTTTAATATGTATTATTTTTATGGAAGATTTTAAAAATATTACTGCAGCATAAAAATTTATTTGATTTTGTATTTAAGCACTTGAAATCAGCTGTTTGACAGAAGCTTTAACCCACAAGCTTCACCACGCTGATAACAAGCTCAAAGCTTAGCTCAAAACGAAATCGAGAGTGTTTAACGACAATAAAAACCAATGAATGGATGTGTGTGATGGAAGGTGCGGCACAGAAGGCGCCGCTTCGCACGTGTTGGGTTTTAGACTAAAAGAAAAAATAAAAGAAACAAGTTTGCCAAGACAACTAAACTACTTGTCTGGACATTATTTGAAACGTGTTAGGTATGTCGTTGTCGTCAAACAGGTGTCATTACTGAGTAATTGCTAATTAACGTCTGTATCATTCACTCACTGAGCACTGGGCGCAGCCACATTGAACCGAAGGTACAAAGCTTCAGGGTCAAGTGAATTGAGAGAAGTGCTTGTTTAAAGCGCATTCGCCCTTTAATTATGCATAAGATCGAAGCACACACACGGATCATATGGAATACCCCGTGCCAGTCATCAATAATGAAATGGAAAACAACAAAAACAACGACAACAACAAAAACAGCTGAGAAACCGCAATGAAAACCAGCTTTCAGTGGCATAATTTCCCAAATGCACTCGCCATGCATCTCTCAGCTCTCTCACACACTCACACTCTCTCTCTATCCCCCTTTTATCTGGCGTGCTCTCTCCCTTATACACTTACAGTGGGTCTGTTAAAATGGCATTTATGTAAATATTTAGTAAATAAAAGTATATAGAAATGATCAAACAAATTATTTTTAAGTAGAACTTCCTTGTATTAACAGCCATTTCAAATTTGCATCAAATTTTTATAAAATGCAATAAAATATAAAATTTTTAAGTTACTTTTATCAATCGTTTATTTGAAACAAAATCTAAAAAACTGTTTTATTATGAATGATCGATTAAAAATTATGTTATATAGATAAATTAAATTAAAATATAGAAATGATCAAACGAATTTATTTTAAGTAGAATTTTCTTATATTAACGGACATTTAAAATTCGCATCAAATTTTTATAAAATTCAATCAAATATAAAATTTATAAGTTATATTTTTCAATCGTTTATTTGAAACAAAATCTAAAAAAACTGTTTTATTATGAATGATAGATTAAAAATTATGTTATATAGATAAATTTAATTCAAATATAGAAATGATCAAACGAATTTATTTTAACAGACATTTATATTAACATTTAAAATTTGCTTCAATTTTGTATGAAATTCAATCAAATAAAAAATTTATAATTTATTTTTATCAATTGTTTATTTGAAACAAAAACTAAAAAACTTTTTATTATGAATGATCGATTATAAATTATGTTATCTAGATCAGCGGTGGGCACGCAATGGCTCCGGGAGTCAACGGCTGCTAACGAATTCAGATTTCGTGCACACCGCTGATCTGGATTAATTAAATTTAATAATGAATAGGGAACTGCAGTATTTATGTATATCCTATAATTCCTACCATAGTTAGGCTATATGCTCGAGTTAGTTTAAAAAGTAATATTAGTCCCGTTTAAAGTGGAGTTGTATCATAAGAAAATATTATTTGTTAAAAGTTTTGATTGGATTTAAATTTATATTACAGTCAAGAGTATTAAATTTTCGAATTGAGATTATCTCTCTCTCTCTCTCTCTCTCCCTCTCTCTCTCTCTCTACATTTCTCTCTCTTTACCTGGCACGTGAATGTCATGCTCAAGTTCAGCTCAAGTTTCAGTTTTTAGCTTCGGGTTCAGCTTCCATTGAGTCTCCCCCTTGGTCATGAGTCTGTGACCAGTTTCGTGATTCTTGGCCTGGTATAAAATCTCCGTAACGCGCTTTTAGCCACAACAGTTTCGTCAGCTCTTTCGGCTCCGTTGCACGCATTGTCTGTCGTTTGCTGTTGCGTCTCCGACTCCGTCTCCGTCACCTTCTCGTACATCTTCCTTTTCATTCAATTTTATTGTAGCCCAAAACAAAAAAAAAAAACGAGTTTTACGTTTTCGGTTTCGGTTTCGATTAGACTTTTGTGTGTTGTATTGTGTTGGTGCAGAGTGTGTACTACTTATTTAGATAATATTATGCTTATTATTATTATGTTGTTTTTGCCTTTTTTGCACATTAACAATTCATAAGTTGTTTAAATTTGGGTTTTGCCAACGCAAAAGAAACAGTCGAAATTTCTCGTTTAAATTGGGTTTTTTTTTAGCCTACATTGATATTAATCTCAAGGGACTAAAATCTGTCAAAAATTATCATCTCTACAATCAAAATCAAATTAATGTCTAGCGTTTCCGCTTGAAATTGTTTGCTTATTTGGGACATTTGTTTCTTTGCTAAAGTATAATTTAACTGCCATCTACTGTAATTTTCTAGTTTCAAACTGAATTATAATTTTGAGAATATTTATGGCCTTGAATATGATTCATATATATACATATATCATTAAAATGCATTTGTAATTTAAAACTAGAGAGACAACTTGTTTTAATTTTGAAAATCATTGAAGTAGAACTTGTTGATCTCGAGAATTCAGCTCAAGATCTTACTGAAAACAAATGCATTTCCAAACGAATTGTTAATGATCTGCAAAATAAAAAAAATAAATACTGTTATGCTGCATCCGTTATAAATTAAAAAAAAAAATTGGCAGACAAAAGCGAATGTCAAGGTTAAGCTTAATCGAAATTAATTCGATGTTTCGATGCAGCTTTTAGAAAAAAAAGTAAAACAAAACTGTAATAATATGCAAAACTATAACGCAAACAGAAACAAGAAACTTGACATCTTTTAATTTATAAAAAAAAAAAAACAATTATAAAAAGTAAACAAAAGAATATTTAACTTCATTGTAAAACGCAGTTAAGAGTCAACAACAAAATGAGTAAGTACTTAATTACTGCATTATTTGTACATAAGAATATAATTGACAATGATTGCTCAGTTCAGTTAGTTAAATCTTAAGTGCCCAAGCTGGGGATCAAAGCGCAGTTTCAATATCTCTTACAGTTTTTTTTTGTTTTATACTAATTGCATTTTAATTAAATATTTTTCCTTTTCTTTTGAATTTTTTCAGGAGTTCCCACCATGTTATCGGAGATCAATGAGCTGCCCTCGATTCAATTGGGCGATTTTACGCTACAATTTGAACTGGGAGAAGCAACCGCTGCAACCAAGGAAGTGGCTGTAAAAGAGCTACGTGAATCCCCCGAACGTCAGAAACAGGCAGCTCAGGAACTTAAGCGTCTGCTAGAAGGTAATTCCTAAACATATTCTTTACTTCTGCTGAAATTATCGAGGGAGAATTCCCGTATAAAAGCATAAAGATACAAACATATAGAAATTCGAATTCGCCAGCAGCCGCTGGCTCCAGGAGCCATTGCGTGCCCACCGCTGATATAGAGTTATCAGAAACTAGTTTAGCTGCTTCCAGAATATGGGAAAAATGTATTTTCTTTCTAAAGATATATCTTGCAATTTAGTTTTTAGGTATTTCCCATATCAATGGGTTATTACAAATAACTTTGTTTAAAATTTAACAACAATTTTCATCAAAATGTATAATAAATAGCTCGTCTTTATTTATTAATTAAATTAACGTCGGAGAGAGAAAACAATTAATAATATATGAAAAAAATCTTGTTAAAAAATAGAGCAAGAAAATGGTTTAATTATTTATGAAAATATTGTACTATATACTATAAAACAGGTAAACTTTTGCAACTTTTGAAAAAGAAATATATCCGTCATAGTATTCTAGATAAAAGCAGAAATTTTTGCTATTATGCAATTATGCTGTGTTTGTAAATTAATAATAGTTATTATTAATTTAGAATGACTATATTCATTTCTAGTATTTATAACTCATCTAATAATACGCTTCAATAAGCTTAAAGCTTAACTGAGAAAAGATATTCTTATATAATCTACTGAAGCTTACAGCTGCTTGTAAACTTGCACAGATCAATATGATTGGCTTTAATAATAAAGTAATTTCGCAGCTTGTTGCTAATCACATAGCAAATAAAGATTGCAATGGGTTTGAAGTCGATTACATTGGCCTGCCAAATGACCCCTTCATTAAAGTGACTTAAGCTAACATTAATGAAAGGTTTATAAAAATGTGATTAGTGGAAGATAGATGTAATGGAGAAAGGTCAATGAGATCAGCACTTGGCAAACTGTTCATTAAATTGATGTATACATTTTAATTGTATTTAATTGTTTATTTACTATATATTATAAACTTCTAGCGGAAACCGATCTGCACTGCCCCAAGGACAATGAGGAGTGGCTGATACGCTTTCTGCGTCCCTGCAAGTATTACCCGGAGAGTGCACGCGACTTGGTAAGCTGCTCCAACTGTTTTACTGTGCTATCAATTACTTATAATCATTTTTATTTTTAGATCAAGCGTTACTACTCGTTCAAGGTTAAGCACTCGGATGTGTATAACAATTTGAAGCCTACTGGTGAGGCAAACATCTTCAAGAACAACATACTCACGGTGTTTCCCAATCGGGATCAGTGCGGACGTCGTATTCTTCTGCTGGAGCTGGGCAGTAAGTGGGCAATTCGGATAAAGTCTTCATTAAATTGCTTAAATCATTATTTTAACAATACTCTTTTAGAACGCTGGAAGCACAAGCAGGTGACTCTGGATGAGGTGTTCAAGGGAGCTGTTATTTTCCTAGAGGCTGCCATGCTGGAGCCGGAGACACAGATCAATGGCGCCGTGGTCATCTTCGATATGGATGGCCTCAGTCTGCAGCAGACCTGGCAATTTACGCCGCCTTTTGCCAAGCGAATTGTGGACTGGCTGCAGGATTCGGTGCCGTTGCGTATCAAGGCCATTCACATTGTGAATCAGCCAAAGATCTTTAATGTTGTGTTTGCGCTATTCAAGCCATTCTTGCGTGAGAAGCTGCGTAGTCGGATCATCTTCCATGGCACCGATCGTGAATCCCTGCACAAGTACATGTCACCCAAATGTCTGCCATCCTGTTATGGCGGCATCCTCGAGCTGCCCCGCATCGATGGCGATCAATGGTATCAGCTGTTGCTCATGTGCGATGCGGAGTACGAGGCCATTAATTCGTATGGCTATAAGAAGAAGTGATGTACAACCCACATTGATTGTGTACAGCAAGTGATATATACCCACAACTCGATTAATATGCATTAAGCTAACTAACTGTTATACGCGCCTCCAGCCAACGCTTGCGATAGTCTGTAGAGCCATGAAGTTTGCCTTAGTCTTAAGCAATAGATTCGTTACAATCTGGCAGTGTAAGTGTTAACATAATCAACTTTATAAATATATATTTAAACGGGGTTAAGCGTATTTAGAACGTGTTATATACTTTTACTACTTACTTAGTTAAGCATACTAAACAATAAACACATGTAAATCTCACTTTTTGTAATGAAACACATTTCTTTCATTTCAATTTATTTGAATCTCTTCATTTGAATATTTATATATAACAAATCACGTATATAATATTTACTGGCTGCATATAAATAAGGTTTTAAGTGATGTCAAGACCGATATACAAAGCAATATTCATTGTTTCACACACAATTAGCTAAAATGTCATTTCAATGGTCTGAGATTTACTTTTTTTCACACTTATATAGGTATATAATATTTACGTCTATGTTTAGGTGCCATATTCTTAAATCGTCTCATATAACAGCTACTGTTATACGTCTACTCTTGTATACATTGAAAAATTTTATAATTGCTAAAGCAGTATAAATAAAATGTTCAAATCACTCGATGCGATTTAAAGGCACAACTGTTATACATCATATTTTGTACAATAGTTTTAAAGACGTTCACGCGCTTCAACTTGAAAGTGTTATAAAAATCTCTCGCTACTTGAATTGCGACGAGTGCTTCAAAAAGTGCAACCTGTTATAAGAACCTTTCTACTAGTCATCTGATATATTCAGAGAATTCTAAAGATTAAAATGTTCATTCAATTAATTTATTGAAAGCCATACTTTTAAAGAAGTAATTTTACATTTTATAAACTACTCGTCACAAAATTAAAGAGACGAAACTGTTATATACAGTCTTAAATAAGTTTATAAATTGGTATACAAATCTTTGCATTTCAAATATTCGCATCTATTTCTAGAATTTCAGAGATGATGTTAATTTGCAAAACCGTTATAATCAATTTAAAGTCTGTTTGCAAAGCGTTACAAAAATCGCTCGTTACATTTGAAACGCTAATCTGCTTAATACATTTGAATTAATGTGTTTTTGGTCTGTGCTAGTACTCTGGCCAACTATCAGTTAACCCGTCTGGAATATAATGATTGCCTCTGGCTAAGCATTAAAGAGTTGAAAAGAAAAACTAACTTGTCACACTGTCTGTGTTTAGAGACGGTAATTGGTCGATGGCGCCTTTGGCAAACTGCGTGATTGACCAAACAAGTGGCGTGACATTGAGGAGGGCGAACGCATGGCAGCATCATCATCATCATCATCATGGGCATCGACGACGTCACCGGTTTTAGTTGCACCACCGCCGGTGCAGCAATGGCGACGTTGCATCAACCGAATGGGACGCGTTAAATCGATGGTGTCGCCATGTTGTCGCTGTTCCGCTTCCGCCACACACTCCATTGCCTTCCATTGGCGCAGGCCAAGCACAAAGGCGTCCGTCACATTGGTTGCCGTCTTCGAGGAGGTCTCAATGTGTGAGGCAATCGATTGCTCCATGCACCACTGTTGCACATCTTCGCGACTCACTTGTCGTTTCTGCTCTCGAATATCATTCTGATGGCATAGACATTGACATTGAAATTTAAATTGCAACTCTTTCCATGCAGCATAAACACTCACCTTATTGCCCACCACAATAAAGGGGAATCTGTCCGCCTTCACATCCGCATAGTTGATGAACTCGTTGCGCCACAATTTCAGTCCACGCAAACTATCCCGATCATCCAGGGCATAACAGAGCAGACAAATGTCAGAGCCCCTATAAAAGGGTGTACGCAGGGCTCGAAATCGTTCCTGTCCAGCTGTATCCCATATCTAAAAAACAAAGACTTTCTAAATAAACTCGCTCTAACAATATGTCTTGATTGCCATTCAATTAAGGCTCTATTGAAATTTACATTAATTGAAACTAACGCGCATCTAAAGTCCCTAATTGGGGTCACAAATATATGCATTAAATTCACTGTCGGGTCGTGAAAAAATTGATAGCAAAAGTTGGCATAATTCAAAGCTATAGTCATACACTAACTAAAATCTCTTAAAGCCTAGAGTCATAGACAAACTCAGGGACTGATAGCGCCATACTGATAAGAAAGTCAAAACAAATTTAGACAAGAAACGTGAAAAGCATTGAGTAAACACAGGTGTGTTAGCAAATGGAAAATATATGTTTAAAAAAATGTTGCTTTAAATTTATAAGAAGTATGAAAATGTCATCGAATTTATATTTTTGAAGTCACTCTTAGAATTGTTTAAAGAATTTTTTTGCATCCAAACATTTTTTGCTTAAGCTTAAGAAGAAGTTTCAAAAGTAGACCTTTACTAAAATTCAAAATTTTCAATAAGTACTCAATGGGTTAAGGAAAGTTTTGTATCATTCAAACGGAATTTAAATGACCTTTCCATTGATGCCGATATGTTAACGATAATGGCGCAAATTGGCCCCCAAATATAATAATGCTTGCTGCGCCAATAAATACGTTCGCCAGTGTATATTGCCAAAAATATTTACCATATCCCTGCCAATTCCTTAAGAGGGACTTAGACTATTTTGATCAGATAGAGGATTCGATAATTGTGATCAAAAATTTCTTGAAATGCTGGCTGGGAATTAACTTTTAATTTCTTTTCTATAAGAAATATTATTTCTAGTTAACAGCTCTAATTAATTTAGTTTTTTTCATTATTGCACGATTCTTAAACAAAAAACAACTACAGAAAAACTTCCCTAACTCGAAGCACCATTATCCCGAGAAAATGTTCTGGTTATGGAGATATTCAACTTATAGAGTTCTTTTTCTTAAGTTTATTAATTGTACTGCCACTCATTCAGCTCGAGTTAGACAGAAATTCGAGCAATATAAGTTCAGGTTAAGGAGGTTCAACTGTAATTTGTTTTGATCTAAATAAATATATGTATATAAAAATCATTGCTAATAATGGGAAATGAGAAGTTTAACAGCTGCATTGTCATTACCACAATTATCAACTACATATTCGTTGACTTTTAAAAACTCGGTATATCGTCAAAAAAAAATCTCAAAACTACTTATAATAGAAACACACTAAAACATAGCTCTGGCTATTAAAACTTTCAAAACAAAAGCAAATTCAAACCTTGATTTATTTATTGATTAAATTTTAATCTTCATTTTTTTTGTAATTTTTCTATAATTTTTATTTAAATAACCCCGCGGTTTGAGTTGCACTTTAAACCTGCTTACAGGGTATTTCCCCGCTTTATGTTTAAGCGTAGTATTCTTAATTCGTTTGGTATTTTCCCAGCTCAGTCACACACACATACATACATATATAAATTGGTACACACATACATACATACATTCATATCTACATTTATTTAAGAGAGCTTACAAAGTTGCGCACTTCTTGTTTTTCTTTTTCGGCCAAAACTCAGCGAAGCGTTAACAGTTTGTTTGCAGAAACTTTTAACAACAATAAAATGACTAATACGAATTGTAATTGCTTCTAAAATTAAAGTTTTTTATTGTTCAATTTCGAAAGTAACAAGAATTTGTTGTATTGATTAGTAGACCCCCTAATGTTGTTTACTATTCAGTTTATTTAAACTGTCAATTTGCAACAATTTGTGATGCGTCATTGTTGTTAACTGAGTGCACAATCTGGATGGAGCCTGTTGCATATTTATAAGCCATAGAAGACAAATGTGAAAATGTGAATTCAAATGGAAGCCGACAGCATAAATAAGGCTGCACGCACACTGGAGGCTGAAAGCGGAGCTTATAGACGGAGCTGATAATTTCAGAACTAAAATGATAAATCAGCTCAGCTTTCAGTGTGCGCGCTTTCATACAAGCAGTGTGTTTGTTTTTTTTTTCAAGTTGATAAGCTCAGCTGTAAGCTCTGCTTTTAGCTCCCAGTGTGCGCGCAGCCTAATAAAGTGCATCTGCGGTTGGCAAGGGTAAGAAGAGAGCGCAGGAAATGGTGTAATCACTTGGCGAAAACTACGAGCATTTGGAATTTTGATGAGGAGTACCATAAACATGGAAAGAACACGCAAACACACATACACACATATTTATGAATAAATGTTACACATTTGAATCGTGAAACAAAGCGTCGCATTGTTGTTGTTTGTGTTTGCGGTACTTTTTTGATGCGCTGCTAAACTGTACGTTAATTGAGCGCTTATGTGTGTGTGTGTGTGTGCAGTGTGTGAAAGTGGGGGCAGATAAAACAGATAAAAGTACGCTGTTCAAATATATACGCAAAACAAATAGTGTTTGTCACGATACAAGTCTTGAAACTATGAACTGTGCACCAGGGACGGGAGGAACGATAAAAAAAGCTCAAAAATTAGTTTAAAAAAGCTAGTTTTTCATTTCATTAATTCTTGAATTTTCTTCCGAGGGGAAAAGTGAGCGCTCAAAATCAGTTGCTCAGAAAGAAACTGAACAATTTGAGCAGCAGCCGCACTGTTATTCACTAGATGTAAATAATTTCATCAATGTTTACCTCATTCTCCTGATTTTCATTATCACACGGGAATAATCCCGTTCCTATCGGATTATCATCCGTAGGAAAGGATTGCGAATTTTTCTAGCAAATGGCGTTTGAAAAAAGCCAGATTAGACGGGAAAAAGCGAATCTGGCACCACTGCTGGGCACGACTTAATTCACGACTTGACTAACAGGACGGAATATCGTTTATATGGTTACAATGTAAATGAAAACTAAACTATAAAAATATAATATTATAAAATTATCATGTAATACTCGTTTGAAAAGAGATAACACCGTGACGGTTTTATTTCAAGAAACCTAACAAAACGTAAGCCTGTCCAATTGGAGTAAGGGAAGTGAATAAAACTCAACGAAGCTAACGAAACAAATTAATCTAATTAGAAAACCACAATTATTTTCGACGAACCTGCAAAGTGTATTTCTCGCCGTCCACTGTTATGTCCTTGTTCATAAACTCCACGCCGATGGTATGGAAATTGTTCTCGTCATAGCGATTCGATACGAAGCGTGTAAGAAGCGCCGATTTGCCCACACCCCCGTCGCCCAGTATGATGACCTTGAGTAGTTTTGTTTTTTGCGGTGGGCGCATATTTGTCATTTTATACGAACGTAGGGCGACCGCCGGCAGTCGCAATAATTGTAATTACACCAAGTAAATTGTTGTGTTTAAAACTAAAAAAACTACGCAACAATAAATTATCTAGACAGTCGTCATACGGCTGTATTTCTTTGTGTCACCAATCACTGCATTTGTTTACAAAACCAATTTTGTTGTAATTATAGTAACGTGCACTTGTTTTTTTTTTTGTTGTGTTCAAACCCAACAATTAAAACGATTGAAATTGATCACCGCGCGGCGCCGCGTCTTGTTGGACCAACCGTCAGCTGTCAAATAAACCAAATGAGCTAGTTGTGCGGAGAACGTGTTCACGGAACTAACAGACTATTAAAAATGTAAACAAACTTTATTAACAGGCTGTTAAAAATATCACTATCGTTGATATTTCGATATGAAAAATATCATTTTTGTTTATATTCTTGACAAAAAAATATCGATAATATTGATGATATAAATATCTGGGCGCGATCTTAAATCAACCGTTTTTCTTCCTTAAAATAGTCATGCTACCACTAATGTTTGCTATTTTAATGCAAAATTGGCACTTTAGATATGTAGTGTCGTTTATTATTTGAATTAATTTTAGCCTCTTTGTTTCGTGAAGAAAAAAAGTGGCTGCATAAGGTAAAATGTATATCGATATATCAATATTATATCAACAATTTACTTCCCTAACTCGAATCACCATTAATCCAAGAAAAAATTTCGAGTTAGGGATTTTTTTTATAGTCTTTCAAATGAAAATACATATTCATTCATATTAAAGGCCTGTCTCCAGCACCGCGAAATTTTTATGTTAGGAATTTGCTATTTATTTCGTGTGTGTGGGACATAAATAAAACAGCTGTGCTTTTTATACAGCGCCAATTTTGAAAGTTCAACCAATGTAAAAAAAAATAAAAAAATGAACTCTGACGATAAAGTGATTGTGTTGGTGGCGGAATATATTGTTGCAAAAACCGTTTCATCTCACTTTTTGGTTTTGCGCACCGTTTTTTTTAAATTTTTTCAATCGACACTAGCGAAATAATTGTCGACAATATATTCCTGAGCTGTGCATCAGCTGTTCTCTCAGTCCACACACGCTGTCGATATGCCAATTATCGATATTTATTTGTGGATTTCGTTTAAGTTGCTGGATACTCAAGCAACGAAATCATAAACGAAAAGTTTCGGCCACAGTTTTTTTTATATGAAGTTTGACAGTTATTTTTATTTTCCGCGGTGCTGGATACTATGCTTAAATTGTGAACATTTTAATTTGTTTTTTTATCTTGTCGGGCTTACAAGCTTACTTACTTTACTTACTGGTTACTATAACAGAAAAAAACAGTAACTTCAAAATAAAACAGAATCAAAAATAAATCGCAATTTTTTGGTGATTTCCCCTAAAAATACGACTTTCAGACGCACGTGCCAATATTTTTGTTACAGTTAAGGAAAAATTCGACTTAAGGAAGTTCGAGTTACGGAAGCAGAATTGTATGAAATTTGCTCAGTAAACGCTATTGCCACCCGATTTTGTTCGAGTTAGAGAAAATTCGAGTTAGGGAAGTTCGACTGTATTTTTTAAAATACATTTCTATAAATATTTTATTAAATTATTTGCACAACAAAATCCAATAGTTTTCCATTGGCTTAATTGTAGTTTTAATTTTCTTCAAATTAACATTCAATTGGAATTGTCGTTCAGCCTTTGATAACCGCAATGGGACGCATTTTGATGCACTTCTTGCTGATTCCCGCCGCATGGCAGGTGTCCACCACATCGGTGACATCTTTGTACGCCTCGGGAGCCTCTTCCATAACTAGCTTTGGACTGGCAACTCGTATGGCAATGCCCAGTTGATCCAGTTTGTCCAGGACCTCCTTGTAGTCCAGATTACGGCGCGACTTGGCGCGTGACAAGGCGCGACCCTGTGAAAAGATTATATGTTAATTGAATCTCTGGGCTTCTTCTCTTTAAGATCAAGTTGTGCTTACGGCGCCGTGACAGGTGCTGCCGAAGGTCTCCTGCATGCCTTGCTCTGTGCCCGTCAAGACGTAACTGCAGGTGCCCATGGTGCCGCCAACGAGCACAGGTTGCCCCGTTAGCTGATAGTCGACGGGGATTAGGGGATGATGTGGCGGGAAGGCGCGTGTCGAGCCCTTGCGATGCACCAGCAGCTTGCGCTCCTTGCCGTCCACCATGTGGTTCTCCACCTTGGCAATGTTGTGCGAGACATCGTAGATGACATGCATGTCCAGATCATCGGGCGTTGTGTTGAACATCTTGGCAAACGCCTGACGAGTGAGGAACGTCATCGAGCTGCGATTCACCCAGGCGAAATTCGCCGCTGCCGCCATGGCCTTGAGGTAATCCTGTCCCTCCACGGAGTTGATGCGGGCACAGGCCAATTGACGATCGTTGGTCTCGATCTTGTCGCGTTTCATGGCCTTCTCCATTTCGACGAGGGCGTCGGTGGCCACCTGATGGCCAAAGCCACGGCTGCCCGAGTGTATCATGACCACCACTTGGCCCTTCTCCTCGATGCCCATTTTGGAGGCACTCCACTTGTCATAGATCTCGTCCACCACTTGAATCTCAGCATAATGATTGCCCGCACCCAATGTGCCCAGCTGGGGCAGACCACGTTTCTTGGCCCGCATGCTCACCTTGGCGGGATCAGCGCTCAACATGCGGCCGTATTCTTCGCAGTGCTCCTTGTCCTCGGCCCAGGCGTAGCCCTCGCGTAGTGACCAATCCATGCCCATTTCCAGTGCCTCCTCCAGATCATGGGCAGTCATTGGTATGATACCCTTGGAGCCCACGCCCACGGGTATGTGATCGAATAGCGACTGTGCCAGCTGCTCCTTCACCGGCTGCACGTCCTTCTCGTAGAGATTTGTGCGCAGCAGACGCACGCCGCAGTTGATGTCAAAGCCCACGCCACCAGGACTGACCACAGACAGTGGATTATCCATGTCGAAGGCAGCCATGTTGCCAATGGCAAAGCCATAGCCCGAGTGGATGTCCGGCAATCCAATCGAGCGTCCCACAATTCCCGGCAAGGCAGCGACATTGGCAATCTGCTTGACTCCGGGAAGGAATCCGCCAACGTCGCCGGGACGGCACGAGTTCTTCAGCTCCTCCAGCATCAGCTTCTCCAGGCGACTGTTCACATAGAAGCATCCCTCGACATTCATGTTGGGCTGGAAGCCCTTCTTGATACGCCAACAGTGATCATTGATCTTCTCCAGGTACTTGAGTTCCTCGTCGTACGAGCGCACCACCATTTTGCACAGCAAGTAACTGCTTCCAGTTGTTGGCAATATTTATTAAGCAACTTTCGCCTATTTTGATGCAATAAATACGCCTAATTTCGTCAGAATTTGCAATGCAATTCGACAATTGCCGGCAATGACTAATTACTGATTATAATAATAAAATCGACATATCGATAGATATTCTTTGGGGTAGAGGTGGAGAGCTATCGATAGTCGGCAGCATTGATAGTCAGAGATTTCATTTTTCAAACCACCGATAGCTATCGATAGTTTTCGATAGTGTGTTAAATTATAAATTTTTATATAAAACTCCAACTAAAATTTTAAATTGGTATTAATTTAGGTAATATAAAACTAAAAACAAATAAAACTCGTTATCACAATAATGTTTCGCTTATTAGCTATTGCAATAGCCAAAGTTCCGCGATCTAAAGTTTTATGTGTCCAGCCTACTGAATGTGGCACATAAGTTCATATTTAAACACTAAAATTTGTATTAGGTTTAGTTCCGTTACGTTCTTCTTATCAATGTCGTACAGATTTATAATTATTAAACACAAATCTTAAATGCAGATGTCAAATGCGAGCCTTTCTGTGACGAGTTGAGTCATAAAAAAACTATCGACCACTATCGATAGTGTTCGTCTGCTATCGATAGTGCTTGACCATCGATAGTGCCATTGATAGTTCTCCACCTCTATTGCAACTGCTAGGGCTGCAAATGCATTGATGACTTATAATATAAAAAATATTTTTAATACGTTTTATATTAAAAAAATATATAAATATTTCATATTTAAATGTAGTCAAATGTATTTTCCGTGAAATAAAAAATTAACAAAGAAGCTACATTTTATTTTAATCGCAAATTGATTTACTGATAAAAATATCTAGTTTTTCTCGCCACTGGTGGGCCGTAAACGTCAACGTTGCTGGACTGGTAGACTGCGATGCTCAGATGGGGATGCAGTTCGCTGACTTCACCCACATTGAACATCGTCGTGCCCACGAGCCAATTAATCTTAAAATAACGCAGACGACTAAGAATTGTTTTATCCAGATTAGCCGCATCCTTGTTGTACAAGGCCAATGTCTCCAGCTCCTTTGCCGAGTGCAATAGTAGCATCAATTGATTGTGATCCTCAATGTCGCAACGACTGAGATTCAATTCGCGCAGTAAAGGAGCAACTATGAGAATTTCCTTCACATAGTCACTCGTAATGTTCGCATGCTGAATTTTGAGTGCTCGCAGTCGTCCCGATTCTCTTGCGCCCACAAAGAGTTGATGCAGCAAAATGAGCACCTCGTCAGATCGAATGGAATAACCCACATTTACGCTGAGACTTTGAAGGTGCCTTCCAAGTGCCTGCAGCTGATCTCCATTGTATTGGGGCGGAGAACGCATACTGAACTCAAAGTGACGAAATCTGTGGAGCTGTCGCTCAATGGCATCGTCAATAAGAGAATGGATATTACCAAAGATTGCTAGTAGCTCGTGCAGCGAAAAGTATTGGAAAATATTGTCCAAACAATCGTCGTTAAGTGTCAACAGCGAAGTGATCGGTGAATCCATTTTGAATGGCGACTGAAACGAAGAATTTGAAATTGTCAAATGGGCGCGTAAGTAATCGTATATCGCATAAATCGATAATAGAAATAAGTGAACATGCTCACTAGAGGTGGAGAACTATCGATTGTCGGCACCATCGATAGTCAACGATATTATTTTTCAAACCATCGATAACTATCGATAGTTTTCAATAGTGTGTTAAATTATAAATTTTTATACAAAATTCCAACAAAAATTTGAAATTGGCATTAATTAAGGTATTATAAAAGTAAAAATAAATAAAATTCGTTATCAACAATAATGTTTCGCTATTAGCTATTGTAATAGCCAAAGTTTCACGATCTAAAACTTTTTGTTCAGTCCACTGTTCATGCGCTCGGACTTGACTGAAATGGCGGGCACACATAAATAAATATTAAAACATAATAATTTGTATTAATTTTAGTTCCGTTTCGTTCTTCTTATCCATGTTATGAAAAAAAATATTTATTAAACACAAAACTTAAATGTAGATGCGAAAAGAGAGCCATTCTGTGACGAGTTAGCGTCATAAAAACTATCGACCACTATCGATAGTGCATGTCAGCTATCGATGGCGCCTCGATAGTGCTTGACCATCGATAGTGCCGATAGTGCCATCGATAGTTCTCCACCTCTAATGCTCACACAAATGAGTAGTGTTAGTAAACAACAGTGACGTATGCGCAAATGCTGCCAGACTGCAAACAAAGTGTGACGCCATACACTTCAAAGTGGTGACGTCACAATGTAGCCGCGTAGGTATTTTGCCATTAGATTTGAATTTAACGAATCACATTTCTTATATTAAGCCTCGTATATTTTATAGAATAAAAAAAATTTGTAATGTCGTATTTTTGACGCAAAGTGGTCGATAAGTCCATTGTGAATCGTATATCGTCAATCGATAATAAATCAGCTGTTGGCGCGTGTGCATGTGTATGTATGTATGTATTGTTTATATCTGTGCTGTCTACGTGTTTGTGGCCGACGCCGCTCCAAAATTGAAGTGAATCATATATAAAACTCGTCTTCAACTTGCGCGAAACTCACGAGCAGCAGCAGCGTTCACTGCCATTTCAGCAAAAATATTTTCAATTCCGAACGCGAACGCGACGGATAAAACTTCGACCACTCAGTCGCCGTCGACTCCAAACTGCTGTGTGGTTGTTTTTGTTGTTGTCGTGTCGCGGTACAGGAAAAAATTGTTTGCGTGGATTACAAATTTAAGTTAAACTACGTTTTGTCTGCGGCTTATTTGAATGTTCCAATTGGAATTATATATGTGTCAATAAGTGTATATACGAGGCGTGGCACTGTTTGTGAAAAACTCTGTGTTAACCCAATTGGAGAATTCAACACACACGCACACAGTAATAGCTGAACTAGAGCAACAGCAATTCAAAGGAAACGTCGCAATGGATGATTTAGGTGAGTGCACACCAAATAAAAATACTTCCTGTTGCCATAGAACGTGTCACCCTGTCTATAACACAGGGTGCGGCAACGTGCTTAGGCTAGAGTGGAGTAGCTGCTGCTGTGACTTCAAGGTCAATTGTTGTTAGCGGCACACACCATACAAATATACATAAAACTAATTAGCATTCGCCGTAAGCAGTTTCGGGCAACTGCCGCTAGATGGCGCATTTATGAGTCTTTGAATTTCTTTTACACCTTCGAATAAGACACATCGCCTCTTATCTGTTTTGCTTGCCCGATTAATCATGTTTTATGATTAGCCTTCCCCTTATCGCACTAAAATTAATTCATGTATTTTGTGATGTATATTTTTCGAGACCCCGCCCAATGCTTATCGCAGCTTATGGATACTTTGCATCCTCGCCATTGCATTCTTTGCGATTTTATGATTTATACGCATTCCTGGAAATCAAAGCGAAATCAGCAACAACAACAACAACAGCAATGTTTCGTGTCTCATGGGCAGTGTTGCCAACTCTTCAGGTCATAAAAAAGCTAAAAAGTTTTTTTTAGCTAAAAAAACGCTTGAATGCTAGGCTACTTAAGCCGCCATTTGACAATTTGTCCCGCCTTTGTCAATTGCAACGCGCTAGATCTAGCGAGAAATAGCTAAATAGGCAACACTGATCATGTATGTCGACGTTGCAATCATTCACACGTTAGCAGTTTGCAAATAATGCACATTGAAAGTCGCTTTTGTCATTCGCCTTCGTATTGTTAATGATGTGGCTTCGTTAAGTTGGCCCAACTGTTAATTGGGTTTGCGGCTTATTTGTTTGTTTTGTTTTCCACACACTGTTTTAGTCATCATCAGCAGAAGTTTTTATATCGTCATCTTGTATCGCAGCTGCTACTCGCTCTTCTTACTTTATTTTCTTTATGACACAATTTCTCGACTGTTTACTGCCTGTTGCGCTTGTTCTTAATGTCTTTTGATAAGCACACATACACACAAATATATACATGTGTACAAACAGAAGAGTGGGCACATTCCTAAGAGTTGAGTAAAGGCCACTCACATACACACACATACACAACTGACTAAGTTGACAGCTTGGCTGCAACTTTGAGCTCAGCTGACTGCACTTCGCCCACGCACAGTGGTGCACTTACACGCAAAATGAAAGCACAAATTTCCCCATTCATGAACGAGTTCGAAAAGAGTGGAGTATGCCCACTTTATTGATCACTCCCGTCAAAGAGTCTACCCACTCGACACACGCAACGTCCGGAGTCGGATTGCGTGTGTAGTTGAAGTTGTAGATGTGTCTCTTCTCAGCACTGCAACTCATCACAACGAAAATTACACTGAACTGAGAATGTACAACGCATTGAGATTATATTTAAATCTGTTTGCATGTAAATGACAACAATAGTATACAAACGTGTACTCGTCTTATCGAACGTATCAGTGCATATTATACTTTTTAATCTCAACGTACTCGTAAAATTTCTTTCTTATACCACTGTAAAGCATTTGACAATCTTTGTCTGCGTTTTTGCTAATTCCTCTTTTCGCCTGTTGCCTCCCACTTGCGGCTTTCGCTTTGCGGTTTTGTTGCTGTCGACGCGACGGCGTTGTCATCACAACCTCATCATCACGACTTGCAGCAACCGCAGTCAGACGAACGCTGACTGAGCGACAGCAAAGCGAAACAGATGAAATGAACAACGTTTGGTTTATTTATTCGCTCTCTTTCAATTAGTCTTTTACCGGCGCTCTCAAACTGCGCGCGGCGCTCACGAGAGTAGCGCTGCGTTTGTTTCTAATTAAGCTCTTTCGACGCTGCGTTTCTTTGTTCCATTTCATGTTCCATTTGGTAGTGCAAGCGCCAAGTTCCATTTCAGTTGTTTGCGACGCTTCTGCTTAACGGGACGCAGCACGCGCACGATACACTCGCGTCCAAAATGAGGAATAACAACAAAATATGAAAACAACATTTAAACAAAATCAAAGTCAAAAGTTCAGAAAAACATTCGAAAGCATTGTGCCGGTTGATATACCGTGTAATCGGGCAATCAATACCAAGAAAAAGTGTCGTCGACAAATCAATCAATCAAACAATCAAGTGCTCAATGTGAATCAAAATACAAACCAAAGACAGAAAAACTGCACAAAAAGTCAATGAAAAATCGGTGGGGATTTTAGCGTGGGAAAATTATTTACTTTGCTCATGTCCAGCAAAGCCATAGTACGAGTAGGTAATATTTAATATTTTTGTGGGTAAATAAAAGATAATAAATACAAAGCTCCGTAAACTGTATTACTAAGATAAACCAAAAAGGAATTTCAGTAGCTAAATTGATAAGACAAAAAGCCAGTGAAGAGAAGACTATGTTTTTATATTATATGGCCAATAGATTAATGATCTCACTGTCACTCTCTAAATCCCGCGAACATCGTTGTATAGCTTTTAGAATTTTAATTTAAACTAATTATGAAGCTAATTCCCAAATCGAATAAACAACTAAAAAAAGAACAAAATGAATAACGAGAAATATGCCTAAATGTGACAAGAGAACAAAAATTTTGGGTAGCGCCATTAATTATAAATGTCCCCGACAAGCGGATTATAAGCGAAATTTAAGAAAAATTGAGACACAACTCGTAGGCGTCTAAAGAGGGAAATCTATTTGATGAGTTCTCATCTAAATGCATGTAACTCGTGACTGGAAAATTGGAACAAAACAAAACAAACAACGCAAAAATAATAATAACTACGAGTCTACGACATTTCCTGACACATATTTCAATCATTTGACTTGCGACTCTCCTCCCAATACCAAAGTATCTCAGATTACGACAGCACACACAAAGTGCCTGAAATATTGGATACATTGGTTGTGGATAGAACTGCGCTTGCATCCATTAAATGCACTTAGTGCAATTGCCGCCAAACGAATTTCAATTAGTCACAATATATATCTGTATCTATCGGATGCCAAGCAATCGTTTGTTTATGACGAAACAGCTGTTCCCCTCCATTCCATTTGCCGCCCACACGCATGCGTTGAGGGCAACTCCATTGGGTTTCGATTTTACAGGGTCCGAACTAGAGATGGGCACGGGCCGGGCCGGGCCGGGCTTCGTGTCCCGTGGGCTTTTCTTCGTGCGGGCCCGGGCCTAAGTATGAAGCCAGAAGCCCAGTAGGTCCCAGTAAGTCACGATTTAACACATACTTTTCAAACAAAATTTCTGTAACAAAATTTCTTTTCTGCAGAAAAAAGAGCAAAGAAAAAGTTTAAGACTCCAGCAAAAAAGGATCAAAAATAAAATTTGAAACAAACGAAAAATAAAGAAAAATAATAATAATAAAAAAAATGTTTTTTGTAGTAATATCGGGGCGGGCCTCTTTGAAAATTTGACCGGGCCGGGCCTGGACCGGGCCTGAAAGACTAATTTAGGGCCCATTCCGGGACAGGCCTTGAAAAGGAGGCCCGTGCCCATCTCTAGTCCGAATAGATGTTTGTACAAACCATTAGTTCAAATATCGCAAGAAGAAGAAGAAGTAGAAGAGCAGTTAGCACCTCTTAGCTTCTCTCTCTCTCGCTCTCTCTATCAGTCCTCCCCACTTTGCGTTCCCACTGCAATGAGTTCATCATTCATTTTGTTAGCATTGTTGTTGTTGTATAGCTAGTTCTCGTGCTCAATCGGCGAACAGATTCTTATCTCCAAGTGCCAACTCATAAAATTTCAATTAGTATGCGTTGTTTTTGTTTGCTCGACAAAAGGGAGAACTAAACAACTCTCTCTCTCTCTCACTCTCCTTTTTTAAAAAAAGATTTTTATGTCAATACTCTCAATGAGTACGGCTTCAATTCGAAAAAATTATGTAAAAATACATCGAAAAGTCGACAACTCGATTTTCGTGGAAACAATTTTCGAGCACTTCAACCCCATTTTATTTTTTTAATTTAATCGATTTTCATGAAAAATCTACAACTTACTAAAGTTGATTAGGCCAACGAAGTTCAATGGCAGAACTAACTTCAGTTAAATGTTAAAGCTTTAAATTCTAAATTTTGATTTTTCGGAAAAGTGAAAAAATCCTTTTAGAGGAACAAAATTATTTGAACGAAATGAACTAAATTTGAATGCTGAAAAAATTAAGAGGCCGAACCATGATCAAAATGATATTCTGTTTGGAATGAGGATCAGTTTGGGCAAAGTTTGAAGTAGGCCTGATTTTTGAACTGTATGGTTTCTTTTAAAATAAGGTTTTAAAGGAAACTCTTTAATTATTTGGATATTCCTTTTTAATATTTATCATATTCAACACATAGCATAAATCTCAAAAACAGAAAACTTTACAAAATTTCTATTCATTCTTTATTTCTGAATGATGATACAAAAATGGTTTTGTCCTTAAAAATTTCTACACCACAAACCTCTTCCTGGTTATAAAAGAGGGAGCTTTTCAGCTTAACAGCTCTTTCTCAGGTTTGGTGATTGCCAACATCCATTTCGAAGCTTTCCCTAATTTTACCTTTCAGCGTTACAACGGATCGTACATACAAAGTTTAGGACATAGTGTAAATGAATTTTATTGCGGCATAAACTGGACAAGTTTATGGGCAATACTGGTACGGGTATAGATCACCCACGTGAATACCCGCACATACAATACATAATTACATTTTCACCCTTCGCTTCTCACCTTTGGCGCCTTCAACAAGGTCAGGCACACAGACGCACACACACACACACACATCTTAATTTTATGTACTTACCAATAAAATATTTCTATAGTATTTATATAGAGATCGCGTTCACCCGAGGCATCGGTCAACGTGCGTCCAAGTCCATCGAGCACGAGCTCTTGGAATTTCCTTTAGACCAAAAAAAAAAAAAAAATAAAAAAAATAAAAAAAAGAAGAAATGAAAAGAAAAGTGAAAAAAAACAGCAAGAATTATCGTGCCTTTGACTTTTAAATATAGAAACTGGCAAACACGAATAGCGTTTGTTAAATTTGTTGTTGTTATTGTAATTGTTGTTGTTCTATTCAGATCCGACGTCATGGCCAGACCTGGAAAATGGTGTGCACGTTATCCCAGGGCTCCACATTAGAAGCTACCTTTTTGGCAATGCACTGCGGAAATGTTGTGCCTTTCTTATTTTTTGTATTTTTCTCTTTTTTTTTTTTGTCAATTAATTTCTTTTTTTGGTTGTTTGTTGATGACTTTGCTCCGCTGACGAGACGAAACGACAAAACGTCGTCTTTGATTTGCCAGTACTTTTTATTTTTAGTTCTCGATCAACGTGTTGACGTAATTTGGCAACCTTGATTCCCCGCTAGCATCCATTCCAACAACAACAACTCGAACTAAAATATATAAACCTGCTGCTGCTGTGATCTTTTCTTTTTTTTTTTCTTTTTTTTTGTTTTAGCTTCTAATTTATGTTTATTATTTGTTACCTTTTTCAATATGTCGTTATTTGTTTAGACACATGTTAGTTGTGTGTGCGTTTTGTATTTTCTTTTTGGTATTTTTATGGTATCATAAATCTGGCCTTATGGCGCTCGGATCAGCGCGATCATCCCAATGTGCACTTGTCATCCGTCGAAGCTCATAAATTTCCAAAGTTTCATATATCAACTCTGCATTGTTCCATTTATTTGAACAACCCACGAATGCGTTTGACTTTGAATTGGGTCATTTTTTATTATTAATCGTTAATCCAAATCTAGATTTATTAAAGAATATCTGGTTTGATATTTGGAGCCAATGAAGATAAATAAAATTAATTTGTTTGACATAACAGAAAAATGTTAAACATGACTTGAAAACATTGTTAACAGTTTGAGCAAATGCTATACCTCTTTAAAAATCTTGAAGCAGAGTTGTCATCGTATATTTCGATCCGCATGTTTTTCTCTTTTCTTTAATTGCCATCTTGATACTATGAATTGTTCTCTAGGGCAAAATCTGTTGGTCTATGGGGCAACATTAAAAAATATTATCTTGTATCACTTGGAAAGATTTTCTGGTCATTTATAAATATCATTATGTGAGCTTGTCTTCATCTCTAAATTGTTTAACATAACAATTACATGTTGATTACCAACTTGATAATGTAAATCTAAATTGATATTTTTTTACATAACCTAAGTATGTTATCAAAGGATCTCATCAAAAATATTTCTGCATTTGTGAACTTTATTTTCCTTATTTTCTTTGTTGATCTTCTGCAGTGCATTCACAATTTTAGATTATTTGATGACAACTTTAATAACTGATAGCACTTAAATGTTCTCTTACAAACAATTTAAATTCACTCCCAGCTATGTTTCCATTTCTAATGTAATATCCCCAGTAGGAAATATTTATATCATTAAGTTGTTATGTTAGGGGTGGGACTGAACTATGATAGACAGGCGGATACCGAATGACAGCCGAAACTCACGCAAACAAAGCGACAAATCCGTCGACGGGTCCCGAAAGGCCAAAAATAAAAATGCGCTTATAAATAATTCAAATAGTTCTAGGGCCAAGGAGGCGAAGCTGTAAAAAAGACATATTCTCTACAAAGCTTTTAAATAAATCAGCATTTTTTACCGGTTGGCCTGTCTATGTCTACATAATAAATGAAAGTAGTTTGAACTTTTGGCGTACAGATTTATGATTTTTCATTGGCTTTTTAATGCAGCTTAAAAATCAAAGTGTTAAACAATAATGGATAGAACAATGTACGGTAAAATCGATCCGGGTGCGCGACAACCCTATCGCACAGTAAGGAGCAAGGGTATTCAACCGGGCTGTAAGTACTTTATATTGATTCACCTCAACTAACCCGACTCCGTTTCTAACTTACGAAATACACTTTGGTGCCGCTTTGCAATTTGTTCATTTGGAGTGAAATATTGAAAATTCACTTAAATTAATTTTCGATGATGTTTTTGTTAATAAATCAGTTATCGGCAACTGAAGTGATAGTTTGCAAAGCGCCATCTATTGCTCGTTTCAGAAATCTTAAGTGCTCAAAAACTATTGCAGACTTTTAGGCATTGTAATTTTGTAGTTTTAAAAAATTAATTTGTTGTGTGCAGATCGTTCTCTTGCCTTAATATACAACAAGAAACAAACGTTAAAAATTGTTTAAATAATACAGAAGAAGACAATTAATTTTTATTAACACGATATGCATACATATTTAATTCATACATGTTGTACATGAACATGTGTATAAACATGTTTAACTTTTAAAAACTTACAAGTTACTGAAAACCGTAAGAAATTAATAAAAATATTTAGAAAATACGTGTCAAGAAACTCAAACATATAACAGTTTCTTAAAATATCGATAGCTTACACAATCTGGAACAAAACGTAAGGAATTGGTGTTTTTATGTCTATTGCATACGCAAACGTAAACAAATGTAAAACAAACAACACCAGATGACGTAACACCCACACACACATACACATGCGCATTTTATTGCAACTGTGCTGTTGTGAAAAGGGTCAAGTCAAAATGATTCTGAATCGATCGCAACTTTTTGTAGCAGATGCTCAATAGATAGTCGCTTGCGCCGATCTTTGTATACCCTACATTCTTATGGTGAGTTTGAAGGGTATGTTTCAGTTAAAAGAGAGAGCTGTCAGTGCTTCTAAGCTGATGAAAACTTGGGGAAATTTAAAATTCACTAAATTATATAATTTAATTACAGTCGAACTTCCCTAACTCGAATTTTCTCTAACTCGAACAAAATCGAGTGGCAGTAGCGGTTACTGAGCAAATTTCATACAATTCTGCTTCCCTAACTCGAACTTCCCTAACTCGAATTTCTCCTTAACTCGAACAAAAATATTGGCATGTGCTTCTGTAAGTCGAATTTTTCGGGGAAATCGCCAACAAATTGCGATTTATTTTTGTTTCTGTTTTATTTTGAAGTTACTGTTTTCTGTTACCAGCTCGTTTGGGTATGTTATAATGATGTACATTAACATGTGGTGATTCAATATGATAAAATATTGCATAAACAATTCTAAAGGCTGGTGAATTATCCTTAGGAAAGGCAAGTGATGACCACTACTATATAGGGCCTTGAACAAACTAGAAGCCCTTTTTTTTAGAAAATAATACAAAAAAAATAATTATCAGACCCTAATTTCCGATAATTTAAGTTCTGTTTAGCTTGAAGAATACGAGAAAAGTAATTTGAAGTGAATGAATTAATATAACTAATTTCTAATTTTTTTTAGTTTTGTTTAACTTTAAAGACACAAAATTTAACAGCTCGCAATTTGAATGTATGAGTTTGTAGTAACCAGTAAGTAAGTAAGCTTGTAAGCCCGACAAGATAAACAAACAAATTAAAATGTTTGTTTATTTAATATGAATAAATATGTAGTTTCATTTAAAAAACAAAAAAAAAAATAATTCCCTAACTCGAAGTCTCCCTAACTCGAACTTTTTTCTTGGATAATGGTGATTCGAGTTAGGGAAGTTCGACTGTATTTAATTTAAGTTAAGTTATTTTTATTTAAAAATTATAAAAATTCTATCACACTCTAAAATTAACTCGTGTAGAGTATCTTTATGTCGAGCAGTTTTCTGAATTTTTGTTTACACTGCTCTTCGCAATTACACACACATGTTGATGTGTGTACAAAAAAAACACCTAAACATTATTTTGAGATTGCATCGAAAGTGAAGTCTCTACTTGTCAGACATTGATTTGAATATTTTGAATTCAGTTTGTAATTAGACGCCGCGCGGTCTTCATCATCATCGTCCGTTCAAATTGTGCATTGCGAAACATGAAAATCGGTAAGCTGCAATCTGTGAAATTGCGATTAAGACGGGGGGCAGGGTTACGACTACTACGATGACGACGTGGTTCATTCATTAGATCATTCTCATAGCATTCATTCAGCACCCGAAGCGACTACTTCAATTTATTCGCGTATTCGTTGTGGGCGTCATATAGTTTGTGACACTGTTCTGCTTTTTGTATAGTATCAATATACGTATACTTGTGTGTGTGTGTACACATTGGTACAGATGTATTTACCTGTATCGCCGATTGTGTAAGCTCTTAATTGCTAAGGTTTTTGTAGTTGATTCAATGTTATAACAATAAGCCTTGGTAAAACAAGTAAAAAATATTATGTTGAATACAAGTGACTTTTCGGTTACTCTGTAACTCTCAAATACACGTTTACAAGGTTGCTTACACATATCAATACCGATATATATCGGCCAGGAAAGCAGTGTATTTGTCTAAATTTACACTGCTTCGTCTTGAACTGCTTTAATTTTGGAATTTATTGTATGATCTTTATGAAATTTAAGGAAAATAAAGATAATAGAGAAAACAACATCCAGAAACAAAAATTTATCCCTCAAAATGCGATTGTAATTTATAATTTAAAAAAAAAAAATGAAATGCTTACAAAAATCTACGGCCTATCTATTGCCGTTTAAATACTCATTTTCATTAAATACTGGGTATATTTAACTTGGTTCTAACAGATGTCAATGCAATGCTTGTGATTAGCATTAAGTGAACCTTTGGCAGACCGGAAATCAGTTTTAAAAACTTGTCAAAATCTTTCGGAACCAGTTTGCACATTATCTCTCCTGTTGTATCTTACAATGAGATTTGATATATGAATTGGGTCATATTTAATTTTGGGTAGACCATTTAAATTATTACTTGTTAACCTTTATGAACTGACCAAAAAAATAAAAACAAATAATCTTGGCAATCAATTGTGCGGTTTATCGTTAAAATAGAAGAGCAAAAACAAAAAAAAAAAAAACAATAAAACAACGCGCTGTCAAATTAATACGAAATAATCAACAGCATCACTTTTAATTTGTTGCCGTTGTTGTTGTTGTTATTATTTTGTTGATTTGTTTTTGCATACTAATTTTAGTTTTGGTCAAAGTCAAGTGAGTCATCCGTCGGGTCCCCAAACACTACAAGTGCGCCGGATACTGTTTGACGATTCTGCTCGACAGGTGGCGCCTCTACGACAAACGCCCACAAAGAAGCCTGTTTGGCTGTGGCAGCAACGGCAACACAACAAATGGCAACGTTTACTCAACACTTTTTTTTTGTACAACCAAAAGTGTTGTAATCAACAGCAACAGCGAAAATAACAACATAGCAAACATATATTCAATTCAGTTTGAGCGAGTTTTCCCACCCTCTCTTGAGTGAGTTGGACGCTGCACACTGGTGTCAATTTGTAAATCTTTGAGAGTAAATAAACAAAATTTAATATTTTCATTTGATATTTTAAATATTATACTCGTTAGGAACACTTCATTTTACTCTTTTAGAAATATGTATTGCCTTTATTTATAAATTTAGCTTTACCAAATCAAAATATATAAATGTTTCCACGATATATTAGTGAAATTCCCATTTTCCAATATTTCCAATAAATTTTAAATACTTAAATTATTATAAATAAGACTAGATAGCAAAATGTACTCATTTATTAATTAAAGTTAACCAAAGCTAGGATCAATGGAAACAGCTGTTGTTAGAAACCCCAAATACTAGACTCAGTACCAGTGTGCGCTGCTGCCGTGAGACTCGCAGCAGCCTCAGCTTCAGCAACGGTTTTCGTCGGGCGTCTTGTTCAGTTGCTTTTAAGATTTTGCCGAGCGAAAAATTAATTTTTGGTGCTCTCTTGTCGTCGTCGTCGTCGTTGCCGTCGCAGTCTCAGTCACTTTGTGCGTGAAAATCGTCGATCGATCGATTGTTTGTGTTTGTGTTCTGTTAGCATTTGTTTTATGCAAGTGTGTGTGTGTGTGGGCGCCAAAATAATATTTTGGCAGTAAGCGAATGTATGTGTGTGTGTGTGTGAGTGAGTGAGAAGAATTTAATTAACGCAACAAATTTCAATCAAAGCAGTAGCAATAACAACAACAGCAAACATCAAATAAATGAATCAGTTGAAAACGAAAGTGACAACAGTAAACTGCAAAAATATGTAACAATGTCAACAGCAATTGCGAGCAAAGTAAAGGAGAAGAAGAAACTGAAGTACCAACAGCAACAACAACAACAGCATATGTAGCAGCAGCAGTCAAGAGCATTAACAATAACAACAACAATTGAATGTGCGCGTGTTGCTTGACCTGCTCTACGCGTTGTGCTCACCCACGCTCTCTTTCGCTCTGTCTGTCTCGAGGCTGCCCTCGCTCTCTCAGAGCATGCATTGTGCAAACCGTTTCAACAGCTGTCATGTGGTTGACTGTGACTCTAACTATTGTGACTGTTAACTGCAGCTGTCCGTTCACTCCCTCCTACTGTTGTAAATGAAGTCTCTCTCTGTCTCACTTTTTTTTGCATCTCAGCTGCCTTCGTTCACTTATTTTTTGATTAACTGCATCTCTGCAAACTTCAAAGTGTTGTTGACTCAATTGATGCTCTCTTGTTGCTATTATGGCGGCTTTTAATTGATTTTAATTGCGTTTTGATGAACGCAACTTGACGAAAAATTTAACCAATCGTTTAAATTGTCATCATCTCAACTGCATTTTGTCGTTGTTATTTGATGGCTTTTTAATGAATCTCTCACATTCTTCTTGGCAGTACAGTTGGCGTGTACACTTAGAGAAATATCTATACAAGGTATTTCTAGAATTTCGCAATTAGAAATTGAAATTTTTACATTTAGACAAATTACACTCTAGAGACAATTTTTGTATGAAAACTACTTAAATTTATAGTTTATTTTGAAGACGTAGATCCAATTATTTATAATGCCGACAAAGGGACTTTCTTTTATAGTTCTGTCTATTAAAATTTCGTTTTTAATCTCTTTTTAAAGCAGTTCCAGCTTACAGATTGATCTCAAATCCCATTGCGACACTCACAACAAATCATTCCCAACAACAACAACAACAACATAAATGTATAAATTTCAATTTATGTCACTTTCCGACCCATTTCCTCTTTACACAGTGCGCATCATAATTCTTTCCACCAAGTTTTGACGCTGACCCACTGAAGCGCGACGTTCTGATAACCCTGTCAGTTCTATATTTAGACTTTCTCCCCTATGTTATATAGCGAATTACCATATGGCAGAGCAGACTATAGAACAATATATAGACAGGCACTCCAAAGAGTCAACCACATGATCATGGGCCGACTTTTTATTTGTTATTTGTATTTGTTTTGGTTCAGTTCCTTTCGATTAATGTTTAAGCAAATTGCGAAACAATTTGCAATTGGCCTGATGTTTTCCATAACCGAAAAAGCCTTTTAAATATAGATCATGGTTCAGCGATCCATCCATCGTCTCCTCATACAGTTGCTCCCTTTTGGCGTTTTTATTATTTTTAATTTTCACAATAAATTTGCTGCCAACAAATCGCGTCACACCTTACCCCCATTTCCCCTTTCCGCACCCACTTCTTCACTCAGTCTGCTTTTATATAACTCAAGATTTGTACTCAATTTGAGTGATTTTCTCGTTCCCCTTTCGCCATTTTGGCATTGGCCCAGTTGCAGGTGTCTATGGGGTATATATGGCATAACTTTTGAACTTATCCGCCAATCGATGCCAATAACAATAATGAATCAAGTGGGATGCACTAGTAGATACCCTGTAAAGAGACTAAGTGATTAAAAACTTCAAAATATTTAATTATATTATGATAATATCAAATACATATTACATAAGAATTTCTATACATAATTAAATGCACTGAAAGATTCCCTGTAATATGCTCTAAAATATACCCTATTCGATTTGTATTCAAAGAGAACAACTTGATGATTTCTATGATTTATTTTTGGTTTTTTCTCAAGTGATGTCTTAATCGCTGGCTGTCATGTTTCTTGTTGGACAGTGTATTGTCTTATGTTGTTTTGGGTTCTTATCTTTGTCTTGGCCAGGTCAATTGGATGAGTGACAGTTTCTAGAGCTATCCCTCATCGAATTCAACAATCACATGCCATGTTTTCTAGTAATTTTGTGGCCGTGTCTATTGATTGTTTGTGCTGCTTTTAGCCAAATTATAGGAAAAACAGAATGCAAACAGCATTAATTTGAGCAAATATATATTTAACAAAACAACAAGACACACATACTTTTATATTCATTCATTTATTCATACTTATATCATCATATATGTGATATTTGTTGCCCTGGTGCGAGATCTTTAGCTCGCTCGACTAGTTCGTCCCACGAAAAACATATCAAAAATGTTGTGTTTAGACCTTGTCTACTGTTGATGGTCGTCGTATTGCACAGTACCCCTCAGTACCCCTCACTTCTCCTATTCTTCGCCATCTGATTGACTATGTTTATGGCCACTTTTGGGCGCAGTGTGGGAGTCTTCTCCATGGCTTTGCTTTCTGATTGAGTTTTCTTGCCATTTTGCTCAAATTCAGTCAGTTGGCAACTAAGTTTACAATCGTCTATTTGCTGTTGTTTTTGCTGTTATAATTAAGTCAATGTTAATGTCACATTTCTAATAAAGGAATTAACGAAAACGTTCATACCTCGTTCAGAGTCTTCAATCGATTTTGGCCATATTTGTTCTGGCTAAGAAATGTCTTCGAAACTGATATCATCATCGTTCCGTAGCACGCCCCTCAACGACTGCTTCAAAGTGGGCGCGTTTGAGAGACGTTTAGGTAAGTCCAAGTCCAAGTTGACGAACGTTGGTTGTTGGTTGTTGACCACTGAGGCCACTGACTTTAAGTGTTAGAACAGCTATCAATGCCAAGGTCAAGTTCAACTGTTGGGTTGATCTAGTCTTCATATTCCCAACCAACTACACTTATTTACATTTTTAGTAACATAAGTAAATCGCAAACTTAATAAAAGGTATATTTACAGTAAAAAATACAGTCGAACTTCCATAACTCGAGCTTCCTTAACTCGAGCTTCTTTAACTCGAATTTTCTCTATCACAAACTAATTCTAGTGGCAAAAAACTTAACAAAAAAAGAATTCCATAAATCGAACTTTTTCTTTGGATAATGGTAATTTGAGTTAGGATAGCCCGACTGTATATATTTTAAACGTTATTATCCACTTGTATTAAATTTTACATAACATAAATCAGAAATCGCTTTTGCTTGAATTTCACTAAATTTTTTATGAAATTTAAGTGAAATTCAAGTGAAAGCGATATCTGACCCACCCCTGATAAAGAATATTTTCAACTATTAGAACTCCACAAATTTGATTAAAAGTTAAAAGTATTGCATGCACCAAATTATCTAAATATAAAAATGTAGAATGAAGTATCTACGATTCTGTAAAGTATATTTATTCTTGATCAGCATCAACAGCCGAGTTCGTCTGACCGTATTATATTTTATTAGTAATTTTTTGGTATTATCAAATATCATCTCACCTAATCGCAACAAGATCGGCCAAACAGAATGGTAGTAATGACTTTTTTTTTTTTTTTTAACAATAACGAAATTTCTTATATTTGGTAAGTGTGGAATCCGTACATACAAATTAGCAACATAACCAACACAGATTTGGTATAAATAGAATAAGGACCAAACCTCTTGCGTAACGCAAAGGACTTGCAAGGTAGTAATGACTGATTAAAGTCTTTAAGCACTGTAACTGCCTAAAAGTATGTAATAAAAATTATTTTATGACCATGTATGTAAAAAACTCAATAGAGAAAATGAATCTCGAATAAAATATGGACTCATTTTTGTTAACATATCGTGTTATATCAGACAGAAATATACTCGTATTGCAAGCGTTGTTAATATTAATTTTATTACTTGAACGACAGAGCTTTAGATTTCATTAAGTTAATTAAGTTAAGACACAAACCGACGACGTTTTCTTTAATAAAGAATGTTGATATAAGACAAAGGCGAAAGGCAAACAAACTGTTGACATACTCACCGAGTATTCATTTCTTATCAGTAACTTTTGTCAAGATATATATATAGGTTGTGAAAGAAACTAGCAGAGAATTTTTTTTTGTGGGTTGGACGGCAGTTATCAGTGAGCTATGCGTCAGAAAAGCTGCTTCAAGTGAGCTGAGACTATAGGCCATGGCTAACTATGGCGATTACGACAATCTGAGTATAATATGAGCCATAAGTTGAACTTGTAAAGTAGTAAAATTGTAATTCTTCTCTTTTATCTCTCTCTCTCTCTCTCTTCAGATGCACTCCTTGCTGATTTGCAGAATAGCGTGCCGGGGCAGCCACAACAACAACCACAGCCACAATATGGAACGGTGCAACCCAAACCGCAGCAACAACAACAACAGTTGCAACAGCAGCAACAGCAACAGTTTGTGGACAACACGCCGGGTTATGGCAGCCTGAGGGGCAAAGCGCAGCCGCAAGTGGTAAGTGGCAAGTTGCAAGCATATCATAGAAATTTCCTCACTCAATACTCGCTCTTTTGTTACAGTATCAGGAGCATTATAGCGTGGAGACGCGTTCTCCAGCGGCAGCTGACTTTAATGGTCTTGGCCATCAGAGCAATGGCCATCAGAATCATGGCAACGGCTCACTGCCACGTTCCGGCTATAATAATGGCCAAAACAGCTCGGGATTGTCGGAGTTGGACTCGCTGTTGCAGGACTTGCAGAATGCGCGTTATCACAACGGCAGCGCGGAGCGAAAGGGTAAGTTGAGAAAGAAATGGATCTATATCAGGAAAATAGATAAATTGCATAAGCAACTAATGAACAAATTCATACAAATTTAATTAAATATTTAAACCTAATTTTTAATTTATTTTGCTAATGCATGACTCTAAATCAGCGGTGGGCACGAAATCTGAATTGGGTGCAGCTCCCGGAGCTCATTTGTGCCCACCGCTGCTCTAAATCAAAGTCAACTCATTAAAATAATTAAATTAAAGCAATATGCTTCTTAACAAAGATATATATGTGCATAAAACTATTTTAAAATTTGTTTAAAAGCTTACATCATTTTATTTATTTTAAATTTTTTTTATTCCTGTGTACGTCCTTTACAGTATTTTTAAATTCATAAGAATGAAATGCTTTTCTATCTTTCTTTTGTCATATTGAAAAAAAAAAAAATAAAAAAAATACAATTATAAAAGTATCTACAGAAATATAAGTACTCGTCTTTTATGACGCTTGACGAAACTGTTAAATTTCATTTGATGAGAATTATTAGCACAAATTAAAATATTAAAACTATAATTTGTTCATACAAAATACAATAATAAAAATTCTTATATTTTAGAAATGTCTCAGAATCAAAAATAATTAGATAATGGTAGCGTAATATTTTATTTAAATTTTGATATATTAATTTTTATTTGAATTTTATAATAATAATTAAATTTAAATACGTTATCTATTTTTGATATTTTTTTTAATAATTGGTTAATGTTGCTTTAATTATTTGAATACCACATTTTTAATAATAAAATTGAACACTCTCATTATTCCACAGAAGTCGATGTGCCTGTTAATTATAGCACGCCCGTGTCCAAATACAACACCTACAACAGCTATGCGACGGTGGAGGAGCGACCTACAGTCGATAGTCTGTTAAATGAGCTGGACAATGCGCACATTTATGCAGTGCCAAATGGGTAAGAGAAATCCCTATGATTAACTTAAACTCTAACTTACATTAACTTACATTATTAAATTTGCATTTCCCATGAAGATCCGCTCACAAATCTCCGACGCCGGGACGTCATGTGACCATCACCGTGCGCGAAACGAAAACCGAGAAGCTCTCAGGACCCGATGGACCAGGTACTGACTTAAATATATTTGAAACTTTGTAGTTCTATATAATTAACTATTTGTTTTTCTTGCTTACAGTTGGTTCCATTGAGGAGCAGATTGTGCAACAAAAGGATTCGTATTCACCAAATCTTGCAGCAGCGCCTCTGCATCATCAGACTCAGACTCAGACTTACACATCACAGGCCACCAAGGAATTGGATGATTTAATGGCATCGCTGTCGGACTTTAAGGTGAGAAAACAATTGATTCACTTTGTGAAATAATTTACTAGTCTTGGAGGATAATTTTACTATGAAAGCAATGGTATTTAATGTTAGATTCGAAATCAATATTCTTCGTTTCAATCGGCTCCCAAAAGTATGCTATACTTTTATTATAGTTTTTTTTTTTATAATTTAAATGCTAAACAAACAGTTTTTTTTTTAGCTTTATTCTCGTTTTATAAAAGATTATTGTTAGCATTCGTAGTCATATAAAACTGCTATGCCTATGAACTGATATTTGTGAGAAATTGTATTGTTTTGAATTTTAACTGGAAATTGATAATATAGTTCATAGCTATAGTAAGTTTTCAATTAAAAAGTGATTAACAATTGTTCACCTATTTCTCCTTCAATATTGGACAATACTTTAGTGCAATAGATAAAACAAAATTATAAAATCGCTTTGCAGTAGAAAGATGAATTTTAATATTTTGTTGTCTTGAAGTAAATAAATTGTAAATGTAAAATGTAAATTTTCTGTTAATTTACATATTTTAAAGTGAGCCTTGCTAACTGTCGTATATAAAATTGTTCCACTGTAGTTATGCCAATTTTTTAATGTTTTTAAAAATACTTTGCCAATGCAAATAAAAATTTTTCTTTGATACGTTTTCATTTTTTTGTAAGTTTGCTGCGAGACAACAAATGTTTTCACTTTTCACCTGTCGTCTGTATAAATTGGATATTATATATAGATGGATAAATATATACAAATGCGTTTTTAGGGTTCCTTGTGAAATCTTTTAGGTAGCGATATAGCTGAAAACAAACTGTCTGATATTTTTGGCACAAACAGAACGGAACCCAAATGTCTGTTGTATTTTTGAATTTCCTTTCTATGCTTATTTCTTTTTGACTCTTTTGGTAATAAAAACTATAAAATAAACAAATTTATCATCTCAAAACGTGTGACGCAAGTTACTCAAGCAAATCTAATGACTTTCCATATTTTTCCCCTATCTACCTGTACATGTAGTGGCCCTTAGTGGCAAGATAAAATGTCAAAAGAAAAGCTCTTGACTTTGACTTATGTCAACGAATATTGAAGGTGTTTCTTTTAATAGATGCATAAATTTGTTTAGTTTATGTTGCCGATTAGCAATCAACGTATACGTGCTTAATTTATTGTCATATTTATGGGATTTATTGCACACGGCGCTATAAAAAGAGCTGTCCATATATTATCCTATAAATAATCATTCAAACTCGCCTCGTTTCAATGTATTTAGGTCCATAAAACAATCAATCTCTTTGGACCATAAAATAAACAAAATATTGTACTTATTTACCATATTTGCATAGGAAAGACGACGCAACTGTTTCCGTTTCTCGATTATTTCTCATTCTGGGATTATAATAAGTATTTCTCTCGATTTTTATACTCGATTGCTGCTTGCATCTCTCGAGATCTGACAGTTGTTTTTAGAACTTTCTGACATTGTACACAACGGATGGATGATGATGATATATCTTAACAGATGTGCTCTGCATTTTTGTTGTCTCTAGCACGCGCTTCGTTCCATATAATCGCACAAGACAGCTGCCCAGTTATTTTGTTTTCTGTTTCTGTTGCCATCACTTCCATATTGGGTCAAGGCTGAAATTCCTTCCCATCCCATGACATTTATTTAATGGTGTCCTTGGTGTCAGTTCATGTCTCTGCAAAACAATTAACTTGAGTGCATAATAAAATAATGAATTCATCAATTGATATTCAGTAGAGGGGTCAATTTGTATGGACAAAAAAAACGCACCTTGCGGGTATATATTTGATAGTAATTTTTCATACGATTCCCCATATTTCACGCTAAAAATCGGGAGTCGGTTTTGACTTTAGACCCATGGTTTCTTGGGCAAATTTTCTTAAAATTCAATTAAAGTGACCCACCCTAATACACTGTGCCACATGAAAGAAGAACTGTTTACTCTCTGATTCAATACAAAGTATTCAATAATTTCTCTTACTTCCATAGTATTTTAGAGTCATTCTGCATTATTACCGTATTCTTTGTTTATTTAGAATGCTTAAGCAGTTTTCTCATTAAATTTTGTTCTATTATGTTTTAAAATATTTTAAAAACATGTATAGCTTTTATTTGTTTATTATTATTGCCAGTTAATTTAATTTAATCCTTTCCATGTCTTCATTCTTATTTATTTATTTATTTAAATTTTGTTCTATTATGTTTTAAAATATTTTAAAAACATGTATAGCTTTTATTAATATTGTTTTTGTTTATTATTATTGCCAGTTAATTTAATTTAATCCTTTCCATGTCTTCATTCTTATTTATTTATTTATTTAAATTTTGTTCTATTATGTTTTAAAATATTTTAAAAACATGTATAGCTTTTGTTAATATTTTTTTTTTTATTATTATTGCCAGTTAATTTAATTTAATTCTTTCTATGTCTTCATTCTTTATTATTTATTTATTTAAATTTTGTTCTATTACGTTTTAAAATATTTTAAAAACATGTAAAGCTTTTGTTAATATTGTTTTTTTTTTATTATTATTGCCACTTAATTTAATTTAATCCTTTCCATGTCTTCATTCTTTATATCTATAATATCCTTAAATGTTATCACTCTAGCGATTTCTTAAATACTCTATAATTTGTAAGACTTATTAATTTTTCTATGGTCAGAAGATTATTATTTGGCTCTTATAATCATCATAAATATAAATACATTATAGATTTTGGCCAAGGTCTGTTCGGACAGATATTATAGTAGATTAACCTTAATGTGTTTTGACTTGTTCCGATTAAGATCTCAAATTTAGTGTTACTTTATTTAAAAGATAGCAAGTAAAGTTGAAATTGGTCTTTAAGGTCTATATGGAATTTTTACTGTCTACATTCGATATAAGCAGAAGAATATGGTAAAGATTGTCTTTCAAATTGGCAAGCCCAACAGAAATGCAATTAATTAGCCACATTCAGGGACTGTCACTTTGATTACTGCAACTAATTAATTAATTATTAAGTGCAGAATATTTTCTTGGCAATTGTTGATGGTCAAAGAAGAAGAAAAAGCAGCATAAAATGCTAAAAGAGGTGGGCGGGGACCCAAAAGAAGATGAAATTTTAAATTGCAATTCAATGTCATTGACGAATCAAAATATGAAAATGTGAATACAAGACTTGTGTGTGTAGGTGTGCGTAGTGTGTGTGTGGTGTGTGTGTGGTGTGTGGTGTGTGGTGTGTGTGTGCGGGGCCATGTCTGTTAATTATTTAATATCATTTTCAATTTTTGCCATCGTTTCGAGACGCGGCGTGTCCGTGACTTTTGTTGATATGCCGCAAAGAGATGATAAATATGAAAATGAAATTGGCTAGCCGTACATACATCTGTATGTATCTGTATCTGTGTGTGTGGAAAGCGCAAAAAATAAAATACACGAGAAATATATACACAATATTGCACACGGCACCTCAGTAGCAAATGTGGTCGATCTTTTAGGTTTTGTCTTTTTTCCCCATTTTTTTTTTTGGGTCGCCCACACGACTTTGCCACACGCCCCCGTAAATATCATGTGCCGCTCGGGTCACCACTGTCAACACATTTTCCACGGATAGCGACCGTTATAGTTTTTCTACATCTTTTCAATTTTCCATTCGGTGTTTTTTTTTTTTTTTTTTGTATTTTTGCTTCATTGCAAATCATTTGCATGTCTATTTTTGAACTCGTTTTTTAATATATGAACGTATTTACATAATAAACGTATTTAAGCTTGTGTGTTTGTATGAGTTTTTCTATAATTCTATGCTCATTTTCATTGCCGCCCCCAATTGGCAATCTGCGGTCTGTCTTTGGCAATAATTACAATCCCCCGGCCTCCAACGTCCCTCTCGCCATTCATAAAACTCTCGCCTCAATGATCGAAATTTCCTCTTGGCTTCTTCCTGTCTCTGTGTACTATTGACTCTTCCTCTTGCTTTTCCCCTACTTGCCAGTTTTTGGCTGCATCTTTATTGGCCAGAGCAAAACATTTTGGGGCAACGTCTGCAATGCGCTTTTTATGGGGAAATCCTGTTGGCCACACGGCTAGCTTTCAGTTTTATAGCGCCACATCGAGGTTCTGATCTTTATTCATTATCTTTGCTTTCGTACGCATACGTAGTGATCTCTTTGAATTATATCTCAAAATAGCAACAATATCCCGCCAACGCCAAAAGCTAATACAAAACGGTGACAGTAGCGGAGTGCGGGCTATTTCAGCATTGGGCGCGGGGCTGTAAGGCGAATCGAAAATATCTTAAAACTGCCTTACACTGTATAGATTAGGTTAATACAATTGTTTATCCAAGTCAAATTTGTTTATAGAGGAGATCATACAAACTTTTACATTGCTCAACTGTTAATACGCAGAATATCATTATAATATTTTATATGATTCACTATGAGTTCTATTACATTAAGCAGCAGGGAATCACAATGTTTGTAAATAAAACAAAATGATTCCTAAGAATCAACTTATATTACAATTTTTGGCGTTTTGCAATGAGTATTAAGATATTGCAAGTAGAGAGAATAGTCTTCCTCGGTGTTTCAGAGATTTAGTACTCTTGAGAATAATTTGCTATATATTTATAATGAATACAGTTGAACTTACGTAACTAGAACTTTTATAACTCGAATTTCTCTCTAACTCGAGCTAATTGAGTAGGAGTAAAAGTAATAACATTAAAATAAAGAACTCTATAAGTCTGATATCTCCACAAATTGAACTTTTTCTTTAAAAAATGGTGATTCGAGTTAGGGAAGTTCGTCTGTATGTGAAAATCCTGGAAAACATTAGCCTAAGCAGTGACTAACAATGCGACAAATTAATTTTCAATAAATTTATGTTTTATAGCTATACAATACAGTTAAGAAATCTAAATTATTTAATGTAAATTGAATAACCGAAGTTTTGAAGTGATCACAAAAGCTGCTACAGAACGACGTATTAAAAGTTCTTTAACATAATATGCAAAAAAAAAAAAAAAATAACACCCTTGATTAACAGTTGTTGATCATCCAACATCTGAACATTTAACGCCCCCTACTGTTGTCCTTCAACGCCGATAAAACGTCACTGTTATGTTAGCTGTCTGGGAACACATTCACACGCACACACTCAAAAGCACGCACACACATACAGTGAGAGAGATAAGTAAAGCACTCAATTAGGCGTCTCTAGATTCAAGATTTGGGCAGCAAATTCTCTGTGTATGTGTAAACTGGCAAATGAAAATGCAAAGTTTATGAAAGAAAATTAAATGTTGAAATGGAAACTCGCGCACGACACGCAGAAACACAGAAACAGAACAGCAGACAGACATAAAAAAAAAACATCTAAAATTGTTGTTATTGTTGCTGTTGTTGGTTTTTCGTATTTTTGGCAATGAACAAAAACTACGTCAACTAGAAACTGCTGCTCAGCGTATTTATGAGAAGAGCGTCGTGCGCAACGAACACACAGCAGCAGCAACAACAACAACAAGAACAATTTTGTTGAAAGAACATATTTTCGATATATACATACATATATATATATTTTTTTTTTACTTTTGGGGTGAAAAAGGCAAAAAGCAAAAGTTTTTCTGTTGGCGCGCGCATAAAATTGAATTCAGTCGAGCCGAGCACATCGAGCAACGACGTAAGAAGGATTAGCAGCAGGAATAAACTGAACGTTTACTAATTGAACGCACTGTGTGTGCTCTTGCTTTTGTTTTTTCTTTTCATAAAAATTTCAACAGGTCAACAGCAACGGTTTTGATAGCGGATCAGGCGGCGGAGCACAACAGCAGTTGCAGCAACAACATCATCATCATCAACAGCAGCAACATCATCAGCAGACGGTGACGGACTACGCACAGCCAACAAGGGGAACACAACAGGCTCACTTGACGCAAACGATCGAGGAGACGACAATTGTCGAGGATAGTCGCGAGGATCAGTTGGATTCTATGCTCGGCAATTTACAGGCAAACATGAGTCGCCAGGGTGTCAACACAGTGCAAAAGGGTTGCTGCAATGCATGCGAGAAGCCAATTGTGGGCCAAGTTATTACTGCCTTGGGCAAGACCTGGCATCCCGAGCATTTTACGTGCAATCATTGTAGCCAGGAGCTCGGTACACGTAATTTCTTTGAACGCGATGGTTTCCCGTATTGCGAGCCCGATTATCACAATCTGTTTAGTCCACGTTGCGCCTACTGTAATGGCGCCATTTTGGATAAATGTGTGACGGCCCTGGATAAAACCTGGCACACGGAGCATTTCTTTTGCGCCCAGTGTGGCCAGCAATTTGGCGAAGATGGTTTCCATGAGCGCGATGGCAAACCATATTGCCGCAACGATTATTTCGAGATGTTTGCACCCAAATGCAATGGCTGCAATCGTGCCATTATGGAGAATTATATCTCCGCCTTGAATTCGCAATGGCATCCCGATTGCTTTGTATGCAGGGTAAGTTTTAACTTTCTTCTTTAAACACAAAAAAAAAAAAAAACACAAAAGTATCTTTGTATCTATAATTGATTGAACATTTAGGATTGCAAGAAGGCTGTGCGCGGCAAATCATTTTATGCCATGGAGGGCAAGCCAGTGTGTCCACAGTGTGTGGGCGTTGATGAGGAGGAGTAACAACAACAACAAGAGCAACAACAACAAGAGAAACAACAACAACTATAGCAACAGCAACAACAACAACTTGTTGAAGTTCAGCAGCACGAAAATAGTCCACCGCCCAGATACAGATACAGATACACAGAGATACATACTAAAAGATACTTTTTTGTTGTTTATCATGTGGCAGCTGTTGCGTGCCACTTTCACTAGTGCGCACTCTGTCCCTCTCTTGTATCTGTTTCGCTCGCACTTTATGTCAACTCGTGGCTATTTTCGTTTTTTTCATTTGTCGGGGCTCAACTTGTTGCCCCCATCCAGCAATAGCAACAACAACAACTGCAACATCAACCACAACACAACAATATATATACAATGCACCACTGCTGACCACCGGTTAAACGGTTGGGTCGGTGGTTGGCGCCCCGAAATCAATGCGTTCTTCAACTCTCTCTCTCTGTTTTTTTATGATGTCTCACGCCCCTGTTGCCCCTGTCGACCCCGCCCCTAAAAGCCCCTCAAACGCCTTAAGGCGAAACACTTGTTGAACTTTTCTATATGCAAAAATTAGCTTTAAGTTTTTAGGTATCTTTTAAATTTAAATCTTTTATGAAGCAATATTGTAATTTGTTTTTGTAAATAAAATTTAAATAATTACATATTTAAAAAAAAAAAATTAAAAAAAAAAAAAAAAACAAAACACAAAAATTAAACAAAACAACAACAAAATAGACAGACACTGATTGTTTGGTGGGTGTTGCCACGCCCCGTCACGCCTCGTGACAGTTCAAGATCAGTGTCAAGCGTGCTGACCTTGAACTGAGCGTGGTTAGCGTTCCTTGACCTTCAGTTGTTGTTGTCGTTATTGTTGTTGTTGCCCCTAATAAATTACAATATTGCTACATAGATGTGTGTAGTAGGGGATTAGATATATCGTATACTCCTCACACCTCCTCTCACTCTGTTCTCCCCGCTGGTCAGGCTGATTGATGGAGCATTGGACTAGGCGGAGGGTCGAAAGGGGGCCTCTAACTTAATTGAAACTATTTTCGTTGCTGACGTTTTGCACAGCAATAAAACAGCTAAAAATGTAGCAAATTATTTTCTTTATAGTATATATATAACAATCTGTTTTGTACTCACGAGTACTTGGCCAAAACACATTGTGTATACATGTGTCCATCTGTATTTATATATATTATTAGATTCCTTGTTAATCGTAAACGAATGAAACTGGGAACAGAATAGAGTTTTGAAGGCTCAAAGTGTCTTTGATTAATTACAGATTCGTTTTTCAAGGCTCAAATCTTGAACTTAACTTCAATTAGTGTTATACTTTTTATTCCCTATGTTTACAGTTGATTCATTATCCTGTAATTAATAGAGCAGAATTTATTTTCGATCCTCATTGAATTCAATAACTAAAGACTTCAATTTAAAATTACTTTAACCTTAGTTGCCTTTATTTTGTCATTGGCGGTTTCCCATCTAAAAATAGCCGAATGCATACTTAAATTATACACAATTATAGACTTTCAACAGATTTTACAAAATGTATAATGAATTCCAATGAAATCTTGTTTATATATTTAACAAATATTTGTACACATATCAGTGTCAAATTTTGACGCCCAAGAATGCTAAATGATTTTTGATTCGTTTATTGAATAATTGTTGGCCCTGTTACAAATACCATACTGAATAACAAAATCAAAGAGAAAGTATGCACCTGTTTGTCTATACTCTTTTTAAGAGTATATTTTGTTTGTTCTTAAATTTTTAAAGTAAAATATTTCAATTAAATTAATTATTGATTATGATATATGTATTGGGTTGATCTTGAAAGGTTCTCTTTGTTTATTTGTAATAACCTTCGAAATCAAGAGACATCTTTATACTTAAAAATCCCTATAGAAAACTGAGTTTTGGGATTCAGTTCAGTTCAGTTTTTGAAATTTTTACACTCTTCAATAACTATTTTTAATGGAACACATTTTGAATTAATATCTGCAGATCGTCATTGAATCATTTTAAAAATTGAACTGATTTATAAGAAGGCAATTATGTTGTATATATAGTACTACGATATATGTGTCTATAATAATCTGAGCTTCATCTTATTATCGAATACGTTTCGACAGCTGTTCGAATGCTCCAAGGCATTATTTAATTGTTGCCAGTTCCATATTTTATAACCTCTATAAGTATAAATAAATCTATCTCTGTCGGTTTATTTTGTTGCTGTATATTGCATCTCTTTCGCTCCTTGTCGCACCTTGGAAATTGGCCAAAAGCGTGCGCAAAATGTTATTGTTAAAGCATTTTTAATTTGTTGCTATTGTTGTTGCTATTCTTGCTCTTGTTGTTGTGTTTTTTTTTTTAGAAATGTTTTTCCAAAACACAAAAAAACGTCGTCGGAAAATGTGCCAAAAAATGTAACAAATTGATTGTTGGCTTCTCTTTTTTTCAATTAGCCAAAAGCTAATGCCAAAAATTAACTGAATGGTTTGTTAGCGTGCTTACGCTGCTCCACTGTGCACAGTGGCACGATCACGATGCGACGTTTGCCAATAGCAATTTCAATATTTCATTTGACACATGTGGATTTGACAAAATTGTAATTGGCTTTTCTTATTCTTGGCCAGGCATAAAATTTCACACAAATTGCATACGAATAATTTAACAGAATTTCAAATAATTTAAAAACATTTTTAAATCACAGATAGGAACGAAGAGGATACTGTCATGCTATATGGCCGCTAATTTATAGTTGTAATTAGCATTAGTTGGCCCCAGTTTTGCTAGCGACAAAAATCTTAAAAACATTTGGCCTTATAATAGATCATCCAAAATATTTTTCTCATATTTATTATGTATTCGAATAATTGGCTGAGACGCAGTAACAAATTCATAATTAGAAGGGAAAAGAAAAATTAAATTAATTTCGATTATTTAGGTATATAAAGATATCAGCAGAGAAATATAATGTTCCTAGAAGATACATTTCATGATCTTTGAGATTGATCGACAGTCCTTTTAGTAGTGAGGACTTTAAACTTCAGTTCAGTTCACATATCCCTCTAAAAAATACCTAAAATCAATATTCTCGTTTCTTTCAGTCTTAGATAATTATTAATACACTCATGGACAAAATAATAGGTGCACTCTTTCTTTTACTATAACAGCTATTGTAAGTCAAGTCCTTAAATTTAAAAAATATATTTGGAAAGGTCATCTAAATTAGATGATGTTAAAGTAAAAGAAAGATTATTACTATAATAATTACAATAAACCAGAGTCCGTAATCATTACGAGTGTTATTAAGAAAATCTTGAAATAATGATTAATTTCAAGTTTTATAGATTTGATTACAAAATAATGATTAAATGTAAGTTTTACTTTATTTTTCAACCAATAATCATTATTTTTGAGCAGAAAAAGAAAACTTATGGAGTAATCATTACATCATGAGTTTTTTTTTTTGCTCAAAATAAAACTCAAGTTGTAGTTTCTATTTTTTCTAAGATAATAAAGAATGATACATATTCGTTGTCAATTAGCCGAGACAAACCATTGCAATAATCCATTTAAAAAACAATAATTCTTGTGTTGAGTATAAAATTTAAGCCTTGTCAAACTTACAACTTGAGTTTTATTTTGAGCAAAAAATAAAACTCAAGAAATAATGATTATTCCATAAGTTTTATTTTTTGCTTAAAAATTATTGATTGATTATTGATTGAGAAGTAAAGTATAACTTAAAATTAATGATTATTTTGTGAACAAACCTATAAAACTTGAAATTAATCATTATTTCAAGATTTTCTTAATAACACTCGTAATGATTACGGACTCTGGTTTATTGTAATTATTATAGTAATTGTAATATTAATAATTATCTAAGACTGAAAGAAATGATTACGGTTTATTGTAATTAATATAGTAATTATAATATTATTAATATTTTTTTCAATAATATTGAAAATGCATAAATGAGCCATAGAGAAGAATGTTATTAGAAGTGAATGACTTTTTGATTACAAAAAAACAAATAATCATTATTTGCAGACCCTGCAATAAACTATTAAATAAGCTAATCTTAAAGAATACTTATTTAAATTTCAAAACTTATCTTCATTTTGGATTTTCTTGATTTTTCAGGACTGCCGACAACCGTTCCAGGGCGGTTCGTTCTTTGATCACGAGGGTCTGCCCTATTGCGAGACGCATTATCATGCCAAGCGTGGATCGCTCTGTGCCGGCTGCTCCAAACCGATAACGGGACGCTGCATTACGGCCATGTTTAAGAAATTTCACCCGGAACATTTCGTTTGCGCTTTCTGTTTGAAGCAGCTGAACAAGGGCACGTTCAAGGAGCAAAAGGACAAGCCCTATTGCCACGCCTGTTTCGATAAGATATTCGGTTGAATATCTGGGCCCGATTTGTACTAGCCATGTGCTCCAAACTATAGTTATGATATAATGCTGTTTTGTACGAATTACGTCTCTTTTTTTATCATTACTTACAATAATTACAATACATTTGTGCTTTGTATAACCGAGTCAAATTAGTAATATAATTAACACAGACACACAATATATGAACGATAATAATAATAATCAATTAGAAGACACTAATACCCAATCGATATGATGGTCAAACGATATTTCTGCCCTTTAAAAATAAAAACATTACAACGATAAATCCATTTCATCGAGTATTTTAATTAAATATATTTTTATCTAGGATGAATTCTTATTTCCTGAATATACCTTAGAATGAACTTCATTTTGTTGTTTTTTTAAATTGTTTTGAGATTTTTTTAAATTGATTTTGAAAATTTCAAATTTTGGCTCTTAATCTTTTAACAGCCTGTTAACTAACATATGGAGCATTAATTGATCAGTATTTTGTTGGTTAACAGGCGCTGTGTGTAGCGACGACACAAACCCAGAAGCATTACATAAGCTGCTACAGTTTTAAACGCATATGTATCTTGTTTGCTCACCATCTTGCGCACCTCCCAGCATACAATACATATGTTTTTGACACTCTCCCACACTCTCTCACACACACTTGTGCATACTTGCATATGCGTTTCTTATACATAGCAAAGATGCCGGCCGGTAGTTTGATTGTCGACTCGCTCGCACTTGGCACTTGACATTGAGGCGCAGCCTTCTTGCTCTCACGCCACACTCAATTAATATACTCGCTGATTTAACTGGCAGCACGCTCCCACACAGTCCAGTAAGAAGAGTAAGCTGGTGCGAGTGTATGTGTGTGTGCGCTCCATATAAACGTGGTAGGGTCCGCAGTTTGAACACGATTGTTATGAATCCGTCAGCGTAAGTTTCGCTTCGCTCATTCACTTTTCATCCGTTGGCGGTGTCGGTTGAGTCGGTCCTATTGGTCGCATGGACGGTTGCTGAGTTTATTTTTTTTTGTTTGTTAACTAAATTGCGTGCTCAGCCGGGCAGATTGAAAAAAGTTCACCGTTGCTAGCAAGCAAATTGTGTTAAGTATATTTAGAAGCTATAACGGGCTAAAAGGCCAAGAGGTAGCAGTAAGCGAAGTCAACAAGGAAGAGCTACAGGTTGGTGAACAAAATACACACACACACACTAACTAGCGATAAAAAATGAGTGCATCATTGAATCATTTGACTCAGTTTGGCATGTACCAACGATACCAATGAAATTCTTACACGACGTTGTGACTTATTTGTTGTTATGGTGATGTAATAGGAGCTTCCACTCAAGTCCTTATAAAAACAAACATCCAAACAGGGTGTGTGTTTGTGTGCGAGTCATGATATCATGAGCTAGAGTCAAACACATATTCACACTCAAACTCAGAGTCAGGCACACCAAACGCATATGCAGACACTCTCTCACTCTCTGAGAGTAACAACGGCCGTAGCGTCAAAAAAAAAAAAGAGAGTGTGAGCAAGAAGGAGCAGCGGTAAGCAAAACACAATAGGTTTATTGTTGCCGCACTCATACAGTTGCGAATCAATTGCCCGCCAGACTGTCAAACTGTCTGTCAATGTGTCGGGTATGTAAATAAAAGTGAAATTTACAGTTGCAGCTATTATTATTGCCATTAGCGACACTTAAATTCTTATTCAATTAAATTCCATTGTAAGTTCATTGAGCAGTTTCTTACAATGTTCCACAACAAATTCGTTGCAATTGCAAACTTACATAAATGGAATATATGCATGTAAATTGGTTTTTGTGTGCATATTCAAGGTTAAAGCAGGTGTGTTAACAAATTAGTAGATTTGTATGGTACTCACAATTTTCCGCTAATGATTAATGATTGCATTTAATGTGTAGCAATTTGTTATTGCATGATAAATTATCTTTTAATGTGAAACAATCGCGAGAGTGCTAGAGTATTTTGTTGACAGTTTCAGAGTGACAATGGAGTTTAGCAGCCACTGAGCATGAACAGTGGCTGTTCAACTAATGCATTAACATAGCTTATCAGCCAAAGTCAACAATGATTCAATTGGCGCTTTTCGGTTTTACCAAGTTTATTGGCTACAAATTAACCTGTATACCCTATAAACGATTATTCTATGGTATTTCTAAATGCCTTTGTCATATATCAACTAAATTCCCTACCCCAATAATTAAATGTTCGATAAAATGTAAACACTTATCTTTAAAATTACTTGTACTGTATTCATTGAATAAACACTTATAGGAAATACTTTTCATTATGTAATTTTTGAATTGCGGATTCAATTTCAAGTTCTTTACTTATCACAAGATCTAAATTCCAATTAAATTCCAGATAAGATAATTCAAATTGAAAGTATTCAAGATATTGGGTATATACGAATATACGAATTGGTATAGTAGATTAGTTTAATCAACTGATAGCGAGTTGGGGATATGATAAACCAAAGCGGATGTGCAGGAAATGGGTTCAATGATCACGGAGCAAAGTGCGACAGGGTATTGCACAGTCCATATGGACTATCTAATTGAATTTGTTGTGTGACGACTGACGCACGCCCACTTTTTCCTAAGCATACTCGAGTTCTTCTCAATGTGTGTACAAATGTATGTATAATATGTGTCAGGGAACCACAATTAGCTTTGGATTCTCTTAATTTTGAACAAATGTATATATGTATATGTTTAGCTATTATGAATGCTCTTGTTCTTTCCATTTCATGGGTGTAAGCAAACAATTTATCGTGGCTGAAATACATACAAAAATTATAAATACGAGTAATGTATGTACTGCGTACAGTGTCTCACAGCTTATTTCAACCAGCACGAAAAGCAACTTAAATCAAAAGCTTCAATTACAACCAACTAAAATAAAAACCTAATCAAAAGTATTTGCAGAAAACTAAAGTTATATCAACTCAGAATTTGAAAATATTGCAAGTTACTTAAAAATTTTGGAGTTTTTGTAAAAATTAAAGTTTTTAACTTTTATCCTCGATTTAAAAAAAAAAAATTATTTTGATGCATAAAGTTTGTCTAAACCATTTTATGATTTTTGTATGGGATGATCTTAGAAAAATTTTGTATGAATAGGAGGATAAAGTGGATAAAATAGTAATTTTTAGCTATTTTAAAAAAATCATATAGCTTAGAGTAACTTTATGCTTCAAAACATTTATTTTAAGTAGAGGATGAAAGTTGAAAAAGCTGATTTTTAAAAAAACTCAAAAATTTTCATTTTATATTCTATATTTTCAAATTATGAGTTTATATAACTTCAGATTTCTGTAAATAGTATTGATTACGTTTGTTTTTTAGTTGGTTGTAATTCAAGCTTTTGATTTAAGTTGCTTTTTGTGCTGGTTAAAATGAGCTGTGAGCCACTGTATACAGTAAGCGTATGAATATGTATCTCAATTTACCCGCTCTTTCTAGAGAATGTGAGTGTGGGTGAATGAGAGGTGCCAATTAAAATTTTACTCTTAGACGTTCATAAAAAACGGTTTTATTACCTGTCACAACTAATTGTTTCCCTTGTGACCAGAATTACATAAAACTTCAATCCGCGCTGTCTTCGTATCGCTGATACTGAGAAATGCTGACAACTCTATGCTAATTGCTACTTAATTGTTTTTAATATAAGCGGAATTCAACGTATTCTCCATAGGTATAGGTTGGATGAACCATTTCATAATATCTATACCCTGTAGTCGTAAAAATGGTAAGGGGCTATATGTATTTGAAATTTAAATAAAAAGTTAAGAATTCAATATGAATTAAAAATTTTTAAAGTAAAATTGTAATTCTGAGCCATAGTATTTTCTTATCAACTTTTAAATAAATATGTATTAATTTCAATCAATCTTTGAAATTACTTTTAGTTAATACCAATGGCACACTTATTTGTCAGCCTTATGAGTTAATTTTTCAAGTTTTAAATGAGTTTTTTTATTAGGGCTATAGTTGGTTCACCAAATATAATAATGAAGCACTTCCTTAGTAAATTTAAGTGTTGGCCACTTGTGTTTATGGCTGATAAGCAACATTTATGATAAGTATTGCTCCAATCAAACAATAAATTTTAAGAGTAAATACTTTTTTTTACCTAAAAGGATTGAAATTTTCGAAAAATACTCTTAAATTTTATTGTGATTTTATCGAACACTTGAGTGTAGCTGTTTGACATTCGCTTATCTGTAGTGAATTTGCACTTAACTCTAACTATTTTTAGACTTAACTTTTTTGGGTCCAAATTCGAAATAGTTATAATCTGCTTGTCCTTGGGGGGTATATTTTTATCGTTATCAAAATTTGTAAGAAATGGATTCGGATTCTAGATTAAATACATTTTTAGATGCTTCATAAATCTTCGTTGTTGCGGTGCAATAATGATAGCTGATACTGTAGAGCATGTCAAACTTTTAAGGCGCCGAGACTCAAAACTGTTTGAGGAATATTTTAACAATGCCATTTATTTTGACCGTTACTGTAAAAGTTACAGCTACTTTGAGTGTTCAAGCTGTTATTGTAGTGTGTAATAGTAGCTGCAAAACTGTAAGCAAGCTCTCAGTCAGTTGCAGTTCCTGTAAGCTGAGTATACTTTTAGCAAGTAACAAACCCCCTAAAACTGTAAACTTTTTTGGTCGTATTACAATTGCTTTGCAACCTGCGAATTGTAAGTCAGTCAATAGGTTGATAACTTTTAACTGGTTACCGACATATGTTAAAATTACTATGGCTTCAGACACACGGATAACGTAGCAGAAGTGCCCCACTTCTGTGTAATAGAAAACCAAATGCCGACAAATTAATCAGTGCATTTCGTTAGCTTCTTTTAAAGTGGTAACAACATAGCTAAGAATTATTTTTTCTTTACCTTTGCAGTTACAAATAAATAATTAAATATGGCTAGTGTGGATACGAGCTTTATACCCGATCTACCGGTGGGCGGACCTCTATCGGTTTATCGTAAACGCGCCAATTTTGACTGGAAGCGTTTGCGTTTGATTTTCGAAAGGGAACAGGCACTGCGTATAAAGGTGAGTGCAACAGATTTACAAAGAGAAGCAGTGACTCGAAAACTGTATACGCTATGTTACATTTACAGTACAATGTGTGGCGTCGTCTGGAAAATGATCCTCTCTTTGCACACGCTTCCCGTACGCTGCCCATGGATGAGCAAAAGCGTCTGGCGGCCATGCAGGTGAACAAGATGAAGGCCCTGGATCTGGTACCAAAGGAAATTGAAAGTCTGAGCTTTTCGGCCAAGACCAAATACTTGATGAACATCAACGAGGCCTTGGCCAGTTATTCGTCCAGTCTGTCCGTGAAGATGGCCCTCGGCGTTGGTCTGTTTAATAATGCGATTCGGGCCATGGGAACCGAGAAGCATACGAAGTATATTGACGCCGCCTGGAATAGGGAGATTATCACCTGTTTGGCCGTAACGGAAGTGTCGCACGGCAGCAACACTAAACGGATTCGGACAACGGCCACCTATGATCCCAGCACTCAGGAGTTTGTGGTCAACACGCCCGACTTTGAGGCGGCCAAGTGTTGGGTGGGAAATCTGGGCAAAATGGCCACTGTGGCCATGACATTTGCCAATCTCATAACGGCGGATGGCGAGAATCATGGACTGCACGGCTTTCTCATACCCATTCGTGATCCAAAGACTCTGCTCCCGTATCCGGGCGTCCTTGTGGGCGACATTGGCGAGAAATCTGGCCTAAATGGCATCGATAACGGATTTGTGATATTTACCAATTATCGCATACCCCGTGACAATCATTTGAATCGCACTGGCAACGTGACGCCCGAAGGCGTCTATGAGAGCGTCTTTGCCGAACCCGGCAAGGCTCTGGGCGCTGCCCTGGAGAGCTTCTCGGCCGGACGCATTGGCATTATGCAGGAGGCGGCCAACACGCTCTGCAGTGCGGCTGTCATCGCCGTCCGTTATGCGGCAGTTCGCAAACAATTTGGCCCAGAACGTCAGGGCGAGGAGATGGCCATAATCGAGTACCAGTTGCATGTAAGTCTCTTCATGCAATAACTTCATCCAAGTCTCTAGCAATCACTAACTATTTGTATCTGTATCTTTATAGCAATATCGCATCTTCCCTTATCTGGCTGCCGCCTGTGTGCAAAAGATTGCCGTCGAGGAGTTGACCAACACGTATCTGGAGATCATAGCACGCTCCCAGGCGGATTCCAATGGATTCGATGTGCTGGTAGGTTGAACTGGGATCTTAAATCTAATCAAATTTCCATCTGTTTAAACAAGTTCATCTGACAAAATTTTAAGAGCTACAGACTTATAAATATTTGGCTTTTATTCGATTTTGACAATATTTAAAGTAAAATCCAAGGACTGCAATTAGTGATTATTTGTTTTTTTTTGTAATCAAAAACTCATTCACTTCTAATAACTTTCAGACACCGAGAAAAATACCAATATTCATCTTCATGGCTCATATATGCATTTTCAATATTATTAACAAATTTTCAAGTTTTATAGATTTGCTCACAAAATAATGATTAATTTTAAGTTATACTTTACTTCTAAATCAATAATCATTTTTTTTGACCAAAAAAATAAAACTTATGGAACAATCATTATTTCTTGAGTTTTATTCTTTTGCTCAAAATAAAACTCAAGTTGTAAATTTGACAAGGCATATTTTGATACTCAACACAAGAATTTTAGTTTTTTTAAATTGATTATTATAATGGTTTGTCTCGGCTATTTGTCTAGGAATATGTATCATTCTTGCCTTTATTTTCTTAGAAAAAATAGAAACTACTTGAGATTTATTTTGAGCAAAAAAAAAAAAAAACTCATGAATTATTTTTGCTTAAAAATTATGATTATTGGTTGAAAAATAAAGTATAACTTACAATTAATCATTATTTTGTAATCAAATCTATAAAACTAGAAATTAATCATTATTTCAAGATTTTTTATACTTATAATGATTACGGAGCCTGGTAAAATCTACTCACACTTTGAACCTACTTCATGTACATTTTGGCACCAATGGAAAGGTCATTTAAGTTCCGATTGAATAATACAAAACTTTCCTTAACCCCTAAAAAAAATGAAATGTAGGAAAAAGGGGTTCAAATAGTAATTTTTAGCTATTTTCAAAAAATCATAAAAAATACTAGCGAAAAGATTTTTGAAATTTTTTTGCAGTCGCTCCTAGAATGGTTTAAAGAATTTTTTGGACTTCAAAAATTTTTTCAAAAAAGTTTCAAAATAGACTGTTACAAAAATTTGAAATTTTCAATGGGTACTTCATGGGTTAAGAAATTTTTGTATCATTCAAACGGAATTTAAATGACCTTTCCATTGTCTATGCAAAGCAGATTTGTTGCTTCTTCAGCAATCTATCTTTTTAGTAATCTATAAACATTGTGAAAAATTGTGAAAGGGCATCTCATAGTTGAGTCCTCTTCTTAGTATTTCTCATATCTAAACATTTGGCATTGCTTTCTTACAGACGCAGAATGCGGCCGAGATTCATGCCCTCATTTCGGCATCGAAGCCCCACATCACGTGGTCAGCACGTGACGCCATCCAGGAGGCACGTGAGGCATGTGGCGGACATGGATATCTGCGTGCCGCCAAGCTGGGACAGATGCGCACCGATCACGATCCCCTGTGCACCTATGAGGGGGACAACAATGTGCTTGGCCAGCAGGCATCGAATTGGCTGCTTCGCCAATGGAGCGCCAAGGAGCTGGAAACGCCCATTGGCAGCATCAAGTTCTTGGAGCAGCGTGAGAAGTTGCTCAAGTTGCAGTACGCACAGCTGGTGCAACAAAGTCCAATGGACAGCTGGGAGTGTAAGTGTTGAAAGTGACACTAATCCCATTTCCAAATACATTCGATTTGTTTGTTATTTCATTGCAGTTGCTCAGACCTGTTACGAGTGGTTGTTGTGCCATCTCATGGCCCATACGAGTGGCCACATTGAGGCCCAGTTGGCAGCTGGCGTGCATCGTTTCGAGGCACGCAACAATTCGCAGGTGTCAGGTGCCAAGGAACTCTCTTTGGCCTATGCCGAGTACTTTGCTCTGAGTCGCTTTGTGGGTCACGTGCGTCAATTGAATGTGGATCAATCTTATGCTCGCGTGTTGCGTCTGTTGTACGATGTTTATGCCATGTGGTTGCTAGAGAAGCACATGAGAACCTTCTATGTGGGCGGCTTTGCTGTGGGCGCACAATTCTCGCAGGCAGTGCAGCAGCGTCTCCTGCACAGCTGTGCCCAGCTCAAGGATGTGGCTGTGAGTGTTGCGGATGCCATTGCCCCGCCGGACTTTGCTCTCAACTCGGTCATCGCCAAGGCCGATGGATTGCTCTATGAGAATTTGCAGAACGAATTTATGACCAATGCGGGCGCCTTCCAGCGACCCGATTGGTGGCGTGACGTCATCATTCCACAGTCCCAGGAGAAATCGAAGCTGTAAGGAGCTAAAAGCTTGGGACGAATTGTACGACAAGTGCCTGGGCAGATCGCATAGATCGGTCACACAATTCACACTAATCGTATTTATTGTTATTACTTCAAATCGCATCATCATCCTATTAATCGATAATTATCGATATTTATCGATAGTATGTTGACTATTTAACTTAGATTCTAAACTAAAGTTTGTCAACCAATTGATTGTTAATCGATTAATGATGCTATCAAAGCTATCTATTGTTTTACAACCGATAGTACATCAATAAAAGATACTATCGATTGTTAGACCACTATCATATGTTATCATTACCATTTTGTTATTGTTAACTAACTCTCTGCAAAACTGTTATAAAGTGCTAACTAAATATTACTATTGATATTTGCGAGTATAATTATTCAAACAATCGAGTGTGAATTGTTTCATTTTGTTCCTTTACAAGAAATCAAGACTTGATTTCAATTAAAATGTATTAAGTTTAATATGTATTATTTTAAGAAACTATATTAAAGAAAAAACGTTATGCACTCTTCTATACATATACATATATTTTGACACCCCAATATATCGTCTACAAATGTTGTCTAATTGGTTTCCTTACACGCTTTGGTGGGGATTGTTTTTGGGAATTTTAAAATAAAATACAATCTTGAAATAAATACATTATGAGCTCTCGGATCTTAATGAAAAATACGGATTGCATTTTAACTCTTTAATTTTAACGATAATTTGTTACAAGTCTTATGAATAACTATTTTTAAAAATTTAGAGTTGTCAATTATTTAAAAAAAAAAATACTTGAACGCACCGAAATTGTTGTAAAAAACATATCAAACTTGTTTTCAATTTTATATTAATTAAATTATAAAACGCGAAGAAATTATTGTGGATGAAATTTTTTTTATTACTAACGAGCCTACAAAAACGCAGAAGATTAGAAGAAATTTATTATAATATAATTTTTTTTTTTAATCTTTCAGGAAAGTTAGCCAAATAAAGACAAAATCTAAAATCGAATAAAAAATATTTATTTATTTGAGTAGTTAATAATTGGAGCAGGACTGTGAATAATAAATATTTAAAAATATATGTACAATAAATATAAAAAGTATGATCCAGTTAATATTACAATCAACGGAGCCAGAAAAAGTTAGATTCGAAATCTATGCCGTTAGCATTTGTTAGAATTTGGCCAGTTTTTTCAATGTCTAATAAGGTATTTGATGACTATTGAAAAGAAAATTAGACGTAAATTGTATAGAAATTCATGTGAAATTTTTTATTTACTATATGTGAAATAGACTTTATATGTATATTGAAAAAACGGCCCTTAATCTGTTACAACAATATAAATACATCAATATTCAATACACGTGCTGATAGATATTCTAAAACACAAGGGTGTATTATTTAGAATATATGTATGACTAAATATTAAAAATACTAGGCAGATTTGAAGCAATACGAACTCGTAAGTCAAGCGAAAAGATCTCATCAAACGGAGCACCAAAAACAAAAAACAAGCACTACCTTTTGTTATAATTAGTCGACAAAGCGACGCTTCAGAAACGTAAGCTACCAACATTTTACAGCCAAACACACACTTTTAGTCACTATATAAGAGTATGCATATGAATATACAGCTAGTTAAGTAATTGTTCTGACAAAGAAAAAAATTTAAATGCATGTAATTTTTCTTTTTTTTGGGAACAAATATAAAATATAAATAAAGTAATGAGTTTGTTTCCCAATAAGTATGTGCCTTTTGGATTTAGTTAAAATAATTACTTGACCAACTGTATATTTTATATGTATCTCTCATCACTGAAAAGTGTCTGTCACTTTCAATGGGCTTAGTATGAAGTTCGGACGCCATTTATAAGAGGACCTGTGCTCACCTGTTTCAGCTCAGACGTTACAAAGTCGCCGCACAGTGAAGACGATCGGTCGTGCTAAATAAAGTGAGTGAAAGAGTGAGAGACAAAGCGATAGAGAGAGAGAAAGAGCTATTGTCGGCTAGAATCATACAAGCATAAATCAATAAAGTCTTGTGAGCCGAGTTCAGTTCTGATGACAATAACAATGAGTCAAGCTTAAACATCAAAACACACACCAAAGCTAAGTGATGAGCAACGATAGAGAGACAAGACATAGAGCGAAGAGAGAGAGAGAGAGAGAGAGAGAGAGAGAGATAGAACTTGCTGCTCTAAAGAGAGAGCACTACGAATAAACGCTTTGATTGTGCTATAACTTTGTTGGTTTTGCAAACTTGTGGCGCAGTTTAATTCCGTTTTTGGCCAGATCGTGTGTATGTGAATGGAAAAGGGCAAAATGTGGATGTTATTCATACAATATTAGTGCGCTTATCAGCGGCACTTACTACACAAAAGTTCCATTAACAAGAAACTAGTGAAATATCATCAAAAACAATTACACATACAAATTAAGTTACATATGTATCTGCAGGTTTTGCTAAGCCGCAAACCAGTGCAAATTTCCAAAATATACATGTTAATTTAATGTCTGGGTTTTTTTGTGCATTAGAGAGAGTTAGATTGTAGATTCCAAATCAATATACGATTATATTAAATGAGAACAGTCCCAAAAAAAAGAAAGACTGTAAAAAATCCCCGCAATAAACGAAAATCAGACACAAAGTGAACTGTAATAATGAAATGCTCAAAGATCTCTCAAGTACTAAACAAGTAGCAAAAAAAACATATAAAAATGAAAACATTAAACAATAAATGACAACACAAAATGCGCACCAAAAAGTTAAATGCTTTAAAGAACAACAAATATGTTAAATTTGCCTACGCAAACAATAACAAAAAAAAAAAACCAGAAAACAAAAAAAGATGAATAATGATTAAAGAGCAACCAATTAGGGGAACCGGTTTAGAAATCTCTGGACAAAATATATACAAAATATCATATAGAAATCCATTAATTTACATTTCGGGGATTTCCGCTTTGAATTTGGTTATTTTCTCAGTTAAGCGGTCCATTTGTCTGCTCCACCACACCCTTAATCCCGTCCCCCTGCCACACCCTCGTAACGCCCTCAAACACGCTTGTCTATAATTTTTGCAATTTCATAATTGAGAAATCGTGTAATTGCAATTAAAATCGGCAAAATTTATGAACGGCATGTTATAAAATAATTGTAGGTTTCATTAGGAGAGAACGTGATGCGACCAGTATCAGTATCTCCGGTTTAAGGGGAAGAGTCCCTTTTTAAGTAAAAAAGCTTAGATGAGTTGTTATTCATAGTTTAGGTAAGATCTGATTAATTGATTTTGTATATCTGGGTGTTATCCACTGCATAACAATTATCTTTTTTACAACTCATTAACTTTTTTGTAAATTGCCAATAGATTTCGAAAAAAGTACTCTCAAATTATATTAAACAAATCTAATTAGTTGAGAGCATTAAAAATAGAATATATATACTGAATTTAAAAGCCTCTTTATACAGTAGCAAAAATAAGACAATAAAAAAATTAGCATAGATCTGAAATTAATACTCGTAGTTAATGCAGTTAGCTGGCTTTACATAAGCTCAGATCATCTTATCGATATAGTATTGAGAGAAGAAGATCTGAACACATCGTTGTAATTTATACAATTCAACGAATTCAAGAATAACATCTACATACGAGTTGAAACCGGATCGATTACACTTAAATTAAGACCAGTTTTCAATTGGAATCGTTTTATTTAACATTTCGTCTTTATTATACTTATATTTTTAGCAAGAAACAATCGATTTTTGTTCGCAAATGCAAATTGTGTAAGATGTGGAAGGTTTTAATCATTTGTGTCGTAATGAGCGCATTGAATAATGAAGGTGACGCCGCATCAAGTAAGTACAGGAAGACAACAGACCTCCAGTCACTAAGGTTATATAAGACTGTGTTTTAATTATTTTATATTAATCTCAAAGATCATAGCTTCTTAAATATTGTTCAGTTCAATAACCTTTTGTGATGAGTACATTTGCAAAGCACTATAGAAAATCAGAGATAATCATAAATACTCTTCCGAAAATTAAACTTTACAAGCTCTTTAAATTAAATATTCAAATAAAAAAAAATGAAAAATTTGTAATAAGTTTTAAATTTGAAATTCATATAAATTCTTCAGTTCATAAAACAGTTTAAGAAATTTAAATAGTATTGCAGCAAACAACAACATTTTAAGAGAATTATTTTAATAATTTTTGTAAAATATTTATTTATGTTATCTATTAATTGCATTTAATTTTGTCCAACATATCAATAACGTTTTATTTGTTATTTTATGTTGCAAAATAACCAAATTGTATACAATATTAAATGTTTTTGTTCGAATGCTAAAAATCTAATCTTGAATTTAAATGTTATCTTCCGAATATTTTCTTCAAATTGTGGGAGTATTATATTATTTACATTAGTTAGTTTTAAATTGCAACTCAATTTAGTGTTTGTAATACATTTTAAAGTTCTTTTTTCCGTGTTAGTAACTCATGTTTTCATCCCATTTTCCAGGTCGCACTCCCTCTCGCCGTCGTCGAGGTTACTCTGGCAGCTCCTCGGGAAGCTATGCCAACAGCAATGGAGCTGTAGGTGGTTACACTGGTGGCTATAACGACTATGACGATTACGATTACGGTGGTGGCAGCTATGCACCACACTTTGGCATTCAGGATCCCTATCTGTTCCATCAGCAGCTGACGAACCAGATTCTCTCCCAGCATTATGCACAACAACAGTGAGCATCGAGTCGACTTGGTTTTATATATTGTAGTATTGTAGTTTTGGGCAATGGTGTTGTGGTAATGGTGAAGTTAACAGCGCTTGCTATCTCCTTATTCTTGTAGAGCTATAACGGGTCTGGCCACCTCTGGCGATGCTTCTGCATACGCGGATGCAACACTGAGCAACGATGACACGTAATTAAACTGCTTTTCTCCTTAGATCTTTCGCTACTAATCATTAGTTGATTAATCCTTTTATGTTGTTGTTAATCCTTTTGACTTGCGCTTTTTCCCAGTCGCATCCAGCAACAGATTGCCGCCCAGCAGCACTCGGCGTATCACAACAGAAACCGCGGTGTTCACTATGGTGGCAGTGGATCTTCCAATTCACATCGCTATGCGCCCAGCTATGCAGCAGCCTCTGGTTCAATTGGACCCAATGGACACAGACAGACGGCCTACATCAGTCCTGCCAATCCGGTATGCTAGATCTCTGTCTATTGTTACCTAAGCTAATTGCCAACTGTTTACAGGCCACACCGAATATTGTGAATCGTTTTGGCGCTAGTTCCAGCACTGGCGGTGGCGGTGGTGGCGGTGGTTACAAGGGCGTCTCTGTCAGCTCCTTCAGCTCCAGCAATGGTGATGGCACCAGTCGACGTGGCGCTCAGACCACCATCAATGACAACGGTAAAGTGACGTCATATTCCGTGCACTCCTAGACCTGATTTACCCATCGTGGATTTCCTCAACTTTATTTTTTGGTGTTTAGCATATTATAAAACTTTTGAACAAAAAAAGTAATTAAACTCTATTTATGTCGATCACAAATACATACGTATTATACATCTTTATTTAAATATAATACAATCTGCACGACTTTCTCATTTATTGGGTTTTCACTGTGCGTGATTTCGCTTTTGTTAGAAAGTCTTTGCTTTCTTTCTTTCCTACTGATAAGCCTACGAGCATGCAAATTTTTTCTTTTTTTGCTCATTCAAAGCTCATGACCTTGATTTTGGCTGCTATGGGGACTATGAGTATTATATACTTGGTAAGAGTTTGCAACAGATAGAGAAAAGAACAAAGTTTATCAGGCACCACAGGAAACGCACCATGTACCAGTGTGTTTAGTTAATTAATTGCACACATTAAAAATTCATTTAATTTTTCTATATACTCATTTATTTACATATGTAGTAAGTATTTAAGGCAGCAACACCTTAGGGAATCTTTTGTTAGTTTAAGTGGATCCGTGCAATCACTAGGATACTTCAGATATTTCTAAGTAATTCCATACAATTAAAAGACAGGGCCTATATATCAAAGTTTTTATTTTATTTGACGAAATTTAATCATTTGATTTTTATCATAATAATATAATTCAATAAAATAAGTGAAGAAAATAAAATAAAATTTTATAAATTAAATATAATAGTTTTCATTGTCTAGAGAAATACTTGATGAACTTAACATATCATTTCAAATTTGACATTAATTTCTTTACATTTTACTTCAAATTTTCTATTGAATAGCTATCAGACATTAAAAAAACGGGCCTTAATATTAATATATATGTACAAATTTCATTGATTAACTTCTGCTCATTTCCCCATTAGAATAAATTTCTATTTTATTTTTGCTATACTTCTCACTTATTTCGTAGGGTAAACAGTTTTCGTATAGTTCCGTTTCAAAGACCTCTAATCATTGATATTCAGCTCATTAGCATCTAGCGGAAGTAATAAAACAAAAGCTTTTGTTTGTAAACATCTTACACTATTTTTGTAATTTGTTTTTTTGTTTCATTCTTAATTACAAATCAACAAACATTCTTCGTTCCGGGAATCGGCATTCAAAATTCAAATGAAAACGAATGCGCAAATTAATTCCTAAATTTAATTGAAACAGGTTCTAGTGCTTCGTTATTATTAACCCAATAAGTGACTTCATTAAATGTAAATGGTCTGTTAGGCATTATTTTGAGAATACACTTTAAAGTAGTTTTAATTTTAACAAATTTTATTTTATATTTTTTGTATTGGGACATTACATATTTAAAATACAATTTTCTAAAAACTTCAAAAAACCTAAAGGCTTTAAAAAATTTTATAAAAAAATGTACATAAAAGGATATTCAATAAAAAATTATTACGATGCATATGTATTGAAATTTTTAACTTTGCTTCTATTGGTATTTGTTGTTCCCAATTTTCAAATATTACAATTTTTTAAAATTCACCAAAAAAGTACGTATTGAATATATTTATTGGCAACAACGGTTAAGTTGTTAGTTATCTGTCAATGATTTGTACAATCAGCGAATTTAAATATAAACTTAAGTATTTTCAAGTTTAGAGAACTCTCTATCATCAATTTGTACTTGAGTATATGTAGTATGTATTAAATATGCTCATCTGAAACATGTATTTGAATACGTGTTCTATTATAGACCGTAGTGTACATAGCAACGATGTGCCAGTATTCCAAGGTTTCGACACGAAAACAAATCCCCTATCAGCTTTCTATATACAACTGCACACTAGGTAATTTTCGATTCTATATATTGTACTCATAATTATAAATGTATATGTATTTATGAATGTCGCAATTACTTTCATCATTGATGGAAATAAATATTGTCAAGAATTTCTGCACCAATTCCGAGTTGAATACTTAATAAAAATGCTGACATTATCTGCTGTGCCCAATGGCATCCTCTCTAGGTCAAGAAGCAATCGGTTCAAGTCCGCTCTCAAGTCTTATCAATAATCGTCTGGGTTTTTAAAGCGCGTTCCAATCGTTCCGATCATTAGTTCAATTTTAAGCGCGGATCTCGCACGGTTGTACGCAAGAAAAGTGAAACGTATTTGATAGAAAAAATCAAAATGAAATCGATATTAGTGCTGGCTTTGTGCCTGGGTGTGGCCTGTGCAGGTAAAAAACTCGGAATTACTTTACAAATTTATAAATGTTGATTAAAGTGTAAGACAAGTGTTAAAATGTACATATTATCTTAATTGCAATACCTATCAAACCTGTTGATGTTGCGATTGTCGCGACTTTATTGCATAATGCCCAATTCCTGGAATACTATCAGGCTGATAAGAGACGTTCAGCTCCATTTCGTCTTGTTTTTCCTGAATGAACTTTTTACAAAACACAAATTGTGCAATTTACCACCTCATGCCAGGCATGTGTTGAGATTAGGCATTATCAAACATGTAATAAATTTCCCAACTACAATATAGTCTAAAAAACATAAAGAATACTTAAGTTAATCTATTCGTTTCTCTCTTTCTTACAGATTTTCACAACGAGTAAGTGAATCATGTTGAAATTCCTTGAAAGCATCGTTTTGACAATACCTTTATTTATATCTTTGGGTTGTAAGGATTAGACTTAAACGGGACGATTTTCATAGTCGGTAAGTGCTGTGCAGCGATATTGAAGAGATCATTTTGTATTAATCAAAATCGAAATTTCCAATTGGCAACATGGTACAAACCCACTTCACAACATACACGTCACTAAAAGCTCTACAAAATTTTATACAATTCGGCATTTTACCTATTTAATAACACTTTGCAACAAGGTTTTAATATCTTTTTTTGCGGGCATTTTAATTTATCGATTCGTAATGTAAAGATTTGGTTGTAATTTCATAATCTCAATTTGTAAATACAAATTTACAATTAACTTTAAATTTTAATTAGTTTTCTTGTAACTTTAGACATTCTTTGACACTTTTTTTTTTTAAATAGTTTTAATGTATTTAGAAAAACTTGACACTTTTTATTAAAAATAGTTTTAATGTATTTAGAAAAACTTAAAAAAAGAGATAAAACCTAAAAATTTTTTTTTCTATGTAAATTTTAAAATAAAATCTTATTTTTATGTATTTTCTGCTAGCACTTTAATAATTTTTTAATAATAATTGATTTATTTATAATGTAAAGATTTAATTGGGATATCATAATCTCAATTTTTAAATACAAATTTACAACTGACACTTTTTGCTTAAAAATAGTTTTAAAAACATTTAAAAAAAAATGATAAAACTTAAAAATTCTTGTGTCTTTATGTAAATTTTAAAATAAAATTTTACTTATTAGAAGTTATGTGGCAATTATACAATATTCGATATTATGTATCGAAACTAGAGGTCTGCACGGCTGCATTCAAACTTGAGCGTCTCTGAAGTCTCGTAAGCTTAATTCAGTTCCCCGAGTGGAAGAAAGTCAAAGATCCGGTTCTAATCGATTGAATACTCATTTTTGACAGTAATTTGAGTACTCATATGAACGGCATCGAGTGAACGAGAAACGAATGAAATGAATGAAGCAAACATATTCAGAGTATTCAGAATACAAATTTTTTTTTTAATAATTTATAAAATACACTTAATATTGTTTGTCACAAAATTGGATATTAGAAATTTAGAAATATTTTGGTGATTTGATTTTTACTTTAAATTAAAAGAAACTGAAATTACGGCACTTATCTCTCCACTCGCTTTTTCGGTTATTTCGTCATTCAATTTAGTTTTTATTTTTGAATGTGAAGTGTTCGGTTTCAATTCATTCGTTGGAAGATGTAGCCGAACTCATTCAATTCAGTTGGGCATGAATGTCCCATTTGATGTTTTGAATGCAGCCATGCAGACCTCTAAACGAAACAGTTTGAAGGAAATATAATTTTAATTTTTTTTCTTCACAAATTTAGAACTATGACAAGTAAATATTGTTATTTAATAAATTAAAAAAAAAAACTTTATTAAGTTTCCATTAATGCTGGATATTTAGAGAAATATAATATTGTCATTAGTTTCTGTGAACCTTAACATTAAATGGAATTTTTTGGTAAGATTTCAGTGTAATATACTCGTACATATGTAGTTATCATTCAAATCAGAAAGAATTCTCAGAAGACTCTGCAAATATTTCAAGATATCTAAGCTTTGTTGCACAGTGTAAATGAGAAATAGTTTCTCTGTTCATGAGCACGAATTTAATTAATTTGGTTGCCTTCCTCAGACACTACTCTACCCATCAGCAGGCAATTGAAACGGCTCGTCGTAATGCCGGTTTGAGTGCCTATGGCGCCAGTGGATCAAACAGTTATGGCGTTGGTGGGTCAAACAGCTATGGCGTTGGTGGCGCCGCTGAGCAGTCGTTTGGTGGTGGTGTCGGTGGCTCACTGGGCAACTTGGAGAGCTCTTATGACTCTGTGGGTGCCGTTGAGGGTGTGGACAGCAGCAGCAGCAGCTTGGGCGGTGGTGTAGGATACGCTGGCAACAGTGGTGCTGGATACGGAGCCAGCAATCAGGCCGCCTTTGCTGCCAATGCCAACAATGCCGCTTCTTTTGGCTCGAACAGCGCGTTCGCCGCCAACTCGGCCTTCCAGACGAGCCACAGTGCCAACTTCAATGCCGCCAGCTCGCATAATGTGGCCAGCAATGTGGAGTTTGCTGACAGCAACAATGCCGGCACTGAGGTCAATTTTGGTGGTGCGGGCAGCAACACCAACACCGTCAACTCGGAGGCTCTGCTCGCCCACAATGTACAGACACCTGTGGCTCTGACTCTGCCCACTTCCGGTGGCAATAATATGGAGTATTTGCAGCACACCGAGAGGGTGGTGCAAAGTGCACCACAGCAGGTTGTGTACACGGTGCCCGGTGGCTCCCAGCAGTATGTGCAGCATGTGGAGCGTGTCGTCGAGCAGAAGCAGCCCTCGGTGCAGTACGTCCAAGTGGCCCAGCCCTCGGGCACCTCCGAGCATTACTATCAGCGCAAGGTGACAACCACCTCGTCCTCGGCCCCACAGATCGTACAGCAGCCCTCGGCCAGCTACACTTATGGCTCAAATACAGGCTCCAGTTTTGGCGTTAATTCCGCTTTCAAGGCCAATCAGAATGCTGCCTTCAACAGCAACTTTGGCAGCAACTTTGGTCAACGTTCAGGTGCCCAGACCCAATTCACGACAGGGCAGACCGGTGCCCTCAACTTTGGAGCCAGCAACTCACACTTGGCCCAGCTGATTAACCAGGCCCATCTGACGGCCAAGCAGCAGGTTGCCTCTGGCAGCTCCTTCAACAGTGGTTCTGGCCTGGCCAGCGCCAATCAAGTTCAATTGGGTGGCGCAAATAACTTCAACTCCAACTCCAACTATGGCTATGGCAGCTCCCTGAACTCCGCCAGCTCCCTGAACTCCGCCAGCTCCCTGAACTCTGCCAGCTCCCTGAACTCTGCCAGCTCCTTGAACTCTGGCAGCGGCAGTGGTGCACTCTTGAGTGGTTCCTTGCTGGGTGGTAGCCAGGGATCTCTGCTCAGTGGCTCCCTCTTGGGCGGCTCCGGCCTCAGCGCCCAAAGCAACCTGGGTCTGAATGCGGGACAACAGCTCTCCAGCTCTGGCAACTTCGGTGGTGCAGGCGGTGTTGGCAGTAACTACCAGACCAAGCAGTGGGAGAAGCAATCCAAGTGGTCCTCCCAGTCTGAGGTGAGTCCTGAGAGATTCTTTTCCAGCTATAAAGTTGACTTATCCATCTTTTCTTCTCCCCAGTTCGATTCCGATGGCCATGTGAAGAACTACAAGGATCTGGCCACTGGCGAGAGCGAGAACTACAACATCAATGGCAAACAGTTTGGTTACAACGCAGCCACCGCGTCCGTTGATGACAATGGCAAGACAAGCACCTACAGTGTGCACTCGTAAGATGCAACCTACAGTCAGCTGCCTGCCACAACTTTAATTGTAGTAAGAAAAGGATAAGTCCTTCGCATTGTAAACGGTTCAACAACATCACAAATACAATAAACTGAAAATCAAAATATATTTTAAAACAACTTGTTCCTTTTTTTGTTTTTTTTTTTTTAAACGCAGATGATTTTTGTAAGTTAGCCGCGTGATACCAAAAGCACTGAATTAATAATAACAGATGTAAAACAGTATAAAGGAAAACAAATAACAGAAAATGCTCATCTAAGAGATCTTCTGATCTATACTTTCAGGTCTATACTTTGATCTGTACTTTGAATTACCTACATGTAAGGGGATATTAAAGTTCATAAGCTCAGGGGTGGCCAATTCATATCATGTGCGTGTGTGCATAGACGATGGGCACCCCTGCTTTAAATTGTTTCTTTAAAAAAAAAATTCCGAGTTTGTTATCCCATGATGATGCAATTTTCTAATCCCATTGACTGCAAGATACTTATCGTGTGAGTCAAAGCTTCAGTTTCAGTAGACCGAGCCAAATTTTAAATTTATTTTTTAAATTAGGATTATTGTCACCATATTTGGAGCAAATGCCGTTGCAGGCCGTTGGAGCCCTTTGGTATCATTTATTACTTCTTATTTAGATCAAAAATACGCATCGAATGATAATTAATTTTTGAAATTCTAGTGCCCTTTCGAAAATGAGATGAAAAGTCAGTTTGTCTGTGTGTTTGTCTGTTTGTAACAAACAACTTTCTCGAAAAATCGCTTGATTAGCAGGAAATTGTAAAACCCGCTAAAACTGAAACCCCCACAGCATCCAAACGATAGAAGCTACAGATGTGATCCAGATATCATTGAAACTGTATTTTTAAAGGGTTCTTAGGATTACCTTCTAAGTTTTTTAAGAACATAGGTAAAGAGCTACAGGTGGAATAATGTATTTTTTCCACACTTTGGCGGTTATTGAGAAAACGCCGCTAATGCATTTTTTTAATTTTCAATATATTGTAGTTTGTAAAATTTCTCGCTTTTATATACATATATAAAACATAAATTTTGGCCGGTCTGCTTAGAAGATATTATCTGTTCACTGAATAGAATATACGTTTTACTTAGAGTTAGAATAGGACAGCAGCAAAAAAGTGTCGTAGCAGCTAGAGCTTGAGAGTGCTTATAGCTTCGTGTTTATAAAAACAATCTTTCTTTTTCTTGAAAAAATAGTAACAAGTGATGCCAAACAGTTTTATTTTGCTTGCAAGAATACGGGCTCTAATTGGTTTAAGTTAAGGGTGTTTCTCTGCAACGCACTTTGACTTAATGCGTTTTTATTATTATTATTACACAAGACACCTTTTGACAAAGTTATAACTTTACATTTCTAAAATCTTACTCCCAAAGATCTGATATCTTATAAAAAAAACCACTTCACGAGGTAAAAGTCTACTGACGAAAACATTTTCACGACCCAAAATTTATGACATCCAATGTGACGAACAATATTAAGTTTTACTTATGAAGAATTTAAAATAATTTATATGTAAAACTTAATAAGATAAGATATTATTGGGAAAATAAAAATGTTTAAAAATAAAAAATAATGTTTACAAAAAAAACCCGTAAAAATCAACGTGTGGTTTTTACCCAATAACAAGCTTAAAAAAAAACCAAAATCTTCTTGTTTAACACTAATAGGTGGTTAAGGTTTAAAAAGCGAGCTTCAAGAGTTCCACTTTATTAGTTCAATATTAAGCGTGAATGCGTGAGTCGTGTTGACCAGTGGAGTGGAAATTCTTTAGAGAAAAGTTCAAAATGAAATCAATATTAGTGCTGGCTTTGTGCCTGGGTGTGGCCTGTGCAGGTAAGGAACTCTCGAAAATCCTTTAAAATCAAATTAAATTTATTTGAATTACAAGTGTATAAATAATTGATTTTCATTTCAATAACTATAAATCCCGTTGACGTTGCAACTGTTGCGACATAAAATAATGCCATATCCCTAAATATAAAATCAGCTTACTTTTACAAAATTATACCCATCTACAATAGAATCTGAAAATTCTCTGAGAATACTAATTTTAATCTTTTCGTTTTAATTTTTCTTACAGAATATAGTAGCAGGTAAGTTGATGATTTTGCAACTCTTTTAAATTGTTTCAAATTACCATGCTACCTAGATTTAATTTTTATAAAAGTTATTCAAAATTTTTAAAGTTTATTATTTTGTTCAGGTTTTATTAGACTTTCAGTATCCTAAATATCTTAAACAATTTTTGTTTGTAAAACATTTTATTGTAATTGATATCAGTACACACCTGATTTCGGAATGACTGCTCAAATTACCTCAAATTTCTAAATTTCATATTAATCAGTAATACAGGTGTACCACAGAAATTTCTTCCACTCGAATTTGACATAAATTTGTAGGAAATTAATGTCAAATTCAAGCGAAAACGATTTCTGTGGCACCCCTGATAGTTCCAGAGTTCTCTAATATCAGCTCTTTTATTTTGGGTTCCTTACTTAGCCATTATGAATATTCTTATGAACATAAGCAGACAATTGAGAAGCATTACTCCTATGAATGGAGTAGTAGCAGCGGCCCCAAGAGCAAAAGTAGCAGCAGCGGAAGCAGCAGCAGCGGAAGCCGCAGCAGCGGCGGAAGCAGCGGAAGCCGAAGCAGCAGCGGAAGCAGCAGCTTCGATGGTGGTGCGGACTTTGGAGCAGAATTCGGTGTTTTCGGTGGTGCAGATGACAACAGTCGGGCTGCTAAAAATGCAAAATCTCTTCTCTCTGCCTTAAGTTCGCCAACTTCGGCTCCTAAAACCGTTCAACAGCCCTCATTCAGTTCCAACGACAGTGGTGGCTCCAAAGATTCAAATCCCGGCAGCAGTGGATCACACTGGACTGCTTTTTCTCCCAATGACAAAAGGGGATCTACGCTAAGTGGTTCCTCTTTCGACGACTTTTCCTTCGATGCTTCAAACAGCTTTGGTCAGAGTGAGGGACAAAAATTGTCCAGCCCTGGCAACTCTCACTCTGGCGGTGCTGACAATCGCTCTCATGCCAAGAACTGGGCGCAGAAATCCAACTGGTCTTCCGATGTGAGTTCTATTTGATCTTTTCTCATCAATAAAGTTGACTAATACATCGTTTTAATTCCTCAGACTGACTCCGATGGTCATGTGAATAACTACAGGGATCTGACAACTGCTGAGAGTGAGAAACACAATATCAATGGCAAGGAGTCTGGCTTCAAAGCAGCATCCGGATTTGTTGATGACAATGGCAAGAAGAGCTCCTTCAGTTGGTTCGAGTAATGGGAAACCTACCTCTAATTGTAGTAACAAATTTCTTTCACTTTGAATAAAAGTCAGTTGGACAACACAACAACATCAATAAACTGAACTATAAATTAAGTTTTATAAGTGATTTTCAATTAAATATTAAAAAAAAAGTGGATCAGAAAAGGAGCGTATTCTGATCATCTCTGACACTTTTAAACTCAACTAAATTAGTTTAAAGGCAATGCATATCACTGCGGACGGCAGTTCGAGCTAGTGATGAAAGTAGCACGAAATTTGATATGACCGATTAGGTAGAGTTATATAACAATATACCGAAAGGTATCAATTTAACTATAAAATTTGCATACTAAGACTTTTAAAAACTCACCTGGTTCGTCAGATAAACAGGTGTTAGTGGGAGGGGCACAATAATTTCAAATTAAAAATACGCGTCGAATGACATCTCGATCGTCAAAACCCGACTACTAGTTCAAAACATAAATAATTTTGAACATTTTTATTGCCTTCCGAAAATGAGATATAAAGTCAATTTATCTGTTTGTTTGTATCAAAGCGTTAATTTAGCTTAAAAGGGTAAATGAGGACTTGTTCCTTATCAAAAATCCAGAAACTTTTGTTCTACGACTTTTTCGAAAATTCGCTAGTTTAGCGGGAAATCGCTTAAACCACCAAAATTTCTGATATCCAATTTTGTGACAAAAAATATTAGATTTTATACATGAATTATTAAAAAACAAATTTTTTCACTGGCACTGCGCAAAAAAGTACTATTTATAAGGTATGAAAAATCTAGCGCAATGTGCCCGGTGACAAAAATTTTTTTTTGAATACTTCATGTACAAAAGTTAATATTATTCGTCACAAAATTGGATATCAGAAATTTTGGGGCATGCAAATGTTTTCGTCACTAGACTAAATAAATATTAAATAAAACTAATAAATACATTGAAAAAACGTGCCTAAGTTTTACATATAAATTATTTAAAAAAAAATTTTTGATTCTCAGCACATTGCTCCAAATTCTTCATACCTTATATGTAAAACTTAATATTATTCGTTACAAATTTGGATGTCGTTATTTTGGATCATGAAATTATTTTCGTCACTAGACTTTTACCACGTGAAGAGGTTTCTTTTTATAAGATTTCTCCATTAAGGACGGCTTAGAATATTGTCTGTGAATTAATAATACTTGAACATAACAGTGTATCTAAAGAATTTCGAATTTATTTAGTTAAAAATGATAATGAATTAATCAATATTTCCAGACTGTGATAAGATTGTTGGATGCTTTAAGAGAAAGGTTGCTCCAATTTGCCATCGACTTTAAGGACATCCGTTTTGGCGATTCCCCGCCTAGTCGATCCCCAGATTCCTCTGCTCCCCTTGTTGTCCCGACGGCGTCGGTAGTCGGTGCCATAGGAGGACATGCAGTAGCAGGGCCTCCAGCTGGGATTTCGCTGCAGCTGACTCTGTTCGTGTGGAGAGCGTTCTGTGGTCCAAACGGGCACATAATGCGTCCAGGTCTCGCCATTGCGATAGATGCTGCCCAGATCGGAGTTGCCGCTTGTATAGACATGCTCTGGATAATACTGGGGATAATGGTCTGCCGAGCCAGATCTGGAACCCGGACGACTGCCGGCACGTTCGCTGGAATAATTGGGATTCCATTGTGACTTGGGATCGTAGGGTTGTCTCGACTTGTGCTTGGAGTCGCTGCCACTGCGTCCCTTGTAAATGGGCACACTGGCGTCCTCTGAGAAGGAGAGAGAGAGTAGGTGGATAAGTGAAAGTGTAGTGAAAGTATTTTCGCTTTCACCACTTACCCTTCTCGCCCTGCTGCTGTGCCGAGCTGGTCTCATTCGCCTCCCCCTCGGCGGTTATCTCGAACGTGATGTCCGTGTGGATTCCCACACGTTTCTTGTGTTTACCCAAATCCGTAATTTCGACGCTCTCCTTGGACTCTGCTTTGAGGTTGCAGTTTTAGTCTCATTTGATTTTGTGCTTTTGCTTTGAGCCAATTTAATTACCTTTCGTTTGCAACTGTCCATCGCCCGTATCGACCGTAACACGCACTCCATGTATCTTTGGTCGATTGCCACTGTTGCCAGTTCCGCCTCCTCCTCCGCCTCCGCCTCCGCCTGCGCCTCCGCCTCCTGTTCCCTGATCATAGCCGCTGCCGCTGTTACCCTGCTGTCCCTGCCCCTGTCCTTGTCCCTGTCCCTGCCCGATTATAACTGGCACACCGGTCTGGTTGCTGCTCTTGCCGCTCTCCATGTCATCGAAATCCAACTTGGAGGACACTTTATTCGCCTGACCTGGTTACGTTTACGGCCCGTCGTCCACGTTCACGTCCACGTTGTTTGTTTTTGGGTTTAGCATAGAAATTAGATTTAAGCAGAGAGTATTCATTTAAGTTATGCAAACACTTCCATCCCTCCCTCTCGCCCCCTTCCGACACCCTTTCCCCCCTTTGCCCCTTCACTGTCCACTGCAGCGAAAGAACACGGAATGAACTGGAGCGTGTCTGACGTTGAAGCTGTCTATAAGTGTTGCAATTAGCGCACGTTGACTTATTTATAGATACAAATCTATCTCGTAACTACACTCGCACACACACACACACACACTCAAGCATTTACAGTTGACTGCCTTTTGAGTGGACTCTGCGCACTTTGTTCCAACATATACGTATTAGCTCTGCAATATGCAAAGTTTCCTTTGATTTAATAATTTATTTAAAAGTTGCAATAAAACCAGTCAATCATGAATTAGGGAATTCGGTTTTACAGTTTAGATTTTCATAGATCATTGATTTGACAGCAACTTTTACATGTAAATAAAAGCCTTGATTAACAGAAGAAATTCTTTTTATGGGATTCTGTATTTGTTATTAATTCTTATCGCTTAAGAGTTCGGTGATTGACAATCAGTCCATTATTCAGTCAGGACAGATAATTTAATGTCTACAGAATTTAAATTATTCTTCAGTTTAAAATACTTCATTCAACATCAACTAATATTTTCTATAATATCTATACGACACATTCTGATGATTTTTACAAGTTCGTAGAGTACAAATAGTTGTTCAGTAAATATTATGGGTAACAAGCTGAACAGATTCTGTTAGAAATATATTATAATATAATAAATATATTATACTATACTCTAATAAATCCATTACATGCTTTAAGAATTTCTATCATAATTAACAATGGAAACTATACTCGAAATTATTAGAGATCTTTCACCTCTTTTTGGATGGGATTTTTAGACAGGCAATGAAAGTTCCCAAATTACGGGAAATGCCCGAGAACGTTGTGGATAGATTTGAAGATTGAAATCTTATTCAAAATATAAACAATAACAAAAGCTGCAGTTAATTGGTAAATAACCAATTAAGATTCGCAATTAAAAATAACAACCTTGTGCACAGTGATGAGTCAGCAAAAAACAGCATAATCCCAAATAGGCCACAAGTCTCAGATAATTTTTTTGGGAATATACACAAATCATAGCAAAAAAAAATTATTTATAAAATTACAAGTTGTTTTTAACACTTTAGGAACGTTTTGATTTATGGGATTTTTCGGTGTTGTTGTTGAGAAGTTGAAGCTTTTGGATTGAAGCGCGTTTCAGGTGCGCACTTGAAAACCGTCGACAAGTGACTAAAAAAAATAAAGACGGCAACAAACCGATTTCAAATATCTGACGAGATTCATTAAAAAATTAACTAACTAGCCAACTGGAGAACTTGGAGAAGTTGGAGAACAACAACAATACTATTGTTGTTCAGTTTCTCAATTGTTCAGTTTTCGTTGTCTCTATTTCTATTTCTATTTCTGTTCTGTTCTGTTCTCTTGTTGACGTTTGAGCTTTGTTGATAACATCTTAACTGGGCCCATAAGTGAGTCGCTGAGTTTTGTTGCCGGACTGCAGTATGTGGCTGCATGGGGATAGAAAGAGAGGGGAGTTGTGCCTCCAATCGAAATGCGTATAAAACCAAAGTCTCTAAAGTCTCTAGACACCGCTGCCCCTGTCTAAATTGCGAGTAATCAGTTGGCTGGCATCTTTTGTTATTGTTTTTAACTGAAGTTTCCGCTGTACTAAGCATCTTGGAGATTCTATTGTGTCTGATGAAGTGTTTATACCCTGTTTTCAAATAAAAAAAGGTATGTTATAATATGATAAAAACGGTAAAGCTATTACATTTAAATAAAAAGACATTTTAATCATTTAGATTGTTTAGATGTTAATAGTACAAATATTAACAGAAAGGTTATGATATTTGTTGAGGAATTTTATCAGAGAAATATTAAATGTTATTAAGTAGTTATAACTACTATTAATTTAAAATTTAGGACTCTTCTCAGATTTTAATAAATATCAATGTCAAGTTGTTATACATATTTTGGCGTAAAACGTAAAACTCGAAAAATGTGTCTCTGAGAAAGTACTTGTAAGCCCTTAAATGATTTCAAGAAATAAAATTAAATATAAATAAAAATTGTTGTTTTATTTTGTTTTTTTTAAATTTAATTTCTTTTTTTAGTTCTGGTTTCATAACATATTAAAAAAATTCCAAATACAGGGTATTCTCCAGTCGATTTACTACAGCATATTGTTGTGTTTTTCTGCCGCCGTTTAAGATTTAAAAACTAAACTTTTGTTGCTTTGGTCTTTTTCATAATGCTCCCATCATTAATCATTAGCTAGCGATTCAATGTTTCTCGTTTCTCGTTTCTCAGATCTCAGCTCTCAGTTCTCAGTTTCTCGCAGCTATCACAATTATATTTTGTGGCAATTTTGACAGCACAAACGATTATCTTCATTAGCTGTCGACCGACCGTATAATATTAGAATCAAATTCAAGTTCAAGTTGAGCTGGCGATTAGAGCAGACTCCTTCCTCCTCCCTTTGGGTAATCCCCTCCATTTGGTTAAGCTGAAGCCGCAGTCATTTGTTGGCCAACGCCTCGAGCCACCCACATTTCGGTTGTTTCATCTTGAGAGGGGGACAGAGAAATTGCATTTGTTCCACACATGTTGGAATAATAATGTCAGGCCAAACAAATGTAAGGACCATAAATTCGTTCATTCTTCGAAAAGGGCCCCAGCCTTTTTGCCTGGACTCCCCGGGCAATTAATTAGCAATTGCATTTGGTGCTGTCATTACGTGTGATAATTAAAAGGCCACACGAGTCGGCCCGGCTAAAAGAAGTGCTCAGGGATAGAAATTCTGGCAAATGTATGGCCATAAATTTGATGACCCGGGCCTGGCTCAGTTCAGTTGAGTTTGGTTTTGGCCTTTTCTTTGCCCTGGGCTCAACTGCAAATGCACTTTAATCTCGAATTTATCAAGTGTAATAGTTGCGCCAAGGGTTGGGCCTGTCTAATGGGGTTGAGATTATGGTTGCCCAGGGCAACAGCTCCAACTTTGCCGCACACTTTTGTAATCTGGCGGATTAGAGCCACACCCACAAAAGCCCACCCACAACTCTCCCCCCACAATGACTGTGTGTGCGTGTGTATGTGTGTGTGTGAACATGGGCCCGTCTTGAATCTGGCAGACCCATTAAACAGATGGATTTCGTTGTCAAGATTTTTAATATACTTTTGCTGACTGGAAACTCACATCTGTCTGTCCGTCCGTCCGTCTTTCTAGTTTCTATTTGCATAAAGCTTGCTTGCAACAACTTAATTTTCATTGTTTCTATGCATTTATGTTGCACTTGCTGGACAAACAAACAGACAGACGGACAGGCAGACGGACGGACAGACTCAATGGACTCACTCAAGTGTAGCTGGTAAGTTCAAGTGCGTCATTGTCTTCCACTCAAGATACTTTCTGCACTTGCTTATGCAATTATTTTTGTCAGTCCAAGTGGCAACATTCAAAACATTTTGTAGCATACTCTGAGATGTTTGGGTAAATTGCAATCAGATATTTTAAAATATTTTATAGCATACTACTTTTAAAATTGCTATGCAATTGGACCCAATATATTTTTAGATAGTTTCAAAAACATCCTTGGCTAGTATTAATTTATAAAACATTTTCTTTACCACCTAAAAAGCATGCAATGAGAAAATTTTATACCAAAAAAAAAATTATTGGCATATATAAATGTAGCTATAATTCTCTGTTCTGACTGTTTTCTTTACCAAAGCTGCAAATCATCTGGGAAAATCGTCATTAAAAGTACAGCACAATTATATATAGCATAATTTTTAAACTTAACAAGTTTATTGCATTTTTTTGGCAACAATTTAATAAGATTTACTTGTGCAGAGAACAAACATACTATTTTATTTAAATAATATGTATTAAGTTCAAATTTGAATGTTAAAAGTATTCCACAACAAACAGTTTGATAATTAATTGTAACTATAATTTCTTTAATGCAAATGTAATTGGTTATATTCCTTTGTATTTGCTTTATTTTTCAATTTCATTGATATTTATTTGGTTTTATTTTAAGAAAATATAAATTCTACGAATGTAAATTTGCTTAACGCTCTGTTCATTTCTGTGATTAAAATTCTCAATTATTTTTTACACCGTTAAATGGTTAAACCTTTTGAAAATGATTGCGATAATCATCTTTATCACTTCCAAAATTTGTTTTAACTACAATCAATTACTAAAGTTTGCATAAGTGTAATTTAATTTGGCAATCAAATTTCATTTTGAATCTGACACTGACACTGAGAAATTTATGAAATGAAAATCGATTTTTAGAATAATCATTTTAACACTTTGTCAATTTTTAATGGATTTTATCAAAAGTAATTTAAGCAAACAATTTGTTAAAAATATTTATCAAATGCAAAATTCGTAATACGTAATTTCAATTTTATTTATTTGCTTTACATTTAGTTTTCAAGTTTTCTATTCGATTATAAACTAAGTAAATATGCAATTTCTATTCTCGTAGGTTAAATATCTTAAGTTTTTGGCCATAAATGTTAATTACAGCAACAAACACATTGTTGAAAGCCAACTCAGATGCAGATACAAAGATACGACATGTTTTGCCAACATGGACAATGCAGACAGAAAAGGACGGACAGACAATGGGTAAGAGAGACAGTGAAAGGAGCAACTGGCTGAGCATTTGGCCAGTTTACAAACAATTAAAATGGCAAAATCAAAATCGAAATACACAAATTTATGCGTCTAGCTGCCAGAGCCATATTACAATACGACAATACTGTAAATAAATTGCACAATTTTGGGCCAAGGGAGGGTTAAGAGAAGAGAAGGGAAGAGAAGAAATGGGTGGGGGAGGTGAGCTGCCGCACAACTAATGAAATAATGGGCCAGCTGAATTAAATTATGGCCCAACAATTCCCTCGAGTGTTTCATATCTCCGACTCCAGGGTCTAGACAATAACTAAATTTGCACCAAGTTAAAGGAAACGAAAATTTTGATTGCATTGTTGCCGTTTGATTTCCACCACCAACACCAACAACAACAACAACTCCAACAACAGCAGCTGCACCACCAATCCACCCACCAATTTGGTAAGCTGGCTAAAACCATCCCCAGTACAAGTTAAATCACCCACAGCGATCCGACGACCCATTGACGACCTGTTTGTAACCTCCACTCAAACACTCATTGACTATTCACACTCATGTTCCTCATACAACACTATTACTACGACTATAGTATATCTTCACTCCCATTATTATAATATTTTTATTTCATCTTTTTTTCTTTTTGTAGCTATATAAAATTTTTATTATTTGCTCGTTTACGGCTTTGGGTCTGGCAATCGTCGTTTGCTTGTTTCGCTTTATCGTTTCTCGTTTCTGGTGTAGTGCGAAATTATCACAAAATGCATTGAATTTGCTTTTATTGTTGTTGGCTTGAGTCGACCACCCATCCTTTAGCTCATTCTTCCCCTCACTTTGATCCCTTATCCCTCACCCACAAGCCCTGATTCTGGCTGCAATGCAGCGGAAGTAAGGGGAAGCTGTCTCTGTCTCTGTCTCTGTTGCCGCAGCGTCTGTCTTCTTATCGCTTCCTTTGTTGAGTGTTGAGTGCCCAACGCAGCCACCAACGCCACTGTTGCTGCGGTTGCTGCGCAACGGGTCGCACAGACACTGTTGCACTGTGGTTCATGATCAATTGAAAAATTTGATAACAAAATACTATATAATAACTCAGCGGCATATTTGCTTGCTTTGTATTCATGCAAAATCCCATTTTAAAGTCTACTCAATGAAAACTTAAAAATTTAATTTTAAATTAAATAATTTGTTCTAGTATAATTGTGTTAAAAGTTTTCATGAATATTATATTATCATTGCTTTTGTTATGTTTTTATTTTGTCACTATTATGTATTTAATAAACTTGAATTTAATTCAATGAAAAGAGTTGCAAGTTTAATAAATTTCTAAAAGTTTTCATGAATATTATCATCACTTTTGTCGACTATCATAATTAACAAATCTTTAGCGAAAGATGTTTAAAGCTATACAAACTTCTTTAATAAAATAAATCATTGTATTTAATAAATTACAATTTAATGCAACGAAATTAATTATCAACTTTTTTTTCAGTTTTTTTTAGTTGTAAGTTTAAAAAATTAATAGATATCAAAAAGTTTTCATGAATATTTTCATCATTTTTGTCGATTATCATAATTTGTCGTATAAATCTTAAGCTAAATATGTTAATGTTCCATCAATATCTTAAAGCTTTACAAGCTTAGTCTATTTAATAGATCAATATCATGTGTTTTATAAATTTGAATTTAATTTCATGAAATTTGTAATCAGCATTTCTTTCATAAGTTATAAGTTTAATAAATAACAGCTTCTGATTTCCTTTTTTTTTTACCAACTTACATTTCAGTTTTTTACGATACTTCAGCCCACTGTGCATGCAGGGTTTCTTTTTGCCACCTTCCCAACGAGACAAGCAGGTTACGCTGAGAGCAAAAAATTGGTTTTAAGGCCCTTGAAAATGAAAATGGGCTCTGCCGTCGCCTTGGCTTCAACTGCGGCTGGTTGACCATTCCGAGCAGCCCGAGAGATGCGCCCAGTTATCAACTCCACCCACTGTGCACTCCGGCACTTAGCCGACAATGAGCAGTGACAGCTCCGAGCACATTGATGTTGATGTTGATGAGGATGAGGATGGGGATGGGTATAATGGTGGTCGGAGTCGGGGTGAGCCTCTTGTGGTTTTACCGCAGACAACGGACTGAGCTCTGTCCATGTTGTCTGCACGTCCGTTGCATCTGTCGCATGCCGGAACTAAACAACAACAGTGGCACACAGAAGAGATGTCCCTTCATCCCCCGGAAAAAGAAGGGAGAGATTCGAGTCCGTTGTCGATAATGATGCGTACGCGTTGGCGATTATGATGGGATTGATAGAGACGACAACTACTCGACTTGACATGCATGATTTAGTGAACTCTCCATCCTCTTTGGCCTCCCCCTCGACTATCGGTCTTTTTTCGAGTCGATTTTCCATTTCGCAAATTGCAAATAAGTCGCCGGGGCAGTCGTCGTGTGCCGTGTGACATTTCTCGCAAATTATGTTTTTGTCGGTGCCAGGGCCAACCTAATCCGATTATTGTCTGCTTCTGCTTCCAGAATCCAGAATCCAGAATCCAGAATCCACTTTCAACTGCAGTTTTTGTATCGCGGTGAGCATATGGCGTTCGATGTGGACAGTGGCTGTTCGCCATTTACGAGTACAAGGCATTGTCCTGGTCCTAGCCAGGTCTAGCATAGGATTCGGGGTTACACACACACGCCCCATAATTGGATTTCGATGACTGCAAATTGGTGATAATTTCGATTCGCTTCCGGGCATCGTGCACGTGATTCGATGCAGTTTGCAGAACGCGAAATGTGAGCATCTGCGCCCAACACGGATTCCAGACTCGGCACTCGGCACTCTTTATGCCGGGTCGTGACTGGATGAACATGGATTCACATATTGTGGCCAAAGCCAAGTCGCAAAATATCTGAGACCTCTGACATTGGCTACGACCATGGCCACTTATGTTGCTTGGCAGGCAAATCTTTAATGCTGGCAATAACTAAATAAATACCTACAGAAAAAGATAAGAATAATTAATGTACTGTTTAGTTCAAATTTGCTATACAAAAAGTGAATAAAAATTATGTATTTCTATAAATTATAAATATACAAGAAAGGATACAAAATATGGGGCACGAACAGTTAAAAATTAGATTTAAAATAAAAAGCAAAGAAAAAAGAAAAGGAGAGAAAAGTAATAATAATTAGGTAGATATCCATAATAGATTCCCATAATGATTTATGGAAAATTGAAATTTGTGAGGGGTCTGTAAAAAGTAATAATTACTTGGAACAGTTTTTTGAGCTAAAAAGTTTTTAGAATAGAATAGAAAAATATATATTAAATACAATGAAAATAAAGTTTATGTAAAAAAGATTTAATTTGTTGTAGAATAAATGAGAGAAGAGAAAAGTAAAATTAAATATAATTAGATGGATATCTAAAATAGATTCCCATAATGATTTATAGAAAAAACGTAATAATTACTTGGAATTAGAAAAGATTTGATCAGAAAAGTTAAAGAGCTGCAACTCTCTACAATTAAATCAGTTCATCTCTTTCCTTCAATGTTTTTTTCTCTTAATAGAAAAGATACTCAAAGTCAATTCAGGATTAAAATTTTAAAAAAAGAATTAAAGTAGCATGCACTGAAACATTAAAGTCTTAACAAAAAAACCATAAAAAGAGAAAATTATTTTATGATTATTAGTTTACTAATTATAGCCTTACTGTTTTAAATTCAATGTGCAAGAATTTTATTGAAAGTCAGTTGATCCCCGTTTGCTTTGGGTTCCAGGGGTAGATAATTTGAATGTGCAATGTTTACTTTAAAGGGATCTATTCATACTCCGGTTTGGATACAACTGGCAGTTGTCTAGTCTCTGATTTGGCTATTGCTTAATCTTTAGATAACTTTCTGATCATTTTCAGCACCTTCCCGCACTTGCCACACATGGGCAACACTCTCGTTTTCCTTGGCCACATTGATGTCTGGGCCTCATTACATTGAATTGTGCCCGGGGGGCGTTTCGTGTCAATTTATGCAACTCTCCTGCAATTTCCGGTATATTAAAGCAATTTCCCGCCCAACACGGAGCCATCAGCCCATCCGACCCACTGGACACGGTCATGGTCATGACTTAATGCATATGAATATGTATATATAGTATGTATGTATGTGAGCAGTGTGAGTGTGTCTATGTGTGTGTGTGTGTCGGAAATGCTCTCCTGGGCATTAGGGTGACCAAAGTGATTCCGTGAGTTCCCCTCAGGTTAATCGTGAGCCAACAGAAAAACTGCTCGGATTCAACTCCAATTAGAGATGAGCGTGTGTCGTGTTTTGCGACGTGACACGATTCAATATGACTGATTGCTTACTTCATTTATTATTGACACTTTCCAATATTCTGACAAATTGATAAATGTCAAAGTCAGGCTGAATTAAAGTTTCATATAATCTGTCAGAGCTCCAATTACAAGTGCCAAAACTCTCGAGTACCCAACACTTTTTCTCAAATAGAATTTCAATCTCTTTAGCACCATTTTCCACCTAAATCAAAGTTTAGCGCCCCGCGGCGAACCCTTTGCCCCCCTCGCATCTACTAATCTAAGGGAGAGAAACAAATTCGATGAGATGAGACGCAATAAAAAAATTGTTAAAAAAAAAAAACTGCGTAAAAATGTCAAAACGTTTTAAGAGCATTGGAAGCAGCACAATAAAATTGAAAATGAGAACGAGTATGAAAATGAAAATAGGAATGGGAATGGGAATGGGTATGAATGAAAATTCGGCAAGCAGGAGCAGCAGCCAAATGCAATTTATCTGGCGGGTGGGTCGTCAAGTGACGCTGCACCCAGGGGGACTGTTTGATTTACCGTCAACAGGAGATTAAAAAAAAAAAAAAAAGAAAATGAGAAAGAAGAACCCAAAAAGTGAATTAAGAATTTGTGTGGTGGAACGAAGCAACCAATCGAAGGGTGGTTCCAAGTTGTGTTTTGAGCTTGGAGGGGGATCAAATTGAGTTGCAACACTTGGCAGGTTTTTATCTACGCACCACAATCAAAACCAACCAGACAGCTGGGTCGTTGGACAAACCACCGAGCCAACAAACCCAAACTGGGCTCTGGCCAACCAGAATTTGGACTTTCGAGCTGTGTGAACTCTGTTTTGTGTTGGCTCGTGTTGATAACAAGATTTGTTTTTCAAAATTATGGCGGCTCGTACTTAATTACGTTGAAAAGCGCAATTGAAGCACTGAGCACCACAGAAGCCAGTTGCCAGTAGCCAGCAGCCAGAGAGAGAGAGAGAGCCCAACCCTGCCCAATCCCCCCTCTTAGGTCTGTCTCATTCCCCGCAAAGCGGCAATTTAACTAAATTAATTTTAGAGCGTGCTGCGTTCTTCGATTGCTGAAAAGTGCCAGCAGCAGTTCAGGAGTCAAAAGTATGGCCCAAATGCTTGATTTTGGCCAGATACGGCAGACAGACAGACAGACCAAAGTTAGGGTGAGCACGCACCTCCCCCTACCCTGTAACTCTCCCTCTCTCTCTCTCTCTGGGCCAATGCACACACGCATCCTTAGACAAATGTGTCTGTCTGTGCGTCTGTCTGTCTGTCTGTTGGCACTCTACATGGATATTCCATTAAACCAGCCGGCGAATTGAACAATTTTCACTTTATGATTTATTGTAATGAGCTTTTTATTTACGGGCCTTGGGCCGTCTTGTTTTTTTCATTGTTCAAAATTGTCTGTTCAGTGGAAGCTTGTTTTGAAAATTAAAAATTAATTAGGCATTTATCATTGGCTCCCCTTGTTGAAATGCATACGTTTTATCTTTCTGATCAATTTGTCCACCCTTGTTCATTTTTTTAGAGTAGAAAAAAAAAGGTACTATTACTTTGTTGAAACTGAGCCGATTTTCATTTTCAAATATTTTTTGAATCGTATTTTGATATCAACATTTATTCTGGAGAAATTTAATTTTTTTTAATTTTTCCATTTATTATTTTGGTTTTTTTTAAAAGCTGTTAAAAAACTTTAAATTACAAACTATCATAATTTTTTTAGACATACAGAATATTTATAGTATAGAGTATTATCTTGAATTCTGAAATGAAAACTTTCGATACCATTTGCATTCAGTTTAGGATGCTGTCAAGGAGAAGACATTAATATTTTAGTTGTAAGTTGGACCTCTAAAACTGCGTTCCCTTCCCACGAGTTTTTCACAATTCCATCACATTTCAAATTGTGATTTTGAAATGTAAAACGAAATACTTTGCAGGTTAATGTATTAAACAGAGAAAACGAATTTACCTTATTTTAGAATGGAATTGATGAAAGGGACTAACAATTCAACAAAATACTGTCCATATTATTTATCTAAAAGTTGTCTCCCTATTGTAGTCCTTACCACTAAATATATTAAAAATCTAGAGGTTGCTGGCTCAACCAGACTGTTTAGCTTTAATTGCGTAAAATTTCGAACCTAACTGATAATAATTTGTTGGCATAATCAGAACCTAAGCAAGCGAACCAAACAACTCTTTTAGTGAACGAACTTTCAACTGTGATCAATGCCGCGAATGGGCATCATCCTGAGCCTGAGCCTGACAGCGAGGGAAGACGCTGCTCTCATAGGTGGGCACCATGTACTTGATGTTGATGAAGGCGTTGGGGCCACCGCAGAACTCCAGTAGCTTCAATGTATCCTCAATGACATCGCCGATGCGTTTGCTGCGATCGGGATCGACGCCCTCGCCCAGATTGACATTGACATTCTTGTAGAGATTGCAAACGGCCAGAAGTTGGCGATAGAACGGCACCAAAGCCTGTCCCACACAAGGGCCTAGGATCCCAAATATATATAACGATCACATCTCAGATCGAGCTATGAATTGTATACTTACCCAAACGCACCATCAGCTGCAGGACCTGCAGGGCCGAGATAATGATGCCCTTGTCACGGGTCTGAAAAGCCCGTTTGAGCGGAAGTATTAGCTTGGGCAGTACCGGGAGCACCTTGTGGGGTTGTCTCATGATCAGATCGACAGCTGCATTGACCGCCAGCAGGCGAGTATCGCTGTCAATGTCGGCCAATCCATCCAGGAAGATGGGCAGATAATAGCAATAGTCCAGATCCTCGGGAGTGCAATGCCAGCGCAGAGGACGATCCTTGGTAGGGTCCTGTTTGTTGCTGCGACCCGACAGAGCAACTGGAATGTCGCCGCGCATAAAGTAAATCTTAAAAACGGTCTCCTTAACAGGTCGTCGCTTGAATATATCAATTCTGGTATAGAGTTTATATTATTATTATTATAGAATAGAATGATCTCTCAACTAGTTGAACTTACTTTGTGGGGGGCTTTACTACGGTGCCCTTCTGCAGAGCTTGAGCGGTAAATGCGGGTACCTCACGTTTAGCCTGGTCAACAGAAAATTGCAATTTAATTATTGGCTTCTCTTGATTATTTAATCAACTTACCCGCTTTGAGCGCAAATAGAGCAGCTCACGACAAACTCGGCCCGGCTCGTGGATGCGCTTGGCGCGCTCGTGCAGATCAGGACACTTACTCGGATTGGCGTCCATAATTAGTATAAATTGTAATTGGTAAAAATCAAATTAATTGGACCAGGGAAAAGGGAAATTAGCACAGACTATAGAGACAGAACAAGACTTTATGAGACTGCGACCGAAATGTTGTTGTTTGAATGGGCTGCTTTGTGGAAATGCCAACGAATCTTAGAGTCACAGCTCTAAGGCCTACTACACGGGAGAGAAAATGCCTAGGAAATTACTGTAATTATATATGTCACCATTATCCAAAGAAAAGATTCGAGTGATGGAGTTATATTCGACTTAAAGAGTTCCTTTTCCTAAGTTTACTAATTTTTACTTCCACTCATTTAGCTCGACTTAGAGAGGAATTCGAATAATAGAAGTTCGAGTTATGGAAGTAGTTATAATTTACTTTACTGCACTTAGACCTGTTTTTTCAATGACTAAATAAGGTGCTTGATAACTATTGAAAAGAGAACGTTGCGTAAAATGTATAGAAATTAATGTCAACTTTGGATTTATTTGTTAAATAAATCTTATATGTACATTGAAAAAACGGGCCTCAAATAGAAATCTTATTAAATGTAGTTTGATTTAACTTAAATAATGTTTAAATGTCAAAGTTATTATATTTAATTTATAGGTATATATAATTTTTAAATTTTACTTTATATCAAAATTTACCTTAAGATAATTTGTATTAGTAATTGATTTTTTTATTTATGTAGGTGTTACTTAATTTAAGAATATTTCATACATTTACTTAAAGCTTACATGATTTGGACATAATTTAATATTAAAGTTGTATATTTTACTAAAACAATAATTTTAAAAATTTAGGAGTTAATTAATAAATGATTCAGAAGATTTAGATTAAGAAATGAATTTAAAACTAAAATGATCATAACTTATATATATTGAAACCAAATTTAAAGCTAAAAAATAGGGAAAAATAATGAAATCAAAGTGTAAATTTCAAGGCTGTAAGCTTCGATAAGAAAATCTAACCCTCAAGTGCGAAGACCCCAAGCTGAGTTCGGGTATGTTAATAAATTACTCGTATAAATATAGAAATGTATTTATGTTTATATTTATACAACATTTGCTTATCAAGACGTCGACACGCCAACAAAACCCACAGAATCCGGCTGGGTGCGAGGGAGCGATTGGGTGCGGGGTATGTGGAGTTCGGCTCAACAACTAAATGTCTCTAAAGAGTCGTAAAGGGAAAGTGCAAACATTTTGCGCACTTTATCATCTTTTTCCATTTCCATGTAACGGTTGCTGTAAATATTTTGTAACGCCACCAATTACGGTGTCTGTAAGGAGTCTCCCCACTTTTCCTCTCTCTTCTCTTTCGCCCACTTTACACACATTTCGTAGTCGCGCCTCTAAGCGCATTAACCTACTTTATTCCCCGGGTGCAAAAAGGAGACACGTGACTTTCCTATTTATGCTGCTATCTAATCCAACATCTCTGTTTCTCTCTCGCTCTCATTCTATTTCGTATATGCTTCTAATTAATTAAAATTCAAGCTGCGAATTAGGTTTTCATCTGTGCGACGTTGAAGTTGACTTTTTAATTACCCACGCACAGCTTTTCACTTTCATTCAACGCCGTTGCACGTCGCGATTTATCCGTTTTAATAATCCGCCAGTGTCGTTGCCTCTCTTTTCCCTTTCCTTCTCCCTCTCTTTCTCCGCCCTCGACCACGCCTTTTGTATGTAAATTGAGTTGGAAGCATTTAAGATAATGGGACATAAGCCTGCTGGCAACTAAGATCCCCAACTGACGATATGCGATGCTTGTTAATTGTGGAAATTGCTGCGATAATATGACAAAAAGCTAAATAAAATGTTGAAATTGTGCGTCAGGTGAAAATTTGGTTAATTATACTTACAAACCATTTCATTGGACATATAATACTTATTATTGACACGCTTTTGAGCAGTTTATTAACGAAATGTCGTGACATAATGCTACTAAAATGATGTCAAAGCTTATCAGAAAATTCGAAAAAAACATGTAAATCGAATCGGTTGAATTCAAACAAATATTGTATCATATGTAGACCGTTAATATAACAAACTTGTAAATTCAAAATAAATTTCTGTTTCAATTATAAATAATAATAATAATTCCAATTGTTAAATTCGGAGTGTAACAGCTCAAGTCAAACGCCATTATAATTATTAAACGAGTGTTTAACATAATTCAAATTAATTTATTTGGCTAAGCTAAACCATTATCGCATTTAATATGCTAAATAAACAGGTCTATGAAAGTCATTGGCCAGTTGATCAGGCTGTCACATTGTGTGGACAATGGACAATAACGCCCACATACCTGTGGATTACTGTGTAATCATCTCAAAATGCTGAACATTTTGTCAACGTACTTTCGACATTGGACCAAAAGTTAAACAAAAGCGACGGCAAACAAGCCCTGTCCAGGACATTTTAATGACAGCCAGCCATGGAGAGGCCTAACAAAAGGACCTCTAAAAATCAGCCTGATCATAATTTATTGGCCAAAATGTATAGCATTTCCATCGAGCCCAAACAACGAACAAAAAGGACGAAATCAAACAATGCACCAGTCGGTTAGCTTTGTATGGTCGATAAGGCTGGCATGGTGACTACACAGAGCAAAAAAATCAAGTATTTCGCACCTAATTTCCTACTTGGTTGGATCTTGATCTAAATTTGTTCCAAAAATAGAAAATACTTAATTTAGGGTCAACTCAAACATAATTGTAGGAAGACTTTTTACTCTCAGTGTATGGTCGGTATGGCTGGTTGTCCTGTTCTCGATGATGGGTCTTTGGTTTGGGTGCGTTTGTCTAGCTGACACTTTCATTAACAAAAAGTCAGAAAGCGATGACAATCAGTCATTTGCTGGTGTGTGTGTGTGTGTGTGTGTTGTTTTTGCATTGTTACAAAGTGCATTTGAGGTGTGTGTGGGGGTGTGTGTGTGTTGTGCCTGTCACACCTCTTGATGGCCATACGTCCGTCTCCGTCTCCGTCAGAGTCTCCATCTCTGTCACTGTCTGACATTGCTGCACTGCGGCACGTAAATCTAAACAGCCACTGACAGCTTTCAACTGGTTTCCTCAACCACCTCAACCACCTTCAGCTCCCTTCTTGAGTCCCCTCAACCACACCGTAAGCTGCTTTTTATGTAGCTCGAAATGTTCCAATAAGGGGGGAAACTGAGACTGGATCAAATCGGTGGGCGGCTGTCACATCTTGAGCTATACCTAACGAGCATAAATATGTATCAATCTATATCCTGCACATATATCAGTGTATACACAAACATAAATACATACATATATATTAACGAGTTTGCATATAGTCGGGTTGTTTGTCTGAAATTGACATCGCTTGTTGCCGGTCATCATCATGCTATTCTCCCGACTCTCCCCGAATCTAGAATCGGGCATTGTTTTTGTTGTGTCGCCATCCTCGTGTTGTCTGGCCGAGATTTTATGTATCCTCGCATACATTTTGAGCGCTTTATTGTTTGCTGAAATTCAGACAATATCTCTCTTGCCTGCCCCCTCTCTTTCTCTCTCTCTCTCTCTTCCTCTCATCATACTAAACGAGTAATCGAGTATCCGACTATCCGAGTATCGAAGTGCATGTAGGTGTTAATCTAATAACTGTCAAATGCAGGATGTTGATACTTCACTCGAAGCCGGGCAAGAAAGGATACATATTGGTCAGATGGCCTTTGTGTTAAGTCTAAATTGCTGTGCAAATTGATGTCTGATGTCCACATGGGTAACACAAAGCATGGCGAAGGAGATAGAGATATAGACAGAATATTTAAAACTTTTCATCGCTAAATGTCCGCTGTAAACTATACAGTTTATTTATTTTTTAGAAGCAAAATATAAGATTAAAAACTTTTTATAAATTAAATTTTAATGGAGATTTTTATTTTAGCTTGGATTCTGCGTGAGACTATAAAGTTTTTCTGTTGTAGATATTAAGTGTAAAACATACTATATCACTGAATTTCAGTAAATGTAAAGGATTTGAAAAAAGTGACATTTTTTTTTATTTATACCTTATCTTGATGTAAAAGACTCCAAAGATATATTCAAATGAAATTTAGCATTGTTAAAATACTATCACGTATTACTTAAAAAATAATTCATAATTTATAACTTAGAATATAATTCATAATTTTGCCATTATCAAAATTCAACTTTCGGGATGTGAAATATACAATATATACAGAATATTAATAATAAAATTCATAACACATCGTTAAGCTTATCATTGAGGTGATTATTAGGTGTATTTTTATTATTTTTTCCTACTTTCTTATTATTATTAATTTTGTATATTATCTTTTTATCATTAATTTTGTTATTTAAGTTTGTTCTTTATTTATACACAAGTAATTGAATATTCAGTGCATAACATCCCGTTCAAAGTTCAGCTTTTCGATAGTTTTAGTGGGTTTTTGACTTTGTTTATTTGGTTCAATTGGAAGGCCATGAGAGCAACATATCCAAATAATTTCTGCATCACTAAATGCCCATAAAAATCAACTGTATATGTATTCGCATGTGAGCACTTGTATAGAGACATTCATGCAACAAAATGTCCTGCAGAAGGGGGAAGGGGGAGAGGAAAGCGCAGTCAAGCATAAAATCGCAAAAACAGCACTGAGAATTTCAGCATAGACAGAAAAAAAGCCCCCCCCAAAAACTCCAACCAGACAGAAATATCAGAGAATTGAGAAATCGAAAATGAGAGAAAAACAATACAATGCACGATTCGGGTGGTTTATTCAAAAGATACTCTATAGAGCAGATATCACTGGAGCATAGTATAATATAAATATTGAGGATAAAATATTTATAATAATCAGTAATGTTTTTGAGCAAAATGTTTCAAAATATTAAAGAAAAAGATATAAGATATATCTAAAGAGATAAGTTAATCAAGCATTAAGATTTTGTTCGTCTCATAAGTCACACGATAAATTTTGCAACATTGCGCTAATGACAACAACAGGAGATGGAGACGGAGATGGAGATACAGTGGAAGTGGAACGGGGAAGGGGAAAGGGGAATAGGGGAAGCAGTTGCAATCGCTACAAGTCCGAATCCAAAGTCGGCGCCATTTTGCAACTACATACGACGGAAGTTCATTATTGTCAGTGATTAATGACAAAACAGATGAAGGGAGTTGGTCGATGAGGGGGGCAGGGGGATGGCCTCTGCGGATGCCACATAAGTTAGCCCAGCAAATGCGCTGACAACGAGCAACGTTTGCTCCATTTGTTGTAGTTGTTGCTGTTGTAGTTGTTGCTGTTGTTGTTGGCAGTCGTCTCTCCGACTCCTTTGCCAATGACATTTATGGGTTTACTACTTCCGGCACAGAGCAGACCAAAAATGGGGTAAGTAAAAAAGATGCGTGTTTGGCATTGGGATGCTTACTCCGATCCCAATTCCGATTCAAAGCTGTTGACATCCTTGAATGTCAGGGAGTCAGTGCGTCGAGTGAAATGCATTGCCTCAACTGGCAAAATGATTAGCGCGTTGATTTGGCAAACGATTGAGTTCAAATTTGGGATAAAACAGAAGCTGACTGAGGCAGCAGGACATTCAGATGAGGGGATGGAATAGGGATAGGGTTGGGGGGAGCAACACTCAACAGAAGTCGACTTGATGCCAACTTTGTCCTTGGCTCTGGCGTTTCAACTATGCAGCGTTAAGCGCCATTGACAACGGCACGCACACCGAGTATGACGAGCTGCACGTTCCCAGGACTGAGGTAGGACTACAATACACTGAACGAACAGATTGATCTTGTTTGCTGACAACAACAATGTTGTCAAATAAGAGCTCTTAACATTTAGTAATTCTTTTGTAAAAGAAAATAGCAAAATCAAAACACTCAACTCCTCAATTTCTAAAATATTCATAATGTGAAATAAATTAATATTTGCACTACTGCAAAAAAAAATTACTACAAAAAAGTTTTGATATTTTAAATAAAGAAAAGAAATCTTTTTAGTATTGTTTAATCAATTCAGATAACTTTTCCTCTGATTAGAATTAAAAAATAATGAGAGCGATAATATCGATAAATTGTAAAAATAAGAACATATAGAATAGTATAGTAGTAGTACTAAAGAAATAAATAAAGATAATAAAGAAATAATAAAATAATAAAAGGAAATCGACATTTAAAAATTAGATGCAAATTAATTTTGTACATTTTAATATTTTCCCTCCAATTTTAATGAACATTGACAAATGAAAAACAAATAAATTAATGAGTTTAATTGTCAATAAGAAAAATTTGTTAATATAAAGTCAATATCTGTAATGAATTTTTGGCTCACACAGTTTAATTTTGAGTTGTTAAAAATGCTGTACGACTAGCATACTTAGTTTTTGCCAGTGTATAATAGGGTTCGGATGGTTCCGACTCTTCCAACGACAAGTGAAATTAATTTCAAACAATGCAGCAAACAGAAGACAACAGACAAGAGACAACAACGAGGCTGCATGCGATGACAGCCAAGCAAATTAAATAAAAATTCCAACACGCAGAACAGAGCAGACATTGAGCAGGAGTTGGCAGCTGAAGCTGATGATGTAGCTGAAGCAGGAGCTGAACTTGCCGCTTAACAAGAAGAAGAAAAAGATGAAGAAGAGGAAGAAGAAGCAGCTTCGAAGTTTTCATCATATGGCAGACCGTCTAACTGCCGCTACGTGCCAGCAAAGCAACAACAACAAGAGCAAATAGAAAATTGATGGCAAACAACTGTCGACGCATTGGTTCGATGCAAATAGCTGGAGAAAAGCCGTTAAGAGCCCCCGAAACAACAGCCAACTTGTCGAAAATTATTTCATTTTAATTATGCCAAAGGGCACACACACACACACACAACCCCTACTCCAACCCCAGCCCCAACCTCATCCCCATTCCCATCCCTGAACCCACGGGAACTGAACGGGAACTGAATAATGCTGGAGGACGTGCCGAAATGTGTCGCCATTTTGTATGCACAAATGAAATCACATCACAGCCAGCTTTCTACTCTATCCCTCCCTCTCTTTCTCTCTCTTTATCTCCCTGTCTCTCTTTCTCGCATGCATTATCTGCTCCATCCTTTTCTCCCTTTCTTTCTAGCTCCAGACACCTACAACTTAAGTTTTCATTGTCAATTTGTTTTAATTGCCGACACTGTCCCGATGCCTCGCACAGTAGTGTCCTTTGTTGTATTTCTCCACAAAATATTATTTAAAAATTGTACATATTCACTGACTGACTGAAAGACAAAAGCTTGAAGCTCATAATCGCATATTTATACCCTGTGCCCATTGAAAATGGTCAAAAGGGTATATTAGATTTGTGTGATGTATGTAACAGGCAGAAGGAAGCATCTCCGACCCTATAAAGTATATATATTCTTGATCAGCATCAACAGCCGAGTTGATTGAGCCATGTCCGTTTGTCTGTCCGTCCGTCCGTCTGTTTGAACGCGTCGATCTCAGAGACTATAATAACTAGAGACTTCAAATTTGCTATGTAGGTAGCTGGATACCAGACGCAGATCAAGTTTGCTTTTAAATTTGGATCGGACCACTATATCATATAGCTGTCATAGGAACGATCGGTCAAAAATTAAGTCTTGGTATGAAAAACTTTTTTGTTGTTTGAGATATCTAAACCAAACTTATAGATTATGCATACAGGACGGTCCTTGGCAACCTGACCAAATTTGGTCGAAGTGAGATGACTATATCAAATAGCTGCCATAGGAACTATCAGTCGAACATCAATCAAACACATATTACTAATTCTTTTATAACCAATATTATATTTTATGGAGACTGGCACAAGGTATCCAACAGTCGAGCAAACTCGACTGTAGCCGCGCCCCCCTTTGTTTTAGTTAATAATAAAGAATCGTTTGTATTACCACATCTTACATTGCTTTAAAAATGTATTTTAATAATTTCTATGTGATTAAAAAAGGATTTGCTACAAATACTTATTAGTGGATACCATACTTAATTTTACTAATTATTGATTTACGAAACGTTCTTAGACTTCTTATTCCATAGTGCATTGTCAACCTTACGCGTGAGTCGTGTCACGTCAGTCGGAACTCGTGAATAGTTACAAAATTCACAGCGACTGCTAAAAAGCGTTTTGTCTAAATTTATTTGTATTAAGTACTCCAAAGATGCTGAGGGTGTAAGGAATTCTGAATTATTAAATTGGGCATTGACAAATCTTACAATAAATTTGATACATTATATTACAGAAAGTGCGAAATTAAAGTTCCTAAATAAAACTACGCATATGATAAATTAACAATTTTTAGTTCTCTTTACTGATTTTTTCCTTGCCCATTTCTTAATTGCGATGCTGAAATCGAGTATTTGTTTGAATTAACATGAAAGATTTGTTTCTTGAATATCTTCTGTATTTATTATCATATTAAAGGAAACTAATTTTTAATGTTTGGGTCTCTAATTTTTCGGAGTTATTTTACCCTGTTTAACCTAATTGTGGTATTTTTCCCTAATTGATGTGTTCTTGAATGTGTGTAAAGAGTTTTTATCTAAATAACGTTGCATTCTAATCTATTTAATGTTTTTTGTTAAATTTCGTTTCTTCTTCTTAATGATATTAAACGTAGGATGCCTTAGATTATAAATACAAGGGCGTCGGCAGACGGGGGCAGGGGAAGGCCGTTGCCAGAGTAGCTTTTTAAGAGTGAAAAAAAAATTAGGCCCTCCCCCCCTCATTGAAAAGCTGCCGACGCTCTTGTATAAATATATATACATAAATAAAATCAATCGCATTTTATAGTTTAAGTTTCATATACAATCTTGCAAGAGGTTTTCGGCACATTTCTTATACATAAATAGGCTGAAAAATATTAAACTATTAAGATTCCCAAAGGAGGTACGATATCAGCACTGCAAATAAATATACTCTGTTTAAGGCATATAAGCTTATATTTCATTTTATATGCTTTAAATTGTCGAAAGGTTAGAAATAGAACTATTAATAAAATAGATTAGCCATTTGATCTGTTTTTATAGTTAATTTTAATTGAGACATATTTTTTCAATTGTCAAAAATAATTAACCAAAATAATTTCATAAGTCGAAGTCTCCATAACTCGAATTTTCACTAACTCGAACATTATCGAGTGGCAATAGCGTTTATTGAGCAAATTTCATACAATTCTGCTTCCGTAACTCGAACTTCCACAAGTCGAATTTCTCCTTAATTCGAACAAAAATATTGGCACGTGCTTCTGTAAGTCGAATTTTTCGGGTAAATCACCAATAAATTGCGTTTTGTTTCTGTTTCTGTTTTATTTTGAAGTTACTGTTTCCTGTTACCAGCTCGTTTGGGTATGTTATAATGATGTACATTAACATATGATGATTGCAATATGATAAAATATTGCATAAACAATTCTAAAGGCTGGTGAAATAACCTTAGGAAAGACTCAGTTTACAAGTGATGATCACTACTATATAGGGCATTAAACAAACTGGAAGCCTTTGTTTTTAGAAAATAATCTAAAAAAAATAATTATCAGACCTCCGATTATTTAAGTTTTGTTTAGCTTGAATAATGATAGAAATTTAAAAGTTAAAGTATAGTAAGGTAAGAGTATAAGTAATTTGAAGTGAATGAATTAATGTAACTAATTTCTGATTTTTTTTTGTTTTTTTTTTAACTTTAAAGATAAAAAATTTAACAGCTCGCAATTTGAATGTATGAGTTTGTAGTAACCAGTTAGTAAGTAAGCTTGTATTCTTTTATTTTAAACCCAAACTATACAAAGAAAAATGGGTTTAAACATACTATATATACAAATAAACAAATTAGTAACTTAAAGATGAAAGTTATGAAAAACAATTGATACGTCATACCTTGCAGACACTATTTTAGGGTATTTGGACGGTCGACTAGTTGACCTTTGTCGTTTAGAGTACTACATATTTATTTTTGGTGAAAAAGTGCGCTGATCCCAAAGTTTTTTACAGTTTCAACTTGAATTGGCAACCGCGAAGTCCGACTTAATGCACAACTTTTCGAAATGCGGATCAAAATACTTCAAATTCTGTGCCTTTATTTGTCTTTTGCAATAGAAAATGCGTTAATTTACTACAAGGACAACAAGCTGATAACAAGACAAATTTACGAAATCATGCGTGAATCCATATTTCCATCTAGTTGTATTGCTACGATAGATTTTCCTGCTATTAGCCCTTGTGAAATTAATTTGGAGGGCGATACTCTAGAGTTTATGTGCTCTTACACAGATGAACCGATACAAATAAAGTTGATTGGGGGATCTTTTACATTAGATCATGAAGCGATGGCTGTGTTTAAAGATCTTACTGATCAACTTACATTTTCCAACAAAGAGGAAGACTATCTAAGGCGTATCTTTAAAAACTGCAGTAGAAGAAACATATCTTCCTTCACTATAATGGGCGGCACGGATACAGAGTGCTCCAACTTCATAGCATCGAATTTAACTAATTTGAAAGAAATCACGTGGATCCTGGATGTAGATTGTCCGCCTATTAATGAGTTCTTACGAAACTTTTCATATCTACGGAATCTTCATATGTACTTTGAAATTTTCAAAAGCGCAATGCCGTGCAATGATCATTATTTTACTAATCTTACTCAGATTAAGGAACTACAGATTGACTTTCTAACAGTTGAGGGCAACAAATCTACAATCAATGAATTATTAGAGAAAATTTCTCTAAGGGGCATGGAAAGCTTGGAAGTATTAACATTGTGGTACTTGGACGATTTCGAATCAATATCAAATGAAGTTACTATTCCAAAACAACTGTTTCAGGGCTTGACAAATTTATCGACAATGAAATTTATTAATTGGAACATCACAAGCCTAGCCAAAGAACATTTTCAAGATTTGGAGAATTTAAGGTCTTTACAGTTTAATGGAGACTTGGATAATGATTTTGACTGGCTAAGGTATGTTTATAAATTTTAATATATCAATACTTAAATTTTCATTTCATATAAAATCTTTTCAGTTCCCCAGTAATACAAGATGAACTAATGTTTTTGGAATTGTATAGACAAGGACACATCCCGGAAACCAATGTCTCAGCATTTATTTGCAGAGATCCATATATTTGCCAATTTAATGTGGATATAAACAAAAAGCCATGTCCCGAAGGATGCCAATGCTCTCTAAACCGAACAGACTTGCGATTTAAAATAAAGTGTGACCAATCAATGGCTGATATGGATATTCCAGAGCTGCCAATTCCAATAACTGGAATTGCAACCCTTTATTTCAGACACAATAAATTAACTCAGTTACCAAACTCAACATTATATGGCTATTCGAATATCCGAGAACTTCATCTGGCTAACAACAAATTGAAAAGTATTAATGTTGGACAATTGCCAGCCAACTTAACTTATTTGGACCTTAGAAACAACAGTCTTCAATATTTTAATGACGATGTACTCGAATTTCTCTCAAGTCGAGCAGGAAAAATAACCATGAAACTCTCGGGAAATCCATGGAAATGTGATTGCGAAGTCCTCAAGATGTTGAAATTCGTCGTCGATAAGTCTAATTATATCGAGGATAGTGACCATATGAAATGCCAGGAACAAATTATTGATGTTCCCTTCGTAATGCTTAAAACAGATGAATGCAGAGCTTACTTCAAGATCTTATCCGGACTTCGTTTTGGATTAGTAGTCTTGATATTGATTTTCTTCTATTTCAAGAAGTCTATTTCAATGTGGCTGTACGAAAGAAACCTTTGTCTTCGCTTGATATCCCGACCGGAACCACAAGTTGACATTGATCTGAAAATCGATGGATTTCTTGCCTTTTCACATGTAGACCTGGATCTGGTGGGGGAGTATGTCGAGAAACTGGAGAGAGGTCCTCGCGAGTATCGACTCTGCTTCTACCAACGCGACTGGTTGGTGGGCGAATCCATTCCGGCATGCATATTGAATTCAATCAACGATTCCAAGAGGGTCATCATCTTGATGACCAATAACTTCATCAATTCAACCTGGGGACTCTTTGAGTTCCGCTCGGCCATTAGAGCCACCTCGATGGACAAGGACAAGCGACTGATCGTCATCGTGTATCCGGGCGTTGACTTAGATAATCTGGACTCCGAGCTGAAGCTCTTCATGAAGTTCAACACGTACTTGAGGCGAGACGATCCACAGTTCTGGCGGAAACTGATGTTTGCGATGCCCCATAAGCCAATCCAATGTGAACAGCCCGCCATCACGGGAGGTTCAGCAATTGAAGAGGACCAAGTTTGAAGGTGCTGAATTGGTAAATATGAAGGTTTCATTAGTGATGATTATACAATATATGTTAATAATTTGTATTTATAACAATTTCAGAACAAGAACATTGCGAGTCTGCGTCTATCGTTATCAAGATCACAGGACAGATGGAACCAAAACTGAAATTTAAACATTTTAAATTCGACTCAATTTAAACTTTTAATTAATTCCTTATTTTTAGGAAACCACTTATAAACTCTTTATAAATTCATTAAGGTCACAAAAAAAATAGAACCAAATCTGAAAATAATTAAAATTTGTGGCATATTTTCTTAAACAATTTGTCTTAATTTAAACTTTTTAGTAATTCTTTTTTGTAACTTGTTAGGATTGCCAATATGGACTTTTAGATAGTTTTTTAAACCTTTTTTATTTAATTATAATTTTCTTTTGCAATTTGTTTATTATTATTTAAAAATGTAACAATATTTTTTAAAATAATTTGTCTCAATTTAAACCTTTTAAATATTTCCTTATCTTAAGACAACCAATAATAAACTTGAACTTCAATATAATATATTTTTTCATTATTTTCTTTTAATTATGATTTTATTCAAGTTAATTAGCAATATAAATATTTTTAATGGATATGCAACACTCTTTTCAGCTGACACCAAGGCCATCTATTGGGCACTTTATTTAACTACTTATTGATTACGAGACGTTCTTAGACTTCTTACCCTAAGTGCATTGTCAACCTTACGCGTGAGTCGTGTCACGTCAGTAATAGTGAGTAGTCGTGGCAGCTCGTGATTCGTTACAAAATACTCAGCGTCTGCTTAAAAGCGTTCAGTCTAATTTTATTTGTATTACTCTGAATATGCTGAGGAGTTCTGAATTATAAAATTAGGCATTAGCCCAAGTTGCAATAAATTTGATGCTGCATATTACAGAAAGTACTAAATTCAAGATACTAAATTACGCATGTGATAAATAAAATATTTAATAAATTGATTATTAAATGCGGAGTCTCAAATTATTCAAATTTATTTTAACCTTTTTAACTTATTTGTAGTATTTTTGCTTTGTTCTTGAATATGTTTGAAGAGTTTTAAGCTAAATAAAGTTGCATTATTACAATTTTTTGATATTATTTGGGAATCGATTCCGAATTCGAACAGCGTCCATGTAGAATTGCCTTTCTGACTCTAATCGCTTAAATTTTAAGGCAAACGATATCGATTCTTCTTATATAATATAAAGAACAATCGCTGTTTGCTGCTTACGTCATCTGATTCGACTTTGCAGCTGTTGACAACAAAAATATATGGATATACTATATGTACAATAAACATTTATAGTTTAAGTTTCAAATACAATCTTGCAAGAGGTTTTCGGCACATTTCTTATACATAAATAGGTACATGGCTGAAAAATACTAAATTATTAAGATTCCCAACGGAGGTACGATATCAGCACTGCAAATAAATATACTCTGTTTAAGGCATATAAGCTTGTATTTCAATTTAGATGCTTTAAATTGTCGAAAGGTTAGAAATAGAAATATTAATAAAATAGATTAGTCATTTGATCGTTTTTTTATAGTTAACTTTAATTGAGGCATATTTTTAAAATTGTCAAAAATAATTAACCATAATAATTTCATAAGTTGAAGTCTCCATAATAAACTTTTTCTTTGGATAATGGTGAATCGAGCTAGGGAAGCTCGACTGTACATACATTTTACGTTTATATTTATTTCTATTCTTTTATTTTAAGACTAAATTATAGAAAGAAAAATGGGATTTAAACATACTATATACATATCAACAAATTAGTAACTTAAAAATGAAAGTTATGAAAAACAATTGATACGTCATACCTTGCAGACATTATTTTAGGGTATGTGGATGGTCGACTAGTTGACTTTGTCGTTTAGAGTACTACATATTTCTTTTTGGTGAAAAAGTGCGCTGATCCCAAAGTTTTTTACAGTTTCAACTTGAATTGGCAACCGCGAAGTCCGACTTAATGCACAACTTTTCGAAATGCGGATCAAAATACTTCAAATTCTGTGCCTTTATTTGTCTTTTGCAATAGAAAATGCGTTAATTTACGACGAGGACAACAAGCTGATGACAAGACAAATTTACGAAATCATTATTGAATCCATATTTCCATCTAGTTGTATTGCTACGATAGATTTTCCTGCTATTAGACCTTGTGAAATTAATTTGGAGGGCGATACTCTAGAGTTTATGTGCTCTTACACAGATGAACCGATACAAATAAAGTTGATTGGGGGATCTTTTACATTAGATCATGAAGCGATGGCTGTGTTTAAAGATCTTACTGATCAACTTACATTTTCCAACAAAGAGGAAGACTATCTAAGGCGTATCTTTAAAAACTGCAGTAGAAGAAACATATCTTCCTTCCTTATAATGGGCGGCACGGATACAGAGTGCTTCAACTTCATAGCATCGAATTTAACTAATTTGAAAGAAATCACGTGGATCCTGGATGTAGATTGTCGGCCTATTAATGAGTTCTTACGAAACTTTTCATATCTACGGAATCTTCATATGTACTTTGTAATGCCGTGCAATGATCATTATTTTACTAATCTTACTCAGATTAAGGAACTACAGATTGACTTTCTAACAGATGAGGGCAACAAATCTACAATCAATGAATTATTAGAGAAAATTTCTCTAAGGGGCATGGAAAGCTTGGAAGTATTAACATTGTGGTACTTGGACGATTTCGAATCAATATCAAATGAAGTTACTATTCCAAAACAACTGTTTCAGGGCTTGACAAATTTATCGACAATGAAATTTATTAATTGGAACATCACAAGCCTAGCCACAGACCATTTTCAAGATTTGGAGAATTTAAGGTCCTTACAGTTTAATGGAGACTTGGATAATGATTTTGACTGGCTAAGGTATGTTTATAAATTTTAATATATCAATACTTAAATTTTCATTTCATATAAAATCTTTTCAGTTCCCCAGTAATACAAGATGAACTAATGTTTTTGGAATTGTATAGACAAGAACACATCCCGGAAACCAATGTCTCAGCATTTATTTGCAGAGATCCAAATATTTGCCAATTTAATGTTGATATAAACAAAAAGCCATGTCCCGAAGGATGCCAATGCTCTCTAAACCGAACAGACTTGCGATTTAAAATAAAGTGTGACCAATCAATGGCTGATAAGGATATTCCAGAGCTGCCAATTCCAATAACTGGAAATGCAACCCTTGACTTCAATAACAATAACTTAACTCAGTTACCAAACTCAACATTATATGGCTATTCGAATATCCGAGAACTTCATCTGGCTAACAACAAATTGAAAAGTATTAATGTTGGACAATTGCCAGACAACTTAACTTATTTGGACCTTAGAAACAACAGTCTTCAATATTTTAATGACGATGTACTCGAATTTCTCTCAAGTCGAGCAGGAAAAATAGCCATGAAACTCTCGGGAAATCCATGGAAATGTGATTGCGAAGTCCTCAAGATGTTGAAATTCGTCGTCGTTAAGTCTAATTATATCGAGGATAGTGACCATATGAAATGCCAGGAACAAATTATTGATGTTCCCTTCGTAATGCTTAAAACAGATGAATGCAGAGCTTCCTTCAAGATCTTATCCGGACTTCGTTTTGGATTAGTAGTCTTGATATTGATTTTCTTCTATTTCAAGAAGTCTATTTCAATGTGGCTGTACGAAAGAAACCTTTGTCTTCGCTTGATATCCCGACCGGAACCACAAGTTGACATTGATCTGAAAATCGATGGATTTCTTGCCTTTTCACATGTTGACCTGGATCTGGTGGGGGAGTATGTCGAGAAACTGGAGAGAGGTCCTCGCGAGTATCGACTCTGCTTCTACCAACGCGACTGGTTGGTGGGCGAATCCATTCCGGCATGCATATTGAATTCAATCAACGATTCCAAGAGGGTCATCATCTTGATGACCAATAACTTCATCAATTCAACCTGGGGACTCTTTGAGTTCCGCTCGGCCATTAGAGCCACCTCGATGGACAAGGACAAGCGACTGATCGTCATCGTGTATCCGGGCGTTGACTTAGATAATCTGGACTCCGAGCTGAAGCTCTTCATGAAGTTCAACACGTATCTGAGGCGAGACGATCCACAGTTCTGGCGGAAACTGATGTTTGCGATGCCCCATAAGCCAATCCAATGTGAACAGCCCGCCTTCACGGGAGGTCCAGCAATTGAAGAGGACCAAGTTTGAAGGTGCTGAATTGGTAAATATGAAGGTTTCATTAGTGATGATTATACAATATATGTTAATAATTTGTATTTATAACAATTTCAGAACAAGAACATTGCGAGTCTGCGTCTATCGTTATCAAGATCACAAAACAAATGGAACCAAAACTGAAATTTAAACATTTTAAATTCGACTCAATTTAAACTTTTAATTAATTCCTTATTTTTAGGAAACCACTTATAAACTCTTTATAAATTCATTAAGGTCACAAAAAAAATAGAACCAAATCTGAAAATAATTAAAATTTGTGGCATATTTTCTTAAACAATTTGTCTTAATTTAAACTTTTTAGTAATTCTTTTTTGTAACTTGTTAGGATTGCCAATATGGACTTTTAGATAGTTTTTTAAACCTTTTTTATTTAATTATAATTTTCTTTTGCAATTTGTTTATTATTATTTAAAAATGTAACAATATTTTTTAAAATAATTTGTCTCAATTTAAACCTTTTAAATATTTCCTTATCTTAAGACAACCAATAATAAACTTGAACTTCAATATAATATATTTTTTCATTATTTTCTTTTAATTATGATTTTATTCAAGTTAATTAGCAATATAAATATTTTTAATGGATATGCAACACTCTTTTCAGCTGACACCAAGGCCATCTATTGGGCACTTTATTTAACTACTTATTGATTACGAGACGTTCTTAGACTTCTTACCCTAAGTGCATTGTCAACCTTACGCGTGAGTCGTGTCACGTCAGAAATAGTGATTAGTCGTGGCAGCTCGTGATTCGTTACAAAATACTCAGCGTCTGCTTAAAAGCGTTCAGTCTAATTTTATTTGTATTACTCTGAATATGCTGAGGAGTTCTGAATTATAAAATTAGGGATTAGCCCAAGTTGCAATAAATTTGATGCTGCATATTACAGAAAGTACTAAATTCAAGATACTAAATTACGCATGTGATAAATAAAATATTTAATAAATTGATTATTAAATGCGGAGTCTCAAATTATTCAAATTTATTTTAACCTTTTTAACTTATTTGTAGTATTTTTGCTTTGTTCTTGAATATGTTTGAAGAGTTTTAAGCTAAATAAAGTTGCATTATTACAATTTTTTGATATTATTTGGGAATCGATTCCGAATTCGAACAGCGTCCATGTAGAATTGCCTTTCTGACTCTAATCGCTTAAATTTTAAGGCAAACGATATCGATTCTTCTTACATAATATAAAGAACAATCGCTGTTTGCTGCTTACGTCATCTGATTCGACCTTGCAGCTGTTGACAACAAAAATATATGGATATTCTATATGTACAATAAACATTTATAGTTTAAGTTTCAAATACAATCTTGCAAGAGGTTTTCGGCGCATTTCTTATACATAAATAGGCACATGGCTGAAAAATACTAAATTATTAAGATTCCCAACGGAGGTACGATATCAGCACTGCAAATAAATATACTCTGTTTAAGGCATATAAGCTTGTATTTCAATTTAGATGCTTTAAATTGTCGAAAGGTTAGAAATAGAAATATTAATAAAATAGATTAGTCATTTGATCGTTTTTTTATAGTTAACTTTAATTGAGGCATATTTTTAAAATTGTCAAAAATAATTAACCATAATAATTTCATAAGTTGAAGTCTCCATAATAAACTTTTTCTTTGGATAATGGTGAATCGAGCTAGGGAAGCTCGACTGTACATACATTTTACGTTTATATTTATTTCTATTCTTTTATTTTAAGACTAAATTATAGAAAGAAAAATGGGATTTAAACATACTATATACATATCAACAAATTAGTAACTTAAAAATGAAAGTTATGAAAAACAATTGATACGTCATACCTTGCAGACATTATTTTAGGGTATGTGGATGGTCGACTAGTTGACTTTGTCGTTTAGAGTACTACATATTTCTTTTTGGTGAAAAAGTGCGCTGATCCCAAAGTTTTTTACAGTTTCAACTTGAATTGGCAACCGCGAAGTCCGAATTAATGTACAACTTTTCGAAATGCGGATCAAAATACTTCAAATTCTGTGCCTTTATTTGTCTTTTGCAATAGAAAATGCGTTAATTTACGACGAGGACAACAAGCTGATGACAAGACAAATTTACGAAATCATTATTGAATCCATATTTCCATCTAGTTGTATTGCTACGATAGATTTTCCTGCTATTAGACCTTGTGAAATTAATTTGGAGGGCGATACTCTAGAGTTTATGTGCTCTTACACAGATGAACCGATACAAATAAAGTTGATTGGGGGATCTTTTACATTAGATCATGAAGCGATGGCTGTGTTTAAAGATAAGATCTTTGATCAACTTACATTTTCCAACAAAGAGGAAGACTATCTAAGGCGTATCTTTAAAAACTGCAGTAGAAGAAACATATCTTCCTTCCTTATAATGGGCGGCACGGATACAGAGTGCTCCAACTTCATAGCATCGAATTTAACTAATTTGAAAGAAATCACGTGGATCCTGGATGTAGATTGTCGGCCTATTAATGAGTTCTTACGAAACTTTTCATATCTACGGAATCTTCATATGTACTTTGTAATGCCGTGCAATGATCATTATTTTACTAATCTTACTCAGATTAAGGAACTACAGATTGACTTTCTAACAGATAAGGGCAACAAATCTACAATCAATGAATTATTAGAGAAAATTTCTCTAAGGGGCATGGAAAGCTTGGAAGTATTAACATTGTGGTACTTGGACGATTTCGGATCAATATCAAATGAAGTTACTATTCCAAAACAACTGTTTCAGGGCTTGACAAATTTATCGACAATGAAATTTATTAATTGGAACATCACAAGCCTAGCCACAGACCATTTTCAAGATTTGGAGAATTTAAGGTCCTTACAGTTTAATGGAGACTTGGATAATGATTTTGACTGGCTAAGGTATGTTTATAAATTTTAATATATCAATACTTAAATTTTCATTTCATATAAAATCTTTTCAGTTCCCCAGTAATACAAGATGAACTAATGTTTTTGGAATTGTATAGACAAGGACACATCCCGGAAACCAATGTCTCAGCATTTATTTGCAGAGATCCAAATATTTGCCAATTTAATGTTGATATAAACAAAAAGCCATGTCCCGAAGGATGCCAATGCTCTCTAAACCGAACAGACTTGCGATTTAAAATAAAGTGTGACCAATCAATGGCTGATAAGGATATTCCAGAGCTGCCAATTCCAATAACTGGAAATGCAACCCTTGACTTCAATAACAATAACTTAACTCAGTTACCAAACTCAACATTATATGGCTATTCGAATATCCGAGAACTTCATCTGGCTAACAACAAATTGAAAAGTATTAATGTTGGACAATTGCCAGACAACTTAACTTATTTGGACCTTAGAAACAACAGTCTTCAATATTTTAATGACGATGTACTCGAATTTCTCTCAAGTCGAGCAGGAAAAATAGCCATGAAACTCTCGGGAAATCCATGGAAATGTGATTGCGAAGTCCTCAAGATGTTGAAATTCGTCGTCGTTAAGTCTAATTATATCGAGGATAGTGACCATATGAAATGCCAGGAACAAATTATTGATGTTCCCTTCGTAATGCTTAAAACAGATGAATGCAGAGCTTCCTTCAAGATCTTATCCGGACTTCTTTTTGGATTAGTAGTCTTGATATTGATTTTCTTCTATTTCAAGAAGTCTATTTCAATGTGGCTGTACGAAAGAAACCTTTGTCTTCGCTTGATATCCCGACCGGAACCACAAGTTGACATTGATCTGAAAATCGATGGATTTCTTGCCTTTTCACATGTTGACCTGGATCTGGTGGGGGAGTATGTCGAGAAACTGGAGAGAGGTCCTCGCGAGTATCGACTCTGCTTCTACCAACGCGACTGGTTGGTGGGCGAATCCATTCCGGCATGCATATTGAATTCAATCAACGATTCCAAGAGGGTCATCATCTTGATGACCAATAACTTCATCAATTCAACCTGGGGACTCTTTGAGTTCCGCTCGGCCATTAGAGCCACCTCGATGGACAAGGACAAGCGACTGATCGTCATCGTGTATCCGGGCGTTGACTTAGATAATCTGGACTCCGAGCTGAAGCTCTTCATGAAGTTCAACACGTATCTGAGGCGAGACGATCCACAGTTCTGGCGGAAACTGATGTTTGCGATGCCCCATAAGCCAATCCAATGTGAACAGCCCGCCATCACGGGAGGTCCAGCAATTGAAGAGGACCAAGTTTGAAGGTGCTCAATTGGTAAGTAAAAATGTTAGTTATTGCTGATTTTATATGTTAATAATTTGTATTTATAACAATTTCAGAATAAGAACATTGCGTCTGTCGTTATCAAGATCACAGAACAAATGGAACCAAAACTAAAATTTAAACATTTTAATTTCGACTCAATTTAAACTTTTAATTAATTCCTTATTTTAAAGAAAACAATTATAAACTCTTTATAAATTCATTAAAGTCACAAAAAGTATAGATCCAAATCTGAAAATAATTAAAATTTGTGGCACACTTTCTTAAACAATTTGTCTCAATTTAAACTTTTTAGTAATTTTTTCTGCAACTTGGTAGGATTGCCGAATATAGCTACAACAAAAGTGCCAAAATAAAGTTTTTTAAATTTTTTCAAAAATTAATTATAATTTTCTTTTGCAATTTGTTTATTATTATATAAAAATGTAACAATATTGATCAGGAAATTATAAGAAGTAATATAAGACTTTCAGTTAAGTTGATTTAAAATCTATGTCTTTATTTTTTAATAGTTCTGAGAAAATTCGAAAAATTTATTGTAATTGTATTTTTGGGAAAATTCAAAAATGTATATTTATTATATAAAAATCAATGAATTTTGTGTAGACTTAAGCATTTTAATATTAAGCTCGATTCATTCGATTTTTTAAGATTGTCTATCTATTCATAAAGTAAAGCTGAACAAAGCCGAAGTTTTCGAAGTTTTCTTGTGACCATTGACTTATGGCATTTGTAATACAGATTGTGACTCTTGGCTCTATATAAGGATTATCAGCGTTGCTGACAAATACAAAGTAAACATAAGCACAAAGCATGACTCGAGTTTATTGTGATGAATCCCACAATTATGTGAAATTACTGGGGTCACAGATTTAACATATCTACATATAAAAGGGGGGATTTTCAAGTAAATGCTGTTGGGAAAAACTCTGAGGGTAAGGCTTCTCTGTGATAGAAGAGAAGACCGTAACTGTTCATAAAATATCATTGCTTATTTGAGTCAACTGATATTCAAACCGCAAATTAATTTTCTTTTAATTCTTTGTGCATTTTATCAATGTTTTTATGGTTATAGTGGTTGTAATAGAGTTAGAACAGAATCACTGCGGACCGCAGTCCGCGCTAGTGACGAAAGCAGCACGAAGGGTGCGAAGGCGACTAGCATATATACACAGGAAGAATGGAAAATTTGCTATGACTGTCCGATCGGGTCGAGTTATATACCGATCGAAAGGTATCAATTTAACTTACAAATTTGCATACTAAAACTTTTAAAAACTCACCTGGTTTGTGAGAAAAACAGGTGTAAGTGGGAGGGGAAAAATTTAAATTATTGGAGCAATAGGAGCCATTGGAGCCTTTTTGAAATTTATTTTATTTTTTTACTATTCTTATCAAAAATACGCGTCGAATGACCCCTCGATCATCAAAATCCGGCATAAAAATGTTTTCGTCACTAGACTTTTACATCGTAAAGAGGTTTTTTTATAAGATTATAAATAGCTACAATTTTATGAGTTTTTACAATATTCGCAATGTGGTTCACATAATCGTGTTGTTGCGGAAGTTATTTTTAATTTGACCAAAGACAACCTAAACATATAAATAATAATAATAGTTGTATTAACAAAAGCAAAATGAAGTAATTATTTCATTGAATTATTTTCATACACAAATGCAAATTTTGTCTGACAACTTTTGAGCAAAATTTATTAGAATATTTAAAAATATATATGTATTGAAGTATGTGCTTCAATCTAATCTCTACTAAAATGTTTATAGAGATTGTAAGTTCATTGATTGCGCTAAACTGGACTATAAACCTGTCTAGTAAATACCATATAACTATCACCCAAATCCAAATATCCCATCACTAATGATATTTTTCAACCTCATTGTAACCAAGGCAGTTCACAGACAAAGGCCATTTGGTGTTTACAATTCGCAGTTTGCATGATTAGTTCAGAGTCCACGAATTGGAGATAGACACAGAATCCAGTCGGATAACGTTTGTCACTTCCTTCCGGTTCTCGCTGGCCAAAGTTCGTGTAGTTCATGGGATGCGACTCGAAGTGCCAGTAGAAGTTGTCCATGGAGTGCTGATTAAATGCCTTAGTTCCCAGATTGCCACGATGTCCGCCGCTCCAGAAATGGGGGTGAGTGTTGGCATGGGCATAACGGCGCATATAGTGGGCCATAAGACGCATCTCCTCGACGGACTCGACGCTGACCAATTTGGCATTGGAGTCGAGTGCCTCGCAAGCGAATCCCGCATGCAGCCAGTCAAGCTGGGAATCGGAAAGTGATGTGAATCGGAAGTGAAATGGATTGGAGAAAACTCACCATGGCTGGCACACTAAAGACACGACCATTATACGATACCTTATAGTACTCATAGGTAGGCTGTCAATCAGTTAATTATATGATAACTTGGGAATATATTAGAGATCTTTTCATACCTACAGCCTTGTTGGTCGAGAAGAAGTAACAACTACTGCCAATCTCCACAAAGGGTTTCATACAACGAGCTATGGATCAGTTAACTAGACTTTTGCACTCTCGAATTCAACTTACGTCTGCAGAACTCCAAATAGATACATAAATAGCTGGCCAGGAGCAAAAGAGCAAGAAGCATTGTCTGCCTGGATTTAACCATGTTAATTTTGAACATCTTACGAGCAGCTTCAACTGTCAACTGAAACTTGATTCTAGCTATTCAGTCTCTTTTATAGATCCACAGTGAAATGTGATACTTGAAAAACTATAACATACCTGATATCGGTATGTTTGTGTTTAAATTTGATAGTAAAGTTTGTTTACTTAAACCACCATATGGTGAATATTTTATTTCACTTTTTTTTACAATAACATACAACAATAAACGGTAACAATTGAATTATTGTTTATGAAGATAGTTCAAAGTGCAATCTTCGAAATCTCGACGTATTGTAGATTATTTGTTGCATCTTTTGTTTTGCCCTTGTGCAAGGGAATAAAGGCAATGGTTAGGATTAGGAGTAAGACTATTAAATGAAATTTCCATTGATGAAAGAATGCTTGAATGCGACGCCAAGGAGTCGTGTACTCGCATATATAGAATTGATCATATCCCCACGATCGGATCATATAGAGTTCCGAGTCGATGAGTTGCAGACTCAGATTGCAATCGGCTGGAGGCTCCTCACCTGGCAGCCACTTGGTGTACACTAATCTCTGATCCAGAGCCTCCCACTTGAAGGGATGTTCACTCTCGTAGCTGTGGCCCGATGTGCCGAATGTACTGCCATTCGCATACCCCCTGGCGAGTATATAATTCTGCAGCTGCAGCATCTGATCGGACGTGACCACAGACACCAATTCTCCGTCATTCTCCCGGCAACTTCTACGCGCATCGAACCAATCGAATATGTGTTTGTCCTACAATTTTCAGAAATTCAGTCACTTAACTGGACTTTCCGGATACATTTTTTAAATGCAGTCGTATCGATTTGTTATCGATTCTGTTTTCGGTTACTCACACTGTATCCGATGCCTATAAAGTAATAGGTGTCACCGACCTTATCGTAGTCATAGCTACACTGACAGACCTGCATTATCGCCAGCAGATATAGAAATCGACAGTACGATTTTCTCAACATTTCATTTGGAATTTACAACGATCGCATTCGAGAATGTTAAACGTACTGATTCCACTTTCAAATGAACAACGTCCGTTATTGCGTTATCATTAAAACTTGTGAACAAAGTTGAACCTTATATCAATTCGAACTTGAAGTGGATCGACTATAACATATCCTGTACTTAATCATATATATGCATATACAGACGTATTCTGCAAATTCACAAAAAATTTACAAAAACTAGTTAAATTATTATTCTACAAATTAAAATTAAACTATTTTAATTGAAATATAAATGCATTTATTTAATTTTAAATAAATTTGTTAATTAAAAATATCACGAAAATTCTAAAGAAAATATAAGGATTCCCAAATCAAGAATAGAAATTAGGAATACAGTTATTAAAAATTCAAAATTAGCAAGACAGAATTGGGAAAACAAAAATTAAAATTAAAAATATTATTCTTGGGTTTTTTTCTTCTGGTTTTCTTGCCTAAAAAAAAATTACGGAATTCGTATGAGTTAACAAAAATCACACCCAAAATTAAAAGCTTTGTTGAAACTGGAAATCAATTTGGGAAAGTTGATTTTTGTGACTTTAATAATAAGTTCAAAAAAAAATTAAAAAACTGTACAAGCAATGTATATTATATCCATTTCAAACATTGTTCGCAGGGTATCAAATAAGAAAATAATCCACATATACATATTGTTTATGTAAAAATAACTGATAATGAAACTTACAAACTTACAAATACACTTGCATTATTGTCATAGCTAGACATATTGCAATTTCACCCAGAGCTCAAACTGTTGTGGCTGTTATCAGTTGGTATCAAAAACTTTATCGTTGAATATAACGCATCAACTTATTAAAAACATATGCATAACATTTTTTCTGAAAAAAGTTGCAAGAAAATATTATACGGAAATGAAGTAGAATTTTATTTTTATTTCATTTTAATTTAAATTTAAGTATCATTTTTAAATGATGTTTATCAATATCCCTTAATATTTGGTCTGAAACGAGAGCGGTTCATATAAAATATTTTAGCCCATATGAGAAGTGTTGATAATGCAATGATTAATGACTGAACGGGAAATGTTTCAGAGATTTGCAATTCTGAAATCACGCTCGGAAAACATGCACAAATGGCAGAGTTTTGTGATTAACGCTAAATCTATAATATATATATATGTATATGTATGTAGATTCAATGCACTTGGTTCAATTAAAAAAATTCTAAAATCTTTTGAAATATATTTTTTTAATAATAACTGAACACTGAAAAATCGACATTTAGTGCACAACAAAGTTTTATTAGAGCGAAAATTGCAAAAAAGTTCACTATGAGTAACTTTCACTGTATTATATGATGAACTACGAGTATTGAAAAGCTTGACATATGAGGATGTTTGTCTATAAACAGTTATCAGTCGCAATATAAGTTACACCCATCAAAGTAAAGGGTCTTATTTGTTGATAAGGAGTAGAGATGGGCACGGGCCGGGCCGGGCTTCGTGTCCCGCGGGCCTCTTGAAAAAATCACCGGGCTTCGTGCATGAAAATCGAAAACGGGCTTTTTTCGTGCGGGCCCGGGCCTAAGCAAAAAGCCCGAAGCCCGGTAGGCCCGAAAAGTAAATTTTTCATATCGATTAATAAAAATATTTATTTATTTTTAAAATATTTATTTATTTTTTAAAATAAGTAACTGCTAATATCATTTACGCATCTCTATTATCGATATGATTCTTATCGACATTAAAAAATTATGAATAAAAAAAATTAATTTAAAAAAAAATTGTATATAGTGGTTTCGGGCCGGGCCGGGCCTTAAGAAGGAGGCCCGTGCCCATCTCTAATAAGGAGGTAAGAACTTTTGAGTATACAAAATAAATGAGAAAAAAAATAGGGATTCAAACTGTAGCCATAACCGTTAACTGGAAGTGAAACCGTAGCCAAAGGAATACTTTTTCTTTACTAACTGCATAACGGTTCATTTTGGTTCGGTAGAGTAATTTTTATATTTGTCTGAATAAAATATGTTAATTTCAAATTTACATGCATACACAGAAAAAAATCCGGGATATTTAGCCCGAATTCAATCCGAAACGATTTCAAAAGTGGGGTAATCTCGGATTCAATCCTGAAGTTCTTAAATTCAGGCTAAAAAAACTTTAAACTTTTTTTTTAAATTTTGTTTTTATTTTTTTTTATTTTTAAAATTTTATTTTAATTTTTTTTCAAATTTTTTTTTAATTTTTTTTTTTACAATTTTTTTTTTAATAGTTTTTTTTTAAATTATTTTTCACTACAATTTTTTTATTTTTTTTTTTAATTGACGGTGGGAATCTAATCCAGATTTTTTTCAAACAGGTCGGCGACTCTAACCACTGATCCACCAAATCAGTTGAAATGAGAGAGGCCGAAAGAGAATAAAGTAATTTGGGATTATTTTCCCATTTTAATCCCGATATAGGCTTGATTGTTCAGCTTAATCCTGGAAACATACTTAAAAAATGCAGGCTTAAATCAAGTATTTTAGGCTTGATTTTAGAACGGCTTTTTTTTCCTGTGTAGCATTAACATTCTTTGTAATTGTTTTGTAAACCGAAATCACACTGGTATTTCGAAACCGAAACATAACCGGTATATAGCAATTTTCTGTAGCTGATAACCGAAAACATAACTTATTCGATACCGTAACTGAAACCGATACTAGTTTCGGTTTGACACCCTGGAAATAACATTTTATTTATAGTTCTTTTGTTTTACAAAAATGTCTTGATGTTTTATTTATTTTTCTCTTGAAATTGTCATATTAAATAAAAAAATAAAATATTTCAATGCACATACAGTCATGGAAAAAATAATAGAAACGGGAGTCATTTTGGCTTTTTAAGTAAAAATTATGAAACTAAAAAAAGAATAATTTTTCCGAAGCTATTGTAAAAGTTAAAAAAGAGTTCGTTTCTATTATTTTGTCCATCACCATTTGTATTTACTCCTCACAATCGTGTATCCGCAACATCGCCTGAGCAACATGTTGCGGCAATATCGACGCGCATCGCAACAAATGTATCTGCAGTGCGCGAGATCTTATCAATCCGCGAGAGCGTTCAGTGCATGATGGTCGGCTCGTTGACGAGCAGCTGCTCGCAGATGTCCACGGCCTGGGCGTGGCAGGAGGCGCTGCTCATGAAGAGCTGCCCGGCCTGGAGCGTGAGCAGCACACAGTTGAGTCCCATGCGGGGAGTGGGCTCCTCCTCCAGCCAATTGGTGTAGTTCATGACCCGGGCGCGTCCAAAGTAGTTCCAATAGAACCGCAAGTCGCCCGGCCAACGATGTGCCGCACTCCAGAACTGGGTGCCGTTCTGGAACCCGACACCATACAGATAGTTGGCCAGCACGTGCATCTCCTCGGCGCTCTCGAGGCACACGCGTGACGTCCGCTTCTCCCCATAGCAAAAGTTGCTGAACGATGTGGGCTGAGTGTTTAGTTACAGTTACAGTTTCAGTTTCAATTAGAAAACTATTCGTTCGTAGGGTTGTCGCCACTACTCACCAGCGGCTCCGTGTCGTCTATGTGGTAACAGTAGTTCTCCTGCACCTTCTCGTACGGCACCTTGCAACGCATCGCCGCCACCCCCGCCCCCAGGCCCATGCCCGCACCCGTCAACGCCCCCGCCAGGTGCCACAGGAGGCCGACGCGGAGACAGATCCACGCCAAGTTCCAGTTCCCGTTCCCGTTCCCGTTCCAGTTCCCGTTCCCGCTGCCTGGCATTGTAACAATTGTCGTTAACAAACTGCACAAGCACCGCAAATAGTTCTCTTATCACTAGCCGACTGAGTTCCGTTCCCGACTCTGATAAGAAACGCTCTCTAATCGTTTCGGTTTTGTTTTCAGCGTTTTGTTTACATATGCGAATTGAGAGACCCTCAACGTGTTTTCTATTATTTTCGTAGGAGCACTCTCTCTCTCTCTCTCTATCTCTCTCTCTCTCTCTCTCACTCGTACTTCCTATAACAGAACTCATAAGGCAAAGGTCTTACAGCTATGGCCATGAATTTAGGATATTCATATATTAAAATTGTGAATTATTTTGCGAAATCATAAATCAACAGGGATTGAAACCAAAACGAATATTGGTTATAGTTACGGTTTCGGTTACGAAAAATCTTTCAATTAAGGTTTCGTAACGGTGAACCGGTTTTTCTATGTTTCGGTTTTAAAATACTAGTTGACAAAAACCATTTTTTTTTTTTCAAAAGTATAATTATATTTATAATTTATATTATAATAATAATACTTAAAATGGCATTACGTTCTTAATTTTTTATTCACACGTTTTTTAAACATATTCCTCAGTTTGTTGTAGTTTAGTTACATTTTAAGGAGAAGGGAAAAATCAGTCTGGTTGGTTCGTAGTTTCGGCGAGAAGTCACCTGAAAATAAAAAAAAAAACCACTTTGCGAGGTAAAAGTCTAGTGACGAAAACATTTTTATGTCCCAAAATTTATTATATCTAATTTTGTGGCGAATAACATCAAGTTTTACATATAAATTATTTTTTTGAGAAAAATGTTGGCACTCGGCACATTGCGCTAAAATGTCTCAATTCTTTATACCAAATAAAACTCACTGTTTTAAGCTGTGTTGAATGCTAATTTTTTTTTAAGTAATTTTACCTCGCTTTGGACATTAGGGAATTATCCGTATATAAAACATTTATAATGCCTAATAATAAATTTTGTTTTGAATAATTAGAATCTTTTATTCATCTTCAAATAGAAAACCATTTCGTGCTATACCAGACAGTAAAGCATCTGCATTGCAATTCTATACACCAGCGGTGGGCACGCAATGGCTCTGGGAGCAAGCGGCTGCTAACGAATTCAGATTTCGTGCCCACCGCTGCTATACAATAGTATACAGGACTTGAATGGAGCACGAAGTGTGCTCGACTAATCGACTTGTTCGATTACAAGTTGGTGAAGCTGTACCAGCAGAAGAAGCGGCCGAGCTTATGGAAAAGTAATGCATGTTGTGGTATGAATTCGAACGCACTCCGGCTTCGAAGTACGACGGTCCGAATCGATTCTCGAATGCGAATTTCCGCCACTGGGACTATACTACTGTACAGTACTGTGGAGCTAGAAAATAATGCATTCATGCAGACACACACACACGCACAATAAATTCCATTATTTTTAAAAATGAAAAACCATAAGATTTCGAAAAGTAAAATAAAAATCTGGTTAATTTGTATTACAAGTATTTTAAAAATTTTCAAAAATTTAGTTTATTTCGATTCCTAGTGCTACAAGCTAACGCTTATTATTAAAAATAATATTAGGATTTAACAATTACAAAAATATTACAATCGTTGATTGAATACTCTAAATTTCCCCTCTGCCGATCTTCAAGGGGAACTCAAGTTGCTGGCGCTTCTTTTAATACAATCCACAATCCACACATTGTCAATTCCCCTGTTCAACAAAAAGTCTACTACATTATGCACGCCAGATGGCGCTTGCATGCTCTTAAGCTACTTCCTAACAGGCTGTTTAAGAGGCTGTTATGCCAAGAGTCAGGGCTGTTAACAGTTAACATAGGCATATTTATCTCATGAAGTATCGATTAGAAATGTTAAGTTACAGAATGATTTACATAAAGAATCGAAATTTTATGTTATGTTATGGAAACAAAATTAATATATATAAAAACTTTGATTGCCGCAACAGCCACACACCTGGATAAAAAATTAATAATAAAAATGTATTCACAGTTCAATAGCAGTTTAAGTAATGTACTCAATAAAGAAATGACAAAGTTTAGATTCTCTGTTTAAACCGGGCGCGCCAAGCAGACGAAAACAGCTGTTGTCGAGCAGAGCGATAACATTTTCCTAGAGGCGGCCCTTTGTTAGTCGAAACATTTTACAATTTTCTGTTGAAGCGTGTGGTTGTTGTTGCGGCCGGTAAATGTGATGAAAAAACGAGAAAACAAGCAAAAGTCGCGAGTTAAATTGTGTTAAATAAATAAATGAATAGTTTGTAGCGAGTTTGCAAATGTTTTAACAACTTGTGTGTTGAGAATTTAGCGTTTTTCGCTGTACTTCAGCGACGCCACTGTTTCTGTTCTGCGCTCCTCGCTGTTTTTATCTGCGCGTGTGCTTTGCTTTCAAATTCGCTGATTCGATTGTTTACGAATTTGTGTGTGTATAAATGAGCAAGAACTAGCGAAAAATTGCAATTGTTGAATGAAAATGCCAATGCAAGGCTGGAAAACAACAACAAACATGTTTAATAATAACAAATCAGTGTTACTGGCACTACTGACGCTGACTGCGCTGCTGCTGCGCGATGGCAGCGGCGTCGCTGGCCATTTGAATGTGTTCCTCAATCCGGAGGAAGTGATGCGTTTGCTAGGTAAGTTCCAGCCCCCCCCCCCTGTACCACTCTCATACAAACTAATTTCCCGATAAGTCGCGCCCTTTGTTATTGATTTCTCCACCTCAACCGACAAATACAACAACAACAATTGAACAATTAACGACGTTTCATTTGTCAACTAATTTTGAGACAACTTCAATTTACAATTGTACAAATTTTCTTTCATTGAAAACTGAAATGCTTTTCAAAATTATGTTGATTTGTTTGCTTTGGCTTAATTTTAGACGCTCTCTCGCTCGCCCCACACACCCCCCATTCGTGCTCTCGCTCTCTCTCACGCATGCCGTTGCCGCAGGTGTTGTTAAACAGTTAAACAAATAAACAAACACCGAGCAAAAGAAACAACAACAATACGGTTTCCTCTTCTTCTATGTACATAACTTTCAGTTGCTTCGTTAAGAAATTTTACGCTTCGTAAAAAGAAGCAGCAACAAAAACAACAAATTTACAAGCAGCATTAAATTTATTTCACTGCCAGGGAATATTTTTGAATATTTCTTGGAATTGAAATTCCTCTACCCAAAAAAAAAAAAAAAACACACACACAAGAGACACGCAAACGAGATGACAACGCAAAGGAAGCAACAACAATAGCAACAACAAGAACAAATGCAACGACTATGGAACGAACAGGCAAAGGCAAAACGTGACTTGGAGCAGCCGCAAACGCAAGACGTGGAGCAGACGTAGCAGCGGGCAAAAGAGACAAGAGCAAGAGAGTTCGCCAGAGAGCAAGACATGGTCGGGAGAGGGCAGCAAAGACAGCAAAGCAGGCAGCGACGCGTCGTCGTCAGCTGTGCGTCTGTGTATGTGTGTGTGGTGTGTCTTTGTATTGCTTTTGGTGGGGGTGCAACTGCGCACAGTGGGCGTCAAAGGACATGCACATGTTCAGGCATTTTATCAGTTTTTATTGTAAAAAAAATGTTACAATATTCATTTTATTCCTTTATTTTATTTATTAAAATTTCATTAATTATCGGCACTGAAAATAACTTGTATTTATGTGTATCAATTGAACCCACTGTGCCACGCCTGTCGTTAGTTTGGCACTCGCATTTTTTTTTGGCAAGTCGGAAACTTGCGCCGCCCACTGCAAGTGATTTTGCGTACTTGCTTTCTTGTTGTTGTTGTTGTTGTTTGTCGCTGTTTTTGCCGTTGTTGTTTTGGCATGCTGCCTGCTTGTTAAGTTTAGATAGGAGTTTTTTCACCATTGCCATGTGTGGGATCAGAATTCTTAGTTTATTTTTGCTTCTATCTTTTCTTTTTTATTTTGGTGCCGCCAACGACGATGCGCATAATTTGCGTATGCATTTTGAATTTTGGGGCGTGAAATCAAATATGCAAAATATCGTATGCTTGGATTTGAATTTGAATTCGGATTTGGATTGTCCATGGGACACTGTGGCACAGTGGGCGACTTGAGCGCATTCCGACAAAGCATTTGCAACGTTACAGCCTTAGTAGAAACATTACGACTCATTAAGACTAAGCTAAAAAGTTTTGAACACTCTTCCCCTTCTCATCTCTGCTTTTTATTGTTGTCTGCTTCTCCCTTTTTTTTTGTTTTTTTTTTTTTTTTTTTTTGATATATGCGTGCAATAAAGAAATACGCCAAGCCATAAATCAATTAGGCAGCATAATTTGCATTTGATTTGTGTGACTTTTGGCAAAAGGGGTTGAACTCTCGGACTGACCGTATTCAAGTTTGAAATTCATCCGAGGCCTGGATACATTTTTATTTGCATTGCATTTTTATAGAAGCAACGGGAGAGCGACAACAACTCATCCCAACGGGGAGTCATTTCTCTGTCTGTCTGTCAGTCTGTCTGTTTCAGTCTTCTGGGGTTTCAGCTAAAAAGGCCTTTAGTCATAAAGCTGCTATATGATATGATACTCGCAAGTATGTGAACATGTATGTAGGATCGTAACCATCTTTGGGCTTTGGGCTGGGCCAACACGATCGATCGTTTCTGACACTTGATAAATATTTCATTCGATTTTCCCCACCCAACTCCTTAAATTTTATGTGTAATACACGCTTTGGATATTTTATTATTTAAATTGAATTTTAATACCATTTTATTTTGTAGAATTTTCGTAGTTTTCGTTTGTGTTTTTCTTTTGACAGCATTTTACGACTTTGACGCTTCGGAATTTTCATTTTGTCTATTTAAAATGATTATTTTTATGGGCCCATTGTACGCTCTTAAATTTCTGTGTGCTTTGCTTTAATTTTATTGCTCATTTGCTGCCCGTTAATGAAGAGTTGAAGTTAAAGTTGTATTTAAAAGTTCAGCGCTCGGAGCTTTGTGTCTCTCCCTCTCTTAGTAGCTGTATATGAGCTTAACATGCTTTACTCTCTACTGCACTTGCTCATGGTGGGAGATGGAAGAAATAGGTTGAGGTCCTAAAGAGCGAATGCTCCCTCGCTTCAGGAACCTAGATCGCTTTAAGTGTGCAATGAGAGAATTTAAATAGAAAACAAAGTAGAGATTTTTCTGGACTCTTCACACTTAATTATTTGCTTCTCTCAGTTCACCTTATTATTTACACCATCTGTAGGCACAAAATCTGAATACGTTAGCATCCGCTGGCTCCCGGAGCCATTGCGTGCCCACCGCTGATTTACAGCATGCACTTGCTGCTGTTGTTAAATGCGACACGCCCACTCGGCAACGCCTCTCGCTGAGCTTTATCAGTGATCGATTGGCGCAGCTGCTAAATAACAACGCAATGCAAAGTGAAGCAAAGCAACAACACGAATGTGTTAAATTTACCACCAACTGTGTGAAATAAATTAAGCTCAGGCCCCCCAAACAGCTTCAATGAGGCTTAAAATATGACTAGAGATACGCCACATTTTCGCTTCTTCTTCTGGCCAATTTCCAATTTCTATAAATACGAGATTTGCATAAATATTGAAACCGTTTATTCTTCGTTTCGTTTTGTTTTGTTTCGTTTCGTTTCGTTGCGGGCAGTTTGAAGTGAGCCGCGACTAAGCCGACTTTTAGTGTATCTGCGATGGTGAGCAACAAGCTTAAAGTATCTGACAGATACACAAAGATGAGCTGCCGTTGCTACCACATTTAGCACCTAGCATTGGCACGTTGCCTTTAAGTATCTTTGTATCGCATTCGTATCTGGCCATAACAAGCACGCAAGCCACAATATTATCGTCTCGGGTTTATGGCTTGTTGTTCGCGCTGCTCGCCAAGATCACTTCAGCTGATACTCGCCAACAGCTTCTTGTTCTCCGACTCCGACTCCTTCTTCATCTTCATCTCCACCTTCTTCTTTTTCTACTTATACTTGTCGTGCTAAATGCCTTCCACGAACTGCCAACCGATCTCTCGGGGCCAAAGTTGTGTTAACGGTTTGTGCAATGCCCCAACGATACGATCAGCAGACGTTGTTGCTTTTGTTGCTCTTGTGGCATGATCTATATTTTAATTGGTCGCCTGCCTGCCTGCCTGCCTCCAGTTGTGGCAAGCATCTCGACTTGTACTTGTTTTCAGGGCGCAGCTGTGTGCTCCGCTATAATGAAGTGGCCATTAGCTAATGAAGCTATATGGCCAATACGAGTGCTACCAACTCAGCCAATCTGCGATGAGGATCTCGTGACACTCTATGAGCTTGCCTCGTCTTACGACGTGAGACAATTAACAGCTTCTATGTGTCTTCTTTTTTTATTGGTATTTCTAAAATTATCCAAAAACTGGCACACTATTATTATTATAATCTTGGCCGTGAATATCAAATATTCGAAAGCTTCGGGAGTTTAAATAGGATTCTCATCTCGTTGTAAAGCTTCTATGATCCTAATTTAAATAAATAAATAAAATTATTACAAAAATTACATATAGATCTACTTTTTTATTAAAGATCCATTTTCTATTACTCTAATTTTTTTGAACGTTCTGTTACTTAAGATTCAAGATCAAGAATCTATTTTCCCAGTTTTCAGTCTTATAATTCATTATCACTTAAATTTATTTTAAATATATTCTTGAAGTTTCGAAGTTTTGATTCTTCGGATGGTTTTCTTTTAAAGGATATACTTTTTTCTGTCTTTTTATGTAAGATACAAAAATATTCAACTTAAAAAACAACTCAACTATAGATATTTTACTAATTTTCCCTTTATCTGAATCATATTGCGATTCAAATCAGATGCAATTCTTAACTTCAGCTTAATTGTTGTTCATTAATCTTATTTCTTAACTGTAGATCGCTTTAAGACTCACACATCCGGTAACGATCAGTAATTAATTCTAATAGACGTCTCGCCTTGCCACCTTGACTTGTGATTATCGATGCGACAATCGTTATCGGCTTGAGTTTTGTTTTTTTATTACGACAGCTGGAACGTGACTTATGGAGATTTTAGTGTTGTCCCTCCTCCATTCGAGGTTTAAAATTACTTATTTTGTTTGATTTGATGTTCAACCAATTGATAATGCTCACCGATCAAAATGCGGCCTCGTCTGCGTTATCGATTACAGTCTGATGGGCATTTGACAGGTCATAAAGAGTCATTATTTCGAGATTCATATTACAAACATGTGTGTCATTGGAAACTCTCATTTTGTAATGAGGCGAGGGACATTTTCCAACTCTGTCTGTTGTCCGTTGTCGGCATCTGGCAATAAACCGGCATAAACTTGACTAAGCCAGAGCTTAAACTGATTTAGAGCTCGGCCTGGTCACAAAAACTATTGCCAACATGTTTGATTATTCAAAATGAAAGTACCAGGCAAATGGATACCATTTGTAAACAGATTTAATTTCCTATCGTTTGAAATATTACAAATATTTAATTGATTTAAATAGTTCGATTTGAAAACAAAATCTGGGCTTTAGCTTTAGCTTCGTAATGCGATTGTTTAAATTTACCATATTTATGGTTACAGGGTATTAAAACGGCATTTATATATATGAAAATCGCATAAACCGATTGGCCAACGGCAACTGCAAAACAAATCGAATCGAATCGAATCAAATAAACGCGAAATTGTCTGTCGATCTGTCGATGGTAACGTTTACGTCAAAGGCTTAAAATGCGACCGTCTGTTCCATGGACTCGGTCCATTCTGAACAATTGTAAAGCAACGGGAGTTGCGGGGAGGGGAAGGGAAGGGTAGGGGAGAATGGATGTGGTTATCAGTGCCACTGCACAGAAGCTGCAACTTACTACTGTCAACTGATAACCCCGCCGGGCAGGCACCGTATACATATACGCTCCATGTCAATAATAAATAAATTCCATTGTTTGCCAGACTTTGGCTGCCTCTCTGTTCTATATACGATATTGTATATATAGTATATGTATACGATGCATACGACACATACGTTTGTTGTGCAAAAAGGAATAATCATATTTACATTAAACAAAAACAGTGACGAGGAGCAATGAATGAAATTTCAGCCTCGCACAGTGCAGCAATTTCATTTATTTCAAAAGCAAAATAGAAAAGTCGGAAAAGTTTTTTTAATTTGATAGTTATTCTTAAAATACACTTCAATTAATAAAATATTAATATCAAATATTAGTAAAATGTTTATTTGCCTAAAAGCTTCACATATTTAACAATTTATTTTTTTCCTTCCCATTCAAATTTGATAGCTGTCTATTTATTAATTACTTAAATAATTATTTAAAATAATATATTTTATAATAAACTATGTTAAATGTTTAATTAATATAATTCATTTTGAATATTTCGTAAATATATATATTTTAACGTATCACAAAATTTGTTGTTAACATTTTAAAGGTAATTTAAATGTTATGTTAATGATAACATTTTTGGATATGAATTTTGCATCTTATTTGTTCAAATGCGCACCACTGTGCGCATCATTCGCTGTCGAGTTTATTTCCATCATGCCTCATGACTGAGGGTGGCAACGGGTCGCGGGGGGTGGCGGGGGGTGGCAGCTGACAACAGCGAATCCGCTCGTAAGTAACAAGTGCAACTGTAAAGGGGCATAAAAGCTGCAAGTTGCCAGTTGCTCTCTGTGGCAGCCACATGCATGTATTGTAAATGTATCTGTGTCTGTTGTGTTGTTATGTTTATTGAGCTGTACGAGCATGCTTATTTGGGCCATGCACTGTGGGAATTCGCCAGGCAAGGCAAGGCATGCAACAAACCATGGCAACTTTGCAGGGCAGCCACAACGTGGCAGCGACATGTAAACTACATATCTGAAAAGTAGCTTGAGAATGAATACACTCGCTGAGTAAGTGAATAAAATCATGCGTTTCACATTGTTGTTAAAAGTTCACTTAAATTTCCCTCGCTTCATCATAAATATGTCGAAAACTGTACAGAAATTGTGAACTAAAATATTATTATAACAAATACAAAGCAATCCAACAAAAAAGCTCTCTATATACCATTTGTATGTTAACTCAAGTTAACGCTGTTCTATCAAGTTAAATCGAATTAGTTAATCAGTCTTATAACTTTACCTGCTATCTTTACATATCTAAGCTAGAGTTAAGAGAATAACTTACAACTTTTCTTAAAGAGCAAGACTTAAAAACAGACTTGCAGTTTGATAAATACTTATCTCAATAAAGATACTTCCTCCCGCATCTGAATAATCGCTTAAAGTCCAAGTTGGCAGCTCTTCACACTCAACACCAACGGACTAAAGGCGATTAAGGTTAATTGCTATTGATTTTGAGCATTACAAGCCTGGCCATAAACTTTTGTCAGCTAGTCAAAAGCGTCAAGCGAAAAATGTGAATGATTAATTTGAGCTAATTTTTGAGGCATCGAGCCGAAAGGCAAAGAGCCAAAAAAGATGAGATGAATATTAACAGAAATGAAAAAAAAAACATAACAAAATCTGTGCCAAATGATTGCCAAACAACTGAAGAGGCTGGCCCTAAAAACATGGCTAATTTAGCTGGCACAAATTTGTTACAATCAAATCCGTAAACGAGTAACAAGAAACGAGAACGTTGCGCCTGCGGCTCTCAAAGCGGGAAAACAACAGAAAAACACAGAAAAACATTAAAAGCTAAGCGAAAATATTAGGAAAAAGCAACAATAACAACAACAACAACAGTGACAGCAACAACAATAAGAAAAGGCGCATCATTTATCATAACGACGACGTGAGACAACAACGTGGATACAAAAGACGCAGATACAGATGCAAAGACCATAGATAGAGATACATCTACAGCTGCAGATACTTTTGGCTCAAAGCTCAAAAACATGTTAAATGTTGACATGTGGTAGGCGTATTGTAGGCGGGGCTGTGTAAGCTTTTAAGCGATATTGTTGCTGCTGCTGTTGTTGTTGTTGTTGTGCGTGATAAGCCTCGTCACATTAAACCCCCCTCCTCAAGGGGGAAATCTGAGATTGGGGATGTTGCTTGGGGGATAAACAGCTGCTGTAAAGGGCAGCAGATCATTTGTTTTATTTATTTTTCGATTTGGCAACAAAATGCAGCAAATGCAACTAAAGTGACACATTTGCCATTAGATGGGCAGATGAGCAGCTGTTGTGCCCTGTAAATATTAGCAGAAAGGGTATATTAATACCAAGCATAAAGGCATAAAAATAGGAAAATATTATGTAAGAATTTAAGTAATTGTTTACAATTACGATATAATGTTGAATGAACCACAAACTTCTGTCTACAAACTAAATAATTTTCAAATGTTTACAAAAAGAAGAACTTTATAACAATTGTATAATAAACACTGAATATTTCTATTCACTCGTATCTATCAAGGAAACAGAGTGTGTATTTTATTCTGTTTGTTTATTTCAAAGTCCATCACAGACTGGAATGACTTTACGCACCTGTAATGGGTATCTGTCAGTCGTGTGCTCCCTTTATATTTGTGTTTTTTTGGGATGGAGTAATGCGTGCACATCATTTATCATCTATTGCAATTTGATGTGATACATGATAATGAAGTTGAGGGCTGAGAACTAAGCCTGCGATTGTTTTCCACAGCAAAAGCTGTGCCTCAAAATTCCCCTCTTGATAGATACGTGTCTAAATTGAGTATTCGACCGGCTTAGTTCGGGCAGTTGACAAATGAATCGGGTTGTATTCCGAGTATGCATACATATATGCAATTCGGAAAAGGGCTTTCAACCAGGGAGTTTTGAAACTTTGACCTCTGCCTTAGGAATCAGCATGGTAAATCGACAAAACTTCACGAACTGCCACGCTAATTACAAGAAAATGGAAAATGGGAAGTAAAGCTAAAGCCACAGAAACAGACACAGACATAGACAGAGCCAAAAGCCAAGAGCCAAAGCCAAAAACATTTTTGAGTGTCTAAAACGAGTTGGCAGTTTGGCAGTTGTCTAGTTGTAACTTTACTCCTTTTGCCTGCGAGTTCTACCATGGTCACGACTCTCTGTTCAGTAGCAAGCTATTAAAAAATACTGCAACAACAACAACAATTGCAATTGCAATTGCAATAACAATAACATCAGCGACAACGACAACATCATGACTGCACGCTCTGAAAATTCGACATACGATATGGATACACGTACTCGTACTCATACACACACTCATACTCATACTCACACTCATGCTAGTATTCACATTTATCCATGGGTCCTGCTTTGCTGCTCCTGCTACAACTGCAGCTCCAGGCACGCCCCAAACCAAGCACAACAGTTAACAGGAGGAAGCCGACAGCTTAAATGCTCTAATTTCACAATCAATTTTGCCAAATACCATTTCAGTTTCATTTATAAAGAAACTTCAGTCCGAAAAATCTAAATCTGCTTAGATTTAAACAACTTTTAAAAAACATCATTAATATTTATTATGTTTGAGTTAAATTTAGAAATAATTTGGAATTCTGCAGCTTTAAATTAAATAGTATTTTATTTTGTCAAACTGCAAAGTATCTAAGACTAAATTATTATTAGCAAGTTAGTACAAAATATTGTTGCAAGAGAGCTTTCAGACAATTTATTTGATAAAAACATATTTAAAATTGTTGTACTTTCTCATTTTCATCACATTTTCCAAAAACAAAATTAAACATATTGAAATAAGTTGTTAAAAAGAAAGTATAAAAATAAGCTACTGATACAGCATTTAATGTAGTTCTTAACTTAAATAAACTTAAACGATAGCCTAAATTCAGTTAAATAAAAGAAATTAAATAAAAATATCTTTATAATTTTAAAGTTATCTAGGCCATTAAAATTTATAATTAATAATAATGAATATTCTAATATACACAGTGGGTTAAATATTTAGATTTCTTGTAGAGATTGTAAATCAATTAAAATGTATTTAATAAATGATATAATATTATTTATTAATACAAGTTTTAAATATATTTAAATAAATATATATAAATTCTTCAGTCTGATTTTTCCAACTGCTTTTCTTGCGTTACATATTGCTTGGGAAATTGATAATACCCAATGTCTATCTACCTTTCCTCGTCTGTCTGTTAGGGTATACAAATGCATAGAAAAAACATGCAGCCAGTTATGAACATGGCACACACAAAGGTTAAAAAAGTTCAAGAGCCGTCGAGTTGGGCGCATGAGAGTGACATTTGCTCGTGACGTCGAAGGTAGACGACGACGACGACGACGGCGACGGAGACGCCACTTGAAGACAGCCTCGTCGGGCGGCGGCTCTTGAGAAGGAGCGTTAACTCCTCCCACTCCCACTCCCACTGCGCATCTCTGTCCCACTCTAACGCTCCTTTTGCTTTCTTCTTGCCCCACTTGGTTGCAAAGTGCAATAAAGCGGCAACTTTCACATGAGCCTGTGAACTGCACCTTCTGCTTTCACCATGCCCCGCCCCTTGCCCCATTGTGTCTCTCACCCATGTGGCAATCCGAAATGTGTCTCCGCTAAGCCTCAAAGGGTCAATGGAAGCGTGCGGCAACTGCCTCCACAACTTGCCCCGCGGCGTTGCATTTGATTAAGACATGGGCGCTATTTTTAAAACGCTAGCGAGGCATTTGTCGCATATACACAACGTGCAACATGTTGCACATTTCACAGACAGAGAAGGAGAGAGACAGAGAGAGAGAGAGAGTAAGAGAAGGAGAGGAAGTCGCCCTCTGGTCTGTTGTCTCTCCTGCCTCTGCCTCCAAATTGTGACACAATTTATACGCGACTTTGTCGCCGCCAAGTTGAGACATTCCACAAGTCTAGGCTAAGAGGCAGCGGCGGCAAGGGGTGGAGAGGAGAGGAGAGGAGAGGAGAGGAGAGGAGAGGAGAGGAGAGGAGAGGAGAGGAGAGGGAAGGGTAGGGTAGGGGAAGCTGCATGCCCCCAAAGTTCTGGGCTATGTCAAACCTACATGCTCACTGATTTTTATTGTTATTACCAGTTGTCAAAGGAAGTGCGCCCCGCTTCTCCATCCCTCTCTGTCTCTGTTTCGCTCTCTTTCATTTTGGTTTCTCATTTTTCGTAAATTATTTCCTGCGCTTTTTTCCGGCGACTCCGAGTGGCGGCATGCAACAGCAGGCGGTTCCGAAAGAGTTGAATGCACCACTCAGCGTTGGCTTTTTGGCTGTGCAGGTTGTTAGCCAACATATTAGCTCGTTTTGGCCAGAAGTTTAACAAAATCAAGCTGAGAGCAAAGAACAGAGAGCAAGAGGAAAAGATAGAAAAATGATATTCATATATATTCATATGTGTAGTAAATGATTTCGAATGATGACTGTAGACTTTAAATCATAATTGAGTTAATCACAGCCGAGTTCAAATTGAATATCGGAGGGAAGGAATTTAATTCCAGTCTGAGTCTTAGATAACTAAATGCGTCTGGATACTAGAGATTATTAGTTACACTTTCTATTTTAAACCTTTTTCTATGAATTGAATAAAATGCATGTTTTTAGTTTGTGAATAAAATTAGAATTTGTGAGTTTGATGAATTTGATTGTAGTGCACAAAAACTAGACAATCTCCAAACTGAATTCTCAAAAATTTTCAGAAAATGTCTAAATTAAAAACACTACTAAAATATAATTTAGAACCAAGAAATTTTCGTTACACCATCATAATAATTATAATAGTAAAAATAATATTGAAAATAGATTCAAGCACAATTCCATTAACTGGGTCTGATGTGTGTGTGTATCTGGGTGTGTGTGTGGTCTCATGAGCTGTACTACATGGAGAACTACCTGCACATTTCATAATCATTAACATAAACACAACAATCCATAACAATTCAAATCAGGGCCAGACATCTTTGGCAGCAGCGCAGTCGCTTCATTAACTTGGTTTTTTTTTGTTTTTGGCCAACACACGGCGGTTGGGTCAAACCGCAAATAAACTCAATGCAAGAATAACAACAACAACAACCCGAAAAAGAAAACACAACAAGATGGAGGAGAATAATAACCAACAGACTGAGAACCGAAAGAACAAATCTCAGACGTGGTCATGGCTCATTTTCTGTTTGTCTTTAAACCTTTTTGCTTGGAAACCGAATCGTGGCCTGGCGACACGAGTTTGTTGCTTGTTTTTGTTCCACATTGATATAGAGATACAAATGCAGATGCAGTGGCAGTTGTAGATGCAGATACAGATACAGATACAGATTTAACGATACACATACTGATAAACTCAAGAAATATTTCCTAGGAATTCCCTAAACTCGGTCGCCCAAGTTTATTTACACAAAATGCAGTCGATGGGCAAACAAACCTTAACTTTGCTTGATAAAAATTCCATCTAGATAAATTTACATGTAAAGTGCCTGAGTTTGTTCCCCTTACAAGTTTATTGTTGATGTTTTTACTGGATTTGATATGAACTACATAATTGTATTGTACATAGTTCGACGTGGTTTCTGCGGTTTTGCGAATCGCGTGATTCGAGTGATTTTTAAGCCATGTTATGAATAGGTTAATAAACTTGTCGAGTGCTAAACAGAACTGATTGCATTTCAGGATAAGAAATTGACGGAAAGAGCTTGACGGGTTATGAAAGTTGCTGGTTAAAAATAAAAAGAAAGATGGAATTGTTTTGACGGAGGAAAATAGCGAAGGGAACTTAGAAAGAATCTTTAAGTTGGCTAAAATTTAAAAAAATTAAGAAATATATAGAAAGTTTGATAAACGGATTAGGCTATACCACGATTTTGATTCTTAGATATACGCAGACATAAAAAACAAAATCTATAAATATAATAATATATGTTTTACTTAATTAGAGGAAAATTATGAATAAATTCAGATGCAAATATGGAAATAACCTAAAGATGAAAATTTAGATAAAGATACTGACAGATAGAAATGGAATAAGAAAAGGAAATACATGATGATTGAACTAAATATTTACATAAACATAAAGTTGAAACGGAATAAGTGAGACAGATATAAATATATATTGATAGACAAATCTTCGTGCAATCGTCTTTTTTCTTCATGACTACACAATCATTATCATCAATATTATCTTATTTGATCTATATAAATAGAAAAGTGTAATTATAAATTTAAATTATAATTCTATTTTAGCTGCAAATATCTTTTTTAACTTTCTTAATCGTCTTTGATCTGTTTCCAGGTGTCTCGGCTGAAGTCTACTATGTTCGCGAGGGTCACATCAACAACTACGCGCTGAACTTCATCGTTCCCGTGCCGGCGAATGTGAAGGATGTGAGTTTCACGTGGCAATCGCTGGCCGGCAGATCCCTGGCCTACAGTCTGAATGTGGTCAGCTCGGACCCGGAGGTGCTGCGGCGTCCTTCGTTGAATGTGTCGCAGATCGGCGAGATTCCCACGCACATTCAGACGTGGGCGGTGGCACTGCGGTGCAGTGGAGTCCGAGCCGCCGAGGTGGACATCACGATCAGCCTGGAGGTGATCCTGAATCGCGTGCTGAACAACGTGACCCACTTGGTGTTTCGCCGCAAGAAGATCTGTCTGCTGAGCGAGAGCGCGGAGGAGGAGCAGCAGCAGCAGCAGACGCTGGGCACTGATCAGGATGATCCCCAGCTGCTGGAGACGGTGCTGCCCCCGCCCACGGGTCTGATCACCCTCGTGGTGGGCGTGACGGTGGCGATGAGTGCCGTCTGCGTCCTCCTGGTGATCGCCTACTGTGTCCGAGGAGCGGCCGCCAAGAGGCAGCACCATCAGCACGGTGGACAACCCATGCGCACCTCGAGCTTCCAGAGATTGAACACCCAGCCGCCTTGCCAATCCTCTTTGGGATCCGCTGCCTATATGACGCCCTCGCTGATTGCCCCCGTGCACGCCTCGTCCCTGCCCCGCAAGGTGCCCGTCTCCATCTCCGTCTCCGTGGAGCAACAGCAGCCGGAGGAGCTGCATCGCCGCATCTCCGAGCTGACGGTGGAACGCTGCCGCGTCCGCCTCTCCAGCCTGCTCCAGGAGGGCACCTTCGGGCGCGTCTATCGCGGCACCTACAACGACAGCCAGGATGTGCTCGTCAAGACGGTGGCCCAGCACGCCAGCCAGATGCAAGTGCTGCTCCTGCTCCAGGAGGGCATGCTCCTCTACGGCGCCTCTCATCCGGGCATTCTCTCCGTCCTCGGCGTCTCCATCGAGGATCACACAACGCCCTTTGTTCTCTATCCCGCACTCAACAACACTCGCAATCTGAAGCTCTTCCTCCTGGATCCGGCCTGCGCCCGCACTGTGACCACCATCCAGATTGTCATGATGGCCTCCCAGCTGTCCATGGCACTGGATCATCTGCACAGCCATGGCGTGGTGCACAAGGACATTGCCACAAGGAACTGCATGTGAGTGCAAATTATTGGAAAACATTAGAAAATTTAGGACAGATCTTTAGTTTTCCATCCTACTCCTCCTTTTCTTGTTTTATATTGCTGACAAGTTTTCAGATTCCATAAATAATAGATCCCTCATTTATAAATGTATTCAAGACTGTCGTTTAACCCATTAAAGACTGCCTATAGATCGGTTGGTACTATTTTGACGAAATTTTAAAATGTGTGCCTAGAAGACCATAGAAGTTGAAAGAAACAAAAAAAAATTTTTATCTTCAAGTTTTATTTTTCCGATTTCCATACATTTTTCAGCTTTGTTCGTCAACATTTTCTATGCTGAAAAAAACCTAGATATTCACCTGTATACCAACTGTTAAATTTGTATACTTATATTTTTATCATTTCTCTTTACTATGAAATAAATTTTGCCTCGATATCTCTCAAATTAAAGTGAAAAAACTTTAAATACCCAAAGATGTCGATGAATTAATTTACAAGCTATGACTAATAACTAAAATACAATTTAACGTAGATATTGTATATACGAAATTGTTTATATATTCAGTTCAATTATTCGTTTTGAATGTGAAGTTTCTCACAATATAGAACAGGACATAAAGAACTTTTCTGCGTCAGTATCTCAAGAATCCACCTATGCAAATTTCCTTAGGAACGATCAGTTAAAATTTGGCTTCTTGTTTAAAATGCTTACAGCGTCGTAAAAAACTTAAATACCTGATTAAGCTCTCGTCGAAACGATCTGAAATAAATAAACTAAATAAAATAGTTGTTTTTCGAGATATTTTAACAAAATGAAACAGAATAAGTTTTCGTTTAAACTTTTTTAAAAATGAAGAGTGCTTCACCAGGGAATCAAATGGGACTTGTTAATGATTTGTAAGTCATAATGTTTTACAATTTTGTGTTATTCTCTGCCCCTCAGCATTGATGATCAGCTGCGCGTGAAGCTCTCCGACAGTTCGCTCTCCCGCGATCTCTTTCCGGCGGACTACAACTGCCTGGGCGACAGTGAGAATCGTCCCATCAAGTGGATGTCCCTCGAGGCACTGCAGCACAAGCAATTCTCCGAGGCGAGCGACTCCTGGGCCTTTGGTGTGCTCATGTGGGAACTCTGCACATCCGCGAAGCAACCCTACGCGGAGGTGGATCCCTTCGAGATGGAGCATTATCTGAAGGATGGTTATCGTCTGGCGCAGCCCTTCAATTGCCCCGATGAGCTGTAAGTAGAAAGCGCTGGAGAATTTAAATATCATATAACTCATCTCTTATTCTCCTACCTTTTTTCTTTATCTCTCTCTCTCTCTCACTCTCTCTCTCTCTCTCTCTCTCTCTGCAGCTTTACGATTATGGCCTATTGCTGGGCTCTACTTCCCGGAGAGCGTCCAACTTTTGCACAACTGCAATCTTGTCTCTCGGATTTCTATTCACAGATCACGCGATACGTCTAGAAGTATATAATATGGAAAATGGAAAACTTATCTTAACATTGGAGGCGCGCCCTTGAAAAGCGGCGTGTCTAGTCCATTTAACATAACTCATCGAACGGCCCTCGAATTCCTCAACATCCATTTAACCATAGTTAGCTGAAGTCTGTTTAGTCTTTAAACGGATTGTTAAACTGCCAAATCTAATATTTAGAGTCTCAATTGGGCGAGTTTTTTGATTTGTATATAGAGAAAAGAACGATTTATATTTTAAGTTAAACTCAAAGACTCACACACACTCACACACATACATATGCAGAGATACGCGACTTTAAAGAGAAATTGCAGATGATTTTTAATGCATTTCAATAGAGTTTTTTACATATGAACTAACAAATCTAGCAAAAGAATCGAACCTTGAACCGAAATCAAATATAGTGATATTTATCTAAACAATTTATACATTACGTAGTTTATATTAGTGTAATAAGTCTTTTAAGCGTATACCTAAACATATGATAATAATACACATATTTATAAAGAACAACAGCCGCACAATAATAAGTATTTATGGGTAATAGAAATTTATATATCGATTTATCGAAGACTTGACGAAGAATGAAAATTAAAAAAAAAAAAAAAAAAACAAAAACATGTAATAAAATGAAAATACTAAAAAAAATCAATAGAAATTGTGTTTTCTTGTTTTTCTTCCTTAATGCTTAAGTTTTATTACCAATCTTTAGAGAGATTTCCTATAAAGAGGCTATTAAAACCGATAAACCCAATCACATTCCGGCGAAAAACTGAAAACACTTGCTGGCAGTGCTGAAATTTATTGAGGTTCCTTGGAAAATGGTCGGGAATTGGAAAAGGCGTAACCTTGCTTCTAACAAAGATACACAAATACCTAGAGACAGAAAAAGAGAGAGAGAGGGAGTGTGAGAGAAAGACAAAACAACGTTTCGGTCACACAAATTAGCCATAAATTTTAATTTTACATGACAATGTTTTTTTTTTTTGGGCCTGCTTTGAAAGACGTTAAGAGGATAAAGTTGGCTTGCGCCTACGCCCAAAAGCAAAGAAGACGAATCAATTTTGTTTGTGGCTTGTGTCCTTGGCCGCACACACGCACACACACACACACACACACGCAGACAGAGTCATTCACACAGGATAATGGCAGGATGAGCGTACATATATCTTATGTGGAAACTGCGAAAAGTGCGCTAAGTAGGTGTAGATGTAGGTGTGTGCGTGTGTGTGTGTGTGTGTCTGTGTATCCATGTGTGGCTGATTCGACAACACATGTCCTTGTATGTGTGTGTGTGTGTCCTTACAGTTTAACAGCCATTCTCAGAGTCATATCGTAAATATTTTGACAGAATCGCTTTTGCTATTGCCTTTCGTGTTGGCCATTGTGTTTCACAGCTTCCCCTCTCTCTCTCTCACTCTCTGTCTCTCTCTTTCTACTACTCTGAAACTGACTCCTTGTTATTGTTGTGTCCCTGAATGGGGGCGGCACCTGCTGCCTGCGGTAATCCTTGTGTTTGTGACTTGACCTGCTTCGTTTGCCATGGCATTTGGTTATAGCCTTAAGCGGCTTTAAAGTTACATTTACCGTTGCCTGCTGCTGCCGCTGCCTTCTGTTGCCTGTTGCTTTTGACTTGGCCCTCAAGGAGCCAAGGAGCCAAAAGGACTCATGTGATATACGAGCCAGCAGCCAATGTAAACAGTTTGCTTAAGCACATAGTTTGTTTATACTTATTACTTGCTAATGCTCCCTGAAATACACTGTACACGAATTTGTATGTGTGAGTGTATTGTATATATATGTATATAGAGGGACTGCATATTGATATCAATCTCCTGCAGCAGACATACATATTCATAATATGCACATCTGCAGCTCATAAAGTGCACATAATTGGGAGTCACTGTGAACTGTCCCTTTGGTTGACTCGTAAACCAATCTAAAAGCCAATAAAATGAGATACAAGTCGATGAATGAATGCTCTTCAAGACTTTACTTACTCTAATAGCAGATAAAATGATCTATAAGATAACTTTACTTATTCTCTAGTCTAAGATTGATTACCCTTAAGAATACCATTTAAATAATTTATTAAATTACTGAGTTGATAAGATTAAATTAAGCAGAGATAAGAAGATGTAACAAAAAATGTATTTAGAAAAATTAGGGGACTTAATTTGATGTGGCTTAGCTTATAAAAATAAGTTAAGTCAATCAATCAATCAATATCCCATAAAATTAATACACTTTATTATTAATTAAACTTGTTTTTATTTTTAGCTATTAGTGTTTTTCTTGTTTTAACTATTTATATTTATTTTTGCTAACATTAGAGTCAATTAATTAATGCATGAAATTTTAAAATAACTTGCTGCTAAGCGAATCTCATTTAAAAATTATCCAACATTTATTATTTTAATAATTCCAGACTCGTTGACTATTTCTTTCGCTTTGTTCCAATTTACATTATTTAAGTATTTGTTTCACTTTCATCACTATAGTTGCAATACTCTAAATAGGGTAAGTTCATTGTATATTTTTGCAACATTTCCCAAGCAGTTTTTCAATAAACAGTTCAATTCCTTATGCAAAATACTGTCTTGCATTTCCGGCTGCTGGGGCGCCAACAATCCCGGTCCCAGACCCAGACCCAGAAGCATTCCAAGACGAAGACCAAGACCCTAGAGGAACTAGGAGAACTCGTATTTGTGTGTTCAGCATTTATTTCCGTGCAACATGCAGAGGTCGCTGACGACACACTGACGAACTGAAGGGGCGGCGAGAGAGTGAGAGGCGGGATCGGAGAAGGGGCAGGGGCAGGACTGGATTTCCATTTCACATGGCCGTGCGATTTCCACGTACATGTGCGAATGCGCTGTCGACCCCATCACCGTCAGCTTCTCAAGTGGTAGTCGGTTGAACGCGCCCCAATGGGCTGTTCCCTGCCTCCTGCCCCTTCCCCTGCCCCATTCCCTTGCCACACATACACAAACACTTGCTGTGCGCCTCGGTGATAATTTAAAAAGTTTATATGCCGTCGACTGGCTGGAGCTGCAACTGGAATTGGAACTGGAACTGGAGCTGCCGCCATTCTAATGACAACTTAAATAAACAACGGCAAGAAAAACGGAGCGTTGTTCAAGTTGTTTTCCCATCGTCGAGGGCGGCGCATTGTGTGGAAATATTTATTTTCTATAAATTATTTTCGATTATCGCCAGCAGCAGCAGCAGAGTGAAGTTCCTCCGCGCACAATTTAACGGGGCACACTAAATAAATACAGTGCGCTGCAATTAAAGCTAAACAAAATACATAATTTCTGGTCATTTGCCCAGGCCCCCATCGATAAGCTGCCCCCTCATACCCCTCTGTGTGAGGGGCCATCGAGATAGAGCTCCAAAATTTATGTACAATGCATCCGCTAATGGAATTTTAATGTTTCATTTGAAATAGTCGCAGTCGGCGCATACATTTTCATTTTATTCAAATATTGAATGCAAGTATTATATTCCTCTTTTCTTTTTTTCTTTTTTTTTCTTAATGTATGGGGAGCATTGTTGTTAATAAGTGAAAATGTTCGTTGATTTTATGTGGCAAACGGTGGGCCAACTATTTATTTGGTATACCTGGCGCCGCTGTTCCAAAGAAATGAAATGGAAAATTCATGTGAAAAGTCAACTTGTAACGAGCTTTGAAAAGAGTGCAGCCAACTCATTGAAAGCAAATATTTACTGTGTAAAAGTCATTGGAATTGCTGAAACTAACGTGAGTTTGGAACATTATTTAGGCAGCGACAAGTGTCAGTGGCAAAGTTAAGTCAAATAGAGTCGGATAATTATTGTATAACGACTTTGACGGTTGATAACACAGTTTAGCAATTTAAATCAGCTTCATTAATATTGCTTTCTTATATATACCTGTGATACCTTGTTTATTAAATGATTTTTAAAAATCTTTATAATTGCATTTATGTAATCAAATATCCTTATGAACTTGCATTCATTACGTTAATTTATTCAACATCTGGCAATTATTAGTAGCTTTAAAGCTAATTTTAATTCAACTGGTCCAACCTAAGATATCTCAATAATTACGACGTTTAATAAACTTTTTCCGATTTATTTATTTTATTTTATATTACATTTCTTTTTTTGTGGGACCATAAATAATGTTGATAAATAAATAAATAAATTGAAATATTCTGTAATTGTTAAGATATAGTAAATGGTTTAATTACTAGTTATTGAAAATAAACACTGCATATTTCATGTCAATCCAATCAGCATAATAATATAAAAACTCTGCAAAATTTTCGACTCGGATTAATAGTGCACATAATATTGACAAAGAGCATTATTTCCAGGCCATAATCTAACAAGAAAAGCTGGCAGCAACTTGGCTCTTAGCCTGCGAAAACTTGGCCAACTCTTTTCAGTCTTGGCAAGTGAACTACCAACAATCCAGTGTAAGTCTGTGAGTTGGTTATTCACGCAAATCCTTTAATGCCATTTATCATAGAAGAAGGTGCGCACATCTGAAATGCATGCAAAATATAACGCGTCCCGGCTGATCTCTGGCAAAACAACATTAAATTGAAACAAATTGAACATAAAAAGCATTCAAAATAAAGCAAACACCTCAGCAACGATGACGACGAAGGATGCACAGGATCAGGAACAGACCAAAGGATGGGAATGAGTTACGGGCAAAGTAAACATAGAGTCCAACAGCAAAGTGGGAGTGAAAGTTGGTCACGACAGGATGGGAAAGGGGTAGAGAAAGGAAGACTTGTTGGATGGGTTACTTAGGTAGTTTCAAAAATAGAACGCAAAATCAAGCAAAGGTACCAAACAACACACCAAGGGAGGGAGAGATAAACTGAGGAGAGACGAGACACTGACAGACTGACAAGGCAGGGAAGGAAACGGAAGTATTTTCTGTTGATACTGAACTCAATTTAGACGAAATCAAGTCAAACATGGCAACAGCTACCGAGAAGGGCAAGACGAAAGACGCAAGACGAAATGCGGAAGGAATGGGTGAAAATGTTGTAGTAAATCATGTGGGAGCACAAAGGTAAGTGGAGGAGTTGGGAGTTGGGAGACGGAAGATGGAAGATGGAAGCTATGCACTTGGCGTGTGTCCAAAAGACACATTTTCGTCAAGATGGAGACGACGACAAGGATGAGAGCATGTCGTGGAGGTGTCTCAGCCACCTCGAAAGTCGAAAAAACTCGGGGCCTGATTGATGTTTGTGCTCTTAGTTGTTGTTTGCCGACAGGACAACCAATTCAGGACTCAACTCTGAACATGCCATTCAGTTTTCGATCAAGGTTTCGTTAGCTGCCAGCAAATTGGTTTCGTTTATATTCCGTTCCATTGGACTCGCCACTAATCAGTCGTCACTGTCCAAATATTTATGCCCAGCCCCAGCGAGTGTCAAGCGAACAATACTCCCAATTCGACCACGACTAGATGCCTCCAAGGAAAGTGAAAGTCAGCGCAAGGGATAAGCAAAGAATACTGCAAGACTAGCAAATAGCAAGTTGTTTTGTTACAATGCTCCGTTTGGTACCCGGCAGCAATTACAAATGGGGTATGATGTGCAACCAAGGAAGCTTCTTAGAAAAATAATAATTACTTAAAAATTAAAATGTTATTTTATTGTTTATTAAGAGAACAAAATATCAAAATTGGGTTAATATTTTTATATTATTTATATTGATTACAATTTAAATTTGGAATTTTTCGCAAATTTTTTAGCAACTAATAGTTTTTATTTTCCATAATTTTTATTTTCTGCAGAAAAGAGTCACTTGCAAAAATTAAATTTTTTAAATTTATATTGAAGTTTATTAATTACTTCATAATTGTATTTATATTATGATCAAAAAATGTAACTAATATTTTAAATTTTTGTATTGTTTTCAGTTGTTATGATTTTCATGTTTGATTGGCGTGAGAAAGAATTCTTCGTGAATGTTCTTCACCTCACTTGAGAGGATCTTTGGATGTCCCTTAAGCAGAGTTGTGTATGTTAAGTCGAAATATATCATGGCAACGAAATAGGTACCGGCATTGGCTTTAAGCACAAAAACCTGGGAGAAAGCGTGTGGAGGATCATCATCGCACTGTAGGCGTCCAAGCACAGTGATCAACACGCCCCCATCGAATGTGGGCTGCGAGTCGACGGTGGTGATAACACGCGTGATCTTTTGAAAACTAAGACTCTGAACCTTTTCAAGAATCTTTGGCGCTCCCTGTATTTGGTGTCCCTCGAAGCTCATAAAGGACTCTGTTGCACTGTAAAAGCTAACCACGTTAGCGCGGTTCTCCGGGTCGTCAAAAATTCCATAATATTGCTGTACAAATCCCTTTCCAATATCCTCGTATTGTGGGTTTAATGCCATGTTATTAATCAAGAGCCCTTGATGGATTCAAACTTTATATCAATTGAACAAAATTTTAAAACCTTAATTTGCAAGCCAGAAAACGCACAGGCGACTAGTGTATTCGTTTTTTTTCAGGAAAATATCTGCCTGGCGTTACTATGGACATTAGTTATTTATCACTGTTATTTCTTTTAAAATGGGGGTCAGTATTCGAGAAGACTGAATATTTACAACCAGGTTATATAAAGAACGGGTAACTTTTAGTTGTTTCGTTTCCTTTACAGTGTAGAATTTCTCACATCTTCCTTTTTTTGTGTTCGGTTTTCTTTTGTGAGTCACATTTAATGGGTTTAGCAGTGCTATTTTCTTTTTTTTGTGCTTTCTCTTTTTTTTTTTTTTTGTGGGTTTGCCTCGAACAAAACGTTTTCCTTTCGTGGGGGGCGGTTCAATTTCGATGGTCGGACAATGGACAATGGACAATGGATGCGGACTACATATACGAGTACAGACTGTATTCCGACACCATAGAAGCAGAGTCAGGAGCAGACACAGACTCAGCATGTGGTGTAAGGATTTGTGTCCTTGCGTGAGCCTCAATTCTCATTCCGATCCATGCAGTTAAGGCTGTCGGCACTTTCACTGCCCGCTCTATTTACAGTTTAGGCCAAAACAGTACAGCGAGGAGAGGGGAATTGTGTTTGGTAAACATTTTCGACTCTGTTGTTTTTAATAAGAAAATTGGCCAAAGGCCACACACAACAACAATGGCAGGACACAACAGGACTAAGGACTAAGGGCAGCTCTCTCTCTCTCTCTGCCAGATTGCTTTTAAATTTAAGACCCGCTTCGTTTCAGTTTCAGTTTTTATTTTTATTTCATGTTGCGGATGTGTGTGCTTGTGTGTGTTTTACTGGTGATTTATGCCTGTTTGTTTTGGGCCTGAGCATGGATTTGTGGATTTGTGGGTCAAGCCGAGGACAGGAATTAGTTGTTTGGTCCAGCACATTGATAGCAGTGTTTCAAGTGGATAACAGATGACTCGGAAACGAATGGAATTTCGGATGCTTGCTGAATAAATAAACTCAGCCATAACTAAGCCAGCCCAAAACCCAATAGAATAAACAACAGAATCTAGTTGACATTTGCATTATAGATATGAAATCTTTTCATAAACTGCGATTAGATCTCAATATTTTCTTGCTGGTAAAAACAAATTCCCAAATCGAATGCAAACACGAATATGCATTGAATATTTTCGTATTCAAATTTAAATAAATAAAATATGAATACAAAATACAAATATGTATGTTCACTGAACAAGAAGAAAAAAATAAAGATGAAGATGGAGAACATCAAAAGCCGACGTGCGATAAAAATCACAGTCCCAATAATCACTGGGGAGCTCAGACTCAGGAGACTGACTGAGGGAATGGAGGAGGGAGTGGAGTGGAGTGGAGTGGAGGGAACCTCTTATCGGGCCAGACATCGCATGCAGAGAGAGAGAAGGGTAACAACGAGACAGCACAGCATCCAGAATGCACGAATTTGGATTCTGTTTTTTTGTTTTTAATATTTGGGAAGATATTTAAGATGGATACTGATGATGATGATAAAGACGCGGACTTGACTTTGGGGCGTAATCAATTAGGCGGCTCCAGAAGGTAAACACGCAGCTTAAATCCAACTGAACTGCCTTCTGTCGGTGGCAACCCTGTTAAGCGTTGCCTAAACGCACTTATCGATAATCTCCGACTGATTAATGTCGATTATTATTATGGGTTTAAGGGCTGAGGCAACAGCAGGAGCTGGTTTTAAATTAATGAGCCAGCCATGTTCAATGCTTTCGTCTTTAAAACTTTCATTTGTTTATTTACTTAATTTGATTAATGATGCAATTATTGGAGTGCCTCACTTACCCCCTTAAGGCCTCAGAGCACAGATCGTGCGTTAATGTAGAAACTCATTATCGAGGGTTGACACTCTGGTAGGGCCTATGGAAAAATAAGTATAAAAAGTAATGTAATGTTTTTGTTTTAGGTATAAGAGACATACCTCAACATTATTTAGCATAATGATAAATGAGAATAATCGATTGAAATACTTGGGGTACTTGGGGTTGAAATACGTTGAAACATTCACAATAGCTATTTAAAATGAATAATTTATAGCAGGAAAAAAATACATATTAAAGAACGACATATAATTAATATGATAATTTAATTTTATTTACATATGATATAAACGAAAGAAAAAGTATAGGAAATTATTTATAAGTAAAAAGTTTCTTTAATTGATTTATTATGTTCAATATTGTCAGTCAATACTACATATCAAAATCATATTTTATACCTACACTTCCATATAAGTATAAATACGATTCATAGAAGTATTTATCTGAATTACATTTTTAGTTTGCAATCTACTTATATTTATTATATATAAATTTTAAATTATTTCAAATATTGTTTAAACCAAATTCAGTAGAACATTTTTATTTGTTTACATATTAAAATGGTGTAATTAATTGTATACGATGTGATAAATTGCAATCCTGATTTGGTCGCTTAAAATCTTGAACTATTATTTGCACCGAAGCAACACTTCTTGTCAGCCAAGTCAGTTTATCATCTCTGGCAATTGCTCAAGAGCATTAGTTGTAGTACAAAAGACCTCACTTACCATATCTGGGCCTCGAGGCAGTGGCGAGTGAAATAGCCAACTAAATAAGTAAGTGTATACTAAGTAGAGAACATAGAGTAGAGTATATGCAGCTGTCAGACGTCAACGGGCAAAGTGTTGACAAAAGCAGCCGACAACATCAGATGTCAGCAGCTGTGGTCCAGGACCAGCCAGGAGATGACTTAGACAGCTCGCCAGGATACCAGTTATCCCCCTCCGTCTTCCCTCTTCCATTTCCCGCTTCCTTCATTCCCTTTTTTAACCAAATCCAAGGTATTTGCAACGGAAATAAACTGCGCACATTGCACAAACTTTTGAGTTTTTATGGCAGCGCGGAAAATTGTCTGTGCCAGCGAGTGAAAATTGGTGGAGGAATGGGAGGGGAGGGGAGGGGAGAAAGGCAGGGGACACAACATGAAGTTTACTAAACATATTAAAAAAAGGCAAGTAGAGAAAAAGATATACTAAGGCGGAGAGGAACTGTAAAAAATTGGAAGCACTGCCGCCAAGTGAAATAAAATAAATAGAGAAAAATATATTCGCAGCATAAAAAAAAGCAGTTGAAGTTGTCTCTGCCCCCTCTGCCTCCCTTCCCCCCTTCCCCAACCCCTGGGCTCTACGCAGAATCGCTTTTATGGCCACAAAAGTTTGCGGCGTTTGCAGCTGCGTCTCAGCTGGAAATCACTTCAACTGTGGGCGGCCAAGTGATACGGTGTGGTATGGGGGCGTGGCATTGGCTTATTTAGCATAAACTTGGCTGCAACTGCAACTGCAACAACGCCAAACATGGCTAAACTAATTCCGTATGCAAACTTGGCCCCCAAAAAGCCATTGGAAATTGTACACAGCACGAGAACCAGAATGAAATCGAGACACAAAGAGAGAGAGAGGGAGCGAGGTAGATGAGAACTAGTAAGAGAGGGGAACAAGTCGAGTGGGACACTCGATAGAAGCAGCTCTCGAGAGAACTAACTGAATTTTATGGCAAAATAATCATTGGCACTCGTGTGGCCTATTGATTAGCATGTCGCTTAGAGATCACACACTCTACACACACACGCACACACACACTCACACCCCCCTTCCTTATCTATGTTGCCAGTTTGTGGCCAGCTGTAAATGTGCCTCAACATTGATACGAGTATCTGTAGGTCTGTTATGCTAATGTTGCAGGTGCAACGCATTTTGGCATTTGCATGCAAATTAGTTTCATCACTCGACAGCGGACTCGCTGAACCTCTCTCGGAGGTCATTCGAGTCTGTTCTCGTACGGCCCGCTTAAGTATCTAGATATCTGAATATCTTTGTATCTTTTCAGACTCTTCAAATGTGCGAAAAGCGCAATCAAAGCCAAAATGTCAATATCCACTGGAGAGTCGATTTAAATTTGAGCTTTACAAAATATTTTATCGGAATCGAAATTGAATATCATATTTTCAGATTATCCATAACAAGTCTGTTAATTGAAAACTATTACAAGTAAAGTTTTTGGCGACTTTCCATTAAACAAAATATAACTATTCGTTTTAATAATTTTAGTAATAAGTATTACTAATATAGTAATACATAAAATAATAAAAACAATATATTTAAAATTTAAAAATATAGATAAATATTTACAGAGCTAAAAATATTATTTAAAATATGTATTTAGTAAACGCCTGAAATAAATTAAATGGTAAAATCTCATTTTTCAGTTTAAAATTTTTTTTAAAGTTATTTTAAAATGGTTTCGATACTTTATATGGAATTATATGTTCGATTAGGTAGGCATTGTGAGTTTATCAGATAAACTTTATCTCAATGTACAACTTAAAATATTTTAAATCAGAACCCTTTTATTTTATTTATATTATATATATTTTAAATTTACTTTTTAATGTTAGAAACTATTAATTTTTTCACGACCCTCACGACCGCATGTCGTGCTCCCAATATGTCCATCTCTAATGGAAATCTTTGGGGCCCTGCAAATGTCTGCCCACGCAGCTTCATTTGCATTGGAAAAACCTTTTTGAGGAGCAAAATCTATGCATGTCGCATTTGTATTCTTTGGGTGGATTCGTCGGCCTACTACGGGTTTGAGTTAGTGCAAACGCCTTGCAATGGTTTTTTAATCAATATCTGTCAGTTGGCTGTCAGAGGAAATCAGGCAACAGCCTCAGTTCGAGTTGCAGCCTGGATGGCAAGTTATGCGCATAGATTTAAAAGATTTCAAAGGTCCACAGAGAGAGGCGGAGAGAGAAGGCTGACACTGTCCGACAAAACACTGTACACTGCACAACATGAACTTGATGCCAGTTGCTGGCGCTGATTTTTAATTATGATAAGTCGCAAGTGCAGCACAAAATTTCATGACCCATTAACAAGGACGAAAATGGGGAAGTTAACCGGGAGGAGTATTTCCGCCAGTGCGATAGGAATCTAAAGCAAATTGTTGTCAAAGCGGAAAATGTTTTCCGTATTTGTCTGAGCAACATTGAAGAGCATTTGATGAGTGCACAGCTGGAGGGAAATTGGCCCGTATGTCTCGGCCGATGCCACTGACCCAATGAGTTAGTTTTTGAATTGGGTTTGTTCAACTCTCTCTTGATTGGCAACTGCACCAGAACATGTATCAGAAAAGGGGGCTCCCATGAAAAATGGTTAAAGTGTATACAAAGTGGGGCACTGTGATGGATTGCTGGAGCAATTTTATCATGCAATTCATGAATACGTAACTCAGTTTGAGAATAAAGTATTGGCAACAACAATCTAATCTGATTTAAGAAATACAGTGGAGTTTCACAAATGTGAACTGACCAGACCTTTAAAGTTGCACACTCATTTATTTATTTAACGTGGACAGTAACCAGACGTCAGAGAGAATATTTTATTTTAAAATAAGAATATCAAAAATAATATTAATTTAGATAGACCTTAAATTATAACTTGTGTTTTAATTTATGCTTTAAATCTTTTTTATTTTACATTTTTTCAAATTATAAAGTCGGCTTAGAATTTCTTTATTTCTCATGTTGTACAGTTCTAAGAAAAGACGTGCTGTTACCAACAAATGCAGCTGATGTTAAGCTGCTGTAAATATACAGAGAATTTGCATCTTTAAAAGACAACAATGAATCATTTAAGTCTGGGTTACGCCCACTATTTGAGCCTCTCAGACGCCGGGAAAGCGCTTTAAGTAGTGCCCAAAATGGCGACTACCGAGGAAGAGGGTTGACAGTGAGCCACAAAATACTCGAACCACTCGAATGGATTTTTCTACGGATCAGTCATGTTTGCCATTTGGTTGCGTGGGCTGTCCGCCTCAGTGGCAGCGCCTCCTTCAGCCTAATCTCGTTGGGCAGCCTCAGTTTGGATGCGATGTGGCATGAGGCATGGGGCATGGGGCATGTGGCATGGGGCATGCTGTGCGTGCAAGACGCATTGCCTCGTTGGCTGTAATGGCCATAATGGCTCAGGCGATCGTGTTTGGGAGGCATCATCATCATCATCATCTTCAACATTATCATCATCATCATCATCATCATCATGCCAAACTATTGGCCAGACTGTAGGCTGGCTACAAGCAATTGTTGTTGTTGTTGTTGCTGTTGTTGCTGTACTGCGTATCGCGTTACTTATGCAAATAATTTCAGTGGAAATGAGGAGTCGAGAAATCTGTTGCTTTGCCCCTAACTCCTCTCTTCCTCTCTTCCTCTTCCCCTCTCTCTCTCTCTTCGTCTCTGTCTCTGTTCGCTACTCTTTCTTGTCAGTAATATAATTTTGTGTCTTTTTCACTTTGGTGCGGCTGTTGTTGTAATTTAATAACCAAGCAAGTCATATTTTGCCTCCTGCTGCTAACCCCGAGGCTCCACTGTAACTGTTGGGCTGTGGGTGTGGCAAAGGCGTGGGCTGTTGTTGTTGTTGCTGCTGTTGTTGCTGCTGTTGCTGTGGCTTTTAAAGCACTTGTGCAATAAATTAAAAAGGCGATTTCGTGTCGCCGTTGTTGTAGCTGTTGTTGTTGCTGTTGTTGTTGTTGTCGTTGCTGGTGCTGCAAGTGGTGGCAGACATGCAGATTTTTGACATACTTGTTTGCATTTTGCTGCCGCTGCAGTTGTTGCTGCATCAGCATCAGCTTGTCGCATTCGCATTCGCAGTTGCTGCTTCAACCTCAAGCAGCAGCAACAACATCAATGGCAACAACAACAACAACAAACTCAACGGCAACAGCAACAGTTTTGTTGCTGCTGCTGCTGGCATCTGAAATGTGCTACGTCATTTCTGTAATGTTGAATGTACACTGCAAGAATTGATTTAAAGCAATTACTTATATTTAACTACAAGTATGTCACTTATCAAGTGTGCTAGTCTTCAAGAAGCACACATTATTTATATATATTTTTTACACATGTGATTGTGAAAATCCTAAACACATTCTTAAATGAAATCTATCCTTATGTATAAACTACAAAGTGTAATTTTCATTCCACATTTTAGCAGAAAATACATATATACACTAGACTGTTTAGTTGATTTTTAAATTTGATAAATTTTTTCTATGTTCAATATCTAGCTTAAAACCATTTTCAAAGACATCTGTACATCATAACATTTAGTAAAAATTTAATTGAAGCAGAAAAACCACATATTAATTTACGGGAGTTACAAAAAGTGAGAGAAAAAAAGTGATGAAAACATTTGAATTTTCGAAGACAGTTTAAAAAATTAGTCTGGTCTTTAGTCTTCTACAAATTTCCACTCTTTCTAATTACTGCTTAAAAAATTTGTATGGATATATAGCAAAAAAAATTTCATTTCAAGTTAGAAAATTCAGTCGAACTTCCCTAATTCGAGTCCCCATTATCCAAAGAAAAAGTACGAGTTGTGGAGATATTCGACTTATAGAGTTCTTTGTCTTAATTTTATTAAGTTTACTGTCATTTATTTAGCTCGAGTTTGAGAGAAATTCGAGTTACGGAAGTTTATCTATACTTTTTCTATTTTCAAATTTTGTACCATAATTTCTTAAAGTGTTTTGAAAATAGTTAGTTCTTGTGCCAGTTGAAAATCTTTAACATGTCAAATCTTTATTAGATTTTGAAATTTTTTATAGCAATTTCTTACAGTGTATTGAAGATGCGCCTCTCCCAGCTTCATGGCATTCATGTCGTTGCTCTGGGTTTTTGGCTGAGTCGCCTCTGAATGTGGACAGACGGTTCAAGGAGAGGAGAGGAGTGAAGAGGGGAGGGGAGGACAGAGTCAGGTCTGGTTTGGCTGGGTTGGGTTCGGATTCGGAATCGGGTTGGGTTTGAGATTGTTTGTGTTGTAGTGTTGTTGTTGTTGCTGCGCTTTGGGTGTCGTTGTCAGCTCATGTCCCCAACGAGATGTTTAACATACCCGTAGAAAATTGTTTTTAGCTGCAGCGTCAGGATTTATGTCCAGAAAGACTGACTGAACCGCCTGGACAGAGGACTGTGGACTGAGCCGTGTTCCTGCCCCTGGCAGTGGCAATGGCAATGGCAATGGCTATTTAGTGAATGCAGCAGCTGCCACGCTATGATTTGACCCACTTCTCAACGGGCTGAAAGGGGGCTGTCATGGGAATAGGAATTACTGATGGGGTTTATAAGCTGGCACGTAATGGTCTTTGGGTGCAAGTGGTCAGCTCTTTGTTGCAGTGGCACCTGCAACAGCGAAAGAAACGACAACTCTCTTGTCCCCAGGGATGCAGTGGCACCTGCGGGGAGCAGTCACTAAACTGGTCGCCTGTCACCCAGCAATAACTTGGCTGCATTTCTGCATTTACTCAGGGCCAAAACTACAACAAAACAAACAGCCAAACAACTTGGCACAAGTCACAGCAGGCAGCCGTCGGCCGTACAAATTGTCCCAGGACAATGATGAAGGGGAGGAGGATGAAGAGGAGGAGTAGGCAGATGCAGAGGAGGAGGATGCGGGCAGCTTCCAGGGAAATGCAAAATTATGACAACTGCATTTGCAGTAGTAAGCCAACGCAGCAACTGCCTCTATCCCTTCCTCTCCCTCTTCCCCTTCCTCTTCCCCTTTCTCTCTCTGCTTCGCCTCTTCCTTTACACAGAGAGCATCCTCGGCATGGCAGGAGGTCCTGTTGCCTGTTCTGTGTCCTGCTGCCTGTTGCCTGGCCCGTTTTGCAAGTGTCAAAGTTAACTCGAAATTATTGTTGGCTAAACTTTTGTGGCGCTTAGTCTCCCCGCCCCCCCTCGCATCCGTAGTGCCTCCTCAGGCCCACAATTTATTGTTTGTGGTGCATTCCGCAACCTGGCCATAGAACCGAGTGTTCGGCCAGAAACTCCCCATCTTCTTCCCTTACTCTTTCTCTTTCTCCATCTCTGACTCGGTCTCGGCTTAATCAACTGCAATTGGTGCAATTTTGTGGCTAACATTTTTGCAGTCTCATTCAGCTGAATTTCTTTTGCTCTGTCTCTCTCTCTGTTTTTTTTTATCATCATACTCGTAGTTTCTCGTTTGCTGTCCCGTTGCATTGTTTTGCCTTCAATTTCAAGCCTGACTGCAGTTACATTAAAACTTTTGATTGCTGCTGCATGTTCTGCATGGGAATATGGCCGAGATTGGCTCAAAAGGTTAGCAGCAACATGAACTGCAGATGCCACACAACATAATGTTCAACAATTGCCCAGCTCGATTTTTATAAAAGATTCCTGTTGCCATATTTAGTTTAATATCAAATTGGATTCATCGTACTAAGATTATTAATAAAAATGTTTTGAAAACATTTCAACTCTTTTGAAAGAACTATTTTATAACTCCCATTAATTGGTATTTCTCAGTTGCAGCCTTAACTCAGCTTTCTGAATATAATTGTGATATCTTACATATTTATTTTCTTCGAGTAAGCCCAGTTTCAAAACATTTCCTTCTTTACATCCCTCCACCCTTAGAAATTTCACAGTTATTGTCAATTATTCCCCTAGGCACAATCGTGCTCTTGTTTTGTCCAGTTCATATAAAAAGAGAGACTCTTGAAATATTAATCAATTAAACCCATGCCATTTTGAATTTTCCGCTGTTGACTGCCACAATTTCCACACTCGCTTGACTGTCGCTTGACCTCAATTAGACCCCATCTAATCCATTTTCCACACGCTTTGTTTTGACCTAATCACCTCGGCGACTCGGGGCATCAACTACCTGCACTATGGGTAAGTATAAATATACATCGAGTCCAAGAGGGCAGGAGGAGGGAAACCTTCACAAAGACAGCGTGACATTTTCCATGCAGTCATGCCCCTAAAAATTGGTTGTGGCATTTGTTTTCGGAAAACTGTTCAACTCGAGGCTAATTCCAAGAGGTAATCATTACGTGGGTTACACCCAGTAAAATATTATTTGTTTTCGTGCGTGTTGTGGATATTTCTGAGAGATGAGGAAGACTTATCCTCTTTGCTTTCTAATCGGTCTTAGCCAAGAATTTTATTGTTTTTAAGATTTGTTTAGACTTTTTCTTAAAGGATAAGGATTATATGAATGTGAAGATTTATTCAGGAGTCTTTGTTTAGAATTTTTGTAAAGTGTAAATGACTTTGGTTACTGAAGGTTTTAAGTTAATTAAAATTCAAATTCAAAACCATCTGTCTTTAAATAATTTTGTGCTACATAAGCCTAATTTCAATTTGAGCTTAAAAATGAATTTCCCAGCTTTAAACTGTAATATATTTCAATATTTTCCACGCCTGTCGGTGCCTCGGGAACAATCTGTCATTAACTGAAATGGAAGAGTCGTTAAAGTCAAATGTTAAGTAAAGACGATGATCGAATCGTGGATGCAATCTGCAGATGACAAACCACTAAAACCGCTGTATAAAAATCCACAAAGTTGCATGCCACAGCAAGGCAAAGCTTCAGCTGCAACTGCAACAACAACAACAACTTCAACCTCGTCTCGAACGTCAACAGCGTCTGATAATAATGACGCTGCATAAATTGCGTTTTAATGTCAACAAAGAGACAAATATTATAATATCCCCAACTCTCGACTCCATATAGCCTGACAATTGCAGAGTCTCTACAAGTTATCCCCTACCCCCTACCCCTTGCCCCGCCCCACCCTCCACCAGAAGTAAAAGTGCGAGTGAGCAAACGTGGAGAATTATTTGCGGCTGCCGAAAGATATTTCCTGCGGCTGCTTTTTCATGCCACATGCAACTTGCCGCTGATGTTGTCGTTGTTGTCGTTGTTGTTGCCGCCGCAATCTAATGGAAATTTATGTTGAAAGCATGCTCCGTCTTCGCTCATGCCATCCACTAAAAGTCCAGCAATTCCCCCCTGCCGCCCTCTCATCCACCTTTCCACCTCCCAATAATCATCTGAATGGCCAGCTAGTTGACCAGGCAACAACAATTTGTAGGCATTTTCATACTGATCTGCCCCCAACTGACGACCTTATAAATTACACTAAACAACATTGAAGCCATAATCATTTGGAATGTTAGCAAACTTTTGATTGCAAATATAACGATTATTCGGAGAATTTGATGAAATCTTAAACTAACTTGTCTCAAATGCAAAAAATTGAGTTCGCCATATTTTCACAATTTAAACATTAGGCTGGAAAATAAAAATATTATGTAAAATTAAGCACTATGAGAAATGTTCTACACATTTGTAATAACTCAAGAGTAGCCAAGAAACCAATGCTTTTTAAATAAAATAAATATAAATTAATTTGTTTCTCAAAATTTACTAAAAAATGCATAAAATAAATCAATGTTGTTATTATATAAGTAAGTTAATAAGTAATTGTTGAAACAAATGTTGAAATCTCTTTAAATGAATATTCTTTGCAGATCTGAGTGTGGCCAAATAAATCAGTATAAATTAAATCGATGTTGTCTAGTGTTATTAGACGCCAATTGAGGCCGGAACAGAGTTTCAGTTCGAGTTTGAAGAAATAGAAAGAGGGGAGCAAAGGGGGAACCGCAGCTGGGTTGTAATTTTGCAATTATTTGCTTGCCGCGGTCATAACTCATAGTGGACGTGGGTGCTATCACACCAGCCTCATGCCCCATGCCGCATGCCTCATTCCACTTGCCCCGCACTTCAGCACTTCATCATCGAGTTGGCCGTTTTCCTTTCACGTTTCCAATGCTTGAACTTTGACACACATTTTGCATTGGACTCTTAGAGCCAGAGTCTGAGACTGAGCTGATAATCGCATGCCAGACTGAAATATGCTCCATGTTTGCGCCTTTGGGGCGTCGGCCCGACCCAGGTCTCGGCCGGGCCACGTGAAAGTTTTTCCATGACTCCGAAAGGTTTTTCCGCCATTTGCGATTCCGTTTATTGGGCAAAGGGAGGAAGGGGAATTGGGTACCTGCACCTTATGCTGACTTATCCCTGGTTGTCGTATCTGTTGCCTCTCTCTCCCATGGCTATCGGCGTCCTGACAAGAGCACACACACATGATCAGACTGCCCAGATAAGGATTATAAATCATTTCTATAATATTTTCCACACAAACCAAGATAATAAATCAACTACAAAAATGTCACTTGGCGCCAGCCAACAACCACCATAAAGACACAGAGAAACATTTTCCACTTCTTGCCCTCATGATATTGTTTTTGTTTTTTAAAGAGATTCTTACATATGCATGACGTTGTTACCATCTAATAGATGATTAATGTAAATGCTACGAGTTCTTGATAAACGATTCAAAGGTAATTTGCATAATTCGTGTCGTTTTGTTTCAGGAAATTCAGATATGAATCGACCTTGTCACGGCTTTTTCCTTTTTCTTTTATTTTTTCCTTTCCCACGACTTGTTGACATTTCAAGCGAGTTGGCAGCGCTGTCCAGCTAATAAATGCAGTGGCAACTGTACAAAGTGCTTGAAGGGTTAAATGTTGTTATTTTTGTTGTTGTGTGATGCTTGTAAATATTATCGATAAACGCATCGATAGCCGCGCAATTGTTGCACTTGCCATAAATCACAGCTCTCAACTCGCAGTTGGCCTTATCAGCTGTTCTCGGCTGTTTGCACTCGTTCGAGTTTGTGCCCTACATGATGCGATAACACGAAACGATTTATAAGACATACAAAACACACACACACACACACGCTCACATATATATCGAGTTGTAATCGCTGCCTTGAAATCTCACGTAAAAATTGCTTCATTACAGCTCGACTCGGGCTCGGGCTCGGATTCCAAAGAAGTTTTCGCCAGGCCTTCAGTTCTCAGTCCTCAGTCCGTATAAAAAAGGTGCTGCCGGGCTGCTGCCTTTTTAATTGATTGCTCTCTGCTCTCGTCCAGTGTCTCGCATTATCACAACAAGGCAATCATACACACACACACACACACACACACACACACACACACACACACACACACACACACACAGCTGCAGTTAAACACAAACACGATAAATAACAACACGCAGCGGGCACTCGAATGGGGTCCACTACGTGCTCCGCCTGTTTAAGGTTAGGCCATAAAGGCCCATAATGAACCCTTTCTTTAGGCCGTCTTTGACTGCGTCTCTTACCTTGCTTTGCTTTTGCCTTTTCCTTTTGGCTTGCCTCTCGATAAACATCGCCCAAACCTGTGCCCATCGTTAGTCTTCATCTCGTTTTGTTCTTGCTCTGCGTCTTGTTATACCCTGTAGATTTTGAATGGACATGAAAGGCATTCCAGTCAGGAAAGTTAATAACTCAAAGTGATGGAAATATTATGCAGTATGAACTATATTAGTTATATTATATTTTCTATACCAAAATACGTAAAATGTAATAGCGAATTCTTAAATTAAAATAATTTAAAATATTTTAAATAACAATATTAAGATTGAAATTATTAAAAAGTGTAACATTTATAAAATAAGATTGTGTTCCAACATTTTAAGAACTAAGAGTAGAAAAGCCTTTCGACAAGTCGCAGAATTAGTTTAAGATAATAGATAATCGCATGCCTTTTTAGTAAATACAGGGTAACTGATGGACTCGTAAACTCTTCAACTGGTGCATTCTATGTTGTCTAGATTGCCGTTTTGCTTTGCACTCGTATTTAGTTTGGCCAGCGCCTAACGAGCTTCTACCTGTGCCGCAGCCACAACCTGGACGCAGTTATCGATTGAGCGATTCCAATCGGACCAATTGACCATTGACCATTGACCATTGCTGAGTTGCGATTGTGATTGTGATTGTGGCTTGATCGGTTGTGTTTCTAACAGGAAGCATGTAATTAAGTGTTTCTGTAATTTGTTTAAGCCATGGCCAAGTTCATAGTTCAGAGTTAACTATGCTACAAATTGCCTGTGGCTTCGTCTGCCACTAAAAACTGTCGCTGCCTGCGGCTTAGTCAGCTGTCAACAGTTGATAGTTAAGCACCAGATCCACAACCACAGCCAGCGACAACTTGAGAGTCGAAGTCGGAGTCGGAGTCGGAGTTGGATTCAGGGATAGATAGATATAGGACAGGGCCGCACCCAGCAGCACATGTGTTGTCATTGCCGTCGTCACTTGCATTATATTTTGACAGTTCATTTGTCACTTCTTTTGATTTGACTGCGGTCTGGATCTGGCCGTGAGTACACGAGTATGTCATGGTCTGGTCTGGTCTGGTCTCGTTTGGCATGGTTACATATGGCGACCACCATGCCACAGATGTGTGTTGAAAACAAAACCCACACAATTCAGTTGACACTCGCTGGGGCGACGTTGCAACTTATGACTTTGAACGAGATCTCAATTGAGTTCGTTGAATAAATATTATCACTTGAGTGCAAGATATTTATTTTAGAATAACTATAGAAAATATCCATAAGAAATTTTAGTTATTTATTTATTCAATTCGATAAATCAGTCAAGCAAAAACTTGAGATCATTTAATATCAGCTAAATTTCAAATTAGTTATTTAAAATGTAATCTTCTGTGTAATTCAAAGAATGAAGTTCTGAAAATGAGCTAAAAGATAATAGTCATTTTACAATTCAGCTATTTAGGAATTTTAATATTTTATATTTACTTATTTATTTATGTATTTTCATAAAATATCTGAGTAAATATTATCCACCATTTATATCTTTATGATAAAATACATATCAAGAAACAGAATAATTGTATCAGAAATTTTCTACAGATTTAATTTCAATGACACATGAAAAAAAATGTCAATATTATTAAAAAACGAATACTAAGTGTTTCTCAAAGGTATCAATAATTTCCACTCTTAAAGTTCTAATATATTCCTTAAACTTGTTGCTAATCAAAAACCTGTCCGTCTATACTTTATACTTATAAAGATATACACACATATTTGTATATGTATTTAAATACGCATGCAGATGTATGTATTCAAATTTATTGCCCCATAATATTTGTTTTCTCTCTTTTGTGGCATCGACAGCCAGTCCTCTTGACAATGACCCCTGTTTGGGATTTGTTAGCAAAATCACCTGCAGTGCGGGCCAAGTCAGCCAGCCAAAGGTTTCAATAATACAGACAAGTCTCTGCCCTGTTCTGTGTTACCTGCTCCCCTCTCCCCTCTCTCTCCGCTCTCTCTCTTTCCCCAACTTGTGGACTACCTGCAGCTCAATATGTCGAACTGATTTTGAATGATGCATTTGCCTTGTTACTTGGGGGCCCTTTTGGCTTACCGGGTTCATATGCATTACAGTATGAAATATTGAACGCATGTGAGAGTTACTAGCGAGTGTAAGTTAAGTTATTGATGCTACCACTTTTAGGCAGCTGCTTAAATACGAGTAGTACCACCTCTAAGATCTAAGCGTCCTTAAAATAATTGAAAACTGTCAAAATATACCATTAACTGCAGATCTTTAAGTTCACTTACTGCTGCAGTCTGCAGTCCATTCTGAGCCAGCATACTGCACTTTTCCAAAGCAATTCCCATTGCCTTTCCATTTGACCACAACAAAATGAATTTGACGGCAACTTGTGCTCCCTTTTCAGCCAATACTCGTACTCTTTTAAGAAACGCAAACAAAAAGTATTTCGAGACTTCTTTTGGCTTTGGCTTTAGGAGTTTTTCTGACTCTGGTTTTGCTTTGTGGTCAATAGCTTTGCTGTTTGCAGTTTTGCTTTAACCAAATATCCGAACTAACTTGATTTAATTACCTTTTTCGAAATGAGTAATTTTATCTTGGTTTTCATTTTTTAAAACAAGTTTAAAATAGTATTACGAGCTGTTAAATATATGCACTAAGAGGATTGCAGAATTGCAGTGTATTGATGTTCTAAGAAATATATTATTGATGTCCCGAAATAGGAATATTACAGATATTTCAGATTCAATGGATTCAAGCGAATAATGATTATATTCGTAATGTCTTTCTTATTCATTTCAAGTGTTTGGCTTTAATTTAATTCGCCTTAAATGAAATGCTTAACTTTTTCAAGAAATGCAATTACAAAGCGCATTAAAGATTGAAATTACCCAGATTTGTGATAATTCACTTATCGATCGAATGTTGCACTCACTCCCTGTCAATGTGCTTATTCACAGCATTAGCTGAAGCATAGACCCTTCGAAATGGCTCATAAAATGCATTGTTATGGCCAAAAGCGAAAGAGAACAAGTTCATTTTATGTCCACAATAAACACAACATGTGATTTTGATTCTCAACGCGTTTCGTGGCATGTAGAGAATTATGTAAATTTGTGCGTCCAACAATGAGAAAACTGTAAACATGTCGCATAAATTTAATTAATTACAATTTCTTTATCCAATCGACCCAGTTTGAATCGAGGCCTCCAACTGCCCCGCCGCCCTGGGCTCCATGTGATCCATGTGATCCATGGTAATCGTTTTATGGCCGCACAGCAGCCGCCTACAGATCCCCGAGATTAGACGTTGACGACGACGACATATAGCCCAATGGCCCCCAAATCACTTGATCACATTTCGGTTCGGTTGTCATCCAATCGCAGAGCATTATTCGATTAGATTTCGATTTGAACAACGAGCGGGACCATTTCTTATTCAAATTTGATTTAGATTTTCGGTTCGGTTAAAAGCTGAATACCTCTGGGAGGGGTCAGTCAAGGGGAAGCAGGAGGATGAGGATGAGGAGGATGAGGAGGATGAGGAGGTGGGGGGGATCTAGCCGCCTTTGGCAGCTCATTAAGAAAGTTGTTCCGCATTCATTTTTTATCACCGTTGTCGCCCCGTTGCCGCTGATTATCTGAACTTTTCCCCAGCTTGTCTCGTTTTTTATGACCGGGCGTTTATTTTACCTAAATGTTTTGATAAGTTTTCCAAAAAGCCAGCCCGCCTGTTGTTGGCCATGTTCTGCTTTGGTAGTTGAGATATTTATGTGGCATCGTTTGTCATTTGGTTTATGGCTTGCTTGAGCTGTACGGGATAGCCAAAAGATCATCTTACCCTAAAGATATATATCTAGAGCTTGAGTTATCTTGGATTAACTTACGTTTGTATTTCCTCAATAGTTTTTTTCTTAATGAAATGACCCTTATATCATCTAATGAGAATCAAATGTCTTTAATCTTTATACTAAAGGCTGATCTTTTATTTTAATGATCTGTTACTAAGAATATAAAATGTAAGTATCTAAATAAAGATTAAATTCAATAAAATATTTATAATATACATTTCACTTATAGCTAGTATGTTTTAGGGATTACCTTTTTGTTTAAACTAGATTTCTTTAGTTTGTTGTGTAAATTACATTAGATTAAAAATTATCTTGCTACTCGAACAAAGCGTTAAAGACAAGTTATTTATTATTTTCAAATACCCTTTTTTATGGAGAGGTTTTTAAACTTCTTCTCTTTGTTGTGTGAATTCTTCTGGCTTAGTGTAAAGCGTTTTCAAGGCATATTCACTCGAAAATAAAATCTGTTGCTCTTGGTTCTTCTTATCAAGTGGCCCCTACCTAGTTTTATATCATCTACTGATTCACAGCTACTTGTAGACAGGTCTTCTACGCACATTGGGCCTATAAAGCATAATTTTTTTATAGCTAACTTCTCCGACAGCTGGGTATATATAAACTTATATTTATGTGAGCCATAATTTCAACATTAGGGCATCATAAAAACGTCATGATTATTTTAAAACTCATTTTCGTTCATTTATTCGTGGCTCACGGAGTTTTTTTATGCACAAATTACAACAATTTCATTGAAAAGAGATGAACATAAAAAAGGGGGCAGCGCAAAGAATAATATTTTATTAACACTTCGTTCCAATGAAGATCAATATTGTTTTTAACCGCTGGCCAAGTGAAGCGCCAGTCAGAGGAAGTTCCCCGTACGGGTTGAGGCTCTACTGGCCTGTTGAGATGAGTTTCCCTGGGGGCTGCTGGCATATATCAAACAACGGGACGGAAATTAATTTCAGTTCTCTGACTCTGCAATTTCCCATTTTCCATTTCCACGCGCTTTAATTGTACAATAAAACCATCAACGGCCCGTCGATAAGTTGCAGTGGAAGTGGAAGTTGAGTTGAGTTGAAGGAGGATGAGGAGACCCAAAACTATCTGCGGTAATTTGTTTATTTTAAATTATATTTGTTGAAGTTTTTATATATTCCTCTTCCATCATAAAGTTGGCTGAGTTACTCGCAACGTTTTATAAACAAATAAATCACTCGTCGAACGCAAATTTTTTGGGTCTACAAGGAGAATAAGAAAGCAAAACTCGTTTGGGGGTGGGCCATTAGTTGGTGCAGCGCCCCCTGGTGGTGATTTGTGCCATTTCTCTCGCTCTCTCTCATTCTCTCTCATTCTCTCGGTTTTTCTCTTTTTGAGAATAGGTAATTACCGGTCATTAATAATATGCAGATGTGCCTTTTCTTGCCTCAAAACGAACTAAACGAAACTTAAATTTCATTTTGCTGTTTTGAACATTTTCGTTGATGTTGTGTTTATGTTTTTATGGGCTACATTTTCGGATCCCCAAGTATTCTTCAAGTGGCAGTTAAAATTATGTAAAATGAAAAAACGAAAAGAAGAAATACTTTCCCCCATCTTGCTACCCTTGACCCCAAGGGAGTTTTTTACCACAACATTTGTATTTTTACGATGCGAAGATTCCTGCCAGGGCACTTATTACCTGAATAGGCTCTCGGGACTGCAGGGAGGGGGAGGCAGAGAGGGGAGAGACACCACTTGAGTTGGGGTTGTGCTATAACAATTGGGGATGTTACGCGTTTTTGAAAACTATGGAAACTGATGGCAAGTTTTGTTGCATGGTAATGTGCTTGCAACAGTCCATCCAATAACCATATAGAGTGGACACTATTGCCATCTGTGTCCAACAGAGTTGCCATTTTTACGGTCAACTTCTCTGTCTCTCTTTGTTTTTATTTGTATCCCCCTCTCCCGCTGGCTTAATGAATTGGATGTCCGCATAATAAAATAAAATTTTATTATAGCTGCAGCTGTTGCATGTTGCAACTAATGAATAAGTGTAAATTCTAATGAAAAAGCGTTAAAGCAACAGAAACAACAGTCACAACAAGAGCAAACGAAGCAGGAGATAGCGAGAGAGAGAGAGAGAGGGAGAGAGAAATGTGAAGAGAGAAAGAGAACGCTAAAGAATGCCAACTATGGCGAAAATTCAATTAAAAATGTAAAACAACTCTAAAGCGCGAGTTGCGTGGAAGCGGCTAAAGCTGAGAAAAGAGCGGGAGTGGAGGGAACAGAGGTGAAGCAGAGAGGGGGTGAAGGGGTGTTGGGAAAGTGGAAAAGTGGGAAACTGGCAGCTGATGGAGCAACGCAAACGAGCAACAGAACATGCAATTAGGGAAGGAGGCGGCGATGCGCCTGGACACAGTTGGCTTTGATTGCTCAATATGCCCCTTCTTCTCCTCAATCTTTCTCTCTCCCACCCTCCTTCTCTCTCCATTTCGCTCGCTTTGCGGCAAATTTATTGTATCGTGGCTTTAGTGCGAATAGTTGCCGTTCACATAACGCCTATGCAATGGCCGGTCGTTCAGTAAAACTGACAAAGAACTTGGTTAAGCCCCAAACAACATCTGTGATCTGCAGTTGCATTGTTGTGGCCCAAACACGCACAGCCAACCAGGGGATTAGCATTGAATGTCCATGTCATAAAGTTGCATTACAAAAAAATCACAAATGGCAGATCGAATGTGCGGGCTTCAGGTAAATATCATGACCAATATTATTCAACCTAAAATATCCAAGCTACGTTCTGAATATTTAAAACTATGAGATTAGATGAGAGGGAAGAGCTGATTTAAAATTATTGAAATATTATTATTTCTAAGTTTTAATCCCTTTTTTAAGTCAAAACTTATACTTTTATAGACTATGTTTATGGAGTTGCGAAAATGAATTTTGTCGACAGAGAAACAAATACAATACATTTTATTAAAAATAATTTATTGATAATACTTGTAATTTGAAAGGAATAAACTCTTGTTCTACAGCAACAATCATTTTATAGATTTTAACTATGTCTATTTGTTATTAGCCCATTTAATTAATAAATAAATCCCGTAGTCTGTACATCTATTCCAAACAGAGAAGAAATATTTCCATTGTTCACTAAAACGATATAAAGTCTTTCAAATTATCTGCCCAAACCCGAGTCAGTTTAGGCAGCTTAAAGTAATTATATTTTAGCGTTAGTTGAATCCTTTTGTAGCTTTTTCTTGGCTAGAATAAATCGCAACACTTTTTACCCAAGGCTATCATTTATTCCGAAATAAAGAACTTTTTCGTATCTCAGTCTACCCTATCTCTCATTCATTCTCTCTTTTGCTCTTTGCCTTTTTAAGCAGTTTGTTACCCCCGGTTTTAGTGGCCAAGATTTATTTGCCGAGATTTTGAAAGAGTTGTTGGCATTTCCCAGCCGCGTGATTATCCAGTGCATTGAACGCGGCCAACCATTAATTACCAACAGCTGTTGCTGCTGCGGGGGAAGCTAAGGGACTCCCCAAAGAGAGTGAGAGAGGGAGAAAGAGAGAGGGAGGGGGAGAGAGAGACTACCCCTTGCCATAATTATTATTAAGTAGAGAATCCTCGCCGCATATTTGCCTATTTATGAAATATTATTTCAAGTGTTAGCCGAGCATTTTTCTTGTTTTCAACCAAAGGAATTTCCGTGTCATATTTACCATTTCCCCTGAGGGGAAAAAGGGGGAATTAAGGCAACTACGCGTAGGTGTAGAACGCCTCGGATTTCCATAATTGTTTGGATTTGGTTTTTGTTTTTTTTTGTTGGCCATAGCGTGTTGCACCCGTTTATGGGGACAACAGTTTTTATGGTGGCAAAGACATTAAAACTGTCATAGCAGCGGGCACTTAATTTGATATCCGAGTACGGCATAATTGGAACAGACCCCAAAACACAACATATGTTATGTAGGAAATGGATAGACAAACATCGCACATCCAAAAACGGGGGGTAAAAACTCGTGTTGCTACGACGAGTATCAATTCTGACGTGTCTGCGGTTCCATGGCTTCATAATTCCATGGGTGGCCCACGAATCTGAGCAGGGGATGACGTGGGAGTGACTTTCCCCCCGCATGCGAGGCAGTTGTTGGAAAGGGGGAGCTATTTTTGCTCCAATGTCTGATACCTGAATAAACATTTGACATGGTTCTTTCTAATGACTCTCTATATGGGTAAAATTTTCAAGGAAACACCTTCAAATATACACCCCAAATTGTCTACTTTAATTTGTGGTTGCTTTTCCTTTATAATAAATTGTTCATTTTTAAATAAATTGACAGACCTTGGCGCCTCTGACATTTAACTTTAAAGTGCCTGTAACGATAACTGACAACTGTTAATAATAGTGATTGTTAACAGCTACTTAACATAACAGAGAAATATGCTAGTGAAGACGAGATATTTATTTTATTAGTAATTCTAAATTAAGATGGATAGTTTGAAAAAGAATATAACGAATTAAATTTAATAAAATAATATCTTATCTTATTTTATTTTCAAAATTTGTAAGGCTAGAAAATACTTTGGATAGCTTATCTATCCTCTGGACATGTACTTCTTATAAATAAGAAGCTCATAACTAATAATTACTTTTTACCAAAAAATAGGCAATTATATTGTCTACATTTTCACTAAATGCTTTACAATCGTCGTGCAGAATCGATTAATGCTGGTTGTTTATTTCTCAACTCAACTATTATGACAATTATATTGCTTCCTGTATGACTCACATATCCGCTAACCAATTCCAATTCATGTCTAGTAGCATTTCTCAAGTTCAAGTTCCAGGAATACAAAGAGTTATTACTCCAATATATCTCTAGAGTATAAATAGAAAACATCATGCCATATATAATTTTCATGGGAAATCTAGCCATATTTATAAGCCAATCTTATTAATAAATTTTTTATACTTACTCGCAGGCAAATTTTCTCCAAGTAATCCCCAGTTTCAAGTTGTTCTAGAATCTAGACACTTTAAATGTGAGTACGAGCGATGATTGCACATGAGACACCGCAATTTGCCTGCTTCTTAGTTTTTCCATCTCACATCTTTGGCACATTCTTATCGGAATCTCTCGCATAAATCAGAATCAGAATCGTTGGGCTGGTGTGGCATGAGCAATTGCCATGTGGCAAGTATGACCATGGGCCACAGTGGCGACTATTCCCACGCTTTTTGCACACACACTCTCAGGGAGAGTCATAAAGTTTGCCACCCAAAGGCTACGCGAGTTGCCAACAAAGAGGAGTTTGTTGGGTGTTGGGGTAGAGAGGAGAATGGGGAGGGGGGAGGGGTAGGGGGTAGAGGTGGGGACACATGTCGCTGGCCATAAAGCAAACGACGCCCGACGCAATGTCCTCGTTGAGTGGAGCGCACATAAAAAACTTTTTCTACAATATAATAAACAATTTCCTGATAAATCAACAAAGGCCCCTCTCCCTCTCCCGCTCTCCCTCTCTCTCATCAGTCGCTCTCTCTCTCTCTCTATTTGACTCATTGGCATGCAAAGTGACGAGTGGCAGTCAAAATTTATGGATTTTAAAATGTAAGCGAAATATTTAAAAGACCAAATGGAAGGCGTACGTGTCTAATGTGCGAATAGGCCATGGCTCTAATGAGTCCAGCCCCCTTCCCTCCCATCCCCTCGTCTGCAGCAATTCATTGGACGATTGGTTTGCTTTTTGTCATGCTGCATTGTTGCACAAATAACTCAAGTTGCAACTAATTACGACGCATTTCGTACTTTACAACAGCGGCAATAAATTTCAAGCGTGTCCCCTGACACGACGTCGCCCATGTTGCAACTCTCAGCTCTGCCACTGCCACTCTGCCACCAACTGGCGACTGGGGGCCTCGCAGATTTCAGATTTTCTTCTCTCGCTTAGCTGTTGATTTTTTTGCTTCCTTTTGGTGTACAGCATTTAACACGCCTCGTCATCATATTCGGAAGCAATGCATCATTCGGCGGGGCAGGCTCCACAGCGGCCGTGCCACGTCCGCGGCATGTGTCATGGCAACCGAGGCACTTGCCGCAAATTGGTTTGCATGTGCCTCAGCCTCGGGGCAGCCAAGTGCATCAACAAGCTGCAGGCTGGGGGCTGCAGGCTGGAGGGAGGAGGGAGGAGGAACAATTCCCCTTCATCCTTCGTTAGTTGCGTTGCATGTTGCAAATTTTGTGCATGTTGCGCCGTTTACATGACAACCCAAAAGGGCTGACAGGGAGTGAGAGAGAGAGAGTAAGAGAGGGAAGGGGCACGCATCAGGTAGCATGCAACTTGTAAATGAGTTTGAATCCAATGACGAAGCTGGCAAGACGGAAGTTAACCTGGCCAAGACGACAAGTCGTTGTCAAGCTGACAGCGCAAATATTCCATGTACAAGTAATTGGGGCTAATGCGACAAGTTGCGAGCTTAGAAGGCACTGTGGCCAAACAGATACCACAATTAAATCTAAATATCATTTGCATACTCAACTCTATTCCGTGAATATTTCAAAGATTGACGGAAGAGACGATAGTTTACTGATTTATGCAACTCTCACAAGTTTTAATTAACTGCAGATTATGCTCAAGAAAATATTAGTAATATTTTTAGTATGACTCCATTAAACTACATATTTAAAACAATGATTTTTCTTGCACTTAACACTGTATCAGTTAAAACAGAATTAATCTTTCGATACCCGTGAATCTATCTATATATGATGATTTCACTAATTAAAATATTCTCTATTCACAGTTTCGCTATTTGTCAGCAAAAAATCAGAGAGAAGTTCTTCTGTTATTATTATCACTGCGGACGGCAGTCCGCGCTAGTGACGAAAGCAGCACGAAGGGTGCGAAGGCGACTAGCATATATACACAGGAAGAATGGAAAATTTGCTATGACTGTCCGATCAGGTCGAGTTATATACCGATCGAAAGGTATCAATTAAACTTACAAATGTGCATACTAAGACTTTTGGAAACTCACCTGGTTCGTGAGATAAACAGGTGTTAGTGGAAGGGGAAAAATTTAAGTTATTGGAGCAACTGGAGCCATTGGAGCCTTTTTGAAATTTATTTTAATTTTTTACTGTTCTTATCAAAAATACGCGTCGAATGACACCTCGATCATCAAAATCCGACCACTGGTTAAAAAGATAATTAATTTTGAAATTTTTGGTGCCCTTCTCAAAACGAGATGAAAAGTCAGTCTGTCTGTTTGTCTGTTTGTTTGTTTGTTTGTTTGTCTGTTTGTTTGTTTGTTTGTTTGTTAGGATCAAATCGTTGATTTAGCTTAAAAGTTTGAATGAGGACTTGTTCCCGATCAAAAATCTAGAAACGTTTGTTCTACGGCTTTTTCGAAAAAACGCTAGTTTAGCGGGAAATCGCTAAAAACCGCTAAAATTAAAACCCCTTTAGCATCCAAACTATAGAAGCTACAGATGTGGTCTATATATCGTTGGAAAGGTATTTTGAAGGGCTTTTAAGCATAGCTGTAAGCTTTTTTGCTAAAGAACACAGGTAAAAAGCTACAGGTGAAATAAGGTTTTTTTTACACTTTTTTTCGATTTAGGAAAAATCTGTGCTTTAAATCACTTTTTAATATATTATATGTTGTAGACAATTCAATTCCGCGTTTTTTGACATATAAAACATATCTCTCAAAATTCGTTTGGGCAAGATATTACCTATCAACTGAATATACCTTTTACCTTTACACTTCTGCATGTACATATGCAGTATGTACACTGCTTGCAGCGCATTGCGGAAATAAACTGCTTGCAAGTGGTGAATTCTTTTTGCGGCTGAAAAACCATATTATAATTGCGATTAGAGTAATATCGGCATATATTTAGGGTTACTATTCATGATTTAGTCGAATATTGGTCGATATTACTTCTTAACTGAATGTATACATTTTACTTAGAATTGGAATAGGACAGCAGCAGCAAAGTGTCATAGCAGCATGTGTGTTTGTAAAGGGAACCAGTGTTGTCAGACAGTTCGTTCTAGCTTGTACAAACAAGAAGCACCTTTTAACAAGGTTATACTCTAAAAATGTATTGCGATTTAAAAATTTCTGATGTCTTATTCAAAAATTACTGATATCTTATAAAAAAAACCTCTTTACGAGGTGAAAGTCTAGTGACGAAAACAGTTTTATGCCCCAAAATTTCTGATATCCAATTTTGTGACGAATAATATTAAGTTTTACATATAAATTATTTTAAAAAAAATTTTGCATTCGGCACTGCGCAAAACAGTGAGTGTTATTTGATATAAAGAATTGAGACATTTTAGCGCAATGTGCCGAATGCAAATTTTTTTTTAAAATAATTTACATGTAAAACTTAATATTATTCGTCAGAAAATTGGATATCAAAAATTTTGGGGCATAAAACTGTTTTCGTCACTAGACTTTCACCTCGTAAAGAGGTTTTTTTTATAAGATGATAATAATCACAACTTTTGTTAAATCTAAAATATCTAACTACGATTGCGATTGATATGGAATTTTCATATAAAATTATCTTGCCAAACTAAATTTAAAATAATTATTATCAGTTCAGACTCACTTCAAATATATGTAGTTAAATATTTAATTATTATAATAACAAACTATTTCAATAACTAATTCATACTATATCAATAAAAATAAGTATTTTCAGTTATAGAGAAGCCCGGCTTTTATTTGAAGTGTAACATCTTTTATTTGCTAAATATCTTAGTCATGAAGAACTCTCGTCTTCCTGTCAGTTTGTTGTAAGCAAGCTCTACTGTCTCTATATTTATTATGATAGTTATCAGATATGACACTTCACTTGAATCAATATGCACTACGCTTGGCGACCAAAACACACGACAAAACAACATTTTTCACACCTGACCATCGACAACAACTGAGAACAACAACAACTGCACTACACTGCCTGCAATTACTCATCATCCAACTCGTCGTCTATCGTATAACAACATGGCGACAAATTCGCGACAAATTTGATAATGAGTTGTCTGTTGTCTGTCGTATTTGTTGCATTTATGTCTATACATAAACTCGCTCTTAATTGTAAGTCAAACATCGCAACAACTGCCGGTCACGCACGTCAGTCCCCATTCCCCATTTCCCAGTCCCCAGTCCTCAGACCTCCGACCCTGGACTTTCCGCTCCCCCTGTCTTGTTGTTGTTGCATACAAATCACAGCAGCAGCAGCAGCAGCGGCAACTGCCTCTGCCACGCCCACCTATCGCCTAATCAGGCAAACACATGTGCGCTCCATAATTACGTTGGACCTGAATACGTGACCGCCACTGAAACCCAAAATTAAGAGCACTGCAACAACATTGACAACAACAACAACAACAACAACAACATCAACACTAGTCATAATAGTGAAAACAACAACAATGTAAAATAGCGTGCATTAGTTTGGTCCAAAATAGTCTACTCTGAAATGCAGTGAAAAGGCCATCGACTAAAGGTGTTGCATAGTTGAATAGACGCGTGTCCCTTTGTGCTAGGGATGGACAAACAACAACTTTTCAATTGAAACAATATCTACAAATCACTGCCCAACAAGAGGTAGAGTATCAACAAAATTAAAGTTTATTCTTAAGCTCTTTTTTTAAATTGGACGTTTTTACAAACATTTGTTTACTATGTAAAGAAAATGTGCACAAAGACGCGCTGTTAAGTTCATGTTATGTGCTATGTTAAGCATATGCTAACAGACTGTTAAATAAATAAAATAATTTGAATGAAACGAAAAGTAACTTCAAATAGATTTATTATTTACAAACAATATTGTAGTAAAAACTAGATTAATTTTTAAATTTTAAACAAATCTCATAAATTTTTATTTAAGTAGAAAGTATGAAATTCTGTGAATCATTGCTAGATAAAAATGCATGGCTTTTAAATTATATATAGTATTAAGTTGGAAAATTTAAACTTTTAAAGTTACCTTATATCTCGAAACTTAAGAAATCAACCAATTTTATAAAAAATTTAAATATTGTATCCTTATTTTGCACGTATCAGAACATAATTTATTTGCAGTTAAGAAAATTGAAAATGACTCTCGCTATTCAAGCATAAAATGTTTCGTTAAAAATATTTCCTTTAAAATAATGTTCCCTTCTTTGCTCCTTAATGACAATCATGAATATTTCATTGAAATACATTCTGAACTCGCAATTACAGTAATCCCTTTGTTTGTGAAATCACATTTTTCAAAAAGTTTCCCATCCCTGGTGAGCAACGCGCACATCACGTGCAGCAGCAGCAACAACTACAACAGCAGCAACAACAGCAGCAACATCATCAGCAACAACAATGTCCACAATTGTAACAACAACCGCACAATCAGTTGGCACCCGTTTACCCCTTTACCCCCCCTTTGCCTACCCACACACTTTTACTGGTAGTACTTCCTATAATTCGACTGCGTAAAAATCAGTCCCAAAGGGTGGAGAGGGGAGAGGGGAAAGGGGATACCGGGGAACCTCGGGTCGTCGAGGCTATTGAAGTTTTATTGGGCAACGGCGGCTGCAATTGTTGCCGTTGTCGCCGAGTTTCCGTTTGACATTTTGTTAACAATTTCGACCACAATGCGTTTTCATAGCATGGCAAATGATGGAGAAGGGGAGAGAGGGAGCGAGTGAGAGGGGACTAGGTCGGGGCATGCGTGTGAATGTGATTGTGAATGCGATTGTGAATGCGATTGTGAATGTGATTCTGAATGAATGCATCAATGAGTTCGACGATGCAACGGGACACACATATCGAATGGACAGTCAAAGGGGCAACTGCAGCCAGGGGAGGGGTCTGTGTGGTGAGAGGGGGGAAGAGGGGAATCGGTTGAAAAGGGGAGGGGTTAAAGTTATTGCCCCAGTGAAATCAAACGACAAATGTCACGAAGCTAATGAATTGAAACGTGCCAAAGATTTGTTCGCATGTGACTGCAACTGCCACTCTGCTGATGATTGTGATGATAATGAAGATCATTGTGATGTTAATGATGATGTGGCGAGGGAACAGAGGGAGGTGTTGTTGCAAGTGTTGTGTTGATTAGAAGAGTGTAAAGATTTTAAATCGCAGGCAATAAATTGCTGCAAATGGTTGCGTAAAGCGAGAATTGCTCGACTGGACGATACTCTTGTAATCGGTGGAGCTGCATATGCACAGATAATAATTTTATAAAATTAAGAATATAAGTATACTTGCTTTGTTTCAATGAGTATTTTGAAATCAACTGAAGATTTAATGATGTAATTTTATTTTAACTGAGATATTATGATAAGGCATCAATATTCAATACATCACTTATTTTTTTCTGCTTAAAAATGTTCCAATATCAATAAGACTAAATTATTATAATTTATAGTTTATTTAAAATATTGCTGTAGTATTTTAAAAACCAAAACAAATTAAACACATATATTACGATTATATATTATTATCCGTAAACTTTGTTAGTGTCTTTAATTTTTATAATTAAAGAGTAAAAATAAATTATTTGAAGTGACTTTGATTTAATTTATTGATGATCATCAACTAAATAATATATATACAGTCGAACTTCCCTAACTCGAATCACTATTATCCAAAGAAAAGGTTCGAGTTAGGGAGATATTCGAGTTATAGAGTTCTTTTTCCTAAGATTATTAATTTTACTGCCACTCATTTAGTTCGAGTTACAGAGAAATTCGAGTTAGTGAAGTTCGAGTTAGGGAAGTTTAACTGTATAATACGATCGAGCATCTCCTTTTTCCTTCTGAGCAGGAAACATTTAACACTCATCTACCTATGAATGGAGCGTATAAAAGTCATTAACATATAAAAAGTCGGCTTTTGGGAAACAGAAATGCAAAGTCAAAGGCCAAAGGGCAGTGTGTAGAGAGAACGGATCGAGGGGTATTCCATTCAATAGAGGGGGATGGCAAAGAAAGAGAAAGGGAGAGAGAGAGAGAGAGGGGGAGATGTGTCTAAGCGTGGAAGCCGCGAAAGTGGCCCTGGCTAAATAAATATTAAACGCAACGAAGAAGTGTTAAAATATTCACTAACTTTGTAACTCTTTTTAACGAGGAATCCGTAGTGGGCGGAACGGGCGGCCAGGATGCCTCACTGGGCGTGGCAACTAAAATAAACACATTTAAAGCGAAACTTTATGCAGAGCCAAACTCATTTGCATGTTAAATATTTTACCAGCGGCACTCGGAGAGAGCGGGGCGTTGGGGGAGGGAGGCCGTTTCTAGGGGGCTTTTCTCTGCCCCCGTCGATGGAAAAGTGTCTTGGAACTTCACACTTTAAAGCCCAACGAGCAAAGCTAAAGAAAAAGCTAAAAAAAAAAGACGAGAAAACGACAAAGCGTTGCGAAAATTTTAATTAAAATTTTCGCCCAAGACGAGAGCGCGTAGTGCGTAAAATGTGGGCGTGGCAGCGGGTGGCTGATGGGCGTGTTGGAAAATTTCAATTAAATGCGCACATGCCAAAAACGGAGGCAGCCAACAACAAACAACAACAACATCGAACAACGAACAACCAGCGACAACAACCGAAAAACCAAAACCAAAACAACAACAAATTGAGCGCTGAAAACTCGGGAAAAGAAGAGAAGAGAAACCAGGGAACCGAACATCGAGTTTGTGGTAAACGATATAGATAAACACTTGAAATGACTAAAGGATTTGGCTTTTAAGCTGCTCCGTGGGCGTGGCCAAAAGGGGCGTAGCATGAAATGGAAATTAAGCAGAGCTTTAAAAATCCAGCTAAAATCTAGCTAGAAGTGTCTGAGAGGAGGGAGAAAGATAGGGGAATCAGCTAGAGACGAGGCTGCAACCTTGCAGAGGGGCAGCAGAGGGGATAGAGAGAAGGGGGGAGGGGGTGCATGCACAACATAAGAACAACAACAACTGTCGCGGGTTGTTCAGCGGTTGGTTTGGGGTTGAAGCTGGCAGATATGGCAAACTGGCAACTGGCAAAGGGGCAACTGGTAAGGGGGCAAGGGGGCAACTGGCAACTGGCAGCCACTTGACAATGCTCAAGTGTTCCGCTGGCATGTTTAAGATTAAAGCATTGCGCCCTGCAACAAAAGTTGCACTGACAATGGGCGGCGAGGCATGCCACACGACTTGCCTCACGGACCACGGACTGGGGGTCTCACAAGAGTGGCAAGGATCTACAATGGCAAGTGCTTCAAGCATTCGGGCTAAAGAATGGCAACGGAATTGCAGTGGCATTTTCGAGTGCGAAGTAGGCGGCATGGCGCTGCATTGTGCACACACACACGCACACTCTGGTGCTTGCCACATTTTGTGGCAGCATGGGGTGGAGCGGAAAGAAGGCGTGTCGTGGTATGCGTGTCCTTGTACTTGTCCTTGTCCTTGCTCAACCAGCTGGCAGTTCCGTCAGGTCTCTGATGTCACTCACTTTGAAGATTTGCTCTCGGATAAACAGAAAACCGAAAGGTTGTCACCCGGTTCCCATCTGATAAATCTGCAAAACAAATGCAAACACTTTAAAAATATTCCAAGCTTTCCAATGCAAAAGGATTTACTTATCTAAGTATAAAGACATAATTTGCCAGAGTCGTTAAACTAAATCTTGGCGCAACTAAATCTCGCTCTCTTCTACGATTCTTAGAAGACAATTAAATCCGGTTTTAAGTGTGCTTTCAAGGCTTCCTCCATCCTTTTTTGCCCAGTTGAAGGACTTTTTTGTTGCAAGTTGTGTACAGACTCATTGTCGAGTTAATAGTGCACTTAACAGCTAAATTGAAGGAAGTAGATTGCAGCTTACAGTGACTGCTTTCTAAGAAAAGTAGAAGGTCCTGACTGCGATATAATTGTGATACCAGAATTAATGCTAATATGGGAGAAGAATAAAATGTTTTCTATATTGAGCATAATTCTATAGTTATTTTTACTCTTTACATAATACATACATTATTGTATAGTACATACTAATTTAGGTAAAGTTGTTATATATGCGATTCAAATATATATTTTATATATTTGAATAAAAAATACTAATTTTAGATTTAAATAGACTTTCAATTTAAAATTTTGACACTTTTAAAGTCATAATTGACTGATGAGATGACAATCTTGTGACTTTTAAATTGTCGAAAATGTTTTTGCAAACTTGATTTATATACTTTTATACAATATAAATATATTTTTGTTTCGTTAACTTTAATCAAATAATCTGTGTCCCCGTCAAGCTGACATCCTCCTGACATCCTGCCGAGATTTGCAGCGCAGATTAAGTGATAAAGCTAAAAACAAGCAACTGCAGTTTGACTTTATAATTTGAATTGTTTTTAGCACACTTTAAAAATTGATTAATCGATGCCTTCTTGAGACGGGCACAATAACAGCAACAACAATAACAGCAACAGCATCGTTTGCTGCCTGCCACATTGGATGATCCTGCCCCTTCTGCTACTAGAGTCTTAGCCACAAAACTAGGCGCCAACATTCCGCTTAGCTAAGGCCAAAAAACTTTTTGCATTAGCTGCTGGTTGCATGCAACTTGGCCGACTCAGCAGTGTCTGCTGCAGACTCTTTTGGCTCAGTCTCACTCTTCAACTATCTCTCTTTCTCTTTCTCTTTCTGCTTGCAACTTTACAGCCATGGCAACTGATGGCAACTGGTGTCTGTAGCATAATTGATTCGCCAGTCAGTGCCCAGTCCTATGTGTGTGTGTGTGTGTGTGTTGCCACTAAACGTTTTGCTGACAAGCAGTCACTGCATCTGTCCCTGTCTCCGACTCAACAACTCCAACGTGCAACTTGCAACTCGTGAGTTGCTGGCAACTTTGCCACATTGCCTCATTGACTCGTGTTCTCTGTGAGTCAATCAGTGACTTTTCTTTAGCAACAAATTTTCCAAATGAAAATGCAACATCATTTATCAACATCAAATAGCAAACGGCAAGCGGCAGCCGCATCAAGTGGATGCCACATGCGGCACTTGGATGCCAGTTGGACGCTTGTGAAGTGGCTGAAGTTCAACTCGCATAATGGAGTTGAGGCTGCTGTGCAAAAGTTGTGGCACGTTGCAACTCTTTGGCTGCCACACCTTCCTCGGCCACAAGTCGAACTCATTAGACGCCCAGCGCAGTCAGCTGAAAATCAAAGTCCAAGTTCTCGTCTCGTCTCTCTGCTGCCACAGCTGAGATTTGCATGCACTTCATTAGCCGCAGCTTCAAGCCAAGGCAACAAGCTTCTGGCCAAGTCCACATCAATGGCAACTGGCAACTGGCAACTGCCAGTTGTCTTGGCCTTCTGTTTGGCTTTGTCTCGCCGGGGGTAAGTCAACATAACATGGCTAACAACACTCGCAGGCTGGAGGCTGCAGGAAATAAATTACAGACGACTTTGTCATGTTGTCTCCAACTGAAACTTGGCCAAAACGAGCTGAACGTCCGCCCACTTCATCGCATCGCACATTTTGGCTAAATAATTGCAATTTTTATCGGAGAGCACAATAAATGCCAGGCGAGCAGTCACTTAGGACTGTCTCCCATTTCCCATTTTCACAGCGCAAATCATACACTCGGAGAAAATTCTTAGCAATTATAAACACGCATCACTTGTCTGTAAACTCAAATATATTTGGGACGCAGCAAATATTTTATACAATTGAGGAAAAATACAAGTTTTACTTTAGCTAAAGTATTATGATAATGTTTGTTTTTAAGTTGAATAATCTATTTAAAATCATGTGAACAATTTGATGAAAACTGAAAAATAGAAAATTATATACAATTTTGTCTCTTTTAAATTGGAAATCAGAAAATATAATGACCAGTTTAGATATAAGCTGAAATATATATAAGCTTCGTATGTTACCAGATGATTTTGACAAATATATTAATTGCAAATTCATTAAATTTTACTCGGAGTAAACCTGCTTATAATATTCATTTGTAAGGTACACATAATTCTGACAATATGCTTTTAAATTTAAAATCTTGATAGTAGTGTTGGCTCGAATCAAAGCTCTGATTCCAAACCAAGTTTTTTCTTTGCTTTCAAAGACTTGCCATATGTTCATAAATGAAGGTCATCATAATTTTGTCGAGTGTATGGAATCTTTCCAGCTGGTTATTATCCTCATAGACATCGATGATGTTGTCGGCGAAAGTTGTCGTTGTGGTTTAGTGTTTTATTTGCAACAATCAAGAAATATCTTGAGTGCTGCGGACTCTGGACTCTGTGGCGACTGCGGCGAGTGGCACTCATTTGGCCTGGGGCATTTAATTGGATTTCTGCCCAAATTGCGTTTATTATTGTGGTCTTTATGAGGTGTGAAGGGGCCAATCACGAGGCGAATACCGCTCCGTTGGGGACAGCTCTCAACCAGAGACTGACCAGAGAGTAATTAAGTTCTTGGATGTTTGTTATCCATCCATCCATCCATACATATACAATATATTGTATATTGTAGATGGTGTGGTTTCAGTGCGAATAATGTCAAGTGGCTTAAAGCCACTTTCCAAATTGGCAGCCTTAAAGTGAGTCTGTCACACACACATGCAAAATAATTCCAAAGGTAAACTGTCAGTTCATCACTTTGACAACCGAAAAATTTCATGTCAATTGCAGGACATAAATCACCAGCTAAGAAATGTATGTAAATGTGAAGCGCTTTGAGAAGCATCGAGGCATGTCCTCCATTTACCCCAACATTTGTACGTATGTTTATCTAGGGTTAAGGGTAGATACCAAGGGGAGGGGGGACAAGTGAGCACGGAGGGGGAATTTTAAGTCTGAAGTCTGAAGTGAAACGACTTGAGTTCAGCAAATGGTGACAATTTGTAAAAAAAAGTGTAAAAGAAGATGTAGAGAGCTGAAGTTTGAATGGAAACTGGGTTGCATGGCAAATACTTTTATGTTCATGCCACATACACACATGACGTTTCTCTCCCCTCCCCCATCACCCCATCACCCCCTCACCATCGCATTTATTTGCCTGACCCACTTGGTGGAGCCAACGACTTGATTACAGTTTTCTATGCGATCCGACTTGAATGGCGTTTTGATAGCCTCTAATGCAGCTATCTTGCAACGCGATGCAGTCCACTTAGTGCCGCATGCCCCTCTCAACCCCTCTCAACCCCTCTCAACCCCTCTCAACCCCCTCTCAACCCCTTCTCAATCCCTCTGTTTGACTGTTTAAACAGCCTGCTGGCACTTTCACTGCCAGCTTGAATTACATTTCACTTATCTTTGGCTACAAATCCTCTCCAGTCATGCAAATCTGAACAATCCTTGAGGCTGGTGGACTCTGCTTTCCCAACCTCTCTACACCCCCTCCCCCTCCCCACCCCTGCCATCAAGTATACGCACTTGAAATATTTGTATATTTTTGCATCTTCTCTCAACGTTATTTCTGTTTCTGTTTCTGTATCCGTTTCTGTTTCTGTTTCTTGACAAAGTGTCAGAGCAAACTGTCCAGATCCGTTGCCATACAGCTGTCATTTCTCTGGCATATCTCTCTGAGTTATATATTAGTGAAAACTGCCGACTCTTTTGGTAGCACTTGGAATTTATGGCCCTGTGATTATTGCTTCACTTGTCTGCAGATATCTTTCTCTATCATATAAATTCTAAGCCCTCTCGTGTTGGCATTAGACTTGTTTAAATTTAAGTACAATTTCCGGTCTCTATACATCTCTCTCTCTCTTTGTCTGTTTGTCTCTCTCACTTTAGATACACTTACCACGTGGCCGTGCATTCATCCAATTAGGCACTTAATTGTCTGACAAGCAAATTGCTTTGTCAATATTTTCATCAAGTCATCTCGTTCAGTGCTCGTTCTTTCTCTCTCTCTCTCTCTCTCTCTCTCTGTTGCACGCACTTACTCCTACTTCCGACAGTTTCAAGTAGCGGACTTTATTACCCAACCCTCCACTGCTGTCCTGCCCTGTCTGTCATGAGGTAACCATCAAATAGGCTTTCAACTTTGACCACAAGTATTTTCCTTATTGTTGTTGTTGTTGTTGCCTTGCCTAAAATGCTTCCTTTTTTCTGGGGGCGTGGCTCTCGTCACTTATAAACTTCACTTTAAGTTGTCAATATTTATAAATGTTTACACGCTCCAAAACAGAGCCCCTGGGCGAGGGATAAAGGCCCATTGAACCTTTCCTAGATACTTTCCCTTGATTCTACCATCCGCTCACAGAAGCTGTTGTCTGGCAACTAATCTGGCCCATTTATTTGGACCTGTCTAGTGCGACTGATTAAACGGGTTAACAGCTGAGATAATTAAACTTAAGTTCGCTATCTTTTTAATCGATGAAGTGATTTAATTGAGTCGTTTTTTTCAACTGAAAAGTAAAAGTTTAAATCCTTTGTACTTCTTTCATATCACTTCATAGCAAGCAAATTGTAAATATTATAATTAATTTTGATATATTTATTTTATATTTTGTATCCAATAAATAAATCCAATTTTTCGTGACTAACGATGAGAGTTGAGTTAAGTTTAATTATTTCGCAATTCTTTTCAGACAAGGGGTAATTTTTATTTTTACTTTCACCCAAATATAATATTGTTTTTTTTTTTTTACTAAATGAACAGTTTTGAATATTTTCAAGTTACTGCAACACTGTTTTGTAACCAATTAACCCGTTTATATTTAGTTTTTATTTTTCAACAGTCAAGAATAAAACTTGTATTGCCATTGTCCCATTTTCTTAAGTACCATTCAGTTTCTTATAGATTTCCAAAGGTAGATAAAAGGTCAGACTACGTTCCGATTTACATACCTGACAAGCAATGATTTGGTATAATAAATTTCGGGTTGTCATCTGTGCTAAGCCCTCGTGACTCCCTTTCTCTATCCTGGAAGTCCTTGAAAACAACCCATTTTTTGAATTACAAAAGAGACCATAAACGGCAACATTTCACTTCCTTTAAACCCGGTTCAATAGCCGTAAAAACCGAACATAATTTCCCGGGCTCAATGATGATTTTATGCAAATCGTAATCAAGACGGCAAAAGACGCACATATGCCCGGCAATTCGGTTCAATAAAAGGCAACAAAATGCCTCTTGATAAGTGTTAAAATTTACAATTCCAATTTTTACAACAGTTGTGCAGAGTCTTTAAACTGCCCCGCCCTATAAATAGGGCTTAACAATGAGCTGAAAAAATTGCGTTGCCACGTTAAATACTCGTCGGCCCAACAAAGGGTATTGCGATTCAATTGAAAATACCGCGGATATATCGGGGAAAAAGGGGTTGAGTTCGGGAAAAGTCCATAGTTGAAGCACAGCTGTTGGACTGTCATACATAACTTACAATACAATATAAGAAGTATCCGAACATATTTCTCAATTGTCTGAGCTGTTGCTTTTGACGCCTGGCAATCAAATTAAAAATTTAGAGAAATTTCTCTAGGCAAACGAGACTGGGAGGAATGAGGATTGAGGAATGAGGGATCAGGGATCAGGGGGACTTAAGATAGTCGAGTTGATTGCCGAGCATTGTTAAGAGTCGAAGGGGTTGCTGTAGTGAAACTCTAATGAAGTCATTAAGGGTAGCTGAAAGTCATCAGCTTTAGCTCTCGTTCTCTTTCCCTTTCACTCTCACTCTCACTATCTGTCTCTGTCTTTCATCATATGTGGAAAGCGGATGTGTGTGTCTCTGAGTGTGGTTAACTTTGAGCAACTGCGGTAACTGAGGACCATAAATGTTCTTGTCGACGTCGCCGGCAAATGAATAAATTATCAACTATGTGAAGGTAGAATGAGTGCGAATGAGTGTACTCGTACTAGTTGCTCTGACTCTACTCACATTTCGGCTGGGGTGTAGTAATTGCAGCGCCATGTCGTCTAGGCCATTAGAACCTGGCTCTAATGGGCCACTCGCTACCCCCAAACCAAACTGAAGATTGGGGGTTTAAGTTGCGAGCTCCACAACCCCGGAAAATACACAAAAAGCCACAACCCACATTGGGGCATAAAAAAGGCATTTGTAAGACATGAAAGGCACTCAGTCAATGGACGGGCAGGTGGCTTTTAAAGCAGCAACTTGGCCCGGGGTTTAAGCCGGGCAAAGGGAGGAAGGGAAGAGGGAAGACAAATCAATGCAGGTGTCACAAATGTCAGACGACAGCTTTGGACTCCGTCCCGTCGAGGATATTAATGTCGCTGACTGAATTGATGATGACGATTGTTGTTGTTGTTGCTGTTGTGTCTTCTTGCCTTGCAAAAGGACACAAAGGGGTTGGCAGGGGGTGGAAGAGGGGGAAATGGTGTCGGGAGCCTGGTCTTAAGCCGATTTGCCATCTTATCACAGGCCACGGCGCACGGCAAAGCGATTCCGATTCCGATTCTGATTCCGATTCTGTTTCTGATTCTGATTCTGATTCCAATCTCTGCCTCAAGTGTCTCCGTCAGCTTTCATAATGTGCTTTTCCTCTCAGACTCTCTGAATCTCTGACTGCCTCCGATTGACAGCCATAATAAATCATGTGTTATAGTATTAATCAAGTTGAAGCCTTCTTGTTGCTCCTTCCTTGCCTGTATTTTTTGTAAATGTTGTTGCATGTACCTCATCTTGTTGTTGTTGTTGCGGTAATCTTGTGACATTTATTACAGTTACCGCTGCGTCTGCCACTCAATGAGGCTTCTCTTTAAACTGACTTTAAGTTGACTTACACTTCAAGTGTCCTTTTTCTTAAATACCCAGTAGACTTCAGAAACGAGAAGGGGTATCATATCTTTCTAGGAAAGCGGTTATGAGTGATGAAAAGCTGATTAAAAGTTGATTATTCAAATGTCAAGTTAAGAATAAGAATAAGTCAAGAGTTAAATATAGAAAATTAAAACTACATCATAATTCAATATTTTGAGTTCTTAATTTCCTCAAATTTATATTATCCAACTATTCATCTCATCTGAAAATTTCATAACAATCCGATAAAGTTGTATTTAGTTATATATTGATACAGAGTAGTACTTAGTCGATCACTTTTGCCAGTTGAAATCATTCTGCTGATGTTTCAGTTCTACAATTGCTTTGAATTGTTTCTCTAATTGCCATTTGTTGCTCCTCCTGCTTAGGGTCAGCTTTTCTCTCTTCCTTCCTTCCTCCGTGCTCACACCTCAACTGTCTGGACGGCACATTAAGAACTTGTAAAGTTAAATTAAGTGTTTCGTCTACTATGCAAAAAATTAAAAGGAAACCGATTCGTGTGTGGCTAGAAAAGTTTTACGAACTACTTATTAAGAAGTCTTCTGGGAATCCGAGGAAGGATTGTATAGCAGGAAAGTGTCTAAAAGAGTTAACCAAGGAACTTTATTTGGTAGTCAAGCTAATCAAACTAAAGCTAAAATAACTTGTTATTTAAGAGGTATTAAATATCTTTAAATCTGGTACTGTTAATATGTAGTTTTAATTGGTATTATAAATAATAAATACCAAAAAAGATAATTATTTCATTTCATTTATGTATTTTCATTACCAATTCTTTGACTATTTCAATATATCGCAAACCTTAAGCTCATACTTGAATAATCAAATACTATCAGCTATGTCCAAAATTTCTTCATTTCCGACTTTTATTTTCGTGTATTCTTTTATATAATGATAGGCCACTTTGATCTCTATGGTAACCGCCTCATTTGAAGCGATAACTTCTGTGTCAACCCGTGCTAATTGTTGTCTCACGATTCTCCCACGCTTTGTCAACTACAATTCAATGTGCGAGTAGCTTATTACATAATTTGCAGACTGTGAAATGTAATGCAATTAAAGGATTAACTGGGAATGCCATTAGGCTTTATTGACAGCAACATGGCGACTGTAGCAACTTGTGAAAATGTCAAATATTCAACACGAACAATTTCCCGTAGGAAAAAGACTAGTTGGCATGACACTAGAAAACACTACTATCTACTACTAATTCCTTGGTCTGTCAGGTTGCACTGCAATTCCGACAATTGATACACTTTCAATTATTTAAATGACAGGCAACAAAACTAAAGTGCTTAAACAAATTTGCCGAAATGTGGCAACAGGAGACACAAACATAAAAAGAGGGCAGAATTGAAACTATTTCAGACTTAATGTAATTGCAGCCCCCTCCGTTCTGCCCTTCTCCGTTCAGGAGGAAGTTCCCTGGGCAGGCAACACGCAGCGGGACCACAAACCGAATCCTCTTCCCGGGCGGCACTTGGGGGCGGTCAAATGGCGACATTTAAATAAAATAACGTTGACTTTGACAACTACGAGTATACTATATATATATATATATTTTTTTCTTCGAATCAAATAAATTTCTTTGCATTTTATTTTGCTGCAAGCAAATTTGATTTGATATTTAGGCCCTTTCTCCGTTCCCTCTGCTTGTTTCCTTTTTTTCCAGCTGATATCGGCAAAAGTCGCAAATCAAATAAAGTAAATTGAATAAAGACAAACGACACGCCCCCCTCCTCTTTCTCTAGTTTGGAAGTTCTATGCAAGTGGGCGTGGCAGTGTCGTCATGAAATTAGTTGCTAGTTCAGTTTGTCCCTTTGTAAATGCGAGTAAGGAAATCGAAATCAAAATGTTCGCATAAAAGAATTATCTCTGCTTAAGTTGGATTATCTCTGGTCATAGAATCCAATTGCCAATTGAATGGAAAGATTCGATAGATTCGATTTGTCGTACGTACAATTTATGTGCCCAGTCTCAGCCCCATCACTCTATTTGAAGAGATCCCTTCTCCTCTTTCCCCTATCAAATGACTGCCACTTGAGAACTTTTCTAAATTCCCTCCATGTGTGTGGGTTTGATTTTATTTTGTGTTTTCTTTTTTTTTTATCAAATTTCATTTGATTTGCTTGGGCTTAAGCCAAAATTTATGAGACGGAAACATATGTTTTGGGAGTCACTTAAGGGTTAGTCCTACATATATGACAGTCTATTTGGTAAATGCCGGCGTTGCTCGTGTTAACCACCAAAATGTATTTCAAAGTTGGAACATCATTTGTAGTCTCAATTTTTGCAAATTAGAGGGATTATTTATTAAATAGCCTAGTTAAAAAATCGAAATCAAACAAATAATTTTTAGTCAGCTTATAGTTTATTCACACAACGTTATAATTTCTTAATTATTAAATGCAAAGTGATCCTTCGTGATTAGCAGACTTGCCGCCCTTCTGGGTACTTCTCTCCATTTCCCGTAGAACTGAAACCATCAGTTCGGCTTCACGCTTGATAAAATCAAGGGACTTTTCCACATCGTTTCGATTGAAACTAACATCGAAGTCTGATTGAAGATTGATTAGGCTTTTGGGTTGTATATTATTTAAAGGAAAGCTCACCTCGACGCTTGCACAACATACGATAGATAAGATGTATGCCATCGAGAGCACGATCCTTGTCCAATTCATTGTTGATTATAGTGTCCTTGCAAAGAGATAGAGTTTTCTCCCATTTGAGACCCAGGGCACGAGCTTGATTGTAGGATCGTTCCAGTTTGGCCAGATCGTTCTTGAGGCCCAAAACAGTGAGAGCTGCCTCGCTTGTGATCTTCACCATGCGCTGACGCATCTCCTCGATCTCCGCCAGCTTCGTGTTCTTCAGCTCATTGATCTCCACCTGGGCGAGCACTGGTGAAAATGGTTAAATAAATTAAAGATAAGTTTTGCTATAAACCTACTCAATGCATCGCAACGATCAATGCAGTCTTTGGGCGAGATAAATATGTCCGAGATCTTGACGACTTCGTCCAGGACTCGCTCGTAGGGCTGAAACTGACGCACAGTATCCTTGAGATCATCTCGAAAGGTGTTCAGCTCGCTGATGGATCTCTTGAATTCGTCAATTCCCCTGGTCAGCTCATCGTGGAGTGCTTCCTCTCCTCGGATGATCTTCTCGGCAGTGCGTTTCTTGTCGGCACAGTCCTTAATGAATCCATTCACCTCGATGAAGCGTTTCCTCAGACGCTCCTGCATCCGGTACATCTGGGCAATACGCTGATGATTGAGTTCGGATTGACGTTGTGCCTCCTCAAGCAACTGACGTTGCAACACCAACATGGCCTCATTCTCCCGTGCATTCTCTATGTAAAGCATCTCCACCGAGTCGCCTGCCGAGTCCCAGTTGGGCGGCTTCCTGTTGAATATTGCATGATTTAAAGAGTGAGATTGGGGAGTAATCCATCAACTTACACGAAGAAACGCTCCTGCTGGCGAGAGAGCAGATACTCGCCCACTGCCTCCTCGGGATTCAGGTCCAAGTTGCCGATGACATCGGTCTTAAAGGTGGGCTTACGACGTGGCATCTTTTCTCTTGTTGATTATTTATCTCACTTTATTTAAGAAATATATGTATTGTATATTTAAGAGCCTATGCTGGAGTGCTTTAGTTATCGACTGAATGTGAAGTGTGAACAATGTAAACTTATTTTACCTTTTGTGACAGCGTTCTCAGTTTTCTATTGAAAATACTCTCAGCTTAAAGCTTGAAAAACTGAATTGAGTGGGCAATAAAATTCTTAACAGAATAAAAATATTAAAGGAATGTTGATAGTGAAGTTATTGTTGGTATCTCTGTTTCAAATTATAAATCCTTGACGCTGCATAAAATGTTAAACAAATGTGAATAAAAGTTATAACATTAACAGGGGTTCATTTTTGTCTAATGTTAAAAATATGTTCTTGCGAAAAAGTGTCAGAAAATAGTAAAATTTTTGGGAATACAAAGAATAATTATTCTTTTGACGTAATTTAAATTTCTACATTCAACAGATGTTAAAAAAAAGTGGTAGTGGAGGAATAACAGTTTTTTGTAAGATTCGTGCTGTTAGTTAAAAACCAACTTGCTGTTAAATACTGGAATTTCAACTACACTTTGGTGAAAGTTATAAACATTCGTTGCCATAGACCAACGATTGTCCAGACAACCAAAGTTGACTGCAAGAAAACAAAGTTTACTTTGTGGAAAATGTTTCAAATTTTATTAAGCAAACACTTTTAAAACAAACACTGTTGAAGGAGTTATTGTTAGATATATTTTCTTTTCCTTGAGTTGCCTCGAAATGCCACGCATAAAGCCAACCAAAACTCTCGATGTCCTGGGAAATCTGGACATGCGGCCCGAGGAGGCAGTGGGCGACTATCTGATGTCAAAGGCGCAGCAGAAGTACTTTTTGTAAGTGAGGGAATTACTGCTATTTTTAAGATCCAAATTTAACAGTTGCCACTCCAAAGGAAACCGCCGAATCCTGAAAGTGCTGGGGACTCCATCGAGTTACTCTACATCCATAATTCCCGGGAGCACGACAAGATGCTGAAGCTGCAACAGGAGATGCTCGACAATTGCAAGCAACAGTCGCTAATAAATTCCAATCGAGTGAAGGAAATGTACAAAACGCAGGAGAAGTTGAGACAACGATTCATCGACGTGAACAGTTTCATCAAGGACTGTTCCGATAAGAAGCGACTTGCTGAGAAGGCCATCAACGATGAGACTCAGCTGCACGAGGAGCTCAGCAAGGACATCGAGAACTTCAAGACCTCCATTGACGAACTGACGACCTTTCGCGAGGCCCTCAAGGCAACTGTCGAGGAGCTGCAGCCCTACGAGAAGGTGCTCGACGAGGTCGTCAAGGTCTCGGACATATTCGTCTCTCCCAAGGATTGCATGGATCGTTGCGATGCGCTGAGTATGTCTAAAAAGGATTGCATTCTGCTTGTACTTGTTTTATTTCATTTATTTGTTTCTTACATTCCTACAGTAATGTTACTTTTTTATTATCGCACTAGTCACAAAAGTTCACAAGTGCTTTTATTAAAATTAATTAGCTTATGTTCATTTTGTTTTATTTTTTACATACATTCCTAATGCTGCAGTAATGTTACTTTTTTATTAGTCACAAAAGTTCACAAGTGCTTTTATAAAAATTAATTAACTTATGTTAATTTCTACCACATAAAGCAAGTAAATAATAACTCTAGCAATTTAATTTTATTTACTTTAGTTTTAGTGTGTTGTATTTTAGTTTTAATGGAAATTAGTTTAATATAAGTACATATGTCTGAAAGTAGTTTCTAAATCTTAAATATTAATTTGGGTGCCTTGAATGGAATTGTTAGCTGCAATTAAATACATACGATTTGTCGGGAATAATATTGTTGGTTCGCATGGAGTTATAATAGATGATTAAATTATGTCATGTCAAAAAATATTGTAAGGGAATGTTCAGTTATAGATCAAGAATGTTTTAAGCCGTAGAATTTAAAGAGATCCCTCTTTTCCAGTGCTTGCTCAGGTGGAAATCAGTGAGCTGGAGAACAAGAAGCTACAGGAAATCGAGCAGATGCGTCAGCACATGGTAAAGATCACAAGCGAGGCAGCTCTCACCGTCCTTGGTCTGAAGAACGATCTGTCTGTCGTGGAACGGTCTTACAATCAGTCCCAGGCACTCTGCTTCAAATGGGAAAAGATCCTGGCGGCCACCAAGGATGTAATAGCCGCTCACACTATGGAAAAGCAACGCAATATGGATGCAGTGAACTCCCTGTACTACATGCTATGTCGCCGAAGGGGTCAGTCTTGATTTTTCTTTCAATGTTGCCAGAGTATTAATTTTATTAAATTCTAGATGTAACTCCCGAAATAAAACGTCGTGACATAGAGGGGCAATTGGACTTTATTAAGAATGAGCTGGATTTGTTGCAGGAACTCTTGAGGGAGTTTGAGAAATCGGACAACAATATAAGAAGCTCAAAGGAGGCTAATTATTAGGTGGCACAACGAAATTAAAAGTATTTAATAAAATACATTTTGTATAAAAACAAGAGTTGATTTCATTTTTTTATCCTTCAACGAGCTGCTATTTTTTATGTTGAAATCCCTTACTTTAGCTGCAGATGAAGCATCTCGTTTGGAATTGTTGCAACAGCTCTTAAACGTTATTAATAGTGCCCCACTGCAATCGCTTGTTGATGCCACTTTCTAATTGCTTTTACCTCATAAATCTTGCCCCCAACTGGCCCAAACCATCTACAGCTCCAACTTAAGATGAATGCGACGCGTTTCGGGTTCGTTTTCATTTTCGGGTTGGGGTCTGAGTCGATGTCCGAGCTCTTGTCGAGCTCTCTCTCTTTTGTTTTCTTTAAATATGTCTCTCTCTCTCTCTCTCTCTCTCATTTGCTGCAGTTATCATAAGTCACAAAATTGTCGGACACTCAAGACAAATGCGACGCTGCATTGGCCGTTGGCTCATTTAATTAGAAAACTGGAGACACCCGGAGTAGGAGCATTTATCCCTTGTTTCTTCCGAGTGCAGTTAACGGCCTGTCGCATCAATTGCACATTACGAACTCCACAGAACTCCAAACTCCAAGCACTTGACGGCTTTTTAATTACGTCAGTCAAGGAATTTCTCTCAATTGCTTCTCTCTCTTTCTCTCTCTCTGTGTCTCTGTCTTTGTCTGCCAGTCGACTGTACCTTTCTCACAATTAGCGGCGCGGTTGACAATAGCTAAAAAAAAACCGAGCATTGTCAGCGAGAAAAGCATATTGAAAAAGTTTTTTAATTACCTCCGAAAAGAGTCGAATGCTGATTTTCAATTATTCATTGACAGTTTTCGTTCCGCCATTTAACCTGTCGACCACTTGAAATTGTGTCCCAAAACCTGCCCAATTGTAGCTCTAAAATGAGCGAAAGCGACTGAAAAATACTCTACTAATTGTTGTCAAATTCTTAAAATATGAAATCATATAACTTGTGATAAAGTATTGATGTTATAATGTTGGAACGCTTAGTTGAAAAAATCTGTGACTTAATTATTGAACTACTAATAATTTTAAAATTATTATTCTTAAAATCAGTCAATTTTTTTTAAATTCATTTCTGATTTTTGATTCTGAAGTAAATTGACAAGTTCGTTTCAATGGCTCTCAGTGTATACTGTTGGACCCAATTGAATTTAAGTGATTTCTGAAGGGTATAAAAAGATTGGCCAAAAGTTCACACCAAAAGTCGTCGGCTTAACACTTAACACTTTTATTGACCGGAAAAGTTGAACTCACTATTATTTAAAGCAAGTGACAGCTTTTGTTGTTGCTGTCGCTTCACTTTATTGCCTTTGGTATTTGCATAATTAATAATTTGACTAACTAACCAACTGATTGCATTCGAATTAGTCGCAATATAACAAAATGCCAAATAAAGCGATTAAAAAATGGGAGAAAAAACAAACTGTTCGCTGGGGGAAATAATTTCAAGTAATTCAAATGATTTCCAGCCAATGGAGCAGAAATTGAAAAATTATCCCGCTGCGACATGCCGACAAATTCAATGCCCAAAATAAATTTGAAATCTCTTCCAACTCTTTCGGCATGTGACAGTGGAGTGGGTGGAGGGGGAGACTTGACATTTTTATACCATGTCGTCTTTCTGTTCGTGTTTTGATTCCAATTTCTAAAGACATTTCCGCCCCGTATTCGAGTTGGTTTTCAATAGGTGTTAGAACTCTGCCGTTGACTGTTGTTGATATATGAAAACATTTTAATTAATGCTGACAGCTGGAAAAGTCGCGGTTCCTTTTGTTGTGTAAATTTTCCTCACACCCTTTCAGTTTTTCTCTCATCTTCTTTATCGACTTGAATGTGCCGCAATAATTATTATTGGATTTCGTTCTGTATTTACTACTGGTTTTCATTTCAATTCAGCTCGTCTTGTGTTTTTCATCTTTTGGTTTTTTCCGTTTTTTCATTGACCAACACATCAACAAATTAATCCTCTTATCCTCGGATTTTTACCTTATTGAGTGGGTGCTGCCCCCCTTGGGGTCTGCCAGACTACACAGGCTAGACAACTGCCAGACCCAGAACTCGAACCCAGACGCATAACCAGACAGTTAAGCTTTAATCCTTAATAGTTTAGCTCGAGTTCGGTTTAGCCCGAAGGCGAAGGGGTGTATAGAGGGGACAGACATTTTCTAGGGTTTCCGTTTGTTGTTATTGTTGTTGTTATTCTTGTTGGCCAGGTGTCAAGGTGAATGATTGAGCCACTCGGGGAATGTCCAGAACAGTCAGCCAGCCAGTTAATTAATGGTTTCATTTATTAAAGTATTGTTCATAAATTGGCTGCGATAAGCAGGATTTGTTTACCATGTATTTATGGTATGTCATGATTAAGATTTATATTTCAAAAACAAGTTAAAAAAGAAGAAGAAGGCATTGCAGATTAGCTGGATTTAAAGTCTGTTTAAATTTTAAATAGGTAAAAAGTTAAGTTGGTCTCTTGACGGTTAATTAAAAAAAGCCTTTTTTACACCCAGTATTTCTAAAACGAAATGCTTTAAGTATTGCTTATGGAAAACTTTCTGATCGACTTCTTCTCAAATAAATTAAATAAAAAGTTTTTTTAATTAGTTTTAGAATTTAATGAGTATAAGCAAAATATTTAATGCCTTTTGATTTTTCTCAAACTTAAAGCTGATATTGAATCTAATATATAAAATAAATTATTAACATTTCTAAAACGGATATCTAGCCACTACAAATACATTTTCGTACTGTTATACCAACATATTTGGACTATTTTCGATTACATGTTTAATAAACTACTCTATTGACTGTCTATGGATAACAAATAATAATAAATAAACCACTTAAATCTTATATATTTTTAACTAATCTATTGAATCAATATATTTATTTTATTTAGAGAAAAGGAAATGTCTGAAATGCCACAAAGATAATTTATAAATTGGCAAAAATGTTAATAAAAGCTGAAAACTAATAACATCAAAATATTAAATTCATTGCCAAAGACAGTCTAAATTGTATGAATACGAGTATGAGTACGAGTGTCTAGGGAAATTGTTGACTTTTCAGTTGGCAAGTCGAGAAAATCGCCTTGTCATGTCACTTGGTTGCTAGCAACAACGTTTGCCTGTCGGCCAATGCACTTTGCCTGGGTGCAGCAACAACACAACAGCAACAACGATTTTCATGGTAATAACAATATATAACACACAAATTTGAATAACAAATTAACTCGCACACACACTCACACACACACACACACACATGTACTCACATATCCAACTGAACTTTGTGACATCTCAGACTGTGTGGCGTGAGCCTCGAAATTGCCATTCAGTCAGACGGGGTTCGACTTGCCGGCAAAACATAATTGAATGCCTGCAGGACACACACGACAAAGCGGCAGCAACAGCAGCACAGCTCCTGTTGCAGCAATATTGTGGATGTGGCAGTGGCAGTGGCAGTGGCAGTCCGAGTCATAGAGCAATAGCCACAAAATATTTGCTTATGCCGCTGTTGGCTGGCTGGCAAAAGGCAAAAGGCAGCCACGGGCTGAACCGAAAACCACCCAACAGTCCTACTGTCCAATAGGGCAACCATCCGATTACCGTCCAAAGTCCAAAGTCAAATGTCCATCAAGCATCGAGGCATCGAGACCAAATGCGACTTGCCACAGCGTCAACGTCAACGTCAACGTCAGCGTCAGCGTCAACGTCATCATTGCATAAATCAACACAACAACAACGTTGCTGCCAATTTCGAGGCAGTCAGTTTGTGCCCTCAAAGTTGATTGAATATTTCAAACTATGCATCTTTAATAATGTGCAACAGCAACCGTCGCTCGCCTGCAGCTATTTGTGGGCGCAAATGCAAAACAGCAGCAACAACAGCAGCAACAACAACAGCAACAACAACAACAGCAACAACAACAACAACTACTACAATAACAACAGCAAACATCAAACTGTGGCATGTAATCTTAAGTTGACCATTCGTCTAAGCAGAATACTAAATTCGGGCTTAGAGCTCTGTCTGGAATTCAAGATGCCCTCTAATCAAATGCCACGTCTCAAAAATGTTCTTCGTTTCTTGGTGGCAAGTTCATGTTGCAAGTTAGTCACGGACTGGGGGCATCTAATTGAATCTGACCGCATCCAGATGAAGTTTTGTCGTCTTGTTTGGCGTTTTACTTACCAAGGACTGAGTCGCTTCTTTTTACCACTTTGTGTATGTTTAGTTGACCGCAGTCAAAAATAGCTTTGTAAAAGTTCTACTTCCTTTTTGGGGATGAAGGGCAGGATGGCTGGTAAAATTGTAGACTTTGGCTAAAAGATTTGTTGGCATCGCCGTCAAAGTCAAAAGTTTGCCATAGTTCATAGTTCAAGTTAATGTTGTGTGACTTTTGTACTTATTGGTCCAACGGCTGGCAGACATTGAACTATGTTCGATGCTCTCAATGATCCCAGTATTGGTCCAAAAAGTTTTAATAACTTGGCCAATTGGCTGGCATGGAATGCATATATTTTGGCTACAACTTTTGTCCCCCTTTCCGGGCTAAAAAGCAAAACACCATAATACATTTTGCAGATACGCTTTCCGACGCGTTCAACAGGCGCTTAATTAAAATTTTGTATTAAAATTAACTACTGCGGTGGCTAATGCTAAATAATTCCGAGCGATGCACGCGTCGTATACGCAATGTGGACAATAATGGCTGCTCTAAAAGTTGCAATGCGGCAACTTTGTGTAAAACCATCCTCAGAGCCAAGCAAATCAGCTTAATGCGGCTCAGCTCTTGCAACCTGGCCCTGTCTAGCTGTCTGTCTTCCTCTACTTCTCCCCTTCCCTTTTCTGTGCCATTTTCTATCTAGATGAAGAAAAAAATACTTTGCTCACAATGCGAAAATTTAATTTAGCTTTTGCTTTTTTCACTGTTCACTGTTCGCTGTTCGCTGTTTCACTCGCAAGCTACGTGAATTGAGGTGGCTGGGCAGCATGAGGCGCATTACACATACGCAGTGTTATCCGACCATGTTTCACCTCGTCGCTCAAGTCTCAACGAACTGTGTGCGAAAACCACAGGAGATTAATTTCGTGTCTGTGCATTCTTTTCACAACAAAACAGGGTAGACAACAATAGGGCAAACGACACAACACGCCCTAATCTCTGACTTCCCCTATTCCCCCCTCTGACTTCCCTTCTTCACCACATCGAAAGGGGCGCAGGGTCAAATACAACGCATTAAAGTCAAAAATGTTGGCTACACGAGTCAGCTTTCAGCCTGGTTAGGCGTATTTAACAATTATTGAATAATTTCATCGACTTCTCCCCCCGTTGAGTGCGAACTCTTAAGTACGTCTGAATATGCAATAATATCCCTGACAGACATCACACTTTGACAGCAGCAGGTGTCCATTAAGTAGCAATTAGTCGCCCGTCCATTTAGTGGCTGCCTTGATTACTAGTAAGGCAGTGGGCTTGGCCAGTAGGCTTCAGCTCGTCAAATTTACACGCTTTCCAATCTTAGCAACACCTCAACGACACCCTCCGCAGTAGGGGACCTCCTGCTGCCTCTTCTGCTGCTGGTGACATCGTGTTGACAACCGGAGTCTCCACCTGAGGCTGACTTTGATGTGGGCAATTGCGTAGAGTGGAGGTGGTCAGTGGAAGCTCTACATAATTGGCAGATATTTAACCAAAATCTGTTTGCCGATACGTTCCATTAAGGAGCTTATTGCCCAGCCAGACTAATACAATGGCTCTGCCTGCATCACATGTTTTCACATTGAATTTAATATGTTTCTCTTTAAATTTCCACTTATAGCGAAACTACCTTTCAGCTAATTGCCTGCCGTTATCCTTGCCAAACTTTTCCCTACACTTTCTAGCAAAGTTCAAGTTATCCAAAAAAGTTTTGTGGCGTTGGCTCATAAATTTCAGATTTTCGGCATAAACATAAGTTCCAAATTTTCAAGTGGCGCAGCATTTGAAGCCCCACTTTCCCCTTTTCCACCACTTGAGCCAATAAAGGCACAAATCCAAAAACTCATTACGGTAATTAGGCATTGTCCGGATGCGGAAAATAGTCAAAATTAATGTGCTTCAAGCGAGGCACACGAAATAGCCAATATTTTGAATTGATTTTTGACCAAAATTCGACCGAGGGTTGCCTAATGAGCATTGCTATCAGTTAGGCCAATTGGTAGGGAACAGATATAGGAAATGGGTGGGACATAGTTTGGACTGGTATGAGTTGTTTAACCAGCTCTGATTTACTCACATAAAATAGTTACACTGTTAACAACACATCTGAAATCTGTTTTTCCCTTCAAAAAGTATTTTGAGATTGCGGTAACACAATTATATATTAAAGATTAATATCAATTTGGTATAATTTATTATCACAAAAACAACTGTGAGCCATTTTCTTTACTGTTAACTATAGGACATTCATTTTTTATGCGCACTGAAAAAAATATTACAATAATTGTTAATCAAAACAATCGCAAAATAAAAAAAGAATGATTCTCATTATTGTAATACTCTGAATACTTTTTCTTTGCTAAACATACCATAACTTAAAATAAAGAAATATATGTAGTAGTAGTTTTTAGTTTAATAAAATAGATGAAGTTTTTTTCCAGTGTAGTAGTGCAGAATAGTAAATCTCATGTCAGTTGCAATCGGTTAGAAGATTTTCGTATAAATAATCGTCTGTTGCTTTAATTCGTGACAATCACATTATAATTATGAGTTAACATCGATTAAAATGGCATTTAAATGGGAATTCGTAAACGTATTCGTACACTTTTATCAGCCTCATAAAAGTGTCCCATTTATTGCTCGATATTATTACAGTTGTAGTTGTAGTTGTAGTTGTAGTTATTGGTACTTAATTCATGTTTTAACTAAAGTGACATTTACGGGCAATTATTTAACGATTTAATTGCATGACAGGCCATTGAACTGTGAATGGGAATTCGATACCCGATACCCGATACCCGCGACATCATCCAAGTTTCCTCTACTACAATATAGTGTATACATAAATACACATACAATGAGTACTTAGAGCAGAGAATTCACTTGAAATTGCACCGCAGAGTTGCACTTGAAGCTTGTTGTGCTGCCGCTTCTCATAGCAGGCAGCTTTTGTTTGCCAACGCTCTTCAATAGCCGCCATTATATTGTTAATATCAGTGCATGCAACAGACAGACAACAGAAGCGAAAGAGTGAGAGTGAGAGCGAGAGTGAGAGAGAGGGATGGAGAGTCGCTTTATTGAGTTGGCTTTTGTTCAGAGTGCTGTTGCGGCAACCGCATTGAAATTAACTTTAGTGCCATTTAAAGTTATGCGCTTCATAAATTGCAAAAACAGTTTCAATTAAAATGCGGCCATCATAAAAAGGAAATGCTGTCGACTCAAACAGTGCCTGCAAATGCGTTGCCTGCTGTTGTTATAGCTCTTGTTGCAATTCTGGATGGAAACAAAAGGCAAAATCATCAGCTGCCGCTCAACGCCCTGGCCAATAAGGCAACCAAGCAGAGGCGTACCTTGATTAATTTTCAACGGTGGCTCATAATCAAATCAAATCAGATAGTCTTTTACTTTTCGCAGTTCCTCGTTCCATGTTTGTTTCCAAGTTTTAATAAAAGTATTTGTTGCTTACATAATTTTCAGAAATATTAATCAACTTATGTGTTAAACTTCTGAAACCTTTATCACTACATACATATCTTAAAATCCAAATACTTTTTTATTGTAATTTGTTTAAATTAATTTCGTGCAGAATTAAGTCTTTCAAATCGATTTGGTTTCCTTAAAAATATTGTAAATATGGATTTCGCAAGCTTCACTTCAATATGGGTTATTCCTCTTAAATCCCCCTTAGCTACGCCTCTGCCTTTTGCGCACATTTGACTCGTCTGTACGCGCCTGAACAACACTCGGATGCCTTTATGTGTGTGTGTGTGTGTGTGTGGTTGGGTGTTTGTGTGCATGTGTGAGTGTATCCGTCATGGTCATCATTATAATTTGAATTCAACGCATTTAATTGCAAACTTGCATTAATTATTATTGAACAATTTTTGAAAATGTGAAAGCATCCGCGGGGCTTTTACTTATTGCGTCACCTGTTATCAGTCGCTTTTCCTTAACCAGGCCGCTTTTCACTCTCATTCTCCCACTCTGCCTCTCAGTTTTCCATTGTCTGCTTATCGGCGCTTCGCAAGTAATTCAAAGCGCCCTCGGCGACGCGTGCAATTTTTGAGTTTCCGGTTTTCCCTTATTTCGGGGCCACATTTTCCGCTTATCGGCCACAAAATTGTGTAGGCTTTTCATATTCCTGTCGTTGTCTTCTTCTTGTTCGTGTTGTTATTTACTTGCCATTGCTTTTGGCAATTGTGTCGATAAAATGATAGGAGGTTCTATGGCAAGATACGGTTAAGTTGTCCTATTTAAGGCACGCTTAAACTTATTGAATTTGAAAATTCGCGGCAGCGGACATTAAAGTGGGCAAAACTTTCGAACCGGCTGTATTCTCTTATATAAATGGTATACTACACCTCAATTAACAGTTTATCAGCATTTTTGAGAGAGGTTTTCTGAATTTAATACCAACCGAACCAAATTGCTATTAATTCAAGTTGTGAATGCTTGAAGTTTGTACATTAAATTAATTTCATCAAAAAATACTCGAATAGTATTCAATTAACATTGATAAAGCTTTCAATATTCATGGATTTCCAGACTAACGAAATTATGCGTTCCCCAAACGCATCTGGCAAATGCAACAGACGCAATCTGTTATACATTGGGGCAGGTCCAAACTACCCCTATTTGCATCTGTTGGAAAATCCCTTTTTTCAGGGAATATTGCTTCTATTGAAGGCTTTGGCATAGACATCAATAAAGTACAACACAATAATAAAGCCAAAATCTTACATTTTCGTATTCAGGTTTAAAATATTGAGATGTGTAAATTGAGAAATACTAAAGACACAAATAAAATAGTGTTCATCTGGTCAACTGTGTCTGTATTAATTCAAATACTGAAACCACAGAGCTGTCATTTATTGCAAATATTTGCAATTGAGTTAATTAAATCGATTGAAGTCAGGTTTGTCTATTCACAAGAATTTGTGGCCATAAATTATGTTTACAATGAACCCGTGAAACCACAATCGCCTCTTTAATTGAGGTCAAAGTTGGATCTTTGTACTGTTCGAAAGACTTGAATAAATATACGATGGACAGATTAATTTCATTATACACCTTTAGTTGAAGAAGTTGAAATATAAAATATAAATCGTAAGGAGATCTCACAGTTTTTTAATTTATTATTACAATTAAAATTTAATTGATGTTTTGTCTTAATTACAGAGTATTCACTAGTTGACTACTAACTTAATGCACTAAAAAAAATTGAAGAATTAAATTTACAGTTAATCAGACATGGCCACAAATGCGCTATAAACAAACAGCAAAAGGAATAAAAATTGGCTAACGATGGATAACACGAGGAGGAGGAGAGGAGAACGGGATTCCGTAGGGGCAACTAGGGAGAGGCATCCCTATTGATTGAAGCATTGCGCACTTTTTTGCAACGCAGCTGCCGTCAGCTGAAAGGCTTCTGTATCCATTGCTGCCATTCTCCCCGACGCACCCATTTCCCCCCTCTTGCCACACGAATTGCACATTGAAAGTCATAATTGTTGAATTTACCATGGAGGCTGCCTATAAAATAAATCAAGGATAATGCTGCACGGAATTAAAAATTAAACGAAGTGCGCCATTTACTTCTGCACACGGCATTCGATCGTGGTGCTGAAACTGAAGCTGAAGCTGGAGTTGATGTTGATGCTGGACGGACCTGGGCACTGGATGAGGATGAGGATAAGGACGAGAATGGGGATGCGGACATTCTCATATTGCATATATCGTGTGTGTGCATAGCCGATTTTTATAGACGCTTTTTATTGCGCATTTCCATTGACGTTGAAATTTTCGCCCATTTTGTGTACCCTGTAATCATGAAAGTGACTATTTAGGGTATGTAATTTATTTATTAAAAATCATACGCAATTAAAGTATATACAATAGATGCAATTTTTTGTAAAAAAATGAAAATATTAAACTTCCGCTGTCCGCTGTTTTAAAGTTTATTCCTTGCAATTAAACTTTGGCTAAAAGTCAGATTTAGTGATTTGGCGGGAGAAAAGCTAAATTTGGGATAGGAAAAGCTAAATTAGGGGAAAAAGTAAAAATTTAGCAAGAAGAGTTAATCTGTGAGTTTTGTTAGAATATGGACATGGATATGGTCATCCGACTTTGACCGAATTTGGTCAGGATGTAAGAGACAGTCTCAAACATATACTCTGTGAGTTTGGTTGAGATATATTAAGAAACAAATAAGTTTTTCATACTAAAGATTATTTTTATTATGTTTCTTGACATATTTCAACCAAACTAACAGATTATGTGTTTGAGACAGTCTCAAACATATACTTTGTGAGTTTGGTTGAGATATATTAAGAAACAAATAAGTTTTTCATACTAAAGATTATTTTTATTATGTTTCTTGACATATTTCAACCAAACTAACAGATTATATGTTTGAGACTGTCTGTTTTCTGGAGAGGTCGAGAATTTGCACAATGAAATTATCTCATATATGTTGTGTGAAAATTTCAGATTTCTATCTTTTTCCGTTGTGTCAGTCAGTCAGTCAGTGAGTCGGTCAGTCAGGACAAAGAGTTTTATATACATATATTCATGATTTCAGTTATGCCCACTTTGACATAATATTTATTTTAATTTAATTTTATACATATACCCTGTAAAGTAGTCACAGTTAATTTTGGATAGTTTATTCAGCAGAGATTTTGGAACTACGTCCAATCTGTTTACAGGGCAACTCCCAGTTGTTCATCCTGCTCAAAGCTTGTAAAAGTTTTTTCTTTGCAGCCCTTCGCATCGCTTGTTCGATGCAGAAATTTTTACCATTGCGCGCTGATTTTATTTGAATGAAAATTGGCGAATTGTATGATAGACGTGGCAGTGAGGGCGGGCCAATAGGGGCGTGGCAGAGCGTATGCGTAATATTTTACGAAGCAATAACGCAGGGACTGGGAATCGAGATGGAGCACAAAATGCTGGCGTCCCCTCAATGTGTGTATTGAATTGGGTGGCGAAAGGAATATATGTATGTAGGGAGAAGGAGGGAAAGAAGGAGACGACTGGAGAGGAGAATGAGAATGAAATAAAGGAGATAAACATTTGCTCGGATGCGCATCTGTTCAAGTGGCTGATTATATTTAAACTGGCGAATTGAAGGACTTGCGAGTCGTACTCGCAAATGTGTATGATGAAGGATTCGAAAGCAAAACTGTTGATCTGCGAGCATTCGAATCAAATCCAATTCAGCTTCATACTTGTAAATATATAAAACTAAATACATATTGAGTATTCGCTAGAGAATCTCAACAAGTTTCTGGGAAATGGCGAAAGCAGCAGAAAGTATTTGCAATTCCAAATCGGTGTCCCACGCGCCACTCGAATGTCGCCCGCATCTCAATTTACAACACAGCTGAATTTGTGGCAAAGACAAATTTGTCAAAGCGTGGCAAACAAATAACTTAAAGGACACACGCAACACACTCCATAACTCACAGTGCTCCCCATGGACACGCCCATAACCGCCCCCGTCCCGGTCTTTGCTCGCCTGTATCATTTATGCCAAATGACCCTCATTATTCTGTCTTATTACCAAAATAAATTGAGTTTGCCTTAAAAGTTGTACAAGGGGGCACTATCCTCATATGTAGGGGCAACTTAAGGTTCTCCCGTTCAACTATAGACAACTTTTGTGGGCCAAAATTAAATATTAAATTTCCTGTAAAATTGCTTTGAAATTGAAATGAAATTGAGTTTATATACCTGAATGGTTGCCCTTCCCCAAAAGGACTTCCATTGTAAATCCATCAGCGGCAGCTGTCAAAATGGCACTCCCCCCACTTGCCACCCTCCCCTTCAGCCGTCGAGGCCGCAGTTTAATTGCTGTTGCCAGTAAAAGTGGCAGAAATGCTAAATCAAATATTGACAAAAGTAAGTAATATTTTGTTACTGCTCGAGGGGTATTTCCTCTTACTCCTTCTCCTCTACTTCTTGTTCGTCTTCGCAGTAATTCTACTACTTGTTTCTCCTGCTGTCCGTTTTTAGCAGGCAAATTCGATTAAGTGCCACGCCTTGAGGCCATTTAAAAGGCCTTGTGCGAAATTGAATTAAAAATGCATCATGAAAAGTCCAAAGATTTGATTAATGGCGTCTCCTACAGCGGGCAGCTGACACGGGATGGGGCATCAAGTGAAAAGTGAAAAGTGGAATGTGAAAAGTAAAAAGTGTCAGTAGAAAAAGGTTCTCGAAATAAATGGCATCGTTGGCATTTCAGCTCGACAGGACAACTAATCATAAAATGGTCGCCAAAAATCTCTTTCCCCTCTCATCACATGCGTAACTGATAAATGCGAGCATCCCTTACCCCCAACCCCCAACCCCCAACAACCCTCCCTACTAATGAAGCCATTCCAGGGAAAAGTTTCCAGCAATATGAGCTGACTCTGACCAGGATCGGGGTCTGATTCCAGGGTTGGGCTAGGCGCATCGTAAAAATCTACAGCCATATGGCAAGGTAACAAAAAATAACAAGCGCTCGGTAACGGGTTTCTCGGATTCCTTGGAATTGCCTGGACTACCCCTAGCGACACATTACCGTTACTATTACCCTATTACCCGTTACCGTTATCCCCGCTGTGGGCGTGTTTCTCAACCGTAAAAATATAAAAAAAGAGTATATAATAATAATATATTTCAATTAGTTGCTTTGTGTTGTTTTTTTATTTCCAATTCGAATGCGACCATAAAATGTTTCTGGAGTGGTTCGGAGTTCATTTCAGTCATTGGAGTCGCTCGTAAATTACGCGCAGGCGATCGTAAATAACTTTGACTTGTAATAGTCGTAGGTGAGGCGAAGCAGATGTTCCTCAGCATGACAGACAAGTGAGAATTTCTTTATACAGATACATTTGAAAAAATAAATATTTAAATGGAAAGACCTAATTTCAACATCAGCAAAATACACTTTTCTGATGATAATCAGCCAGTTTAATCATATGAAATCAACAAGCCTTCACTTTAAATTTGATTTAGATCATCAAAATTCACACGCTTCTGAAGATCGATTTGATTTGTTTTTTAAGTAGTGTAAATTTAACACTTATCTAGCACTCTATTTGACTGCCATACGAGTGGAGCTAAGAGCTGTTGACCATATCTATTTACAACTATACCTTTAATTCATTCAATCACATTTCATATCGAATTTGATAGCACATTAGGACCCCTCCTTACAATTTCCCTCCTCCTTCCCACTCAGCCTACACTCTACCGCATGACGAAACGCTTAAATCCGTCAAAGCAATGCAAATAAAATCAAATCGAATTATTTTTCAACCAGCTAGTGGACCAAATAATGCAGCTATGTCCTGTCAACTCGCACATATACATAAACACATATACATCCTAGCAACTGGCAAAATTCCACTTTGTGTGCATTGAAAATTCGCAGCAAATAAATTCAATTTGTGAGTTTAGAGATGGCAGCAAAAAATAACGAAAAAGAATGGGAACTCCCAACCCGAATCAATCGTTTGGCTGACAACATTTTGATATGCCCAAAACAAATTGAATTTGCCGCAACCGAAAACCGTCATAGTTATATATCAGATCCCCATATCCCCAATCCCCCCTATATCCACCTCAGAAATCACGGCGGTTCCCCGTCTGGACATTGTCTAGGCTCAACGTTCCTTTCCACAAACGGAGCTAAGCCAATTTTATGCAAAATTGCCTGAGAAATTGAAAAGCAAAATATGTATATAAAACTCCCTCCCACTTTTATTATACATTTTTCCAGGGGATTGTTTTTGGTTCTTACGCCACTTATGTCATTATTTTCATGATGTTGGCTGCGGTTTGTTGATGAAAGTACGAGTAAATAGAAAAACACGGCAAAAGATACAATAAAATTTAGTAGGGCCACATAAACTTGGGCGTGTTCGGATGATGAACCTGCAGTAGAGAAGGTTGTTCCTTTTCTAAGTGTTTCTTGGCATACTGAAAGTTGCACCCCAGTGGTGAATTTCCTAAATGGAATCTATGTAAAAATTAAATCAAAATTTAATACTACTGTTTAGAAGAACCGTTCACTTGAGTGTTTTCTTTTTAGATTTCTATTTTCTAAATATTGTTTTTGTAATTTGAAATGTAGTTTTAAACTCTCTTTTAGCCACAAAGCTAATAAATGGTTTCTTTATTAAATAGGCACAACTTATTAGAATATTTGATTTATCTGATTTACAATATTCTAAACTAGATTTATCAAAAATTAGATATCTCGCTAAAAATACAGTCGAATTACCATTATCCAAAGAAAATTTTTGAGTAATTGAGATATTAGACTTACGAGTTATTTTTCTAAGGTTTATTAATTTTACTGCCACTTATTTAGCTCGAGTTAGAGAGAAATTCGAGTTATAAAAGCTCGAATTATGGCAGTGCAACTGTATATCAGTAAAATCTGACTCTTTAGCTTGCTTTGCACACAAATCGTTTATATTTAAGTAACTGTTACATTCTATTTGAAGCGCAGTAAATTTCCTACTGGGTTGGCTGCCTCCACTTTGCTGCTGTGGCTGCCGCAGTGGCAATAGGCAATTTTAGTAACGGCAGTCAGCAAAATAAAATGATTCCTCTTGGAGGCCGTGAGATGCGTTTGTAGGCAAAGGAGAAATACTCGTATCATAAAATACGTAACGACGATTTGCCTGCCATCTACAGAGCCACTTTTTGTCGTCTCTTTTTTTGGTATTTCTTTTTACTTTTACTTTGTCTTTAGTTTGTCTATCCATCCATCTATCTATCTATCAGTTGGCGGTCCACATGCGTGTCCTGTGGCTGGTCGTAGTCCTAGTTCTGTTTCCGTTTTATTTCCCTCTTTGGTTTTGGGGTGTTCTTTTCTGTTTTTTGCATGCTCAGGCAGTCGACAGATAGAATTTTAGCTTTGTGCAAAAGTTTTTGCCTAGGTTGTCCCCCACACGCACTCACACTCAGACACAGACACCCCCTTACACCCTACACCCTACTCATGCCCAGCGAAGCGCATAAATGCCGATGACAATGGACATGGCACGTGGTGGGGGGGGAAACTGTGGGAACAGTCGGTGGGTGGGGGGTGCAGTGGGGAAATTCGATCTATCAACAAATCAGCTGCCAAATTCTTGTTGACGCGTGTAGCCGTTGACAATGCTGCTTTCCGTATTCCGAATCTTCCTGCCCGCTTCCTAGTTTTCAGTTTCCCGATTCCTGCTGGTTATGCAATATCATCGCCGTCGGTCCTTCCCTGTATCCCCGTCTGTCCCCCTTGCCCCACACAAACTGCTGACACATGCGACTGTCGAAAAAAGCATAAAAAGAAGAAGCAGCAACAGCAACAGCAGCGCTGCATCAAACGAAGAAAAAAGACATATAAATGACGGAATCAAATAAAATTGTTAAATTGAATAAAAATCGCGAGCTGAAAAACAGAAAATATTTGCGCATTTAATGCAATTGCCAGAGTTTGGCGGCCAATTTGTAAGGCTCCCGGGGCCTCAGCCGAATACCAGCTGCTACAATATCAGCTCCCCCCGAAAATGAACAGAAATATACGCAATTAATGACGACTACCAGGAATTTTGTGGTGCGATGTCTTCACCTCGCATTAAGGCCCACATTAGGGAAATGACCAGGTCACGTTTTGGCCCAAAGTTATGGGCTTTGGGAAACAAATGCAGCGAGAGTGAAAGAATTAAAGAGAAAGAGAGAGGAAGACTGATAAAGTGGGAGAGGTGCAGGTCCAGTTTGTTCATTATTATACTTAATTTGTTGGTATCATTTCAGGTGATTTGCGAACTTTGCTTAAAGACGCCTTGAAGTAGGCAGCACAAAAGATTAAAGCAATAAAGTAATATATCTTAAAGACTCCTGAATTAAATTATAGTCGGACTCTTTATACAAGTTAAAAGAAGACTAACAAAAAAAGACTTATTTGCTTGTGGTTTGGACATTATTTCTTAAGTCGGAGTACCTTGTGAATCAATTAAACCTAGTCTAGATTATGACTCTATTGTGAAATCAAAAAAACTTGCAGACGAAACTCTTAACTCTATGGTAACTATAATTAATAGCACAAACTTTACATTAATTTTTATAGTTTTGTGAAGTAATTAGGCTCAGCCTTTATCTGATTACTCGTTTAAGGAGCTTCGCTTTTGATGCACTGTAGTCAAATGCCCTTTTCCTAACTTTTGCTTCACTGCAAACCTGATGCAGTCAAAACTCCTGCTGATTAAGCACATACAAAGGCAGTTGCTTTACTTCATACACTTTTCATCATCTGCACTACAAATTGTATTTACAACTGCAATTGCCGGACTTCCGAAGGACTTTCAGGACAGTTAAGAAGTGCTCAAGTCCAGAACTTGCCAGTTTCAAGTTCAACTCATTAAAGTTGCGGCGAAAACACACAGAAACAAAAACAGAAATAGGAAAACTTTAACGTATTCTCCGACAAGCAGCTCAATCGGAGCGAACTCGAGTCTCAAGCAGCGTTGTATTATATTGTAGATACTTTTTGTCGCGGTCTCAAGCAGTTTGCCAGTTCTCACAATAAATGCCACAAAAAGGCAACGCGACTTGAGTACTCGTATAGGCAAGAATAGAACAGATAGATGAATTAGGGATGAGAAGAGAGTGGAGTGGAGTCGAGTGGAGCATAGGATTCTTCTATCTCCGGCCCTCATCAAAGCAAGAAAATCGTCAAAAATCGCACTTATCGCCGCCAAGTGAAAAAGTCCCTGACGAGGACAGCAATGGGGCGAATAAAAAGGATGAGATGGCTCCCTTGAAACTTAATTTCCGCCTTGGCTGTGGGGGCTTGGGCAAAGTTTATGGTGCATTCGAGTCCTTGGAACAACAAAATGAAACTTAAAATAACAACAACTATTTGCTCGTAAACAAGAAATTTCGTTCAGCTCCAGACACTCGAAGATGAAAGAAGTCTGCAAGTCTTGGGACTAGATTGCGAAAACTTTGCAGGGGCTGGGAGGAAAAACCGAGGAAAAACCTGAAAGAGGGGAGAAAGGAAAAAAAAAACATAAACCAGCTCAACACCAAAACCAAACTCCAGAATTTGTTTGCAGGAAATCCGCAGGAAATCGCTGGATTTTGTCTAGAGAGACAGGACAAGACAGCATGAGACAAAAACTGAAGGGTTGTCCACATTCTCTTGACAAATCGACTGCACTTTCCCTTGGCCCTGTTAAATTGTTTGGTATTTAGCTGAATTTTCTTGGCCTTTTCTCACGTTTGCTTCGTAATTATGCGTTCAACAATTGTATATTCTTGCTTCGATTGCGGCCAATCAACTTAATGTGCCAAACATCAGCATTAGCATCCAGTCAAACAGACAAATCGACAAACAGACAAACAGAAAGACGTACAAATAGACAAAGAGATAAACAGTTGGCCCTCTAATCGTTTGACGTACAAACAATTTCCAATAAGTTTGCGGCTCATTGAGTTCTGGACGTGAGCTGTGAATCCGGCTGAGGAAGCTGCTTTGTCCGGCATTGAGGCAATACCAGAGGAACGGGCTAAGTGCTGGGGTCTGTCTGCCCTGAAAGGGGTGATTCCAATTGTCTTTTAACGAGTTTCTTGTGCCTTCACAGCAAACAATGCCAATTAATGTCTTCATTTATATGTAAGCTAATTTTCGAGGAAATTAAAAAGTATAATAATGATATAGAAGGCTCATGTTAATAAGTCTTCTAACAAAGGTAAAACTGACTTTTAGAAGCTGTTTTAAGTGGTCAGCATAAATATAAATAAAAATAATTATATTATAAATTGAGTCTAACGCAACAGTTCAAAAGGAAACCCTTCTTTCAAGTAGTTAAAAATAATAAAATGTTAGTTTTATTTGAGTGTAGAAAGAATAATGAAAACTAGTCGACGGTGCTACAGTCGAGCATACTCGACTGTCGGAGACCACGTACTTACTATGCAAAAGCAAACCCTGCTAAAAATAATATAAGTCGCTACAAGTATTTAATATATTTTAACCAAAAATAAAACAAAATAACACAAATATCGAATTGATGTAAACATACAACATTTATAAAAATGTAATTAAAATTTTCATTAATCATAAATCAAAAAAAAAACATCTGTCCAACGTGAGATTCGAGCCGCGGACCAATGTTCTAAAAAGTCTGCTAATAAGAAATAATTTTTAAAAAATTTGTTTATGGTGGGAGTTGAACCCTCGACTCCCGATCCTTGCAAAATTGACGGGAATTTAGCACCATAGGCCTCCAAAGCCCATGGGCGGACGTGGCCAAAATACAAATATGTTAAGACTTCAGCGACTTTATATTTCGCAGTTAGGAACCCTGCCAACACCCTTTTAAAATTGAATAGCATTTAAAAAAAAGTATGCCGATCATATACTAACAAATTAATTAAATATAAAATATATTAACAAAAAAAAAAAATTTGTCTATCCTAGAGTTCGAACCCGAGACCCGAACTCAGAGTTCCGACGCTCTGCACATCGCGCCACTGCCTGCCTTGGTAAGCGATGGTCTTACGATAGATTTCATTCTTACTAGAGTGTAAGCCAGATGCAATTGTTACCTAGTTGTGATTGTTGTTGTTGTTATTGTTGCTGATAATGCAAGGCAAATAAAGGAGATTTTAATTGCTTGATATCTTGGCTGTTTATTATCCGATCGCGTTGAAAATAATGGTTTGTGTGAATAATAATGGTTTCTTCGTCTATGCATTATTAGGAATGTCTATCTTTTAAATTGTCGCTATAATTAAGATATATCTAATTTGTGGGCGTTTAAGGGGGCGTGGCCAAAATCTAAAACAAACTCGATCTGCGTGCAATAAAGACGAACCTAAATACCAAGTTTGGTATCTCTAGCTCTTATAGTCTCTGAGATCTAGGCGTCAATACAGACGGACAGACGGTCGGACGGACAGACGGACAGACGGACATGGCTATATCGACTCGGCTATTGATGCTGATCAAGAATATATTTACTTTATGGGGTCGGCCACGCCTCCTTCTGCCTGTTACGCACATTTTTTTTGTGACAAAGTTAATAGACCACTGTACTTTTTTAAAGTACGTGGTCTAAAAATGAAATATTTCAATATTTCTTATATTTATTTTGTGTTGAATTTTAATAAATCCCCTTCAATATTTGGCCTTATCAAAAAGAAAGTTAAACAAGAAGCTCTCGTTTTTCTCTTCACTGTAAAGTTTTAAACTCATAGCACTGAAGCCAGCAAGTTGAATAACATTTGTTGAACTTAACATATTCAGAACTTGTATCCATTATTCGTGGAATGACGGCGTTAATTCACACTTTCCCTGCCTCCCTTACTCCACTTTAAATGAGGGGAATATGGAAAACTGGCGCTATCGAAGTGCCGTTGCACAAAGACGTGGCAGGAACACAAGTTTTGCATTTTCATAAATGCCATAACATTAAGTAAAGTTGCTGAAGCTGTTATTAAGCACATAATTTTCACAGGCATGCCACGCCCACACGAACACACATATTCAGGGCTGGCCTCCTTCTTTATTTTTATCGTTTTGCAGCTTCTATTTAATTTTTATGAAATTGCAACGCAACCAAAAGCTGCCAAAAGGATGCGAAACTTTTGCCATGGAGGTCGTTAACACGTTTACCACGTGACCCCCCTCCCCCTCTTAGTGCTCTCCTTTTACCACCATCCCTTTAACTGGCTGCGATCCACTTGCCGCACTTGCCACACCAAGGAGCAACAGTTAACATGGCGTATGCGCAACGTATGCATTTAATTTAATTTCATTATATTTATGAGCATCTATAGAATTGTTGCATGTCCCATCTCCTACTGGCGTGTGGGCGTGGCATGTGTATGGGCAAAAGTTTTTCCCATTTTGTTAAATAATTGAAGCTGTGTATTCGTTTATGAATTTAAGATTAAAGTGTCATTTAATTGCAATTTCGATATGCATAAATATTTATGGCCATCATTTTTATGTGAAATATGCAATATTCATAATTAATTTAATTAGCAACAAGTATTTGCTTTAAAGACCAACACAATTTTACACATTTTCGATAATAGAATTTTTCGAATTTTCCAAAATTCGGATGGGATAAATTCAATTAGACGCCCCCCCAATGGAACAGTCACCCAAAATGCCTCTACCCAGAGCAGCTGCTATTTAAATAGTTTGTTAATTTGCATTCAGTTTTAACACTAACAATTTGAATATGCATTAGAGCTAAGCCCCTTTCCACCTCTTTCCTCTCTTTCCTCTCTTTTCCTTTCCCTTCCCATTAGCGATTTGGCTATCAAAGTTGAGACTCATCTTGTGGCGCCGCGACACTTTCATAAATAAACATGCAACGCGGCAAATTATTCAATGGAAATGCGGCTGCATTTGGCTTTTAACTAAGCACTCGGCACCATCCATTAATATTATTGCAATTTAAATTTCGAATTATGCTTTTGGAATGCTAATAAGCAGAAATATAGAGACTGAGAGCTAAGCTCATTGGATAAACACAGCTTTATCTGGGGGTAATGAAAATGATTTGGTTCAATTCAGATTAAAGTTTAAATTTTCTATTTAACTTTAATGTAAATATTACTGTCTGTCTCTTTCTGTCTTTGTGCTCTGTTTGACCAACTTATTTACAAGCGAATTAACTCATTATCCATAAAGTAAACCTCATTTGAAAGCTCTTAATGCAACAAGCAAAAGCTTTGAGGTTCTTTGACTCATTTTCCTTGTCCATAGCTCACTTTTCTTTACCTTATTGCTTGAGCTGGCTGCAATTGCAGTTTTGGCCCACAATGGAACAACCATTCAGAACATCTAGACCATCCAGGCTAACCAGACATTCTTAGGAGTCGTCCAAGTCAAGCCAAGCGGAAATTCAGCTTTTAGCTACTTTTTAGCTCGTTTCCAGCAGCAGTTGTTGTATTGTTTTTCCTAAAAGATTTTTCCACGACTAACACATATTTTACTCCATGTGCTCGACTGTTCTTTGTATACACTAAGAGAGGTTACCTTAACTATCTTAAAAGATTTTTAGTTTTTAGTGTTAAAATTATTATACCTAATATGAATGAAATATTTATTAAAAACTTTGTTCCCTTCTATTTTAAAAAATTACTTAATTGAGAGTATTTAATGTGTCGGCACTCGGGAGTTTGCATTTATTTCAGGATTTCCTTTTTTCAGAGCTATTTCAACTCTCTTTTTGTTGCTGCTGTATAGATTCGTTAGTTGGCAACAAAGTGGCCAACGATTTGCATTAGGGGCGTGGCAAACGAGGTTAATGCAAATGTGAATGATTTAAGTGAAAACGCTAAGCGCGCGCTTTTAGCGAAATTAAGCATACGCCGCATTCGCCGCAGATGTACCAGCTAATTAAACTTTGCCAACAAAGAGTCAGCTCTGTCTCTCTCCATCTCTCATTCTCTCTTAGCTCGAATGCACACACATTCGCATATTTTATTACCTATTCCATGGGAAAGCTTAAAGCGAAGTTAAAAATTTAAACGCATTGCTGCAGGAAAAACTACATTGATTAGCGAATACAAAATGCATCTTTATATCTAAATAGATTTTAGCTTATTCACTTTACTATTCAATTACTTAATTATACCCTTTACTTAAGAAATAAGCAAAAAGGGGATATTGCATTCGTTGTAATGTATGTAACAGGGAGAAGGAAGCACCTCCTACCCTATAAAAATGATTTATTCTTGATCAGCATCAACAGCCGAGTCGATTTAGCCAAGTCCGTCTGTCCGTAGGTCCGTCTCTCTGTGTAAGGGCCTAGATCTCAGCGCAATCAAATTTGGCACACAGATACAGATCAAGTTTGTTTCAAATTTTGGCCACGCCCCTTTCTGCCTCCATAAAACGTGAAAAGCCACCGCACGCAGATATTAGGATTTTTTTAAATAACTAACGTTAATTACTATTATTGCCTATCATCCTATTAGATTGTAACAATATCGGACAAATAGAAAGGTGGTATTGGCTGATTTAAGTTTTAAGCAATGAAAGTGCCTAAATCAATGTAATAAAAAATATTTTAAATTAATTTAAATAAGTAACGGGTATACTATAGTCAGGAGCCCGACTCTAGCCTTTCAAACTTGTTTTATAACTACATATTTTTCTATTTCTATTATATTTGTATTTAAAACTCTTTAAAATCTTTGCTTTTAAGAACTCTAAGTCGGTTCACAAATTCGGAGATCCTCAAAATATACTCGTTGATTACTTACCCTAATGTAAATTTCGGTTATAATTGAATTTCCAACTGATTCTTTTTGTCCTTCAACTCTCATTTTGTTCTTGTTTGTTTTGGGGTCAAAACAAAAGCCATAAATGCGTCGCAAAGTTTTTAATTACTTTATATGCGAACATTTTCATTTTATTGTTGATTTAAATAAATTTTCAATTGTGTTTTTCTCGTTTTTTTTTTTTTTTTTCACTTGTTTCTTGTTGTTGAATTATTATCATAAATTTGTATGGGCTTCTCAGCCCCTGTTTCCGCGCTGAGTTCTATATTTGTTTTTCCTACTAATTAGAAGTGTTGTTCAGTGGGGGCGTGGCACTCTGACGCCCCCTGCGTACGTGTCGAGAAATTTTTCCAGCAACTTTTTCAGCTTTTCGCCGTTGATTGCTTTGACACTTTTGATAAGCCATTTATATAATATTTTTGTTTGTTCTTTTATTGTTGTTTTCGCAATTCAATTGAATTGTTTAATAAAATGAAACATGGATATGATTGCCAGCCATTGTGTTTTCTGCGGAGTCCTTGATAAAACCCAGAAAACTTTTTCCTTCACTGCCAAAGAAAATCTCAAAAATATGAGATAAGTTCAGTATGGAGTGGGCAAAGTTGTGGACTATTTAAGCTGTTTCTAAAGCATTTAAAAATATTTGAAAAATACTTTTGGCTCAAATATTTGTAGAATTTGCACAGGCAACAACTCATTTTGAGTGTTCTTCTACTCATTCAGCTGCTCATTTTAATTTCGGGCAGGAAAAACTTTGCATTTCCAACTCATTAACTGGAGCAAACTGCAAACATTCCCAAGGAGGTGAACTATCAACTTAAATGCTCCCCAACCGCACATGCTTGACCTTCTCACATTGCAAACTAAACACACACACACACACTAACATATACTCGTTGTTTAGGCAGGGCTGCCAACTCGCTTCAAACTAAGTGCGTATACCTCAAGAACTGGGAGACAAGACACTTTACGAACTTTCTAAGCTGTACAAACTTGCCTAAAAATTGATAAAATATCTTAAAGTTAACCCGGGAGTACACATACCAAAGGATCAGGGACCTCAAAACACACACACACACACACACAGACATACACACACAGAGGACTTAAAGATTTACGCATGCAAAGCTCATAATCATTTGCAAGTCTCATTTGTGCTAAGTGGGGAAATAGGGAAGGGGAGAATAAGCTGGAGTGTGGGGCTGGAGGGGGGTGAAGGGGATGCTTCAGGGATTGCAACCGCACGCTATGGCAGTGGTAGTTGCAACACAGAGCGACAGCAGCTGAAAATTTGCATTTAAAACTGTTGACGGCATTTTATTAAGTTGAAGATAAAACCAGGAAAGCCACAAACTAAAAGTAAAACACGAAACTTTGTCAAAAACCTCCCGAGCGAAGCTGTGAAACAGCAACATCAACAACAACAGCAACTAAAGAGAAACTCAAAGAGCAACGTGGTAAGGAGAAAGAAGGAGAAAGGGGTAAGGGGAAAGGGGAAGAAGGAAATGGAGGTGGCAGCACTGCCAGAGTCGCGTTTTGGTCCTTCAGCGGTCGACTGTGTGTAAAAGGATATGTAACTTGTGGGCTGCCTTACACAACCTTCCCTTCTGTCCTTCCCCCTGATCCACCCTTTTGCTTGAGTCCCCACCCCCCGCCCTTGCCACCAGCAGCACCTCTAGATTCTGATTGCTGTTTTTGGGTTTTCTTTTTTTTTTTTTTTTGGTGCATGAAAAAAGTTGCATGTAAACGAAAGTGTTTACAAAATGAAGTTGCCACTTGAGCGAGTAAACAAATGAATGAATTCATTGCTTCCTGCGGCAGTCGGGGATTTCCCTTAGCCCCTTCGGCACTCGGTCTCTGCCCTGGGGCTGTAGCTCCAGTTGCCCCACCCACAAACACCCACACACACACACATACACACACTCTCACAATTGTAGGTGTCAAAAGTTAAAGCATCGGAGCGCAAAAGTTGGCCAAATTTAAATGCTTTGCCTTTTATATGTTACATTGGGCAACGTCCAACTTTTTGGGTATTCTTTTCGGGGTCACGAGAACTGTCCCGGAAGGGGGAAGGGTCGGAGAGGAGCGGCTCTGCGGCTAGAACGTGTGTGCCAAAGCAATTATTTTAGCTGGCAGCAATTTGCATTACGGTTTCGAGACTCGTCAAGCTGTTTCTGGACCTTCCAGAACACTTATACTAATCTTATCTATTGTTAATTAATTGATTTCAATTTTAATTTTTTAATTTTAATTTATTTTTTATAATTATTTTTATTTTTTCAGTTTAACATTAAATTTAAATATAAATACAGTTGCACTTCCATAACTCGAACTTCTATAACTCAAACTTCTCTCTAACTCGAACTAAATGAGTGGCAGCAAAATTAATAAACTTAGGAAAAAGATCTCTTTAAGTCGAATATCTCCATAACTCGAGTCTTTTTTTTGGATAATGGTGATTCGAGTTAGGGAAGTTCGACTGTATTTAATTTAATTTTTGAATTTATTAACTTATACCTAAATTTTTACTTAATTGGTCAACTGCTCTTAGTTGACATTAAATAAATAAATAAATAATTAATTTATTATTTATTGAATTTTTATTTATTTATTTAATTGTTTAATTTGTATTTTTATAATTTATTTTTAATAACTTATGAAGTAGGCTGTCACACGACTGGAGTGACCGGAGTAGGTCTCATATGATTTCATGATCTCATATGATCTCATACCACCATGATCAACTAATGGCAGGGAGGGCGATGCAGGTGCTGTCGAATTTCCAGTGCCGAATATTCCTTCTTTTTAAAACAGGAACGCCAGGAGGGATGACCGTCTGAAAGAGTTGAGATCTAGCTGGCAATCGATATTCGAATTCACGGAGCTGCCGGCAAGTGACAATTTCAACGCATTGATACAAGCAAAGAAATAGACTGACTTCATCTCATTTTCTCATTACACCTTTTTATCTGACTACTGTTAATTATAAACTATACGTTTTGATCGGTATATAATTCAACCCGATCGGACAGTCATAGCAAATTTTCCATTCTTCATGTTTCTTATTGCTAGTCGCCTTTCGTCACTAGCGTTGACTGTTGTAGAATGTATGAATTTAGAGAGAGTTGTTTGTTCTATAATAGAACAAATAGAACTTCTATTCGGTTGAACATCAGTGATGAGCAATCACGATTTCAAAATTTGGTGATTGTAATGACTGAAAATTCAACACCAAAATAGTACGCTGAAATTATCTGATTTAATATTAAAACAAACGAAATTAATAAGAAAACCACTTAAATCATATTACTTTGGTTTGCAGAATAAGATTTATAAAAAGACGTTGGATTCTGCATATTTTTAAAGAATATGGCTAGGAAAAGTGCTTTTAACTTACGCATATAAAATATTAAATTTGAATAGAAAGTGGAAATTAAATATGGCCTATTGGTGTGTTGTTTTGAATTTTTTAAATAAATATTAAAAGCTTTGACAAGAAAAGAAATGACAACTTTGATTTTGTCTTAAAATGTAATCAAAGCTTTTCGATTTGTGATACATGATTACTGATTGATTAGTTGTGATGTTTGAACTCAATCAAAGTAAGCTGAACATGAATTGTCGTCGGTTTGTTTTTCTCTGGATATTTTTGCAGTTTGTATCCTTTGTGTGCGGAGGGCGAGGAACCTTCGGTAGGCCCAAGGATGATACATTTCAGATGATGATTGCCGGTGGCGTATTGCCGATGAAATCTCACTATGTGAGGAATTTGGTATCGATTCGAACGCTCAACTATATTGAATACATGGGTGACAATCATTTCTGCACAGGCGTTATTGTCAGCAGTAGGGCAGTACTTACGGCGGCTCACTGTGTCACAGAGTAAGTTGCAGTTATGTAGCGTCAATCAACTATCAATCAAAGTGTTTGTTTTTCCCTTCGCAGTGTTCACAGGTCTATTATGCATTACCGTGGATTGCTAGTTGTGTTTGGGTCCGTTTATCGCCTCGAAAACTACGCAGAAGAAGAAACCCGCCATGTCGATAAAATTGTGATTCATCGAGAGTACAAGCGGTATAAACAGTATGATGTGGCTATTTTGAGACTCTCCGAACGCTTCCCCTTAAATTTGCGTAACGTCAAGCCAGTTGCACGTGAAAACGGATTCAGTGCTGAAATTGGGATGCGATGCGTCACACTCGGCTGGGGCCAGGTCTATCCGGTAATTATCCTTATAACCCACTCCTCTGTTTCTTAATTTGGTATCCAACGAAGTACTCGTATGTGGCAATGCAGGTATTCAGGATATTACTGTTTAAACGCATTGAAATAGTCAAAAAAACACGAAACATTTGATTTCACTGAAAACATATTCATATAGCCCTAATAGTCAAAATATCAACTTTATTATAATGTTACTAGTGCCATAATCATAAGTTCCTTACAACTTGTGGCACTAGGATGTTAAATAAATAAATAAAAATAAAAAAAAGAATGGCGGAAAAGAATGTAAAAAAATTGTTCTGAACCAAGTATGAAATACTTAAGAAATTGTTTATTTTGCGCTTACTCATATACGTAACCTTAGAGTGTAGCCTTCTCCGCGCACTCAACATACATAATCCTAATCCGCTAACAACCTGAAAGAACAAAAAAGCCATTGTCGATGTTTAATAAGCCAAAGTGGTTTATTTATATGACAAAATTATTAAGTGAAAATAAATTAAATGCAATTGTATAAGACTCCGAAACATATCCTTCTGTAAAATGGTGAGTGTGAGGGCCCTCCTTCCACCCCTCCCTACGCCCAGCTCTTACATGAGAGGTATCAAAAAAAAAAATTTTAAATGCCCCAACAATTTTACAACAGGTCATTTAAAATATTTCTGTGAAATCTGGCTCATGGTACTGGGTCTCTCACAGTCGAGCACACTCGACTAGCGTTCTCAATCCGTTTTTGTAATTTCCCTTCTCCTCTGCTCAGCACGGTCCGTATGCCAATGAGATTATGTACCTAGACGTCGTCATTCGAGAACCTTATTACTGCTCCGATCTCAAGTTCTTTACAACTGAGAGCAACCTTTGTGCGGAGCCTCAAGCGGAGGGACAACTGTGTGCAGGCGACATGGGTGGACCATTGATGTGCCAAGACTACCTGGGTGGCATTATTGGAGGCTCCATGGGATGCCAGGGCCAAAGAGCGATGAAGTTTGTAAATTACAGTACTGTTCAGCACTGGGTTGAGAGTACCGTGAAGTCACTCAAGGGCAGCCGATGTGTGCTCTCACTATATCTTTGCATTTTATCAATTGTCGTTAACTGCATTTAGTTTAAATGCCGAATCTATTGCATAATCATTGCTTGCAAACCACTGTAAGTTAGTAATTACTTGAATATATAATGCTGAACAACTATTTTTATGTATTAATAAATTATTTGATTACGATGGCTTCGCTCGCCTACAGTGCGGTTGTAAGATACCCTGTGATCTGGCACTATGATCTACTTAGTGAACCGATTTAAACCAAATTCGATCAAAATGTAAAATGTCGGAAATGCAGGGTATAAGAAGCGAATTCTTCTACCCAAAAGAAAAACAAAACTAAGCTTAAATAAGTATCATACTTTGCACTAGGTTGGATAGGGTTCATCAAAAAAAATCAAAGTGCAAAATTTCCCAGCGAGTCTAAGGGCCAAGTCTGAAGACTTAATTTTCTATTAAATAAAAAAAACTTAAATTCAGCAATACTTTAAATAATACTCTAAGGTGAATTTGCAAATAAAATATTATATTTACAAATTTAAATTAAAAACTAAAAACTATTTAAATTATTGTTAATTAATGTTATTTAAAATTACGATTGGAAAATAATATTTAAAAATTTTAAATATAAGTTATTAAGTTTAAGTATTTAAACAAATTAAAACACGTTAGGTATAAAAATATAAAACAAGCTGAATTTTGTTTGACAAGTCAAGGTAATTTTTGTCATTCAACTTATACAAATACGAAAAGAAATTGCAGAATTTTAAAATTCTAGAAATACCACCTCGGAATATGACCTGAATTTGTTTTGGATGATATATAAATCACATCTAAACGAATTTCTCATCTAATCTGCTTAATGATTTTCTTCTTTTTGCCATTACTCATCCATTATGTTGGCAATCTCTTAGGCTACTTGTGAAAGCTGAAATGCTGTCAGAAGATTAACTTGGAATATTTGTATTTGCAAGAAAATATTTATATATATTTTTTTTTGAAGCAAGTTTTAAGCTGATGCCATTTACAAGATAAAAACTGTTTCATATTTTCCACTTTCGCACTTCATGACCATAAAGCATTTGCTTTATGCCAGGCTAACAAATTAGACCAAACCCATCAAGCCAACAACAACAAAACGAACACGAACACGAACAAAACCCAAAAACAGAACAGAACAGAACTAAACACAAGAGAACAGAGCTGAATACGGAAACAAGTTGAACTTTCGTCTCGAAATTGCGCAACAAAATGCAAAAGTCAAAATTCTGTGTGGCCTCTGGAGGGGCAGGAAGTGGGTCGGGTGGAGGGGGAGGTGGTTGGCGTTGAGGCGTTAGGGCTGGAGGCGTGGCTATAAAATGAGCGTTGCCAAAAATTCTCAGTGCTGTGTTGAAACCAAATGCATGCATAATCAACTTTGTTTAAACTTGGGCGCCGTTTTCATAGTTGTTGTTGTTGCTGTTTATGCTCCAATTGCCAGTTGGCTTCATTGTTGTTGTTGTTGTTGTTGTTGCTGTTGCTGCTGGCGCCTTATCTCTCTGGAAAAAGGCGCCAAGTTAAACTCAAGTTAAAGGTTCATTTCATTAATTTGCAAGTCGCATTTAGTGCGTCGTCGATGTCGACAGAAATTTGCATTTAAATCCCGTGGCAAAATGAGAAGAAGAAACGACAGCAACAGCAACAACAACAGTAACAGCAGCAACAACAATAACAAGGACAATGATAACAACAACGACAACAACAACAACAACGTTGGCAGTTGCTTTCTCTGCGGATGATTGCCCTGGAGTTTAACTTGGGAGGGGGCAAATGGCGGGGTGAGCATATGATGAACTAAATGCTGCTTAGCAACACGATTGTGCCACTTTTGGATACCCTGCATTAGGCGTGAAAGCATTTTTGGGATGTTCGAGTATTAAACAAAAGTCGATACGAAATCAACTTTCATATTACACTGTGGTTGTTGATCTGATCGTCTAACTATAAATTAAGTTAAATATATAATTAAAATGTTGTCATATATCATTTGCACTTTAGTTTTTCTCGTTTAAGTCATAAATTATTTTGGGTATTTACTAATTTAAATCTTTATTTCCAAGTCTGTTTTGCATCCCAAAGTAATTCAGAATCCAAGCACATTAATTGAATATATTTTCTTTCAGACTAATTGGTTTTATTCTGTGTCATTTTTAGTTTTTAATGAATTCCATTACTTTAGGCTTTTAATAAATATTTTTTCTTTTCGTCAATAACAAATTGTATTCCATTTTGTTTGTCTGCATATTAAATCAGTTATCTTATCATTATTATAAATAAAGTTACTTCAACCAAAAAGTGAAAATTTGATCATTTATTTATACCCAAGATACAACAATATTATAAAAACTAAAATACTTTTAATATTTAGTCAACCCATATTACAGGGTATTAAAGGATCGTGAAACTCACAACAGTTTAGCTTATGTCCTTGTTTGCTTATGTAATCTCAAATTGTTTACCAAATTAAGTTGCTACTTGAGCTGGTGGTAACTTTTTCCATGCTCGTCCTCCCCTGCTCAGTCTCCCTTTCGATTTTTTCTCTCTCTCTCTGTCATCATTAGCCATTAATAACTTGATATCGATGAGCCGGACATGCTGTGGTCTGGGAATTTGTGGCACGTTGGGGTCAGTTTGGTGCGGATGGTGTGGCAACCACAGGGGCAAGGGGTTATCGTTGCTCGGATGCGGCGGCTGCCTGCGGTTAAACGCAAAATTATGTAGTGCTTGATATTCTTGAGTACTTGAAGAAAAGCTCTCCTAATTGGCTGATATTCAAGGCCTTAATGCTGGACATCACGCATACGCCGCGTGGCTGCACCGTGTAACAGGACATGAATCCGTCCATCTCGGCTCTTTGTCTGTCTGTCTGTCCGACTGTCTATCAGTCTGATATGCGAAACGTTTCTTTGCATAATCAGAGAGTGGATTCGGCTATAGTCCTTCAGCCTTCAGCTGGAGGACATTAAGTGCCGCGTGGGAAGCGTCACAGCTGCTGGAGCCTTGGGACATTAAGCGTCGCAATAGCTGTTAAAATAAACACAAATTATTTGTGTAAACTTTGCGCAGATCTCGCAATCATCTCTCACGCCCCTCTTCCACTATTCCCCACTCCTCCCCAGCCGATGAATAAAGGTTTGTTGCGTTGCCTAAGAGTCTAAGTGCCTGACCAAGGCATGACTTTGATATGGGACTAGGCGGGCAGCCATCCAGCAGTTGATTGATTGAAATTGATCATCCATTCGAGGGGCGTAACAGGAGAAGAAGCTGACGAAAGTGGAAGGAGAAGAGAAGGGAAGCGAACCCTTTTTGGCTGCTGTCTGAAGAGTTCTAAAGAAGTGAACGATGTGAAGGATTCATTACACATATGTAACTCAGTATACATAAAATGTTTAAGAGCTGTAACTACGAAATTTCATTAAAATGTTTATCAAATTGAATTTAGCTTAAGCTATAAACCTTAACCATTTTACACGGTATCTAGTAGTACGTTATGCTCATATGGCGCTTCATTCAATTTGTTTTATTTTTACAGACAATAAATTTGAATTCAAATAAAATTGGAAAATATGATTTAAAATGAAATTAAATGAGAAGATGCATCTATCGGTTATAAATAAACAAAAATAAAATCCTATTTATTTGTATATAAAATCACTAAGTACATATGCATGTTTTCCTTAGATATATCATTTCAATTTCCATTATGCAAACCAATACATTAATATGATGGGCAATTTGCAAATATGACAGCCGAGTGTATCGAAAGGTTATCGAATTGAACCGACTCTTCTACTTGGACTAAATTGACTTCTTCTCTCAACTCTATATTATGTGATGTCTCTGACTTTGGTTTTCAACGCCCACGCATCGGAATCACAACCGAGTCGTAATTCATTCGCATTATAAACGATAAACGATGACAGCAGCGGACCAGCAACTAAACCATTTTCACACAAATCTCCAACGCACGTCAAATTCTACACCAATTTTCCGACTTTCTACCCGGCCCCATCCCCTGCTCAGGGTCTGTGTCTCCTTAAAAGAATGCCGCATATTGTTGTCATTAATTAAAACGTTTTATGGATTACATGGCCAGACGAGCACATACATTAGAAGCATGTATCTTCCGCTATGTCTGACTGTGTTTTCCACCTAGAGACAACGATTTTTCACAATTTTTCAACTTGGCGCACGGCAAGCGCTAAATCACTTTAATATTCAAAAATTTCAACAACAGCATTCGATGCAGAGGGAAACAGAGGCAAAAAGACAGAGACAAAATACAAAACAATAAAACATAAAAATGTCAGACAAGCGACCGGGACAGGAAATCACCAAATGCAGCCCGAAACTTTTTGTTAGTTCCCGACATCGAAGTGCGTTCAATGCGGGCAACGGGAGGGGGCACAGTGTGTGTGTGTGTGAAGTGTGTGTGTGTGTGTGTGTGTGTGATTGCTATAAAAATGTCACAATAAATACCCAAATGCCAAGACGAGCTCCCGTCCAGGGCGTGTAGTTTTTGGGCATATCGACTGTGACCCAGTTGAGTTTCATGGATCGGGGGTTGGGGGAGGTCACAGGAATTTCAATTTCAACCGGCGGGATGTCTACATGTCTCAGCTGTCTCTCTCCCTCACTACCTCGCTACCTCACTGCCTCATGTTGCCATTACCAGCGGCAGCGGAAATTAAACCCAATGACAGGCAGACCACGTGATGAGCTTGATTCCAGGATACGAGTTAAACCCCACAAGGAGCATTTTGAGCCCTTTTGTTGTCCCGCCGGGAGGTTCGGTGACTCACAAAACTGCTTTAGCTGTCACCTGTCTTGCGCTTATGTTTATGGAAAATAAAAGTAAAAAAATGCCAAGCCCGCAAAAACCTCTGGACTACATTTTGCCTATACCATTTTGCAGCACATCAAAGGCAATTCCCAGGTGAAAATCGCTGGTGGCAAAGAGCACCCCCTCACTCTCCTCCCACCCCACTCTCATTTGGCCTGTACCAAAAGTGACACGACAAAGGCAAAATGCAAATGCTAAGTGTTTTCCGTAAAGCAGTTTTTCATTTATTTTATGCAACTTGCTAAAATGTCAAAGGCGTCTCCGAGCGCAAACACAATGTATTTTCCACCAACAACGAAAATTTTCAAAAAGAAGCTCTTTACTGGGGCCATGAGAGGGGGGCGTGGCACTTGACAAACCCTTCGTTTGAGCTCACTCATTTCCAAAGCAAGGACCAACAAAGAGTCTACTTAAAAAGCGATAATTAAAGGTAAGTTTAACAGACTTTTGATTATGATTTATGCGTATAAAATTTACTATATTTTGTATAAAAATAAAGTATGTTTAAAAATTAAATAAAATTTAAAACATGATTAAAATATGTCGTTATCTATGCAAAGCATAAATTTAACAAAGCAGTCATTCAAATGAAACTCTTTTTTAACGCAACAATGTTGATTATTTTATTTTTATTTACATATGTGTATGCAATGTTTTATATTAAGTTTTGGTTGCTTATTCTTATAACTAAATCTAACGAAATTTCAGAAATTAAAATTTTTTAATTTTAATAAGAGAGTTGAAAATCTTTCCTAATTACAAATGTTATCAAGCAAAGAAATTATTATTAAGAGTACCTCTTGTTGTCATTACAGTGCATCCCATGGACAAGTATTTTCCTTTAATTATCAACTGCAATCTCTAGTCGAAGCAAATCCCAAATTATTATCGATCAATTGAAACTCTTCAACTGCAACTCAAGTGCGACTTGTTTCTTTGCTCTTCATCACGAACAGGGATTGCTAATGGAGTATTATTGAGCTGGGGGCAAACAGTTTTAGTAACCTTATCGTTATCGTTATTGTTATCGCTACCGTTATCTTTAGCAGCACTCGCACTTGTGATAAGTTTGCAACGCTGACTGCAAGTGTCAAAAACTTAATTAAAAACGCGTTGGCTGAGCAGAAGCTGCGGTTGCCTCAACTTCCTCGACTACTCCGACTACTTGGAGCACTTGAAAGTGGTGGGAAAACAAACTTGTAGATACTTCTTCGCCAGGCACTTAATTAGACGTTAAACACTTGTAAAATACTCAAGGATAATGGATGGATGCGAGTGAGTTTAGGGCTTGAGTAATGCGAATGCAATCGACTTGACAACGGGAATATCTGATACTCGTACGGACAAGGCTAAAAGGGCTCAATTAATGGCCAGACCAATTAGCCGCTTTAGCTTGTTGTTTGCATAATTTTTAAGCAAAGCCTACATAGAAATTAGCCAATTTAATAACATATATGGTTCGTGTTGCAAGTGATTACCCTGTGAGGACAGTCTGTCTGTCTGTCTGTCAGTCCGACTGAGAGATGTGCTTGTGTGCAAAGTTGGTCATTAGTTAATTCACTGCTCAGACAACTAACTAGCCAACTAACCATAAATGCGAGCAGTTCATGGAGGAGTCGAAAAGGGGAAACATTAGAAGCAGCTATCAACTACCAGTTACCAAAGTGAAATCGTGTAAATTGGACCACACACGCACACACAGACACATTTATGCATAAACAGACAGAGTGCGACCAAAACAAGCTAACCAGATACAAGAAGAAGCACCACCAGAACCATAGCACCACCTCCAAAAGTGGGAAAGTTCTGCACACATTCAAGTTGCATGTGAATCGAGAGATTCGAGCGAGACTCAAAACAGAGTCTCGAAACTCGCATATATATTTTGCATAAATTATCATCAGAGACCTCTCTGGCCACAGGAGAATGAAGCGAATGGGGAGAAGGAGATGCATCCATGTGGCAGGGGCAAACAAGATAATGCCACAGCGGTGCAACATCATTAAGGAAATTACTTGTAATACAGCAGGTACATCAGGTACTTACTCAACCCCTGCCCCAACTGGCCACCATCAAACTGTGCTTCGAACCAGGCCGAGACTGGGAAATTATCATAACTGTGGCCCATACTCAATATTTTAGATGCAGAAATAATTAATGTGAGAAGCTTAGCTCTGCTTTTGCATTCACTCAGTTGGCTTGCCAACCAGCAGCTGCCACTTTTCCAGCCACGAAGCGGCCAACTTCGACTTCGACTTCGACTTCGACTTCGACTTAGCCCTGTTACCGTGTTACCACTGTCTTAACGTGGGTAGCCTAATTAGTTGACTGCACGTACTCGCACTCACTTCTCACTGCTCACTGCTCACTGAGCCCGAAGCTGGCAGTCTGGCAAGAAGGCTTACAAATTAAGCTATTTGCCATAGTTGTTACCCTGATTAGCACCGCCAGATAAACAGAGAGACGTGGGAAGGATTTTATACTGGTAGCTGCAAGTGCTGCGATTAACAAACTAGTGATGATTGGCATTACAGAAACTAAAGTCAAGGAACACCGTCATTTTGGAATAGGTTTATGAAACCTTAAATGAAAAAAAGAATCATCAAAATATATTAGAAATGTATTAATTTAAGTATTTATTCAAGCAATTTTCGATAACCTAAGGGTTACCACTTGGCTTAAACATTAATATCCTGAGGCAAAAAAATATTTGAAATAAATTTGCTAAATTTGAATGCAGATTAACAATAAAAAGAGCAAACCATGATCAAAATGACACTCCGTTTAAAATTCTAATAAGTTTTGGCAAAGTTTGAAGTTGTACAAAATCGTTTTCTTTTAATTTCTTTTATTGATTATTATATTTTTGGCGATATTAAACTCGATCTACAGTTTTACATCACTGATTGAACTTTAATGTTATCTAAATACTTTAGTTTTTATTATTATTATTCTTCATGCCTATTAAAAAAGTCCTAACTGATCTTAATAGTGATCATTTATCAATATAAATAAAACAAATAAAATACATAATTTGTCCTTCTAATTTACAAAGCATCTTAAATTACGTATATATTATTTTTATTGGATACATTGGTGCAATGGTTACACACTTGATTGTGAAATCATAATGCCCTAAATATAATACCCTAAAATGACAAACATGATAGAAACGAATGCAGTTGAACTGGAAACCGAAACCTTCGGTCAATATGAGATGCTTTTTTGAAGGCACTTTGACCAATGTGTCGCCGCACGGCATCCAACACTTTCACTAGCCCGCAAAAACCACGACACAGATTCCAGACACTTTGCCACCCAAAAGATGCTGCAATCAACACCAACAAAATCATCAGCAACAACAACATCAACAACGAAAACAACATCAACAACCTCTAAGCAAATGATTGTGAAGGAACGTCGAACATTTGGTTTGTTGCTCGGTTGGCTTCAGAGTTTCTCTCTCGGTACATGAAATTTGTGCTACAAATTACACGAAAATTAAATGCATGAATAATTCGAATGGTTGCTGTGGTCTGAATGGCCCGAAATGGCCAGGCTCACAGCTTGTAGAGGGCCACAGCTAATCGGGGTAAGAGCCAGGAGAAAGTTCAAGTCCAAGGAAGGGAAAGAAGTGCTGCTTTATATTTACACTGCATTTTATCGCTTTAACACTCTGACACAATGAATATAAATATTTAGACAGCAAAAACAGCAACAGCAGGACATGACCAGCAGATTTTCTCTATATATATGTGTGTGTGTGTGTGTGTGTGTGTGTGTATGTTAGAGTTGTGTGTGTCTGTAGACTTAACCTGCGCATAAATTTCAATATAAATGAATGGTTGTCTGACATTTTAAAATTTTGTATATTTCTCGCCAATTTTCTATTTATTTGTCAGATTGAAATTCACAACTTTGGAGGGTATTATTATTTGTTTATGGAATATGCAACATTTTAACTGTGGAAATGTTGAGTAATCGACAAACAACAAAGAGCTTAAACCTTAAAGAGTAGTAACTCTAGATAAATACAAGTTATGGCAAATTATTTGAAATTGAAAATTTTAATTGCAATTTAAATTTAGAATAAATTGCCACTGATTCAATATGAATTATTTAGTATCTTTGGTAAACTAACTATTTAATAAAAAACTAAAAAAAGAGCAAATTTTCGTCGTATTCACCACAAATAATATGTGTTCAATTTTGTTAAACAAAATTCTTTATATCATTGGTTTTTTTTTCATTGTTATTAAAGATGTCGATAAATCGATGCAGTTGCCTGTTAAGTGGTATACAACATTCGGTATCCGGGAAAGCACTACAAATTTATTGTTTTCCATTAAAATTGACGCAAAAAGTCTTGTTTATGTGCACTTTTAGTTAACAAACTCATAGACCCATAAATTGAGTGGCAAACATGAAGTCAAAGTTCGCTTAAAAGGCACAGTCTGCCTCAACAGTTTGTCCACTTGTGCCTTATCCCCCTTTCAGCTTCTATTACATGCCCCCCTTTCCACTCAGGGATTGGCAAATTTGTCGCAGGAAATGTGCGTATATTGCTGACTGTGAAATCGGGTGTCTGGGGAGCTGAGGAGCGGAGGAGGTTGCCAAGTGCTCTGGGTAGGTGCCAGTTGCTCGACTGGGCGTCGAGTCCCTGCCTGCTGCTCTGCCGCCTCAAAGCGAAATCAATTTCCGTTATAGAACTGGTTTCGTCCTCTTCCTTGGGCACAAGTTTCTTCCTGTTGAACAAATAAATATTTTGCACCGGATGTTTGGGTCACAATCGCGTTCTCCAAGCAAACCAACAGATGTCTTTTACCTCGCATCCCAAAACTAACTTTCAACTTGCATTTGAAATTTTTGTTAAGTTGCTGCTCAGAAAAATCAATTTTTAAAGTTGCCATTGCTTGAAAATAAGTATACGAGTATTTATTTGATATTTAAATATTTATTTTGTGTGATTCAATGTTTGTAAATATTGGTTTGGATATTTTTTAATTTTGATTAAATGTAAATTATAAACATGTAATAGTAAACTATAAAATACTCTCAACAGCATCTGATTGGATTAATTAAAATGTAATATCTTATTCCTCCTTTCGTGCTGTCGTGGCAAATGTTATCGGCGGACCATTTCAAAAGTGAGTCCTGATCAAATAACAATTCAACTTGATGATAAATATTGCAAATTAAATAGTCAATAAAAAGTTTCAAATGTATGTCACGTATTTTCAATTCGTTTTATGCAGTTGAAACCAGTGAACCATTTATTGGCAATTATTTATATTATTTATAAATATACAAGTATTTACGTGTACTTCTGTTGCTTAAATTTTTAATTAATATTATGAATAAAATTAAATTACGCCAGGGCATTCGATAAATTTATTTATATGTTTATGTAATTGAAAATCGGTCAGCCACCTGGCGGAAAATCTCACCCTTAGGTGTAAGCTTTCCCCGGAGGGATTTGGATAAGGATAAGTTTGGAATTTTACTTGAGGGAAACAGCTTCATTAGTTGCCCAGCACGCAGTCTTCGAGGTCATCGGAAAAACCACAAAACTTCAAGGCACGCATTGCCCTCTTCTCACAATCTCAACTGTTGACGAGTCCTGATCCTGTCTGGACTGTTCGCAGTAAGCAGTGCCTTAAGTCACACACCGAAGAGAAGAAACTGGCAAACTTTTTGGCTCAACAATTTTTCTTGTTGTTTGGATTGATTTTTTTGCTTTTTTTTTGTACTTGGAATGTAGCTGAAAGTTTTATTAGGATTTTGCTGCCTTTTTTTAGAGAACTTTTTGCCTGTTTGTGACTTTGTGTTGACAATTGAAATTGATTTTGCGGTTCCTGACACAATGTGCTTTGTTGATTTTTGCAAATATTCGCTGTGAAATAATCACAAATTGCAGTCGAGTTTGCTTTGATTGCCGTATCGCGAGCACTTTTATTTCAATTTAAATGAGTTTTAAATTGCAAATACAAAAACTGCAATGACAACAACTAGCGGATTTTGTGTTATAGATAATGTCACATATCGAGTGCAAATTTGATATAATTTTTATGTTTACTCTGTCGTTATAAAGAAAGCAAATGTAAATGCACAAAAATAAATCACAAAATGTTAATTTAAAGAGTGTCAGTCGATGGAAGAAGTGAGGGAAGAGTGAAGTGCAGAGGGGAGAGGAAATGCGGCAAGATTATGCTCAACATAATTGACATTTTAATGCGCTGATAGTTGGCAAACGATAAAAACAGATTTAATATTCTGATAATTGCCACAACAATTATGCAACTTAATCGAATTGTCAACGCACTTGAAAACATTGCCGCATACCACACGGCGTATGCGCAATATTAATACTAAAAACTACAAATTAAACATTCGCTCGATTGACTCGAACAATGCTGATAACATTTTGTTATTGGGCTTATAATTTTAATGAAGTTTGTTCGGCAATGCAGTCAATGAAATGGACACAAGAGATGGAATCGATATATTTAATATTATTAGCACTATTTGTTGGTTATGATCGCATGAATATAATATTTTCAAGTCTATGCTTTAGGTTTTACTCTCTGCAGAGACTTGATAGGTCTGTATTAACGAGTGAAAACTGTAAGTCCCCTCATTGTTTGGCAGTGATGAGATTTGGTCATTTAACTTTTGGAATTTAAGTCGTATTCTCATATTCATATGACGCGTTCATGCATTTTATTTGTTTATTTGCTGCTTGTATTAAATTGAAATTGAAATGCCGCAGACCGCAGGGACAGAAATGACACTCAAACAGGCAAACGGACAGACAGACAGGCAGACAGACAGACAGAGACAGATGTCTGCTGATGTTGACAGTCGTCGCCGAAAAATGAGTACAGTGAACATTCTACACACGGCCACAGTCGAAACTGTTGCTCCAAAAGGGATAGCACTTTAAATAGCCGGATTCACTGTGGGTCCATGAAATCACTCATACGCCACCGCAACAATCTATACGCGCTGCGGTGGCGCCCAAAGAAGAGCATAGAGTGGAGCATAGTGTGGTGTGTGGTGAAGGGAGAGGGAAAGGGAGAGGGGGAGGGGGTGTTGCGGTGAGCGTGTAAAGCAAACAAAATGAGAGCACATAGTTTCATTATCCTTCGGCTCGTTGGGGCAAAGGAGCAAGGACGCGGCACGGACCTGACGCTACATGCGGCGCATTACAAATTTTCGAAATGAAACTGAAATCAAATAAAGGACAGCTCAGAGATACACACACACATACACACATACGCAGATACACAGCTATAGCTTCAGATTGAACTACAGCTATAGATACAAACACAGATACAGATACACGAGAACAAAAGCAACAACAATGCAATGCAATTAAAAATGGCTGTGTGAAGAGCATGACGAACAGGAGAAAACTGGAAAAGGAGCAAGGTATATTGTTCTAGAGAAGATTGAACGACAAAATGATATCCTGTAGAAAGAAAAGATACAGATAAAAAAGAAAAGAAATTATTAATAATGTGCAATATAAATTAAAAATCAAAATAGCCGAACTAAACATAATCTTCTGTACATTTTTGTCCTCATATTTATGGGTAAGGTATCTGAGACCATAACTAGTTCATCAAAAATAATGAATTTAAATGAAATAAGCTGTTATCTCCTACTTATCAAGCCCAACCTGGACTCTCCAGCTTGTTATACCCTTTTACACTTGTTTTGCAGCTAAAGGGAACAATACAAATGTAAACAAAAAGCAAATGTGGAATGACAAACATGCTGCGAATTTGTAATTTGTAATCTATAATATGAATTCGAATTCGAATGTTAAAGATGCAGATACATATTTCTGGCAGGTATGTCAGGTAAAAATGCGGAAAATGGCGAACGATGAGACTTGAAACATCTGAATATGATTGCAGCTCCATTTAATTGAGTTTCAGGAATGTTTTGGGCAAACTGTGGAGAAGGTGTGACGAGATCTACGAGAATAAAATGGCAACAATCCAATCAGCAATATTGTAATTGTATTGGCAGAATGAAAAATAGCGAACGAAAGAATGAAATAATCGAATGTATGAATACTATTTGCGGACATTGATTGAAAACGGAAATTGGCAAAATAACGCCATGATATAAATATAACTGTGGTTTAGCCATCAAAATTTACAGACTCACCTAGTCAAATTGTGGAAAACGACAAGCTACTCTATTGAATTTCTTTAATTAAAATAATTTCCGATCGATTCTTTTATGCAGTGAATACAATTAAATTTGCTTATTGTTAATCAAATAAATTTTAAGGTTTTGCCTTGCATAGAGATATATTAAAAAAACTTTGTTTGTTTTTATTGTTAAATTTATAGATGGACTGTTGATAAATTGCTTCAGCTATTTACACAATTTAAGTTTTTTATTTAATATATCGATTTGAATACATGAAAATATCAATTTTCCAATTTTTCGGAAATAAATGTGTACTTTAATTCATCAAATTATAAAAGAATTGTTAAATAAACAACATTATATTGAAAAGAAAGCCAAAAAGTAAAAAAAATTTGGAATGTATTAATTTTCATTTCATTGCTATATTAAAACAGCTTTAATTTTTAGCATAATATTATTACCATAAATTAAGATATTTTATGTGTGTTAGAACATTTGCTAATGTAATTGTGGATTTTAAAAGGATCAGTTGGAAATGGGAATCCCATCAATTTGACTGACATGTAATTGAATCGATTACGATGAGCCTATAACTTCTCCAATTGGCAATTATAAGAGCCTGTGAGTCCTTTGCTTTTGCTTTTGCCGCTTGCCTTTTGCCTGTTTTCTGTTGCCAATTGCCAACTACCATTAGTTGGTCGACTGACTGATTGCTTTGTCTTATCATGTGGCCCCTGTCATGCCCCGCCCCTTGCTACCAAATATCAAATACAATTCAATTTGCCATGTTGCCACACCTACTCAACTTGCCTCTGGGTTTTTTACTTTTGGCCTGTTGTTGTTGGTGCTTCTAATCAGAATTTGTAACCAATTTTTGGGTGCTGCGTACATTTGTTTCCATTTCCTTTGACGCTCTCGCAATCAGCCAGAAAGGCAGTCAGTCAGGCAGTAAGGACATTCGTCCAAATGCTGCAATCTGACTCTCAATCTGAATCTGAGTTCCTGAGAGCCTGAGAGCAAGCAACATTTGATTTTCCGATTGAATCAAACAATCAATTATCATGCCTTCTTCTGTCGTTTTTGCCATGTTGTTTGCAGCCAGATTTGCAAATTTTATTGGCCACATTTTTGTCAAGCTGACAAAGTGGCAAAGCAACATCCAAAAATGGCAAAGGTAATGACTGCAGGCAGAACAACGCAGCAACAAAGAAAATAAATCAGTAAAAATGTCAAAAGTTTTCTCTTTTCCCAAATCTTTTGTGGTGAATAAATTGTTTGCAATAACAAACAAAAAAGTATATTAATTTATTCAGTTTGCTAAAGAACCCGTGGGTAGAGGGTTATTTTATCTTAGATATGACATATTGATGAACCATGTCGTTCAATTAATACCACAATAAATCGTTGAAATCCAATTTAAATAGTGTCATAAAAGAATGCAATTGAAGTAACCATTTAAAAAACTATTAATTAAATTTGACATGCAATATAATTTTTAACCAGACTCTCAATTCAGATAATGATATTTACAATTTAAATGAGGATTTACAACTTCTGTAGTTTGCTATTTATATTTTGTACATTACCAATGACTTAATTAGTAACACATCTATAAAATACATCTATACTATATTCCAACATTTTCTATAATTTTCCCAACAACCGCAAGCATTTTGAGTGCTCGTATCAAGTTGCATTTGCCAGGCTTAATTTTCCATCGCAGCGCGTTCTTTTTTTTTCGCACACACACTTAACTATGTCAACAGGAAGTCAAATGGCTTGCGAATGCAAACACATACACACACACACACACACACACACACACACACATACATGCAGAGTCAAAAAAAATGGCGCACATAAATATCCGGTCCGCCCATCCGACAGCATTTTATGAGCATGCGACTGAGCCGAAGATTGTTTATGGTGGCCAATAGTTGATTCATCGCATTTAATGGATAATGCTCGCATATTCAGCATAAAACGTAACAGATACATCAGAGTATGGCAGAAAGAGAGAGAGAGAAAAAGGCAGAGAAACAGAGATGGCAAATGGTAGTAAAAACACTCTAAGCATGTGAGATATTTTTCTCAAATTTATTTTCTTTTTTCATTTATTATAAAATATGATTTAATGGCAACTTTTTCTTTTTTCTTGGCATTCTTGGAATTCTGTTGCCTTCTTCTTGTTATTGTCTTTGGCAACAGGCGCAAATTGTCTTGTAAGACCAGCTTTTCATTCATTGCCAATCCCCAATTGTCAAGAAATGCCGATGGCTTATCATTTAATGAACTGCACATGAACAGCAATAACAACAATAGCAATGCAAAGAACAGCAAATATAACAAGAACAACTAAATGAGTACGAGCTGTGCTTTATTTCATATATATACTCACATGGCTGACATAGGGTATGTGCTATTATACCCAATAGTTATAAAGTGGTTAAGAAAAACTCATTACTTTCTTCCTTCCTCAATATAAATAGAAAATAGTTAAGATTCTTTTTTTGGAATGTTTTCTATAATTTGTCAAACCTATTAAAGTATACATAGTTTATTTATATATCAGCTTTTATTTTAAATTAATTATTTATTTTATATTTGTTTTTCTATACTACTCGGTTTGCTTTTGCTTAGAAAAAAAGCCATGCACATATTTCTATAAATTAAATGCTTTTAAATACAATTTTCAGTAAGTATAATTCTTGTTATCCTTGACTTTTATATATTAGCTTAAAAAAATAAACTTCTGTCTAAAGTGTATTTCCAAATCTTCCCATACGTTGGATTAAATTGTCAATAACTATTAGACTTTGCTAAACCTTAGACAGAGTATATTTAATAGATTAAATCACATAAAAATAATATTTATTTTTTACTTGTTATCCCATGTAAAGGGTATTTGTTAGTTAAGAATTCTCGAATTGAGTCTTCCCATCTTTATGTTTTTTTAGACCACGTACTTTAAAAAAGTACAGTGGTCTATTAACTTTGTCACAAAAAAAATGTGCGTAACAGGCAGAAGGAGGCGTGGCCGACCCCATAAAGTATATATATTCTTGATCAGCATCAACAGCCGAGTCGATATAGCCATGTCCGTCTGTCCGTCTGTCCGTCTGTCCGTCTGTATTGACGCCTAGATCTCAGAGACTATAAGAGCTAGAGATACCAAACTTGGGATTTAGGTTCGTCTTTATTGCACGCAGATCGAGTTTGTTTTAGATTTTGGCCACGCCCCCTTAAACGCCCACAAATTAGATATATCTTAATTATAGCGACAATTTAAAAGATAGACATTCCTAATAAGGCATAGACGAAGAAACCATTATTATCCACATTTGCTGAAAATTTCATCGCGATCGGATAATAAACAGCCAAGATATGAAGCAATTAAAATCTCCTTTATTTGCCTTATCTTATCAGCAACAATAACAACAACAACAATCACAACTAGGTAACAATTGCATCTGGCTTACACTCTAGTAAGAATGAAATCTATCGTAAGACCATCGCTTACCAAGGCAGGCAGTGGCGCGATGTGCAGAGCGTCGGAACTCTGAGTTCGGGTCTCGGGTTCGAACTCTAGGACAGACAAATTTTTTTTTTTTTTTAATATATTTTATATTCAATTAATTTGTTAGTATATGATCGGCATACTTTTTTTTAAATGCTATTCAATTTTAAAAGGGTGTTGGCAGAGTTCCTAACTGCGAAATATAAAGTCGCTGAAGTCTTAACATATTTGTATTTTGGCCACGTACGCCCATTGGCTTTGGTGGCCTATGGTGCTAAATTCCCGTCAATTTTGCAATGATCGGGAGTCGCGGGTTCAACTCCCACCATAAACAAATTTTTTAAAAATTATTTCTTATTAGCAGACTTTTTAGAACATTGGTCCGCGGCTCGAATCTCACGTTGGACAGATGTTTTTTTTGATTTATGATTAATGAAAATTTTAATTACATTTTTATAAATGTTGTATGTTTACATCAATTCGATATTTGTGTTATTTTGTTTTATTTTTGGTTAAAATATATTAAATACTTGTAGCGACTTATATTATTTTTAGCAGGGTTTGCTTTTGCATAGTAAGTACGTGGTCTCCGACAGTCGAGTAAGCTCGACTGTAGCACCGTCGACTAGTTTTTTACTTATTTAGGTCAACTTTATTATATGCACATAATTACAAAAGCCAACAAACTGGCAGTTGTGGCGTGTGTTGGCCAGAGATAAAGCATTTATTAAGACAGACATGTGGGAATTGCTGACTATAATGTCTGGCTGACAGAGGGGCAAACAAAGTAAGTACAGTAAACTCACTCTTGCCGAGACTTTTTCACACTTCCGTTTCCATTGTGGGAAATTAGGGAGAGGAAGAAGATGAGGAAGAAGAAGTCGTCTCTCATTTATTTGCGCTGCTCGAATAATAAGAAATAATGTCATTCTGTATATTCTTCGTATTCCTTTGGCCTATTGTCTATGTCCTGCCTACGGAGAGGGAAGAAAGAGGGAAGACTTGGCCTTCGCTTTTGAGCCAGAGACTAAAATATTTATACGACAAACGACAATTTTGGATTTATGTTTGTGCCTTTTTCCTCTTATATTTTTCTTTTTTCATTTTTTATTTTTGCAGTCAGCAAAGGACCTATAAAAGTGGCTGAGTTTCGTTTTTCTTTCATATTCACGTTTATTCGTATATAAATAAGTATATATATGTTTTTTTCTGGTGTATAGAACAGGAACTGGTCCATAAATAGCACCGCCATGGCAGACGCTCTTGTGTGTGCGAATTTATATGGCAATGGCCAGGAAATTGTGTGGCAATAGAGACGAGTGAGTGGGAGTGAGAGGGAGGAGAGAGGAGCGAGAGGATGTGACGATGGTTTGAAACTGGAACAGCAAATTAAAGTGTTTCGCATTAATTGAAGTAGATTTTGATGAGTGTCGAGCTATGTTTCTAGCCTTATTTCCCACTTGGCACATTTTATTTAGCCATTCCATTTCGGTTGTTGTTGGCCATGTTTTCTAAATTGTTAGCCAATAGCTAAAGCTTCCAAATCTTATGGCACATTTTGCTACTCTACAAACAACGCACACACACACACACACACACACACACACATTTATACACACATGCGCACACAATAAAAGCCACTTCATTTTCAATATCAAATTTCCCAAAAATTTGGCCAAACAGCAGCCGCAACCACTTGAAAATGTTCCCATAGCTCAATTAAAGGCCATTAGCTCAATATCGGAAAAATGCTTGAAAACCTCCCTGTTGTTAGTGTGTGTGTGTGTGTGTATGGCCAAAGGATATACAAGACGCATTGAATTACGCAGACAAAAGACCAAGGCATTCAAAATTTCCATATGCAGGAATTCACATACTCGCACTCATTTCCCATTTCCCATTTCCAACAAAGCTTTTTCGCCTGCGGCATTTTACTAGATGTTGAAATACCCTCGTCTTGTCGTGTAATTAAAGTTTTGCACAAGTGTCGATAAATTATGCGGAAGATGGTTGATGGTGATGGTGATGGAGATGGTGATGGTGATGGTAGTCTGAAGTCGGGCAGTTGCTGCTATGCAAATGGCTTACAACTTACAAGTTTCAGCTGGGAGCTAACCGAGTGAGCGCAGCGACAGATGGACATTCTTTTGGCTTTCGAATGACAGGCACTTCATCATCGTGTCCTTCGGCGAGTGTGTAATTCATCACGCGAACAACCACAGTCTCTTCCCCTTTTCCCTTCCCTTTCCCCTTCCCAACAACTGACTTGACATGTTGAGCCTGCATTTGAGTGGGCATTGGATAAGGAGGGAGGGAGAGAGGGAGGTAGGAACAGGAAATTACTGTGTTGTTGCTGAGTGCGCTTTAAGTTTTGGCAGCAGAAACCTGGAATGCCATTAACCAAGTTGACATTAATCGCCTTGACTTTCAGCGAACAACAACAGGAACAGGCAGCACGTGTGTGGATTTTACAAAACAGGCTCAGGACAAGGCCAAAGGCATCCGAGCAGGGCTTGTAATGTGAAAACAATTAAGTATGTAATATGTAAATGTGCCAGAGCCTACAAGGAAGTCGACACAGAGCGAGAAGGAAAGGGTGAGAGGGAGAGAGAGTGAGGGAGAGAAATCTATCAAGAGGTGGCAGTTGCTGACTTGCCGAATGACAGTAATTCCTGATGTCAAGTTTCTCAATCAGCTGACACAACATGGGACACTTGAGTTCCCTTATTATTATGGAAACTTCATCTTATATTATTCTTTCATTTGACAACTTCTAAATGGAGGATTTTTACTCATATTTCTTGACTTTTTCACAGTGTTATTGCTTTAATGCGATGGACTTGGATTAGTTTAACTAAGCATGGTCCTAATTCCAAGCTCATAAATTCAACTTAACTTATACACATATATATTTGTCGTAAATATGCATAACATTTAGTTGCTGTCAGTTTTATGAATTGGATTTGTATGCTCAGTTAACTGTTCACAGCGCCTATCTGCTGCCACGCCCACTGTGCGCCTACACACAGGATGTTAAATCCCATTAATTTATGTTATGGATAGGAAAATAGTTAACACAACCGGACTAAGCTGCTGGCCAATGAATACGGTTGATCCATTAAACAAGATTACGCATACGCCTCGCAGTCCCCATTCAAGTTTCATTCTTAATGCTCCTTGTTGTTGTTGCTCTCATTATACAGTATCAAATTTCTATAGCTTAATGAACAACTAATTCTCTTGTCGAAGTCAAAGTCCCCCCTCACCCCCTCCTGACCATTCCCCTTCGCTTTCTCTCTCTTCCCCTCGCTCTTTCTCTCTCTTCTTCTGAAGCTACATTAATTTCCTGTTGCAGTGATTTGGCCCGAGGGGGACAAAACTAAACTAAACTGTACATAACATGCCACTTGCAACCGGCAATCTGCATTCTGCAACCTGCTACATGCCTCATGCCTCATGCCACATGCCACATGCTGCCCGCCGCCTTCACATCCAATGAGCAAAATCGAACACAATGCACGAGTCCATAATGAACACGGATAGATTTATTATTTATTGTATTTAACCATAGTCCATTGTCATAATTTGCCCCTTATCTGCCCTCCCCTCACCCTTCTTCCACAGATCACTTTGTGCATTAATGTTAATGTAATTACAAAATTCACATCTGTCTGGTTACTTGATGTCTAATAAATGCGAGGCAGGCAAATTCAATTGCTGCCAATTTGATATTCCAAATGCCTAATGCCAGAAAGATTCAAAATCACATAGTTTCCAAACTATTTTACATCATAATGTTATGTGTAATTATAAATGATAACAGTTAAGGGCTCGTATGCAAAGAACAATTAATAATTAAGACATCAATTGTGAATATACAAACTGGAAAGGAAGGAATTAAGAAAAAAGTTTGCAGTTTAATGAAATAACTTATTGTGAGAGATCTGTTATCATAATTCTACTAGGTTTAAAATGTTTCTGGAACAAAATTAAAAAAGGATTTTCAGCATGCTAAAGTTCCCAAGTAATTAAATTATTGTGTGCTCGACGAATAATTGTTGAATATTTTCAATTTTCCAATTTTATTTTTCCCATAAAGTAGATAATGCAACAAAAAGTGGAATATATCAAATTTCACAAGGGAGCTCCTTCAAGAAATTTCCCAAGTTTATGTGATAATTTAGATCGATTGTCACCCAACAAAAAGGGATCTCATTTCACCTTAGATGGGCATGCTGTTAATTCTCAGTGTACATTTCCATCTTTGCCACTTATTTCTATGGACCATCAAATTTGATAACATAAAGTGTGGCAACTTCCTGTCCTCCTTATCGCCATCGCATGCCACATTCACAATATTTTATGTGCATCTTATCCGCAAAACATTATCAAAAATCGCTTACAACCAATTTGATTTTATTAAAACGAGCGCCCCAAAGCGTAGCTCCCTCTCTTTCTCACTCTTCCCTCTCTCTTTCTGCTGCTAATCATAAGAATCGCCTCAGAAAAAAATGCGAATGAAAAACCATGCAGAGCATTTGGGTAGTTTATATAGTATATGAGTCTTTACGAGTCTGACGATGACGATTAGCATTAAAGTTCGCTGACAGAGGGAACAAGTGGAAGGGGGGAATGGTGGGAGGGGGCGGGGGGAGACAGCATAAAACCGTTTTATGGACGCCCATAAACAGGTGAGAGGCGGACTCTCATCTGGCAACCGAATTTCTGCCTTTTTTTGCAGAAATGTTTCGGTCTTTCAATGAACACAACGCGCACACGTTGCCAGGTGGCATTGATGCGAATCGTGGAGCATGTGGCATGTGGCATGAGGTGGCTCATTCGTTCCGGCGTTGACTCTCTCAAAATGGCCGCACATAAAAATTATATTAAGTCATAAAACCGTGCCACATACATACACATATACGAGAGCACCTCTTAGCGCACATAAAGAACATATTTTATTTGCGGTCAACGCAATTCAATTCGCATTTTGACAACACTGTTGCCAAGTACACAAATTACTTTATACGGTTTTGTCCCCAAGGAAAGCGCTTAAATTTGACTAATTTTGAAGAGAAAACTGTAATTAAACTAGAAGTGATTAAAACTGATTACAGGTTGTTAAAGCAAGTGAAGAAGTCACTTAAGTTGAGGTGTTTGTAATAGCGTAATTTTGGTGTTGACAGCTCTATGTTTAAAAAGATATAAAACTGAGTCCTAAAGCGACAGCCAATAATGATATAAACCAGAGGTGGGCACGCAATGGCTCCGGGAGCCAGCGGCTGCTAGCGAATTTATGACAATTGAAAGCAAATTGAAAAGTTGCAGATTCTATTTATTAAAATAAAATTCAAATCTGCGAATAGTAGTTTAAAACATTCCTTTTTAAAAGTTCTCAATATTGTCAAATGTTGAAATAATCTTATTTTTAAATCTTTTGTTCCTTAATTAAAACTCACTAAATATATGTGCTCATAAGCTTAATTTTAAAATGAAAAAAGAGAAATAGAGATAGATAAAAACAACATGGTTAGCAATTTATTAAGCTTTCAGCTGTAATTCAAAGTCAGAGTGTTCAGTCAATATAAGTATAAGTAATCTGGCTATTTTGAGAGTTAGAGACTCTCTCTTTGAGGAAATAAATAAAGAAAATCTGATTTATTGACTAAGGAAAAGGAATACAAATCGCAGTGCATCGCATTGCTCTTGGGATTAGTTAAAAGTAAACCGATTCCAGAGTTTGCCCCAAATAAGATTTCAATTCTTTTTGCGAGCACATTTCAATTTATGCTCATTCCTTGGCCTGTTCAATATGCCAGTTACATGCAGATGCCACGCCTCCCGCCTCCGCCTTTCGGCTGTCACTTCCGTCTCTCTCTGTCTCTGTCTCTGTCTCTCTCTCTCTTTCTGGTTGCAAGTTGTGCTAGCATAAATCGCAGAGCATATTACACAATGCGATGCGTGCCTGGCTCAATGGAGGAGACCCACGAAGCACAGTCAACGACGTTTTCAGACCCTGCGCTTAATAAGTATAAAGGGTACAAACTGTTGATCACAAGCAAAGTGTGCGTCGCAGGTGGCAGTATTCAAAAAAGTAAAATAAGTTTAATACATAAAATTATGATGATAAGTTTTTATATTTATATTTGAATTTCAATAATGTGTATCTCTATTATTTGTATTCAAATTCTTACTTGTGTATTTTACAGGATAAGTGCAGGGTGTCTGAATGTCCAGTTGGCTCGACTGTAATGTTTGCCACCAGTTTGGTTCGACTTTGCCCCACGTTGTGTTTGCATTTGCAACCAAGGAGGGCGGAGGGAGGCGACACTAAGGGGCACCAACTTTTTGCTATATGCTGCATTTGCCCTGTTGCTGCCACACAGCGGCAGATAGTGAAGCTCAAAGGATGGGGAGCAGCGGCGGCTGCATAGAGTGCATCCTGGCGAATCCTCCTGCTGCTCTACGTGTCCTGCCTGCGAAAGCATTCAAATTGTTTACCGTATGAGCGGCGCGCACGTGAAAGCCAAAGAAAATTGTAGTAAATTTTAAATGGCACGGCAGCAAAAATGTGCAACGTCGCCCCCCATCCGTCTCTCCAGCCAACGATTGTGGCCAGAAGCTAGCTGGTTGCTCCTTGACGCAGTGTAATTTATTGGCAGCACGTTTATCATGCCGTCTACTCCGACTACAACTATGACTCCGACTCAGAGTCAACTCGTCTCCTCGGGTAAGCCCAAAAAATGCAACCATGCGGTGCATGCAAAAATGCCTATGCCACATAGGCAACCAGGACTACAACTAGGACTAGGAACAGGCGAGGATGCCTGCTTGCCACAACATTCGCACAAATTGCATCAAACTATACGATGCCGAGTTGAGCTGAGCTGAACTGAGCTGAACTGAACTGAGCTGAGCTGAGTTGCCTGGTGCCTTTCCACATCCTTGCCACATCCTTTTTACTTACTTTTATCCTCGGCCAAATGTTTGCCGAGCGTTTTGGCCCGTTCGAGGTCTGTGTGTGTGTGTGCAGACCATTTTATTGTTTGTCTTTCCAGGGAGGGAACGAAGACTGCGCCTGATGCAACATTCATTAAAATGTTGCCAATGTGTTTTTGTGGCAAATTGAAGCTGCTCCCCAGCCGGGCTGCCTGCAACAAAGCCACCAGTCCCATTATCCCTTGTTTCCCTCCTCAAAACCAGAGATCTCTCTTTAGGATATGCATTCCCCGAATTGTTGCAAATGCATGCGCCTACATTTATATGTGGGAGCAAAGGATTAGGCTCCAGTCTGGAGGCGGTGAAAAAGTCTGCCCAGATAATGGAGGGCAACTGAAAAGGAATTGCTCCATAAATAAAACACACACATAGCTACAATTTAAAGATTTTATGAAAGTTCATAATTTTTACTTTTTACTTTTAGCTCGAAACCAAAGATGAAGAGATAGAAATGTTAAGCTTTTCAGAATATAGATTACAACAGCTTTAAATTTATGGAAAAACTTGAAGAAAAAATAAATGCATAAACCAAATAAGATAATATATTAAAAAAATCAAAGATAAAGCAAACTGAAATTGATAAAGTCAGAAAGCAAAAATGTGGACACGGAAAAATACCCTTGAATTAATTTGGATGCCAATAATTGAGACATGCCAAATTCAGTTATTGGTATCTTCTTCTCCCAACTATCTCCATCTCTCTCCATGTTGAAAGGAGCAGCAACTGCATCTAATTGTTATTTAACTTAATCATAAATGCTGGCAATTAAGTAGACTGGACTGGATGGTCAAGTACAAGTAAAAGCCAAGCCAAGTCTTCCGCAACTGTTGACACTTTGTTGGCAATTAGTTTGGCCAATGCGGAGTTGGTAAGAGGAGGGCGGGGAGTGTGGCAACGTGGCAAGTGCCCGATACAGGCAATCTACAAAATCGCAGCAATTTTTTTCAGCTAATTGGCTAGTGAGAAAGAGAGCGAGATAGAGAGAGAGAGAGTGAAAGGGAGGCAGAGATGTTGTGAGAAAATTAATTAAAATGCTGCTTTCTTTGCTATTTGCTCAACAAATTGCTTCAAATGCGCATAAATCAAATTGTTCACACCGTTCGAAGGACGCAGTTACACATTTTCCCCCAAACACAACAAATTCAATTTTCCATGCATATTTTATTTGTTTATTGTGCGTGTGTGTGTGTGAGTGTATTTAAAGCCGCACTCCCGAGTGGCGCCACTTGAAAGGGAGCACGTTGCAAAGCTTACAAAGGAGGCAGGGAGGAGGATTAAGGGCAGAAGGAAAAGCTGCTGAAATGGAATATTAAACAAAAATGTAAATGCTGAAAAAATGGCAAAAGACTCCCCAAGCGGAGTCTACTCCGAGTGTGTGTGTGTGTGTGTATGTGTGTGTGTGTGTGGGTGTGTGTGTGTGTGTGTGTGTGTGTGTGTGTGTGTGTGTGGTGGTGTGGTGCTGATTTCCGGGTGGTGCCTGATTTCCTGTGCCTGACAGAACACAGCGGCTGTCAGCCTGTTTTTGATTCATGCGTTAAATGAAAATTAATCCGATTTAATCTGTCGCTAATTAGGTTTACTCTGGGATTTGTTTCGCACCTCTCACAGGCGAGTCCAGTTTCCTCCTCCAGTCCCTCGTGTCCTGTCCAGTTCGGAGCTGTCCTGGCCAGCCACATGTTTGTTCTCCATTTCTGTTTGGCATTCGGTGGGGCAACATCAATTAGAGAGAGATTTTCAACCAATTAAATGCACAATATTCGCAGATATATTATGGACACTGCCATTTACCATTTGATACTTAACGTTGGGGTACAAATTTCACTTAGATCAACAGACGAGTCATAAATAAAAAGATGAGGTAAAGCAGCTATAATGAGATTGAGAGTATAAAGGAGAGCAGGAGCAGAAAGAGAATGGAGCAATGTTAGAAGAGGGAGCAAGGAGAAACAATAAGGAGACATATGAGATGATGGAGAAGGAATTTAAAGGAGTGAGAAGAATGCGGAGAAAGCAGGAGGTTGCATATTTATATCAGGATCAAGAAAGGAGAATAGGAGGAGGAGGAGCAGAGGCTAAAAGTAGACGGTGTGTGAGAAGTTAACACAGAAGGAACAGGAACAGACCTTAGAATGGGATCAAAAGTGTGCAGATGAGGTGCAGAATGAGTCTGGGCAGGACTAAGCAGATAAGCAATGAATAGAATAGCCAAAAGGGGAGTAAGACCAGATGTAGAAGCAGGAGAAAAGAGCTTTAAATAAAGTTTCCAACTAAACCGACACATAGCCCAAATCATCGCTGATGATGACACTCATACGCACTGTTGCCTTTCAATCTGGACTGCACCACCGCACCACAGCACACCACCGCACTCCCTTTGCTGCATTTTGTAGTTGCTGCTGTTGACAACATTGTTTCACTGACTGGCTTCTAGTTTGGTCTGGCTTGGGTCTAGTCCTTGTCACTGCCTCATTTCCATAACGCACACAAATAGACACAGGGACACACACACACATGCACACACCATCAGTGTTGCCAGAATTTGACAGTCAAAAAATGATAAAATTACAAAAATTACAAATATACTTTAGTAAGAAATAAAAAACAAAATAAATTAATATAAATAGAAAAACAAAAAGCAAACAGCAAAGATTTAAAAAAGAGAGATAAATTAATATAAATAGAAAAACAAAAAAGCAAACAGCAGCATATACTTAAATATTAAAAATTGTAAATTAAAGTAGCAATGAACTAAAAATATCATTCAAGTCTTTGCATACAGTTTAAATATATTTATTTAGAGCGAAATTTATAATTTAAAAGAAAATTAGATTGATGGATATTTAATAAAAACATTACTTTTAAATCCAAAGCAAGCTCTACTTAATTTTAAAAAATCTAGAATTTAATCAGTAAATTGTATGCTAGAACTAGCCATAAATAGGCTAAAGTGGCAACACTCTTTTACACACATGAGAAACAAAACAAAACAAAGCAATGCCAATCTGAAGTTTCATTACAGGCGAAAGGATGCGCTGCTCCTGCTCCTGCTCCTGCTCCTGTTCCTGCTCCCGCTCCCGTGCCCGCTGCTGTTGCATCCACATCCCCATGCAGTGTGGCATGTTTGTGCTTTCATTTTTGGCCATGTCAAAAAGCCGACAAAAACCAAAACAGATTCTGCTCATCGCCTTCTCGTCGTTGTCGTCGTCGTTGTCGTCTGTCTGGCGTCTACAGTGCCTGCCTAGATAATATGCTTAATACGTTTTTATGTGCCTGGCAGGCGGTTTGGTCCAACTTGATCCTGGCATCGTCCTGACTGCGTTTTTTGGGCTGATCCCCTTTCATTGTTATTGCCAACTGCTATTGACTGTCTGTTGCCTCGCGTGAAATCAAATTTCCACTGAAATGACTTTTGGGCCCACAACAGAAACTTTTGTTTTTTGCGCCTTCGTCATGAATTATGCATAAGGACACTTGGCCAGAATGTGTGAGTTGCCAGGATGCTGACTGGCTGTACGGCTGCTGCTTCGGTTATCAAAAGCTATTGACCCATTAACGGGTTTTCGGTCGGTGTTTGCCAACAACACTCGAGAGCGACGCCTGCAAACTACAAACTAATTAACATAACGCATTAAACCAGCAAACACTTTGGAATTATGTCAAGTGTCGAGGCGATGGCATCAAAGGATTGTGTTTTTCTCTCTCTCTCTTTTTCTCTTTCTCTGCCTTGATAAGTTTTTGCAACTGACAACCCATTTTTGCATCAACTGAAATGCATTAATCGAGTGGGGAATAGGGAGGGAATCAGAAGGAATTGGACGCGCTTTGACACGCGCTCCCGACACTTAAGGCAACATCTCAAAGCAACTCGCCGCCATTGACATGGCAGCACTCGGAGGCGACTCGGAGGCAACTTGGAGGCGACAGCTGACACAAGGCGCCTCATGCTGCATATTAAACAAACAAGACTCAAGTGGCGCCACTTGGGAGTGAGTCAAAGGCAACAAATTCCATCTTCTTTCAACCGGCAACTGCCAACTATTCCACTATCCCACGACCAACTGCATTCCACACTCGAGCCAATGCAATCTTAAGTATCTTTCACTTATCAGCCAGGTAAGTTGACATTAGATACACCGTATCTAAAGAAGATTGTTGCGATTGTCAGCTTGTTAACTTTCTTGTTGCCACTTATTACTCATGTAAGTCGACAGACACTGACTGCTCACAGTTGTTTAACATAAGCTGCAAATGTAATGCAACAGCTCTTGATTTGCTTTTAACATAAAATGATAAGTGTATGTGAAAGTAAGCATGTCTAGACATGACGTTTATACTTAAGTTTTACTTTGATTAGCATGGACAATGAAACGTTCCCAACGTAAATTAAATTTGTAATTTAGGTCACTTGACCAGCGATCCAAGACTATTGTCATCTTTGAGACGCCAGAACCAGTTGAGAATTCTAAGTCGCAAAAGTGACAAAATAGGTGCAATGCTGATCTAGTATTGAAACAACATCTCTCATCGTTTCTTTAATCATATCTCTCATATTTTTTCTAAGAATTTATCTTTTCATCTTCCACAAGTTGCCAAATTTTGTTATCCCGTCAGTTATTTGACCAGCTCGACATTGCGACTGTTTGCCATTGATTGCTTGTAATTAATGGAACACACAGCCGACCGTAATAAGCAATTACATAAAAGTTGATGTAATTATTAATTATTTAATGTAAATATAAGTGGATGTATGTATATGTTATGTGTGCTTTTCTCGTACATAAATACATGTAAACCGGATACTCGCCTGCTCGTTAGCTCTGTCGCATGTGACGCACAATAAATGTATTTAAATTTATTGCATAATAAAGATTAAATATTTATTTACACAACGTTTCAATTAACTTTCGGCTTTTTCGTGCCACGCCCCCCAAGCGTTGGCCATTTTCATTGTTTTTGTTTCGCGCCAATTTAATTATAAAATTTATTGTTTAAACTTGCGCTACAGCTACAAAATGGCGGCCCAAAAACCGGAAGTCAACAAGTTGAACGACCTTCCCGCGTCCGGACGCCACGCTACCTCACTCCGCCCTTCTCCTGGACTCCCTTTGGTTGCCACCCGGCGGGGAATGTGCCACATATTATGCGGCCGGGCATATCGAGAATGTGCGACACCCAGAAACCCAGAAACTTGCCATAAATTTCAGTCCAGCACTCGCAAAGCCAAATGGCAAATGGGTTAAGGATTCCCACTGGTTGCAGAGTAAACTAGAGGAGAGGAGGGGGGAAGAGGGAGAGAGTGGCAAGGGGAGGCTACAGTCGGAACATTTGCAGCATTTTTGGTGTAAATTTCACTCAATTGACATTTGGGCTATGAGTCGAGTCAGAGTCAGAGTCGGAGTCGGATCCGAGCTGAGTTGAGTTGAGTTGTCGAGAGAATTGACCATGCCCCCTTATGGCTATAACTGAATTTGTGTTGCCTCTTTTTTTTTGCGGCACTTCAAAGTCAACGCAGCTGCTGCCCGGAAAAAGTGCGGAAACTGCACGGAAACGGAAGTCGCAGTGGCAGCAGCACCGTCCTCCCATTTAACGATGACATCAGCTGTGCTGACCAGCGCCACACTTCTGCCTCTCCTCCTATCCAAGCTCTCTTTCTCTCTCTCTCTCCCACTCCTCTTCCCTTTGTTCCCTCTGGAGACGAGCACGAGGTTGGAATCGCGGCTGCTGTCGCTTTCAAAAATTCATATTCGTAATTGTTGACTGTATTGTCGCTGGCATTGTTGCCAACTAGCCAAAGGACAACCACAGTGCACGCTCGCTAAATGTGATTGCAAGTCGATAAATATTAAAGCTTAAAGTGGCCATAATTAGTTAAATTAATTGACAAAAAAGCTCATAAAATAACAGTTGGTTATATTTAATTTAAATTCCTTATCTCGATTCCTAGTGCTACAAGCTAACGATTATTATTTAAGGCACGAGTCACTATTATAATTATTGATTTTAAAATAATTACAAAAATGGAAATTATAATAATTTAAGCTTTGGTGGGAATCCTTAACCCATAAATGCCTTCGATTCAGCTAATTTAAATTATTGAAATACATTCTGATTAACTGTTTCACAAAAAATAATATATAGCATTTAAATTATTATCTATGTATAAACAATTATCCAACCTACTTTAAATTAAATTACACTGCAAAAGAATAATACTGATTATGATTCATCCAATACATATGTGTATTGTATAACGAGTGAGCACTGTATTCTTAAGTCCTTAAAGTTGTCAGAGCATTTTACACTTTATCTCCGACATTTTAGAGCATGCGAAATATAAAATATTTCACTGCTAATCTTTTGCGGCGGAACTTTCGTGTTCCGGCTCAGTTTTGCAAACACTTTCCGTTTTGTCGAAATGTTTTTTCCATATGTCTTGCATATTCCATGTCTGGCGGAGGACAGAGGGAGGGATGTGGTTTAATATCGTTGCCAGCGAGAGCTTTGAAGTATCGTATGTGTTAGGTTTTTATTCATACTGGTATGAATTCATAGTTCCTGACTATGAGAGTAATCGGCTTTTAACAAGATCGCTTCACTAATTAATTCCTTTTTCATTTTTTATTTCTCATTAGTATAAAGTAATTTTGCTCTATATCATTTGTATTTTGAAAGTGATCTTTTGTTTATACATTTCCTACACTTAATTTTTGATCTTTTCCTTGCCATAACTATCTTTTGAATTGATCTTTTGGCCATCGTAAAATGTCACATTAGTGGCTTTGCTCTGGGGGAAATTAACCCCCCATGGTGATAAATATTATTTTTAGCTTTTTCTTCGCTGATAAGCGTAAACCGAAAATAGTTGAAACTTTTACCCAATGAGAAGGAGAGATAGAGGGAGAGGGAGAGAGAGGGAGAAAGAGGGTTCAATGCATTCGGAATGCACTTAGCTGAGTGCCGCCTGCATTATAATGTACAAGATACATATAACGAGCACATATCATATTTATGCCCATGGAGGTCCCTCCACACCCGCACTGAGCACTGACTGGGGGGGAGGTTCCTCCACTTCACTCCCTCATACTCTGTCTCCGTCTCCGTCTCAGTCTCCGTTCTGCTTCGAGACGGAGTCAAGTGCGGAGTCGCCGTCGCCGTCAACGTTCGGTTAATTGCGGCGGAGGCCGTCGCTGATGAGTTTAATTGAAATAATGCGCTCGACGCTTGGCGGGGGCTGGGCCGGAAAGTGTTTTTGTGCTCGGAACATTAATAATATTTCTCTTTATAGGTTGTACCCTGTTAACATAAAATGAATGTAATGAGTAGTTCAGCTACTGAAAAAATTGGAAAAAAAATAGAAGCAGGCAGTTTTTGTTTTATTAAATAAATTTACAACTAGTTTATATCTGCCGGGTACTGGGTATCTTCCAGTCGACTACTCATTTCTCTTTTCATATTCTTTTATTTCATCTCTTTGTCTCTTTAACGAAGTTTGCGCCGAAAAAAGCGTACAAGAAATAAAAGCGAAGCTGTCAAAATGTTTAATTGTCAGCAGCGGGGAGCGGAAAGGAACAGCCCTAATGCACAACCAAGAGAGAGGGAGATAGAGAGGGAGATGAAGAGGGAAGGGGCGTTTCGAACCATTAGCCAAATGAAGCGCATGATTTGTCACAATTCTGGATTGCACTTCTGTCATTTCAATTGGGCAATTGCGCATTCTTTCACTCGCTTCAGAAGCCTCTCAAGTATTTGCCCGGATTTCTGATGGAACTTTGAATAAAACAGAGTAGTCAATTATGACTTAAAGCTTGCTGACAAATATGTTAGCTTAATGCATTACAGTAAATACTGCCTAAGTACGAGTACAGCTTGCGCTCGAGTTGAAAATAATTTCACGTCGCCTCGCTTCAAGTTTTGTTGAACTTTCTGCATATTTTTGGCCCAGAAGCGCGCGACTCGAAATGATCTATTGTGCTTGGGGGCGGCTGGGGTGAGATGGGCGTGGCTGCTGCTATCAGAGCATTTGCAAAGTGAATGCGCAATAAATGGGCAACACCCGTATCCCATTCGACAAGGATGTGGACCGGATGTGGATCCGCACAGTGGGGTCGAAATACGCTGCTTAAATCTAAATGCATTGCAGCAAAACTACTTTCGATAAAGAAGTTGCTTTTCTTTATTTATTACATTTTAATAAATGCTAAAGACAATTTAAAAATACATACTAAAACATCAGAAAATCAAGATTTCTAGCATTTCAAATGTGTCTCGCCTTTATTTTATTAATATAATAAAAGCTTGGTATATAATTTATAAGTGTAAACAATAAAATAATAATTTATACAATTCTTTCAACAATACTTTTAAAATTCAACAATATCTATGCAGTTGACTTATGTCACCCTTAATTTCTTCTATTTTTTGCATTGAGATATAAACATAAACATTATCTAAAATTGTCATTCAAGCTGAAATATTAAGCAAAAAATATTTATTGACAAGTATATTTTTTCAGTTTTTGAAATGTTATCAAAAATTTAATTTTAGTTAGCTAATTAGCTTAAACTAAACTCTTGTTATTTTATTTCGCCTTTGAGCTGTAACATTTCAAACGCAAAATGTTAGAATAATAAACTTCAATGCAATATATTTTTTTTGTGCTGATTATATATCCGCATAAATTTGAGTGTCAGATATTGCATTTAAATACATTTGCCAAGCTCGTAGTATTGTATTTCAATACTTTAATTGTTTTATGAGTTAAATTTGGTTGATCAGAGAAAACAAATTGCAATTCCCACTGTGCGGCGGCGGCAGCCCAAAAAGTTAAGTGAATTGTGCAAAGTTTTTCGCTCTTCGGTCGCTGCAAATTTGTGCACTGCAAAAAGTTTTTTGTCTGTAGAGCTGTGTGTGTGTGTGTGTGACTGTGTGAGTGTGTCACTGTGTGTGTGCGTTAAAAAAGTGTGCCCCTACCCATGACTGGCTAAAAGGTAAATATGCCTTGGCAATGCCAGCAGCAACAACAACACCAACAACTACGAACAACCAGCAACAACATAAGCAACAACAGAAGCAACAACAATGACTTTGCCAATGGCCACACAATGGGACCCCATAAAATGTGCTACAAAATGCAAAATGGCTTCTGCGGTTTCAATAGCAACGCAGCGTCAACTGCGACGTCGACTGCGACGCCGAAAACGCTGACGCTGTGAAATTTAATGTTGTGAACTTTTATGGTAAATGCGTCCCAAGTTGCCGCCGCCAGGTAGGTGCCAGGTGCCAGGCATTGCACTATGGGGCGAAATCCGAAAAATCGAATATTTAGTCATTTTATCAAGGTATTAATTTTACTACTTTTTTATTGTTATCATCTTAAGAAAACTTCAAACTGTAAAGTTCTGTACCAAAAATGTTAAATAACAGAAAAATGTTAGCCTTGACAGTTGTTAAAGTCAGCTGTTGCTTTCGAAAAGTACGTGCGCTAGCATTTTAACATTTTGGCAGCCTATTTTCAAATTGGTATTTCTCAAAGGCTAATCATTTTTTTTACAATATTTAAAATGGCCATCAATTATACGGGCTTGTACTATGTGTTGGTTGTACTAATATTCTGTATTTGTGCGTGTTCTGTTTATATTTTGTTATAATAAATAATGCTTTGAAAGGTAATTTCTTGGAAAGAAATATCAACTTTGCGAAAGAATTTAGCAATGATGCTTAACGAGGCTTAATGTAATTCCAACTGTATGTCGTAGATCCATTCATTGTTATTTCAAGGAAATATGTCTTAATGTGAACAATTTGCGACAATCGGAGCAAATTAATTTTTTACAGGTGACTTCGAGTTTTCAAATGAGTAGCTGTATGACATATGGTGCAAGGAGAAAGGCAGCCATAACCAAATAAATGCAGTTATTGATTTTTTTAAGAGGAAACTAAATAAAAAAATAATTGTTTTAAAATATGAATCCTATTTAAAAAACAAAAGCCAAATTATGGGCCGAAATTTATGTACCAAATGGAAGAAATGCAACAGAAACAAAATATATTTAAAAAAAATACATTCAAATTGGTTAATGAGCACAACTAAATTATAGTTGAACGAATTAAATGGCATCAATAATCGACAAATTATCATGTGAAATGGAAGGCCCAGATCAAACAGCTGAGGAACTCGAAGAAGAATTACCCGTATCGTTTTTTATGTTTGATGAAGAAATTTAAAATGAAGAAATTACGATTAATTTCAACTATTGTTCCTTTAACTCATGAATTTCATCAAAATTATGTTTTTCCAATATGATAACTTTATTTCTATGTATAAAGAAGTATTTTAGTATATATATATTCATGTAGATATTAAATTTTAAAATATAAAAGAAAAATTTTTTTAATTTTTTTTTTTTTTGCTGGGGCGGTGACCCACCCACTTTTCTTTTAATTGCTAATGATATACAAGGTCAATGATTGTTATTTGGGTTAAAAAATTTGAACTTACTTGTTACCGATAAAAAAATAAAAAAAAATAAAAATTAAGGGCGGGGGTGGTGACACGCCCACTTTTCCAAAAATATTTCTGAGAGTGTACATAACACAAATAAAAAAACCGCATTCAAAAATCTAGCTTACTTTAAAAGTTATTAATTAATATTCGATATATTGGATTTCGCCCCATAGTGCATTGTGGCAAGGTGGCAAGCTGACTAGGGATGCCGCATGCCTCATACCACATGCCCCAAGCCCCATACACCTTGCAACCAGCCAGTCTGCCACCAGTTGCATGGCCAAACAACATAAAATGCAAGCACATTTTTTGCCTGCTTGTGGCAGTGGCAAAAGCAGCTGAATTTTGGCTTCGTTGTCTGCCCCTTTCCCCCTCCCCCTCCCTTCGCCCACCCGCCTCTCGACACTCCGATGAAGCAATAAATGTTGCATTTAATTTATTTGTGGCTGCACACACATCATCTGAAATGAGGTGTAAGATGTGTGTCTGGGCAAACACTCCAATGGATTTGCTGAAGCCCAGAAATGAACTGAACTCAACTGAACTGAAGTGGCAAGTGTGAAAAGTCATTGGTTTGTTATGATATTTAATGCGGCTTACTTACTTCATTATTTTTGTACATACTCTTAGTTACTCTAGCTAATCCCTGCTTTAAAATAATCCCTGAGCTCATATCGAATATCGTAAAGTTCACATTACATTCCAATGAATTCGCAAAATTTTTAATTATATCTACAAAATTGGAAAACATTTAATTTGTTCGGTATCTTTTTATAAAGTCGCATACTCTATATTTTATTCGTTGATTCTGGTAAATGTTTTTTTATTAAGAATATAGATTTATTAAAAAAAATATTTTGTTTATTACATTTAAAAAAATGTTGATAAAATATAATTATTTTTTAAGCTATAAGTAACTCACACTCTTAAAAAGAATTAGATGAAAATTAAATTAAGTTACACTAATTTTAACATGACTTTTTTATTTCTCAAGAATACTATTTCTTGTTTATTCTAAAGAACGATCGATGAATATTTAAGTTTTAGTCACCCATTTTTTCCTTTCACCAAATTCCAGGTTCAGTTGAACTGAATTGGAAAGGCAAACCTCTAAAACTGTATAAAATATACAAATACCAGTCAACTTTTTGTCTTAGTTTGCAATTCCTGTTTATGATTCTTTAATATTTTGAAAGTAAAATGTCAAGTATTTAAATTTTTATATTGTTCTACAATTGAATAATCTTGAAATAAATTTGTAATCCTATACTCTGTCACCAAACTGACCACAAAATATTTCGATAGTCAAAAAGTGGTAGGAGAAAAAGAAGAAGCACTAGATGTGCTCAGGAGTTGAAACACTTATGTATATGCCAACCAGGATAATCGCATTTCGAATTTGGTTTGACGGCAAACAGACACCAAAACAATCAAAAAGATACAGGGAACGCAGAGCTTTAGTTTCAGGTGGGATTAGTGTCTCTTGTTCCCTCCTGCAGCTGAGGGGCTTCTGAAAACCAATTTAAAGACATTACAAGATGATGTCCGACTAGCAGGTAATACTTTGGGTGGTATTTCAAATATGTGTGAGCGTAACTCAATACCATAAATCAAGCTGGACACTTCAGTTAAGCTAAGCTCCCTCCCCCGTCGTCGACCTGAGCCATTGCGAAATGCAGTAAGTCGGATCTGTAGTCAATTAATTGATTGTCTAAATGCACTTGTAAGCAACTCGACAAATCAATGAAGTGTGGAAAACAAGTCAAAGCTGCAAACAATGCTCAACAGTTCCGACTAGCCTGCCACGCCCACACATCATGACGGCATCCAGTGACGACCAAAGAATGAAGTGGAGAAGGTAACTAAAAAGGAGAGAAGTGAAGGACAACAGAGCAAGAATGTAGAATACCCTGCAAACATATTAAATTGCATCGATATGCCTTTTGAATGTGATCAGGCAATCGCAGAGTTACTTATAGGAAAGAAAGATGAAAATAAGACTTGTTATAAATAGAATAGATCAATTAGGAATTAAGTAAAACAAACTTATTAAAGAGAAAATACCCTTGTCCTCAGACCAAAATACATTTCAGCATAGATTCTCTGTTTATCAAGCAATCGTAATGAAATTTTGAGTATAGAAAGCAGACATGTTAAACTTGCAATCTACATATACCCATTTTTATAGCTTTCTGCATCGTGCAGAGAGTATAAAAAAAAAGATACTAAAAATTCAGTCTGGGAATTGGATTTTGCGGTTTCACGTTTCGAATTACCATCGACAGCAGCTGACAGTTGCTGGGGAAAAAGGCAACGGCATTGGCAATGGCAAAAGACAGCACCGCGACTGAGTTAGCCATGGTTAATTGTCACTATCGTTGATGGTTCTGGGCTCTGGTTTGGTATTGAGTTTTCGATTGGGTTCTGTTCGGTTCTGTTCTCTGTCTCTTTTGCTATTCTTTCTTTTACTCCTTCGACATGCAATTATGCCATGTTGCAAGTCAGTGGGTGTGTGTGAGTGTGTGTGTGGTTGTGTGTGTGTGTGTGTGTGTGTGTGGCACCACTTGATGTAACTCAATCGCAGCTGAATTGCTGACAATTTGCCAGAATTCACAAGCGAGTGAGTCTGACTGGAATTTCGCTTGGAATCCAACTGGGCCACGCTTCGTTGACTGCTCGGCCTTGTGGAGCCAGAGATGAAGGAGAGGAGAGGTGAAGTTGATTCGCTTGGAGGTAGCTCAGTTTGTGTTCATCAAGTTCATCAAGTTGTTAAATATTTAACATTTTTCACATCTTTCTGTTTCTGTTTCTGTTTCCGTTTCACTCTACCTTGCCTTGTTGCCATTCTCTGCAGCACGTTTAATCGTGTTAAACATTTTATGAACGCTTCCCCATCCACTTGCCAACTTCGCAGTTGGCCCTTTTTGTTGGTGCACCAGAAAACCTTTTTGCGGTTGTCATAATTGTAATTTTGGTCACTGCAGATTGCAGAGAGTGCATGAATTTATGATGAACAGCCCGGAACCGTAGCCCCTGCAGCTCCCAGCTCCTAAAATCCAGCTCCCAACTCCAACAACATTTCCCTGACGCAAATTCGGCAACGTGGACTCTGTCATAAATGTCACAGAGTGGTTTTTCTCTATATATATATATTATATATATATATTGTATAAACGAGTACCGAGTACTATACACCAAAATGTATAAGTGTATTTGAATTTATGTAAATTTTCATTTCGACTGGTCAAAGATGAAACTTGGCCAGAGGATGTGGCTTAGTCTAAGTGCCTGCTAAGCACAACTGAACAGACCAGAGGTCTTCCTCTTTTTTATTCCAACTATTTTACTCTTTTTGGTTTGTAATGGAAAGCAAAAGTTTCGATGTGCTATTAAAGTTAAGTGGTTTCTAGGTCTATGGAAATTTATGGGGAGTGCAAACTACTGCAGTTATGGTAAAAAACGAATGCATCATGCATACATACAGTTTATACAGAGATCCAAAATGATGTCAGTAAAATGGATGGACTCGAAAAAAATAGATTTTTTTAAATATTTGTTTCCAACAACTAGAGAATAAATAATTTCTAATATAGGGATAGAACGACTCTTACTTTATGTTTATAGTATGGTTTATTGTTGTACAAATTAAAAACAGTTTTATCTGGACATGATTTCATGATATTCTAATTAATAACACTTTCCTTTAGCCGAAGGCCTCTGATGCCATGGCTCCCCCTTTAGTAGATTTAAGTTTTGTAAACATAATTCTACTCATTTAAATAAATAAAAAAAACATTATAACATTAAGTTTTGTAAACATAATTCTACTCATTTAAATAAATAAAAAAAAAACATTATCACATGTCAAAAACATAGCTTTGACTTATAGCTTTAAATCTGACTTATTAAATTAATGAATGTCTGTAAATAATTGATGATATTTACATTAAAAGTTTTTCACATTGATCTTCTTTTTTACTATTTTTTTCACAAAATGTGTGCAAAGGCTTTTTTATTAATCGGTAATAAATGTTTATGGGACTTAGCATAAACTGTTTAAATCCACGTTTGCAATTTGTGTTTATATATTATTGAAGTATAACGTAAATTCGTTTAATTTTGCTGTACATTTAATATTCAATTGTATAATTATTTATTTTTATCGCTCAGAAAAACAACATTTTATCTTCACTTCTTCTTAATTGCAGTTATCTCTTCCCATCTGCTAGATAACTTGATTTGACTTATTTAAGTTCATCCCTGTGCTCATTTTGAAAACAACAATTGATGGCACTTAACTTAGGACCTGCCCTTAAAATTTGTTTGGCAAACTTTTGAGTATGTGCAGTGATGCAATTATTTTTGCCACTCATTGTTAAATTGAAGTCTGGAGTGTGTGTGTGTGTGCGTGTGTAGACTCTCATGCATTTTTATTGTTGGCTGAACATTTACATTTTACATTCACCACTCACATTTACACAATTTATACGTCAACGTTTATTTTATTTAATACTAAAAACAATTTCCCATGGCTTAGAGCTGGTCAGTGCCAAATAGTTAGTGATATGCAAAAATGGCAAAAATTGCATCAGCTGAAATTGTTATCCTCGTTTCAATGGCAAACCGACCGTCTGTCTGTCTGTCTGTCTGACTAGATGGTTGTTATCAATATCTAAACATGGCTGAATTGCTCTTAAATAACCAAACAATAACTACAAACCAAATGGGAGAAGGGACAAAGGAGTAGGGTGAATAGAGAGAGAAGGGAGAATAAAGAGAGGGAGATACGCAGTCCAGTAAAGATGCCAACTGTTCTGTCCTTGTGTTTGGTTTGGTTCTTGTTTATGTTGCGCTACAATGCCAGCAATAAAACTAAATAAAAGTCCACAAAATAAAAGTGGTCAATTCACCGAAGTGGTAAAATAGGAAAGAGCATGAAACGGAGTTTATCAACTTGCAGCTTAATTACTTCATCTTAGATAACAATTTGGATCGTTTCACTTTGGCCGAATGTTGTGTGAGAGACTTATGTCTAGCTGGAGTATCAATCAGTATTATGGATGAGTTCCTAGTTAGCTAAAATTGCATTCATTTATCTTGACACATAAAATTAGGAACAGCACAGCTGTCAAATAATACTGAATTTTATTACAGAGTAGATTTTTGAAATTCGAAAGAGGATTTTAGCTACGATTAAGGTTATCTGCTTTTATAATAATAATACTTATAAATATAGCTCGAATCTAAAAAAATGTTCTAGTTAAATAACTGATGTGATAATGGCAATAAGTTTTAACAAGGCTGTATATATTTAATTCAATAGAAATTAATTAATTAATAATATATTTAGATGCTTACTACAACAAAGAAATTTAAATCTGAGTTTTAAAAATAAATATTACCTAATTTATATACTTATAATATTATTACAAAATAAAAAACCGTAACTTGAAGAATAATTTATAAATTAAATAAACACAAGTTTACTTATCAGTCCCATGGTTGGTGATAGAACAACAGCTTTATAGCATAGCATATAGTTAAGTATATGTTATATTACTAACTTTAGACTGTAAAACAGCATATGTTAAGCACATGTTATGTCACTAAAATGGGACTTTTATGTAAACTTGTGATGTTAATTACACAAATCGAATAGACCCAACGATTGTAGGGCATACAAAGGACAGCAATTTATAGGGACAACCGCTATAGAGTAGACACTCGCCTCAATTTGTTTTAGCGCTAAAAATACAAATAAAATACTCTGATGCTCATCTGCGGGGCTTCCCCTAGCCACCACCTAAAACCTCGTACCAATTTGCAGCGGCAACCAACAGTTTACGTTAGATATTGTAAATTTTTGGTAGGGCCCAACCACGGGCTACCCCAACTCCTAAAATAAAAAAAAAAAAAACAAAAATATACAAAACCAAAACAACAACTGGGAAAACGAAACCATAAAAAATAGGCAAGGGAAATGGCAAACGAGCTGGCCGACGAGAAAAAATATGTCTATTTAAATTTGTTTTGTGGTCTCGTTGTGTTCGTCTGCGGTTCTTTTAGGTAATTTGCACATTTTACACGCAGACAGGACGAGGGTACAGATGGATATCGAATTGGTCGGATCCTCGCTATAACGTAAATATTGAAATGTATTTGGCAGCTGCGCTCAAATTTCGGTCAAAAGTAAATAAGACCGATGGCAGTTCCGGCTGCGACGATGTGAGGAAAAAGGTGCAGAAAGGGGAAGGCGGCAAAGGAGGAGTACGCACAACATATGTAAATTGTTAGATTGGCACGTGATTTGCATTTAAAACTGATAGTCGAGACGCGACCTTAATGTGTATTGTAGTATGTAATCATAATGCAGCGGGAATTAAAGACGATGAAAATATTAATCATACGCCGCGTGGCGCTCATTATGCGCCACTTGAGAAAATTTGTAAGCAAGACCCAAAGAGTGCACAGACTGAAAATGCTACCAAAGAAGGCGGCTTGCGGCGGCCATAATGAAAAGTGAAAGGAACCAGGCAAAAGGCACTAGAAGCTGCTGCTGCTTCTAAGAAGAAGAAGTAGAAGAAGTGGAAGAAGATGAAGTAGGCGTCTCCAGGCGAGCACAAACGGAAGTAGGAAAAATTTAATTAAAGCTGACGGCACTGCAGGCATCTACAAAGTGTGGAAGCACACGGAACATGGAAGTAGAACTTGTTGCCAGAAGTGGGTAAGAGAAGTAGCCAAAAGCTGATTTCATTTTAAACGCTGCGATACCGAAACGAAGTCGACTCCTTCAGCCAAATTGCCAAAGCCTTCGGGCCTACTTTGCGGGACCAAATAATAACATACACAGTGCAGGCTGTAGACATAAAGCAAAGAGTGGACTAAGCGAAGAGCCAAACAAGCGAGCAGCTTAAAAGGCTGTCGATAACACACATATCGTTTAAGAAAGCATTTAGGCCTACATTCGAAAGATACCGAAGAATTGTAGGTGTCTAGATGGAAAAAAACAAATGGCAGCTTCTGTATTTCAAGAACATAGGTCCAATTATGTTTTTTTTTTTTTTTTTTGTTTGTAAAAGATCTTTTCCAAGAGTTTTAATTTGAAAAACACTTTTTTTTAAATTTATTGCTAAGATTAAATAAGTCTTATTTTTGACCTCTTAGTTAAATTAGTTAAATTTAGTTAAACCTTTGCTATTTTTATATCTAAATTAAGAATATATAATAAAAATTTGTTTAAAACGAAAAAATAACCCGAAAAACTGAAGCTATTCATTCTTCAAATATGATCAGCAATATATCGAGAAACATTTATGATAATGAAATTAAACTAAAGGATTATAGCTGAGTATTTGTAATTGGAGAACTCTCTCAGAGAAGCTACCAAAACTATCGATAAATCCATTTTATTATTTCAAATGTTAATTGGTAATGTTTTATCTGCAAATGGGGAATACAGAAACCTAAAACTCAATCTGGATTTAATTTAATACTCCAAAATGATAATTCAAAGAATCGAAATGAAATCGGCAACCATTTTCGATAACAACCACTTGTATTTGTGGGCACATCTCCAACAGTTGTATAACTTGGGAACACGTTTTCTTATAAGAAAAGCAGCTTGAAGTATTATGCAGGCGGACAGTTGAATACCTAATAGCTGTCGCAGTGTGAACCCCACTTGTGCTATAAGGAGGCGTGGGTGTGTGTGTGGGTGTATGTGTGTGCGGGTGTATGCATGTGGGTTAATAACGTCATTTATTATGCACTTCTTTCCGGCATTTCCGGTATTTACCGCGCACGCGACACGACACATAAATGTTGCCATAAATTTAGCAGTTCTACGCCACAGGACTTCAGGACATCAAGGCTGGGGGCAAGGAGAGGGGTGAGGTCGTATGCAGCACACGTAGCAACTGCAGCGACGAGGACGTCTTCACCGCGATCTCAGGTACGAGGAACGAGGTACAAGCTACAAGGTGCAAGGTATAAGGTATAAGGTACAAGCTGTGAGCTGCTGCAACTGCTGCAACTTTTGCTCAAATAACTTGCAATTTATTTGGTGTGTTGCGAAAAGCAACTTCCGTTGACGCCTCCGCCATTTTGTTGGCGCGCCGCAAGCGCCATTTTGTAAGGGCAACAACATGGCGGCAACAACGGTTAAAACGAAATGCAAATGTTCATATGAATGCGAATAGGAATGAATTTGATTGTATGAGTAAAGCGAATACCAAACGCGTGCTTGCCACCTGCCACCTGAGTCTTGAAACCTGCCACCTGCCACCTGCCTCGACGTTGCACTTATTTATATGTTTATATATTTTTGCAGTTTATAAATTTTTACATTTCACTTGGTGTTTCTCTTGGATTTTACGGCGTAAACTTTACGACGTTTTATGCGGTGAAAGTGGCTGTAAATCGAGCAAGAGAGTGAGAGAGAGGGAGATTGGCACGGAAAACTTGAGCTTCTACCGAAGTTCCGTTAGCTTTGGCTTATGTGGCGCACATAAATTTCCATTTCGTTGCAGCCATTGCTTTCCCATAGAAATTGAGTAGATACTCATAAATCTTGGGCGAGTTCAAATAACGTAAATACGAAATTGAACATTGAACTCCTTTTTTCACTTTGCCGCATTTGCATTTCAGTTTTCGAAAATGCACCCACCGCATATAACGGAAGTGCATTAAATATATGTATGTCTATAAACTTAGCCCTAACTTTGGATTTGAATTGCATTTGGGTGGCATCTTAAACTCTGCTTCCAATGATTGTCAAAAGACGCTGCTGAAATTGAATAAAAAATTAGAAGTCGAAGAAAGATAATACATATATTGTTCAAATTAGTGACAGTGACATTAGTTCCAATTGAGAATGCGTACAAATTTAATGCAAATATTGTAATGGATTTAGAGTAAATTTAGGTCTGTGACTAAATCTTAGGACACTAAAAAAACTATTGAGGCTAGTTTTTCTCGACTGAGTAATCCAGAAACATTACAAATAATTGAGTTGTTATAAATAATAACCATATGATAGATTAATCACATTAATCGTAACTGATTTTAATATTAAAATTATTTTATTTTTGAAGACTGCGTCCTGCTTCGTTCTCTTTTAATGTATGCATTGTAAATACTTACAACTAAAATACTCTAGACATTTCTGTAGTCTCGACTAATTAACTTCAACTTGATGGCCACCAACGACGAGTCATTTGCTCAATTGAAGAACATCAATATTCTCGCATTGACACAGTTGCATTTGCCGCCCACGGAGTTAAAATTGACATAAATTACTATCAAAACAAATTACTTCAACTACGAGAATCACAACAGCAAAAGGAAGAACGAGAGATAGAAAACTCAGTCCGAGTTGTTGTCCAGCTCTTGTTTTACCCTTTTCTTTGTTTTATTTATTGCCATAATTCAAACTCAGTTTTTATCATTCTATGCTCGTAATTTGTTCAACTCACTCTCTACAAAATTATGCAAAAATAATTATGCGCAAAGTGCAGCAAAACATAAAAAAATCAGCAAAGCAACAATGCAGCTTGATTTGCGTTCAGTTTACCTTCGAGTTGGATGCGTGTCGAGTTCTCATCCGTGACACGATTGCTAAAAATTGAATATCTAAGAGATATTTGTTCAAAAATGAAGATAAATGTAAGATATAATATGCATAGAAGAGGAAAGTTAAATAATATTTTATTATATAGTATATTATTATAATAAACTGAATAGAAGCTGAATTAAAAAGCAATGTGAGTATAGTTGATATATTAAAAAAAAGAACTATGCTACTAAATTAAGTATAATTTAATCCAAGTTTTTACTGTACTTTTAAATATGAAAAATATAATATTTTTCCCATTTTTTTATCCTTTCCTTTCTACTTTTCATAAAGTGTTCTTTAACTCATGCTTCTGTGCATCCTGACCAAATTTATTTCAAATCGGTTCACTATAATTAAAGAGCTCTATATAGTAAATATTTATGTTGTTTCTAGTTTTCCCGTTCGTGTTGTGAGTTTTGATTGCCAACCCGTCTCTAATTCAGTTCCACTATGATACTCCTGTTTTATTCCTCACTTGCCAACAACTCGTTGCCCAATGCAGTTGTAAATATGTGCGTTTATTTGTTTGGCTATCTGACAGTGCCGTGTTCTGCTGTTTTGTTGGCCTGTTTATTTGTTAGTTATTTGCCCACTTTGCTTAGGAGGTTCGTTTGCACATTGAAAAATTTAAAACTCATTTGATTTGCATGAAATTTCATTGGCATTGCCAAATAGCCAAATAAAGAGAAGGTGGTAACCCTATTTATGCTTACCTTTTCCGCTTACGCAACGATTTGATATGTGGGCCGGGAATCATTTCATTTCCATACAATTCGCCAATGTACAGAGACTGCAACAAAAACAAAAGCAACAACAACACAAATTGATGCGCATTTATAATTGTTTCAACATTTTGAATACCAAGCACAGAGAAATTAAAAGGGATGGAGATGGACATCGTTTTATCTGCATTGGAAAATACAAGCAGAGCCAAAAATAATGAAAATGTAATTTCATTGCCGGACAATTCACGAATCCACCAATTCACCAATTCACTCAATCATCTCCTCCCCATTTATTCCATTTATCCCTCCATCCTTTAATGGCAATCTCATCCATTTGCCCAATTGTTTGCTTTTCCCCTCGCTTGTTGTTTCTGGTTATGAAATTAATTTTCATTGATTTGGCAAATGTTGAATTCATAATTTTGACGCATTATTTTTGTGTGAATTTGAAATTGTGTTTATCCTCAAAACGTTGCCGCATTAAAAGATAATGAAGTCTGTGTGGGTTGGGTTCTAGCCATGTGGCTTTGCCAGATATTTGCATTTCAATGGGACTACTCGAATGGCTTTATAAATGTCTAATGAGGCGGAAGGCAAATGAGGAAAAACTAACAGCAAAAAATATTCTCTTTTGCTACAAATTTGCTTAATTATTGAGATTACCAAGTTTTAACTTCCTACTTTTTACTCTGTTCAAGCATTTGTTTTGCATGTTAAACAGCTGTAACAGTCAGTAACAGTTGCCAATTATGCTAAGGAACTTTATTTAAGCGTATATATTATTGCAGCTCTAAATACATACGTTTCTGACTAGCAACTATTAGAGACTTGTTGAGAATTTGTAAATAATGGCAAATATAATTGTCATAATTACAATTACAGCTTTATCTGATTAAACTTGGAAAGTGTTGTAAAAACTATAGCCCATTCAATTAGAAATTTCAATACATTGTTATCAATCTTCATGTTTTAATTGACCCGAACTATACTCAAGAATTCCTCCAATTTTTTTTAAATTTTAAGCAGCATCACAATATATAAGAATCAGTTAAATGTCAGGCCCCCAAGAACAACAACCTTGACATCTTAATTAACCAACTTGGCAGCTGCTTTATGCCACTCAAGTGGCCAAGCAGCGTGGCCACTTCTTCTTCTTCTGGAGCGACCCCAAAAGCGAATAACTGAAATTTCAAGAACATTTAACACATTGCCAAATCTAGCGTAACCCAGAGTGAGAGCCACAACCAGAATCAGAACCAGACCCGGAGCTGGAGATGGAGCCAGAACAAAAGCCTTGGAGTGAAGAAACTACAAAACACCCACGAAAAGCCCAAATAAGAAGTTCATGAAAATTTTATTTACACGCTGCCAAACGGTCCGAATTAATCTCTTGGCAAATTTATTTGAAAATGTGCCATAAAAATGCATGCAAAAAACCCGAAGCAACATTTCCACCCAGCGAGGGGTGGCAAGGGTACATAAAGAAAGAGAGAGAGAGATGGGGGAATAGAGGAAGCTGGACAAACAAGCTCTATACAATTTTCTTGCCATTTTCCCTTCAGCCTGATGCTTGATTTTCGATTTGTTTCTTAATTTTTACGAATTTGTTCTATGCTCTTGGATTTGAGCAAACACAGAGACGACAGAGTCGAAGGGTGAGAATGAGGAAGCTCAACCCTGGAGACAGCCTGAAGGGGTCCAATCGTACCAACACCACATTGAACCATAAATACTTCCCCTGTCAGCAACTGATTTCCCTCTGATTTATTTGCGAATGCGAATTTGCTTTTTATGTTTATATTTTTATTTACTTTATATTCGCACCACGAATCCAACAGCAGTCCACAAATGGTTGAGGATGTCCCTGAGCTCACTCTACTCTCACCCCGCCTTCAGTTTGTGCACCCCTCTCATCATCCACTGCCTCGCCGCCTCCCTCTCTTTCTGTGCGGAGGTGTGAACGTGTTTGCTTTTACTCAACCACCCAGCCGCCTTCTTCTTCCTCTTCTTCCCACACTGTTGGGTAATTCTTCTCAATTTTGTGCAGTACTTTCACTTGGCTTCCTTTCGCCTTCTCACTTCTCGTTTTTCCCTTTTCTCCCTTTCTTTCCGTTTTTCTACAATTTTTTTCCCTCTAACAAAACACACAATAATCATTTCAATTTTAATGCTCCAATAATTTGGAAATAGCTATGAAGGGTTATTTACTTCTTCTTCTTCCTCCACATTTTCCACTTTTTTTCTAGTTAAACTTGCAGTAAGTTAGTCCGAGTAAGTAAGTATATAAACGGAAAACCTTGAGTTCATTAGGTAACTGATTTTCTCTTACATTGGCATCGCTGGCATTGCTAACTGATTTCTTCTTTTTCGCATTGTGCAAGTTGCCAAATTTAGGTCACATTTTCCACAATCAGGAGCTGAAATTTAGCTCGATTTTAAGTTGAAATTTTACAGTATTAAATATTTAAAACATTTTGCCAACCAACGTTTCTATCACAATATTAAAGGAAACTAATAAATTTTGTTATTTGTACACAATATTTCTAAATGCCTTCGTTTAGCTCAATCTCTTACACTTGAGTCCCAGTACTTTAATAATTAATTAGCCAATTATCTCTTAATTAGTTTTCAAAATTTGAAAGATATTTCAATTTTTCATAGCATTGCTTATTTTATAAAATAGATTATAAATAATAATTGATAGTTATAAAAATTTTTAAAAAATTCTTTAAGATTTTAAATATCTCACTGATAAATAAAATTTACAAAAATTTTTTAGCTTATCAGGCAAATATATACTATATAACACAAACATACTTCTCTTCAAAAAATAAAATAAATTAAAAGCTGTATTTTTTATGTAAAGTGTATAGAATCATTAACTTCTCCAACTATTTGACAACTGCATTAAATCATTCTGTAATGAAGCAATTTTTCCTGAATTTCAACCCTTGCTCAGTTCGAGCCAAAAATGAGTCATATGTGAGTCGGATCAGCCCACAAGGAATCACAGCTTGCGACATCCCCTCGGAACCAAACCCGAAGTTGAATCCTAACCCGAATACTAGTCGAATTCCCCAACCGCGCAGTGCAATGAATAAATGCGACAAATGTCAGTTAACGCCTACCAGGATAACAAAAAAATAAAAATGAAAATAAAGGAGTCACGATGTCTAAATAAATTTGCATTAGCGGCCTGACGTCAGACAGTGGCTAAAGCTGAAAGGAACAGGAACAGGCACAGTGGTCTGGGGTTGGCTGACAGGAAGGAAGAAGAAGAGGAAGAGGAAGAGCAAGGGTCGTCGGTATGTTCATATGCATAAATTATCCGAGGCGAAGGACATACGCAACATTTTCATTTGGAAAATCAAAAGCAGAACTTGTTTATATTCAAATTAGTAGGCAACACAAACACAGTCAAAGGACACAGTAAACAACGACACCATCGTACAGCAACTGTTTTTATTGTCTGCAAGGACACAAAGGGGTGACAAAGCACACACACACACATACAAACACACACACAAACAGGACCTTGTACGACAGTTGCCATTTGCCATTTGATTTGCTTCGGTTTGGCGCGTTAATGAGCATTTTATGAGGATGCTTCTAAGCATCCTGAAGAGGACAACAACATTAATGGTGGTGGAGAAGGGGAAGGAGGGGCAGGAGGAGGATCTGGAGAAGGGGTCGCCGCACTGACAACTTAATTAAGTTTTCATTGTGCGTTAGGTGGCCAAAGTGGGGCAGTGGTTGGGTGGTGCACTTGTGTAGTTTGTCGCCGCCAGTTGCCATTGGGCAATCAGCTCACTTTGTGTGTGTGCTCCACTGTATAAGTAAGCATAACAGGCCTTTGAGTGGCACTTCAACACCACCGATACCCACCCAACACAACACAACACTACACTACACTACACAACAAGAAACCCACCAAAGTGGTGCGGCAACAACGCCTCCTTATGATCGATCGACCCGGCAAGCAGCTGACTGTGCAACAAATGACTGCAATTAATTTGAGCGTTCGTTAATTAATTAATAACTGCGACTGTTCCTCTCTTTCCCCCCCTCTCTCTCTATCTCTCTCTCTCTCTCAGTATCTTGATGCAGCCTTTTCAGCTGCCTGTCTGTCTGTCTGTCTGCTTGACTTTTTGCATAACGATTGCCACTGCCAACAAGTGGACAAGTGGACAGAACTGGACACAGATTCGAGAAGTTGTCCCTGGTCGCAGTTCTCTTTACTCTTCACTCTTCACTCTCTCTCTGTCTCTCTCTCTCTCTCTCGCTCTCTGCAGCCTCAAAGTTGTTGTAACTCATTAGAGTCCAATTGAAATATGATTGCTGCAATGAAAATGCGACAGATGATCAATCAAACCGGTTACAATTGCCACTGCCAGACCAAGTTACAATAAGGTGTTGTAACAGTTGACAGCCAAGATATTGTATAAATGTCACAGATTATAATGAGGCTATGTTACAGTTACTTAAACCACAACAACAACAACAACTGCAGAGTATATTTGTACATCTATAGATTAAATCATTTTATTATTACATCTTTGAAGAGGAAATTTATCTGAATTAAAACATAATTACCCATTTTATTAGGCATATGGCAGCGCTGAGGCGACAAGTTGGCAGCGCCTCAATGACAAGTGGACAGCACATGTCAGAAAATTATTTAAATATTAGAAAAAATTTCAGTTTATGTAAATTTGTAAGCAAAGATGTTTTAAACCAGCGGTGGGCACGCAATGGCTCCAGGAGCCAGAGGCTGCTAACGAACTCAGATTTCGTGTCCACCGCTGCCTTAAACTTATTTATATTATACCCTTTCCTTATATTATACCCAGTGTTTTGAGATCTTTACATATTTTAATAATACCACTTTAATCATAATTTTCCCCCAGCTCTTCAGCTTTTCCCAGTGTCTCTTAATTCCCATTCTCTTCCCCTTGTGTAAACGCATCTCAAATCTTGCAGCTGAGCTAATCGCATTTGGTAAGTTTCTGGGATTTGTATGCATTACGAGTATGAGCTCCATTTAAATCGACAAATGTCTTGGACACACACATCAGGCTACTCATAAGAGAATGACCCTTGGAAAACAATCATAATGATGCTCGGGCCCAGAAATATTTTAATAAAGTGCCGAAAACTGTCAGTGACAAAAACACAAATTACTCTCTTGCAAATAGCACTTCTGCCTGCCGAAGGGAATGTTAAAAGCAAAAGACTGAAGGACTCAGAGTCAGACAGAGAGACAGGGAGACTCAAAGGCATTGTCTGATGCACGCCCCAAAAACTGGACTCCTCATATTTATTTAAGCAATCAACAGACCTCTGCTGGGCCCTGAGTGGAAGGGAATGGAATGGACTGGAGTCTCATCTCTTTTTGGGCTGCTGCTTGTGCAAATCAAAAACACAAAACTAATTCCTTTGACAATGCCACACGCCGGCACCAGCCACAAAACAGTCAGAATGGGAAATGCTGATGAAAGTGGGAATGGAAATGAGACTAAGAATGAGAATGAGACTGGGAGCTGGGAGCTGGAACTGGGAACTGGGCTTAAGTTGAGCTGAGTTTCAGCGAGAAGCCTGTCAAAGATGCATTCAAGGATTAAATTAATGTCACAGCAAGTGGACAATAGACTCTCTCGGGGAGTAGGAACTCTAGGCGACTCTGCAATATTAACGCTTAATTGTTTGGCCAGGGGACAGGGTCAGGTTGAGGGTCAGGGATCAGGGATCAGAAGGTGAGTTGCGGTACCTGCTACTGTCACTGAGATGAAGTCATAAAGAACTGGCAGCTGTGTAACCTTTAAATATGGAAATGTATGCTCAGGGTCGTAGATTGCCCTCAGGGAACTCTACTCCCTCTCTCTCTCTCTGCCCTGTCCCTCTCTCTCTCTGTTTTCTTGTCCCTGTCTGCTTGTCGCTTTTTTGCCTTTTCATTCTTTAAATCAAATCGCATTAACATTTCTTTACAATTTTCTGCTCAGCTTCGTGACAAAAAATAAAGTGTTTGTTGGTCGGGGCCAAAGCGCATAAAAAGGATATTTGACACTTTTAAATGTGCGCTTATTGTGACTGTCCCCCTCCCTTCCCCCTCCCTCTTCCCTCGCCCTTCCATCAAATGGTCGTTCCTTTTGTCTGTTCAACTATTTGCTGCCTGGCTTCTTCAATTTTTGTTATACTTCTCTTGCGTTTCTATTTCGTTTCTATTCTTTTCTTTCATTTTATTTTATTTTATTTCATTTTTTTTATTGTTTGCTTTTGTGTCTTGGCCTTTGCTGCCTGCCAATCCCAATCCCATTGCCCTTCCCCTTGCCATTTCCAATCCCATTCCGCTTCCTGCCTTGAAAAATCAAATCTATTGTCATTTTGCTAGCTACGTCTAGGTTCGTCCTGGCCCTAGTCCTGGTCCTGGCCTTAGACTTGGTCCTGCTCCTGCTCCTGCTCCTGTTCCTAAGCCTCGGCACTTTGTCGGAGTGTCACTCCCGTCAACCTCATCGTCGTCGTCCTTGCAGCGTTTAAAAGCCATAAGCGTTTGCTTTTATTGAGTTTTTATTGTTTTTTATTCGCTTTCTTTTGCCGACATTTTCCGTTCTCTTCGCTTTGCGGTGCACTGCAAAGTCTGAAGTCAACGCTGATAGTTTTATTATCAAGAATCAATGATCTATAAGTATTTTCCCACCGCTGTCTCGTCTCGTCACGTCTCTGAGTTACAGTAAAGACTGCCAATGTCGGACAGTAAGTTACATCCAACTTATCCCAATAATTTTGCGATTGATTGAGATTTTCTCAGTAAACCAATTACAAAATTTAAAGTTGAATGTAATTTTGTCTTTACTTCTGATGTAGTTTTTTAATAAAATTTACAATTTAAATCGAAGATATTTCAAGTGATATTTTAGGAAAATATTAAGTGGAGTTTGCTTTCAAATATCTATTTATTTATTTAAATTTAATTATATTAAATTGATTCATTATATTTAATTGTTTCAATTATCTTTAGGTTACGGTGTTTTTTTTTCAAAACTTATTATTTCCACTTTCAAAGATCTTCCTAGATTTTCGCCCAATGAAAAAGCTAAGAAAAGAATACATTAATATTAAATAAAATAATAAATAATAATTATTATTTTAAATAATGAAAAAAAAATGGTTTTTCCCTGGTAGTCTGCTTTCAAATAATTATTTATTTATTTAAATTTAATTATTTCATTTGATTCATTTATTTAATTTTTTCTATCGTCTTTATGGTGTTGTTCTTTCTATTTTCACTTCTTAAGATCTTTCAAGATTTTCTCCCAATGAAAAAGCTAAGAAAAGAAAATATTGAAATTAAATGAAATAATAAATATTACTTTAAATAATAGAAAATGGTTTTCCCCATGTAGTTTCACAATCTTCTCAAGCGATTTTAGAGCTGAAAAAATACTCGAGCATAGAGAGAAGAATCGCTCAAGCTATCGACGATGTGACTGTGATGATGATAGCTTGATGGTAATCCTCTTGAATGGGATGTGAAGCTGTCACATTCAGCGAGTCTTAGTAGTCGCTGTAGACATCAGTTTCTAAGCCTTCGATGAGCTGCTGAGACGTCGCACTTCATTGCCAGACAATGCACACTGTGCTCTGCTCAACACATCAAATGTATGTCAATAACACTGGCCAACACGGACGGCACTGAGCTGCTGTCAACTTGGTCGTAACGTCTTGTCCCTCTCTTCTTCTATCTCTCTCTCTCTCTCTCTCTCTCTCTCTCTCACTCTTGATTGCTTACCTCATTTTCTTGGCTTCCATCTTGCTCACGCCCATGGCAATCGGTTGAATGCAATGCCACTGTAAATCGCATCTCGAAAATTCATTTCATTTCCAGGGAAAAACCGGAGTAAAGAGGAAAATAAAATAAGAATACACTGAATGAAGTACACACAGCGAGCAGTCCCATAAAATTGAGAAATGAGAAATATTTTGCAATCATTCGTTGAAATTATGACAAACGCATTTCTAAGCTGTCGCATTGATTAAATTTTCCCCTGTCCGGTTTTCCCTTCCCCTGTCTATAGAGTAGCTGTCCCTATTGTGTTTGGATTTTTGCACCTTTCAACACAACGCGGATTAAAAAAGATCGAAAAATTCCATGTCAGTTGAGCGGCTTGTTTGAATTTCATTTTCGGAGCGCAGTTGCATTTTTCATTTTCCACTTTCCACCTTGATTTCCATGGCCTTTGTCACCTTTTGACACCTTTTCCTTTGTGCAGCATAATGAGGGACAAGTCGAGAGCTCGTGAACTCGACAGCTACAACTGCATATTATGGAACGCTTAAGAATCAATTAAAGAGATTTCCACGCCAAAATGTTTACAGCTGCGCTTTGTGGTTGCCCATTGTTGAACCAAATGAGATTTTCCGGCATTAGGCATAATCAGTGCAGAGATAACAGAGGTTCTATTTACTTGCTTCATAGGGGTTTTCCTTGAAGAAAGAAAGTCCACTTAATCCATCAGTCCAATTTGAGTTCAGCCGTAACTGCCTCTAATTGACATTGACATTCGAGTGTTTTCGGGGTAGATGTCCAAATCAATTTTCATAAATATTGAGACAGGCGCATAATTGATGCCCCCGAAAACTAAAAAGAAAGAAAGAAAGAACTATTTACATTTGCCTCCGATAGTTGCCACTTGATTGATGGCAGTCCGAAATTGACTTGCTTCTCACTTCCACTGTCCCACAATTTATTATCTATTTACAAAATATTTCTAGCATAAATTTCGTTGTCTTATCTGTAAGTCTGGCAGACGAAGTGAAGTCATTGCTGTGGCCATAACCAAATGACTACTAATTGAGTGATTTCCCCATCACTGTCCTTTCTCTCTCTGTCTTTTCGACTGTTTTCTTGTTTTCTTTTTTTTTGTTTTTGTTTTATTAATGCGACTGTGGCAGATTAAAATCGGACTGCCTGTTACCCTCTCTCCATCTCCATCGAGAAAAGCGGCAGTTTTTGTGCATTCATGTGATCAATCATTTGATTGACGCCACGTTGGCACAGCATGAATGAAGGATGTTCCCAATGTGTGTGTGTGTGGGTGGCTTCCATTGGACACTGCTAGCACCTGTTTATACCCAACTACATACAACAGAAAGTTGTCTGGTCCACCGCCAACTGATGCTTGTCTTAGATTCAAGATTCGAGGAGAAAGCGACCGCCTGCAGAGCAGAAGTTGAATTCAACCTGAAGTTGAATTCGGCATACTAGTTACATTTAATCTGGTGCCGTTCTTCTGAAGTCTAACATGGTAAATGATCATAATGATTAATACAACTTCTGATGAGTCCACGTCTTTTGTTGTTATGTTTCACGATTTCTGAGTAGTCAACAATGTTAATTATTACAAATTCTTAATTAATATATTTTCTAAAATTCCATTTTTACATTGATTTTCTCAAACTTAAAGTCAGTAAATATTTTTAACTGTCTGGTAAAAGATGAATTGCTTTACTTTAATGCTGTTTTGCATATAAAACTGTTTGTTAAAATAAAACTTGTTGATTTTCTTTAGTCAAACATTTTAAAAATCAAACTTTCATATTTTTCACATCAACATCAAAGTGCCAAAAAAATGTCGAAAACATCAGTTTACTCTTTGAAACTTTGCTGGATGGATTTCAGTGAAGTTCTGTAGCTGACAGCTTTTAACATGCTGCAGCTCAAAGCTGTGCTGTAATTAAATTGCTGTAACTAATTGAGACAAAAGCTGGCAAAACTAATCATGAAACAAAATGCATTGACATGTAAATAACACACCAGTTCATTTCTCTATATAGCTCCATTTATCGCGCTCTCTCTCTCTCTCTATCACACACTAGCTGTCTCTGTCTACACTATGGCCTTGTATTTTGTTGCACATAACTTATAGCAAACGAGATGCGATGAAGGACAATGGGGAAATGGGGCTTTTTGTATATTATCTGATGTGCCACGCTTGGGACAACAACAACAACAACAGCAAAAGCGCAAATGAAGTGGGCTGAGATGGAGATAGAAGAGAGAGCGAGAGAGGGAGAGAGGGAGGTCAGTTGAGAGGTCGGGGGCATGTTGTTCGTCACGTGACCGCGCCATTTTGTTGTTAGCTTTGGCAGCACATTTTTTTGACCGAATACACTCTCACACACACACACACATACACCTATACACGCAGAACAACGACAACAACAACAACGACAAACAGGCCGAAAATGGGCAACAACAAAAACTTTTGCTTTCTTTTATTATTGAAAATAGCCAGTGCCAAAAACAAAACCCAAAAAAAAAAAGCAAAAACGATGAGGAAAGAAAAGCAAAAACAACACGGCCAAAAAATGCGCTGCTAATTGCTTTTAAAATGCAAAGGCCAGAGAGAGGTAGAGAGAGAGAGAGAGGTATAGAGAGAGAGAGAGAGAGAGAGAGAGAGAGAGAGAGAGAGCGGCACAGCATCAGCAGGACCAACATTGACTTTGGCAGGACATGCGAAAAAGCCGCAGCTGCCTGGCTGCCTGTAATTGTTTATGGCAAAGCCCAGCGAGAACAGGACGACGCACAGGAGTGCCCAGAATGAACCAACCAGCAGGAGCAGGAGCAAAAGCATGAGCACGAGAATGAGCAGGAACAGCAGCAGCAGGATACACATAAATCAAGGATAATGGGCAGCGTCGTCGAGTCGCCATTGAAGTCGCGTCGTGCGGTTAAAATTCGTAATTCGATGCTTTTGCATTTGTTCGGTTTTTGCTTTTAATATTCGATTTTTTTTCTATATATACCCTGTAAATAACGTTATGTTTGAATGAGGTATATTAGCATAGCAAAGGTAGCAAATGCAAAAATACAAGATAATACAATTAATTTTTGCTAAAAAGTTTTGGATATAATTTATATTTATAAAGGCAGAATAATAATACTTATAAGAATCTCTTCTAAGCGGCACTTGATAATCGAGATTTTTAAAAAAGTCTAATTTTTGTACTTTTATTATATATTTAGAAATAACATCTTATTTTTTTTTGATTTATTTGGCTTTATTCAGCAACATTTTTTATAAAATTCAGTTAGTCTTTTAAATAAATATTTTGAAATTTTATGTAAGATTTCTCAATGTATCAGCATCATCAATAAAATTTGGCAATAAGTATGCTAGATGTACACTTATGAGATAATTGCTTTTTATTTCTTATTTTTTCTTATTTTAAAATGCAGTTGATTTTTTAATTTAAAATTTCACAAACTTTTAACATTGTCAAAGAAATGAAACCCCTCAAAAGAGTAACTGCTAGTCGTTAACTTCTGACTTAATTTCTGTTCTTTTTTCTTTGGCTTTATTAAAAATTGAAAACGCATTCAATTTATTCAGTCGACGGCAACAAGGTCGTCCTCATCCGTTCAAATCGATTGAACAGTGCCTCCGCGGGTGGCGGGGAACGGAGGACGGGGGTTACCCCGAGATTGGTTGTGAACGGCAGGGAATGATTGCTCCGACGGGGACTCGGGACTCGGGAATTGGGATTAGGGCGTCGTCTGAGTGACGTTTCGTGGCAGTTGTGTGATAGGTTGTCCTCTCTTCGTTGCCGTTTTTGTCTTTAAATCAATGTTAAAGCAATTTGTCACGGCCGCCGAATGGTGACAATGAACGCGGCAGTCGTGGAGTGGCCGGGGCGGGGCGGGGCGGGGCGGTGATGCCACGAAGGGGTTGCCACTCGCCACACAGCAGCAGCAGGACAAAGCGCCATTGTCTACATCAACAGAGAGATAGAGGGGGGGACCAAAAAGAGAGAGAGGTACTGCCATTACCTGTCAAGTGAGTTGAAAACAAATCGCAAATCGCAATGGGAATGTCAATAGGCCAACCGCCCAATCGAGAATGCAAAGTGGCGGCAAAAGGGCGACTGCGATAGGGGTAACCCCCTCCCCGCCGCTCTCAGCACTCAATTGATTTAGAGTTTAAAGCGAATAGACCGATTGAAGGGACTGAGCGAGATGGCGGCACACAGATAATAATCAAGTGAGTGTGAGAGAGAGAGCGAGAAAGTCAAGCACGAGGCAAGCGATAAAATCTGTCAACACAAAGCAAGCGACTAATTCGACCCAACTGAAAAGCGCAAAGCATTTTCCTTTACACTCAGCGAAAAGGTTTCCTTTGAAAATAAAATGCACATCAGCTTTTTTTGAGAAACAGAATGCTTCAACAGGAAACAGGAACTTTAAATAGAAATACTTTAAATAAGATAGAATTCAGTTAATTTAAAATGGATAGATTGATAATTGCAGTTGAAGATAAATAATTAATTTCAAAATGAAGTTATCTAAACTAATTCTGAAATTTGTATCACTATAACTCTTGAATTTAGAAAATGGAAACTATTAAAATCATATCATTTAACTGAGAAATTTAAATATTATATATTCTTTGCACTCAGTTGAAATATGAGTTCGGTTATAACAAAAATATGAAAAAGATAAAAAGAAAAGATTTTTTAACTAAAATATTTAAATAAATTCCAAAACAAAACATTGAATTGAAGCCAATGTTTCAGATTGACCATTAACAAAAACACCTATTTTTTAAAATTCACATTTCATTGGCGATTAAGAATCAATACAAATTTTTAATTGAATAAAATTGTTGAAATAATATTACAAAAACTATATTATTTTCAGTTTTCGTCCAATCTCTCCTGGTAGAAGCAAAGTCGCAATGTGCTTGTTCTGAAATTGATAAAATAATGAACATATATGTTAAGCATTAATTTAGCATTAATACTTACCAACGGAGCACCTTCAAACTTGGTCCTCTTCAATTGCTGGACCTCCCGTGATGGCGGGCTGTTCACATTGGATTGGCTTATGTGGCATCGCAAACATCAGTTTCCGCCAGAAATGTGGATCGTCTCGCCTCAGGTACGTGTTGAACTTCATGAAGAGCTTCAGCTCGGAGTCCAGATTATCTAAGTCAACGCCCGGATACACGATGACGATCAGTCGCTTGTCCTTGTCCATCGAGGTGGCTCTAATGGCCGAGCGGAACTCAAAGAGTCCCCAGGTTGAATTGATGAAGTTATTGGTCATCAAGATGATGACCCTCTTGGAATCGTTAATGGAATTCAATATGCATGCCAGAATGGATTCGCCCACCAACCAGTCCCGTTGGTAGAAGCAGAGTCGATACTCGCGAGGACCTCTCTCCAGTTTCTCGACATACTCCCCCACCAGATCCAGGTCAACATGTGAAAAGGCAAGAAATCCATCGATTTTCAGATCAATGTCAACTTGTGGTTCCGGTCGGGATATCAAGCGAAGGCAAAGGTTTCTTTCGTACAGCCACATTGAAATAGACTTCTTGAAATAGAAGAAAATCAATATCAAGACTACTAATCCAAGAAGAAGTCCGGATAAGATCTTGAAGTAAGCTCTGCATTCATCTGTTTTAAGAATTACGAAGGGGAAATCAATAATTTGTTCCTGACATTTCATAAGGTCACTATCCTCGATAAAATTAGACTTATCGACGAAGAATTTCAACATCTTGAGGACTTCGCAATCACATTTCCATGGATTTCCTGAGAGTTTCATGGTTATTTTTCCTGCTCGACTTGATAGAAATTCGAGTACATCGTCATTAAAATATTGAAAACTGTTGTTTCTAAGGTCCAAATAAGTTAAGTTGGCTGGAAACTGTTCAATTTTTATACTTTTCAATTTGTTGTCAGCCAGATGAAGTTCTCGGATATTCGAATAGCCGTATAATGTTGAGTTTGGTAACTGAGTTAAGTTATTGTTATTGAAGTAAAGGGATGCATTTCCAGTTATTGGAATTGGCAGCTCAGGAATTTCCATATCGGTCTTTGATTTTTCACAATATATTTGAAAGCGCAAGTCTGCTCGGCTTAAAGAGCATTGGCATCCTTCGGGACATGGCTTTTTGTTTATATCCACATTAAATTGGCAAATATTTGGACTTCGGCAAATAAATGCTGACGTATTGGTTTTCGGGATGTGTTCATATTTATATAATTCCAAAAACAGTAATTTATCTTGTATTACTGGGGAACTGAAAAGATTTTATATGGAATACAAATTTAAATATTGTTATATTAACATTTATAAACTTACCTTAGCCAGTCGAAATCATTATCCAAGCCTCCATTAAAATGTAAGGACCTTAAATTGTCCAAATCTTGAAAATGTTCTTTGGCTAGGCTTGTGATGTTCATGTTAATAAATTTCATTGACGATAAATTTGTCAAGCCTTGAAACAGTTGTTTTGAAATTTTAACTTTATTTGATGTTAATTCGTAAACGTTCAAGTACGACAATGTAAATACTTCCAAGTTTTCCATGCCCCTTAGAGATATTTTCTCTAATAATTCATTGATTGTAGAATTGAGGTCATAAGGCACCTGAAAGTCAATCTGAAGTTCCTTAATCTGAGTGAGATTAGTAAAGTAATAATCGTTCCAACCCATTGAGCCTTTGGGAACTATATAATATATATGAAGTTTCCGTAGATATGAAAAGTTTCGTAAAAACTGATTAACAGGCGCATATTTTTCATACAGGTACCACGTTATTTTATTTAAATTAGTTAAATTCGATGCTATGAAATTTAAGCACTCTGTATCCATGTGAAGCGTTATAGAGTATGAATATATGTTTCTTGTACTGCAGTTTTTAAAGATACGCCTTAGGTAGTCTTTCTCGTCCGTAAACTGTTGCTGATCAGAAAGATATTTAAACAGAGTCATCGCTTCTTGATCTAATGTAAAAGATCCCCCAATCGTCGGCATTTGTATAGGTTTATCTGCGACAGCGCATTGAAATTCCAGAGTATCGCCCTTCAACTGAATTTCACAAGAACTAAAATCAGGAAAATCTTTCGAAGTATTACAACTAGATTGAAATATAGATTCACGAATGATTTCGTAATTTATTGTTTTCATCAGGTTGGTGTCATTGTAGTTAATTAAAGCATTTTGTATTGCAAAAGACACAAATAAACACATAATTTGAAGTATTTTGATCCGCATTTTGAGCAGTTTAACATTAATTCGGTCTTCGCGGTTGCCAATTCAAGTTGAAACTGTAAAAGACTTTGTGATCAGCTCACTTTTCCATCAAAAAGAAATATGTATGTAGTACTTTTAATTACAAAAAACAACTAGTCAATAATCCATATACCCTACCCTTAGTTGATGTTCTGTAGATATATACATCAAAAGTCCATTTTTTTTGTCTAGCCCAAGTTTAAATTATATTTCAGAAAGATATATATGTGAATGTATATTTTACTATAGTATCTCTATTAAAATTAGAAATTAAAAAGCGATCCAAAGACTAATTTATTTTCATTACAGTTCTAGTTCTAAATATAAGCCTATATGCCTTAATAAGGGTATATTTAATTGCAATGCTGATATGTTACATCCGTTGGGAATCATAATAAGTTTAGTATTTTTCAGGCTTGTGCCTATAAAAATTGTAACGAAAACCCTTTCAAAGTATACATATAAACTGTAAATGTTGATTGCAAAGTCGATTAAGATGACGCCCATTGACAATGATTAAAAAGGGTATATTGGTTTTGTGTGATTTATGTAACAGGCAGAAGGAAGCATCACCGACCTCATAAAGTATTAATATTCTTTATCAGCATCAACAGCCAAGTTGTTTGAGCCATGCGCACCTGTCTGTCCGTCTGTCCGCCTATTTGAACACTTCGATCTCAGAGACTGTATTTGGTAGAGACTTAAAATTTGGTATTTATATTCCTGTATACCGGGCGCAGATCAAGTCTGTTTTTAAATTTGGATCGGATAAGAACAAACATTCGAAAATCAAGTCTTAATATGAACAACTTTTTTGTTGTTTGAGTTATCTTAACGTGTCTGAGAGAATATGCATATAGTAAGGTGCCGTATTTCGTGACTAAGTTTTGTTGTAATCGGACCACTATAACATATAGCCACCATAGGACCGATCAGTTTTAGTACATAAAACTTTATTGTTGTTGGAGATATTTGAGCCAAACTGACAGAATATGCATAGGGAATGGTCCCATACGTCCTGATCAAATTTCATTGTAAACAGATGTAATAGAAACAACTAGTCAAAAACTTAATGCTTAAAACTCAAATGAGTGGAAATGCGTATTAGTCTTTAAAAATGCCAGGGCACAGGGTATCTCACAGTCGATCACACTCGACTGTGGGCGGAGCCCCCTTGTTATAACTAAATCTAAGGAAATTTTCAATATTAAACTAAGAATTTGCTCTAGCTTTTAAATTTAAATAGAAAATATTTATTATTATCAAGAGAGTTGAAGGAAATATTTATTATTATCAAGAGAGTTGTTTTTTTCTTTGTATATATAGTATCAGTTTCAGAAAGCCAATTTTACATGAATGCTGTTCGAATTTGGAATCAATTCTTAAATAATAACAAAAAGATTAAAATGCAACGTTATTTAGATTAGAACTCTTTACACACATTCCAGAACATTGCAACAAGGGAAAAATACTACAATTAAACAGAGTTCGCAATAAACGGATAACCACTGTAATTTTATAATTTTATTAATATCAGGGATTGAAACCGAAACAAATATCGGTTTCAGTTACGGTTTCGGTTATGTTCGCATTTAGGTTATCGGTTACGCAAAATCTTTGAATAAAGGTTTCGTAACGGTGAACCGGTTTTTGTGTGTTTCGGTTTTGAAATACCGGTATGGTTTCGGTTTACAAAAAAAAAATATTATTATATTATTCGCAATATAATATTAATAATAATAATTAAACTTTCTTAATCTTTCATTCACACATTTTTTCATATTCTTTAATTTGATGTAGCTTAGTTACATTTTAACTATTTTTAAATTTCATTCAACAAATATTTTTTATTTTCGCTCTTTCAGTGCTATGAAAATTCGATTTTGAATATGACAAATAAAAATTTCAAATTAAACATAAGAAACTTAAAATCAAAAAACAAAATTAAAAATGAAAAATCATTTTTTTTAAATATATGAAAGTAACCCTTATAAATGAAACGGTTACTAAACGGTTATATCAGTTTACAGAAACCGGAAACGGTTTCAGTTACGGTTTTAAATTTCAATCGATTTTAACCGTTATTATATTATTCAGTTATATACATTATTCAGTTAAGTAAGGAGAAGCATAAGATCATGGATAAATGTATTACTTTATTGCTTTAAGTTTATACCTTCGACTGCAGTTGTGGGATGGAGTTAAGGGCCTCGAGGTTCCTTGATTCCGTAGTCTTAATCAAAATTTGACAAAAGTTTGATGTAAGCCAGCAAATTTACAATGCACATAATTAAGTTGTCTTCGTTTGAGTGCAACATAACAAGTCCATTAAGGAAAGCTGTAGCCAAAGGAGAATTAAGGGGCATTCAGGAGGAGCTGCAACATGTGCAGATAGATAAACAAATTGAGCAGGCGGCAAACTAAAATTGCAATTAAATAAAGCGACAGCGAGTGCAACATTTTGCAGCAACAATTGGAATCAATGCTGGCTCAGGTTAAAGTGTTTGCAACGCGCCGTGCGAATTCATCGATAGCCGACGGGGTGTCGGTGGCATGCCAAAGGCATTTGTGGCATGCAAAAGGCCGCAGCTGCAGGAAGCGGGAAAAGGAGGAAAAGGAGTCATAAACAACAGAGCGGATTTCCCGCAAGGATGACAGCGACAAAAAGGCGACAGAAGCAACGACAACGGGGCACAGAATCTGAATCAGAATCAGAGGCAGAGTCAGAATCAGCGCGTGCAACGCGTGCAACTCGCATTGATAGCGATAATTATGTGGGCGTGTCCTCTGACAAGTCGGTGGCAACCTGCTGCTCCTCCTGCTGCTGATTCAACTCTCCTTCTCTCTGTTTGTATCTCTGTCTGTCTCTGTTTGTGCATCAAACGCAAATGCCGCACGTGGCGGAGGCGTCGCCGTTGTCGCAGCGTGGGTGCAAACAACGTGCCACAACAACCACCGCCGATAATCGCGGCTGATCGGCGGCGGCTTTTTTATTCGCAACTGCAACTGCAACAACTTGAACTCATCCTGCTGCCACTTGCCACAGATTCTCCTGTTTGCTCCGCCCCCGCGTCAACTTGCACTTCACTTAATTAAATTGCAACCCAGCGCCGCTTCACGGATGTGCCGCACTTGGCATTGGAGGCAGAGGTGGAGGCAGAAACAGAGACGCGGACAGAGACAGAGACGGAGGCAGCCCCTCCGGCTTTTGCAACAGCCGCAAAACGTGGCGACGACGTCAGTTGAAAGTCGCCGCGGCGGTAATCGAATTATGCGGCAAGTGGCGGCAACAAGAATTACGATGGCAAAGCGAAAACATTATTAAAAGCTCATCAGCAATTGACATGCAACGTGGGTCGTCATCCCAGCAATGGCCAGCGGAGGGGCAGGTGGCATGCCCCAAAGCGCAGAGGGGGCAACGATGAGAGAGGGCAGACTGAAAGACGAGCCACAATTAAACGGAAGCAGCAACTACAAAATGACTTCATTAACTAACCTTTTAAGCATGAAGAGCACAATGACAGCTTAAAGAATCCAAAATAGATGAAGAGGGCGAGAGGGAGACAGAGAAAGAGTAAAATAAAGAAAGAGAGAGAGGGAAAGAGGTAAAAGGAGGGGCAGCACAGGAAGTGACCAGTTGTGAATTGGGTGCGCCATGACAAATAAAAGATTCATAAATACAATATTCTAAAGACACGATAATCACGTGTTTATATCCAATATATTAGTGGTTTTTAAGTAATAATATTTCCTATTAATTGCTAAATAGAGAACAATACCATTATTAGTTGGTGACTACTTTAAATTGTAGCTACTTAAAGTACTGGATACGGAATCTTGTCTATCTATGGTTTAACTTGGTTTTTCCACCTCTGCATTTTAAGATACTTTCTAAACATTCCAAGAAATATCATCTGTGACAGATTCTAGTAGATTTTTATTAGTAGAACTTATTTCTAATCGAAGTGTTAAAATTGTTGCCAGAAAAATAATTTTTCCTCAAATTTTAACACTCGAATAGATTCCAATAAATTAAGCTTTCATTTATATTCATTTATTAAAGATTTAATGAATATATGGTTTTCAGCGTTCTTTTCTTAATTATTATTATTTAATTTATTTCATTTTTTTTTTTTCTAATGGATTTATAATTTTATATTTTGTTCACCACAATTTCGAATTTGTAGTTTCGACTAGAACCAGAAGAATTAGACCTTTGAAACGGTAAAAAAAACAAGTAGTAACTAATGCGTACAATTTATCAAAGCAATAGGACACTGTAGGATCTCCTCAATTGACCCTGTAGATTATAGTTACAGACCATATCGACCTGCAATAATAATATATAGCAATGTTTCCCCATCAACCAGAGTCGGTTGAATGCCCAATTGCAATGTAATTGAATTGAGACGAATCCAAATCAAATACTAGTGCGACTACGAGTACTCGCAGGAGTACTCACACTCACACTCACACTCACACTCGTTCTCGTACTCGCACTCATGCCCGTATAAGTACTCACAAAATGTGCAAATTATCGGCGACATCAGCGTCATCACAATAACAAATGCAACTCGAACTACAACGACACTCTCGGATGGGATGGAGATGATGGCCCAAAAGGGGGCCAGGAGCCAGGAGCAGGGACAGGAGCATCATCAGAGATGCAGTCCACGTGCAAGTGTTTTTATGTGTGTTGTTTTTAGACTCAGTTGGGTTCGCTTCGGGTCGCCATGAATTGAATGCGACAGGAAAATTATGTCCACACATTAAATTGACGCTGGGTTTGCGCTGGGAGACTTTGTAGCTTGTTTGCTTTGGGGCGGAACACGTTCTCTCACAACACCACAGAGATATATATAGAGAGAGAGAGACAAAGAGAGAGAGAGACAGAAAGAGAGAAGCAAACTGTTGTCAACTTAATTTATGCTCGATTCCGGCCTTCTTCTCACTTCCCCTCTAGGCCCCATTCACCGGTCTTGCCACATTTGGCAAGACTGCTCAACTATGGACATACGAATCCATCGAATCCAACGACTCTCAGTACAAGTCCCGAAGTCGTCGTCGTCATCGTCATCATCATCATCGTTGAGGCGTCTTGTGGCGACATTTTTCATGTCTTCATGTGATCGAAGGCATAAATTATGCACACGACCAGATCACAGATCGCAAGACCCCGGCACTCAAACCCAAGGCATTCAATCTTTGTGTCAACAGAAATTATTTTTAACAGCAACAACGACAACAACAAGGAATACAACTACAACAGTTGAGATCTGAGACTCTCGATGGTCCCGAGGAATACGCTCCATGCATGAGATTAATTGGACCTGATTACAAATGTATTTTGTACTGCAAATGCAATGCAACTTGGCGCTCTATTCACATTCGTATTCGTATTCGTAAAATATGCATTTGGATCTATTAATGCTAAAAAGTGATAATGTCTGACATAAACAAGTCTTCCCTAACAGTTTTTTTTTCCTGTTTGTTTGTTGGCAGTTCCGTGAAAGATACATACTCGTATATAACATTTTAAATTCAAAATTTCAATCATCTTTTATATGTTGAGAGTGCATTTAAAGGTGCGGTGGGCACGAAATCTGAATTCGTGGGTTCGTGAATGGCTCCCGGAGCCGTTGCTTGCCCACCGCTGATTTACAGCATAGCAATATTCGCTAGGTACCATAAAGAGACATTTGTATATCTTTGAATGATACAAAGATTTAATACATTATTTATCATAATATTCATTAATAAACTTTTGCTAATTCTATAAGTTTTTTCTAATACCACCTGACAGATTTGAATTTGTTAGTTTCTAAGATTTTTGAATTTGCTTAATGATAAACAGACTAAAATGGTTCGGAATTGACTTTAGTCTCAAACCTCTTTACAATCTGTCAGAAAGTAGTAAAATTAGCTGAGATTCTATATTTTATCTATATATCTAAAATTTTTAAATAAATTGAAAGTAATCAATGTTAATCAAGGTTCTTTTTCTTATGGACTTTGGCCCGCTAAACACGAAAATGACTGCAATACTTTTGATTATATTTGCGATTTGGCCAAGCAGGCGTTTAAATTAAAGGTAAGTTAATTCCTTTCAACAATTCTTTTCTATTATACAGTATTATGGTCGGTTCAGCAGTTCAGCTGCTAACGTTTTTGCTAGCATATTGTCCTGGAAAATATATAAAGTGCTTGCTTTGCCAAATCGGATAAGTCGAAATGGAAATATACCTAAAAGTGTTGGAGTAACCTCTGAAATCTAAAAAAATTTGAATATTTCGAAAACGGTTCCATAAAAAAAAATTAAGTACCAACTTCGTGTTTAGCGGGCCAAATTCCATAAGAAAAAATACTTTGATTCACTTTGCAAAAAAAAAAAATATTTTTATTTTGAACATTAGTGTTGTTATTGAATAAAAATATATATGTATATCTTTATATGTATACAATTATTTTTAAATAAAGATGTAGAAAGCTATACACTAGTGAACACTTAATTAATTTCCTCATTAAATTTGTCTATTCACACAACTTTAATCATTTCCTCGGATCAGCTCTTTAAGTTCTTTATCCCATTTGCTTAAGCAGTTTATATATAATTTGAGTTTCTGCTATACAACGACTTTGTGGCTTTACCTAGATCAAGTTTCATTGTCTGTCAAAGTTTCTGAAGCACAGCTTCTACTCCTCCTCCTCCTCCTCCTCCATCTCCTCCTCATCTTCTGGCCCTGATTGCGGCCCCATTGGCAAAAGTGAAGCACTTGCAAGAAATACCTTAATAGTTTATTAATGATTTTGTTGTTGCCCTTGTTGGGTATAGAAAGTTTATTAAAAGTGTAAGCGGCTCAGGAGCGAGAGAGAGAGAGGCAACATAGTTCCCTCTCCCTCCAGTTGGCCGGGACCGGGAAAACTATCTGAAACTATCAAACCAGCCCCCAAACACTTTGCTTTCCACGTTTCCTTCACGTTTTTTAAACCAATTATAAGAGTATGCAGAAACACGAGCTGACTGCCTGGCAACATTCCCTTTCCACTGCTGTGACCCGTCTTCCAGCTCCTCTCCTCTCCTCTCCTGCTCTCTGCTCTCTGCTCCTGCTTCTCTGGCGTCTATGAAGCCATCATGTGGAAAAACACTTAATTACTTTAGAAGAGCTGACGCACAAAAGTGTAAAGTGCCCGGCCACGCCCCCATTTGGCAGCCCTGCCATTCATGGCTGGCCAGGTGTATGGTTCATAAACAGTTAACTAACTAAAGTAACTGGCAAGTCGGTAGTTCTTAGCCCTCTCTCTCTCTCTCTCTAACCAGGCGCCATCAAAGGTTGCCTCAAGTTCCCTGTTCCCATTCCCATTCCCATTCCCGATCCCATCTGATGTGTAGTCGTATTTAAATTAGATTTACCTGAAATCGTGCGTGATTGTCAACGTCGCTGGTGTTCGGAACTAGTGTGCGAACTGAACTGGAACTCCATAAGGAACTGGCGAAGGGGATCATCATCGGGGGGAGGTGGAGGGTTAAGATTTTTGCGTGTGTGCATCGAAAAACTTGCAAATTGGATTTGGGTTTTTGAGTTCTCGAGCTTTCGAGTTGTGCCTGAGACCCCAAGAACTTGGCAAGTGCTCAAAAGTTGTTGGTGGGCGTGGCCGTGGGCGTTGTCAAGTCTCAACACCATATGCTAGTGTCTTTAATTTAAATCTCTCACAATTTTGTGGGTCAATTAAAGTGAAGCCTGCTCTCAATCAATTAAACACAACAACTGCAATTGTCTGAAGAGTCTGAGAATCTGTATTGTTTAAAATGAAATGAGAGGAAGGAAATGAATAATTTGGTCAGTTTGTAACCCTCAAATTTGTCTTAATCAGCATTTGACTTGTGGGAATTCCATTTCTAAAGCACTCACAAAAAAAAGACAGTCACAGTCACAGTTATAGGGAGAGGGAAGTTTAAATTCCCAGCCAAGACACTCAAATTCCAATTTCAATTTCACGATCCATTATCATATCAAAAAACAATTGAATACTTGAACTGCAAGTCAACAAAAACGGAAGCATAAATAAGAAACAATTAAAGGCATTTAAACGCGCATTTTATGCCCAGACACCGCAGGACATCAGGCTAAGGACATGGCTCCTCTAGCCAGATAATAAATGATGTTTAGCGGGCGGAGGGGAAACTAAACTGTTTTGACTTTGTTAATAAATTGAAAAATTATGATAATGCTCTTCGGCGAGCTGAGTACAAGGCGCAACTGTGTGGGCACACTAAATTAAACCGAAAAGGACCTCGAAGGACGTGCACGACGCAACGCAACATTAAACAGGCGTCTGGCAACTGGCAACTGGCAGGGACATTAAGGCCACACGAACGAGCTATGATGCAACATATTCCCCTCTTCGTCCCCCTCTTCTTCGGCAGTCCCATCGCATATCCAAGACGCCGCAAGTGCGCAATTATATTCGAGCGTGTCCTGTCTGTGTGCATGTCCTGCAGCCGGCGCCGCCGTCGCCGTTGGCAACTGCAATAAAGTGTCACTATAAATAAATAATAACGCCCACGAAAACGCAGCCCGGCCAAGGCTGAGCTGAGTTGAACTGAGCTGAGCTGAACTGAGTTCGCTGCGGCCTCCAGCTGTGCGAAAATATTGAAAAATTGTAATTGTATCTCATAGATACAATTACGGCGCGGCTCACGACACGTGACTGTCGCAACGCTTCAGCCCCTCTCCACATCCCCTCTGCATCCCGCATCGAGTGCGAAAAGTCACCAGCGGCATTTGGAACGAGGCGACGTCACTTAATGGACCAGAGTTCCGAAAAGCAAACAAGAGTAACGCTTGATTGCAAATCAAGGGGGATCAGAAGGGAATATTTAGTTGATGCGATGCCAGGCAAAAGGGCAACTGGGAACCACACGAAAAACTCGGCAAAACTCGATAAACTGAGGACGGGGACGGGGGACAACTGGACAGTGGGTGCAAACAAACACAGAAGGAGCAGGAGAAGGAGAACCAGGAGCAGGAGCAGGAGCAGAGTCACAGTCAGAGCCTGGTACCGGAAGCGGCTAACGTGGCTAGAGAGTTGAGGGTCCTGCCTCGAGGGCAGGACAATGGGATGTGTTAAATGTGAAATGTGAAATGCTCACTGTCGAACGCACGTTGCAAGTGTGAAGTGGCAAGCAAGATGGGGGCAAAGCAAATATCTCGCTGGGCAGCAAATGCAACCCTTTGTGGCACATGGGAAACTGCTTGGGGCAAGCAAGATTGAAGGGTTAAGAGAAGCATTTAAATCATAACTATCCATAGACAAATCAGATTGAAGATTGAAGGGAGATCAGAAGCATTCAAGTCACAACTATCCATAGACAAATCAGACACATATCTCGGTCAATCTCTACCAAATGGAATCAACTCGAATGGAATAATCTATTGTGGTAATCACATAGTGAGTGTTTAATATTAAAATGTATGAACTAGGTAAAAATGGACCCAACAGGTAAACTAATCATGTATTTTAACCACTAATACTACAAGAGCATTACTTTTCACTGTTTCATGCACATTTTTTATCTATTTATAAAAATAAGAAAATGTATTTTTTAGCTCTATCATGCCTCCTTCTGCCTGTTACATACATTTCACAAAACCAATAGATACTCCCATGGTATAAAAATATACACGATAAATTTTTTTACTTTTCAAAACACTTACTTGCAGTGCTGTATGTTTATACTTTGGGTATGGACATAGTTATGTAAAACCGAAATTAACCCTTATAAATGAATCGGTTACTAAACGGTTATTTCGGTTTACAGAGTTTCGGTTTTCAGGTTTCGGTCAAATAGAAACATTTTGTATCGGTTACCGTTTCAAATTTCAATCGGTTTTGACCGGTTAAGGGTTACGTTTTCGTTTTAAATGTCAATTTGAAAAATATATCTTAAATATATGTTTCTTGGTATATGACATCGATTATATTCTTGGCAGCCACAGCCGCACTTTGTAGTGTAAATTGACTGACTCTGGTGTCGGTCATATAAAGTTTGATGGGCAGCGGACGAGAATACAGATCGTCTTGTAGTTTCAACATCAGATCATGCAGAAGATTGTCTGAGAGTCGATCACAATGCTCCAGATGCAGCACTTGCAGTTTGGGGCAGGCAAGTATCAGTCGACCCACGGCCTTGTCAGTGATTTGCCAATTGCATTTGATGTGGATTTCTCTCAAGTCTTGGAGGGCAAATAGTGCTCCTAATCCACGATCGGTCATCGCATTTCTCCAACTCAAAATCAGCGTTTGCAATGCGATCAGTTTCCCGATTTCGAGGAGGAACTCGTCATTCATATGACAATTTGACAATGATAATGAATTTGTCATTTGGAAATGTTCCAACTGCTTGGACTTGTGCTCCACCAGCCAGGTGATTAGCCTTGGCGATATCTCATTTCTTTGGAGAGACATGTCCACAACTAGTTTCTTAAGACTCGGCAGCCTTGCAATGTGCTCATATTCAGCAAACTTGTTGTCGTCATAACTAATTGAGAGGACCTCCAACGAGTTGCAGCAATTTGCATTGAAAAGTCCCTGAATTCGTGGACCTAAGCCATTATCATTAATTATGTGCAATTCCTTGAGCAGCACAAGTCTGCTTAGCATTTTGTTCACCAATTTTGGCTTTAATCTATTGCAGCCAGTTAGTGTCAGCGACTCGATAGAATTTGGCAAACAACTCATATACCGTCCAGTCAACATATTATTGTTGGAAAGATTCAGTTTCTTGAGCTGTCTCAAATGGCTGAGCGCTTGCAAATGCTCATCAGTGAGACCGAAACCATCTAATTCCAGACTTTGAAGACTATTCAGATTTGAGAACATTTTAAATATGTGCATGTTGAACTTCAGGTCCGTCAAATTGTTGCTGCTGATTATCATTGACTGCAAATGAATGCAATGCCTGCCAAGAAAGGAGCACACGTGGTTAAAGTGAAGTCGAGGAATAGTGCCTTCGATTTTCTGTACATTGCGTCCGGAGAGTTGAAAAAAGTCATGCAAATCCCACACAGTCAGTGACTCGAATAATTTCAAATTGATGGACTTATCGAGAAGTGGCGACATTCCCTCATAGATGCCACGAAACCGAACGCAGGTGCGTGCAAAGTGAATGCGATCAGGCAGTGTTGTTAAATGACTGAATATATGCTCCAGGCAATGATCGTTCAGTTTCATAATGGCAGCTTCGTAGTTGGCCACATTTTCCGGTCCATGCGGCATTTTCACGGCATCCGGCTGTTGCCAGCTGTAACTGGGACGGACTGTGATCCGGCATCCACCGACCAAGTGAAACCTGTCCCGCAACGCATTGGCAGCATCGCAGGGATCCGCAAAGGCAACGCGGCCAGTTCGTGCTCCACTCTCACCCGTGTACAGATCCAAGTTTTCAACGCATCCATATTGCAGTTGGAAATACTCTTTTAGCTGCTGCTGCTTCAGTTTTCGTGCGATGTTCACCAGGAACAGACTCCTCACTAGGACATGATCTTCTGTGTAGGCCAATTCCCCTTTCATGTAAAACTCCCATTGGTGCCTGCTATAATTGGAACGGACTTTAATGGGGCACCCATTGACTAAGTGCTGGCCAATCCTCAACACTTTGGCAGCATCACGGGGATCTGCAAAGACAACGCAGCCAGTTTGAATTTGTTTTCCCCTCGGATACAGATCCAAGCGTTCGATGCTTCCATATATCCCGAAATACTTCTCAAGCTGCTGCTCCTTCAGTCCTTTTGCGGATTCCATTAAAAGAAACAGATTTTTGACCAACACATCATCTTCTGTGTAGGTCAACTCTCCTTTTATATAATACGGAGTCCGAAGCATTGAGATTATGTTTAGAGTACGTGTATTTTAAATATTTAAATATTTTCTAATTTGTATATATAACAAATTAAAGACTCTACTGTCAGTCACAGTCCCTGCATATGTCAATAAAAAGGAAATAAATGTAATTACCAAATATATTCAATTAAAGTCAAAATTATATCCGATGGCATTAAATTTTACTTGTCAATAATTAATTTATATTAAAATTTCTTTAGGCAGATTCTCATTTAACAGGTATATTAACAATCTGTTTTCTCTATCCGATGTATCTTTAATTTTCAAACTTATTTACCACTTATCATTGAAATGCAAATTGCTATAGCAAAATTATGTTCACTGAAAATCTAATCTTCAATATTAGCTAACAATTTCAAGCAAGTATCAAATTGCTCAAGGACCATTGAAATGTGGTCCGAATTGCCACAAGGATCTGCGATTAGTTACACTCAATTATGTGAAGCTTGTTAGCCCAATAAGTATGAGTATAACGTTCACCTCGCAGTTTGTTTTGGATACTCGCAACTGGCAACTCTTGGGAACATGACCATTCTCAGTTTCCATAAAACGGGCTTATCGCGGCCATTCCAAAATAAGGCGCAAAGCCAAAATGGAACACGCATGAAACTAAAGCAGATGAAAGTGGTAGAGAGGGGGGAGGTAAAGAGTGAGAGTGAGAGGGAGAGTGAGAAGGAGAAGGAGGCAGAGAAACACTTGAAAGTACAATCCCACAAGCAGCAGTTGATTGAATGGGAGACGAAGGACAAGTAAATAGTGAGTGAGAAACTGGGCAGCCGCAGATTTCAATGCAGGGTGACCAGAGAGAGAGATAGAGAGAGAGAGAGAGAGAGAAAGTCAGGGAATCAATTTTACTTGTGCGACTCTGACATTAATATGACATTTATTTGTCACAAGGCATTTGCTGCGGCGGCCATTTAGGATATTCCGATAAACCGACAGACGCAGAGCCCATCCCCTTTCCCCAACCCCCTTCCACACCCCTTCTCCCCCTCGGCCGCCCTCTTCCAAGATGTGCCCGGCCAGACGCATAAATTCAGCTGCCGTTAAGCACTTGGCCGGTTATCAATGGGTTAATAAACGTTATAAAATATGAGTTCATTATGGTTGAGTTATAAATTTTTGTGCTTGTTGCACTCGCAATGCTCGCACTGCAGGGGCTATAAATTCGAGACGCCAGCAACAGCAGCAGCAGCAGCAAGGGGTGGGGGGTGAGAGGGGGGTGGTAAGGGGAAGGGGGCAACAACATATGCCTCAAGGGCTGCTCGGCTATTGTTGTAGTTGTAATGAGAGATTATATTGCTTTATGCGACTTGGCATTGAGCACACGCGTGTCCTTGTTCCCTTGTCTCTACTCGACTTGATCCAGGCGCTTTTGAGCCTCGGCTTAAGTTGGACAAGACGACAAGACGCGACCGCAGGACTTCTCACAGCGACTGTATGTGAGTGTGTGTGCGTGTGTGTGTGTGTGAGATGGATATGTTTTGACTGGGGTTGCACAGAACATGAATAGATTGAAATGATTTATCTATCAAATAAGCAGTCAGATGGCATTACTGCAGACCAATCCATATTAAAATTTCCCACAGACATTCTTTAACCACGCAATTTCCCCCCACTGAGCTGCATTTTTTCCGAAATCATTAATAAATCATTAATTTTTAGCTATACCTCTGAAATTAATTGTGATAAGGTGAAATTCATCAAAATTATTTTCATTTATCTTGCTACCATTTTTCACGTTGGGGTGGAAATTTCCCAAACAATTTTAGAATTTGCTTATTAATTTTTGCATTATTTTTATTGAATTATGAAATACGTTGCACATTATGTGATAACATAATTTAATAGTTTTTAACTACTTATTTGCAGACATGTATCAACTTAAATTGTATTTCTTAAAAATGCGTAGAGGCTCAGTCAATTTGCATTTGGTAAAAATCTTTAAAATTTTATTTTTATTTTATTTCCGACTTTCTCTCTAATTAAAATTGTGTTTTTCTAATATTATAATGCTTGGAAAAAATAAAAGCTGTTTCGATTAGGTATAGAAAAGTTCTAAATTTTAAACTTTATTCTTATTAGTTCCTTATTAATATTATTTAGTTTTTTTTAGTCAATCAATTGATAGGCAATCATTCAGTTTCTCAAACAAAATACATATACCACAAACAAAGAGGAATTCTATTTAAAGCTGAAATATTAATTATAATTTTAGATTTTTGAAACAAAATACCTGAATATAGACTTTACTCCATCCCTTTTTAAATGATTTCGAAAGAGCAAAAAATTGCAAACAATGGGCCTTAATTCGCATATTGTTTTTCCAGCCAAAACGAAGCGAATAACTCACATTACCCATTGTACTCGCAAGTGAAGTGAGTCGAACAAAATTCTCCCTGTGTGGTTTTGGTTAACAGAAACTGGAAAACTGGCAGATTGTCAGATTGGCAGATTGGTAGATGGGCAACACTAATCACCGGCTACGGACAATGGTAACTGATGCCATAATTGGGACTGAGACTTGGAAGACAATGCGAATCCGTTGACCAGTCGTAGTCGTTGAGGGAATGGCCGGATAATGGGCATGGATAATGCGCGTAAAATGAGACAATCTCCAAATGAAGTTGTGCGTTGAACCTTTCGGTTCGATTCGGTTTAGCCAGGGTCTACCTTTTGTCACCTGTCCCTTTTGTCTGGGTGACAACTTCACTAAGCCGTGACTGGGACAGTCACAGTGATTGTGATGCTAACTGTGACTGGGCTAGATTTGTGTGGTCCCTTCTGCACAGTGGGAGATGACACCAGATTCTGCCAGACAAAGGAAAGGAAAATGCTAAGGAAAAGAAAAACAAACATGTAACAGACAATAAATAAACAATTGATTGGTTCCACGTACTCCCTTCCAGGACATGTGTTTTGAATTTGTCGCCTGCATAAATTTCCTTCGGCTGATCCTTTTTCTTCTTTCCCTTGCATTTTTCTCTTTCTTTTCTTTTTTTTTTTTTTCTTTTTTGAGTGCGTGTTGTGCCTTACAAATTTCATGCTAATGCTTATTTCCTTTGGCTCTCGAACCTATCCAATATCCAATATTGTGTAAACAAATGATGCCAGTAGGTGTCGCCTTACAATTGCTTTCCTTTTCTTTCGTTTCCCTATCTCTCTCCCTGTCGTTTTCAAGTATGTGTCGCATAGATCAACTGCCTGTTGGATTCCTGCCTCATTCCTCATCCCTGCCCGCTGCCCCTTCGCTTCGTCTGACATTAGTTTTGAGTCATCCACTCATTGACAGTCGCCAGCAGCTGTTCCTCCTCCATTATCTGCCGTGTTTATCATCTCCGCCTCGATATGCGGGTGAACTATTGACACAATTGTTTTTGCCAGCCGGCTAGACCTTTGTGTTTTACCCCTCCCCCTCTTTACTTTACCCCCTCCTCCCTTCTGCTTTCACTGACATTGTCTCTCTGGGCTATTTTTAATTATTTGTATTATGTTTCCAGTTGCCCATGTCGCGTTTCTCTCGATGCTCGTTAATTACACTGCACAACGAGTTTCGGATAATGACACAACGACAACACTGAACACTTTTTCCAATATTTGTCAATGGCCGAGTTGATGTGGTTGCCCAACTTGGCCACTTAAGCGACATGGTGGTCCAGGGTATCAGTTACCAAACATTCGATAATTGGGATAGGACGGGGGCAACTCTATCTATCTATCTATTTAATGTTGTTACTGTGTTAGGTCAACGCCAATGCACCTTCTTCTGTTTTACAGTCACGCCCTAATCCTCTTATTGCCTCATCCATCAAGTTACGAGGCAAGCCAAAAATCACGTTAAGGCCAAAAGAATTGCAACTGCCATGAATCTATTACGCTTTATTACCAGATAATTTCATTATTTAGCCAAGAACATAATCAAATGCGTCATATCCATCACATCTAAGGACACACACATCCACACACACATTTATATACAATTAATTTCATAAGCTCATAAAAACGTGCTGGGAAAATGGAAAAGTCGGAAAAAGCAAGCAGGGCGAAAGAGAGTTACAAAAATCAGATAAGGCAGCAAAAAAAAAATTGAATGAGAATGAGAAGGAGGTACCTGGCCATAGGGTGTTGATGGCGATTGCAAGTTGGATGGGGCGGGGAGGAGGTGCAAAAAGCCGAAAAGAAATTATATATAATCCCGACGCGCAATCAGCGTGTAAATTATAAGCGGGCCTCGCCCAAAAAGGGGGCGGGGCTGGGCTAAAGTACCGCAAACTTGCAAGCGGTTGTGAAAATAAAGTAATGCGAAATAATCCTTGGGTTGTTATCACACACACACACACACACCCAAACACAAACATACACACACACACACACACACACAGCACGACATTCGCTGAGCTCGCGTGGCACACAAAAGCCTAAAGAGTGCCCGTATTTGGAAGAGGAGGAGACTAGGAGGGGCGTAGAGGCAACAGGGAGGGGGATAGAAACCGAAAAATGCAAAATGGAAGCGAGTCCATGACAGGAGCACAAGGAACAGGGACAGGAGAGAGGGACAAGGACAGCCGCTGCGACAGGATATTTACACAACGCGAATATTTGCTTAGACGTCTGTGAATGCATGTGTGTGTGCGAGTGTGTATCTGTGTGTGTATAGCGGTAATTTGAGCAAAGCAAAAGATACACTGCATATATATACGTGTATTGTGTATTGTGTTTTGGGCATGTGTGGAAAAGATACAGATTGTAAAATACATACATCAGTTTATCCGAAAAATTCGAATAGCGAAACGAGTACCCAAAATTAACAAAACACATATCGAATTGCAATCGAATGGAATTGAATACTTGCAAAATGATTGCGACATTTGCAGTTGTCTGAAGTTAAGTAGCAAACTGAAAAATTCAATATGAGATAATTTTTCATTACATTTTCAACTTAAAACTTTAAATTATTATGAATAGAAATTAAATATTTGATATATAATAAATATCCTACTGTTTTATTATATTATTGTTAAACAATTTTGTTAAGTCTATAGAATAATCATATGAAATACTATCAATTATCTTTTGGTGATATGATAGTATTATGTATTGTTAAAAAATGGGCAAAGTATCAGAAACTTTAACACCAGCATGACTGATCAAAGTAACTTTTAATACCGAAAGTAATCCATTAATTTAGCTTGCATATCGATTATACAATTTTCTGTTGACGGAGACTCAAAGTACCGCCCCCAATAGGCGTATATTGTCAACGTATTATTAATGGCAAGCTGACTTAGGTATCATCAGCCTGTTTACCCTGTTTCTCTTAGCATCTACGAAGTTTATACTGGTTTTAATGAAATTTTTATCTTTTGTTGAGAGAAGCCAGACAAGAGCAGGAGCACAAGGAGCAGCAGGGGCACAAGGAGCAGCAGGAGATGCAACGACGAAAGCGTTGACAAGCCACATTGTCATCAGTTTTGCCTCTGAGAAAACACACACAACAGCCGAGGGACGAAGGATAAAAGTAAAAAGGTGGCTGGTCACCCGTTTTATGGCCTCATAGTTTAGATTATGAAGCATATTTTTTTTTAATTTATACACAATTTGGCTTGGCCCCCAAAGGGGAACTGAGAGATGAAAAAAGTATAATCAGGTCATTGTCACTAAATATGGAGGCGACACAAGCAATTGGCTTAAGTTATTGGAAAGGGAGGTGCGAGTTTTCAAACTGTTCCCGGTCCCTAAATCGGATTAGATGAGTGACCCTCAGGGTTCATATGGTTATAAATGGATTGACGCTTCAATGGGAATTCATTTAAAAACCCAATTGAATCGATGCATAAACAAGAACAACAACAAACCCAGATCCCAAACTGAACCGAATCCTTTTTTTTTTTCTCATTTCAATCAATTGTTCGCACAGGCAGACTGCAGTCTCAGTCTTCGTGTCGTGTCAGAGGGTTTTGAATTACACGATGTCTGAAATTCGAGCACAAGTAATTCTTCATCGCTTGCTCAGATACTCGTTTCGAGATACAAGATACGCTCTGCTCCGTTCAAGCGCAAAATCTATAATAATTTCGTGGAAGTAAGATGTTAATTGAGTTATCAATGGATGCAACACACCTACAAGATCATCTCAGACATTGTCTGACAATAGATCTTTCTTCATGCCTCGAAAATTACAGCTACAAAGGTTTTCGAGTGTCGCTTTCCGGCTGGATAAAATCTCATGGAACGGATTGAATTTCAATTTCAGAAAATGTTTGCTGACAGCTCAACTATCGATAGTTTCCATAATTGAGTGATTTATTACTTGAACTAGTTTCGTTGCATTCATACTCATAAATGTGAATTTATTTTCGTTTTGGTTTTTGGAAACCTTACTTTTATCACGGACAAATGTCGTTTGATCCGACTGGGAACCACATAAATATTGCCTTCCAATATCGCACAAAAAGTTTCCGTGGCTATAAGTCAAGCATATCCTGTTGCCTGGCCTCAAAGCATTCATGCAAAAGAAATAACTCGTGTACTTTTGTATGCCACAGCACTTTATTGATAAACTTCTACCACGCTCCCAGTTCTAGTCCAAGGACCAACAAGGACCACAGTCCAATGAGCAACGAGCACGGCACACAAAAAGACCAAAGCCATCTGCACTTCGTGCATGACTTTTCCAACAGAAGCTTCAATTTTTATCATCATTCTTCCCCACCGCCTCTCAGCCCCATCGGGTGCAATCAAAATCCAGTTGTCGCAGTCCAAAGAAGCCTCGGTAAATATTTTTTCAATAAGTATCCAGAGACTTTTAACTTTATGCCACTTGGCCCGACTAGACGCATAAGGTCTTGCCAGGTCGAAATTGAAGTCGGACAACATCTTTCTGAAAATCGAGACAATTCTACAGTTTCCCTGCTCCGACTGATTAACCAGTACACACATGTAATCCAGCTGAGGGGGAACATGAAATGAATAATGTTGACGCAGTTGGGGAGCTGCTCGATCTGCAGAAGAAAAATGAATTAAAATCAATATAAATTGCGTATGATTGCATATTTGGAGCGATCTCGACTGAAAGATACCCAGTAATTGGAATGTAGAATAAAAGTAAAGTGGTCATGGAATAGCACACAGTTCAAAGAGTGATCAGAACTCATATAAATAAATATACAGTTGAACTTCCCTAGCTCGAACTTCTCTAACTCGAATTTCTCTGCAACTCGAACTAAATGAGTGGCAGTAAAATTAATAATCAAAGGAAAAAGAACTCTATAACTCGAATATCTCCCTAACTCGAACCTTTTCTTTGGATAATGGTGATTCGAGTTAGGGAAGTTCGACTGTATATACAATAGATTAAGAAATTTGGTTACTTTTTTTTATTTATATGCATGTATATGTTTATTTTTCACAATTTTCTTATGTAAATTTTAATAAAATTATATGATTATTATATTAGTCCGAATAAGTAGATGATATGCCTATAAATTCGCTTGCTGATAATTATGATTTTATTTCAACAGAAGCGTTTCTAGTGACTATTTAACAAATTGAAGAGCTTAAACAAAATGTATGAATTTTTATAAATACAGTCGAACTTCCCCAACTCGAATCACCATTATCCAAAAAAAAAAGGTTCGAGTTTTGCAGATATTCGACTTATAGAGTTATTTTTCTTAAATTTCTTAATATTTACTGCCACTCAATCAACTACAGTTAGAGAGAAGTTCGAGTTATGGAAGTTCAACTCTATCTTATAGTTACCACACTTATACTTACTTAAATGCTCCCCTTCTCTACGATTTATTAATATCTCTAGTTTGTATTGTACTTGAGTGCAATCCTCCCTATCTTTTGGGTATTTTATAGTTACAGGGTATATGATATATACAGCGACAGACGTTGGTCTCAAGCAACGGTCGCTTCGCTTCGACTCATGCATCGTTGCGGAAAAACTAATGAGCATTTGCCTACACGTTCCACGTTTATGGCGAAAAGTCAGCCTCTGGCACCTGACGCTCCTCCTGACTCTTCTCCTGACGCTCCTCCTGAGCGCGAGGACGTGAATACGTGAGGACGTGAGGACATGTGGACTCGACTCGCCCGAATGGAGTGTTTAATTTATGCGTCGCATATGTCACCAGCAAAGTAGAGAAGGAGTCTGACAAAGTCCAGGTACTCATATGAGTACTCATAGTTCCTCTGGGCACTCACGTACTTGGGCTCCTCGACTGGCCTTGGCCAAAAATTTAATTAAATTAAATATTATTAATATTATTATTATTATTATATGAATTCATATGCGGCTGTTGCGCTTATTTTTGTTGTCTTGGGTCAGGTTCTGTCTCTGTCTCTGATTCTGGTTCTGTCTCTGTTTCTGTGTCTGTGTCTGGTGTTGGCACCGATTCCAGTTTTCTATACTCGAGGCGGTGCAAGTGCCAAAATAATAAACAAGTTGGCAGCTTGGAGTCTTTTAAATGGACAGCACCTGTTCAAAATGAGGACAAACTGCAGAGAAAATACTTCTAAGTGCAGTGCAAAAGACAGAAATTGTATTCCATATGAGATTTTCAATTTTCAATTTTAATTAATAAGTGTAGCACATTCCAAATGAGTTCCAGTTACATATTTGTGGTTCTTTAAAGACCATAACATAAGTTGATAAATAATTTATCTGTCAGTCTATAAGCTAAGTTTTATACAGTTTGTCAAGAAACACTTTAAACACCCTAAAAAATATAATATTATTCTTAGAATTAATTGAAGAATTTTTTTGCTTTAAAAATTTTTTTACAAAAAATCGAGAAAAAAGTTGAAAAAGAAGACGTTTACAAAAATTCGAATTTTTCAATGTTTATTTAATGGGAATTTGAACGACCTTTCCAAATATATATAATAAGCTATTATTTTTATATTTAAAATCAAAATATTAAATTTTTTTAGGTGTGTAAAGTGTTTCTTGACAAACTGTATGTATCCCAAAGATTTAATTTAATAATACCAGGTTTAACACTTTTCCTCTAACCATAATGCAAATGTCGTTTTACTTGGCTGACAGCCTAAAAGCTGTTTAACTTTAAGATTTAACAGCGCAAGTTGTACTTTAGAAGTAATCAGCTTTAGGTTAGCATCTTGAATAGACGGGCTAAGGATAACAATTTGCAGTCGGGCAGACAATATTAGAAAATGGCAAATGGCACAACTGGAACCAGATGGAGGAGTCGACACAGCGAAACGGAGGCAGAAGCAGAAGCAGATACAGATACATATACAGATACAGATACAGAGGCATCATTAATCTTCGACCACATTCAATAATCATACGTACATAGAGAGCAGATAGTCGAGCTACCAGACGAGCTGAATATCTGGTTGCCATACTGTATGGATGTCTGGCTGTCTGGCAGTCTGACTGTCTCACTGTCTGACAGTGTGGCATGCATGCTGTGCACACTTAACCCCACAATGCCCACGCCACAAATTGTGCAGCAGCAAAAATAATACAAGAGACAACGTGCACTGAGAACTAAGAGCTGAGAGCTGAGAACTGAGCACTCAGTGGAGGAGCAAAGCTTTAAATTATGCCAATGATTTGTTGCATAAAAGCAAGTGGCAAGTGGCAATACGGCAATATGGCAACTTGGCGATACGGCAACAGCAAGCGGATAGCCAAAAATGTAAGCCGACAAATTGTGCAACTGCAGTTGAGGCCGGCGCAAAGCCAAGTGTGTGTGTGTGTGTGTGTGTGTGTGTGTGTGTGTGTAAGTATATGTTTGTGTGTAAGTATCTGTGTGTGTGTGCTGCTTTTGGCAGCAAGTGGCTTGGCCACATTTGTCGCTTCAATGGGCCGCCCCCTTTTGCCAGTCTGCATAATTTCAATACTATGAATGCTTTGGCAACATTCCTTCTTTTACTCAACTAAAGTGGGAGGACTCCAGTCGAGGCCTATGGCCAAAAGTCGAGCCATTGACAATGGCAAATGATTAAGTTGCTTATTCGACAAATTGATGTGGCAAGTCTAAGCATTTTCCTAGCACAAAAGATGCTTCTATGCCGACGGAAATTTCCAAAATTCAAAAGGAAGAAAAAGAATAAAAAGTACCCTATAAATATTTGAAATAAAAAATTAAGGATATTTATGAAAATTAAAATGGAAAAATTAGGATTACTTTATGTATAAAAAAAATGTTGCACTTCGATTCTTGATAAACATTTACAAAGTTTAAAAAGGAATTCCTTTTGAATTAAATAAAGATTGTAATGAAAAATGTAATTTAAGTGAAAAGGTATTATTAAAAATTAACATTTTTATTAAAATTAAAACTTATTAAAATTAAAACTTTTTGCCAATTTAGTCAATTAATAAAAGTAATTCAGCTCCCTTCTGTCTTTTAATACTTAACAATAAGATTATAAAATATAAAATATACGCTAGTCACGTAGGTGTCGCATTTTTACAAATTCTACACGAATTCTAAACTATCTTCAGCTATTTTCTAACCAGTAACCAGTTGTCTCTCCAATGAACTGTTTCAGTGGCTGGCGAGCAACATTGCAGAGCAACAGAGTTTTGTGTCAACAGCCAATAACTCAGCGAGCCAATTCCCCTTTGGGCCTTCCTTGTGCAACATGGTTAGCCTTGGTAACAGCACTTGCAACAATTAATCACACATGGGGGCCTTGGTCCGCAGTTGGCGACATATGTGGGAAATTTGGAAAGTTTAAGGCAGAGCAGGGAGTTGGGAGAGGGGAGAGGGGGAGGGGAGGCTAGCTAAGCGACAAACATTTTGGATGAATAATGACAGCTGGCAGAAAGTCAAAGGCGAGTCAAAGGCGCAAAACGGCAAACACGACAAAACGGCAAAACGCTTGTGTGGCAGATGAAAAATGGTTGCAGGTGCCACTGTTCAACAGTGCCACATTCTGGCCAAACAATCGATTGGCAGTGCCAAAAAAAAAAAATTAGAAAAAGAAAACCCGAAAAAAAACGAAAAAGTTTTAATGAATTTTCAGAGGCGTGATAATCAAGAGGCAAACGAAGCTACCAATATTTTATCGGCAAGGAGTATATCCTTTGCCCTCCCTATATCCCTCTCCCCGTCTACTGCGTCTAATTCTCTCTGTCTATGCGTCACATCAAACGATACTCACGGCAGATCCGAGGCACGCCCGAGTAATTCAATAAAACTTTGCGACAAATGAAGCACCCGCCACGGAGTTGCAGCTAACTTTAACCGACAGCCAATGATGGAACCGAACTGAAGCTGAAGCTGAAGATGAGGCTGAGATGGCTTAAAGGGTGGGAGACGTGTCTGAGTGTCTGAGGGGGAGTGGGGAAGCAATGAAGCGATGGCTTGCAAATGAAAATGATTTCCTTCCATGTCATTATTATGTATTTCACCACGACGCGACTGTTTTCACTTTTGTCTGGAGTGCGACTTGGCCGCGAATTTGACTTCAATTCCCACTTCGTCTATGTCTCGGCTTACGAGTTGCAAGTGCTTGACTCACAGTGATAGCCAGAAGCTGACGAGTCTGACAGGCTTGAACATACCCCGTAACTAGACGACTTTTGTGTATTGCTTTTGATTGTCACTTGAATTAATTGTGTGTTTGATATTAGATCATAAATAAAATATTCAGCATACAAATTAGTAATTATTTATAAATAAATAAAAATCACAGAGCCAGATTTGCTAATTGAATTGAAATGTTTTATACATAATAGTCAGAATATATAGATTCTTAAGTCAACTTAAAAAGTGCAAATATCTTGCGAATTAAGTCTTGATAAAATACCCTAAATGTATATTTCCAGTTTACACGGTATCTGGATGGCAATAACTGTTCAGCGATTTCTCTTAGCCATCGAATTTGTTGGCGTTTGTCTGCGTTGTATGCTTTCCGTTTCCGCTTCCTTAGCTTTGCAGTTAGTTGCCTTCCACCGGCCACGCCCACACGCCTGGCTGGACGCCTTCAACCCTTGGCTCGTTTCTTTTATTTTCCCAAAATTTTTCACATAAAAAATAATAAGAAAAGTTGTATGCTAATGTTGCTGCTGCTTTTGCGACTTGTGTATTGCAAAATAGAAAAGAAATTGAAAAACAATTTTTGCATTTGGCATTTCGCAGCGGGTGGAAAAGAGTGAAAGAGACAATAGGAGTGTGCGGGAGACAGAGAGAGTAAGGTAGGGGAGCAAAGTTTCCAGGCAAATGTCTTAAGAGAATCGGATAAGTAGACTAAAGTCAAATACTTAGACATCGATTATGTGCATTCTTAAAGTTGAAAGCAGTTTGAAAAGTTGCCAATGGCAAAATGTGATTAGCAATTGATGGAACCCGATAAAGAAGAGTATCAGCCGCACCTTGACAACCCAAAGTTTCTATTTTTTTGGGGTTGGAATAAAATCTTTAAAGCAATACCAAATGAGTTTAATCAACTTTTTAATTAGTTTTGCAATCAGAAAGGCATTAAAACTTTTCTCCAAATTTAGAACATTCATCGCCCGAAAGCGAGTTAACCGCACCGATATTTGAAAACTTTACTTAATAATTTCAAAGGTAAATATTTATGTTGCAGCTAATGCCTTTTGGCCATAATCAACAGCTTGAAAATGCCAACCATAAACCAAAAAAAAAAAAGCGGAATAATAATAAAAAAAGGTGCTCGACAAACTGAAAACTGCGTCGCGCAAAGTAATCAATTTTGAGGCAATGCTTGCCCCAGTTTGTTGGCAAAAAGTTGTTGCCAATACTCGTGCCCTACCCAACACTGGTCGAGCTCATCCGTCGAAAGTTCAAACATCACCTGGCACGGCCGCAGGGCTGGCAATGGTTCCATGGGGAGCAACTCTGGCTCCCCAACTCTGATGACTACCTGTCGTCATTTTGTTTGTTGTTGTTTGACTTGTTGTTGTTGTTGTTGTTGTTGTTGGAGTTGTTGTTGGAGTGTGGTGGGAGCTTGGTTTGACAGGGGAGGGGGGCAAGTGAGAATGTCAAAGTTTTTTTTTGCGCGCAAACACAGCCACTGAAAAATTGAAATGCCGCCTCACGTGCTCGGAAATTTTTTATATTTGTTGATTTTTGGCTTAGAGTGTTGACCAACAACAAAAGTTGCCCAGTTGCCTTTTGTTTTTCAATTTTGCACTTTTTTACTTCCATTTTCCATTCGTTCGCTGTATGTGCACTGTGGAGCTCAAGTTTCAATGAGTTTCGTCCCATTCCCATTCCCAATTCACATTTTCCTGTTTTAGTTGTGTGACTTTTATGGCAATTTCTCCCCCGGTTTTGGCCATCATCACAAAAAATTCCCTTTTCGACTCGCCATGTTTTTAATAACTTAATATCTTTTGTCAATTTGCTGGATCGCTTTAATTTGATTGAATCGAAACAGTTTCAAGTTTGTCTTTCGGCTTTTCAATTGACTTATGGCCATTGCAGAGAACTCGAAAAACCAAAGGACTGAGTCAATAGAGCAACTATCTGATTGGCCTTTCGATGTGGCCCAATAACAGCACTTTCCCATCAAATATATATTAAATTGTAAATTTCTTAAATATCCACTTTGCTCAACAAAAAAGTAATTCTATTATTAATACCAAAAAATATAAAACTATGCAATCGCTGCTATAATTTTTATTAAATTTCCAGCATGATTCAACTAAATAAATTTGATTTCATGATAAAATTGTCGCATTAAATTTGCAGTTATCTGTTGTGGATAAAGAAACTGCTTTTCCACATTAACTTTCGATTTGGGCAGTGGCTTTAGTTAAATGCTACGCATTTCAGATGTGGCACGTGCCACATGAGCTGCGCTCTTTGAACGTTTTTTAAAGACGCTGCGTACAACCCAAAAAAGCATCAAGAAAAAATTAAGACGGCGATAGACCATTTGAAAATACCCTGTATGTACTTAGATGCAATTTGCTAACGAATTTCTTCAAGTACTCTGAAGGCAATAATGATTATTTCCTTTGCTGTTCATCATTTAGATGAAATGTCTCAAAAAGTTTGATTTACTCGTAAGAGATTCTTTAAAAACTTTTCTGTTAATCATGGGATTAATAAGAAGTTAATGAAGAAAAGTAATTATAGAAGTTGATCACAAATCATGGTGGAATGAGAGAATATAAAATTTATGAAGTAAGTATATTTTAATAAAACTAGAATTATTCCATAATATAAACAATGCATGATTATTTTACAATAAAATTTTAATATTTTGCTATTAGATTTCTGCACAGCTGCTTTCAAAATTTAGCTTCTCTGAGTTCTCCTGATTTTAATTTGGTTACCTGAGTGGATTAAATTCAAAGATCCGATTCTCATCGATTTTAGACTCATTTTTTGACATTAATGCGAGTAATCAAAATACAACTTATTTTTTGTTTAATAATTTATTTGTTACAGTTAATATTGTTTTGGGGCCTAGAAATGTTTTCTTGACTAGATTTGTACTTTAAATTAAAAGAAACTAAAATTACTGCAGTCTGCCTTTCGTTTTCGGTTTCACTTCATTCATTCAATTCATTGGAAGTCTCAGCCGAACTCGTTCAATTCAGTTGGACATGAATGTCTCAATTGACTCAACTGCTATCCATTTAATTGCCTTACTTATAGTAGACGATATTTCTCAACAAGTTTCCTATACTACTGACACACAGTCATTGGAAAAGAAAAAGTTATTGTTGAATTTAATTATAAATTAGGGCTTTTTCCTTTACCCTTTGTGCTGCTTTCGTCACTAGCGCGAGCTGCCGTTCGCAGTGATTGTGGTATCTTCCCATAAAAATAAAATGTGAACACTATTCATATATATTTTATAATTATATGAATATTTTAACTCAAAATACCAATTAACTATGTTTGCAAGTCTAATATGCCCGTCATAAATCTATGTTTGACTGTAGGGTGTTAAAAAGAAGATGAACACGAAACTAGTCTTTGGTCTGACGCTGGCGCTGTGACAGGCATATTAAAAAGGGACACCGGCAAGTCGTGGCAAGTCGTGGCAAGGCAGGGAAGCATCAACATCAGCATCAGCATCGTGCCCAGCCATGACGTGCCAAAAACTAAGTAGTGTCAGCTCAGCCATCAAAGGGCATGCGATGGTATGGTATGGCATGGTATGGCATAGTACGGTATGGCGTCCACCTCATAAGCTCTACGCGCTCGACAGGCTCTCCACGTACAGGTGTGGGAAAGCATACAAAGAGGCAGAGGGAGGCAGAGGGAGGGGATGACGAGGAGGCTTCGGGATTGCTCCTCAAATAGGCAGTTGGCATTACATGCCTTTTGTGTTGCCAGCACGCTTGGGTTGCCAAAGAGATTGGCTCGGGGCTGCGATGTGTCTGAGTTGTGGGCTGTGGCACATGGTTAACCCCAAGCCCCTATCCCCTACCCCCTATCCCCTGCCACTACCCCTATCCGTATCCCTACCCCAACTTACCTGCCTCCCTGTAACCTACAAATTACGGGGAGTGTCGGCCCAACCGTAGAGAAACCCAAACAACACATTGCTCTTAGTGCAAGTTGTTTTAGGGTAAGTGATGGGCGTGGCCGGTTCAATTGTTAGCGATATACTTACATAAGAATGTTTCCTCTTCCCCCTCCCCTTCCCCTTCCCCTTCAAGCCATTCACAAATGCACTTCTTTGGTTTTTGAATGTTATGCACGGACGTTTATTGAAATCGTTTTTCTCGTTATATTTTATCTTGTTGTTTGTTTTGTTCGTTTATTTTTTGTATTGCTTAAAAATAGAAATCATAAAGGGAACTTAGAACTAATGCGAAATACTTAAGTATATTACAAAAACTTTCTTGAGACGGTTGAATAAGTAAGTAAGTATAACACAAAATACTGGGGAATACCGTTTCCGCACCCGATTCAATATCGGGTTGTATTCAAGTTTAGACAGTGCACCGTTTGGATTTCGACATAAAGTCACTAAACATTAGTTCAATAGATTCGAGTTTACTAGCGCTACGCTCTCTTAGACATGTACATACACATATAAATACATTTACATAGATATCTATATATATATATATGTTCGATATATAGTCGTACGATAATGTATATTATGCTTTTCCATAGACTATGACGAATGTGCAACCGATTTCTTCAAACTACGACAAATGCCTAGCCTAGGGTTTCTGTCTATCTGTATCTGAATTCGTATCTTTATATGTATCTGTATCTATATCTATATCTGTATCCGTATCTATCTTTCAACTTTTACTGGGTTCGTCTTCTCTCGTGTGTCTTTTAACATTTATGTGGGGGTTTAACTACTAATTTGCTTGCATTGAAATGTCACATCTGTTTTTCCTTACTTTCCATTGAACGTACTATCCTAAATATACATAACTAGATGCTAATTATAGAGGGGGCGTAATCAAACTTGACCGACTTTTATGTATATTAAAAGTAGTCTCCTATCGAGTACCCACATTATATTGTAAATATAAATACAGAAGTAAGTAACTATTTATTGTGGGCAGTACCTCTAACCATGACGGCCCACAGAGCCGCCCATTTGGGCGCTATAATTTAAATATGTCTTTGGAAACAGAGTTGCCGCCGTTGTGGTTTGCTGTGAAATCTTGCGGCGTCGCCTCTTGTTGTATTTACAGGTCTTGGTGTGCTTCATTACCGCAGGTTAAACATATCTGGTGATCTGTGTGTGGAACTCCGATAGGCAGATCTGCAGCTGACTGAACGAGGGTCGCTCGGCGGGCATCGAGGCCCAGCAATAGGCCATAATTGTGAAACTGCAATTGATCAGAGCAAAGTATCCATTTTTCCCAATCAGTTGTCGATCGAAATAATAATGATCTCCGGCTATTTATCAATTGATCAGTTGATACTTACAGTTCATCGGGACAGTTGAAGGGCTGTGCCAGTCTGTAGCCGTCCTTCAGATAGTGCTCCATCTCGTAGGGATCGATCTCGGCATAGGGCAGCTTGCCCAGCGTGCACATCTCCCACATCAGCACTCCAAAGGACCAGACATCGCTGCCCTCATTGTAGTGCGACTTCTGCAGCGCCTCGAGCGACAACCACTTGATGGGTCGGTACTCCCCGTCCCCGAGACAGTTGTAGTCGCCCGAGAAGAGATCGCGACTGAGGGCGCTGTCGGTCAACTTCACGCGCAGCTGATCGTCGATCCTGAAGGAAGAAGCAGAGCAGGTCAAGTGATCGATTAGACAGAGAGCGAAGGAATTACACTTAGAGAAAATGGGGGAGAAAAAGGGCTTATGGAAATTAGGTGGTAAAGAAGACATGAAAAGGTTAAAAGTCGCAAGTAAAAGCGAATTCAGAGAAAAGCAATTCCTCTCCGAAAATTTCTCAGTGCCACAGAACTTCGAGTGATTTTTCGAACTAGGCTGCTAGGGTTGACCCCTTCTCAGATTAAATTTCTCAAGGGTTTGTTTAGCAACATTTTCTCAACAAGTTTCTCGACAATTCTAAATTCTAAAATTCGGACAAAAAATGTGACATTATTCTTATGGCATCGGATGCCAGTGGATTGAGCGATGATTTCGTTTCCCTCAAAATTTTTCAGGTGAGTGTGGCACGGAAAAATTAAATTGACGAGAAAAAATTTAAGAACAATTTTTCTGAAAAGTTTAAACAGAATTGGAAGCATAGCTAGAGAAGATATCGATTTGATAGAGAGCAGAATGTTGTACGAAACGGTTTTAAATCGAAGGAAAAGGGAAAAATAAATTATCCTCAAGAGTTTTAATCGCAATGAATGCTTGGCAAAAAAGAAGAGATAATATGGGTATGAGAATAGAATCGAATGGAAATCAGTAACATTATGAAAATAAATACGTTTTCCAAATGATCTGGCATTAATTAACTATTTGTCAAATTAAAAATAAAATGATTAAACAAAAATTAAAATGAAAGCTAAAAACCAATTTAATATTTGGATATCAAGAACTTTACTTTTCATAAAGAGTTTTACATGAGATGGAAGCCCAGAGGCAGAAAATTGTACTTACACACAGTTCCTGGCCGCAATGTCCTTGTGAATGACTCCATGGTTGTGCAAGTGCTCCATGGCCATGGCCAGCTGGGAGGCCATGAGGACTGTCTGAATGGTGGTCACACTCCTGGCATAGGAGGGATCCTGCAGGAAGGTCTTCAGATTGCGAACGCTTCCAGTGGCGGCGTAGAGGACAAAGGGCGTGGCAAAGTCCTCGATGGAGATGCCGAGCACGGCAAGGACATTGGGGTGGGTGGCCTCGTAGAGCATCATGGACTCCTGGAGCAGGAGGTTTACTTGAAGCTGGCTTGCATGCTGTGCCACAGTCTTGACCAGAACCTCCTGGCAGTCGTTATATGTGCCCCGATAGATGCGCCCGAAGTTGCCCTCCTGGACGAGGCAGGAGAGGCGCACCCGGCACTTTTGGACTGTCAGCTCCTGGAGACGGCGGTTGAACTCCTCAGGCTCATGCTCATATTCGCGAAAGGGCCGCGTCAGTGTCGCGTATGTGGGTGTGATGGTCGAGGGGCAGACATAGATCGAGTTGTGGGCGGTCGACGAGATCGTGGGCAGGCGCTGGAAGCTGGAGGTCTTTATCAGATGCACACCGTTCGAGGGATGACGCTTCGAGGGACCCTTGGCGCAGTAGGCAATCAGAATGAGGGTGGAGACCAGCACGAGGGCCAGGATGCCGCCCACAATCAAGGTGATGAGTCCACTTGTGGGTGGCACCAGAGTTTCCCTTAACAAGGGATCGAAATCGTTGCCGGATCCAATGCCCATGCCAGCACCACCGACATTACCAGCACCACCGACACCGCGACCCACCGTCACCGTCGGTTCCGTGACCACCACTCGATGCCGCTCCGTGCCCTTGCCGTGCTCCACTCCGCCAGTGGCGGGCAGACGTCCGTCGGAGATGACCTGCTCGGCCGTGTCCTCGTTGTGCTCCGTGTAGTGGATGTCGTCGTGGGCACGCAGATCCGGATGCAGTGGCTCCTCGTCGTCGTATTCCTCGCGCGCATCGTTCGGCTCGTCCTTCAAGCAGATTTTCTTGCGCTTAAAGATGAGATTCGTGTTGTTGTGCGTCGCCCGATCCAGGATCACTTCCACGCTAATGGTCACGGTCACCTCGGCAGCCCTGGTGCCCGAGCACTTGAGACTCACGCCCCATGTCTGCGGCTCCATGGGCACATCTCCGATCCGGGAAATGTTTAGCATGGGGCGTGGCAGTACGCCCACATCCGAGGTAGCCACATTGATGCTGTAGGGCAGCGGATGATCCACCAGCGACTGCCAGGTGAATGTCACATCGCTGATGTTCGCCGGCACCGGGACCGCAAAATTCAGGGCGTAATCATTGATGGCTCCCTCCCGCACATAGTACAACTCGGCGGACACTCCTATAATAAAGGCAAAAACGGAAAGGAAAACATTTAAGATGCATGTTCGAAATGTCTGGCAACTTCGCCCCCGCCCTCGCCCTTCTCTGGATGGGAAATTAATGATTCGCTTGGTGACCCAATCGAAAACGGGCAAACGGGAAAACTTTTGGCCAGTCACTCGACACGGCTGCATAATCAATCAACGGGGATAACAGTTTTCTTTACTTTGTCAAATTGATTTTCTTCTTCGAACATTGGCCAAGTCTTCTCCCTCTCTCTCTCTCTCTTTTGTTCTCTCTCTTTTTGCCCTGCTATATCTGTCCACTTAGACACTTTTGTTGACATATTGAAGGAGTTAAATAGCTGAACCCCCAAAAACAGCTTCTAATGTCAGACAATTTCTTATTGCATTCACCCAAAATCAATCAAATGTGACAAACAACTTTGCACAGAAACACAAGCAATTTCAAGATATCAACCTCAAGTAGTTACAACTTAAAGAGTGGTTAAAATATTGCACACTTTGCTTTCTCTTGAAGGAAATTTATAACTTTATAACGCAATAACATTGGTCTGATATGTTAGCAGGTTGTCGATAAAAAAAATAAAACCTCAAAAATTATATTCTCAATCATGTTCTAGTGCGTAAACCCATACATATTTATAAATCCAAAATACATATATATTGGTATAACTATTATATTTCTCATTTATATAAAACAGGGATTAAAACACTAACCTAAACAGTAACCTTTAGCCAGTAAAAAACGATTGATATTTAAAACCTTTACTGAAAGCTTAAACGAAAAAAAATTTTTATTTGACCGAAGCCTCAAAACTTTGTAAACCGAAATCACCGGTTAGTAACCGTTACATTCATAAGGGTTAGTTTTGGTTTTTCATACACCCAAAAAAAAATTATTTTTCATTTTGGTTTTTCATTTAAATTTTCTTATGTTCAATTTTGAATGTTTATTTGTGATATTCATGATCGCGTTTTCATAGCACTGAATAAGTGCCAATAAATAAATTTGTTAAATGAATTATTAAAATTGTTAAAAGAAACTAAGCTGAATCAAACTGAAGAATATGTGAATGAAACATTAAGAATGTATTGCCTTTTTAATTATTTTTATTATATTAGTTATTTTATTATTATATTTTTGCAAAGACATTTCTTTTTTACCGGTATTGTAAAACCGATACATGCAAAAACCGGTTCACCGTTAAGAGACCTTTATTCACAGACTTTGCGTAACCGATAACCGAAAACTTAAATGTGAACATAACCGAAACCGTAACTGAAACCGATATTTGTTTCGGTTTTAATCATTGATATACTAGTAAAATATTAAATAAGATGTTGTTGCTCTATTACCAACAATTCTTTATATTAATCTGTTATGTTAATAAAAGACTATGTTATTTAGATAACATCAGATTTCCTTTAAATATCAACCCCAAACGGACCTGTCTATCTATTTACCTGATCTGATAGTTATGACAGTTTGGTTGTAAGCAAGCTCACTCTCCCAAATGCCTCCTAATTAAATTAGCAGTTAAAATTATGTACCCCTCTGCGGGGGGGAATATTCAGGCTACAGCTGGCGCTTTGTCTGCTCTTTACCTGATCCGATTGCACTTGCCACAATGCAGTTTTGTAGCAAGAGGCAACAATAAATCAATCAAATTAAAAAATGACTGCGAAGAGGAAAGAAATAAACAGAAAACGGACCCTTTAGCGGACACGCGACGTGCGGAGGCGTGTCTCGAGGGGCAGGTTAAATGTTTATGCTTAATTAATGTTGATGTTGTTGTTGTTGCACACATATGGTGCATGCCTCAACTGTTGGCCGCAGTGTGCGCGCAGTTTATTTTAGATTTTTATCGCAGTCAACGTCGCAGTTACATTTTATACTTGTACATTTTTATTTGAATTTATGCCACTTACATATATATACCTATGCACATATGTGTATGCATAAAATATATACATATTGTACTAATTAGTGGAGCGAACCCAGAGCACTAGCCACCTTCTAGTTGCCCCTCCTGTCTCCCTCTCTCTCTCTCTCTCTCTCTCTCTCTCTCTCTCTCTTCTCCTTGCGTTGCACGCTTCGTTTGCACTTTGAAAATGTAATTAGTGAAAGCGGCTGCTGGTGGACCATGATGATGAGTGTGAGGGTGAGAGAGAGAGAGGGGGGGCAGTATGGCATTCTGCAGATATGAATACTGTCGCATAATGAACTGAGGTAGATAGAGAACTAGCGATAACTCGAAAAGGGTTAATGGGCCCCAGACATGTGAGCTCTGAAAAGCGGCTCATTAAATCAAGAAAAGCGGGCAAAGCGATGAATAAGTTGATCGCTTAAATGGCAGACAAGTCAAGTTGCAAGTTGGCCTATTTGCCGTGCGCTAAACATTTGCAATTAAAATTCCGCAGGCATCAGACATTTTTACCGTGCCCCCAAACGCAACTTCAATTATAGACAAATAATAGCAATTTATTCAACGCACCCCCATTTCTTTAGAGTCTCTCTCTCACTCACTATCTCTCTCTCTGTCCCTAACTTCAACCTCTCGCTAATTAGAACTGATTGCTCTACAAACGAAGTCGACTACCCCGCACTAATTCCATCCCCTTGGTTTCCTACTGTCTCTCACCTTTGAAGAAAATCGATTTTCATTAAACTGAACAAGCGACAGACACCTTCCACCTTTCATCTTCCACCTGCAACTTGAGTGCCAGTGACATAAATTTTTGGACGCTCACAAAAAAAAAAGTAAAAGTTTTCCCAAAAGAAAAGTGTGCAAAAGAAGCTGTGAAAATATTTTTAAAGCGCTGCAAATTGTACAAGAAAAAGAAAAAAACTCGAAGCTGCAGAAAAATGGAAACTGAGTAAAAGGTAGAATGGAGTAAGGCGATAACAGACAGCAGTTATGTGTGTGGCAACGAGCTGATAAAGTAAAATATAAAACAGGCAATCTGCAAAGAAAAGCTGCTTAGTATCTTTTCCAACAAAAATAGCTAAAAAAGCTTTAGATATTTTACAAAATCAATGTACTGTACATAGTTTAGATTATGTGCATGGAAATAGGAAAATATTCAGCATTTGCAAGTTATGATTAGAGTCAGATAAATTATTTACTAACTCAACTAGAACTTTTCAAGTCGAAAGTTTTCTCGGAATATCTTGCGACACAAGAAAAACTAAACAAATAAAAAAAAATTGTTAATAAATAGTTCATATCTGAATCCTAAGTAAATAAATGAATCAATTTTAATTTTAATCATTTCCCAGATAACCACATTCATAGTTGACTATCAATGTACCATAATTTACCCTCAAGTTTATAGATTCTTTTCTGGCCCGCACAGAATATTATAAATATTCGCATACATTTTTTTGATTGCTTCTTTAACTCTTTAAGTCCCATTTGCCATTCCGATGCGACAAATTCCCCAAGATGAAGGCTGGCAAAGCAATTTGAATTCATGGCACGACATCTATTTAATTTCAATTACAACCCTAAAAATACCAGAGCAGACGCATAAACCAAAACTTTCGATGTGCAAAAAAAAAAACAAAAAACATAAAGAAAAAAGAAAAAAAAAATGGCAATTTTTGCGCCCCATATACGCTAGACCCATGTATCCCTCGATTCTGGTTCTATGGATGTGGAGCCCTGTTCCCTTATTCCTTGCCCGGTCCTAATTTATGCAAACCAAAAAGCTGAGCGAGATTTGAATGTATGTCTCGCCTCATGGCTAGTGGATATCATTTTATGCTTTCTTAACATATTTTTTCTCTCCCCTTACTGCTCGCCCCATTCCGCCCTCTTCCCGTTTGCCAATGCAACGCATTCCGTTCGCCCGCCCACATTGCGTCACTCTGGACGAGGCGTCGTCGGTTGCCGGACGTCAGACTGGGGATTTCGCAGGCCATAAATCCGAAATTGTCTTTTGACACATGAATATGTTGTGCATTAAACGCAGACGGAAGACTAGGCCACAGTCAGACAGAGTTGGAGACAAAGTTTAGCCTATGAACTAGACGATAGACCTTCAAATACCCTGTAACCATCGTAGGACTTACAAAAGATACATAGTTTATGTGATGAAAATTTTGAATTAAAACTTCTGATTCGATATCAAGTAGTAATGCATGCTCAATGTGTGAATCGAGTTTAAAAAGACAACAAAAAATCGATTTGTCGATTAAGCGGCAAATTATACCGATATATCGGATTATTTTATTTAAAGACTGAATTGAAGTGGCCAAATATCGCGTACATTTGATGCAGAATCAGATTTTAAGTCAAAATTAGTTAAGATTTGACAATGGTAGTTTTAAAGTTATTAAAAAGTTTCCAGAGGCAGAGTTGCATTATATTACAATACATTTTCTAAATTAATTAAATATGTGCGCAGAATCGAAAAGTTAAGTTTTATTTTAATTTTTCACGAAGTTATGACGGTCTGAAGTTTTTGAAAAAGTGACAAGAGGTTTAAAAATTAGTGATGAAAATCTAAGTCCTTTATCAAGTTTATTAGAATCAGGCCTAAAAAGTTATACATTTTTATATATACAAAGCTGCTCTTACTTAGTAAGTACAGAGTATCTTCTAGGCGAGCACACTCCTACTAGCACGTGCTTCTAGTCTAATATGGTTATCAATGTATGCACGAGTTTTTGTCGAGGGCGAAATGTGTCTCTGCCCGCGGCTGATGATGACATTGGTGAGTTCTGCAGTTGAAGTTGATGGAGATGAAGAGGGGAGATGAAGATGGTGATGAAGAGGGGAGATGAAGTTGCTGGGTTGAGTTTGGGGATCTGAGTCTCTTGGGGCTGCGTATGAAGGCCGGCAAGGGTTGTGCCTTTGACTGCCAAATGGTTTGTCCCCATTTCTCTTCATTGCGTGGCCCCAAAAACATTTTTATGTGCTGCAAATATGACATTAGTTTGGGATGGAGATAATGTCTTTAGCAAAGGGAGCATCATAACTCAAGTGGATTCAATTTGCTTGGGACTTTGAATCAGAGTGAGAATGAGACTTTAACTCTGACTCGGACTACAACTTGAACTGGGCTAACTGAAAAGTCAAGAGGCAAGAATCATGATGGAATGTTGCGCTTGCAACTGATTAAGGCGCATGTGGCAAAAAGAAAAAAAAGATTCACTGACCAACGAAGCGAGCCATAGAAGGTCAACAAAGAGAAGAAGACTGTGGCAGAAGCAAAGTAAGGTAACGTAAGGTAAGGTAATTTTTTTGTCCAAATGGTCATGACTCGTCTGTGGCAGGCAGTCTTGGCAAGTCTGTGGCAAGACGCTGGCTTCGTGTCTCGTCTGGCCAAACAACTTCACTGCGCACTGTGGCATCGAGCGTCAGAGTGAAAGACAAACAAGCCAAAGGACATGTGAAGTGCACGATGCTCTCTGGCAACTTCATTGCCAGTCAACGTGCAATGTGCAACGTACAACGTGCGACGTAGCCAACGGTAGCTGCCAAGTATTTCTATTTGTATTTCATCGCCCCAGCCCGAGCAGCTGCAATTTATTTGCCCGACTCTCTGGTCTCTGGTCTCTGGACCACTCTGCTGACGTTTTGTTGCCCGCAGGCCAGACGCAATCAGCCAACATCCCTCTCGTCCCGCCCCCCGCTTGGGCGTGGCCCAAACCCTTTTGGCCGTCTTGCAGTTTATGTATTTTCTTTTATATTATCACCTCAACACCGAAGCGGCTTCAACTCCATCCAAGATGAGGATGAAGATGAAGATGATGATGATGATGATGATGATGATTATGATGATGTTGTTGCTCCGCATGCTCTGGCCATAAATTCAAGTTCACCAGGGAGGGGAAGTTGAGCGGGTGCAGCGGGTGTTGCATAAATTATGATCTTGTAGATTTCTATGACAAAACCATAAAAAACACCCATTACATTTATGGTGATGTTGCCATGAACGAGCTGCAAGTTGCGTTTTCAATTTAAAATGTAAATACAAAACTGTTCCCTGCAGTTCGAGGAGTGCGTTCCTGGAAGCACCCTCGATGGCATTACTAATTAGCGCAATGTTAGAACCATTTGGGTCAAGGCACTCAAGCAACACGATAAATATGTAATTAATCTGCTAGATTTCTTAAGTGCCTTTCATTTCCAACTCTACCTCTAACCATACAAGGCATTTTATTGGGCCAAACCCAGTCGACAATCTTATGCTTCTGACTTTTTTTGCCACCCTCATACACACACGCACAAGAAGTGCAAATTATTGACTCGTAAAAATCAAAGCAACATAGAAATCAAGTCAGTAAAAGAGTCTAGTTGGCAGTGATGAACTAGCTGATATCCAGTACTGCAAACTATGATTTATACATTAAACTGCTTTCATAACTAATTTCAACTCTTCTTATATTATATGTAAATCATTGGATTATCATGAAATTTTCAAAATTTCGAGCTTACATTCCCATCTAATGGTCTGCAAAAAATCAAGTCCTTAAACTATATAGTAAAGATAATAATATCTGATTAAAATATGATATTCAGGAACTTAGATACCAAAAATAAGAAATCAAATTAAATAAACCCATCAATTAATGAAAGACGTAAGATAACTTTAAAATTTTACGTATTTATTCACCCAAATCACAGTCACAAATATGTATACCCAGTCTCTAAATTTATATGTCCACAGGGTATATACGACAGCAAATTAAGTTAGTCAGAAATTTAATGTGATTATCTGGAAAAGTTAATGTGATTATTAACCCTGGGCTCTGCTTCGTTGCGTGAGACATGAGGCAGATACCTCAAGCACCACTGGGAGCCACCCAGAAACATCCATCAGTCAGGAGCTGGCACTGATTTTAGCCACAAAGTCGAAACTGGCCCATTAATTTGCCAGCGATGTAAAGTTTGCTTTCAATTTTCGGGCAACGCTTTTTGCGTGATCTAATGAAATTTTTATTACCAATGGCTGGACGCAATCCGAGACGGACCCGGAGACAACACTGGGAGCAGTCTGTCTAGGCGATGCCATAAACTTTATGGATAGCCATAAAGCGTGGGCGGGCTGCACCAGTTGCAAGGTGGCAAGCTGGCAAGCTGGCAATGTGGCAAGCTGGCAACTTGAAGAGAGAAAACTGGCAAGCTGGCAGGTGGCCCAGTTAGCTGAGTTTTGTTGCGGTTTTGGCTGTTTGGGTCAGCTTGTAATGTGCGGCCTGTGGTTTGATTTGCATGCGTCTCTCTGCCACATTGGGTGGCCCGAGGGATTAGACCATCATGCAACACACGCACACATACAGAGATTGCCACAAAAAGACATTCTGTGGCAAGAGCCACAAAGTCGTAGGTTGCGCTTAAGTAAACAGCAACTTCCTGTGCCGAACTGTTTTTTTTTTTGGGCTCGAGAGGTGAAATTTATGAACACTTTTGACATGGCCAAACAACGTTCTGATGACTGTAAACGACACAAGAGAGAGACAGAAAGAGGGAGAGAGAGAGAGGCTGGGCAAAAGGGAGGGAAGCCCAACACCTCGGGGCCAGTCGGCAATACAAACAAACAACGACATATAGACATATATACACACACAGGCATACATATACTTTTCAATAGCACCCCCGGGATGGCGTAATTTATGACTCTGACCGACTGAGCAGACGCCTCGTGCGAGTATTGACTTTTTGGCCAGCTGCTGGGCTACCCGAGAATCGAGAATTGAGAATTGGGAACTGAGAATTGAGAGAAGCAAGCGTATCAGTGATGCCAACTACTAACCACATAAATAGGACCAATTGATGAATAATAAAAAAAATAATTTAAAATAAATAAATAAATATAGGGCAAATATTGGATGTTTCTAAAATGTAAGGATTTTTAGCATCAATTATTATTTATTATAAATATGAAACCGTAACCGAAAAAAATTTCATTTCAACGAAACCTTTAAACTGAAACTCTGTAAACCGAAATAACCGTTTAGTAACCGTTTCATTTATAAGGATTTAATTTGGTTTTTTATTTTTAAAAAAAAATTATTTTTCATTTTTAATTTGAATTTTTATTTTTTATATTCAAGATCGAATTTTCATAGCACTGAATAAGCGAATTTTTTTGATTAAGTCATTAAAATTGTTAAAATTTAAGTAAACTACATCTTATGCCCAATAATAATTTTTATATTATTAATATATTTATATTTTTGCAAAAAAAAATCATTTTTTTAACCGGCACCATACCATACAAAACTGACAGATCTGACAGAGTATAGCTAAATTGAGAGCAGTGGACAGAAGCGATCTTACTGAAAGTGCCCATTAGCCAGTTTCAGTTGCAGTCCCAATGGCTCTCTGCTCCAGGTCTCAGAGAGATTAGCATGGTGAGTGTGTGTGTGTTGTGTATGTGTGTGTGTGTAAAGTGGACGCATCTCCTTCAACTCCAACGCCAACTGCCCTCCGATTCTTCCCTCGCAATCTCCTTCTGTTTGTTGAAAAGTTTTTGGCTTTGTTTATGGGCAACGTTTTTTGCTTTTGGGTCGACAAAAACAAAAAACAAAAAAAAAAACAGAGACCAAAAACAATATTTATGTATATGTATTTGGGTCTTGTTTTTCGGGTGTTTGCGTTGAAAAGTAGTTAAGGGTTTATCATCTTGTAAACGTGACGATGCAAAAACTTTTTTAAGAGGACCACACACATACACACACACATAGATGAGTGGGTGTCAATGTATTCGGTTGTGTTGTGGTCCCATTTCTCGACATGTGCTGTAATTGGTGTGAGTAATTAAAAGAGGCCAAACAGTTAAGATCTAAGCATAATTAACAGCTTAACATTGAGATAATTAATTGACTACTTGAAGAGAAAAGCTAATCATGTGATTCACAAAACTTCTGAACATCTTATCTATTTATTAAGCTATCTTAATGAAACTTTTCGAGCAAACTGACAGTATCTTAACTTATAGAAATTTATTTTTGAGAGATATGTTATTGTGACGTTAACAGCGCGACTTTTACAGTGTTACGTTAACAGTAGTATGCAGTCCATGAATTAAATGGTTTCCACTTAACAGTAGACCTTCTATATAAGTAGTAATTATGGCATAAACACTCAAATGATTATTAAGAACTGTGATATGTAATAATATTCATTTGCTTTGATTTCTTTATTCTCTTTATAAATAGCATCACTTCACGTTCCTAAAATACATTTATTCAACCTGCCCGTCTGCATTTAAATATGTTAATGATAATGTTGCTAATATTCTCATACCCAACTCAAGGAACCACTCAACGCCATTAGACTGTCCAAATATGTATACATTCAGCACACGCACACACGTTCACACTCATTCACACTCACACTCACACTCACACTCACACTCAGATACCAAATTCAGACCATTTGGTGGTCTGAACAGGCTCACAAAAGATGAGAATTGATAATAAAGAGCGGGCAGACACGATAATAGCCGCGACTAATGCACGGCGGCAAATGAATGTCGAGTGTTCAGTGTTCAGTGTACACTGTACACTCAATGGCCAAAGCACCCAGAACGAATCGCATTCGCAACGAAACGAATCCGACTTAGAGCAGACAATATTTTCACTTGGGGTGCAAAGCGAATCAAATTTATGTGAATATGTTTTTTAAACAGCAATTAATTACAGTTGAAAACAAAGTTGCAACATGAAAATAAATAATAAATAATAATCTGATCTGTAACCGAATTAATGGGAATAGAAAAGCGAGAGAATGGGTCGTAAAATAAAGAGAGTTACACAAAGAACACAAAGCTAAAGTTGCCGTAAATTAACTTATCATCTAAGAAACAAACTAAAAATATATATTAAAAATAATAAAAGCTAAAGTGCAAGTGTTTTAATTTTGTTTAAATATTTATAATATAAAATTAATTTAATACAATTAATTTTAATACAGTAGCAAGCTGAAATAGGTTCTAGATTTAATCTGACAATAAATAAATAATAAATAATACTATATGGCATTTCCTAAGATTTGTTTTGTGTACAAATTGATATTATATCTATTTCTAATGTTGTGATATTTTTAAGATAAAGAAACGCTAAGGATCAAGAGAATATTTCATTTCTTACATGATACTCGTAACTTCTTCAGTCTGGATGGATAATGATCGCTTAATTAAAGTTGAGAAAAACCGCAGTATAATCAGGAGTGCATCTTCCATTTAGCGGGCATTGCTTGTTGCCACATAATTTGATCTCAACTCGAGTCGCAGCTCCTTCTACTATCCCCACTGCAACTCCAACTTTAGTTTCAGCTCCATCTCCGATCCGTCCGCCTCCTTCTTCACGTTTCATGTGCGCGTTTTATCACGCGTGACAGGGAAATTGCCGCAGACAGACAGAGAGAGAGAGATCCCTAGGCTACTCCCCTCCCTCTTCCCCCTCTCTCTTTGTTAAATCGCCGCTGTCGTCAGTCAGTCAGTCAGTCAGTCAGTCAGTTGGTTATTTGGTTTGATTGAAGGCATAAATTATGTGGCAAGCACACAGACACCACAATCTTTGTGTCGGATGAGAACCGATTTTGGTTTTGCCTCAGATTGATTTCCATTTGATATTTTGATTAGCGCATAATTGGGCTGTCTAGAAACAGTTGGTTCTTATCGCAGACCGAGACAAATGTGGGTCAACTTGTCAATGGGAAATTGGCAAATTGCCTTGAACCCAATGTGGCGCCTCATCATAATTCATAATGTGGCATGAAATGCGTTGGGAAACATTAAAACATCTTTAAGTGCTGCACATTTTAATTACCAGATATTTGATCTGCATTGAACGTGTGCCCCCTAGACAGCAATCCTCTACTTTCTTCCCCCCTCTTTCTTTTGGGAAAACACTTTGCGTGGGAAGCTGCCACAGGGTTGCAAGTATGCTCTGAGTTTGCAGGCGTGTGAAATTTTCCAATAAGTTGCATTTGTAACATACATACCCACACATCATGTGGGGGGAGAAAAGTATTTCTTTGACTGAGTTTTCAACTTTTGGGGCAGCATACCAGTGTGTGTGTGTATGTGTGTGTGTGTGCCTCATAATTGTGCGGAAAGTAATTAACATTTTACATAAATTTAAAGTTGGAAATGGCCCACAAAATGAGAACAAAACTACTGAAAAAATGGGGGCGCATTGCTCCTTAGGAAACCAACTGTTTGATTATGGAATACGGTAGGAAAATAATCTACATGAAAGCATAATTCAAAGGGCATACTGAATCATGATATCTTTATAAATAAGTGCTATCGATAAGAGCGATGATAATACTTAACTGAACTCATTTGTCTTGTCTTAAAAATGCTTAAAAAGGAAATTGCATTTTTAGACTGTAATATTTAATATATATAATATTAAATAATATAATAAAATGGCCATTAAAATTATATTTTTTAAGGAATATTTTAATGAAATATTTTTATCGATTTTAAAAATAACAAAACAATCTAAACGATTTCTTACAATTAAATTTAGCAATGTTTTCCTACATATTCCCTTTAATATTCCATCTCTTTATGCTCATTCCTTTTTAATTGATGCTCTTGACAGATAAAAAAACTTTTGTTTATTTTAGTAAATGTGTGTATATAAAAAAAAAATATAGCTTCAGTTAAGCGATTATGGGATGCAGCAACCCCTGCAGAGCTGAGCTCTATCCAAAAATAATATTCAATTCCCACAATCAATTGTGAATCAAATGGTCGCCACACACGCGTCGGTTTTTGGGTTTTCTCTTTTGTTTGTGAGAGAAGTCGTACCAACAGCAATGAAAAAATTAAATACAAAATAATAAAAAATAATTTACGGGCTCATTAAGAGTCATACAGAGGAGAGAGAGAGAGAGAGAAAGAGATAGGCGCCCGCTTGAAATTCGCGCAGCAATAAAAATATAGAAAAAAGGAAAAAAAAATGTATAGGGAACGCCGACAGACGCAGTAGCTCAAGGGGCTGTGCAGCGGTCCACCCTCCTGCTGGCAGGCCATATCAAATGAAGCCCTCAGCAACCTGGTGCTGGTGGTGGTGGTGGCCAGCAGGGTGGGGCAGGGGGAGTGGCCGGGCTGGCATTGCGGTGCGGCGTGCTCAAGTGCTGACGGCAGGACTCGTGCGTTTCTCTGTCGCTTCGCATTTCGCTTCCGGGCAACGTTTGTTTGCATACGCAGCAGGAGCACTCAGGGAGGAGGAAGTGGAAGTGGAGGGCAGGACAGGGCAGGGCAGAGCAGTAGCAGCGAGAAGCGGGCTCAGGAGACAGGGCAAAAGTTGCTGGGAGTGGAACTGAGAATGGGATTGGGATTGGGATCGGGATCGGGGGATTGGGACTGTGTTTGCACAGCGCATTTCTGGTCCATTAAGTAGCGTTGTTGTTGTTACTGTTTGTTGTTGTTGCTTTAGCTGTAAAGGTAACTACCCTCGCCTGCCAGCGTTTGTAATAGCTGTGTGCGACTTTTCTCACTTTGCCAGCGCGCGTGGAAGGAGAGGAGATGCGCAGATACACAGGCAACAAATATATCCACAAGATACAATTGTTGTTCAGCAGGGCAACACGCGTCAGTTGCTTTGTTTATTTAGAAGTTCTGCTGCAGCTAAGCTGCACTTCTCTTTCCTGTCCCTGTCCCTCTGTCTGCCCCTTCTCCACTTGCTAATCGCTCAACCTTTGTGGGAAGCGTTTTAGCGCTGGCTAAGCACAAGTTAATTACGCTAAATGGCGAACATCCTTGAATATCCTTAATGCGAATATTCTTCTAAGCTCCTAGCCATTCCTAATGCAAATATCGTGTACTTTATTATTTTACTGCGGCTGCTGCTGACGAATTAACATAATTGAAGCATCTCCATTTCCATTTTCCACTCCTCGCTAAGTCGCAGGATTATGCCGCAATGGAAGCTGATTACAGTCGCAATTGGATCATAAATTTATGCCGAGGCAGCTGCGGTAATTTATCTTTCATTTGGCAGCTTCATTCTCAATTCGATTGCCACATCATTGACAAGTCGGTGCTGACCACTAAATCCCTTTAATTACGTGTATTTCAGCAATCGAGAAATGAAGACTATATAAAAAGCATATTGCACAACAAGTCAATTGAAAACGGGAGGCTTAAAAAATGGGGCTGGCTCAACTTATTCCTTCTCTCTCTCTCTCTCTCTTTTTTCTACCATTTTTTTGCCTGGTTTCCGGTTCGTGTCTAGGAGCCACCAATCATGCCAAAAGACACGCCCCCCTTTGCCCCTCTTGGCCAACGAATAGTGAAGCATAAACAATTGAAACTGATTAAATTCATTTGATAACGAGTCTGGGGATTGCCACTTGAGATATGGGAGCAGTTGCCTCTTGGGGGTGGCATATATATATATAGTGTCTATATATGCAACACAGTTCTCAGTTCTCAGTTCTTTAGCCGACGGGGGTCACTATCTGCATACGAATCCAGCTACGAATACGTATGCGAATGAGAATGAATATGAATATGTGTGTGAGTGCGTGTTGAAACACATTTATTCATTGCCGCTTGGTTATCTGAAGTGGGTTTTGAATGTGCATACATTTTCGGTCAAGTGATAAAAATGTATTTCATTTCTTTATTGCAAGTAAATGCAAAATTATTTAAATTTGAAACACAATATGCCTATGGAATGACTAAAGTTTTGAAATTAGTAGGTTTTCGACTACAGAAAATATTTAAAAACTTCAAAAATTATATTAATTATAATAGAAAATAAATGACTGCAGGTATTAATGAAATTTAAGATTTAAATAAAAAATTTAAAGGCAAATAAATTAAAATATCTCAGATTACAGCGGTTGCTTGTTTTAAATTTACAAGTTAAACCAGAAATTATGTGTGAGTTGGAGTCTAACAAATAAATGATGACAGACGGAACAAATAAGTAATTAACAATAGTATTATAAGAAAAAATAAAAAATCTAAATAATAAATAAATAAATCGAAAAAAAAAGTCCATATAAGACTCATATAAAAATAAACTAAATTAAATGATTAACAATACTTCTAATTACAAAATAATATCCATTTAACTCATACTAAAATATTTGAGAGTTAATCAAACAACTAGTTAGATATTAAGCCTACTTTAATAAGGCAATTTTAAATATATTGAAATAAATATTAAAATACACATAATACAAATTTGTTTAACAGTTTATTCCTATGAATTTGATATATTATACATTTATTTGTCATATTTGAAAATTTGAATTTAATATCAGAGAACATAAGTCAAAACTTTCTCCCATTTCCACACAATTAATTTGTTATCATAGCCCAATAAATTTGGGCTTAATTAGAGCTTTCGCCTCAATAGTTAGATCAACAATGTGATCTAGGCATAATTATGGTTATTACCAACTTGTGTTGTTGTTTATGCAAGCGTGTTGTTATTGTTAGTGTTGTTGTGTTTGTCACACGTCACAAACACTGACAACAACAACAACAACAACAAAAATAACATCCGCAAAGCATTTAGTGATTTAATTAAACGCAAGTGGGCGTCAATTGTTGTCAGCGGCTTTAGGTTGATAGAAGGCGGCAATTGGTGGGCGTGGCCGTCAATCCATGACCGTTGGCTGAAGTGCAAACTGTTTATGCAATGAAGGGCCAATGACTTGCAGCACACACTGTTAAGAGGAAGGGAGGGTGGGGGGTAGTAGATGGGTTTCCTTTTTTACTTATCAGAGTGAATGTTGCAAGCAATGCTGATGTTGACACGTGTGTCAGCCAGGGATAAGTGGCAGCTACAAACATTTCGAGAGAGAGAGAGAGACAGATAGAGAGAGAGAGAGAGAGAGAGAGAGAGAGAGAGAAAGAGGGAAAGATACAGCTGCCAAGTGCCTGGTCTGTTGGCATTCAGTCAACCTCGTCGAACCACCCTCGTAATTAAGCGCATTGAAATGCAACTGAGATTTCGCTTCATGCTGCATGCCACTCTGCCACTCGTACATGCTACATGCTGTTGCCTTTCGCCTGCTCCTCTCCTTTCTCTTCTCCTCTTCTTTGCGCCTCGTCATCGTCAGCTCGTTGTGTCTGTGTCGTCGTCGTTGTTGTCGTCATCGTCATCGTCTCATTCATTTGCCAATTACGCACTGTGCCCCCAAAACTCCAATCCGAGACCAATGTGGCAACAACTGCAGACATGGCCAACAACGAGAACAACAACATAGACTTGTTTATAATGTTGTCAGCCCGGCAACAACTTGGCAACAGCACGCGTTGTGCTTTTTAGCATGCCACACGGCGCCTCTTAATGCCTTCAATTTCAACTGCAATTCTACAGATTCCCTTTCCTCTCCCCCTCTCCTGTTCACCCCTCCCCCCTCTCCACCAACCCTCCTCCTTCCATTTATTAATTATTCCGTGTGGCAACCAAACCAAAAATTCGGCACGCACATTGCACAATTGCGCTTTAAAGGATTTTCTATTACTCTTATTATTAAAATAATATATTATTTTAGACTTCACTAATTGAGTTCACATTACTTGGCAAAATATCAGCTGCTGCTGCGTGTATTTTTAGCCAAATGTTGCCATTTTATTAGCCAAACGTGAGTTGGCAACTATGTATTTTTGGTGGCATAAATCTTGCAGAGTCTCTTTGAAATTATCCCCATTGTTGCAGCCTAGTTGAAAGTGTCAATCGACCCCCTTGGGCTGAGATGGGTTAAGATTACCGTAAGTTGATACGCATCGAAGATGACGAGGCACTATTGCCATATCGAACGTGTTCAAGGATCAAACCTAATCAGCAGGAGTCAGCACTCTGCATGGATATTAAGTGACCCATCGCAGGATGTGGAGAATGTGTAGGATGTGGATATAGAGTTGCCAAGTTGCTTAGCACTTAGGGGTAACTCTACTAATACTTTTTTAGCATGTTCAGTTTTAAAGAGATGAATGGTAGCTGCAGTCGTCTGATTAAAAAACAGGCTAAATATTTTCTTTTTTTCAGCTCAAAACACTCAAAAAGAATATTTGAATTATAATTAAAGATGTCTCAGTATTTTAGTTGAACTGCTGCTTCAAGTTTTCAACACTTAGTTTATATCTATGGTATTTATTTAAGTATCTTTCTGTTTGCATTGCCACCTGTTCTCGAATATTTTACCATTGAAGTGCTGCAACTTTGCGAACACTAATGCTGATTTTAGCTTTTGCCCTTTTCCATTTATTTATCTTTTCTTTTCTGCTCTTCTCTTTCTTCTCTTCTCTTCTCTACTCTTCTCTTGATAAATACACTTTGTTTCTCTTGTTGGCTTTGCTTAGCTTTATTGTAATTTTAACCAACATTCGCTCTTTTTTGTCTTTTAATTTTCTATTTTTGCATTTTTACTTGAGCTACTTTTATTACATTCCATTTCTGTTTCGCATGCTATCTAATCTATATTGTTAATCGTGGCGACTACTTAATACTTATATATAATCCTTACATTTTTATATTTAATTTTGTATTTAATTTAAGAGTTAATGTGGATTTTTATTTTACAATAAATCGAAAAGTTACGTTATAGAACCTCATGTTTTTTAATATTAAATATCAGGGATTAAAACCGAATTGAGTATCGGTTTCAGTTACGTTTTCGGTTATGTTCGCATTTAGGGTTTCGTTTATCGGTTACGCAAAATCTTTGAATAAAGGTTTCGTAACGGTGAGCCGTTTTTTTTATGTTTCGGAAATACCAGTATGGTTTCGGTTCACAAAAAAAAAATTCTTTGCAAAAATATCATGAATATCACAAATAAAAATTCAAAATTACACATAAGAAAATTAAAATTAAAATTAAAAAATTATAAATAAAATACAAAACTAATAACAAAATATCAGAGATCACAAACAAGACTAATTAGTCGGAAAAAGTAGAAACAGTTCAAAATTTTTCGTTTTTAATTATTTTTAACTTGCTTTTAAAACTTTTTATTAATGTGTGAAAAACCGAAATTAACCATTATAAATGAAAAGGTTACTAAACGGTTATTTCGGTTTACAGAGTTTCGGTCAAGTGAAAATATTTTCTTGTCGGTTACGATGGCAGTTACGGTTTTAAATTTCAATCTGTTTTTACCGGTTAAAGGATACGGTTTCGGTTTTAATCCCTGTTAATATAAAGTTTCTGTCTCCATTAAATACTTGTTATTAAAACTCAATAATTTATTGAATTTTGATTATAATTTTAATATAATATTACCTATTAGAATCACACTTTTTTCATTTTAAATACCTTTTAAATAAAGTAATATGTTCTAGAACTTGTCGCCGCTCTTAACTCCAGTATGTGTGGAGTTGTGTGCTCCAACGAGACACGCTCTACTTAGCGGTATCTCCCTCACTCCTCATTTCTCATTTCTCATTCCGACTGGAAACCCATTAACGATTCCTACGTAACGCTCATTCTGCTAACGAGCCGTATTTCAGTCCAGTACTGCAATTTGGAGCGTCCTTTGGCCCACTTCACAGCTGGCAATGCACCCCGCTATGGTCTGTTCCGCCCTCCCTTCTCCACCTCTCTCTCTGTCCAGTAGAGTAACCTAACGAGCTGCAGCAATGTTGTCTCTTGTACTATGTGTGTACATATATTGTATGTACGTTTTTTTGTGCTGTGGTCTGACAATTTAATTGATGTACACGCATGCAGACAGAGACAGGTCAACTGCACAGAGAGAAAAAGGTTGGCGACAACCTTTTGAACAAACCGCTAAAAAATGACACCTACTACAAAGAGGGAGAGGGAGACAGAGAGACAGAGGGAGAGGGAATGAATTTGGTGCCCGAAAAGGTAACTGAAAGTAGGTCAGGCATGCAACCTGCTGTCAACGCTGGATAATTGGAGAGGAGTGGAATGGAGAGGAGTGGAGAGGAGAGGAGTGGAGTGGAGAGGGTGTAGAGTAAAGAGGGTGACTCCATCCACTCATCAGTGGGGCAAGTTGCAATTGCAACGCAAATTGGTAGAGCACAAACCGACCACAATGGAATGTCACCGATTACTGGCTTTAGCTTTGATATTGTTTGACACGCGGCTGACACAACGTAATAAATTTCCATGGGATCATTTGATGGATCACCCTGTATGGGGCAGACACACTCTCATTCTGATTGATTGTCCGGCGCTCCGATAAGCGGACGAGAGGTGCCACAAAAAATTAAGGAAAACCAAAACATGAATTACGATGAGTGCGACATCGATAGCTGTGCGATAAGCGCCTGATTAGCAGTCCAACTAGTCCAAATATTGACTCAGTTATTCACAAGTGACGCGCTTAGAAATCCCCTGCGGTACGAGTATAACTCCCTCCCTCCTTCCCCCTTACAACTCCCTGTGGCCATCAATCACTTGGCCTGTTTGCACACAGGCAACAACTGTCGTTGTCGTTGAGAGTTGTAAATTTTACAACATAATTTCTGATAATTTTGTTCGTATCTGCCACGTTCAGGGCAAACACTTCAACGCTGCAACTGCAACCAACAGTGGCAAGCTAACACTTTGCATGTGTTTTATGATATTCGACATAGATTTATTTTTTTATACATTCTCCAGCCCCCTTTCCCTACACTCTCAAAACAACAACAACAACTAGAGGGCTTTTTTAATACTTCGTTTTTTTTTTGGCAGCACCTCGTAAAACACTTTGGTTTTTTATGGCTGGGGGACGAACTTTTTAAGGCTGATATGGGTTAGCATTTGGGGCAGATAAATAGCCTAATGAAATTTATAATACATATCTGTTGATTTATTTATGTTTGCCGAGTAGTTTAAAAATTTTAGAATAAAAAAATGCAGAAAAATAAATAAAATAAAAACTTGCATGTAATTTATATTCAAAATTTTAAATCAACAGCATTTTATTGATATGAGATTAACAAACATTAAAATCAAAAGAGCATCATTATCAAGCATTTAAATCAATAAATATTCTAGCTATTCAGCTATAATTTTAATTCAATTAAATACATTTTTAAATAACTTATATAAATAAATGATGAGCACAATTGCGCAAACATTTAAAGCAAACAAGCCAAATTCGATTAGATGTACATTGAGCATTTTATATATATATTTGAATAAAAATGCAAATCAAATTATTTGAATATTTTAAATGTATAATAACAAGAAAGAATTAAATTTTTATTATTTTATAATGTTTATTTTCTGATTCCAAGTGTATAACTGCGCAAAATAAAAAAATTCTTGATCTCGTAGACACACTCTTGAGTACTCATTAACACAGAGTTCACTGTACCATACTGAGCAAGCACAGTAATCCCCTTGTCGTCAAAGCTGCTCGATAAGAACTCTTGCCTCTATTCATGTTGACTTTAAAAAAGTTCACTTTTAAAGCGAATTTATTGACAATAAAAAAAAAACTCAATAAAATAAAATCCAACTCTAAGACTTGAAGGACTTTCATCAAAATACCTATTCAAATGAGTTAGTACATACTCATAGACAGCTTCAAGTGCTAGCCAAACTTATTGCCAAAGTTAAGAGTTATGGCCAGCTAATCACTTGATAGCAGCCAACAGATACATATATATGCCAGCCTTAGCGAGAGTTGAAGGTATGCACTGTAATTAGTCTCAGCCAGGATAATCACTGACTATTAATTGTTAATTTACAATTTGCAGATTAATTACACACTGATATTATTAAATTCAACTTGTGGCTCTTTAATTTGTCGTCACCAGAAAAAAGACATGCTTCCAATTGAATTCAAATTTGCTTTAATTTTAATCTCGCTTTGAACAAAAAAAAAGAAATCCCAATGATGGCCACTAATTGATATTGATTTATTATTCAAATAATTTATGCACACATTGGAGGAAGTGTGTGGGTGTGTGTGTGTGTGTGAAGGGACAACTCACCGATTAGTCTCAGCACCTCGTGCAAATTCAGAAATATATTCAAATGCGTCTGTCCGCTGCTGAGAAGCGCCAGAAATAATCCGATTGTGAAGATGCCTCTAAAGTTCTTCTCCATTGTTTAATTTATTTGTTTAAACTTAATTGATTAATAATTGCTTTGTTAATTGTTTTTCAATTTGCTTTTGTTTGATCTATTTTTCTGGCACTGGCAAATAATACACTTTTTTGGTTTGGAAATTTTGATTTTGAAATTTAATCAAATGGCGCGCATTTTGCTTTGAATTTATACACAGTGCATTTGGCACTTTGCCTCGCCAAGATTCAGACGCGCATATTCCAATTGGAATTATTACGTTACGCTGCACTTAGTAAATCTATAGCTCAGTCTAAGGAGCCCGACAAGCACCAAGTGCCCAGACGCCAAGACAAATATTTTTCCCGTTGGGCTTTTTTTCTTGGATTTCTTCCGCAACGAATTTTCGTTGATGTGCGCACCGTGACGATTTTCCACAAACTGTCAACTGGATAAACAAAACAATGTATCTGAACAAAAAAAGTATCTGAAAGATACTTTTTAGCAGCCCCCTGTTAAGCGCACTCGCTGTTATGTTAGTGTTAAGTTAGCTTCCACACAGACTGTTGCTGTTGTGGACTGTAAATCAGGCGAGTCTCATTCACAGCTGTTTTTCAAATGTTCAACATTCTGTTATGTTTGTGTTATTGTTAACTTAAATTATGTAAATGATTCGTTAACATAAATATTTACAGATTTTCTTATATTTTTTAGATATAATTCCAGATAATGTGTTATTAATTAAAATACGTTAAATACACATCTGCACTGTTAAACACAAACACTGTTAATTTGCTTGAAACTGCTGCTGCGCCATCTGTCGCTAGTTTATAACATTTGCTTATGGAAGGGGAAATGCGTGTGGAAAGAAGACATTGGTATTGTAGGGGTAATAAGATCCACATATGTTGTTGGGTCAATAGTTGACAAATATTTGCCCAAATTGGAGTAAGCTGCGCTGGCTCTTTACACTTATAATTTAGTATCCTGAGAACCTTGGAAATAAACCAGCGGTGGGCATGCAGTGGCTCCGGGAGCACCAACTGCTCCCAACTATTTTTCAAAATAATCACTGATTTGAATTGAATTGTTGAAGTTGTTGTAATTGTTATTGTTGTGCTCCCGAATTCAAATTTCGTGCCCACCACTGAAATAAACGGTTGCGCCTACGACGTGCTGAATTTAATATACGGCTCGTGGTTTCGCCTAACATCACCCCCAATCCTTTAAAGAATCTTATGCTGGACAGGATAAAGCTCCTGAGCCTTCAGATGTATTATTGATCAAAATTAACAATTTCAACAAAACTAAATTTAAATATGTGTAAATTAAAAAAAAAACATAATTTTTATAGAGGAAATTAATAATTTGGAAACTCCTGCAATAAAAAAGAATTCAATTCACATTCTTATTTATTTAAGTATTTTATTTTATAAGCAATAGCTGCAGTTTGAAATTAATATAGACACAGATACTAAGACAATTGATGTTGGTAACTATATACATCAGTAAATATATGAAAACATATCACATAGGCAGAAGATATAGGACAATATAGGATTAAATATATTAAATACATTTTAAATACTTGATTGATTAGGTTTTAGACATTTGACACACAAGTTTGAGCTACACATAATATAAATAATACAATTACACTGGCCCAGAACATAGGAAGGAGTCTTAAACAAGTTGGTTGACTAATTACTAATTTAATCGTTGACATTTAGCATCTCCATGGAACTTAGCGTCGTTTCGATCAACAAATTGTAGTCCAATTCGTTCAGGCTCGCTTTGGCTGTCAGCAAATCCAAAAAGGAGTTTAGAGGCGCTAAAGTTTCCGCCGTGAGATCTAAAAAAACAGGAAAAAAAACATGAAAACAAGTGGGAAAGGCTATGGTCGAGATCCCGACTAAGGGGTATCAGTTACTTATTTAATTAAATTTAATTACAGACGGACATGGCTATATTCACTCTGCTTGTCAAGAATATAAATACTTTATAGGGTCGGAGATGCTTCCTTCTCCCTGTTACATACATTGCAACGAATACAAAATGCCCTTTTAATTAATTTTTAAATTACGTGTATAACAATTACTACAACTCAAGACAAGATTAAAGACAACATCAACAAAAAAGACAAAGACGGGCGAGAAAGAGACACACGGAAGCGCTGCTTACCAACCACGAGATCGGTGATGGGATCAGATGGAAGTCCTGATCACCAAGAGGTTGATCGCTGCATACAAACAAAGCGTAAAATGCTTAAAGCTGCTGTGGTCAAAATGATAACAACAATAACCAAAAGCAGCGAGTGACAAACGAGCGTTGTGGGCTTACCAAGTGCTTGGATGACAATGTGCAAATAAAAAGTATGATTAAATGAAATGCAAATAAAGATCTTAATTCCGCATCCCCTTCTTACCGCTTCGCGCTTGCATGCGGGACTGCGAAACGTTGCCAGAGCCGCGTCGTTGAGGCGGCTCCTGATGCTGGCCCGACAGTATATTGGCAGCGTGCTCCCTTCCCCGTATCATCAGACTGTCCGGATGTTGCCAGCACTTGAGCAAACGTTGAGCCCGCTGTTTGGGCAGAGCTGAAAGCAACGAGAGCTTACGCTCAGTGCCCAGAGGAGAATCCTCAATATCTGCAAAGGACAAGCGATTAATATAAGAATGAATCTGAATCAGGATCCGTAATCATTATGAGTTATATTATATAAATTACATAGCAATGATTATTTAAAGATTTTTAAGGATTTTCTTCAAAGATAATGATTAATCATGAGCCAAAAAATAAAAGTCACAAGTAATCATTATTTGTGATTTTAATTTTTTCGCTCACTTTTAAAAAAGTTTTCGTAATCATTTTAAAGATTTGTTTTGGCGTTTTGTGGGTCCCCTGCGTTTCTTTTAAAGAGATTATTTGTGAGTTTTATTTTTTCGCTCAAATTTAATTATTATCATTATTTTAATGTGAAAAAAATTTCAATAATATATATTGAAAACAAACCGTAAACAATGCTCTTCATGACATCCACTTGCAGCTCAAATACATGATTCTCGACGTACTGCAGAAACATGTCATAGTCCAAGGCGCGATAGCCCAAGTAAGTGAAGAAGGAGGAGAAGCCTTCGGGCAATGGAAATGCCATAGTTTCCACGGCCAAGCAATAGCGCTCCAAGATGAGAAACAACGAGTGCTGTTGATTGCTGGGCATCTGATCACTGAAATCAATCAATTCCAATCATTATACATTCATCACAATTTATGAGAGTGTAATCCCACATCAGCTGAAAGCCACGGAGCGTCTCCAGACGAGCATCCAATCCTGCAGCGCGGCAGACAAGCGAGCAGAGAGCACGGGACAATTCCAACTGGGCGGACACAAACTGGGAGGCAACCGCATGGACATGAGCTGGCGCCTGGGAGCGCTCAAAGAAGGTCTCCTTGAGCCAGCGGAAACCCGAATGTGGCTTCGACGAATGCTTGACCAGATGCACGCTCAGCTCCCGCAGATACTAAAAAGAAAACAGTAGAAATATGTATATGGGTGTTTCCAGGATCGAGAACGCAACATCTTTAAATGAAAAAACAAATGGCAAAAGTTGACATTTCCAAAAATATTTGTTCACGTGTTTAATGCATTTTATCAACACTATTTTTACTATAAAAGACAAGCTTTGAAGACTTTTCGTTTTCGAATTATTTATAGAAAACAATGCATCGCGAACGTGACGAAAAATGGAAGTCATGTTTGACTTCATCTTGAAAAATACGAAGAAAATACTGTTAGACCATAGTAAAATAATGTAGTTTTGCATTTTAGAATTAATTTTGATATGTTACTATCATTATATCAATTTTAAAAATTTTATTAGTAAGTTGTAACGCGACATCGCGAACCTGCCAAGATTTCCACCGAGTTTGTTCCAAGAATTTGTTCTTCAAATTGTATTCGATATACCGAAAACAGCTCGAAAGACTTGTTTCACATTAAACTTTCAATATATTTCTATGCATTAAAAATTTAAATTTAAATTTTAATTTTTTTTTTTTTTAAATAGATAATAAAAAATAAACAATGACTTTCATTTTCAATTCCTAAAAAAAAAATTAAAATAAGAGTTAAATTAAGATAAATCTTATAATAAAAATTGAAAAATAACTTTTATTTTCAATTACTTAAAAAAAACAAATTTAAAATACGTTAAATTATAATTTTTAAATGAATTTTGAAATTTATTTATTTTATAGTTTTTTTATTTAGATCGAAAAATAATAAACTTACCACAGAGATGACATGCTCCTGTTTGCTGGCCGTGCAGCCTTCCTGCTCGATAAAGGGCAACACCTCGTTGCTGAAGGGAAAGGCGCTGCCGCTGCTGTAATCTCCGAAGCCACCGCTGCCCGTATCCGGGGTCATGGGCGTGGTGCAAGGAGACAATGCCTCCGGCTGGTAACAGGCCAGACTGAAGATCAGTTTCTCCGTCACCTGCTCGGCGGTGAAGCGTGGCTGCTCCTGCTTGGCGGACTCATTGAGTAGCTCCCACAGTCGTGTCCAGATATCGGTGCGATAGGGCGAGAGTCGCTGCTGAGGCGACAGCAACATCATGCTCGTGTTGTGCAGGGATTCGTGCGAGATGCCCACGTTGATGTCGGCCACCCGGGCCTGGATAGGTCGCGTGGCCACCGCAGTGGTCAGCGGGAGTAGTCGCAGCAAGGGCTTCGCATCCTCGGGTAATCCGCGCACGGCGGCAGCATAGCTGCCAGCGATGAGCGCCTCCTTGAGCAGCGCCACCGTGTCCAGGGAGAGCGGACGCTCCAGGATGCTGCTCAGCAGCTCGGCCAGCACATCCATGTCCGCGGAGTGTATCAGAAAGTAGTGAATAATGCTGATGCGGTTGTCCAGCGAGTTGTCATTGCGAAAGGTTTCAATGAGGTGAGCTTTGGGAACATTCAGCGACACCAGATCCAAGGTGGCGGCATCGTAGGCCAGAGCTCCCCATTTGCGCAGCGGCACGAGGTGTGTGACGTCGGGACTGCGATTGTTGACAGCCGGACAGACAATGTGGCACGTCGGCTCGTGCTGCAATCCCACGTCCAGCAGATGCACAAAGAAGGCGGACGACACCAGCAGATGGTGGGATCCCTGCATGGCGAATGTGGGACGCAGCAAGCGCGCCTTCTGCCAGGGCACACCCGGCATGACGCAGTGCACCACACAGCCATGATGCAACAGCGACACGGAGTAGGCAAAGTGCACATCCTGCTGCTGCTGCTGCCTCGAGGATTCCTGGGCGTGCTGCGCCTGCATGGGCTGATACAGATAATAGTGGCACACAAAGAACATGCCCGAGCTGTCGGCCAAAATGATCAGATTCAGGGAACTGTCGTGCACACGCAGAGGCACTGCATCATCGTCATAGCTGGGCGGCTCTTCGCTGCTCTTTGTCGGCAACTTGGGCAGATTTAGGGGAATGTTGAGCTGCAATAAAGGCATATCTATAATAAGAGATTAACCAGAGCTCCATTTACTTCTACTGACCACCGTTTCCGTGGGCTGCTTCTCGTTAAACTGAAATGCCGACAATGTGGGAGAGAGAGTCGGTGCTGTCTGTTCCCCAATCTGGTCCCCTTCATCCAACAGACTGAGGCTCACCGCCTTGGGCTTTAGATGGATGTAATAGAGTGCCTGGCACTCGGCATCCCACTGTGCCCAGCTGAAGTTCCTGGCCAGCGTCTCGTGCGTTAAAATACTCGTGTCCAAGTGCCAGGCGCTGCCTTCCGCGCTCCCCGTTTGCGTTGTCGTCGAGCTCTGCTTGACCGTGCAGCTGTACTGTTTGATGGCTAACAAGAGAGAGAAAAGTATGATTAGATACTCGGTATTCAGTCTCTAATAAAAAATAGACATGCTTAGATATTGGTTGAGACATCTCAAGAGACCATATTAAATGTGGATTATCGACCTATTGTTTCCATGACAGCTATCTGATATAGTGGACAGATTCGAAACAAATTTGGTCAGAATGTAAAGGCAATAGAAATGATACAAGCTGCGAGTTATATGAAGGTATCTTAACAAACTAACAAGTAATGATCTTCGACCAATCACTGCTCTATGCAAAATTAAAGCCTTGTGATTTTCTTTGCAGCAGGGAATAAAACCGAAACGAATATCGATTTTAGTTACGATGAACCGGGGTTTTGTATGTTTCGGTTTTGAAATACCGGTATGGTTTCGATTGACAAAAACAATTTTTTTTGCAATAATATAATTATATTAATAATATAATAATAATAATTTAAAAGGCATTACTTTCTTAATGTTTCATTCACACATTCAATTCACATACACTTCAGTTTGATGTAGTTTAGTTACTTTTAACAATGTTAAATGTTAAACATTTTATTTAACAAATTTATTCTATTAAAATTCGAAAATCACAAATAAACATTCACAATTAAACATAAGAAAATTTAAATTAAAAATGAAAAACAATTTTTTTTTGAAATTTATGAATATTCGAGATGAGCCCTTATACATGAAACGGTTATTTCGGTTTTAAAGTTTCTGTCAAATGAACAATTTTTTTTCCGTTTGTATTTCAGTTTTAAATTTCAATCGGTTTTTACCGGTTAAAGGTTACGGTTTCGGTTAGGGTTTCAATCGCTGCTTTGCAGGAACAATTACTTGACCAACTGTATACACTATACAATAATGGGATTCCTGAAAGCGTTTTAGATTCGGTTTAGATTTCGCAGTCACTGACACAGCTGCTCCAGACAAAATTTTCATTGTGTCCAGAGCAAATCAGGGAAATGTGGTCTTACTAATTGATTTCGTTAAACCAGCTCTGAGTCTGATTTTTTTTCATTTTGATTTGGTTGCAAACAGCTGTGTGACCGTTGGTGTTTGTTTACATTGCAAATCTGCGAATATTCACTAAAAACATATTCGATGAGTAAACTTTCGTTTAGTACCTTTATAAATTTCCTTTTCTGGCATTTTGTGCCAGTGTGCAAAAAGGGTCGTTCCGTCAACCGATTTAGATTTGGTTAAAAATATTCTAAACCAAATCTAAAACGCTTTCAGGAATCCCATTAATACTTACAATCCTCGTGCGTGAGCAGCAGCAACTTGTCCTGCCAGCAGGTGCGAGTCGCGCTCTCCACGCGCCACAGGAACTGCGTCATTATCTGTCGCGGCGAGGGCTGCGCAGTGAGGGGCGTGGGAGTGCCGCCCTCGCTGCTGCGCACCTCGACGATGAAGGCCTCATAGCGCTGCGCTGTCTTGACCACGTAGGACAGCAAAGTGATGCTGCTGTTGATGCTCGCCTGAATTATCTCCAGGCAACCGGGCAGTGTCCATAGGACTCGCAGCTGCTTTTTGGTGGCATGGAAATGCCCAACGCAGGTCTCCCGCTTGTCGGGCTCATCCAAGAACTCGAATATCCACGATGTCAGCAATGAACCGTCCTGTTCCTGGCCCAAAATCCGCCACTCGTTGGCCTTCTCTGCACCAGGATAAGCACAAAATGAATTTAATTTAACTCGCTTTGCAAGCAGCCTATAACACTTGCCTTTGTAGCCCTGGGTGGCGAGCAGACCGCAGAAATTGGCAGCCAAGTTCTCCTGACGCAGCATGTTCCCTTTTATTTATTATTTATTGAGGACACAAATTTGCCGTTGCTGCATTGCAAAATTTTGAAAGCCGCTCGAAAAATCGATAAGTACTGCAAGTGAGTTGCAATGGCAACTTACGATAATTACGGCCCTCTAAAATATTGGAAGAAACGAATTTCGAAATCGTATGAGAAATATGTTCAGTACAATCCCTTTTACAGATGAGATTTACATACTTTTACTTTTAATTAAATAAGCCGTGTTTTATGTGGACAACAAGCACCCAACACAACACACACACACACATTAATGCATTAATCAGCTGATTGCTAGAGTTGTGTCGTTTCGTTCTGAAAAAGCTCAAATGAACGGGTCATTAAAATGAACGAATGAACTTATTCAGTGAATCATGAACTAAATCGGTCATTTCGCAGATCAGCTGATTGCATTGGCAAAAAAAGGTGGCAATCTTGGCAAGGGTATCATATTTTTTTTTAGAATTGCTTACCAATTTTAAATAAACTTTATTATTTTAGAAAATTTATGATTTTCTTGGTTTTTGAATTGCACTTGAAATGTTACTATTGAACTATTACAAAACTAAAAAAAAAAATTACAAAAAAACACACAAAAAGTTACAACTGTATGGCAACAAAGCCGCTCAAAAAATCGATAACTACAGCAAGTGAGTTGGCAGCGCTTGAATTTATCAGACATCGATATCGATAGTCCCTGACTATGTTATTTAAGATAAGCCGCGAATTCATTTATTATTTGACTTTAAAATAATGAAAAAACGTAAGAAAAACAGTAAATAAGAAAGCTAATATTTTATCTTTATTATATTATTTAGCTACTTATGTTTATTAAAATAAACTTAAGATTTCTCATTGTCAAAAGAATTACTTAGCTAGCTGTGTACTCTTACAAAATGCCGGAGAGCACCGTTATATTCGCAGTGGAAAAGAAGCGAAAGCACAAAAAATGCCAAGTGAAATAATTTCGTTGCAATTGGGCCAATGCGGCAATCAGAGTGAGTAAACTAACCACCTTTAATAAGAAAACACTAATAAAGCATGCAATTGTGCTAGTTGGCTTTGAGTTCTGGAAGCGACTGTGCCTGGAGCATGGCATTTCACCCGAGGGCGTTCTGGAGGACTTTGCGGCCGACGGACACGACCGCAAGGATGTCTTCTTCTACCAGGCGGACGACAATCACTATATTCCACGTGCTGTGCTCATCGATCTGGAGCCGCGCGTTATACATAACATTATGAGTTCACCATACGCCAAGGTATGTACATTAGGGTGGGTCAATTTGTATGGACCAAAAAAACGCACCTTGCGGGTATCAAAATCGTAATCTACAATGAATTCTAAGAAGATTTGCCCACGAAACCATAGGTCCACAATCATTTTCGAGCTTCCGATTTTTATTGGTCATTTTAAACACCTAAGTGAGTGCATAAAAATATTTGGCTTCACTTAACATTTTTTCAAGAAAAATAAAAATTTTTAAAATTGATAAAGTACAGACACATATTTGCCACCAACATCGGCGAAACACATCGGCACAAAATGCATATAAAATGGTACAAAATTTGTATGTATTTTGTACCAATTTTGATCCAGTGCGCGATTGGTTTCGCCGATGTTGGTGGCAAACATCTGTATCTTTTGAACTAGGTTAGATATCGGGTTGAAACTTGAACTATATGTTCTCAATACTTGAAAGCATTTTTGTAAAGAAAAATAAGAGTGAGAGTGGCACTAAAAAGGGCGTAAATTAACGGTCAAATGCAAATTAATGCCAATTTTTGTAATTTTATTCATAAAAATTTTCTAATTTTAAAAAAAAAAATTAAAAATAAAATTTTAATTTTATATATTCAATTTTAAAAATTTTTGTTTTTCTTGAAAAATATGGGTCGAAAAAAATTGACCCACCCTATTGTACATGCAATAAGTTGTAAACACAGTTGGTCAAGTAATTGTTTGCACATATTAATGTAGAGTCTCCATTCACTTGCAGCTATATAATCCGGAGAATGTTTACCTCTCCAAGCACGGCGGCGGCGCTGGCAACAACTGGGCCTCCGGCTTCAGCCAAGGCGAGAAGGTGCAGGAGGAGGTGTTTGATATAATCGATCGGGAGGCCGATGGCAGCGATTCCCTGGAGGGATTTGTGCTCTGCCATTCGATAGCTGGAGGCACTGGCTCCGGCATGGGCTCCTATCTGCTGGAACGTCTGTCGGATCGCTTTCCCAAGAAGCTAATACAAACGTACAGTGTGTTTCCCAATCAGGACGAGATCAGCGATGTTGTGGTGCAGCCGTACAATTCGATTCTTACCCTGAAGCGACTCACCAAGTGTGCGGACAGTGTCGTCGTCCTGGACAACACAGCCTTGAATCGCATTGCGACCGAGCGTCTGCACATACAGACGCCCACATTCACGCAGATCAACAACCTGGTGTCGACCATCATGAGTGTGAGCACCAGCACCTTGAGGTATCCGTCGTACATGAACAACAATCTGATTGGATTGACGGCACCGCTGATTCCCACACCACAGCTGCACTTTCTGATGACAGGCTACACTCCCTTGATTACGGATCACGAGGTGGGCAGAACAGTGGGAACAGTGTCAGTCTGATCATCTATATTATAAATGTCTATTCATTTCCAGACGAAGGTCAATGTGCGCAAGACAACCGTCTTAGATGTGATGCGTCGCCTGCTACAGCCGAAGAACATGATGGTCTCCTCCACGGCCGACAAGCGGCATTGTTTCATATCCATTCTGAACATAATCCAGGGCGAGGTGGATCCCACACAGGTGCACAAGTCGCTGCAGCGCATTAGAGAACGAAAGCTGGCCCAGTTTATACCCTGGGGTCCAGCTAGCATCCAGGTGGCTTTGTCCCGTAGTTCACCATATGTGCAGTCTGCGCACAAGGTGTCTGGTCTGATGATGGCCAACAACACGGGTATCAATGTGCTCTTCAATCGTGCTCTGACCCAGTACGACAGGCTGAGGAAGCGGAATGCCTTTCTGGATCAGTTTAGGCGCGAGCGAATGTTCCAGGACGATCTCAGCGAGCTGGACGCGGCGCGAGACACTGTTGACTGCCTCATCCAGGAGTATGATGCAGCTACCAAGATGGACTACAGGAACTGGAGTCCAGCTGCAAATGGTGTGTAACTTAACAGAAAGATTCTACTGAATAGGCTGTGCCTTTTCACATAAAATGTATTTCTACTTTTATTAATGCCGTATTATTAAAACTTTAGTTATTCCCGTGTTTGGTGAGTTTTTTTTGGTATTTATTTATGTCTGGCATTTTAATGAATCTCCTTTTGCTTCCATTAGCTATTTAATTGTGCTCAACATGTCGCTGAAAGGTTTCGTTAACCTCATGAAGCATTACATCCGCTGCGGAATCCGACGAACCGTCAGAGTATATGGATTCCTTAGTGGTATCCAAATTTATCATTGAAATCATCTTGAAGTTACCCTCAGTTACTAAAGTTCTTAAAGTATAAATGATACAATGTATTCTAAATATTTTAAATAATTGTATAAATTTTAGTTGCATAAAATATAGACTGCAAGTCATATCAACATTATAGTAAAGTTATACCTGTAATTTCTCATTGTAATGAAAGAATTCGAATCTTATACCCTCTGCACTGTTAAGTCGTTGGACTATTTAGATAAAATATAAACAGCTTATAGACATGAAGAGGTTCTAATGCCCATAATAATCTGTCAGAGCTACTCTTAATTTAAGTTACACACAAAATTCACATGTCAGTTATACAGATAATATTACATCTCAGATTGGGAAGAATTTGATCATTCTGTGTGCAAAATGACTGAATGTTTCAAAACTTGTACATTCGCTATAAAAAATGTATGATCAAAGTAGGCCTTGAAAACTTTTGCCGACAAGCTAAAAGCTGATCATTCGGAAATTTTCATTATTGGTTTGAAATTTGTGTAGTTAACACATTGTTACAAATTTTTACATTATTATTTTGTTCTCATCTTTTCCAAATTTAGTCTGCACATTTTCAAAGTTTCAGAATTTATACAATCTCCTGTTGAACGATTTTCTAAATTAAAGGAAACGCTTTATAAATATTGACGAGTTTTACTCAAACTATTGTAAGTGATTAAATTTTTAAATTATTTAAAAAAATGATAGACAAATTGATTTTCAGAAAATGTGCTGTGGACCGGCTGGTTGTTGCCCATTCTGTGGACCTCCATGCGGTGGACCTTGTTGCAAAGCCTGCTGTGTTGAGATGTGTGTTTCCCCGTGTACTCCAGCATATTTGCAATGCTCCTATTGCTGTGGCTGTTAAATAATGATAGTTACAAGTACAAGGATATTCCTTAGTGAGGACTTTACTGAGCTGTAAAAACATATTGACCAATAACAATGCAGAGAAATGAGTAATTAAAAATTTGAGCAGTGACAAAATAATAATGTAAACCAAAAAAAAATATAAAAATCAAATCAAAATCTACCACAATATCGGAGTATTTACGTTGAGAACATCCTGAAAGTAGACTTTCTTATTAAAGTAAATTCGCCGTGACCTGCTTGATGTCGGCAAGCAGTTCGCCCGAGAACAGCAAGCAGTGCATTTAAAATTTTGTAACTGCTAAAATAATTCGAAGAAACTGAATTTAGTTAATGTTTGCTCAATTTAATTTATTTAACGCTCAAATTAATTCTACATATTTCACAAATATTTGATGCCCCAGTATGGGCACGATAAACTTTCCACAATGATATTCGACTTTGCCATGCTCATTATTTGTAATGAATTTAATTTAATCTTACTATTTTAATTTTACTAAACGTCAAACGAAACGATATGCTTATTTTCTTTTTGATTTGATTTTTGAATTTAAAATAACATTTCAAATATATTTATAACTTTTTCTTGCATTTCAAATGCAAATTTCCATTCCAATGTAAATATTTTTCTTAACTTTTTTATCGGTATGTATGTATATATAATATCGCAAAAATTCTGCGGGCCAAAGCATTTGGATTTTTCTTTATTTTATATCATATATGTATATAGTATGTTTATGTATATCTTTAAAAAGTGCTCATGTAAATACATATTTAGAAAATTTCAGTGTATAAAAAGAAAAATGGTGTAAGATAGCATTTTTTTTAAATGAAAATAAGGAACATTACTTTATCTAAGAAGAATAAATATAAACATATAGAAAGTATAGAAAAAATTTTAGTTAAGGTATTTTAGTTTTCAACATGGAAAATATGGTAATGAATATTAATATTGATGAGCTGAGCTGAGCTGCATCAGAACTTCTGAGGGAGAAGACGTGCCTTTAAAAGTGGTCCATTAAGTACATTTATATATTCATATCGTATTTAGAATAGAAACGCAATTATTTAAACATATGAAGACTATTTGCTTGGACTTTTATCTGATTTGCATAAAAACTTATATTGGTTGCCATTATTATTAGATTATTGTAACATGAAATATTTGTAAATTAAAAATTTACGGTATCAAAAAAATATTCCAACATTTAATTTGTATTTGCTGAACAGAAAAACTTTGAATTAATGTAAATCCATCTATAATGGCGCTAATTCTTAGGTACCAAGTATGGGATATTCAATAGTTCTATACATGCGTAATAGTATATATTTTTTTAATATCATTTCGGTAGAATAATAAACAAAAATCTGGAATTCAAATGGCATACAAGAGAATTTTTGTTTCAATTGCAGACTTGATGAAGTTGAGAGTTTGGTGCGCAATCTTAAGTATAAATTTGTATAATGATGCTATCTAGAAATGTTGTCAGTTATATATGTGGTTTATACTTTAATATGTTTTTCATTTATGATATTTCCTCATTACTTATTCAAAGTTGATTGAAAACCCAGATTTTGAGAGACAAACAATTGAAATTTATAGATTATCTTCTCAACAAAAATCATATTTGTATCGAATTTCAGGATAACTATCGTGAGCATAAATTTGATCACATTCTAAATAAGATAACCATTTATGTGTCTATGAGATATTATATTTTTTAGTATCTGCTCTGAAAATTAAACAACAAAACAACTAAATTATGTTTATAAAAAAACAAAATTTAAAAATGTGTTTCATTTCAAGTATATTATTTATTAATGTATATAATTAGTATATATAATTTATTTGCATTGATTGCTCAATATTTTTAATAGAAATTGTTTTTTTTTTTGTATTAACTTGAAGTTTATTTTCGTTAAATTATGATTATAATTTAAGTATAATACATTTTGTACAAATTTAAAATTAAATTAAATTAATCAAATTGACATAAAACAAAAGTAAAAGACAAAAAATTGGTCCTAGACATCAAATATTGTATATTATATGATATATAGTATTGTAGGTAGGGTAGGTACATACACACGTACATACATACATATATTTATCGACATATGGATAAGTATTTAGTATGGGATTGATCAACAAGTTGTGGAAGTCTGCATCCAAAAATATAATAATATAATGGTATGTACATAGTATCTAAATAGGTAAAAATAGATCGAAATCATATAGTCAGCATGTGCATACTTATATTAGATACTGTGAAGTAAAAGTGTACTCGTTGTTGTAGTAGTATTTGTTGTTGTTGCTAACGTGGGTCTGGCGGGTAACTTGGTAGCTTGGTCAAATTTGGCGTGCTGATTGTTGAACTCGGCAAGCAGTTTATACAGTGAATGAGTGCGTACGCCAACTGCTTGTTGAGTTTGGCAAGCAGTTCACAGAGTGCTTTCCGTTTTTAAGCAGTGCAAGTCCTTAATCCTTTGCGTGCGTATGTACAGTAAGTCAAATAATTGTTTTGACAAAAATGCACAAATATTATTATATTATTATTAATTTGTTGTTTACTATAACACAACATAAAAATGAATAGAAACCCAAAATAAATTGTGTGAATTTTAAAATTGTTTAAAACAATTACTTGTCCAACTGTATGTGTGTGTTTTGCTTATATGCGTAGTTAACTGTACTTTATGCGTAGCGTAACGGTAATTACCGTTGATATACTTGCATTTCCATTGTATTACATAGATATATTATATGTTTATGTATATAATTCAACACTTTATGTTTGCGTTAAGTATGCGGAATCTGTTTCTATATAATTATATGTATCTTTAAACTAACTATCGATCTCTGCGCTGGCTGCCCCATTACACTAAGTTACGTTTTTCAAGTGAACCACACTTTGGATCGTCCCTTGTCCCTCGTCCCTTTGCCCCACCCACCCCCTTCCCTGCCTGAACCCTGAGACAGTTAACAGCCTACAGTTGCACCTGGAATGTCTGCGCTGGCGCCTTGGGCGGTGATATAAACGGATTCGTGCTATGCCTGTTGCTGTTTCCGGTTACGGTTCCGGTTCCGGTTCCTGGCAGATCCGGTGACATTTTCTTGGCCGCCGCCACATTGGCCGCCCACTCAGCATCGAAGGGATCAGGATCAGTTGCACCCCCAGCAGTGGCATTCGCCGCCAAGGTCTGAGCACGTCCCACATTGGCCAAGTAGCTGGGCCTCTTGGGCGGGGCGGCGGGCGAGGTGCTGCGCACCACTTGACCCAGCCACTGTTCGGCATTGGGCAGCTCGGCGGGATCGACAGCCGGCTCGGAGCGTGCTGGAGATGGCAAGGACGCCACACGGGCCACAGGTGTCACTTGGGCGGTGGGCGTGCCGCTGCCGCTGCCACTGGCACTGCCGCTTCCGCTGGCGCTGTACGAGATTACCTGCTGGTGATGATGCTTCTCGGCGGCTACGATGTTCTGATTGATGCTGCGATTGTTGTTGAAATTCAGATCATCGCCGGCGGCGAGCAGCGTGTCCGTCTGGCTGAGCAGTGACAGACCCTGGCTGAGCTCCTGGCACAACTGACTAACGGTATCGGCGGCCATCAGAGCCGCCTCATTGCCCGACTTGGCGGGCGACACCTCCGCAATGGGCGACACACTCCGCAGCGGTGTGTGCAGCGAATGGGGATTTGGATTGCCGGCGGCAGCGGCCAGGAATGCCTTCTGCCGATCCGCATTGGACGGAAGATCGTTGACGCGCAGCGACATCTGGCGCTTGAACGGCGACTGGCTGCCAATGGTGCTCAGCCGGAACGAGCTCTGTCGCTCCAGCATATTGGGCGTGGCGTGCGGCCTCTCGATGGCGAACGGATTGAACGGCTTCACCGTCGCGGCCGGAGGTCCTGGCAACGCGGGGCCATCGACACAGCGCTCGTTGCTGCCCACGGTGGCCATGGCCATTCTCTCGGTCAGCGTCTGTTGCCGGAACGAGCCCGTGCGCGTAAAGGTCGAGTTCTTTGTGTCAAAGGTCATAGTGACGCCGCACTCCTTATCCCGGCGCTGCTTCCGCTCCAGACACACGGCAAAAGCGCAGCCCACGGCGTGCGACAGTCTCTCGCCGGAGTCCTTGCAGGCGAGGAAGCCGTGGCACATCCAACGCCGTGTGGTGCCATCCCGACAGATGTAGCTGAAGCCACGCTCGTGGTTGCGGTCGGGCGCACAGAAGCTCACCTTCTCAATGGTCTGGTCCACAATGAGACCCTTTGTCTCGTCATCCACCACGCGCAATCCGTCGCCGCTGACATGCAGCAAGCCACGCACAGGACGACGTCGAGATTGCTACAAAAATGAAAGAGGATCAGATAACACACTGTGGCAAAAAAAAATCAAAACAAAACTTCTGGGATGGGACCTAGCGTAGGTTTTAGGTATAGTTAAATAGAATTGGTGGCATACTAGAATTTTTTGAATCACATCGAAATTTTGCATAGCGGTAAAAAAAATGTGTTTTTTTTTTTTGGTTTTTTTACAATTTTTTTTTACTTTGGTAATGTTTTTGAACACTATTTTGGTATAAACCCCTTATACTTGTTTTTTTATTTGAAAAGAATACATTTTTTCGAGTAAAACGTGAGTCTATTTTCTAAAATCGGTCAATAATTAGCAAAGTTATAAAAGAGTTTTCAAATCGAAATTGCTCAATATTCAAAGTTATAAAAGAGTTTTCAAATCGAAATTGCTCAATATGTTGATATTCGCTCCATTATTTTCGGTTCGCATGTTGCGTAGTTAAAAAGCGGAGTTTTTGATATACCTTTTTTCCTAAGAATTTGAATAGCTCAATTAAATATTATTAGATTTTAATAAAGTAAAGTGCAGAAGACGCAAAATGAAATGTGTTTGGAAACTGCGTACCAAAAGTAAACAGTTTTTTACAAGTTTGACTTATTAATTTTCGTTCAAAGTGAAAGACGCAAAAAACGAAAAAAATCATTATATTTTTACATGTAGCCCCCTTAATTTTTATCCGAGATTTCACGGTAATACACCGTTGAAAAGGTGATACTTTTCTCCTTCCGTATTACATGCTATTTTACGATGCATAGTTTAAGACATATGATTTTTTAACTCTGTCAACCTCGAAAATATGTGTATTAAACAGTTATTCCAAGTTTGTATGTGCACGAAAAATTTGTGGTATGCCACAATGTTACATTTAACTATATCTACAACCTTCACTATGTCGTATCCCAAAAGTTTTTTGCTTGGGAATAGCCTCGTCCCTAATCAAGGGAGTTTCAACTTACCCTCAGCACCTTGAGCGCCTCCTCGCAGACCTGCATGCCGCGCGATTCGAAGACCTCCACGCAGCCCAGATACTTGACGGAGAAGGAGCAGGTGGCCGAACGCACCGCCTCCTCATCCGCTTGCCACTGGTGCGGCTTCGAGGACTCTGGCACACGGTCCTTGCGACGACGAAACGAATCGCGAAACGAGCGTCGCAGGCGATCCATTTTCTTGGGCGACTTTTTGCTAAACCGAAACGATGCCGATTTCTGTGGGTGGCAAATTGTTTAAATTAATTATGGCCTAAATGCAAAGTTAAATACATCAGTGTGTCAGTTGGCAGATGGCAAAAAGAGAAACAAGTGCTTGGGCTTTGGGCTCGATCGATCAACCCTCGTTTGTTGGAACCTACCCCATTCTTAACATCGCCGAATTTTCCGCGTGTGAAGCCGCGCTCGAGTGGTTCGTGCGTGTGTGACGATGAGTTTCCCATGGCTGTGGTCTGTTGTACGCTCTCTCGCTCTCACACCTTTGCAGCCTTCGCAGCCTTCTCACTCTCTCGTTCTATCCGGTTTGGCGTGAGTAAAACGCGTCCAATAACCGTTACAGCTTAAAACTGCACGACAGAGCGTTGCCAGATGCTCAAACAGTTGGCTCAACTGCTTGCAGTTTCAATTCCTTCTGCGTGCGTTGCCAGATGTTCAAACAATTTAGTTTGTTACTCCTGCGTTTGTTCTCTCTCCCTCTCACGCTCTCTGATTATAACTGATAGTTGTTGTTATTATTGTGTATATTGTTTTGGTATTTTTATGCTATTTAATTGTATTGATCGATTTATTGGCTTGTTGAGTGCGCAAATTTATTTGTTCATTGAATTTGAGTTATAGATTTTGATTCAATTAATTGATGGCTTGCTGCTGCTGTCGATCTGTAAAGCGAGTGAATACTGTTGATTTAACCGGTAAATGATACGTTATCTAATAACCATCGGGCAGCATTTAGACGTTTCTGATATGCAATACACACACACACTCTCTCTCACATTCAATTATACTCATAACATAGGCACACTCATCATTGATTACCATTCGAATGAGTCAGCTTCTTATCGTGGGGTTACGCCCCCGGAATTGACTTTCAAATGCTCTATCGCAATGTATCCATATTAACTGTTGATATCTGTAGTCTGACGTTAGCCAAATCTGTGGTGTTACTGGCCTTCGAAACAACCATTTGGCCTCCAAGAAACCTGGCTAACTGCGAGAGTAGCCCGCCCGTATAATCTCCAACTAACAACTAAGAAAAGGTATACAAGAAATTCTCACAATTCGCTTATCGTACCTTGCGGTCGCCTGTCTCACGTAATTGTTTACACATATTTAATTATATACTTGTGTATGCTTATTTTTTATTTTGTTTTGTACGTTTAATTTATTTATTTCTACTCATTTGGTTTTCTTGTTCGTTTTTAATTTTTTTTTGTTATTTTTATTATTTATTTATACTTTGTGGGGCTTTTGTTTTCTTTGCGCTGCGGCGACACACGCTGACGTTTTTGTGACTTTATCACATGTCTCATATTGCGGTAAACTCGACTCACTCCACTGCGACTATGTGTACTTTAATTTATAAGTAACTAATACACCCTCATCCGGAATTCTACCCCGGCAAAACAAGCCCCAGAACCAGAACCTCAGCCCTCAGCGAAAAGTGCAAATGAAGCGTCCCATTTGATCTTCTGTAAAACTTATTTGAGCAATTTAATTTTTAAATGTGTCTGTAGATGAATTAAAAATACTAAAGCTTTCAAAAGTCTAAAACAATAAAATATAATAACACAAGTAATTTTTTTTTAATTTGAAATATAATTATATTCTTAAAACACTAATGAATTTGTTATAATGATAACAGAAAATCTATAGAAGAGCGATGCAATGGTACAATAAAAAATAACCCAAAATAAAAATAAATATAAGATGCTAACTCGTCATCAGATTAGTACAGGGGTGGGCACGAAACCTGAATTCGTTAGCAGCTGGCTCTCAGAGCCATTGCGTGCCCATCGCTGGATTAGTAGATCAAATAAAGTCAAAAGTCACTTAAACAGCGAAGAAATTGATATAAAAATACATACTAAATTCATTCATTGAATTAAAAATTGAAATGGAACCCTCATGCAAAGGTAAAAAGCTATTAGTAGACTAGTTAAATTTTATTTAAATTTTAAACTTTATGACTCGTAATCACAAGCAAAGTAAAACACATACGTCGTCTTATCGGGCAAATGTTGTTATCCACAATGTTTGCTAGCCACTGCAGTGTGGTGCAGTGATATTGGTGGTGTTGTCTCGATCCACGAATCCACCGACTTGCCATTGCAGTTCTACACACATTTTTCGAAAGACTGTGACGTCGCCTATTAGCTCAGGGCCGTTAATTGACCTGGCCAACAAGACTATCGCACTGTTGGCTAGTTACAGTGTTTGTTTAGTTCACAGCACGTATATTTGCCTATTTGTGGTTGGGTTTTGAGTGCACTAAATCCGAGTTCAACGCCATCAACAAATAAATCAGGCAAGAACAAGAAAAAAGTATCTTTCGAATGCGGTTGCAGCTTGAAACTGGCAAGAATGCTTAAGCCGCTTTCTTCTTCAATTTGGTGCTAGGAACCGTCTAACTGTAAATGTTACAAAACAGGTTTGAGCTTTTATTTACTGTCGGCCAGTTTGAGGTGGTGCTGGTGATTCTGCTGGTGGTGTCAATGACAAGGGCACTCGACAATTTGTAGCTGCGGTTTCGACACCAGATTAAGAGCTTCGAGTACGACCAACTCTCTTGTTGGATGCTGCTTGACTGCATTCCCAATTTTGGCCTGTTTTGGGGTCTGGGCGTGTCTTAAAGGGTCAGTTGGCTAATCAAATTGTGGACCCAACAGCGTGAGATTCTCTCTCTCTCTCGAATGTGGGTCATGCATAATGTATTTTGTTTCGTTTTCAGATAAAAAAGAAGGTTCTGCTTATCATTGGACACACGAAATGGATCGTGACCTCGACGTGTCATAAATCATTGTCACGATTACGATCACGCCTATTTCTGATCTCCCATTTCTACTTCAATTTATAAGCCATCAATTGGAGACTGTACTGGAGACTAACTCTGGTCAACTTACAGACATGTTTCAGTTGACTAGAAGTGGGGAAAATCCGAGAAAAAAAGGCATTTATCTGGCATGATTCATAGATCGAAAGAGCAAACCCGTTGCACGCCATACGAAAGTGGGGAAAAGCCTATTAAGTCACGCATTGAAAGCAAATATGATATCATGAGTGACAACAATTGGGCCCAAAGCATAACCGGGCATAACTCACCGGAAGGGTTCATTCAACCAATAAGCCAAACACGAAACAGGTTCCACTCGACCAAGAGGAAAACCAAAACACAAATCGGATGGTGTGGTCGAGTTTAACACTCATACATGGATATTTACTTACAAATATGTACACACGACAGATAGATATATAAATAGATAGATAGAGCGACAGCGGACGTTGATAAAAACCTGGTGTTGACATCAACAATTCATATAATTTCTTTATATTTACTTGATACGTTAATTAATCAATCGCATCTACGTATTTCCTGATTTATGCAAACAATGCACGACAGGTCAGTGGGGACATCAAATCAAATCAAATGCCATCAATCAATCAAAGAAAAGTCTCAATGAATCCATGAATTGTTTAAGTATTGCAGTTGGATATATATTGTATTGATATAACACTTGAAAAAACTAAACCACTTTCAGCCAGATATTTCAGTAATTAATTCATTACATCACAGACATCTGAATACATACGAGTATATAAATCATATGGCGCTGATCTATAACACTTGACAATCTATGACATAATGAAATAATTAACGATGCCAGAAAATGGCAATTTATGTGCTTCACTTTCAGACAGCATTAAACAATTAACCCTTAAATGAGCGCAGTCATTGACACTAAACTTGAAGCGTATATCGAAGAAGAAGCAACATATAACTAAAATGTATTTATTACTCATCGATACTCTGCAACTACTAATATATTCCTATATATAAATACATATTCTTAAAATTACTTAAACAAAATAACATGTTAATTTTTTAAGATACAAAAAAAGAAGGAACATGCCTAGATGGTTATAAAGAGTATCTGCTCATCGAATACTTTGTCTCTGTTTTTAATTAGTTATTGCATGAAAATAATCAAGCTGGCACCCACAAGCTGCCTACTCATAGAGTCTCTGTAATTAATTTTATGCCCCCAAAAGGCCAACGACACTTGTTGCACATTTTTGTGACCCGTGTCCACCAACGAGATCCGAGTCTGACCAGCTGTAGTCGGAATAATATCGTCTCAGCTTATGAGTAAGAATTCCCAACTGGTTAACACCAAACAGATGTTACCATTTATGCATTTGTGGGATCAAGTTTGCAGCTTAGATCTTGCTTACACTTCAAGATTAGTTTATGAAAAGGACGCAGATTTAACGAATCCTTATCTATCCAAATCCATTTTATCTATAGCTCAAGACGAGCCAATGTCACAATGGATGCTCTGTTGCATTTCTGGCTGCATTCACAAAATTCACACGCTTTGTTAAGAGAGAGAAAGGATACACATTTTATGGCTTCCTTTTTTCTCTTTTCTTTTTGATATACTCATACTCGTATGTGCAGAGTACTCAATATGCAATTATAATTATGCCGCCCTGCTCTCAGTCTGATGGCGGTGTGAAGCCTATCAACCACCACGTTCTCTTCTTCTTCTTGCCCGTCCTGTTCCTCGTCGTCCTTTTGGACGAGTCCATTGGAAGACGGAGGGTTGCTTGTCGCACTGTCGGAATTTATAATTTTTTATCGCTCAAAGTTTGTGTCGGTGGTCGTGGGAATTTTCATAAAAAATTAATGTCAAATAAATGCGGCATACAATATTTCTATATACACAGTATAATATACGGACAGCTTAGCGGATGTTTAGTTGGATAATTAAGTGTGTTTACTCTCAGTAATAATGGACTCAATTAGTTTACTAGCTCCATGAAGGAAAAGGTCAACAGAAGGAACTGCAGCCATTTGTATAGACCAAAGATTTTGGCAATGTCATCTAAAGGATCTAATCTAAGCATTTCCGTGTTCTAACATGGTAGTTTGTTCTGTTTAAGAATTCTTCTTTTGAGCTATGATTTTCAACATTTAATCCAACTTTGCACTTGGGAATATTTGATGATACACAATTTTCACTATCTGGCCATTTCTTTTTGTCTTTTTATCACTCCTTTCACTCTCTAATGAACCATGAGTAGATGCAAATTTTATAATTATTATTAATTAAAATTCGTAGTTTTCATTTTAAGCAACTCCACAATTTGTTTCCCTAAAAATGTAAGAACTATTTTATAAATTCGATAGGAAATATTTGTAGTAATTATAAATAATATAAAAAAGTCTCATGGTAATAATAAATCGAATTTCTCACAAGATTCGCACAGCATGCCAGGGTTTTATTCATTTTGCTGAACACGTCTTCATCTTTGAAACTTAGGTTGCAAGGGTAGCTCGCTAAATAATTCGCAGACAATCGGAGAGATTCGCAAAGTCTTGAACTCCGTGGGATTCTAGCCAAGGAAGTGAGAGAGAGATTCAAGAAGAGGCAAAAACATAGACAAAAATTCACACGCCGCGGTGTTAAATGCACCCTTAACTACCTGGGAGGCCATAGGGTAGGAACAATGAGAGTAGGGAGTAGGGAGTAGGGAGCAGGGGCCTGAGGGTAGACATTCCAATGCACCCATTGCAGTCCGGGGGTTGCAGAAGAGGGGTAGGGGCAGCATTGCAGCGGTTTATACCGTTGAAGTGCGTAATTATTAGCTGTCAATTGGGCGTTGATCCGGTCAGCATGGAGTTTACCTGGCTGGAAACTATGGTACATCCCAAAATGGGAACTGCATTCTGAGCAATGAGAGAAAACGAATTCTCAGCATCTTTGGATTGCGTGCAATAGGATGACCATCAGCAGCTGCCGATGCTAATTATTTCCCTGGCAAAATAATAGAATACAAAGATACGTAAAAAGTACTATGAGAACTATTGTACGAGTATAATTAAAAAAAAAACTTTGCTCAAATTTATAGAATAAAAAGATTCAAAGATCGTACTTGGATTGATAACTCCACAATCTTTCGACAAACTCTATACTTGTTCCTAGAACAGAAAAATATTCTATCAAGTCAGTTTATTTCCTATAAAACTATAGATTAGCATCTCTTATAATAACCCAAGAAATCCTTATAATTGTCTTCATTAATTTTTTTTTAATTATCTCTTTTATGCTATAGGTATTGCCAAATCTAGTCGCAGCTGGAAATGACTTTAACTTTCTTAGCAATATTCTCAACGCGTATGCATAACTTCCATTGTTGTTGCTTTCCCCATATCCTTTAAAAAAACAAATAAAAGAAACTCACAAAAAAAAGAGAACCAAAACACTTGAGAGAAGTTCAGAAATGCAAACGGAAGTAAAAGAAGACGTCGAAACAAAAGAAAATGCGATATAAAATACTCGTATACCCATTTAAGCATACACTTGGGTAATTTCTTGAGTACACAGTGCAGCATGTCCTGCCTACACGCAGATGGCAACTCAGAAATTGTTGCAGCTGAGCATGCTCGACTGTCAGATACTCTGTGTGACTAAATAATTTATTTATTTCATTTATAATTATTAGATACAATATAAAATATTATTGACTAAATAAATGCGTTTATATCTTAAATAATCAGTTAAGAAAACTAAAAAGTTGAAGATTTTGACTTAGTTAGGCTGATAATTTGTAATGACCTTGTTTGTATCGAAATTTGTATTAAGATTTTGAGATATGATCCGTTAGATAGCAAACAAATTCTTATCTATATTTTAATATTTGTCACTTTTCCATCTTTTTATTCATTTCCTTATCTGCTCTTTATTGGTTGCCTTTCTTTATATTTGTTGTTCTCATTACACATTCTCTTTTCTTATATTCGTTTTTTTGCTTTTTTGGTTATTTACTCATATTCAAAATACCTTTCTTTGCAAGATAAGCCGCCACAGGGTATTACAAAACAAAACCAAACAAAACAAAACAAAACCATTCGGCGGCCATTTGGAATTGGTGGCATCTGCCAACGATGGCTGTGGATCCTGAGGCACGCTTCGACAATAACGCCGCTGACATATGTTTGTTGCACGTGGAACGAGATCCGAGTCTGAGGTTCCACTTGGAATCAAGCACCAGCCACATGTTGTCTGTGGACGCTTGTGAGTCATTTGATTTGCCTTTGGCACGTTTCAGGTAGACAACAAAAAATCTTCGAGCTCTGACTAAAAGGATATGTGTATCTACAGCAAATGGCAGCTGCCACCGCATCTGTATTTGTATCTGCATTTGTATCTTTATCTTCATCTGCTAAACTCGAATTAAATTCTTAAAGGCGTCATCATCAAAGTTGTTGTGTTGTTTTTCATTCCTAATGCAAGTGACATAATGACTCAGCAACTGTTTGTAACCTGTTTCCACAGAACTCGTTCTCCAACACTAAACTGATCATAATTTATGCCAGACAACAAATTATAAATGCAAACCAGACAAATCAGTCAACACAACTCAGAGCCGCCTAGAATTTCATAATTCATATGCGTTAAGGCACTTTTATGTGGCATGTTGTAAAAGTTAACATCGCTAGAGGGAATTAGAGAATTCCCCGGAATCGATAAGTAATCATATGCAAAGGAATTTGGAATGTTGAAAAGCAAAAACGAAAAAAATACCTTTAAGAGGTGTGCTAAGTTATGCAAAATAGCATAAAAAGCTATATTTACGTAACTTTCTCAAGGAAGCACAAAGAATAAAATTAATATTCTAGACAGCTCAAATTGCATGGCATTTATTCAATGAAGTTGAGTTCTTTATTATGTTCAATATTTAGATAAAATATTTTTACTTCTTTAACTTTAATTCTATAGCAAACTTTGTGAATAAAAAGAATTGGTTAGAATTCGAATTAATTTGCTAATGGAGTTTTGGTATTTTTACTGAAAAAGTTCAGAGAATTCCCTGGTATTTTTATGGACTATTTTTCTAATATTATTTTGGAGAGCATTCAGTACACAAAGATTTTAAATATATTTAAAACATTAACTTGCTCTATAAAATACCTTTTTCAGTGCTTATTAATTGATAAAAATTTTAATACACTGTAAATTTATAATAGTTTTTTATTTAGTATTTCGATTCAACATTGTCACAAACTTGCTGAGCTTGTCAGATTTCAGCGCTGCATCAAGAACTACATATGAAATGATATATGTGCGATAAAAGTATGTGTTTAAAGTAATCCACATGTTACGTATGAATATATACAAGTGCATATAAATCACTGCGGACGGCAGTCCGCGCTAGTGACGAAAGCAGCACGAAGGGTGCGAAGGCGACTAGCATATATACACAGGAAGAATGGAAAATTTGCTATGACTGTCCGATCGGGTCGAGTTATGTACCGATCGAAAGGTATCGATTTTACTTACAAATGTGCATACTAAGACTTTTGGAAACTTACCTGGTTCGTGAGATAAACAGGTGTTAGTGGGAGGGGAAAATTTTAAATTATTGGAGCAAATGGGGCCGTTGGAGCCTTTTCGATTTTTATTTTAATTTTTTACTATTCTTATCAAAAATACGCGTCGAATGACACCTTGATCATCAAAATCCGATCACTGGTTCAGAAGATAATTAATTTTGAAATTTTTGGTGCCCATTTCAAAACGAGATGAAAAGTCAGTCTGTTTGTTTGTTTGTTTGTTTGTTTGTTTGTTTGTTTGTTAGTATCAAAGCGTTGATTTAGCTTAAAAGTTTGAATGAGGACTTGTTCCCGATCAAAAATCTAGAAACGTTTGTTCTACGACTTTTTCGAAAAAAAGCTAGTTTAGCGGGAAATCGCTAAAAACCGCTAAAATTAAATCCCCTATAGCATCCAAACGATATGAGCTACAGACGTGATCTATATATCGTTGGAAAGGTATTTTGAAGGGCTTTTAGGCAGACCTTTAAACTTTTTTTCTAAAGTGCATAGGTAAAAAGCAACAGGTGAAATAAGATATTTTGTCCCACATTTTGGCGGTTTTTGAGAAAACGACGCTAACGATTTTTTTTAGCTTTCAATATGTTGTAGTGTATAAAATTTCGAGTTTTTTGATATATGATAGAAAAAATTTTACCGATGGGTTTGGAAGATATTACTTATTAACTGAATATACTTTTTACCTTTACACTACTGCATGTACTAGTACATATGCAGTATGTACATGTGCATGTAAATCGCCAAAAACCACAGCTTCCAAACAATAGAAGCTACAGATTTGATCTATATATCGTTAGAAAGGTGTTTTGAAGGGCTTTAAGCCTAGCTGTAAACTTTTTTGCTTAAAAGCACAGGTAAAAAGCTTCAGGTGAAAGAAGGTTTTTTTCCCACATTTCGGCGATTTAAGAAAAATCTACGTTTCAAATGACTTTTAAATATGTTATTTGTTGTAGACAATTCAATTTCACGTTTTTGATATATAACACATAGCCGTCAAATTTCGTTTGGGCAAGATATTACCTGTTAACTGAATATACCTTTTACCTTTACACTTCTGCATGTACATATGCAGTAGCATGCATACAGCAGCAGCAAAGTGTCATAGCAGCCAGAGTTTGAGAGTGCTACTAGCTTTTGCGCTTGGCATGTGTGTTTGTAAAGGGAACCAGTGTTGCCAGACAGTTTGTTTCAGCTTGTAAAAATAAACAAAGTTGATAAAGATATACTGTCCAAAAAAAAAATTCAATTTCAAAATTTCTGATTTCTTATTCAAAAATTTCTGATATCTTATAAAAAAAACCTCTTAACGAGGTAAAAGTCTAGTGACGAAAACAGTTATATGCCCCAAAATTTCTGATATCCAATTTTGTGACGAATAACATTAAGTTTGACATATAAATTATTTAAAAAAAAATTTTTGCATTCGGCACTGCGCAAAACAGTGGTTTTTATTTGGTATGAAGAATTGAGACATTTTAGCGCAATGTGCCGAGTGCCAAAATTTTTTTTAAAATAATTTATATGTCAAACTTAATGTTATTCGTCACAAAATTGGATATCAGAAATTTTGGGGCATATAACTGTTTTCGTCACTAGACTTTTACCTCGTTAAGAGGTTTTTTTTATAAGATACGTATATACATATATTTTGCGCTGACATGGACAAACAAAGTTGTCGTGAGCAAACTTTTTAATCTGGCATATCAAACAGAAATACTTGAATTCTAAATATTGTTCTTCCTCATTCTGATAAGAGGCAAGCAACAACAACAACAACCAAATGCCAAATAAATTCAGTTATGTAAAAGCACATGCAATGTCCCAAAAGATCTACAGTTAACAAAGAGTGTTAGATAAAAGCAGATACACTATGCAAATTATCATTGAGATACACTTCCCGAGAGTTATTCAGACTATGCGATGCGATTCTCTTGGCCAACGAAGCTTGACAATTTCCACAAACAATTTTTTCAGGTTCCCCATTCTCTGCTCTGATTCGCATTGTTAACAGGACGGTCTACGGAAGGCGGAGGTGGAGGGGCGTGGTGGCTTTTTAGGTTCAAATCAATTTAATTGTGCGCGAGAGTGTGACAAAAAATTGTTGCCGTTTGAAATTCGTTTGCTCGCTTTTGGGCGCGTTAACAGTTTGTTTATTTGGCGCAAACAACAAATTTCAGCTACTACCCAACAGCTGTTGCCATTATAAGACCACTCAGTCAAGAACCCATGTCCCAAAAAAATATGCCAAACATTATACATATATAGGTAGTTGTCACGCTGGGGAAAGACGGAAGAAAGCAAACCAATCGATAAAACGGTGTGGCAAGTAAGCAAAACCGAAAACTATTTACGGAAAGAAGCCCCTCAAAAGGGTATGTGGAAAAAACATACACAAAGTTTACACTTGAGCATTTAACAGGTGTAATACACTCTGATATTCCTTCTCCCTCTGATCAATTGCAATATTAATCAATTACAATTAGTGACATCAATTTGACACAATCAAATCAATGATATGATTTGACCAGATCTCTCTGATTTCCATTTATCGTTCCAAAAAAATGCGGAAATATTGAACTAAAAGCCAGTTTTAATTCGTTTCAATTTGAATATTCCGACTTTGTGACAAACATTTTTGGTCAAATGCGGAATCAGTAATTAATTGAATTAAAAAAGTTTGTGAAATGCTGTTTGAAAAACTGAAAAAAAAAATAATTTCTTTAACAGCTATAGCTTTTATAATATTTATAAAAAATTTTTTTTTTAATTTTACGAGTCAGTTTTAAGCAAGGACCACAAATAAGAGTTATGAACTGGATAACTGGATAAACTTTTATTTTCAATTTTTATTTAAAAATGGTAGAATAAAAGTTAATATTCAATTTTTATTATAAAAATTAAAAATAAAAGTAATTTTTTAATTTTTAATTTAGAAAGGCAGTTTATATATTTAGATGAGCCACGACTTGTACATAATATCAAATATCAATTAAATTTTAATCAAGAAGCCATTGCATGCAAAATTAACAGAGTTTTGAGTGCTTAAACTTTTGCCTTTGACATTTAAAACGTTGTACAACCCCTCGAAGCTACTCACTTTAAATATAGTAAAATTACCGCTGCTAAATTCAAGGACAACAAAGGGCGAAGAGAAAGTTGAGCTCCGGAAATTCGAGGAATTCAAGTGACTCGAGCAGCAAAGTTCGGTGTAGATGTTGTAAATTGTAATCCAAAGTCAATATTAATTCGTTTAAAGGAGAATTTTCGTAAAATGGAAAATTTGCACATAGGTTAAAGTTAATGGTTTTGTAATTTGCCAATGAAAGCTTGACTGCATCCAATTTAGTTAAGCAAATAGAACTTTCAGTCCTTGTGACGCAAGTTTGGGGTCTATGAACTCAGAGTGCACTAGGAATGCACTGCGGAGAGCATAAAAACAGCACGATTAAAATGCGCTTAGTAATCACAGCGACATTAAGGAGTCAAGTTAATGGCTAAACGTTTACATACACAATTAGCCAAGTTTAATTTCCTGCCAAGACAGCGCAGAGAACGTAAGAACAAGAAAGCAAAGCGATGATAAAAGTCAGACACAAACCAGGCACAAGTCCATGACTTGGCCAAGTTAATGAGCTGGCCAGCAAGATGGCTTCTGTCAATAGACCACAAGATACCCCTTATTTTCATTTTTTTCTGTATTGTTTGGGCAAAGAGTTAAGCGATTTCTTAGACTCTCAAGTTTTCAGCACAAGAAGTTACAACATGGTCCAGACGATGACGATAAGGAAGTCCAGTCGAACACGACTTGTTCTTGGCCAAGAGCTACATCATCATCATCATCATCATCATGACGTTCATGATCAGCTTTTACGTCGTCATCAACTGTTGGCGGTTGTTAATCAACTGCATAAAAATAGAAAGGAAATTCCATGAAATTAAAGTTTTATGTATGCTCATAACGCAGCAGCAGGCCAAGAAACAACAGCAACAACAATCGAGCCAAGTCTAGAGCCAAGTCCAAGTCCAAGTCGTTCCAATGTTTGTTGAACTTGTGCAGCGAAAGCCAACAAGCAGCTGAAGCTGAAGCTGAAGTTGAGGCTGAAGATATTGGAGCTCCTGTAGCCGCGGCTCCAAGAATGCAGTTTGGCATAATCGAAAGGCAAGTGAGAAAAGTGGCTAACAAAAGGAAAAAAAAGTTAAAGAAAAAAAACTGAAAACTGGTTTCTAGCAGACCAACTGCACTGGCCACAAACAGTTTTTGTTCTTACTTTTTGCCATGGCTTGTTACCAGTTTTAGTTGCTGGCTTTTCTTGGCATGGAATTCTGGCTGTAATTTTTTTTATTTGGCGGCTGTTGCTGCCACATTCCCCAGTTGCAACTTTGAGTAGATTGAGCTTGCAACCTGCTGAGATTTATGCTCTACTCTTGGCAGTTAATAAGCGGACTTTACCAAGGGTTTTACAGTGGTTTGAAAATTATAACAATTGAAATTTGGAGCTGAGGGAACTTGAAAATTTTACTGCAACTAAAGAATTTTAATTGACAATTTTGTATTATTAACATAAACAACCCTCTCTGGATGACTTGAAATAAGTGAAATTTGTAAATTTGAACATGATAAATATGGGGAAAATGTTGAAAATTATATTGAGCGAGTGAGAACTTTGCATTGTTATGCAAATTCCCTCAAACTCTCTAACTATAATTTGCTTTCACTGCTTACTTATTTAATTATTTTGAAATTATTTTATTTTCATACACAACCACACACGCACACATACCCTGTAATGGTATGCATAAGTCAATTGCCCAGACCACAAATAAAATGTTCACACAACATTTTTGCATTCGGTTAGAAACTTTCTGTATAATTTATGCAAATTATTTAGTTCAAAAGCATAAATTACAATAAAAATCAGCTGAGCTTAATGTATACTCTATGCATTAGCATTCGTTATTGGGTATAACCGACTAGGCAAATTTGCATTATCAATGAAAAAAACATTCATTGATTTGTTTACATTTTTCAAAATAAACAAAAGGAAACCAAAATCAAAGTCAGCTTTAGTCATACACAACTTTGAATGAATCATTCAAATAATAAATTAGTACGTGAGAGCGACAGATACAGATAGATAGATACATAGATAGATATATGTTAGCTATAAGCCCGACAGTCTGCTAATTGCAAAGGTTGTTTACTGCGTGATAATTGCTATTCTCAAGTACGCTGAATTGGGCATTGTTAATTTACGATTTAAGTAGAAATAAGTTTCAAAAAGTATCGAACATTTTAAAATTGTAATCATTATAATGACGAATTAGCAGTCCCTACATTCTTACACCAAGATTATACATGATTTGTAGAGATTTTAATAGCCGATATTTTTATACTCTTCAAAAAAAATGATGGAAAAACTTGTTTCTAATTCTAAAAAGTCGTTAAAAATTTCAATCCTTATCTTAACAGCTGATTTAGCATGTTATCTCTTAATACATAATCGAAACTAATGAAATTAAAGTAAATTCTTTATCCATATCTTTTCAAAACTAAACCATGTCAGTCATAGCAATAAATTCAAAAAGTTTAGACAGCTGTCAGCTGTATTGAAAGAAGCAAGAAGAAGAATGAAGCCATATCTTGACATAGGAACAACAAAAAAATAAAGTACTCAAGTGTGAAAAAGAGCTGCATATATAAATTTCTTTTCATATGAATTGGGTAAATCTCAGTTGCTTCAGGTATGCATATCAGAAACGTCGAAACTCTGTCTGAAAGTTAATTAAAATTGAACAATGCAAAACAACAAAATTCGTATGCAACCAATTCAGGAATTAAATCTTGTTGTATACGAACTGAAAACCTGTACTCAACGACAACAACAACAACAACCACGGCAACAACAACAAGAAACAGAACCAAGAATCCAAGAATTGTATGCAAATTTGTATATATACAATTTATATTGTTTTTGGTTTCCATACAAAAACTCGTTTTCGCATTCGAGCGAAGTAGAGTCGGTTCATTGGAGTCTCCAGTTTTCGTGTCATCGACGAGAATGTAACTCAAATATTGTAGGTGTTGTTGCCGTTGTTGTTGTGGTTGTTGTTGTTGTTAATGTCGTATGACATTTTGTGTTAAGACATACCGTTTAAATATCGGATATATATGTAAGTTGATTCGGTTACGATCCAAAATTGCAGATAAATCCAGCGAGAAATCAACTTTTGTGTTTATTACTTTGGCACTCTTCAACTAACTTTTGGTTTCGGCCATTAAGCCGGTTTCGGGCCTTATATAACTTATACAAAAATGTGTTAACGTTTGTCATAGACATATATATTATTATTATTAAACAATTATTTATAATTATTATATTAAGCACTTGACAAATATCACGGCACCGAAAATGATCGCGAATTTATCGAACCTGAGGCACAGCAACAGAAGATCGACCTGGTAACCCCCCTGAGTTGGTACAAAAAGAACGTTACGCGGACATTGGGACACAGTCTGCAGACTGACAAACTGACAAACGCACTGACTAACTGACAAACTGACGGTCAGCGGGCGACGCTTTTTCCGGAGAGGTTTGCTCGATTCGACGGCTCAAATTGCTCTACTGTACTGGGCGCACAACCGACTTCCAACTGCTTCCAAGACTGAATTGCCAAGCGCACCGCGAAAGAGCGTAAGCACTGAGAGAGCGCGAGAGAGAGCGTGAGAGAGCACGACTTTAAGAGAACGTGCTGTTGTTGACAGCTGTTGTTGGGCGACAGTCTCTGCATCTGTATTGTGTATGCATGTGCGTGAACTGCGCTCTTGCTGCGCCTGTGTGCGTGGATTTGCTCACTGTGCCATTGTACTTATTTACTGCCAACAAACAACAGCAGTTACCTCGAGCAGGAGAGCCGCTGCCGCTGCCAGTGCCAGAGACAGAGACAGCGGCGACACCGATAAAATTGCGACGCGTTTTGTGTGCAGCTTGTAGATTTTTTGTTGTGTTTTGTTTTCTATGGAGTCGACTGCCGACTGCCTAATGGAATCGGTCAGGTACATCTCATTAATGCGCTACCACTGATCAGCTAATCGTTCCCCATGACAATTAATCGACAGATTTACAGATTTTGATACTTTCCAGACTTGTGACATGTTCTAAGAACTTATTCGAGTATTTCGTTTAGTGTTTTTAATAAGAGTTAGTTATAGTTGAATTTCCATAGCTTTAACATCTTTATCATTTCAAAATTGCTAATTTCATTCTTTCTAAGTATTATAATATTAACGAAAATTAAGGAAAAATATTTAAACATTAAATTTTATTTGTATTACAGTTTGAACAGAAAACTTAACTGTTATTAAATTTATTTCAAACTTTATCATTGAAACTCCTGCTTCTAATTTCTTAAATTTTTTCGTTTCTTATTAATGTTATATCTTAATTTAGTTAAGAACACACAAAATATTTGATTTAATAATGAATTCATACACATCTATATTTAAAGACCACACTTTATAAATATATCTTGTGAGATAAATCTGTCTTAAAATTTTGTTAAAGCCACTTAAAACAATGGTATGTAAATTATGTAGACAGATATTTACTGCACATATGCCTCAATGTGATGAATGTAGGGTATTTAAAACCAGTTGTTGGGTCTGCAGCTGCCAGTCTTACATACAAAAATAGGTACAAATACATTCATAGGTTTCGGTCTGCGCTTGTGACGCAGACTGGAAGTGATTGTTGGTCTAAGAGAACCTTGGAGGCTCAAAGAGAGCCGACAAGAGAGTTTCTTAACGCGCATATCTTCGATAGTGAGTGATCGTAGTTAATCAATAATGTTATACAATGCATTGCCAGCGACTAGAAGCTGATTAAAACAATTTCCTAATCAACAATGGAACTTATCGATTCGCATTGTTTAGTTGCCCAACCTAAATTTCGTGACGATAATGTCAAATGATCGATTGAACCGTTCAAACAAAGCAATAAGACAAGGTCGTTGCTTGCAAAAAGAGAGAGAAATATATCTGGAGAACAGTACGATAAAACTGCGATGAAAAGGTCGAAACGAGTTGAAAGAGAGAGAGAGAGAGAGAGAGAGACAGAGAGCGTAACTCAGGGCGCTCAGCATTGGAACGCGCGAAAAATTGCAATGCAGCGGCTTAAAAAGATACATTTGTATAGTCGCAGATACAATGTATCTGTGTATCCGTTGAGATAGTCCAGGTAGTTGAGCAGGTAAGAAAGAAGGTTCAAGGGAATCATAAAAACTAACCAGAGCATCAGTTCTTGATTAAAATAGCCAATGACAATAAAACTTTAATACCAAGAACACTTAAGACAAGCCCGTTGTCTTCTTCAACACTTGCCAAAGAAATTGAAGACGCACCCACAGAAAACCCAGCAGGTTTGTTGTCTCCTGTAATTATCAGCAAAACCGTTAGCAAAACCGAATGCCATAGCCAAGTTTAATTTTTGCGTTTGCAATTTGCGTAAAAGCCAAAGAGTGAAAAGCAAACGTGATGAACTAAAGTACAATTGCGGTCGTTTAGATATAGACAAATGGGAATTGGAATTGTGCGCCTTCATCCAAAACACTCCCACATCCATTCTCACATTCAGAGCCAACATGCCAACAGATAGACAATAGATAAGCTCCTATGTATGTTTGTATCTGAATGGCAGATTGGGGGATTTGCGGGGCCTTGCAGCGGGACCGCAAGCTGAGAAATCAATGTCGACATCGGCTAGACAAAAGCCACATGTTGAACTAATCAGAAATTCAATCAAAATGCGCCATCAGCGTACAATGCAGAAACTATTAAAGGCTTACCACTGAGTCATAATGGCATAAATACAATTAACAGTCTTATCAAGTTATTTAACTATTCCCAGCTGATGGCAAAACCATTCAAATTACTCTCAAGCCTGGGCAACGGAGATAATTTAGGTTTTTGTGTATTTAAAATATCTTTGAATTGCGATTCGAATGAACTTGGTGTTGAAAACCTGTTTAAATAAATTTGGAAAACCTTATCATAACTTTGTCAATTATTTTAAAACAAAAGATTATCATTGTATCAGAATTAGCAAACTGCCTGAAATCTTTTTAATTTCAATAAAGTTTTAATCAATTTCAAAATCCCGTAATGAATAGTTAATTTCTGCATCCAAATAACTGATAACTTATTTATAAACACTATTGGCTTATTATCTTTAATAAATCCGTAGTTTTTTTAGTCACCAATAAATTTTTGAATATATTTAAATATTTTTTTAAAACCCAGCACTTGTTTCTCTTTGTATCATAGACTTAGAAAACATTAATACTTTTACACTTACCTATAATTTGAAAGCGTGATCGTTTTTTTCTGAAAAGAGAGAAAGAGAGAGATCATTTTTAGCTTATTTATTCAAAAGTCAGTTAAAGAAGTTTAAATGTTTACAATTGCGCCTGGCAACGCTTTGAAGTGGAACGTGCTCTTAGCCAGAAATTAAGAGCACGCTCTCGGCAATGTCAGCGACATTGGAGACGGGCTTAAAGCGCACCAATTGCAGCTACAAAAAGTTCTCACACTCATTAGGGTCATGTCGCATCGTAAGTCTCGTGTTCACAATTATTTGTGTGTTACAACTTACAAGTTCCAAGTACGTTCCAAGATTTACGAGGCAAGCGAGGCATGCAGCTGAACTCATGTGGCATACGGCAAATGGGGCTTGAGTGCTGCTTGAGACGCCGGCAATGTGTGTGTGTGTGTGAGTGCGTGTGTGTGTGTGTGTGCCACAAAGCTTGAGTGGCTTTTAAAAGCTTTGAACACTCAGTTTATTCGTTACATCGCTTCTAACCAAAAGCTTTTTAGCCAAGTTTAAGCTTGGCTTTTCAATAAAGTTCAGTGAACTTTGCCGTTGACTGTACGACCTATAAATTTATGTGCGTATTCAACGAAATACATAAACACGAAAATTAGTATCTTAAAGGATCTTGAAATACATTTCTGATAAGTGCAACAGGTTTTTTTTACAATATTTTTGTATGACACATAAAGAAGATTATAAAGAAGATGACATAAGCTATAATAAAGTGTAGTTTCCCTATAATTCAGACTGGTTTAACTCGCTTAAGTCTCTACATGGAGTTTCTTTTCCGAGAATTAGGCAAAAGACACAACGTCACTGTTTTTAAAAAATAGATAAAAAATGTCTGAATTTAATTCATTGATTCCAACTTCATTTTAAATAAATTATATATATAAAATATCTTCTATTCTAGTCAAATATATTTACACATTCAGTAGTAATAAGAATATAGATGACATTTATATTTACTTTGTATAACTTCTCAGCTGAAGGGAAGCCGAGATCCCCGTTACAGTTACATTACTCATAAGTTAAAAGCTGACTAAGGACATTCCTCCTACTTATTCCCTCAAAGATTTTTTAATAACAGTGAAGCAAAATATTATTCTTAAAAAAGTCTCCCCTCTAATCTAGCACTCTTCATTTTTTATAGGGGTTACTCTTCTATGTATTTCAACTACAACTAGCTCACATTTCACACTCATTACCCAGACAAACAATTAGCTAAGGGTTGCAGAAAACTTCCCGCCCCGACAATCCATTTCGCAAGTATATAAAAAACTTTCAGGGCGAGTGAAATTTTCAAGTGTCTGCGCCTGCCACAGATACAATTAAAAACCATTTAGCCCAGCTTAAAGGCGATAATAGAAAGATTGCTCTAAAAAAATAGATGATTTGAAATACTAATGAATACTTTCATAGTGGTGACCGGCATTATCTGATATCTAGAGGGGCGTGTGAACCAACAGGCGGTGTGAACTAATTGGTCTCTAATCCGGAAATAACTACAACAAAACTATGTTTTATGTAAGTCTATCACTTTAATGGTTTTGTTTTGAAATGATGAATATTTTTTATCATTTCTTTTTAACTTTATTTCTAAACAATCTGCGAAATACCCCACGGCATTTGAATTTCGAATTATCATTAGCGAAAATTACCAAAAGAGTAATTATGTTTTGATTTTACATCAATTTCAACAAGAAAGCTTTAAAAAAGAAAAAGAACTTTCACCATACACAAAATGTGGGAAAATAGAAAGGCAAATAATGGATGAAACGGGCTTAATATAACATTAAAATGCTAGAGCTCATTTTTAATAACTATGAAAATCTAAAAAATCAATTTCAGAGAGACAATCCCAATGAAAGACTTTTATTTACAGCATATTTTTAGGCTGACTTCAAATTTATTACATTAAATTCTAATTAGGATTTAGGGACGACATTCAAGGTTATTTTGAAGATCATTTTATTTACTTAGACTACTATAATCTGATGAATCCAATACTATAAAAAAAGGAAATATTTTCATAGCTTAACTGCTTGAGCATTAAAGTATTCATTACATTTGCTACCTAATAAAATTGTCGTATTATGGCTTTTATCTTTCTATTAGCCAACTTTCTGCTACTTAAACTTGCCATTATCAGTGTGATAGGCATTTTAGAGCAAAATGTGCTGTCATAACATCAATTTAGCCTGTCTGTGTCCACAACAACAAAGAATAAAATGCGTAAATGCATTTCCATTTTACTGAATTTCTTCATAGTCACTTTCAACTTCAACTCCATTCGCATTTCCATTTACCTAAGCATTCAGTTGAATTGCCTGGCAGCGAATTCCACTCGCAATTCTGGAACTCTTCGTTGCAGCTGCGACTGCGGAGTCTCGACCACTTGGCTGGGATGATTGTGGATGCAAAGAGTCATGTGCTGGCAATTGGAAATGATGCTGTCGCCCACCTCCAGCACTCACAGATATGGAACGTGCCCCAACTCGGTTGCGTTTGGGTGTGGGCTGATGCTAAAATTGCATTAATGCAATTCTCTGCTTTTTTCTTCCATTTCTTACTTCGCCAATTCCCCCAACTGGTGTACAATAAATGTGCCAAGCAAATGTCAAATGCTGTGCACAACATCTGTGTGTGTCTCTGAGTTGTTTTACACACTGCGCGGCATAAAGTGGTCTGCATCGTAAAGTTTCTGCATCTTCATGGAGATATGCTCATCTCAAAATATTCTTTAGCACTTGCAGATTATATAGTATTATAAATAAATATATATCTTTATTTTTGATCAGTATGATATTTTGTGTTTACGGAAGCCAAGTTCTTTTTGAAGTTTTTAGCGTTTTGAAAAAGTTTAGAAGGTTTCTATGGTTCACTTTAATTAATTTCCTGACTTGTAAAGTGAATTTCGATAATTGATTTTCAATTCACCATAAGTTTTGAAAGTGATACTAAGATCAAAAGAAACCATGATAATACTTTAAAATTTATATAAGCTTTGAAAGTACTTGTCAGACAGCGATATATATAGAGTTAATAATTTATAATTACTTAAAATGGGACAAAATTCTGTATTATAAAAAGTTAATGTAACTTTAACTTTAAGCAAACTTTGATTACGCAAACATTTTGTTAACAACATTTTAAGTGCATCGCCATCATCATAATTTTGTTTCAATTATTTGCACTCGACTGGGCTCGACATCAGTTTTTTAATCAGTCTGTTAATCAGAATTTAATCAAGAATGTTAAACGGGCTTCCGCATCGTTCTCTGCATTAATTCCATTTAATTTAATTGTTTAAAAAATTAATTAGCTTATCTCTTATTTTCTTTTTGCAAGCGATTGCAAATCCGACTGCTCGATAAATTTGCACTTTGCTACTGCGGCTTATTTGAAAAGCAGACAGTGAAAGAAAAACATGTACACAAGAGCATGTATATATATTTCCCACTTGCAATAACTTTTGGGAAGCCCACATGAATCAATAAGCTGGAGGCGCCACAAACCAAGCCCCGAGGCGTGGCCAACATTGATTAGTCTTTTTGGCGTTTATGCCACCAGATTAATGATGGCCATAAAAGTGCCAAAACTTGTTGGCCCAACTACAACACCCACTACACCACACACACACACACATTGCAGCTTGAGGCTGGCTTCTAACAGTTCTCAAGTTGGCAACAACAAAAAATCGCCAACGAGCCAATAAAAAAACTCCTCGTTGTTACGACCTTCGTCTTCAGCTGCAAGCCAAAGTTATTTCCTTTGCCAACGCACAGAAATTAATGTTGTAGTTGTTGTTGTTGATTTTCAATTGCACTTGAGGTGCTTCTTCCACACACCTTGAAACTACTATAATAACAACAACAGCCGGATGTCCATTGAATTTCTTGCTAAAAGTTGATATTTTTATTGGCCTGAGGTGTGTGTGCGTGTATTTGTATCTGTGTGTCTGTCCGTGTTTATTGTGTCTGTGTCTTGATATAAGCTTTCAATTTTATTTCCGTTCATAAAATTGATAAATGCTAAGGAATAAACCTGAAGGGAAAGTCGTTGATTGGACTCCTACTTAAGGTCAATTATTCATCTGTAAAGATTTCCCTTAAAATATAAATGATAGAAAAGGATATAAGCTAAAAAATTAATCACGACTTAACATCTACAATGTATATACAGTCATGGAAAAAATAATAGAAACGGCATTTTTTTTTCGTATTTTTTTAAATTTTGTTCAATGAAAATTTTTTTTTCTTAAGTTTCATAATTTTTATATAAAGCCTATCCAGTGATGTATCAAACTACAACAATATAATAATTTTCAAAAATCTTAATATAGCAGAAAATTTTTTTTTAATTTTTTAGGCCTGGAAAAAATAATAGAAACGGCACGCCTAAAGTTAAGAAAAACAACTATTTACCTACAAAGGCATAAAGATTGAACTTTAATTTCACTATTTGGTTGTGGCACCACGAGTTTTAGTGACTTTGGCACATCGACTACCCATGGAGTCCACCAGTTCGGCACAAATTGATGGGTCAATGGAGTACCATTTGGATTTATCTTTTTTCCACAAATAATCCTTTGCTTTGGGGCTTATAGTCCCCAATCCTTTTCTTTAAGATCCCCCAAAGTTTCTCTATGGAATTTAGGTCTAATGACTGTGAAGGTCATTCCCTTAATGGAACTTTGTTGTCAAGGAAGCATTTCTAGGACAGCTTCAAATAATGTTTCGGATCATTATCCTGCTGGAACTCCCACTTTAACGGCATTTCCTTTTCAGCATAAGGTAGCATTACATTGTCAAGTATATTGGCATACTGGGAGGCACTCATTTTTTCCCTTATCCAATGTATTGGACCAATACCAGAATGAGAAACGCATCCCTACAAAGTTGTGTTTCTACCTCCATGCTCAAACGCTTTAGTTGAGCACCTTGGGTCCTGGGCAGTATTTTTAGGGCTCCTAAAATGTGGTTCCTCATCAGATCTAAGCAAATTGATCTTAGTTTTGTCTGATTACAACCTTTTTTTCAATTTGGACGAAATAAACGCATCTGCCAGAAATTTCCCTTTTGCTGATGCTCATTTTACTAAGGTATGGTACGTTTTGAGCTATATGGCCTTTGAAACCGAAATCAATCAGCCTTTTTCCTATAGTGCGACTCCTGATAGGTGCATTTAAATCATTTTTTTGGACTTCCGATGACAGAAAGGGATTTTTTTTTTATTTTCAGACAAGGAGGTTGACGAATTTAGCCTAAGGTGCAAGCTTTTTTCTGCGTGTCTTTGGTTTTTTTTGAAGTAAATCGCTAAAAACATTTTGTTTACAAACATTTAGGAATTGTTTCAATATTTGACTTTGAGTTGCCTTTAATTTTTAGATTAAAAATATGTTTCCTTTCAATAACGGTACAATGTACGCCACGACCCATTCTGAAACGAATAACAACAACAAGCAGACCCGGATCCAAAAAAAAAGTTATTTTATGTCTTCTCCTATCTTTAGTTCATGAAATGTTACCTATACAACTCGATTTTAATCTTTAACAAACAAGATAATATCAAAATTCTTGTGCGTTTCTATTATTTTTTCCAAGTCAAAAACATGGTCTTTCTAAAAATCAGTACACACAATTAATAATTCTTACAAAAGAAGCCCAAAAAGGCATCCAAAATAGAGAATTGTTATCCTGAAAAGAAGTACACTTGTTTTCATGGATGAAATTTGCTCCAGAAACGAAATATTTGGTTTCAAATGTGAGCACCCCTGTCGTTTCTATTATTTTTTCCATAACTGTATTGAAAGGCGAATTAAGACTGTTTTTTTAAAGTCCACATAAATTTTAGCTTAGGGACATTTTTGAATCAGATATTATTTTCTATACTTTTTACGTCCAAATATGTTTTAATTAGTCAATGGAAAATTACTCTTTAAATATAAAAATGAGGTTTTAATGAATTTACAAATAACAAATAAGCATTCAATATAGAAAACTAAGTAAAGATTATTTATAATAATCAATGAAATACAAATTAAAAATGTATTACTTTTCACATTAAGTATAATTTTCTCGATAACTAACACAAGTAGGAAACCAGAGAATTCAAATCATTCGTTAATAAATGTATAAATAACAAATCTAAAATCATTTAATTATATAAGATACAATGTAAGGATTAAGTTATCTTAACCCACGTAATTGATTACTTAATTTGAATGCTGTTGTGTAATTTTCACAATATCTTGACAACCCTGAACGCAATGAATTTTCGCACGCCCACGACACGAAATCCTCGATATTCCCACGGGAAATATGGCCGGGCACACGCGTCGTTGCCAAAGCTTGTCTTATTCCCCCCTCCCATTCGCCTTCTGAACCTCCTTGTGGCATAGACAAGAACCGTTAAAGCTGCTTGTAGCAGTTACACTTGTATCCTGGACACATAAGCACAAGCGGCTGCCACAGCGACGTTTAAGGATAATACGCCATACGTCAACTCCAACTCCAAGTGCAGTTATTGTCCGTGACTTGGGGTTGTTAGCCCCGCAAGGGTGAACGAGGAAGGGGGTTGGCCTCTACGCCGTAGACGGAAATCATGCAAAAACGTGTCGGGCACGAGTCGAGTTGAAGAAATTAGACAATCCGACGCGTCGTCGCGTCTGTTTGTGACATTTCCCAAACATTTCCCATTGCGCCTTGAACTGGTTTCCTTTCACAAAACGTGCCGAAAGTTTAACCAGCCACCCCCTCGATTGAACCTGGTCGGCAACTGACATATTAATTATCCATAAAGTAAACAGCAACAACAACCACCGCGCACCGCTGATAACCGCAAAAACTGCCAGACTTTTGCGGGGTTGCAAGTCTGATAAGCAAATCGATTCAAATCTAAACAAATTCACAGCCGTGGCAAAAGTTAACAATCTGCCATTTGATCTAAGCCTATTAACTGAACCAAGAGCTCAACTTAGCCAGAGTTCTCCCTGCCTCTTCAAGTATCCGTGTCTTCCCATCTGACAGTCACCTTAACGCTTCGCTGCATTTGGGTTGCCCTTGCAAAAGGGATATCCAGAGAGTCCTTAGGCTGTCAGAAATGCTTTAAGTTGCTCATTAGCTGTGGCAGCCACAGAAGGAATCTATAAAAGTGCCCAAGGAAAATACAAACGTGGGAACAAACTAAAGAAATTGGGCAAAATAAGAGATGACGGTCAGTCTCTAAAGACAGGTCACTTATGTGAGCAGATAAATCACAAATTGGTTTATACTTATCAACAAGCTTATTAAGATAAATCTTAAATTTAATATTTATAAACATACCACTGATATTGAGCAAACAGAAAACAATTCTATTTGTTATTTTTCCAGATTCAATTTTATCCATAACTATTAATAAAAAACCGACAAATATTGTTGGATAATACGTAATACTCTTAAGTCTTTGAAATTAGCTCAAAACAGATTATTCAGTGGTGTCACAGAAATCGTTTTCGCTTGAATTTGACATTAATTTTGTACACATTTATGTCAAATTCAAGTGGAACACTGAAAAAAAGACCACTTTCTAAAATCAAGAACATGCATCTTAAATATTTTGTTCTTGAAATAAGAATATTTTAAGACCAAATTAATAAAACTAAGAATATTAATCTTGAAAATCGTAAGTTTTTAATATAAGAATAAAATTCTCAAATTTAAATATTTTGTTCTTAATATAAGACCGTTTTATGACCAAATTACTTAAACTAAGAATATTATGCTAAAAAATCTGAAGTTCTTAATATAAGAATAAATATATTAGATCTTAGATCTTTTGCTCTTAAAATAAAAACAAAAATCTTAAAATTTTGTCACTTTTTGAGACGTATATTCAGCAAAACGGTACTGATGATAGAGATTGGTATCTCTCAAAACAATTGTATACCGAGTTTTGTTGTTTGTTGTTAAGGGTCATATCGACATTACTAGACCTCAAGTTAACTTAAAATTCTCTCATTCGTCTTAAAATGTTAAGAAGCTTTATTTGAGATTGTTTGTCTTGAGCATTCAAAACTTTTTGGTCTATTAATAAGAACATATAATCTTAAAAAAAAAATTAGTTTTATTCTTATATTAAGATTTGTGGTCTTGAAATTATAAGAATTTATGATCTTAATAATAAGAACTTGGTCTTAGAATCAAGATGTGTTTTCTTAATTCAAGATTTTCATGTTCTCGACGCATTTTTTAGACCGAAGTTTTTGGCTCTGAGACCAAAATCTTGATTTTAGATCCTTTTTTTATTAGTGAAGAGATTTTTGTTAAAAAGATACGTAACAGTTTTAATGGTTACTGCCATCTACAAAACTCATACAAGGAGACAGACCTTCTACATCTCAAACATGGCTATAAGTGTAGCGACACACCTTACACTGAAAAAAAAGACCACTTTCTAAAATCAAGAACATTCATCTTAAATATTTTGTTCTTGAAATAAGAATATTTTAAGACCAAATTACTAAAACTTAGAATATTAACCTTAAAAATCGTAAGTTCTTAATATAAGAATAAAATTCTCAAATTTAAATATTTTATTCTTAATATAAGACCATTTTAAGACCAAATTACTAAAACTTAGAATGTTATTCTAAAAATCTTAAGTTCTTAATATAAGAATAAAAATCTTAGATCTTAGATCTTTTTCTCTTAAAATAAGAAAAAAAATCTTAAAATTTTGCCACTTTTTGAGACCTAAAATTCACAACTGGTTCTGGCGTATCAAAGATGACATTAGGCTTGGATCGCTGTTCTAGTCAGCAAAACGGTACTGATGATAGAGATTGGCATCTCTTGAAACAGCTGCATTGTTGTTTGTTGTTTAGTGTCATATTGGCATTACCAAACCTCAAGTTAACTTAAAATTACTTCATTCTTCTTAAAATGTTAAGAAGCTTAATCTTTATTTTAGATTTTTTGTCTTGAGTATTCAAAACTTTTTGGTCTATAAATAAGAACATATAATCTTAAAAAAATAATAAGTTTTATTCTTATACTAAAATTTGTGGTCTTGAAAATATAAGAATTTATGATCTTAAAAATAAGAACTTGGTCTTGATTGAAATGTTCTTAGAATCAAGATGTGTTTTCTTATTTCAAGATTTTCATGTTCTCGACGCATTTTTTAGACCAAAGTTCTCAGTTCTGAGACCAAAATCTTGATTTTAGATCCTTTTTTTTATCAGTGTAGGCGGTATCTTTTGCATTCATTAAAGAATTATGCAACTGGTTGATAAATCTAATTGCCACTGTTAATTGCTAATTGTTAATGATCGTACAGACAGCACTCGCAACGAACGACTAGAGTCAAATTAATGGCAGTTCTTTATGCAGTACTAAAAGTGACGCACACTTTACGCGTGTCAACGTCACATCCGCATCGTCAGAATCCCCACAATATTTTATGTGCGTATTTGGGGGTGGTATGAAGATCTGGGAGTGCTCAGAACGAAGCTATAAAACCTGGGAAGGCTGATGGATGCCGTTGCGACTGCTGTCGTGCTTGGCTGCTCATTTATGACCATAGAGCACGGCGATAGTAAGTGAATGTATCTCAAAGATACACTCACGCAAAGCTCAGAATGCAATGCAACTTGAAGTCACCAAAGTCACTGCTGTTGTTATTGTTGTTGCTTGATGCTTCAGTGAACGTCCCAACCGCCTTTTTACTGGGTAGAAGTTCAATGTGCTACTCGACGATGGGAATTGGGGTCTGAAAACTTCGGTTGACTGTGATTTTCAGTGCAGTTTCAGCCCAAAAGAAAAGCAGATACGGATGGCCAGGGTTAATTTGGTCATGCTTCAAATGCACCTAATTAAGATAACTAACTGCGATGACTTCGCCTTCAAATTGTTGCAGTTAAACGAACCGCTGGGATCGACCACATTTGAAAATTACTTGTTCTTAAAACTAGACTGATAGAAGAGTGCGAATCGAAGTCGAATAAAAGACATCTAAAATACATGCATGACAATTTAGATGAAATCTCATTGATTATACTGATAACAAATATAAACGTTCCATGACTATATTTATATTTACACAAATCTATCTGTGTATCTATAATATATCGATAATTATATTCATTTTTTATCAACCCTGTTTACATATTTCTATCTATTTTCATAACATTATTTAAGTATATCTCCAGATTTAATACCATCTGTATCCCTATTTTTAGCTAATTTATTCCATCAGACTATTGATTTTATATCTCTCTCTCCCCATAAAAGGAAGTCGCTAACATTTACAAACATATCGATGAATACTAAACATTTGCTTTAGCTTTTAAGTAAAGTATGAGCTTGGAAACACCATTTGATTTATTTCCTGACGATAATAAATCAAAGGCCAAACCAAATGCTTGAGCTTTGCAATAAAACGCCCAGATTATTAAGTGCTTTTTTCTTATCGAAAGATTTTTGCTGAGGAATCGTGATAAATGGCATTAAAAATGGAAGTCTAGTTTATCGATGGTTCATATGACGCTGCTGACACATTTAAATTTGTAAGAGGAATATGAAAATTTTTGAAACCCAGCAAATAGTTATTTTAAATAGATTTTACAACTGCGTTTTGAATATGATTAGTAATACTATTTATCCCTCAGATAACTTTTTCGTCTACATGCTTTAATTCCTCTTCTATTCTAGGACAGTTGGGAAAATATGATGCAACTATTATGCAAATCGTTGGGTTGACATTATTCTCACCCTGTCGCTGATGCCATCCACAAACACAGAAACACACTCTCTTTTACACACTGACACACACAAACACACATAATTAGTCATGGCTACGAATATTCCATTTAACGTCAGTCGCCCGCACCAATTTGTTGTATTTTAATTCTATTTGACATTTAATTTATTGTAGTTGGCATGCAAAACGTTTAAGCTGATCCCAGAACTGAACCACCCGACCAGACAGCCCCATACCCCCTACCCCTTGTCACTCCACTTTGCCTATTTATAGCACAATTGAAGGCATTTGCCTTGAAGCTCATGGAAGAAGGCAACTTCAGAAAAGAAAATTATAAATATGTGTTTATTTCTTGATCAGAACGATAATAAAAATAAGTGGGAAAGGCTATAGTCGAGCTCCCGACTATAGGAAACCCGTGCTTATTTAAATAAATTTAAAATATTTTTTATTGCGTGCTTTAAGGCACTTACATTGCTTTAAAATTTTAATCAGATATTACCACCTTCCTTTTCGAACGATCTTGTTACTATTTAGTAGGATGATAAGTAATTATAGTAGCAGTGGATATATCGACTCAGCTGTTGATGCTGATCAAGAGTATATATACTTTATAGGGTCGGAGATGCTTCGTTCCCCCTGTTACATACATTTTAACGAATATAATATATCCTTTTGCTTATTTTTGAAGTAACGGGTATAACAATGGTGATATGAACCTTATATATTCACTATATCATTTTAATTATAGACATCAAATAATATTACTCCATTTAAGATATGAAAATGACACTATTAGGATAATTTTTATCAAGTTTTCCGATATTTTCTGCAAGAGTATTTAATCTTTCGCACATTGAACATTCTTTTTTTATGCAGTGTTTCATTTTGATTTTTCAAGTGTTTCTCTACTCAATTTATGAAATGAATGCTTTTCGGCTTGATTGGACTGAATGGCTTTTAGCATGAGCCAAATTTGGTTGTGATCTGCACATCTATCATTTTATTTATTGCTCTTAAGTTTTGAGGCGCCTTAATTAGCAGATTTTTTATTGTCTTTTTCTTTTTAAACCGTTTGTTGTCGATACGCTTAGCAGTTTAATTAACATTTGTGTGTAAATCGTATTTTCCATATATTATTTATTATTTATCGACACTAAGGTCATTGTATCGGAGCGGGTTTTAAGCCCCAACACTCACAACTGGCAGGTTGTTTAATTCCTCACTCGTGTAATCAGAGCATTGAGTTACCAACCGCATTGTTGCATTATGCAATAGGGCGATGATATAAATATTATTTATTAAACTATAACATGATATATGTATATAATATGATTTATTTATAAATAGTTTAGTACACTTAGAATAATCTGTACTCACAAACTTAAATTAGGGAACTACTTTTATAAGGGAACTGGAAAAAGTTATATGTATATGTAAATTGTATATAATTTAAGAAATGATTTTATTCTGGAAGTATTAAGTATTATTGCACTAATTCAGCGGTGGGCACGCAGTGGCTCCGGGAGCAGCGACTGCTCCCAACTAATTTTTTTTGCCTATTCGGTGCCGTGAAGTCGCACAAAAGACTCGCTGTTGTTGTTGAAGTTGTAATTGTTGTGCTTTTGAATTTAGATTTCATGCCCACCTCCGCACTAATTAATAATAAAAATGTATTTAATTCCTTTATCCTTTCTAGAAACCATACTAGATCTAATACTTGTATTATTACTAATTGTTAATCTGTTTGGGTTTTTATGGGGTTTCCCCAATACTTGCAATAAGTGTTGGATCATTTCAAAAGTTTTTTGAATGCACCCAGATTTTTAATTCATTATCATTTCAGTTAAGTTTAAATTTAATTTTAATTAATTTAATATTACCTAACTTTTACTGAAATTTTTGTACTCAGTTGACATTAAATAAATAAATTAATTCATATACAATAATTTAAATATTTAAATTTTCTTTAGCAAATACGAACTCAGTAAGCTCTTTGAAAGATTACATATACATATGTATATCCAAGCATAGACGCAGTGTCAAAGGTCAGCAACGACAAGGAAATCCCCACGAATCGCAGCAAATATATGCAGGGGATGCAAGGCTGCAAGGCAAAATAAACGAGCGACAATCTCGACCATATGGTACACACACACACACACACAAACCCACACAGACACAGACACACACAGAAATACAGTGGCCGTTGCCTTGGCAATGTGACAGAAAGCAAATGCAGAAAAACGCCTGTCAAAGGTAAAAGCAAAAAAATCGGGAGTAATATCAGAGTTGTTGTTGTTGTTGCCGTTGCTAAAACATGCATACATACAAACATACGTAGATATAAATGTATGTACATATGTTTTTAGACGAAATCAGCAAAAATAAGAGCGCCAACGCAGCTCGCTCCAAAGGAAAATCAATAATTCGGCGTTTTTTTTTTTGGCTCTCCCAAGTTGTTGTTATTGTCGTGTGCTACCGAAATGTGCCAGAAAAGGGAGCACGCCAAATTGGAGCAGAGTTAACATGCACACTTATATACATATGTATGTGTGTTAATAAGCAGAGAGGGCTGACTAAAAATAATTGACTGCTTAAATGACAACTCACCTGTTTTGACTATAATTTAGCCCGTTTGCGGTTGTTTTTTTTTAAGCTTGCATTGACTTCGTGTTGATTTATTTCTTTGCGACGCTTTTTTGGAGTTGAAGTTCAGTCTCACAAAAGCTTTAAATAATTTTAAATTATGTGCAGAGACAGTTGTATTTGTTGTTTGTGTGCGTGTGTAGCAATTGTACAATAGTACAAATACAAAATGTAGCAACAACTCTAACTTCAATTCACTTGGGGCGATTACACAACGCCAACGAAAAAACTTCACGAGCCGAAACGAAGTTGAGAGCAAAATGAAGTAGGCGATGAGATTTAAACTATAAAAACAGACATTTTATTAATTATGCTTTGTGGCGGCTTTCGCACATTGATGTTAATAAATTTTGTTAAATATTACTTTGGCGGAGTTTTAGTTTAGCCAAAAATGTACACCAAACACAGCACCACGAGTACACACACACACACGAGCGCACGAACACACGAAGTTGGCGTCGGCCGCCAAACGACAACGGCAACAACTGCGATACGCGAGCGCGCACCAACAACTGAACAGAAACAGCAATTGAAACGTCGAAATCGACGTCGACGGCGACGCCTGGCTTTACATTGGACACAGAGAGTGAGAAAGAGAGAGGCGCTCAGCTGAGCGTCGCTTTTGAAAAGCTTTTTGCCAACAGCTTCTTCAGTACGCGTAACGGTACATTGCGTCAAGTTGTGAATGTCAATGCAAATCTGGGTGACGGCGTTACCAGACATACTTAAAATAATGTTAATGAAGCGCCAAGATTCATTTTAAATTTTGTTAATTTTCCGCACCTTTTAATCTGTTTGCCAAAGTAATGAAAACATTGAATATTTGCTATGGACGCCAGGCATCTTCTTCTGCGTCCGGAACTCTGATAATGTCACCCAAATGTACCGGACCTTTTTAAAAATATTTAATTTGTAAAATTTAATTTAAAATTCATGGAGGGAAACTCACCTTTGACAGCACGCAACATTTGCATGCGTGGAAATTTCAAGAGCTCTACACGAACCTCTGTTAAAAGGCCGCGTGCGCCAATACGGCCCAGAACTTTAACAACTCGGGCCGGGACGGAGGGTGGATCCATTTTCCAGTTACGAGTATTAAACAAAATCACAAAGATTTGAACGCACTAAAGCAAACGTTTATTTATATTTTGTAAAGTACGTAATGACATGTAATAAATATGTACATAAATTTCGGTGTACCTTGATTATGTTCAGTTTGAGTTTCAGTGTTGCCAGAATGTGTCTGTCAAAACAGGACAGATTTGGATAAGTAAATTATAAAGAAAAAGTCTAAAAATAAAAATAATATGCGTGTATTTTTTAGCATTCTTTTATTTCATTTGAAAGCTAGAATGCTCAGAAGGTAGAAATAAAATAAAAGTATTCTTAAAAACACAAGCATAATTTTTTTAACGGATAAATTTGCCAGCATTATGCAGTACATCAACTATTTGGACATGAACAATAACTAAAAGTATTATTGTTTAAAATGGTTAAACTCAATGAATTTTATTTGCATCTTTTATACTTTCACAAACCACTAAAAGAAAACAAGCAGAGAGTAAATCCGAAACGAATATATATACATATATGTATATACGTGATTTTGGGTTAACGGTTACACAAAATCTTTTACAAAATGTTTCATTACGGTGAACCGGTTTTTGCATGTTTCAGTTTTGAAATACCGGTATGGTTTCGGTTCACAAACAAAATTTCTTTATGTTTCATTCTCACATTTATTTCACATATTCTTCAGTTTGATGTAGTTTAGTTAAATTTTAACTATTTTAAATTTATTTTATTTCTCTTATTCAATGCTATGAAAATTCGATAATGAATATTACAAATAAAAAATCAAAATTAAAAATGAAAAATAATTTTTTTTCTTGGATGCATGAAAAACTGAAATTAACTCTTATTAATGAAACAATTACTAAATGGACATTTTTTTCAATCGTTTTTTACCGGTTAAAGGTTACGGGTTTGGTTAGGGCTTAATCCCTGTTTTTTTCTAGCCTTTTTTTCCAAACAGTTACTTGACTCACTGTATATAATTTTTGATGGAATTGTCTTTTTGCCTGTTTTTATCCCTGTACACTTTCGAACTTGCCACGCAACAGGACATCCCGCATAATCCCAGCCAGCTCGTCGTCCTTCTGTGCGCGCATCTCATCAATTAGGGACTCCTTGAAGCCAGCATCCTTGGCCGGATCAAGGGGCACTTGATGTTTCTGTTTTTCCAGCTGCAATTGAGGCACTTCCACACTCAAGGTGGCCCCAATGCGTTCCACACTCAGGAAAGTGGCTTCGCCGATTCCAATTTGTGACCAGCTATCGGTGCCAAACCAAATGGAGAGCGCTTCATTGTAGTCAGTGACATGGGCTCTAAAGGGATTTGTGGGACTGCCGAATCCCAGATGACTGATAGTATCCCTCAGCACCTTGGCCAGTTTGGGTAGCTTCTGTGAGTAGAACAGTACGGCACCTCCAACAAGATGGGCCATGGAACGAAGACAGCGACAGATGTGCTTCTTCAGAGCCGGCTCAAAGTCCATGAAGATATCGTATTTACCGCCCACAATCACAACTGGAAATGGCAGTAATTCCAGTGTGCTCACATCCTGATTTGCATGCTTCACACGTTCCAGAGCACGGCGTTCCAGATCCTCACGCTGTTGGGCAGTTGCCAGTTGCAACATTCGTTCGGCCGTATCCCTTAATCCTTTGTAGGCGCACTCCAGATCCGCCCAGACTCTCTCCGGTTGCGACAGATCCACCACGATGAAGGCGGACAACTGTTGCAGGCCATGTGTACGCATCGGAACTTCCAGCAACTGCTCGGCATTGTCCAGGGATCCCAGTTCCCAGACGTTCAGCACATGCGATGTCCTGCTGCTGCCCATGCGACGTCCATAACTGTACTCCAAGGCCAAAGTTGGACGCGTTGTCTGTTCATCCCGATCAAAGAACTTGTTGATGGCCATGGATTTGCCCTAATCACCATTTACCATTTAGTAATTTCTCAAGTTATTCATTGCTCCTCAACTTACCACACACTTGCTACCCAGCACAAACAATGTGCGCTCCTTCGGGGAAGCTGACGCCTCCAATTGACCAAGTCGCTGTTGCTCCTCTGCCAGACGTCCGGCAATCTCCTGAATGCTTCCCATTGCACTCAAACTGTTCTCGCTGCTCTTCTCAAACATTTTGTGTAGTCTTTTTTGCAAATTGATTAAAAACTGCGGCAAACGCATGACATTGCAACATGAAAAAAATACGTTTTGTTTACAACTTTAAAGTTTCCTTGGCAACTCTGTCTGGCAGCCCAAGTATGCAGCTGTCGACTGTCTGGCAGCCCGCTATTGAAATCTGAATTTACCATAGACATAATTTAAGTTTAATATGTTATACCCGTTACTTAAAAATTAAAGGTAAAAAAATTAACTACTATTGTGACCTATCATCCCTGGTGGAAATGGCTGAGTTTAAGTTTTTCAGCAATGTAAGTGCATAAAAGCATGCAATTAGGGTATTCAGAAACTCTGATATTTGTGTTATTTTAAAAATTGATTATTTTGTAAACACATAGAAAAATTATTATTATGACAAATTTTGTATACATACCCCAGGGCATATTTGTTGGATAATCTTTCTTCTGGGTGATTGTCGTCATTACAAAATATATCGCTTTTTAAAATAACACAAATATAATTTCTGAATACCCTAATTAAAAAATATTTTAAATTTATTCAAATAAGGCCCGTTTTCTCAATGTCTAAATAAGGTATTTGATAGCTAATGAAAATAAAATTTGACGTGAAGTGTATAGAAGTTAATGTCAAGTTTAAAATTATTTCTTAAATTAAACTTAAATGTACATTGCAAAAACGGCTCTAAGTAATTTATTTTAATAAGTTTTCTATTATTTAAAATTTTTTTTATCTGATGTAAAGTTATTTGAAATATTTATTTTCTTTTTATCTCTCCGTTAACTTTAATTTGTTTATTCAAATAAATCTTGGATCATTTGAAACATTTTTAAATTAAATCTTAATTAATTTAATATTATTTACTTTTAATATGACTTAACTGTAACATAAATTTTTACATTAATTTTTGTCAACTATACTTCATTGACACTAAATAAATAAATTTAATTAAAAAATAAAATAAATTAATTAATTCCCAATTAAAATCTAAAAGAAAAATTCGAGATGTCCATAATAAAATAATACTTACAACTTTCAAATTAATTATTAATTTTGTAGGTAAGTTTTATGCTTGCTGGATAACCAAAATAGGCTTTTATTTGTTTGATTTGTAATATTTCATACATACATATGTACAATTATTGGATATTCACATATTAAGTCAAACATTTTTGCCTGCACATTTCCTCAGTGGCGAAAAAGTTTGAAGTATATCCTTGGCCGCCCCAAATAAAACTAACGCATTGCCGAGTTGATTTGATAAAAGTCCACTTGAAGCTGTACCCTCTGCCAAATCCACCGTCGGTCGGACGGTCATCACATAACTCTGAAAAGGCCAAGAATTTCTTAATGTTATAATCAGAATATAATAATTTCATATCCTGAGAAGTCTTACCCCTATCGTAGGCATTAGTGACGTGGCATAGGTAAAATAGTGCCAAGACCAACAAAATTAGTGTAGTTTTCATATTTTTCTCGTTATTGACTTTTCCTTCGGATAGCAACTGGTATTGCAAGCAGCTTAGTGGATCATTTTATACCAAATCTGAAATGATTCGGTTAATTAAAAACGATAACTGGCGAGAAATGTAAACTTAATCCATATCCGCGATTTACAATGGATATGCATATTAAACTATACAATTTCTTATTTATGTATACATGTTACTGGGCAATATTTATATAACGTATTAAATTTATATTATATATAATATTTGGATATGGATATGCATATTATACTATAAAATTTCTTATTTATGCATTAATATGTATGCAGTCTTTATTTATATAATGTATTCAATTTATATTGTAAATACTATTTGAATTGATATTCATACTAATAATAATATTACAATTGCACTGCGCAATGCACTGCTTTCTATGATTCCACGTTTTCCGGTCTATGTTCTTCTCTATTCTATGTTCTACAAAACGCCGCTCTTTATATTTATTTTACCATAAAACGTAAAACATCGTATATAGAAACTTTCTGTTTTCCCATAAAAAACCTAAAATATATTTACTGCCTGCGATTAAAAAATAAAATATAGAATATCGCACTGTTGAACTGCTTGCCATAAAAGGTTCCATAAAACGTAGAACATCGTGTCGAAAAACTGCTTTGCAAGTTAGTTGCGCAAACAAGCGATAGATGGCGTTAAACACACTAAAATTGTTGCTCACAAACACATACAAAAGATGTTGACGTTAACGGACTGACGCTTATCACAAACTATATATTAAGTAAACAAATTATTTAAATAGTTTTCTATTTTTATTTACTTGCAAAAATTTGGTTACAAATATTTTGGTTCTTCGGTGGAGTTGAATAAACAGTGATGCTTTGCATTATTATCTCAGTTACATCTTGCGCTCCATTTTCCTTTGCTCCTTGTCTTCAATTCTCCTTCTGGCTTATTCGCTTTTACTGCTGCAGAGCAGCGGCGACCACCAAGTCATCAAACATAATTACTTGGCCAAAAGGCCAAAAGGCGCCAATTGACATTTTGGTGGAGCCATCGTAACAACAACAGTTTCGTGTCTATTGCCTCATCTTACCAGCAGACACATTAGCTGGAATTTAAAGGTGAGTGCGATGTATCCTGATAGCCTTGGGCCACACTTGATAGTGAAATTCGTGGCAAGTGTCCTTGTTGGTCAACTGCATGGATAACTTGAAGCCAGCTCCTGATATTCATCATTGTATCGAAAAGAAACCTAATAGTCAAACTTACTTCAATTTTTGTACATGTGTTGAAAAATCGGTTCTATTGACAGTTGTTAATTGTGATATATATTTATAAATCATAATTAAATCAAATTGTAAATAAAGAATTTTCTGAAATATTATCAATTTTAAAAATTTAAAACAATTCCAAAAATAACATAAATTTGTTTTATTCAATGAACACATACATAGTTTGATTCCTCATCCAAGATCACACAAATAAGTTTATAATGAGTAAATTTGGAAAAACTGCACTAAACCCACAGTACTTAAGATAGAACGCTCTTTATGGTGTCAAAATTTAACTTTTATTATTATTATCCACAAAGTCGGCAGTGAGGATAGTCAATTTCGTCCCAATCTTTCGTCATTGGTTGTGCAATAAATTTAGCTTGAATTTCAAGCACTGCGAGAATTGCGATTAGAAGTCCAACGATAATGACTTTCATTGTGTTCAGCTCAAATAATGCGTGTGTTAATCTCAAGAAATTTAATACAACTGACATCTCCCTCAACAGAGAACCACTTTATATACTTTATTTCAAGTCGAATTATAAGAATATAATACCAATATGAAATTCCAAATTTGTCTTGAACTCACACATGACCTCTATTGGGAATCTAAAAATTTCCTGGAATTATCAATTCATATTGTGACGGAATCATTTTTGGTAGTCCAGTTTTTTGGGTAATTTCTAGAGCAATGCGACAAAAATATATACAATTAAATATTGAATTAATCAAAAATTTAATGACAAGGATTTTCGTTTAATAGAATATTGCTAAAATATAATTACGATCAGTGCAGTAGAAATTTTATCTAATCTAATTACAATTTAAGCAATTGTTAAGTGCAACATAAATACGTTACAAACACAAGTTATAAACACATTTTGAATTCTTTCAAATTGCATTTAAGATGCGCCGTCATAAATCAAACTCGGGATGCAATTTGGCATTGGTTTAAGCACAAAAATTGTGGTTTTGATTTGATTTAACTGCCATACAGACATGGCTGGTTTTACGGCTAAGTACTTGTAATTAAGGACTAATATAAGTTTGCTAGTTTATATCATAGTAAACTTGGAATAACTGTCAAATGAACTGTGAGCAATTTTGAATTGAAAGCGATTGTAGAATGCTCTAGGAGCGTATATTAACGGAATCAGATCAGTTATTAATTGTTAAAAAAATTTTCTTTTTGTTCAGTTTTTATACGCATTTAATGCATTATTTAAAAAGCTTATTTTGTGGGAATTTGTAAGCATTTATTCTTTGACTTTTGTCCGATTACATAACGCCTTTCAATTATGATAATCAGTGATCGCATTGTCGAAAATTTTAGCAAACACTGTGAGTATGTGAATGTGTTGGGTAAAGTTTTATAGACGACACAGATACTTAGATACTTATATACATATGTGTATATTCACATGTATGTGTGAATATCACGCCGAAGGATGCAGGATTTTGTCACATTGGGCTGACATCATTTGTCATTTGTTGGGAAAGGAAAACAAAGCGTACTGCAAAGTTGGCATATGGCAAAAGTTTAACGAAAAATTGCTGACAGTGCAATCTGAACGTGCATGGATAAGTTAAAGTTAAAGTTTGTCGTCTTGACTAGACGGATGCAGTTCCCCATTTCTTGGATCAACACTAGAGGCCACTGTTATATAATATATTGGATTGGATTATATTGGACTTTTTTTTTACTTTCTGATTGACAAGCTAAACTGAATTTTATTTAATGTTGTTGTTTAATTTTAATAGATTTTTCATATATTGATAAGAAGAACACAAACAAATCACAAAGTCAATCAAAACTTAAAGAAATTCAGTCAAAAAAAAAGCAATCAAAGCACAAAAATAGAAAAAATCCAGTTCACTATAGAAAAATATAATACTTTTTATGTCTCTGGCTGAAATTTATTTTCAAATAAGATTCACTGCAGATGGCAGTTGAGTTAGTGACGTAAGCATCGCGAAGCTTACGAAAGCCAAAAGTTAAATAAATTTCAAATTTTCAGTTGCTTTGCCAAAAATGAGATGAAAAGTCAGTTTGTCGGTTTCTTTGTAAATAAAGGGTTGAAAAAGCTCAAATTTGTGAATGTGGTTTTATGCCTGATCAAAAAATCGACTTTCTCAAAAAATCGCTAATTTAGCGGGAAATCGCTAAGGCCCTCTAAATTTGACACTCCCTGGAAAGACATTTTGAAGGGCTCTTAGGTATACCCTTAAAGTATTTTTTTTTTAAGTACAAAGGTAAAAGATTACATTTAAAATAAAGTTTTATATTCCATATTTAGGCGATTTTTGAGAAAACGGTTTTTTTTTTTTAATTTTCCATATGTTATAATATGTAAAATTTTTGATATTTGGAAGATATTACCTGTTAATTTTATGAGTTCTAATTATCATTATTATCTTGGTCATGGTACTAAGGTATATTTCTATAAACACCTTTTGACACAGCTATGTATAAAGAATTAACAATTTTAAAAATTTCTGATATCTTTTAAAAAAAAACCTTTTTACAAGGTAAAAAACTAGTGACGAAAACATTTCCATGCCTTAAAATTTTGGTTATCCGATTTTGTCGCAAACAATATTAACATTAACTTATAAATTATTAAAAATGTTTTTGTCACTAGCATGTGCATTTTAACGTAAAATCAAATTAAACAAGTTGTTCGTATTATCATTGTTATACAATAAAGTTTTTTATCTGGGCACCAAATGCACCCAGTAACCGCTCTTGGGAGTAAGCTGGAAGCCACGTGAGTCACTCATCAGATCCTTGACAGTCTTCGGGGATCGCTCGATTCTATACTTGAGCAACAGATTGTATATCATGGCCTTAGCCTGCATCAGAGCATACCGATTGCCTGCAAAGAAATTGGTTATTAATTACGAGAAAATGCATAAATTAAGCTCAATGCGGAAATTACCAATGCAGTTACGAGGTCCGACCCCAAAGGGTATATAAGTGTAGGGCACCAGATTGTCCTTGTTGACATCGCTGAAGCGTTCGGGATCGAATTTCTGTGGCTCGGGGAAGTAACGGTCGTCCCAATGCATTCCAATGATGGGTATGTTAATGCGATCACCTTTCTTGAATTCAAACTGCACTGTGCCGTCGTTGTCGTCGCGCAGAGTGTAGTCCTTGGAGCACACTCGATCGGTGGCAGCTGCCAGTGCCCATTTTCGCAAGGATTCCGACACCACCATGTCCATGTACTTCATCTTCATAACGGCATCGTAGCTGAGCGGTTCGCCCTTGAGCGACTCTTGGGTTGCCTTGGCCTCCTCGTAGAGTCGCTGCTGTATGTCCGGATTCTGCAGCAGCTCATAGACCGTGGTGCAAATAAAGCTGGCGTTGTTCTCGAATGCGGCAAAGAAGAAGATGAAACATTGGGCCACTAGCTCATCATCGGTCCACTTCTGCGTGGTCTCCTTCTTGGCCTCCATCAGCAGCTGGATCATGTCGGGTCTCACAATGTTCTGCTCCTCCCGCTGCTTCATAGCATCGACAACGAGCCGAATAAAATAGTCGGTTTTATTCGTATCAAAGATACTGAAACCGAGCAGCTGTAAGACAAGATATGTACTGCAGTCGAACTTCCCTATCTCGAATATTCTCCAACTTGAACAAAATCAAACTCGAACTTCCAAAAGTCGAATTTCTCCTTAAGTCGAACAATAATAATGGCCCCTACATCTGTATCGCTTCTACATCAAATTTTTCGAGGAAATAACCAATAAAGTTTGCATTTTTTTTTTTTCATTTCTATTTTATGCTTTTGAAGTGTTAAACCAAAAGGACAGAAAACGGACAGATTTTTTTTTAAAGCACAAAAAATCCGGTCAAACATTGTTTTCTTATTAATTCATATAATATTAATTAATAAAATAATATCGTAGCTTTAAAAATAACATGAATATTGAAAGTATAGTATTAGCTCTTTATTAGCCAGTAAAATATTTTCCACAGGAAAAGCATAAATTTTTTTTTAATTTCAAAGTTTTTTGGCGATCCAAAAAATGAATATATTAGTAGTTATATTTGATAAATTCTATGATCGACTTAGAACAATGAAAAAAAATTGAATAAAGGATAAAGTAAAATAAATTAAAAAAAAAGTCTTTTTATCCGGATTGGGAAATTTAAAATCCGTAAATTTGTCAGCAAAAAGGACAAATTGGCAGCACTGGCTGTGTATGGCTTCGAAATGCTTATCGATGTCGAAAAATCAATATAAAATCGATGCCACATTGCTGTAATTAATTAATTATATAAGCGAATTAACAATTAAAAAAGGAGGAATAAAAAAATTAAATTAAATAAAAAATCGCAGTTCCAAAAGGGACAGATCTGTCCGCAAAAAAAAACAAATGGCAACACTGTGCTTTTGTTACCGACTTTTTTGATATGTAACATAATATTGATGTACATTAACATATGGTGATGCAATATGATAGAATATTGCATCAACAATTACTTTGGATTGTGAAATTCCGATAGGAAAGATGTTCGTAATGTAGTGCAAGATTATTTGCCATGGCTCCAACACGTGTATTAAAATGTTTATCGCCTTAAGAAATATTCAAACTTATTAGATAAGGAATTCGAAAGTGGACCAAAAAAATTAAAGTGGCTGATAAATATGGTATCTCAACAAAAAAAAATGTTTTCATTATATTAAAAAATGGAAAATTAATTATGATGTCATTTGAAACGGTAACTTCTTCTGGATACAGCAAAAGAACGAAAAAACCAATTTTTGAGAATATCGACAGGTCTTGAACAAACTGGAATCTGTTTTCGTTGAACATAACAAGAAAAGTATGCAATTTAAAATGTATTTATGAATGAATAAAATTTTAATGTCTTTTAAAAAATTAAAAAAAAATAACACGAAATCTGTATAACTCGAACTTTTTTCTTGGATAATGTTGATTCGAGTTAGGGAAGTTCGACTGCATATCTGTAAGGATAGTTTAGATCAGCGGTGGGCACGCAATAGCTCCGGGAGCCAGCGGCTGCTAAAGAATTCAGATTTCGTGCCCAACGCTGGTTTAGATGAAGAACATGGGCTTACCGTGAAGAGTTTGGGCATTGTGGCTGACAGCATAAACTTGAACATTGCCTTGCCCCGAAAGAATGCCACGGATTGGCCAATTTCGAAGAATTCGTTGTTTGGCGTTTTGTAGGAGCTAACTTTAAGTCCGAAGGCGGTGGTGGCAATTAAATCGTTTGATAATCGATTGAAAACTTCCTTCATTTCCAATTCAAAGCCTTCACCCGATTTGCTAACTTTTCCCTGCTTCTCCAAATGATCCATACACTCGGCGAAACTCTCGTTCATCAGGCCAAACATAGTGCGCATTTTGGCCGCGGTAAAGACTGGAGTCAGAGTATTTCTCATATGCTTCCAGCGTTGATCCTTCATTAGGCTCAGCATATCGTTGATGAGTCGCTCGGTGGTTGTAAAGAACGGGCTGTGATTGGGGAAATGATCAAAGTCCTTGACTGTAATTTTTTTAATTATCTCCGGATCGTTCAATTGAATCATTGGTGTTTTAAAGTTGAAGAATCCTACGAGTTTGCTGCGATATCAAACGGAATCGAATCAGTTAGGCACTCGAGATAAGACAATTCGTACTCACTGTTGCCGTGTGCGAGCATAAAACTCCTTCTGAAGCTTTTGGAAAGACATCTTGCCCAACACAATGTCCAGGTTATTGCCCACAAGTAAAGTGGGCTTCTCAAAGGGCAATCCGCGGTCAACAAACTCATTATACGTGGCAGTTGCCCACTTGTAAAACCACAGCACAAGCAGGCCCACAAAGGCCACTATATATAGCATATCTACTTTTGTGAAATTCAATTGAACTTGACCTTGAAAAATACGGGTACGGGAATCTTAACTGTTCTCCCCTGCAATGCACAATTATAACTAATTTTGTCACAAATAAGCAAACGGGCTTAAATACGTCGGCTCTCCGATGAATCGCATGTGACATAGACATTCGTGAATAGATAAAGTTGGGAGCGATAATGTGCGCACTTGAAAAAAACCTGTTGAGAATTTGATTGTTGCTCTTTTAGATTCTGTACTTGAAAAAAGTACAGTGGTCTATTAAATTTGTCACAAAAAAAAAAGTGGGTAACTGGCAGAATGAGGCGTGGCAGACTCCATAAAGTATATATATTCTTGATCAGCATCAACAGACGAGTCGATATAGCCACGTCCGTCTGTCCGTCTGTGTTGTCGCCTAGATCTCAAAAACTATAAGAGCTAGAGATTTCAAACTTGGTATGTAGGTGCGTCTAAGGTCGAGTTTGTTTTAGATTGAATCGGACCACTATTTCTTATAGCTGCCATGGTAACGATCAGTCGAAAATCAAGTCTTAGTATGAAAAACTTCTTTGTTGTTTTAGATATCTGAGCCAACAGCGATTTATATAATTGTATTTTAAGCAGTGTTTGCTTTTCCACAGTAAGTACGCGGTCTCCTAAAGTCGAGTATGCTCGAATGTAGCACCGTCCACTATTTATTATTTGTTTTGTTTTTGATTTTATCAATATACCTTTGGTGCACTCTGACTATGCTCTCACAGCTTTACGAAAATAAAACGTTCGCTCACGCTCTCCCAGCTTGAAATAACTTGTTTTAAATTTGTTTGTTATTTGTTTTGTATTTCATTTTATCAATATATAGTAAGTACCTTTTGTACTCTCTGACTATGCTATCACAGTTATACGAAAATGAATCGCTCAAAATTTCTCGACTTTTATATGCTCTTTTTACATGTCTTATGGTTTAGTTTATGTTTATATTATTAGGGTTATTGATCAAATATTTTCAATTTAATTTCTTATTTTCTTTACTTTATCTCTTCTTTTTATTTTATCTATCTAACTATTTAGATATATATTGTGTATGATCGGTCACACTGTGCAACAAAAACGATAACACCTAAGTAGAAGGCACAAATTTTCAGAAAACTTTTCTGAGAAAAATGTAACGAGCAATTAAACGGCGACCACGTTTACAACTTAATCTCTGTTAAATTATTAATCAATATAATATAAATATAACTAATCAATTATCTTTTGTAAATTCACTATTAATGTATATACTTAATTAACAAAGTAATAATTAGTATTTGTAATGATTTACCCATAAATGGTGATTTCACATTAACAGCTTGTTTTAATTTAAACATTCAATATATTTCTAAGTATTAAAATGATTCATGTTACAATCTTACTATCTTATCTAGTGTAATCATTAGAATAAAAGTTTTACATTTTGAGAGTTAATTTTTAAGAAAAAGTGAAAAAAATTTATAAAAGGTAAATTTATTCCTATTTAAAATCGGTATGCTCATCCTAGTGAATTTCTATTAATATACATAGTTAGTAAAGTCTAGTGCCGAAAACATTTGCATGCCCCAAAATTTCTGATATAAACTTTTGTGACGAATAATATACGTATCAAATTTTACACATGAATTATACAAAACAAATTTTTGTCACTTTGCTCTAAATTTTTCATACCCAATAAATAGTACTTTTTTAATAATTCATGTGTAAAATTTAATATTATACACTGCCGTCGCTAAAATAAATAACTTGAATATATTTCTGGAAGAAAATTTCACAAGGCGTGAATTTGATGTGAATTTTGATCGATTTTAAGTTTTTTGTCTTGGTTATCTCATGTTGAGTCAAAAATTGTTATTAAAAATCACACGATTTTAACAAAATAGTGATAACTTTCGGGTCTATTTAGAATTTCTGTGTACTTATATTTTTTCTTTTGCCATAATTTCCATAATCATTATTGAAGTAAAATTTCTTAATAATTTTCCATATTGATTTGAAGAACTCCTATGTCATCATGTCATCTATCTGTGTATAAATCTTATCGATAATTGGGAATAATGTTGAACTGATGTCGACCTTGCGGCACTCAACACATCTTAAATTTCGCACTGCTAAAGTAAAACAAGAAAATACAACAGCCATTTGGGTTATGGCTTGTCAGGGGCTTTTCACCTAAAATACTATCCAGTGATTGATGACTTCAGCTGTGTCGCGAATCCTGACAAAAATGTCAAGCTTGGCGAACCGAAATCTGGCTACACCCTGTAGCCACAAAAATGGTAAAAGGGTATACACCATGCAAAGTACAAGGCATATTTTCGCATATTTCACCTTTTAAACATTTATTCTCTAAATAAAAAATGAAATAAAATTATAAGGATTTTGAAAATGTTAAATATGCTTAAAAATAATAAAATCATCATATAAATATTAAGTAAATATTAATATATTTTCTATATCTCCTGTTAAATTATCGATGAATTTAAAATAATAAAAATTATGAAAGCGACTCTTATTCTTTTAATTTTGTTAAAATAAATAGAGCGTATCTTTAAGTCAACAATGTCAGTACCAAATCAGGGATGTCTTCCTCTTTGACTTTTTTTAGTTGTTGCAATGTTTCGAACTGTTGTCGAACCACACACACGTTGTTCTGTGGCAGATCCCGAGCCACAGTGAGGCGTGTGATGTAACTGCTAAGAATGTGTCAACTTGTCGTCGAGGCTGCGCTAACCGAATTTGATGGGCCATCATGGTGCTGGGACAGAGATAGTGCTAGGCGCAGAGACAGAGACAGGATAGGAAGTGTGACTGGATTTTTGAGCCAAGTTTTCGTGTCAGCTGCAAGGGGCAACTGCAACTTCCTATTTTTCGCAGTTTTTCTCTGCGACTTGTGAAATTATCGAAATTGTATTATGGAAATTTTATGCAAACCATTTTTTGTACAGCGCCTGCTTTGATTTTGTTGTTGAAAATTAGTTTTTCAATTTTCCTTTGCATGCAGGCAGACAGCAAAAAAAAAGCAAGAAACATAATCTACGCGAGTGTGCCAAGCTAGTAGTTATCCTGTAATCGAAAACCTATTAAACACACACTAAGAAAATAATAATAATAAAAATTAATTATAGTAGTAATTTATATTAACATTATTAGTAAAAATATATTAAATTAAAATGTTTTAACTTCATAAAAAGAAAAATAAGATTATTAATAATAAATGATAATTGCTAAAATGTTAATTGTAAATCGACTTAAAAACAATGTTTAAATTAAACTTAATAAGTGTGACTAACACGTCAATGTTAAAGCATAAATGCTGTAGCATTAGGAATGCTTAAAAATAAGTAAATATAAAAAACAAAAATAATTGCTTTGACAAAGGAAAAAAAAAGAATGCTTAAGAATAATCAATTTTGAGAATATAAATATATCTTGCCAAAATCATTACTTACTATTCAAGAGTGGAATTGTTTGCAAAAAATCTCTACTTACCATTACAAGTGTTTAGGAATCAAAAGTATCTTTCAAATTATCTACACAGAAAAAAAAATCCGGGCTATTTAGCCCGAATTCAAGCCGAAACGATGTCAGAAGTGGGGTAATCTCGGATTTTCTTAAATCAAGTACGAAATACTTGATTTTTTCAATCCCGAATTCAATCCTGAAATTCTTAAATTCAGGCTAAAAAAAAATATTTTTTTTTTACATTTAAAACTTTTTTTTTAACTTTTTTTTTTAAATTTTTTTTTAACTTTGTTTTTTAAGTTTTTTTTAAATTTTTTTTTTTTATTTTTTATTTTTTATTTATTTTTTAAAATTTTTTTTTTAATAGTTTTTTTTTTAAATTATTTTTTACTAACAATTTTTTATTTTTACCCTTTTTTTTTAATTGACGGTGGGAATCGAACCCAGGATTTTCATACAGGTCGGCGACTCAAACCACTGAGCCACCGAGCCAGTTGAAATGATAGAGGCAGAAAGAGAATAAAGTAATTTGGGCTTATTTTCCCATTTTAATCCCGATACAGGCTTGATTATTCAGCTTAAGCCTGGAAACATACTTAAAAAATGCAGGCTTAAATCAAGTATTTTCGGCTTGATTTTAGAACGGCTTTTTTTTCTGTGTATCTATTAATAATAATATTTCATAATATAATATTTGTTCATAGTCCAGCTATCCATCTATTTTATTTTAGAAGTTTGGTCAAATGTGAATTGAACATATTTTCATAGATGTATCATATACTCGCATCATACCCGTTTTATCCCGGGTATAAGTTGCAAGGACTTTGCCTTCTGGACCAACTTTTTCCTGCCGTCCAAGAGAAACGACAAGAACAGCGTGTCCCAAAACAGAAACGCCCTTTTCGTCGTTTTCCTCCTGGCCAATCCAAGGACAAGTTATGTGCATATTTTTTGGACTGTTTTGTCCTTTTTGAACATGCAGATGGATTTTGATTTGTATTTGTATTTGCATTAGGTTTCGTATTTGGCTTTGTGAGCATAAATCGATGCAGTATTGAAGCGGCGTACACCGCTGACAATTGCCATAAGGTCAAACTTATTAGTGCCACACGGAGCTGCAATTCTTAATTAAAAACTTTGCACCGTAGTACAATAGAGTCGCAGCGGGGTCATAGATATTAAAAATACCGAGCCTTGCACCGCATTCAGCAACGTGCAACGTTCTATTTGAATTAATGCCACACGTACTGCGAGAGTGCAAGAGAGAGAGAGAGGGAGTGAGGGAGGGAGGAAGAGGCATGCAACATGTTGTTGGCCATAATGCAACCTGGTAACTGGACGGCACGTAATGGCATTTGCAATTGCCGTTCAACCCGTTAGAGCAGCATTGAATGACCCCAGTGACTCCAACCGGATGCTGTGCATCTTATGGAATTTACAAGCACAAAAGCTTCTTCTTGTTGGTATTAAGGGGCCTACAAATTCATAAACCTCCAACTGCAATTAATTTAGCATAGAGCTCAGCACTTGGGTCAGTGGGGAGTAACTTGGCAATAATAATAAATTAGTTGGCAAATTCTGAAAAAGTCTGCTAACAATAATAAAAGTAAGTTTTAAAATGAGATTATGCTGTCATTGATGCAAAGACAAAATATAGTTTACATTTTAACATTTTATTTATTATAAAATTAAACATTTTATTTATTATAAAAACTAAACCTTTTATTTATTATAAAATTAAACATTTTATTTGTTACAAAAATATATAATTTATCTATTTAATATTAAGAATCTCTCGCTGTACATGAATTTAAGTAGCATGGCGAACGATTTAATTTGACACATTAATTGAATAGATTAAATGCAAATAATACAAATTTTTGTTGCCTGAAAAGTAAAAAACTAAACCAATTTTACATAAAGTTGTGCAAAATAAAGTATCACATTATGATTTAAAAAGATAAATATGCATTTACCTGCACAACGTTTTTTTAACTTTTTATGTAAATAATAATTGTGTCTTTCTTTCTATCTTTTTTTTTTATTAACATCAATTTTGTAAATATATAATCAATAAAAGGCAAACTAATTTTATGCAATTTAAATCAATTAACATATGCATATGCGCACTAATTTTCTAAAATTGTTGTCTCTTATTTATGTAAATGTTTGTTTACATTTTATTACATTTTATAATCGTCTTCTGATGCATTTTGTTGCTATTAAATAAAATTTCAATAAATCTAACTCAATTTTTGCTCTACGAGTACTTAACTGATTTTCGCATTGTTAAAATATTTTTTTACCAAAGCGTTAATAAAAAAGTTTTATAAACTCCATAACAATGTAAAAAAAAAAAAATTTAAATGTGTGCATACGGAAAAAGTGCCGTAAATTTAGGAAAAGCAAAAAGCTATTAACTTGGTTTGGCTTGTTAGTCGATTTATTTGAATTCATCACAATTTGCATGGCAGCCTTCAACAGCAATTTGGGTCTAATTTTATTTGCCATTTGTATGCACACATACATACATATATAAAGGCAGCAACACATGTGTGTGTTGTTATTACCATTTTTGCAATTTTTTTCGATTGTTATGTTTGACAGCGACAAATGTCAAAATGTCAGACAGTTAAAAAAGAATCGAAATCAGAGCAAAAATCGTCCTGAGGGCAAAATCTGTGAAGGGGCAAGTGTAACGGGTCTAAAGGCCACGTTTATTGTACACATTTCTCGCTTTTAGCCGTATTTGTCGGCCACATTCCGCATTTGGTTGCAGCACGCCTAGAAATATATGTTATAAATATTGTTTGCCAAAAAGCAAAAGTGTTCTGTCGTCCTGTCTGTGTGTATCTATGTATCTATGTTGATTTTTTAAAAAAGAAATAACAGCCATAGGAATTGAAATATTTTTGTGTCATTTTAATCCACTTCTCAAAATTTATTATGCAGAAACGCACAAAAATGTTCGCGCCAAAAACTTTTGCGAGCAGAGCGACAACAACAAAAAATGGCCAACTGTTTTAGCCCTTTTCTATTTTTGGTGTGGACTAAAGTTGTCCACATGTTTCGGGTCATAAATCTGCAATTACCAGTCATGCTGGCAAGATCTTCCTTTCGTTCCCCCTCTCTCTCTCTCTCTCTCTCTCACTCTCACTCTTTCCCTCTCTCTTACTCAGTTTTCGTTTGTCGCCAAGTTGTCGGGCAAGTTGAGGAGTCCCTGAAACCGTTGATGCATTGTTTTTATGGTCTCCTTTTTTTTTTTTGGGTCCTAGAACTGGACGCTATGGGTTTTTGATTCGCAACTCAATCTGTTGCAACTTAAAGCTGTCTTTTTGGCTGCTTCAATGTGGCACATAAATTATGCCTTGTTTGCTGCAATTTGATTGGAGGCATCGTGCAAAAAGTTCAACTGCCAGCGACTTGCTTCACTTAGTTTCGGCCAAGTAAATAGGCAAAACTATTGCTACAAGAAGAACATCAACTTTAGTTACCCCTTTCCGCACACAGCTGATAATTTTCTTGATTTTTTCTTTTTTTTTTGTTTTTCTGCGTTTTCTTAGCCAAGTTCTGAGTCGACCAACTGCAACTTGTATGCGTTCACGCTTGGCAGCCAATTCAAGTCGTGTCATTTTGTTGAGTTTGTGTTGAGAGTTGGCTTCTCCCATTTTCTCTCTGCCACTTTTGCGACTTACAAGCTTCTCGTAATTCAAATGTCAGTCACTCAGTCAGTCAGTCACTCAGTCAGTCAGTTAGTCAGTCAGACAGTGAGAAGCAAAAGTTCTTGCCAAGCATCCAACACTTGAGCTCGGCAACTGCAAAACCCTTTGCCCAATCCTTAGACTCGTCTGCTGCTCTAACTTCTGCTCGTCCTCTTGATTCTGCTGCTTCTCCTCCTTATGCTTGTGGTCGGGAATAATGCTTGTTACCTTCAAGTTTCATGTGGACAGGTGTTGTCACATTTGTGTGTGCCCGCGCCCTCGTTTATCTTGGCTCCATCTCTTCTCTCTCATCTTGGCCTCAATTGTGTCGCATAAAACATGAATAACTTAAATAAATAATTTATTGATATACTACACAAATACATATTTAGAGAAAAATTTACATATGGGTATTTCCAGGATGGAGAACGCGACGTTTGTACGACTTTAAATGAAAAAACAAATGACAAAAGTTGACATTTTCAAAAATGTTTCCTCACGTGATTAATGCATCTTATCAACACTATTTTTATTATAAAAGACAAGCGTTGAAGACTTGTCGTTTTCGAATTATTTATAGAAAAAATGAATCGCGAACGAGACGAAAAATAGAAGTCATGTTTGACTTTATCTTGACAAATGCGAAAGTCTGCGATATGTAGCGAGTAATTTGGAAGAAAATACTCTTAAACCATAATAAAATAATGTAGCTTTCCATTTTATAAATAATTTTGACATGTTACTATCATTTTATTTATTTTTCAAGTTTTATAAGTAATTTGTAACGCGACATGGCGAACGTGACAAGATTTCCACCTGTTTTTTTTCCAAGAATTTGTTCATCAAATTTTATTGTTTATATCGAAAACCGGGTGTAAAACTCGTTTTAAATTAAACTTTCAATATATTTCTATGAAATAAAATGGTTCATGTTACAATTTTTCTGTCCTACTTAGTGTAATCCTTAGAATACAAATGGTCCATTTTGGAATTCAATTTTTAAGAAAATGGGCAAAAATATAGAAAAAGTAAATTTATTTCAACAGAGGATCTATATGTTCATCCTATTGAGTTTCTTTTAGCGTATATTCCTTAAATAAATAACTTGAATACATTTTTGGAAGAAAATTTCAGAAGATGTGAGTTTTTGATCAATTGTACGGTTTTGGGCGAGGTGGACCTTTTTCTGGAAATGCCCATATATATTTTTAGTAGTCATAAACCTTACAAAACATTTATTTTTCATCTTTTCAGTTTATAATTTAAAGTTTGACTAGATTAAATTAAAGCTAATGGAAAGATTAATTAAAATGACTAAAATGATTTAAATTAAAATTAAATTAAAATAATCAGGACTCTACATTAGAGATGGGCATGGGCCGTGCCGTGCCGTGCCTATTTAAAAAAATTCCGTGTTGGGCCCCTTATAAAAAATTGCCGTGTTTTACTGTGCCAAAGTCGGTAGGCACGGTAGGCACGGAAAGCACAGTACAGATTTTGAAGTTAAATGTGGTAGTATCGATAAGTTGGCGTAGTTTTATCGCTTGTTTGTCAGCATGAGCTGTAGGATTCATCGATGTATCGCACAATTTGCGAACACTTACAACATCGATAGCACAATTGATGCCATTATAATGCATTATAATAAAAAAGTGACGCCATGAATTGACAAAAATGAATAAAGAGAATTTACAAAAAGCTTTAAAAGCAAAGGATCAGAAAATAAACTTGATAAAGAAAAACGACGGAATTGAGTACGACAAGGAAAGACAAGACTTTGTGAGTTGCAATTAGAGATACGCAAGGGCCGTGCCATGCCTATTTAAAAAAATTCCGCGCTGGGCCGTGTCGTGCCTCAAAAAGGAGGCCCATGCCCATCTCTACTCTAAATATTAAACACAAATGTGTTTGAAATTCCATACAACAAACTACAAGAAATAAGTATTGCCTGCTTTTCGGCGGCAATCTTGATACAGAATAGGAAAAGCTATACGAAAATCAAATTAACTGATAAGATGTTATCAATATGAAAACTCGTTTTGTTCATTTTTACATAGAATTAATTTAATCGATATCTCCTAAAAAAAATTTTAATTCGGAAAATTTAATACAAAGTAAATCAACAAACTGCAAAGAAATAAGTATTTCCCACTTTTCGGCTGAAAACAAATTATTCTGTTTTTTTTTTCATAAAAATTTGTATATTTTATTAAACAAGTTTTCTGCTACCTTTAGTGGCAACTACATTCAAGGGAAGGAAAACAAATTATTCACATTTAATATTTTTCACATTTTTCCCCAATCACATTTCATTTGAATTATCTAAAACAGAGACTTATAATAAGTATTAACTGCCTATTTAGAAGTTGGCCAATTTTTATTGCCTGTTCCAGAGGCAGTTGGCCAAAGTTACTAGGAATTATCTTTGATTTCAGTTTGATTGCTTGCAACAAACAACAAAAGCCACAAAAACAAATGTCATTAATTAAGTTAATTTGTTGTACGTGTTTCAATGACAAAAAGGCTTAGTTTTAGGGCCGAAATACGAGCATATTCCAAAGGTCATTGAATGATTATAATTCTTGCGCTTAATTAGCTGCTTTCAACTGAAATCGTTGTCTGCATCTAATTAGCTGTTAATTAAATAGAAATAACAGCAACTCTACATGGGATTCTTTCTTTATTATTTTGCGTATTTCTACTTTCTCATTCAGTTTAGTTTGTAATGTTGTTTTGCTTGTTTTGAATTTTATGCTTTTGAGTGTCGGACTTTTTTCAGTAGCTACAGTTGCAACTAATTTACAGGCTTGCCCCCTCAGAGCACAGAGCACAAGTAACAAATCAAACGAGTCCTTTTGTAAATTACATTTGAATTATCCGTTCACTGCTGGCACGTTGTCTTTATCTACCCCCTTCTATCTTTCTCGCTCTGTCTCTCGTTTTGTCTGTCTGTTGGCTCATGCATTCATTTACTGTAGCTCTTTTTACTGTTGCCACTGTTGATGCTGTTGATGCTGCCACATGGCAGCTGGCAAACATCCTTGAACAGACAACGGAACAACAATAGGAGCAAGGATCTGGCATGCAAAGTGGATCAAACAGCCAAAGTTAATAAACACTTTGCTCGTTGTGCACCAACCAACCCCGCACCCCTCAACACTCTCCACTCACCCCTCACTTTGTTTTTGTCCCGTTTTTAGTGTCCATAGCAATTTGGGTTTTGTTGCACAGTGAAATTGAATGCAAATAGAAAAACAAACACACACACGCAGTGCACTTAAATTTACGCGTTTTCCATTTCAATTAAAACAATTTCAATTGCAACTGCCCTCCCCTCCCCCTTCCCGCCCTTCTCCGTTGTGGCAAACATTTAACGCCATGCCACTTCGAGCGCCATTAAGTAGGCAATGCTTTTTGTGTGTGCTCGGCTTTTTAGTGCATGCAAATGGGCTGTGTCGAGTGTGCCACCAAACTGGCTAATTATTTATAGGCCCAGTCATAGCCAAACCAAGCTCCGTTTTAGCTAAACTCCTACTATGAATCGAGGTCGTATACAGAAAGAAAATCCATTCCAAAATCAAGTTTAAAATACTTAATTTAAGCACGCATTTTTTAAGTATGTATTCAGGATTAATCTGTATAATTATGCCTGTATAAACATTAAAATGGGAAAATAAGCCAAAATTACTTGATTCAAGCTAAGAAATTCTAAAAAGGTCCCTTTGATCACCACATTTGCTAAGCGCGAGAGGAAAATTCTCTCTCGGCCTCTCTCATTTCAACTGGTTCGGTGGCTCAGTGGTTAGAGTCGCCGCAATGTCACATTATTAGAACTTCCAGTTTGATTGCGTTCGATTCCCCCCTCTATCGTAGTCAAACATGTGTTTTTAAGTTCTGCGGAATGAAACTCAAAAATAAATAACTCCTGCATTAAAAAAAAAGAAAAAAAAAAGTCAAAAAAGAAAAAAATTAAAAAAGAAGTCTGACAAAAAAAAAGTTACTTAGTAAATATTTTTTTTTGGGCCTGAATTACACAATTTCAGGATTTAATTCGGGATTGAAAAAATCAAGTATTTCATACTTGGTTTAAGAAAATCCTAGATTACCCCACATCTGACATCGTTTCGGATTGAATTCGGGCTAAATATACCAATTTTTTTTTTCTGTGTAGTCACTATTCCTCACTCTGCCATTTGTTCGATTACACAAATGTTCATTGCATTTTTGGGCCACTGCATTTGCCATATCTATCAGCCATGTCTGTCTATTTAATCACTTGATTTTAGCAGTCATTGTCTTGCAGCTTTTGGCATTTTACCTGTGTTTTTTTCCTTGCATTTTGCACAATATGAATGGCCTCGTTTATTGTGCATTTGTTTTGTGCAGTTATCGGCTTAAGCAAATGAATGCAATGCTTCTAACCTAAGTATTCAAATGAAACAATACAAATATGAGCTAGCTTAAGCTTAAAATTCACATGTAATGAAAGTTTAAATAAGGCAAAACTTAATACTGAAGCAAATTTAGACATGTGAAAAAACAATGTTTATTAATTTTCACAAGGTCAAGGAAAATTTACAGATAAGTTTGAGTATGTAAATAATTTATATACAGATTTATATTTATACTTATTTTTTGTAAATGGAATATTCATTTTTTTTAAGAAGACTTTGTTTCCTTTAGTTGGATTTTTTATATACGTTACTTAAAAAAATAACACAGCACACAGACATCTATAAAACGCATGCAGATCAAGTTTGTTTTAAATTTTCGCCACGCCCCTTTCCGCCTCAGTAGATATTAGGAATTTTTTACTAATTAACAATAAATTCTATTATTACCTATCATCCTACTAAATCGTAACAAGATCGGACAAATAGAAGGGTAGTATTGGCTAATTAAAGTTTTTAAAGAATATAAGTGCCTAAAAGCATGCAATAAAAATTAGTTTAAATTTATTTTAATACGTAACGGGTATCCTATGGGTTTCCCCATAAAATAATCCTATAGTCGGGAGCTTGACTATAGCCTTTCCCACTTGTTTTTATTTTAAGCATTTGACGGCTACTTTAGGACTAGAGATAAGTTCGAGAATTGGGGTATTAGGAAAGTCAGCGTCATTCGTCGGTTCCAAGTCTCGTTCTATGTCAGTTTCAAATGCTGAGAAGGAAATCGTCGGACGAACAACATGTCGTGCCTTGAACGGAAATATTGAGCTTCCACGGTTGAAATAGACCGTGGCTGCCTTTTATCGATATGAATTGAGTTGAGGAAGGGGAAATGGGTGGTGGGTGGTGGGTGGACGGATGCGGATAGGGAATGTCGTTGAGTCGCTGTGGCGACGTGCAAAAAACACTTGCCATGTCCTCTGACACTTGAGCGACGTTCAAATGTAACGGAAATGAATTTTATGCTGAGGTGCCAAAGAGCGTAACACTAATAAAAATGGTAGCCAAAGTTGGCAGATACAAATACATAAATGCTAAGGACAGACAGTCAACCAAGTAATTGTTTTGGCAAAATAAAAAATTCACACATTTTATTTAAAATCAAGTGGGAAAGGCTATAGTTCAGGTTCCGACTATAGGATATCCGTTACTTATTTTAATGAATTTTGTAATATTTTTTATTGCATGCTTTTAGACACTTATATTCTTTAAAAACTTTAATTAGCCATTACCACCCTTCTATTTGTCCGCTCTTATTGCGATTTGGTAGGATGATAGGTAATAATAGTAGTTAACGTTAATTAGTAAAAACTTCCTAATATCTTGAAAACTGTGAGTGTGGTGGTTAGTTGAAAGGGGCGTGGCAAAAATTTAAAGCAAACTTGATTTGCGTGATATTTATAGAAGTCTGTGTGCCAAATTTGGTTACTCTAGCTCTTATAGTCTCTGAGATCTAGGCCCTCACACCGACGGACGGACGGACATGGCTATATCGACTCGGCTGTTGATGCTGATCAAGAATACCTATATATACTCTATAGGGTCGGAGATGCTTCCTTCGTCCTGTTACATACATTGCAATGAATGCAATATCCCCTTTTACTTATTTTTTATCAGTAACGGGTATAAAAATAGTAATAAAAATAATTAATGCTTATGGTTTTAAAAAACAAGCTAAATTATTGAGTTTCAATATGTTTAAATATTTATGAAAACAATAAACAGGTATGTAAACTATTTTCTCTGTCAAAATAATTACTTGGCATACTGTAAATGTATTACCAAAAGATAGATACAGATTTGTGTGCATTATTTACGCGTTGCTGGCATTTTATGCTAATAAATTACCAATATGCACGAAGGCAAAACTTTTGTTGCATGCAACTTTTGGTATTTCTGAATGTGGGTGGGGTGGAGTTCTATGCGAAGCTCACAAGCTGCACAAACACACACACACATAGACACATATACACCAAGAGACACGCACACACATACATCAAGCAAAGGAACGCATTTATTATTTTTGGATATTTTTTGCATACAAAATAAAAGCGAAAAATCGAACTATGAAAAAAGTCACAGACATGACACACAAGCAACAACAATAACAACGAAGAGAGAGCATCGCTCTATCTGTGTGTGAGAGTCAGCTTGTATATGTATGTGTGTGTGTGTGCTCGTGTGAGTGTGTGTGTGATCTGTGCATTGGTTGACGCCAAAGAAATTTGGCGTCAGTTTTATGCGGGCAGAAAAAAAAGGTAAAGAGTGGGCGGCAGAGCAAACGTTAAAGGGAAAGAGAGTGGGAAGCAGAGAAGTGAAAAAAGTGAGTGAGAGATGGGGGAAAAAGTGACTAAGAGAGGAGGAAAGGGGAAGTGGCGGCCAGCGCCTCAGACGAAGGGTAACAATGGCTAACAAAAATCCGGAAAAAATAGCAAATCGTATAAAAATAGCAGCAACATACGCACACACACACACACACACACACACACAGAACACATACACATACACATACACAACACACAGCACACACACGTATAAATATAATTCCACGCTTGCAACCAAAATGTGGCCAGAAGAGAAACTGGGAATGGCAACAGCGGCTAATGTGGCAATTGGCAAAGAGGCTTAAACCAGGCGCAGCTAATGGAGACTGACAGGACGGGGAAGGCGGAAGGAGGAAGGATAAAATGGTAGGCGCTAATTGCAGTCAAGCTGACTAAAGATCGCGGGTGGATAGAACGCATTTAATAAAGATTGATCGATAAAACAACCGTTCGACTAAAAGATACTCTTTAATTTCTAATAAAATATCAGATAATTGAATTAAAATTTACCTAGCTACTATACAGTCGAACTTCCCTAACTCGAATCACCCTTATCCAAAGAAAAGGTTCGAGTTATGAAGATATTCGACTTATAGCGTTTTTTTTTCAGTTTATTAATTTTACTGTCACTCATTCAGCTCGAGCTAGAGAGAAATTCGAGTTAGGGAAGCTTAAATTTTTTTCAAGTATTATACTTTTATACTATCAACAACTCTAGTTCAGTCAAAAGCTAAGGCGGCTTTTTGATTATCGATATTAATAAATTAAATTAAATTAAATTAAATTAAATTTAAATTAATTTAATGAAATTAAATAGTGACAAGTTAACACGCATTTTTAAACACATTTTTAATGTGCGAGAAATGTTCACAGCAAAGTTTTCTACTTAAATTCGCTTTTCTTTTGTAAGTCGGTATAAATTGACTTTTTTCAAATAATTCCCATTGAACTGTATTACAGTAAAAGTGGCAGTAAGAAAACCTTTGAAAAGCCTTTTTCAATGGCTCAGTTAACTTACTTAATTTTGACATAAAATATATAAATATGAATGCCAAATTCAAAAATATCTCTCAGATATAATTTATATGGACTATGAAAAACGGGAAACAAATCTTTTATATGATATTGATACTAGTATATTAGCTGCCATATAATCTTAATAACTTTAATTTAAATTAAAAAATGCACAACAAATGACTTGAACCATTTTTGACAAATTAAAATAAAATAAATGGTTTTATTTGGAAAATTATTTAAAAAATGTTCAAGTTAGGATCAGCTATTTGCTGCCAAATAATCTTAATAATTTTCATTGAAATTAAAAAATTCACTACAAATGACTTTCGAAAAATTAAAATAAAATTATTTGGATTATTTTAAAATTTATTTACAAAATTTTCAATTTAAGATCAACTATTAGCTGCCATATAATTTTAATAATTTGGACTTAAATTAAAAAGTGCAAATGACATGAACCATTTTTGAACAATTACAACAATATGATTTGGATTATTTTGAAAATGATTTTAAAAATGTTCAAGTTAAGATCAGCTATTAGCACGATTTTCTTAAAATACTACAATGTGTAGTGCACTCGAAATTCGTGTGCAATTGTGTGCAATTTTTACACCTGGCTGCACCTGAATGCAGATAGAGGAAGCATGAAATCAAGTAGAGGAAACTGCAAAAAATTTTATGCTAAACTCAAGTAGCTATCATATGAGTATTTTTTGGCTGTCAGGTAAATATGGCTGTCGTGGCAGAGATAACGCTAACACCGTTCAACTTTTGCCATCTTTTGCTACAGATTCCTTTTGGGCAGGAACAGGGGCTGGCAAGGGGCGTGTCAATGTGCATGTGCATGTGTCTGTGTCAGTGTGTGTGTGTGTGTGTGTTTAGAGCTATGCATTTGATATTTTTGCAAAAGACATGTAGACAAGCAGCGCACACAAACAAAATCAAAGACAAATATTATTGAAAACCAAAATTTCAAGGTAAACACAGCTGCAAGCTGTGAACTGAGCGGTGCTGGCATTTTTAGGTATTTTTTGTATAGCTATGCTTAGATTACTAAAGTTAGAAAATGTTGAAAAATATGACTTGTTAAAAATCTGTCTATTTAAACCGAGTTCAATTACTTTTCCACGCTGTGAGATAACATTAATATTTAGATAATTCAATCAAAAATATTTTCATGAGGAAATGTAGAAAATAGACAACAATTAACAATGTTGGTAGCCTTAATGTTGTATAAGGATATTAAAATGTATCCAATAAATATAAGGATATTGCCGATGAAGAAATCCCTGATTTAAAACCATGACCGAAACCGTAACCCTTAACCGGTATTAACCGATTGAAATTAAAAAAAAAAATTTATTTTATATATGCATGACAATAAGTTTCGGTTCAATCAATCATGAAATTCCATTTTGTTGTTTATGTGTAATCAACATTTTTAAAACTAATTTTTCAATTTTTATATTTAATTTGAACATAATAATATTTAATTCAAAATCCAAGAATTTTTGTTTATATATTGTAATAACATGTTCTTCTTAAAAAAAAATTACAAATTTAGTTGTTTATGTCAATATCATACCGGTGTATTGAAACCGAAAGAAACATTTAACCAGTAACCGTTACGATACCGATATCCTAAGATTTTGCGAAACCATTAACTGAAATTCTAACTTAACCGAAACCGTAACTGATATCGATATTCATTTCGTTTTGAAACTCTGGAAATTATATTGAAGTATATAAGTCTCATTTTTTTAATTTAAAACTTACGTATTACAACAATTATATTTTGCATGGTTTTTAGCTATTTCTAGCTCAAACTATAAATGTCAACACTACAACTGAGAAACGCTAAAGGAGAATGGGAAACTGGGTGTTTATAACCCTTCGTTTTGTTTGTCTGCTTTGCCAAGCGATGCGATTTTCGTATCAATATTTCAAGCTTCAGTGACAAATTTGCACTGCTGACTTTAAGACCATAAGCAACGGCGTCTTTGAGCCATTTTTCTTATACGTACGTACGTACGTACGTACGTAGGTATTATCTGGGCAGTGGCATCGGCTGGACAAGGACCAACAGCAATTAAGTCTGCGTTCTGGCAATTTACAGAGTGTCGCAGAGTCAGTGACCATAATTCAGAGTCTGGCAAGCAACAGTTGCTGCTGGCCAAAACAGAACAGAACAGAAATTGTAGCATACTTATGGGTTGGGCAAAAACTGCAACGACAGCGGAAAGCGGAAGTGAGAATGTTCCACTGAAAACTAGGTGAACTCTTGAATTTATTGGGTGCTAAAACTCAAAATGCAAGTCAGCGTGCCAAACTTGGGCACAACAAACTGAAATAAGGCCCAAACAAAAGACTTGAACAAGTTGCAGCTGAAAAGAGATGAAAAGCCACATTTTTTCAATTTATATTTAAATATAAAAATAAAATACAAAACTACACATAGAAATTAACTCGAAATTGAAATTAATAATTTTAATAATTAATTTGTTTGGTTTTTATATAAAATAAATTAATTTTCTTTCCATTTTCTTTGTAGTACTTAAAAAATTTTCTGTCGTCTGCTTTAAGTCTACCTTAAATATTAACAATATAACAAATTTGACCTCATTTAAATGAACGACAACTTAAACATTATGTTCGCAGCAAGAAAGACTCTTTTGTTTTTAGCCTTAACACTTTAACTTGGCCAAAGGTTCTTCACGCTGTTGTTGTTCTTAGGGTGGCCAAAAGCAAACGTTAAGCTAGCACTTGAATGGTGTAAAATGTGACGTGATGTGCAAATATTTAATTGCTAACAAACGCCAAAGGCAAGACAATTGGCGCCTGTTTGCGTTGCATTTCATACAATAATAATAATAATAATTGCATATAGTTATACAGAGGGCATCTAATTTCAGAGCTGGAAGGATATGCTGGGTCATAATTATCCTAGTAACGACTATGATCCTGGTCAGTAATTAAAGAGCGTTAGATGCAAATAAATACAAGACTAAAAATAGAAACAATTGTGTACTTAAATAGAAGTAGTTGAACAAAATTAAATCATGCATTATTATAAATCACACTAGCACTTAATTATTGATTACTGCGCTACTCTAATAATACAATAATTTAAAAAAGAAGTGAAATAAAAATAGATTAATATAATGTTTAAGCCTATTGCCTTATTTATGCTTTTGAAGCTCTAAATTAACTGGCATTTAATAAGATTTTGGTCTGCTCTTACATTAAAAACTGTTAATATTGGCAGAGGGGAAATGTAGAGGATTCAATTTTGTTCTAACATTACTGACTAACATTTAACAAAAGCGTTCAGCTTAAGAGCGTAAATTCGTTCTCTTAGCTTACATTACAGAGCAGCGCGCTGTAAACTGATATCGCTGCGTTTGCTAATGTTATCTAGCAGCGAAAAGCACTGTTAGCTAAAGTAGGGGAAGGCAAGTTGCTTAAGCAATTGCTGATTTGTAACATGCCTTTCTCTTTTGCTGCTAACGGCGTTATGTTAAGTTGAGTACTAACAGCATGTTGCAGCCAAGGGCGTCGTCGGCAGGCCGTGGCACGGGGAGACCATTGTCCCCTTACATTCATAACTTTACCTTATGTACCTTCCGACCAAATCGCCACTATACTTTTTGAAAAGAAAGATTTCTCATAAGATTAATTAATGTCCGAGAGCTCGATCAGAGACTAGCATAAGATTTAAAATGAATTGTACTGATATTTATTAAGTCAAACATCCAAATTATTATAATAAATAAAGCAAAAAAAAAAACAAAACCTTCCGACCAAAGTGAATGTGAAAATGTTAAAAAACATATTTTGGCTCCCCCCTCACAAGCTGCCGACTCTCTTGGATGCAGCTATGCAAAAAGCTTTACAAATTTTATGCCAAATATTTGTATGTTTGTTTAGTAAATGTAGTACTAAATAAAAAATTAAAATGTAAATAAATTAATAAAATTATAAATCTTAAAATAAAACTGCAAATGCAATATTTTAGATATTTCGCCGTACATTTAATTAGACACAAAAAATTTATTAATCTTAGCAAATTTTAATATTGGATTTTTTAAAAATAAAAAGCCCTTATTTTAAAATTATTTTAAAGGCTGAAGAATATTTATTTAATTATTTATTGTCAGGCTTGAAGCAGCCAACACATCAATTAATTTAAAAATATGCCACTAAAATTAAAAAATTATATATATTTAAATTCTACGGTTAGTAAGAGAGGGAAGATTGAGTAGGAGAAATCTACTAGAATATGAAGGCAACTGAATTTCCGAGTTCCAACTTAAGCCACGTAAAGCAAAAATTCAAAACTTGTTTTTGAACCGATAATAACAAGTTAACTAATTGACAAATATTTGCTATAGTTTTCAAAAGTAAACAATCGATAATGTACTTTGGTTGCTCGTTTATTTATGTTGTTTGCCAAGTGTTGCCAGTTTAGGCCATTAAATATAAAAAAAAAACAACATTTAATAATGAACTTTATCGCCCTAAAATACTTAACGAGAGGCCTCAACAACAAGTTGGTTGGCAACGTTGCAAGGCAACTTCATGCCACCAATTTAATTAATCTGCACAAAATATGCAACGTTGCAAAAGTTTGCCAGGCGTCTACACACACACACACACACACACATACACACATGCCACAGCTATAATGCTTGACACAAAAAGTGTTTGGTAGTGGGTGTGTGTTTGGTAGAGTGTGTGTGTGTGTGTGTGGGCGCCTAAAAGCAGACAACGGCAAAAGGAGCAGCCAGCAACGGCAATAAGATTACTTAATTGATTTAAATTTGCTTGTCTAGTGGGCACAAGAGGCGTGGCAAGGGGGCTGCTTGATGATGTTGCACAGTGCCTGCTTGCGATGATGAAGTTGTTGACAAGCTCTTTGGCAAAAGAAAATGTAAACAACAACCAAATAACAACAACAAGAAAAAGAGAAGCAGAAGGATAAGAAGAAGCAACAAACAGCTGCAACAAGGCAACAAGGATGTCGCCGCAGAAGTGCAAGTAATTGAAAAGCAGCAGCAAAAGCAACAGCTGCAACAACAACAACAACTGCAACAGCAACACAAACAACAACTCAAGTTGACGTTTGTTGCAGTTGCAGCAGCTTCAAGTGCCCCACACACGACATACAAAACTGAAGAAAATTCGTTGGCAACGTGTCGTATGCGTTATGTCCTTTATAATTACACATAATTAATGGCATTACGCTTTAAGAATGCCTGGCCAACATATTCAATTTGTCAACATATGTCACAGCATCATTCTTTCCCCCTATATACATATTTGCCATCTGCTAAAATTGCTCATACGCCGCTTAAGCCAGAGGCCGAAGTGACTGCGATTCGTGCTTAGGTCCGACACCAAATCCATATACGAATCATTGTCGCCATCAACTGACCCGAATAACGTCTTTGCTTTTTATGTTTTAGACCCTGTACTGATTACGCACAACGGGTAGATTAAGAATTCGTTAAAAGGCAAATGTGTGTAATAAACAGAAAAAGGCGTGCAAGTAAAATTTAAAAAAATTATTAATTCAGTCTCAGAACTGAGGACTTAAATATACTAAAAATCGGAGACAGATAAGACAACTTTTATTTGGTTTCTTGTCTTGTTGAAAAATAAATTTTTGTAGAACATTCTTGTTATTAGAAATCCTACATTTTTTATCACCAAAACCGAGACAACGCAGATCAAGATTCTAGAGTTTTTCAAATAAAATGAGTAATTTTTATACCCCTTATCAGAGATATATTAACTTTGTGCAAAAAGTCTTTTCATTTTACGGCGCTATTAGCAAAAAAAAAAAAAAACACAATTATTTATAAATATTATTACAGGTTTATCAGGGTATCAAACCGAAACAAACATCAATTTCGGTTTACAAAACAAATTTAAAAAATTTTAAAGATTTGTAAATTTGAAAAACAAATATTCAAAAATTTCAAAATACTAAGATCTTTTTATTGAGACAAATATATAAATTAAATTAAATTAAAAATAGGTGACACCTTAACAACATAATTTAGGTTTATGCTTGATCGAACCGAATTAACCGTTATGCGTAAATCGGTTTCTTAACGGTTATTTTGGTTTGGAATAATTTAGATTTTTGGAATTTGGTATGAAAAGGTTACCAATTTGAATCGTTAAGGTTACCAATTTGAATCGCTTAACACCGTTTATGCTTATTTTTTTTTAATTTTTTTAGTTTGTTTTTACAGAGTAAGTACAGGGTCTCTCACAGTCCAGATAGCTCAACTGCTAGTTTTTTGTTTGTAGTAGCTTCTGTTATTAGAGGAGAGTCCACTGCGCCACACGTCACTCGGTTGCAGGCTCGTTAGCATTAGCTGACCAGCAATACCAACAACACCAACAACAACAACAACAGAAACAACAAAAACAACAGGATCCTGCAACATGTTTGTCCTTACAAGCAGCTTAGTCATGCCCTGCAGCGACAACGAGGATGAGGATGCGGATGAGGAGGATGAACACGAGACCAAGCCGAATTTTCACTCCCCTTTTGTTGCTGTATGTGACTTGCATGCTGCTCTTTTGCACTGGGCGCCAAAGTTTTGACTTCAATTTGCAAACAACAACAAAAACCACAAAAAAAAGTGGCCAAAAATAGAGTGTGGTAAGAGACTTGGCTATTTGGTGGGACGTGTCCTGAGCTCTCAGCCAGCAATCATCCAGCAGGGCATCATTAAACCAAACCCAAAGAATGCCCATGAATTGCGAAGAGTGGCAATTTGCAGATACATAGATACACATAAACTACTATTCGATAACAGCGTATTTAATTAGATAATTAGATACAATTCGTATATCTTATTTATACAAGTTTTCTGCTACTTTTAGTTTATATGTCAATTTTTATCTGAAGCCTTGCTCTTTGTTTTGCTTTAAGTAAAAATTAGAATGATTTAAAATATGTACGTCAAGCATTCAAAGCGATTAAATAGCTCTTAATTTGAATTTACGCATCAGTAGAGAGAGAGCAGAAACTTCAGGTTTTGAGGGAGACACTAATAATACTATACAATTTCTGTCTGCTAAAGAGATGCTCTCTGATCACCAGATTCGCATTTTTCCCGTCAAATCTTTCTTTTTTCAAAGGTCATTTGCTAGAAAAATTTGCAAACAGTAAGCAGCGGGAATTATGGCTTTTTTTGTTGAAATTTTTTTTTTCAGATTTTTTTGTAAATGCCTAAATATAGGGCAATTTAAGAACCAATATAAAAAAATTCTTTTCGTGAAATGGCAATATAATGAAGCAGAAAACAATTTTGAAGTTAAGTCAATTCCTATAATTTTTATATTCAGGGGGCCACAATACTTTTGCAGAACTGGCTAAGATTGCCATTGATACTTAACAGTGTACTTTATTTAAGGTAATTGGTTCAGTAGTTAAAAAAATTAAAATATTATATTTCGTTACGAATTATAAATTTACAGATATGGCTTGCGCAGACTTGACAAGTGCTGCTACACATATAACCAAATAAATTAATACGGAAGAATTCAGAAGAATGAGGACCACATTGATGAAATTCATATTTAATGAATAACAGAGCTGATGCTGCTCAAATTGTTCTGTTCCTTTCAGGGCAAGTGATTTTGTGCGCTCACTTTTCCCCTCTCGGGAGAAAATACAGGAATTAATGAATTGAAAAACTAGCTTTTTTATGGCTTTGCTTTTATTAATTCTTCAACTTTTTTGCATCGTTCCTCTAGTCAAAAGCAGCTTGTTTTTTCAAACAAAAGTTGGCAACACTGCTTGCAGTCGCCTGTGATCAGCAGGTCCTCTCTTATTAACTAAGAGAGAGCGTTGCACTGATTGGCCAGAGTCTCATGTCTATGGAAGAAAATGGAGAGCGCGAAGGAGCGTGCGAGTGGCGAGAAGAGCAAAGTGCAAGAAGAAGAGCTTATGTTATAAATAGAGCGACAAATTGCAGTTGCGATGCAGATCAGAAAGCGACCATTAGGATATAATATAGTGCATTTATTACTTAAAGAATAATTTTTATTACTGAATTAATGTTCGATTTATTCTTAGCATTTTTTACGTTTTCAATAGCCGCAAAGATTTAAAGTCCTTTCCCTCGCAGTTCCCCGTCTCGGACGGAAATTGAAAAAATGCAGTCGGCATTTTATTCGGACAGTTTCAAGAAAAACTGTCAACGACAGCAGTAAAACAGAAAACCAAAAAGGAGGAGACGCACATAGACCCCTCCTCCCCCTTCCTTTAAAGCTCTTCCTTTTCAGCCAAGGAGTGGGGGGAGACTGGTCGTGTCGTTCACATAAGGTTGTTCATATATAAAGAATTTCTATTCGTTTCCCCATATGCTTTTTCAAATGCCTGAAAAAAACGGTTGGTGTGGAATTCGCAATTGTGGCGGAGATTTTCCTAGAATTTCAAATTAAATCCCATTTCTCAAATGAGCGATGAAAGTATGAAAACACTTGGATTGTATGAATTCGTTGTAAAAACAAAGCTATTTGTAATGCTTGAGTAAAATATCTACAGCAGCGGTGGGCACTCAGTGGCTCCGGGAGCAGCGACTGCTCCCAAAAGACTCGCTATTGTTGATGTTGCTGTTATTGTTGTGCTCGCGAATTTAGATTTCGTGCCCACTGCTGATCTACAGGCATGTTCTACACGGTATAATAAGGTACTATAAGTTTGGTATAATCCAAGAAACTCTAAGCTTTAACTTAGATACATTTCCAAATTTGAAATTTCTCTCAAATGTCGTTGAAGCAATTTCAATATTCTTTCATTAAAATATTTTATCCTTTCTTTTCTCATGACATTTCTCTCCCTTAATAGTTTTAAACAACACGAAGAGTTTTAAGGGATTTTCTTCGATATTCTGAAACCAATTGTATGAAATGAACTTCACTTTAAATTCACATTACTAACTCCAAGCTTTATCACACCAAAATCCCTGAAAATATCAATGATCGCTGTAAAAAATGATTTCCATGATTCTCATTATTTTGTTTTGATTCTTTATTAAAAATGTAAATTCTGAAAATGCGGAATACCATAGGTTTTGTTGATCTGTTCATATATGTATATGTATGTGGATGCACAAATAATTGGTTGTATTTCATTATCAATTTTCATTTGTTTACATTTTCCGCTGATTCAGATTGATTGGGTTTTTATCTGAGCTCAGCTTCATTTTGAATTACAAAATATTATTTGCATAATTTGTGTACATATCATGGATTTTCCTTTATTTTTTTTTAAGGTTTTTGTTTTATCATATTTATCATATACGTGTCTTTGTGGTTTCTTATGCACACATTTTAGCCGATCACAAAACAGAAGAACCAAGCAACTATTGATAGCAATATACACAATACATAGTACATATATAGTATACATATTTATTGTATTCAAATGGATTGCAAGCACATCGAGCATAGTAAATTGTGGGGAGCATTTGTTTATATATATACTTGTGTATGAAGCAGACGTTTGACAACTCGACATTGTATTTTATTTTATTTTTTTTGGTGGAGAAGGGGATTGTGAAGTGAGGGTGATAGTGAGGACAACGGTGGTCGAGGATGTAATTGAGGATTATACATCAAAGTTTATATGCATTTCATTAAATTTTAGTTCACAACAATCAATTTTGGCTAACACAAATGGATTTGACTTTGCATTATGTTATGTACTTAACTGCCATATGTTGTATATTATTTATTATATTTTTGTTTCGTTTATATCTTTTAGGCATATTCCAAATTTTTGCGACAAGCAAGCTTGTTGTATTTATTCTTCTATTTTAATGCATGTCTAAAATTTCATTTCTCGTGTGATGGAAAAAAACGTGTTTTATGTTTGTTGTTGTTATTGTAATACATTTTGTGGTTTTTTGTTTTTTTTCTTTTTTTTATTGGATATTTAAATCGCTATTGGTTTTTCTTTTTTTTTGGCAACGGCCGCACAACGATGCCGAAATAATGTTGTTGTAATTGATGTTGTTGTTGTTGAGCTGCAAGTTGCCTTTTTGTCCTGCCACAAGAGTGCACCCATCCACCAAAGAATCGATCCGTGTCCATTTACTGATCCTCATCGCCGAGCTCATGCTTAATCTTAGAAAAGTCGAACGTCTCGCCAGTTCCACGCTTGAAGATGTTCAAAACATCCAAGCAAGTTGTCTCAAAATGCGTGGTAGCATCATACGATTCCGAGATGAATATTTGAGACTGCAGACCATCATCGATTGGCTCCAAATAATCGGAAATGGTGACAAACCTTTGTGCGATCGGTTCGAGCAAGTCCAGGCCAGGCTTGATCTCTGCTTCCGGATTCTCAGTTTCCACTGTAGTCGAGACCATGCCCACAAACCAGCCCTTGGCGGCCACCTGATGGGTGGAGCTGACCAGCGATACATAAATGTCCGATTTGCGACCGACTTGCTTTTGTGGAATGATGATTTGAGTGGAAAGTCCATCCTTGGTGCTTGCCACCGGATGGTCCAAGATGCAAATGCAACGAATGACCTTGCCACGCTTGCGCACCTGTTAATCGAATCAAAAAAGAGAACGTTATTGAGACAGTTAACTAAAGACGTGATAACGTGATTAACTAACCTTGTCGGGCACATAGCTGGGATCGCAGTAAACCTGCTTGCATTTGGCGATTTCATCGCCAGAACGCACGCCCACAACCTTGCCGCCCTCGCCAAGGACAATCTCATCAATGGGCTTGTCCAGCATGTAGGTGCCTCCATAGATGGCCGATAGACGGGCAAAGCCCTGCGGCAACTCTCCCAGACCATACATGGGATACAGATATGGCGATTTGCCATATCGCGCCAGCGAATCCGAATACAGTTTAATGCGTCGAATGGTGTTCACAGCCGGCTCGTTAAGATACTCATCGTCACGGAACAGCGCCAGCGCATGGCCAGTAAAGTCCTGGGTGTTCTTGTCCAGCCCAAACTTGTCGTAGAGGCCCTGCATGTTGGCTTTGGTTGGATCAAAGTCCTTCCAGGTCTTTGGGTCATCCTCTCTAAAGTCCTGCACGTAGATCAAGAAGTTGCGGAAGCGACGCTTCTCAAACATACCTGAAGCACAAATAAACAAGAACATTTGAATTGTTAATAATATTGGTACAAATAAAATATGAATTTATTGAATAACAATAAAAATTTAAAGCTTAAGATTTATATTTAAATAAATATTTAAAATAAAAACTAAAATTACTTTCCAATCAGACACTCAGACACAATGTTCCAACCAAATGATGTGGTTAGAAGGATACAATGTTGCCAGATAAGCTTATTTCAAGCTAGCGTATTTGAAAATGGAAAACCTTAAAAAAAATTTTAAATAGCTTATAGCCATAAATCTGGCAAAAAGTTCATTTAGAATAAAAATATATATGATTTTATGAAAATTTTTACACATTGCTCACAAATTGGTAAAATTCATCTTATTAAATGTTAACACATTATTGACGCTGTCAAATTTTAGGCAGTCGTGATAGATTATAAAGACGCAGGGAATAATAATCCATTTGAGTCCCTTGCTTTTTATTCAGATGAATATTATAAAACAAAGGTTTGTTTTTTTGAATCATACTTATTTATTTAATATTCATAATAATCATCAACTTGCCACTTAAATATGTTTGTCTTATTCAGAAAAAAAACTATAAATAATATAATACAATTTTATATTTATTTATAGCTAATTTTAGCTTATTTTTAGTTAGAATCTAGCTTATGGGTCGCTCAACACCTAGCAACACTGGTAGGATCTGTTAAAATTCACAACTATATAGAAATGGGATTTATTCAAATGTTGAGTTATGCTAAAAAGGGGAGGGACTTTAAATGTATCCCCTAGCGACAGGCAAGAAGACAACTGAAACGGCCAATTTGTGGGTAAACCACCACCACCACCGGTGGCTGAATGACGTCATGCGGTCGGTCATATGTGCGGTTTATAACGGCTCATTGTGAAAGGGTTCAATGCGCCTTGCGTGCCTACTTTTTATGGCCAACTCACAAAATTGGCAGTAGCAACAACGAATGGCGGAGAAATTCGCAAATAAAAGCAATCAAACATGCATCGCAATTGGCCAATTGCGTTTTGTAATATTCGACTCTCAATTGTTTAAATTTGGCCAAAACAAAGAAAACACAACAACAACAATTGCAGGTGCTGAAAATGAATCAGCGCAACGAACGGTTAATTACTTAAAATGTAAGCGCAGAGTTGCCATATGTGTCATGTAAAACAGCTGGCAACACTCGCATTCTAATTGGCAATAAATACATGTGTGTGTGTGTGTTTAAAGAAACACAAAATAATGCGTTTATTAATCTTTCTATTAAGATTTACACGCTCATTCGCCATGTATGACGATGAGAGTACAGCATCAAAAAATAAAAAAGCATAGACGACATTCGTAAAATGCGGGGCAGGAAGCAAGACGGCTTTAAGCGCTCACACACACACACAAGCATAGCACACAGCAGGGCCACTAACAAATACGTGTCACAGTCAAAAGCAAAAACAACAGCAGCGAGTGCCATTCGCCGAATGTAAGCCGAGACAAAGAAATATGGAGAAAACGCAAAAGGGGAGCGCAGATAAGAGCGAATTATGTATGTACATAGAATTTTCGCAGGTACTTTTTGCAATATTACAGTTGGTATGCAATAAATTAAGAATTATATTCCATAATCGGATCGACAACTTACCCATGAGATCAGATGCCAGCGCCTCCTTTTGATCCACCGGCACTTTGGCAATTTTTCCACCCTTGTAAACGTAACTGCCCTCAATTGACTTGAACTCCAGATAACGGGTAACGCCCGTGTGTATCAGCAGCTTCACTAATTGCCCATTGGCCATTAGAAACTTGGGTATCAAGTCAACATTCCAGTCACGGCCACGCCCGAATTTCTCGCCAGGCGCCTCCAGACCATAACGTTGGAACAGCTCCTCCAGCGGCGTAATGGAGGCCGATTCGCCGCCATAGTATTTGTTGCGATCAATATGCAGGACTTTCTTGCCCGAAACGGAGAGCATGCCGCTCAATATGCACTCCTTCAGGCCGGTGCCCAAAACTATCGCGTCGTATTCCTCATTCATGATGGCGTTTTTATTACAATGCACCAGCTACTTTTTTTAATTCCAAAAGATTTTCACTTTGCGACGTTGACGACGTTTTTACAATTCTCGTTCAATACAGTTTTCTCTACTCGCTTGAAAATGTTGGGTTGCTCATGAGTGAGTGAACTAAAAAGAGTTGCTCCCTGAAGTGAGCAAGTGAACCAGTCTCTCCTCTCCGGCGGCCATCATTAAACACCAAAAGCTAGTCGCACCACTTACTCCAGTGTGCTGTAAAGCGCGCTATCTCGCTCCCGCTTAACGCTTAACGTTTTCTGATCAGCTGATCAATCAGCTGCAATAAAATTTTCTCTACTCGCTTGAAAATGCCCAACTTCTTATCTTTTCTCTATGGATTTCTGTTATGCTGTTCTCTGGTCTCACTGCACAAAACAGCTGTTAACATAACAACGTACGTGCTGCCAACCGCTTATGTGGCCATTCCCTATTCGGCGCGCTTTTCAATTTCCGACGCAATTACTTTTTTTTTTTGCAAACAAAACATTTAACACAGAATTTTTTTTTTTTAATTTTCAACACTAATTTTAAACCTACTTCTCTATAAATATAAATGAAACAAAACTTTCTCGATGCACACAGTATTCAAACAATTGGCAGCACTTTTTCCAAAAAAATTTCGATATGAACTATATCTTTTTATTTAATAGCATCTATTTTTTCGTTTTCCTTTAATTTTTATGTCCAGGTGTGACTAGCTCGCAACATTTTATAATTGTATGTCCTTTATTTTCACTTATTAATGGCTCGGATTATTAATGCAAATTTAAATAAATTTTAAAAATATTAAATCTCTTGTTGATGTGAAATCCAATTTTAACTCCGATAGATTCCAGTGTTGTCGGAATATGTTCGATGTATCGGTATTTGTAGCATCACGCATTTCGATACATCGCACAAACAGATGACCAAACTATCGAGTTAAACGAATTTGGCTCAGTCAAAAAAAAAACATTGAACGAGACGGACGCGATTGTTGTTATTATTTTTGGTTATTACTTTTGTGTCGTCGTTTGTTGTTTCCTTGTGTTGCCGAAGAAATAGATAATTATTTGCATTAGCTGCGCTGCAAATAAAAGAACAAATTGCAATGTAAATGCTTTCATGATTTAATTCATAATAACAAGAAAATTGAAAAAATAATATGTTGCATTAGTGTGTGTGAGCATTGGTACGAAACCCAAGTGTGTGTGTGTGTGTTGTGTGTGAAAAAGTGAAAATGCAATTTGGGCCAAAATTGTATTGAAATTCTTAACGACAACAACAGCGACAGCAAATTCGTGGCAAATTTAAAGAGTCCAAGCCACTAAAAGAAATACATAGATATGTACGTGTTATAAGAGCCCATGTATGGTCTTGGCGAGACGGAAGCGGGAACGGGACGGGGCGAAAAGTGAGCGGTTCGTTTCATTTCGTTGTGTTGTGTTGCGTGTTATTTGTGGTGCGAAAGTATTAGGAAGGCAAACCATAATTAAATTTATTAATTGAATATTATTTGAAATGAAATTGAACGTCAATTTCAAGGAATCGTCATCATCAACCACAAGATTGCAATTTTAATCAATTCTCTTGTTTGCTTGTTTTGAATCGTGTTGCTGTTGTTGTTGTTATTGTTTTTATTTTTGACCTCGGTTATGAATTGCTGTTGCTATGTCTAAAATCTGTTCTCTTTTTCTACAAAAATAGCAATATATTTAGTGTATGTGTGCACACAAAATTGTGATTAAGCAGAGAATTAACAAAACAAAAAATCAATTTAAAAGTGCTACAAGAAATTACCATATCAACATTCGCATAAAGAACGTTGCTTTTTCATTTGGGTAAGTTTTTAAAGAACAAGTTTGGTGCTAAATTGACTCTTTTTTGTATAATTGTATTGCAATGTATGTAAGCTGAACAAACCCAGAAAAACAAAACACAAACAAAAAACGAGTTAGTTGCTAAGAACCAGTTACTCAGTTACTTTGAACAGTCTCTCTCTCTCCTACTCCCCCTAACCAGCGAGTCTTTACCTGACTCGCATCGCAGCCTCTCTCTCTGACTCGACCGCCAGTCGCAGACTCACACTCACACTCGCCCATACCCATACATGCAAACATTGATTGCAGCGTTGCCTCCTCTTTCTTACCCTCTCTCTGTCCAACCTACCGGCATTCGATAAACAAACACATACAAATAAAAAATAGAAAAAAAAGACTGTCTTTTCTTAAGTCTTGTTTATTTACCCTTTGTTGTTTATCGATAAAAATAAATGTCAAAACTTCAGTTTGCGATATTGTTTCATTTTCTATTCGGCCAATAAATAAAAATACATAAATTACCTATAGGGTGTCTTCCAGTTAGGCACTGTCAGATACAATATTTCTAGTTGTTCATAACTGCGCTTTTTGAGGTTTCTCGTTAAGATTTACAATGTTGCCACATTGTACAGTGGTTAAAAACTGGCTGTAATAAGTAAATAAGCAATGGCTGCTGAAATTTGATTGAATACATATTTTCAGAATATTTAAAAATTGAATATTGCATATTGCACCTCTTCTTCTTTGACACACGGTGCGATGTCTTATATTTCTGTCAGTGTATGCGTCTTTCTTTCTTATAAGCTCTTCTCAATTTAGTCAACCAACGCTAAGGTTGACGGACATTACTCTGCTAATTGCATCCGCGACAACACTCAGAGAAAAATGTGAGTTATTATTAGAAAAGACAAAGCAAGATAGATTTAGTAACCTTTTGTCAACGTTTTGACAAAATACAAAATTTACAAAAAAAAAAAAACATTTTTTTGTTTTGTTATGTTTCATTGAGATTCCTTAAAACTAGATTCGTTAAAAATCTTATAGTTTTTGATTAAAAATATTACTTAGCTAACGGTATTTAATGGAAATCTCGGGAAAACCAAATAATTTGGAATCCAGTTGGTTATTCGGTAACCATTTGATCTGATTGAAACAATCATTCTCTTAGCTAGAAAAAATATATATACTCTATCGGATTTATTTGATGTGTGTGCGTTACGCATTCCTAGAATTGATTATATTTTTATTATTAGATTATTTTGTAATTTATTATGTATTTGCTTCCAAGTGCCCCAAATATATATGGGCATTTCCCCAGAAATGTCAACCGAGTCCAAAAACTTTAAATTGATCAAAAATCCATATCTTGTGAAATTTTCAGAAATGTATTTGAGTCATTTATTCAAGCAATTGTAATAAATTTACTTTTTCTATATTTTTGCCCATTTGCTTAATAATTTACTTCCAAAATGAACAGTTTGTATTTTTTCGATTGAACTAAGAAAGATTGTAACATAAACCATTTTAATACATATAAATAAAAGGTTAAATTAAAAACCAGTTTTTCGAGCTCATTTCGATATATAATTTAAACAAAGTGTAAAAAATAAACTACTTAACATTTTTGAATTAAATAAGAAACATTTTTAAGATACTATAAATCAATGCATTAAATTTAAAAATTGGTCTCATTAAAATATATCTTCAGATTTTGCAGAAATCAGAGTTAGAACTGGTCGCCAAAGAACAAATGCCTTGGTTTTTTTAAATTATTTTGAAAAAGTTCAATTGCATAAAATTCACCGCAGCACCAAATATAGTGCTTATCAAGACCGATAAGTTTCGCCTTTTGTCACAATAAAATAATGTATTGGCAAATGCTTTTTTTCGCTTTGAATTTCCTATAAAATTATAAAATGATGCTGATTAATTATTAATAATAAGATATAATTTCAAATGTTTTATTTAAGTAAATTAAAACTAATGTTTTTTTCTTTTATCTACTGCAATTTCACTGATTCTCAGCGCACAAATCTATCTTTCATAAAAATCTTTGCAGAATTTTCTTTGAGTGAATATCTGCACATTGTGTGACTGTTAACTGTTTTAACGTTTGTCGTCGTTTTTTCTGTTTGTCTATGCAATCTATTCGACGATCTCACTCCCAGTCCCGGTCTCTGTCTCCGTCTCTATCTCCAGTTCTGTCTCCGTCTCAGTCTTTTGCTCTGTTTTGTTGTTCGTGTGGCCGCAGTTACCGTTAACGTGGCGCAGCCAATTGACTCCAATTCCAATTGGCGCTGCAACAAACGGAAGCGTCAGTCGTCTTTTCTTGTTTGCATATACAGACATACATATATAGTACATAAACTTAGATCTGAGAGACTCGTTCCATTTAGTTGGTTTGGTTTTACTGCTGTAATTATTTCCAGTATTTGTCTATTTTAATGACCGCATTTTCATACCATCATCACATACAATATATGCAATACAATGGCAGCCGCCTATAAGCGTGTTTATTTATATTTTGACGCGATTTACGACCGCCGCTTATCACCTTATCCCATTACGAACTACCGAATAACGTGGCATTTGCTTCACTTTTCTGCCGTGTCATAAAGTAGATATATCTACAAACAGTACATATGTGAGTGTGCATACTTTATTTCAGACTTGATAAGCTCCCTTGTACCAGGTATACGTGGCTGGCATTTCAAGCGAATTCTCTTATCAATACTTAGTTCCGCTCTATCTGACAGTTTGGCATTTGGTTCGTTTGCGCTTTTAGTCATTTTGACGCCCAGCGAATCGAATGAATCAATCTTACCTATTACGTACACATACATACATATGTTGGCTCGTGTCCTATTAGAACTGCCCTACGTTAATGAACGCCCTTATCAAATATCATTGCATCGATAAGACAACAATTCAATGCTACATGGATTATGCCACGTGTTTAAGTATATAACTATTTTTATTTAAGTAAAAGATAGTTTTACACTCAATATCTATGATCAAAATAAATTGTCAGAGCACTTACCGATTTCAAAAATATTTACCTTTTGGGGTGAAATTTTTATTTATTTCTGATTTCTAAAAAAAAAAAAAATAAATATAAATATTTATATACAAGCTACTACAGTTTTTAATAGAATATGAATTTGTCACATTTAAGTCTCGAATTGTTTTAACAATTAGTTTTCATTACGAACTTGGAAATTAAATATTCCCAATCTGCAAACAATTCCATCCCATTTTTAATGTGATTCCAAAGACCATAAGTCTTTCCATGTGTTTGTCGTATATATTTGCAATTTATTTTCAGAACAGGGTATCTAAGTCCATAAACATTTGCATTCAAAATTAGTTTGGCAATTCTTTATTCAGCCCACACTTGAACTACTTTTAAGATTGTTTACTTTTTCGTGATGTTCTCTTTTCTATAATGACGTATTTACAATACAAAAAAGTATAAAGTTATCTGCTTAAATTGTTGTTTTTTGTCTTGAAATACACGTTCCAGCTTCGCCCACTTGGCAGATAAATTGGCAAAGCCAAAAATTGAAAACTTTAATATCTTTTGCAAAATATGCACATCCGCTTATGGTTTTTTTTTTTTGCAAGATTTCATTTCATTTCTTTGTCCGGTTGTTATTTTTTTTGTCTAACATGATTAATTGCCGCTCTTTAATCGTTTCTTATGCTTTTAACTGCACTGCAAAAACAACAGATTACAATTTCTGCATTTTCTTCTACTCTTCTTCCATCCATCTTGCCTCGCCATTAACATTAACGACTTCAACGTCCAATATCATTTTCTATTGCCATGCACAGGGCAGTAAAAGTGAAAGAATGGGAGATGTTTTATGACTGCCTCACCCTCTCCCTCTCCCTTACAACACTGCACATTGGTTTCAAAACATGCCAACGAGAGCAACAACACTTCTACTTAAAGATATTTCAATGAGTCAGACCTTTTAAATGAATCATGTAAATTCTTTTGGTGTTTCCATATTAAATAAGTTTGAAATTTATAAATATTATTTGTTTTATTTTAAATTAATTTTTTTCTTATTATCTTTTTTTATATCTTTATTGATTTGCTTCAGTTACTGACAGATCTACCCTCGTTTGTAATATATTTATCTACGCCAAAGAACAAAACATGCCACTTATAAAAATTACTTTTTTCTTACATAAATTTGAATAAATATGATAAATCGCCTCGGAGTGAATCAGAGCAAAAACAAAAATTGGTCTAACTGAATTAATTTATATGTTAATTTATTGTGTCAAATTGTGGTTGGGTGCTCAGACTCATCTCGACCAGGAATCCCCCAGCTGCACCGCCCCCAAGCGCAGCTGACAGTCAGTCAGACAGTCCAATAAACTTATTCGTCAATTTAAATTGAATGCATTGCGCCACGCCCCGAGCCCCGCCTTTTGTCAACAGTTATTAATTAGTCGTGCAACTTTTTGTTGTCATCGATGTTGTAGTTGTTTTTTTTTCTTTATTTTTCGCAGTTTTTTTTCATTGACGATTCTCACGCGCCCATGGAATTTTTCCCATGTGGTGTCAAATGCAACACCTCGCTGCTTGACTCCATTGTTTCAATGTAATTCAGAAATTAATGGTTCTCCAGGTGTGCATACATATAGATTTTTAAGTTCAAACTGACAAATTGCTTGCTTCTCAAACTTAAAAATTATATCGAAATAATAGAACAAAATTATTAATGATCCCACGATGAATATAAACTCTATATCAATTAACTTTTTAAGCTTAAGTTATTTTTATCAAATTATAAATTCAATATTTTTACATTACTTTGGTTTCTGACCTTTTTTATATGAGTAACATATTTATAAAGGAATTTATTGCAAAAGTAACTGTCCCACTACATTTATATATGTATATTTAAGTATTCTTATCTGACTCATTAGCAATTGTCGTCAAAAAAAAGAACAAAAAAAACAAAAAAAATTGTTGAGTTGAGAAATTAATCTCTTGACCGTTAAATGGCAACAGCTGGCAAAGCTCAAGTGATTCAATTTTTTACAATACATACATATTTTTATATATACATATATAGATATATATACAAACTGATAAATAGCATTCACTTTCTGTAATTGGCAAATGCACATCGAGTAAAAGACGAGGAATCGATCTTATCTTAATTCAAGAGCCACATTTCCTCTGATGAAGTTATTTTAAAAATCACTTCACATTGTTTATCTGCCAAGCAATACTTTTTTAAATATTTTTGATATGCCAAATTCCTAAACAAATACAAATAAAAACGCGAAAATATTCGTATTATTTGTGAAACTGTAAACATTCGCATTTTTTTCATACCTGATCGGCAATACGCCATAATCGCAGCTGAAACAACAGCTGTTCCTTAGCATCGTCAATTAATTTTTCCATCAACAAACAACAATACTTTCCCACTTTTATATCATATGAATTGCGCCATTTATCAATTATAATATATTTGAGAAACATATAAATTAAGATACATTTTTATGTATCCATTTTTGAAGAAAAATTGTGATTGTAAGGCTTTTAGCATGGATTTCTTAAAATATCATAGAACCAGACAAAAAATAAATATTAGGAAAATTAATTAAGTTGTAATTTGAAATATTTCGAATGATTTATATCACAAGTCCTACGCATAAATACCAATAACAAATCTAAATGACAATATGATGATAGAGTATTCAAATGTAATTTATCTGTCAGTCTCTAACATATGGCAAATACTTATCATGCTCTTATTAACGACTCTCCTGGGCAAACGAGCTCTAATTAATTGTAATTGCGCCATTTGATAAAATATCCACATCATAGAGACTAATTAGATTTAGAGCTGGGTTTTATTTGATATCATTACTATAATTTAAAAATATAATTCTTTAAAAACAATTGTTTAACATTGCGTTTTATTTAATTCGTTGGGATTTTTTTTTAAACTTTTGGACATTACGCTTCCGTCTGATTAATTCATCATATCTTTGTAGTATTGTTTCTGAGCCAAAAAGTAATCTGTTTCAAATCTTTTAGCTAATTACAATAATTACTCTCAGTGAAAATAATTATTTTTCATTATATACCCTGTAACCTTACACGTGGCTTAAATATTTAAGTAAAGTTTGATGAATCTACAATATATATATATAAAATTAAAACGTTTTTAATTAATGCACAACGTTAAAATATGCAGAGTTAGATTTAATTTATGTCGGTATCTTCTATTCTAGCAGTACAAATATAACGTTTTAACATACTTGTTTTATTATTGTGTTGGCAATTTTAGCTCAACAGCTTATAAATTATTTTATAATTACTATGCCCATAAATGTATTTTCAATGCAAGGTTAATCGATGATTGAACTGAAGCGTACAATAACATAATACATACAGATATATGAGTGTCTATTTATTTTAAAGGTTCAAAGATACATGATGAATGTGTACAGAAAACCAAACCGCGCAATATTCACCTGTTTACACACAAAAAAAAAGCTGGAAATTGTTATAAACACCGCACTTATTTGCCAGATGTTTTGGGCACTATAAATGTATCTAGATGTATGTATCTATCTATGAGATACATCGACACACAGCCCACAATATTTGTTTTATTGAAAACACAATGAACTTTGAAAGACCGCACATTTATTTTTACGCCTTTCCGTTCGTTCCCTCGTGCCTCCGTGGCTTATTGATAAGCAATTTGGCATTTTCCTGAGGCTTGGCATTGTTTATATTTTAAGTTTATTTCGCATGTGCGTTTACTGCCCTTACACTGCCATCTAAAAATAAATTCCATTTAATGCCGGGACAGGAACCACCGCAAGCCACCGAGAGACCAAACCCACAGATTTTAAAAGCTCCCCAGCACTTCGAAATCAAGCCACATACATACACAAGCTCTTTTGAACTGATTCAAGTGGTTTGTACTAATTAATTAGTGCGCGGGTGCGTCTAGTGAGCCATTGAGGACTTAACAAATCTTTGTAGATGATATTTGAAAAAGATATTTCGAAATTGTGTGCGGAGTTCTAAGATAACTTTATCTTTTTTACCCATTTAATTTATTTTTGCGATATACCATGTACACGTAGTTCGATTCAGAATTGTATTAATACGTACATTTGTTTTTTTAACTTTTTATACAAAATATTTTTATCCTCCGTACTGAACTCTCGTACCCTTGTAGACGGTATTATCTATTTCTTAATAGGTTTTGAATTTTTAATCAATTTTATGTATAATAATAATTTCTAAGTATTCTTCCCATAATCCGGCAACTGGGTAAAAATATCTAAAAGTAATTCATTCTAAATCTATTGCTATCCAAAATACAGCCTATTATACTCCTACTGCAGATAAAGGGTATTGATCTTTGAATGAACTCACGTCTTTTCTTAAGTTTTGAAAATAGTTTTTGGCCTATTGTGTGCACTTTTGCTGGTTGCTCAACTTTTTTTAAGGCTTGTCTCTCTTCATATATTTTTTCTTTTTTAACTTTTTATGGTTTTTTGGCACGACAACAATGCAAAGAATAAGTTTTAAGTTCAGTTTACAGTTGTGCCGTGTCATTCACATTTCGGTTGACCTCTAATTTCTTTGAAGCTTTTGTTCAAAACGATTTCGTCTGATTTTGTAAATGATAACTTTAAAGTTAATACTGCTTTGTTAAGATATTATTCATCATTAATTTATGTGACTATGTAAAATGTACTTTTGCAGTTTTTTGAATAGAGCAAGGACATTTTACAAATATTTAAATATATATGTTGTCATCTATATTTAACCCTGTATAAATAGATCAACGCGGGAGATGCAGTTCGAAATGATTGCCTAAAAAAAGATTATAATCGACACCAAACGAAGATAGTTCCTTATTTGTTTTATTATTAGAGTCGCAATAGTCGACAAATTAATTTTTTTTGGTTTTGTTCTTCCTTTATTTCAATTATTTAATTAATATAACCGTTTTAGATTATAGAATATCGTCACAAAGTCAGAATACCCCCAGATAAAGTGTATTCAACACATAAAATAGCCAAGAAAAACAGGCGTGTGCCAAATTCAAATTTAGATTTGTGTGTCGACATGCGGTTTATTGCTGTTGTATTTTATTGTACCAAATATATACATACACAAAACCATGTGTATAAATATGTTTCTTTAAGCATACATACAACATACGTATGTACATATGTATATGCAACAATTTACTACCGAAATTAGTTCACTTAATGAAATTAAATAAAAACTGCCAAAAGCGCCAAATTTATAAATGTTGCTTATTTTTTCTTGAGTTGTTCTACAAAACTGGCAAAAGTCAGCGCTGATTTAGAAAAATGTTCCAATTTGGAATTTTTGCGTTAAATTTATTTGTTTTTGCATTTGTATTTCCTCAATGCTCGATCGGTTATGCAATTTACAGCTCATTAAATTGTAAACTATACAAAAATTGTAATTATTTATTTACACGTGCTTTTGATCCAAATAAAGTTTATGTACTATGATATGTGGATATGTGTATGAATAGAGTTTATTTTCCCTGAGATAAATATTATAATGCATCTTCGTATTTGTTCATGAAAAGTTTGACTATTTTGTATTTATATTGATCTTGATTTTTGTTTGCAATAATTGAGCGCTGAGAGATTTGCCTTTTTCTTCAAATAATTTGTAGAAATTTTTGGTTTTTTCGAAATTGTTAGAAAAATTCATGAATAATTTTGATTTAAATGTTATATTCATTCGTCCGTTTGCTCACTTTGATATAAATTCTACCTCGTGTCTCGATTGATTTATAATATGAGCATCAATCCATTCAGATTATTGTTCATGGTCGCTGGGGACTGTTGAACTTTGAAGTTCTCTGAGGAATATCGAAATGCAAACCATTGGCATTGCTGTAAAATTATGTAATGTAATAAATTCACTGAATTTTAAATGGTTGAATAAAGCGCATTTTATAATTATGTATATCAGCTGATTATAAATAAGTATATCAGCTGATTATAAATAAGTATATCTAAATTATTCAAATGGTATTCGCTTTTTCTAGTCGTTTCTAAATTATTTAGAATAAGTTTAGATTGAAGACTGATTCTTTTTGAGAATTTTATATGATCATAAACACAGAAATGTTCGTTGGCGATCGTAGGTCTTTACATATGTGAGTTAGTGGATTGAGTGACTGAGTGTATTCAAATGGTATTCACTTAGTATTCGTTTGACTCTTGAAATATATGATGCATAAAGTTCAATTTCAATTAGTTGCAAATAAGACTGAAAAATGCATTATATACAAGCTTCCTATTAACGAATCTATCTAGTGTTTTCGACTGACTTTCACTCAGTATTCACTTGATTCTCCTGAGATATCTTAAGAATAAAGCTTATATTCAGTTCTGGTTTGCAGACCATGAACTTTGTCGCTGGCCATCGATCAGTCAGACTTAAAACACCCGACACAATCTTCCCACTCTTCACACTCTTCCCACTCTCCGCTCTCGTCTTTTAATGCTCTGCGTGACCTCGCGTTACTCTTTGACCTTGCGAGCCGTTCACAGTTTGGTTGTTTGTATTTTTTTGTGGCGTTTTCGTGATATTTTACGCTTTGTGGCCATTTGCAGCTTATCGGAAGCTTCAAATCAAGGGCGCACTTTGAAGCACGCAGCAACAATGAAGCAACGAATAGCCGCCAAATGGGGTGTGTGTAGGTAGGGTGTCTGGTGGGTTCGACAAACCTTTCAGTGTGTTTATTTTTATACCCATTACTTGTGTTTCATAGAGAGAAGGGGTAGTAGAGCACTTGATGTACATAATTTTAAACATCTGAAATATTACATTTTTATTAATGAGTCTCGTAATTATTAATGTGCTCAATGTTCAGCCTCAATTTCATATCAATAAAAATTAGGAAAATTTATAAAAATTGTTTAAATGAATTTTAAAAAAAAAAGTATTTTCGCCCAACGTGGGGCTCGAACCCACGACCCTGAGATTAAGAGTCTCATGCTCTACCGACTGAGCTAGCCGGGCGGTGTGTTGGTCAACGAAATATATGCGCAGCTAAAGTCCATGCTAAGAATCTGTCTAACGCGTGTGGAATATATATTTTTGTGACGACTGATCACAATTGATATTAAAAATTAGATAAATAGAATTAAGCGGAAAATTCTGGGTCGATATAGAAATATTTACCTGTCGGTTTGGACCGTAACGATTATAATTTTTAAAATATAAATATTAATTAAAAGTTATTTGCTGATTTTTATCAAAAACATTAAATGAAAACTCTTATTTTTCAATCTAAATAAAAAAATTATAAAATAATAATTATATTTCAATTTTTATATAAAAATTATAATTTAACTCTTATTTTCAATTTTTATTCTAGCAATTGAAAATAAAAGTTATGTTTAAATTTTTATTATAAAAATTGAAAATAAGAATTATTCTTAAATTTTTATTATAAATGTTGAAAAATAAAAATTGAAAAAATACAGTGACATGTACATACAAAGTCATAGCCCTCACCGCCCCTTGAGAACGAAAGGCATCTTCCGGTTCAAAAGACATTTGCATTCAATTTTTATTTTTCAACTGTTATAATAAAAATTAAAGAATAACTCTTCTTTTCAATTTTTATAATAAAAATTGAAAAATAACTTTAATTCTATAATTTTTAAATACAAACTTAAAATAAAAGTTTATCCATTTACTTATAACTCTCATTTGCCGTCCCAGGTCCAAACTAGTAGATCTCAGAGGCAATAAGAGCTAGAGCTACCAAATTTTGTGATAATGCTCCTTTGAGTCGTATTTATACAACGGTCTTTTCCTTCCTTGCAATTTAATCTATATCTAATAACCAAAAAAGCTATCTTGTAGTTGAGAACTTGATTTTAGCGTTCTAGCTTGTTTTCGCTGCCATCAAAACTGACTCCCTCTCTATATCTCTCTCTCGCTCTTTGCAGGTGGTCATGGCTGTCGTAACTGATGCGTCAACGTGGACGACGGGAACGGTACGGGCGTAAGGTGCTAATTGGACCGTTCCCGCTATATGAAAGAATCAACAAAGAACTGCTCCAACCGAAACGCACACGAACTCAAACGTAACCTCATGGTGTTGGCCTGTGAAGATGCCTTCAGCGAACTCCGAAGACTTGCGGCGAAAGTTTCTAGTTGTGCAACAACAACGCTCCGCACCACCCAACCTGGCTGGCGACAATCTCGGCCAGCTACAGCAGCACAGCACAATGCCAACGACAGTTCCCGCGCTGGGAACGAACGGCGAACCGGAGCGCACCTATGTCTTTCCGGGCACACATCAGGTGGGCAATGCCGCAGCAGGTAGCATGCCCGGCGGACCTGGCATACCCGGCGTGGCGATCATATCCAGCCATGGCAACGCCACTCTCAATCCCGCTGGACAGTCGCGCGGTGGACATGCGCGATCCGTCAGCCATGGCGGTGGTGCTATTGTCGCGGTCGGTGCCGGCGGACGGCCGATTAAGTCGGCCATGAAGGGACATCAGCGTGCCTTCTCCCAGGGCCAGATTACGGACTCGCCGTCCGGCAGTGCTGCACCTGCGGGTCGTGGCCACAGTCGTGTTGGCTCCAAAACGGACTTTATTCTGCCGCCGGGACACAAGGATGAGCCGGTGAGGGAGCGGGAATTCGGTCCTTCGGCGCCCAGCTCGGCAACTGGCGGACGTGGACATTCCCGTCAAGCATCCCGCTCCGAATCGATCTACACACTGCGACGAACGGAGGTGCCGCCTTGGTGGAAGCGTTTCACTCTCTGCAACTACAATACCAACGATAAGTTCGAGGAGCGCAGCTACCGCATGGTGGTGCCCAACCACACGGTGCCACCAAAGACACCCAAACGGGAGCATCCCAATGGCCAGTTTGTGGGCAACAAAATACGCACAACCAAGTACACGCTGCTCTCGTTCATACCGAAGAATCTGCTGGAACAGTTCCATCGCGTGGCCAATTTGTATTTCATTTTCATCGTTCTCCTCAATTGGGTGCCGGCCATCAATGCCTTTGGCAAGGAGGTGGCCATGATTCCGGTGCTCTTTGTCCTGGGCGTGACGGCTGTCAAGGATCTATTCGAGGATCGACGTCGAAGGGCGTCGGATAAACGCATTAACAATACAACCTGCCGTGTCTATGATGGGTGAGTCTCAATTTTAAATTATTGTATTATTTCTACAGATTTTAGACACAGCCAGTATTATTTGTAGATATTCTTTATCCATGTTTTTTTTTTCAGTTACGTATTACTTAAAGTCTTACAAGTTTTTAAAGAAATTACTGAAGTTTCTATATCAGCATTTTTGTATAACAAAAAGTATATATACATTCTTATAGTGTTTTTTTTTTTTAAAGATTAGCCAAGTTTATATATTCTACTTATAAGATAGATAAACGGCTTATTTTAAAGAGATAAAGATTATTTTTATATTAAAAGTGGGCTAGCTAAAATTATAGTGTATAGAAATGATACTAATGTACCATCAAATGTTTTAATATTGTTTATGTTTTAAAGGCTGGATTTATTTTAGAAGAAACAAGGTCTCATTTCAAACACATTGTCCGCTAACTACGTATTTTATTTTTGGGGAAACCCAGATTTTACAAAAAGCGTAGCACATGAGCTATTAAATTACATTTTCACTTAATACAAAACTGCAATTCATTTGCAGTTAATTTAAAAACTGAAGTGCAAACTGGGAATCACATGTCAAATTCATTCAACAAATTTAGTGCAAAGTATTTCCAATTGGTAACAAGGCGAGAGTGCTCGACCCTGTGGACCCTTTTATACAATATGATATGTCTGTAACACAAAGTTTTATAGAAGAGCTTCTATTTCTTGTTGAATATCTTTTTGTTTTTTTTTTTTTGAGTTTATGGCAAAAACTTTCCCTTGTCAAAACTAAAACAAAGCAATTCATCAGACTTCTAGCAAATTAGTTGAAAATAGTAAAACGTTACCAGTTTTACCGGACTCAGACAAATTGTGATCAATTTCCGCACACTCACCCTGGCTAAAAGTCTTTTTTTCTTTTGACCAAGTTTCGATTGTTTATGCTAATTCTTTGTCTACGATTTTTTCGCACAGATTATTTTTAAGTGCGATCTAGAAATCGATAAGCAGGCAAAGCAACAGCAAAAGCAAACATTAAGTAGGCATTCCGTATTATAGACAACTTGATTGGCAAATACCCTATAAATGACATTAGAGGCTTGACTATATTTTATAGATTTATTTATTTAAGTTTTTATTGGTAATTGTTATACAAAACTATAGTTGATAAATATATTAAAAGTATATATATTATTTGCCTAATATAACTTTTAGAATTTTTAAGTCGACTCTTCTTTTTTCATATGAAGCATATAGTTTTATCATAACTTGATTACACCCTTTCTCAACTATGATTAGAGGGTATAACAAGCAAACAAACTCGCTAAACTTTCCCCTCGAAGTCAATTCGAATGTCGCTGGCGTCTCTTTTGCTCTTCCCCCCTTCAGCAACTTCTTAACTTGTCTGCGGGCTTTCTGTCCCACATTTGAGCTTCGTCGGCGGTAGACAGTTTGTGGTTTTTGTGTGTTATTGCCCGCCTCTAGAGTTCCGTTTATTTATTTGCCTGCACGCGTCAACTTTCCAACCAAGCGACAATTTACTTAGTTGCATTGCACGCGTATCTCTTGTTGCCTCCTACCCTTCCCCAGCTCAGTAGCTCTTACTATGTGTTTCCCCCAATTATCAGCATTGATTTTTATTGGAGTTGGCTTCCAGTTTTGGTTGCAAGCAACCAACTGTTGTTCCTGTTGTATTGTTGTTTTTGTGGTTGTTGTCTAGTTTGTTGACCAATGAACTTAGCCATTGTTGTTGCCAATTATATTTGCATTTTGCAATTTTGTTTATGCTCTTTTGCACAAATTGTCATAAGCCATAGTGATTTTTTGTAGCTGCAAGCGCACAGTGGTGAGACAGCTGAAGAAAATGTTCAAAAATATTGATTGTTGAAATCTTTCAGTGACAGTAAGAATGAAATTATTAAAATAATTCAGTAACATTTTCAATAAAGTAATCAAATGTGTAGAAACAAAGCGATTTTCAATTTTGGGGCGTAATTTCTAAAAAGGAATTGTAATCTATATTTATATAATTAAAACAAAACAATTGGTTTCTATAAAGTAATTGTATTATAGAAGTAAGTTTTGGGTAACTGAGGTCTATTAATGTCGATGTGACACTAAACAACAAACAACCTCAAGTTAACTAAAACTTATTTTTACTTATTAAAAAGGTCACAAAAAACAAACATTGTAACTGTATTATAATAAAAAAAATATTACTTAAAAAAATGTTTAACAACGAAAAATGCACAAAAACCCCATAACTTCTACTAATTGAAAGGTTTTAGAACCAGAAGCTATTAATTGTTATGGTTGGAATTCAAGTACACAGTACAGTACGGCATTTATACAAGCTTTTTCAATAAACTTTGATTGTATATGGCTATAAAAAAACACTTTATGCACTTGGATATTAATCAAAATTGCATATCATCTGAAAATAAATGAATGCCGTTGCACTGTGCCAATACGCCCACCGTCCAGCGGTACCGTTGTTCTTCATGGTGTTTCCGTGACTCGACTGTTGTTGCAATCCGCCAAGTCAACGCTTGAATGCAAATGAGACACTCATATGAGGGAAATGGGCCCTGACTGACAACCCTCGGCTCTCGAGCGCTGGCCACAAGCAACAGGTCCATTTAAAATTAAGCAAATACACGCACACACAAACACGCCCACCTGAGGGCTATTGAGCCAACGTCCAGTTTCGGCCCTGACCATCTCACGCTCTCACCAATTTCAGTTTGAATTCACGACCATGTGCAATGCTTTAAATGCGAGTGACTATGAATCACTGGCGCCTTTTTGAATGTGTACGAATGTCTGAGTATCGTGTGAGTGTATTCGTTAATACTGTTACTGCTACTGTTGACATATTATTAGGCAACTTTAATTGATCCCAATGACATTAATGACCAGCAAGAACCCTGCACATACGATAAAGTAATCTGATCTTAAGCAACACTTTATAATTTGAATCATCATAAGTGTACAAACTTCATTTGTCATTAATTTAACTAAACTTATTCAAGTTCAGACTTTCATTCAAAATCGTTATACATTACGTGACAAAATTATAATATTATTTTGAATATAAATTAAGAAATACTCTATAATCTTGCAAGCAACCTCCACAAGCAATCAATGCTCCTAATTGATGGATGGATAGTTAAATCAAATAAAATGCGCTAATTGAGCATTTTAGATTTGCAAATTATTGTGAAATGTCTGACAAGTTGATTTAATGCCATCTTTATTTATTATCATAAACAATGAGAAGTGTGTGTTAAATGAGTAAGCGAAAAAAACAAAACATTGCATTCAAACATTGCAAAAGTCATGCAGCAGGAAACCAAAGAAAAGCGACACAATTTTTAGAATGTGTTTATAGCACATTGAACCTACAGTACAGTAAGTGATAAGAATAATGGAATAATAGACAAAGAATTAAACTTTTCTACACTATGTAACGAAAATTAAAAGTCACTCTCTCAATTGATTCCATTAGTTTTAATTTTTATGTTTTCGTGATGTGAAAATTATTCTTTATTCAGTACTTTGTTAGGAGTGGCGCCCAACGTGGGTAACTCAATATGTATATTTCTAAATTTGCACTTTACATTTTCTGGTTTATAGCTCCCAATTCATATATTTTGTACCCTTTAATCAATTCAATTTCGTGTGTCGATTATTTCGTTTATACTTAGAACTGGGTAGAAAATGGCGCCCATCGTAGACAAGCTAATCAGAATTGTTTCTTTTCTGATTGAAAAACACGAGTATAAATATTCATAAGTGAGTTATAAATGAATGCACGTATTTTGCAAAAACTCGATTCTTTTCTCTTATTATTTCTATATAATTGATAATATATCTGGCACGAGCTTCAATCGAGTAGACTTGTGTTGAGCTCTAACACAACTGCATGGCATAGAATTATATGGAATTGCTCTGGAGCTGATTATCGATATACCAACAGTGCATGCCTCGCTCTTGTCGACTGCGGAAAATTGCAATAAATAATAAACATTCGCCTCGTAACAGTTCAATTTAAATTTGCGCACCCATCGAGATTGTTGGCAAATGGGCTGAAATGCCGTTCAATTTCATCAGTACGTCGTTCTATATTTATATTCGAGCATATTCTGAATTTATTGTTTATTATTATTATAGATTTCGCGTAAAATGAATGCAATTAATAGCGTAACAATGGGAAGACTATTAAACTATAGTTGTTTTCAGTTTGCGGAAATATTGAACATAAATGGAATTTCGATTTATTACAATCGAAGTGAAGTGTAAACAAAAAATTCTATTTTTGATGGCATTACAATACACATTATATATGTATGCCAACAGCAAATTATTGAAACCAATCGATTCGCTTTGATCTGCTTTAGACCCAAAAACCTGTAAGATTTATAAACTGAAAACACATGTCAAGATCTGGATAAAGTTGTGAAATACGAATAATTTCCTACGTCAGAATTTGAAACTTTTACTTTGGTCCCTTCCATTTCCAGATAATAGAACATAGACAATATATTTCAGTGAAATTTTAATGTAACGTCTCTATCAGCTGTCGTCTGTCCCATATGTGTCCGTGGCAAGTGTGCACTTTCTCCAACGTCTCATTTATAATTTAAACTTGGGCAGCACAGCTGTCAAGAGGGGCGTTCTAATTCTCAGCTGCTAAACGCTTAAACGGCAAATAAAATATTACACGTAATCAAGGTTATGGGAAGAATATATCTAGCAACACTCTTTGTTTGAGCAAGAACCACAAAAGCCCAAAAAAAAGTTTATAAAATAACCATCGAAAACCCAAAACTTTAACCTTGAAAAGCATGCGATACAAGTATAAAACTGGCTAATAGATTCGACCTTTGTTAAATATAATACAATGGATATGCTGATGATAGCCATTGTCAGCGTCATCGTCCCATAAATGTGACAATTTGGTCAACTATGTGATAGTAACGCTCTACTGGGATAGAGCTTTTACCCCCAGCAGGCAGATCCATTTCAGTCTTGATCTGAGCATTTGGGTTAATAACTGGATGAAGCTGTCGTCGACGTTGTCGTCATTTGCTTGATGAAAGGCCCGTCTGTTTTGGCTGGGCAATACCAGTTCACATGAAAGCCAGCAACCACATGACATTGAAAACGCTTCAATATGGCAATAATGAAACGAGTTTTCAATACCCTATAAATGTACAACTGGGGTAGAACACACTGATGACCTCTCCAAGTAAATGGTGATGTTTTAGATTTTGTGGAAATTGTGCTTAGTTATTTTTAATATCTTAAGAGGATATTTTGCTATTTGAATCAGCTTTATTAAGGTTATGAAAAATTAAAGTTCAGATTCTTATGGATAAATTAAATATTGACATTAAATTTGACTCCTTATTTTTACTTTGTAATTTGTGAACAATTAAAGTTTTGATTCTTATGGATAAATCAAATATTGAAATTAAATTTTACTCCTTATTTTTACTTTGTAATTTGTGATCAATTAAAGTTCTGATTCAATTAAGGTTCTGATTCAATTAAATATTGACATTAAATTTTGCTTCTTATTTTTACTTTGTAATTTTTCTTTCTTATGGATAAATTAAATATTGAAATTAAATTTTACTCCTGATTTTTACTTTGTAATTTGTGAACAGTTAAAGTTCTAATTCTTATGGATAAATTAAATATTGAAATAAAATTTTACTCCTTATTTTTACTTTGTATTTTGTGAACAATTAAAGTTCTGATTCTTATGGCTAAATTAAATTTTACACCTTATTTTTACTTTGTAATCTTTTTATTCCCAGTTTTTCATAACGACAGTTACAGAGTATGCTAGTTTCTATTTTATATGGTTTTACGTTAAAGCTGAAACTGCTGCCGTCAAGCAAACCGGTTGGCAATCAACATTTCTGGCTGCTGCCCCCAGATGTTGTCTAGTAAGAATCGCCAGCGGACAGCTTCGGTTCAGGTTTTGCTGACGCTTGGTAAACTTGGAAGACTTGGCGCTGTGATGTCAGCTGGAGTTGATGTTCTTGGACTATCTCTGCTGCTATCTGGTCAGAACTCAGCCGGCAGCTTTTTTGTTTTGTAATTCCATTTGCTACGTGTACAGAGACCCCGAGTCATCTGTCTAATGGCCATGTTAACAAACCCGCGACCATTAACACTCTTTAGTTTTTGTTGTTTTCAACATGCAAAAAATGATACTTTTTCCGAGATTAACATTCCATTAAATACTTACATTCGTGATCATCTGGAATTTACATAGTCTACGTGTATTATTAACTGGTAGCCGACAAATGTCACTCAAGTTATTTCATCTCAGTTTATTTATCGTCTCAAGTTTAGCACCTGTTTTAATATTGACACCCAATGCATGTTGTCGTCAGATGAAAGTCATTTAAATAAAATATCTAGTAATGATAGTTACAATTGCTTCTATTTGGCATACTTTATAGTTTTACTATTATTTGATTTAATATTATTTTATTATACATCATATATAACATATAATATTATAAATAAATACATGGTATCGTTTGATTTTTTTTTAAACTTTTCCGAAGTCTTTCTTCTTCTCCTCTCCTAATAATAATTTCCCCTTATATCCGCTTTTCTCATTACCTTTGAGCTACAATAACCGATCTCTACCGATAATTCCCTAATTTTTTCAAAGTGTTTCCACTTCCATTGCCAGCTATACACGTTTCTAGGAATTACCCATGTTTTCAGCGTTTGAATGACACTAATTGTTAGTTTCAGGCTGTGATTGAACTTGCTGGAACAAAGAACGCCATTTGTTAGCTCTGCATTCCGTCCTCAGTTTGTCTGTCCCTATTTACATTAGAGACTCCCAATGTTGTGCATACAGACACATATGTTATTATCTGTGTACACATTCGAAAAGTTCATATGCAAACAAATGAAATTACTTATTTGCTCTCTGTCAATTAGCAATTGAACTGCAGCAATATTCTTTTGTATATAATTTGATTATAATTGTGAAGTTTGAATCTGGTACTTAAGGTAATAGTTTCTGTTTAAAAGGTACTCTTACTATGAAGAAAAAAGATTTAAAAATACAAAAGTTATTCCACATTAGTTTTTTAATAATAATAAGAGAAAAACAACAAGCACTTAGTTAATATGTTGACAAACAAGTTAAATTATTTGACCTCTGACAATTAGCATTTGGAATGCTGTCACATTTCTCAAACTGGAATTTAGGATTGTAAACAAAAATTATTATATTTTAAGATTGAATCATTTCATAATTTTTGAATAACCCCAGATTCTAAATTTATGATTTTTTTATCCTTTCAGTTAAAATTTAAATTGAAATATAATTACTTAATTTTAATATTACTTAATTTTAGTTAAATTATTACTGAAATTTTGGTCAACGGTAAAAAAATAAATTGCGTTAATTTAATATTTTTTATTACATAGTTTCTTAGTTTAATTATTTATATTATACAACTTGTTTAATTTTTTTAACATTTTTGAGTACAGTTGAACTTTCCTAACTCGAACTTCTCTAACTCGAATTTCTCTGTAACTCGAACTAAATGAGTGGCAGTAAAATTAATAATCTAAGGAAAAAGAACTCTATAACTCGAATATCTCCCTAACTCGAACCTTTTCTTTTGATAATGGTGATTCGAGTTAGGGAAGTTCGACTGCATTTTGGGCACAGTTGAACTTCCATAATTCAAATTTCTCTCTAACTCGAGCTAAAATGGCAGTAAAATTAAGAAACTTAAAAAAACCAACTCTATAAGTCGAATATCTCCATAACTTGAACCTTTTCTTTGGATAATGGTGATTCGAGTTAGGGAAGTTCGACTGTATAAATAGGAACTAAATAAAAAATCTTATGTTTCTAACATGACAGCTAATTATCTTGAATATTTGGTGATGTGATTTCTAGTTTCAAAAAGTGCAAATTGATGTCAACTTTGTTAGATACAACAATGAGTACTCCAAATTTACACGAAATAACCTTAACAGCTACTCAGATATGCATACCTACTATATAGAGATTACAACAGGGGAATTTCCACACTCGCCGGGTGCCCTAAAAAAGTCAAATAGACTTGTGCGAGGTTCTGGCACTGAGGTCTCTTACTTTCTGTTTGTCTCTCTCAGTGCATAGCTCTAGAGACCAATAATCAGAAGTCAGTCACTGGGCATTCACAACAATAAAACAAATGTTGGCCTTTCCCAATAATTGACCTTTACTTACTTCTTTGTTGTTGTTGCTGTTGCTGTTGTTAGTTTTGTGATAATTGTGTGTAGGCTGCAGCAACATTCCATCAAACAGCAGTAACAACAATAATAAATCAAGCCCTGACCACTGAAAGATTGCGTTATTAATTATTAATATAGAAGCTCAATCGAGCGAATTGTAAGGCCCAACAATTGTCTCCATATGTGAATGGCGTCTGGCCAAGACTCTTCCTCCTACTCACACTCCTCGACCGTCATTGTTGCTCCAATGTTGCGTGCTACCAACTAATTATATGTCAAAATTGTCTTTTCATTTCGAACGCTTTCGAATTGTTGGCGGGGATTTGATTAAAGGGGGGCAAGCGAATGGTTTTGGCCATAACGGCCAACCACCCATTGGGGATGGTTGACTAAACAAGTGCTCTAATGGCGTTTGCATGATTGATTCATGCGCGGCAGCTTTAGGCCAAGTTAACCAAAATCATTTTACAGCACCTTGTCGATTGCATGTGTGTGAGAGTGAGAATGTAAGCAAACTTTAAAAAATTGATTAGAAAAGTTAATTGCATGTTTTCATTATTTCACATTTAATCGTTCTACCAGGAAATGTGTTATCATTAACGATTAATGTGATTCCAGCAAATGCAATAAATTTACCCAATCTAACTACAGTTAATAAACGTTTTATTGGTTTTTATGTTTGTCTATCATTTCTTTAAAGAACGTTTGAGTTTCTGTCAACAAATTTACTGTCTGACTTTCACTAAAGTTTTCTATTATATTTTTACTGTTCCTGTTTGGCAACTTAAATCTGATAAGGTCAATGATTTTGAGCGCTTTGACTTTGCTCTAATTGTTGAAACAAATATAGGCAAATGGAACAGCCCAATTAATGCTCTGCTGACGCTGCTAATTTACCATAAACTGAATACAGGCCCTGCTGTTCTGATTGGCTTTTTACTCGCTATCAGTTCATTGCATCTACGCGACAGGTCGATTTATTCCCTGGTTCCTCTATTAAATACCACAACTCAGCTCAGAAGGTGTTTAGCTACCGTCTAGCCTCTGGCAGTTTTGCCCTAGAACCAAAGTACACAACATAAATAGGGTCAGTCAATATAGGACTAATATTTACTTGGTCCTTTGGGGACTCCAGCTGAACCTACATTTATGGCCTACACTTGCCTTGGTTATGGCCATTTTATTGACTTGTTCTATGGAACATGCGCATGTGCTTACTTATGGCCACGTTTAATGAACCCTAAGTAAACGTCCTGTCGTCCTGAGAACGCATAACAATAACAATATCCAGCCCACATGACCCACTTTAACTAACATAAATTTCTATGCATTTCTTAAGGGAGATTTAATATGGGGAAAGTCTTTAAGCGGTTTTCCTAATGTCGAGAAGCGTTAACTTGAGGCAGCTAAAAAAAACATATTTGATATTTATTGTATGACATTATTTAAAAGGTACTTTTAATGTAAAAATCTTTATTTACGAAAAAGCAAAGCAAATTTCAATAATAACCAAGATTGTACGCACTTTTAAACTAGTGGTTTTCCAGCTAAATAATGTTTAATGCTAAAATAATAAATTTTATTACAGACAAAACACCCATATTAATAAAAAGGCTTGCAAAAATATTATAAACATTTTTTAAAAGCTTTAAACTAACGATGGGCACGCAGTGGCTCCGGGAGCAGCGACTACTCCCAACTATTTTTCTGCCCATTCGGCGCTGTTGTTGTTAATGTTTCAGTTGTTACTGTTATGCTCCTAAATTCAGTTTTTGTGCCCACCGCTGCCTTAAACTACATAGCATTTTTCCTCACTCTACATTTTCATTTGATTTTCCAAGAGTTACGCAACAAAAGTTTGAAGGATTTTTCGTTCTGGTTTTACTTTTATGAAATTACATTTCACGAGATTAAATTGATTTTAGCCCTGCCAACTTGACGTTGAAATGCTACCAACTAGTGCTTCAATTCTAATTTATTTCAGCTACAAATCAATCATTAAATAATGTCAGTAGAAAAACCCTGTAATTATATATTTAATTGGAGTAAAACCCTTGAAAAGACTTCGACAAGGGGGCGGAGTAATGTTAACAAAAGTGATTGATGCAGTTAACACATTTAATGGTTGAAATGTACATTTTGGTAAAGCCTTTGTTTGGCCATGTTACTCTAGCCTTAAAATGGGCCAGTCAACAGTCTACAATATGCATCATCCGCAGTTGATGAATAATTAAAGAAACCCGCAACCTTATACCTTTTCGTGCGAACCCTCAGGCAAACGAACTTCCATCTAATAATTTCAATTTATGGGGTGAAGAGAAAAAAATCAAGCTCAAAATGGGGGCTTTGCGTGAGTTTCGCTTTTCGTTAAGTTTGCGTTTTTGTTTGGCAAATAATTCAGCAATTCAGCGGGCCATTATCATGGCATTAATTTTGCATTTCGTCAAGACCCCCAATCAATTGATTCATTTACCCCTCTCATCAAAAATGAAACATCCAGTAAGTTTGGCGGCGTGTTCGATGTTGGTAAATAAGTGTCGCCTTTGCGCCAATTACATGACATGCAAGAAATCAAAAACTTTGGTAAATTTGTATCCTGTCTACCTTGTTAATCGTCCTGACACTTGCAAATGGCTTGCCCGCCCCATTTATCACCTTGATTACAATAACACCCTCTTTCTGCCCTAGGTTTATCAATCCATATGAATTATATATATACATATATCTGTGGGCTAGCCACATGAGCGCTTGACCCAATTCCCAAGTGAAAGTGAAAGACTCATGCGAGGTGTGTTAATTTAAGTCGCAGTCTCAGCTTGAGTCATTGCCAAAGAATCTGACCTGAAAGCCAAGCAATCAGTTACAGATTGGCCAAGTTTATGTATACTTTTATATAAATAATATATATTGGTCAACTGATTAATACCATTCTCTGTTATAATTTATATATTATTTTTTCAAGAAACTTTTAATGTTTATTGATTAAATTTTAATCAAGCAGTCACAGTTCGGTCGAGTTTATAAATACCAACATAAAACATGATAACCAATATCTCAAATAGTCTATAAATATAAATTTAATATGATATCCGTTGATGTATTCTGTTTATCAGATTAATTTCATCAATTATAGATTATATAATATTTAAATACAATATTTATCGATTTCTAATAAAGTAATGCATTTTTCATGAGTCTGCTTTGAATATTTATATATACCAAATAAGTATAATTACTGTTTTGAGGCTGTGGAATTTCATGAAAGGATAGTCTAAAAACGATTATATCACTTTTAGTTTCATTGATGGTATACAGTTAATAGATATAACTTGATTCATTCAGGGCATTTACTGCTTGAGCTGATTGATAAGCATTAAATACTGAAATAATAATAAATATGAGTATCTTTTTAAAAACGGACACAATGTGATATCTTATCGGGCAGGTTTGACATCCAAGATAATGGACTAAACCCATAATTCAGTTAATTGAAAGTATTACTCAGAGACAAAGAACAAATAATTGTTATTAATAAAATGAAGAAACGTAAAAGCTTTGTTTACTGCCAAAGTAATGCAATTAAAAAATTGCAGTTGCATGAATAATTATACACAGATAGGCAGAGCTTGTTTGTGGGAGTACTCTGCAAATTGTGTTAGAATATGCAACCTCGCTAATGACCCAATTAAAATGATGGCAAAGACTTTCACCGACCGCCAATGGCAGTTCACGCATATCCGCCTTGTCATTCTTCCATCGTTCTGACATGTATTGTAATGGCTGGAATTGAAAGCAGGCTGGGATGGGGATGGGAATGAGGATGGGGGAGTCATGTTGTAATAGCTATCTGAAATTTAAGCAATGCAAGGACATGACGAACACGAACAATGTCAGCTAACACTGACGGCAGCAGGTCGTCGGGTCAGGATCGGATCAGTCTAACTTTTGACACGCGAAACATGTAGTAAATTACATTTGGATATCCTGTAAACATGAAAAGGTCTTTGGATAAAATAGGGTATATATAATAATAGATATTACTATATTTTATTTTATGTTGTATAAAATATAGAGTAACTCATAGTTGAGCATTTTATTGTTTTCGGAAATTTTCTTATCTTATAAAAAAAACCTCTTTACGAGGTAAAAGTCTAGTGACGAAAACAGTTATATGCCCCAAAATTTCTGATATCCAATTTTGTGACGAATAACATTAAGTTTGACATATAAATTATTTTAAAACAAATTTTGGCACTCGGCACATTGCGCTAAAATGTCTCAATTCTTCATACCAAATAAAAACCACTGTTTTGCGCAGTGCCGAATGCAAAAATTTTTTTTCAAATAATTTATATGTCAAACTTAATGTTATTCGTCACAAAATTGGATATCAGAAATTTTGGGGCATATAACTGTTTTCGTCACTAGACTTTTACCTCGTAAAGAGGTTTTTTTTATAAGATATCAGAAATTTTTGAATAAGACATCAGAAATTTTGAAATTGAATTTTTTTTTGGACAGTATATCTTTATCAACTTTGTTTATTTTTTGTACAAGCTGAAACAAACTGTCTGGCAACACTGGTTCCCTTTACAAACACACATGCCAAGCGCAAAAGCTAGTAGCACTCTCAAACTCTGGCTGCTATGACACTTTGCTGCTGCTGTATGCATGCTACTGCATATGTACATGCAGAAGTGTAAAGGTAAAAGGTATATTCAGTTAACAGGTAATATCTTGCCCAAACGAAATTTGACGGCTATGTGTTATATGTCAAAAACGTGAAATTGAATTGTCTACAACAAATAACATATTTAAAAGTCATTTGAAACGTAGATTTTTTTAAATCGCCGAAATGTGGGAAAAAGAACTTTCTTTCACCTGAAGCTTTTTACCTGTGCTTTTAAGCAAAAAAGTTTACAGCTAGGCTTAAAGCCCTTCAAAACACCTTTCTAACGATATATAGATCACATCTGTAGCTTCTATCGTTTGGATGCTGTGGTTTTTGGCGATTAACATGAACATGTACATACTGCATATGTACAATGTACATGCAGTAGTGTAAAGGTAAAAAGTATATTCAGTTAATAAGTAATATCTTCCAAACCCATCGGTAAAATTTTTTCTATCATATATCAAAAAACGCGAAATTTTATACACTACAACATATTGAAAGCTAAAAAAAATCGTTAGGGTCGTTTTCTCAAAAACCGCCAAAATGTGGGACAAAAAATCTTATTTCACCTGTTGCTTTTTACCTATGCACTTTAGAAAAAAAGTTTAAAGGTCTGCCTAAAAGCCCTTCAAAATACCTTTCTAACGATATATAGATCACGTCTGTAGCTCATATCGTTTGGATGCTATAGGGGTTTTAATTTTAGCGGTTTTTAGCGATTTCCCGCTAAACTAGCTTTTTTTTCGAAAAAGTCGTAGAACAAACGTTTCTAGATTTTTGATCGGGAACAAGTCCTCATTCAAACTTTTAAGCTAAATCAACGCTTTGATACTAACAAACAAACAAACAAACAAACAAACAAACAAACAGACTGACTTTTCATCTCGTTTTGAAATGGGCACCAAAAATTTCAAAATTAATTATCTTCTGAACCAGTGATCGGATTTTGATGATCAAGGTGTCATTCGACGCGTATTTTTGATAACAATAGTAAAAAATTAAAATAAAAATCGAAAAGGCTCCAACGGCCCCATTTGCTCCAATAATTTAAAATTTTCCCCTCCCACTAACACCTGTTTATCTCACGAACCAGGTGAGTTTCCAAAAGTCTTAGTATGCACATTTGTAAGTAAAATTGATACCTTTCGATCGGTACATAACTCGACCCGATCGGACAGTCATAGCAAATTTTCCATTCTTCCTGTGTATATATGCTAGTCGCCTTCGCACCCTTCGTGCTGCTTTCGTCACTAGCGCGGACTGCCGTCCGCAGTGATTTATGATTGGGTTTTTAGTATTTTACATAATTTTTTTTCATCTTTGTATTCTGAAAATTGTATAAGTATAGCATTGAAAAATTCAAAGTTATGCAAAGGAATTTTTATTACTAGTAGAAAATGAAACTTTTACAGAGAAATATCACATCTCTTGAATTAGGCATAAGTAAATTCGAGTACACGGTATTTCCCTGTCGAGTAGTCTCTTTTTTGGTATGCCTTACTTCGTCAAAACAATTTGCAAAGTGAACTTCACTTAAAGCGGATCCGACCTGGCCCACTGACGCTTCTTTCATAAATATCTAAGTAGCGGCATGACAACCTCATGACGCCATCATTTCATTAAAAGCCGTAATCCTGGCTAGGCAGGGTCCGTCATTTTGTAAGCTTTCAGCATGATTCAAGGTCATCAGGCAGGAGCTGACCAGGTGGGAGGAAGTGAAGGAAGTAAGCAAGTGAAAGGCAAGGCAGTAGTCATACCTTGACCAATATTTTGCAATTTTCTTGTTACTTTGCCAAGCACTTCACTTTCCTATCTCTAATGGGGTTGGCCTTGACTCTGCTTACTCAACTGTCTGTCAATTTTGTGGACATTATCCTATCCCCATTCCAGTTAGCTGTCCAATTGCCCGCATGCAAATTGCATCGCATGACCTCATGTGACAACACAAATAATTGTCAGCTGAATTGGACAATCATTAATGTTGGGCATGACAAGCTATCAAATGTGTAACTATCTCGTCTACTGCGATTCGCATAATGCCCGGTTAACCAATTTGAATTAAATAAACACTCATTGCGCACTTTATAATGCCTTATAATTTTCGGTTTTATTTTACAAGAGCTAAATAAATTATTTGAAAGATTCTACTTGCTTAGAAATTTGTGATTTGGAAATAAGTAAATCAAATTACTCCATATGCTTTTTCTTTAGAGTTTTTTAAGTACAATAAATGATGAGAAGTTTTTATTGATCTGATTTAATTCATATAAAGCGAATCATCAAAACTTAGTTTATTGCTTTGCATAATTCAAATAAATCGAATGATTTGATTTATTTGAATGATTCAAGGCATCTGATTGCTTTCATTCAATTTCTTTAAGTTATTTTAATGATTTTAATGAACCTTTAATTGTATTACATATCTAACTTTCTGAAAACTAGATTTTGATTTAATTTATTCAAATGATCCGAATCATTCGATTTAAATTATTTTATTGATTGATCATCATAAGTGACTTGTTATTTTGAATAGTTTACATGAAACGCATGATTTGATTTATCGACTAATTCAAATGATCCAATAATTTGATGGAACCTTTAATTGTACTACATATCTAACGAATTTTATTGCTTTGTATAATTCAAATCAATCGAATGATTTGATTTATTTAATTATTTAAATTAAATATTTTATTTAATTTATTTAATTAAATTCCTTTTAGTAATTAAAAATATAACATATCTAAATTCCTTTAAGTAAAGTATAATATTTATATTCGCATTAATTCAACCAATGATGTATTATCTCTGATCTCTTGCAGGGAAACTGAACGTTACAAGCGAATCAAATGGCAGGATATGCGAGTCGGAGATATAGTCCATCTGTCGAACAATGAGACAGTGCCCGCCGACATTCTGCTGCTGCGCACGAGTGACCCCCATGGGGTTTGCTACATCGACACATGCGACTTGGATGGCGAGACAAATCTGAAACGCCGTGAGGTATGTGAGGAGGTGGCTTTGGGTTATCGCTTTGCCCTATTGCCGAGTCTACGTGAGAGATATGGATTTATTTTTTAATGGCATTTTATATAATTTGCACAGGTTGTACGTGGCTTTACGGAAATGCAGAATATATTTGTGCCCAGCAAGTTTATGAGCTGCGTGGAGGCGGATGCTCCAACAACAAAGCTGTATAGATTCCATGGGGCCTTAATACATCCAACGGGAGAGCGTGTACCCATATCGACCGAGTGCCTTTTGTTAAGAGAAAGCAGACTGAAGGTAATTTTAAAAAATAAATGCATCCACTTTGTTAATGACCTAAATGTATACGCAATTTTAGAATACGGATTACATTGAAGGCATTGTTGTCTATGCCGGACATGAAACAAAGTCCATGCTAAATAATAGTGGTCCAAGGTACAAGCGCTCCCAGGTGGAACAGCAAATGAATATTGATGTGATATGGTAAGTTTACAAGTAAAAATAAAAGAAATCATCTTTCTTTTGGTGTGTCAAAACATTAAGTTCAATGTTTCCCTGTTTACAACTAAATAAATTGATGAAAGAACACTTTTAAATTAAAAGCTTTATTTAAAGAGTTTTGATTTCGCATAAACTTTTTTTTAAAGTTCCGATAACTAAACATTTAATTAACTAAAAGAACTGTCTAAGAAGCATATTAAAATACTCATTAAATTGTAAGCTTAAATTAAATTAAATTAAAAACACTACAGGTCAGGGATTGCAAATAAGAGTTATGAGGCGAAAAAAAATGCCAGGAACATGGAAAAAATTCCACATATGCTATTTTGGGAAGGTCTATCCACCAACCGGATAAACTTTTATTTCCAATTTTTATTTTTAAAATTATTTTTAACTCTTATTTTCAATTTTTATTATACAAATTATAAATAATAGTCATTTTTCAATTTTTATTTAAAAGTTGAAAAATAAGAGTTATTTTCAATTTTTAAAATAAAAATCAAAAATAAGAGTTATTTTTCAATGTTTATCATAAAAATCAAAAATAAAAGTTGAATTGAAATATCTTTTGATCGAAAGGGCCTATTTCATGAATATAGGTATGATCATTTTATGGGCCATGATAGATAGGTAATGAAGTATAGATAAAATATATAGGCTGTTAACTTTTATCACAAAACTTATAAGAGTTAAGATCCCTGCTACAAATCTAGTTATATTCCTTTTTCTATCCCTGTAACTAGCCTCTAAATTTTCTACATTGGCCAATAATTAAAAACCAAATCAATTTTAAATATCGAATCCTAATCTGCAGTATATGTATATAGAATCTTCTGAGAAATAGGTCGTAAGTTTTGATACTACAGCTGTATTATGAATCCTATCTTAACGTCGTTTACCATTTTAAAAATCTGATAAACTTAAACTTAATTATACCCCTTACTAATTATATTATTGTTGTACATTTGTAGGTGTGTGATAATATTGTTGATCCTTTGCGTTGTTGGCGCCATCGGCTGCACCATGTGGCTGCGCTCCTTTGTTAACTTCCCCGTGCCCTATTTGCCGTTTCCCGTTGACCCCGCCTACGAGGGCATGCTGACCTTTTGGACGTACATCATCATACTGCAGGTGATGATACCGCTCTCTCTGTACGTGACCATTGAGCTGTGCAAGATACTGCAAGTGTTCCACATACACAACAACATTGATCTGTATGACGCGGACACGAACAAACAGACGGAATGCCGTGCCATGAATATAACCGAAGAACTTGGCCAGATTCAACATATATTCTCGGATAAAACTGGCACACTCACCGAGAACAAGATGATCTTTCGCCGGTGTGTGGTCAATGGTGCCGACTACAATCATCCGCCTTCGGAGCTGGAGAAACTGTTCACCAAGCCAGGAGCGCCGGCACCTCCGCTGCTGCCCAACGAAGCCCTAATCGATGACATGACGCGGCTGAGTGGCGGAGCGTTTCTCACACCGAATGCACAGCGCATCCAGGAGTTCCTGGTCGTGATGGCCATCTGCAACACGGTGATTGTGAGTGCGGCACCGCATCACGATCTCATGAATGCCAGCGGCGTCATTGAGCTGCATCAAAGTGGCAGCAATCCAACTGTGACCACATCTCCGGCCATTGTGAAACAAGTGCGATCCCGGGGCAAACTGTTGGCCAGCACAACGACCACGACAACAACTACAACGATACTCAATGGCGGACCACAGCCGGCTGCAATGGCTGCAATGCCAGCGGATCGATATACACGGCTGGCCGAGTCGCGATCTGTGACACCATCGCCGCCTCCCAATCTGCTGTTTGCGATGCCCGCACAGAGTCATCAGCCGACCCTGTCGCCCATCAGCAGTTCACCGGAGTCCACGCCCAACTCGGAGTCACCATCGCCGCCCATGAAGAACAAGGCGATCTCGAACAGCATTTCACCAACGGGTCGAGCCAAGGCCGTGATCAACTCCAAGATAACCAGCATAGCGACCTTTCTGAATGCCAAGACACAAGGCAAACGTCTCAAGATCAAGTGAGTGCACACAAAGACTAATATATCTTTGATTGGTACCTCAACGAATTCCGAAACTCTCCATGGATTTTTAAAAAAGAAGAAAATAAAAACCAAGAAAACAATTTTAGGAATCCAAAATCGTGAAGAAAAAGTTTGAAAAAGTTTTAATCAGCGACTGCAAATAATGATTATTTTTCTTTTTTTGTAATCAAAAAATCATCCACTTTTAATAACTTTCAGACACCGAGAAAAATATCAATATTTATTTTTATTCATTTCATGCTTTTCACCATTTCACCATTATTAAAAATTTTTCAAGTTTAATAGTTTTGCTTACAAAATAATGATTAATATTAAGTTATACTTTAGTTCTCAACCAATAACCATATTTTGAGCAAAAAATAAAACTCAAGATATAAGGATTATTCCATAAGTTTTATTTTTTTGCTCAAAAAGAATGATTATTGGTTAAGAACTAAAGTATAACTTAAACTTAAATATAACTTAAAATTAATCATTATTTTGTAAGCAAAACTATAAAACTTGAAATTAATCATTATTTCATGATTTTTTTAAAAACACTTATAATAATTACGGTCCCTGTTTTTAATAAAATATTTTTGATTTCGGCTTTTCCTAATTTTTGTCTTCCCAATTTTTGCTTTCTATATTTTTCCGTTCCAATTTTTGTGTTCCTAATTTAAGATTCCTAATTGCGGATTCCAAATTATTCGATTCCTAATTTTTGATTCCTATTATTTTTCCGGAATGTTCGTATTATGAGTAATATTTTTCTTCATACGTTTATAGAATCCTTTGATCTTATATAAATTAAATCTTTTTTTTTAGCGAAACGAAGACACAAACCATTTACAGAACCGCCGATGGACGTCCGCTCTATGAGGCCGAGAGTCCGGACGAACTGGCGCTTGTCAATGCCGCCTATAGCTACGATTGTTGTCTACTGAATCGCAGTCCCAATCATATTTTAGTTAGCATGCCCACGGCAAGCGCCACCGTCGAGTATGAGATACTCAAGATACTGCCCTTCGACTCCAGTCGCAAGTGCATGTCCGTTGTGGTGCGTCAAACGGGCACCCAGGACATTGTGCTGTACACAAAGGGCGCCGATAGCTCCATCATGCCCGTTCTGGCTCCATGTGCTCACAACAGTCCTGAAGGTAATTCTAATAAAAGCAGGGATTAAAACTGAAACAAATATCGGTTTCAGTTATGTTTGCATTTAGGTGTATGGTTATCTTTTTGTCTTTCGGTTTTGAAATACCGGTTTGATTGCGGTTAACGAAAAAAATATTGTTTTGCGCAAAAATATAATTATGTTAATAATATAATAATAATAATTAAAACGGCATTACTTTCTTAATATTTCATTCACACATTTATTTCACAGTTTCAGTTGGATGTAGTTTAATTTAATTTTTCATTAAAAAAATTTATTTTATTTGCGCTTATTCAGTGATTTGAAAATTCTATTATGAATATCACAAATAAAAATTTAAAATTAAACATAAGAAAATTAAAATCAAAATTAAAAAAGACAAGTAATTTTTTTTTAGATGTATGAAAAACCCGAAATTAACCCTTACAACTGAAACGGTTACTAAACGCGTATTTCTGTTCACAGAGTTTCAGTGTAAAGGTATCGGTAAAATGAAAATTTTTTTTTCGGTTGCGGTTTCAATTACGGTTTTATATTCAAATCGGGTTTTGCCGGTTAAAAGTTACGTTTTCGGCTAGGGGTTTAATCCCTGAATAAAAGCAAATGTTAGATTATCTTTTAACACATCCAATTCTTTCCAGGTTTACTACGCGAACAGACGCAACAGCAGCTGGATCGCTATGCGAGGGAAGGTCTCCGCATTCTTGTGATGGCAAAGCGAACTTTAAATGCTGCCGACTACACGGATTGGTGGGCACGTCACCAGGAAATCGAAATGTCCCTGGAGAATCGTGAACGGAGGCTGCGCGATTCATTCGCTAAGCTGGAAAGCAATTTGACGCTGCTTGGAGCAACTGGCATTGAGGATCGCCTGCAGGATGGTGTTCCCGAGACGATAGCTTCACTACTTGCAGCGGGCATATCCGTCTGGGTGCTGACGGGGGACAAACCCGAGACGGCCATCAATATAGCCTACTCGGCCAAGCTTTTCACTCAGCAAATGGAGTTAATCAAGTGAGTGATTTATTGGAGATCAACAATCTATGCCCCTGTAACAGGAAAATATTCTAGAAAATATATACAATCAGGTTGAGGAGCTTAGTCGATAAAGCCAAATTCGTCTGTCCAAATCTAGTCTATCAGTTTTTTAACTATCTTGAACATACTTGGTACAGGTTTGTTATTTCGTTACCAGATCGGATTTCTATATCATATAGTCGTGATGCATACACCGAACGATTTGAATCTTTCAATTTAAAACTCAATAAATAATTTCGACTTACATCTCTGTTATTTAGTTACCAAAGGAACACTTTGTTATTTGTTTCCTTTAATGAGTATTCTCATATACATCCTGATCCAAAATGGTCCAAATCGAACAACTATATGATAGGGCTATGATGGTATCGGTCTAGGGCTCTATAAGGCTATTTCTTATTTTTAATGTTTATAATTTTTAAATTTTGTATTATTTCTAATACTATTTATAATTATTACATTTCCATCTAATTCTATCACAGACTGACCGCCCGCTCTCGTGATGCTGCTGAGACGGCTATCAATTTCTTTCTGACGGATTTGAGGAATGCAAAGGCAACAACATCCACGGGATACAGTTTAACACCACGCAGCAAGCCACGTGCTTTGGTTGTGGATGGCAAGACGCTGACCTTTATTCTAGACTCCAAGTATGATCTCTTTTTTGATATTCCTAAAATTGCATTCAATTTAAAATATTTACTCTTACAGATCCAAGTTAATACTGCCGTTTTTGAAGCTGGCCAAAGCGTGTGCCTCGGTGCTCTGCTGTCGCTCGACGCCGCTGCAAAAGGCCTATCTGGTCAAAGTGGTCAAGGAGGAGCTCAATCTGCGCACTCTGGCCATTGGCGATGGGGCCAACGATGTCTCCATGATACAGATGGCCGATGTGGGCGTGGGCATCTCTGGACAGGAGGGCATGCAGGCTGTTATGGCTGCCGATTTTACACTCTCGCGCTTTCGTTACCTGGAAAGGCTGCTGCTCTCACATGGCTATTGGTGCTACGATCGCCTGGCACGCATGATCCTCTACTTTTTCTACAAAAACGCGGTAGGCGAAAACAATTTAAATCTAATTATAAATTTCCATCAATTAATTGTGTCATTTTTGCAGGCTTTTGTTTTTCTGATATTCTGGTATCAATTGTACTGCGGCTTCTCCGGCTCTGTGATGATGGATCAAATGTATCTAATGCTCTATAATTTACTCTTCACTTCACTGCCACCGCTGGCAATTGGTGTCTACGATAATCGAGTTCCCGAGGATTTGCTCTTAAAGAATCCCTATCTCTACAAAAATGTAAATTGTGATTAGATATCAATTTGTTAAGTGTTAAAATTCATGTTAATGCATTTCACAGGGTCGTCTGGGTCTTGTCTATAGGCCACATGACTTTTGGCTGATATTATTAGATTCCCTCTATCAGTCTCTGGTCATATTCTTTGTGGCTCTCTGTGCGTATGCGGAAAGCGATGTGGGCATCTGGGAATTCGGCACAACCATCACAGCTAGTTGTCTCTTTGCCAATTTAGTGCATTGTGGAATTGAGATCCGTTCCTGGGTAAGCTTGTCAGCCATTCCTAAAGCAAAGGTTTCCTTAATTAATGTAATATTTTCTATTTTCAGACGGTGCTACATGTTATTTCCATTATGCTGAGTCTGGGCTCTTTCTATATCTTCTCCATCATGTACAACTCCATCTGCGTCAATTGCTTCGGACTGCCCTCAACTTTCTGGGTCATCTTTAGATGTTTTGGCTCTTCAGTGCATTGGCTGACCATATTGCTTTCCACAGTGGTTGCGGTGCTGCCACGGTAAGTTGTCTACATGATTTCATTTTAAACACATTCAATTGATGCTACAATGGTAAAGTATTTCTGGTACTTGACTAAATTATTAAACAGTACTAGAACCAATTACAAAAGCCGAACATAAAAATACTTTTCTTAATTGTTCCCAATTAATGAAGTTATTTTTTTTTTATGTTTGTAAATGTATTCCTTAAGTTTTAATATAATCTTATTATTTGTCTAAAATTCTTTTATGTTTATATATTTTAATATTTGAATGCTCTCTAATAATTTGTTCTCTGTAGATTGCTATTGACCACAGTGCGCACCTCCATGTGTCCCGACGACAGCACCAAAGTCATCCTACAAAGCAAACGTGAGCGCAGCCGAGGTGAGGGTTTATTAGTTACATGGTCACGTTCGACGTCAGCCTCATCAATATATAGGTAAAAGGCACAAAAACCATATATAGAAAGAATTGAAACATACATTGTTACTTTTTGCACGATTTTTTGAAATTTATGAATTATTGTTTCTTCAGACATGCATGAAGTTTTTAATTTTTTATGATTTTGTGGCCTTTTATTTATAAATTGCATTGCAAATTTTGTATTAGATTCTAATTGAAAATTCTTTGCAGAATCGCCGATTATGGGTCTAAGAATCAGATTATAACAACGATTACCTGATCCATCGCCAAGTTGCAACATAATCAACAAGAACTCACTAGAATTGCGAAAACACAAACCTATATTTACTTCACATGTGCTTTCAGTTTATAAAATGTGGCCTTTTGACACCGATTAATATATAATTTAGTTTAATTTAATTTAGTTAACCAACCAACTGCAACTGTCTAGTTTCTGAAATTCAATTCTGAAAGCGTAGTAATACTTAGTAGAAATTTAGATTGATTATATGTGTATTAGTTTTAATGATATTTGTTAAAAGCATTGATTATTGATTACCTAATTAATTCTAAAACATATTTCAGTTACAATATTTGCCTTAATATTAAAACGCATCAATGAGAAACAATTGCAAAAATGCTATATATACACTGTATAGAAATATATGTCTGTCATAATTTATGAATATTTATTTGTATATAAGTAGGAAGTTAATATATGTATGTTCGTGTATATCAATATGTATACGTATTTTCCTACGCATATTTAGAGCATATTTAGCCAGCCACCTAATCAATTAGAGTAATCTTAACAGATGCGACGCAACTATGATTAAACAAAACAAACTGATTAAAACAGTACCATATATTTGAAGCTATATGTTTGCGTGCAATCAATATGGATTATTTAAGCGATTATCGTAGAAAACAAAAATAATCAATATCTTTTAATACTGGACAATTCAAACAGAACAGAACTTCAATGTTCTATGTTCGTGAAAAGGCTGTGATTCTACACTCATGAGAAATATATCTATATATAAGGAAAAAAAAAACAAAAATTTACATACATATTTAATTTAGTTACATTAATTCAAGTATTATTAAACAAACACACACCTACGTTTCTCTTTAATTTGTTGTCAAAAACAAATGGAATTTTCTACTTTTATAATTTAAGCAAATGTCAAAATGATTTAAGCCTATATCTATATCCATTAATTGTTCTAAACTATTTACCTTAACTGCATGTAGATCGTTTCAACAGAGAACAATATAACAACAATTATATAAAACAACAACAAAAATGCAATAACTTAGTGTACGTTAAAAGTAATAAAAAAAACAACGTTAGCTGAATATTTACATTGTTGAAAAGCAAAAAAATCATTTAATGAAATAAATGTATATTTACTTAAAAATATTAATATGTATCTTTGTTTTACTTCAACAATTCGTCAAACTCGAAGATAGTTTCCAAGATTGATTTAACGATCATTTATCCCTTTCGGATTGTAAATATAGAAATGCCTATTTTAGTTTATTTTTTCGACTGTTCATCCAAATAGTGTCTTTTTATCAATTTTCAAAAAATAAAAAAAAAAAATACTAGCGAAGAGATTTTTGAAAATTCTTTTTTTGCAGTCACACTCAGAATGGTTTAAAGAATTTTTTTGTACCAAAACATTTTTTGTTTGAGATCAAGGAAAAATGTTAAAAAGCTGAGTTTTACAAAAGACTCGAAAATATCAATGGGTACTTAATGGGTTAAAGAAGTTTTTGTATCATTCGAATGGAATTTAAGTGAATATAAGATTAATTTAAGAAACCTGCATCAACACTTTTTTCTTACACAAAAATTTTACAAGTTTAGGGTGCTTACAACCTTTATGGACTTTAAAAGGCGAGTGATAAAATCCCTGATACATTTTTATTTTCGATTCCTGTCATAAATACAAGGCGAGTCTGGTTTATATAAATATGTATATTAATTGAAAGCGAGCCATATAAAAAAATATATATATATAATATAACATTTATTTACTAAAAGTATACCTAGAAATAGCTTATCGATCAACAGCTAATATCCCAGACAATTTGGAACTAGACGAAAGGTAAACGAGTAACATCAATACACATGACATCTATGGCTTGATTGTGACTTGTGGCAATGACTAGGACTGGTTATCCATTTGCGTCACGCCGAGATTACAATTGCCAAGAAAATCGAGCTCTCCGCTCTTGGCGATGACGCGTCCAATGTCGTAAGGCAGCAAAGCCAGCTCCAAGTTCGCTGCCGCCGTTGGCAGCGTCTCTATTGCATGTGGTTGCTGTTGTTGTTGTTGCAGCTTGGTTGCCACAGCGCGTCGCACCAACCGCTCAACAAACATGCGTAGCACATGTGCGAGAAGTGTGAGGGCCAAGGATTGCGAGACTCCCGGCACGCTCTGTTCCGTCTCCAGGACAATGCCCACATCCTTGCACATGTCACGCACCAGCTGAGAGGCTGCATCCAACTCCTCGGGAGGCGGTAAATATAGCATCTTTTGGCTATTGGGATTATTATTGGTTACGTTGTTAGGAGGTCGTTGAGTTCGAGATTTGGGCTCATCGCAGCCGAGAACATCGACCAGCTGCTGATGCTCCAGCTGTTGCTCACGACATTGCAGACGTTTCGCCTGCTCCGTTAGCCAGCTGTCCAGTCGGGTTCTTGGGGTGAGACTGCAATACGCTTGGAATTGCGATTGCGGTGCCTCCTTCAGCTGCTGTTGAACGCGCTCCGACAAGGGAGCAAGCGCTGAAGATGTTGCTTTCTCCCGGTTAACACAGAGCATTTTTAGAGGCGGCGTATAGCCGTGCAGGCGGGCAAAGGCCACAATCTCGCGTACACTCCAGAAATGCTCCTTGCCGCCGGAATGCAGCTGCTGCAGACGTTGATGTTGCCGCAAGCAACGTGATAAAACGCGACCGCGCATATACTCAAAGAACCGTTGACGCAAAGCGGGCTGGGCGAGGAACCCCGTCATGGTCTGGCCGCCAAAGGCAAACTCGTTGCCTGATCCACCGGTCAATGGCAATCGTCGGAGCAGAAACTCCACAGCACTGCGCATGCTTTGAAAGTGAGTGCTATTGAAAAGCTGTTCCAGACGCATCCGTTGACTTTGCGGCATCGCTGGCACCACTGGCAACGCCTCATCACTGCTCATGTTGGCATAGCCATGATCATTTTGGATGCACTGCAGGATGTGCCATCGTTTGGACAACTGTTGCTTTGGCTGCTTGAGCAGACTGAGCTGGGGCTTCAGCAGCGACTGCTGCTTGGCGGCCTGCTTCAGCTTCGACTGCATCGGGTCGATGATGTAAAGTCTGCCCGCCTTCTGGAACACCACATTCTTCACCTGCCCTTTGGCATGTCCATTTTGCTGCTTCTTGTTATTGCTGTTCCCATTTAAAGACAGATGGGGGGATGCAAATGGACGCATTGCAGGCACTGTATCCATGGAATTGAGGCGCAGCTGCGTTTTGCTGGACGCTGCTGGTGCGGGTGCAATTTTCTTAGGGCTGCTTAGCTTCAAAGGCTCCGAGACGAGCACTGTGGGCTCAATTTGCTCAATGTCGTCACTCAACTCGATCTTGTTGATGCAGGCAAAGAGATTGTCATCCAACTCCTCCTTGTTTTGAGTTATGGATATAGTACGAGGCTTGGAGCTGTCCATGGGTAAGATAAATGAACACGGAGCAGGTGCTGTCGTGGAGGGCTCTCGCTTAATGGCCACTGGCGTTGTCGTCGTCGTCGTTGTAATCTCAGATGTAGCATTTGCATCGGAACGCAGCCAAACCTCTACGGTCGTCTCACCACCCATGGTATGTAATCCACACATGGTCTTGTCCAGCACAATGTTGTGCATTAACTGAACGGGCTTCTGCTGCAGATGATCCTGAAAGTACAGCTGAATGCGCATGGGAAACTCGCCCCAGCCGCGACGCGTTAGCTGAAATGGCGGAGAATGTACGTCCACAATGTCGTTGGGTCGATACGAATGATGCAGTTGGAAGCGCACCTAAAATAAAGACTTGTTAATACACAGCGGAAAGTTGTGCTTTGTTGTCTCACCTTCTTGAGATATGCTTCCAGCGGTTGCGGCAGATTCTTGCCCTGCACATAGACTAGCCACTTGTAGGCCAAACCTTGGCTGCCCCGAGAGTCCCGAGTGTCGGAGTCAGCGCCTCCTATGTACTTGGATGTATTGCCGACCACAAAGTGAAATTTGTTTTTGTTATTCAAACGGCAGGCATTCAAGGCCGCCACTGAGGCGACCTCCAGTTCCTGCTGGCGCTTGTAAGCCTGCTTGCTGGTGCAAGGCTGCTCATCACAACTGGGTCCATCCGTTTCCGTTTCCTTTGCCTTCTCCTGCGTGTGATCCGTAACAATGCCTTGCTCGCGTATCTTCTGCTGCCGTCGACGCTCTGCTCGCCGATTGGCGGGATTGCGGAGCCGTATCGTTTGTTTGGCCAGCGTTGCGGCCGTGCGCTCGGGCAGATGCAATTGAATGGGCGCCGGACGTTTGCCCACAATCTTCTTGATGGCAGGATGCAAGGGCAGCTGGACACCGTCATGTTCGGCCCCATCGCCGAACAAGGTGTCGCGGGAACGCACACGAGCGACATCTGCCGCTGTCAGCGTCACCTGCTGCTTCTTGTAGTACTCGCTGACGACGTGGTAGCGCAACTTGTCCAGAAGCTGACGTGCCTGCAGCAATCGACTGTCAATCTCGCTCAACTGTTGCTCCTTTTGGGTTAACTCCTTTTGGAATTCGGCCCGCACAATGTCCTCAATGCGTTTCAGTTGCGGCACGCTATCAAGTGCAATTCGTGGCTTGTTGTTTGCCACATCCTGTTGAGGCCTTATCTCCTCATCCGCATTGGTCTGTGGCTCAAGCTTGGCGCGTTTTTCCTGTTTGCCATCGGTATTTGGATGATCGTAGCTAAAACCGTAATCCGGATCATGGTACTCGCTGTGCTTACGTTTCTTTGGTGTTGTCGTTGTCTTCGACGGCGACGCCGTCGAATTCTCCATGTGCGTGTGCGCGCTGTCGTGAGTTGGCACAGCCACAGGTCTCGTATCACCTGGGTTCCAAATTAAATCGCTCAAAGACACTTTTAAACTGTCTCCTGCACATTTATGCCGTTGTTGGTAATGAATTTACCAGGCGTGGGAACAATTTGATAAATAAACGCGGAAAATGTTTTTGTGTGTACAAATTGTTGCTTTAATATCGATATGTTGATAATCGATGTTGATCACGACAATAACAATGCAGCGCACAATAATTTTACACATCTCTAGAGACCACGCACCTTGAATTGTTTAACACTGTCTGAATCATCTGGCATCTGTAGTTTAACGCGGGAAAAGAACAAGAGCAAAACAACGCATTTGCGCATTATCACTATTTGTAAAAATTGCAAATAAATTAACAACAATATGGTTGAACGCATTGAGGACTTGAATTTACCCAACGCTGTGATTGCCCGCTTAATAAAGGAAGCCATACCGGATGGCTCCAATGTTAGCAAGGAAGCCCGTGCCGCAATCGCGAAAGCGGCTTCAGTCTTTGCAATCTTTGTGACTTCCTCCTCGACGGCTTTGGCGCACAAGCATAACCACAAGACCATTACAGCAAAGGATATACTACAAACGCTGAACGAGCTAGATTTCGAAAGCTTTGTTCCGTCGCTAACTCAAGACTTGGAAGTTTACCGGAAGATGATAAAGGATAAAAAGGAAAGCAAAGCGAATAACAAGAAGGATGCTAATACAGGAGATGCCGCTGCAAGCAGCAGTTCAGTGGCAGCTGCCGCTGAAAACGGCGACCCATTAGAATAAATCTGTAACTACCAAAGCCGACAAAAGTTAAAAAAATGCTACTTGCATTGGCTATTTACAATTTAACATTTGATTGCCTACTGTCAATATATATTTATACATTGTTAGTATTAGTTTTTTAAAATAAAGTGAAAAGATTAAATTAAGAAAAAAAAGCTCACTTGCTTTTGTACATTAATTTACAAGTTTCCAACAATAAATTTGCATATAAACATCAGTGATGCCAAATATGTCAAAGAAAACGGAACAAAGCTGAAAAACTAAAACAATGCATATGCGAATAATTTAAAAATTTCATTTACCTAATTGTCAAAATAGCATAAACGTGTGTATTTGTAGACGGTTCTAGAGTCAGAGCGAAAGTGACCACTTCTGAAAAAGGGCAATTGCCTGCAACGTCTCAACGTATTTGACATATTTCCATCATTATCCTATTTTAAGAGGTGAATTTTGGTTACCGGAAATGTGTTTTCGCATTTATATCGTTACCCTTTTCAAAAAGTTCCCAAATTGGCAGTATAGAAGGATTTTGGAATCAATTTAATTGAAAATCGAAACAAAGCTAGATTTTCGGATGGAAGTTTGAGGTTTTTCGCGGCTGAAGCAGCTAAAAACCAGACAAATTTATCCAAATTGGCATCACTGACTTGTATGTAAACATCCAAATTATTGCCGTTTACAAACACTTGTAAACGTCTTTTCCAACACATAACCGGCAATTGTAGCTGCACTCACATTTTTATTTATAGTTTTGCACGTCGTTTTCATAACAATTACAGTTTCTTATGATTTAAATAATATTTGGAAGCGAAATGGGTGTAACCGGATTGTGGAAACTCATAGAGCCATGTGGAAAACCAGTGCCAGTGGAAACTTTGGATGGTAAAGTGCTGGCCGTTGGTAAGGAATACAAATTTGTTGCCATCAGTTGTGAAATGCTGTTAATCCAGTGTATGTATTCTATATGTGCATAGATATCTCCATTTGGCTGCATCAGGTGGTAAAAGGTTTCCAGGACAGCAAGGGATCTGCGCTGAACAATGCGCACCTTTTGGGCCTCTTTCACCGCCTGTGCAAGTTGCTCTATTATCGAGTGCGTCCCGTCTTTATATTCGATGGCTGTGTGCCGCAGTTGAAGCGCGATACAATTGTCAGTTTTGTCTTGTCTTTAATTGCAACGGGATTATTAAGCTGTGCTCCTTTTTGTTTGTCCAGGCTCGGCGACAGCAACAGCGTAGCAAGCTGAGCAATGAGGCTGATCGGATTCAGGCTCTTTTGCTGCAATCCCTGGCCAAGGAGAAGGTGGTTCAACAGGCCCTAGGCACAAATGCGGAACTGCTACTGAAGTCACCCTCAAAGCGAGGAGCAGCTGCAAAGTCCAACAAGAATGATGAGGACGATCTCTTTAAATTGCCCGATCTGCCGTCTTCATCTGCCGCCCAATTCAATGAGCAGGACAGCGAGCTGGACGATCAAGACTATGCCAGCACAAGCGCCACCTCAGACAGTTCCTTTGATGAATCCACAGCGCGTCATACGTATAATGCCAGCTTGCAGGCTATCGATGTGCGTAGTCGGCACTTTAAGAACTTGCCAGCGGATGTGAGGCACGAGATACTTACAGACATCAAGGAAACACGCAAGCAATCCTCGTGGGGTCGCCTTCATGAGCTGCCAGCACGCAGCGATGATTTTTGCTCCTTTCAAATGAAACGATTGCTCAAGCGTCGCGCCGTTCAGGAAAGTCTTGAAGAAGCCGTCCAGGAAATGGGCGGACATACACTCACCTATGCCGAGCTCTCGGAGTTTTTCAGCGAGGAAGGCATAGTCACGCCCACCGCCATTGAAGAGAGAACACGGCAAATAAGCTCCGATGAGCATACACGATTCTTGCTTGTGCGCGACCTTAAGAAAAAGGCTCTGGAAGAGAGCCAGAAGGCAGTGAAGATCAAATGCGAGACCATTAAGGAAGAGGATGCTGAGCAATCATCTGATGAGAAGCCCAGCACTTCAACAAAGGTGATAAAGTCACCTACGTCCAGCGAAGAGCAACAGAACAAACTAGGCGAAGAATATGACTCAGATTTAGCCATGGCATTGGCACTATCGCTGGAGCAATCGGGAAAGGTCTATGACGAAAAGGATTACGACTACGACTCGGATCAGGACTTGCGTCTAAATCGAGAACAAAGCAAGCAACTGCGACATGCGGCCAAAGGTCCAGCTCGCACATATATGATTGAATACGGAGGCATGAACGATGAGGAGGTGGAAAATATAATGGAAGCAACGCAGCTAAATGATACACAGAGTTTGGAAAATTTTTTGCACAACACGAATGTTAATGAGAAGACAGCGGTGGAGGAACTAGCAAATAGTTCAATTGAGGAAGCCAAACAACTCTCGTTGGCAATTGAAGAAAGTAAGAAAACCTTTGCTAAAGATCTAGCCAAATCAGAAGAGATTCAAACAATAGACAGCGACACTGACTCCGACTTGGAGGAGGTCTTTGATTCAAAGCCAACATCTAGCAAGAAGAGCTTAGAAATTCATGTAGATATAAAAGATGCGCTAAATGAGGATGAGGATCTATTCGCGGATATTTTTGAAATCGAAGACAAGTTGAATATTAGTCAAGAAAAGAAAGAAACAAATGTTTGTGATAAAGATACTATGGCAAAAGATGGTAACATAATAGCAAAAAAAGAGATTGAAGACCCGAATCAGTCGAAAGAAGAGAAAAAAGCTGCCAATGAAGTTATTTTAATAACAGACAGTAAGAAGCAAGCAGACTCCGATGACGATGATTTATGTGAAGTAAAAGAAATAGAGACCGATTTGAAAACAACATTGTCAAATGTTAAGCCCACTGTCCCACTCGATTCTATACTTGATGATCTTAAAAAGCAAACAGAAGAGGTTAAGAATATCAAATTAAATGTCTCCACTGAAGCGGAAAAACCACCAGTCGCTTTAAACTCTATACTTGATGAACTAAAAAGGCAAACGGATGAAGTGAAAAACATCAAATTGGAATCAATTAAATTAAGCGCAGTCATAGAATTATCTTCCGATGACGAGGCCGCTAAATCCAATGTACCAACAGTATCCAAAGATATCATTGAACTGGGTGACAGTGAGAATGAGAATGAAACGCGTCGCACATCGCCAAATAAAACACCAAGTAAAAGCAAAGCAATAACAGATTATTTCGAGACTAGCTATAAGATAAAACGCACACCTGATAAACCGTCTGAGGCACAAGTTACACCGCCCACAACTCCAAAGGTGCCGAAGCCGTATTTTGTCAATCGCACTCCAAAATCTGGACGCAAACGAGCTGGTGATGAACTCAGCGATGAAGGCATCTCACCCAACAAAAAGTCCAGCAAGGCAGCCAAGTCGCTTTTTGAGGACAAGGAGCAGGAGAAGGCAGTGCCAGTAAATGTGCCAGTAAATGCCGAGGTAAGTTATTTTTAGAAATTTTAGGGATTAATACCGAAACGAATATCGGTTTTGGTTACGTTTTCGGTTATGTTCGCGTTTAGGTTTTGGGTTATCGGTTAGGCAAAATCTTTGAATTCTCTTTGAATAATGGAATAAACGGTGAACGAACGGCTTTTGCATGTTTCGGTTTTAAAATACCGGTATGGTTTCAGTTCCCAAAAAAAAAGTTTCTTTGAAAAAATAAAATTTAATTAATAATATAATAATAATAATTAAAAAGGCATCACTTTCTGAATGTTTCATTCATACATTTATTTCCCATATTCTTCAGATTGATGTAGTTTAGTTACATTTCAACAATTTTAATATATCATTTAACAAATTTATTTTATTTGCGCTTTTTCAGTGCTGTAAAATTCGATCATGAATATCACTAATAAAAACTCAAAAATAAGAAAATCAAAATCTAAATTTTAAAAAATTTTTTTTTAAATTATTTTTAACGTTTCTAAAATTTTTTGGATGTTTGAAAAACCCAAATTAATCCTTATAAATGAAACGGATACCAAATGGTTATTTCGGTTTACAGAGTTTCGGTTTTAAGGTTTCGATCAAATGAAATTTTTTTTTTCGGTTACGATTTCAGTTACGGTTTTAAATTGAAATCTGGTTTTACCGATTAAAGGTTACGGTTAGGGTTTTAATCCCTGGTTGTAATATACATTTAAAACAAATAAATTAATATTCTTAACATGCAGGATCTCATCAAAGACGCAGCGGATGCTTTGAAGTCACAAAAGACAGCTGAAGAACTGCAAACGATGGCCAGTAGTTTGGCACAAGATCGTCGAGATTTGGAAGCTGAACGCAATCGTCAGGATCGCATGGGCATGTCCATAAGTCAGCGCATGAGCAACGATTGCCAGGAGCTGTTGCGTCTCTTTGGCATACCCTACATTGTGGCGCCCATGGAGGCGGAAGCACAATGCGCCTTCCTCAATGCCGTCGAGCTCACCAATGGCACCATAACAGACGATAGTGATATCTGGCTGTTTGGCGGTCGAACTGTCTACAAGAATTTCTTTGCACAAAAGAAGCATGTTTTGGAATTCCGGGCTGACCAAATTGAACAGACATTCAATTGCAATCGCGGCAAGCTTATTCAGTTGGCCTGTCTAGTTGGCAGTGATTATACCACAGGTAACTATAATTTATTAAAAAACTTAAGCCCTGCTTTAAAATATGTTTTCCTTGCTTTTTAGGTATACACGGCATTGGCGCTGTAACTGCTCTTGAAATACTGGCCTCCTTTTCGACTTCGAACCAACTGGAAGTGGAAGCCTCCTCTATGCAGTCCGTGCTCTCCACCCTTGTGAAGTTTCGAGACTGGTGGCAGGCGCACAAGAATTCCAACTTGCCCATAGGCAGCTCAGCACGTTTGTCGCTGCGCAAGAAACTCAAGAACATTGAGCTGCATGAGGGCTTTCCATGCACGTCCGTTGTGGAGGCGTATTTAGCACCCAAAGTGGATGATAATCGCGATGCCTTCAGTTGGGGCTCTCCCGATGTGGAATCTATACGTGAATTTGCGCGCAAGTCTTTCGGCTGGACCGCATCGAAAACGGATGATATTCTCATGCCGGTCATGAAGAAAATCAACGAGAAGAAGACACAAGGCTCCATCCGCAACTATTTCACGACCAAGAGCGCAGTTCGAGTTCAACAACCGCAGGTCAGCAAGCGTGTTCAAACGGCCATTGATAAGATGTCCGGCAAGATTGATGCTGAAACGCCAGAGAAACCCAAACGGGCACCGCGTCGAACACGCAACAAGCAAGCAGCAAATGCTGAAGCACAGGAAGATGCCGCTGATAATAATTCGAATCCCAATCCAAATCCAACGCGTCCAAAGCGCGGCAAACGGAAATCTGTGGAGGAAACAAATGTAGCTTCGCCGAAAAAGGCTTCCACGTCTAATGATACCTCAAAGCCAGCAAAATCTGCACGCATACCGAATACCAAGGAGCTTATACCGCAAAGGGAACGAGATTTGGAGCAAATGCGTCAGAACAAGGCCAAAACAGCAGAGATTCTAAAAGCAAGCTCCAAAGCTGCTTCCAAAAAAACATAAATATATATGTTAATTTGTCTTTTTTTTTTTAATGCGCATGCATATACAATAAAGCTTATACCTACAATGAAGTAGTATTATATTTCCAAATAACTCAAAAACCTTGCTTTATATATTTCAAATTTAATTCACAACATATGTCATCGCCCTTAGTACAAATCTAAATTTATTGTTAATTTAAATTCGAAAATATTTTGCCCAAAGCAATGCCAATACAGGATGTAAAAAGGAAATTTATTCATGCAAATCGGACATCAGTACCTTTGCAGAAATTTCAGAATGTACGTATCATTTTGTTGGATACAATTTGGGAGCTTTTGTTAAATGCGCAACTGAAATCGAGTGATTCGAAAGGAAGTCAGGCGTTAAATTCCCTAACACAGTGTAAAGACTTCTTAGACGATTGCTTAAAATCGTTGCTGGACTCGGATTATGATTTATCCAATACATATAGCACGCTGATTGCTAGCACAGCATTCTATCAGTTTGACATTACAATTCTTGAGAAATACATTACCAGTCTTGAGGATGCAATCAGAGAATATGTAGAGGATCAAGGAGTTTTCCGAGACAAGCAACATAAGGATGCGGCCAAGAAAACATTAGACGTAATGTTAGTGGAAAACATTGGTATGATACAGCTCGCAATTCAAATGCTGGAATTCATAACTGAAAAAGACAAAAGTTCACTTTTGAAATTAAGTGGAAGCGTTGTCTCGAATACCCTAAAAATCCATCAAGAAGTTGAGATTCCAAAGAAAAGCATTCCAGTATCTGAAACTAATGAAGGGAAAGAAAGAAAAAGCGATATCATTATACCCATATACGTAAGATTGAGATACAAGCTGAATATATCATCATAAAAAAATTATACTTTTCAGCAAAGAGATAAAAGAATTAAGAGGAGCCCGAGCAGCAGTAGTAGAAGTTGGAGTTATAGCAATAGTAGCAATTGTTCTAGGTTGAGTGGAGGCAAAAGTCATAGTAAGGAATCTGTCTATAGCAAATTCCGAAAAAAAAGTTACATGGAAATGCCCAGTGGGGAATCTAAGTTTCGAATTGAAGCCAATAAACATTTACACAAATTTAGACATAGACCATCAAAAATATTGGAAGATACTGTATCGTCTAAGGCATCTTTTCGAGTTTCAAGGTTTCAAACAGATTCAATGAGAGAGGCAGCATTGTATATTATTGATACCTTTCTCTCTCTGAAACCCAGTTCCAGGTCTTCAGCAAAATGTAATAGATATTTGATCGGTTGCCAAAATATGAACAACGGATTATACGATATTTGGCTTGAATTATGTGAAATGCATCGCCAAATCTTGTTTAATTCGACAGACTCGAAAGCTGAAGATTTAAAAGACACCCTCGCCCACTTTTATATAACAAAAATGCAGATATTATTACAAAAGAATTTGAGTATGACGGGCTCTCATAAAACAATTGCGACACAAAACTTGCACTTGCCTGAAAGCCGTGTAATCGAGATGCACAAACAGTTTTATGACATTCAGTTGGATAAACTCCGGGAATCCCGGAAGACCTTCAATGCACGCAGACTGTACAATCTGATTATGCAGCGAATAGTGCCTGAGATTCAATCGGATTGTGAACTTTTCAAGCAATATGAAACCGATCCGGAGCATTACGATGTGCTGATGATGATGATAAACCGTGTTAGTCACCGTGAAAATCTATTGCAAATTTTTCAGGCCAACTTTGAGGAAATTAAGCTTCTAATGGATCGTGAGAGACGTCGTCAAAAGATGTCCCAAATGACAGAGCTACAAGAGAAACGTCAAGGTTCTTCATGCAGAAGATCGACTGCTTTATTTAAAGATACTCGGATTGTATTTGACGATGACTTCTTTGAGCTAGAGCGTGCCAAGTGGTCCAAGTTTTTTAACGAACAAGAAAAGAGTAACTTGGAACATAATTTGGCCAGCAAGCGCCGTCAAAAGCAAAAGTATCTTGCCGAGCAAAAAGTTATTGAACGCAAGCAGAAAACATTGCAGGAGCGAAGGAATCGACAGGGTATGAAATGCATCGTCTCACTGTATGAAGCTCCTCGACTCACCCATCGCATGCGCCAGGCCATGGAGCAAATTGCCGAGGAGAAATCCCTCGAATTGGGTTCACAAATTCAACGAAAGAAAGTCGCTAAAAAGGAGAAGACATTAGAAAAGAAACGATATACTTTGGCAAATGCTCTTCTGGAGTCCGACTCCTGGATATCCTGTTGCAGCAAATGCCGACGTTTACAGAATGAAACTTCTTGTGACTCTGCCCTTGATAGATTCCATCGCATACATGAACAGATCTTGGACACCACTACTTATTGTTAACGGTTCGTAAGTCAGCAAAGAGTTAATTGTAAAAAAAAAGTTATATTTGTATATGTATATGTGAAATTCTATGTTGCAACTGGCTATGAAAATGTTGGTGGCAAAACGGTAAGAGCTAGAAGGCTGAAATTTTCAAGGTACTTAGTTGAGTTGAATTGGGCGTCGAATATCAGCCGTTAGTATGTACAATTTTATTTGACATGCTCCTAACACACTTAAAAAAAATACTGGTTAAAATCGGGATACTATATCACATATTTTATATAGTAGTAGTATAAAAAACTATGTTTTTTCTTAAGATATCGGTTTGTGTTTCGGCACTCTTAAATAATCACATTCCCATTGCAACAATTTTTGGAGAAGCCTGATCAATTTAAAAAATTTCTTTTACGTTTTTTTCTTTTATTTTTTGTGCTAGATACCCAAGCAGTACAAATAGTTATCGCGACAGCCCAAATAGACTCGTCTCAGGCTCTCAATATAGCATGGAGTGGAAAACAGTTCACCATGCAATTTGTCAGTCCATTGTATCTGTCCATCGCCCAGATTTGCCACCACAATTTTTCCATCGGTGGCGCAACAGAATACCAAAAATCTATTCGGCTCTATTGTTAATATCGTGGGTGTGGCATAGACTGAGCCGCCGACATCCACCTTCCAGTGCAGCTCAAAGGATGCACTTTTCCCATAAGCCGTCTTGCAGCGCAGGCAGTAAACGTGATGATCAATGCAACCGAAGAGCACAAAGGTGTGTCCCATATGCGTTGGCGGCGATCTGACAACCAGTGACGAGAATATGTTGCCCTCTGCGGTGTAGGAGCTCAGCTGACAAAGGGATATAGATTTAGATTAGGCATTTATGGCTATAGCAATATAAAGAAAATAATATGTATTCTGGATCAGAAAGAGCTGAGTCAATATATCCAATTCCAAACATAGGCACTTTCTCCTTTTATATGCAAACTAGCGATTGATAGAAAATGAAGTATTAGAATCGGGGATTAAAACTCTAACCGAAACCGTAACCTTTACCCGGTAAAAACCGATTGAAATTTAAAACCCGTAAAAACTGAAACCGTAGCCGAAAAAAAAAATTGCATTGGACTGAAACCTTTAAACCGAAACTCTGTAAACCGAAATAACCGTTTAGTAACCTTTTCATTTATAAGGGTTAATTTTGGTTTTTCATACATCCAAAAAAAAAATTATTTTTCATTTTTAATTTTGTTTTTAATTTTATAATGATTAATTTTGAATTTTTAATTGTGATATTCATGATCGAATTTTCATAGCACTGAATAAGCTCAAATAAAATAAATTTGTTAAATGAAATATTAAAATTGTTGAAATGTAACTAAACTACATCAAACTGAAGAATATGTGTGAATGAAACATTAAGAAAGTAGTTCCATTTTAATTATTATTATTAGATTATTAAAATAAAATTATATTTTTGCAAAACCAATTTTTTTTTTTGTGAACCAAGACCATACCGGTATTTCAAAACCGAAACATACAAAAATCGGTTCACCTTATTATTCAAAGATTTTGAGTAACCGAAAACTTAAAAGCGAACATAACCGAAAACGTAACTAAAACCGATATTCGTTTCGGTCTTAATCCCTGATTAGATCGAAAAGTTTTTGTTGTTTTAGAATATCTCTACAAATCTTACAGATTAAAAATTCGGTATTGTCAGAACGAAAAAAAACGTTTTCGTTGCGGATTAAATTTTGGTTAAAATCAGGCTACTATATCATAGGAAAAGTATACAAAATTTCATTTAAAAATTTTAAACTTGACTCAGCAAGGATATTAAATCTACGGGATGCCGAATAGACCTATCTTGTTTATAATTCTCGGAGACTTACGATCTGGCCACTGTTCACATTGCAGGCGTGCACCTGGCCATTCACCTCGGCACAGGCGAAAGTGTTGGCATCGAGCAGCACGGGGGAAGCGAAGAAGGGTTGCTGGCACTTTTTGGCCCACTGCACGGAGCCGTCAATGAGAGAGACGCGGGTGTATCCGCCATCTAATGTGCAGATAATGATAGACTGTTGTCTGGGCAGCTCCATGGGGCTGGCAAGGATGGCTTTGTCGCCAATGCGCATGCACCAGAGCACCTGCTGTCGCTCCGTGGACAAGCACATGACGTTGTAGTCCTCCGCATAGCTGCAGATCACAATGCGATCTCGATCCATCGATAAAAATGGTTGTGCCTTGATCATACCTCCAATATTTATGTTCCATGTCGTTTTGCCGGTCAGTGGATTGAAGCCGTAGAGGCAACCATCGTAGCAGCCCACCATGGCCATCTTCTCGCTCAGGAATGTTACCTTGCACTCAATGCGATCGGGCAACCGTAAGGTGCTTTGTTCCTTGCCCGTCACTGCGTCCAGAGTTCGGACTATCTTCGAATGGGCGCCCACAGCAATAAGGCGACCTTCGAATTGTGCCACAGGGGAATCAACGCACTTGCTGAAATTGACCTTCCAATGGAAGTGAAAGTTAATAGCCGGCTGTTCCAAGCGTGTGATGACCAATCCACTGGATCTGCTGTTGCTGCTGCTGCTGCTGCTTGGAGCTTCAGTATCTTTTGCTCCCAATGGCGGCTCAATGGGTTTTAGTTTGGTATTATGAGCAACTAGTTTAGCCGAGTCCAGAAAGCTTAGCACGACTCGCAGTGGCACATTCTCGTCCAGCAGCAGCTCAAACAGATGCCGCTGCTCGTCGTCAATGCACATCTGGAGGCCGATTTCACGACACAGCGTGATGGCATGGAAAGAGGTGCCTCCAGCCTGACGAAAGCTGAGATCATAGCCGCTGGGACTACTTGTTGAATCAATGTCCAATCGCTGCTTTTTCGGCGTTCTCTCACTGGTCGCGTCCACAAAGTCGAGTCGATCGTGCAGAAAGCTTTTCAATATATCTTGGGCGGGCTGTGCCAACACAGTGCACTCCTTGAGCAGCAGCGTTTTGTCCAGTTTTCCGTGTGCATCGCAGGGGAAATGCTGAAGATACACGAATCTATCTGGTTGCTCGGCGTTCGACAGTTTGGACAATATATCAAAGGTCTGGGCTCTCTGCTGCACCTTTGTCTTTGGCTCAAAGCAACGAATGCAGCAAATGAGCTTCTGCAGCCGCTCCTGCCACAAACAGGTGGCCAACTCGCTGCTGTGCAAGCAATTCTCAATCTTGCGCGTTATGAGACCTATAAGAGGAGTTCAGTCAATTAGTACAACAACAAGAAATAAAGATACGGTTCTTTGGCACGCCGATGATTAAATACCCTGCAGGGAAACCGACCAAAGGTCTTTAGTGGTCCGGTTTACCAAATTTATATAATCAGGCCAGTGCCGGTTTTCACTTTTTGCTTTTTATCATTTAGCTCAGTTTTTCAAAATGATTGTTTTTCGCTTTATCGGACTTAAACTAATTTACTGAAAGTGATATCAATCCGCTGAATATAGCCGAAATGGTATTAGAGCAGGTTAAAGAAATTCAATTCCGACAAATCTTATCTAAAGTGAAATTCGGAACATGCCTGAATATAAAATTTTTTGTAAAAAAAACGAAAATATTTAACTGGCACTGTCCGCGGTCTTCCTCGCAATTGAACTTTGGCTAAAAGTCAGATTTAGTGATTTGGCAGGGAAAAGCGAATTTCAGTGGGAAAAATCTAAATTTGAGGAATAAGTCAAAATATAGCAAGAAGAGTTAATCAGTGAGTTTGGTTGGGATATTTTAAGAAACAAAAAAGTTTTTCATAGTTACTAAAGGTTGTTCCCATGGCAACATGATATAGTCATTTGACTTTGACCAAATTTCTGTAAGCTTAGTTAAAATATCTTCAGAAACAAAAAAGCTTTTCATACCAAGCAATTTTTTGACCTTTGACCGCGAATTTGACCTATTTAAGGGTCGAATTTCGCAAAATGCCGTCTCATCTATGTTGTGTGAAAATTTCAGCTTTCTATCTTTTACCGTTTGGTCTGCACGTTGTTTCTCAGTCAGTGAGAAGGACACTGACTAGTAGGGACAAATAATATAATTTGTAACGAACCTAGACAAATGCGATTTCCAGCTCGTTTGACCACATCGTTGGCACGCTCTTCGTAAACTATAGAGCCATCTTTCAAGCGTCTTACTAGGTCTCCCGTGGCACGATAAACAATGGAAGACGGATGATTCTTTTCCACATCATCGATTTGTGGTATATAACAGCGACGTGTGACACTTCCCAGCCAGAGTTCTCCACAGCCCATCTTTTTTTTGTCCTGATATCGAATAGCGATCATAGTCTGATCATCAATGGGCGTTCCCAATGGCACACGTGAGGGCAACGACCTTAGGACATGCATCAGGCTCCAGCAGGACATCTCCGTGATGCCGTAGATGTTGCAAACCTGTTTCGAGAGCAGCACATCTTGCAGCTCCATCCATGTGGCTAGTTCTGCGTTTGACGGAAACGGTTCACCTCCTAAAAGTAACACCCTAAAATAAAGTAGATTCGTTAGTCCAGTAATTATGTAATAAGTCAAGTTTACCTCAAAGTGCTTGAATTGTTTAATATTCGTTGCCTTATGACGCTGGCGCCAAATTGCCGGAACAGAGATGGAGTCATTTGCAACACGGTTATCCCGGGCGTCGTAACGTTAGTGGGGAACAGAGCGTCCAGAACCCGGCTTGGTGACTCTCGCATCGTATAGTGACTGATGAGCACGGCGGCGCCATTCTGCAGCGCCAGAAAAAACTCCACAATCGACGGATCAAAGGTGGAGGGTGTTCCCAAATAAATAATGTCAGCCATGGAAATATTCAGCGTTTTACTAGCAAAATAGAAATAAAGAATTTATAATTGTAGTTAGCCCTAAGAGATAACTGGTAGAGAAATTAAAAAGGAAACTTATCAATTAACATCTAACTTTGGCACACTTATGACACGATTTATATGGTAAAATGTAGTTTCGATTTTAATAAGTTTAATTTTTAGAATTTGGTCAATAATAATTAGTTCAATTTGTTTAATTTACATAGAGAATCTTTGAAAAATTAGATCCTTTTAGAAGCGCATTGAAAGTGTTAAATATCAATGTATAACACATTTTAAAAATATTCCAAAAATGTTTCATAAATTTTGTGTTTTAACTTTATAAATAGTTTGGCAATTATAAAATAATATAAGTTTGCTTCAAAATTTATTACATTTATAAAAATTGAAATAACTATTGAAAGCAGGGACTTTAAATAATGATTATTTGTTTTTTTTTTTTTGTAGTAAAAAAAACATTCATTTATAATAACTTTGAGATAGCCAGAAAAATAATAATATTCATCTTTATAGCTCATTATTAAAAATTTTTCAAGTTTTATAGATTTGCTCACAAAATAATAATTAATTTAAAGTTATAATTTACTTCTTAGCCAATAATCATTATTTTTGATCAAAAAAATAAAACTTAAAGAATAATCATTATTTCGTGAGTTTGCTTAAAATAAAACTCAGGTTGTTATTTCGACAAAGCTTAATTTGATGCTCTCCACAAGAATTTTTTTTTAATGGATTATTATTATTGTTTGTCTTGGCTTATTGACTAGGAATATATATAATTTTTGCCTTATACCCTAAGAAAAAGTCGAAATTACAACTTCAGTTTTATTTTAAGCAAAAAATAAAACTTATGAAATAATGACTATTCTTTAAGTTTTACATTTTTGCTTAAAAATAATGAGAAGTAAAGTATTACTTAAAATGAATCATTATTTTGTGAGCAAATCTATAAAACTTGAATTTAATCATTATTTCAAAATTATTACAGTGCCTGATATAAAGTCAAAACTTGATTGTTTCTTCATAAGCAAATATACCTTCCTTAGAATTGAGATAATAAATCCATATGCGCTCGTTTATAATGACTTATTAACTTAAATTCTTTTTTAACATTATTTAAAGATGGTTTGATTCAACGTTTTGTAACTTATCTTGCTCTACAAACTGACCCCATTACAGTGCGACTTAGAATAACGTTCATTAAAATCTAATCTGACTTAAGCATAATAAAGAAGTCACCTGAGCGCCACAATATTGGGTGCAATGCATTCATATGGTACATGTATTAGCTTGGGCGTTCCAGTTGTACCCGTTGTTGTTATTGTATAGCACATGTTGGCTGGCAACGGAGATTTCGCCTCGATTGTGGGACCTTCTTTGGGGATGTGCTTCAACTTAAAGAGCTTGTAGTCTTCATTGTAAATGAGAAAAATATCGAGGCACTCAAAGAAGACGGCACCCACGGGCCTGTAACCATTGACAATAAGGTACTCAATGCCAGCACGCCTCATTTGCGAGTGCAAAGCCTTCGACAAGATCATTTTGTCGTTGCTATAAAAGTGACATTTGTGATTAAGTATGCTAAAATGGAATTACAACAAATTAGTGTGATGTCTCTTAAGCATTAATGTAAGCATTCTACTCACGCTAAAATCAAAATGCACGACGATGGCGTATGATTAGCAATGCGAAGTGCAATGCCGACGCCTTTCGGCACCTGGTTGCGACGCAGCTGCTCCAAAATTGTTTCCACACTGCTCACAGCTTTGGTGTAACTAATTGCCAAGTCCCGCGGCTCCATTCGTCTGATGACAAAGGGCACGTCACCAAATTCCCGCAGTCTTTCAATATCGTACAGCTTTCTGGGTTCGTTAATAACTATATTCTCTGAACTGGAAACCTCTTCACATTCTCTTGGCGGCTCCCTTGACTCCTCCAATTGCGTCGCCTCAATGTCGATTTCTGACTTGAGCACAGTCTCTGAGACGGAGCATTGTTCATCTTCGCCATCTGGCTGGAGCTGTTCATCTTCTGGCTCGTTTTTTATTTCAACAGGTAGAATTTCTGCTGCCGGCTCTGTGCTAGCAACAACTTGTTCTTTATCTGCTGTCGGATCTGTTTTTATTTCCACAGTGTCCATCTTGTATCAATCGCAGGCAGCAGCTTTATTCTTCTTTACTATTTATTTATATTTAAGACTTTAAGCATTTAAATTTCAATTTAATCCACAGCAATAATTGTTTGTTTTGTTTATAAATAAATTTTTTTTTTGTTTTGGTTTAGAGGTGGAAAAACATCGCGTGAAACATTGATGTCTTCGATGCTTGCAAAACATCGGAACCATCGGTGCTTGGTAGTAGAGGTGGAGAACTATCGATGGCACTATCGGCACTATCGATGGTCAAGCACTATCGAGGCGCCATCGATAGCAGACGTGCACTATCGATGGTGGTCGATAGTTTTTTATAACGCTCAACTCGTCACAGAAAGGCTCTCCTTTGGCATCTGCATTTAAGTTTTGTGTTTCATAAATATATATTTTCATGAAATGGAAAAAAAGAACGAAACGGAACTAAAATTAATAAAAATTTTTATGTTTTAATATTTATTTATGTGTGCCCGCAATTTCAGTCAGGTCCGAGCGCATGATCAGTGGGGCTAAACAAAAAGTTTTAGATCGTGGAACTTTAACTATTAAAATAGCTAATAGCGAAACATTATTGTTGATAACGATTTATATTTATTTTTACTTTTATATTACCTAAATTAATGCAATTTCAAATTTTTGTTGGAATTTTGTATACAAATTTATAATTTATTACACTATCGAAAACTATCGATAGTTATCGATGGTTTGACAAATAATATCGTTGACTATCGATGGTGCCGACTATCGATAGTTCTCCACCTCTACTTGGTAGGCCACTATCGAATGTTTTTATATACAACTAAAACAACAAACCATGCTGAAATTGCGGAAGGAAACAATTTCAAAATATTTTGAGAAATATGTTTAATGCAATCCCTTTTATCGATGAGATTACAGATTTAAAAGTGTTTGCCAAAAAAAAAGGTGGCAATCTTGGCAACGGTATCATATTTGACAATATTAAACTCTTTTCAGAAAAGTTTAAATTTTCACAGGACGTTTGCCATATTCTTTTAATATTATTTTATAATTTTTTTTTAGAATTTCTTACTAACTAATTAAATTCTTCACCTCGCATTATGGCCAAACTATCAAATTTTCATTTAAATTGCGCGCCGGCCATATTTGCATCCGCTGTTTAACAGCAAAATGTGAATTAACATTGTGTTTTGATGGCAACAGCAGCTGTAAAAGCAGCTGCCGGCCACCCACCGGCCACCCATGAAGCAATAAGTATAAGGAGTTCTCAAGCACGTGTAAGGCGTAAAAATTATGAATGTACCGAAATGTTGAGAGAGGAGTACATTGTGGGAGCTAACTCTGGGCTTCTCTTTCAAGTTCAAAATTATTTAAAATTAAATTATAAAAATAACTTCAACTCTTTTTATTATAATAGGCAACTTTAAACCCCATGCCCCATCTAAGGTTTAATCAACGCACTCTATTGTCGTTTCACTCACACTCCCTTTCACTCGCACTTATTATTAGTATTGATAAAATCCTACTTTTTGCCGACGAGACCTCCTTATACTTATTGCTTCATGCGACCACCCATCCTCCCCCTCCATAACTTAACATAAATGTTCTCTTCTCAGTCGAGAAAGCGCATTCAGCCCAAAGACGGCATTTGGGCTGTATTATTTTTAGTTTTTGTATTAAACATTTGACGTTGCCAACGGTAACGGGAAATATATTATTCAGTTCAGTTTAATAAATGTGTACGCGTTTAATTGTGTAGTTAATTGTGATCGTAATGGCCAAGAAAATCCCATTTAATGTGGTATTCGCCACAGGTAAACAGCTTAATGATCAAAACTTCTAAAGTTGCCTTTTAATATGATGTACTTCGTACAATGAAATTGTTGTTGTCTTTTGTTTATTGGCATTATAATTTGTTTTGTTTTAGTTACCGTTGTCACTGGGCCAAAACGAACGTTGAGCATCGCGTGCTTTTTGACTGCACTTGAGAAATCGATAAAAATACGCATACGCCTAGTGTGACGGCTTATTTAAAAAGTATCTTCATTTCAAAAGTAAATGCAAAACCAACAATTTATTTATAATATTAACACATCTGCAACACATAACACATATAGAAATACTTTATAGTAATTTTAATATATAACTATGTACATGACTATAAATTAAACTAAGACCAATCCATTTTTTACCTGGCATAATGCATTGTCATCATAAAATCAGATCTATGATAGCGCCATTGTAATCATTTATCATTAGAATATTGACAGATTTGCCGATTGTCATAATATGTCTGGCGCCTGCATCGTATATCCAATTAAAGTTGCAGCCAAATATTTATTTTGGCAAGCTGCCAAGCGCATTCAATAGACGGCTTTATTTTTTTTTACTTACAAAGTTGCCTAGTCTGATTGCATCCACAAATTAAAAATGAACGGACATCTTGACAAACCTATTTACTGCTGTTGTTGCTTTTGCCTTCGGTACTTGAGTTTTGAGAGCAGGGCACCCACCGGTCCAATGATGGTCAGGAAATAAACCAACACAGTGGTGAGCATCATAGCTGGTATGAACTGATTGTCGACATAGCGAGTAAAGAATTTCGAATAGTATCCCAGGTAAATGGCAGTCATTCCAAGCGTAAATGTGAGCAGTCCAAATAAATTGTGACGGAATTTCAGTTCAGAGGGTGGATATTTCTTCAAAACTATTTTGGGTTGGAAAAAGTTCGCCAGTCCACCAACAACGCTGGCGGCACAACCAAAAGCGGCAGCCACACCTGAAAAAAGTCAGTCCCATTTAATGTTCTGATGTTCACTCAGCCATTAAATTTATGCGCACACGTACCAAAACAACCGTGCCAGGTCTCAAAGTGCACCTCCTTCGAGGTGAACTTGCCCAAGGAGCCCAACAACACCATAGAACCTCCAACCAACTGCATCAATCCATGGTAACGAGATTTGTTTTTGTGCGAAATCCAACGTGTAATCGGGTTCACCTTGTAGTGTGACATCAGCGCCTGGGCGATAAGAACATGAAACTGCAAAAAAAAAAACAATACAAAATAGTTATCTTTGAAACACGTAAGACTTTGCATCGATTTGTATAGGCCCAAAAAATGTACAAAAATGGTAACCCATTTTCATAATTTATGGCCAATTCTAAGATGTTTTCATCAAGAAACTATAGTCCTTTAAATTTGCGATTCGTCTCTATCCTATAAAATTATTCAGAATTTAGGCTATTTTTTGGCCCAAAACATTTTTTTTCCTTGAATCTTTCTTTGGAAGATATTGAAAAAAAAAATTCACATATTTTAATAAAAAAAAACCTTTTATAATTTTTAATGTTTATTTTTTATTTTATTAAATTATTTGTGAGGAAAGTGAGGAAGCAGCATAAAGGGTGTTTTTAATAATAAATAACAAGTGACTAGTGCATTAAATAAAAGGCGTTAGCTTGTAGCACTGGGAGTCACAATAAAGTAATTAAGTTAACATTAACATAAAATAAAAAAAAGAATAGTTTTAATTTGTCAAAAGAATTACTTGACTAACTGTATAAGGTCTGTCACGCTTCATTTAATACGTTACATATGTATTTCGTGATAAAATTTTACAATTCGTCAATTTACAATTCCTCACCTCTTCAAAACTAACTGTAAGACAAGTTTATCAGCTGAATTACGTATGATTAAGTTTATCAATTAAATAAAAAAATGCTTACACCGGTGCCCGTCATAAACATGTGCATAGCCGTATCTTGAAATTCAAATTTTTTGGCTATCACGAAAAAGAATGCGGCCACAAGAAAGATGAAGATGTGATTGACGCTATTCAATATGCTTTGTATCTGCAGCCAGGAGGATGCAAGAGAAGATGCATTTTTCCGTTCAGTCATTTTATTTAAGTAGTTTGCTTGAATAGTTAATTTAGAAAACAAAAGAACAAGCCAGTTAACTATAATTCACTGTGCTATGTCACAGGTTAACTAAAAGACTAAACTAGAATTGCGTGTGTCGACGCCAACTATAAAAAAAAAAGAAAAGCGATAAGAGCAGCCGGCGACAAGAGCGACAGCCTCAGCCACGTAATCGATACACGCTCATATACTTAAGTACCCTGTGGTTCGTCTGGTGGTGAGGTACCAGCTAGTTCTAGCTCCGGTATGCATCACTGGCAGCTAGTACGAGAGTTAGATTCAAGTAATGCAGAGGGCGCTAGGCAAATTATAAGAAATGCTAACTCCTCGATGCATCACCCATCGCGAGCTGTGTCGTTAGCTTTAGGTAATGCAGAGGACGCTAGGCGAGTAAACGAAAAACGAAATAATTGCGAAAGCAAGAGAAGCGACAAAGGCAACGAAAATACACGAAGAGGGATTTATGTTCGGTATTTTTTCTGTCTTGACAGCTTGCTTGTGCACGTTTTACTCGGCGCGTTTTATTTAAGTTTTTCGGTGAGGTGCGAAAATCATAAGACGTGGCGCTTGTAAAATTAAACAAATTTGTGTAAGTATTGTTTTATAAAACATAATTATGTACAAATAATGTGATTCTAATATTTTTTTACATTATATTTTCAAGTGGAAGAAATGGCCTTGTAATATGTAAGTATACAGAATAATACAATTTATCTATAATTTATACCCAACTAAATTATAATTTTTTCATTACAGAAGCTACTTCTTACTATGAGTTTGGGCCTTGAACGAGACTGAAACTTAAAGGAATACAAAAAAAATTAAGCCAAAAATATATATGCATGTATGTGTATGTTTAAAACGGCAAATAAAAGAAGAAAAAATTAAACCTAACGATCTTTCAAACCCTTTGGAGCTAGGTCAGGGTTAGCTACGGGTAATGCTACGGCGTACCGCTCGGTACATTAGGCGGACATGTAGAGCAAAAATTCGTTAGAAATTTACATGTTTCGGTGTTCTAAGTGAGACTAGTCCTCATTGCCAGCTTCTTAGTCAATTCCCTAGGCTGTCGCTAACCACCCGAACCGCAGGGTATTGTGTGCATGACTTGCACATGTGTATGTGAATTCTAATGGCTCTTCTCTCTGTTTATTTTGTTTTACTTTGTTTTGTTTTTCTCTTTCATTTTATAAGCACTGTGTTTTTCGTTGTTTACCAACACTGTTCATGTTAATAACTTGTTGCATTTTTGTTTTGCAGATGAGGACGCCGGTTTTCCGGCCAGCGAGCTGAATACACATGGACCCACTGTGCATGGCTGGCGCAGTGCCGTGGGCAGCGGACTGGGCACCCACGATATTATTTTACGATTCCATCATCCAGCCAAAATCTATCGCATACAACTTTTAGCCCACCAGCATCTGATACGTAAGTTGCGGACAAGGTTACTTGTCACTGAACCCTGGAGAATCAATATGTCACCTTGTTAATAATTTCACCATGTGCTGGAAGTATTAATTTTTTATCTTTACATTCTCAAATTACTTTCTCCTTGCAGCGGAAAAAGTCGAGCTTTGGCTGCATTACTCGCCCAAGTCCCTGCCCAGCACACCGTCTTCGCAGTACTTTGACTTTCTCGGCTTTGTGGCTCTCCAGGACAATGCAAACACCAACTACAAATCCCGTGAGCTTCAGAGCGTCACAGTCAATCCCAGGCGAGGAACGCATCTTAAATTGCGTCTGATTGGCGCCCATTGTAATGAGTACAATTCAAGCGGACAGATTTCATTGATGGCGGTAAATGTGCTTGGCGAGGATTTGGAGCCAGCTGCCATCAACATTGGCGAGGAGCATGTGGCAAACGAATCGCCGCCCATAGACACGGCCACCGGGGAATTGGCACTCGCCTCCCTCTGTGATGATCTCCTGTTTTCCATGTACGTGGAAGAGTCAATTGTACAGCACATACGTGAGCTGGAGCAGCGCAAGATGCAGGCGGTCAGCTCGGAGAGATTTGAATATGCCCGCAAGCTGAAGCTTTGCATGACGGCATTGCGAACGGCCGGCGAGCGTCTTGGTCGCTATGCGCTGGCCAAGCGACAGGCGGTGCAGCAGGAAGACTTCAGCGCGGCCAAGCTGCGCAAGGAGCAGATCGAAATGTATCGGGCCTGTGTGCTGAAGCAGCTTCATGTCCATCAGCTGCTCGAGAGCGAGGGCGTGCTCAGCCAGAACGATCAGAGCTGCGAGGTGTATGCGGGCGGCAAACCCACCCTTCCGCCTGCTCCGAGTCTACAGGATGTGGCCCATGCATTGGCCGAGGCGACCATCCCGCCAAAATCTACCAGCATGCAGGATGAGAAATCTCTAAGCGACGCCACCAGCACCAGCGAGAATGTGGTGGGATCAATTGCCGCATCGGCTGCTGCACTGCATCTGCATGCCAAATCTCACGATGAGCTGCCACAATCACCGAGGCTGCCGATGGCATCGCGACACAGTTCGCCCATGTCCAGCAGACAGGGATCTCTGAGACGACGCAATAAGAGCGCACCGAGAAACTCCTACGAGGACTACGAGGAACGCGCTATTCCCACATTAAGGCAGTAAGTTTTTGTATTTTGGCAAACATAATTGTACAAACACACAAATGTTCCCAATAGTATAGCGCATGGTGAAATTATTAACAAGGTGCTGAATTTCTGTAATACATCTCTCGTTGGCCAAAGAAAACAGGGAAAACAAGCTGAACATCAAACAAAAAAGACTGAAAAACAGGCCAAACTTTTTTTCCTATTTTTTTAATTTAAAAGTTTTAAAGCATCTTCAAATATTTTTTCCTCTAAATTTTCTTTGTCATGGAATTTTGCCCATGGTGCCTATCATCTTTAGATATTTACCAGGCAATTTATTCGTATGGCAATAAGAATTGTGTCTACGCAAACCGTAAATGCAGAAGATAAAATATAATTGCATATAATTGAAAAAATTTAAAATATACACATTTACTAACTTGGCTAAAAACCATATTTACTTCTGCATTCGTCCATGCCAATGGTACAAAAGTCACAGCGAAAGTGACCACTTCTGAACAAAGGTTATTACCTGCAGCGTCTCGATATTTGTTTGCTTCGGACCAAAATTTTGATTTAATTTCAACATTCTCCTATTTTAAGAGGTCAATTGGCGTACTGGGAAAGTGTTTTCGACTATATCGTTTCTATTTTCAAAAAGTTACAAAATTAACAGTATAGAATCCGTTTTGGAATCAATTAAATTGAATAAAAAAAAACAGATTTTCGGATAGAAGATGTTTGAGATTTTTCACGGCTGAAGCAGTTAAAAACTAGACAAATCTATTCGGAAAAAGGCCAAATTGGCATCACTGGTTGTGATAAATTCTAAATACACGGGGTGAAGGAGAATACGTCGCCTTGTTTATAAATTCACCTTGTTATAGCTGTTGTTGTTGTAACGATAATTTTGCATGATGCAGCATGGAGTTCCACAGCGTAATAACACGATAAAAGCGATATAGATAAACATAGTTTTAGAGCTGCCGTTTAATAAAAAAAATAACACTAACCTGTAACCGTTGTCGTTGTTTTTGTTGCTTATTTTTTTTCGTTTATTTACATTCTCTATTTTCCCGTAAACGTTGTCGTTCCGTTACAAAAACTGTTTAGCTCAAATACTAATGAATTTTTAAGGGAGTGTCAGGGCAATGCGCTGCTCGAAGCAGACCCGAATCGCAGTCGCTCGCGGTTAAATGATCGCGAGCGTCGGCAGGCAGCGTTGCCTATACTCGTCTTTGGCAATGAACTGGTGAGTACTCATTTTGTTTTTAGCACAGGAATTAAAACCCTAACCGAAACCGTAACCTTTAACCGGTAAAAACCGATTGAAATTTAAAACCGTAACCGAAAAAAAATTTGAACTTAATCGAAACCTTTAAACCGAAACTCTGTGAAATAACCGTTTAGTAACCGTTTCATTTATTTATACATATATAAACAAATTATTTTTCATTTTGATTTTTGATTTTATTTTTCTTATATTTAATTTTGAGTTTTTATTTGTGATATTCATGAACGAATTTTCATAGCACTGAATAAGCGCAAATAAAATAAATTTGTTAAATGAAATATTAAAATTGTTGAAATGTAACTAAACTACATCAAACTGAAGAATATGTGAATAATTTTAATAATTATTATTATATTATTAATTTAATTATATTTTTTCAAAGAAACTTCTTTTTTGTGAACTGAAACGTTTATTCCTTTATTCAAAGAGTATTCACAGACTTTACCTAACCGATAACCGAAAACCTTAACCGCAACTGAAACCGATACTCGTTTCGGTTTTAATCCCTGGTTTAACATAAACATATACATATCTGTTATAAATATAAATATCCTCTGCAGGTTGAGCAGTTTTATTCGCGACAGTTTCAGGATCGTGAGGATGGTCTCATACGTCTGCGCAACTTTCTCAAGCAGGATCAGGAATCAGTTGACGGGGAAACCAATGACAATGAGCATGCGGCCAGTCCCAATAAGGTGGCACGCAGCGCCGCTTTGTTGTTGCATCGTGCTGTTCGTGATGCCGTCTACTCCGTATTTAATCAGGCCACCGAAACGGTGCGCGTGCTGTTTCTCGAATACGTCCCGGGACGTGTCTCGCCCAGTGAGGTGGCTCGTTGCGTGGACCGCTTGTTGCCGGAACTGCTGGCCAAGTCGGGTGATCCCTCGGCACGTCTGCATACGCTGGCCCAGCACACCATACTCAGCATTGCCGCCTGTCCACAAGTCGCCGAGCAGCATCTGGTGGCACCAGCGCTTTCACGCAGCGTAGGATCAGGAACGCATCAACGGCTGGCCATGAGCCGACTGCAAATGCTGGAACAACTCGTGCACACACAGGGCATTAGTACCGATAAGCATAGTGGGTTAACCTGTCGTGCCCTGTCCGACTGCGGCTGCTCGGGCATACATCATCCGGCAGAGCCCGTGCGCAAGGTTGCTGAACGGATTCTGCTGCTTGTCTACAAGGTGAATCCACGGCTTGTGCGCAAGCAGCTGCCTCCGGATGATGATATCACCCGTCGCAATCTCCTCTACCGTCAGCTCTTCACGGAGTTCGATAAGCTGGACTTGGAACGAAAGCAGGAGCTGCTGGAGGCCAATAAGTTTAGTTCTAGTAACGATACAGATTTCCTGCAGCCCACAACCAGCACGGATGCTTCACGGCTGCTGAAAAGCAAGAATGGTCCTCCAGTTGCCACCGACAATGGCTATGTGAGCTGCAATGGGAAGCAGCAATACAATGAGCAACTAAAGCGCTCCATGCTATCAGCATCCAACTCGCGCAAAGGCTCTGTCTCTAACTCCGAGTCCACCGAGGAGACAACGCCAAAAATGTGTGTATACTTTGGAATTGCAATGAGTACAAGTTTTAACCCTTACACTGTTCTTACTATAGAAGCTGTCCGTTCTGCGGCTGGTGCTGCACAGGCAACGATGCAAGCCAGTTGGATCGTCATTATTGGAAGACTTGTCCCTTTCTCACAAAGTGCCCACAATGCAGTCAAGTGCTGGAAGTTGCCGCACTCAACTATCACCTGACGAGTGAGTTTCAATTGTCATCTTGAATGTCCACACTAAAATACAGGGACTGCAAATAAGAGTTATTAATGCTAATTTCAACTAAAAAATCAATGTGAAGGAAATAAGATATAGAAAAATGCTATACACCACAATTCCTATTTCAGTCGGAACTATCGAAATCAGCCAAAAACTTATACTTTCAATTTATAGATATAAATCAAATTTAATTTTTTTTTTTTTAATTTTTATATAAAAAGTCAAGAATAATCATTAAAATTCCATTTTTAATAAAAAGTTGTGGCAACACTAAAAATTAAAACTATGTTTTTATTTTTATTTTAAAAGTATCAAATAAGAGCTATTCCGTAACTTTTAATTTAAAAATCAAAAATAATAGTTAAGGTGATACTATTTTTTGGTATCTTTTTATTTCTAGTATATTTTTGGTATTTTGCCAATAATTACTTTATACATATATGTATATTGTATACTGCACCAGAATATAGAAGAAAAAATTAAATATAATAAAAAAAGCCGGATTCTTAGTCGAATAGATCAAGAATAATTTTAAATTCTGATAATCAACCACTTGGTTCAAAAGATATTCACTGTAGCTTTGTTTTTTTAAAATAAAAGTTACGGAATAACTCTTATTTGTAACTTTTAAAATAAAAATCAAAAAATAACTCTTATTTTATATTTTTATTGAAAAAATCAGAAATATTTTTTCTAAACATTTCATTGAAAACTGAATTTTAATAATTATTTTTGGCATTAAAAAAAAAATTAAAAGTAATTGTTATTTCGAAACTTTTAATATAAATTTAAAAATAATTGTTAATTTTGAATTTTTAATAATAAACTCTATTTTGATATATAGCCGAGTGTGATGCCAAGGATAGTTACGTGGTCTGCACCCGTTGCACAGAGTCAGTGCACAAGCAGCTTTATGAACTGCATCAAATGGAGGACTTTTGCCGGGGTATGCGACAGCTCTTTAATCATCGACAGCAGCAGAAAGATTACATTTTAACCATTTGCCTAACTTCCTTTTATCAGAACTCAAAACGGGAGCTGCTCGTTGTCCTCTGTGCCATGATGACGTGAATCTGCCCTTGGATGGCGGTTGGAAGTTGCATCTATTGAACGCCGGCGGCTGTCCTGGCAATATACGTAAACGGAATTTGAAAAAATCAAATTAAGCAAATACCCTTAGAAGACAGCTACAAGTCATATTAGTACGGCAATCTATTCGTGAGGCTATCTAGCGTAATTTAAATCAATTTCCGTTACACACACAATTATTTTAGACACATTTTGTTAAGAGACAACATTATTTCATTATATATCCATTAGATTTTGTTAAACTTTATACTAGTATATATGTTTTGTACGCAATGTGATTTGTTAAATATACATAACACGAATTTCGAAACGTCCTGAAATAATAAAGCCCTTCCAAATGTACATCCACAGTTAAATGATAAACTGAATTGGTTGTGAACTCACGAAGTATACACATTCGACAGTCACTATGCTACCAACCTGATATAAAATATTGAATAACCCCTTGGTTAACGAATGTACGGGAGTCTTTTCCGTGAAACTCAAATTCAAATTTGCTGGCGCAGAAAATTTTTAGTTGCGTCAAAATATTACCTTTGACGGTAAGAACCGTGTGGCAGCATTGGCCAAGTTTGGAGAAAAACCACAAGGTGGCAGCCCTGGCTTCCAAAATACGGTGGCAGCCATCAATCCATCTTAGGCCAGGATAACTCAATTTGGAAATTATATATGGGCTCATTAAACTAGTTAAAAAATTAACCTTTTTTGCTATTTTGCATAATTTTGAAACTAGCTAAAGTTTAGAATATTTCGCACGAATTTAAAATAAATTTTTGTGGATATTTTAACAATTTATTTAGAATTAATTTACCACATGAAGGGTGACGTCCATTCATTATAATTATCTTCTTTATTTTATGTAATTTATAATTTATTGGTTTTTATTAATTTATTTTGTATTTGAAATTTTAATTTAAGGAAGCCGCCAATTTATACATACTCGACAGCGACATATTCGATAAGTTCGTTTTACAACACAAATACTTATCAGTAATTGTTGAGCTGGCTACTTTTTTACAAAAGGTGGCAACTATGGATCACAAATTTAATTAGGTTTTTAAAACAAGTATTTTATAATTATTCCACGTAGCACAGTTCATGTGAAAACATTTAGAGTATTATAATTAGTCAGTTTAATTATCATATTTAAATTGGGCAACACGTCGACGTGTATGTATTTGCAAAACAACCCCCAAGCCAGCTGAGTGTATCTGCATAAGTGTGCGTCAGTATGTGTGTGTGTGTACCGTGAAAAGAAACAGCCGGCAAAGTAATATTTGCATTAAAAATAGAAACGAGCTGTTGTGCACACTTTGCAAATTACCATTCAATTCGAGCTAGAGTGTTTGTCTGCAAAAGTCGTTGGTTTCCCCCCATACACATTCAGTTAATAATGTGCTGAAAAGTGGCAATTAACGTAAGAGCAGCTGCCGCCTTCAGTCAAATTAATAGCGCCACAAAGCCAACAACAACTACAAGTACACCTACACCGTTAGCGTCTCTCCTGGCGACGGGTCGTGTGTTTTTCCCCATTTAGATACCATCTGCGTATGTATGTAGTACGTATGTACATATAAGAGGCTGTAGTTAGTACAATAACCGAACGGAACACGTGCGTTAGTTACGACGTCCAACGGAGGAAGATGGAGCGAATAAGGCAAATGCTGAATTACAAATACCTGACGAGGTTGCAAATAGATGGCTTTGACAATTACAAGGTAAACGCTTAAGGGGTGAACGCTTATGGGGTCCATAAATGTGTAATAATAGTCGATCTTATTTGTGGTTACAGTACAGCTCCATAGACACCTCACCACTGAGTCAATATGTAATGCATCCGTTCTGGAATTGGCTGGTCAAGGTGAGTCATTGTTTATGTTATGTTCATGACAGAAAATCAATAATAATAATATTGCATGGTTTTTAGTTCTTCCCCCGTTGGTTTGCGCCCAATCTGATGACATTCCTGGGCTTTCTGTTTAGTGTGATGAATCTGTTGCTGCTCTCCTACTACGATTGGAATTTCGAGGCGAGTTCGGGAGAGGAGGACTCCATGCCCATACCCAGATGGGTTTGGATCGCCTGTGCAATCAATATTTTTGTTGCATACACTCTGGACGGGATTGATGGCAAGCAGGCGCGTCGTATTGGACTCTCCGGTCCACTGGGCGAGCTGTTCGATCACGGTTTGGACTCGTACACAGCTATGCTGATACCAACATGCCTCTATAGCATATTTGGACGCAGCAAGGTCTACTCAGTGCGTCCCATGCGCATGTACTATGTGTGCATGACGGTCTACTTTAACTTCTTTGTGTCGCACTGGGAGAAATACAACACGGGCATATTGTACTTGCCATGGGGCTACGATCTCAGCATGTGGGGCAGCACAGCTATGTACCTGGTGACCTGGTGGATGGGCTTCGAGAGCTGGAAATACGAATTGAAATTGGGATTCCTGGGCACCCTGCCTCTGGGCAATGTCATGGAGACGGTGCTGCATGTCAGCGCCATGGCCAATCTACCTCTAGTAATTATCAATGTTTACAAGTGAGTAACCCAAATGTATTGCCAGTTGTGCATCCATAATTAATAATCAATCCATATGCATATTTACAGCTCATATAAGAATCGCACTGGACGATTGTTATCCCCGGTGGAGGCAGTGCGTCCCATGTGGCCCTTCATCACATACTTTGTACTTTTGATGCTTTGGCCCTACTTATCACCCAATGACATAATGGAAAGGGATCCACGTGCCATGTTCATGCTGAGCGGCACAATCTTCTCCAATGTCAGCGTAAGTTACATAATCAACTAATCAGTGTTACTAGTCGTATATTATTATTATTATTGGGGTAGTGCAATCATTTTCTAAATATTGTCAGTGAATTTTGATTGATTGTTGGTTTGTCGTGTTTATTTTCGTAGAAATTTCATAACATGCGACGCCCAATCGCAGTCTATGTGTCATTAACGATCGCACGTCACACTTTTTCAATTGCCATTCCCCCATTGAATTCTTATCAGTTGGCTGACTCATTTTAGATTTAGATATGGGGGCAGCGTGGCTTTTACCCATTTAAAAGTTTCAATAGCCATTACTATATTGTATCTTGCATTTACTATTTACAGCAAAATTAGATAACGAGTTTAAAGCAAACGCTGAATAATACAAAGGCAAACAAACAATGAATATATATATGTCTTACGTCGAATATTAAGTACTCTTAACCCAGCAAACTGCAGATTTTAATCTCAATCAACATATCGTCTAACAACTAAATACAAATTTTCCATTAAAAATCATAACTTATTTTAAATTTTAATAATTAAAAAGCCATTTATTTTAATACTTTGCAATCAGTTTAACAATTTTAATTTTTATAATAATCATTGTCCGTGTTCACTCATCAGAACAAATCGACAACAGAATAATCGTATGAAACTTGTATGATTATTCTGGTGAACGGCAGTGATTAGCAAACATGATTTAAAATTTTGTGATTATGATGACTGAAAATTCATCACCAAATAGTACGCTGAAATTCTCTGATTGTGATGCTTTGTTATCGATATGATAGAAATTTTGAAAAATCTTTTTATTGGCATATTCTTGAATGTCTAAACCTTGGAAACATGAAACAAATTCGATTTTTTTTTTAATATTCTACACTAGAATGCCCCCTTTAAATTTTATCAAAGCATTCACCAGAAGTCTATCAACAATGTTTTCATATCTGATACATGATTACTGATCGATTAGTTCTGGTGAACACGGCCAATGAGTATTATGATTTTAATAAAAATTCACATTTAATAATTTTTAAACTTTTTTCGTAGGTAAGATCAAATGATGTAAGGTTTTTAATTTTTGACAAAAATGCGTATATAACTATTATTTAAAAAAAATGTAAGAATTACAGGCCTTGATTTTGAGAAAGGTGTATTAACTATAGTAAATACACCTTGATTTTGAGTAATTTTTTGAATGCCAACAATATCACATAGGTTTCCCATTTGAAATGTTTTTTATTCAATAAAAATTGCTTCCACATTTACAACTTTCGTTTGGGAATTCAAAAGATACACAGAGAAAATAAACTTTCCCAGAAGATGCCACCGTTTTGCTGCGGCGGTCGTCGCTGTGCCGCGGATATAAAACGTCGTGTCGAGGGGAACACTGAGACTTGTTTGGATGATGAGCACACTGCATCTCAGGAGAGTCCAATAACTGTTACGGAGGCCGAGTCTCCATTGACGCTGAAATTCTATGCACGTCACGATTGGCCGTATTTCAATTGCACCGATACACAGATTCAGCGTATGCGCGATAAGTTTGAGAAGGATGTACAGAAATCAAGTGAGGCGGATAATGCCAGCCAGACAGCCGGCGAGAAGGCCAAGAAGTATGAGCCAAAGCATGCCACAGCTCAGCCCATGACGGAGAATCAGATATATGGCTGGTATCAACATCGTGCCTATCGTTATTTGAAAAAGGATCGCGGCATCTTTGTTTTTCCGCGCGAGGACGATCCATTGATCAAGATTATTCTGGCCTCCAATTTATCCAAATATTCCTAGAGAGAAGAAAAATTTATTGAAATATAAAACTTTCATTCTGTATTATTTATTGAAAGCAAAAATTTAAAGCTTCATCTAGATTGGGGCTAAAAATTAAAAATAAAAACAAATGGCAAAAGTTGTAATAGATTTCAATTCGACTTGAGCATCGTAATATAAAATTTAAGGCAAAAGGAGAAAACTGTTAATATATGTATTTATATTTCTGATACCATTTTCATTCTGTATCTTGCAGTGCCGCTTGATCGTTTCCCAAATGTCCACCAGTCGCTGCGAGGCCTGGCACTGGCAGACGCCCTTCTATGTGGTCACCATACTGCTCAGCTTGTGGCTGCCCATTTTGGAGCGTCCTCTTCTCTATGTGCTGCTCATTGGGACCACATTGACGCATTGGCATTACGGGGCCAGCGTGGTGAATCAGATGTGCGAGCACTTTAATCGTGTTTGCTTTACGGTGCACAAAAGAGTTACGGATATGGGAAATCAGAAGAAACTGGAGGATCAACCGAACGAGCAGAAGACGTCAGTGAAACAGGATTAAGCAACAAGTTTGCTGTTGAGTTTATTCTATATTTTTCTCAATTGAGCTCGTCGGCGTGTCGTGTTCATCTTTGGAGGCTGTTTTAGTCGATCGAACAACGTTGTGAGATGTGAGATTATATATACATACATACGAGTACATATATACTGTTCTAGCTAGCGCCATTTCAAACAAATTGCCCAGGTGACAAAGGACAAATAACCTCGAGTTTACTACACTAGACAAGGTTTTTATGTAAGATTACACTACACACTACCCGAAAGACTATTTTTCTGATGGCTCTATTCCTTTTAGAAATGATAAAACTCACATTAACCCATAGTATTCACTCGAAATTAGTCGAATCTTTTGGCGTCTATGGTAAATAACAGTATACACTAGTATCCCATTGATTATCTGATACAAATTTTACACAATTCGTAACTCTATTTTTAATACCAAGACGACGCTTGTTTCCTGTACCCTATTAACGTTCGAATTACTCTTCGTGTATTTAATTTTTAAATGTTAGTGATTTCTGTATTTAGCTTTCAATTATCTAGACATAATACCATAAATTAAAATGAGCTTAAATCATTTTGTATTGTTCTTCATTTGTTCTAGTCTAATAACCAGAATAAATACTGAAGATTTCGATTCGTGACACATTTAATTAAGATAACCGCTAAGACCTCTTATTATTTAAATGCATACTATGTTATTATTATTTAATTGCAACGCAAAGACATCAATACGTCTATTATTTATCTATAGTCTGGTACGCTTTCATTTTATTCAACTGTAAATGTAAATGTCGCTTCCCCACTATTGTGAAACTCTGTAAAAGACATGACAACAACTTAAAAGGAGTAAAATAAATTATATATTTTAAAGAACGTAATTTACAATTGTAGCCAAGTGTTTAAAATGTTTTTGGAACATTTAGGGACTGTTGCCAAGCCCTGATGATAATTCGTTTTTTATCTTGATTACAGATCGGATTCAAACAGAAAGCATTTAGCAAATATTTTAATGTATTTTAAAAGCGGTCATGTGAGTAAAACACTTAGATCTAAATGCGGTTAACAACTGGAAGATACCCTATACCATGGCTTTCCTAAGTGGTTGAAATTAACTAAAATGCATTTTTTTTTTTAATCAACGGGTCAAAAACTCAGAAAAACATTCAAATAATCATGGAACGATTTACTGAAGGTTGTTCTCTAATTAATAACAAATCATCGATTAGGGGATACCCTAAACTAGCAGAAATTCTATTTTAAAAATATTTCAAAAAATTATTGGTTTAAAATACATTTAAAACGAGTCAACAACTAGAAGATATTCTTATTATTCTTGAATTCTTTATAGCAATAGTAATAAAAGAAGTTTTTACTAAATTATTATCATTAATTTTCATTAACTCAATAAAATCCATTTATCAAGAAAAAGTTATAATGCAAATAACATCCCAAATGATTACAATTTATTATCATTAATTACTATCAAATCAATAAAATAATTTGTAAAAAAAACTTGGAAAATTTGTTAGAGCTTACTTCACCTTCTAATCGATTTGTTATGACATTCAATGATTTCAATAATTATTAATGCACACACACACACACACACCTATACTTAAGTATGGCATCTAATGAAGTCCCCACGACTGATGCCACGTTTGCACAGCCGTCGAAATGTCCGGCAATCAATCTGAGTACGTGCTCGGCCGATTAGCTGGACATCCAGTCGCTTCCTCATTGCCTAATTGGTGTGAAAATCTAATTCACGTACCACTGTGCGGGTTGTGAGAACTCGACCTGTGCCCCGCCCCCTCAGATACGCGCCTAACGGACCCACAAATGTCATCAATAGGGAAAAACTTTAGTCGTGAGTGCTCGACTACGGAATACCCTGCACGCAGCAAAATATAATAGGAGCAAGAAATGTTTTTAGTTGTATACCCTGGGAAGCAACTCCGACCCCATAAAGTGCGTTCGACTGTTCCTCTTGTTTTTAATTGTGAATGCCTAAGATTTGATTTTTTAGTTTAATATTTTTCTCTTAATAGTGAATAGTTAATAATAATAGTTAATTTAGCAATATTTTGAAACGTAAAAAGCAATGTATGTATTGCTTCTAACATAATTATGCAAGAAATTATTATACCCTCAGCACAGGGTATAAAAACTACGCAGCAGAGACGTCGACGTCGCGTCGTACGCAAGTCACGCAAAATGAAATGGGCACGACAGAGAGAAACGAAAAATGAATAAATAAAAGCAAAAAGCAAGACCAAGAAAAGAACAACAACAGCAACAACACAATGCCGATGATGTTCAGAAACCAGAATGAGAATCATGTTCGCGATGCAGAAGAAAGCAACCAAAGCAGCGACGCGACGTCGCAGTTGACATCGGCAAAAAAAGCAGTAGCTGCCAGTGATGGCAATTTGGCATTTTTGCGGACAGATTTGTCGGGTTTTAACCTGCTTTAGACGGGAAAAATCTCAATTAAATTAAATCCAAAAAGGATACTGCCAATTTTTTAAGTTTTTGAAATTGGAAACGATAAAAAGACGAAAACCGTTTATGCCGAAATTCACCTCTTAAAATGGGAGAATGTTGACAATATGTACGTAAAAATTTTAGTCCGAAGCAAACACATATTGAGACTCTGCAGGCAATAACGTTTGTTCAGAAGTGGCCATTTTCGCTCTGACTTTTCTACCGTTGCCATGGACGAATGCAGAATGTAAAGAAGGTTTTTAGCCAAGTTAGTTTAGTAAAAACTAAATTGAGGGACCGTCTAGAAATAGGCAAGTTAAATGCTATTTTGACAATGTATATATTATTAAATTTTTCAATTTTACACAAAACTGGTTGCCATTCATATAAATTGCCTGGTAAATACCTAAAAAATCATTGAAGATGCTTTAAAACTTTTAAATTAAAAATAAAATAAGAAACAAATATGGGCTATTTCTCTCTGTTTTTCGTTATTCAGTTTTTTCCCCTGTTTTCCTTGTCCGTTTTGCCTTTTTTTTGTCAAGAAAAATAAAAATAAAATTGGAAAAAAAGTACGGCCTATTTCTTTGTATTTTTTTTCGTTATTCAGCTTTTTTCCGTTTTCCTTGGCCGCTCTGTCTTTTTTTCCCGAAAAATGTTTAACATCACTGGCTGCTGCTGCTGCAGAATATGAAAGTTGCGCATGCGCCGACGCCGACGTCGACGTTAAAGCAATCGTCGCCGTCTCGGCGTCAGTTGCGCGGCAGAAGCGCGAGCATTAAGAACAAGGAGCAAATCGAGCGGTTGTCATTTGACATTTGTATTGTTGTTGTAAATCTTGATTGAGGAAGATTTTGAAGATGCTGCTGCAGACTTTCACGCTGCTGCTGCTCAGCGCCACGGCGCTGACATCGCCGCCCGAGGGCACAACGGAGACAGCGACGCCGCCAGCAAGTGGCCAGAGTCCGAGTCCAAGTCCAGGTCCAAGTGCCACTCCCATTGAGGAGCATTTTCCGGCTGTGGCGCCCGCCGCAGCCCAGATAGAAACACAGGCCGGAGTGTTGCAGCCGCCGCTGGAGTCGATGGAGCCGCTGGCAGATGCAGTGCGTCGACGTCTGGTCACCTATGACCAGCGCCAGGAGGGACAGTACAATATACGCGCCGATCTGGAGAACTTTATGATAGTGCTGATACCGCCGGGACCACAGGAGGGACTCGGTCTGTTGGATCTGCTGACCAAATCCTCGTTGCGTGGCGCCACCAAAAGTGGGCAGCACAAACGGAAGCAGGCGCTGAAATCCTTCTACCAACGACAACAACAACAGTTGCTACAACAACAACAGCAGCAACAGTTGCAACAACAGCAGCAACAACAACAACAGTTGCCTCTATCAGATTTCATTGAGGGACGCACACCTTACCACGTGGACATCTCGGCGGTCAGCGAGGATCAGCAACCGCATCCGCATCCGCGCCTGCATCGCCAGCAGGTGGATGTGTTGCCGCCACAACTGGTGCCCCTGCCGCAGCTGATCAAGCCCTATCACCTGGAGGCGGAACCGGAACTGATACAGGCTCTGCCGCCAGTTGTGGCCAGCAGCGGGAGCGGAAGCGGGAACGGGAACAACAATCTGCTGGAGAGCTACAACCCAATGGGTTCCCATTATTATCGCAATTCGCGTTCGTTGGGCGGGGACAGCTACCTGGACACGAACCGTCTGTCTCCACCGGAAACTATGGCCACCAGTTTCAATGGCCGCTCCATCAGCGTGCCCATTTATCGGTCCGATGCGAATCACAATGCCAACGCCCTGTATCCTCCCATCGATGTGCCCGCCTACATTGTGAACGGGAACGAGGCGCAGCCACGCCTCTGGCAGCTGGACGATGAACCGACGCCCATTCGGCCAAAGCACTTGATTAACGGCGATGGCGATGGCGATGTCTTGAGTTTTGAGCTGCTCAGCGATTCGCTCGCCGACTCGAAGACACTGCTCCGGGATGGGGACGGATTGGCGCGCTGTGCGCCCGGACAGCGTCGCGATAGCTACGGCGCCTGTCGCCAGCTCGAAGGCTACTGAGGAGACTGAGACCTTTGACCTTTGAGACTGCCTGCTCTAAATGAAATCCTAGTTCATAAGTTAAACACACTATGATTAATGATTAACAATATATATATTTTGTGTTTTTAAGTTTAAACAATCAATAAACACTTGAAATTCTAATTCAAATTCTCACTCAAATTCGAATTCGAATTCTCATTCAAATTAAGCGCCAAGCGGACATGTTTGTTAATGGCACGAGCACAAAATGGCGGAAGTTTCGTCAAGTGAACTTCAGAAAAAAAGCACACATTGTAACGGTAACGATAATGATGAACTGAAGGATAAGTAAAGTCAAAGTCAAAGTTAAAATCGAACAAACATTAACGTTGACTTCAAGGGGCCAACAACATTAATAAAACAAGAACGCTGCATGCACATACTCAACTACAATATACCCGGTACTCAGATTAAATATTTATGTATTTAACAACAACTCAAAGCAGATAAATTGAATTTTAAATTAGTCATTCAAATAAATATATATATGCCCAATTTTGAAAAGTGCTTTTAGTTGATTTAATATTAAATAAAATATATAACTGCAGGATAAAAAACGTATTTTTTATGCAAATATTGACAAACAATAAAAAAACAATTATTCCAAAATGTAATGCGAATAAGCAAGATAATGATGTAAGGAATTGTGAGTATGGATTTTAGAGTCTATCTTTTGTAGTTTAAGTGCTAGACGATGTTGATTAATTTTTGTATTGAAAAACTAAATTTTTGTTAAAATTTCCAAGACCAACTTGATGCTGTTGAAGAATATTTTATAATTCAATTCGATTATCTTTTTCAATTGCCAAATACAGAAAGAATGCTCTACTACTTCTATGCTTAGCCTATGTTATTCTTATGTTTACTAACAGAGTATGTTTTATTCGTATGTCATGACCCTGTTACAATGTGTGCATACGTTTTGAATATACCCTCGAGCTGAACGAGTACCGGGTATGAATAGCAATTGCGTAGACTAAGGCCAGTGCCATAATTTGCTACACACTCGACAATGTTTTTTTTTTTCATTTGCAAACCAGTTTCCATTACACACAAAAACGAACAGCAAAAAAAATAAATGCAGTTTCTAGTTTGTGATCTTCCTGTGGGAAATTGGCTAAAGTAATAGGCGCATTCTTAAGTGATTGCTTGGCATTGGTCATTGAACCTGGCCAACAACTACAGCCTAACACACACGCACACACACACGCACTCACACACACACACAAATGTATTAGCCAAACACCGTTAATATTTACAATAAACAAACGCAAGTAACAACAGAAATATATATGTATGTATGTCTGATGATTATGATAACAATTAGAACGTTTCAACAATGACTTACGATTTTTTCTATTCTGAATTTGGGTTATTGGGTTAAGTTGGTTTGCACAAATAATTAAACGCTTAGTCGAGCTTAATTTGAGTGGAAATTAATGAAAATGGATGAAAATAAGCTACTTCGGACTTTCAGTAATTTGCAGTCACTCAGAAAAACAGCTTCAATGATCTTTAAAGCTGGCTGAGCTCGGAATTTTCAAAACCCGGAAATATGATTATTATGAGATACTTTAAGGGATCGTATCGAACAACAAAAATCTTTAACATATCCCAAATTTTACTTGTTTTCATATTTAAGTTCGTTTTAATCTTGAAATATTCTTCTAATTTGATTAATAAATAAAACCAGGGATTAAAACCCTAACCGGAACAGTAACCTTTAACCGGTAATAAACCGATTGAAATTTAAAACCGTTACCGAAACCTTAAGACCGAAACTCTGTTAACCAAACTAACAGTTTTCTAACCGTTTCATTTAAAAGTTAATTTCGGGTTTTCGTACTAGAGCCCTGCATGAGTGCACACTAAATCATGTTAACAGTCAGAAATCAGTCGTTTTGAATGTGTGCACAGTGTGATTTCTGACTGTTAACATGATTTAGTGTGAGCTCATGCAGGGCTCTATTTCGTACATCAAAAAAAAAAAAATTTTCCTTTTTAATTTCGATTTTTGATTTTAATTTTCTTATGTTTAATTTTTTTTAATGAATTTTTTTTAATACAATTTTTTTAAATGAAACATTTAAATTGTTGAAATGTATCTAACTCGAACAAACTGAAATATATGTAAAATATATGTGTGAATGAAACATTAAGAAAGTAATTATTATTATATTAATAATATTTTTGCAAAACAATTTTTCTTTGTGAACCGAAACCATACCGGTCTTTCAAAACCGAAACATACAAAAACCGGTTCACCGTTCCGAAACCTTAATTCAAAGATTTCGCGTAACCGACAACCGAAAACCTAAACGCGAACATAACCAAAACAGTAACTGAACCCGACATTCGTTTCGGTTTTAATCCCTGAATAAAACAAAATAAAATACCATTTGAAAACAGACATGCCTAATTATAGGATTGGGTTCTATTTTCTGAGTGTGGTTTCTCAAGGAAGCGTTAGAAGTGTGCGCAGTTGTTGATGTGGATTTCGATGTGCATTGATTTGTTCAAGTTGCGGTCAGTGAAGGTTCCCACACTCCACATCCAATCCCATCACAATGCGGAAGTCTTTTTGGGCCATTGAACTGGACTGGAATCGGGTTTTCTGTTTTTATGTTGCCGTTGTTGTAGTTGATCATTTAAGCAGCCAAGGCTCTTCTTGTTCTCAGAGCCAGAGTTGTGGCTCATTCCTCGTCCGCCGTCCGAAGACAACGGTCCTGTCTGTGCGCGCAAAAACAAAAGGAAAAGATTTCCAAAAAAATAGAAAAATTAACAATACAATGTGCAAGTTTACAAATCGTCTGTTTGTCTTGGTCTTGTTGCAATTCGTTGGCCAGTTGACTGTGGTTTTGGCCAAACCAGCAAAGATGCGCAGCAGTGCCAGCGATTTGTTGGAGCTGCTGTACAATGATTATGGCGACTATGGTTATCAGGTGGAGGAGACTCATTATGATCAGCGCCAAAAGGGCGACGAGAATTTGAAGTTGCGACTGGATGGATTTGTAATTGGTTTGCCCGCTCGCGATGATTCCTCCTGGCTGGATCTGCTGGCCGATGAATATCTGAGTAAGTTCATTTAAATTTGCAATTAATTACCTTAATTATTTAATCAAATTTCAGCTAATGCGCTGCCAAAGAAATTTGTTGCGGCAGAGTCGGAAAATTCCGTGGCGGATCCGACGTCGACACAGGTGGTAAATATTCCAGCACCGAAAAAGGACATCGAAAGTCGTCAGCACGCCAATGATGAAGTGGCAAGTTTACCACGGTAAGCCACATCAGATCACCCTAATCACCCTAAGGAATCACCCTAATCTTTGAAATTCTTTCAGCACAAAGTCGCACATGCTGCAGCTCTTGCAAATTCTGCGACGCACACAACCGTAATTCGCTACCAGAACGAAACAAAATAAATTGATATTACTAAACATAAGATATAATAACATTTTGTAGAAATCAAAATAAATAAGCTTTGAATACTTATTTTCGCGGCTACCAGGGCTGGCATCATAGAATTGAACAACACTGAGTTGCCACCGACAAACTATCGATTAATACTACAAAGCGATACTATTTTTGACGTGATTGATACTGTGATTTACTTTTCAAAATATTCACTGCTCTGAATGTAACAGATAGTTTTGTCAGTGAAAAATAATTCCATTTAATTTTAATACGCAACAGCTTTAATCTATATGTAAAGTGTGATTTACCACTCATTTCTTTGTCACGATAATTGACGGGTAACTTAAAAATACTTGGGTTTAATAACAGGTACCTAAATATCGCTTATTTTGAGTTGAGACAAGCTTAGTTTTAACAGATGATATAGCATTTTTTTTTTCACAAAAAGAAATAGTAAATCGTGATTTGCAATATTTGTGCGGAGAGAGAGAGAGAAAGAATATTCAAGAACCTTCGTGTTCGAGTTCGCCGTTTACCAACCAACGCGCAACTGGTATAAAAGCCGAAGCTGCATTCATTGCTGGCCGTCAATGCAAACGAAGAAACGAAGTACGACGCAATTCAATTCAGACGACAGACGGATAGACAACACAAGAAAAACATTTGTGTAACAAGAAATAGCTACAAGAGATATTTCTTAAAAGCAGTTGTCAAACAATTCGAAAATAATAATTAACAATGTCTGAGCGATTGCTGAAAATAACATACCATGGAGCACCAGCAGCTGGTGGAAAGAAGAAGTTGAATGCATATTTAAGAATGCCATCCAACAATTTGACAATATTGCGTCGTGAAATTGAGCTGTTTCTGTTCCAGGAGCGTCATCTGCCCCAGATCGAGATCAAAACATATTGGATTGGTAAGTTGAAGCGACGATGATGATATAATGTTAAATTTGTGAAATCAATTGATTGAGTGCAGCGGCCAAAAGTGTATGTGCGAATGTGTATAAGCAAATAGTGTCTGTGTGCGGTGCACAGTTGCACACATGCACAAGTCTATGAAGCAATAACATAAGGAGCTCTCATCGGCAAAAAGCAGTCCCTTACTAATCAGTCCCGTGTTAATCAATGCGAGGTAAAGGGATAGAGAGCACCGAATTGCACCGCACTGAAGCACTAAGGGACAAAAGCCGAACGATTCTGCAGCCGACGAGACTCCTTATATTATTGCTTCGTGCTTAAGTCTATGCATGTGTGCAGAATAAACGCAGTGCGAAGTTCTTAATGCACTTGGTACACAAAATCATGCGTGTACAAATTTATCATTTAGTTTGTACACAGCTGTTAGTTGGTACTTTTTTTGAATATACTATATGAGTTTGCACCTTTTAATGCCCAGAGTGAATCACAATTACATATATCAGTATCAGTAGTAGATTTGATAGCAAAAATAAATGGCCAAAACTAAATGATTCATTGGCAGTCTATGTACCTAGACCTAAAGATAAAGTAAATATTTTGTGTCTATATGTATATATCTACATATGTATGTGTTCCACGTACACGTACTTTAACCTAATGACTTTTTAAACAAGAAACCAAACATCAAAAAAACAACATTCTGTCTTGTCCGCAAGTATAGAGTTGTCTCGCTCTAACAGATATAATTTGCTATACGCTTGCAAAACCAAAACAAAGCCAGATTTCACAACAGGTTATCAAAAAAAAAAACTGTATGTAGTTTAATTTATTAATATTCTTTTGAATTTGTACTAACTATGCCAATTCAGTTTCACAATTTTGCGAAAAATTACAGTGAATCAGTTTCACTATTTTTAAAATGATTTTTTTCTCTATTTAGATGCCGATTCTGATGAAATCGAAATCGTCAATCAAAATGACTATGAGATTTTCTTGGCCAAGTGTGAGAAGAACATGCACATGCAAATTGCAGCTGCTGTCGAAGTCGACGTCGATGGGGAGGTGGAAGCCAAGCAGGAGACAACAACTTCGGCGCCCACTGTAGACGATCCGAGCAATTTCATCATTCACGATGGCGTCGAGTGTGATTCGTGTGGAGTTGCACCAATGATTGGTTTTCGGTACAAGTGCGTGCAGTGTCCCAATTTTGATCTGTGCCAGGCTTGCGAGGCTGCACACAAGCATCCCGAGCATCTAATGGTCCGAATGCCGACCAACAATGGACCGAGCATTGTGGAAGCTTGGCTCAGTGGTCCGGGCACCAGTTCCCATCATCATCGTCGTTCAGGCCGTCGCTCCAAGGGTCAATGTCCATTCGGAGCAGGTCTTCAGGTTGACCCAGCCGCGGAGTCGCAAAAGGAAAGCCGTCGCGATCGACGATCTTGTCGTCGTGGTCACGGTTGGACTCAATTTGCAGAATCGTTGTTTACTCTGCCAGAGTCCAATACCACAGGCACTGCAACTCAGAGTCCCGGCACTCAAATTCCAGAAAGTACATCTGCTCCGAGAGGTTTTCTAGGTGAGGCTCTCGCTGCAGCCGCCGCAGCTCTTAAAGCTGAAAAGCAGGCCTCAACCGAGGAGCCAACTGTAAAGGATGACAAGAAATCGGAAGCTACTTCAGCCGAGTCAAATGAGATGCCAACCAAGAAGCCAGTTGTGGAGGAGCCAATCATCACGGCCAATGTTGAGGAACCAGTGGCTGCACCACGCGCCAAAGAGCAAGCCAAGCCAGAGGAAGCTTCGGCTACCAAGCCGGAGGAACCTTCTGCTGCCAAGCCGGAGAACACTTCTGCTGGCAACAGCACACCGACAACTCCAGTTATCAATCTACAGAACTTGGCACAGATGGTCGATCCTCAATATATGAAGGCTGGCATTGAAATCTTGAATAACTTTAGCGAAATGTTTGCCAAACTGATTGATCCAAATGAGGCTGCTGCCTTTGGTTGTGCAGATACCTCAATGGCCTCGAATGCCTCTACAATTCCAAAGCAGGCCGAAGCTGTCCCAGAACCCGAGCAGATTCCAAAGGAAAACACTAAATCAGCTGAAACAGAGCCGTCTGCTCCAGTTGCTCCTACTGCTGCCAGTGCTCCATCCCCGCCAGAGTCGGGTGAGCGTCGCAGATCGGACAGCTTGGATCAGGACTGGCAAATGATTGACAACACTGCTGGACCGATTTCAAACGTTTCCAGCACGGATGCGTTGATCAATTTGAACAACACCAGTTCCACTTCTTCATCCTCGTCGTCATCTACTTCGGCTTCTGATACCTCGGATGCTGCAGTGCCGCCAGCACGTGACTTTGTCCAGTTGGGTGAGATGTTGCGCCAGCACGTTAACGAGGAACAGCAACGCGAGCTGTCTACGGCTCATACCCAAACTGCCCAAGTGGATACAGTGACCACCTCGACATCCACCAACCCGGTGGCCACCAACAGCACATCGACATCGACGAGCACTGAAACAATTCGCAAACCCGAAGAGAAGCGCAGCGTGCCCATCTATCACACTGGTAACTACAAATCTTTGAGAGTAATTAAATCAATCAATCCATAATCCATAATTCTTTGTGATTCACAGATGAGCGTATCAATGCTGCTGTACACGCCATGATGGCCATGGGATTTAGTAATGAGGGCGCCTGGTTGACACAGCTGCTGGAGTCGGTGGAGGGCAACATTCCTGCCGCTTTGGACATTATGCACACTTCACAGAGCGGCCGCAATTGATGCCTGCTCTCGTATATCTATAATTTAATTCACTTCAATATCTAAACTCTTATATTAATGTAGTACAAGACATAATTGTCGGATCTGTTATATTTGTGGTGATCTGTTAGCTTTTGTGGATTTGAAAAGCTATATGTATGCTCATATATGTTGCAAATAATCAAAACTATATATGTAGTATGTGTCTACTTATATATATTATTCAATGTTATTCAACAAATAAAATCTTAAATATGTATAAACAAATTTAAATCAATATGAATGGGAGTTACCACTTTGATTAATCGCCAAGTTGTCGCCACATTTAAGTTACAATTTATCTAGAAATCTTAAAGATTCGTAAATAACTTGAACAGCTGCAACTTGAGTAAATCAAATCAAATATTTATGAACAATTATTCAAAAAACTGGATATGAATGTGAGCTCGAGTTTCCACTTTGATTAATCACTGAACTGACTCCACAGTAAGGTGACAATTTCCTTAGAAAATCTTCGAAATTCGTAGTTGATTGTGGTAACAGTTGCGATAAATGTAAACAACTTGAATAATCGCACATGGTGAGCTTTCCACTGACGTCGGGCAAATCCCGTATTATAGCTGTACATTTGAGAGATCATCAGAGACAGAAAACTGCTGAGAGCGAAAAAGCGATGAATAAGCTTGAGAGCTTTGCTCGTGATGAAATAGAGCGGCAGACCGCTGAGCACGGCACAAAGCAACAGAACACATCCGATGATACCTACAAAAAAGGAAGAGAGACAGCCAGAAGGGGAGAGAGAATATGCATGTAAATAAGTTGCTGGCATTTGTTATGAGTTCACATGTACTTACCCGAGAATCCGTGATTACTGCGAAAATGTCTGACGCTTGCGTTCGGATCCTCGCGCTTGCGTTCAAGCTTTTGCCAAGTTTTGATGCCAACACCGATAACCCCCACACCAAAGGCCAGCAAACCAAAGGCGCTATGCAATAGGTCCAAGTTGAAGATGCCCAGATACGACTCCAAGACGCTGCTGTGCCGCACAAGAAGCGCCTCGCCCAAGCAAAAAACAAACTGTCGAGGGATAAAAGGAGTGTAAATTAGTGATGAGAAAAATGATCGTTACTTCGCTTTGGTAATGGAGATTAGTTATCGATGGAAATCAATCACTGATCTGTTTTAATCAGTGTTGCCTGATTAGCTTTTTTAAGGCTAGATTAAGCATATTTGAAAATGGAATAGCTTATAACATTTGCACCTAGCTTACAGCCATAAATCTAGCATATTTTAAAGTCGTGGTCAAATGCGGAAGTGGAACGCGTTTTCAGTTAGAAGAATATTGTAAAGACAAATAATTTCACAGGAATGGATTGAGCCACAAAAATATATTACTCTTATAAAAAACCATAGATATTTAAGTGAGGTAGAAAATGATTAAATAAATGATTTCTTAACTAATATACAGTTGAACTTCGCTAACTCGAACTTTTATAACACGAATTTCTCTGTAACTCGAACTAAATGAGTGGCAGTAAAATTAATAAACTTAGGAAAAAGAACTCTATAACTCGAATATTTCCCTAACTCGAACTTTTTCTTTGGATAATGGTGATTCGAGTTAGGGAAGTTCGACTGTAGTTAGATTTAAAAACCTAATGTTTTGCATGTTTTCTTGCATTTAGATATAGCTTTATTTGAAGCTTATTTTTACTCAGAATCTAGCTTTTACGGGCGCTCAACACCCGGCAACACTGGATTTAATTTACATCACTAGAATAAGTACTGAAGTTTTAGTTCCTGTTCCTGTTTCAAGAAGATCGCATTACTTACAGCCACAGTGCAGTAGAAGGCATGTCCAGCGGTATGTTCCATCTTCAAGGAGACACATTTGTACACCACGACAGCTGTGATGCCCGCGAGCAAAATATGCGAGACGAGTGCACAGAAGCCAAAGTAAAATCCCGCTGAGGATATGTCCAATGTAGAGTACGCCTGGCTGCCATTATCTCCGTGATCCTTTAATTGTAAACTGACGTACTCCAGCAAATTTGTGCTTTCACAAGCGTCTGGGAATTCCGAGGAGCTGCAGCTCCCTAAAACATTGCTTGCCATTTTATGGTAGCAATAAATTCTGTAAAGAACTTTTTATCTACTACGTGAGTCGCGCACGTTAACCGATAGATAAGCTTGTGGCGCTGTAAAACTTGAGGGAACCGCGCGCTTCGAGTGTCTGGCAGTGTTTGAAATTCCATAGCCCTGGCAGCAAACAGCTGAGCTCTCAATTCAACTCGATCTCTCCGAGAACACGCTGTGCAAAAAAAAAACAAAAATATATATGGATATAAAGTTAGAAAGCAAATGGAGCGTGACTCAGCGCTCTTTCACGTGCTTCACCTTGGTGCGTAAAAGGCGGCAGCAGCCACACTTCCACCGGACAGTTGCAGGTGCTGGGTGACTGTCCGTCCATGTGTCGATTGGCATTGCTCAGGCTGGAAGTTAGTACACACATTTTTAATTAATCAAATGTTATTTTCGGCAAATTCGAAACCGGTTTAAAACTGTTCGCAAAATGTATTCTTGCCACGGGACTTTTTATACAGTTAGTCAAGTAATTGTTTTAACAAAATAAAAAATTCACATGCAGGATTGATGTTTTTAACAGGGACCGTAGTGATTATATTTTAATTTTTTACTTTTTACTTAATGATAATCATTATTTTTGACTAATTTTATTAAACTTATACCATAATTATTATTTTTGATCAAAAAAATAAAACTCAAAAATAATGATTATGAATGAAATTTAATTTTTTTTTTGCTTAAAAATAATGATTATGGTGTGTTTTCTAAAATTACTCAAAAATAATGATTATCATTGAAGAAAAAAGTAAAAATCATAAAAATAATAATCATGGGGGAAATACAGAGATTGTAAAAAAATAAACATATTAGTGCAAACCATTATTTTCTAGGCCTTTTATAAGTGTCTGATTTTTTTTATTTAAAAAACAAAAACAAATAATCAACATTTGCATTCCATGGTTTTTAAAAATAGGTAACTTAAATGGATTTGCAATTTTTTTTTTGCCATTGTTTTGTGAGGAGCAAAAACTTTACTAATAAGTTTTTTTTGCAGTATAAAGTGTGAGAACTTTTCAAGTTGTCAATACAATTACTTGACTAACTGTATGTACTTTGCTGACAGCTGACTGAGCGTAAATATTTCGGTCCACTCTAAAATTGTTGCTGTGAATCATTTCGACCGAGTATTACGAAACTCTAGCTAAAGGCAAGAGACTGATAAAAGAGCGGGCAGAAGAATACAGAAAAAACAGCAATTATGACAATTGATATGCTCTACCATGACTAGCTTATACTCTCATATTTGTGTACACCGATTATAAAAATATGGTATGTATATAGTTTCTGGGTACAAATAAAAGCGTTGCATACTTCATGGCAAATGTATAATTGCATTTTTATAATGAAAAATACCCAACTGGAATATTTTCAATTACAGTTGAACTTCCATAACTCGAACTTCTATAATTCGAATTTCCTTTTAACTCGAGCTTAATAAGTGACAGTAAAATTAATAAACTTGCCTTCATAGCTCGAACCTTTTCGTTGGATAATGGTGATTCGAGTTAGGGAGGTTTGACTGTACATGCTAAATACACGCACGCCCAAGGTGGATTAATACATGGTGATGTATTCGTTTGACGTTCCCTCTTTTTTCGGGGCACAAACGTCATTACGAGAGCATTTTCAATATATCTATCTCTTTCTCTCTCAAACTAATTTTGACAGATTTGCCCCGAGTGAGAGCGAATACATCACCATGTATTAATCCACCTTGCGCACGCCCAAGCAAAATACATGTAAATATGATGTTCCCCAAAATTTACTTTGCTCTTTTTGAAGTGAAATCGAAGTGGCCGTTCTAGATAATTTACTTTTATTTAAATATAGGTTGGCTTTTCCTATTAACTCTTACGAATGCCAGACGTCACTCGCTAAGTGTAATCAATCCGAAAGGGGATTTACATTTACCGCAATATCCAACGCAAAATCAATGTTTTCGTGGCAGAGTGAAATACATTTCTACCCACATAAATACAATGCATACGCATATAAAATTGTCCAAGCGATGACGTCATTTGAGATAAAATACCAAAACAAACGACAACGCCTGAGAGCAGGCAATAAACAGAGACAGAGGCAGAGAGAGAGAGCGAGAGAGAGAGAATGAGAGTCAGAGAGAATAATATGCTTTCAGTTACCAGCTGTCTTTCATATCGTCCGCCGGCTTGTTGCTGTTCCGATCAAAACGTCTAAGTTTGCTAGCGAATTCAGTGTGTCAAGAAAAAAACCAACTAACAAATTGAGATTTAAAACTGTGAGAAAATAGAACTCAACAACAAATTGCATTGACAAGCAAACTATTTGTTGTTCCTTGGAAACTAATAAGGGAATTTCCCAGTCCCAAAAAGGTACGTCAATAAGTTTAAATTTAATACGCTTATCGGAATGTATCTAACATTGAAACACGAAACGAATATAAAGTAGACTTTTTGTGTGCATACAAATAACAGAAAACTTTTAAGTTTAAATGTGCTCTAAACTTATGACAATTAAAGTGTTAATAACTAACCAGAAATTAAACAAAAATTATCAACAAACGTCAGCAACGAATTAAAGATTAATATAATTAACCATTTGTCCGTTGCGCCATCGAGATATTAAATGAATATTATTTCTGTTTATGGCATGTCATGAATTTATTACACTTGACTCATATTGTGCATTCACTATAATAATGTTTATCTAGATCTCTGAACGCCCTTTAAAACAAATAAAAATCAGATACGTCATATGTATTTGTATGTGCATACTATATACCACAATATGTCACCAGCTAAAACATTTTTCAGGTTCTTTGTTTTACTCATACTTGTGAAATATTTCAATTTGTATGAAATCATTTACAGTGCCTGCTAGCTGTAAATTTCCACATATTCCATTAACAAACTACTAAAATTGTACACAATTTAAACTGTCTTATAAAGTTTCCTCATTTTAAGAGTATAACAATAATCTTCTTTTCTTGTATTGCCAATTGGAAAAAGCTTTTTTACATACATATAAAATAAATAAAAATTAATTTTCAATGACCTTATAAGGAAAATATATGGGTATTACCAGGATCGAGAACGAGTTTTATTATGAAAGACAAGGACTTTTTGTTTTCGAATTATTTATAGAAACTAATGCATCGCGAACGCGACAAAAAATAGTTGTTTTTAATTTGGAAGAAAATAATAATAATAAAATAAAGTAATTTTCCATTAAAAGGAATTATATTGACATGTTACTATCATTTTATTTATTTTACAAGTTTTATTAGAGATTTTTAAAGCGACATCGCGAACTTGACAAGATTTCCACCTACTTTGTGCCAAGAATCTGTTCATAAAATTTTATTCGATATATCAAAAACAGCTTTTAAAACTTGATTTAAATTAAACTTTCAATATATTTCTATGTATTAAAATATTTCATGTTACAAGCTTATTATCTTGCTTTATTCCATTTACAGAAAATGTAATTATTTAACATAGAGAATTGCGAAATCGTTGATCCAAGAATGAAAATAATGTTGAAAGAACATTTCGTCCTTTGGTTCTGTGGAATTTTGAAAGTCCCGGTCCTAACAAGAGTATTGACACCAAGTTTGTAAGGATCGGTCCATAAACACCCAAGATATAAATAATAGAAAAAATTAATTTTTTAACTCAAAAGCACGGACCAGGAATTCATTTTAGAACTATGGTTTCTTGGCAAAAAATTCTTGGAATTGACCATAGATTATGAAAATTTTTTACCATTTTATAATTTTTATGGGCCCATACAAATCGATGCTCCCTACTGTATATGTCTTTTTATTTTTAGATTTCCATGAATCTATAAGTTCAAGCCCTATAAATATAGAATACTTAAAGAAATTTAGCTAATCATAATCCGTAATATATAAGGAATTACTTAATTATGTATAGTACAGACATAAAAGCAAAGTGCAGGGCAGATATTTTATTAAAAGCTTGATTTTATATACATTTACTGATTGTCGTTTTGAGATTGCCGGCGATTTAATTATTTTGTCTATATTAATTTATGAAATTTTTGTTTTTGACATTTGTTTAATTGATTCTTACACACATACTTTTTGTTAATTATAATTATCAGTGTGTATGTTTATATTTTTTTTTTATTACTTTTTGTCATTTTTATTATTTTTGTGTTGCTGTGGTTAACGTCGCTGCCAACGTCGCCATCGATGCTCAGCTGAGCCTCTGCTGAGCTCAGATTTGTTTTTTTTTTTTTTTTTTTTTTTTGTTGATGCTACGAGTACATATAACAAATCCCGTATTTGAGCAGCCCAACCAGTCACAGCTCAGCTCTGAGCCCGGTTGGTTGTCTCATCGCAACCTTTAGCTGGCTATTCGAAATCTGTAACCAATTTATTTACAATTTATTATAAACGTTCCTCTTTTTTTCAATAAATTCAACAACATTAACAAAATGCGTCGCGTAGACGCTTTTGCTGTGATAGCTTTAACGGCTCTCGGGCTCCTACAAATGGCGGACACTGTCAAGGGCGAAGGGTAAGTGCGAGTCTCATCCGATTCCCTCACACATAACATATATACATATATGTATAGTATATAGTTTTGTGTGATTTACATTTACGCATCACTTATCATTTTGTTTTTAAAATTTTCAAGGTAAATTAATCTGATTTTTATCAAATGTTTTTTTTTTTTTTGTATTTTTATTAAGTGAATAAATTATTTGCTGTGAGGTAATTGATGCAAAAGTTCATTGTGCTATAAAAGGTTTTTAAAGTGTGCAGAAAGAAACATTGCCATTATTTAATTTATTGCTCTTAAGTACATTAGGGTGTCTCAATGTTTATCAGAAAATCTTTTGTCGAAACATTAAATACTTTGGCTAAAATTTAATTATTGTCATGAAATAAATATTGAAATATTAAAAAAATAAAGCTGTAGTCGTGTTTCCGACTACAGAATACCCGTTACTTATTTAAATAAATTCAAGGTATTTTTTAATGCATGCTTTTAGGCACTTATATATTTTTTAAAAACTTTAATTAGCCATTACCACCTTTCTATTTTTCCGATCTAGTTACGATTTAGTAGGTTGATAGATAATAATAATAGTTAACGTTAATGAGTGAAAAACCCTAATAATTTGGAAACTGTGTGAATGGTAAATTTTCGCGATTTATGGAGGCGGAAAAGGGCGTAGCGAAAATTTGAAATAAACTTGATCTGCGTGGGTTTTATATAAGTCTGTGTGTCACATTTGGTTGCTCTAGCTCTTAACGTCTCTGAGATCTAAGCCCTCATACAGACGGACATGGCTAAATCGACTCGGCCGTTGATGCTGATCAAGAATATGTATACTTTATAGGGCCGGAGATGCTTCCTTCTCCCTGATACATACTTATTTTTAAGTATCGGGTATAAAAATTTAATAAGTTTGCATTTCCAATTAGAATACTTTTTAACTGTGCCCAATTAATTTTTATACCTAAGAATGACACACCCTACGGTTAATAATATCTAATAATATATTCAAAAGTTTCAAGGATAGCAAATAGAAATTACTGCTTAATTAGTGTTAGACAGACAGGTACATACATTGTATATAGGGTAGTTTAAAGCAAAAACGTGTCCACATACACATATATAGCACAAACAAACAAAATAGTTTGCTCAACGCTTAACACCTTATGAGTAATCCATTAATTTGTTCTGCCTATTAGCAGTTACCTTTTTTTTTCTCAAGAAAACTGGAAATGTATTTCTCAGGTACATCAATAAAACCGCCCAGAGTTATTTAAATCTTTGGTTTATTGTTTTAAAAGTACTTTTAGTGCATTATCATCCTATAAAATGACTGAAACAAGTTTCAATATTTATTCAATCTCAGTCTAATGTATAATTGTTCATTGCCAATCCCAAAAGGTTACGTATTATTTGATATTTTCATTTTAATGATGTATATAAGATTGAAGATTATTAACAATTAAAAAACAGAAATTATAAGCTTAGTTAATCCCCGAGTTTGTAGTCGGAAATCGTTACTTGTCTCGTTAAATGGTTAAAGCCTCGCTTCAAATAAGCCGAAAAATTCACAGCCCATTTGCAATATGTATCTTAGATAACGTGGTGGCTGGAGCCGGTTTCCCCCAGATCAGGTTCTTACTATATACAAAATATTTACCGTTAAGCGTGTGCAAATTAAATACATTTCAAAAATGAGACAAAAAAATATGAGGAGGACTACTAAATACTCTGTATGCAAATTTAAGTCTGTCAGATTTATATTAAAAATGCCTCATAAGACTTCTTGAATATATTCTGATTTTATCATTCAATTGATATTAGACTTTCTGAATACAAAATGGGCAGGCAAAGATATTCTAATTTAAATTCTACTTAGTTACTAGTATCAAGTACAATCTAAACCTTATACAGTGGCAGAAATTGGGTTTTTTTTTTAGTTTTTGGGATCAGAGATAGACGGATGTTAAACAGCTGTGGGGTCAAAGAGGTCTGATGCACACAGTGTCACAAATTAAAACCAATTGATAAAGTGAAGTAAACAAAGTAAAAACCATTATATATTTATAGATTAAACTGTACCTATCTCTGCTGGTTTAAAACTAATTAAATCCAATCACAGCATTGAAATATAAAAATATAAAAGAAAATAAAAAACAAACTAATGCTAATGAGTGACCCAGTATTTCGACATTATGAATTCAATTTGAACTGCAGCTGATTGTGATTAAGTATTAATTTATTTGACTTGCCCGAACACAGCCAATACACCATCGTAGGACCAGGAACCATACACTCGCATCGGGATTACAATGTGGCCGTGGCCGTGCATCACACCAAGGAGCCGGTCACACTGAAGATCGGCATTACGGGTCCCTCGCACAACGAGACCCAAACCGTGGAGCTGCAGAAGGCCGATGAGCTCAAGCAGATCACCTTCAAGTTGCCGCCACTGGAGAAGGGTGACTACAACCTCACCGCCGAGGGAGTGTCCGGATTGGAGTTCAAGAACACCACCGCGCTCACCTGGTCGGAATTCAAGCCTCATGTGAAGATACAAACCGACAAGGGCAAGTATAAGCCAGGTGACACTGTCAACTATCGCGTGCTCTTCCTGGATGAGAACCTGAGGCCAGACAAGCCCGATGATGATGTCGTTGTCTGGTTCGAGGATTCCAAGAGGAATCGCATCAAGGAAGTGAAGCACTTCATGACCCGCAGTGGCGTCTATACCGGCAAATTCGTGCTCTCGGAATTCGCCACCTTGGGCGGATGGACCCTAATGGCCCAGAATGGTGGAGCCTATGCGGATGAGCGTGCCTACTTCGAAGTGGAGAAGTATGTGCTGCCCAAGTACTCCATCAAAATGGATGCGACTCAGCAGGTGTCGGTCAAGGATGGCGATATGCAGGTTGTGGTGAAGGCCAAGTAAGTAGTAAACAACAAATACGAGTCTTCGATAGGAACAGAAATTATGAATTACATTATAAAAACAGTCAAACTTCCCTTACTCGAAACTAAAAAAAAAAATTCGAATTATGGAGACTTTGATTTATGGAACTCATTTTAAGTTTAGTGAAAATTCGAGTTATAGAAGTTTGAATTACAGAAGTTCGACTGTATATTAAATTAAATTTAATTAATAAAAAATTCAAACTAGTCATAAGTTATCGGAAGGATAAAATAGCAGATATTCCACTTATTTAAGATTATTATTCGCAAATGCATTCAAATTTTTTTTTAAAATATTTTTTTAAGCATTTTCACTTTTTTCCTAAATTGAAAATGTAAGCTAAACCATAACAAAAAAGTAAAATACCAAATATACAGTGGAGCCACAGAAATCGCTTTCGCATTAATTTCACTTCAAATTTAAGTCAAATTCAAGCGATTTCTGTGGCACCCCTGTAAAAAAAAAGTATTTAAGTATTAATATAACACTTATTTTATGATTTTTTATTAAAAATGGATTTTAATAATTATTTCCTAGTATAGTTCGATAAATTATAATAATTGCAAATTTATTGATTGATAATTTTGAATTTTCCGTAAATATAATTTTTTTTTATAAATTCCTTCCTAATTCTTCAGTTACACCTACGGCAAACCGGTGAATGGAAAAGTCGTGCTGAACTTGCACACGGATGAGACGAGCACATGGGAGAACGTGAAGGGCGAATCAGTGCGCACGGATAAGCCAGGACACGCCATCATCCGCACCGCTGACATGGTCAACGGCAAGGCCAAGTTCGATTTGAACGTTAAGGAGTTCGAAAGCTATTTGCCGTACAAAACGTCGGCGGCGTATGCTCAGATTTTGGCCACCGTTGAGGAGGCTTTCACGGGCGTTCAGATAAATGAAACTGGTGGTACTCTGATCTTTCCCTATCGCTACGAGATGTCCTGCACGGATTACAGTAGCTGCTATTCGTTTGTCGCCGACAAGGAGCATGAGATGATCTTCAAAGTGACGCTCGTCGACGGCACGCTCCTGAAGGACACCAAGGGAGTCGTTAAGGTATACAACTATTCCAAATGAATCAATATAAAATATAATAATGGTCGACTTGTTGTTAATTCCATATTTAGGCCAAGTTTACAGAGGGCATACGCCATTCTTTGTATGGCGATGAATCGGAGCTGCCGAAAATCAAGGAAGAACCTCTTATTTTTGAAAGTCATCTGAATGAATCCAGCTTGGCCGTATTCAAAGTCGTCCTTCCCGATTTACCCGACATTGAAAACATAACGCGATACTACAAAATCGAACTGGAATATGATGGCGAGGAACGGGAGCTCTATACAACTTATCCCTACAGGGAGCCAAAGAAAATCGAGAAGCCTGAGGAGGAGGAGAAGGAAAAGGAATGGTTCAAGGCCGATGTGCAGCGACCCAAGGATAAATGGACGTTAGTATAATTTCTTTAATTCTTCGAAACTCAATCAGCTCGTTTCATTGTTTCTTTATATGAAAATTGTTATATGACAATATTTTAAGAATATTGTTTGTCTTTTTCTCCAAATCCTAATTTCTTTAATTTAATTATATTTTGGAGTGGCAAATATTTTGTAATCAACATTTGGAGCAATTTCCATAACTTTGCCGAAACTGAACAGATTTTTTAAATAGTCACAATCGCACATAGTTTACCCTTCATGTTGAAATTTTCGCTGTAATCTTTACTTATTTTCAAAGCACAAAAACTTTTTAAATAGTTTTTTTTTGGTCTATATATATTTTAAATCTGGCAATTGTTTCAATAATAATTATTGAATAATTAGATCTTAAAAGTTTAAAGCCACTAAATTTTCAGATTTGGCGAGGAAAAGTCTAAATTTGGCGGAAAAAAGTTGAATTTGGCGAAATAGTCCAAATTTAGCAAAGAATAGTTAATTTGTGAGTTTTGCTACAAAAACAGAGTTTTTTATTCTAAAGGTTAATTTGCATTCGGTTGTTCCTATGACAGCTATATGATTTAGTAATCCGACTTTGACTCAATTTGGTCAGTATGTAAGAGACAGTCCCAAACATACAATTTGTGAGTTTGGTTGGAATATCTTAGGAAACAAAAAAGTTTTTCATACCAAGCAATTTCCTGACCTTTGACTCCGAATTTGACCCACTTACAGGTCGAATTTCGCAAAATGTCGTCGTATTGCACGATGAAATTGTGTTGTGAAAATTTGAGCTTTCTATCTTTTACCGTTTGGCCTACTCGTTAATTCTCAGTCAGTCAGTCATTGAGTCAGGACAAAGAGTTTATACTCATATCTTTTTTAATTTATCCTTTTCTTTACATTATAGTCTTAAAATTGGCGAGGAGTATCAGGTGACCGTCAACTCCAGCCGTCCCCTGAACTACTTCGTGTACAACATCATTGGACGCGGCAATGTGCTGCACACGGAGCGAGTGGTGCTCAGTGAACCGCAGAAGGTCTACAATATCACTCTGAAGCCAACGTTCTTCACAAGCCCCTATGGTCGCATCTATGCCTACTATGTGGATGAAACTGGCGAGTTCCGTTATGCCGAGGACACTTTCCATGTGGATGTCGAGCTGCAGAATCACATCAATATTACAGCTCCCGAGGAGGTTAAGCCGGGCACAGAGGTTGAGCTGGAGATTAAGACCGCGCCCAAGTCCTTTGTGGGTCTGATGGCTGTGGATAAGAGCGTCTTGTTGCTGGGCAATGGCAATGATCTCAACAAGGATTCGTTTGGCTGGCGTCTGGGTCGCTTCGAGACGAGCACACCCTGGCAGGGTGGTTACTCCTATTATCCCGGCGAGCGCAGTGGTGTTGTCACAATGACGAATGCCAATTTCTTCTACAATCGCACGGCGCCCGAATATTATCCACGTAAGAAGATCGGATTACGTAAGAGATGTGTAATACATACTTATTGCCATAAATTGCAGAGGCTTTTTCAGGTGGTGCCGTACAGAGGAAGGGCGCGGTAGGAGTCGTACAAAATGAAGTGCTCAGCAGTACTCCTGCAATGGCTGGATTCGCTGCTATGGACGCAGCCCCAGGTGGTGCTCCACCATCAGCTCCCGCCGTACGCAAGAACTTTGTGGAGACATGGCTCTTTGAGGACATTGAGGAGACCAAGACGGAGATCTTCAAATGGGTTCGCACCATACCGGATACTATTACGAGCTGGGTGCTCACTGCCTTCTCACTGCATCCCGAGAAGGGTCTGGGCGTCACCGACGACCAGCTGAATATCAAAACTTTCCTGCCCTTCTTTGTGTCCATTCGGCTGCCCTACTCCGTGAAACGTGGCGAGGTCATCAGTGTGCCGGCGCTGGTCTTTAACTATCTGCCCAAGCAACTGGATGTGGAGGTGACGCTCAACAACGAGGACGACGAGTACGAGTTTGTGGATGTGTCCAACGAGGTGATTGGCGAACAGAAGCGCACCCAGATGGTGCGTGTTGGAGCCAATTCGGCAGCTGGTGCCTCCTTCCTGCTGCGCCCCAAGATCATTGGCAGCATCCTGCTCAAGTTAACGGCCATCTCGCCAGTTGCCGGCGATGCGGTGCACAAGACCCTTAAGGTGGTGCCCGAGGGCGTCACTGAGTACCGGAATCGTGCGTTCTTTGTCAACCTGAAGGATGTGGGCGAGCACAAGGATAGCTTTGAGCTGGAACTGCCCGAGGAAATAGTGCCGGACTCACAGCACGTGGAATTCGGTTTGGTTGGCGATCTTCTGGGTCCGGTGGTCAAGAATCTGGAACGATTGCTGAATCTGCCCAGCGGCTGTGGCGAACAGACCATGTCCACGCTGGTGCCCAACTATCTGGTCTATGATTATCTGAAGAGCATCAAGAAGCTGACACCGGAGCTGGAGACCCGGATCAAGGGCAATCTGGAGCGGGGATACCAGCACATGTTCCAATATCGACACGACGATGGCAGCTACAGTTCGTTTGGACCCGGAAAGTGGCGTGCGGAGGATCCCGACCGCAATGGCTCCACCTGGCTGACTTCCTATGTGCTGCGCTCCTTTGGCCAGATCAAGAACATCATTAAGGTGGATGAGAAGCAACTGGAGATGGGCTACGAGTTCTTGCTCGGCCGACAGGCGGAAAATGGCAGCTTCACTGAGACGGGTGAATACTTTTATGGATCGACCCGTTCCGGACTTACGCTTACGGCAAATGCACTGCTCGCCCTGCTGGAGCAGGAGAAGCCCAATCAGGCGGCTATTGACAAGGCCGTTGCCTACCTGAGCGCCCATTCCAATGAGAAGGACGCGGATGAGCTGCTGCCCAGAGCCATTGCCACCTACGCCCTGCAGAAGGCCAAGTCTGCGGATGCATCAAAGCATATTGCTTCAATTAAGGCGCTGGCCAAGCACGAAGATGACCGTACTTGGTGGTCTGACGATGTGCAGAAGACGCATCCTGGCAAATGTGCTCGCTGGTGGTGCTGGATCCGCAGTCATGACATTGAAATCACCTCCTACGCTCTACTCACGCTCTTGGAGGAGGAATCCCCCGAGTCGCAACTCAACTCGATTCGCTGGCTTGTGGCTCAACGTAATAGCTATGGAGGATTTGGGTCCAGCCAGGATACCGTAGCGGGTCTGCAGGCACTCATTCTGTTCGCCAAGAAGTCGGGCTATGAAGCCGCCAAATGGGATTTGACCGTATCCAATCATGGACAGCGTGAGAAAACCGAGAAGCTGACCGTTAACGAGGACAACGATCTGGTGCTCCAAACGGTGGAGTTCCCCCAAGGCACCAAGTCGCTGACCTACGAGGCCAAGGGCACGGGAGCAGCCTTGCTGCAGATCAGCTATCAATACAATATCGTTGAGAAGGATCCCAAGCCCAGTTTCAAGATTGAAACCATTATCAAGCCCGAAGCGCCACCAGCGAAGCTGGAGTTGAGCGTTTGCGTGGAGTATGTGGAGGAAGGCAAAGCTAAGGCGTCCAATATGGCCATTTTGGAGGTCTCACTGCCCTCCGGATACACGGCCGATGAGGATAGCTTCAAGGACATTCAAGATATTGAGCGCGTCAGGGTAAGTTTAAAAGGAATACACTTAATCCTTAATCTCGAGCTAATCTATCTTTATTCCTGCAGCTGGTGGAGACCAAAAACGACGACACCGTCGTGGTCATCTACTTTGAGAGCCTGCCCAAGGGTGAACTCAAGTGTCTGCCGATCGAGGCATTCAAAACCCATGCGGTTGCCAACCAGAAGCCCGCTCCCATTGTACTCTACGATTACTACGATACCAATAAGAAGGCCACCGACTATTATCAAATCGAATCAAAGCTCTGCGACATTTGTGAGGGAGACGATTGCTCCGCCAAGTGTTAAGAGTCATCATTTTTTTAAATAGGAGTAAACGATATTATGATATTGAATTGAGTATCAATAAAAACAAAATCAACTGTTGTGATTATAATGTAAATATGCCTGGATTTTTTATTTAAACTGTGGGTAATGATGTAAAAGAAAATTTAAAACTTGACAACTTGATTTTCGCGGAAACGATCTTAGATTCCTTTTAATCGATATTTTTATACCCTGGGGTATATTAAGTTTGTTCAAAAGTATCTAACAGGAAGAAGGAAGTATCTCCGACCCCATAAAGTATATATATATTCTGGATCAGCATAAACAGCCCAGTCGATATACCCTTGTCTGTCTGTCCGCCTGTCTGACGGCGAATGGATCTCAGAGATGGTAAGAGCTAGGACCACCAAATTTGGAATGAAGACTCCCTATTATGTCAGGCAGAACAAGTTTATGTTAAAATTTTGTCACACTTACTGCGGATGCGTAATTCATAAAAAACTAGCATCACCTTTTACTCTGGGTCTTAAGTTAAAATTTAAAATTTGTGTAAGATGATTAAAATCTAATCACCAACTTTTATCACGATTGGGCCATAAATAGTGAAGATAATAACAATTTTGTCCAAGGTATTTTAGTGGCAATTCTATAAATATAATAAATATAATGGTCAATTAATTCATTTTACATTTACTCTGCCACAATGTATATCGAATTTGTCATCTCCAGTCCAAGTTGCGGAAGTGATAAGTTCAGGGCAAGCGAAACGGGAGATCGAAGTTCGAATCTCGGTGATGAAGAGATGCAAATGATTTCTATTTTTCATTATTTTTACTTTTTCTAAATTTTTAAAATTTAAAAATACCGTTCGAATTGGTTCAATATCACTTATCATATTATAATTATAATTACATATGTAATATGATAAGTGATTTGAACCTATTTGAACGGTATATTTAATATATACATTTATATGTACATATGTATCTGCCACAAAAACGATAGGTGTAAGGATTAGTATGGGAATGCCCATGCCTCAAATATTCCGTAGAGTCAACTAAGTACAGTTGACCAAAATTAATGTAAAAAATCAAAGTAAAAGTTAAGTAATATTAAATTAATTAAATTTAACCATAATGATAAAAAAAATTAAAATCTGGGGGTATTCAAAAAACTTTTAAAATAATCCAATCCACTTTAGGACTTTTTTTATATTTTGAAGAGATTTATAAAACGGCACAGAAAAAAAATTCTAGCCCGACAATTTGTTCTATCCAATTTTTTAGCCAGTTAAATATTTGAACTAATAATTCAATATTTACATGACCGTAAGTATCTAAATATCATTAAATTACTATTTAATTACAGATGATAATGTTATGATAGAAATACAGGTAGGTAAATTCAAATAAAAATAAAAGATTCTTAAGCTTCAGAGTGAATTTGAGATAACTAAATGTTTAAAGGTCCAAGAACCTGATATGCAATATTTGGTGTTAATAGCATGATGTAGCAATATCTGCTCTGCTTCACACATTTTGGCCAAATTATCGACTTTATTTTTATATTTAGCCGACACTTTATATTTTCGGGAACTGTAAACTCGTATCGCCAAAAAAGAAGAAATGGCAGGAAATGTTTTATTGACCAGAACAGCATTTTCAAGTGGTAAGTAGTAAGTATTAATATAAATACACTCATATCTAAGTATACTTAAGTATTCTAATGCATGCGACCGTAGAATGAGAATGAAAAATGCCGTTGCTTAAGGCGAGTCTATAAATTATCATAGTACGTGCGATTTTTGCAATACGATAAGGTTTAATTAAAACAACGAAGTGCTACACGTCTAAGTGGCTAATTGATTTCATTGAATTTGCTGATTTCCAAAAATAATTTCACTCGTTAATACGTGAAAGCAATAAACAAACTAGACTGCATTTCAAATTTATGCATATGAATCATTAGTTAACGTGAGACAAAGCACATACTGATCTTTACCTGGATAAACTCGTACTTCCCCTCGTAGTTGCAGTGATGCCAACTTTTGACAAGCAAAAATAAGCTGATTTTTAACAAGTCGATGAAAATTGAATTTCAAAAAAAATATGCAGTCGAACTTCTCTTACTCGACTCACCATTATCCAAAGAAAAAGTTCGAGTTATGGAGATATTCGACTTATAGAGTTCCTTTTCTTAAGTTTATTAATTTTACTGCTCGAGTTAGAGAGAAATCCAAGTTATAGAAGTTCGAGTTCTGGAAGTTCACCAGTATAAATATATATACTTATTTATTTATTGAACTTATTATAGTTTAGAATTTATGCTAAATTATAATATGATTTATATATTTTTATATCTCTCTTGTTTTTTTAAGAATAGTTAAAAAAATAAAATTAATATTTAGATCGAGGGAACGGGCATTAAAAGATTTTCATAGAATTCGATTGAATTTCGCTTAAGTTTGTATAAAATTTACGTGAAATTAAGAGAAAGCGATTTCTGTGGCAACCCTGATAATATTTGCCAATAATAATGAATTGTTCATTTAAAAAAAATTTATGAATGCAAATTTTCATGACTTCAAAATATTTGATCTCTGACATTGCTCAAAAAAATCTCTAACATTAAAATTGTATATCTCTTTAAATTGAACAAATTTTTCAACATCTCATAGTTTAACTTAAAAATGTAATGATACCTTTCCAGAATTGCACTTTAAAAATCCAAAAGTGACAACACTGACTCGTAATATTATTTAGATCAGCGGTGGGCACGAAACCTAAATTCGTTAGCAGTCTATGGCCCCCGGAGCCATTGATTGAGCACCATCAACGCTGTCCATTCCAATTATAATTATCGCAAACGTTTAGCAACGTTTGGAAATTATCTTTAACATCACTTACTACAACAGATTCCAAGTAAGTGATGTTAAAGATAATTTCCAAAAAGATTCCAAGTAAGTGATATTAAAGATAATTTCCAAACGTTGCAAAACGTTTGCAATAATTATAATTGGAATGGACAGCGTTGAATGTGAACGTGATGGTGCTCAACTATATATTTTAATCCTGTGCATTATAATGTTAAGTACTAATAATTCAACTGATAAAACCACACACACACACGTACATACACACATTAAAATGTGCGTATTCATACATACATATAAGTATAGTAATTATTATTCAATGCAAAAGGTCTCCTCAAATTAGTTGTCTGTTCCTTATGATCGAGTGCAGTTGACATTCGGATACACACAGTTCAAATAGTCCAAAGGGATATTTAAAATAAAATATTCAACAATAATGGGAGCGGAGAAATCAAATTCGACCAGTGTCCTGCAGCACATTGAAGCCGCTTTAAATGTGCTGAATCAATTGTGCATTGGATTTGTGACATTCTGGATATGCTGGACATGTCTGCGCACAGGACTCTCGGGAATTCGCCTGCATGTGTGGCTGGTGTCCTTCGGCTTCGTCTTCCTGATGGCCGAGGCCACGATGTGCTTCTACAATGGCAACTGGTTGACACTGCGCTACACGCGCCAGCATAAGACACTCATCCATGTGGTGCTCCAGATCCTTGGTGGCGGCATGGGCGTGGCCGGCTGCCTCGTCCAGCTGATACGCGACGACTGGGCCATTTCGGTGACCATCCATTCCAGATTGGGATTCGCCGCCTTTATACTGTGCCTCGTCTCGCTTCTAAGTGGAATTACAGCTGCGATTGCCCGCAGCTTGTCGAGAGTTGTGTCTCCGCTGGCCAACAAAACGTTCCACGTAGTACTGAGTCTGGGCACATTTGTGACTGCGATGTTGGCACAGTTTTATGGCTACACGCAAACAGGAATATTCAAAGGACAAGGACAGGACTTTGTCATATTTATGCAAGTGGTGACCATGGTCGCAATGGTATTAACTTGCATTGCGCCGTTCAAGTCGTTGTATCACAAATTTGTTAGCTTTAAGAGCTAGCGCAGTGCTCAGTCTGTGATCTTAGTACCTAATTAGTAAATTGATATTAGAAAGTTTAATAAAAAAATTGAATTCAAATAATTTAAACTGTTTAATTTATCGATATAATTACAGTGTTGATAGCTGCAAGCCAGACATCGATTAATAATTACTCAACTGTTATCGTTACAGCAAGTGAAACCTGTCATGGCAATGTAACAGTGTTGCCAGAATTAGTCCGTTAAAAAAGGACAGATTTGAATAAGCAAATATTAAAGCAAACATAAAAAATATTTTTTAAACTAGAATGAAAATAAGGTTGAAATAAAACAACAGAATGTTTTACAACACAAACAAATTTTTATATTATTTCTTTAAAACTTTATTCAAATCTGTCTTTTTTTAAAGGTCATAGTTGGCAACGCTGCAATGTAAGCTACGATCTTTTTACAGTGTTGGGTACTACCCGCTGCACATCGATTAGCAATCCAGTCAGTCAGTCAACAGATGATCTGCTGTTGTTATAGATTTTGTTACAACAAAGGAAATTGTTATGGCAAGCTTGCGGTTGTCGATTTAAATAGTCTGTACATATGTACATATCTGTACATATATCTATCGCGGTTCGTTCGTATTTGAACAGCTTCCCCAGAGAAAATTGATATGGAATGCCATAAAAATAAAAGCTCAGCTAATGTTCTTATTTTTGCGGTTTGCATACATCATGTACTTCAATAAACTACGTTTAGCTCACTCGAAATTGTGTTCGATTAGTTGAATTATTTACGACAGTGAAGCCAGTCAATGGGAATTTCGGTCGCGCTTTAACAATAAATAGAAGGAAACCCGTTTCATTCAGCATTGGCTTTTAAGATATGCCCACAAAAGTAAAACCGTAAAGGTATGCGACAATTTTATTGTTCATAGTCGCAATTATCAGTCGCACAACTCGGAACAAGTATTTGTTGTAACTAATACATTTAACACAAAAATAACATTATTGCTCTACGCAGATAAGAGCGTTGTACACATTAACTAGTGGGACAGGCTGCAGTGGAGCAAGCTCGACCTAAACAGAACCAGTATAGTAAGAAAATAATTAGGGTGTTCATTTAACCCTAGCAGCGTTGCAGGTTGAAAACGTTGCAAGCTTGCTGCGAGAACAGCGCTTTAGGTACAACGCTTTGCACACAGCCAAAAAAATGTTACCAAAAAGCAGCTTACTGTGAATATGTGCAGCGCGTTGCACTTAAAGCGCTGTTCTCGCAGCAAGCTTGCAACGTTTTCAACCTGCAACGCTGCTAGGGTCAAATGAACACCCTAAATAGCAACTAACAAAAATTAATTAAGAAAAAAATATTACTGTTGTAATCAATTTAAATAAAAATCTTGGTAAAGGTCTAGTAGCGGCACTTCTCTCAAAAAAAAATAAAAATATGAATTAAAAATGGGGCGATTTATGATGAATTTTAATAAAAAAATGTTTACCGGGTCTCTCCTAGTTTTTTTTTAATTGAATTTTGAAATTTAAAATTTTTAATGCAAAATGCGCAAAAGCAATCATTCAAAAGCTCATTTTGCATTTTAAATAACCGAATTCAATTTAAAAAAAAATAGCGGAGACCCGCTGAACATTTTTTCAACAAAATTCATAAATCGAACTGTTTTTTTTTTTTTAATTTTTTTTTTAAGTAGTGCCGCTACTAGACTGTTACCAAAATCTTTTTTATTGTCAGTCATTAGTTGATTTTCGGTTTATAAACAAAATATCTGATTGAGAAAAAAAAGCCAAATAAAAAGGGCCATTGCGCCAAAAACGCCAATTGTGGAAACCGTGACTTAAACTACTTACATATGTATGTATGTATGTGTAATTGTTGTACAGTATGTTAGGGATGTGAGGTTTAACAGATGCTACAATACGGTAACAGGACCGATGAGCTTCAAGAGATTCGTTTGCCTGAAAGCTATTTGGTTTACAGATTTATAATTCATTTTAGCTCTAATGGTATTTTTCGGATTTTATTTATGGTAGATGGTAAGCTTTGTGTTTTCGAAAAGATACCGATTTGTAAAGTGTCCTTGTAATACGATTTAATTTACTAATGCACCCTGTAGGAGTAATTTCATCAAATTTTTTAGCTATAGCTCACATAATCTCAAATATCTAGATTAGCAGTGGGCACGAAATCTGAATTCGGGAGCACTACAAAAAAAACTACATCAACTCTATTAGAATCTACCTACTTTGCTCGCAAGTTTTTTGTGCGAATTCACGGAGCCGAATGAGCAGATATAAAGTTCGAAACAGCCGCTAGCTCCCGGAGCCCATGCGTGCCCACCGCTGATTTAGATCTATACGGACTACAGACTGTTGATCAGTATCAAGAATAACGTATACATACGTATGTTATGTGATCGGTGATGCCTTCTTTTACCTGTTACTGACATTTCCCTGTTACGCGACAAACTTAATGCACCCTGTGTACTTTTCAAGTACAGGGTCTAAAAACAATATTCGGCCTGCAATGACGGAGCGTCACCCGGCGGTCACTAGCAATCAGTCTGTCGTCGACTACGGCAGCACGACGAGAGTGAGTTCAAGTCCGAGTCCGAGCACCGCACGCACACAACGATTGCCATCATTTGTGTTGATCAACGAATCTCCAAATAATCTCCAACGTTACACGAGAATGTCGCACAATAAACTGGAATATGAGTCCCAGAGGCCTTGGGATCGCTTGGAATACATTCTGAATGTGTTGAATCAGATGTGCATTGGATTTATAACCATATATATGTCGTATATAACGCTGAGAACGGGCCTACAAGGAACTGGACTCCATGCCTGGCTGGTTACTATTGGTGTGAGTTCTCGCTGAGATAAAATTAAAATCAAAATTATAATAATCATAAATATATCACATTGGCTTAATTGCAGTTCTCGTTTTTCATGGCGGAGGGAGTTATGGTCCATTATGGCAACAATGTGTTAACCAACAGCTACAAGCGAGGCACAAAAACCACAATTCACTGGATGCTCCTGACACTGGGCGGTACCTGTGGAGCTGCCGGCGCACTCATCAAGATGATACAGAAGGGTTTCCTGTTGCAGTCCACACACGGCAGACTGGGTGAGTAATATGGTAAAATCTAAAATTGGCATGCACTTATCTGACACATAATCCGGTTTTTTGTACTCTATATTCTATAGGCATAACCGCCTTTATACTCTGCCTGCTGTCCATGAGCTCAGGACTGGCGGCACTTTGCTCGCAACGTGTCAAGAAACTGATCACGCCACTGTTGAACAAAGCACTTCACAATTTTTTGGGAATCTCCTGCTTTGTCATATCGTTGGTAACTCAGTATTACGGATACGAGACGGGTTACTTTAAGAGGCGATCGGAAACCGATCTTCAAATCTTGCTGAAATGTGTAACACTCTTATCGCTAGTTCTGACCAGTATAGGCCCAATCAAGGCCTTCTATAACAAAATAAAGTCTATTGCGAGACAGCTTTAACACCAGATCATAAATATGAATATATATGTATAATGAGATTCTCCCCGACTTATAACAATAAGAGAAAACCCCAACAATGCCTACTTGGAATTCCCCGCTTAAAATAATGTATACCGCTGTGAAGTCAACTAAAACAAAAAAAAAAACAAAAATACTATCTGTTCCGTATAATGAAAGCCGAGTTATAGATAAGATCGTCGGGGCGTTTCCAAAACGACACGTACTGCTGATATATGGATTCCATTTGACAGGAATATTCAGCGTTGTCAGAAGATTATAATGCGCCAAGATTTTAAACGTTGAAATGGAAACAGTAAAGCAAAAATCACTATGGGGCCAATGCTCATTTTGCTGTGCAAAATCATATCTTTTGAACCAACGAAGATATTCCAAAAATTTAAAAAGTGTTTGATAGAAAACTCCAACTTTAAAATGACAGCTTATGCAGGTTGATAGAACGAAAGAGTGATTCATAGTCGTCGGTTAAAGTTTAATAATATTTTCTGTGCACATTTTACGTGTTAACTCGTAAAAAAAAAATTTTTTGTTGTCAACATATATTTTAATCAAATTTCAAAAGTACTTTTATTAACCTAATTACATAGAACTAAACAAAAATTTTTTTCCTACATACACTCATTGAAAATTTAATTAAAATCACCAATTTTTAACGCTATCTCAAATACGTCATTAAATATTGTTATTCTTATTATCAGTCTATTTAAACTTTCGTAAAAATTATTAACCGTTAGATTTCAGATTTCTAATTTGAATTTTTTTTAGTCTTTTTTTAACTTTCATATTCGATTTAAAAAAAAATAAATGTTTTGATGCAAAAAACATCTTAAAACAATTCTAAAAATTTTTCAAAACTCTCTTCGCTAGTATTTTTAATGATTTTTTAAATCGTTTTTTAGTTAGTGCACTGCTGCGAAGATGGATTCTATAGAATTTATCGTCTAACAAAGTTAAAAAAAGGGGAAAATGAAAAAAGTTTTTTCTGATACAGATAACAGGATATTCGAATGCCAAAACATTCACCATTTTTATTTGTGTCCAACGACAGAGTTAATAAAATGATAAGTGATTGATTAAGTATTCGGCTAAATGTCTTTAACGTTTCTTTAATTGTATTATCATTGTTGTTCTAATAAAAGCAAAATTAAGTCATGTTTAAGTATTGCAGAACTTGGTTATCTGTAGAAGACACAAACCAATTAATATAATCTGAATCATGATGGGTATTTGCAGCTAATGAAATTCAATAATCATTTGTTTTATTATGTACTCTTAATCTAACACATCTTTTTTCTAATCTACCCGTTGAACGGATTGGTGGCTTATAGTAAAGTTGGGTCAGAAAATGCAGTGTAGAAGATGTCCTCAAATTAGTTGTCTGTTGCTTATGAGTGAGTGCAGTTGACATTCGGATAAACATAAAACAAATAAAATAGAATCACAAGTTAACCATTTAATAATTAATTAAGCATTAACAGCAATAATGGGAGCAGAGAAATCAAATTCGACCAGCGTCCTGCAGCACATTGAAGCCGCTTTAAATGTGCTGAATCAATTGTGCATTGGATTTGTGACATTCTGGATATGCTGGACATGTCTGCGCACAGGACTCTCGGGAATTCGCCTGCATGTGTGGCTGGTGTCCTTCGGCTTCGTCTTCCTGATGGCCGAGGCCACGATGTGCTTCTACAATGGCAACTGGTTGACACTGCGCTACACGCGCCAGCATAAGACACTCATCCATGTGGTGCTCCAGATCCTTGGTGGCGGCATGGGCGTGGCCGGCTGCCTCGTCCAGCTGATACGCGACGACTGGGCCATTTCGGTGACCATCCATTCCAGATTGGGATTCGCCGCCTTTATACTGACAGCCTCGTCTCGCTTCTGAGTGGAATTACAGCTGCGATTGCCCGCAGCTTGTCGAGAGTTGTGTCTCCGCTGGCCAACAAAACGTTCCACGTAGTACTGAGTCTGGGCACATTTGTGACGGCGATGTTGGCACAGTTTTATGGCTACACGCAAACAGGAATATTCAAAGGACAAGGACAGGACTTTGTCATATTTATGCAAGTGGTGACCATGGTCGCGATGGTATTAACTTGCATTGCGCCGTTTAAGTCGTTGTATCACAAAGTTCTTAGCTTTTTGGACGATGGGTAGCGAAAACTAATGAAATTCAACAATCATTTTGTTTATTATGTTTTCTTAATCTAAGACATCTTTAGCTTATAGTAAAGTTGTCAGAAAACGCTTTTCTATAAATCAAATCACAATTTTAAAGAATATATTTAAAAAGAAAGCAAAGCACACCATATTCTAAGACTTCCTCGTGATTTTGAGTATTTTCCAGTTGATAATTTTCGAGCAAGGCAGTGTTTGGTAAGTGAATTAATTTTCCGCCCCAAAGTATGCTACTTTTTTAATGCTCTAAAGCAGCGGTGGGCACGCAATGGCTCCGGGAGCCAGAGTCTGCTAACGAATTCAGGTTTCGTGCCCACCGCTGCTCTAAAGCCAGACACAAATTCTGTTCTACAAAATAGAAACAGATCTTTTATAAGCCATCGTCGAAATGCATCGGATAGTTCTTTAACCTTTTAGCTGAATAGAATACATTCCATATCGAAAAACCTACTTAGAACCAGTTCAATTTTCATCTCCGCTTCTTTGTAAATCAATTAAAACAAGATCTTTTTGGATATGCTTTCTTTTACATAAATAATATGCAAGTGCAGTGTATTTATAAAAAAAATTCATCAATACATTTCGTACATATCTAGTGCGATAAATAATACTTGGTGTGTTTTGTTTTTCCTTTTGTTCGTTGTGGATGTGTGTACTTCGATTGATACGTATATCAGTTAAGAGTAAAATAAATATAGCTATAGCATAAGTTATAAAAAATACATATTCGATTCATAATAGAGTACAGAGAGCACTGAACCAGGTCAGGGAATTGAAATTAGAGTTAATATCTGGAGTGAAACCTGTTTAGATTCAGGCCGCGTACAAGGCAAATATCGCATGGATTGGAATCCGATGGTTACACTTAACATGTATATAATAGTACATAATAAGACTATTAAGCTACGACTAAAGCACATAGAAATTCGTATTACGCATTTAAGACTTTGGACATAACATGCATTGACAGGCAAGGTTCAGAGATTGTGTATCATCATTTCAAGTTAGATCTTTGTGCTGCGCCTAATGGCAAAGGACATCAGTGCGTGCTCCAACCGCAAATGATAGGGTAACTTGCGTTCCACCAGGGGCTCGTCTCCGCCAGCGCAGCATTGTGATCGACAGCAATCACACAGTTCGCAATCGCTTTCCTGTTCGTCATCCTCATGCAGTTCACGTTCCAGCTCGAAGGCCTTCTTGGCGGCACGCTGCTCGAAGCGCAGGTAGAAGGCGAGACAGACAAATAGCATAAAGACGAGTGCGCACATTGCACCGCTGGCAATGCTGGCCTTCTCCAGCATCGGACGTGGTCGCTTGGGCAGATAGGAGCCATCAATTTCCTTGTACTCGCACCGTTGTCCCATAAAACCAATGGCGCACTCACAGCTGTAGACGGGCTGCTCGGCAATCTTGACCGCAAAGCAGTGAGCATCATTGAGACAATACCAGGCATCAAAGTTCTCTGGGCATTTGTATGTGGGGAATGTTATGTTTGGCCTGGGCGTTGTTGTCGTTGTTGTTGTGGCTCGAGGTGTTGTCACCAATGTTGGCGGCGCCTGTGTGGGCGGCACCACAGTACCGGACATGGATGATGAGATCGATGGTCGCGGCTTCGGCACCGTGCGGCTGGAGCATGCCTCGATAATAACCGGACAGCCAAGAAAGCTGACCATTAATAGCATCAGCATAATGGCCATTCTGTATTTGTCAAATACTCTTGTTGTTATCATTGTCGTGGTTGTTGTTGATAATGTTGTGCTTGTGGAATGCATTTGCAGTTTATAGCTTCACGTTCTATTTGGTTTGCAACTTTGTTTCGTTTCTCTTAAATTACTACAATATATACTTATAAACAATAATGAAATAATAAAACTATCACAAGTTTAAATTAATCGTTCTGCACAGCGAGGCGTCGTCAAAGGATCTTTGGAATTCAGTTCTTAAACTTTACAATATCTGTCAATCAGTATCTGTATCTTTATCTGAGTGTGCGAGTGTGTGTGGAACGTAATGTGGATCAACGGCGTATCTGTGAAAAGGACACAAACGCATTAGTAAACTTGAATTGCATCAAATAATGGATTTATTAAATGTACTCAAAACCAAATTCAATATAATATTAAATCGAAATCAATATGGTAGTTAAATCAACACGTTCTCTAAATACGATTTTCGCTATATAAAATGATATGAAATAATTTAGAATTTCAACTAAATGAGAATTTGTTACAATTGAATTTATTCACATTTTAATCACCAATTCACATCAATATTTGTTGTTGTCAAATTATTTATTTGATTTTTATGTTATGTTTCATGTTGTTTTCCGTTGATTATCCTAGCTCATCAAAGCTGGCTGTGATATGCGTCGGGTATCCATATCACAACCACTTGATGAGGCTTAGATAAGCAACATCAAAATAGTTTTGATGGCTATTATTATTTGTATATAACATGGATATTATTTTGTACCCCCAATTCTCAATCTGAGCCTCTGTACTCGACGGAGAGAGTCAGAGGGAGAGAGAGTGAGAGTGTCATTTGTAGATAAAGAGCAATAAATAAAAAATAAATCCAGTAACCATACTTTTGTTTTATTGTTTGTCTCCGTTTTTTTCTGATCACCCTGTAATAGTAAGTGAGTGCAGGGTATTTATGCTTGATCTGAAAGTTGATTAATCGATCGTTTGATGTAAGTGACATTACGCTAAGCTCATCAAAGCTGGCTGTGATATGCGTGCAAAGCTTTTAAAATTCATTTCACAACCACTTTGTGAGCGCAGCATGAATGTGCCAATCTAATGCAGGAGGACATTGATACAGGGTGTGTAAAACAAAATATACAAATAGATATTGGGATCTTAAATTGGGACTGGACGGGGTGTGACATTTATGATATAATTTTGCTTAATGATTTAAATGTAATGAATCAATTGGATTAACACAGACAAAAACATGCATATTTCAGGATACATTTTTGTGTATTATTTTAATTTTTTTTTTATATTTTTAGTTTCTTGACATGAGCATCGCGTCGCTCCTCAAAGCTGGCTGTGATATGAATAGGCATAAAAAGGCAAACATTTCACAACCACTTTGAAGAATGACACAAATCTCTTTCTTTTCCCTCTCCCCCAGTTGTTTATTCAAAACACACGCGAGGCTCCATCTCTCTTCTCCCTCTCTCTGTCTTTCTCTTTGCTTGAGGCTGTTGAGATGCTTCTCTTACTTCGCTGTTACGTTTTGAATTCTCACGGCCACTGAACGCGCTGCGCCGGTTTTTTATTTGCTTTGTCGTCGCATAATAACAAATAAATAAATAAAAAAAAAAAAACAAATAAAAAGAGCGGCGACAACAACATGTTGATGTTAATTATGTTAATGGCGATGACGGCGATGATGATGATAATAATGATGAGTGTGTGTTTCTCTGCTGATTGTACACAAATCTGAATGGAATAAAGCTTTCAAATTCATACATTGCAATTTGTGCAAAAATTAATTAAAATCAATTTTAGGCGTACGCTATATTGATAATACAATTATACACACACACACAGTAGCAGCAACGACAACAACAACAAATTTGAAACGACATAATAAACATGATAATAGTGAACACCGTACGCTGACACCGATATTTAATAACAAGAAACATATATACATATATACAAACGTCGACTTTTTAAACATTACTTAATGAGCTCATTGCACTCAATGAGCATACAAAATACGATGACACCCAATCGCCGTCAATTTGTCGCCAATTTTGTGATAACAAGAAAATAGAATAAATACAAGTGTTCCAAGTGTGTTAAAAATAAGAAAACAGCAATAACAGCCAAATAAAAGTAAATGCACAAGTCTCTTTTGATTGACAACCTCGCTTGCGTTGTTGTCTCGTCTCTTTACTCTCATTCCATGTAGAGCGATAACTAGAATTTCCGTTATACAAATTAAATCTACATTGGCTGTCCGTCCGGGAGGAAGTAGAAGGAAGCCGCATAAAGTAAAAGTTGAATAACCAAATGTATACCGATTGAACTTGCGAGCGCGTAGGTCAAGATCATCAGCAACATTTTTTTTGCGTTGTTTTCGTTCGTCTATCACTACTTAATGTGTGGAGGGAGAGCGGCGACAATAAAAAGCAAAACAAGTTCGATTATCGTAATTATGTCAGGTGGCAACGCTGTCGAAAGGTAATAAATGTTGGTAATAAAAACGAACAGCAAGTACAAAAATTACTCCAAGAGCAAGATAAAAACAACGACAACAAAACAGCATACGCAACGTAAACAACAACAACAAATATGGGCATACATACATGACAATTGGCACCACACAAGAGAACATCCACAACAATAACACCCGCTAATAATACTGCTGCATCAGCGGCGACTTCTGCTCGGGTCGTTGCCGTTTAACTGCTACTGCACCGCTCTCTTTTTCGCGTTCTCTCTCTCTTTCTGTCTGTTTTTATGCTGCTGTGTTGTTTGTTGTTGCTGTAATTTTCATGTTGCCTTGTGCTCTTTCATTCTTGGGCGTCGCTGCTGTACGAGTTCGTTGCTCGTTGCGAGCTAGTCTATGTGTGTTTGTGTGCGTGTTTAGAAAACTGTAAGAAAAGCGGAGTGTGTGAAAACTATGGTTAAAGCTGAATTCTACCACAACGAAGCCACAGACACAAGCTACACAATCGCATCCAAGCACATTCGGCATTTGTTGCGGCCGTTTCAAAAATTTTACCGGTTTTTTTTGCGTAAAAACAAAGCGCAAAAAACAAGTCATACTAGTTTTCTGTTGTTGAATGAGCGCAAAAGAGATAGCAAGTGTCTCCACTTAGTGGCGACAACAACCAATTTTCGAGGTGTGTTGGATAAGCATGCATAAATGTGTGTGTTAGCATCGGTGTGCGTGCGTGAGAGTTCAAGTGCATACGTTTGTATGTGTGTTTATGTCTACACTTCGTCGCGCAGGGAGAGTATTTATACATATATACATTTTTTTTAGCTACTCTTCGTTGTGTCTGTGTGTGTGAGCGCGGGAATGTTGTCAAGAATTCTAAGAATTTTACCCAAGCGAATGGGGCGCGGGCAAAAAAGCAAAACGAGTGGAGATTATGGACAAGTATTGTCTCATTTTAACGATGCTTTATGTTAAAAACGTAGTTTTATCCAAATAAAATGGCCCAAATACTACAGATCCAAGAATAATGCACACACAAATACAGTCGCTGCAGGCGCTTACAGTTATTAATAAAAAGACAGCATAATAAATGTATCACTATTATCCATTGTATTCCAAAAACATATTTAAGTTTTCATTGATTACCAAAAAATAATGATACGATAGAAATAATAAAATCACTTGGCATGACGCCGACACCGCCATCAGCAGCAGCCCAGAAAACACGACCGCATCGCAAACACTGTGAAAGACAACTGAGGACTGCACAAAACGTAGCAAGCGAAAGCAAAGAGCAAGAGCAGAGCGTGGCCAGACTGCTTGAATAAGAGACCAACCAAAGTAGACAGACGCCAACGCCGTTTTCATTTGTATTAGTGTTGGCGGCACACAGACAACTCAAAAATGCTGCAAAATAACATAAATAACAACAACAACATACGGCTTGGGGCTTGTTTTTTTTTTTTTCATTTTGTTTTGGTGTTGCCAGAAGGTTTCGCACGCTATACATAGTAGGATCAACATGTTAACATGCCGTCACCGCCGTCGTTGTCGAACCCGCCCAATTTGGTGGAGCAAAAAACACACAAACAAGAAGCGACGCAGGGCGGTGGCATAAAGCAGGTAGGCAAACGGGACGAACAGGATGAGACCCAGACTTGGATGACGACTTCTTGTGCTGCTGCGGCTGCTTGCAGCTTGCTGTTTTGGCGAATTCGTGGAAATCTGGTCGATGCGCAGGCGCGCACGTAAACAACATTCCTGGGGGCATTGCAATGGGTCGGTCTCGGTCTCTTTTATCTGCTTCACTTTAAGCGCGCCAAAAATGAAACGCGCGCCAAGGATGCTGTAGTTGCCAGATAGCCCCAATTGATTTCTTTTTGCAAATAACGCCTTTATTAAGAAAATCGGACAACTATTAAATTGAATAACGTTACAACTACTCAATTTCCGGTCTCGAATACGTTAGGAATGTTGTTAGAAGTGGGCTAGTGACACCAATTCAAAAAAGAAAAGAAAAAACAGCCATTGACGTCACGTGAAGATGCCAAGCTTAGCTTTTTTTGCAGATCTTGCTAGTCTTAGGTTATTTTACCAATTTTGGGTCATTCGTAATTAAGACAGTTTCAAGTAGAAGGAACAAAAATACATTTGAATACTTGGACTTCTTTTTTCTTTTATCTTATTTAATGAGAGCACACGCAAAGAACTTACTTTGCGTTTTGTCAGTTGAATTGTTGTTGCACTTGTTGTGTGCTTAGGACATTGAACCAGAGGAAAGCAAATGCACGCAACATCAACTCAGTGGCAACATCAATTTACACCAACTACAAAAAATCAATAAACAATGCTGAGAACATATTAAGCGCCACAGGCGCATACATACTCAAATAATCAAGCACGGCATCCATCGTTCGCTTGCCGGTGACGATAAAAGGTCATGCGAGAAAAATGTTGCCAATTTCAGATTGGGGCTGGGTCGTCTAGTCTGGGTCGCGAGACGATGTCCGACTAGACATTCAAAGCAAATTGTAACGGTAATCATTAGATGAAAACACACACACACACACACACATGGACACTAAACTCATATTTGCGCTCTCTCTCATTATTTGCATGTCGCTCTCCGTGTAGAGTTCGACGGCCTTCTTACGTAAAGACAGCAACAACACGACGCGCAGCGGCATTTTTCTTCTTTCTAATAAGCAATCAAGGGGAGACAGGGAGGATGACAGCGTTGCCACATCGGTCGAAGCAGAAAACTCGTTTTCGTCCGTACGCTTCTACATACACACAAATGCATGTGTTTGTATCTTTGCAACTGTACAAGAACAACACGAAAAACTATAGCAAAAAAAAAAACCAACACGGCGCAGACGCCAAATGAACGCTCCCCGCTCGCTGTCTGACGAAGCGACTGTCTGTTTGTCGTTATTTTGGACCGACCGCCTCTCTCGCTCTCTCTTTCAGTGTGTATGTGTGTGTGTGAGTAAACGATTTTTATTTTTCTGAATGTAAAGGAAGTGGCACGTACTGTACACAGCGCACCGCCGCTGCCTGCTGCGGCTACGGCTGCTACCGACGAGGGATCAAACTAGGGAGTGAGAGGAGAGAAAAAAAAAACAGAGACTTCAACGACCGACGCTGCGGTGGTGGTGGCAAGCCAAGAAAAAGACCTGAGGAGCATGGGGCTGAAGCTGAATTAGCGGTGGGGACTGAGAACGGGTGTGTGCAGCATACCTACTGTAAACAGGAAATTGAATTTACAAACACATATGAACATACTTATTTATGTATGCACATACACGGCGGCAAATTGTTGATGAACCGACAAGCGGACGTGCTGCTTAATTGACAAATGGGCACAAGAGAGAGAGAGAGAGAGAGAGAGCGGCTTACCCATAGAGAGAGAGAGAGATCAGACAAAGTTGATTGAAATCAATAGTCGCCGTACAAGTGTTTATACATATGTATGTAGACATGTATGTTTGTATATGTGAATGTGTGACAGCGAGTGGAATGTGTGAAAAAACGCGGCCAATGACGGCAACGGCAATCAAACAACGCTCGCTGTCGTCTATACTATGTGGAATTCTGGAATGTCCAAGTATCTTCTCGTCGCGTGGAGACTTTTACGTTGCTGTTGTCGTCGTCTTTGCACCTGACACGCGCAGGCGGCAGAGGCACACCCTGCAGCCAAATACAATGGCAGTGGTGTCTTGATACTGGCTCGTCTGTTTCCGTTGTCGTTTGACCCCATGGTACACACATATGTACATATAAGCATACATATTAATGAAATTATAACACGTTAAACAATTAAATCAGTTAACTGCTTACACTAAAATATACAAACATTTTTATGTACATACATATGTAAGAATACAAAAATAGTCGTAAAAGTGCATGTGCAACTTGCATCGTAATTGCAGATGGCGTCCGAGCTACACATAGTGTGTAGTTTTTACTCGGAAGTGAGCAATGAATGAAATTTCGTTGTTTTCAGCTAATACAGTCACACACACACACACGCGTGCTCGTTTACTCACACATTTATATATCATCGTATACACAACGTTATACATATACAAATGTATATATTTGGAGCAAGAGAGAAAGTCTACAATATGTCGACCGAATAAACGCGTTGCCAACTGTGTGGACAAATTGTTTACTTTTTCGCTTGCCGGCTATGTGCACAAAGTACGCTTAAATTAAAAAATTTAAAAACAATTGGTACAATAATGAAGGTGACGTTTGCTACTACGTACTAACCTACATTAATATAAGACAAAATGTGGCTGCATAGCCTGTAGTTGGCAACGCCGCAAACTAGTTTTCTTTTACACGCAGCCTCAAACTCTCCGCATTGAGCGACACATGGCTTATGCAGTGGTGTGTGAAAAGGAGATGGCAATTGAAAAAAAAAACCGACAAATACATACATACGATCACAAATTTACTGCTGCTTTCGGTGCGCCTGGGGCACACACACACATACTTTTACACAGAAATTTTGCCTACTGCGTAAAAATGGCCGAAAACATTTTCCTTGGCGTTTAATTGATGAAATTTAAGCATTTTTCATTTAGCGATTTCTGTTCATTCGAAGTTTGCCAATTCCAGTAAACTTACATTTGGTTTTTGTAATAGGCAGCAACCTTCCGCCGTTGCAAAATACTTTTTACATGCTCTGCACACCCGCGCACATTTTCTTTCACTAATACTGCTTAGTATTTGAATTTTTTCGTAGATTGTAACAATTAAAAGGCACACTATTTTTTTTTCATTCTTTTTGTTTTTTCTTTTTTTAATCCGTGCAACACTAGAGTTGTCGTATCGTTCGGCTTAGTTCGGACTTTGCAGCCAGTGTGGCCATCATACTCTCGGCAGCCATTTCTCATACGTGAGCAGCGCGCTCGCTTGCTCCCAACGCAAAACGCTCTGCTCTACTCTAACTTGAAACCTTGTTTTTTTTTTTTTTGTGGTTTTGTGTTGCCACTGTACCCTGCGGATAGGTGGACATATTTATTTGGCCGCCCAGAACTTTGTTTTTGGTGCAAAAGTTGAGCTAATTTTTGAAACAGCGCGCCATCTAAAAGTGGCGCCTGCTTAATTTTGAAACTAGAATTTTGAAAATTTTGCCAACATATTTTTTTAATTTTTCTCGAATTTTTAAGACTTGTTTCAGAACTTTCTACCCAACTTCGCCACGCGTAGGGCGAGTTGCACCAAACCAATTTTAAAAACGTTCATTATTTTACCTAATTTTGGATTTTGTTGCTTTTTTGAATTTTGTTTTCAAAATATTTTAAATTGATTTTTGAAAAAACTAGAGAATATTGAATATCGAAAAAATAGTCACTGACAGCTTTGAAACATGTGGCAACTTTGGTTCGTAGATAAAAAGCCATAAGTCAGTTTTAGGTTATCGACGAATATCGAAATAGTTAATACAAAATTTACCTCCAGCGGTAAAAGCACCGAACATTTATAAAAATCGCTCATCTTTATTAAATCCAATTTCGAATTGAAATTGTGGGTTTATTATCAAATTGTTTAAACTAAACCGCCAAACATTTCGCAGTTTGTGCAATCGAAAAATATGACATCAATTTATCTACGCTCAGCGCTAATGTAAACAGCGATAAATTTTATTAACATAACATGCTTGGCAGTGTTGCCACCAACAAATAGAGCAAAAAAAATTTGAAATCGATTTATTTATCGACGCTAGAAACGTCTCCCGCATTTTTCATTTCAAACAAGCGCATTTATTTTATTTACTAAAACAAATTGAGACGGAAGGAATTAAAGCATTGCAATGGGCGCTAAAGTAACAAAGATTGAGGGTAGCTACTTGCCAGACACGCCCACTTTAAACAAATTGCGCCTTGCCAGCGCAGCAGGACAAAATACAGAGATGGAGATGTCGTCCACTCCTTGTCGCGACAATAATGAGCTGCTTGATCCACGGTCCCCCAACGGCTGTCGGACGCCACTGAATGTGAGTATGCATTGATTGACAAGTGTGTTCAATTATGAAATGGAAAATGCTTTTGCAGTTTTTGCAGCCCGAGCCTCAGATTGTCCAGGCAGCGGCTTCCCCAGGACCTGTACAGGATAATAATACATTTGCGCAGCTGCGCAAGCGTCTGCTTAAAGGTTTCTCCTTGAATGATCCGCGCTCTCCGCAGCTAAATCGCACACCCTTGATCTTGGATGAGGCCATTGATCGCACACTGAACATGGACGACACATTTTCGGATCTGTTTGTGGAGACGCGTGTGCCAGCGACTGCGACAGTGACTGCTGAAATTGTTGGGCCGACCAACAATGGACAACCAGAAGTGTCCATGGAGTTGCACAACAATAGTTCGCTGGAGATTGTGTCGCTCCCCTACGATGAAGAGGAAACAATGCCCTGCGACATGTTGTTGTTGCAAAAGACGCCACCACAAATCAGCTATGATCCGCGCTCTCCCAGCATCGGTGTGGAGCGTACGCCCATAATATTTTGCGATGATGACGACTCAGAGGCACGTGAGACTCAAATGTTGGAGGAAATACTTGAAACTCTGACTCTGAATCTCAGCAACGAGAGCAGCATGGCCTCGTTTGTGAGTGCCGCCTCCGAGATCACACCCGATGAGCCACAGCCTCAGGCGCAGACTCGGCCGGCGAATAAACATTTGGAGCGTGTGCGTCACGGCAACAACAAGCGACGTGTGGCTCCACGCAAGCCGGCACGCGCCAGCAAATCACAGATTTATATCGATTCCACAGAGGGACACACCAGCACCCCCAAGAGCACCCCAAAGAGCACTCCGAACGCAACACAACGCACTCCTCTCAGCTGTGTCAACAAGAATCGCATCCATTTGCGTTCGCGTTCACGTTCAGTGGAAAAGGATCTGCGGAAGACACAGCTGCCAATGCAATGCTTCGATGATCAGCTCAATCCCAGCGAGCGATTTAATGTTACCAGTTTGCGCATTCTCATGTCCCCCGAATACAAACTAGAGGGCTGAAAAGATCACATACTAAGCATCTTTAGTAGATTTATTGCCTTAAATTCATATATTCATTTACTCAGCCCACCAATCATTTATTTCATTTGTTTAAGTTATACAAATTTATTATATCTAAAAAAATTCTTGCTAAAAAATATATGCACATTTTGCTACATTCTCAAAACGCGAGTTTTTGTTTACACGCCATAAAAAAGACAGAATTCCTGCTACCCGCTGTTTTTGTTTCGGAGAGGGGAAAAGCTGTGCAGTGTACACTGTACACCAGCGATGCCAATTTGGACTTTTTTTTGGGTAGATGTGTCTTGTTTTTAACTGGTTCAGCCGGGAAAACCCTGAACCATCTTTTTTCGCTAATCTGGCTTCTTGTAGATTCAATTGAATTGAATCTAAAAAGGATTCTATTCTGTCAATTTTATGAAAATGGAAACGATTTACTTAAAGGCGATAACAGTTTCCTAATGCGCCATATCTTACCTTACCTTTTTTTTTTTTATAAAATTTTTCAATTTTATGCATATGGGTATTTCCAGGATCGACAATGCTACATTTGTACGTCTTTAAATGGAAAAAAAAAAAAAATGGCAAAAGTTGACATTTTCAAAAATGCTTTTCACGTGCTTCATGCATTTTATCAACACTATTTATTATAAAAGACAAGCTTTGAGGACCTTTTCGAATGATTAATATAAAACAATTGGAAGTCTTGTTTGACTTCATATTGACAAGTGCGAAAGTCTGCGAAATGATTCAATGAAAAAATAAGGAAACAAAATTTGGCCTGTTTTTCTGTCTCTTTTTTTTTAGTTTTTCAGTTTTTTTTCCTGTTTTCCGTTGGCCGTTTTGTCTTTTTTTCGGAAAACATTTGGCATCACTGGTGTACACTGTACACTGACTTTCAGCTAAGTTTTAACGTTGCTAGCAGTTGATCTATAAGCCGATCTCCGACCTCGTCTTCGTCATCGTTCGCCAGCACATGATCGAAGGTGCTGTCATCCAAATCACACTCGGAGGGCACATCATCAACACCGGCTGTAAATTGCCAGCCTCTCGCTTTACGCGTCTCTAAATTGGAGGTCAATCGCAGCGTTTGAATCATTTCATGGCCGTATGTCTCGTAAAACCAGCGTATGTCATTTCTACGGCGTATATCGCTGACGATCACATAATCAACGGACTCCACGGGCGCTTCCTTCATTGCCGCACGGCAAAAGAAGCCGTAATCCTGACTGCGCACCTCATCACTCCAGATAATCATGTCACGTCTGTACTGCTCCTTGTACGGTCCATCGCTGAGCATTGCATTTATGTCCAGTTCAAGTTTACGCGCCCATTCCTTTTTAATGGGCTCCGAAATCCGCACGATTATTGCACGATTCGAAAAACTGTTGGTGAGCGTGTACAGTATGTCAAGAAATTATATTGATATTTAATTTTAATTTTGAAGTATAGTAAAAGTCAATCTATTTGTTAACTTTTTTAAGACAAAAATCTGGACAATGTTTTTTTATATTAATACATATAATAATAATTCATATTATATCATTATTATCATAGCTTTAAAAATAACTCCAATTTTGAAAGTTTTAGCTCTTTATCGGTCAATAAAATATTTTTCACAAGAAATGCTTAAATTTTGTTTTTTATTTCAAAGTTATTTGGCGATTCGAAAATGAATATATTAGATGACACATAGTTGCATTTAATATATTCTATGAGCGATTAAAAAAACGGATGAATAAAGAATAGACTAAATTAAATTTAAAAAAGCCACTTTTGCCGGAAAGGAGACGTTTTAAAATTTTTCCGGAAATCGAAGTTTCAAAACAGACAGATCTGTCCGCAAAAAGGACAAATTGACAACACTGTTTAAAGCCCATAAAGCATAGTATCCAGTTGTTGAAAACATTTTGGGAGCTCAAAATGTTCGATGTTTTGATGTCGGACCTTACAGAATTCAGTGTGACAGCAAAATACCAAAAATCACTAAAAAGTTGAGAGATTGTTGGTCATATGCTGCTGTGGTCACACTGTTGCGTCAACTGTGCAAATAAAAACAGTAAACAACAAAATAAATCATTTAATTTGAATTGCATTTAATTGAGAACGAAAATGGACAAAACGGTCATAGGACAATTAGTAGCAACTAATACCCTAATTATGGGATTATTGACCTCTTATGTTGTTATAAAAGAGGCGGAAGAAGCGGAAGAAGTGCAACAACGCACCTCTTCTATTAATTTAATACGTTCTTCATTGTCAAAGAGCTCAATGAGGCTCTTATTTTGTTGCTTATTTGGCTCCATTGCTGCTCAAAATGATTTAGACCCTTCAAAACACTGAACGAATCGATGTTTTGAAAGGTATAAAAAAAAAGCTGCCAGCTGTCATGAAAGAGTGTTGTAAAACACCCAAAAATTTTCTGAGCTGCCCAAATTTAGGTACTGGATACAGGGGTTTAGAAATAGCCTTACAAAATAATTTCGAGCCAGTTTGCAACCCTTTTTTTTATATGGAGTTGACACCTTTCAAACTGAATTTTCAACAACTGGATACCCTGCTTAAAACAAGATGCAAATTGAGAAAACAATTACTTGACACACTGTAGTTGTTTATATCAGATGACACTTACCGACTTTGCAATCTTTCCGATATAAAATCCTTGCCGCATTTGCGTTTACCACTAATCAGTAATATCTTACGCATGTCTTAAAAGTTTAAATAAACAAAATCAGCTAGCAACTTTCACTTTTAATTGTGTTGCCCACAATGAGCATGCTCTCAATAATTTTGGTTGCTCTTATATTCACAAATGACTTTGGGTTCAAGTCATTATTGTATTGTACTTATGTTAATTGGGTTGAACAATTGTTCACCGTAGGTTATTTTGTTCTATTATATTTAGAATTGTTAACAATTCTATTTGCTTGCAGACTAAGACAAGTTATCGTTTTGACATCGATTATCGATTCTTGCCAACGGGCAGTTTAAAATTCGCGTCGAGTACGCTGACGCAAAAAAAAATGCTACACCATTAAATTAAAAAGAAATTAGTGTACACATTAAATTTAAAGTCTCATTTATTTTCTTCTAATTATTAAAATACAGAGTTTATATGCAAAGACAGTTGTTGTCTTTAGGGTAACCATTTTTCAGTCATTCACAATGATATCGATCTTATCGATATCGGAAGTTGCCCGGATTTAAAATGATATTTGAATAACGATATATTTGCATATATATATACGAATCTTTTCTATACAACTTTTATTTTTGAACGAAATAAAATTAAATGACCCATGCATAAAAGTACAGTTTTTTGTCTTCTTTTTCTATCTATAATATTGCGTTTGCTGCCAGCTGCTGCTTGGGCCGCTTGCCGCATTGCCTGTCTCATAGCCGCTTGCCAACTGAGCGGCATTACCTGCATTCGCATTGCTACCTGTTCCAGCCGCTGATCCCATACCACTCGCACCAGTCCCACCGCCAGCTGTACCACCTGATCCGGTCGGTGTGCCAGTTGTTGCCGTACCTGGATTACCGCCAAACGAAGCCAACACGCTGCTATAATACGATGCATCTGCCACCGTATCCGATTTGTGTGTGCCCTTCTTAAGGGTCTGGTGTAATGAGGCTTTGCCCTGATGACACTCCTGGGCATTAGCGTTGTTAATGCGTGCCAGATTCGCCTGCGTAAGGGATGAGTGCGAGTGGTTGTTGCTTCGATCGGCAGATCCAGGTGGAGGTATAGAGCCAATCCCACCGACGGAACCGCGTGCTGTTGAGCGTTGTTGCTGTAGAAGCACAGCTGCAACTGAGGAGGCGGCTGAGGACTCGGAGAGCTGCAAGGGCAAGCATTAGACAGGGTGCTTTGTTAGGAGCCATAGCAACTACTCGCCTTGCGCTGCTTATGCAACTCCAGGCCGCTCATTTCCGTCACCCTCGGCTCGACGCCCGAGGATGTTGTCAACGGCGGCTGTGCCACATGCCTGTGATTGATGTGCGCCTGCAGATCGCGCTGTGATAAATAGGTGCGACGACATCCGGTGTTACCGTAGCGACTCCCGCCATGTGTGCACATAAAGACTGTGCCCAAGCCAGATTGCTCCACACGCAGCACTTTATCGCTGCAGCGTGGGCAGTTCTTGATGGGCTCGGCGCGGGCGCATTTGAGACAGAAAACATGCTTGCAGGGTATCATGCGGCCATAGACGAGTATTGGCTTGTCGCACTGGTCGCAGCAGTGGATCATGGGATTGAGCACCTTCTCACCGATAAGGCTAACTTTGTGGTTCCATTTCAGACGCAACATTGGCTCGGGCGGACCTCGCGATAAAGTGGTAAACGTTGGCGCCTCCAACTGTGAGATGTCTGCTTCCATATCAACTGCAAATGACGGCACTTAGTTAGATGAGCGCATTTTCTTACAAACAAAATGGCCATCAACGAAACTTACTTGTTTGGGCCAACACTGGCTGCGGCGTTGCTACCTGTAGAGGTGGCGGTAGCGTCTGTGGCGGCGTCATATCCTCAATGGGTGTTGCTTGTTCCTCGGCTGCTGCTGCTGTTATTGGCATCTCAATTTCATTTTCCTTGTCCATGTCTTGCATTACAACATCCTCTGCACGCTCCATGCTCGTTGGACTGTCATCCAGTGCTCCGCTGTTGGATGCCACGGCGAGAGCAGCGCCAATTCCACTCTCATATGTTTCCAGTGTATTGCCAGTCTCATCAATTTTCTTGCCACGGCCCCGGCCACGACCGCGACCACGACCACGTGCCCGCGAGCCTCTACCACGTCCACGACCGCGCTTTACTTCATCAGTATCCATTTTACGTTTGTTCAAACAAAGAAGTTATTTTTCACTTTTGTTATTTTTACTGCATTCGCTGAATGCAAAGTTTGCACTGCAAACAATTTTCTCGCTCGCTGCCTGACTGAAAAAAAAAATCATGTGGCAGCCTTGGTCAATTTTAAGATATTTTCAAGAATTCTCACTAAACTTCACCACGCAACGAATGGATTGCCCCAAACCAATTTTAAAATTAATTTTATTATTTTAGAAAATTTATAATTTTCTTGGTTTATTGAACTTTTACTTAATATTTTAAATTTTTAATACATTTTTTGAAAATAAGTTAATTTTATTAGAGAACATCGATGCTAATATCGATAGATCGATGTTTTTATGTTAGTTGAAAACATCGATGTTTTTCAAGCATCGATATTTTTCATACAAAGTTCTTTTCTAAGTTCTCATCAAAAAGCCTTCTTGTAGTTGGTATTTATACGTTTTAGCTAAAAACTGCTTGAAACTTATAAAATAACTAAGAAACTTCATTAAACAAAGAAATTCTTTTATTTATTTTTTAAGTGGGATAGTTTTAAAATTGAGAAGTTTCGAGCCGATGAATCAACCCTACACAGATTTTTCACTCTGAAAACATCAATGAGCATCGACACCGAATTGACATTACTAACACCAAGCCATCGATAGTTTTGAAACGTATGGCAGTCTTGGTTGCCAGAAAAAGGATGCTGCGCACTTTTTTAGGTAATTTTTATTAAAGGATTTATATTGTGTTTGCATATGCTCTGATTTTGAACATACTACTTTGAATTGAATTATCTGAATTAGTTTATTTAATAACAATTCAAAATAAATAAGTTGCAGTAAAATCAGCTGCTGTAAAAGTAACTACTGTCATTGCCCACTGTTAAATAAGCCAAATTGACTAAAAAAGAGCTAGTTTTGGCGCAAAAACGCTAATTGTGTCAACCGTGGTTGATCCAGCCCTGGATTCACATGCTTGTTTTTAATAAAAGCGGCGTGCGTTTTCGATACAAAAAAGTGACTGCTTAAAAAATACATAAACTTGTGCAAACCAACACCAGCATGGATATTGACGAGCTATTCGACTGCTTCGACGAGGTGCCCCAAGAAAGTCTCCAGGCGCCAATACCAATTCCCAAAAAGAAAACGAAGGCAGAAAAAGAAAAAGAAGATGCATCAGAAAGCGATTTCAACAAAAGTGGCAACAAATCCAGTAAACGTCAAGCGAATAATAGGGATGCCAATAAAGATGAAAAGGCAGTGAAGGATGAGGATGAGGATGAGACGGCCGAGCCTTCAAAGCGTGCGCGTGCTGATGCTGCTGACACAAAAGAGGCCGACAATGGATCGGATGAGGATGCTGAGGTGAAGGAAGAAAAAGAAGAGGAGGACAAAATGGAGGAGATGGACGATTGCGCTTTGGAGGCACTTCGCGTTCGCATTGTTACCCATCAACTGGTGTCGCCCGAATCGTGTACACACGAAGTGGCCGTGCATCCCGACCACGAGTACATCCCATTGCAGCCATTCACAGGCGTGCCGTCCAAGGCTTATCCATTCGTGCTCGATCCTTTCCAGAAACAGGCCATAATGTGCATAGACAACTCACAGAGCGTTCTGGTTTCGGCTCACACGTCAGCGGGAAAAACAGTTGTGGCCGAATATGCGATTGCCAAGTCGCTGCAGGCTAAGCAGCGTGTCATTTACACCACGCCCATTAAGGCGCTGTCCAATCAAAAGTTTCGTGAGTTCACCGATGAGTTTCAAGATGTTGGTCTGGTCACTGGCGATGTGACCATCAATCCATCGGCCTCTTGCCTGATTATGACCACAGAGATTCTACGGAATATGCTGTATCGAGGCAGCGAAGTTATGCGTGAAGTGGGTTGGGTAATCTTCGATGAAATTCACTATATGCGCGACAAGGAGCGTGGCGTCGTCTGGGAGGAGACACTCATCCTGCTGCCGGATAATGTGCGCTATGTCTTCCTCTCTGCCACAATACCCAATGCCCGTCAATTTGCCGAGTGGGTGTGCCATCTCCATAAGCAGCCATGTCACGTTGTCTATACGGATTACCGACCTACTCCACTGCAGCATTACATCTTTCCAGCGGGCGGTGATGGCATCCATTTGATTGTCGATGAGAAGGGACAGTTTAAGGAGGATAACTTTACCACCGCCATGGCGGTTTTGGCCAGTGCAGGTGAGCTTAAAACAAAGATTTCTATTTTGGAAAAAATTTGAAATTATTTATGAATTCATTTGGCAGGTGAGGCGGGCAAGGGCGATCAAAAGGGACGTAAGGGCGGCATTAAGGGTCACAATTCGGGACAAACCAACATCTTTAAGATTGTCAAGATGATCATGGAACGGAACTTTGCACCTGTCATCATTTTTTCGTTCAGTAAGAAGGATTGTGAGATTTATGCCATGCAAATGGCCAAGCTGGACTTTAACACAATAGATGAAAAGAAGCTGGTGGATGAGGTCTTCCACAATGCGATGGATGTGCTCTCCGAGGAGGATCGTCGGCTGCCGCAGGTGGAAAATGTGCTGCCCTTACTGCGCCGCGGCATTGGCATACATCACGGCGGACTGTTGCCCATTCTCAAGGAAACCATTGAGATTCTGTTTGGTGAGGGTCTTATCAAGGCCCTGTTTGCCACAGAGACCTTTGCCATGGGCCTGAACATGCCGGCGCGTACAGTTCTCTTCACGGCACCACGTAAATTTGATGGCAAAGACTTTCGTTGGATCAGCTCCGGTGAGTACATACAGATGGCTGGACGTGCCGGACGTCGTGGCCTGGATGACAAGGGTATTGTCATACTGATGATCGATGAGAAGGTGTCACCCGTGGTAGGCCGTGAGATCGTCCAAGGCAAGGCGGATACACTGAACTCGGCCTTCCATCTGACCTATAACATGGTGTTGAATCTGTTGCGCGTGGAGGAAATCAATCCAGAGTATATGTTGGAGCGCAGTTTCTATCAGTTCCAGAATCAGGCGGCTCTTCCTGGACTCCATGATCAGGTGCAGGAGAAGACAAAGCAGCTGAACAAACTAAGCATCAAGGATGAGCATAACATTGCCTCGTATCATCACATACGTGACCAGCTGGAGTTGAACGGCAAGAAATTCCGCGAGTGGATAACGAAACCACAATATTTGGTACCGTTTCTGCAACCAGGTCGATTGGTTAAGGTGGCAGCTGGCAAGCAGGAGTACGACTGGGGCATTATTTTGAACTTTAAGAAACAGGACCAGAGCCGCAAGAATCCCATGAAGAGTGATCCGGGCGTCACCGTTGATGTCCTGCTGCACGTCAGCGAGGAAGCGGCCAAAACCGGCGACACCGAGCCCTGTCCACCCAACGAACGTGGCTGCATGGAAGTCGTGCCAGTGGCCAATACACTCATCACCCAAATCAGTTCCATACGCGTCTACTTTCCAAATGATCTGCGCACGGCAGACAATCGACGAGCTGTACTCAAGACCATTCAGGAGGCTAAGAAACGCTTCCCGTTGGGTCCACCAGTGCTGCATCCCATTGACGACATGAATATCAAGGACTCGGAGTTCCGCAAAATTGTGGACACCATTGCTCAGTTCGAGACGTTGCTCGAGGAGCATCCGCTGCATAAATCCCCCGAATTGGAACGCATACACAAACGCTATGTGGACAAGTTGACGTTGCAGGCGGAACTGCGGGATCTGAAGATGGAACTGAAGGCAGCTCGCAGTCTGCTGCAGATGGATGAGCTCAAGTACCGCAAACGCGTGCTCCGACGCATGGGCTATTGCAAGCCAGGGGATGTCATCGAGTTCAAGGGTCGCGTCGCCTGTGAACTGAGCTCTGCCGATGAGCTGCTCATCACGGAAATGATGTTTAATGGTGTATTCAATGAGCTTTCAGCTCCACAGGCAGTTGCCTTGCTGTCCTGTTTCGTATGCGACGAGAAGTCTTCCGAGTCGCCAAAAAGTGCCCAGGAATTGTCCGGCCCGTTGCGTTCCCTTCAAAATCTGGCTCGGCGCATTGCCAAGGTGTCGTCGGAGTGCAAACTACAACTGGATGAGGATAACTATGTGGATAAGTTTAAGCCCTTCCTAATGGACGTTGTGCTTGCCTGGTGCAAGGGCTCCAGTTTCCTCAGTGTCTGCAAAATGACAGACATCTTTGAGGGCTCCATCATTCGATGCATGCGGCGTTTGGAGGAGCTGCTGCGTCAGCTGTGCCAGGCCTCAAAGACCATTGGCAATACGGATTTGGAGAACAAATTCTCCGAGGGCATACGACTCCTAAAACGCGATATTGTATTTGCCGCCTCGCTCTATCTATAAGTCGATTTTTTTTATTCAAGATAACGTATCTTTACGAAAACTTTATTTACCAATTAATTATGGATTTGAGATGATGAAGGGACACAAGACACGCAAAGCATTAACATTGTGTTGGACATTTTACAAATGGGATAATAATTAATAATAATTAATATTGTATGATTACAATCAAATAAAATAAACTAAATATAATAATATGTGTAAATGATAATGTTAATGTTAGCGTATTTTCTATGTTTTCACACATGTAAAAAATAGATCATTAAATCTATACATGTTATTTACATAATAAACATATAAAATAAACAAGTTACACGCATCATATGAAAACATAAAAATTATTGGACGGTTCACACTGATCTGTATGGTCGTTTGGTTCTATATATGCGACACATAAAACATACATATAAAATACATACATACATATATAACTAAATATATATTGTATATGAGTACATTGATTTAAATCTTAAAGGCACTTGTCTTCTAAGCTTTATAAAAATTTGATGATTATTAATTATGTGATTATGATGGGAATTTCCGTTGGTGCTCTGATTAGTTGGACTCAGTTTTATTAAAAACATTCAATCGAATTTCTTAAGATTATTATAATTGCTGCAATTTGAATAGCTGAATCTTAATTGAATTAGGGAAAGTTCTTAAATTAATTTACAATATTAAATTTATAACTTAATGTACATTTTGTATATACACTGAATGGTGTCGCCTCCAAAGGGGGCAACAACCATTCTATGGAATGTCATTGATATGGATTCGTATTCGTTGGGTTTTCGAACTTAACAAATATTGTGCAAATTATTTAATTAAAATTCTTAAATAATACCCTCTTTCTACTACTACAAAGTACGTGTAAATTTTTTCTGAAAATTTGTATTTTTAAATTAGATAAAATTAACAAATTTTTATAAACTTTGTAGTACTTATAAGAGAGTATAAGTTAGCTACAGTTAGGGGTCTCAAGAGATCTTACAGATCTATTTAATAAAAAAAATTATAAATAATTTTAACCTAAATGTAAAAACTAAAATGCTGGCTCTATTGAAATGTCAACTTTTGATGCAGAAATACGCCAATAAGTATGGGATCTGTTGATAAGGAAGTATAAATTAGATAAAGAAAATATAAGAAGGTAGATAGAACTTACTCCAATGTTAGTGTTAGATGATTTTGTTGTTCATTCAAAGGCTCTGACAGATTACTCTCTAAGCACATCGCGCGCTTAGAGAGCGGTTACTTAGACTGATGTTTGTGGTATGCCCTCCACGAGCTGCGTACGACGTGGTTGCACCGCTGGTTGCACCGCTGATTGCACCGCTGGTTGCACCACTGGTTGCACCGTTGGTTGCACCACTGGTTGCACCGTTGGTTGCGTTGTCAGCGTCGCTGTTGTTGTTGTGGTGCGAGCCGAGGGCACGGGCGTGGTGCTACGACTGCTGCTGCTTGCCACGCTGGCTGGCTTGGATCGATTTGTTGGCTCCGCTTGCAGCTGCGGCACCGGCGTACTCGAGATGGGCTGCAGCAGACGCTTCTCCTCGACGGGCGGAGCCGCCTTGACAGCCGTTCCATTGGCCTGGGAACGTGGCGTTGTAGTACGCTCTGATTTGACCAGACTGCCATTTGTCTCCTTCAGCGAGATGCCCGACTTTAGGGAGCCCTGGCTGCCAGACTTTTGGGTCATGGCCAGTGAGCTGGGCGAGCGCAGCGATGTGGTGTCCGTATGCACCTTGCTGGCCAACGTTTTGGTCGATGGCGAATCTCGATACTCGTAGATGTTATCCCTTGAGCGCAGTGCATGATGATTGGTCACCATGTGAGCATTGTCCACTCCACGTGGATCTTGCTCTGGCTCTATGCCCTCGCCATTGATGAAGACATCCTCATCGTAGAATCGATCCGATTGTCTGTAAATGGAAATACAAGATTTAAAGACTGATATTCATTTGAAATAATTGTGACTAACCTCTTGGCATTGCGCCACATGATGCAACAGATGACGACGAGCACAATGAGGAAGAAGCACGCAACGGACATGCTCCAGAAGGCTATTTGCAGCGGCTCCTTGGGCTCCCACCAATACTCCGTGGTGGGCGGATATGTGGGCACCAGCACCCCAATTACAGTGGGCAAATATTGTGTCCAGAATGCGCATTCCGTCTGCCGATAATTGAGCAGGATCGACGAGTTGTACGTGGTGTTAATGTTAAGGTAACGAATCTCTCCTTGATATGCCCGCTGGAAGTGCATGCCCAGCACTTGCTGTGGCGTCGGATTGCTGTGGATACATGGGAATCATTAGAAAAGAAGAGAAATCGCAGATAATGTTTGCTTTGAATTTTTGCCACATCCCTTTCCGCCTCCGTAAAACGCGAAAAGCCACCACCCGCACAGCTTTCAAGATATACGGATTATTTTACTAATTAACGTTAACTACTATTATTACCTATCATCCTCCTAAACCTAACACGATCGGACCAATAGAAACGTGGTAATGGCTGATTAACGTTTTTAAGCAATGTAAGTGCATAAAAGGATGCTATAAAAATATTTTAAATGTATTTAAAGAAGTAGCGTGTATCGACTATAGCCTTTGTCACTTGTTTTCTTTTGGATTTTTATTTTTTTTTTAAGTCTAGTTTTATCGGTATAATTTGGGGATATAACGACAAGTTAATAAATTTTTTTGTCAATTTTAAAATTTGGATATTAAACTCGATGCACTGTTTGGATTTATGTCCCTAGAAAGGTCTAGCTCATATAGTTTCCGCTATCGAAATGTATACAAACTTCTTATAACCGAATGTCTTTCTTTGCCTGATACAAACATTGTTCCTTAGTTTTAATACTTAGTACCATTTAGTCTAGTCTAGTCTAGTCTAGTTTTCTCCACTTACCCGTAACGCGCAAAATTCGAATATGTCTGCATAAAGAAGTGACTCATGTTGCGATCATTATCCGTCCACATGTTGCGCTGCAGATGCTCCTTTTTGGGAAAGAACTCGGTGTCCATGAACGGCGCTCCAGTTAAAAAGTAATGCTCCGTATCGTGTGGATATTTACGCCATTGGGGAAGATTGAGTGCCTCCACGGTGGTATTAAGAACATACATATAGACGGGTATCTTTTGTTCCAGCAATAACTTGACCATTTGATCAACTGGCGCTCGATAATAGAGATCGCTTAGCATATTGATATATTGATCCCGTATAATGGTGTTATTATTGGGATCTGGCCAATACGTGTACATATATTTGATGGCTTCGTAGACACCAAGTGGATTCAGGGTGTAGTTATAGCGAAAGACATGTTCCCTAATTTTCTGCTCAAAGAATTTTCCATTTAGCTCATAAAAAGGTGCCAGAGACTCATTCTGGGCGACAAAGAAGGCCGCCTCCTGTGTGGTAACTCCCGTCATATACTGGATATTCCTATTGAATTTCCCAGCACGGATCAGAGTCTCAGGTGTTTGGGTGAGGAAACGCCAATCTCTCGCTCGCCAGCCCTCGTACCAATCATCGGCAGGCACTGTGAAATTATGATCCAACACTGGACCCCAGGGAAAACTGCCCACCTGGGGCGAGAATTCCGCATTGCCGAGCTCATAGAAACTGCGTCCCGTGCGCAGACAATTGACCAGCTTCCAGGAGGAATCGATGGAACAGCCCAGCACTTGACCCAACACACGGCTTGTATTCTGCGCTCTATACTTGTCCTGGATGAAAGCCCAATCCGCTAAAGCAGATCCGGACTGGGCAATCACACGCTTCACAAGGTTACGTGTCTGTGGAGCTACCATCAAGAGTCCCGCCGAGGCGCCACCAGCTCCGGGGCCAAATAACGTAATTGAATCACGATCGCCATTGAAGAACTCAATGTTATCATGAACCCATTTGAGGGCCATGGCCTGATCCAAGATGCCATAGTTTCCAGGTGAGTTCTCATCTGCTGTGGATAGGAAACCCAAGGCGCCTAGTCGATAGTTGAGAGTGACCACGACCACATCGTAAAACGAGGCCAGCATGTGACCCTGGAAGAGATTGGAGGCGCCACGCACAAACTCGCCGCCGTGTATATAAACCATAACTGGATACTTTTGAGCCACGCCAGCGCCAGTCTGTAAATAGGATAGATAGAGATAGATAAGATTATAATCAAGGTTATAAATCGAGCTAATTCAATTCAGATTTATGAATTCTGATCAGTAAAAAAGTACTGCATACTTTTGGGCGATTGTGTTGCATATAAACAGCTATAACTATCGTAATATGTATCCGATTTTGATGTGATTAAGAAGCATAACTGATATTAGTAAACAAGTGGGAAAAAATATAGTCGAGCTCCCGATTATAGGATACCCGTTACTCATTTAAATAAATTTAAAATATTTTTATTGCATGCTTTTAGGCACTTACATTGCTTACCACCATTACCACCTTTCTATTTATCCGATCTTGTTACGATTTAGTAGGACGATAGGCTTAAATATTATTTAACATTAATTAGTTAAAAAATCCCAATATCGTGTTGTGGCTTTTTGCGATTTAAGGAGGCGGAAAGGGGCGTGGCAAAAGTTTAAAACAGACTTGACCTGCGTGGGGCTTTAAAAGACTGTGTGCCAAAATTGATTGCTCTAGCTCTTATAGTCTCTGAGATCTAGGCGCTCACACAGACGAATGGACAGACGGACATACTTTATAGGGTCGGAGATGCTTCCTTCTCCCTGTTACATACATTGCAACGAATACAATATCCCCTTTTACTTATTTTTTGAGTAACGGGTATAAAAATGTAGTGTGTGAACAAGTAAATAATTTAAGAGCTTCAGGCAACTCAAAATAGCTTGAATTGAATTTGACTAAATGATTTATTAATCTTACCTTGGGTGAATACACATTCAGATAAAGGCAATCTTCGTCCATGTCCATGACACCTTTGGTTGCCCCGGTATAGCGCACTGGCTGTGGACAAGCTGGCCCAAAGTCAACGGCCTGCAGCAGTTGCCAGCCACGATGCGCACGAGGTGGCTTAAAGCGTCCCTCAAATGTGGGCGGTAGGGCGTAGGGAATGCCCAAGAACACCGAACACTCGCCCATCACACGATCCACGGTGGAGTGATAGGGTCGATAGAACGATTTCGGATCGGGATTATCATACATATAGACCTTGAAGCCCTGCACCTGTCCATAATTCGTAGTCACGAACACGTCACGTTCGAGTGTCAAAGAATCCCGACGTTGTTTGCCCTGCAGATCCTCACGCCAGCCGGCCAAGACTCCAGGAAACTGTGTTCTTGCATTGGGATCGTTCTGTGAATTGAATTTGGCATAGAGATTATAATTAATGTTATCGTTATTCAATATAATAAAACGATAAAGAAACGTTGACTTCTTTGATACCTTTGCAATCAATAACATTTTGATTTTATCATAAATTTGAAGTTAATCTGATTATAATTCATTATGTTAATTTAAAAAAATAATATTTGAAGTTATTTAAAAACTTTTCTTTTTTCCTCGGGCTAAATAAAAATATTTGAAGAAAAAAAAATTTTTAATTATATGCTAAGAGTATTTCTATGATTTTTTATGATTTTTTTTTTTAAATTGCTAAAAAGCCACTTTTTGTATGAATAGGAGGAAAATTGGGTTAAAACAGTAATTTTTAGCAATTTAAAAAAAAACTATAAAAATACTAGCGAAGAGATTTTTGAAAATTTTTGTTTAAGACCGAGGAAAATAAGTTGAAAAGAAAACTTTTACAAAAATAAAATTTTCCATGGGTACTAAAGAAATCTGCATCAAATCTTTTTTGATAAAAGTAGATAGAGATAAGATTATAATCAAGGCTATAAATCAAGCTTAATTCAATTTAGATATGCATTTTTTTTAATAACTTCATCCACATATACTTATTTCCCTGAAGAACATATTAGAATTTTCGAGGGTCTGAGCCCTGGGTATCTGAAGTCTATGACTCTCAATTAGATTATTATTACTTGTTTATTATTTGTTATTGTTGTAGGAGGATGGGTAACATGTGTAATTGATTACGCCGCATTCACAAAGACTTTTCGAACGCATGAAAACTCAATTAAGATGATTGCGAAGATGTGTGTGGATCAGTCAAGAGATCAGTTCTCAATTTGCAGTTCGCAGTACTCAATGGTCTGTCATTGTTTGTTTATGGAGCATATCTGTTTTTTTTTCTGTCTATCGGGGTCAACTTTTGTGTCAAGCTTCATAATTGATTAAACTCTGCGTCAATTGATTAATAAGTGCCTGAAATTCAATCGATTCTCACCGGATCAAAACGAAAGCGATCTTCATTGGGCATGCCCTGTGGATATTGTCCGGGTGGATTTCTACCGGGATAATTGGCGCCATAACCATTCGGTTGATAATGCCCGTAACGACGATCATTGAATGTGTAAGTTCTGTAAATCATAAGTTAATTTATAGTCATCTGTTTGTCATAGAAATTCAACTGAACTCACCTGTAATCTGGATCTCCAGGACTTGGCCATTGATAGTCGACACCGACACGTGAATAGAATCGCGGATCTCGAGTTTGTGCCTCAATAGGTCTGGGCAGTGTGGGGAATACCATTAATGTCATCAGTGTGGCAGTTAGACATTTTAATTTGTCGCGATATTTAAATTTGTGTGTCATTTTGAACTGTATATTAAAGAGACAATTTTATTGTTATTAATATTAACATTAAATTAATAATTTAATTTTTAAATTACATTTTATTTACTTCAAAACTTCAATATTAATGAATCCTTTTAGGCATTAAAATCTGCTGGATAAGAAACACCGTCGAATCTGATTTAAATACATAAAATTTCTCAAATCAAAAAGCACAAAATGTTTTATTTTTTTATTTTCTGCAAAAGATAGAGTTTACTTTCTAGTGCAGACTTCTTCTCAAAGATAAAAGCTATTAAGAGTTATTAATTATTTCCAATGATAGCAATTGCACATTATTATAAAAGAATTTCATATTATAGTTTCAAAGGAATTCGATTCAATGACCAATTATTAATTGCAGGTAGCTGAACAATGTCTGCATAACTTCTTAAGGAATCTAGCTTCTTAACATTCTTGAATCTGAAGTGTGAGTCTCGAAACATGGATCAGTGGACTGGAATAAAGCTTTATCACAGAAACTGAAGCAACTGAAGATTTAGTTCACTTCTCTATTTTTAGATCAATCTTAAGCCATTCTTTGAGACACCCAAACATTAACAATAATAAACTTTTTAAACATTTTTTATTATTGTTGTTATTTGGACGCACACGTTTAATAAACAACAAATCTCGGCGGTGAGTAAGAGTGACCAAACTGGTTTTCCATTATGTTAGCTTTACTTATAGTATGTGTGTGTATATTGTAAATTGTTTGTTTTATGCGTTAAGACGGCGATAGAAGTCAAGAGACCGAGAGACCGACAAACCCGTTTCCACTTCCACACAACAATATTATAGAAAAAATGCGCTAAAAATAAGTTACAGCATCAAATGCGACTTTGCGAGTAATTTCAAATTGGAGTCAAATGCATGGCGCATATGATGGGAGTTGCTCCAGTCAGTGGAGCTCCATGGAGTGATTCAGATTACCTCCATTGTCTGCGATGGAGTCGCAGTTAATTGGTTAATTGTGCACCGAGTGCAAGAAGGAAAAGGTCATGTCACTGCCATTAATTAACTACATTTGTTAGCTGTGAATAATTGCAATAGTCGAGATGGTGTTAATGGTTAAAATACCATTCCAGAGATTAGAGTTGTAGAAAGTCTAGGAACAGAATTTGAAAATCTTAAAGCAAGAGAAAGGAAAGCAACAATAACCAAGATTATACTGACAATAAACAATTTTCACTATGAAATTCTTTAACTTTTTATTAAATATAAAATCTAATTTAATAGCTATCTTTGGATCCTTTTTATAAGCAGCAAATACAGTAAATGAATTACTTTTGAAAATTAGAAAATTGGGAAATCTTTGTGAATTGGGAATCTTTTGGAAAGCAAAGAAAGTTAAGTACCTAAAGAAAATAACGATATGTTTTCATTTGATATTTTTATTTGTATAGTCGTACACCCAGTGAAATAAGTATATGTGGATCAAGTTATTCAAAAAAATTTGCTTTAATCAAAAAAAAAAATGTGATGCAGCTTTCTTAAAATAATCTTATCATTTAAATTCCGTTTGAAAGATACAAAAATTGTATCAACCCATTAAGTACCCAAGGATAATTTAGAATTTAATAAAAATGTTTTTTTTTTCAACTTTTTTCCTTGGGCTCAAACAAAAAATTTTTTTGGATGCAAAAAAAATGCTAAAATGCCACTTTTTGTTTAAAAAGGAGGAAAAATGGGGTAAAATATTCATTTTAGCCATTTTTAAAAAATCAAAAAATTGTTTGAAGAATTTTTCTGCATCAAAATATTTTTATTTTTTTAAATTGAGGATAAAAGTTGAAAAGTAGACTTTTAAAAAATTCAAAAATATTAAAGGGTACCTAATGGGTTAAAGAAATTTTTTTTATCATTGCAAAGAAATTTAAGTGAATATAAGATTAATTTAAGAAGCCTAAATCAAAGTTTTATTTTTATACAAAAATTTAACAAAACTGTTTTACATTAAAGTATAGATTCCGTTTACGAAAACAATTTTAATTTGTTTCGTTTGTTCCAGTAAAAAATAAAAAGGGTGTGTGTACATGATTGGAGAATAGTACTATATAAACAACTCATATACAAAATTCATTCCACGGTTGCTATGGCTCTGAATTATTCCTGAAGTTCCTTTCATAGTTCTACACTCTAACAGCAATAAAAATCCCACCAACCACAACTCATACCAAATTGTCCGTATGAAATTTCCCAAACAGTAGCAGCAGCAACAACAACAACAGCAAATAATTTGAGCTAAACTATTGGCATTTAATAACAACAACAACAACAACAGGGTGGCTCAATTGCAGCGAGTGGCAACGTCACGTCAACGTCATATAAACTGGCACAAGGACTCACTCAGACACACACAAGTTGCTGTTGTTGTTGTTGCTGTTGTTTTAGCTCGCTGATGATGTTGCTACATGCAAATAAAGTGCATTAACCTGCCACCAACGCAGCCGCTTCAGGTTACACGGCGTTACACTCAAAAGTGTTTGCTCTTCTTCTCCTGCTTCTTTCCTACTTCTGCTTATTCTTGCTTAAAAAAAAAGGGGTCGGAAATGCAAACGCCTGCACAAAATGTGGAGTGTTGTCACCCTTTTGGCAGAATGTTTGGCAACGGTAACTTGCGGGAATTTTCATATCACATTACACTTTTTTTATTATTGCGCTGCTCTGCTAATCGTTGTTGTAGCTGGTGAATCACATTCATTTAGTTTTTATTTTCGCAATCACAAAGCAAACAATAAAACGCAACGATAACGTTGAAAGTGAAGCGTTTGCAGGTGTCGTTGTCTTAGTATGTACGTGTGTGCAGTACGTGCTTGTGTGTGTGTGTGTGATAGTTTGAGTCGCGTTGTTGGCCCATTGCGCGGCAATCGTTTTGTTGTTGCTGCTGCTGCTGTTGCTTCTTTAATCTCACTTGTTTTACAGTTATGCTCCAGTTGATGACGTCGCTGCCAGCGCCGACGCCAACGACTTGTTGCGTTTTTCGTTTGTTTTTGCTGGGCTTTTTTTCTCTTTTTGACCTTTTTGCACTATCTAATCTAAGAGAATTTTTTTTTTGTGTGGCACTCATTCGTAATTATTTTCATTCGATTTGTAAGCCAAAATAATAAAATTTAATAACTTTCTTTGAATGAGCGCTAAACGCCAACGCCCCGAAAAAATAACTAAAGTTACACTCACAATTTACGAAATAAGCAAGAAAAACGTAAACGTAACAAAATGACCATTTTTGAGTTTTGAGCCAGCTCCCAGGTAGAAGAGAGCCAGAGTTAAACAAAACGTCAAAACGAGAGTCAAACCACAGAGTCAAATACTCTAACTCACACACATACGCAATATACCAATGCACGCACTCAATACTCATACTTTTGAAGGTTACTTTTGACTTTGTTAACACACACACACACACAAACGGTAACTGAACTGGCTTACTCACATAGCTACGCTCTTGTTACCAACAGTTGCTTTGAGTCACACACACCTGAGTGAATATTTCGTAAAGAACGCGCGCAGCTTTCAACTCGCACAACCGACGCTCACGAACGTTACAACCAAACTGAAGCGGCAAGTGCTCTCACGGCCCCAACTAACCTGCCGCTGACCGAGCAAGAGAGCGAGTGTGGGTGCAAGAGACAGAGGTACAGCGAGAGACCGCAAGAGTGATATTGAGAGGAAAGAGAGCGGTTAGCTCTCTGGCGCTTGACTTAAATAAAATTTAAACAATTGTTTAGATATTTATAACACAATATTAATTATAAATTATTTCAAACAATGTGATCTCTTAAACAAATAAATTTTGGGTTGTTGTCACCCTGAGAGAGGTGAATTTACATTTTAAATATATAATAAATTAACCTTTATTTAAAAACTTAAAATGTTATAAATTCGCCAAAATTCTTACAAAAAAAAAAAAACACAAAAAAGTAACGTTATAACGCGAAATGTATCTTTTTCTGTGTGGCGTCACCTGTTGTCTGTTTGCGAAACATAAATACGCCACCTATGCCTCGTGCTCAAAATTCAAAATCTGTGAAGGACGAAGTTCGCTTTTTAGTTTATGCAATAAATCAGAGGTGAGCCCGCAATGGCTCCGGGAGCCACCGGCAGCTAACAAATTCAGATTTCGTGCCCACCGCTGCAATAAATTATAAAGCTCTTAACAAATAAGAAATTGTAAAGCAGTAGACAAAAAAAATGATTTTAAATTTCACAAATAAAATATTTTTTATATATTTTAAAATATACACAGCTTGAGACCTTGAAGTTTGGCAGACAAAATATGCATCGCTTAATAAACCATTGACTAGGTTCAAAAGGTCTTCAGTGATTAACCTAATTAAGGGCAGCAGGCTTTAGAATTAACTCTCTGAAGATGCTTCCATAGGACAGTACAGATGATTCAGTTAGAAGCAATTGTTGGCATAATTAGATATTTTTGCATAACAAATAAGTCGCACTTTACATAATTTATCATTCTACTATTTAAGAAAAATCCAAGTCTTTCTGGCTGGGGGTTGTGATTCATTCACCGTCATAGTAAATGCAAAACGAATCAACAATTAAAGCCAGTTCACATTTTGACCCCGTCTTATTGAGTCGAAGACTCGGTCGGTGGCTTGGGCGTAGCTGACGATTTTAATTATAACAGCCGTCGCTTCCGATGTCAAAGATGCGGGAAACAATTAGAGCACTTGGATGATGGAGTTAAATTTTGACTTAATTCTGGCCCGCGTTGTTTACATTTAATATGCACATGCATATTACGCGTGTTTATTTAATAATGCAGTGCTAAGTGTCTAACACAATTATAATTATGCTAATGAATGGTTTCGCATAATTGTGCACAAATGTAAAAAAGTTAGATAATGAGCAATTGCAGCTGCGACATGGAAAAAACTTTTCAATTTTAAATTGGCGGCAATTTGAACTTTCGATAGGCAACGTACGATACATTGACTACAATCAGCAGTACATTAGAAAATTTACCAACACTTACTGCTGTAATCGATTATAGTTTACTGTCTTTTTTAATACTTATTCTTCTATTTCCGGAAAATCGATACACGCATTGGGTCATTTCTCTAATGGAGATTAATTAAATTTAAAAAAATATATTTATTTATTATAATAAAGTTCATTTTAAAATTGGGTTGGGGCATGTGACCCTCGTGGTGAAAAATTAAGAAACTGTTAAGAAATTCTAAAAAAGGAATTTAAAAATTCGAAAAAAATATACAAAACTCCTGTCAAAGTTTAAAAATTCTAGCTTCAAAATTAATTTAAAAACAACGATATTTGCGAAATGAGTTAAATATCGTAATTTCTGCCACCTTTGCCAAGGTTGCCACCTGTTTTATTTTTTGCCAATGCAATCAGCTGATTGATGCATTTGTGTTGTGTGTTGTCCCGATGTATGTGTATGTGTATATGTGTATAAAATTTTGTTGGACACGGCCTTTTAAATCTGTAACTCTCAATTCCGCAACGCAAAGAAACGTAAATAATCGTGAAAAATACTAATCAATAGTGTTTACAAATACTCCAACCCTTGTGCTCTGAATCCAGCGAGTGGCTTTATAATCGGTCGCAGTGTAACAAGAGCGCAACAAGAGGTTGCTCAGGTTAAACAGAAGGAGCATTAAAAGAGAGCAGCCGTCATGGAGCCTCCATCGGCGGGCGGAGGAGCCGCACATAACACCACACACAAGTTTCATCCATGTGACGAAGCCGTCATCGCCACCAATGACGACGCCAGCGATTGCAAGCGAGGTGCTGTGCGCCTTGGCTACTGGAAGGACGATTACATTGGTTACTTTGTGCGCAATCAGGAGAGAAAAGCGCCGGAGATAAATCGTGGCTACTTTGCACGAGTCAAGGGCGTTGAGATGTGTGTGGAGAAGTTTCTGAAGGTTAGTGTTGTAGTTGCTGCATCTTCTGAAGGTTGCAGTTGCAGTAATCACAAAACTATAAACTGTAAGGGACATGCGCGTAATGGACGCAAAGTCCCTGAATCATTTTAGCCAGAGATACGCACGTGACGGAACTAATATGCGTTTTTTATCATGTGATTTTCACTCATAACATTTTTTTTTACAAATTTTACATAATTTTATATAGAATTGTATTATTTGTTTGAATTTTTATACCCGTTACTTTAAAAATAAGTATCAGGGGATATTGTATTCGTTGCAACAGGGAGAAGGAAGCATATGCGTCCCTATAAAGTATATATATTCTTGATCAGCATCAACAGCAGAGTCAATATAGCCATGCCCGTTAGTCTGTCTGCCTGTAAGTGCCAGATCACAGTGACTATAAGAGCTAGAGCAACCAAATTTGGCACACAGACTTTTAAAAACCCCACTCAGATCAAGTTTGTTTCAAATTTTTGCCACGCCCCTTTCCGTTTCCTTAAACTGCAAAAAGGCACCACACGATATTAGGATTTTTCAACTATCATCCTACTAAATTGTAACAAGATCGGATAAATAGAAAGCAGCGGTGGGCACGAAATCTAAATTCGTTAGCAGCCGATGGCTGCTAATTTTTTAAGTTGAATATTTATTTTAATTAAAAATTTACTATTTTATTTTTAAATTTTCTACTCTCGCTTATGAAATATACTTTTTTACTATTAAATTTAATTATGTTTAGTTTATCTAAATGGTTTATAGAGCTTAATATAAAAACTTTTGTTAAATATTTTCTTAAAACTTATTATAACTATTCAATTATCGTTACTTTTTCGAATTGCAAAGCGCAGCATCTCTCATGTCTGTCAGTATCTAATTGTCTGGTCGCGCCACAAATTAAGGTCAAGTGCCATTCCGAACTTTGGCATTGAATTTGAAAAGTGAATCCTGTTGCATTGACTGCAACATTGGATGATGCTGCGCATGTGTCGCGTTTGTGCGTCACGGCCCAACATTGGCCTTGGACTTAACTTATATTGCTAACTACTGACCATGACCATTGCAGAAAACCGCTGGGAACTGCCAGATTATCAACCTGGGCTGTGGCTTTGATACACTGTACTTTCGTCTGAGGGACACGGCGCATCAGGTGAAGAACTTTATTGAACTGGACTTCCCAACAGTGACGGCACGCAAATGCTATACAATAAAGCGAAACAAGGCGTTGCTCGCCAAAATCAATGATGAGGATGGTGAGGTGCGTCTCAGTCCAACCGATTTGCATGGACCCAATTATCATCTGATGGGCGTTGATTTGCGTAATCTGGATGAGGTGGACAATAAGCTGCAGCAGGCCGAGGTTGACTACACGCTACCTACCATCTTTCTAGCTGAATGCGTGCTAGTCTACATCGAGGCACAAAATTGTAAAAATCTGCTTAAATGGATAGCACAGAAGTTTCAAGCCGCCGTTTTTGTCAACTACGAACAGGTTAAGCTCAAACGATATTTATGTATTAGAGGTCATCATGGCTGAATTCAAAGCGTCAAATGAGACATTCATGTCCAACTGAATTAAATGAGTTCGGCTGTGTCTTCGAATGAATTGAATGAATGAATTGAACCCGAAAACTTCACATTCAAAAAAGGCAGACTGAGTTGAATGACGAAATAACTGAAAATACTAATTTCTTTTAATTCAATGCCCCAAAATTTCTGATATCCAATTTTGTGACGAACAATATTAACTGTAACATATAAATTATTAAACAAAAAAAATAAGTTGGATTCTGAGTACTCCGAAAATCTTTGCTTCATTCGTTTTTCGTTCACTCGATGAGGTTTATATCAGTACTCAATTTAATGTCAGAAATGAGCATTCAATCAATGAGAACCGGATCTTTGAATTTATACCATTCAGAGAACTGAATTAAAATGAAGTTTGAATGGAGCCGTGCAGACCTCTATTATGTATATTTGCATTCAAAATAATTCAAATTTTCTCTCTTAGGTCAACATGAATGATCGATTTGGCGATGTAATGCTCAACAATTTACGTAGTCGTGGCTGCAGTTTGGCCGGCGTCGAGTCCTGTCTATCACTGGAGACTCAAACCAATCGCTTCAAGGACTGTGGTTGGAGCGGAGCACGCGCCTGGGATATGGTGCAGGTGTACGATAGCATCTCGTCATCCGAGCGTCAGCGTATCGAACGCTTGGAGATGCTGGACGAGGGCGAACTTTTGCTGCAGCTATTCCAGCATTATTGTCTTGTTGTTGCCTGGCTGGGAGTGGCCTTTCAGGATCTAGACATTACGTGCGTGCAAGTGTAAAATACGTGCTTGGAATTGTTTTATATTTAAATCATTAATTTTGGTATTTCTTCATTTTAGTGTTGAGGATCTGATGTCATCATTAAATATCGACTAGTGGAAACCGATTGTGGCTGCGCCTCAAGACAACCTTAAAGTTTATTTATTCCATGTATTTCCTGTAAGATCCATGGCAAAAGTTTTCTTCAGACGTTACGCAGAATGTGTTAAAAAAGAAATTAAATCGTATTTAATATTTGTCATTCATACGCCACAAACATTTAAACCTGGCTTATTTAACGCACCGATTCGTAAATTCTCAAGTGTATTTTAATAATTATAATTTAATTAAATTGTTCCCTAAGCCTATTTTTTTGTTAAGCTAATTGTATTTCTTATGTTCTTCATAATTTGCAAATAATTTGTAAAGCATCAACGAAAAATATAACATCAAAAAGATGTATGTAACTTTTCATTCCTTTGTCCTGTACATTTAGTGTGCGTTGTAAATGTATTCTTGAAATTCATTAAAAACAAAGATAATGTGTTGAAATATAAAGCTATAACGTGTAATTTTATGTTTAATTTAATTGGATAATACATTAACTAGGTAAACATTTTAATTCAGAAATTACAGATTTGATCACTTTCTGCTAAACAAAACCAATGCAAATAAACTTAATGTACAAAATGTGTATTATTTCAATGATCCTCCTGCATTTCATTGTCATTGATTTCAGCCGAGGGCAGAGTGTAGTACGCTTTCAGACGCAGCTCATCTTCGAGTGTTGGTTCTCCCAGAACAAGAGGTCCAAGTTGTTTCTCTACCATAACGCTATTCCAAAACTCTGTCAGTTTCCTTTCAATTGCCTTGTCTTTTATCTGCGCTGCAAATTGATTAAACTCCGCGAAACTGTTGAACTCAAAGCAACTTTTGCGATAGACTTCGAGCACTTCGCTCAGCTGCTCCAAATTCAATTTATTGCGTTCCAGAAGTGTAATGACAACAACTCGCATTTGAGCTGAGATCGTTTGGAATTGTGCGTCTCGTTGGGTAGTGTTCAATATGGCACGCACCTGCCTCAATATTTGATTGTAGTCCTCAACGGGAGTCATTAAACCCACGCTTTCAATAGTGCCAATAGAGTCTTCAGGATCCGCACGATGCTCTTGGATGGTCGGCGGCGGGTTTTGCTCAAGCTCCATGGCCCTGAGTTTCTCTTGCCAGGCATGACTACGCTCCAGTGGAAACAGTTTTTTAAGTGAAGCTGCCGCCTGTTTGGCCTGTTGCTCAATCTCTTCGGGGATACTCCAAAAGATTTCGACAAAATTTCTTTCCTTAAACAAGTCATGGAGCTCAACGTCTGTTGCCGATTTACAAATAACCTTTCGCTCCAGCACGTCCATCAAATTCTGTTCGTAAATGCTGGGCAAACCATCGAAAGGCAGTAGATCGTTCTGCCTTTGCTGTCGTGGCTGCTGTGTATCCTTTAGCGTACACTCCAGATCCATGCTGTCGATAAGCTTATCGACGGCCTGCATTTGATCTGAATTGCATTCAGTTTTCTCTGTGCGGAGTGCAGGAAAATCCCAGAACTGGTGCTGAGCATGATACGACATTTCAAACATGTATAATGCAGCTGGACGATTCTCTGTTGCCTCCTGGGGCACTAGTATTACAATGCGTGGTGTGTTAAACTTGGCGCTAAATATCTTCCAGCAAAGTATAACACTTTTCTGCAAAATTAATGCCCGCACCAAGGCATCCAACTTCTGGGCAGAAGTCGAGTTCCATTTCTGGTGCACCAACATATACAAAGAGTCGCCGCAAAAGTATGCATCTGGTATTTTGCTGCGTTTGACAAAGCCCAGAAAATGTAGACCTGGTGGATGCGGCGGCGGCAGCTCAACAAGTGTCTCATCATAAGGGACTGCTGTTCCACCTAGCATATAGCCATTAACGAGTTCCTCAGGCATCGGCGTCACCTCTGTGCCCTTGATAAAAAAACGCTCTTCGCGATTCACCAACTCTTCAGACTCGGCCCAGACCTTTTTTAGCTTGACGTGACTTTCATTCTTCATGGCTATGATACCTTGCAGATTAATTGAAATCGCAGTGCCAATGTGCAGCTTGGCATTCCACACCCAGGGGTGTCTATTCGTCACCTTGAATACAGTCGCCAGAGCCTCCTTAAAGTTGCACAGCATTGCATTGCAGTTGGTGACAAGCTGCAAGGCATGTTTCTGATTCTCCAGCTCAAAGCTGTTTGCCTTTCGCGATGATTGAAAAATGGCCTGGGGCAGGTTGGTCATTGCATTGTCTACGTAGGCAACGTTGTGTGAACTGAAAGCGAGAAAAGTTTCAGGAATTACTTAGAAGTCTTAAGGCAATCATCTCTCTAAAATAAACTTACCCCACGATTAATTCGATGTCTGCTTCGAGCAACTTATTTGTAATTTTCTGATAATCTTCGTACATCTGGGTCTTGAAATTGAAGTCAAACAACAGCAAAATACGCCGTCTAGCAATCTTAAACCTATACACAAAGCAATAAAATATTTTTAAATAAATATTTCAATAATTACTATTTATAATTATAATTATTTAAGCCGATTTGTATTGCAACCAGTGGTGCCTTAAATTTTCCAGAAAAAAAATCAAAAACAAACAAGGAAAAAAAGTTGAAAAACTAAAAAAAAAGAGAGAAAAACAGGCTTTGTTCCTTTTTTTTTAATTTAAAAGTTTTAAAGCAATGATTTTTCCTCGTCAAATTCTTTGCCATGGTGCCTATCATCGTTAGGTATTTGACAGGCAATTTATACGAATGGCAACAATTTTTTAATATATACAATTACCTAATTGTCAAAATAGTATTAAATGTCTCCATTTTTAGACGGCTCCTCAATTTAGTTTTACCAAACTAACTTGGCTAAAAACCTTCTATACTTCTGCATTCGTCCATGTCAACGGTAGAAAAGTCAGAGCGAAAAAGTCTTCTGAAAAAGGGTTATTGCCTGCAGAGCTTTGATATTTGTTTGCTTTTCAACATTCTCCCATTTTAAGAGGTGAATTTTGGAGTACTGAAAATTCAATTTCAAAAAGTTCCAAAATTTGCAATATAGAATCCTTTTTGGATTCAATTTAACTGAATCTAAAAAAGCAAGATTTTAGGATAGATGTTAGATATTTTTTCCAGCTGAAACAGTTAAAAGCCTGTCAAATCTGTCCGAAAAACGGCCAATTCGGCATCACTGCTTGTAACATTTGTATGTATGTGCAAGGTGTATTTACGATTAAGGTGACGTCGTCAGCACAACTGCTCTCTTTCGGGGGGCAAACCTGTAAACCTTGTCGAAGTAGGTTGTGTTTTTTTTTTGTCTTTACAAATACACTCGTAGACAGAATACAATTAGTGAAACCTACAATTATTAGTCCCACGTAACGAAAACAGAAGGGAGCTCTGGTCAAGAACAGGCACAGGCGTCCAATTCTCACCTTTATAGTAAACACACCTTGTGTATGTGTATTTACAATCGCATTGAGGGTCAGACATATTTAAGGCCAAGGTGTATTTATTAGTAAGGTGACGTCGTCCGATGTGGTGAGGGTCCCAAATTTTTTTTCACCTCGCTCTCTCCGCTCTCAGAGAGCTGACAGAAAAGCAAATGCTTTCTTAAAATAAATAAAACCAAATAATTCAAAAAGACTTATAATATTTTAAACCCCTTCTTGATCAAATGGCGTTATGCCCAGTGAAGAAATATGGCATTTCAAATGTATACACTTGCTACGCTCCTGGCTTTTGTGGTACATCATCGTTTTGTTGCATTTTCGGACACATAGTAGAAGCCAGAGTCATTGAAATGGCTGGCACAAATTTTACTTGAACTCGAAAATTTAACGCCTGTGCTTCTTGACCGGAGCTCCCTTCTGCTTTTGTCACGTGGGACTAAGTATTGCAGGTTTCAATAATTGTTTTCTGTCTACAAGTTTATTTGTAAAGACAAAAAAAAACACAACCTACTTCGACAACGTTTACAGGCATACTGTTAAATATTTGCCCGCTCGAAAGAGAGCAATTGTGGGGACGACGTCACCTTAATAATAAATACATCTTGTTTAAGGCAACACAACTTACAAAGCTTGCTAGCTGTCTTATAGACTTGGTAAATGTCACAAACTTACACCGCAGCTTCTTCTTGCATGGCCATGGCTATGGCGAGACCATCCAGCCACTGGCCCTCATCGGAGGGCGTCGCATTCACAAAATCAAAGAAGCTGAGCAACAAATTCCAGTTGCACAACTGGGCCTGCTTGTACTGCACCACATTCTGGCGCTTCTCATCATTGTCGGTTTTTTCGCAGCCCACAAGCACGAATGAAACGTAGTCCTTCTTGTTGCAAACAATCTGTAACCAATGGACAAATCTATAATGCTAATATTATTTATTTGCACTAAAAGAATTACCTTGTCTTTCAGTATTTCAGCAACAACCTTTACAGACTTCAATTTAAATTCCTCAGAAGCGCACTTACGCACATCCAGCACAATAATCAGACACTCCTGCAAACAGTGATTACATCAATCGGGCATAAATAAATTAATTGCTCTTAATTACCTTATTAGAAGCCATTTAGTTAAATAAATGGCTCAGTTAAAAACAAAAATTGGTTTCTTTTCGCTAAGCGGCGCAATTTCACAACAAATCGAATCTATCAAAAGTTTGTGATAACGATACGATAAGCAGGTATCGTTTTGCAACAGTTGGTCTGTTGACAGAATTAAATTATCGACGCCAAATTGCGCATATTGCTATCGATATTTTGCAAATCAGTTGTCGACATAAATAGCTAAAATTTTTGAACTGAACATTTAAAATTAAACTGAAAAAGAAAAATATTACAAATTGTCTGATATATTAATATTTGAATTACATTTTTATTTTTTGATCTATGTTACAAGTTTTTTATAATGCTGCATTTTCTCGAGGTACTCCGCACTTTGGGTCAAATGATTCAACAAAAGATTCGTATCCAGCACATTTGAGGCTGGGCCACCATATTCAGCGGGCAAACTATCAAAGCCAACCATATCCCGTAGCTTGCTCAGATGTCGACCATCATGTGTGAAAATCTAAGCAGAAAGTACATAAGATTAGATAAAACTTAAGAGCTGCTCTTCCTTCTGCTTACGCGCTCTTTAAACTCCTTATTCATGAAAGGCAGAAACAGAGATGACGTCACATGCATGAGAAATCCACGCTGAATGATATGCACAATACGCTGACTAAAGGGCAAAATCCCGTTCTTCTCATTGACGATCTTCATGAAGCTGGGAGAGAATTGACGCAAGAAGTTGCGTGTAGTACTGAAAAAAAAACCAAAAATTAATTATTGGATTACTTTTGAAATCACATCCCGCTAGTGACGAAGAATTACAAAGGGTGCGAAAGACTAATAGCAATATTTTTAGGGAAAATTAAAAATTTGCTACGGTAGTCTGATCATATCGAGTTGAAAAGTGAATACTAAGACCTTTGGTAATTAATGTTCTTCATGATAAATGGAGGTTTAGGTGGGTATGGGTCGTTGGTCCTTTTATTGATATTTTTGAATGTGCAAATATATTTTATTAATGATATCTTGATTATTTCAATTCGACATATCTTTCACAAGATATATAGGAAGTTTCGGAAAATTTTAAAATGTTTATTTATTTATTTATAATTTTTGTATTTTAATATATTCAAGAATAGTTCTCGAATATAAATATTTCCAGGATCGAGAACGCGACATTTGTGCGTCTTTAAATAAAAGAAAAAAATGGCTAAAGTTGACATTTTTAAAAATGTTTTCTCACGTGTTTAACACTAATTTTATTATAAGAGACTAACTTTGAAGACTTTTTTTTCGAATTATTGATAGAAATATAATGCATCGCGAACGCGACGAAAAATGGAAGTCATGTTTGACTTCATCTTGCCAAATGCGAAAGTCTGCGAAATATGGCGACTAATTTGAAAGAAAATACTCTTAAACCATGATAAAAAATTATAATAATTTTGACTTGTTAGTATCATTTTATTTATTTTACAAGTTTTATTAGTAATTTGTAACGCGACATCGCGCACGTGACAAGATTTCCACTTATAGAAAATATAGAAAAAGTGAATGTTTTCCAAAACGGGATCAATATGTTCATATCTTATTGAATTTCTTCTAGCGTATATTGCTTAAATAAATCACTCGAATACATTTTTTTTTTTAAGTTTTTTGGGCGACTTGGACCTTGTTCTGGAAATGCCCATATCCTTTATTACAATTTTAGGTCTTGAATATGATGTTGTCTCTAGATTTTTACCTTTCTATAAAAGTTTTTTTTCTTTGATCAAGCTTACATGTAATGAACTTACCCCTGTAGATCACAAATGACCGTTATGCCATTCTGTTGCACACGAGGCAACATTAACAGCGACTCAAAGATGAGATCATCCATTTCAATTAAATGCTGCAGATAGTCGGGAAATTGTTGGAATGCATCTACCGTTTTGAAGATGACCAAAACACGTCCATTCTTATCTGTCTGCGGCATAATGAAACGACAATGCGTAGCATAGAAAACTTTGGTATAATACTCAACGGAATGGTGAGACATCCATGTTGGATGCTTCAGCTTAAAGTCGTAGTAAGCGTGTATGGCCTGATAGGCCTTGAATGTATCCCAGCGTGTGTAGTGCAGGAACTTCGTCAGGAATGTCTCATCTGTGCCTATCTGCAACTCATTACATTCTGTCAAAGAAATCGATCATTTTATTTCCTGAAGGTCGTTATAAATCACGGATTTGTCTTACTTTCCACCAGCTGACGCAATTGTTTTATTTTAAACAGCTCTTCGGCCGTGTAATCTTCCCGAGTGCTAAGAAATAGCATTTTACAAATTTAATTATTTTTTTTTTCAATCTTAAATTTAAAATTTTGAATATCCGACAACGATGTGCACTCCAAGCGCCCCAAATGCGCACTGATTATCATAGGCAATATTAGCATTTCATTTGGCGTTATAATTATTTATATTACTTTTATAAGCCAAACGTGTTGATCATTTAAATGACACACTTAGTATGATTAGGACTAGATTGGTTTCATTGCAAAGGCAAGGTGCTGTGATATATACACAAATTGCATAATTCTTAATAAATAGAACTATGTTATTCTGATTGTTGCTCATCAGACAGGTTAAAAATCGAACCAAAGACATTTTTCAAGGCTATTATCACTGCCCTATTTGAAAACACGAGGCATACGACGCATTTGGGCCAGGTTAAGAGCATTGCCCAGAGGCGTGACAATGATGGAAATGTTGAAATTAACATTGCGATTTGAATAAATAATTATTATTTATTGCTATTGGCATTGTAATCGCTGAATGCTATAAATATCACTTCCAAGTTGATTACAGATATTGTAATTATAAAATCAGCTGTGGAGGTTCCGCGCGGAAATTGTTTAATTTTCAAATAAACATTGACGAGAGAACAATAAAAAATATAGATTTAAATATGGGCATTTCCAGAAAAATTTCCACCTCTTCCAAAAATTGTAAATTGATCAAAAACTCACATCTTGTGAAATTATCTACCAAAAATTTATTCAAGTTATTTATTTAAGCAATATACACTAGATAAAATTCAAAAGGATGAACAAATAGATTCTACAGTGGAATAAATTCACTTTTCCTATATTTTTGCCATATTTTCTTAAAAATTTTTTTCCAAAATGGATCGTTTGTATTCTAACGATTACACATAATTAATAGCAAGATATTAAGTTTGTAATATGAACCATTTTAATACATGGAAAAGTATTGAATTAATTCGAAATCGACAAGTATTCAAAGCTTGTCTTTTATATTAAAAATAGTGTTTATAAAATGCATTAAATACGTAATAAAACATTTTTGAAAATGTCAACTTTAGCCATTTTTTTTTTTATTTAAAGAAGTGCAAACGATCCTGGAAATACCCATATATAGTCTTTTTTAAGTTTATTGTAAATCTATACAATTGAATTGCGCCAGCACCTACTTATTTATACTAAGTTTAAAATATTGAAAATATAATTATAATAATTAAACAATATAGAAGGCAATATTAGACTAATAGCTATAGAAATACTCTCAATTGTGTGGGTACATTTGGAAGACATTTCTTTAGGAATAATTATTTTAGGAATGTATATGGAAGGCAATCATCAGTCTTATAAAGTCTATGGAAAATATATTCTGGTCACCAGCAGACGGCCTTTTCTTGCAATAGGCTGGCATGCACTTGTTTTGCGAGAAACCTGTAGCAATAGCAATAGCTATTAATCAAAGTAATCAAGCCTTTACAACTGATTAACTTACCTCATGGCATGTGTCGGCACAGCAGCCACAAACAGCAAGAAAATAACATTATTTTGTTCATCCGCATGGGCATAACATTTGTGGTAATCCGAGCAGCTATATTGATCTACCATTGTCGATATATTTGACGTATCTGATTCGTTGCTGTCGCTTTTGGGTGCCTTTAATTCGTGCATGGTTTCCAAGGTGTGATCAAAGAATTTCTTAAGCATATCCAAACGCTGCAAGTCACCCACAACGATGCGTTTAGCAGTTGATGATTGATGCAGATTACGGGTGAAAACACATTTACGTGTTTCAGTATTAATCAGAATGATTGCCAATATATGGGCATCGATGTCCAGTTGCTCGGGCAGACTGCGGGGCACGCAACGCTCGACGCTGGCCAGAAGATTGCCATCATTGCGATAGGCATTCATAGCATTAAGATGCAAATCTCGAAAGGCAGGCTCGGCGCCGCACAGAACACACAGGACACTGTTGGCCGAGACCGGTATTGTGACAAAGCGAAAGGCAATATTGGGACTCTTGCTGGGCAAATAGACGGGAACATCGAGCTGCAACATGCTGGACGAATTTAATAGAAAGAGCAAAAGTTCTCTGTCCAGCGTATCTAAATCCCACCAGCCTTCTGTGGCTACACAAATGCGTTGACCCACAACGAGGCAACAGAAAAGTGAGCCACAGTTGGCACTGAACTCATTTAAACGCTGCAAGAGATTCGCATTTTCCGTGGCTAGCAGACAGTCCGTATAGCCCAAAAGGGTGGTTCCCGCACTGGCTGCTTCCAGTGCAGCGTCCACAATGGGCACATATTTCTTGGCATCCTTCTTTAGTCGTTCCAGGAGTGCGGGATGGGCCAGCTCATCGCGGCTGATAAAGAGCGCAATTGCACCAAAAGCAAGTTCGGCCAGTGTTTGAAGCTGAAACTCGCCCATGCCACGCCCACACACAATGAAGGTGATTACATTGTGAAAGTCACGCCAAATGTAGGTCCATTCCTCAGTTTGTGTGGTTTGCAATTGTATGCCGAGTGATTTGAAAAACATATGGAATCCATTCAGAGAGGCCACAGTTGAAAAGGGCAGCTAAAAAGAAAGCAGCAACAAGTGGCACTCACAATTATACAGTGGTTCCAAGATATACAGTCACTCAAACAATTGCTTGGACCGTGAAAGAAATTATTCTATTCTCTTGGTTAATTTTTTATTGTAGTTGCTTGCAAGTTAAAATCATAATAATAAAATCAATTGGGCTTCACTATTTTCAAAAATAAGCAACAAATGTTTGCCAAAACAATTACTTGAATAACTGTATAACTGAATTCATGTTTTACAAATTCTTACATTATCGCACTCTCCTTTTTTACGCGTGAATATAGGTAAGCCGCCATTTGTTGTTAAGCAATGCAAATAAATTGACATCGAATTGCACTAATAAATTATTGTTTATGAAAACAAGAAATTGTTTCCGTGAGAGTTTGAGTTTGTGAGAGCGAGTCAACAAGTAAGAGCGAGCGAGAGAAAGATAATTAATGAAAACAAAAAAATCGTGCTTCGTCGCAGCTTCGACAATTAGAGATGAGTGTATCGCATCTATTTTGCACATCAAGACACGAACACAATTTATCTTTTAAAAGCAAAAATTAAAAATATTACAATTTATTAATATTGAAAAAATTAGCATTTTATTGAGTTATAATTCTTATAATTCGATTGATTTCAATTTAATTAACTCTTGCAGAGTTTGCAGAACGAGCACGACAGGCGGCAAAGTCTAACCCTGATAATAAAATAACCAGCGAACTAGTGCGATAAAACGATAAGCGATTATTCCAAATACAAGTCTAATTTGGGCTAGGGCTGAATATTCGTGGGATATGGAAACACTGTGCTTTGTCAATTGTGCCGGTATATATTTTGTGAAAGCTGATAAATTGTATTTTGTTTGATAAAATGCAAATTGCTTTAATGAGATTCCTATAATTTTGTTATTGCTCATTGCAAGTTACTATCATTTATACAAATTGTGGTCGATTCCGGCACCGCGCATGACGCTCGTGATCCATCCCTGGTTTTTCACCAAAGGAGAAGAAAAGTACTGCGAAAAAGTTTGTTTAAAACACACAAATTGGTCACAACGTCAACCGTTGTTAACCAAATTGCAAATAAGTGCTTAGTGTTCATGTGCTTAAGTACATCTGAAATAAACTAGCCTTGTGCGCTACGCAACTTGCAATAAAAAATTTTCCTGTCTGGACAAAAACGTTGTAGTCTTTTTCACTCGTTTTGCGCTCTTCGTTATACACGCTGCTTCTTGGGATTCGTAGGTTGCAACGCTTTCCTAAATCTTGGTAAGTGTGTGAAAGACGTAAAATATGTAGTTGTACATAAAAGTCAATTATAATTGTCAACAAATGTGTTGTACAACAACCTAAAATCGGGAGCACATTATAAACTTGTGAAATGCCTTCGCAGTCTCATCTCAATGCGTTGCGCTACTTTGATTGTATTTTGCATGTGTAAGCGGCATGTGTGTGTGCGTGTATGTGTGTTTTAGAGATGAGCGAATTTCGGATTGAGAGTGAATAGCGGCAGCTAAGTAGATTGTTATAAGTCTCCATATTTGTAATTAGGTATATTTTCTGATATTAATTTCTACACCGCCGCATACAAAGTATCATGAATGCAATTTAGGAAAAGCGGCGTTTACTAACATTCAAAACAAATTAAAATGACTTGCTTATGTGAAATACTTGGGATGAGTAACAGGTACGAACATATCGCTCATCTCTAGTATCTCTAGTGCGAACGAATGTGCAAAAAAGTGTAAGCGCGCGCTACAAGCAGCCATGCGTTTGTATTTGTGCGTAGAAAATAAGCAAACATACAAACATACATATTTTTGTATAAAAAAAAATATGGTTGCCTTTATGCCGATAAATATAATTTCGATTGCTTCGATTCTTCTATAGAAAGTGAATACCAACAGCTGGCAGCTTAAGGCACAACAGACATTTCCTGGACGCGCTTATTCCGGAGGAGCAGCTAAAATCAATCAAAATTAACGCGGACACAGCGACTTCTGGTGCTGGTGCTGCTGCTGCTGAGCGACGCAGACGTGAACGCTGCTTTTACTACAAAGCGATGGCGATGTTAAGCTCCGATGAGGCGAGCAAGTTGCTCGATTTCAATCAGAAGCTAGACATTAATCTGCTCGACAAGATCGTGGAGGCGCTCTACTCATCGCAGGGTGAGCAGCTGCGATTGGCCCAGGACATACTCACCACACTGAAGGAGCATCCGGAGGCATGGACGCGTGTCGACAGCATACTCGAATATTCACAGAATCAGCAAACCAAGTTCTATGCACTCCAAATACTTGAGGAGGTGATCAAGACACGCTGGAAGGTGTTGCCTCGCAATCAATGCGAGGGCATCAAAAAATATGTGGTCAGTCTGATTATTAAAACATCCTCGGATCCGGCCATTATGGAGCAAAACAAAGTGTATTTGAATAAGCTGAACATGATTCTGGTGCAGATATTGAAGCGCGAATGGCCGCGTAACTGGGAGACGTTCATCAGCGATATTGTTGGCGCATCGAAGACAAATGAAAGCTTGTGCATGAACAATATGGTTATACTGAAGAACCTGAGCGAGGAAGTCTTTGACTTTTCGCTGGGGCAGATAACGCAAACGAAGGCCAAGCATCTCAAGGATACCATGTGCTCAGAGTTTTCGCAAATATTTACGCTTTGCCAGTTTGTCCTGGAGAACTCGATGAATGCGGCACTGATACAGGTTACACTGGAGACTCTGTTGCGCTTTCTCAATTGGATACCATTGGGCTATATATTCGAGACGACGCTCATTGAGACACTGATCTTTAAGTTTCTCAGCGTGCCGATGTTCCGTAATGTCACCCTAAAGTGCCTGTCTGAAATTGCCGGACTTACGGCGGCCAATTACAATGAGAACTTTGCGACGCTATTTAAGGACACGATGGTGCAGCTAGATCAAATTATTGGCCAGAACATGAATATGAACAATGTGTTCCAGTGTGGCAGCGATACGGAACAAGAGCTTGTGCTGAATCTGGCAATGTTCCTCTGTACGTTTCTCAAAGAACACGGCAAACTAGTCGAGGATGCCAAGTATGTGGATTATCTAAACCAGGCGCTCATGTATTTGGTCATGATCAGTGAGGTTGAGGACGTTGAAGTGTTCAAGATCTGTTTGGAATACTGGAATAGTCTTGTCGAGAATCTATACAATACCGAATTCTTTCATCCCACACTTGAATCTTCAAAGCGACAACAAGTTTATCCACGACGGCGTTTCTATGCAGCCATCCTGTCCAAGGTTCGTTTCATTATGATTTCACGCATGGCCAAACCCGAGGAGGTCCTTGTTGTCGAGAATGAGAACGGTGAAGTGGTGCGTGAATTTATGAAGGATACGAATTCAATTAATTTGTATAAGAACATGAGAGAGACTTTGGTATTCCTCACTCATTTGGATTGTGTGGACACTGATCGCATTATGACCCTAAAGCTGCTTAACCAGGTCAATGGCACCGAATTCTCCTGGAAAAACCTTAACACTCTGTGCTGGGCCATTGGCTCGATATCGGGTAAGTTTTTATTAATTGATTAGCATTACGTATATATAAGCAGGGATTCAAAAACCAAAACGAATATCGGTATTAGTTACAGTTTCGGTTATGTTTGCATTTAGGTTTTCGGTTATCGGTTATGCAAATCTTTGAACGGTGAACCGGTTTTTGTATGTTTCGGTTTTAAAATACCGATATGGTTTCGGTTCCCAATAATTCAAAATTCATTACTTAATGTTTCATTCACACATCTATTTCAGTGTCATGTAATCTAGTTACATTTTAACAATTTTAATAGTTCATTTAACAAATGTATTTAATTTGCACTTATTCAGTGCTTTGAAAATTCGAGCATGAATATCAGAAACCAAAATTAAAAAATTAAAATTAAAAATAATTTTTTTTTGGATGTATGAAAATCCGAAATAAACCCTTATAAATAAAACAGCTATTTCGGTTTACAGAGTTTTGGTTTTAAGGTTTCGGTCAAATGAAAATTTTTTCAAATATTTTGAAACAAGAAACAATTTTACAGTTCGTCGGGTAAATGGTAGATTGATTAGGAATACTTTTGTTCCTGAATAAGTACAGGGTCTCTCAAAGTCTATGTTGCTCTACAACAAAGAGACTTGCAGAGTTTTGGAAATATTTTTTAAGATTTAAACTACATAAGTTTCTTTACTTATTGCGATTCATTCTTACAGGTGCATTCTGTGAGGAGGATGAGAAACGATTTCTGGTTACTGTCATCAAGGATCTGCTTGGCCTCTGTGAGCAAAAGAAGGGCAAGGATAATAAGGCTATCATTGCATCCAATATTATGTATGTGGTTGGACAGTATCCTCGCTTTCTGCGCGCCCATTGGAAATTCCTAAAGACGGTGGTCAATAAACTGTTTGAATTTATGCATGAGACACACGATGGCGTACAGGATATGGCGTGTGACACGTTTATAAAGATTGCAATCAAATGCCGTCGTTATTTTGTCACAATCCAGCCAAATGAGGCGTGCACCTTTATTGACGAGATACTGAGCACAATGAGCAGCATAATTTGTGATCTGCAGCCACAACAGGTGAGTTTAATAAATTTTAATAAAAAAAATACAAATGTTATCCATCAAATGTTTCCATTTATTATAAAGGTGCATACGTTCTATGAGGCAGTTGGGTATATGATCTCGGCCCAGGTCGATCAGGTGCAACAGGATGCGCTAATTGAACGATATATGTTGCTGCCCAATCAAGTCTGGGATGACATTATATCGCGGGCATCGAAAAATGTTGATTTTCTGAAGAATATGACAGCGGTTAAGCAACTTGGCAGCATACTGAAGACAAATGTGGCCGCCTGCAAGGCATTGGGTCATGCCTATGTCATTCAATTGGGTCGCATCTATTTGGATATGCTCAATGTGTACAAGATCACGTCGGAGAACATCATACAGGCGATTGAAGTGAATGGTGTTAATGTGAACAATCAGCCGCTCATTAAATCAATGCATGTGGTGAAGAAGGAGACGCTCAATTTGATAGCTGAGTGGGTATCGCGCTCCAATGACAATCAATTAGTTATGGATAACTTTATACCGCCCTTATTAGACGCCATCTTAATGGATTATCAGGTAAGCATTCCAACTTTTTATACCCTGGGGGTATATAAGCGAAAGGATCTCAGAGATGGTACAAGCTATGATTACCAAATTTGGAATGAACACTCCTTATTATGTTAGGCAATATCCGTTATAGGGGGCTGAATTCATCAAAAACTTACATCACCTTTAATTTAGGGTTTTGAGTTAAATTTTCCAATTTTTTTTATTTCAACGGGTGTAGGATCATGCCCAGAAACTAATCAACAAGTTTCATTACGATTGGGCCATAAATAGTGAAGATATTAAAAATTTTGTCAAAGGTCTTTTAGTGGCAATTCTATAAATAGAATTAATGGTCAATTTATTCATTTTACATTTACTATGGTGGAGTGTTGGAAGCGTAACTAGAGATACGCGCCTGTGCGCAAGAGGTCGTGGGTTCAATTCATGGTTTAGTAAACCAATTTTTTTTCCCTTGTTTTTACTTTTAATACATTTATAAATTTAAAAATAGTATGCAAATTAGTTTAAATCACTTATCATATTATATATGTATGTAGCTGCCACAAAAACGATAGGTCGATACTTAAGGATAAGTATATGAATTGCATAGGGACCAAATCTTCGGCGTGCAGTGGACTAGGTCCAGGGTATATTACTGGCGATATCACTCGACTGCTCCGCTTGTTTTATTACAAGTGCTTCCAACTAGGTCCCGAAAATTAGAATTATGGAACTGTGATAAACTAACATCTTCTTTAAACACAAATTACAAACTAGAATTATTTTCTAATCAATATAATTTTTACTGTTTCTAATAAATGTTGTTTTTATTATGTTTTAGCGGTGTAAGGTTCCGTCGGCGCGTGAACCCAAAGTACTGAGTGCGATGGCAACGATTGTGTACAAACTGCGTCAGCATATCACGAATGAAGTACCAAAAATATTTGATGCCGTTTTTGAATGCACGCTGGACATGATCAATAAGAATTTCGAGGATTTCCCACAACATCGTCTCAGTTTCTATGAGCTACTGCAAGCTGTCAATGCGCATTGCTTCAAGGCGTTCCTCAACATACCGCCGGCACAGTTTAAATTGGTTTTCGACTCTGTAGTTTGGGCCTTTAAGCACACAATGCGTAATGTTGCCGATATGGGATTGAATATCCTATATAAAGTGAGTGAGAATATATATTCTAAAGGCTTTGCTTGTTGATATTTATATATTGTTTCAATTTACAGATGTTGCAAAATCTTGAACAACATCCAAATGCGGCGCAGAGTTTCTATCAGACCTATTTTACGGATATCCTTATGCAAATCTTCTCAGTGGTAACGGACACTTCGCATACGGCAGGTCTGCCAAATCATGCTATCATCTTGGCCTACATGTTCTCATTGGTGGAGAATCGAAAGATAACTGTGGATCTGGGCCCCATTCCGGACAATATGATATTCATACAGGAATATGTGGCCTCATTGCTAAAATCGGCATTTAATCATTTATCAGATAATCAGATCAAAGTCTTTGTCACTGGCCTTTTCAATTTGGATGAGAATGTGCAAGCATTTAAGGAGCATTTGAGAGATTTTCTTATACAGATACGCGTAAGTACAAATTTACTGAATTAAGTTGTACAATTTCATATTAAATATTGAAACGATTTACAGGAGGCCACTGGCGAGGATGATTCAGATTTATATCTGGAGGAACGTGAAGCGGCATTGGCCGAGGAGCAAGCCAATAAGCGTCAAATGCAACGTAATATTCCGGGAATGTTGAATCCACATGAATTGCCAGAGGACATGCAGGATGAATAAAAATATGCCGTGTATTTTTGATTGCATGTTAGTTGAAGCTTAAGAATGCTTAAGATTGATGATTGATAATGATGATGTATGAGTGTTTTCTCGTTTGGAGAAAAAGTATAAATGTTTGTTTGATTGAATGCATATGAGTATAAACGTTATATATATATATACAAACACACAACACACACACACACCTAAACAAACAAAATATAAACAAAACAAACATCTGCATACAGACAAATTGAGCATAAGAATGTATGTATGTATGTTGAATTAAGTAGGATGATGACATGAAAATTATGATTAAACATATTTGTCACTACACACACACGAACAACAAACCAAACCAGGCACCTCCCCCTTCTCATCCTGCTCCTTACTTAGCTGTAAAGCATCGTCGTCATAAGTAATGCAAACGATAGATGCAAACTTTATACATACAACATAAATACTAAATGCTAATAAGAATTAATAATAATAATGTTTGTTTGGAATTTTAAACTGATGAGTATAATTGTAGAAATATCGTGTATGAATGAAAGAACAAGCGAAAACCTCTCCCTTCTCCCCACACACTCACATTCGACTTTCCACATAAAAACAAAAGAGAAACTAAAATATACACATTAAAGTAAATTTAATTGTAGTTTGCCAATACACAACCACACACTCACATACACATAAAGAAATTGAATGAGTAATCAATTCTATGTATACACTTGCATAAACTCAATAAAAAATATGAACTGTACCACAACCACACACATTCACACACCCACACATATGCAAAAAAAAACAAAAAGAAAATATTGAAAACAACCATAGAAATTCGTATGCGTATGATTGATAAAGATGTTTAAATTTTTACATTTAAATTAGTTTGTACATTAATTTAAATAAAAATCAATTAAAACACAAAAGTTATATATTCCTATATATATATATATATGTATATGACGCGTGTGTTTAGCAGGGACCGAAAATAATGATTAATAATTAACAACTAAAATAACAAACGGAAGATTATAACTTAATTTTGCCAACTTTATTTGATTCAACAAAGTTTTCAATTTATGAGCTTTTCTCTTTATTATGAAACTGAGAAAACTCAAACAATTATATATATATATTTTGAGTATACATACAAATGTTTTTTTATTTAATTTAAAAAAGTAATGAATATTTTTTATATTTATATTTAAAAACTAAAAAATTATAATTCTTTTTATTTTTATAAATAAAACGCAAAACTGCTGATTAAATATTATATTCAACTTTTTTTTCCCCCCCCCCCATATTAGACGAAGTATAATCATTATGGTCTCTGCTAATTATTTAAAAAGTCGGACAATTTTCAAACTTATTTATAGAAAAATATCAGGGACCGCAAATAAGAGTTATGAGAAACAGGGTTAACTTTTATTTTTCAATTGCTTAAATAAAAATTGAAAATAAGAGTTAAATTATAATTTTGAAGTAAAAATTGAAATTTAATTATTATATTATAATTTTTTTATTTAGTTCGAAAAATAAGTTTTCATTTCATTTTTTTGATAAAAATCAACAAATAACTTTTATTTAATAATTTATATTTTAAAAATTATAATCGTTATTGTCCCTGATTTTTTCGTTAGTTGTTATTTCGATGCTGTGCTGTGGACTCACTTAAGCTAAGCTTTAAGCGATTATTGTGTAGAAATTGGGTATTCTTCGCATAGGAATTCCACCTGATGTAGATGTCCTGTGAGATGAGCCAAGTATCTCCAACTGGTTTTGTTGGATAAACATGGGTTAGATTACTAAACGGCAGTTCAATTTCATTGGCAACTCGCTGCTTAAAGCTGGTGGCATTAAATGGACAATTGGATTGCATGGCCAGCGTGACGGCATCAAGGAACATATTCCAACGTGGCTTGTAATAATCACGCACCAGGCCAGACCATTGTTTGCTGGCATAATCCAGAATCTGGCCATTTGGACCCCAGGCTGTGAGCTGATTACGCGCATTAAACTCATAGATTGGACGCTGATCGGCGCTGGGCGCCAATTGCTTGGCATTCTCGAGCCAGTTGCCCAGTAGGAAGTGTGCACCACTCGCCAGGATGCGCTCCAGATCGTCCAGCATTTGCTGCAGATGGCCAGCCAAGTACTGGAAACGTGACAATTGCGACTTGCGATATGCAGACTTGAGATTAATGTAGATCTGATCGATGCTAAGCTGCAGAAACTGTCGGGTTATGTCAACCAGATCGTGCTCATAAATCGCATATCTGTCATCCTCCAAAGGCACAATATGCTTGGCCGAGAGTAAAAGTTCCCAGGCTTCGTTTACGCTGGACGCATTATACCAGATCCAAGGCTTTAAATTTATACCTGGTCGTTTGTTCAACACGTATTTGCCGCGCATGCGCTGCAGGCCATGGAAATCATAGACACTGCCGCGCAACAGTTGCCAAGCCTGGAACAGGCGAGTATCATTGACGCCATAACGTGTTAGGGTGAAGTGATCAAACCAGTTGCTCAAATCGAGATCATCTGCACTCCAAGCACGCTCGAGAGTGAGCGCAAACATTGCATAGTTCTGATTAATGCCCTCTGGTGTTATGCCCACGCCCACCATGCTGCTGTTGATCATGGCGCGTCCGGCTCCAATGCCACTGTTGATCAACCCGGCAGATCCAAACATGCCCAGCGTGCCACCGAAATTGTTCAGCATGCACCACACAAACGGTTGTCCGTAGTAGGAGAAGGTGCGTTGATATTGTGGAAACTGTTCGCTTTGCAGGTCCAGGACGAGAATGCGACCACGCGGCACAGCCGTGAGAAAAGCCTCGATTAGCTTATCCTTCCAGTAGTCTGCCTTCAGGAACATCCAACCCTGCAGTAGCCAGACAGCCTCTCCGTCCACTTGCCGCATGGAATTATATATTGCTGTGGCCGTGGCACGCATATATCCAGGCTGCGCCACTCTTGGCTGCATTTCGTTGAAGGGATCACAGAAGTAGACATGATTGGAGCCATAAGTGTCCACCACGCGACGCAGAAACATGGTGGCCAGCTGCTGAAAGATCGGATCGTTTGGCTCCACAAATAGATGGCAGCAATAGGGATCGGGAAAGTGATTCCAACGCTGCGCAACCGAATAGCTGGCATTGGGAAAGATGCGTCGCATTGCCACCGGCACATGTCCGGCAAATGCTGGTAGTGCCACGCCCATGCCCAGCTCGCGTTGTGCCTGGACAATGCGTTGTTGCAGCAGCTGCTGGAGGCGTCTATGCGCCGGCGGCAAAGGTCCTGCCCAGCCGCGTATGTTGCCCATGCGCTGCCAGGCCTGAAATGCCGGCCCAGCAAAGTGGGCGTCGATTTCTTTAGCGCTGAGTCCCAGTTCCGTGTACACATCCTGCCATACTGCCTCCTGATTGGGCGCCAACGAGAGATTAATGCCCATCAATGCCATCCAATCGATGTGTCTGCGCCACTGCTCCATATTCCACCAGACAAAGCTGTAACTCCAGGTGCAAACATTTTGATAGTAGATAATTGGACTGGCCGATGTGGAGCGTACTGTGACATTTGGTAGCTGTAAATTCTCGGGCAGCTCGATTTGGGTCTTGAACCACTCCAAATCCTTGTTTAGCACATACTTCAGATAGTAATGGAATCCCTTGCAGGCGGAAACTCCATCCCAGCCGACTATCAAGACCTTGCCGTTCTCCTGCAGGCTGATCTGTAAGGAATGAGTATTTTATAAATAACACCAGTGATGTCAATTTGTACTTTTTTTCGGATACATTTGTCTGGGTTTTAACTGCTTCAGACGGCAAAAATCTCAAACATCTTCTATCCGAAAATCTGGCTTTTTTCGATTCAATTAAATTAAAACCAAAAAGGAGTATACAGGGGTGCCACAGAAATCGTTTTCGCTTGAATTTGACACAAATTTCATACAAATTTATGTCAAATTCAAGTGGAAGAGATTTCTGTAGCACACCTGATAGAATGACAATTATGGAAATTTTTAAAAAATGTAAACAATATAAAGGCTAAAACACTTTCCCGGTACACCAGAATTCACCACTTAAAATGGCAGAATGTTGAAAATACATGAAAATTTTGTTGCCATACGAATAAAGTGCCTGGCAAATACCTAAAGATTATAGCCACCATGGGCGAAGTTCAATGACAAAATTACGAAAAAAATATCAGTGAAGATGCTTTAAAACAGCGGTGGGCACGCAATGGCTCCGGGAGCCAGCGTCGGCTAACGAATTCAGATTTCGTGACCACCGCTGCTTTAAAACTTAAATAAAAAAATAAAATAGGAAATAAACTTGGGCCTATTTTTCTTTCTTTTTTTTTAGTTTTTCAGCTGTTTTTCTGTTTTCTTTGGCCGTTTTGTCTTTTCCGGAAAACATTTGGCATCACTGATTAACACTAAGGTAATAATTCTTGATCATAGAGATAGAGAGAGAAATGAAGACTGCATTCCATCTCAATCGTCCAATCTAATGTCAATCCTTGACACACCGAAACTATGATACCCTATTTAATTTCGACTAATGCTTCACCTGATAGCTTCTCAAATCCAGCGCTTTGTTGACCTCAACATCAAATGATTTGGACGCCTGGACACCAACGACACGTTGCATAAGTTGCCGCACAGCTTCTTCCTGTACATCTGGTGATGTTTCAGGCGACAGACGTCGCACCAATTCGACACCAAATTGACCGCGACCGTAGCTCAATGCCTGGAGCAAGGTCAAGATCAATAATAATTTCCCGAGACGAGCGACCATGACATACGTATGTGTATGTACAATGCCAAACAACGGCACAATTGGTACTGATAACAAAAGCGTAACGTGAGTCGCAAGCAAATGAAAAGATCGTTTCATTCATTCGCACAATTACATTTGCAGCTGCAGCTAAATTAAATTTGTATTACAATTGCAGTTATTGACGACTGGTTTTAAGGTGTATGTAAATGTTTTTAAGCCTTAATTGTTTCAATTACGACAGTTTCTTTAATTTCTCCATTTCCTATTCTTTGTAGTTTGAGTTTAAAACGGTTAATTGCATCTAAATAAACTTTATGTGTATACACTGGGCAATTATAAATCGATTGGCAGTCGATAAAGTTTAGCGGTTACAGCTGTGTTTATTTTGGTTTGCTCACTTATACAAATACAATTGCAGCTGCAACTAAATTGAATTTGTATTACAATAAAATAGCAACTTTTTAGAAAAAATACTTAAAGTGACAATTTTATTTGCGTTTTCCACTCACTGTTGTCAACGCGTTTGTATTTTAGTTTAAAACTTACTTGTGTAGTACACACTGGTCACATATAAATCGATTTATTGTCGATTAATATTACCGGTTACATCTTATCGTTGTTTGTTTGAAACTTACCGAAACTCTTATACGCTTTGTTTCGCGCTAAATTTGAAATTCTCAAAAATCAATTAAAAATGAAATAAAAACAATTAAAAAAAAACGCCATTTAAAAAAAAAACGCCAATTGTGACAACCGTGTTAATAACACAAATCACTTCAACTTTCTTTAATTTTTTATTGCACATTTCTGTCTTAGACACTAACAATAATAATACAAATATTCATTAAATATTTTTTTTTTTGGCAATCCATAGACATAAGCAATTACATAATATGCTGGCTGCAAGATCTACATTATTATATACGAGTATAAGTATAACTTATGTTTTGTAATGTTTTTGAATTCCTAACAATTTGGATAACAATAAAGCAATATGTATCAAAATTAAGTTTACAATTTAAAGCTGCTAACGAATCAAATTAAAAAGCCTTGGTCAAATTGGCTTTGGCCTTGGCTTTTGCATTTGGCAACAACAACAAAAAATATGCTCATATATTTATGTATAATAATAATAAGTACATACATAAGTACATATACATATGTACACTTCCAAATGTGCTTCCCTAACAACTAACGAGTATATTCTATATTTTATACATTTTAAAAGCCTTTCATGTTGTATCTTCACTTAGAGTAATTAATTTGAACAAAAATTTTAAAACGACTAGCACTAAACAGCCCCGTGTGTATGTAAAAAATACTTATTCATAATATGTATGTAACGTGCACAATGAACAATAAGTACATACATTGAAACAACCTGGTGTGTGTGTAACATACATAATTATAATTTTCCAGAAATTATCCATGTTAATGTATATTATTATTTATGCATATATTAAAATATATAACGGGCTGCAGCTGGGACCCGTCTTTTTGGTAAATTCGTTGTGCTAGCTTCTTTACTCGTCACTCGCTACTTTACTCACTGCTCGCTGATGGATTGGTCAATCCATGATGGAATAACATAAGGTGGTCTCGTCAACTGCAGAATCGTTCGGTTTTTGTCCAGTATTTCTTCAGTGCGGTGCAATTCGGGGCTCTCTATCCCTTTCCCGCGCATTGATATCACGATAGTTAATGGACTGCTTTTTGCCGACGAGACCACCTTATGTTATTCCATAATGAGTCAATCTACACTCTTTTGCTATGTTGCTAGCTTTCTTCTCATTACTCGTTCCTTAACTAACACGCCCTAATCGACTCGCTGATTTCTTTTGCGTAACAAAGCTGACTTTTTACTCGTCACTTATTTCTACTCGCTGTATTACTAGGCCTTCTGCTCACAATTGTAATATGCAGCTCACTTCTTTACTCGCCATTCGTCTATTGTATCGCATTAACTACTCGTTACTCGTTTCTTTAATCACTCGCTACTTTTCTTATTTTCAGTAGATACTCGTTGACTAAGCAGTACTTGCGAACACATTTGCCAGTCACTCACTATTTGCTGTACTACTCGCCACATTAGCTCGCTGAGTAGCATTTACACATTTTGTATGCCTCGTAACGGGCTCATCACTCCTCTTACTCACTCGTTACTTTCATTCGTTGAATTACCCACTCGTCACTCGCTCCTACTTACTCGCTGATCGAGTAGGCCTTCCGGATACATTTGCTATGCCTCGTGATCCGTAGCTCGCAGTCCTCGTGCGCATGATCCTGATGATGCTGGCAGATTATGGGCATGTCGCCATCGTGATTCGGTGCCGTTGAGGATTTATTCAATGCGTAGGTGCGTATAAAGTCAATCGTGGAGTAGCCTTGAGTGGCCACCGTCTCTGTCGTCGTTGTGGACGATGCTCCCGCCGATGTTGCACCATTTGATGTACGATTCTGTGATAAAAGCGCCGCATCCGATGCTGCAATGCCTCCTTCTGGCGTCACAGGCGCTGTTGTGGTCAGGGAGAGTCCACTGCCAAATCCATTGCTCACTGTTTTGGGAGAACTCTGCACCGGACTACGCGGCTGATCCAAGTCCAGGACAATGTAGTTGACACCTGGTAGACTGGTCGGAGTAACTGGTTGCTGCTGTTGTTGTTGTTGTTGCGCTGTGGATGCCACAGATTGTTGCGAGACGTCGCGTGGCAACAGCGGCAAATCCAAGCGACTGATGTTCTCATAGCAACGTTCATTGCCGCCCGCAGCTGAACCAGGAGGCATGTCGAAGGGCAGACGAGGCAGAGGCGTCTCCACATTGGCATACAAACGCAGCGTTTCATTTAACGCCGGAGCAGACTCCTGAGGTGGCAAATCCACCGCCTGTTGCTGTCGTCGTTGCATGGTACTAAAGCCGCTGTTCGTTGAAGTGGGCGTGGCCTCCGATGGTGAACTGCGACTGTTCTGCTCCAGCAACAGGCGATGCAACGGCTGATCAAAGTAGACATTCGTATTGGTGTTGATGTAGGCGCCTGGCGTGATCGGTGACTGCAGATTCCCAGTCCCAGTGCCCGTGATCGTTTCGCCCGTTATCAATTGAAGATTGGGCAGCGTATCTGGTGAATCGCCGGCGGATATCGTATCGCTTGGCTGCTGTTGCGCCTGCAATGCGGCACGTGCCAACATTGGCGCCGGCTCCAGATAATTGTTACTATGCGGTTGGACATCACTTCGACCCAATAAGACGGAATTGACGCGCTCACGTTCCCGCTCCCGTTCCCTTTCCCGTTCCACCTGGGCAAAGGCATCTGTGTTGACAGCATTTATGTAGCGTTGGAACATTGGATAAAGTTGCTCAGCATTGTGAATGCGAAACGTATAGATGCCCGGTCCAGACATGCAACGTCGTCCTGCCTCAAAGGAGAACAGATCTCCATTGAGTCCATAGCGACGCAGATGCTGCAGTGCCCACACAATCGGATCGTAGCCGGGCGTCAGAAAGATTAGCTCACGTGGCGTCAATTCCAGGTAACCGCTGCGTATGATTGGAGCCTCTGGTCCGCTGGGCTGCAAGTGGGCGACGCGCACCCGAAACACATTATCCTGCCTCAGTTCGTGCAGTTTATTGGTGCTCGTAATGCAGCCCATTACGTTCTGCAATAAAAACGACTTGTATTGACTGCACTATCTCCATTCAATTCACCTATTTATCTTCTTTACCTGTCTGAAGACACACCAAATTCTTTTATCTCTATCATGGAAACGGAGCGAAGAGCGTATGGAAATCTATGTCGTCACAGACTCAACTTAATGGTCCCTTCTTTAAGGTAACGCTTGCGTCTGCTCTATCTATTGTAATGTTGGTTCCATTAGTTTAATCCATTTTTATTTCTCCATTTCTTAATAAAAACCAGGTTAAAGGAAACTTTTTTTTATGAAAATTGTTTTTGTTCGTGTTAGAGTGAGTGAACAAAAAAGAGTTGCTCCCTGAAGTGAGCAAGTGAACATGTTTCTAAATGGCTCTTTTTGCTCACATGCTCAGTTTTGTTCGTTGTTTTGCTCACTATTTCCCCCAAAGAGATCCCTTCCATTCAGTTAGAATAATATAGTCCAATTATGGCATTCCTGAAAGCGTTTTAGATTTGGCATAGATTATTTTTAACCAAATTTAAATCAGTTGACGGAACGACCCTTTTTGCACACTGATTAGTTTTAGATTTGGTGAACAGCTGACAGCCATGGCGAACAACTGATTCTCACAACTAAAAAGTATACAAAAAAAGGGCTTAATTGCACAAAATACAGGAAAAGGAAATTTATAAACGTATTAAACGAAAGTTTGCTCATTGAAAATGTTGGTAAAGGTCTAGAAGCAGTAGCCAGTCTCAAAAAAAAAAAAAACACACATACACAGAAAGAGGGCGATTTATAATGAATTTAGGTGAAACAATTTTTAGGGGGTCTTTGCTAGTTTTTTTTTTATTGAATTTTGAAATTTCGATATTTTCAATGCAAAATGAGCTTTTGCATCGTTGTTTTGTGCATATTGCCACTAATTTGTTAATTTTTCATTAAAATTTCAATATTGAATAAAAAAAAGACCCCCTAAAAATTTGTTCACCTAAATTTATCATAAATTGCCCTCTTTTTGTTTTTGATTTTTTTTTTTTTTTTTTACAGGTGGCTACTGCTTCTAGACTGTTACCAAAATGTTTTTAATACATATTCGCAGATTTCCAATGTAAACAAACACCAAATGTCACACAGCTGTTTGAAACCAAATTGAAATCAAAACGAAAACGTTTTCAGGAATCCCTTTATTGTTTGTATTTATTTCGCAAACATATTTCCTAAAAAAATGATGTATGTATTATAATATATTTAAGGCGGCTGAACGATTAATTTTAAAATTATAAAACCAAAAGTATTTGGCATTTTAATCGCCAGTAGTTAAAAAAAAGATTCATCTGTATCAAGTGTAAATTAAATGAGAGTTCTAGCTTCAAAAATTTAATTTTTATTGACGTCTTGAGGATTAATTTAGCAGTCTCCAACACAACTAAATCTACACGTTAATACATGTTTTCATTAACAATAACACTCCAATAGATGGTAATAAACAGTTATTCAAGCTTGTCACCGGACACATGCAAGAGTTTCACAGTCCTTACAAATAAATAAACAGACAACATTGACTTAGTTACCCCCCTGTAGTGCCCGCCAGATAAATGTCCATTGCTGGTTGATTCAAATGCACAGTTGGGCGTCGCTTTGGAATCGGTTGTATGTGCGGTAACCGAGTACCATTTACAGCATTCAAACTTAACATTGGCTCGTCGTCATCATCTTCCTCCGGTCGCCTTCGTTTGCCTGAGATCGTTGAGCCACTCGTCCCGTTGTTTACCGCAGTTATGCTGTTGGAACTTGTTGATGTTGTGGACGGTGCAGAGTTGACGCTGGCGCTTTGCGATAGCGATTGACTGGGGACATCCGAAATGGAATTTGTTTGAACTTTCGATTTCTTTTCCTTTTGCCACTTGATGGCATTTTTCATTTTAAGTCGGTATACTTGCTGCAGATAGTCGAAGCAATGTCCACACAGGGGCGTTGTGCTCCGCATCTCTGGGTTAATGTACTTGGCGAAATGAAGCATTTTTTCATCCTTCACCATCTTTACCGGCGGTTCTACATAATGGTCGCCTAGTCCGCAGTATCTTTTCAATGCAGCTTTTGGCGATGCTGTTTTAGCCGAAGTAGATTTTTTAGTTGGTGGCATCTTTAATTATAAACTAGGCCAGTTTTATGTTTGGTTTTGCTTGCTATTGCTATGGCTGTCTGAAAAATTTCTACGTTTAATAATGCTCAGGCTTGCTTTTCCCGCAAAAACTTAACAATAGAGTTGTGTCGTTTCGTTCTGGAAAAGTTCAAATGAACGGGTCATTAACATGAACGAATGAACTTATTCAGCAAATTGAACTAAAATGCCCAGCTCTACTTTACATCAGGCAGTGATGAGACCGTCCACGCTAAACGCAAACTAGCCAAAGATACATTCAAAAATACTAATTTAAAATTATATTTCCGATCGCAAAAAGGGAACAAAGATGAAAAAAATGTGCCCTGTTCACGCTAGAGTTGGGCTTTTTGGTTTAATCTGATGAACAATTGTTCATTTTCAGTCGTGAACTAAATAAGTCATTTGGTTCATGAACTTTGAACGAGATGGTTTTTATTCATTCTGTTCGATTGGCAAGTTGTTGGCTACAACTGTTTCTTTTTAGTGGAATATGAAATGTATTTGAAGATTTTAATTAGAGCAAACGACAAATGCCAATTAGATTCAGAATTATCTTTTAATTTTTTTGGGTGTTACATGTAAATAAAGTAGAAATTTAATTTAATCGCGGAACTTCATGTATATAATTGTAATACTTTTTCTCTAAGAGATTTAAAATTATCAGGCCTGTTCCGAATTTCACTTTTGATGAAATTTGTCGGAATTGAATATATTTAACCCGCTCTAATATCATTTCGGCTATATTCAGCGATAAACTATAATTTTCAAACACGTACTCTTAATTCAAAGTAAATAAATGCATATCACTTAATGCTAAAAAATAAAAAGGGAAAACCGGAACAGACCCGTATTTGAAAGAAATAACTGACCAACTGCGAAATGAGCGATTTAGTTCATGATTAAATGAATAAGTTCATTTCTTCATCTTAATGATCCGTTCATTTGAACTTTTTCAGAACGAAACGACACAACTCTAGTTCACACACACTCTGTGTTTCATCGCATTCGGTTTGTTTGAGCTCTACAAAAGAGACAGAAAGAAGTTTAAAGAAAGAACAAAAAGCGGTTTATAGTCGAGATTCAGAAAATAAGAATAAAGTGCGAGTGTGTAATAGAGGTAGCGAGCCAGGTAAATGCAATTTACAATATTAATTTAATTCAAAACGAGTTCGAAAAACGCAAAAAAAAAAATGGCATACACCATAAATTTGAAAAACCAAGCCAAGCTGTCTGAGTGCTTCTGTGTGTGTAAGTGCTGCTGTTGAAATTCTGTATAACGCTTTGTACAATGTGTGTGTGAATGCTAGTGTAGGACGAGGCTTTGTGAATTATGACTTTAAAATGTGTACTCAAATATGCTTAAATATTCTTCTTATATATAAAGTGCTAATATAACTGTACCGCTTTAGCAATATAACACAGAATTTTATTGGTACAAGTGTCGCTACAGCTCGACCGAACAGAATTCAAAAAGGACGCCATTCTCTTGTTAGTGTGTGTGTGTGTATTTGGGCTGGGCGCGTTGAAAGAAAAATATGCCATATAAATGAGGGTATTTTCGTAGATCGCGAAAACATTTAAAAATTATTGCCGGATTTTCTTTGTTTCAACGTAAGCCTAATAGCGAACTTCTTCCCTACCGTCTACTAAAAGTTTTCGGTGTTATTCCTGCATTTTTTTTTTTTTTTTTATTTTAATTTTGGGTGTGCCGCCTGCAATTGCGTCGGCGTTGCCACTACGTCGCCTCTGTCGGCGTCGCTGCCGGTGGCTTTGTATCCGTTTCGCTCTCTTTCCTTCTCTCTATCTCTTCAGTTTGTCTATCTCATTCACTCTCTGTTGCCTGTTTTACGCTCTACGTCATTTTTCCACATTCTTCCCTTGCGTGCTTCATTTATCCTTTTTTACGCTTTGTGCTGTCACTCGTTCGCTCGCTCCTTGCCTTGCTGCTTCTTGTGCGTGGATGTGTATGCCTGCACGTATGTGTGTGTGTATGTATACGTATACATGTGCGTTGTCTGTGGCTGTCGTCTGCCTAGTTCAAGTTGCCTGACTTGACTTATTTTTCATTGTCGTTGTCGTTTTCTTGTCTTGAGTTTGTTCTTTGTTTGAGCTGTCTCGTCTGATTACACTTGCCAACACGTTCATGGACTTGAGATTGCTAAAATTATCCTTGGCCACTGAAAAATGTGACTTTTACTTTGATTATCACTACCGATTTCGCTCTCTCTTTATCTCTCTTTTCCATAACAGAGGATCATTTTCATGATGTTCAACCATAGTTGTTGTTGACACGAACCGCCTACTTTCAGTGCTAAAATATTGCGCCGCAATTTAGCAGTCAGTCAAACTATACGACAGTTGTCAGCCTGTAAGGCAGGCAGCCACCGCCCTAACTGGCGTCGCTGCTTGTGTACGTGCCTGTCTGTGGGTGTATTTTAAGTGTGTATGTGTGCAAGTGCAGTGAAAACTCACTAAGTCAGACAATTTATTATCCTATAAATTTGTAAATCAGCTACGATTACCATTCATCATTAATTATGAATAATTTTTTAATATAGTTTTATACACATTTACTTGAATATATTTATATGTGTGTGTCAGTCAGTGTTACCAAATTGTCCTTTTTGCGGACAGATCTGTCCGATTTGAAATTTTTAAATTTATTTTACTTTATCCTTTATTCATGCTGTTTTAATTGTTCTAAGTCACTTATAGAATATATCAAATACAACTATGTGTCAGCTAATAAATTCATTTTCGAATCGCCGAATAATTTTTTAAATGATTGTCCAATAAAGAGCGACAACTTTCAAAATTTGAGTTATTTTTAAAGCTTTGATATTATTATATGAATTATTATTATATGTATTAATAAGAAAACATTGAGTGTCCAGTTTTTTTTGTCCTTTGGAAAAACGTCTTTCCGTTTTCTGTTTTTTTTTTTTTTTTTGGGCTTAAACGGCCTTGTTACAGTTTAAAGAATTTGGATTTTTATTGGGATTGCGATTGCAAGTGCTATTCTGAATTGCATTATAATAAAACTCAGCTCGGAGCTGGTATTGAAGTCGTTTCAGATTTCACAATTTGTAAGCGACGCTTGAAGGGTTGCGGCGATTGTGTTGCCCATCGTCTGTTACAGTTTGATAAAGGGGGGGAAATTTGCTGTCGACTGCGGTTGCCATAAACGCAAATAAGTTTTGAGGTAATAATTGCGATACCGTTACGTACTGTCCACCAAGTGCAATTTGTGGTTAAGCGTAGGTGACTCCCGTTGTTAGGCAATATTGTTTATTATCTTTTCAATTCATCTAATAAAAATGCTTAAAAAATGGGATATTTAAGTATGGGATATTTAAAAATGAGATTTTTAAATAAAAAATTTGTTGATTTATAAGAAAGTTTTCAAGCTTTGCAAATTAAAATACATTTTAAATATCAATTTGTTAAAAAAAAATAACCTTTTTATAATTTTTAAAAGATTAGGTTGGTTTAAAATATTTTTAATTGTAGCCAAACATTAGTTGATATTTTTTGTTAATTTTGTAGGGATAAAAATTTCAATGAAAACAATTTTAAATTGTTTTTTAAATTGTCGAATTATTTTCTCGCATTGCCCCACTGTACTCTATTTTCCCTAACGTGCAGAGTTCTCACATCAACAACAACAACAACAGCAATTAAAAAAGTGCCCGCTTTTCTTAAACAACGCAATTTGTGCCGATCAGGCAGCATCACATCTCCGAGCCATGGCCGCTTATCTGCGACCGTTCAGCCGGCCGGCCGACGCGACCTGTCTCCCATTTCGTGCTCTCATCTCATTTCATCTTTTGGCTTTTGTTTGTTATTGTTGCGGATTGATTTTTTGCTTGGACTACGAATATTTGTATTTTCGATTGTGTGGCATAGTATTTATTTTTTATATAAAGAGACTGCCGCGCTTCTGTTGCTGCTGCTTCAATTGATTTATTTTTATTTATTTCTTTTTTTGTTGAATTAGCATTAATAACAATTTAAATTGCGCGCCACCGACAACTATAAATAAACAAATAATTACAAACATACCTTCAAATATGTACATTTGAGTCTATTTGTATGTATGCATCAACTACTTGGCGTATTAGAATTTCAAGTGGTCAGGATTGATTTTGTTGGGGGGAATGCGAAGTGGCATGAAAATGTGCTGCCTTGATGAAAATATACGAGAGCATTCAAACGCAAACCGCAAGACTATGCACACACACACACTCACGAATACACAAGAGTAAAACGGCAATGGCGTCGCCTTAAGAGATGATGGAGTGACGGCGCGTTGCTCCAAGACACATATTTTACACACATGTTGCAAGTGTGTGTGTGTGTGTGTGTGTGTGTGACATGAGGGGTGGGGATAAGTGGGAGAGGTTCCAGGGTGTGAGCCACTGACAAGTCATGTCAACACTTTGGCATTCGCAAGCTAAATTTGTCGTGCAGTCGAATTTCTATGCATTAATTTCGATAACAAAAGTCAACGAATTGGTTTTAATTAATTGATAAGCAATACAATAATCAGGCTAAATTTAAGCAATTAACCGACACAACAAGAATTTCGCTGATCAGTGCGCAAAGAAAAAGAAAACACTCTCTTTCTCACTCTCTCGTTGCCTGTCTGTCTCTTATTTTCCATTGTAATGTCATTGTTTATTTAAAGTTGTTGCAGCCCGCTGGCTGCCATGTGGGGTCATTGTGTGAAGCATGAATGGCAAAATAAAGCAATAAAATGTCCATATGCATACACACATGCATATGCATGCATAAGTACACAATGTGCGTATGTATATCGATGCCGAAGCCGATGCCAAGGCTCATTAGTTTTGTTATTGACTCCTTACGCATTACATACAGAAGCAGCAACAGCAGCAGAAGAACAAGAACAACAACAATAACATCACTATCGCTTTTATCGATAGCTGATGATGGTCACTCAATGCAATATTGTTTCTTGTCCCTGGAGCCCGCATTTCAGCTGTTGACGCCGCTGCTGACGCTTCCGGCCTTTCTCTCTTTGTCTTTGCCTTGTGGTTCTGCTTCTGGCTCTGCCTCTGCTTTGCTTGCACTCTGCTTATAAGCGTCTCTGCAGTAGAAGTTTCTTTTTGCTTTTTTTTTTTTTTTGTTTTTGCTGCTTCTGCTTCGTCGCTGATCATGAGTCGCCCAACAGCAACAGTCGTCGTTTGTTGTTTGACTTGAACGGTTTGTGTGTTTCGGTTATTTTCTGCGACGGCTTTTTCACAGCTTAACGAATCGAGTAATTCATCTTTTTGAGTGTGCTTTGTGCGTGGTATACTTGTTGATGAAAGTGCTTTGCACATTATTAACTGTTTAATTAAAAGCTCTATCTAACTCATTATCATTGTGCCAAATAATTGCTTAGCAAATAAAACAAAAAAAAAACGAAGAAATTTCTTCTTCTTTCCCTTCTATTATTATTTGTGGCCACCCGCGCAGCTGACGGCGACAACGACACACGACAAAGAGAGTAAGTACCGGAAATATGTAAGCAGAAGCAGCAGGCGTCGATTTTTGCCATTTGTCGTCCGTCAGTCCGTCTTGCCTTATGAATTATTTATGGATGTATTAAAATGCCGTTTACAATACCCAAGTGCGGACTGACTGAATGACTGACTGTGTTCGTCTTTGTGCAGCGCTTTGAATTTCTAATCAGAAAACTGAGAGCCCGCCACTTGTGACAACTCAATTCTAAGTGAAACCAAACCAACTCCGGCCATCACCAACTTTGGTGACTAATTGGCGTTCGCCTTTGTTTCTACTACAAACTATGTACACTCATACTAATATATATAATTTGCCACTACTTTTTATTACCCCGACTCAACTTACACACATACTATGCTTTTCTGCAGCACGCTCATGTGTTTTAATTAGCCGCAAAATCGAAACACTAAAACCGAGAGAGGGAGACAGAGAAAGAAGAAAAGAACAAGAATGGCCCAACCGGTTCAGCAAGCAACCGCAGCCCACTTTTTACTAGCTCCGCTTTCTACTTGCATCCGCATCCTTCGACAATATATTGCTGTGACTGTGTGTGTGTATCAGTGAATTCAAGTTTTGTTGTTGCACTTGCCCTCCTCAAACGTTGCCATACCTTGACAGTGAGTGGGGGCTCTGATCTGGTTCGTTGCTAGTTGAAAATTCGGATTTTGAAAGCTGCTTTGAGCTTTATTATCGATCGATATTTATCGATCCTTAAACCTGCAATGGGAAACAGTGTTGTCGGACAGATTTGTTAACCAGCTGTAAGAAAATCGCAGAGATAACTGTTATTATTCCCCCACTCTGATTAAACGTGATTTGTTATATAATCTGTCAAAAAAAAAAAAAAAAAAAAAGATATTGTTTTTCAGACATGTTTTTCGCCTTTATTTGCGGGCTTATCTACTTGCTACTGTCTGTTCAGATTCGTCGCACTGATGTGTATAAAAAAATGTTCGTCAAAATCACACAGATCAAATAAGATATGGATATCTTAAAAACAAAACCTTTTGATATAAGCAGATTATAGTACGAGTCACGTAGTTTCTTTTCTATATAAGCAATGTGTACTAGATATGAGTTCGAGAGAAAATTCGAGAATTAAATCGTCATCCTATTGTTAAACACAAACTCTGAATCACATACAAAATGCAATTGATAGGGAGTTTTCTTTGTGCCTCATTCGTTTATCAATTGAGTGGGCTTTGGGTTGTGTTGCCTTCTACAGACACTTCCTCTCTATTACTACTGTATTCTCTTTTTATGCTTTTTCTTTATCATTGCTTATGTGTCGTTGGTGGACAGGGGGTGGGGTATTTTTCGTTCCGATAGTAAAGCGAGTATTGACCACTACCGTTATATCAATCTATATGTACGGTTGAATGAATAACAATATGTATATGTGTATGTATATTTTTTGGCTATGCTGAGAAGTATTATATCAGTAATTGTGAAGCATTCAGAGACACTTGAAGACATGCCACACAACAATAAAAATAACAACAAAAATTGACCGGAAATGATAATTGAAAAATATTTTTCTTAATTTTGTAACATTGTGACTTGTTGGTACGTTTGCTGCATGTAATGTACTCGTTACTAATTATGGAATGCACTCATTTTACGCACATATCCTTTTCTTAAGCAACAACAAGAACTCAGCGGCAACCAATTATATCCGGTTACTTGAGACATTCTCTGAGACTCTTTCGATCTTGTTCTTGCTTTTGTTGTGCTTCTTCGTCGTCTTGTTGTCTGCTTTTCGCACACATTTCTTTCTGTTGTCAGCTTCCTTCAGTTCTCTTGTTGTTGCACTTTAAATATGTAAGAATGTGCACTTATTTATATAAATTTGATTACTGATTGGGCTGGGCTTTATTTAGGCGTGGCTTATCAGTAGCCTACAAACACATGTATCAAGTAGCAAACAATATGACAAATGTGCAATGCTTGCATTTGTATAACATATATATATGTATTTGTGTGCGAGTGTGTAGATGTATTAATTTTGTATTTTATTGTTGTGTCTACTGCATTTCGTTTTCATTTCTTATTATACTCTTACATATTTTCACTTGCGGGGCGACTGTTAGACGCCGCCTGGCGGCTGATTGAAGAAATTGAAAGGAATGAGCTGAGATGCATTTTCCATGTATGTGTGTGTGTCAGCTGTCAAGTGCGTGCAACAGAAAGAGGGGGGAGACTTTGAGTGAGCCTGAGACTGTGGGCGTTTGTTTGATTAGTTTATAAAAGTTCAATTACGTCTGCTTGCGACTTTAAGTGCGCGCGCACTTATCATGTGCTTTACAGTGCTATAAATGCCCTATACAATAATTGTACGACAATGCAACCAACTGGTGGAATGTATGTGTGTGTTTGCTTGTGTGTGCTATGACATGAAATTAATGTTTGTCCAGTTGGCCGGCCTCCGGGCGAGAGTGTACGCATTCCTGCACAATCAATTTAAATTACGTATCTTGTCTGAACTCAAAGCGTGGATCTGTGATGGCTACAACGATCTTCTAGAGAAGGGGGCGGAGGAGGAGGGGGAGTTGCCGGCTTCAAATTGAAAGCGCAGCCGCAGCAGCGATACAACAGCTTAAAGTGTCAAAATTGATAGAGAGCAGACAATGTACACACATACATTCTTGAACACATTCACACACACACACACACACACATACGCGTACATACGTATGTTCCTTTGTGTGGCTGTTGTTGCATTTCGAACACGCTTCATTGTTGATAAATGCGCTTTTATTTATAGACGACACCACTCTGGTTCGGTGGCTGTATGTCTGTGTATGTGTGTGTGTGTTGGTGAATATGCTCTTTACTTTTCTTTGTCCCTTTATTTATAAATTTTCTTTTACTGAACAAAACTGAAAGGCGCGGCTTAAAAGCAAGAAGCGTGAGAGACCAGCGGCATTTCTATTGTATGTATTTTTGTGTGTATGCAACACATCAAAGGTCAAGTTTAAATTGAATTTAACTAATAAAAGCGAAAAAAAGTTGAATACGCTTTTAACAATGCCGACGCACTCAAAATTGAGCACTTTTAATGGAACAACACATTTTTGACTGTCACTCAGACGCTCGTCAGTTCCAACTCTCGCTCTCAATTAAATGTAAAGTGCAATTGCAAAGCTTGTGCTGTGTTAATTTTATTATCTCTCTTCTATTTTAATTTTCTGCATGTCATGTCATATGCAGTCAGTCTGGCAACGCCATCACATTTTTGATTCGCCCGTTTTGTCTTATGTGGGCCGCGATGGCGCTCAAGTATTTTCACACGCCCCCATCCCTCTCGTTTGCCGCTCGGATGTGACGTCGCTGGCGACGCCAATGTCAGCGTTAGCGTCGCTGCTTCGTTGGCATGGCAACTTCGGGCAATGACCGTCGTCGTCACTGTTGCTGTACGTTGCGTAAATGTAGTAGTATTAGTAGTACTTTTGTAGTATTAGTAGTAGTAGTAAAATGCCGGCCGGCAACCCTCTGTGCATAACCTCTTGTTGTTGTTGTTCTTATTGTCGTCCTTGTTCTCGTGTCCTGTTTTCGCCTTGCCGATGCGTCATACTGCAAATTTACTTGCGCTTTAATATATTTGCTGGTTAAGCAAGCGCACAGTTGGTTTTCTGCCGTCTATTTTGGTAAGGGTTGAGTTACGGCTACACCTGTGTTTGCTTGTGTGTATGTGTATGTGTGTGTGCGAGTGTATGTGTTGAAATATTCTGACGATTACTCATCAACATTTTTGCATACAGTCACGTCGAATAAGTTGAAAATCTAATATGAAATTATATGATCGAATTAATTGCTGTCATTTTATTTTTAATATACCCTTACCATAAGAGTATAACAAAAATGTTAAGGAGTATGTAACCCAATAAAGTCGTTCTATAATTAACTATAATTATTACTTTTATCACTAAACTCCGTTCACTTTATATCTGCAAGAGTATTTAATCTTCGACAAGTTGAGATTAGCTGTTCTCTTTTTTTTTATGACTCTCGTTAAATATGCTTTAGATTTATTCCTGTTCTTGGAGATGCGAAACATTGTCAGTACTCGTAGCTGGTTTTCACTTTGTTGTTGGCCTCGTCAACACGGGTTTCAACTTTTCGAGTGTTTGGTTTTTGTTTGGTTCATTGAACGAAAACTGATGAAACTTGATGTCTTGATGTTCGTTTAAAGAATTTCTTTACCGTTTTCTTTTCGTTGTTATTTAAAGGCGTCATAAAACAAAAAAAAATAAAAAAAAATTACAGTGAGTACTTTGAGTGAATTCCATACATGAATATTGGCTGCTAAAGTAATGAGATACTATAGTTATACTATAGTTATTTATAGATAGTGTACTATAGTTACATGTTTTAATTTAGTCTTTAGTTATAAAATAATTAAATAATTAATAATTCGCGCATATATTTCATATGACTTAATTTTCAAAATGCAAAAGATAACTACCAAAATGAAAAAGGCGGGAAATGCTTTCTCCGAGACCCTCGACTATAATTTACATAATTTTTATCTATTCCTCCATAAGTTCAGATTAAGGTCAGTTTCTTCACAAATTCTAATGAAAATTTATTTGTCATGTGCGAATTTCCCTTGGTTTTATGAATATTGGCCAATACTAGCATGAACAGCTGGAACTGCAGCTGTTGAACTGAGAGCGTAATAAATTCAATTACAGATTAAGTACCCATATATACGCATACATACCTATATATGTACATATATACATGGTATTAAAATGGTGCCTTACTGTCGACTACCGAAAGAGGTGGAAATTTTGCAGCCGCTCCTCTTGCACTTATTCATTCTATGTACTTGGATTTGTGTTATTTACTTTTTTTTTTTACAACCCCTAAACATGACGAAACTTTTCGCTTTTAATTTTTTGCGCCCCACGTTTCCCCCTCTCCTTGCCTCACACGCCCATTTTTCTCTCACTTCATTAAAATTCTTTGGTACGGTTTCTGTTTCACTTACCGCGTCGAGTAATTCGATTTTCAAAGTGACGCATAGCACGCTACTAATAAAAACAAAAACAAGAATATTGTACATACTATGTATAAGAACAAGAACTGTAGTACGAGTATTTCCTCTTCGACCGTTGTCAGCACTCTCTCCCTCCCTCTTTGTCCTAGTGTGTGTGTGTGTATCTCTGAGTTGTACTGTTTCATAAAAATTTCCTGGATATAAAATGATTCATTCACTTGCTGGTCGAATTGTTGTTTCATCATTGCTGTCTACTTTAGCATTATTCATTTGCTTAAGCTTGTTATTTCACTTTGCAGTCAACTGTAGAACGACTGATAAGCTGCTCGCTTAGCCGGGTAAACAGAGATGAGCAAAATTTTGTACTGTGACTGTGATTGCAATTGTGAAAGTGATTGTACAGTTATTGGGAAATGCAGATGTACACTTTTTGATATTGAAAATATTGAAAATGTGTTAATTAGATAAATTTACATAAAATTTGTAGTAGAGTTGCATTTTACGTAGGTTAAAAAAATTGGACATTTTTTATATAAATTGGAAAACTAGAATACTAAAAAAAAATAAAAAAATAAAAGATTCTTTTTTTAAATGAACGATTTTCTTAAGCTAGCTAATAAAAAGCGAAAACTTGTATTAAATGGATCATTGCCAGATTGCCCATTGTTATTATCATTACCACTAATTACTATCAGTCTAATAGTCATTTCAAATGTTTTTTTTGGAATTACTTTCTGAATATGACTATTGCTCTTGTTCTAAAGAAATTGACTTTAATAGCAAATATTCTTTTAGAATTTACACAATGGAATTCAAACTAAAATGCCTAATATTGAAACTTTTATGGATCATTATTTTCATTCATAGATTATTTTCATTAATTTGATGATTGTTTTGATTTAAATTCTAAAAATATATTGTGAGTCGTTTTATGGCTTATCTTTAGTGCAAATTCTGTGGTGCAATAGGAAGGGAACACGCCTCTTATCACAACCAAATGCGACAATCGCATTGAAATGACGCAAAATTTTAGCTAGAACTGTAGTTGTTGTTCCCCGTTGTGGTTAGAAGTTGGCGTTCATTGAAATGTCAAGTGTAAAAATAAAATAGCAAATTGCTTTTTAAAAGTGTGCCTTGCCGTTTCTCGATACTCGATACTTAAAAAACATATGTATATATTTATATACACTTATATATACATATATATATATATATACAGATTCTTTTATATAATAAATGTGTAAAAATATATAATTAATTTGCTAATTGTATCAAAATTCTTGTTGCATGCAAACAACACAATCCATCCACCACCCGCATTTGAACGAAGCAGATAACAGAACCAATTAGCAATTAAAAAAGGATCAGCAAAATAAATAATAAAGAAAAATGGGTAAAGCTCAGAGCAAGCGTTCAATTGATATCACCACCGATCCGAAGAAGGTTGGCGAGGGCAACGAAGTTGCTGGGAAAGTCGAGAAAATTGAGGATGTCGATCAGACGGCGCCCGCATTGAACGGCGACGCAGCGACGTCACAGGAGAAGAGCGAGGATTCGGCAGCTGCCACAAGCAGCGAGGTAAGTGCAACATGTGGTGGCAACAGAGAGAGAGTCACTCCTCCAATGATTAAGCAATTTCAATTTATTTCAATTGTAGAAAAAGGAAACTGAGGAGAACTCGGAAAATGACAAAGATCTGACAACGGAGAAAAGCGATGCACCGAAAGCTGATGGAGCCGCTGGCGATGCAGCTACCGAGACTGTTAAGGATGAGACAGCAGCAGCTGCTTCAGGTTCACCCAAGGAGGGTGGCGAAGAGATTTCACCACTGGCCGATGAGAGCATCAAGTCCAAGTCGAAGAAGGATAAGGTGAAAAAGAAATGGTCATTCCGTAGCATCTCGTTTGGCAAAAAGGACAAACAGAAGCCAGCCAAGACAGAGGAGCCAGCATCTCCGACAGCAGCAGCCGGAGCAGCGACACCAGCAAATCCCGAGGCAGCCCCAACGAACGGCGAGGCGGAGCAGCGACCAGCAGCAGATGGAGAAGCAGCAACAACTGAGGTAATTTTAATTAATTTGGTAAATATCTTATCTATGCGGAACACTTAAAAAAAAAAAATATATATACAGTCGAACTTCTCTAACTCGAATCACCATTATCCAAGTAAAAGGTTCGAGTTAGGGAGATATTCGAGTTATAGAGTTCTTTTTCCTAAGATTATTAATTTTACTGCCACTCATTTAGTTCGAGTTACAGAGAAATTCGAGTTAGAGAAGTTCGAGTTAGGGAAGTTCAACTGTATATATCAGCGGTGGGCACGAAATCTGAATTCGGGAGCTCAACAATAACACCAACATCAAAAGCAGCGAGTCTTTTGGGAGCAGTCGCTGCTCCCGGATCCACTGAGTGCCCACCGCTGATATATATTATTAAAAAGAGGCCTATTTATGATGAATTTAGGTGAACAAATTATCTCTAGGATTACATGAGCATCTTCAATTATTATGGCTTTTTTATATGGGCCATAGAGTTTTGCATTTGGAAAACACGCCAAAAATTGACAATTGAGAGAAATACAATTGCAAAACACAGTTTATTTGGTATTCCATTTTTAAAATTTATTTAGTGGATGTCCGGAAATAATTTTTTCACCTTAATTTATCATAAAAAGGTCTCGTTTTAATATCTATATATATTTTTTTGAGCTGTTCCGTATAGATAAAATTATTACCAATACAGGGATTACTTGCTTAGACTGCAACTAATTTTGTGTTCAACTTGCAGCAAAGCGCGGACGCGGAAGCGAAACCCACTGAGAATGGTGCAGCCAGCGAACAAGAGAAGCCACAACAACAACAACAACAGGAGCAACCAGCAGCAACCAATGGTGACGACAAGACATCTGCCCCAGCAGCTGCAGCCAGTGAGGAAGCGATCATCAAATCCGAGACAAGCACCACCGAATCGGCCACAAATGTTGAGGCAGCCGCTGCAGCCGCTCCCGCGGTTGTTGAGCCGAGCGTTGTTGTTCCCGAGGCCGTTGTTGAGACCACCACTAACACCACAACCACCACCACTGAAGTTGTTACCAATGGACATGCCACAGCCTCTGATGTCGTGTTGACCAATGGCGATAAGAATGGTTTGGCCGAATCCCCATCTGAGCCGGCCAACAACGTTGTTGACGAGCCACATCAGAATGGCACGAACGGAGTTGGCGAGAAGAACGAGATGGCCACGCCACCGCCAACACCAGTTGCCGAGTCCGAGGCCGAGCAAATTAAGATCAAGTCGCAAATCGAGGTAAAACAAATAGACACAGCAAACAACACTGTAAATACGAGTACCACAACAACAACAACAGCAACAGAAACAGCAACAGCAACAACAGAAACAGAGAACACCACAATCACAACAACAACAACAAATACAAACACAAACACAACAAGCACTGAGACCGAGACCGTTGCAGCCGCAGAGTTAGTTCAGACCCAAAATAACACACTACCTAACATCACAATCACTACCAACACGAACTCCACCACGACCCCAACAACCAACGACACTTCCGCCTTAACTTCCACTTCCCAAGCGCAGGATGAAGTGCAAGCCGATGCCGCCGAGGAAGAGCAAGTGGTTGCTGCCATTATAGCGGCTGTTAGTGAGACCTCGGATCCTGATCCTGATCCCGAGTCCGAGGGCTTTGTTCTTGTCACTTCTCAGACAGAAATCGAAACGCCTGCAGCTCAAGTCGAACCAGAAACGATTGCCGTTTCAGTTGCCCCTGTGTCCACACAACTAGAAGTTGATTCCGAAATTTCCAAGCTCGATGCTGCTGTAGATTCTCCTCAAGAAACTGAAGCAGCTGTTGTTGTAGTTGAATCGAGCCAACCGCCACCACTGCCCAAGTCCCCACCACCCTCGCGTGTCTCGGCATTTGCATTGACCACCGACGTTGACGATGATGATCAAGTACAGCAGGATGTCAAGGAGGTGGAACAGCAGCAGCTAGAGAAGCAGCAGCAGGAGAAGGAGGCACAGATTTCAACAGCACCAGCAGAAGCAGCAGAGGAAGACAACTCCCTGCTTAATGAGATTGAGCAACATGCACAGATTATTGTGGAGGAAATCACTGAACAAGCCGCAGATATTGTGACGGAACAAGAGAAGCAAGTGGAGGATGAACAAATTGAAAATGTCCCTAAGGAGGAGGATACGCCCCAAGAACGTACAAGAATTGTTACCGATGTTGATGAAGACGATAACAATGAGAACGATAACGATAACGATCATGCTGAAATCAAGGAAGAAGTGCAAGTTGAACAACCCGAAGTGATCAGCAAGGATAAGGAGTCTGCTCCACAGCCAGATGTGATCCTCCAGAATCTCGTTGCGGCCGTGGATGAGCTCAGTTTGCAAGACAACAATGATGACAAAGTCACCGTTGATGCACAAGTTGTGCAGGAGGCGGAAACGGAAAAGGAAAAGGAGCATGTCGATATTGATAACGATAATGAGAAGAAAACAACCGATACCGATAACATATTTCTAACAAAAGAGAATGCGTTGCATTTAATTGAAGCTGCTGCTCATTATGAGGTGAATAACTAAACTCCGAACTGAGTCGAACTCGACTTCACCACACACTACCTTACCACAATATAGACACCATTCGTAACGAATTTTAACAATCGTCTCTCGCTCGTTCGCTCAGCAATTCAAATTGTGTGCCAAAACTAAACTATCTACTGCATTGGGCTCTCATTTTCTCTCTCTATCTCTTTGTCTTTCCCTCTTTCTGTCTTATCATTGTTTCTCTTCTCCTGCTCTATGTTTTTTATGTGCTTTCTAAACGCATCAGTTGTTGTTGTTGTTATAGACTTGCTAAAAACAAAGCCGTTTTAGTAAATGTTAATTGATTCGTCCTTACGTGTTCGTTCTGTTAATAGTCTGTTAGAGTTTACAGTGTATGCTAATCTTATTAGTATTGCTAATGGTTGGGTTCTGTTATGTTATGTTAAACTTGTGCATGTGATTTGAAACTGTTGTGAATGAAATGTTACTAAAAAAAGAAAAACTCTGGGTGCAACTGTAAAATGTTATTGTATTTGTGTGCTCGTCTTAACGTATTAACAAAACGCAAACTGTCGTCTAACTATACTACCTATAATATTCATCCTTATCCTTTCACCACTCGCAGTACACACACGCACACTTACACAATTACACACACATACAAAACACACCACAACACATGCACAAACATAAGCACAACAATACCCCTTCCAATTAACTGATCTAACAACTCTGGCCGCATTTAAACACAGACTATATACATAAAAAAAAGAGAGTGAAGATACATTCATCAAATTCCCATTTTTAATATATTTTTGGTATCATTAAAATTGAAACTTATGTTTTTTTTATTATTGTTACGTTGGCAACGACGAACTTTTCTCATTTGATCTTTAATTGTTGTTGTTGTGCTTTAAGTTGCTTATCCGTTTTCGCTTTGTGTTCATGCTCTCACCTATTTCATTATTTGTTATGCTCCATCATGATTTTTAAACTAATGCCTCGTCTTTTTGCATACTTTTTTTTTTAGGAATCCGCCAAGGATCTAAAGGAGAAGAACGCTGCGGCAGATGTTTCAACACAGGACCTACCCGTGACATGCGAATAATACTAATAATTATTATATATATTACATATTATTAAAAACAAAAAAAAAAAACAACAAAAACAAAAAAAAAATAAACAAAAATAAGAAAAAAAACGATAAAAGAACTAAGAGAAAACGCAACGTAAAACCAACAATTAAAAGATCAACACGAGAGCAAAAAAAAGCAAAATACATTTTTAACATTTACATATTTTAATCATTTTTGTACGAATTTCATATCCCTAATCCAAGATTACATGAACATTTACTATATTCAAGAAAAAGAAAATGACAGAAAATACAAAACACACACACACACACACGCGTAAACATCGATCAACACCAACAACAACCACCACCAACAACACCACGAGAACCACCAACACCAACAAGAACACTGCAACCACCTCCATCACCTACCGTTTAAGTCGTGGAAACTGTTTTTCCCGCAAGTGATGAATGATGGTCCAACCGAATTTGATGCTGGCAATTTTCCAATTTCGACATTTGCACAAAATCATATTTTCATTTACACAATTATTCGAATAATTCATGAACACACGCATTTATATACACTCCACCCATACTTACACTACACACACACATACACACACTCACGCATACATACCATTGTCATATTGATGATCATGATAAAAAAAAAAAGAATTCATCAATGAAATGATGAACGAATTTTTTGAATAATTTCTACTATACATTTAACTGTAAGTTCTAAGAAATTTGTAAAGAATTTTTTGACGAAATATTGGATAAATATATATTATAAAATATAAAAACCAGCCATGGCTCGACTGAACTGAACTTGAGCTTCGATTGTGGATTGATGAATAATAATAATGGTTCGAAAATGGAAATAAAAACTGTCCTATTAAAAGAAGAAAAGAAAAAAAAAAACGCACACAAGCAAACTTTTTCAAGTTTTATAAACTTTTTGAGTCCCGATTTTTAATGCATTACAAAATGAATTTGTTCGTAAATACAAGAATTATTAAATTACAACCTTTGTTCGATTTCTTGCGTAACAAAGTGTTACAAAAAAATATTAATAATAACAGATAAACGCTAAGTTTAATTATTAAATACATACTAAATAGCGTAACAAAATGTTACTACAAAACAAATCTACTAAGCTTAAATCGAAGCTTCTAAAGCAAAGAGCGCTCTTATTTTGCAAACTAAATACAATGAATTTACAGAAATTATAATTAATTAAATAAATTAAAGCGTTGCGCAACGTAAAAAAAAATGATGAGAAAGAATTTTAGAAAAGAAAAAAAAATGCATACTTAGCATTTATAGAAAATATGAAACAAAAAATCGTTTCCAAAAAAAAAAACAAACGTTAGTTTTGGTTCTCTTGACCAAAATGAAAAAAAAATTGAGATGAAAACAAGTAGGCAGCCAGTCCCTTGTATTTTGGATTTCTTCAACAGCTCACAAAAAAGCGCTGCTTGTGCAAGTGCAGTTGTTGCTTGCGTCGTTGAGCCAAAACGTTACGAAACATGAATACGGCGCCAAACACAACATAGATGGTGGATAGCAGAATGAGCATGGGGAAGGAGAAGACAACGTGCGCCGTCTTCAGTTGTGGCTCGATCGTGGTGGGATGCAAAGGCACATAAACTCCTGCAAAACAAAAGAAAATAAATTCACCATTATTTTGTATATATACTTGTAATGGAATTATAAACAGGGTTACGTATTTCACTTTAGTATACTCTATGGTGAAAATGTTTACAAGGTGATGTATGTATTCACTCAAATTTTGGCTCCTTATCTATTTCACCACAGTGAGAAAGTGGTTCTGATCTATTCACGAAGTTTGCTACTTTCAGGTGCATTTACACTAGTTGACAAGCTTGTCAATTTCATGTAAGTAGGCTTTGCTTTTTACCAGGTCAACGCACTTTTGCTTAGAGTTGACCACCGTTTACACTAGAGTTGACTAAGTTGCTATCAAAATTTGCAGCCTACTGAGATGAAATTGAGAAGCTTGTCAACTAGTGTAAATGCACCTTTCCAGTGTTGCCAATTTGTCCTTTTTGCGGACAACTGCGATTTCCGGAAAAGTTTCAAAACGTTCCCTGTCCGGAAAATGTGCCTTTTTTTAAATTTATTTTATCCTTTATTCACCCTGTTTTTATTGTTCTAATCGCTCATAGAATATATCAAATACAACTATGTGTCATCTTATGTATTTATTTTCGGATCGCCGAATAACTTTGAAATTAAAAAAAAAAATTTATGCATTTCCTGTGGAAAATATTTTACTGGCCATTATTTTTAAGGCTATGAATTATTAATATATATATTAATAAGTAAACATTGTTTGTCCTGATTTTTTGTCCTTTTAAAAAAATCTGTCCGTTCCTGTCTTTTTTTTTGGGCTTAAAATTCGCCTACTATAATAATTTCACCACTGTTGAGAGCGCACAAATGGTGAAGTTATTTAAATTAATCACCATATTGAAATGCGTAACGGAATAATTTTACTCACCATCCTCAGTCTTTGAATCACACCGTTCGCCGACGAAACCTTCGGCACATACGCAATAATTGAAGCTATCGGATTCTGCCCAGCGATAACAATGGCCACCGTTAAGACAGAAATTCAAATCATAAATCTCTTTGCAGGGATGCTTAAAGTCCTCTGGCTTTCTAGAATTCCTGCTGCTGGTGTTGGTGTCGGTTGTGGTCGTAGTCATCATTGTCGGTGTCGTCGTTGGCACAGCTTCAATTAGATCAGTGGCCAATTGTGGCGTGCTGTCATCAGGCGGCGGTTCTCCCGTTGCCGTTGTGATTGTGGATGTTATTGCTGCTGTAGTTGTTGTAGTTGTGGATGTGGATGATGATGTCGTTTTCGTCGTCGTCTCTTTGTCAGCGGACCAATGTTCTGTCACGGTATCGCGCTCCGTTCTCGCAATTGATGTCAACTCGCCATTCAAATTTCTATCCGGTAGCATTTGAATCATTTGTCCAGTGTCGGTGAACAGCATATCTGGCTCGGTGGGTGGTTGCCCATTGTCAAGGAGTTGCTGTTGTAATACCAGCTGCTGGACCACATGCGTGTGAAGCGTGTGCTCGCGCATTAGTAAAATTCGGCTAGAACAACAATCTGGCCAAGAAAATGGTAGAAAAGAGAGAGAGAGAGATATCAGTAAACAGCTGAATGTGCAAAGATCTGGCAACTCTATTGCCATGTTATTGTTCGAGGCATGATGGAATAACATAAGGTAGTCTCGTCGGCTGCAGAATCGTTCGGCTTTTGTCCCTTAATGCTTCAGTGCGGTGCAAAGCGGTGCTCTCCATCCCTTTCCCACCTTATGTTATTCCATCATGGTTCGAGGGCGCCGTTACCTGTGACTGCGACAATTGTTGACAGCACGAAAATTACTTTTAATATTGGCATACATTGAATTTGCATTATTTTGAAAACGCACGGAGCGGATGCGCTTTTAAAAAAAGGAAACTGGTCGGTTTGTTAGGACTTTAAAAAAAGTGTTGTTAAGCTGCAAGAAAAGTTCTTTTCAGATGATGGACCCAAAAATGTGGCCGCGTCCGTTGTGTGAATGAATCTTAAGGATCGAGCGGCGTATCGGCCGCAAATGCAATTTGGCGTCGCAACAAAAAAAAAACCATATTACACATTTGCATCCTCACTCGCACACAACAACAACAACAATAACGAACGTGTGCTCTGACTGCGCTTGTTGTAGTTTACTGCAAAATAAAAATAGAACATTTTTACGACATTTGTTTTTCGATTTGGCAGCACATTTTCTGTCACACAGACAAACACGCGCACACAACAAAAACAAAATTTTGAAAGGCGCTTTTTATAGAAATGTACAAACTAAAAACGCACTGTAGAATTATCGGGACTTTTAATTACTGCAAAATTCAAATGACACAACATTATTAATGCATTATTTTTATCTAAATATGTATTCAATTTTTGAAGTGAATTTAATGTTAAGTTAAGGCGCTATGCGCAAAAAGCTTCCTCGATAATAGACGTTGTTGCGCGAACGTAGGACAAGAGACTGAGAAAAACATACGACATGTCAGAGCAGAACAGATGTACCATCATCATCGTCATCCACACAGAAACTCATGCGCTCAGTATGAATGAAATAGTAGAAGGAGCGTACGATAGAGAAATAAATATAAAGAGAGCGTTGCATTAAGAAGAGCGCATAAAGCATTGATTTGACTCAATGAGTATCAGTGATGCCTAATATATTTCGGAATGAAAGACAATGCCGCAAAAGAAAACCGGCCAAAAAAGCTCAAAAAACTTTTTCTTCCTATTTTTTTGTTATAATTTAAAATTTTTACTTATGCATTCGACCATGGCAGCGAAAGTGAACACTTCTGAAATTGGGTTATTGTTTGCAGACTCTCGATATTTGTTTGATTCGGACCCAAATGTTGACGTATTTTCAACATTCTCCAATTTTAAGAGGTAAATTTTGGCGTACCGGTAAAATGTTTTCGCCTTTATATCGTTTCCAATTTCAAAAAGTTCCAAAATTGGCAGTATGGAATCCTTTTTTGATTCAATTTAATTGAATCTTACTAAATAAAAAGGTTTTCGGTTAGAAGATATTTGATATTTTTCCCGGCTGAAGCAGTTAAAAACCAGACATGTCTATCCGAATATTCTATTGCAACATTTTTGTATGTATGAGAATCAAACGATTTGATAAGAACAATGGTAATACTAAAGGAAGAAGGAGTAGACAAAAACACACTTAAATTGTTAATAGTTTTTTTTTTTTTAACAATTTGTTGTATCATTTATTCTTACATGTCAAATAGTAATTTATTTATATCGCATTTATTTGAAATAATTAAACTTATTGTAATACACAATAAATTTAAAAATTCGTTATCATTTGTTTTACGTAGTTTGCATTTTACTGAAATTTCTATTTGCTTGAAATTATTTTTATTTTGTTTTTTTGTTTTTTGTTTTTGTTATTACATTAGATATATATGTATGTATGTATATACGACATCACTTTTTCGTAATTGATATTTCTCCTATGCAATTCATGTATTCCTATATAAAGCAATAAATAACTTGTTTGTTTTCTTTTCTCTTCCTTTATTTTGGGGGCTCGGCCTAATAAATTTTGTGCACTCTCCCCCTCCCCAACCCACACATTCTTTGTATGACCCTATACAGACTTAATTTAATTTAAAATGTATTTATCGTTTTTCACTATACACAAATATACAATATTTACATACACTTAATTAGCAAACTTAAAAATTATTTAAACAAAATGCGGTCAAGGAATGATGTAATCATAATCAAATTTAGCCATACATCATAATTGTATGTACTATGTACTTATGTACTCAAGCTAATCATTGTTCATCTATCCTTTGTTTTGTTTTTTTTTTGGGGGTTTTAACTAAATGGAATTGTTGAGCAAATTGTGTTACATTAGTAAAAAGTAATAATAAAGTTGGTGCATAATATGCTTTAATGCAGCGGTGGGCACGAAATCTGAAGTCTTTAGCAGCCGCTGACTCCCGGAGCCATTGCGTGCCCACCGCTGCTTTAATGCAGTCAAAATAATGAAAAAGCTTGCATGCATATGGCAGCACTGTTAACTGTTAAGCTTTTCTCTCGCTTAGCGCTGTTAAGTGTACAAAAGCTTTCAAAATGGCGTCACGTCGCTGTTGTAGTACTGCTATTGCTGCTTCTGCTTTTGGAGCAACAAATTCCGCGACTGCATTTCAAAATAATGCAAAAGTAATTTTGAGTATCAGTAATGGACGCCGGGTGTTGATGGATTTGGTTGCGGAGTTGCGGTGGCATTTGAATTGGACGTTGGTCCACTGCCAGCACTGTGGTTATTGTTATTATTATTATTATTATTACTGTTTGCATTGTTGTTGTTGTTGTTGTTATTATTAATGCTTGTATTATTGGTACTCCCCGAATCACCGAGCCAGGAGTCGGGACTGGGTGGAAAGTCAGGATAGCCCTGATCGGGACTAGAATCGTTGCTTAAATCTGAAACATTGTTGCTACTGTGCAGGCGATGATGTGTTTTGCTTGGATGCAGGCTAGAACCCACAGCATGATCTGCAAATATTAAAAAAGGTATTAAAAATAATACTCGACACTCATTTTTAGTTTGATAATTACCAATATTAGTGTAAACAATATTGTCTGGATATGAACCGAACGTGTGGCTTTGACCGACCGCAGGCGGAGAGCGGCTGCTCGGCGGATACTGCGAGGGACTCGAGCTGCCGTGCAAGTAGGAACCGCGAATGCTGTGCGGCGAGGCGCCTTCGTCCAGGCCCAAATTGACGGTGCTATAACTATCGTTGCTAAGATCTGTTTCAAGTAGAAAATAGAGGAAATAAGATTTTATTTGGAAAGAAGTTCTCATAGATAGTATATACTAAATAAAACAATGAAGAGTGTTGTATTTCCATATTTCCACTACAAAGCTTAAAGATTTTTTTTTGAATTGTTACATTTTAGCAGGGATTAAAACCCTAACCGAAAGCGTAACCTTTAACCGGTAAAAACCGATTGAAATTTAAAACCGAAACCAAAAAAAAAACAATTTTTATTTGACCGAAGCCTAAAAATCGATACTCTGTAGAGCGAAATAACCGTTTTGTTACCGCTTCATTTATAAGGGTTAATTTCGGATTTTTACACAAAAAAAATTCATTTTTAATTGTTATTTTAAAAAATGGAAATAGGAGTTATGGTGTGACTTTTTAAATAATAATTAAAATAAAATAATAATTAAAATAATTTAAAACGAGAAATTTTGAACTGTTAGATTTTTTTCAACTCAAGTCTTGTTTGATATTTTATTTTAAGTTTTGTATTTCATTTTTAATTTTATATTTTATTTTTAATTTTTGATTTTAATTTCTATTTATGATATTCATAATAAAATTTTCATAGCACTGAGTAAGCGCAAATAAAATAAATTTGTTAAACTCAATATTAAAATTTCTAAAATATAAGTAAACTACATCAAACTGAAGAATATGTGAAATAAAGGTGTGAAAGAAACATTTAGAAAGTAATCCATTTTTAATTAATATTATTAATCTATTAATATGATATTTTCGCAAAACCGAAACATACAAAAACCGGTTCACTGTTACGAAACCTTTATTAAAACATTTTGCTTAACCGATAGCCGAAAACCTAAATGCTAACTGAAACCAATAATCGTTTCGGTTTTAATCCCTGGAAAAAGTAAGTTAGCTTTGTCGTGGAAATATACTTTAGAAACTTTTTAATGTACAATTTTAAAATAAATAACTTTCGTATTCAATATCCGATTGTGTTGTAATTTTTGGGACAGATTTAAGCTAATATAACTTCAGAAAAGCCAAAACTCTAAAATAGATCTAAACATTGCACTTGTAAAAAGTTTTTGGTTGATTTGCGGGCGAAGCAGGCGACATTTAACATTTTGAATAAACTTGAAACGTACATTTCGAATTTAGAGTCTCCAGCTCTTATAGCTTATCAAACAGATGGATGGACAAAATCAACATGACTGTTGATATTAATTGAAAATATTTATATTACTTTATGGATTAAGAGATGATTCCCTATGTCTGTTAAAGAAAAACTTTTCTGAGGAAAGGAAGAGGAGACTTACCATGATGACTGAAGCTGTCGTAGTCGACTTTTAGATCATCTTTGTCTAGGAATTTGTCAGTGCGGGGCGAGCAGTTGCCCTTCATGGAGCGGAAGTATTGGCTCCAGCGCGTGCGTCCTGCATCCTTTTTCAGTCGCTTCTCCTTGGCGCGTCTGCAATTTGAGTGGATAGGTTAAGAAAATCTCTGGTTAGATTTGGACTGATAGACAGACGCACCTGTTCTGGAACCAGACTTGAACTACACGCATATCCAGACCCGTGTCCTGGGACAGTTGTTCACGTACATGTCGGGCGGGTTTCGGACTATTGTTGTAAGCGGTTTTCAGCGTTTCCAGCTGCTTGGCGGTGATTGTGGTGCGCGGCCGTTTATTCGGCTGATCACCGTCCAGGGAGCCATCCAAATAGAGACCTATTATATCAAAAGGATTATAAGTTAATTAACTAAATTATGCATAATTCTCGAGTAATCACACACCCTTCGCCTTGGCCTCTTCGTAGTCCCGCTTGCAGATGAGTTTTCGGTCCTCCATCAGATAGAACTCATCGCCGGTGTTGAGGGTGCGGGAGCACATGGCGCAGAGGAAGCACTGCAGATGATAGACATTATCCTGGGCGCGGCGTACCACCTGCGTTGGCGGTATTCCCATATCACAAGCGGAACATTTCGTACCATAACGTCTGTTCGACCCAAACATTGGCAACGGGACAACGGGAGATTTTCATTAAAACCGGCGAACATCAAATGACAAGATCGCACTGCAGCATCAATTCGAGAAATTTACTTACTTGAAAAAGTCTTCCTTGCAGAACAGCTGTCCGTTCCGTGCGAAACACTTGTCGTTCAACTGGGCGTGGCACTCACTGCACTGCAGACACTTCGCATGCCATGTCCTCTCAAGCACCTTCAGTATGAAGCGATCCAGGATCAGTTCGTGGCAGCCGCCACATTTGGGTATCGTCGCTGCAAATTGTTGGAATTGAATATCATTATTATAGCCATCATACTTTCAACATCATCAGTCTATAATCAATATGGCTCTGTCTTTGATTATTTGCAATTTACCCAAAAGCATTTTTCACAATTTCTGCTTTAATATATTTTCTGTTTCTCGTAATTTTTCAGCTTAAATAATTTTGTTTCTCGTTATTCAATTCAAACTGAATTTTAATTACAGCTATTTGCCTGTAATTTGAATCAGTTTTGTCGTCTATTTAAAAACTGTCATTATGGAAAATGTACATAGTTTAGTCAGGTCTGTTTTCAGATTACTCAAAGTCGTTTCAGTGCTCAGTTTAAAAAATAGTACAAATATAAAATATATATAAAGGACTGTTTGAAATTTTTAATTGTAAAATTTCTGTTTGCTGTTTAGAAATTAATTTTGATTTTCACTTAAATTTTTAGCTAGTATGTTAGGTATTTATCCCATTGTTGTTAAAAAGGTTTTTATTGTTACGAATTGAAAAAAGTTTGATTTTATTTTATTTGATGCTTTTATCAAAATATTTCTTTATCAAATGTTTTATTGGTTTAACTTAAAATAGCTAAGATTTAAGAATGATGTGTTGTCCTTTAAGATGGTCTAATTTCAAAATTAAAATATTGAGTTGCTTCCTTAGAACTCTCCCTTGTTTCCCCATTATATTTTGGGAATATGTTGAAACCATTTTTTGTATTATTTTTGGAAGTAGAGCAAGAAGAAGAATTTTCTTAGTAATTATCCGAACTGGTTAAATTTTTTTATTGTTTCAATATGGGGGAGTATAATATAGGGAAACTTATGATTTCAAAATATTCTGAATTATTTCCACTTAAGTTTTGGTTACTACTCGAGACTATTTGTCTATTGTTATCATCTATTCTATTGCTTAAACCTTCAAGTGTTTTAGGCTGTTTGTAGATTTATTATCAATGTTTGCATTTGATATTGAACTAATACAATATTTCGTTCCCTTACACACACTGTTGCCAGATTTGTTCGTTAAAAGAGGAAAGATTTGAATAAATAAAAATTATAAAAAAAGAGCTAAACATAAAAAAAAAAATGCTTGTGTTTTTTACTTTTACAAATAAATTAAAAGTATGCAAACATATGTTTTATACCTGTTACTTAAAAAATAAGTAAAAGGGGATACTTTATTCGTTGCAATGTATGAAACATGGAGAAGGAAGCATCTCCGACCATACAAAGTATACATATTCTCGATCAACATCAACAGCCGAGTGGATATTGCCATGTCCGTCTGTCCGCCCGTCTGTGTGAGCACCTAGAGCTCAGAGACTATAAGAGCTAGATCAACCAAATTTGGCACACAGACTTTGATAAACCCCACGCAAATCAAGTTTGTTTCAAATGTTTCAAACGCCCCTTTCCGTCTCCGTAAATCGCAAAATCCACCACAAGCACAGTATTCAAGATATTAGGATTTTTTTTAACTTATTAACGTTAATTACTATTATTACCTTTCATCCTACTAAATCATAACAAGATTGGACAAATAGAAAGGTGGTAATGGCTTTTTTTTTAACAAATTACTTTTATTTCATAAGTGTGGAATACGTACATACAAATTAGCAGCATAACCAACACAGAATTAGTATTTAAAATTTTGACCAAAACCTCTTGCTTAACGAAAAGGACTTTAAAAAGTGGTAATGGCTGATTAAAGTTTTTAAGATATGTATGCAAGTGCCTAAAAGCATGCAATAGAAAATATTTTAAATTTATTTAAATAAGTATCGGCTATCCTATAGTCGGGATCCTTTCCCACTTGTTTGTTTTTTGCTTATAAGCCATTTATATTGGTGTTATATACCAATAGCTAAATGACAAATCTGAAATGTAAACATATTTTCAACCGAATTTGTTCACTGATTGTCCCAAAAGAGACTTGAGTCACTTTTCACATTTTGTTACCTTACAGGTGAACGAAGCCATGAACATCTTTTCTGAGCTTATTTTTGAATTCAGAGGCCCAAATTCATCTTAGAAAAAATGACTTGACTTCTGTTCTTTCATTATTTGCAAAGATATCTTTAGAGGGTTAAAATCTGTCCTGTTTTAAAGGATAAATCTGGTAACACTGCTTACAACCGTCTTTCTTATCATGCATTCGTTATTATTCTGTTTCACTTTTTGCCCCCATCTTTTTCTTATAAATTTCAAAACTTTCTTTCATTTATTTTATTCCTTTATTTCAATAGCTAAATCCTAAGTTTTTTCTTTAAGGATTAAATATTTTGGAAACTTACACAATAGAAACTCTGGCAATTGACTTAGGTTAATGGGCGGTACGCGATCGTCACATTTGCCATTGGACATAAAGTCACTTTTGAACATCATTAGCTTCAAAAGTTCCATGCCTGAATGCATTTGTGTTTAGGCAAAGTTGGTAAGATGGCAAGCTGGGATAATGGAGATTTACGTTTGCTTCTTCATAGACAATTGTAATTGTAATTTGGCGCTTTAATTTTTTTTTATATTTTTTTTGAGAATTTTACACAAACACGTTTACCATTTAATGGTATTCAATGGTCACATTTTTGAATATTTTTGAGAATTTTCGACACACTTTGCGTGCAAAAAATGGCGCATGGCCATTGGCCGACGGCGACGCGGACGACGACGACGGCGACGACGATGGCAAATAACGACGGCGACGACGACAACGTTTTTACCGTTGCCAAAGCTTGCAGTTTGCAATGCGCTGTACGAATGACGACCGAACGCTCGTGGAGCAAGTGCGGCGGCGTCGGCGCTTGGAAAGCAACTGACGAACCGCTGCTTTGCTTTGCAGTCATATGTTGTTGCTGGTGGTGGGTAAAAACACACATACACACGCACACACACACACACACACACACGCACGCTATCTTGTTGCTGACATAATCACAGCCCAACCCTTAGAAAATCCGATTGCACTTCCAATTGGAAAACTGCTGCTGCACCCTGTGCTATTTTGTTGTTGTTGTTTTCGTTGTTATTGTTGTTCATATTTTGGCTTTTGCTTGTTTTCCAAGCTTCCCTTTTTGTCTTTTCGGCAACAACAATTGAGTTTGGGTTGGTCTTCCAACAACAACAACAACAACAGCTATTTGGCGGGGAAATTGCATTGTAACACATTTTGCTTTTGCTTCTATCTGTGTTTGTATGTGTGTGTGTGTGTGTTTCAGTTTTTCATTTTATCTCTATGCATGTGTGTGTGTGTGTGTGTGTGTATTTGCTTTTTGTATTTGTGCCTGGGATTGGTTGTTTTGTATGCGTCGACGTTGCGCCGTCGCCTGAACTTTTTGGGGAGTGGTCTCAAAGCTTTTTCAGCATTTTTCGCTCACTCGCTGTGCTATCTTATAACGTCTCTCTCTCTTTCTCTCTCTCTTTGTCGCACTCTGTTTCGTTCGCTCTAGTCCAATGTTGCAAGCTTGTACATTTACTAAAAATATACATAAACATGTTTGTGTGTGTGCACAGAAGGAGTAAGAGTGAGACAGAGACAGAGAGAGAGAGAGAGAGTTGACTGCCATTGCTTTATTGTTGTTAGGATATGTACTGTTGTGTCATTGTTTAACAGTAAAAATGACCTTAAATTTGTTAAATTCTTGTCTGGTCGTCGTGTCTATCGACTGGTCTACGCCAAAAATGCACACAAATTTATTTCAATCGCTTTCGCTTCGTTCGTCGCTGTTGATTGACGTTTTTTGAGTTTTTGATGGCATTTTCGGAAATCTGTATGTGTGACCTAACCTCACTTTGCAGTAGAGCTTTTATCGGACTTCGGGAAACTTTAAACAACAACGTAATTATGTATAGACACAAATCATAAACGATCAATAAAATATGGGCATACAGTGCGTATTGTGAATGTAGAAAATTATGGTATACTTTTAGGGACAGTTTGACCAGATCAATCAGTATGGGATTTCCTGTAAGAATATCTTCAAATAATACTCAGAATATCGAAATTTTGAGACAAATATTAGGAAAAGAATATCATTAAGCGCCTAACTCGAATTACCATTATCCAAAGAAAAGGGTCGAGTTATGGATATATTCGAAATATTCTATTTCGTAAGTTTATTATTTTAACTGCCACTCATTTAGCTCGAGAAGAGAGAGAAATTCGAGTTATAGAAGTTCGAACTGTAAGTTGAAAATAAAAATTAGGAAACCAAAATAAATAATAATATTATTTAAAATTTTATAACTTTATGTAAGAACAAACAGAAAAAATCACTAAACTCTGAAATTAAAAGCATTTCTTTAAAAAAGAGCAAAAGTCGATTACATATAAATTTAAAGAAAAAAAACATAGACAAACTTTGAAGTAAACATATAATTTTCTCGACTTACTTATCATTTTTTAGAATTAAGCAGAATCTATGTACAAATATTGTGTCCGCCTTTTTTTAAATACCAATAATATTATACAGACGAACTTCCCTAACTCGAATCACCATTGTCCAAAGAAAAACTTCGAGTAATGGAGATATTCGACTTATAGAGTTATTTTTCTTTAGTATATTTATTTTACTGTCACTCATTTAGCTCAAGTTAGAGAAATATTCGAGTTAGGGAAGTTCGAGTTATGGAAGTTCAACAGTATTTCTTCTTATATTAAAAAGTCTGTTTGGATTTCTTATTTAATCCTTCTTTTTTACCCATCGTGGGAGTTTTTAAATTTGTTTCCTTGTTTATATTACTATGTTTTTGTAATCCTTACAACAAATTTGGATTTCGTTATAGTTAACAAAAATTAATGAAAACTCGGAGACGATCCTTTTTTTTTAGGAATGATGGCCTCATAGGTGAAAACCTCACAGGTGTAAACCGCAATCGAGGGCGTCTAAATTTATGTTGTACGAGGAATTGTGTAAGCAGGCGCTAAAAGCTCGCACAAACACAAACAGAATCACGTAATACTCTAGCATGTGTGTTTATGCATAGGTGTAAGCTTAGGTTCAGGGCCAAGCAAAAGAGAGAAAGAGGGAGAGAGAGAGCAACAGATCTGAGTCAGGGGCTTAAATATGCCAGAAGCCAGAAAGGCAGCCGTGAAGTGTGCACTAAAAGCTACGAAAATGGTTTTTAAAGTCCGAATATCTATGTAAAGATGAGTAAAAATATGTATGTGTGTATGTGTGTATGTATGTATGTATGTATGTATGTATGTATGCATGTATGTATGCACGGCTTAGCAGCTTTCCCAGTCTCTTGACTCTCTTGTTTGCTTGCAAGCGAGATAATGCCGAGAATGCAGCGTATCAAAAATTCATTTAGCCAAAAAATGGCATTACGAAGTGGACACGCTGCCAGCTTGTTGCATAATCACAACATACTCGTAAGAGGACCAAAGACAAAAGCACAAACAACCAACGGCAATGAGCAAATGTCTGTGTCATTGGGCGATGCGGGGGTCACGTTAAGCTGGCTGCTATAACACCCACATGCTTTGCCTAACATTAAGAACAACAACAATGATATTACTGTGTCTAAGAAGCAGGAGGCGGGGCGGAGCGGGCGGGAGCATGGGGAATGTGGAACGCCCAACAAAATGGCTGGCAGCTTGTGGTACCGTTGCTTCATATTCAGCATCGTCGTCGTGTCAAATTCGCTTGGGCTTTATAGACTGTCTTGTTGCTGGCGTTAAAACTTGAAAGCGTCACGTTGTGTGGCTTTAAAAGCTTTCGCTTGTTTTCTAAGCTTTGCTTCGTTTCTACATATGTGTGTAGCTACATATGTATATATTTGTGTGTGTAAGTAATTGACCATTAATACTTGGGCATATGTACATATGCAATTATTTGTGAGCCTTTCAAATCGCAGCATTTGTTATCTTATGCAATTAACAAAAATACAATTTATATATTTATTTATTTATTTATAATCAGACTTTGCATATTGACAGTTGTGGTGAAAATTATATTATTTTATTTAGGCGCATTAATATATTTAATTGTGAAATTAAACAGGTACAGATATCTAAGTAAGTTTTTTAAATATGCAATTTCAAACTCGGAGGTTTTGCAATCTTAGTTATTGTGTGCAAAATGAGCTTTCTATTTTCTATTTTACATATTGATTTTGCAATACTAGGGAGGAATTTCAGAGCCAATGGAATATGTAGATTATAGTTTTTATGACTTAAGAAGTATAAGAAATTAATGTTAAAATGTATTTGCATATGATATATGGATTTATATGCTGATATTATAAAACTAAAATGCGTTTAAATAAATCTTATTAATTTGGATTTGATTTTTTTTATCATGATTGAATAAAATTTGTTAAGTCTAAATGCCTTTAACATAAATAAGATTGATTGAAATTATTGTCAAAAGCGTTAAATTTGAATGAAATATATTAGTGAAACATTATATTAACTGGAAATTCATGCTTTAAAATTAGTTTTATATGATTTCCCCGGGGAAGTCTACAAAAAAGGATTATTCTCAGTGTTTTATACTAGACTGACAACTCAATTAATCATATAACTGCCTGATATACTTCTCATTCTAAGTATACTATATTTCAGTATTTCTTAATATTGTATAGTTGGTAACTGTTATTAGCTGTAGCGACTTATTTAGTTATTAGACTGACAAGTTAATTAGTCTCCGGCAACCCTTCTAGTTGCCAAATGAAATATACAGACATATGTATGTAGTTATATAATAGTTCGAGTGTCTATAATCAAGAGAGGATTGATATTAAATGGTATATGTAGCACCGCCTATTCCATTAGTCGTGAAAGCAAACAAAAGACCCATTTAGATAAAAGTCAACGTTTGGTCGCAGCTCGAATTCATAATCATAATAGTAGAAGTGGAGGATATATTTATAGACTATGTATATATGTTTGTTGGATATCCAGGGCAAATGGAGACCAACTGAAAGTTATTACGCAATGACCGATGCACTCCGAAAAAGGGGTAAAAGGGGAAACCCCCGTGGACGATAGACATCGTTGGATAAAACATTGAAAGCACTCCAAAAGCATTAATAATACGACACCAGGTTGGCTCATTTGTGGAGAGCGGGGAATGGGCAGGGGGATAGGGAGCTATTTGAGGGGATGGTGCAGGTTTGTGGCATGGTATGGGAATGGGCTGTGGTGGGGGAATGGGATGGTAAATGGACACACGTGAACTTTACACCTTCGACGGCTGTGGACGCGAACTTCTTTAACAAAATGATGGTTGGTTTTGCCTCATCGCGTGTCCGACAGTCGTTTGGTTGCGCCACACGCATCCATTAGGATTCAAATTGCGCACGCCGCTTTTTTTATGCGCTTTGGCTTTTTGCCTTTTTTTTATTTTTTTTTTTATTTCAGGAGGGGGTGGAGTTGAGGGAGGAGTATTGCACGCGTTGCCACTTTGCATAGGAAAATGCGGCGTCATCTGCACAGTTCGAGTTTGTTTTAACCCCGGCCGCATATTATCTAATTAGAGGCACTTCAAAACATTACAAAAACTTTTGCCATTTGAGGGCAGCTAAATAAGTGTCTTGTACTCCTATAAAAAAAGGCAACAACAACAACAACTACTGACACTACCACAACAACAGCACAAAATTGACACTAGGTAATGGTCAGGACTATTTGGCTTGTTCATTGTTAATTTTCCCCTCTAAACCGAAAAGAGAATCTGTTTAATGGTTTTTTTTTTTTTTTGGGGGGCTGTAAGGCGGTTAGAAAACGAGAAAAAGTTTAGGGAAATGAGTTTTGATAGCTATTAAAAGGTTTCTTAAGTTTATTGTAGGGCAAGGAACAGCAAACATTTTATAAGAAGTTAAGAGAATTCTAGAATTTAAAAAAAGTCGTGAGAAAAGCTAAATAATAATAATAAAAAAAAAAAAATGTCATAAAAAATTACATTTTTTAACTCCTAATCTAAGATAAAAGACATTTTCTAATTTAAGGACAAGTATATTTTCTTATCAAATAAAAAAAAAAACAAAAAAGTAAAAAACACTGAAACTTTCTTTACGAAAGAGAGAGGAATCTTTAAGGGCTTACAGGTATTTAAGGATCTTCAAAACTTAAAGCACTAGTGAAGTCATCAAAGTGGTTAATTGACGATCCGTGACCAATCTGTGGGACTTTGTCTTGGATAATCAATTTGAAAACACTTTTGCGGATTGTGATAAATGCTTGAACCGCCTTTTGGGCTCTATGCTGGCGTGCAGAGCATAAACTATTTATCATAAGAGTCGGGACAACACGCGCCGCAGGATGTGGGACAGAAGAGGAGAGTATAGGGCAGGACAGGGCAGGACAGGACAGGGAGCGGTGGCGATGGAGGCAACGCCCATTTAACGCAGCGCCTGGCAACGCATCTGTTCCAAAGCATTTATCAAAATGTCAATGCAGCACTTAACCAAATCCATTAAGTAACTCCATGGGCACTCTCACCCAACCAACGAGCGAACCAGTCAACGAACCAGCCGACTGACTGGTCGCCCGACCGCCCACTCAGCGAGTCAGTCACTCAGTCAGTTACTCAGTCACTCAGTCAGTCAGTTTTTCATTCATTCATCTATTCATTGGCCATAAAAAGCGCGCCTGCCTATGGCCATTGTGAACCGCCCAAACCACCCAAAAATTCTCCACACTCCATTTTCCATAACTCTCCCTCTCTCTCTCTCTCTCTCTCTCTCTACCCCCTTCTCCGTCTCTGTCTGTGTGCGAGTAAATGCGTCCATTTAGCGGCAAACAAGCGACAGATCCGCTTGTAATCCTTTAAGTGTATGCAATGGCAGTGGCATTGACTCTACCTCATCTCCTGCCCCTGCCTTTCACTTCCCTTGCCACATCCTGTGGCAGATTCGGAAAGGCGGGACACGACTCTCTTTCTCTCTCTCCCTCTCTCTCTGTGACAGCAAGTGCAATAATTTGTTTGCAGTTTTCCCGTTAAGTGCTCTATTTTGTACAAATGGAAACATCACAGCGATAACCTCGACCAAATGCCAGCAAGAACCAAAGAAAGGCACGACGAAACGACAGTAAAGGACGAAAAGGAACGATGACAAAGTGGAATAAAGGAGACTGCGTTGCGTGTTCAAGGGATTCTCTTGTCATTGTTGTTGTTGTTCTTGTTCGTGTTGTTGTTGTTGTTGTTGTTGTTATTTCCCTAACGAAATCAATTCAACAAAGTCAAACTAAAGGCGCTGGGGGTGGCACATATATTACTCGTATACGATATTATCCAGAGTTCTGATAAAGTCAAGTCCTAGTCTCAGTATGACTGTACAGTGGTCTAAAGACATCAATTTGCTTACAAAAAAAAAAAAATTAAAAGTAATCCTTAAATGTTGAAAAGATTTTATTGATTATGAGTGTTTCAGAGTTTCTAAAATAGATCAAACAACTTTAAACCACTTTAACTAGAACCACGTTAACTCATTCTATGAAGTTAATGAGCTTTTATAAAAGAATTTTAATTAATTTTTAAGTAAAATACTTGTAAAATGTAAGCTAAGTAAATCCAATTCTGCATTAAACCAATATTTCATAAAAATGTAAATAAAATTGAAGTTAATGAGCTTTTAAGCATTTAAAAAAGCATTTTAATTAATTTTTAGGCATACCAATGAAAAGTACTTACTACTTGGAAAATGTAAGCTAAGAAAGTCCAACTCTGAATTGAACTAATATTTTATAAAAATGTAAAATTGAAGTTAATGAGCTTTTAAGCTTTTTAAAAAGCATTTTAATTTATTTTTAAATGTACCAAAGAAAAGTACTAATTGGAAAATTTGGGCTAAGAAAACACAACTCTGCATTGAATCAATATACCTATAATGAAACAGTAGAAAAAAAGTATTGAAAACTAAATAAACAAAAATGTTGGAGCCAAAAATACAGTTTACAAGTCTCGAAAACTTTATAACTAAGAGGCGAGATATATACTTGAATCGGGAAGCCAATCTAAACATTTTTGTAAAGTAAAAATTGGAAAAATATTCCCTACAATCGGAACTTACCTAAAACACTTTAATTTTTTTTTGGTTCTTTTAGTCAATTTGTAATCGCAAAAGGTTCGTTTAGCTGATCTACTGTCAATATATATCGAAATGCAACCAGTTGTGTGGCTTGTGAACATCCGCAATACATCGGAAATACAAGTGAGAGACCAGTGTAACAGTTATGACGAAATCCCGTCGTTTGTTTCGAGGGGTCTTTCGGCTTTTGAGGCCAACCCTCGAGACGGATGGGGGTAGCTGCTGTCGTGTTGACTTGCCAGCATTGATGACATATTGGTGTGTATTCTGTCCTGTGGGCTTGTTCCTGCATCCCTGCCAAAGGGGAAAGTCGAGGGTCTGTCTGTCTGTCTTTCGCTCTCATTCTCTTAATATTCATACTGTCGACTGACTGGTACTTTGCTCTACATACCATTGTTAATGTTGAGCGTTAATGCTTTTAATGTAATAAAAACATTTGGGAACGTTTAGGGGCGCTTATCGAACCGGGAACACCTTCATTATATCAAGTGGTAAGTGGGAAGTGGAAAGTGGCAAATGGGGTATAAGTTGGCTTATTTCTGGTTCTAGAGCACGGGATTTGGGTATAAATACTAACACTTGTTGCTGGTCTGTGGTCCTTTTGTGTCACTTGGCGCTTGTTGTCTTTGAAGTTAGGTCTTAGCCAAGAAGACAGCGTTGATTGCCTGACACAACAGCTGCGCAAAAATTACCTACCAACTCAGAGAAGGGGTTTTTCCACGCTCTGCTCATGAATAATGCCAGCCGCACCCAAAATGCCAAAAAGCCATACATACAATATATGTAGGATAAAAAGCAAGGAGATGGCACTCCTCAAATGTTGAGAGTGCAGACAGCCGGGCAAGTTTATTGTTAAACAAAAATGGGTAAGCCATAAAACTCGGAGCTTGGAATACGTAACACGGAGGGGGCTCATTCGGGCCATGGCATTTAACCTCTGGCCCACCCGCTTGTTACCCGTTTTGGGGTGTAAAATTTCGTAAAATACAAAACTGCTACTTTTTTTATGGCAGTGTGAAGAAGTTTTGCTACAATATGTTGCTGATTATGCCGCTGGGATTAAGTGTCAGTGAGTAGTCGGTGCTCGGTTGCTCGCAGCTTGACGCAACCCGGCTGCATAATGACCTTAATCAATTTGAAGGCTAGCAACCCTCCACTCTCCACTCCCTTTTGGTAGTACCATAGCAGGGCAAATGGCAACAACTATGCGACTTTGAAAACTGTTTTCAACGAACTGTTGCACAGTCCATCGACAGCACTTAACTTTGTGTGTTGATATTGATGGTGGGGGATAGGGAAGGGATATTGATAGACATGGATTGCTTGTGAAATTGTTGCTGCGGCTTATGGCCAAAGTAAAGTAAACGCTGCAATAAAAACTAACGCGCCCGTATCCCATGAAACTAGAGACGAGCCAGGCCACTTGGGCTTGGCCATCTACCATCCTAACTCTCACTCTCTCCCTATCTCTCTCTCTAAGTATCATACTCCATCTCACTCACTGTCTGTCTGTTGACTGGACGAGTGCCCTCAACATCCCAGCACGCGACTCGAACGCATGCACGCAATGATGGATATCAATTATTGGTTCCGTTTCCACGCAGGGAAATTGTAGCTGCGTGGAAATTGTGCTGCGTCAGCTGCGGGAAAACCAAAGGCGATGGCGAAGTTGAAATACTAACGATCCGATTAGGCGCATCTTAAGTTTCCGTGCAATTGGCAGGTGAAACTTGTACCTTTGGCGAGGAGGCCCTACAAGAGGCGTGAGCATCGCACTTGAGTTCACGGGCCGTGTTGCAAGTAAAACGTTGCACGTGCCTGCAATTAAAGCAACTTACAGTAACTCAATATGCGGAGCACCCCGACGAATCTCTTTACTTAATACCCATAAAAGGAGTCGACTAAGTACTTACTGAGTACAGTAGACTCTCCTAAAGAAGGATGTTTTGAATTTCCGAAAGCGCTAAATTAAATTAAAAATATAAGAAAAAAGGCAATTTTTCTTACGAATAGTCCTAAAAATATTTTGTTAAGTTTGTAAATGTATTCTTAAATCAAAGAACATTTATTTTTGTAAACAGAACATGAAATTTTGGAATTATTAAAAAGGATTCTTAGAATGCGCTCGAGAATTAGAAGCAAAAACTCTAAATTCTATACTATTCCTTTAAAAGGTGACTTAATTAATGAACACTGCAAAAATATATATATTTTTTTTAAAGATTTTTTATGGGAGTTTCACATTGAATACACATTCAAAACTTAAATTAACACTTTTTTTTCGAGATTTGCTATTATATTAAAATTTATAGATTATATACATACAGTCGAACTTCACTAACTTGAAGCACCATAATCCAACGAAAAGGTTCGAGTTATGGAGATATTCGACTTATAGAGTTATACTTCTTAATGTTATTAATTTTACTGCCATTAGAAGTTCGACTTATGAAAGTTCAACTGTAGTTTCAAGACTATTTCATTTTCAGCAAGCTGTAATTTGCGAGAGTTCACTTTAGTGGCAAGTGATGCCTGTTCCTGTTTCTGTCATGCCACAATTAGGCCGTGTTAACATGAATGCTCTGTACGCTGCTGCTCATAACCGTTAACGGTTAACGGCCAACGGTTAAGAGAGGTCGGGTCTAAACACCTGCGCGTGTCTGTCGAGTCAGTCGTGTCGTTGGTGTGGCGTCCCATCGTTGTCTTAACCAGATAACTGCCCATTGCCACGACGAGGTTCATTTCCATTAACCGGCAAAAGGCGTTTAAGTTAATAGCATGGCTAAAGCGACCCCAACGACCCCCCACACCCACCTCCATCCCCCAGCCCAATGGCCCCATTCTTGTAGTCGGTGCTGCACTTTAGCTTTGCCACTTTTAGTGTTTCATAATTAAAAATGTTGCTCGTTACCGTGCTATGTAACGGTATATGTGCACGTGTTTGTCTGTCTGTGTGTGTGTGTGTGTTTGTGTCTCCCTCCTGCTCATGTAATATTAAGCCAACGTGAATCTGTCGCCATTTGCAGCTGCGCCATTTTGTTATCGTGTTGTTCTTGTTGTTGTTGCTTTGTATCTTTGCCAAGGTGAAATTCTTTTTGGGCACCTTTTAATGCGTTTGCTTTTAATTCCGCACGAAGCACTTACCACAACAGACACAACAACCACACACACACACACACACACACACATATGTACACACTTAGAAGCATGCAAAGTAAATGGCGAAACAACAACAAGAACAAACAAATGCCATGACTTGTCGTTTGGTCTTTGCCTCGTTTTTATTATGCCTATTATAATTTACTTTATGCATGTTTCTCTTCAGCTCTTGCGCTTTTTGTCGGTTGAGCTTTTGTGGATGCTTTACCAAAAGCTTTTCTTAGGCCATTGCAATATCTTAATTGCGGTCGAACGAGATGCAAAAGGAATTGCATATGCACGCGAGCAAGAGAGTGAGTCACAGAGAGAGCAAGAATGGGAGCGGCAGAGAGCAAGCGATCAGCTTTTGTGAGAGTGTGTGTGTGCGAGAGCGCAAATTGAGTACTTTTGAGCATGTTTGGCAACTACATCGATAAAATATCCACGGTTGCCGGCGTTTGCGTTTTTGCGCCAAAGCTGGCTCTTTTTTCCTGTTGGCGCAATGACACTTAATTTTTTTCGATTTGACCTATTATTCATCATTTATTTTGTATAGTTTTGGGTTGAAGTACATATTTATTGTTATTTAATAACATAATCAATATTAAGATGAAAACGTGAAATACTTTGGAAATATGTGCTTCAAGTGTTTGCGAACGAAATATTATTTATTTATGCAAAACTAACATGGGCTGCAAAAATAAAAAGTTTTGGCTGTTTTTTAGTCAATTTGGCTTATTTATTGATTGTTTTTGGCTCAATCAGATATTTTGAAGTGGCAACCGTGAATATATCCTACTTAGTATATCAATGCGCCAAAAAAATACCAAAAATAGACTGGCAAGTATTTTATTTTTGCCTATACTCGTGCCACTGTATTTCGTTGTGTGTTTTCGTGTGCGAGCAGAAGCTGAATGCTACGGCAGACTTTTGTCTTCTGCCAACATTTTAGCCTTAGAAAATGCACACAAAATTTTGCTGGCATTGTGCAAAAGTTGTTTTTGGCCAGCAAGTGCATAAAAAGGCCGCGGCCAAACCAAAAATTAACTGTCAAATATTTTAGTTGAACAATTTGCGCAGTGGCACAAAAAGCAACGAGTTGTAGCTGGGGCAACATAAGTAGCAGCTTGTCACGACAATACAACGGCAGGCCGACTCTTCCTCTTCACCTTGCCCCATGCCCCATGCCACCCCCCTTGCCCTGGGGCTATGACTGTGGCAAGTGGAAATGCAGCACAATAACTTTTCAATTTCTGGCGCACATTCCAGCTGACGTCCATTAAACAATGGGACCGCCACATATTCTCTATTTTCAATTTTCTATTTTTAGACCCTGTACTCAAAGAACGCCAAAGGGTCTATATGGTTTGTAAAAAGATTCAAGATTTTTTAGATTCGTCAAAAAATGTTTGTATTTTTACAACTGTTACTTAAAAAATAAGTAAAAGGGGATATTGTATTCGGTGCAATGTATTTAACAGGGAGAAGGAAGCATCTCCGACCCTGTAAAGTATATATATTCTTGATCAGCATCAACAGCCGATTCGAAATAGCCATGTCCGTCTGTCCGTCCCTATTATTAGGATTTTTAACTGATTAACATTAACTACTATTATTACCTATCGTACTTCTAAATCGTAACAAGATGGGACAAAAAAAAGGTGATAATGGCTGAATACAATTTTTAAGTAATGTAAGTGCATAAAAGCATGCAATAAAAAATATTTTAAATTTATTTAAATAAGTAACGATGAGTTTAATTATAGCCTTTCCCACTTGTTTTTTTATTTTTAATCAGCTTTTTTTACAGAATAACTACAGGGTTACTGACAGTCGAGTTGAATCGACTTTTTACTAGTTACGCTCGCTTTTGGTTACTTTGCAAAAAGCGTTTTGTTCGCCTTTTTTTTTGTACTTTGCTCGGCTTTTGTTTTTCTTTTTTATTCTTTTTCGCCTGCTCTCTCGTTTTGTTGGCCAAACAAAAGGCGCGTTCTCGTTGGCAGCCATTCAAGCGTCAAGCCGACAACGAACGCGAGCTGACCAGCACCCTTGACCGGGCTATAAAACACAGAGAATATAACAACAACAAGAACGAGAAAATGGGAAAGTCAAAGAATACTACATATATACAACGGCGACGACGACGACGACGACGACGACGACGATGACGATGACAAGGCAGGACCAAGTCCTTTCTATATGTATGGTTACATACTTGCTTTCAATTTTGAGTGCTATGGCCATCAATCGGCCCAGTTCGCTGAGCCGCCTTTATGGTTATGCCTGGCCAAGAAAAAAATGGCCAACGACTGCGGTAAGTCTTCCTTCTTTCCGATTTTTTTTTTTATTTTATTTTTGCCAACCAAGTGTATTGTGTTGGAACTGCAACTTCATCAAATAGGCAGAGACCAAGCCAAAAAAAAAGCCGAGTATCCAGAAAGGGACTCTCCGAACGGGACCCAGATACGTATACAGATGCGAATACGGATTCAGAGGATTCCAAGCATTTCACATTCATCGAAGCGCTTCACGACGCAGAAAAGAAAAAGGTTTATTGCGGTCTCTATAAAAATACACACTTGGGGTGATTTCCTTTTGAAGCTAGCACAAAAAAAAATCCATCTATCTAGCTTGTAGGTGTAGGATGGGTCTGGCTGAGTGTGTGGGTGGAGTGTGGGAGGATGAGGCTAAGGATGAGGGCGGTTGCTCTAACGACTTCGTTTCGTGCCCATTTTATTTGCCTGCTGAACTAAGCTCAGCTCTTGGCTGACAGGAGGCCAGGATGGCAGGCTGCCTGGATGCCATTATCTTGGCTTTGCCCTTATGGGCTTTTGTGTGCGTTTGATGAAGCCAAGATGGCGCCCAAATTGTGAGGTAAATGGGGAGTCGAGACCCTTGTTATAGTCCTCTTTGTTGTTGTTGCTGTTGTTGCTTGAATATCAGCCACAAAAATGGACGTCGCCATATTTATAGAGAGGGAGAGAGACAGTTTGCGGGTATGAGTGTAAAAGGGACAGTAGAGATTTGCCTAAGGGTTGCACAGTTGGCATTTGGAGTTGGATTGAAGTTGGCGTTCACTTCGATTGGGGCGACCATTAGGGAGGACTGGGTTGCTCTGGACTACTCCTGGTTGGCAATTTGCTTGCATACAATTTACGCAAATACTTTATGCATTTTGTCAAGCAGAGTCTGTACAATTATGCCAGTAAATTATGATACTGAATTCATGTCGTAATGAAAGTTTCGTGAATGAATATTTTTTGTACAAAATCAGAGACAGACAAGAGGACAGATAGATAGATTGTTGGACAGAACTAAATCGAAATAGGAGTATTTTAAAGTATGAGATACTTTTAAAATGGCCTTCATTTTTGTGGGATATTTAATAAGCATACACTGGTCGGCATATTTATTTTGACAACATTTAAAGTTAAGTCTACTCATAATTTGAACCTACTTCATGTACATCACTGCGGACGGCAGTCCGCGCTAGTGACGAAAGCAGCACGAAGGGTGCGAAGGCGACTAGCATATATACACAGGAAGAATGGAAAATTTGCTATGACTGTCCGATCGGGTCGAGTTATGTACCGATCGAAAGGTATCAATTTTACTTACAAATGTGCATACTAAGACTTTTAGAAACTTACCTGGTTCGTGAGATAAACAGGTGTTAGTGGGAGGGGAAAATTTTAAATTATTGGAGCAAATGGGGCCGTTGGAGCCTTTTCGATTTTTATTTTAATTTTTTACTATTCTTATCAAAAATACGCATCGAATGACACCTTGATCATCAAAATCCGATCACTGGTTCAGAAGATAATTAATTTTGAAATTTTTGGTGCCCATTTCAAAACGAGATGAAAAGTCAGTCTGTTTGTTTGTTTGTTTGTCTGTTTGTTAGTATCAAAGCGTTGATTTAGCTTAAAAGTTTGAATGAGGACTTGTTCCCGATCAAAAATATAGAAACGTTTGTTCTACGACTTTTTCGAAAAAAAGCTAGTTTAGCGGGAAATCGCTAAAAACCGCTAAAATTAAAACCCCTATAGCATCCAAACGATATGAGCTACAGACGTGATCTATATATCGTTGGAAAGGTATTTTGAAGGGCTTTTAGGCAGACCTTTAAACTTTTTTTCTAAAGTGCATAGGTAAAAAGCAACAGGTGAAATAAGATATTTTGTCCCACATTTTGGCGGTTTTTGAGAAAACGACGCTAACGATTTTTTTTAGCTTTCAATATGTTGTAGTGTATAAAATTTCGAGTTTTTTGATATATGATAGAAAAAATTTTACCGATGGGTTTGGAAGATATTACTTATTAACTGAATATACTTTTTACCTTTACACTACTGCATGTACTAGTACATATGCAGTATGTACATGTGCATGTAAATCGCCAAAAACCACAGCTTCCAAACAATAGAAGCTACAGATTTGATCTATGTATCGTTAGAAAGGTGTTTTGAAGGGCTTTAAGCCTAGCTGTAAACTTTTTTGCTTAAAAGCAAAGGTAAAAAGCTTCAGGTGAAAGAAGGTTTTTTTCCCACATTTCGGCGATTTAAGAAAAATCTACGTTTCAAATGACTTTTAAATATGTTATTTGTTGTAGACAATTCAATTTCACGTTTTTGATATATAACACATAGCCGTCAAATTTCGTTTGGGCAAGATATTACCTGTTAACTGAATATACCTTTTACCTTTACACTTCTGCATGTACATATGCAGTAGCATGCATACAGCAGCAGCAAAGTGTCATAGCAGCCAGAGTTTGAGAGTGCTACTAGCTTTTGCGCTTGGCATGTGTGTTTGTAAAGGGAACCAGTGTTGCCAGACAGTTTGTTTCAGCTTGTACAAAAAATAAACAAAGTTGATAAAGATATCCTGTCCAAAAAAAAAATTCAATTTCAAAATTTCTGATGTCTTATTCAAAAATTTCTGATATCTTATAAAAAAAACCTCTTAACGAGGTAAAAGTCTAGTGACGAAAACAGTTATATGCCCCAAAATTTCTGATATCCAATTTTGTGACGAATAACATTAAGTTTGACATATAAATTATTTTAAAAAAAATTTTTGCATTCGGCACTGCGCAAAACAGTGGTTTTTATTTGGTATGAAGAATTGAGACATTTTAGCGCAATGTGCCGAGTGCCAAAATTTTTTTTAAAATAATTTATATGTCAAACTTAATGTTATTCGTCACAAAATTGGATATCAGAAATTTTGGGGCATATAACTGTTTTCGTCACTAGACTTTTACCTCGTTAAGAGGTTTTTTTTATTTTTCAAATCAATGGAAATGTAATTTCAATTCCGTTTGAATGATACAAAACTTTCCTTAATCCATTAAAGACCCATTGAAAGTTTAGAATGTTTTAAAGATCTATTTTAATATTTATTTCTTCGATGTTTTTAAAAAAATGTTTTGATGCAAAAAAAATTATTCAAACAATTCTAATAGTGAATGGAAAAAAAGATGACTATTTTAACCCCCTTTCCTCCTTTTCATACAAAAAGTGAATTTTTTCAGTTTTCAAAAAGTTACAAAAAATACTAGAGAAGAGATGCAGGTACAATTAGAATTGTTTGAAAATTTTTATTGCAACTAAATCTTTACAAAAATTCCAAATTTTAAATGCGTTAAGGAAAGTTTTGTATCATTCAAAAGGGATTAAAATTACCTTTCCATTGATGCCAAAATGAACATGAAGTATTTTCAAATTATAGGTAGATTTAACATTAAATATTGTCAAAATAAATATGCCGACCAGTGTAGATGAAAATCAATTACTAGATAATACTTGCATTTAAAATGAAAAACTTTCAATGACTTTCTATCAAAAAAGTCACTTTTTTTCTTAGGTCATGTTTCAACTTATTTGTTTATCGATTTACTATTATTGATAATTGCTATTTATAAATAAATATACTTTAAGAAGAGCTTTAATAGTTCAAAATTAACTCTTGAGTAGACTATTAAATCTGAACAATCAAGACAAATTCATAAGCCCACTTGTCGATTTATAGTTTAATAAAATCTTTAAAACTGCAGAATTTTCTATGACTTTGCCTTGATATGTCTTTCCCCTCTGGTCTCCAGTCTCCCGTGTGGCACCTCAATCACAGCTACATTGAATCCAGTTTCATAATCATTATAGCTGCATGGTCACGTGCCCGGCGCCTTGAAGCAGGCTATAAATTTTACTTAGCTGCAAGTTTGCAGTCGAGATTCAGCTAAAAATGCTCGACGTGCAATGGACGCCATCAACAATTTACGTGAGTTTCGAATGACAGGCGCCAATGGAGTGGAGACTGCCACCAAACGTGACCATATTTACTGATGTATACATATATATGTGGTATATATACATATGTATGTTTGTATACGCGTCCAAGTTCTGTCAAAAGTCATTTGCTGGCATTTTTTTAGGCTGCGATTCCCCAATGAATTCCCCTCTCTGCTTCCCTCTTTAAAGGAACTGCAGTTCAAATGCACTTTGTGTGTCAGTTTTTTATTATTTTCAAGCAATGTTTACAGTTTGAAATATGCTCACACATAAATTTATTTTCAAATACTCCAAAGAAGCTGAGAATGAGAATGAGAATGAGAAAAATGAAGCGGAAAACTGACGGCATTTTCGCACTCAATTAGTTAGATTTGGAACACACCAAGGAGAAATATTGAAAGGGATTTGTGTCGTTCCATTAAAGTTTTATTCACGCAATCGACAATTGCCCGAGGGTGTGGACCAGCTTACTCCTTTGCCCACTTCCCCTCACCGCCCTCCCCTCTCCAATGGCTGATAATATCCGAGAGGGGTCGGTAAGTGGTAGTGTCACTGCCCGACCGATAATAAAAAACAATTTGCCACCCATTGGGCATTAACGACAACAAACGACAACAGCATCTTTCTATCTCCTCTCTCTCTCACTCTTTCTCACTTTGTCTCACTCTGTCTGCCTGTCTGCCCACCCTCCTCCAGGACCTGTTCGTCCTGTTGTGTGTTGCGTGCTTGGTGCAGTTTTGTCACAAATGGCAACATATGGCCAAATGGCTGGAGTGGTTTTTCGGGCTTAGACGGCATAGCAATAAAATCAATTTGTTCACTGAACGCTTTCAACGATACGTCGAGTAGAGGAGAGAGTATCGCATAATTTGCGACATACGCTCAAGTCAATGGCCAGGTCAACAGACCGGACTCCGACCAGGAATCGGAATCGGACACGGACACGGAATCCGAGTCAGCATCGGACTACTTACAGTCTCCATGAATCTAGAGTCGTTACTCGTATTGTAGTGTCATGCATTTTGTAAATAAAACCATTTATCTGTTTCACAGCTCGGGATTTTGGCTAGAATCTATAAAGTTCCACTAAGAATAAAGCATGGGAGATGGAAAATAAGAATAATTTAATACTAATATACGGATATGGTGTTTACAAGCAGAGACCGTTTTTTAGTATTTTTTTTTTTAGCGTGAAGCTTATTATAGGTTTATCTCAGACAACTGTTTAAAGTATACTTTGAAATTTACTTTGAAATAGTGATGTTAAAAAACATCGAAAATTAGACAACTCGATTTTTGCGGAAGCCCTTTTTGAGGTACTTAAATTCGATTATTTTCTTTCTGTTATACAGACCATGATGAAATTATATAAAGGTGATGTATTCGTTTGATGTGCCCTCTTTTTCGGGGCTACGATTGTCAGTAGTCGTAGTAAGCGGTTTTATTAAATTCTCTGACAAATGCCCCGTGTGCACAATACATATGTTCATATCTCGAAGATATACTTTTTATTTACTTTTTATTTTGATTTTATATATTGCACAGAGCACAAAACGAAAACGAGGAAAGAGTATAGAAAATCAAATCAAAGAAGTTTTCTATATATCTATCTGTATCGTTTCTCTCATGTCAGACTCCCTCTGAGCTGACAGCAAAAACGTCGCCCCGAGAGACAGCGAATACATTACCTTAATATAATTTCATCAATATAATATATAGTTTGAATTTCTAGAACAGTATATACCTCAATTCCTTAGAAAATCTGAAGTATAAATATGTGTATTTTCAAATCAACCAAAAATTATCTTAAATTGAAGACAACTTAGTAGTTTTTCATCAATAAATTTAATTTTTTTGTTTTAATTTTTTACATCTATCAGAAAGTCTTTGCCGTATGTTAAAAGACACTAGTTTACGAAATCTGGGGGATCTAAAAATTGAGGTGCTTTATCGTGCTGTTGGCTTTTATCTAGTCATGCCCTTCCCCTAGTTCCCTTACTGGGTCAACTTTGGTTAGCCGTGAAAGAGATTGCGCTATCGAGAAGAGGGTCCCTCTATTGTTGTCGGGAACTTCAAAGCACGTAAATAGCGTTACTTTAGATTTAATAAACGATTAGACTGTTTGACTTAAATCCAAGTAGCAGGCCTTACAACAGCCCCCCATATAATCTGAGATACTCTGGGCACAATCACAGTCACATTTATGGGCACTTCAGTAGGCTCAACTCAAAACTCAGCTGGAGTAGTTGGTTAAATGGTCGCTAAGTCGCCCCATTAGGAGGGTTACGGCTTCCAGTTATACAACATTGTTTGACACTTTCAAGTGGGGTTGATAGTAGTTGGAAAGTAGTTCAATATATAAAGTGTAAATAAAAGCAACAGCTACAACATAGACCATGACAAACATCATGGGCGGGATCTCTTAGAAGTTAGACGGGTTTCTTTGCACAACAATCGAAACTGTCTACTCGACAGAGTTAAAAATCTCTCCCTGACTTGTCCACAGATGTGTGTGCGTAGTAGCGGGCACTTGGTTTTTTTTTTCTTTTTTTTTTTTGATACCATGTGCCAAGATTGACACTTATCTATTTGGCTAAGGTTGAGGCGTTGCGGGGACATAAACCTTAACTTATCGCCCCATAAGCCTGATAAGCCCACCAAAGTGTCCAATCGATACACTACAATAGGTAGATCTGCAACTGCTCACTGTTTGTATTTTTCGCATATCTTTTAGTATTGAAATAGAAATGCATGAATCACCATTGATTTAATTTTCTTTTTTTTGCAATGAGTTCAATGTAAGCAAAAACTTTCAAAGAAATGATCTGTATATTAATCCAAAGCAGCGGTGGGCACGCAATGGCTCTGGGAGCCAGTATTATTTTAAAAATATTCTTTTTTTATTAAAGACTTTTTCCTACATTTAGCTTACAAACTTAAGGAAATGTTGGGTATATCTTGTTGGGTTAGTTTATAAAGTTTGCTCGGACTTTTAAAAGGTACTCGATAGTATTTTTTTGCTGCTTGAAAGCCCACTTCAGGGCTCTCAGAAGCGTGTGGTGCAAAGCCAAATCACTCGACGACTACTCGTACCATATAAACTCGTACTTGTATGTATTTTCCAGCTGTTAGATAAGTTAAGTAATCACGGCGATTATTGTTGACTATTGACATAACGAAAATTCGATTGTTTTATAATGACAAAGCTCTAAAAATAAGTATGTATACTAACAGCATTCGACAACGACATGAAATTGCAGCTAAAACAATTAGAGCACCTGTTTAAATAATATTACCTGCACATAATTTGCGGTTGACTTAACGCCCAAAAATCAAAACACACTCAGTGGCATTTTTTTTTTTTTTTTTTTAGATCTCTGTATGCATATTTATTTAAATATAATATCACTGTTGATTGAAAGGTAAACACTACAAATGTCTGATTTACGTAGAGGGTGCGGACATAAAACAAAATACAACAAAAAAAAAAAAAGAGAGAGTAGGTGGAACTGCTGAAAATTCAGAAGCTCGACCACATGCTGGGACCACCTGTTTAGATACGCTTAGACAAAAGCCCGCTGACAGACAATGGGCATAGCGATGTGGAAAATAATCACAGATAACATAAAGGAATAAAAGGCGCATTTGCCTCTCTTCCTGCAAAAGGGGTTGGACTGCCAAGTGATGTTGATGCTTGGAACAACAGGACACTGCATAAGAAAAGAGAGAGAGACAGAGGGGGAGAGAGAGTCAAAGAGAGAGAGTCAAAGTCAGAGTCGGTAATAGTCAGAGGGTTGCACATGAAAGGACTTTACTTTTTACTACCCAACGACAACAGTCACGTTAATAGGCCTCATTTAATACGGACTGGTATGTGGATGGGCAAGACCTTTGTTTTTGAAGAGAATACCTTTGCGGAATTATATGGAATTAACTATATATTGTTAAAAAATTTATTTTTGCCATCATATCAAATCATAGATAATTCTTTTAATATAAAATCTTTTTTAATTACCTATCACACGAATACAATAGCTTTTATAAAATAAAATATTTATAGAAACTATCCGCTATAATATAATAGTTTAAAATGTAATTTTCTCATTAAACCTAATCAGTGCATTGAAACCCTTTCCTTTTAAATAAAGATTGATGATTTTTCTAACTCGAACTCTGATTGCAAAAAATTAAGCTGCAGTTGAACTTCTTGAACTAAAAATTTTTATAAATCGGAATTTTTAATATTACTCAAATTACAAAATATGTTATTGCAGTTGAACTTGTCTAAAACTGAAACCTGTCATTAATTTAGAATTTTCTACAACAAAGGTTTGTTTTTATAAAAGTGCTGTTAAATAAAAAAATATATGATTTTGCTGGTCTAACTGACTTGTCTTTTTTTTAACTGAAACCTTGCTTTAAATCTGAATTTTCTACAAACAAGCTATGTTCATAGAAAAGTTCTATTCAATATAAAAATATTAAATTTTTCAGAAGAACTCTTTAATTTTCAAAGCTTCCTTAACTGAATGATTCTTTTGATTTAAAATTTATTTCTGTCTTAAATAACTAATACTTATTTATTTCAATTAGAGTACTGTGACAAAAAACCATTATATTTTAATATATTCTTGGAAAGCGACACTATTAAAGTTTTTGGAAAGACAGGAATCGATGTACACCATTTCGGAGTGCAGCTTGGCATGTTTTTCTTATCGAGACATTTATGTACGAGGCCATGTAGCCGGTGAAAATGTAAACATATACGCGTATGTCTCGTCTCAATGGGCAAATCTTGTACCCCCGTAGATAACCGCCAAACATGCTTCCAGACCGAGACGAGACTTCGAGCCAGAGATTGGGTGATGCGGACTTGGAGATTTGGGGGGCACTGGGGGGTTCTTTTAACCGTTTTCCATGTTATAGAAATAGACAAGAATGCACTAGTTGAGTATTTATAGATACAAAACTGGTACATGCTACAGCGCATACACTGTACAGTGTGTACTCCTTATCGTACACCTTGTTGTTGTGCTGTTTTTCAAGGTATCGAGTGAAACGGTGGACAAATATTTACTGTTGGCAGCGACAGCGGCTTGTTAGAGGCGTATCTGGCAAGTTTTTGACCCGCAGCCCGACTACCGACTACAGAACAGAATCGAGTAAAAAGCGACGATAAGCGGGCTGCAGACATGGCCACGCTAATTGCGGAATGATAAAAGTTGGTAACCACTCTCAGCCACAACTAAAAAACACGTAATTGCCAAGATTTCGACTTTGGCATTTTACAAATAAAAATAAAAAACTCAAATTTCTTATTGCCGAACCCGAATGAGGCAAGGAATTGTTTCTATTTGCCCAAACCGGCCCCCAAGGAATACTCCGAAAATACTTGCAGCGTTGCCAGACAACATAAATGCTGCTTCAGGGGCGCGGCAACTAAGAGGGGGAAAGAGGATACTGGGGGTTGCTGTGTTGGCAGCTTCAAGAGTATTACATAAAATATAAGAAACAAAAATTATGATTTCCACTTGCGCAAAAGCGAAACAACATCGAAACAACAATTCATGGATGAGCTTGGCAACGAGTTTGAAGTCAGGCGGGGATTAGAGGAGGGGGGAGTGGGATCTAAGGGAGGGCCGAAGAGAAAGGAAGCCTGCTGCTTAACTGTCAAAATCATGTAATTTAATAAAGTTCGCTGCGGGATATTGTTTGCGCAGCAGCATCTAAGTACTACATGCTCGACGTATCTTCTTTTTCGCTGGTTGTTTTTTTTTTTTTGGTCCATTTTAGAGCGCGACTTTGGCAGCTGCTATATGTTCCCCTCCCCTTCGCTTGGCGCTCTTCAGACGAAGGGGGGATGCTTCAAAGCATGCTGCAGAGCGCCAGAAAACATCATAGTATTTTTTTTATTTTTATTTATATTTTGAATTTCGTATTTCGCATTTTTATGCTTTTTCACAGCTTCAGCATTGTGGTGCACAGTGGTTAGAAAAAGTTTTTTTTAGTTGCAAGAAAAAGTGTTAGGCAACATTCTGCATAACATTTTAGACAATTAGAAAAAAATTGGATTATCCTAAAATTTTAATTAGTATGGTTAAAAATATGTTTTATTAAAAATTTATATTAAATGGAAAATAAATTATTTGCAATACAGTTTTATATGCAATACTATTCCAAATATATTCTATTCTAATTATGTTGTTTCTTGAAAATTTGATGAGTTGAAACGACTTTTCGAAAACCATGCATTACATTGCCCGTTATATTTGTAATTATTTTAGAAGTCTGTTTCCAAGACAATAAATCTAGTTAGAACGCACAATTTTAATTATTTAGCCGATCGCATTTAAATCATTTTTTAAAAGGTCTATACTTGAAATTAATAAACACAAGTTGCTTCGATAGCGGAAAATCCCATTAACGTGAAAAGGGTATTCCTAGATTTAATTGCGCAAATATTACGTAAATAGTCACTTGATTGCGTCACATTCCACTTAAGATTATTATGAATATTAATAGATATTCATCGTGTGATGGGTCGAAATCAATGTCAGACTACTGATCTATTGATATATTGTATTGTTATAACTAGAAATGAAACACTTGATTGTTAGCTTCACTTTATTTTTGGGCTTTAATCCGCAACCAAGATAGTTAAAGCAGCAATTTAAAAATATGTACTATAAAAATAGAAAATCCCCTTATTCCCCCCTTCCCAGTGTTCTCCCCACCCATGCCTAGCTCTTTGTGTGTGTGTGTGTGTGATTTTTTAGCAAGCAGCTTTCATATTTTATTTTATTAAGCAAAAAGGAAATGTACAAGTAAACAGTGACTGCAAACACACTCGCACACACACACATACATGTTTAGTTACCCCAACTACCCCTCACATTCCCTCTATACTCCTCATCGCAATGTCATATGAACGCCCCATTATTTACTTAACGTAAGTTAAACATTCACCTCCAACTCCGTCAGCTCCACCTCCACCATCTCCACCTCCACCTCCACCTCCTTCTCCTCCTCGACCTTCTTCTTCTCCCTCTGCCAGCATTGCTCGAATTGCTGCTTTTAGGGGTTGGGGTGGCTTGAGGTATACGTTGCAAAAACAAAAAAAGAAACAAACAAAAATTCTCGTAAACTGAAACATAGAGAAGCGAGAGAGAGAGAGAGTGAGAGAGAGAGAGAGGTGAGGGGCAAGGGGAAAGGGGAGGGCCACTTGGCTTACCTGCCAGCAAAGGCAGCCTAGTCAAAGAGCTGTCGTCGATGCTAAGCACAAGTCCCGTCTTCCCGCCCCCACCACGTCCCCCGACCCCCAGCCCTCTTTGGGCGAGTGGCGTAAACAAACCGCCATGAAATATGCAGCAGGCTTTCCGGAAAGGCACACAAAAAATGATTTATGTGGACGCCATGGAAAACAACGAACAACGAACAACGAACGATGAACAACAAAACGAAAAGAAATAAAAAAACGAATGGCCAAAAGCAACAACAATAATAACAAAATCAACTGATTTCTCAACTTGGCTCAGAGCCCATTCAGAAGTGCCCTCACCCCTCTCTTGACCTGCCTACCATCACATTTTCATTTGTTATTTGGCCTAGCAATGAAAAATACGCGAATTGAGAAGCTGCAGGCGAAAGAAGGACTCCTAAGGATAAGGATCTAGAGCACGGTCTTCCTAAAATTCTGGGGGAGGATAATCCATTCGAGACCCTTCAGATCAGGAGTACGAGAAGACTGTCAAATTGTTATATTTATGAATGGTATTATAAAGGTAATGCTCAGATCCAAATTGGGCATATTGAAATTGTTCAACTTACCATGTAACAAAGGTCTCTATAAAGTAAATATATTATATTATATATCAGCGGTGGGCACGAAATCACAATTCGTTAGCAGCCGCTGGCTCCCGGAGCCGTTGCGTGCCCACCGCTGTTATATATTATTAACAGTGTTCACAATATTGAATGCCCTTTACATCAACTTATATACTTTTCTTTTTAATTGTTAATAATTTTTTTACATATAATTATTTCCAAAGACTAATTATACCTCTTAGAACTGAAAAGATTGTATCACTCAGATTTATCAAGCATATATTACTCTTTGGGATAAGAAAATCGAGTTACCCCAAGTGTTTTATTTATAAAAGTGTATATATTAAGTACTATTTTTTCCATTAATTGACAATACAAAAATATGGATCTAGACTTCAATTTGTTTTTGATATTTTAATGCATATTGAACGATATCCCACTAAACTTTGACTTTATATACAGGAACTTTTTTCCAAGCATACTTTTTTTTTTTAAAAAGGTTTTAGTATTGTCACCGAGAGTAAATATCCATTAAATTGTCTTTGGCAAAAAATCGGTTAATACCATCGATTTATAAAGATTCTTTTTTATTCTGTAAAGACTTTAAGTTCATTTTGAAGAAGTTTGGTTGACCATTCGATTTTTTTTAATATTTATCTCTTTATTTCATAATAAAATCCATTGTTGGTATTCAAAATAAAAGTTGTAATTATAATAATAGTTACTTGTTGAATGAAACTGCCTTCTGGTATCCAGAAAATGCAATTCTGAAGAAATACATAAAATCAAAATGCTTTGTTTAGGTTGTCTGAAAAAGTTACAAATCATTTAAACTTAGAATCAATAACATGGAATAAACCCATACTCTGTCCACCGTTGGTGCAATTTGGAAGCTCGTATCAGATTAAATTAATAGTTAGTAATGAACTCGGAACCCAATTTAAGTTTGGCCTCATCTCAGAAGCAGCTCAAAGGAAACTCATGCCACGATAATGTCAGTAATACACACATCACTAAATACTATATTGGCTATATGTAATTGTGATCATTAGATGACCGATGTCAACTGGGCGGCCTATAACGCATTTCGCTGTGATCTGGCCAAGGTGCAAAAGACTTTTGCTTGTTGCACCCAAACGGACTTCACCGAGGAAGTCGGTACCTTGACGGACACCTCGCTGGGTTGCAAGTTTCTGGGCACGAAACCGACAAAATTGCGCAGTCAGAGCTTGCCGCCGAGTGGAAGTTTTTACAATTAGCAACGATATGGAATCGAGTGATGCCCAGGAGCAGCTGCCACAAGGTTCCAGCTCCAATGTAAAGATTCTGCTGGAAGCGCGACATAAACGCGGTTTGCCACACAAAACCAAATCCGAGAGCAGCTGCGAGCAGCATCAGAGTAACTTAGTGCATTCCTCTGCGATCAGAGGCAGTAAATCGGAACATCTAACGCCAACACCTCAGCCCAGTTTGTCCGTCTCAGAGGACGCCAGTTGCTGCAGCAGCATCAGCACCATCGGCAGTGCTCGTCTAACCGAATCCCAGACCTCGGGTTACACCACCGAGAGCAGCTATCAAACGGCCACAGCGGGCAGCAACAGCTCCTTCCCTAGTCCACTCCTCGATTCCACTACTGCCCACGACTATCTCCGTGAGATCCATGTGGGCGTGGAGAGCGGCGCCACGAATCATCAGATCCAGGAAATACGCAGCGATCTGCGGAGTCTGCTCAGCAACGAGGTTGCCCTCATCAATCTGGCGTCGGGAGGCAGTCGACAAGCCATCTATTTAATTGCCTATACCTTTATGTAGACAAAATCAAAATAAGTAGGATCTCAAGCACAAGGACCAACTCTGCAACTGAACACTGCATCATTCTCTCAAATGCAACTGCAAAATTCCAAGTCTCGATTCTACAATTGCCATTGAATCTCAAAATTGATATGTGTGGCGAAAAGGACTCAAACATCTACTCTTACCTATTCACTTGCTGTACTAACTCATGATACTGGACGACTCTGCTTATCAAAATACTCTGTAGTCAAATGGGTACACAAGTATTATAAATTGTTAGCAATGTATAAAGCTAACGAACTTAAAAATAAATATCATTATAAAATTAATTCATTACAAATATTCATGTTTGGTAGGCACTGCAAATGTCTATTGAAATTTTTTCACATCAAAAAATCAAAGACTAAAATGATAACGATTAAATTTGAGCGAAAAAATAAAACTTATAAATAATCATTATTTTAAATTTTTATTTTCTTCGCTCAAAATAAAACTCATTTTAAATTCATGGCTTTTGTGTAGGATTTTGACCCAGTATTTTTGCATATCCAAAATCCAATCTTTAAAAGGATAACCTAATCTTTTTCAAAAGGGAGTTTTATTTTGAGCGAAAAAAATAAAAATTACAAATAATAATTACTTGGGAGTTTTATTTTTTCGTTCAATATTAATCATTATCATTGAAGAAAATCCTTAAAAATCTTTAATTAATAATTACTATGTAATTTTTATAATACGTATATGACTCATAATGTTTACGGTCCCTGATGTTTAGTGTTCCTTAGTTTAGCATTTACTTCTTAAGTAATTCAAAATACAATTGCGATATAAATACTACATGCAGAAATTTAGGGCAATAAACTATATGTGACTCTGTTTGATGTTGATTCCCTTATTCCGAATTTTTTCTAAGTACATACATTCTTAACCAGCATCAACACTCAAGTAAATATTGCCGGGTATTAACAACTCGATTTCAGTGACTACAAGAGGTAGAGTAACTATTTAATTTTCGCTAACTCAATTGATACGTTCTGGGTGCTTAGTATTTCACTGTCGAGCACACTCGACTATAGCATTTCAACTTGCTTGCTTGTTGACATTATGACAAATTGCGTGCGCAAAAGGCAACAAAAGTTATACCCTCGTCCGGCACTTGCAGGAAGGATGTCGGAAGGAAACAACAGGCCAAAGTGATACGCTTAAACACGCTGTATCGCAAAGGGTGGGAAGGGGCGGCAGGGTATCCTTCCCGTTAACGTTAATAGGAAAGCCACACAAGCAACGGCTAACGAACGGCACGCGGCGAGCGGACGGTCGAGCGACAAGTGCGCGAGCGCTTTACTTTGAGGGTTGACTGTGGTTCTACGGGGTAGGGGTAGCGAATGAGGGGAGGTGGGTTGAGGGCAGGGGTTTACTGTTTGTCCAGCGCTAAGTGCACGACCATAGGCAAGTGGAAATGACAAGCATATTTACACAATTTTTGACAGGGCCCGAAAACACACACACAGAAGAATGCGAGACGAGTTTGAGTATGAGTGTATGGGTACTCGAACAGTCGAAGGAGCTGCGAACGGGTGAAACCAAACACCCGTGGGTGCACTCACTCCCCATTCGAGTCTCTAGCGGAGGCACGCACCCAAAAACTCGATAAATATGTTTATGTGCAAATAACAAAATATTTGTCGATTGCCGGTTCTTCAAATTGTGTGATGGGAGGGAGAAGATGGCAAGGAAAGGGAAGGAAAGAGGGAGAGTTTGCTGGAAGGGAAAGGGGAAGCACCGCAAGCGCATAATTCAATTTTTCTGCTCGTTTTGCACGGCGCTCAACGAACGTCGCTCAACTCCGCTGGGATGTGTCTATCCAGCGGGTAACTTCGACTCGACTCTGCTCGACTCGACTCGGATCTGTTCAGTTCCCGGAAAGGAACAGGAAGGACAGTATTCCTCCCATATTAGCGACACGTGGCCTTCTCTCCATTCGGCATATGCGGTTTTAGTCCTTGCCCCGTTATTTATTCGTTTGTAATTACGTGTGTTCTAAACAAAATCCCGGCGCACTTGAAAATGTAACGCGTCCCATTTCCCATTTTCCATTTCCCAGTTCGGCATGCTCTTTTCAATGCTGTGCCACGTGTTTCGTGTGGAATGGGAAATGCTGAATTGAAAGCGAGTCAGGTTGGATTGGACTGAATTGGGTGTGTCTCTTGGTTATTCCCTGCGCATTAGCGACAACTCTAAGCCATTTGGACATTGTCAACAATTTTCGTATACAACTTTTGGCTTTGCCTTTGTCTTTCTCGTTATCCCGAACGACGCGTGTCCTGTCTCAGTGACTCCCATCGTGTCTCCTTCGTGGCAGTTGTCAACAAATTCGGACTGGCTTTTAGCTGCGGCCTTAGCTTGTCAATTCAATTCTTGCGTGGGATCGAAAAACATGTGAAACATGAATCGAACTCATAATTGTGACAGCATTTGATGGCAAGACTGGGATTGTGGTGGATTTTCTGAGCTAAATTTAACACAAGTTTGCCAGAAAATGTCTGCAAACAATTGTTTTCTTATGATTTTCAATTGAAATAATTCTTATTGAATTTTTTCTCCGAATCTGGCTATGTACCTAAAAGTTTGTATTATATATAGACACATTCAAGTCGAGAGTCGAATATAATTAAATTATTCTTTATAAAAATGTCGAAACAATTTACTCAGAAAACGAAAATTCGGGAAAAAATTAGGCATCGAATTTAACCCATGACAGAAAAAACAAAGATACTTTTCCCAATTTTTTTGCATCCTAATTTTAGTATTCTAAATATTTTCTAGTTAAAATTCCTAATTTATGATTCCCAATTTTTTCTTCACAACTTTGAATTCCTAAAACTGTTTTCCTTATTTTTTTTTCTTCTTTTTTATAATTCTTAAAAAAAGTTTCGAAATTCGTATGTGGTACCAATTAAATCTCAGTGAGTAATATAAAAATCAGTGTAAATAATTTTGGAATTCAAATATCTTTCATTTGTAGAAAAGAGGATTTTTCAAAGAATTTTTTCTGTCCTTGTAGTTAAAGAAACGTTAAGCCAACTTTTTAATTATTTCCATCATATTTTTAGTTCATTTTAACACCCAAGACAGCATGCGAAATGAGTAAAACTAAACGAATGCGATAATGCACTCAGTTTAAGGTTTATGCTGTTGTCCTTAATTGAAAAACACTTAAGCTCCCGAGCTGAAAATGCTTTTCCCTAAGCCAAGGCAACCGCATTTTTCTGCCCCTTGGAACTCGAACCACATAAAGTGCAACACATGCCACATAAATGATCCGCTTTCAACGCTTTTGAAAAACAAGTTGAACCACACCCAACATTTACACCCACTCACACACACACACACAGAACTATACAGTTGAATCAGAAAGCAACAGTGAAAAAGTTTGCATAATTAAAGGCATAAATAAATAAGTGTCAGCTGGAAAAAGCTGGATTGGGTAGAGAAATAGCTGGTAACTAAAATCCATTTGGACAGACAAATGGCCAAAAGGCAATCCGAGATGACGAGTTGGCGAGTTGGCCTCGTCTTGCCACCTGGCTAAGATCTTTGTACTTTGTACTCACCCTCAAGCGCTCGATTCCTTGAAATTAAAGCGAGCACCAACTCGGGATTTGGGTCATCATGGTCGACAGGCAGCACACCGCCGACACCAACTCCGACTCCAACTCCAGCCAGCTGTGGATGATTGTGCTGACCAGCGAGCAGGTGCGATGCTTGCGGCGTGGGTGGCAATTGTTGTTGCTGCTGCTGCTGCTGTTGATGAATATGTTGCTGATGCGAATGCGGATGCTGGTGATTATCCATGACTGACAGATGCTGTGGCTGTGGCTGATGATGATGTTGATGTTGATGTTGATGCAGCGGCGGTGGCGGTTTCAAAGTTTGCATCATCTCTAAACCCAGTTGCATGCACGCTCAACAACAACACCAACAACAACAACAAACTCACAGCAACAACAGTTGATTGCCACAATATTTTGATTTGCTATTTGCAGTTTTTGAATATTCCTTTTTTTTCTGCTGCTTTTGGCTACTTTTCACTCGTGTCGTATATATTGATTTGTAGCAATTTCAGTAAACTAGTTACAATTAACTTGCCTGCATTTTGCAATAAAATACATAAATAAATAATTTTAATATATATATATTTTAATTAAAACACTTTTCTTTGATTCACACACGCGAGAATACCGAGCAATCCCAGCTGCTGTCTGCCCCGGCAAAGCGGCGAAATTGTTTAATCACGAGACACGGTTGCTGTTTTTTTTTGTCGAATAATATTTCTATACTTTGATGCAGGCGGCACTGTCTTTAGATAGCGTTAGATTGGATCGTTCGGTTGTTTGGTTGGTCGGTTGCTTGCTTAGTTGACTGTTTAAGAACTGGCACTTGCTTGGGGACTACTGGCAATGGCACTGGGTAAAGCGCCGTCGCCGTCGTTGCCCCGACGCGTCGATTTTTCTTATCAGAGAAGCGAAACGCGCAGCGGTTTCTTTGGTTTCGTTGCTTCGGTTCGATTGTACGACTGAACGAGTGTGTGTGCGTCTGTGTGTGCATGTATGTACCTCAGAGATACTGTGCTTTAACATTCACTAGTTGCCCTTCTGTATCCATTTGGACTCTAATAAGTAATACTACCTTACAGTAACTAGTCTGCACATGACAAAAGTAAAAGCAAAATGTGTGTGTTTTGCCTATCTAGCTACTGAAATGTTGCAATTTAAAGTATGTATGTACATTGTAACTTCTAAAATGAAAAAAAAAGAAAACAAACTATTTTCAAATGTTGCACGGAACTTTTGCTACCTTTAAAAGTCAGCACTTTAAAGTAAACTAACTAATTCTTTGACTTAATATTTTAAAGTCACTTAAGATTTTAGCAAATTTATGATTTTTATATTATGTTTGCATTCGTTGACTTAGTATTTTAAACTCAATTAAGATTTTAGCAAACTTATGATTTTTATATTATGTTTGCATTCATTTTAAAAATTATTTGTTGAATTTAACATTTAAAATGATGCATTTCTTGAAATTCACTTAAGATTTTAGAAAACTTATTAATTTTAAAAATTCTTTGTTGAATTTATTATGATTTTTTTTAGTAAATTAATAGTGATTTACTTATTTAATTAATGCTTTCCTAATGAGTCTTCACTGGCAAATGATTTTGCAAATTTAACATTTAAAATTATGTATTTCTTAAAATTCACTTAAGATTTTAGCAAACTTGTGATTTTTATATTATGTTTGCATCAATTTTAAAAATTCTTTGTTGAATTTATTATGATTTTTTTAGTAAATTAATAGTGATTTACTTATTTAATTAATGCTTATCTAACGAGTCTGCACTTGCAATTGAACTACACTTTTTTTTTGCACTCAGTTCTAAATAAATTTAACATTTAAAATTATCTATTTCTGGCAATTCACTTGAGATTTTATCAAACTTTTAAAATTTATATTTTATATACAGTTTGAAATAATTTACGATATTTGTTGTTGAATATTTTTCGTTGTTTTCATTAGTTAAATTTGTGCCTCAAATTCCAGTTTCCACATTCACTCGTTCGCCATTTTGCGACGGCAATTGGCAGCGCGAACAGAAAGAAAGCTCCGACAAAATGGCGGCGGCTAAACGGCACAGCACGAATGCTCGTTTGTGTGACACGGCACTGCACGGCACGGCACGATATGGCAAGGCAGCGGCAAAGGCAAACAGGCATGACAGCAGGGCATGGCAACGCTGGCAAAAGCTGACGGCCGTCTGTTATGTTGTTTGCGACTCGCTTTTTCCGTTGTTGTTGTTGTTGTTGCCTGCTATTTGTGGCACTCGTGCTGCAGTTTTTTTTTTATTATTATTTTGTTTTTTTTTTCTTCTTTTTTGCGCACTTTTTGACGCTTTTGTTGCCGTTGTCGCTGCTGCTGCTGCTGTTGCTGCTGATGTTGCTGTTGCTGCTGCTGCAACTGCGACTCCTGTTATTGTTGTTGTGTGAGCTTTTTTATTTGACTTTTACGATACTTTTTATGCCGTTTGCCTTTTTGTGTGCAAATGTACATACATATGTGTACGTGTACGTGTGTGTGTGTGTGTTTGCTAGTGTGTTTACCAATTGATCTTAATGTGACACAAATGATATGGTAAAATCCTGGCAGCCAGGATAGCAGGGAAACACAACAATTGGGAAGGCGACGGCAATAACAACGACAACAACAACGGCGACAGCGACATCGTCGACATTTTTATGCTGTTTTTAGTATGCGCCTTGTTATGCTCAACTATGGCGCCCCCGTTCCCGTTCCCCTTTCCGTTCCCACCGTCATGCTCCCCTCACCAGTCCTAGTTCCATTCCTATACCTATTTCCGTTTCCGTTTCTCGTTCTCGTTCTTATTCGCTATGCGGACAGCATTACAATATTTTGTGAAACCTAAAACTTTGGCAAAAGTTTAGCTCTCGAGAATTTCGAGTTATAACTGCTAAAATGTATTGCGGCAACAACAACAACAACGGCAACAACAACAGCAACAACAACGGCAACGAAAACAGCAAAAATGAAGCAACGCCTGGCGACACCTTCGACGTGGCCCCAAAACAACAGTCAACAGCACTTAAAAGTCAGCGACGGCAGTGGCATAGCACAAATATGAGAAACTTAACTCAAAAGTCCAAGTCAATACGCTCGGTCAACACAAAAGCAGCAGCAGCAGCAACAACAACTACAACAACAACAACAACTCTGAAAACTTTGCTTGTCTTTCCTTCCAGGGCCAAAAGCAAGCACCGCCCCTTTATATTGAAAACATTGGAAATCGTTGATAATAGCAACAACAACAACAGCAACAACAAGAACTAAGAACGAATTCCCCTCCGCTGCTGTTAGCATTTTGGTCATGCGCGAGAAATTCGTTATCTTATCGCTGTCGACGCCATTAAACTGGAAATCGTTTTGGGTGGGAGGTTGCTGACTGGATTGTTCAAGGGTTAAAGGTATTCCAGCGACTGCGCAGTGCATGCGACTGCAGTGTGGCGAAACACTCAATCATCTTGGGTCACCCTGTGTACAATACCCTGTAATTGTTAATATCGAAAGTGCATGATAAACAGATCGAATTAAATGCGTACTTAGGTATAACAGTATGTATGTATGTGGAAAGCACAGGCAGCTATATCCTCTTCAGAGCTGTTAATTAACATAGCAGAGAGCGGCGAGAGAAAGAGAAGAATATACGATCTGTAAACAGAGACAATCCACACGCATGTACAAAGTGCTCTGTAAAGAAGTTTTGCTGTTTAACAGTCGCTGTTAGATCGTAAGGCTTGGACCGTTGTAGTGCAGTGGTCGGAACCTACACATTCATGTTTGCATTGCATTTTTGTTCGTCTAACAGCGGAATAACAGCGACATAACAGAAACAAATCGTAGCAGCGACATGTTATTTGATACTGCAGTTTAATAACAGTGCTAGTTAGTGTCGAAATAACTTAAGAATCTTATTGAAGGAAATTAATAATTGAAAATTTTTTTTATAATATCAATTCAATACAAAATTAGAAAGAAACCACAACAAATTTTTATTTTTCACTATAATTTATTCTTTTTCTATTAGTTTTTATTTATAATTTAAAAATTAAAATGTTATTTTAAATAATATCAAATTATTTCAACTGCCTTAAAAATTAACTTTTCTGTTTTTCAATCAATATAATTTATATATACATTTTGTATAGGGTATCTCTGAGTTGGTCCCTCGAAAATGCTTTCAACAAGCATACACGTCTGTCTGTCTATCTGTCTGGAAAACTGTAACTGGTGCGTCCTAGTGGATACAAGTACGCCCAAACCGCCAGCATGGCATTTCTGTTTTCGCATTTATTTATGAACCGCTTAAAGCGCGCCAAACACTTTGAACCCCACAGGCTGACACCACCCCAAGCCACAATCATGTACATTAGTGAAGAACAACAGCTGGTGGTCATACCTTGACCGAGTATCGCAGTTTTCTAGTCAACAATGTGAGGAGTATTCCTCATAAAACAAATGTCATTTCATTTTTTTATTGATTTATACATTATTTATAGATTTATTTTGTGATGTGTATATCGTTTAAGTTGAACTTAATTTCCAATGAATTTTAAAAATTAAAAGAATATTGTTTCAGGCTCGTTGAAATAAATTATACATACTTATAATAATTCAAATTTAATATTATCCAAAACTTTTTGGTATCTAGACTTGGAATTATAAGATTATATTTTCTGGCTCGTTGAGATACACTGCCATTCAACTGAATAGGTTCATGGTTACCGAGGTAGGAATTGGGCTGTAAATCCTAAACCAATGTTCCGATTTACATGAAATTTGTACCTATAACTCTCTGATCTTATCTTAATTAGATACCAAAGTATGATTTTCATAAACTTAATATTTATTGCGTATTATTTTTTTTTCTGAAAGGGTAACTAATTTAATGCCTTTTTTTTCGTTCATCTGAATAGGTTCAGCTGAGTTAAGTTTTAGTTTGTGATGAAACTTCGCGATAAATCGACAAAATTGGTTTGCAAATTAGTAAATTAATATATTTTCTTTATATTAAATGAAAAATTAGTCGTGAATAGCAATTTTCCGAGTACGAAAGAGGCCAAACCCAGGCCTATCACTAAGGTGGTCTTGGCCATATCCAAATCGTTAAAAAAAATTGGAGGGAGCCAAAATGTTGTGAGTAACGTTTGAAGAAACAATGCCGAATATGACAAAAATATCAAAAACGGAGTCAAATACGCGACCCCTGCGGCACACAGGTGACATATTGCTCGTACTGCATCCAATTTCCACCTGTCAGATTCTAAAACTAAAAAAATTTGTGGTGTTAAAGCAAGTGTATAAACTTTAAATCGAGTGATTTGTTGGTTAATCATCTAAAGTGATTAAAACTTAAAAAAAAACCACCATTTAATCATCCTTGTAAAGCTACACGACTGCATTTTGCAAGTTAAATGTTCAAGTTCTCAAGTTCCATAGACTGTTACTGATCTCCACACTATTACGCCTTCTTTAAACGTGTTGCGATGGCTGAGAAAATGCTCTTCTTTTCAAAGATCATGTTAGTAATAGTTGTTAGTATCTACTTAGTCCAAATTTAATTTCTTTTCGTCGGAAAAGTCGATGTTGTGCCATTCCTTCATCCAGCTCATGTGTTTGCGAGCTAAATGCTGTAGTGAAGCTTTACGTGGACGATTTTGCAAACCAATTTTGTCGATTTATCGCGAAGTTTCATCACAAACTAAAACTTAACTCAGCTGAACCTATTCAGATGAACGAAAAAAAAGGCATTAAATTAGTTACCCTTTCAGAAAAAAAAATAATACGCAATAAATATTAAGTTTATGAAAATCATACTTTGGTATCTAATTAAGATAAGATCAGAGAGTTATAGGTACAAATTTCATGTAAATCGGAACATTGGTTTAGGATTTACAGCCCAATTCCTACCTCGGTAACCATGAACCTATTCAGTTGAATGGCAGTGTACATTATTTATAATAATTACAATTTTATCTAGACTTGGTATTTTAAATTTTGCATTGATTTTTTCTGGCTCAACCCGTGCTGTCCAATAATGTAATAATCTTTCCTCACACTAATCTTGATTAGCAAAGACATCGAATTTAAATCGTGCCCTTGAAATTTTAAATCCAACACAAAAATAGGCTGGAGCTTGTGAAATGCAGTCAATGGTTCATCGATGCACTGACTTGGCCTATTGGTCCGATGCACTCCCATCAAACTACGCTTACAAAATAACAGATGATATCTATCTATCTATCCATCTATGCATCTATCTATCTATCTGTCTATTTGACTATTAAATAGACACGTTGACTGTGACTTTCAAAATTTTGAGCACGGTTGGATGACAAGCCAAATTGGATAAAGACGAGGAAATGTTATGCATTTTAGTAATTTAGATATATTTTTGCCAAGTGACAATAGAAAAGACAAAATAATAGTTATTACAAACCGGATTGTTACAACAATGAATTATCCATTAGGTGCATTGAGAAAAATATATGGTTAAGTATTTGTTTGCTAGCTAACAAAGCTAATCAAAAGTTGAAAAAATTCGACGCAATATTAAAAACTTATTCCCATTTTGTTAGAGTGTTAAATTTTTAATTTCTCAAATATTCTCAAATAATAAAACAATTAAAAATATTTTATTTAATAACTTAAGAATATCTGAAAAGTAGGAAATTAAGAAACGTTGATTAAAATTCTAAATATTTTGGAATAAAATCGGTCTTTTATTTTTCCAGAATATCCTTCTGTTTTTTATTTGAATTTAAGTTTGTATGTTTTCATCTTAATCAGCATATTTAACCAACTACTGTGACAGACTCATTTTCTTTTTCTCAGTGTAGTCGCTTTATTAGACAATTAAACGCATTTTATTAAAATTTCTTGGACGATTTTCACGTTTGCTTATGACTTTTTTATATTTTCTCATTGGTATAATATTGTGTTGATGCGCTTGTGAACAGTCTTAATGTCGTTTTCTGAACGTCGCGTCGTCAGAGTTATATAAATCTCGCCAATGGTATCAAAAACTTGCTGGCTGTGCACATTTTGACACATGCCTCTTCAAGTTTTGTTTTGTTGATAGTTTAGTCGTGTCTACAACGAAGCGTTTGGATTTAACCCGCTTATCGAGGCTTTGACATGTCGCAGCGAGTTCATTTGTAGATCCGAATGTCAACGGTGAACAAGTAAAACAGTCTGACAGCGGATTAAATAAATATCAGAAAATAGTTAGAGATTATTAACGCTCAAGCGCATCTTTAAAACAGGATATTCTTATATCTGCACTATGGACTTTGATGAGTTTCGCGAATTTGGTCATGCATCAATTGAGTTTATTATCAATTATCTGAGCAGCATACGTGAGAGGTGTGTGTGTGTGGGTGTGTGAAAAGTGTTTTCGTTATCCTTTTAAGCCACTTCGATACTTCCACAGAAATGTGCTATCAAGCGTGGTGCCCCACGAGGTCATCAACCAACTGCCGAGACAGATACCCGAGCAACCGGAGCACTGGCGGCATATACTCAACGACTTGGAGAACATTATCCTGCCCGGATTGACACACTGGCAGTCGCCCTACTTTAATGCCTTCTTTCCATCATCGACATCCGCTGGCTCCATCATCGGAGAGCTGCTCACTGCCGGAATCGGAGTCTTGGGCTTTAGCTGGGTAAGTTTCGCAGTCAGAAATTCTGATTTCACGTTATACTATTGTACTTAAATATAACGTAAAATTCTTGTATAATTACATTATTTACAATATTAATTACATTAATTACAAGAATTTAACGTTATACTATTGTACATTATATAGCGTGAAATTCTTGTAATTATTGACCAAAAATCAGATTATGATAGATTTATATTCGATTTATATTCAAATATTTTATGGTGATATTGGACACGTTCAAAATAAATAATTTGCAAAATCTAGAAGCCTTGACAAATTTAATTTATATTATATATCCAGTAGTTGTAACCAAAAAAAATTGCTGTGTAAGGGAAAAATAAGCACTACCAACCGTTCTGTCTATTTGTCAATCTGTCAAACCGTATGAATTTCTAGATCTTGAAGTCGGGTCTCTTCCGAATTCCGATAACTAGTCGAAATGCCACAAAACGAGTTGATTGCTGTTTCGAATTCCGAAAATCGACAATAATTGTCGTTTTTAAAACGTGTGCTGTAGAGTCGTCGGATTTGAAAATAAATGACATTTAAAACATTAAAATAATTAACTAAAATTATAAACTAAAATTGAATAATTTTAGAACCATTTACACTTCAACTTTAAATAGTTGAAGTATTTCTTAAAAGAGTTTTTTTAAAAGCATCGATAAAATATTTTTTAATAGACGAAACCGAGCTGTTCTGAATTTAACCTGAATACTTAACTTGAATTTTCGAAACCGAGTTCGAAAAGTAAAAACAAGCCTATTTGGATCATGTTCGTTTTCGTTAAGTTTTTACTTTTTGAAAACGTTTGGAATTCGGAACAGGCCTGAATTTCTAGCTTTCAAAACTTGTATACAGCTTTCTGCAGACTAGAAGTTCACTTAAGAGTTTTCATAACTAATAAATTACCTCCTTCAATTAAAAAAATCTACTTACTTTAATTTTGTTATAAGTACTCGTATTTATTCTAAATGAAACATATTCATATGAAAGCTAAGCTTCAATTTTCATTAAGATATTCGATGGAGAATAAAAAGAAGTCTGTGCTAGTCGAGTACTCTATGTCTTGCTATAAGTAATTAAGTTATTAAGTTATTTTTAATAGCCCTATTTTTCACTTTCTTTAATTTATGTTGACATTGCAAAATTTGCTGAAAACAATAAGAAAAAGAAACGACTTTTGATTACATATATTATTGTTATGATGGCAATTACAGTTTACGCACTATTTTATAATTGCCAAAAACCAGTTAGAAAATAGTTTTCGAAAAGTTTTTAAAAGGTTTTTCAAATAGCTAAATAAAACTGCTGATAAATTTTAATTATGTCAATAAAATTATGCAGGTCAGATGATAAATTTACCTAAAACAAAATGATACTTATATGATAATTAAATCTAATTGGATTAATAATTTATACATAGTGCTGACAAATGAATATTCAAAGAAGTCATAAAAATGTATTAAGTTGAGTTCTTTAAATCTGAGATCAGGGTATCTTCTTGTTGACTTATTTTCAATAAAACTAATTATTTTTGCTCTTCAAAACAAAAAACTACTAATTTTTTACCAAAAAAAAAAAAAACATAATAGAATAAATGTTGTCAATGAGACAGCTTGAAAATGGGGAATAAGAGAAAACATTGAGTATAAGAAAGGGTTAGAAAAAAGAAAGAGTGAGAAATTGAAGAAGAGAACGGAAAGAGACCTATTTTTGGTATGTATTTTGAAATACATTTTTTAAAACTGAAGTATGCTAATATATGTTTTCAATATTATTATTTAGCAAATAGGATAAAAAATCATTACAATCATTATAATAAATAATATTATTATTATTGAATTCTAAATTCAAGATAGCATAGTAATTTTTCTTGACGTGAGTTTATTTAATATCACAATAAAGTTATGAGAGTAAACTTTATTTTGAAAACAATTGCACCTTTATTACTACAGCTAAGATTTGTGCAAAACATGAAAGTATCATTCCACTATGAGGTGTAATATACGATGTGTATGGTGAGAGCTACGCTTTAAGAGAAACCTGTTGGGCATGAGAACAGCTGTGAACAGTTTGAGAGCAGCTGGGAACAGTTGGGAATAGTTAACAACAAACGGTTAAATCCGCAGTGAATTTACACAATTTGACGCGGCAATAATTTAAATGAAATTTATCTTATAAAATCGAGAGTATAAATTTGAATGATGTATTACTAAAGATACTGTATCTTTAAGATACTTAATTAATTTTTACAATTATTGTACTACTTGTACTATGATATTCCTTGTAATTTCCGTGACCATAAAATTAGAAAGGAGACAATTGTCTAATTGCTTCGTCGAACAGATGATTTCCATTGTCAGTTTGTTTTCTTAGATTTGTTTATTGCAATTAGACGGAGTATTGACGTCTCTTAAGAGTCGCTTCAATGGAAAATGTCTCTGTCTCTTACTCTGGCTTTAGTTCTCACTCTGATTTTGACTCTTTCTCCGACTTTGGCACTGGGCTTGGGCCGGGGTATAAAAGCCGCTTCGCTCGCGGTCTGTGGCCACAGAGTTAACGTGAACTTTGCAGTTGCAACACATCAACCAAAAATAAAAAAAAGAGGGAAAAGACAACAAGTTAGTCCGACAGGTGGACAGGTGTTTCGAGCTTTGTAAACAAAACAAAACATAAATAAAAGGCAAACAAATCGCGAAAAGTACAAATAGAAAAGCGCTAAACAACTACGCCGACAATTGGAGAATTGATTTCGATTTCGAATCCGAGACCCATAAAACGTGACACTATTTCACAAAATGGATGCAAAATCGTTTCGCGAATTTGGCAAAGCGGCCGTCGACTTTGTCGCCGATTATTTGGAGAACATACGCGATCACGATGTGCTGCCCTCCGTTGAGCCGGGTTATCTGCTGGAACAGCTGCCCAAACAGATGCCCGAGTCACCAGAGGATTGGCACCACATTCTGACCGACATAAATCGGGTGATCAAGCCAGGAATTACCCATTGGCAGTCACCGAATATGCACGCCTATTACCCCACAAGTGTCTCCTATCCATCGATTGTCGGGGAAATGCTCGCCAGCGGATTCAGCGTCATCGGTTTCAGTTGGGTACGTCCAATTTGAGTTGCAGGTGAAATCTCATTGTTTAATCAAGCTAAATGGAGGCCCTTTGTCCGCTCCGACCAGAGATAAGTGAAAGCTACAACAAGTTGAGAACTCGTAAAAAAAAAACAGGTTGTCAACAATACTGATGATGAGTATCTTCTATTGAGACTGATTGCACACTCAGGCTCAAGACTGGGACTGGGTCAAGTTCGATACAGGTGTCTGTCTTGGTGAAATTATTAAAAACAAAATTAAATTTAAAAAAATAGGAAGATTGCAAGAGCAACAAAGACAAGGAATGCATACAAGTGTCTAAAAGTGTTTAGAATTTTAAAGGAAATTAAAATCTTAGGTCTATGACAACAAGAAATGGATTTTTAGTTTATTTTAGTGATTAATTCCTACTGTTACCCATATATAGTACATCTAATTGTAAATGAATGGTGACACGTTATTGATTATGCTCACCTAGAATTGAAGTAATTTCAGTGTTTCATATATCTTTTTCAGGGATTGCAAATAATGATTTTCTTTTTTTTTTTTAATAAAAAAATACCACATTTATAAAAGACCTAGAAAATAATGGTTTACACTAAAATGTTTATTGCAAAAGCAATCTCTGTATTTCCACTATTATTTTTATTTTGATGATTTTTACTTTTTTTTCAATGAAAAACATTATTTGTGAGTAATTTTATACAACTTAGACCATAAACATTATTTTTGATAAATAAAAATAGAACTCAAAAATAATTATTATGAATGGTTTCATTTTTTTTTTTTGCTTAAAATAAAACTCAACACTAATTTACGGCTTCTGTTTTCAAATTTTTACCAATATTTTTTTATATAACTACCCCCATAACTACCTCCCAGCCAAATTTTTTTTATTTTCGGTTTTAGTTTTAGATTTTATTATTTGTAGCTTTCACAAAAAAAAAAAACAATTTAAACTCGATCTTCTTTAAGACTTGTGAAAAATAATAATAAATAAATTATTAATTTTAATTATTGTACAAATATTGTGCCCAATAATTAATACTAACCTAGCGGCTGCATAAACATTATAGTAGGTATATTTATTTAGTATTTCAGTATGACACAAAGAGACCACATCCAATTAAAATATATTAGAAAATAAAAAATTTAATTTAAAAAAAGAAAGTCCTAAACGGATTTACAATTGAATCAAATGACTTTATTGACAATTATATATTTCTCCGCCCCTCTACAGATCTGCAGTCCGGCCTGCACCGAGCTGGAGGTTGTGGTGATGGACTGGCTGGCCAGATTTCTGAAGCTGCCCGCGCACTTCCTGCACGAGTCGGAGGGGCCCGGAGGCGGCGTCATTCAGGGATCCGCCAGCGAGGCTGTGCTGGTCGCTGTGCTCGCGGCACGGGAGCAGGCGGTGCGCAGCGAGCGGGAGAAGCATCCAGAGATGAGCGAGAGCGATATACGGGGCAAGCTGATTGCCTACTCCTCGGATCAGAGCAACAGTTGCATTGAGAAGGCGGGCGTTTTGGCAGCCATGCCGATCAAGCTGCTGCCCGCCAGTGAGGATTATGTGCTGCGTGGTCCAACTCTCAGGGCGGCCATTGAGCGGGACGTGGCTGCGGGATACATTCCAGTGATCTGCATCGCCACGTTGGGCACGACGGGCACCTGTGCCTACGACGACATCGACTCCTTGGCGAGTGTCTGTGAGGAGCATCGGGTGTGGCTACATGTGGATGCCGCCTATGCGGGCGGTGCCTTCGCCCTGGATGAGTGTGCCGAGCTGCGTCGTGGCTTGGATCGTGTGGACTCCTTGAACTTTAATCTGCACAAATTTATGCTGGTCAATTTCGACTGTGCGGCGATGTGGCTGCGGGATGCCAACAAGCTGGTGGACAGCTTCAATGTGGATCGCATCTATCTGAAGCATAAGCACGAGGGTCACACACAGATTCCCGATTTCCGTCATTGGCAAATTCCATTGGGTCGCCGGTTCCGTGCCCTGAAAGTGTGGATTACATTCCGAACCCTGGGTGCCGAGGGATTACGTGCCCATATGCGCAAACACATCGATTTGGCTGCCCAGTTCGAGAGTCTCGTGAAGGCGGATTCACGTTTCGAGCTGATTGCTCCACGTGCCCTGGGCTTGGTTTGTTTCCGGGCCAAGGGCGACAATGAGATTACGTCACAGCTGCTGCAGCGTCTGATGGAGCGCAAGAAGATTTACATGGTCAAGGCTGAGCACGGTGGCAGACTGTTTCTCCGCTTTGCCGTCTGCGGCATGGACCCCAAGCCGACGGACATTGAGTTTGCCTGGACGGAGATTGAGACCCAGCTGACCGCTTTGGCTGCCGAGCAACAGGTGGACACACGCAAGCCGGGAGAAATCGCCGATTTAACGCAGCACCTGACTGGCTTACAGCTGACAGATGAAACGTTGCAGCGTTAATCAAGCAATTTAAAAAACATCACTGACATATACACAATATTTATGTTTAATTTGCTTTATTTCATTCTACGCATTGGAAAAATAGCAGTTAGTTAAGGTTTAATAAATGGACACACTTATAACAAATCACAAACGAAGATGATTTATCAATAAATTTAAATTTTCTTATTTGAGCGCCAATTATCTAATATCGATAAATGTAATCGGCATGCAAGCTCACAGTGCTGCCAGACCAGCAGCTCTATCGCCTGTTATACTCAAGGGGTGATGTTAAATGCTCTTCGAAAATTCGATGGCTTTAATTTTCAAGACTTAGCACTTTTGGGAATATTTGAATAAGTAAATCTTAAATAAATAAGAGAAATGCAAAGTGATAAACCCACTTACAGTTTATTTTTAACATGACTGTTGTTGACTGTAATTTGACATGGCTGTACCCATGAAGGAAGTCTCGTCGGCTGCCGAATCGTTCGGGTTTTCGGTCGCTATCGTTCAGTACACGTTCAGTGCGTGCTTGCTATCCCTCTCCCTCGTACTGATTATTAGTATAGTTAACGCCCTACTTTTTGCCGACGAGACCACCTTATAATTATTCCATCATGGCTGTACCAAGGTGGATTTATAAGAAGGTGATGTATTCGCTCTCTCTCGGGGCGAATCTGTCAGAGGAAGTCTGACGTGAGAAAGACAACAGAGATAAATATATAGAAAAATTGGCATGTCTGTCGGTTTGTTCCTGTAGCAAACGACCCTAGTTTGCCAAGGAGTATTTATTAAGGTGACGTCGTCACCACAACTGCTCTCTTTAGAGGGAGCAAATATTTCACATTATGCCTGTAAACAAGGTGTATTTATTATAGTAAATACACCTTGGATTGAGCGACATATTTTGCACACACGGGGTATTTTTCAGAGAATTTAATAGAACCGCTTACTACGACGTTTGTGCCCCGAACAAGAGAGCACGTATAACGAATACATCGCCCACCTACTTATAATTCCACCTTGGGCTGTACAATGTTAAATGTGTTGATAACAGCCAACAGCTGATTTGAAAACAGCTGTTAATTGCAAGCATTTTTCGCACAACGAAGTCAAGATGCGCTGACTGTGAATATTAATTTATTTATTAAACAAATGACTCGTGTGCTTTATAAACACATATGTGCTAATGTTAGCCATTTTAGCTGCAAGGATATGCATTAGAAAACTAAATGTGAAATCTTACAAACTGGCTGCTTTGTTGCACAACTTGCAAAGTAGTAATGCAGGGTATACAAATGTGTGTATATTTAGATTTGATAAGTTTTCAAGGTTAAGCTTTTAGTGTCAGCATTAAAATTAAAACAAACAACAAACGAAAGAAAGCACACAACCAAAATTCACAGTTCTCACAATAAAAAGCAAGAAGACAACATCAAAAACACATTTCGAAATTGATATGCAATGGTAATTATTTAAGTTACATACAAATACATAAATAAACTCTCAATTTGTTGCACATACACAGTTATGTATAAACTAGCCAACAGGCGCAGCTTATACTATGCAACGGCACTCAAGGCTGAGCTCACGGGGCTGCAGCAGCACGGAGGAGGGGGGCGGCAGCACGACTTCAGCCACAATCTAGAGGCGGCCAAACATAATGCACGGATTGTGGTCATCGGAGCTGGAATTGCGGGCTTGTCAGCGGCCCAGCATCTGTTGTCCCACGGCTTCCAACGAACTCTCGTGCTGGAGGCAACCGAGCGCTATGGCGGACGTGTCAACTCCCAGAAGTTCGGTGACACGTTCTGTGAACTGGGCGCCAAGTGGGTCAACATCGATGGCTCCCATGATTCCGTGTACGAGCTGTTGCGCAATGCCGAAGGCCTCACGAAGCGACTGAAGCAGCCGACACGCGTCCGATATGTGCATCCAGAGGGACAGGGGGATCATCAGGGGATTAAGGTGCCGGGCCGAATGGTGGAGCTGATTGACACGCTCTTCCGGCAGCTGTGTCGCGGCTTCCAGGTGCGCGATAAACTAAAGGACGGCGCTGATTTGCAGTCCCTGGACAATGTCATGAGCTACTTTCAGTCGGAGAGCGAGAAACTGATAACAACATCGTTCACGGAGCCCGCCGAGCAGCTGATGGCACGTGACATCTTTCAATCGCTGTTCAAGGACTTCAGCAGCATTCTGGGCTGTTGCCTGGAGTATGTGAACATCCAGCATGTTACCACATGTCCCTTGGAGGGACAGGAAACGAATCCCATTTATGTGCCCACAGGTCTGAACAACATCGTTGAGGAACTAACCAACGATTTGGATGTGGGACAGCTGCAAATTGGCAAACCTGTTGGCCAGATCCAATGGAAAACGTTGTCGGAACCGCAGAGTGTCGGCTGCGTGGATGGCAGTCTTTATCACGCGGATCACATCATTTGCACCTTGCCCTTGGGTGTCCTCAAGACATTCTCCTCCATACTGTTTAAGCCCACGCTGCCGCTGGAGAAGCTGCAGGCCATACAAAATCTGGGCAATGGCAATCCCGTCAAGATATATCTGTCCTACAAGCGGCCCATCAGTCGCTGGCTGAAATCCAATTTGCGTCCGCTGGGCTCGCTGCTCCAACTAAACGATCTCTCGTCCGGCTCCAATCCGAGTCCGCAACGCAGCTGGACCCAACAGGTGGTGGAGATTTCACAGCTGCCCACGAGCCAACATGTCCTGGAGATACGCGTCGGTGGCGGCTACTACGATGAGATTGAGAAGCTGCCGGATGCGCAGTTGCTGGAGCAGATCACAGCGCTGTTGCGTCAATGCCTTGGCAACTCCAAGGTGCCCTATCCCCAGGCCATGCTGCGCTCCAACTGGAACAGCTCGGCCTGTTATCTGGGCGGACGTCCCTACTTCTCGGTGAACAGCAGTGCCCGGGATGTGCAGAGTCTGGCGGCGCCTTTGGGACATGTTTCGCCCACGTTGCTCTTTGCTGGCGATGCCACAGCGTTGCAGGGATTCGGCACCATCGATGGGGCACGCTTCAGTGGCATTCGGGAGGCGCAGCGTATCGTTGATTTTTATAATAAGAAGCTTAGCGTTTAGCGCCCAGTCAACTAGTCAAAATTAACAGTTTATATTAGTGATGGGCACAAAATTTGAGTTCGGGAGCAGCCGCTAGCTCCCGGAGCCCATGTGTGCCCACCGCTGGTCATACATAGTAATTAATTATATACATAGTAATTAAGCACATTTATTAAATACGATTAGCGTTTAAAATGCAACAAACAACAATAACGATTAGTTCTATATGGATTGAATATTGTATGAAAAATTCCCTAAGCATGTCAGCTTCACATTATCATCTCTCATCCCTCATCTCCATTTGTATCTATTTCTCAGCCTCCATTTCATCGGCGGCAGCGCTGACCTCCTTCCATGAGTATTCCATGTCCTCGGGCTGTGTGAACCTCGAGCAGACGGCCATGCGCAAGAAGTAGACATCCCGGATCTTGGCCGGCACCATGTGAATCTTGCCGCGTCCATTGATGCGCTTCAGCAGCGCCTCGTTCCGTTCATTGGTGCCCTTGAGCCGGAAGCAGACCAGACCCATGTTCACCTCAGCAGCCAGCTCGAAACGTTCATCCGCCACACAGAGCTCACCAAACTGCTTGGCAAATCCGCAATGGCGTCGGATGTGGGCCTGGAGATTCTCCACACCATACAGACGCAGCACGAACCAGAGTTTGAGAGCACGGAATCGTCGGCCCAGTGGGATTTGCCAGTGGCGATAGTCGGGTGCAGATCCCTGCATGTCGTGCTTCAAGTAAAGGGGATCCACGTTGAAGGCATTCACCACCCAACTGGGATCCTTGAGCCACATGGCCGAGCAGTCAAAGTTGACCAGCATCCATTTGTGGGGATTGAAGTTGAAGGAGTCGGCGGTCTCGATGCCCTTCATGTGATGCCGATACTCGGGGCAGATGAAAGCGGAACCGGCATAAGCCGCGTCCACATGCACCCAGACATTGTGCTTGTTGGCCACGGCACCACATTCATCCAAGCGATCGAAGGCACACGAGTTTGTGGTGCCCAGCGTGACGACGGCATAGAAGGGTATCAGGCCATCGGCCAAGTCCTGTTCGATTGCCTTCTCCAGGGCATCGCCGCGCAGACGATTGTGCTCATCCGCCGGCACGGAGCGCAGCTTGACGCCGCCCAGGAGACCGGCCCGCTCCACGGAGGAGTGCGACTGGGCGGAGGCATAGCCCACCAGTTTGCCAATAATTGTATGCTCATCCCACTCGGGATGCTCCGCCTTCACCTGCTGCAGCTTCTTCGCCTTGGCCCCCAGTAATGCCACCAGTGTGGATTCACTGGCCGTGCCTTGGATGACGCCGCCGCCTTTGCCGCCGGAGCAGGCCAAGAACTCGGCAGGCAGATCCAACATCTTGCCCAGCCAATCCAACATGACCACCTCGAGTTCAGTGCACGCCGGACTGGCGATCCAGGTGAATCCAATGCAGGCAATTGCTCCGCTCAACATATCCGCCACAATGGCCGGATACGAGTTGGCCGTGGGGAAGTACGCATGGAACTTGGGACTGTGCCAGTGGGTGATGCCCGGCATGATGACCCTCTCGATGTCCTTCATCACATCCTGCCAATCCTCGGGCTTCTCTGGCGCCGCATCCGGAATCAGGGGCTGCAAGTAACCAGGCTTCACCTCCGGCAGGACGCGTCTGCAAGTTGGCAAAAGGGAAACACAATAATCAGATTTCTAATCTCATTAGCAACCATTCAAAAAGCTCTCAGCTAATTGAATTTCCCTAGCACAGGACTTGTTGCCACACTTGCAACTTGTTGCCAGTTGATTGAAAATCAATAAAATGTGTATAGATAAAGTTGATTGCACTACATTTGAGATACATTCAACCTTTTTAGAATACAGCAAAATTTAGACAGATCTCAAGATATTTCATAAATCTGTTTATAGTCTATCTACCGATTCAAGGCATATGTATATCAAGTTAAAAAATAAGATGAACATAGCGAAAAATTACTTGAATTAAAACTAATTCCTAAAAGTTATTTTCTGAAATTATTTTTAAATTGCTTATATTAATATTTTTACATTTGTATTTAATACTATGCTAATAGTTCAATTAAAAACATTTACTGATGCAATCAAATTTACTAATTAATTTTTGCAATAAAAAGCACAACAATTTTTTATTTAAATTAAAACAGAATTAAGTTTAAATTAAGAAAATTATCAGATGCTTATTCATTCATTAGCTTTCAATTGCAAACTTTTTAAATACTAGTACTTTCACTTACTGGCTTTGAATTTAACGCTGAACAACGTGTTTAAATAAATGAATGAATACTTTTGCGAGCCAATAACTCTGATAGATTCAATGCTAAACAATTAAAATAAAACTAAAAAAACACAAATAAAGGTTCAAGAACAATGCACAACTCAAAGTTGTAGGCAAAGTTATATGTATAATAATGAGGACCTTGAAGTGTCAGACATTATTAAGAAACTACATAATTGTAATTGTTGTAATTAATTAGCTGCAAATTTCAAAGCAGAATGGCAAAAAAAACTTGTGAAAGCTCGTAGTTAAAGTTGGGTACTATGTAGAAGGCCGAAACACAGACAATATTTAGACTTTCCTAAACATGACTCAATACATCACGATTTGTTTTAGTTAATATGAAATTGAGATTGATGCGGAAAGACAAACTGTGGGTCAATCAGAACGAACTTTCAAATTGTAAGGTCAATTCATGTTATTGAACAGATACAGAAACCGATACAGGTCGTAAATTGAATTGAATTTAATTAGCGTGCTGCACATTCTCACCTGTCTCGTATGTTTTCCAGGTATTCGGCTATATAATCCACCATCGATTTGGCAAAATCTCTGAATTCGGGCGCTTCCATATCGATCTGTAAATGTTATTTCATATAAATAAATTACGGGCTATAAACAAGTAATTTTATTTAACACATTATTCTTAAATGATTTGAGAGTCGGACACTCACCGAAACCTTCGGATCCAGTTTATCTGTCACCACATTGGCATTACCCTTACTTGGCAAGGGATTGGTCGGATTAGTGGATGCTTTGCTCATGTTCAATGATTATTATTAGTTAAGCTGTGTTAGTTGATGAATTGAATATGCAAAGTGCTTAAAAATGTTAGTGTGAAATTATTTAACATTTTTTTTTCAATTGGAATACTGATTGATAGTGACTTGCATATATACTTGCCTACACTATCAATTCCATAATCTAGGTATTTCTAAAGAAATAGTATAAGGAAACGTGCATTGAAACTCATCTAATTAAAATTTGGGCTGTAAAATTTATAACGCTTCACACTTTGAAAAATTTAATGTTTAGTGACAATAAATTTTTAATAATTTGTATTATGTTTATATAATCGTAAAAGTTTTAAGAACTTTTTAATAATAAAATGAAATTAAAAATACAATTTAAAGTCTTTTCAAATGTTATTCATTAGACAATTTAAGTACTCTCTTTATTCAAATTTTCAAATGATTTTCTTTGTGTATTGTATGATTAATTTATAATTGTTAAGCAAGTATGTTAATTTAACTTTCTCACATAATCTAAAAATATTATAGTAATGCCAATTCTAATTATAAAATGTTGTATCTAAATTTGTCTTTTATAATTACTTTAAAAATTCTCATCATTGTCTTATATGCACATTATCAAGTACTTATTTCTTTCTTAGGCAATTTATTTTTAAAACAATTTTATTTAGATTTAGATCTCGGCCAAATTTAGTAAGAATTTAGTTTTTAGTACAGTTTTAGCAAAATACTAGTTTAAGCAAGTGGCCAAAGTTGTTGTTTTTTTGCTCAGATATTTAGTGTTGCCTAAAGCAACAACTATGGCTGTAAAGATAATTCAAATGTAGTTACTTATTCTGCATTAAATAATCTTGTTTAAGTTGGAATTACGTTTATAAGCCCTACACGATTAAAACCAGTCCACAAAAGTTGTTTGGCATTGACAGATAAATACAGAAATGAACGAAACCAAATGAGAACAAACCAAAAAATCGCCAAGCTGATAAGATTTTTGAGAAAATTAAAGCTGACAAGGCTGAATTTGAAGTTAAAGCAGCGCTTAAAAGGTCATTTCGTAATATTACGTATACGCCTCGTGTTAATGTGTGTAAAATGTTTTGTTAAAGCACATTAATTGTTTAAATATGCCCAAGAGGCAAAAGTAAGAGTTCCAAACACACACACATATGAATGTACACTTACACACACACTCACACACACACACCCCAACACCGTTGTGCACTTAAGTTAACTTGCCTTTAATTATTTGCACTGTTTTGTTTTTTCTTGCCGTGGTTAAGTTCCGTTTTTTTGTTGTAGTGTATGTACTAAACTGCTAGTTTGTAGAACTAAAATTGATTGTAGCTGTTCCCGCTCCGGCAACCGTTGGCAACCAACTGAGTGCTGCTCAGCGAGCGGCCAGAGCTTATAAAGCATCGCTTCGTTGAAACTCCGAGCTGCTGAGCTCCGAGAGCAGCCACAGGACCGGTTCAAACGCCGTTCTTAATTCATTCCGCCAATGAATTTGTTATAAATAAATAAAATAACACTACAGGTGTGTGTGTAAAAATACGAGGAACTTTTCAAGTGCATTAAACTGCGCTCAGAGCAGAATCTAAATGAGTTACTTGTCGCTTAATGATCAAAGATACAACGGGAAGAATCCCCTCGCCGAATCATGAGTCAACCAAAGGTTGCGTGGGACTTTCCCAAAAACTAACAGCTGAAGAACAACAACAATAAATGTGCGAAGATAAAAAATAAAAACAAATTATAATTTACATTTCTGACGTGAAGGCATTTTTGCAACAGGTTTTGTGAGCAACCTGCTGCCAAGTTGGGACCTGAACGTATCTTGTATCTAGTAGATGCACGCGCGAGAGTCTCATAAATGACGTCAAAAGCTCTGCTCTCGATTATGCTCACGAGTGGACAAAGAGAGAGAGGGTGACAAAGGGGGGAATTTATCCAACTGTTGCGTGCCTGTGTCTGGCATTTGAACGAAGCCACTTTGGCAAATCACTTGACTGAATCAACAGATTTTTGCCATGCTTACGGCAATGTCGCTCTCATTGTGATTGGGATGCCACCCACATCAGCCCCCCCCCCATCCCAACTCCAAAGCTGAACTCCAAACCAACCCCAAGCAACTCTTGTGTATCTGAGTTCTGTTCCGTAATGAGGGAAGTGGAAGTGAAGTGAATGGAAGCCTTCATTTACTTTCCTTTTTTTTTGCTTATTGTTGAAGTGCTTCAATTTGATTTATGGCTGACTTGAGTTCAAAAGCTTGGACTTTTATGGAGGTTTTGGGTGCTGGTCCTTCTCTTCTTATGGCTTCTAGAAGTGGAGGATTGCATAATCGAGCGACGGTAGATTAAATAACATTTGTGAGAAGCGATAAATTGATAGTCCTCACAGAAAGAGAATAAGAATAAATAAATAAAATACATTTCTAGTTAGCGAATCAATATTTTGTGAAAAACTCTTTGGAACTTTTTCCGACAACAAAAGATATTTAAACTTTAATTCCTTTTTTTGTTAGGAAGTAGAAACGGGTAGAATTTAATAATTTATGGGTATTTCCAGGATCGAGAACGCGACATTTGTACGACTTTAAATGACAAAACAAATGGCAAAAGTTCACATTTTCAAAAATGTTTTTTCAGGTGTTTAATGCATTTTATCCACACTATTGTAATTAAGAAAGACAAGCTTTAAAGACTTGTCGTTTTCGAATTATTTTTAGAAAACATTGCATCTCGAACGCGACGAAAAATGGAAGTTATGTTTGACTTCAGCTTGATAAATGCGACAGATGAGTTTTTGGGTATTTTACGTTTTTGGGCGAGGTGGACCTTTTTCTAGGAATGCCCATATACGATTATGCGATTTGAAACCTTATACACAGACTAAACCATACAATAGACTATTTTCTAAAAAAATTATAATACAAATCTGAACATATAGTATGTAGTTTAAAATAGTAGTATATATGTTTAAATATGAAGAGCTATTTTTAATGGATGGATTCTATTGATGCTGAATGATAAAATATACTGATTATCGTCGAGATTGTTGAAGATTTATGGAATTTGGGCTATTGTTGAAGATACCTCAAAAAAGTGTACACATTTTGAATGAATCTGTTTATTCAAAAGTTCTCCGACATGTTCCTGCATCAATCGAATTCTATATACTATTTAGGAAATTAAAACTCAATTCCCCTAACTCATAAATTCATTAAATAATAAGTAATTATAGATAGGTAAGGGAATTTCATATTTAATATGTATTTATTGTATTGGATCCTTTTGTTCACATAACAAATTTTATATAGTCTCGCAAGATGTAACATTTTCTGGTCTTCCGTCTGGGTTCAGTGGGGAATTTATACGATGAGTTTCAGATGCGCGCATTGCAGTCCAGTCGACAAAAACAACGTCGAGCAACGAGCGCGCGCACAGAATCAGGCCAAAAAAGTGATTAAAATATTGGACCAATGCTTCTGCAGAAGGCGATGAGTTACAAATTGCATTGTTGTTGCTGGGGTATAAACAAAATCGAAAGTACTTAATAAATGCTACAGGTAGTTACAACTTAATCCACTAGGCACGTTATTGCGCAACAGTTGAGGGCAGATTGAGCAGCGTGTGCTGTCCACTGGGCAAATATGCAACGCCACGTGACCTCGATAGCTGGTATGCGATATCCTCAGCAGCCTCAATACGACGCAGCTCGACAAGACCATCGCCGGCCTCGCCAAACGATCTGGCCAGCAAGTCGGCAGCACCGGCATCGCCCTCAGCGGAGATAATGGAAGCCAACTTCTGTTGCTCGGCCTTCTCGACCACAAAACGCGCCTTCTCCGCCTCCTGCTGGGCAACCTGTTTCATTTCCACAGCCAGTGTGAACTCACGGCCGAAGGTCAAGTGCGTCAGCGAGATGTCATCCAATATAAAGCCGAATTGCTTGGCACGCAGAGTAAGTTCCTGGGAGACACGCTGCGACACCATCTGGCAACAAAGAGAATCTTGGTTAATACATGTGTTTAGCAGGGAATAAAACCCTAACCGAGACCGTAATAACTTTTAACCGGTAAAAACCAATTGAATTTTAAAACCGTAACCGAAAAAACTATGTTCATTTGACTGTGATATTCAAGATCGAATTTTCATAGCACTGAATAAGCGAAAATAAAATAAATTTGTTGAATGAAATATTAAAATTGTTAAAATGTAAATAAACTACTTCAAAATAAAGAATATGTGAATAAAAGTGTGAAGCATTAAGAAAGTAATGCCTTTTTAATTATTATTTTATTTTTGCAAAAGAAATTGTTTTTTTTTCTACCGAACCATACCGGTATTTCAAAACCGAAGCATACAAAAACCGGTTCACCGTTACGAAACTTTTATACAAGGATTTTGCGTAACCGATAACCGAAACGGTAACTGAACCCGATATTCGTTTCGGCATTAATGCCTGTTCTTAAAATCAGCGCTGGGCACGCATGGGCTCCGGGAGCTAGCGGCTGCTCCAGAATTCAGATTTCGTGTCCACCGCTGATTTAAACAATTAAATTACCTCACGCTGAGTAATCAGCTCGCCGGCATCGAACTGGGCGACGACGGCCTTGAGCACCTCGGGGGCGATCGAGGGCAGCACACGCTCGTCGTAGTCCTGGCCGAGGATGGTGTAGATCTTGGGCAGCTCCTCGGGAATCGGACGGTACAGAATACGCAGTGTGATGTTGACGTTCTGCAAGTCCTTGCTGCCCGTTATCACCGGCACATTGCGGGGCTGCGACCGGATGTCGAAGATGATGGGGCGCTGCACCCACGGAATGAAGAAGTGCGTGCCCTCGCCCACAACGTGCTCCTTGATGCCCGTGAAGCGGTCGAAAATCACGGCCCGGTGGCCGCCTTCGACATTATATAACGCGGAGTTGACAACGCCGCCCAGCAGCGCCACGCCGAGGCCCATTTGGCCAATACGATTGAAAAACTGAGCCATTCTCTGTTAAAAGAACGATAAAGTGTTTACTCTTTGTATTATTATGTATTTTTGTAAATGAACAATAAGCCGACTGAGTTTTGTATTTCGTCAGATTTATAGGTTAGAACGTCATGTAAACTCGTCGGGGGCAAAGTCTGAAGTGTTTTATGGCAAACTATGGCTTGGCTTAAGCTGACGCTTACAGTAACAATGTATACTAACTTTTTATGTATTTATGCTCGATTTAATTATTATAATAACTTTAAAATAAGTCAATTGCTCGTTTTATTAGAACCGCACGCAATGAAATCGACAGCTGACAGTGTTGTAAAATTCTGGCAGCTGCAATGTGAGAGTAATAGGGTTGGCATGCGCTCTAGAAAATATAAATTTATATACTATTCAAAAATTAACAATACAAACCAGAGTAATTCAAAACAGAAATAATTTAAATTTTACATTTGACAGTGAACTGTGTTCTTGTTATGATGAGTATCGATATAAAATGCAAAGACTAGCTGAGTATCGAACGATTGTGGAATATCGATAGCACTTTGAGTCTGGCATAGAGGTGGAGAACTATCGATGGCACTATCGGCACTATCGATGGTCAAGCACTATCGAGGCGCCATCGATAGCAGACGTGACTATCGATAGTGGTCGATAGTTTTTTATGACGCTTAACTCGTCACAGAAAGGCTCTCCTTTGGCATCTGCATTTAAGTTTTGTGTTTAATAAATATATATTTTCATGACATGGATAAGAAGAACGAAACGGAACTAAAATTAATACAAATTTTTTTGTTTTAACATTTATTTTTAGTGTGCTCGCCATTTCAGTCATGTCCGAGCGCATGATCAGTAGACAGAACAAAAAGTTTTAGATCGTGGAACTTTGGCTATTACAATAGCTAATAGCGAAACATTATTGTTGATAACGAATTGTATTTATATTTACTTTTATAATACCTAAATTAATGCCATTTTCTTTGAATTTTGTATAAAATTTTATAATTTAACACACTATCGAAAACTATCGATAGTTATCGATGGTTTGAAAAATAATATCGTTGACTATCGATGGCGCCGACTATCGATAGTTCTCCACCTCTAGTCTGGCATATCGAAGGTATACGATGATAAAAAAAACTGTTCAGTGAATGGCAATTTATGCAGAAGAAGCATGGCTCGAATTGCGCGCCACATTTGAAATTAAAATGACTATGAACTGATTTCAATACTTACAACCACGAATTCAACGAAATAAAATAGTATTTAAATTGTATTTTGGTTACAACATCGTTCCTGAATTCCGATATAAATCAATTTCGTCATTTCGAGACTGACACATTCGAAATAATAATTATTAGGGACTTTAATTAAATGTACATTGGAATTGATTTGCAATCGAAATTTGGACCGAGGTCGTTTGATACTTTATTTTAACGTTTCACATAAAGCTGGACAATGTAGCACACTAAAACTACTTGAGAATTCTATTTATTTTAAGCTACATATTTATTCTAGATAAATTTAACATTATAATTAGCTGGCATCTGGTGAAAACCAAGATTAATAAAGTCGCTGTTTTAATGATCTACGAAGTATAATATTTTCTTATTTTCTGTTCTTTATTCAAGTATTATCCGTTGACTATGTTTAATGTTTTGACTTAAGCATTTATCTACTTATTGGCTAATGGTAATGCATATTTAAGTGTTCTGTGACGTCACATATCATCTGCTTAGACTTTTAAACGCTATACCCGCGTGGGCGTTCCAAAAATCGGGACGTTGTTGCGCCTCTGGGCCAAGGGCGAGGCGGGCACCGGAGTCGGCCCGTTGTTGTTGTTGTTCAGGCGACGCTGCTGGCTATCCGAATAGGCACGCTCTATAAGAGGGAAGTCATATCGATCAGATAGGTGTCTACAAATATCATTGGTACTACTGATTTGCCATGCTCGGTGTGTGTGGTTCGTGTCTTGGGTTTGTTTTTGTTTCTGTTTCTGATTTGGAGGAATGCTGCATGCAATATTTGATTGATTTCATTTACCAAATATTCTCCGTTTCTTCTTCAAATTGTTAACATGCAATTGAAATGAAAAGTAATAATTTAAAATTATTTACAATTGAAGTTTGACACAGATTATTAATAATGAATCGTTCTCTATGATAAGCTAAGTATAATTATTTAATCTACAATGCAATCCGAAGTAAGTAAACACACATTAGAGAGGAAGGAATCGTATAATTCAATTTACAAAAAAACTATTATTTTTTTTATACATATATACAATATATATGCTCTAATTATTATATACAAAATATTTTATTTGAGATATTGAAATGAAACGGACAATAACAAATAACTCCATAACCAACAAAATATACAATATACAAAATAATTATTTAAATACGTTTCTTTACGATTGAATTTATTTACAAAAATCTATTATTTCCGGCATGCCTTTTATTCCTATTTAGACTTAAATTGTTATGCAAAAAATATATGATTTGGGATAAATGACAATAATTAAATCTCCATAACCAAAATGAGTAAATGATTAAATGAAATGAGAACAGCCAAGAAAAGATTATTTTACCTCGAAACTTTAAGCCCTGCGCCTCGTTGATAATGGCCGCCAGCACCGGATGCTGATAACGCTCCCGGAAAATGGCGGATCCGTTCATGGCCGAGCCGCCGCCATTGCCGTTGAGGGTGCCGTTGCCATTGCCATTGCCATTGCCGTGGTGCATCATTTTGTGCTGTGGCGTATGCTGTGGTGTCAACGAAATGGGCGACGATCCATTGCCGTTCTTATAGTATCGATTCTGGTTGGGATCATAGGCGGTGCTGGAGGAGTTCTGATGTTGGTGTTGCTGCTGCTGTTCGTGATTGTGATTGAGGCGATTGGCCAGCTTGATGGAGGCACAACGATCCTCCTCGTTGTTGCGCATCTTCAGTATGCGCTGATCCTGCACAGAGTAGCGTGAGCCTTGCAACGAATTCAACTGATTCAAATTGGTCACCTGAGGACTCAGCTTCTTGGCACGAAAGCTGCCGCCGGGCGAGTTGTTCAGCAACGTGCCTCGCGAGGAGCTGCCATTGGTCTCGGTGCTATCTCGGCTGGCGGCCTCCCGATAGCTCGAGGGACGGTGTGTTGAGGGCGGCGTGTCCAGCCCACTGTCATGGGCCGAACAATCCAGCTCCGTTTTGTTGGCCAGGCCAGCGTTGCTGCCGCCATTCGAGTTATGAGTGGGCAGCATGGGTTGCACTGTAAGCACAAAAATGATTTAGTCATTTGTTAGTGATAAAAATTAATTAAAATCAGGGCTCAAAATCGTAACCTTAACCGTAACCGTTAAAACGGTATTAAGACATTGAAATTGGTAACCGTAACTAAAACAAAAGCTTTTTATTATACCTAAAAAACCGAAATTATTCAAACCGATAAAACCGTTTAGTAACCGATTCCTGCATAGCAATTAATGAACTAATCAAGTATAGAATTTAGTTTTCGCTTTTTAAAACAATTTTTTTATTATTTATTTTTATGCCTGCCCTAATTTAATTTATAAACCGATAAGCAAAAATTATTTATAACCGATAACCGAAATCTCAATGGTAGCATAACAAAAATTGTGACTAATACCGATATCGTTTCGGTTTGATACCCTGATTGAAATAATATTAAAAAAATAATTAATTTAAACTGACAAATTAATAGTTGTTCTAATTAGTGACTCTTGGTCCTGGGTTTGATACACACTTCGGACATATTTGAATTTATTGTCCTCTTAAATGTATTATATTTTTAGATTTTTGATAACTTCGTGAATAAACTTTAAACACATTTTTGGAAACAAATGACAACAATTGTTTATGACTAATCTTTTTAACATGGCAGGGTGGGAATTGAACGCAGTATATTTTGAAAAAGGGTTCCACAATAGTCACAATAATTTTAAGAATATCACAATAAAATCCGCATTTATTCACCTGAATGACGCATGTCGGTAGGCGCACGTGGTTTGCGATAGAGCCAATCCCTGTCCAGCTCGTTGCCATTGTCCGGCGTGGCACTGATGCCGCGGAAGAGTCGTGGCCTGCGCAGTTGGACCTCGGCCTCCTCGGCGGTCTCCTCGTCCACCACCTGGTTGGAGCCGAAGCTGCTGTTGATGAAGATGCGCCGTGGCGATCCGTAGAGAGCACCGCCCGCCTGCGTGAAACTATTCTGGGCCGAGGCGTAGCCATTGGAGTAGCGACTGAGATTCGCGTTGCTGTGGTGTGGTATCTTCTGTGGGGTCGAGTGATTCGTCGAGATGCCGCTCAAATGATGGTTGTGATTCTCATTATTCAGCGCACTCAGATCCGGCACGGAGTCACTGAATAAAAATGGATTGGCGCCCCCGTAACCATTGAGGCTGCCAGCTCCAATTTTATGACGGGCCAGTCCACCGCCACCGCTGGCTCCGCTCGTCATCAGCCAATCGTCCAGGGCGCTGGAGTAGGTGCTGCCCAGGCCAAAGTGCTGGAACTGCAGCGAGGCATGGGAAACGGGCGCGGCCAGAGAGGCGCGTGATCTCGGACCCTGGGCAATCTTCAGCGCCCGACGACGCTCCTTGGAGGTCAGCGTACATTCCTGTCAACAAACGTGGCATGTACGTTACACACAATGCTCTTACAAAGCTGTAGTTGAATACTTGCCTCCAGCAACTCGAACCAATCCTCGAGGCCGTCGTCACAGCGCAAGAGCACGCGACCCTCGCGTCCCAGCAGCAGCCCAATGGCGCTGTACGATCGCCGATTGAGCCATTCCACCTTCTCCACGTCCACCAGCTTGACCTGAAAAAGTTCAAACAGAAAGGAAAAAACAATGAGCCAACATTGTTACACACAATACGAGTCAAAGGTTAGGCAATGATCGCTGGTCTCTGGGTCAGTCAGCAGGGGTCTGGGAAACTGGAAACGATTGAAACTAACAATTCATGAGCGTGAGCACAAAAGACTTGAGATGAGTTAGAGCTCTTGAATCAGTTCAGAACTGTGAGCTGCACAAAAAAAAAACAACACTTTTTTCGAATTCCAAAATTGACTTCAATATCTTATTTTAGGTGACATTTATTATTAATAAAAAATTCTTGCTTACTTTTTATTACCTATAAGATCTTAACATGGGTTTTTTTTCAATATTGAAATATTTCTTATTTATGGAAATTTTTTTATTGTATTTAATTATCTACTTTATAATATCTTATCTTTTTTTAAAGTAAGATTGTAATTGGTTTAAATATGTTGAACAATAAAATTTAAAAAATTATTTAAAATCCTCTTTAAGAATCTTTTATAATCCTTTTTAATTAACTATAATATGTTTTTTTTTTTAAGTTAGGAATTTATTTTTTTATTAAATCATTTAATTAGTTTAAATATGTTCATGTAATAAAATTTGAAAAATTATTTGTAATTCTCTTTAATTTTAATCGCAATTTAATTTCCTAGGCACTTGCATTTTCTCTTGAAACTTTTAAGCCCGAGACTTTTCAACTGTCTATACAATTTTAATTGAAACTAAAATTGCATTCCATTATTTGAATTTGTAAATCTACCCTCTCAGAGCTTAAACAGCGTATGACATCAAGCTGCTGGATAGTACGAGTTGTTTCATTAAGATTGCATCGCAATTGCCGTAGCCAAACTAATGCACTTAATTTTAATGGCGCCGGGCATAAAATAAATTGTTACTCAATTATTTTTAGCACGTCTTTATGCAAAACTTTTGGCCAACAATACAATAATTAAGCCTCGTCTGGTCTATCTTTCTAGTTACCTTTCTCCTACAACTATTTACTTTTTTTTTGTTTTCTTTTCGGTATCTTGGTGCATTTTGCAACTCGGTTAAAAGTCATTAGGCCAGGCTGACAGTTTTTCTCTTGGCCAAGAGCAAAAACTTTTTACCAAGTCGAACTTTTATTGAACTCATTTTTGTTGTGGTTGTAGTTTTTTTTTGACTTGGCAAGTTTATGGGCTCTATTTGTTTGTTCTCGAGCTGCTTTATGACTTGAACTTAAAGTTGTTACAGATTCTGCGCTCCAACTAAAAAAAAACTAGACGAGGCCATTAGGCAAATATGTCAGCAGCGTGTGGCAATTAGCCAAGTTATGCGATATAAAACGTTGGCCGCCGCTCGACTTTTGCTCAAGAATTCTTTTCCTCTCTCACTTGGCTTTACGTTGACTGCTTCTATTTTTATGGCCTACCATAATTAAGTTGTTTTAAACGCCAAAGATGGAAATGCTGGGGCAAAGAGGCAGAGGTGGGTGGATTGGAATACATAGATCGCTTTTATGATAAATTGTGCGATTTATGTTTACAAAAAGCAAAAGGCATTAGTGAGAGAGACAGGAGAATCATTGGACATGTGATTGCTCATCATTAAGGCCCAAAGGCCCAGTCGAATAGACCCCAATAAAATGATCTAAGACAATATAATACTAGCTGAGTGTGTGGGCTGGAAAACAAGCACAATAATTTCGTTATTTGTGGCCTCTATCTATATATAAAATATTGTAAATTAATATTATGTATGGAAAACATTGTTGAGACTCTCTAAGATGCATGCCTTTAAATGTGGGTAATGAATTTAGAATTGAACTGTTGGGCATTGATACCTGACAAAGTAGTTCCTATAGAACAAGTCTCGTTAATTAAAAAAAAAAGGTAAATAGTTAGAAAGGTAGATTGTAAAGCTTTTCACAGACTTCATGTTACCATGTTATACGTATATAATATCATTTAATGGAAATCTATTGTTCTACGCAAATGCTTTTACTTTCGCATTTATAAAAGCCTAATTAAAATTGTTAAGAAATTGATTTTAATTATAAAATTAATTTATTTATATTTTAATGTTCAATGTCCGTACATAAACATGTATATATTATACACACTAACCCAGCTCTACTGACCGCACAATCCAATATGTGACTGATACGTTTTCCCAATTTCCGCCTTCGAATTTTGGTTTTTAGCCTAGCCCAAAAGCTTTCAAAAAATATAAATTTGAAGGCTGGCATTGATTAGCAGTTATTGTTATTGTTGATATAATTATTCATATTTTGTCATAAGCAAACCATGTCAGAAAACAAATTTGTTTTGATCGAATTTGATATATGAGTACTATAGTGTCTGAAAATATATCATAACTTGAGCCATTGATTTCTGACAATTTTGATTGATTTGAAAGGTTGCACGAGTGCCGAATAATTATTGCGATAATATCGTCAAGCATTTTGTCATCTTTTAATTATGCAAATGCATATTAAATACAATTAATGCCTGCAGCTCAATTAATATTCACTCATTATGGAGAAAAACTGAAATTGCAACTTTATATCCCCCATAAGAGCCATGGGCAAATGTCTCGCATAAAAATCAATATTGGATTCAATCACTGTCAAAGTGCAAAAACTGCAACTTTGAGGCAACTTTAGCGACCCGCAGGTTGTCTCCGTCTGTCCCCATTTATTCGCTCTGCCCCTCTCCGTCTTTCTCATTAATGCTGTCACATCACCTGTAATTATTAAGCATCGCTACGTTTCACGCGTGATTGATTTCCCTTTGGATTTGAGGGCAGACGGTGGCAAAAATGATTCGAGTCGAGTCGAAATCATTTGGCAAAAGGTAGAAATAAAATTTCAATCACTTTGAAATTTATGCAAAAATCAAATTAAATAATTAGACTGTAAATGAAGCTGCCTCTCCATGGCACACCTAATTGATTGACTTGATTACATTGACTAGGCGATATTGATTCGATCTAGTGTCGTTGACTGTCAATTGCATCTTTTAATTATGCAAATGCATATTAAATACAATTAATGCCTGCAGCTCAATTAATATTCACTCATTATGGAGAAAAACTGAAATTGCAACTTTATATCCCCCATAAGAGCCATGGGCAAATGTCTCGCATAAAAATCAATATTGGATTCAATCACTGTCAAAGTGCAAAAACTGCAACTTTGAGGCAACTTTAGCGACCCGCAGGTTGTCTCCGTCTGTCCCCATTTATTCGCTCTGCCCCTCTCCGTCTTTCTCATTAATGCTGTCACATCACCTGTAATTATTAAGCATCGCTACGTTTCACGCGTGATTGATTTCCCTTTGGATTTGAGGGCAGACGGTGGCAAAAATGATTCGAGTCGAGTCGAAATCATTTGGCAAAAGGTAGAAATAAAATTTCAATCACTTTGAAATTTATGCAAAAATCAAATTAAATAATTAGACTGTAAATGAAGCTGCCTCTCCATGGCACACCTAATTGATTGACTTGATTACATTGACTAGGCGATATTGATTCGATCTAGTGTCGTTGACTGTCAATTGCATAAAGCGCAAGCCACAATTCACAGACTTGCATATATAAATAAAATTAATTTGACTGAGAGTACTGTAAACACGCTTTTGAATATATTTAGATTACTTTCCTTTCTATTTCTATAGTTTTCTAGATTAATAGCTAATAAATTTATTATTATAAATTTTTACAAAACTTTGAAATTGTTTAATTAATTAAAAATTTCATTTATTATACTGAAATTTCTCAAACCAAATAGAAAAATCACAACAGCCTTAGTAAGGGTATTGAAAATGTATTTGATTCAAAAAATTCAACGCTCCAGAGGCCTCTAATGAGGCTCAATGACTCGACTTCGGTCACGGCTCGTTTGGCGGGTTGATGTCTCCGCTAACAAGTGTGGGTGTCTAAGCTGTGATGATGCCTGTTTATGGCGATATTACATATTTATTTTATTTTCATTTTTCAACTATTGAAGGTCTTTGAGGTGTTATTTTTGTGTGTAAGATATATAATTAATGGATTTTGACAAGAGATACATAACTTATAGCAGCATTCGTATATTTTTTTTTTATTAAAAGAAAATAAAAATTTGAATTTTAGAAATATTTAACTATCTACAATACTATCTACAGATACAATAAATTGCTAGTTAAGTATCTTTACGCATTATTTACTTTTAGTTTGTCTCTTTAAGCATTTTCGCGCTTCCCAACTTGGTTTTTTTCCAAATAAAATTCCACATTTTTTTGGCGAATTGTTTGTTTTGGAAAATTGCCCGCAACTGGTGCTGCTTTTAAAATGTATTTTAATTTTAAATTAAACTGTAAACAACAATGTTTGCTGGCTATTTATTGACGTTACCTTTAGAGATTTTTTTGTTTTAAAAAAGTGCAAAAATAAAGCAAGAAAGAAAATTAAATGAAAATTAAACGGTGTGTATAAGTAACTAAAATAAAAGCAATTTTCCCATGATCTCTTTACAGTCGTTTTTGTTGTTGTTGTTGTTGCAGTGTGCATGTTAAGTGGCATTTATACTGGTGTTGTTGTTGCAGCTTTATGTGCATTTTCCTTATTTGTTTAAACAACAACAAATACAACGGTAACGACATCAGCAACAATTTCATTGCAATCGTGTTTTTTTTTTTTGCTCTTTTTTGCTATTGTTGTTTTCCTGCTTTGTGAGTGTTTTTTCAGTTGCCTTTTGGCCTCGTATTTGCTTTGTTGTAATGGTAAAGTTGTGCGGAATGGAGGGGAGTGGCAGTTGGGCTAGTGGACCAGGCTCATATGGGACGAACCGATAGTTGGGCTAATTAACATGCAGCTACTGCAAGTTTTAGCCAATTAGTTGAGTTAGCCAAAAAGTTGGCGTGGTAATAAAGTTCTCCCTAAGAGAGAGGGGGAAAACTGCAGCTGGAAGTCTGGTGGAATTTTTAATGAGAAATTGTGTGTTCCAACAAGTGTAACAAAGTCGCCTGGAAATTGCCACTAAAATGCACTGAGTAATGCATGAATTTCGCACAATTTGCAGTGCCATCAATAAGTATTTTTCCGTTCCTTTTATCCCCTTTAATAAAATGATCTCTATCAGGAGACCTCAACACGGCGAAACGTGACTCTATGTGTCAGACTCAGTGGGGACTCAATTTATAAGCATATTGAAGGTGTGTCCTACTGACGTCCCATAAAGTAACCGACCCAGCACTACCCTGCACTTCCCTTTAACGATTTGGCCATTATACTTATGAGTATGACAAAGTTATACCCGTTGTTGTCATAAATCTCGTTCTGGTAATAGAATTTTTCACTGCGTAGTAAATAAGCGTGAGATGTGTGTTTGTATCTGTTATTTGCTGGGTGAGGTTAAAACCTGGTCAAGTTAAAGTGCTGAGAAAACATTGGGTAATGGGGGAACGTGCTGAAGATTTATGGATACAGATATGTAGAGTGATTAAAGTGAAGCAACATTATAATAAAACATTGAATTTGTTACTGTAAAATACTTAACAGTTTTGTTTTTTTCTCGCAAATTTCTTAAGCCTCCTTTCATTTTCAATGCCAGACCTCAACACTTCCAGAGACTTCAACTTTAATTTATTGCTATTAACTTGACCTACTTCAACTTACCTTAAATATAAATTGTCCCATATCCGAGGCACGTTCATTCGCCGATCCCGAGGCACGTTTAAAGCAATGCAAATAGTCGCGGGTGAGCACAAAGTATCTGCAATAAAAGAGAAGAATAAAAATACAAATATTACAATTCGAAATAAGTGGTAAGACCTTAAAGCCAAACCAATTTTAAAGGTCAATTGGTCAAAGATTCACTCAAAAATCATTATAATACAATTATTTAAAGAAAAAAAATACACTTAAATGCTTGAAAATTGCCACTGCAACAATTGGCCAAAAGACATGGCCACCTAGCCCCTTCTTCCCCTTGCCCACTTCCACAACACAATAGGCCACCCGCAGTATACGAAAAAATATCATTAATAAATAATAAATTATGCGGCAAAATGAAAAGAGAAGTCAACGCAAAACACTTGAGATACTCAAACTTCGATTCAAAGCGGCTTTACTTTTTATGGCTTTCATAAGACGATGATAATAATGTTTTATCGACTCGGTTTCAGCAATGAAAAGCATTTTATTAATATGAGAAATTCGAGTTTGGTTTGCGAATAAAACATAAATTTTGTTTTGCCAAAACTTAATAATGCATGGCACTAGATACGCGTATTTGCCTTTTGAAAACTTTATCCATCGATTTATTTATGGCCAAAACTTTTCAGGCAAAAAAAAAAGATACAAAAATTTTTTCCCACCTTTCAAACGCCTTCAATGAATTTACAAATCACTTGGCAAAGCCAGTTTTGCTATAGGTAACAAGAAGGTCTAAATTGCTCACTTCCCAGCCAACAGTTGGCAGACGGCAGTTGGCTGAGATTTGGGTTCTTGGCTCCCAGCTGCTTATTAACGTGGCCAAAAGGAAAGACGATAAATGTTTTTGTTAGATCTTTAAGCAAACTGGCCAAAACCGAATAATGTTTTCGAGCTGAGTTTGGGTAATTGCTTGCCCATTGCCGGAGTTGGCTAATAATGGACTTGCAGTGATTAGCTGAGCTGGCTAACAATGTTGAGGCTTCACTCTGGGATGGGGCAAGCATTTAGATTGCTAGAACTTAACGAGTGGAAACTGTGGAGTATATGATAAACGATAATAAGTAGTAGAAAACCTGATCAGGAAGTGAATGGATTGCCAATGAATTTGGAATGGAAAAGGGGAGAAGTAAGAAAGATGGACAAAATTATGGAAAGCTAAACAAAATAAGATTTATACAAGCATTTTAAACTGAGCATATACAATATGTGAATAGGGTAAACAAAAAAGATAAATACCACTTCGAATTAGTTTTTTTTGTTTATTATTATTCAGCACTTATCTCTTCTTAATTTTAATCGATTTTTAAAGAAATCCATTTAAAAAGGCTAAATATCATTTTGATTTCATGGATTTGCCAAAAATATTTCAACTATTAAAGTTGAATGCACATTTGATTGCAAACGAACAATCAAATATTCACAATTGATAGCTGCGCTTAGTGGCAATTAACTGTCAATTAAAAATGTGCCGATAAACGTAATTACCAGCTCAGAGAGCGATCTACCAGAAAGAGAGAATCGCTCCGCTGCAGCGTAATTAAATTTCAATTAAATATACGAAAACAATAACAAAAGCACAGCCATCTGTGCACTAACCGGACTGATACAGCCACCCACTCAGTGTGCTGGTTAAACCATTCACATTCACATTACGTATTCACATTCTGCATTATCTGCTGCTCGAATACGAAACGTAAATTTCAGCCACTGTCAATTATGCGCTTTTTGCAATTAACAAACCCCCCTCGGTAAATAAATTTGCATTAATTTGCCGGTCAATTCGAGAGAGGGTTGTTAAATTTCACAGTTTTGCGCCAGGTAAAGTATATTATATTCGCGAAATGAGTCAAATTTATGCATGCATACACTCAAAGAAAATATATGAGTCATTTACATAGAAAATGTTCAATTAAGGTGTGAAAAAGGTTTTTGGTGAAATTGAAAGTGTGCAGATCTATATTTATCTTTATATTTATAAAGATTATTAGATTTTTAACATATAATTAGGAAAAGAAAATAAAAAATATAATTAAAACACTTTTTTTCTAAATAAGGTAAAATTTGAAATTATTTGTTAATTCAAACATAAATGTACTTTGAAAAAACGGCCCATAATATATTAAATATATCGTGCATAATAAGAGTATATTTTAGAAATTCGGAATTAAGCTCTTTACAATAGATTCCCCGCCTAGGTATTTCTCTACTATATGACATAACTTTTTTCCGTGAATGTCTTAATTAAGAATAAATAATTGTCAAGTGCTTACCTCTCCTTCCAGCGCGAGAAGAGGCGATCCCGCTGCTGCCAGAGTAGACCACGTTTAATGGGTCCCGTCATGGAGGCCACGGGAATGCGACCCGCCAACAGAGATTGCTGTGAATGAGTAAGAGAGAAGAGTGCATATGAGTTAGTTTTCACTGAATTTGCACATTTGGAAAACAAATTACGAGCAATGATAAAATATCTTTGCGTTGTCTCAGCTGTTTTTGGTTTGCCTGTCACAGTGGCCATCATAATTCTTGTGCCTTTTGCACTTTATGGTACTTTAAATAATTTAAACAGCAACAACAACAAGTCGCTCTGTCTGGCTCCCATGAGCTATGATTAATGTTGCTTTAAAAAGCCGCCACTTGCGCCGCTTTTCAGCCACCCCTCCCACCCAATCCCCCTCCTACTCAACCCCATCTGAAAGCATCCCCCGCCGCCATCCCCCATTTAAGTTTCGCCTGCTGCAACATAAATTCCATTTTGGTATGTTTGGTATGTTTTTTTTTCTGCGGTTTGTTGTTGTTGGTTGGGAAATTTATTACCAACAGGATTGTGTTATAATATTTAATATTAACAAATATTCGCGGCAAGTTAAATAATACTTTAGCGAGGACGTATACTTGATACCACTGGACAATTATAATGGGTTAATCTTTTGCGGCTTACGCTTAAATTAACATAAACAATTCATGTGATTAACTTATATTAAATAGTCAACTACAATGCGAAGCTGTAAATTAATAGGCAAAATAGCAAATTAATAGAATGAAATGTATCTGTACAATAATGTATTTTAAAGTTCTCATCAATTTTAAATATTTATTATTTAAGCGTAGTATGTTTTATATTGAAATTTATAATTACTAGTGTGTCTTGATTTATTCAGTTTCTTTTCGTATAATTTATAGCAGAATAAGTTTTGTAGCTTTGTTTTCTCCTATTAAATATTTTGCTACCTGCTGTTATCAGCTTTTAAAATAACTTTACTTGATGGCAAATGGCTTCAATCATCATTTGGCTTCTCTAAATGTGGGGAGAGACCAAAGCAAACAAATCACCAGCTTTGTCTCTCTGCATGCAGAAAATAAATGTCAAACATTAGGCTGTTCATTATAAAGCCATAAAATAGCTGTTCGGCGGTTAGTTGGCCCGAAGCGGACAGGCTTAATGATATGCTTATGGCCAAAGCAAACTAACGAAATCAATCAACATGGCAATGCGGGGCGCTAACGGGCTTTTTGATTTGACAAAAGCATAAATCCAACTTAAAAATAATGAATTATCGTTTGGGGCGGTGTCCAATGGGTTCTAAAATGCCACATTGGGGAATGCGCATCAATCGGTTTTCGGTTTAAAGATACATTCTGCTCAATGTGCATTTGGAATCTGGAATCTGGGATCTGAAATCTCAAATCTGAGAAATGATATCATCAGCAGCCGGAACAGCAGCAAGGCGTTCGCTTAATTCGAAATACTTTTTCAAGCGATAAATCTTTGACACGCTGTATTATATTTTGACCAAACGAAAATGAAGATACTTTTTTTTTTGTTCCAGCTTCGTGTTGAATCTTTGCTTTTTATCGCAGCCACACAATCTAAGTAGAAGTTCTTGCGAGTTTGCTTTTGGCCAGAGCATTAAATAAGGTTCTGGCCAAATTAACGGTAGTCACGTTTAAGCGCCCAGACACAAACAACAACAGCAACAACAACAACAACAACAAGAGTAAGTGAAAGAGGAAGAACAAAAGACATGCCTTGGCTTGGCTAACTTCAAATTCAATATGGCAACAAAATGGGGAAAGAACGTACGAAATTGTGCGGGTAATTTTCTCCAAAGGGGAGTCCAAACTTAATTTAGCACATTAAAAACTATTGTTCAGTTACGAGCAGATAGACTGAGGATGAGTGGATTTTGCTATCGGGGCTAGGAACGTGCAGCGACCATTGATTTTAATGAGCAAATGAGTTTCGGCCGGGTTCTCGAAATTGGAACCATTTTGTGGGCGGAATATTAAGTTCTTAACTTGATTAAAATGTGTGTTAGCTTTTGGATGGCACTTAAGGCACTAAAGATACTCAATTCTATAATCGTTTTGCTCTGCATTATAGTGATTATTTAATTTAAAGTAAACATAAGATTGACGCAAATTTAGAATTATAAAAATTACATTTTTATTATTATATTTTGATTTTTTACTTTTTACTTAATGATAATCATTATTTTTGAGTAATTTTATAAAACTTACACCATAATTATTATTTTTGATAAAAAAATAAAACTTAAAACAAATGATTCTGAATGAGTTTTACTTTTTTTGCTTAAAATAAAACTCAAATGTAACTTACTTATTATTATTATTATTCTAGTTCATTTTTTAAGTGTCTAATTTGTTTAATTTGTTTATTGGCAGTCCCAGTTTATTTTATTTGAAAATGGAAAATATGACATTATTTTAAATTCAAGTATAGATGACTTATATTTATTTTTAAATATAAAATAGTTGACATTCAATATAATCAATTATTCAAAACTCAAATATTTGATTTTACTTGTTTAATTTTTTCAGTGTACTTATTGCTCATAAATTCTTTATATGCTTGACCTCTTTTTGCTCATTATCACCTTCATCAGCTAAATACAAAAATCTAATAGAACAAAATCCCAACAACAAAATTATGACAACATTTACTAATAAAGACGAGCAAAAAAAAAAAACAGCAATAAATAAATTTTCTTTTCTAGAAAATTTTAAAAACAAAAAACGAAAAATTTAAAAAAAATCAAATTAAATTTTCGTCACGTTCTGTGCATGTAAATTATGGCCAGGCCAAAGCACAACGTATTAAATGCTTTTTGTTGTTTTGTAGTTTGTTGTTGTTTTTGTCGCTTTGTTGTTGTGTTGTTTTGCGCCCCATGTGGAGTGACGGAGAACGGAAATAAAGCGTATAATTGTTCAACACGCATCTGTGGGCCTACGAGTGTAGAGAACCTTACGAGAACTTTATTTTCATGACTCTTGTGTGAGTTATTTTTATGGGCAAAAGTGTGCCAAAAGCTGACAAACTGTAGCTGTAACTGTAACTGAAACTGCAACTCTTGACTTGATAATGTCATAAATCAATCAAGCTGGGCATTCAACTATTACTATCAGGCCGCAAAACATAAATTGTAAGCTGAACAGATTGAAGATAATCAGCGATGATGACACAATCGTTTAATAATATTCGAATGAGTGTGAGTATGAGTATGAGTATCTCTGGACTGAAAGTGTACCAAAATCAAAGCCAACATAACATTCACAATTTATGGGTCCAAAAAGAGGAGCGTCAGCATCTGCAGAGATTGGCACCGTTCTGTGTGTTGGCGTCTGATTCAAGTGGGTGTGTGAGTGTGTGTGTGTGCGAGTGTGTGTGTGTGTTTGAAGGTGTCTGAAGATGCAGTGCGAGGGTCGCACGTTGAGTAATCAACCTTGGCTAGATGAGCACAAAGCTCATCGAAATTGGATTAGGTTATGCTTATCTCATTTCTGAATAGTTAGGTGAAATATATTAACATATTAATAATAAAGATAAAAACAATCTTCTCACAAACTATTCGCAGATTAAAAAAAAAAAGAAGTTGATTAAATAAAAAAATTACTATCAATTTTATAAAATCTCTACATAGTTTATCTGGATACATACATTTATTCTATATTTTCTGTCGAATATTTCAACTAAAATTACATTAAAATGGTAGCAGTATCAGAATGTACTTTAAAAATTGGTTTATTTCCCTCTCAAATAAGTATTTTGCCTGTGGGTAGCTTAGAACAAGATGTTAGATTTTAGAATCACGACTCTTAGCCAAGAGCTTAAACCTTTTTATAGCTTCAACCAGCTTCCATTCCCAATTCGATTCTCACTCGACTTGCTGTGAGTTTTTTGTATGCCAATCCAATTAAAATCCACTAAAAATACGCCATAAAAGGCAGAGGCCGACCTGGTCAGACTAGACCCGGTAATTATGTAAGTAAAAAAAATATCAAAAGCCAAAAAAAAAAAAAAAAAAAAAAAAAAATGCCAGACATATTTACGTGCCAATTTTGGCGACGTCTTGAATTCATCATTGGGCAAAAAGCAAAAAGCGCGCTCGTAAAACTTCCAACTTGTCTGATACTTCAGCTTCCTGCACCCGATGGAGTTTCCCAGCCACAAAAAAATGACATAAAATGCAATGGAAATGGGGGCATAAAGCCATTGCAGTTATATAATTTTGTCTTTATAGTTTTTGTTGGTTTGTTTTTTAGGCGCGGGAAAATATGAAATTTATTTAGAGCGACAATTCCAGACAACTCTTAACCTGGGCCAAAGTTGGGCCCAACATCAAAGTCAAGTTGATATAAAAAGCAAACAACTCCAGTACAAGACATTTGCTTATCAGCTTATCATGGCGCATTATTTTCTATTTAACAAAGTTAAAATTATGTATCTACAAGTTTGTTTATGTCTGTTGTTAATTAAAAATAAACTTTATTTAAATGTTCTTTGCACACTGATAACACAAATGTATCTTTAAATAGCAGTGGAATAGTAGCTAAATAATAGATAATATTCAGGTAAAGTTGTCTTTGTTATCTGCATTGTATTGTGCAAGCTGATAACAAATTTTACAATTCAAGATATGAACAAGATAATAGACAAGAGTTTGAGAGTGAAAGCTCAAGCTTTAGAGTTTAAATCTTAAGAACACATTTATTTTACAAGTGGGTCAAAGAGTATAACTGAAGTTATTATTGAGTAATAAAATTACTGCTACTTATTAGACACAGTTATCTATTTAATATCTGTCGAACTTGGCAATTTCTTTTTATCATTTCCCGGGAATTATAAGTTAGTATTTAATTTTTAAATTATAAAGACATTTAATTTCAGTATTTTGAACTTTGTAATCTTATCAGTCATATCATAAATCTTTTTAATAATTAACTGAAAAGTTGCCAACAAAAGTTTTGGTTGAAACAATTTCTCCAAAGACCTCAGAGTCAATGACTTTTGTAAAAATAAATATGAATGCTTAAAAAACTTTTAATTTTATAATTTAATTAGTCACACATCTCCACACAAACTACTTTGGCAAATGTTGAAAATCAGTGAAAAGAACACACACACACACTCACACACACTGAAAGAGGGGAAAACTCAACTGAGCTGTGTGGAAATTGCGCGACTGGAAAAGGAGATTGAGCGCGGGGAAAAGGGAAAACTCAAAGGTAGTGGAGGAGTCGCATTTTTATAATTTTTATTATATTTCTCTACATTTTTTTTTCTCTCAACTGTATTTTTTTTTGATGTTGCCACTTGAAAGCACAGCAAGTATTTATGACTGCTTGTTGGTTGGATGACTGCCTGGTTGGTTGTTTGAATGGATGGATGGATGGATAGCTGGATGGCTGGATCGTTGGATCGCTGGATGGGTTGTCGTTTGTCGACATCAAAAGGCAAACAACAGCGGCAAGTATAAATACATATAACAAAATTAAAAAACATTTTATGATTTCGCTATGAAAAAGTCAAGTCAGAAGTATAATCTGTTCGAATGAAAATTGAATTTGCCAACACAGCCAATGTTGAAACAATGTGATGCCAAATTGTTCAATATTTGCACAACGGTAATTGAAAATCAACTAAAGACCTGACTGTTGACTGACTGCCAGACTTTCGATACACATATGGTAAACTCACCCAGTAAAAGTCCGTTGATAAGATCATGACACGCCTGCCTATAAAAGATGGTCTGTTTACTATGCTATAAATACCGATTTATAGGCGATGCATATAGGCATTAAATGCGACAATTTGTGGACTTTTCTTTGTTTTTCCGAAATTTCTTAGCACACACACACACACGCGACACTAATGATTCTTATGCGCTGCTAAACAAACATTTAGCTACAAGAAGAAACCAGAAAAATAAGCGCGAACATCGACGACGAAGACGACAAAGTTTTACCACCGACAACGAGCAACTTCCATTGACGACTATTCAAAAATTCTGAGCAAAAGATATATTTTTCATGCTGCCAGTTGAGGCAGTGGCAGACCGCCTAAAAATTTTTCACATATGGCAAAAACAAGCCCAGTCCATTGTGTATCGTTCTACACATGAGCACGCAAAAGTATCTGTAGCTGTTGCTTGAAATGTATCTGTATCTGTATATGTAGCTGGAGCTGTTGCTGTTGCTGTTGTCGTCTGCCGTGACGTGACACACATGTGGGCAATTCTATGCAGGCAATGCCAGTTGTTGTTCTTCTTAATGCTCTTGTTGTTGCTGTTGTTGTTGGTCTTACTGTGTTTAGCCAAACATGTGCCTACGTTTTTTGTTTTATTTTATTTTCTTGGTTTTTTTTTGTCGACTGGCTTTTATGGTTTATGTGTTAATAAGGCGACCTTCAAAGCGCTCTGAGATTTTTCTTAGCTTTTTTTGGCATCGGCAAAAATGAAACCTAAAAACCTACAAAAAAAAAATTTAGTTGTTTAAAACAGACCTGACTGTGACTGTGATGTGACTATGTGCTTAAGCTGTTGCTAATGTTATGTTTTGGTCTGGTAATACATTCTGAACGGTGGGCGTGGCAGTCAAGTGACGAGGTGTCTGTCTGGTTTGCCAATACTGATATTGAACACGAGTTTGAATGATTTCATTATTCAGTTGAAGCTTAAATGGTCCCAATACAATTATAGAACTAAGCTAATTGTTTTGTAATTATTATAATTATTGTAATTTTTATAATTTGTCATTTTTAATATATCCTCTCTATTCATTCCAATATTTAGCTAAAAAATTATATAATTCTAGCTCGGATTGATAGTTTTAAGATCAATAACGGAGACTAATTCTGTTGGTAATTATGTGCTATTCAAATTCAAGCATGAACCTAATGACCATTTAAGTATAAACCAAAACTAAAGAGTCTGAAAAACTAATAAAACTGAGGCCTACAAAAGTTGTTTAGAGAAACAGAACATATTTTTTTTGATCGGGTCTAACTCCGAAATTAAGTAAAATATAGATATGTATATGTTTATTTTGGTTAAATTTTTATATTGTAAAGTTAAGTCGATTTCTGCGTCCTCTTGAAGGTTGTCCTACTTAGGTACATCCATCTCGCATTCTGAAGAGCACTTCTGGCATTTCCTGATGTTCTATATAGCCGTAATTCAATGGGATGTAATAAAGCGACCCATTGACCTTCGTACGAGGCTCGAGAACCACTCGCAATACATCAAACCACTCAACTCGTTCAAAAACCGTTATCAAGCACACACACACAGACATATTCTAGAGTGCAAAAAGTTGAAATGCTGCCGCATGCCACATGCAGCTCATAAGTGCACACAGATACACACACACACACTTACATTTGAACATTCAAAAGTCATTTAGAATGCAATAGAAAACTCGGCTGCCCGTCACACAAATTCAGTTTCGCAGTGGGGCGGCCCAAACCAATACCAAAAACCATTTACAACGAGGCCTCATCGGAAACATTCGCACGAATAAAGATCCTGCCGCTTTCAAAGAGCACAAAAATAATATGAAAAAAACATGCGAAGTAAACGAAAAGAGGTACAAGAATTTTTTGCTGTTGTTCGTGGTATTCTGAGAAATAAAAGAAAATAACAAAAAAACAAAAAAAATACATCATCTTGGATGTTGCTTGTCGTCTATGGACCTGGCAAAGGCAAAGGCGTCGCTAGGTCTGCCAAAAAAGTGCTAAGAATTTATGCATGTGCCAACATCTGTGGAAGATGAGTCGATTCAAAGGCAGACCAGGAGGCAAGGTGGCAAGAAGGGAAAGAGGACAGGAGGGAAGCCCTTGAACTTGGGCCAGGAAGTGTCGGTCGATTGGCAAAGCCAAAAACAGTGTGTCTTTTCTTGTAGAAATAGGCACACATGTATCTGCAGATACCCTTTTTAAAATGACATGTGAATATCTGCCATGATTTCATGTGACGTGAGTTTTTCCTATGAAATTGGCCTTACTAAGAATTAGAAGCTTAGGGGTAGGGCTTCAGTTAAAATTAAAAAAAAAAAAAGAAAATTTAATAATGAGTATAATTCATTTGAAATACTTTTGGGAATAGTACCAATAATGGGTCAAAAATATATGCAAAAATTTGTGTGCAAATTGAAATTATAAATGGATTTAAATATACAATGAGTAAAAGTTGTTAATGGTAAGACTCTATTTTTAGCTTCTGCTAATTTGTTTACCAAAAGTGAATTAGTTATTATATGTATATATAAATGTCAAAGATATATATTTTTTGAAAACACTGAAGATTTACTTCTCTCAATTTAAAACTTCAAGAAAACACTATCGAATAAGAGCATCAAAACTTTGCATTGCAAAATGGAATATTTCTACGTGCGTTATGCATTCAAAAAAAAAAAAAAAGAAAAAAAAATGTCTTGCATATTTGTGCAGGCACTCAACTCAGATGCGATGGCGTCATGCGGGCTCGATGAAGCTGATGAGATACTCGCACTCGGCGAATGCCATTTTTGGGGCTGAGTTGTGAGAACCGCTGCATAAATCTGCAGAAATTATGGCTAGATATGTCTTGATACGAGTATTATTATTAGTTTTTATTATTATTTTTTGTTTAGCTGCAATTGACGACAGGCCAAAATGTAATTCGCCTAAGAAATACAACTTGCATCGTAGCACAATGTGTATCTTTGTATCTGTGTATCTTTGTATCTGTGTATCTATTAGCTACAACTATGTAAGCATGCGGCGCTGCTGAGCTAAGCTGAGGTCACGCCCCCTTTGTGCAAAGAGGCGAAGGCGAAACCATTTCGCATGCTGTTTACATTTATGCAACATGTCGAGTGGCAACTTTGTATCTAGATACTTTTAGTTGTCAGTGTTACTTCGGTGTGTCGGACTGCGTCTGATTATGACATTTAACATGAACACGTAGCGAGCACAGCACATGCGAGCGACAGCATTGGTATTTCTTCTACTTCTGCTTCTGCCTCTGTTTTTCCTGTCTTTTCTTTTAATTTTTCTTCTATTTCTATTTGGCATTTTTACGAGACACGAACGCACAGCATGACAGCAGAGACAGAGAGAGCAAAATATACAGAGAGTGAGGGTTAAATAAGTCGTCGCCCTGTTCCCTTTTTGGCTCTCCGTTACATTGCGAATTCATTCATTCATTTCGTGCTGTTTGCCTGTCATATTTTGCGGTCTTATCGCCAACCCCAAAAATAAAATTGGCAGCCATTTGAAGTGACCAAAATGCACGAACAAAAATAAAACACTCTGCTGCACACAAAATGTTACCAAACATTGGCTCCGGCCGGAGATCGGATTGGTGTTCGCCTGTCCAGGGCTAAATTGGCTTGTTCAAATGTATCTCGATAAGAACTGACGGTATATTGGCGCCCGAGAGTCAGTGCATTGTAATGGAAAATGTGTTTTTTTAGCTTTTTTTTTGTCTCACTCTTTTCAGCTTTTGTGGTTGCAACTCACCTGAAAAGAGAAAGGAAAGAGTTTTGAATTAATTAAAATGTGCAAAAGTATCAAAAGTATCTTTCATGTATAAACTGTGTATCTATGAAGTAAGAAAAATAAATAAGCTATAGAGATTAAAACAATGCCAACTGTTCTAAGTCTCTAAGAGCTTTATAATACTTTTATTATTTTTATAAATTCCAATCCAAAAACAATCTTAATAAATATATATACAGTTCGAGAGACAGGTGTATCTTATTCATAGCTCAATTATGTGATAATTTTGTGCAAATTTGCTACATGCGAAAAATTCCAAAATGGCTTTAAAAATATATTTATGAGCAGAAAACAAGATCTATAAACAAATCAAGTGGAACGAGAACAACGACAACAAAACAACATAAGTAACAAGCAAAATCAAGACAAGTTTGTCACTAGAGCTGCTGGTGATTGTTGCCTTTATGGGCAGTTCACTGTAAGTTGCCGCGTGTGGGCGTCAAGTTGAACGACAGTGACAGTCAGTCAGTGGCAGCGTAAGGTCAAGCGTTCACCAGTGCGTATGAGCAATAAGTTTTTAATTGTCGCATTAAACAGTTAACGGGCGTCACGATTGTTGCCTCGACGCTTTTAGCTTTTCACTTGCGGTTCAATTTTATTTTTGTTTTTTTTTGTTGCTTTTTTTTTGCCTGGCTGCCTTTAATTGTTTATGTAAATTAGAATTAACTCGCACTTTTGATGAGCAATTTAAATACACATTCAGCACTTTTGAGGAAGTCAAGTAAAATTGCGCAGCAGCTTTTTGCGAAAGTATCTTGCATCTTTCAGCTACATTTAGACGGCGCCTCGTGCAAATAAAGGTGTGAGCGCATTTTGGCGGGTAAATGTTAAACAGTTCGTGCCGAAAGGCAACCACAATATTTCCAGGAGTTGCCAGTCCACAAATTGACACTACTCGAAGTAATTGGTTCAGACTTCAGTTCGTCAAGTGCTGTCGTAACTTGTCCGCAGATACGCAGATACATTTTCTCATTCATCAACATCATCATCATCGGCTTTCGGTCAAAATTTGTGGTGCCGTGCAGAAATTTGTGGTCAGTGTTCGTGTCATTCATCTTGATATGCTGCACTTCCTCCCGCCCTTCAACCGCCCCCAAATTCATCATCCTTTCTCATCCAGCAAATTAGCTTTGCTGGCAGGTAGTGTAAACGTCAGTTAACCAGCTCTTTTGTCATCACAGCTCCGTGTGTGTCTAGACCATTTGATTGAACGCAGCGTGGACAAAAGACATATGTGCTCTGCACAATCCATAGATAACCTCAGTCCCAACCACACACCCTTTACCCTTTGCCCTTCCTCTTCCCTACCAAGCTGAGAGCAGTTGTCAGTCAGAGTTTGTCCAGGTTCAATGCTTCAATTAAATTCACTGTCAATCATTTTGAGCTCTCCTACCGATGTTGTTTTTGTTCCCGCTTTTCTCTGGTTTTTTTTTTTTCGTTGCACATTTTGAAAATTGCATAGCTGGTTATGATTAGCAACTTGCAGTTGGTGTTTGGCCACCAAATGGGTTTTTTGACTTTTTCTTCGACTTTGACTGATTTGCATTAAAGTTCATAGACATGGCTGGCAGGTGTTTGTTTAGTGGGCTGTAAATCTGTTGCTTGCATTGTTTTTAATTTGTTTACTTACTGACTTTAGAGTATTCGAAAATAAATGTAGTATCTACAGTTAATTTGATTATTTCCATTGCATAATCATAACAACTTTTATGTATTCAAATTCAATTTGTTATTTAGTTCTGAGCTGAAGAAGAAAACAAAGAAAAACTGCAACTGCACAAACAATATTATATGCCCTAGAATTAAATTAACTAGCTCGGAAAATCACTTTTTTGTCTACACTGCCCGTTTATTGAACAATCTGCCTCACGCCTTGAAAACTATTAGAAGTGCATCGCAATTTAGCATTAAGCTTAAACGACATTTTCGGACATTAGATTTAGTAAATAATAATTAAATCATAAATAATAATTAAATAATAAGTTTATACTTGTAGGGCTAGGAATCCAAATAAAGAAATGATAATAATAATTATTCGCAATACATTCAATAAATACTTTAAATTCACTCAGGTTGTTTCTTTTAACCTATGTTTACATTCATCATTTAAGCCTCCCTGACATGTATTTGTATTAAAAATCGAATCCTTTTAATCGCTTTGTAGATACACGCTTTCTCAGTAATCTGTCTACCCGTTTCCTCCATTTTTTTAATCACTTTTAGTTGTAATTTTTGGTTTTGTTAATAACTCTCCTTTAATTTCAAGCACACATTTTCACCTTACCATTTAGCTGTGTCTCAACTTTCTGACAACTGTTAACAGTTCTTATCTTTTGTCTAGCCAAACCCTTTGAATCTGTGCCTAGATCTGATACAGTGAGTATGTATTAAACACCTCATTCTCCTGCATTTATCACTCGTTCGTATCTCTACTCACCGCCCACTTCCTCTGAGGGTATCAACTACCTAAGTCGACCCGACACGAGTGTAGTTCTGTTCACGTTTCGCCTGCCCACAGATATTTCTGTTCCGCAGCGTGAGAACTGTGCCAGGTGAATGTCTCTCTATTGTTCTTGGCTCTCAATTCTCTTTGCTCAGCGACATTGTAAGAAACTTTTCGCCTCTTTTACCTATTTTCTTGTGCAATTATTTATAATAGCGCCCGGTTCCTCGCTGGTTTTCTGCTTTAATGCCATGGAAAATTAATGGACAGAGACAGACAAACAGAGAGAAGGTTTGTCTCGGAATTATGCAGGTAGCGTTTGCTGCAGTTTGTCGGACCTGAGCGCAGTTCATTAAGGGTAATGCATGCCAAAAAGATTGAAAGAAAGACAAACTGTCTGGCAAACAACACACACACTCACACACACCTACACACACACATCAATATAAAGGCAGAAGGCGCCTTAATGGCAACTCGTGGCACCTGCTGCAGTTTCCTAGAAAATGTTCCCTCATTTGTTGTACACCCACAACAACAAGAACAATCACAGTTTACTATCCTGTTTGCTAACTGTTTATAAATAATTAAATTGCTGGACTTGTCTTGGCTGCAGTTTATTGATTTTCAAAGCAAGTTGTCTTTTTGTGTTAACTGAAACTCTAAAAAGAATGTAAGTTCATTGCACTGACCCACTGACAACATGGCTGGGAGTCTTCCCCAACGTGTAAGCCATATAACTAGTCGCCAACTAACTTAAATAATAACATTGTAAAATGTATCTGCCCCTCCCTTCATGCCTGAACTGAAGTCATACATGTGTGCATTTGAGTGCGTATTTCCACTGCCTTGTCACATATGTCATAAACAGAGAACGTCTCATATTTCCGCAGCTGATTAGCATGTGTACTTGAAGGACCCCCTCTATAGAGATTGTGTATGAAACCGAGTCGGGAGTTAGGGCAGTCCAAGGTTGAGATACTTGAGGTGCCCGTGAGAAAACTGCATGGCGCTGTCATCTTTTTTTTTTTTCGTTTTTTTTTTTTCGTTTTTATGTTTTTATGTGTTATTTCATGATGTGCTAATGGGTGGTAAACATTTCGTAAGCTTCATTGATTTTTATGCATTGTTTATGGGCGGCACATTTCAAGTGGGTCACTCGAGAGCTCTCTGATCAATGTGTTTGTGTTAACTTGTGTAATATGTTATAGTCGTCATACTACTATAACTACACTTTCGAGTCTTATGGTAATTTTAGGCACTTGTTTACCTAAGTAGCATGTCTTATACTTATTACCAGCTACTGTCTCTTTAACAGTGTTATTTCATATGCTTTATGTTTAGAGATTGTACTTCACTTTGCAAATTTGTTGTAGAATTTTAATTTAAAACTTATATTTTTTTGAATTTGAATATATTGAAGAAATTCCTTTAAGAAAGTTAATAATTCTGCTTCTATATTTTCAACTAATTGACACTAGAATTATTTGTGATTAATTAATTGTCTTGTCTATATTGTTTTTAATTAATTAGTATTTTTGTAACCTAACAAATGTAAGCGTAACCAAAAGTATATCTTTATTGTAGTATTTTTTACACTGGCAACAATTATTACTTTACACATCTATGATGTAATTTTTAGTAACTCACGGTTTGCACTGTCATTAAATGCGCCATGACTTCCACATTAATAAGTTATCTCAAATATCTTAAAAATATGTATCTATTAATACACATATCTCTACTTTAACTTTCACATTAAATTTTACTTCCTTAGCTTCCTGCTACATAAAACTCGAACTCTAAATCAAGTATCAGTTTACATCGTAAACTTGCTCATAATTGAGCAGATATATTTGATTTTTAAAGGCAAAACAAATTAATAATTAAAATTTTTCTATATACTCGTATATTTTGTCTCTGTTGATTAAAGGAGACGCTTTTCCGCAAATGAAAATGAAAAACTGGTCAAGTTTGGTCATTAGAAAAAGTGACATTTGCGATGTGGCGAAAACAAGTTGGCTTTAACCGCTTTGTTGGCCATCGCCATCGCCATCGCCTCGAGAGTGAAATCTTGACTTGGAAAAGTGCTCAAAACATGTGCTGCAACTTGTGTCGAAAGATTTATCAAACCAGCATCTTCCAGCCGAGCATCATCATCGTCATTATCTTCATCATCGCAATTGTGATTAACAATAGTCTTTTGTCATCCGAGGCAGAGGGTCAGGGGTATTGAGGTGAAAATATCGAGTTTAACTTCTGCAGCGTGATAAATGAAATTTTGCACTATGCGTTGCTTTTACTTAAGGCCAAAAGTTTTGCCGTCTTCGATGTTTGCAGTCGAATACGAGTATGTGGGGCGTTTATCATTATTGTAATTTCTGGCCGTAGGCAGTTGGCCAAAACAACGCAACACGCACGTCTGTCTCTGGCTGGGGACATTTGGCACAGAGCCAAAATGCTTGGCCACAAACAAACAACAAACAACAAGAACAACAACAATAACACCCAAATACAACATATGTGATTGATTGTAATTGAGGTTGGTAAAAGTTGTTGTGTCAATGTCAAAGCCGGGGTGAAAAACAGAAAATCAGAAAAAATTGGTCTACGGATTTGGGTTGTCACTTGTGAAAAACCAAAGCTAAGGATGCGGAAAATTTTCTACAATTTTCCTATTATGGACTTTTTGAGTGATGCTGCAAATTGTGAAATGCTTTGAATGAGAATGAGAAGAGAATTAAATTGTGAAACGATTGCAGATAATTAATTGATAGAGCTTCTTTAACGAGACATGTTTTTAAATTATTAAGATGTGTTCTCTTTAACTGGAGTTTAGAAGAAGTACTCAAAATCGTTTCTAATTAAGTTATTTTTAATTTCTTTTACCTGACCATATTCTATGCCAGTTTCTTAACCCTTTTCTGCAGAAATTTATTGTTTAATTAACACAAAAAACTTCCCAAGTGCCGTCATTTCAACTTTAAATTAAAGCCAACAAAAAGTTTTCCAGTTGCCAACAATTTCACTTGCGAAAGTTGATGGTCGAAATTAAAGTAAAAAAGTTAAGAGCAAAAACCTGGCTTTTGTTTCTTTTTGAAGCGAGACAGGGTCATGTCGTAATGGCTGAAAAGCTCAGAAGCTCTGAGGCACATTAACACGTTTCAAATGACTTGAATGTGTTGCCAAATGTTGGCAAGAAATATGAAACAAAAACAAAAACATTGGGAAAGTTGGCCAGCTATCTGAAAATATGTCAGAGTGTCAACAATACAAATAATGAACCAAATAATAATAATAATATTTATCAGCACAATCATAATGAAAAGAAGAAGCAGCTGAAGTTGTTGTAATAGTATCTCAGTTTGTATCTGCAACTACACGCAGCGATTGCCCAACATGGCTAAAAAGGGTGATCTGCCAATTCCCCTCTCCTCACCTCAGCCCACTTTCCATATTTTCCAGTCATCTGTGAGTTTTGGTCTTATGCAATTGTCATTATTGTCTGTCATTGTTGATGTTTTTGTTGCTGCTTTATGAATATTAAACTTATTTTCTGTTGTTGTCGCCCATTGAGTGCGCAAGCAGCGCGTATCTTAAAGATACTTTTTAAAGTCAAGTGAATTGTTGCTGTTGTTGTTATTGTTGTTGTTTTGTTGTTGTCGCTTCAATTTCACTGCTTCTCATCGCATGAAGTTGTGTCAGTTTTGTGTGTGTTTATATTTTTTCGACTAATTAAATGTGCCAAAAGCGTAAATTTAATTAATTTAATTGTTGTGCCAAAGAAAGAAATGCCAAAGAAAACTTCAACTTGGCCACATTTGAAGGCTAAGTTTGTGGTAGCTTGAGTTATTTTTTAAATTATTTCGCAGTTGCAAGTTGTAAATGACAAAAATGCAATTGAATGCCAACTTGTTGAAAATTTATTAACTTTAGAAATGTAAACCTATTCTGAAAATTAAATTGTTACTAAAATATTATAAAAGAATGAGATGAAAGGCTGGAAAACTAATATATATTTATTTTAAAGAAGCATATTATGATGGCTATAACCTATTTTTCGTAAACACAATTTAATAAATATTATTGGAGCTCCAGATATTTATACCTAAAAGTAAACAATGTAATATAAGTATTCCACTATGTTTTATTTAGTCATTTTTATATAAGCAATAATTGTTGCTATAATTCACAAAAGATCATTAAGAAAATCAACTTTAATACGTTTGATTTGAGTACATTCATTCGACGGTTAGACAGGGAACTAACTGATGAGTAGAAATACCAGACATTGTAGACTCACGCCTACGACAGATTCCACATATGACTAATTGACGATGCTCAGCTGCAAAAACAGACTGAGAATTAGATACAAAAGAGCAGAAAGCGTTGCTCACTTAAGCGAAAGTATTTTATTTGCCATAAATTTCCATAACGCGCTCAGCCCAATGGGTTGATTACTCATACTCATTCATACCCGGAGGCTTTTGCTGCTGGAGATCGAGAGGCAAATGAGTCATCATCGAATGCGATGTGCACTGTAATGACAACGCCCCGAAGCGCCAATGACGCAAATTCAAATTCATTCAACAAAATCGTTTTGTTAATAATCAAATATTTTTAAAATATTTGTTGGTAAATTATTGCATTTATAAATACAGCACGCGGAATGTGCGAATGTGCGTGATTTGCATGCAAATTTTTAAAATTAAGTAAGCGCGAAAAGTGTATCTGATGGATTGAAATGGTGCTGTCGTGACATTGGCTGCATAACATGCAGACTGTATCTTTTTTTATCTGTTTCGCATTTGAACATAAAAATTAAAATGCCTGCGGTTTATGATCATGTTGTTGTTATTGTTCATCTTTCCCGATTGCGGTCTCGCTTGGCAGACGAGTGTATAAATTTTGTTAATGTGGCCAATCGTAAAATTGATAACTAGACGGGGCAGTTAAGGCGAGATAGAGATACATATGTATTTATAACGCTTATTTCGTTTTTTCTCGTATTTTTGTTGAATCAGTTGCTATTGTTTAAGCATTTGCTTAACGGTTGTCTGCCACCTGCCTGACCACAACAATCGAATCATCGAATTATGTAATGTTTATGACAGAGTTTTATTAAAATTAATTTTGATTAATGTTCGAACTGGAAGATTAGATTAAATTTAAGCTATGCAAAGTGTTTAAACTACAAGTTTGCTTACGCAATTATAAACTCATTCTGTTTTGCGACAATTATATTATATTTCCGTTCATAAGCAAAGTATTTTTTTTTAAGCTGCATGTTTTTTTCGTGCTTCCGGAAGTCTTTTAATTTGTAGTCAAACAACTAGTTCTTTTAAATTAGCATATGGTTTTTGTATGAAATAAATTTCATTGACAGCTTTATGTGATTGTTGAACTAGTTCTCATAAGTAGTGAGATTAGATTAATTTGTGAATTCCACAAATGGCCACAGAAAAGACTAAAAAGTAAGAAATTATAATCCACAATAATTTTTATCTAAATTTTTATTCTTGAACTAGTTCATTGATCATAATTAGAAGATAAAGTAAACCAAATTTTTAATTGACTTGATTGATTTGCGGAACCAGCTCGTGGTTTATTGAGAAAACGAGCTAGTTCCGCTAAATATTTAAAACCAGTTTCGCAACCAAATAATTTTTATCTTAATAGACTATTTGCTCGCAATTGCTAAAGTGTTCACTTGTCGGAACTGGTAACTGGAAACTAGTTCCACTAAATATTTGGGGGGAAATGTGTCCCGTCAGTTCGTCAGCTCGTTAGTATTTGGGTTGCTTCCAAAAGTCCAAGCAAGTACTCTATCCAATTAGTTGCTTTCACATTTCAACAGTTTACAGCAAACTGTCAACACATCTTCCCTTCTGCCCCTTCTTTTTGCCCCAACTCAATTGCCATTTCAATGGGCCACTAAAGATGTCATTCTTCATTTAAAGAGATAATTTCTATGCTAGCCGAAGCACTTGAAAGACATTCTGACGCTTTGCGAAATCATTGGGTAACATTTTGTTATATACATTTTTTGGAACGAAAGAGCTAAAAAATTTTGAGAAAGATGGAAATTGAAACGAGACTAAAATGTGACATTTGACATTTCAGTTAAGTGCTCTTGGCTGCAATCGCTCAAAGGCGAAAGCCATTTAAAAGTTTTGTCATTGAGAAGAAGCAAAAAGAAATATAGAGAACAGCGTGAATTTGATGAAATTATGAAAGTGAACACTTTGAGATTTTCCAGCTAATTTAGCAGCTGTGCGTGGCAATGGAAAGTTAGAGCAAAAAAAAAGCTGTTGGCTTGGCATTGGATACGTAGAGCGGACAGCGTCAATGACTGAATGTGCCATGGGGCAATTTAAGTCTATTGTTCTTTTGGCCCATTAAAAGCAGCCCCCAAGTCTGTGGAACAAGCCGCACTAATGAGCGTCAGGGCATGCATTATGTATGTATGGGAGGCAGGAACCACAGTCCCCACCAGCACCACCAGCACCAGCAACTCTGCCACCCACTCGACAGTAACATAATAGTGTCTGTCAAGTGCAGCGCGTCGTCGTCGCATGTGTAAAAGATACAAAGATACTTCCTTGTCCGAGTACTCTTACTCCCCGGTCACAGTCGAGTGCGCGCACGAAACTAATGACAATATCAAATTACGGTGACTGTCTTGTCAGTCCGACTGTCGGCCGGAGAATGAGCACGACAATTTGCATGACACACTTAGCCAGGCCAACAGTTTTGGGGAGTGTCCACAAGTTGGACTTACATTTAAAGAGCCTTCTCTGCTGTTGCCAGTTGGCAGTTTGTCAACGACTCGTTAATGCAATTTTCACTGTCAATTTCGAAAAGCCACAGAAACAGAAACTCTGCGTATTCGCATACGCTGAAAATGAAAGTAATTTGCAGCGTCTTCTCTAACCAAACACAAAGATCGTGAGGCTATAAACCAAAGCCAAATGCAAGTCGAGCGAGAGACAGATAGAGAGATAGATAGAGAGAGAAACATGTGAAAGTCGATGATCAAATGGAGTCAGAGTTGTTGGGGGCATCCGAAAGTGCAGAGTTGTCTAATGAACGTAGCTTTGTTAAAATAGTTTATGAGCTCTAAAAATAAATTAGAAATAAAGTAAGGTTATGCTACAAGAGAGTAATTATATATCTTATATTATTCCCAGCTTTGAAAACTTATTAATCTTCACTGCTATAATATTACCTTTTTCTTGGTGGCTGCTTAATTGATTATCTCCCACACTTTACATCAACAACTCTTTTCTTTACCTTTCTCATTCTGGCATTGCATCTCTCTCTCTTTCTCTCTCTCTCAGTCGTGTCTGTAAATTACTTCCTGCATACTTAAGTTGCCACACCTTAATTAATCAAAAGTAAAACCGGTAAAAAGTATTCACGCGATATACTCAAGTGCACTGATAAAAAACTTCCTCAAAAATATTACTCACGACGTGATATTATTAATCTAATGCGGCAGAATTATGAATTTATTTACTGAGAAATCTAAAAGTAAATTAACAACAACTAAAATACTTAAGAATGCAACTTACTGACGTCAGGCGAAAAAGTATTTTAAAGTTGAACTTACCTAGAAAGAGAGCAATAAAAAACAAGAAAGATTAATTATAGAAATGAAACAAGAATATATATAAAACAAGTGAATCTATGGTGAATTTATTGCCAGACCCATCACCAAGTGTATCCCACGTCATAGGAAATAATGAATACAGATACAATATCTATAGATACATATGTATATGCATCTGCTTTCACAGTTGGACATTTAATTGAGTGCGAACAAAATGGATTGAACAATATAATATATTTTAAGTAGAGGCCGGCGAACTGTGAAGGAAACAGAGTCTTAATTATCCCTAGTATTTCCGTTATGCGGGGGCCTCTTAAGCGTTGCCAGATTGTTGCATTCGCTGAGGTTCAGTTGAAAGCTGTTATTAGCATTATCATAAAATTATTTGTTTGATTATATAGAAAGACACAATTGTTGTTGTTTATCCCAGTCGACTCTCATCATTTGCAGAGATGTCAGCTAGATGTTGCATGGTGTAAATAACATGCAACACATTGACCCTGACTGATCAACGGGTCGTTTCTTCTTTTGGGATTGATGAGTGCACAAAGCGGTTTCATTGTTCGCTCTTCAAGCATCTGTAATTTGTCAGCTAATTGGTCGATGGTCCCATCAGGCCATTATTGATGTTGTTGTCTGATCTTTGAAAGGCGGAAGCTGCAAACCCTATCGATAGATTCTATTCTCATACTCTTCAATTTTCAAAGTTGTTGCAACCCACGCCCTGGTCGAAAACAAGCCATAAAAACACAAAAGTAATATCTATTGACAGCAAAACATTTGAATTGTCACCTCGTCCAAATAAAATCAAAAATGAAACTTGAATTCTTTTCAAATCCATTTCGTGTGCCTTGCCGAATATGGCCAGATGTAGCCAAATATGGTTAAATATTTTTAGTGGCACAGCGCGTGGCCAAAAAGTTGAGATCTACAAAATTTGGTTAGAGTTTTGGACTTGTTGTTGTCGACTCCGCTTGTTGACTTTGAAATTCAATTTGAAAACTACTTTGGTAAGATCTTATCAGCTGCCTTATCTTATCTCTCTCTGTCTCTCTTTGTAACACGATTTGCAGTTACAAATGTTTGCAGCTAATTACGTCACTAAATGAATTTTCATTTGTCATACAATCGAATGAATCGGTCGGGTTAAGCTGGGCGAAGGGGTCAACAGGCAAACAATTAGCGTTCTCAGCATGTGGGAGTTGTGGCTGGAACAGTGGAGAGGGGAAGGAGGAGTGAGGCGGATGGGGGATGGGGGCATGTTATGCAAACTCTTAAGTGATTAAGGTCAGGCCTCTAATTAGAAGACCAATAAATGAAAGTGGGTGAGCTTCGGGAATTGTTGTGAGGTGTTACTTATTCAGCGGCAGCTTTTGAAGTGCAGCCGATGTTTTTTTTCAGTAGGGGAGAGAGAGGAGTTTGAAAGAAGCCATAGAGCAGCGAAATGAGATAGTTTTGCTGGGGAAAAGATTTTGTGGATAACGAAAGAATGACACAAAATATATAATATAGTCACAATTGAATTGGTAAGCAAAGCAAAAGAAGGGAGTAGGATTGATAAGAGAATATGATATATGTGGGTAAGGAAAACATGTATGGAACAAGATTTTGATGTAAAACTCAGAAAAGCAATTGGAAAGAAATAGATGAATGATTTAAGATTAAATGGGTTACAGAAATTTGGGAAGTAGGAAACATTCTTGCTGATATAAATATACCACTCGATACAGAAATATAAGACTTTAATACATCAAGTTATTTTAAAATTTCAATTCAGTTTTTAAAGATACAATTCTGTCTCCCTCTCACTAGCTGTCTAGCTTACACCCGTTCACTCCACAGGGAAGCTCGACAATTTTTTGCAGATTTAATTAAATGTTGACATCAGTGCAACATGTGGCATGCCGCATTTCAATGCAAGTTTACCTAACGACTATTGACAGGCATCAAAATAAACGCCATAGAGCAAAAAGCAAAAGAATATAAAATAAAATAACAGAGTTGCATTCACGTTGAGTTGTCCAAAAAAGCAAAAATGTTCAACAATTGAACAGATGGAGAGAGAGATATAGAGGAAGACAGAGTGAGAGAGCGATAGAGAGCAGGAACCCTAACGAAGCGTGGTAAATGCCAAAAGGAAAACTGCCGCTGGGTTGACATTTTCCTAGGGACAATTGCACATGGCAATGAATGGAAAACAAGTGGAAATGCCCAGTCTATTGTTCAACTGTTCAACTGGGAAAAACAGCTGCCAGAAAACTGAATCCTCTTGTCAGACTTTGCTATTGTTCCTAAAAACATTTTGCGCTGTTTAAATTTAACTTCCGCTTCTTCAACCATTTTTAGACCGAGACTCTGTCTTGATTTTAGTACTGATTTATATTGCATATCTCGGCGCACGGCCTAAAGGCATATATTGAATATCAAATATGATTTTAAGACGTTGCCAAGGCGCAACGAAAAGAAAAAAAATATATGTATCTAAACGAAAGAAAAATGACATTCAATTGAATTTTATGTCGCAGCAGCTTAGGATGCGACTTCAACTTCAACTTCAGCTCCTGCCTCGACTCTGAGTCTCGATTCTTGGGTTCGGTTTTTTTTTTTTTTTTTTTTTGCTTTTTTTACTGCACTTTACTTGGGCGCAACAATAAATTGCCTTTTATATATACATAGAATGAGCCTCTGATGCGGCTGCATTATGTATGACTACCATGATATATATGTCTATATGTATTTATATACTTATATATATTCTCTTTGTGGCTTTGCCATTTATGTTATTAATGCGGCGCATGCCTTGCGGCTGCCTTTGTCTGCTGCCCTGGAACCTGTTTGCCCAGGAGGCTTCGAATACCGATTTTCTATATACCCTTGCCAAGGGTATGAGTATTGTGAAATTTTCATCAAGTGTGCGACTCAAAAGATGATGATATAATATTTTAATTTAATAACAAAGTTAAATATATTTAAAATATGTTATAATGTCGCAAATAGCTACAATGTTTTTAAACTTCTCTAGGTCAGAGATAGCACTTGGGCGATTATATAAATATATGTCGAAAGTGACAAGATTTTATTTCTATAACTATCTATTCAATCTATATTTGTATGCTATTTATATTAATCTACCTCTCTATCTTTTTATATACATGATTCATCTGCTTTTTTATTTGTTAACTATTCTCTACCTTTCTTTTAAGATGAAGGGTATTTCAATTTCGTCACACCACATCCTTATTCTCTCTAGTCTTTTATTCGTTAGAAAATCGAATTTTACAGCCGTTGCATATAAAAAATATTGTTGATTGATATCGCTTAGGCATTTGATGTAAGTAAAACGCGTGCGCTGCAAAAATTTCATTAAATTTTTAGCCAAGTTGCCAGCAAAATTCACAGATGCCATAATTAATGGCCATGTGGAGTTCTTTCTACAACAGATACTCAGACATCGAACTTGCCCCTTGGCAAAATACTTGTAATTACAGGCGTACATTTTACAACATATGTGCAGACTCATCCGAAGAGCTCTCTGCAGCTTTGTCTAGGGCTTTGGCTTCAAAGAGTCTCGTTTTAGCGGCTTTCAGCTATTAATTAAGAATTCTTTTCTTCGTTGAAATTCTTTGTAATACAATAAATTCCTGTTGTTTTCTATCGAATGTATTAATCATTTGAAGTGTTTAACTTAAAAAAAATTAGAAAAACCAAAATATTTATGTTTATGTATTTTAGACAAACTAATTCTGGAGATTGTTGAAATAAAAGCTTACTGTTATTTTAGACCGCTATTTCTAGATATGTTTACTATTAGATAGTTTACATGAATAGCATTAATTTTCAAAAGCAAACATTTCTGAGTTTTTGTGTTATCAAACTGAATGTGCATTTAGATGAGTCAAAAATGGAATTCTCCATTTAATAACGAAATTGATTCTCAGAAGCCAGCATTTCTTGGTATTTATATGCGTGTCATTTTGTCTTTTGAAATACCAGTATTTCCCAGTATTCACGAATATTCATTGATTAAATGTAGAAAACCAGTTTATGATTTTATAGAACAATACAGTTCACACCATAAAGTCGTACAAAAAATTGTTTTTATATCTAATGTCATGCATTTTTAAATCTATCAATATTGGAAATTGTTCAAAAACAGAAGTCGAGCGTAAAAACAAATCTTGAACTACCTTAATAAATTAATAATTTCCTCAATTTTGCATTGCCATCCACGTTCCAAATCTATTTGGTGGCTTTTTTACTGTTCTACTTAAAATTTGGACTGACCACTGTCGTGTCGGACAAACCGCCAACAATTCAAAATGAAATTGAAAATTACAGAGTACGGCAAGATGGCATTTCAGTGAAGTAAGCAAGCAGACAAACAGAGTCGAAATACTGAATCACAGTCGCACAGAATCAGCTACAGATACAGATACAGCTCATTATGTGGCCAGGTAGCCAGGTAGGCAGTCAGATGGGTGCTCATACACGTACAATAGTTTACAACTCTTGCTCCGTAAACCGGTTCACACGAATCGAATGCTGCGCATGCGCCGGAAAACCTGTCCAACGATTTGCTCTGCCCCCAAAGACAATATAATGGCCTGGGAGTTGAAGACGGAGACAGAGAGGGAGACGGAGAGACGGAGAGACGCTTCATCGGTACAACAGCCTCAATGGCGCATCAATTATGTTAATGAAGCTTTAAATGTGTCTTGATATTGAAAAACTTGTACGGACCTCAAAGCAAAAAGAAAAAGGCGGCCGGCAGAGCTTAGCCGGTTTTTCCAATTGTTTACGACGGCTGCGACAAAATGTCAGCTTAGTACTACAATGTACCACAAAATATCAAAGGAGCTAAAAAAAAAAAAGAATAAATAGTAAAAAAGATCTAAAGAGCTATTAGCATATGGCGACCTTTGGCACACACTGAAAAATCATCGAACTATCGAGCTGGGCCCACACCTTCACGCTGTGTCATTTTCACAGCCATTACACATTCTGTTTTTCTTGGCTAACGAGCTTTTGTTTATATTTCACGCTTGCCAGCAAAACCGGGCGACGACGGTAACTGTGACGCTGACCCTGAGCTGATTTATCTATAGTTTATGGCCGACATGTAACCGACATACTATACTAGTATGTATGCTCGTAATCCATGTTTTGCCATTTTTCATTTCTCATTCACTCTGGCATTTTAAGTTTGCTGTAAATGCGAGCAAGTACGAGTATTTTGCAAGAGATTTATCCCTAATCAGGCTGCTCTACGACGACGAGCTATCTCAATGCCATGTCAAATGTTGGCATTTATTCATTGCATCATTGTATACTTATATAAAAGGAGAATGTTGTAGTACGGTGAGATCTGCAGTAGCAATAAATTTGGTATTTGGCATAATGCAGATAGTGTATTCTCTGCAATTTACAACGTTGCATTTTAAACAGAGTGCTGGTAACTAAAAGTTAACCAGTAAGTTGAATATTATATATTATATTTATACAAATATATTTATAGTAGAATATTTTCAAAATATTAAAATATTTTGAATTCCTCTAAGGCTAGTTTCTACTGTACTATCTAAGTTTTATATATATAAAATCATAAAGCTCAACTTTGCATGCTCAGAAAAGTTATGCGCGGTGGTTTAACATAGTGGCAAAGTCAATTGCTGGCATTTTGGTGGATGGCGTTTTATGGCTATTACTACTATTATTATTATTATTGTGATTATAACATTTTTGTATGCATTGCATTTAATGCAACGTTGAGCTTTGAAGAGCTTGTGCAAATATTTGTAATATTAATAAAGTGGCGGATAAAATGTGTTGAGGGTGAATTGGAGGGTTGCTTAATGCAGGGCAAGGGCAAATAATTTTATAAAGCCAGGCAAACACAATAAACTATGCATAATATGTAATAAAACCAAAGCAAAAGAACCATTAACCAAATACCAAAAATATAATTTGCTTTAAAATCATTAAAAATTCAAATGTGTTTATGAGAAAATCATTGAAAAGTCTTTGCAGTGCAAATAAACAATCTACGATAAATAAACAAAATTATGCTAATAAATGTTCTCAATATTTATTAACAAGTCACTACAGTTCGTAGACTAGATTGATATAACCAAAACCAGGGGTGGATCTAATTGATAATTTATAGTATAGTATTGCCATAACCATGCTAAAGAAAACTATGAGTGTATATAGTAGATCTTTTGCAATTGTATAGCCTACCATATCGGGCCTGAAGTAGACCTGTTGCGTGTACATGGAACTCTTGAGGGAGGACGTCTTATCCGGAAATAGTATGCATTTCCCTGGCAATGTTCCTCTCGGTGTTCCGCCATTAATTGCTGTCAGTGTTGTTGTAGTCGAACCCGCTGTTGTTGCTGTTATTGGTGTTGTTGTCGTGCCTGCTGTCAGGTGATGATGGCCAACACCCACGTCTGTCTTCTGGGCTGTCAGACTGCTCGTCGAGTTGACTTTTGAGGCGTGCGAGAGGCGTTTCATATGCGTCCACATTTGATGCCAGGGCGCCGCGTCTTTCTATATAGTTTTTTTTTTTTTTTTCATTTTTTGTTGTTGTTGTTTCGTTTGGGGGGTTGTCGGGGAGACGCAGGACAGAGAGTAGTTTTGTATAGTTTTCAGTGTATATATGTAAGAGAGTGTAAGAATGTAAGGGATTGTTGTATCGAGTTTTGTGTACGAAAAAATAGAAATAAATACAAATTTGTTTTAATTGAAATTTCGCCAATTTATCAGTTGTTCAATTGAGTAAATTAAAATGCTGTTTTTGTCACTTTACAAGTTTTATTTGTAACCAAAATAAATATGTTTATGAAAAGTTGTAGTTTCATATGTAAATATGTATATGGATTTCTTAGCTTATATTTAGGGCAGTCAAGTTGTCACTAATGTTTTGTAATAGTTATAAAAATTGTTGTTTAGACAACACACTAATTTTTAGTAATATTGACATATTGGCCAGTCGCTAGTTTGCTGGATTGAGGCTAGTGAACCCCAATGAACATGTTATAACTAAATACACATGCACTTAGCACATGGCATACACTTAACACCCCAACACACGCACCCCTCAAATCACTCCCCCCCATATGAATGTATATGTAAGTTCAAGACCCCTCCCTCCCAGTCTAGTCTGGTATGATGTCATACCAGACCGCAAGCCACCCAACCAACAACAACAGCAACGACAACGGCAACAACAATAAAGTCAACGCCAACGCGCTACCAACAACAATTTAAATTTTATTTAAGTTTACTTCATTCTTTTCTCCTGCTTCTTTTTTTAGTAAGTACATATATGTATGTATGTACCACATACATATAGTCGCATGTACTTGTTTGGATAGTATGATGTCAACCTTATAGCATGTACGCCGAGATAACGGTTTAACGACGCGCCGTTGTGCTTAGATATTTGATAAGAAAATTTGTGTAATTGTTAAAGCAATTTACTTGATAGGGCTGACTAAGTTGATTTACTGGAATATTTATACCATTTTGTTGAGGTAGTCGAACTATTTTTGGAGATGCATAAGAAACCTCTTGAAATTTATGATTTACTGCGGTTGATTTTCATACAAAATTGCTAACAAATAAAGTTTTTATTATAAACGAGAGTTTTGACAAAACAAAGGTCTACACAACGGAAGTAATTAGTTATATTTGTAAGACACAGATATAGACAGGGTTAAAATAATATTTTTATCAATTTTATTGAGTTCTTCGGAAAACTACATGATAAAAGAGCTGCTGAAAAATATGATATAAATATTATAATCAATTGAAAAAGCTGGACATTAATAAACAACGTTGAAATTACTGAAGACTTATTTTGTGGGCATAATGTTGAAACGTTTAACGTAATTTTTATATAATAAATTTGCATTTATTTGTAATGCTTTCTATTACTTTAATACTCAATACATTTAAATTAAAGGAATTCTATTGGATTTATAAAAAGTATTTTAATGCTTAGTTTTTGATTCATAATTATATTTTACTTTTTTAACCTTTCAAATTATTTTTTTTATTCATATTTATATTTAATATTAGATAATGTGTGTACCATTTTTTTTAATTTAAATTGCTATTGTTTTATGAGGAATATTACAACCTGCTAAAATTCAGTAATTGCGAGTACTGCACAAAAATTGACGCCAATTATAATTATTGCTATGTTTTTATGCCCTTGTCAAAAGCTAGTTACACGACAAAGCAGTTTATATAGGTGTACATAGGTAAATGTACACAAATTGACAGTAGCTCTGGCCAAGGGTAAATCTAAACAAATGCTATACAATGAACCCCTTTCGCTCCCCTCAATCATAAATATATTTATAGTAGTTGATATAGTACAAAAACCGAAACCCCAAAAACCCAATGCGGTCAGCAATGCATTTAAAAGTCATGCCCTTGTCGCTAACTCTGACTATGGTCTTTGTGGGGTCTTCAACCGCGTGGCGCTAACGAAAGAAAGAGAGAGAAAAGTGAAAAAAGAGTGAGAGAGAGATGGTGAGGGGGAGGAGGGGTAGAGCATACAGCTACAATGCAAAGCGCTAAACAAATGAAAACGATTTCCGTTAGTCATGCAAACAGTTGAGCTCCCCTAAAAACAAAAAAGCGGCAACACGCTGCCATTTGGCAAGTGCAACGGCAACAACAGCAGCAACAGCAGCAGCAAAAACAACAACAACAGCAACACCAACAACTGCAGCAGCAGCAACAAATGCAGCGAACGGAAGCAATGAAAATGGGCACAACAATTGCCCGGCTTAAGTTCACATTTGTGTGTGTGTGCGTGTGTGTGTGTGTATGGTTTTTTTGTTGTTGTTATTGTTATTGTTGCCCTGACCCACGCTCCCTTGTATGCAAGTTTTTTTTCATTTTATTTCATAAACAATTCATTAAAACGGGAAATGGCAATTAAAGTATGCATCATGAAATTATACGTACATAAATACATATATACATAAATGTATATACATACATAATTGTATATACAGGGCATGCACAACATGTGAAAAAAGGAAATTCACTTGGCTTTGAAGGAGGTCGACTCCCAGTTCGCATATTAAAGATTTATTAAATATGTATGTATCAAAACAAGACTCGCTCCCTATAATAATGATTGCAGGTTGCTCACCGAGTTACTCACGCATTCAGACACGCATTCAGACCAGCTCATTCACTCATTCATAGACTGTGACTACGATTCACACAATAAATGTTGATTGCAATGTGACTTCGTCGTGTACTTGTTCATCTTCATCATCATCTTCATCTTGAGCTGCATTTTCATCCTCATGCCTTGGTTTAACTTAAGTTTTTCTATTTTATTTTTTATGCCATGCCTCGTTTAACGTGGAGTCAGTCAGAGAAAGACAGAGAGAGAGAGAGAGAGAGACAGTGAAAGAGAGGGAGGATTGGGAGCAGGGCGCTTAACTCAATTGCATATATGCAACAATTCGTTGCAGCTTCAACAAACTGTATACAAACAACAACATTTGCTAACATGCAACATGTTGATGTAATATGTAAATTTTTTGCTTTGCCATTGTTTTCCGTTTTTTTCCTCAGAAATTTGCTAATGTCGAAGTCAGCGTTGAGTTGGCGATGAAAGAGGAAGCTTCGTAAAGCTGACAACAAGACTGAGAGTATGAGGAAAAATTAGAGAATGAAAGAGAGAGGGAAAACCAGAGTCTTAATGTATTTACTTTTTGGGAATTGCAGCTAGAATACTAAGCTCAGATAGTTAAAGTAACTAAACTAATCATAACAGGTTTTTGAACTATCAGCAATAAAATAAAGAAAAGTTGTACAATACTAAAATTATTTATTTGATAATAAGAAAATGTTCTAACAAATTTATAACTGTTGGTTTGGTAAATAACAACTAAATATTAATATTTTTGAATTTAACGGAATTAACAGGAAATTTATTTAGAGTTCCTTATTTAAGACCTGGCCTTTAAATTTTGAGATTTTGACCTCAGGCCATTTAAATTAAAAGTCATGTAAAACTAGATTTTAACAATCAGTTTTGATGTATCTTTAATTTTTTAAATCTTTCTCATTTATTTAGTTTCTCATTCGGCATTTTTTTTACGACAATCCACAAATTTAAATTGGATTCCTACTTGTTCTTCTATTACACTTAAAAGAGTACTTAAAGTCTGTCCAAATTTCGTTTAATAAAAGTAAGAGAACTTTTAAAAAAGTTAACCTTCTTCGGTTTGTCAACATTTTGTGTGTTTACTTAATAAGTTGTAATAATATTAACTTTTGTATGTACAGCCCATTTGTAGCTTATAAGTATGATCTTTTTTGAGGTCAGCCCTTTCACACTTTTCATGCTTGCCACTTGGCGGCATGTTGCATCCCACTCTTTATCAATTTTACCCAATTTACATGTTGCCATATATAAATTAACACACTGCTCTACTTAAGGCTCTCCCTCTCCCTCACTCCCTTTCTCTCTTTGGCCAGCAAATGCAATCTATCAAAGTGCATTAAAATAAATGTTTGCCCCTCTGCAGTTGGGCGCACGTTTCATGCGTTTCTGTTCTGTTTTATGGGTCAAAGTGGGCCGACCGCTTAATTGTGATATATCACTTTACACTGAGAGGAACACTGGGTGCATTAAGATATTAGCAGAAGTAGCAACAACACAAACACCAAATATGACATCAAAAGCTGAGCCGATTATTCCATCCATAACAAGTCTACATAAGGCTTTAGCCAATCACTTAAGTGCGTTTAAAATAATCCTTATTTGGTTTGCAAATAATTTTTAAGCATAATAAAAAGTTTTAAGATCATTTTATATATTTTCTATGAACTGATTTTGTTTTGTTCATTATAATTTAAATGAAGAGTTATACTTCTCAATTTTCTATTTTATGCAACTAATAAATTACTTATTTTAATTAGTATCGTTAACTTCTTTGTAATCATAAATTTATCGAGTTCCGTTTATAAAGCTAATTTAATTTTTATCAAGCAAGTTTATTATTTAGTAAGGAGTGAAAACCTTATACTTCATCTATCAAATTTTATTCTTATTTTGGATTCACCCCTTTTATCTAAGCACATCTGAGGTTAAAGCATTTTGCGCTTTAACATTATTTGTGGCAGCAATTTGGCCACGTTTTCTTTTGCATTTGATTTGGTTAGGCCAACCCAGCAGCCTGCCATCGAAATGGCCCTGACCCACCCCCTTTCTTCCCCTACTTGGCTCAGTAACATTGCCAAAAATTGCACTACTGTGTGCCATTTGGTGCTCCGACTGGAAATTCCCTCGCGTAACTGCCAGAGACTCGAAATGGCATTGGGGATGGGATTGGGAATGGGACCTGAAACTGGAACTGGAACTGGGTCTTCTAGTGCCTATGAAGCTTCTCATATACCCCGCTCCCCTGCCCGTTATTTGCATTAAGCCCGGCCATTTATTTGTATATTTTATTGTGGCGCATATTTTCCGCTAAAGTTTTTCCGTACGTTGTGTGCGACTCGTTTTCCGCTTTCGCTTTATGAATGAAAACATTTTTGTTTGAAGGCGAGGGGTGTTTTCTTCTTTGAGAGGGGGTTCTATGATTCTCTTTTTGTTATGTTGTGTCTTTGTTGGCTCATTTTTATTTTTACGCATTTCTTGCGTGTCTTTGCTTTGTCTGTCCGCCAGTCGGTCCTTTGTATGTCTGACAGTTTAGTTTGCTTTTAGCGAGGCTAATGGGTAACTCGAGCGGGGAACTGGGAAACTGGGTCTATTTTATGTTATTTACTTTATTTTATTATTATTATTTTTTTTTGACTTTGCAGATAAGCAGGCGAATGAGTCTAGTGTAAGTTGCCACTTGCCCCGTGTTTATTCAATGATTTTCGATGCGTGTTTGCCAGCAATCAACTCAACTCAACTCAACTGAAATTACCCGGTTGCAGTTTTGCCTTAACCCTACAAATTTATTTCCTTCTATTCTATTTATTTACCTTGACTTATTTTTGGCTGTTTCAGTCTTGTTTCTAGGGTCTAGTTACAGCTATTTTCGGTGTTGCTATTTATGAGCTAATTTATGGCCTCATAATTGCCCCTTCCGAAGAAATGTGTTTTCTCTGATTGCGCGCTTTTCGCATAGTTTTCTAGCAAGCTAAATAATTGAACTAATTATACTAGGGAACTATTGAGTAAAGCTTCGTCGTAGATATATGCTCGAATTTGACTAGAATGTGTTTGCTTCAAGATGAAAATGGGAAAATTTCTTGTTGTAAACTTGTGCTTTAACAATTTTCATCGAGTAAAATTATTGTTGAGTTTATATCAATACATTTTTGGATTATTATTCAAAAATATGTTAATCAGTTTGTAAATAAAAAATCGAATAATATTATTCTTCTCTTGTAAGAATTACACTTTGCTGCTTTTATTCGTGCTAAAATAAATATAAAATTAAAAAAAAAATAAAAATATTTATTAGGCATATTGAACATGTTTTTCTTAAAAGTATTAGGTTAATTGATTCAATATTGAAAAATTATTCATTATTTAGATTAGTATTCAATTATATTGTCAATATATTAAGTCAATCTTAAGTGTAAATATTTCAATTTCAAACTATTTTTAACGTAATATTTACAGAGTTTACAATTTCTTTACCTCTACTTCTTATATGCTTTAATATTAATATTTAATATTAGTATACAGAAAAGAAAAAATGTGAATCATATTATGTACACTTTGATTCAACTATTTTTATCTCGTGATCTAAAGACTTTTTTATTGATGTAAAAAAACTTTTCTTTGTAGTTAATAATAAGTTTGCTTTTTTTATATTATTATGATTATTTGCTTATCCATTGTCGGTTTTCTGTATTTTCATTATATCACCGAACTTTAACTTTAACTCTCCTCCGCCTCTCACCTTTCTGATGAGCATTCGTCATCCCACAAAATTGCCGAGCTCCCCGTCAACTTCATCCCCGATGTGGACTGACCACTTCTAAGGCCTCCTCGCTGCGCATTCAACCAAGTGGAAAAACATTTTTCATATTTTTTTAATTTGTTGCAAAAACACTAAAATTGTAACATGCGAATATTTATTTTTTCTGTGTTCTTGTTCAGGTTGTTTCTGTTGTTGTTGTTGTTGTTGTTGGCTCTGGCGTCAAATTGAAACGCGCGCCAACAGCACAAAATAAATTGACATTGAACGTAAAATTTATTGAAATTGTTTACGTGGGGGCTGCAATTGTTTTGTCGTAGTTGTTGTTGTTGTTGATATTTTTACCGAGGGTCGTTTGAAAATATTTTACAGCCAATCGAATGGATTTCATTTCTTTTTAGCTACATTTCACCTCTCACACACACACACACACACAAATACAAAAGCACAGATTCGAGATACATTTCTCCCACATTCCGTTGCAGGTTTTCTGCTCCAGATACGCGACTTGCGACTTGCGGGCCCTTTGGCAACTGCACTCGAGTGCAGCGAAGCTTGGCCATATCCAGAGCATAGACTTGGCCAAAAGACTGTCCGTTTGTTTTAGCCTTTTGGACAGGCCACCCTACAAAAACACCGTGTACTGTGATATGTAGTTGGCCAAGTCCGGCCATATGGTCGCTGGGCACGTACCATGTTTTTTTTGTGTTAGTCTCTTTCGTTTTAGCCGTGATTTCTGCTGTTCGCTGTTTGCTTTCCATTTGTGCGCTGCTCGAGTGAGTCTACAATTGCCCCGGCGCTTCCTACTCATAACTTTGGCCCTGTCTCTGGATCGGGCTCAGTCTTGTTGGCCATCTCCAGTTACCAGTTAGCAGTTCGCAGTTCGCTTTGCTTTGCTCATATTTCGCTCGGCCACTAACGGGTAAAAAACTTGAGGGCCAATGGCTTTTTAAGTGTGACTAATTATGAACTCGTCGTAATGTCTTAAGCACTTGAGAAGCGTTAGGTCGTTGGATTGTTCAGGTTTTCTTTTGGGTTCAATGCACCGAACCCCAAACACACAAATGTCTTTTGCGCTGACCCCAAAATAACTGCAATCGATTTTGTGTCTCATCTAAAGTTTCTGGCATTGCCAAAAAAGTTGCCTTCAAATGGCAAAAAACCCCGAAAATTTATCGAGATTTGCAGCAACGCCTTACCACCTTTGCCAGTTGCCAGTTTGCCAATCTATTGACAGCTGCAAAGCAAAATCAGCCCAAACAAACTGCATAACAACTGCGCAAATATTTTGGCAAGATTTTGTTGCAGAACTCCGACGACATCGACCACGTTGACGCTGAGGAAGCTGTGGAAATTATGCAGGCAATTTGCTGCCAGACAAATCTTATATACAATTTGTTATGCCCCAACGGATAGAGAAGTGGAAGTGAAGAAGGGGGGTAAGTAATCTGAAACATTACTAAAGAGTTCCATGTGCGACTTTTCAGGTAATCAGTCAGACAAAGTGCAAAGCAGGAAAACTGGCTGGCAGCCAAAGTGAATTGAAAATTGAAAAGCAAACTCAATTGATGTGTGCAGCAGGATCAAATATATTATCTAACTCGTAGGAAGTGTATTATGCATGAGTTGGGGACATATGAAAGGGAAGTGTTCATACAGAACTCAGATATATCTGGGTTGAACTACAGATAAGTTCGAAAAGTACTTCATTGTCTAGAGAGAGAAAGCGAAAGAGGCTTAAGTTTGGAAACTACCAGAGAAGAGTAGGACTATGTATATGACAGAATTTAAACTAGATGCCTTTGAAAATATTATAATTTAAAAAATTATAGATTTAATTAAATCAATTAACGAAAAGAATTAGGAAGGAAAAGAAATCTCCCTATGAAAGTTCCTAACAATTCATTTTACGAAATTGAAATATTTTCATAGATTCTAACATTAATGTAAATAAACAATAACTTGTAGTTTTCCTTATTCCGTGGTATTTAATAATTTGTCATTTATATTCTCTATTATCTTACTTCAAAACTTATGCTTTAGGGTTATTAAAGGAAAGTAGTATGAAAGAGAGTGATTTATAGAGAAAGAAAGAGCGAGAGAAACCTTTTACACTCACTGCTTTTAAAATGCTGGGGACTGTTCACTTATCTGTTATTTGTGAGACTGCCAACTTGTAGATCTTTGAATCGATGTCAACGTAAACTCGTTAATGCACAACTCGCACACTTTGGTAAGGCAAACAAATCCATCGATCATGTAATGAGCCAACAAACAAAACGAGTGCACACAATGACCGTGTGTTTGCCAGCATAAATATGAGATACGAGATACGAGATATGTGTAAGTGATTGTGGATATTTCAAGTCTAGCTGTGTTCAATCACTAAATGGTCTATCTCAGTGTGTATCTTTTGCAATTCATTATCACTGCTTGCCCAATGAACAAATACTGAGCTACCTGCCTGAGTTTTTAAGCTACCTGAAAAGGTTCAAATTGGATGGAGAAAAATTGCGAGAATTTCACAGAGAACTCTCTCTCTCTCTCTCACGGTCGCACTGGCTAAGCTTTAAAAACGAGCAGAGCCTAAAGAGCTTACGCTCTAAAGATGATGAGACCGCAGTGACAATGACAACAACTCAGATAGAACCCGAGAGATAACAGTGTTAACAAAATAATAACAGAATAAAAAGCATTTACATACACGGAGCAGAAGGCCAAGTACCCGCCCAGAACATGGGCCAAATAGCCCGGGGAGTGGACCAGGGACTGGCCATTAGTGAAATGCCGTCAAGAGCTGAAACAGAAACAGTAACAGCAACAGCAAATGTGAATATGGCTTATTCGGTTTAGCCGTATTACAATGACTCCAAATGTTGCTTCGTGCCACATTTCGTTTTATTTTGGCCCAGTCCACAACCAATTTGGCACAGACGAAAAGACATTTATTGCCAAATAGCCAAAAATGAGTCAAGAACTGGGCTTAGAGCTCTGAAAGATGAGACTCGATAGGAAGCACGTTTAGAACGAGAGACGCAGCTTTAATGATCTTCAGAAAATGAAAGTTATAGAAGTAGAAACATTAATGAGAGAGAAAAAAGGGAGAGAAATATAGAGTGAGGGAAAGAGACAGAGCAGGAGAGCAGAGAAAACATATTGAAAAAATAGAAAAATAGCGAATGAAAATTTGAATTTTCTTTTAGAAATAATGTACACATCGAATATGAATAGAAAAATATCCATTTATAAAATTATAATGAACTTTGAACCCATTTGCACAGAATCACTAGTTTAGGGGAGGAGATCCAGAACGAATTAAATATATATTCTTCATTGAGTATTCTTATATTTTAATAATTCGATAATTAAGAAAAATATCCATTCAGAATGTCTAAATCGGTTTTGGGATTTATAAAGTAGATAATCTGAATTATAGATCATTCAATTGCTTTCGATTAATCGAACATCCCTTGTGAATGAACTTTTCTGTAGTTACTTTGGAACCTATTCCGCCTGTGTTCTCCATGGATATGGTAAGAGTAATCTTTTAATTTTCCCATCACAAAGTCCCAGCCCGTAGTTCACTTAATTGTAATTTATAGATGGAGATGGGAGTCTGGACTGGAGACGGGACTCACCTTTGGATCCAAAATGCTGCGCTCCAGGCTATCCTCGCGATTCATGGTCGTCGCCGTGCTGCCCGTTCCGCTGCTGCTTCCCCCTCCGCCTCCCCCCATTTGGCTGCTGCGCTGGCTGCTGCGTTCCCGCTCCCTCTCCTGCTGCTCGAGTCGGAGACGAGCGCGTTCCACACGCGCCAACGTCGGACTGTCCAGTATGGAGGGAGCTCGCGAGGGGGGGCGTGAGTTATTTGCTGTTGTTGTTGTTGTTGTATGTAGTTGTTGGAGTTGTTGTTGCAGCTGCTGTTGTTGCTGTTGCTGCTGCTGATGCAGCGTCTCGAGCGTTGCGCTGTTGTTCGATGACGTCGAGCCCGGCGTGGGCGTGGCCGATGAGGATGAGTTGGTCATCGTGGCCGTCGATGTTGTCGATGTGGTGTGCATAAGCATCGTGTGTGTGTGTGTGTGTGTGTATTTGGGGGGCGTTCAAGAGCCGAGATTTGTAGGAGAATCAAGTTCTCTCTTCACTTGGGGATCGTTACTAATATTTTTTGTTTATTGTGGTTATTCAACTGTGGGTTAAAAATACATGTGTGAAATAATTATTTAGTTATTTATTGCATTATATCAAGTTTTTTCTGATAATCTATTATGCTACTTTATTATTATTATTTTTATTATTATCAACTGTTGATGAAAACTATGTGTGAAATTATTTGCTTATTTATTGCATCATATTAAGTTTCTTCTTAAAATCCGATATTATGTTGCACCTTCAGCTGACCGCTGAACAGTTTCCGTCGTCGTGCAACACTTGCAACAGCCAATTGAATGCCCAATTTCTGGTTATTATTATTGTTATTATTTGCGGGGATATTGAATGAGTGAGCAAAAAAATACAAAATAAACCAAAGTATGACGAAAAACAAGCAAAAACAAAAGCAAGCGACCAAATGGCCAATAATTTTCACAAACGGGTTTCTCTCGGCCAGTTGCCAAGTGTTGCAGGTAGTTTTTACTTTCGCACAAAACAAGAAAAACTGAGATAAACTGAACTAAAGCTCCAATGACGACGCACTGGCAACTGCACAAGCGAAGATACAAATGTATCTTGAAGTACGTTTGGGCCGATTATGTTTGTTCTTTTGTAACAATATTGTTTGCTGACGTCTTTTGGTTTGGCTTATTATTTATTTAGTTGGCGCGTAGCTTTTGCATATCGCATGCCAAACACGTTTGTTTTGATATTTCCGCTGACCATTTAATTCTCTGCATTAAACGATCTACACATACTTTTTTTCATATATTTTGTGGTTGTGGCTTTGATTTATATTTGTTGTATTCAGCTGTTAGTTTTTGCCGCGTGTCGCGTCGCGTCGCATTTCTTCGCGTTGTTTTTGGCTTGAAAAAACAAATTTTGATTTATTTGGCAAAATCTTATTTTCAATTCAATTCATGGGACGCCAAAGCAAACGAGCGACCACCGAGCGAACCGATTTCAACTGCAAACTGCGAACTGCGAACCTCGAACTGTTCACGCCAGCTGCCCGTCGTTGACTGTGCGCAAGAAAACTGGTTTGCAGTCGCCAAGTGTGTCTGACGTTCGCCATGCATCGGCATGCGGCTGCCATCGAACATGTTCGAGTTGCGTCGAGCGACAATTCCCTGTATTCCATGCCATTGTTGACTGTGGCCAGTGCGAGAATTGATCAAACCTGTGCAGCAAGTACAGGGAATAATCATTTGAATTTAATTTCATGTAACGGATAGTTGGAAAAATATACAGTCTTGTTCCGGTTTTCACTTTCGGAAGATTTTGCGGATTGAATTCACTTGACATACTCCAATGCTTAGGAAAGGAATAATGTTGCATCATCAGATAAATAAACAAGTTTTTTATTTGATCTTTAAATTATTTTTAATTTACCATACGTCAAAATCGTTGACTCTAACCTAGTACTTTTGTCGGATTTGCGCGACTTGTTCTAATTTCCGCAAGTAATTGTAAAAATAAATGGGAAATTTATTAGGGCTGCCCTGGTATGTGAAAAAAGTAGTTCACATTTTGGTACATATTTTAGACCAAAATTTAAGTGCTTTTAAGCATTGCGTAAGATAATTGATCAAATTTCTTGATTTTTTAATATAAATTGGGACAAAACTTTTTGATATTTATTGCAAAAGCAGATTATTTTTGTAAACAAACACTGTGCAACAATTGAAAACTCTTTTTTGAAACACTTTTAAAACTACAAAAGTTATAACGAAAGTAGGTTTTACCTTTGAAAACTGTTTCCAAATATGATAAAATCAATTTTTGATGAATTAATTACACATTTTGACAGGCGTAAATTCTTTTGACGCAAATGTATGATTCGCTCAGAACATTTTCCAGCACTGTTCTGCTAAAAATTACTAAATACAATGTGGGAGGAAAGTTCGTAGGGTATTTCGCAAGAAATGTAAAGGAATTTAAAGGGAAATTAGGTGAAATCTTGGGGATTGCAATTCGCAAAAAAAAAAAATGGATACCGGAACAGGCCTGGGTTTCTATTGAGCCTTGTATTTATTTATTTTCTAGTTTTGCGTAGTTTTACTTTTTTTTAAATTTAACTTAAGATAATAATTATTTAATAAAACTTTATTTTTTCAAGGAACTTCATAAACACTTGCGAATTGAAAAAAAATTGAATTCAATGTTAGGTGGTTACAATGAAATTTATTATTGCAAATTGGTTTAGTAAAAATTATTTATAGATCATACTAATAATGTGAATGTATGAATTTGTTAAAAAAAAAACACTGTTTAATTTTTTTTACTTTCTCTATGCCTTGAGGCGGTGGCAGCTACCAAAGCTGCACCAAATCCCGAACCGTCTTCGATCAGAACAAGCTTGACTTTCTTAGAGTTCCCCAACAGAAGAGGAAGCTCGTCCTCAATTCGTTGTCGATAGTGGGGATGAAAACGAACGAGTCCACCATCTAGGCCCACAGTGCACTCCTCGACATTCATCTTGTTGACCAGGGTGGCAATAGCACAGGCAATCAGTTGAGCGGATCGCAAGGTTACTGATTCGCATACATAGCGAAGGCATTCCAAGTCGGGCTCACTGTCCGATCTGATGCCCACCTGGTCCAATATCAACCTGGAGTTATGATACTTTCCAGGGGGATCTGATTCAATCTCCGACACATACTGAGTTGTGAATACCCATTTCTGGTCAATTATCTTCGTAGGTTGACCCCGAAAGAGGACTCCCATTCTCATAAGATCCGCCACAACATGTCGAACCACCTCTCCCAGGTACATCCCCGAGGTGCACTTCTCAAAGGTTTGCACCTGAGGATTTGGCGTCTGCATATCGATGTTCTTATCGTAGATAGTGCGTACAATGTCCAATGCTCCATTATCTCCAAACGCACCCAGTTCAGTGTTGATAATCATAAAGGGTTTCTCACTGGTCTTGTGATCCTCGAACATCTCCACATTGGAAGTCTTTTCCATATAGCATGCGTTGACTCCTGTGCCCACAATGAATCCAATTCGGCTATCCTTAAACCCTTGAGCACAGGTCACAAGAGTTCCCGTCGAATCATTTATGATGGCCACAACTTTGACACGAATATCACCACGTCGATCGATTGCTTTTTGGAGCTTGTCGACAACATCGACTCCCACGACTCCTTCGCACTGAAATCCCTTTGTCCAGGTGGTCAAGATGCCCTTGTTGATTCCCATCTGTTGCAAGGGAAACGAGAAAGTAAATCCCAAGGGTAGTTCAGTATTTTCAATCTCCTGCTCCTTGCAAAATCCAGCTAAGCATTCGGCAATGAAATGAAATAGATTCCGCCCAGGTCCCTTCATCATGGTCTCCGAAATGACAAACTGCTTGATTGCCGTTTCGACCTCTGAGCCACCTTTCAGGTGGATCAATACACAACGGAAATGTGTGCCTCCTAGATCCAGGCCCAAAAACTTGCCGCGTTCCTCGCCCGTGGGCAGATCCTGAACATACGAGACATAACACTTGACATTCGCCTGCGAATGCGTTGCTTTTGCCAGCCCCTTTTCGACTTCCTTGGTCAAACGGTGGGTAATCTCAACCATCTTATCCTGCGGTATTCTGAAGACCTTGCATATTTTAAAGGCTTCCGGAAATCGACTTGTCAGCCGTTTCACTGGCCAAAAGAACTGTTCGACATAGCTGCGGCATAAATAAGTTGATTGCCGAATCATTTTTATTCATATGCCTACTTGGGATTTGTTTTGTTTTTAAATATTTTCCTAAAGAATCTGTTGTCAAATTTATTAACTTTTAATATTTAATATTTAAAATTTTTATATTTTATTGCTTTATTAATTGATTTTTATCAAACCTCTAATATTATTTATTTATTTTAAGTAGACAAACAAATGTCCCAATAATCAAATAATTTTCCCTGTTTGGGTAATTTAATTACCCAAAACAAAGGCGCATGCAACCATTCACAACTCCAACTGATAAATTCCAGCACATGGTGAACGAACATGTTGGGCTCGACTGAAGTTCGATTGAGATTTGTCGGAATTCGGTTGGATTTCTACACAGACGGGAACAGGTAAACGCAGGTAAGGCGTCTTGAGAGTGCACATAACATTGTAAAGTAAATCTGTGGCTGGGTCTCGTCTGCTTCCTCCTTGGAACTCTTCAGCGGCGAGGTTTAGGTGATTTATGTCGCGTGATAGCAACAACAATTGTTGCATTTTGGTTGCAGTTGCAGTTCAATGGCCCACAGTTTGACAGCAATTGGTGTGGTTCTAAATACGATGAGCTAATCAAACACAAACACTTGACAATCACTTGACTCATTGTGGCATTTTTAGCCAAAGAAAGACTCCCTATTATATATGTACATATGTGTATTTGTAATATTCACTATATTCAAATGATTCACACAATTGTCGCTATGCGAATCACGCAATTATGCAAATCATCGGCTCATCTTTATCTTTGTATCTGTATCTTTAGCTTTAACTTTTGGCATGGGACGTGCCAATTTTCGACGTAGCGCATGCCACCTAATTTTATTAAAACATTTAAGTTTGTTTGGCCTGCTCCCCAAAAAATAATAATAAAATAATATACAAAAGGCAACAAATGTTCGGTTTTAGTTTCAAATTACGAGTATGAGTGTGAGTATGAATCTGTTGTCATTTATGGGTTCCCCGACTGGCGCCAACATCAATTTTTTAATTTCAGATACATTCGTTTATAGCCCAATGAAAATCTTTCGCGTCTCGACGCGTTTTTTTTTATTAGTTGGTTTTGTGTTTTGTTCCTTTCTCCGAATTTTTCGTGTCATTTGAAAGCATTTAAAATATTTTTGTTTCTATTTGACTTTCAAGTGGCTTGATAACTTTATTAGCTCGGTGTGTTCCCCCAATGATTGTGTGTGTAATTTGTTGTGATTATCGCAGCTCGATTGAGTGATATCTTGTTGTTGTTGTTGCTATAGAAATATGATAGGGTTACAGTTTTAATAAAGATATTTATGACACTACTTATGGCACACATAATGGGGAAGGTCTTAGCTGTGGGTAAATGGCCATATCAGATTCTCTTGAAGGCCTTATAAAGCGGCATATCTGAGATAATCGATGAGTTAGGTATTTGGGGTGACGAATCGAAAATAAATTTATGGAATAGCTAGAGAAAACTGAGAAATATATTTATTTATATAAATGAATAGAATCGCAAGTGCTTAATAGTTATTATTTGGAAAAGAACTCATTTTTAGATTAAATAAAGACTTTTCCAACACTACATTTGAACTATACAATTATACTATTATCCAACACATGTATTATTTATTAGCTCTCAAATATGATACTAACCATTTATCTAATTCTAAATACCATTAAGTATGCCCGTTGCATTGTCTTGATGGGTTTTTGTCTCTGGCACTTCCATATCGATGCCCGTCCATAATTCTGAGGAAGCATGCAACATTCTATGCAACAGACCCATTTCTGGGTCTGTGTCGCATTTCCGTTCCCGTATTGGAAAGTTCTTTCAGTGCGTTTTATTCAAGCGTCGTCGCTTTCAACGTTTTATCAAAGTCGCCGAGTCGGGGAGTCGCCAAGTCGTCTAGTCGCCATTTGGAATTAAAGTTGCCACAGCGATTCCCCATTGTTCTCCATTTCTCTCTTTTATATTTTTCTCTTGTTTTTCAACGCATATCGCTTAGTCTTCTTGTCGTATCTTTTGTATGCATTCGGCGCATTCGAGAAGTTCTTTTATACAAATTTCTTTATTCTTTTTTATCGCAAACTTTGGCAAGGCAGGAAAAGGCGCGTTTCGCTTGGACTTTGCGTGTTGATTTTTCTTTTCTTTTAACTATATATACATAAGTCCATGCACATATTTACATGTGAAAATATATTTACATTGTTGTAAATTCTCGCCTGTTTTGTATGCATTCCATCATAATATGCACAAATGGCACTTCCTCAAAGGGGCGACGGGTTCTGTTATCAGTTGCTGGTTGCCAGGCAGCCTCTTTGTTGCCTCACTCAACTGGAGATAAGCCTGGCGTAAAGCCTCCTGATAATGCTGCCACAATGCAGAAGTCAAAGGGCAACTTCAATCTTATTGCCGATTGATGATAGCAACACTCGATGCTGATTGAAAGGCTCGCAACAATTTGCAATTGTTTTGTAGACAATGGTTGATATGACTTGTGGCATGCCACACTATGAGGCAAGCAACAATTATACTTGCATGGTTAAATTGATGAGAAATTGTTTTAGTAAGTCAATAAAGAACGAATTTTATGTGTTCCTTATATTCATTAGACCCATTTACAGAGTATCTTCTAGTCGCTGTCATCCGAGTTATCACTTGCCTCATTATTATTGGGTGCAATTTGCTTCTTAGGCGTACACACAAAGCTTTTGTTTTTAAACTGTCACCATAAATCATTGATAAAACATTGTCGTCATAAAATAATTATTTTCCATATATTCGCCATTTATAATCATTTATGTGGCTTTTATGGGACTTTCGTCAGTTTCCGTGACTTGTGGCTGGTCAGGAACTGGCCACGGCAATTAGTCAGCTCGCGACATCTCTAATAGAAAATAATGACTGCCCCGGGTCCCCCTTGTATGTAGGCCAGTTTGAGTTGCAGCTCAGTAAATTCCAAGAAGATTGTCAAACAATTCCACACGACATGAAACAGGCCGGCGATTTTATGGCTAGACCCAACACTCCTCACAGTTCAAAGGCATTTTAAATAGCTCCATTCAGAAATTAAATTAATTAATTCAACTGGCGTTAATAACTTTATCTGCTTTGACAACTTGATGTGTTCCCTCGACTCTGATTGAATACGGCACGCACTTTTCAGGGGCATAGGAAAAACCACTTTGGGAGGGAAATTACTGAGGGCATATTTAGTGCAGTTGCTTTCATTTGATCAATTTAAATACAAATGCGTGTAATTATAAGAAGCATCAACAACATTCCATTCCATTTCTAATTTTGAAAATTTAATGAAATGTTTAATTGTGTTATAATTTTTTAACTTAGACCATATATCTAATTTAACAATATCAGATTGTTATTATTTGAGACATCTTTCATTATATTTACAGAATTCAAGAGGAAGACATTCACATGACATCTTTTTCTGACATTGATCTTGAATTTATCATATAATACTCGTATCATATCTGATTATTTCTTATTGTATCATATCGAATCTTCGTCGTCGTTTTCTCATGCTTCAGTGAACTTGCAAGATAAACCGCATTCCTTTGTCCCAAGAGCTAACCTTGATTCAACTCCTTTCTGGCTCATTCATTCATTTTTTTACCTGCTTCTTCGATTGACATCACATCACATCAGGTAGCCTGAACCCAATAATCTTATTAGAATTCGTTAGCAGTCAGTTCAACTACATTTGAATTTAAAAAGGGGTTTCGCTTATCTCTTTTGAATTCTCTTTCGATTCACTTCATTAAAACCAATTCGATGTTGTTGCTGTCTCTCCGCCTCTGTCGCCTTCTTTTGTCTGGTTCATCAAATTGACGCCCGACTGTCTATACACGTTTTTTGCCATCGACTGTTCGATAATATTCCCCTAAAGAGTTGGAATTTGTATCTTGTTTATTCAATCGATAAGCCAAATGCCCCAATGACTCATGGAATTTCGTGGCAAAGATTGGCATACACTAAAAAACGTGAAATGAAAGAAAAGGTCAGATAGAGAGTGAGAAAGAGAGAGAGAAAGAGAGAGAGAAAGAGAGAGAGAGATAGAGTGAGAGATAAAGCGGGGCACATCCATCAATAATTGTGATTAAGAAATTCACAATAAAAATTAATGAAAGATGAGTTAATGATAATTTTAGGTCCTTTCACCTTTTCAAAAATGAAATGCAATGATATTGATATTGTGTATAACTGATTACAAAATTTTTAAAATTCCTGCGGAAATTTCGACAAAATAAACATCGAAATGAGGCTATTAAATATTACTTTTTATTAGTACGTTTCTGATACAGAATTACAATGATAAAGTTTATTGAGGAAGTAAATGGGATATTGTACATGTTACAATGTAAGTGCCTAAAAGCATGCAATAAAAATAATTTAAAATTTAAGTAAGTAACGGGTATCATATAGTCGGGATCTCGACTATAGCCTTTCCCACTTGTTTTTTATAGTGAGAAATTGGGAAAGAAGCTCTGGCGCCACCTAGCGTTCGTGGTTTGCATCTTATTTGCTTAGTTATTTTATGTGCCTACAGATGTAAGGCAGTGTTAGCGAATAAGGGGTTTGGTAATTAAAAAGTGCTTAAAGAATATCTGGTAGTCGAACACGACTAAAGACTTTTTTAATGTTTGATTGTCATTTTAGTTTGCATATCGTGAGTTTGAGTGCGTATCACTGCGGACGGCAGTCCGCGCTAGTGACGAAAGCAGCACGAAGGGTGCGAAGGCGACTAGCATATATACACAGGAAAATTTGCTATGACTGTCCGATCAGGTCGAGTTATATACCGATCGAAAGTTATCAATTAAACTTACAAATGTGCATACTAAGACTTTTGGAAACTCACCTGGTTTGTGAGATACACAGGTGTTAGTGGAAGGGGAAAAATTTAAGTTATTGGAGCAACTGGAGCCATTGGAGCCTTTTTGAAATTTTAATATTTTAAATTTTAATTTTTTACTGTTCTTATCAAAAATACGTGTCGAATGACACCTCGATCATCAAAATCCGACCACTGGTTAAAAAGATAATTAATTTTGAAATTTTTGGTGCCCTTCTCAAAACGAGATGAAAAGTCAGTCTGTTTGTTTGTTTGTTTGTTTGTTTGTCTGTTTGTTAGTATCAAAGCGTTGATTTAGCTTAAAAGTTTAAATGAGCACTTGTTCCCGATCAAAAATGTAGAAACGTTTGTTCTACGACTTTTTCGAAAAAACGCTAGTTTAGCGGGAAATCGCTAAAAACCGCTAAAATTAAAACCCCTTTAGCATCCAAACTATAGAAGCTACAGATGTGGTTTATATATCGTTGGAAAGGTATTTTGAAGGGCTTTTAAGCTGTAAGCTTTTTTGCTAAAGAACACAGGTAAAAAGCTACAGGTGAAATAAGGTTTTTTTTAACACTTTTTTTCGATTTAGGAAAAATCTGTGCTTTAAATCACTTTTTAATATGTTGTAGACAATTCAATTCCGCGTTTTTTGACATATAAAACATATCTCTCAAAATTCGTTTGGGCAAGATTACCTATCAACTGAATATACCTTTTACCTTTACACTTCTGCATGTACATATGCAGTATGTACACTGCTTGCAGCGCATTGCGGAAATAAACTGCTTGCAAGTGGTGAATTCTTTTTGCGGCAGAAAAACCATATTATAATTGCGATTAGAGTAATATCGGTATATATTTAGGGTTACTATTCATGATTTAGTCGAATATTAGTCGATATTACTTCTTAACTGAATGTATACATTTTACTTAGAATTGGAATAGGACAGCAGCAGCAAAGTGTCATAGCAGCATGTGTGTTTGTAAAGGGAACCAGTGTTGTCAGACAGTTCGTTCTAGCTTGTACAAACAAGAAGCACCTTTTAACAAGGTTATACTCTAAAAATTTATTGCGATTTAAAAATTTCTGATGTCTTATTCAAAAATTACTGATATCTTATAAAAAAAACCTCTTTACGAGGTGAAAGTCTAGTGACGAAAACAGTTTTATGCCCCAAAATTTCTGATATCCAATTTTGTGACGAATAATATTAAGTTTTACATATAAATTATTTTAAAAAAATTTTTGCATTCGGCACTGCGCAAAACAGTGAGTGTTATTTGATATAAAGAATTGAGACATTTTAGCGCAATGTGCCGAGTGCCAACATTTTTTTTAAAATAATTTATATGTAAAACTTAATATTATTCGTCACAAAATTGGATATCAGAAATTTTGGGGCATAAAACTGTTTTCGTCACTAGACTTTCACCTCGTAAAGAGGTTTTTTTTATAAGATTACAGTATACAGGGTATCTGTTAGCCAGTCTAAAGTCCATTTCACAGTTTGTACAGCATTTAGTGATATCTGCTGTCACTTATCGTATTCCGTTCAGCTGACAGTGAGACACTTCAATTACTCATCTTGTTTTGAGCGTTTAGCCGAAAACGAATTGAAATTTATTTCACTTGACGTTTTGTGAGTTTTCAGCGTCTAGACACACGGCACTTAGACACGCGCCTTCCGGGCCACGCCCCTTCATAGCCTTCCTTGGATTCTCATGGTCTCCATCTGAAGGCTTCAGTTGCAGTTGAATGCACGCCTAAAAGAGCGTCAGGAAACTTGTCGTCCAATATTTATGTGCACTTAAAAGTATTCTCTGGAAATTAGAATTTATTTTCAAGTTTGAAGTGTTGCCCATAATTAAAATCTAGTAAACAAACTGTTTCTTTTTAACTGCGGGTCAAGTTGGAATTGTTTACAATTCAATTGATTTTCATTTATTATATAAAAAACATTTAGTTGGTAACTTGTTTGGAAATGCACACTAAATTTAAAGATAAGTAAAAGTTTGATAAGTTTCATTACATTTAGTTTATATTTTCATTATCTTATTCTTAGCCACAATAAAAATAACCTTAAATAAACCAATTTAAATAAAAACATTTACAAAACTATTTTAATTATATTGCTAAAAAAAATAATCGCATATTTAATCATACAAAATTGACATTATAAAAAATTAATAAGCGATTTCTATTAAAACAAATAAATAATAAATTGTTATTCTTAAGATATTGGAAAATATTATTCAATTATTATAATTATATTTGATTTCTTGCTGTGGCTTAGAGAAAGTTTTATTTAATTGCGCTTTTTGAGTTTTTCGTATTCCTCCTGTAACTCACACACACAAATAAATACTCTGTTCGGTAGAGTCTTGAGTAATCCTTACAGATTCGTTCCCAGACATCGGTGCTGCTTCAAGCATGATGCAAAGGGGCAACGTCGCATTTGGCGTTAATTAGTTTGGCAACGCTGCGGGCGTGTGACTTTCACCAATCATTTACAACAGCCCATCAGCTGCCGCCCAACTCAGACTCAAGCTCAAACCCATCTACCCTGAACAGAAAAGAAATCTTCAACGTTGCCTGCATATTTTTTCTAGAGGCCAAAAACAATTTTCATTAACAGTCCGTCGGCAGACGCTGACAAGTTCAAGTCCCTCGTTCTGAACTCTGAGCTCAGACTCCTCCAACATTTTCTTGTCGTTTCTCTGATTACACGTTTTAACGCCATTTTTGGCAGAACTTTTGCTGAGCTGCTGCGTCGGAAAAACCCTTTAGGCCATACCAGAAAAACTTTTTGGCCATACCCAGAAGTGAAGAAAAGAAGACGAAAAATGAAAAGAATCTCAATGAAGGGGTTAACAAGCAAAATTTGATTTATTTGATGAGTTGCCTTCGACATTGCTTCAAAGACGTATTTAATGAGCATTGAAATAGGGAAACTGGGGAGCTATGAACTGTGAACTGTGCAGCGCATTGAAGACATTTGGGAAATGAATTGCATAAATGGCTAGACGCAAAAGAAAAACTGTGAAATTAACCAAAGTCGCGGGCAATAGCTATAAGGAAAAGAAAATAATGGGGTTGGAGAAGGAGAATGAGAAATCACTAAAGTCCTGGGTATCATTGACTGCTAGATACCCTGCAAGTATTAAACTAATATTAAAAGATACTTAAATTAAAGAGTCTACAATTGGGATTTTATATAAGTATATATGTACTTAAATACGACATTTATTTATACATTTTTGTGGTATCTGTTATTTTTAACAAATGTTCATAGCTATAAAAACGTCTTAAATCGATCTTAATCCAGTTAATATTTGATTCATCTAAACCTATGCCTAATTTGTGCTCTCTCCGTATTTTATTTAAGATAAAAGCCTCAACCACAAATTCCTCTGTTATCAGTGGACAGCATAGTATGCTGAGTATTTTCAGATGGGGCAAGTCTCTCAACAGTGTTAACAATCTCTCATTGAGAATGGATGGCATCTTAAGCTTCAGCTGCTCCAGCTGTTGCAATTTCAGGAATAGCTCAGCTGGCAACGAGTCACAACTCAAATACAGACTCTTCAGGCTGCTGATAGTGCAAATTTGTTGCACCTGTTCCTTAGAAAGTTCTACTCCCTGCAGCGAAAGACTTTGCAAGCGTTGTCCAGGTTTTGAGTTAATAGCTCCCGAAACTGTAGACGCAGTGGATGGTCAATCCAGAGACAGAGATGTTGTAGTCTGTCCAGCTGGCAGATTATCTCATAGTTCAAATAGTTTGTAAGACGAAAACGGCGAAATTGAAAGCGTTCCAGATGCGGAAACATTTGTATAACCATCTCAAAATGTTGCTTATAAAGATTGTGCCTTTTTTGTTGTTACGATTTCAAAGTCATATCTGCATTTAATATATTTCTGTGTAATTAATGCCCATTCCGTACATCGTTATTCATCTTTGCAGCACTCAAGTGACTGGTAGCTCAACTCATGTTCACCAATTAAATTTAAAAACTGTTCCGTTTCATGATTATTCAAAGATTTGCTAAAACTAATATCGATGTGCTTGTACCTTCGAACATCGAGATAAGAGATCACTTTCTTCCAGCAATCTTCTTTCAACAGAGTTAATAAATCCACAGCTTCCTTATTTTTATTAGCTTTCGTTTATGAATTCATATTTCCCATCTTAATCTCTGTGCTGTTCACTGCTAAGTCTGCGGAATGACTGAACTATATGATGATGTATCAAGAAAGCAGAAGTGAGAAGAACAGAGGAGTTGCGTTCGATCCCTATCGATATTGCTAATAGTTTTATTATTTAATGTTTCAAGTTTGTTGTAATGAATAAACAGACAAAGACAGTTAAAATATGATAGATAAAAACTCTCCCCTCACACACAATTTGAGTGCAAATGTGACCGAGAAGTGCACATAACTGAAGCACTGAAAATTGTTCTAAGTACCTTCAACGAGAATTAACTATAAAAGTCACAACGTTGTAAAATATCACTCATACGCAGCGAGCAACAAAGCAGTATCATAAAGTTCCTTAACGCCTAGGCGTGCCCACTAACTGGAGTTTACAATGAATGGAACATAAAACAAGGCGTGTAATAATGAAAAATATAAAAAGAGAATAACAAAATGAATGTATACAGGTGGAATCATATTTTTTTTACGCTCCCTACAAGAAACTACAAAAGAAAAGAAAAAGGAGCAGCAAATTTGCGTTTGGCGTTGGACTTGGGCGAAGGCAGCCATAAAAATGATTTAATATGCGTTTTATATGAGAAAAGTTTTGCAATTTTAGCGCATTTAATGTCAGGGAGCTCACTTGACATTTGACAGAGTCAGGGCGCGAGACTTTTTAAAGTTTTTGTGCAAAGAAACTTTAAGAGAGTGACTCAGTTAATTATGTAACCTCTGACAGCTCGAGCTAACCAATCCTGAAGTTTTTAAAACCGGAAGTTGACTTGGGCAAATTAAATCAAATTGAATTTAAAACTTGCGCCTTTGTTGGCATCTATTGAGCTGCCGCTTGGCCAAATGTGATTACAATAGAGCCAGGGACACACACACACACACACACACTCTCTCTCTCTCTATCTCTCTCTCCACACTTGGGAATTATTCATGTCACTTGCCTCGACACGCCTCGACAGTCTCGACAGTCTCCCGTGTAGCCACTTGGCTAATCAGCGGCTTTGTTGTCCTTACAAAGGGCGAACAAGCAAAAAGTTAGCTCTTATTGAATTTAGAGAAAAGTGTAGGATAATGTTTTACTTTCTTATTAGAAAGTTACCAACCCAAATTGAAATTCCATTCCTGTCACTCTGCCAGCAACGAGGATGCCTTTAATGTGACATACATAAGCAATGAGAAGCAAAATTTTATTTGTTAAAAGTGCTCTGTTGGATATGCACTTAATTGGCAAGAAACTTTGATCGGCAGCATGTGCGAGTGTCAATTGTTGCTAGCAATAAATCTAAGTATAATTTAAATCGATAATATGATTATCAGTGTACTTAAAACAAAATTAGCTTCATGTGTGCATAAATCAGATTAAGCTATATGAATCAATTAGAAAAGCAGACAGCATGAAATCTATTGATATTTTGGAAAAATTTGTCATTTGAGTTTACTTTCAATAATATTGTTAAAAAATAATATATAGTTAAATACATTTTCACGCACATTGTCTTCAGTGATTCCGCAGTTGAATTTCTGGCACCACCAAAGAGTATGCTAAAGTTTTTTTTTATGAAAATTCTAATTTTGTCTGATTATTGACATTTACCTTGAATAAAATACTCCCCATTATTTTACTATATTTAACGTTAATCAGCTTAAATATTTTGAAGTGCATTACCTTGAACAGAAATCTGTGCAGAAGAAATGGCAGTCGTGGTAATATAAAGAGACGGTTTATATTTAGCAGCTGTCCCTATATTTCATTTATCTCTCTATCATCTAGCTTAACCCATTACAGCCCCCTTTTCAATCTTTTGCCAGCTGCCAAAACTTCATAACGCTGCTGAGGACTCTACACTTTTCATCTTTGCCATGTAAATCTAGGTGTATTTAAGCAAGTATATACCATTAATCCTATACATAAAATAGGTATATATATATATAGGTATGGGATAAATTATCATAAACAGAGTCCTTAAGGGTTGCTGGCAAGTGCTGAAGTGTTGCTTTTTGCTTTTTGACTACAGTGCAAATGCAAATAATGCAAAATAGTTGCCCGCAGCTGTGACTCGAGCCTGAATACCTCCCAAAAAACCAAACTGACACTTGACATGTGACAGTGGCAGCCAGACAATAACAATAACCAAAACAACAACAGCAACAACAATAACAATAACAATGACGACTGACAGCAGCAACAAACACTTTATAATTTGAGAAGTTTATAGGAACAGAGCCAAAAATGCAGCATAAAACAAACTCAGGAATTTTGACAGCGTCACAGGCGGCAAATATGTTAATCAACAGTGCGATAACAGAAGGAACTGCAAATAACATACAGCTCATACAAAGCCAGGCAAGTTAACAGAGTCCAGGCGACAAATATGTTAATTAACAGTGCGGTTATGGTTATAAATGTTAGAGATAAATTAACATCTGTTAAGCTTACAGTTTTTATAAAACGTCTATTTTAACAAATTATTCCAATTTATTAAAAGCTTAAAGTGATTTTTTCAATTTTAAATACTATTCATTTATTTAATTTAAGCTTCCTTTTTATTCGTGAAAATTCAAGGTCACGAACATTAGTTAATTGCATGCGTGCAGAAAATAGCGTGACAAGAGAAATGAGAAATGTCAACACGCAAAAGTTTAGGAAATATTTATGATATTTGCTAAAAATAAGACTCGTTAAAGTTGTGTCAGAGGAGTCAAAGTTTAAGTAAACCCCTCTGAGTAACCGCTAGCAATATAAAATTTAAATTAGAATTGAAAGACTGAAATGCCAAAGAGGCTGACAGCGGCTGCTTTTCCTCCGTAACGGTGATAATCTACTCTAGAGACTAAACACAAAGAACAACCAGGACAACTCTTACTTGGCGGACATTTTGCCAAGCAATGCGAAACGACAGCCTCGATACAAATATCCTGCTAAAAAGTGTCAAAGTCGCCAGACTGGCAACAGACAAGAAGGAAACATTTGGTCGGACAACTGATGGAAAGAAATGCATAATAAATAGATGTACGGCGAAATAGCAGAAAAAGACAAACTCATGATAATCAAATTCGAATTCAGCGACAAGTAGCTACAAGGAACAGTTAAAAAGTATCTAGCGGATTGAGATTCAGTAGATTCATGATGAAACCGAAATGTGCTTATTGCGGTTTCAAGATATTTACTTAAACAATTGTAATTCAGTTTCTTTATTTTTTTATAAGATATACTTACACATATGAAAATTATCTTTTCAAATTTAAATTATAGTCAAAATAATCGTGGGTCATCAAATAGTTTCTCACTTTTTCTATACATTTTGAGATGAAATTAAACGTTCTGATGATTTTCTCTGTAGCCTGCAGCGTCAAATTACAAAGTGTCAGATATTTCGTTGCCACATTTCCCAAACGAGGCATGAGATTCAAAGTTGTCCTTATCACACAGCTCTCCCACTCTATTGAGTTGTATTCACCTGCGTAAATTCTTTGTCCATTTTGCAATTGTATCTCAGGCATTTGCCCGCATTTAGAAATGCACTTCTCGCCTGTGGCTATTATGATACACACACACACACACACACACTGAGGTCGAGAACAATGCACTATCCTTGCACTTGGTAAATATGCGATGTTCCTGGCAACGCACGATATTCATTGGCATTCATAAATCGCTTCCCAAACCTGCAACCTTAATCAGATTTGTGCAACAATTTTGTTGCCGTTGTCTGGGTCTGTACCTTCCTCATCCTAACATAAATAGCAATTTGCCAGAAGAGCAGCAGCCGGAAAGTGCAAACTATGCCATCAAACCCAGCTTTACTTCCATCTCCATCGTCCCCCTTAATTGGAACTTTTGCTGCAGTCTTTTGGCATTTGCAAATTAAGTGCGTTTTATAGTAAAATTTGCGACAACTTTGATTGGCATTGGCAATTAAGCAGAAGATGTATCGATTCTTGTGTCTGTGTAACAAAACAAATTTAATTTAGCCGCCTTTTAAGTATGCAAACACATTACGTATACGCCACGTTTGCCAGTTAATTAAATCTTACCTCTCAATCTTTGCTTTTGCTTTTAGCTTAAGTTGAAATTGCATTTACATTTGCAATGATTTTAACTATTTATGGCTTTCTAATGGACTTTTGCATCGACCATGGCACAAATTTCATTTCCCAAGACTCAAAAGCGAAGTGAAAATCCTGCAGAAAAGTTATTTTACCATTCTGTCTTCCTACATTTTTCTGCTAACACATTTGTCTGGCAAACCTATTTTCCTTTTTTGGAAAGGAAAAATGAAGACTCTCATTGGGTCAATGTCAACGGATGGTGTGATAATAATTTATGTTTTGGGCGACCACAAAACCTCCCTCATTTTTCTGTTTGACCCTGGAATGTTCATTTTTGAACTTTGCTTTTTGGCTTTTTCTGCTTTTAGCCCAAAACTCAATAGATGTCAGCTTGATAAACTGGGGGTATTTTGGGGATGTGTCCAGCACAACTTGTAAATGTCGCCTAAGCTGACAGTATGAAGTGTTATGAATCAGATTATAAAATGGCCAGACTGATGGAAATGTCAACAATCATTTGTAATTTAAGATATAAATACAAATTACACAAGTCAATAAGAAAAATAAATAAGTCCAGGAAGGCAAAAGTCTATTATTAATTTCTAATATTCCTTTTACATATATTCACATCTAAAATCATCCTCTTTAATTTAGTAGTTGCATTTCCTATTCATCTGATTGCAGTTGCTTATGCAATGCTGACGCATTTCATCTTGACCAAAACTTCCAAATATTGACTGACAAATCCTTTAGCTCTTGACCAAACACAGCTGCTTCAACCCCCGTCACAAAGTTCAAATAGTAAGTCCCCCGGCCCCTCTGCTCGATTCAAGCCATAAAACAAAACTGCGGGCCACTGCAGGCAAACAGCATAAAACCCTTCAAAGAACCCTCGCAGTGGCAGCAACATAAAACACTTGACCGCTTGACCTAAATTTGACAAGTTTTTTTCTTCTTTTTTTTTCTTGGCGCCGGATTAAGAAGCGTCCGCCCGTGTCGACACCAAATGTCAACAGAGCCAAAGAGAAGGGGGGGAAGTACAAGAAAAATGTTTTAAAAATTACAACACGTACGCAATTTCGGCCTGATGCGCATAAAATAGGCATAAGAAAGGGGGCGTGGTCGCACAACTATTGAGAGCTAATACCCAATCCAAGCTCCATCCAACGCAAGGGTTATCATTGCCTTCCCAGCAAGCGAACAGTTCACCTCATTAGGCAGTAGGCCCAAAGGCAACTGGCGCAAACTTGGCCCTGATTTTTGGCCATCTACTTGGAGAACCTTCTCACACACACACAGACACAGAGAAAACGCCTCGGGCAAGGTGTTGAAAATTGATTTGCGCACTGATAAATTTCTTCTTTGCAATTTTCAGCTTCCTCGAGGGCTTCTCGATTCATTCATTCCACCTGCCATTGAAATTAAAGATTGCCTGACACATTTCCCGCTGATAGGAATCCCCTGACTTGACTCAGGGCACACGTACAGCATTTTAGCACACTATTTAACCAGTGTTGTGCAGATCCACGCAACGACTGCGAAATGTGTCAATTTGGCGTCAAACACATTGAGGGGCAACATAACAACAGAAAATATATTAAAGTTGACGAGAAAAATACCCTGTAGGCATTTAGAAAGCATAAAATATTAAAAATGTATAGAATTTGATTATATTGGTTATTTGTTGAATTCTGATTATTTACAATAAATAAATATGTTTTTTTGTGATTCATAAATTAGAAATGCAAAGGGAAGCTTCTGAACAACATTTTTATTGTGTAATTGAAATAAGAATCCATTATTATTATATTATTTATTTCATTATTCAACGAAAGGTATGAAATAAAATTAAATTTGAGGGTAAAAAAATAAATAAGTGGATTTAACTCAATAAAATTTAAAAGTAATTTAAAATTACAGACTAAAAGTACATATTTAGATGATTTAAATTTGTTTATTTAAATATTGAAGACTAAAATATAAGTTATGAATATATTTTTATTTATGAGTTTTTGAATAATTGCTATAATTATATTTATAATCTGTAACATAATCGATTGTTTTCCAACATGTATATATTTAATATTATAAATACAAAATGACTTAAAGAGTAATTAAAAATTGTCTTGATGTTTTACTGCTAATCAAACAAACTTAGCTCAGCTTTTGTTTTAGCTTCTTTACAGGATACAATAACAACAAAAACAGCAAAGACAACAACACATGTTTACATTAGTAATAAAACAAGTAGCGTCTTAAATTGAAGCTGGCTGCAACAACAACAGCAGCATCAGGAAGAGAATCAGGAAGAGAAGCAGCTGGCTGCCACGCCCTCAACATGCCCTCCCCTCACTGTCAGCCATCCATGAGGTGTTTCGCTGTCTCACGTATTTTCAGTGGAGTGGGAGAGGGGGAGGGGGAGTAGGAGATTCCCCCGCTCGGTTAGGCAGACAATAACTATAATTGTCGCATCAGCATTTTTGCTCCTGCCTTTGCTCCAAAAAGTATGCAGTAAAACGACGAGTCTTTGCTGGTTGCCAACATCAGAGGGGGAGTAGGGGAAGAAGGGCGGGGAGGCAGTGGAATGCCATTAAGCAACAGACAGGGAAATGCCGAGTGGGGCAAGTGCCACACATAGGCAGCAATTCCATTGTGTGTGTAAGAGTGTATCTATGTGTGTGTGTGTGTGTGAAGCATATAAAAAATTCTTAAATTAAAGTCAATTTGACGACTCGTTGGATGTGCAAGATGTCGGAGAATGTACATGGAATGGGATTTAACTGAAGTGAAACTTAATGTTGATTAGGAAAATTGAAGTGGTAATGTGTGGAGTTAGAGTGTGATGCAAAGAAAATTGTATTTAAGGCGATAAATTAAATTAAGTAGAAAAACGGTTGAATATTGATTGCATTTTTTTTATATAAATAAATGTGAAACGGAAAAATGTCTTCAATTTTTATATAGTAAATTATTCTATAAAAATAAATATTAATAAGAAATACTTAACTATGGAAAGATATTTTTTTTACTGTAGACATTAAATAAAGTGACATATGGGTGCTACTATTATTACACAAACTAAAAATTCAATTTGTAATTTATTTGTAAAGATATTTAGAAGCTTGAAGTATAAAATTGAAATAATATTATATATAGGTTTTATCAAAAAGCCATTTAAACAATTTAAAAAGATACTATACACAGCAGCATATTGATTTCATACACTCGAATTTATTCTTTATTTAAAATTCTACTTTAAATAAACCCAACACTTTCTCTCTTATGCAAAAAACCACATAAGATTTGCTTACTCACATAAATGAAGTAATGAATCAAAAACTGGTTTGTTTTCTATAACCATAAAGAGAGCAAATTTGAAATTTAGAAAATTAATATTTGTTGTGGTTGTGGCGTCGAGTTTATCTGTATTCGTTTTAAGTACTCGTCGACATCTTCGTTTATAAACAACTAAATTTTCCAATTTCAGTATTAATTAACTGAAATGAAAACCAAGCAATTTACTTTGGCAAATGCTCCCAGAAATTTTAGTGGACAAGACAATGTGCGAAACTTGTAAGCAATCCTGAAAACAACATTTTCCCACATCCCTGAGGGCAACATTTACTTTACGAGAACATTTTAATCTAATTTAACACACTTTAGATTTATATTTGCTTAAATAGAAGTTATCTAAGTGGCACGTGCCGGGCATTCGCAATACAAAATGGCCAAAGCCAAGGAGAGTCTGTGGAGAGACAGAGCCAACAATGGACAATGGACCCCCCAGACGCATTTTTATTATAGTTTATTTCTTGTCTTTGAACGTGAAAATGCATTGGCCAATTCGGAATGCATTGGCCAATCGAATTGCGGACAACGTTTTAAACGTTTATTGGCCAAAAGCTAAATGCAATCAATTTTACAGTTGCGGCGCTCTTCAAAGGCCAACAAAGGATAACAGCAGACAATGCTTATAATATAAGTACTTCCACTTCCAGTTCCACTTCCACTTCCACTTAACCATAGATGCGTCTCAGCAGCGTGAAGAAGGAGTAGATGACGTTCAGCAGGGACTGCAGCATCTGCAGATTCATCGGGTAGACGCCGCCCACGAGTATCTAAGCAGATAAGAACATCAGTTAAATGTACGAGTAGACCATAAATATTTAACAGAATTTGAAAATTTACAAACTTTTGAATACTTCTTACCGCCAGAGGTTTTTGTGAGCGCATTATGAGAAACTTTAAAGTTTTCTGTGTCTCCACATCGAAATCCATCCAGTTGCTCTCATAGGCAGCAATTGAGATGTATAAGCTCTAAACGAAATTTATTATAATATAAATTAGTATTATAAAGATAAGCAGATTTACCTGAAAGTACAGCTCATTGGCCACATAGTAGAGGACAGCGCTATTGGCAAATATCATGACCATATAAGCAATAACTATGACAGTTTGGGCGATCGTTTGAGCCTTGATAAAAGTGAAACATTTGATAAATGACGAGACCAGATGAGTTTAATATTGAAAGATTTAACTGTATGGAAAGTGCGTAGTTCACAAAAGTTTAATTAAATGATGAGATAAAGAAAGATAATGACAAGTTCTTAGAATATATAACAATCGTGTCACACAAAAAGTCACAGAAAATATTTGTTAATATAGAATATATGAAATTTATACTGAAACCCATTGAATTAACTTGGCAAGTCCACAAAAAAAATATTTTTAAAAATTATAAACAGAGATAGGGGAAGAGTTGAACAAATACAATAATAGAAGAATAATAAATATGATATCTTTTGTAATATTAAACCAATTAATTAGCCGTGGTAACTTACAATAATCAAGGAGAAGAGCAGCACACAAAGCATTGCGCCAAAGCACAAGAACTCGACCAAATGTAGATTGGTATTCAATCCGTTCATTGCATCGACGAGCCTGCATAAAGGACCTTTCACTTTGAGTTGTTTATTGAGCAGGAAATTGTATTGTATTGTGTGTACATAGGTAAATAAGCACATCTTACCCAGCCAACTTGACCTGATATTGTATGCACCATATAATTTCCTGGCGCACCCTTGATATCGGCAGCTGCTTCAGGTTGCGGAGCTTGTGCTGCAACACGCGGCACATGAGGATGGCGAACAAGGTGAAGGTGACCACCAAATTGGTGTAGGGTATGTACATGCAACAGCCCATGGGCGCCATTATGGCCTGCACCACAAAGAAAGTCTCGTAGTAGGGGCTGGCATATTTGTCAATGCCCGGTATATGCATGCCATAGGGCAACACTGCAAATACGAGTATTTCCAATTGGCAATAATCAACAGGAGTCAAGCGTTTACTTACCACGCTCCGAGCCGAAAATGGGATAGGTAACAAAGCCAATGCAAGTGCAGGTTCCCATTAACAAATTAATTCGGCCAATTGAATTGGAAAGTTGCGTTGCTTCAGTCACCAGCTGACTAATGTGTTTATCCGTCGAGTTCTTTAAATAAAACATTAAGAAATTCAATTTCTGAATCTTAAATATTGATCCACGATCTTGTATTTTGGTCATTGTTTTAACTTTCTCTTAACTATATCTATATTTATATTTTTATTTCTACACATATCTATATTTTTATTCCATTTAAAATACATCTTTCTCATTCATTTACTCACCAACAGCTGCAGATAGTAACCCTTGAGTTTTTCCAGAAATTGTTCGTAATGCCCGCGATATAGACTTAATAGAATCCCGCGAACAAGTGTGTTGGTAAATAACACAGCCAGATACACATTGCGTATAATGAAAGGCAGGGATTCGGTGCTCAGATAGATGTCCACGTACTGAGTCACATTGATGAGCCCATAGGGTATCAATGCCAAATAACGTCGCCAATTGTGAACGAATAGATACGACCAGAACTTCATCAGTTTCAGCGTATTGCCAAAGATGGGCATCTCCGACGTTGGCATACCCTGCAGCTCCATATTAAACCAGATCCTGCGCCTAACTCTGCGTCTGTTCTTGTTGGAAATGTGAACTGCGTTGTCATTTGATTTACTTTTATAGACTTCGCAGTGGGTTAAGCAAGTGTGGTTCAAGTGGCTTTGCGGTGTCATTATATCAGACTAATTAACGGTTATTGATTGTGTGTGCGAGGGTGTTAATTAGCTTGTAAGGTCTTAATTGAAGGTGTTAGATTGCTGCTAGTTAAGTGAGTGAGTGTACTAAGAATTTCAAGTTTTACTGAATTCATATTTAATTTTAAAGCATTTGGTTGCAGGTTGAAAAAACCAGGCCACCACATACATTTTGGAGTTTTTTTTTGGCAATGTTTGCAGTGTGAGAAAAAAAGAGAGACCCAATGACCCGCGCTGGCATTCGAGTGGTAAATATTTGGCTGGTGTCAACTGCAACCGGCGTGTTGACAGTTTTATGGCCAACGAAAACTGGTAAATCGAGCCAAAAGAATCCAACGAAAGGCACTTCAATGAGCTTTAAAGTGTTGGGAGACACGACCTAGGCCAATTACCAGGAGTACTCATAAATTGCATGTCCGGCAGCTGGAAAGTATGCAATACTTTTAACAACATGCATATATTGTATGTACATGTGTATATGAAACTTGTGTGCGGACTCTGCACTTGACCTCTTTGATACTGATTGCGGTCTCGACATTTGTAATAAGCGTCGAAAGGCAGACGAAAAACTTTTAATTGCAATGGGTCTGGCCCAACAAAAACCAAAGTGGGCGTGGCCTGTGGGTGTGTGTGAGTGTTGTGTGTATGTTGCAATGGGTATCAGACAGTTTTCAGTTTGTCTTCCTGTTTGTTTGCCAACACTTTTCGGGCAGCCAGACAACACTAAATTGAAATTCTCCAGCCTTGGCGCCTCAAAGCTATGTAGCAAAAAGTTATGATTTTGCATATACGAATTGTTGTTGTTGTTGTTGTTAGCCGAGTTAATGACTGGCGAATTGTCGATAATGCACACGTCCTGAATCCTGCGTCAAATTAAATGCATAATTACTTGATAATTGGATTTGTGGTCGGCTCAACTGGGTGTGCGAAATTTTCTAATTAAAATGTTTAGTGGCTGGCGAGACCAAGCGCCATCTCCCCAATTGCCACTTGATGGCGCTAAGCCTCAGGCACGTACTCCACGGTAAGACCAAGTGGCTGCCGTCCGCCCACCCGCTGTGCTGTGAGCAGTCGAGTGAACCACCTCCCATATTGTTCTGATACCCTCGAAGGAGGAGTTGCAGCAACTAAGTTGCCATAACGGATCAACAGCGGGAAGAGGGTATAATTTGAATGAAAATTCGATTATGACAATACTCCTCTTTTATTGAATTCGATTTTTAAAATTACAGTCGAACTTCCCTAGCTCGAATCTCCATTATCCAAAGAAAGGGTTCGAGTTTTGGAGATATTTGACTTATAGAGTTCTTTTTCTTAAGTTTATTAATTTTACTGCCACTCATTTAGCTCGAGTCAGGGAAAAATTCGAGTTATAGCACAAACGGTTTATATTTTATTTTTGAAATAGCCAAATTTTGAACATAGTTTATAAACTCTGGTGCAAAACTATAGCCGCACCCAGATTTTTCAGAGTACGGATAGAAAGAGTGGAGCTAGAAAAAAGATTTTACTACCATTTGAAAGAGCGTTAGAAATGAAAGAAAATAGATGAAAAACATCGACACTTTCCATTCAAAAATTAACCGTTATGTTGCATTTTCGTTTTGGGCAAGGTGCAAAACTATAGCCGCACTAGCTGATATCTTGTTCTTTTTTTGGCTAGCGCCGATTTTTTTTGCTCAAACTTGGTTGAGTAACTATTTAAGACAAATTAATAAATATTCCAAGTGACCAGTGCCATCGGATGTCGGGATAGGTCCAAGTTCTGGCGCCCAAAAGTGAGAAATGCTAATTTTGAGAAATTGACAGAAATATTGGTCTGTCCGACAAAGTAGTTGGAAATTTTTGATAAAATCTGCATGAATATTGCACAGAGAAACAAGGAGGATGTAAAACGAGCAAAACCAAACTCAAAAACCAAGCATTATTGCTTTCAAGCCCAGAACGCATCTCTTGGTTGACGTATATTGATGCGTTGTCCAGTTGCAAGTTGAACTTTTCACGTCTTTGACAGAGAAGAAAGGACAATACGTCCATTTTCAATATATCCACGTACTCCCTGGAGCTCATTAGAGTGCTTGGAAATGCCAGTAACAAGCATCCAGACTCGCAGAACGAGGCCCAAACCATCACAGATCATCCTCCAAAATTTCACGTAGGAAGGTATAAGAGTTTTTCCTTAAAACCCTCCAATAGTGCAAAAACCCATCATGACTATCCAAATTAATCTTTTTCTTATTCGATAAAGTGATCTTGGAAGATAAAATAATATTTGCATTGATTTGTAAAAAATTTAAATTTTGGACCAGTTTATTGCAATGTTAGTTGTGCCGAATTTCATCAGGGACTCTTTATGGCGGTCCAGTAACCTTGAAGTCACCTTTAATATTTGTCGCACTATGGTTTCCGATTTTTTTAAAGCCCGTACAACGGTACATCGGGACTCTTGTAGACCACTTTCAGCCACTAACTCATTAGCGGTCTTTAATGAATTCCTTGCAGCACTCAATTATCGCCGCTGGCTATGAAAACCTATCTTCGAAATACATCCTCCTTGTTTCTCTGTGCAATATTCATGCAGATTTTATCAAAAATTTCCAACTACTTTGTCGGACAGACCAATATTTCTGTCAATTTCTCAAAATTAGCATTTCTCACTTTTGGGCGCCAGAACTTGGACCTATCCCGACATCCGATGGCACTGGTCACTTGGAATATTTATTAATTTGTCTTAAATAGTTACTCAACCAAGTTTGAGCAAAAAAAATCGGCGCTAGCCAAAAAAAGAACAAGATATCAGCAAGTGCGGCTATAGTTTTGCACCTTGCCCAAAACGAAAATGCAACATAACGGTTAATTTTTGAATGGAAAGTGTCGATGTTTTTCATCTATTTTCTTTCATTTCTAACGCTCTTTCAAATGGTAGTAAAATCTTTTTTCTAGCTCCACTCTTTCTATCCGTACTCTGAAAAATCTGGGTGCGGCTATAGTTTTGCACCAGAGTTTATAAAGATTGGCATCAATGGAAAGGTCTTTGAATTCCCTTTGAATGATACAATACTTTCATTAACCCATTAGATACCCATTAAAATTTTCAGATTTTTGTAAACGTCTACCTTTTAACTTTTTTCCTAGATATTTAACAAAAAATGTTTTGAAGTAGAAAGTTTCTTTTTGTATCAAAATGAGGAAAAAGTGCCTTTTTCGCCATTTTAAAAAAATTATAAAAAATACTAGCGAAGAGATATTTGAAAAATTTTTGTTAAAAAATCGAGGAAAAAAGTGGAAAAAGTAGACGTTTACAAAAATTCGCAAATTTCAATGGGTAAAATTATAACAAAGGAAGAAAAGGAATTGTTAAAATTAGTAAAATTAATATCGGTGATCTTTATAACCTCAACAGCAAGCAGTTTAAAGCAGTGTTAACAGCTGTTAAGCATTATACTGTTAAGTGTAACATTTTAATGTTAATGTTATATATACGTAAACAATATTAAAAGCAAACAACTTGTATATCCCCTCTTACTAAGTGGTATCTCATATTCGGTTTACTAAAAAAATCTATGGCTATTTCTTATCTCCCACCTTGGCGGGGTCTCGGTAGGCGTGCCGCTTTAAATAAGTAATAAACACCTTTTCTGGCTGGGGGACGTGGTCTGGTAATAAATTTCCATTCTGTTGTTGTTGTTGATGATGGTGTTGGTGATGTGGGTTAGGGTAAGGGTGAGAGGGTGGGGGTGGGCCACCTGATGGGTGGGCGGCAATCTCAGTCGGGGCACATAGTTTGGCGCTTTTAAAATTTTCATAAGCAGCGTCGCATTCGTAATACAAACGAAATTTATTGCATACACTCAGGCGGCATTGCCTGCTAACTTATTCATATGAAATTGCCTGATTACCGCCCACCCGTCGCTCTCTGTAACTCTCTCTCTCTCTCTCTCTAACTCTCGACATTCTCCTGGTATTGGTACGTGTTTGAATTATATGCCGGTCATGCCACGGCAGTTGAGATTGCAAGATTTTTACCCATGTAATGCGCATGTTTGTATGGCAATCGCTGCGCTGGGCCGCATTTTTTATGAACTGTCGGGCCATGACTTTTATGATTTGTATTTTTGGGCTTGCTACAGGAAATTGTAGTGCCATTGAGTATGTGTGCGTGTATGTGAGTGTATGTCAAGTACCAACTCACAAGTGTGTAGTTTCGAGTCACTGAAGTCATTGAATTAAGCAAATGGTCAGGCAATGCGACAAGGCGGGAGGAGAAGCGGACGAATGAATGAATGAATGAATTCCGAATTCGATTGCTCAAAGAACGTCTTCAAGTACCATATTTTTTTGTGTTTGGCAGAGCTCTATAAATGACATGCACGATGAATTATTTGACAATAAAAGTGTTATGGCTGAGTGCATAATTTAATGGAATACGCATCATGAATTTCTTTATTCATAGTATTAGAACCTGTGTTCTTTTTTGACATTGCCTCTGAAGTTTTTTAAATTGGTGAAATCTCAAAATTATGTATTTTGTTGATATTACTTATTAAAAACTAATATGTGTTATTTAATAATATGTAATTAAATATATGCATAAAGATATGTTTTTGATTTTTAAGAATTACTTTATGAATTAATGATCTTTATTTAATACACAAATACATTCATGAATATTTTCCCATATCTGCGCTTTCTTCTATGGCAAATTTGCTTGACAAACTCTATCAATATTTTGGCCCTATAGCAAATCCCTTTTCGGCATACACAACTTATAAAATCTAAGGAGCTGCACGTGCTCAAAATCTAGATCACACACTCTACACTCTGCACACACACACTCACACACACACATTCGCATACGTGAAATGACAACATATAAACACCTTGGCAAAGTACTAAAATATAACTTAATCCCTACGAAATTGATATGAAATTTTACACTGACTGTTTGCTTGCAACTCAGGGCGTATGAGCAATGTATCTACACATAGACTCTAAAGTTTACATGAAATAAAATGTATATATGTATGTGTGCCTCTGTGTGTGCATATAATTTAAATTCCATACATGTGAGGTGAGAGCATTTTTGGTGATTTTCCCGTGAAACTGTTGCCACTCTTTCAACACTCTCTCTCCTTCTTTCTGTATACGCCATTTTGTTTAGTCTTCTTGCCGTTCAATGTCTCTGTATTTTTGTTTTGCTAATTTGCTGTTTTCCACATCTTTTTTGCCATTTTTGTGAGGTAACTTTGATGTTTACTTTGATAATTTTAGATTGAAAAAGTTTTTGGTGCAGGCATCGAGTCACGTCGCAAATTTGATGAAAGTGAAATTACACTTGAAGCGAGTGTCGAGTAGTACAGCATATGAACAATGTGTACTCTTTAAGCTCAGATTCACAATTTTTTGTAAGGCACAAGTTTCATTTACCATACAGCCCTCAATAGCAAGTGACTTAGAATTGAGCATCGACCTTGTACCACATTTCCACTTTCAAGTATATCAAGCTGTGGCATCTTCTGCTCGCCTTTTGTTTCGCCCCCAAGTCGCAGTGGGCGGGCACGCCCCTTCGCATACTTTACAATTACTTTTAGTCACTTTCAGTGCTGTCCCTTTGGCATCTAATTTTATCTCACTTATTGCCCCTCTCAGCTCGCAGCTGCTTAATTTTTATTTTTATACTTTGACGCACGCTCGTCGAGTCCTAAACGACATCCCTTGAGGTATTCAACACAAAGGCAACTGGCACAAAGATTTTCTTTCTCCTTGTTCCTTATTATTGTTGTTGCTGTTTCTGTTGCCCATCTTTTCGCCGCTGCTTTAGCTAATAATTTGCCAACGGGATGCTGTGCAAATGTAGAACGAAAAAGATAGAAATTAGCTGCCTTTGTAGGATTAAACTGAATTCCGTATTCAACTTGACTAGAAACTAAAGTATAAAATTAAAAAATGGCAACTTTTATCCAAAAATGCAAACAGTGGGAACATAGTTAGGAGAAAAGTTTTAAAAACTATTTGTTTTAATGATTTGTAAGTTAAATAAAATACAATCTTTAAAGAGAAATTGCTTATTACTTGTGAATGTATAATTTCTATATTTTTAAAATGAATTGGATCCTGATCATTTAATACTAGCAAAATATTGATTTAAGCGATTCATGTATTAGCTGTCTTTAAAAAGGCAAATTTGGCGAGAGTCTAGAAGAGTTTATCTGTGAGTTTTGTTGGGATAACTTATACAACAACAGAGTTTTTGATTCTCAAGGTTTACATCCGAATGTTCCTATGGCAGCTATTTGATATAGTAATCCGACTTTGACCAAATTGGATCAGGATGTAAGAGACAGTCCCAAGCATAAATTCTGTAAGCTTGGTTGCGATATCTTAAAAAACACAAAAGTTTTTCATACTAAGCGATTCCCTGAACTTTGACCCTAAAATTGGCCCACTTACAGGTCGAATTTTACAAAGCGCCATCTTATCGCAATGTAAAATTGTCTCAAAAGAAGTAGGTTCTTTAAATAAATATTCTCTTCCGTTTTTTATTTGTATATTTTCAAATAAACCCAAGTATCGCCAGCATCATCAGCTGGAACCAACCCGGAATTTGAAGTGCCAGGTTGCAAGCCGCATTGCGGATTATCCAATCGTGAAAATAGGAGACATCGGTGTAGAACTTCATCGATTTTGGAGTAGCACATGCACCAAAACCGAAAGAGACAATGCCCACCAATTTGCCGTCGCATATTAACGGGCCACCTGAGTCACCATGGCAAGTTCCTATTTCATAACTATTTGGATCGGATGCGCATATTACGCCCTTTCTTTTTATCCCATCAGAATGATTTAGGCAAAACTCCCGCGAATTAATAGTTGAATTTCCGCTGACCAACTCATCGGGTGCAGGTCCGTCGGCTATGATATTTCCCCATCCTATGACTGTGCATTTTAGCCCAGTTGGATCTCCTTTATATAATGGTATAATACTGGCAAAATTATCATCTAATCGTATCTCATCCTTTAGCTTAATAATTCCAACGTCATTGACAACGGTAATTGGGTTCCATTTTGGATGCGGTATTAACTTTTCCACCCTTAGCTCTTGAGTATTTTCCGTCTTAACCAATCGACGCGGGGTGCCTACAACAACCGTTAATGCCCTTGATACAAGTCTTAAATTTTGTATAACAAGACAATGCGCTGCTGTCAAAATTGCCTTCTTGCTTAATATTGAACCACCGCATACGTGATTGGAGCCAAAGATGTTTGTTTTTCCCAAGCGCTGGGACACTATAAATTTGGCGAGAGGATTACTCTCAGGACGATAGCCCCCAGTTACTAGAAAAAGGAAATCATCATCGTTAATATTCGAGTTTCGACTAGTCTGACGTCGTTTCTTGTTAATTATTTTAAATCGGGATGTATCAGTTTGTCGATGATTCAGACTTGTTTTGTCATTTTCCACTGATTTAAGTTTGTCATCGAAATAAAATTCATCAGCGGCAGCACCTAGATTTTTAGGTAGGAATTGAGCTAATATCAAGCTAAAAACGATAAATTTTGTGGTATACATTTTCAAGATTTCAACTAACAATTGTATAAGACTAAAAAATCATTTGATATAGACAGTTTTTTCAAGAGCTCAGAGACGTTAAGAGCTTACAATCCAGACTCCTAAGAAGATTTGATTTGCTGCTCTAAATTCCATAACGATCGAATATTTAGCTCGAAAGTTATTCAACTAATTTAACTAGTTAATTTGTAAAGGTTGATTGGTTTGATAAGCTTAACTTACAATAATAATGTTGCATTTTATATAATATAATGCTCTTTCCATTTAATCTTATTTCGTATTATATGACATTATTCGGACAATAATTATTAGAAAATCCTTTAACAAGAGATTTCCGCTTTTAATATATATGTACATATTGCAGACAAGTATTTGAATTCATAAACGTACATTAAGTATACGCCCTGACAAATATTTTCCCACAAAATGTAAAACAATTTGGTTTATTTGTCGAAATGCCAGGAATTGTGAAATGTTTATCTAGAAAATTACAGCTGCCCTTCGACGAACGCAATTCATACAACGATTCTCAAGGGAGCAAAGTAACTTGGAGTCAGAAACTTGCAGAGAGTAAGCAAAGGTGTGTGTTTGTATATAAACCCGTCAGACGTCTTAACCGCAGCTAAACAAGTAATTTTGAGCACATTTCACTTGTCATATGACACGTACTTACTTTCCTACCACACCCATTTCTATCTCTCTCTCTCCCTCTCTGGTTGTCTAGCTGTCTCTGTCGTGTCTGGAAGCGATTTTACTACTTAGCAGCTAGCAAAAAGTTGCAAGTTTCTTGCATTTGCCTGCCACCTTGCATCATAATGCGCAGATACAAGATACAAAACTGAAAGATACAAGTTTGCAGGCAACGTTTTTGCTTGTTAGCTGGCAATTTCCTGTTGCAGACAAGCCTTAAAGCTGCACATCGATGCCTCTCGAATTATTAACAGCATTAAGATATTCTCGGCAGCCATTCGCAATTGTCTTTATGCCTTTTGTAAGAGCCCATTAAACGGCCACGTTTAGCCAATTAAAAGTATAATTGCCGCACATAACAACATGGAGTTAAGAAACGCAGCTTTAAGCTCAACCTTTGCAGCTGCCACAAAGTGCAAAGTGCACAAACTGCAACTGACGGGCAGGAAAAACAAAGTTTCATATTTTGCCCCGACACATGGAACTTAAGCCAAATGAAGTGCGAGTAATGCGAGTGCGGCTAACACCTTTGCCACTAAGATTAACTGACAGCTGGCAGCGGATAAATGGCGCAACGCGGCGTATACGCAATATGCTGACTGCTATCTGCTAATTAAACTCAAGTTTCTTTCAATAAATTGGAAGTACCACACAACATAATTGTGTGATTGATGATGCTGCCCCTCAAAACATTTTCATTAGTTTCCCTCACAATTACAATTGCAACTCAATTAAGATGGCAATCTCGTAATAAAAGAAATATCTTCAACTCAATTTAGAAGTAAGAGTTCGAGTCTTTATACACAAGTATTTTTTTCTCTCTCTCTTGCTTTCAGCCCATAAATATTTGTGGCAACAACAAAGAGTCTGCCTGGGTTCAAAGTTCAAAGCCTTGAATGGTCTACCGGCTGTAATTGGCACACAACATTGGACATGTGTGTGTATGAGTGTGTATGTGTGTGCAGTGTTCTGTTGTGGTCGCTTTGGTAGTATTAATGGAAAAGGTCGCCTTTTAATGCCTTTGTTTGGCTTTGATTTGGCTTTTGGGTTCCTTCAATTTGGGCTGTCTGACAAATTGCAGGCGATTAAGATTTTTTATCTGACAGTCGAAGAACTCAGCGAAAAAAAGGAAAACCTTGAAAAGAATACATAACAAATAATATTTCATCCATTGATACCATTGAGTATAAAAATAAATAGTTTAAGTTTAAGAATATGTTGAAGCGACTGTTTGAAGTACAAAAATTGTTTTTATTTTTAAATAACATAATTTAAACAATAAGCAGCTTAAGGTTATCTAAGTATATTTTTTGATAGAGAAATTATTTAATAACTTCTGCACAATTTTACAATTTTATTAGTGGCCTATTATATTATTAATACGCAGGCAACTGAAAATAAATTTACCCTTATTTTAGCTTAACTCAAAAGAAACCGAGCTTAAGTTACTCCCCTAAACATTTCTAACTATTCTATTCCATGCAAACAAATCTTACACGTATGTAAATCAATCGATATTTGACTCGTTTTTGGCTAAGAATGTTGGCTTAAATCATGTTTATTTTAAGCACAATCCTCGACTTTGCCTTGACACACTTTTCCGACAAATGGAAATGCCTAAAAGGCGGCAAAGGAAAATGCAAACTTTTAGACGGCTCGACTTTCGCGTCAAAAGGGTCGAGATTGATGGGTTTCCACTCCCACCCCCTCACCTGCTCCATCCCCATTTTAAAACAAAAGGTGCGTAAAGCTAGACGAGGCGTGAAATTTAAGGAACTGCGATTTGCATGATGGGAAGATAACTTAAGTTTTGGGCTTTTGCCATAAATTTAACAAGTTTTGTGATCAAATTTTAAACTTTAAAAAGTTGAATGCTTTGAATGAATTGTTTACGCTGCTAAATATGTCTTAATTGCTTTTGTCGTAACACAGAAATTATGTTAATTGTTTGGTTGCAACAACATATTAATTTCAAATAATTGATGTTTGCAATTTTAAGGAAAATAAGCATAAATTGCGCTAGTGTTTAATATTTTATGCATATAATTTAATTAAAAGCATGAATGAAATATTATTTGCATTGCTATTGAATATGCGCAACTCTAAGTGTGTGTTAGTGTGTGTATGTGTACTCTTATGCATTTAAATTAGTTACTTGCATTTTATACTAGCTTGCGTCACAGCAATTTCATGTTCATACATATTAAAATGCTCGCCGCGTAAAGCGTAATCTATCTGAAGATACTCTGTAAAGTATTTACATTTGTTATGTGTGTATAAAACACGTCCGTAAAACATTTTCGGTTTTTTACATCTGCCAATAAAAGATTTAGTTTCCTTTTACTGAGTTTATTTTTTGGAATTTAATAATAATGATGCCTCGAAATTATTTCTAATGATGAATTAAACTTTTCAAAGTGTTGTTTATAGAATCAATCATTTAAGTAGTTTAAGTTCCTTTTCAAAGTTATTTTTTATTTCATTATTAATACACATTACTAATATGTTAAATATAATTAAAGTAATATTAATTTTATTATTATTAACAAGTTAGTACGAAATTAAAATTATGTCTAATATAACAAAATCAAAAACCGCGGTTTAAGTAAAACTATGTTATTTATTTTATTCGTTTTAACCTTAAATTCGCAGTGCAGTTTTCCCCATTACAATAAACCTTAAATTCGTGTTGAATGACTTTACTTCAATCATTTTCCGTCAATTCTTGCAGTTGGACTGAGGTAGTCTGAAGAAGTCCATCAATCAATAGCAAAAATATAAACCCCAGTCCAAGAGTCAAGTACTTATTCTAGCTGCCCCTAACTTCTGGCCCAGTTTTATTTTGACGCAACTATTTAGGCAGCAAATCCACATAAACACACACACAAAATGCGAAAAAACAAACAAACAAAGTGGAAAGCAGACCAAGATGTGTCTCATCAATAAGCCAGTCGAATAAACAGGATGTATGCTTCAAGGATACGCCGCCAGCTGGCAGGATTTGCACCCCAACTCCCTGCTTAACTCAGCTCAGCTCAAGGATGAAGCCAGAGTCGCTCAATCAGAGCGACCAAGTGGAAAATGCCTTCGCGTAGATCCTGACACCTTGTTAAAGCTAAACCAGAGATACAGAGAGGTAGAGGAGAGAGAGAGAGAGAGAGAGAGCGAGAAATGAAAGCCCAGCGACCGAGAGACTTATTAACATTTAGATGAAATGCCGTAGAAAAGTTTGTGGGCAAAAAAGGGAGAAGATGCCTCACTGGTTTAGCATTTGAATGTGAGGCTGCTTTTATTCACCGTGATTTAATTTATATGGTAAGACTCGGAACGAGGAGGGGGTACTCAATAGAAGGGGGCAACGGTTGCTCTTTGATTTGCTGGCCTAAGCAAAAATCGTAAATAATTTGCATAGGCTAATGAAGACACTCCCGAAATTTCCAATAACTGGCAAGCAATATACTCAATTGAAAAAACAATAAAAAATACAACAATTTAACAGATATTCATAATTATTATTGAGATTTTCTGAGCAATTGTCAACTCAATTCAGAGTACTCAGCGGCTTTCATTAGCCTCAGTGAGAACTTTATTCAACTGTTCGCTGCATTTTCACAAAAGCTTAAAAATCCTTCAAACATTTCGACGACAACTTTTCAGTAGCTGAAAACTTTTGTTGTTGTCTATTTTGTTGACAAGAGCTTCAAATTACGGGGCCCCAAGGCAAAGACAATTGTCAGACAGACAGACAGACAGACAGACAGACAGACAGAGAGAAAGACTGTAAGACAGACAGTTAGTCAGTCAATTGTCTCAATTTCTTGTTGTCGCAATTTTCATTGTCAGCTTTTGTTGTCGTTGTTGTAATTTGGCTTTGTCTGCATTTCTCCTGGAATGCAAATTTAATGCAAATACGGAAATTGTTTGACGAGTTAAATATGTACGCTTTAAAAGTACAGTTTGGCCAAATGTTAACTAACAGCAGCCAGCACATTTTGGCCATTTTAGCCTGCTCTCATTAGCCATGCACTCAACGTGCTAATGGCCGAGTTTCGGGGCCAATAAAAATCTAACAAAAATTGCATGATTAGTGTAATGCCAAGCACATAAACCAAGCAATAGAAAATCATACAAGGATACATGTGTTATAGTGTGTCTCTGTGTGTGTGTGTGTGTGTGTGCTTTAGTTATGGCCTGGCCAAGCTTAGTTGTGAGATAACTAAGACTAAACATAAGCGTTTGCTCTTGATACGAATGCCAACTAAATACTTACAGCTGCCTTACTGCGCCATTCCGAAAGCCTCTCATAAGCTGGTCAAAGAAAAAACACAAAAAAATCGCTTAAGACAGCAGAAATACACAATAAACTAACAAAGAGGGCGGCAACGAATTAAAGATGCGCTAAAGACAAAACAGGTTACCAAAAAAAATAAATATACTTAGAGAGATATCATAATATAAATAAGACCTAGATAGAATAATTTTGAAAATTTCTTTGATTTACAGCCTTATTGTTACAGTTAATATCCTCAGCAGCAGCGCATTTAAATGTGCTTAGTCACAAATCTGTAGTTAAATAATGAACTCCCAGACAAAAGAATAAATTTACTCGAAAGAAGCTGTATCTGACAGATCAAAGTTATTGTCAGCTAAGTTAGATACAAAAGTAAAACAGCGAGTTCAAATGATATTTTTATCTGTATAAATTTATGTTTTAAGCAACAACCACAACGAGAAACGCTTTAAGCCGACTTTGTACCTCAAACGCACTACTTCAGATGGAGTTTACTTTCTTCTCGGGCAACTTCCACTTCCTGCATTGCTAATAAAACAATAAATCCCACTTCCCGTGTAGCATCAGCCAGCAACGGAAGGAGATGGAAACAAGTCGCGTTGTTTATATTAAAGCAGGCAAAAGTGTTAGCGGTACTCATGGACAACTACATGATACCCTGGAAATATTTATTTGTTTGGAGGGGTCACACTTATTGTACTTATTATTATTAAAATAAATTATGAATAAATCTGACAAAAAATTAAAAAAAGAATAAAATTTGTTGTGAATAATGGAGCTTTAAAATCAATAGCTTTTATAAGGTGAACAATAAGCTAAAGAAGACGGAAAGTGAAATACTATTCTTTTTAGAGTAATAAATGTAAAGTATACTCGTTCCTCTAGTTGCAAAGTTCGTTGTTTATATTTATTTGTTAAGGAAAAAGTAAGAAAAATTGTATAATATGACACTTAATTAATGAAAATATTTGTATTAAATAAAAAAATAATTAAATAAATAAAATAGATAAGAATATTGAGTAATTAATCTAAATAAATATTGTCAAAACTTATTGTATTCAATAACTTTATACGTACGAATACCCTATTTTATCCTGAGTCTAGGGTAAAAGGAAAGAAATTACGCTCAAGTCATGCGTGTGGCACATAAACAAGTGGCGCATACTACGCCATGTGTGTGTGTGTTTGAGTGTGTGTGAGTGTGGTAAGTGAGTGTGTGAGTGCGTGTTCAACTCGAGCTGTCTGTGTGTGTATTTGCTTACGCTGTGGTTTCTCAGTGCGTGAATGAGGGCCACGTCTGAAGACGCCTTTTGGCTTTGCCGGCCACAAAGCCTCACCAATCAATCTTTATAAAGTGCGCTAATTACACGCATTAATAATGACAGGCGGCGGGGCACAAATAACTGGGGATGGATTGTTCTAACGAACGAGCCGAAACGAAACGAGGGTGAAGCAACATCTTCTACAAAATGGCACACCACATTGCGTATACGTAATTTGTTAAACATGCTTTAAAGTGCCACAAAAATAATTGAAAGTCTTTTGCGAAACTGTTCAATTTGAATTGCAGTTCAATATCGATTTCAGGCAGAGAGCTTATTTATTATTTAAAGTGCAGTATTCGGTTCTTGTCTGGCCTGGCGACAGATTCATTTATCAACTAGACACGGTGAGTTCTCTGTGGCTTTAAGTGCTTCAATTACCAACTGTGACTGCAGTTGCAGACAACGAATTATAAATAACACTCGACCGATTTTTAATTTCTTTGCCGCCGTCGACAGCGACGATGACAGCAAATTATTCGCACTACACGAGAGCAAAGGAAAGAGAAAGAAGAGAGCAGGTAAAAGGCTCATCAAAAGGAGAAATGAAGAAGCAGGAACATGGCAGGGAATAATGTAAAATTTAGCACACAAGCAGACAACATGGAGGAAAGTGAAAAACCAAAGGGCAATCCGGAAGAAGAAAGCTGGAAAACTAGTTTGCTGTGTGGCCAGAATAACTTGCAATTAGTTGCTGTCAGTTGCCGACGTTTTGCCGTGTGCAAAATTGTGAAAATAATTTGCTTAAATTTAAAGCAAACTCGTCGAGAAAAATTGCGGTGAAAACTTATAAATATAAATGACATTAGAGGCGAGTACGTGTTTCCGTTTCCGTTTCTCGTTGCACTTGAACTTCACTTTGAGCAGACTCGTTTTGGCCCTGACATTGTCAAATGTGCAACAACAAGACTCAAATTCGATAAAAAGGAAACGGAAATGTTGCTCAATTGTTGTTGGTTAGAGGAAAAGAGGAAAACGATTGCTTTTGGGTAATGAAAATCAATGAAATTGACTGTGTACTCGAATATAAGAAATGTGTCTGGCTTGGAATTGAGTCATCAAATATATGGGAAACGTGCCTGGAAATCCAGAGAGAACGAAATATTTTTAAAGCAATATTGTATTAATGATTTTCGAAAGTAAAGGAAAAAAAATGCTGCAAAATATGCTTCAAGTGCCTTTACATCTTATAAGAAAGTAATCTTTACGAGGTGAATCTCTAGTGACGAAAACATTTTCATGCCCAAAAAATTTCTGATATATAATTTTGTGACGAAAAATATTAAGTTCTATATATAAATTATTTTAATATAAAATTTTTGGCACTTGGTACATTGCGACATATTCTTCATACCTAATAAATATTAATATTTTGCGCCGTTCCGATTGACAAAAAATCGGCGTTTTCTGAAAAAATTGCAAAATGTTGGAAAAAAAAACCTTATTTCACCTGTAGCTGTTTACCTATGTTTTAGAAAAAACTTTGAAGGTATGCCTAAGAGCCCTTTGAAATACATTTTCAACGATTTGTAGATGACATCTGTAGCTCCGTTTGGATGATGCGGGTGGTTTTAATTTAAACGGTTTTTAGCGATTTCCTGCTAAACCAGCTATTTATTCGAAAAAGTCGTAGAACAAACGTTCTAAATTTTTTTTTATCGAGAACAAGTTCTCATTAATCGATTTAAGATATTTCAACGATTTGATACAAACAAACTAACTAACTTTTCATTTATTTCGACCTGATCGGACAGTCTTAGCAAATTTTCCATTCTTCCTGCTTTCGTCACTAGCGCGGACTGCCTAAATCAAATAAATTAACAAAATATTTATATCATTTTACATTAATATGCCTCAATCTACTGCAGATCCAGCATAATTCGTAAGCTTATGCTAATGCATGGATAATTATTATGAAGTTGGCCACAATACCAGACCCTTATTTGCAGAAGGCTTAGGTGTTAGGAAAAACCTCAGAACACACATGCTGAGCCATCTATTTATTCCTCATGCTCATCCAAATTCTCAACCTCATCTCATTATTATGCGAAAGCTGTGCGCCAGCTGAAAATTACATTTTGATGTCGTCGTCGACGGCATCGTTGAGTTTTGTTGATATTTTAATGGATTTTGTATTGAGTCAATTTTTGGGTCTGGTGTTTGCCTCAGGAATTCCTTTGGGCGCCAGTTTGTTGTCACATTGAATTTGCCTTCTGAATGAGTTGAGTGGAGGCTCGTTAATGGCAACCGCAGGTGAAGTCCATGAAGTTTGCTTTGTGGCAGAGTATTTCTATCTGAATATCTGCATATGAAAGGATAACATGAAACTGAACTCCTAGACACAAACTGCCTAAAGGCATCAACTTCAACTGTCAAGAAAATGTTTTTAAAATAAGAAAAGAATTTCGAATAAACTGATTGAAAAACTTTAAGCTGATATCTAACTTAACATGTGTCAGTTCACAATCCACTCTAATTGTTCCTTAATCCCAGCAGAAACTCATTCCCCTCTTAGGCTGCCCCCCTTGCCATTGACACTCCCCTAACTGAACACGCCTGTGCGCCATAAATTTCAATTAATTTGTCGCATTTTATCTGTGAGACCTTTTTTCATTTCTGGCCATTGTTTTTGTTTTTATTATCTGCCATTCGTAGTCCCCAACAAAACGAAGAAAGAATAAGCAAATCATTCCTTTATGGCAATTTAATTTGCCCTTTTTCTATACCCTGTACACGTTAAAAGTTCGGGTACAATTCTACAAGAGACCATTTCTTTTTAAATTTGAACAGATTATTTTAACAATGTTTTTATAATAAAGCATCTCAATACGTATATGAAGAATTACACTAAAGTTTCTGGTATAGGATATCTTTAAGTCTAGCACATAGTAGCACCTCATTTGTTTTGGGTTAAGACGCGCTATAAATTATGCAAAGAGTGTAAAATATATTGCTGAGCAAAAGAAAAAAAAGTAAATCAACTGAGGTTCACATCAATTATTTATAACAAATTGCCCGATTACTTTGTACGCTTTTCATTTAGAAACAGCGAATGAAATGATTCGCAGATATTTAAGCCCCATCATGTACACTTTCAGAGTTGCTTGGAAATTCTATTTAATTTGTGTCAAAAACTGCCCTCAAAAATGCAATAATGGTCATCCAAGGGGTTGAGACACGAACTCCAGTTGCATGTGCAGTTATCCTGGAATGGTTAGGGGAACGTATTCCCTTGAGTATTGTTTGAATGGTAAGCATGTCCATTTTGCCAGTTGCAGGAACAAAACTATCCGCAAAAGTAGCATCAAGTGCGCCCTGCCATAAAATGCCACCAGACAATGTAAATTGCCAGTGGAAAGGAGCTGATCCAGGAGAAAGGAGCTGCTGCTGCTGCACTAACTCCAGTTGTGGCTTTATTGCATGCAAATATATGTACGACTACAGAACTGCAGACATTTGGTCGAGACACGTGAAATGATGTGCAAATCTTATTAACAATTGCTGCCAACAACAGCAGCCATCGCATTGGTCGAGTGCATTTCCGTTGAGAGTCCTTTGGATTCAAACTGTGGCTGCTCCCTGTTCCTTCCTATGACCTATTCAGCTGCACAAGCAAGGAGCCATTGAATGTAGTTTGAATGGAGTAGGAGTCGTTGCACGGTTAGCTATTCCATTCGTTTAAGGTGTGCAATACATTCAAGTATTTGACTTATCAGACCACATACTACTTGAAGTAGCTCTTAAATTAGATAGACTCTAAGATAGAGGAAATTTTGCATACAGAAAGATTGGAAATTATCTATAGTAGTATATATTTTAGTATATAATATAATGTTGCATTTAGCTGCCCATTTATAACTACTGATTTTAAATGATGACTTAAAAAAACTTTTCAGGACCATTTTTAAACTTATACCTTTTATACTGATACTCGTACAAGTAGGTTTACAGAAATAAAATCTTAAAGTTGAAAGAAAAGTACAATTGTTGATAGGAAATGAAAAATATGAAAAAAACCAGGTAAAAGTACTTATAACTTATATGTAAATATATAAGCCTATGATTATTTGTTTATATTGAAGTTTTAGTAAATACTTAGAACATTTTCTCAAAATGTGCTTTTATAAAATTTTAAGAGAAGAGAATAAGTTTCATAAATACCTGAAATTGATTAAATTAATGTTTGATTAACTGTATACTAAGTTTTGCTCAAAGAGTTTCTTTCATATTTTACAACTTTTATTTTCATTGTTTAAATTCTAAATTGATTCATGTTAAATTTAATTATATCCATGACTAAATTTGGGTTGAATTCGCTTTGCTAATGCCTCTCAGTGACATCTGCAAATGGGATAACCCAAATGTCTTTATGGTTATTCATAACTCAGGGCCCAAAAACAATTTTGTTTAGCCAAGAGTCCGCTGCTTTTCCATTAAAGTCAACTAATAAATATCCGAGTCGTTGTGACCCAAAAGAGGGAAGCCCTGGCAGGCAAAAGTCTCAGACGGATATTAAACACTTAAATGCTGGCATAATTTTTTACTATTCCAGCGACTAAGTATTTAATTTAATGCGTTCCCCCAAAAAGCTAAGCTGAAAACAAATAAATTGAGCCGAGGGCAAAAGCGAAAGGAAGGCAGTCGACAGTTGGATAGACAGGCAGACATAAGACAGGACAGGAAGGAGAAGGGGCAGAAAGGGGAGCAAAGGGAGGATGTGGCTAACACATACAGTAGTGGCAAATTAAAGATTAAACGCTTGCAAAAATATGCTAGGGGTCAGTCAGGAGGGGAAGAACGAGCCAGAAACAATGCCCAGCTAGACAGGCAGACGGAGGAAAAGTCGGAGTTGGAGTTAGAATTGAAGTTGGAGCTGGAGTTGGAGCTAGAGATGGACGGGGCCACGTCAAACAAAAGCTAAATGAAATGAACGCACGCGTGACTGGCTGGAGAAACTCTCCGCCATTCAAGGGCCAAGTCTGGATAAGGGCCAGAAGCAGCTTGCAGGGGCACGAATGAAGCAGTCAAAAGGTCCAACGGGTCTACCAATTTATGCGCATTATTAAAGCGAATGCCTGGGATGCCTGGCATGCCAAAGGTGCCACACTTTCGTGGATCCCAGATACGAGTAGACAACACCCGTCCGAGTCCAGGTCTGGACCGGGTTGATGCTGCTCCACTCCAGTCTAGCCATGTCTTGGCCACGTTGTGATGGCCACGTTCAGGCCGTAGGTGTCGTAAACGGACATTTATTTATTTAGATTTCAGTTGAAGCCAACAACTTCTTGTGGGCGAACCTGTTTCTTATTAGAATTATTAAATCAAGTTGGGTTGTGTCTCTGATAAACAGTCTGGGAATGGGTAATTTCGGTACACATGGCATGTTATCGCAGTTAACAGAAGCAAAAGAATAGTGAAAATACAAGGTAAAAATGGGTAGAGAAAGCAAAAGTAAAGCAACCGACGCAGAATGAAAGAGAGATAGATACAGGATTAAAAAACTTTTTAATAATTAAAAAACACAACCGCGGTGAAAATCTAATATTATAAGATATTTATGTATCAAAAAAAAAAAAAAAAAAAAAAAAAAAAAAAAAAACAATAATACAAAAGCTTCAATTGATTTCCAAAAAGTCTTGTAACTTATTTTTTTGGCTACCATTGAAAATAATTTCAGAACAATTTCTTTTTAAAGTTGACTTGATATAATTTCCAGTGTTTTTTTCTATATTTTCCTCGTCATAAAATAGTACGGTCAATTATATCGTAGTGACCAAAAGTACTAACTGGAACAATTGACCATTTGCCAGCTGCATCATTAAACACAACTTTTGTGGCATTAAAATTAAGTTATGCACACTTCAAATGTGGCTGAAATTATAAGATTTTAATATACTTTACCTCCCCCCAAAACCGTGCTCCTGCTCTTTTATGGCCAGAAGAGAAAACTGCTGCAGTGCGTCGCATTAACAACGCGCCATTTAAAGGGCCAGGCCAACAATAGGCATAAAAATCAATTATGAGCCATTAGCCAGCACAAAAGGCAGTCCAGACTGTGGCACGAGGCAAGTGGCGGTGGCAAGTGGCAGTGGCAAGTGGCAGTGGCAAGCGGTTTGCCAGCACAAGTGAAGCTCATAAATCATCTGGCAGGCTGTTGCGTCGCATTCAACCTGCGGCCTCCCAACTTCGACCTCCGACCTCCGATCTCCTACAGTCCATTGAGACTACTAACATTCTCCCAGTTCAATTTCCCAGTTGTTCACGCATTAAATATTTATTTAGCAAGATTTTAATGGAGCCAAATAAGTTAAGTGTGCAGATGCCGACCAAAAAACCGAACAGAAGGTGAAACAGAACTGAAGAATTATTCAGACTGCCTCACGTGTCCTTTGTCAGGGTGTCAGGCTGTGGGCGTGTGGGCGTGGCAGGAGGCGACTGTCGAGCTTCTGTTTCCGGTTGCCTCACTTTGTGTGTGTTTTATGTATCTGACAGCTGTAGGCTGAGCTCAGGACAGACAAATTCATTTCATTCGTGCGGAAATTAAATGCATGTTTGACCTATTTAAATTTTGAGTACCGACTCAAGAGCGTATGAAATTTAATTTATTGTGAAATACATTTCAATGCTTCAATCTGTTGCTTCTTGCCTTTGTGGGTGACAGAGTGTGTGATGTTTGCGATATCGTCAGACGTTTGATTACACTTAAAATTGGGACATCAATTCGTGCTCAAAATTAATGAACTATATTAGAATAAGCACTTCCAATTTGAATACAGCTAAGCAGGTTGGCATTAATGACACTTTAAAATGGTATATCATTCTTACAAATAAAATGAATTCACTTTAATTCTAATTCTTTAACTTCGAAACCCTTTAACTGCTCACCCTCTTTCTCTTTTCCCTCTATGACGCTTCAACAAACCATTCATTTTAATTTATCTCAATTTTCACAACCCTCACATAATTTCTTGTATTTTATTGGCCATGACAGTTACCCACTCCAATCGTAATAACCAACGACCAGCACACGTAAATACACCTGATGCCGACCGAAATAGACCAAGAAGTTGCTCATTAGCCATAAAAATAGTCACACACAGAGGCCAAGTGGCAATTAAACGCCGAAAAACAACATAATCAGTCATAAAAGTTTCCTCTCCCCAGTTGGGGCAACGTGAGCAGCAAGTTAAATAGCTGGGGATTGGCCAGAAGTGTCACATGACCAGCTTGAGGAAGGGGGAGCTTCAGTTAACTAGGTCTCGTCTTGTGCTCTTGGGTGTGAGTTGCTTTTATGTCGCTAATTAAGCCGCAAAATGCCTTTGAGTGTGGCTAATGAGCGAATCTTCTCAAAAGGCGCACAGAAGTAGGCAACACTTTTTGCGCGAACTAAACTCGGCTTTAATCAAGTTTATTGCGGCAGTTGCAAAAATTGATTGTAATTAGTAGTAAATTTCGCATGATTTTCAGAATGAATATCTAAAAACAAACTGCAAGAAAACTGTGGAAGGGAAAGGCATCATCTGTTTGTATCCTGCAGCGTAAATTGCATGTCAAAAATTGTCCAGAGTCTTGGCCCAAACATGGCTGGCAGCTGAATGCAGTCAAACCTCAGCTCTGGGAAGCTGTTAAATTACTTCAGCTGCTGCGACTTAATGGTCGCTCAGATTGGCAGCAAACAGACATCTACCAGAGATATACGAGTACAGAAATAGACAGAGTTGGGGATGGAGAAAACACAGACAGACTGCAATGGAGACAGTTAGCGTCAAAAGGAAACGCATTACTTGAAGCTCAAGAGGGGGTAAAGGAGTAGAAATTTCAACTACAGAGTCACGCCGATGCTGTGATGCCCTTTAATGACCAGTATATATTTTAATAATCATTTATAGCTCATTTTTCATATATATATCATCCAGTAGATATTCCTCGTCGTCAGCGGTATCTTCCCCCTCCACGTGGCATTCGTCCATGCATTCCTTCTTTGTGGCAAAGCGATTTGGATTTCCACCACAGCCGCCATAAATGAAATGCACACAGCGATTGGTTATATAATCATAGCCATAGACCTTAACTTTATCGTCACAGGGTCCAACATCGGCCATGTACAAACACTTGGCTGGAAAACGAAATGAATTGTGAATATCAACTGGGAAGTTGCCATAAAAGGTAAGAAATACTAACGTTGTCGTATGACTTTATTATAAGGAGTTACAGCTCTCAAAGCTAAAGTAAAAAGGCAAATGAAAACTAAGAACTTCATGACTTTGAATAGTTATTAGACGTTTTATAGTTGAGTAATAGGAAAATCTGAAAAGTTACAATTCGATTTTTAAGAGTCAGCAGATGTGAATGTTGAATAATATATCTATGTTCACTTGATACAAAAATTAATTCTAGTTGCCAATTCAATTCTAAATCTGACATACCCATTGTTTTAGCATAGTTCCAAGAGGAAAACTCTAGCAAAAGCTATGCCAACATTCAAGACATCAGTGAGAAACTCTCTCTCTCTCTCTCATTCCGTCTCTTTCTCTCCCTCTCTCTCTCTCTCTCTGTGTGTATGTAAAATGAATGCACTTTAGAGAACTTGCAGAGCACTTCATCATTTTTATTGCCATGAGCAGGAAGATGCAGAAGTTTCTTTTAGCGTATTTGACTAACGATTTGATGACGTTGATGGGGCTTTGAAATGCATCGGAAAATATAGAAAAAAGAAAACAAAAAGAAATGGAGAAAGACGCCGCATATTTCACACAAAAGTGCAGTGGACTTAAAGTTTCTAAAACGGAAGTGGAAACGCAAAACGGATATGAAAAGCCATAATGTAAATGCCAAACGCGGCGTATGCGTAACTTTTGCCAACGATTCTTATCTTTCTTACGCTTTAAGAGCCTGGCTGAAAAAAAATCGATTTAATTTCATTTGTAAAGCGATTTTCACTTAAAATGTGATTACGCAAATTTTCAATTTGAAAACGATAACGAAAATTGGCAGCATGGCAAAATGACAGGGGGCGAAATTGCAATCCTCCTCTTAAGTCAGCGAATAGAATGCGTAGTCCCAAAGGATAACATTCGCAATTGTTGAACATGAGACATGAGACGACTTTTCGTCTCGCGGGCATACGGAGACGTGTCTTTACAAGCATAATTATACCCTGTAAACATAAGAATGCATGTTGAGGGTGTAATAAAAAGATGTTTCACAGGTAGCAGCGACCAACAGCAATCTTTGAATGTTTACGTTTCCATTTAAGAAGAACAAAGATAAATTAAATATAGATAATTCAATTATCTCAGCATGCGATAGTGAAAGGCTGTTTAAAAACTACCTGAAAACTCTCGAATTCTCCAACTGTAATTCATGGTACATAAAAACAGAGCTATAAGCGCTTTCCCAACTGCAAATTTGATTGAATTGCGGACAATTCAATTTTGTTAAGTGTGAAAAAAACTCTTTCACTCGCAAAAAAACAAACTGTGCAATCAGATTTGGTATCCTCCGTGTACCACTGAAATCAACTGCAAATCCGCAAAAACCGAAACTGTTAACATTTATCGACAGCCACTGAACAACATTTGGTCAAACTATTCGATGGCATTCGCAGCTGGCCCAAAGGACCTCAACCAACACTTAATTAAGTTTCAGTTTGCCAGTCCAGTTAGTACAGAACTCAAACGTTTTCGCCTCGTCCCCAGCTGCAAATTGCCGCTAACTGCGCAAAAGGCCACAGTAAAGCTCAGTTGCGGCCGCTAATGCGGTTTGGCTTACTTTCCCCTACCCCTTGGTTACACTACCCTTTTTCTCCACCGACAGTTGCTGATTCCAGTGCGTTGATTATCAGCAACCATTGCACCTGTCCGACAACAACAACAACTGCAAATTGTTACAAATTTGGGCAGTTGGCATTTTTAAATTTAAATAAATTCGCAATGCGAATGTGGATGTTGTTGTTGGGTGTTGTTGTTGTTGTGTGTTGTTGCTTAAGCGGAAGTGTACCCTCATCAAGTTCCATTAGATTGTCAAAGTTCAGCACAGGCGTCGGCGGCTCAACCGTGCGCAAAAGTGTCAAAATGTTTAACATATGCCCACATGAGACATGTCCCAATCCTGCTCCTTCCCCTCTTTCCTCTTTCCCTACATTTGTCAGCCTGCCTTCCCATTTTTCCCTTCTCCTCCCACCGCCCACTGACTGTTGTAGTTGCTGTTGAACGAAATTTGTTGCTGTTTGCAGCGACATTGTTGATAACAATGACAATAACAAGCGACCAGGGCTGGCTGATTGGGGACCCTGGTCATGGGCGTTGTGTGTTGTGATTAGGAAACAGACCCCCCTTCCCTCCACCCCTACAGAGAGCTGTGTTGTGTCAGTAATCACATGAAATGAGCTGTTGACCTGCTACAGACACTTTTGATGGATGTCAGAGTGTTAGATAACACAACGACTTATGGCGACAATCTACGTGTTATTGTCTGTAGTTTTAGTACTCCCTAAGAATCTAAAAGTATACTGGATATATTTCTTTAAAATAACTGTCAAAAGAAACTAGAAATATAGCTGATTATTCCTGCTAACTTGGTTTAACAAATTTAATTAAGGTCATATTAAATTTTATAGATAAAACAAACAAATTTTCAGGACTTGTTATTTAATTTTCTGTTTTGACTTTCTAATTAATATATAGTTTCCACATATTTTTTCTTTACACATAATCAGCATGCCTCTTTTTCTTCCTGGAAAGCCAAACTAATCGCATTTCCTTAAGTTTTTATGCGTTTCTGCTTGGCAAACATTCTGCAAACTCATTTCAAGTTCTTTCCACTCTCTTATCCCAATTCTCTCCTTTTCTTATTCTTTGCCGAAAATAAAGCCCTTAAATATGCAGTACGCTAATTACCAAACCACCTCATTCTACCTCAAGGCCCTCAAACCGGAGCCAAGCAGCCAAATATTTTCATTAGCTGTCAGCGTCGTCGCCGTCGAAGTATTTGGGTATTTCCTAAGACTTTTCCTTGGTGTTTCCTCGCCGATTACCGGGAAATGCCTTAAATTACATAAAATTTTAGCATGTATTTTGGACTCGCTCTTTTGGGTTTCTCGCCTTTTGCCTGGTCTAATGTTCAACTTAATTTAAACGTGCGAGTTAACAAGCTAAAATTTGATTTATCGCCAGAAAAAGTTTTCGTCTCTTGCCTTCACTTGATGAGCTTGAGAAAGTTTTCTTTGAGTGTGTGTGTGTGTGTGTGGAAGTGGGCGTGGCAGCGAGAAAACGTCTGTCAGTTTCCTCGTCCCGCTTCCCGGCTGCAGTTCTGTAGCGTGCTCTGACGTCACTCTACGCAAAAAACCGCCCACTCAACTTTAATGAGCTGACATTGAGGCGCCTTCGTGCGCCATTTGGGCGCCAAAAGTTTTCCACATGCAGCACGGGGTCGTTGCTTTAATTGCCTTGCGTGCTGTGTGAAATTGCCCCGAGTTCGACTATATTTTTATGTGCATTTTTATGGCCCACGGGCAAACAATTTGCAACAAAATTCAATGAAAAATATTTGTTAGGCCATTGCCTTTCGTTGGGGTTGGTCAGTTTCGCTTTAAATGCAGTTTCAGCTGCAATTACGCCTTTTATTGTTTGCCTTTAATTTGTTTAGTTTCGTAGCAAGCAGACAAAATGCACTTGAACACGCGCTGAGTTCACTTCAAGCAGTTCATTTCGAGCAGTGCGACCAAAACTATGCAATGCCAAATTAACACAATTAAATCAAATGCTACAGCTGAACTCGAGTACAATTGACGCTTGTTTTCAATTTAAAATTAAATTGTTGAAAATAACTTTATTTTGAGATTTTTTCACCTTTTGCCTGCATCTAATTTATGCCATTTGCATTATTGGCTTACACTCGTTGCCAGGCTGGTAAATTGAAGTGCTGGCAATGGACAACATAAACTGCTGTTAATTTCCATCACAAAATGCGAAGGGGCTGGGAATGGGGAAGGGTGCCAAGTGGATTTCACATGTAACCGTATCAATATGCAAAAGAGGTTTAGCCAAGACTTGCACTAAGTGAATGTGAAGACACGGAGCAACAACTCTGAAACGGGTGGGTAGGGAAAGGGAAGGGAAGGAAAGCGAAGGGAAGGGAAAGGAGCCCGCAGGACACAAGTGGCTAAACGTGACGAGCATACATTAGCCGGGATAGACCTGGCTCTAGCTGGGGGAAACCAGCCTCGTCTATATGTTTGGCCACAATGAATGCAAAAAATATGCATAAAGTGCAAAACATGCCATAGAAAAAGGCGTTCAAGTGTCGGTCGCAAAAAATGCGAGCGCCAGCAAAAACGCCAAAAATGAGAACGAAAAAATATTCAATCAGACAGTTAGACAACGTGAGAGGGCACAACGCAGGGGGAGGGCAATGAGAAACATGCGTGCAAAAAATGTGAAAATGTGTTGAGCGAAATTGAAGCCAATTTCACCACAGAGTCAGGAAATATCAGAGATGAAAAGCCTATCGAAAGGGAACTGGTTTTTCAATTTAAAAGAATCTAGACAAGATTTAAGATGTGTCCAAAAAGAAATAAGTTGAGTTACAAAACAATAATTATAGTTAGTAATAGTTTTAGTTAATAAAGATTCCCTAACTCTTTGAATTTGAGCCAACAGATAATATAGCTTTTGGGGAAGACAATATTATCATGACTGATTAATGGGTGCCTGACCCGTCCCAATAAATTGCAAGTCTGCAGAAAAATTATCACTGCGTTCAAAGCTCTAAACAGTCATTGACAGTCACGCAAATGAAACAGAGCCAAAAGAATTTAATTATAGCAACTGCTTGGCAATGTAAACAGTATAAATAAAAGGGCGTGGTCTGGGCGGAGACACACTAATCATGTTAGCTGGATTTTGTGCGGGTTGCTTGTTGCTTGTTGCCAAAACATATTTAATAATATGGAAAAAACTGAAAAACATGAATAAAGCTTGAACTGCAGTGAAGGGAAAAGGAACTGGGAGAGTGCTTTGTATGCTTCACTTTTGCTTATATTTTTTAATGCATATATTAATCCTGATGCTTATTTCGTTTCAATGAAGTTAAGAGGCAGCAGGCGAAAGAATTGATGGAAGAAAAACCTTTGGCAAAATCCATTTGTTGTAAAAAATTCAATTTATATTCGATTACGCGACGATGTCTAAGTAGAAGTAGAAAAATCTGAAGCACTTTTTGCCTCGGGATCGCATTGAAAATGCGCCGTCATGCGTTAAAATTGCAATTTTTTTCTATTTTCCAGTCTCAAAGCAAATGCTAAGAAATGCCTTGAAGAGTTGAAAAATGTTAAGCAAATTGATAAATGAAAAAGCAGGCAAAACCCGTGTAATCACCTCGTTGCCTCAATCCATATCTCTCTTTCACCCTCTCAATCTAATTGTGAAATGTGGATGTAGATGTGGATTCGATGATGTCGTGGAAGAGGAGGCAACTGGGCAACAGACATAACAATCATAGTCAATTGTAGCTAGTTAAATATTCAGGGCCATTTTCAGGGCGAGAAATAAAACTGAAACCGGAAACAAGTGAACCTTCCTCACACACACACATACACACCCACACACACACTGACTCACATATAGAACACATGGAAATGACACCCGGACACGGACACGGAAGCGGGTCGCTGATTGCCGATTCTCGATTGCCCACATGCCGTGTGCATAGAAAATGCCCATTGATCTGTATTGGAAAACGATTTGAGTCTTAGCGCCAAACAAACAAATGGATAGAGAGACAAACAAACATTTAAATAGAAACAGAGACATAGACATATACATAGATACAGATATAGAAACAGAAACAGAAATAGCAAAACAAAACAAAACAAAGGCAGCACTTGCGAATTTCATTGCAAATGAAACGAAAATCGTTTTATTTTGATTTTCTGCACGCGTTCGAAACATTTCGAATGGGAAACGAGCTGATCAGAACAGGAAGGCCCTTCAAAGGCAAATGTTTTGCCACTTCTTCCCTTAATACCCCGTAAATAAACGAAAGTGAGGTCTACTATAAATAAAATGAATAAAATAATTTTGATAATTTTTTAAGATCAAACAATCCTGTGCAAAAAAAGGCGAGTATTTTTTTTTAATACTTTAATTATTTTGAAGTTGTGCAACTTTATGTTATACCCTCAAACTATTACTTGAATAGTTTAAATCAAAAATTGTAAAAATTATTTCATAATAACATTAAATACATGGTATTTCTTAGTCGAGCATATTTAATTAAAAATTATTTCTTATACTTACTTTTTTTTTGTATTTGGTAATGCAGTGAAAAAGCGAGTTTTTGTTGTTTGTACTTTTTACGTGGCCAATTTGAGGGGATTTGCAGCTGAAGAGGCACAAAGAGAGTGAAAGAGAGAGAGAGAGAGAGAGAAAGAGGAAGAGAGAGAGAGAGAGAGAGAGGGAGAGAGAGAGGCAGAGGTGCCACATGTTGACAGGCGGCAGACTTGCCACATGGCAGTCGCTTCTCATTATGTAAAAAAAAAAATGAAAACAATTCCCCAAATGGTGAGGATATTCAATGCATGCGATTTTATGCTTTTAAATTCAATTAAGAGAGTTAAAGCTGAGCCTTGTAAAATTACATATTTCTCTGCAAAAATGCATTATCTTTGGTAGACTTAATGAATTCCGAAGGAAGGGACTTTAGATATTGTCCTTTTAAATACAATGCATTGTTCCATTGAATAAATGTTATTGTCAAAACTACTTTAGTAATAGTAAAGTTCTTTAAATATACCTATATTTATTTAATTATTGCTCCTTGTGCTCGAAATGTCTTTATAAAGTTCCCAAAATGATATATTCAGTAACATAAAAAGATTGACTCACTCACAATTTTGCAACTACTTAGTATATGAAGATATTTGTTTCGACAACAAACATGAGAACAGCTGTTCCGACTCAATGGAAGCAACAACAATTGCAGCTCGAATTGAACTTCTGGGCAAAGACAGTTGGCAGAGAGTCCTTAGAGCAATGATTTCCCTGCCACAACCTCATCCGGAGTAGGTGCAGTTTTGGAGTTAAGGAAGAGGACCGGACGGGGACGAGGAAGTTATCAGGAGAATGTTGCCAATGTCGATTTATGTCGTTCGCCTCGTTGCAGTTAAAATGCTTTTCATGTAAACTGCTCAGAGCGATGCTCAAGAACTTTGCTCAAGCGGACAAATAACTGAGAACACGCACAAAACGAAAGAGAGAGAGAGTTGGAGAAATAGTGCAAGAGAGAGAGAGAGAGAGAAGTTAAGCAAGCAAGTCGAAAAATATCAACTGCCGAGTATAAACTTATGTAAATTGTAATGTGAAGGACAGCTCTCCCTCTCTCTCTTTCTGTTTGTCCCACTCTCCTTTTTCTTTTCTCGCCACTACATTGAGGGGAGCGTCTGGTCCTTTAGTTGTCCTTAAGGAATTGCGGCTATATTTGCTTCTGCTGAAATGAGCAAAAATAATTGCAAATCGTAAAAGAAAAAAATTTTGAGGCTGTCGTCGCAATTCTCTACTTTCGACTCAGCTCCTCAGTCCATAGTTCTCATGTGTGTCCCGCCAGACGATGTCAGACTTGGAGACAGAGAGAGAGAGAGAGAGAGAGGGGGCAGACAGACTGAGAGACAGACAGACAAACACGGTCGGAAACGGAAATATGCAATGAAGCAGAAGTTGGCAGGAAATTGTTAAGACGCCGCGCCTCCGTTCACTCCATCTCACTCTTGCACTATCTCTCCCTCTCTCTCGCTCTCTGTGTGTGTTTTGTTTTGTTCCACATGCTCTATTTCTTTCTTTTTTACAGCTTTACTTTATTTTGCATCATCGAAAGGGTTTCCCCCAACGCTCCTCAATGTTCCTTTGGCTCTTTTTATGTTCTTAGACGAATTGAAAAGCGGCATGCAAATAAAATTTGCCTGTTTTTAGTGTTGTCCTATGACCCAGGACCCACCACACAGGACACAACACACAGGACTCTCTCAACCTGCTTATCTGCCTTGTTCTGTGGTTTTTATATTTCAATCGAGCCAGTTTCTGCTTTACTTTCCCCATTTCTTTTCATATTGCTGGTTGATTTTAAAGTATTTGCTGTGTTTTTTTGAAGAGTTTTTTCTTTGAACGTGGTTTCGACATCCATATAAAATTTATAAGCTTCGTAAATGATGATGTATTGTTTAAGTTGCACCCTGGGGGATAACTGTATGAGCCATGAGAACGAATACGTACTGTAATGTAATGTAATGGACTTGCGTGTTTAAATAAAGTGTATTAGGCGCATAGATATAAATAGAAGCAAGAATAAATAGTTTAACTAGCCAGGTTAATAATGATGTTAACAGCACAAATTTAAATTTTTTAAGATTTAAACATTTTTGTGTGAAAGTTCTCACTTTTAAGGAAAAACGAACAAATTTTAAAATGAACTTAATTTATTTCAAAAATGTATAACATTTTAAGATTTAAATCAAGTCATCAAAGCAACACCTTAATATTATTCTTTCTTTTGATAAAAATCTTTCTTGAAATAAAATAATAATTAATATTTTGTTTTAGTAAATGATAATTTTCCAACTTAATATTTTGAGAAAAAAAATATAGAATTATCGTTTTAATTTTAATGCATTATTTAACATCTTAAATAGTGTTTCATGTGTTAAGAGAGAGTTAAGAGAGTTTGAGTGATTTCTGAGTCAGTCGTGTTTTTCATTGCGCTCTATTCAAATTCAAATTTCGTATATTTTTCGTGCTTAATAAATTGTAATTTATTATATACTTTTTGCCAAAGTGGTTCTGGCTTACTGTTTTGTGCATTGCGTTTTCATTTGTGCATCGTAAGGCTTTTAATTTTATATATTATAAAATTTAGCGTCAGTTTTGTGCTTTTGCTTGTTTCCTTTTTTTGTTATTCTTGCTTTGCGCGCTCTGTGACGTTTCGTTGTGCAGTCACAGGTTTGTGTGTGTGTTCAACGCCGTCTTTTTCTATTACTTTCTGTGCTTTTTCGTTATCACAGGTTTGTGTGTGTATTAACTGGTGCATTTCTCTCTGTGCTTGCGCTCTCGCTCATTTTGTTTTTGTTTTTCTGCTCCACTCATAATTGTTTGTGAAGTGTTTGATTGAGTTATTTTTTGAGTTATTCTTTGTGTTGCTTGCATTAATCTGTGCTCATTTTTTGTTACCCAACTGGCAATTTTTGCGTTAATTATGTCGTGCTGCAAGGTAAATTGTGCTTATGGTGCCGTTCGCGACAGTGACAAACTTAAGTTTGTCAATTGTTGGTTGTGCGACAACATGATGCACATTAAATGTGCTGGACTTTCTGGACGTGACCTTGACAAGATTATCTCTAACGATAATAAAAAAGTCATTGGTGGTTTGCGTTGGTCTTGTCCAGTCTGTATCTTTATTCAATTCGATTTTACTCGCATGTATAGCAGCGTGAAACACCAATTTCTTAAGCTTCGTAATCTGTCTAAGCAACTCACAACTAGTTTTGATTCTAGTATTGAGTTACTAAGCGAATTTAAATTTGAGAATCCACCTAACAACCCTCAATTTTTGGGTGCCCCTTATTCATCTCAACCTGTCTCACCCAGTTTGGCCCCTTCACAATTCATGCCTCCTCTTTATCTTTCGCCTTCGCCATGCAAATGTAATGAGGTTCCTTCCCCTTTCTTAGCTGCTTCGGCTTCTACATTGGTTTCTAGTCCTCCAGTAGCCCCTTCACTTCCTCTAACACCTTCACTTCTTTTAACTCCTTCGGCACCTTGCGTAATGGCGCCAACAACTCCTGTTGTGGCCACTTCTTCGGCTCCTCAACCAGGTTCATCAACTACGGTATTTCCCGATGTTAGAATTGATGTAATAGACAGTCCCTCTAAAGCCCCTTCAGGTCGACGGAACAGTCGTCATATAACCTCACCTACTTTGTCTCCGCCGCCTCTGTTAACAGTTGTTGCTCCTCGTAAGCAAATTTTTATTTCTAGACTGTCTGCGGACACCACATCTGAGTCTGTGTCTGCATACATTGCTAGTAAGTCCTCAGCAAATGTTTCAGTTAATAAGTTCAAGTTTTCTGTGCCTAGAGAGATTTCTTCTTTTAAAATTAGTGTGCCTTCTGAGTTGTTTCCCAGTATATGCGACCCAAAATTTTGGCCGCCGCATCTTATAGTTCATGAATTTAAGCCAAAAAATAGTTCTCGTTCAACACCCGTTAGCCTTCCAACACCTAGTTCTTCAGCCCAAACAGTCTCTATTAATTCTTCAATAAACTAGACCTTGGCCAAATTAATGTTCAATATCAGAATGTTAGAGGCCTTATATCCAAGTTAAAAAATCTTTATTTAAATAGTTCTTCATTTGATTCTGACATTATTGCTTTCTCTGAAACTTGGCTTAATTCAAGTATATCAGATAATGAGATTATGTCATCGAGTTTTAATACTTTTCGCTGTGATCGGCAAAACCGGCGCGGTGGTGGTGTATTAATTTCGGTTAAATCCTCTTTTCAGTCCGAAATTATAAATATTTCGACCTCTGATGATATTGAATTTGTTGCTGTAAAAGTTATTTTTCCATTTTGCGCTATATTTATTTCTTGCTCTTATATACCACCTTCATCTAACATTCATGTCTATTTGCAACACCTAAGTAATATAAAAAAAATTTCTAGCCTTGTGCTTGACACAGACTTATTTGTTGTTGTCGGTGACTTCAATCTACCTCACACCACCTGGTCATTTTTTAATGACTTAAATTATTTTGTTCCCTCATGTCAACATGATTTCTTAGATGGTATAATTGACCTTCCACTTTTTCAAATTAATTCAATTTCGAACAATCTTAGCAGAATGCTTGATCTGGTCTTTGTTAATAATTTATCTTGCGCTGCTGTCACTAGATCTTCTCCTGTAGTCGAGCCTGAAGATTCTTACCATCCTACACTTGAACTTTCACTTTCTATTCCTAATACTAACATCGCGTCTTACCCACTTCCTATTTATACCCGCCGTTGTTTTCGTAAAGGAAATTTTTCTTTACTTAACCAACTGATTTCTGCTACAGATTGGTCTACTCTGTATGAAACGAATGATATGAACTTAGCTGTCTCTTTCTTTTACAACACTCTAAATTCTCTTTTTGATGTCTGTATCCCTAAAAGTGTTGTTAAGTCCGCTTCACTGAAGCCTCCTTGGTTCACTCCAAGATTATCCTATCTAAAAAATTTAAAATCAAAATATTTTAAAAGATTTAAGTTGACTGCTTCCAACTTGGACTTTTTGCAATATTCTAAAGCTAAAGCTAATTTTTCTACTTATAATTCTCAATGCTATGAAAGCTATCTCATTCGTTGCAAGAATCAATTTGTGCGGGATCCTAAACAATTTTACTCCTTCGTCAACTCCAAACGTAGAATTTCCTCGTTACCCAAAACTTTCTTCCTTAACTCTAACAAAGTAAGCGATGACTTTAATGCATCAAACCTATTTGCTGATTTTTTTCAATCTACCTACTCCTCTTCCTCCTCTAATAACATCCCTTCAAATTTTTCATCTCCTTCATCTAATTCTTTACTTTTACCAAAAATAACTGATAGCTGTGTAATTTCTGCTATTCTCTCACTAAAATCTTCTTACTGTTCTGGCCCTGACAACATACCTAGTTGTGTGTTGAAAGAGTGTCTTTCTTCTATTCTAAGTCCTTTAATAGCTCTTTTTAACCTATCCTTACATTTAGCTGTCTTTCCATCTATATGGAAAGAATCTTACATTATCCCACTGCATAAGAAAGGATGCAAAGCGGATATTTCGAACTACAGGGGAATTGCAAAGCTATCAGCAATACCTAAGCTTTTTGAAAAAATCATTTCTTCTTCCTTGCAGCATCTCTGCAAATCCATTATCTCCCCCGCTCAACATGGTTTCGTTAAGAGTCGGTCAACTTCGACCAATTTGCTAGAATTTACTTCCTTAGTAAATGAGGCCTTTCTCAATAAAATGCAATCTGATGTCATTTACACAGACTTCAGTAAAGCATTTGACTCGGTAGACCATAGCCTTCTTCTTCAAAAGCTGGACTATATTGGATTTTCCCCTTCTTTCCTTTTATGGATCTCTTCCTACCTTACGGATAGGACCCAAAGAGTACTGCTTAGATCAGCCACCTCTAAATCTGTCAAGGTCACTTCTGGCGTACCTCAAGGTAGTCATCTAGGTCCCTTACTTTTCAATCTCTTTATTAATGATCTCCCGACTGCTTTAGCTCACTGTCACATACTTATGTATGCTGATGACGTAAAACTTATATTACCATATAAGGAAGCTGATTGCCATAAGCTTTTACAAGATGACTTAAACGCAATGCATCTTTGGTGTGTAGCTAATCATCTTAATTTAAATTTTTCTAAATGCCTGTTCATGACTTTTAACAGGGTTTCTCCTTATTTGGCAACTTACTCAATAGATAATGTTCCATTACAACGCATATCGACAGTCGAAGATCTTGGTGTCCTTTTTGATAATAAGTTAGGTTTCTCTCTTCATATCTCCTCTATTGTAAATAAGGCAAGGGGTACTCTTGCATTTATAAAGCGTTGGTCTAAAGAATTTAACGACCCCTATATCTCAAAATTACTATACACATCTTTAGTTCGACCCACTCTTGAATATTGCTCTTGCGTTTGGAATCCTCAGCATAAACTTTACCAGGATAGGATTGAGTCTGTACAGAAACAGTTTTTGCTCTTTGCACTCCGGGATTTACCTTGGAATCCAAATCTTCGTTTGCCATCTTACTCTAGTAGACTTCTTCTCCTTAATCTCCCGACCCTTGTCAACCGTAGAACAGTTCTTGGAGTTATTTTCCTCCATAAAATAATTATTGGGGATATTAGTTCTCCAGCATTGTTAGATCGTTTAAGCTTTAATATTCCTTTCAGGGCGACTAGGAACTTCGCTCCTTTATCTTTACCTACATGCACAAGTGACTACGCTCTACATAATCGATTTCGAGTATTATGCTCAGATTATAATGAACTTTATCATCTAATATCACTCAATCTCTCTCTCGAGCGAATTAAATCATCTCTTTTTAACCACCTCCGGTAGATCTCTGATTTCAATGGACTGATTTTGACCTTGTGTTAATTTCTCCCCCATTGGATCAGTGGTCTTCCTTGAAATCTCCAACTAATTTTTCTTTATTGATCTGATTGGGTTTTTCTGGGTTTTCCCCAATCCTTGCAACAAATGTTGGATCAATATTTTTTTTTTTTATTATTTTTTTATCCCAGGTTTAACTTAATTTAACTTTTTTCTTTTCAGTTTATATCATAAAGTTTACATTAATTTATTTTATTATTTTGTAATTTTTAATTTAATTTTAATTTTTAATTTTAATAATTACTTTACTTCTGCAGACTGCTTTTAGTCGTGCTAAATAAATAAATAAATAAATAAATAAATAAATAAAAAAGCCGCATCTCTGATTTTATTTTTCTGTTTTGCTCATTATCATTTTATTTTTCCATCTCAATTAAATATTTGTTTTTATAACAAATATTCGAGTGTCTCTTATTTAATAGAAAATTTAAACATCAGTAATCCATAATTCGCATATATCATTTGATTTTATGTATTGTAACAATCTGTGAGACCCAGTTTTCAGCCCATAAAACGCCTAAAAGTCTACGCTAATTTTGAAGGCAAACAAAATTTGCATAATTTTTACAGCTGTCAGCATAAATTTGTTGAACAAAAAAATAAACTCCACATGAAATTGTCGGCCAAATGTGAAAAGTTTTTCCACGTTGTGCCAAAAAAACATGAAGAAAAAGAAAATCCTGTGAAGGGGCGAAATAGGGGAAGAACTTTTGAAACAAAGTAAACAATAAAATGCGGCAATTGTAATTATGTGTCAGTGCAATAAACGTAATTAGCTACAGTTTTGCCTGCATGGAAAGAACTCCCTTCTAGGTGGCCGTAAAAATGCGAAATTTATGTCAAGAGTTTGCCAAGACAATTAGTTCGCAATTTAATTAGACGAGTAGGCAAATGACTTTCATTTGCTTAAGAGGTAAGCCGCGTTGACTCTTTTAGCCAGTGCACACTGTAGTTTTGGCAAATAAAATTGGATGATTGAATAATAAGCCATCAAGTGGGTCTAACGGCGATAAATGGTGCACAATGTTATAAAAAATTATTTGCAATTTAAAAATACACTAGAAAATGTCGACATCGGTGCAGGGGTGGTAAATAGAGGGAGGGTGGGTGGTGGGCGTGGCATGCACATGCACACACGTGCCCCGTTTTAGGGTTTTGTCTGCACGCGATTCGCGTCAAGCGTCTGCCGCCTGTCGCCCCAAAAAGTAGCTAAAAACGTGATGCGCATTTCCAATTGGGGTTGACGCAGTTGCCGCTGACGTTCCCGTGTCTATCTGAAAACCCCCCTCCCACGCCCTCTGTGACCAGCCCCCGTCCCAACTGTACACCTGAGTTTCACTTGGAGGAGTCGTCGGCAATGCGCCGACATGAAACGCTTGCACTTTTGTTTATGTCCTCCGGCGAGTCGCGTGAAATTGAAAAAGTGGTTGGGCCACAAAAATGAATGAGGTGGGACAGTGTGGATTTGTTGTTGCAACCATGTGGTAAGTGGCTAAGACTGCTGCTCCGTACTGTGGAGGCTGTCTTGCCTGTTGCCAGAGACGGAGACTGAGGCAGAGACGGAGACGGAGACGGAGACGGAGACAACATTAGCATCAGCTTACAAGATGCATTTCACACGTCATTAGCCCGCTGAAAGCTTGACGTGCGGCTAGAATCTGCAACGAGCTGAATTTTGCAATAATTTGGATTGCAACTCTGTTGATTTATATGGGAAAACTGTCAGCTGAAAACCAAATGCAACTAAAGAAGCTCAAGTATAGGCGATTAAACATTTACTTATTGAATAATGTGTAAAGCATTGGGTTTAATAACTAATTAACTGATACTTTGATGGTAACTGCAATAATATTAATGTCAAATTTTAAAACATAATTTTAATTAAGTTTACCCAACTAAAAAACGTGCCTAGCAACAAAAAGTCAGCGTTATCTTAAGATAGAATTGGATAATGTACTCAAAACTGTACTTTTTCGTTAAGTTGACCGAGTTTAATAAAGCAGTAAGTAATTTCACTGCTTTCAGCAGTTAACTCGTAGTCATAGTCATAGCCAATACTTGCACCCGCTAAAGCTCTGCTACATATATTTCAATCAGCTTTTTTCGCGGGTTCAAAAATACGGTCTTAGCAAAGTTTCACTCCAGCTACTTGAGTAAAAGCCGAATAAATAAATTTTTGAAATCTTATTTAGCAATTGAAATTTGTTAAATAATTGTTTCCCAAATAAAGTATTTTCTAAATCTTTAGAAAATTAGCATATACAGTTGAACTTCCATAACTCGAACTTCTATAACTCGAAATTCTTTCTAACTCGAACTAAATGAGTGGCAGCAAAATTAATATACTAAGGAAAAATAACTCTATAAGTCGAATATCTCCATAACTCGAATCTTTTCTTTGGATAATGGTGATTCGAGTTAGCGAAGTTCGACTGTATATTTTCTTATGAATATGATTCAATTTACTTGTTCTGTATGCAATTAGGGCTGCAATTCTCTTAACTATCGAGTTCTATAACATTCAGACTATTTCTGAAGCACTTGCCGCCAAATTTAAATTTAAAATAAACTGAAGAATTCTTCGATTTACTTAAGTAGTTTAAAAAAACAATACTTGTGAATTAACTTAGTTATAATAAAAATAATAATAATAATAATTAATTGAAATAAGAAACATTTTCGGGTGATAAATTGTGTCTTAAAACTCACAGCTTAGTTGACTCTACATATAAATAAGAGTGTAATTTGCACCAGAGATTATCAAAACCCAAAATGAAACTTCGTCATATTTTCTATCTATGTTCAAAACTTAATTTTGTGTTTAAAAAAGGTCTCTTAACAATATATATTTTATAAATAGTTTTTAAAGAACAAAAATACTTTCCATTTAAGAATTTGTACGACAGACTATTTATTTAAGAATAAGCTGATGAATAAGTAAATATATAAGGAAAGATCTATGTATATTATGGATTGTACATATTATTGTTTCACCGTCAACAAGCGTGGCACAATCCTTGCCCAGTTGTGCTTGGTCCTTTTCTGGTCACAAGCTGCGCCAATTGATGCCAAATTTATAACGACAAATACTACAAAAGTTGTGCACGGCAAAAGTCAGCGATAGTCGACCCACTGAAATGGGGCACAGACACAGGCGCACATACATACACATGTAAGGCACTATGCACTGCTTGCCACACACATACACACACGCCAAGTGTGGAGGAAGGAAGACTGTGCTTGTTCACTTTTCAAGCATCATTATTGCTTTTTGATTTTGGTGTGAATTTGCAGAATGAGTGTTTGTGCGAGTGTCTGTGTCTGTGTAGGTCTGTATGTGTGTGTGTTTGTGTGTATGTATATTAGTACCCTGTTTGGGTATGTTCGTGTGGCTAAGATGAGTTATGGCCACAACCAGGAGTCTGTGTGCGGAGTTTGTGGAGTCTGGAACTGTGCCCAGTCGCAGGCAACGCGACTGTTGCCGCAGCTTGCAGTTATGTGTATGTCCTTTTCAAGAACATATTAATGCAATTTTATTTAAATTATGCAACATTTATGCCTTTTGCTCGGTTTGATATATTTGTTTTACACGCGCCGCCGTCAGTTGTCCTGAAATACATACAATCGACATTGAGTCCAGTCGGGAAGCGGACACTTTGTCCTTATTGTCCTTTCCAATTTATGCGAGTCTGTGTGTTACTATCTCTCTCACTCTCTCTCTCTATATCTCTTTGTCATGTTGTGGCTCGTCTCGCTATATATATTTATGACTATCAAACAATTTATGTTGCCCTGATAATTTTAAATGTTAATTACACTTATTGTTGCCAATTAAAATATTAAAGCCTTAAAAAAATGAGTAAACTCATAAACGAGTGTGGAACCAAATTGAATTTCAGTCTCAGACACATTGTGAAGTAATTATAAATTTAAACAGTTTTATTATGGATTATTATGCCTTTAAGATGAGCTTAAGCGTATGAATGCATTTAAATTAATTGTTAATACAGTAGAAGATTGCAGACCATTTATTCTATATATTTTTCAATGCATAAATAGAGAAGAGAAGGAATATATAATTTATAGAAAATTAAAAACATTAAAGTTAAACGTACATTTTGTTGAACATTGAAAAATTAATTTATGATTTTCATATATGAAAAACGTAACTTTTGTGTTTGACTTTAAATGCAATTTTAATTTTATCGAATCTCATTAATAAATTCCCAAATTAAAATGACATTTTCCCTGGCAGCAATTGAAATTTCTTAGCCAAATGATATAATTAAATAACACATATAAGTGATTTGCTCAACCGAATATTAAGTAAATTGAAAATGCTTAATTTATTTGACATCAATTGAAAATCAAGCAAAATCATATTATACCACACACACTCACATTCACACACAATTGAAATTCAAGAAGAGGACACGCAATTATGGCACGTCAAAACCGGAAATGGTAAAGTGGCAAAGCGGAAATGGCAGGAACCAAAATGCAAATTTCTATAAAAAGGAAATTATAAAAATATTTGCCTGGTTGTTTGGATACAAAAAAAAAAAGAAATAGAAAAATTCTGTAAAAGAAATGTTTTTTCTAACTGTGCTAGCAGGATTTTGCACGTGGTTCGAGCTCCTGGCTGAATTCCCAACGGAATCCACTTGAAAGGACGCTTCCCACTTGGTCCAAAGGGCGGGCACTTCAAGTGGAGCGTCTGGCACAAAGTTTTTTGCCATTTTTTTTGTACTTTTTTGCTCTTTGGGCATATATACAACAAATAACAAGTAGCTCTATAACAGCAGGGACTGAGTTTTTTAAAGGTATGCCAGAGACAGCAGACTTTGGACAGGGGAGAGCGGAGGAAGGATAAGAAAGTGCAACTGAAACTCCAAGGTGAGTTCATATTTTTGCCAATTCTTGCTACAATCTTTTTTTATGCATAAGTTGCATTTTTACTTCATTGTAATTATTTTAAGCTGCTTTTAACACACACATGCAAGATTATCAAATTGAACGCTCTTCCATAAATCTATATGAATATCCTTGTGAGTGTGTATGAATATGCTCGGCCTTTTCACCGTGCTGAATATTTAATGCACACGAGAAGAACTCAAATGTCAAAAACAGGAAACGAAAAACGCATTACACAAAGGCTTGCCAGTCCTTTTGGTCCTTTCGAAAATCATAAATGTCTATGTATGTATTTATCAGTGTGTGTCTGCGTATTTATGTGTATATCTGTGTGCTTGCACAGGTGAAAAGTCAGAGGTTGGCGCATTAATTCCACTTAATTTGTTTTAACCACAAAAGCCAAGCGAGTCCACAACAAGCAAAATATATTTATATGCCATTTCGTGATCGCATTCACATTAAACGTTTCAAAAAGCTGTAAAGATTCAGTTATTGTTCAATGGATAAGGATTTGGTAATGTAATAATTTTACTGCCTATAAAATTATCACGCTTAAATATTTAAGAAGGAATTATACACCCAAAAATAATTAAACTATTATATGCATATTATAAAGCAATACTAGCTTGAACTAAATAATAATGTAAGAAAAGAATGAATAGACAAATAAATTAAAAATAAAATTAATTACAAAGTTTCTATATGAGAAATGCTGTTAGTGACCAATTAAATACTGAGTACATAAATGTGCAATAACAAGATAATTTGTCTAAAGTCTAGATTCGGTCACTTGGCTAAATTCTTATTTGCAGAAATATATATAATATAAAAAAAAACACTTTACGAGGTAAAAATATAGTGACGAAAACATTTTTATGCCCCGAAATTTCTGATTTCCAATTTTTCGTCAAAGTTGAGTTTTACATATAAATTATTTTAAAACTAATTTTGAAAGGCCATATTTTTAATTAGAATAGTAAAAGATTAAAAAAAAATCAAAAAGGCTAACACGGCTCCATTTGCTCCAATAATTTAATTTTTGGCCCTCCCACATACACCTGTTTATCTCACAAAACATGTGAGTTTACAAAAGTGTTAGTATGCACATTTGTAAGTTAAATTGATACATTTCGAACGGTCGACCCATAGCATAGATTTCGTCACTAGCGCGGACTTTCGTCCGCAGTGACTTATTTCTTATCATATTTCATATGAATGAATATTTTGCAAATCTAATAACATACAATGTTAAAGTCTCTTAAGCTGTTATGTTAATCCAACTTCTCCTCTAAGGTTGAACTCTTTAACTGTCCTGTTAAAAGACTTCCCCACAAGGCTGTTAAAGGAAGCTGCTCTTTTAAGCCTAACAGCGTTGTTAATTAACAGCAATAACTCTCTTTAGTGCAACTGCTTAGCAATTTCCCCAATGTTGCCTCTACAGAACTGAGAATTAACATAAAAGCTTTGGCAGAAATTACCCACAAAATAATGGTAAATTTATCCCTTCAAAAAGCTCTTTTCATGTCAAGCTTGCAAGCTCCTTTCGCAAGCAAGCAAAGCTTTCGTTTACAGCCCCTAAACTTTCGCTCTCAACAACCCCAAATAGCACCCACGCCAATCCCGTGCAATTTAGAAATTTAACGCTCTCTTCTTATTGGCTATACAAGGCTTATAAAAGTCACGGCAGCACCCAATAAAAGTTCAGTTGGGGTCTGGACTTGGACGGAGCATGCTGCAAATTGCCAACATAAGATGGTTGTTAAAGGATCTGACTTGATTTAATTATAAATACTATATATGTAAATGTATAAATATTGTAAAGAGTGTATTGAAATAAATGTTGAACATTTTTTGATATGCGTATTAATTAAATGAAGCTAGCAATTGGCTAACTTAGATACTTGTATTTTTTTATAACAATGTAATATTAAAAAACGTTAACAAGATTGCTTAAATAAAGACAATGCCTTACAACAGTAAGAAATATGATACATAAATAGAAAGTTAAACATTTTCAAATTAATCTAAATAAACTTTATTTAATAAAGAACTCAAACTATTTACAATTTATAGGAAAATAAAAAATGCTTGTGTTTTTTACAGGAACCTATTCAATGAAGAAAGCAGTAGTCAATTGCAGTTAATAAATTTATATTTTATATGTGCATGTTTAAGCAGAAAAACTCCAAGATGAATATTTGAAATATGCGTATTGAAACTTTTTGAAAGAATAAAATTTTATAAAAATTAAAATTTGTTAAAATAAGTACTCACGTTAAAAGAGAGAAAAACTGTGAAAATTAAATATATTATATAAATAAAATAAAACTTAAAATGAGAATTGGTTTCTTAGAGGATTTGCTACTTTTACAATTCAGAATACTTGAGATTTTTTAGTGACAAAGATATTTGAATCATATATACATGTAATTATAACGAGTTTTAATACTGCTTATTATGGGCTGCACTATGACATTGAAAGCAGTCACGAACCCTTAGTTCCTATTTAATACAATTTTTTCTATAGATGTCATAATTTAAACTTACTCCAAAAATGCTGGTACATTACTTCAAATATAAGTGCTTTTCATTAGTATTCGAGCACCTTCCTATGCTTTATGTAGTTTTTTTTCACTACCGTAATTAGGGATAATTAACAAGGTCTAATTGCCCTCGACCCAGTGGCAATTCAACTGCGTCGTCTAAATCTAAAATATGCCGCTGAAGTTCAACGATGTCATGTGAAAATTAAATGCTTTTGCCCTCTTTTGGTGAACTTTCCGGCAAATTGGAAAAGCGCACTGTGAGGAAAATTACCCAAACCCAAAATTTATATTAAATGCAATTGAAAATGCAGCAAGCATTTGGCAATTGGGCCAAAAACAAAAAATGCTGCACGGCGAAATTGTTTGAACTTGCGGCAATAAATTCTTTTTTATCGCTGGCAAAAAAAAGAAATAAAAGTCCTAATGAACAGAAGCCTACAAATTGTATTATGGTTTCTCTTTCTCTTCACCTCCTGTAGTAAAAAATGTTGAGCGATGTTTATACCCTATGCAGGGAGTTTGAAAAGTATAATAGTTCTTTGGCTTTAAAGTGACCTGGAAAAATAAATGAATCAAATAATGATCTTGAAATATTATATATATCTGTATAATAAAATACATAAATATTGAATATATGTTGTGATTTGAGCGGAGAACGAAAATAACATTTACTAAGTGTTTTTTTGATTCAAACAATATTTAATAAGGAATGTTAATATTAATTGGTTCATAATTAATATTTGTAAGTTAATAATTACTTAATAACTGAATTTAATTATTGATTTACGGCTTTTACAATTCAACTTTAAGGGTATAAACTGGTCGAATTTCTGAAATAGCAACTTAGTTTCCTTTTTTTTCCGTTTGGCTTCATAACGATTGGCAGTCATCTATCTACATGGACGCTTTGGCTGTCGGTGTGTGTGTGTGGATAGATGGATGCTTTGAAAAATTACTCACGTAGCATAGAGAGAGGGAGAGAGAGAGAGAGAGGGATAGAGACTTTTGGTAATACCCGCAAGCTATGGTCGATGGACAAACCGAAACAAGCGATTTCTAACACACAAAACCCCGAACACGCTCATCAAGTCAAGTTTGTGGAATTGCCCTTAGTGAAGTAGTGGCAACATGTAGATGGGAATTAAAGCAACAGTTCATCAACAACTCTTGACTATTCTATTTATGGTATAGTTTGCCATGTCAGATGTATTTAGCTATTCCACAACTCAGTTAACTTTGACGAACTGTCCAGCCATTCAATGTTAACTGGCCATTTAACGTTTATCCCATTTGTGTTCTGCATGATTTCATCATAGTTGCTGTTGTTGTTGTTGTTGTTGCTTGTAACTGAAAGTTGTTGTGCTAAGGCCCCTAAACATATGCCACAAATAATTTGTTATTCAATACGAGGCACAAAATGTACACAAAGCGGCAAACGAGCTCAACACACTAGTGCACACTCTGGACATTTAGTAAATTGGCTAACAACTTTTTGTTAGCCTCCTTTTACTTTTTACTCTGACTTGATTGTTGTCTGTTACAGTTGTTGTTGTTGTTGTTGCTGTTGTTGTCTCCTGTTGTGCAACCTGTCGTGTCGTGTTGTGCAGCAGATGCTTGACCACTAGCAAATTCCGGAAACACAATAAAAAAGTATTAAACAACTTTTAAAGTCCCTTTTGTGAAACTGTTTCTGATGCGTTCAAGTTAAAAATTAAATGAAAATAATAATATTATTGTCTCTTGTTGTGGTTTTCTATGTAAATCATTTGTATGCAAATTGACAACTGTAAATATTTAAATGATGCTTAGAATTGTTATTCAATTTAACACATTGAATATGAGACATTGTCAGTTATTTTAAATACCTTTCATTATCATTATTTCACAAGTGTTATCTTTAAATATCAATGTTCCACTCCATTTTTTATTGCTTCCAACAGAATCTTATAGTAGCGATCATAGTTAACATATGTCGCATGACTTTTAATTTACTTTTACAGTTATATATTGCAGTTAAGATTATCTCTACAGATTTACCACCCCATATCCGTGATCCTGCTGCAACTGGCAACGTTCAAGGCTCCTGTCAACGCCGTTACCCCAAAGATATATGTGAATAACCCCCATCCGAGGACTTCAGACCATCCTTGGGACATATGTTGGCACATTCTTAACTGTATTTGTGTCAGGGCGTAGTCGTGACTGCAGTAAATTCCTGGTAACAAAACACCCAAATGCAAGAGCAGCACCAGAAATGCACATTTGAAATTTTCAAGCTGCAATGCATGTCTGCAATTTTTTAAGTAAACATTTTATTTGCTCTAAAGCAAAAAAAAAAAGGAAAAAGAGGAAGGAAAGTGGAGAAACTTGAGACAACTGCACAATTCGCATCAAAAGACCAACTTCTTTTCGTTTCTTTTATTTTTGTTGTTGACATACGTAGCTGTTGACATTTTGATACAAATCTTCAATAAAATAAAAGCAACTCAAGTGGCCACAACAACAACAACAACAGTAACAACTCGAACTTGAGAGAAATGACAAAAATAAGCAAAATAAGTGGAAAACAAGTGGACAGATCTTTGTGGCTCGGAAAATGCTGCATACGAGCAGAGGAAAAGTCTGAAAAAGAGAACGGGGACTGAAAACTGAACTATTCCATAAGTGCCATTGCACAAGTTGCAATTCCAACTTGGTGACTGGCATTTGACCAGGGCAGTTATATATGGTCAGTTTTCTTTAAGCTGTACAAAGTATCAAGAATTTCATCATAGTTAGTTCGTAAACTAAGGATATTTCTAAGTTCAGTTTCATAACAATTTCTATTCCTATTCTTATCAATTTATATAACCTGTCACAAAAATCAACAAACACATTTCATTAGCATTACATTTTTATAGGTTAATATCCTCTTTCCTTAACCTATTTCTATTCTATTAGATATATTTAACTTAAAATTCGCTACACCTTCAATAAATTGCAATTGATTTTATTGTACACATCTCTCTTCCTTTCATCATCACCTATCAAATAAGCTTCCTCCCTTCCAAATTCCCATTCGAATTCAACTGTATATCAAGCAAATTGTAGAAAAATAAAGTAAATTTTTATTCACACAACAAGTTGTAGCACATAAACAACTGTGCTTCTTATAAAATAGTGTGAAATGCAATACTCTCCTTGTGAAGCTAGCATTATTTTGCATAAAGTATACGCCATGTTGCACATAAGAGGATTGAAGTAGGAGGATGCTGCAACAGCTAATCAAATTCCCAACGAAAGACAAACAATGAAATAAATGTCTCAAGACAAAAAACACACCCTTCCTGATGGAATGCCAACCATCATCCATCCTCCCACCCGAAATTCTCCCTTGTAGTTTGCGCCTGTAACACTGAATTTGACACGGCGACAACTGACTGGGGAAAGTATTTGTGTTGCTTGTGTTGTCAGCTAGGCTGAGTTGATATATTAAATGTACTGTTTCCACTGCTATTCTCTCTGCATCCAGCAGGTTACATCAAATCAACACAAACACAAATTCAATTACTCAACACAGGCAACGGCAAAGCTACAACGAAACTGGCACACGGAGCGTATGAGTGACATTAATTCGATTTACTCAACTGCCAATCATTTGTGTGTTCCCATTGCTGTTGAATTGCCTAAAAATATACAATGACAAACCGTATTGTTTTTGCAGCGCTTTTTGATGTCTGCTATTGCCCAATTTGCAATTTAATGGATTCCCTTAAATCTACAAATAATGAAAGATATGTTTTCACACAACTATGTTTCGAAAATCGCTTTCACCTTTTTATTTTTAAGAATCGGCATTATCATATAAATGGGAATGTTATTTGTAGAACCTTTAAGGCAGTGAGTTTGTTGCTGTTGAGTTTGGTTAACTTCGAGCTAAATATTTCAAATATTTTTTAGAAATATTTATATTTTATTATAGGTATTAGGTATTATAACATATTTAGGGTCATAAGCTAAAATATTGTTATTTCTAAAACTTCACTTAAAAATCGCACTTTGTAGAATATAATTGTTTAAGCAAGTTTTTTATCTATTTTATTTAGTTAATACCATTAGACAATTGTCAACAATTTTACTTAACCCTATTTCGTAATAAGTATGTATTTGAATTAATTGAATTGGCGAAATTCATGCGAAAGTATTTAAGATTTCGCACACAATTTAATTAGCTGTGTGCCGTGCGTTATTTGGCTTAAATAAATAACAGGCTGACACACTCATTAAGGCCACCCAAAAAAAGTAGAAAAAATACAAGACCCAATGCCAAGATAACAACAGCAACCAGAAGAAGAGTAACAAACATATCGAGAGACTGGAACGAAACATTGTCGAAACTGTCGACAGATTAAAAATACAATTTACGGCAAATCAATTGCGGCTAACATGGCAACGACAGCAAACGAAAATGAAAATTAAAATCGCCAGCAGAAGAGCGAGAAAAAGAGAGATAGTATGAGATGGAAAACAGCTCGAGCAAAAAATTAAAAACAAACAGCGAAAACTTGATAAAGAAACGAGCATAGAGCACAGCAAAAGAGAAGAGGATGGAATCCCAAAAGTCCCAGAAGGAGAAAGCAAGAAGCAAACAACAATGTGAATTTGAGCCAGGATAAAAACAACAACAGATGTTGGCATAAATTTGTGTCCATAATAAACAATTTACGACTTCGGTTCCAGTTCCAGTTCCATTTGCATTTGTTGCTGGCGCTCCTCGCTGTGGCGCAGTGTCCGCTCCGCCTGCAGCTGAAATAAGCGTATCGCACGCAATCGATCCTCGCGTCTTAGCCGACAAAAGTAGCCCAAACCCTTCACATAGTTGGACAATTCGCGAGCACACTCCAGCAGGCACTCGTCGGCCTCCGGCCTGGGCAGTTTCACCACCAGCTGGACAACGAACTCCCTCCACTGGGTTGGGGCCAAGGTAAACAGCAGCATCGTCGAGGGCAGGAGGGTGAGCAGGCAGACGGTTAGGTAAGCACACCAGCGACAATTCGGGCAGAGGCGTTGGCTCAGATGATGGACGAGTTGCTCGTACCGAGGCCAGCCCAGGAGGATTGCCAGCTCCGAGATGAAGATGGTGCCCAGCAGCTCCACGCAGGTGTGCAGGCGTGGACAGACATTCGTGTAGCACTTGGGCAGCAGCTCGCAGTTCCACAGCAACAGCAGCAGGGCCAGCACAAAGAGCCAGCTGGCCACTGAGGGGGCCAGAGAGCACTGATCCTGCGCTCGACTCATGAACACGGAGACGCCACAAAGTTGCATCAGCGATGCGGCCACAATCGAAGGCGGGGAGACCATCTTCCTGGGCGTGGGAGAAAGTATCGTAAAATTGTAGACTTTTCTCTTTTTTTTATCCCTTTCTGAATTTAACTACGTTTTGGCTTTCATTTCAAAATGTTTGAAACTGAACAAGTTGAGAGACCTTTCGGGGCCCTCTCTGCTCTCTTGTGCATTTAAATGCGAAATAAATACGCTGAAAATGCAAAATGTTGCGAAAATCGGATTAACTTTGTCTACGTTGTCCTCCTTTGTTCGTGTCCTGCGTTATCATTGTGGCAAATCTAATCAAGTGTTAGACACAGACGTTCTCGTATCCGCAGCATGCTTCAACGCCTTTGAAGCGGCCGCAGTCGTCGTCAGAGTTACAGTTACAGATACAGTCAGAGTTAAAGCCAAACAAAAGTATACCACACTTTTAAGCTCAGTTTAACGCTTCACTGACTTTAGCACAACACCACAACACCACACACACACGCACTGTGACTCACTTTGGCCACCTTTTTTACATCTACACTTTTACTGCGCCAAACTTGAAGCTCCCTTGGCTTTTAAACACGTCAAAAGCCTCTGTGGCGCCTTGCTTGCGTGGCCTTAACATTTATAGATACTTTTGAGGGCTATGGAAAATAGCATGCGAGTAGTTGTAGTAGATTTGCTCAGCATACAATTTTCTTTGTTTGGGGTATATCTAATCTTATAAAAAAAACCTCTTTACGAGGTAAAAGTCTAGTGACGAAAACAGTTATATGCCCCAAAATTTCTGATATCCAATTTTGTGACGAATAATATTAAGTTTGACATAAAAATTATTTTAAAACAAATTTTGGCACTCGGCACATTGCGCCAAAATGTCTCAATTCTTCATACCAAATAAAACTCAATGTTTTGCGCAGTGCCGAATGCAAAAATTTTTTTTAAAATAATTTTTATGTCAAACTTAATAAAAAAAAACGGGAAATTTTACACACTACAACATATTGAAAGCTAAAAAAAATCGTTAGCGTCGTTTTCTCAAAAACCGCCAAAATCTGGGACAAAATATCTTATTTGACCTATTGATTTTTACCTATGCACTTTAGAACAAAGTTTGAAGCCCTTCAAAATACCTTTCCAACGATACATAGATCACGTCTGTAGCTCATATCGTTTGGATGCTATAGGGGTTTTAATTTTAACGGTTTTTAGCGATTTCCCGCTAAACTAGCTTTTTTTCGAAAAAGTAGAACAAACGTTTCAAATTAATTGCATTTAAACATTAAAAAAAAAAAAAAAGTTTTGTCCGTGCCAGAATTTGAACCCGAAACCCGAGCTGAGAATTCATGAAGAAATCGGACGCTCTACACTTTGCGCCACTGGCGATCATTAAGAACGACTGTCTAATTATAGATTTCATTGTTACTGGACTGTTAGTCAAATGTAATTGCTGCTGCTGTCCTATTTCAATTCAAAGTAAAACGTATATATTCAGTTAATAGGTTATATCTTCCAAACCAATCAACATAGATTTATGAATGATATATCAAAAAACGCGAAATTTTACAAGCTCAAACATATTGCAAATTAAAAAAAATCGTAGGCAGCGTTTTCTCAAAAACCGCCAAAATCTGGGACAAAATATCTTATTTCACCTGTTGATTTTTACCTATGCACTTTAGAAAAAAAGTTATAGGGGTTTTAATTTTAACGGTTTTTAGCGATTTCCCGCTAAACTAGCTTTTTTTCGAAAAAGTCGTAGAACAAACGTTTCTAGATTTTTGATCGGGAACAAGTCCTCATTCAAACTTTTAAGCTAAATTTACGATTTGATCCAAACAAACAGACAAACAAACAAACAAACAAACAAACAAACAGACTGACTTTTCATCTCGTTTTGAAAGGGGCACCAAAAATTTCAAAATTAATTATCTTCTGAACCAGTGATCGGATTTTGATGATCAAGGTGTCATTCGACGCGTATTTTTGATTAGAATAGTAAAAAATTAAAAAAAAAATCAAAAAGGCTCCAACGGCCCCATTAGCTCCAATAATTTAAATGTTTTCCCTCCCACTTACACCTGTTTATCTCACGAACCAGGTGAGTTTCTAAAAGTCTTAGTAAGCACATTTGTAAGTTAAGTTAATACCTTGCGATCGGTATATAACTCGACCTGATCGGACAGTCATAGCAAATTTTCCATTCTTCCTGTGTATATATGCTAGTCGCCTTCGCACCCTTCGTGCTGCTTTCGTCACTAGCGCGGACTGCCGTCCGCAGTGATTTCAGAAAGCGCTTTCTGAAAAATTCATATTACCCTAAATGATAGACTTTGAGGTCATACATACTATTTAAATTGGGTTAAATTTTGAAAAACTTTTTGGATGTATTTGAAAAATTAAATATTATACAATAGAAGAATACCTATTTGAAAATATTTAATTTATTAATTCTGACCATTACATTAAATACAAAACAATATAAATAAAAAAAACAATAGCAATAATTTGATTATAAAACACAATATAATATGTAGAATATACAGAATACAAGTTTCAAAATAGATTTTAAATATAAATGAAATTAATAACTCGAAGAATCGAAATATTATAATTATACCTATTAGGTAAATTTTGACTATTGCATAAAATTTAATAAAATTCAAAATATAATTAATTTAAATAAGGTTAAATTAAAAGAAAGAAAGTAAATTAAATTAAAAAATTAGTGTATTATTTTCACAAAAATGTTTATGAAAGAGTCTCTTGTCATTTCAATTAGCTAAAATGTTCAATTGAAAATGGTAGCATCAATATTATTGATCGTTTTTAGGTTGTATTAAATTGTAGCTTAAATGAAAAGCCAATAGGCTTCCAAATCCCAAGTTTATGTGGTATTTTTGCATTCCTTGCACAACATTTCAAGCAGAGCATTTCAATTTCGGAATTTGGTAAATTGTCTTGGTTAGTTTTTGATGCTGCTCGTTTGCTCGTTTTATGGGGAGTTTATGTACGGCCAGCTTGTGTTTCAGATTTTCATTGGCTCCATAAATAATTTGTGAAATTTGTGCTAGTGGAGAAATTTAAGTGCAAACTTTGTGGCGCTAAGTGAGCAATCAAACAATTTTATGGCCTGAAAAGGAGGCAGAGTCATAGTCAAAGTCAAAATCATGGGAAATTCAAGGAGGCACTTCAAATAATAATAAATTTTTGGTAAAAGGTCAGCAGAGAGGAAAGACCTCAATTAAGAGATGGCAAAATGCATTGACCAAGTCAATGACAAAACTTTTTGGCAAGCAATAAAAATCAACATTATTATGTTAATTGGATGGTGGATGGGGAGTGGGAGGCAGTGACAAGGTGGCAAGGTGGCGCCCTCTGGCGTCTGACGTGCGCAGTGGCAGCTGCTACACAGATTTTAATCACTAAATTAGTTTACAAAAAATAAAAAAAAAGAAGGAAAGAAAATATTCATATTTTTATATGGGAGGCAGAAAAGCGCCTAAGAGCATGTTGCCTTTATTTGTCTAACGGTTTTGGTTTTTCCGGTCCGAAGAAAGAAAAAAAAAGGTACACAAAGCTTTCGCTAACTGCGCAAACTTTGCGCCCCCAAAATAATAAGTAAACATTATTTATTTTAAAGGAAGAAAAGCCGTTGCATAGCTCCAGGCGGCACACGGGCGTGCTGTAACAATACCAGAAAAGGGGGCGTGGCAGCGTGGGGGAAACGTCAAAGTAATTAAACAAAAGTAATTAAGATTAGCGCGCTTGGAGTAGCTGCAAGTCATCAGCAGAGCAGGGCAGCTTTTGTACCTGGTCCTCGCGTCCATTATCATCATTATCATTATCATAGTGAAAGGAATAAGGAACAAGGAACAAGCAAAAGCAAAAGCTAAAGAGAAAGGAAGTGTAAGTGTAACGGCAACAATATGAGAAAAGTCCTGCCAAGTTTGACGTCATTATAGCTGGCATACCTGCAAGTAAAATACACTTAGCCCCTCGTTATGGTCGCTACTTAAGTTTTGTTGTTTAAATTGTTGTGCCTGTGTGTGTGCGGTTGAGTGTGTGTGTGTGTGCCCTTGGCTATTTTCTGAATTATTATTGCCACAGAATGAAGTTTTTCCGTTACGTACTTGCTTAAACTTTAGAGCAATGCAATGCCTTGGGGTTCACTCTCAAAAAGAAGAAACACAAAGCCAATTCCTTTCTCAGCCAATCAGCAGAGGTCATAGCCTCGTTCTGGTCAATATCTCTCTCACACACACACACACGCACACATGTAACGGTTCATTAACTCACACATTCGCATCAATCCCTTAACAATTCTTATGGCTTATAGTTGACTATCAGCAGGCATCAAGGAAATCCTCGATAGGAATGTTCCACATGAAACTTGCCGACAAGTTTTGCACATATTTTTTGCTTCGTTTCGATCAGGCTTTCCTTAAATTATATTTGGCAGGGGCAAAGGTTAAGTTTAAGCCTCCAAATGAGATTTATTAGCATTCAAAGCGGCATTTTAGGCGCTTATTGCCGGCCTATTGGCTATTTTTCACCCAACTTTTGTTTTGATTAAATGAAGCTTAACGAGCAGCCAACAAATGCCACAGCACGTGGCTGCCACTCGAGCTGAGTAGTGGTAAATAAGGGCTGGACTGCCAACTTAACTAATGAGCTGATTTACTGCCAAAAAGACGTCGAGGCCAAGGCATCGGCTGCAGTTCAGTTCAGTTCAGTTCAGTCAGGTAAAAGTACAAGTATTAGGGCCAGGTTGAGGGTCATATGACAAATGCGCTTTTGTGTTATTTATGGCGACCGCAGGACGAGATGTCCTACGTGTGGTCATTAGGCCCGGAGGCGTTCGCCTCTGCTTTAAACTCTATATATTTGATTGCATGCTTTTGAGTCCAACACAAAATGTAAAACGCAATTTGTGTGTTCCGAGATGTAAGACTGTTAGGTGTTTTGACAGGCGAAAACGAAGATGAAACATTTTCTAAAATTAAAGATAAGTAATACATCGCAATATTAGGCTTAATATAATTTATGTCCCAGCAAAATCGTAAATCGGAAAGTTCGACAAAATACATAAATTTATATTAATTAGCGAAATCTAAAATTACCTTTTTCCTGACTCAGTTTCAAAAAAAATTTTTATTTTTATGTAAAAAAGTATAGCAAAAGCCAATAAGTACTTAACTAATAATATAAGTGAGTAATTTATCCTTTTGTATCGTTTCTTGAATAGTTTTCACTTTTTAAATATTGTTTATTCCATATTGTTAATTTGCGGTCAAGTTTTGTATTCTTCATTTTATTTTGAATAAAGTGTTAATCCACCATTCTGTCAAAATTCTATAGAAAATTACTTTTATCATTAAAAATTTAGTTTTCAATGTAAAGTAATTAACTCCTGTAGTTGTCTGAGTTTAATTAATTAGATTTCACTATGCAATCCTCAACATATGTATGTACATATATATTCCTGTCTGTTGAGGCGATTTATGAGTTGTCAATAAAATCGCTGAGAGCCTTTGACTTTGTCTTTGGCAATCGACAAAGTGATGTCTGAAATCCTGACAGACAAAGTGTCAACGTGCACACACTTTGCTTCTCCCCTTTGCCCCTTTGGTCCTTTGCCCCTTTGCTCCTTTGTGTTGTGCTATCCGCCATAATCCCTAATTAGGCATTTGATATATACGCCGGAGTTGGCAGACAACCTGAGCCGGCTGACAAATCGTAATTGCGTGGCAAACAAGCGGAAATCGGCTTAGCGTGGTGGCTGAAGGGGAAGGAGGTGGGGAAGGTGTTGCCACTTGCTATTTGCTTCTTGCTTCTTGGCTTTATTGAGTTATTAGCCGCAGAATTGCTGGATGCATACTTTCAGCCGCCACGCGACTCAATTTGTTAGCGTCTGTCCGGGAAAAACTTTGGCAAGTGCCTCGTCACGTTGGCTAATAAAGTGTAGCCGACATTTTTGGGAATCTTTCAACCTTATTGACAGTCAATGGCAATGCAAAAATTGCCGTTGTGAATGACAAAACACATTCTAATCACCATTCACGCGTTATTTTACAAATTTAAAAGCATCGCATAATTTTCCACATGCCTGGTCCTGGACCGTTTTTGCCAAGTATGTTATGAATTGATTTTGGCTTGATTTGCCAAGGAAACTCTTTCAAATGGGAGAGGAAATGCGAATGCGAGTGCTGGCAATTTTGGCTTGTCATTTTATTAAATTCGATGAAAAAGCATTGCATTACTTTTGGGTGGCGGGCACTTATGCGTAACATTGCGTAAGTGCAGCTGTCAGCTCCAAGCTGAAATGCAAAGACGACAGGCAGACAGACAGACAGACGAACAGACAGACAGACAGACAAACAGACAGCATATGCAGCATTGCATGGCAGCTTGAGTGTGAAAATTACTGGAAAAATGCATAGAAACTTTGATTTTCTCACTGATGGAAACGAATGACGAATACTTTCAGTGTTCAGTGTTAGTTTGTTTTTCTTTTACTTATTTTACGGCATACCTATTTGACGTGATTCGAGTAGCTTTTTATGATGTCTCTAACTCTTTCTGCAAATATTTTGAATAACTGAATGGAATTTGTCATTTCGTTATTACATTTTAAAGCCACTTTCTTTGGCAGAAGTTATTCACCTGAGCATGGGGCATTTTTATTTTGCATTCTTTTGAAAGCAACTTGAATATCTGCCGCATAAATCTTTATATCGCTGAAAAAGTTTTTGCCCAGCTCGTACAATACTATTCCCCAAACTATTTTACCTCATTTGCTGAACCAGACTAGACGACGGCAACGCATACTTAGGAACTACTAGGAAATAGGTAAGAGAAGGACGAGAACGAGATAGGCAGATAGCCAGATAAAGAGAGCAGTAAGTTGAGTTATCAAAAGTTGCAAAAGTCGAAGCACAACTGCAAAACAAAACTTTAAATTTTCAATTTACTGCAAGTTCTTCAAAGTATACCAAAGGTATCTATTTTTTTTCAAGGCGCCGTCTGCTTTAAACCAACAACAATAACAGTAAGAGTAACAATAACAACAACAACCGGAAGAATAACATTGAACGCCAAACAATCAGCAGTCAAAAATTTCATTGTCGAGGTGGCAACAACAACAGCAACAACAAGAAAAAAGTAAAACTTTCGACGGGGCGTGAAAAATACAAAGAGGCGGCAAAAAAAAAAATAAAAAAAATAAGAAAACTTTGCCATGGTAAAGAACTTTACAAAGCAGCCAACAAAGTGTTGTAATGACCGGCGAAGGACCTTCGTTCCCCGCCGCTCCCCTCCCCGCCCCACCCACAAGCTGCTTACTTGACTTTTGGCGTCACAACAGCGTACAAAATGTGTTGCAACGACCTTTGTGGCCTGTGCGTCGCGCCACATGCTGCACATTGTTGTTGTTGTTGTTGTCGTTGTCTTTGCTTTTAATGTTGTTGTTCTTGGTATTCCTCGCCAGCTGTTTACTGTCTGTGAAGCTTTAGATTTAAGAAGAAGCTAGAACTGGTTGCCGGTACACACTAAGAACTAATTAGCGTCTTGTCAAAAATATTAAAATATTTGTATGATGAAATAATGAATAATGTTGCTTTATTTTGATTTATTTGCAAAAAATAAATTTATGTTATTTTATATTAAATTACATCTTTATATCACTATTCTATGCGGAAAAAAAAGATTTAGCTGATTTTTTTTTCTACTATTATAAAGAATAAAAATAAAATTAATTCGCTGTATTTTTAATTCATTAGAAAGGTGTTATAAGTTGTCAGAAAAAACCCCTATTGACACTGATATTTAATTTTTGTACAATTTGCAGCCTGCAATAATGAAATGCATAAAAAACTATTCACAAAATGAAGCTCTATTAAATATTCTGAAACTTAAATGAAATAGATTGTGTTTTAATTTTAATAAACTTGATTGCAAGCTGGCAAAATATTTTGCAAATTTAGTTTTTGTGAATACCAAATTTATTTCGCATCAGGACTTTAAATTAAATTAATTAACTTGCTCAATTAAATAAAAGTATTATATGCAGGGATGCAGAAAAGTACATAAACTTGTTTTGATTTTTGATTTGAGTTTGCATTCATTCAATTAAACCTTGTCACAGAGCACTCTGAACCGCTTGTCAACTTGTTGCAAGTCGGGTTCGAATTCAGGTTCGAAACAAACCAAAACCAAACACAACTCAAACCCGTGACAGAAGCCAACTCAACGGACCGGAAGTCATTTACGGCCAGTGTAAATTGCAACAACATGGAGTACATGACATAATGTTAGAGCTGGTTGGCAAGGGGTGAGGGGAGGCCATGTAACGGCTTGGAGCTCTGTTAACATTTTTGTCGCGTGTTTTGCGGTCTGTTGTTGCGGTTGCGGTTGCACACAGGCTACAAGCCGACCGAGCCATAGACCGACAGACAGAGAGACAGACGGGCAGACCGACAGTCATGCCGGCAATCGCAAGAGCAACAACCACAGCCAACAGCATCCGACAGCAGCCGACGCAGCTTCGTGTGCTCGGCTTCGTTCGGCTTTTGGCCTGTTATCATTCGTTTGCGTCGGTTTTCATTTTTTGTTTCATTCGTCGGTTCTTTTTGCTGTTTGCTTTGCCTCTGCCTTGTGCTTCCTGTTGTCGTTGTTGTCGTTGTTGTTATCGTTGTTGTTGTTGCTGCTGCTAGCCGGCTCTGTGCTATGTGTGCTGTGCGTATGGCGCCTGTCGACGAATCAGTTTCGCTACGGATTCTGCACGAAGCGGACGCGTCGAGTTCTCAGTCGTCTTCACTATTCGAAAGATCATTTCAAAACCAAATGTCGTATTTTAAAAACTAACGCAGACTATTTTTCAGTGCTTTTTGGAAGAATTCCATGAAGAGTGTTTAATTGAAAGTGTTTAAAGCCAATTTTATGCTTGTAACTTTTTAAAATTATTCAAGGTGAAAAGCTAAAACATTTTGAAACTCTTAAAAAATATTGAGATTGACCAAATTAAAATTGGAAATCAAGTCCAAAATCAAGTAGTTTACATATATAAAATTACAAATGTTTACTAAATTCTCCTATTCCTACAAACACATTTCTAAATAGGTCTGGAGTTGTCTATAGTTTGTCATTTTTGAAAATTGATCGGTATATAACTTCTATACTCTTATTACCAAATATAATTGCATTTTCTAAATTTTAAAGTTATTTCCGTGGCATGATCATAGATTTGAGAAAAACAAAGTGACGTAAAAATGAGGAAGTTTTTAATATCTACAATATCTGAATTTCGAAAGGATAATGATAATTTTTTTTTAAATAAACTTTATTTTTTGTTGTTTTTGTTTTCTTTTTAAATTGAAATCAAAGTAGGACTTTAAATCTTTGCTGAATTTTTGCGAAGCTTCATATTTAGCCACTTTACATGAGCAAACAATTAACAGTTAGCTCAGCTAATGCACATTTTATGCAATAAAAGTAAACACAACAACAACGAGATGTGAACGACAAGTAGAGAAAAAGAAAAGACAACACACTCATGTCATCAGAGAACTAACTTCAAAGGCTGGTTGGCAGAAAACAGAAAACTTTAGGCAAACTTATAGGCAACTAAATGAATAAACCAAAGTTAAAGTGGGGTCTTGAGTTGGAAATTGGCCTTGGAAGGGTATGGGGTGGAAGTGGAGAGTTCTTCCAGACTCAAATCAGAGATGCAGTTGATGCGACTGCAACGGGAACAAAACAGGACCGACAACACTAAAGCAAATATAAACAAAGAATTTAGCTTAAAAATACATTAACCCAGAGCAAACAGAAAGAGAAAGAGAGAGAGGAAGAGAAAAAGATAGAGTGAAGAACAAAGAGAGAGAGAGTGAGAGAGATATTAAAGTTCCTGGAGAGCAGCTTGAAAACTGCATACGTAATGTGTGTGTTAGTATCTGAATGTCATTGTGTTTACATCTCTGTGTGTGTGCCGTTCGCATCTCTCTGAGTGTGTGTGTGTGTATGTGTGCGTGTGTGTGTGTGTGTGTGTGTGTGTGTGTGTGTGTGTGTGTGTGTGTGTGTGTGTGTGTGTGTGTGAGTGTGCCTGCTGGCATCAATGCAGATCAATGGCAGTTGTTTTCCAAAGGCAAAACTTTTTGCACATCCAACGTCATTGCAGCTTATTGTTTTCTCTTTGGTGTTGGATTTTTGCGTATTGCGCTTTAGTTTTTTGTCTCTTTTGTTTATCGTTTCGGCGTAACAAATTTACAAATTGTTCAGAGCAAAGCAAACAAATTGCAAAAATATGATGCCATTCCCAATCCCAATCCCGTTCCCACCATTGCCATTGATGATGATGATGTCGACGGGGCACAGTTGCTACAGACTGGAAATTTCGGTGGGGATTGCCTTTTGAACTTCCAACAACACACAGTGCGACAAATTGTGCGAATTTATTTCTGGGTGACACTGGAGAAAAGTTATTGATGCAACTCAATGGACCATAATGCCTCCATTTGTATCTGTATCTGTATCTCGAATCTGAACCCTCGTATCTGTCGCATCAAAAACAATTTGACAATAGTACAAACAAACACCTCTTGGTTTGGTCCGGATATAGAAAGGAAAGGATTATATATTTAGATTATTAAAATTGCTAGCCTTGGTGTAGCTTTAAAAAAATATTAAAAATCAAGCTTGAAGATGCATTAAAAAATTATTGGATAGGAACTTCTATGACACTTTCTATGAACATCAATTTGCCCCATTAATTTGTTATATTTCTTCGCAAGTTACTATTGAAGTGCTGTAACCAATGTATGAAAGTATGAAAGATATTTTGATGGAGGGTGCAAAATTTTTCTAATTTTATGATAATATATAATTTAAAAAAATTAATTTTCAATTAAATTAATAAAGTGACCCTCAAATGATATTTCAACATATTTAAGTGCTTACGCCAGCCATGAAATTTAAATTTATCAACAAAAAAAGAACGTTTTCAATTTATTTTTATATAACTAAATATTGTACGTCCGTTGTCCGTTTTGTTCTACGATCAAGGTGAGCAAATAATTTTGAGAAATGCGCAATTAGCCAAAGAGAACAAAAATAATTATGCGAAGCTAATAGTTTTTTAAGTTTTTAATTCAATTCGTTGGGTTTGTTTTTTTTAATACTAAGAATTTTAGATTTTAAACTATGTAAATATTAAAATATTATATAATTACTGTGCAATATTTTTAAATGAATAATTTTTAATTTAGTTTAATTTAAAATTATATTTAAATGTTAAATTGAATCTTAAATCTAATCTAAGAAGCTGAATATTTTCAACTTGATTCTCTGATCAGTGCATAGGTTTCACCGTATTATTAATAAATGCTTTAAAAAATGCAGACAATTTCGAGATACCTGAAAAAGTGGCTTAACTTGCTCTACATTAAAGTAGAGCCCACTTCAACAAATGGTAATTTCTTTGTTTTGCGGCTTGCCATAAGTCCAGTGTATCCCACTGTCCCTTTGTCCTCCCTCACTTGTGATTCACAGACTCAAATGTCGCAGTGTTCAAAGCCAAAAGCTGTCAGCGTTTAGCGGCTGTGGCTTAGGCCACATTACCAAAAACGCCACGGGGTGAGTCCACTTAGGCTGGTCATTTGCCACGCCCACGCCACGACCCAGAGGGTCGGTGGGGCCACAGCTTATTATTTTATTTTTTTTGCTGTTTACAATTTACACAATATGTTGTTTGTTTTTTTGTTATTTTTGGGGAAAACATTGGGAAGCTCTGTAAATAGCTTCAACATAGCCATGACAATCTGCCAAAGAAATTAATTCAGTTCTACGCTATAAATATTCGCTTTTCGTCTCACTCTCACACTCGTTGTCCCTCTTTCTGTTTCTCTTTTTCGCATATGCCTCACACATGTACGGAATCCTTTTAATTAGGCTAAAAGACAAAAACGGCAAGAGAGAAAGAGATAGAGCGAGAAATGGAGAAAAAGGTGAAATGCTGAAATTAAACCGTGTCCCCGACATGACTAACTAATGGATGCCAATGCGGCATTCGATTTCTGTTTGCACTGCGGACCTACTTTTTGTCCGTCCTGACAACTTGCCGAGTTGCATTCCCAACCTGTCTGCCTTCCCATCTTCCCACCCTCTGGCCACAGCCCAAACCAATGGCCCATGGCTGTCTTGCAGCATTTTGGCGCTAATTGGTCACATGTTTGGCATTGTCCAGTATTGTACTCGTACTCGTACTCGTACAGTATCGAGTCCCATTCCTATTTCGAGTACAAGCTTGATTACGTGAGTTTACTTTATTTCCATTTGGGTTTTGCGGGCACTCGTTGCATTGATTTGATTGTTCCTTGTAGCTATGATAAACCTATGTAATGAAAACTCACACAACTTTCAATTACACAATGCTGACTTTAAATAAAAGCTGCTAATTATGATTATGAAACTAATTGGTTTCCTTTTCATTGAATATTTAATTAAAAGACAATTGCATTTTAGCCTCTAAATAATATTAGTGCATAGATCAATAAATTATAACTATTCATAAACATGAATTATTTTGCCGAGTCTACCGTCGAAATTCGATTTTCCTTAAAGTTTTTTTTTTTAAACTGGTTTAATAAATTTATTCAATACCTCATACTTATTTTAATTAATTTTACTTATTATTCTCAATAATATATTTTAAGTTTTTAACAACCAAGTCCCATGAATTATTCAATTGGGTCGCACTGTTTGAATTGCTTTAAATCCAGCTTCCATCCACGATTTCAATTCTAATATTTACTTTTTCAGTTTAAATTTGTCTTTGCTAGCTTTACAGCTTTCGCCTACTTCTTTCGGTATTCCAATAACAAGTTTTCCATTTGTTTAGCCTCACTGAAAATGCAACCAACAAATATCCATAAAGTAGTATGTACGCAAAAATTGCTTAATTCTCGAGTTTTCCATATGACTTTGGCGTCCATAAAAATGCTTTCAATGCACTGCGCTCCCTTCCACTCTCTTCCAAGCTGCATTTCCCTTGCTCGCCAAGTCGATTGTTTGCTGTCTACCAACTTGTGCCTGCAATTCCCTTCCGGCTCGACTCAGCTGGCTCTAGTTCTGGGCAACCTTACAGATGCCACGCAGATTTGCCTGGGAATTCAATAAAGTTTGGCAAAATATTATGCCAGTGTAAGCCGCCACATTCAGGATGCCACGCCGCTTTTTGCAGTTCCCAACTGCACGTGCCACACAAAGTTTGAGCCACTGCAAAAAAGGAAATCGAAACGAAAACCCTTTCGCCAAACCAAAACTCAAAGAGCCATAAAGATTTGCCCCCAAGTTTCCAGCGTCCCAGCTCTGCAGCGCCCCCTGGCGGCCAATTGATGTATGGCTTAAACTATCTGCGAGTGCATATAAAGGCTTACGACACTATTTCTTACCTGTAGGTTATATGTAGGTGGATATTGTGCTGCCCCAATTCCAGATAAAATTAAATGTTAAAATATGGACTGAAAAGTAAAATTTGTATTTCAACAAATAACAATAATATTAACAATCATTCAGTTACAATTATGTATTTCTTCCATTGTTAAGCGACCGTCTTTAATTAAAAGTACAATTGAATGATTAATAGAAACATGAGTCTCAATCATGGGAAAATTTATATATGAAAATGTTTCTTCTGAAATAAGTAAATTTTAATTTTAAGTACGAACTTTGTGGGATATTAGATCCTTTCTCGTCCACCTGAATGACAGCTCTCTGAAGAATTGAACTGATTTCGATATCTTCTTTAGATTTGATCATTGCTGCTAGATTTTCCTTTTTAAATAATTCATTATATTGATATCTATTTTGAATTTGGGCAAGTGAATTTTTACTTGTATCTCGAATGATTTCGTACGAATGAATGTACGAATGATTTCGATGCAATGTCATCGATGTCAAGTTGATTCAAATTCGCAACTAACTTATCAATTCTAAAAACTGATTTTGAATAAAAAATAAGCATAGAAAAATTAGAGCTTTCGAGGGACAATTCCAAAGACATAGCATTCAGTTTTTTAATTATGTTTAATCTAAGTCGACGTTTTCGAGACATCGTATCCACTTGGATTATCCGATTGTCTCAATCAGCTTAAGGAATATAAAAATCGGATTTTCGTGTGATCTTGCTTTCAAAAAAGTATTTCTAAGAACCTTTCAAATAAATCCCAATAGACCGTTCATATCCTTATCAGTTTGGTCAATTATCTTGGATATTGTATTATTTGTGTCCCAGTCATTAATTATTTGGCTACTTGCTGAGGAGTTTTCGAAATACACATTTTTAGGTTGGCTGTTTAATAGATGACCTGACTGTTGCAGGTACTCTGGCAATATGTTAATGCCGCTCGCCACAAATACACTATTTGCCGAATTTAAAGTCAGATCTTCAAGTTTATTGAGACTCCGGTCGGAATTCTAAGTAGATTCGCCACAAGGTGTGAACTATCAGCATTGGTGAAAATATCACATTATTTTTAGTATTTTTTAACACGGCCTTAATGATCGACAAATTTAATTTCTCACTGCAATTCTATGATAAAACTTGACCATATTTATACAACTGTATCGACAATTCCTTCTAAGGGAGCCTTGAAAGTATAATGATTATCTACACTCTAATTATATTAGTTATACAATTAATTTTTACTATGGTTTGTATTTATTTAAGTTTTGTAACTCTCTCTCAAAAGAACGCACTTTCAAAACTATACAGTGCAATGGAATGCAAGCAGTGTACAGTGAGTGAATTCATATGTGGAAGAGCTGGCAATTAATTAGAAAGCTGTTTTTATTTATGTTTAACATAAGTTTGCATTGACTTCTTACATTGCTGGTTAACTTTGTCTCTGGCAACAACTTTCTCAGCGTTTAATTTATGAAACATTTCATGTGTCGTGCGTGTTGTTGGCGATCTTCTCAAATTTGTAAAATAAATAAAAAAAACGGAAGTAAAACTTTCTGTCTGTGTGGCATCCATACTTTTTTATGGCTTTTAAGCGTGTCGCCTTCGGGTTTTGGTCCACAGCTTGCGGAACACACAAAACGCACAAAACTTTCTCCCTTATGGCTTGCTTATGAAATTAAGCAATTTTCCACCCCCAATCTTTCCACTTCCTTCCCCAGTTAGCACACACATGATGACGTTTTGGCATAGAGAAAAACAGATTTTACACACACAAAAAATTGGATGTCAAACTGAAGGAGGAACAAATTTTATGCGCTTTTTTATGAGTTTGGCAAAGTGTTTGTAATTAAATTAATAAAATCTGTTTAGCAGCAACCATTTTTTATGTCTGTCCAAGTTATAATTTAATTGTTTAGCTGAATTTATTTTTTTTTGAGCGGTTGCTTTATAATTGCTGGGTGGTTTTCATGAGTGATAAGTGAATTATTAACTAATCGACATGCAATTTTTAGATAAACAGGCAAAAATCTACAAATATCAAATACAAACTCGAGTGACGTTCGAAATTGCAATTTAAAAATGGTAATATGAATCTCTGAAGATAAGATCGTGTGAAAAGCAGCACCGAAAAATATTGAAAGAAACCCCGAGGGCAGTTTGATCGGAGATAGTGGAGCCGAGCTCCTAGAGAGATGCACTTTAGCCAAGCCACGAGGCCATCAGTGGTGCTCCTGGCTGGGGAAAGTGGCAAGGCAACGGCGAGTTGATGTTGCTGCCGTCTTGGCATCTAATTGGGGCCCTCCTAGTGCTAACGGCAACAGCGGGGGACTCCACCAATAAGATCATCTTGCCGCAAATCCTCAACGGCAGCGTCGGCGGCGGCGCCTCCGGCAACACCAACAACAACGCTAAACACTCAAGTGGCAGCAGCAGCAGCAAATCAACGTCACCAGCAACTGGCGGCGGTGTCACCGCCAACGGCAACACCATTCTCGGCAGCAATGGCGTAATTGTTGCCGGCGGTGTGCCCAACGTGCCAACGTCGAATTTAAACAGTGAGTAATAAATTAAGTATACGAATATTTTACACAATTTGTATAGACAGATTTCGATATTCTTTGTATTTCAAATAGATTAAATATATTTTTTAAATAATTGCATATCTTTAAATATTTGCTCAAACACGAAATATATACATAAATGCAGTAATATTTTATTTGCTTTCGTTATTTATAAACAATTATTTTAATACTTTTGAATAATTAAATTGATTTGTTTCTTTATAAAAAACAATTATTTAAATTACAAATTTTTAACGCTCAGTACTTTAAGCAAAATCAGTTCCAAGCATCTTCAATTGAACAGAGTTTCTCTATAATTCAACATATTGTGACATAAAAGGGTCATTTAAGCTTTATTTTTTGTGTCATTTCACAAATTTTTTTTATACTCCTGCTCTCAGAATCACTTTATAATCATGAATAAAATATATCTGAAAACAACTGTATATATTTTACGCCCATTGAAATTTATGTATGAAAAAAGTTGAAAATTGATTGAAGTTTTGCGTTGAATACTTAAAAGCTCATGAGCTAAATTGTTTACAGGGTATTTTAAAGTCCAATAGCAATATAATTTCTTGTGATTTCGTAATTTGTTGTACAGTGTAATTTGGCGTACTTATCTTGGTTATCTTTATGTCAGTTGCCCTCGGCTGAAACGAGAGTCAGATGCCATCAATAACACTCTCCTCGCAGGCACTGCCAGAGAATCATAGATGGAGATAGGAGATGCAGAGAGAGAGAGAGATACGAGACAGATTGGAGAATGGGGAGTTCGGGGTTGTGGCAGCTGTAGGTTGGTCCAATGTAGCTGCGGGTCATAAGTGATACACGGCTATATGCCAAAAATTGAAAGCCAGCAGCTGCACAGATACGAATATCAGTATGTATGTGGCGTGAAAAAATGAAATCGGTGACAGAGCTCAGGGCCATAGTCGCTCCATATGAATATTCCCCCACCAATTGCCACCCGTCTGTCATTGTTCTCAGGTGCAGTCAGAGTCAGTAGAGAGAGAGAGAGAGAGAGAGGGAAAAGGAAAGGAGAGGAAAGAGTAACAAAAACCAACACAAATGTCGCTCAACTGTGCGCAAAATTTTATTCAGGCAACGCAATTTATGTCGCAACAGGCGACATCAACCGCGTCATCATTCCATTGCTGTGTTCTCTGTAGTTCCCCAACTATTCCCTCTTCCGCTTCCGCTTCCGCTTCCACTCCCACATCCACTTCGTGATCCCTTGACGCTCTGGCAAGCCCATCAACTGCTGCTGGCCAATATCATTGCCAACTTTTTATGCAATGCCAGACATAAAGTTGTCAAAAACGGGCATATTTGGTTGATATCCAGAAGAATCGGCAATGGTAATGCATATGAACTTGCCAGCTACATGATAATCTGTATCATCACAATTATGTTTAGGCTTTTCGTTAAATAAATGTGTTCTTTTTAATTTCATTAATGTAGATATTTGGAATTCATCAGTCCAACTAATTATGAAATATATTTATTTAAAGATTAGCTGCCATTAATTCAATTGAAAATAGTTCGATTATATTTATAATTAAAAATTATTTCCTCATGTTATTATTTTGTCAAAAAAGATATTCCCATAGTTGCTTAAGACTCTGAAAATAATACAGTCGACATTCCCTAACTCGAATCTCCATTATCCAAGGAAAGGGTTCGAGTCATGGAGATATTCGACTTCTTTTTCTTAAGTTTATTAACTGCCACTCATTTAGCTCGAGCTAGAGAGAAATTCGAGTTATAGAAGTTCGGGTTATGGAAGCTCAACTGGGCTGAGAAGGGGGCCAAAATCTGTGATGTACAGTTCGGAATACATAGAAAGAAAGTTTAGTATATCGATATCTAAACTTAAATAAAATAACTGCTTATCAATTTATAATGAGTTGTTCTCTGAGAGCAAAATTCTTAAGATAAATATTTATCTGTTAAGTGTTTTATTTAAATTAAATCGCAACTAAAATTCTTTTCACAATAAATATCCGTTGACGGCAGGTCATTTGTGAGTCGTCCAGTCCTATTTTCTAGGGAAAGTAGTTGGAAAGAAGAGGAGAGGCTGAAGGGGAGGTGTTTTGTGGGCCTCACAAAATTTAAATGCAAACACGCGCTCTGGCGCGAAAATTGCAGCTGGTTGGAATCCCATGATTATGCAGAGAATTTGACGCAGCTGCAAAAAAAGGTTGCACGCTCGAGTTGCAACGTCAGTTTTAGCATTTCTTTTTGCCATTTTGTTGCTCTTCTTTCTTGTTTTCCAATTCAAGTGCACAAAAAGTGAATGTGAATGGAATGGAAATGGGAATGTGAATGTGAATGCGTAAGTGAATGTGAATGTCATGGTTACATTTGCCTTGAGTTCTGCCTAATTTATGCAACTTTTGCTGTTGTTGCCTGATAATTAGAAGGCAACATATGTACTTGTTTGTGGGCGTGGTCAACGCAATATGTCAAATGTTTACCAACTGCTCATGCATGAGTGCGTACACATTTGTGTATGTGTGTGTGTGCTTGTGTGTGTGTACTTGAGCGTTTGTTTACTTGTGCTTGTGTGTGTGTTTACACCCAAGGGGCAGTTGCAGTTGCCAGGGCAAATTGTATTGACTTCTGCCTTGTGCACTATGTAATATTACATAATTCTTAATGTGTGAGTGCTTGAGTGTGTGTGTGTGTCTGGCGGGCATAATAAATATCTAATTTTACTGGAGCAATGACCAAAAGCTATGGCATACCTTCGGGCGTATACAAAATCCTTAAAAAAATAAATAAGCCAATTGTATTTGTTTTTAATGTAAAGATAAAAGTCTCAGGAGAATTTGATTCAAATAAATACCAGATAATTTTTAACAAAGTCATTCAGTTATTACAAAGGTTGGAAAATCTTGAAGTATCTCACTAAAAAACAATTGCGTTTTATTACAACTTTTATTGAAACAAAAATAAGTAATTGCTTTTAAAATTAATATTTTTGCCATCAAAGTAAAGGAAAGTAAACAGAAATCAATTGCAAAATGTTTATTGTTAGTTTTCCTTCTCAAACTACTCAGTATACACATTTTCCTAAATTATAACTAATATTAATTTACTGCCTTACGGCAATGTGATTTAATAATTGCAATGCTAGCATGTTAATTAAATTGCAACGGAGTTTTATTTATGCTCGATTCAAAGCAATTGAATTCAATTATGCAAACATTGCTCTGATTAATATTTGCTCTGCTACGAGTATTTTAATGCCAACATGAAGTCTTAATTATTAAAGCAAACCAAAATGTGTAAAGCGGTCATAAAGTAGGGCACCGAGATTTCAACATTATTGTAAAGATATTCGTATATTCTGTAAAAATAGAAAACAATTAATATATAGCTTTATTACTTAATAAGTTATTATTCCTTATTTATCTTACTCCTCAATTGTACTATTATTTTCACTTTTTTATATTTTTTATAAGTCAAAGAGTATTCAAGCATCGTTAGGAAGAATATCTATCTTTGTTTTACACTTTTAATGGCTGTACAATTGAAAAGGATTCTGAAAAGATTTTTTCTGTGGCTTTCACAGCAATTAAATGTATTTAAAAAATTTAATGGTCATTAAAAATTAAATGAAAACTGTGACTGAAAGCTGGTAGCGAATAAATTTATAAAAGGGAAAAAGAAGAAGCGATGCGTGATAATATTAAACTTGTTGATTTTCAAGGCAAATATTGCACACACACTTTATTACCTTATTATATTATATTATTGGATGCAAAAAAAGCACAATTTATTTTATTTTTGATATTTAAATTTATTTGTGTTATTTTCGTTATTATTCTATCTCTATTTAATAATATTTGATCATTTTTTGCAACACTTTTTATAAGTGTAATAAAAAATTAATTTCAATATTTGTAAGGTAAACAAAATTTAAACTATCTATATCTAACTTTTCTTTTTTTCCAGTTGTTGTTGAAGAACCCGAATTTACTGAATACATCGAAAATGTAACTGTACCTGCTGGACGTAATGTCAAATTGGGTTGCTCGGTGAAGAATCTTGGCTCATATAAGGTTGGTAAATCAGACAATTAAATAAAAATGATGTGGTTAATTTTTAATTGATATAAATTCAATGCTTTTAAAATCTGAAAGTTTTTAATTCAAAATGTTGCTTAAGATTTATTTACGAACAACCGAAAAAATGTAAAAATTTTTAGCCTCGTAAAATAAGTTTCTATATTTTCTAGTACTTATAAAAGCGGCTTTTATTTTACAATCTACAAATAAATACATTTAATTATAATTTGGTTGCTTATCCTAATCAAAAGAACTCACCACACATGAAGCTTAAAAATATAAATAAACTGAATTCTATACCTGGTTAGCCATCTCACCTGTCGAGGTACTCAGCAAATTTAGCATACCTGTGGACTGTTTGTAAATGCATTTAGTGGTTGCCTCTTTCTTTCACCCGCTTTTAGTCAACCTTTAAAAACTATTTAATAACATTTAACGACATGCAACATACTCGGGTTAGACCTCAATGTGCACACGTACTCGGTTGCAATTTCACAGCTCAGCATCTGCAGGAAAAATATAACAGAATAACAAAAAAAATGAAAGTAGGAAGAAAAAATGGAAACCCCAGAAGCGTTTGGGAAAAAGCGGAAGCGAGAAAATTGCATCATAGTGTCGCATATAAAAATAAACTGAACCGGTTTCATGTCAGGGGCGTGAAAGTGTGCGGTGATAGCTATGAATTACACGCATGCAATACATGTAACGAAGCTGCCAGTCACTGCACTGCAGGAGTAAGAGGGATGCGAAAAGTGAGAGAGAGAGGGGTAATCTTGGTAGCACAGACAGAGCTACTTAAACATGCCATCAGCCAAAGCGACTCGGGCTAAGCTTTTTGCTACCTGCTTTTGGGGCAGCTCCTTCTTTCCTTCATCTCCGATTTTTTTTTAGCCATTTTCTGGCTGGCATTTTATTTACAGAATGCCATGCACGTTCCACGTGTGCGACGCTTTGTCGTCGTCATCGTCATCGGCTGCTCGTATTCTTGTTGCTCTCATTTACACCTCAATTTGATTCTATTTCCTGGATACAGCGAATTGCCAAGCCAAAATACAGTCAAGATATCAGGTGGACCCAGTCGTCTTGTTAGTGAAACTAGCAATCTCTCTCTCTATCTCTCAGTCTCTCTCTCTCTCTCTTTTTCTTACTCTTTCTGTTAGTCAGCCCGTTGGCCTGAGCTACTTGAGCCAGCTTTTGGAGTACTCCCTAATGATGCTCTAAGACGTTCGCTGCATCAATTGAAGTGCTTTTGATATTCATAGCCGTGTTTCCACTTTCATGGTAATGATGTGTTTAAAATAGAGAATCCAACTAGTGCTTGATCTTTTTTTGGGATTAACTGCAATTTCTATGGATTTTAAAAAGCTGCTCGTTATGGTTCGATTCTTTGTGCCACATCACAGTTCTGTTCACATGGCGTATGCGCAATCCAAGCTACTAATTAGTCGACTTTTGATATGTCTTTCACTTTCAATGCATATATACTGTCCTTATCTCTTTCTCTATTATACATATAATCCCATCAATCGCTGTTCTCTTTAGACAAATCAAATCATTATCGCTCATTACACGCTGATTTCTCTCCTAGCTGCGTTATTACTTAATCACTTCACATTTTACTTTTTCCATGTTATTTTTATACAGTTGATGGGAAAATTGCTACTCGGAATTTTTTTCATTTTCCGTTGTGTTCGCGTTTTGATTAAATTTGCGAGCAGAAGTTCTATTAACGGGTTGTTGAAGCAGTACTGAATTTGGCTTAATTAACTGGATGATATATTCATAATGTGTGTAAAATGAATTATATTCCATTGAGCGTATTCACTGTATAAATGTCTAACAGCTAAAATTAAATTGATATTAATGTTTATTTTTACATTATCAACTAGGAATTAAGTTATCAAATTCTTCTAATTGTAAGTATGCGTTTTACCTTTCGCTCTTTTTAGGTGGCTTGGATGCACTTTGAACAATCAGCCATATTGACGGTGCACAATCACGTGATCACGCGGAATCCGCGCATTAGTGTCACGCACGACAAGCACGATCGTCATCGCACCTGGTATTTGCACATCAACAATGTGCACGAGGAGGACAAGGGTCGATACATGTGTCAGATCAACACGGTGACGGCGAAAACACAGTTTGGCTATCTGAATGTTGTAGGTGAGTTGGCAAAACCAAATCTAATCATCGCTTGGGCAACCAACAAGTTTCATAATGCCCCAAAGGTAGGGAAAAGTCGAAACAAGTGCCACAGGAAAATCCTGTTCAAATACGCGATGAATTAAAAAATAATTTATTTGCCTTAAAGCGCGGAAAACTCACATAAACCAGGACAGAGGCCAAAATAAAAGAGCGAGAAAACAAAAAACAGGCAACTGAAGAAGCCAAAAGCAAAATTTTGTGTGTGTGTGTGTCCAGTGCACAGTTCAGTGAATCTTTTACCCAGGCGGAATTATTTTCCTGGCTGGCAAACAAACAAATTATTAAAAATGCATGCGATATTCAGCCAAACGTTAGCGCAGTTTTTTAATTAAAAAGAATTAAACTCACACTTGTACGTGGACTCGTATACAACAATAACAGGAGTTAAGCAAACGCCAAAAAATATATTTAAATGAAATGCATGAATGAAATTATTCGATACTAAATATTAGCATTTACCATGGTAAAATAGTTCTCTAATCAAAATGTGAACCAGCCCAGAATGCTATAGATTAGGCAGCCCGACTAGCAGATACCTTGGCACTAGACTTTTACTATTCCATTACTGAAAATATAAATTTCTGGAGCTCTTTTACATCTTTCTTGATATTCAGACTAAACATGGAACTTATTGATTCGTATTTTGATAGTGTCATTTTATACTCCCTGAGATCAATCTAATTGATTTAGATAGGAAGACTCACTGAGCTGCTTCTGACTTTTTACAGAGCATATCAAATAAATTTGTTATATATATTTGTACGGACCATCAGGCTGCACTTAATTGTATTAGTATTCCAATAAAATCAATAGACAAAATAAACAACATTTGGTTGATCATTTCATAGGCAGCTGAATTTATTAAATCAAGATAAATGTACAATACTTTTAACAATTAAATATCCTTGGGTTATATTATATGTAAAATAGAAGAACAGAAAAATGAATCCGTGTGCTAACAAATTTAATTAAAGCTCTTTAATAAATTAAAAAAAAGCAAAATATATATTTTTAAATACAAATTTACAGAAAACATTTAGGAATTTGGAAGCTAAAATTCTTTTAGGAATATATTTCGAATTTCTCAAATTGCTAAAACTTTTAAAGTGGCTCTAACTTCCGAATTAAGTTGAACCAATATAGCATTCATATTGTACGTTGATTGCACAATTATTGAAATAATTGTGAAACGAATATCGAATGCTGCGTATTGAAATTGAAAACATTTCAATTGCAATTGCAATTTCCTGTTGCAACCGAATTGACGCCAACAAACAATGCAATTTATCACCTATTTAAACTGCCGTTTAAAATGCGACTACACTGCATTTTCGGAGTATCCATTATATTGGGTTCAACAATGTATTGCAATGGCGGCAAATATTTACGATATTATGTATGTATGTATATGTATTGTATATGTATGTTTGTGTGTGGGGCACTTTAATCTTAAATGGCTTTCACGATTACTAGTTGAATGTGGACCGGGATTGTTTTGTTGATATTTAAGCGGTTTATGACTATAACCATTTAGTTTGATTTGTGAATAAATTTTGATATTTTGATACAACACTCACCACATTATGCATTGTACTAACTGTTTACAGTGCCACCGAACATCGATGACTCGCTGAGCTCTAGCGATGTCATAGTTCGCGAGGGTGCCAACATTTCGCTGAGATGTCGAGCCAGCGGCAGTCCCCGACCCATTATCAAATGGAAGCGTGATGATAATTCGCGCATAGCCATCAATAAGAATCACATAGGTAAGTGGAAACGCATCGGACAGGCTCCATTGAGCATCAATCATTTAATAGCATTTCCCCTTTCCCCACTTCTTCGGGACTCACTTCTCTCTCATTGCAGTAAACGAATGGGAGGGAGATACGCTGGAGATAACCCGCATCTCTCGCCTGGATATGGGCGCCTATCTCTGCATTGCATCCAATGGGGTTCCCCCCACGGTTTCCAAGCGCATCAAAGTCAGCGTGGACTGTGAGTACAATGGGGCAGCTCTCTGGCTCTTTGTCATTCCAAAATGATAAAGTGTCTTTTAGTACCATCTCTCTCTCCCTCTCCCTCTGTCTCTGTCTCTGTCTCTATAACCATATTTTTCCAACATTTATTAAGCACTCGCTGTGAGCAGAGTTAACAATTTTGTTAACACAAACAACACAACGAGATTTTTATAAAAAAAAAAAAACAAAAACATAAAAAAAGACCAAAAACTAAACAGTTTATGCATTGGGCTTCAGTTCGACAGCGATTTTCAATTTATTTTTCGCTATGTGTTACGTGTGTTGACCAACATCGTTTGTTGCCTACGAAAAAACTACCTTTATAAATTTGAAGAGTCGGATTTTAGTGGACTTGAAAGTGGAAGAGGACGATACGAGTACGTGTGTTATTTGCTCTGTAGTCCTGGCAACTCATATTTCCATTTCGCGGCTGTGGATTAAAGTTGATCTGATTGTGGGTCGCATGGCATCTACAGTGGCACAATTCTTTGTTTTCATGTCACAATTTCGATCGAATTTCTTTCAAAAAATATTAAAAAACAGTTGTCATTTTATTTTATTAAGATTTATTTAATTAATATATATTTTTTTAAGTTTAAACTAATCTATTTCTTATTGGATATATATTAGATCTTCATCTGGTTTAATTCATAACACGCTTACATCAATTTATTGAGAATCATCTGATCTTCAAGATCGTATTTCTGCTTAATATATAATTTTTACTTTAAGGTGACTAATCAATTTTTGTTTACTCTGATTTTTAAATCTAAAAGTGTTTAAAAATTTAAAAATATTGCTTTTTTAATTTAAATGGCTAACTGTTGATTTGTAGTCCAATAATTGGCACAGTTTATTTTCTCATGAAAAAATAATTAAAGTTCTTTTTACAATTAAACTGACTCTCCGACTTTTACAATTACAACTTTATTATATTATTTTTGGCAATCAAATAGTGGGTGCCTAACAATTGGCATCTACAGCCCAATGTGGCGATTGCAATTTGAGGTGCCACTTGTGGCTGCCTCTCCAGTATGTAAAATATCAAAAAAAATGTTATATGTGTATATAAAAAACAAACTCAATATCACTGTGCAGTTCTTTTTAAGATTTATTACAAGCGACAGTCACATCACATGTTGTCCGTATGCTGTCATGTCAGCTGAAAGGCAGGCAACAATTGGCGAGGGGGCGTGGCAGTGGGTGGACGGGGCAGCTGAGTCGTCACACAAATTTGCTCGTTTGCTGTCACTTAAAAATGCCGCAAGCATAAATCTATTTTTGTTTTGTGCACGACATTCGCTTTGGTGGCTAACAATACAAACCAACGACAGCCAAACAAAACCCGAGGCCACAGGGCAACAACAGTAGCCAGTGACTTTCCCATAGTACCCAATACCCAGTAACTGGTAACTCCCTGGTCAGCTACAAAAAAGCGCAATACAAATTACACGTGTGCAGAGCAAAGCCAGAAAAAAGCAACTCCAAGTGCTTGATTGCTGCAGACATACGCAGACAAGAAGAGGGCAAGAGTAAGGGGAAGTTGGGGGAAGCATTGCTTCAAAACGGGCCGAAAAAAAGGTAAGAAGTACTACAAATATAGAAATAGATTGTCTAAACAAGTTATATCCAAAGAAATTAATTTTGTTTAACATTTAAATTGCCTTAAGGATTAGTCAAGAAAGATTTGTATAGTAATATTATAGAATCTTCATAACAGCTTAACAAATTTAAAAAAATAGGAAAAATCTATATCAGTAAATTTCAAAACTTTTTGGACTTCAAGTTAACTACATCCCAATTAATTACATGTAACAATTTATTTTTTTTTTTAACTGTGCAACTTAACCAATATTTCATGTTTTTAGGTAGATTTTCTAGAGTTCCGCTTTAAATGGGGCAACTGAGGAGTCCTTCCTCTAGTCTCTATATGCACAATTAACAGAAATATTCTCGTGACTGTCTTAATGACACAATTTGTATGCACTTTGTGCAACAGCAACAGAAGGAGCAGCCCCAAAATCCAATTTCGATTTTTCGCCTTGATATTCCAATAGCCCATTTCCCAAAGCAAAACTATGATAACAGGAGAAAAGTATTGGGTAGAAGCGACTTTTGCTTTAGTATAAATAAATATCAAATCGAACGCTGATTTTTAAAAAAAAATTTTGTTGCTCAACAATTTGTAGGAAAAGCAGAAAGAAACAAATTTCCAATTCATTTTTGCACATAGAAAAAGTGTGTGTCGAACCTCCCCAAACAATTTGTTAAAACAACTGTGACAGCTTGCATATGTCCTTTAGCCAGGACACAGCCTCTCTCCCTCTGCTTTCCTATTTGCAAGTTTCTCCCTCGTTCTTTCTCTTTTGGTATATTTTGCTGTGTATTTGTACGTTTATTGTGGCGTGCGTTGCTTAACAAACAGGAAGCAACAAATTCAGCTACTGTTTCCGGTCTGAGTCTCTCTCTCTCTCTCTCTCTCTCTCTCTCTCTCTCTCTCTCTGTGTGTGTGCGTGTGTGTCTGAACCAGTTTGTTTCTTACATTTCTGACTGCATACTGATTTGTTTGCCTTGTGCAGCAGCAGGACATACTAGTGGTATTCCTAAGGACGACATATGCTGCGAACGACCCTTAACCTGACGCCACTTGTAAAAAGCGATTCCCAGTTTCTCCCAGTGCCAGTTTGGGTTTCAAATCGTCAACTTAAGCAGCTAATTTGGTATGCAATCCAGATATTTCAGCATTGATATAATTTCTTGTGGCTTTTTATACAATTTGTCGCTGCTTAACAGAGCCTTAAAATGCCAAGGGCCAGTCATAGATCAGCTAGCAACTGGAATACTTATTTCTATACTTACACTTGTATTTAACTGTGAACAAAAAACTGAAGCCAAAGTTAACTATGACACAGATTAAATACTTTTTCCTTAATTCATATTTGTAGAAAGCATTTTCCGATCATACAAAACAAAAAGCATATATCCTATATCAAATGAATTAAATTTCCATTTGAATTGTATCAACTTAATATTTATTAAATATGTCGTACAACAATATTTAACATATCTCTGATTCACAATTTAACTGTCATTATCAAAGTTGTCATTACAATGTTTTCATACTCTCTAAAAGGGTGTATTCGTACACAAAAGAACTCGACTTTTAGCGCATCCTTCCCACTCCTTGGCACTGATTTAAATGACAATTGAGTGGCGACAATATTGTGAAAGCTGAACAGAAGCTGGGAAAAGCAGGAAAGCAGCAAGCGAAGCTGCTAAGTGGCCAGTGGCGACTCAGGTAGCTGAAAAAAGGACTTGAGTCAACAATAATTTAGCCTGGCAGCACAAGGATCTGTGGAGGAGGAGGAGGAGGGGGCGAAGGAAGAAAGTCGCTGAGTGGTTTGCTGTTTTCGCCTCAGTAGTCAGAAGGACATTGAGTGGCAGTTTTGTCTGGCTCGTTCTGGAGAAAATTGCAAGGTGACAGTCTGAGTGTAAACAACTTGAAAATTAGCAGTTAATGAAGCCTCGTTACGGGCTAGGATTACACTTATATTCTGTGTACCTTTGTCATTGTTCAACAAAGGGGGAGACGGGAAATGAGTACGAATTGATTGCAACAAAAGGAAGTTGGCACAATATTTGCGGAATTAGTGTAATAGCAAATGGCCAAGATGATGATGATGATGATGACGATGGTATTGAGCTGATTGCATTGTGATTGGCTAAAACAGCTAGAGAATGGGAAGAGAATGAAGATGCATTGAATACCTTTGGTTCTTTGCTGCTCGAAATGACCGTGAATATAAGTATAGAATTTTATTGATTGGGTAAACAGTCTCTATTCTTAGCAAATATAAGAATATGTATTTCAAGCAATAACTTCATATCATATCTCAGCAGTTCCTCATAAAGCTCTTAAGTTTATGAGATAACCTTAATTTCAGCAACTAACTCTTAGAAAACGAAAAACTTGCCTTCTTGATTGGAATCAAGTCCTGGGACCTTTGAGGAACTTGCAGTTTATTTTGGTTTGCAGACTGAATAATTTTATTAGAACATTTTTCATAGCCATAAGTGCTGACATCTTCTGACCAAAGCAACCCAAGCCAAGCAATCTCTTTAATTCATTTTGGTAAGTTTATAAGTTTTCCCTCCTGTCTGCATATTGACAAACAAAGTTTCAAGTCCAATTTATGCATACATTCTAGTTGTTTGGCTCGTTCAACATTTCTTTTATTTCTTTTTTTTTCGTTCCTGGTCTCTGGTTCTGGTTTATGCAAATGCAAAGTTGGGCCAGATCTTAAGTATAATTTTTTATGCAACTGATTTTCATTTAAATTGAGAGGCAAGCTGCAAGTCAAGAGGCTGTGTCTTTTCTTCGCCCAGCAGAAAGTTCGCTACAGTTTGCACACATTCAAAGTAGGTAAAAAGAAAACTTAAAAAAAATACGGAAACTATTTTTCCTTTCAGCGAATGCATCTCATGAAATATCTTATGAATGGCATTATTCAGTATTTTGCTTGGCTTGTTTTTCAGTCCCACCGTCTTTCCGTCTCTTTATTATTTGCGTGCATCTGTTGAGCTCTTGCGCCTTGTAATTATATAAAAGACACCTTTAGAAAAATTTGTCAATGTTTCTCCCAAAAAAAAAAAAAAAAATAAAAAATGAGAATGCAAAGAGATCTCTGTGACAAGTTCTACCCACACTTCAGGTGCACCACAGCGCACAGTTTTAATTAAGATATTAAATGCGAGTCGCAGGTTTTTCGTTTTCCTCTTTTTTTTTTTTGCTTTCATTCAATGAGCACTAATGAACTTTTTTGCATTTGCCATAGTTATTGTTGGATCCTGAGCCTGAGCCTCTCATCATCATTAGGATGGGCATAAAAAGTGCCTGGCTACAGACAATGGTATCTTCTTTCATCCATTTGCCTTGTCATTTCGCTGGCTGTTTTACCTTTTGTTGATTTATGTTCGCCACGAGCTGACAATTAAGCTGCGGCTCAAACCTAAAGGGTTTTCTTCTCCCCTTCACTCTCTTCCTTTCTCTCACACTCTCTTTTATTCTATTTCTCTGTAAGCTGGTAATTCCCTTTGCCCCCAACCAATTGAAATTTTAATCAGCTTGGACACAAATTAGCGTCGTTTTTGTGTTTATGAAAAGTATCGTCAAGCATCTGAGCTTACGGCCACCTTTTGATGGGTTTGCTCTGCTTCCACTTCAGACCTGTTATTTTTTAGTATCCTTAATCAAAAGTGTATTAAGTATCACGCGGCTTAAGTGTGACAAAATGCGCAACTTAATTAACTTGTCAACGGGTTAAGTGAGGTGAGTGCTCATTAACTGAGCTGAAGTGTTTAGCAACGAGGTCAACAAAAACACATTGAATGCTCTTTAGATTACTGTGATTGGCACATCTTGGTTTTGGTTAGCAAACATATAAGCTAGCCATGAAAAAAGGCTTAAAAATAATAAGAATTTGGGCATGAAGAATCAAGTTAATAGAAATTTTATTCTTGTCCATAAAATAAATTAATAATTAATATAGATAAGTATTTTGATTTGGACATGGTTTGGAGTCTTTTAGATTTTATCACATTTAATTTATTTGATATTTAAAGTTTATTTCCAAAATTCAAAGATAAAGAAGTCAGACATTATTAACAAATCTTGAGACATTTCGATGGAAATTAATTTAACAAATAGTCAAATAAAATGTGGAGACTCCTAAAAAGTCGGAGACTATTCTATGGCAACTATGCCAACTTAATATTTGATAAATTATCAGTCTAATTAAATCTTTTCATTTTATATTTTTAGGTGAAACTTATTTTAATAATGACCATACAAATTTAGCTTGCCAAGAGTTGTTGTAATTTTTTGATTATTATTATTCTTACAGTTCCACCAATGCTGCTCATACCACATCAATTGGTTGGCGCACCCGAAGGTTTCAATGTTACCATCGAATGTTTTACAGAGGCGCATCCAACGTCCTTGAATTACTGGACACGCGGCGAGGGACCAATCATACATGACTCATTTAAATACAAGTGTGTACAACAGCATTTTACTTTTTATTCAATCCGATATTAAATACTAATGTAAAGTAATATTAATGAATATTTTCCCATCTTGTACTGCACTTTCAGAGTCGAATCAAGTGTCGGCGTGCCTGCTTATAAAACGCATATGAAACTGACAATTATCGGTGTGGGAAGCGGCGATGATGGCATCTATAAGTGTGTGGCCAAGAATCCCCGAGGAGAAACGGATGGAATTATACGGTTGTATGGTAAGTAAATAACTCAAAAATGCAATGACTACGACACCATTAAGCACTCAGAACTTGGTTCACTCGAAAAAGTTGCTAACAAATGTATTTTTAATTGTTTGCCAAACAAAAGTTGCGAAAACATCACCAGTTGAGCAAAATATGTTGCGCATACGTCACGTGGTGCAGCTTGTCTTGAAGTGCAAAGTCAGCATTTGGCTCGGATCTTTGGCAATGTTTGCTGCCAAGTAACTGAGTAAACAAAGAGATAAGTTTCACTTACAAATTAAAAATAAAGAATTATAATAACAATGTTTTAATTGATGCTGAATATCAGACAATTTCAACATTTTTAAGCTCATATAAATGAATGACACTGAATAGCTTAAATATAAAAAGCTGTTTTCGTCTAATGAGTGCAGTTACCACTATAAGCCCAATTCGGCTAATTAAGAGATTCATGTCCAATGTGTGGAACGAGAGGTTTGAGAAACTGCCGCATTGGCCTTAACACAAATTGACAAATTTTAGCCATTTATCCATTGAGGCGAACAAAGCAACTCTCTGCAGGGCAGCACACAAAAAGGCAGAACAAAGGCAAAGAAAATCTCAGCCACAATCGCCCACAAATGGGCTGACTTAATTGCCTGACACGCTGCTGGCCAACGGTCGAGCACAGTTCAGGGCTTTGGCTGGCGAAATAGGAGGGGATAAGACGAATTCTTAACACCTTTGAATACCCTACTGGGACTTGCTCTTCCTACATCCTAAATCCGATGGCTGAAACAAAAGACCTTAGTTAAAGTGTGGTATGGCAGCTGCTCAGAGCCATAATCAAGACACTGGAAATCAAGTCACGTGCTTTGGTTGAGGTGTGGAATTGGCTGGGCTGGCTTCTAGGATTGTCGTGACCGAAGTTTTTTGCCTCTGGCAGGGGAAAGGGCACTAACTCTGCGGCCAAGGACTCGGGTTGACTCACATGAGTTGCAGACCTCAAGGCAAACTTAAATTTCTATCCCTTCGATGGTATAACTTTTATATATTTTTTCACTTGTGCAACGCTTCAATTTTTGTAGCTCAAGTTGAGAGTTAATATCACGTTTTAAGTTTAATTACGTGATGGATTTGCTGAGGGCAGCTTAAAGTTGCCAAAAATGTGCGAAGCCAATGCGAACTTGAGATTATATAATTAACGTAAATATAGTTCAGGGTCTAATTGCAATAGCATTAAAAATGAATACAAATAAATAAAAAATAAATCTCGTTTATAGTAGTGTGAAATAGAATTCAATGCTGCAATTTATTTGATGGGGAAATCAAAACTTAAATTTAAAGTCAAACTTTATACTGGAATGAATTTTCTACACAAGTTAATCTCGCAAATCTTTTAAGTATTTTCACATAATAATAATTCTGAACAGGTTATAATTTTTTAAGACAGAAAACATAATCGATGATTTAATAAGAGTCTGATTGTTCAACAACATCAACTTTATGTAGATGTCTTCCCCTATTTGTTAGATTATAAATATTTTTCATCACTGAACATATCACCACAATGCGGTTTTAAAGGGATTCAAAATCAATGCTTTAATTAGGTTCTAATGATGATTCCCTGTGAAAATTCAACATTTAATACAATAAGTACTATCATAACCGAAAACTGTTTGACAATCAAAATGGTTTTGCATATTTAAAATAGTTTCTAAATATTGCAACTACGATTTGGCAGATTGAGCAGAAAATTTCGAGGACGGCATAATTAAAATTTTGCTTTAATTGAAAATGTCGGCGATGTAGCCGGAAAACAGAAATAGGGAGAGCTTTAATTATACGGACGACGGAAAATTTATGATTGTGTGTGAAGTTGTGAGATAGGAAATGGGAGATATGATGGTGCACATATTGTCACATAATGAAAATATCAAATAATTAGCATTTTGCGTAATCAACTCGGGCGTATAAAATACTGGAGTGAGCTCAGAATAACAGACAGCGCAAATTTTAAATAAATAAAAATGAAACACAGCAAAAAAAAAAAGGAAAATCAAATAGAATAAAACGTGCTGAAAATGTCAAAATTGATAAATTTTTATGTAAATTTAGTTGTCAAATAACAACAACAGCAAAATATTGAAATACATTTGACGAGAAAAACAAAAATATGTAAAGTAATCATAAACAATAAATGACAATGGAAAAAAAATTATATAGAACGGCACCCCAAACACGTTCCCATATTTTTTTTTTTAGCAAAAGTTTAATATTTCGAGAAGGTGGTTGATATGGCAATAGAAGAGGAAAACGAAGCAAAGAAATTTGACAAATTTTAAGTTATTTTAAAGAGTATTGTTTGAATGAAATTATAGAAATTATAAGACAAACAATTAGGAAACATAAAAAAAACGTTACAAAAAATGTCATTTAAACTCGAAATTGTTAATCTAAAAGTTTAATTTTATATCGTAAGCTTAGCTCAATTATTTCTCTTTCTCCTTTTCTCCCGTTACAGTTTCGTATCCACCAACGACAGCCTCTTCGGGTCTCTACACAACCGAATCGCATTGGAGTGAGGGAGGCAGCAATAATATCGGCTATGGAAATCCCGATTCGACGCGTTCTATATATGGACAGGATAAAAGTGAGTAGTTCAAAAGAAGTTCATTTGATTATCTGATCACTCGAAATTTTCCGATAACCTCCCTGGCACCTTGTTCACTTTATCACAACACATTTCTCTCTATCTCTCTCTCTCTCTCTCTCTACATCTGTTTCTCTCTTTTATCTTATTTCTTTTCACTAACTCTTTTTATTGCCTCTCATGTTTGATTCCATCATTGAAAAACCTCAAGATACGCGATACCAATCGAATTTGAATGAAATCGGTTTATCAGAACAAAAATCCTTCCTAGATAAAATGCAGAATGCGATAACAGGAAATGACAGCCCCCCGGGCCCCGCCCTCGACGGAAATGTGGAGAGCGACGATGCCAACAGCATTGTGGCCATAGCGTGGCTCGTACTCTTACCAACATTGTTAATAACACTGCGAGCTGAGGTTTGTTTTAGGCTTAGCTTAAGTTTATGTTAGCCAAAACAAAATGTATCTTAGAGCTACATATCCACATATTTACTAGTGTTAAGGCCTAAGGAAACACAAACTAGCAGACACAATTAGAAAAGAAGATACACACAATACATATACTAATATTAATATTAACAACTAATCGTATAGTCCTTAGTAAAGAAGACCCTAGTTATGATCCGCCCCCAAAAAGATTGCAACAAAGCCAAAAAGGGCTTGCCGCAAATGATGATAATGTGAAACCCAAAGTGTAGCTACAACAAATATGATCTTAGCTTAGACTTGTATAAGAAAATTCATCGACTTTCCGATGGGAAAAAAATTGCTATTTATTTTTGCCTATATTTTTTTTTAAGTTGGCTTATTTGACTAATGTTTTAACATTTACTCAACGCGTTAAACGCTTAACACAAACCGTTGGATGTTCTTACGCCTTAAGGTATGCAACTATAAATGCAAAATAAAATAAAAAACCTGACACATATCGATAAATAAAATCATTTAAAATATAGTGCATCTATAACAAAAAAAAAGAAAGAGTTAGATTGAGAATATGTAAGTATCTAGTCTTTGTCATGTCAAATCATGTCAAATGGAAGTGTTCATTTCATAATAATTCGAATTAATTTATATTAAGCTGATTTAAGCTAATGAGGCTCTCAACTTGTATATGAATTGAGAAACGAATATGTCATATACATTTAAAATATGATAACCAATCTCGTATTTCAAATCACAATTATCGCTATATTCTAAGACTTCCAAAATCATCAACACTTCCAACATATTGCAAACTCAAGAAAATTGCTTAAGACAAAAAAATTCTCCCTACTTTGCAAAATGTGTTTTCTCATTGAAACTTTCTATTCAGAAATCCCATTTGAAATTCAGATATGATTTCTTTAAAAAAGTAGAAAATATCTTAGCGTAGAATTAAGTAACGTGTAACTAAAGCTTAAAAATTAATGTAAAAAAACAAAAAAAAGAAAACGAAAAATACAAAATACTTAATGAGAGAATGTTAAACATTTAAGCTAAAAAGTTGTGTTTTGCTTTAAATACAGAAGAAAACGGTGTTAAATATGTTATATTATATTAATGAGTTACGAGTAAAATGCAAAGCTACTGACACAAAACTATATACAAATCGATATATATATATATACATACATATAGATATATACAAACATATATACACCATAACTATGTAACATGTATTTAAGCATATGAAATGAGCTGTAACTGCAAAAGAAATAAAAATAAATGGCGCATATCAATTGATATCCAATGCCCGATTCAAAAGTGAGCAAATTGAAAAACTGAAAAAATTAAATGAAATAAAAGTGAAAAATCGAGAACTACAAATATATAAACAAGTGTATGTGTTAAATGCTTAATTAGCAACCAAATTAAACAACGCTGCAACGAACAACCAAAAACATGCATTAAAAACAAAAATAAAACAAGAAAAATCAAAAAGGTCCAGAGTTTTTAACCTAAAAGAACCCTACAATTTTGGTTAATTATTATTAAGAGTTATTTTATGGAATTACATCGTTTTATATAATTATATCATTAGAAATATTGTCATCTCCAAATCTTAATTTCACAGATTTCACTGCTCGGATATTTAGATGTTATCTCTATAACCATTTATTTGTAACCAACAGTTTCCAAATTTAAGTATAGCCTTTCTGCCTGATTTCCCATTGTTACAGAGTATTAAAAGTGCATTACATTAATAAACAATTAGTTGTTTGGCAAAGTATGAGGTAGCTTCTGCAACACGACCGCAATTTATTTGTTGTACAATTTTATTTATTTATTTTTTAATACTTGCAACCTTTTTCAAGTGATGCAACAACAACAATAGCAAGGGATATATATAATAAAAATTATAAAAAAAAGTGCGATATTCAAATTAATTATTATTGTATACGTGCACAACGTTTTTTATTCATATTTCATTACTGTTCTTTAATTTTTAATAAAAATTGTAAGTGACGCTCGAGCATTGTTGTCATGGTTAATGATGCATTGTGGGTTTATTTTGAAGAGGAACACCAAAAACGAACAACGTTCTATTAGTGGCCATGGTAATGAAAAGACTTCTCTTCTGACCAAATTAATTGGAATGAGTTATGTACATCTTAATTTAAATCAATATATTGTGATAGATCAATAATTAAATGGAAATATTAATTTTCAAGATTTTTTTTTTTAATAATTTTATTTATATTTTAAAGAGAGCTCTTTGAAAATAAAAGCATATAAATGTTATCATGTCGGGGTTTCAGATTACCAACAATTTTAAATATATAAAAATTTAAAATTAAGAAAAATCTAACGATACAGGAAATATGCAGTAGTATTATTATTATTACGAATTGAAAACAATTAGAACTTTTAATTTAAATATAAAATTAATCCACCGAAACCGAAATTATTTTAGCGAATATAATTGCCAAAATTTATTGACACCATTTAAATGCACAGTTTAATTAATTTTAGATAGGAATTTGTAGTATTAGAGAGGTATAATATTTCATAAATAGTTCTAAAAATATAATTCGCAATCGTTGATGGGGCTTATAAAATGCATCAAAAGCTTTTTCTACTCATTTATTAAAAGGTCAGACTAAAAACCCAAACAAATGCGGAAATTGAATTGCATTGCAGCAGTTATTTTGTAAACTTATTTTCCATTTTTCATGCTGATGGGCAAATAAGAACCATAAAAAGAAAAAAAAAACAGTTGAGGAAATAAAGGAGAAGGGAAAAACGAAATCAGCTTGAAATCGCGACACAAGATGTCAATTTCATTACGAGAAAGGACGATAGTCAGGACACTGTGGACAACGCGGACTGCACTCATCTGCATAAAGGGGAAATTATTTTTTTGCTTCCAACTGACAACAACAACAATCCGAGCAAAATCAACAGGCCAACTAAAAAGCAACTGCAGCTGTGATGCTTGGAAAAAGTTTTGCAGCGCAGTCGTCAAAAAAAAAGAAGAAAATATAAGAAAATCTAGAAAAAATAAAAAATAATTCCAAACACAAAATGTAAACTGCTGAAATGAACTATTCAGAACAATTTCCGCAGTGCAAGAAAATGGAAAATATCATAGTGAGATTTATGTAAAGCAAGTTAACAAAGTCAACAAACAAACACAAATGAAGCCAAATACTGGAAAAACAAATTACCCCAAAAGGAAGCAGAAAGGAAAATAGCAAAACATTTGCGATTGGACAGCTACAAAAAATAAATTATTCTTATTTATGGAAAACAGAAAAGTGCAGCAGCTCCTCCTTATTAATCCCCTCACTCTGATTGGAAAAAGCAAAGAAAAACAAGTTAAAGTATGCCACGCATTGCATACTTTTTAGACAACAAAGGTAAATTCTTCATACGTGTTTTGCCAGCCTAAAAAACGGTAAGGATGGGCTGAATAAGTGGGCGTGGCAAAGGTTGGGTTAGGGGCGAGTGTATAGAAAATGTGTGGCGAAGTTTCGTGTGGAAAATGTTTTCCATACTTTTTATCTGCACTCAATTCTTTATGCGAACAGTTTATTAAAGGATGCGAGTAATATAGAAAAGATGAAAAGGATGAAGTGTCCTGCACAAAAGAAGTCTTGCATTTCTGTATATACATATATGTATATATATAGGAGTGTTTGGGGGAGCAGATATAAAGTTGTAAGTGCATTTCGCATAAATGGAAAATTGTTCAATTTATCGGCACACAAAGGGAAAATAGTTTGGAGTTGGGAACGTGGCCAAGGAATAACTTGTAGAACTTTATGCAATTGAATAGATAAATATTTATGTTGGTCAACTGGATAACTAGAGAACTGGTTAACCCTCAAACTTATGCAGAACAATAGATGTAAATCTTAGCTCCAGACTCCTCTCTCCTGAGTAATTGCCACAAATGAGGCGTATCAAATTTGATTTGATTTCAGCTTTTAAACCACAACAAGCAAAGCAACTGAAAAGAAGAACAACATTTAAAGCGCTATAAACAGTCATAAGCAGGATAAACACGAATAGAGAGAGACAGAGAAAGGCGCGGGATAAGAGGATGATAAAAATATCAACAAGCCAGCAATAAAGCATTCAACATTCAAGGAGTGCAAGGAGAGCAGCCAAGTGAACATTGGACCATTGTCGAAATGACATCAATAAAATATTTAGGGCGACAACAAAGCGAAGCAGCCACATTCGCATCCATGAATGGCCTTCATGCTTCATTCCCCTTCCCCTGCCCTTGCCCCTTCCCCTACCCCTGCCCCTGCCACGCCTCCACAGTTGGCAAAACATGCTGAAGAGGGCGCTGAATGGAGAACTCCACTCGACTGGCGCCGTGGCAAACGAGCTTAACAGAATAAACCGATGAGAACTGACGAAGACAAGGATGAGCATAAGGATTGAGGATTGAGAGTGTGGATGCTGATGATGGAGTCAAGTCGAGGAACTCACTTGAAGCATCAGCAGCATCAGGTTTTCACTCGTCTCGTTTCGTCTCGGTTTCAACTCGACTTTGAAGTGCAATATCGGAATTTGAATTCAATCGCAGCTGCAATCGCTTCCCTTTCAGCTTGAGCCTTATTCCTAACTCTCTCTCCCTCTCTGTTTCTCTCTCACTCTCTGTCTCTTTCCAATCCAGCTCCATAACTGGCTTTTTATTGCGGCTCCTCATTCTGTTTTCATGGCAAGCGGCTTAGACTTGTTAGCAACGTCTTCCAACTGTTTACGGGTCTTGGACTTTCCAAGGGGATGGGCTAAGCGGGGAGGGGAACTAACTTTAACTTTTCTTGGGAAATCGCGGCTGACAATCAGGAGAAACGTGAAGATGGGTTGTGGAAGATAAGAAAGAGACAGCACTTGAAATTGGAATAGGAAATGAGATTGGTAATGATGATGGTATTGGCCAGTTATTGTACTTCGACTGCTGACCATTTAAAGCATGTTTCCCGCTGTGGTTTCGATTTCTCATAATTTTAAATTGTCTACTAAAACAGAAATCTTATCGATATCGTATCCTTTTCATTTTTCGGAAATTTACATATTTTAATCAGCTTTCGTCGATTTCCCAGCGGCAATCAATTTGCCGTCATCGTTTCGCTTCGTCTTCCAATTCAACACAAATCAGTTGAGATTTCGTCTTTTGATTTCCTTTGATCTAATTTCACAACTAGTCCCAGTTTCAGTTTTTGCAACAATTTATGGCTGCCGTTTTAAATGTAAATTTAACTTGTGTCTACACCTAGTGCTATGCTGGACATTATGCTAGGAGGGATTTTCCAGCCTGTCAGTCCGTTTTCCGTGTCGGAAAAGCTAGAAATGATGAATAGCTTTTCTCGCATTTTATTGCCGTTTCCTTTGCAAAATGTAAATTGAATTTTAAAGCGATTCCACTATTAATAGGTAAGCAATTGAAAGCCACGTGCTTGGTGCCAAGTCAATAAAATATCAAATTACCATTTGCACCCAAGGGCCATTCCACTAATGAGGTAACGCCCTCCGTTAACGGCTTTGAAGTGAACTGTTGAACGGGTAATAAACTGGTTAGGCCTACATTAGAAAAGCGAATTGTGTTTAATATTATTTACCATGGCAATAAAATGGGGAAACAAATTTATATCATTCTAACAGAAACCAATTTGTAAAAAAAATCAAAATTAAACAAATTAAACAAAATTATAAAGATTTTGTTGAATTTATCTTTTCTATTGCAAAATGATGTAACAAACATCCAAATCTAAAACCAAATTTATTTTTAATTTTCTAAGAGACTTTCTATTTATCATATTTTCCTGTTATTCGCTAGATTAATTGCATATCTTTTAGCAAATTAAATTAAAACATACGTAAATTTTCATTATTTTTCAACTCTTACAATTCTTCTCTAATTTTATTTATTTATTAAATTGTATAGCTGTCTTTTTTGCGCATCTCTTTCAGTCTTTGTCTCCAACAAATTTCACTGTGGCGGCAATTAATACAATTATCACATTTAATGGCAAGCCACAATGCGTATGAAATTTCCTGCAACCGGAAAAGCCACTCACACATACAACAAACACTCACACAGACATCGTTGCTCACTTGAAGTCTCGTGCCAAAAACGGAAACTCCTCTGGGAGCTCTGATGGGTGATGGAGAGAGAGGAAGACAGGTAGAGAGAGAGGGAGGGAGGCATTCAATTACACCTGCTTACGAGCATTACAACGCCATTATGGTGACTGTGTATAAGTGTGCCTGTGTGTCTACATTCTTTGACGTTGCCCACTTGGCAGCCGTTTGAACCACATATACACTGGAAAAAAAGACTTGTTTCTAAAATTAAGAGTATTCAAAGCAAGTTAATCTTCAGGGAAAAAAAGAAAATTACAATCATTGATCTAACAATAAATATATACATTTCCAATTTATGATTTGATATTTTAATTTTTGGTATATATTTGTTGCGTTTGATGACTTTTTTTATCAGTGTACCCTTTCGACTTTCAACCGTGTGCTTCAGACTTGCCAAACAATGTTATTACATTTTCGTCTGTCGACACTTTTGCGCAATTGTTGTAGTCATTGTTGTTGTTGTTGCGGTTGCTTATTACTTAGCAGCAGTAGCTAACAGCAAGAACAACAACAAGAACACAACACAAGCCCAAAGTGCCAACAATAATAATTACAAAAGCAACAACAAACACAACTGCAACTGTCTGCCAAAAAGTTTTTTGTCAGCGCCGTCTGCCAAAAAACATTCGCCACATAAAACATAAATGAATCACAATAACAACAGCAACAATTAGAGAATCTAACGACGATTGCAGTATGACAGACTAACTTGACATCCTGTGCAGAAATTCAGAATAAATAAATAATAAATAATGTATACTACATTTTATTATAATTGCGTAAAATTGCAGTTAATCAAATATTTGAAGTTTATTCTCTGAAAATTCACAATTGAACTAGAACGTCAGCCACAAAAGCTCAAGTAATTATATATTTATTAAAGAATGTAACTTAATTCAGAATGATGCTTTTATTTAGTGATTAAAAATAGTCCAGCATAACTTCATAAGTTATTACACATTAACTTGATTTTAAGCTACTATTTAAGAAATTTATTTCGCTATACAAATTTAAAAATATTTTTTAAATTCTAAATTAATGAATATACAGCTGCGGTCAAAAAATTAAGCTTTTTTATTTTGTTTTTAAATAAGAGTTTTTGTTTTCTGACTTTATCCGATCATAGTGTAGGAAAAGCTTTTATAGAAATGTGTTAATATGTCAACTGTATGTAGAATAAATATTTCTTTAAATTGTAATTCACCATCTTTGTACACATCATTTTTTGTAAGTCTTTTACTACAGGGTATAACAATAACAGCTAAGTACAACAACAACAATTAGTGGCAGTCACATGCATGTAAAGCAGACAGAGAACTACAGCGAGAGTAAGATAGATAGATATACGTACATATATATATAGAGTGGATATTGGGGAAAACACTCTGCGCGCTTTTGCAATTTGAAGGAAAATGATATAAAAAAATCTGAACGAAGCTCGGCTGCAAATTTTCGGTTATTAAATTTTCAATGTGGATTTGAAATCCCCTTGCAGCCGCCAAAGTGTTTGTGCCCTGGCCAAATGCAAAGTGTTGAAACATGTTACAACATTGCATGCAACAACAACAATAAGTGCGACAACAACAAGGAGAGAAACAGTGACAGAGGGAGAGGAGCTGCTTGTTGGCATGCTTTCGAGCAGATTTAATTAGTTTTTATTACCACAAAACGAAAATGTGCCGCTTGCTGTTGTTGTATTTGTTGTTGTTGTTGTTGTTGTTATTGTTGCACTTGCCACATTGCATATGGAACATTTTATAGCTGTTTTTGTGGTGGTCGGCTGGTAGACTGTCTCTGTCTCCGTCTCTTGTGTTGTTCTTTGAGCTCGCTGCGATTTGGCTTTGTTGGAGCTGCTTAATAGTTTCATTTTATGTTGCATACTTTTGTGCTGCATGCATATTCACGTGTATGTATGTAGATGTGTATTTGTGTGTCTCTATTTATCTGCATAGTCATAACTGCTTAAACGCTAGTTTATGATGCGTGATGTGCACGTAATGAGACTGCAAGATAGACCAGTGAGAAAGAGAGAAATGGAGGAGAGAGAAAGACGGAATTATAAATGGAATGATGGAGAGGCAAAGGATAATAACAATAATCTGAATTACTAAAATCTAAAAACCAAATTTTTTCTATACTTTTCAAACAATAGAAACCAGTCTGAAAACTGATTATTAATTATATCTACTTAATAAACACAATGTCTACACACATATACAAATTTTAGTTGTCAATGCATTTTTTTTTTTAATTTTATTTGTTATTAAGAGTAATAAATATAAATTTACAATGTCTCGCATAAATCATATAATATTTTAAGTAGAATTTTCTTTATCATCCACGTTCCCACGTTTTGTTCATTTAAAGTTTTCCAAATGTCCATTAGAGAAACATCAGATTCAAATGTTGGACAAATGATTGCAATATTTCTCGAAGCAGTTTATCCTTTTCCCGTTCTGTTGTCCTGGCGGCAATAGTTCCAAAAATCCCAACAATCGCAATTTGAAAACCGCAACGACAACAAAAACAACAACAACAACAACAAGACCACAATGAGGTAGAGAATCCGATGAGAACGTGGAGTCAACAGAACGAACAGCAAACGATAATGAAAAAGTGGAGAAACAAAAATGCAGCCAAACTTTGCCACTAAATTCACAAATTGCTCAAGTTTTAAAGTTTCGACAGTGCGTGGAGGGTCGAGTGGGAATTTCCTGGCATGGGAAACTATTCAAAAACAGAGATTTACTCCGCTGGGGCAGGAATAGTGGCTAAGAAGTTAGAAACAGGGTTGGTGGGGATAGTTAACAGATTTGCTTTGCATAGTTTGTGGGTTGTTGCCTTCATTTGACTGCCAGTTGGAAAATTGAAACAGTAGCAAAGATTGTTGCTGTTATCGTTCTTGTTATTGCTGTTGTTATCGTTTTTGTTGTTGTTGTTGTTGTTGTTGTTGTGGCAAGCATTGTTGTTGCTAAGGTTGTTTTGCCAGCTTTACTTGGCTTAGTTGAGTTATTAAAAAGCAATTTGTGGCCGTCAAGGCAAGTGTGTGGCAGATTGAGCATAAATGCAGCTGAGCTGAAACTTGCTCCGAACGGAAGATGCTGACTGAAAAGGGGGAGCCACCAAAGCATTAAGCAGCAGACGAGCAAGTCCTGGCTAATTTTTTTGGGTAATCCAATTCAATTAAGAAGTGTAACATATAGTATGCAAATCTAAAAATAGAGTGCGTTTAATAATTGCTAATTAATAAGGCTTAGAAAGCTGATAGGAAACATTGAAGGCAATTGACTATGTAAGTAAGTAAATGAGCTTAGATCGTAATAGAGTTGTCTCTGATAAACACACGTAGTCTGAATTAGAAAAAAAGTATCAAAATTGATTTTAACACAGATTTGTTTTACCCAATTTTAGATTTCATACATTGAGCTAATTAAAAGACATACATTGTTTGTTTTGAGACAAAATTATTAATTGTACACCAAGTATTATGATAGTATTTACAAACTGAGTTGTTTGATATCTATAGGGATTTCTTATAATAATAATTATGTCTAAACAAAATGTAGCATTTTTTTAGGATCAAAGTGAAATGAAGAAATCTTTGCTAAATAAATTAAATAAATTAAATTATGTAAAAATAGTAAATAATTGCCAAGAATTATTAAACACATACAATTACCATATGTGTTAGCTACCAAAAGTCAGCGTTGTTTTCTTTTTTGTCCCACCAAAGCATTATTCGAAAGTTTATTTAACCGACATTGGGGGCAATAAATTTAATGCAGCACCTAAACAAAGGACTAGTCACTGAGTCTGCCACAGCCTTGGGAGAAGGGAAAATCGCATGCAAATAAAGCGAAAATCATTATCTGAACATGAAAATCTGGTTAACTTCGCTTAGAGAGCGAGAACAGCGAGAACAGAAACAGGGAAATTTTTCGAGAATGTAGTCGAAAAGGCAAGCAAACAAGTTTCACGTAAGGATATGCAAATGTGCTGGCTGAAAAGTGCTGCCAAGTGGCGAAAGGATGCCACGATGCCAGGATGCTAGAGAGTCCTGGCAAGGACAAGTAGGTGCCAACAAGTTTGTGGCGCTAAAAGTTGTTGAAAGCGGGACGACGGGCGGCTTAGCAGGCGCCATGAGGGGGCAATGTCATATATTATGTTAGTCAAGGCAGCTGGCAACGGTACAGGCAACGGTGGCAGCAACAACAACAATGCCACTTGCATTAAATAACGGAAATGAAAACAAAAGACTTCAACATCCGGTCGAGGCGCGAGAGTTAGAGAAACCAAAGCCACCAAATTGCACGCGAGTGAAAATGGAAATGGAAATGGAAAGTGGCAATGTGGCTTTTGTTTCACAATACTTCCCGCCTCTCTCTCTCTCTCTCACTATCTCTCTCACTGACACTCGCTGTCTATTGCTTTCTCTGTCTGTTGTTGCTTACTTTGATTGCATTGCAGGTGTGTTTGGAGTCCCGCATGTGGCATAAATAATTTGCACTCAACGGGCAAAACAAACGACGAGCAAAGTCGGCACTTGTAGAGCTCTCTCAATACTCTCGACAAGGGTGTTGGCAGGGGGCAAGGACGCTTCGTCTGTGGGGAAAATGGCACTTGCAGCCGGGAAACATTCCCGCTGGGAAACGTGTTCTGCTGTTTGTTTCCTTTGTTCTTTAGTTCCCTTTCCTCCCTCTGCCCACAACTTCTGTAGCATTTGCCACTGTTGCTCAAGTGCAAGGACACGATGAGAGCTGAACGCGTGCCTTTTTGCCAGGACTATGTCTAGGATTCTCCTCGGGAACGGGAACAACCGATATGCTTTAAAATAAAGTTCCATGGATTACTGCGGATGAGCAGTTGCGATCATATATTATAAGCAGACTTACTCTAAAACTGATATTAAAAAATCTATTTAAATACTTAAAGAAAACCTCTTAATTTTGGATTAATAAATATACAAATATTAATAAAAAATAAAAATTGAATATTCAGTATATATTCACTATATATAATTGTAGACTTCAATTGAATAATTGGTTTTCAAAAACTGCATTTTGAATTTACATAGTTGATTTGATCTTTAATGAATTGGTTTCATTAAAAAAGCAACTATTACGGCTACTTTCACATATATTTCACAGAAGCTATGTCAAAAATTTTGGGAACGTAAAAAAAATGTTTTTCTTCATTTAATAATTTAGTAATTTAAAAAAAAGTAACTGTTGAGCAGCCAATAAAAAAAGAAAATATATATTTGTTATTAGTTAAAAAAATATTAAGCCTAATAATTCTCATTTTTTGTAATTTTTTTAAGCAACTACATAATATGTATATTTTATGACAATAATAAAACCAGTGAAGGCTAATTTGTTTTGGATAATAAAATATATGATTTTGCTGATCAAATCAAGCAATACCATAGCAATGTTTAATTGTCATATTTTTAATGCTGTCTGCATAATTTAGAAATGTATAATTTAATATATTTTTGTACATATTGAAAACATGAAATTGGCTTTAATATTTATTGTAAAAAGGGCATCCAGATGCGAGCATTGTCCAGTAAGATGTGTTGCTCTGAGTTAGTTTTATGTGCTTCTAAAAAAATGCTAAATAACGTGAACAGTTCTCAGTCCCAGTGGCACTTTCAGTCGGTTGTCGACCCCCAGCCCCGCTCTGTGTGTGTTGCAAGGCTGCTTTAGTGCCGTGCAGTCGATGCCGCAGCTGGTGGCACGTGTATGAATAAGTGGACTGGCTGGCTTGATAACAGCTAAAATTTATTGGCAATTGAGACCGTTGAGTGGCTCAAAGAGCAGCAGGCAGCTGAATGTGGTTTGGGGCAGGCTTAATAGAATTGCAGCTGCACAAAGGATTAAAGTAACTAGGCGAAAGGACATAACAGGACAGAACAGGACGAGATGAAGTTCAAGCGCAAGTAAACGAACTGCGAAATACTTTCAGCGAGTTGGAATTTGTATTTATGACGACATTAAATTGCCGCCAAGACCAAAACAATGGCCAAAACAAAAAAAAAAGGATGGAAGACAACTCGTAACCAGGCCAAGATAAATAGCAAAAACAAAAACCACTCAAAGCCGCGTAAATTGAAGCGACCCAACCAAAAGAAAAAAATAAAGAAAAGTTTTGTCTCCCCTTTTTTAGTTAGTTTTGCGGTCAGCTCGAAGCCCGGCTGGAAAGGGACAAGAACAGCGTGGAGCAGGACAGCAAGACACTTAGCACAAGTTGCTTTTCTCATTTTTTGCGAGACTTATTTTCTTATGCTCTGTTTCTGTTGCTGTTGTTGCATGTTTACTATTTTATTGTGGCGCGTCGGGTTTCCCGGCATAACAACAACAACAACAATGAGAAATAAAAAAAAACGACAACAAAAACTTAGCGTTAAATTACTGCGAGTTCTCGAGGGCATAAAACCGAAAATGGAAATTTATGTCCCAATTGCATTTCGGAATCTCCATTTCTTCTCCCTCCCTCGCAGTGGGAAACTTTGCCGAGGCAGATTATTGGTTACTTTTTAGGCTCTGCCTTAAAGTTGAAATCCGCCGTCAGGCTAATTGTATTAAATTTGCATTAAAATTGTAAATTTCACGACTCGCTCAACACGTAAGTTGTGAATTCTATTGCGGTTCTCCGGCACCCCATTAAGCGCTCGCATATTAAAAGGTAATTTGATATTTTATTGACTTTTGCCCCACGGTTGGACAGCCGCGGGCTAGTTGCTATTGTTAGCCAAACGCTTTAAATTAAATGCCAAGTGGCAGTTGAGGACAAAGCAACAGTAAACGGCCTCATTTATCATTTCCCGTCCAACATCTAAGCCGGCGACGCGACGAAGGACTACGGACTTGACAGCCCGGTAAATCCTTAGTCCAGCACGTTCCCTGATCTTAGATTATGTTCAACTAAAGCACAGAGTTCGAACATCAACTTTAAGAACAGCAAATTTGCTGTGAACATTGCAACTGCTCAACGCAATTAGATCAAAGGAAATCAAAAGACGAAATCTCAACTGATTTTTGTTGAATTGGAAGACGAAGCGAAACGATGACGGCAAATTGATTGCCGCTGGGAAATCGACGAATGCTGATTAAAATATGTAAATTTCCGAAAAATGAAAGGATATGATATCGATAAGATTTCTACTTTAGTAGGCAATTTAAAATTATGAGAAATCGAAACCACAGCGGGAAACATGCTTTAAATGGTCAGTAGTCGAAGTACAATAACTGGCCAATACCATCATCATTACCAATCTCATTTCCTATTCCAATTTCAAGTGCTGTCTCTTTCTTATCTCCCACAACCCATCTTCACGTTTCTCCTGATTGTCAGCCGCGATTTCCCAAGAAAAGTTAAAGTTAGTTCCCCTCCCCGCTTAGCCCATCCCCTTGGAGAGTCCAAGACCCGTAAACAGTTGGAAGACGTTGCTAACAAGTCTAAGCCGCTTGCCATGAAAACAGAATGAGGAGCCGCAATAAAAAGCCAGTTATGGAGCTGGATTGGAAAGAGACAGAGAGGGAAAGAGAAATAGAGAAGGAGAGAGAGAGAGTTAGGAATAAGGCTCAAGCTGAAAGGGAAGCGATTTCAGCTGCGATTGAATTCAAATTCCGATATTGCACTTCAAAGTCGAGTTGAAACCGAGACGAAACGAGACGAGTGAAAACCTGATGCTGCTGATGCTTCAAGTGAGTTCCTCGACTTGACTCCATCATCATCCACACTCTCAATACTCAATCCTTATTTCTCAGTTCCAATTCGAAGCTCATCCTTGTCTTCGTCAGTTCTCATCGGTTTATTCTGTTAAGCTCGTTTGCCACGGCGCCAGTCAAGTGGAGTTCTCCATTCAGCGCCCTGTTCAGCATGTTTTGCCAACTGTGGAGGCGTGGCAGGGGCAGGGGAAGAGGCAGGGTCAGGGGAAGGGGATGGGGAATGAAGCATGAAGGCCATTCATGGATGCGAATGTGGCTGCTTCGCTTTGTTGTCGCCTTAAATATTTTATTGATGTCATTTCGACAATGGTCCAATGTTCACTTGGCTGCTCTCCTTGCACTCCTTGAATGTTGAATGCTTTATTGCTGGCTTGTTGATATTTTTATCATCCTCTTATCCCTCGTCTTTCTCTGTCTCTCTCTATTCGTGTTTATCCTGCTTATGACTGTTTATAGCGCTTTAAATGTTGTTCTTCTTTTCAGTTGCTTTGCTTGTTGTGGTTTAAAAGCTGAAATCAAATCAAATTTGATACGCCTCATTTGTGGCAATTACTCAGGAGAGAGGAGTCTGGAGCTAAGATTTACATCTGTTGTTCTGCATAAGTTTGAGGGTTAACCAGTTCCCCAGTTATCCAGTTATCCAGTTGACCAACATAAATATTTATCTATTCAATTGCATAAAGTTCTACAAGTTATTCCTTGGCCACGTTCCCAACTCCAAACTATTTTCCCTTTGTGTGCCGATAAATTGAACAATTTTCCATTTATGCAAAATGCACTTACAACTTTTTATCCCCATACACATGTACACTCACACACACACTCACAAAGTGGAATGCAGGACTTCTTTTGTGTAGGACACTTCATCCTTTTTCCTCTTTTCTATGTGGTTCGCATCCTTTAATAAACTGCTAGCGTAAAGAATTGGGCGCAGATAAAAAGTATGGCAAACATGTTCCGCACAAAACTTTGCCACATATTTTCTACTCGAAACGTTGCCACGCCCACTAGCTGCCCCCTTAGATTCTTGTGCATGCCTAACCCAAAGAAAATTTTAGTTTATTCTGATAATTTTCTTTCTTTTCTTGTGACGCCTGTAAGTATGCAACTGTCTTATAAAATTGGCTCGCAAATTGTTTTGAAAATATTCAGAAAATTGCAACTGGAAATTGCCTGCCACATGCAACATGCAACTTTCAGATATACGCAAATGCAGCATTGGACATACTTAATATAGTTGATAATGTATTTTGAAAATGCACTAAAATTTATTTTTATTTAATGAAAAATTATATTGATAATTGTTTTAAGTGCTTTTAATTTTTCTAAAATTTTTTTAAAAATAAATAAATTTTTGTAGTTTTTAAATATGTATATATTAATAAATATTATTAATTGAATTGTGATAAAGTCTGTGTCTCCGTTGAATCACCTTTTTATAAAAAGCCTTTACTTGAAAAAAGAAGCCTAATTTAATTTTAATTTAAAACACATACATTTATTTTCCATTTCATTAAGTTTCTCATAAATTTTGAAATTTGCACTAAGCATCCAAAGATATGTAAAATGTATTTTAACCAAGAGTTCACTTCATTCAAGGATTTTTTTAATGGATCTTATTTTTGTGTTGCCACTTTAAGTTGACTTGCTTTAGGACAGGAGCTTTCTGTGCTCTCGATAATCGAAAGCTATTATGGCCACATTAGACTGACGCCCCGATTTTGTTGTTGTTATTGTCATCGTTTTTATGCAAATATTTACATATGCGCGTCGACACACTTTTCACGCCCAGTGTCCCCAGGGGAGAGGATGAGGGAAGGGGAAGGACTAAAGGCAGCAGCATTTATATTTCGACTGTTTACTGACGCCCCCTTCTGATCCTGTCTTTTTGTGCTGTTGTCTCTCTCTCTTCATATCTCTCTCCCTCTATCTCTTTATATCTGTCTGCCTGCCTGTCTCGTGTTTTATTGTTATTTTTGCTATTAAATTGTGTCGGCTTATCGCACGTTTAAAATAGCAACAACAACCAGAATGATGTGTTCTCCCTTCTCTCTCTCGTACAATCCTTCCCACTCTCTTCCTCAACAGCCGTTTGAATTGTAACTTTTAACTCCATTTATTGTAAATTGTTGTTACTCGCTTTGCCTCGGGGGCGGCGTTGCGTGCGTGGGCGTGGCATCTATCATTACAGATAAGAAAAATGTGCTCGTGCTTTTCATTTTCCACGCTCGTCTTCAAATTTTCGATTTTCCATAAAAAGAATTTGCTGGCGGCACGTTCCTTTCCTTCAGCCTGACTCCGGCTCCAACTTGATGTTGTCTTTTTTTTTGTGTACTCGTATGTTGACTCTGCTCTTCCGCTTGTCGTATGTTTAGCCGGGAAATATAAAAAATTAAAATTTTAAGCTGTTGACAATTTATAAAATTCTTTACATTGTCCAATTTATATAGAAATACTATCTTTAAATTGACAAATCGATTAATTAATTAAATGATTACTTAATTATATTTCATTGACTTGGAATAAATAAATAATTTCTTATTTTCATTATAAAATTTAAGCTATAATATATATGTGTTTCGAATAATAAAATTAATAGACTAAGTTTTCCATTAAGGCTTTATTTTGGCTATCAACAAAATGAATAGAATAATGTTTTACAATAAGTAGTTTTATTCTTAGGTCAAGAGCTGTTGACTCCTTTCGCAAGTTACCTGGCAACAGCTTAGGCCAATTCAACATAAAAGCGGGAATACAAATGAATGTGGTTAAACAAAACAAGTAAAAGAGTAAAAACAAGTTGAATGAAAAGCTGTCATCGTGACTGACTAAGAACTGAACTGAACTCAACTTCAAGCATCCGCCCACTCAATTCTGAGTTGCCAGACTCTAAGTCAACTCCTTGCCAGAGTTTGACAGCCTGCCGAGGCTTTTCAAATTGAATCAACACAATTTTCTTTTCCAGCTGCCGTCGTCTCCATCGTTTCCTTCACGTTTTCTCCATTCCCCTGTCTCCAGTTGCCTTTTGTGCATATAGAAGTGACCGGAGAGATGACTTTCGTCATGGCGGCACTCGGCAAGCCACTTAATTACAAAATAATAAAGATTCCTCAGCCAGACACTGACGCCTTCATTAACACAATTCTGATGAGCCTACCTCCCCCATTTCACCATTTTACCATCCGAAAGTTATTCTAATTTGAGCTTGAACATTGTCCACAATGACCTGGTTACTTTTGTTGCTGCTTTCCCCCCAGACACGATGTTAATTTCAATTTGTAAAGTCGAGAACGTTGTCTGCCAGTAGAGACCTCTGGGATCTGGCCAGAAACAGGTATATGTATGTATGTGTAAGTGGGCCTAGTTGTGGCTTTGGTTGTGGTTGAATTCGTGTTCGGTTTGCCGATTTGATTATTAATTGAAATTATGCTCGTCGGGACAACGCGTATTGAATTTCTGACAGTTTTGGCAGCCAGCCACCGTATCCCTTTCCAATTTTACCCTAATCTCCAATACTCCAATCCCCCATACGCAGCAAATCCAATTAATTTGGACCACTGGACAACTGCGACTATTGACCATGTCAAAACTATATATTCTAGTTTCTTTTAATCGAGTATAAACTCCCATTTAGGCAATTAGATAATTTGATTTGGGCTAGGCCAATAGATAAAACCAAATGAGCATCAAGTTTAAAAAGCTCATCAGAAATGCAATAGAAAATTAACATTTGGATAAGTAATTAAACAAATATTTGAATTGTCTTGTTAAATGTTTTTATAAGCTGGAATCATCTTTTAATTCTAAATATATTTTTTATAATATTGAACCTACATCATTTGTGCTGGCAAAAAAAGGCTAAAAATTCCTGAAAGTTTTTTAATTTTTTTTTATAATTTGTTTAAGTAATTAATGATATTTTAGTGTATATCTTGAAAAATATTAATAATATTTATTACTTTTTAAAAATGTATCTAGTTTTTGAAATATAGTAAATGTTTTTTGACCAATTTTAATTTTATTTATATAAATCACACTGAATTATTTAATTTATTTTAACTTTGAAAATAATTCAATAACTATAAATTCTATTAATTTAAAATCTGAGTACACAAAATAGGTTTCTTATTAAGAACATTTGCCAATCGGTTGAATACACCTTCTCTATAATTTCTGACTGCTTCTGCTTTGACATGCTGCAACATGTCAGGACATGTCTCGACTAGTTTTTCCTGTTGTTTCTTTGCTTTGTTTTTTTTCTTTCTTCTGGCTATGAACTCCTCTGACATTTATGATGACAGGCGGTCATGTTGTGCGTCATCCCCGATGCCCAGTCGTGGTGCCAGTTCCAGGTCTCGTTCCAGTTCCAGTTGCCATACCAGGTCCATGTCCAGGACCAGGTCCAGGACGAGAACGAGGACCAGAACCAGTCACAACTGATGTTGACACGTGCTACATCATCATAGCCGGCGATTCTTTTGCGTTTTTGCTCAGCTGTCGTTTCTCTGAGGCACGTACAAAACATAAAAGTAACTGCACTGCGCTTTGTTGAAATAGTTGCAAAAGGAAGCGAGCTCCAAAGCACCACAGGACCATAGGACCCGGCAATAGATGCACATAGAAACAAAAAAAAGCCAAAACAAAAAAATAAAGAAAAAGGCCAGCATATAACGGCCAAATTCAAACTGGACTTCAAAGTGTTAAAATTGCAGCGTCACGGCATGTGAAAATGGTTGTGTGTGTCGGAGATTGTGTGTGAGGGATTTCAACTGAGTGCAATGCACTCAAAAAAAAAAAAATACAAGGAAAACAAATCTATGCAGACGTCAGCCCAAAATATGAAAAAGCAAAAAAATATATAGACTAATGACAACCCTAATGCTGAGATGCCACACACAAAAGATAACATGTCTCTTTGACAGACTCCGTAGAGTTTAATTTAAGAATGCAGCAAGATGAGAAAGATTTTATGGGAGACATATTCTTTTGATGCTTAAATAGAATCTGATTTAGCGAAACTGACAACTCATAAGGCAAGCTCAACATAAAGTAGCACTGAAAAATATTGAGGAATCGGTAGGTTTAACACCTTCTGAGAATAAAACATGTGGGAAAGGCTATAGTCGAGCTCACGACTATAGGATACCCGTTACTCATTTAAATTAATTAAAAATAGTTTTTATTGTATGCTTTTGGCCAATTACATTGCTTAAAACTTAAATCAACCATTACTTCCGTTTTGGGTGACCGATAATGTTGCGATTAAGTAGAATAATAGCTTATGATAATAGATAACATTATCATTAGCGGAGGCGGGAAGGGCCGTGGCAAATATTTCCAACAAACTTGATCGGCGTAGAGTTTACATAAGACTGTGTGCCAAATTTTGTTGCTCTAGCTCTTATGGTCTCTGAGATCTATGAGCTCACACAGACGGACGGACAGATGGATATGGCTAACATATATAATATAGTAGCATTTTAACATTCTGTTAGTTTTTTGGTAGCGAAACTGACAACTCATTAGGCAAGCTCAATATAATATGACACTGAAAAGCAATGAAAATAACATTAGGATGATAACATATCTGATATAACATAGCAGTATGTTAACATTCTGTTTATTGGCTAGAACAATATTTAACATATCTGTAAATAATATCTTTAATAGCACATATTTTACAACTTATATTTATACATTTTTAAAAATATATATTAAGACCTATACATATTTTCAAGAGACAACATGCCAATTATAGGCAATAAAACAAACTTTTGAAGACTTTGAATTAGAAGCTGTTGGTGGTTTTATATTTTATTTATTTGGCATACCATGAAATGTGTCATTCATCGCCCTTCTTCTTACTTAATATTTTCGAGCATTTCTAAAAACATTGCCTCCTTTTTAAAGATTCATATTTTTTACCCTGTAATTTACTGGTCAGTTGAGGTCCAAGCGCAAATCGCTTACATCGCAGTATCTAATGATTGCATGATATATTTTTTATGATGCTTCCACGAATTTCTTAAATGCTTCGCTTTGTATATTTGTGCATATTTTGTTCGTTCTCCTTTGTAATAATTTTTTTGTTGTTCATTTTTCTGCTGTTGCATAATTTATGCAAATTTAAATTTCGCACTTGACGGCACTTGCGGTTTGTGCTTTGACTTTTTGGTATTTTTGGCATTTTGTTTTATGAGTTGGTCGCCTGCTCATTTTATGCCACTTGCCTTTTGTCTCTCCTTACAATGTTTTATTTACAGCATCAAGAGAGGAGGAAGAACAACAGGAATTTTACAACATTCTCTGCTCTCATACAAAATGTCAACATATGTAACGAGAAAAATTATGAAAAATGCTCGGCAATTGGCAATTATGTGAGGTAATCATAAAAAGGCGCAAGCATTAAATTTTAACGAGTCATTACCAAAAAGGGTTAAAGGTGGGAAAAGCAGCGCTCAAATTTTGTAAGCTCTTCAGTGCAAATAATTTATTGAGTTGAGCCTGGCCAACACTTCGTTTGGCCAAGACACAAGTTGAGCCATTTGCCATTTGGCTTTTAACGTTTCCATTGACATCGCATTGAACGTGATGCCGCAACTGTGGATTCGTTAGCACAGTTTTCGCCAGGATTTTTTCTTCTGTCTTTGGAACTGCATCAACGCGTCAATTGCGTGGCCAATTAAGCGATTATCGATTGCTGAATTTATCGTCAGCTTTTAGTCATTGCAAAAATAAAACCTCAATTAGGCGCTTGAGCGACTGGCAAAAGTTCATAAGCAGATTGGTAAAGCGCTGACTGTGAAATTTCAGCGCCGCATTTTCATAAATGGATCAGGTGGGATAACAAGTCATAGAGTTCTCTCATTCTCATTCTCAGCTCCGACTTGGGATGGACTTTAAGCTGCTTGCTTTAAGCTAAAACTGTGTATGATTTAATAATTTATTCCTGGCCAGGGCCGCGGATTTTAGCACAGTTCAGTGAGTTGCAAAGAGCGGGGAGGAGAGCGCAGCACGAACAGACAGGCAGAAGGAGGAGATGGAGGAGGTACAAGGGAAAGGGTCGAACGTGGGTAAACACGACGCTGAAAATCATTGCAAGGATATAACCACAACAACAACAACAACTACAATAACAATAACAACAAGCAAGTGGGGAAATGTGCAGCAGTTTCCCTCTCATTCTCTCGCACTATGTCTGTCTCTGTCTCTGCTCGTCTGTGGTAATGGCATTGGCAACCTTTGTAGCTCTGCAGCAATCCTGCGAAAAGGATCTTTGTTTTCGCGACTCGTGTTTGTTTGCCCAGCTTTGGTTCGTTTCACTGCGTTTTGCGTTGCCTTTGCTTTGCTTTGGATTTGAGTTTGGGTTTGAGTTTGCTTTGCCTTCCCTCTCTCTCTCTCTCTCTCTCACAGATAGTTGGCACGGTTACCATGAAATCAGTTTCATCGTTCTCATAAATTCTTAAAGCAGGCATCATTGAAAAATTGCCAGTAACCTTCGGTTTATATGCTTTTGTTTCTGTGCATTAGCACAGCAAAAGAGACAGAGAAATACAGAAGGAGATAGAGATACTAACACAGACAGACTAGAGAAAGGGATAGAATCTGTGGCAACCTTTACATTGATTCAAACATGAATTGCACTCGCAGGCAGTCAAGTGAAAGTTGCCATTGACAAATCCACATGGAGACCAACAGCATTACGTAAAGAACGCTAAGTGAAGATACATTGAAATGTTTAAAGGTAGGTTTTCTTCTATTGTTTAAAAAAGCGATAATCTGAGAATTTTGTTTTGAAGCAGGAATAGGAATTTCGATATTAATTTAATGTATTTATAGCCTAAGTGAAGAAGAATTAAGTATTCTGAATTCGGCGGTAGAAAAAAGGAAACACATAAATAAAGAATTATACACTGGCTGCACTTTTAATTATTATTTTGCCACTAAATTAAAGCTGCATCTTAATTTTTTTTATATATAACTTTAAAATTCATCCCAAAACAAACATAGCAAATATTTTATTTATTATGTAAACTATCACTTTTTTCTTAAATAATAAGGCATCAATTAAAAGTATCTTCCCAATCAATTACCTTTATTAAAAAGCCTCTTCTGATGTAGTCAACGAGTTTATCTTATCAATAATCCTTTAATAATCTCAAATACTTTTCCCAATCAAATCATCTATCATCGTTTTTGCCCATCCAAAAATACACACACACACACACGCAGACATCAATATTGACAGAGGGCAAAGTTCAGTGCTCAGCAACAATTGTCAAGAATGTTTCCAGACATTAATCTAAATAGTTAGACACGTACAAACACATATTACTACCGCCTGCCCCTCAACGATCCTAAGGTCTACCACAAATTTGAGCCAGAAATATGTTCAACAACAAAAACTATTAACGCAAACACAACACTGACTTATTAGAGGGACCGCAAACGATAAGAATTTCGGCAAGCCGAAAAACCGCAGCTTGTCATAATAAAGGACTTGATGGGGCGCACGCTTATATGGGCAAGGCAACCGCAGGACATCCATGGCAGCGTACAAAACGAAGGCATTCACAGCCACAGACGGACCCAAAGGATCAAGACGGGAGAGGGGACAGAAGCAGTTGGGGTCCCAGTGATGGACATGGGCCAAGGCATTCGGAACGTGACTTTGTGATTTTATTGGCGTCGAAAATGCCACACGTACTCTGTAAGGATTTGCCTTTGTGGGTAGCCAGCACACACACATACACACACACACAGAGGGACAATCACATATCCTTTTGCATTAACACTCAACTAGTCGAGAGTCCTGAATGATTTTTATGACTATGTTTAGTGAAAAAAAGGGATTCAAGCTGATTGCTCCCTGAAGAAAAGTCTTCTGAACAGAAACTCGAACCCGTTCAACTGGAGACTGTCAAGCATAATTGCCCACCAGAGTTCTTCCTGCCAATTAAAACTTTAGTCACAACTCTATAAATAATCAGGATGCAACAGCAAAATTATATAAATAAAATGCAAGGCCTTTCACTTGAACTTTGTCCAAAGCTGAATTTTATAAGCACTAGAAAATTAATACCTATTTGTAAAATTAAATTAATTTGAAAATCACTAAAAAAAATAACTTATCAGATTAATTTAAAATGCCTTAATCATTTAAATAATTTATTTATAAAGTTCTTATTTATAAATTAAGATAGGAATAAGTATTAGAATAATATGAAGTACAGAATTAAATTAAATAAATAATTTAATTTAGTAACTCACCTATCACACCCAGACATGAACAAGTCTTTTGACACAGCCTTTGTATAGAGAATGTACAAGGAAATGCTGCAGGAAAAATGAGAATAATTTCATTTGATTTGGCAAAAGGCAAAGACGACGCCAAAGACGGAGGCGCCACAACCGCCGCTTGAATAATGCAACCAGGAGCAATTTAATGGAAAGTCGTCTCTGAAGTTTCCTTCTTAAAGCCAGGCAAATGTTTCAAGTGCAAAAACAAAAACGGAAAAAAAAAAATGCAGAAAATTTTCGGGTAAGAGTAAAAAAAGAGGCGGCAAAGCAAAAGCATTTTTTGCGTAAAGGGAGAAATTGAAAGACAGCAGCCGCCGCGTCTGCCTTGTCCTTTGGTGTTGCTTCTCCTGTTGTTGTCGTTCTTGTTGTTGCTTTTGTTGTTGCTGTTTGTCCTGGCAGCTGCAATTCTGGCTGCGGATTTCCTGATGATTTTATTGGGCCGCCAGCAAACATTTTTGAGTGTAGCCAACGGCGTTCACGACTGCGGAATGCGCCAAAGTATTTGGTAACTTTGTTTTCTTCCTTTCCTTTCTTTCTTTTTATTTCGTATTTTTTTTTCTTTTTTCGTGCAAAAGTAAAAGGCATAAAGGATTAAGCGTTTGTGCCGGCAGGCCTGCAAATTGTTGTGAAATTTTGTTTTTAAATTTAATTTCCACTTTGTAGTCTCTATTCGTTGATCTCGAAATTGAAGCAGACAAATAAAATGCTAGAAAATACAATATTGAATGTAATGGAAATCAACAGCAATAAGAGCAGAAAGTGTGAGTAAAAGTTTACACCCTCGCACATGTGCAACGAAGCATTGCGTTCTTTAAGATGCCAGCTGGCATTCTGTGGCAGCTTGAACAGCATCCTGGCATCCTTGTCTCCTTGCATCCTTGCAACGTTGCAGCCATTTTCACTTGCCACTGCCTTGTGCGATATTCCAGCAGACAGCCTGCCGGCTACTTATGACTCCAAAGTCGAACATAGAAACCAGGCCAAGATACACACACTCACACACATTTATATATATATATTATAAGTGTACACAATATTTCGTAACAATTTTTCCTTGGGCTTTACGTATCGCTGCTTATAGACTGTGGCACAGCTCCTGGCACTCACTTAGCGGTGAGTGCAAATTCTCTGGCTTCACATACGAACACTCGCATGAATCTCTGAGTGTGAGTGCGAATCTTGGCTGAGTGCTTGTTTACCTGGCTAAAGTCCCCTCTTCCCTCTCCTCCCCTCAGTTTCAAGTTTCGAGTGCGTGGGTTCGTTAAATATTTGCTTTGGTTATTACACAACACTTCAAATACACCATAAATGCCATCGACTCTCAACACTCACTAATCAACCAATTTCTCACTGTTAAAACTGATTAAGGACAACTTAAGTTAACTGTTGGTAAGCCCAAAATCTAGAAATTTTAGTTGCTATGTAATCCAGATTGATCAAGAAAGTTATATACTACATTAAATATTAATTAAATCATGTTCATATTTATGGCAGTGCTCCAAAATAGTGTTACTTAATTACTCCCACTTGTTGCCTATTAAAAGTCGACATTAAGTTTAACATGCCATCAAAGGTACAAAGCAAAAATTAATATATGAGATATTTGAAGTCATTATTATATAAACAATATTGTAAAGAAATATCTGAATAATGTTAAAATGTTTTGTGAACTGTATCAAATATATATTATCTTTGCAAACCACAACGATTCAAACTAAAAGGGAACATAAGTTAACCATATTACCTATTACTGTTACACATACATTTTACACATACTAATGAATATTAATTGTGATAATATAAATAATTATTATTTTTTTTATTACTATTAAATTCTTATCGATTTATATAAAGAAATTTAAAACTTTCAATGTATTAACCCGCATTTATACATTAAATTTAAGTATTGTTAATAATTTTAGTGATGCAAATTAAAGATTAAACTTTATTTATATTTAGAAATGAACAACGTAAGTTTAATTCAATAACTCTTGTTTTCACACTGCTCTATGCTCCTCTTCACCCAACTTACTTCATTTCTTTTCCAACCATGCACTTTAATCAGAAGTTTTTTAAACAGCACTCGCAAACTATGGAGAGCAAAGTTTAAAGCTGCTTTAAGTACTTGTCAGGTGACAAAAAGCCAAATGTTAGCAGGTAATTAGCAGAAGTGAACTTAAAGAAGCCAAGAAAAATGTACGACAAGACAAGTTAGAGTTGTGTTCGAGTATTTGGCAATTCACGGAAGCCAAGAAAAGCAGTTCGATGAAAGTAGTACTTTAGTCCAAGTTTAGTTGAATCTTTGGCTGCATTTCAGATGTGAATGTACGGCCCATTGAAGAGTAGAAAGAAACAAACATTTCCCACATATGTTTCGCATTTTAATGCGCTCCAACACCTCCACTTCCCCTCGACGCATTTGTTGCCCCCTCTGTATGCGACATTTAAGCGACAGCCGTGGGACACAAACACACAGAGAACAACTGACAAACTGACAGTGAAATGACAACGTGGCGCAAAAAGTGCAAAATGCAGACAGATCCGAGCCAATGTCTGTCCAACAGTCCATAGTCTCCTGTCTCTGCTTACTTTCTGACTTCCTTTTTTTATTTTCCCGTCAGATTTTTGTGCAGTGACTTTGATTTTCACACAACGAGGCGTATGCGCAATGTTCGAGCATGTAAGTTGCGGTTTTTCGCGTTGCCTGGCTTCAACTGCTTGTGAAATCGCGTTGTCGATTGCACAGAGGCTTAAGGCGAAAGCCTCGAGGTCTCATTATTGATTTCTTCGACTAATTAGGAATTGGCAATGGTTCAGTCACGTATTCAACTTGTCTAACTTTTCGGCCAAGTATTTTAATTGCAATTTTTGGGGGTTGAGTCTATTGATTTGTCTTCAAAGTTTTCAGCCATTCAGATGGAAGAGCAGGTGAGACTGCATATCTGACAAATTGTTTGTCCCTCTTCAGAGTGTGTGCGCTCATTTGCATAATGTTGCCTTGACATTTAGTTTTGGGGGAATAGAAGCTTCGCCAAGTCAGGTCAGGTAGTTGTTAGTCACCTTGAACCCGTTGCATACGAGAAAGGAGAGCTACAATCATTTATCAAATGAAAAGCCCTTTTGTGTTGTAGAGGAAAAGTGTCATCCTAAACGCTCCAACGTTAACCTTAGCCGACGCCCACGCTTATCTGACCGGTTACACTTGACGTATACGTATTTTCTGGAGGCAAATGATTAACGAGTCAAGTGCAAGACAGCACGAGCAAGCTTTTCTGCCTTGCTGGCATTGAAACAAGAGCGGTCTATTGATTGCGATGTGTCTTGGAAGTTTTTAACAAATTCATAAATATTATAATAATAAGTAATTCATATACTTAAAAAGGGAAATATAAAAAAAGAGTAACAAGATAAAATTCTTGTTAAAAAAAATCAATGAATTGAACTTTCAAAGTTTTAACAAAATCTGAATATTCAGAATAATAAAAAAACACAAGGTGTTTAAAAACAGAGGTTTAAAGAAGATTATTTAATTAATTTATTTTGTATTTAGACAATTATTTTAAACAAAATTTGTTATTCAAATTGATAAATAAATCTGTAGAAGATAGATAAAGAAAGCCTTTACTTAATTTAATTAAGAGCAACCAAAATATAAACAAGTAATAAGCGTAAGTGAAAATTTGAAAACTAAGCTTTGATACAAGCTTGCTAATTTTTAGATAATAGATTGGTTTATCGTCTAATTAACTTTTATAGAGTTTTTCTTTCATTAGTATTAATATCAATGCACTAAATTGATCTAGTTTTTCGTTGTTTTGTGTTAATTGATTTCATTGTTGTTTCCCCGGGGCTTGTTGCAAAAGCTGCCAACGAGAATGCAATAAACCAGTCAACCGCAACGGCTTCACTGTCGGAACAGCGGGATGCGAGGGAGTCAGTAAGCTAGCCAGGCTAACAACATATTTTAGCCACGAAATTTATGCAACAACACAGCACTAAACGAATAGAAGAGGCCTTTTCAATAGCAATAGCAACAAAGGCATTGAGAGCAGTTGCAAACGACAAATGCAAACAATGCTGATAATTTTGTTGCCGCGGCTATTTTGCAACAACAGAGAGGGAGAGAAAGAGTGAGAAAAAGGGAATAGAAGGGAATAGAGAGTGCTTGCAACTTGTTTAAAATAGTCAGTTGGTCAGTTGCACAGAATCCATTGGCACGCCACAGACAAAAATAGTTAACTTTGTGCATGCCACATCTAAATTATGCAGGCAACACAAAACAGGACACACTGTAGCCTACTTACGTCCCCTCTGGACCACGCCCCTTTCTCCTCCCCGCTTTGTGTACTTGTTTGCTAAACGTCTGACTTCCACTCTCTCTCTCTCTCTCTCTCTCTCTCTCTATCATTCTCTTGCTCTCTGTTTGCATTTGGCATTCAAAAAGTTGTGGCAAAATGAAATTAAGACTTGAAGACTTGAAAGTGGATTTAAGGCTCTTTGCCTGAAAGTACTCCGAGTATACCAAATGCAGCTCATTTAAACACATGTCACAATACTTTCGCACAGCTGTCACTTTGACAATTTTCTAGATGAGTTTCCTGCGATTCCAGCTCCCCCCTCTCATTCTCCTCGCCTTCGTCTCCTTGTGCTTTGTGCAGAAAAGAAGAAAAAAATCTAAGCTAAGCTGCTGCCTTTGCCTTATCGCCTTATGCGTAGGTTTGTCAACGTCATCATCATAATGTTGTCCTCGACACACACACACACACACACGCAAACACACACACACATAGAGGGAGAGAGAGAGAGAGAGAGTAATGCGTTGTCTCGCTCACTTCTTGTCGAGACGCGTAATGAAAACTTACATCAATATTACGAGTATTAGAAAAATGGCAGCAGCTGCGGTTTTTTGCCATTGCCAAGTGTTGGATTCCCTTTGGCAAAGGTGTCTCATCTGGGCAGAGCTTTAAAGCTATTGCAGTATATTAAAATATGATTATTTACTGCTTGGTAATTGACATCGGTGTGGGCAACAAGTAGCAAATGTTATTATTGCAATTAAATGGGTCTAGACTTTAAGATCAAAATTTAAATAATTTCCTTGAGTATAGAAGATTTGTATCAACTAAATTTGCTTGCCTTATAAATAGGGTGTATTAATTAAGATTAAAGACTATTGGGATAACGATTATTAAAGGATTACTTTCAAAGTACTATTTTAATTTCGATTATTTGGAAACTTTTTTTTTTTTTTTTAAATTTTCTGAATTTTCACCAATTTTATAATTAATGATTTTATTAAAGTAATTTCATGACCCTAACATTAATTTCACATTGCCTTTATAATTCTAATACTATACTATTCATTTATCGTTAATTTTTCTGACTGATTCTCATATGATCTTAAAGTTTTCTCATTTTCCAGTTCTTTATCGCGTTTTTCAGATCTTACTTCATAAAATTAATTTTATAAAAATATCTTTATTTGCCTCGAAATGATTTTCAATTTAATTTCATTTAATTCCTTTACTTTCTTCTGTTTCTCATCAACTTTCAAAGTAGCTTTCCCCGTTTCCCTTTTCTTCTCAGATTTACGACAAAGTCTGAGCATTAAGCAAATGATAATTCATGGACTGGTTGTAATATCACTGCGGACGGCAGTCCGCGCTAGTGACGAAAGCAGCACGAAGGATGCGAAGGCGACTAGCATATATACACAGGAAGAATGGAAAATTTGCTATGACTGTCCGATCAGGTCGAGTTATATACCGATCGCAAGGTATTAACTTAACTTACAAATGTGCATACTAAGACTTTTAGAAACTCACCTGGTTCGTGAGATAAACAGGTGTAAGTGGGAGGGGAAAAATTTAAATTATTGGAGCTAATGGGGCCGTTGGAGCCTTTTTGATTTTTATTTTAATTTTTTACTATTTTAATCAAAAATACGCGTCGAATGACACCTTGATCATCAAAATCCGATCACTGGTTCAGAAGATAATTAATTTTGAAATTTTTGGTGCACCTTTCAAAACGAGATGAAAAGTCAGTCTGTTTGTTTGTTTGTTTGTTTGTTTGTCTGTTTGTCTGTTTGTCTGTTTGTCTGTTTGTTTGGATCAAATCGTAAATTTAGCTTAAAAGTTTGAATGAGGACTTGTTCCCGATCAAAAATCTAGAAACGTTTGTTCTACGACTTTTTCGAAAAAAAGCTAGTTTAGCGGGAAATCGCTAAAAACCGTTAAAATTAAAACCCCTATAGCATCCAAACGATATGAGCTACAGACGTGATCTATGTATCGTTGGAAAGGTGTTTTGAAGGGCTTTTAGGCAAACCTTCAAACTTTTTTTCTAAAGTGCATAGGTAAAAATCAACAGGTGAAATAAGATATTTTGTCCCAGATTTTGGCGGTTTTTGAGAAAACGCTGCCTACGATTTTTTTTAATTTGCAATATGTTTGAGCTTGTAAAATTTCGCGTTTTTTGATATATCATTCATAAATTTATGTTGATTGGTTTGGAAGATATAACCTATTAACTGAATATATACGTTTTACTTTGAATTGAAATAGGACAGCAGCAGCAATTACATTTGACTAACAGTCCAGTAACAATGAAATCTATTATTAGACAGTCGTTCTTAATGATCGCCAGTGGCGCAAAGTGTAGAGCGTCCGATTTTTTCATGAATTCTCAGCTCGGGTTTCGGGTTCAAATCCTGGCACGGACAAAACTTTTTTTTTTTTTTTTAATGTTTAAATGCAATTAATTTGAAACGTTTGTTCAACGACTTTTTCGAAAAAAAGCTAGTTTAGCGGGAAATCGCTAAAAAACCGTTAAAATTAAAACGCCTATAGCATCCAAACGATATGAGCTACAGACGTGATCTATGTATCGTTGGAAAGGTATTTTGAAGGGCTTTTAGGCAAACCTTCAAACTTTGTTCTAAAGTGCATAGGTAAAAATTAATAGGTCAAATAAGATATTTTGTCCCAGATTTTGGCGGTTTTTGAGAAAACGACGCTAACGATTTTTTTTAGCTTTCAATATGTTGTAGTGTGTAAAATTTCCCGTTTTTTGATATATGACACAAAATTTTACCGATGGGCTTGGAAAATATTACTTATTAACTGAATATACTTTTTACCTTTACACTACTGCATGTACATATGCAGTATGTTAATGTACATGTTAATCGCCAAAAGCCACAGAATCCAAACAATAGAAGCTACAGATGTGATCTATATATCGTTGGAAATGTATTTTGAAGGGCTTTAAGCCTAGCTGTAAACTTTTTTGCATAAAACACAGGTAAAAAGGTAAGCCTAGCTGTAAACTTTTTTGCATAAAACACAGGTAAAAAGCTTCAGGTGAAATAAGGTTTTTTTTCCCCACATTTCGGCGATTTAAGAAAAATCTACGTTTCAAATAAGTTTTAAATACAGTTGAACTTTCCTAACTCGAACTTTTCTAACTCGAATTTCTCTGTAACTCGAATTAAATGAGTGGCAGTAAAATTAATAATCTTAGGAAAAAGAACTCTATAACTCGAATATTTCCCTAACTCGAACCTTTTCTTTGGATAATGGTGATTCGAGTTAGGGAAGTTCGACTGTATGTTATTTGTTGTAGCAATTCAATTTCGCGTTTTTGACTATAACACATAGCCGTCAAATTTCGTTTGGGCAAGATATTACCTGTTAACTGAATATACCTTTTACCTTTACACTTCTGCATGTACATATGCAGTAGCATGCATACAGCAGCAGCAAAGTGTCATAGCAGCCAGAGTTTGAGAGTGCTACTAGCTTTTGCGCTTGGCATGTGTGTTTTAAGGGAACCAGTGTTGGCAGACTGTTTGTTTTAGCTTGTACAAAAAATAAACAAAGTTGATAGAATGAAATTTCAAAATTTCTGATATCTTATTCAAAAATTTCTGATATCTTATAAAAAAACCTCTTTACGAGGTAAAAGTCTAGTGACGAAAACAGTTATATGCCCCAAAATTTCTGATATCCAATTTTGTGACGAATAATATTAAGTTTGACATAAAAATTATTTTAAAAAAAATTTTTTCATTCGGCACTGCGCAAAACATTGAGTTTTATTTGGTATGAAGAATTGAGACATTTTGGCGCAATGTGCCGAGTGCCAAAATTTTTTTTAAAATAATTTTTATGTCAAACTTAATATTATTCGTCACAAAATTGGATATCAGAAATTTTGGGGCATATAACTGTTTTCGTCACTAGACTTTTACCTCGTAAAGAGGTTTTTTTATAAGATCCGAATATAAAGCTATTCTCAGGCACTGTAATAGTAGTTTGGTAGCATAAAATTTCATAAAGAGCACACGCCGGAAATAGGAAGGATGCGCTTTGTCGCCAATTCTCCCGGCTCTCGCCCAGTTCTCGCCCAGTTCTCTCAGTTCTCCCATTCTCTCGGTCTAGGAGTTGTCTCCCAACGCGTGTGCGGCTTTCTAGGAAGTAAATTTCGTTATCGTTTATTATTATTATTATGCGCGATGTGTGAAATGTCTGTGTATGTGGGCATCGCTGGCTTCCTTTCCTCATGTTTGTGTTGTGACGTGGGAAATGAATTTATATTCATAACACAAGACGAGCCCGACCGATGGAAAGATGGCCGAGATGGAGGCTGGGAGGCACAAGAGTCCCCGACATGCATACAAAGTGCTTTATGTGTTCCACAAGATGCTGAAGATGTTGTACTCGGTAGCATTCCATCAACAGCCAACAGACTAGCAAGTTTTTTGATTAAACCCGAGTGGAGTCTATGGAGTTCTTTTGAGTCTGGGGGTTTATTAAAGCAATGAGAGGAGAACCAAGTGCAGCTAATGGGGATTAGAACTGCAGCTGCAACATTTCTACATATTGATTACTAATTTACTTGCTGGGTACTCGTGTGTCTCAAGCTCTACCTTCCTAAACTTCACATATCACGTCAACACAAATGCAGATAACTCGATTTTAGGTAGCCCAGACCCAGCATTAATATCATAATGTTGATAATGTGCATGATGATAATGATGTTGATGATGCAGGAAAAGTTGAAACCTGCGTCCAGGCAGACATTCGTGTTGCAGAGTTCCCTAACAACTTGCTCTTCATATAAAATGTACAAAGCGACAGTGCAAAAGTAATTTTGGAACAGGCGAAAGGCGCAGGGACCTCAAGTCCTTCCAGCTGGATGCAGACCCAATATGAAGTTCCACTCAGAGCCACTCATGCAAGAAGTCAAACGGCAAACCTCCAGCTCCTCCTGCTCCAACTCCTCAGACCTCAGAACAATCGCACAACAATCAAAAAGCGTATGGAAGTCAAAGACGCCATGGGGCATAGTCAGGCCAACAGACAAAGAGACAGCTAGACGGACAGTCAGCCAGTCAGTCAGTCAGTCAGTCAGTCAGTTAGCCAGGAAGTGGTAACTGGTAACTGGTATCCTAAACCTGGTCACATCAACGGCAATGGGTTCGATGCAATGCAATAACTTGTGCCAAACTGACGACACCATGTCCTTGGGGTTCACTTTTTTGGCGCCGCATATGTAACGCTTTCTACTACTTTTTATCAGTCTCCCTCTCTCTCACATTACATGCATACATTTGTAAGAAAAGGGCACTATGGTCGTACGCACGAGTTCTCATCATGTGAAGCTACAGTCAGCGAAATATTAGTCAAATATCGAAAGAAAACCAGTAATAAATTAGCTTCAGGAGTGTGGAAGAAATACTAGATTATAGTTTAAGAATTCGCATTGTAAAATATTGTCAATTTATACACAATGAAAAAACGTTATTTTCTATTTTAAATTATAGGCCATAATAGATTAAAATCTCTGCTTTTACTTTTTTAGCAAAAAATAAATATTTAAGTTTAGTTTTACAAAGTAAAGAAAATTTAAGAAAGTAATTTTCTACCAAATAAAATGGTTCTTTTTTTTAAAAATAAAATTTAACAAGACTTTATAATATAAAATAATATTAAAATCTTTATTTTGAGTTTTAAAGATTGGTCGAACATTCGTTGTTAGTATTGGAGGAAAATTGGAGAAAAACTCAAACAAACTAAGAACGTATCATGCAGGATATGATTAGATATTTATTGAATGATTTCAAGAGCAGTGACTATTTTTCTGGAACTACTATTACGACAAATTTGGACCAAACATTGTTTGTCTGTTACTTATGCTTTAAAGTTTGACCGTCTAAATTTTGTGCAAACGAAATGAATATCTCCAGTTAATAAAGTAATAAATTATATAAAAATTATACTGAACTATTTCAGTTCAAAAAAATTTTTTTAGTTTTATAACATTGGGAATATTTACATAACTAGGATATTCGGAAACTCTGATATTTGTGTTATTTTATGAAGTGATATTATTTGTAATGACAACAAATACACGGAAAAATGCTTCTTTAAATTTAAATAATATCTGGGAGGTATTACAATAAAAAATATCAAGCAGTACAAATAGGACATTTAAAGATTGAATATATTAAGATAAAAAGTAGGACAATTTTTAACTTAAATTCACACTCACCCAAAATAGCATACAATAATATCAAATATACAATATTTCATTTCCTTGCTTGACATTTTTTTATAAATTAACAAATTATTTTGCTGGGTGTATTCTCAATGGTTGCACTGCGAAATCAAGCACAAATCGAGCAAATTGCATATTTCTTTCGCTGGCGATTTAATTTTTTATGCGATATGCAGAGAGTCAAGAGTCAAGAGTAAAGAAGTCAGTCGTCAGTCGTCAGTCGTCTTCAACTCCGACCACATCCTTAGGTTTCCACTTGGCGCATTTTCTCTTCAGTTTTTCTTTACGCTCGTGTGTGACTTGTAAATTTCCCCTGTTGAAGTGCAGCAGAGGCGCTTGATTGAGCGCACGTTTTCCCGGTTTCCCGGTTTCCCGTTTTCAGTTGCAAGACTCGAATTGCGACTCTCTCAGACAGTGCATTTCACTAGACTTTTTTATTTAAAATATAGTTTGATATAGACTCATGTTCATCTCCATGTGCTCCACGAAATTAAACAAAACGGCATTGGGCTAACTCTTTTTATTTCCCAAGTGCCGAAAGCTGGGCGCAATTTTCCTTTTTGGTTATTTTAGAGCTCTTCCTCTTCCAGCTCTCGTACGTGTTTTGATATTTTATTTAAGTTTTGCAATGCATCACAATCCACATTCCCGTGGTGTTAAATTTCCGCAATATCATTATCAGCATCATTAGAATCATTGTCCTTCATCAACCCAACATGCAGATGAGATCCCATCTCTTTGTGTGTATTAAAGACACTTCCATGGAAGTCCCTGTGAATCCTGAACAATATTTCTGCATGTCATGCATAGCATGAGTATGTAAATTTTTGCTACTTTTTCTCCTCTTCTCTCTCTTTGTCTATCCCCTTTGTGGGGATAACATTATACAGTATTAATGTGGAAAAGTAAAGCGTTGATTTCACATCTATATGTCTTCTCTCTTTCTCTTTCTCACTCGTTCTCTTTCTCACTGGACGGACAAAAGACTAGAGCATACACCCTCAATGCGAAGGCGCTTGAAAAATGTTGCAAAGATGCAAAACAACTGTTGGCAGTTTGTCAAATTTGATTTGTCATACATCAAATGGCTTTAAAATGACACCGAGGACAGGCAGAGAGGGGGGAGGAGGACTCCACAGAGGGGGGAATTGTGACACGTAGAACCACATGAAGTGAAAGCTGTGGAATTTTTTAAAATGGAATTTGTGGTGAATATCGCAAAAGTGATGATGTGGAAGATGGCCTGAGGGTTGAATAAGGAATAAAGGATACTAAAATGAAGGCAGCCAATGTAAATCAGACCATTTTTATACGCAGTGAAAACAAAAGACAGAAGTCCAGGAGACATAAGTTTTTGTAAGTTTTTCGCATATCAATTCACTTATTATTTACTTTTTCAATCAATTTTACATTTAAATAACATTCATGGATTTATCTATATTTAAACATACCATTTGATTTTAATTTTCTTCTAAAAATGAGTATTTGTCATTTTGATTATAAGACCACTGACTTTTGTATTTATTTTCTCTTTTGTCTTGTAAGTAACACTTATACTCACAATTTCTTCTATTATTCTATAGCTGATTTAAGCATAATTTGTTCATTTATTTGGTTCACATTTTCTTATCCCAATTTCTGCAATCCTTCTGCATTTCTCGCCATATACTTACGATTTCTGCTATTATTAAAGGCTGAGGAACCTGTTTATGGTATATGTAAATAAATCTAAGTATAAGCTTAACTTTTCGCATATTTTCCAAAGCTTGTTACTTCGGCAGGTCGGTCTTAATAGTCGTTTCATCATCCTGTTCGCCATGATGACGCATACATTAACTGCGCTACGGTCACAAATTGAGGCTACTTCTGTGAGCTTAAGTAGCCCACTCATTTACCTAATATTCTAATATAAATTTAACGCACTCCATCAAAAGTGCAGCACTCGAGGGGCAACAACAGACCACGGTGGCATGCCCCAGTGTGGCACAAAGATGGAGAATGAAAGGCAGAGAATGGGAAAGTGCTTATGAACACCGCTGGAATACCGGCAGGAACTGACGCCAGTCAGGCAAACACTTTAGACCAACTAAACGGAGCCTGTTGGCCGGGACAGACACACACACACAGAGGCAGTTTGAAGGACATGAAATGAAACTCATTTGCCTCATTGGCCTTGTGCAGAGAAGAGAAGAGAAAAGTCCTTAGTGGCGAATGCCACAGTTGGTTTTTCCCCCGGACCTGGCTGGCATTTGTGCAGCGTGACACGCAAATTGCCAGGAAACATACACCTACACACACATACCTACACACACACACACACACACACCTACAAACACAAGTGCAGCATGTTAAACTTTGCCTAGGACAAGCCAAGTGGGAGCACAATGGACTCCGACAGCCCAGACATTCATTTGTTGCTCCAGAGAGAAGAGAGAGAGAAAGGGGCTGATGAGGTGAAGGGAATGAGTGGGAACTGACCATGTCTAATTTGTTGGCAATTATGTTGGATGGACGTCTCCGGACTGAGTCACATTAGCATAATTGTTGTTATGAACAACGCGTCTCAGGTGTGACTTTCATGAAGTTACATCAAAGTGCAGTCCATCTGTCAACTTGTGCCATAATCTGGCAACATAACAGTAGCAGTTAAATGAATGTTAACTGATATCGACTGTGATTTCAAGTCCTCTTTTATGTGTACGTACTATGTTACATATATCCTAATCCCCCATCGATATATGGCCAACAAACAATTCGATTATTGCCGTGCTTCCTTCGAGCCAACTTAACTAACCCTAATTGCTCTTTCGGACCACATGACCGCTCAGTGCTCTTCAATTACCAAACAATTAAGTGGGCGTGTCAACTGGCCACAGGATCCCACAGGATGGCCAAAAGCCAAAAGCCAAAAATCAACAGCCAAAACCAAACTGGGCAAAAGTAGTCTAGTAGCTCACTTAGAGCAATTTTATTTGTCGCCCACTTTAAAAAACACTTGACATAAATTAATTATAATATGCTTGTAAATGTGCAATATAATTGCTGTTGTTCTCCTTGTTATTGTTGTTGCTGTTGTTGTTGTCGAGCTAAACAATTAAGTGCAAATTGTAAAACATGCTGAGTTGCGGTCTGTGGCCAAGTTTGTGTCTCTGTCTTTGTCTCTATATATTTCTCTGTCCCTGTCTCTGTCTCTGGGTTCTCTGAACCCGAAAAAGAACCCAAAGCTAGTTGAGGTTTTGCATTTGACTGACTCTTACGGTTGAAACTTTGTTTCCACACAGTTGTTTAAGTCATTAAGTTACTTAAATTGAAAACAAATGAGTTTTACGAATTTACTATTTCAGTTGCTTGTAATTTTAGAGAAAAAGCAGGATTAATTAAGTGTACGTAATGAAATCGCTATTAAGTCAATTAAATATATATGCTAATACTAATAATATATTGCAGAAATTATTTTCTTAGTTTTCTTAAGTAATTAGTAAAGTTAAACATTTTCTACTGTCAGTCTAAATATTATCTTTTCTATGTATCGTTGTCGTATGTCTCTACAATCTATACATTTCACAGTTTGGATCTTAACAGAAATGTAAAAATATACTGCTGTTAAATTGACATGAATATTACCAATTTCCTAGCTTCCACTTTATTTATGTTACCATAAATGAGTTAAATTTTTCCTGCCAAAAGTAAATCATATAATTTTCACACTTAGTTGCTAAACCCAAATGTTAATGTAAGAGAACATCTGTTAACTTAACATTATTGCTACCTGTTAAATTGAAATTACATGAAGTTTTCCACCTTAACAGAAATCCAAGCATAATCGAATTTCATTTAGGTTAACAGCGAAATTTTCATCAAAAAACATATGAATTAATTGAATTAAATATTAAATTAAAAATCAGTAATCATTTGAAATGCTTTTCTGTTATCACTTGTAATCATACTCAATGCCTACTTGAAGGAGTACAAATAATATCATTATATATTCAATCTTGTCAGTTAGACTTCAAATTAAAGGAACCAAAATTAACTCCAACATACGCATATGCCTATTAGTAAAAATGCCCCCGATCCATCGATATCCCGCTTAAAGTGGGTCCAGATTCAACTTTTGTCCGGCGGCGCTTCCAGTATCGCTGAAGTTGTAATGCTGTTGCCTCTGGATGTGGTCAAGACGCGATTGCAGTTGCAGGGGAATACGGCGGTGAAGGGACAAGTTCAATACACGGGCGTCTTTGATGCTTTCGCCAAGATCTATCGGCAGGAGGGAATCTTTGCCTTCTGGCGTGGTATAATTCCCCCCTTACTCTCCGACACACCCCGGCGAGCCGTTAAGTTCATGGTCTTTGAGCAACTGAAGCCGATTTTTCTCTTCGGTGCTCCAAGCCCGACCCTGAAGACTTATGCTCTAGCTGGAGGGTGTGCGGGAATTGTGGAAGCCTTGCTGCAGAATCCCTTCGAGGTGATAAAAGTTACACAACAGGCGAATCGAAGGTATAGAGCCAGTACAGTAGCTGTTGCCAGAGCCATTATCAAGAATGATGGTTTTGGTTTCCGGGGATTCTACAGAGGTGTCGGTGCAACAGTTTGCCGCAATTTCATCTATCACATAATGTCCTTTGGTTTCTTTTGCACCATGAGGGATTCAACTCCTGATTGCAAGAGTAAGACAATGGAATTCTTCCGCAAAGTCGGACTGGCGTTAGTATCTGGCTGGCTGGGTTGCTTCTCCAGTATTCCCTTTGACGTGGCCAAGTCCAGAATGCAAGGACCACAGCCTGTGCAGGGCCAGATCAAGTATAGCAGAGTCCTTCAGACAGTCTCCACAATCTACAGGGAGGAGGGCATTAGAGCGCTCTACAAGGGACTGACTCCGCAGCTGATGCGAGGTGGCCCCGGTGCTGTCATTTTACTACTGGGCTATGAGTTTATGAACAATGTAATCCTACATAAATTAGTGAACACAGATTAGCTCTTGCAAATTGCAAGTCAAAGCAAAGTATTTAACAGATAAGGCGGAAGTTTGGTTTGGAAACAGACTTACACTTTTGCAGCTTTTATGTTTATTAATCTTTTTTTCACGATTATTTACAATTAAGTAAAGTACAGAAACAATATATTTATGCTTGATGCTTCTATTTATAGAGCAACCTCGAATATAACGATTGTATTTCTAAGCAAATTTGTAATGGAAATAAAGTCTGAGCATCGATTTGATCATCACAATAAAATCATTAAAATGTCAATTTATTGGGAATGACATCAACTCTGCGATTTTTTATAAAATTTTTTAAATATTGAAAAAATAGAATGTGGTGCTATATTTTTGGATTTCTCTATGGATATTAGTTAAGGACAATTCTTAGGAAATGTAGGATTAGCTTAATCTTAAAGATATACATTTATCTTATGAGCTGAAAATAAATATTCAAATAACTTTTCACTTATTCAAGAGTTCATCAATTTCAGCTTTGATAAGGTGCATAAATCCATTTTCTTCAGTTCCAATCCATAACGATTAGTCAATGGAACAGCAAATATCAAATATCATAACAATCGCAAACACTTGCAATGCACAATTAAGCAAACCGAGCAACAAATTAAACAACAACGATAATAACAACGGCAACTACATCTCATCAACAACAGCTAAACAATAAATGTGTTTTGGCTTTTCTGGGCAACTAGAATGTCTCCAGGGTCAATTACAAATGCATTTCCACACAAACACATTCACACACACACACACACACGCACACACACATTGTCAAGTACACATCTGCTTATACATACACAAAATATACATAGATTAGTATAATTACGAGAAGAGTCATGAATTGGAATGATGTCGATGTCAAGCTCAAAGGCATTTTACTAGGAAATTGATTGAGAAGAGAGATAGCGTGTGGGAGATGGAGTAAGATAAGGATATATATATTTATAGGAAGTGATATATATAGATAGAGAGGCAGGCATTTGGCAATTGGAAATCCAGCTTTTGATTTCATTTCATTACCCATTGCAAATTCAACTATGAATAATTGAATATGTGCATCGCATACTTTAAGGCATCAAATTGCCATTCCAATTGTTGTTGTTGTTATTGTTGTTGCCGTGCTTTTGGCTAATTCAGCTGGAATATGCTTATTATGCAATAAAACTAATTTAGCATTGCAATTTTGTTTACTTTGCCTCCCACAAAGTGAATCAATTTACAAATTTGTATTTAGCGTTTGATGTTTGTGTTTGATTGATGTCAGTTTAAAATTGCTTAATATTTAGCAATGATTGCAAATGGCTAATTGAGGTATAGCATACAGAGAGTGTTATAAGTGCAGTAGATTATAGGCTTAAATAACGAGGTGCTTTATTTCAAATATATTTTTATTTATTTAAAAGGAAATATTTCAAAAACCTATTTATATTTATTTTATATTTACATTTTATTATAAATACATATTTCAATTGAAACCTAACTCTCCTCACACTCCTAATCAATTAAAGTCCAATTACTAATCAAAATGCGCTTTTAATAAATGCAAAATAAAAAGTTGAATGAAAACGCTCAGTTGAAATTTATTTGTCCCTGTCAATTTTTATCTTTCTTTTTTATCTATGTATTTATCACTTGGTCACTCTTAATGCTCTATGCTTTTGTCTAGTCAATAAAATATGAATTATTTGAAATATTTAAGCGCAAAATAAATCAAATGCCAACACTCGGCATCAAAGCCAAAAATAATAGAGAGAAAAATGGCAGAGAAAACACAATTTACAGAATTTTCTGTTTTCTGTTTTTCTTTTTTCACTTTTATTTTGTTGTTGTTTCTTTTCATACTCGGGTTGAACACAAATTTTTTATCAGCAAACAGCACAAATTTCGTATACGCCATGTTATTGTTGTTAGTTGTCGTTGTTGTTGTTGGAATTGTCGTTGTGGTTGTCTAAATAAATTTTTTATTGACCATGGTTAACGCTTCAGTGAGCAATAAACGAACGAAAAACACGCAGCGTGGGCAAAGGGGAGGGACGGGAAGTGTGAAAAGCACAAAAACCTCGGAGAATTTTCAGTTCCCCGAGTCCTGTTGCTGCCACTCAGGCGAACGCCTCGAAGCATGCCACAAGTTATTTTACACACCCTCACACACACACACACAGTCAAGTGTGTTGGTGTATTTGTATGTGTGTGCTGTGTATTCTGTTGTCGGGTGTATGAAATAAAATGCTCGAATTACACATGTTATACAATTGTTGGGCGTAAATATGATTATGCTGGCATATCCAACAAGGCCCAAAAGCCAATCCAAGACCCTGTCCAAACTCAAACCCAAACCCAAACATCAATTCCAACCACAACCAAAACCAAACGAGCTTCTTTTCCTGTGATATGTGTGTATATTTTCGAGTGTTTGCCTTTCGCCTTGTGATTTTTATTCACTATACGACTTTTGAAGTACTTAGAATATTTTATTTTATTTGTCTAAATTATTTAAATAAGATAAGAAGCTTAATAAAGATATAAACATATTATAATTATGAACTATGCTTTATTATTTCACACAGATTCTTTGCAAATGTAGTTTTAAAGAGATAAAGCATTCAAATTTGAAGTAAAGTATTATATCTTATATTTACGTTTAAGTAAATTGTAACACGTGAGCTTATTATTATATATACGTATTCAAGCTCAATTTATTTTACTTCTAATTATGTTTTACTTCTACTACTTTTTCATCGATAAAATCATCAATGACTGATCGAATATATTTCCACTGTAATGTTAACCAAGAATCACAGAGAAGAGAGTATCTAGAGTTCATAAGGCAGTTGATTAAAGATCTCATGAATTCACAACACGTTTCAACTTCAGGTTGCCAAGTCGATATGAAAGTGTCAGACGCGTTTTATTCTTTTTGACTTGGCATTATTTTTATTTTCATTATTATTAATATTATTTTACTATAACGTGGTCGTTGCCCCTGAAAGTTTAAAGCGCCCACGTAAAGTGCTGTGAAAATGAAATGAAATTAATATGAAGTTTGACTTAACGCCTCATAAATCATTGTCCAATTTTCATGTCGCATGCCCGGCAGCAGCAAGTGGCAACTGGAAAGTGGCAAGTAGCATGAGCAGGACGAGGACCAGGACAATCTTGTGCTGCTCTGTCCTGGCTGCCTGTAACACAAACACACTTAAAATGATTGAAATATATGTTGGGAGTTGTATGCGTATAACATGGTGTTACATTGCTACATCATATCGTAGATATATACAGTATATATATTGGAATATGTGTATATAATGCTGGCTAGGATCGAAAACAGGACTGAAGACTGCAAACTTCCTCATTACACGCTTGTCACGTGCACAGTATATACGATTCGCTGCACACACATACACATACACACACATATACAATAGTACACAGTGACATAATTATACTTACACACACAGACTAACACCAGCGCATGACAGTCATTCATATTAATATTGTCGGTCAAAAAACCTCAAACAGACACTGTACGAAGACGAAGAAAGCCAAGAAAACATCGACGCAGACATGCACACACATTTTTTTTAAAGCTTTTTCAGGCCAATAATTGACTCGAGAAAAGAGATTTGAGATATTTTTATAAATTTAAAAAAATCTATTTCACTTAATTCAAAACTACAACACACTCATAGTCGCATGCAAATGTTTGGCAACTGCAACAACAATACTGATATCCCACTGACTTTTTATGTGATTTTTCATTTGTTTCACAAATAATGTAAAAGGTTTGCAACCCATTCTCCTTTTGTCACAACAAGTGCGAAATTAAAGTTTTTGCAGTTTATTTAAAGCCCATTATATGCAGACAATTGTCGAAATATATTTTGAAAATTACATATGTATAACCTTTTGAGCTAAGCGATATGTTTGTGAATTTATTCGGAAAAAACTACTTTTCATGCTAAAAAAAAAAATGTATAATTGTTTTATGTTCTCTCGCTCTAAATTAAAAAAATGAATTCTTATGTTTGAATAATATTTATTTAGACTTTTACTTGTATTTAGCTCATCAAATCAAAACAAACTTTGCTTAATAAAAAATATAATAAATAAAACTTTCACCTAATTAACTTTAATTCAACAATCATCCAAATTTAAGGCACAACTTAATTGCATTCATCAAACTCTTTCCCCTCATAGAACTTTGAGGGAGAAACATTTAATTTCAAATTGGTGTTAAAATTGCGGAGCTTTTGCTCTTAAATTTATATATAGTTGCAGTATAGAGGTATTAAACTTTAGCAACTTGGACCACTGACCACATGCACCACATGAGGTCTCTTCACACTCACACGGACATACACACACTTCTCACACACACACACACACACACACGCACGCATATTGAGATTAAGATAATTAAACATGCTGCGCACGTGCAACGGCTGCTTTCAACATTTTATGCTCTGATATTCCAGCAAAAACAAATAAAATGCATGGGGCGTGTTTATATGGTGTCTGGTCTGGGCTGGCCCGCAAATTGAACCACAAGTAGCCCAGAACTACGCACCACAACTAACTTTATGGGTCTGCTGACCGAGGGAATTCCAACTACAACAACAACTTGCGACTGCTGGCAATTCTTATATATTAATTAAAAGGAATTTTACGTGCTAATGAAATAAAATGTGGAAAGCGTGTGCCAAGTAAATGTATGTGAAAATGTAGAGGAATTATGGGCGACAGAGTTTTATGTATTTATGAAATGAAAAAAATAAAACGTTAAACGCTGCCTAGGATTTTGTCGTACATTTCACAATTTGTTGCTTGAACAAGAACGAGATGAAAAGACTTTCCACATTAAGTATACGCCGCATTGTTACGATGCTTTTGATGTGCTCATTGCTTGCGTGAAAATGTTGTAGTTCCATTAGCAGTTGCCACGAAACTGAATCAAACTCGAGCTAAAATGTTGTGGAGCCCGAAGCTTCAACAAGTTGCGCATACGCCACGTTGCATCGAACCAGCGAACATGAGAGCGCAACATCAAATGTTAACAGGTCAAACATTCTGTTTGATGTTAGTCTGTATAAAAATAAAATAATGCAATCTATAAATATTAATAATAAAAGTTCTAAATAAAAAAAGACGGCATTCTCAGTCTTTAATTTGTTGTACACTTTTAAATAAAAGCGCTGTATTTATTTTATCTAATTACATCCTGTATTCCTTTTATGAATATTGTAATCGCAAAAATCAATTCATTTTTTCCAGAGTGTGACTTTTTTAATTAAATTATATTTTACTTCAAATAGCATTTGAAAAGCCGACAAAAATTCTATTTTCTACCGTGCAAAAATTTATGAAAAGCAACAAAATAATACCGTTCGAGTGATTTTGTGTATGTTGTGGTGTTGGCATGTAGGTAAATATTTACGTAACCCATAAATCTATAAAATTTAATTTTAAGCAAATAAATCATAGCAAACACACAAATTCTCTGTGTGCTGTTGTTGCTTAGTATTTTGAGCTCTAATGTTTACAGGCGATGAACTCTGTAAATACACAAAAATTTTTTCCATAATTTACGAGAAAACTGCAAATCCCAAAAATGTGCATATTTAGAGCAATGAAAAGTGAAAATTGTGAATTGTAAATGTCATTCAAATGAAAACCCCAAGAAGCTCAGAGAAAATCCATAAAATCTCCTAGCCACAAGCTAATCGGAAATAAATGCTACAAACTCACATATGTGTACAATAGTGTAATAATTGTCTCAAATGTTTATCGCACTCGATTTAAGTTGTTGAGGCTTTCTTGTTTGTCTGGTTATGAGCTGTTTTTGGAAGTTAGTTGGTAAGTTTTCGACTTGTTTGCAAGTCATTAGATGGACTTCATTAGGCACACACAACTTGGTGGTCAGTTAAGTTATCTGACTTAACAAGTGTGCTAATGATTTTAAAACTTACGACTGAAAACATATATGTAAACAAGTAAAGAATAATTCGAACAATAATTTGCCAACTTAAGTGATAAAACTAAATTCAATGTTAAATGTTATTCTCTTTCCATCTTCACATAGCCGAAATGGAATAATTTGAAATGTACATTTTATCAAAATGTGTGTTTTCTCTTACAATTCTTAAACAGCCCTCGCACCTAAGCAGCTTCATCATTATTATAGCCATCATCAGCTATGATGTGTGGCAACCCTGCGGGGCTGCTTTGGCTCAGTTGCATAACTTGCGCAATTTATGCATGAGAGCAACAGAGTTAATCCTACAAGACGACGGCAACGACGCAGTGGTTGAGTGGATTTAACTATGGAAAGGGTGGGAATGTTGTGTTGTTGTTTGTAAGCAGTAACAACAAAAGCACAACAGCTGCACGGGCATTATTATTAACACCAAAATGACAAACAACAATAGCAACAATAATAGCGACTACAGCAGACAACAAACAAAATGAGCTACAACACAAAATACAACAACATCCGTTTGCTTCAAATGCACAGCTTTAATGTCAAAGGTCAACATCCAATTCAATTTAATATCAATTTTAATATTTGCTTAAGAGAATGCATCTCTTAACCATAAATGACCTTTTAACTCTCCGGCTGTTTCTCTGTTTCTCCATTTTCCCTTTCCCTTTCCTTTTTAATGGCGACACAACGTGAAATCACTGCCACATATGTCGGCCAATAACTGACATTATTGACTGTTAACATCCTTGCAGTTCACAATATTAATGGAGAAAGTAGTGCCACAGAAGTGTGGTTGACAATTATATACCCTTTAAATGTAAAATAATAATAAAATATTATTTATATTAACAGTTGAGCTTCCAACTCGAGCTAAATGAGTGTCAGTCAAATTAATAATTCATTTCAATTTGAATTATTTAAAAGAAAGAATATCATCTAAGGGCAGTTTTTTCCATGTACATATAAACCCTATAAGTTATTGGGTGCTTCACCCAACATATTAGACAGATCTGTCTGATAGTAAAAGCAGTTGAGAATTTTGACACTGTAAAATAATAATAAGATACAAATATGGCTTTGCATTTAGTCGGTGCGGTTTTTGTTAATGCTATGGATGATTCCGATAAAGATATAAGTGCTACGTATATTAAAAGAGTCTACAATATCAGTTTATTTATTAAAATATTTTGCAACACAAAGGCATGTCCTCGATTGTGGATCGTCAAATGTCCGGAAAAGATTTCGCTTCTCCTCTACAAACTTGGTCTTACTTTTTCATTTTAGTCCTTCACATTTTGCTATTAGGGCCGAGACGGTACGTTGAACGTTGGTGTACTTTGTGGCCAATTTTTTCCATCAACTTGCCTTTAAATAACATTATTAAATTTTATGCTTGGCCGTTTCATATACTATAATGTTATAATAACGTTATTTAATAAATATTATTATTTTTAATTCTCATTTCATAAATTGAGTGTTAGATTCATTTTATAGAATAATTTTAAAATTTAATTTAATTACATTTTTTAATTCTTATTATTATTTTGAATTTCACAAATTGAATGTTATATTCATAATACCCGCTGCGCTGCGGGTCTAAGAATGCGGCAAGTGCCACATTTCCATAACTGAAACGCCAATTAAAATTGTACAATGGGTGCGCTCCGTTGTCGGTCAGAAAGTTGGCGGTCCTGAATCGCGACCAGCGACGAATGTCAGTTAAACGAGCAAATAGCCAAAAACAAACACATATAAACACACACACAAGGGCGACATCTGCATCAGTCGGGTCTGGTTCTATATATGTAAGCATACATATATATGCATGTCTGTGTACACATACATATATATATATACATATACAATATGTAAAGCAAGCAGCGTGTCCAGGAAGAGCAGACAGCAAGAGGAGGAGAGGGAAAGGAGATCGTCGAGCACATCCTGGTATATCCTGATGAATACACGCATTGCTGATATGCGCTGGTAATTGGTATTGTTTGCCCGAACGAGCGGCCAAAGCCGGACAGTGTTGCAACACACACATGTGCACCTTGATGCCAACAAAAAATACACAAATGGAAACCAATGTCATACAAACAAGCCGCAAGTGGGGCAAGCACAGTGAATTCGGGGCAACAAAGGTGGTGGGGAGGTGCATAAACAAGCAACTAGCAACTATTAATTTTCCATTATTAACAGACGAATGAAAATGAAGGTGGAGATTGCGCTCAAAGTGGGTTGAGCATGAGAAAAGAAAGACAAATGAAAACCGAATTCAATAAGTCGAATATGCAAATGTGAAGGTCAACTAATCAAATATTTGACAAGAGTCGCAGGCGAAAATCAATTTTCCGTTTAAAAAAAACATGTCAGAAACAATATACATTTTCAATTGCAGTTAAATCTTTCCGAGTGTAGTAAAAATGTACTTAAATTCACTTATAATAAATTCACTTATGAAATAATAATATTGTTAAATTATTTATATTTGTATAATAGTCTTCCCTCAAAAAAAAAAAAGATAATAAACAGTAATATGTACTATTTAACGGAAAAATAAATATATTTCTGAATATTTTCAGAGCAGTATAACAATTTCAATAAAAATAACAACGAAATATGTTTTGGATGAAATAACCCGTTTTATTTTTGGACTGTAGATTTATGTGTATATTTTAGGCGAAAAAGTTGCTAGATTCGAACTAAATGCTCGTATTACCCAGTTCGTTGGTGATTACACAGCCTTCTATGATTCCTATGTTTTGACAGACTTCGCCTTCTTTTATTTCTTAACACCAATAAATTTCAATAAGTTCCTTACGAAAAGTAATTATTCTAGGAAATATTGCTAGTGCATAATTATTTTACATATTAAATATATAACAATATACATTAACAATACGTATCATATTAAATAAATATAAAATTATAATACCTTTCACTCTATCTCTAAAAACGCGAACAAACAAACCAACACAGAGCATTGAAAAACTAAAGTAAACTTTTGGAGTTCAACTTCACTCACTCGATTTATGCACATTGAGGATAGGCATTGCCATCGTATCTATCCAGATATGAAAATCCAATGAAAAGCCTCCACCCGCACTGAGTTAACGAGAAAAACCTGTACAACTTTCACGTTCGCATTGTTTGCACAGGCACGAAAAGTTATTAAGATGCATAGACGTGATTTTGCATGTTTTAAAAAAGACAGGGAAAGAAAACTATGGAGAGAACCCTCTTACAGTCTACTTAAGATACAGATAGAGAGCTTTGACTTGAGGACACTTAAAGCAATATTTAATTTCATAAACAAATTTCTATTAGCGAACCAAATGTCGTCGGCATTAAAGAGATCGACAGATGAAAACTGACTAAGACCGAGTCGTGATACCAAAATGAGCAACTCCTCGGAGCCGCCTCATTGACATGCCTGACAAGAATTGAATTAAAAGTTTTTGTGCTGCGCTTTTGGTGACTCTCGGAACAAATCTAAGGAGCAGCTGAAGCGAATGGAAAATGGAAAACTACGCCGCGTTTCAATTTTCATTGTGGGGCAGAAAAACTTTTAGTCTCGAAATGTGCATTTAAATTGATTTGTAATTCGCGGTTAATTTGGTTGCCGCGCCACGTCCTGTTGCCTGCCCATGTTGACCATCTGGTCAATGGGACTATTTTATTCATTTTTCCCGTGTTGGTTTTTCTCTGTTCATGTTATTAACGTAATTTGACACTGAAAGCGTGACAGCTGCGACGTTTTTCACTTTTCTCCCTATCCACCGGGAAATATGGGCTTTATAGATAATCAGTGCTAAAAACAAGAGGAATGGGAACAAGTGAAAGAGAAGCTGGGTGCATTGAACGTATTAAATATTAATTAAATTGTTAACTTGTCACAAGATCATTCTATGCATATTTGAAAACACAATTCATGTGGTTTTACAAAAAAAAAACTGAAAAAAATAGCTTATGTCGTTTTGTGAGATTAAAATCGTAACAATTAAAAAAGTGTTAATGTGTCATTAGAATGCCAGAAGATTTAAATCACAATGTTATGACCGCAATTGAGCTATGAAAGGGAATGTTTTCATTTTTTATGAATTTGATAGGATAAAAGAAATTAAAAAGTCAGAGAGAGAATTTGACAATTGAGTGAAAGAAGGGAAGAGAAATTTGAATAAAAAAATCAATTCGAAAATTGGCATTATCTCTTACTCTTTAAATTGACATAGTACATTTTTGAGAAGAAGAAAAGCAGAATAGGAAAAATTGGAATCTTTTGTATTTTATTATCTTTTTCAGTGAATATGATTGTGTAGTAAAATACCATTAACGTACTACTAAAATAAACGTAACTCATAATTCTGTAATCTGTCAACCGACAGTTGAATCAGAGAATCTAAAATAAATGTTTAGTTGAGCATTGCATTTGTCATCTAAAAATTCGTTTTGTTAGTTATATAAATTCAGAGGTCCATGCATAACGCACACAGCGATCAAAACAACAAAACAATTGAATCGAAAAACCAATCAGTCAACATGGTTACCTCTGCAAAACACAGTCCACGTACGTACACACCACAAACAGGGTCAGCATCGGCTTCAGCCTAAACTAAACCAACTCACTGAACATGCAACATTTTGTGCCGAAAAAGAAAAACAACAATACAAAAATTAATTGATGACGCACTCACACACACCCACACACATGAAGCTCCAACACTAATTGGCAGTAACAACAACAGCACGAAATACAACAACAACAATAACGGTTATGTGGACCCACGAAGTCGATTTGATAACAGGAGGCCGTGGGTAAATCCATTGGTTATAAAACAACTGCAGCCAAAAGGCTAAGAGTGGGAAATAGGGGCGTTCAAAGTGGGCGTGACAAAAGTCAAATCGATGCAGACATAGACGAACAGCAATCAATCAATTAAATGCCTGACTGCAACAGCTAAAACAACAACAACAGCAACTGGGCTCAAAATGATGTTAGACATTGCAAAAACTGTTGCCGACCTTTAGGCACTGCCAAGAAGTAGCCAAAATATTGAAGATTTATCTGCGGTGCTCGAACTTATGAGAGTGATTTGGCATGACATTGAATCATTCATTGATCGATAGTTTCGATTCATGAAAATGCTGTTTAGACAATCAAATCTCGAAGCCTTGTTTGCCTCATTTAATGCATCATATTTGGCTAAAATTCTTTTAGAATCTTTTGCTTTTCACTGATTGTAAATATCTTTGATCTTCATTTTAAGGTAACGAGTGAGAATTTTTTAAGATTACAACATATATTTCATGGCAAGATTATCTTTCTACTCATCTAACTGAATACGCACAATTGAATAAATCATATATCAGTTACTTTAATTAATGTTTCCAAGAAATAAAACTTCAATAAGTGCGGATATTTGATACAACAAGAAAAAGATATAAAGCTAGAGCTACACAATAAAGTGTATGAATTCATCATATGTTCGAGGAAAGACAGCAGTTCATTGTAGTTTTAAATAAATATGAGAATGTCTCTGTTTCCATATGTGTTCACATTTATTTATGTATATTTTTTCAAGGCATCGATTGAAGCTTTAATTGTAGCTGGAATACAAAGTTGCAATTAGTCCACCTCAAATATTACATCGTGCAACATGTCAGTAAGACATGTATTATATTTATTGCTTCTACTCGCTTACATCTGTTTAAATAGTGGCCAGATAAATTGTAAGTTTAAAAAGATTGCTAAATATTTTACTGGAAAGCTCTTATTTTCTTTTTCAGCTCAAAGGAAAAGTGATTCCGGAATCAAAAGAATGAGAAAAAAACTATTGAATCTATTGCAACAATTACGATTCTGAGTACTTGACGAGCCACAGACACCTGTCAATTAAATTTCAATGGAATTATGTTATTTTTCAATGTTTGCTATACTTCATTAATAATGTATATATAATAGCTATTTCATGATTATAGTATTTGATGTTTTCAAACACAACGTTTGGTATCTTATCTACAATTTATTTATTACTATGGCTCAGCCCTGTTTATAAATATTTGTTTGAAACTGTAAAGAAATGCCCCTAATCAAGTGTTAGCTAAGAGCTTATTCATCATTGTGAAATCGTCGGTTCAAACAATTTCTTTTTAACTTTCCTAGACTGAATAGTTATTCTCAGTGGCAATTGCCATAATCTTATCGAGTATACGACCTGTTGCCGTATCACAAATGAGATAAGAGTGAAGTCCAATAGTAGATGGTGAAGCAATTTCTAAAAAATATAGTTGATTTATTGTATTATTAATTAGTTCAGAATATCTCTAGGCACAGATCTTGGCCAACATTAGACCCAATACAGTGGCAACAATTGTATAAGCACTGCCGCTCATCTTTCCGGCGGGATTCTTGTTGCACTTATCACCAGAGCAGATCATGCATTTGGTCTGTCTCCAGCTGGAGTACTGTGGCTTCAGAGCCAAAGTACAGGCACTCACATCGGGATGAACGCATCCATGGAGCTGATGACTTATTGAGTTGTCTGTATATAAAAATGAATAGTTGCACTTGAGTGAACACAAATGAATGAATAAGATAAGGAGTACTCACTGTTGGGAAATGTATACTTCAGAGCGAGACAGTCGAATCTCATGCTGTTCAATTGTCTCACATTTTGATGATAAACGCCAAGAAAGTGACTCGTCTCATTGGCAGCAGCATTGGAGCAGGTCGTTTTTCTAGCACTCTTGCAATCATTTGGATTCACACAGGTATAACAGGTCAGAGAGGTGGCTATAATATCGAATAAACTCAATATTTTCATTGATTCCAATGTCGAGCATTTAACTCACCGAACTGCACACAGATGAAGGCAATTAGAACACTGACAATCAACACTTTGCTTAACATTTTGGATCGGTATTCAAGTTCTCCTCTCAACGCTTCAGTCTCAACTGAACTCTTTTTGCAATTATCAGATCGTTTTATATGGGGTTTATATACAGTTAGCAATAGCTTTTTCATACACTGGGTACTTTACCAGCATTCTGCGATTATGCCGCGAAACATTGAACTGCCAGCATGAAGTTACTACACTTGACCACTTCTTACAGATTAGCTTATCAGTACGCTTAGCAATATGCTTATCAATATGCTTATCATATAAGCAATGGCACGAGTATAATCATTATCCCACTTGGCTCGAATTCGTAATACTCTTCTAGATAAAGGCTTACCTAATATCGGTTGAATTTCATTTATTTATTTATTTAAAACTGACCACTTGAAAATGTATTACGAGAACAATTTTAATTGCTTCTTATTTAAATAATAAATTTCAATGAGCTCATTTCAATTTTGTTTATTTTATATTTATAAATATTTTTTTCAAATATTAAAAATGTTTGTTTTTTTTATAATTTATAATTTTGCTTAAAATGTTTAAAAATTGTTCGTATTTACTTCTGTATTTTTATCATATTATTAATAGCAAACTAATAATCATGTTATTGGAAACTTATATTTTATAATGGTAATTGAATTAATCATTACGCATTTTAGACTTTAAGTCGAATAAGTCACAAATTAAGTAAAATTTAATGTATAATTCATTACAAAAAAAATCGCTATTAAAAAAAAATGTACAATTTATTGCATTCGTCATAAAAGCTTATATTTTCAATTTAAATAATAAGATTTGATTTGGCGGCTAAAAGCAGAGTCACGATTGAGGCTAAAATTGTGTAAATGCTACTGCTGAAAGTTCCAGCTGGATTGCCGTTGCACAAGTCCCAGAAACACGTATGGCATTCTTTATGGTGGGTATTCCAACTGATGTTTAACCTCAATCCACAGACATCAACGTCCTTATGATAACATCCCAAATACATGTGCGTTGGTTTAATGGCTGCACAATAAAAAATGATTAATAACTTAAAAAGGAAAATTTACAATTTGTGACTTACTTGAGTTAATGTTATAGGTTAAATTCATGCATTTGAACTCATCACTGAGGCCAAATTGAGGGGCATTGCTATGGATGTCGCTTAACCAGGAATAGGTCTGATTAGCCGAGTAATCAGTGCAGACTTCCTTCCAGGGCTTCTGGCAAGATTGAGGTGTATTACAGGTGTAACAACTCATCGAGTTGACTAATTAAATGTGAGAAACTGTCAGCCACTTCTTAAATTATTGCACTCAATGAAATTTGTTACCAAACTGCAGGCCCACAAAAGTCACAATTACCACACCGAAAATTATTTTCTTCCACATTTCATACACACGTCGGGTGAGTATTCGATCTGAATGTTAACTGAATCGATTTAGGAGCCAACTTTTAACTATATATTTGGGCAAAAGTTATTTAGAATCAAAATTTATGAGGTTCAGAAAGATAAAGTTAGTTATCTTTACAACAAATCTGATAAAAAATACATATAGTAAAGTTCCCAGTAAATCAATAAAGAAAAAAGTAAGCAGACACCAAACCATACCTGTTAAATTTCATTAGAATTGCTAATCAATTAGATTATTTTTTGAAATAATCTTAGTGATTATATAATTCACTGTTGAAAAATTTTTGATTATTTTATGACTACGATTACTAAAAATAATAAAAAAATTTAAATGTTTACAAAACGGTTATTTTTTATTTTTTCCTGTTTATTTCTGATTATTTTAGTTATTTTTTTTAGGTTTTTTATGATTTTTTAGTAAAAAGTAGCAAAAGTTTTTGATTATAGTTGCTTTTTGTGCTGTCGAAAGCACTAAAATTTAGAAGAATGCAGGAGGCACCTAGATAAATTCCTTAGCTCACTAGTTAGAGTTGCCGACCTGTTATACTCCAAATTTTCAATGTTGATTATTATCAATCAACGATTATTTTTTATTTTTTCCAATTATTTTTGAATAATTGTAGATTTTTTTTTTTTTTTTTGTAATCGTAATAATTAAATAATTGGGAAAAATGGAAAATAATCGTAATTTAACCATTAGTTCGAATTTTAAACATATATAATCTAATTACTAATGATTATGATTACGAATCATTATTTAACAGGTATGCACCAAACTAAATAGAATGTTGAAAAATACTAATCATTATTACTTTTTAATTAAAAACGTTTAATTTATTATTTTTTCAATAATTCGCTGGAGTATTCAATAGATGGAAAGAAAACCTTTTTATTGATAAATGAAATCGATTGTAATCAATAACTGAAAATTTGGCTTAATGTTTAGCCAATAAATTCCAGATAACGGCCATGCAGCTGTAAGTTTACCAACCTTTACCAAAAAGCCCCTTTTTTATACTCTTTGCCCAAGGGCAAGAAAATGGGTATAATGGTTTTGTTTCTATTAAAGTATATATATACTTAATTATACCCTGTGCCCTTTCAAAATTGTCAAAAAAGGTACATTAAGAGGAATCATGCACGACCCCAAAAAGTATATTAATTCTTGATCAGCACCAACAGCCATGTCCGTCGATTTTAGAAAGTGCAAATACGTATTAGGCTATCGAACAACCTCGACTGTAGCCGCACCTCCACAGGGAGGAGACTGGCGCAGGGTATCATTAGAATCAAAAATTTAACATAGATTAATTTCGAATGTCACTCTCCCTTGATATATCTGCCATAGGAACGATCGGTTGTAAATTAACTTAAATTAATTAGTAAGAAGATTAGATATGACAAAAAATGTTTAAAAATAAAAAAATTTTAATTTATTGCAGTCATCACAAACTATTCAAATTATTTAGCTAGCCAGTATTAATTTACATTAAGAAAATGTTTAAGGATAAATCGATTTATTTGCGTTTTAAATATTTTAAAATTAAATACGTAGACTTGATTTAGCTGCTAAAAGCAGGCCGGCAATTGAGGCTAAAATGGTATAGGTGCTGCTGCTAAAAGTGCCAGCCGGATTGCGATTGCACAAATCCCAATCACAGGTCTTGCAATTTCTGCGCATGACGCTGTAGCTGATGTTCAAACTCAAGTTGCAGACATTAATTGCCGGATGATAACAGCCCAGAAACTCGTTCGTTATAACATTGTCTGCAAACCAAACAAAATATTATAATTTTAATAAGAAAATTCAACAATTTGTGACTCACTTGAATTGAGGGCGTAGGTAAGATTCATGCATTTGAATCTATCACTGTGTCGAATTACAGGCACATTGCTGTGGATACTGCTCAACCAGGAACTCGTCTGATTAGCCGTGTAATCACTGCAGACTTCCTGCGAGGGTCTCTGACAGGATTGAGGTGTATTACAGGTGAAACAGGTCAGCGAATTAACTAAATAAGTGTTAGAGACCGTGAGTCATTTCTGGAACTATTGCACTCAATAAAATGTCTCACCAAACTGCAAGCCCACAAAAGTCACAAGCACCAGACCCAAAATTAGTTTCTTCCACATTTTATATTCACTTCACGAATGACACAACTTGCAAGTATTCGAAATCAACGTGCACTAAATTTTTTGACCAGAAAGCACACTCATTTATATGAAACGCACCTTAGGTAGAAGTTCCTATAATCACATAGATAAGGCTAGTTATCTATACTATAAATCTGATAAAAATTGTGACAGAGGTGACACTGAAATAACGAAGGCAAGACGGAAGGGAAATAATACAAACCACACTGCTAAGCTTTAAAAATTACAAGTTTTGTGTAGATGGCAACAAAGTTCACTGATAAAAAAAAATTGGTTCTTTTTAATTTTTTTTTTATTTTTTGGCTTGTTCCTAATAAAAGCTTAAAAGAAAATCGATCGTTATCAAAACCTGAATAACTGGCATTATGTGTGGCCAATTAATTTCAGATAACAAACATAATTTGGTCGCTTAACTTGCCCAAACGAAAAAGCCCCCTTTTAGCCAGTTTAGCTTTCCATAAAAATATAAACAAACTTAAAAGGAATACGTCAATTTAACGCAGATAAATGGACATTTTTAGCAAGTGACTCATAAACATATATGTTATTTTAAGAAAAAATAGCGAGCACCAAATACCCTTTCAACATTTATACCCGTTACTTAAAAATTAAGTAAAAGGGGATAGGAAAAAAAAAAGGGGAAGGAAGCATCTCCTCCAAAGTATATATATACTCGATCAGCATCAACAGCTGAGTCGATATAGCCATGTCCGTCTGTCCGCCCGTGTGAGGGCCTAGATCTCAGAAACTATAAGAGCTAGAGCAGCCAAATTTTGCAAACAGACTTCTATAAATCCCACGCAGATCAAGTTTGTTTCAAAATTTTACCACGCCTTTCCGCCTCCATAAATCGCGAAAAGCCACCACCACACACAGTTTTCAAGGTATTGGGATTTTTAAACTTATTAACGTTAACTACTATTATTACCTATCATCCTTCTGCATCGTAACAAGATCGGACAAATAGAAAGGTGATAATGGCTGATTAAAGCTTTTAAGCGATGTAAGTGCCTATAAGCATGCAATAAAAAATATTTTAAATTTATTTAAATAGGTAACGGGTATCCTATAGTCGGGAGCGCGACGTTAGCCTTTCTCACTTGTTATGTTATGTTAACTTTATATTTCTGAACTGAATTCGTATTGGCTTTACAGTTCTTTCATTGATAGTCTAGAGCATAAGTATACAACGCAAGTTGTGTTCCTATTCATGTATTATAGTAATAATATACCAACATATAAACTGATTTCAATTAAGGTTGAACTCAGAAGTGAAGGACAAGACATAAACACAGGATTATACCAATAGCGACTTCGGTCTCGCTATAGGTAGGCGTTTTCAGGTAGGCGAAAAACCAACCCCTGTCAGTATTTTTTTTTACCTGAGAGTTGACGCTGTCATAGCGTATAATTCCCAAGTGGTAATTCGACACAGTCGCAATATAAATACGGCATTTAGAATCGTAGTCTTCGTTCTTGCTTCGGCAGAACATATACTAAAATTGGAACGATACAGAGAAGATTAGCATGGCCCCTGCGCAAGGATGACACGCAAAATCGTGAAGCGTTCCACATTTTTTTGCCACCTATAGATTTGCAGAAATAGAATTGAACGTTGAGTGAAATTCTTAAATGTTCACAAAAGTTACTTCTATTGTTTCTTTGAAACTTGAAGTTTCGATAATTTGTTAGTTGAAAGAATCGTAAATTATGCTCAAATTTCATTTTTTAATCTGGAAATCAATAACTCTGAATATACTTACGTAAAAAAAAATGACAGCATAATGATACGTCCAAAATAACCTTTGCATTGATTATTAATTTTGAAAAGTTTTACAAAAATCTGACTAATATAATTATATTTGAACAAAAACTATATAAAAATCACATGTAAAAATTAGCTCTTAATAAATTAGAATACTAGAAGCTTTTTAAAATATGTCAATACGATATGAATCAAAATGAATAACTAAAAATTTAAGTTTTGAAAAATGTTTAGTAAGCTCGAGCAACTCTTTATTTCTTATTCGATTAGCTTTAAAATCATTACCGAAATACTTATGTAGTTCATCTATTTAATATGGTAGCACTTTCTTTCATCTTAATTCGATCAGCTGGAAAATAATTTTTTAAGATCTAAGACAAGCTTAAATAGTATAAATAAACGGAAGATTCAAAATTAATTGTTGGGAAATAGAATAAGAGACTTTCTGTATATATTTAGAGTATAAATAGAGCCATTGTATAGAAATATATATATATATTTTATGTGATTTCCCAAGTGCTTATAGCCGCAATTTGGCCAAAAGCAGAGCCAAAACAGATGCAATCATGGTGACGGTGCTCTTGCTAAATGTGCCAGCTGGATTGCGATTGCATTTATCCCAATCGCAGGTCTTGCAGGTTCTGGCCCAATTAGAGCTATTCGTTACATTCAGAGTTAGACTGCAGACTGGAATGGCTGGATGGAAACAGCCCAGAATTTCAGCCACCCTGGTTGAGTCTACAGACGAAAGAACAATTGCAAAGTATTTAAATAAAAAAATTTAAATAATTAATTATTAAATAATAATAAGTATTTAAATAAAAATAATTAATTATTAAATAATAATAATTGCGACTTACTTGCGGCGATGAAGTAGGTGAGATTCATGCACTCGAAGCTGTTGCTGCCAGCGGTGACAAGGACATTACTGTGGATGCTTCTCAGCCAGTCACTTGTTGCATTGGCTGTCGCATTGTTGCACACTTGGGTGCTGGGACTCTGGCAAGATTGGGGTGAATTGCAGCTGTAGCAGGTCAGCGATTGAGCTGAAATAAATACGTGCATTTCAAACTGTTAGAGAACTCTTATGTTTTTATACTCTATCTGAGTTCTCACCAAACTGTAGACCCACGAAAGCGACAAGCACCAGACCACAAACTAATTTACTCCACATTATATAGACTCTCCAAAACAGACAACTTCTCACTGTTGAAACGTAACACAGACTGAGTTGGTCAAACTGCCAGCAGGTACAATTTGCTGCATATACAAAAAATCGGTATATGTATTGTGGCTAATAAAGATAAGATTAACAATCGATGGATCTGAATCAGCAAACATTCAAAGTGCTTTGAGTAATCCAAAAATAGTTGGACTACATTTGTCATAGGAAAATTTTAAATGCTTCATTGAAACTTAAAATGTTTTAATCTTAAAAATGCGATTGTAGATTAAAGAGCGAAGTATATCAATGAGTATACCTAATTTTCAGGCATGTCAGGCAAATCAGTAAATGGCAAATATTATATCAACACCTCTGCAATATGTTAGTGTGTGCCATAAAATCGATAATATTTTTTTTTTTTCTAACCTTATCATCATAATAAATGCCCTTGATTATCATAAATCACAAACACCAAATACTTATTAGGGAAATTAGTATGGTCCTCAAATGCGTTGGAATTATTAACACAGCTATTGGAACATTCCGATATAAACAAGATAAATAAATTAAATGTATTTTCTTTTGGAGCTTAGCAACCATATTTGATTCTTTATTGTTAAATAACTTAACTGTCGAAAAACTTCCTAAAAAAATAAGAAAAGCAGATCAAATACTTTTAAAAATATTTTCCCAATAATACAAATACGATATGCAAATGCATTTACTATCAATGACTCGAGTACTCCTATCATAACAAATAGTCGATTTGCAATTGCAGACACGTCTTAATGTCTCAACCCAGTGCTGAGCATTTGCCACAACAAATAAACAAAGGAAAATAATAGAAAAAAAATAGAAAAAATAAAAAAAAAAAGGGACAATGTTTCAAAAATTGAAAAGCATATATCAGGATCCTGGCCATTGTCAGGACATGTCACGCATAACTAAATACAAAGAGAGCCACAGAAAAACAGAAACTGAAATAGAAGTGAAACAGAAGTAAAACAAGAATAACAACAAGAAGCATAAGCTTCTGCCACGGATACGTACAGGATATTAAATGACAGGACAAATGGCAAATGCCTGCTCCGATTCCCATTCTCCATTCTCCACTCCGTATTTATCCAGTAGCAGGTACTCGAAGGTAAACGAAAAGCGCAAATCCTGTGAACAAAACCAGGAGACAAACAACAAATAGCTGCAGGTTAGATTTATAAAAATATGTACATATTTATACGACTGTATCTGTATCTGTATGTACAATAGGTAAACAACAGAATTACAATATGCTTTTTTAAAAATTAGAAAAACAACGTGCAATAGTCGAGGCGACAGGACAATAATGCTGTGATGCCCAAGATAAGCATCCTTAGTGGGCGGCTTAGGGCGACCCAAAGATAAACACAAACAGAAACACAGACCGGGAAAAGAGGACATGGAACATGGAACTTGGGCTTAGGGTTTGGGGGTATGGCAAAAGTCACTGGGATGACAGTTGAGTTACATTTCGGGAAACGGGGCGCTGTGGGGCGTGGCATATATGTTGCAGCCCAAACTGAGTGGCATTCGAGTCGTTGTCGTACAAGAAACTAGCTACATTCCTATGCATTGCATTAATTTTCAAGTCACGTATCCTTTTTAATCCTGACAAGAATATTATTTCCATAAAAAATGGGAAACGAAGGCGAAGCGAGCGCGCGTCTTCGAAATCGTTTCGAGCATCAAGCATACGCCACGTATGCCACAGCCGAATCATAGACAAGCTAGCAAACAGCGACACATGTATTTAATTTTATTTTATACACACACTCACACACACACACACGCACTCACACTCACACACATTCGTACATTTTCTATATACATTTCAGTTAAAGCATTAACACAATTGCCTCTAGTGGCAGCTTAAAGTGCGTGTTGTGACTTTAGGAAATGATTGTCAACATCGCGTATGCGTAATGCGTCACACTTGCGGCTTAAAGGATTTTTGGTTGAGCAACAGTTAGAAAACGAACCACTCTCAAATCTTTTAAGTAAGTTTAAAGTGCAAATTTGCTGAATATGTATAAAGAAATATTAAACTAGGGATCTTTAATTGGATCAACAAGTCAAAGTGTCCTAGAAAGTAAACTGAATTAAATAATATATGTATATCATTTTAATACACATTTTTAGACTCTATTTTTAAAATTTTGTGCCTTTTTAAAATTCATATTATGAACATTAAATGTTATAGTGACTAGCGCCTGAGATTTTAATTAATATCTTAGTAATAATTTTTAAGATTCAAGTTGACAAACGAGAAAATATTCAATATTTTTTAAACAATTCAAATAACTCTACTAAGGTCAGTTAAATTTTCATTTGATCATAATTTTTAGCGTGTTCGTAGCCAAATTAACCATATATATCTAACAAAAGTTATTGTTAATTTTTTGATACTAGTGCAATACCTCATTAAAAATACGTTTGCCGGTAGTGAACTTGCTGACGATTTTAATCCAAAGGAAAATTTTAAAACAAGTCCGCATCATCGTCTTGACAACGGAAGCACTCGGATAAACATAGAAGATGATCCACAGATGTAGCCAGTGGCCTGACACTCAAATTTCCATTTTATGCTTGCATTTATTTTGAAATGATACATACAATTTTAACATTTGAGTAAACTTAGCAAGTGCATAAATACATTTTTAATATTGTCCCTTTAAAAATAATTGTAAATTAAAATATATATATGGTATATAACTTTTTTTGAAACGTTACCCACAGTCTAACAATTTGAATGGATGAAATAATCTTTTAGGCTTGACTAATATTTAGGACTAATCATTTTCAATGTTTTTAGCTTAATCACAATTAACACTTTTAAGTGAAGGGCCTGAGAATATGATTAGAAAAACAAATATAATTTTATATTTAAATTAGAATTTTTAGTCATGGCATTTACTAAATAAGTTTGCATGCTTATATATACTTTCTGCACTTCAAGATAGTTAAATTCAATGGCTGATTCAGCGACTAAGGAGTTGTGATAGCAGCTAAGCCGCTTCATGTTGTTCTCTTAGCTTATGGATGGTTCTTGGATCCATTCACCATTGTCTGACTTGGCTAATGGGAACGAGACTTGAGTATGGCCAAGGACATATAATATATAGAAAATGTGAAATTTTGTTTGTTTCCTACATTGATGTTGAAAGTTTTTGCAGCTGCTGCAGCAGACAATGCACGAGACTCTGAATCGTGAGTCTCTGTCTCTGCCTCTGCCTCTGTCTCCTTCTCTATCTCTATCGGTCTCCATATCTGTCCATTGCGTGCCATGGGGCTGCCTTATTATTACAGTTTGTCGATTTGTTTGTATTTGTATTGCAGTCTACATTGTTGTTCTGTGGCAGCAACAATAAAGTTGTTGTCACTTGTTGTATTTAGGAGACTCTCTCTCTGTCTATTTCTCTACAGATGTAAAGACAGCCAGCTGGCCAAGAGAAAGCATCAGAATAACGAAGCAATCGATTGTAATAAATTATTTGCAGCTATTGTAATTTGTAATGTTGGCAAATATCAGACAGCGGAAGATTGTTGCTGAATTGCCTTTGTGCTGAATTTGATCTTCAGTTAGATATTCGCTATATTTGTTTATAAATTTTAAAAATTCATCAATAATTGCAACTTGAATTTGTTAAATAATTTTTTATGTAGTTTTTTAATATGTACAAAATACATGAATATTACATATATCCCATTGAAAAATTAATGTAAATTTCAATAATATATTTCATGATAGTCTTGAGTTTGATTTTCAGTTAGAACTTTAAGATCTTTTAGAAATTCATACTATAAAAATATTATGCAAAGTATGATTTCTTTGCTCAATTTCATATTTTAAAATTAATTGTCTATTTAGCAAGAAGAACTTCTTTAAAAAATTCAAATCTTAACTAGATATTATTAATATGATAGTTAAATTTTCATTCGGAATTTTTCAAATTTTATTTATAGTTTAATTTCCATAGTTTCCGCAATTGTTCTGCTGCGAATGCTTAATGAAATAAATTTTTAATTGTAGTCCAAGCTGATTGATCAATCTTCATGGAAAATGGAGACAACTTTCAGTGACATGGACAGCAGCTGCTCTCATGTTGGGCGATTCATCATCTGCACTTCAAGGCACTTCAACAAACAACTTTCAACTATCGCAATTGACCCGGAAAGAGCTTCAAGTCAAATATTTGCACAGCATGTCAACTGGGGCGATGGGCGATGGGCGTGGCATCATATCAATAACTACAATTACGCCCCATTCCCATTCGAATCGCACCCAAAACTTCAATACAAGTATATCTAATGATTGGCACAAAGCAAATAGAAGTGCAAAAGACCAAAACAAACATTTGCGTAACATATGCAAAGTGAACAGATACAAGATACATCTATAGATACAGTTACATTTTTGCTTGCATGTTATCATAATTTTTCTGAGTATCAACTTCAATTGGTCCAGTTTTCCAGACAGTCAATTTTCCTTTTCTCCATTTCCTATTTTCTCCACACTAATTGTTGATTAAACGTTGCCAATTGACGTCTGGCTTCAGTTTCATTTCAGGTGTCAACCCAATTGCTGGGGAGTTGAGCTAGACTTGTCGTTGCGTGGAGTCTATTGTCAAGGCAGAGTAGAAGAGAGAGAGAGAGAGAGAGAGAGAGAGAGAGAGAGAGAGAGAGAGAGAGAGAGAGAGAGAGAGAGAGAGAGAGGGAGAGAGAGTGAGGGACTAGAAGCATGTCCTGCGACTTGGGTCATTGCAATATTGCACGTGAACTTGTTACCAGCAAAAACAACGTCGGCAAGACATGAAACGGCAAATTGAACGCTTATTGCAAGAGCGTACAAAAAAATGGAAAAGACAAACACAAACAAAATGAAAGGTGAAACTAACAAAGCGTTGCACTGGAATACGTATTTATGGTTGAGGCCACAGCTGGAGAAACTCTATTTTAAGTAGTAGTAGTAACAAGAATATTTCTTATATGTTTGATCTACAAAAAAACTGATTATTTCATTTTTAAATATTAATTAAACATTTTAGTGCCGATTTGTCTAAACATAAAAACATGAAAATAGCAATTTAAGTTGTTTTCAATTAATTGATAAATTTATAAGTCACTTTTACTGGTTTACTTCAAACTAGTTAGTTTAATTTGAATCTTTGTAGTTTGCGCGCCTTCTTGGGCTTGCTTTTATAGCAGCCAGCTTTGAAGTGTCAGTTACACAGTGCTGCCAAATGCCAGTGCAGTCTATCAGTAGTGCTGCCCATTAAATTTGAATTTTCGGTCATGCAAGTTGTATTATTTTAGTTTTATTTTAAATTTGTGGCTCATATGCCGCTTACAGACGCAATCCAGTCTCGCACAGACGCCACCCTGGAGTACACGCCCGGATAGTCGGGCCTCGCACAGCCGTAGCCCCAGGAGACGACGCCCCACAGCTTGCCATGGGCCACCAGAGGCCCGCCCGAGTCGCCTTGGCACGCATCCTTGCCGCCCTCCTGGAGTCCCGCGCAGAGCATTCGGTCCGTTATGCTGCCGAAGGAACTGTACGCCGACTCGCACTGCGTCTGATTCACCTTGGGCACGACTACGGCACGCAGCACCGAGTCCGACTCCTGCGCGTTCTGGGTGTTGCCCCATCCGGAGATGGTGACGGGCGTGCCGTCCGGAATGTCCTCGTTCTGTGCCGGCAGCTCGACGAATCCCTGCGTAAGATTCGTCGCATTGTACGAGTGCAGCTCGAGGACCGCAAAGTCATAGTCTATGGTGCGAGGATCGTATTTGGGGTGACGATGGATGCGCCTGATGGCCACAAGCACGCCACCCGTCTCCTTGCTGGAGGATCCGATGCGAACTTTGGAGGAGATGGCAGTGGAGCTGTCGACGCAGTGAGCGGCGGTCAGGACCACGCCCTGCCCGATCAAGGAGCCGCCGCAGGTGTGATAGGTGCGTTGCAGTGAGATTTGATAGGGATACTCCTCGATGGTGGCCTCCACGCCACCCACAATCCGGCCATCCGGGCGAGGATGCCTCCCAGCTGGCACAGCAGCGGGATGTCCCGCCGCAGTCAGCAGCAGAGTCAGCAGTAGAGTCGGGAGCCAGGTGTGTTCCATGTTCAGGTTCCAGAGTTGGAGTGGAGCTACCCCAACAATTGTCGCTCTTTTATACCACGCCACTTGGTATCGGTTATCATCGATACATTTTCAGGGTCAATCACTGTCCACTTGGCCTAGTTAATCGGGCGCCGACACTCGTAAAATTTATGACCACCCAACGGTATCGCGGCCATCAACAATGTTATCTAAGGAATCATTTTAATTGCCTGGTATTAGACGTTTTCAAGGGCCCATTGTTCTTTCCTAATGATTCATTCATTAAACAAATGCTTGGAAAGTGATGCCTATTAAATATCGATAACAGTCTGATATACAGATCAGTAATGCCAATTTGGCCTTTTTCGGACAGATTTGTGTGGTTTTTAACTGCTCAGCCGGGAAAATCTCAAACATCTTCCATCCGAAAATCTGTCTTATTTAAGATACAATTTAATTGAATCCAAAAGGATTCTATACTGCCAATTTTGGAACTTTTTGAAAATGACAACGATATAAAGGCGAAAACATTTTCACAATACACCAAAATTCGCCTCTTAAAATGGGAGAATGTTGACAATACGTCAACCGTCTAGAAATAGTCACGTTAAATGCTATTTTGACAATTATGTGAATGTATATATTCATGCCTATTCCGGTTTTAACTTTTTATTTTATAGCAAATGATGGTTTTTCACTTCATTCGAGTTAAACTCATCAACTCAAATCAACTCAGCAGGTTTAAGAATTTCACTTCCACAAAATCTTACCGAATGTGAAAACCGGAACAGATATGATTATAAAATTTTTTAAAAGGGGTTTGCAAATACAAATTATAGGCACCATGGGCGAAGTTCCACGAGATAGAAAATACCGAAAAAAAATCACTCTAGATGCTTTAAAACTTTTAAATTAAAAAAAAAAATTGGAAAACAAGTTTGGCTTGTTTTTGTGTTTTTTTTTTTTAGTTTTTCAGTTATTTTTCCCTGTTTTCTTTGGCCGTTTTGTCTTTTGCCTCCTTCTTAAGATTACTTCAATTTCTGCGTTGTTTTTAATTCTTTCCTGGTCGGTTTGCCCTTAACTTCTGAAGATTTTCATTGTGTCTGTGAATAAATGTATGTCAAATTATAAGTTTAATAATTCATGGTATAAAACAGCGGTGGGCACGAAATCTAAATTCGTTAGCAGCCGCTGGCTCCCGGAGCCATTGCGTGCCCACCGATGCTATAAAGCATTGCAATTTCAAATAAAAATACAGTAATCATTATCCAAGGAAAAGGTTCGAGTTATGGAGAGATTTCTTTTTATTAAGTTTATTATTTTTAGTGCCACTCATTAAGCTCGAGTTGCAGAGAAATTGGAGTTATGGGAGTTGGGGTTGTGGAAGCTCAACTGTATGTATAATTATTTTATTAATCAAGTTTGAGCCAAGTCAAGAACTTGTTGTTGGCCGGCATGTCAGTCACTCTGTCCAGCTTTAGGCCGTTTGTCTCGGCCAACAACTTGAGATCCCTGATGTCCCTGATGCCCCACGCTGGGTTGCGACGCTTCAGGTCGGCATCGAAGTCCACATTGCTCTGGGGCGTCAATAGACCGTCCTGGACGTACGGTCCGTAGGTGAAAAGCTTGCCTCCGGGCTTCAGCAGCTGGCCGGCAGCCCGGAAGAGCCCGACGGAGCAGCTCCAGGGACTGATGTGCATCATGTTGCAGTTGAGCATGTAGTCGTAGCTGCCGGGTTTCACCTGCTCCAACGTGCTCGCCTCCCACTGGGGCAACTCCTGCGAAATGTCCACGACCAACGGCGGACAAATGTTGCCAGTGGCGCAATCCGCGGCGTAGGCGGACAGCGAGTCGAAGCTTTGGCGGGAGTGCTCCGAAGTCTGGAAACTGACGTTGGGCAGCAACGGGGCCAAGAAGCCGGCGTGCTGGCCCGACCCGGAGGCAATCTCGAGCAGCCGCAGACCCGGCGCTTGTCTGTCCACCTGCGCCAGAAGCGCCTCCGAAATGGGCTGCGAATTGCGATCCGCCGACGGATGTGTGAGTTTGACGGCGCTGCGAAGCGGCGACACATGCAATAAACGTTTGAGAGGTTGTGAGAGACTGTGTGCAGTGATTAAAACAAGAAAAACTTGAAAAAAAAAACATATTTTAAAAACATATTGTCACCTCATATTTATGTATGCCTCGTGTTTTTTTGTGTATAATTAAACTGATAATTCCAACTTGCGTTTCAAGTGACTGCTAAGAGATCACAAAAGTTATCAGTAGCATCTATTTTCTTCTTATTAATTCTAATTCACATAATTAATTCGAATATTAATAAATTGCAATCTATTGTGAATGTTTTTGCGTGCGATATTTCAACAACCCTATCGATATTTAGTTAGCACAACAGCGTTGCTCAGCGATAAGTTAGTTTTGCACCAGACATTTGTCGTGCAGCTATCGACCGACCGCCACAAACGGCAGTGAGACATAAATTTTGCCACTTTTATAGGCATTGTTTTGTTTAATCAATTGTTGCACTTAAACAAGCTGCGCAATGTCTGATAACGATGATGATTTCATGTGCGACGATGATGAGGATTATGGTCTGGTAAGAATCACGCAGCTTGCACACTATCTTGCTATGTTTCCCAATGCCCGGCTTAATCGGCATCGGCATCTGTAATTTACATAGGAATACTCCGAGGACAGCAACTCGGAGCCAGACGTGGATCTCGAGAATCAATACTACAACAGCAAGGCACTGAAAGAGGAAGAGCCAAAGGCCGCACTCGCCAGTTTCCAGAAAGTGCTCGACTTGGAGAACGGCGAAAAGGGCGAATGGGGATTCAAGGCTCTCAAGCAGATGATAAAAATCAACTTTAGACTGGTGAGTGGATCAACGGACAACAACTCGTAATTAATAATAATACTTGGGACCACTTGCAGTGCAACTACGAGGAAATGATGGTCCGCTACAAGCAACTGCTCACCTACATTAAGAGCGCCGTCACGCGCAATCACTCGGAGAAGAGCATCAACTCCATACTGGACTACATTTCAACGTCCAAGAATGTACGTAAGCTGTTCATGTGTTAGATTCTTGCTTAAGTATTGTGTTCCCATTGAGAATCTTTATTGGGCCAGCCTAAAGTAGTATCAGTGATGCCGAATCAGCCTTTTTCTGGACACGTCTGGATCATAAAATCGTTACTTTACAGGGATTAAAACCGAAACGAATGTCGCTTTTAGGTTTACGGTTAGCGGTTACGCAAAATCTTTTGTTTAGGTTTTGAAATACCGGTATGGTTTCGGTTCACAAAAACAGTTTGTTTTGCAAAAATATAATTATTTTAATAATATAATAATAACAATTAAAAAGGCATTAGTTTCTTAATGTTTCACTCACACATTTAATTCACATATTCTTCAGTACGATGTAGTATAGTTACATTTTAACAATTTTATTATATTGCATTTAACAAATTTATTTTATTTGCGCTTAATCAGTGCCATGTAAATTCAATCTCAAATAAAAAATTTAAAATTAAACATAAGAAAATTAAAATCAAAATTAAAAATGAAAAATATTTTTTCTTTTGATGTATGAAAAACCGAAATTAACCCTTAAAAATGAAACGGTTACTAAACGGTTATTTCGGTTTACAGAGTTTCTGTTAAATGAAACTTTTTTTTCGGTTACGGTTCTAAATTTTGGTTTTTACCGGTTAAAAATTACGGATTCGGTTAGGGTTTTAATCCCTGTTACTTTACATTGAAATGATAATTTATTTTGAATTTAAATCCTTGTCCTGTTTGTATGTCCCTGCATTGTACTCCTTTGGGGTCTATCTTGTATTTCTTATCACTGACTAGTTTAAATAACTTTGTAAGACCTTTGTAAGCTTAACGAAACCATTCCTTTCAGATGGCGCTGCTTCAGAACTTTTACGAGACTACATTGGATGCTCTACGCGATGCCAAAAACGATCGATTGTGGTTCAAGACCAACACGAAGCTGGGCAAGCTGTACTTTGATCGCAACGACTTTACCAAACTGCAAAAGATACTCAAACAGCTGCACTCGAGCTGCCAGACAGACGATGGCGAGGATGATCTTAAGAAGGGCACACAACTGCTAGAGATTTATGCCCTAGAGATTCAGATGTACACCGTGCAGAAGAACAACAAGAAACTAAAGGCTCTCTATGAACAGTCCTTGCACATCAAGTCGGCAATTCCACATCCTTTAATTATGGGCGTCATACGCGAGTGTGGAGGTAAAATGCATCTGCGCGAGGGTGAATTCGAGAAGGCGCACACGGACTTCTTCGAGGCGTTCAAGAATTACGATGAAAGCGGCTCTCCCAGACGCACCACCTGCCTAAAGTACTTGGTGCTGGCAAATATGTACGTACTTTACTTTATTACTTTGCATCCATTACTTATATATGTACTTTATTTTGCAGGCTGATGAAGTCTGGCATCAATCCGTTTGATTCGCAGGAGGCCAAGCCTTATAAGAACGATCCAGAGATTCTGGCCATGACAAATCTGGTCAATTCGTATCAAAACAATGACATCAACGAGTTCGAGACCATCTTGCGTCAACATCGCAGCAACATTATGGCTGATCAATTTATACGTGAGCACATTGAGGATTTGCTGCGCAACATACGCACCCAGGTGCTCATCAAGCTGATCAGACCATACAAGAACATAGCCATACCGTTCATAGCCAATGCCCTCAACATTGAACCTGCCGAGGTGGAGAGTCTGCTAGTTTCCTGCATATTGGATGAGTACGTTGGCTTGCTTATCTTTATTATATACGTATATAGCTTAATTCATCCCTTTGCAGCACCATCAAAGGACGTATCGATCAGGTGAATCAAGTGCTACAGCTGGACAAGGTCAACAGCAGCGCTTCCCGCTATAATGCACTGGAGAAATGGTCCAACCAAATTCAATCGCTGCAGTTCGCTGTGGTACAGAAAATGGCTTAAGCATAAGGCAACGATTAAAACCGAATGGAATTACTTAAAAAGAACAACAACACTGCCTTATCATTATCATATTAAAAGATCCAAGGAAATTCCCAAATTCCACCAATTTACATCTTATAAGTAGTAACATAAATTGCTCAGTAAAATGACACGGCAATTTGCTGTCCCTATCGCCTGATATGCATATGAGGAAAGGGCATTCAGAGTGAGTTTAAGGTAATGAGCGTCTATTTTACAAGCAATAAGCTTTTTACACTTCTAAACATCATCCAAAAGTTGTAAAGTTGATCAAATAATAACAGATAAAACCTTTTCATCTTTACAAATCTCTTTTTGTCTCACCTTAAGTTATGTCTATAATAGAGTATACATTAAGTGCGTTATCAATATCCGTATAGGACACATATGTAGGACAAAATCATAATATCTCTTATTATTAACTAAAGTTAAAGTGCCAATTGTCAACTTAGTATGTTGAATTTCTGCGACTTTCGTAGCAAACTTGATAAACGAAGGTGCTATAAATTTTATCATAGGAAAATATTTATATCGTGCAGATAACTTTTCTTAATCTAAAAAAATTTGATATGTGTTATTGAAATATTCTTCAATATAAAGATTTAGTTTTCACTTTAATTTATTCTAGAAGTAAGTTTTAGTTAACTTGAGGTCTAGTAATGTCTAAAGTGTTAACAAGTTAACTAAAACTTAATTCTACAAATTTGAAAGGTCAGAAAAAACAAACATTTTAAAAAATTTGATTATTTGTTAAACTAAGTAAATAACAAATTTTAAACATTTTTCACTATTTTCTAAGAGGCGGTCGCTCGAGTTTGAATTAACTCCGTTGTCTTCGGTTTCATGCAGCGTTCGGGTATCCACGTTTTTAATCTGTAGATCCAAAAGACCACCACGCAGAATATTACAAATAAAACAAAAACAATGCAATCCAAAATAAAGTAGATAAAGTGATTGCCAAAGCTGTAATAACAGAATAATTAGTCAGAAGTCCCTAAGAAGCAACAGGTCAAAGAAGGCAGCCAAACTCCAATGATAGATCAGCCAGATCCAGGAACGTTTCCCTTGCTGCCACTCATCCAACAGAGGCTGGCAACAGCATTCCTGACTTTTGTCCCTCATGCCGTCAGGATAGACTTATCTATTAATGTGACCCAGAGCAGCTGTCTGAATCGGTGGTAGAATCAGAACTGTGATTAGCCGGGCCTAAACACCTGTTTTAGTTGAATGGCAATTCAATATTCGAGTTATCAGTGGACGATCCTTATCGCCAGATATGTGTAACTGTAAAGCGCTTCCCATATTGTGCATGTGTCTTTCTGATAACTGAAGTCATTAATGTTGGCCACGAGGCAGACCGTGGGTATTCCGACCTTAGTCTGGAATGTTTCCCACGCTTCCCACTCGTAGTTATGTAGCAAGCAGCTTATGAGAGTGAACAATAAAGCTCTTGGGCTTTGCTAAATAACAATTCGTGGATTGCCCGAATTAAACACAGTATAAATTAATATCTCAAATTATGACAATGATTTTCAATGCAAAAATATTTTAATTAATTCTTTAGTTCACCAACTGTATTTAAAATATTTGAATTAATTCATTAATACACTAATTGCTATTATCTAAACGGTTTAAACATTTTCCGTGGAGTTTGCGGCTCGTGTTTGCATAATTTCCGTTGTTTGCGGCTTCACACAACGCTCGTACATCCACAATCTGAATCTGTACACCCAGAACACCATTATGCAAAAGACCAGGGCCAAAACAATACAGCCACAAACGCTGCCAATGGCCAGACCCGGTCTCTGCCAGTCCAGGATGAAGTAAATAAATCGATTGCCCCAACTGAAAGTGTAAGAGAATTTAAAGACAACGATCTATAAAAATTTTGTATTGCTTACTAGTCTGTGCCGCCGGACCAGAAGAAGATCAGAGAGAACAGACCGTAAATCAGACCCACAACAAGTGGATAGATGAAGTGCATCAGGTGTGTGGGAAAGGCGACCACAAAGCAATCAAGGAACATAACAATTGAATTGAAGGCATGTGCCCACAGGTTGTACAATCCAACAGGTCCATCAGACATGGCTGAAAATAGAGTTATTTTCTTAGAACTTAATCTTATTTATAAGGAAAACTACCTACTCGGATAGAGTGCCACCCAAAAGACCAATGTTATCATCAGGGCCAGCACGGTGGTCGTATAGTGAGAGGCCCAATAAATTTTAAGGGCCCAACTGCCAGATTCTGAAATAAGCAATTGCTGATTAGAAAGCGTAGTTTAAAAATGAACCTAATTTCGATCATTTCCAAAATATAAAACTCAATTTTAATGTTATTGATACATTATATAAGAGTTGAGCTTACCAAAATAACTGGGCCTCATGAAGTATATGGTGGCCACCACAGCGCCATAGGTGCATGCATAGAAACACAACACGAAACCCCAATCCGTCAGATAGATGAACCATGAGCCCTCATTAAAGTGCTGGATGAGACTGCCCAGAACTCCGCCGGCAAAGAAGAGGGCGAAAATCCAACGATAGATCAGCCAGATCCAGGAACGTTCCCCTTCCTGCCACTGGGAGCGACAAAAGTCCGCGGGCTCATCGTGATGCAGCGAGAACTTGGAACGCTGGAACTCATCCAGCATAGGCTGGCAACAGCAACCCGAGCTTGGATCGCGCATTCCGGCGGGATGGACTCGATGTCGACGGCGTTGGACAAATGCGGCTAATGCGGCCCAAAGCAGCTGGCTGGAACCGCGATAGAGTGACAACTGTCGCAGCCATGGTATTAGCCGGGCCAACGGGGCTGCCAATTCGGCAATATTTGCTCGAATTGTGTTAGTTGAATGGCAATTCAGTTGTTAAAATTATCACTTATCAGTCGACGATGCTTATCACCAAAAAGGTAGAGCTTGAAAGCACTTCCAATGTTTCACAACCGATTAGCCACTATCATTGCTTTTGGCCAACAGCAAACTAACTTGGCCACGCGGCGAACAGTAACTACTCTGTCCCTTGGCTGAAAGATTTCCCACGCAGCGGGAAAATGACACGCGTCAAATGTGCTGTAAATTTTTAATCACAGTTTTGGGATTTTTTACACATGATTCATGCAGCCATCGAGTTTTTTTGATGATAAACAATCAAGTGAAGTTGCGATAAGAATAGAAATCGAAGGAAATCAGTTATGTTATTGAAAACCAAAGTATTCGCACACTTTACCAATTTATCATTAGTTATTCACCATTTCTTAAAATTGTCGATATAATATCCGAGTTGTTACTTCTGCTTGGAACTTGAACCCGGCTTTCCAATGGATTCCCTATGGAATGGGGACGTACGACGTGGTACGTTAACAGTGACACTCGAGTAAAGCCCCCAACTTATAGATAAGTCCAATGACTAATAGTGACAAGAATTGATAATAACTTTCGGCTCATTCACAAAAAACGCGACAAAGTAAAAAATAACAGCTGAAAACAAGATATTAATATAGTTTTCGAATAGCAGATAAATTCAATATACTCGAGATAAACAAAATGATTAATAATAACAAGAATTGATTTTAGATCATGAAAAATTTTAAATTTATTAAATTTTAGTCAAAAAATTGATTGATTTCAATTCCAATTTCAATTAATATTTTCTATATCGTTTAGCGTCTTTGATGTCACTTAAAGCATTTATGAAATTATCGAATCAACTTCCGTGTACAACTTTTGTATGGATTTAAAAATGTCTCTTATTTTGAATAGATAATCAATTCCCCCTTAACTGTCACGCAAATCTGCACTTTAAATTCCAAATTTACCACAAATTTATTAGAGTGGACATGCAATATCATTATTAGATATGCCTAATGCCTCTTTAAGGCATGCGAATAGTCATTGCATTCGTTTAAAGTACACTGAATGCATATGAGTGTATTCGCGGTGTCAATTAGCAGTGTTATAAAGTGGGGGGCCTGTTTTGGGAAAGAACTTGTAAATTGGCATTCAATTGGACTTTTAAATTGAATTTATGCAATAAAAAAACAATTAGAATCAGTTGCGTCTTTATTTATGGCGACACTTTCGATTTTCTGTGAATAATAATATGTAGTATATGAAGTTTCAGATTCTTGGTTCAAGTCAAAGGCAGGGTCGCTAACTGAATCAATCGCAAATTGAGGAACATTATTGAACGAGTCGAAAATGATGTATGGTATCAATATAAATAAATTTTGGAGGAATGTTAATATAAACTAATATATAATGTTTATTTGATCGACCCCCAACTGCTCAAATTACAAGACAAATTTGTATGGCAAGAAAGCTAAAACTATGTATAGAGTATGTTTGGATAGAAAAGATCCATTTAGAGATTCTATATTTTTGCCAATTAGCTTATATTTTCAATATTTGTTATTTTTATTATTAACTGTTGATTTAGTTGATATGATTAATAATCAGTAAGTATGAATGGCTAATCAATTGAAATTGACGCTTAATAGCTTTCTTTTTGTTCTACTTTCCCAAACAAATTTATCGCTCGATTGATAAGACAAATGTAGGTCAAAGTTATGAACTTTTTTTGGGTAATTTAAGTATTTTGATCTACTTTAAAAGAAAAACTCCCACACGCATAGCATTTGCAGTGTTCACAATTGGGAGAGCTGGAAATTTTAATTGATCGACCTCCATGACTTCAAGTTCAATAAAGTCACCGGATGATGAAAAGCGATGTTACTGTCAATATCATTGATATCATATCATACGAACTGTTTCCCACAGCGTCCACTTTTAGATGGATCACTTAACACGATGACACTCTACGTAGACACGAACACATATACATATATGTTCAAGTCTACGATATGGCTTTAATTAAATTACTTTATTTTGTTTATTTGTATACCCTGCACAGATAAGCAGATAGGGTATATGTTACAATAAATATGAAATGTTAAACTTAGTAGAAAATAAATAATTAGAAATAGAATGGATAACAGATAAAAATGTACTTTATTTATCACTCTCCCTCTTATCTAATCTATGTTCATACTTTATACCCTGCACACAGAGTTTCCTGTGGGTATCTACTACAGAAAACACAAAAAAAATTGCCAATTTGTTTTAAAAATAAAATAATTAATAAATGATATAAATAAGAGTACTTTACTTATCGTTGTTTTCTGTACCGAAAGGGTATGCCATACCGAGCCGTACTTTTTTCTCTTTGTTATGATATCAATTTTGGGAATGTTTGACGATCGATGAAATACAGCTTCAGCGAGTATATAAAGCATATTATGACACTAACAATTTTTCGCATTTCACTTTTTTGGTGTTCGCGAGTACGAGTACGAAGCCTCCGCGCGGTTTTCTAATCGGAGGTTCGTACCTCGGTTTGTCGGGTTCGGCGTCAGTCAGACAGTATTGTCGGGTCTTCCAAAAGGGTAAAAGCTTTGACGCTTTCAGTTCGCTCTGTGTCTCGTTGGGTAGTGCACGAAAGTGCTCCGCGTAACAAGTGAGGCAACTAAACAAACGGCTCCAACTCCAACTCCGACTTGCAATTCGATTTTGATTTTTCAAGATCAGTGAGAACATTTGCTGAAGCCTGAGCTGTTTCAGCTGAATTCTCCTCGCTGCAGTCCGAAAGCAAACACAAACTTAGGTAGCAAATTTGTTAGAAAAAGTCTACAGTCATCAAATTAAATACTCGTCGACTCACTGCCGATCACGCTCAAAATGCAATTCCTAAAAAAGTTCGGCAAGGGCCTCAACCAGGAATTACAAAAACAGAATTTCGGCTTTGAATACAATCACGTACATTTATTCTACAAATCTTTGGTGAGTATACGACATAGACCTTATTTGAAAGCCCTTCTCATCCACCTATGTATGTATGTAGGGGCAATTTAGTGTGAGAGATTTGTGAGATCATTAACTAAGGCTTAGCACTTTACTATGCAAACACGTTGGAGCTATTAAAGCATTAAGACAAAAACTTAGCAAACTAAACATGTGAAATGACAGCGAAACGCAGCGCAACGAACCTTGTATACTCTACATACCGTTTGTGGCGTATAATTTATAATGAATCCCCTGAAAATCATATTGAGCTGGTAAACATTATATTTTAATAATGTTGCTTATGTATAATCATCTTTAGTTATTTTTATTTTATTTTTAATATACATATTTTTCTCTTATTTTACCAGTTTTTTTAAATATATTTTTGCACTAAATAAAATATGTGAACAAAAAACTGACAAAATAATTCGTTTTTAAATAATAAAAAATATTTAAAAGTATTTTTTATCCAAAATTATACTATTATTTCGAAACCTAATACCGGTATAATAAGGCTGAGTAACCAAAAGCCAAAAGTCGATCATAACCGAAACTGATTTGAATATATATTCGCTTCAGTTTGATTCTCTTACTCTAAGTGAACTTCAAAGTTTATGTACAGGCAATTCTATTTTATGAGGTGTTATGTTTAACCCCCTTACATTAGCATAAACAGTGCACCATTAACATAAACCACTTTCAATTCATGAATAGGAATTTCTTTTATTTTTAAACTGAAAATATTATAATACACACTTCAACACTGTAATGTATTGCAATTAGAATTGCCATTGAAAGTACATTGTTGCTTTTAATGGGAGTCCCCTGTACCCGCATAATATTTGACACATTTCTAATGTTTTCGTACTATTTCAGCAACAGTGCGAATCATCATAATTAAACAGAAATGCTTAACATAATGCTCTTTTTATTTGGTAATCCGATTCTATTGAATTCAGAGTCCCCTGACGCTGTCCGCCTAGTCGAGCATTTCCGCCATTTCAAGTTCAATGCAAATAAATAGACAACCGTCCATCTAACATCATTACGTAATGGGGAGCTGTGTTATTGTACACAAACTAACTAACACTTACTAACTGGAGAAGCACGAGTCAGACTACGTCATTACTGGACAGCATCACTCCGATAAGATAAGATCCCCAACGTGATATTACTACAGTTGTCAGATTGTTTTTATTACGATAATTATATAATTTCTTACAGAATAAATTACACAGCGCAATTTAAGGGCTCGGCACATGCCCATAATTCGTAGATAAGATTAGCTACCTTGTTTACCAACAAGTTTAACTTTTCTAATCACAAACCAGAGTCAGCACATTCTCGGTGCTCGGAACGCCCCGTCATTATTTCCGGGTAGAGTGAATCGGTGAATCAACGTAATTTATAATTTCTTATCATTATTTTTTTGTGACTGATAAATAGGGATTTTTCGTATTCCAACTCTTTTAATAATATTAGATAATACAAATTATGGATGTTTAAGTAATTCGCTATACTGAAAACAAGTATTCTATAATATATAGTTTAAAGTGTTGAATATTCGTAAAATGAATTCTTTATTTAGCTTATGTTTAGATTATATATTCTAAATAACACGATGGAATATGTATGGATTCATTTATTTAGCTATATTTGTAATTCGTAAAAGCACAGTTAAGATAAATTTTTATTAATGTTCAAATTATAGAGAAGTTATTATTATATTTATTTTAATTCTTGTTTTTTAAAACTCCATAGTAACAGCTTCGAAGACACTTATAATGTCCATGATTTTTTATATACATTAATGCTATTTCAATTATTATCATCTATTTTAAAATTAAGTACGGAGTGTAGATATAATGTCTTAATTGTTAAAGCTTATGAACTTTATTTCAAGTCATTTCATACACTTATTATTATTCTAAGATAGAGTCATTAACATTTACTAAAAATTGTTGACTTATAATATTCAAATAGTTTTATAATAAAAGGAAATTTGTTCCACCTATAGACTTATAGACTATCTTATTCACAGAGTTTAGTTTAAAGATTTTCCAATGCATATGAAAATTATTACCTTTGTTATTTGTATTAATATTAAAATCTCCATCTTTATTGCTTTAATTTTGAATTATTTATTAGGATTGTTTCTCAACTTTTTTGACTTTTAAGCGTTGGAAGCACATTTAGAATTACATTAGATCATAGGTTATCCTATTTCATATGCATAAAAGTATACTAAAAATATTTATGATGATTGTCAATTGTTATTGCCCATTTGATTTACTCATTTTGACCCTTACCTCTGTATCTCTTTCTGTAGTGGCAAAAAAATGAGGTCAGCTTACTTTATTTACTATATCGCTGGACAATTGCGTTATTCTTCCTGGCCGTATACATCACTTGCATTATTCTGCAATTCTGCGATGGCAAATTCTTCATCTACATGACCAACTGGGGATTCGGTCTGATCACAATAACCATGCTGATATCCGCCGTGCACGTCACACGATGGCACTTTGATCTACAGAATGCACGGGGTCTGGTGAATGAGGCGGGACAAAAGGCACGCACAACATGGGGATTGAAGATCTATTGGTGGCTCCACAATATGTCTCTGCTATTGGCACTGATCATATCCACCATATACTGGATATTTCTACATGGCCGTATGAGTGAGTAATAAACCAATTGTACAAGTATTTTACATTTGAATGACAAACCAACTAGTTAATCACACATTATTTTGTAGACAAACCAGCACGATTTCCGGAAATTAGTGTTATAACACATGCGCTCAATTCCATTTGTATACTGATCGATTTTATGATCGTGGCTTTTCCGCTGCGACTTCTACACATGGTTCAGACCATGTTTTTGGCCATCGCCTACTTCGTATTCACCCTCATCTATCACTTCTGTGGCGGCACCGATGAGTAAGTAGCCCGCACTTTCCACATAGATAATTTGATAATGATTTGATTTCTCTTACAGATTTAATAATCCCTATGTGTATTCCATATTGAACTGGAACAAACCAATGGGCTGTCTGGTGACCTTCGTTGGCGTCTTCCTCATCATCATTTGCTACTGGGTCATCCTCTTTGGAGTCCATAAACTAAAGCAGGCTTTCAATCGCGCCTTCAGCGTCGTTTGGACTCCCCACGCAGTGGGTCTCATATGAGGAAAAACGGCACAGACTTTCCCACATTATTAACTGCACTCAGTCAAGTAGTTTTATACTTACATATATTGTAGTACCACCAGCATTATTTTCTAATTTCCATATATTGTAGTTGCATACTAGCCCACATACTCACACACTCACACACTCGCAGAACAAGCTCTCATCACACATTGCATTTATTTATGTCATTTTATAGGTGAATTATTTATTTAGCCAGTAATTGCTAAGTGAATAGTCGAATGTTCCTTAATGCTGAAGCAACATCGCGTTGCTTTGGCTAGTTATATTTTTATCGGTATAAACAATTGAATAAAGTTTCTTACTATGGAATCCGTAGTATGTGACATATACGTAGTTGAAGAATTAAAAGCAAATCTTAATTAAATATTTTCTTTGATTTAGATTTATCACTGGAATATTGTATATATGGAATTTGAAATTTTTAAATAGTAATTTGGTAACTGTACACAAATTAAATAGCATATCCATTGAAAACGGTATTCTTTTATTTTAATTTGTCTATATAATTCTCCTTTTGTTTCCTTTGTTGCCTTTATTTCATTTAATTCATTTCATATTGTTAAAATTTCTTGAACTTTACAATATTATAATACGTGGACATCTGAAATAAATTTAAATATTTAAAAAAAATTCAAGTATCAATTATAAAGCTCTACAATAATTTTTGCATACAGAGGCACACAAAAGTATTGGCACAGCAAGAATTATTACATTTATTGGTTATTTTGTCATTTTCATACAATAAGTGCCTGTTAAGCAATATTCCAAAAATTATACAAAATACTATCGAAAAGATTTTTTTTTATTTTCTATTTGCAGTCGCTCCTAGAAAAGTACGAAGATTTTTTTTGCCCTAAAACATTTCTTCTAAAAAATCGAGGAAAAAAGTTTCAAAAGTAGACATTTACATAAATTCGATATTCTTGAATCAATCAAACGGAATTTAAATGACCTTTCCATTGATGCAAATATGTTAGCAATAACGGCTCAAATAAGCCTTTAATATAAAAATGCCCCTGCATATTTAAAAGTCACTCTTTAATTATCTGAATAATCTTAACTATGAATTATTATATAATATATAAAATTATACATTAAGAATTTTGGATACCTCAGATATTTATTAAGGAATGTATCAAAGCTTATATAATATTTCACATGCCTTAAAAAATAGTTAGGGTAATAAGGCCAATGACACACTTATGTGTGTGAAGTTGGGTAAGTGCTAAAGAGAATACATACAAGTCTATTAATACATACACACACGTGTATATTTAACTTTCATTACCTACTATTTTCCCACTCTCTCAATGGGTTTATATTTTGTTTTACAATTGAATGTGCCAAATCTCGATGATCGATAGAAATAAATGTGCATTGTGTTTTGATTAGTCTCGGCACACATTCCGTGCCGTAAATCTCAGACTCCAGCTCATTGCTATACCGTAAATATGCGTCATCAGGGTGGACGATGGGGTACTTGAAATCATTGCCAAATTTAATTGTTAAGAAAATAAAGTCATAGTTGTGTGAGCATATCGTGTGCTAAACCAACAAACCGAAACGAGTTCTCTGCATAGACTGCAAGAAAACACACTGAAAGAAAAAGAGATAGGGCGAAAGAGAGATAGAGAGAGAAATAAACTGTACATGGTTAGATTGAGGTTTGGTTAAACTTATGTTGTTCTGCTCATGCCGACTGCCAAAACGCGAATCAAAATAAGAGATAAAAGACTAATTAGTTCGTCGCTTCTCATCAGGAAATTTAAAAAAGCCGTACGAAGAAGAGCGAGGAGTAGCCGAGGTAGAGCATCGTCGTTATATTTACTTAATGGTTATGAAGAAAAGCAGACTTGAAAAATAAAAAGATTACACTCAGCAAAATTGGCAAACTTATTTAATTAAAATGTTTTTAAATGGAGTCACAAGAAGACTACTAAACAAAAATGTTTATAAATAAATGGGCTACAACAATTAATTGATTAATTTATAGCATCATCAAGCTAGAAATAAACTCGGCTTAAATCGAACCCGAAGCAACAGTCCAACTATACCCCATATTTTAATTCATACATTTTAACTACTGATGAGTATCGTTTATTTGTGATGTGTATGCGAGACTCATTCTGCAATACTCAGGTAAGTTACCTGTACAGTCCCCGACTCCACAACAAAATAACATTTACGATATTGGGCTTACGATATGCGATGTTAAGTGCACAGTGGTTTAGTACTTATGTGATGTGTGCAATAGTAAATCACATTTTGATTAACACAAGATAATATCAGTACAGTGGCTTGCAATTCGAATTTTGAGAAAATTAAATTGTATGCAAGCAATCATTAACGAATTTAATTATTTAATTTAATTTGTTTAAAAAAATATATGCTAAGCAATTTTTTTTTTCATTTTACTATCTCTAAGCATTTTTTATTAAATATATACAAATTCTTCTAAACTTGAAATTTTAAGCGACTATTTATTTTTATTAAAATTACAAAACGCTCAATTTTAAAATGATTTATTTAAAAAGTTTTTTAATAATCAAAATGGTAATAATAATATTCAATATAAAATTTATGTATTACTTCTTATGCAACAAAAAGTGAGAAACGACTTTTGAGTACATACATATGTGTTCAATTCATGCTGGTTCTTGCACCACTGTGCAGCGCAGAGCGACGTTTGCCGCAGCCGCCGTTGGCTTGGACAAGTTGCGATCAGTTTTGGAACGCGCGTCGCGTCAATAAGTCGTGATTTGCTCGGTGGGTCTGCAGAGGTGTGGGATTCGGTTAGTTGGATATTTTTGGCTGGGGATTGTTTTTGCCATTGGGATAGAGATCTGTGTGGTCTGTTGAATACGTCTATGGTTCTCTGGCTGTGCTGCATTGGCTTACAATGTGTGTGTGTGTGTGTAGATTGGTGCATTTTGTGTGTGTTGTATTGTTGTAATACAAGTTGCAAATGCAATAAGCCAAATACAATATAAAAACCAAACACCGTTATGCAAAGTTGTCGTTGCTGTTGTTGTTGACCCAAAAAGAAATTACTACACGGCCCAAACTGGCAGTTAGATTGCCAAGCCACGCGTATAAAACACGCAAAATGCGCTACCAACTCGCTAAATAAAAAACAAAAACAAAAACAAAAAATTGTTTATAATAAAAATAACAATCATAGTGCTATTAGAAAACCAACAACAAATGCGCTAAGCTCTCAACAAGGCATCATTATTGTTACTACGAGATTATCCCATTTAAAAGTGCGTTTGTTTTTTATTCTGTTTGGCATCGTGAGTGGAATTTTCAATGCTGTTTCAATTTTTGACTGGGTTTTTTTTGTCGCCTTCAGCGAGGTGTTGCCAATTTTGGTAGATCTCCCATTGAACAGAGACAAACAGAGCTAAGGTACTTGAAATTAATGATGACAGCTTATGTAATATCTTTCGCATATGCAAATCTAATTGACAACTTAAATATTTTTTTCTAGTTGAGCAAAGAAAAAAGCGAATAGTTGTAAGATCAAAATCCATATGAACTCGACCCAGCTAACACGCGGGTATAGCATATTAATTGGCTCATTTATTGGCACGTACTCAAAATTTATGCACGTTTTCCAGTTATCGTTAATGAGTGGCATTATTTCTCTTTGGGAAGGTCTCTGCCAATTTCAATTTATAATAAGTGTACAATTAAAAAAACAAAACAAATGTTGACTTCCTCTACTCGTACATTCAAGGAGCGGCAACCCAAATACCCAATAAATATTCTATCGGATATAGGAAAGTCAATTCTAGCAACTTGACAAACTGAAGGTGAGTTTACATTTCAAATGATCATTATAGATAGATCGATTTTTAGTAGAAACTTTAAGCGAACAATTATGCAGTTCATTTGAGAAAGTTAAGCGAATGACATAAAAAAGTTTACTAAATGATGCATTGAGTTCTTAAGACTAAAATTGAGCTGTCATCAATATCACAAGTTGGTATTGTTTTATGGTGTTAAACAACGGTTTACCTTTTTGATTGACACCTTCTGTTAATGCATTGTTAACAATGCCCAACAATCACGGCCTATCAATAGACTAATTAGCATCCAAGTGCTTAAGAATCTCTACTATGATGTTTGGCAAAGAAGTTTCAATGAATAATACGAAATGTAAATTGATCTCAGCTGGAAATTTTTGATCATGTTTGCTTGTAGTCATTGATTAATATTAGCATTTGAAATATTCAAATGCCGTTGAAGTGTTTTGATTTCACTTTCTACGCGACGAAATTTACTGGAAATGGAATCGAAATGAACGTAGGTGAATTAGACATGTTAATTCTGTCCGAGATGGAAAGATGAAGAGTCTGAATATGGAACCTTTGTTTCAGTATGGTAGTCAAATGGCCTCAACTTTATCTTATCGAAGAGGGTTGACTTTTTTTTTGTCGAGGAGACCCATTTAGATAGGCAGATGATAAGTGTGATGCGGCCTTTTATTTGCCATTTGTCATTTTTCAGGTGGTTTGACTGCATTCACAAAAATCATACATATTATTTACACAGTTGGCGCCGATGTAAAGGTCAACGAGTTTGAATTTCTTTTATTCAAGTTTTAGTCAACTTTAAATGAAGGCAAACTCGCGGTTCATTGTAGTACAAATGCAAGAGCCATAAACCTATATATTTTGAATATAAACAGGTACTCGAACAATTATCTTCAACTCTTTGTTGACGAAAATGTAGCACAAAAGGCAGAAACGTGAACAAAATGAAATAGGTAATACATAAACAGAAAATAAAAGATACACATATGTACCTACAAGTACACATGGTAACCACGCTGTTAAAATGTTTTTATTTGTTGTTGTAGTCGTGTTGGCCTTTTTTGTAGACGTATCTTCAAGTCTGTTGCCATTCGTGCAAGTTCAGGGACGCGAGTGTCACACTTCATTAAGTGCTTTGTGTTTTGTGTTGAAAAACAGTCCCAAAAAACATTTACCTCTACTCGTAATTTAATTCCAATGCAAGAGGGTGACAAAATCTGTGAAAAATCATTTGTGTTTCAGGCACGATAATTAATTTTTACTGAAATACAAGTAGCAAAAAAGGTGTCTTGGTATTAAATGTTGCATTCAAAACAGCTGCAAAACTAATGACAATTTTAAGGTATTACATTACCTACACAGTTATGAGAGCAATATATTTCAGTACCATTGCCAATACTTATATTATTATGGTATGTATAAGTACCATAAATTCTAGTTGTATGCATAAAATAAAATTGTATAAAATCGATGAAATAAAAATATTTAAGATATCTTCTTAAGGTATGTATTTGTTTACGTGAATTTCCGTTTGACAACCAGATAAAAACCTGTTTGTCAATATAATAAACATCATCTGGCTTTAGGAATCAACAAGGGAAAGAATCTTTAAAGCCAGTTTATTTAAATCGTCGTAAAATCCAGGGAATCTGTCTTAAAAGTTTTGGGAAGTTTAGTTTCCCCTGATAAAATATGTAATTTTTTGAGCATTTTTGTCTATCACAACCCTATGTAGTAAGTTAAAGCTACAATAAATTTTGGATAAATAACAGTACTTAAACACTATAATTTAATAAAATATAAAGGTTTTGTTGCGCTTATGAAATATTTACATTAATGTCTAAAAACCAGTTAAAAGTGTCTCAACATGTTTGATTAGGGATTTTTTATGTTGCTTTTTGAGGTGTTCATAATTTTAGAGAGTCATTAGGCCTTTTTAATATTAGCCAAGTTAGTCAAGAAAATCAAACTACGGCTCGTATGAAGATAGTTGTAATTTTATATGTGTTCACATTGTTTTTTATAGCAGCCATTGGGTATGCTCAGTGCTGACCTTAGGCTACTAATTGTTTTATTATATTTAAATGTATATTTCCACTATGACTTTTACAATGCCACAAACAGAATTATAATGCAAAACAAAATTTTATTTTCGAGGTAAATATGCAAAATGATTTGTCGAACGAGTTGCCTAAAAGATAATTAGAAAGCGTAATTTCTCATAGCAGAGATAATGATAATATTAATTGGAAGCAATAAAGCAAATTAACTGTCATCAATTTGAACTGCAAATGGAAACTCTGCACTCCATACCCCACACTTTGTGGGCAATAGACTTTAAATAATGAAATCGATATCATTGATAGGTTGATGTGCCTCTATGACTAAATGCTTTTGTAAATGTTTCAATATCTACAATGAACTGTGATAATCATACACTTGAAATAATACAAATAAAACTAACTTTCAATATGTGTAGACTTTGATCCGATCTGTATATTGTATATTATTAATGTTTATATCTTTGATTTCGAGCAATCTGTAAAAGTTAACGTTGGATTTTGTTAATTAGTGGAAAATATTTTAATTTCGTTCAATCTCTATCAGGAGATTCAGCATCAATTTTATAGTCGGGATATTTGTCGTTTAGAATGGATTTGGTTTCGTCATGGTCAGCCCTGCCCAGAGTCTGAGATTGTCCAAAGATTTTCATATAATGCTTCTCAGGATCATGCACAAGAGTTCCGCCACCCAAGCATTGAGTGCACAGGTTTTTCGCAGCTGCTTCCTTCTGCAGCTGATCATAAATGTTGACTGAGGAGGAAGTGATTAGTTTAAATACTGAAAGTCATTTCTCAATCACACTCACGATGGTACTTAACACGGCCCAGAGTACGAACTACCGTCTTGGCGTGTCCCATTTCTCCATGAATGTAGACCTTGGCAAGAATATATTTGAGTTTGCCATCTCCGATCGAGACAACGGGAAAGGAAACAAGACTCGACACCCGATTGTCACAGCAGAATATACGCGAGGCTAAGAATCACAACAAAATTTACTCAATACTTATATATGACACACTATATTAAATATGCAGTGCATACCAAGTTGAAATGGACGCCATGCGGGTAAAATTAACTTTCGCACTTTATCCATCTCGAAGAAATTTGGAAAAATGTTTCAAAATTATTGCAAGACTTTATTTTGATGTTGACCATATAAATTTTTCATACGGACTGAAATGGTTTAAAATACATATATATAGTTTAAATAATATTGAATAACACGCGGCATACTGAGTCAAATCAAAAGAAAAAGTTTTATCACTATTTCCAGAAAAACTAGTTTGCAATTGAAAATAAGAATAAACAAATATACCAAATAATTAATTCGAATCATTTGTAAAGTTACAATATTTAATGCATTTAATATAATTTATATAATTTACAGCTTTCTGAAAGCCGCAAGTTGATTACAACCGGATGGAACATGGCAATTCAAACAAACTATTAATGTTGTATAACTCAGTAGTTGCATGTCTCGACAAATTACACTAGCATTCCAATAACCCAATCCCACGACAGGTTGAATCACAACGTAAACTTAAAGGCGCACAACGATTCTTTCGAGAACTTCTCAGCTTAAAGTAAGATGACAAAACTTCAAGTGATTGTTCATCCCGTGAGGAAGGAGTTTCGTCGAAAACGTTGCGGCTTCGATCATGATACACCCGATGACTTTGTCAAGTCCCAGGTAAGACTAATTAAATATGGACTTAATGTAGACTCAATCAAAACTTTATGGTAACTCAATTGGTTTGTAAATCCTTGAGAACTCTTTATCCAATTATCATGCACCTGTCTGTACAACATTTTATTCTGTCATCAAAATTTTCACATTTGTTGACAATATATTTTTTGCTATATGACTAAGAAATCCATAAAAGATGTTAATTAGCGTGTTTTTCTGTAAACTGTTAAAATTATAATCTTATTTTTAGCAAATGTCAATAATCTTTTATGAAATGTAAGGAACTCTTGAATATTGTCTTAAAAGAAGAAAAACATTTTATTGTTAAAGATGTTTAATTTAAAGAAATTTAATGACAGTCTTATACTCATTTAAGATATTGATTCATTAGATGATGCAGTAATTTCTCATAGTAGATGAATGATTTAAGGTATTAACTACAAGAATTTAAATGAGTCTTCACTTTAGAGAAAGTCACTTAGTCAATTCAAAAAGAGATTCAACAATTTTTCTCGAAGTCCATAAATTACATATGTATGTTTGAGAATTCTTTTCCTAGACTTCAAACTAAAATTAAATGTCAAATTGCATGTTACTTAGTAATTTTAATCTAAAAATTGGAAATTGGAAAGTGTGTATAAGAACTTGGAATAGTTTTAATATCATTATAAGTGTGCTATTGATTGACTTGGGTCGCTTGCATTTATAAGTAGTCTTCATTCGTTGCTTTACATAATCAAAGGACCAAAACTGTGAGAAGTGGGCGTTGACTATTGGCCAGTTTGAGCCATTTTATTGTTTTACCTTGAGCATATTTGATGAACTTCTTTCATTCAGAGTATCAATAGAATGCGTGGTTATACTGAGTGCTCGGCCGTTCGGGCTGTTGTCTGGCCCAGACACTCGTTTGATTGCCCTGGAATTGTAAATTAAACATTTTAAATATTCATAAGCGGCAAACAGTTACTAACTATAACCATAAACTCATCCCCTTCTCGGTGCCAGGTAAAACAAAGAGTCCTCCTCAATAAGGAGGCTCCTCATCCTCAGTATGTACGACTTATTATTCATACTTTGTCATTACAAATTACAGTGGCAAACCTGCACAAAAAGCATGGCATATTTGTTCTATCGCTGGTTTATGGCCCTCTTCTTCATTGGCGTCGTCATTGAGTCCATGTGGCCCCAAGCAGACGATGAATCCAGCTACTGGCTGTACTTCATCTATATGACCAATTGGGGAATATGGATGTGCATGCTAACCAATTTACTAGGTGCTATCCTGGTCACCATATGGCACTATCATCCGGAATATTCGGGTAAGAACGAACTGAATAGATCAATTTAATATGTAATCCTCAGATCGTAACAAATCTATTTATTTATGGATTATATCTGGAAATATTTTTACAGAATATTAAAATATATGTCGTGGAACGATATTGCATATTTAAAGTAGACATTTGCAATGTTTTTCGCACATTACGAAATTTAGTTATTTAATTTTGTATTTATTTCACAGACAAACTGCTCAATATGAAGGCATGGGCGAGTCCTTTTCGCATTTACTGGAGTATGCACATTATAACGCTGGTACTGTCGATAGTTATCACCATCATCTACTGGAGCATACTTTACGATGGTAAATAATTGTTGGTAATTTCTGTAGGACAATTGTTAAATTCGTTTCTACCGTCTCATTTTAGCCAATGAAAGTTCTTTGGATGCAACAAATGTGCTCACTCATGGCTTCAACTCGATTTGCATGTTCATTGACCTATGGATTGTGGCACATCCTTTGCGATTACTCCATATATTTCTGCCAGTATTATTTGGTATTGTCTATGCCATTTTCTCGTACATCTACCAAATGTGCGGGGGCATTAATAAGTGAGTATTTCACCAGATTCAATTCACATTATCCTAGTAAAATTGTTGTATATCTTTTTAGGAAAGGAAAACCGTATATCTATCATGTGATTGACTGGAGTCAGACGAGTAATGCATTTATTACAGTCCTGGGTGTCCTGGTGCTCTCCTGTTGCATCTATGCACTTCTCTTTGTCATCTTCAAGCTGCGTCTCTTTCTCTCGCGCAGCTGGCGACAAGGAAGCTTCGTGCTGCCGACGACGACCAGCAAACAGTCTGGCAAGGCTGTCGATGACAAGATGGCAGCTCCGAATGGTATTCAGCATTCGTCCTCCAGAATCTCCATGGTTCTGGGCAACTATGCTGGCTACGAAAATCAGGCATATTCCCCGAGCACTGCAGAATCGACGCCAAAGAGTTAACTTGAACGATATCAGGATAATAATTGATTTATTATATGTATCTCTTAAGTGTAGACTTAACCTTTATCTAACTGTTGTCTAAACTTTGTTGCTACTTTAGTCAATTTATATAGTAGAATTTTGAACCAGTGATATTATATTACATTATATTGTAGATAATCTTAAGCAAATAAATGTAACTTTGGCAAGGATCTTTTAAATATTCTACAGATGTTTACTTGCGCTATTGTCAACATTTCTTTTCAAATCGAAAAACCCAAAAGAACAATTAAGAATTCCATAAAATATTCAATTCCAGTTGGCAGAGTCTTGCTGACCAATTGTCGATTGGAAGAGGAATGAATTTTGACCCCCTTTCCTGGGAACTTTACAGTTGATAATCAAAAATTAATATACAGTGACATTTTGTGGAAAGGTTAAATGCTAAACTACACAAGTTTGCATGCACCCAACGAACCAATAGAAACAACTAAACGACAACAGCGAGGTCAGAAACATGAACAAGAACAACAAATAAAACGTTAAGTAATTAACAAGAGCTGTTGAAAGTTGTTCATCAAACTGAGAATTAGCCTGAAAAATGGGTGACAGCTATATAAACATTTCACACAGCTCCTAATCACCTTTGAACGACTACATTAACCCAAATTGACCCAATAGACTAATCAATCGCAAGGACTTGGCTCAATTTGAAATTCAACTATTTTTAGCATAGTTTGCTTAACAATTAAATAAACTATTCTTAAACAGTGCAAATAATTCTAAAGAGAGTTTACCATAATTAAGACGGTGGAATTACATGATTGTTTTCTATATTTAATTATCGCTATTCTGGATTAAAGTGAAGCTTACTTTTATTATAAAAAGTTGAATAATTGGAAACAGTAGGGATATTGTTAAGATTATTTCACTGACTTCATTACATCGAGAAAGTTGCACATTTATATTAAGAAAAGTTGTGCTGTATTAAGAGCTATTTTAAGTTATTGCGATTTTTTTCTTTGAAAAAAAATAAGTCATACTTTTGGGATATCAATTCAAGCAATTTTCAAAAGAGGTGCAGTGCTTACATGTTATCTTTTATGTAATTTCAGCAAAAGAGTCATTTGTCACAGATTAAGCAGTTCTCAATTAAATTGTTGGATTCAATTTTATGAAAAAATGTTCACTTTTAAACGAACTTAATCAGAAGAACTTTGAATAACTTTCTAAGGAACGGTAATTGAGATTCTTAGCCTAGTGGAAAACTAAGTCAATTGTATTTGTTAACTTTTTGAATACCTTTAATGTGACCTCTTCACCACATTCACACGCAGTGTCCTTAATCACAGCTGCCCGTTTGGGGCGGTGGAGGTCATTCTCCCATTCGAGCTGTCGGAGAATCAATTGACCCAGCTAGACAGTGGCGTTAAACTCATGATGGTTATTGTTGTAGTTTTTATTGCTGGCTGTGTATTTAGTCGAACGTGTACCCTTAATTAAGCCTCCAAAAGCATTTAATAACCGAACGCCCAATAAAATTCCAAGGACGAGAAAGACACACGTGCTGCCTGCCGGAGGAGGGAAGAGGGAACAACCAGGGTTGGGATTGTGGTCAATGGGCTTAGCGATGGATTAGCTTTACGCATCAGCTACAAATTTGAGGACCCACTTGTTTATACTTATGTGTATAACAAGAGTAGGCTAAGCTGATTGTCCTGCGTAGAGTCCTGAGAACCAATCGCAGTCGCGGGCGTCGTCACTGTTGTCCTTGTCGAGGGGTTGACACGACAGTCACAGGTTTCAACGATAGACGCAAATTAGGCGTCGCATCTGTTTTGGAACACGGATCGATACATACATATTGGTTCATTTTGATCGATATGAGATTTCCTTGAGCTTTGAACTTCTTTTCATGTCCTTGTCGCGCCTATTGACCCCCGCATAGTTCTGTTCTTTCCCTCTTGTCCACCATTTCAGCATTCAGACAAAGCAAAATCAATAGAAATTTAATTGAATATACTTTGGAAATTTTGACAGCTGTCAATTGTCAATGCCAACTCAACGATTCTATTCATCCTTAACTAACGCTATAATGTGAAATATTAATTGAAAGACAACGGCACATCTCTCCTCCCTCCATCCTCACACGACTCATAGATTTTCCATTTAAAAGGCAACAACCGCAAGTTTCCCCACCAACTCCCTCTTGAACGAGTTATCCAATTGTTTTTTATGGCTCTGACATGACTGTGCAATTTTCTATCCATCAAAAACGCATGAAATCCATTCATAACTAAGCACACACAACACGAGCATGAATGTTTGAGCACAGCCAACAATTCAGGACATGCCAATAGGTACAGCAATAACAAGCAAATACAAGCATAATAGAAGCAAACTCAAAATAATGTTACTAATTTGAAAGCACTTTAATCCATAATTAATTTTTGATGTGTTAGTTAGCAAACAGTTTTGGATAGGACTTGATAGCTATACAATGTATGTACATATGTACATATGTATTAAGTATGTATATCTATTTTTCGTTATTTGCGCAAAAGGATTTCTCATTCAGTAACATTTCAACATTATGTATATTTCAAAGAGTACTCACGTACGTACTTTATTTTAGCTTCAATAAACAGCATAATTTATTTTATTTATTTAAAAAGTAACCCAATTTTGACAAATCAACTAAGACTAAAATTATAAAGAAATAAATTAAATTAAAATGTTAACTGAAAGGAAAGGGGTTTGCGATAAATTAAACATTTGTTGCAAGGTTTGGGGAAAGCCCAGAAAACCCCAAACAGATCAATGAAAAATATTTAAGTTAAAAGACCCTGGGAAACATTTTCTGTTTATTATTTATTTACATTGTCTGTTTATTATTTATTACATACAACATATTTTATTAAAATTGTATTAAAATATGTTTTACATTTTCCGTAAATAAAAATACAGCTTCAAAGAAAAAAAAATTGTTAAGATAGAGACAAGTCGCGAAATAGTCCTTCCAACTATGAAAATAATATTTAAAGAACATTTGGTCCTTTGGTTCTATGGAATTTTAAAAGACCTGGTCCCAACAAGAGTATTGACACCGAGTTTGTCAGGATCGGACCATAAACACCCAAGATATAAATGCTCGAAAAATTGAATTTTTCAATTCAAAAGCGCGGACCAGGAATTCATTTTAGAATTATGGTTTCTTGGCGAAAACATCTTAGAATTGACCATAGATTACAAAAATTGGGTTACCATTTTTTTGGAAAAAAATCGATGCACTCTAATGTTCACAATAATAAATAAACTTATATAATATAATATTAATAAAATATCATTAGTATACAAGGAAGAGATAGTTTTTATCAAAAAAGTAGTAGACACCAAATCGAAAGTGATATATTTATGTGTCTGGCAATGTGCATACAGCATGAACAGCTGCAAGTTGAAGGAATGTTGGCAGAATGGTAGCTACTCAACAATATAACATGACAGTGACAACAATAGCAATAACAACAACAACAACAACCATAGCAATAACAACAACAACAACAACTAAATAAACTTGTACTCGTACTTCAAAGATTAGTGAGAACTCACCAGGCTGGTCAGGACATTGTTTGGATTGTATAAACAAATAGCTGCCTATGAATGACACTTACACACTCACACACAAAAAGCAACAACTTTAAATGTGAGAGTATGAGTGTTGTGAATAGTATAACTATTTTCCAGTGCCGAAGAAAATCCTGGGCCGAAGAACAACTGTGACAACTGTAAGCCGGTTTGAGTTAATTGAGTCACACTCACGTTTCAGTCCCAAACGAGTATGCATGTGAATCATGTGAACCACTGGAAATCATAAAGTATTCATTAATTGGAAAAACGTTGACCAACTGAAACCGAACAACGACCACGACGACGACCACGACGAGGATTGTAGGTAAAAACCGAAGCATTTGTCATATTTGAAATTCAGTTTCGTTTCGGACGTTCGGGCAACAAAACCTGCATGTTGTGTTCAAGAACCTGAGAGCCTGAGAACCTGGGAACCTGAGAGCCCCAATCGCAGTCAGAAATCAGAAGCACACCACGCGCTAGAGGCTATGGTAACGGCCAGGTCCGATACAATATAACCGGCGCTATGTAGTAAATTATTTCGCTGTGCGTGTTGGCTACGATAAATATTTATGTGTATCCCAGAGATACCGCACAATAACAAACAAACAACACAACAACAAAAAAATCGAAAAATAATAATAATTAAAAATATAAAGATATATACTCGTATTTTGTAGATCAAAATGCATGCAATGTGACAGATTAATGCGAATCGAATGAATTTATATACTCGATTCTAGTGGAAAGTTCCATTTGGTTTAACTTCAGCAATCTATGCGATAATTGTGTGGACTCTAGTGGAAAATCATCCAAACAACATTGCGAAAATTCAGCTATACTGGCCACCGAATGGATAATGGGTATTTGTTTAGACACAGGTAAGCATTGTTTCTGCTCAAACAATTTTAGTTGAACGGCACCCAAAAGCAACAGCCAAAATAAACAGAAGCTCTTATTTAAGTATTATTTGGGTATTTCCCAAGAAAAAGTATTACGTTGTTTACCCTCATTTAATATCCACTTTAATATATATAAAATAAGTAAGTGTTGCTTACTTTAAGGGGCCATGATTCTTTAAATCATTCAGAAAGCCCTTTCTCTGAGCCTTATGTGGAATTTTCTTTAAAAAGTCGTTTTAAAAAAACATGGCTTTAATTTAAAATGAAGCAAAATTTGGAAAAATTACATACTAAGTGTTGTTTTTTATATTAATTTCCTAACTTGTTTTCGAATATGTTTACAGACTATCTAAGATATTTCTATCTGAATATAATTTTATCAATTTAATGTTAAATTCAACATGTAAATAACATATGCGATAATTTGAGACCTTTGTATTCAATTTTTGTCTTGAATCAGACAAACCACCTAAAAAAGTTTGATTAATTAAGTCTGTCTGAAATCAAAATATTCAAGGTTTCTCTAGTTGATTAAATTTAAACTAGCTCTGGGAATCGATTACACAATAATTAAAAAATAATTTCATGACACTTCATTTGAATTTCAACCAGAAAACATTTTAGATACAAAACGCTATGACAAAATAATTGTCATACGAAAGGACCTTGCACAAATGCTATAATTTGTGGGGGGACTGTGCGACATATAGACGGCCTCGCTGATTGCTCCTTGGTCATGTTCGTTGACCATCAAATGGCCACCAAACCTAATATAAAAATCCGAAAACAAAAAAAAAAAAGAGAAAAGGAAAGTCAAAGTGTTTGCGTGGGCGGAAACAGGATAGCAACAATAACAAAACAACATGTCAATTAAGTAAAACTGCAGGAAAATCAATAAAAAAAAGTGTCACAGGAGTTTAGGAATCGTATATGGTAGAAAAAAGCGGTTTAATCGCATGTGCTGGAATAACGCGAAATTGCCCAGAAACTTTGGCAACACTTTTGACCCAGCTGAGTTCGTATGAATGAACTGATGACGCAATTCTTTTCGAGTGCACAATTAAATAATTGCTTAAGGATATTTTAATGATGTGCTTGCCGCTATGTCCTATTCTCTTATGGCTAATTTCCTACTGCCAGCAAATTGCTTCCGGCCATGCGCTAATGCCGTTTGGCACGTAACAGGGCGGAGTGCTAACCTGGCAACACATCCGGTTTCCGGTTTTGCTAATGGCCAAACAGCAACTGTTGCTTTTGCCTGCCTTTGATGGCTAAGACATGGAGTAACACTATTGTATAATGTGATTTCAGATGCCAGCGCGGCACAAGATACCGGCGAACCAGGCAACGATTGGAATCGTACACGGAATCAAGATGGCCAAAATGCCGCAACAGGCAGCGTTATGGCAATGAATGGCAATGGACGTCTTGGCTCGGCCAATATCGGCGCTATCGATATGCCAAATGCTGGAAAAATCAAATTCGATCCGCCCAAAGTGCCAGTGATATTTGTTTTAGGCGGCCCAGGTAGTGGCAAGGTCACCCATTGCGACACCTTCATGCAGGAGCGACGCGGCGTTACGCACATCAATATGATGGATCTACTGCAGCAATATGCAATGGGAAATGGTGAGTACTTGGATCACCTTGGATTACACCATACTTTGAAATTTAGAATATGATTCTTTACTTCTTTGTTTCTTATATTCTTCACATTTTACCTTTGTTATTCTAAATATGCACTTTTTATTATATTAGTTTCATTTGTTCGAAAAATTTATTCAAATTATTAAATTATTTGCAATACCTTAAAATTACTTTTAATTTCGGAGCATTTATGTCTTCAAATTAATAAGTATAACATTTAAAAAACTGCCAAAAATAAATAATAAAAAATTAACATATCATAATAATTGCAACTATTTTGAACACTCAAATTTTAATTCCATTTTGGTTCTGTTTTTTTTAAACTAATATTTAAAATAGTTTATATATATATTTTCATAGTTTTCATAGTTATAAATCAATCAACATTCGTTTTAATAAGTAACATAGACTGTTTATTTATTTTTTGCTAACTTATAAATTGTTGTTAAATGATTTATTCAATATTGTTATTAAGCCAACTTTGTTTTTAGACATTTTCTAAGCATTGAAATTGAATTATAATTTCCAAGTGAATGAATTTATTTAATTCTTAACAAGGATTTATTTGATATGAAAGAATATTACATAATTCTAAAATGTGTACTTATATTAAAAAACGCTCAAATGAATCTAATTTCAGATATGCAGGACTTTTCGCAACTATCGTCGAAAACAGTCACCGAGGTGTTGATGTTGGAAATGAAAATGGCTCCAGCTGCCAAAGCCTATCTGATATCAGGATATCCACGCTCCATGCGCGACGTTGTTGAGTATTCGGAAAAGGTAAGGAACCCAGCTGAAAAACATTCAGTACATACGTACTCATATTTATTATGAAACAATTTGCAGGTCTTATTTATTTTCTTACTTATTTGTTCAACCAAATTGCTGTTGAACCATTTGAACTAATTAGCTGCCAAATGGGGACACATTTATTTGTTCAAGTCTATGAATTCCCATGAATTTCAAGTTAAACATATAACTATGATCTATACTCTATATGCACACATACATATTGTACATATATGTACGTATGTATGTGCTAATTGGCTGAAGTGGACTCTAGAGGCTTATTCGGGAGTTATATAATTCGGTTGATTAATGTGTTAGTAGAGTGGCAAATACGAAATATACGAAATATGAGTATAATTAGAGAGTTGCTAAATTTAGATCGAAAATTAGTTGAATGAGTTCAAGGATAAAAGCTGACGAGTCCTTGAACAGAACTTGAGCTCAAATTGAATAAAAATATTTATATATATTGCAAAGAGATTTGAAATAATTGGCCGCTTGTTCTTTTCAGATACAAGTCGTTAATGGTGTTATCCTAATATCCTGGCGTCAATCGGTGCTACAGAAACAAATCGATTACGGCGCTAAATTAGGTCATGTTGTACTCTCCTTAGCCAAAATGGAATTGGAAAATTTCTTTAAAAATGTGATGCCAGTCGCCGATTACTTTGATCAGAGTGATATGTTGTTGGCCGTAAGTAAACTATTATTTTATTTCGAAATTGTATTTAATGTCTGTTGTTAATTGGCAGGTGAATGGCGAGCGTGCTCCCACAGAGGTGTACAAAGACTTTCGCACCGCAGTGTTAGACATATTGAATGCGCTTGAGAATCAAGAAGCCATGCTGAATGGAGTTACAGGTATGGGCAGAGGGATACATGATATACCCGGCAGTATTGTTAGCGTAGACACCGCACCTAGTCAACCCCCAGTCACTGTAGATCACAGGTCAAGTGCTGCTGCTCCTGCCGCTCCTGCTGCTACCATCACCGATCTAACTGCTCCTGGCCAAGATAATCGCAGTGTCACAAATGCTGTGATATCTCACATTGCCGCCAATGCGGCCACAGCAGCTGCGACCATCCGAGCCGATGATGACAGCGGTGTGGTTGTCACCCAGCAGCCCAAGCCCAGTCATGCCGGCACCAGCGTGGATCTCGCCAACGATCTCGATCTCGAGTCGCCCATACCGCCCATCATTTGGGTAATTGGCGGTCCCGGCAGCAACAAGGCCACACTTTGCCTAAAGGCCGTTGGCCTTAACCCGGGCTGGTCACACATTAGGTAAGTCTCTCCCCCGCATCCCTCAAATCTGAATTGATGCAATTGTGGTTGTTCAATTTAGTGTCGGGCGATTACTTCGCAATATCACGGACACTGCGCCACGTGCCAATACCGAGAGCTATGCGGTCAAGGAAGCTCTCGCTGCGGGCGAGATGGCCCCGGAGAAGTCCCTGAACCAACTGCTGGACAGCAACATCCGTCAGCTGCGTGGCAAGACGGGCATCATCATCGACGGCTATCCGCGCAACCTGCAGCAGGTCAAATATTTTGAAAATAAGGTAAGCAACTTACATAATTAACGATTTCTTGCAAAAGTCTGCTTTTTAGTTTGATAAATTCGGTTAATTAATCAGACTTATCAGACTTAGTCAGACTTGGAACTTAAAGATTGTAAATTATGAAAAGAAGATTGACATATTTGTCATTTATAATTTATTCATTTTAGATTAGAATTAGAAATTGTAAGTCATTTATAATATTATGATTATACAAACAATTTTTTGAAACATTGTTGCAAATTGTAATTGTTATGACTGACTGACAGGTGAGCAAAATTGCTAGTTCTAAATGATGCCAAATGTCAAGAAAATTGTAAATGAATCATATAAGGTCTATGCACAAATATTATTATTGTGATGCTACGAGTATTATTACAAGCTTTGATGAGAACTAAACAAAACAAGAGGATCAGTCGAGTGCACTCGACAGTAGTATACCCTGGGCCTGGTCCCCGGAACGCCTTTAGATTTGATGCCCATGAAATTCTCATACATATCTTTAAATATCGACATATCGTTTTAGTGGCAGCTACATACATATATAACATGATAAATGATTTGAACCAATTTAAAAAAAAACAAAATAAAATTATAAAAAATATATAATAGGCCCGAGATTCGAGCCTCGATCTAACGCTTCGCTTGCCGAGCACTCAACACTTCCACCACTGCACCTCTTCGACTGATGCTGGCAAATTCGATACATATTCTCGATGTACCTTGGACGAAATTTTTAATATCTTCACTATTTATGGCACAATTGTGATGAAAGTTGGTGATTAGATTCTGAGCATGATCACCCGTTAATGTAAAAAAAAGATTAACATTTTAATTTGAGACCCAAACTTAAAGGTGATGTAAGTTTTTGATGCATTACGACCCCTTTAATGGGCTTGGCAAAATTTTAACATAAACTTGTTCTGCCTGACATAATAGGGAGTCTTCATTCCAAATTTGTTGGTCCTAGCTCTTACCATCTCTGAGATCCTTTTGCTTGTACTGACCGACGGACAGACGGACAAGGGTATATTGACTCGGCTGTTCATGCTGATCAAGAATATGTACTTTACTTCCTTCTCCCTGTTACATACTTTGGAACAAACTTAATATACCCCAGGGTATACAAACATGAAATTTCTGCTTCCTTGTAAAATGCAAATCAACTGTCATATTATACTGATTGACAAATCATCCTTCTTGGTCGTTGAAAATGTTGTAACTAAACCTTTTTCGATTGTCATTCCAGTACAAACAAATACCACCCACAATTCTGTTGGACTGCTCGAAGTTGCAGTTGGGACGCGGACGCATTGACGATACGGTTTCATCGTTTCGAAGACGCTTGGAACTGTTCCGGGAGCAGACGCTGCCCATGCTCAAGACCATGGATAACAGCAATCGACTACAGATTGTGAGTGACACTGTGCTAAATAAAGTACACTTTTGAATTAATCCCAAACTCTGCTTTTTTAGGTGGACGGTGATACGGATAGTCCCTCCGTACAGCGCGAATTTGAGCGCCTCATACGAAATCACATACAACAGTTGACGAATACAGTAGATGGCGAGGATACCTCGGAGCCGATGGCTAATCATGTGATGCGCAATGAGCAAACGGATGCCATACTCCATGATCTGGAGACAAATGTGCCGGGCGCGGTGCCCACGATTAGTCACCATGTCAGCATGACGAATGGACATCTCAAGAATCGTGGCAGCGCCTTGGGGGGCGCCAAGCGACCCACCCAGCTGATGAATGGCCATGTGCCGGGTCGACCAGGTACAGGGCCCGTGGCACCTCTGGCACAGCCCGTCGATTTCCGGCACATGCTCGAGGAGGCCGAGCGATATCCGGTGGACTCGTATATGTAGCGGCATATGGGTTAAATTTAAGGACATAAAGATTACACGCAGAGCGTGATTATTACACAAAGGTTTTATAGTTTTATAAACAGATTCGAATAGCTTAAGTTATATTGTTAGCGTTGATTTGTTGGTATCTGAATTTTATAAGTAGCGCGGTAAATTTTGATATAGAATTTAAATGGCTAAAGCAATCTATGCCAAGTATATTTTCATTGTATCCGAATATTGAATAAGACAAGTAGATATACACAGCGACACACCACTAAATAACTAATCTCTTCACTGACATTGAAGATGCATTGCAGATAAAGTAAATAATCTAAAAACTAAGTTTGCGAACAACACTAAATAAAGTAGAAAAATAAGTACAAAAAATTACCACATTTTTAATATGGCTTGTTATTTTATTTTCCAATTCAAAGAATCAAACAATTCCATTTGTTTCTTGACAGAAATTTTGAAGACAAATTAAAGCCTGGCAATGGTATCATTTCTTCAGCTTTTTCAATCTCCATAGTATCCATTTCTGTATCAGCTTGTATTTTATCTCCATCATTATCGATGGACTTCTCATTTTGATCATCGTATTTGGCCAACAATTGATTCGAATGCAGTTCATTTGAAATCAAATTTTTAGGAATTTCAATTTGATTGTTGGGTGATTCCATTTTGAACACAGATTTCAATTCTACAGAAGTTTCCATTTGGGTTCCTAAACTCGCTTCTTCCATTTCATCTTGTAAAACCCCAGGCTCTTGATTTATTGGACATTTCAAGTTGATGAGACTTAAAGCATTCTCTTCCTCCTCAGAATTTGATCGCTTTATGGATTTTTGCAGTTTATCTTTCTTTTGTAGCTCTTCAATAATCTTGTTAACCTCTTTTTCGTAGATGTCCGCTTTCTTTTGAGACTTGGTCTTTTTCTTTTTTGGCTTCGATTTCCTTATCTGATTGGTTTTAATGCGGTTTAAATTATTTTGCTTATTTATTGAAATGAATACATCGATAGTATCTGTATTTGGTTCTCGCTGAACTTCTCCAATCACTGCTTCAGACTTCTTTTTTGGCATTTTAGCAATATTTTGATTTTTTAAATACTTGGACTTTGCTTTTAAGCATCTTTTTTTAGTCATTCTAGATTGAATTAAATATTGTTTAGCTCGAATTAGCTCCGCTTGCTGCGAAGTCAACGGAATGAGTGATAATTATTTGACAAGCTAAATAAAAGTGTTGAATAAGACAATTTCTTTCTGACATTTACTGTTTGCATTAAAATTTTATTGATTAGTGCATTCACTCTTAGCCCGGCAAGGTAGTTAGTTTCAATTTCTTCCAATCACCCATAAAAGTGTCCAATTTGGCATTGGGATAACAGAAGCAGAACTTTTTCGCAATCACATCGTCTACACAAAGCGAATGATTCCGATGCGAGTTGAGGCGACTTATCTCAGGTACATAAAAGTTGTCCAGCTTCTTCAGATCGCGATTGAGGCGAACTGTGGCCTGGAACTTGGCCGAGCCGGGAAGCGTGCGAAAACGCAGTCGATAGATGGCAATGCCGCCGTGCATTGTCTCCCTGCCGTTATCCTCGAAGAGCATCTTCTTCTCGGCACTGTCCAGGTCGAGCAGACGGATGCGCTGGCAGAAGCCATTGAATCGATGCACCAGCATCCAGCGATTGATGTGATAGATCACCGTCTTGGCCAGATAATACATTTCAGTGCTCAGCCCTTGGGCAACGAACTCCTTGCAGGTGCACCAATGCTCCCCAATGCAGGCATCCTCGCAGCTGCGATCCATCGGCAAGGGATGCAGCAAGGAGCGACTCGAGGGACAGCTGGCCAGAGGAGGCAGATCTGCCTGCGTTGTGGCATTTAGCTGGAGAATGTGCCGCAGCGTATTGTGCAGATCGAAATTGGAACTCAGGCGATTCCGATTCAAGTGCAAGGCCTGAACATATTTGGGATAGATTGTCCGAAACCAGGGCGGCAAGTAAATGTGCAGCATGGGCAGACGCTCCTCCAGGAAGCTGTCGGACAGATCCAAAAGTTCGCCAAAGCGAGCTCCATGGTCACTGAATAGTATCACAATGGATTTGTCGAACAATTGATGCGCCTCCAGCTGCCGCAAGTAGCCCAGAAATCGGTCATCCAAGCTGGCGGCACCAAAATTGTAATCATGGGTAAATGTGCTGCTCCAGAAGAAACCAAATGCTGGCTGATCCAACTCCTCCACGTAGCGGGAGACAAACTGTTCGCAGAATGCGTAAACATACGATATGGCCAGGCGACGTCCGATGCAATAATTGTGTCCAAATCGCACATAGGTCGACATGACTTGCTCCATTCTCAGCAGCAGCGAGTGCAAGCTATGATCCACCTCACCAGGATGATATCCGGAGCCATCTTGTGTGAATACAACTCCTCCACTCGCCAGCTCCTCTCCCAGGGCTGTGGCATAGCCGGCTCGCTTGTAATCCTTCCATATCCAAGGAAACTGTGCCACACATTCCTTGTCATTGCGTTCACATCCTCCGGGTGACTGTTCCACCGTGCAGCCCATCAGCACCGGCAGCAGATTCTGCAGGGTGTTGTCCGCCACCTTGTTATAGCCCTCCATCTCGAACCAGCCCAGTTGGCCTACAAACTTGGCCGTCTTTGGCATTGTGCGCTGAAAGTTCATGCGTGACATGCTGTCCAATCCTAGGAGTATGACACTCGGCTGCCTCCTTGAGGAGCTTCTGGTTCTGTTGTGGGCCTGGACCAAGGGGAATGCGTCCTGTTGCACGATTCTGGAACTGTTCTTGCCACCATGACATTCCACGATAATGGCACTCAGGTCGCGTGGCAGCTTGTAGCTCTGGTTGAAATAGATCCGTGAACTTATTCTAAAAAGAATGCGAATCCTAACATAGTATCAAACTTCATACATTTTTAGCTTACTCGCTGGATTTATTCCGACCTTCGATTACCTTGCGAAAGTTGCACGAGACACTGGAGTGGGAGTTCAGTCGATATAAAGCCTTCTCGTTCAAGTGCAGCATATAGTGCCGCCTGTTCCAGTTGTAGTTCAGCACAAAGATGTCCGAGTCATTGGAGCAGAGCTTCAGCTTGAACGGAGTATAGACCTCCAGGGCCTCTCGTGAAAAGGGATCCGCATAGGGCATTCTGCACTTTCTACTATTTACAAAATATCGAGCTGATTCGATAACCGGTGTAGATGCTTCCCTGTTATATCTCTGAAATTCGAAATCCTCTTCCCCTGTTGTTGTTTCTTTGCTGTTTGTGGCTGTTTCCCTTTCAAAGATTCGATGCGTCAGATTCCACCGATTTTTCGGGATTAATTTACGGAGTCGCTCATGCCGTTGGAAGAATCCTGTTGAGATCCTTCCCGTTGTTGGCGTTATAGATACCGATGGAAAGTGCACCATTCCGTCATCTTTTTCTGATTCGGAATTTGCTCGATCATGATTCAGCCAGATGAATATTAATAGTATGCCAAAGAATATTATCAAGTATTTCCGTATCAGTATCGTCGTCTTACGTCTGGGCATTGTCGTTCTTGTTCTTTTTTCCAAAACTGTGTTGATTTTAAATCTCTTATCAATTTGTTAACTGAGTAAAAGTCGAAGTATTGCTGAGACTTTAAATTGAATATTTTTGCAAAAAGACAGTTATCATTAATCTTACCCAAGCAACTTACTTTTACTTTGCTTCGAAATTAAAAAAAAAAAAAAACAAATAAATATAACAGAATTCAAATGTATGTTTAACTAATAAAAATTTTTTTTTATTTCAAATAGCGAGGCACCCTACGTCGCAGCTTACCGTTTTCCAAAGAACCCTTCAGAATATTTATTCTGACACTTATCGCAGTTAATTTAGCTTAGTACAAAAATAATTGTTGTCACCAATATGCATAAACAATTACACAATTATGTCTGCGTATACCCTTTTTTTTTGCTTTAACAATGTTAGTCAAGTCTTCGTAAAAAAAATATATTTGGAAAGGTCGTTTAAATTCCGTATGAATGATGCAAAACTTTCCTTCACCCATTTTTAGAATTTACAAAGAGAGAAAAATGTGAACACTTGTTAGGGTGCAACAATTTGATATAAAATAAAAAATTTTAATTTACATATTTTAATATAATTACGAATTAGAATTACGAGGAGTAGTATTATAGTAGTAGTATTGAAAGGTTATATGTACTTGCTAAGGCTTAAGATCACTAAAACAAATGCAGTACAACTTGGCAATTTTATCATTGATGCAGGTGGAATCTTCCGCATAGGAGTTTGTCCGACTTATCCTCTCCACATTGACCTCAACGGCCTCTGTGATATTATTGAAGACGACAGTTGCCTGGAAATCGGCGCTGTTCTGTTCAACCTTGAACTTGGTCCGATAGACGGCTGTCTCCAGTTCAGGCAGTTCAGCATTCCAACTGATTTCCAAGCCGGTTTTAATTTCCGTATTGTGAATATAGCTTAAGCTGAGATTACTGCACAGGTGACTCAGATTTTTGAGCACAAAATATTCGTTCATTTTTTCGATAACACGTGGTGCGATGCGATCACTCCAATCGAGAGACCTAATGGTCTTGTATGGCTCACAAGTGCACCAATGATCCGCGATTCCTGCCTCGGGGCAGGTGCGATTCTCGGCGATGGGATGGAACAGGGATTGGCAGGTGGGGCAATCGTAGGACTTGGGCAACGTCGGACCATCCGGAGTACCCCCCAACTCAATGATGTGCTTTAGAGTATTGTGCAGATCAAAATTGGAGCTTAGGCGATGTTGATTCAAGTCCAGGGCTGCCGTTAGCTCTGGATACTCTTTTCGGAACCAGGGCGGCAGGTAGATGAACATCATCGGCAGTCTCTCCTCCAGATATCCCTCGGGCAAACTTAGCAGGTTGCCATAACGGGCACCATGATCGGCAAAGAATATCATAATGGTATGCTCCAGGGAGCCATCCCTCTCATAATCCTTCAGATCACCGAGCACCTTGTGCTGCATCGCCGAGGGCATGAAGTAGTCGTCGTGACTGAAGTGATTCGACCAGAACATTCCAAAGATGGGACGTTCCTCCACATAACGCTGCATGAACTGCCTGCAATAATCGTAGATATAACTGTTGGCCAACCGACGACCATAGCAGTAGGTCATCCGACAATCAGGACAGTTGTAATTATCCATCTTATTCTCCAGAGCTGTGAGGAATGGACGAAAATAGTAATCCGTGGGTTTCTTGGTAAAGCCCGGCTTTAAGTAAGTAAACGTATTTGAACCGCTTTCGTCTTCCGCATAGGCCGTCAAGTAACTGGCATTTTTGAAATACTTCCAGATCATCGGCATCTCGTCGAGGCATCCCGATTTATCCGTATCGCAAACGTGTTCCTTTGCCTTCTCCGGCGAATATCCACTCACGATTGCGAATATATTCGGAAACGAGTTGTCACCCACCTGGAAGTGAAATCAGACTATATGATTCGATTTAAGAGAGTCCCGATATACGACCTTATTGTAACCCTGCATTTCGTACCAGCCAGGTCCCTTCAAGAACTCATATACCACGGGCATCGTTCGACGCAGATTAATCCTCGACAACGTATCGATGCCATACATAATGACACTGGGCTTTCGAGGCGGCGGAGTGTTTCCTTTCTTTGGCTTAGCTGCAGTTGGTTTCTCCTGATACTGGATGAACACATAGGCATCCTTCTGTATCTTCTCTGGAGACACCTCGGCAGTCTCGCAATCCAACAACATGCCGTCCACATGCAAAGGCACCACATAGTCTTGAGAGAAGTATTTGCTCGGACCGAGCCTGAGTTTCCAAATTTAATTATAAAATTACGTTTGACACAAATAATATAATTAGATTTATTAGATTTAGTGATGCAAAAATAGGTCGAAAATTCTACAGCTTCAATTTTCGCACAAGCGATTTTAAAATACTTTAACTCGATAATTTTATTAGCTGTCAATCGAATTTAATCGATTTTTATGAAAAATCAACTCACTGGTTCTGCTCATCGAAGATTATTCGCAGAATTAAGTTCAGTGTGTTATGACAGGAAATTAATATTATTGCAATGCAGACTGAGCAATTCCGTTGTTACTTTAAAAATAAGTACGTAAAAGGGGATATTGTATTCTTTGCAATGTATGTAACAGGGAAGGAAGCACTCAGACCCTTTGAAGTATATTTATTCTTGATCAGCATCAACAGCCGTCAAGTCAACAGAGGTCAAGTTTGTTTCAAATTTTTGCCACGCCCTTTCGCGTCTGCGCAAATCGCGAAAAACCACTGCACGCACAGTTTTTAGAATCCATTAATTAAAGCTATTATCACTAAGCAAACAATGCATACGCTCTTTTCAGTAAACCCCAGTGCAGCTGAGAGAGAGCGCACAGAAGCAATAGCATGCTCGATCACGCGTCGGAACATACCCTATTTTAACTAGAAACTTTTTTCGCATTCTTTTTGCTTATTGTTGTTTATTAATTATTATTTTTAGTATCTATTAACTAACAACCATATGATTGCGGTAAAAAATTACTGAATTATAAAAAAGGCAAAGAAAATGAGAAAAAAGGTTTGTACTTAAAACAGGGTATGTCACAACTGGTGATCACGCACACCTAGATGCGTGCGCACGTTCACACACACAAACGATAATGAGAGAGAGCGCGACTCAGAGCGTGCTCATCGTTCTGGTGTCTATCCAAGACTGAACATTTTTCGTGTGCGCTCTCTCTCAGCTGCGCTGGGGTTTTACAGAAAAGAGAGTTCGGATTTGCCGAACGCTCTGGGGTCGCAAGCTATACAAAGCGAGTGAAACCACTAAAATGCCTGTTTCACGCCTCTATGTATTGTAGGCTTAGTGCTAGAAATGGGGTAATGGCAGATTGAAGTTTTCAAGCAATGTAACTGCCTAAAAACATGCAATAAAAATATTTTAAATGTATTTAAATAAATAACGGGTATCCTAAAGTCGGGAGCTCGACTGTAGCTTTCAGATGATTTATTGTAATATCAGAATTCATAAATATGTTGTTCAAAAGACTGCACCAGCCCGTAGAAAATTTTGTTGTGAAATTCAGAGGAATTTTCAAAATGATGAATTTTAATTATAAATCATTAACAAATTTTAAATGTATAAAAGCAAAATAAGTAAAGCACTCATATTTTGTAAAATTGCGCGGTTATCAAATTATTGATTTTTATATTGTTGCTTAACAAAAATTTTTTACAAAATAATTAAATGCAAAAAAAATTTTTTGTCACATTAACATCACAAATTAAAATTTTTTTTCAATTTGTGTCAAACAATTCACATTTTTTATAGGTCATAGAAACTGTTCTCTTACGTATCGTATGTTTCCGCCTCTTGTCCATGCAGAATCTCTCGGTAGAAACAATTGAATTGTTTGTCCGTGGAGTTGAGAATCTTGTGGGCCACAGATTCGTTGATATGCAGCATGTAACGCTTCAGATTCACATCGTAGAGAGTCGAAACCAAATCACTGTCGTTCGAGCAGGGTATAAACTTGCGCGGAGAGTATATTTTCATGGCCTCTTTGGAAAAGGGATCTATATAGGGTATCATGCACTTTGAGGTGTGCACAAAGTACTTGTTAAGTAAAGTATCCGTTGTTGAATTACCCCCAGTAGTGGGATATGCGAATCTGTGCACTGTGGGCTTAATACTTGTGTAGTCATCCCAATATGTCAAATATGCAACCAAGAAGAACACAAGAATTACACAGAATGTGAACCACTTAATGGAGAAGTGGCCAGTGGACACTCGAAAGCCCATGATGGTCTATGAATGTTGTGCTGTGTAACGCGAACCGCTGCAAACTAACAACCAAAAGCCAAACCTGTCAACTAAATATTCAAACATTTCCGCTCAAGTTCTCGTTTCTTTCTTATCAACCTTCAAAAACAAATTCGCGTGAAGAATGCGTAAGACATCGTGCATGTACTTACAAGAAGCGGACGTGTTTCTTTCTCGACAACAAGTCCCAATTACACAAAATGGTCCAATATTCAATTAATATTACTCATTTTTAAACACTTTCAGTAGCTGATATTTTTAAATCAAATTCTTCCAAAACAACAATTAAATGTGCAACTAAAGGGTATTAACTGACGCTGTGTTTTAATTATTTTCGATATGACACAATTTCAACAAGCAACAACGACCTAATCCATTATGTATTTAGATTTTATTTTCTATTATAATTTATTCTAATCGTTTAATTATCTTAAAGACCTGTTCTTTTCGAGGTTTCTAACTCACGCATTCCCTTAAATAGCTGCAGCTGAATAAAAGATGCACTTTAGCCTACCGTGTGTTAACAAAGAAAAATGCTGAGCTATAATCTTAAAAAAGGTGTTTACTAAGAAACTGGATTAGTTTAAAAAATTTAAAACTGATAAATAGGAGACAGTTAAGCCATGGAAAAAGGAAACAGTTTCCAGTATCCACACATCTGATTATGGTATTACTAATTGAAACACTTAACCGCTTACAGTTTTAAGATAACATACATACATATCTTTCATTCATTCATGTTAATAAGTATCTTAATATCTTGGTATATGTAAGTATATCTTAATGTTAGGTGACGCCAGCACGTCTTTCCCTTTTCCTTAAGATGAGAAATAATAAGCATACATACAATTTATGGGTCAGGTACTACATATCTTTTAAAATGATCATACTTAAAAAAAAATTAATATACCCTGGGGCTAGGCCTCATCACGCCGAAGGTTTGACTTTAATTATCCACCTATCGCTTCTGTGGCAGCTACATACATATATGATAAGTTTTATAAGTTTTATAAGTTCGTTAAAAGTAAAAATTATTTAAAAGACCAAAAAAAAATTCGTTGACCAAATCAGGAATCGAACCCATGACCCCGGGAGCGCACGGGAGCGTGTCTCTAGCATTAGACAGATAACTCAAATAAATGAAAAATATTTAATAATTTAAAATCAATTGCATTCACCGGACCGGGATATGAACTCCGATCTCCTGTTACGCTTGCCAAGTACTTATCACTTCCACCACTCCGCCATTTAGGTCGATGCTGGCAAATTGGATATACATTCTCAACTTTTTAGTGAAAAAGAAATTCAAAAACATTTTCACGCTATGGCGCCAGCCGCTCAAAAGAAGGCAATTGACAAAATGTCGCCAAAGACTCGAAAGACGCGAGCGCAAATTGAAGCAAATGAAAATAATCACTGCGGACGGCAGTCCGCGCTAGTGACGAAAGCAGCACGAAGGGTGCGAAGGCGACTAGCATATATACACAGGAAGAATGGAAAATTTGCTATGACTGTCCGATCGGGTCGAGTTATGTACCGATCGAAAGGTATCAATTTTACTTACAAATGTGCATACTAAGACTTTTGGAAACTCACCTGGTTCGTGAGATAAACAGGTGTTAGTGGGAGGGGAAAATTTTAAATTATTGGAGCAAATGGGGCCGTTGGAGCCTTTTCGATTTTTATTTTAATTTTTTACTATTGTTATCAAAAATACGCGTCGAATGACACCTTGATCATCAAAATCCGATCACTGGTTCAGAAGATAATTAATTTTGAAATTTTTGGTGCCCATTTCAAAACGAGATGAAAAGTCAGTCTGTTTGTTTGTTTGTTAGTATCAAAGCGTTGATTTAGCTTAAAAGTTTGAATGAGGACTTGTTCCCGATCAAAAATCTAGAAACGTTTGTTCTACGACTTTTTCGAAAAAAAGCTAGTTTAGCGGGAAATCGCTAAAAACCGCTAAAATTAAAACCCCTATAGCATCCAAACGATATGAGCTACAGACGTGATCTATATATCGTTAGAAAGGTATTTTGAAGGGCTTTTAGGCAGACCTTTAAACTTTTTTTCTAAAGTGCATAGGTAAAAAGCAACAGGTGAAATAAGATTTTTTGTCCCACATTTTGGCGGTTTTTGAGAAAACGACGCTAACGATTTTTTTTAGCTTTCAATATGTTGTAGTGTATAAAATTTCGCGTTTTTTGATATATGATAGAAAAAATTTTACCGATGGGTTTGGAAGATATTACTTATTAACTGAATATACTTTTTACCTTTACACTACTGCATGTACATTGTACATATGCAGTATGTACATGTTCATGTTAATCGCCAAAAACCACAGCATCCAAACGATAGAAGCTACAGATGTGATCTATATATCGTTAGAAAGGTGTTTTGAAGGGCTTTAAGCCTAGCTGTAAACTTTTTTGCTTAAAAGCACAGGTAAAAAGCTTCAGGTGAAAGAAAGTTTTTTTTCCCACATTTCGGCGATTTAAGAAAAATCTACGTTTCAAATGACTTTTAAATATGTTATTTGTTGTAGACAATTCAATTTCACGTTTTTGACATATAACACATAGCCGTCAAATTTCGTTTGGGCAAGATATTACCTGTTAACTGAATATACCTTTTACCTTTACACTTCTGCATGTACATATGCAGTAGCATGCATACAGCAGCAGCAAAGTGTCATAGCAGCCAGAGTTTGAGAGTGCTACTAGCTTTTGCGCTTGGCATGTGTGTTTGTAAAGGGAACCAGTGTTGCCAGACAGTTTGTTTCAGCTTGTACAAAAAATAAACAAAGTTGATAAAGATATACTGTCCAAAAAAAAAATTCAATTTCAAAATTTCTGATGTCTTATTCAAAAATTTCTGATATCTTATAAAAAAAAACCTCTTTACGAGGTAAAAGTCTAGTGACGAAAACAGTTATATGCCCCAAAATTTCTGATATCCAATTTTGTGACGAATAACATTAAGTTTGACATATAAATTATTTTTAAAAAAATTTTTGCATTCGGCACTGCGCAAAACAGTGGTTTTTATTTGGTATGAAGAATTGAGACATTTTAGCGCAATGTGCCGAGTGCCAAAATTTGTTTTAAAATAATTTATATGTCAAACTTAATGTTATTCGTCACAAAATTGGATATCAGAAATTTTGGGGCATATAACTGTTTTCGTCACTAGACTTTTACCTCGTAAAGAGGTTTTTTTTATAAGATAATATAATCAGAAATGTCGATGAAAATGCTGCCAAGGAGAAGACCGAATCTGCAGAGACTCGTGATGATGAGAAGACAACTAAAATAGTTCGCAAGTTAAGGAAACGACGCAAAAACGAGACTGCCGAATGTCCAGTGGCGTCCGAATCGGAAAATGGCGATGAGCATAAAGTGTCCAAGGTGGGAAAAAGAGAAAAGGCACGCAAATCGGAAGAGAATTGCGAACCAAACAAAGTCGATGATGAAGTTCCCAAGAAGAAAGCCAGGACAAGGAGAGGAAAAGAGACGACCAAACACGACGAACAAAACAAAGACCAAAAATCAAAGAGAGACTTGGAAAATGCCAAAGATACGTTGAAAATGTCAGTTGAAAGCGAATCAAACGGAAACGATGAGAAAATGACAGTAAAGACAGTGCCTAAAATAAATAATATGTCGTGTAACAATAACAATAATTATAACAATAATAATTATATGCATGAGGAAGATGGCGGATGTAACAACAATTGGAACAACAAGGGAAAACTTTTGGAGGCACTGTGCGCTGCGCTTGAGGAACCGCCAGAGATGGAACCCGAAATCGGCTATACACACGACGATCTCGGCCAGTTCCTGCTGAACTCGACCATCAAGGAAATGTTTCCGTTTGCCCTGGAGTTAACAAATTCCACTGAGATTTTTCAGCGATTGATAATCGCCATTTACGAACTGGAGGCCGTGCGGTTGGATCAACTGCTCGATCTTTATCATCTGGCCATAATGATGCAGACTTATCAACAGTGGGAGACAACTCACATGAACCATCGTCACGAGTTGCTGGATGCCGTGGCTGAATTATCAGTTGAACTGCAGCCACCAAATATTGAATATCTCGGGATTAGCTTGTGTGATCGATTTGTGATTGGCACGGGGAGGAAACGCAAGGATAAAGTTATCGATATGCACAGTTCCATCGTATTGTTGATCAACAATAGTGATGTCAACTGTCAAATCGCCATGACAACACTTTTGGCCACATTCGCAAAGGTTTCGGGCCTGAATTGACCCGAGCAGGAAAAGGATGTTATTGAGAAATCTTTTGAAATGGCCAAGCTCGTTAACTGGATGCACCTTGTGGAGTCGGGCCGTGAGGCAGATTTATTTGTGCTTGTTCGCAGCTTTTCGCTGATCATGAACACGAAACAGAATCGCGTGAAGCATTCAAATTGGAATCCGGAACTGGGCAGCGAAATTCACAGATTCTTCATGAAGGTTTTACGCACTTTGCGTGCCTCCAAAAACTACAATTTCTTTGCCATGATGATTGAACGCTACATTGCCTTTTGTGTTGTACGTGGCGCCACAGCTCACGTCTACACCACGGATGTAATCTAAAATCTCAAATTTCCAAATACTCAACTGCTCTCATTTAAATTGAGCGCTCAAATGAAAGAAACGGAAAATTTCCTCATGATGGGATTTACTTGAAAAACTAAAAAGCACTCAGGCTAGCATTTGCAGGGTATTTCTTAGCTAAGCAGTCTCAGTATTCGAATTTTTAAAGTGATTTTTGTAATTAATCATATTTTTTTTTTTTTCATAAAACTATTCGTTATTTATTCAAGTTGAAGGAACAGAGCTAGCTCCTACCATTTTTGAGATCCTTTCGCTTATGCGGTCCGTCAGACAGACAGACGGACAGACAGACAGACAGATGAACGGACATGGCTATATCGACTCGGCTGATGCTGAATAAGAATATAAATACTTTGTGGGATCGGAGATGCTTCATTCTTTCACATAAATCACTCAAAAATCCTTTTGAATCATTTTCAATGGGCACAGGTATAATAACTGTGAATTGCATTCTCTTAAAAAAAAATGTTACACTTGCCACGAGGGCTGTTCTAAATGTTTGCGATGGCACAAACTTACTAAAAGAAAAACGCATAATTTGTACACATGTTATTTTCCAAGTGCGTGATTTTTAAGACAAGCGCAAAACTTTTTGGATGTGCGATCGAGAACACAATAAGAATCCTCGCGATAGGAGTTGAGGCGTGTGATGAATTCCTCGCGGATGGCCACAAAGCTGTCATCCGTATTGGTGGACAAAGTGGCTCGAAAGAGTCCACCATTCGGCTTGGTTGTGAACTTGAAGCGATAGTAGTCCAAACCGTTGGGCGAATTCACCTCCCGTCCCTGGTCATTGAAGAACTGTCGTCGCTCGGCGAGCAGAAGTTTGCGAAGATTCAGATGATAGCACTGCTTTTCGTGATTCATCTTGGCCAGATACTTGTTGATCCGATAGACAACGAGCCTGGCCAGATCCTGCAGACGCTGGGACATCGGAACCCGCTTGTAGAGCTCGCAGGTGCACCAATGAGCCGGAATGGCGGCATCCTGGCAGCTGCGATTTTCGGGCAGGATGTGCAGCAAGGATTGACAGCCCATGCAGTGGGGACCCTCGGAGAAGGACAGGCGAGGATGCAGCAATTGGAGCAGATGCTTAAATGTCAGATGCAAATCGTAGGGCGTGCTCAGACGCCTTCGATTCAGGTCCAGAGCCCGGACAACGTCCGGATGCTGGCGACGATACCAGGGGGGCAGATATACGTGGAGCATGGGCAGACGCTCCTCCAGAAAACTGGAGGGCAGGTCCATCAGGGGTCCAGTGCGTTGTCCATGATCGCTGAGCAGGATGACTATGGATCTGTCGAACAAACCCAGCTCCTTGTAACGCTCCAGATATCCCACGAAATCTCCATCCACACTGGCCGCCCCAGAGAAATCGTCGTGACTGAAGCTATTCAACCAGAAGAGACCAAAGAGAGGCTTAGGCGTCTCCTTGACGAATCGTTGCACCATCTGCAGACAATAATCGAGAACGTATCGATAACTTTGCCGTCGACCCACGCAATAATCGTAGCCCAGATGCTCCACTTTATCCATGACGTGCTCGATGCCCTGAAGAAATGGACGTAGGTAATAATCGACGGGTTGTCGCATGAAGCCGTGTAGGAAATAGTGAAAGGTATCAATGGAACTCAAGTCTTCGGCATAGGCCGTCAAATATCCAGCACTGCGATAATGATTCCAGACATAGGTATATGCGTCCAAACAGCCGGGTTTCTTGACATTACAGTAATGCCTCCATTGCTTCGCTGTGCGACCCGTTAATATCGCCAGAATATTGGGCAATGTATTGTCCCCGACTTTGTTGTAGCCCAGCATCTCATACCATCCGGGCTGACGGACAAACTTGGCTGTGAGTGGCATAGTCCTTTGGAAGTTCACCTGCGACATGGCATCGATGCCCAGCAATATGACATTGGGATGGCTCCGACTTCGTTCCCCATCGATCCTATCGTTCCGATCGACTGGATGCTGAATGAAGGCGAAGGCATCGCGTTGCAGAACTTGCGATTTGTTGCTCAGCTCGTGACACTCCACAATAATGCCTTGAATGTGTCGCGGCACCAACCAATCCTGTTCCAAGTTTCTAGAATTTGATACCCTGGAAAGCAAAGAATTCAATTAAAATACAGAAGTGAACGTTTCTAGAATTGAATATCCTGTTAAGTAAAGAACTGAATCGAAATACAGAAGAGATTTCCCCATTGTTTTACACACCAAACAAAAGAATCATTGTGTGCACGAGCAATCTCATTGTATGTACACTCATAGTCCGATATATTGGGAATCAACTCCGGCAAGGACTCATTGATATGTAGCCTGTATTGTCTTCTCTTTGGATCATAACGAACTGTCACCAGGTCTGGTTGATTCGTACACTCCATAAATTCGGGGGGCTTAAACCATCTCTTGCTATCGATGGAAAATGGATCTAAACGTGGTATTTTGCATTTCTGACTGAAAACACAGAAATCTTTCGTATCGACATTCCGAATGGGGGTATTATTTGTTACAGCTTTAGTTTCCACATGGATAATCTTTGAGTAATATGATGTATTAGGTTCCGTGTATTGTGTGCACTGTTTCTCAACAAATCTCACATTGCGATTTACAAATACAAAGGTAAGAATGAGAGCAAGAACAAGTAATATTTTTCCACAATTGCCAATCAAGTGACGATGCATAATCGTATTTCTGGATTTGGTGTGCGAGTATTTCTGAAATTTTATTGAGAGCCTTCCAATTTATTTTGAGTTTGTAATCTAAGCAATTTTAGACATTTAAATAAAAACATTCATTTTTGGGTATTTAAAAGTCCTCAAAGTAGGTACAACCAAGGTGTATTTATTAGTAAGGTGACGTTGTCCGATGTGGTGAGGGTCCCAAATTTTCTTTCTCCTCGCTCTCTCCGCTCTCAGAGAGAGCTGACAGAAAAGCAAATGCTTACTTTAAGTCATGAAGCAATAACATAAGGAGGACTCGTCGGCAAAAAGCAGTCCCTTGACTATGCTGATAATCAATGCGAGGGAAAGGGATAGAGAGCACCGCACTAAATCTGCAGCCGACGAGACCTCCTTATGTTATTGCTTCATGACTTAAAGTAAATAAAACGAAGTAATTCAAAATAATTTATAATATTCTCTCCGTTCTCAGAGAGAGCTGACAGAAAAGCAAATGCTTACTTAAAATAAATAAAACAGAATAATTAAAAAAAATTTATAATATTTTACACCCCTTCTTGATCAAATGGCGTTATGCACGGTGACCTGCAGCATGAAGAAATGTGGCATTTCAAATGTGTACACTTGCAATGCTCCTGGGTACATCAGTTGACATAATTCGTCTCCGTTTTGTTGCATTTTCCGACACATAGTAGAAGTCAGAGTCATTGAAATGGCTGGCACAAATTAAACTAGAACTCGAAAATTGAACGCCTGTGCTTCTTAACCGGAGCTCCCTTCTGTTTTCGTCACGTAGGACTAATTATTGCAGGTTTCAATAATTGTTTTCTGTCTACAAGTTTATTTGTAAAGACAAAAAAAAAACACAACCTACTTCGACAACGTTTGCAGGCATACTGTTAAATATTTGCCCCCTCGAAAGAAAGCAGTTGTGGGGACGACGTCACCTTACTAATAAATACATCTTGGGTACAACGTTTGATAACAATTATGTGATGATATTTCGGAAAATTGGGTAAAAGTCAAGAAATTTTTTTATTTCCTGAATTCGACTTAACTGACATGACAATACTTTACATTCGATACTTAAACATATGTAAACAGATTTTTTCAGATTTTTATTGCTTCGTCAATACTCACAATGGCATTTACAAATAGAAAATAAGAAAAGACTTTGAAATTTCTAAACATGCCATATCATTATGAGGTTTATTTATAGTCTATGTCAGAAAAAGTAAAATTGAGTTTAAGAATGCAAAAATTTTATTTACAATTTTTTTTTTTTTTCAAATTAATAAATTCTCATGTCTTACTTAATTAAAAAATTCAAAAAACAATTTAAATTTGTATATTTTAAATCAGGGGTGCCCAAAGCTGCCTTATGGATGTGCACGCACTAATACAAATACAAGAAATCACACGCATACGTGTAACGAACTTTTTTTTTTATTTCAATGTGTACACAGAAAAAAAATAGAAACATGTTTCTTCAAAAAGTCACACGCATCACATGTTTGAAAGCGAAGTCAAGCTTTTCTTTTCCAGTGTACACAAAACGATAAGACAACAACAAATTACATTCGGATTAGCAAAAGATAATGGACGCAATGCAATTATTTTTGTTTTGCCTGCACCGAAAATGGATGCAAAACAACAAGGAAAAAGTTGTTCTTGTTTTTCTGCAAGTTGTTTGTGTAAAATTCAATGCGCAAAAATTTCAAGCCTATGTGTATTCTGTTTTACTTCCCATATCCCATGTGCATTACAAAAACAAATGTGCATTGTGTGCATAGGCGATGGGCACCCCTGTTTTAAATTAATATTTTGAATATAGTTTTAATTTAAACCTATTGAGTTGAGATTGCCCTACATATATTGATAGGTTATATTTGCTCTGATTTAAGATCACTAAAACATATGCAGTATAATTTGGCGAGTTTATCATTGATGCAGGTGGAATCTTCCGCATAGGAGTTTGTCCGACTTATGCTCTCCACATTGACCTGAACGGCCTCTGTGATATTGTTGAAGACGACAGTTGCCTGGAAAATAGCGCTATTCTGTTCAACCTTGAACTTGGTCCGATAGACGGCTGTCTCCAGTTCAGGCAGTTCACCATCAAAACTGATTTCCCAACCGACTTTAATTTCTGTGAACAAAATATATTTTAAGCTGAGGTTGCTGCACAGATGACTCAGATTTTTTAGCACAAAATACTCGTTCATTTTTTCAATAACTCGTGGAGCGATGCGACCACTCCAATCGAGAGACCTAATGGTCTTGTATGGCTCACAAGTGCACCAATGATCCGCGATTCCTGCCTCGGGGCAGGTGCGATTCTCGGCGATGGGATGGAACAGGGATTGGCAGGTGGGGCAATCGTAGGACTTGGGCAACGTCGGACCATCCGGAGTACCTCCCAACTCAATGATGTGCTTTAGAGTATTGTGCAGATCAAAATTGGAGCTCAGGCGATGTTGGTTCAGTTCCAGGGCTGCCGTTAGCTCTGGATACTCTTTTCGGAACCAGGGCGGGAGGTAGATGAACATCATCGGCAGTCTCTCCTCCAGATATCCCTCGGGCAAACTTAGCAGGTTGCCATAACGGACACCATGATCGGCAAAGAATATCATAATGGTATGCTCCAGGGAGCCATCCCTCTCATAATCCTTCAGATCACCGAGCACCTTGTGCTGCATCGCCGAGGGCAAGAAGTAGTCGTCGTGACTGAAGTGATTCGACCAGAACATTCCAAAGATGGGACGTTCCTCCACATAACGCTGCATGAACTGCCTGCAATAATCGTAGATATAACTGTTGGCCAACCGACGACCATAGCAGTAGGTCATCCGACATCCGACAGGACACCTGGAATTATCCATCTTATTCTCCAGAGCTCTGAGGAATGGACGAAAATAGTAGTCCGTGGGTTTCTTGGAAAAACCCGGCTTAAAGAAATTAAACGTATTTGCAATGCTTTCGTCTTCCGCATAGGCCGTTAAGTAACTGGCATTTTTGAAATACTTCCAGATCAGCGGCATCTCGTCGAGGCATCCTGATTTATCCGTATCGCAAACGTGTTCCTTTGCCTTCTCCGGCGAATATCCACTCACGATTGCGAATATATTCGGAAACGAGTTGTCACCCACCTGGAAGTGAAATCAGACTATATGATTCGATTTAAGAGAGTCCCGATATACGACCTTATTGTAACCCTGCATTTCGTACCAGCCAGGTCCCTTCAAGAACTCATATACCACGGGCATCGTTCGACGCAGATTAATCCTCGACAACGTATCGATGCCATACATAATGACACTGGGCTTTCGAGGCGGCAAAGTGTTTCCTTTCTTTGGCTTAGCTGCAGTTGGTTCCTCCTGATACTGGATGAACATATAGGCATCCTTCTGTATCTTCTCTGGAGACTCCTCGGCAGTCTCGCAATCCAACAACATGCCGTCCACATGCAAAGGCACCACATAGTCTTGAGAGAAGTATATTTTTGGACCGAGCCTCAATTTCAAAATTAAATTAGTTACAATACTGCTATTTACTTACTTTTGATACAATTAATATAATTAGGTTTATTACAACTTATCTTATCCTATTTCGCGGAAGTGATTTTAACCTACTTTATCTTGACTATTTTGTTCGGACAGAATTAAACGATTTTTATTATAAATCAGAATAATTGTTTGTTTTTCAGATGATTCATTCCCCTTTGCATTCTGGCGAAAATAAATTATTTGAACGAAATTATTAATATTTTTCAATGATTCCTAATTATGTCAGAATTCATATAACTAAAACTATAACTAATTTTGTTGTGAAATTCGAGAGTCTGTTTAAAGTGAGAAATTTTTGTTGACTTTTACTGGCCCAAATTTACTCACAGACCATTTCCGGTAGCTCCCAAACTGATGGGCGTGGCAAGTTTTAGATAAGGACTTATTGAAAATATACAAAATGAATTATGACAAAAAAAAATGTTCCCGGTGTACGAGGAAAAAGAAAAACAAAAAATAATTTGCATTTTTATTAATGATGTTAAAAGTTTTACATTTGTTTTATAGATAACTAGGGGGCTTCGCGCCCTGATCGCTTCGCTCGCAAAATTAAAAAGAACATCTTTAGTAGTCCGGCTTAGACGTTTACGCCGATTGTGTAAGCTTCGCCGCAGCCGCCGCCGCCGCCGCCGCGCCGATATTTTCGTGGTTCAGCGGCGGCGCGTCAGAAAACCAAAAAATCGGCGGCGGCGGCGTCTTGTCGCGGCGGCGTAAACGTCTAGTCCGGTTTAACTAATTTGTATAATATAGCATTTTTTTGTGAAAAATGGAAATATTTAACCATAAATTTTTAATGATTTTCCCCTGTAATTGGACTTAGGTCCAAGTCCAGATTTAGCGGGAAAAAGCTAAATTTGGCGGGGAAAGCTAAATTTGGCGGGGAAAGCTAAATTTGGCGGGAAAAAGCTAAATTTGGGGAAAATGTCAAAATTTAGCAAGAAGAGTTAGTCTGTGAGTTTTGTTAGTATATCTCATACAACAACAGAGTTTTTGGTTCTAAAAGTTAATTTGCATCTGATTGTTCATATAACAGCAGTCATCCGACTTTGACTAAATTTGGTCAGGATGTAAGAGACAGTTCCAAATATATAATCTGTGAGTTTGGTTGAGATATCTTAAGGAACAAAAAAGTTTTTCATACTAAAGGTCAATTTGCTTCCGATTGTTCCTATGGCAGCTATATGATATAGTAATCCGACTTTGACCAAATTTGGTCAGAATATAAGAGACAGCCCCAAACATATACTCTGTGAGTTTGGTTGAGATATCTTGAGAAAGCATACTAAGCATTTCAGTGACCTTTGACAGTCAGCCAGTCAGGACAAAGAGTTTTACATATAGAGATATAGGAACTGTTCTCTTACTTATCGTATGTTTCCGCCTCTTGTCCATGCAGAATCTCTCGATAGAAACAATTGAATTGTTTGTCCGTGGAGTTGAGAATCTTGTGAGCCACAGCTTCGTTGATATGCAGCATGTAACGCTTCAGATTCACATCGTAGAGAGTAGAAACCAAATCACTGTCGTTCGAGCAGGGTGTAAACTTGCGCGGAGAGTATATTTTCATGACCTCTTTGTTAAAGGGATCTATATAGGGTATCATGCACTTTGAGGTGTGCACAAAGTACTTGTTAAGTAAATTATCCGTTGTTGAATTAACCCCAGGAGTAGTATATGCGAATCTGTGCACTGTGGGCTTGATATTTGTGTAGTCATCCCAATATGTCAAATATGCAATCAAGCAGAACACAAGAATTACACAGAATGTGAACCACTTAATGGAGAAGTGGCCAGTGGACACTCGAAAGCCCATGATGGTCTATGAATGTTGTGCTGTGCAACGCGAACCGCTGCAAACTAATAACCAAAAGCCAAACCTGTCAACTAAATATTCAAACAGTTCTTGTTTCGCTATTATCAGCCTTCAAAAATAAATTCGCATGAATAATGCGTCAGATATGGTGCATATAAATACGAGGGGATTAACGAAAGTTCGGTAAGTTGACCGGAAAAGAAAATCCCATTTTCAAATTTCAAAAAATATTGGCAAAATTGAAATCGAGCTTTCTTTTGACCCTCATTTAGAATGCGTGGAACCCATTGAACGGACTTCTTTGTATACATCAGATTTTGATTGATCAGATCAATTATTTCCTGGGTAGATCAAGGGTCTTCTGCAAGTTTTGCTCTAACTAGGGCCACATTTCTACCGTCTGTCTATATTATTTTCGAGTTTCTTAACTTACGCAGTCCGTTAAATAAAGAGCATGAAAGATGCACTTTAACCGACGCTTTAGCAAACCGCATACAGTTTTAAGATAACTCAACATACATATCTTTCATTCATTCATGTTAATAAGTATCTTAATATCTTAGTGTATTCCCTTTCCCTTTTTCTTAAGATGAGAAATAAAAAGCATACATCTCAATATTGTATACTGTGTAAAATCGGACGGATTCTTTCTGCCAGTTTCAATTACTGGGTGAAAACACAATTACATATAATTGCCGGGCAGCAAAGATAGATAAGTTCATCTGAAATATATAGGTCAGGTACTACGTATCTTTTAAAATGATCATACTTTCATAAAACAAATAAAAAAGAAAGAAGATAAGCAATGACCAAATTTAACTGATTAGACTTTCAATGCTACTTTTAGGCAGTATTAATAAAATTAATTAACAAATGAATATTGATTTATATGAAAATTGCTGAAGTATAGAATACAGTCTGTTGTTAAATAAAAAGCTTATCTGCACTTTAAGAAAGCAAACGATCTATTAAACGATTTGATCTTACTTGAAGCATCGCAAACTAATGGTTAAATATGGTAATATAATTTTAGATAAGAAACCTTAAAACTGTAAGATAAGCTTAATATATGACTATATAATCGTAGATTGACATCACAAAAGCAAAGATAAGATAGATAGATACATTATCTAGATATTTTTAAATTGAAAATCGTAAATTAAGTAAAATATATATGCATTTATATAGATTACATTTTCTATGGCTCAATAAGCTGAATTTATTTTTGTCTCAGAAGGTCCTTGATATTGAATTACCAATTAGCTGAAAGTGACACAACTTTATACTCTGCATTGACAGGAAAATGTCAGTTTGATGGGTATATTCAATTAGAATGTCACTGTTTATTAATCAGAGAGCTGTTAACCTCTTATCAATAGATTGTTGTTGTTGCTGCGGTGATGAGTGCATACTGTATATTTTATACTATTGTTTACTAATTTACTACAAAAATAAAAATAAATGGAACTGCTAAATGGCTAGCTGCTAGACCGAGCGTTTATCAATCCACTCGGATTGCCTGTTGTAAACTCTTCTCTCTCTCCTCTCTTCTCTCGCTCTCTCTATCTCTCTTTCTCTATAACAAAGACCTGACAGATACCCGTAGTCTAGTACCGCAGTCTGTTTGGATTTCAACGTCATCGCTTTCATTGTCGACAGTCTGCAATCAGACATCTTACGAGCTAAGTTGAAAGCCATTTAATTCGCATCCAAAGATTTTAGTTTGTTTTAAGTGATAGTTCGAGTCGGTCGGGTCGTTGATTTTTATTTATCCTTTGGCAACATGGACGCAAAATCCTTAATGAAGCACAACTCGCCAATAAGTGCCAGTCAATTGCACTATTATCACACAGATTTCTACTACTCGATGCCGGATTTGCATAGTAAGAATAAAGTTTATACTTTTTAGAAATTAACATTAACCACCTGATTTATTTCTGGATATAATTTAATAATAATAATTGTCCTTGCATGTAATATTTATTGGTTTAAAATTTGAACAAATTTGAAAATATCGGGTGTAAAAATATAAATTTAATAATAATATCATGTCTGAAATCATGTCCATGAATTTTCATCAATGTGAGTTTTTCTATCAAGAAACATTTTTAAATTTGTTAAAAGAACACGGATGTTTACATTTATTTATGGTTTTAAAAATAAGGAAAAGTAGTGTATTTACTAAGAAACATTTTAATACTATATTTATAACAAATTTATAAAATATACATACGAAAACTAAAATTAAAAAATTTCAAACTTCTATGAAATTATTTTTATCCATTTATCCGGATTTGTTATAGTCAAGTTTCAAACCTTATGACGGCAGACAATGGAACCGCAGCCAACTTCGCACCAAAACAAACTAAATTACTCTCCGAGAGTTGTTTTGATTTTTCCGAAATGGCGAGAGCTTGTGAAACAAAGAGAGCGAATGTGAGAGAGAGAGAGAGAGAGAGAGAGGGAGCGCGCGAGTTTACAATGGCGCAAGACGTTTGGTTAATCTCATTGCTTTTTTAGAAAATTTCCACTGCAACTGAAATGAATCGAGAGTTTGGCTGTCAGTCAATCGTCAGTCGTCAGTTGGGTGCGAGCGTGTATAGGGTATATTGAGTATTGCGCGTCGCGGCAGTTGACGAATTATTTCGTAATTCATATTTTTTAAATCAACCATTTAAAACGCAACTAATAATACAAAAATACAGAAAACAGTTAATTAAGAAAGCACAAAAACAATAAAAAAAAGTAATTGCTTAACCAGTGGATGGCTGATAAAGAGAGAGGCTCTCTCTCTCGCGCGCATTAGAGCAGAGAGAGAGTGATAGAGATAGGAAGTGCGAGTCAAAAGCGGAGAGAGAAATTTGTTGATAAAAATGTGTGTCAAAATATTAAAAGCAATAACAATAACAATGCACTGACTGATAAACAACCAAATGATAATGATAGTAAAGACAACGACAAAAGCACGTGTAGATTATCAAATATTTTATACTCTCTTTTATATTTATTTACCCGAATTAACAATAAGAGCAAAGACAAAGACAACGAGAAAGGCAGCGGAAAAATAAACTAAATCAGCTGCATGTGAAATTTAACATAGAAAACTACAATTTACACTTGTCACGTCGCCCACAACGCTGTCGACGTCGACGCCGACGTTGGCGCTGACGCAGACGTTGGCACGGTCATTGTTGTTGCCGTGGCTAAAACAAATAAGCTGTATAAAAAACAAAAGCACAAAATAAACATGTAAGTTGACAAGAACAGAAAGATGAGAATTCTACAAAAAGAAACCAGAAACAAATATCATATAATATAGGAATAAACCCTTACCTCTATCTAAATCTATCTTTGTATCTATCTCTGCTATCTTTAACCCTTTCTATGGTTAAGTTCACAAATATAGTCATGTAAATTTTATTATAGGCACACGCCGTCAATGAATGAGCTCTTGAAAAGCAAAAATAAAATAAAATTTTATGAGTACTCGTATTATTATAACTGGGCTTATTAACGATGGAGGACAGCTAACAGATTCTTCAGTTAGGAACACACAAAACATTAAATTGATCAAAAATTCATATCTTGTGAAATTTTCTTCCAGAAATTTACTTAAGTTATTTGATAATGCAATATACTCTAGAAGAAATTCACTACGATGAACATATCGATTCTACATTGTAATAAATTCACTTTCTCTATATCTTTGCCGATTTTCTTAAAAATTTACATCTAAAATGGACTGTTTGTATTTTATGGATTACACTAAGTAGAACAGTAGCATTGTAACATTAACCATTTTAAGTCATATATTGAATGTTTTATTTGAATCAAGTATTTCGAGCAGTTTTTTTATACATAGTTTAAAAAAGAGAGTCAGAAACAACATAAATATGTACATATATTGAGTAACAAAATGTCGCGTGCTACAATGATTCAAATTAAATTTAAAAAAAACTTCTTAATATTTTTAAATCAAACAAAAAAACATTATTAATAAATATTAATACACAAAATTTTAAAATTAATGGCATCAACATATTCGTTCACGTTTCGCTGAAATCAGTGTTTGAACTGGTCGTCGTAGACGTGACTTCTATTAGAGTCGAGTGCGAATGCCATGGTTTTCTTGAAACTATCTTAAATTCGAACAATATCCCAAAATCAACCTTTGCACCAATTATAGCGCTAATCAAGACCTACAAGTTTCTCCTTTTGTCAAAATAAAATAAAGTCTTGGCACATGTTTTATTTCACTTTGAATGCGTACCAACTTCGCATTTGACATTAGAGAATTACCCATATATACAATAGTTTTATGTATCAGTTATATTCTATACTTAAAAGGGATATATCTATTCTAATTACTTTTGCCTCCTTGGGAATAATAATTTCAGTGAAACTATATTAAAAAATTCCAATCAAAAAGTTTTATATCAAAGTTATACATTTTTTCTTTAAAATACCATATTCAGTAATAAATGCCCATAAAAAGTATAGCATTGTATCGATAGTAAACTCTTCTGCATTTAAACGACTCGTTTTAAGCATAATAAAGATAAAAATTGTGGTTCGACTTTATAAATTGATGTTGCCAATTATCATTATATGTCGGCTTATGGCAAGCAACTTGAAGTTACTATTAATTTCTAATTTTAAAGAATCTGCAATTATAAAAATTGCATTCAAAAAAATATTTCTTGTGTATCTTAAAAGATAAAAATTCAACATACGGTGTGAATCTACTTCAAGGCAAAAATTCTTTAGCGAATAACAAGTTTTTTATATTTTTTTATGCCATGCAAACGAATGTAAATTTAATAACCATAAAAAACTAAAGCCAATAGTTTCAATGCCAACTTGTCATTAATTCTTAATCCATAACCTGTGAATGGTCTAGAATATTAAATATTATCCATGGGTATATACAAGTATTTGTTTTGGATTTTCAAAAAGTGTTGTAACCAAGACAAAAGATGACAAAGTTGCTATTAACACTGAGCTATGACCTATTACCTTAGTGAGTACTAGACATGTCAATTGGCACAGATATACTAAACAGCTAAGTAAATTTGGTCATAACAATGAGAACTACAAAGGGCAATTGTTTAAACTCTAAAGTGTTAAAGAACGCCTCTTAACATTTGTTGCTCTCTTTGCAAGTTCGACAACTCAATGTTGAGTAGGTTAATTATTGCTTAGCCCTGGCCAACATTATCGAGTACTTGGCTATAGAGTCTGAAAGTCTTTATCTATTTTCAACTGTCACTTATTCAAGTTGTTTATTATTTCTGATTGTTGGCAATTTATAAACAATTAACAAAATCTATTTTAAAAACTGTCTGAAAATGTGGAAAATGCATCATTTTAAAATGATAGAAATCTTAGCGAACATTGATCGATATGTTTAAGTCAATTCCTGAAATGGATATTTAATAAATGTATCTTTTAATCAGAAAAAACTGAGGCTTGAAATAAATAAACGTAAATTTGAAGAGCTCAACACGTTTTTTGCCTATTAATTTCACTATTAACAGTTCCCGAATTATTCACTCGACAAAAACGTGACATAAATATATTGTTATATATAATTAAACGATCACTCTTTTCACCTCGTCAAAGCAACATGTATTTATGGCACTTGAAAATGATAACAAACGAGTCGTAATACATTGATAAGCCGCAAACTATTGTTAGTCTGGCATTTTCATAGACTTCGACTGATTGAGTATATATATATATATATATATATTTCTATATGGTTGCGGAAAAATGGACGTTGATTATCGATAAGCCGCCGTTACTAGACACGACTTTGTTGACTTTTATTTGTGTTGGCAACTGCAAACATTCCGATAAAAATAGTTGAACAAATCGATTAAGTGTGTAGATTAATAATTTTCTGTTATTGTTGTGGAATCTATTGAACTGTGCGACTTATTTATGAAGCTTGGACAAGTCATTTCCATTTCCATTACCAATTCTTGATTCTTGATTCTCAATTCCATTGGCATTTGCATTTGCATGCCTATTTTGATAATTTGATGTAATTGATGTAAAAATTGCGTTGAATTTTTATTTGTTGTTTTTGGAATTCCTTTGTTTATTTTTCAAATAAGCAGTGCATTTTTGACAGAAAAATTTGCGGTGGAAATTAACTTTTTCAATTTTGGAGCTAGAATTTTGAAAATTGCACCAGAATTTTTGTTGCGTTTTTCTCGAATTTACAATTTTCTGCCATTTGCAGCACAATTTTGTGTTATTGTTGTGGATTCAAAATCAGACACCATTAAAAATAGATTGAGATACTCTTGCCACCTAAAAGTTTGCTACAAATTAAAATCCGAATCATAGCTCAAAAATTTATTAGCATTTAATTATATACTAATGTAGTTAGAAGTATGCCCGACCATGCCATACCCTAAGTTTAGAATTTTCAAATTTAGTCTATCTTAAACATAATACAATTTTCTTACTTAAATCTTTTATTCACCACAGTTCCCTTCTATGAATCTTTCTGTAGCCAGTTTTGACTTTCAAGAAGTTTTGAATAATTTACAAATGTTGTTATTACACTTGCAAAAATTAATAATCAATTTTCTCAACAAGCAATTGAGAGACTCCCGACTAGAGCAATGAGCTCTGGACACTAATTAAATTGATTTTGTCAATTAGCGTTCATTTTGCGTGGTGGTTCAGAATGAATCTCGTAAATAGCTTAGGTATATATTTGAGTGGTATTTGTTGTGAGTTGTTGATAGACCTATACAAATACACCTCTGAGCCCCCTTATAACTTACAAACTTGCGATAAAAATAATGGAAAACTGCCGACAATCGTGGCAGTAGCAGTGGCAGCAGTCTAATTTGATAATCGCACTATCAAGACAGTACTTAAAGAGCCGGGCTAAGAGCAACAACGCACTGCTCGGAGTTTTGTTTTTAATAAATTAATATTCAAAGGATTTCTGCACACAGAAATTGATTCAAAATGTCACAAATTACGGAATATCATTTTGAAGGTGTGAAAATAATAATTAGAAATTTATTAAATGTCAGCAAGTAAATTAGAAACTTTAATATATAATTTTATACTGAATTTTGAATTTATAATTGATATGAAGACAATTGTAATATGTTACGAATTGTTTTTGAATTGTTTCAGCTGAAATTTACTTACTGTCTGCTCTTATCACAAACTTATCTTTTATTTACAAACTCTTCTCATTTCAGAGAACCGTAAAATGCACGGCGTAAAGCGTGTGCTCGTCTTTTGCCTAATGATTGTGATCTTGCCGGCAACTCTGATCATCATGCCCCTCTATCTGCGCAAGACGATCTTTGCGGATGTGATCTACCCGGTGGCCGAGTCGGACATCATCGAGATACGGGACGGCATCTCATCGATATTCTGCTCGAGGCACACGCTCCGCATGAGCAGCCACTTCAATGCGTTTCAGCTGCAGAACAAGCCGGAGATCTCCACCAGTCGCAAGCACATTCGGCTGAAGAAATCGATGACTCTGCCGGATGATACGCTGGAGTATTGGGGCTTCTTTCTGCTAAAGGGCGCAACGGTGTCCCTCAAGTTCTGTTCCCGCTACAATGGATCGCGCATAATGGTGGTCAAGGGGAATCGCGAGCTGGAGCTTTGCGGTCTGACGAATCACAACCAGAAAAAGCTGGGTGCAAATTATGCACAGGGTCATGAGCAGGTCAAGGTGTTCTTCGAGGATGTGATCGAGATAACGGAGGAGAAGCAGCCAGCGGATGGTTTGCTGGAGCACGAGAATCATGGCGGTGAGGATCTGAGCGAGGATCATGTGACCTCGACAACAGGTGCACCCGTGAAACCCCAAAGAAAGAAACTTAAAAAGGGATCTCCGTTGCATCATCATCACAAGTCAGCGGAGGAGAGGGAATTAGCCGAAAAGGAAGCCAATGGAACGACGACGGCGACTTCCCTCCGCCAGAGGCGACACAGTGAGCATCAGAGGCGGCAACTCTACGAGCAACTCTACAAGCGGCTGGAGCGAAAGAAGCGCGAGAATGTCTACGACCGGAGGTACAGTCACGGCGGGAATGCGGTCAACTTTACGGAAACCGATGAGTCGCATTCCGTGTCGAGTTTCGAGACGGGTCTCTACGTCTGCTTCAACAATACGATGCTGCTGGGCGAGGGATTTCTACCGAAGCCGGCGTGCCTGAATACCCATTATCTGGAGAACGGCAAGCACGATAAGGTGCTTCAGAACATCACCGAGGACGGGTATTACTACTATATCTTCTATAGCGACAACGATCTGGTGCGCAACGACATTCACGCCGTATTCGATATATATAAGCCGACCTTTCAGTACTCCAATCTGAGTGAATCGCAGGGGTGTCTGAACAGCACCGAGTGCACCTTCAGCATTGGCTTCCTATCGGACGAGATTGTGGTCGTCGAGGTGCCCACTCGGGATGGCATTGAGCATGAGGAGGATGACATCACAAATCTCATATCGACTTGCCATCCCCGTAGCGAGATCTATGCTCTATTCCCGATAACCGTGCTGGTGCTCATATTGTGCTGCTCTTTTCTTTAGTATTCGTTTGCAAACTCGGGACTCTTGGAATCTTGTGATATTCTTCTTTTGAGTGACAGACGTGAGCATGAATAATCCAATGGCCCAAATCAAAAGGCCCTACCATTACCAGAAGATCCAATCCAATGCAATCCTGTCCATCATCTGATCATCTGTCAAATGTACCACAGTCTGAACCAAACACATCACTGATTATTCATTAAGGACTCGTAACTTAGGTATATATAATTTTATAAGCGAACATTTACCCAAGGACTCAAGCATTTAGGCTATTCATAGGTACTCGATAAGCTACACATATCCATACATAATGCATTGTACAAATAACAACGGATAATATCATAGGCATATTAAATTCAATTTGTTTACGAAAAAAGATTTAATTTAATATATAATATATATTTTATTTTCAATTTTATATCTTTCGATAATTTTTGAAAAAATTCCTCAAGCATTCGACATTTTTTTAAGGTTCGACTGAAAATTATAATGCGCAGAAATTGTTGTTGTTGCTCATGCATTATTCGTGTGTTGACTTAAATTATTTTAAATTTTCTGTGCGGCGTGACTTTGTATTTTAGTTTTCAAAGAGAATAATGTAAATATTAGCCAAACCGTGTGTAAGTGTATCCACCTGATACTCGTATACTAAGTAAATAAAAACACCTACTAAATACATTGTCATCAGAAATGAATGAATTCATTCTGTATTCTGTAGATATCTTTGTACTTACGATTGTGAAACGAATCAATTGAAACTATACATATGCAAATAAAAATGTGTGTATATACATATGTATAAGCAACGTACACAAGTGCCTTATATAATTAATAAATAATTGTAGCAAATTTAATAATAAAAAAGTGTACTTCATTTAAAAGATCTTGCAACTATTTTCTGCTTAGAAATCATTTAAATACAATTTGCAGTGATCGTTGGACGTCAACATCTAAAGCTGCTTGCTATGGCACTGCGGTTGAGAGCTTTGCTAAAAAATGAAACCCAATGGAAAACTGTTTTTCAGTGATAAATAGTTATGTATAAATAAACAAGTTTCTTATCACATTGCACAATACATTACAAAGGTATTTATCTAATTTATTTACATTTTGATAAACAATTTTCTTGTAGTAGATAAATTTTACATTTACATTTTACACACAAGTAAAGTGTATTATTTTGAAAGGCAACCTTGAGAATATTTATATATTTATAAAATAAACTAAAATTAAATATAGCTCTTTATATAAGAGTAGACATTTTTCCGTTAATGCTCTGTACTTTTTAAAACAAAAAAAAAAACATTTAAATAATTTTTTGAAACAAAGAGAGTAATTTCTCACCCTTAACGCGAACCATTAGACTTTGCATACGAAACAGCTGTTTAACCCACAATCGCTCTCTTACTAGTTTTACTGCCCTGCTCTCTTAGCTCTCAGCCGGCAGCTGTCATCGGCACCTGGCCATTCAAGGGGTAGATTGAACAATTATATGAGTATAATACCACACAGCGCAATTCTCTCTCTTTCTTGCTCTCTGCATGTTTTATCAAGTGCATTCAATCATTTTTATGAGTTTGTCCAGTTTATTGGATTGCTTTATCAGTACTCTCTCAGTAGCCGGTTGCATGCCGGCTTTAGTTCGTTGATAATTCGCGCTTCTCTCATTCACGAGCCGCCCCTTTGCATATGTATGAGAGAGAAACTGGGGCAACGCATGCGTCGCACTTTGGACGCCGCTTAACGTTCTCATGGGGTCAGCACTGACATGTGTTCTGAAATTAACGCTCTCTCGCTCTCAGCTTATCTCTCTTTATATGAGCTGAAATTTTCGCTTATTGTCCACAGTTGCCGTTTTGTTGTCACATCGTACGCTCGAGCGTTCGTTCGCGTTCGTTGTAACGGAGAACGGAGAGTTGGAAAAAATAAAATTTTTGTTTAATTAATTATTATTATTGTCGGTAGTTGTTGCTGTTTGCAATGTAGTTGCGGGCCTCTACAAATACTGCAATAAAATAAATCGCTTGAATGACAAAGCGTCCAATTAAATCGCCACTAAAACGTGAGTGCGCAGCAAATCCACAACAACAAAAAAAGAAAAAGAGCAGCGCTGCCTCAGGGAGCGTCCTGCCTGAGTCACACAAACAAAGACAAAATGCGAATAATTGTGCTAAAAATCAATTGTAAGTAGCTTAGTGCTGAAATAAACCAAAACTGAATCAAACCACAACAACAAAAACAAAAAAAAAAAAAAATTAAAAATGAAAAAAATGTTAAACATCTCTGTCAGCGTTAATTTGCTGAGCCCGCAAACTGTTCGCTTAGTATGTCAAAACAGAAATCCAATGTTAAAGTCAAAAAATTAAATATGAAGTGCAGTTGGTGTCGTTAAAAAAAACTTAAGAATTCAGTTTGAGAGTGCATTTAAAGTAAACGACATGCGTAAACCGAACAACAATAATCGACTACTTCAACTAATTTATAAGCCACCAGAAACAAAAACAAAATAATAATATTAAAAACACAAAAAGGAACAGGCGATATGTGAAACTTGAGAATGCGCGCAATGAATGCAATTCGAATTTCTCTCCGATTCTTCTCTTTCCTTGTGGGTGTATCCACCTTCTTATGCGAGCGGTTGAAATACTCTTTGCAGGACTTGGGATCTGAATTAAATATCACTTAGTTTACGACATTGTCATAGGTGTTACTGTTAGTGGACCAATTGAAACTTACTTTTGTATTATATTGACTTTGAGTTTCAATTTATTAACTTAGATATTTATTTACATAATTTATTTTGATTACTATTAAAACTACTATTACAATTGTCTTAAACACGCCAAAGTAGTATCTTTTTTATTTTTACTAAATGTATGTTATTTATTTTAAAGTTAAAAATTTAAATGTTTTGAAATTTGCATATATTTACCAAAGCCGACTAGGCAGTGTAGCGCATTGACACTTCGTTGTACTGGCTTTCCCTTAATTGTTGTTTTATTTATAATACGCTGCCTCGACAGCTGCCCTTTGCCTGCTTGCTTCCTCTCTCTCTCCCTTCCTCTCTCCCTCTCTCACTCGCCTGATAGTCTGCCACTCTTTCGGTAGTTGCCATTTCCGTTGCTATATGTCGCATTATACTCGGGGACTCTCCACTCTCGCTCTTTATGCACTCCAGGGGTGAATTGCCGTCGCCTCGTTGTATTTCTTCAATTTATTTGTGGTTCCATTTAATGTTTCCTTAAATATGATCGCGCCTGAGTTGTTAAGCCTCTTGTCTCTCTCTCTCTTGACTCCAGTCTCCATTCACAAATTATATTGTTTCTATTTTATTTTTATATATGTATGTATACATAAATATGTATACTATAAATTGCTTATATATTGTATTTATTCAGATTGCATTACTTTGGGTCTTTGGCCCCAGAGGCGGCAATTGTTGCACTGATAAGAAGTCTCAATCTGTTTGTCTGTCTGCTACTAATACAATTAATTTCTGTATGTATCGTTGGCTTAACTCTTTTGAGTCGTTACTTAATAACGTATTTATTAAATAAACATTAAGAGTCAAGTGGACTCTTGACTGCACACATTAACAACAAGTTTATCACCCAGCTGCTGTTATTATCCCAACTTCTGGGTTATTACTATAAGTAATCATTATGCGATATTCACTGTGGATTTCATAATACATTTGGCTTATTTGAATTTCTTCTGAAAATATTGTAAAATGTACATGCTTTAAAAAACAAATGTGTGATTAATTTTATTTTAGGTTTAAGACGATATAGTATATGCCGGCTTAATCGCCAATGTTAATGATTTCTCTTAGAATTTAGAAAGGCTTTATTTCTTAAAAGTAATCAATGCGGGTGCTGATGGATAAATTTGTTGTTGTAACTTTTTTTTGTGAATTATTTGATTTAATAAGAGTTCACTGTATAAATACTAGCGCGAGTCACTGTATTTAGCCTGAGATGCATAAGTGCAGTGCAATGAAGAAGTTTCTTTCCTTTTTAAGAAATGTCACCATGAAACCTTTAACATATAGTAGTATACAAATTATGCTTATTGACTTCAATTGATGTTTTCCAATATGTAATGTTCAATGAACTTAACAATTATTAATAAGTATAAAATTGTTTAGTTTAAGTCCGGGTACTTTGTTGTCATTTTATTATCATAATATTTGGTCTGCTGCTGATTTTATCAAATTCACGAAAGATTTGACAGAACAAAGAAAAACACGTAATCGTTTCTTCGTAAAATCTGTAAGTTGAAGCTTAGCAATGAAGTATTTAATAGATAATCAATTTTAAATAAAGAAGAACCTTTACCTTTATAATAAGCAATACCAATCCGCCTTTTCTCTCTTTGCTTCTATCGTTCTATTACCTTAATATGAGTAATATATTCTTCCGTCTGGGAAACTTACAACTGGTTTGCATACTTACTAGTTAGTATTTCAATCACATTATAAAATCGATTAGAAATATGAGAAATGCTTTATAAATGTACGATTAAATTACTATATAAGCTTGATCATTTTGAAAAGATTGTTATACTTTCTGCGAATAGAAAAAAATTATCGAAATATAGGCGATTTTCTTGTGAATAGCTTATCATTTTTGTGATTGATGCTTTTCTAGTTCAAATGAATTTAATTTAAATAGAATACAATACAAACAAGGGCCAACACTGGTTCCGTATCAGAAACCTATTTAATAATCAGCTAAAAAGTTCTTAAAAATTTTGTAATCAATATTTTTATACCCTTTACTCAAAACAAGAAGTAAAAGGGGATATTGTATTCGTTGCAATGTATGTAAGTCCGATATAGCCATGTCAGTCTTAAAAATATTACGTATAGTTATGGTAATTAACGGTATCTATTAATTAAAGCTATTATCCCACTTAAACACAACAAGATCGGACAAATAGAAATGTGGTAATGGCTGATCTAAGTTTCAAGCAATATAATTGTTCAAAAGCATGCAATAAAAAATATTTTAAATTTATTTAAATAAGTAACTGGTATAAAGTCGGGAGCTCGACTATAGCCTTTCCCGCTTATTTATATTTTTTGTTTGGTATCTATAGTTTAACCCAATCTTTTTGATTTGCTGGCGATCTTCAAGAATACCTTATCTGTTATACCCTGTACTTAATTGTTATCGCATATACTGATCCACAATTAAACGTAACCTTGTTCCAAAGAACTGGTTGTCAGCTATCTCGATGGTAATTGCCTAGCGTATTGACATTAGCTTAAAATTGTTATAAACATTTGAAGAAATGAGACACTTCGTAATACTTGAAATTGCAGACTCAAATGACGGATGTCTAAAAAAAAGCAAATTGAAATGGAACTTTTGATAACAATTTCCATGGCCAGTTCCTCTGTTGCGTGATAACGAAAAATTTGTATGAGCAAATTATATTTCTATATTATTTTTTTCTTTTATCTGGCAATTGAAAGTGAAGGAAATAAAACAAAGCGCACACACACGCACATACAACAATTTAATTAAATTCTTTTTAGAGAGAATCGTAAAGCGTGGCCAATTTTATTGGTTAACCGACGATCCAAACACAAAACAATTGAACAATTGGTTTGTTGCCAGTTCCCCGTGCTTCAGCTTTCCACTGTGAATGAACTGTCACGGTATTGTGACCCCGTCGGGGGCGTATCGATAGATATGTGTATTCTCTCTGAGATAATAATTTCATTACTTTGCATTACAGAATTAATACTTTAAATAGAGTTTATCAAAAAATAGATAATTAAATAATCATCAAGTTTAACATTTATAGTCATTATTTTAAACATTAAATTTTTAAAAAATTTATAAATATTGTTGCACTCCTCAATTATTGGAAAAATTAAACTTTTTTAATAAAATCACAATTTAATACATAAATTTTTAAATAATTTCTTAAATATGTTTAAAAATCGATGTCAAACTTTAGCTTTAAATATAATCAAAAAAAAATTATCTACAAAAACAAACTAGAAATTATAAACCTGTTGGAAATCAAGTTAATTCCGCCAACTAAAAATTGCAATTTTCTCCTATAATATAAGGAAACTGCAGATATGAAATTTAATTTTAGCTCGTAACAGATTGTTGGGCTAAATATAGACCAACATTTTGGATTCATATTGCTAGTGTGCAACGTTGTCTTTCTTGAATTTCGTTTATCTTGTAGTTGAATAAGTGAAATGCCTATGTGTGCAATATGTGGGTACGTATTTAAATGCAAAGTGATTCAGTGATAAGCAATTTATGTAATTTACGTTTAATTGCAATGTTTTGCCAATGCAAAAACCGTTTCGTTCCGGCAAAATAATTGCCGTGACACGCATTTCGAGCCCGGCCAAACTGCAAGTATGCGATTACTTAAGTTGAGGTCGGACTATTTCATGCCTAAATTTAATTAATTTGCAATTACAATTGCAATTTAAATTGCCAGCACATTAACATACAGATGTGAGCTCGTCAATTGTACTCGGTCCATAATAACGGGGACAATCCGTTTGCCCACACAATGCAACTGAGCTCGTTTGACTTTGCGGTTAGATTCGGTCCGTCACACTACTTCCCCACCATTATTGTTATCATTATCAGCCTGAGCTGTTGTATTTGACTCCATGTTTGTCTCATTCAATCTGTCATCATCATCTATGGAATCCTCATTGCTATCTGCAGGCACTTCCTCTGGCGGAGGCAGAAATTCACCCACTCTGAGTTTGTCAGGCAATTGTTGAGGCTGCCTTACTATGCCATAGGGCTTTAAGTGATAGATCAGATAATCCATCACATACATCTGATTGGGTGAGACATAGTGAAAGGATATGGCATTGTCCGAACAGCAGTCGAGTCCCTGAAAACAGAATCAAAGTTTATATTACTGAACTCAATCAGAATCTCGTTTCAATCTCACATCATCTGTCTTATAGAACATGTAGCTCCAATACCAGAAGGTCTTATCCTCACTGGGGATCAAATGGTGTTCCGGTACAAAGGGAAACATGCGACCACGTCCATTCCAATCTCGGGAATCCCCCGCAGTTACATTGAGATTCTCCATGCACTTTCCAATTTCAATGTCCTCATTGACAACGGTTCCAGGCAGACACATCTTAGGATTTGGAATGCCCTCGACCACAAATCTTCGCACTGCCTCTCGACTGAGCACATAGCCCGATCCACCCGACATGTAACCCTGCTTCACGAAGGGCTTGAACTTGAAGCCGAAGTGCACAGGAGTCTCTGGGTTATAGGGATACAGCATTAAGCGGAGATTCTCGATCACAGCATAGGTATCGTCATCTGCCTTGTAGAACCAATCCGCATCGTTGTAGTGATGCTTGTAAACATACTTGAAGGCCTCTTTAACCTTTCGCCATAGGTTCGGTCGACCTTCTCCGACATCCAACTTGACCGTGGGCAGTTCATCGTCCTCCGCGGAACTCATGAACAGGAGAATGTTGCAGCGCTTTCCCCAAGTGCGTTTCACATGACGGGCTTTCTTCTTGTGATTCGTGGGATTCGTCATTACCCAGCAGAGAATGCGGACTTCCTTCTTCAACTGATCGGCCACAGTTGAGTTGTCGTAAGGATGCTCGTGACTTACCACATCGAGCTCAGGACCCGATTCGTCTTTGTGATCTGAAGAGCTTTGCGAATATTCAGTTGTAATTTTTCTATTATAAATGTAGGAATCGAAGCCATCGATGGTTAGGGGAGTGTTGAATATCTTTATGAGGCAACAGCCGACGATTACACCGGCCATAAAAATAAAAATCGGGTGTTTTTTCCATTGGGCACCTTCACTCAGGCTGCTCGTGAGTAATCGATGTGACCGCATTTCTCTAGATTTCTTTGAGATGTACTCGAATAATTAATTAACTAATCACACACTCTTTTAGCATAGTTCACACTTCCTTGCCATCATCCGGACTGGAAAACACTCGAACTTCCAAAAATATATCCACAAAGTAGCACACGCAGCAGTCGACTAAGAAAAAGACTCCACTAGATGATGATTTTTATAAATGATTGCTCCATTCCGTAATTACAAGTGTCAAAACACTTGTCTTTGTGATAGATACCAACATATCTCAATTTGATAACTTTTTAATTACACTCATGAACTAGGTAATCTATTACCCATTCTCAAGATAATATGCTTTTCATAATACCCTGTTATAAACCTTAAATTTCTCAAGAAAAATCTTATAAAAATGCACTTTAAATTACCATCTTTACTATCTTTTTTTTTTTTTTATAATTATTTTCTTTTGATCTAATAATGATAGAAACACCCTTTTAAAATTAAGCGTTATTTTGTTTTCATTTAATTTTTATTGTAGCATATATGGTGGCTTAGACGAAATCTCTAGCTATGGTTTACGGTTTCATTATACTTATAATAATTCGCATGGGAATTTTAAACCAAAATTTTTTAACATAAATATTTCAAAGAATATACAGTCGAACTTCCCTAACTCGAATCACCATTATCCAAAGAAAAGATTCGAGTTATGGAGATATTCGACTTAAAGAGTTTTTTTCCTTAGTTTATTAATTTTGCTGCCACTCATTTAGTTCGAGTTAGAGAGAATTTCGAGTTATGGAAGTTTTTATTTATTTATTTTTATTAACATCATTCTAATTAGCGACATAAAATTAATTTTATTTTATTAAAGTACCGATTATAAAGTTTATTTTAAATGTTATGAAGTGGCGCTCCCAAATATGTTCATTTATTATTTAAACTTATTACTTAATGAGGCCCTCCCTGCCGCGAAGCATGTGGTAGATGTTTAAATATAAAGATTCTTTGATTAATATGTTTAATAGTATTTAGTATTAATTACATGAATTTTCCTCTTCTAAAAGTCTACTGTGTCTACATCAGTCTCTTTTTGTTTTTGTTTCCATTTTCATATTCAATTAATAAATTATTGATCTAAATTTTAAAAAGAATTTTATCTATTATTTTTATTAATAAAAAAACGTATTTATTTTAGAATAAAATAACGTTAAGCGTTAGGTCACTATCGTATTTCAGTCCCTTAAATGTTTCGCCATTGCTTTCAATGCCACTTTGATAACGATTTGAAAAACGCAAACTGATAAGCAATAATATATATTAGCTGATAAGCGGTCTCTTTTTGTGAGTCATGAGTGATTTCAGTGCACATTTCTCAGATCAATTACTTAATTGCATACAAGATAAACGACTCATGGTAACAATAGAAGCCATAACCATATGTCAAACCCAAAACAAAGTGTTTTTCTTTCTGTTTTGCTGATATGCCATTTCCATTTCCATTTATTTTTGGGTATGTCTTTAAACAAAGACAACATTGAAATACAACAATTCCAAAGTTTATTGCAGTGTACTCGACGTTTGCTTTAAGAACCTCGGCTTATATGCATAATGTTTTCAGTTGTCACCCGTGAGCGAATCGTGCCAGACCATTGTTGAACAAGCTTATTAAGCAATGGTAAATAAATATTAATAAAACATTGAAAATAAAAAAGTTACAAAAACCAATAAAGTAGAAAACACAAGTGCAATCGATATAGTCATTTACCGAACATCTGTTTGATGAATTATTGAATTGCCGATAAGGTTTTCATCAAATGTAAACAAAGCTCGTATGCAGTCTATAAATGCAATTTTATAAACAAATAAAGAGATTTGTTAAACAAATAGAAATTTAATGTTTTGTGCTGCCTCTTTTCATATTGTGCCTTAGATTTGTGTCTAAAACAGTTTAAAATAATTTGAAATACGATAATTATTTATTAAAAGATAAATTAAAAGGATAACTAAATAAACAACAAATTAATAAGGAATTGATGATTTTAATTTATTGCATTTCTGACAACTTCCTAAATCAGCCAAAGTCTAAAGATAATGATAAAATATAATTAACATTTATTTACTTTATGAACTTTGATTCCTAGCAATATTTGCAAAGAATGGGCCCAAAAATGTTCACACTATTTTAAAAAGCCATTACGACTTGAACAAAAGATAAATATCTGTTGGATGCGGTTATGACCCAATCGTGATTTACTCAGAGTGCTAAAATGACAGATCGTAGTTGGTTCTAACCGTGATATAGTTACAAGTTTTTTTTATCTAATAAGATAAAGAAAATAGAATATATAGTAAAGTGCATTACTGACCCAGTAGAACAAGTGGTAAACAAACCGAAAAACACACACACGTGCAGTGAAGAACAAGGTGAAGAGATAATTAATTGATATCAGCAGCAATGCATAACAGAATGCATGAAAGGGGCAATAGCAATAGCAAAAGCAAAAGCGAGAATAATGAAATTATTTAGCAAATAAGATAAGTTGCATGTGCATCTTTTTGTTGTGGTACTTATCAACATCATCCAAATGGCTCAATTGTCACGTTTTCACATAATATTAACACAGTTTGGCCGAGCATCGTCGCTGTGCACAATTCTCAGATTGTTTGGCACTCGTAATTGAAACACAGATGCGACAAGCAGAAGACACGCTGTGGAATACTATATGAAGAACTTACATTGCAATGTACTTTAAATCATTGTTGTTTTCGCTTATTTTATTGCAGAAGATGTAAGGCGTGCATGAAATAGGAGATTCAACTACGTAACGCAACCAAAGAGGCCAAAGATTAGCGGTTGCCTTGGCCCTAAACCCTACAAGTCCACATATCCCATAGAAAGTAGCACAACTTCAGCCAAATGACTGCCAATAGTCTGCTAGGACGATCATTACTCAACGAAGGTAAGTTCATAGATGAATTATTTCTCAAACTCAAATAATTAATTGTCTATCGTTTTTGATTTTAGGACGGTCCAACAAACGTTCCCTCGTCTCTCTGATCGTTGGACTCGTTGTTGGCTTCTGCCTGGCAGAGCTTTTTGTCTACTCTTCCACGCCAGAACGTGCCGAGTTTATGCCCTATGAGGGCCATCGTCATGGCGACGTCAACGATGCCCATCACAGCCACGACATGATTGAGCTGGCGGGTCCAGAGCAGGATGTGGGCGCCCACGAGCATGTGCACGAGAACAGCAGCATTGCCGAGAAGCTGTACAGCGAGGTGCGAATTCTGTGCTGGATCATGACAAATCCCACCAACCACCAGAAGAAGGCGCGACACGTGAAACGCACCTGGGGAAAGCGTTGCAATAAACTCATCTTCATGAGCTCGGCCAAGGATGAGGAACTGGATGCCATAGCGTTACCCATTGGGGAGGGACGCAACAACCTGTGGGGCAAGACGAAGGAGGCTTACAAGTACATCTACGAACACCACATCAACGACGCGGACTGGTTCCTCAAGGCGGACGACGACACCTACACGGTGGTTGAGAACATGCGCTATATGCTATATCCCTACAGTCCCGAGACGCCCGTCTACTTTGGCTGCAAGTTTAAGCCGTATGTGAAGCAAGGATACATGTCTGGAGGAGCTGGCTATGTGCTCAGTCGGGAGGCAGTGCGTCGGTTTGTGGTGGAGGCCCTGCCCAATCCCAAACTGTGCAAGAGTGACAACTCTGGCGCTGAGGATGTCGAGATGGGCAAGTGCCTGGAGAATGTAAAGGTGCTGGCGGGCGATTCAAGGGATGCCAATGGCCGTGGTCGGTTCTTCCCCTTTGTCCCGGAGCATCATTTAATACCTTCACATACGGACAAGAAGTTTTGGTACTGGCAGTATATCTACTACAAGACGGATGAGGTGAGATTTGTTAGTTTAATTTGACATGACGAGCACCAACTGATGTGAGATCTTTGTTATAGGGTCTGGACTGCTGCTCGGATAACGCCATATCCTTCCATTATGTTTCGCCCAATCAAATGTACGTGCTGGACTACTTGATATATCATCTGAGGCCATATGGCATCGTCACTTCGCCTGATGTCCTTCCAAATAAGTTGGCTGTCGGTGAATTGATGCCGGCGCCCAAGGAACCACAGGAACCAAGCTCTGCCCCAACGAAGAAGGAGACACAGTGATTGTAGGCCATAGATACTTGTATATAGAACACTGATCTTGTGTAAATATCCATTGGAATAGATCATACTTAGTTTAGCATACTTGCCATTTCCATTTATCGTCGTCTCAAGTGTAAGTTCAATTCACTGAGGATTCAACTTGATTCAACTTGAGTTTAAACTTCTGTACAAATACCAAAACTATAAACTATAAAAGATGAAAGCTGTTTTTTTAGTTTGTAATAAAGTCTGCGCAAATAGAATTCGTATTTCTAGCATATATTCAAAGAAACATATTTAAGTATTTGACTAGTTATACTAATCATCCAATTAAGTCCTCACAATACTACATAGTGTAGCACAAAGCTAGATCTTAAGTAACTGCAGATAATTAATAAATACGTATTCTGGCCCAATTAGTTAGCAATCAAATGAGTATTTAATATAATGACATAAATATTTCGATAAGCTTTAATACTTATGCATAAATGTATGTGCATTGTCGTTGCGAAATAAAAATGTATTAACATCTGCAAATTAATCGTAAATATTTAATAAAAATATTGTATTACAAACGAATTATTTCGTTTTCTTCAATTTGCTGTCACCAACTGAAAGACAGTTGATTAATTCAGTTTTAAAAACGACCTCTTTGCACGTTTGAAATCCGCAAAACTATCGATATTAACATCGATAAAAAATGTTGCCTACTGGGTTGCCGTGCACCGTCAACCAAGCAGTTAACAGCATTAAGTAGTAGCGTAAGCAGTACACTGCTTTAACTTATGAACTGCTTGAAATCGATGGTCGAAATAACTTAATTTTAAATGGTATAAGGTGAGATAGGTTCAGACAACAATTATTTAAATAAGAGCCAAGTGATCAGATAAGAGCGTCAAATAATTATTGATGATTAATTTAAATTTAAATAAAATCTATACTCCCAGTTCACAGAATTTTATTAATTTGTAATTCAGTGTATTTTCACAAACAATTCGATTCTCATATTTATAAGTGAGTGATAACATAAGTTTATATCCATTTGCACAATTGACATCTGGTTAAATTTACTTCTTAAATAATGAGTAAGCAAGATTCTCCAAACCTGAAACATTAATCAACCGACAAGTAAGTTGATCAGACGTTCTTGTAGAGAAAGAAACTAAGAATTTCTCAATTTACTTATTATTTTATTTATTTAGATGGCTGCCAATAATCTATCAGGACGATCATTTTTCAAAGAAGGTAAGTTGCTAGTTAAATTACATTCAAACTTCTATTTTCTGTCGTTTTTTAGGACCCTTACGTTCCCTCGTCTATCTGATCGTTGGACTCGTTCTTGGCTTCTACCTGGCAAAGCTATTTTTCTGCTTTTCTACGCCGGGAGCTGCTGAGCTTGCACCCTACAAGGGTCATCGTCATGGCGATGTCAACGATACATACCACGAGCACGTGCACGAGAACAGCAGCATTGCCGAGAAGCTGTACAGCGAGGTGCGAATTCTGTGCTGGATCATGACAAATCCCACCAACCACCAGAAGAAGGCGCGACACGTGAAACGCACCTGGGGAAAGCGTTGCAATAAACTCATCTTCATGAGCTCGGCCAAGGATGAGGAACTGAATGCCATAGCGTTACCCATCGGGGAGGGACGCAACAACCTGTGGGGCAAGACGAAGGAGGCTTACAAGTACATCTACGAACACCACATCAACGATGCGGACTGGTTCCTCAAGGCGGACGACGACACCTACACCGTGGTTGAGAACATGCGCTATATGCTATATCCCTACAGTCCCGAGACGCCCGTCTACTTTGGCTGCAAGTTTAAGCCGTATGTGAAGCAGGGATACATGTCTGGAGGAGCTGGCTATGTGCTCAGTCGGGAGGCAGTGCGTCGGTTTGTGGTGGAGGCCCTGCCCAATCCCAAACTGTGCAAGAGTGGCAATTATGGTCTGGAGGACGTCGAGATGGGCAAGTGTTTGGAGAACGTAAAAGTTGTGGCTGGCGATTCAAGGGATGCCAATGGCCGTGGTCGGTTCTTCTTCTTTGAGCCGGAGGATCACTTAAGGTTATATCGGGATAAGAAGTACTGGTGCTGGAAATATATATACTACAATATGGCTGAGGTGAGTTCTTATTCTTATTCTTATTCGCGGTAATAAAATCCAACTGAAAGGATATATATTTTACAGGGTCTAGACTGCTTCTCAGATAATGCCATATCCTTCCATTATGTCCCGACCGATCATATGTATGCGCTGGAATATTTCATATATCGTCTGAGGCCATATGGCATCGTCACTTCGCCTGATGTCCTTCCAAATAAGTTGGCTGTCGGTGAATTGATGCCGGCGCCCAAGGAACCACAGGAATCAAGCACTGTCCAAGCGAGGCAGGATTCCTTAAACACCCAAGAATCCAATTCAACTACGAAACTGAACAAGACGTCAAATTAGCATATCAAAAAATGCATAAGATTAAGAGGGGAGAATTAAAAGAAGGACGCATAATAATTTAACTGTCATACCAACCACGAGATATGAAACTCAATATATAGCCTTTAGATATATAGGATGTATACATATAAGTATAGGATCTGTCGACATTGAAAATGTTAACCCTAAGTATGAAATATAAGTACATTAAGTGTTTCTTTTCATTTGTTTTTAAGTGCTCGTACAGGGAAAACATTCTTATTAATCAAATTTGATTATCAAAATGAACAACATCACATAAAATGAATTTTACTGAAAAATTTACTGACAAAAAAATGCTGAAGTTCAAGGGGTCTTAAATTCTGCACAGCATTTACAAAATGAATACTTTATTAGCAAAAGAGCACATACATGAGTGCAATAATATGCACCTGTAAATCCACAAGCAAACACAAATGTTTTAAGCTTTTCGGCTAAAATAAATATACATCATAATAAATTAATAAACAAAAAAAAGTGAGATCATTTTATTAATTAATGTATTTAAATGTTTTAATATACTCTGTATAGAGAATAAAATAAAATAGTAAATTATTATTTTATTATTATTTTATTATTAGTAAATTTTATTTTTAGATTTCCCAGAGTTTTAATTCTAATTTATTTTGTAATTTAAATATATATAAACACTTTTTTAAGTTTAAGGTCATATTTATAAATTAATTGATCTGTCGGCTGCTTTTAGCCAGACAATAAATAAATAAATAAATAAATAAATAAATAAATAAATAAATAAATCAATTAGACAGACAAAATTCATGTTTCGCAGAATTGGATAGTCTGATCGATATACTGAAGACGAATTTAAATATACTTAGTTATCTGTGATTTGTTGAGGAACGGATTCGTTTAAATTTTGTACATAATGATGATAATGAAGTTATGCATGAACGGTCTATCAAATTCAATAAAAGCAAATAAATTTAAGGACCTCTCTGTTTATTCGTCATCATTTTGAATATTTTCTTTAGCTATTTGATTGTCTTGCTATCAAGTGTTTAAGCAATTGGTAAAAGGATCGTCAGTATAAAAAGATGTGCAACATTAAGAAAGAGCTTAGTCGACTGAGTGATAGAGCCAGCTCATCATTTGATTAACAAGAAGCAATAAAAAGTAAAGTAAAGTAAAAAGTAAAAGTTAATAAAGTTGTTTGTAACGCATTCAAATGAAAGAAAATAATATACAGACACGCTCCGTGCTATCAGAAGGTCATTCAAGATAGTCCCAGATAATTCCCATCTGCGATATATTAGCTTTTCATAATTTCCAGGCTTTCGTTTAATACTAATACTCATCGTGGGAGTAATTGCCGGCTACTGGATTGATAGATTGTTCTCTTTTATATTCCATCCCTGATACCATAGCCTATAAGTAAGCATCCAGGAGGCGTGGCACTTTTCTTCACACTTGTTGAAGAGTTATCTATCATATGCCATTTAAATCATTCAATTATCTCATTTGGTTCAAAAGCTACGATTTTTGCAAAGTAAAATGAGCAATGGCCCCACTGTGCGTCTTAACGCAAATAAAGTTTTCAAGACAGTGCAACTGTCGTTAATGTAATATAATCTGATGCATGCAATTTTCAAAGCTTAGTAAATTTGCGAACGTGGGCGATGTCGTTTCGCTACAGAGGTGAATTTAAACAAGTAGCATAATCTACTCTGTGTAATAAAACAGATATCATGATTCTCATAATGTTTAATGAACATCACTTTTGAGTTTGACAAATCAAAGTGATCTTAAAGTGGAAAGTTCAAAAGGAAATCTTTCGAAAAAGTATATAAAACGCAATAAAAATGACTGTTCAAGGTGAATAGCACATAATTCTAAAATGGACTCTTATAGTTTTAAATGAAATATTTCAGCAGGAAATTCCAAAAATCGCATGATCCTCCCGTTTCTGACTGGCGTATTCATCGGCTTCTGTGTTGCACAGCTAATTTCCTATGTCACCATATCCGAAAGTATAGGATCCTCTGATTTTCATATAAAAATCGAACAAAATCCTTCTGCTGCCTGGATGCCCTCGTTCCCAGAGATTATCCACGAGCATCCATATGACAACTCATCCGTTGCGGACGAACTGAAAAAGGAAGTCCGCATTCTCTGCTGGGTAATGACGAATCCCACGAATCACAAGAAGAAAGCCCGTCATGTGAAACGCACTTGGGGAAAGCGCTGCAACATTCTCCTGTTCATGAGTTCCGCGGAGGACGATGAACTGCCCACGGTCAAGTTGGATGTCGGAGAGGGTCGATTCAATCTATGGAGTAAAACTAAGGAGGCATTCAAGTATGTTTACAAGCATCACTACAACGATGCGGATTGGTTCCTCAAAGCAGATGATGATACCTATGTTGTGGTCGAGAATCTCCGCTATATGCTGTATCCCTATAATCCAGAGACTCCAGTTCACTTCGGCTTCAAGTTCAAGCCCTATGTTAAGCAGGGTTACATGTCCGGAGGAGCTGGCTACGTTCTCAGTAGGGAGGCATTGCGGCGATTTGTAGTCGAGGGCATTCCTAATCCTAAGATGTGCCTACCTGAAATGGCAGTCGAGGAAGACGTTGAATTGGGGACGTGTATGATGAATCTCAATGTTACAGCAGGGGATTCCCGAGATTACAATGGACGTGGTCGCATGTTTCCTTTTTTTCCGGAAAAACTTTTAAAACCCAGTAAATCTACAGATTTCTGGTATTGGAAATTTATTTTCTACAATACGGATGACGTAAGATCCAAAATTTCAGAAGTCGTTTAAGTTTTTTAAAGTCTGATTCCTCTTTTAGGGTCTCGACTGCTGTTCGGACAATGCCATTTCTTTTCACTATGTCACTCCGGTTATGATGTATGTTATGGATTATCTGATCTATCACTTAAAGCCTTACGGGATAGTGAGGGAACCTCATCGATTGCCAGCTAAACTGAAAGTTGGAGAGTTCTTACCACCGCCAGTTGAAGAACCCGCCAACAGCAACGAAGATTCCATAGATGATGAGGATCGATTAAATAAGACAACTACAGATGTAGCAAGAATGTGAGAGCCAGATACGAGAGAAATTGACTCAAGAGAAGTGGATTGAAATGAAGCAAAAACTGTTCAAGGTAGGTATGGTATACATTTTTTTTGTGCAAAGTTATCCACGAAATTCTTCGGTGCAAAAGGAATAAAAAAAAATAAAATTATAAATCAAGATAATACCAATATAATAATTTGAGAAAACCTGGAAAGAAAAATTTAATAAATAAACACCCAAAATACGAATAAATGAAAACACAACAAATTTTTTATGGTGTTCGAAAAAAAAGAAGAAAAAAAAATCAAGGAATTTTACAGTAAAACTCACAATCATCACAATAAACATACACATACATCTCTCATCACATTTCATGCCAAAGCATTTCCTCAACACACCATCTTTATAAAGGACTTTAGGAACGATTGGTAAGTCATTAAAACAAATAAAGAACAAAAAATAAGAAAAGAATAAAATTGCTTCAGTTGGACATAAAAAAAAATTTTGATAATTCACAAATAAGTATTGTTGTTGTGTCATTAATTAAGTTTACTAAGTGTCATAAAATATCCATCGGGAGTTGAAGGATTCATGCATTTTTCTATAAAAGATGAAATAATATGCCTTAAAAATATTTAACAATTACGTCCATGATTACCAAGGAAATGTGTATAATAACTTTTATTTACAGCACTCAGGAATCGTGATAGCCTAAAAAAATTGCACATACTCCGAAACAAATTAGTCGTTACTTACAAAGTAAAACTGTTAAGCCTTAATTAAGCGAAACAATAATATTAACGAGTATGAAAGACCCAATTTGTTTTCGTTTTTGTTGATCGTTTTCTTTGCTTCTTAAATTATGCACCGAGAACAAAAATAAACCTACTTTTCGAATTGATAGGTTCTAGAAGTCAAATTTTGCAAGCCCATCATAAACTACAAAGATCGTAATTAATATAAAAAAGGGTATTATAATGTTTTGCTGAATCGCTGATGTTGTTCTCTGAGGGCCTGAGAATCTACGGAGGAACACTAGGAATTTTTTTTTGGGGATTTTTCACAATCATAATGCCAAGCGAAAAATCCATTTGGTTGGGTTGGTAAAGAGCGCCTCGAAGAACATACAAAACCACAGTTCTTCATCCACTGTCACCACAGCAGAGAAGACTTCACCGGATTAAGTTAAATATAGTCATTAAAGTGCATCGATTTTTTTCACAAGAAATGCTAACCCATTTTCATAATCTATGGTCAACTCTAAGATGTTTTCACCAAGAAACCATAGTTCTAAAATGTCCTGGTCCGCGCTTTTTAAGTAGAAAAATGCATTTTTTCGAACTTGAATATCTTGGGTGTTTATGGTCCGATCCAGACAAACTTTGTGCCAATATTCTTGTTAGGACCAGGACTTTTAAATCTTCATAGAACGAAAGGACGAAATGTCCCTTAAGCATAGTTCTCACCTTTGGAAAGACGATTTCGCGATTCGTCTCTATCCTTAAAAATGAGTCATAATTTAAGCTATTTTTTGGACCAACAATTCATTTTGTTCCTTGAACCCGTAGTTTTTATATAGGTTATTCTTGCAATTATCGTCAGTTAGGGACGCATCGAAAAAGTCAACAGTGATTGAAAAATAGAAAAGCTAAATCCTGACTTAGGACTTAAGCCGAATTTCTGAAATATCTTACCTGGGATGATTAGCAAATACTTTAAATATTAGATTTAATAGTCATATTTCACAAGTAGCTTAACGAATAAAATACATTTAAAAAGCAATTATATTTTTTCACTATGAAATTTAATTGGAAACAAAATAAAATTTAAAACATAACGAAAATGAATGCGCTAAGCAGTTCAACTTAACGAAATTTTGTGCTAAGCAGTGAATTTGTGAACTGCTTGCAAGAATAAAAGCAGTTCAAATTACCGCCGTACGCCACGCAATCAAACAGTTGGCAGCGCGAGTTTTTTTTTCTAATTTCTGAAATTGAAGTTCAAAAGAATGTTTGCTTTTCTTTAAAGTAGAAGTGTAAGTGTTTACGTTACTTCCTTCAATTTATCTATAAACATGTTAATAGTACAAATACACAAATTATGTTTCATTGCATTAAGTCGATTCTCTCAGTATTCATAAGTATTATCTTCAGTGTCTATTTAAACAGTTGTGTCATACAGTTGTCACATATGCTATTTGAATTGTTTTCGTTGAATGGGAGATCATAATTTGAAGACCTCAGTGAATTGCATGTCGTGTGAGTGCTTAGTTCATTTAAAAAAAAAAGTAGATAAAATATGCGAATTTTATATTTTGTGGCATACAAATAAAAACTGTAAATGAGAAACAAACAAGAATAAATTTTTATAATGTTAGTGCTTTCAAAAATATGTTAAATTGAACTTATTCACGCACGGGAATTAAACTCGATTGGAAAGTTCTGTAGATACAAGTGATTCATTTACAAAAGTGTGAGAAAATCTTAAACAATCAACTAGAATATTTAAAAAGAAAATGCGGACACGACCTTTACTGACAGATGGTAATTAAGGATTATACTTATTTTTAAAAGAAGAATACTTAACACTCATAAATTTATCAAAAAATATAGCACATCGTAAGCTCTTCACCTTTGTCATAGGTTTGTTTGTGACCTGTTGCCTGATTAAACTTTACTCTACACCGCTTCGGGTCGATCCTTTTGACACCTTTACAGCAGGCAATCAGCACCCTCAAATAGTTCCCAAGGATGACACCGGACCAAATAAGGAACCCATACCCCGCAAAGATATTACTTTAAAGGTACAAATCTTCAAGCATGTTGTAAATTTAACTCTTACATAGTTGTCAATCTTAAAAATTATTAGCTTTTATGTTTTTATTAATATTTTAATTTAATCAATAAAAAATAGTTTGATAAAATATAAAATAGTTAAGCTATTGAACCCTATTGGGTACTGACCTAATAAATTTGCATTACAAACGTCGTAACACAAATAAATTTTTTTTATTTGTACAACTGCCATTAATGTAATATAGTGTGATGCATGCAATTTTCAAAGCTTAGTAGAATTGCTATCGTGGACGAGTTCACTCTATAAAGGCATCATGATTCTCATAATGTACAATGTGCAGTACATTGGAGTTTGACAAATCAAAGTGATCTTTAAGTGGAAAGTTTAAAAGGGAATCTTTTGGAAAAAGTAAATAAAACGCAAGAAAAATGACTGTTCAAGGTGAATATCACATAATTCTAAAATGGACTCTTTTAATTTTAAATGAAATATTTCAGCAGGAAATTCCAAAAATCGCATGATCCTCCCGTTTCTGACTGGCGTATTTATCGGCTTCTGTGTGGCACAGCTAATTTCCTATATAACTATATCTGAGAACATAAGATCCTTTGAGCTTCATGTTAAAAGCAAACACAATCCCTCGTTCCCAGAGATTATCCACGAGCATCCATATGACAACTCATCCGTTGCCGATCTTCTGAAAAAGGAAGTCCGCATTCTCTGCTGGGTAATGACAAATCCCACGAATCACAAGAAGAAAGCCCGTCATGTGAAACGCACTTGGGGAAAGCGCTGCAACATTCTCCTGTTCATGAGTTCCGCGGAGGACGATGAACTGCCCACGGTCAAGTTGGATGTCGGAGAGGGTCGATTCAATCTATGGAGTAAAACTAAGGAGGCATTTAAGTATGTTTACAAGCATCACTACAACGATGCGGATTGGTTCCTCAAAGCAGATGATGATACCTATGTTGTGGTCGAGAATCTCCGCTATATGCTCTATCCCTATAATCCAGAGACTCCAGTTCACTTCGGCTTCAAGTTCAAGCCCTATGTTAAGCAGGGTTACATGTCCGGAGGAGCTGGCTATGTTCTCAGTAGGGAGGCAGTGCGGCGATTTGTAGTCGAGGGCATTCCAAATCCTAAGCTGTGCCTACATGGAATGGGAGTCGCTGAAGACGTTGAATTGGGAATATGTATGAAGAATCTCAATATTACAGCAGGGGATTCCCGAGATTACAATGGACGTGGTCGCATGTTTCCCTTTTTTCTGGACAAACATTTAATACCCAATAAATCTACAGATTTTTGGTATTGGGAATATATTTTCTACCATACGGATGACGTAAGATGCAAAATTTCAGAAGTCGTTTAAGTTTTTTAAAGTCTGATTCCTCTTTCAGGGTCTCGACTGCTGTTCAGACAATGCCATATCATTTCACTATGTCACTCCGGTTATGATGTATGTTATGGATTATCTGATCTATCACTTAAAGCCTTACGGGATAGTGAGGGAACCTCATCGATTGCCAGCTAAACTGAAAGTTGGAGAGCTCTTACCACCGCCAGTTGAAGAACCCGCCAACAGCAACGAAGACTCCATAGATGATGAGGATCGATTAAATAAGACAACTACAGATGTAGCAAGAATGTGAGAGCCAGATACGAGAGAAATTAACTCAAGAGAATTGGAAAAACTGTTGAAACTTTGATAAAAGTTAATTCAAATAACGACAGCAAAGTAGGACATTCAAATAAATGATAAAAGTTGAAACTAAACGAAACTTCTTAAAAACTGAAGTACCTAAGTATTTTATGAAATAATACCAACAATTAAACTCAAAATAAGTTAGAATTATAATTTTTTTTAATTAAATAAAATATTGTTATTGAAAAAGGAAATGAAATTAATTAAATTACATCAATATCTATACTACATACATATGTACAGTGGCTCACAGCTTAAAGTATGCACCCTTATTTTTGCTTTAACTGTTATGTAAGTCAAGTTTTCACAGTAAAAAAATATATTTGGAAAGGTCGTTTAAATTCCGTTTGAATGACACAAAACTTTCCTTAACCCATTGAGTACCCTTCGAAAATTTCGAATTTATATAAAAGTCACTTTTCAAAACTTTTTTCCTCGATTTTTTACAAAAAATATTTTGATGCAGAAAAATTCTTGGAACAATTCTAAGAGTAACTGCAAAAGAAAATTGTCAAAACTAAGGATTTGGATTTGTTGATCGAGGTGTCATTCGAAGCGTATTTTTGATAAAAATAGTAAAAATTAAAAATATGTCAAATATTTGGTTATTTGTTGGTTAGTGCAGCTAGCCCAAAAAACGTTCTCCCTATCGCTATATGAGAATTAGATGCTTTTCCAACACTAGCAACACTCGACTCCAGTTCATACAAACGGATTCCCATTCAGCCAGGGCTAATACAACGGGCAGCAAATCTCACAATCACACAGAACGCGGACAAGTTAAATCTAATACGGCGTAATACATTCTCCGACATACATACATATATAAATAAAATTACGTAACAACGTTCAATAAATAGTTCTGATATCAAAGAAAGAGAGATAATTTGGCAGAAACAAATATCAAAACACTGTGAAGACGAAAAACTGTTGAAACTGTAGTTGGTTTCATTTTTTAAATAATAGAATCATAAGAAAGTCTTTCTGTTTGTACAACTGTTGTCTCAGACAAAGCCTCAAAACTTTTGGTAGCCCATTTATAGCTGATGTTGTACCAGTTTTTAGAGTTTAGTTTATTTAGTAACTTTGTACCGTTCGTATGGTTTTCGAGTTCAAATTCTTATCAAATTATTTAAGAAAAATATACAATAATTATTTAGTGACTAAAGTAATATTTAAAAAAAAATTAATTAATTTCTTTGTGTGATTTGAAATTAACAAATAATGCCTTAAAGTTGATCCCAAATTTTCCAATCTAATTTTGAGGTTGTCATTAACTGTGGTCAAATACGTGTCAAAATTTAATTAGAAATTGAATTTTAGAAACTGCATTAAAATGGTTATACCCTACCTAAAGTCCCAAGGTAAGCATGGGGAATACCGATTGAAATCCATAATTTTCAATTATAAAAGGCAATATTTCAGTGAATCCGACTAGAAAACGCACTTTCTTCACGCTTATGACTGGTCTTATCATTGGGTTTTGTGTGGCACAGCTAATTTCCTACTTAACTCTTTATGAGGGCATAAGATCATTCAGCCTCCAAGTTAATAGAGATTCTCACAACCGCATCAAAGCCATTGATGCCCAGATGACCACGTTCCCAGAGATTATCCACGAGCATCCATATGACAACTCATCTGTTGCAGACGAACTGAAAAAAGAAGTTCGCATTCTCTGCTGGGTAATGACGAATCCCACGAATCACAAGAAGAAAGCCCGTCATGTGAAACGCACTTGGGGAAAGCGCTGCAACATTCTCCTGTTCATGAGTTCCGCGGAGGACGATGAACTGCCCACGGTCAAGTTGGATGTGGAAGAAGGTCGACCGAACCTATGGCGAAAGGTTAAAGAGGCCTTCAAGTATGTTTACAAGCATCACTACAACGATGCGGATTGGTTCTACAAGGCAGATGACGATACCTATGCTGTGATCGAGAATCTCCGCTTAATGCTGTATCCCTATAACCCAGAGACTCCTGTGCACTTTGGCTACAAGTTCAAGCCCTTCGTTAAGCAGGGTTACATGTCGGGTGGATCGGGCTATGTGCTCAGTCGAGAGGCAGTGCGACGATTTGTGGTCGAGGGCATTCCAAATCCTAAGATGTGTCTCCCTGGCACCGTAATAAATGAAGACATTGAAATTGGAAAGTGCATGGAGAATCTCAATGTGACTGCGGGGGATTCCCGAGATTTCAATGGACGTGGTCGCATGTTTCCCTTTGTACCGGAGCACCATTTGATCCCCAATAAAGATCCAAAGTACTGGTACTGGAAATATATGTTCTACAACACAGATGATGTAAGATAACTCCTATACTCACAAATCTAACTAGTTTATTGAATGATTTAAATTAATTTTCAGGGTCTCGACTGCTGTTCGGACAATGCCATATCATTTCACTATGTCTCACCGGGTATGATGTATGTGATGGACTATTTAATCTATCACTTAAAGCCCTATGGCATAGTGAGAGAACCTCATCGATTGCCAGCTAAATTAAGAATTGGAGAGTTCTTACCACCGCCAGTTGAAGAAACAGCCAACAGCAATGAAGATTCCATAGATGATGAGGATCGATTAAATAAGACAACTACAGATGTTGCAAGAATATCAGAGCCAGATTCGAGAGAAGTTAGCTCGAGGGAAGTTGATTCAGAAAAGAATAAAACAATTCCAAAAGCGAAGAAAAGGAGCAGCTTTTAGCAAAACTTCTAAAGCAACTTAGCAGAGAAGAAAGGGAACTCGAAGACTACTACGACAGCAATAAAGAGTAACTACTATTCCACTATTTCATAGCGAGTTTATATGAAAATAAGTACTCAATATTCAATATTTAAATTCAATAAGGTTTTATCTAACATTGAATTTTAGGTTTTGTATAACCTTGTTAATATTTAGATTTTGATTATTCAATTATTGTAATTATTTTATATAAAAAATGAATTTTAATTAAATACAATGTTAAAGAAAAACACAAATTAATTCTGCATGTCATTTAATACTCTCTAACCGATATTAGAATACGGTAAGTAGCATACTCTAATTAAATTAACTTATGTACATCAAATGAAGTATAAAAAAAATAGATGATGAGGACAGAATAGCGAAGATTACTTCATATGTAAAAGATACTGATTCCAGGGAAATTAACTCGAAAAAAGTTCCAACAGGTATCACACCTTATAAATCATCACCACAGTAAAGCAAAACAAATCGATTAATTCAGTGATAGCAGTAAAATATAATTAAAAATTTTTAAACATACCTACTTAATATTGCTAAACAAACTAAATGAAAAAAAACTTTGAATTTTTCAATTGTGATGACAATAAATTACGATGTTACCCTGCCTCAAATAAGTAAAACTATTTATCCAACTAGTCAATTCTTTTATTGCAATCGATTTAATTCATTTAAATGATTTTAAATATATCTATCTATGATTAAGTTTCTAGTAATTTATTTATTTAAAAAACTTTTTATATTTTGTCACCTAAAGATACTCCAAAATGATTTTTTTTTCAGTTTTAGTCTGGCAACGCCCTTTGCTAAGATTTGACACTTGCGCTCAAGAAACACAATTTAAATTGACTTTGAAATGTATTTGTATCGTTTAATCGGGCCAACATTTTTTAGATTGATACTCGCTTGTGCTGTTCTCTTTTTTATGCTGGAAATGTATCTTTTTGCATTAAGCCAAGTGGGATGGAACTTTATAATGTATCTGCAGCCGCCGTACAGAGAGAGAGTAGCTGACTACGTAGTGGGAACTCGAAATGAGACCCGTGATAACACTGACATTGCCCAGCAACTGTATGGGAAAGTCCGAGTACACTGTCTGCTCCAATTGACGAACAGTCACGAGCGTCTCAAGGCGAGGCACATTTTGAGCAGTTGGGGAGCTCGATGCAATCGGATGCACATCATCCAGGGACGACACACTGTTCGAGAGCTCTATCAAGGCATATACGAGAGATTCTACTTGGACTTGGACTGGCTGCTGCACGTCCATGTGGACAGCTATGTGATCATGGAGAATCTGCGCTTCCACCTGGCCAAGTATGCGCCCACCGATGAGGTATATATCAGTGCATTCCACGCTTCCTATCCCTATGCACATGTGAGTCAGACGGATTCCACGGACTACATCTTGAGTCGCGGTGCACTGCAGCAGCTGCTTGCCCGGAATTGTTTCTCCAGAAACTGGCCAGACTGTCTGGCAGAGATGAAACAGGGACCAAGTGAGCTATTGTTCCCATTCCAGGTTCCAGGAGAGCTGCTGCCATTTGATCTGCGCTCAGAGTTCTGGAATTGGCCCTACATTCATCGGGCGGTTTATTCTGATCAGGTGACTGAAGTTTTGGGACACTGTAGTTGAAAAGCAAATTAAGTCTATTAAGATTGTGTCCAACAGGCAGAAGAAGGCAGACCACATAAAGTTTACATATTTATTTATTCGGCATCAAAATGAGATTCTATATGAATATCCCAAACAGAGCAAGTTGTTAGAAATTTTAATAACAATCACAACTTTTAGTTTATTACATTATTTTATGGATAACTCAAATATTATTCCATTCCTTATTTAAATGGATTGTGCAATTTGCCTTTTCTTAATTTGAAATTTTTAAAATTACAAAAACGACCAACAATTTTCCGAAATTATCCCTTAAAATGTTATTTAAATTTGAAAGTCTCATAACCTTGTCAAATCTTAACAAATCTTTAAAAAAATAAATTAATCAGGGACTGCAAATAATCATTATTTGCTATTTTATGTAATCGAAAAATCATTCACTTATAAAACTGTAAGACACCGCGAAAATTACCTATATTCTTTTCTATGGCTCATTTATGCATTTTCACCACTATTAAAAATTATTCAAATTTTATAGATGTGTGCACAAAATAATGATTAATTTTAAGTAATACTTTATTTCTTAACTAATAATCATTATTTTTGAGCAAAAAAATAAAACTTAAGGAATAATCATCCCTATGGAGAAAAATAAATAAAACTTATGGAATAATCATTATTTCATGAGTTTTATTTTTTTGCTCAAAATAAAACTAAAATTGTAATTTCGACAAGGCCTAATTAGATGCTCAACATAAGAAATTGTATTTTTTAAACAGATTATTATAATAGTTTATCTTGGCTTATTGACTAGAAATATGTATCATTCTTGCCTTTATTCCCCAAGAAGAAGTCGAAACTACAACTTGAGTTATATTTTGAGCAAAAAATAAAACTCATAAAATAATAATTATTCCATAAGTTTTATTTTTTTGTTCAAAAATAATGATTATTGGTTGAGAAATAAAGTATAACTTAAAATTAATCATTATTTTGTAAACAAATCTATAAAGCTTGAAAATAATAAATATTTCAAAATTTTCTTAGTATCACTTATAATGATTACAGTCCCTTTAATAAGTAAAAAGAATAATCACAAGGTATCTCCACTAATTATTAATTTAAAATCTTTAAAAGCAGGGCTTCAACAATTCCTTAGCTTTTCCCATTGCGTTCCCCTACACGACCGCCAATCAGATGCATGTGCTGGAGTATCTACTGTACCATCTGCGTCCCTATGGCTACATTAATGGAATGCCAGGGCTGTCACAGGGCTCAGCAGTGCAAGTTGCAGCCCTGCCCGCGAATGACACGGTAGCCAAGCAGCTCTTTAAACAGATTCGCATACTCTGCATGGTGATGACCTATCCCCACAAGTACGAGAAGGTGGCAAGATCCATTCGACAGACCTGGGGACGGCGTTGCAACAAGCTGATCGTGTTCAGCAGTCGGAAGCAGACAGGTGGGCGGGGAGTGCACACGGTAGCCCTGAATGTCAGCGAGGGTTATGGTCTTCTTTGGGGCAAAACGAAGGCGGCCTTTCGACACGTGTACAGGCACCATCGCCACGAGGCGGACTGGTTCTTCAAGGCAGACGATGACACCTATGCCATAATTGACAATATGCGATTTATGCTGCACTCCCATCACACCGACGAGGCCGTCTACTTTGGCTGTCACTTTGTCCCCAGCGAGAACGAGAGCTACATGTCCGGAGGTGCCGGGTATGTGCTCAGTCGGGAGGCCCTGCGACGTGCAATCGAGCACGGTCTCCACTCAAATGGCTGCAGTCGGAAGCAATCCGGCACTGAGGACTTTGAAATGGGTGTTTGTCTGAATTATTGTGGAGTAACTCCCACAGAGTCCAGAGATCCTAAGGGGCGACATCGCTTCTTGCCCCTTGGACTGGAACACGTTCTCATTCCCGGTCGTTTGCCTAAGGATTTTTGGTTATATCATTATATGAACTATAAACTTAAGGAGGTAGATATTTTTTATACTATAATTTCCTAATTGCTAACGATTACTCTCATTCTAGGGCCTTGAGTGCTGTTCTAGCTATGCCATAACAATTCACTATGTGTTATATTATCAAATGTATTTGTTTGACTTTCTTCTATATAATATGCATCCATATGGCATTATCAAGGGCCATGAACCTCTTGCCGGGAACGAGAACCTTGGTTCATAAGACTATCAAACTATCCAACTATATTTGACGTTGCTTATTAATAATAAAAGTTACCTCCAAGATCCTAAGTGGTGTCATTCTGGATATTAATTTCTTATAATATCTTATCATACAAATTTTATTTATTGAATTTAACTAAAACTTAACTTAAACCAATAGTTAGACAGTATTTGAAGCATTTCTCATAAAATTTCACCAAAAATTATAACTAAATATATTGTTTAGTCTCTGTCTTTGGCATTATTTTTAGCAGTCCATCCGAATCACTTGGGTACTTATAAACTCTGGTGCAAAACTATAGCCGCACCCAGATTTTTCAGAGTACGGATAGAAAGAGTGGAGCTAGAAAAAAGATTTTACTACCATATGAAAGAGCGTTAGAAATGAAAGAAAATAGATGAAAAACATCGACACTTTCCATTCAAAAATTAACCGTTATGTTGCATTTTCGTTTTAAGCAAGGTGCAAAACTATAGCCGCACTAGCTGATATCTTGTTATTTTTTTGGCTAGCGCCGATTTTTTTTGCTCAAACTTGGTTGAGTAACTATTTAAGACAAATTAATAAATATTCCAAGTGACCAGTGCCATCGGATGTCGGGATAGGTCCAAGTTCTGGCGCCCAAAAGTGAGAAATGCGAATTTTGAGAAATTGACAGAAATATTGGTCTCTCCGACAAAGTAGTTGGAAATTTTTGATAAAATCTAAATGAATATTGCACAGAGAAACAAGGAGGATGTATTTCGAAGATAGGTTTTCATAGCCAGCGGCGATAATTGAGTGCTGCAAGGAATTCATTTAAGACCGCTAATGAGTTAGTGGTTGAAAGTGGTCTACAAGAGTCCCGCTGTACCGTTGTACGGACTTTAAAAAAATCGGAAACCATAGTGCGACAAATATTAAAGGTGACTTTAAGGTTACTGGACCGCCATAAAGAATCCCTGATGAAATTCGGCACAACTAACATTGCAACAAACTGGTCAAAAATTTAAATTTTTTACAAATCAATGCAAATATTATTTTATCTTCCAAGATCACTTTATCGAATAAGAAAAAGATTAATTTGGATAGTCATGATGTGTTTTTGCACTATTGGAGGGATTTAAGGAAGAACTCTTATACCTTCCTACGTGAAATTTTGGAGGATGATCTGTGATGGTTTGGGCTGCGTTCTGGGAGTCTGGATGCTTCTTACTGGCATTTCCAAGCACTCTAATTAGCTCCAGGGAGTACGTGGATATGTTGAAAATGGACGTATTGTCCTTTCTACTCTGTCAAAGACGTGAAAAGTTCAATTTTCAACTGGACAACGCATCAATATACGTCAACCGTGAGATGCGCTCTGGGCTTGAAAGCAATAATGCTTGGTTTTTGAGTTTGGTTTTGCTCGTTTTACATCCTCCTTGTTTCTCTGTGCAATATTCATTTAGATTTTATCAAAAATTTCCAACTACTTTGTCGGAGAGACCAATATTTCTGTCAATTTCTCAAAATTCGCATTTCTCACTTTTGGGCGCCAGAACTTGGACCTATCCCGACATCCGATGGCACTGGTCACTTGGAATATTTATTAATTTGTCTTAAATAGTTACTCAACCAAGTTTGAGCAAAAAAAAATCGGCGCTAGCCAAAAAAATAACAAGATATCAGCTAGTGCGGCTATAGTTTTGCACCTTGCTTAAAACGAAAATGCAACATAACGGTTAATTTTTGAATGGAAAGTGTCGATGTTTTTCATCTATTTTCTTTCATTTCTAACGCTCTTTCATATGGTAGTAAAATCTTTTTTCTAGCTCCACTCTTTCTATCCGTACTCTGAAAAATCTGGGTGCGGCTATAGTTTTGCACCAGAGTTTATCTCTCACCAAATTGCTAATTTCGTTTGATTATGATCCAACGAAGCAGTTGCCATCTTTTTGGGAATTATTTGCATTTGTATGAGGCCAAATGTGCGCAGTCTATAGATGACATATTCAAGCATATAAAAGTCTCTCACATTACTATAATGAAACGATATGGCTGAATTCGAAAAAAGGCCGTGAGATTTCTGAAAAGAACTGATGTATTAAAATACTGAGATTGTGATATTATAGTTGAGATAATCTTACATTGCCCAAAGTCCGTTGTGCATAAGGTGCAATTGGTAGGAAACGCGAAAGTCCCTCGTCATCGTGGGAGTTTCCAGCTACTACGCCGGCATTCCGAAAGCATCGTTCAATCTCAACGTGCTCAATTCCATAATTGCGGTTACTGCACAGGTTGCCATTGCCGTGTCCCGAATTCACAAAACGATGCAGCGCCGCCTTGCTGAAAACATAACCAGCTGCTCCGGAGACGTAGCCCTGGAAATTCAAGAAAATTCAGTTTTTAATTGGCAGCTATGAGGTGACGAACAGCCGAATCAGAAATCTGTTCTGATTGACTTTCATTTAAACTATTTACATCTTGGAGTTTTTGCTTTCCGTTTTAATTGAATTATTCTTTTTTTAAATTGATTGATTAATAATATTATGTTGAAACTGTTTATATTATTTCATACAATTTGTTTGCACATTTTCATTTTTTTTCTTCAATTAAAAAAATTATACCTCTTTTTATTATCCATGGTTTTCAGCTATTATAATTTAATTATGAATATTATTTTGTTTATTTTATTAGTAATAGAATTTGCAATTATTTATATAACTTTATTACTATTGCTTAAAATTATTTTAATTTAATTTTCCATAAATTCAAAAATGACACTTTTTCTCTGCAATTTGTAAAGAAAATGGTAGTTCTGAAAACGCCAATGAACACAAGCGCATTTTTCAACATATACATATGTATGTATTATTTGTATATTAAAAGACATGTTACTAATTAATTTCTTTGCTATTGCAATTTCTTTAGTAATTCAAAAATAACGTAATTTTATTTAAATGAAATTATTTTCATATAAATAATTAAGTATATTGCCCTTTTCTTAAGATCTCACCTGCTTGATCAGCTCCCAATCATTGCTGTCAAAATAAATTGGTGTCTCTGCCGAATATCCTTGCAGAAAGTGCTGCAGATTATCCATTATCACATAGCTGTCAAGGAACAGATTTATTATTTACAAAAGGTGTGCAACTTGAATGTGACTCACGTATCAACTGGAACTTTTAGAAACCAATCGTGGTCCTCATAATAATGCTGATAAACATGCTGCAATTGATATCGCGTCTTGGCCCAAGAATTCGTGTGTCTCTCTTTTATATTCAATGCCTTGCCCCGCTGGCTGCCCATGAAGAGCAGCTTGTTGCACCGTCTGCCCCAAGTGCGTTCGATGTGTGTGGCATGTGTGTGCAGTGGACTTGCCACAACGAGGCAGAGTATGCGTGTTGCGTTGTCGTTATTGAGGCCAACGGTCAACGACGAGTTGGTGTTGGAGATGGAGAGAGAGAGGGAGGAGGAGGAGGAAGAGGAGCTGGTCTCCAGCTGAGAGGTGACATCATCGTAGAATTGCAAGCGGACTCGTTGCAACAACCGCGACAAACAAGTGCCACAGATCAGACCCAGCAGCAACATCAGCAACATCTCCAATTTGTTGCCTCCCTTGCGCTGTTGCGATGTTGGCCCAAAGATGCTCATCTTATGGCCGTGTTGTTGTTGTCGTTGTTGTTGTTGTAGTAAGCCGGGTTTTTATGAGCGCTTTGTTTACTTTTTTATGCAAATTAAATGTTTATGTTGTTGTCGCTGTTGAAATACCAAATTAACACATTCTTGTGCACTGACTAAGCGTTAATGGCAAAGACGAAACTTGTAAGATGTGGTTGACCTTCAAGCAGGCTATATTTATGTCCATATATGTACATACATATGTCTATATGTTTCTCCTACTCCCCTCGCACACTTTGTTTTTCTGCTTTTTAGCTTAATTCGATTTGCAATTGCTACATTGCAATGTATTGTACAGTGGTGTCATAGTGGCATTAGCTCAAAACATTTTACTTTTAATTTTTTGGAAATAAATTAAATTTTATATATTTATAGTCTTTAAAATATCTCTTTAAAACAAAGTTTACTTTTTCAATTAAAAAACAAAAATAAATATAAATTTTACTCTAATCTAACTCAAATTCGCGTCAAATTTCAAGTCTCTAGCATTATATTTTTTTTTTAAATATTTTATACTTTTTCTTATTTAGGGCGGAGTAGGCGTGCCTCAATAGGTCTAGATTTTTTCTTGCTGTGACCGTAAAGTGTACCAAGTCTCAGGTCTGTTGGTACATTTTTCTAATTTATGCCAAAATATCAGCATTTTTGACCATTGTCCATTGTAAGTTTTGCCGGTTTATTTTGTTTTTGAGCGAAGCTTCTGCCGCTGCGGGACGTTTCCTCCGCGAGGGCGAACAATTATGTGACGTTCGTTTCGGTGTTTGTCTGTTTGTTTGATTATTTGCTTCACGTTTACTGTCACGTATAGAATACAAAAGAAAACAAACGCAATAAATAAATTTCGAACTCGCGACTGTGTGTGCAGGTTGAATGCTATATTGACGAGAATCAACAACTTGAGCCGAGAGACTTAAGCCAACTTCACGCTTTGCCGATCGCTGACTGACTTGCGAGTTTCGGTTTCGACCTGCGCGCTTTGCTCAATATTTGACATGCGACTAGTGTGACCATAGTGTCAACAACTAGAGATGACACCTATGTCTTAATAATCGATGCAAGCATACACTGCAAACTTTTTATAATAAATTTTATGCAAATTTGTTAGATTCGCGAATTTTTTAATAACAAAAATAATTTATTACTGATTAATTAGCTGAAGGAATAGATCATATCAGTTACATAATTGACTGAATAAATCAATTTATAAGATGTTCGAACTTTTATAAACAAATAAAAAAAACATTTTAAACAATTTTGTTCGTGATGGTACGAATATTCACAAAAGTTAAGAAAAACATGTTAAAAAAATACTTCTTTAGTATGATCAAATTAAAAAACTACAAAAGTGGTACACATAAATTGACAACACGAAATAGTTATTTTCATACTATTATTCTTAATTATTATTTTTTTTAATGACGGGAAGTATATATTCTTGCGTTTCATTCCGAAGAACTTAAAGATACATGTTTGACTACAATTGACGGGGGGAAATCGAACCCAGTTTTTTTCAAACTGGAAGTTCTAATTATGTGACATGTCGGCGACTCTAATCACTAAGCCAACGGACCACACCTTTCTAAACGTTAAGTTCGAGTTTTTCATAACGAAAACAAAACTTAATGCTAAACCAGCCAGTGTCATTGCACAATATGTGCCTGAATGTCATTTTCTCTAATTCAGACCAGCTCGCTGACATTTATCGCCATGCGTTAAAAGTTTAAACTGTTTAAAATTGCATAATGCATTAGCGTCTTTCTTTAGTTTGTATTTTCGGTTTCCTTTTGATAATTTGACTCTTCATTATTTGAACAAGACATACACATATACAATCTTTACAAATTTCCAAAGTAACTTCTATTTATCAATGATGTCAATCTTCACTCACATAAGCTCGTCGGGCTTTTTGAAATCTTTCGGTCTTGAATTGTTATTAAATCAGTCGCCTAAAAGTATGATTTATTCTTTCATTACGATTGTAAAATCTATTAGTTAATTGTTTGCGGTAATTAAAAAGAGTTTATTGTATATATGTACAGTGCATTTAACTAGAATTATGGGAAGCACTATTCGATGATCTCGACGAACCTGCCAGCTATCAAGTAAGTGCTTAAAACATAATTTATAATTGACGTTTATATTAAATAAATAATTTAACGTAAGAAAGGTTTTCTCAATGAATAGAAAAATATAAGACTACTTTCTTTTTAAAATATATTTATGTGGTTTGTTAGCTTTCACAATTACATTCGACAGTATGTTAAAATTTATGGTAGTCACACATCATGATTCAAAGGGACTTTAATTACTTATTTGTACAAGAAATGTGGTGTATCTATTCGCATATAGGAACTGAAGTAGAAGTACTTCTATTAATTAAATCAGTTTACACAGAAATGCAGAAGTCAAAGCAGCTCCAGGAACAGCAACTGTTGCATTCAGTTATATTAATAGAAGTAACATTGAACCGCAGGAAGGACGTCTAGGACATCATTATAATGCAATTAATATCCTCTGCAAAAATGTCAATATCACAATAAGAAATAAATGTTGTTTTTATTTTGCTTTCCAAAACTAAAATAATAAAATCATATATTTTCCTGTCCATTTTCATTCCACTAATTACACTTATTTTGGAGAAAGCGTAATTAAAAAGCCTTCAGACTGTCAAGGGCTTTTCAGCACAGTTTCCAACGCTTAATGGTCCAAAGTACAGAATAGGTGAAACAATAAAAGCTAATTAAGTTAAGATGGTGCTGCTGATAGCTCAAAGGTTACAAGACCTCAGTTTTCGTTTGTACATCATGCAGAAGGATCCATTGCACTTGGTGAGAGTTTACTTAAGTAGTTCGTGCATATGAAGATGGCTTTCGGAGCTGCTTGAGGTCAGCTTTAAGTAGCGTCTGCAACTTGCACACCTGTCCTGATTCACTGCAGCAGCAAACTGAGCTTCTCCTAACTGCGGCACACCTCAACTCAAACCGAATCCTTCCACCATCTTTGCTATTTGCCAACGTCAAGTTTGCTTTAAAAATTTACGAGACTTTGCCAGTTCTTTTTCTTCCTTTTTTTCGGCGTTGTATATTTGTGGGTGGATGACTGTCTGTCTGTATATGTGTGTGAGTGTGTGTGTGTGAGTGTCTGTGTGGTTGTGTCTGTGCGCGAGTTTCTGTTTCCGGTTGCCAACGTCGTTGGCTGGTGTTTGTCCTGCCTCGGGGGATGGCATAAGTGCATCTCACACTCACCGCGAAACACCTACACACACCCCCCACCCCCACACTCACCACGAAACACCTACACACACACACACTCCCAACAACAGCTGTGCACTTTTCATTTTGATGGCCTGAAGGAGACGATAGCTTAAATTTGTCATTCGCTTAGTAACATTCAACAAAGGCATATATTTAATGAAAATTTAATATTAATAATTGTAAAGTGTTTAAATATTCTTTAAATCAATTTCAAAATGTAATTCAATAAATTCTCGTACACATCAGTTATTTAAATATTAAATAAATTTAAATATTTGAGAACAAATATTTATTTTCAAAATAAAAGTTATGGTTAATTTGTAATTTGAAAATAAATAAATATTAATATTAAATAAATATATATTATAATTTATTTAAATATAAATTATTTTTATTAATATATCATTAGATCCCGTATTTTATCTGTTTTTAATCTGCTTTAATTTAAAGCACATTGAAATTGAGACTTGAACATTTTCTTCTACTTTCGTTTGCTCATTGGCTTATTTAATTTTTATTTATCTTGTGAGACGTTGGCAGGCTTTTCAGTCCCTTTTGGGTCTCTTTCTGCTTGTTTTTGTCTCTGTTGCTATTCATTACTCTCATTCTATCTGTTCTTTTTACTGCATGTGGGCCAAATGAATTTTTAATTTGGCAAATGAAGCATTTTATTTAAAAGTAATTTGTGGGCTTTTTGCGTGTGTGTGTATAAGAGTGTGTGTGTGTGTGTTCTGGGAATTGGTATATTTATTTTATTTAAAAACTTTGCTTTTTTTGTGTGTGTAATGAAAAGTTTATCCTTTTGTGATGGTGTCTCTGTGTGTTGTGCTTTGTCTGTATTTTTGAGTTCTGTAAGAATCTGTTCTTAAATATAACTACGGAGTATCTCCAAGTCGAGTCTTTTCAACCCCATTTACAAGTCTTTTGACTGCATTCTCGAAAATTCTTTACCTAAGCTACTTACACACACATTTTTCAAATGCTTTCAATGCAAGCCATGAGCATACCAATCCCGAACATGTAAATATTCAATTATTGTTGATGGGAAACCTTGCCAACAATCCGTTGCCATCTGCTTTCCACTCCTCTTTGTCAAAAATGCCACAAATCTGAGTAGCCCCCTTAGTTGGCAGCCCCCTTAGTTGTGGACCAGGTTAGTTGAATCGTTATTCAATTGCTTGCCCACTTGACCAAACACATTGGGATTCATTGAATTGCTGTGGCTTGTGGCAGGTCGCAACTTGCAACTAACACACGAACCAACGACTCTGACAAAATAGTTTTGTTTTGGGTTTTGACTTTGAAAACAATAAAAATAAAAACATTTCATTTCAATTCGAACTTGAACTACTCGATTTTCTGTCAATTGTGGAGAGTGTTCTGTCTATGGTTGCGATAAAACTCATCGCTTTCTTTTATTAGTCGATTGGACAGATTAATTGGAATTGAAAACAAGAAATTAAAATGCTACCGATGGATATTTAGTTTACCTTACTTTTTATTGGAATTATTCATCACAAAGCTACAAATTCTTAGATACCTAATTTATTTTATATTTGCACAAAGACTCTTAAAGAAAGAAAGATGTAAAAATGGCAAATATGGAATCCTAATTTCTGGTTTATTTTTTTCTACGGGTTAAAAAATATAAATATAATTGTAAATATGTAGTTTTTTGGTTTTAATTGTTATGTCCATTTTATTTTAATTTTTAATTTATATTATAAAGTTGCCAACAATTATAAGATATTTGCTATGACTTTTTAATTAAAATTTTAAATTGAATTATTATTTGTATTATATTTATAATTTTTATTAACAAAAATTTAAAATAGAAATCAATTCAGTTAGTCTTACAGGTTTTTAATTCCCAACTTCTTTTTGGCGATTTATGACATCAAAAGGTAACAGTTTCACAAACCTTTGTCTTTTAGCCAAGTTCGACAAGCTCACAGTTGTCATAGAGGCTCTTTCAGATGAATAGATGCCGACTTTGGGGAAATATTGTCTGCCGGAAATTGTTTTGACGTTTTGTTGTGGTTGATAACCCAACTGATTTGTCATATCCGCCCAACAACACGACCACGCCCCTTCACCAAAACGGATGTAACTTGCTATGCGAATCTGTTTTGCTTTCTGCACTTCATTTGCTAAATGAACTTGTTGTTTTTTCCAGTGCCTCAACCCCGTTTCATAATCAGCAGCATTTTCATTTAGCATGCACAACAACCAACAACAACTTGGCCCGCAACTAGCCTAATTAGGACTGGGACAGAGTGACAGTCATGCAAATGAGTTTAAAATTGCACAAGAAAAAGTAAGTTGCAATGAAATGCACTGCGCAAACTGCAGTTGGCCAAGTTGTCAGGAGAATTCCATGACTCTGCAGCAGGAAGTCATCTAGAAGCAGAAGGAAAACCAGAAGTCGGAAACAAAGTCAGACGGTTGGGGCCAAGTTAATAGTTCAAAACACGTTGACAGCTTGAAGTTGAAGGTCGATTGCTGGCAAATGACCTTGACAAACTGACAACGACATCACTTTAGTTATTGTTTGAATAATAAATGTAAATTTAATTGGCTATTGGATTGCACTGCGTATACGTAATGTGGGTCAATTTCTTAAAAGCCACACGCAATTACTTCTGAATACAAAATACGCATGCGGTACGTGTTGCAACTAGAAAGGTAGAGTAAATTGCCAAGAAAAGAAGTCAATAAAATATCAATTTGTAAGTTCAGCACTTAAACAAAGAAAAGCCGGAAATAAACAATTGAAGGATATAATCGTAATAAGAGTTGTAAAAGTTAAATGTGAGTGTCAAGGGTATAAAATGAATGTTAATTAATATATAGTTTCATACTCAGTCAATCAATCAATATAGTTCAAAAAAGTCTCAACATTCGCAACTCCGATAAAGTCAAATATATTCTGACTCCCACACACTGATAGAGAAACAAATGCTTATTAATATGCATAAAAAAAGGGACATAAAGAGGAAGAATAACATCAATGGCAATAACCGAATGTTTTTTTGGGTCATTATATAAACATGCAAGACGATGAACAACAACATTTATGATAAATTGATGACCTTTGAACTACACGAGTGGAAATTGTGTTAGCAGCTTCTTGATTGAATAGAGCCCAACAATGCAATGGGTCAAAAGTCATCAAATGATAAGCTGATTTAATGTGGCAATAATGTCTGAGAAATTGAAGTGGATTTATGTTCAGGTGAGGAGAACTGAACAAAGGACGAGGACGAGGACTCAGTCCCAAAATGTGTACGTACGAGTATGTTAACCAGATTCATAAGTTTTGCATATGAGTTAGTAGCAGCTTTCAGGCTAACAAGCTGGCCAAGGGGTTGAATAAGGCCAACACTGAAATGAAAGTTGTGTATGTTATGTATGCAGCCAGCGGAAACTGGTTTGCTTTATGGCTCCGTTAGGTCGTAAAGCACAACCGGGAATTTGGTCGTAAACTACAAGTTTGAATGCAAAACATATCCTTGCTAAAACCACAAAACATAAGAGTGCAAAACATTAATGCACCTAGAGCTATATTTGACATTGTACCGTTTTATAATATAGTAGTGCTGCTTAAAACATGCAGAATAAAATAAATATAATACATCAAATATGAATATATTTTTTTTTTTTTAATTTCTGTTGGACAAATTAAAAGCATAACTCCAAATTTGTTAATAGAATCAATGGATTACAAAAATTTACATTTTAGTAATATTTTACTACGCAAATTTTCAAAAGTGTTGTAAAATAACGGGACAGCGGGTCTGCAATCAGCGGCAGACGCAACTGCTGACGCAAATGCGATGCAACTGAGGCAATAACAGCGACAGCAACGCCAGCAGCGTGAATAACAGTGCCGATAACAGCAGCCTGAATAACAGTGCCGATAACAGCGGCAGAAGCAGCGACGATAACAGAAGCAGCAGCTGCTACTATAACAGCAGCAGCGACGGCAGCGGTTACTGCAATAGCGGCAGAGGTGTCTGTAACAGCGGCCGCGACGGCAGCGGTTACTGCAATAGCGGCAGAGGTGTCTGTAACAGCGGCAGCGACGGCAGCAGCGTGAATAACAGTGCCCATAACAGCAGCCTGAATAACAGTGCCGATAACAGCGGCAGAATCAGCGACGATAACAGAAGCAGCAGCTGCTACTATAACAGCAGCAGCGACGGCAGCGGTTACTGCAATAGCGGCAGAGGTGTCTGTAACAGCGGCCGCGACGGCAGCAGCGGCGCGACTTTGCGGTGCTAGTCGACACTTGCTGTTATTATTTAAAAGCCCCGCTGTTAGCGAGCTCCAAAAAGGGATGAAATGAATTTGACAATCAATCAAATTTGTATGAAATTTAAGTGAAATTCAAGCGAAAGCGATTTCTGTGGCACCCCTTAATGATAGAAATGTTTATGAATTTATTATTTGTAGAAAAAAAGTGCTCCAATTAATTATTATTATCCCGCTAAGATGTAAGTTATTGTTTATTCCAAGAAGATTGTAAGTAAAGTAAAGAAAAGAACATAATTCAATTAATTCTCAATAATGACAAATCTGGATTTTGATAATCAATCTGAATTCGCTTTAATATCACATCCTCAACAAGTTTTAGGAGGGGGAAATAAATCGAATCTGACCTTGAACAGAGCACAGCAATTATGTTTGGGGCCAAAGTTTTAATTGTTGTATTGAACCCAGGAGAAAAGTCTGGAAAAGTTGTAGCAGAGTTAAGCTTCGTGTTCAGTCCATCAATAGACGTGTTTAAGTTTCGCTCATGCTTTGCATACCTTAGGGCGCAATGTTATCTCCATTCCCATCCTCGTCCTCATCTGGCAAGTTTGCTCTTATTCCGGCTTCTGTTTGCCTCTTCTTATTTGCGCTTGTTCCACTTTTGGCCCAGTTGCAGTCGCCGTTGACTCAATTCATCTGCTTTGGCAGATCCCTGTCTCCAGTTCTCTGTTTACCTTCCTCTTTGAAAAATACACACACATCTGTCTACATTTTGTGCATGTTATTCGATCATTGGCTTTGAAAGTCTAATGAACCCCTTGGCGAGTTGGGATTGTCGCGTTGACAACGATGCATAAAGGACGCTAACACACACACGCCAACATCCATAATATAAGAATGTGTGTGATGGACGTGCAACAGCAATGTTGACGGCGACAGCAGAGCTACAACATTAACATCGACAGCGACTTTACATCAGCTACAACGTTAACAGCGACGGCAACGCCACAATAACAGCGACAGCACAGCGACCGCAGCGGCGACGCCACCTTAACAGAAACAGCGACGCAGCAGTTCTAGTGCAGTCGGCGCACGCTGAACCCTCGCTGTTAATAGTTAACAACGCTGCTGTTAGCGAGCTTCAGCAGAGCTCTGTTAGCCGCTGTCGCTGCTGTTATTGTTTTGAACTTGAACTGTTAACATTGTTGTTGTTGTTCTTTTTATTTCTTGTGAATGGCGCGAATTTCGCCGGTTGTAATGTTGTTAACTACCGCTCACAGCGCATGCGCTCTCTCTCTCACTTCCCCTCTTTATATCCAGGGTGACCATATTCATATTACTATGCTTAAAAGTCTTATAAACAAATTGACACTTGCATGTAAGTTGTAATTTAAAGGCGAGAAAGCAAGAAACGATTTTTAAAGAATCTGCCGACATAAAAAAGAATAATGAACAATTAACATATTTGGCGTACATTTCAAATATACTATTTTAAAAATAATCAATAGTTTTATATTTTATTATAATTTAAAAAGATTTTTGTGACTCCGTCTTTATTTATTTATTTTTGTAATCAAATATCTATGATAGATATTTGAGATTTGAATGATGATTGGTTTATGACAATATTACTTACATAAATAAAGCTTGTCAATCTTTTAGTCGCTTTTGAAGTTGTCTAAATTTGTTATTAACTCGTTCACCCAAAAGTATGCTATTTTTTCCTATTATCACGAGTAAATCTTAAAAATTCTGTTGTGAAAAGTCATTAAAAAACATTGATTAAACATTTAAGCAGTCGCATTTAATGCATTTACAATCTATACAACTAGAGTTATGTGAAGGACTCTAACACAATACTTGATTACTAATTTTAGATGTCTCTTAAGCATAAATGCCACCACCAGTCGTGTCACGCTCGTGAGCAGCACTCACGTAGCTGTCGCGTGATGCGGACGACGACGCGTTCTCAACGCGACTCTTCACGGACCCGGATGCAGATCCAGATGGAACAGCAGAGACCAGGGCTGCCTGAGAGCGCTCGTCCAAGTGGGCGGAGGGAGCGACGACCGCCAGCTGCTTGAGGACGTAGGGAACGCGATTCACAACCGCATTGAAGCCGTGCACGTTGTCCGCCGTGTAGGTCACGGTGCGCTTGAAGCCGTCGGGATCGACGAGGCTGTAGGAGCCGCGCACCACGTAGCCGTCCCGGGTCTCGCTGTGCTCCTTGATGTCGCCGGTGCTCTCGTCATTGACGGCGTAGTTGAAGCTGTAGCTGGCCGGCGGATAGATCTCCGGCTGACGTTGCTCGCGGAGCACGGGCAACGGCACGGGGAACAAGGCGGTGGCAGCAGCTGCGGAACTGGTCACGTCATGCAGCACATTTGAGTCGGAGTTGGAGTCGGAGTCGGAGTTGGAGTTTGAGTTGAAGCTGGAATCGGAGCTGGAGTTGGAGTCGGAATAATCGTAGCCCTTGGGTGTAGCCTCTGAGTTGTCGGCAGTGTTCTGAGGTGTCTGATAGTTGGTGCGATACTCCTCGCTGGAACTCGAGTCGTGCTGCTCCAGAGAATTTATCTCAGACACTTTCGGCTTGTGGTTGTTGGTGTTTCTATTGTAATTGTACTCGGCAGTCACAGCGCCGAGCAATGCCAAAGCGATCAGCACAAACTGCAAAGGATTCAATTTTAATTTTGATCATCTTTCATATTTAAACATCTCACCTTAAAGGCCATCTTTCTAAAGTTTTTGATTTGATGTGTGTTTTCTCCGTTTGTTTGTGGCTCACAAATTGTCAGCTAACTGCATTTTTAATTGACACTACCCGATGTTTTTATACCTCAGCCAACTACCAAATATTACTCAATATTTTATAGTTATACAATGTCATGCTTTATCAATTGCTCCCATTGCTGACACTATATTTCCAAAATTGACCAAATGAAGAGATTACACTTTCGTTTTCTTCATTTTGCGTGTCGAGCTTCGTTTTTCTGCTGCGTAAGCATTCCATCAATTGATCAATTGATCCAATTGGATGATGTCTGGTGTCTGTCCGTGAACAAAGCAACAAAGGCTAGCAAACAGTAGACAGAACAGCGACAGCGACTGCGGCTTTAACATCTCTTCCAATTAAACAAACACTTAAATTCGCCATTGGAATTGCAACCAACTCACACACTATCGCATTGCAAATTAAAGGTAAAATCTTTCGCTTTTTTCGATTGGAATCGGCAGCCTTCATTATAGGTCAAGATTACAGTCTGATGAATTTAATATTCCCCCCTTGCTATTTTTAAAAAAGCTGTTTTGAGTGGGAATCGGTCGAAAAATATTACATTTTCCAGAATTAAAATTGAAATGGAAAGCTGATGCTTTTTTAAGCTTTACGGCGATGTTCTATATATTTTAAGCACACCACGGCAAGAGCAAACTTTAGTCACTATAAAATGTTAAATGATTTTTAAAGCGATTAAAATTTGTTTATTATTGATTTTAATAAATTAATTTTCAAATGAAACTAAATTTTAAAAATTATTATTAACTTTCCTAAAATTGAACCAATGTTAATGGAGGTTAAATTTTTGTGACCTTGAAAATGTGTGATTAGTAGAAGATTTAAATTGATTTTTTAAACAAAAACTATTTTTTTAAAATTGATTACATATTTTAATATTTAATTATATTATTTTTATATGCATATATTATTTTCTCAAAGTTCGTCATAAAAGTGGAATAGAATATTTTTTCAAGATTTTAAACAGTATTATGTTTGTTATAATATTTGTGGAATATACTTTAACCACCAGAGTTTCTTTAAATATTGTGGGAGTAAAAACTGACTTAAAAATACTATGATTAATTCTTCATGATTTATCAAAATTAATCTTGCAAATTAATGAAAATCTTTATATGTTGTTGTGACGGTATAAGAAAACGAAAACAAATAAAATGTTAAAATGCGTCCGTAATTCTCGCTGCCATCTGTTGTTAATATTTTTTCAGCAACTAAAGTATTAAAATATCCTGATTTCAGGGGATTTCAGAAGCAGCAGAAATGAGAAAGCAGTGCAAAGTAGCAGAGTCTGAGAAATTCATCATGCAAATGAGTCGGGGCACACTGACAACGCCTGGAACAGAAACCAGAAACCGGTCGTTGACTATTGTCAGAGTTTTTGCTTGAAGCTGAGCATCCAAACAAAATGCGACTGCAATAATAAATTCGACGTTGGGCAGAACACAACACAACACAGCACAGCAGCAGAAACGACGCTTCGCAATGACAACAACAACAACAACAACGACGGCCAAGACGAAAACAATAGCCAATTTGAGGTCCAACTTTGGCTGCCAATTGCGCGGGCAGCTGCATCTGTTGACGGGATTCATTGCGGGATTCGTGAGTGCCTTCATGCTGCTGCTCCACATCTACGATGTGCGCAGTGGCATCAACTGTTGGCCCACAAGCAGCAGTGGCATCAGCTCGGCGGCAACACTGGGATTGGAAACGGAGCTGAGTCTGAAGTTGGCGCCAGCTCGAGTGCTTTGCATGGTGTTGACCTGTCCGGAGTACGTGGAGCTCTATGCTCAGCATGTGCATGCCACATGGGGCAGACGCTGTGGCAAGTTGGTGTTTGTCAGCAGCGAGAGCTACGAGCCGCTGGGCGTGGTCCAAGTTGTGGACGCCGAGGGGGGCAGCTATCACGATCTGTGGAACAAGACTCGCGAGGGATTCCGACATGTGTGGCAGCAGTACGGAGAGGAGTTCGATTGGTTTCTCAAGGCCGACGATGACACGTGAGTGCACGTTAATTAATAATAATATAATACAAATAAAAATAATCATAAATTAAATATTCATTTATTGTTAATTGTTATAGCTATGTCATCATGGAGAACTTGCAGCACATGCTCAGCGCCTATGATGCGAATTTGCCACTCTACTTTGGCTATCAAATGAGACGCTACAATGTGGTAAGTGATTCTGTAAGTTACTCCCAATTCTTGCCGTATCGGCTAATTAACCGATCATCAGTCTTGTTTTAACACATATAGTAAGCCGCCAAATTTGCATTGCAAATGCCATTAAATATCAAACATTTGCTAACCGCCTTAAGATCCCATAGCCTGTCAACATAATTGAATTATAGCATTTTGGATAATCGAACAAAGTATTCGGGTTTCTGCAAAAAAAACATATTTTAACATTTAAGTTGACTCTTTTTTTAAATTTCTAAATGATCGATTGTACTGAAATGTCAATATATTTTTCAGTATATAATTTTATTTTTGGTTTTAAAAGACTGCAAAAATAATGGCATAAAAAAAATAATAATTAATTAATATAAGAAAGCAATCGCGATGTGCCGATCGAAATCTTCTCCAATTTTTTAGAGGTTAGAGGCATTGTTATTATTATTAATTTAAATTTACAATTATTTTAAATTAAATGTATTCCATTAAATCAAATTAAACCCTACCTATGAAATGATCAATCAACACTAAATAATCTCCAACAATTGTATTCCCAATTCAGAGCAAAATCGGGATAGTGAAATGGAATAAAAACATGCTAAATGCATGTTTTGTTATAAACATTTTGTCTAGTCTAACCGGTTCGTAGTTCTGTCTGTGCTCAAATAAGTTTTTTGACTATTCTTGTTTAATTTGCCTGCTAATTAAATGGAAGATATTTATAAAAATCATCATTAAAATCTCATATCAGTCGTCATATCTTTATCATTATTGAAATCATAAAACTTGCGGCAACTTTGCCAATTGCCAAAGAGCAAATGGCACTGTCAGTTAGTCAGTCCGTCAGTTGGTCTTTTTGTCCGTCTGCCAGTCAATCACTGATGATTCACAGCGTCTGCAGTTTCAGCTAATGGTCAGTTGTCGTGAGGTCTTCGAGTTTTGTTGCCATTGCACAGAGAAACAAACTTACACGCACATTGTGCAGGGAGACGCTCCCCCAAGTCATACATAGTCACATCTTCGGTTATTTGTTTTACCTTTTGACATTATTGTTCAAACATTTTGTGACAGCCAAGTATAAATTATTGGCCAATAGTTGGCATTTGTGCACAGTTGGACAACAAGTGAACAAAGTTAGTTTATACACCAAAATTATAAATAATACCTAACGAATTTTGAGCATTAAATAGATTCTAAAAAAATTGCCAGTTTGGATAAATAGTATGAATCTTATCAAATATATATCTCTCCAGTAGATTTTTATTTTATAATTGAAATAAATATGTCAATTATTTATAAAATAATATATAATTAAATTATTAATTTTTTTTGGGAACTTAAAGATATTTTAATGTTTAGTGTTGCTGATTGAATCGGGCATGACTTTTGCTACCTCGTAAATACATCTATAAACATATTATACCTTATGAAGCAAGCTATAAAACAAGTATCCAACTATTCAAGTTCACACCGCGGCAGGTGGCAAGGTTGTTGTTTTTCTATAAATAAATTGCACTAAAAATAATAATTTTTTAAGTTTGCCAACAACTTTTATAAATTGTTTATCACACGTAAAGTTTTTATGTTATTTCAAATTTCTTTGATTTATTATGGTGATTATATTACCGACTTTTAAAATGGCTTTGCTTTTGCTTTGGCTGCGGGCTGCGCATCACTTTGTTTTCTAGACATGCCAATTAGCATATGTTGTGTTATCTGCTGGGAAAACTCGAATATAGATACATTCATGGCATTCATTAGGCAGCTCACACATAATTTTTTGGTTTAGCCTCAAAGAAATTTGTAGTTTTAAATACAACAGAATTACATGCAACAAAAACAGAATTAATCAAATTGATAAATGTCAAACCAAATGATATTAAAGCCACCCATGTTCACGTTTCAATTAAACGTGTCTTTTGACACGTCTTATCCCATTATGAGGCCCACGACAAAAGGCCTTGAAAGATCTTAAAACACAACTCATTAGATGAGTTATAATCGTCTCGCTTGATGGGTTATTATGCTAAAAGCTCAACCCATAACTAATAACTTGGACTAAAATGGACGGACTCGATGTTTTCGCGCCTTTGATGTGCCTCTTCGTATAAATTTTGAATTTTGTTGAATTTTCGGCTACTTATATCAAATGTCAGCTAAGGGTGTGGTCAATAATGTCGAATTTTGAACTAAGTTAGCTAAAAACATTACATATTTATATAACTTTAAGCTTATACATATTTTAGCTTTTTCGATAGCGTGACTAATCTAATTTTCACTTTATAAAACTCGCATTATTATATTCCAACTAAATTTACTGTGATTGTCTATAAGTCAAACAATATGTTTGACAATATGTTTTCAACTAAACGAGAAAATTACAAGATGCACCATAATGTCTTACAGTAAGAATTCGGACAATATTAGCGCTATTAGTTTAAACCATGATTAATTAAACTAAAAGCAGGCTAGACTGGTGTGAAAGAAATGTATTACCTGCTTTTTACACATTCAAATTTTATTTTATTTTATTTAAAATTTAAAGTTTTAAATGTTTTAAGTTTAACATAATACTAAAAACTATGTTGAAACTGTAGATACATTTCCTCTTTGAACATACTTTTTGTAATAATGTATTGAATTTTCATAATACCCTCCTAGAGCTACATGTCTGGTGGTGCTTCATACGTACTAAGTCGCGAGGCACTGCGTCGTTTTATGACGCAGGCTTACGATTCCGACAAGATCTGTCCAGGTGCTAAGAAGATGGGCATTGAGGATTTTTATATGGGAATTTGTTTGCAAAATGTGGGCGTGCATTTGATCGACTCCACACGGGCCATGCCGGACGATGAAAAGCCAAAGTTCTTTCCTCTAGATGTTGAGAATTACTTGTACAATGGTAGTACCAGCATACCAGATTGGCTGCGAGAGATGAGTGTCTCGGAAGTCTACACAGTAAGTAATGAAAACGTCTTCTTAATTTCAACTAACCTTCATTTTCCGCAGGGCAACAATTGCTGCTCAAAGTATTCTATAGCCTTTCATTATACCAAGCCTGAACGAATGTATCTATACGAATTTTTGTTATATCATTTGCGGGTGTTTGGACAAAGACATGTGGAACAATTGCTCAGGCGATGGACTTTTTCTGAAGTTATAGAAATGTTTCCCCTTGAAAACAATTCGGATATCCAAGACTTGACGCGAATGCCAGAAAAACCGGATAATTTTTAAAATAATTATAGATGCAATTTTTGTATATACTTATTGTGATTTATTTGTTAATTATATAAATTGTTATACAGTTTTACATTTGTTATGTATGTATGTAGTGCTGCGCAAACAGTTGCTCTCAAACTGTGCATAAACAAAAGACTTAGGCAACATACTTGGTGAAAAACAATCTAAAAGCTGAAGCATACTTTTAAGAGTTAATATATTTTTGGTGAATTGATAACCGTGCGCAGAAAAGCTAATTAAATAATTTGAATAGTTATAGGGAAACTATAACTAAGTATCGATTTTTATAGAGTATCATGTTTGGATTCTGATTTATTTAAGATATTTAATTTTTTTCTCTATTAAAATATAAATATAAAATATAAAATATAAATAAATATAAAAATATTTAGCTAATTATTAGGAACTTATGAATCAGAAACATCTAGCTTATATATAATTTTGTATGTGCTTTAAAAATTAGAAATTTACCTAATTTGTTTCAGCTTCTGTTTTTAATTTTTTATTAGATAAGTTAAAAGAAACCGTCAATAGCCGATGAACAATGCAGTCTATTGTCATCCATTCGTTCGACTCTCATAATACTTTGTTGAACTTTGAGCACCTGAACCATAAATTGATCGATCTATTGATCACATGCTCATGCACGCGTACACATTAAATGCAATTGTTATTATATAAAAAAAAAAATATATAAAAACAAGTGTTTATAATATGCCATAATTGGTATTTAGTATGTGTCACATAGATATTATATTGTCTTTTTTGTTAATTTGTTATTATAAAATGTATTGCAGTGACCTTACGATTTCAGTGAGCATTTAATTAATTGTGCAACGGCTGCAAAAGTTAACGAACGGAGCTTCAACGTCATTGCGATTCAATTAATCAATGAATTATTGCCGCCAAATGTGAATCCTTCAACACAGTGCATTCTTGCATGAAGGGCCCAAGCCGGCTAATTATGTGTATTAATTTCATTACCAAAGTCAATGTCTGTTACCCCGTAACCCCTCAAAATTCTAATCCACAACTAACTAGCCAAGTCAAGCTAATTAAATACAAAATCACGTACGCATGCGCAGTAGGCCGCAGTCTCTTTCTTGATTGAGATGTTTGAGTACGCTTTTTAAGGCAAAGTTGCATTAGATATATGTTTATAAATATATATCTCATGCGTATATAAATATATCTCGTGTACAAATCAATTGGCGGCGCTGTAGTGCAGCGTGCTAGTTAAATGATTTAATAAGTGAAAGGGAATCGCTCGAGTAAAGTTAGTCATGAGATCAGTCTGCTAATGAATCTCTTAATAATTGTCATTGAACATAAAAGTATTGAGGAAGCGATTACTATACAGGGCACACCTGGGAATAAAAAGAATACTTGGCAATCCAACAAGAACTTTAGTTCTTTTTTCTTGTTTGCCTTTGGTCTATTAAGATTTTATAGTTTCAAGCAAGAACTGCATTCAATCAAATTGACTTCACAAGAAAACTGTTTGCTAACAAGCTAAGCAAACAGCTACTGATTGTTGACTTCAGCTAAGTAAATAAGTTAACTTAGTTAGTTAACGTTTGTCTCCATTTCAACGGCCGTCGACCGTCGACGGTCGACCGTCATACAGTGCGTATGCGCAATGTGCGTTCGCTTTGCGCTGCATTCAATGGCGGCTCGTGATCCATTTTGTGCCGACACACGCTACACACAAGTGGGCTAAATTGTTTTTGCACTCGCTCTTGTTATTGTCACCTGTCTGATTAATATTTTCAAAATCTGTTTTTTTTTTTGCTCTGTTTCTTTACATGAAATTGTGCGTTGTCTGTCGTCGTCGTTGTCGCTGTCGTTGTTGTTGTTGGCGCAGTCGAGTCATGGCATCTAGTTAGTTTAGGAGCAGCTTGTGACCTTCGCCGTTGTCAAATGCGAGCTGTAAGCTGGTCCGCTCTCGATTTGCAAGCCATTAAATATTAGAGGTACACACACACACATTTGCCACATTTTTGTAAGTGGAGTTAAAAAAGAAATCCAATTTCAAATTGAATCAAAATCAAAATCAAATCTATAAAAAATCAATTACTCAGCTATGCGTAGCCATGTCTCCCACCCTCTCTCTCTTCCTTACAATCTCCCTCTCTCTCTCACACTATTTCGTTATTGCGCCAATTACTTTATTTGATTTTATACATTTTTTTTTCGTTTATGTCACTTGCTCTGGCCACGCACTTAATTTTTTTCTGTGAAAGTTGTTAATACTTTGGCCGAGTTAAATTAATTAATAAATAATAGCGTAACAACTTGAGCTGCAGCTAATTTATAACTCTATATCGATTATCAGATAAATCTTGTTAAACATATTTTATACCCTTCACTTTTTGGTGCCAACACTTAACATTGTGAAGTCTGTTGTTGTGAATTTATTCTTGAATTGTTTGTGCGTTGCTTTCAGAGCTGCTTGAAGTATTTGCGCCAACTCGAGGATTGGAATGCCATAATTAGTACAATACACATTTGTGAAAAACAACTCAGAAAGAGGCTGGTCTTTTTTTAAACTTAATTTTACAAGAGTTAATCGGAGTTATTCAGATCATTAAGGTAAAGAAATGATTAAATTAAATACTCGTCAATAGAAAGTTATGCGTAAATTCAAAGATAAAGAGAAGCACTAACAATTTCATAAGACATGGGGAATTTGAATGGAATGAGAACTAGCCAATAAATTATTTGAGCTATATATAATTTAGAAGATAAACAGTTTATATTTATATTTGTCGTACTTTTTTCAAAACTTTTCATTTATGAAAAGAAAGAGAAAGAGTATATAAATTATTTAAAGGATTCTATATTTAAAATTGATCTCATTGACATTTTCTAAAAACTTGTTTATCTATGTCTTCCATCATCGGTTTCAGCTGTCTAAGTTGTTGGTTAAAGTGCATGCCTCACAATTCAATCATTATTTTCACAGGCATTTACAGATAATGCAAAGACGATATTTTATGTCAATTTTTCTGTGAGTATGTCAACAGCTTTTTTCTCGATCTGGCCGAATGCCCCCTTCCCACTTGCCGGTACTTGCCCCCCTCTGCCCCCTGTAATGCATGCTGTGCAGCTGTGCACATTAAAATCAATTAAAATTCTTATTTATCTTTTTTTCTATTCTCGATGCGCCTAACAAGTGCAACGTGCAGCAAGCGCATCTATAAATATTTATTAATGTTCGATCGTTCAAAAAATCAGCAACTAAATACTCGTACTAAAAAAAATAAAAATTGCAAAGAATAACAAAAAATTGTATGCACAAATTACACACGCATTGAAATTGAAAGACATTCATGGCTCTCAAGTGCACTTCAAAAGAAGAAACATTTTATCAAGTGCTTGAGAATTGTTGTAAGTTGCGACTTTAAAATAAATATTTCATGTTGAATTGCCATTAACAATGAAAAACATGCTCATGTGAGAATATCTTAGTTTAGTTTAGCACTCGCTATGCAATGCACTTAGATAAGTAATTAAATTAATTAATTTTCATGTGCTGTCGATAGTCGGTTCTTGACTTATTTTTATTTAATGCGTGCACAGTAGCAACTTCAGGTTTATAGGAGAACTCAAAATTAAATATTTGAGTAATTAAATATGTATGTATGTTTGAGGCCTTCCAATAGAGCGTTCATTTTAAGTTGGATTGCTATCTGAACAGCAGGTATTCAATTGTGCATACAACACTTGTGACACTTATTCCGAAAAGCTTAGGCTTAAACTGATAAAAAATAATAATATTTGAATTTAATTAACATTTTAAAATTCATAAATATTTCATGAATATTTCCTCACTTTATTTTCAATTTGCTTGAAAGTGCATTATTATTATATTAATCTAAAATTTAGTAAGATTAAGGTAAGAAAACTCAAATTTTATAAATCAAAAATGTTAAATACAAGTATGTATTTTCAAATTAAATTTCGAGTTGCAATAGAATGTCAAAAAAGCTCTATATCCTTTTGTTGGAGAGAAAGGAGTCTATATTTGGAGTATTCCAATGTAAATTTCAGAACTTTTTTTTTAATTAAATGATTGATTGCGCACACTTATGCAAGCACATAAACTTAATTTGTTTTTATTATTTTTTGTATGTAAATATTTGAGGCCTGCGGCTCAAGTTGAATCAACATGATCGTAAATCTTCCTAAACAAGTCGTTAAGAGCATTAAGAACTCATAAAATACCGAAATGTTTGAGTAAATTTACATAGTATACGGCTGATGGGGGCTTCAATCAATGACTTTGATTACTCAATTATGTGACTGAAGAGCGTGTTGGCCTCTTCAGAGTTGGGCTCTCTTCTCAGGGCAGATGGGACCAGCTTAAGATAGTCACTCTTTAGATTTCTCTTTTGCATAAATCCGCATGGCTTGGCGCTCTTCTGTTGAAAATGCCCACACAAAATGAGTGCGTTGGGTTCCTGTGGGAAACATTGACATGACAATGATTAATACGACACGTTGTCATGTCGAAAATGACGGAACTCATTTAGAGGCGGACATGGAGACGGATCAGGGGACGAACACAGCGTTCAGATCCGCCACACAAACGAAATGGAGCATAAGCCATACAATGATCGGCGGGGATGGGGGAAGGTGTGCAAAGAGTCAAGTAATAGAGAGCGCGAGCGCTGTCGACCGGTTTCTTGGTGTCTTGAGAGAGCAAAGAGGGGGCGGTGATGGATTTTGTGATGCGATGGGCCCAGCTGAGGTGCCAGTCGCACAGCTGAGTTTCAGTATTCAACGAACTCTTGGCCGCTGCGGACGTTAGTGCTCCCCCTGCTGCGTTAGCAAACTGGTGAGAGAGAGAAACGACGGGATCGCTCTCAGCTCGTAGTGAGAGTGAATGTGAAACGTGTCGCGCATGCGCTCTTGCCGTTGTTGTTGTTGGAGTTGTTGCTATTACTGCTGCTACTTGTGCTTCTGCATCTGTCTCTGTCTCCGACTTCGCCTCGTTCGGTTTCGTCTTCACCGTTATTATAATTTGTGTGCTGCGCGTTTTTATCTATGCAAAGTGACAAGCGAAGTTATGTGGATGGCAAATTGTTGAAATTGTTTGTCGAAAATCGCAAACTGAAAGGAAAATGAGAAACTACAGTAGAAAAAGAAAAGAAAAAATAAGAAAAGAAAATAGATACTCCACCCGCTGCAATGTGTGTGTTTTACTTGTTGCTTTTTTTTTTTTTTTTAATAGTCTTTCAGTTGTTGTTGCTTCTTTGTTGTGCTTTTGCTTTTTTTGGGTCGTCGTTCGTTGGTTTGCCATCTCTTTTGCACACACGCAAATTCGGTGTCTTCGGGTCGTCTCTTCTTTGTTCGCGTGGAGCTTCGTCTTCTTGTCTCTTGCTTATGTACGATTTTCGTTCGTGAATATAATTTATATTCGTGTTTATTTTTGTGGCTGCTGCGGCGTCTTCTCATTCCTCCTCCTCCATTCTCTTCCTACTCTTCGCCTGATCCATGCAACAACTACAACAACTTGGGTGAACTTACAAAAACAAAATATGTGTACAACAAATTTAATTGTCGCTTGCGCAATTTTTGCAAACGAAAAAAAAGCAAAACAAAAAACATCATCAAAGTCAAAAATAAATTCCTAATTCGGAAATAAAATAAACGGAAGTCAAAAGTAACGGTTAAAAGTGTGAAAATAAATAAATTTGCCAAGTAATACATAAACTAATAATAATGTTGCAAATTCCACAAAGAAACGCAAATAAATGAAATGAAAGTTGCTATGTGCAAAAGTCGACAAGCTTATAAACCAAGACATTGCATGTGCCTCAAGAGATTTGCATACAAATTATGGTTAAATGCAAACCCCGCTATATTCCCATGGCCCCTTTACATACTTAGTACAAGTTATTGAAGTCAAAGTCAGGAAATTAGGCGTGTTGCCATGCGGACAAAGACGGTTTTCTACGAGCAGTTGGATTAAACAGCCGTCATTTTAAATTGAAATTGCCTTTATAAGTATTAACTACTTAAAATTCTTTTGATAAGATCACAGCATTCCATTAGAATACTTCTTACGTTTGCCGACTTTTTAAATTTTGTGTCTTTATTTAATTGAAACTGATTTTCATCGTTAAGAGTCTGTAAATTGGCATCATTCAATAATTACCAGGGAGCTCTTCAAGTAATTTATGGTCAAAAATTCCGCCCAATTCAACATTTGCCTGTTTACGCTTTAACCGCGTAATTTTTCTTTACATTTCATTATAATTATCGCTTTCAACTCTTCCACGCTTTCTTGAGCAACTTCGGCAGCTCATCGTTTGACTTTCTTCCCCCCATAAATCTCTTTGCATTTTGTTATAATTTCTAAACAAATGCCACTGGAGAAATATTGTACTTACCTATGGATCGTTAGTATTTTGAGCTCTTTGGGTGTCTTTTTTTTTCTCTTTGGCTTATGAGTTCGTTAATTTAGCTAGGATTTTTGTTGTTGTAAATGGAATTGTTAATTGTTTACAGTTGTGCAATGGATTTTGTTATTTTCCTTCTCTGTTGTTTATGGCTTTGTTGTGTTGTGTTGTTGGTTTTTTCGGCTTCTTTCTTGGCGACTCGACGATTGTCGATTATGACTAATGGACCTTTGTCGGTTGTCGGTTTTATTTGTAAGCTTGCAGAAGGTCAATTGTTTTGTGGGTAATTCCGTTTATTTTACTTATACATACATATATTGTGTACGATTTTTTTCTTAATATTTTGTGGGTTTACTTACCGTTTACTTTGCTGTACACATTGCATTTAATAAACGCGTTTTTCTGCTTTACTTACTTTATGCAATATAATTAATTTGAAACATTAACGAACCATTTCGTCATTTACTTAAGTCTTTTGAATTGTTTCTTTTTATTGTTGTGGTTCTTTTTTTGTTTTGTTTAAAATGAATTGCACTTAAAATTTGTATTTTGTATGAGTTATTGTGTAACAATATTTGTTAAAAGTATGAAAATTTATTGATAGTTGACGTTTGATTATCGACATCATTTAGACAGTATTTTAAATTTTTGTGTCTTTTATTAAATGTTTAAAATTCGGTAAGAGTTGTTGAAAATTAATTGATAAAAGTGAAAGTCAAAATCAACTGGATACGTGATGCTCTATAAATTTTAGGGATTGCTTTAAATTTGTCCATACTTAGCTCGTTTGTTGTCCTTCAAAAACAAATACATCTCAAATTTTGAAAGAATAATATTAATCGATGATAAGCATTTACCAACGGTAAAGATATAAATAAATAAATGAATAATAATGCATTTGAAAATGTATTTTTAGTGCCACACGTGTCACGAATGCTTAGTCAAATTATAAATGGAATACGATATGAATCAGAATCGTTAATATAACTTCTGTCATTTGCAGTGCTAAATAGAATTCCGAGGAAACAATGAGCAAACATTGAAATTTGCACACGTGTGTTAACCGGCAGTCAGCCAATGTGGCGTGTGATAATACAAATCTATTCGAATATAATGCAAAAACAAAATTGAAGCGTCCCCAAGCGATCGAGTGATCGAGTGATCGAGCGACCCCCTTCAGTGCTTTACATAGTTTGTTTAATTAATTTCACAATACAATCCGCAAGCCAACGAATTTGTTTATAACAATAGCAATACTTGGCAATCAATATGAGTGTTCCAAGCGTGCCCCAACAGCGGGCATCATCAACAGCAAAAACAACAAGACCCACGAGATCAACAACAACTAAAACCCAGGACAGCTGGAGACTTCATCTAGGGCCCAGGGCAATTGCCCCGCACAGCACCCATCTATTGTTGCTGATTAGTCTGGGCCTCAGTCTGGGCTTTGTGCATTGTTATGGTGAGTACTTTTTGTTTGCATACACATGTCTTAACAAATTCAATTAGACTAAGTTTCATAAAGAAAAGCCTGCCTTCCAAGGTTGTCTTAATGAGAGACAAGCCATATAAATTACACGATACTAAGGTTAAAAAAATGTAATAAATAAAGTAGAAAGTCTAAGAAATTTGCATAAAACACTGAGCTCAAAACTTTTAAAGTAACTTAGATAAACTTGTGATTTCTGATTACAACAGAACGAAAATAGTTATACATGAAAATTATGGCAGTTGGTATATTAAATTGGCAGTAATGATCTTCTAAATCCAAAATACAGTGTATGATCAGCATTAAGAGATTTTAGCAGACATAAAAGTTTATGCATCAAATTCATTGTAATTTAAAAAAAATTGAGAATAATGGAAATTATTTTAAATTATAAAAATTACAAAAAATCGGCAGCAACTCAAAAATAATGTACCAGAATTTTTCGGAGTTCCTTTAAATTATTAAATTAATATTATTATTAATAAAATATAATTTTTATTGAATAAAATTTTATTTATTTATATTGAAAATTGACAAATATATTATAAATTTTATTTATTTTTATATTCGATATCTACTTATAATTAATAATTTAGTTGAAATGGGAATCAATTTGTGGCAGTTGATTTTTGTGACTTCAAGAATATGTTTGAACACTTTTAAGAAACTCCAAAATTTTGAGCGGTTGTTTTCAAAAGCTATTCCTTTCAAAACCTTTAATGACTTGTTCGATATATCTGAGATTCGTTTCAAGCTTAGCCTGAATTTAGTTCTGTGAATATAGGTCTCATTTAAGACAAATTCGCAGTATCTTCTACCAAAATTAACTTTCTTTCAGAGAGTTACCAACAACTGAATAGACACCTTTGAGGTGCTAACCAATCAAGTGAAACGAAAACAAAACGCAAGTGTTAATGGGATACATAATGAAATTGGCAAAGAAAGGAAAACAAAACGATGGGACGAAAACATTTGCATACGGTTTGTTTACAGAGGGGGTCGAAGTGTGATTGAAGTGTGATCCAATGTTTAACTTCCCCATACCAAACGTGCCACATGTGGTGTCACGGGTGAGCGGGGAAAATACTCAAATACAATGGGTAATATTTCACATTGTTTGCAATAATTTCATTACGTTAAACAACAAAAGCAACAAAAACGGCAAATGATCTGCTGGGCATGAATCAAATGATTGGCAAAAATTGCAAGCAAATCAAACGATTCATGCAATTTTCGAGAGGGAGGCGGCACGAGGAGCAGAGGTTAACAACTAACCGAAGTAACCAGCCCAAACAATCAGGCAGCCAAACAGTCAGCTGGGCTGTTTGAACGTGCGTTGACATTTGACTCGACGGTGCTCGATGCTGCCACGCCCACAAACCGTTTATTCAACACCGTACGTGACCGGCTCCAACCGTTAGACATCTAGAATCGATTGCCCCCCATCCGAGTCGACTCCTCAGGAAATACTGCTGCGAGTTCGAGTACAAGTATGAGTATGAGTACTCGTACTCGTATTAATATGAATAATAAATTACCAACGCTGCGGCGTCGCGTCGTTTATCGGTCAGTTGGAGGCACGAGATCTTGGCATGTCTGCCGATATGCTGTCAGTCGTAGAAACAGAGGCGCATTGTCTAGAGTCTAGACTCTAGACACTAGACTGCAAGCTGTAGATCTCCTCCGAGGATGACGTCAAACAGTCGTTAGTTTGGTTTATTGTGCTATTATGATGCGTTTATTTGTTGTAATTACAATAAATTTACGTTTGCAATCGCTTGAGGTGATTTGTATTGTCTAATTATACGGGAAGTTTACTGCATAAATATATACATATTATACTTTTCAATTATTTTATATATTCTTAACATAAAAATGTAATAGAAAAATGTCGTTATTAGTTGCAATTATATTGTAATGAAAACTTTACTGACGATTGTGTGAAATTTTATTAATATAAATTTTTTTCATTTAAATACTTTATTCTCCATTTATAGAAAATGCCAAAATTATTTTATATTATGGTTTAAATTGCGCAACTTGTTTAATTTCCGACAGTTTTTGATTATTTATCATAGGGGCTTTAGCGCAACCACTATAATTATTTCAATTAGTCAAAAATTCTTCTGCCTTTTTTAATAAATGGCCATTTGACCAAATAAGAGCACTACAATTTTGAAGCATTGTCATTGAAGAATTGTTGCCTTCACCTACAGATTTGATTTAATTATTTACATTTATGTTAAAATAGCCAATATTGGAGATTTTAATTAAACAATTGGCATTTTGATTAATGAAGTTAAAATGCCAAAAATACAGAAATAATCTTTAGCCGCCAAGCAAAATTCATTAACATCGTGTAAGCAAAATACTTAAAATGAAACAAATGCCCGACCTGTGTTCGGTATCATTTTGGCCTTATGGAGCGACTGCATTCTTAGCCATCAATTTGGGATGCTGACAACTTTTTCTCGTTGTCTAATTAAAGCCGCAAAAGATGAAAAAGAATTTTTGGGCTTCATTAGGCTTTCAATTTTGGTTTGGCGTCGTCTACCTGCAACTGGGATATATGGATAGTGTTAATTGACTTTATATGAAATTAAGTCATGTGCGCATTTTTGCCAACTCTCAAATTGGCAACCAATTAACAGCTAACAAATAGATTTCATTGTATTGATGCAGTCTTATGTGTCAATAAATTGAAAACTTATTTGTGGCGCCTTTAACAAATTGATCGAACCTACTTCTTAAAACTATCTAAAAGTTGTCTTTGTTTCACTTGTAAAGTGTTTATATTTCTTTTATTTTTTAAAAGCAAAATACTTTCTACTCGAACTCCTATCCTAGATCAATGAGAAAGCATAACTGCCCTGTCCAATTCAGTTACATGGTTTCAAGTACTTAAAGAACGGGATATTCGTTTATCAATAAGCTAAATTTGACAAGGCAGCTTTTTTAAAAAAAAGTTTAGAAACTCCACTGTAAACTGTAATTTTCTGTTATTAAGTAACCATTTTCAGCTTAGTTTTAGCAAATAAAGTAACTTATTAAAGCTAGCTAATTTCGTTGTTTTTACGCGGTTTTAATTGCAATGTGTCGAAATAGGCTACGTTTAAGTTCGTAAATTTTAGGTAACAAGGTTTCCCCCTAGAAATCTTTCCACACATTAACGCAATTCCCTTAAAGATAATAGTGTACATATGTTTACAGTGATACTACGGTCCAAGTTAAGCATTTTGCAATAGACGATCTAATCACCAAAAGTCACGCACTAACCTGACAGATGAAAGTGAAACATGCGATAGCTCAAGCAAATCAAAAGACTTAGAAAACGAACGTGAATTTGTTGACAATTGATGGCGATCCAAACCCAAACGGATCGAAACAAAACAAACCGACAATCGTTTCTACTTATGTGATTGCCATATATACATGTGCAACTAACTATATCATATTTTATTGGGGGGGAATCCGTGATGTCGTGCATGTTTTTCCCCCAAAAACACACATCGGTAGAGTCAGTCCGATCAGTCCGATCAGTCCGTGCTGTGAAGCAGGTGTTTAGTCGTCGGCATTCCAAAGCCACCAACGCAATGTGCGATGTGTGTATATAGAAATATATACATACATGTGTCATCTAGAGTCAGCTGAGTCTTCCGTTGAGCCTTCTCTCTTTCCCACTCTCGCTGTGTAACTACTCTTTTGCTTGTTGTTGTTTTCTAGCTACGTTTTTGGTTAACCGGATCTGATTCTGAAGATTGTTGTTTCAGTGCTGTGTTGTTTAAATATAGTCTCTCAGGTCTCAGTTGCTGTTGCCATCTATCATTCCATACACATTCACATTCACACTCACACTCACACCAACACACGTGCGAGCAATGCTCTCGAAAATGGCATAAAATTTAGTCATGCTGTGTGTTGTTGTTGCTTTCGTTTTTGTTGCTTTTGCCTGTCAACGTCATGATTTTAATAGTTATTTCGTCTGAAAAAATGTTTATCGATTCTTTTGTTCCATCATCGATTTATAACGTTTGGCATTTGGAGTGCGCTACATAAAAATTATAAACAGAAGAATTTATTTGAGTTTGTATTTTTCTTTAATTGAATTAACGAGTATTTTATAATTAATTCTATCCAAATAAGTGTTTGTTTTCTCGCGCCTTCTGATGCAAATACATTTGTCATTTTATAAGGTACTACTACTATAATAAATAAATTTAATAGCAGGCTCCAAGTTTGCGGCCATTGCCTTTAATTGTTGAACTGGTTTACAGTAAACCATCTCTTTTGTGGCAGTCTAGTTAACAAGATATAAATAAAACCAGTAGAAATTCTGTAGTGAAAATGATTTCGACTTACGGATGTTTTAAATGTTGTTGTGAACTGAATATCGCCATATACTTACAACGGGTATCAAAATTTAATTATTTCCTAAAATTTTGTATAATTTATTTAAAATGTAAGGCAGTAGTTGGATTACTTGCAGGGTATCTCATTATGCCAGCTAACTTTTTAAATCTTTTACCAGTTAATTTTCTGATTTAGAATACTGCTTTTTAAAGTCATTAACAAAAGTTAATTAAAGTGTTAGCTACTTAAATTATTTAATGAAGCATAAGATTTACAATTATTAAAAACCTCTATTAAATTAAATTAAATTAATTTATTTTCATTACTCCATTCAACGAGTCAGTTCTGTATATGTCTGTTTTAGGCTTAAATAAAAATGCTCGATATTAAATTAAGCTCAAAGACTCAATTTGTCATAACAAAACGACAACCGTGCTAACGAACACAATTAACAATTAAGAGTCTGACAAATATGTAAATTGAGGCCTAAATATTGTCAAAGGGGTGGGGCTGAAACTTAGAGCCCTGACCGTCAGTCAATCAATTTTGCAGTCAATTAAAGTGACTAAATACATTTACTCAGTAGCTAAACAATCTACAATCTTTTAGTTCTCACTTTGTATGTAAAAAACTGGCTCAGTAGGCTATTTGGCATGCTTGTAAGTCATTTTATTTATTTTGAGCAACATTTATGGCATTCTCAGATCTTAACTAGAACAATTTAATGCGTAATTTGCACGCAGAAAATGCCACAAAATAAATCTAAATAAATTGCGACAGTTATCGGCTTGCCAAAGTGACCATAAACAACTTTTGCGATTATTTCGCAATTACAAAAATTTAGTTGAATTTGTTTAAAGATTTATGGAAATATGAATACTATTAGAAATTCTAGTTTATATTTTATATAGTTTTAAGCATTTATGTTTTTATGCATCTCTGTATTTTAAAACCTATGCCAGACATTCAAATTGTCAAAGTTAAGCTTATTTGCTCAATATTTAATATTAAAAAAATTAAATATTGTTTATTTTATTGTAAACTTCTTCTAATCATTTCAATTAATTTCATTTTTATTTTTATTCCAGAGAAAATGTATAGTCAGACTGAAAAGCAGCGCTACGATGGCTGGTATAATAATCTGGCCCATCCCGACTGGGGCTCTGTGGGTATGTGATCACCTATAATCAGACTGATTTATTGTTCTATTCCATACGTATGTAAATGCGACAACTTTCAAAATGTGCGCAATCTAATTGAAAGGAACAATTAATAAAAGTCAATTAGATGCAAGGGCTCGTCATTTGCTCAAACTCGTCGGAATTAGCATTAAACTAACACGATATCATACACTGTGATATTTGCATAGTAACAGCGATTAAATGCGATTGCAAATGATTTTCAGATAGTCATCTGGTGCGCAAGGCACCGCCCTCCTACTCGGATGGGGTGTACGCCATGGCAGGTGCTAACCGACCCTCGACGAGGCGATTGAGTCGGCTTTTTATGCGCGGACGCGACGGTCTGGGCTCCAAATTCAATCGCACCGCATTGCTGGCCTTCTTTGGCCAGGTGGTGGCCAATGAGATTGTGATGGCCTCGGAGTCTGGCTGCCCCATTGAGATGCATCGCATTGAGATCGAGAAATGCGATGAGATGTACGATCGCGAGTGTCGCGGCGACAAGTATATACCCTTCCACAGGGCGGCCTATGATCGGAGCACGGGCCAGAGTCCGAATGCGCCAAGGGAACAGGTGGGTGCTCAATGCAGTGCGGGGGAGGGGAGGTGTGTCACAAACCGGTGTACAAATGTCGCTATATAACCTACTCCTACAGATAAATCAAATGACTGCTTGGATTGATGGCAGTTTCATTTACAGCACCTCCGAGGCGTGGCTCAATGCCATGCGCACCTTCCACAACGGCACCCTCCTCACCGAGAAGGACGGCAAGCTGCCGGTGCGCAACACCATGAGGGTGCCGCTCTTCAACAACCCGGTGCCCAATGTCATGAAGATGCTCAGCCCCGAGCGGCTATTCTGTAAGTGTAACTCGCACTGATAATAGTGGCGAATTTCCTATAGTTAAAATTAAATTTAAAAAAATAATATTAAAATAAAATTAAAATATTTTCTGTTTATTACTATTTTATATTAAGTATTATATAGCATAATATTCATTTTATTCCATATTCCAAATGCAGGCAATAGATGCAAATTTTTTAATAATTAACAAAAATTTATATTTTTCACAATAAATTAATCTGCTAATGTTTTCAAAAATAATTATATATGTGAATACATAAACAGGGGCGCCGCAGAAATCCAAACCAACCAAAACCCAACAAAAAATTTATGGGCTTTAGGTTGGTTTGGTTGCACAGCTGATGGAGTTTAAAAATTATTAAACTTCATTTTTAAGCTGTAAGAATTTGTCCATTATAGAAAAAAGGCACTGTAGCATAATTCATAGTAAAAAGATCAATATTTAAAATAAATTGCGTTCATAAAAAAAAATTAGAAGTTTGATGATTAAGTCTTCTTAAAAATAAATTTAAAGTAAAGTAATGAACAAACATTACTAACAACTTGTTAGTAACAAGCATTTGTAATAAACAAAAATAGTAACAGCATTAAACTACTACTATTAAACCTGTTAATATTTGTGTATCTTTTTAATCCATTTGTTAGTATTGGGTGATCCACGCACCAATCAGAATCCAGCCTTGCTCTCCTTTGCCATACTCTTTGTGCGCTGGCACAACACGTTGGCGCAGCGGATTAAGCGCCTGAATCCCACCTGGTGCGACGAGGACATCTTTCAGCGGGCTCGACACACGGTGATTGCCAGCTTACAGAATGTGATTGTCTACGAGTACTTGCCAGCATTTCTGGGTACTCCCATGCCACCGTACGACGGCTACAAACAGGACGTGCATCCGGGTATTGGACACATATTCCAGGCAGCCGCCTTTCGCTTTGGACACACGATGATACCGCCTGGCATCTATCGACGCGATGGCGAATGCAATTTCAAGCAGACCCCCATGGGATATCCAGCTATACGTCTGTGCTCCACGTGGTGGGATTCCAGTGTAAGTATTTGTGTCCCATTCTCTGAACTGATATTTAACTCATTCCAATTTATTGCAGGGCTTCTTTGCCGACACCAGCGTCGAGGAGGTGCTGATGGGTCTCTCCTCACAGATTTCGGAGCGAGAAGATCCTGTTCTGTGCTCCGATGTACGCGATAAACTCTTTGGTCCCATGGAGTTTACGCGCCGCGATTTGGGTGCTCTGAACATAATGCGTGGCAGAGATAATGGTCTGCCCGATTATAATACGGCCAGAGAGGCTTATGGCCTGCACAGGCACGCCACCTGGACGGACATCAATCCGCAGCTATTTGAAGCCCAACCGGAGCTATTGGAGTAAGTATCGAAGGAATATGCCAAGAGTTAGATGATTTCAAAAAAAATGGTTCATTAAACTAAATTGTATTACATAATTGAAAATAATATGAGATAGGCATTAAAAAAGTTGAGATCTTGATGAGGTAGCTCAAAATTATTTTTTCGTTTTGCTGAGAAAGCAAGATTATATGGGATAAATTATAAATTTAACTAAATAATGTTAAATTAAGCGACTTATTCGTTTTCAATATCAAAAGTCGCTAATGAACATCGATCGTTAGCTCATCTTATTCGCTGTGTTGTTGTTTGCTCGTCGACGAGAACAGGAAGAAGGCGACATGCAGAAGCCAATTTGCCAAATATAACAGAGTAAGCTCAGTGAGCTAAGTGAGATAGGAGATTACCTCAACTGTACTATAAACATATCAATTATTCAGTTCATTTTCGAATTGATGAAACATTAAAAAAATTCCTTAAAGCGTTTTAGATTTGGTTTAGATTATTTTTAACCAAATCTAAATCAGTTGACGGAACGACCCTTTATGCACACTGATTAGTTTTAGATTTCGTGAACAGTTGACAGCCTGGGCGAACTGATTGACAACTAAAAAGTATACAAAAAAGGGCGTAATTGCACAAAATGCCAGAAAAGGAAATTTATAAAGGTATTAAACGAAAGTTTACTCATCGAATATGTTTTTATTGAATATTCGCAGATTTCCAATGCAAACAAACACCAACTGTCACACATCTGTTTGAAACCAAATCAAAATGAATAAGAAATCAGTCTCAGAGCTGATTTACGAAATCAATTAGTGAAACCACATTTCCCTGATTTGCTCTGGGCACACTGAAAATTTTGTATGGAGCAGCTGTGAACAGCTGACTGCGAAATCTAAACCAAATCTAAAACTCTTTCAGGAATTCCATTTTTATTTAACATCATACATTTATTCAATCTTTTAGCTTAAGATTAATTTGAAAATGCCGACTTAATATATTTAGATAATATTAATCTATCATCGTTTTAATCCACAGCATGCTGAAGGAGGCGTACAACAACCAGCTGGACGATGTGGACGTCTATGTGGGCGGCATGCTGGAGTCCTATGGCCGGCCGGGCGAGCTCTTCACCAATGTGATCAAGGAGCAGTTTCAGCGCTTGCGTGACTCGGATCGATTCTGGTTTGAGAACGAGCGCAATGGCATCTTTACGGCTGAGGAAATAGCTGAGCTGCGCAAGATCACGCTCTGGGACATCATTGTGAACAGCACGGATATTGCCGAGGATGAGATCCAGAGGGATGTGTTCATGTGGCGCACTGGGGATCCCTGTCCACAGCCGATGCAACTGAATGCCACAGAGCTGGAGCCCTGCAACTACTTGGAAGGCTACGATTACTTCTCGGGCTCCGAGTTGATGTTCATCTATGTCTGTGTGTTCCTCGGATTCGTGCCCATCCTCTGTGCCGGAGCTGGCTATTGTGTGGTCAAGTTGCAGAACAGCAAGCGACGCAGATTGAAGATACGGCAGGAAGCTCTACGGGCACCACAGCAAAAGGGATCGGTGGACAAGATGTTGGCCCGCGAGTGGCTCCATGCCAACCACAAGCGACTGGTGACGGTCAAGTTTGGTCCGGAGGCGGCGATTTATACAGTGGACCGCAAGGGCGAGAAACTGCGCACATTCGGGCTGCAGCATGTGGATGTGGTCAGTGTGGAGGAGTCGGCCACGAACCATATCAAGAAGAAGCCCTACATTCTGCTGCGAGTGCCCAGCGATCATGATCTGGTGCTGGAGCTCGAGTCCTACGGAGCACGACGCAAGTTTGTCAAGAAACTGGAGGATTTCCTGCTGTTGCACAAAAAGGAAATGACTCTGATGGAGGTGAATCGCGACATCATGTTGGCTCGAGCGGAGACCCGAGAGCGGCGCCAGAAGCGACTGGAGTACTTCTTCCGAGAGGCCTATGCGCTGACCTTTGGCCTCCGACCGGGCGAGAGGAGACGCCGCTCGGATGCGTCCAGCGATGGCGAAGTGATGACCGTAATGAGGACGAGCCTGTCCAAGGCGGAGTTTGCCGCTGCGCTGGGCATGAAGCCCAACGACATGTTCGTCCGCAAGATGTTCAACATTGTGGACAAGGATCAAGACGGCCGGATTAGCTTCCAGGAGTTCCTCGAAACCGTGGTGCTCTTCTCGCGTGGCAAGACGGACGACAAGCTGCGCATCATCTTCGACATGTGCGACAATGATCGCAACGGGGTCATCGACAAGGGGGAGCTGAGTGAGATGATGCGCTCCCTGGTCGAGATGGCGCGCACCACCAGCCTGGGCGATGATCAGGTCACCGAGCTGATCGACGGCATGTTCCAGGATGTGGGACTCGAGCACAAGAACCATCTGACCTATCAGGACTTTAAGCTCATGATGAAGGAGTACAAGGGTGACTTTGTGGCCATTGGCTTGGACTGCAAGGGCGCCAAGCAAAACTTCCTCGACACCTCCACGAATGTGGCCCGCATGACCTCGTTCAACATTGAGCCCATGCAGGATAAGCCCCGGCATTGGCTGTTGGCCAAGTGGGATGCCTACATCACATTTCTGGAGGAGAATCGTCAGAACATCTTCTACCTATTCCTTTTCTACGTGGTCACCATTGTGCTCTTTGTGGAGCGGTTCATACACTACTCCTTTATGGCGGAGCACACGGACCTGCGGCATATCATGGGCGTGGGCATTGCCATCACGAGGGGCTCAGCGGCGTCTTTATCCTTCTGCTATTCCCTGCTCTTGTTGACCATGTCGCGGTAAGTACTCTCACTCTCTGACCATATAAATAAATGTTGCTTATTATGTTCATATCTACTTTAAATGGAAAAGTCATCTAAAAATATTAATATCAATTATTTTAAATAATATGAGACTTTACTTGGAATTTTAAAAAAAAAGTATTGTGCAGGTTAGGGATCGAATAATCATATGAGCTCTCATGATTTATTTTGATTAGTAATTTACTAATTACTTAATAAAAACTAATTACAACTTTGTTCTCCTTTTCGTATATAAATTCACTTTGAGAGACAGGAATAATTCAGGAATTCTCATTGATTAAAATGCTTCATTTATGTTTATTATTTAAAATAATTGCTTGAAGTGTTCTTTTATTATAACAAATCATTTGATGTTATTAAATATTATTATATCTGTTTTATTTACTATAAAAATGTACATTCATACATATCTCTCATATTTGTTTTAAATTTAAATTCAAAGTGAACAAGCAGTTCAATTACGTTGCAAGCAGTTTCTCTGCAGTTGAGTAAATATGAGGAGCAATATTTCCAGCCACAGTAGGCCCCAGTGGACCAAGCAACGGACGTTGACCGAGCGTCTCGCCAAAAGCTCGTAGACTGGTTCAAAAACAGACAATTTGCGGTCATACAACGTGCGGCGATCGAACCTCCGCCAAACATGCATTGACGAGTCAAAATGTGGGCCAAAAACGGATAATATTCGAGAGAATGCAAAGTTTTACACGTTCGAGATCCACAAAAAATATAATTAAAGTTCTAAAAATGATACGTTTCCGTGCATCCGTTTTTGAGACTTTTGCTGCCACAAACTGAGCGACAGTTGGCTCATACTTCTATTACATCAGATCTGAAAACGGACGTTTTGCACATTGGAAATCCGTAAAACTATCATTTTCGCTATCATAAATGAAATTTTGGTCCGCTGGGGCCAGAGAAGTAAGCAGTTCAACACTGCTTATCTTCAGTCAACCTTTTAATCAAAAAGTATGCAGATTACTGTTATTTTTGACTTTGAATATTCTATAAATCTGAAAATAATAATTATAATTATTTATTACGAGCAGTTATGATTTCATTTGCTCAAACAGATAACAATAATTATTATTTTTAAATTTATTTATCTTAAAATAACAGTTTTACATTGTAGTATTAAATTTAAATAACTGTATCGAATAATTCAAGAGTAATTGGAAATATTTCTCACATTTAAATCCTTTGTTTTGATTGCAGAAACCTCATCACGAAACTGAAGGAGTTCCCCATACAGCAGTACATTCCCTTGGACTCTCACATTCAGTTCCATAAGATTGCCGCCTGCACGGCGTTGTTCTTCTCGGTCCTGCACACGATCGGACACATTGTCAACTTCTACCATGTGTCCACACAGTCGCACGAGAATCTGCGCTGTCTGACGCGGGAAGTGCACTTTGCCTCCGACTATAAGCCGGACATTACCTTCTGGCTCTTCCAGACCGTGACTGGCACAACGGGAGTTTTGCTTTTCATCATAATGTGCATTATTTTTGTGTTCGCCCATCCGACCATACGAAAGAGGGCCTATAATTTCTTCTGGAACATGCACACACTCTACATTGGACTCTATTTGTTGAGTCTGATTCATGGCTTGGCCAGATTGACGGGCCCGCCACGCTTCTGGATGTTCTTCCTGGGACCTGGCATTGTTTACACCCTGGACAAGATTGTCTCACTGCGCACCAAGTACATGGCATTGGATGTCATCGAGACGGATTTGCTGCCCTCGGATGTGATCAAAATCAAGTTCTACAGGCCTCCCAACCTAAAGTATCTGTCAGGTCAGTGGGTGCGTCTATCCTGCACCGCCTTCAGACCCCATGAGATGCACAGTTTCACGTTGACTTCGGCGCCACACGAGAACTTCCTCAGCTGTCACATCAAGGCTCAGGGGCCCTGGACCTGGAAGCTGCGTAATTACTTTGATCCGTGCAATTACAATCCAGAGGAACAGCCCAAGATTCGCATCGAGGGTCCGTTTGGGGGCGGCAATCAGGATTGGTACAAGTTCGAGGTGGCTGTCATGGTGGGCGGTGGCATTGGTGTCACGCCCTACGCCTCGATATTGAACGATCTGGTCTTTGGCACCAGCACCAATCGCTACTCGGGTGTGGCCTGCAAGAAGGTCTACTTCCTGTGGATCTGTCCATCGCACAAACACTTCGAGTGGTTCATCGATGTGCTGCGCGATGTGGAGAAGAAGGATGTGACAAATGTGCTCGAGATTCACATCTTTATCACCCAATTCTTTCACAAATTCGATCTAAGAACAACGATGCTGGTGGGTCTTGTTTAAATGGGACACTTCCAACTAAGTAACTAATCAACTTTAATCAATTCTCTCCCTTTCAGTACATTTGTGAGAATCACTTTCAGCGACTCTCGAAGACCTCCATTTTCACAGGTCTGAAGGCGGTCAATCATTTCGGCCGTCCTGACATGTCCAGTTTTCTCAAGTTTGTGCAGAAGAAACACTCCTATGTAAGGTCCCGATTATTGTCCAGAATTCAGTAGAAGTAATTTATTATTTCCTTTTTTACAGGTCTCCAAAATAGGCGTCTTCTCTTGCGGTCCCAGACCGCTCACAAAGAGCGTCATGTCCGCCTGTGATGAAGTGAATAAAACACGCAAGTTGCCTTATTTCATACATCATTTCGAGAACTTTGGGTAACTTTAGTTCTTTCGAATTCAATAATTCTACAATTATCTGCCAGCATCAACAACAAAATCAATCAAACGATACTTAGACAGAAGATAACTCTACAAAATATGTATGTTTATGTATTAGGTTTCATTCATCCAGCATTTAAGCGAATTTAGAAGCACATTTCTCAACCTTCTCGTACTCCATTTAACCAAAACTATCTCTCACATTCATATAATATACACATCTACAATTATATGTATCTCTATTCTGTACTTATCTTATATACATATCTCTTAAGTATGCGCCTGCGTTCATAATTTAGTCAAGTTTTCTTTAGTGCATTATGAAAATTTCCATTGATATTTAGCAACAACAACAAAGCGGCCTCTACTCAATATGTACTTATATATATTTACATATGTATATATCATTATGTATATATATATGTGTGTATGTTTGTGTACATGTGTATTTATTGAAAATATGATTTGTTATCAGTTTTTGTAAACCGTTCGCATTATTTATTAAAATTTACAATTTAATTGAAACAACGCACAACAAAAATCTTTTCTTCATTAACATGAAATGTTCAATGGTGAGTAATTTAAATACGTTATTAAAAGGGCACCATAACAGATATTTTGTGATTTTATTATATATCTGTATATCTGTCTTATTTACTATTAAAATGTACATTCATCCATATCTTTCACATATGTATTAAATTTAAATTCAAAGTGAACAAGCAGTTCAATTTGGTTGCAAGCAGTTTCTCTGCAGTTGAGTAAATATGAGGAGCAGCAGCAGCTATACACAATATTTCAAGCCACACTGTAGCCCAGAGAAATAAGCAGTTCAACACTGCTTATCTTTAGTCAACCCAGTGCACTTTGGGTCAGATTCCCCTTTTTTTTGGCATAAACTCTAAAAATGACTCGAGACGGAGACTTTTCTATCAGTCTACTTAATTGCAGTTTTAATTGCTCCGGGACTGTAAGTCAAACGAAATTGTCCAATTGGAATTGTTGGTGTTAAGCTAAGGGCTCAGGTTATAATACGGAATATATTACTCATAAATTGACTATTGAGTTAGTCAGTGTCGGTGAGTTAGTAGTATCTTTCTATTTACGTGATTGGTTTAAATTGAGTTCCTTAATATTTTGATGGTTTTACTTAATCCGAATTTTACTTGGCTTAATATTAGTATAGAAATCTATTGCCATCCGATTCTTATTACTCCGTTTGTCTTTTGCATGGACTCATTCCGAAATGCTTTCAGACGATTGAAAGACGCCTTTTCATGACTTCAGGAATTTCTCTGGGATCTCCTCTGATACTACTCGGAATTCAGTTCAAGTTAACTAACATTAGCTTCTTATTAATCTGTATATTTAGCAAGAGAGCTAATACTATAAGTAACAAGTAAAACATTTTCAGAAATGTCAACAAAGCTTACAGAATTTATAGTTAATTTTTCAGAGACCTTATAATTGCAAGATTAAAAGTACGTCAAGTTTTAATCGCACACAATATTCCACAATAATCATTAATATTAATCTCTTGGGCTGAGGAGCAAGTTTGATAAGAAGCTTGTTGTGTTATTGAACTTTGAGACGTATTTTATAAGACGATTTAAAAATCTTTTTAAGACGGAAGAAAGAAGATTCTCAACAAGTTTACTGAATTAGGAAATGAAATCGGTTTAATTTATATTGATTGGTATGTTACTCATTATTTACATACTGTGTGCAAAAATATTTTATTTCAGTACTCTCTTAGTGTTCTTAAGAAAGTGAAGAATTCTCGAACTTTTAAAATTTTTCGGTTAACAAAGTCGTCAAACGCGTTCATCATGGAGTTGTCAGCTTGCTTGGATTCCTGGCTCAGCTGGGCCATTTTTGAAACGGCAATGTCCTTGTAAGCAGTTAGACGTCGTCGATCCTCATTTTTAACCTTGACTTGAATGGCTCTAAAGGTGCCCCTGGTAAAGTAGTTTAGTGCACCGTTCTCGTCTTTATATTTCGTCAATGCCTCTAATCCCAAAGCCATTGGAAACTCCACACTAAATTTAGCATAGTCTTCCACAGTTACTCGTGAAAGTACAGGACGCCATTTAGTTGTAAATAATTGCATTCCTTCAATGACAGATTGTTGGGCAACATTAGAGTCGATTATTAATTGGGCCACTGCAAGTCTGCTGTCCAATTCCGCATTTAAAGTCGCATTTAGCAGATTCTCGCCCAGCGTCCTTAATTCATAATTAATAAGGGCCTGATCTCTTGCTGGTATCACTCTTTCAGAGTCACTCATAACGCTCTGCAATTTGGTTTGGACTTATTAATGTTAAATTCACTACATATTTATTACATTTCTTACCACGAATAGAAAATTAAATAACAGCAAGAAACGCATCTTAATGTGCATGATTAAATGAACTGAAGACTTGATGACAGTAGTGTTGTCTTTTTATAAATTTCTTAGTATAAGTATGTAAGTAAGTATACTCTCCACTACTGTATAATCAATAAATATTAGTGAGTATATATTTCAGGGGTGCTCAGCTGTTACTGCATTTTCGGCCTCATTTGTTTTTGTAATTCCTCAAAGCATAGGAAACGAAAATCGTATACATGCACGGCTCTGAGTATACAAAATGCCAACACATGCAAACATTTTCGTGTGTATGCAATGCGCAGTACAAAAACCGATTTTGCTTTCTTCTCTGATTGGTGTTTGCGATCGCGAGAGAAGTGAGCAACAACAATTTCAATGTGATTTTGTTGTTGTCTTCTCTTGTTTTCTTCTAGTATTGATGCGTTTGCTTATAAGTATTGGTGCAAACTCATCCGTATGCTGGCTTTGAGCACCCCTCATACATTTATACCCGTTACTTATAAAAATAAGTAAAAGGGGATATTGTATTCGTTGCAATGTATGTAACAGGGAGAAGGAAGCATCTCCGACCCTATAAAGTATATATATTCTTGATCAGCATCAAGAGCCGAGTCGATATAGCCATGTCCGTCCGTGTGAGCGCATGTGAGCATGCAATAAAAAATATTAAAAAATTCATTAAAATAAGTAACGGGTATCCTAGAGTCGGGCGCTCGACTATAGCCTTTCCCACTTGTTTTCTTATCAACTCGAAACCAAGAAAAATATGCTTACTTATAATTGCTTCTTATTAACTTGGATTGATGGCAAAAGTGTTTTCTTTTTTAACATTTTATTACTTCTGTATTATCAATACATTTTAATAAGTAAATGTACATATTTCTTATCAATTTGTATTCAAATTTGTGTATTCATTTTTTGATTTATTCATATAATAACATTTTATTAACACCCATTTACAAAACAGCTAGATTTTTTCTATATATATATTTAACTGGATGGGAGATAATGTTAGTGATTTTTGTGAAGTAGTATTATGTAGTAGTAGTAGACAAACGCTTTCATCAATGAGTTGTCAGCTTAATCGGTTTCCAGTCCCAGTCTCAACTTGGCCATTTTTATAGCGGCCTGAACCATGTCCTTGTGATCAGTATAACGTTCTTTATCCTCTCTTACAAACTTGACACATAAGGCACTATAGGCACCTTTGGTAAAGTGGTTTAAGATCCCGTCCGTATCTTTATATCTCCCGAATTTCCCCAATGCCATTTTATACTCCTTTTTAAGTTCAGCAAAATCTTCAAAACTCAAATGTGGATGAACAGGACGCCATTTAGTTGTTAATGATTCCATTCCTTGAATGACAGATTCTGGGGCAATATTAGAGTCAATTATTAACTGGGCCAGAGTAAGAATGGTGTCCCCTTCCGCGTTTCTGGATTCATTCACATGATTCTCGACCAGCGTCTTTACCGCATTATGCAATACTGGATCTAAGCTAAGTTTCACTCCTTCGGATACGCCCTGTACGACCTGTTTTTGGTTTAAATTATTAAAGTAAAACTTATTAAATATTAATCATTTTTCTTACCACAAATAAAAAACTAAATAACAACAAGAAACTGATCTTTAGATGCATGATTAAACGAACTGAGAACTTGATGGCAATAGTGTTGTCTTTTTATACCAGACATGCTCAAAGCCAGCAAACAGCAGAGCTCTGACTTACTTATACTCACAAACAAAAACATAAATACCAAGAAGAGAACATTTTATCAAGTGCGAACTTAAAGAGAAGACAACAACTTAACACCAATACAAAGAAGAAAACAAAATCTATGCTGATATCGACACATTGGGGGCAATATGCCGCTTGATATGGGTCAACTTTTCGAAATTTTGAAAGTCTAAATGGAATATAAAACAAGTGGGAAAGGCTACAGTCGAACCTCCAACTATGGGATATCCGTTACTTAAATAAATAAATTTAAAATATTTTAAATTGCATGTTTTTAGGTATTTACATTGTTTGAAGTTTAAGTGAGTCATATCTTCCGTTCCGTTTGGCCGATCTTGTTGCTATTAAGTAGGATTATAGCCTTATTTTATAGTTAACGGACGGAGGCACGAACAGACAGACGGCTGTTGATGCGGATCAAGAGTATATATACTTTATAGGGTCAGAGATGCTTCCTTCTGCCTGTTACATACATCACACAAAAACATTATACCCTTTTTGACCATTTTCAATTGGCATTCGGCACTGCGCAATAAATTAGTTTCTGTTAGATATGAAGCATAGAGACTTTTTAGAGCAATGTGCCGAGTAAAGAAATTTTTTTTTATAGTTTATACGTACTTGAAATTATTCGTCACAAAATTTTTTACAAGAAATTTTGGGGCATGAAAATGTTTTCGTCACTAGACTTTTAGCTTGTTTTTTTATGAGATGTTTCTTATCAACTTGAATCAAAAAATTTTTTTATATACAGTCGAACTTCCCTAACTCGAATCACCATTATCCAAAGAAAAGGTTCGAGTTAGGGAGATATTCGAGTTATAGAGTTCTTTTTCCTAAGATTATTAATTTTACTGCCACTCATTTAGTTCGAGTTACAGAGAAATTCGAGTTAGAGAAGTTCGAGTTAGGGAAGTTCAACTGTATGTACATAAAATTACACTTAATTAACTCGAATTCAAAGTATTCTTGAATCCTTTTTACATATCAATTTTTTAATGTATCAAATATAAAACTTGTCCAGGATAGGCTTTATTACGGTAGGAGCCTTCTGAAGTTTATTTAAATGTTTTTTCAAAAAAAAAACTCCATTTATTTTATAATATTTTATTTTACCCACTGTTCAACTTTTACAGACTTAAATCTATCTTAACACATATTAAGTTTCCTAGCAAAAACATAAAAATAATAATATTTTACATTTTTTTACAAAAACAATTATTAATTGGTTAAGAGCTGAAATATGTCACTGATTATTTTTTGTACACTCTTAGTCCTCTTAGGAAAGTAAAAAAATCGCGAAATTTTAAAATTTTTTTCATTTACGAAGCCGCTAACGGTTTCATCAATGGGTTGTCGGCTTGCTGGGTTTCCTGTCTCAACTTAACCATTTTTTTGAAGGCCTTAACCATGTCCTTGTAAGCAGTCTCACGTTGTCGATTCTCATTTACAAGCTTGACTTTTAAGGCACTAAAGGCACCTCTGGTAAAGTAGTTTAGGAGACCGTCCGCATCGCTGTAATTCCCGTATTCTCCCAATGCCATTTTGAAGTCCTTTTTATATTCAGCAATTTCTTTGAAACTCGCACCTGGAGGAACAGAACGCCATTTAGTTGTAAATAATTGCATTCCTTGAATGACAGATTCTGGGGCAATATTAGAGTCAATTATTAACTGGGCCACAGTAAGTGAGGTGTCCAATTCCGCGCTAAGAGATGCATTCCATTTATTCTCGAACATTGTCTTAAATTCATTATTTAAAACTGGATCTAAGAAAAGTTTCAATCCGTCGGTTTCACACGTAACGCTCTGTAATTTTTGTTTGAAATTATTAAAGATAAATTCGTAAAATAGTAATCATTTTTCTTACCACGAATAAAAAACTAAATAACAACAAGAAACTGATCTTTAGATGCATGATTAACCGAACTGAGAACTTGATGGCAATAGTGTTGTCTTTTTATACCAGGCATGCTCGAAGCCAGCTCTCACCAGCAGAGCTCTTACCAACGTATACTCACAAACACAAACACCAATACCAAGAAGAGGACTATTTTTTCAAGTGCGAACTTGGAGAGAAGACGATACAAAGAAGACAACAAAACCGGATTTTGTTCTACGCGTTGTATACAGACTGTTTCTGCAAAACTCAACTAAACCTGTGCTGATGTCGAGATATTGGGGGCAATATACCACTAAAAATGGGTCAACTTTTCGAAATTCGGCAAGTCTAAATGAAATACAAAAAAACTAATTAAATACCTTTTGAGCTGAGTCGTTCATTTTATTGTTCATCATATGACTCTCAACTGGTGCGCTCTCTAAAAATTGTTATTGAAAAAACGTTACTATAATAGTTCAATAACTATAATCACTGCTAGTGACGAATGCAGCACGAAAGGTGCGAAAGGCGACTAGCAATACATACAGGAAGAAAGGAAAATTTGCTATGACTGTCCGATCAGGTCGAGTTATATACCGATCGAAAGGTATAGCTTTAAGTAACAAACTTGCTTACGTAGACTTTTAAAAACTCACCTGGTTCGTGAGATAAACAGGTGTAAGGGGGAGGGGAAAAATTAAAATGTTAAAATCTCTTAATTTTTAATTATTCTTAAAATGACGCGTCGAATGACACCTTGATCTTCAAAATCCGATGACTGGCTTAAAAGATAATAAATATTGACATTTTTAGTTGCTTTCCGAAAATAACTGAATTTTCCATTCTTCCTTGTCGCCTTTCGCACCTTTCGTGCTGCTTTCGACACTAGCGCGGACTGCCGTCCGCTGTGATATACCTTTTACCTTCGCACCCAGTGGACCAAGCAACGGACGTTGAACGAGAGTCTCGCCAAACGATCGTAGACTGGTTCAAAAACAGACAATTTGCTGTCAAACAACATGCGGCGATCGAACCTCCGCCAAACATGCATTGTCGAGTCAAAATGTGAGCCAAAAACGGATCATATTCGAGAGAATGCAAAGTTTTACACGTTTGAGATCCACAAAAAATATAATTAAAGTTCTGAAAATGATACGTTTCCGTGCATCCGTTTTTGAGACTTTTGCTGCCACAAACTGAGCGACAGATGGCTCATTCTTCTATTACTTCAGATCTGAAAACGGACGTTTTGCACGTTCGAAATCCGTAAAACTATCATTTTCGCTATCATAAATGAAATTTTGGTCCACTGGGCACTACTGCATGTATGAACACTGCTTGCAGCTTCATGCGGGAACATACTGCTTGCAAGTGGTGAATTCTTTTTGCCGCAAATAAAACATTTCATAATTGCGACTAGAGCAAGATGCGACTAGATGTATCGATATTACCTATTAACTGAATATATACATGTTACTTTGAATTGGAAGACAGCGGCAACAAAGTGTCATAGCAGCCAGAGTTTGACACTTTGTTATTGCTTTTTAGAATGCGGGCTTTTATTTTTTAAATTTAGGGTGTTTCCGCAACGCACTTTGACTTAAAGTGTTTTTATTCTCAAAATTATCTTACTCATGGTACTGAGGAATATTTCTACCATTAATAAACACCTTTTGACAAGGTTTTACTGTCAAAATATAATGAATTTCCACAATTTCTGATTTCTTATAAAAAAAAATTTCTTTGTGTAGTAAAAGTCTAGTGAAAGTCTGTTAAGCAAGGCAAAATTTATTGAAAATTAAACTTGTGTGCATAATTAGTTCATTCTGGCAGTTTTTTCCATATTCCTATTTATACAGGTGAGCTACAGAAATCACAAGTCAAAGCGAATTCAGAGAAAAGCTATTTCGCTTCGAAAATTTCTCAGTGACACAGAACTTTATTGTTTTTAGCATGTTCACCAACCTTTTCGAACTAGGCTGCTAGGGTTGGCACCTTCTCAGATTAAATTTCCCAAGGGTTTGTTTAGTAAATTTTTTAAGTTTATCATTGCAGAATAATAGGTTTTTATTTAATTTCTTATTTAATTAATATAATTTAATTTATTTACATAATAATTGATATTGTATAGCTTAAAAAATTTAAAAGTTATTGGCGCTTCAAACATTAAAAGTTACTCGACAACTCCAAATTCTAAAATTCGATAAAAAATGTGACATTATTCTCATGGCATCGAAAGTGATCATTGAGTGATCATTTCGTTTCCCTCTAAAAATTATAGATGAATTGACTGTGGCACGGAGAAATGAAAACGACATGAAACCCAAGTGGAAGAGATTTCTGTAGCTAAAACAAATGAGAAGTAATTTATTTCTAATGTCAGTACTTCATTTACACATTCAACACTGTTTCAACTATCAAAACGACTTGAATGACAGTAAATTTTCATAACAGTGTGAAACAGTATCATACGCAATCATTCGAATCACACGCAGCTTAGCTTCGGGTCAGAAAAATTAATTGTGTCGTTTTGAATGTGTGAGTAGTCGGATTTTTGACTTTTCACACGATTTAGTGTGAACTCATGCAGGGCTTTAGCTCTCACTCTCAACCTAGCAATTCTTTTAAAGCGATGGACCATGCCTTTGTAATCATTTTGATGTTTTCGATACTCTTTTGTATGCTTGACTTTTAAGGCACTAAAGGCACCTCTAGTAAAGTAGTTTAGGAGACCGTCCTCATCGCTATAATTCCCGCATTCCCCCAATGCCATTTTGAACTCCTTTTTAAATTTAGCAATTTCTTCCAAACTTGCACTTGGAGGTACAGAGCGCCATTTAGTTGTAAATGATTGCATTCCTTGAATAATAGATTCTGGGGCAATATTTGAGTCAATTATTAAGTGGGCCAGAGTATATGTGGAGTCCAATTCCGCTCTTAAAGATTCACTCCAAACATTCTGTAACAGCGTCTTAAGTTCATTAAAAAAATCGGGATCTGTTAAAACTGTCTCTCCGTCGGTGTCATTCATAATGCTCTGTAATTGTTGGTTGAAATTATTAAAGTTAGATTCATTAAATATTCATAATTTTTCTTACCACGAATAAAAAACTAAACAACAAGAAACTGATCTTTAGATGCATGATTAAACGAACTGAGAACTTGATGGCCATAGTGTTGTCTTTTTATACCAGGCATGCTCGAAGCCAGCTCTTACCAGCAGAGCTCTTACCAACGTATACTCACAAACAAAAACACCAATGCCAAGAAGAGAATTAAACCGGTTTTTGTTCTACGCATTGCATACAGACTCTGTCCGAAACCAAAACTGAGACGTTCTGCAAAATATGGGTAAACATTTCGAAATTTGGCAAGTCTAAATGAAATATAAAAAAAGAATTACAGACCGTTTGACCGTAGTTCAAGTGAGAACACTCAACCGAAAATATACAGAAAGACAGACAGAGAGATGCCTAGGTCGCAAAGGAAAAATGGTCAACTGTTATTTGCGAGCTCTAGTAAATTTTGATGTGTGCATACGGATGTATACTTCTTATCAACTCGAAACCAAGGAATATACATACGTATACTTATAATTGCTTTTTCAATGTGCTAATTTAAATTTTAGCGGGCTTTAGCGATTTCCCGCTAAACTAACTATTTTTCGCAAAATAGACCAAAGGTCCTCATTCAAATTTTTAAGCTATGTATGTATATCAACGCTTTGATTTAAACATATAAACAACCAGACTGACTTTTAATCTCATTTTCGGAAGGCGACTAAAAATTTCAAAATTAATTATCTTTTCAATTAGTTATCCGATTTTGATGATTGAGGTGTCATTCGCGTATTTTTGATAGGAATACTACGAAATTTACTAAAAGGCTCCAACGGCCCCATTTGCTTCAATCACTCAAATTTTGCCCCTCCCACTTACACCTGTTTACCTCACGAGCCAGGTAAGTTTTCAAAAGTCTTAGTATACACTTTTATCAGTATACCTTTGGATCGGTATATAACTCGACCTGATCGGACAGGCACAGCAAATTTTCCATTTTTCGTGTATATATTGCTAGTCGCCTTTCGCACTCTTCGTAATGCTTTCGTTTTGTTATGTAAATATGCAATTTGTTTGTAATAATATTTAATGGTTATTATGCAAATAATTAAACCAAAGTGAAAGCTTTTTCCTTTAAATGTACATCTTGTGAATTGGTAGAAGCAAAAACTTAATGCTACATTTATAATAGATCCTGTTCCTGGCCATTGCTGAGGGCCACGCTTTCTAGGCCCACATCCTCGGCATTGATACGAAGTCGCTAACGCTTTCAGCAATCGGTTGTTAGCTTGCTGGGTTTCCAGTAGAGCCCTGAATGAGTGCAAACTAAACACAAAATTATCCCACACTAACACCATCAATACTCACACTGACTGTACAATTACTTTGACTTACAACTCATTCGAAATCATGAGTCAAATATCCACTCGAGTCATATTCAAAGATTGTGTGATTCCGATTCATAGAATGAATAGAATTATTCATAGAACACTGTGCACACTATGATAAACAATAAATAAGGCCGATTTTTCATTGAACATATACATTTTATTTAATATATATGTTATTTAAAATTTCACATTAATTTTCATATGTTTTACGTCAAATTTTTCCGTCAATAGTTAAAAACACTTTATTTACACATTGAAAATCAGGCCTAAATCTGTAAAAATTCTTCTAATAAAATGAATGAATTGAATGAATTATTGAAAATTAAAGTTGTGTGCATAATTAGTTTTTTCTGGCTGTTTTTTTCCATATTTCTATTTATATTAAAACAAATGAGAAGTAATTTTTTCCTAATGTCAGTGCTTGATTTACACACTCAACACTGTTCCAAATGTCAAAACGACTTGAATGACAGTAAATTTGTATAACAGTGTGAAACAGTATCATACGAAAAGATTCGAATCACAGGACAGTTTAACTTCGGGTTAGAAAAATTAATAACTCATTAGGAATTGAAATTATAAAGCACACATGTGTCGTTTTGAACGTGTGCGTAGTCGGATTTTTGACTTTTAACACGATTTAGTGAGAACTCATGCAGGGCTTTAGCTTCCACTTTCAACTTGGCAATTTCTTTAAAGTCATAAGACATGTCCCTGAAAGCATCATTGCGTTTTCGATACTCTTTTTTATGGTTGACTCTTAAGGCACTAAAGGCACCTCTAGTAAAGTAGTTTAGGAGACCGTCCTCATCGCTATAATTCCCGCATTCCCCCAATGCCATTTTGAACTCCTTTTTAAATTTAGTAATTTCTTCGAAACTTGCACTTGGAGGTACAGAACTCCATTTAGTTGTAAATGATTGCATTCCTTGAATAATAGATTCTGGGGCAATATTAGAGTCAATTATTAACTGGGCCAGAGTAAGTGTGGCGTCCAATTCCGCTCTTAAAGTTTCACTCCAAACATTCTGTAACAGCGTCATAAATTCATTATAAATATCAGGATCCGTGTAAAATTGCTCTCCGCCACTCCTAACGCTCTGTAATTTTTGTTTGAAATTATTAACGTTAAATTCGTAAAATAGTAATCATTTTTCTTACCACGAATAAAAGACTAAATAACAACAAGAAACTGATCTTTAGATGCATGATTAAACGAACTGAGAACTTGATGGCCATAGTGTTGTCTTTTTATACCAGGCCTGCTCGAAGCCAGCTCTTACCAGCAGAGCTCTTACCAACGTATACTCACAAACAAAAACACCAATGCCAAGAAGAGAATTAAACCGGTTTTTGTTATACGCATTGCATACAGGCACTGTCCGAAACCAAAACGGAGACTTTCTGCAAAATATGGGTAAACTTTTCGAAATTTGGCAAGTCTAAATGAAATGTAAATAAGAATTACAGAACGTTTGAACTGAGTCTTTCATTTTATTGTTCATCAAATAACACTCAATATGTGAGCGCTTAATCGCCTCGCTGACTGTAAATTGTTATTGAAAAAACCGAACTATAATATGTAGTTCAAGTGAGAACACTCAACCGAAAATATAAAAGAAGACAAACAGAGAGATGCCTAGGTCGCTAAGGAAAAACGGTCAACTGTTATTTGCGAGCTCTTGTTAACGTTGATATGCTATGTATGTATGCTTCTTATCGACTCGAAACCAAGGAATATACATTAGGGTGGGTCAATTTTCTTCTACCCAATGCGGGTATCAAAATCGTAATCTACGATGAATTCTAAGAAGATTTGCCCAAGAAACCATAGATCTAAAATCATTTTCGAGCTTCCCATTTTAAACACCTAAGTGATTGCATAAAAAATATTTGGTTTCACTTAACATTTTTTCAACAAAAATAAAAAGTTTTAAAATTGAAATTAAAATTTTATTTTCAAAATTTTTTTTTTAAAAAATATTTTTAAAAATAAAATTACAAAAATTTGCATTAAATTACATTTGACCGTTAATTTACGCCTCTTTTAGTGCCACTCCCACTCTAATTTTCTTTACAAAAATGCCTTGAAGTATTGAGAACATATAGTTCAAGTTTCAACCCGATATCTAACCTAGTTCAAAAGTTACAGTTGTTTGCCACCAACATCGGCAAAACCAACCGCGCGCTGGATCAAAAGTAATACAAAATACATAAAAATTTTGTACCGTTTTATATGTATTTTGTACCAATTTTGATCCAGCGCGCGTATACTCGATTTTGTATACGGATTTATTATAATTCCGAGTAAAACTAGCTTAAGCTGCCATATGGTAGCAGAATACTTGTTGTTGGAAAAAATTTAATAAAAATTACCGATTTTGAGAAAAAAAAAAAAAATTATAATTCTGCCTGAAAATATGCAATAAATTAATAATATGCCAATTTAAATTGAATTGTTTTGTGTAGTTTTGCAACTTACCGCCAGATGGCGCTTTACGCCAGTCGTTTTCGCTTCTAGTACAAATCGAAGCTTATTTATGTTTTTGTTTTATTTTGTATATAGTTGCCCTTGTAAATTAAACAAATATATGGTTTCTAGTTGCCTAATGTTGTTCATTTTTTTTCTCGATAGACAGATGGAGTTAAAAAATAATCAAGCAACAAAATTTGGATATGTTTGATCAAGTCAAAGTAAAAAGCGAACAAATAATTGTTTCATATCATGTATATTATTTTATTTTGATTTGATTTCATTTCTCATAAATGTACTCATTTAAATTAGACAGATACAGGACATATAATTTCTTATACTGTATTTAATATATATTTATTAGCAGTTAGTTGATGTTTTTGTTGTTCATTCGCTTTATGGTTTAGGAATTCTTGTGCTTGTTAATTTAACTATTTGTTATGAATCTTTTGGGGATTTGGGATTTACGTATATTATTTTCGCAAATACAAGTATATGCTGCTGCTGTGGTAAGCGCTGTATGGCATATTCATAAATTGTTTAAATAGTATCTTTTATATAAATATGCAATATGTTTGTAACAATATTTAATGGTAATTATGCAAATAATTAAACTAAAGTGAAAGCTTTTTCCTTTAAATGTACATCTTGTAAATTGGTAGTAGCAAAAACTTAATGCTACATTTACAATAGATTTTGTTTTGTTTTTGTTTTTCTTTTTGTTTTAAGATATTTTGGGTTATGGTATAAAAATTTGATACCGTCGTACAATTTGTTACTTAAATATAATTTGGGGATTTTTGGTTATTATTTACAAAACAGTGTTTTATATTAGACAGTGTTTAACATTTAATGTTGTATTTTTCTCACTTTCTCTTTTTTTATTTTTTTTATTTTTTATCGGGTCGTGTTGACCTTACGCAAATGGTCACCAAGTGGTTTTGGAGAAATACAGTGAATAGAATGAGTTTTGGAATGAGTGCTATTTTCGTGAAATTTGGCTTTAATTTCATTTTTGCTTTATGTTTTTGGGCAATTTGCATTTTTAACAAGTGCGCTAAAAAGTGCAATCTACATTTATCGGATGCTGGCGAGTGTAAAAGGATGATAGATTAATGGATTTATAGATTTATAGATTGGTGCAAATGTAAACTTCTTGGAACTGCTTTGGAACCTGTTTGCGAAAGTAGTGCAAGAAATTTCATTTGTGTGATTGAACATCAAGTGGTGTGTGTGTGTGTGTGTGTGTGTGATGTGTGGGGCAGTTTCCATTAGCGTTCAGTTACAACGCATAAATTTGGCATGTAAGAAGTTATATAATTTCAGGGACACTCTATTCAGCTCCCGCTGAGCTGTCCGGGGTAACATTGGAGTCCAAGCTGGCGCAGTCGGATTCCGGATCCTGATTCTCCGAGTAGTTGGCAGCCTCCTGCAGACGCATCAACATATTAAGCTGCAATAAATATAAAGACGATTAGATAAGCTCTTTCATGGCAACAAAAATGGGCTAATCCTGAGTTGCGGACGTTACATTTGCATGTTTAAACTGATACAGCTCGCAGTCATATTGGTGCATTTAAATGAAATTTGAAAAGCTTTACTGTTTTTGGAAAAAAATTAGGCTTTCTGCAAGTTCCGTTGCGGCCTTTATAAAGAATGGAAGTTGATTTCAAGTTAACGTCCTTTTGCGCATTTTGCATAATAAACCAAAAAAATCCATATACAAAAAAATGAAGTGGAACATATGACCATATCGGTCCAGCATCAAACATAAAGATAAGTAGTCTCGTTAATTACAAAATCTTGGTTATTTACACACTTTTTTCAAATTTTTAATATATAATAAAATATCTTTTCGATACGGTTTTTATTTTAAATGAGCTAAACTTTCAGACAACCGTTTTGTCCCCTTTTTGACCTTTGAAAATGCTCTTTTTTTTTAAAGAATTACTGAATTATTAAGAGGAATTAATTGATTAGGCTCGGCCATGAAAAACCAAACCACAGTAAAACCATTTTGTTTTTGTTATTCACAGCCTGAAAATGTAGCTGGCAACTTTAGACTTTTGCCCTTGGATTAAAAATGTTCGTATTAGCCCAAGTATCGCACTCACCAATGGATCCTGTTCTTGGCCATTGCTGAGGGCCACGCCCTCTAGGCCCACGTCCTCGGCATTGATCTGGCGCAGCGGCGGCACAGAGTCTGGGCCATAGGGCCAGGGATATGAGTTGCGTATGAAGGCCGAGGGATCGTTCCAGGCGCCGCCGCGTCGTCCGTAGAGCTGGACGCCCTCGCGCACCGCCTCGACGAGGTAGGGCGACAGATGGTAGTTCCAAATGTCGGTGAACCACACTTGGGAGTCCTTGAGGTCCAGCGGACAGGAGAGGAACAGACGCGGTCCGATGGTCACATCACTGGAGCTGTGCACCTCCAGAAAGCGATTGATGTGCTGCCACACGGATGGCAACCAGGCCAAAACCGCAGCCAGCTCCGGCTGTGAGTGTTGCGTCTGCAACTCCAGTTGGAAGAGACGGCGACGCAGGAATCGACCCAGAAATCCCTTGACTGGTTCCATGTGATTCGCGGTTAGCACCTGTCAATGACAATCGGAGAGATTCAAGCTTAGATGGGCATTAGTCTGATGAAAAGGACACTTACCCAGCGGAAGTTATGATGCAGCTGCAGATTGGTGGTGTTGCAAGTCGCCTGTGACATGGTGCCAATGATGCAGGGCAGCTTGGTGGCAGGTCCAGCGCTGAGCAGACAGGAGAAGACGTCGCCCAGCGCCGAGGCATGATGCAAATTGTCCAAGATGATCACAGATGGCAGCTCCGAGACGCCATTGGCAATGGCCGCCTGCTCGGCGATGTGTCCCAGATATTGACGCAGATCCTTCGAGGTCTTGTGGTCCACGCTGCAAGCGGAAATAGTTTAGAAATGTTGCACAATTGGCTCACAAAACTCCAAGCCAGGGACCGTAATCATTATGAGTTATATTATAAAAATTACATTGTAATGATTATTTAAAGATTTTTCATGATTTTCTTCAATGATAATGAATAAAAAATAATACTGCCAAGTAATCATTAATTGTAATTTTTTTTCACTCAAAATAAAACTCACTTTTAAATAACTTTACGTAACCATTTAAAGATTTGTTTTTGCGTTTGGGTTTCTGGGTCTGGGTTTTTTTTCGAAGGGATATGCGAAAATACTGGGTGAAAATCCTAAGCAAAAGGCATGTATTTAATGTGAGTTTTATTTTGAGCAAAATAAAATAAAAATCATAATTATAATGATTATTTGTTAGTTTTATTTTTTCAGTCAAATTTAATCATTATCATTATTTTATTGTATGTGGGCATTTTCGTAAAATTGATCAAAAACTCACATCTTGTGAAAATTTTTTTCACAAATCTTTTCAAGTTATTTATTTAAGCAATATACGCTTGAAGAAATTCAATAGGATGAACGTATACATAAGTTCAACATTGAAATAAATGTACTTTTTCTATATTTTTATAAAAATTTTTTGAAAATTGACTTCCAAAATGAACTGTTTGTACTTTAACGATTACACTAAGTACGATAGTAAGATTGTAACTGAACCATTTTAATACATAGAAATACATATATTGAGTGTTTAATATAAAACAAGTTTTACAAACTGTTTTCGACATATCGAATAAAATTTGATAAACAAATTCTTGCAACAAACTAGGTGGAAATCTTGTCACGTTGGCAATATAGCGTTACAAATTACTAATAAAACTTGTAAAATAAATAAAATGATAGCAACATATCAAAATTATTTCTAAATGGGAAATTTACATAATTTTATTATGGCTTAAGAGTATTTTCTTCCAAATTACTCGCCACATTTCGCAGACTTCCGCATTTGTCAAGATCAAGTCAAACATGACTTTCTTTTTTCGTCGCGTTCGCGATGCATTGTTTTCTATAAATAATTCAAGAACGACAAGTCTTCAAAGCTTATCTTTTATAATAAAAATAGTGTTGATGAAATTAACTAAACACGTGAGAATAAATTTTTGAAAATGTCAACTTTAGCCATTTGTTTTTTCATTTAAAGCAGCGTTGGGCACGAAATCTGAATTCGTTAGCAGCCGCTGATTCCCGGAGCCATTGCGTGCCCACCGCTGATTTAAAGACGTACAAATGTCGCGTTCTAGATTCTGGAAATACTCATATCTAGTCATTGAATTTTTGATGTGAAAAAAATGTCAATAATCGTTATTTTGCGGTCCCTGCTCTAAGCGCGTCACTTACTTGAACGTGGCTATGGCCTCCGAGGGATTGCCACGGCCGCCACGCGCCACAAGGAACTCGGCGAGGCGGCGTGCCAGGTAGGACTTGCCCGTGCCGCTGGGGCCGCACAGGATGAGGCGTCGATGCTCGGTGAGCAGGCTGATATAGCGGTGGACAATGCTGCGGGGAATGAGGCTGTCGAAGGCCAGACTGCCCACACCCTGTAGGCAGATGTAGAGGGTCTTCACGTTGCCCACAATGTAGCCGCAGGGCAGAAGCTCCGGGAAACCCATTTCCGGGCCGCGTTTCGCCTCGCCCAGGTGATACGAGGTTATGGAGTCGGTGTTGAGGCCCAAATTCGTGCCGGGATCGATGCGTGCCACATAGTCCTTGAAGGTCTTGCGCACAATGTAGTCCAGGTTCTGCCAGGTCGTCTTGCCGGAGATGTACGTGCAGGCGATGACGAACTCGTTGCAACTGGCGGCCGTGAAGGCAGCGCCCGGGCGGTCCGCCTGCTGGGATTGGGCCTCCGCCTCGTGGCTGGCGATGATGGCGCCATTCGCATAGAAGTCATCCAGCTCGAGCAGCTCCTCGCAGTACTTGGCAAAGGACTCCGGCTGGCCCAAGTAGCACGCAATGGCGATCTTCTTGCCATCGCACACATCCGGCAGCTCCTCGACGGCGCTGGCCATGTGCACGGGACTGCTTAGCTGGGCCGCCTCCAGCGCCGGCGGCGGCGGCGTCAGATCAATGTGCGTGTTGGGACTCAGCGGTGCAACGGAGGCGCCACTGCCACTGCCACTGGCACTGGGCGCGGGCGGTGGCGGTGGCTCTGGTGCCGGTGCCGGCGGCATGCATTCCTCCTCCAGTTCCTCGGTCAGGCGCGGCGGCAGCTCCATGGGCGGTCGGGCATTGCCGTCGGCCAGCGAGTAACGACGCGAGGCATCCGAACCGCCGCCGCCGCCTCCACCGAGCGAACCATTCGGGCTGATGGCCTGGCCGAGACTGGCCTCGGAGCCGGCCAGCGAGCGACTGGTGACCAGTTTCTGGAGACGCTCGTTGTTCTGCTTGAGGGACATCATCTCGGAGCGCATTTTGTTCATCATGTCCTTGAGGCTCTCCAGCTGCGAGGCGGAACTGAGCGCCTCCAGCCGGATGTCCGTGAGGACGAGGTCCTTCTCTCGCAGCTGCTTCTTCAGATCCTCGACCACCTGCTGATCCTCGGGATCGATGGCATCGATGGGCTTGGCATTGTCGATGAGAGTCACCGTCTTGGCCGGACTACTCTGCTTGCTGGCGGACGCATTCGCCACGGGCAACGGAGGTGCCGGCTGTGTGGCCAATGCGGCCAGACCCAAAGGACCCTCGCCATGTCCATGACCATGACCATGTCCGTGTCCATGTCCGTGTCCATTGTGCAGTGGCGTCTTGTTGGAGCTGAGCTCGTGTTGATGATGCTGGCCCACATGGCGACTGGTCTTCGAGATCTTGGCATTGCGGGAGAAGGCCTTGGTGAAGCTGCTCCTCAGCCAGCCCTTCTTCTTGTTCGCCTTGTTCTTGTCCTGCGCCGCCGAGCAGCCCGAGCTGATCGAGTTCAAGGAGCACATCGAGTCCATGCTGTGCTGCCTCTGCATGCCCACGCCCATGCCCAAGCCATTGCCATTGCCATTGGGATTGGGATGGGGATTGGGATGAGCATGAGGATTAGCATGTCCTGGTCGCTGTGCATTGCCAGCACTGGGCACTGGCGGCGGCTTCTGCTGCAGCATCAGCTCGTTCTGGCTGTGGCCCTGCGTCTGGACGCCCATGCTCTGCATGTGGGCGGTGGTGAGACCCGCCTGGATGGACTGCTTGCGCAACAACTCAATTGTCTGGCGCATGTCCGTCAACTCCCCGTCCTTGCGCTCCGCCGTCGCCGTCAGCATCTGCAGGCGATTCGTCATGTTGGACAGCGACTGCTCGAAAGCGGACACCACATGCGCCTGTTTAAAAAGAAAGAAGATAGGAAACAGGTAAGTTCGATTTGCCCAACAACTGCATTGAGTTCTCTCTGACTCTTGTTAATTTATCATTGCCCCCATCGCATCCTCGTCTCCCGTCTCAGCCGTCCCGTTCCCAATCACGTCTCAATCGTGCGTCGCATTTTAAGCCCTGTTTTATATGCAAGCGACTCCTCAACCAACCGAGAACAACAAAAACAACTAGAAGAAGAATGGAACCAACAACTGATGCAACAACTGCGATGTGCACTAGAGATGTGCGTGTGAAAAAAACATCGCAAGACAGATGCATTAAGATTTAAGCCAGGGACTGCAAAGTAATAGTTGACTTTAAAAAAAATTTAAGCACAGAAAAGCGTCCTAGAAGAGTGGACATATGTAATTACTCTTATTTGCAATTTATAATTAAAAAATTATTTGCAATTAAGGTACTGCATTCTGTGCCTGCTACCCAGGTTTCAGTGAAAGAAAAGGGCATTTTCTGCTCTTAAATTAGTAATGACTGATTTAAGTTGCAACCTAACTGCAGAATCTTTATAAAAAAATCATGTTCGTCAAATTAAATAAATAGAAAACATAATACCATATGAACTTTTTAATCTATGGGTCTGAGAAGCCAACAAGAGTCATATATATATATTTATTTATTTACAATAGCTTTAACAAAATACAGTAATGAAATAACAAAAATAGAAGCAAAAACAAGTCTCGCTCCGAATTTTTATTATTTAAATTAGTCTTAATAATTAGGGTATTCAGAAACTCTGATATTTGGGTTATTTTAAAAAGTGCTATATTTTGTATGTTTTTGAAATCAGCCAATAACTCTTATTTTTCAATATTTTGAATACAAAATCATAATCGTTGCGGTGCTTGATTTAAAATCGTTGTTTTCCTCGAAATAACACTGAATTTATAAAACCAGCAGTTACGAAAATTGTATGACAGATTAAGATATATGTATCTGTTCCAGTTTAGGAATATTATCAGCAGTGTATTTAATCTCAGTTTAACTAATCTTTGTTTTTTAACTTAGCTCTAAAATATTCAAAGTAAATAATGTGGTGCGTGTCACGTTATTCAAAGTACTTCAACACGCTGTCATCTCTAGTCTGAGCTGTCATACTAAATGACTCATAGCTTATGACAGAGCCTATTTAAGCGACGCTTTACAAACTTTTTACAAAACTTGCTTTATAACTCCCTCAATCTGGCCGACGACTGTCCAGACACCTGTGCCATAAACAAGCATTAGAAGGCTCTGTTTCCAACCAACTCCAGTAAGCCACAGAGAGAGCTCCAGGCAACCAGGCGGGAGGACGGAAAGACGGGAAGACAACTCAACCTCTCGCCAGGCACAAGTTCATGAAAAAGTCAGCGTGGAATATTTTTATGATGCGACGTGACCGACGAGCGTCGTTTTGCTTTCTGAGAGGTCATCACAAATAGATAGAGAGGGAGAATAAGACAGGGAAAATCAAAGAAAGAGAATAATTCAAACTCAAACCCGAAACTGTCTCGGAATCGGACTAACTACTTGAAGCTAATGAGCGCTATTAGAGTCGAAAATAAAGTGACTCAGCGCGGAAGTTGTAATTGCAATTTGTTGACCAGACATAACGACGGAAGAGAGCATAATGCGAGGGAGCATTTTAAAAGGGCAGTGGGACAGAGAAAGAGCTAAAAAAAATGCACAATGAACTCAACTTTTATTCAGAAACTGAAACTGCAACTCGTCAAGTAATTGACTTAGGAAACAAACTAAAAGCCTTCATTTATCATTGTACGTAGAATTTATGTTTGATCTTGGATAATAGGTTTGCCGGAAGCAGTTACAGTAATCACTCGATAAAAGAACTCCAATTAACGTAAAGATTTTAGTTACTGCAGTAAGAACTATAACTAAGGAAACTTTTGAAAAATTCAACTTTACAGCGAATCTTTTTAAGCGAGAAATCACTGTACTTGCGCTTTAGCTGAATTTCTTACTTTTTGGATAAATTCATATGGCGTATGATTTGTAAGAAATTTATTATAATGTCCTTGCCTTTGTTTATTATTAGGACAACATCAATATATTTTTTATAGAAATGAAAACTCAGGTGACTTTAAAACTAAATAACCAGTTTGTATAGAAACTGTTAAACGAATCTATCTTTAACAACTCAACTTACCTCCCTAAACTAAAACCATTCTTATGTAATTTATATTCTAGTAAATTATATTCTATTCTATTCAATTATAATAAAATTAGCTTGATCACAGCTTGCTTAAAGTAAAAATGAATTTGCTATGAAACTAAGTTTTAAGCTATAATCAAAGCAAAGAATTTTTGTAAAATAAATTGTTTTGCTGCTTCTCGCTCTTTTCCAACTCTCTGTCTCCTCTCTATAGCTTGCTTTTTACCATTCAACTAACTCGGTTAATTAAACGTTCAATTAACATTAGCATTGGCATGTGGTTGTTTCACTGGAAATTCAATTAGTTATTCAATCGTTTAGAAATAGGAATAAATGATATCATCGCATTCGATAGTTGCGCTAAACTACAAATAGGAAGACTTTACTTTAGCATTTAGATAAATAATTTACATGACTATTGCGCTTACTTATTAAGCTACTCTTTTATCATTTCATCTTCTCTTACTTCCCCTCCGACTTCGGGTGCTTTTTACGTGCCCATGTTTCGTTTATTGATAAGCATCTAACACGTTTCACATTTTAATTTGCGTGCCGCTTATGCAAATTAAGTCAAGTCGACACGCTCAGTAGTGTGAGGCAGCATTCTGCTGGCCTCACAACACACATAGTATTTGCCAATGTCAACGTTGGCAACGCTGGTGTGACCAGAAAGGGATCAGCTGGGAACATGGATCAATTGGCAACGCCAGTTGAACCAGAAGATCACGAAGAACTTTTCGTTCGTTCATCTGGTTCTAAGGAACAACGAACAGGAGCGTGATCGTTCACCAAGGTGAACCTATGAGAAAACATGGTGGAATTTCCGCCACGCCAGCCGGCTTCACTTTTCTGACGGGCTTGGTAGCGTCGACATCGGCAGTAGCAAAGCGGAAAAATAACGAGTGCAAAACCCAGAGACAACGACAACAACAACAGCAGCAGTGATATTTTTCTCAAAGTGCACATGCGCTCCTCGTGCCAACAACAACAACAACAGCAGCAGTGATATTTTTTTTCAAAGTGCACATGCGCTACTCGTGCCAACAACAACAACAACAACAACAGCAGCAGTGATATTTTTTTTCAAAGTGCACATGCGCTACTCGTGCCAACGCCAACCACAACAGTAGCCGTGGTATTTTTTTCAAAGTGCACATGCGCTCCTCGTGCCAACAACAACAACAACAGCAGCAGTGATAATTTTTCAACGTGCACAGGCGCTACTCGTGCCAACGCCAACAACCACAGTAGCCGTGGTATTTTTTTCCCAAAGTGCACATGCGCTCCTCGTGCCAGCAACAACAACAACAGCAGCAGTGATATTTCTTTTCAAAGTGCACATGCGCTACTCGTGCCGCCACCAACCACGGCAGTAGTAGCAGCCAGTGCAGCCGCACCAACGTTATTTCGAAAGTCTCGTGAAGGGCAATCCCTCCGAGCAATCTACGGTCACCGGCCGGCAGCGTTGAAGGCCGCACGCGAAGTGCGAGCTGTAGCCACTGGAGCGAGGAGCCACCTGCGGAGGCAGAAACTTTGAATAGAAAAGTAGCGCCGCATTTTAAACGGCGGGTAAGCTGGCCCGCGGCCTCTGTCCTCTTTTCTTTCTTGGCTCCGCCTATGGAGCAGTAACACTATCCTTCCCTGTATGTGCGAATATAGAAATATTGTAGATAAGAAATAAAAATAAAACCATGTGGCTTAACAGTTTTTGTAACGAGAATGGCGATGTTGTCCCTTTTTGTGGTACGGGTGAATTTCTCCTTCTTATTTTCTTTTCAGTTAGCTTGCTGTGAGCCCTAGGAGGAGGAGACGCATGTTCGCGACGACCGGCTGGGTTTGGTCCACCGGAGGTGGCCCAGGAATAGAGATACGATTTTTATCGTTTCTATTCCGGAGCCCTCACCGGGGATCAGACCTGAAAACACTGGAGTCCGGTCCGTGGGCCAAGTCATCATCGGATGAGCTTGGTGTCCACGGATCTGACCCAGCGGCCGGTTCTGTGCGGCGTTGGGGGGGAGGCGTCCTTGGAAAGAGAGACACCGTATTCTTACGACCTCTCCTTTCGGGGATTCCTCTCATTCCGGGGAGGAGGGAAATCGTTTTCTTACGATCTCTTCTCTCCGGGATGCATCCTCTAGCGTCGTCGGAACGGAACGAACGTGCGTCCCAAATCCAAACCGAGGGGCTCAGGAGGTACGAGAAGGATGACGCAACGGGCATCGGGAGTCCCTACTCGTCCTCCTGGGCCAATCTTGGGCTCACATCAAGGTCATCTAAGCCGATTTTCGAGCGGGAACGTCCGCTTAGACGCTGACGAGCCCGCCGCTCTTGCCAGCCGTCCCAGATGTTATATAAATTTTCTGTAGCAGACCCTGGCCGGACTGAGACGCCGACCTCGGCTGGAAAAGCTTCGTTACAGATGGCGCCCGAGCAGGGACGTCTGGAACAAAAATTCCTATTAGGCATTTTTTTTGACATCGTGAGCATCGATATCGGCCAACCATATTTCCTCCCTTATCAGACATCATGCCATTTATCGTTACAAAAACAGGGTATTGTAGAGTAGCTACAATATTACATTCTTGCATTTTTTTTTGAAAAAAAATGCATATGAAAGCGAGCCCGTCAGAAAAGTCAAACACGGGATTTTCACAAGCACAGGATTTTCATTTCGCCCACCAGACGCAGAGACCTTAAAGCCCTTGTAGCTAGCAGTACAAACAAAATACCGTGTAGAATGTTAGACATTTCAATTTTTCTCACGCGGCATTTTTTTTTCTCATGCGATATTTTTCCACGCTGCATTTTTTTCCACGCGGCATTTTTCCCACGTGGCATTTTTTCACGAGCAGCGAATTTTTTTCGCCTGCCCGAAATATTTTTTCTCTTCCCTCACGCGCAAGTTATATTTTTGGGAAAGTATGCTCAAATGCGAAAAGTCAAGTTCTCGGAAGAGGCGATAGAGCCGTTCTTCAGCGAGGATTTGGACGAGGGACAGGAGGATCAATATATTTACCGCCAGGAAAAGTGTGCGAAACCAAAGAGAAGCTCGACTAAGACGCTGCGATATTTTTTTTGAAAAAAAAAAGGCGAATATTTTTTTGAAGGGTAGTTTTTTTCGAAGGGTCATATTGCATAGTCTCCATTTTTTTTCCTCTCTTCATGACCAGTAGCAGCGTGCCCAGAAAGTAGCAGTACTAGTTCGCAGCACAGAGGGAGATTTTTGTTGCTGTTTCCAGATCGCGAGAGAACGGGAGAGAGGAGCAGAGCTACTACGCGAGCAGAGTCACGACGTAAGCAGAGCATCAACGTAAGCAGAGCCGCGACAGAAGCAGAGCAACAGCAGAAGCAGAGCAACAGCAGAAGCAGAGCAACAGCAGAATCAGAGCAACAGCAGAAGCAGAGCAGCAAAAGGTACCGCGGGCAGAACCCCAGGCGAGCTCTGTCGCTACAAGGGCGGGCAGCGCTACAAGCTGGCTCTGTCGCCACGAGCGCGGGCAGAATTCCACACTAGCGAATTCTGCGCCTCGTGTGCGAGCAGCAGCCACAAGCTAGCTCTGGCGCCACAAGGGCGAGCAGCAGCTACGAGCGGGCTCCTGCGCGGTGCAGCGCGTCGACGTCAACAGCGATCGCCACAGACTTCATGGCTCGAACCGAGGCATCGAGGAGGAGAGTCAGTTTGGGACCAGCAAAGCGATCGGATCATAGCTGAGAGGAGCGGTTTTTAAACGTGGGGCCAAAGTCAGCATGGCGGAGGATGGGCACTTCATTGTCTGCAAAGCACGTGTCAAGATTATGCAACATACCATATCTGGTATTGCCAACTATCGTCGACAAAGTGTTCTTGGGTTTAGACTTTCGTGCGCCATCCTAGCCGTCTTGCACTGCGGCTCGTCAACCGAAGTTGACACCACGAGGTCATCGAGTTTCATGTGTGCTGCTATGTAACCATCCGCGCCATCACAGCGAGTCAGGATTTCCATCCCGGTTGGAATATGGCGGCATTTAGTGAAGCATATTCGTCCCATCCTGGCAGTGACCACAGAGATTCATGGCGGTGCCGACAGAAGCACGCGTCATCCCAGCAGTGACCACCGAGATTCATGGCGGTGCCGAGCAGGCATGCGCCATCCCAGCAGTGACCACAGAGATTCATGGCGGTGCCGACAGAGGCACGCGTCATCCCAGCAGTGACCACGGAACCCATGGCGGTGCCGGCAGAGGCACGCGTCATCCCCGCAGTGACCACAGAGATTCATGGCGGTGCCGACAGAAGCACGCGTCATCCCCGCAGTGTCCACCGAGATCCACTGGCGGTGCCGAGCAGGCATGCGCCATCCCAGCAGTGACCACCGAGATTCATGGCGGTGCCGACAGAGGCACGCATCATTCCAGTAGTGACCACCGAGATTCATGGCGGTGCCGACAGAGGCACGCGTCATCCCAGCAGTGACCACAGAGATTCATGGCGGTGCCGGCAGAAGCACGCGTCATCCCAGCAGTGACCACCGAGACACATGGCGGTGCCGGCAGAGGCACGCGTCATCCCAGCAGTGACCACCGAGACACAGGGCGGTGCCGACAGAGGCATGCGTCATCCCAGCAGTGACCACAGAGATTCACGGGCGGTGCCGACCAGACACGCTTTATCCCAGCAGTGACCACAGAGATTCATGGCAGTGCCCGCAGAGGCATGCGCCATCCCAGCATTAACCACCGAGACTACTGGCGATGCCAACGAGGCATGCGTCCGTTCAAGAGAAGACCCACGAGCCGCCATCTAACCATCCGCGCCACTACGGCGAGGCAGGATTTTCATCCCGGCTGGAAGACGGCGGTGGATAGGCCGACATCAGATTAATTCCTCTCTTTTGACTAATTCTAGAATCAACAGCAAAGAACACCGCGAAGGACGCAGCGAAGCTCACAGCAGGGAATACAGCCGGACCAGGCGATCCGTCCGCACAAGTAAAGCATCACGAAGACCCCTTCGGGGGAACCACAGCCGGACCAGGCGACCTGTCCGCACCAGCACAGACACATCACGAAGCACGAACCACAGCCGGACCAGGCGACTTGTCCGCATCCGCACCAGCAAAGCATCACGAAGCACGAACCACAGCCGGACCAGGCGACCTGTCCGCACCAGCAAAGACACATCACGAAGCACGAACCACAGCCGGACCAGGCGACCTGTCCTCACCAGCACAGACACATCACGAAGCACGAACCACAGCCGGACCAGGCGATCTGTCCGCACAAGCAAAGCATCACGAAGACATCCAATTCGGAGAACCACAACAGGGAAACGCTGCCCTGGCCTGGCGAGCCAAAAGCTAGTACATCAAGACCCAAAGGCGGCACACTACGTAATTTTTACCGAGACCCCTCCGCGGGCACAAGCGAGAACCGGATCCGCACAGCAAAGACGACGCCCCAACAACGCTAGCTCCGAGAGACGAAAGCGACCATGACACGAAGATGACTGATTAAACCCGTTCCACCGGGCCAAGTTCCTGGGGACCACTGGAAGATGGGGAGCCATCTCAACGTCCCTACCCCGTCGGGGAAACCACAGCCGGACCCGGCGACCTGTCCGCATCGCACCGGAGCCACACGAAGAACACCCCTTTGGGGGAACCACTACAAGGATCCATTCCGCCCCCCAGGATGACGACAGCCTTTCTTTTCCCTCCCCGAAGTAAAGGGGGAGTGTGAGGCAGCATTCTGCTGGCCTCACAACACACATAGTATTTGCCAATGTCAACGTTGGCAACGCTGGTGTGACCAGAAAGGGATCAGCTGGGAACATGGATCAATTGGCAACGCCAGTTGAACCAGAAGATCACGAAGAACTTTTCGTTCGTTCATCTGGTTCTAAGGAACAACGAACAGGAGCGTGATCGTTCACCAAGGTGAACCTATGAGAAAACATGGTGGAATTTCCGCCACGCCAGCCGGCTTCACTTTTCTGACGGGCTTGGTAGCGTCGACATCGGCAGTAGCAAAGCGGAAAAATAACGAGTGCAAAACCCAGAGACAACGACAACAACAACAGCAGCAGTGATATTTTTCTCAAAGTGCACATGCGCTCCTCGTGCCAACAACAACAACAACAGCAGCAGTGATATTTTTTTTCAAAGTGCACATGCGCTACTCGTGCCAACAACAACAACAACAACAACAGCAGCAGTGATATTTTTTTTCAAAGTGCACATGCGCTACTCGTGCCAACGCCAACCACAACAGTAGCCGTGGTATTTTTTTCAAAGTGCACATGCGCTCCTCGTGCCAACAACAACAACAACAGCAGCAGTGATAATTTTTCAACGTGCACAGGCGCTACTCGTGCCAACGCCAACAACCACAGTAGCCGTGGTATTTTTTTCCCAAAGTGCACATGCGCTCCTCGTGCCAGCAACAACAACAACAGCAGCAGTGATATTTCTTTTCAAAGTGCACATGCGCTACTCGTGCCGCCACCAACCACGGCAGTAGTAGCAGCCAGTGCAGCCGCACCAACGTTATTTCGAAAGTCTCGTGAAGGGCAATCCCTCCGAGCAATCTACGGTCACCGGCCGGCAGCGTTGAAGGCCGCACGCGAAGTGCGAGCTGTAGCCACTGGAGCGAGGAGCCACCTGCGGAGGCAGAAACTTTGAATAGAAAAGTAGCGCCGCATTTTAAACGGCGGGTAAGCTGGCCCGCGGCCTCTGTCCTCTTTTCTTTCTTGGCTCCGCCTATGGAGCAGTAACACTATCCTTCCCTGTATGTGCGAATATAGAAATATTGTAGATAAGAAATAAAAATAAAACCATGTGGCTTAACAGTTTTTGTAACGAGAATGGCGATGTTGTCCCTTTTTGTGGTACGGGTGAATTTCTCCTTCTTATTTTCTTTTCAGTTAGCTTGCTGTGAGCCCTAGGAGGAGGAGACGCATGTTCGCGACGACCGGCTGGGTTTGGTCCACCGGAGGTGGCCCAGGAATAGAGATACGATTTTTATCGTTTCTATTCCGGAGCCCTCACCGGGGATCAGACCTGAAAACACTGGAGTCCGGTCCGTGGGCCAAGTCATCATCGGATGAGCTTGGTGTCCACGGATCTGACCCAGCGGCCGGTTCTGTGCGGCGTTGGGGGGGAGGCGTCCTTGGAAAGAGAGACACCGTATTCTTACGACCTCTCCTTTCGGGGATTCCTCTCATTCCGGGGAGGAGGGAAATCGTTTTCTTACGATCTCTTCTCTCCGGGATGCATCCTCTAGCGTCGTCGGAACGGAACGAACGTGCGTCCCAAATCCAAACCGAGGGGCTCAGGAGGTACGAGAAGGATGACGCAACGGGCATCGGGAGTCCCTACTCGTCCTCCTGGGCCAATCTTGGGCTCACATCAAGGTCATCTAAGCCGATTTTCGAGCGGGAACGTCCGCTTAGACGCTGACGAGCCCGCCGCTCTTGCCAGCCGTCCCAGATGTTATATAAATTTTCTGTAGCAGACCCTGGCCGGACTGAGACGCCGACCTCGGCTGGAAAAGCTTCGTTACAGTAGAAACAACAAATAGCAATGAGTATTTAAAGTAAATGAAAAATAAGTCAACAAATGCTGAAAGCAAATTATTGACCAGCTTTAGAACTTGAGCGTTCAGCGAGTTCAAGGACGCCAATTAAATTGTCCACTTGATTGAGCTGAGATAATTCCTCTCAATTCACTTATTGGTTGATTTTTTATTTCCCCTTCTCTACCCTGTCTTAACACTCTCTTCTCTAACTGCCACAATTAACGTTATTTACAATCTTTTCCAATCGAACTTCCCTAACTCGAAGCACCATTATCCAAAGAAAATGTTCGAGTTATGGAGATATTCTACTTCTTAAGAGAGAAATTCGAATTTTAGAAGTTCGCCTTACGGAATTTCAACTGTATTTTCATTTTAAATTCAAGGCTTTAGTATTTTCTCAGTGTTATCCAACACTGGAGCGACACTCCCAAGGAATATTCTCTTTAGTTATTGTAAGTATTTATTTACTTGTTAATTCAATCTAATCACAAGTTGGGCAGAGCTCAAAAATAGCCACAGTGTTATCCAACACTGGAGTTATACTCTCCTTTTTATACCTCCTTCGTTGCATTGCATATCTCTCAATACAAACTTTTCTTTGCATCTATTAAATTGCTTGATAATTCAGTCTAATTGCTCAGCCCAAGTCGGGCAAAGTTTTAAAATACCATCAAGATGTTGTTCAACACTGGCGCAAGTTTGTGTCTCTGTGTATTGTTGTGTCACGTTACTCATACGCAGCGTAATCAATTTCTATGTTTGCCTCTTGCCACGTGCTACGTGCGGCGCTTGCACAAAACGATGCCGACTTTTATCTCGAACAAATAATATGAAAAGAGTGCGGTGCCAAAAGGTGTTCCCTGCCGAGCATCCCCAGCATCCTAGGGGCTGCCACCTGAGAACTCTCGCTACGTGGCTTTTAATTTGAAGCTGTTGATTTTAATGTGTTCCGTGTGTGTGATTCAAATAGGCAGTGGCAAGATTTGGCTTTGGAATGCTATGCAGCTGGAGGCACGTTTTGCCAAGCGTTAAATATAATTTAATTAGTCTGGCAACGCCAGCGCAAGGGTTTGTCAAACTTTCTTGGCATGTTGCCTAATTAGATAATAATGAAAATGAGCAGGCAGCAGGGTAATGGAAATAAGAATTGTAATTGTGTTGATGAAACAGATAATAACCGTTTGCTCGTGCTTACAGGGTATACAAATAACAAGCGATTGAAACTGACAACGAAAAATAAAATGCATGAAAAACTACAAAACAAACGGAAGTGCAGCCAACTCATAATGAACAGCAACAACAACTGCAACAACGGCAACAATAGCAACACTTGCAACAGCAGCAACATATTTGCAACAGACAAATATTCACCCCTTTTGGTATTTACAGTAGCTGCAGACTGTTAAACTTTGCAGTGACTCCCAAACTTCTGCCGCGCTTAGTGCAATATGTTGCTGTTGCAAGAGTTGTAGTTGTAGTTGTTGCTGTTGTTGTTGTTGTTGTTGCACTTCATTAGCACAGAGATGGCAACGAAGCGTAGAGAGACGCGTTCCGCCTCGATTAACAATGCTAACGCAAAAGGGAGAGCAAGCAAAACAGACAATCAGCGAGACAGGGAGAGAGAGAGAGATAGAGAGAGAGAGAGGAAAAGAGACAGACTAGCAGCCAGTGCTGCAGGGCTGCATATGCTAAATGAACAACAACAGCAACAAGAATTGCCAACTTTAATTTGACTGTCAATGTTGCTGGCGCGGGAGTTGCTGCTGTTGCTGCTGCTGTTGCAGAGTTGAATTTATTGCTGGCAATTCAACGGATATCACAAACCAAAGTTCAAGTTCAATGGCAGCAACAAGAGCGACAACGACAACATCGACAAGTTGGCAATCAAACAACTTGCTTTCTAGTCAAAAAAATAAAATTGCAAATTAAACTAAGCGTAACAACTGCTAGTTGTTGTTGCTGTTGCTGATAGTGTTGCTATCAGCTTTAGATAATAATAAACTATTGATAAGGCGGCAGCGGCCTTCGATTAGCTACACAGTTAGTTTAGATCTTAAGTAGGTCGACAGCAATAGGAGCATGTTGTTGCCGTTCCTATGCTCCAGATACATACATTAATCATGTGCCACCACTTGACAATTGCTGCAAACATCGGGCTGCCATGTGTTGCCACTGTCTGTGGCAGCAACAGCTGTAGGCGTGTGCCCTTTAACCTTTCAAATGATTTATGCAGCTATTGCAACTGCAACCACACTTGACATTTGTGTGCCCAGATAAAAGCAGAATCCCTGAATAACAGCAACAATTGTCACTGCCATTTGATATATTGTGCGAGGGCGTTTTGTGTGGTAGGCGTGGCAGCAGGAATTGGAAATTTCTTTAGCGTTCGCTCAAGGCCAGTGAAAGTTTGGCGTATTCATAATGAATGATTAATAAAGGTCACAGATCAAGTTGCAAGTTGCAAGTTGAAAGTTGCAAGCTGCAAGTTGAAATTATTAATTTGCTGAACGCTTTTTTTAGCCTCAGAGGTCTGATGATTTTGACCTTTATGTCAAGGGCAATTTTAGACTTCTTACTCAAGGTGAGATTGATTTGTTATGATATTTTGAATTGTGAGAAAAAAGTGGGATAAATCAAATAATTTTAAAAACTAAAAATTCTTAGAATAAAAATATAATTCAACATTAAAAGAAAAAAAAAGTGTGGTAGATTTGAATTAAATTATCTGATGATTACATTAATTTCAAGGGAATAAGTATAGAAAAATCATTTCAAAGACTTGTCTAACTTGGCTTTTTTTTAGAATTTCATAGAATTCTAAGTAGACTAGTGTAGATAACTGCAGTGGGCTATTCTACATATACATCATTATCATGGTTGGACATTAGATAAGATAACATACACCTATATTAATATTGTTTAAAGTAGCTGAAAGTCTGCGTTGATCTTTATCTAATCTAAGGTTTTAGTCAAGCTGCAAACTTATTAGAGTTTGCTTCAATTCAAATATTTTAAAGTTTCATTTCAGTGTACCTTAATCTGAGCAATATCAATTGATAAGTCATGTACAAAAATCCAAGATGACTTTTTAATTAATTTACTTTGAATCAAATTTTTTTCTGATAATAAAATGCAAAGTTTATGAACATATCTTGGGTTTTTATGTGCTCATTGAATTACGCCCAGAAAACTTTTCTGTGAGGCCTTTTAACCTGAGCTGATCATATCAGATCTGCCGCCACATAATAAACTGATTAACAAACTAATCCATTCCGATTGCTTGTGTTTCTCTGAATGTATATTTGTGTAGCCAAAGATGCGACATGCGCATCATTGCCACTTGGCTGAGTTTGGGTCAGGAATTGGACTTTTATCGAGGAGTCGACGGACAGTGTGCAAAAATAGCAAATCATCATTAAGATCTTGTGTATAAACTGTGATCAAGGAGGAGGAGGATTGGCTATAATGCCTGAAGTGAGAGAAACGGCACCACAGACACACTGAACCCACACGGATCCAGCAATCTAAATTCACATTAACAGTCAGAGTTAAAGTCAAAGCCTTTGATCTTGCGCCGCCTTGAAAGAGCTGTACAGTGAGTGCAACAAAGTGTGGACAGTGGCTGCTAAAACATAAAGACAAAGTCTGCAGTTTTCATTATTTACACAACAATTCTACAGTTTATCAGTTATTCATTTCTTTAGTTCTTCAGTTTCCAACTCTCTCATCTCTTTCAATGCAATTTTCATGATACTGAAAATTTGTGGCTCGCATTTGGCAATACACAAATTTTGTGGTTTGGCTAATGGCCAGACTAACAGCAACAGCAACAAAAACAAAAACAACAACAACTGTGACTTACGATACCCCCAAGTGTGGATTAAATTGATGTGAGCACGGGAACTTACCTGTAAAGAAAAGAGAAGAGAAAAAGAGATTGTAAATTTCAACTGCAATTTATATTATGTGGACAAGCTCGTAAAGTGCAAATTGCAAATGGGCAATTTAAGAATTGGTTTTGTACATTAGATTCGATAAGATAGGGTAGGTAATTTGCAGCCAATAGGATAAGCTAGAAGATTAGAGTTGACTAATTGCATAGAAAGTCGCAAAAATAACGGAAAAATTCTTAAAGATAATATTGTATAACACTAAACTAGATATTGAGTACGAGTTGCTTAATTACTGGTAAAAGCACTATATAAATTTGGACAGAATTAATATTTCCAAACATAATTTTCTCAGTTTAATTATAATACATCGAAATTTAATTATATCAATACAGATTTAAACTTTCAAATGTTCAAAAAAACTTAAAGTTTGATTGAGAACTGAATTTTCAAAACTTCTTAAGTCTTAAGATACTCAATTAGTGTATCTAATTCAAATATTGAACACGCTGTTTTCTTCCCTTTTAAAGTATCATCGATTCATGTATAGAGATCCAATGTTCCACTTAACAAATCCGCTTCATCAATTGACGATTCTCCCCCTCAAAAAAAAGACATAATCAAAATAAAACCAATACAAATTTCCACTTGGAAATCTCTGCTTTCCCCTTACCATTCGACTGTCTGCAATGACTTGACTTGTCACGATCAATGTCCATTGAAGAGCTCAGTCTGTTTGGGCTTTTATTGATTATTGGATTTCAAGACCGGAAGCCACAAGACGACACACACGTTCAGGATAACAACAAAATGTAATGTGCATGTGTTTGTTTGGGTTTAAAAATAAAACACATGGAGCTGCACAACGAAGAAACAGACCTGACAGAACTGAGACCTTTAGTTCAGCAACCAGTTTTTAGCAAGATGATTTTTACTTTAAATTTCAAATCTCTTGTTCGTTTCTTTGTTTTGCTTTTCTTTTATATTAAAAGTCTTGGTTGAGGCAGTCAGTCGGTGGTTTGTTGAGTTTATTTGTTTGTTTGTTTTGGTTTTGATTCTGGTTTACTTTATGTTTGAGTTTGCCTTTACTCTGAGCTGATTTCCTTGGGGAGACGAAGTCTGTCTGTCATTCGTCCTGTCTGCACTCGTCCTCTGTCCCCGCCTGAAACCGCTTCATCATCAGTGTTCAATACTCCAACTCATGCCTTTCCTTTGTCTCTATTAAACTGAACTGCGAAACGAGTTTTTACCAGTCAAAAGGGAACTAAGAACTCCGCACTTGAAACTGGTTTCTAACCAATTCTTTTTTATTTCGGGCTAAGACACCTGTGACTCTATGAACTGCACGCTGCACGCTCACGTGCCCCCGATTGCTTGCACCTTGTTGCATAGCCGAATAAATTTATATGAATTAAGTAGATACAAATTGCATTTGTCATAAATTAAAAATTGAGCGCCCCATGGCGGCAGTGGCAGTTGCAGCTGAGCATGTTGCACAGAATTTATGAGCAAACAAACAAAAAATGAATACAAAATTCATGTTGGAAAAAATACTAAATATCAAAATAACTGCGCATAGATCAGGTGTTGCTGTCATGTTGCTTTTGACAAAAACACAGGCCGCCAAAGAGACGGAGAGAGCGAGAGTCAAGCAGTAAGTCAGTCATTCATTCAGTTAGTCAGTCAGTCAATCAATTCATTGCGCTCTCAGTGGGTTGCTTTGTGCCAGCCGCTGGCCTGGCAATTAAAATGAGCTACATTGAAAGAAAATTACATCAATTAATAATTCAAAACTATATTAAATCAATCGACTTCTGTAAAATGATAAATAAAATTAAACTGAATATTTAATTCAATTATTTCTATTCCCTTTATTTCATTTAGATTATTGAAAAGCTTAAGTCTTCATTATCATCTCTTGTACATCTTTCACCCATTTTTTTTAGTTTTCATGATTTTTTTTTAGTGTAAGAGGTACAAATTTATCTATCAGGCACTCAGTCGAGCAGTCAGCAGCCTGTCCACAATCACCACATCTCGTTTATCAAACATAAATTGTTTTAATAAGCGATGCCAAAAGATAAAAACTAACGAGTTACTTAAGGCCAGTTGAGTATCTTTGCAACTGCAACAGTTGCCCGCCTCGCAGTCCCCACCATTTACCCCTCGACTTGCCAATTCGTTGGCATTTTGTCAGCTCTCTGACGTTGTGTACAGTTTTTATTAATTAATTATGCATGGCGCTACTTAACAGATACGAGCGATACATAAAAGATTGAAAAGTATCTGCTGCGAAACTAGAACAAAACTTGAAGATTTGTCCTTGGAATCAGAGCTAAAGTGTGGGCTGAATTTAAGTTGGGTTTGGCTAAAATACAAATTAATTAATTTGATAGTAAATGTATTAACTTGAAGTCAGAAATGTATGACAATCATACATAATTGTCAGTTAAAAGATCAATATTATTATAAATAATTAAATGTACTAGCAAAGTCTTTCATCATCCTTGTTAAACTATTAACAAATGATTTGTCAACCTTTGTTACTCAGGTAAATTGAATTCGACATTTAATTAAAACATGCTATGAATTTATTGCCCATGTAAAATTATTGTCACGCCTATCAAAATCCATTGAGCAATCAAAAACACATCAATCAATTGTAAAGATTTCCTACTGATGATAATGATGTCGTTCTTGCTGACGATGACGATGATGATGATGATGACATGTCATGATAATTGCCAAATATGTAAATTTTGTATAAAATGAAATCAATTAAAGGCAATCAACATTTGGCATTCAACTTATTGAACTTCTTGAACTATTTGTTACGCTGAAATCAGCCAAGTGGTTCACAGTGCTACTCAAACTGTAATTATAATCGTTTCACACGCCCGTCAATTGGCATGGCCAAAAAAAGACTAAGCCAACCAGCTGCCAATTTCACTTTTCATTCACAGCGTCGCCTCGTCTCGAGTTACCATTAGATCTGACAGCTGTTGAACTCCCCAGATCCCCTTAGCCGCCCCTGCTCCCATCAGCCAACTCGCAGTTCCTCCTCAGCTGCTCATAAATAAACATGAAAAACGCTTTAAGAGTTGATGGCGTTTGCAGTGCCTAAAAAACAGCTTTAAAAACGCGCCAAATCAAAGTGAGTAAAGTCAAAAAAGTCGACAAGGGGCAGCGTTGCAAGGGGGCAAGGGGGCAAGTGGTTAGCTTCAAGCGGCATTAATGGCAACTTTATTTGTTTTGAAAGTTGACATTGATTGGACCCACAATTGGCGACAGACTTTTGTCTACAGGGTATTCGGAATAAGATGTTGAACTCTACAGTTATCGATCAGTAGAAATAACCAATCAAAAATTAAAAAAAAATATGTTATAAATTGTGCAATCAGTATAATTCAGTAAGAATTACATATTTTACGGATAAGTGTACATTTATCGATATCTAATGATATTACGGAACAGAGGAAAAGGATTAGAATGACACAAAACAGAACTAACAAATTAGTAACTAAAATTATGGAGAGCTGTAATAATTTTTTTGTGATTTATTAATGCTAGAGCTATTGCTCTTGTCTGATCGTTGACAATGAAGAAATCGACTTTGTGATTCAAATTTATAAAACATATTGGAAAGAGTACTAAATTTCTATAAGTAAAACTAGAGTGATACAAATGATTATAAAGATATCGATAATTCATTAGTTATACGATACAAATTAATTTTTCCTAGATTTCTTACCAATGTCATGAGATAAACAGCATCGTTACTTGCCTAGCATATAAATGCAGCATCGATAACATTATCGATAAATATGGCATGCAGCATAGATGCACGTGCATACCTCGAATGTAGGGCATTCGCCAGCTGCAGTTGCCAAGCCAAATCAAAGCTGATTTCTTCGTGGACAACATATCAATTACAAGTTCTGCGAATCAGGTCATCAGTTTTGGACATGGCCAACAACAGATGCTGTGTTGCACACACACACACACACACTCACACACTTGTACACACACAAATGCGGACAGAGCCACAAAACGGATACAGGATTAAAATCAACAGCACCCAGTGCTTCCCAAACTGTAATCTGCCATACGTGAGCCTGGCTAAATAATATCCAAGACGTTTGATCATTTATTTAATATGCTGACCAAAGTGCCATGGCCCGGCCTGGACTGTTGTGGACTGCTGTGCACTCTTGTGGCCCAAAGGCAGCGAAGCTCATGCAACTTTTATTAAATCAATCAGTGGGCAACGCGTCTAACGGCGACTGACAGTCAAGTCAGCTGCCTCGCATAGCTTTGCCTTTTGCGCCTTGTGTCTTGCATTTGTAATGCCCAAGCCGGATGAGGCATGTCGGGCTAACAACGAGTACGACTACCACATGCTACATGCCACTCGGCGCTGCCACAACACACTAGGAACAAGGAACATGCCACACAGCATAACTGTAAGCTACTGCATTTCTCTCTTGCTGTTGCACTTGCACATACACATATTTAGATATCGATAGATGTCCAACTTACTAAGCACATATGTATTGGCAGGAATTCAAACCCTAACCGAAACCGCAACTTTTAACCGGTAAAAACCGATTGAAATTTAGAGCCGTAACTGAAACCATAACCGAAATAACCGTTGAGTAACCGTTTCGTTAATTAGGGGTACTTTCGGTATTTCATATACCTTAAAAGAATTTTTAAAAACAAGTTAAAAATAATTTAAAACGAATTTTAATGACTTTTTAATTATTAATATTAGATTATTAATATAATTATATTTTTTTAAAGAATTTTTTTTTTTTTTGTGAAGCGAAACCATACCGGAATTACAAAACCAAAATCGAAACCGTAACTGAAATCGATATTTGTTTCGGTCTTAATCCCTGTGTAGAAGCCCATTTTCCATTGAAATAATATCGGTTATAAATAATCAATAGCATCAATATTTCGAAAATATATTTCGAATGATTCTTTTGACTTAATGAATGTAAATTTAAGTCAGTGTTCGATTTACTCGATATATATGCTTAGCTGGTTTTAGTATCATCGATATTCTCGATATCTTCAAGTTATATTTTCACTGAGTCATGTATTCGTTTCTAAATATTACGCAGTCACTTTGCAGTCTTAAATTCATCTCAAATAACGGAGTCAACCAAGTGCCCACGCCTGGTCTATACAGAGAAAACCTGCTTATCGATAACTAGTTATCGATAGCACATGTATGCCACAATTTCGTTACCTGGTCATCCAACTGGGGCGACGCTGGCAGAGTGAGTGCTCCGCTGATGGGCGGACACGACTGTCGCTTAAAGTCCCGCCTGATGGCCAACTCGTACCAGGGAATCAACGGCTTGCTCCTCAGCGTCGTCTGGCAGCCGATCTTGAAGTCCAGTGGATCCATGTACTCGGGTGCCATGCGGTTCAGGTCGCTGACCGCCGCATCGGCGGAGGCGTAGATGTTGCCGGCGGACTTGTGATTGCCGTGCTGTGCCCAGTGGGCGGTCATGTCCAGCATGGAACCGATGGGCACATCCAGGCTGCGATGCAGTCCGGCGCCCATGCTCTTCACCCGCATGTGGCCCAGGGTGTGGTAGCGCCGATCCACGGCGCTGGGCAACATGGGCATGGCTCTGGGCACCACGAGCAGCTCGTCCTGGTCGATGGTGGCCAGACTCTGGCTGGTGTAGGAGCGCTCCAGCAGCTCGGTGCTGTTGCTCCGCTGCGTCACAATGGGCAACTCGTACAGGTTGAGGCGCCTGGTGGTCGGTGGCCGTGTGGGCGTGGCATAGATCTTTGGCTTGGCATAGAGACTCTCTCGGCGCACAGGCGCCGGCGGCGGTGGTCCAGTGGGGGACAGCGGCACCGGCGACGACTCCGTCAGGGACAACGTCATGGGCCGCCGGCTGCCCGTCGAGCTGACCGAGCTGTGCCGCAGCGTGGCACGTCGCGAATCGCGTTCCTGCATGTCGAAGCTCAGCTTGGGCAGCGGCGAGTAGCAAACACGCTCCGAGCTGTCGTAGGAGCTGCGCAGTCCGCTGTCCAGTCGCCGCTTGGGACTCTCCGGCGCCGTGTACAGAAAGATGTGCTCCTCCTCGCCGGCGGTGTTGTAGTCGGGCGTCTTGGGCGTCGCACTGCTTTGCAGGGAGTCCAGCGAGAAGCGCGAGTTCTTCTTGACGCTCTGGTAGTCGCAGGGCATCGAACCGCCGCCCGAGGAGCTCGACGCATCCGACAAAGGTCGAAAGCCGACGCCACCCGAGTTGCTCGAGCCCGTTGTCGTCGTGGCACTGGCGTAGATCGGCTCGAGCTCGGATCCGATGGTGGGTGTCCGCACGGGCTTGGCTCTCGCATAGATCTCCTCGCTGCCCTGGCTGTAGCTGCTCCTCAGCGAGACCGTGCGCTTCCTCTGTCCCTGGTAAGCCTGGTGTCCCTGGTGTCCCTGGTGACTCTGGTGACTCTGGTGTCCCGCCTCCAGTCTCAATCCCGCCGCCTGCAGCTCGTGCGGTTGGGAGGCAGCTGCGGCCTCGGTCGCCTCGGCAGCGCGTATGGAGCGGGAGCGGGTCAGACCACGAGCGCGGATGGTCGCATAGCCATCGTACAGAGGCGACGCCGCAGGTCGATTGCTGGCACTGGCCGCGGACATCGTTTGTCTTTGGACTTTGGGTTGCTTAACTGCTCCGGTTTGGGATTTTTAACTTTGGTTTTTCATAAGATTTTCATATTGTCTCTTATATTTGTCTTTCACTTGCCGCCTTGATTAATTGACGCTGTATTCGAATCGAGGTTTATCATTTATAATCATTTATAATCAACCCTGGGGGTCTGCCCCTCAGCGTGCTCATTGCACGATCCATTGGCATGGATCGAGATCTGGGATCGCTCGCCTTAAGCTCCAGCAGCATCAATCATTCTCAATTGAAGCCCAACGATTCATAAACTGAAGCTGTAATGCCGCGTGCATTGAACTTGCCACATGCCACGCCCAGTTACAGTGGAACCCCCTCTTTCGAAAAACCTATTTGTTTAATATCAGTAGAGCAAGCGTCTCATTAACGCCTAATTAGCATCCAGTTCACATGACTGACTGTCTAAGGTTTTGATTGACGGCCCCCAAAAATGGCGCGAAGCCCACGAGACGTTAACTCAATGGAACGATACAACAATGAAGATGGAGTCTAATGGACTCGACGACTTGTCAAATTTTGAATGCCACGTTTGAGATTAAGTTAAAAAACACTTGCAGGGCTCAAGTTGGCTAAAAGCGACTTCAAGGTTGTCAAGCACGCAGTTAATTAGAATCCCGCTAAGTAAACTAAAAAATATTTAGCTGAACATAACTTGATTACCAAGTAAACTTCAAATAATTTGTTATGCTTAATATTGAAGAAAAATTAAATCAATTCTTAAGAAACTATAATTTTTACATATTTAATAATAATATTTCTAGCTACATCCAAATCCAAATACAAAAAATAATAGGAGACTCATGGTACTTAATGTATTTTTCGTGTCTTAAAAAAGTAATCCGGTTCGGGTTTGTTTTTATATTTTCTGTATTTTTGTAATTTCTCGGCAAGAAATAAAAATGTTCTGCATTTCAACCGACAACTCAAAAGTTCATTAATTAAGGCTTGATTGAGTGCAAATATTTATATAAATACAATCGCTTGTGCACCACTGTAAATTATTATTATTATTTTTTTTTTTCTTTAATAACTCCATCGACGCAGAGGGATTTCAACATTAGCAAAGCTGCAATTTTTATAGACACAACAATTAAAATTGTTGTTTATTAGAACTCAAACAAAGACAGCGGGAGAAAAAGAGAGAGAGCAAAAGAGAGAGAGAGAGTGAGGGAGGGAGAGGGAGAGTGTGAAGTCCAAGCCATGAACTGCAATCAAAACAATTACAGCCAATTCACGCAGCGCTATAAAACAACAACAGCAACAACAGAGGGAAATACCAAAGCTGAGGACACAATAATAACAACAACAACAAAACAGCAACAACATTAAGTTGCCTTGAGGCAGCTGCACAACAAAAAACAATGAGGAGAGAGAACGAGATACAATGACTTGAGCGTATGTTGATGACATTAGAAAATTGTTATTTATTGCATTTCCTAGTTGATATTATTGTTTTTGTTGCTGCTGTTGCACAACAACAACAGCATGAGTCAAGTTGTCATTTCGCAAAGTCAGCTAGTTTCGCAATGGTTCGGAATAAGAACCACAGCCAGAAAAAGAAACCGAAAGAGAACCAGTAACAGAATAAGAATCTGATTCAGAACCAGAGCCAGAGTCGAGCCCAAGTCCGCTTTCAAGTGTCATCGACTGCAGTCCGACTAACAAACCAATTGACAGCCATAACAACAACTACAACTACAACAACAACGACTGCCTGGCATGTGGCATAAACTGTTGCAGTCTCAGAGTCGCCACATGGCATCAACATAGTCCATACTCATAGATAGATATGTTTTAAGTGCTCGTTCTGTCAGTCGCAAGTGTCAAAGAGTTGATAAAACTAAAACTCATAAAGTTGGCAGCCAGCAGAGAGAGACATGTGATATCGTGAAAGATAATGTGCCACGCCTCTTTATTAAACAGCCTTCCGCACAATCAGGAAATGCTTTCTTAGAAGAAATTACAATTTGACAAGACAGTTTTATAGAGCGGCCTTGAAGTTGGTAAGGAAAACCAAACAAAATAAATTTTATGCTTGGAGAAATTTGTCAAAACTAGTTTTGAATACAAAAATAGTCATAATATTAAAAAATTGAAATTAGTATCAAGTAGTTATATATTTAATACTACTGTTTGATATCCGCACAATTTTCCAACGTAGAAAGTTGTTGTCTTCTACACAAACTTGATAACATAATTAAAGCTGTTGTGGCTAGTTTTTATATTATTTAATTATTACGAGTATTTTCTTTAAGATATTTTAAAAGAATATTATTTCTTACTTAGAGTTATTTGTAAAAAAACTTGACTAAATTAAATGTTTGCTAAAAATATTCGGCTTAAATTTAAACTTTTCAAATTGCAACTTTGAAGCATTCTATTCATTTTTAATTGTGCTCCAGTTTGACAAGGCAACTTTACTAAATGCGGCACAAATGATGAACTATGGCTATGCGGCAAGTCAGATTATAAAATTTATGGCCTATGCAAAATGTGAACACAAAGAAGGGCAACAAATACAACCTAATGTGCCGCATTGTGAGTCACGTAGACACTTTAGTCTTTAGTCTAAGCAGCGCAGTTTGAAAAGTGCAGCAAGTTGAACCTAAAGTTGATTGAATAAATCGCACATAAATCAAATTAATTTCGGGTTGCAAATAATTCGACAACAACAAAAACGAACTCAAGGCCTGACCGAATGCGAATTCGACATTTTCAATTGAGTTTTTTGTGTGGCACGTAGGCGTCTAATTGTTTTGCATATTGTTTATTAAATATTATGCAATTGTTGCATCGGAATGTCTATTGTGGTATTGTGGAAACTGTGGCAAATGTCAATTGCAATTGAACAAATGAACTCCCTAGGCGTTTCTAACTGCCTGACAGGCGCTGTTTGCCAGCTTTCACTAACGACTTGCACAGTTTGACAGTAACTGGCCTTTAGAGTGTAGGCGGCGGAGAGAGGGGAAGTGGCAGGCACACAGGCTTATCGCAGTGACGTCTGTCTAGGTTTTTCTGTTGCTTTTCCTGTGGGCTGCTGCAGAGGGTCGCTCCAGTCTAGACGACGTGGCTGCTTATCAATCGAGCCAAATCTCGCAAGGAAATTGCCATAATTTTCAGCAACAAAAAAATAAAATAAAAATAATAGTATAAACAAAATAAAAATCAGCCAACGCACAAGATGGCAGACAGACAGACAGACCGAGAGACGGACGTCTCATTTGATTAATGTTTTAAGGAAATGAAATGAATTATGGATTCGAGCGATTAAAGCGCGAAATACTTAAGACCCACTGAGCATCAAGTCAAAGTCATCATCAGAGCCACAACATGTGTTCTCAGCTCATCTGGGAATTATTCACATTACTATTCGTACTTGTCTGATGTGTTGATCAGCTCAACAGCTCAAATAAGTACGAGTATCTGCCACTTTTTGCTCATAATCCCAGTCTGCCAAACGGTTGACAAAATGCGCAATAAACAAGCAACAAATTTATTGCTGGCAACTGTGTCAACTTTCAATGAAAAAACAATGCCAAAAAAAATAGAAATAAAATTTTTTTGGAATTTTAAATATTCAATGTCAGAACCGGTTGAAAAATAAGGCTGAAAAAATACGCAAAACTAATCAAAGTAAGGCTGTCAACTGCATTGCTAAGTAGCTTCATGTCACTCATTTGAGATTAGAGGTGGTTGCCAAGGGGGTGTCAACTCTGTCACACCCTCAAGGTCTTTGCTCAGCCAGAAAAATATAAATTACATTTATTAAATTAGAATCCTCAAATTACTATTAATTCTAGACTAATAACAAGTTTATTATCAAAAATGATTTGTATGCCTTCTTTTTAACATAAAAATAAAAGTAAAATCCAAAATTATTTATTTTGTATACCTTCTGTATCTATAAAATTCTCATATCGACAGCTTTAATTATACATGCGACCTAATTATGTATAGTGAATACGAATATGAATTTCAGAGTCACTTGAATGATTATTCGATTTCAACACACTTTAATTGTAGGATGCTAATACTTGGAACATAAGCACTAGGTAAATTAATTAATAATTATGCGGTCAAAAAGCAGCTCAAAATAGTGTTAACACTCAACAAAGTTAATGGTAAGATTAATTAAATATGTTGGCCAACATGAGATTGCATTTCTCGCTTAATTTCAGACTGTTTAGTTCTTTCAAATTAGAGATTCAACAAGGTCTTCCAATGGGTTCTTCAAAGTTTCGTATGAACGTAATCACACTTAACTCTTATGAAGTCATTGGTACCCAGAGCTTTTGACAGTTGAATAAAAAAAGACAGAAACAAAAAATAAAAACACTTGTAAATGCCACAACAACACGCAAGTTGTGTGTAGTGTGTGTGCTGGTGAGTGTGTCTGGTTTTAAGTCATTAGAGGCGTCGCTCTTGTAGGCTTTTAATTGGGTCGAGTTGTTATTTCAATTTGGATGCGGACAATTTTTTGCCCCCGTTGCTGCTGCTGGAGACTGTCAGAGAATTGTTCCCAATGGCAGCAGCTCACTCGAAGCTAATGTTCATATATATAATTATTGAGGTGTGTTCAATTAAAGTATATATATTTTATATTTGAGCTAATAGAAAACATGACATCACAGCGAAAAATAAGACAATAAACATTTCATGCACGTCATTTAAAATTGTTTTTATGGTTTATTTATAAATGTATTCTCGGTTTTAAGTAAAACAAATCTTGTTTTTTTCTTTCCAATTCCCAAACTATTCAGGCTTATCAGAGAGCGTTTATCGCCCATAGAATTTATAATTTAATGCTTGTATATTTATTTATATATGCAAAAGTACAAAAAAAAAAAGTTAGCCGAAAGGGCGCGACATAAAACATTTTAGCGACCCAAAATAATAAAAAACAAAACAAAATTTTATTTTTTACAAAAGATTTTATATCGTTTATCGAACTGCATTAATTGGGCACGAAACCTGCTGTGAGAGGCCGACGTTGAGTCGAGTCTTTTCAGTTTTTAGTTTCTTTTTCTGTGAATTTAGCGGGTGGAAGTTTAACACAAAAGTGGAACTCAACCAGTTTCTGTGCGAGTCTAACCCCATCGAGTTCCAAATCGAGATCGAGACGGAGACGGAGAAGGAAACGAAGATCGAGAGCTTGAGATGAAGGCTGGGCACTTCCTCAAGTGGTCGACGAACGACGCACTTGACATATGCGACTGAAAATTATAAACAATTGAGTCTAATTTAAGTTTAGAGCTTTCTGTAATAACAACATTAGCCCATGTAACTTGAGCCAAAGAGTCTCTCAAGTGAATGTGATTGTAAATACAAACTGAAACTACTTTTAAGTGTGTCTTTCCTAGTACGTCAGAGTCGTCAAGGGGATTGTACATTATGTATCCGCTTCTGTATACTCATATGGCATACTGGTCTATATATGTATAAATATATAGCTTTAGTGCATTTAATTAAAGGCCAACCCATTGTGGAAGATGTTGTCATGCAATTGAATTGCGACGCTTTAAGTGTATATTAAGGATTGCAAATGGGGGTAATAAAATACTCAGATGCAGTTTTAGAAATATTAGATGCACAGTCTGGATGTTTTGCATTCAGTGACTCAGTCTAGAATTATATAAATTAAATTGTTAGTTTGATCAATAATTCAGTGAAAAGATGAAGATTAAATATGTTTTAACTGCCACAACATTTTTGTTTAACAGTATCGAGAGAATAGACAAAAGACATGAGAAATGCCGAGAGGAAAAAAATCAGACGAGATTTCAGATATCAGCACATACATCAATCTGTCAGACACTGTTAATCGTGTAGAAAGTATCTATTGAGTGCCAAATAAACATGTGAAAATTGGAAACTAAAATAAGTTTGCTTTCAGTTGCGGAATAAACATAAATTTGCATATTGCACTCTTACTTGAAGACTGTAGATTGAAGAAACTCAATTTCAGCTACCGGTCAAAACCAAACGGATGACAAACCTCAAGTAAAACAAATGCAAAGTCAAGAAATCTAATCAAATCGACACGAATCAAATCGAATCGAATCAAATGGAATTGTCTGCATACAAATCACGTCAACAAACAATTTATCAACGAGTCTATGTTTGAGTGTCAGTCTCAGTCTCAGTCTCAAGCTGAAGGTGCAACCCGTGGGCAGACAGACAGAGAGACGGGCTGCGTAGCTTGAATACTTAAGATAATGAATGCAGCTCGAAATTGATGTGCCTCCATCCATGGGGATGCCACTTTTAGTTTTGAGTTCCACTCGAGTTGCAGTAATTACAACTGCCAGCCGAATGTTCATGCAACACCCGCATCCGCATCCCCACTTGTCCACTTTGATGGACAACAACAAGAAATACAATATATACATATGTTTATCCGAATATAGAATATTGTACTTGTACACAGATGATACTTGTTGGCCTGGCAAACAGCCCCATTGCCCATTGACCGGCTCACGACTCTCAACGTGCTGTCAGGCAACAATCACTCGTATCTTGTGCATGTTGCATGCAACATTGCCCCGCTGCTCACTCGTACTTCTCTTGATTATGTTGATGAGTTTTTGGGTCGCTCTCTGTCATACTACTATCAGCAGCCCCATCTTGCAACGTGGGCAATAATAATAATGAAAAAGTTTTTCTCTCCTTTTTTGATTCCCCCCCATTTTATCTTTATTCTCATTTCTTTTTTTTTTTTTTGTTTCTCATTTTCGGGTATGCATTTCGGGTAAATACTTAGCCTGGCCATGGGGTTAAGGGGTCGGACTCTGTTTATGTTTCTTTAACATGCGCCTTGCATTGGACGGTGCCACTAATGACAAACAATAACAATAACAACAACACAAAAAATAGACAAAACAGCTGGTGGCAGAATTATAGTGCCATCGAGATGACATTGAAACCAACATTGAAAGAATTTTCACACAAAAAACAGTAGAAACTGACAGCATTCTGTTAATTTGGAATAAAATTTAAGATTTAAATGAGAATTGTTCTATATTTAAGATAGAAAATATGTCATAAGAAAGTAAAATAATAAAGTCACATAATAGCGATAAAGAGATCGTGGTAAATCGAAGTATTGATATCTTGAATATGATTTGGACGGAATTGAATGGAAAAGAAATTATATAATTTTGCTACTATAAATATAAGCACGCTTTTAAAATTCAACTATTTATTACAGTTAAGGAATTTCAGTAAAGAACTAAATGCAAAAGCGACTTTATATTTGCTAAGAATAAAATATATGTATTAATGTATGGAACATTAGAAGAACTTTAATTTAGCTATAAAAATCTATGAGCAGATTATGAACCATTTATTTTTATAAAAAGAAGATGATAATGTACTCTAGTGATCACAGACAATTCAACCAAAAAAGAAACCCGAACAAATTAAATTATAAGATTGTTTATCAACTTTTCAACTTTTCAACACACCCATCTTCTATGCATAATGTCATGAATTAATCAATGACAACCAGAAAAAGAAGAGAGCTAAGGCAGATAATGTGGCAAAATTATAATTAAATTTTGGATGCGTCTTCCAGAGAAATTGAAGCACTAAATGGACGACACGTAGATAAGAGCAAAAGGGCTGGAGTTCCAAGAACTGAGAACTGGTTGGGCTCTTGAAATAATGTTGCATTTAAGAGGCTCCTCCTCTCCATCGGTTGCACGTAGGTCGCCTTGTCAAAGGCTGCAAATGCAACTGCAACCCAAGAATAGTCATTAGAATGAGAAGGGGGGACACAATACCAATCAGATGAAGACGAGGGGAGCAGCAGGAATGTTGCAATCAAAGCAGCTGTGCAACAGAGTGCAATCAGTTGTCGTAATTGTAACAAGCTAAGAACTTGCAACACTGCAGCGAGTATCACAGATATTAGTTGCAGCTGATTAATGAGTTGTAACCTTTTGAAGCATCTGCAATCAGCTCAGTCATTTTTTATTAAACGTCAAGTCGAAGCCTGTCCCTTTTTTAAAGGTGCGACTCTGTCGCATTCTGAGTATAAAGACGACAAAGCCACTGATAATGACTGTTTATTGAGTGCCAAGACGGCTGCAACTTGCGCATTGGCAGCAACTGTTGCTGTTGTGGCAGCTGAGGCAGACGGCAACATGTTGCCAAGCAGCAAGCCAGCGAGACCAATTAGTCAACCTTACAAGGTGCAACCTAGGCAAAATGCTAGCCTTGAGATGCTCATACAGCTAATTAGTGTAATGCAACTGGGAACACTCAAACGGCTTGCAGTTTTAATGTAATTATGATATCAGTCGTGTCCAAGTAGTTCCCTAGTGAAGTCATATCTTAATGCTTTCCTTCTCCCTAGAGTACTATTATAATGCGCACTTTGTGCATTGTTCTCCAAGTGCTTAAGATATTAATTAATGTTTGATTAACCATGACTTGGCAATTGTTTGGAGAAGAGAGACTGAGAGATGTTTTGAGTTCCCAACAAAGCAAAATTCGGTTTAAAATAAATTATATTTAATATGAAATGATATTTATTGTTTTTCTCTAAATTGATAGCGTTGTTTGAATATCCATCTTATTAGGCCATCAATATTCTATAACCATTATCTTCATTCTGTAATAATTATATTAATTGCAAGTTTCTTCAGAGAAGAGAGATTGAGAGCGCGACAGAAGTTTTGAGTTCCCAACAAAGCAAAATTCAGTTTAAAATAAATTATATTTAATATGAAATGATATTTATTGTTTTTCTCTAAATTTATTGCCTTGTTTGAATATCCATCTTATTAGGTCATCAATATTCTATAACCTTTCTCTTCATTCTGTAATAATTATATTAATTGCTAGTTTCCTCACATTTTCATACTTTATATGATTGTTTTCCCTTATTCTTCAAGACTTTTTCCATATTTAGCGCCGTTTTCCCACATCAATAGCTTCTCTTTTACGACTTTTTTCCCTTTCTTCACCAATTTCCTTCTGCTAATTAACATTTTCTAAACCCAACAAAAAAATATGGTTCGCCCTGCTGTCGCCGCCTTACCGTCAATTAAACCCAACCCGAGACATCGAGAGAGACACACATTTTCCCAAGCTTGGCGTGGACAACCCTTTGTGGAACAGGTAGAATCCTACACCCAATCTTTCCGTACCTAAGCATGACAGCCATGCGCCGTAGATTTGTCGCTGTTTACGGGTCATTAGCCTCGGGTAGAACAGTAGCTCGGGGTTCGGTAGTTCGGGGTCTGGGATCGGACATCGAATGGTTTTTTGGGTAACAATTGAGACTCATAAAATTGTGCCTATTAATTAAGTGCCGCGCCAGGCATTTAGTATTTTTTGGTTGGTTACTTTTTGTAGTTGTTGTTGTTGTTGTTGTTGTTGTTGTAGAAGGTGTTGCGTGCTGCTTTCATGTTGGGAGTGCGCAAATATTTACATAGCATTTACATGGCGGGCAAACACGGGAATGCAAAACACTCCACAGCTGCCGGAGCAGACAGTTTGGCTCCGAACCGTTCAGGGTGGGAGTGAGGGAGTGGGGGGAAGGTGAGCGACATCAATCGACTCAGTTGGAAGCAGTTGACATGCATGCTTATACCCTGTAAACATTGCATATAAATTAAACGAGATTTGCAGTTGAGTGACAAATAGTTGTAATCATAGTTGGTATAAATAGTTCATAAATAAACTAAAAATTCAAGCTAAAATCCCTTTTGGTATATTTTCGAATTAAAGGGTATCTATTCTACTACCCACCACTATTTGTTTGTTTGCTTTGTCTCTGTTGCCTCGACCAATGGCAAATAAAATGCCAGCCAACTCAAGTTGACAGTCGGAGCAATGGCAGTCGAGAAAGTCAATCAATGGAAATTGTTTTGAAAAATTCAAGTAAAACTGCGGCTCGCTTTAAAGGAAGCCAGCTCTGAAGAGCAATTGATTTAAATGTCAGTTTGTTTATAGAGCCTATATAGAGTGGGGAGATTTGAGGGTCTATAAGGAAGTCGAAATGCAGCTCTTGACACGCCTTACAAACCGGCATCACTTATGGAACGTTGCATATGAGGAAAATTGCAGGGAAAATTTTGTTCACGGTGTCGGCAGTTCAAAAGAAAGAAAAATCATAAGAAAAGTTGCAAAAAAATAAAAAGAAAACACTTCAAAGTTAACGGCTGCATGCTTAAATTAAAAATTAATTTTCTCTAGCAAACGACAATTTTCATTAGCTGTGCCCGACAATTTTCCATGCAGCAAAACGAAAATCAATCTTCATCAGGCCTCGTGCCACACACACACACAAAATGAGCTCCGCAGCGCCATAATTAATTGCAATATTTTTTTTTCCAATTAAAATACTTGAGTTAAAGCAATGCTTGAACTTTGCAGTTCAAATATATTATTATAAGTCCAAGACAACGGCAAACAAAACTGTTCACAGGCTCATAAATCTCGCTTTTCGGGATGTTTCCCTCTTCACATTCCCGAGGCGCCAAATTCTAATACGAATTTATTACGAAAAGAAAAAAAACTATGTGTTCGCATACACATTTGAGAGTTGAGCCACAGGATGCGAGGGTGACACTGAGAACTTCCAAAATTTCATTTAATTGATCGCACGCAACACGCAAAGTTCGAGGGGGAAACTGGAGAGATGAAAGCAAGCGGTTCCGGGGAGGGTGACACTTTAAGAGGGAGGGAACTACACCTCCGTTAGGTACAGTAGGAACTCTCTCTCACACACACACACAGCTGTCGTGGCATACACACATGTGTGTGTGTTGTCGGGATGAGGGTGAAGTTGAGGGTGCTGGGAATTTCGGATTGAATGCTGCTAACATTGCCATCTGTACACTGTACAGTCAGACCTAATTTGATTATTTTCTTATTTTTTTTGGGATTTGTTTGTGCTTGCTGTGATATATTGGCCTGTCACGGGCTTTGGGTTGCCATTAGCAAAAAACACATACACAGAAAAATAAAATGGCAAATGCAGCTAACCGAAATGGGGTCTTTGGGATCTGACAACCGAGCAGGTAGCATCAACAAAGTCAACAAATTAAAGTGCAAGTATACAACGCCCAATGAGCGCATATAAAAATGTACAGAGAAACAAAAAATTCACTCTAAAACTAAAGTTTCAAAATTTAAATTAATGACTAAGCATTAAAATATACAAAGTGGTTTATATTTGATTCAATTGAAAAAAAATTCTCGATGAATGAAATATTTGCAGGCATCAAAAATAATAACCGCCAAACTTTTCACACCGTTTGTGATTGAATTGAACTTCCAATTGTTTTCAGTGTATAACTGCACAATGCATTGAAAATGGACCAGACAATTCCATTTATTTTGGGTTCCCCTACGAGTTGCAATAGACATTGTAGTGTCTGGTGAGTGGGGTGATTGGCCATAAAGATACGATTCTCAAAGAAGTTTTAAGCAGTAAGTTATAATGACACAACAGTAGGAAGGCCATATAAATACGATCCAAGATATGATCTTTATTACTTAACGACTCTGTGGCATAGAGGTAAAATACAGAGAACTATTTAAATTTGTATGTGCTATTGCATAAATATAATACTTTGTTTTTAGACCCACACTTTAGGCCTAAGCCTCTGTACTGCATCTTTCAACTTTCAGTCTATGGATGCACCCTATTCACATTTTGCCCAGCTCATTTCGATGTGCTCCATTAAACAATTTGCCATTGTTGCACTCATTTTTCTCAACCATTCGCAAATTGTCTCTTCTATCCCATTCCCTCTCTGTATCTCACTCGCTGTCTGCTTAATTTGTTGCTGTTTGATGAGAAACAATAACTGCGTTTCATTATGACAACCAAGTCATTCTCGGTTTTCCCTTTCCACATACATATACATGTATATGTAGTACTCGAATTCTCGTATCTCGTAGTATGTACCCCCAGCTGATGTTGCAGATTTTCCTGCTCCATTATGTTGTATTCGGGTATTGTTGTATTGTAGTCCGCTGATTGTGCAACTTGTGTGTAACTTTAGTCGAGTCACTGTAGACACTGTTGATATCAGGGGATATTGGATAGGCTTTTAGCAATGAGCACGCTTTGGGGCTTTTCAGCGGGACGAAATTTGGAATCGGGGGTCTTTTATTGGATCACTCTTTGGCTGGCACACTTTGTTTTTGTTGTTGCTCGTTTTTTACTTTTTGTGGTGCCTCAGCTTCAGCTTCCGCATCGCAAATGTTGCTGCAACATTTTGTTTATTTATTTGCTTTAATTTTTATCTTTTTATCTTTCGGTTAATTTAAACAGTTGTATGCAATTTCGTTTGTTATCTTTCTGTGTCACATACGACAGATAATTTGTTTAATTTTTGGTTTTTGGTTTTGGTTCACTTTGTTGTTGTTTTGTTAACTGACCAGCTGAACTTTACACTGCTTGGAGAACACGTAGAACTAGCGACCGGTTTGCCATTAAATATGTATTTATTTAGCTTTGATTTTTCTTTATTTTATTTCGTTTTCGTTTTGCTTATCGCCCGTTACAAAAACACTAAACACGTTTAAAGGCCCTGGGTATCATTTATTTATAGATTTTAAAGCTTTTCAGCACACAACAAAAAATGCTCAATGAACCTTTCTTCAAATCACAATTCACGCAACACTTGGCTTGGATGGGCCTTAACACACTCCAGTAATCAGTTGAATAAATAAACAACAAACACGATCACGTATGTAGCTTGGACGATTCTCACGTTTGACGTACTACAAGATACTCGGCTCTCAGATACTTTTCGCTACAGATACAAAACACAAGGCGACGCGCAGCACGTCCGCTTCACCAAGAAGTTGTCGGTGTACTAACAACATGTTGTCAAAGATCAGTTGAGAGCGCGCACACAAAGAGCGCGAGAGAACGAGAGAGCCAAATGGTAAGGCGGAGAGCGAGCAGCGAGAACGAGCGAGTGAGACAGCGAGTTTGCTGACGATCAGCAACATCTGAAGTGCGCTAGCAACATGCTGCCAAGCAATTGGTTGCCCTCTGAAATGTTGCCAGTCGCTGTGCGTGCGTTCCGACGTCTGCCGCATCAAATGCGGAACTGAATATGACACACTCGACTCCCAAATCCTTTGGCAGCCAACTGGCAACACTGGCAACGGCAGACGCATCAAGCGTCCTGCTGCGACGCAGCACCAGCTGCGGTGGCGACGACGCCAGCGTCAGCAGCGGCGGCTTGACGGCGGCGACCAAACAAATAACAGCATCAAAACGACAAAAACAGTAATCGAGGCGGAGGGAGGGGGAGACGGAGATGAGCATATAAATTTAGCAAAGTCATACGACAACAAGGATACCCTACAAATTTTCTAATAACCCAAATTATATAGTGAATATGAGAGAATTTTTTAACAACAGTTGAACTTCCATAGCTCCAACTTCTATAACTCGAATTTCTCTCTAAGTGGCAGTAAAATCAATAAACTTAAGAAAAAGGACTCTATAAGTCGAATATATCCCTAACTCGAACCTTTTCTTTGGATAATTGTGATTCGAAATTCAACTGTATATCAATAAATAATTTATATCATTCATTCAAAAATATGAAATTCTTTTCAACTATTTTAAGTATGGGGAATTTTGTGTATAAAAATATATATATTTTTTTTAAAATACATTAAAATTTTAAATTTAAATCGTTTTCGTAATTATGCAATTATTTAATATTATACTAAGAATTTAATTTCTCAGTTTAAGATCTTCGAGTTTATATATTTTGAGGATTCCTAGAGTTGCTCATTTAAAGTTTTTTCATTCTAAATAAATCTACAATTTCCTTTAAGATGGATCTCTAGAAAGTTTAAATTCTGTTCTTTTATTTGTGTTTCTATAGCGATGGTTTATCTCATAACCCAATGCCCTACAGGGCATCAACGAGAGCACACAGCCCCGTCCAGGATATTGTTGCCACAGGAGACATGCGGCAGACGGTGACTGGGGCGAGCAGCTGGCGTCAAAGAGGCGGCACTGCCAACGTCGCTGTCTCTGTCGACGTCGCCGTCGTCGACCGCCCTATCGACTCGATTTTTATTTAGATGTTGGCAAAAACTATTCAGCGTAGAGTGAAAAAATTACAGACGCAGCTTCCTGAGTGGAAAGGACGACGACGATGACGACGATGAAGTTGCGCAGTAAAGAGCAAGGGGGAGAAGTAGAAAAAAAATTGTGCAAATTTGTGTTTTGTAGTTAGTCGAAGCACCCCAAAGGGGAAAGGGTGAGGAGAGGGGTGTGGAGTGTGGAGTTTTGCTGCAGTCGCTTCATATGCTGGCGTCATTTATTTTTAGCACTAGACGCTGCGGCGCCAACGCCAGCGACAAAGTCAAACTGAAAATCGCGATTAAGGGGCAAGGAAAAACATAGCATAGGGAAAAGTGGGTAAGAGGGGAAAGAGTAAAACGGGAGCGATATAATAAAGTTGTGAAAACATTTGGGGTTTGTTTAACGGGTCTGATTGTTGGCATAGAGGGAGGCACGAATGGAGGGGCTGCAACTTAAAAAATGATTGATTATGTTAAATTGAGACGCCACTGGCCAACGTAAGGGGGGAGTGGCAGGAGCAGAGGGGAGTTTGGCCTCGTCCTCGACATTTGGCAAGGCAAGCATTTTCCAGCCAAAATTTATATGTACTTCCCAACTTATTGTTCATTTTTGCCAACTCATGTGAAAGTCGTTGGGACTGAGGGATTGCGGAGAAGGCTGAATGCGGACTTGGAGCTGGAGAAGGAGAAGTCACTGACTGGCATAAGTTGAGCGTTTTAGTCGACTTATTGGTATAGATACCAACAATGATAGTATATGGGTTATTAGCCAACGAAGCAATTGATTTCTGATGCCTCAAAGCTCTTTGGGATTAGGATTTTGGCATTGTGTAGATAAATATTTACTTGAAATGATATCTGAATTCATTTCTAGAAAAAGTGTTTGGAGAAGATTTGGTTTACTTTAAACTTCAATAATGATTTCAATTAATCTACATTTGTAACGTATAACAACATATATTCACAATATTTTAAACCAATAAAAATTTTAATCTCTAATCTTATTAATTCGGCAGAGATGTTAGGGAATTCGGATTTAAACTATATTTATAAAAGCCCGCTAGATAAAAGTATGATATGACTTTCAACCTTATGATTCATTTTTGATAGAAGCCCTTGAAAATTTTAATTTCGCAAAAGCGATTTTTAACTACTTTACTTCTACTAAAATTCTACTAATCAAAATACACGTTGGCTGACGAATCGACCATTCGATTCTTGCATTCGATGTACAGTTTGCACTTACATCACTAGATAGAACCAAATTATGACAGATAATACTGCATATAAATCATTCAATATTATCAGAATAGAATGGGATCTTCAATAACTTGACTTTAAAGTTTACTTGTGACTCACTCCATCAATTAAATAACTTACAGACTATTGTACATACCAATTATTGGATAAATTAAATAGAAGACGGTAAAACACTTACCTAAAAGTAAAGAGAAACAAGCGAGTGGTTATTATTATTGAATAAAGCAATAGAATACTTAAAGTATAAACAAAGACTTGACTAATTTCTGGTTCATCTATTCCATTTATTTTCCTACAAAAAAACAATTGCTCAAATGCCACTTGAGTAAAACGCCAAATTTCAGCAGCTGCTCATTTAAAGTCCATTTAACTATTTGCCTACTATAAATTATAATGGCATACGACCAGAATGCTTAAATATTGTTATGATAGTTGCAGGCTCCCCCCTGTTTTGAGAAGAACTTCAAGTGGCACAAATATTGACAAGCGAATTGTCTTTAATCCCAAATCAATTAAATTTAAGAACTTGAAAGACTTTTCAGTTATCTTTCGCTTTAGCACACTTTCCCCTCCCCTTGCTACTGTTTGCGAATCATCTGCTTTTGCTCATTGGATTTGACGCTTGAGGCGATCGTCTTATAGTTATGATTCGAGGCAGAGATAGAGAGAGGAGGCTTAGCTGAGTGATAAGAGGGGTTTCTCTATCACGCTTCTAATGCTCTTACATGTGTGTTTGGTTGGCTCAGTGTGTGTATGTTTGTGTGTGTGGCTGGGTGTGTGTGTGTCCATCGGTCAGTTGGGTCAATTTGGAGTGCGTGATAAATGGGCGCGTTGCGTGGCTCGAGACTCGTTTTAAGTGTTGTTGTTGTGCCTTGAATTGTGGTTGCCTCTCGCCTCTAGGGTTGCCTTGTTGTTGTTGTTGTTGTTAATATTTCTGTGCTTTAATATTTATGGTCAGTGATAAGATTGCTCAATTGAGGTCTCTGTTTTTGTATGTAGCTGGCAAAGCTGTTTAAAGTTGATGTAGGTTGGAAGTTTTATAAGCTTCTTTATGTTTCAGATTTTTATTTATTTTTTCTTTTTGGCGAGAGAGTGCATTAGCGGCTGTCATAAAGCTTAGCCCGATAGCAGACTAAGCAAATGGGGCAATAGAATGTAATGGGAAAGAGAGGAGAAACTTGCAAGTTGCAGATGTTGTTAGAAGTTTGGCAAACCAGAAACATCAGCAAAAAAATATATAAAAGATACATCTTTAAGTACTTATAAGGTATTTGGTTCTGCAATTTATGGGTGTGAAGAAAAACAAACATAAATTAAAGAATAAGAGAATATGTCAAGTTCCTATAAAAACTTCAAATATATTCATCTGAGTGTTTATTCAAAATTAAATAAGGTATTTTTTTTTTAATTAATAAGTTCCTTTAATTATAAATTTGTGTTGTCCTCTTTGTGACTTTAACCTAATTCATCTACTCTTCAGTATTCTTACAAGAAATCAATCATATTTTTACAATTTAGTAAACATATTATTTTATTTTTGAGTTATACACCTGAGATAAATAAAATATATTCTACATATTAAAATACTTTATCTTTTCTTAAACAGTGTAAATATTATGTTTAACTAACATCCGTTGCAGATTGCCAGAGTTATGGATATGATAAGTTTCTTCACAACAAAACGCACGTACGAGTATTACAAAGAATTTAAGAACCGCATCTTTCCGCCACCGAATTCCATATCAAAAACTGACAAAGGAAACTCAACATAACTGACAACTGGGAACTCTGAATTGTCATTTGAGGGGAGGAAGAGAAAAGTCTGGGCCTTGGATACTTGGGACTGAGGACTGTGCCTCACTTTTGTCGCTCTGTGCGACCGCAAAGTGAAATTGCTCGATGTCTGTCAATAAAAAAGCCAATAGCAAATAATATGCCGCAATATTGCTGACAGAGCTCGTGAAGAGAGTTAGCAAAGGGGAGTTAAAGGAGATGGGGAAATGGATTGGCATTTATGATGTTATTAATCATAGCTGAAATTAATTAAGCGCCTGGCGCAAGCGAGTCTCTGACTCTGGCTCAGTTTTGGAGGAAAAACCAACGGGAGGGAAAGCGTCGGATGGGCAATTAAAAAACTTTTCAAATACAAACAAAAAGTGGGCGTGACACTGAGCACAATGGACTCTCTGGCAATCATTGCATTGCCTCTTCAAGAATGGTTTTGTAAAAAAGTTTAAATTGTGCAACTCTTAAAGTTTTTAATGCCGTTAGAGAGTTAACGGCTTCAATTAACCAAGATGATAAAGTTGGTAAGCAGCTATCTATTTGATTGCTCAATGAAATTGTAGATTTTTGGCATACAGAACAAAAAATAAATATATACATATTAAAATATATACTAGTACATATTAATTAATAATTAAATAACAAAAAAAAAAATTATATTCTAATATTATGAAAATTATTAAAACTTAGCATCTCAATTTTAAGGTGAGTTTTGAACTTGAATTTTATTGATCCTTATCTTAAAGTTATTGATATTGGGACTTATAATTTTACTAATACAATAAATAAAATTAACATTGCATGCTGAGTTTTATTTAATTCATAGAAAACCAGTGAAAACTTTTCTTGCATTAGAAATTACTATAAAAACGCAGTTTGTCAGCTTTTACTTTATATAATGTGCGTTGATTTGAAATTTAATTGCATACCAAAATTAACCTAGTTAATAAACTACAACTTGTCTGCACTTGCAGAATTATTAGGGTTACCTGCTCGACTTGCTGCAATAATGATTGCTATTTCAACTTTCTAAGACTTCAGTGTAACTGCAGTTTGAGACCCATTTGCAGTTAACTACATAAATTCTTTGCAAACACATATCATATTATATTAGAAGTGACCCCGCCCTCACTCCACACTGGTGACGAACCAAAACGAGAACTCACTCAATGCCATAATAATACGAGAAATAACAGCAAATGCTGCCAGACATAACTTCATTGCAATTATTCTCGTGTTTCTGACTTTGTCTCAGACAAGACGCATTTCATTGCACTTTTATGGCAGCTGCTTAGCGAGAGAGACAATCAGATAGAGCAAGAAAGAGAGGGAGAGAGAGAGAGAGGGAGAGACAAGAGGTGATGGGGTCAGTTGAGTCGGAAAGTTGTACCAAAGTTTATTATTGTTCGTTTGGTCGTTGGGTTGACTGGCAAGCGAGCAAAAATGACATTTTTCACGCTCCACTGACTGCGGAAATTGGTAAAAGTTGGGGAAAACTTTACAAGCTGCTTAAAGCTCACATTCAAGCGGATGATGGGGCGAAGAATCATCGAATCCATCAAATGGCATTCAGCGAGCAATTTACACGTACGCCTTGACCTTGAGACGGGGTCCCAGTCGGTTCAGATTTATGGATGTCTGGAGAAATGTCTAATGTGTCTGCCTGGAATCGATAAATTTCGGCAAAAAGGTGTTGTGGATGGGAGCCCATAAAATACTTTATAGCATTACAAGACGTAAAATAAAAGAAAGCAAGTAAAATGATAATAAGAAATTGCCTCAAGTTTGCCCCCAAAACGGGGAAATGCAATTTAAAGTTTATTTTATTTATTTGCGTGTGTCCAAATGATGAAAATGTTGACGGGTTATTTGATAGATATGCACAGGCAACAATGAAATCAACTTCTGCTCATATGCAGACAATTTCGCTCTTTGGAATCCCAAAAGTAGGCAAAAAACTTTTGACTCCCGTTTGGAGTACATCTGTCTCGACTGCCGCGGAAGTTTATCAGACTTTTGCGTGACTTTTGTTGACAACTTGAGCTGCACACAGCGAAAGAGACAGTCATAAGAATCTACTTGTAACAAGGGAAGAACAGAGTGAAAGGGGGGGTGAAGGAATATGACAGAAGGCAACTTAGCGTAAAAGTTGCTCACAGCTTTGACAAAAATGCGACTTGAGTGCGGCCCCGATAAGCGAACCGAATGAATTCCACGGCACGACGACAGTTGCAGCATCCGATAAGGTAAAAGCCGCACAGAGTGAGTATCGAGGAGAGGAAGACGGAAGAGAGAGAGAGAGAGAGATATGCCTGGAGTTATGCTGCAGCAATTTAAAGCTTCACAGCAGCCACAACATTGTTACCATTATTTCTCTTATACTACTATACTACTATTTTTACGCCGGCAATTGCATTCTTGAGCATCGCCCCAAAGTAGGCAATGGAATTGCGCAAAATGCTGCGGCAGCTGCCACTGAGTGTTGCAGCCTTTTTGAGGCACCAACTAAATGATTCTCCAGCTGGCAATTAGCCAAAGTTTCTTACTCACTGTTAAAATGTGTTATACACGTTGACAAGATTTATTCTTTGATATTACGTAAATTTCATTATACGAACAAAAATCTTTAATCATTGTTTAAGTTGAACAAATGGCGGCAGAATTTTAGGAAGTCTGTTTTCATTTTTAGTTAAGTAAAAGTGAATTATTTATTAAGTAAAAGAAAACAAAAGCATTTATTAATGTGCAAATTATAAAAATAAACTTTGATTTTGTTAATTAAAATTATTGGCAAATTATAAATTTTCAACTTAAAGAATCTTTAGCAAATGCGCGAATTAATATAAAGAACTATTAATAAGTGTAACTCGAATTTTAAAACTTTACTGCAAGAATTTAGTATTTTATTAAAAAGTATACTAAATTATACATGAATTCCATTGGTGGTCTTAGATTTATGGACTCGGCGAGGCACAAACTCAAATGAAAAACTTTTATTCGTTATGAACTCAAGATTTTAATCGATTTAAATCTTTACTTTAACAATCATTAATGTATTTGAAAATTTATTATTAAAATAGTTTAAATAAGATCCTAATTAATATGTTAATCAAGCAAAAATCGGTCAGAAATGTTGACATTCCCTACTTTATATACAACCATATTCAGCATCATCCAATAATCCTATAAAAAACTCTGCATTGATTACAATTCATCTTTGCAAACTTATTTATATGTAGTCATGCTAGACTGTACGTCTAGTTGGTTAACCATTTGTTTGCCCAGACTTATCAGTAGATTGCAGCTAAGTGTCAGTCTGAGTTTAGTGCTCAAAATGTGTGACATCAATGGTGAATTATGTGCATGAGTTGAGTACTTACATTGGTTGACAGCTGGCTGCTCAGGCTGAGCACCTGTTCACGTGCATCCTGCAGTTCCCGCTTCAGTCTGCGTATCTCGTGCGCCTGTCGCTCCTCCGCCGAGCCGTACAGGGAGCTGCCGCCTGACAACAGTGAAGCGGCGCTGCCATGAACTGAAATTTGGAATTGCAAATTATAAATATTATACATACATACATATATGTGAGATGAGCAGGCAAAAGAGTATACACTAAGCGAAAAAAAACCAAGTATTTTCTACTTATAACGCTACATTTTAAACTTGATTTCTCAGTATGATTAAAATTACTTAAGTCATAGATTTTAATCAATTTCTGAAGCTCAAAAATTAAAGTACTCTAATTTATTTAAGCTTACACACTTCCTTCATATTACTTATACTCTGTAAATGAGTTCAAAAACTTTAAGCAAATCGTGTAAACCTGATTTGTAAGTTAAAAAAATGTTCTTAAAATAAGTGCTATGCAGTCATTATGAAATACTTCAGGTTACCTTATTAAATAAACATATTTGTAGTAAATTTAGACATTTACATTCTCTTATATGATGATGATTCGTACATGGGTATAGAATTGTTGATTTTTAGAAATTCGTATGTATGATTTGCAAATACTTTGAGTTTAATCCAAACAACTATTATTATTAATATATATTCTCTGTGTGTACGCTTTTTAAGTTACATATTGCACTTACCTTCATCATTCTTCTTGGGATATGTTAGACGATGCGAGGCGGTGATGTTGCTGCCTCCTCCGCCCCCGCCTCCGTGTGCCGCTGTGGCATGTGTGGGCGACAATGCGGACGCAGCTGCGGCAAAGGGACCTCGATTGAGGGGCGTGGGCGAGGTGGGCTGACTCCAGGCCACGGCAGCCACATTACCGCCCATGTTGCCCTGGGCCTGGGCAGCATGTGCCTGAGCCTGAGCCTGGGCCACGGCCGCGGCCATTTGAGCACTGAGTACCCCGTTGGTGCCCACGGGCAGACAATAATATGGCTCGATGTCCACATCGCCGCCACGGCTCAGCATCGAGGGATACATTTTCTCCGATTTGGTAGATCTGTGGGTGTTTAAAGCGAAACGCAAAATGTCATTAAATGTGGTTAAACGGATTTAAGACTTGGCAACAGAGTTGCGGGAAAACGTTATTGTGTGCATGAAGGATGAGATTATAAATATTAAATTATAATATAATGATGGTTGTTAAACACAACTGTGAATGAATACTGAGATTAAAAAGAGATTAAAACACTCAATAGTAGTTAAGCCGAAGCCACAGAATAAATTATGAGCATTTTTTTACATGTTTTATATTTTAGCTTACAATTTGAAAAGAATTTCAAGGACAATAAGGCTTAATGGAATTTCAGTTCTAAATGATCCTGATTGACTTTTCTCATGGTTCAAGCTACTTAATAAAATTTACACAGTAAATTAATTCTAAATTCACTGTCCTTGTTATCGTTTTAAAACATTTCAAATCGATTAAATAATTAATTAAGTTCAACCACAAAACATGCTCCACTTAAAGGAGGTTAAAAGGCTCATGGATGAACTCAAGAAAATAAATGTAAATAAATGAAAAGCTTTTAGTACAGATTAAAAGCGGTTTTAAAAGTGCTTATTACACATGAAATTAATTGCATTATAATGATAATGACTTTTAGCAGCAGCAATCATTTACTTATTGGCTGTTAATTATGCAAAGTGTCATTAATGGCAATGTTGCAATGTGACCACAAGTTGGCCCAAATTTGGTGTCTCAATCATTTCTCAGTCCACTGCGCAGTTACAGATTGCAGTTGACCACATGGCTTAATTTCAGTTGTTGTTGTAGTTCTGTGGTGTGTGGTGTGTGTGTGTGTTGGGTAGTGTCACATGATGTGCTGTGCGCTATTTGCCAGACACTTGCAAATTTCCGTTGTGGTTGTGCTGTTTATTAGGCCAATCTGCATGCGAATGCTGAATACTTTCAGGCGTCACTTCAAATTTCCGTTTAATTTTGTCAGCGCTAACTCTTTCAATTTGACAAGTGTATGTCTCTCTGTCTCTGTCACTGTGAATGTGTGTTGCTGATAAGATTAGGGTGTGGGGAATTGTGTGCATTCTCATGCCAAATCCACCGACAAATTGTCATAAAATGTGTTGCCTTCAAAAGCTTAGAAAATGACCGCAGAGACAGAGACAGAGACAGAGAGAGGAAGAGAGGGAAATCGAGAGACAAATCTGTAGTCTGTTGTGCAGCTCATACTGCTGATAACTGACATTAATGGCATTTCGCATGCAAATCTAATATTACGTATACGTCATGTGTTGTGCTCGACGCCTTTTCCAACTGCCTTGGTCCATGTCTGTCTATGAGTATGTATGTATGTGTGTGTGTTAGTTACAGTTTTTAGTATGCTTCAGGGCGTTTACTTTACGCTCTGGGGCATTTGGCACAACAACAACAAAGGGGAAATGTGTGTTTTGTGTGTGCGTTGTGTGTGCGTTGTGTGTGCTCTGTTCTGGTGTAAAATTTGATAACAAGCCACCGAAACTGGTTACTCTGGTGCTGACCAATGTTGTTACTCCATGCCACTTGCCACATTCCATTTCCTTTTGCATAATTGATGCATTGAAAGCAAGAGTGTGAGCCAAGAGACCATTAGTTTGGTCAGCAAACAGGAGCGGTTCAAGCTAGATAAGGGTATTCAAAATTCCTATACAAAAGTTTTAAGCAGACTATTTTTTTTAGTTGTTCAACTTGATGTTTAAAAATTGCCAAGAACAATCTAGTTAATTTTGACATAGCAAACATAAAGTTGCTTATTTTATCTCCTTTAGTAACTTTCACTAGACGTTCATAATTTTTATCTCTATCTGAAAAACACCCCCGAAAATCCGTTTGCATTTTTGCAGAACTTTATTTTCTGTCTGAACTTTATTCATGTGCATTTTCGGTATTCGTTTTGCTGGTAAAATTTTTAATGAAGCACTTGAGAGTCTACATGGCAGCCAGCTGCTGACGTGGCAAGAATGCAATGTGAAAATAAACCCAAAAACAACAACAAAATCGACTGGCAATGGCAGCAAACTTTCATTTCAGCTGTGCCCCCTCGTTGAGTCAAAGGTTCACAAACCTATTGACATGTCAAATAATAATCTGGCCACCTCTTCACTCTACACTCTGCCCGTCTTTCATTTCAGGCTCCAGTGCTGTTATTTACACTTATGCGATTCTCCCCTCTGCTTTTCGTTTTCCATTTTGTGTTCATTTCTCGCATTTTTGCTGTTTTACACAACTTTCACATTGTCTGCTTTTTGGCCCAAGCCCATCGGTAAAGTTCCGCCCCTTTAACTATTTGGGCGTGTCGCGGCAAACTCAAGAGTTTTCCAAATGTTGCGAGCTTTACGGAAACTTTAAAATATGCACGAGGCATGGCTAACAACAAACAAGCATATGGCGACCTCGTCGTTCGTAAAAACTAAACTATTACAGATTGTTTGCATACTTTCAGGAGCGCAAGTGAAAAACAAGCTCATTACACATGTTCATGTATACAAACTTGATGTGAACATGTATAAATTTATAAATGTGTGTGGGAACTAAAACACAAAGGAATGTTTTTACTATGCAATTCATGCCAACTTGTTACCCATTAAAATTATACTATTATACTGTGGAATTGCTTAAAATAATAAAAATATAAAAAATCATGTATGTAAACCACACATTTTTTAGATAAATGCATGTTTTTGTTTCCACTTTAAGTTAAAAGTGCATAAACTGATAAATCTTCGGTGATCTTAGAGATTGAATTATAAATATACCTAATTTTGAATTGAATACTGATATTTTATTCAGTAAATTTGATAATTTTAAGTGTATTTTATGTTGCTGATTCAAATGTTATTTAGTTAATTTAAAAGAATTTATTGCTTGTTTTCAAACTACTTTTGATTTTATAAAACGTCGTGTATATTTTATTTTTACACATTTTAGTCATCCCATGAAACTAAATTCTCCATTGCAAGTTCATGTGAAGAGAGTAATGAGAACAACGTCTAAAGACAGAAAGGCGTCTGCGAAAGCACACTCATTCACACACGCACACCCACATTCACAACTACACACACACAGAGTGTTTCATAAGTGAAGAATCCGCATTTTGGCGACGCTGCAAAGTATGCAACACGTAAATGTAAATTGCAAGCGACAAACACTTTTAGTGTCAGCGACAAGAGCAAAAATGTCAACTGAGGCGTTGACTGCTTAGTATTTAGGTTTTTTTTCGAATACGACGTTAATAATGGGCGTGGCATGCAACTTAAAGCGTAACTCAAAAGTGTGTGACAAAATATGGCAATCTGTGAGTGCAAAGTCACCTTGGATATGTCCGTTCTTTCAAGTAGCTTTTAAGTATAAACGCACAGTGCGAAAAAGAGAAAGAGATTGGAAGTTAGGTACAAGAGATAGAGAGAAAGAGAGAGGGAACTTTAACATGCGTTTCATATTCCTAGTATTTGTACAACTCTCACCTGATGCTATTGCTGCGATTCATGCGCGGACTTTGCACATAGGGTGATTCATTGCCCTGAACTGGCATTTGACCTGCACCACCACCACCATTGCCACCTGAGCGATTGTGGATCATCTTCTGGCCATGTCGAGTCATCGCAGGCGAACCAATCTGCATCTGGTCAATGGCATCGCCATCCGAGAGGCGACTGCCCGCCGTATTGCTGTGTTTCAGCCACATCGCATACGAGCTGTACTCCGGCTTGACCTCCGCATATGTCTGCGTATCCGACAACGATCCGTCGTGACGTGTTCCACCCGCTCGTGTCGACACTCTAAATAATAAACATAAACATCAACATTTTATTTATTTAATTTGATTTTATAACATATGCTTCTCTTTCAGCTTACCTATGCTGGAACACATGCAGGTCGCTGCCTGGCTTCGGCAAACTGTGGGATCCTGTGGCCAATCGCTCCCTTATCGACTGACTGAGCTGCGTCGCCGTGGGTCCTGTCAGCGAGAAGCTGCGGTGCTGTGTGTTGGGTGGCAACTCTACGGACACAAATTTAGATTATTAGTTATTTTCAGAGCTCGCAAAATATGCTCAACCCATTTTTTTTAGGCTGTCAGCTCACCAAAAAGACAGGGAAAATTGGATCAGACTCGCTCAATCTCTTAAAAAACACATATTTTTGTTTCTTTTGAGCTTTGTGTTTTACACTAAACAGTGAGAAAAAATATGAAAAGTTCTCTAACGAAACAGTTTGAATGTGAAACTGACGCTCAACGATCGAAAACTTAGCACACACATTGCATTGCGACTGTTTTAAATTTTTGTCAATTTTAAAAAAAGAATGAACTTTATTTGAATCACGACCAATCGTTTTTTTTAAGCAAATTAGCAAAAATTAGGAAAAAAAACACTTTTTAAAATATTTTTTGTCGAAGTGTCTCAGTTGAACGAAAACATGAAGTGAGCTACAAAATATTTGTGTGTTTTTAACATTGATCGAATTGAGCACAAACGAAATTTAAGTGTTACTTCGATTTCCTTTGCCTGAGTGTCAGCTAGAACCAGCTTTTTTTATGACTGCCTACAAAAAGGGACCACTTTTTGCGAGCTCTGGTTATTTTGATTTTTGGCAAATTGAAATTTATATAAACGTTTTTAGTATTTTATTCAAGTAAAAGTAAAAATATTTTAGCAAAAAGAAAACATATGTTCGACACACTGAAGATTTGTCAGGCTCTAGATTTATGAACAAATTAATGAATCAATTCAAAATTTCATAAGGATAGCTTTAAAATTGTAGGACTGACAAGTGACTCAATTATAATACACTCCACACTATTCATTTCTTTGACATGCTGTAAAATTTCAAGGCTACAAAAAGTCATCAGCTGTCTAAAACCTAGATTTTTATATATTTTTACAAATTATAAATTCTTTTAAATTTAAATTAGTAGTTTTTGTTAAACTTTGAACTAGGATCACATATCCCGACACATATGGCGAAAATGTGATATCATTATCAAGAACGCTTTTCTGTCATCATAGATCATCATATTATTTTTTACTAAAGATTGGTTTTCTTTACTACATAATTGTTTAATTTCAACTAAATTTAATCATAAGATGTACACAATCTGTGAGAACCCGCAAATCATGACTCTGTGTATCATATAATTGCCCTAGGAACGATAGGTTAATTTGTATGAAATTTATGTAAAATTCAAGTGAAAGCGATGCCTGTGGCACCCCTAATAGTATATGACCATACGTATGACCTTGTACACAGTATTTGTCATTGCAACGTTCATTCGAAAACTTAATACATACCTCTGCAAAGGTATATTCTTCAGTGTGCCAAATAAAATAGTTTTTCTGGCTTTTAAAAGCATATTAATATTTATAGTCAACTTACTGTTCATGTCATTGGGCAGCGTTTGAGTGCCGCCGGTCACCTTGCGACCGCTGGCGGTGCGCGGCACGGCCGAGACGTGAGCGGTGCGTCCGCAGGGCAAACCATTGACTGCACCTGCACCTGCCCCACCGCTGGCCATGAGCATGGCGATATTCTGCTGTTCCGCCGTGGACGCAATGCTGCCATTGGCACGTTTCACATAGCCAAAACTGGGCGGAACGCCCTTGGTGCGTGACGAGGCCGATGGCGAGCCTTGTTTCGAGGAGCTGCCACTCCCACCTCCACCGCCTCCTCCTCCTCCTCCCATGGTGCGACGCGATGGTGATGATTTTTCCGATTTATCCACCTTGTGGCCGTTAAGGGGTTCCGGCATTTTGGTCCAATTATCGCGACCATTTCGTGAGCCTGGCCTGTGATGTGGACTGCCTTCCATTTTGTTGTTGCCGTTGTTGTTGTTATTATTGTTGTTGTTGTTAATATTGTTGCCAGTGGAGCCGGCGCTGCCGCTGCCACTGGAGCTGGCCTGACTGGCCGCCGAGCTGCCGTTCGCAGCGGTCCCAATACTATCAAGTGATCCGCGACTGCTGCGAATGCTGCAAGACAAAAAAAGTATTGTGAAAGGTGATTTGAGTTCAATTAAATCAATAAATTTAATTTAATGTAAAAAATTGCACAATATAAGTGGAATATAACTAAATATTGCAATTGTTTTCATTAACATTGCAAAATTTTGTCAATAAAAACTCGGTTTTTCGATCAGAAATTTCACGATATTTTTAAAAATTAATTTATTTTAAAATAAAAGTGTCGTGTTAAAAAATTAGTCTTCTAGCTCTTATCGTTTAGGCTTCAGGGAGATAGTCACGACAAACCATTTGTATATATTAACAATTTTTACAATCATTTGTCTGTATAACAAAGTCGTAGTGACTCAAGAATTAAACAAATTTGAAATAAAACGCCACAAAAACAAATAAATATTTATGAAGACAAGCAATTTAAATAAAAGTGAAATAAATTTTGTTTAAACAAAAACTTGTTTTCCCTTTTGGAAAATGTTGCCGTTAACACTCAATTTGCACACAGCGCAAAAAAAGTCTTTCCAAACGTAAATCATATTTTACTTATTCTTGAAAAGTTCAACAACTTTGAAGACAAATTGTTTATAGGCTAAATAAATGAAAATGGCAAGAGTGTAAACAGCAAAAACAGTGATGATGCATTGTTCGATGAATGTCGAGTTGGTCAGCAGAAAGCTAATTACGGTACATTATGCACAACAATAAAAGCAATAACAACAATGCCATATTTCACAAAAACAACAACTGAAGTGGCTGGCATATTGCGTATACGCCACGTGCGATTGTGCTTAATATTTATTTGGAGTTAATTGTGTGGACAAGTAAAGCACGTTGCTTACTGTTGTTGTTTTTACTTTTATTGGCGTTAACGTAGCTCTATATTTAATCGCAGCAAGTGTTACAAAATGTATATAATTGCCACACACAAATTGTCAGCCGAGCTTAAAGCAAAGCGTTAAACTTGAGGCTTAACTTGAACAATTGACAATCAGCGTACAATTGAGACAAGAGTGACTGCGATTTAAAGGGTAGTAAGGGAACGCGAGATTTAGTTGAAAAACTCGACAAATTGAGCAAACTTGACAAGCGCCTAACAATGGAACCTACAACTGATAGACTTTAGACTATGGGCAAATAACAGTGCGAAGTGCGATTACAATTGCAATTTGCAGCACAAAGGCGACAAAGCGCATTGACAAACTGTCCAAGTGGATTTAGAAAATGCTTTGGTGGGCGGTGGCATACAATTTTCAATTAAAATGACAAGAGAAGCGCACAGAATTGAACAGGACAAAGGCCAGAGAAAAGAGCGGGTTGGTCTTGGCTAACGGAAACCATCTCAAGTTGGCCAAAAGGATTGCTCACCCTCCAAAGTCAACAATCAAATTTCATGTCTAAGCCGCTTACGCCAAAGTTGGCCATATATCATGTCTAATTAGGCGTGTCGCAGCTATAATAAATAATGCCATTTATTTCAGTATTCTTCATTGAATTGCCCGTATAATTTTATGAAATGGTTAATAAATTACGGAAAAATGCATAAAGGAAAATGGGGCAGTAAATGGGCGTGGAAAATGCCTAAATTCTTCAGTCACACGACATGTCTATCGGTTCGTTTAAACTGATGATCTTATCAGGGAGTGTAGATTTATTTTTTTTCAATGGATATGTTTACTGACTTCATTTTAATACATATTTTATTAATATAATAATTTCAATATAAGTTATTTCGTTTATTTATGTACTTTGTTATTAATTGTGCAAAAAGTTTCTTAATGAACTGTAATATTTACTACAACATTTTCCTTCACTTTTTTCTGCAATTTTGTTTTTTTTATAAAGTTAGTAAACCGATAAAATTTCTTTTCACATTCTTAGCAGCTGCATAAAAATTCCAGGGTGGACAGACAAGTAAATTGCCAGATTGTTGTGTTTACTTTAAACCACTAAATTTAATAATAGCCATTTAAGATTGCTTTTTTTTAGATTAGATCATTGTGTCTTTTGATTCAATTGCTTAATCAACTAATTGCGTCTTCTGCGGTTGCTGTCGCCTTAAGGTTTCTTCAACATGCTAAAAAGTATGCTATGATTTAAGCTGCGAAAAATAAGAGGGGAAAAGAAAACAGCTGTCTGGGTCATAAAACTCAACTACGCCCTGGCAAGCAATTACCGTTTAGATATGCTCCGACTGTAACAGGGGCTGCAAGAGGCAATAACAACAACTGTAACTGAGACGACGTCCACTTTGTGGCAAGGGATGAACTATGCGGGACTGTGTCTATGTGTGCTTGTGTCAGAGTGAAAGTAAGCGTCAGAAGTGACACATAAAGCTCATAAATTGTCGCACACTCAATATGCATTGAAGGAACGTGAACAAGAAGCGGTCGGAGGAGGCGAAGGTAAGTCGGTAAAATCAATAACGATTGCCACCACGTCAGTGAACGGTTGCAAATGACCCACGTGAATATCCATTACCCAGCAAGTGGGTGAAATCGATGACAAACAAATTCCAATGAAAATACTCTTCAATATGCATCAGATTAAACAATATATATGTAGTAGGTAAACTATTGTATTCTGCAAAGTTTTTGCCTCACTTGCTTTAACTCTTCAAATGCAATTCATTTGAAATGCACCGAATAATACTGGCAACTGACCCGCACAGAAAATAGATTTGTGGTAAGGTCGGTGGAGGAGCAAGAAACGTGTGTAAAAAATGTGCACATAAATTTCAAAAAGATGTCGAAAAAATAAATGGAAACAGCAGCAGATGTCAGAAACAGGAGCGTAGCCTGGTAAAGGGATTGCCTATTAATAGCTTTGAGAAAATAAAGGAATTCAAGTAGAAATAATGAAAATGAAATCGAGCTGAATTGCGGCTATTCAAAAAGGAATTTCGTTTTACATTTTACTTTTTTGCGTCATTAGATAGTCTTCAATACTAGTTAGCTTATTATTATATCATTGATACATTATTAAAATGTAAATAGTTGACATGTTTCTTGTCTTTTAATTGACTCCATAGAAATATAAGTACCATTTATTAATGAGACTTCTTCTCATTCCAATAATCATGGCTTTGATATTTCTGTACAGAACCAAACATATTTCAGCAAAATTGAGAGCCAAAATGGAACCCTTTTGTGTAATTTCAAAAATATATATTGATTGAGACTGTGACTATAAATTATTTAATTTAAATTATTTTAATGATTCTGTATTCATTTTAATTTCCAATCAAGCTTCCCTTTCAAAATGCACATTATATCATTTATTTTTGCATAGTAATACTGATTTCATCTTCAGATCAGGTTACTCATAGTAAGGTTTAAGGATCAGTATATCAAAATTGAGTCAACCCACTGAAATTGTTAATAATGTGCCAGCTTTGTAATATGACTTGCCTTCTCAACTGTAACCTTATCTTGACCATATTTTGACTACCCCTCTTTGTTTTCAGATCTTTGGGCTGCCTTCCAAGCCATTTTTTTTTTTTTTTTTTGGTATTATCCATTGATATTATACATTCACAGCCAGAAGAACACAAGGGCAGTCACACATGCATTTTAAAATAGTGTATTTAGTTGGGCGTGGAAAATGAATTCCATGCATGTTCGCTTCGAACTGGTTTTCCGCTTTTTTGGCATTTTCGCCTTCGCCTTTTTCGACCATTTCATTTGCTGGCTGCCTTTTTGGCCAGTTCGCAGGACGAATGCAAACTAATTTCATGCATAAAACGTAATTTGCATGGAGAGGCCGAAACAACAGGCAATAAACAAACTGAATGGACCCGAACTGCGCTTTAGTTTTTTTTTTGGTGAGCTATTTAAACTGTTGTTCGTGTTGTCGCTGTTGTTGTTGTAGGGTAATTTTTAATTTACTCGCTAATTTATGCAGCGTCGCGCGGCACGTGTTCGGGAGTCCTACTACTTTTAGCAGGCAATGTTCAGGTCATTTAGCCAGACATGGCCAACATATTCGTGTAATTGCCGCTTTTAATTGACAGCTGGCTAGGCTTTTAGACTGGAGTTAAGGAGAAGGGAGGCTAGCTTTTATCTAGACAATTAGGCATCTATTTCAGAGTCCTTTGAAAATTGCTGACCCTAATTCATGGTACCATTAAAAGAGAGAAAGTGCAAACCAAGTGCTGATGACGGTGCAGATGAAAAGAGACACATAAAACTTAGGAGCAACTTGTAAGGTAATTACTGGAATGGATTGAGCTGTGTTTAGCATATTGATGGCCATCTGAGGAAACTTAAAATATTGTAAGAACAATGTAGGAGGGTCAGTCTAAAAGAGAGAGTCTAAAATTTATTTCGTTGGGTTTCATTGGGATCTATAACTTCAGCTCTCCAACTGCAATTAAAATTAAGGTACGAAAGTCTATTTTTTTAATGCCCTTTTCAAGTTTGAGTGAACTAACTGAAACAATAGAATTTAACGTTATATTACAAAAAAAAAAATTCATGGAATATATGAGAAAGTTTACATTTAAGGTGACCTATCAATTCATGGCAATTTTGGAAATAATTGACAAGAACTTCTTCAAAAAATAGTATGCAGCCTCGCCTTTATATTTATGATACCTTCGTCAAAATTCTGTATACAGTCTATCCATTGTATTTAGCTATTTAGGGTGACAAATAGTCGTACCTTCACTTGGCAAAATTAACTTAAATGAGTTCAATTACACAGATCACATATAAATTCCACACTCGCATGCCTTTGACCATCAAAGTTGAATTGTCGCCTTTTTATTTATTAAAACTGTCAACAGGCGTTAAAGTAGCACAGGAAACACACACAAACACATACGCACAGTTAACATACATTTCTCCACGCTACTCGCAACCATTTCCTTTGCCTTTATTCTGGTTGTGCAAGTTTTCTTTTTGTCAGGCTGATAAAATGTTATGAATGGAATTCCGACTGCTCAACGGGCGTTACAAGCACATTAATAAAAGTGTCGAACATGTGAAGCGTTAGGCGCTAGCTAAGAGTGGGAATCGGGCAGAGGAAGGGAGCTTAGAAAAGGGGAGCGGCTACAAAGTGTAAGGGGGATACAAAGCACGCACGCAACCTTCAACTGTGGAATTTGTGTGTTTGCGTCGTGTTTGGCTTTGGCCTTGCAACAGCGCCTAAAAGCATGCAACACTCAACAACAGTAAGAACAGCAACAACGTCGACATCATTCATTTGCCTGGTGACTGTGTCAAGGATGTCGTAGGGTAGACACATCCCAAGTGAGAAGCAGCAGTCAAAGGAACAGAAAAACAGAAAAAGATGATTACACTTGTAGGCGCACATCAATTATACAACTGCCTGGGATCCAGTTGTTGTCGTTACTGTCGTTGTTGCTTCCTTGTCGCAATTGTTTGCCTTTTACGACTTCCGTTCCATTGACAGTCGCCATAAATTATGGTTTGGGGCATAACAATGAAAGCGAAATTTCTTAGTTTCTTTTTTTCTTTATTTTTTGGGAGAAGTAGGGGAATCCACAACACAAAGTGGCCATAAAGCAGAGGGCCATGAAATGGTCTCAGCACATAAGACAAAAACTGCTGCCACTCAAATCCAACTTGAACTTCAACTACGGCTTTATTTTTATCTTGACTTTAAGTCTAAGTCAACTCTAAGCAAGTCGAGAAAAATTCTCTTTTGCCAAGTGAAAATTCTTCTGTAAGTTTTCCAAGTGAAATTTTCATGGCAGACGCTACACTTTGAAGGTGGAATGAGCGAAAAACAAATGCAAATTAAATTAAACACGAAACTTTGCTAATATGCGAAACAAAACTTCAGCACAAAACTCTACCCCTTAAAAGAAACCCTAAGAGAACCATAAGTAATTCCAAGCAACCCGGTTTCTTTTTGCACATTTAATTAAACCAGCTACAAATTGCAACTTGAAACACAAGTTTCAACTTCAATATTTCGAAATTCTTATACTCAATAAGAGCACTTAAAGTTGAAGTAGCAAATGCTAAGCTGGAATTACTTAGGAAAGGATTTCTACGGCGAGAGTCCTGGGAAAGAGCAGTAAACTGATGTTGCAAGTATATTTATCCAACTATGTATATTTGATATAATAAATTCAATAAAAGTATAATCCATATTTTAATGGAAGAACGTAATGAGTGATTATCCGTTGTATGTAAAAATCTTAAATGGCATAAATCTCTTTTTAAGGAAATAAAGAGAGATCTGTTATCGAAACTAAGTACCTTCAATTCTGATACGGACAGCTATAGAAAAATGCATGCAATGAATTTTATAGGAGATATTTTGGTTCCTACTAGAATAAGTTCATTAAAGTGAATTGACAACTTTTCAGATAATGACAACTGGATTATTCTCATAAAGGATATACTTTCGGGCAGAAAAGATTCGAAATCAAGGTGCTCTTTAAGCACAATCTTTTAAGCTGCCTTCTTGGGCAAACTCTTGGAAATATATGGAAACAAATGTTACTCAGCCTGCTTAAATATTCAGCAGTATAGTTAATAAGTTAAAACCAGGGTTACATGAAATGCTTTTTCGCTTCTGTTGTTGATCTTATTAGAAACAGTCAAGACATAAATTCCAAAGATATTGTATATTGTATATCGTATTTGGAGTTCATTAAAGTGCAATGAACTTGTTACGTGCGATGAGAGAAAGAAAGGTGAGAGGGGTCCACAATAGGGTGACCTAAACGTCAGTCGGCAGTTTGCAACCCCCAAATGGTGCTGGCTAAAGGTAAATGGCACTTAATTTAATGTTAAATTTATGTAAGACACTCTGAAGCTAATAAAAATGCCATATATAAAAACTTTTCTATCGAATGGCAGAAGGTTTCACACTATCACAGCAGGGCAGGACAATACAGGACTACATAGGATAATAACAATAACAGCAACAGCAAAAACAACAACAGTTACAAAAATGTGGCTAGAACTGAGAAAATGGGTTAACCGAGTTGGCCTAAAAATGTTTAAGTTTAAGTTTGCCGCATTTTCAAACTGACAGGAATACCGCAAGGCAAACACTTTGCATGATTTAGAGCCATACGAGAATTGCAAACATAAGCATACATATATATATATATATATATATATATATACTTAAACTTATATCGGTCTGGAGAATACTTCTGGGTGACTCACATATTTATAAAGTCCATTATACATGAGTTTCTCTGCAGGAAGAGAGAAGGTGCGGCTCTCTCTCTGACACAACAACAAAAATAAAGACAACAACACACTCGAAGAATACATAGGAAAATCGATGGTTAAATGTGATTAGCTGGCAAAATTGTGGCATACCCCATGGACTGTTGCGTGCCACCTTCTAAACTGTTTCCATTCGTACAAGCAAAACAACTTAACAAATGAGTTTATTAATGAGCGGTGCAAACAGTTTTCCCACTGCAAAACTCTCCTCGACTGAAACAAGCTGAGTTGGCTTTAAGGACACAGCCGAAACTAATGGGAATGTAGGCGGTGCTCATGTTTGTCAAGCTGAGTCCCGAAATTGATAGTTCACTTGTGTACGTGCAGGAAAGCCTGAGGACATGTTAATTATTAAATCTGTTCAAACACAGCCGAAATAAATTCTAGTATACACAGCGTTGTCTTTAATATGAATGAGAAATTCGATGAATGTGAGAGTCAAAGCTATATATTAAAAATGCCAATTTAATAAGAATGATTTTCTTATGGCTGATTTATAAGAGATCAATTTTTCTAGTTATTATCAACAAATTTTGATTGACTTTAAAAAGAAACAAAACTCAAAATAACTAAGCAAATTAATGATGACATTTTGGAGGCTATCAACCTTAATAAACTAAACTATAATAATAAAAAGAAAATTTCGTAAAAAGGAAGAAACGAAAGAATAAGTCAACAATAAGCAAAAAAATTGTTAAACCAACAATAAATAGAAAAAAATTTATTACAATTAAAAATGCCAGCATTTTAATTTTTGGAGTTAAAAAAAATACCTGAGCAAAGAATTTATAACAAATTGCCAGTCCGAGAATCACAAGAAAAATGTATAAATTTTATTATGGCAACTCTAGTGCAATATTGAAAATGACAGCTCTTTCAATCTGAGGAAATTTATTCTTTACTTTCACACAAATACTCATATATCCGAGATATGGTTTTAATTAAGTATATCAGAAATAAATATTGAATATATTTAATATTGAAAATGACAGCACTTTCAATCTGAGGAAATTTATTGATAGAAGCTTGGAGAGAATTCCTTACTTTCACATAAATACTCATATATCCGAGATATAGTTTTAATGAAGTTTATCAGAAATAAATTTCCATAAATATATAGCATTTCCGGCGTACTTAAAGGCGTAAGCGGTAATTACAGGGCTTAGATTCAATCTGAAATGCTTTAACTCTCTATAGGTTACTTGCACCACATGTTGCCAATGGCGCCACAAAGGCTTAACCCGCTTTGCCACTGGTTACAACATGCTAAAACCCCGTTGCCCGTCTACCCTTCCCTCCCCACCAACTCTCCTACTCTCCTTCTTTTCTATTCTGCACTCTTTGTCAGTTAGGCGTGTGCGCTTAAAGCCGCTTAGTTCATTGTAAATTCAACTAAAGCTGAGCACAGAAACAATTTAGCTAAACCCCTCAAATATGGCTGGGGATTCGGCGGGGCGAGGGGAGTCTCTCGGAAGGTTCAGCATTTCTATGAGTCAGCTCTGTTAGTCTATAAACTGCTCTAAAATATGCACACAATGTTGCCCCCAACCAACTTCAATGCCTGTTGCTGTTTTATGGCAAATGTTGCTCTTTTCTTTTTATTTTTCTTTCCTTTTTTAGTCTTTCCTGGTTTTTTTTTGTGGATTTCTGGCCACAGGACTTGACATGCGGTGGCACCTGGCCGGAAGATTTATGGCCAGAGAGTGCAGAGAGTTGAATGAAATGTCTGACATTTGAAGTAATTGCCGAAATTGAGAGACAAACGACAGGCGAGTGACTAGCAAATTGATTGAATATTCGATGCTTATTCGACTTGTCGACCATTTTGCATATGTGCTCTTAACTTTGACTCCCTGTCCTTTCCCCGATCTTTTGCTTGTGTGCTTACACTCAACCCTTTGGCACTGAGCCTACGTAAATAGACAGGACACACAGTTGCAGAGCAGAGTAAACAAAAGCCGGCCTCTGGAAGTTTAATGGCCTGCAGCAGTCATTGACACTGCTCCATTTGCTGCAGATAAGCTGGCAATATGAAGTTAGACACAAGGTTTTAATTATTGTTCAACCAGCTGCATTGAATCATGCCACAACAACTTGATTGATTTGCAATTACAGTCTAAGAACTTTACTTTATTAAATCAATTTGATTCAGTTTAAGTCATTACCTTTAGATTACTAAAACATGTCGAACACTTCGCACTTGACACTCACAAATGCCACAAAGTATGCAACACAAAACATTTAAAAGCAATTATATTTCTGGAATTTATTACAGAAATTTAATGAAAAGCACTTCACTTGAATAACAAAAAAACTATTTATAAATTATTTAACATATATTTTTTTTTACTTTAAGTAATATTATTGCACCATTTTATTTATTGAAAATTTTTTTTAATTTTAGAATATTTATTTATTTTACGAATTTTCAGCGAGCGTCAACATTTGCGTGTGGCAACCGCAACGCCCGAGCGTTGAAATGCGTTTCTGGGGTTGCTCCGTTCTGTTGCCTCAAAGCGAACCAAGCTACAATTTTATTTCGAAAATAACTAAGAGAGCGCACACTCGCTCTCTCTATCAAGTTCGAAAGAGCGCAACAACACAAAGAGAGGGCGTAAGAGAAACACATGATAGAGTGAGTGAGTCGTTATGAAGCACATGGCAAAGTTTACGACTGAAAGTAAAAGGCAGCCTGTCTATAGTGAATAGGAGTTGAAGAGATGGCCAACAACAAAAACACCGACAATGACACCTGCCCACCTGTGCGTTCGAGTAGTTGTTAGGCTGCTTTTATTCTGCCGGTACAGACTTTAGGCGTTTTTGGCTTCCACGCAATCAGTTAAGCAGTTCTCCTATGCAAAAAGTGTTGCCTAGAGCATGACGAAATTATACGAGTCTTGAAACAGCAAAGTTCACTTAGGACTGTCTAGGTCTCTATATAAAGGGGGAGTTTCTAGAAAGCCCAATACGAAGTATATTGAAGGATAGTCTATACTATCTATCAGGATTATGGTTAAAAACATTTTAGCTTAGTTTTGTTTTTGTTTTAAAAATTCAGATTAGAGTTAAATAAATATAGTTGGTTCTATTTAAATTCTTCAGTCTTCTTAGCATTGTTTCAATATGCTAATACGGTTTTAGTATACTGACTAAAATATATTTCGACGTAGAATGTATGGAACTTAATATCAAACTTAGGCATTTATATTCATATTAAAACAATTAATTGAAAATTTAAGAAGACTATGAAAAAACCGAATAGACATTTAATTGTCAATTTTGTAACTTTCTTTATATTTTATTTAAGCATAATAAAATGTAAATAAATATAATTAATTAATACATTTTGCTATTGTTCTTTCGTCGTTGCAAATATCTTCAAATTTATTTGTCAATGCAATTTTCACAATAAGAAATTTGATCGTAATCAAGACGTTAAGAGACTTAATTATAATTCAAATATTTTTCTATTATTTGAATCGAAAATTCTATTTTATATAATCTAAAAATAAATTTTATTTCTTTTATAATTTTGAAAAACTGATATACACTAAAGTTAAGTTTATGTTAATAATGCAAGTTCTCATTCTTTTTTCTATGTTCTTGTGCTTAATTTCGGCAATCTGCATACTCCCGAATCCAGACAAGGCAACACTAAGCCTCGAAATGTCAGACAAGCAGTTCCACCCACAAGCCTGGTTGTAAGTACGAGTATTTCGCCCAACTTCTGTCTCTGGCTCTAAACGGGTGGGTAGAGCTCTGTGGTGGTTGTCGTTGACGAAAAAGCAACAAATGGCTTCAAGAGAGCCGACGGCTGTGCGTGTCGAAAAAAGTTAAGAGAGAGCTACAGATTTCGAAAATTGGCAATTGTCTCTTACGCTGTCAGTTGGTCATGCAGTCAATGCAGCAAACTTGTTTCATATTCGACAGCTGCCCGGTTTTCAATTGAGCCAAGGGCGGGCTCGTTCTTGTCTGTGCTGCAATTTTCCAAAAAACTGCACGCAAGAAAATCCAACGAGCATTCAATGAAAAGCGAAACTAGCCGATAACAAGTTGTCGTTGTAGTTGCTATTGTTGTTTTTGTTGCTACTGCTGTTTGTTGTTGACCGTCTGCATCGTTTTTTGCACTGTATTGGGAGGTTTTTTATTGTGTGGCAACTCAACTAATTGGAGCCGCTTGCCTGCCACATGTAACCCAGAAGTGCTTGGCCTCCCCACAAATACTCAAATACTCATTAATCTTTCAGAAGGCGGCACTCAATCAGTCAGCCATCAAATTGCACTTGCCAATAATAATAAGTGCGATGCGAGAGTGAGATAGACTGAGGAATTCAGATGTTAAAACCTAAAATAAAACTTAATGAATTTGTTTGAGTTATGGAATCAATTTGAATAAGTTTGAGTTGGTAAGTGATGCTAGAAAAAGTTCTTGATCGAAAAACATTTAAATTTCGGGTCAAAATCGGGTCATATTGAAAAAATATATTGATGAGATTGAGATTAATAAAAATTTGTTAGTAAAATATTTTTATACTTAGAAGACATAAAAGTCAATAAAAAACTGTTTTAATTAACATAAAACTCATTTGACTTAAAGAGGCCTCGAATTTCAAAAAGTTGTTATTTAAATCTAATTTCTTGTAAACACTAAATACGGGAAAGTTTCAATTAGATAATAGAATTTATTAAAAATAATCATGTTTTGAGTAGATGTTTCATACATAAGAATTGACAGATTTTATTTTATTGTCTTTATCATAGCCATGCTGAGAATATTTCAAGATCAATTATCGATAAATTTGTATTTTTTAATATTTCCTTTCAATCCATTAAATAGGTAACTCAAAATCTTATTTTCTGATAATGTTAAACGTTTTGATTGGTTTTTTGTCGACTGCTTTAAATAGACGTTGGATAAATGAACACGAAATAAAATAAATATCGAAGCCCATCCCTAAAACCCGCTGTATTTTCAAAACCCGAGTAACCGTCACTTCATGGCGCATAATAAGAAAAAGCTCTTATGTGCCTTAATAGTAATTAAAAAAAATATCTGGCGGCTATGGCAAAGTTATTGGAAGACGATTAAGCAAAAGTCCACTCAAAGATTTTGTCACTTCTTTGTATTGTATTTGTTTTTGTTTGTATTGTATGCGGCATGTGGAAAGGTCAGTTTTAGCTTAAAGGCTTACATAGGTATGTATGCCACATGTCACACTGAGACGCTTTTAATCGTTTCGCTAACGTGGGTGAGTAAGAGATTGAGAGAGAGAGATTGTGAGAGAGAGAGAGAGAGACACACACTGAGTGAGAGACGAAGTCAGAGAGGGAATGTGTTGCATTCATCAATTGCATTGTCCAATTGAGATATGGACAACTGCAACTGGTTTTTGTGTGCAACTGTTGCAATTTTGTGGAATTTACTTAATGCATTCGGCTTTGAAGCCATTTGAGAGATTGAATTGTGATTTGAGTGCGCATTAAACAAACTTTAAATAATTCACGGAATTTAATTGACCCCAAGAAGAAGAACTGTATATCAAATGTGCAAAAAATTGTTCCAATATCAAATATTTAAAACATTTACAATATTCAAGTATACATTCAAATAAAAGTTTATAATAAAGTTCTTGTGCTAAATGTGCCATAAAATCCAGAAGCTTTCAGTCAGACAAGGTGTGTGTCTTGACTAAAAGTGTCACAGCTGAGCTATAAAAACTTCACCAAATGCTGAGCTTATAGTAAGCAGCAGAGCTTTCCTCAAAAATATTTTCTATCCAAAAGCTTTCCAGCGAGAATTGGGAAATTGGGATGGTAATTTATTGAAAGGTGACTTAAGTAATATAATATCAAATTAGATATAAAATGTTATAAATAAGTGTCAAGTATCGAATACTTCTGTGATATGTTAGTTCATGTTATAAACAACTATTATGTGGAATATTTTCTATAAATGATACAACAATTTGATTTGAACTACGTTATGAAATTATATTACAAATTAAAGATAAATTATATACAACTAAATTCTATTAAATTGCAATATTAAATATATTCTAAGGAATCATATGGTGAATGAAAAAAAATATTTTTTCTAAGAGGCTGGACAAGGATTTATTTGAAGTTATTTAGTCGTCGTTTCTTTTATTTAATGCTTTTCATATCCAATTCAGCATTTTCGCTGATAAATTCACATAAGGAAAATCTGTCCCCTGTCTGCACAGTTAAGTACTTTATCCAATTTATAGAATGCTTATGCCACTTTATCCACGAAATGTGAGTGAAAGGCAGCCAGGTTAAGTAGACGAGAGAATATGTTTTTAATGTGACAAACGCAACAAAATCAATGAATCAATTTTCCCAAAAAGCGACAACAAAGATTTCCACTTCATTTAACGTCAGTCGGCACTTCACTAGCAAAAGGGAAAATCGAGGGAAACTGCAAGTATATCGAAATGAAAACCCAGTCAGAATCGAGGGGCAGCTGATTGTTTGGCCTCTAGGGTCACGTCATTGAACACTCGAGTGGGCAGCCCCTTTTTTTGGAAGGTAGCAGAGACATTGAAAGGGCAGCAGGTGGGCAGCCCGGACGGGATATATACGAGTATATGTATTTTGGGCCTACGGGTTCACTGAATTTGATGAAATTAATAAAAACAATTTGTATTTATTATGTTTGGGGCAGTTTGGGGAAATTGGGTGCGAAATTTATTTTCAATTTGTTGGCGCGTTGCGGTCAGCAAAAATTGGTAAAATGTGGAAAATGTTCGAGGAAATGTTTGTAAACGAGGAAACTCGAATTCCAGCTTAAAGTGTAAGGCTTTAAGGTTGTTGAAGTTGGCCAGCTGCCAGCTGAAATGGCTGCAACTCACGGATGGGCCATAAATCAGATGAATTGAAAAATGCGTTATTAAATAATAGGGAGCAAAAGGAGCAGAGACTGCGGCAAGGATGCAGCAGACATGGCCATGTGTGGCAATCCCTACAAGTTGCCCCAACAGCAACAACAACAACAACAACAACTCGACTCGACTCGACTGTCTGCTCTTTGCCTCCTCTTGTGGAAATATGCGCTCTGCTGCATTTTGATTTACTTTTATGGCTAGACAAGTGACTACACCCTAATCCATTCCTGGCCAGGACTCGTTGCACTTGCTGGGCTTCAGAATTATGTATGTCCTGCAGGTGTCGACGCCGCAGCTGATTAGCTTCAGCTTGACACTAATGCGACAGCAGAGGGAGCTGCATTAGAATTCAATTATTGAGCATATTTTCCAGCTGGAATAAACGTGACGGCGGTTCAAAAGTCATTTGAGGGTCAGTTTGCAGCATAGAGAACCATGAACTTGTTGAAAGTATTCCTGTTTCCCCCACCACAATTCCCTCACTCCTCACACTCTTTAGTCGCTCCGACAGCTGTTGCTATTTATAGAGAACTCAAGAGAGAGTGAGAGCGAAAGAGAGAAAGGAAAAAAGGGAGAGAAACAGCTCCCATTTCATCGCCTCATGGCATTGCATTAATTTCACAGATCAAAAGCGCTGATGGACCGAAGCTAATGAAAATGTAGAATGCCTTCTATGTTGTACATATTTCCCCCCAAGCTGCCTGATAAGTCTATAAGCGCTTTTTAATGAAATGCCTGGAGAAATGTGGGCGGCTGTTTGACAAGTGTTTAATAAAATAACAAAATTATGATATAGCACACTCCAATGTGGCAGCTAACAGAAGTTTCTCCCTTTGGAAAATCCCTAAGCAAATGGCTATCAAATAGAGCGGCAAATGGAATACTTAAGAATAAACTTTGAAAATTATTCTTTTTTGGGCGCAAGAGCTAAAAATGCAGTATTTAATTTTTTTCTTGATATAGTTTTCAAAACAAAAAAATCATTTCTTTTTTGGGTGAAAGAAAAGAATTTACTATTTAAATTAATTTTTCTTGATATAATTTAAAAAAAAACACTTTAAATTTATTTAGTTAAGCCACGAATACATGAAGCAATAGTTTCAAGAGTTTTCTTGGTGCTAAATTTAAAAACTCTGTTCTAGATACATGGATATATTGCTAGGATAATTGAAAGTCAACTAATTTTCAAGGAGTTTTACTATTAATTAGAACTCAATTTCATCTCAAATCTATTTCAATGGAATCAATAAAAATTAGGTTGTAAAAAGTTTTTTTTTTTAATTACTACATTTAAAAATCTAAATCAATTTAGGTTACAGTACAAAAACTTGGACTGTCTTTATTTATATATTTGTAAGTGGTTGGAATTTTTGAAAAAAAAAACTATTATGTACTAATAAAAGGTTTTATTTTTATAAGGAATGTAGCCACATTTCAAAATTTTTATTTTTTTCCTACTAACTGTTAGATTTATTTTAAGGTGAATAATAAATCCATATTTTGAGTTAGTTGCTATTAAAATATAGCATACAAAGACATTTAAATTTTATTTGCATATTTTTTTGTCTTTACTTTTCTTTTTCATACGCCCTATTTCGGGCTCTGGACTATTTGTTAGCCGCTCCTGGAATCACATCAAAATGCGCTTGTTAACAACAACTAACCATAGATACCTTTGTTAACTGAAGTGCCAAATGGCAAGTGGTTGCCATGCCACTGCGTGAATGTATCTCAATATCTATAGACTGTCATCTATCGTATTTACCCATTGTTTGTATGTGTGTGTGTGTGTGTGGTGGGGAGGGGGGGGGGGGGGGTATGCCAGGTGACAGGTGAGTATTGTCAATTGTCAAGTCGTCTGCCGTTTGCTGCTGTTGACAATTTTCAAACGACATTTGACAAGCCTGAACCAAAGCCGAAGCCTGATCCTGAGCCAGGAGTCAGCATCAAGTGGATTTTATGCAAATTGGCAATTTGAGCGATGGCTTTGGCTTTGAAGAGGCGTTGTGTGTTTGGGCCGGAAGTTGTTAAGGTTGTCAAGTGGCTGCCATCACAATTAACTGCTTCAAATGATGAGTGCATTCCCCCACACCCAATCCCTCTGACAGGGCCAAATTGTGCGTGGCAAAAAGCGTTGTCAATGTTAAGGCCAGCTTTTCAAGAGTCCCGTTTTATTATAGACGCCTCACAACGGGCGACAAAGTTCTCGGAAGCGAATCGAAACGATACAACGCCAATTGCTCCGTTGACTCATTGGTGTCAGCTGTGGAGCAGCACAGCAATGAGTCACGGGATAACTGGAATCGAAGGCGGTCATTGGAGCGCACGAATGTGTATAAAAACAACAAGACAGACACTCTTAGGCCATCTTCGGCATGCCAAAGATTTGATACTCTTGCCGTGTAATGATTTATTGCAATTATTGAAATTTGGACAGTATGTAGAATAAAATTCCAAAACAAAGACTTTCGACCTAAAGGTGGATTTTTTGACCAATCGTTACCAAGGCAGCTTTATGATAAACTCGCTCAATTTCGTTTAAATTTAGTCCGAATTTCTAAGGTAGTATATTAAGAAACAAACAGGTTTTTCATACTAAATTATGATTTTCGATCTATAAACGATTTATAAACTAAATTTGATCAAGATGAAAATGAGAATACCCAATTCGTAATCTGAGAGATTTATTTGAAGAGATCTAAAAAAAAAGTATGATAATATTGATTTATTTTGGGAAGATCGCTTCTATGGCTTCAGTATATTATAGTGAACCAATCCGGTCTCTTCCGATAAAGTTATGGTCTGCATTACAAGCAACTGTAGCAAGACTGATTAAGATAATTTTCAAACTGCGGAACTATCTTGGTTAGAACCAGATGAATAGAAGGACATTCATATATAAATTTAATGAGTTATATCCTAATCAGGAATAATACCTTAGAAGGGTGGTCACTACTTCACTGAAATGTAGTTTTATTTGTATCTATTCGCAATCTTTTCTGAGGCTAAATTTAAGAAATTACTTAAAACCTAGTCATAGCGCCTGATATTCAAGTAGAGAATTTATTAAAACAAAGTTTAATTAAATTAACAAACAAGAATAAATATTATTATTAAAACACCAATTTCAATTTACGTTAATAAGTATACATTTTTTTTATATATTTTTAAGTTATAATAATAGTAAGTTTAATAATAGTAATAAATTAGCTTTTTCTTTCGATTAGTTATTTGTAATTTAAGTAATTTCTTCACTGTGACAAGTGCTTTAATTTTAAATGAATACGTCTCAAATTTCGTGATAAAATGGAAAAGGGTATAAGTACTTGATGAAGAGTAATTCAAGACCAAAATCAAACCGAATGTCATGTGTGTACACTGTGCAACATTGTACACCTGGAAGTGTCTGGAAATGAGAACTCGTTACTTACCGCTCCTCAATGGTGGTGGGCAGCTGAGTGCGAGCCCGCATCATGCTGAGAAAGTGTTTGCCATGTCCCGCTGAGCCGGAGACGGAACCGGAGCCTGTGCCGCTCAAGCCGCAGCTGCCCTCGGACAGATACCCGTTGTCGATGTCGTGATAGCGACTGCTCGACGTGGAGCTGCCCACGCGCAGAGCATCGCCATCGCTGCAGTAGCCTTGTCCCAGATCCGACTCGCAAAAGTCCAAGTAGGACTGATGTGGATGATGATGATGATGATTCTGTCGTGCTGATCCTCGTGTCGGCAGCGTCACGTGCGAGTTGTAACCACGCAGCAACGGTCGCATGGGCAGCACCGACGAGGCAGCCGCCGACGGTGGCAGCTGCTCCTCCTTCGACTCGTAGATGGTGCCCACGATCTTCGAGGGTATCGTATGGAATTTACTGGGCGAGGCGGTGGGCGTATTGGGCGCCGAATTGTGCGTCGGTCGCTGCAAAGGCAGCGAACGCGACGGCGGCGAGGATAAGATATGTGGACCCGCATTGTACTCCAGTTTGCGTGGTGCACCACCCAGCGCTGACTTGGGCGGCGGCAATCGACTACCGCTGCCATAGATGCCGCCATGCTGCGGCGTGCTGGGCTCACTCAGGTAGCCAGCGCCTGATATGTGTGGCAGTTGAGAGGCGTGCGGCGGTGGAGGCGGCGGTGCATTGGCATAGTACGGTGGTGGTGCCGGGCCTGCTGGTGGCGCTGCTGCTGCTGGAGTGGAAGGCAATGCCTTGAGGATATGTGTTGCCTGGTTGACAGCCATCTGCTGCTGTTGCTGCTGCTGCTGCTGCTGCTCCTGGGATATGCTGTTGGCCTGATTGGCCGATATGTCGCTTGATTCGCGCTTGAAGAGCTCGCCAGTTCCATTGGCCAAGTTGCCCGGCTGTGGCAACTTGCTGGTGCCCTTAATGGCCGCTATGGGCTTGGGCAGCCCAGTGCCACTGGGACTGTGCAACAGTTGTTGACTCTGACTCGCACCTTTCAGGGAGTCGGATTTGGAGTGAAGCGATGACTTGGAAGACGTCTTGGCAGTGTTCTTCTCGACACTGCCGCGTGCCAATGAGCTCTTGCCAGCTCGTCCCATGGTGGAACTGCGCGATTCGTTTCCCGACAGCTGCTGCTGTTCCTCCTTGTGCAGGGATCGTGCCGGACTCTTCTCCTTCTTGTCCAACTTGCCGGGCTTCGATTGGTCCTTCTTCTGCTGCGCCGCCAGCAGCTTGGACTGCTTCGTGTTGTGCTTCTGCTGACTCTTCTGGGCACTCACACTGATGCTCGGCGGCTTCAGCTGCGAGTTGTGGCCATCGTTGAGGCTAAGACTGGAGTCGGATCTCTCCGAGCGTGCCGAACTGAAGCCCGAGGAGGAGGACGTTCGCTTCGATTGGATCTGCATCTGCGTCTTGTTGGCAGCCGCAGTCGCGTTTGCCACATTCTGTTGCTTCTCCTTGTTGAACAACTTCAGCTTGTCCAGCATGGAGTGCTTCTGTGGTGCACTGGGTGCCACCGCATTGAGGCTACTGGGAGATGGTATCCCACTCTGGTGGTTGCTCTTCACGCTCGGCGGACGCAAACTAAAAGCAAGTGATATTTTTTAGTTGATTTCCAATTTGAATTCTGACAATTTATACTAAGAACATCACAATTAAGCAAACATACTTGTAAATCGAAAAATAGAAAGGTTTAAATTTAAGTTAAAAAATGTAAATTTGATAAGTATTTTAATAAATTATTTTTGATTTCCAGTCTGTCCCACTAAAAATATATTTTTAGTGGAGAGCTCAATGCTAATTTTCCTAATATAATGAACTAGCGATATGATTTTTCAAGTTTTTGTGTCCTTTCTTAAGCATTTGCTTCATTTTTTTTTCTCCATTTGAATTATTTATTGAATTTTGTCATAGTTTTCCTATCCCTTGTAAAATAATTGAATTTTATACCATTTCAATTTTTTTTAATGCCAATGAATTTTTCAACGAATTTTTATAGCATTTACATCTTTTTTTTTTTATTATATATCAGTTTATTATTTTTTAAGTATTTCATAACTGTAAATGCCATACATTTAATAAGAATTCAGAATTTATATATTGTATGATGGATAGTAAATGAAAGACTTTTTAAAAAGAATTTTAAGAATATTGTCAACTTTACATCCACTCTATATTAACTTAAATTTAGTTTTTAATTTTTCTATTCATGAAGTCAATCAAATATGTAAATAAATTTATAAGAAATTAAAAAAAATTAGCAATATTTCTTAAAGAAAATAATAGTATTATTTAAGTACCTAAAATCGAGTACTAAATATTTTCATAAAGTGGCCACCGTGGTTACCACCAGACCAGTTTAGTTACTTACCTGTTGTTATTACCGCTCTTCAGGCTCTGAATAGTGTGATTGCTGGTGGGCGGACTGTTTGGACGGCTTGTATTAAAGTCACTGCCGCTCTTGCCCAGACCCGGTATGGCTGTAGGGGGGAAACAAGTGTGGAAAGAGAGGACAGTGTCAGTTCATTAATTCTGGCTCATTTTTTTCTTTTTTTTTTTTTGTGAACAGCGCCCACTTGAAGATGTCAACGGACTGTCAGCTGAGCGTAGAGGCGCAGCCAATAAATCAATGCTAAAGGCCATGCGGACATTAAACTTAATTAATTGCATGGTGTAAAATCGGAAGCAGGCTGAAGATCAAACTCTGACGGGGGGAACTCGGCAGACACACAGATTTATATATGCCTGAGGCCGTCAAGCATAAATCTTCAAAAACTCTGGGCGGAGTGTAATACAAATATGAAGACAATAATTTACTTAAAGGAAACAAATGACAATAATTGCAATCTGTTTGGTCTTTAAAGATGTCTATGTATAGCTTCGCTGCTCCTTAAAAGTCAATAAATTTAAGATTAAAGTTACATGGCACCCAACGTGTGTTTGTCATAATACACCAAAGAGCATAACTTGCTGAGCTTCTAACTGATTTTCAACTGATATCCGAAACTGAGTATTGGCGCCCAACTGGGGACCGATTTAAGACCTCAAATCACCATCACGCGCATTAATTACAGATCTCTCTAACTCCTAGCAAATCAAGACCAATGAGGTGGTTTTTTGGAGAACCAAAGCTCCCCACAATTGAAATCCCAGAAGTGCTTTGATGATGCCACACGAGGCATGTACCCCTTTCTGGACAAATCTCATTCAGAACGAGCTAAGCCATGGAACTAAGTGCATTGGCATCCCCCGCTGGGGGTTGTTTGTTGGCCCGAGGACCAAAATTTGTTTATTCCCAGTAAACAAGAGGCAAGAGCCACGTTAGGGGTGGCTTTAAAAAACATTTTTTAATAAAATTCTCAAACCAGCTGAAAAATATATACATATATATTCACTTACATGGCGTGTGATTGGGGGTCGGCGGCAGGGGGCGCACCTTGTCCGGGGGGCAGCGACGCTGGACCATGACCGTCGCGGGCAGCGGAATGGCAGTGCCGCCATTGACCTTTCCATAGGCGGGAGCTATTTGTCTGTAATGAGAGAAGCAATCATATTTTTTAGTTTCTCACATATAGTAAACTTATGCATATATATTTTTTATGATCATTTTTATGGCAACCGCCCACGCAGCAGGGCGAGCACATTTACAGCTTGTCTGAGGCGTGATTTGCATGAGTTGCGGTAACAGTATCTGTCAGATACATTTATACTTTTATTATGCCCTCTTGCCTTGCACTTATCTTGACAATTTATACAAACTGTGGCATAAAAATAATTGAGCATTGCCCTGGACGTTGATAAATTAATGAAGTTGCCGCCAAGCCCCTTTTTTTTAAGTCTTTCATTCTGCAAACAACTAAAAACTCGTCAAGACAAGATACAAAAATGGAATACTCGACAATTGCAGTAAATATTTTAACAACATTTTTACGATGCCGTTGCGCGAAATTAAACGAAACACAAGCGTGCTCATAAAATTGCATATCATTGACGCAAAAAATATGTTTTTGTGTCTGACTGTCGCCATAAGCTATAAACAGCGTAGCTAAGTAAGTTAGTAGCTTTAGGTGCGTCTCTTGATTAGCCGAGCGGCATTATGCAATTAAATCACATTTTCATTTTTATTGAATCAATTAAATTTGATTGGGCTGCCAAATTGGCTTTAAAACTTTTTAATGCATTTTACCGTGAATTGAGTTTGATTGTTTTGAATGTCACAAGATCTTCAAGTGAACTATAAAATTCTTAATAATGTTTAAATGTAGACTACAAATATTTTTATTATTGTAGAATTTTAAATGATGAGTAATAATGAATTCTTTATAACTGTACAAATTGAAAAAATGTATAATTTTCATGTATTTTACATTGACCCACTGTAATTTAATTTGAATCATATTATGAATGATTTCATAAGTCTTAGCTTCAAAACTCTATATTATTAATATTTTTTGTTTATAGAAAGTAAATCAAGCTTTAGAAAATAAGATTCAAAAGTAATTTATAATAGATTTGCAATTATTTCTTCAATTTCACAATTATTGACAACTAATAAAATTAATTTTTTGTTAATCAAAAACCAAATCAGCTGAGGCAGATTGCCTTCAAAAAATAAGTAATTAATATTTTTTTCATTACTCGTTAGCGTAAATCCATTTAAGCTGCTTACAAAATTCACCATGGAAACGGTTTTTCCGTTTTCCATTTCTTTTTTTAAATTTCAGTTTATTATTTCATTTTTCTTTGCAATTACTCAAATCGCTGATTAAAAACGCAAATAAAGTAATAAAGGAGACGGCACTAACTTTTAATAAGTCGCGCTCATAAACCTTAGCAGGGGGCATACCTCCAACGCAGACAAAGCCATAAGATACATTTGTATCTTACGACTCGCCTTGACTTGGCTTGCTGCTTTGCAGCATTGTTGTTGGCCATTAATAAGGCAGGCAACAAAAAATACTTAACAATTGTATTAAAATGGTACAAAAAAAAGCAAACAAAGATGACGCGTCGTCAGACAAATGAAGTTGCCAGCTGCGATGGCGTCTTCTCTTGGAGCTACTGCAAATTAAATACGCAAACTCAAACTCAAATCGCAGATTCTCCTTCTGCCGTTGCTTTCATCAAGTGTCTGTCAAGCCATTTTTCTTTGCCAGCGCGCACAAACAACAACGCGAATCCTCGCCGAAAAATTTCCAAATTACTTTTCGTATAATTTTATTTGCATTTTATTTGTGCGACTTGCAAGTGGTTTTCCGGCAACATTTTTTTTCCAACATTTTACTGTGCTCTGTTTGCCAAGTCGAGTCAAATTAAAAGCCAAAGCTGTCTGCCGACTTTTACATGCTTCGGCAAGGATGTCGATTGTCTGGATATGTTAAAAGATACAAGTTGCCACATGTACTGTTGTGTCTACCATGGGCAGCAGTGCTAGCGAGGGCGGCACGAAAATATGTTCATTCGTAAAATGTGTTTTTTTTAAAAGAAATTTTAAAATTTAAATACTCAAAAAAGAAGACAGTATCTTCTTTAACTGCACATTAATAGTTAGTTAGTTTAAAATATGTAAGTTTAATGTTTCAATAAAATTCAATATTTATTTATTTATTTTATTTATTTCCTTCATTATTCCTAGCACTACAAGTTTAAACTTATTATTTAATGTTCTAGTCACAATGATCAACATTGCTGTCGTCTAGATTTTGTAATATAATATATACCTTTAAAGACTTTCCTTAATATATTTCTTGCAATGCGCAAACGTGTATTTAAAAAATTATATATAATCAAAACAAACAAATTTAGAAGAATTACGAGCATACAATGTAAATTTGTACTCATGCTTTAATATTTTTATGAGCACACTCTAATCATAATTTTGCAACTTTCTAACAAAGTATTTCAGCTATTGCTGATACTTTAGTGGCAACCCTCGCTGAATGATACAGCTTCTGTCGCGGCAGCTTGTTAAGTCTGAAATGTATTCGTATCTGCATCTTTGCATCTTTCAGGTGTCACATGTCAAATGTGATGCGTTGGGCGCCAACTTGCAATGCAACTTGTGTTTTCTGGTTTATTTATCTTTGCTTGCCTTGCAAATTGAATTTGTGTCTTTATTACGCATTTTTGATTTGTTGCTGCGCAGATTTGTGTTGTACAGCAGCCACAGCTGCCAGATGTCTTTGACCTTTGTCGAGTCTCATAATAGCTGACTGGCTGACTGCCTGTTCCTGCTGGTGGCATTCACCTGTGCGCACAGCCCACGCAGTTGCCAGTTGCAAGTCCAGACCAGTCACTGAGCATTTCCGCACGGAGTGGGGAGAGGGGAAAGAGAGCCAACTATGCAACGCGTCGTCAACAGCATTTGCTTGTATAAATATGAAACGATTCCCCCGTTTCCTTTCCACTTCTTTCCTTTCCTCCGCTCATTGGGGTCTCTGCCCATTAGTTGCATTTGCGTTGCATGTTTGTTGCTTTTGTTGCCGCACAATGTGTCACTTGAGTTGCATTTGTCATGCTGTGTTTTTCACCCCGCTTCTAAGAGCCTGACTCTTCGCGTGGCGTGGCATGGTAGCATCCGAGGCACATTGCCACATCTACTATACAGTTGCAACTTGGCTGCCCTGACCATTTTGGGTTATTGCCAGTTGCCTTATACGATCTGTGGCGTTGCAACTCTTTCGCTTTTATTATGCCCGATTTGTTGCCATAACCGTTTATGGTTAGATATAATCATTTCTCCTCCTGGCCCTTTGTCTTCAGATGCGACAGATACCTTTACCTTTGAGTAGCATTTCTTTGGTCCTTAAAGACTGACAAGTGATTGGGAGTGGAAAGTTCCAAGAAAACAATTTGTTGTCAGCTCCTTAAAAGTATTTAATTTTTTGCTGGTCGATAATACCAAATTTTTCTTAAAATTAGAAATTCGTAAATTTGTTAAAGAAATGCAGTATCTAAATCGTACTTTAAAAATGGTTTAAGTTTCATTAAAATATACATATCAAACTTGTACCTAAAAGTTATATTTTATAAATATTTAAATTTGAAATTACAAATTTAACAAACTTGAAAGTAGCGACTTTAATTAAAAGTTGTAACTATTTATAAATAATCTACGAGCATAGAGAATTGGGACTGCATAAAGATAACTTTTAGAAAGTTTTGCATTATTTCGATCCATAACTTTCACTCAATAGATAATTCATCTGCTAGCAACGGCGATAAGTTGTTGGCAACTGCATTAGATACTCAACTAGCACCTCAAGCTACCGGCCAAAGCAATTTCCACTTTATCTTAACCCAAAAACCTTTTGAACCCGGTCACAGTTGTTGTTGCCAATGTTGTTGAGGTGCAGTTTATGCCGTTAAGCACAGGAAATTTTCATAAATTTGCTACAGCAATTTGGCAGGCTACCGCGACTCGTTGGACAGCCAGAGTCTGCCACAGTCAACTTGAATTAACAACAACAACAACAACAACTTGCCACAAGACGAGGCAAGCAGTCAGTAAAATTTATGTAAGTTTGTCTGGCAAAGAAGTCCACTCAAAAAACTTGGCTGGTTGACTTTAGATTTGAGGGTCGGACCATGGTTCGTGCTGGCTTTAAGCATTTTGAGTAGGTGTTGAATGGTTGATAATAAGCGTAATTATGTGCCATTGATATGCCTGCAGGAGTGGCCAACTGTTAGAGATAACTCCCAAGAGCAAGCTAACGATCACATTAAATAAAAGAGCTCAGACGAAGTTGAAAATTAATGAGGGAGAGAAAGAGAGGTAGTGGACAATTCCAGACAGGAAGCTTGACAAAGAAACCTGTTGAGTTTAGTTGCACTTAGAACAGGCTGGCACAAAACTAGAGAAATCGGGATGAAGTTAAACGGAAGCTAAATTAGCTTTTAGTCATGGATTTCTCACAGTCTCAAGTTTTACACGTTTAATAGATAGCCTAATTGCCTATTTTTACATTCTTGTCTTTACTTTAAAAAGGAGATATCATGTTTTAAAATTTAATCATAAAAAAAGGTTTTTATAAGTTAGTAAATAAAAAGAATTTTTAATATATTTTCCATATTAATGTAATTTATTTACTTTATGTTACTCATTAATTTTTTAACTTAGTGATATTTAAGCATTTTATTTATTAAAGCGTTTTTATGATTAAAAATTGGAAAAGTGTTGAAAAAATCATATATTATTTTATTCCAAGTTCAAAGTTAAAAAAAACATTAAGTTAATTTTTTTAATTTTATTGTATTATCCATGGTTTTAATGTTACTTCAGTTTCTACGTTATTTCACTGCCTTATTCTTCTAGTGGAGTTTTTAAAAGCAATCTCCCACAGCGCGATAGTTTAGCATGATTCGGAATAGAAACGAATCTTTTAGCTTTGACGGCTTTGTTAAATGGGCTCATATTAGAAATTGTAATGCGACACGCTGCAAAACGTGTTCATCTTAAAAGTCGTGTGATGCCCTGGTAACTCCGCCCTTCCCACCCCTTGACACGCCGGCAGACTGACTGCCAAAGTCATGGCAAGTCGCGGCGAAGTCAGTCAGTCGAAAGATACACAATATGAGTTGAGAGTTGAGATACTTTACTTGTAGTCATCTCTTATGGGTATTGTATTCCCATTTCTTATGCGGAGAGACTCATATTTAGTATGGCTTTCAAGTGCGACATAAAGTCACGATTTTCAGTTATTAGACGGCGAAACTTTTGCCTCAGCTTTAGCTGGAGCTACGACTACAGTTTCTTAGACCAGAAACAGTTGTTTGTCAGACTTTAGGGACACATTTTCTCAGCTGCAGCAAGAAACAATTAATAGCGTCTGCTAACACACACTCACACACACAAACACACACTTAACAGACGGCAAACTCCAAAGATATTCTTTGCTAATGGTCGCCCGTCATCGTCGCCTTTCGTCGGTTTGCTTATGTGGCTGCCACCTTTGTTGACTGAGGCAACATGTCGACGACATCTTTAAATATGCAGCAGGTTGCACGTCGCCTGGTCTATGGTTTAAAGCTGGGCAAAGGCTGTAAACAAGCCGCAGCCACAAATGGAGAGTAGCCAAACAAACAAAAGCAACAAAAACAAAGCGCAAGAAGCTACATCAAGTGGGCAGCCCTGGCGCTGGCAACTCGAGTAGCAACTTCCACATTTTCACGTTTCCACTCAGCCATAAGTTCTATACAATGTTGTGAGTGGAGTGCGAGTAAACTATTCGAAAAGGGAAAACATTCGTATATTATGACTTATGAGAGATGAGCCAATGAAAACTTTTGAAAATGTAAAAGTTTTGGGAAAACTATTAGAATAGTATTTTGGTAAAAGGTTATATTTCAGTTTAATGCTTAATTTTATTAGAAAAAGAATTAGTTTTAGTTCTAGTGCCGGTATCACTTATAAAATGGTTATTTCGTGACAAATTGGTAAATAATCACAAATATCCGCTGAACATAAATAAAACAGGAAAAGAATTTAACAACTATTTTAATTTTTTTTTAACCATTTTTAACTTTATAATCCCATGGAAACAATTTAAAAAAAAATAATGCAAAATAAAAGTGAGCTACCCCAAAACTATAAGAGATGATAAACTATTCAAATCTCGTACATAAGAAAATAAATTCCATATCACAAATCTATGCTCTAATCCAATTATGATCTTATCCAATCTGATCTTTAATTCTACAGGCAATTGAAAAAATTATCTTCTGCCTGTGCCATCTCTAGTCTAGCCTACAAATGAGAGCTGGGCTTAGATCAAAGTCCTTCTCTTCATTTTTCACACCCAGAAAATGCAGCTGACAACATTTTGTTTAAGTGCTTGTGGGGGTTGGACAAATACTCGTAAATAAACCAGGCTGCTACCAATAGGTAGGCCTCTATTGAGCAAACAGGCGAGTGCGAGGGTTGTCCAATAAGTAGCAGCAGGCCTGAAGATTCCCAGCGAATGGATTTTCAATTATGCAACTTGGCAAATGCTTTGTGTATTGACTTTTGTACGCCTTTCCATCATACACTCGTATCATAAATGTAAAAGGTTTTCAGTTACGGTGGTTGAATTTTCCATCGGGGGTTGTTCCCTCAAACAAAACATATCAAAAATGCACTTTGTGGACATTGCTCTGTAGATTTCTGATGTGTAAAAAATAGAAATGGAAATGTGACCGTTTGTGGGATGACTCGATTATGCAATATTTGTTGACGGGGGCAACAAACTTCCAGCTGTCTGTCGGTCGGCTCCAGTAAATTAGACCTGGCCCTAGTCTGGCTGTCAGCCAACTACTGATCCAAAGATCTCATACTTTTTCCAAGACGGAAGCGTTTCAATGCTCGACTGTTGACTGTTGCGTGTCTTCAGAATGTGTCGTTTTTGACACCTTGTGACTCTGGCCAACTGAGGGGGAGGCGGTACATTAATTATGAATCGCTTTCCACTCTTAATTTAGTGGAAAAAATAACTTGAAAATTTTGCACTTGCTGGCATACATCTTAAGCCTCAAAGTAAAAACACAACCACAAAGTGTCATTTCCATTAGCCTCCAACTTGTTTTTTGGTTTGTATTCGGCACCAAAAATAGCTAAAGATTTACTGGAGTGGGCCTCTCCCTTTCCCTCATTCTCCTTCTCCCTCTCTCTCTATGGCATTTTATTAATAGCGCAATAGTTCTGGGGGAAAATATCGTAAATTGTGTACAAATTTAGTCAAAAGAAAAGCACATTTTCATGATCTGATTTATTATGCTGACACTTGGCTTTATTCAAGCGTTATCCTCATATAAAATAAGCCTAATGTCCCTTATTAGTGGCCACAAAAGATCTTCCATATCTTTCTAGAGATTCTTTTAATGGCTTTTCATTGCATATCATCTATAGTTTACCTTCTGACATCCGGTGAGTTGGGTAGACTACGACATTTTCGTGAACTTTTCCCACCGCCATTGCCATGCGATGAAGACGAAGCGTTGCCCATTTCGTAGCTAACACGCGATTAATGTGTAATGATGATGATAATGATTATATGTATGCAACTATATTTAATTTGGCATTTAGATGCAACTTTGGTACTTTTAAGCTGTTGATTATCTTGATTTAGTTCACATCTCTTGTTGTTTTGAGCACTTTAAACTCTTTTTTTGTATACATTTTGGCATTTGTGTAATTTGCGCGCCGACAAAAAATTTGTAAACTTTAATTTTATATTTATTTGTATAGGTTTTTTTAATAGATTAGCACTTTATATAAATTTTAATTTTATTATTATTGTTGACAAAAAATATTTCTTTTTATTTATTATATAATTTTTGTGTTTAAATTCCAATTATTTTAAAGGTTTTTGGGGTATAAATTAATAAATAAATATTAATTTACAGAATGTTTGAGGATTTTTTTTATTACTTAGTTTGATTTTTATTTACTAATTTCATTTATTTTGATTTTAAGGAATAATAAAATTAAGCTTAGGATTAAACTACCATATTGGCTAGGTATACTCTGTACTCTGATTTAATGGAATAAGTCCGATAATTTCACACTTCCATCTGTCTTCCCGTTGCGTACTTTCATCTAAAAGCCCCGCCTATATTTGCTCTATGTAATTACATTGTAATTAAGCTTATGTGGAACTGGACATTGCCGTGACAAAAGTAAAAATTGCTGGTAATCAAACAAATGTCTGGTTCCCCCAGGCGTCTAAAGGGGGGAAATGTATAGAAAACTCTGGGGGTTGACCAAAAAATGTTTGCACAGCACTTTGATCTGAGGCAGAAAGATGAATGCTGTTGTGGGGTTGTTTGTTACAGAAACTTAATGCAATTAAGTGAACATATTTGGAACTTCCGTTAAAACAAGGAACCAGAAAACAGAAACCAGACATTTTTGATGTACGACTGCTGATGCGGCTAATCTAAAGTGAAACAGGGTGACTTTACCTAAAGGGTATCCAAAACTAAATCAATAACTTCAATTACAATGATGCAAAGCCTTAGAAAAAATGCAAGAAAACGAGAAAAATGTTGAAAGGAAACAAAAAAAATATTGCGTGTAAATAATACGCACGTGTCCGTGACACGTGAGTGCTACTGGGATTCAGACACGAGGCTGTGAAAATGGCAGTGGTTGTTGTAGTGTTTGAAGTGCCTGCTAAATGCTCTCAAAGTGGTCATATCTTTAAGGCCAAGCCAACTTACTGGCTTTAAGGGTGCGAAATTTATGCTTAATCAATTTGTCGTAAAAATTAATGCCTTGTATTTTGGTTTTAGCACTACCAAAAACACAGGGTTGTTGCAAAGTTTCAGCTGCTGCTGTTTCTGGTATTACGATAAATGTTGCAATTGGGGCAAGGATTCAAGCAATTCGACACGTGTCACACTGCGGGTGGGCTAAGACGAAAAAAAGGGGAAAGAGTTGGCAGTCAGTTTTGAAAAACGAATGCGTGAGTTTGTCTGATTTATTGCAAGACTTCTACAAGGCCCATCAGTTGCGTAATCAAACTGTCACAGCAGCAATTACAACAATCAACAGTGCACAGAAATAACAACAACACGAACCACTCGATTTAACTCCATTTCAGCCTCAACTCGACTCGATTTCGACTCTGATCTGGCTGTGATTCGGTCTCGCCTGACTGTATAAGTTTCATAAATTGTAGCAAATTGTGCTTGTCGTTTGTCACTCTCGTTTCCAAACATTTGATATGGAACTGGAACTGGAATTATGCAAATCAGACACATTTATGGATCTAACTTCAAGTGTAACTAAACTTACATTGTTGAATAATTTAATTCGATACAACATCAAAAATATAAAATAAAATAATAAGTTTTTACTTTTCTGGATTTCCAAAATATTATAGGATTATATTTGACTGTAAAACTATATTCGAAAAAAATAAAAAAAAATAAATCATATTAATAAGATTTAATAAAAATTCACTGCTTAAAAAAAAAAAAAATATACCTGAATCAGTTCATCATTAATAATTTGGTGTCAGACAAATATGATCAAGAAGAGCTATGGGAGAGGTTATTCCAAGTTAAAAACATTATAATTTAGCTAAAGTTCAAACTCAAGATGATGTGGGCTAATGCAATTATCAAATTGCTTTTTAAACTGCATTCAAATTATATGCAAATTATCTGACAAAATTACAACAAATTGTTGGGTTGAGCATGTGGGACAGAAAACTATATTTAAATGAAGTTTGTCACAGATCTACAGATCTCAAGACCACACAAGTATAAAACATGATCGAAACTGTTGTGTATTACGAGTATGGTATTAATAAATATTGATTAAAGATCACGATGCGTTTGCCACTTAAATTAAACGAAAAATGAAAAAGAGACGGCCGCTACTTCAAAGCTGTCAAAAGATTATGAAATATTTATGATAGATGCGTTACTTGGCTGCACCTAACAAAGCCCTTTAATTGACCGACTCCGACAAATGTAAAACTTGAAAGGGGACAACAATTTTTAACGTTTAGCTTGAGATATTATATCTTTTCCTGTGCCAAAACGGCGTGACAAATTACTGATTTACTTTGACATATAAATAAAAGACTTTTTCACCAAAGTTTGTCGAGATTTATTTTCATTTGAATACTCTTTAGAGAGAGTCATTTGACGTTCGTTAGGACTAAGAAATGTTTTCGAAAATATAATATATATTTCTGAAAAAGTTGATTTGAACTATTAAGATTTTTAGTTTTCATGGAACCCGAGATTAAAAATTATTTTAATGTGAAAAAATAAAGAATTATTAATATGTAATCAAAATATCTTAAACAGTTGAAAAAATAAGTTGAAAATTTAAATTGATTAAAGTTATTTAAAGCAAAGAAAAATTTCTTGATATCCTGAACCAAATAAATCTCAAGAACTTATTAAATAATAACTAGTAAAGAAATCCGATTTAAGGCAAAGTAAAATGACATTATTGCTTAATTCAGCACAAATATTAGAGTATTCAATCTTCGACAAACATCAGCTGACATTTTCCTTTTTGTTTTTCTCATTTTTAAGCGGAAGCTAAAAGAGTCTTTCAAGTTGATTTCTGCTCCATAAACTTGTCTATTTTTGTATTTTTGTATTGTGCCCACTGCTGTGCTCGTTGGAGCGACGAGCTTGCAATCTTGCTGGGAATAAAGGGAGATGAAAAGTGTGAGGGGGTAGAAAGAGATGGACAGAACCCACCTAAGGGGGGGAATTGTTGAAAATTTGGAGCAGCACGTGCATTTGCACGTTTATACGTTATCCGTTTTACTGGGTCTCGTGTTTATGCCCGTCTCGTTTGTTTATATTTAGATGGAAATATTTTCCTTATGTCAGTTTTATGGTGCATTAAAAGCCAACTTGAAAACCGGCTGAGATACGGATACGTTGGAAGGAGTGTCGCTGGCGTTAGGCGCTGACTTGGCCCATAAATCTCATCAAAATTTATTTGTTAAACTTCAAGTCGAAGTAAAAGTTGGTTATTTTTACTCAATTGTGTTTTATTTTTTTTTTGCAAACCATTTGATATGCATTGCATGTGCCGAGGCGCCAAAGAGAGTGGAGTGTGTCTGCTTTTTTGGGGCGTTGCAAGTGGGCTGTTGTGGTCGGTTGTGATTGAACGGCTGCATTGTTAGATTTATGCATAGCCAGACACTACGACGAGGTCCAAAGACAATGAAAATGAGCTATAAGCCGGTCAGGCCAACAACCAGGCGACCAGGCCCATTAATTTTCTGTAAACTTCCTGTCAAAAATTGCATTTTGACATTCTTACAAAGAGTCTGAGCCGTGTATGGATAACCGCACACACCACTTGTGTTTTTTCCACCCCTATCTCTTCCCCTTACTGTTTGTGTTGGCTACTTCCTACAGCTCCTTGTGGCCATTATCAGCACATTCTACAACTTTTTGCCACTTTGCAACCGCCTCAATGGCTGCATATTAAATAATTTTCCTTTTGGCCATCGTACGTGACTAAACGTCAATTTCCAGCTCTCATACTCCCCCCTTTCTCTCCTTCCATATAAAATGCATTTTCGAAACCGATTTCAATAATTTCTCTCAAAGTGCCTTTGGGCTTGTGCTCTGCCACAGATAAGACCCGGGCCAAAGTTTTTACTCTTCTTACTTTTTTTTTTTTTTTGCAGTCGCAAAAAGTGCAATATTCTGATAAGAAGCCAGCTCTCAAATGAACTAAACTGAATTGAACAGTGTGCAAAGAGAGCCAACGGCAGTTAATTGTGTCAAAAAGTTTGGTTCAAGCAACGTACGTGATATTCAACGAATTTTATGATTATTTATGGGGGTCTGAACGTCATATAAGTGGAAATTATGTGATTCGATAAAGATTTTGTCATAAAACTCAGCCCTATTGTTGGATTATCTGCTACTCAACTCAAGTATGCTAAGAACAATGATAATAATAATATCATAGTTGAAAAATTCAGTTTTTAATGTTTTTTTGCAACTGAACTACTTCATTTTGATTGACAACAGATTTCAAACACAAATTTTAGTTTTTATTAAATTGGCTTACAGATGAACTAGTTCTGAGAACCACTATGACACTTTTCTACCTCGGTGATCTAGTTCATCTGCATATTTTGAAGGTTATTTCGTTGTATAAAGTCATAACTGCAAGCGAAGTTAACAATTATCATGGGACCTCCATTAAGCCTACTTCAAATATGAGTGTACATGAAGTATAACTTCTATATAGAGGTGCCTAGTTAAGCTGAACCCTATGGCTATTACCATTATCAATCCTATAAAAAAATGTTTACGAGGTAAAAGCCTAGTGACAAAAACAATTTCATGCCCCAAAATTTCTGATATCCAATTTTGTGACGAAAACATCTCATTTTGGGAAAGCCACTAAAAATTTCAAAATTAATTATTTTTTGAACCAGTAGTCGGATTTCGATGATCGAGGTCTCATTCGACGCCTATTTTTGATTAGAAAAGTACAAAATTACAAAAAAAATCAAAAAGGCTTCAATGGCCCCCTTTGTTCCAATCATTTAAATTTTTACCCACCCACTTACACCTCCAAAAAAAATTGTTTTAAAAATCTTTACGCTTATATTTTTTATAATTTTTTGCGTGAAAAGTAGGAAAAAGGGGTTAAAATAGTCATTTTTAGGATTTTCAAAAAATTATAAAAAATATAAGCGAATAGATTTTTGAAAATTTTTTTTTGCACTCACTCCTAAAATTTTTTGAAGAATGTTTTTGCATCCCAACATTTTTTAGAACAACTCGAGAAAAAAAGTTTGGAAAGTTGACTTTTTTTAAAATTCGAATATTTCAATGGGTACTTAATGGGTTAAGAAAAGTTATGCATCATTCAAACGGAATTGAGATGGCCTTTCCAAATATATTTTTGAAATTTGAAGACTTCACTTACAATAGCTGTTATAGTAAAAGAAAGAGTGCACCTATTATTTGGTTCACGAGTGTATACATGCTAGTTGCTTTTCGCATCCTACGTGCTGCTTTCGTCACTAGCGCGGACTGCCGTCCGCAGTGATCATAATTAAATCATTAGGGTGTCGCTTCCATAAGCATAATCCGCGCTCCCTCATTCACACGACGACAACAATAGAGGCCCCTATCATTAGTCAAAAGTTCGATTCGGTGGTTACCTCTACTCTATCTCTATACTACTATACTCGTCTAATCCCTATCCCTCTCCATTCTCCTACTGTGAACTGTGGCCGCAATTGATTTTTCATTTGGGCTGTCGCTTGTTTGGTATTTTGACAGCTCGTTTTTTTTGTGTCTTTTTTGATATCTCAAATTTCTGTGGGTCTCTGATTTCGATGCACGTTAATATCGAGCAGGGGTTGCTTTAAGTTCAATGCACCCCCAGAGATGATGATACCGATTTGACAGCCGCCTTGTCAGCTTGTCAGTTTGTCAATGGCAGACTTGAAAATTGAAAATTCTAGAGCTCTCCACTCCTGGCATTCTCATAATTAGCCAGACTTCAAGTCGCATACTTCAACTTTTGCACTCGATGAACCATTCAAGGATCCAACACAATCCTTTGGGCACCAGCTGCAGTGGCCCCTTGAATAAAATTAAATTAGAAAATCCAACGGCAAATGTTTGACAGAATGCCGCCGCAGACACAGTTGATTAATTGAAGACACGCGCCGTTCTATGATCGAGGAAACCGGTTAGCTACAGCTACCAGTTCCCTCTTCCCTGTTCTGAGAACTCCCTTCTCTCAGCCGATGAGCTGATGACACTGAAGATTAGCGTCTAGCATTAAATGAGTTTGGGTTGGGGCGTTCTAATATCTGCTCATGATTCTGTTTAATTAAGCTGTGAACTGTTTACTACAATTAACAAATTTAAACTTTGCACGCACTCAAATGGAAAGTGAAGAGATTTATAAACAGTTGAATGCCTTCAATTAGTTTTGCACATCTGCTGCAAATTACAACCTCATAACTTAGATACATTTACCATTAGTTACATTTAGTCAGCATTAACTGACATTTTAACTAACTATTGAACATAATGCTCAACGACTTAAGCCTCAAAATACAGAGCTTACAGTTACAATAAACCGTAAAGAAATATACACCATGAAATGTACGCGATCAGGTCTAAGTATTTATAAACAATACAACATAATAAAAAATAAATTCTAAGGAAAAATGTATATTCGATGGTCTATTTAATAATTTGATAAATTAGTTGACATAAAAATCTCTGTCATAATTAATGAAAGTACTTATTTCTTTTTATTAAACAAAATTGTTAATTTCGTTTTTGTTTTAAAGTTCGCATTCTGCAACACCGCAGAAACAATTCAGTTGAATGTTTTTTTTCGTAATTTTATTTTTATTGTGGTTATAAATAAATTACGAATACAGGAGTTAAGCTTATCTAAAATGGAATTTGTCTGCTGCTGGGTCCACACAAAGGTCCATGGAGGACGTCTGCTGCTGATTCGAAAGAGTTGTCTACGTTTTTTGTCTGTCTTTAAGCCATTTTAATTTGTGTGCAATGCGATAAGGCGTTAATTATGCGGCGAATCCCGGAACTTTTAATGGTTGGATGAGAGTGAAAAACACGCCATAAAATATGCAACAATCAGTGAAAAATACGGGGTATACACATATATTCATCTATTTAATCCTAGAACTCTGAAGAACGGTCGAGTAGTAAGAGATTTGCAAGTTTAATTTTTTATTGGACACTTCCATAAAGTAGGCAGAAGACTTTAAATAGATAGCCATATATATGAGTACTAAAATATTTATTAAGTTATATCGATATTTAAATTTTGTTTTGAATTTTATTGCGAGTTGTTTTTTCTTAACAATTTGCAATTTATTTAACTTGGTAAATAATTTCAGTTTTAGAACAAAAGTCGCAATGCATATTGCATTTTCATAGAGAAACTTTTATAATTTTTGTATAATAAATTTGATTATTATTAGTAATTTATTAACTTTACACATTTGATTATTTGGCACATTTGTTCACTGAATTACTCGAATCACTGTATATATAATTTTATTTTATTCACACTCTTGATTTTGCCGCCTTTTTTCGGGCTTTCGCGCTCTATAAAAACATAAACAAAATTAACTCAAAAACTTTGCCGGCGTATCACGCGCGAACTTTCAACGTTCCGTTGCCGACGCGTTGCGGTTGCAAACTGAGCATTGAATGCTGAACGCTGAACAAAGTCAGGCAACTGGAGTGTTGCAACCGAGGGCGGATCGAACATGTTCGAAGCGACGCACAGCTGTTCGTTGCATGGGGCATGCGGGTGGTTGCAAGTTTCGAGTCGCTATCGCCAAAAATAGTTGCACTTGCACTTAGCTATTGGGAATACCCTGACCCCCTCTTTTTGTCTATCTCATCACGAAACAACTGTGAAGTTCAATGTACAGGGCGGGTCAACAACAAGAGCAATTAAGTTAGCCAAGCTAACAAAGTTATTACTGGCCAGCGAGCGTACAAATCGCAGCAATTTAACAAGCTAAACAATTATCGCAAATCGCTTTTATTTCGTGTCACATAAAGTGTCGTCGATTGTTACAAGCTTGTTGCCTCCAACCAACAACAACAACCACAACGATCACAATAACAACAATCTGAAAATTGTTTAATCATTGAGCATAATTTCAGAGAGACAACTTCAATCAATTGGCTGAAAACCTGTTTTTGAGACTGTAAGCCGCTTTGGCACTTGCTCGATTTTCAAGTTTATGGAGTTGTCTTTTTGAAGTTTATTGCCTTGTTTCGAAATATGACTGCAATTTACGTGATTTGGCAATTGGAATAGACCAAAAACTCGTTGAGCTGTGTAAGCTGCGAGGTGCGCGTTTTAATTGAATGCCTGCTGGCCCTGTGGGTGGCAATGAAAGTTTGCAGCTTGCGGCTCAATTTGCCACCAATTAAAAGGTGCAACGAAGAACCTGAAGCATTCCTGGAGCATTCATTGGATTTGTTAATTGAGTATTTCCATTGCTGACTGATAGAAAAGCTTAACTAACGTGCAAATACTATCAATAACCTCTGAACACTAATCATTGTCTCGAAGCGCGGTTCAATTTTAAAAAATAAATTAAATATGTTTTCTCAAATGTTTTTAGTTTTTATAATACAAAATAATGATAGTAATAAAATTATACTTTATGGTAATAAAAATATAGATAGTCAAATAAAATGTAGCATAAAATGTATTTTATCTTTCCGAACCGAATCTATTTAAAGAACGGAGTCATGATCTGTGAGTAATACATATAATGTATTCTTTCTAGTTCTATTACTTCATAAAGAAAGATGGTGCGCATGTTATTAACTTTAAAAACTCATACACCAGCTCAGATCCATAAATCAGCAATTGAAGTTAGTAAAATTAAAGAAAATACTTGAACTTCTTTGACAGTTGTGAAGGAAATTTATGATTTATGTTAAGATATTATTGCTTTTGACCCTCCCATAACTTTTAGCCTTTAAAAACATATTTAACTCAAGAATGTGTATTTTTAAAGCTTTAAATGCAGTTGAATCTGCACCCCCAAAAACTAAAGAAGTCCCAATAAATCTTTGTTTATACAAATCCAAAAAACCATGAAAGGCTTTCGAGCTCCAACAATTTACAGACGAATGAATGAAAAAAGTCCGCCAGACGCAACACATGTAACTGCAGCTTGGTGGCGATTCACCTACTACCAACTACCTACTACCAACTTCTAATGCCATTAAGCCCCCTGCTCCCGCCTTTCAAGCACCTCACACTCCTACCGCTCCCCCTTTAGTTCCATCCCCTCTACTCAGAAACACTAAGCATGCATTTTGTTGCCTTTTGTCGTACTGGGAACCGCCGCACTTTATCATTTCAATGGCAACGGACGTTGCAATGTTTACTTTTCATTTTGTACGTCCCTCTATCTTTCCCCCTCCCACCATTCCCCCTCGTGCCGTTGGTCGAACAAAACGCCAAATCCACGCCCGGGCTGCTCACTTGGCCGTTAGTCTATCCAATTGTCCAATGGTTTGTCTATGCAAATATTTTTATTTGCCTCTGCTGCTATGGTAGTAAAAACAAGTGGAAGTTTACTAGGTAGCAAGTGCACGACTAGCAAATACCCTGTGTGACAAATCTGTATTTAAGTATTTATCAACCCCTCGAACTCGAAATTAAACGAATCCTAAAGAAAAATTTAAATAAATAAAAATTAAACTTTAACTTTTACTGAAAAATCATAAAAAGTTAAATCACAATTAAAATATAATTTTAGGTTGCCTTATTTAAAATATTTTCACTTTTACTGAAGTTGGTAGTTATTTAATCGTGTCATGGAGTTGAATACTTAACATATTCTAAACAGTTCATATAGACTTACTGGTAATTATTACTTTTACAGGGTATGAAACTGAATCTAACAGTGCTGACAACAGCTCGTTTCTCTCTCTCGCCTGTTTAGGGAATGAGAGTCGTGTATATATTTTGCACATGTTGCCAATTTTTGTCACAGCAAGCTTAGTTGCCACCCTCTCTTGAATGAGCAAATGGCTTAAATTTTATAAGCCCAGTCATCAGGATAATCAACTTCTCACAGTCCTTTTGCCGTAGACTCCCTTCCCATGGGAGTTAATTACTCGAGTATTTAGCATATAATTATTGGACTTGGACCTGGAACTCTCTACCTGTGATATTCTGTATCTTTCAGTCTATTCTGGCCTAATACCACCAAATGCTCCCCAGGGCAAGGAAAAACTTCTAGCCACCACCCACAGGCAATTCAATTTTCCTTTACGACCATTTTCCAGCAACAACAACAAACTGTAGAAAAAAAGTAATCATCGTTGCAATTGTTTCACATTTTTCACGTTACTGAAGATGAATGGTCGCTTTGATGATGTTGAGGTGTGTGTGTGGGTGTGTGTGTGTGTCTGAATCTGTGTGTGTGTGCGGCAAGCAACCCCCTATTGGAATGCCTGTAGACGACACATTTTTTTACTCCACACGAATCTTCAACTAAAACGCCATTTTCTTTGTTTGTCATAAGAAATATGACTAACTGCCGACGACCGGCGACTGAAATCGAATTTGAAGCTGTTGTGAATTGTGTTGATTGAGCATCTTGTTCATTTCTTGGGGAGTCTATAACAGGCCTCAACTGGAAGAGTTAACAAGCAACCCCCAAAATGCTCCCCTCCTTGGTAAATTTTGAATAATAAACAAAAAAACACAGTCACTTCAAAAAATGCTGCACGCACAGCAAACAGCGGCCACTTCACTCGGCAACGTGCAACAAAATATATAATATTAAAGCCCCTTTTTTCAAGGCTGCTTCACAACCTGATGAAAGACAAAAAACCCCACCGATAAGTGGAATGAAGAGCGGAAGCAAACTGTCCACAAAAACAAAAGTGAATGCGAAATGGAGTGAGATATGTCAAAAAATTTGCAAAACACGGCTTGGGGATGTTGGACAATGGCGATGGGCAGATGAACAGTTTGAGCTGGCTCTGGGGGAAGTTAAGGAGAGTCTAAAGTTGTGACAATGAGTTGCAGATGAATGGACGGCTGCACTCACAATTGATTTGTTGAATATAAATAACAATAATCGATCGAGTTGGAAAAGTATAACCGCACCAAAAGGGTCGAAGGATGTTTTAAATTCGTCAAAAAATTCTTAAAGTTTTAAATTCCTATAATATTGATAAATTAAAATCTCCGAATGTTATTATTTAAACTTTAGTGTGCTTTAAGATTTTCTTCCAAGTTTTTACTTTATTTCACTTTTACAGCCCGGTTTTTCCAATGTCTGAATAAGGTATTTGATAACTATTGAAAAGAAAATTTGACATGAAATGTATAGAAATTAATGTCAAATTTGATACTATATGTTAAATGGATTTTATATGTAAATTGAAAAAACCGAAGTGACAGAAATCTCTAATAAATATTTAGTTGAAGCTCATTTGAAGCAACCTGCGAAAAGTCATTCATCTCTCATTATAAACATTGATTTTATTCAAAATAAAAGAATTTATAAGTCTTATTGAACAACATGAAATTTGGCAAGACTTTTGAGAGCTATTTAACAACGGAATGGCGTCAGCAATATATGAACTATACAGTAAATATTATGAGCAAATTGACATAATGCTAATAAGCTTAACCTAGCCACGAAGCTAATTTCAGGAATTAAAAGAAATTATACGTGAAGGAGTGAACGAAGCACCGAGCTCAAAAGATGCGCCTCTTTCGGTTATTTTAGAGTATTTTGAGAGTTTTGAGCGCAATTTCTTTGCCGCTTGCCATGAGGAATTGACTCGCGTTCAAGATTTCTATGCCCAGAAATTGGCCGAGGCACGGCGTAAGGTCTACACACTGGACATACAGCTAAGTGCAAGTCAGAGATTGCATAATCAGCGCTCTAATACACGAAAACTGGGATTGGCCTGTAGTGAATTCTATTTAAGCCTAATAATGTTGCAGAACTTTCAAAGTCTCAACTATACGGCTTTTCGAAAGATATGCAAGAAGTATGATAAGAATTTCAAATCAGTTAGAGGTGCTCACTGGTTCGAAGAAAAGGTGAGTAAAGCACCATTTGCCAAGGATCAAGAGTTGAAGAGCATGATTGTCAAAGTGGAAGAGCTTTATACATTGTATCTGACAAATGGCAATCGCGCCAAAGCCATGGCCAAGTTAAGAGTCCCCCCAATGGGCGAACGCTTGCCGCCTTCTCAAGTCTTTTTTGCAGGGGTAGTCCTGGGTCTGTTTATTGTAAGCGCCGTCATAATTATCATTTCACGTGAGTAAATATCATTCTTTGGTTCCTATTTCACATTTAGAATTTATATAATCTATTTTTACTCACTTTTAGCTAATGTTTCTTTATAATTACAACCTATCTAAACACTGTATATTTGAATCAATGCCGAGTATTGGTTTATAAACATCTGAATGTATTCTATTTTCTTCATATTAATTTACCTTTTAAGCGTAACAAAATTTCCTAACTTTTTTAGATATTTAAATTCAGATTATCAGAAGTGCCTCAGAAATTGTTTTCGCTTGGTGGAAGATATTTCTGTAGCACACCTGTATGATTTTATTGTTTATCACCGTATTAAAATCAAGTTTATGCAAATTTTTAGGTAGTAAAATATCAAGTAGTTTATAAATAATGAAAAAAGTTTTCCTGTCTGTATTGAATCTTAACCATTCGTAAATATATATATTTAGATAATTTTAAGTCCATTTTCTTTTCCATCTTTTATTTATTAAATCTATTGAAAGCCTACCATCTTATATTTATCTAAATTTATCTTCTTGCCGTATCTACAACTACTAACTGGTATAAATCTAAATTGCTTTCAGTTTACTTTATAAGAGATAAATTGGATCTGATTGATGTTTTTGTACGACTTTATCGAGGACCTATTGCATCGGGTCTGGCATCCTTTCTATTTGCTCTCAACGTTTACGTCTGGCAGTCGAAGGGTATCAATCACGTTCTGATCTTTAATATCGATCTGCGGAATCACATACAGGCAACCTCATTCCTGGAGTTCGCCAGTACCATGAGCTTTATTAGCACCATGTCCATGATACTCTTCATTCATCACAAAGAGTTTGAAGTGAACGATCCGTACTATTTTCCAATCATGTGTATAGTATTGCCTCTGTCCCTACTCATCAATCCAATACGTATTATGAACCGTCCGGCTAGGATGTGGATATTATGCGTGATTGGACGCATCTTTGCTGCCCCGTTTTATAGTGTTATCTTTCCGGACTTTTGGTTGGCCGATCAGCTAACTTCCATGACCCTTTGCATGGTGGATTATTTTGAAATTGTCCGTTTCTACATACGATACTTTCGAAATAGCGATAATGCTTTTGAGTTTGAGCCAGACTATTGGATCACAGTAATCCGTATCCTGCCGCCGTATTTCCGATTGGCACAGTGCCTTAGACGATATTATGATAATAATTTTAAATACCGTGATCATCTGTTGAATGCCATAAAATACGGAATTGGTATTATTGTGATTATATTTTCCTGCGTTCTCATGGAAACGAGTCGTAAGTAATTAATTTAACTTTATTAAATAAAAGAATTTTGAATTCAATTAAATTCGAATTTAGACAAGTACAAGACCATGTTTGATAACCCTTGGATTTGGTGCTATATTGCTGTGATATTTATATCGACAGTGTACAGTTGTGTTTGGGACTTGGTCAGCGACTTTGGGTTATTTAAAGTCTGGAGAGGCGAAAATATATTCTTACGCGAGAATCTCGTATACCCCAAGGTAAATTCATATGATTCCTTGTATTGAAATCACACTTAAAGTTCTTCTTAACTCAGTGGTTCTATTACTTTGCCATTGTTTCGAATGTCCTGCTACGTTTTGTTTGGGCCCTGGAGTTGTTTTTAATCTATTTCAACTATTTATCGCCATTTTATTCAAAGACAATTACCAGTTTCCTAGAGATTGTACGTCGATTCATTTGGAATTTTATTCGCATGGAGAATGAGCATCTTTATAATGTCGGACATTTTCGAGCTGTCCGTGATATCTATCTTAAACCGATTTCAATGTCTGAAATGGATATTGATATACATGGAAAATCATCATATTTAAACTCTGTTACGAATTCTTTGAAATAAATTTAGAAATTTACTTGGCTTTGAATTTTAACTTACGAAATATAAAACTTATATTTAGCTTTAAATTTAATACGAGTATCATGAAATTTGGCGAGACTTTTGAGAGTCATTTAACAACGGAATGGCGGCAACAATATATACATTATGCGGTTCGAGTGCTCAATAATTCTTAATGAATTGTGTAATCCAATTAAATTTAATGTAGGAACTTAAGATGATGATACGTAAAGCTGTGGAGAATGCACCGCCTCAAAGTCAAAAGGGTTTAGTTCATGAATATTATATGAAATTCTCTGCAGAGTTTTTTTTTACCACCTTGAAGGAGGAGCTCAGGCGGGTGAATGATTTCTTTGACTACAAACTGGCCGAGGCTCGTCGCAAACATGCCACCTTCAAGGTTAAGCTGATGTATATCTTCAGGAGTGCTGGCGGTCATATGGGAGAGATGCCCTCGCTTCCGCCCCTGGAGGATCAGCCAAAGAATGTCCGCAAACTGGAAAGGGCCTACAGCGAGTTCTACTTTAGTCTCGTGTTGCTGAATAACTACCAACAGCTGAATCTGAAGGGACTTCACAAAATTTGCAAAAAATTTGACAAATATATCAGGTCTACAAATGGGCAATACTGGATCAAGACGTACATCGAGCCCGCGACAATCAGCGAGGAGAGGGAGCTACGCGGCATGATCGCCGAAGTGGAGAATCTCTACACGGAGTTCATTGCGGGGGGCAATCGTACCAAGGCCATGGCTAAGCTCAGAGTTCCACCCCTGGGCCGTCCCATTTCCCCAGTTTATGTTTTCTCCACGGGTCTTGTTCTGGGTCTCTTCATAGTCTCCGCCGTGATATGCATATTATCGTGTAAGTGATATTGAAAACAAAGACCACTTTCTAAAATCTAGGACGTTCATCTTAAATTTTTAAGACCAAATTACTAAAACTAAGAATATTAATCTTGAAAATCGTAAGTTCTTAATATAAGAATAAAATTCTCAAATTTAAATATTTTGTTCTTAATACAAGACCATTTTAAGACAAAATTACCAGCGACCGTTATCATTATAAGTGTTATTAAAAAAATCTTCTTAGGGAGTAAAGGCAAGAATGATACATATTCCTAGTCAAAGATTTATTTTTTTGCTCAAAAATTATGATTATTGATTGAGAAGTAAAGTATAATATATATAATATAAAAAAACGAATAATCATTACTTGCAGTGTCATATCGACTTTGCTAGTCCTCAAGTTAACTAAAACTTACTTCATTCTTCTTCAAATAATTGTCTTGAGTATTCAAAACTTTTTTGTCTATAAATAAGAACATATAATCTTAAAAAAATTATAAGTTTTATTCTTATACTAAGATTCGTGGTCTTAAAAATATAAGAATTTATAATGTTAAAAATAAGAACTTGGTCTTAGTTGATATGTTCTTAGAATCAAGATGTGTCGTCTTAATTTAAGATTTGCATGTTCCCGACGCAATTTTAAGACCAAAGTTCTTAGTTCTGAGACCAAAAACTTGATTTAAGATCCTTTTGTTTATCAGTGTAGCTAATCGACAAGATACCTTTTCTCTACAGATTATTTCATGCTCGACAAGCCAGACTTTCTCTCATCTTTTACTCAACTGTTCCGTGGATCCTTGTCCCTTATGGTGTTTGGCTTTCTCACGGCTATCAATGTCTATGTGTGGCAAAGTGTGGGCATCAATCATGTTCTCATCTTTGAGCTGAATCCACGTAATCAAATTGAGCCTATGAAAATTCTAACAATCGCCAGTTTATTTGGCTATGGATGCACCTTATCCATGCTGCTGTTTCTCCATCACAATGAATTTGGTGTCAAGGATCCATTATACTTTCCCTTAATTGGCGTTATCCTCCCGTTGGCACTTCTTCTCAATCCCCTGCCCATTATGAACCATCCCGCCCGAATGGGAGTCCTACGCATTTTTGGCCGCATTATTTCAGCGCCCTTCTACCCAGTGAACTTTGTTGACTTTTGGCTGGCCGATCAATTGAACTCTTTGGTGCTTTGTTTGCTGGATCATTACCAACTCATTCGATTCTATATACGCTATTATAAGGATAGCAGTAACACCTTTGACTTTGAGCCAGACTATGCCATGTGTGTAATTCGTTGTCTGCCCTCCTGGTTCCGTTTGGCACAGTGCCTCAAGAGAATTTGGGACAGCGATCCGAAGCCAGCGTCATACTTAATAAATGCTTTCACCTACGGCTCCACCATAATCACAGTCATTATATCGACTATTCAAATGGAAACTAGTGGTAAGTTATTGACAGGCTGTTTGATTTAAGGTAGAAAGGGAGGAATGGAAAGATGAAACAACGATTCTCTTCTACAGGTTTATATATATATATATAAATTAATTATTCCACTTTCAATTAAGTTCGATTAAAATCGAATCAGAGCAGTGTATACCAAACTTGTAACTTGTACATCTTATACTCGTAATTATTTGTTATTTCCGCCCTCGAAAATCCATTTAAACAAATAAGAAAAATTAAAATAGCTCAAAATCCGCCCAAAATTTAAGTGCATGCCAAAAATACTTGGAAGTTTAAGTTTTAAAAAACTATCTATATTCTTTTTTATTATTATCTCTTTAATATAAGATAACTTATAAGCTTAAACCCATTTATTTTTAACTTAAAAACCTGTTAGATAACTACGAGTATTTATTTGAAAATCCCTGGACATGGATCTATATGATAAGTTGTCTTATATCGACCATATGCTGTACTTCCTGGGATTTGCTGCATGACTACGGACTGTTTCAGGTCTGGAAAGGAGAACACATCTTTCTGCGTGACAATCTCGTTTATCCCAAGGTAAGATTGAGAAGTAAATTTGCGCGTAAATTCTATTTTATAGGTAATTTTTTAGTGGTTCTATTACTTTGCCATTGTAATGGATTTGCTGATTCGGTTTGTTTGGGCACTGGAGATGTATTTGATCTACAACGACATTCTGTTGCCCTATCATTCCAAGACCATTTGCAGTTTGTGTGAAATTGTGCGTCGTTTCATCTGGAACTTTCTGCGATTGGAGAACGAGCATCTGTATAATTGTGGACAATTTCGAGCCACACGGGATATATTCATATCAGCATTGAATTCTCGACAGGATCTGCTCGTGGAGTCCATAATTGACGAGTCGAGACGAGCTTCAACTGCACACCAAGTCATCGTGACTGATGAGTAAGCACCCATGTTTGCTTTCTAACGTTATTCAACACTTGATCCAAGGCCAATTTGTCTGTGGACAATTGAGAATCAATGAAGCCTAACCTCAAATACAATTGTTCTCTACCCCAAAAAAACAAATTGAATAAAATTAAATTCACATTTACAAAATTAAAACCACAAATGGAATTATAAATTCCAAACACACAGAGGGAAAACGAATGCCCGCAGGACAACAAAAGTTAAGCCAGACGACAGGCGACATAGAGGACAACATTGCAGCTTTTTGGCCAAAACGATCTGACAACTTGTCACCGAGATGGGAATACTCTCCTAAGGGTAGTGTGCAAGGGCGTAGCCAGCTTTGCACGAAAGGGGTGGCCAACAAATTCCTTTTTTTATAGTACATTTTCGTTTTAGCAATCTTAACTTGTACTCAAATTAGTTCTATTTTATTATTTAAGATTGTTTAATTCTGTAATTAAATACCTTATTTTTTGGGGACTCAATTCTATGTTAGTTCCAAAATTATAAAATTTAGTGGATGTCACTTTAAATAAAAAGGGCATAAAAACATTAATTTATAAATTTATTAAATTATTTAGTAAATATGTGAAGTGAATAACAATTGATTTTTCTGCCCCTTTTTGCGGAAAAGTTAAATATCTGAAATTTTTCTTTTATATCCCTTTCTGAAAAGTAAAATTCAGTATCCATGACTTAGCAATAAAAAAAAATTCAAGACTTCGAAACATGTTTTGCTAAATAACTTAATGTGTTTTAAATACAACTACTTATGAGCGAATTTAAGAAGCGAAATATTTGTTGATTGGTTTGAAAGGGGGGCATTGTTCCCGACCTTAAACCCCCTGTCTACGCCCTTGTGTGGTGTACTCTCTACACACTCGAGTTGCCACAGTTTGAGACTCTTTCTGGTCGTCAGGACAACTGCATGGGGCGTGGCATGCTCGGATTCATCCTGTGCGTGGTCACGCATAAATGCATGCGAATTAGAAAGGACACGCACGTGCATGGTTTAGACCCCCCACCGCTATCCTCCCTCATTTCTTTCCTTAAGCCTTCCCCCCGCTCTGATCCAGCCTTTGTTTTCAACCCAAGCATTGGAATTTCCTACCTTCCCCCACTGATGTCAATTATGGGAGCCCATCTCTCTCATTTCCTCCCTTGGCGGTATCTTGGGGGTTAGCCATTATAACCCCACTACGCCCCCCTTTGGGTAGCTCCGTTACAAATGCTATAAATACATTTTGGGAGGCAACATATTGTTGCAATGTCTGGCGCACACAATTTGCAGTAATAAATGGTTGCCAGAGCTTCAGGGTTAAATTGTCATCAGCTGTTGCTCGACGACTTGTTGTATTTGTATGCCTTATTTCCGTGACTGCCACCTTATTTAATTAGATGCAACATGTTGAGGCAGCAAGTGGCAATTGCTGCTGCCACACAGTAAAAAAATCAATTTTTATCAAATTTTAAACTTGTTAAATTAACTCTTTATGTATTAGATATTAAAGTATTTCTTTGGTAAATAAATGTTAAATTATAATGTCAATGACTGAGCATTAAAATTGGCAAATAAATCTTAATCAATAAGATTTGTGTTTAAAAATTCTAATAGGAACCCCAACAATTTCAATATTTAAATAAATATAAATGTAAATTAATTTAATTTTACTATCCATAGACTTTCCATATAAATTAAAATAGAATATACAATATTTATATATATTTGCTATTTCTCAAACTTTAAATTACTATATTTATTTGTGCATTACATAATTTTTTACTTTATAATATGCTATTATTTGAACATATGTATTTTTATTATTCTGATATTTTAGAATATTTTATTGTGTATTTTGCACATAGCCTCGACTCAAAATCAGTGTCAGGTACCGAAAACTTGTCAATTGTCCTGCCTCCTGCCCCACTGTAGACTGTGCACCAGCTGCTGGTTGTGCTGTTGTTAAAATGCTTTTGAATATTGCATGTTTTCTCTGCTCCTTCCCCTCCCTTTCACTTTTCCCTCCCCTCAACAACAAATGTCGCTAATGGTACGCGCAAATTTTTTGGGGGTGACTTTTCGCAGGTCCTTTTCAGGCTAGGACTACTCTCGGTTTCCAGTGTCTAGGTCGCCAGACCGCAGACATTATAAACAACCCAAAGCACACACACACACACACACAGATACATATAGATAGCGAGAGGGCGCAGTGAAAGTTTTATGGCGTTGCAACTTTAAATGAACTTGCCGCATTTGTTGTCGTCGGGTTTGTTCAGTCGTCCTGTTGCCTACCACAAACTAGGCGCAAGGACGGCCATAAAAATTCATTGTAATTTATTTGTCTGCAAGTCCGCGCCGCAAACTGCCCGGAAACTGCGTACAACAAGATCAGTGCTTGACGTGAAGATACCCAGTGATTAGGTTTGATATATCCTACTGAATATATGAAATACTATAGAAGATTTACACAATTCACTGTAATTGAGAATTTTATTCGCTAAAAGCTTTTTAAATAAAACTTAATTGTTTTCCAAAAGTGTAGCTCTATCTGTATCATAATTATCATATTTTTTATTATTATTTAAAATTTCAAACTTTGCTTTACACCCCCAGTTAAGTCCAGTTTTTGCCTTAGTTAACATACCAATTTTTACTCAGCTTACAGGGTGTACGAGTATACTACAACAAAAATCGCAAACATTTCCGTTACGCATTTAAATTTCATAGTCAGTGAAAGTCATCAACACATTTCCACCGTGGGCGGAGGGGGTTGGGGCTTAACACAGGGCAGGGGGAGGGCTGTTAGCCAGACCCCAATGAGAGTTAAACCCCGCCTGCTGTCCCCATACAAGGAGTGGAGGGGAGGGTCATAAGGTCTTCATTTTGGTAGGGGGCAAGCGCAACACAAAAGCTTCCGCTTCCTGTCTACTGCTGGGATTTCCCTGAGGGTTGTAAAGAGCACAAGAAATCCAATCCCCGCCCAAGCGCATCCCCTCAGCCAACAGCAACCGACAGACGACGACAACTGCTTTTGACTTGGCTCGACCAAATAAAGTTTTCTAATTTTCCATCTTCATGTTTTGAATTTTTCAGCTTCTTTTTCAAGTGCTGCAAATCCAAGTCGGATCGGGATTTTCCCTGCTGCCTCGTAGTATGCCAATTTTGTTTGCTTAGTGCCCCGTTTTTGGGGCGAGTTTCTTTTCTTTTTTCTCCTTCTCTCTCTCTCTCTCTCCCATTCGTTTAAGCCAACAGATGTTTTGGGGGGTTTGAGTTGCTGGAATCTCCCCCCGGGAGCAAACCGCCTGTAATTTCCGGCAAACAAACCAATAAATCATATTAAACTTGCTCGGAATTTCGTCGTTAGATGAATAAAAAAAATCAAAACGGAATATAAACTGCGTAACGGATGTCTCATGACATTCTGAACGAAATGCATAGGAAATCTGAGACATTGAAAGTGATATGAATGCCTGTATATAAGTACTAGAGAAGGAAGCACTGCAGGGGCAGAGGAATACTTTACTAAAGGTAAGAACAACACTAACTTTATACTTTAAATGACTGAGAAGGTTAAAATTACATTTAATTAAATTGCATATAATTTGAAATTCCAAATAAACTCATTTGGAAAATTATGAACTCTAATTTGTTTTATTGTGATTAAAATAATTTGACATATTAAATAATACTTTTTTTTAATTCAAATGTTATAATATAACTTTATTCAAAACTTTATTAAATAAAAGTTTTAAACGACAACTTATAATTTAAAATTTGAAATATAACTAAATGTTATTTCCAATTCTTATCATACAATTCAAAAATTAGACTTAAAAATGACCACGATGATAAAAGTCATCAAATCAATTTTAATTTACAATACCGACAAATTGAACCAGAATTTTTGTTAGTTTTTTCTCGAATTTGGAATTTTCTTAATTTTTTTGTTGTTTTTTTACTAAATTTGCCACGCGAAGAGCGAACTGCACTTAAACAATTTTAGATTGAACTGAATTATTTTCAAAAATTTTTGAAATTGTTTTTTGCTTTTTCTTAATTGATATTTGTAAATTTTGTTACTCTCATAAATTTTTTTTGATTTAGCCACTAATGTAATTGAATAGTCACACTAGATGGCGCCACAGAAATTTCGAGTGAGCATTATCACAGGCTATCTATCGTCAAGTGTGGAGCAGCTAGCATTGATACGAACCAATAATCAGCATCTAGCTGACTTCGTCAAATTTTGAGAGCTGAGACACAAACCATTGCAACAAATGTTATCATAGTGTCGTACTACACATATGTGGCGGGGCCAATAATATAGGCTATTAGCATGGACACAAACCGAAACTCGCACGCAAGCTGGTAAGCTTCGTCAAATTATGATAGCAGGGACACAAAGCATTGCAGCTAAACAAAAGCTTGTTGCTATAGTGTTTAATACCATTTGACATATTTTTGTATTTATTTTTTATTTTTTAAATATAATTTAGGTAAATGTAAAAAATGACTTACCGATTCACCATCTCATTGCCGTTCTCCAGAGACTGTGCTAATTGTTGTTGTTGCTGCTGTTGTTGTTGCTGTTGGTGCTGTTGTTGGTCCTGCTGATGCTTATCGAGCAAACTGTTTGTTGTGGATGATCTCAAACTGCCGCCCAGGCCAATGCCCAGCACAGAACCCCCTCCAGTTCCAGTGCCAATGGCAGGAACAGCACCACCAGCACCACCTCCACCGACTCCACCGCCTCCACAGCCGACGCCAATGGATTTCGTTTGCTTCGCCTGCTGTTTGTAGCGGCTCAAAGCAAAGAATAGGGCCAGAACAGCCTTCAGGCGACCAGCACAGATGTCATTGGTGGTAATATTGTCCAGGCCACCAACCGATTGGCTTCTTAGGACGTGTAGGCACGAGTTGACGTTGTCGTACTGCAACGAATAGAACACAAATGACTTGAAATGGGCATCAACGTGCGGCATTTAAAGATTATTTGACGATGAGTCAACAGCTTAAGCTTAAGTTGCCCTAATATAAATGCAAATCCTAGCGTCATTTTATCTCCTGGCTAACCTTTGGGCGCCATTAACGAGACGAGACGCGATCTAGTCGTGATTTTGACAATTCCAAATGAGCCCAAAACTTGGCTAACAAATGGCTTTTTTATAGTTAATTTGCTTGAACGTTTTTAACTGCTTCACGCACACGAAACAAACGGACCGCACCCCCTGCCCCTGCCCCTGCCCCGTCTATAGAGCCACGAACCCAGATTCCAATGCCCAGAACCCAAACAGAATCAACAAAAAAATTGACATTAAGATAAAGTGCCCAGACGTCAAACTGCTGTAAAAATGTAGCACAACTCGTGAGTCAAAAAAATGTTGGAAAACAACAAAATATTACACTTTCAAAATGTTCTTTAGAGCAACGAAAGAGTTTAGATAAAGTAAAAGTTCTGAAAAAAGAAAATAAAAAAAAAAAGAAAATAAATTATGAAATGATATATGAATGTTGTCGGCAGCTAACGGATATTCCAGGCTTTCCTAAAATCTTAAACACAATACTTATTGAATAATAAAAGAATTGATTGAAAACTGTGTTTTATTGTACCTAATTAATTGTTTTATTATTTATTATTTTTTTTGAATTTTTTTTTAAATTTAATTTGTATTTAATTTGAAATTCCAATTGTCTATCCCAATAACAATACATCCTATTTAAGTCTTTAACTAATAAATAACGTCTAAATAATTTTAAAAATCAACATAATAAAATCAAAGCTAAAAACCACCCTCAACCGAATCTTAGAAAACCGGTTCAGCTCGGGTATTTTGGGTAACAGGAAAGATTATTTGAATTAGATTATTTCAAGTATTAAACAATTTATTCGTTTAATTTGGGAAATAATTGAAAAAATTAATATTATTTATTTGTATTTAAATAAACCTTGGTTTTGGGTTTCTAAAATCCGCAAATTGAAACAATATCTTTTTCTATGAATTGCGTTGCAAAGCTGAAGTAAAATTCCATATGCCTTTTCTTCATATCAAGAGCATATCAAAATCTATAAAAAATTGTCAACACGCTCCTCGGCAGCGCACAATTTGTCTTTTGTTTGTCGCATTGTATTTTAATATATATATAAGAAATATATATATTTCTCGACGTTGTGGACGTCATCAGAGCAGTTGTTACAATTTAAAAAATACAAAAAAAAATGAAGTCAAAAAATCAAACTGACAACTGACATGACAGCAGACAAATGACAAACGTCTGTCTGAGTTGTGTGCACTCAATTTGCCGGGTCCGAGTTCGATTCCGACTCAGAGTCGGAGTCAGAGTCCGAATCTCTAACGAGTTGTGAGGTTCAACTTTAAAACTAACGGTAAACTTATATGAGATTGAAATGAGCAAAAAACTGAGACAAACGTTGTTAAAACTTAGCCTAGGAATTCTGTTTGCCATTATAGAAAAACTTTAGTGCTCAATGACTTTGACAAACAATTGACCAAAAAGAGACAAGTTCAAGTTCAATGGAAAGGAGATGGGGAAGAGTAAGAGAGAAAAGTATTTCAAAGATACATTGAACTACGCCGTTTGCCGTCTGCTGTCAACGTTTATTTTTGGCAAATGCCCATTATAAATTGAGGCAATAAATTTAAATTAATTTCGTGTGGCAGCCACAGCAGCGGCAGCATCAGTTTCTATGCTGCGAACGAGGTCAATAACGGGCTGCAAGTAAAAAGCTATTGGTTACTGGCATGGTTAACAGTTTAACATTTTGTGGCTGCAACAAGTTGCAATGCTGGAATTGAATAGTTGTAGATAAGCCAAATGGCAAAAGCATTTTAAACTGCCCCAAAAAGCAACTCTGAAGTCACTCATCAATCAGACTAAACGTCGAGATCGTGAATATCGCAAATATATCAGCAAAATGTCAATTAAAATTAAATAGAAATTGTAAATAATCAATTAAAAATACAGCATCAGAAAGAGAAGGGAATGCGAATCAGGTTGTGAAAGGAGTTTATTTATTTAAATATTATTTAATTAAATCAACTATTGATTCATACTAAAATCAAAGAGAGTGTGGTGTGTCTTTAATCTGGCTTTTTATAAATAATTTTTTCGTTTGTAAAACTGTTAAAAAATTTTCCTTCAATATTTAATCGTTGAGATCTTTGTGATGGCTCATTTTAAAGATAATTTAATTTCTTTTTATATGACATTATTTGCTATTCGAACAATTTTTTTTTTTTCAAACTGCCAATAGTTTAGAAATTGTCATCTAATTATTTATAAAGTGCTTAAAAGTAGCCTTGATATAAGAAGCAAATGACTTTAGAGTTTATTACATTGATTTTTTCGTATTCTCATTCGATTTCATCCATTTTTGTGTAAAGAGTTTGTGCAAGGTGGCGCAAAAGAAGTCACCCTATTGGAAGATGCTCTCATTTTTGCAAATGGCCGCCAATGTCAAATCTGTTTTGACATTTGTGAAGTAAACAAACGCAGAATACAAATCGTCCTGCCATGAATCGCCTTACTTCGCAAGAATGCAGAATTATTGTAATAATGTAATAATAATAACAGCATAATCTCTCGTTTTTAAGATTTTCACTGGCCGTCCAGATCCCCCGATTTAACGGTCCCGGACTTCTTTTTATGGGGTTTTTTGAAGTCCCGTGTTTACATCAACAAGCCTGAGACCTTGGAAGCCCTCAAGGAAAATATCCGACACGAATGCGAGAATTTAAAGTGATGGAAAATGCCATAAAACGAGCCCGTATGGCAATCAATTGTGACGGCGCCCATTTGTCCGATATCATCTTCTCGACTTAACACAATTAATTCTAAAGGTCTAAATAAACATAATCAAAAAACAGAATCGAAGTTTTTCATTTAGAAAAAAAATAAGAGCCAAACAACATCGGATGACTTCTTTTGCGCCACCTTGTATATGTCTTTAGTTTATTATCATGAATCCAATCCACTTCCAATAAAAAATCGCCAGATAGCCAAGGAAGTCGCAGCAATTGTTTTTCTACATAAAATCCTTTGCCAATTATTGGACCCTTTAATGGAAAAAGGGATTTCTAAAAATGATTATTTTCACTATTGCGACTTACCACGTATGGACATGTATGTTTTAGGCTCGTATATTTCCGCAATACTTTATAAAATATGATAGCTCCTTGTATTTCTTTATTTGAAATACTTGCTGCTTTTGTTTAATTATAGTTTATTTGTTGTATATTTGAAGTTATAATTTATTACGCAAGGCACTTTTATATTTAAACTTTTATTAACTTGTTTAATTCCCTTTAAATTTCTATACAGTTGAATTTTCCCCTCGTTTAACTGCTGATTAATGTTTATACTGTTCCCCCGAACTAAATTCAGTAGTGTGGCACACGCTTTGTTATGGCCCAGTTAATCATTGTTTTGCCTTTCTAAACACACACACACACACACTTACATAAACATATGCAATCGATCAATCAGTGCCGCGTTGACAGCTGCAAGTGTCAAACAGAGTGTTGCACTTCATTCCGCCTCCCACACACACACACACACTCTACACACACTCTGCACACACACACACACACACACATTTGATACAGTCAGACAACAGTAGCAAACTCTGCAATCATTCAATGAGCAGGCGCACAGTCGTGTGTGGCACAGATGCAGCCCATGCAACGGATGGGGGCAAGTGCAACAGAAGAGTTACGTAATGCACAAAAGTCAAGCAGGCCACAATTGCTGGCTGTTGGCTTTTGCCTGCTGGCTCGCAAGTTGCCACATATGCCAAAGATACTCGTATGTACATTTACCCAGCACTTGTGGCGACTCCTCCAATCGCAGCAGCTGCTGTTGCAAGCAGCTATCGAAGATGCAACCGCAAAACGTAAAGTGATACCACAGCCAAAAATATATATATAAGTAAAAGTATCTGTTAAATATTCTTATGCAAGCCCAACTGCTAACTTGGCCCACTTCCCATTCCCATTCCCATCCCCATCTCCATCTGCATTATAAATAAATACATACTGTAAATAAATGCAAATAATGTCGTTTATATTAAAGTTGTCAATTGTCATCCAACTGGTTTCTTTAACAATATAAAACTAGACAGCACACTGAGGCGATTTTCACAAAAACGCAGTAAATACTTTTGCTTCATAAAACATTCGAATGAAATAAGTTTTTGGTGAATATTTCGACAGCGCAAAAATTTTAATATATATTATTTAGTTTTCAAATGGGGAAATGAATTGCCGCCTAGTCACAAATATGTACACTCTTTGTAAATATCGGAATAACAATTTAATTATAAATTATAAACTAAAATAATTTGTTGATTCTTAACAAAAATTGTAAAAATTCACATTTATATTATGAATAAAAATTGTAATTATGCATTTTTAACTTTTATAATAAAAAATGAAAGCAAAAATAAAAAATTAAAAATTAAATTAATCTTTGAAAAGTCAAAATCATAAAATAATAACAAAATTAAATTTGAAAGTATTACTTATATTACTTAAGAAACTAAATATTTTATTTATCAAAAATAAAGCTATAATTTTAATTTGACTGAAGCGGGTTAAATTGCTTAGGCCCCACTGTGCCTGGACAGTTGTGTATCGGAAATTCTCGCACTCTCTGGGCCAAAATGAAGACAACAAACAGCAAGTGGCGTTTATTGTCAGGACATACAAAATCATTTCAGCGAATCGCTGAGCTGCTGGGCAGCGCAGTCGACAGCGACGCGAGCAGCGCTGCATTTTATTGACATTCTTGAAGCGAACGAACGATTTCACTGCGTTTCGATTTTCTATCTTTATAATTGTGTGTGCGTGTGTGTGTGTGTGTGTAAGAGAATTCCCGAATGCTCAGCACATTGTTGGTGGTCAGTCAGTGCTTCATTGCCTGCCACGCCCTGCCCCCAGCCCTTCATTCGCAGCCCTTTCTCAATGCCCCATTCATGGTCTCCGATTCCATTTAATGCGCTGCGAATTTATCGCAAAATGCAATGCGCTTCGCTTACCTCATCCCTTCAGTTTCCACTTCTCTTTCTCTCTGTGTCCTCTGTTTCTGACTCTTCAGCTTTTGTGCATTTTCCTCCTTGTCGAAGGATTAAGTGCGGTCAAACAAAGAAGGCAGCGAAGGACAACACCGCGCACTGGCAAAGCCTTTTGTTAATGGTGCTAAAGAGTTGACCGACAACGAGTTCTCAACACAAACACACATACATAAGTATATATGACATTCATACAATAAATATATTATTTATATATATACAAATATTTGTAAGTATATGAGAAAACATATAAATTTAATTTCATTTGATTTATATGCACTTTAAAGCGCATACCATAAATCAACGTAGGCGTCTCTATATGTATCTCACTGTCCAGTCTCTGTCTTTTGTCTGGGCCAAGCCTCTTTTTAATTATGGGAATTAAAAATTATTTTCGTTATAACAATTTACTCCTTTAATCAGTGACAAATTCCATATGCTGCCTGCCTGTCCGTCCATTTCCCAGTCTGTCCCTCAGGTGTGTGAACGCAAATTAAGTCATTTATGTATGCGAAAAGGCTGAAAATTTAAGTTTCGAATTTTTATAGACAGAATTGTATTTCACAGGTCTACCTGTTAAATTTATTTTAGTACCTTCGTAAATTAATAAGTTGTTAATATTCCGTCTTGTTTTCAAATATTCTGACTTTGTATTTGTGTTATTAGTATCTTCAAACAATTGATATTGTGATTAAGAATGAAAAATTAAGAATTGTACCAAATACGAACTTTGACATATCGCAAAATTGTCCATTTCTTCAAAAAAAATCTTGAGATATTATTTTACTAAAAGATTAGAGTATAAGTCCTAATACTATCTGATCTTTTTCTATGCTTTCTTTTCATCTTTTATTGTTCTAAAGTTTTTTGTTATTGCAGATTTGCTTTGCGTTTAAATTATTTTAAAGATCATGAGATATCATCAGATAGTAATTTAGCTATTCTTTGAACTTGTACTGATTAATTGGGTAAGTTCCCTTTTATTAATTTATTTTCGCCTCTTTTGCTCCGTTGAGTTGTAACCCTAGCAACTTTTACCTCTCCGTTCTTATCGCTTATCATTTCTGCGAATTTGTGTGATTTCCTTACATCTTCATTGCTTTGCATCCAAAATATTTCCGTGCCAACGGAAAAAGATCCCGAGATATAAACACATTCCACTTGACTTATTTCTTCACTCTTTTCACATCTTTATATGTCTTTGCTACGTCTTTATACATTTTTTAATATCTCCCCAGTTGTTTTGTATCCCTGGGTAACTGTTACTCAACTTTGCACTCTCTGTCATTTGTCAAAGTACTTGCAATTAAAGTCACTCGAGTGATGCATTCTCCATTAAATTAGCAACTAATTAAAAGCTCAAAAACCACACACACACACAACGTTCTTGCAGACTGTTGGATTGCATATAGTAAAAGGAGAGGAGTCAACACTATTGGCACTTGACGTGCCATTTGAAAATCAATAACCAAAATCCACAAATACTTCGAATCACTCAAAATGAGAAAATTCCAGGGCGATAATCACAGACGAGTGCAATAAACGGATCACAAAGGACTTGCAGGCACTAGAAGTGCGGCAACGGAAGGGAACGAGAGGGAGTTATGGGGTGCTGTGAAATGGCAAAACAATTTCAATAATTTCAAGTGTCCTTCGTGGCCAACAGAACAGAAGCAGCTCAGTCAAACGCTAGACAATTGTCGTCGAGTCACGACGATAAGAAATTGAAAATGCGATTGCCAAAGTCCGTTTCCAGCTCAGCGGCAATCATTAGTAGTTGTGGATGAGTGGGTGGTGAAGTTGGTGCAGTTGGTCAGTAAATTCAATTTACGATTGGTTGCAAGTGCAACACGCACGCTTGGCCCGTCAATTTTGGCAAGCGAAAATAAAGTTGACCGGGCCAAGACGATTTGCGATGGCGATGGCGATTGCGATTTGATTGAACTGAGGAAATGTAATTGAAATTTACTGGACATATGTGTCTACGGGCGTTTTGTAAGTGTATCTGTATCTGTGTGTTTTATGTAGCGTGCGGCACGTTGGGGGAAAACTTCAGTGCAAAATGGATTAAAATTGTAGAAGTTCGCTGCAGTGTTGAAAAGTCTTTAAAATGTACTTAAAAATGAAAAACGATTACAACGGTTAAAACTATTTACTGACTACTTAACTAGCAAATGCCCTGTAACTTGTGCTACACATGGTATGTCAACTTAATGGAACTTAACAGATGAACACATTTTTCCTTTTAGTTTTAACTTTTTATTTTATAGTTTTATAATCAAGATAAAAATAAAAAGAACAACATGTCATATGTTTAAGTAATAGAAAAGAGGTATATTTTTATTGATATGTTTTTAATAATTTTTGACCAAGAAATTTACAGTTTATAATTTATTCATGAAAATCAAATTTATTTTTATAACAGAAATCACAGAATGTTTTTATTTTTTAAAAATATAATCGTTTTGGTTTCTCAGCGAACTACAATTGTCCAGCTTTTCTACAGCTTCTTTGTCTGCCTCCCTGCTCTTCTCTTTGCTCTCTCTCTCTCTCTCTCTCTCTCTCTATCTCTCTCTTTCCCTATGAACTGTCGCCTCTTAGCTATATTGTCTTATATAAAATGCAGTGTTGAAATATTTAGTAAGATTTCTGCTCGCTCGTAATTGTGGCAACTTTTGTGCACCCTCACATACACACACACACACTTACACACAAATCATTGCTAAGGCTTCTCTTGGTTCCCGTTACTTCCCCTCTACCCCTCCCTCTCCAGCCCCACCTGCTTTTATTGAACGTTGCCAAAGCAACGTCCATCGAGTGGCAAAGTGCGTGTGCTGTGGCGCATTAAATTGATTGCTATAAAATTTTATTGAACAGGCTCAGAGCTAATGCACAATATGAAGTCTTAGTTAAGAGAGAAGTTCCCTTTGCCTCCACCCAACTGTCTCCTCTCGTTGTCAGCCTTTAGATACTATTTATATAGGTGAACTGTAGCAACGGAAGGACTTGTATAAATACATATAAATACAGCCAATGAAAAGCTATAGAGTGAAATATTGATAAGACTCTGGGGAGACAGTTGGCAAATCGTGACGAACTCGGGAAGTGGGGAGGGAAACCCATTGAAAAAGTGGGAAGCTGCTGGCAGAGTACTCATAAAAATGCAGGCAACGAAAAAGCAACAGCAACAGGAGATGGCTATCAATGGCACAGGAAATACAGCCAAGTCAAGGAAATGAAAGCGAACAGCAGGCAACACACACACACACTCACACACACAATTTAAATATGTAGGTATTATTATTATTATTTACTGACAAACGCGAACAAAAAAATATACCAAACGTATACGTGCATAGAAGAAGTTTGTCCCAGCTTAAGTTAAGGAAGCAGGGCGGGGAATTGGAGGGCAAACATAAGCAAGCAAATTGCACGCAGCGTTAAGCATGCTCCAAGTCTGCCCCGCCCACTCCCCTCTTCTGTTGCTGCAGGTAAACACCTTAGTTAGATTAGCTTGCCAGATATGCCAAGGTGACGCCGTTGTCGTTGTCGTTGTTGCCCCTTCGGTGGCTGTTGCTCCTACGGCATAGGCGTGGCATGGCGTCTGAAGAAAGTGCCAGAGCAAAGGAAAAACATGCAAGCAAACGTGCCACTGGAGAATACACTGTGAGAAATTGTCAAGTGCTGTTAACGAAACTGTTTATACGATAATGGCGTATTATATTGGAAAAAATCCGAATTCCTGAATCCACTCCGACGCAGACTTGACAGAAAAAAAATTTTCCACTGTTTTCCACTGTATTTCAAAATTTTTTTTTAATTTTTGCAAGAAAATAATTACTAATGGTAATTAAAATAGTTTTTCACTAGCATTACTTAATGCCACAGAAAAATTTTAATTAATATTTATTTTCAATGATAATTAAAAAAATTTTTATTTGCACTAGTTATTTCAAGGCTAGCGAAATGAAATTTTATTAGCACTACTTTTTTCAGTGTTAATTATAAAGTAATGATAATTCTTATGCATAGTCACAACTCTGATTGATACCATCAAATCAACACCATTGAAAACTGTTTCCTTAAAAAACAGCGATATAAAATTAATATAAAGCATCGAAGGGTACCAAAGTATAATCTTTTTTTTAATATTGCTCTCGTAATTCGTTTCAATATCGGAAGATACCTTTTGAACAGCCGATGCCAGAAAATGTTCATTGAAAACGTTAAATGTTATAAATCTCAAATTATTTAGGAACAATTAAATTCAAAAAGATTTTCAATAAAGTTTATTGAAGAAATTAAATTTTTAGAAGGAACACATAAGTTTCCTGCAGTGTATTGCAGGCTCTGAGCTGCCATTGGCATACAATTGGATTTTCTGTGTCGTCGTTGTTGTCGCCTTAAGTTATGCAATCCAAGTGGCGCCCACTTAAACCACCCACCCCAGACTAAGCCCAGGTTGCGAGTGTTTAGATTAGAAAAGAATTGCATGTTGCATCAAAATATTTGCCACGCTAATATAAAATGGTGCAAACAGTGACAAAAAGAGGGAAATAGAAATAGAGGCAGAGAAAGAGTTAAATATGTAAAATACATGATATTATTGAAGCAACGTTGCCAAACTTCATTAGCAATTAGCCAAATGCAGCGTACTGAATTTAATATAGGCAAACAAAAATTAATTATAATCAAAGCAACAGCCACGAGTTCCCAGTTGGCCAATGGCCAGGTCGCAAAACATTTTAGCTCGCTAATTAACTATTGTAATTGCTCTCGGAAAATATGCGCATAAATACTTGAAAAATTTCACACAAATTATAGGTGCATCATTTGATATTCAACTGATTTCATTTATTTTTATAATTAGTATCGGTTCGTGAGTTGCCTTGTTTTCATTTAAATTTGCATGCAAATATTTATATTTAAAAAATAAATAAATATACATGTGTGTATTGAACACTTTTCATACCAATTACCATTACAAGGTGTAATTTATCATTCACTCACCTGCAACGAAAGAGAGTAAAAAATGCAAAGAATATGAGAAAATTGTTGGTAATATTTTATTGATAACATTTGCGTGTCATAATAAAAATACTCAATACTGTTACAGCTTGAATGCAATTTAATTGCAACTGAATAAGTATTTAAAAAATAGAAAATTTAAGCAAATATTTGCAACCCGATGACAATGAAATGAAATGGTAACGAGTGCAACACTGGAATTGATGAGAATCGTGACAATGCATAATTTGTAACTAAAGATATGTTAAATAGAGTTGGCAATTGCAGTAGTTTACTCTAATACTACATTCATTTAATTCCTAAATTGAATTTAACTTTTGCAATAAATTAAAATGACATCATAGTTTTACTAATGAAAATACTTTTAAATTCAGAATATTTCATTCTATTCGAATTGGGTTACAAACTATTTCATTATAAAGCTTTTTTCACATTTTACGAAAAGTACAATTCGTATAATATATATCAAACTAACCCGCATTGTTTGAAAATTTATATGAGACATATTCTGTGTAAAAATTGTGCGAAATATGTATATATCACAATCTATCATATTTATGTGTACAATAAATATTGCTTCATTTTTACTGCAATACATTTTTCAATTATTTTTTTCTGTATTATTTTCTCATGCTTTTTGTGCATTTTATTTCGATATATATTTTATCAGAATCTCCCTTTTCGCATCGCACCTCCGGCTACAGTGCAGACTCATAAGTTTACGTTCGTTTTTGGCGTTTGTTGTAACACGAAATTGATATTTTATGGCTGTGCTCATCTGCAGCAGAGGCACTAGGAGGCCTCAGGGATGCCAGTGGGGTAAAGTTGGGGAGAGGGGAGCAGCTGGGGATGTTTGCAATAAGCATACGCTTTTCATAGTTTATGGCGCGTGTATCTGTTAGATACGCTTTTGTACAATGTACATGATAGTTTTTTAGCACATGCTGTTTGAGATTCGCCAGTGTTGCTGTTATTTATGGATTTTCCATTGTTTAAGCCGCACTAACACATTAACAATTACATCAACACACACAGATACAAAAACAACCATCGTGTCATTGTTTGAATGCATTTAGATGCGGCAGCTTTGATTTGCCTCAAACTCATACTCATACCTCAAACTTTGTATGTGTGTGTGTGTGTGAGATTCATGTGTGTTTGTAAGCTAACAAACTGTGCCTTTTGTTACTCTATTTTGGCTATCTGAAAAACTACAATCAGTGTTTTTTTCTACCATTTACCAATGCTCTATATGGTACGTAATATGCAAAAGCTGGAAGCTCGAGGCATACAGAAAAAAATTATGGAAACGAATAACTAACTGTTATTTAGTTAGTTGCAGTTGCATGATAAATTGTATGCATTCAAATTGGTTTTGCGTTGCAAATACAATGCAATATTTGAATATTCAATTTTAATTTAACTGAAAACGAGCGAAATTTGATTTCTCTTTTGAAAAAAAAAATGCAAAAAATAAATACTAGTTGAAACTAAAGGGTGATAGCTGTAATTTACAGTATTACTAAACTTTAAAGGGCATAAATTTAGTCAAATTTGACACTCAAACAATGATTTGATATGTATATATGTCTTGTAACAAAAAAATTTTTTTGAAATTTGAGAAAAAATAAGAAATTGTTTTTAAAATTAAGGGAAATATTATTTTAAGTATATCACAATTGATTTCTCAAACAATTTAAAAGCAAAATCTAAAGTAAAACAATCCTACTGGCCGAAAGCGACAAACCTTTTCTGTTTTTTAATGGAGTTTTACATGAAATCTTATTACTTCTGAGCACAGAGTAACTACTTTTCTTGACTTTATAAAACATATACATATACTATTAAGTCTTTAAAGTTTTGTGATTGTTAATGCCTCTTCCAAGAAATTCTAGAAGTGCGTACTCTTAACTAGTTGAGCTTTAATAATCTCATCATTTGACCTTAGTAAATTAACTTCTAACTTATTTATAAAGACTAAGAACTTGTTCGACTTTAATGACAACCTGTTTGGACATTTATAAAAAGGCAATTTCACTCTTAAGCAATTCAAAATAAAAATAAAACTTAAATAAATTTGTCTAAAAATGCGAAAAAAAAAAACTTGACACAGATGCTGTTCCAAGTGGCAACTATGATTAATGATATATTATCATATGATTACAAACTGAAAGCGTATCGTAATGTCGGTAAAATAAAATACAGCTATTGTTCAGCTGAGAGAAGCTAATAGGTTGATGTGCCCAAATTTTGTTTTGTAATGAGAAGTCAAAGGAGAACGAACACGTGCCATTCGTCAGGCAGCTCATTTCGTGTTTGATGGGGTCTGTCAAATATCTGGCTGTGCAGAAGATAATCATAAGAAGCAATCCAAGTTGGTGTGCATGTACCCGTACTTATAGTATACTAAAAAGAAGAAATATATTTATGATGCTCATAAATAAAATGGCAAACAGAAATCAGAAAAAATGCTTCACTGCGGTTAAGTTGGATGTAAAACGTGTGAGGCATAAAATTAGAATCCCAAAAAAAAAAAATTGCTTCGTGGGTTTAGCTCACGTAGAGTCCACAGACAGGTAAAAAAATTACTAAATAAAGAGAAAAAGAAGAGGAGTGGAGAGGAGAGAAGATAGAATAATATTTAACAAGCTATATTCGAGAATTTGATATTTATATTAATTTAGTTTTGGTCTGGCGAATGCACATCCGTTCCCAGAGTAATTCAAGGTTCTAAAGCTGAAAATGCAGCGATGTGTGAATCGTGAATTGTGAATTTCCATGATATTCGCCAGGCATTCGAATCGCCAATCGATGGTTGTTTAAATAAAAAACAACACCAACAACACTAGATACAACAACGGCAAAAAGGTAAACAAACAAATGGACTGTGCAAGCAAATGAAATATTGAAACTAAACAAGCTGGAAACAGGTGTCAACCGTCAACGCGCTCAGTTTCAGGTTTCAGGTGACAAACTCAAAAATGTTCCGTCCACATTTTATTTGCATTTCATTTACGAAGATTTCGTTTTGTTGCTGTATTTGTTTTAGGTTCGTATTTGTTTTTGATTTTCATTTTTTGTTCGGTCGCAGCTGCGGCGAGAACCCTCAATTAGAATTCGAAATCAATCAACAATTGAAATAGTTGCGCATTTCAATTGCTTTCAGCGGTTTTCAGCTTGAACTTGACACTCGACGTGTCCCCTCGTCCACTCCAGACCGCCTCCCAGTTGACCAAATTCGTCAGAGTTCCACTTGTAGAGCTTCTTTGATCAGCTGCGCTTGGCTCTGCTGTGCATTTAAGCCAAGTTAATGAGCTGCTAATGGACTGAGACGGTCGCAACGGAAGTTAGTTTATGGTTAGAGAAATGAAAGCGACGAATTGAGGAAGCAAATTTGATAAGTAGATGGGCACACAGATTAGTACCTGCTTAGAAGTCTAATTAGATAGTCAAAGTAGATAATTAGGCTGACTATATTCGAGTTAATTACAAATACAAGTTTCATATCAGACAATAGATATGCCAAGACAATCCAACAAGTTTCACCAAATAAGGTAATATAAATAATGAAATAAATTAATTATACTAGCATTTTCAATTTTATTACACTAATAATTATTAGTTTAATTATATTAGTTTGAATTTTGACTGAAATTATTATTAGGTTCGGCTGGTTGGCTAATAACTTAGAAAAAAAAAATTTTTTCTTTCATTATATTGAATACTCACACCAAAATTTTGAAGTGAGCGGCTTGGAACCCGTTTTGAAATTAAAAAGAGTTGCAGCTTTGATTTTCATGCTCAATCACATTTTATTGGGACTCCACAGTACTATGGTACTGACTTTTTATATATTTTTCATTTGCAGTCCAACTGAAAACTGTTTTAATATTAAAGACAAATGAACTTTTCAGCTACGTTTCAAAATGCTCTCAGATTCAAACCCTCCAAAGTGGGTCAGCATTTATTGCCAAATCAGAGGTTTCCATCGACGGCAGACAGTCATCAGTCGTTGAGCAATTGAAATTGCTTGAGAAAAGTAAGCAAAAGGCGTAAATTTGCATTTCGAAGCGCCGTCAGCGATTGCTTTAATTTTGGCACGCCAACGTTGCAGTTGCAAGAGACTCTTACCTATAGAGGTGTGTCACCCCCAAAAGTCATTGTATTGCCAACGGATCTAGCTACAGATATAGATATAGATACATTTGTGACATTTGAACACTTCGTCGGCGTTTTAATAATTGCGCTGTCAAAATGCGTTAGGCGGTTACTTTTTGGAAACAAAACCTAAAGCCCCCGTGCGACACGCCCCCAACACGACGATGCCAACATTTAATTATAAGCTACATAAAACAGTAACTCTATTGTTGTTGTTGTTATTGTTCTGTATAATAAAATTACGCATGCAAAATTAATAACATTTTCCACGCATCACGCACACAAATTTGATTTGCTTGATAGAATTTAAAAATAAAGGTGAAGAAAAAAAATTTAAATATATAAAATAAATAAATTGCCATAAATGCAATTTGCATGATATAACATTGTGTTGAATATGTGTAGCGTCAGTATAGCCATTAAAGTGAAATGATTTTTATTTAATGTTATCACTACGGATTTGATTGAGTTTACCTTTGTTAGCACAGTGAAAATGAAACTTATTAAATGTATATTTACTGGAATCACTGAAGTACAAATATTTATGTGGATTTTGATTATATTGTTGCTAGTAAAATTTGATCGAATGTCGTGTATAAAAACATTTTTTTTTAAGGTCAATTATATTGGCAGTTTAATGAGAAACAATTTTAAGCTTTGTTTTAATGACATGTAGGTTGTTATATTTTTTACAAAATAATTTTAAGAAATATATTTGACTGCATTTTATAAACAAATATTATTGTAGAATAAGCAAAATGTTATTAAAATCAGTTGTATAATATAACAATTACTCTATGATGAAAGTTTTGGCAATTCAAAATAAAATTATTTTTCGAAAATAGTTAAAACTATTCCACTTATTTCCAATATGAACAATTTATGTCATTCTTAACATTGTTGAAGATCAAGTTCGGTATTAACTCTACAAAATAAAGTTTATCCTCGTACGGGTTGAACAAGTACTAAAAATAGCTAAAGATCAAGCTAAGCATCATTAAAGATCAATCATTCCACTTATTTTCAATTTAAACTCAACAAAACGAAGACAAGTTGTAACTAGTATCGATTGACTAACTACATAAAAGTATCTTCCCCGTTCTCTGCACTCTCATCAGCATTTACTCTATCCATTCATCCAGCACGCAATGCGATGCTGAAGTCTGAAGTCTCTAGTCCAGAAAATTCCCAAGCCATATGTCATGCCCGCACGCACTGGACACATCCTTGAAGCTTACATTTCTCAACTGTCAACATTTAACTTTGTCTCTCTACCTTTTTTTGCATATTGACTTTGACACTTGGCAGTCGTGGTGGAAGTTGTTGTTGTTGCTGTTTCTGCTGTTTTGTTGTCGCTGCTGTTAACATGTCCAACTGTCCAGTTGCTCGTCCGTCTGGGCAGTCTGGCTCCAAGCCCAGACCCTGGACAATGAGCTGAACTTGCCTCTTGAGCACGCAATGTGCAACGCAACGTGCAATTGTCAGTGTCAAGCCTGCAGAAACACAATTGCAATGTAAAGCATATTTGTATATATGTAAATACATATGTAAATACATAGTTAGTACGCTCGCATATATTTTACCATTTTCAATGAATTGTTTTGTTAAGTTGTTGCAGCGTAGGCGTTTAATTAAGTAAACCTACAAAGAGCAGATCAACTACAGGTTCAGACTTGGTACTGGACTCCCTGAAGAAATATATAGGATTTGTATCAATAGATAACATACTTATATTTTTGTATGTATGAAAAAGAAATCGAACTGTAAGAGTCGGAAAAATCGGCTGATATAAATACATTTTAAATTCAACAAATAAAAGTTATTACTCAGTTTGGTTTATATTTTAATACAATTTAAAAATAAATTTTATTTAGCGCAAAAAACTTTAATTTTTGGAATAAATTATATTAAAACAAATGACTAAGAAATAATAAATACTAAGTATTGACGCAATTCGATGACTTTCCTATTTGTTTATTGAATATTCAAATATTAAAGAAAATTCTATAAAATATACAGTCATGTTTGACAAATGTCGAAGAACCCAAAAGCAATTTTCAGTATTCCTGTAGCCAAGAAAAAAAGTTTTAAAATTGAAAAATTTTGAAGAGAGACTTGATAAAATTTTACATTTAATAAAATTAATGAAATTAATTTTTAAGCATGTTATATTAAAATTAAATTTTTTTTCGATAGCTTTCAAAAGCAATTATTACTAGAATTTTTAGAGACGTGTAGAACACACCTAATAAATTCTTTTCGAAAAGAATGTGAAGTGTATTGAAAGTGCTTTATGGTGGTAGCTTTAAATACTTTCTGCATTTTTTCAACCATTTTTTCAACCATTTTGTTGCTAACAGATCACACAGAGAAAGAGAGAGAGGGAAAAAAAAAACAGTGAAAGGGAGTTCTACTTATTGATGGAGTGCATGACAATGTGAACTAAGTACTGATTTAACAACATTTTGTCGCAGCACCTGTGGGGAACAGATTTAAAATAGTATTTGGATTAGCTGCTGAAATCTTTCGAATCTGTTTGCACCTGGCTAATTGTGCATTGACTCCCCTATATGCCGCATTGCCCTTGGGGTCATAAAAAATGTTGTACACGTAAGTATGTGTGTATCCCTGGTCATGTTGACAACTAGAAAATGCAATTAACAATTGTCCCTGGCAATTGTCGACGGTTCACACAGGCATATGGATATAGAATGAGTATGTTACATACATATACAATACATACATATGTATGTTTACATGCAATGTACCGTTAGATGTGCTCTGTGAAAATGGATGATGCCCTTTGGCACCTGTCGTCATCGTCGTCGTAATCGTCGACATTTGCATAGTTTGTCGGCTCTCTGCAAAATTAGCTGTTGTCGCTGTTGTTGTCGTTGTTGTTGTTGGCCAAACCAACAACAACAATTGTAACTGCATTATTTGCACGTACGAGTATCTGGCTAACTGCAGCCCAGCTTCCCACCTGCCCGGGGCCATCGCTCTGCTGCCATTAATGCATAATTTTGCCAAACTATTTTGAGGTTTGTTTGCCTGGCAGTCGACCGCAGTAGCTTCCAACAACCAACTCTTTCCCACCTCCACCTCCAGCTCCAGCTCCACTGACGCAACGAGTAGGCCAATTTATTTGTCATGTCAATATTAACAACGTGCAGTCAGAGGAGTCTTCAGCAGACATCGACAGAGCAGGACATATAGACAGACAGACAGACATATCTATGTACGAGCATCTCGCTTGGAATAGAAGCCGCAGCCGGCAACCAAAAACCAGACTAGCATATTTTATACTGCCTTCGCTTTAGTTTAGTTTAGTCTTCACTCCTCCACTCTCTCCATCTCACTCTCTCTCTATCTATCTCTCTTTCTGCCCCTCTAGAACTGCTTGTTTTGCGGTTTTTGGTGCTGTCAACTTGCCAACTGACAAATATTTGCTAAACATAAGAGTGGAGAGGAAACTGTTCTGCAATTGCCATGTAAATTTAATTAGAATTTATTGAAGACCTCTCAGTTTGGGCTAATGCAGTCAACTAATTTCCATTAAAATAAATGTACGCACTTTCAACATGAGTACAAATTATGCTACAGTACTCTGATTGTAGACCTAGTTAACGGGATTATGCTGAGTTATCGATAGCTCCGTTATCCCACCAATTGTAGGTTAACTGAATCTAAGTACGTAAAAAATATTACAATTTCAAGATGACGATAACTCATTTTATAACTTATCAAGAAAAAACTGCAGAAATTGCATTTTAGCGCGTTTTCCATAAAATAGGAATATATTAAACAATAAAATGTTAGTTATCTTATTTAATAATTTTATAGACTAAGAACATATGGAAAAATTGGAAAACAATTTAAAAAAATAAATTTGTATTCTTTTTTTATATTATTTTGTTTCCATTTTTCTTTAATTTTTTATATTATATTTTGAGTTATTCAAGAAATTATTTTTTCAGATGGTTAAATTATTTCATTTCCAAAAAACTTGTTCAATATGCAAATATTTATGTTTTTTACTCTGTAAGTTAAGATTAAGCGATATCACCAAAACTAAAAAACGCTTATTTTCGTATCAAGTTTCGTATATTCGGTAGCAATTGCGTATTTTTTCCCCAGAATAGTAGAAAAAGCAATTCTATGCCCAAATTCTGTTAAGCGCGTCTTAATTGGCTTAAAATCCCAAGTCAATCAGAGAACAAGGCCTCAAATTATATTTTATGATTTCCTGTCAATCTTAATGAATGTCTCTAACTGCACTACATGTGTATGGGTATTTTGAGTAACCAGAGACCAAGTAATAACCATGGTAATGGCAACTGATTTGTCGGCAATGAAGCGTGGCTAATTGCAAACACTCGACAAGAGGCTCCAAACTTGTTGACTGCTAATGAAGTCATAAGTGGGACCTGGAATACCAAGAAGAAGAAGAAGAAGAAGAAATATGTAGACTCTGGGCACTGCATACACGTATAACAATAGTGAAACCAGGGCGCCTTCTTTGCCTTTGCCTTTACCTTTAAGCCAGAGGCCGAGGCCCAACCCAACCCACAACAAGTTTGCAGTCAGTCAGGAGTCAGTGCCACAAACTGAGGCGCAGCCGCAACAGTTGCAACATTTTTCATACAATTTTTCAACGCCTTGGCAAAAGATTTATGTTCGCAAAATGCGTGACTGCCCACGGAGAGGGCACAGTTTGGTGGACCAAGGATTGGGGGAATTGGAGGGGAGTGGGTTTTGGACATTGGGCATTGAAATACGCATGCGCCCAACGACTTTCTTCCTTGTTAATTTCATGCGAATTGGCCATTCCCATTGGCCATGCTCCACACAAAGTTGCAATTGCCATGTTAAATGTGTTCAATCAACATTTTGATTACGCGCTATTCATTTTAATACGATCTTACGTGTTGCCATATCAAATGAGTTAAATTAATCAGTCAGTTTATAAGAGGAATTTTGAATCAGAGACAACGACGGATAGAAAGACAGAAAGGAATCTGTGTTCTCACACTATATCTTTTCATAATTATTCCTTTGTGTAATATATTAGTTGAATTTTAATTCTTATTTATTTACTGTAATTTTATATACGCGCATACTTCTAATAAATTTTGTTATGCAATATGCGTAAATAATATCTAAAAAATCAGCAATTTAAAACGTTAGTAAAGTTTTATAATCATAATTAAATTAAATTAATTATTTCCAGCTGAGATTCTGGTTAGTATGTTACATCTGTAAGTAGTGGAATAATGAAAAAATTTAGTTAATTTTGTTTACTTTTCTTGTGAAATATTAAATTTTTTTTATCATTTTAAATTCTATATTTACGTATATAATTGGCTCTCAAATAGAGTAGATTATTTTGATTACGAGCTTTAATGATCATATTCAGTCAACTTGATAGAAATAATAAAAACCTTAATTACTCAAAGTCTCAATTACTCGTAGCTTTCCACTATCAATTTCTTATTATAGCAGCTGGTTTTTCCTTTCCATACACTTTAGGTTAATCATAATTGTGGCAATTTTTATCTCTGTAATTTGGGCACATGGCCAAATCAAGCGGCTGCAGATGGTAATTAGTCAGTTTACGTTTTCAGGGAATTGCAAAATTGACTTGGAAAACCCACATAGAAATAGATCTGAATAAAATCTACATTTTAGCCAAGTTCGTGGGCGTTGCATTTTGTCAAAATAGGCAAACAAAAGCAAGAGGAATGAGATTTTTGTGCAGCATACGCGAAAAATGAGACGCACAGCTGCAAGTTGCAAGTTGCAAGTTATCGGGTCGCATGTGGGTGGTTGTCAGCTGCGTCTTCGTCTCCGTCTGCGTCATCGTCATTATCATAAACATGATGATCATCATTAAGATTTATGCTTGTGTTTATGCTGCCGGTTGACATTTCCGCTGCGCGGTGCGCCTCTTCAATCAAAAGACAAGCGCGAAAAAATGTTCATCACGTACCAAAAAAAAAAAAAAAAAAAGAATTACAAAATACAAAGCAAGAAAAGAGCAAAGAACAAAAAAATTGCAAGCGGACAATGCGAATCAAAGTGTCAGACAATAAAAAAGCAAGCCAAAGCGATAAAAAGATAAGACACGTTGCCACAGATTGCAGCTGCGACTGACAAACTCCCTGCCCTCCCCTCCCCATCGGGCTGCCAGCAAGCTTCTCCCCCGCCTGTCAATGCCGTTTAATGAATGAGTTTCGCTGCAAGTGACCATTGAGCAATCAACATTGAGCAAAGCAACAGCATTAACATTATAACGCTCAAGTACACGTCACAGAATCAAACGACTAACTTACTCGTCAAGAGCGAGAAAGAGAGAGAGTACAAACAATCAACAAGAGAAAGAGAGAGATGGAGCGCACTTCAGCTGATTGAGTGCACTTTTAACTCAGCAGGATTGTTGAAAGTTTTGCAAAAGTTGTTTGTACCTATTTAGATCAAGAACAACAAGATACTAAGATACTCCGACAAAAGAAATACACAGAGGCTCAACTTAAGACAGAAAAATATTGCGGAAACATCCTTAATGTTATTGATAGACTACAATAGTAAAAGTTTCCCGTTCAAATTGCTGACAAATTGCTTTTGAATTAAAAGAAAATTAAGAAATAATCACTACCTGTTCAAAAATACTAATATGATATTATTTCATAAAACACAGTCTACTATATTGCTTTATTTTATGTTCGCAAAAAGCAATCAATCACTGTGAACGGAAGTCCACGCTAGTGACAAAGGATCACAAAAGATGACTAGTAATATTTACAGAAAGAATGGAAAATTTGCTAGACTTTTAAATTGTGTAAAGGTTTTATTTAACAGGCATTACAATATTTGCAAGTTAAAATGTGTTTCAATGAACAAATTAAATATCCAAATATGAAGATTTACTTTGATTAAAAACACAATTAATTGATATAAATTATAGTTTATAAATAGGAGAATTTTAGCTCTGGTTCAATTGAATTAAATTGCGCATGGAGTCCTAAAATAAACCTACTCCAATATTATGATGTCGTACTCATTGGCAACGACATCATCAAGTTGCATTCCACATTTGGTGACTCAATTAAAATACCCTTTTGGAAATGCTCTTAAGTAGATTTATTCTAAGCTTAGGTAACTAAGCTGTGCTTTGTCACACAGCAATCGATGTGCGCTGCGGAATTTTCTCATCTCATTTTCTTGGGAACTGTCCACAAAATATATATCTGATAATTAAGTGTCTTTAAGTGGCTTTGGGCTCTTTGTCTTCTGTTTTATTCGGTCCTAAAGGGTTCAGCAATTCAACAGTTCTGTTGTACCATAAATTTTCAAATTTGTAACAGCCAATGGCACGCGTCTCCCAATTGTTGTTGCTGTTGTGGATCGCATTAAATTCGAATAAATTCATCAAAAAATTCTGTTGAAGGTTTTTGAACTCGCCGGCCAAATGTTAAACCGGTTCTTGTTGTTGTTGTTGTTGTTATTATTATTGTTGTCCAGCTGAATGAGTCAGTTAACCAGGCTCAGACTGACGTTGCTGCACTTGGCCGTCCGTCCAATGTCCACAACTCCATCTCCATCTCATGTCCAGTTCGTGGGCTGCATTCAAGGTCAATGCGGGCGCAGTTTATTTGCGGTTTTCTGTTTGCCAAGGGCCGTGGCCTAAAACTTCGATGTATAAGCTTTGTTTACGGCTCATCTGAGTCCGCAACGTTTTGTGGTGCTAATTGTGGCGTCTGTGGACCTCACACCATGCCACACGAATCAAAAAAAAAAAAATAAAAAAAACGTCCACATAAAGAACGGAAATGGGCGCTACAAATTAGCGCGACGCAACGGTTAACTTTCTGTCCGTCTGACTGTCCCTCTGCCTGCCGCTCTGTCTGTGTGGTCAGACCCAACAATTCTTACAAAAGTAAACAAATTATTTGATTTCATTTGCTTTCTGTTGCCTGCGGTTTGGGCTTGTTAAGGGCCAACAACGGTTTGGCGGCAAACTTCAACCAAAAGTTGAACTTCTTTTTTTTTTTGATTTTTGCCCGTTTCGTGGGCGAATTTTACGTTTAATTATATGGCGGCAACAATTGATTGTTGCTTTTGTATTGGCGGTTCCACTAACCGGCAATCAAAATACGTTTAATCATAAACTAAAAAGACATAAATCGATGCGGTAGCGCGCTCAAATTAATCGATGTTTTTTAGGCACATCCTTGTAGGGTTTCCTGAGAAGGAGCTACTAGATGATTGCTGTGAGCCTCAAATTCCAATATGCTGAAAAAGGTTCGATTTGGATGGGGCTATAAAACAAGGCTAAACTGTTAATGTCAATTCAGTTATAACGAAAGTAAAATGTGCTTGATTTGGGACTACTCTGCAGTTTAGAGTCCTGAAAAAAATTCATAAGGTCAGTTATATCAAAATCATAAACGATTTTCTTTCAGTTTTATTTTCTTCAATTTTAAGCTTGATGCACATTTTGGATTTATGTAAATCCCAAATTATTATCCTCTATTATACCCCTTATATCACATAATAATTTCAGATTCGAAACAAATCGAAATGTAAGACTAAAACTAAGTTAAAAATAATCTTGATCCACTTTATTAATAAAAAAAACTAGAAGAGAAAATTTCAATTTAAATATTTACTTGGTAATTTTAATAAACAGCCATGCAATGAATTTATTTTCAAAATTTATTTATTTATTTATTATTGTACCAGTAAAATTCTGATCAATTATACATAGGTATAATATGTAGAATATTATATGCAATATTATATTTTTCATCAAGGAGATTAGATTTATTTTCATTTAACTTTTGACAACTCACTTTTAAATTTAAAAAAGTAATGTGTTGATTAAATGAAGCATCAGATAAGAATTTAGATATTTTAATTTCATTCAACTTAACAATAGTATTAAGTATTTTATTTACTTTTAATTGAGTCTAAACTACCTTTATTACATGCTGTGTACACTGGGTATGAAATGTTGCTTGGAAAGAGTCCAAAACTGCCATTGGTCTGGCCAAAACCAAAACCGAGCAACCAGCTAAGACCTGCTAATCAGGCAGGCACATTGTAAGGTTAGTCTGAACGTTAATGCCATAGGCAAAACTCGGTCAAAACATTCAGCATGCCTTTCGATTCGCAACGTTTCTAATCGATTTGTGCACGACAAATGGCAACGGTATTTGTCTCTATATTTCTTGTCTCTTGATTTTCCTCTCTTCTATCCCTCTCTCTATCACTCTCTCTCTCTCGTTCAGTGTCTCCTAACTGTGTCTGGTAACAACTTCCGCAACACATTTGTCCAATTTGCAAAACACATTTCTAATGCTCAATTGTGCCCAATTATTTTTGGCATGTGCGCAAAAGGTGTGGAAAGTATTTGTAAAGCCATAAATTGTTTTGCCAATTAGCTGGGCAGCTGGGTAGACTCAATTAGCTGGGAGCTGGGAAATCTCTAAAGGCCCTAGAAATATGGTACTAAGTATGATATCTAAATATATTGAGTTATGTCTTAAGTAATTCTTGTAAAAGATGAAGAAAAAAGTATAGATTTTATGTTATTTTAAGACCGATTAATTATAAGTAAGTTTAACATAATACATATTTTTGATAAATCCATAATTAATACTAATAAAATGTATTGCAAAAATTAATCTAAATTCGTTGATGAATAATGTTTTAATACAGCTATTTAATTAATAAATTCATTGGGCATGCCTTTTTTTTGAGTAAATAATAAAAGATGTTTGACATAGAAAAACTGTAAATTTTACATATGATCGTTCTAATATTTATTTTAGATGTATTTTATTTTTCATTTATCTACATATTTAAAAATCTTACGATTTTAATGTTCATTTGGAGTTTTAATTTGTTTACTTAATTTCTAGATTTCCTTTTATTTTCATTTCAGAGTTTGCATTTTCAATTGAAGCAACAACCTTGCACAGCTTTTTCGTGCCACATGTTGAGTGTGGCACACACACACACATACACACACACATGAGCGCACTCAAAGTCGTGACTCATCATGTGACAGTGGCAGGCAGCTCAATGTGCAACATACGCTGCTCGAGGCCAAAGTCCAAAAACCGTTGCCACAGCCGCTGTCGCTTTACTTGGCTAGACAAAAAGCCTAATTCTGTCTAGCCAACAGCTGACAGCTGCAACTCCAGGTCCCCAGTAATGGTACATATGGTCAGATGGCCAGAAATAAAACCAACAGCACCACCGACACCACCGACACCTTGAATCGTGCGCCCGATGTTGGCTTTGTTCGAATTACCCAGAAATTAAATTTAATGTGTCCCAAATCTTGTTAAATTAATAAACAGCTAAGCTCTTTGGCAGTGGAGAAAGGTATTAGCAGTGGGGAAAGGGGCAGGAGAATCACTAAGCTAAGCCAGACTTTCTGTTCATGATGAATCGACCAAAGAATTGCCATCTCTCTCAATCTCTGGCCGGCGCTGTCATTGATAAATAAAAGCTCATTAGCCGCCTTTTGCAGCTGGTCTAAACTCTGGTTTAAGCCACTAAGCAACTAACTAACTGACTAACTGACTGATAGCCGGCATTGACTTTGGGTTCAACGCACAGCGGGGTGGCGACCCCACGAACCCAAAGCTACTGACGGAGTGGAGTCGGAGAAACCACACAAGTCGAGATGGTGTCGATGCTGTCAGTTTATTAAAAAGTTTGACAAGGCGCTGATAACAATGCCTCAACAGGGAGCCCCATAATAAGGTCATCATTAACAACAACAACAATCGCAATAACAATAATTATAATTATGTAATTTGTATTTCAAATGGTTCATTCAATAGCAAACATCTCAGCCTGGTCCATTCTCTGGAGTTAAACATAATTCAACGACAATAAACTAGGTAGAAATACGAAAACTCAATAAAATGGTAAAAAAAAGGAAGGTTAAAAGATGTGCATGACATGAAAAAGGGACAGCGGCGTAGAGGGAAATTTAGAGGGGGTCTTAAGCAAGAAATTTAGAAAAATTAGCAATAGACATGAATAAGAATAAAGCATGTAAAAGAAAGCGAATTTATAATGAGCAGAGTCATAATGCGAAATTGAGCAATTTGAAGAGGGACTTCAAAAAATATAATTATGAAAATTTAAGAAAAATTGCAAATGGAAATTATGAATATAATTATTAATGATATTGCTAGTCATCAAAGTAATGAATTTTAATTTACAATTGTCATAATAATTTGCGCAACGAACAAAGACGTACTGTAGTGTAGGACTCATCAAAAAAATAAGAATAAATATGGTTAAAAAAAATGTAGAAAATAATATCAATATTCTATCCACACAAAAGCTTCTTTGGGCGAATTATATGCAAAATTATACAAAATTTGTAGGCATTTAAAAAAATGTGTTAATTTACAAAATGGGATTAAACTAGGTTGTAAGAAATTCACTAAATACACAGAATTAAATATCAAAATTATATCAATAAGAGTATAAATATATAATGAATATATAAATTCTTAATATGCATTTTTTTTTATTCTTATTCTGTTATATTTTAAACAATTTCAAATAATACATTGTTTATACTAAATTTCAAGGACTGCATATAGAATTTCATCTGTATATCATTTCAGCCTATCGATATCTGACCCCCTTTCAGTTAGGCCTCTGTGCCAGTTACAGCTGTGTGACTCTGTTAGCTGGAATATGGGCACGTACTTTATTTTGGCCGCACACGCCTTGCCACAAAAGGCCAAGTTATGTTTGAATGTAGGTGAAATGTAGTTATTGTTGTTGTTTTTGTTGTTGTCGTTGCGTACAACAAAAGGAGAGGCAAAAGGTCCGATTCACAAAAGGGCACAAAAACGAATCCGATTCCGAGTCCGAATTCAAGTCCGGGGAAAGTCATAACATGAATGTATGAATGTTGCATGCAACTAGAAAAAGGACACAAATTGTGCGTAGGTAGGTAATGTAGGTAACATATATATACATATATCTGAAAAGAAGGCGTGGCCCTCACGCCTGTCATTTGACAGTTGGTGTCATGATAATTAGCCCAGTGGCTTTGAGGGTCTAATTTCTGTGGCATGCGTGTTGTGTTGTGTGTTGTCTTCTTCCTCTGTTTTTATTTTATGACTCGTCATTGTTTATGTTGATTTAATGTTAATTTCTGGTGTTTTATTTTTCGGAAAATTGATAAACATCTTTCAAATTTACCTCTCTCGATAGCCAGCTACTTGACCCGCATGCGGGGGCCACTCAAGTGGCTAAAAGCAGGCAGCTGAAATGGAAGTCCAACAATTGGAGCAAGGCGACTTCAAAACACACACAATTTTTAATTGTTGCAACATTTAAAGCAATCAACGCGCACAATTAAGTCAATTTCTTCTTCTTTTTCTTGTTGTAGTAATTTCTTCAATAAATTTTGCATGAAATCAGCATAAGACAATTTCTATAAATGGTAGTTGTTGCTGCCTTTAATTGAACACTTTAATTTGCATAGTAATCATTTTTTTAGCATATTATTTATTACACACACACGCACATTTATTTGACATCAGCTGCTTTTAATTAGGCATCAATTTATGGCCAAATGTTTTCAGCTGATCCGAATCACAATAAAACTTATTTTTTCGTAGTTTGGACGTGTCTTGAACAAAAACGTGTGAAATTCATACGCAGCGCGATTGACAACCGACGGCAGCAACAGTTGGTTGCCGACTGCAGAAGAAGTTCGTGAATGATCGTAACGCAAGTCGAAACGGTTGATCGTTTTGTCCCGATTTTGACTCGAACTCGTACTCGTACTCGTACGAACGATCATGTTCGATCGTGCCAGTCCAGATGCCACAATTGTTTTCTGCTGCTGCACGACCAGCTGTTGGCGGGGGTGTCTTTGTATGTTGCGAAAAACTGGTTTACTGTTGTTGTTGTCTGTTGTTGCGCTTCAGAGTAAATGTTGATAAACATTTGGCGGGCATTGAAATTGCTGCTGAGTTTTCAGCGATGAAATTGTTGCAGACAAAGTAAGGCAACCAAGGGCGTCGGCATTATTTACCTTCCGAAATCCAAATAGAGTAGTTTTTAGTGCATAAAAAAAAATATTATATATAAAGGGGGACCTTTATTGAAAAGTTGCCGACGCCCTTGAAGGCAACTTCTACTGAAAAGTAGGGTTCATAAAATATTGATGTCTCCGTTAATATTTTTGTTTAATATCTGTTTTTTCAGAATTTTTTTTGACGGTAATATCAACTTCGATGGTTACTTTAAGCTATAATATATTTTTAGAGATATTTTTTTTACAAAAATATTAATATCCAAATAATTGTGTCAAACGGTCGTTAAATTACCCGCCAAATGCTGCTCAGCAATGCAATGTTGCCAACATACATGTTGAGCAACATTTTGTGTTGCCATGAAAATGTTGCGAGAGAGCAAATGTATTTGTGTGTAGCTGGCGGCTGATCTGTTGCTTTCATCTTGCTTTCTCATCATTTCCAAGTTGTTGCTTTGTTTTGTTTTTGTTTTTGCATTTTGTTTTGCTTGCTGCTTCCCAGACATAAACACAATTTCGACTGTTCAATTTTGATTTTTATTTTCTTGACAGTCGATCGCACAATTGTGGGTGTGTGCGTCTACGTGCGTGTGCTTGTGTGTGTCTGTTGTATCGTTCTTGGGCGCAATGAGTAAACAATTTTTAAATGGAATTTTCAATAAGTCATCAGGCAACAACCATTTACAGCCTCCGCAGCAGCAGCAATAACTTCTTGATGGATTTTTTTGTTTAAAATTTTTGGCCAGTAAAGTGACTGACGACACGACGACTTGACAACATGACAACTCGCGGGCTGTCAATAAATGGCAAAATGAATGAGCATAAATATTCATTCATTAAAAATTGGCGGGAGTTCAATAGCTTCATACATTTTAATTGCAAAAACGTGCAACATTTACAAAGCGAGACAATTTAAAGAAGCTCCCCGAGTGTCTTTGGAGAATTGAGTGTCTGCCACAGCTGGTTGAAAGTAGGCCAAGTTGTGGCAGTTGATCTTTTGAAATTTGATTTATAACGAACTTGTGATCAATTCAACAAAATTGCCAAGAGACAATTGAAGCTACTTAAATGAGCGAATATAATCAGTATTATTATTTGATTAAGTTAAGTTTAAGATAAAACGATAAATTGGTTGTTGAAAATAAAATAATTGTACATATATCGTAAATAAATACATATATGAAAATTGTTATAATGGAAGCAAGCATTTTGTAATTGTAGATTTAAGTTATTATAATCTAATATTTATATTTATTTCTTACTGTATGTATGTAATGTCAAAGAATGCGAGCATAATATCATACATATGTATACGTTTGTACATATTTATGTATCAATATAATATTATTATTACACCGCTGTATACGAATTTTTAAAAACAATGTTTCAAAAGTAGTTTTTATCATTGCTCTCAACACTTTAATGAAATTTACATTTCAATTTTGCTTAATTGAACTTAAAAAACATTTTTAAAAGAACAAGAAGAAAAAGGATCAAATACAAGAAAATACTAGAATAATATACGTACAACGGGAACTAAATACTATAGAACTACATATATATTTATTTTTCTTAAGTTTATTAATTTTACTGTTACTTATTTGGCTAGAGTTAGAGAGAAATTCGTGTTATACAAGTTCTAGTTATGGAAGTTCTGTATTTATAATTTATGTGCAATTGTCGTAGTTCAAAAAATTTCAATAAAATGGATAACTTTTTATAGACGAAGTACTCATTTTTTGGTTCTATTAATATTATTTTATGGATACCTTGATAATTAAATATAATAAAACAGATCTCACAAAGATTAGAGTACTATTTTGCATTTTCATTTTGGCTTGTCAAATTTTAACAGGAAATTTAGATGCCCACATTACAATCACGTTAATATTACACAAAACATGGACTATAAATTTTAGGGGATCTTTAAAACTGTTAACCTCCTTTGCATTGGGCTCATAGGTAATCCAGTCAAGTGATAAATTACAGCCAACTTTTGCTTTGGCCTTCAGCAGTTGCCATAAAAGCGGTGACCCAAAATTGATGCTCATAAATCTGACGGAGAAGAAAAACCTGTGTTCGCGTGGCAAGTGTATGTATGTATTTACATATCCCCCTATATATGTATAACGGATAGTACAGATGTGTATACATATGTGTGTTCCTCTGTAAGTAGTAAAATACTTGGGATATGTTCTAAATTTAGCAACACATCTTGCGGCAAGCCAAAGGGAAATGAGGTCGGCCGTGTGGCGTGGAGCGTAGAACGTGTAGCGTTTGAAGTCTTGGCCAGTTTCGACTGCCAGTCAGGCAGCTGCAATTAGAGATGGAGGTGAAGCAACAGTCGATAGGGCCAAAAGCAGGGGCAGGGGTAAAGAACTATCCAATCCGATCTGCGCCGTGTCTAATTAAGTGCGTGAATCTTGGCGAGAGTTTTGCAACCAAAAATAGAAAATTTGTGTTTCTATACAATTTTCGAGTGTGGCTGTTGCTTAAAGCGTGTATAGCACTTCCGCCATACCAGCAACAACAACAAAAACAAAAGTGTTGAAGATGAAACTCTCTAAAACAAGTGCACAACAACACAAGCCGCACAGCAGGCGACAAGTTTAAACATGTCCTGGCTAGTTATCTCTGGCTAATACCCAGCTTCGGGTTTTGTGTCCCTTCATTGACAATTATTTCAGACTCTGGAGCAGCGCCAAAAGCTCCAACAGAGTCCAACAATGTTCTCTCTCTCACACACACACACAGAAGAGCACTCATACACACACATTTCATGTGGGGATTTACATTTGTAATTAGCAAAGCTTAACGAAACTTTGACGAATGCGCAGCCAAAAACGAAAACATCAACAACAACAACTACGACGAGAATAAACAACAACAAAAACAACAAAAATTCAAGAATGAGTGTGGAACAATTGTTGTTGCTAGTTGTGTCAAAACAAACAACAAAACAATCGATAAACATACATATATGTGTTTATTAACAAAACTCTTGTAGTTTTTATGCAACTAACAATTAAACAAATTGAATTGATATTTTTATAATTTTTATGCTAATATTCAATAGTGGAGATTACTTCGCATATATTTTAATTAAAAATGTATGAAAACACTCACTTCAATTAAAAAATATTTTATATATTTAAAAACTTTTAAAAAATTGATGTGATTATTATACTTATAATATAGACTGCCTACATTTTGTTTCAAATTTGAGTGATTTTATTGTGATTGGAGATTTTTTAAGGAAATTATTGCGTTAATGTCGCTCTATCAATGAAAATAAAACGATTCTAGCTAATATTTAATAAAAATATATTGTCAGCTATTTATTTATAAAAGTCTCCCTAGCTATATAAATTAAGGACATTTGACTTCACAAACATCTCCATTTTATTAAATGCTCATCTTAAAAAAGCAATTATTTTAATATCATTTTGCAATTGATAAAATTAGAATCTCGCTGTAACCTTGTGCTATATGTAACTAAAAACGATTAAATTAATTGTTTTAATTTTTTTTTAGTTATGGAATTATAACTAAATGGCAATAAGATATTAAATATCCAAGTAAAGATTATTAATTTATGCAATTTCAGCAATCCATTGAACATTTCGGTTTTTTTATTATTGCTTTTTTCTGTTCAGTTTCGGGGCATACGCTGCGTATGATTAACAATCTTTTCGATAATTTGGTTAATGTTAACGGATCTTAAAGGCTTAAATGTTACATAAAATCTAATTGAAAAGTTGAAATCAAAATTGGAAGCGGAAACGGAAATGGATACAGCATAAAGACACGAAACTCAACTTTTATGCAACAACTGTACTTGAAAGTTTCATGTGACTTTTTTTCATTCTCCTTTTGCCCGCTGTTGCTGTTCACGTGCAATGGTTAATTTATGCAACTTGTGGCACGGCCATTGATTGGCTGCTGTTCCCCCTCCACCATCCCCGACAGCAACTTAATTTGTGTGCGGAATTTATGGGCACAGCACGTGCAAAAGGCCGACCAGAAGTTTTTACCGCCTGATTTGTGGTTACGAAAACTTTTTTCTCTTTCAATTGCAACACAGATTTTCTCGTCTGTTGTTTGTGTGGCTGCTTGTGCAGGTCGACTAAATTTAGCCAATTGAAAGCTTTGTTCTACTTGCCCCCTTTTCGAGAATGTTAACTTTAATGTGGCCATAAAAGCGTTGCATTGTTTGCACAATTAAAATCAACAGGAGATAATAAAAAATAACATTAAAAATTTTGTTTTATTAAAAAAAGAGAGGAAAAGAAAAATGAAACTAAGGAAGTTGTTGCCTTGATGGACTTTAATGTGGGGCACAACCAAACGTTGCATATGCTCAGTGCCTCCCTTGGTGGCAACTCCTTTACCGTCTCGTTGGCATTTGCTACCTAAGCAGATTTCATTTTAGATAAAGCCAACGTCAGCTTCTGCATCGCAAATCGAACATTGCAAATGGCTGGTAGGAAAAGGTCCTGCAACAGGGGAAAGAAGACAAAAGAAAAAAGAACGAGACGAGGCTACTTTATGCATTCGAGAGTCTTACGCCCCAAAGCCTCTTGTACCAATTGAAATAAACTGAAGCTGTGCTCCGATTACCTCCCCCGCATTTGCATAGCTAAAAGCAAAGATGCATTAATGATAACGCCAACAAATTGAAAGCTAACGAATAGCTTAAACAAAAAAGCAAAAAATGCTGCCCCATATAAGACTAGAGACTTAAAACAGCTCATTTATCAGGTATTTTAAATTCCTTTTTGAGCAAGTTTTTAATCAATACAACCATAAGCAAAATACTTTTAAAATTGGCAGTGAAATACTAGAAGATTATTTCTTTTAAAGTATTTAAACTGCATGAGTAATTATTTCATTTATTTAAAATTTGAAAACAACTTTTTTAGATTGGTAAATCTAGAGCATACTTAAAGCTTGGGGAATTCATTTTCACTATGAATTCATAAATTTAATAATTTGTAGACCGTTTAGAAAACAACCTTTGTAGTTTAGTGTCAGAAAAGAAATTTGTTAAAGGAAAATTATTAAGTAAACAATTTTGTCAAAGCTTTTGAACAAGAGTTTAACAATTTAAGATCTTATATTTATTTAATTTTCTGTGATTTAAATTGACTTCAATCAGCTTTGCAAACATCTAATGTGTAAGCTACTTTCAAACTAGAAAAAAACTTCAGCTCTAGCTTAAAGCTGTCATATTCAATATATGAACTCATTTATCCATGCTGAGACAACAAATTTGAGTAGGAAACTCTGTGCAAAGCAGTTGAGCGCATTTAATCGAGCTATTGTTTTACTTTAATTACAGAATAATTGACTTTTGTTTGTTTCTGCAGTGCTAATAACTGCAAACAGCTTATGGAAAAGGCAGCTCAACGGCCAAGACAAGCAATAATATCAGCAAGAACATCAACTTTATAAAGACAATCACTGCACAAACAGATATACACATAACAACAATAGCAGCAACAACAACAATGATAACAAAGATAACAAGAACCTATTACAATAGCAATTTGGCAAGAAAAGGCGTTTCGTGCAATAGACAGAAACATCTAGAGATGAGCGTAAACTCAATTTGACCAGCACGATGGTAACACAATAATTCCCAAAGAAATATACATAATCGAAAAATAGCTAAGGAGACAGTGAGAGTTTGAGCTATTTTTATTTAATAAGTCCATTTTAAATTTTCTTGTAAATATTTTAAAATAATGTATTGCTGAATTTTTAGTTTATTAACACCCATAAGTAGATTCCTTTCGAAGTCCCAAAACACTGGACAATATTGCGGTTTTGTTCGAGGAGCTCCTAAATAATTATATTTATTCAATCAATTTCTAATGTTTCTTTTGGTAAAACTATTTAATTAATTCCTAACATTTAAAGAATATAACTCAAATAATTTTACTTCTCATAAATCCAGCTAAAATAATATATTTTCCGATTTGCAGCCTTTAATAATAAATACTAAACCATTTCATATTACATTTTTGTATTTAATTTCTCATTTGCCGACAACGTACACATTTTAAATCGTTACTTCAAACGATGTCGTGACACGAGACACTGTCATCTCTAGTTCGCTGAACAGAACTGCAAGTAAGAGCCCAGGAAAATGAAGCCCGAGACAGACCTGAGATGGCCAATTATATAAGATGCAGCTGTAGCTTATTTTGATTTAATTTCTCTTTTAAGATTTTATGTTTGCTGTTATGCTATTTACATATTTGATTGGAAAATCGTACATGTGTGAATGTGTACTCTTCATATATATATATATATATATATATATATATATGTATGTAAGTTTGACTTTTCCCTGCTGCTTGCCATTTAAGAGAATCTATGAAAATCTTTGATACTGAGTGAAAAGGACGAACAAAGGCACTAGGCAACAGGCAAATCGTTTGCCCAGGCAAAATCAAATTAGTAAGGTTTTAAAATTCATTGAGAATTTTGCACAGAACTCCCTTTGTTATAAGTTAAGAGAGCAGTTTAGAATAAAAAGCGGAAAACGACAACGACCATTGCACTATGGTAAAAAAGTCCGATATTTTGGCATAAACTCAAATTGTATTTTGTTCAGTATCTTAAAAATTTTTTTATTTTCAAAATCTAAAAAGTCCAAAGCAACCAAAAATAATTTTTTTAGATTTTTCGGGACTACCCTTAGTGTTTTATGCGCGATCAAAGTCAGCTGATTGAGCGTTGCCACATGAACTGAAAAAGCGCGGGAAAAATAATTACAAATATTACAAATTGCTAAATATGGATAAAGTTGATAAAGGTATTTAAAAAACGATAGTAGTAGTGATTTTTAGTATTTGTGTTTTATTGTGCAACTGTCCAATGTGTTGTTTATGTGTATTTTTAGCTAAAAACTAACAAATTTGTTCCTGTTCCGTTAAGCTTTACATTAGTACATCACAAAACAGTACGAGAGTTTTGAGTAAAGGTTATTAACTAAACCATCCAGAATCAGATGTTAATAATCCCGTTTGTTCGATTTTGTTCCTTTTCGTGAAAAATGACATGTTGTAGGTGTGAATTTTGGCTGAAAATTCGGATTTTTCTTAGATTCACATGGGGAGCGAGGTGAAAACGTTGTCAAATTAAAAAATCAACAAAATTGTAAATTCTACTTTAGTCTAATAAGCAAGCATTCAAAGTTTAAAATAAATTGCTTTATATTTAAGTAAAACAAATTTTTTTTTAGTTTTTTTCTTAGTCGGGGAGAAAGGGAGGATGAAGACAAGGTCCAATTGAATAACAACTAAATTTATATATTTTTGAATAATACAAGTAAGCTTCGTGTTAAATTTCAAGCCTCTAGCTATATATTTAGATATTTTATCAATTTGATTTCACTTTTTCGCATAGTCGTATGGGGAGGGGGAGGTGAAGGCGTGGTCCAAGTAAAAAAAAAATAAAATCCAAAATTCTAAATTAGTTTAACTAAAGTACATGCAAAATTTCAAGTGTCTATCTTTATATTTAGAGTTTATGCCAAAATATCGAGTTTTTTTACCATAGTGCATTGCTTAAATTGAAAAATATAAATGAAATTTCAATAAAAAAAACTTTAAAAGCACAGTTGAAAAGTACAAACCAGTTTTCAAACAATTCAATAATAATTGATAAAAATATATATGATTAATTCGTTAAGCTTTAAATTAAACTTAGTTGTATTTAAATAATGGGGCTCATCTATAATCTAGATTCTAAAAATTACATAAAACACCATTTATAATGTGACTAGTAAAATAAAAAGGCAATCAAAGTAGAAACTAGTTTATAATGTTTTTCTTTGGAAAAGTAGATTTTTGAATTATTTTTAGAACCTGCAATTAATTTTAAAAAAGTTTTATTAACTACACATATCAGCTTTAATCCTTGACTATCACAGGTAAAACTTGACTATGATTTCATTATTGTTATAATTTAAGAGTCTAAATTCACTAAAAACCAATTAATAAATTTCTAATTCAATTTACACCTTTAATTTGATTCCAAATTAAGATTTTTCTCAAATTAATTAGTTCAAATCACGAAATCTGAATTCGTTAGCAGCCGCTGCCTCCCGGAGCCATTGCGTGCCCACCGCTGGTATACCGACTTGGTTTGTGTGCAGTTCTAAAATGCGATCCTGCTTTTAATACCATTTTAAAGGTAGCTTGGTTTCTTGAATTTTCGCTGGTCTTTTTCAATGTATTTGCCAAGTGCTATTTTCAAAGTTGACTTTGAACACTTTTACGTTTCGCTGATTTTTCAAGAGTTGCATCTCCAGAGTTCTTTTAATGCCCGAGTCCTGAGTTCTAAATCCTGTGTGAATGTCTGTGTGTGTGTTTTTGCCCACATTTGACTACAGGACCTGCTGTCGTCGTCACTCATTAGAAAAACGTTGCAAGCAAAACCAAAGTGGTAAAAAATTGCACTACGTGTTGCAAGTTGGCGGTAGAAGAGTCAAAGAATGACAGAACGTGAAAAAAGTGCATGTAAAGTTTGTAAAGCAGAAAAAGAAACAGAGAAAAAGTTTATTAAAAAGTTTGGAGTGAACCACGCGGCAAAGAAAGGAAAGAAAACGAAAATGAAAACTAAAAGTTTAATATTTGATTTAAAAGTTGATAAAATTTACTTTAGTCTACACTCAACACGACGCTGCGTGTTATTTGTTTTTATTGAATTTATTTGAATGTGTCTTGGCCTGAGTTTTTCCCCAAGGAGTAAGTGGAGCAAGAAGGAGGATAGCGCGATGATTTTTCATTTCACCGTGCAAATATGAAAAACAAACTGAAAACGAAACGCAACAATGGCCCAGCTGCACTGATGAAAATGGTGAAAATATTCCAAATGCTTTTGTTTGTTTGCGCTGAAATGGAAAACGCGACCAACAGCAGCAGCAGAGCAGCTACAGCATTGGCAGCATCAGAAACGATGGCCATTGTTATAAGCCCGGTCAACAGTTAGAAGAGAGCACACTAATTTTGATATGAAGTCTGCAATAGCAGAAGGCAGAGAAGCATAAAGCATGCATGTAAATTTTATACTAAGCTCATAAAATCGAAGCAAAACTGAAATGAGAGAGGAACAATTTAGAAAGACTGAATATCAGAGGCCTTAACGAATTTAATTTTCTTTTGAATTAGAAAAAATGTAAATTGTGTGTAAACTTTAAAAAAAAAATGTATTAAGATCTATTTCTTGATTTAAATTAAAAAAGCAATTTTTTTAAATTAAAATAAAATTTGTATTTTAAAACCAAATTTAAGTAATCCTCTGATTTTAAACTTTTATAATAAAATTATTTTCTATTTTTTTGACTGAAAATTAAAAGTACAAAACACCAAATTTAAATAAAATTAAAAAGAAACATTGAAGACATTTGGTATATTAGGCTTTTAAAATAAAAACTGAAATGCAGATTTTTTCAAATTTATTTTATTTAATAAAATAATTTCTTAATAAAACTGTAATATAAAAGAAGATTCCAGAAAAAACTTAAGATTTCACGTTTTATTTATTTAGTTTGATGTTCTTAAAAACCTAAAACTCTTATTTGCAATCACTGCAAAAACTTCAGTTAGCTGACTAAACAACTTTTGAATGACTTGTCAATTAATTTGAGTTTTGGCAAACACAACTTTTAAATGCATGCATATAACTGAAAGAACAAAAGATGCTTCGAAAGTGGTTCGAATATATCACGTAAATATTCGTAGAGTATTCAAAGCCCGTTATCTGGAACTGTGCGAATTTTCACACTGCATTTTCAGCTGACAAAAAAATCTCCCCGTAGATATTTGTAAATATTCATAGAGCCGCAGGAGCTATGTTTGTCATACACACACTCATACCACCACACACACACACACACATCGAACAGGAGCAAAATTTGAACAAAAACATTTCGCATGCTACCAACTAATTTTGGCTGAAAAATTCCTCCGCAAATTGAGTTTGCGCTTGGAGTGGCAGTTAGAGCCATCCTGGCCCCCATGACAAACCCCTCCTCCGCCTTGCTTAAATGCAGTGCAGTGCAACTAACTCAATTTGGCGCCCATGTCACATACGTCAACGCGAAAGAGACACGCCCACTTGAAGGCGCACTGCCAATTTGTCAGGTTCTGGTGCAGCACGTGCCACATCGCACGTTTAGCTGAGCTTATCATTTTCTCAAAAGATTCTCTCCCTCTCTCTCTCTTTCTGTTTCTGTTTCTCACTCTCTCTCTCTCTCTCTTTCTAACTCTCTTTCGCACTTTCTTTTGCTATCCATTTAGCTATTTAATATGCAAAACGTCAGTTACCAAAAAACTGACAAAGTTGAAATAAATTTTTATTTCATGGACTCTGTTTGCACTCCTATACACACACACACACACAAATACATACATATATATCGGCAATGAACTTGCCGCAGCGTAAATAAAAAAAGGAAATCTTGAAAAAAATCAAGTGTGAGCGGCCATTTTGAGCCAGCTTGACTAAAAGTTACCCTTTAGCAATCTATTGAGGGGGCATATTATATCGATGTAGTGTAAGCATTTCTAAAAAAAATATGACTGAGAAATTTTTAAGAAAATTCAATTGCAGTCAATTTTATAAATCAAATAATAAATAAAATAATAAATGAGTTTAGTACTTGTAGGAACTTTTTCAAATTAATGTATATTAAGTGATGTTCATTAAGTTTTCTGAGAAGGTAGACAAAAGTTGCAAAATTACAAATATAGCTAAGATGAACCGGCACGATTTTAGTTTGTGAAAAGAAAAAAAACTCTTTAGTTAGATTCTTACAAGCTTCTTATTAAAATTTATTTCATACGCTTAAGAAATCAACTGAAATATGAAATAAATTGAGAAAATCAGATATAATGGAAGAACACTAGGAGCAGCATGGACAAATCAAAGAATGGTTTACCCTTTACCCGGCACTTATTCTCAAACTACCTTTCTTTTACCCCTTTCAATGGGTACTAGGTATAAATATGCCAAGCCAGCAGCCACAAAATGAACGCCTTTGTTTGTGTTCCTAACTAGGCTCAAGGCATCCGGTTGGAATACAGAAAAAAGGCATAGTCTACTTCTGGGCGCTATCCAGTACATATAATATTTCGACTCTTCTTATGCCACTCACGTAGCAGACGAAAAAAACGAAACGCAATTGCAGACAAAACGAAACGAAAGAAAAATTTGTTCCTTGCGTTAATTTAAAAACGATCCGAGGCAGCTGTAAAAGTCCTTTTATTTTAATTTAAATTTAAACTTCAATTTCATAAATGCAATGAAGTGCAGCAGTTCCGAAATCGAATCAGGGAACACAGGTGGTAAGTGCTTAGAGAGGCGGAAATCATTTTCCAAATGCCGAGCAGAATGACTAACTGAATTTGGCTCAGCATTGTGCATAAAGTTTGTCATACGCCCCGTGGTACGCCCAGGCAAATGGCAAACAAAAAATGGAGAAAAAAGGGCGTGTGCTTGCCACGGCCAGAACGACACACAGACAGTCAGTTAGTCAGCACGTTGACGATTTGACGTATTATTTAAATGCACGAAAAACCACGTAATGACTGAGAATAAGTGAGCGATTGGGCTGACTTGCTAATACCCTGTGACAAGTTATCATTTAAATTTACAATATACTAATTATATTCATTAGTAATATGTAATATATAATATGTTTTTAACTCAAGAATATACTTTTATAAATGATAATAATTCTATTTGAGTAAACCAAAGGCTCTTAAAATTTTATGTATTATCACTTCATACGTCTGGATTGTATGAATAATACAGGTTTAAGATTTTACTTGTATATTTATATTAAAGTACTCGTACATTTTCATCAGTTTGTTATATCCATTGGTATAGGATAGAACAGAGTGTAAGAACCAAATGTGGCTAGAATACGACGCTGCTTTTCACAGACACATAAACACATTAAATTGTGAAAATATTTTCACGTTTTGACGACTTTGGGGCGCATTTACATGCACCTTCATTTCAATGTATGAATGTATTCTTGTTTGTGAGTATGTGTGCAAAAAACAATTAACGCATTTTAAGCCAGAAAAAAGGAGTGACTCATGCGGTGATAGCTGAAAAATTCAAGCTCTAGATTTTCCCACGTGCGCGAATGGTTGGAACTTTTGCTGGCATAGTTGGCACTGTGTGTGTGTGCATGTGTGTGTGTGAATGAGGTGGGTTATTGTTCGGTTTAAGGTTAAGGTTGAGGCAATTGTCAAATAGAAATTGCTGAAAATGGGATTTGCAAATGGACTTGCTTGGTTCATCAAGTCACGTTTGATTTAACAGTTTAAGAGTATTTTAGACCTATAAAATATAATTGAAAATTAATTAAAATGATTAATATACTTTAAATCACTTTTATTTTTTTATATTTATAATTTTTTTTTTTTATTGATTTCTTGTTATATTTTTTTTTTATTATTATGTTCTTTACTAATAAGTTGATTTTTATTGCAAACTGCATTCAAATATTAAATATTTCGTAATCACATATATTTCATAGCTTATTGAAGGAAAGGATTAAGCACCCATAACATTTTCTCTCTTAGGTATACTAGAATAAAGAATAGATTAGACTTGTGTCATAATTATCTATACGAGGTAAAACTCTAGTGACGAAAACACTTACATGTCTTAAAATTTCTGATATCCATTTGAAAAACGATATTAAATTGTAAATATTAATTTTTCTCAAAGATAACCCACCTCATTGCACACTTGCTCAAAAAGTTCTTAGTTCTTCGATAAAAAAAAACTTTTTTGATATGCCGTCTACAGTGCTTAAATGTAAATCAATAAAAAAAATCGCCAGATTCTTTAGGTCCAGTGATTTTCTAACAATTTTGAATTTAGTAGTAGTAGCATTAGTAGTAGTGGTAATATTAGTAGTAGTAGTAGTAGTAGTAGTAGTAGTAGTAGTAGTAGTAGTAGTAGTAGTAGTAGTAGAAGTAGTAGTAGTAGTAGTAATAGTAGTAGTAGTAGTAGTAGTAGTAGTAGTAGTAGTAGTAGTAGTAGTAGTAGTAGTAGTAGTAGTAGAAGTAGTAGTAGTAGTAGTAGTAGTAGTAGTAGAAGTAGTAGTAGTAGTAGTAGTAGTAGTAGTAGTAGTAGTAGTAGTAGTAGTAGTAGTAGTAGTAGTAGTAGTAGTAGTAGTAGTAGTAGTAGAGAGTAGTAGTAGTAGTAGTAGTAGTAGTAGTAGTAGTAGTAGTAGTAGTAGTAGTAGTAGTAGTAGTAGTAGTAGTAGAAGTAGTAGTAGTAGTAGTAGTAGTAGTAGTAGTAGTAGTAGTAGTAGTAGTAGTAGTAGTAGTAGTAGTAGTAGAAGTAGTAGTAGTAGTAGTAGTAGTAGTAGTAGTAGTAGTAGTAGTAGTAGTAGTAGTAGTAGTAGTAGTAGTATTAGTAGTAGTAGTAGTAGTAGTGGTAGTAGAAGTAGTAGTAGTAGTAGTAGTAGTAGTAGTAGTAGTAGTAGTAGTAGTAGTAGTAGTAGTAGTAGTGGTAGTAGAAGTAGTAGTAGTAGTAGTAGTAGTAGTAGTAGTAGTAGTAGTAGTAGTAGTAGTAGTAGTAGTAGTAGTAGTAGTAGTAGAATTAGTAGTAGCAAAACTAACAGAATGTTTAATTTCTATCTTGTAGGGCGAACAAATTGTGTCTGGCTATCCGATAAGCTTCCGCTTTTGTTGCCAACTGGCGACTATGTGCTCCTATTGACCTGGAAATTCTATGGAAAAACTCAATTCGTTACAAATGTTCACTTTACATATGTGGAGGATCTTTGAATTGTCCAAAATAAATTGTTTTATTAATTTGAGTTATTATAATCACTCATGTGTCACAATAAAACGATGCTAGCCAAGACAACTAAAAATTTCAAATTTGATTCTCTTTTGAACCAGTGGTAAAATTTTGTATTATCTAGGTATCACTTGGTGATTTAACAATTTTAATGCCTTTTTAATCCCTTTTTAATCCCTTTTTAATCTCTTTTTAATAATTAACCAGAGCTTGCCATAAACACTTATCATTAAATAACAGATCAATTCTTAATAGTTTTGAACCATATATTTATTAATGAAAATATAAAGGGTGTTAAATTTATTAATGACAATGTCATATCATTTATTTTGAAAATTTTTAACTGAAAACCTATTCGACACCCTTTATAAAATTTTTATTTTTATTTATATAACCATTCAACCGACTAAAAGGTAAATCAATTGAAATCAATCACTTGAATGTTAAACTTCACTCAGTAACTATCGCAATGATAAGCAAAGTCTCAATTTTTTTGCAATTACTGCCTTTTCTAATTATGCTGCAAACAAACGTAAGAATCAATACATATATTTCATATTACGATACTTTCTAATTTTTTTTAAATTTACAGCACGGACTTGTGTTTAAAATGACGAACGCGGTTTGCGAGTCGCACAACAAATCGTGGGTTACAATCGACACCTGTCGCCTTCGCGCATTGCAACGCAACAAAACCATTGCCAATATGCAAGTGACCGTCTTACATCCCACCAATTCAGTTAGCTTAAGACTGCAAGTTCAAAAAAGGGCTAATGGATATAAACCTTGGGTTATTGACACGACTCTTGATATTTGCAAATTTATGAGAAGCAAAAATAACAAGATCTTTAAAATGATACATGATTTCTTTAAAGATTTTTCAAATGTTAATCATACTTGTCCTTATGTGGTAAGTTTTATGTAGCAGTAGTAGTAGTAGTAGTAAAGCTAACAGAATGTTTAATTTCTATCTTTTAGGGCAAACAAATTGTATCTGGCTTCTATCCGAGGGCCGATGAGCTTCCGCTTTTGTTGCCAACTGGCGACTATGTGCTCCTATTGACCTGGAAATTCTATGGAAAAACTCAATTCGTTACAAATGTTCACTTTACATATGTGGAGGATCTTTGAATTGTCCAAAATAAATTGTTTTATTAATTTGAGTTATAATAATCACTTATGTGTCACAATAAAACGATGCTAGCCAAGACCACTAAAAATTTCAAATTTATTATCTTTTGAACCAGTGGTAAAATTTGTATTATCTAGGTGTCACTTGGTGATTTAACAATTTTAATGCCTTTTTAATACCTTTTTAATAATCAACCAGAGCTTGCCATAAACACTTATCATTGAATAACAGATCAAATCTTAATAGTTTTAAACTATATGTTTAATTACTGACAATATACAGGGTGATAAATTTATTAATGACAATGTCATATCATGTATTATGAAAATTTTTAACTGAAAACCTATTCGACACCCTTTATAAAATTTTTATTTTTATTTATATAACCATTCAACCGACTAAAAGGTAAATCAATTGAAGTCAATCACTTGAATGTTAAACTTCACTCAGTAACTATCGCAATGATAAGCAAAATCTCAATTTTTTTGCAATTGCTGCCTTTTCTAATTATGCTGCAAACAAACGTAAGAATCAATACATATATTTCATATTACGATATTTTTATTTTTTTTTAAATTTACAGCACGGACTTGTGTTTAAAATGACGAACGCGGTTTGCGAGTCGCACAACAAATCATGGGTTACAATCGACACCTGTCGCCTTCGCGCATTGCAACGCAACAAAACCATTGCCAATATGCAAGTGACCATTCTACATCCCGCCAATTCAATTAGCTTAAGAGTGCAAGTTCAAAAAAAGGCTAATGGATATAAACCTTGGGTAATTGACGCGACTTTTGATGCTTGCAAATTTATGAGAACCAAAACTAACAAGATCTTTAAAATGCTTCATGATTTATTTAAAGATTTTTCAAATATTAATCATACGTGTCCTTATGTGGTAAGTTGAACGAAGTAGTAGTAGAAGTAGTAGTAGTAAAGCTAACAGAATGTTTAATTTCTATCTTTAAGGGCAAGCAAATTGTATCTGGCTTCTATCCGAGGGCCGATAAGCTTCCTGTTGTGTTGCCAACTGGTGACTATGTGCTCCTATTGACCTGGAAATTCTATGGAAAAACTCAATTCGTTACAAATGTTTACTTTACATATGTGGAAGACTTTTAATTTGCACAAAACCAAGTATTCTATTATAATCACTCATGTGTCACAATAAAACGATGCTAATAAAGACCACTAATTTCAAATTAAATAATTTTTTGAATTTTGATCGAGGTGTCATTTGACGTTTTTCGATATGAATATGAAGCTCACTTACACTCCCTTATCTCATAAGTCAGATAAGTTACCAAAAAACGTGGAATGCAATTTTGTTAGATATATTTTGGCATTTTGATCGGTGAATAAATCGATCTTATTGCATATTCATAGCATATTTTCTGTAAATATATACTGCCAGTCGCCCTTTGTGATGCTTTAGTTACTAGCGTTTCACAATGGGTTTATTTCACAATTCAAAGGTTTTAAACTCACCATTTGTTGCTGATTCTTTGGTTTCTTGTTTAGGTCGGGTACCTTAAAATTGGTAACTGCCTCGATGACCTCGGCCAGAAGGAGGCCATCGCGACAGTCGGCCGACAAGTCTGTGACCTTACGCTTGGATTTGGCACGTTCCAGATAATAGTTGGCCCAGTCAGTGTAGATCTGTAAAAGAGGAAAAAGATAAAAACAATTAGGAACTTGCATAAAAATTGCTTGTTTTACATTTTGCAATTGTTAAACGACAACTAAATGCCCATTAGATGCTGTAATTAAGGGTTTTAGCCAGCTTTGGACAGTTTCCGACAGCTGCTCATGTTGCACAAGTTGCACAACTTGTTGTCCGCTGGCAGTGAGGAAATCCTCTGGCTGGTTATCAGGAAATCATTAGCAGCTCAAATCTCTTTCAGCCAGACAACATATGCATAAAATACTCCTAGTTGACAGCCTGCAATTTTCTTGGCAAACAAATTAAACTCCCGACTGCCAAGCTCCCTAAAAGTCGTTAAGAAAATCTGTGCTAAATTCGGAGGTTGAAACATGTAGGAGGATGTGTGTGGGCGTGTGTTTCATTATATAATTATAACGATAAGACTTTTGCTAGAGTTGAAGTATTTTTAAGAAGAAGTAAAGCATTAGAATCTGAAATAATTATGACTAACCATAGATGAATAAATATACTCATTCTGGTACTAAAAATGAAATTGTCTCAGAATGATCAAGTATTTCAATTTAATGCAAGCAAATATAGATCAATTTTAAAGCTTATCAAATAATCACAGTTGATTGCGGCTTTAGAATATTACTATTTTAAATTAACTAAGACCATGTAGAAGAAATGGAATAACTAAATACGATAATACTATAATTAAGAAATAAATTTCGTCACTACCTCTTTTAAAAAATTATCAATTTTGATTTAATAAGTATATTCACAAACACAATTTCATGTTATTATTAAATGATTGAAATCTTTGTATATTCATTTTCGTAAAATAAAAAAATGGATAAAAAATCTTTATTCAAAAATCGGTATTATCGGAAACATTATTTTTTGCAGTTTAAAATTTATAAAAGGGATGGCTCTAAAAGAAATTAATTTTGTACATACAATTCCAGAAAATACGTCTAGAAAAATAGGGTTTATATGGAACTTGTACAATTAATTTCAAATACAAATAAATTATTTATTGATTTTTTTTTTTAATAAAAAATATTAAATAGTTTGTGAAAATTATTTTAGATGTACATTTAATGTAAGTATTAGTGTATTTTCGATGCAGTGAAAAACATGCTCGTCTTACTGTCCAAGCAAAAACTATTTGATAAGACTAATTTTAAGCTTGCATTAAATACTATTATTTTGGCATATTCTTATCCCAAGACTAGAAACTCGATATTATATCATAGAACTGATGCTTCCTGTTGGTATTACACTGTTGCTGTGTAGCATTTGTCAGAGCTTTGTCTTTGTACACATCGTTAGCCACATCCTTGCGTAGTTTTTATTATAGCTCATCCTGCTAATGCCGTGCCATATCCCCTGCATATCCCCAGATTCAGGATGTCTTCCATATGCATGCGACACATTTTATGTACGCCTTGGTTGGCAATAAAAATAGCTGGCATTGTCCTTTTGCTATCTGCCCGTCTGTTTGCCTAACTCTCATTTCCCCCCTCTCTGTTTCTGTCTCTTTCTCATAGCTCAGTCAGTTTTCCATTTGTCGCCGAGTTACGACTGAGCTTTGCAACTGAATGGGGTAGCGTAGAGAAGGTTCAACAATAGCCTGGCCTAGACTTTGAGCTTGCTTATGTAATTTTTTTGTGCAGTATCTCTTGTTGTTGCATTGTTGCCCGTCTGCCTTTTGCAAGGGCTTTAGGCTCAGGCTCAGGCTTGGACTTCGGCTTTGACTTGGACAATAAAGTGAAAACTTGCCACTGCCAAATGGCAATAACAACAAACTGCAACTGAGACTGCAACTCTAAACTGTCACTGACAGTGGCATTGGCATTGGCAAACTGGCTAAGTCCATGCCACAAATATGCTGCCCTGGGGATCTAAACCGAATGTGGCGCCCACAACAAACAGCAATGGGGAATCGACTGGTTGCCCTTCCAACATTGTTTTGAATATGACTCTGCCTTTGCTGTTGGCCAACTGTAACGAAACAACAATTAACTGTGCAGTTGCCTTGCTTTATAAAGAGCAGATGTTTGGGGCATGTGTGTGTTTATGGCAGTTTGTGGATGGCAACTCTATGCAACACTCTTCAAGAGCAACAAAATCAAACTAAACTTCATTTAAGGCTGCAAGCAAAGTGTAATAGAGTTAAACAATTTCCATTGACTAATCAATTTACAGCAGCTAACGAATCTCTGCTTCTTTCTCTGCATCTCTTTCTCCTTTGAGATACATATGTACATATATTTTTAGAGTACAAACCTTTGCATAGTCGCGCGTCAATATGCCATTGATATTATCGCAGGAGCCCTGGTAACTAACGCATCGGGCCAACATCCTTTCTGCGTGTATCGCAGCTTCCTTTTCAAATTAAATCAACGACGCTTAATTAGAACATTTTAATTTTTTCCATTGCGTTAGTTTCATTATGTTTAAAGCATTTTACGAAAATATTTTTAGAATATTTTCTTATGCATTGATTTGAACTTTATTCTTTAAAATTCAAGTGTTTATTTATTTGTTTATTCTTCAACACTTCAATTTATAAAAAGAAAGTTTTTTAAATTTGGTTTTTATTACGATATTTCTTATGTATTGATTTAAACTTTATTCATTAAAATTCTAGTCTGTATTTATTTGTTTATTTTTCAAAACATTTTTTTAAAAAAAAGCTTATTTTTTAAACTTTGTTATAAAAAGGTAAATTTATTGAATTATTTATTTTTTACTTTTTATCACGATGTTTTAACAAACTTCAGTCATACTGTTTTCATTCTGAAATTTTTAATTAGGCGTCTTTTTTTTTTAATTATTACTTTTCATTAAAAAAATATTTTAAAGTAATTATTTTAAATTTTTCGATAGCTCTTCCAAAAATAATCTTCAACTATATTAGTTTTATACATTTTTAGAAAACTTAGTTTTCTACTTTATATTTAAAACAAAAGGTGTGCCTTGATAAATGTTTTCAATGCCTCTTTATTTTTAATTATATAAAAAATTCGAATAACATTAGCTGTTGATTCCATTATAACAAACTCTTTTTAGAGCACACTTTAGTTATAATACATTGCTTCTAACCATCAATTGTTACCGCATTCAGCGGCATTTCCGCTCACTTATTATCCATTATGTACCTTTCTTTTTGTCATATTTACGAGACCCTCGACACTTTTTAAGCCCGCATCTCTAGCTACATAAATATAAAATTACAGCTTCAAGCGCCAGCAAGTATACAACGTTTTTTTCCATTCTTTTCATAATACTTTTATTTTCGCCAACACCATTAAAATGTCAATTATGATAAAGTTTTATTGAAACACCGCAACACATTAAGGCTTATCAACGGGGCCAGGCGATGGTGTTCGCCCAAAAGTATGCAATAATAATAATAAACATTAAGAGCCGTTACTTTTACCCTTTTCAACGGCAGACAACCTTTCGGTACAGCCCAACTTGGCTCGGCCCATTTCATGTTGTGTTCGAGGCGTTGAAAGTCACACGCCCACTTTTTTTGAGGGGGGTTGGCAAACTAATTGAAAATGAAAGTGCTCCACAACAGGTTGGCAGCAGTTGCCCATTCTCATGCATAATTGGAGCTGACACCCTTGTCAGCGACTGTTCGCTACAGATTTTGTAGGTAAACAACAATTTTGTTAGCTTGATAAATTTTAGTTTATTGTTGTTTTTGTTGTCCCAAAAAGGGGTTGACAAATCGTGCTGGAAATCAATTTGGTCGCACGGAAAAGGTCAACTGCCATTTGGTAAATGAAAAAGTACTTGCTACACACAAAATGTAAACTTGTCCCCCATCCCATGCCACGCCCAATTGAGAAGGCTATCCGCCCACCATTTTGCTCTTATCTATGCACACTCGTATGAGTCTATCTATGTCTGTGTAACTGTGAAACTGACGTGCGGAGTCAGAAGTTTCACTCTGGGGGGGTTTACTTCGAGTACTTTTGTGAAATGTCAGTAAAATGTCAAAATAAAAGTAATGCTGATAAAAATTTTATAGCTTGTCAGAATTGCTAAAGAAAAATGCCGCTGGGGGGTTGTTTCTCATCTTGTCTGTCTTCTCTTTTTCCCTGTTCTCTTCGGTTCTGTTCTTTATCAAATGTCGCGTCTTGGGTACTTTAGTTTATTGGAATTTGCATGCATCAACAGTTACAGCAGCCGCGATATCCTCATCGACAGGTGGCAAAGTGGCATCAAGTCTTAACACAACAACGAAAAATTTATGTTAAATCGAACGGCAGACACGTCGTCTGACATCAGTTAAAAAGGTCGATATGTCGATGTATGTTTTATCTCTTCAGTTTCCAGTTGCTTAAAGCGGCTTTACAGCTTACGATATTTCGACTTTTAAAGCGCATTCAGGTGTGTTTAATAACACAAGGTAACAAAAAGTTCAATAAAGTTTGCCCATCAATATGAAAGAGTCTATTTAACTCAGACATTTTGGCTACACTGCAATCTATAAGTTTTAGAAATTTTGTAACAAGTAGAATTTGATGAAATTTGTTCGATTTAATCAAATCTAGTTGGGAAATTTAATAAAATTCATTATTTCTGTAAATATATACTTAATATAAGTAAAATATTGACTTAAAAATTTGGTCTTAAGAAATTTGTAGCATAGTGTAATCGATAAGCTTAGTAGAAACCAATGACAACCTGTTGGGCCTAAGCCAAAAATTGCTTTGATAAGTAACACAAAGTGCAGAGCCACCCTTCGAGGTTCATTTTCTCACTCCAAGCTCATTAAATTTGATTATATTATAGACTTTTATCGCATTTGACCAAATGGAGAAGGCGAACAACATTTCGCAATTCGATTTGGTAAAGTCAACGAGTGTCACAAGAGACAAAGCTCAAAGAAAAATCTCAGATGATTGACATTTGAAAGCAATGCCAAAACAATCTATGGCACCTTTTTGCACAGTGACTTTGATTTCATTATAGGACTTGGAAACTGATTGGCTGATTGGCAACGTGTTGATGGGTCGCAATCAACTGAGTTGTCATGTGTTCGGGCCAAGAGTTTAGTTGGGGTGATTGCTTTGACATAATTTGAGCTGAATGCTTGCTATAAAAATGCAATAAAGTGCTGCTCAAATTGTGTGTAAACAGTCCTCCCACACACTTTTTATAGACACTGTACACTATTTAAAGACAGATACAGCTATTAGCTAGATCTCCAAACAATGACTTTACCGAACTTGTATTTAATTTCTATAGCATTTTTGTTTCAAAACTGTCTTGAAATGAATTGGCTAAAATAAATTTCTTCAAGTAACAGTCTTTTCTATAGAAGTAAATTTTGGTTAACTTGAGGTCTAGTAATGTCTATAAGACAACCAACAAACAACTCGTCTTCTACTGCTAGACCTCAAGTTAACTTACTTACTTAACTTACTTCTACAAATTAGAAAGATCACAGTTTTGGTATTATTGCTTAGTTAAAAATGGGCATTTCCTACCTTATTCTGACGTCTTTGGTATTATTATATTATATTATATAACAATGGGTATTTCCTACATTATTCTGACGTCTTCAAAAAAAACCCAGTAAAATTCCATGATTTACATATTAATTAATCTTTAATTAATTAATCTTTATTAATCTTTTTTCTAAAAACTTTACCAGTGTATTAGTAGATTTATTTCATAGGTACCTGAAAGCCCTATATTCAGTCCACTCCCTTTCTCATATAGATAAACGTCAATAAACTAGGAACCTATTTAAAGTATAATAACCCGCCATTTCAACAGCTAACCAGGGTCTATTTAATTGGCCTTATGTAGGTGTGTCAACTGAAACAAAATAGACAAATTTATTGTGGCAATTCCGTCGCCCACTTGAGCCTAGACACAACTGTTGAAATGGAATAGAATCGACCCCATGCGAAGTTTTCTTTTGTTGTCTGTTGGTTGTCTGGGCTTATTTCATTAATTGATAACAATTTTTGTCACAATTAATGAAAGCAACTCTCGATTCGCCTCATTTCTTTTATAGTGCCACAAAATTGGAGGCAACTCCCGCTAGACAAATAAATACGCGACTGCGAAAAAAAAAATCTAAATAAATAATAAATACTGAAGGAATGATTGCCATATATTTATTTATAAATACTTGCTGATAAGCAAAAAAAAAAATAAAAGAAATGAAACAAAAAGCAACGCTGCCTGTCAACTGTCACTTGATAAATTTTATTTGTATATATGTATATGTATTTTTAGGCATAAAGTTTGGCAGACATCGTTTCCTGTTGCCCCGCAATTAAAATTGCCATGACAGCGAGGGCGAGGGAAGACCAAGAGGACGGGGACTTTGTCGCATTTAATAATGACAACTCATCAAAAATGTATATGACCCACTTGCGGCGCCTCCAACTCATACGCCAGAAGATGCCAAAATGCAGGAAAAACAACAACAGAAACTTTTCAAAAAAAAACCAAAAAAAACTGTACAGAAACAACCCAGCAAAAACAAAAATAGTCCCATGCCACACAAAAGTTAGGGAAACTTTTTCATTCTTATCGATGTATGTATCTGTGAGTAAATGCCGCTGGCGTTTTATGGCAATTGGTTAGAGTCGTCCTCCCCCCCAACGCTAAAGCCCAAAACCAGGTCCCAGCTGAGGCTAAGTGGTCGAAAAAGTTGCGGGGAAATGGCGACAAAACTGTCGGTAATTGAAAGCAGTAAGCCAAGTCGCCTAAAAATACGAGCTACTCATGAAAATATAATTTCGCCATCTAGATTGATTAATATTGATTAAATCAATAAAAATTTAGAAAAACAAAAATTTTTTTAATTAAAAATTAAAAATTTTAATATCTTTTATATTATTACTTTAAAATTCTAATTTAAAATTATTATTATTTGATGAATTTTGATGTTACGGCTTCAAAAAACATGTCATATTTAAAATTTCTTAAAACTCTAACTTGAATACAAAAACGAAGCTCTATAATATTTGTTTTCCATTTAAAATGTCGTTATAGTCATGTCTTTTTCTCTAACCATTCAAACATTTATTTAGAATGCAACTATTATTATTACTTTTTTATCCACTTTTACTTAGAACTTAACTGTTGCCGTTAACCTTCTTGGTTGATTCCCTTATTAAAATGTAATCAACATTTTTAAGCTAAATACAAAAACTTCCAATAACTAATTGTTAATAACAATTATTTGTAATTAATTCATAAGTAGTTGACTGTTTGAATATTTATTATAAAGCTCCATTATGTTATTGTTAATTATATTGAACTTTCTTTTTTATATAGCTGAAATCCTTTTCTGCTTGAATAAAGTCATTTAACCGAGTTATTCATTTGCTTTAGATGCTGCATTTAACTAATTGTCGAACGCATCAGTTGCCTGATTAATTTTGCATAAAATCTGAAGAGGAAAAACAGTTGACCAATTGACCAGTTGACCGGTTGGCCAAAGTGTAGTGCTAAATGGATATTGAGGCTGACCACAGTACATGCAGAATACACACACAAGCACACACTCATACTTACACACAGACATTGGCACAGGATATGTGCGGTCAAGTTAATAGACACACGGGCAATTGAACACAGCTGTTGCTATATATGAGCCTGTGTTTTTGTGGTGCGTGAGTGTGTGTGATGATAGCTCTGCCTTCACAGCATAATATCGAACAATTACCAGACATAAAAGGACTTGGCCTCAAATCGATAATCCAGCCAAAAATAGCCGAATAATGGCTCAAACTCTTGAATCGAAATTCAATTTAAGCAACTCGTGGACTGAAAGAAAATGAGAAAATTGACACTAAAATGCGGACACCAAGGCAGCCAGGCATTAAATTTCCAATATACTTTGCTGACCCACAAAATACAAATAAAAGGGACAACAATAAAAGGTGTGCATCAAGGATAAGTGGAAACTTTTCTTTTTCTTTCCATTTTCCCCTATTTTTAATTATGTTTTCAATTAATTATGCGGCAACACATTTTTGGAAAGAAAGTTTTTATTTAATTACCGCTAAAAGGCACCAACAAATCAGCGGGAAAGGCGTTCGGGGTTAGCTCGTTTTTTATACTCTTGGCTTATTATTATGCCACACGAATGGCAGGCATTTAACAGCTGTTAACGCCATTGCGTGAGCGGGCCAAGTTAACGACCGTGAGTCACCTGCAATTGACGCGAAGACTTTTCTTTTGTACAAAAAGGAAAGGCGTTACAATTGCCTAATGCAACCCTTTTTTTTGGCCAGGCATTACGCATACGCAATGTGCGCCGCCTTCTGGCTTGAGAGTGTAAGCAAAAGCAGCTGCTTGAGTTGGGCGGAAGCAATCAAAGTTCGCCACAGGCAAACAGCAACAAAAAAATAAGTAAAGTAAGAAATGAAAAGGTGAAAGTAATCGACCAGCAGATACTCTACTACTATAACAAATTATTCCATTAAATTTATAATTTTGTTTTATAAAAACCTAAGAATGAAACGGATTTTTGATTAAATATAAAAAGAATGACCTATAGATTCTAGAGTATTATAAAAAAAGGTCTTAAGCTGTAGTTCCACATTTTTTTGCAGATTATTTTTCTTGTCCTCTACCTAAAAATTTCAAGCAGCCGAGCAAAAATCAAAGCACACACACAATATAATAAAATCTTTAATGGAAGCACGTGAAAAGAAACGTGGTAAGGAAAAGAAAACCCCCGAATTTAATGGCTTCATTTGTAGTCCAGAAAATGGGGTAAGAAAGGGGTGTCAAAAGGCTTTGGAGCTGGAAGCTGTTTTGCTCGTAAATTGCCACATTGTGCGGATGATATGAAAAAATCATAAATAATTAGAGCTTTTGGCCTAAGTGAGATTTGTTGTACACACATTAATAAACCCGTATAAATTCAATGATAACCTTAAGTTTACTGTACCAAAGTGATTATTCGCAAATGTGACCAAAAATTAAAGATAAAAATATTCAAAATGCCTTCTTTACTAAATGTGTCAACATTTTAAAATTTTTTATTTTAAATAATTCTCTAATGTTTAATTTAAGGAGTTGTAAAATTTGTTTGACACCCCTTAAAATTTGAACCAATAACTAACATTTTAAATTTGTGGAAATATTCTGATATTAAAATATTTATCTTTTTATTGATTGATAGATTTGTTTAATGATTTGAAGAGTTCCTATTAATAAACTTATGTAAAATTACTTTTTAAATAATAATATTTGATTATTTAAATAAAATAATATTTGATTTTATATAATAATTTATGTATTTCCGACTTCTTGCAATTCAATTACATTAACTGTTTTTACTTTAGTCGCATTCCACATTTTTGACAGACTTTGGTTAATTCCATTAGCCAGTCCTCTTGGACATTTTTTTGAGCTTGTTGTTGTTTCACCACATGATTAAAATTCAATTTAATGAACGTTGAATTTATTTAAATTGTGTTACGAGCTGTTTAAAGTGATTTATTAATGGTCGCAATGCCATTTATCTGTGCATAAATCTCATTTCATAATTTTGTATGCTATTTATGAATGTAATGTGTTGACACGAGGGGGAGACCAGGGGCAGTGACAAGGGGGAGTTGAAAATAACTTCACTACTAGAAGCATTTTTAATTTTTTACGTTTTGGTATTTACACTTAATTAACTGCGCTTTTTGAAGCACATAAATTCCACTTGATTAAACCATTGGCTGCACTACATTTTCTCTTTAGATAAGAAGAACATATACGCTGCACACGCATTGAGAAAAATAAAAAAAGCCCGGCAATTAATTCATTAAAAAGCAATGGCAACGACCACGCGTATTTCAATGAACCGAAACGCGTACACGCGATGCTGCCAAAAGGGGTATGTGGTGGAAATGCAGTGCACGCTTTTCTATTTTCCCATTTTCACTAGACGCGTACAACGACGTATTTTCCGTATTTTCAGTCAACGGTCGGGCGATCGGCAACAGACTGAGAGCCCAACTTTTCTTCTCAGCGCATCTCCTCCAGAGAACGGGGAGAAAATAAATCTATTTTTGGTCAAGTGCTTTGCAACATCTTCGAAAAAAGTTCAGCAACATTTTTGAAAACCTGCAACACATTTCTCAAAATTAACGTCAATATAGCAAACGGAAATGGATTAAGTTGAATTAAGTTAGTCGAAAATGAACTTAAAATTATTTGAATTAAATCTTCACCCACTCATCACAGAGTATTGCCAGATTTTCAATTACCCAAACCCTCATATGAAGTCTGGCTACCCGGTGTACACAAAAAATATTTAAATTACAAAATAAACAATTAGATTTAATGAAAGGGGAGCTTAAAATGACGTCTGCCAGCTGCCAACGGCAGCAAGTACCCAAAACAATAAAAGGAAAGTCATGAAGAAAGCATTAACATTACAACAACAACAAGAAAAACAATGCATAGTTGTAAAAAGAAAATGTTCTTCATATGGTTGGCAGGAGAAGGAACTTGGTAGGGTGGATGGGTAGATGGAAATGCGTCCGTTAGAATAAACAATAGGCAGCGAACAACTAAATGTAAATGAAATACAATATCAGGGGAAAAGACTTAAAAAGTTTTCAGTTTCAGTTGAATGTAATGCAAATACGTTGAGCAAACAAATTTTTCATTTCTAAAAAGCATGTTAAGAAAGAGTGCTCAACATGGAGATACCTCTTCCTCTCTGATCAGCGTTATAGACAATAAAATCTAGATTCAAGGGAAATAACTTCCATGTCGTGTAAACTAAAATAGGTATGAATATAGCTAAATATACAAATATAAATATAATTCAACACCTATTGACAGATTCATCTCCTTTTAATATATTGTTATAGCTCGTTCAACAAAATATTTTTTCCTTTTTATAGTAAATTTTATTTGTAATACGCTACAAAACGCAAGTAATTAAAGGTCAAGCCATCTCAAAAAGTTGGTCAACTTTACCGGAAAATACTCATAAATAACTTCTAACATGTTTGCGGACACTTTAATCCATTTTAAAGCCAACAACTGGACACTAATGGTTCCCCTTCTTTTCCTCCTTAGCTCCATGAAAAGTCAACTGTCAAGTCAGTGTAAAATTAGCGTTGTAACCATTAAAAATATATATAAATGTATATATATAGAAACAAAGTTAGCTGTGCAACAACCACGTGCAACAATTTGCTGGCAACATGCAAAGTCATGGAGTGCAAACTCGACAGTGCTGGCACAAATATTGTGAACATCGCTTCAGAAAACTGTACTATCATAGACGCATACGCGTATCAGCTGAAGGGGTTAATATTTAACGGTATAGCTAAATAATTGATACAACTAGAAGTAATTGACTGCTAAAGGTTATTGCATTGATGATTATTATATAAACAAAATTGGGTTTTATTAAAAAAATTTTACATGATTTTTTGCATTCAAAAAATTGATGAGAGTCTTGATCAAATAGAACTTATTTATTTAAATAAATAAATGCATTAGAACCTTTTAAATTACGTAAAGAATTATATAAAAATTATATAAATATATGACTTATAATGTCTTAAAAACTCGGACATTTAAATTTCTTTTAAAACCTCTAGAGATTATAGAAACACACCTGTATGATATCAATATTTTCCAAGAATGTCATGAAGTATGAAGGCATTAGTATAGGGGCATTAGTAAAATTGTTTTTAGCTGGTTCCCCTGCATCTTGTCTTATTTGCTCTGCTGTCAGCTGAAGAACACTGACAAGAAATGTCCATCCAAGTTAGAATAACCCCCTTTGGGACATACCCCTGTGTGCAACCAGGCGACGCATCCATATCTAAATATATGCAGCATGTCTCACAACATTGAAACGCTTGCGATGTCAACAACAATGGCAACAACTACAACTAGGGTATATATGTACGGAGCTACCCAGTTCTGCTGTTGTTTTATGCTATTGCCACACGCTATTTTTATAAACAATTTTGCTAGTTGACAGGCGACGGCGTCAAACCGCCCCCCACACACCCCCCTTACCACGACCGCCATTGAAGCGACATTGAACCACAGGAGGAGGTGAATACTGAACATGGACGACATGGCAACTAAGTGGCCTGGATGTCAATGTGGATGTGACTGTGCTGCAGTTTGAAGTAGCAACGAGGTCTGGGTCTACGCACTGGCTTGTTAGTTGTGGTTTTTCAATTTTTTCGTTGCCACAGAAAATTGCAAATTGCTGTTGCACTTGCTGATGTTGTCAGGCTGACCTGATGAAGACTAATTGTAGTTAATGTGGCGTGAAAGGAGCGTCATCTACTATTGCACACTACTGTGGTTACATTAAGAAATATTATTGCTAAGCAATTTACGCTTTCCAGAGATACCCCTCAAAACTAATCCAATTGACACTTTACTCTATAGCGCAGACATAAACAAAACTTAGACTGCCTGCCGGCCAGAGTTAACGCTTAATTAAGTAAACTACTCATGTTAATTAACACAAAAGACAAACAAAAATAATTTCACACTCTGAACACTCCACAATCCAAAAAATATCCAAAGGGGCAACACTATTTATAGGACACCGCCACAGAGAGGCACTTGAAAATTAAATTTTAAATAAACACACAGTGCCTGAATTAGGAGTCAACAAACTTCATCAAGCTGGCAAAGATGCAACAAGCCAAAAAATGCTACAGAAATCTTTGTATATTTATGATGACTGAATGAGTTATTTGACGACTTAGAATATGAATATCAAGTATTGCATTATTTTCTTTGCTTTTTGATAACATTTACTTAACTTACATAAAATTAAAATCAAGAGACTATTTATATTTAATTTTCCTGTTAAAATAAAATATATAATTATAAAAATGATTAGCCGAAAATATATATAAATGCATTTAAACATTTTATAAATCATAAGAATAACAAAGAAATGTTTCAACAATTTTAAATTCACACTTAATATTGTTATAAAAATCATCATAGCAAATCGTCAATGAAAAATTCAATTTCTAATAATTTATTTCTTAACTGAATGCCAACAATAATAATAATTATAAAATATTTTTCATTAATATTATAATTGTAATAAAATAGAACAAAACATTTTTTTAAAACAAAACATATGTTTAAAAAAACCGACTCAATTAAGACATGATAAAAATTTTAAGTTTATACAATTATAAAAATTATTGGATAATATAATAATTAATGAGATAAAACCTAAAAAATAATATAGAAAACTTTTGCTTTAATTGAATTAAAAATAGATGTATTCGTTTTTTTCAGGGGGTCCAATTAGAACCTTGAACTTTTGATAGGCTGTGCCAGCGTTGTGGGTATTCCCCAGCGTCCTTTTAAAGATATGAGTATTCACTCAGCTATTTTTTATTTATAAACCAAATCATACAAGGCACATGTGCGACGCCACGCAACTAGGCGTGTCTGCTGCTTGCTGCTCGCATCTTTGACAAAATAAATTGCGTCAAGTTCAACGCCGTCAAATGTCGAAGACAAAATAGGGAACGTGCAACTGGCGGTGGCACTAAAAATAAATTATAAAATAGCGACAAGTAGAGCGGCTGTGGCGGCAGCAATGCGGCAGGCAAAATGTCAACGTGCCTCATAATTAATTGCACAAAAGTGTAGCAACAGGGAGGAAAAAATTCAAATAAAAGGAAAACTGGAAAACTTTTGACTGATCACATGCGGAAGCCGGAAGAGTGCCATCACATATGGAGACAGGGGCGTGGAGGCAGATAATTTACAGTCTCTCGTTAGGACTTATTATAATTTAATTATTTTTATGAAATGCTTAAAGCCTTTTTTGTACAACGAAGTAGATCCTATATTTAAAACGCATCTAAAAGTGATAATTGGTGGTTCTCAGCAACTGTCTCTTGTTCTCCGCAGCACAACGTCTCATATGTGCTAAACCAACAAATCACATGCTTATTAAATCGTTCCCAGAACATCAATAAAACCAGCGACGATGCTGACAAGGATCCAAATTACTTTCAGACTGCAAATTTGTATCATGTCGTTAGCAACATTGTTGCCAACGGGACTTGCGGTATTGACGACGACCCGTGCGTGCTGACAGTTTGTCGCTGGGATTTAAGCCGCTGCTGATTTACTTGTTTCTGTTATACCCTGCACGCATATTGCATGGGTATGAGGGGCATGAGTTATTAGTTTCTTCGCATTTGCAATAAAAAAAAATTCTATCCCTTTCCTTCGATACTTGCCCCTACAGGAATTAATTATAAATAATAATGTGACTACTCAAAAAAAATTATAGTTTTTATTTTGGTTTTTCCAAATTATGACAAAGCTTATATAATCAATTTATAAGATCTTATCAAATTGTATTATATTTTTCTTTTATTTGCAAAAATTATTTAAAATTCTTTTGTCGACAGTTTTTAGTTGATAACAATAATTAATTTAATAATTTAAGTATTGTACAGGGTAGTGTCTAGTTAACTTGTTTTTTTGTGTATTATTTTTATATTTTATGTTCGTTTTTTATGCCACTGGCACTGTATTTTTAAACTTTATACATTCCACTTTCCGACATGCAACGCGGTTGCATGTCACATAATTATGAGCATCATGATGCACGGTCGTCTGCATCATTATTAAAGCCTTTATGCGTGAGCATACATAAGAAAAATATGTTGCAAGCACTTTCCTGTTGTTGTTCTTTGTAGTTGTTGTCGTTTTATGATGCGCTAAGTAGGGTAGAATGTTGCCTGATGGCGCCGAGTTGAGCCATGTGTGTGTGTGTGAGTCGTCTGGTCATAAAGTCAATTAAATATGTATAAATTTAATGAGTGCTACAGTGAAGCTTAATGAGACGGTAATGTATGCACAAGAAACAGGTGAAGAGAGCGCTCCAATGAATCTCAAAAATCATAGCATAGCCCAAGGCGTTAAGTAGTAGAGTTTAGTTTCAGACATACCTCTGAAGCACTTTAAAATGTACTCTATATTTTACTTTATTTATCCAAATATCTATACTGAATATGTCCCTATACCATTATATTATATTGATTATACACAATCTTCAATCTCCTTGGTACTCGACTGATTTCATCCCTCTGCTCCCATGCATGTCACAGAATAATCAATGGCCAGACCATAAGGAAGACTAAAACACTTATCAAGAGCGTTCGACTCTTATGTGCCCTTCTGTGATGACGTGACTCCTGTGACAGCATGGTATTCACAAATAAGAATTTAGTTTCTATGTACTATACGTTTTTTACAAAAAAAATTAACAAATGTCTTAACATTTTAGACAAGGGCAACTAGAATTTAGCATTTTGGGCTCAGAAAAATTTGAAAGGCGGATAGGTAGAATTTATAATGAAAGTTCCCGAATCCAGCATCCCAGAAGTTTACCAACCAGATCCTTGGAATTTTAAGAGCATCTGAATTTAGAAATACCCATAAAGATTATATCAAAGTCAAATTTAAAAAAAAGAGTGATTAAGGCATTAAAACAAAACTATTAACTTACTACTTTAAAATGTTTTACAGAATTAAGACTTTACTTGTTTAATTTCATAATATATTATTAGAAATATTATATATTATACATATAAAGGTCCTTATAAATGTTTAATAGTGAATATAATATATAGACAAAATATTAGTTACAATTTATAAAAGATATTCGCGGTTTGACATTGATATAATAAACAAATAGATTAAGATAGCTTTTAAGCGAGGAGTAAAATCTGTTCAGCCTTAATCGTACTCGAACCATAATTTAAAAGGCGATTCACATAATTTCCATCAATATACTTCCGTATAATTCTCTTGCCAATTCAGGCAATTACCAAAGCAGTTTTACACTCTCCCAGTTAAGCTACTTACGACCTTATTCTTATCAACAGCACGGCATGAGTGCTCAATAGTTCAATGGTTCATTGGGAGACGTCTCAAAATCGGCTTACCTGCAATGAGATAAATGAAGCAAATGATAAAACACGTTAATAATATTATTTAACTTGTGTATGCGAACGGTGTTCGCTAATTGGAGCTCATTTAAATATGTAATGGCAATAACAACAACAGGCACCAGAACAAGCTAATTAGTGGCCTGGAGAGTTGTGAGCCAAAAGAGGCTTAAGTTACCAACTGGCTAACGATGCTTTAGGCAAATATAAACCGCAATTAGCCATAACTTGATGATGTTGGCCAACTAATTGACTAAGCAGATTTCGAATATACAAGAATATTAAAAAAATTCCTTTGCATATTAGATAACAAATCGGTGCAAACTCTGTGATCAAGTGTGATCGACTAGAAGGTACCCTGTATATAGACATGAAAAATATCTAAAACGTATTGGCGATATATATAGTAAATAAATAGACAGTTTATAGTTTATTAAATAAGTTTTACCTAGTCTTTTAGACTGATAGTTTTAGCTGTGTGTACAATAAAGAGTAAAATATATTTAATATAAGTATTATTTATTTTCAGAAAATACATTTACAAAAAATGTTATGTATTGAGTTATGTAACAGAAATTCACATAAAGTTATGCAGCCCTTACAGGGTATAAAAATCTGGTTATATACTTAAGTTATTTAGTTAAGGAATAGAAAATTTCTTTCCTCTGCACTATGGTAAAAAAACTCGATATTTTGGCATAAACTCTAAATATAAAGATAGACACTTGAAATTTTGCATGTACTTTAGTTAAACTAATTTAGAATTTTGGATTTTTTTTTTTAATTTGGACCACGCCTTCACCTCCCCCTCCCCATACGACTATGCGAAAAAGTAAAAAAAAATTTATAAAAAATCTAAATATATAGCTTGAGGCTTAAAATTTGATACGAAGCTTAGTTATAATATTCAAAAATATATAATTTTCGTTGTTATTCAATTGGACCTTGTCTTCATCCCTCCTTCCTCCACGACTAAGCAAATAAGTAAAAAAAAATTTTTAAGCTTAAATATAAAGTGATTTATTTTAAACTTTACATATTTGCTAATTAGACTAAAGTAGAATTTACAATTTAGTTTGTTTTTTAATTTGACCAATTTTTTATCTCGATCCTCATCTGAATCTGAGAAAAATCCGATTTTCAGCCAAAATTCACAGCTACAACATGTCATTTTTCACGAAAAGGAACAAAATCGAACAAACGGGATTAATAACCTCTGATTCTGGATGGTTTAGTTAATAACCTTTACTCAAAACTCTCGTACTAATTTGTGACGTTCTAATGTAAAGCTTAACGGAACAGGAACACATTTGTTAGTTTTTAGCTAAAAATACACATAAACAACACATTGGACAGTTGCACAATAAAACACAATTACTAAAAATCACTACTACTATCGTTTTTTAAATACCTTCATCAACTTTATCCATATTTAGCAATTTGTAATATGCTTCCGAAAAAAACACAATTGGCTCTCAAAGTTGCAATTATTTTTCCCGCGCTTTTTCAGTTCATGTGGCAACGCTCAATCAGCTGACTTTGAGCACGCATAAAACACTAAGGGTAGTCCCGAAAAATCTTTAAAAATCGTTTTTGGTTGCTTTGGTCTTTTTAGATTTGGAAAATAAAAAAATTTTTAAGATACTGAACAAAATACAATTTGAGTTTATGCCAAAATATCGGACTTATTTACCATAGTGCTCTGGCTGAAAAGCAAACAAAAAAAGGCAGAGGTATGCCCAGCTGACGGGCATTTCAGAGGAAGGACGGGAGTAGGAGTAGTAGGGAATTTCGAAGGGACGAGTCCTGTCAAACAGCATCCTGTCTAATGCTCTAATATCCGTTTTGCTCGTTATCCTTTTGCGTTTGACATGTGTAAGTGGCTGTCAAGCGTTTTAGAATGATATTTTTCCGTTATACCAAGCATTGTTGTTGTTGCTATTGTTGTTGTTGCTGTTGTTGTTGTCCAGCACCTTCTGCTTTGAACTGTACTTGAATTGTCCTGCTGCTACATTGCATTGTTGTCCTTTTCTTTGCTGCTTTCCTGTTTGCTGTTGATTTTATTTACATTTCTAGCATTTTTTAACCTGCCCAGAACTTTGGGTTACCGACTTTTATGCTAATATTTTTTGGGGCATGTGTGCGCCTGAGGTCAAACCAAATAAAAAATGAAGAAAAGAACGAAGATATTTGCCTGGATTGCAAGAACTGTTCAAATCGTTGCTGGAGGGCAACAAATTGCTAGAAAAAAAGGCATTGCCTACATTTTGGCGCTGAAAATAGGCAACAAATTGTAAAATCTTTGTATGCTTTTAGTTGCCCCTTTTTTTTTGCTACCTGCAAATCCAAATACATTGCCTGTTTTAAGCTGTCTCTTGATTGCTGAGTTCTTGAAAAGAAACTTCAGCTTGACTAAACAATGTCTATTTGTAAGTCTTAAAATTCTTTAAGACGGTTGATAACAAATAACATAAGCCTGGCGCATTTAAAAATGAGAATACAACTTAATCGAATGCAAATCCTCTTGTTGCATATATTAACAGTATGAAGCATATTTAAGCCACTACAGTTAATTTAAAAAGTCCCAACATCCTCTTGAATACGTTGGTAATAACTGCGATTAGAAGCAAACTTGCATGTAGTTTAAATTTACACTGTGCGAAAAGCTTACAAAACGTTTAATTTTATTTATTTATTCATTTAACGTGGACTAAAAAAAGTCTACGGTGCTTTCCCCGTAAATTGTACAATAGAAATGTGATTTAAAGAATAAAATTATATCAAAAGCTATTTTCACTTTAATGAAGAAAATTTAACTGCTACATTAATTTCATAACTTTTCAAATATTACGAATTCTTTTTTAAATAATATTTATTGTTTTACCTCTTGATTTCTTGACCAAAAGTACTTTTAAAAAATTAAATTATATTAAATTAAGAATCATAATACGATAATAAATAAATATGAATTTATTTAAATTTAAACTAAATGGATAATAAATTAAAAACATATTATTATTATTATATAACTTAAAATTGTACTGCATTATACAAATACGAAGGTTTGATAAATTATTTATAGATATTTCAGACAAACTAAAATATTTTATAATGTGAAAGTAGAGTCTTTCATGTGTGAAGCCATCTTCAAGTCTGGTTACCCAAAGCTGGCTTAACTAAAAAACATTGTATTTCGAACAATTTCATGGCGTGGGCAACCCTGGACGGGCTTAACAGTGCCTCAACAGGGTTGCATAAACAAAAGTTTCTCATTAAAATGAAACTTTGTTGCATTACCCAAACTTCTTTGGCTGCTGTTGTTGTAATGGTTATGTAATTGTTGTTGTTTGTGTGTATGTCTGTGTGTGGTAAAATCTGCACACATTTGCAAACTCATGTGCATATGTATCTATATGTCTGGCCCCCAGCGGAGTTGCGAGTGGCCTTAAACTGATAATTGGATTTAATTTTTGAGTAGCCCATGCCCATCGCCTCGGGTCTGAGACCATTTAAATTGTTGTAGTTGCTGCTCATATGTCTATTCGAGCGAGAACTGATAGTCACACCTAACAAAACGGGCCGAAAGACCCAAATAAGCCGACGTCTAGTGACCCAACATCATGGCCACAGGTTCCCTTGGTTTGGCAGCTCTCCCTTTGATCTGATCCTTGTGAAAATTTTGACATGTGCTTGTTATAACAATGCTTAACAGCTCCAACTCCAAACTCCAACAGGGACTTTGGGATTGGAACTATAGTCCACAGGGGAGCGGGCACAACCCAGACTGGAGTTGTCGCATAAATATTCATTTTCTTGACTTTTATGAAAGGGGTGGCTCCTCCTTCACGTTGTTGTTGTTGTTGTTCTCGTTGACTACATCAAATGCGTGTTATATAATCCCCTTACAGCTGGCTGGGGCTAATTTTTAATTTTTATGGTTCACATGCTGCCCTTCAGCCAAGCTCATAAAATGAATAATTGCCACTTTTTGGCTCCAGTAGCTTTTCGACGCTAATAAAGCGACTGCAACGTCGACGGTGACTGTGGGGCAACTTGTTTGGAGTCGCCCCTTCAACAAATGGAGATTAATTTTATTATAATGTTCGCTGGCAACGGGCGACTTGTGGGCGAGTTCGTCATATGAGTTGCAGCTGAAGTGGATTTTGTTGGCTCTAACAGACCCTTTCAGCTCTTCAGACCCATTTCTTTCCCCTTTCCGCTTTCCCTCTCCCAATTTTAGCGTTAAATTAATTTGGGGACATGGCTGGGTCTATTTTTGTTTGACCAACACTGTGTGTGTGTGTGTATTTGTGAGTGGATACTTGTTTACTTTGAATGGTTACGGATATTTCGAGTACCATGTACTCTCCAATATGATGTGGCATAAACGAAACGCTTTACATACTTGATTAACTAAAAGTACCCAAAGCACTCGACATTAAACAGCCAGAGATTAGGTACTTAAGTTCTTATGTCGAGTCTGAGTAATTATGTTATATATGTTTGATAGTTGTTGTTGCCTGGGAGACAAATGCGAAAATATTTTTGAAGTAATGACATAGATATTTTTATCAATATACCCTGAAATCCTTAGGCATCAAGTAAAGTATCAAATAGCTTTCCTCAAATGGATAAATTGAACTTATATAATGCAAAACAATTTTTACAACTGCATAAATTATCGAGTTTGCTAAGAATTTATCAAACATAAAATAATAATAAATTCGGAATCAAAAATATTTTATTAAATTGCAGGACAAAATAAAAAAAAAATTATTTCATCTCTTGCATTTTTTCCCATTAGTTAAAGTTCTTTGAAAAGAAGTTTTGATACCGTCTAAAATATGTTACCATATTTATGAACTACCTTTCTTTACATTCGTGTAATACAAATGTTTTTATTATTTTCATTTTTAAATTCAATTTTCTAGTTGTTCCTTTTTGTTTACTAAAACCTTTCTCTATTTTCTTGTTTTTGTTTTAATAATCCAAAGCTAATTTTATGAGGGTTCTTCTATGAAATTGCATCAAAAATACTTTGTTTTTAAAACTTATGATGAATGGAAAATTGGCACAGAAATGGGAAATATAGCCTTATTGATCTGCAACTGTGCAACTTTGAAAGTGTTCAAACTACAAAATAATACTATAAACTTTAATATGTATTAAATTTCCAATTGTTTTATTTAAGTACTCACGGAGCCCACACAAATGCACATTTACAGCCATACACATATCACTTCTTACAGAGAAATACATTTCAAAATGGTAGCCCAGCAAAGAGGCATAAATCCAGGCACTCGAAAACAATCATACGCCTGAGTCAACAGCAACACGGAGTAAACAGAGAAGTGGCAAGAAATTGAGGAACAGGGGCAGGTCAGAGGCGGGTTTGTCTCTGTGACAGGTCGTTCTATGGGCTGGAGTTTTTATGCATAAATCACTTTCACTTGTTTACACAAATAGGCGCAGAGTAGCTGGAAATGGGAAATGCGAAAGTATCCCCAAAAACCTGCCGCTGAGCTTAACGAAATTTTCAATTTTTTTTTCTTTCTTTTTTTTGCCACAGCAGCAAAAAGTAAACCGAAAACATGCAACACATATTAAAAGAGGTGAGAAGAGGGGAAGAGGTCAGCATTTCGGTCTCATACAAAAGAGCAGAGCTCAAACAATGATAAGTTTGAGTGAGCTTCATTTTGGCCAACCGCCCACACAGATATTGAATGGGAATAACAACAACAGTTAAACAAACAATGTTCGGGTTCGGGTTCGGGTCCGGGTCCGGGTCACGTTCCGGGGCTTAAGTCGAACGGCAGAAATGGGAATGTGGGAAAATGTCCCAAAAATACATATTCACAGAGTATTGTGAGGTTGTATAAACAATTTAAGCGATACTTTTATTTATTATTATTTTTATGCCGCCGCCGCAAAATGTAAAATTAATATGGAAAGCTGCCCAGCTTCCCCGTTTTTGTTTACTCACGTAGTCAATTGGCAGGCAACATAAAAACATTTCGTAGCATACTTTTAGGGGACGCTGTATGCGACACACGGACTAAGCAAATAATTAACTCGCACAACTTGGCCAGGCGGCCAATTATGTTGATGGCCCAATAACATATTTGGCTCAATTAAATCAACACACGGCCCCTTTTGCATTGAAATAAATAAACAATAAGCCAAAAACAACATCAACAAAAAGCAACGAAAACTTTTTCAGCCTACTGTCGAAACCGACAAAACAACAAAAACAACTTTGGCCCAAAAGTTTTGCAACTCAAACTCAAACACAAACTTTTGGCTGCCTATTAGCCGGGGCATGCCTTGCGTCTCATGCCACATGCGTGTTGTCAAATTATCTGGGGAAATTATTTTTTAACACGCACTAAACACAATGCGACAAATGGGCTAAATGTAGATGTTCCATGGGGACAGCATGGAAAATGTGAGAGATCTAAAGTTGAACAAAATCTTTTCTTTTTTTTAGCTTCAGTGTCAAGAAAAACTTTAGGCATTGCCAATTGAATTTAATGATTAATAAAATAAAAAAGCATGTAACTGCTGAATTCTTCTGCAGTTGTTTTTATTTTATTTATGCTAAACTTTATTTCATAGACTTGCTGCAATAAAATTTAACTACTGAGGTTGCTACAGCTAATAGAATAATTTAATAGACAGGTTTTGGTATACTGTTAATAAGGTGGGAGTTTTATTTGTAGTCTTTAAACAACAATACAAAGTTTCTTAATTGACGAATATTAAGATTGTTTAGCATTTTTATATTCATATTCATATTAATATAATATAAATAAAAAACGCAATTGACGAACACTCATACTCATTGATAAATTCTAAGAATAATGCCTAAAAGAATAAAGCCACTGCCCCTTTATCAATTTCTATCTTTTTTCTACCCCTAGCTAGGTACATATTTTAGGCATTATTCTTAGAATTTATCAATTTAGATATTTTAAGCCTTATTCTTAGAATTTAACAATTTATAATGACGGAAATGGCGTTCCTTTCTTCATGTATCTATATCTCGATCTATAGCCCCCACACTCTTAACTTTCAATTCTACCTATCTCTTCTTTCCTGACTCCCTCTGTGTGTTTCACCCATTTGCTTTTTATTCCTTGTTTCTTATTTAAACAAGTAAAACTTGAACATTTCCAGACGTTACGCTTACATTTATTTGGAGAATTGCATTTCCCCCTCTTTTGGGTGTGTGTAGGAGGATTGAAGTGTGGAGTAGGGAAATTCTGAAATTTGTTGACTATTTGCGGTCGCCAAACGAAATAGAATGCCGTTAATTAACTCAGCCAACAGTTTTAAGTGGCCAACAAAAATATTTGCTCTACAATTTGGCCAGGCTAACTAGAAGTAGTTCGCTGGTAGCTGGTTGTTTTGGTATGTCAGATGAAGTAACTACTGTTGGCTGCCACCTGCGGCTAGTTGTTGCACAAAAGGAAACGCAAGTTTGCGTTTAACTTGCCCACAAATCAAAACGGCAACAAAACAAGAAAGAAACAAAAAAAAAAAAAAACAACCACAAATAACCAACTTGAGTCGCATTTTTATGACTTTTTCATAAGTTTTGACTATTTCAGGTGGCACGCAAAGTAATTTTTCAATTTTATGCCACGCTGATAGGCATGCAACGATTTCCGCTGACTTGACAAATCGTGCAAAAATGAAATGTAAGCCTATATACAGAAAGTTTCTCTTCCCTCCTACTGCCACAGTAGGCATTACGTGCGCGTGCTACCAAATAAGGAAAGTTTCCTTTTGGCTAAGGTCCTGCAACTGTAGCTACAACCGTAACTGTAACTGAACTCTAGTAAAACTGGCTGATGATGATGCGGCATTACCGACGACCAGTCGGTGCCCCCAGCGGGATCCAGTGAACGCCTAATATGTTTAGGGCTTGCGGCTTACACTTAAGTGAAATCAACGAAAATTTAGCTGTTTACTTTGTAAGGAAAAATACTCAAATGATGGCGCGACTGCTAGATATTCTACAAATTAAAGAAAAATTTAAAAATATAATTTAATGCAATTTTAAATTAATATATTTTCTGAATTTTTCTTACTGATAAAATTCTATATAATTTGGCAGAGAACATTTACTTATTCTAAAAACTAAATATCAATTTTGTTCACAGTTTTTTTTTAGTTCTGAATCGAATTTTCAGAAATTATTTCGTCTGTGTCTGTCACACATAATTTCTAATTTTAAGGGGTGACCAATACACGTGTCCTTTAAATTAGTTCCGCTTCGAATGAAAGCAAATCTAATTTTACAATCTATGAATTTTTATCATCCCTTCACTTGCGTTGAATCTTGGAAAAATAATCTGAAAGGCTTTCTCTTATTATGAATTTATCAAATTTCTTAGCCAAATGTCTTTAGGGTTGTAATGTAAAAATAAAAAAAATAAGAAAATAATAGTATTTCAGAGACTAAATATAAACAATGAACAAACAAATAATTGCATAAATAAATATTAATAAAATATAGTTGAAATGTCTAATAAAGGTTACTTAAAAATAATAAATAAATTATACTTACTTATTAATAATAAATTATACATTTGTGAAAATTTAACTTAAAGTACAAGTATTTATATGAACTTAAGTAATATACAGTGTACATTTGACTTCTATATTCAAAATAATTTAGAATATTTGTGACCTTGTTACTGAGCTAATATACCCTTAAAAATTTGCTGCTAAGCTTAATCTACAATAATGCGGCGTAGCAAGAAATCACAGCAAAAGGGCTGCCATTCAGAAATGGGCCATTCATCACGAAATAAAACCAAGCTCCCAAGTTAGCTCCACCCAACCACTCAGTCACACATCCACTGAGCCACCCAGTGGGTTCTAGCTTGGACTGAAAAAGATGAATGACTTGACAAATGCGCTGGTCATGAATCAAATATCAATTTGACAGGCGGCAAACGGAGAAGTTTTAGCAGACCAAAGTCTTTGTCCTGTTGATGCTCAGGTGCTGCGTAATTCCTTGGCTTTTGTTATTTTATTTTTTTTGTTGCTTTGGTGCTGCCAACTTAATTCAATTTAATTGTGGCCAGCGTGAAAATGACGTATATGTAATGGAGCCAGCCAAAAAGTTTGACCAAAATCATTTTGATAAGCTCAAAGTTTAAGAGCTTGAATGCGAGGAAGCGGGAGCAAAGATTAATGAAAACTTTTCGGTTGCGTTGCAGTTGCAATTTAGCTGGTTGTTTATTAAGTTTAGCTACAAGTTAGATTGCCTTTCAACGAGTCTCTGTAATTTTGGTGTCAAAACTTGACGACGTTTCATTAGCAGGCAACAAGCAAGAGGAGGCGAGACACAAGTCGCGTCTGGGGATTTAAACACACAGAGCCACTTGCCCCACAGCGTGTTGCACATTAATTATAAACAGGAGCAGTGTCAGCAGTCGACGCTTTTTCCCAGGGGCCACGCTCTTTCTCTAGAAATAAGCCCAATCATGTTGATTAATAGTTTGCTACTGCTCTGAAATCTTCACGTCACAGGAACCTGCCCTGCACTAGATAAATGAAAATGAAAAACAAACAATTAAAGCAACAACAATAGCGTCACCTGTACCAACCGTATTTTATCAATAGACGTCCAGAGACCCTTCGTTTCCGGTTCTTAACTCATGCAAATAGTCTATTTCCTGACAGGCATTCAGAATGGCATTTTTTACATTTCATTTTTATTGCCACTGACCAAAGCGGAAGTTTTGGGTGCCAGCCTGACGCTGACTTTGCAAGTGCAATATGTTGCCCGTCGATAAAGCTGCTATGGATACTCCTCTATTTCGTGCCCCGCCCCCTTTCCCATACGCCTCGCCATTTACCATGCAAATCTATGCCAAATACAGCAACATTTATGCAATGCAAAACCGCCGCACACAAAAAACTGTAATACCTTTTGACTAGTATTTACCTCCCGAAACTTGGACTGAGGGTGGTTCCTATTCCCTACTCGTTGTATGGTAGCACACAAAAAACAGAGCACATTTCATTTGACTTCGTTCAGCGAGGGCGGTTTCAGAACATGGTTTTTTTATTTATATTAATTTTTAGTTGTATATAATTTGGTCACGAAATGTGTAAAGACAAACAAAACGGGTTGTAGAAAAAATATTTATGCTTGAAGAATTAGCGACGACAGCAGAAATATAGTTATAGAAATAAAACTCCCAATTTGCCTTTATAACTTATTTTAGAATTTATCTTATCCTTCTTAATGGCTTTTATTAAATCTAAATTTTACGTAAATAAATTTTATTTTTAGAATATTTTTTTTGATACAGTGACTTCCAGGTAATATGAACTTTTAAATGATTTACAAAAAGAAATTTTATCGAAGTCAGAAAAATATTTATAAAACTTAACTTTTCTAATTTGTGTACTCTGAATTATCAATATTTAAAGTCTTAAAACATTTCAAGCCACCCATCTAGTGCAGTTCAAGCTCCATAGCTTAGAAGCTTAAAAGCTTTTTGGGGCATCATTTACACCGTTCTCGTTGTTTTTGCACCGTTTTTTCCATTCAATATTTAAAAATGGATGCAAATGCCACAAAGAGCGAAGCGAGCAAACTACGTGGCAAGAAGGACGCATATTTAAACTATGTTGAGTTGTGCAAAGTGAAATGGAAATGGCAATGGCAATAAGGGAAGAGAGTAGCATAGTAGGTAGGTAGGTGGCAAGTGTTGCAACATGCGTGAGACCGACAAGTTGCATTGAGGTTGCGCTCAGTTTCTATGTCGCTGTTGAAATGTGGTATTTACTTAGTAAATGGGCAACGGAGCGAAACCAGTTGAAATGCGGTTGGGATTATTAAAAATTCCCTTAGCTAATGGTAGGTGCACCTTACTCTTACCCTTATCCTGCCCCACGCCATTCCTTTGTGTGTCATGCTTGATATGTGTGTGTGCAACTGATGCTCATTAGAGCGATGCTGACATATTTCTGGCTTTTTATTTTTAATGGAATGTCAGTTGCCACTTGCCTCTTGCCACATGCCACCCTCTCGACTAACAAATTTCAAACGTTTTACAGTTAAAAGCGCAACTCGAACCCTCAACTAAACCATCAATTTCTAATAATGTAATTTTGTAAACGTCATTTTGTAGCAACCCCCAAAAAACAGAGATGACGAAAGACGGAAAGTGGTTGAAACAGCTGCTGTTGCCCCTGCAACTTTTATCACGTGCCAAATGGAAATTTGCATTGTGGCAACTAAAAAATAAGTAAAGAAATGAAGAGAGAAAAAAAGTCTAACAAAGGCATTTACTCAAATATTTGCAAGTTGCAGCAAATGCCAAAATGATGACACAAGCGTAAACCATACTCAATTACTGGCCATGACACCTTACAGCTAACACAAAAATAAAGGGGGGCACAATTCATTTTACCACCCTCTCGAAATGCAAATAGAAATGCCAGCAACATTCGCACGCTTTCACTGAGTAAGGGATGAGTACAGAAATATACCTTAAGGGTGTACCTTTCATTTCCATGGGTGCAAGAAATTAAAATCTAATAACACAGCTCAAAGCATAAATATTTGTTATACTTTCTTGCAACAGATCAGCCGGTTGCCGGTCGAATGAAGCTGATGAAGCAGCTCCCCGGTGGTTACAACCCTGCTGCATAGTTTACACAGTGTTGGGGGAATGAAAAAGGCATAAAAACAAATTATTACACACTCCAGGGTACATCAGCAGCAGGGAGCGAGGGCGGGGCAGAGGAGGAGGCGAGGGCGAAGGCGGTTGCTGCAACAGACAGAAGCGTAGGCAATGGCAACCTGTGCAACATTTACCTCAGATGCTTCAAGCCAAAGGCTTCTTTTGTCTGTTGCCTGTGCAACAACAATAACAACAACTCGATTTGCTCTTTGTTGTTTAGCCTTTTGTTTGGTGGTTGCAAGCGGCTGCTGCTGCTGCCACTGCTTATCCCATTCTTGTCGAGGGTTGCCAAAACAGTTGATCGATTGCAATTCCAAATAATTACACTTTTAGTTTGATCAATCGCTTGAATTCTTGATGTTGCAGTTATAAATGTCAGCGATGCAGTTCTATTTGATTGATTGACAATGGAAATGAACATTTCCTAAACAGATTTTTTACTGCATTAAATAAATGTGTGTGAGAAACTTTCCTGCTCAGACTTCTATTCTTAAACAGTCCCAAGTTAATCGTTTACTCTCATGATTTAAAACTGAACTGTTGGTTCAGTTCTATTAATAATTTAACTGCTTTTTAATTGTAAATAAAATTTTAAACACAATTTTGTTCCAACTTTAAAAAACCAAAATCTATAATCAGCCAATAGTAAAAGCGGGATTTTAGAAAATTACTGTCAATATTAATACACTTTAAACCAACCTCTTAGCTGAATATATTATTAGGTTTTTAACTTATTAATTTCCATTAGATTGAAAGTACTTAATCTTAGGACTAACTTGTTTAAATAAATAAATTAGTTGCACTTTCTGGCATATTTACTTTATTTTTATTTGTAAACTTACCTAGATGGCCTCATTAACCCATATCTATTGTAAATATTAAATTATTCATAGATACTTCTTAGGTAACCCTCTTGTCCTAGACCCTTTGCATTTCTGCGCTCAGAGACAGGGCTGAATGCTTAGATTTTGTCTACGGCAGGTCTATTACAGGTATACAAGCACTCACCCTGGAGCTAGTTTATCTAATACTCTCAACTTTTCTGGTTATTTTCATTTTTCCTCTTTATGTTTTTGTGAAATTTTAAATTTGATTTACTTGACTCAATTCGATTATGAGTGAAGTTTGCTTTGAGTCTTCTTATACATATAGTGTGTATGCTGAACTTGACAGTTGTTATGCCTGGTAATTTTAGCTGATCTGATTTTTGGCGCAATGAAAACTCTTTGAAATTTAATATGCAACTTGGCCCCATATCACATTTGTTGCCAGGCATCCCTTGTTCCCTTGTTTCCTTGTTCCATTGATCTACCCGGTAAGCCAATACAAAATCAATTATGGGAATCGACGCGCCTTGCAAAAAATACGAAAGCAACAACAAATGTTGCCTACATATATCATCGTGTGTGTGTGTGTTTGGATGTGTTTGTGTGTATTTTGTAAAGCATGGTCTAAGCCTGTGTAAAACCCACTGTAAGCGTTGCTCCTTCCCCTTGTGACAGTGTCCCTGGCCCCTTTTCTAAAACTATAATGGGCAGTGATGTCGCTGTCGTAGGCTTAAGTGTGTTTGACTGCGGCTAATATTTATTTCCGGCGAATAAATCCCCGAGCATGTGCACAACCCCACACACACATTGAAAGAGAGAAAGGGCATAAGAACAAGGGAAAAAAGTAAACCAGGTTATTAATTTCACAAAACTCTCTCCCTGCTAAACTCGTGACATTCTGCTTTCAGACTATGGCATTAGTTTTAGGGTACCCTCAGGTTATTGATAGCCCTCCCTCGGGTTGATCGGGGGTTGGGGCCCAGAGGGTTGGGGGCAGCAGTGAGGTTACGCACATCATAAATTCTCATGTTTGTTTTGTTGTTATAACTTTTATCACTTTGGCTACGTAGTTCAGCTGAACTAATGTCTATTTATTTAGCCAATTGTTAAGCTTTTTCCTTGTTTTTGTTGTCTCGTCTAATTAGTAAACAAATACATACACTTGTTTTATTTTTTTGACAGCTTACTAAGCTAAATAAATGTTTAAGGTCATTCATAACTATTTGCCAACAAAAACCAACTCGAAAACTTAATCGAAAGCAGTGTCATTGCAAAATGCAAAAGTTTTTGCTCTCTCTCTCTCTCTCTCGTCTTTTCTTTCTTCCTCATCTACATCTTTTTTACTATCCATCTTAATTTTTTTTCTGTTTTGCATAGTTTTTATATGCTGTGAGCTACGCCCAAAGTTATGCAAACAATATTTTGCTCACTAACCCAAAATAAAGCATGTGAAAATTCAAATGCAGTTCGCCTCAGGCATAAAATACCTAAGTTTATTTAGAAAGTTTGCGGAATATATACGAACACCAAGAGTACTTTATTATGTTTCCTGGGCGATATGTTAAATAGTTGTAGTGAACTTAAAATTAATTTCATAGTCTTAACAACTTGTATACAACACTTTTATTAAACTTATTTATATCAAACATAAAAGATTTTAAAAATTATATTTTGGTTACATTATAACTGAAATTTTTTTGGGAAATTCTTTTAAGTTAGGGTATTCACATAATTCCTTGAACTGAACTCAACACTCTCTGTTCTTGTTCATATTTATAAGCCGTGCAAAGCTATTTTGCTCTGACTCGGCTGTATTTTGCTTTTCTCTGTCTCTGCTTATTTTTTTGGCGTCTCTAGGCATCTTTGTCTTACTGGATGCTGTTCTGATTTATTTGCCATGTTTTCTTACCTTTCAGTTGCACAAAGAGCGCCTGAGGCAATGCGTTATGGCAAATAAAGAAATGCAAATAACTGGCCAGATTGAAGATTGGGAAAGGGATATAAAGCTCTTTCTAAGAAATGTGAAATGCAACAATGCAATTATTTTGTGTTTGCGAATAGTTTTATGCGTTGACTTGAGCTTGACTTTCGAAAATTAATTGCATACTTTGAGGCTAACGGCAGCTCATAAATACGCCATGCACGACCAAAACTTTTTAATTAGTTAGTTACACAAACAACATAACTGGCAACAACTGCAGTGAGTGCAACGAAGCGGTTGCGTTTGGCCAGCAGCAAAATTTAACAAATAAATTTGCCAATAAGCGAAAACTGCGCAGATGCCGAAGCAGGCAAAACATTTTAAAATATGCATTAAGCGCCAAAAAGTATGCAACAGCAACAACAAAAGCAATAAGCTGGCAACATCAACTCGGAACTCGAAACTGGGCACAAAGTGCGACTAGGGTACTAGGGATTTTCAGGCCCAGACTGCCTTGTTAGTGGCCAAAAATTATGGCTATAATTCTTCACACCGAGCGACAGCAAAGCATGGTAAAAGCACATCCAAGGAACGGAATTGAATAGATAGTTAAGAGAGCGAGAGATTGAAGAGAGCAAAAGAGAGCAAGAGGGTTAGAGGGATAAAATTTAGTATGGTAACAGCTAAGCAAAAACTTTTGCCAGGACATATTATAAATCTCATGATCTTTGAAAAACAATGCAAAGAACTTGAATTTATTTAGAATTTATGTTAGTCTTATTCGCGTAGTAGAAAAAAGTGGAGGTACCATAAATAAATTTAATATTAAAACAAATATGTAAAGCTAAAAACAATTGAATAAAAGTGAATCCATTACGAATTAAAAGTTTCGTAGTAATGCTTTAAAATGACGGCTTTATTTTGTAAAATAGAGCAAGGACGGAATACAGAATTCTCACATAAAACTCCACATTCGTATATACTCTATAGCTAATTCCGTATTCTCTTTAAGCCGCAAACCAATTTCATAGGAACCTCTAGCACGGTGCATCTAATCTTTGTCGTGTCAAAGGAATCATTCATTGAGAGCATTAAATACCGTGAGCTAGCGCCAAAAAGTATGCAGCAGATTTCCAACTGCATATGCTCGACTCCATATATCTGTCCCTCTGGGGGAATGGGGCTCTGTCCGTCTGTCTGTCCGTTTGAGTGCTGTCTACGGTGTCTGACATGTTTTAAGCATAAGTGCAACGCATTTAGCTGTCAGTGCTGCGTTGGGACTGCGTTTGGATCTTGGTCTTGGCTGACTGCCTTTAAAGCCCGTACAGAGCCAGTGATTCCCTCTTGCCCCATCCCAGAACTCAGCCTCTTCAGCCACCTAAATAAAGTGGACCAAACGAGGCCCGCCACCCATAAGCGTACTCTTCCCTTCATGATAGTGGAGCAAATTGAAAACTTTAAGTGTAGCAAAATATGAAATGGAGGACTCTGTTGGAGGACAATGTTCTCAACGTCATCAACATCATTGCCATCGTCGTCGTCGTCGTCGTTGCATGTGCATTAATAACGCCATCGTCCATTAAACGGCTCAGTTCCTGTGCGCATTTCCTCGTACCACACGCTTCCGGGCAACAGACGTTGGTAATGCGGACCAGCTGCCCATAAAATTAACGCACAAAATTAATACTTACACACACACCACATACATTTATACATATTATACTTTATTTTGTTGCACTGAAATTATTATTAAAACCAACCATCTGAAAAATATATGGGAAAAATAAGAATGTAGATGTTTTATTGAATTATCGAAGTTCTGACACCCTGGCAAAGCATTTCTTAATATTATACAGTACCAATTGTTTATTTACAATATTATACAAGTTCAAGAAAAATCTGCAAGCAAAAACTAATTTTTGCACGATTGAACCTATTGCATCTATGATATAATAGACTGATTCCGATTTTAAATTCAGTTCAACTGTTCATTCAAAATTGATTCTGATAATTTAATGATGTATATTAAATATATCAAATATAAACAAGTATTGTTAAACACATAAATAAATTTTATTATCAGAAATTTCATCCGTATATCCCTTTAAACTGTACAAAATATGTTAAGTACTCCCAGTAAGCGAATTTACAAAAATTCAACAAGATACAGCCGAGTGTTTAGGTTTATAAATAAACACATTATCACTGACAATTTTCTTTTCGTCTTACTTTGAGTCGATTAATAAAATTGAATTTTTTGAATATTTCAATTGATCTATTGAAGCAGATCGGAAATAAAATAGATACATATATACATATACATTAATCATTCATTGTCACTTCCATATAAGCCTCTTGAACCCTTTGTATACAGGGTCGAAAAATAGGAATTCATGGCAAATAATGTTGAAAATAAATTGAAGCTTAACGCAACTCCAACTTTAATGCCCCAACGGTCATATCCAGAATATTGACAGCTGCTTTTGCAGATGCAGTTGCACAATTGCAATTGCAGTTGCAGTTGTTTATCGGCTCAGATGCATTATTGCAATACGTAATGACGATTCATTTTAAATAGTTTCGCCAGCTGGAAAAAAATAAAACAACAAAAGAAATAACTGTTGCATATCTTTCAATGCAATTAAAAATTTCGAATAAAAGTTCAGTATATAAATTAGGGTATATTTGCTATAGGCAAATGTTTGTTTTAATTTTATTCTTTTTCTCGTGTTTAAATGAAGTATGATGTGTTGACCAGTGAAATCTATAAAATCAAGATGGATTACTTAAAAAGAAAATCTTTATTTAAAGCAAATGAAGTGTAATTTAATGAGTTTCTTATAATTTAATTGAATAAATTACAGAGAATTTTGTAGTGCAGTAGGCAACTTGCACTTATTTTATTTCCGAGTAAATAATTTTTTTTCCACAAACAAAAAATTACATGGCATAATTTTGCACATATGGCATTGGCAATGGGTTTTTATTTCTTTTGTATGGGTTGTGCAGCATCCGGCGCCACATAATTATAAAGTGCACATCGAACATTTATTGCCAGTCATAAATCAAAAAGTTATCGAAATAAAGCACAGAGTAGATAATCGTTTCGCCCTCGTTCGCTCGGGCGACACTTTTTACAACTTATTGGACTAATCACAGAGGCCAAAGCGAGACGGTAGATGCAGTACATTGTGAACAGGGTGCGAGGGGGGCACATAAAGTAGCTTGCGACACGCGACTTATCCTGACAACTCCCCCTGGAAACTGCAACTTGGGCAAAGGAAATATTTCGGGCACATTGTAAACCACGTTGGGTGCAGAGCAACCCTATTGGAACAGCAGCCAGACAGGACATTTGACGGCTTAGCGCCTCGTGTACTGTATTTTGTGAGCACGGGAAAAGGAGTGGGGCTCGGAATGAGGCAACAGCATGTCAACGTAGTCGCAGTCGTCGCCGGATAATGTCCGGCGGTCTGTTTTGTTGTTCGGATATCGCATGCCTCAGTGCCGTTGCAATTTGCAATTGAGTCTTTTAGCTAGAAGGCTGCAACTCACTCACACACACACACACACATTGAGATAGTACTTTATAGCGAGGCTTTACTGTATGTGCGCTGGCCACAGCACATTGGGTTAGGCCCAAAAACAGTGCGAGGAAGTCGGTAATTTATGGTTTTTTGAAGCGCCAAGTGGAAACGAGCCATGTGTCGCTTTGCATAAATTGCTTACGTTTTGTTTGCTTTGACTTAATGAGTGTGGGCGTGGCAGGCGAAGGAGGCGCTTAGCTATAAACAAGCAGAAAAGTTCCATTAAACTTTCGTGCTATAATATGGCAAACTACGGGAAAATTAAAATGAAACAAATTTAAAAGCATATTTTTCTATGGCAATATTTTTCCAAATAGATTTTCTCTCTATAATACAAAAAAATTATTAATTAGAATTCACTTTTAATTATTTTTAATATGTTTAATTTCGATAAAATTTTGCAACCGAATATATTCAAGCAAAACCAAATTTAAAAATTGTGTTTTGAATAATAAAAAGTAATTGCATAAATTTGATCTACAGTTGAACTTCCATGAAAAACTTTTTTGTTGGTTAAGATATCTCAACCAAACTGATAGATTATGCATACTGGACGGTCCTCGGAAACCTGACAAAATTTAGTAGAAGTCAGACGACTATATCATATAGCTGCCATAGGAACGATCAGTCGAAAATCCAGTCTCTCTATGAACAACTTTTTTCTTGGTTGAGATATCTCAACCAAACTGACAGAATATGCAAACGGGATGATTCTAGACATCCTGACCAAATTTGGTTGAAATCGGACTACTATATCATATAGCTGCCATAGGAACGATCAATCGAAAATTCTGTGTCTCTGTTGGTTGAGATATCAACCAAACTTACAGAATATGTAAACGGGATGGTCCTTGGCAACCTGGTCAAATTTGGTTTAAGTCGGTCTACTATATCATATAACTGCCATAGGAACGATCAGTCGAAAATCATGTTTTAGTATGACAAACTTTTTTACTTTTAGAGATATCTGAGCCAAGCTGACACAATATGCAAACGAGATGGTCCCATACATCCTCACCAAACTTGGTTAATTAATTATATTACAATTTATGGAGACTGGCACAGGGTATACAACAGTCGAGCAAACTCGACTGTAGCCGCGCCCACTTGTTTTTATATAACTTTCTATGATTTTACATCGTTTCGATTATGAAACGGAGGAAAAATAATAAAGAAATTATTATTATACTCTTGTTTGTGAGTACTTATTTAGTAAATAAATAATTTTAAAGGTGTACAAGCTTAAGGAAAAATAAAAAGCAATTGGAAAGATAAAAAACTGTTTCCGGGTATTGTAAGACCGGTTCACGAGCCTGTCCAAAATCCTGCTCTATGGTTTGAGTTATCAAAAGGAATTTTCTCTTAAATTCAGGATGGTACAATCTTTAATATAGAGGTCGCACTCTGCCCTTATTAGCTGCCTTAAGTCTGTAACTATTAGTGAGTTATTAGCTACAAACGCTGCTGTTTTATGTACAATGGTCGGCACATTTATATTGACAAACGGTCACTTTGTCTTTGTATTCCTTGTCAAATGGAAGGATATAACATGCTAAAAGTCTTTCGTTATCAAATAAAGTAGAGTACATTGCTTACAATTTTTTTTTTTAATTGCTTAAAACCATAATTAGTTCAATGCAAACAACTGTTTGGTCAAAATAAATATGACGACTAGTATGCTTTCCTGTCTCTCTCTCTCTCTCTCTTTCTGCTGTTTAAACTCCATTAACCTTCAGCTGGTTGTTACCCCCCGGCTAAAATCATTTACATTCCATTTACTTGGAACACCCCAGCGACCCTTCTATTACAAATATGAGAAGCACTGCACTTGACACTTTTTGGAACACTTTATTGAGTGCCCAAAAGCAGACTTGATGCCAGAGGCACAATGGCCAGAGGCAAACTTTGTTTTTCGGGTCGTTTCTTTGGTGAAATTCTTTGCGGAACGCAGTTCAATTTACAAATGAGTCAAAATGCCTGTGGCAAGTTCTGCTGCAGCTGGGTTTATTGTTAAAGAGCATGTGGCAAGTCGAGAGCAACAGCAAAGAGCAGCCATGGCAACAGTTTTAATTCAATTCCATTAAAAGTCGCAAAGACGTTGCACAGCTGTGCAAAAATTATAGCTCCCCGCTACTCTCCCTCTCTCTCTATTGCCTTTGCTTTCTCTTTCTCTAGCACAATCGCACTAATGTTTGATATCTCGCTGGAAACTAATGAAGCGCGCAGTGGAAACGCGAGGATTGATTGCTCCCCGGAGGCGCGGATGGCAGCGGCAGCCACTTGAAGCACAGAAAACAGTAAAATTGTTGCAATCATCAGGACCAAAAGTCAACCCCAAACCTCGACCCCAACCCCCTTGGTAGTTTGGCAGCAACCCCCCTCTTAAAAAAGGGACTTCCTTGCATTTACTAAGCCCAAACTGCACTTTCATGGATGTTTGATAATTTCCACTTACAGGGTTGACACAGCGCTGAGGGAGCATGGGCAACCCTGGGTAACTCCCCCGGCGTGGTTCCAGTTGCATAATAAGACTTGTTAAGTTGCCCGCTCGTTAAGATAAGTGAGCCGGCAAATGGCGACAAGTGCGAACTGAACATGCCACAATGATTACCAGCTTAAGATATTCGAATACTCGAATACTCGAATATTCGAATATGGGGTGCAGATGGATTCGTTGTGGCACAGCTTTAGCAGGGCAGGTTTCAAATCGGACAGCATTTATAACGACTCAAGATAGGAAATACTTTGTATATCTTATCAAAATAAATGGGTAAGAAACTTCATTTTGCAGCAGATAAAAGCAATTGTTGGAAATTAAGAATAGGGGAAGTAACTTGAAGGCAAATTTTTTCGGAAACTTAAGAAATTGGAAAACAAAAAATGGTGTACGGTTTTAAAAAGCTCTAAGATAATATAAAATATCTTTTGAAATGTGCTTCTAAATCAATGTATAATAACACAGTCTATAGTTAAGTTATTTTTAAGGTTTGGTGTAAACTTAAATAGTTATTAATTAATTGTATTGAGCAATTTAAAATGTGGCAACTAGATTCAGTTCCAAATTATCGATATTCTTATCATTGATATCGATCGTTTCTAGGAGCGAAATTCCCAATTAAAAATTAAAGTGATGTAAAGCTAATACTGAAAAATGTCTCTAAAAAAATAAATAAAAAAAGAGTTAAAAATTTTAAAGCATTTTTCACCATAGAAGTATTACTAAAGCCGTTTTTTTTTGCATCTGCGGCCTCATATGTATCAGAAAAAGTAAATTTGGCAACATATACAGAAGAATACTTCAATTCGTAGCCTATAATAAGTTAGAGTTCAACTAGTATAAATTCTTGGAAAAATTCTAAAAGTAACTGCAAAAGAATATTTTTAAAAATATTTGCTAGTTTTTTTTTAGAATTTTTTGAAAATCCTAAAAATGACAATTTTAACCCATTTTTCCTCATTTTAATGCAAAAAGTGCCTTTTTCGCAGTTTTCAAAAAATTCTAAAAAATACTAGCAAAAATATTTTTGAAAATTTTCTTTTGCAGTTACTCTTAGAATTGTTCCAAGAATTTTTTTGCATCAAAATATTTTTTGCAATAAATCGAGGAAAAAAGTTTTGAAATGTGACTGTTGGGAGCTGCCGAGCTTTTTCGGCAACTTTGCGCATTTGTCTTTAGATGAAAACAAGGGTCTATTTTCAATTATTCAGTTTATTAACATTACTTAAAAACTATGAGCGGTTGAATAACATTTATTTAATTTTTGACGCGTTCCCGTGGTTTTATTTTAATTGTTCTAAGATTTAGTTTTTTCTATCGCGAAGCACCGTTCGATTAGCGAGATAAAGTATAAGTGAAGTACAATGTAAGGCGAAATTCAAAAGTAAAAAAAATGTATGAGTGCAAAGCGCACGAGTGCAAAATGAGTGAAGTTAGAATAGCGGTTTCACAAAACAGAGCGATAGTTGAGCGCGAAAATGAATCGTATGAAATAAAAGATTACTGCTTTGCATCGCAGTCGTTGGGATCAGCTGTTGCTCCGAACAGTGACTTTTACATAAATTCGAAATTTTCGAAGGGTACTCAATGGGTTAAGGAAAGTTTTGTGTCATTCAATCGAAATTTAAACGACCTTTCCAAATATATTTTTTTTACTGTGATAACTTGACTTACATAGCAGTTAAAGCAAAAATAAGTGTGCATATTTTAAGCTGTGAGCCACCGTATGCCTAGAGCATTGAATAAAGATTGATGTCCAGACTATTCAGATAGTTCTATATACTGAATACAGACAATTACATTTTAAGAAAAGACTGTATAAGATTAATCTAAAATAAAATTTTAAATTTTACAAATGAATGTTTTTGTCTAAAACTCACCTCGATATAACCCTGAACGCTGTCGCACTGCTGGAGCACCAGAATGCTTGGATTGGCCTTCAGTTCATCTGGTGAACAGGGCGATAGGAATCCACTGTCCGCATCGCTGTGCGTGGAGATCGGTCGAGGTTTGCGTATCTTGTACTGGACATGGCGACTGGGCACGGGTCCCGGATTGAAAAGCACATAGTTGGACTCGATGGGTACGGTGTGGGCGCGTTGATCCTTGCGCTGTTGCTGCAACAACTGTTGCAGGTGCAACATGTGATCGGAGGTGACCAGCTCCGAGATGGCACGCTGCTCTGAATTGGATTTTTGATTGGTTTTCTTCGAGCCCGGACGAAAGGGCGATAGATTGAGAAATGTGAGCTTCTTTTTCATCGAATGATTTTGCTGTTGGGCAGAGGAACTGCCACTGGAGCTGGTTGAATTGCTGGATGTGGACGATTCAACCAGTGCTGTGGATGTGGTTTCCGTATCCTTTGACTCCTGACTATTGGACATACTGGGCAATGTTTCAAACTCATTTAGCAGCTGTTTATCCAGACTCTGCTGCTCGAGTTTGGCTTGCACCAACTGTTCGTTGCTGTAGGGATTCGGAATACCAATGTCCATGATGGTTGGCTCCATTTCAAAGTCACCCGGCTCGATGACAAAATAATTGTGATGCTTAAAACATGGCAAAGCACAGGCACTGGCTTCCGTTTCGACCTCTGCCTCACCGGAAGTCTCAATGATGATGGTCTCCTCCAGCTCCTCGACATCGTAAATTACCTCGGGCACCAGCTCCTCATCGTCCTCATCACAAACCAAATGCTGCTGGGAGCTAAACAGCGGATCACGCAGTCCATGTTTGGCACTGCCGGGATATCGCATTGCCTTTTCGTTGATAAAGTCCACGGGATCAAAAAGGCAATAATTATCCATATGCGAGGTGGCTGCTTTTCGCTGACGCACTGGCAAATTCTTAAGCTTTTCACTATAGTCAGCCGCATCGTCCTCATTGTTGTTGGCCAACTCTGGCGCCGGCGGCGGTGGGGATAATTCCTGGCTCACATGCATTTCAGTGCTGCTAACCTCTGATTGTTGTTGCTGCTGATGATGCAACGATTTCTGTGAGCCGCGATGCAATGTGGCAAAAAGTCCACGTGCTATGCAGTTTTTAAGCTCCGTGACACGACCCTTGTAGGGACTAGATTGCGCCGAGCTGCTAACGCCCAACTCCTCGAGTCCCAGCTGTTTACTGAGCTCCTTGCGCTCCTTTTTACTGAGCACCACCTTGCCCCGACTGGGTGTATTGGGTGCCGAGTGAAGGAGTCGCGATTCCCGTGAGGGTATCTGGGAGAGCGGTGGTGGCGTCGGTGGTGCTGGCTCGCGATAGCCCATGCTGGGCACCACAATGCTGGTGGCATAGCTGACGGGCAACTCACTGAAACTGGAAGCCACTGTCTCGACTTGGCTAAATTCCAACTCCATGTAGTTGCCATGACCTGGCAGCTGGTTATCAGTCCGCGAATGAGCCATTTTCTGGCTAGTTTTGGGCTTGGCGCCCAACTGCAATTGTAGTTGTTGTTGCTGTTGCTGCTGCTGTTGTTCCTCCTCGTTGGCATTGCGATCGGGACGCAGCGGCAACTTGCCACGGCTGCTGGACATGTTTGTTGCTTGCAAGTCCTGCTTATCCTGCGCGTTTTTCCACACTCATAATGGCAGCTCATTGCCCTAAGCTGACATTGTCCCGCTGCACTTTTTGCACTTGTTTTTCCATTTTCTTTTTGCACTTTGTAATTTAATTTAATATTTTCTCTACACTTTTTTAGGCGTTTCACAAAATTAATGGTTTCATAAATCTTCAGCTCAATGGTCAGTTTATATTTGTGTTTTTTTCAAAGCGCTACACAAAAATATGTACACAGGCGTTAATGGGGTTTTTAGCTGGACGACATAGACCGAGATCTGGGTTCAGCTGGGACCCAAGGGGGGAGCAAAAAAAAAAAAAAAGGGCTCACGCTTTGTACATTTGTTTTGTAATTGGATTTTTGAGCTGATGCATGTCAAAGTTAAATTAAAACTGACGACTGGGTAACCAACAAGAGTTTTCTATTTGTTTTTGTTTTTATTTTTTTTTCTGTATATTTCTGTTGTTTTTGAGTTTGTTAGGCAGCCCTTGAGCAAAGTCATGGTCATGACCAGGGTGTGGTTTTGTCTGTTTTTGAGTGATGCACAAACGGCACCAGCCACGGCCACTCGACCGCTTTATAATTTGTCTACAAAAGCAATTAACAGCCAAAAGGAAGTGCCGAAGAAGGAAGTGAGCACTGACTCTGACCCCAAAAACGCCCTAAACTAAAATTTAGTGTTCCCTGACGACTTCTAGACTTCCACTTGAAATATTAAATGTAAAACAATTTACTAATTTTCGGTTTAAAGTATTTCAACACAAAGATAAATTATTGGGAATAGATTAAAATAATTTAAGAACGCCGTCAAAAAGGCAACACTTTTTTTACACTAATACATTTGTAAATTATTTAACATTTTAAGCACCTTTAAACATCTTCAGATAGTTACTAAAAAAAAATTTAAAACAAATTAAAAATTTTCAAAAAGAGGAATTATTAAGAAAAATTGTACTTAAGAATCAAAAAAAAATGGAAACATTACATATAATACTTTGTACCCCTTTTCGGCTAAAAGCTATTTTTTATTTTTTTAATTTGTATGTTTTATTCAATCAAACTTTCTGCTACCTTTAGTGGCAGCTTTATTGTGCCGCAAAATATTGTTTATTCATACTTAACTCAAACTTTTAAATTAAAAAAAAAAATGTTATTAATATTTAATTTAAACTTTATGTACAATCACAAAAATTTCAGACCTGCCATAAGTTCAATAGACAATGAAATAAAACTTAAAAAAAAAAATGTCAGTATATTAGCTAAATGAATATATTTAAGTGAATGCAAATATGCATGTGTGAGAGAATGCCATGTTGAATGCATAGTTGAGCAATTCAAATACGTGTTAAACATGCCATATTTGATTTCACCTAAAAGAATTTCACAATTTCTCTTGTAAATAAAATCAATAGAATAAAGCAACTGCTGCGAATACTCAACTTAGAGATTCCCTGTGCTCAGCTCCAGTGCGAATTCAATGTATTTTAGACCTTTTCTTCCAGTTAAAATAGATAAAGGGTATGACAACTATTTTCTAAAGATGGAAACTATGCAACATTTAGTTTTGCTTAGAAATTGACATGCGAAATATATGCATAAATATGGTAAAAGTCTGATTGTGAATGTCTGAGTAATCATTCACTTGAAGCATGCAACAAACAGACTATAAAATATGCAACAACAAAGATTTCTGGCAAATGGAAAAAGTTTTATTGGCCGAACAAATTGAAAAGCGAACCGGACAAGCAAACAAGTAACTGGAAATTCTCGCACAGCTGGAATTCCAGTGAAACCAACAAGTTGCAAATTAAATGGCCGGAAAATGGAAATGGAGGCATCGCAGTTCTACTTGCCTCATTATGTGCCGCCGTCAGGTAAGTTTTCTGATTTTTTCTTCGCGCTGCCGTAAAGTATAAAAGTAATTTGCAATTAAAATGGTAATTTTTAATTGAATTGCGACGTTAAGTAGGCAACTAAATCTGAAAATCATGCTAATTACGAACAGTTGCAGCAGCAGCAAATGGCTAAGACCGTTTCGGGGCCAATGCATTTGGGCCAACTCTCGGTTTCTATGGCCGCAAGGCGACAGTTAAGACTCGATTCTGTTTAGAAGAAAGGGGACAAAGATGGAGCTGCAGCAGCTGCTGGCAAACTTGTTAAAGTGAAGGCAAAAAAAATGTCAAGATTTGTGCTTTGGCGTTTGATGTTATTGTTGTTGTTCTTGTTATTATTATTGTTGTAATTGCAGTGCTTCAAGCCACATGGCGACTGTGGCTTCTGTGTGCTCGTGCAGAAAAATCACACCCCATCTCATGCTTATTTCCTTGCCCTCTGTTTGTTGAATAACTGCCCCCGCATCTATCTCCTTTGGCTGCTGGCCATCAAACCGCAAACTTTACGAGTTGATAGCTGAAATAAAGTGGGCCATGCACTTCCCCCCCCGCCCCCCTCGTGGTGTACCACTCTCACTCTGACAACGACTTTAGCTACAATTCTGGTTGCTGCCGCCACTTCATGACATCATTTTATTTGCACTCAATCTCAGTCCTTGCGCCGACTGCACAAACTTCTCTGCGAAACTTGGTTAGAAATGCTCTTGATTCGTTGTTGGCCAACGCGTTAGTTCTTTACTTTTATTCTTTTGGCACTCAGCACTCCCCTTTTTAGTCCAACCTCTCTCGCCAAAAATGGTACTCAAAACGAAAAACTCAACTAGCAGAACTATTCAAATAGCTGCATACCCTGTTAAAACATTTAAGTTAAATTTATTTGAAAAACTATTTGTAGTTTAAAGCTAATTTATTTATTAATAATTTAATTTTTTAATATACCCTTAAAATCAGACATATAGAAAAATTAAGATTTTTTATTAAAAAGCATAGTTTTATTTTCAGATATAAAAACTAATTCAAACTTTTTATTTAACAGTTATTTCAAATTTTTATATATTGTTAACATATATATTTTGATGCCTAACAGCAACAATTTACTATATCATTCAAAATTTAAAGTAAATCTTACACTATTTTTCTAACATTAAGATTGAGGCGTCTGATAACTATCTGCCGGATATTTAGAAGTAAAAGGTATAGAAATTAATGTCAAATTTAAAAATAATTTAAATAATGTTAACTAAATTATAAATTAGAGGAGCCTTAAAAACATTTGATTTATACTAATGAAATGTATACTAATGCTAAAAGAAGGTGTTTCCAATAAAATTTGATAATTAGGTTTTGCTATTCGAACTTGTGTCAAAACATAACTAGGAATAATTTTTATGGGTTCTAGCTAAACTATTAAAATTAAATATAAAAAATATTAAAAATCGTATGGTAATAATAATAATAATAATAAATGTATTTTTAAATAAATATATTTTTAAATGCTACAAAGCAGACTGAGTTCCCATCAAACCGCTTCACAAAGTTAATATACCCTTTTCTAAGCCCCGACTTTGGGTAAAGTAGAATAAAGTGGTAAAGTCTGTTGTTGTAGTCGTCGAAATCGAGTAAGAAAGAGACAGACTGGCAAAGGAATGAGATGGCGAGATGGAGTGCAAAAAAAAGTACGTGCGTATGACAGTTTCAAACACTTGCAAAGACTTTTAAAGTATGCCGCGAGTTTCTCTCTTTAGTTTTTATAGAGGCAGGCGTCCAAATGTTGCATGCAACGAAACTTTTGGAACTCTGTTGTTATTTTTTTTTTTTTTGTGTGCATACTCGTAGAAAATTTGTCTAGAGGAAAAGCCAGCCGTTCCAAATGAAAATCTATGCGCAATTCAATTAAAGCGCAATTTGCAAGCAAGCGTCATATTTTAGTTATTTAACGACCCAATCCGGGCAGCTCAATTTTGTTGCTTGGTAGGTTTGGAGGCGGGAATTTGCACCCCGCCCATTTGTTGAACCCCCAGGAGTACCTCGAATTTAATAAGACTCATCAGTGCAAACGGAAATCGCTTGAGGAAATTGTATGTTTTAAGCAAAAGCAAAAGCATACATAATAAACTCATATAAAAGATTGTTGCATACTTCGGGGGAGCACAAAATGAGTTGTGCTAAGGGAAAGAGAAGTGGAGAGAAAAAGAGAGGGGGCAGGAGAAACTTGTAGCCAGTAAGAGTATAAATACCCACATTTGCAATTTGCAGAAAGGAAAAAATAGCTAGCATAGCCCCAGGCGGACCGCGCCGAAGAAGACGTCAACGTTAAGGACAAAAACGAACAAATATTATAAAAAAAAACAAAATAAGAAAGTAAGGAAAACGTTGCAGAAGTAAGAAAAAACAAGAGGCAGCAGGCCGAACTCTAGAGTCATAAAATTTATTAAATGCCTAAAAGTATGACAGCAATAGACAATTTATGGACAAGAGCAGGACGCAAAACAGAAGGGAAATATGGAAATTAGTTTGCTGCGCGTGGATCCTAGGCGAAAGCTGGGCAGGAAATCTGTGGACTTGGCTGCAGTTATTAAGAGAAAGCTAATCAAAATAAGAAAATAAATATAAATTTTACGGTGATTTTTCAAAGTAGTCGACTTTGTTCCCACTTTAATTTTCCTATAAATTTTGCATAAAATATTTTTAATGATCGATATTTTCATTTTTATAGAAAATGTATTTCAATGGAGAGCAGGTCGAAAACTGTTCATTACTTTAACTATTTACTTTATCTTTCTATGTCTAAAAAAAACATTTTTAAATTATAGGAAATAGTGGAAAAACCATAGTTAAGAATATATGAGATCTATTTAATTTGATTAATTAATGACATACATATTTGTTCTTTATTTTCTCTAACTTTCGAAGATGTTACTCTGCAAAAAGTTTGTCGAAATTGATGAGAAATAGAATTTGAGAACATTTACGAAGCTCAAATATATTCTACTTATTTAAGAAATATTGAATCTCTACAGTTTTTAAAATCTAATTATTTTAAAATTAAGAAAATGAACAAATTTTCTTAAAATATTAAATTTAAAAAAAAACCCAATAAAACATTTAAAACAAATTTAGAAAAGTTTCTGTGAGTGGTAATGGAAAAAAAAATGCAATAATAAAATTGGGAAGTAGTCGGAAATACTATAATATTAGTATATAGGCAAATGGATGTTTCTTAATGTTCTTCTCCCTCATTTAGTCATTAAACACATGAACTCAATTAATCAATATACCGCAACTAAGTAGCTCAATGGTAATTATAATAACAGCAAAACAAGGGAAACACGAGCAACACTTGTTTCTTCATTAATGAAATGGCCATTTGCACATTCCAAAAACACGAAAAAACAACGGAAACAAAAAGCTTTGCATATTTATAACATTTACACTAATTTAAAGTTGAATTCACTCCAGCACGAGCTCCCTTCGGACAGTGGCTTGGAAAACTCATTGTCAAGCTGCTCGAATTTGTTGCTTTATAATTTACAGAGACAGTCAGAGAGGAGAGTGAGAGAGTAAGTGAGAGAAGGAGAGACAAGGTGCTGCCATATGGTCACGTGTTAAACTCATAATTCAGGACAATCTCACGGACTATTAAATTTAACGTAAAAGACATTTGTTTGGATATGTCAGGTAAGAAGACGCGTACAGTTACTTTCAGAATTTTTTTAATTAAGCAGCTGCTATTTAAAGTTATTACAAAGGATTTTAATCCATTTGCAGGAGCCAAGTCTACAGACAAATGGCGCACAATCAATTCTCCGTGTCAACTTTTCGGGAAAACAATACAATTTTCTTCTGTGTAACAATGTCTTGCGCAATTTTCCACTACATCGGATTAAAATGTGATATGTTTGGGCTTGTTTACACACACACACACTTACGCACACATACAGGGGGGGATGAGGGACCGAATCAGACATGTGTTTGTTTACCAAGTTGGCAGCTTTGTTTGGGACTCACTCGCTGGAGTGGGTCTTAATTTCCGCTTCGTAAGCATTTCTTCTACTTTTTTTGGATCACACACAGCTTTCTTTTATATTTTTTTGCAGGGGGCAGACAACGTTTGTTTATTTTGGATTTGTTTGTCTTTTCCCCTTACAGCATTTCGTTTCGGGCTTTTTTTTTCGTCTTTTTGCTTGAGTACTTCCGGTTGCGCCGGAAGCTTTAATTGTTACAACTGGAAAATTGAATTGCAAAAAGCCCCTCAATATACTCATGAATAGCATTTCTAGCAATTGATTTATATAAATACTTGAAAGTAATTTGCGGAACATATTTCGTTCATTTCTTCACATTACTTTAAGCAGCTTTTCGCAATTTTCACACGTATCACCAAAATAGAGAAGCAAGAGAGAAACGCAGAGAGGAAGTTTTCTTCTTTTTTTTTTTGGCACCCGCCTAAAATTAGTCAGCACGTTTTGTGTTTGTGTTTGAGTTTCAGTTTGAGCTTGTGCACCTCGCTGGCAACGGTTGCCGCATAATAAGTATGGCAAACACACCAAGGGCCATGCAACCAGAATAAACTTATATATGCTTAAAGATGCTTGCAAACTTCCGTAAACATTTCTTGGGTCTTGCCCTGAGTCTACAAAATTAACATTATAAAAAAATACAATTTTTACTAAGTCAAATGTATATTTATATGAGATTTAATTGTATTCTGTTTTTTTATTTTTTTTTTTAACTTTTCTAAAAATTTGTTGAAAAATTTTTACTTTTTTATTTAAGTTTAAAGTGAGTTTATCAAAAATATTTGAGCATCAGCATAGAAAATTGTAATTTCAATACAATTAATTTACAGATAGAAACATGGAAACTTTAGTTAATTAAAACAAACACAATGAATAAGATAACAATAAGTCAATTATTATATATTAAATGCACAAACTCATTATTATCCAAGATAAATTATCAAAGTACATTAGGTTAATTAGATATTAATTTCTAATTAAACAATTGAAACTTAAAGACAACAGTAAACTTTTGGCAGTTAAATAAATTTGCAATTATGCTAATTCTAAGTTAGCCATATATAAAGCCAATTTTAATTTATTACCAATAATGTAAAACCGAATATATACATTTATAGTATATAATTTGTGTATTACAAACACTTTCTCTCTCTTTGTCAATCAAATTCTAATTCTTTATTGCTCATACAAATTCTCCAAGGTACACAAACAAATAAATAAAAATAAAACAATAGAAAATACGTTGTCTTTTGCAGCACCCCATTAGATGTATATAAATCACAGCTTTATATTTTCAGTCAATAATGTGCTGGAATCACACACAACTTTAACATTTCACATTCGCATCTTTCCGAGAATGTAACATTCACGCCTCCATACTTCCCACTCTTATTTCTCTCCTTCTTCGCTGGATATTGCCGCACAGCTTCATTATGGCACATCATCTAATCTAATTTAAGGCAGATGATGGCTGGTTGTTGCCTACATTTAGGCGCTGTAAGATTTCCGACTGATTTTTATTACCGACAACAAGGAAAACGGAACGAAAAGCGCAATAATCGAGGTTCGGCACGCACCAAGAGAAAACGACTAGAACGACTCGACTTTCACAAGGATTCACAAGAATCTAAGAGCCTATAAGCATGTGTATGTGTTTGGCTAAGCCAAAAGGACGACATTACATTTTATTATCTATTATTTTGTTGCGCCTAAAATGCCACTACATTAGCTCAAAAATCCCACAAGCACACACACACACACACACTGAGAGACAGGCCAGAGAGGTCAGGACTATTTGGTGGCGACATGACGTCGGAAGCCGCCAGCCGCAAAACGTAAACATTAAAACAGGAAACGGAAGTTGGTGCCACAGTCGAAAGCGGCAGACATTGTAATGTCGTACGGTGGTTATGATTATTTCGCCTCAGTGCCACGATATACCCCACACACAATCACACACACACTCATACACAGTCAAGGAGTATGTGTATGTTTTAGCATTTATTATTTGTGTTTTGCTTTATTTTTTTTTATTTTCATATTTTTGCTCCCGTCATTTTGCTGCCGTCTCACACTTTAGCACATTGTTTGCGTTACGTGTTTGCATACTTTTTTAGGCGACTTGCCCGGCAGCTAATTCTTTATGCATAAAGTGTTGGGATTTCCCTTTGTCGTCATGCATTGCAAATTACTTGTTAAAATATCTAAATATTTCCATTGCATTTTACACTATTCATTCACATTTCTGGCACCACCAAAGAAACATTCTTTATGTTAATCCACAGTTGTTAAAGAATGTTTCATTGCCGGCCAACTCGCAATACGGAAATTTACGCGCACAAAATCCAAGCGATTTCTTAAGGATTTTCTAAACGTAACGCTGCAAGGACGAACCGCGCGCCATCGTTGCTCAACGAGCACTGACTGAAAGGACACGGAAGCACATTTGACAGCAGCATTCAACAGCGGCATTTAAAGAATTTCCCTTTGGACTTTCTTGGGACATTTCTCGCATTGTCCTCGCTCACTGGAAAGGACCAACTGCAATTGACCTTAGCCTTCGATTTGCCGGCTTGGTTCAACGCACCAGCACCAGAGGGTTGCCCATTTCAATTGACCCCTTAGCAAAGGGAATTTTCCTCATGGGTAATTTCTATTCAAGGGGAAATATACTTGTGTTGCCTGTGGCATTGAAATGCCAAGGTTCTAACAGGTTGGCAAATTACGTGACAAGTTGTCAGGGGAAAACATTTTGAAAAGGTATACTTCTTCAGCTGGACATTTCCCCAACAGACTTTCCAGACTTGGTACATTCTTGATTTGCTCTTTATTTGTGAAATAAATCATAATAATAAATACGAAAAAACAAGCGTTAACTAATTTTCTTAATAATACAAAATAAAATTCTAGAACTTATTTTTAATATTTTATTCAATTTTAATATAAGTTGGTTGAGAGTATAGAAAATGTATAGTACTCTCAAAGCATCTTTTGCTATGTTAACTTTAAGCCAAAAACGTAGCAATGTAAGTCAGAAAAAACTTAACTCTTGAACTCTTAAGTCTTTAAAACTCGACACTAAAAAAAAAATGTTAATAAATAATAATTGTTTAGCTTATATTTCATAACAATAATTGTCTGTGTTTTGTCGGTTTCAATAAATAAATATGTATCATAACTATTATTATTCAATCTCAAACAAATCACTGAACTCTTATGCATTCCACTTATTTGAATTTGCTCAGTATGCTCTAATTTTTTATTGCTCAGATTTTTATGGTGTCTTGTTCATTAGAAAACAAATGACAAATAACACAAATACACCAATTTATATTTTTTCTATTTTAGGATGTGCTAACTATTATTTGCAAATTGCATAACTTAATTAATTAAATTAACCAGCCTGTCAGTATTAAATAAGTTAAAGTGCATTAAGTACAAAGGAAAGATAGACTTAAAAAAATGTATTTCTGTGCAGCTGTCAATTTTGAATTACAGAGATGAGGAATTCTCTTTCAACTTGTTTATGTTCTTTTCGTTTTGGTTTATATGTAGAAAGCAACTTCTTGCTATACATCATCATGTTTGTCCATTGATAACAGTGCCGAGAGACTCCCCATTGCGACTATAAAACAATAGAGAAGCAATTTCCATGCTCTGCGACACATGCAACAAAATAAAATGTAAATGGCACAGAAATTGCTAAAACCATCGAGGGAATTTTCGGCAATAACTATAAAATGTCCAAAGCGAACGCAGCCGTCGAGTCGCGTCTAGTCGCGTGCATGCAGTCAACCAGGACCAAGGACCAAGGAGCAAGGGTACAGAAACGAAGGGGGTGGCGGATGAAACAAGAGCGGGGGCAGTCGGCAAGGGACGTCATCGTTGTCGCAGTCATTGGGTAAAGGATTAAAAAAACGGCGACACAAAAATATTATCTCAATAGAACAATCTCAGGCGGGCAAGGACAAAAAACCGAAAATTAAGGGAAAATATACACACACACACACACTCACAAGCAAACAAAAACACACCTACACCCTTAAAAAAGCTTGATAAAAACAAAGTGAAAATTTATGCAAAACAAAGATAGAAAAAGCCTCGAAATAACAACGCATAGATACTTGAATGCCAAGGCAGATGCGGAAATAGGGAAGCGGCGATTGGCGAGAGGGTGTTTAAGGGTCAAAGGGTAAGCCAAATAACTAAACAGACAGTTGAGACACTTTTACTGATAATATTGTTTATAAAATCTTTTGAGTTACGTTTTTACACTCTTTGAGATTAAATAAAAACAAAAACTTTGTATACAAAGTTTGGCGAAGAAAGTATTTAAATGCGGGAATAAATAGGAATGTACATTTGTATGTATATGGAACGATATCTGCATATAGACTCTTCCAGGATACAGATACATTCGCAAATGTTTTCTTGCTTTAAAATTTATTATTATTAAAATGTCTTCAAAAAGAAATTAACAAGGGATCTAGCATCCTAAAAACAATTAAAATGAATCTAGAATAGTACAAGGATATTCATCTTTAAATTCAAAAACGATGAATTTTATACTTCAATAGATGCAATAGATGCAATATGCTCGTGTTTTTATTATTACATACAGTTGCAACTTTCTCTGTTTTTTATTGTAATTTTGTTAAAATTTTTTAATAAATTTAATTTAAGAAAACTATAAATTTCCTAAAATAATAAAGTTCATTTTAAAATTGGTTTGGGGCATGTCAGCCTTTGCGTGGTGAAGAAATTAAATAATTAGTAAGAAATTCTAAGTAAAAAAATAATAAAAACGAAATAATAAAATAACAAAACTCCTCTAGCTTCAAAATTAATTGACAAAAAAGTCCATATTTAACAACTTTTTTGAAAAGTTTCAAATATTGTCAAATATGCCAAATATTCATTGGTAACGATAACAGAAATTATTAATCTTACTAACTTCTGGCAACGCCTTGACAATACGTAGGCAATACCTTAAGTTGCCGGACTGATTAATACTGGACTATAGCCAGACTACTGCAAAAGTCCTTAATATATAGCAATAAAATAAGGGCAGTTTTACCTAAAAATTTGTGTGCTGTAATATTTTTAGGAAAAAGCAAAACACACTCTTGGAACTTTTAGAACCTCAGGATACTCCTAAGTTACCACTATTTTGATATTTTCAAACCGGCATATCATTTCTACTTATCGTGTTTTGCAACCATTGTATATGACAATTGCCCTTCAATCAAAGGAAATTGTTCATTGTAAACAATCAATATAAGAACTACACAATTTAACAGAAATCAATTCGAGAACTTATTTTTCTTCACAAGTAAAATCTTATTTTTCGTGGAATTTACGAACAGCTCATTTAAATTGTTTTCTTAATAATTTTTAAGTAAGTTTTACCCACAAATGTATTTCCTAGCAATATCATAGAAAAAAACCGAAACATACTTTTGAAAGTACTAAAATTTTTAAATAAAGTCCAACGAGTCCGAAATAAACTTAAGGATATTTCCAATTCAGCTAGTATACTCATATATTCTCATTTTAGCATGTTTTGCAACCATTGCAAATGGTTAAATATTTCCTTAACAAAAATGGGATATTCGGAATCAATATGCGGGCTTACTTATTGCCTTGAATAGGACTCCTAACATTTGTTAGGCAAGAATTTACTTAGCAGAGACACTCCAGATAGTTTCAATACTAGGCAATGCTTAGCTAAGATATCTACCTCAAAACGATTGTGAGTTGAGAAATAAACACATCTATGTGATACATTTTTTGTTAATAGATGGCGCTTTATTTTTGTAAATTTGAGTATAAATAAATGACAGGTAACAAGAAGTTACTAATGAAATCAGTTTTTTATTGTTAAAGTACTGCCAAATTATATGGGAAATATTCATTATAGTTCAAAATAATTAAAAAAATGTAAAACTAAACAATGATTTTTAAAATCAAAAAAAATCTATCTTTATCCAACTCTTTAATCAAATAAGAACAATTCAATGTGCATATTAGAAATCAATGCAAATTATATTTTAGTTTCAATTCGCTGTGCACATCTGTATGGCTTAACCCTCAGTTTTATCACAAAACTCCGCACCAGCTGACAAATAACCGTCGCGAGCCTGTCAAATTGGCAACACTCACAATTGCACAAACACACACACATATATATACACTCCTTCTTATGAAGTTCGCGACAAATTTGAAGCTGTCAATAAAAAGTGTTGTGATTTTCAAACTTTGCACTGTGGGCAATCAATTTAGGACAAGACAACTTGATTCCTTGCCAGCCGAAGACAAGTGCCAGGAGTTGGCCAAAACAATTAATCATTTCAATTTTCCAAACGACTTGGCAACGGCATTGAGGACAAAACAATTTGCCAGCCTGACTAACGAAAAGAAACAGTCAACCGTCAGGACACAATTGCAATGTCACCAGCTGCCATGTCCTTGTCCCAGGCATCCTTGGCTGATACTTGCATTTGCATGTTGCCGTAGGAGTTGCCTCTTACGCCCAAAACAAAATCACTTTGCGATTACAATGCGAGGGCTGTTTCATAATTCTCACTTTTATTTTTAACAGATACCATCTTTGTGACATCTTCTTTATTTGTTAGTTGGAAGCCCAAGGCAAGCAGCAAAATTTGTAAAAAATTTAAAAATAAAAATTAAATTAAAAAATAGTAAAAAATAAATAACTAATAATAATAATAGTAATGATATAATTTATAACATTCGTATCACAATAGATTTTTAAAATAACAACAATCGTAAGCTACAATTATAATTAAACTTATACTAATGCTAAAATTGTATATGATAACTCAGTACTATTACTTTTTTCGTATTTATTGCGAATTGTAAAATAGAGAGCAGAAATAAAATGCTGGATATAAATACAGATAAAAACAATTATCTTTGTCGGTTAGTTCGAAATAAAGCAAAACTCAGAAGTTTTAATAGTCTTGTCAATTATTTCTACCAATGCTAATTGAGTTTCACAAAATAAACTATTTATAACTGTTATTGAGAACTAACTTGGTCGTAATCGCTATTTCTAATTGCATTTATATAATCTACTTTATATAATAGTTGCGGCGTATTCAAAAACATTAAGTAGACGCAAGCCTTTTCAATAAAATTATACTGAGTTTCAGCAATAATACGGAAAACTGCTTTTGTGTCAATGTTAAGTCGTTTTGTTCATCATGTTAAGTTAATGCTTATGTAAATTGCTTAGATTAGCAATTGTTACTAAAAAAAATCATATTTAGCGGAGATATTAAGGGAGTAAATACATTTTAATCGCACTTGATAAGAATATGATACATTGACCTCCATACATTTTGTTATAATCAAAGCTTTTTACTTGAGAATCTCTCCCTCTAAGCCTGTGTGAATAAATATAAATTTAAAGTCTTTAAGATATACGTTTATAAGGTTTTAAAGCATTTTTTAACAAATCCGCAATTATTTTATATCAATTTAATAGACCCTTGCTTAACTTGTCGTCAAAATCAAAGCCAAATACTTGTATCTATTCATCTATTCATTTTAATTGAATTATTTTTACGGTTTTCTCTTCACTCTCTTTGTCTCATTGATCAATGCGAGAAGGCGTATTTCTGCATAAATAAAGCATAAATTAGATAGACGAATCCCCGAGGATATGGCGAAGGAATCAAATCAGGGCGACACTGGCTACATGTCCGGCATGCAAATGCTGCCGAAAGTAGGCTAGCCTGGCCATAATAAAATGAATTATGTTACTGCAAGCCGGTCTTAGGGTCAGGCGGAAGAGTCCAGGGTCAGGTTTCGTATTACATTTGGTGAGTTCATAAAGCGCAGTCAAGTTTGACCAATGTTTCGCCTCGTTGCGATGAGACGCATATACACAAATCTCATCGGCTTTGGTTTACCTTTTTTTCTGTCTGCTTTTTTCTCTTATTCCGTTTATTTGGTATTTTCTGAGTTCTCGAGCCCATAAAATGGCTCAAGTTTGTTTGGCTAAAGCGGTAAATTTACATGCAAGCCAAAACTTTGTTCTAGCCTTAAACGTCGAACTTGAACTATAATAAAAATCCAACGCATCCGCCCAACTTTCAACTCACATAAACATAAATTGCGGCTGTAATTTTCGGTCAGGTTGGCATTCAGCTTGTCTGTTTTTCTGTATTTGGGGGTTGCCAGAGACCTTCCCAACTCTTCAGTGTCTCCATGCCATGTTTGTGTTATTGTAATTGGGCTTAAGTGTGTCGGCGTGTTGTCATTACCCAACCTGCTTATCCCACCCAACAAGGAGTAACATTAAGTTTAATTTGTCTAATGCCCAAACCCTTTTATGCCATTATAGCACTTTAGGAATTTTGATAAAGCCTTAACACAAATAAATTAATGATCAAAATAAAACTGTTCTTAATAGTCTACATTATGATCCGTTATTTGGAATGCCTTTAAAAATTAAACCGTAATTTATGGACTATATACAACAAATCTCTTTAACAATTCTTTTAAGAACAACCGAACAAAATATGTCAATGCTCCTGCAATTTTAGGGATTTAATTATTCAATAACTTAATTAATAATAAATTAATTAATTATTTTCGTTTTACTCAATAAATTTTATCTTATTAAAATAATTTTTTTTTATCAATTATTTTTAACTTTTGTCATATTCATTTTGAAATTCCAGATATTTTAAATTTTTGTATGCTTATTCGATTTCAGTCAAATTTGATTTATTTCTTAGTTGGGCTGAAATCCCGGCAGTACTGCAATGCCGGGTCAACCCGTGACAGAGGTGGAGCAAGCTCCTAGCACTCCATCTGATTCCAAAAATCAGTTTAACATTTGCTGTCCTCCAATGGAGAGACTATCAGATGTTAAGCTGATAAGAACAGATAACTACACTTGATCTTAGCCAAAAGGCCGAGAAGCGATAACTGACACCGTGACAATGCCCATCACTCTATGCATCCATTACTATAACTATTTGTGAATTATAACAAAAACATGTTTGTGCATTGAGCATATTTGATGCGCCTACTTAAGGGTAGTTTTCCTAAGGGTTGCCTACAGTAGGGTGTCATTTTAATGTGCCTTCAACTTATAATTCACAACCAGTTCAGGTCTGTCCTCGGGTAAACTCTTTATGGTTTGTGGTGAATCTTCACTCTGGCTTCTCTTCAGTTGTCGAATAAATCTTTCGCCTTTTACTAAAGATTTCCGTGGAGAGGAGCACTCTAATGAGTCTAAATATTTAATTTTTAGTCCTGTGCCTGGCAGCGTAAGTCGCCGGGCCATTATGAAATGCATTATAATAATTATAATAACAAAAGAATACGAATATGGAATTATACTAAAAAGTTAGTTAAAGCCATAAGACCTTTCGTCATTGCTAATGTAGAAATCCAATTCTCAATTAATCCAAAAAGCTTGACACTTATTTGTCATTTTCATACTACAATATGTGCCTTTTAATCAATTTTAAAAAAAAGTATAAAATACTACCGAAGACATTTTGAAATTTTTGCAGTTACTATTTAAATTGTTTAAAAAAAAACTTTCTGCATCAAATCTTTTTTTTTTAAATCAAGAAAAAATATTGAAAAAGTAGACATTTACATAAATTTGAAATTTTCAATTTGTACCTAATGGGTTAAGGAAGGTCTTGTATCATTCAAACGGAATTTAAATGACCTTTCCATTGTTAGCAATAACGGAGCAAACAAGCTTGCTGTGCCAATACTTTTGTGTGTCACTGTCAACCTCGATTGACTTAATCGAAACACTTTCAAATCCTCGTCAATATTTTCGGTAAAATGCAACTTCCGTCCAAATAGCATGTTTTAAATTACAAGTTGTGACAGTAAAAATTTAAAAAATAAATATTAAACGATTTATTAATATACCAACCACCCCATACGCACTATTGATGTTGGTAATAAATTGCCTTAGTCCTACTTATTTTAGTTGGGATCGAGTGGCAATATGTATTTTATTATTGTGTTATTATATTCAGTCACGCTCGGACTCTTGAAATTTTTATAGGCACGGCTTATTATGTTTTTTTAGTGAATTTCTTTTTCTTTAAATTTTCTAAACTTTATAACTACAAAATTGCAAAGTCTAGCTAAAAATGGCAACACTGCTGGAAGTGTATTTCAACACCTTTGTGCCTATTGTTATTAAATTCTTCTAAATTTAATTCGACCACACAGTAGATGTTGAACCGAGTGTAAACACATGCCAACAAAATTTGGTAATCTTTCCTTAGAGAGTGCAATAACATTAGTTTTGAAATGTATTAAAATATGAGCCCTCTCGGGCTTCCAAAAATTGCCGTAGTGGACGGTATTTCACGTCCCCATGGCGGGGTATTGGTTAAAGTTTTCAACTAGCAATAATCGCACCTCAGTAGAACTTCATTGGTTACGATATCGCCTCTGCGCAAAGATAACTAAACATGGGTTTTCAAAATCGTTTCCATGCAGCAAACACTAGAACTAGTTGCGAATCGTAAGCATGCGATTTACAAAAAAATTTAATATACTTTTCGGCTGACTCTTTTCAGTTGCGAGTGTAAGGGAATGCAGGTAAAAATAATCAAATTAAGGGATGAAGATAGCTGAGGAATATTTTTAGCAGCTGCATTTTTATTGTTGTCATAGCTAGGAGCTATAGCTGACTATGTGTAGAGAGAATGGAAGACTTATATTTCTGAGTTAAACATTAGTTGCAATGTAGTTTAATTCAAAATATTTTGCAGTAATTTAACTGATACCTTAAATAAACTATTGAAAATCTGTCATAAATTTGTTTTTTTAACATAGCCTATGCCGTGTATACATAAAAAACTGCCAAATATTAATAAAATTAATGTTTTATTTGAAAAGTTATAAAATAACCTTTGTTTTTAAATTTTCAATTATAACTAGAAAAAAGTAATGTTTTGTATTTTGTATAACACTTTTGTGTACCTATTTTAATAATATTCAAAAATATTGTAAATATACATACATATACATATACAATAATTACGACTATAATTGAAAATTTTTAATATTTCATGTTTTTATCACATTGATTAAAAAGTGCTTTCACAGCTGAAACTTTAAACCCCTGGTTAAATAAAATGAATATTATTTTATGAGTTTTATACTGTCAGAATATACTCATATGATGCTCTTTAATCTAATAATTTTAATTGAAAGGAACTTACATGATTTAATATTTAAGATTGCTAATTATTAGATATAAAATACCCATAACTAACTAGCCCATAAATAGCTTATACTCACACTCATGATGCCCATTAAATCCTTAGTTATTATATTCATAAAGAGACCCCAATAACAATTACTTTTGGTTGTGTCATTAGCAATTTGAGCACCCTTTTTGGGCTGTTTAACTATTCACATATTTTGCCCAAAAATCTTCGCATACAGATAACGTTAAAACAACTGTCAGTCTATTATCTGAAATTATCTTCAAATTGCCGACAAAGTGTCGCACTTTTAGCAATTTAGCTTGCAAAGCTATTTACTTCAACAAAATAGTTTCCATCCTGCCGTTGAGGCGTCAATCTCAACCCCTAAGTCCATGCTCATCCAATGCTCATTAACTATTATCATTGTCCAATTTCGTTGCATATTTATGGAAGTTGAAAGCGTTGATTAAAATTCCCACTGCTTGAACAATGTAATGAAATTAATGAAAAATTCATGGAACGAGAAAAAACGGGACGACAACATGGCCGCTAAAAAGTGATTAGAATATTGGATATGGATGAGTGGGGGGAAGAAGAGGCAAAGCATGTGCCTCGAGTCGCCTACTCTAAAATGCTAAATAGCCACTTTTGCGGCAGACCCTAAGCAAGAATTTTTGTTCTATTCTATTTATTCTTTGTCATAAAAGATTGAACAACTTGTAGGCAAAGGCCAAGTGCTCAAGCTAACCCCCTGCGCTGAAAATCCTGCGCTCTCAAACTTAAAGTCAAGAGTGTCAAAGGCAGAAACTCAACGGCCCCGGTCCCGATATAAAAGAAGACTTGGGTACAAAGACAGCGAATACCGGAAATCCGTTTCATGACAAATGCGTCACATTGTCATGCCGGAGTGTTAAGGATGTCGAAGACAACGGGAGGGAGAAAGAGTAGGACGAATAAGCCGGCAAACAGGCTTCAATGAAGCAGCAGCACGTGACTCGCTGGCAGAGAGTACAAAAAAGAGAGCGCAGTGCCATCGACATTGACATTGACGGAGACAGACAGAGAGAGAGAGAGAGAAAGAGATACTACTGCGCCTGCGTCTAAAAACCCGGCAATCTCGACGTGCCGGCAGCTCAACTTCGGCGGAGCCTTGGCATTTTAATGAGAAATCCATATTTATGTTGTATGTTTTGCAAAAAAATAAAAATAAAAGAAACAACAACAAGAGAGCAACATTTGTTGTTGCGCCAAAAAGGTTGCAAGGCAGCATATGCTCCGAAAAGTGAAATTACTTTACTCGTAGTCATTGGGAGCAATGTGGGAAGAGAAAGCGAAAAGATTCTTACTGCTTTCGCCAGGACTCGTGTAGCGGCATTTTGTAATCATTTTTAATGGGCTGCGTCTTGAGGCGCCATATGGTGGTAATACCTATGGCAGTCCAAAAGGTACACCCAAAAACAGCGCAAATAACTGAATATTTTTTAAAATGTTTAATATTTTCATCACAATTGTGGGAAGAGACAGAAATCAACATTAGAAACCAAAGACATTAGCGTTTAGAAGATGCATTTTATAAAGCATATACGTATCAAGCAACCATTTGAAAATATGATTTTTGGCAATCAAATAAAGAATAATTTAAATGTTAAGAGTATTTAAATATTTAAACTTATGATACGGAAAGTAATGCATATATTAAATAACATAATATTATAAGCAAAATATTCTAATATTAATAAAATACCCAAATACCCAATACCATATTGTTAATTTTGCAAAATCAAAAGTATAGAAAAATAAAGTTTCCCAGATATAAGTAAATTAAAATTTACTGTAAACATTAAATTTGAATTAATTTAATATTAATTTTAATGTGTTATGTTTTAAGTTAATATAATATATTTTTAACACTTTTTATTATGTATTAAAATTTAAAAATTTCCAATATAATAAGTTAAATTTATTTTTACACATTTTGCATTACATATTAAAATTTTAAAATTCCCAAAATGACAATTGAAATTGTTTTATGAAGATAGAAATTAGACTAGCTTTATCAGCTTTTCCTAAACTTTGATTAGAGTACTCAAAGTCGTTTTTGAATTCATTCGCAGTCGTATTCGTATTTGCTTTTATTTCTCTTATTTGCCAAAAAATAAATGGACTTTTAACTATGCCACGTCGGCGTCGTGTCACAATAGAGTCATAACGCCATCATTCCGACAAAAGCCATAAAAATAGCGGCTTAAATAGCAACAGCATGTCTAGCATTTTTCCCCTTAGCCCGGACTCACAAAGACCAGAGAGCCCGGAGACATCGTGACGTCGTGCTTGCCACACAAAAACCGTCCACTTCACACTTTTTGCTCTGGCACTTTTTTGCCGGCTTTAATAAACGGGCAACAAACTCGTCAAAAATTTTATGCTTTTATTGTGCAAATAAAAACACGCGGAAACTACTTAATCAAGTTCCATTCGTAGCCGGGACCCAGACCCACATACATAGATACATGCCCTGGCTTCGGCGCCAACTCCGATTTTGACTCTGGCAAGCGGAAGCGACGTTTTGTATGCAACAGAAAGCAAAAACAAAGCCTGGCTAACAGCAACAGCAGCAGCAAACCTTGCCGACGCGGTCTGCCTTTTTTTTTTTGTGTTTGTAAGTGCAAAAACAACAAATGAAACACAACAGAAAAAAATTAACATGGGAATGCTGAAAGCTGAGACAACATGCAAGTCAAACCCAACTAAGAAAGCTAAATAAAACGATTTGCAGATGCTCTGTAGCTGTTAAAGTTGATGATAAAGTTAAACTCGAATTGATCTAGTGATTGATAAATATCGGAATTATTTGGAAATTAATAAGAGAATAATTCCAAAGATTATCTCAGAAATCTGTCTTGTAAATTATTGTTTATTTAATTCTTGTTTATTTGAAAAGTGACTACGCCATCTAACGTTTCAAAAATATCAGAATTATCTGAATCTTATAAAAAAACCTCTTTACGAGGTGAAAGTCTAGTGACGAAAACAGTTTTATGCCCCAAAATTTCTGATATCCAATTTTGTGACGAATAATATTAAGTTTTACATATAAATTATTTTAAAAAAAATTTTGGCACTCGGCACATTGCGCTAAAATGTCTCAATTCTTTATATCAAATAACACTCACTGTTTTGCGCAGTGCCGAATGCAAAATTTTTTTTAAAATAATTTATATGTAAAACTTAATATTATTCGTCACAAAATTGGATATCAGAAATTTTGGGGCATAAAACTGTTTTCGTCACTAGACTTTCACCTCGTAAAGAGGTTTTTTTTATAAGATATCAGTAATTTTTGAATAAGACATCAGAAATTTTTAAATCGCAATAAATTTTTAGAGTATAACCTTGTTAAAAGGTGCTTCTTGTTTGTACAAGCTAGAACGAACTGTCTGACAATACTGGTTCCCTTTACAAACACACATGCTTCTATGACACTTTGCTGCTGCTGTCCTATTCCAATTCTAAGTAAAATGTATACATTCAGTTAAGAAGTAATATCGACTAATATTCGACTAAATCATGAATAGTAACCCTAAATATATACCGATATTACTCTAATCGCAATTATAATATGGTTTTTCTGCCGCAAAAAGAATTCACCACTTGCAAGCAGTTTATTTCCGCAATGCGCTGCAAGCAGTGTACATACTGCATATGTACATGCAGAAGTGTAAAGGTAAAAGGTATATTCAGTTGATAGGTAATATCTTGCCCAAACGAATTTTGAGAGATATGTTTTATATGTCAAAAAACGCGGAATTGAATTGTCTACAACATATAATATATTAAAAAGTGATTTAAAGCACAGATTTTTCCTAAATCGAAAAAAAGTGTAAAAAAAACCTTATTTCACCTGTAGCTTTTTACCTGTGTTCTTTAGCAAAAAAGCTTACAGCTATGCTTAAAAGCCCTTCAAAATACATTTTCAACGATATATAAACCACATCTGTAGCTTCTATAGTTTGGATGCTAAAGGGGTTAATTTTAGCGGTTTTTAGCGATTTCCCGCTTAACTAGCTTTTTTCGAAAAAGTCGTAGAACAAACGTTTCTAGATTTTTGATCGGGAACAAGTCCTCATTCAAACTTTTAAGCTAAATCAACGATTTGATCCAAACAAACAAACAAACAGACAAACAAACAGACTGACTTTTCATCTCGTTTTGAGAAGGGCACCAAAAATTTCAAAATTAATTATCTTTTTAACCAGTAGTCGGATTTTCGAGGTGATCGAGGTGTCATTCGACGCGTATTTTTGATAAGAACAGTAAAAAATTAAAATAAATTTCAAAAAGGCTCCAATGGCTCCAGTTGCTCCAATAACTTAAATTTTTCCCCTTCCACTAACACCTGTTAATCTCACGAATCAGGTGCGTTTCCAAAAGTCTTAGTATGCACATTTGTAAGTTTAATTGATACCTTCCGATCGGTATATAACTCGACCTGATCGGACAGTCATAGCAAATTTTCCATTCTTCCTGTGTATATATGCTAGTCGCCTTCGCACCCTTCGTGCTGCTTTCGTCACTAGCGCGGACTGCCGTCCGCAGTGATAACAAGAGAATAATTTTACAGCCTTTCCCAGAAATTTCTCTTATAAATTGTTGTTTAACTATTGTTTATTTATTGTTTATTTGATAATAAACTACTCTAACGATTAACGATTAATAAATATCGGAACTATCTAAATAACAACAGAATAATTTTAAAGCTTGGCCCAAAAATCTCTTGTTAGAGTTGTTGTTTTTTATTTAAAATGTTTCTCAAAACTCAAGAAAAATGTAAAATAGCGATGTTTTAACCTTTCTGCCAAAACCAATAAATTGCTATCGTATCCTACTAAAAATATCCTTTATTAATTTTGAGTTTCAATTATCAATATCAGCCATAAGCTTACCTTTTCCATATTATGAAAACAATATTACTGTTTAACATAATATTTCTTTAGAAATGACTTTTACATCTTTAGACGTACAAGAGTATTATAAATTCTCTCTACCTATTATACTAGCTAGTTAAAATTTAGTTATTAGCCAAAATAAAATTGAACAACATCTATTCTCACCCGTTTGCATATCTTTTGACACGTCTTATACACCCGATTAAGCAATTATGTTGGCCGCACACTGCACTCTGACTGTGTGCCCAAAAAATAAAAACAAATGTTTCCATCTTCAAGTTGAGCTCAAATTTATGACAGCAATTAGCGGGCCAAAGGGGCGTGTCTTGGGAAAAGTACAAGTAGGGCTAGAAAACTCTTCAATTAATTTGTTGAGCAGCTCAGACAACAAAACGCGCGCATCAATCAAGACCCAGTCAAAGAGAGACCGAAAAACCTTCATGTTTTGGGTGTGAAAAATCGACTAATGGACAAGAGTTGGAGGTCAAATAGGAAAATGGTAAACTAAGAAAACAGGAAAAGGGAACACGTTAAATGTTGCCCAGTTTCGGTCGCGTGCCGCAACGGCAGCTCATAAATAAGCGTCTTCTTTTTAATTACCGCACTCAAGTTGAATTTTAAATGCCATCAAATTTGTCTATTGGCCAAAATAAAAATGAAAACGTGGTAAGACCTGTGTATGTAGGGAGCTCATTCACTTACCTGTATCGTTTCCGTTGCGGAGTATTTCCGATTATAGTCAACATGATGAAGGTTCGGCATACTGGTTTACTGACTCTCTGATAATGGCAACGGATAAGGGCCTTTTAACACGTGTCCTTGTCGTCCTTGTCGCTGCTGTGGGGGTTGCTCGAGATATGTCACTTTATGATACATTTGTGTTAATTTTCGTCGTCCTTCCCCCACAGAATGGTTTAATTTGACTGCAAAGAGAGCATAGTCGAAAAGGAAAATGTACAAAAATAAAGTGAATTCAAATTGTAGCTCAAGTTAGAAAAGTGTAAATTACTTTCTCCAGCCAACCCTTAGGGCTTGTTTACCCATGTCGATATTGTTAATACGCCACGTGTAACCCAGCGCACTGTTTGTTTGCAAAAGAGTACGACAGAAAGCTAGAGAGAGATAGACTATATATAGCGCTGTTGGGTTTGCCGGATTTATTGCCAAGTTTCTGCTACGTGCTTTGACTACATTTATAAGCTGAATACACACACAAAAAGCAATATAAGAGCACAAGAAAATCTGAGAGCTTTGACGCTCAGTTGATTACAAGTTTTTAATGCAGGAGTTCAAATATCTGATCGGACTTAAAATACGCTTGAAAGATAAGCAATCGAAAGTATGGCTGATTTCAGGATTCCAATTTTCCACAACAATATTCTGTCCTCTTTTCACGCTTATTCTTTTGGTTGTTATTATTTTTTCTATTACACAAAAACTTATAATTATTAATTAAATTCTTTAAATAAATCTCAAAATGAAAATAGTCAAATTTTTTATGTAATGATGACTATTTTCATAAAAACCAAATTATAAATTAAAATATATATATTCATATATTGCTATCATAGCGCATTATTTCCCCAATTGCTAAATAAAGATGTGCCTAACTGTGAATAACTAATTAGACAAAAGTTTCATTTATATGTTTGCTACTTGCATATTAACAACTTGCACACAGAAAGATAATAAAAGAATATATAAGACGAAAGCTCTCAAACTCCGCTCTGGTCGCTTAAAGTGGAAAAGCAAATGCGCAATTGCCTGTTTGACAGGGCTAATTGACTTTTGTAGCTGTCATAAATGTTGACACATTAAATGGATCCACAGGACGCGCAACAGCTGTCAACTGCGGGGAAATTTTGAACGCTTATTAAATTTTATGTGTAGACCATTTTACAAGCCAAATTTACGACTAACACCAACTATAAGGAATGATCGTAAAACCCATGTTAATTGGGCCACAGAAAGTTGAACCCCATTAACTGTGGCATATTTAACGACCATTGTTACAGTCTGTACTTGGTTAAATTCTATCGTTTCTTTCAAAACAGAGCCTTTGCCTTTCTTTTTGAAAATATATGTATATTGAGGTTGCCTTGATCAAACCACAGAAAGTTGAACCCCATTAACTGTGGCATATTTAACGACCATTGTTACAGTCTGTACTTGGTTAAATTCTATCGTTTCTTTCAAAACAGAGCCTTTGCCTTTCTTTTTGAAAATATATGTATATTGAGGTTGCCTTGATCAAACACACAGGAAAGCAAATAGATATTTATTTATTATTGGCCCGGCGACTTACGCTGCCAGGCACAGGACTAAAAATTACATATTTAGACTCATTAGAGTGCTCCTCTCCACGGAAATCTTTAGTAAAAGGCGAAAGATTTATTCGACAACTGAAGAGAAGCCAGAGTGAAGACTTACCACCAACCATATGGAGTTTACCCGAGGAGAGACCTAAACTGGTTGTGAATTATAAGTTCAAGGCACATTAAAATGACACACTATTGTAGGCAACCCTGAGGAAAACTTCCCCTAAGTAGGCGCATCAAATGTGCTCAATTTACAAACATATTTTTGTTATAATTCACAAATGGTTATAGTAATGGAAGCATAGAGTGATGGGCATTGTCACATTTCCAGTTATCGCTTCTCGGCCTTTTGGCTAAGATCAAGTGTAGTTATCTGTTCTTATCAGCTTAACATCTGATAGTTTCTCCATTGGAGGACAACAAATGTTAAACTGATTTTTGGAATCAGATGGAGTGCTAGGAGCTTGCTCCACCTCTGTCACGGGTTGACCCGGCATTGCAGTACTGCCGGGATTTCAGCCCAACTTAGATATAAATTTGAATAGGAAAGTAATAATTCGAGATTTTTGAATGTTTAATTATATAACCAAAGTGTTACTTGTAGTGACGAACGCAACCAGTGACAATTTCTCAGCATTGTTGATTCTATCGGGAAAATTATTGTAAACTTTTACTACTAAAAAAGTCTTACTATATGGTAGATTGAAAATACCCTTTTAAATCGCTGAAATGGCCAACTTTAATAAATTTCAGATGAGTTGTTTCCCCAAGCATATAATTAATTAAACACAACAACATCAACAGTAACAATAATAACAAGAAGAAGTTGATGTAGATGAAGATAATAGGAAGGAGATTGAAGCACTACTAAAAACAACAGCTACACATTTTGTGCCCTACGGGGCAGCAGCCAAGTTGGCTTATACGACGGGAGGTCCTTTTGCTCTCCATATGTTGTATGACCAAAATTTATTAGCTGCTTATGTATGTACAAATGTATATATGTGTGTATGAGTGCTGGAAAATGTGGGAGGGAAAGGTCTGTGTTTGTACGTGGTAAGCACATGTTAATCGCAAATCACAATGGTGCCATAAGCAAGCCCATTAAATGGACTGGACCTTTTGCTGGATATAAATTAAATGGTTTAATAATTGAGTTAGTGCAACTTCGGGCCAATACATTTTGACCTGAGGCGCTTAAAGTTGTGTGTTCTCGTACGGCTTATGCAAATTGTGTGTGGTATCAATCGAAATGCAACTGATTTAAGAGTCCTGCCACGCACTGACGCAGCACGCAGCAGACAGAAGTCTCACGCTCCAGTGAAGGGTCAGCACTTGGCAAATGCAAGTAAACTTCCGTCAAGTGGAATGCGGCAAGCGGCAAGTGGCAAGTAGCAAGTAGCAAGTGCCAGATGGCAGTTGGCTAAAAAAGGCAACTGCATACATAGTCATAAATTATGCAGCGACATAGTCAAAGGACAACAACGACGCCAACAAAAGCAGCAAGGACAAGGACATGCACATGCAAATTGCCAAGCCATTGCCCTGCTTGCCCCCTACCATGCCCACTCTCTCTCTCTCTTCCTACTCTGTATTAACTCCATAGAATACTCCAAATGGCTCAGCAGTTAATAAGCACAAGTGCGGGGGCGACCGGAGGCACTGCACTGCAGTGCAGCAGTTGCAAATTATGACAAACTGTACTACAAAGTAGTTTCTTTCCCCAGGATTCCATGTTGCTTGACGTCTCGCTCTAACTCTACTTGCGCATCACTGCACAATGTTTCAGGGAAAATTGTGCTAAGACAGCACAACTATTATGGTACAATTGGTACATGACTTTAAAGTGATACCGCACACAGAAAAAGAAAAGCCATTTTAACATCAAGTATAAAATACTTAATTTAAGTATGGGTTTTTTAAGTATGTATTCAGGAGCAAGCAGATTCGAAAAAACACATTTCAATCCCAATTGAATTCCCAATTCCCATTTCAATTCCCAAATCTTGACCTTTTGATAATATTCGTGCGCATTTGTTGAGATTTTACCCGAAATAATTGCATGCTGATAAGCTCAAATTTATATTTTTTAATTAATTTATTATGCTATTATTTATTATATTACAATATTCCTCTTTAATAAGCTAATCAAATGGTATAAAAGATCAACGAATTGCGTTCCGTATTTAGTTCGTTTTTAACATTCATGAGAATGCGTTTCATACACTTCGCAGCTAGCTTTGCTTTTGTGGTTTGTATTCTGAAGGACATTCACTACTTAAGTTTGTTGATTACTTTAACATTTTGCAGATCATTGTGGTTGCTGTTCCAATTAGGAATTTCAATAATGAATTGAAGGATGCTGCTGATCAGACACAAATCCTTCTCATTCAGGAAGCGATTAGGCAATCCTTTTCTGTCGCCAAAATGATTGTGGACAATAATTTGGCCGAACAACCGGTAACTGAAATGTGGGTAAATTTCATCGATCGTTGGGGAGCTCAAAATGAAAGCTTGGCACAAAACGAGACCCAAGTCTTAATATTTAAAAGTGAGATAAAAACACTGTTGACTAAACATCCGTATAAAGAACTTGACAGTTCAGAAAATCGTCGAATGGAAGGTCTTCTCTCCGACATGAATTCAAAATTCACAGAAATTGCAGCACATTGTTTAGCTCAATTTCAGACTCGGGCCACGGAAATGATACGTGTGGCCAAGGAAACTGGATATAATGACAATGCTCTCGATGAAATATACGATAAATTTGCTAGGGCTGTCGATTTTACTGACCGGAGAGACTTTTTTAATAAGTTGCACTCTTATTTGAATGGAAAAGTTGTGGATTTATAAAATGCTTATTAAACCATGATGCGAATAAAATTGAAAAAAAACTGTATAGAAAACTATTTCAAAATAAGTATCAAAATGGGTATATTAAATGATAATATTCAGTTAATTTATATTATTAATTTTAACATTTAATAGCAACCTTTGTCGGTATCAAAAATTATTTAAATAATTGGTTTTTGTGTTCTTAATGTTTTTTCTAATACATGTTGAGTAAGCAGAGAAGGTTCGACCAGAGAAGAAGTTCTTTTTATATAGCTTTCGATTATGTGAGGTACTTTTAAGCACGAGATGCTCAACCTAAACTAAATAAAGTAATTTCCACTTTAATTTATTAGCAATTAATACAACTTAACATTTAAAATAACACTTAATTCCAGAATTTTATCGATCTATATATGTATGTTGGACCACCTAAGAAATAGTTTTAATTGAGTTTTATAAAGTCAACAAAGAATATATTATGGTGGTAGGTTAATTGTGTCACCAAAACAATCTTTAAAAAAGTTTTCTTGCTGATATTACTTGTACGTCATTGCAGTCGGGTATTTCCACAAAAAAGGTCAACCGGGGTCACATAATTAAAAAAAATTATACATATATTTGAATATGAAAACAATCAACATGATAGATTTTGAGTGAAAAAATAATTGCAAAAATATAAATTTTGATTAAGTTATTGTTTTGAACTTTAAAGTCATAGGAATTACACGATCACGCTTTATGTATTCTAGTCTTCAGGAAACCAATAACGGCATTGCCATTTTAACTATTTAATAGCTGGACATTGTGGCAGTCAGTGTAAACTCAAAAGCAACTCTATTTTCATGATCAACAAGAAGCTATATGATTTGACCAGAATCCCTTCATGTTTATTTTATATAATTGCCAGCACAATCAACCCAAACACAGAACACATTGTAAAAAGTGGAATGAAAAAATGGCTATGGGAATGAGATTCGCGCTGCAGGATTCAGATATTTTCACTTTTTTGTACATCATTTAGTGCATTCAGAACTTCCCCATGTTTCCATATAAAAGTTCAGGCGTGATGCCCTTTGCTATCTATCGTTTCATGGTTGACGTCCGTTGTCTAAAGCAAGTGATTAAAAGGCGATAAGGTCAAAATTCTCATCATTATAGTTTCCCCGCAATGCGTTACTATGGCAATTTATTAAAAAGAATTTGCCCTTGTGTTGTGCTTTTTACATTCCTTTAGCTTATCAATTTATAGGCTAATGATATTTATTATTTGGTGGGTAGGTAGTTATTAAATCCGTGATATTTCAATTTAAGATCTTCAAATCTTTCAAAATAAGTAAAAAAAACAGAAAAAAAGCCATTCTAAAATCAAGTTTAAAATACTTATTTTAAGTATTTGTGCAATATAATTAAGCCTGTTTCAGGATTAAAAAAATACGCCAAAAATTACTTGATTCAAGCTAAAAAACTCTTAAAATTCACTCTCGGTCTCTCTCATTTCAACTGGTCCGTTGGTTCAGTGGTTAGAGTCGCCGCCCGAAAAGTTAAAAAATAAAAAAAAAAAAAAACCTAATATTAAAAAAAAATTTGACAAAAAAATTTTATTCTAGCCTGAATTACACAATTTCAAAATTGAATTCGGGATTTAAAGAATCAAGTATTTCATACTTGGTTTAAGAAAATCCGAAATTACCCCACATCTGACGTCGTTTCGGATTGAATGTATGATATCAAAACAGATTATGAATACATAATGATAAACATTTGTATAGCTCGTAAATTTTTTAATTCAGATTCAGATTTATTAAGATTTCAGGTATGTTCGCATTTTGCCTATCGGTTAAGCGACAATGTCTTTATCGGGTTCGGAACTGTTTTCGATTTCAGGTTTGTTTCGGTTTCGAAATGGCGGTAAGATTTTTGTTCACAAAAAAAAATTTGTTAGAAAATAGTTAAAAATATGTTAACTTGCAAACAAAAATTCTTTTGTTATAGGTTTTATTGTCTGGTATTTTAATCCCTGTTTTTAACTATTATAAATCAATTAACACTCTGTCTAGTAAATATTATAACATTTATGTACTCGTAATTCCCTCTGATCTCTCAATGTGCGGCTTTTGCGGGGCGACAGATAATCCGATTAAATTTAATGAAATAAAGCTATTAATCGGATTATTGTCATGCAACAATTTTGCTAAATTAAAAAAAATAATTCTCTTAATAGTAAAGATTACTTCAAAAACCTTCTACAATATGTACAAAAAAGTTTTGAAATTAATATTCTTATTTGAATGAGATACAAAATTGCATTATTTGATAGCCATAATAGGAAATGCGGTACTTGAAACTTATTTGACTCATTGTAATCTAAATGCTTCTATTCTGCAGTTTGCCAGAATAATGCCAGCTGGAAGACGACAAGTTTTTATCCAAACTTACATCGTACAGCAACTTAGCACAAACTTTATGAGAAACTATCCGCGCCAGACTTAGGGCAAAAAACTTGTGCTCCAAGTTGAAGCTAAATATAAGTTGAAACCCAACAGGTTAAGTACAACCGAATTCCGACTTTCACAGACAGCTGCCAGCTAATTGCATCAGCAACAACAACTGTATAAAAACAAAAGCAACAACTGCTTATAGTTATGACAATTTACAGCGCCCTCTCTCCATTCTTAAAGTTGTCGTCCCTTGACAATGTTCAGGGACATTAACTTGGCTCATTGTTGTTGGAGCAACAACTGATGAGGATATTTTCGTGCGAGAAAACCTTAATGAAGTTTACAATTACTGTGCAGCAATTTAATTAGATTAAATGAAGTTCTGAGCTCGGAAACTCCAACAACAAAAATAACACAAAATTGTTAACTTTTGACAAAGTTCAAGCCATTTGTCAGCCGCAGTCATCGCCACAGCCGCCAAAAACTTTGCGAAAATGCCGACAGATCTAAAAATATATATATATGAAAAAGAGACAGTGAAAAAACACAGAAATCAATAAATAAGACAGGGGCACTCTTGACTAAGCCCAATGCGAAAACGTAAACCCAACAACAACAACAAAAACCGAAATATCAACCAAAACAGAAAGAAAAAATTGAGAAAGACGACCGTAACAACAATAAAAATTTATTGTTATCCTCAAAAACAACTGAAACAATCAGCAATAAACACAAAAAATGCGAAACTCATAAGTATTGCTGGTTATTTAATGCTCTATCTATACATGAAAGACATTTAAGAGAAACACATCTGAAAAACACTGAAGAAATCACAAGTATTTATAGTGGAATTAAACCATTTTTTTAACGTAATGAATAAACAGGTTTAATTATTTTTTAAGTAGAGTATAAAAAGGAACTGTTAACTTTTTTTATACAAAGTACAGGAACTAAAAATTTTAATTATACATTTCATTATAAGTTTTTAAATAAAAATTTAATAAAATAAAATTGATATTTTGAACAATTTTTATCAGAGCTATCTTTGGCAACCGAATCTTCATGTATCATAACAAAATCATATTACCCTTCGTGTGAAAGAGTGTAAACAACGCAAATAAAATGAAAATCAGCAAAATATCAGCGGAGTGTGTGAGCCAAGTAATTTAAGCGTAGCATACTTTTAGGCCGCGAAATGCGTGCAAATACTTCTTGAGCAGCGCTTTTATCCACAAGTCTGCCAAGGACTTAACGCGGCTGTTTTTTAGGTGTATTAAGCTGCGGCACAGAAATTGCCGGCTAGGCAGTTTAAACCTGGATAATACAAACTTTGCCAGCTGCGATTTTCAATTCAGAAGAAAAACAAAAACAAACAAGGCAAAAAACACGGGGTCATAACGGTACAAACAACAAGAAAAAAAGGACAGCACCCTAAACAAGTATTCGGCTTGAACTGAAAGGAAAACCCTTGAAATTTGAAGTGGATGCGGAACACGAGTTGGCCATGTTACCCACTTGTTTACGCTTGTAGTTTTTCAATTGAATTTTTGGCCCCATCGAAAATTTGGCAACGAGTGTGAAAGAGATTGAATATTTTGGTAACAAGAGAGGGAGAGAGAGAGAGGGGCGGAAAAAGCAACAATTTGGCAAAGCAACAAATTATGCGCACTGTGCAGACACTGCAACAAATCTAATAAAAAATTAACAAACCCAAAAACTGAATCCAGACTCATATATGGCCACTTGCATTGCTGGCTACCTGTTCGAACAGACGTCACAGGACAAAGGACACAGGACACCCTCTGTCCGTGAATTGCTATGCACAGAGAACCAAAATCGAAAAGCGCGCAAAATGCAGGCCAAATGGGGTTACAAAATAGCAACGTCAATTCCCAGTGGATATTCAAAAGGAGCGTACAGTGGCAAAATAAATATTAATATTGCTATTACTTTTGGTCTTACATTTTTCGGAGTCGCAAAAAAAAGGCCTGATAATGATAAAAAAATTATAAGAAAATAGTTAGTCGATTGAAGGAATAGTACGCTTTTATATCAGACAAAGATAGTTTTTAAATAATTTTAATTTTTATAATAAATTTACACATCCAAAGATCAAATATAATAACTTTTTTAGTACATTCTTTTTATGAAAAAATGTTTTATGGATTAAATTGACTGAACTAATAAGACATATTCATTATTTAAAGAAATAAAAACTGTACAATTTAATTTTAATATAATATATAAGCATTGACACCACTGTGCAGTGGCTGTGAATTCAAATGGTGGGGTCGCTTCAAATGACAGCGACTGAAATTGAAGTTGGCAATCGTTTTTCGAGGGTTGGTTTTAAAATGCAAACACCCAAACCAGGGTTCAATATGCGACAGGGACAGCCGAGCATAGAGCACAGAGCACAGGACAGAAGGCATAGAGCGGAGGTCGTTTCAGTTGGCAGGCTGGAAGTTTGGGGGTCCTGGCCTTGCATAGCTTTACATAACGCAGGACAGCACGTGTTCTGTTATGCCGTTGTCCTCTGAAACCAATTGGGACACCGCCTGTCAATGTCTAGGCTCAGTTCTACTTATGTTTATCATTTCCCATTCAACTGAACGACCGATAACCAAACAAAGCGCATTTATCTCAACGCAGCTAAATCAAGCCTAAATCGAGTCCTTTTGTCGCGTGTCAAGAAATCAAGCGAGCGTTTTTTGGATTTGCCACAAGAATCTGGTGGCAACACGAAAATTAAGAGTCAACGGAAACCCGCTAAACAATAGCGGAAATAATTTTATTACACTTGGCGTATTTGCATGAACCAACAGCCATAAAGACGTCTGTGAAACGAAGCAACCCATTTTACTTCGTGGCCTCAATAACAAGACATTTCAAGTGCTAATGAGCAGGCGGCACTAAATGACTTCTTTTATTTTTAAAACGAAACGGAAAAGGTGAAACAAGACTTTGAATAGATTGTAGTTATAGAAAGTGTTCATGCAAAAAATGATTTTAAGTTCTTAATTGTTTTTAAATACTCTTAGATTTTTTGAGTCTTAGTAATCATAGAATCGAACTCTACATAAAATATGAAAGTGTATAAAATGTGTGTATTTTTTTTGCAATAATCATTCAATTCTATACATTCTTTGTAAAGAATTTAACACTCATAAAATTTTTAAATTTTGTAAATCAACTTTCTACTAGAATCTTAGCTTTCTTCTGCATAAAAACCAGGGACATCAAATAATGATTATTTGTTTTGTTTTTTTTTGTAATCAAAAAATCATTCACTTCTAATAACTTTAAGACACCGAGAAAAATTCCAATATTCCTCTCTATGGCTTATTTATGCATTTTCACCATTATTAAAAGTTTTTCAAGTTTTATAGATTTGTTTACAAAATAATGATGAATTTTAAGTTATACTTTATTTCTCAAGCAATAATCATTATTTTTGAGCAAAAAAAAAACTTATGGAATAATCATTATTCATTAAAGTTAATAATGATTTTGTGAACAAATCTATAAAACTTGGATATAATTATTATTTCAAAATTTGTTTAATATCACTTATAATGATTACAGTCCCTGATAAAAACCAAAGAAATTTTAAAGTGTTGTGTATGAAAGATATGTAGCCGTCTGCTTAGCTCTCAATTTGGCTCATATTTTATTAAAGCGCAAGTGTAAAATGAACGAAAGGAAAGAAAACGGAGACAAAATGCTGTGCTCGGTTGAGTTTGAACAGAGTTCAGCTAAGCGTTTTGTTGCATTGGATTTATGCGTCTTTTGATAACTAATTCCCTTTGGGCAGCTGTCAACAGGCAGATAAACTGCCAAGGCAACTCCCAAAGCAACCAATAAATGTTAAAGAGCAAAAGATTTTTTAAATCTTGAACAAGATGAAAAACTTAAAGTTCACTACGAATTGGAACTTACATTTCTAGAGTTGTGGAAATAACAAACATATTAAATGTTCCGCATTTCAAAGTAATCGTTGAGTAACTGAGAATGACTGGCAAAGTGTCAGATTGTCAGACTGGTTGACTGTCTAACTGCCAATCATATTAATTTGCTGTTAAATGGCAACCCTGATGGAATTTTCTTTTTGGGGGTTGCGGCTGCTTAACGCATGTCCAAATGTGCCGAAAAAATGGCCAAAAACAATTTGAGGCAATCAGCTGCCGCGTACGTGACATGAGCTTCCAGTTTTCTCCCTACTGCCAACAACTATTGATAACAGTGCGAAAGAAAAGTTGGAAAATGTAGTGCAAAATGCAAACAGCTGCTGCCCAGTCGCCTTCATAAGGAGGGGACAAGAGACCGTTGCAAATGTCAATGAACTCGCCCCAAATGCTGCTAACGAGCACGTGAGCCAAGTGTACCGGAAAATGAGCTAATTTACTCTCCAATTTCTGTTAGTTTCTTGAGTCTTTGAGCTCTTGGACAGCCTGGGCCACGTGTTCGTGCATCCAGCAAAAAGTCAAGAAATTCAATTTGAAACATAAATCATGCCAGACATCAGATGAGCACGCAATCAGCTGTTTGTCACAGTGCAGGTTAGGAACATTATGGAATGGAACAGCATAAAATGGGATAAAATGGCATTGGCTGGACTGTGGGATCATGTCAATCAAGCCACAAAAACAACATGAGTCCCTAGGGTTGAGAGCGCCAGACATGAGAATATGCTTGGGGTTGTATCTGGGTACTTATCGGTTGTAACAGTCCAAGAGATACCCTACAATATGGAAAATAATGTACTTATGGTGACTAATATCTCAAAAAGTATTTAAGTATTTTAAATTTAATTTTAAAAGAAAAAGTTTTTATACGCGTTACTTAAAAAATAATTAAAAGGGTATAATATATTTATTTCAATGTATCTAACGGGGAGAAGGAAGCATCTCCGACCCTATAAAGTACACATATTCTTGATCAGCATCAACAGCCGAGTTGATATAGACAAGTCCGTCTCTCCGCCCATAAGAGCTAGAGCAACCAAACTTGGCATGCAGATCAAGTTTATTTCAAGTTTCAAGATCAAGTTATTTTCGGCCTCCGGAAATTGCGATAAATGCACAGCTTTTAAGATATTACTATAGAATATTTTTTTCAAATTAACGATAACTACTATTTTTATCTATCATACTACTTAATCGTAACAAGATCAGACAAATAGAGATGTGGTAATGGCTGATTTAAGGATATTAAGCAATTAGAAAAATTAAACATTAAAAAGTATGCACTTCTCGTTCTTGTAAACTTGTAAACCGACTCACATCTTTCTCCTGCCTTTCTGTGCAGGGTATAAAAATTGAAGCTAGCGATTTATCGATGGCTTCGATGTAGGCGATAATTCATTTAACAATGTGTGGCATGCGTTTAAGCCTTGGGGCTATTGTTGCCCTTGGATGCTTGGCCATTGAGATGTAAACGGTTGCAAAAAAAAAAAATACGTTGCCGTTGTTGCTGTTACACAGTTGGAGCTGGCAACTTTGTTGGCCCGGGGGCTAGAACAAAGGATCGAAATGTTTTTATCTGCCACAGCATCACTCCTTTATTTGCCAAGTGCAAATTGCAAAATGATATTAGAGCGTCGGTGACGGTAACTGAGGGGGTGGATTACTGCAGTGCATCATCATCAACAATTTTGGGGGTTGGCGCATTTGTGTCTAACCGAGCAGAGTGAAAGTGGAAAGTGCGTCCTGAGGCAGGACCAGCACAACCAGCAGGATTCTGCCCTAATGAGCACGAGCAAATTTAATGCGATTCGTGCGAAGGGTGCAACGCTTCCCCCAACATTGGAGTACATATACACACATTCGCATCTATATATATAGTACAGTGCTTTATTTGCTTTTGTAATTGACGTATTGGTGCAGCACATAAATCCAACACTCCCTGACAACTGTCCTCCCGCCTGTCCAGCTGCCCAGTCATCGACTTTAATGAATAATTGAGCACACACCTAACGTTGTACGTGAAAAACACAACGAAATTCATTCATTTGCCCAATTGACATGTGCATCGAACAGCTGCAGGATCAGGGATGTCCCATGGGAAGGGAATACATTGTGATTATTATGTGATATAATTAGTTGAAATTGATTAAGGAATTCTACAAGTCTATGTTTTCTTATATTTCTTTGTTTGTTACATTTGCACTTTATACAAAAGTAATTAGATTTTCTTCATATTTAATAAATTTGCTAAGAGATTTTATTACTTCAATTATAAATTTTATATTATTAATTAAATTAACTTCAAATTCAATTAAAATGCACTTAAAATTATAACAATTGTTAAATTTTTGTTTAATGTATAAACTTACATAATAATAATAAATTTGTTAATTTCGTTAATTTTTGTTTAACGTATAAACTTATATAATAATAATAAATTTTGAGTACACTGACAATTTGATCAGTTTTTTAATTTAAATTTTAATTTAAAAAACAATTTTTATCAAAAAGTCATTTAAAGTTTAAAATAGATAATTTCTATGTTTTGCCAAAAGTTATATTTAAATATAGTTAAACGAGTTTTTAAGTGGAGTCAAAAACCATCCAATCACCTTATTTGTATCTAATTTACGATTGTTGTTGTCTGTCATTATTCAGCTTATGATGATACTTACGATGATGATGAATTTGTTATTGAAGTGACCATAACAAGCTGGCCGTCACAACTTGTCCCAACAAAATGCATTACAATGATTTATGAACATGACCCCGGCCACATCAACAACCCCTAGACAAATTAACAAGGATATATTATAATGCCACTGCTCCTGGCATGCCAAATTTCTTGGTAAAGTAGCCAAACGCCCCCCAAAAAAACAAAGGCTGTCAAAGCCACAAAGAGACACTCGACCCCAGCGGACGCCTGAGGTGTTTTCTGTCAAGTTTAAACAAAAATTAAAGCATCTCCTGCCCCCCATTGCACACTCCAATACACACACACACCCACCCATGGACAAGCGCAGACACAGCCTCCCTTCAAGCCAAGAACAAAGTTTGAGCTAATCAAAAACGTTACAAAGCGGAAGAAAAATCGTCTGAAAATTGGGTTTTCTTACCGAAACATTGATACACTAACCGAAATATTAGGTGATTTTCTGTTTTGTTATGCTTGGAGGTTACAATAAAAATTCTTTTAAATAATTCGAAATAATAGAAAAGTTCTAAGTGCTAGTTTTCTGACTTCAAAACATTTTACAGCATACTTTTAAGCGCACAAAAATTTGTATTCTGCTTAGATATATTTTCAATTATCCTCGGAAATCTAATTCAAAAAACAATACTTAAATAAAATTAATAAATTTTTATCGGAACGCTTTAAAAATGATTAATATAATTTATTATTATTTTATAAAATTTATAATTCGATGAATTTTGTATATTTTCGTAATAAATGAAGAAGACATATTAAATTAAGAACTATTTTTTTCATACACAATATCTAAAAATACAATCTTGTCATTTGCAATGTAATTTTTCTAAAATATAGTACTATACTGCTGTTCGTCATATGAATATATACATTTTTAGAAATTAGTTCTTTACAAAGTTAGTAAAATTAATTCATTACATAAATTTGAGAAACCATTATACAAACTGACTGACAAAGCTATGTTATCCTCTTTAAGGACTTTGACGAGCAAAAAATCCAACTTGTGTAAGTGGAAAGCGCAAAAGTTTCTCAAGGAGTTTACCACCACCAAACATAAAAAAAAAAAATAATAAAAATAAGGAACGACTTGTAACAGCCGGTGCGTGTGGCATATCCTCGTAGTTTTAGCCGTTTTTGTTGATGCTGTCGCGACAACATTGTTCTTATGATTAGCATTTTATCAGCAGATCTTTTGCTCATCATTTTGTGTTAAGACAACAGTATGAACCAGAATATTTATGTTAATCTTTCGGGTTTAACGCTTACCCAATTTCGCCAGCAACAGCTGACATTGTTCGAATATTCCCCACCCTTTATTCTTACCCCTGCCCCACCCATAGCACACGACAGACAACTGGTAGCAATGTGAGGCTGTAATCAAACATAAAGTAGCGCACGGTGCACAGTGGGTAGAGCACGGTGCACAGTGATCGAAAAAAAATCTTCTTATTTCTTCTTTGATGAAAAACAAAAATAACTTTTGTTTAATAACACGGTGCTGCAGTCAAAAAACTTCTGGGATGCGAAGTTAAAATCAAAAAACTTTTTTGCGACCTTACCGTACTTTGAACATAAGTTAATAAATTAAATTTGTAGAAAGCAATTTACTTTTTGTATGTGTATGTATGAAAATGTGTTCTTTTTAAATAATAATACAATTCTAAATAGTGTTCAGAAACATCACCAAAGTCAATAAATGTAAAAAAAAAAACAATCAAAAAATTGGTTTACATAGAAAATACTCTAATAAGGGAATTGATACCTGCTAAGTTAAGTATGGCAAATTTAAATACCTAAGTTTCTTCTTTCCAAAACCGTTAAAAAATTAAAATCAGTGAATATTTGACGAAGCTAGTGAGTGCATGTACGAAAAAACGTTTTTTGATCGTTATTTAAAATTTCGATGTGCACCAAAAAATTCTAGTTTGCGGAAACAATTTTTTAAATTTAATAGCTTACGCTATGTCCCATCCCAGAAGATTTATTTTGTTTTGTTTTTTTGTAGCACCGTGTTATTTATATTTTAAAAATTAAATTCGTTACGGTCCCTGAAAATTATCATATTTTTTTTCCATGTAGTTAATTCAAACAAATATATATTTTGCTTGTTACATGTTTTTATTTTATAATTAAAAAAAAAAAAAATTTTAAATAAGCGAACTTAAAGAGCAAAATCTTTGATTTACATAAAATAGGAGAAATCCAAAACTAGATATTCTAACAGATTTGCCCACTGTGAATTGGTAGCAAAGTCATGTGAGGCTGTAATCAAACAAAAAGTATCGCAACGGCGGGGGGTGCTTTTTATGTGGCAAGCCCATTAATTTATTGCCACGAAGGAAGAGAGACACCTCACAACAAAAGGCGACATTATTATTTCATTATTATGCCAAACGCATCCAGTGTATCCAACACCGTGTATCAGCCGAAATTCCTTTTACCACCCAATACACACACACACATACACTTGCACGTGCGTCTCATATTACAGGAGATAGGGGGAGGGAGGGAGTCGGCATGATTCATGCGATGGCAAATTTTTTGACGCCCCTCACGCCCCCCTTTCGCTCATAAATAAAAGAGCGGCGAAACATATGTTTGCTTAGGTTGGATCCTGAGATGCTGTCAGCTCCCTGTTCATATTATATTCTTGTATTCACTCGTAAATATTTTTATAGGCTGTTGGCCAAGATTACTTAATGCTGCGCCGAATTCAATTTACTTTTAGTGTGGGCATATTTTTTGTTGTTGTTGAAGACTCACCTGTCACGTGGGTTGCAGCTAATCCAGGTGTGTGTAAACCATTTAGCGGCAATTAAAACATAATTGCGGCATGTGTTGATAGCAATCAAGCGGTAAATCATTTGAGCGCAAATTGCAGCACATAAACACACACACACACAAGTACGCACACTAATACAACGACAAATTGCGCGCGCGAATGAAAGACAATGAAACAACGACAATCACACGCCGGCACACAAACACACGCACACACAGACAGACACACAAACACACACAGCCAGCAGCACAGGGTGATGCTGCAGAATCTGACTTTAAATTTTTAAGCGCACTTTAATTTATTGCACTTGTGCGGATTAAAACAACAAAGCAATGCTCAATGGGCGTGAGCAGGACACAATGACTGTCGACAGCGAGCTCAGCAATATATAGAAGCTTTGGCACATTCGACACGATTTAATTTGTTTGCCGTTGCGCTGTCGGCGCACGTAATTCCGTTAAACGGCTAACGGTCCACACGTATGTGCGCCCATAAGCATACACAACTTAACACCGTCGCGTTCAAAAGCAGACTATCAGTCTGTTAACATTCTCAATGAACGTAGCATAATTTTCGGAAGCATAGCTAAATCGTTCTCAGAGAGCGTCACTGTTAGTTAACAGTCAAGCTAGTGATTTAACAGTCGTGTTCTCAATTTCCCTGTAGTCATAATTTTTCACTAAAATACAGTCGAACTTTTCTAACTCTTATCACCATTATTGGAGAGAGTTATGGAAATATTCGACAATAAAGTTCTTTTTTCTTAAGTTTATTAATTTTACTGCCACTCATTTAGCTCGAGTTATAGAATTTCGAGTAATGGAAGCTCAACTATATCTTAAAAAATTGCAATACAATTATTAAAAGCTCAAATTAAAATAAAACAAAATTAGTTTTAAATTTAGCATTGACTGCATTATGATTGATATCTGATGTGGCAACAGATTTTAAAATGTGTTTTGCATTTTAGTTCCACTGTCACTATGAGATAAGTCCTTATTCAGCCAATTTCTGAAACGATTTTGACTTTTCATATTTAGGCGCTCTTAGTTTAAATCAGGGGTCGGCACCTACACATTCATATGTTTGCATTACGTTAGTGTGCATAACAGCGACGTAACAGACACAAATCGTAGCAGCGACGTGTACGCAGCAGCGCAGTCGCCACGCATAAATACTAACTTCCTGTTATAGCATATTTTTGTTCTTAATTTCACTCTCGTTATAATTTGTAACTTAAATATCTTAAGAAATTGGAATTTGACCCCAAAAATTATTAAGAGCTCAAATTAAAATTAAAATAATTCATAATTCATAAGGGCGCCGCATTAGCTTTTAACCATCGCCAAAGATAAAAAGTTCTAATTTAAATGACTTGCTGGAATACACGTTTTGGCGCCATAAATCAAATTCAAAAGACCTGCAGCATAAATACTAACAAAGCGATCACCCTGTGTCAGTTTCATACGTATTTAGTATGTCGTAGCTAACCAGCGATGGTCACACTGTTTGTAGCACATGCATGATGCATTTCATCCCTAGTAGTGTTGGGTGAACATTGCTCACTTAGGTGAACATGTTCACTTGTTCTTTTTTTTTTAGGTGAGTCAACTCACTCAGATTGCTCAGTTGCTCACTCATATTGCGCACTAGCTCGGTTATTCACTGAGCTATTATTTAATATGCTCCACACCCAACTAATAGAAAATACACATATGTACATTACATTATCATTTAAATCTGATGGCTGCTCAGGTTGATCTGCGATCAACAGCTCAAAAAACGTTTACAATACTTGCATTAAGCTTGCAGACTTCCGACATCTTGGAAATGGCTGCCATATTTTGCTACACTTTTTGATAAGCGACATTCTGAATTCTTAACATGAGTATTTAGCATTGACACTAATCCTGCAATGTGTATTTTGACAGAAACAATCTAAACAAAATGCCCTAAGAGGTCTAAGAGCACAGAGAAAATTCGACCAAAGTGCGCAATATTAACAACTGAGCAATATAAGCAAAACGGAGCAACTGAGCAAACAAGAAGAAGTGAGCAATAAAGAGCAATTTGGAAGGAACAAGTTCACTTGCTCACTTCAGGGAGCAACTCTTTGTTGTTCACTCACTCATAAGCAAACGAAGCGTAAGCGTCGCATTTTGTTAATAAATTCCGTCAGATAACAGCTAATAAAGCAAATAATTAAATCATAAATATGCCTGCCGTGGTGCGCATTAAGCGCCGCATTGACGAGGAGCCGCACACGGCCTTTGTATTGAACGGCAAGCGCCGAAGATTGCAAAACGATGAAAATGCGCCAGCAGCAGCAGCAACAACAGCGTCGCAAACAGACAACAAAGAAGAAGAATTGAGTCAAGTGCTTTTAAAGTTTGCCGGCACGCTGGACAAACAGGTGAGCAGATAGAGATTGGCGTATATAAAAGAATGATGTATGAATGGTATTTCCATTTAGGATGACAGTGCAACCAAACAATTTGCGGCTGCGCGTCTGAACAAAGAGACGGCCAAGGAGCTGGTGGAGCGTCAGGCAAATGATCCGGCAATTGCCAGTGCCCAGCGGCGGGAGAAGCAACGCCACGAGGCGCAACAGACGGCGAGAGAGCAACGTTACCGTGTGGTCAATTGTCTGCGCACCACGTTGCACGAATCATCCGAAACAGATGCAGCTGATAAGGAGAAAACAACAACTGATAACAGGCAAATCACAATTGTGGACATTGAGTCCCAACAACAACAACAGCAGCAGCAGACGCTGATGCAAACGAATCCTGAGCAGCTGCAACAGCAGCCCGTGGATTCGGATATTGGTTATGTGTACGATTTGTATGTGCCAGAGAATGAGACACAGGATGCATATGTTGATTTAATGGATGACAACTATCTAAGGTTCGTCCTGCACATAGAAGAACAGCAAATGTTCAATATCACAAATTACTACATGTAGACATAATCATTATATTGGGCTAGTTGTCTCTATATGTCTTGTGTGTGTGTGTGGTGATTTGTTATTGCTAAGTACATATTCATCATAGTCCTTTGGTAAACACATATGTATATGCATACTTTATATTTCAAGGCTGCAAACCGATTTTGAAACGAATCTTTAAATTACTTCAATTCTCGAATTCAAAGTAAAAAATTTAGAATTTCACGTAATTTATTTGGCAAAAAATCTGTTCTCATTTGTATATTTTTATTCCTATTTTATTAATATTCAAAATATCCATTGGCTTCAATTATTTTAAAAAAATACGCATATTTAATGCTGTCAAAATAGTTGCTTGAGACTCAATATATTTATTTTATAAGCAATTTATTATGTGAAAAAATTCAAATATAGTAAAATCTTAATCTTAAGTTAGAGTCCCTAAAAAGTCAACTTGACAAATAAAACAAAATCAATAATAATTAAGTAAGTTTGCCCTTTGGATCGAACCATCGACTCCATAAATTGATAAAGTTCGCAGCCTTGACAATTAGTTAATAAGTAGTTGTAAGGAAAGAAAAAAAAAGTTATTCATATTGATAATTGCTCAATAATTTGTAATTGATTCTCTATATAAGGTTGTATTATCCGTTTAATTACTACAACAACTGCTACTGGTAGCACAGAAAAACAACAACAAGAACAACAACGACAATTCTGCAAACAACAACGATGTGATAGAACGCACCTTGCCCCATCTGCACCATCTATCTGCAACATATATCAACCCAGGGGGCAGACAGTTGCTCCAAAGACAGAATCAACTTAATTAGCTATTAGTTTTTTATTAACCATAGACATTTCACAAACACACGCACACACACGCCTGCATACATACAGTGGCTCCCACCTAATTTGACAACATATTATGAATTTTAGCTTAATTTAAATTTTAAGAGAAAAGATTAAAAAAATGAAATTGAAACGCACATTTGTTAGTTCATTATATATATTTTTTTTTCTATTTTATATCTAATCAAATAAGCTGTGAGCCACTATATTTCATATGCACAGACATTTAACACTATCAATTGTATATTTTACGTTTCTTTCGCTGTCCAAATTTGTTGCCAGTTGCCAGTTCCTAAATTTAAGTCATTCCACAATAACAATTTGTGCTAAATTCGAATTAAGTGTTTTAGTTTTAGCTTAATGCGTAGCTTGAATAAAATACATAAATAATTCCAATTGTGTTTTCATTAAATACATACAAAAATTCATTTTGCTTTCACAGTATTCGTCCGGTGGACGAGATTGTCTTGGAAGATTGCTACAATGATGCCGACGAGGACAATGACTCGGAGGACTCCAATCAGGAGAACTACTATACCAATGATTATCCCGACGATGATGATGTCGCTGCCATGGGATCTGATGATGAAATTTGCCGCCAAATGAATAAATTCATGTTTGGTAATATCATCTGTTTCCATGTCAAAGTCTTGTTTTAAATATTCAGGCTTTTGCAGATGATGATGAGGATGAGTTTGCCAGCGGTTCCAGCGATGATGATGATTACAATACATTTCAGGATCCATATGTGCACACAATCGACACCGAGCAAGATTCCTTTGTGGATGATGTGGATTTCTGCAATGTCGATCGCCAGGGCAGCGCCTACGAACGTTACAAGCGACGCATTCTACGCGAAGCCGAAGGACTCGACACCGAGGATGATGATGATCCAGATGAATCGCTTTTTGAAAGCGCCAGTGAAAATGGCAACAAGAGCGATAAGGAATCTTAATTTCAGTTTGCATTGTATCAAAATGAAAAAGGCAAATGATATTTTATTATGTATACTCGAATGTTAATTTAATTGCATATGTTAACTAATTATTATAAATTACCAAGCAAAGCAATTTCAGCCTGAAAAAAATTCATAATTCTTTACTTTACTGTTTTTGCGGAAATCCGAAAATTCCGATTAAAAACTGTTTTGTTTTTTCTTTTCTTAAAAATCTGGTTTTAAAAACTATAAATAAAATTTAAAACAAAAAATATAATATGTTAAAATGACTATTAAATTAATTAATATTTTTGCTGAGTTGCAGAAATACTCTAAAAAAAAGGGATCAAAAATTATGCAAAACTTTAATAATTTAAATCAATAAAGACCATTAGTTTTGAGATTCAAAAATGAAATAAATATGACTTAAAAATACAAATTTTAACCGAACTTATCAAAATTAAAGCTATTTTATTTTAAAATTAATGAATGTGAGTTTTTTTAATTTTTTTAATTTTGTTTTTCTATTCGAATTTCATAGTTTTTGATTCCTCTTTTATTCATGTTATTTTGGTTTCATTAATTTATTTATATGCTTACATTTTTAGTTACAAAATTTGCTTATATTATTATTTTTTTTTTAATTACTAATCTGAACTATACCGACGTTTTTTGGATTTTTTCTCTTTGGAGCTTTTGCTGCGCTTTGTCTTTTCCTTCTTAATATCGACACTCTTGGAACTGTGCCTGGGTTCCTCGGCAATTGGTTTAGTCATTGGCTTGGGCGCACATCCTTCCATGTAGAGGCGCAAGGTCTCCTCGTCGAGTTTCTCATTGTCCTTGGGCGGCTTGTAGTCCGCCACGTGATCGACGCGCAGTGAGCGCTCGAGGATTTTGATGCCGTTTAAGTTGTCCACAGCCAGCACCGTTGAGCGTTGATCCTCGTAGCAGAGGAAACAGAATCCCTTCGATTTGCCCGTTTTGCTGTCCCGTACGAGATTAATGTTCACAATTTCCCCGTACTGGGAGAACACACAGATGATGTCGCCCTCGGAGAGTGTGTACGGAAATCCGGCCACAAATATCCATGCAGAGCCGCGGTACATGTCATGCCAGCTCTTGCCATTGGGGTTTTGTAGCTCGTGTTCACTTAATTTTAACACATTTCGCATATTTGTTAGCGGATTCATGTTGCGAATTGTTTGTTTTTATTGTTGTTGTTGCAGACTGCTATCGAGTTTCGAGCTCGATAAGTCGATAGCCTACGTTTGCATTCTCTTTTCGGCGCAAATTTAAAAAAAAACATCGATAGAAAATTGGTCCCATGTCATTTCTCTAATAAAATATATTAATTTTAAAAAAATTATTAAAAAATTTGTAAATGCAAATTGAAAAAAAGCAAGAACGTAAAAAGTTTTGTAAATTCATAAAGTTAATTTTAAAATTGGATTGGGAAACGTCAGCCTTTGCGTTGTGAAGAAATTAACAAATTAGTAAAATATTCTAAAAAAAAATTGTAAAAATTTAAAAAAATATAAGAAATCCTCCTGTGAAAGTTTCAAAGCTCTGGCTTCAATATTTATTGTGAAAAAAATAAAATGTAAATATTTAACTCTTTTTCTGAAAATTAAATTTTGTTTTGATTTTTTAGTTTGTTGGCAGCTCTGGTGATCGATTACATATTTGCAAAGCATATCGATATTACATCGATACATATTATAGTCAGTAGTTAGAGTTGGGATTTTTAGTTTAATTTGCTGAATAAGTTCAATCGTTCATTTTTCAGTCGTGAACTAAATCAGTCATTTAATTCAGTTATTAAGTTGGTCAGTTGTTTATGAACGATAAACGATGTGAATAGCCTACAATTATTTCTTTTTAGTGGAATGTGAAATGAATAAAAGACAAATGAAAAATAGATTCAGGATTATCTTTTAATTATTTGGGTTTCACTTATACCCTATATTATTTAAAATGAGCAAAAGGAGTAAATTGGTTTTTATTTTGGGCTTAAGTAACCTTTTACATTGTTGAAAACTTAAAAATACATGAAATTACAATTTTTTTTAAAGAAATTACAGACCAACTGCGACATGAGCGATCTAGTTCACGATTGACTGCATAAGTTCATTGGATCATCCCAATGACTCGTTCATTTGAACTTTTTCAGAACGAAACGACACAACAAAAGTAGTACGTTTAGTCTGTCGTCGTCGGTTGGTCGTTCGGTGTCCGTCGTTGTTTGTACCGTTTTTGTTGTCGCATTGCAAAAGTTTCAAACTCTGCAAATTGCTAGTGAAAACTGCTTGAAATGTTGTAATATAATTACAATAAAACATAAGTGCTTCAATGTTCAATTAAGGTGTGTTTAATTATCTCATTTTGATATAAGCGGCTGCCCTGTAAAACTCGCATGTCTGCTGTCTCTGCATATATATATATATATGTTTGCGTTTGCATGTGTGTGTCTGTCCGTTTGTTCTGTGTGCGTGTGTGCCTGTGTGAGTGTGTGAAAAGCAAAAGAAAAAGATATGCTGCGAACAGCGGCCGCAACAGCAGAAGAAAAGTATCTCTTCTTCTATTTAAAAATGTGTGTCAGTGTATGTGTATTGTTAAAGGCATAATAAATAATAGACGCTTGTATCTCTCACAAGCATTCATTCAAAACGCTGTCTTTTAATTGTGTTATTGTTTTATCGTTTTCTCATCAAAGTTCACAAGACGCGAATTTTGTGTGTGACTAAACAAAAAAAGGCCGTAGAATTACAGTTACCGAGTATTACAACAACGCCCTATTTCGTCGCGGGGGGGTCAACATCCAACATCTTTACTGCCGCAGCCCCCGCAGCTGCTGAACGCTTTCGTCATCCGTTTTTGTCATCTGTAGCTCTCGCTCTCTCTCTCTGTCTCTGTCTGTCGCCCATTCCCACGCATGGATCGCCGCTCGCATAATGTACGCATTTTTTGCCTTTGCCGTTATTATTGTTGTTGTTGTTGCTGGTATGTAAAAGGGAAAATTCATGTGCTTGTGTATGCATAAACGCAAGTGTGTGTAAATACGTATATTATTTTGTTACACTTTGTGTCACCCCACTGTACACACACACACACACACACATACACCTGAGACAACTCCACCATATGCCTGCCTGCTAGTCTGCCCCACCCCCCTTCCTCCTTGTTTCAGTCTTTCTATCTGTTTAACACATTCCACCCCATTTCGCAGTGCCGTTGTCGCCCGACTGCCGACTCCTTCTTCTTCCTCTTTTTGTATTTTTCTGTTTTTGTTTTTGCTTTTACTTGTTATTTTTTGTTTTAGGTTTAGGCTTAGGTGTGGCCGTACTTTAGTTGCGGGCTTCCTTTACACATTGAAACGGAAGTGGCAAATAAAACACAAATTAAAAAAAAAAAGACGAAAAAAAACTGTGTATGCCCACGCCGTTGACATTGAACTCGCCAGTTCCAGTTTCACTCGCCTGTCGCTGCCGTCTCCTGTCCGCGTTCCCTGCCTCCTGTTGTCTGTTAGTCTTCACTGTAAGTCGGCTCGTTACTTTCCCAAATATCCAACTCCTGCCTCAATGGCCTTTCATTTTTGGTTTGCTGTCGCAACATTTACTTTTGCGAATACCCTACAAATTTAATGTGGGGTCCTATTACTTTATGAGTGGATTTTCTGCACATAGATGTGAGGCATCGAAATTCGATATAAACCTATTAAAATATCCTATTGAAAAATAAATGCTTTGTACTATGTATTATGGGAAATTCTTTTCTTTATATTCTTAAAAACTAAAATTGAGTTGGCAAAAGCTGGACAAACATGTTTGCTTTCAGGACAAAGCAACCCTTAACAGATTTAACCCTAAACACTCTGCATAATTATCGCATAAGTTATGGAACAATGCATGAGAATTTCTGCATATAACTCTCTTTTCCTTTGCTGTGGCTAAAGGGGGTTTCTATTTCTACTCTTTTGATTTTGCATAAATTAGAAACTTTTACAGACAATGTTAATAAATTTACATACAATAATATTATAAAATAACTAGCTATAGAGCATTCCCAATTCGTCATGTTTTCAACCAACTTTTTCTTTTTCTGGTTTTCTATGTACAAAAGTTTATTTCACTTCATTTTATTATTATTTTGTTTTTGTTTTTTTTTTTTTTGGGCAAGCTTTCACATTATTATTGCGAGTATGAGTACTATAGGTATATCTTTGTATATATATGAGTACATATAAGATATAACGAGTACTGTTATTATTATGTGCCTCACGTCTTGAGCTAAAGATTCGCGCTGCGACTGCGCACGATTATGGCACATTTCATAGCTTCATAGCGCAATGCCAATGCGATGAAAATGACCGACCGCTTCAGCTTGCAGACCGAAACGTGTCAAGTTGCCAGATAGTTTTACAACTAGTGTATACACATACGTAAATTAAATACATGCATATAGATATATATAGAGTGGGTATTACATGCATATGTGCAGGGTATATGACTCGTGTTTAGAGCATAACGTGCGCACATCGTTCGATTAATTTCGTTGCGCCTCGGTAGCTGTGCACTCAACTTAAACATCCGCTCAAGCACACAAACATACACTCACTTACACACACCTACACACACACACACACACACACACACACCCATTACACCTACTTGCCATCGTATAACAGTTGAAAAGAGCAACGCGCGCTGTGTTTTTAACCCTTTTTGCCGAACGCCACAACTGACCAACTGGCAACATCTGTTTTCTTCGAGAACAACAACCTTAAAAACTCTGGTTAAAACAAGCACTCGACTGGCAGTTACCCAGCAGTAAATTAAAACAATAATTATATAAAATTAATAATTCAACACTGAAAACAATTTAAATTTATATTTTTAACTTTTTATATAATTCTGTATTGAATAAAATACAGTCGAACTTCCCTAACTCCAATCACCATTATCCAAGAAAAAAGTTCAAGTTAGGGAATTTTTTTTTAGTTTTTTAAATGAAACTACAAATTCATTCATATTAAATTGTGACATTTTAATTTGTTTTTTTTTTTTATCATGTCGGGCTTACAAGCTTACTTACTAACTGGTTACTACAAACTCATAAATTCAAATTGCGAGCTGTTGAATTTTTTATCTTTAAAGTTAAACAAAACTAAAAAATCAGAAATTACATAGTTACATTAATTCGTTCACTTCAAATTACTTTTACTCTTATTCTTATTATTAATTCGACTTACAGAAGCAGGTGCCAATATTTTTGTTCGAGTTAAGGAGAAATTCGACTTATACGAACTCATGACAACTCAAAATATATACGCAATTAATCAAACTGCTGCAAACAATCAAATTGCATTTAGCATATACCCTATGCTAAGAACTTTCCACGGTATAGGCAGCAAGTGCAAAAAGTGGGTTTTCACTCGCATTTTTTTTGTGGCTCTCTTGTCTTGTTGCCATGTTTGTAACTCTTATGTTGTTATTGCTGTTTACACCTGTGCCTCTCATTTCGCATTGTTTGCAACAAGCGCGCGTGTAAATTCTTAAATGCCACGCCCCTATTCTTAACATTTTGATGGCCACATACCGACAACAAAAACAAAACCCACACACACATTCGCCGTATAAAAACCGAGACTTGCGCCGCGCGGGTTTTTTTTTATTTCATCTGCGTATCAAATAATTGAGCTCAATTGATTTTAATTGAAACTGACATCTCGACGGGTTGTAGTCGTTGTTGTTTCTGGTGTTTGTTGCCACTCATATGAAACAAAAACTATCAACAATGCTGGCTGCTGATGTGTTTGATGAATTACTTCTGAAAAATATCCATAATAATATCAAATATCAAATGTTTATAATAACTTTTTATGATAAATAGTTGCACTCATTGGGAATCAAACTACATTAACTAAGAGCTTGATCCGATTAATCTCGAAGAGTTTTCACCACGAATATAACATTTTCAGATCAATAGAATATCCCTATATAAATAACATCATGTTCCTAGATTTGCATGCTGACTAAGCAGCCTTTTATTACTGTATTTTGGCATTCGGGAAAGGTTTTCACCATGACTCATTGCTGTGTGACACACAATCTGCAAGCTATTGATAAAAACTCAACATTTATCTATATGAATCATAGACAAAGATTTGATATTCAACACTGCAATAATATGATAATATATAAAATGATAATGAAATAATTATTCTGATATGATTGAATTGTGAAAATACTTTTCGATATAAGTACGTCAATTACATAGTCTTAAAATGGAAATGATTTATTCCTTTATATCTGAAAATTCTGAATTCAGTTGCATTTTTACACCAAACCATATTTTAAACGTCTATCAGCCATATCTGACTTTTTAATTAATTTGTAATAAAATATCGAACAATTTTCGAACTGATCTAAAATAAACTTTAATTTCCTTCTATTTTCAACCTTATAACTAAAATATGATGAATATGCAAACTACATTTTGAAACCTCATCTAGAGCTTAAAAATGTGCCTCAAATATAAACAGAAACACAGTTTAACCGATTCATAAAGTTAATAATAATAGCACTCGAATTACCTATCATTTTTTAAAGCAAAATAAATGCAAATATCATGACAAACTTAAAAATCTTCTTAGCCCATTGTCTTAACATTCCATTTACAGGATCTCGAATCGACTTGAAAACCTTATGCTAATAACAAGTAAAGTTCACTTATCCCATACGAACTATTTATATAAATTCCCGTCTATAGATCGCATTTCGATTTCGCTTGTAAAATAGATATCTAAACATAGCCCCATCGAAATGCCAGAGAACAAATGAACGGCGACGTAAGGCACAATACAAGTAAAATAGATTATACTAAAATATTTCTAGCGCAAATTGTTGGAATATTTGTACACATACATATGTGTGTATATTTTATGACTGAATATATAACTATATAATTTATCCATATGGATTATTGTTGTTGCGCATTTCAGCTTTCATTCATTTAAATATTCACATTTATTTATCAATTTCAACGCTTGTGTCTCGTGTCTTCGCTCTGTTCTCGTCTATGGAAAGTCAACACTTTGCTCAACAATTCATATGCACTGCCCACACATTTAAGTTGTTTGAAGCTGAATAATAATAATAATCATTAAATTAAATTAAATTGGTCAAATACTCAAATGCTGACGTTTCTTTCTAAATATTTTTTTGGCTCGCGCCTTCCAGCAGCTGTTTCGCATATTCCTTAATGTACATTTTTATTGTACTCTTCAGGTTGTTGTTATACCCTCTAAATATTCGATGGGGTAAGATTGGGTTAATGATGGTGCTGTAAAGTTGAACAAAAAAAAAACAATGATCTTTCTCTAATTAAACATTAAATTAAAATCAAATTTTATTTTCGAAGCTACAAGTCTGGTTGTATTTTAGACAGACGTAGGGTATCTGCAAGTCTTTTCCAGAGCAGTAGATAACTTTGTACTTCGAATTTGTTTATTTTTTAACATTTGGCATGGTGGCGCTACCAGCTCTAATAAAACTTAAAAATAACAAAAAAAAAAAAAAACTATTTAGATATGCGTCGTGTGTGTTGGGCCAATTTTTTATATGTTTTTTTTTAGACATCGCTGCCGCCGCGCAAAAAACTTTCACTTCCATTAAAAAGTTTTGTGTGTACCTGTGCGCTTGGCAAAAGCCCCAACAATCTCGACTTTGACTCCGACGTCGTTAAATGACATTAGGTTTGGTTTTATGGCTCAGAGCCCCGGCGAAATTCTGCATAAATGTCAAAGTAGAAAATTTACTTGTCCAGCGAATAGAGTGTTTTCGCTTTTTTCTTTTCTTTTTTTCTTCTGTATGTTTATTTACTATTCGAAATTTGCTAATAGAAAGCACAGTTTATAATAAGAATACAATATTTTGTAACATGAAGGAATAAGTTCTTAGTTAGTTTTAACGGCTTAAAATTTAGCAAAAAAAAAAATAAAAAATTAGAGAATACGTTTAAAAATAACATTAATTTAAAACACCATCATTAAAAACAGCACCATTTCTTAATTGCGATTGTTTTGTAAGTTAAAAATATGTTTAACTTTTTTAGATGGGTCAAAAGTTGTTTCAAAAACGTAACTAGGCTTTTAGATTTTTCATTGCTTAACAGCTAAGAGACAAGTGTAAAAACTCGTTAAGAAAAACAGTGTTTCAGCTTCTTAAATTATTTAAAATAGTCAGTTAAAGCAAAGCGAAATATGATTAAGCTTAATATGACTATATATTTGTAAATACTCAAGTTTTATATCTGAAATTTGGTATGTAGGCTAAGTTTTTAAATAATTATCAAGTAAAAACGACTTGGACAGCTTTAATGAGTAAGAAATGAGAGTACAAAGAAAGGTTGAATTAGTTTAAATATCGAATTCAAAAAATTTTAATTCCTATTAATATGCTGTATCAGAAAACCAATGCAACTAAAATAAGAGTACACATAGTTCGGTTTTTATGTTGCAAGCATTCAGTTGAAGTGATTTGATTTAGTTGCACCTGTTATGTGACCGGATGTTGTAAGCTCAACAATTACGAGGTATGTTCGTAATGAGAGAGTCGCCTGAAATGTTGGGGCACAGTTCATGTATACTAAAAATTATAAAAATAAAACACAATGGAAAGCGACAGCTCCCACAGTTGACTAATGTGCAGCTCCATTTAGACTAATTACAGTGCAACCTCCCAACCACTGGTAACTTTTATGTGAGTCAGCAGACCAGCAGAGTGTTGCAGGGCGGGTGTGAAGGCGTATTGGGTAGCAGCTCTTTGGCTCCCTGAAAGGTTCAACAGATGTAAACAAATCCACTTTATGAGTCAGCGAAGCGCGCCAAACAGATCTGATTTCGCGACTGGCAAGTGTCAACCGAAGCGTAGATTGATACGACGCTGCTCAAAAGATTAGCAACCAGTAGCAGCGACAGCAGCTCTATGATGGAACCGGAATCGTATCAGCACAATTTGGAAATCAGCTCACCCCATAGATTATTTAACATAATATTTCATGTGTCAAGCTACTCGAGTGTTTAATGAAGTGCCCCATCCAAAAGCTCGCTATGTAGTCATTGAAATTGGTCAGTTTAATGACTTTGTATGTGAACTCATTAGTCATTGCCCATGAGAAATGAAGTCTGAAATTATAATAGCATACCTACGATGGACATAGTACATTTTAATTGCCATAAACTGCATAAATTGTGAATCATTCATTGTACCCAGTCACCGGCTGGTTAATAGTTATAACTACAATTGTAATATATTCAAATGTTTCTCGATTACTTTGCTGTACAATTAAACATATTTTTAATAAGCCTTATAAAATGGTGACTAAGATCATATTTATAACAAGTGTTGTTTCGTTCCAAAAGTGGTACTGCGTCATAAATTTCGAAAAGTATTTAAACCAAGATTATGCAATTTTGTCGTATGCTTTTCTCATTCAGTTAATTCTAAAAACTATAAAATTTAATCCCAAAACAGTCTTTACCTTGTCTTTTTCTGGTTCAGATGTGGTTCTGCATCATATCATATAATGAAATTTAGTATTTTGGCTCTTCTTATTCAGTTATATTTAGAGAATTATGAAATCGACTGGACTTGCTTAAATTTGGAAATCAGGTGTTTTTTTTGCAGTTTATCTGAATGAAATTGTATCTGAATTTTAAGTGTGTTTATGAAATATAGCATATACATTCCTTCAATAAGTGGTTCTCAAAACAGATTTACCTGCACTTTTAAAACTGATTTTAATCAGCAGCCCATAAAAAGCGCCATTCAACAACAAATGGACTTGAATTTCTCACGATGTGCAAATGTTTTATGTGATCTTTTGTCTGTAACATGGAAGCCATTAACACTTAATGCACTAGAATCATTGCCAAAGCATTTCCCGAAGTTTTGTAGCAAGACTATAATCTGCTTGAAGCTTCCCAGTAAGCTCCTCCCATTTCCTCTGCACACAAGACGGATCTCTCTTTCTTTGATGGGGGTCACCTATTGTGCTGCCCGCTGCTGTATCCCGGTCTCATTAAGATGCACTTGTTGAGTGCAATAACAACACAGCATGACAGTTGGATTGAGTGACTGACTGACAGTTTCCCAACCAAGTTAAGCACATTATGCATGGCATATATATGCACTATATGTCTATTTGTATAGTCGTAAGTCTTTTATGGTCGTCATCATCATGTATGTGTGCGTGCAACTGAAATTGTTCGCTCTAGAAACGCCATTGAGTAGTGACCCAGTTAGTGCCATAAATTAGCACAAGCGACTGACTGCCAGTTAGACAGACAACTTAGAACGTTCACTTTGCTCTCTTATTAAACACAAGTACGACTACAAGTGCGAGTACGAGTATCTCAGCACATTGGGATACACACGCACTGCAGCTCAGCTAGTCTGGCATTATTCGTGTTTATACCCTGTAGCCAGAAAATAGGCATAAGACGGTTATGCTTTCTACGATTATAATTTTAAAATTTATTTGGTGACTTTCATTACAAAAACGATTTTTAATTATTCTTAACCCTAAACAAGCACTTTAGAAAACTTAAAGGTATTAATTTAATTTCTCTCCTCTTTTGTTCAATTTTAATAGTAAAAGTGACAATTTATTTTTTAAATGAAAAACAACGGCCTCATTAACCTGACAAACAACTATTAATATTATTAACAAACTGGCCCAAAATTAAACTTCAGAGAAATTATTTTCCCAGGCTGAAAAATTATGTATAATATATCAAGGCTGTAAGAATGAAAGTCCGATTTTCCTAATAATAGGAATAGCTTTTTTCGAATAGCTTGTAATAATTGTCATTTCATATATTTTTTGACAGTTTTGAAAAACCTACTAGGGTTTGAAATCTAAAATCAAAAAACATTTCAAATCGGAATATAAGTTAGTATGTCAATACAGGGCCATTCCATGTCAATAAACCGATTTTAAAAATGCCACAAGACAATATTTCTAGCAAGAAACACCTGTTGAAAAGGATATTTAAGTATAGGGTATCTTTTAGTCCAGTACTTTGCGCTCTTCGCGTTGCTACTTGTCTCAATTGGGTCAGTCGTGAGAGATAAACTGAGAAGAGAAAAAAGTAAAAACATACTATTAAAAAGCCATCAACTATGTATTGTTCAATATTAAGTAAGTTATTTCATAGCATTAATTAGTTTACGGACGCTGCAAGCGATTGAAATCGCTACTCAGACAAACACACACACACACACACACACACACAAACTTAGATACACATACACAGTGCACATGAGGCCTAATTGATTGGAGAAAGTGACGTACATGATTTAACTGACCGTTCGTTAGGTTTTGCCTGGGAAAATGTCTTCATCGAGCCGATGCCAAAGTGCACGGACAAACCAACAAAAAAAAAGACCAACTGCAATTTCAATTGCAACACCCAAAACAACAATTGCAACAACAGCTAATCAGGCGAAACGTTGTAAATGTGAGACAAAATTCATTTGAGATAGACTCGTAGACTGAAACCGATGGACGTAACAGCAACAGCAATTACGACAATTGCAGCAACAAATTTGAAAATGTTAAATAAATCATTGAGAAACAGAAAGAGGTATATTTATTACCATACAGCGTGGTCAGCATTTTCATGACTACGATTCTCACAAATTAATAGCCAATTTGGATACCAACTTTAATATTTTCAACTTGTAGAATCATATATAGAAAAGTTTCTCCATTTTAGTAAACTTGAATCAAATGGATTGATTTTGATCCTTTTAGTTTAAGATTGTGATATGTGATCTATAAATAAGTAGAATTATTAAAATTGAACTACAAAATGTGTTTTTTTTTTTTAATCAAAAACTTACGAGGACCCAATGCAAGAATTGCTTTGTGATTGCCTAAACAATTTCCAAAGATATACATTCTAACTAAGCTAACTAATTAATATTTAATGCAATTCAATATCGAAAAATAATTTTCAAATGTTATATCACACACAAAAAATCTATTTCTGCAGTTACTGTATTCTTTTGAGGAACCTTATTATGTATTGGTCTTTTATTTGATAATTCACATCATCAATTATTCTAACCTAACTACTTCCAAGCGACTTTTTAACTTCATTAATGAGTTACACCTTAACTGATATTAAAATCAATCGACCCCAACCGACACTGTCGTACAATGGACCGAATGTCAAAGATATCATTAATAATGTTAATCTCTCACGTTGTATTCATGATTTTTATCCATTTCCCGTTTCACTGTACCCCACATACGAGATTATTACAGCTACATTTGGGGCCAGCGCATTGATCTATGGGTATTTTTTGTTTTTCCGTTTTTTTTTGGCTTATTTTTTTGTTGTTTTCCCAGCCCGTTACCGTTTGTTTTTACCAAATAGTTTATTTGTTTAACTCTTTCTATAATGTACAATTTGTTTTTTTCTGTTATTTTCTTTATGTGCTGCATTTTGGACCGTTAGCGTCAACGTTTTTAATAGTTTTGTTGCATTTGATGAACGTACCTAGTCACCCCCCTCTGTCCAACTGGTCTCCATTTTTCCGGCTCCAGCGGTAGTCGCTGCCCGGTGTCCAGTGCCCGGTACCAGAGTTGTCCACCTCGCAGTGTCCCCCTTATCACAGACAAAACTCGTTTCCGTCTCGCTCTGCGATTTCGCCGACGCCAACGGCATTGCCTGTCTCTTTCTCCATCTCTATCTCTTTAGTTGTCTCTGTTGCAAGTCGCCTCCCTCCCTCATTGCCCCTCCTCTCGTTTAATTTATGAAAGTTTAAATGTTGCCTGCATCGGTTGCATTTCGTGTTGCCTCTAAATCAGAACCGCCACTAGGCTTCGATTCCAACTGGTTGCTTATAAATATTTATTATATCTGCTTATAGATATACTTTCAGAGAGAGAAATATATAAAAAAAGAAATATATATATACAAGTGTACTCGTATATCTGTTTGCTCTGGCTGTGCCACATCCTTAAGCGGCGGTCTGAGCCACTGGCCTTATTCCAAATAAAGGAATTCCAGACACGGCTCACTGCTTTTGACCATAGACAGCAGCTGGCCGAAAGTAGAACGCCGGCCTGGGTAATTGATAAAAGACGTACGTGCGCTCTATTAGAAAGTAAATGCGAACATACACTCGAAAAAATGACAAACTTAATGACATACTGTTAAACTAAATAAGAAAACTTCAATTTTGATTATAAATGTTTAAAATGTAACAAAAAATCAATGAAATTTATTAATGACAGACTGTTAATGTTTATGGGTAAAATCATGTTCTACTTAAAATGATAAATATCAAAAAAGTAGGCTAGGCATTTAAACTTACACATGTACATATAAAAAATTGTGAAGTGAACGAAAAATAGATATAAATACAATTACATTTATTAATAATTAATTTAATTTATAGTCCTTTATTTACCACAAAAGATAGGAAAACTTCAAATTGTCTTTATCAATGATAAACATCTTCATTTCTCTGTGTGTAAAACCCTGCTGAGTAGCTGTTGATTTGAGAGTCATGCAAGTATTTCGGCTGCTTTGTTGGTACCTTCAATGACGGCTTCCGTCATTATTTTGATACAATCGTTATTACAAATATGTAGAGAAGTGCCCCTATAAAATTTCAAAGAATTATATACATAAATAAATGACATGAGTAATTGTAAATTTATAGCGACGAGTCATGTTCAAGGCAAAGTGCAAGGCAAATCAAAAGCTCGACTTTAAGTTGCCCTGTATTAAATGACAGAATCAAATAAATAAATAAATTCGAACAATGCGGTTCATTTGTTCAAGTTACTAATATGACCCGTGTAATTGATGAAGTACTGCATATAGAAATATGAATATTTAATTGCCATATGAATCTCAGTCCGTCGTCAATCGGCTGCAGTCGAGAGTGTTTTATAGAAGTAAAGTGCACGGTTTGTGTCCGTCAAGTAATAATACATAATAATAAGTTATACATTATTATTATCATTATGGGCTATTGCCCTTTGCGTAATTATGCAATCTATCAGTTGTATATAGAAATCAGACTATAAAAATTCTTTTATTATTTACAGTATACATTTTTACTGATCAGTCGATCAATTATAATGAATTTGTGTTTATTGAAATTGGCTTAATTGACTGACTATATTAAATATATTGTTACTATATGAGCAAAATGATTAAAATTAATTAAAATTGGAGTCTTTTATTAAAAGTATAGTTGGTTTTTGTTTTAAGTAGTTTTTATGGCTTTACTTAACAACTGGGAAGCCTGTTAAGATGCCATTAAAATATTTTTATTACTTTCTAATCAAAATTAATGATGGATTGAGAATTGATTATATAACTAGTATTTTTATTACCCGGGTCCAATAAATATGGATATCATATGGGTATTATACTACTAAATAGTTTAAATAAGACTAATTTAACCTTCATAAATCATAAATAAGTATATGCTTTCGTCAGCTCAGTAAACACAAAAGTTATTCCAGTAACTATTTTACATATATATGTATGTATATTAGAGCGCATCCATTTAAATGGGCCCGAAAAAATTAAAAAATGGTAACCCATTTTCATAATCTTCGGTCAATTCTGAGATATTTTCGCCAAGAAACAATAGTTCAAAAATAAATTCCTGGTCTGTGCTTTTTGAGTTGAAAAATTTATTTCTTTTTGAAAATTTATATCTTGGGTGTTCATGATCCGATCCTGACAAACTTGGTGTCAATACTCTTGTTAAGACCACGACTTTTAAGGCTCAACAGAACCAAAGGACAAAATGTCCTTTAAACATAATTTTCATCTTCCTTAAAATTTAGTCAGAATTAAATCTGTATTTTGCCCCAAACATTTTTTTTCCTTGAACCTGTATTTTTTGTTAACAGAAAATGGAACACACATTTTTTTAAAATTGTATTAAAATAAGTTTTACATTTTCTGCAAATAAAAAACACGGGTTCAAGAAAAAAAAAAAAAAATGTGGGGCCAAAAAATAGATTTAATTCTGATTAATTTTTAAGGAAAGAGAAGAATCGCTAAATTGAAAATAAAAATTATGTTTAAAGGACAATATTATGTTTAAAGGATGAATATTATGTTTAAAGGACATTTGTGTCCTTTGCTTCTGTGAAGTTTTAAAAGCCTCCTAATATCAATAGTATTAACAACAAGTTTGTAAGGATCGAAATGCTCGAAAAATTGAATTTTTCAACTCAAAAGCGCGGACCAGGAATTCATATTAGAGCTATACTTTCTTGGTGAAAACATCTTAGAATTGACCATAGATTACTAAAATGGGTTAACATTTTTTGAAAAAAATCGATGCACTCTAGGAAGCTGTAAAAGAAGTTTTCATAAATAATAACTAAATATCTTTAAATAAAATGTGTTTCTTAACTTGAGAGCTAATGAAAAATGTATAATATTTATTTGCAGATGACTAACCTTGTGTAATTCCGTACGCTCACCATGTCCGAGAAGGTGAGCAGCGCTTTGGCGGCTCAGCTGCATGCCCATGCTCTGGCGTCTTCCAATGAGGCCACCTACCAGCTGCAGCCAGTGTCGTCCAGTGCATCCAAGGATGCCTCTTTGCAGTTCGATACGGATGCACCAGCCGCGGCTATCAGTGCGCAATTGAATTTCAAATGTGTGCCAGTTGATAGCTTGGGCGGGCTAAATTTGAGTCTGGGCAGCAGCTACCAGGAAATGTTTGCACCGATGAACTCATCACAAATCTCAAATGCCTCCACAGAGTCCAGCTGCAGTCCACCAGCAGCTGGAGCAGCACCGCCCAAGCCAAGCAGACACATGGCGGTGCAGCCATTGAATAGCGTGAGTAAAAATTGAATTATTAAATCCGCCTTGGTCAGTATCACTAATGCTTCTTTTACTTTAGAAATCCTGTCGCTTTCCCAAGCTGGAGGAGTGTGCCCACTTCCATTACGAGCGTGTACAACTGGGCGCCCTCTCGGTCCAGCTGCTGGACGACAAGTCGGAGCAGCTGGGCAGCAGCATTGCCTCGCAATCGATTGGCGGAGAATTGGCTCACAGTTCGTTGCGTTCCGCGGGCTTCTCGCCGGAGAGCTGTTGGTTCATCATACGTGTCTCTCCGCAACGCTGTGAACCGTTCCTGATCAAGCGTAGTTTCGAGAATATGCAAATGCTGGACGAGATGCTGCATCGTTGTGTTTACGATCGCAAAATTAGCGGATTGCGCAATATGTGCGACCTGGCTGAGTCGGAGCTACAGAGCGACCAAGAGGTGGAATATGCAGTGGCCAAGTACCTTGAACGCTTCTCAAAGATTGCCTCCGACTCGCTGACATGCGGCACCATACTCACCTGGCTGCAGTTGGACAATAAGGGACGTCGTCTTCCGCTCGCCGATGGTGAAACTCAGCGCACGATTAACACGCCGGCTGTGGGCGCCGCTTACGGAGTGAGACGATATCAGGCACAGGCGCCGGACGAGATTAACATTGAGGTGGGCGATATGATATCAGTGATTGATATGCCCAGTCCAGCCGAATCGATCTGGTGGCGCGGCAAGAAATCCCATCTGCAAAAGTCCCTCTACGAGGTCGGATTCTTTCCACAATCGTGTGTGGCCACCATCGGTGATAAGGTGCCACGTAATTTCCCCATGCCTGCCCCCTTGGTTGGTCACCTGGATGCCTCACCCACAAAACCGGTGCTGCGCAAGCATGGCAAACTAATTGCCTTCTTTCGCTCCTTCATATTATCGCGTCCGTCGCGGCGACGCCTCAAACAGAGCGGCATTTACAGGGAGCGTGTGTTCTCCTGTGATTTATCGGAGCATTTGCTAAACAGCGGCCAGGAAATACCCATGGTGCTGAGATCCTGTGCCGAATTCATTGAGAACTATGGCGTTATCGATGGCATTTATCGCCTATCGGGCATCACATCAAACATTCAACGACTACGTCGCGCATTTGATGAGGAGCGTGTTCCGGATCTTGGTAATCCCGAAATGAAGCAGGATATTCATGCGGTTAGTTCGCTACTCAAAATGTATTTCCGTGAACTGCCCAATCCCCTGTGCACCTATCAACTGTACGACAACTTTGTGGAGGCTATTCAGATAAAGGCTGACGAGACCGACGAACGGCTGCGTCTGATGAAGGAGACGGTACGAAAGCTGCCTCCTCCACACTTTCGGTAAGTGTTACAGAGAGACTTTCTGTATGTGAAGGTGCATGAGCTACTTACTAAATAAGCACAGGGTCCCTCTCGACTGCAGTCTAAGCAAATCTTCAGATTTAATCATTCACATTCCGATTACATGCATATCAAAGATATTTATTTGAAAATTTCGTTAAAAACAGAAATTTTTTTTATACTTTTACTGATTTAAAAATCGTTTAATTCGTCAAAAGTTTGACAAAAATAAAAGGAATCTTCAATTTTGTCGTAGAATTTAAACAAATTGACATTTTCTTGTCTTGTGGCAACGACTTCATCTTGAAACTGACATTTAATTGGAATTTCCGTAAAAAATATCTGTTATATACGTATTACAATGAGCTTATCAGCATAGAACAAAGTTTGAAATGAATAATATCACAACGAGGTATAATCAAGAACTTAGTTTTGATGTAAATATAAATCTATAAATCCGAAAATATCGACATTGTTTTCAAAAAATATATGGCTATATTTTATTCCAAACTTGACTTGTTAAAAAAATATCCAGAAGAATAGGAGTTCCCACACTAGTACAATTAAAATTGATTTAACACCACAGATTTTTTAAAGTATCTAGTAGATATTTTCCAATAATTCTATTTTTGCTTAAGTATAGATTCGCTGTATGAATACAGTAATATTATCGATACCAATCCCCAATATACTGCCTATAAAAATATAATGCTCTATATAAATCTAATCGTATTTATTGGCGATGCTTCTCAGGAATTTTCAAAGATTTTTCCCAATAAACTGATGTGGTCTTTTCAATAGTAATTTGCCAACTCTTTCTGTCCCTTCGTCTCTTTTACTCCTTTATCAGCACGTTGCAATACTTGTCGGAGCACTTGCATAAGGTATCGCAACATCATGAACGCACCGGGATGACTGACAAGAATTTGGCCATTGTTTGGGCGCCCAATTTGTTGCGATCGCCGGCACTGGAGTCTGGAGGCGTGGCAGCGTTGCGTGGCGTGGGCGTTCAGGCTGTGGTCACCGAGTACCTGATACGCAACTGTCACAACATTTTCGATTCGCTCGAGGATCACAATGCACGTCTCAGTATTGTGGGCAATGCCTTGACGCCGGCACCGCCAGCTGGTGAGCTACGTCTGGAGTCGTTGACCGACTGTGAGAGTCTGCTGGTGGAGCAGCGGGAACAGGATCAATCCCTGGTATTGGTGGAGCGCCCCAAGAGCCTCAGCACGGGCGGTGCCAAGCTGATAAGCCTGGAGGAGGCCCAGGAGCGTCACTCGCGCATTGAATGCAGCGGCGACTTGAAGCAATCGCTGCCGATTAACATGATGACCAGTGGCAGCCACAACAATCACAGCAGCAACACTAACAGTGGCAACAATGTCACCTCCAACATTGGCTCCTACATTGAGGTCGGCGGCGGACCATCGAGTCTGCCGGACAAGTACCACACGGTGCTATCGGTGCCACGCAGCTGGCAGAAGCGCAAGCCGGACAAGACGCCCTCCTGGAAGAGCATATTCACACGCAGCCAGCGTCAGGGCAATGAGCCCGACCACAAGCTAATCATCGATGGCGCCACAAAGGAACCAAGCGGCACGTCGCGCGTCAGTTTCGTACAGATTTCGCACGCACATGCCAGCAAGGAGCTGTCGAAACACGACAAGCCCAAGTCCATTGAACTGCTGGAGACGACACGGGATGGACGTGATGCGGCGCTGGGCAGCAAGCCGATGGAGCTGTGCATACGCTCCAACTCGATTGACAGTCTGCGCACAGTGGGTCACTCGAGAAGTGTGTCGCATGATTCGTACTTTGATTTGTTGCAGTCGCCGCAGCGCGGCCACATGACCACCTGTCCGTCGCGTGAACTGTCCGAGCTGGGGCTCAACTTTGATCGCGAGGAGCCCGAGATGCGCATTTTCTCGGAGAGCGAATCTCTGGTCAGTTCACCGCGCGTGGGCAAGGAGAATGTGCCGCCTGCCGCTGGCTGTGCCACACGACGCATAATGCGCGCTCGTCCCGAGGAGTTCTCCAGCCAGACGAACAGCGTCAATCCCAGCCCGAAGAAACAGCCGCGTCTCAATCTGCTATCGCCCAGTGCGGCACGTCAGCTGCCAGTTGCCAATCCATGTGGCCATGAGCCGGCCGGCGCCGAGAACTGTTGCAAGCGCTACAAGCTGGAGGATCAGCTCTCGGATATACAGTTCATTGACTGCGGCACACCGGAGCATCCGATGCCAGCGCAACAGCAATTCGCCAGCGTTGAGGTGCATCCGCCGCCAAAGCCAGCCCGAGCTGGTGTCCAGCCAGCAGACGGATGCGCCGCTAGAGATGCGGGAGCTGCACGTTATAGTTATCCATCGGTGCAGTTGGGCGCCAAGCGCAAGGAACAGCTGGCGGCCAAGGAGCGTTTCAGTTATCAGGGCACCTTCACGCAGCCGGCCAGCAAGCAGGAGGCCAGGTCGCAGTTACCGTGAGTACTTGCCACACGTCACTTGCCACAGCAATTAACTTTCTCATTAACTGTCTACACAGCAATGGCAATGGACATGGGAGTGGAAATGCCAATGGAAACGCTTCGCTGCGGAGCAAGCCACGTGTGGAGATATGCGCCGAGAATCAGGCGACAGTCAAGTTGTCTGTGGCCACGCCCACAACGCCAGCGCACAGTCCCCGCTACTCGCTGCTGCTGTGCGACACGGAGAGCTCGGAGAACAGTTCGGCTGTGAACACACCACAATATGATATGGAGCCACTGATGATGACCTCCGCCATGTCGGGCATTTCGGGCGTCTCCTCCAATATGCAACAACAGCAGCAGCTGCTGTTGGGCGTCGACGCATCCAGCAGTTATCTGGGCAGCTCTCATGAGAGCTTGGGCCAGCATGTAAGTCTCAGCTTAGTCGGGAATAGTAATTAAATCATTAAATCGAGCAAATCTTAACAAAAAAAAGTACATTTTATTTAGTTATTTTAACTTGAAAATGATCACTCTTTTCCGTTGAAATTAGTTTAAGTTTTATCCACATTTTGTAATTAATTACCATTTTGTTAATTTTATATACTAAATTGTAAAATTTCTGTCGGAATTCTACCACCACCAAATGTTTAGATGAGAATTTATTGTCAAAACATTAAAATTCCAATTTATAGGAAATTATTTTAAATATAAAACATAGCCTTAATTGCTGGATACTTAAGAACAAACATCGATTGTATTTCATGTCAAGTATTTCAGAATAGACATTGAAACGCCAACGCAAGCGTATCAATGACATCCAAAGATTATACCTTAGAAAGAAGGTACACTCCCGTAAAAATAGGGAATTATAATTTGACACAAAATATTGAATTGAAACATTTAATTAGCCAACGGATTCAATACTGCTGTTTTGATAGAAGCACTCATCACATTTGAGTTCAAAACCTCAACGAAAATTATATACTTAATTTCAATTCTCCAAAAAATCATGAAATTGTGGTTTGAAAATAGATTTATTAAAAGTACTTAAAAAATATTTATATTTTTTGATACTTCTATATATATAGAATCTAAAAATAGTGTAAAACTTTTGGATACCATTCCATCTATCATTTCATTCATTCTATTAAACATTTAACACTTTCTTTCAATGATTCTATTTTTTTTTTAACTCCTATAGTTTTATTTATTTTATGTTTACAAATTATAATTGGATAATAATTTCAATTAATTTGAAAAATTCTTAATATAAAATGTTAACTACAGTCGAACTTCCCTAACTCGAATCACCATTATCCAAAGAAAGGGTTCGAGTTAGGGAGATATTCGAGTTATAGAGTTCTTTTTCCTAAGATTATTCATTTTATTGCCACTCATTTAGTTCGAGTTACAGAGAAATTCGAGTTAGAGAAGTTCGAGTTAGGGAAGTTCAGCTGTAGTTTCAATAGCTACAAATTGCAAAAAACTAATTCAGATATTTGAGAATTGCTAATTAAATCTCTATTCCTATTTCGGCAAATAAACTCATTCAAAAACTAAAATTATTGTCCACTTTTTTACAGTTTAATCATCTGGCGGATGTGGAGCAACGGGACATGCATGCACTGAAGCGAGAGTTATCGTTGGACTTGCAGCCAATGCAACAGCGTCTGCCACAGGCAGCGAATCGTGCGGCAACGCTGCCAATAAAGGATCAGCTGCAGGCCAGTTCGCCCAACAATTCCAACTTCACGGACAACACTAGTCAATCGGTGACGCCCAGCGAGTTTGGCTATCAGCATCTGCAGCGACAGCTGAGCATGCACTCGCTGCTGGCAACAGAGGACAGCTCGCCGCTCTACGAGGACTTTGAGCAGACGCCGAGCAATACCTTGACGCCACAGAAGCTCCAGCCGGCAAATATCGGTAGCCCCATTAAGTCAACCATTAGCATTACGTACAAGTCGCCGGAGAAGGAGAAGCCGCCGGCTAAGCCAGCTCTGCTGCTGGAGACGAACTTTGATGAGAACATTGTCTACGAGCAGGTGAAACTTTTTCGCAATTCGGTAACCGAGGTGAACCAATTGCTTAATGAGCGACACAATCAGAGTCTCAAACAAATCGAGGAGGAGGAACAACAACAACATCAGCAGCAGCTTGATGGCTGTGACAGACGTGCCGCAGAGATGACTCAACAGCTGCTGGAGTTGGAGCGGAACGAGGAGCGAGAGCAGGAGCAGCTGCTCTATGAGAATATTGAGCTGCGCAAGCCAAAAACAGTTTATGAAAATCTACGTGGCGAGGAGATGAAACTCAATGCAAATGAACTTGAACTGGAACTTGAATTGGATTTAGATTTGGAGTCAGCACCGAAACAGCCAAGCTGTGATAGAATTGAGCTAGACAGCCTGGATAGTTTGCCAAGCACCGATCACATAAACATGGCACACGAACAGTCCAGCAAATCGCCATCTTTCAGCGTCAAGGAGTTGGCCAATAAATTCGAGAGCTCGCCCGTGGAGCAGCTGCCCATGTTTGATTTCAGTCAACGGGGCGGCTCGATGAAAAAACCCAATGAGCTGAGCTTGCCCATACCGACAGCCCCGAAGCCAGTGATGCCAGCGCCAGTGCCGCTCAAGAAACTCAATAATGCACAGAAGATAACTCGCTCCTTGGATGAGAATGCATTTGTTCGCGAATTTGGTGGCAAGCAGTTGCAGGATTTGGCTGCATGTAAGCTACCAGAACTGCCGGAGCTAAACAATCGACGCAAAAGTTTCGATTTTACGCGTCCGAAGACATTGAATCCACCCAAGCGTCTGCCGGGCATGAGCATCACCGAGGAGATTTGCCAGAAACGTGCCGGGGAACCGGATCAACTTATCACAACGCCCACAACAGAGAATCGCATCTCGTTGATACAAAATAATGTACCGCGTGAGCAGCAATCGCAGACTCTTAATCTTCCCGTTGGTGGACGCAAGAGTGTCTTAACTGGCGTCATACTTGATCGCGAACGCATCGATAAGATCAAGGAGGAGCGTCGTCAGCAGTTGACTCAAAAATATTATGGCGACTCATTGAAATCGCGCTCCAAGACGGAACTCAATACCGATGACAACAATTTTCAGGCGTCCGATTCGTTGCGCATCAAGTCCAAGTCACGTGGCGATATGCACACTCTGCAAAAGGACATGGACATGAATCTCAAGCAGCTGGCACGCTCAGGCGCCGGTTCCGGATCTGAGAGCATATTGCATCGCACTAGCGACTATGGAACGCAACGGGTGCGCAGCATTTCCGATGAGAAGAATCAAAATTGTGATAGTACCAGCAATGGGGCCACCAACACCTCCACTAACACCACCACCACAACCGCCATCAATATACCGGTGCACAGCGTCAAAACAGCTGCCCAGAAATTTGCGGCAAACAATGCGACAATCAACACAACATCCACTGCTACGGTCCCAGGCAAATTTGAACGTGGCATCGGACGTGAACGTCTCTCCAGAAACTCGATGCCCCACACAACAGCCGCGGATAGCACTGCGAGCGTTAAGTAAGTAACTGGTTACAGATTATGTTGAGAATTTGTAGAAATCGGTTAAAAGAGATTTTCAAAACGCAAAAAAAAATTTTGATTAGCAATTAACAACGATATAATCTTTACATTTATTAGATTAATTGTTGGGAGATATTTAATAGAAATCAACTACAGTCGAACTTCCCTAAATCGAATCACCAATATCCAAGAAAAAAGTTTGAGATATGGAGACTTTGAGTTACGGAAACGCTAAAAAAAATTTTGATTAGCAATTAACGTTTTTTTTTTGACTTCACAAATAAAATCTTAACATTTATTAGATTCAAATAATTGTTGGGCGATATTTAATAGAAATCAACTACAGTCGAACTTCCCTAAATCGAATCACCAATATCCAAGTCCGATTCAAATGACATCATAATTAATTTTCCATTTTTTAATATAATGAAAGCTGATTTCGATGAGATATCGTATTTTTCAGCCAAATAAGTTTAAATACTTCTTAAAGCGATAAACATTTTAATTCTATCATATTGCATCACCATATGTAAATATACATATTACATAACCAAACGAGCCGGTAACGAAAACATAAAATAGAAACGAAAAAAAATTCAAACTTTATTGGGGACTATCCAGTACAGGACAATATTTTTGTTCGAGCTAAGGAGAAATTCGACTTATGGAAGTTCGAGTTACGGAAGCAGAATTGTGTGAAATTTGTTCAGTAAACGCTATTTAGGGAGGTTCGATATTTGCCAATATTAAATTTGTTTAAATAATAAAATTGGTATTTAAATTCATACTACTATAATGTTCCACAGCTTTCAGAAGTAAGCAGTAACATTTTACGTAGAATATAAATTTGATAACCAAAAAAAAAACTAAATAAATTCTCAATCTTTGCAGCAACAGAGAAAAGATCTCACCACAATTCTCAATACGCGATGTGACAGCGATGTTCGAATCTCGTTCACAAAATCAATAGGCTTAGGTAAATTACCAACTACAACATCGAATACAACAACCACAATAACAAAAACAAATGGATAGAAGAAAAAGAAGAGGACTAGGAGGATCGGTCGCGTTATATAATTTATTTAGTTTTTAAATTCTATATATTAAGCGCATGCATATACAGACAGAAGCATGTATATGGATATTATATATATGTTACTTTATGATACTGGACCAAGCGGTTCCAAAGACATGAAGCAGATTAATGCCGCTGGATGGAGGATGCATCCGATGGATCAGCAAAATTAAATTTTGTTTTTAAGTGGAATTTCGAGATAATAATAATGACTAAAAGACCCAGCGCCCGATGCAAATTGTTTTTGCATTGGGCTATTTTAGGCGTTAAGTTTAATTCGTTAATTTGTATATTTTTATTGCAATGTATTGCTCTTGACTTGATTTCGGTTTTGTTTATTCGCGTAGTTTGTTTTTGAGTAATTTGTTCGTTTTATTTTGCAATTGAGAAAAGAAAAAAAAAATATCGATGAAATTAAATTAAAAGTGTATATTTAATAGCACTGTTTTTTTCTAATTTTACAATTTAAATGCATTTGACGCAACTTTGAGCGAGTTGCTTTAAGTATATTATTATTATAAAATTAATTTATATTTTAAACAAAAACAACAAATTTAAAATAAATTCGATTCAAAAAACAAAGTATTAATCTATTGCTTTCTTTACTAAATACTTGTAGATACTTCCTCCATGCTTGTTCTGATGCTTAACAAACACTATTTAACTTTATTGTAAATGTGTGCTTAACAAATTCATTGGAAATTTATAACAATTTTAAGTGATATTTCAACTTTTTCAAACTATATTAGAAGTACAGAACTTGATAGCATATTCAAAATAGAAAAACACTGCGAAAACAATGGTTGTTTATAGGCTAATAATGGTTACAGTTCACTAAAATTAAGAACAATAAAGCTTAAGAAAATTATAATTTTTAACAATGTTTATAATGCGTACTTTATGCAGATTCTTCTTCCTTTCCTCATTGAGATGCGCATTAAATTTTTATTCTAAATGTCCAATAAATTTGTTAAGCACGGTCAACGAAACACAAAATGTTCAATAATACTATACTGTCCTATAAACTTAAAGACAAACATTAAAGACCAATAAAACAAATCCAAATAAAGCAAAGAAAGATACCAGTACATATTCATACAATTCATATACTCACAACATTCATATGATATTTGTATGTGGCTTATAATTGAATTTTATTACTAGATAAATTTCATCTGAACTAATCTAAATTATTTATGTCAGTTATTCATTTATAATGACTTTTGATTTAGTCCTTAGACAGCTGCCAAATTTTAACAGAGTATAACAAAAATAACTGAAATTAAATTAAATTAACAATGGAAATTGGATGTGTAATACAAACAATAACTAAATAGAAAGCTTTAAACAAATAAGTTAGCATTTGATATATTTTGATAAAAGTACATAAACAAAACCCACTTAAATTAGTTATAAACAATTTAAATTGTATTCTATACTGACTGACGTCTTATGCAGTGCAAAGAGTCTTGCAAAATGATTATTACAATACATGAATTGCATATAAGAATATATGTATATTTATTATACACCCACAATTATTACAGATATATAAATAAATATATATATTTACTAAATGGAAAGCTACTAATTATTACATCACTACAATAACTGATAAAATGAAAACATTTTTGTAAGCAACAACAATAAAAATAAACATAATAAAATAAATATGTATAAAACTAATATTTGTGTTATTTGCTTAGAGAATCTTCATATTAACAGGTATCTATTGATTAATTTGATCGGCACATTAAAAACATTTTAAATATAATATACTAGATAACATAGCTTGACCCATCGAAAATTAATCTCCAGGGTTCCATGCCTATAATTAATTATTTCGCGTTAAAATCGACATAAAAATGAGATCGATATTTTACGGCAACTTAAAACAATTTGTATGTATTTAAAATTGGGCCGGCAACAAGAATCGGCCAGGCACTCCTAAAAATTCAGTTTAGACTCATTAGAGTGCTCCTCTCCACGGAAATCTTTAGTAAAAGGCGAAAGATTTATTCGACAACCCAGTGGCGGGAACCGGCCACAACCGATTGTTGTAACGCTTCGGAATGTATCGACGAATGTACATTCGTAATCGATGTTTTCTCCAGTTGTTTGAACGTAGGTTGGTAATGGGGCGCCGTTTTGGCTCACACTGTTCTGCCATCGAACATGCATGTTGCAACCAAGCATGTGTGTGTTTGTGTTTTGTTGCTTCATACAGATGCAAATGCGTTAGTATTAGATGCAACAATTGTTGCAAACACGGGTTGTTGTTTGTGCAAATTTTGTTCGTTCTTTTCCCATATGGTTTTGTTTGTTTGTTTTGTTGCGTGTCACTTCTGTTTTACCGCGTGGCTGCAACACTTCAACTTAAAAAGATTTACGAGTAAGCTTATTAATAATTATTATATTGTTTTAAACATATAATACATATTGAATATTTAATACAGCGGAAGAGAAAGGAGGATAAGGACAAGGACAACGACAAGGAAAATCAAGTAAACACAGCTAATATATATATAAGTAAAGGTTAGCTTTAAAAAATGTACAGAATAGTTTTAAATTTCTTTTTTTTTCCTATTTTAATTTTTATAAAATTTCTACATTTAATAAAAAATATTGTTTTGTTTTGAAAAATTAAAATATTTCGTTTTGGGGTGGGTTTGCAATATGCATTACAATCCTATTGTCATGGTATACCAGCCAGTAAAGCATCTGCATTACAATCCTATACGCAACAATATACAGGACGGTAATGCAACACGAAAGAACTCACTCAATTAATCGCATTACTGGCTCGATTACAAGTATGCGATTTTGAAGCTAGACCAGCGTTAACAGCGGACAACCTTATGGAAAAGTAATGCATATTTGGGTATGAATTCGAATCCATACCGGCTACGAAGTATGGTGGTCGTAATCGATTCTCGAATGCGAATTTCCGCCACTGGGAAATGAAGAGAAGCCTGAGTGAAGTTTGAAAGCAAAGCAAAAAGAGTTCCCTGAAGAAAGACCTAAACTGTTTGGGAATTATAACGTCAAAGGTTCGTGTAGATATCACTCTAAAGGTAGGTTACCTTTAAGTAAACTACCCTAAGGTACTGCAAGCTAACACTTGCCCAATTTCTCCATTAAAATATTCTGTCTAAGGCGAATGGCAAAATTCTGGAATAATAAAATGCTTCTTAAATCATTATGCCGCAATTTTGCTGATAATGGGAGCCCAAATATTTTGTTCGTATGAACATCTGAGAGACTATAAGAGATAGAGCAAAATTTGGTGATAATATTCCTTCCTGTATGGGGGTTCCAATAAATACTTTTTGTTGCTTTCTTTTATTATAATAGTTTTATTCATTATTAATTTGTTTTTGTTTTTGATTTAAAAACTTATTTGTGAGGTCTTTCGAACTTAATTCTAATAACGCGACGTTCTTATTGTAGCACCTTCAGTTTCCTATGTAACATTTAAAAGTTTGAATAATTCTAATACAGTATTATGACTAAATAAGGTGCGGAGGACTTGAGTAATTTGAAACGTTGCTTAAAAACCTATTTTTTATCATGCACAACAAGAAGATATCTGATTTGACTAGAAGCTTTCCATGTTTATTTTCAATAATTGCCAACACGTCCTCTATCAACGTCAATCAACCCAAACACAGAGCAGATTGTATAGGGTGGAAAGAAAAAATGGTCATGGGAATGAGATTCGCAATGCAGAACTTGTAGAATTTTCACACTTATGCACATCATTCAGTGCATTCAAAACGGCCCGCGTACATTCATAGGCTGATTAATCATCCATATCCATCGCTACCTGTCCTCTATCGGAACCTATAAGTAGCCTGCTAGCAGCACAGTTGTCGGTCGTAGTCTATGGCAAGTGATTAAAAGGAGATAAGGTCAACATTGTTATCATTGAAGTTGCCACTCAGCTCGTTTCTGTTTAAATTTATTAATATTAAGTCAGAAATAAAAACCTTTAGTTAACTTTGTTAATGTATGAATTATTTATATCTATTTATTAATTTGATAGTAGGTAGTACAAAGTTATTGAATCCTTGGTACCCCTTGGGAGCTCAAAACTTTAAAAATTTGGGAAATTCAAAAATTTTCTTTGAATTTATTATATAGTATTTTATGTATGTACATCATAAAATTCCGAGACATTGACAACATTCAGATAAATTAGTAATTTATCAAAGGTAATTTATTTTTCGTGCAATGTATCTGTCTTAACAAATTCATCGTCTACTTCGTCAAGGGAATTGCCACACTTATAATTTTTGAGGTTTTATTCTGAAATTCAGCATAACGATCGGGTTAAATTTGTATGCCTCTTCTTACGGAAATGCTATGTGCAAAAGACAGGTCAGTCACAAAGTTCTTTTTAAATATAATTTTTTCGGCGTTATTTAGTGCCAAACTTTCATTTCGAAAATAGACGTCAGTATGGATCTATCTTAGTGTTGTCTATAAGTCATTTCCTGATAAATTTGCACTTGAGTCTTCGAAGCAGTCTTCTTCAAATCATCCTTGAGATACCTAGTTAACACCACCCACAACGATCTGAAAGAAGTTCAAGTAATTTTACACTCTACGAGGACAAAGTACTACAGGATACGCAACAATAGAGCGCAACTAACTGCGACGGATATGAAACGCATTTTTATCAATCTGAATAACGTACTTAAAAAGAAACGCCATTCGTCGATCTTTTATACGATTTTATAAGCTTATTAATATTAACCCATATATCAGAATGTCAAGTTTTGGGAAAACTAAAGACTTTTTTATTTGGCACGATTAACCTTGCCATCAAAGTAAATTCCATTGAGATCTCTCTATTAAAATTAATTAAATATATTTTATTTTCTTTTTTTATTTTCTTTATTGTAAGCTAAAATACGACATAACAGCAGTTAAATTCAGTCATTTGTAAAACATCTTATTATCTTAGTCAATATTATTTGTCGGCGGCTGCGGCGTATGCAGTTAATAGAAAAATGTACCTTTCTACATTTAAAAACCAACACTTCAAATATTTTATAGGTATTAAGAAAAAAAATATTAAAATCAATTGACGGTCATTCCACAGACTTGATTACATATGTACATATTTGTATAAAATATTAAAAAAATGAAGAAAAAAATATTTTAAAATTTTTGTTTTTTTTTTTTTTGTATTATAAAAAGTTATGACGCCGAACGCCACAGCTCCGTTATTTACGTGATTCGGCGGTGGTGCGGGTAAAAAAATGCAAAAGTCTATTCGTCAATTCAAGTCGTAATTTTAAAGCTATGGACTTGAAATTTGAAGTGAATGTTCGAATACCCCCAAATAAATTTTTGAACTAAAAGCTTTAGGGCGTAAAGTGCGGAAAAAATAGAAATTTTTCATTTTTTTAATACAAAAACCGCAATAAAAAAATAAAATTTTTTTTTTTAAAGTTTTAGGTTTTAATTTTAGCCAATTAAAAAAAATATTTTTTAGAATAATAATGAAAACAATATTTTTTTCAAATTGATTACTTTTGTGTATATGCTCATGAGAGTGAGTCAATTTCTTAGATTTCAAGCTGTTGTTAAAATCGTAATCTACCACGAATTCTAAGAAGATTTGACCTAGAAACCATGGGTCTAAAGTCAAAACCGAGCTGAACAAAAATTTTTTGTTTTGTGTTTTTGCTTGCTTCGTAACACTTGAACATTTCTAAATTGACTTATAAAAGCTCATTGACCCTAAAAATCATTTTTTTTTTTTTCAATTATGTCCCCCTAGATTGGCAAAATCTTACACTGCACGGCGTGGCGCGGCGGCGTAATCGTCTAGAATAAACACATTTAATTTATTAGTCCCAAATCTTGACCTTCTAATATTAGTAGTGAGCAGTTGTAGAGATTTTACCCGAAAGAGTTGCATGCTGATAAGCTCAAATTTATATTTTATACATTGTGGTTGCTGTTCCAATTAGGAATTTTAAAAGTGAATTGAAGGATGCTGCTGATCAGACACAAATCCTTCTCAATCAGGATGGGTTGAGGACAACCATTTCTGCTGCCAAAATGGTCGTGGATAATAATATGACCCAACAACCGGTAACTAAAATGTATGTAAATTTCATCGATCGTTGGAAAACTCGAATTGAAAGTTTGGCACAAAATGAAACCCAAGTCTTGATATTCAGTATTGAGATGCTAACCCTGTTGGCACAACCATATAAAGAAGTTGACAGTTTAGAATCTCGTCGTGTTCATGGTCTTCTCTCCGACAATAATTCGAAACACTTAGAAAGGGATGCACATCTTTTAGACCAATTTAAGACTCGGGCCAACGAAATTATACGTGCGGCCAAGGAAACTGGATATAATGACAATGCCCTCGATGAAGTATACGATAAATTTGTTAGGGCTGTCGATCTAACTGACCGAGAACACTGCTTTGGTAATTTGCAGTTTTATTTGCATGGAAAAGTTGTGGATCAATAGAACGCTTATCAAACCATGATGTGAATAAAATTGAAAATAAACTGTATGGAAAATGATTTCTAAATTAAAACATAATGTCAAGATGTGTGTATTAAATTATAATATTAATGAAATTTTTATCAATAATAATAATAAAATACATATGTATAAAACTAATATTTGTGTTATTTGCTTAGAGAATAATCTTCACATTAACAGGTATCTATCGATTAATTTGATCGGCACATTGAAAACATTTTAAATATAATATACTAGATAACATTGTTTGACCATTTGTTTGCATTTAAAATTGGCCCGGCAACGAGAATCGGCCAGGCACTCCTAAAAATTCAGTTTAGACTCATTAGAGTGCTCCTTTCCACGGAAATCTTTAGTAAAAGGCGAAAGATTTATTCGACAAATGAAGAGAAGCCAGAGTGAAGTTTGAAAGCAAAGCAAAAAGAGTTTCCCTACAGAAATACCTAAGCTGTTTGGGAATTCTAAGGTCAAAGAGATATCACCCTAAAGGTAGGCCACCTTTAAGTAACACATGCTCAAATTCTCCATGAAAATATTCTGTCTAAGACGAATGGCAAAGTTCTGGAGCAATAAAATGCTTATGAAATCATTATGCCGCATTTTTGCTGATAATGGGAGCCCAAATATTTTGTCCGTATGAACATCTGAGATACTATAAGAGATAGAGCAAAATTAATATATATATAAACTATTCTTATCAAAATGTGAGTGAAATGACCCTTGATCATCAAAATCTGACCACTGCAGTAAAAGATAATTAATTTTGAAATGTTTAGCCGCCAACCGAAAATGAGATGAAAAGTCACTTTGTCTGTTTGTTTGTTTGTTTGTTTGTTTGTTTGTTTGTTTGTTTGTTTGTTTGTTTGTTTGTTTGTTTGTTTGTTTGCTTGTTTGTTTGTTTGTTTGTTTGTTTGTTTGTTTGTTTGTTTGTTTGTTTGTATCAATAAGTTGACATAGCTTAAAATATTAAATGAGGACTTGTTCCCGATCAAATATCTAGATACTTTTATTCAACGACTTTTTCGAAAAATCGCTAGTTTGTATCGTTGCAAAGGTATTTTGATAGGCGAAACATTTTCATGCCCCATAATTACTTAACAAATTATTGACAACATTTTTTTAAATAATTTGTAAGTAAACCTTAATATTATTCTTCACAAAATTGGGTATCAAAAATTTTGTTGCATGAAAATGTTTTCGTCACTAGACTTTTACCTCGTAAAGAGTTTTTTAATTCAAAAAATACTAAGAAGACATGGGACTCTGCGTATTTTAAGGGAAAATTGCTTTAAACTTTCTTACATAAAGTATAAATTGAGCATAATATTGACATAATTAAATAAGAATCCAACATATCATCTGTTATTTTAAATGTGGCATTTTGCTGCATTGATTCTCATTTGATTCACATTAAATTTTCATCAAAGCGTCCACCAGAAACCCATCAAATTTAGTTAGTTTCTGTTAGTTCCAAATCTTGACCTTCTGATAATAGTCGTGAGCAGTTGTTGAGATTTTACCCGAAAGAAATTCATGCTGATAAGCTCAAATTTATATTTTATAAGTAATTTATTATGCTTTTTTTATTATATTACAATATTCCTCTTTAATAAGCTAATCAAATGGTATAAAAGATCAACGAATTGCGTTCCGTATTTAGTGCGGTTTTAAGATTCATAAGAATGAGTTTCATACACGTCGCAGTTAGCTTTGCTTTAATGGTTTGTATTCTGAAGGACATTCACTACGTAAATTTGTTAATTACTTTAACTTTTTGCAGATAATTGTGGTTGCTGTTCCAATTAGGAATTTCAATAATGAATTGAAGGATGCTGCTGATCAGACACAAATCCTTGTCAGTCAGGAAAAGATTAGGGGAGCCTTTTCTGTGGTAAAATTGTTTGTGGACAATAATGTGACGCAACAACCCGAAACTGAAATGTGGGTAAATTTCATCGATCGTTGGGAAACTCGAATTGAAAACTTGGCACAAAATGAAACCCAAGGCTTGATATTTAGAAGTGAGATTCAAACCCTGATGGCACAAACAAATGAAAAAAACACAAACCGTTTAGAAAATCGTCGTTTTGAAGGTCTTCTCTCCGCCATTGATTCGAAATACTCAAATAAGGCAGCACATCATTTAGACCAATTTCAGACTCGGGCCAACGAAATTATACGTGCGGCCAAGGAAACTGGATATACTGACAATGGCCTCGATGAAGTATACGATAAATTTGTTAGGGCTGTCCATGTAACTCGCCGGACAGATTTCTTTGATAATTTGCAGTCTTATTTGCATGGAAAAGTTGTGGATTAATAAAACGCTTATAAAACGATGATGTGAATAATATTGAAAATAAACTGTATAGAAAATGATTTCTAAATTAAAAAATAGTATCAAGATTTGTATATTAAATTATATTATTGGGTCGTGAAAAAGAAATGTCGTATTTTGCAAATAATTATAATTTTGAGTGTTGTACTAATCGCATCCGGTCATATTATACAGCGATTTAAAGACGACGATCTGTGCCACCTGTGTCTCTTTAACAGTATTGTAATTGTAGGTTTTAGTCTCAAGTTATAGAGCGTCAAAGATGGAGTCCAGCAGTCGAACCTGGCACCAAGTGATTACCATCTCCGGTCCTTGCAAAACGCTCTAGGTGAAAAAGGACGCTTGTAAAAACTGGCTGTCTCAGTTTTTTGCAAATAGGCTGGAGGGGGAGGGGTTGCCTTCTAAAAGGCAACACGTTTGCGAACAAAACGCCGCATAATTGACTTAAATCTAACAATTCCAAGAATATTAAATATAGCGTCAAATTTCGATCACAAATACATTTGTTTTTTCCCCAACCCAAGATTAAGTAAATTTGTATACAAAAAATTAACATTTAAAGGCCACCTTTGTCGGTATCAGGCCAACATGGCTATATTGACTCAATTTAACAACTAAAATTATAAAATTAAATTAAATTTCAGAATTGTAACGATCGATGTATAAAGTTTGGCCAAGCTAAGAAATAGGCTTAACTGATTTTTATAAAGTGATAAAAGAGTATATTTTGGTGATAGGCTAATAATTTCCTCAAAAAAGGTCAACCGGGGCCACAAAATTACATTACAGTCGAACTTCCCTAACTCGAATCACCATTATCTAAAGAAAAGGTTCGAGTTAGGGAGAAATTCGAGTTATAGAGTTCTTTTTCCTAAGATTATTAATTTTACTGCCACTCATTTAGTTAGAGAAGTTCGAGTTAGGGAAGTTCAACTGTATTTGAGCATGAAAACAATCAACATGATATATTTTTAGTGAATAAATAAATTTTATAATTCAGTTTTTTATATAGAGTTTTATTTTTTGGTTACGTAATTGTTTTGAACTGCAAAGTCGTCAGAATTACGCGATCACGCTTTATGTATTATGGTCTTTAGGAAACCGGTAACAGCGCTGCCATTTTAGCTATTTAGTAGCTGGACTTTGGTGTTTTATAATTGCAAAGGTAAATTATTTAAGCAAATCCGATTAGCTAAGAAAATCAATAACAGCTGTAACAGTTTGAACTGCATAAATTGTAACTAGTAATTAAGAATTTCTTATATTCTAACGGTGATAATCTCTACTAAAAAATGTTGTAGTATTAGAAAATACAATTGGTCATTTCCAAGCTCTTGATTAAATAAATTATAAATAATGTGCCATTTTTTTTATTAGTCAGTGTAAACTCAAAAGAAGTCATATGATTTGACCAGAATGTTTTCTTATTTATTTCTCATAATTGCCAACCCGTGTCCTATCAACGTCAATCAACCCAAATGCAAAACACTTTTTATAGAATGAAAAGAAAAAATGGCAATGGGAATGAGATTCGCGCTGCAGGATTCAGATATTTTCACACTTACGCACTTCATGTAGTGCATTCGGAACAACCCCATTTTGTCCATATAAAAGACGTGATGTCCTTTGCTACCTGTTTTTTCATCGCCTCTGTAAGTAGCCTTCTACCAGTAAAGTTGACGTCCGTAGTCTATAGCAAGTGATTAAAAGGCGATAAGGTCAACATTGTCATCGTTATAATTTTTGTTTATGTATTAAAATGAATTTCCCCAGGTGTTGTGCTTTTTACCAATGTGTAGATTAATGATATTTATGATGTAGTAGGTAGTTAGTTATTAAATCCGGGATATTTCAATTTAAGTTCTTCAAATCTTTGAAGTTGTGATATTTGTTTTTATTTTAAAATTTAGGTTGAATTTTGTTTTACTGATCTTGAGCACGTGTGGAAACTGAGAGAGTAATATTCTTAATCTGAGATTCGTTGATAACATTCAGATAAATAAGCAAATGGATAAAGTAAATTTCTCTTTTGGAAAGATCATCTTCCTGGGCGAACTTATCGTATACTTCATTGAGGGCATTGTCAGTATATCCAGATTCCTTTGCCAGACGTATAATTTCGTTGGCCTTAGTCTTGAATTCAGAAAAACGATCGGTTGCACTTTCTACGGCTTTTGGAAACATGTCGAATAAGGCAGCCTTAATTAGATATCCTGCTGAACTCTCAAATTCTTTATGCAAGAGATTCATAAATTCAACTTTGAATATATTAGTTTGGGTCTCATTTTGTGCAAGACTTTCATTTTGAGACCCCCAATGATCGATAAATAGTTGCCACCTTTCAGTGATCATTGGATCTGTCATATTGTTGTCTACGATCTTTTTGGCCAAAGAGAATGATAGCCTTGTATAGTCCTGATTCAACAGGACATGGGTCTGTGCAGCAGCCTTTCTCATGTCATCCTTGAGATTGCTTATTGGAGCTGCACTCGCACCGATCTGCAAATAGTTCAAGTATTATGAAACTTTTCGAATAAATGTCCTGTAGGATACGAACCAGAAGAGCGAGACTAACTGCGACGGATATGAAACGCATTCTCAATAGTCTTAATGAAACACTAAAAACGAATCGCTATTTGTCGGTCTTTTATACACACTCATTAGCTCATTAAAATAATCCTATATAATAGATATTCGGATTTATAGGCATTCAATTGCGTACGAGTATTATCAGAATGTCAAGTTTTGGGTTTTTTCTTAGACACGATTAACCTATGACCACAATTCCTCTGAATTCCATTGTATTCAATCTATAAAAACCAATTAAATTGATTTCTTAGTTGGACATACATACATTTTGATATTATTTTTGATTTTTATTTCTTTGAGCACGTAGCCAGCTAAATTAATGATCTTAGATCGGAAGTACATAAAGGCCGAAGTCCTTGATAAACTAGGTTACAAGATAAAACATATAGTATTGTGTGTTGACAGTTAATTCTAAAGTTTGTATTGATTGAAGAACGACACGACGATTCCGCGAATAGTTTATCCAATTTGTTATTGTATATTATTCAATTGAGATTATTGTCCATTGAAATGACGTACCACAAGTTACATGGGATCTGTTAGTCAATAACTTTAAGTAGAACATTCTGACATTGCTGAAAAAGCGACTAGTTTAAATTCTGGTTAGTCGCACTCCTTGCCAATATTCCCTCTTCAATCCCACAAGCTAAGTAGTTGCGTACTAGCTTTTTTTTGCATACACACTGATAGTAAAAATTGAATTATTTTTTTTTTAATTATTTAAATTAATAAAAAAATAATAATTAATTATTAAAAATTATTAAATAGACTGAATACATCAATAACTAAATTAATTTAATATTTGATAAATAAATCTCTATATAATAAGGTTCGAAATGTATTAAGTTTAATTAAGTAATTAAAAAATAAACAATTCGATTTTAGCAAAGCGATTTTCGAGTGCTTAAACTCTATAATTTTGTGACTAGTTGGTTATATCGATTTTCATGATAAGTCAACAACTTACTAAAGAAAATTAGTTCATCGTTGTTAATTCCTTAAAAATTATATTAATGGAATTACTAAAAATTTGTATGCAGAACTAAAATGACTGCTTATCTTTTTCCAAGTTAAACGTATTTCAATAGAAAATATGACTTTAATTCAAGCTACCCCTCAATCCCGTGAGATATCAATACAAAACATTTTGTTAAATCAAATTTAATAACAATTATGAGCTGCAAATTAAATCAAATAACAGAGTAGGCTGACAAATCAAACTAATATATCAAAATAACAAAATTTCAAATGGTTGGGAACGACATTGGGTTTGTCAATGGACTCGGATGCTGATAAAATCGTTGAAAATGCCAGCAAATTACAAACTGCCCTCTCAATGAAAATCATCATGTGCACATATTTCGATGTAATTTAATATGTGGCACGCGTTTGGGAAACTTTTTTTTTGGTAGTTGTTGTTGCTCGCAGGATTTGCTCTGGATCTCAGCACTCGGCTCGACACTGGCACAATTGTTGGCAATGAGAGCAATTGTGTTGTGTTTGTTGCAAGGGCACACTGGGTAGGGGTAGGGGTAGTGGTAGTGGTAAGGGATAAGGAGCAAGGGGTAGGGTGTTGTTGAATTGCTACCAACTGGTAATTGCATTTGTTAGTGCTCTAATTGTTTGGGGCGGGGGCCAAAGGTTACTATGCCTAGGATAACAACAAGAGGCATTTAATAAGCATGACCCTCGAAAAACTGAAAAGTGCCTCGGAACGTGCTAAAACTTTTGAGCTCTGTGAAAGGGCGGACAAAAGGTTTCGCCCAGCGATTAATTGACTAAAGTTCCAGCTCAACAGCGGGTTAAAAGAGAGAACCTACAATTAAGATGAGATAAGATAGGTTGATCTGTGTAATAATGTATAGCGATATTTGACTTGTTTCTGCTCAATCATTAATTTAGGTATAATATATGTATAATTAATTTATGTATATGGGCATTTCCAGAAAAAGGTCCACCTCTCCCAAAAACGTAATATTGATCAAAAAAATGTATTCAAGTTATTCAGTTAAGCAATATACTCTAGAAGAAACTTAATAGGATGAACAAATAGACCGCATGTTGGAATAAATTCACTTTATCTATATTTTGGCCTATTTTCTTAAAAATTTAATGTAATATCACAAACGGCTCGAAAAACTTGTTTTAAATTACCCTTTCAATGTATTTCTGTATATTATAGAATAAAATTTGTTGAACAAATTCTTGGAACAAACTAGATGGAATTCTTGTCACGTTCGCGATGCCGCTTCACAAATTACTAATAGAACTTGAAAAATAAATAAAACAATAGTAAGTTACTATTAGTAACATATCAAAATTATTTATAAAATGGAAAACTACATTATTTTATTACGGTTTAAGAGTATTTTCTTCCAAATTACTCGCTACATTTGGCAGACTTTCGCCTTTGTCAAGATGAAGTCAAACATGACTTTCATTTTTCGTTGCGTTCGCGATGCATTGTCTTCTATAAACAATTTGAAAACGACAAGTCTTCAAAGCTTGTCTTTTAAAATAAAAAATAGTGCGAATAAAACGCATTAAACACGTGATAAAACATTTTCGAAAATGTCAACTTTTGCCATTTGTTTTTTCATTTAAAAACGTACAAATGTCGCATTATAGATCCTGGAAATACCCATATACATATTATGTATGGCAGTGCCGATGAGTTTAATTTATTCTGATTATCTTTTGTTTCAAAAACTTTATTTTTAAGATTTTAGAGCAAGTCCTTGTGCACCCGTTGGTTCCTCTATCGTAGGAAGTGCCGCCTTTGACCTGACAGCAAGGATATTTCCACTTGTTTGAAGAGCCTTCTCTCGGATAAACAAAGTACCCCTAGCTGAGTAAAGTTTACGTTGCTCGTTTCAGAAGTTAATTTACCGAGAATCAAACTCAAATGCGGATGCAACATTCGAGGCATCTGAGAAGCCGACGCCATTCACGACCTGTAACCTGATCTTGATCTGTAACCTCAGCTTTGATTTCAGGGAATTATGCTAAAAAAAAAAAAAACAAAACCAAACCAGACCAGACCAGACCAGACTGAAAACAATGCGTCGTCGCATCTCAAAAGGATTTGCCATGCAAACTGACACAAAATGTTGTAATTGCCATAAGACAGACGACCCTTGGAAGTGGCAACCCCCTCCTATTCGAGTTAACCGCAAATTGCCCTTTGCAATACGATGCTACATTTTTATTATTATAAAAATTAGGCTTAGCACGTCTGATAGGCACGTGCAGCGACCTAGCTAGGCATTAAGTTCCACAAAATACTTTCCAAACTACGAAAATCAATAATAATTACAATGAATAAAAAGAGAGAAAAATCAACTCTAAAGAATAACTTGGAAAGGACTTGACAAATATTTAACACATTCGCTCTTCCGCACGTTCATGTCAAATGGAAAACAATGGAACTGAAGTTGTCAGTTCCGGGGCGCTGATTAAGTGCCCCCAACAAGCAGCTTTTGTCAGATACAGCACTACGTGGAAAGACCCACTCTCCCGTTACGAAGCTCGCTGACAGAATGCAAAAGCTACCTGAGCCCTTAAATGAAAGCGGAATGTCAGAGATTTTAGTTAAAGCGACTTAATTGCATGTCACAAAAACACTGAGACAAATTTTGCCTGTAATTCCAATTAAATGCTTCAAAAATGTTTAACTTAATTTGAAAAGTTTCCATCTGACAGAATGAAACAAAAAGCATAAGAAAATTCTAAAAAAAATTTACTAGAATATAAGTTAAAAAGCTAAGTGCTTTTGAATTAATTAAAGATTAATAATCACTATAGACGACAGTCCGCGCTAATGACGCAAGCAGCACAAAGCGTGCGAAAGCAACTAGCAATATAGACAGGAAGAATAGAAAAACACGCGTCGAATGACACCTCGAGCATCGAAATCCGACCTCTGGTTCAAAAGATAAAAATCATTTATTTTTAAAAAATAATTAATAATCAAAAATAATTAATTAAAAAATTTTGCCACTTGGCACTGCTCAAAAAAGTAATATTTATGAAGTATGAACAATTTAGCGCAATGTGCCAAAGGTCAACAATTTTTTTTTTAATAATTTATATGTATAAATTAATATTATTTGTCACAAAACTGGATATTTTTCAATATATTTCGTCACTTGACTTTTACCTCGTAAAGATGTTTTTGACGACGATTAATATTTTTTCTTTATTTTTATATGTTTATGTGGTATATTATCAATTAAAGTATTATATTTTTTTTTTTTAAATTTATGTGAATTACATTTGAAACTCCATGATTTATTTTATTTTATTAACATAATCTTAACGTTTGGAGAATCTTTTTTAATAACTAAAAACATTTTTAAATGAAAGAATTTCACGAACAATCAGCTTCAAGTTTAAAAGGACTCGATTTAATTATCCTCAACTCCTCAAGTATTCTAAGTCCAAAATTTTGTTAATTGTTAAATTGCGCTTTTTAAGTAATATTCCATTTATTGTTGACTACTCTCATCTGATTTGTGTCAGTGTAATTGTCTGTAGAGCTACACTTCTCTGTATAGATAGCAACTTCCATTTACATACGCACATACATATGTATGTATATTGTATATGCATATATTATGTATCATCTAATGCGCCCGCTTTAGGGCTTTAACCTAATAATGATGTTCGACTTACTTTGCGTGACTTATTTTATTAATAAAACGAGCAAATTTGTCTTGCTTTTTGGTCGCATCCATGGCATACACACACAGACACACTGCTCGTTGCTGTCGTTATTGTTTTTCACACACACACATACACTCACAACAGTTGCCCCTACCCCAAGTCAGTGAGCTGCTGCGCACAGGAAAAGGACAAACAGTTGTTCTTCTGGCAACCCCAAAGCGCAAAGCCTTCTGATTGGCTGCGCAAACGGCGAAGGACACACCCCCTGGTGAAGAGTCTCTTAGCAGCCGTTTTGGGTGGACTTGTTTTTTTCTATTATTTAGGATGGGTCGTGTATGACTATGCCAAATGATTGAATTACTAACAAGTATTTTGTGCCTAATTGGCTCAGCTTAGTCTAAAAGAGCAGATGTGGGCAGAATGGGGGCGAAGTGAGGCTTAATTATGAGCAAGTCGTTGATGAGGTACAGTTGTGAATAGCGACTGTAGCAGCTAACGGGAATGTCTCGGCAATATTACGCATACGCCGCATATACCAGACAAAGAAGCAGACAGACGCCATGACAAAGAGCACTCGTAGCTGTGCCATCAATCAATAAATTAATTATAATAATTGTGGTATTTAATGAATTTAATGCATGCACATCAAGCCAACAACACAATGGCGGCCATGACACGTTAATTATGGCCAAAATGGCGACTGCAAAGCGCCAACGTCGCTGTCGACTGTGACAGAGGCAGCGGCAGAGGCAAAGCGGCTGCAACTGTTGGCAATTTATGTATTTGCGGTTAGCATTGGCCAATTAAGCAAAGCTAACCCACTTATAACTGAATGAGTACACATATAAACTACACATAAAAATGCGAATATATATATTTATATTTTTATGTATGTATATATGGCCATGTATCTGATAAATAGCTAAAATGCCAGCATTATGGCCAGAAATCAAGCGGTGCAAATGGCTAAATTGCATTGTCGTTCGAGCTGACTGTTTGAGGGGTAGAGTTGTGCACCCAGTGCGAGGGAGACAACCATATGCTACACATGCAAATGGGGGTGTGTTTATATACACACAGATACAGATACAGCTACACATAGACATATGTATATGTATATGTTGAGTTTTTGGGCGCCTCTAAGCGACAGCATGAGCACCGCAACTGCATTGGCAAACTTATTGGGGGTGAGTCGTGTTTCGGGTATCGTGTATCGTGTTGCAAGTGCTTGGCATGATGATGTTGCCCCTTTCAACTCAGCTCTGGGCCTCGTTTAGAGCGATTTGCTGGTTGATGTGCGGTGATTGCTGCAAACTCAACGCGACCGTCAACGAGTAAACAACATAAGCGCGTCGGCAATACCAGAACATTTACCTAAATCAGGACATGTCAGCGCTTAATGAGACCAACGCACTAACAGCAGAAACAGCAACAGCAGCGACTGTTGCCAATAGTAAAGGACCCGCCACAACGACCACAATGCTAACCACAAAAACGCCATTTTCCATTGAGCATATATTATTTCAAAATTTAAATACCGCCAGCAACAATAACAGCCACAACAACATTAATAACAATAGCAACAATAATCAAAAGTTCAACAAACATACAGTGAAAAGTGCCAGAAGTAGTTCCAATACCAATGCCAATATCAATTCCAATTTCAATAACAATTCCATCTCCGCATCCAGTGCCAGTGTATATGACAATAATAGATATCCAAGTGCCACATCAGCGACGGCGTCCAATCGACCAGCCATCAGTACCGGCCATTCAGCGTCGGCATTGGCCAGCGAGGATTATGTCAAGTCCTTGCACAGCCAACGGTGCGTACTCAAATCAAAATCCAACTATCGCTCAATAATAAGAATCAAACTAAATTGGCAAATAATAATTTTCGTGAATTAAAATCATAATTTCGAACTAATTTCAAATTTTGTTTAACCAAAATATAAAATTTTCATATTCTCAAAAATACAACTTTTTTTAAATTTTTATAGCTGCCTAAAGTTTGTAACAAATGTTATAAAAAGAATAATTAAGTGCATTTGGTTATGCAAAATTAAAAATAATTTGCGTTTTTTATGTCATTGCAATTATTTGACTAACTGTATATGTTTTATAGATGTCTAAAAACTTTTATAAAAGTTTTATACAAAAAAACGAAGTATCGGTATTTCTCACAGCTAAGAAACTCAATTCTTTGACCATAATTCGAATTCAAAATTATTTTAAATTATGGACATATTTATGCAACACATTAATTCATTTAAATTTAATCATATAGATTTTCCATCAACTTAATTCGAAATATTATATAATTTTATACCAACTTAAATTTAATTGAATATTACAAAAACCAAGAAAAAAGACAATATATAGTCAGCTAATAGACATTCAAGTTTGTGTCATATTTTTCCCACATGAGTTATAGTTGTCTATTATTGGCTATCATCATCATATACAGGCTAGAAATATAAGAAAATTTGTAACCTGATGTAGCTGTCAATTTGAAAAGTTGTTTCAAAATATATGTATTTTTCACAATACAATGAAAAAATTATAGGTTTTGCAGAATTTTAAACCTGAAAGAGTTGTTTAACTAAAAAGTTTATGAAAAATAGCGAAATTGAATGGTTGATAACCTAACGGAGTTGTCGACCTGAAAGCATTTGGAATTTGACGCAACGCTTTCCTAAAATGCTTTATTTAAATAAGTAACTGGTATCTTATAGTTGGGAACTTTACCATAACCTTTCCCGCTTGTTCATACTATTAAAATTGAGTTTTGACTGATCGTTTCTATGGCAGCGGTATGATATAGTAAGCCGATCTGTACAGCATCACAAAAAAAAATTGAGAGATTGGATAGAAACAGACAGAGATTGTTATATCGAATTACATTTATTAGTTTCTGCAAGGGTACAATTAAGACATTTAAAAAACCGGAAAAAATTTATATTGCATTAGATATTTGAGAGATTTAATTTAATGGGTATCATACTTTTCAGCTTGTTATAAAACTATTTGCTTTTTAAGTTATTCTGAATTTCTTTTAAGTTTTGGAAAAGGTTGCCATTTGATTTATGTGTGTATAATTTGGGAAAATTTCAATACTAAATGATATTTAGTTATTAATAACTGGTTTTTAAAATAAAATAAGAAAACACAAATTTTTAAACATTGAAATTATGCAATGAATTTGTTAATTTCATTATTTATTGGATTTATTATAATACCCTTGTTTACAGTGCGCATCAGCAACGTGCTGCCGCCTCACATTATGGCCATCCGACTTCTGGATCAAATTCAGAATCGAACCTGTCACAAATGTCGTCCGGACCTGCAGCACCTCCTCCTCCGCCGCCACCGCCGCCGCCCCCAGCACCCACAGGAAATGGACCGAATGGGGTGCTATACCCAAGTGCGAGCTATAGTGATCACGGTTTCCTGCAGATGACACTGGGATATCTGTCGCCATCGTCGGGCACGTACAAGTCGGTGGATCCCTACTTTCTGTCCCAAGGTAGGTCTGAGGAACCCTGTCCAAGTTCGTGTCCGTGTCAATGGCCATTAGCAACACCAAAAGTTTTTTTGTGTGCCAAAGACAATTATGGAACAACTACTCAGTGTAATGCAATTAATGTGTAGCCAACTTTGCAGCCAGCTTGTTTGGAGGAGCGCCTTTCTTTGGGGCGCCTGGCTGCGTGCCGGAGCTGGCGCTGGGCCTGGGCATGGGTGTGAATGCATTGCGTCATTGCCGGCGGCGCAAGGCACGCACAGTGTTCAGTGACCCGCAGTTGTCGGGCCTGGAGAAGCGATTCGAGGCGCAACGATATCTATCGACGCCGGAGCGAGTGGAGCTGGCGACGGCATTGGGACTGAGCGAGACACAGGTCAAGACGTGGTTCCAGAACCGTCGCATGAAGCACAAGAAGCAGCTGCGACGACGCGACAATGCCAATGGTAAGTGGACAAGACAATTTTCTTTGTCGAACTTTCATGCTTTTTTGGCCAATTAGCCTCAAGCCTTTTTGCCTCTTAGCCGACGAAAGTTTTCTTAAAGTTTTCACAAATCAAATTAGTTGTAAAATTTTCTCAAAATTGTGCCCTATCTTCCCCTTCCTACTTACGTATCCATAGAGCCCGTTGACTTCTCACGCACCGAACAAAGTGGCAAGCAGCAAAGTGAAGCCTCCAACGCAGCTGCCTCCACAGACTCCAAGCAATCGAAGCCACCATCAACCACCCAACAGCAGCAGCTGCAAATGTGCTTCCTGCAACACGGCTACTCAACGGATGACTACTCCGATTTGGAGGCGGACAGCGAGGATGACGACAACTCCAGCGATGTGGACATTGTGGGCGATTCCAAGTTATATCAACTTACATAGGTCACAACTACATAGAAAAGGAGCAGTGTGTGCGCGCACATTTGGATGATTGACAAAGTACACTCTAATAGGGTTGTTGCTGTTGATGTTTTTGTAGTTTTTTGATGAAGTGCTCCCAAATTCAGATGCTGTGCCCACCGCTGGTCCAATAAATCAACAGTTGATTAAAATAACCAGAAATCATCGAGCACTGCAGTGTTATTTAGAATGATTTTTGAATCTAATAGGAAGTTTGTTTTTTCATTATTTTCAATAGATATTACTGCTTATAAATATGTTTATTCAGTACATTAAGGTATTTTTGCTGATTGATTAAAGTCCATTACGATTTATGTATGTATTTGTACTGTTTTTTTTAATATATATTTTACTTAATTTTAGCAATCTATATACTACATTAACATATCTGGGCATATTACCTACTATTTAAGATCTCTACACTAATCGTAATTTTACTGTAAATATTGATCGTAATTAGATCCCGATTGAGTGTCAATCTAGTCACAGTTATACCTAAGATATCTGTATACTTACATGCGATTATATCCATTAAAATATTTAAAATTTAGTGATTTGAATTCAAGTACTTCCATTTCTCTCCAATTCTCTCTTTCTCTCTCTCTGTCTTGATGTGCTAGCAAACTTAGTATTAATGCTTTTCAATAAAAAGTTTATGTTTCTTAAAAATGTTCCATTTTCCCAACGCTGTCTTTCAGTGGGCGCGTCCGCTGGGCAATCAAATCCAATTGACGACCAACAAAAAGTTGCCTATAATCAGGTTAAACTGCGACTTTTCTGTATAGGGTTGAAGCGGCAGTGCCACGCCCACTCTCATGCCCTGCGCTCTCTGCGATTGAGGGTGAAGTCCTGAAGTGCCCCTTAACAATGGCAAAATAATTGCGGGTTATTAGCGAGCCATTTAGTGAAACACTTTGTTGCAAGTAGCAGCACAAAGTGGATGCATGCTTCCAATTGATTTCAGGAATCAAGGATGTCGCAGCCATTTCCTGTTTCACTCAGTGGATCATATGCTTGTTGTTAACATTAGGAGAGCCTTTGCCGTTTCTACAAGTAAAATGGTAAGTAATTTAAATATCTTAAAATATTTAATATTTTAAATATAATATATCAATATTCAAGTTTGTTTAAAATTTTTGAAAGCAACCAAATTCGGCTTACAGAATACTGTATCCATATATCGCAAAAAACTTATTATTATCCATGATTTTACTTATTCGCATCAAAATTGGAGAAATACACTAGACGGCATATTTATTTTGACAACAATTTAAGTCATTTCAGTTCCGTTTGAATGATACAATTTTTAATTCTTGTAAAGGTACATTTTAAAACCTTTTTCCTCGATTTTGAAAAAAAAAATATTGATGCAAAAAAATTCTTCAAATAATTCTAATAGTAACTGCAAATGTTTTCAAAAATCTCTTTGCTAGTATTTTTTATAATGTTTTGAAAACTGTAATGATTATTTTAACCCCTTTTTCCTCCATTTCATACAAAAAGTGCCTTTTTTGCAGTTTTCAAAAAATTAAAGTTGAAAAAGTTGACGTTTACAACTATTCGAAAATTTCAATGGGTACGTAATGGGTTAAGGAAAGTATTATATCTTATAAAAAACCTCTGTACGAGGTAAAAGTCTAGGGACGAAAACATTTTTATGCCCCAAAATTTCTGATATCCAATTTTGTGAAGAATAATATTAAGTATTACATATACACTTTTTTAAAAACAAATTTTGGCACTCGGAAAATTGCGCTAATATGTCTCAATTCTTCATACCAAATAAAACTCAATGTTTTGCGCAGTGCCTAATGCAAAATTTTTTATTAAAATAATTTATGTGTAAAACTTAATATTATTCTTCACAAAATTGGATATCAGAAATTTTGGGGCTTAAAAATGTTTTCGTCACTAGACTTTTACCTCGTAAAGAGATTTTTTTTTATAAGATATCAAAAAATTTTGAATAAGACATCAGAAATTTTATAATTTCAATATTTTTTTGACAGTATAGCTTTGTCAGCTTTATTTATTGTTTGTACAAGTTAAAACAAACCGTCTGGCAACACAGGTTCCCTTTACAAACACACATGCCAAGCGCAAAAGCTATCAGCACTCTGAAACTCTGGCTACTATGAAACTTTGCTTGTGCTCTCCTATTCTAAGTAAATGTATATATTCAGTTAACAGGTAATATCGAGTAATGTTCGGATAAATAATTAATAGAAGTCGTAGAACAAACGTTTCTAGATTTTTTATCGGGAACAAGTCCTCATTCAAACTTTTAAGCTAAATCAAAGCTTTGATACAAACAAACAAACAAACTGACTTTTCATCTCATTTTCGGATGTCGACTAAAAATTTCAAAATTAATTATATTTTAAACCAGTGGTCAGATTTTGATGATTTTGCTAAGAATAGTAAAAAATTAATTTCTCCTGCCACTAACACCTATTTATCTCGCGAACCAGTTGAGTTTCTAAAAAGTCTTAGTATGCACATTTGTTAGTTAAATTTATATCTTTCGATCAGTATATTGCTTGACCTGATCGGACAGCCATAGCAAATTTTCCATTCTTCCTGTATATATTGCTAGGCGCCTTTGGTGCTGCTTCTTATTTCTGATTTAATGTTAATAAATTGCTCCAGAAACGAGCTGCGTGGCAACTTCAATGATAACAATGTTGACCTTATCTCCTTTTATCACTTGCTGCTATAGACTACGACCGACAACTGTGCTGCTAGCAGGCTACTTATAGGTTCCGATAGAGGACAGGTAGCGATGGACATGGATGATTAATCAGCTTATGAATGAAAGCGGGCCGTTTTGAATGCACTGAATGATGTGCATGAGTGTGAAAATTTCCAAGTTCTGCATTGCGAATCTCATTCCCATGACCACTTTTTCTTTCCACCCTATACAATCTGCTCTGTGTTTGGGTTGATTGACGTTGATAGGGCACGTGTTGGCAATTATTGAAAATAAACATGGAAAGCTTCTAGTCAAATCAGATATCTTCTTGTTGTGCATGATAAAAAATAGGTTTTTAAGCAACGTTTCAAATTACCCAAGTCCTCCGCACCTTATTTAGTTATAATACTGTATTAGAATTATTGAAACTTTTAAATGTTACATAGGAAACTGAAGGTGCTACAATAAGAACGTCGCGTTATTAGAATTAAGTTCGAAAGACCTCACAAATAAGTTTTTAAATCAAAAACAAAAACAAATTAATAATGAATAAAACTATTATAATAAAAGAAAGCAACAAAAATTATTTATTGGAACCCCCATACAGGAAGGAATATTATCACCAAATTTTGCTCTATCTCTTATAGTCTCTCAGATGTTCATACGGACAAAATATTTTGGCTCCCATTATCAGCAAAAATGCGGCATAATGATTTGATAAGCATTTTATTGCTCCAGAACTTTGCCATTCGCCTTAGACAGAATATTTTCATGGAGAATTTGAGCATGTGTTACTTAAAGGTGGCCTACCTTTAGGGTGATATCTCTTTGACCTTATAAATCCCAAACAGCTTAGGTATTTCTGTAGGGAAACTCTTGTTGCTTTGCTTTCAAACTTCACTCTGGCTTCTCTTCATTTGTCGAATAAATCTTTCGCCTTTTACTGAATATTTCCGTGGAAAGGAGCACTCTAATGAGTCTAAACTGAATTTTTAGGAGTGCCCAGCCGATTCTCGTTACCGGGCCAATTTTAAGTACATACAAATGGTTTTAAGTTGCCGTAAAATATCGATCCGATTTTTATGTCGATTTTAAAGCGAAATCATTTATTAGAGGCATGATTAGTTAAACAATGTTATCTAGTGTATTATCCTTAAAATGTTTTTAATGTGCCGATCAAATTAATTGATAGATACCTGTTATTGTGAAGATTATTTTCTAAGCACAAATATTAGTTTTATACATATGTATTTTATTATTATTATTGATAAAAATTTCATTAATATTATAATTTAATACACACATCTTGACATATTGTTTTAATTTAGAAATCATTTTCTATACAGTTTATTTTCAATTTTATTCACATCATGGTTTGAGAAGCGTTCTATTGATCCACAACTTTTCCATGCAAATAAGACCGCAAATTATCAAAGCAGTGTTTCCGGCCAGATAGATCGACAGCCCTAACAAATTTATCGTATACATCATCGAGGGCATTGTCAGTAAATCCAATTTCCTTGGCCGCACGTATAATTTCGGTGGCGCGAGTCTGAAATTGGTCTAAATGATGTGCTGCATTCTCTGAGTATTTCGAATCAATGTCGGAGAGAAGACCTCTAAAACGACGATTTTCTAAACGGTCAACTTCTTTATGTGGTTGTGGCAACAGTGTTAGTAACTCATAAACATCTATTTGAAACATCAAGGCTTGGGTTTTATTTTGTGTCAAGCTTTCAATTTGAGTTTCCCAACGATCGATAAAATTTACCCAAATTTCAGTTTCCGGTTGTTGGGTCACATTATTGTGCACAACCATTTTGGCCATAGAAATTGATTGCCTATGACTTTCCTGAAAGAGAAGGATTTGTGTCTGATCAGCAGCATCCTTCAATTCACTTTTAAAATTCCTAATTGGAACAGCAACCACAATGATCTGCAAAAAGTTAAAGTAATTAACAAACTTGCGTAGTGAATGTCCTTCAGAATACAAACCATTAAAGCAAAGCTAACTGCGACGTGTATGAAACTCATTCTTATGAATCTTAAAACCGCACTAAATACGGAACGCAATTCGTCGATCTTTTATACCATTTGATTAGCTTATTAAAGAGGAATATTGTCATATAATAAATAAAAGCATAATAAATTACTTATAAAATATAAATTTGAGCTTATCAGCATGAAACTATTTCGAGTAAAATCTCAACAACTGCTCACGACTATTATCAGAAGGTCAAGATTTGGGACTAACAGAAACTAACTAAATTTGATGGGCTTCTGGTGAACGCTTTGATGAAATTTTAATGTGAATCAAATGAGAATCAATGCAGCAAAATGCCACATTTAAAATAACAGATGATATGTTAGATTCTTATATAATTATGTCAATATTATGCTCAATTTATATTTTATGTTAAAAAGTTTAAAGCAATTTTCCTTTAAAATACGCAGAGTCCTAGTATTAGTATATTTTGAATTAAAAAGAACTCTTTAAGACGAAAAAGTCTAGTGACGAAAACATTTTCATGCCCCAAAATTTTTTTGAAGAATAATATTAAGGTTTACTTACAAATTATTTAAAAAAAAATGTTGTCAATAATTTGTTAAGTAATTGTGGGGCATGATTGATGATAATTGAAAAAAAAATTGTATATAGTTGTTTCGGGCCGGGCTCGGGCCGGGCCGGGCCTCTTGAAATTTGACCGGGCTCGGGTCGGGCCGGGCCTCTTGAAAATTTGACCGGGCCTGGCCTGGACCGGGCCAGAAAGATTTATTTCGGGCCCGGGCCGGGCCGGGCCTTAAGAAGGAGGCCCGTGCCCATCTCTAGTGCCGTGTGAATCTTTTAAATTTAAACTGTTCTAAATGTAACGTAATGACTTTTTACCGCACTAACCCTTATTTGGCGTCATACTCACTGTATGGTGGTCCTCTTGATAGGATTACTGCTGTTGATGATCTAGGTATACTCTTAGATCACAAGCTTAAATTTTCTGACCATATATTTAAGATGGTCAATAAAGCTATGTCAGTTCTGGGTTTTATAAAGAGGTGGTCGAAGGAATTCGATGACCCCTATATAACTAAGACTCTTTACATATCTTTGGTTCGTCCAATTTTGGAGTACGGTTCATGTGTCTGGTGTCCTCAGTATACTGTGCACCAAAGTCGCATTGAATCGGTACAAAAAAACTTTCTTCTTTTTGCTCTACGTGGCCTTAATTGGAATGGGGACGTGAGACTGCCTTCGTAATCTAGTAGACTTTTATTAATAGACCTTCCTTCCTTATCAAATCGTAGAATTATGCTTGGTATTATTTTTATGTGTAAGCTTATTGGTGGTGACATTGACTCTACCGAATTAATGTCACAACTCAACTTTTCTGTTCCTCGTAGAGTAGTATCTAGAAATTTTATTCCTATTTCTCTTCCTACCTGTAGATCTAACTATGCATTGCATGAACCTTTTAGAATGCTGTGTTCGGAATACAATAGGCTTTTTTATATTGTTTCCGAGGCTAATTCCATTTCAAATCTAAAACTTTTGCTACTAGCCCATTTAGCTAATAATAATTAGTTTAATATTTTTATTATATTTCTTAGTAATTTAAATCTATATCCGTTTTCATATTTTATGTCCGTAACTGGCTATCTTCTTTCTCTCTTCGCGACCTTTTAATTTGCATGCCGTTCATCTCGTTTCCGTCCGCCCGCGAACTCGTCTTCTGATCCGCGCGTAACAAGCTAAGGCTTGGTGTCGCTTGGACCACTTGAACGTACATACATAGTACGTCAACGCCCAACGAAATAAAAAATATTTTAAGCTATGTCAACTTATTGATACAAACAAACAAACAAACAAACAAACAAACAGACAAACAGACAAACTGACAAACTGACTTTTCATCTCATTTTCGGTTGGCGGCTAAAAATTTCAAAATTAATTATCTTTTAATCCAGTGGTCAGATTTTGATGATCAAGGGTCATTTCACTCACATTTTGATAAGAATAGTTTATATATATATTAATTTTGCTCTATCTCTTCTATAGTCTCTCAGATGTTCATACGGACAAAATATTTGGGCTCCCATTATCAGCAAAAATGCGGCATAATGATTTGATAAGCATTTTATTGCTCCAGAACTTTGCCATTCGCCTTAGACAGAATATTTTCATGGAGAAATTGAGCAAGTGTTACTTAAAGGTGGCCTACCTTTAGGGTGATATCTCTTTGACCTTATAATTCCCAAACAGCTTAGGTATTTCTGTAGGGAAACTCTTTTTGCTTTGCTTTCAAACTTCACTCTGGCTTCTCTTCATTTGTCGAATAAATCTTTCGCCTTTTACTAAAGATTTCCGTGGAAAGGAGCACTCTAATGAGTCTAAACTGAATTTTTAGGAGTGCCCAGCCGATTCTCGTTGCCGGGCCAATTTGAAATACATACAAATGGTCAAACAATGTTATCTAGTATATTATATTTAATATGTTTTTAATGTGCCGATCAAATTAATCGATAGATACCTGTTAATGTAAAAATTATTCTCTAAGCAAATAACACAAATATTAGTTTTATACATATGTATTTTATTATTATTATTATTATTGATAAAAATTTCATTAATATTATAATTTAATACACACATCTTGACATTATATTTTAATTTAGAAATCATTTTCTATACAGTTTAGTTTAAATTTTATTCACATCATGGTTTGAGAAGCGTTCTATTGATCCACAACTTTTCCATGCAAATAAGACTGCAAATCATCAAAGCTAACTTTCTGCCTAGTTCTATCGACAGCCCTAGCAAATTTATCGTACACTTCATAGAGGCCATTGTCATTATCTCCAGTTTCCTTGGCCGCACGTATAATTTCGTTGGCCCGAGTCTGAAATTGGTCTAAATGATGTGCTGCCTTATCTAAGATTTTGGAACTAATGTCGTGGAGAAAACTTATAAGACGACGATTTTCTAAACTGTCTTTTCCATTATAAATTTGATCCACCAGTGTATCTATCTCATTTCCAACTATCAAGGCTTGGGTTTCATTTTGTGCCAAGCCTTCAATTCGAGTTTCATAACGATCGATGAAATTTACCCACATTTCAGTTTCCGGTTGCTGGGTCATATTATTGTCCACAATCATTTTGGCCAAAGGAATGGCTTCCCTAAACTCATCCTGATTAAGAAGGATTCGTGTCTGATCAGCAGCATCCTTCAATTCATTTTTAAAATTCCTAATTGGAACAGCAACCACAATGATCTGCAAAAAGTTAAAGTAATTAACAAACTTACGTAGTGAATGTCCTTCAGAATACAAACCATTAAAGCAAAGCTAACTGCGACGTGTATGAAACTCATTCTTATGAATCTTAAAACCGCACTAAATACGGAACGCAATTCGTTGATCTTTTAAACCATTTGATTAGCTTATTCAAGAAGAATATTGTGATAGAATAAATAATAGCATAATAAATTATTTTTAAATTAAAAATTTGAGCTTATCAGCATGAATTTCTTTCGGGTAAAATCTCAACAACTGCTCACGACTATTATCAGAAGGTCAAGATTTGGGACTAACAGAAACTAACAATATTTAATGGGCTTCTGGTGAACGCTTTGATGAAATTTTAAGAAAAACATCAAAGTTGTCGTTTCTTTCTTGTCAAAGCTGTTAATATTTGTTAAAAAAACTTAAAAATAAATAACAGATGATAAGTTGGATTCTTATACAAGGTGGCGCAAAAGAAGTCATCCGATGTTGTTTGGCTCTTATTTTTTTTCTAAATGAAAAACTTCGATTCTGTTTTTTGATTATGTTTATTTAGACCTTTAGAATTAATTGTGTTAAGTCGAGAAGATGATATCGGACAAATGGGCGCCGTCACAATTGATTGCCATACGGGCTCGTTTTATGGCATTTTCCATCACTTCGTCGATTCTCGCATTCGTGTCGGATATTTTCCTTGAGGGCTTCCAAGGTCTCAGGCTTGTTGATGTAGGGGAGGTGTATCGCTCCATGGCTTATTCACTTGTATTCTGTATCTGTCTAGTCCACAAATGTCAAAACAGATTTGACATTGGCGGCCATTTGCAAAAATGAGAGCATCTTCCAATAGGGTGACTTCTTTTGCGCCACCTTGTATAATTATGCCAATATTATGCGCATTTTATAATTTATGTAAGAAAGTTTAAAGCAATTTTCATTTAAAATACGCAGAGTCCCATGTCTAGTGACGAAAACATTTTCATGCCCCAAAATTTTTGATATCCAATTTTGTGACAAATAATATTAAGGTCAATAATTTGTTAAATAATTGTGGGGCATGAAAATGTTTCGCCTATCAAAATACCTTTTTTTATACTAACTAGCGATTTTTCGAAAAAGTCGTTGAACAAAAGTTTCTAGATTTTTGTTCGGGAACAAGTAAACTTTTAAGCTATATCAACTCATTGATACAAACAAACAAACAAACAGACAAACTGACTTTTCACCTCATTTTCGAATGGCGACTAAAAATTTCAAAATAAATTATCTTTTAAACTAGTGGTCAGATTTTGATGTGTCATTCGACGCGTATTTTTGATTAGAATAGTAAAAAATTAAAATAAAAATCAAAAAGGCTCTAGCCGCCCTATTTGCTCCAATCATTTATATTTTTCCCCTCCCACTAACACCTGTTTATTTCATAAACCAGGTGAGTTTCTAAAAGTCTTAGTATGCAAATTTGTAAGTTTAATTGATACCTTTGGATCGGTATATAACTTGACCCGATTGGACAGTCATAGCAAAATTTCCATTCTTCCTGTGTATATATGCTAGTCGCCTTCGCACCCTTCGTGCTGCTTTCGTCACTAGTGCGGACTGCCGTCCGCAGTGATCATTCAAAAGGAATTCCAAAAACCTTCCCATTGATACCAAACTTTACATGAAGTAAGTTCTGAATTTGGCTAGAACTTACTGTAAAGGGTGCCAAAACACTTTTGGCCACCGCTGTATATCGGAAATTTCCATTTTTTTTTATTCTAAGAACATTTCAATGGAGACCAAGTTTTTATTTTTAAGATTATAAATTCTTATATTTTTAAGACCACAACCTTAGTATAAGAATAAAACTTATTATTTTTTTAAGATTATATGTTCTTATTTATAGACCAAAAAGTTTTGAATAAGAAGAATGAAGTAATTTTAGTTAACTTGAGGTTTAGTAATGCCAATATGACACTAAACAACAAACAACAACACAAAAACACTTGCAGAACGCAAGGAGCATGGCTTGGTATACAGCTGTTTCAAGAGATACCAATCTCTATCATCAGTACCGTTGTGCTGACTAGACCAGCGATCCAAGCTTAATGTCATCTTTGAGACGCCAGAACCAGCTGTGAATTTTAGATCTCAAAAAGTGGCAAAATTTTAAGATTTTTGTTCTTATTTTAAGAGAAAAAGATCTAAGATCAAAGATTTTTATTCTTATATTAAGAACTTAAGATTTTTTAGAATAATATTCTTAGTTTTAGTAATTTGGACTTAAAATGGTCTTATATTAAGAACAAAATATTTAAATTTGAGAATTTTATTCTTATATTAAGAACTTACGATTTTTAAGATTAACATTCTTAGTTTTAGTAATTTGGACTTAAAATATTCTTATTTCAAGAACAAAATACTTAAGATGAATGTTCTTGATTTTAAAAAGTGGTCTTTTTTTTCAGTGTATATGCAAATTCAGTAACGAGTATCTTTTAGTTTTTTTAAAACAGGTAAATCTAGACTAAAAGACTCTAATTTGCCTTTTTCATATTTATATATGAGATAGGAATGAATTCTAGAATTTATATAAAGTACTCTTCGCATGTGTAAAATACTTTCTAGTTTAAGCCTTTTTTCTTGTTCATTATTGCACTATTGACTGCGCTCGACTATTTATATTTTCAATTAATACAAATTTGTTAATAAAGACATCAAATTGCGGAGGCGTTGGACAATTTAAAAGCTTGTTTAAAATCCAATACCAATGTTGTCGTGCTTGACAATAAGTCATTTGATTTGGCCAGATGCTTTTCATGTTGATTTTGCATAATTGCCAACACGTGCCCTATCAACGTCAATCAACCCAAACACAGAGCACTTGGTGTAGGGTGGGAATAAAGGTAGAATGACAATGGGAATGAGATTCGCACTGCAGGATGCAGATATTTTCACACTTATGCACATCATTTGCTGCATTCAGAACTACCCGCATACATCCATATGTAAACTCAGGAGTCATGTCCTTTGTTACCTGCCCCGTTCCGAGCGTTCGTGTCCTTTCATGGGCACTGTTAAGTAGCCTGCTAGCAGCACAGTTGTCGGTCGTCGTCTACAGCAAGTGATTATAAGGCGATAAGGTCGACATTGTCATCATTGAAGTTGCCCCGCAGCGCGTTTCTGTGGCAATTTAATCAAATTAATTTTCTCACGTGTTGTGCTTTTTTCTCTCTCTCACAGCAGGTTTCGAAAAGAACGGCCACTCTTGGATGAGAAAACTCTTTGGGTAACTTTATTAATATGTGGATGACACTTGGCAACAGCCAATTTTAAGCTACTTTTTAAGCGCATTAAAAATGTGATTAGTTTTTAGTTTTTTATATATATTAGTCTAGTCGATATTAGGGACTTTTAATTTAATTGCGATTCTCGCTATCTAAATTACGGGCAAAGAATCATTAAAATGTAGTTGAAACTAAAAAGATCAGTGAAATGCTGATATTTTATTGATTTTTAAAAGGTGCGTTATATACGTACACAGTTTTAGTCAATTTATTTTGAGTTTTTTTGTCAGCTTAACTGAGACATTATGATTTAATAAGCTCTTTAATAATCTACAAATGTGTGCACAGTAGTCTCATTTAAATAATTCTTGATATTTCTGATTAGAACAGCAGGTTCCATTATATTGGTACAACGTATTATTTTCATAAAAAGTAAAGTAAACATTTCAATCATATCACATAAGTATGTATATAATAACAATTATAGTATTACACACATATTTAGTATACTCGTATTCTCTGTTGTAGAAAATGGTTTTCCTATTTATGTTTTATTTACGATCACAAAATCAAATCTAATGAATCAAATATAATCAACATTTATTTTAAGGTCGCAGCAATGACAAAATTAATGGTTATCTAAGAAAAAGATCAGCAAGAACTTGGTATATAGAAAAATTACGCCTAACATGCATTCTCAACAAATTTTTGTTTGTTGAATGTTCGAAGCCAAATTAATGGTCGAGCCTCCATACTTATCAGCTGGTAAAAAAAATTACTGATTTGTGATTAAAGAAGTTTATTATACAGGGTGACTTTACCACATAGAATCATTTATTTTTATTTATTTCTCATACAATGAAATATAATAAAAGCAACAAAATATGGAAATACTTAGAAAATTCGAAGATCAAGTTCAAATATATTTTAATTGTTAATCAAAGCTCAACATCGGTTGCTAAAATATTTTAAAACAAGTTAAGAAACACTCTGTATGATTATATGTATGTATGCTTATCATTCATTTGTAGAGATTTTCAACTGATAACAGCATTTATATAAGTGCTTATAAATATATAAAACATGTGTTAAAACACTTAAATGTAATATAATTATACATATTTATAAACACATATTTATATCTACCTCTTATGTATTCCCACAACATTATATGTTCTTCCATTGACGACCTCTTCCAGTGGGAAGGCGACTTTGCTCATTAGCTCAATCAACAAACATACATATAAACTGGGGGCATGTCTCGCTCCGTTAATGACATCTTTTTTTTTTCTCTCTCTCGCTCTCTCTGACTCCGACTCCCTCTCTTTCTGTTTGGGTAATACATACATACCTACATATATGAATATATTATCAGTTGTGCAATACAAACGCAATAGGGTATTTTAGTTGCATCTGCCCTTCAAGTATTATATTTTATTATATTTAGATAGAAAATTTATTTAAATTAAATATAAATCATTTTGATTTAACTTAAATGATATTTAAATGTTGATACCACTTATAAAAACAGTAAAACCAAAGCAAAAAACACATTTATTTTAAAGTTGCCCAAATTAAGTTAAACATTAAGTCATATTTATTTTAAAAATTTGAATTGCATTCAAATTAAGCATATGTTAAATATATTTTATATTAAAAAGTTAAAGGATATTTAAAAAATGTTTAATTGCAATGTTGTACAGAAACAGAAACTTTTAGTTAGTTTTCTCTCGAAAATTCGAAAAAATTTAAGTATTTCAAAAACGCTACCATACAAAAAATTTTAGTGCTATTTTTGTGTTTAGCAGGCCAAAGTCCATAGAAAAAAATACTTTATTCACTTTGCATTTTGGCTGTAAAATACGGTTAGCGGTACAGGGTATTAATTAGTGTAACACTCGCTTGCTAAATATTCTTTTTTGTATTGTTATTCCCGTCCGGTACAAATGTTGTGACGTTGCAGTCGCCGTCGCCGTTGCCGTCGTTCCCATTGCCAGCTGAAAGTCAACGTCGCTCAGTCTCTATAGTACAGCCGTCGACTGCGGTGCTTTTGGTTTCTGTTCTGTATTCTGTTTTGATCGGTTCGTTTATCGTTCTCTCTCTCTCTCTCTCTGTAAGTGAAAGTTACATTTGTATTGTTATTATTGTTCTTTGGTTGGTTTGTTGGTAAAACGAAGCACCACAAATGAAAATTACTTGGCAATGTTATCTTTGTATCTGACAGATACACCAGACACATATATGAACATTTTTAAATATGTATACTTTCAGATACATATAGTTTTGCTAAATCAAATCATGTGGCGTTTCCAAAAATAAAAAAGAAGGGGGCATGTGTCGCTCTTAGAAATTGGCAAAAATAACATATGAGAAACTTGTTACTTGTTCCGGTTTCTATTTGTTATTTTAATTATTGCATATTACTATGCATATATGTATGTATATTTCAACGTATGCATATAAACTGGTTATCAGCTAGTCCATTGCCAAAACAACCTAAAACCACACTAGACTATATACACACACACACACACACACATACATACAAGCTGACAAGTTTTTGATAATAAAAGTGCTGGATGGGTCGAAATGTCTCACAATCTCTGGGCTCGTTTGACCTTCATGCTCTCGGGGAAGGCATTGCCTTTTAATATGTTGTCAATTTTGTTATTTGTTTGTATTTGTGTTATTTAAGGAGTCACACAGGAACCGCATAATTTATAGTAATAACCCCCAACCATGGCGGCCAGTAACGGTGATTGTAAGTGAACATTTTCTGAATCCCACTTCTCTGCTCTGTTGTCGCTGTCACACTGTCTCCTCTTCCCGCCTGTCTGCCCCTCAATTTGCACCTCAGCTCCCATAACTGACAACTTACCCAATCCACTTGAATCCACTCTCCAAGCCAATTCCAGTTGCTTTAAAAATTTTATTAACTTTTTTTTATTTTATTCAATATTTCTCTTCTAATCAGCAAAGATTTTGTAATGTTTTGTAAATAATGAACTAAAACCATATTATTATATATTATAAATTATTATTAGTATTATTTGCAATTTTTTAACCTTTGCACCGTGAAATTAAAATAAACAAAATATAATGCTTTATTTGTATTAATATTTGAATTATTTAACACTTTAGCTTATTAACAGACTTTGCTTGTGATTATAAACCAATTAATATATAGTCAAACCTGTCTATAAAAAATCGACTGATTAAAAAATAATGATGAAAATTTCAATGTTCTAGAATAAAATTGATAAAAAAAATTATTGACAATGCTTACAATTTTTGTATAGTAAAAAAAATTTGATGCAGATTTCTTAATTTAAACTTCTATTTATTTAAATTCCGTTTAAATGATACAAATATTTCTTTAAACCATTAAGTACAGATGGAAAACTTTAAATTTTTGTAAAATTCTATTTTTCGTTAACAGTTACTTCATGAATGAAGAAAACATTATAAATAGATATATAGAAATTTTGGCGACTTCGCGCAGAATTATTATGTACTATAAATAGAGTTGCTTTTAAAAGCAAATAATTATTTTTGTTACCCGAGCTCAAGTCGATAACGGAATTTTAATAATTCATTTTCTTAATACTTTTTTATTAGTTTAATGTTTCAACTGAAATTATTTAACAAGAATGTGTGCATCGATTTTTTTTTAAAAGAAATGGTAACACATTTTCAAAATCTATGGTCACTTCTAAGATGTTTTCACCAGAAAATCATAGTTCTAAAATGAAGTCCTGGTCCGCGCTTTTTAAGTTGAAAAATTCATTTTTTTTTTTTTAATTTATATGTTGGGTGTTTATTGTCCGATTACGAAAGTGGGTTACCATTTTTTAATTTTCGGGCCCATACAAATCGATGCGCTCTAATGTGTAACATTTTTCATGTACTTTTGTAAATGTAAAGAGATTTTGCAAAATTATTATTCTAATACTTTTCTAAATTATTTGTGACTAAATTGCAATTATTTGCCAAGAATTTGTACAAATTTGTACTATATTCATAAAAATTTGTATTTTGTCTAGCATAAGTTCAAAAGTAAAAATAATGAAGTTTTCTCATTTAATTTTTTTTAACTTTACCAGACTAAGTAAAATGTGTAATCTGCTAAAATGAATATTCCTTATTGAAGACTCGCTAACCTTGATTCCCCCACTTCACAGCCAAAATGTCCCAGCAAGGACCCGCCTTCGACTCGAACGCGATGACGCTGACGCGTTTCGTGCTGCAGGAGCAGCGCAAGTTCAAGCAGGCAACCGGAGATCTGTCCCAGCTGCTGAACAGCATACAGACGGCCATCAAGGCGACTGCATCGGCGGTGCGGAAGGCGGGCATTGCCAAGCTGCATGGCTTCGCTGGGGACACGAATGTGCAGGGCGAGGAGGTGAAGAAACTGGATGTGCTGTCCAATGAGCTGTTCATCAATATGCTGAAATCCTCGTACACCACCTGCATTATGGTCTCCGAGGAGAACGAGCATGTCATTGAGGTGGAAACGGAGCGACAGGTGAGTGAAGAAGTGAATCTCTTGAAGATTGTCATCAGATCTTTCTTCTTGATTAGGGTAAATATATTGTCTGCTTCGATCCACTGGATGGGTCGTCCAACATTGATTGTCTCGTGTCCATCGGCTCCATTTTTGCCATCTACCGCAAGAAGAGTGAGGGTGCGCCCACTGTCCAGGATGCACTGCAGCCAGGCAATCAGCTGGTGGCCGCCGGATATGCGCTCTACGGCTCCGCCACAGCCATTGTCCTCGGCCTGGGCAGTGGCGTCAATGGCTTCACCTACGATCCCGCCATTGGTGAGTTCATTCTAACAGATCCCAATATGCGTGTGCCCGACAAGGGCAAGATCTATTCCATAAACGAGGGCTATGCCAGCGACTGGGATGCCGGTGTCTACAACTACATTGCCGCCAAGAAGGATCCCACTAAGGGCAAACCCTATGGCGCCCGTTATGTCGGCTCCATGGTTGCCGATGTGCATCGCACCATCAAATACGGCGGCATCTTCATCTATCCGGCCACCAAATCGTCACCCCATGGCAAGCTCCGTCTGCTGTACGAGTGCAATCCTATGGCCTACCTCATGATCCAAGCCGGCGGCCTCGCCACAGATGGCAAGATTAGCATACTGGATATTGTGCCGCAGAAGATTCACGAACGCAGTCCCATCATTCTTGGCTCCAAAGACGACGTCGAGGAGGCGCTCAGTTATATGAAGTGATTACCTATTTGATAAATTCAAAATAAATGTTTTTTATATGCTAAATCAAGTCTTATACCTATGATGGATAATTTAAGAGTTCGCAGACTGATATTTCTTGTCTTGTATATTATCAAAAAAAAAGAAAGGGAATCCACATTCTAAAAAAAACACAACCGAACTTCCCTAACTCGTATCACCATTATCCAAAAAAAAGTTATTTTTCTTAAGTTTATTACAATCATCACCATAAATATTTTGAAAAAAATAAAACTTAAATCTATTTATAATTTGAACTTACTTCATTTAAATCCCGTTTGAATGATACAAAACTTTCCTTAGTCCTCTAAGTACCCCTTGAAAATTTTGAATTTTTGTAAAAATCTACTGTTTTGAGTTTTCTAATCGGTCTCAAACAAAAAGTGTTTTGATGCAAAAAGTTTCTCTAAATAATTCTAATAGTGACTGCAAATTTTTTTAAAAATCTCTTCGCTAATGTATTTTTACGATTTTTTGAAAATTGCTAAGAATTACTATTTTAGCCACTTCTTCCTCCTTTTCATACAAAATTTTATTGAGATTATCCCGTACAAAAAAAAATACTAGAGAAGAGATTTAAAAAAAAATGTTTGCAGTCAAAACATTTTTTGTTTGAGACCGAGGAAAAAAGTCAAATTAACTTTAGTTTTGTCAAAATAAATATGGCAACGACTGTAGTCTGGTTTGCGCATTTATTACAAAGCAATTTAAAGGAAAATATGAATTTGTGTAGAAGATTTCAAGCAGAAATAGAAAACAACGCATAGTTAACAATATATGAATTACATTTCTACACTTTCATAAACTTAACAATATTAGCTGAGAGCCTTGCGGACTTAGAAGGCGTTCGCCTTGTGCTTGGGCACAAAGCTGAAGCCCTGGGGCACTGGACCGAGCAGCATTTCGCTGAGCTTAACCCAATCGGCGGCATTGGATGAGCTCATTAGGGTTTCCATTTCATCGCGTCCACGATACTTCTGAGGTCTGGAATTGATCTTTTGTGGCGGCGACAGTTGCAGCTCCTCGGGTATGTAGCGATAGAGGAATGACTGCCACTCGAGCAGAAAGCGTCGGGTGCTCTCCACACCTTTGGTGTCGGAGCCCCAGTGCTCCAGTCCGTAGTTACAATAGCGACGCAGCATTTCAAAGCGTTGTGTGGACGTGGGAGCCCAGAACTTTTGCTGCTTAATCTCCTTGAATAGCCAGGGTTTGATTAAAGCACCGCGTCCAATCATCACGGAGTTGACATGCGGAGCCAGCGCTCGCCGCTCGACATAATCCTCATAGCTGAGTATGTCGCCATTGCCAATGACGGGCATGTGTTTGGCCTGCGATGCACATTGCTCAATGTAACTCCAGTTGGCCGACTTTGTGTAGCGCTGCTCACGAGAGCGTCCATGCAATGTGACCGCTGAGGCGCCCCACTCTTCCACCAGGGGCAGCAGTTCGTGGGCCACACTCTTGTCCGCATAGACACCCGTTCGCATCTTGACCGTGAAGGGCATCTGGTCGGACAAGGCCGCACAGCTTCGCACCGCCAGCTCCAGGATGTTGGTGCGTCGCATCAAGGCGCTGCCACCGCCCTGCTGATAGATCAGATCGATGGGACAACCAATGTTCAGATCGATATAGTCCACGCGCGCTGTTTCCTGCAGCACCTGGGCTGCTTGTGTGATTACATTGGGATTGTTGCCGCACACCTGCACGCCAAAGATGTCCTCGCTCTCGTGGCGCTTCGTCAGCGCCCACTCCTGACCCAGGCCCTTGAGCAGCGGCACAGCGCAGGCCATTTCCCCGCAAGTGATGTCCGCCCCAAACTCTTTGCAGATGCGTCGGAATGGCAGATTTCCAACCGTAGTCAGCGGTGATAGCACAAGTTTTTCACGGAAATCAATGACAGGTTTGCGCGGAGCATCACGTCCACTTGGAGAGTCATCAATGGCGCTGCCAATGGCTGGCGTTGGTGTCACATTCTCTGCATCCGCTGGCTGGCACTCCACTGGCGTTTCCTCTTTCTCCTTTGTCGGCGTTGGTGTCACATTCTCTGCATTCGCTGGCTGGGACTCCACTGGCGTTTCCTCTTTTTTCTTTTCTAGCTCCTCCCGTTGCTTTCGCTCGTCGCGCAGCTTTTCCGCTTGTTTAATCACTTCCTTGCTGCGTGCAAAGTCGTAGTTGTGCTTTCGCAGTCGCACCTGTAGCTCTGAGGGCATAAAGAGTTAAGCATTAAGTGGAATCGACACTTTGCTCAAGCTGCCCACCTGCACTGATGCCATTGCTCGTGGTTGGAGGCGTCTGTTCATCGTAATCCTCTCGCTTCATGTTTCTGCCCTGGGCATCTGTGTGCGACTTGGCAAAGCGACAGGTAACGCCACGGCCACAATACCCTTTGGTCGCAAACACATAGCACTCGCTGCCAAGATCCTCGCCCTTGGCCTCCAAGTAGGCAGCCAAGTCATGCACATAACGACAATTGGACAGGGAGCAAGGTTCTCCTCCGGCTCCTTCTATCAGCGAGTGACACAGATGCGAGAAACGTTCATCCTTGAACACGGGCCGATTCTGTGCAGTTGCAAAAATAGTTACTTGTGCGGCAATATGATTGACATCACTACACATACTTTGTTTTGTCCACGTTTGCGTTCCTTTTTACCCTTGCCGCGTTTGTTGCCCGCCTCGTTTTGAGTGTCCGCTTCCTCCTCGTGCTTTCTTTTGTTTGAATCGCCGTCACTCGACGTTGTTTGTCCGTTGCTGGCGCCGCCATTGGCCTCGCCTAACAAATACCTGGTTAATTAATGAAATTCAGTTTAAAATCTATTAAAATACTATTTTAAAACAAGACTAACTCTGGTTTAATGTAAAAAATACCCAACTCCATCGTGTCGCACGTGTATATATGTATGTATGTGTGTGATAATGTTTTGAAGGCGCCCACACACGACAAGTTGGTAGACGGCTCGTTGAACGTCAACGAATAGGCATCGACGAACAAAGGACAACCTCAAGCAGGTCATCCACGTCAAACATGTTTCACGAACGTGTTCGCTTCTACGAAATTTTCGTAGTTGGTGGTAGTGTACGTGTCCAAAATTCGTGTTATAAGTTTTGTTCAAGAAAAATAAAACTGATTCTATCTTGCCTGTGTTGGATTGAATAATTCGACAATGGATGGCAATGTTGTCAAAAGTTTTCGTTGCGTAAACAAGTGCTAAAAATGTCAATGCAATTTGTGTTGGATTTTATTTATTGCCTGCAAAATGAACCAGAACTGTGTCATGCAAATAGCGAGGCATATAAGAACAAAAATATGCGAAACACTGCATTTTTCTCTAAATAAATATGTATAGCAATCAAGGCAATGACTGTATCGTTATCTGATTACATGTTCATTCTCTGAAAATTTTCTACAAATTATGTTTGCAGGCAATGTTTGGAATAGTTGGTGGGCAAATGTAATTCTTGTTCGACGAACAGTTCGTCAAACAAATTAGATTGTTTATGGCCTGCTTTATTTTCACCAAATTCAAACACTGTTGGGACAAATAAAACTTGGGAGAAAATACTGGAGGTGCACAATAACGTTGTCCTTTATCAATTCTCAATACTACTCAGTAAAAATGTTTTTATAACAACTACTTTCTGTGAGCTAGAGTCCATTAAAACGAACTTGCTCGTCGAACCTGAACCGGCGTACTTTCAAAACAAAACAACAGGTGGCGCATCTGTGGCGTAATCGAGTAACAACATTAAATCAGCTGTTCGCAATGGTGCAACTGTTTAGTTTTTTATTAAAATCCACAAAATCGGTAGGTACATGACTTAAGTGTTTGCCATTTGTCTGTAAATACCTCATTAATAGCCCGCGCGAGCACACTTCCGCTCCAACTTCCTGGACACGCTGCGTCTGACGTTGCGCGGCGGACATGGAGGCAACGGATTGCCCAGATACGGCGGCGTCGGCGGCCAGGGCGGCTGTATCTACTTTGTGGCCAAGGAGGGCCTGACTCTGCGCAAGGTGGCGCAAGGCCTGCGGGATAAGCGTGTGGTCGCTTCCAGTGGCGAGGATAGCAGCAAACTGAGTATTTTCGGGAGGCGTGGCACTGACCAGCGCATTGAAGTGCCTGTTGGAGTGCAAGTCTATGATGAACAACAAAAGCTGCTGGCCGATCTCAACGAACATGACGCCACCTGCATTGTGGCGGGCGGTGGCACTGGAGGCTGTGCCGGCAACAATTTCATTGGCCGACCTGGCGACAATCGCACCGTGAGTCTGGATCTGAAACTGATTGCCGATGTGGGCCTCGTGGGATTTCCCAATGCTGGAAAGAGCACGCTGCTCAAAGCCATTTCCAATGCCAAGCCAAAGATAGCCGCCTATCCTTGTTAGTACACAAGCTTCTTCTTGCTATGAGGATTCCCTTCACTTTCGATTTATTTCTTTTCAGTCACTACAATTCGTCCACAGATCGGCACCATTGAGTACAGCGATTTGCGGTCCATCAGCGTTGCGGACCTGCCAGGACTCATCGAAGGAGCACACGCCAATTTCGGCATGGGCCACAAGTTTCTCAAGCACATTGAACGCACACGTTTACTGCTCTTCATGGTGGACATCTTTGGCTTTCAGCTCAGTCCGCGACATCCGCATCGCGACTGTCTGACCAACATCTATGCGCTCAACAAGGAGCTGGAACTCTATGACCCCTCGCTGTTGGAGAAACCTTGCGTCTTGCTGCTTAACAAAATGGACAAGGAGGGCGCAAAGGACATACTAACGAGGCTGAAGCCCAGCATTACAAATCTAGACAGTGGTCTGGCTGACTGCCCAGAAGAAGTGCGACCCAACCGAGTCCTGAAGTTTAAACACATCTTGCCCATATCTGCCAAGAACTCGGCGAGAATAACGCAAGTGAAGAAACAGCTGCGGGGTACCCTTGACGAGTTGGCAGCGGAGCACTCAGTGGCGGATGGCGAGATGATAAAGGAGCAATTGCAACAGCGCGTGGGTGTTGTAGGTCCTAAAATCACATAATAAATGTTGAATATCTTGTTTATCTTTTTATTTACACTGTGTCGTCTCTGTTGTTCAAATTTGCATCGATGCTTGCAAAAAAAAACATCGGAACCATCGGTAGGTTAGAGGTGGAGCAACAACAATAAAAACAATAATTAAGTGCATTAATCACCTGATTGCATTGACAATATTAACTCTTTTCAAAAAAGTTGTTAAGTATCAACATTTTTTTTTTTTTTGTTAAATAAATATTGAAGGCTAAACGTTGAAACTTTCACAAGAATTTCGTTATAAAATTTTGTTTTTTTTTTTTAATTTCTTACTAACTTCTTAATCTTTTAATTTTAAATTGAACTTTATTATTTTAGAAAATGTATAATTTTCTTGGCTTTTGAATTGCACATGAAATATTATTAATAAATAATAATTAAAATTTTTAAAAATTTTAACAAAATGGATACATAAAACATAAATCTCACGGAATGTTGCAACTGTATGGCAGCCTTGGCCCAACTTTGGCAAAAGAAAGTTGGCAGCTTTGGAGACGGTGGCAGACGAAAGATGGAGCCACAGTTATTGCATCGTGTGGCAGCCTTCGCTTCCAAAAAAATGTTTTTAGGGCAATTTTTTTTAGAAAGGATCTTTTTTGGCAATTTATGATTAAAATGAATCCTTCGAAAAATTCTCAAAATTCCTTAAAATTATTACTTAGCTCCAAGCAAAATAAAGCAATTCCTTTAAAACTAATTTAGCTAGTTGTTATTCAACTTCGCGCACTGCAATTTTTAGGTCCTTTAATTTAACGACGATGTGTTATATTAATAAACCAATTTTTAAAGTCCCATCACCATTACGATGAGCGATGACAATAGTCGATAACATTTGCATGGATGCACCACCAGCGCTATCTCATCACTAGGCAACCATAGTCACACACACAGCGCACACACACACATACACGCACGCAATTGTTGTGTCGCGTCGCGCTTAAAACACGAAACGAAGAATGTTGAAAATTTCAACGCTCGCGCCTAGTGAAACAATTTCCAATTGGATTTCTGTGAACATGTGCTCAAGTGCTAAACTCTTTAAGTGTATCCTATTGGATTACGAACGGCGTCTTTAATGGCATTTAATTTGTAATGAATAAAATGACATTTCGATACATACACACACAAACATAAATCTTAAGGGGGGCAGAACACTGAAAAACTGGTATATAAAAGACGACGCCAAATGAAAAAGACAGAGCGTGCTAAAGAGAGCGAGAGAGAGAGAGAGAAAACACAGTACGACACCCAACAATTGAACGGTAAAAATTAGCCAAAATCCAATTAATTCATCTCTCTCGTAATGTCACAACACAACAACCTCCCCCCGCATCATCATCAACATCACTACTACCAGCAGCATCAGCAACAACAACAACAACTACAACTACATCACCAGCATTCACACCATCAACAACAACAGCAGCAGCAACAACTACAACATAAACAAATACAACAGCACAGTTGGTACTCACATGTTGCTTCCTACCCTCCCCACCATCCGCACGCCGCAGCCTTTGCGGCGCCCTGCAAAACCAATAATAACAGCAGCAGCAGCAGCAACAACAACAACAACATTATGAATGCATACGGTGCGGGAACTGGAGGCACGCATGCAGGATATTATGGCTCTGCTGTTGCTGCAGCTGGTGGGGGGGTGGGCTATAACCTTGAGGGCAACACTGTGGCCTATGCGCACAACCAGCTGCTGCAATACCAACAACAACAACAACAACAGCAACAACACCAGCAGCAACAACAACATCAACTTAGTCAACGCTCATATATGACGCACAGTTTAATGCATGCCTCGTATCCCTATATTAAGAGCGAGCCATTGGAGCTGCCTGATGATAGACAACGCCAACAGCATCAACAACAACAACACCAGCAACAGCAACAACAACATTTTCAGAATTCTATGGCACCGCCGCCAGCTCCCGCCAATCGACACAGTCTCGATGGTAGCGGCGATATGATAATAAAATGTAAGTATCGAGCTTTGGGGATATCGATATCCATACTCCACACACACACACACACACACATGCAATTGGTACAAACGGACACACTGAAACAAAAAACTGACAGAGAGTGTCAGAGACTCTGTAAGAGACAGGGAAAGAGAGAACAGTTACTGTTACTTAGGGGGCTATTTTCCTATATAGCGTAAGTAGCCGTAATTTCAGCTCCGTTTTTGGCGTCGCCGAATCAATAAAACGTTTTGTAGCTGAGTTGAGTTACGCTGAGGTTTTTGCGCTTGTTCGTTCGGTTGGTTTCTCGGTTTTTGGTTCGTCTACGTTCTCTGTATATATACATGTATCTGTATCTGTAGTTGTATCTCTGTTTCTGAGTGCGTTTCATCTAGCTGTGTGCGTGTGTGTATGTATCTATTTTATTATATATTTATGTACATATTATATGCTCCGATAGATGCTTTATATTACCGGCTATAAACCCTTAAATATATTTCTATCCATTGATGAATTTTGGAATTTTCAAGTGTGTAATTGTGTGTGTATCACTTTTAAGTCGCGATTCTTATGTAACTTGTACATATTATGTACATTCCCCAATAGATTATAACCTACAGAATGGATTATCATACCCTAAGGGCGGGGCATTTAATAAATATCTAACGAAGGCAAAACGATGATATAATGCAGAGACAACCCAATTATTCTATAATTGACATTAATACTGTCATAAAAGAAAATATAAAAAATCATTCTCTATAATTCTTTGGACCATGCTGAGAGAAAATTAGAAATTGTATTTACTTATAAATAGTACATAGTGGAAAAAAGAAAACGCTCTTGCTTCTCTTATCTCTGGATTCATTCTTATCAGAGAGAACTCAAAATGAAATATGTATATGTATATATGTATAATGAATATGTATGTAAAAGTGAAGTTGTGGAGATAACTTCTGAGTTTGTCTTATTTTTCTGTCTATTCTACTAGAACTTCGCTTTCTCAAATCTATTCACTTTTGTAGTTTTTCGTTCTCCTTTATTCTTCATTTTTATTTCATTCAAGTGCGCAATAAGAATATGGAACGGAAATTATATTTCCACTTGCTTTAATCTATTTTAATGATTTTTTCATTCTTTTTCACTCGTTTCTAGTAAAAAATAAAATAATTTTTAAGAATTCTTAAAATTCTAACATCAAGTTAAGTCTAAAGTTTATTCTTTGTATATGTACATATGTATATTGGAGATTATTCTTCTATCACACGTTTATATAAATTTACACAGAAGATTTGTGTCGATTAGAAACCAAAAATAGAATTCTAAATTTATAATTAATTTCATTAGAGTATATAAAATCGCCCAAATGTGAAATAAGTAAGTTCAATAGAAAGTTGTGATCAATTTTATTGCTTTTTATAATTATTTATTTATTATATTCTCTATCTTTTTTTGACAGCGGAACCAATTGACGAACATGCCTACAAGTCCAACTATATCGATGATAACACGCCCTTTGCGGATTTTAGTAAATATCCAGAATTCGGCGACGACATGTTGAGTCCCAAGGTGGAGCTCTCTGTCAAAGATGAAGGCTATGGGAGTCAAAAAGTTCCGGTAAGTTGTAAATTCTATTGTTACATTATTTATACTGATTATATCTGTTAATTTGTAGAACCCGCTTAGCTATCCGAGACGCAAGCTGCAATCAGAGCGATCGTCGGAAAGTCTTCCCATTTGTCAGCGTTGCAAGGAGGTGTTCTTCAAGAAGCAAATCTACTTGCGTCATGTGGCCGAGAGCAGTTGCAGCATACAGGAGTATGATTTCAAGTGCAACATTTGTCCCATGTCCTTTATGAGCACCGAGGAGTTGCAGAAGCACAAGCACCAGCACAGAGCTGACAAATTCTTTTGCCACAAATACTGTGGCAAGTACTTTGACACGATTGCCGAGTGCGAGTCGCATGAGTACATGCAGCACGAGTATGAGAGCTTTGTCTGCAATGTAAGTCAAGTCTATTCTCATTCTAATCACTGCTAATTGTTGCAACTGCATCTTGCAGATGTGTTCGGTTACGTTTGCCACGCGGGAACAGCTCTATGCCCACTTGCCGCAACACAAATTCCAGCAGCGTTACGATTGCCCCATCTGCCGCTTGTGGTACCAAACTGCTTTGGAGTTGCACGAGCATCGTCTAGCGGCTCCTTATTTCTGTGGCAAGTATTATGCAGCCGCACAATCGGCATCGCACCAACAGCAGCAGCAGCATCCACAGCAGCATCAGCAACAGGCCAACTACAAACTGCAGGACTGTCACATGGCCACCATGGAAAGTAAGTGCATATGTTAAAGAGATAGCTTACTACAGTGAGATCTGCCTATAGCAGGCAGAGCGTTAAATTGTTCCACTTAGTCAGATTAAACAAATAGATATTTTATACTTGTAGAAGGATGTATCTCTTATTCATGTATCTCAAATTCAATTTTATATCTGCATATTTATACTCAGATCCAACAGCATGTTAAAGAGTATTTAATAGTCTTTTAAATCAATTACAATTATTTACAAATTAAGCACTTTGCAGCATTTAAAATGTATTTTTTAAAAGATAACTTTTAACTGACTAATTGTTTAAGATTGAAATATTAAGATTGCACCTCAGATTTAGTTATTCATATTTCGATAAATTTAATTTGTAGTTGTTTAATTAATTCACACTTTTAATTAATTGTTGCAGCTGTGTAGTGTTATCCTAAGTCAGCAGTCAGTGTATATATTACTTAGTTGTTTTGTTTTTACTTGTACTATTTATTTGGACCAGGGACTGTAATCATTATAAATGTTTTTAAAAAAATTTTTAAATAGTAAATAATTTCAAGTTATATAGATTTGCTCACAAAATAATTATTAAAGTTGAGTTTTACTTAACTACTCAACCAATAATCATTATTTATGAGAAAAAAATTAAACCGAAGGTATATTCATTATTTTATAATGATAATAATGATTTTTGCTTGACTAGTAAAGTTTAACTCAAATGTAATCATTATTTTGTGAGCAAATCTATAAACATGGAAAATTTGTAATAATTAATTAATTACAATTTCACTATGAAAATGCTCAAAAGAGCCATAAAGATGAATATTGGTATTTTTCTCGCTGCCTCAAGTTTAATATAAGTGAATGATTTTTTGATTACAAAAAAAAACAATCAATCAGTCCCTTATTTGGATAACTTAAAAATCCAATTCTCTAAGTTAAACTTTTAAATGTTGTGTATATGTGTTGCAGTAACATAGATCTGCTTAAATCAGTTAATTTTTTCAGTAATATACACTAAAAATTATATTTACTAAAACGTACTATTAAACTACAATTTTACGTGTGTTGCAGTAAAGTATATATGCTTACAAGGTATCTAAAAGTCGATCACATGTTCATATTTTTATAATAAATTAATATTAGTAATTCAACTGATCTACATGAATTGTAGTGTCTGCAAGTCAATCACTTTTAATCATATTTCGAATGTATCTTTTCAACAAATTTCACTCTTTTTCTTTACAGTGCCAACGGCACATCTTAAGGCAAATGCTGCTGCCACCGCATTGCCGGCAACGGCAGCGCTGAGTTCGTTGTTGCAACAACGTCAGGCGAATGCCGATGGCGCCGCTTTGTTTGCCTCCACGCTGAAGAATGAGCCGAGTGTGAAGCTGGAGCGAAGCTATAGCAATTCCACAAGCGAGTCGGGCTACAGTTTGCACGACAGCAGCTATAACAATGCCTATGGCAGCGACACCTCGCTGCATGCTGGTGGTGCTGGAGGTGGGGCTGGTGCAATTGGTGGTCCACAGGCGCACTCCTCGACGCTGGACGATTCGGAGGACGCGCTGTGCTGTGTGCCGCTGTGCGGTGTCCGCAAGAGCACCAGTCCAACGCTGCAGTTCTTTACCTTCCCCAAGGATGAGAAGTACTTGCATCAGTGGCTGCATAACCTCAAGATGTTCCATATTCCTGCATCGAGTTATGCGACATTTCGTATCTGCAGCATGCACTTCCCCAAGCGTTGCATCAATCGTTATTCCCTGTGCTATTGGGCTGTGCCCACTTTCAATTTGGGTCACGACGATGTCGCCAATTTGTATCAGAATCGGGAACTGACCAATACCTTCACCACCGGCGAGGTGGCACGTTGCAGCATGCCCAACTGCACCAGCCAGCGGGGCGAGAGCAATCTCAAGTTCTACAACTTTCCCAAGGATATCAAGAGTCTGATCAAGTGGTGCCAGAACGCCCGTCTGCCCGTTCAGGCCAAGGAGCCGCGTCACTTTTGCAGTCGCCACTTCGAGGAGCGCTGCATTGGCAAGTTCCGCCTGAAGCCCTGGGCAGTGCCCACATTGCATTTGGGCGCCCAATACGGCAAGATCCATGACAATCCGAAGAACTTGTATGTGGAGGAGAAACGCTGCTGCCTTAATTTCTGTCGTCGCAGTCGCTCCTCTGACTTCAACATGTCGCTGTATCGCTTCCCACGAGACGAGGTGCTCCTCCGACGCTGGTGCTACAATCTGCGTCTCGATCCTTCCGTCTATCGCGGCAAGAATCACAAAATATGCAGCGCTCACTTTATCAAAGAGGCTTTGGGACTTCGCAAATTGTCACCAGGTAGGTCAAATTCGATTCATTTGATTTGTTAATGATAACTTCTTGGATGTGATCAGCTTATCTTATATTATAACATTTACGATCTTATGTTTTTATAACTTGGGGGTATATTAAGTTTGTTTAAAAGTATGTAACAGGCAGAAGGAATCATCTCCGAACCTGTAAAGTGTATTCTTGATGAGCATCAACAGGCGACTCGATATATAAGATATGGTAAGAGCTAGGACCATTAAATTTGGAATGAAGCCTCCTTATTATGTCAGGCATTATCAGTTTATTTTAAAATTTTGCCACGCTCTCTATGGGGTGCGTAATTCATAAAAATCTGACATACCCTTTAATTTAGGCTTTTAAGTAAATCTAATCAACAAGTTTGATCACCATTGGGCCATAAATAGTAAAGATATTAACAATTTTCTCAAAGGTCTTTTAGTGGCAATTCTATAAATAGAATTAATAGTCAATTAATGCCTATTTAATATATTTTTCAACTTCAATCCAAGTGGCGAAGAGGTGGAAGTGAAAACGAAACGGGAGATTTTTCATTTATGTATTTGAGTCTAATGCTAGAGATGCGCTCCAGTGGGCAAGGGTCGTGAGTTCGATTCCTGGTTTAGAAAAACAATTTTTTTTCTTGTGTCATTCAAACGGAATTTAAATGACCTTTCCAATGATGCCAATATGTTTAAGATAGGGGAGCAAATAAGCCCCCAAATCTCAAAATGTTTGCTGTGGCAATAAACATCTTCGCCAATGTCTGTAGCTGACAAAAAAATATAGGTTTAAGCATAACTATATGAATTGCATGGGCATTAAACCTGCGGTGTTTCGATGCCTGGGCCCAGGGTATATTTTTTTCGAGTGCACTTCGCTTGTTTTTGTTTTTGAAATGATGTAATTTTTCTTCATTTGTGAAATAAAATATCTAATTAATTAATATACTTGCTTTTGCAGGAGCTGTTCCCACGCTGCATTTGGGCCACAACGACACGTTCAACATATACGAGAATGAGCTGTGGCCCCCACCAACGCCCTCCACGCCCACCAGTCACCAGCAGCAGCAGCAGCAACAACAGTTGCAGCAGCAGCAGCAACAATTGCAGCAACAACATTCGCATAATCATGGCCATAAATATCAACGCCATTCGGCCGCATCGACGTCGTCGTCGGCCAGCTCGGCATCGCACTATGTGGACGCGGACATGGGTGGCTCGTATATGGGAATGGGCAACTCGGGTGGATCGGGAGGATCTGGCCTGAATGTGAGCGATAGCATGGACGTGTGCTGTGTGCCCAGCTGTGAGAGTAAGCGGCACAACAACGAGAACATCACATTCCATACGATACCGCGGCGGCCGGAGCAGATGCGCAAGTGGTGTCACAACCTGAAGATACCCGAGGACAAGATGCACAAGGGTATGCGCATCTGTAGTCTGCACTTTGAGCCCTACTGCATTGGTGGCTGCATGCGTCCCTTTGCGGTGCCCACGTTGCAGCTGGGCCACGATGACGAGGACATCCACCGTAATCCGGATGTGATCAAGAAGCTGAACATACGGGAAACCTGCTGTGTGGCTGTCTGCAAACGCAACCGGGATCGGGATCATGCCAATCTGCATCGCTTCCCCAGCAATGTCGCCCTTCTGACCAAGTGGTGCGCCAATCTGCAGCGTCCCGTTCCCGATGGCACCAAGCTCTTCAACGATGCCATTTGTGAGGTGCACTTCGAGGATCGCTGTCTGCGCAACAAGCGACTGGAGAAATGGGCGGTGCCCACGCTAATCCTGGGCCATGACAATATTGCCTATCCGCTGCCCACGGCGGAGCAGGTGGCCGAGTTCTATTCCCGGCCCAGTGCGCCCAACAATGGCGAGGAGCAGGGCGAGTGCTGTGTGGAGACCTGCAAGCGCAATCCCAGCGTGGACGACATCAAACTCTATCGTCCGCCTGAGGAGTCGCAGGTGCTGGCCAAATGGGCACATAATCTGGAGCTGGATGTCGCCCAGTTGCCCAACATGAGGATCTGCAATCTGCACTTTGAGTCCCATTGCATTGGCAAGCGGATGCGACCCTGGGCGATACCGACGCTCAATCTCTCCACCAACATTGAGAATCTCTTCGAGAATCCCGAGCGTCAGATGCTGTACAAGCGTCGCACGCATCTCAATTCCAATTCGCACTCGAGTCCCAATCGAGGAGCGGGCATCGTGAAGCCGACGTGGGTGCCACGTTGTTGCCTGCCGCACTGTCGCAAGGTGCGCGCCTTGCACAATGTCCAGCTGTATCGCTTCCCCAAGCTCAATCGCTCCACGCTCGCCAAGTGGGCGCACAATCTGCAGGTGCCGCTGGTGGGCAGCGCCCAGAGGCGCCTCTGCTCCGCCCACTTTGAGCCGCATGTGCTGAGCAAGAAGTGCCCGGTGCCGCTGGCGGTGCCCACACTGGACCTCAACTCGCCGCCTGGCTACAAGATCTACCAGAATCCCGCCAAGCTGAAGGCCAACAAGCTCTGCCTGCAGCGGGTCTGCATCGTCGAGAGCTGTCGCCGGCAACGTGGTCAGGGCGTTCAGCTCTTCCGGCTGCCCCACAATCCCACCCAGCTGCGCAAGTGGATGCACAACATCAAGATGCGGCCCAGAGGCGCCATGCGGCAACAGTATCGCATGTGCTCCATTCACTTTGAGACGCACTCGTTCAATGGGAAGCGGCTGAGTGCCGGAGCGATTCCAACTTTGGAACTGGGACATCAGGACGACGATATCTATCCAAATGAGGCGCAATCCTTTGTCGAGGAGCACTGCACTGTCGAGGGCTGTGACGCGAACAAGGAGCAGCCGGATGTGCGTCTATTCCGATTCCCCACCGAGGACGAGGATCTGCTCTGGAAGTGGTGCAACAATCTCAAAATGAATCCCGTCGACTGTGTCGGCGTTCGCATCTGCAACAAGCACTTCGAGACGGACTGCATCGGGCCCAAGCATCTGTACAAGTGGGCGTTACCCACTCTGGAACTGGGACACGATGATGACCAGATTGAGCTGATCGACAATCCGAAGCCGGAGGATCGCTACGTGGATCCGGTGTTCAAGTGCTGCGTTCCCTCGTGCGGCAAGACGCGCAAGTTCGACGAGGTGCAAATGAACAGCTTCCCCAAGGATCCAACACTCTTCCAACGCTGGCGTCACAATCTCCGACTCGATCATCTCAATTTCAAGGAGCGCGAACGCTACAAGATCTGCAACGCGCACTTTGAGGACATTTGCATTGGGAAGACGCGGCTCAACATTGGCTCCATTCCCACACTGGAGCTGGGGCACGACGAGACCGAAGATCTCTTCCGGGTGAATCCCGCGGAACTGCAAAGCAATCTGTTCGGACGTCAACGACGTGTCCATGGCTACATCAAGCAGGAGGAACCAGACGACGATCAAGAGGAACAGGAGGAACTGGAGGAACAGGAGGAGCACTCGGAGCTGGATGAGGACATCAAGCCGGACATTAGCATGTCGGAGGCCACAGACTTGAATACATCGCAGGTGAGTGTGGCCAACAGGGATTCGCCAGATGTGCAGCAGGATTAAGATATTGCTTTCTAAGTTATAAATAATAGTTATTTCCTGATTTTTATTAAAAAGTGTAAAAATAACTCTTATTTTAAATTTTTATGATTAAAATTATAAATAAGAGGTATTTTTCAATTTTTATTCAAAAATTGAAAAATTAAAGTTATTTGCAATTATTATTTAAGAGATTTTTAGATAAAATACATAGGCCGTAGGCACTTAAGTTATTTATTTAAGCCAGCGGTGGGCACGAAATCTGAATTCGTTAGCAGCCGCTGGCTCCCGGAGCTATTTTGTGCCCACAGCTTCCAAAATGGACCGTTTGTATTCTATCGATTACACTAACTACGATACTAAGATTTTAGCATAAACCATTTCAATATACAGAAATATGAATATAATATAATTTAAAACAAGTTTTTCGAGCTGTTTTAGATATATAGAATGAAATTTGATTAACAAACTCTTGGAAAAAGCTAGGTGAAAATCTTGTCACGTTCGCGATGTCGCGTTCAAATTACTAATCAAAGTTGAAAAATATTTAAAATGATAGCAACATATCAAAATTATTTCTTAAATGGAAAACTGCATTATTTTATTAGGGTTTAAGAGTATTTTTTTCCAAATTCCTCGCCACATTTCGCAGACTTTCGCATTTTTCAAGATGAAGTCAAACATGACTTTAATTTTTCGTCGCGTTCGCGATGCATTGTTTTCTATGAATAATTTGAAAACGACAAGTCTTCAAAGCTTGTCTTTTATAATAAAAATAGTGTTGATAAAATGCACTAACCATTTTTAAAAATGAAAACTTTTACTATTATTTTTTCATTTAATTTTTCATTTTCAATGTCCCTGTCATTTTTTTAGAGCATGATTTGTTTCCGACTCATAACACTTATTTGCAATCCCTGCTTTCTGCAATTGACAGGTTAAGATAAAGAAATCTCTGGTGGATTTCAAGTGCTGTGTGCCGAGCTGTGGACGCAGTCGCCTGGAGCATGGAGCACGGCTCTTCCCCTTCCCCAGTGGCAAGCAGCAGCAGAGCAAGTGGCGTCACAATCTCCGATTGTCGTCAGCCGAGGTGGACAGATCGACACGTGTGTGCAGCGTCCATTTCAATCGACGGTGCATCGACGGCAAGCAGCTAAGGGGCTGGGCCATGCCCACCCAGCTGCTGGGACACCAGGAGCAGCCCATCTATGAGAATCCAAAGAATATACCGGGCTTCTTTACGCCCACCTGTGCGTTGGCCCATTGCCGCAAGCGTCGGAGCATTGACAACGATCTGCGCACCTATCGATATCCGCGCAGCGAGGATCTGCTCGAGAAATGGCGCGTCAATCTGAGACTGGCGCCGGATCAGTGTCGCGGACGCATTTGTGCCGATCACTTTGAGACCATGGTGCGTGGCAAGCTGAAGCTGAAGACGGGAGCGGTGCCCACTTTGAAGCTGGGACATGATGAGGGCGTTGTCTTTGACAATGAGGCTATTAAGGCGGGTCTGCAGCAGGAGGCGGAGATGGAGGCGGAGGCGGAGGAGGGCGAGGCAAGCATGGAGTCGCTAGTCAAGGTCAAGCAGGAGAAGCTCGATCCGGAGGAGGAGCAGCCAGATAAGGATCAGGACGATCATGGCTACTTTGATCCCTTGGAGCTGGTGGAAACCTACGCGGAGCAACAAAGCGAAGACAATGATGATGATGATGATGGGGAAGAGGATGACGATGACGATGAAGCTGTCGACGATGATGAGCTGCTGCTGCCGGATACGTCGCCAGTTGCAGTGGCGCCACTGCCATTGCCGCCACGTCGCCTGAAGCCAGTGAACAATGTGACGCCCATTTGTTGCCTGCGACACTGTCGCAAGGAGCGCACGGCCACTCATCCGCTGAGCACCTTTGGCTTCCCCAAGGATCCGCAGCAGCTGCTCAAGTGGAGCGCCAATCTGCAGTTGTCGCCCGCCGATTGCGTCGGACGCGTCTGCATCGAGCACTTTGAATCCGAGATGCTGGGCACGCGCAAGCTGAAACAGAATGCGGTGCCCACCTTGAATCTGGGACACGGCACCGCTCTGCGCTACAGCTGCAATGGCCAATCGGTGGGCATTCACGATGAGCAGCCGCAGCATTCGGTTTTTCGGCTTTGGAGCCTGAAACATTGCCGCAAACGGAAGCTAGTGATGGACTCGCCGCCGGATCAGACAGCGATTAAGCGACGCTGCTGCCTCCTGCCCAGCTGTGGCAAGCAGCCGGATCTACATGGCGTCCAGTTGCATCGTCTGCCCAGCAATCGCATCCTGCTGCGCAAGTGGCTGCACAACCTGAAGCTGCCGCCCATGCTGGACACCAGCCAGGCGCGTCTCTGCAGCGAACACTTTGAGACGCAGACGCCGCTGGAGGATTGTGTGCCCACCCTGCGGCTGGGACATGACGACACCCATATTTATCGGAATCGTGGCAGCATCTCGGCCTCAGCCTCGGCCTCGGCATCGTCATCCAGTGGCTGCATGGTGCCCAGCTGTCCCTGTGCCCGCCTCAATCTCTATCGCTGCCATGATCTGCCCGAGCATCGTCTGGTGCAGCACGCCTGGCTGCAGTGCCTCCAGCTGCCGATGCCCCAGCTGGCCAGCGACGCCAAGCTCTGTGTGATGCACTACATGCAGCTGTACGAACAGGTGCCGCTGCCCCCGGAGCTGCCCCAGACCGTGCGCCGTCAGCTGCAGGAGACCTATGATCTAATCGCCAGTTCCTCCATGGCCATGAAGCTGCGCTGTGCCGTGCCCGGCTGCTACTCCAAGTACACGGACAACATCCGGCTGACCAAGCTGCCCATGTGCCCGGATATGTGTTCCAAGTGGCTGCACAACACCAAGATCACCTATGATCCTGCCCGCCATTATATCTATCGCATCTGCATGCTTCACTTCGAGGCACACGGCCTGGGTCCAGTGCGTCCGAAGCCGTGGGCGGTGCCAACGCTGCAATTGAATCACAACGATCCGGATATCTACCATAATCCCAAGCTGGATGACAACAGGCAACCCGTGTCCATTTCCACGCCTGTTCCCGTGTCCGTGCCCGTTCCCGTGCCCGTTTCTTTGTCCACGTCCGTGCCCGTGGAGCTGCCGTTGCGCATTAAAACGGAGCTGGCCTTCTGCGGCAGTCCCAGCGCCAGTGCCAGTCCGAGTCCACGTGCCAAGCTGCGCATCTGCTGCATTCCCAGCTGCGCCCAGCAGGCCACATCGCAGACGCGCCTCTTTCGCTTCCCCAGCGCCGAGACGTCGCTGCTCAAGTGGCTGGTGAATACGCAGCAGCAGCCGCGACTGGTGGATGCACAGCATCTGTTCGTCTGCCAGGATCACTTCGAGGAGGACGCCATTTGCAAGAAGCAACTGCAGAGTTGGGCTGTGCCCACGCTGAAGCTGGGACACGACGGCCATGTCATACCCAATGCACGGCACAATGGCAACATCGCCGACAGCCAGGAGAACAAGCAGGCGCTGCAGTTCATCTGGGAGAACTATTGCTCCGTGCTGAGCTGCTTCCAGCCGCGCAGCGAGCAACTGCGTCTCTTTGCCTACCCCAAGGATCGGCCCACCATACGCAAGTGGGCGGCCAACTGCAAGCACCGTTCCATGCAGGCCAGCAGCGATGGCTACCAGGTAAAAGACCATTATAAATATGAGTCTACAATTAATTTAAAGCAAATCATTGCAGTCACTTTCTCATTTCAACCATCAATTCAAAGGTTTAAAAAGCAACTTTAAAAATGAAATTATTCAATGATTTACTCCAAATTTTTTATGAGATGTTCAGTTTTTGTTTAAAGCAAATAATGTTTTCGTTTTAAAAGTTTTTAAAATTTTTAGGCTAATGTAGGGTACATAAATATATTAAGATACACTGCCGTTCAACTGAATAGGTTCATGATTACCGAGATAGGAATTGGGCTGTAAATCCTAAACCAATGTTCCGATTTACATGAAATTTTTACCTATAACTCTCTAATCTTATCTTAATTAGATGCCAAAGAATGATTTTCATGAACTTAATATTTATTGCTTATTTATTTTTTCTTCTGAAAGGGCAACTAATTTAATGCTTTATTTTTCGTTCATCTGAGTTAAGTTTCAGTTTGTGATGAAATTTCGCAATAAATCGACAAAATTTGTTTGCAAATTAGTAAATTAATATATTTTATTTATATTAAATGAAAAATTAGTCAGGAACAGAAATTTTCCGAGTAAGAAAAGGGCCAAATCCAGGCCTATTAGAAAAGGGGTCTTGGCCATATCCAAATCGTTAAAAAAATTGGACGGAGCCAAAATGTTGTGAGTAACTTTTGAAAAAAAAAAACAATGCCGAATATGACAAAAATATCAAAAACGGAGTCAAACACGCGACCCCTGCGGCAGACAGGTGACATATTGCTCGTACTGCATCCAATTTCCACCTGTCAAATCCTTAAACTAAAAAAATTTGTGGTGTTAAAGCAAGTGTATCAACTTTAAATCGTGTGATTTTGTTGGTTAATCATCTAAAGCAGCGGTGGGCACGCAATGGCTCCGGGAGCCAGCGGCTGCTAACGAATTCAGATTTAAATAAAAACTACCATTTAATCATCAATAAAAATGAAAGTTTACTCCAAATTAGGGTTTGTAACATTACTGTCGCATGTCCAGATTAATGGTAAATATTTCAGTATTAAAAGTTTAGACTTTATGCAAGAAAAAACCGCTTATAAAGTGTCGGTGCGAAAACGATCGTCTGAAGCCAGTTTAAAACGAGTTTGCAATTCAATTCTTTCATTATGTTATGATTGCAATTATTTGCTTTAAATTGTTTTCAAATTTAAATTAATACAAGGAAAACAAATGCAAACATTTCCCACTTCAATCCAGAAAGTGGAAAATCTTTGCATAAATCTTTGCATGATGATTTGAAACAGTTCTTTGCCTTGGTCAATCCTTGCTAATTTCCTGCCTCTTTCAGGTCTGTCAATCGCACTTTGCGCCGCATTGCTTTGACCCGGATACGGGTGAGTTGCGGGAGAGTGCGGTGCCCACTTTGGAGCTCAGTCGTTGCATGAATGAGATGCGCTGCGTGGTGCCCGGCTGTGTCAAGGATGAGGATGCGCCTCGTCAACGCTTTTACAGGATGCCCAAACGCTTCTCTCAGCTCATCACTTGGTGTCACAATCTGCGCATGGACTCCACGGCCATGGGCAGCGGGGATCATCATGTGTGCGATCGTCACTTTGAGACGCACTGCTTCAATCAGCAGAAACTGCTGCGTCCTGGAGCGCGACCCACGCTGCACTTGGGGCATGACGAGCAAACAGATGTGCTGCCCAATCCGGCTGATTGGGATGCTCCAGATGCGGTGGCTCCGACCAACGTCTGTTGTGTGCCCCACTGTGGACACGCCAAGGAGGAGGAGGATTCCGTGCAGCTCTTTGGCTTCCCTAAACTGCGCGTGCTGGCGGAGAAGTGGCTGCAGAATATACGCCTGGAGCTGGGCAAGGAGCAGCTGGCCAAGCTGAAGATGTGCAGTGCGCACTTTGAGCCCAGTTGCCTGGAGAATGGACGACCCCAGTTGGGTGCCATGCCCACGCTGCAGTTGGGCCACGAGGAAATCCACAACATACATCGCAGCCAGAGCGCGGAGCCAACGGCCGGCAAGGTGAAGAAGTATTGCAACCGGAGTGGATCCAGCCACGACTGCTGCTATCCGCAGTGCGTGGAGTTGCAGAAGACCTACCTGAGGATCAGCTACGATCTGCCGCAGGGCGAGGCACTGCGTCGCCGGTGGCTGGACTACATGGCCGTAGAGGAAGTGGAGGATAAGCCGCTCAAGCTTTGTCCGCTGCACTTGATCCTGCTGTACGATCACAGTGAGGAGCACTTTGAGGAGCACACGCAGGAGCCGCTGATGGACACCAACTACGAGGATGCACGCAACAGTGTGCGCATCCGGGTCATCAGCTGTGCGGTGCGCGGATGTCGGACCCTGAAGCCACGGGACGGCGGACGACTGCACGGATTGCCCCAGCGCCGGGATGTGCTCGAGATGTGGCTGCACAACATGCAGCTTGTGTTCTACGAGCACCAGCGATACCTGTACAAGATCTGCAGCAAGCACTTTGAGGCCAGTTGCTTCATGGACACGACGCGTCGCCTCAAGCCCTGGACAATGCCCACGCTGGAGCTGCCGGAGCGGGAGCCGGGTGAGGCGCCAGTCTATCAGAATCCCACTGAGGACGAATGGCGGCGCATGAATGAGCTGCTGGCCGTGGAGCAGCTGCAGCAAGAAGAGCAACTCAACGCGGAGGATCAGGAAGGAGCAGAGATTGATATGCTGGAGCCCATAGTGAAGATCGAGCATCAGCTGGACGAGGAGGAGCAGGAGGAGGAGGAGGAGGAGCAGCAGCATCATCAGCAGCCAGAGGGGGAAGAAGATTATGACAACTCACAGCAGCCGCTGGAAGTGCTCCTCGAGGTGGGACACGTGGAGAAGTGTACCACCTATGAGCAAATGGATACAGAGGCCAATCTTGGCTATGCCGCCGAGCAGCAGTCGCAGATGGGCAGCAGCTTTGGTCCATCGGTGTCGATGTCGATGTCCGGGAGTGGCAACATTGTCAGCAATGGATTCAAGTACACTGCCCGCCACTGCAGCGTCCGAGGATGCGATGTGACGGCCAATGATGTGAGTGGCAACATCAAGCTGCACAAGTTCCCCACCGCACTGGATGCCATGCAGAAGTGGATGCACAACACCCAGGTGGATGTGGACACCAATTTCGCATGGCGTTTTCGAATATGCAGCTATCACTTTACCGGCGAATGCTTCAACGGATCACGGATAAGGCGTGGTGCCATGCCCACGCTGAGTCTGGGACCACGTCGTCCTCCGACCATCTACGACAACGAGTTCAACACATTGCTGCAGCCGGAACAGGAGCCGGCCAGTGAGTTGGCTGGCGAGGAGCAGCTAATCCCGGATGCGCAACCAAATGAGAAACACACAAAGGGCAGTGAGATTAGTCTGTGCCTGCCACAACCGGCACCGCCACGCAAATCCAGCAAATTCTGCCAGATCGAGGGCTGTCCCAATCATTTGACCAGCGAGAATCTGACGCTCCACAAGTTTCCGCACTCGGTGGACATGTGCGCCAAGTGGCAGCACAACACCCAGGTGCCGTTCGATCCGGACTTCCGTTGGCGCTATCGCATCTGCAGCGCCCACTTTGAGCCCATCTGTCTGATTAACATGCGTCTGATGCACGGCAGCGTGCCCACACTGCATCTGGGGCCGCGTGCTCCTCGCCAGCTCTTCGAGAGTGACTTTGAGGCGATTAGCATGCGATTGGATAAGCAGAAGAGCAGCTCGGAGCAGCAGCTGGAGCAGCGGGAGCAACTGCAGCTACAGGAGGAGGACGAGGATGAGGATGAGAATGCACTCAGTTATCTGGTGCCAGAGATGCAATTGCATGAGGATGCCGATGCGGATCACTCGGACAATCCCGTGACTTACAACCACAAATGGAAGGATCTGCGTTTGCCCAGCATCAAACATGAGAAGACAACGTCAACGACATCCACGACGATGACGAATCCAGTCAAGTCTGGCTATGACAAGTGCTCCCTGGTGCATTGCCAGCTCCAGCGCTCACAGCATGGCGTCCATCTCTACAAGTTTCCACGCTCGAAGCAGCTGCAGAAGCACTGGATGCACAACCTGAGGATCGTCTACGATGAGCGACGTCCCTGGAAGACCATGATCTGCAGCGCACACTTTGAGCCCAGCTGCATCCGACTGCGCAAGCTGCGTCCGTGGGCGGTGCCCACGCTGGAGCTGGGCGACAATGTGCCGCAGCAGATCTACACGAATGAACAGAGCCGGATGCAGCTGGAGATGGGCAGCGATAACGAGGAATTGGAACTGAGCACGGACGTGTCCATGTCCGTGTCCTTGGAGGATACTCAGTTAGAGGGCGCCTATGAAGACGACGATTATGATGAGGAGGATGATGACTATCTGGCCACAGAGCCATTGGTGAAAAGGGAGCGTCGCTCACGACTCGATCCCTTGCCGCCAGGTCAGTTGCCGCCTTGGAAAATGAAATTCTGCTCCCTGCCGTACTGTCGTAAGCCACGCGGTGATGGCATTAAGCTCTTCCGGCTGCCCAACAACATCAGTTCCATTCGCAAATGGGAAAAGGCGACCGGGATTCACTTCACGGAATCCCAGCGCAACACGAAGCTCATCTGCAGTCGCCACTTTGAGCCACAGCTGATCGGGGTGCGCCGGCTCATGTACAATGCCGTGCCCACACTTCATCTGGGTCCAATGAGTGCAGTCAGTCAACCCGTGGCAGCTCCTGCAGCTCCACGCTGCTGCATGCCAGATTGCCAGGAGGAAGTCAAGCTGCACAAGTTTCCCAGTGGTACGACTGACGATACAGTTAGCTGGTTGAAATGATACCATATACGAATGTTGAAAAATATTGCACAGAATACGAAAATATGGAATTGAAAAATTAGGAATCCAAAATTACGAATCCGAAATTAGGAATACAGTTTAAGGAATCCAAAATTAGGAAGACACTAATTGGGAAAGCAAAAATTGGGAGGCCGAAAATTTGGAAAACAAAAAGTATAAAAAGCCGAAATCAAAAATATTTTATTAAAAATGTTCATGTGATATTTATTCCGTCAGGGGCACGAACTATTTATTTCAAACTCAATAGGGTCTACATGTACATTAGGGTGTCATTTATTTTCATTCAAAGTCATTATTTTTAAACGCATACGGGCTAGTTAAGTTAATTTCCTCCTAAAGCACTTGGAAATAAACATCGAAAAATGTATAATCAGTTTTAAAACACTGTATTTTCATGTTTCATTGCAAGTTTGCATGGTTTATTGTACTCCGATTGAGCTGAAAATTTATTTCCAAATGGCTTAAGACCAAATGAAAATAAAAAAATAGAAAATTTAAAAAAAAACCATTAACAATTTTTTGTCCCATATAATTTTTAAATTTTTAAAATAAGGGACACCCTAATGTACATACGTATATGCTGTGTGCCACCTTATATAAAAATTAAATAATTTTATAATTTCTGGCACAGAGCTAATTGAATAATGTATAAAAATATTCGAAAGAATTAAACCAATGACAGGAGAACCGAAGATACTTTTCCCAATTTTATTTTTTCCTAATTTTTGTGTTTTGAATATTTTTTTTAGTTGAAATTCTTAATTTATAATTCCGAATTTTTTTCCCAATTTTGGATTCCTAAAATGTTATTCTTGGTTTTTTTTTTCTTCTTTTTTAAAATTCCTTAAAAAAGTTTCGGAATTCGTATGAGATAGCGGTTGAAACCAATGATTTAATGTTGTTCTGCCTCTATTTCAGATCCCCTGCTGTTGCATCAATGGTGTCACGCACTGAATCTCTCGGACACTCAGCGATACAGTGGCCAACACATCTGCGCCAGACATCTGCCCGCCAAAGCGCCGAGTTGCATCGTCTGCGGCGTGGAGCATATCACGTTGCCATTGCTAGACTTTCCAGAGAATCGCAATCAGCGCGCCAAATGGTGTCACAATCTCAAAATCGAACCCATCCCCAAGTGGGATAACTCCAAGCAGATATGCAGCAAGCACTTTGAGAGTTACTGCTTCGTTCAGCCGGGTCAACTGCTGCCGGAGGCAGCTCCCACGTTGCATTTGCAGCACAACGACAGCAACATATTCCTGAACGATTATACCATAGATCACAGCAAGATGCTGCGCATCAAGGATGAGCCCTTGGACAGCGAGGACCTGATGCTGTAACAACAAATAAATGCAAATAATATTACTAATATTAATAACTATAATATTAGATATGTACTGAGATTAGTCAGGCTCTGAAGAAGCATTGGGAATAGCGTGTCATCATATAATATACATGTATTTATGTGTTAATGGAACCCTGTGTGTATAATCCACATCATTTTAGCCTAGTTTTTTAGTATCTTATCGTAAATAAGCATCACGTCTACTGTTAAATATAGTAGTTATTCTAAAAATAATTAATGTAATCCAGTGATTTTAAATGCGTTTTAAATGGCATTTGAAGACAGGCCATATAGTATACCTACATACATACATCACACATACATACAGAACATGTTCCTTAGGTAGCTTTTGTTTTATAATTTTAATAAATTCTGTGAAATTTAATTTTATATTTATTTGATTTTATTTAATAATAAATTACATATTAATCATACTATGTAATATCATTGAGCATATAGAAATATGTAAACCTGTAGAATATACAAAAGTACTTGGTGTTTTATAAAATATACATATAAAATGAAAAAAAAAAAAAACTATTAAGCTACTTGCATTAAAAGTATAACTTGACTTTGACTATAGAATCTATGTATAATTAGGATATAAAAAAAGCGCCTTCCCCTAAAATATGTAGCCTAAAGACAAGTGCCACTACTTGCCGGTCTCCATGGTGTCCTCGCTTGTATAGCTGTTCTCCACAAATAAATTGCGATCCGATTTATTTGACTGTGTGCATAAAATATATTTAGAAGGCGTTAGAATTGGGAAACGCATTGAACTCACCTCGCGGTATTTTTGCAAATAAATGGAGAGTGGTTCCACGTAGTTGTCGAAGCCCAAATTGCTGAAGGCCACCAGCAAATCATCCCCGTTGACAGTCTTGCGATTCTCGGCGACGCTGCGCTCGATTGCCTCACTGCTGATGAAGGATATGAACTCTGAGACGCACTCCTGGATGCACTCCCTCGCGTCCTTGGCTATTTTGCCGTTCTGCGGCACGGGCACCTTCATTATCTTGATGATGTTGCAGATGGGCAGAAAGCGATCCTGTTCGCGCAACATGCTGCCATGTCCATCCTGTCTGTCCGATTCATCTGGAGAAGGCAATTCAATTCACATATTTTCTACACGCACTGTTTGATTAATCTCGTTTATTCACTTACCACCCGACGCGTCGTCCTCTTCTTTGACCAGTATATCGTTTAGATATTGCTGCGAGTCCTCGCTGTTGCTCATCTCTTTTTTGGTTTGTGCCAACAGAATTTAAGGACTAAATATTTAATCCTACGTTTCGTAAATTAATTGATTATTTGTTTTTCTTGTTGTTGTTCTTTTACACGATTTTCTGCCATTCACACACACACGCACACACAGCAGAGCAGTTTACATTTTCTGTAATGTTATTAACAGACAGACAAACTGTATTACTCGCCAGTTGTTTACATGCAGAACGTATTAATAAACTAATTTTGTTTTGTATAAATTTCAGTGTAAATACTTAATATAATAAATTCGTGACTTGAATGGTTGCGTAATGGGTTGTCTAAAAATTATAAATATACCTTGTTTTCGACAATAACAGCTGCTAAATGTGCGTATTTATTAACATAAGCCAGATAACATAACAGCACTCATAACTGTTGACAGCTGTCATGTAACAGACTACCGTAAGTCTTAACATTTAATTTGAATATGTTTACTTTGCTTTTTGGTTTGTTTAACTTTAAAAATGCATTTTTTAATGTATTATGCAAAAAAATTTACTAGTTTTCATGAAGCTGTGCAATTCTCTTAAAAATATATCGATAATATATTTCAAACTTGCCGATGTATCGGCATGGGATGACGGGTTATTATTCGATATGTTCTTGGACTGCAGTCGATAACTTCTACTGATCGCAGCGGTAATTTTTTTTGCGCACTTTTTTTTTTGTTTTGCACGCGATAAGCTACGAAAATGGATGAGGCAACTGTTATTATAAAGGAGGAATTGGACATTGATGATACAAAAATAAAGTTGGAGTTCGATGACGGCGAGGACGCGCCAGATTTGGAAATGTCGTGCGGTAAATATAAATGTTTGCGTCTGTTTGCACTAGTGTATAACTGTGTGCGCGCATGTGTGTGATTTGTGTGCATGTGTTGTGTAAATTTTTGATACGCACTATACCGTTAGCTTTGTGTTTAATATGAATGATTAATCTGTTTACTTGTGCAGCTGGCAGCCTAATGCAAATAATCGAGGAACGTCCAAATATGATAACGGTGCCCGTTCACGACCACAAGTCCGAGGACGAGCTAAAGTTCATAGCCAGCTTGAACATGCTCGATCAGCAGCAAAAGGTAACAGCTATGTACATAACCTAAACACATACATACATACACACATCATATGCGAGAGTGAGAGAGTAAGCTTTTGTGTGTTACAGTTATTTGTGACGTCGGTTCGCGAAGTGGACGAAGCTGCCGCTCTGAGCGAATATAAATGCAAGACATGCAGCTTCATCTGTGAGAATCATTTGGCACTGGCCTCGCATCAGATCAACCACCAACTAAATCGTCATTTCTGCTGCCATGGATGTGGCCTGTGGTGTGACAGCCTGGAGGAAATCCTGGAGCACGAATATCGCCAGCACGTGTGTGGCTTGAACAGTTACAACTGCCGGGTAAGTGCAATTATAGAGAGAGAGTCAGAGAGAGAGAGCGAGACAAACATAACATATCTGGTTGTAAGTCTTTCGCTTTTGATGACACTGTTACATACTAACATTTTTATACCATGAGATAATTCAAAACAAATACACAAATATATCTCAAATAGAAGTAGTTTTTCGGCGACCAGTTCTTACACTGATTTCGCCAAAACGTGAACGAACATTTTGAGGCAATTGATTTAAAAATGTAAAGCATTAATTTATCTTAAAAATGTTATTTGTTTAATTTTAAAATATTGTGTAGTTTTGTTTTTAAATTTAATTTAAATCACCGTCACCCGCAACATGTCACACGAAACTTTTTGTTCCACAATATATTTCTACTGTTTCTGTCTTGTTTTTTTTTTAAATTATAAAAACAGCTTGAAAAACTTTTTTTAAATTGAACTTTCAATACATTTTTATGCATTATTTGGACATTAAAAAAACGTATTCGATAGAATACCAATGGTCTATTTTGAAAATAAATTAAGAAAATGGGCAAAAATTTTGAAAAATTGAATTTATTCCAATGTAGAATCTATATATTCAGCCTACTGAATTTCTTCTAACTTATGTATATTGCTTAAATAAATTACAAACTTTTTTAAATAAATAAGTTAAGTACATTTTTGGAAGAAAATTTCACAAGATATGGTATTTTGATAAATTTTACGTTTTTGGCCTCGGTTGACATTTCTGTGGAAATGCCCATATATAATATAATATTATGTAATATAACATTAACATGGAAAACTACAAGGAATATGTGTGCCTTATGGGGGATATATACAGACATAGGTATTTTTAAGGGAGCAACTTTTAACGAGTGATTTCTCTTGCAGATATGCTTTTTGGGATTCCAGGATTCGAGAATTCTGGCCAGGCACATGACCGAACACATTTATGTGCGCCGCTTTGTGTGCGCCATTTGTCGACGTCACTTCGAGTCGCGTCAGGGATTACAGCTGCATCGGCAGCACAGCAAGGAGATGTGCGGTCGGATCGAGTACGTGGACACGCCCGGCAATGTGGGTCAGCTGGTGGCCATCAACAAACCCGAAGCCCCACAGCCAGCAGAGATGTTCTGCCATGTGGAAATCAAATCAGAGCCGCTTGATGAAGACGAGGAGCAGATGCAGATGGATCAACAGTTGGCACTGGCGAATGTGGTCATCAAAGACGAACCAAAGGAAGAGCCTGTGTCGTTGACTCCTAGCGAGTCCAGCGAAGTCACCTGGCCAAGTGTCAGTGTCACAAGTCTCCCAGAGCAACTGCGCGGCAAATTGCGTCTGCCGTCGATCAAGAAGCCATTGAAAGCGGAATCCCCAGCGAAAGTTGAGCCCGTTAAACATGCGACTCCAACAATACAGTGTAAGCAAACATTTAAGATCAAGTTTGTTTATCTATTCATCGAATTGAGCTCTAGAACAAAAAAAAGGATCGAATATGTTTGCATTGAGCGAACTAAGATATTGAAAAATGAGAGATATCTTACTTCTACGCTGAGTCGTTTACTAATGTTTATACCACGGACTCCCTAGAGAACAGATTTATATTGTTTTCGTTGCATTGTATACAATCGGGAGAGCGTGTAAAGTATATATTTATATTATTGATCGGCAGCCAAGCCAATAATTTGTATAAACAGCTGCGTCTCAGAGATAGTAAAAGATTAATTAACCGATTGTGTCTAGAATTTGAATTCTATAAATTCCACTCAGATCAAGTTTTCTTTAAACTTTCAAGGCCCTTTCTGCATCCGCAATTAAATAAATAGTTTACTACTGCTACTCTTTACCACTATTAATTATCAACTCAATCGCATCAAGATCTAATAAGTATAGCGGTAACGGGCCTAATGAATACATTATTTTTTATACCATTAGGATTTTAAATTTATAGGCACAATAAATAAATTAAATTTATAGGCACAATAAATAAAGTTTTTAAACCAATTGGCCAAGCGTATTTTTAAAAAGATTTCAATTGAGTACAGAATATCTGATAGTTAAAATCTCTTTGATAACGCAAAGTGATGTAACTTGAGTTGATACATGAAAAAAAGATTTACAAATTTCCAAATTGTCATTGCAGTTGTTCCAGTCAATAAATGGCAGTCCTTACCAAAGTCAATTTCTGTCGTGCCATCAAAGCGTCCCAACATTTTAAAGGCAGCGAAGCAAAAAACTCAACAAGAGGCAATAAACCTGTTAAAAAAGAAGAACATTCTGCAGGCAGTGAAGAGCACTCCAAGTGTTGCGTCCAACATACTGAAGGTGCTGCCCAGCAATTGTATGGTGTTCAAACTGCCGCCAAATACAAAAATAATCAAGATTCCGCCTTCAACGCCGGCCACAACAAATGCGACTACTAACAGTCTTACAATTGGCAGCAATATAATCACAAATTCCAATGTCGTGATAAAAGGTGCTGCCTCGACTGCGCCAGTGATAGCTACTCTGGGATCTTCTGTTACCAGGAGTGCTGATCGCAATGCTTTTTTCAGTGATCTGAGCGTATTTGAAATGTTGCCAGAATCTCGCAAGATCATTGCTGACTTCCAGAATCAAATACGTAGTATTGAGCAAGAGTCTCCACTGCCTGGCAGTGTTCTGCAAACACCAAAGAAGAGCAACAATGTAATGTTGCCCACGCAGATGAAGGGGCTTAAGTTGCCGGCGACAGAGTCGAGCAGTCACAAGGTGCGCGAAATGCGCTACTTGTATCCCAACTATCGTTTCTACTGGGAGTGTCCCAAGTGTGCCCGCTGCTTCGAACAGTATTTTGCATTCACCAACCATTTGACTCTGGCACACAGAATTCCACAGGCGGACTTGGCCCAAATGCAGGTGGAGATCAAAACCTATACGAGTGAGTATGAGTTCCATCACATTTGTCTGCAATACTTAACATATTTTTTTCAAACATTTACAGAAATAAATCCCAATGCCTCAAAGGTCGCGGACACAAACTTGCTTAATCCGGATGTGAATGCTCCTGTTATGCCAAAGACTGCGGTGACACCTCCAGTAACTCCAGCAGTGCCAACTACTGAAGCCACCGTACGTGATGTTCCAGCTGCAAAAGCTGCAGTTCCTACTGTGGCAGCTGCTAAACCTAAAGCGTCCACCTTGTCAGCATCTCCAGTTGTTGAAACTTCTGTGAAGCCAACTGAAGCTCCTGTAATGGCCGCGTCGTCTGGAGCCCTAAAAACGACACAATCCACGGCCAAGAATCGTTTGGTCGAATGGGAATGTGAGGTTTGCTTAAAATGCTTTACAACAGTCGGTGCACTTCGCATTCACAAGCTGATACACACCGGAGAGCTGCCTCATAAATGTAATTACTGTGACAAACGGTTTCGCACGCCTGGCCAAGTGCGTGTCCATCAACGCAGGCATACGGGCGAGAAGCCTTTCAAGTGCAAGGTGAGCACATCTCCCCGCAAGCTCCCTTTCTCTATAATAGCTTCACTGTTTCATTACCAGGTTTGTTCGCTGGATTTCACACATCGTGAGACACTCATCTCACATCTGTCCCGTCACATTGGCATGAAGCGCTACAAGTGCTACGGATGTGATAAAAACTTTGTGGTGGTCAGTGGATTGCGGGCACATCGTCGTCTACGTCCCGACACCTGTGGCAAGGTGAAGTTTACTGCACGTGCTCATGGGCCGCGAGTTCGAGTAATACGTGGCGAAGTCGTCTTTGAGTCGCATCCCGAGTACAATGGTTATTTGCGCAGTGAGGATCCGTTGAACATACTATCCGAGATGGGTCAGGTCGACAAGCCAGGACCAGTTGTAGCCGACAATGCCATCAGTTAACCTCTCTACACTTTTCCTTTCTTGTTTATTGGATTTTTGCGGATTATATTAACATTAGAGTCTTAAAATTACCAATCCGCATCTTTTCAAAACCTGAAAAGATTTTTTTTTGTTAATATGCTGTTATCACACTCTGTATTTCTGTCATTCTCAATAAACAAAATAATTGAATATATATTATAATGTGTATTTTATTTCGCCTTTTATTAATGATGTTCATTGGTTGTTCGGTTCTTCAAAATTATAAATATTTATATATATATATCTGATACATATAGTCATATGATAATGTTTAACGTAATATTTCACTTGCTTAAATACATTCATATGAATTACAATCGCTCAATCTGTAGCTTGATTATTATTTTAGGGTCTTGCATTTAAATTTAAAATTGTTAATATCTGACTAATTTTTAAAATATATGTGTAATATTAAACAATTTATATATATTAACAAAATTTGACAAGCCGACAAATTGATGTAATATACATTAATTTGTAATTTCATATGTATTTATATAATTTAGTAGTTATGCTATATACGTACTTATGCTTGCAACTTTGATTATTTCTAGACATCTATTGTTGCTATCGGTATCTCTATAATTTCATTATTACTCATTCATTTCAAATACACCCGATTCTGGGTCCAACTTGTCAATTTACTATGTCCTAACATTTATCCGATTTTCATTTTCTGGGCAACTCGCTAACAATTACAATTACATATATGTATATATGGGTATGTCATCTTTATCTAATTATGTTTGTATATTAGATATGGATTATTACTATTGTTTTTTAACATGTGTTCGGGGCTAATAATTTTGTTATCGCTTTGCTAACGTTTTTTATAAATACTATTTCAATCGGAAATCGATCATTCATCATATCATTTCGTTATGTACATTATTATTTTATTCTCTTAGACAATAATAAGTAGAAATGTTTGTTTGTTTGTATATTTTATATTCTACAATACATATCTACAGTTATCTTATTACTTGTCTCTTGCTGTGTCTAACTGCTTGGTTATTATTATCTATGCTATCTTTTTCATACACTTTAGGTACCATAATTTTCTAGCTTTAGGATCCTATTTAATTAGATGTAGGGTTCTGTTCTGGTATATACAGGAATCTAAACATATAACGCTTAAAAATAAGTTCTTTAACATTCCGAAATTCATTTACGCGTCAATATCAGCTGAAATGACTAAATCTTACATTTCGGAACATCGTCTGTGAAATTTCTGAAATGATAACTGATAACTAGAACTTTTTGCTCACAATAATCTCCAATTGTTGGCAGGATATAAAATGTGAATAATCTGCAGATGTTGAAAAGTTTAAGCGATAAAATGGGAAAAAGCTTTACAATTTGGACTGCAATCTCCCAATAAATATATGTCTATCATTCCATGCGAATGTCCTGAAATAACTAAAACTAACTGATGGCAGTTAACTAAATCTATTAACTAATTTAAACTAGCTGTCTTATAAGATATGCACTACGCAAGACTTTTTGACTAATTGCACGGTTTTCTCGATTTCACTTTCGCATCAATATCACAAACGTAAGTATTTGTAATTGTTGGAGTGAATTTGATGCGAAAGTGCAATTCGGAATAGGTCCTATAATCATAGAACCTAAGCGGACTTTTCAGTTTGTAAGTATACAAAAAAAAACAATAACATATGATATTTGATTGATTGTTTGCATACGCATACATACATACAGCAAATATATATATGTATGAATGTATATGTGCAATAAACTCGATCCTTTTCTCATCATTCTCATACATTCATTCTATCATGGGGCTACTTTGCATTTGTTTGTTTCGAGATTCGTTTAGGCGGTACGATTAATAGCTACCAAGTCCTTAGTTAAAATATGTATAGGTTACCAGTGTGGTCGATGATTACACACAACAACAAGTTGATTGACTACTTTGATTAGTTGGAGCAAAAACTGTGTGCACATACATACATATATACATACATACATACACACGACGGTATATAGAGAATATATCGCATATGTAAATTACTGATAATTAAACGTGTAACAGTCTTCTTGAGTTCACAATTATGTCAAAAACGATAAAAAAGAAGTATAATAAGATTAGACCGAGGCAAATTATTAAAGACGGACGAGATAAGATAAATAAAGACTTGATGCAAATATATATATTAAATATACATACATAAACATATGCATGTGTGTAGTTAAGTAATTATGTGTGGGCAGTATCTGGCTATAATACTTTAAAGTTTAAAGTTAAGGTATTCTCGTGTATCCTATGTATATCGTAAATGCATATTATGCGTACAGTACATGCAACATTTAACATAACTTAAAGTTGACAACGTTTTTGCTCTGTAGCCAGCTGGACTCCAGTTTCAACTTCAATATCAAATTTAAATCCAACTCCAACTTAAATCGATACTCAGTTGGCATAGTTGTCAAATGAGCCCAAATATTCCAAAGCAGCGCGATAGCAGAAATGATATTGATCCTGTGTGAAGATATCGTGCAAATAAATAAATATTAATTAATATCCGAGTGCATAGAAAATTGTAGTAGCTCTCATCTTACCTCTGTCTGCACCATGGCGGGACGTTGGGAGCGCAGAATACGCACTGTTTGGAACACATCCAGCACGCCTTCGTATTGCATGCGTTCCAGGACGATGCTCAGCGTGATAAAGACACCACTGCGTCCCACACCAGCCGAACAGTGTACGGTGATGGGACCATCCTGTCCAAATTGCTCCTTGGTCTTGTGCACCTGACCAATGAAGTCGATGAAGCCCTCGCCGGATTTGGGTACACCCTGCTCTGGCCAGTCGATGAACTGGAATTGGCGCACGGTGCGCGAGGAACCATCACGTGCATCGGTCACCTGAGAGGATAGAATACCATCATATGCAGGTTAATGTACATATTATAATAAGTGAACGAGTTAGATCCACAAGAAATATGCAAGATTGATTTAAATCGATATCTTTACAACCTTCCAAAGGTATAAAATCAATCCCTCGAAAATAAACCTTAAATATAAATCATTTTCTAAATTTTCAAGTAATCTTAGCCAATCAAATAAATATTAAATTATCGAAATTATTGACTTCTATAAAAATTATTACACATTTTTGAATGAAATAAATTATGATTTATTTAGTATGAGCTATATCAACTAATTGCAATCTCTTTTAAGTTAGCGTCGGCCAAACTCTAAACACTCTGGAATATGAGATGGGCATTCCCTATTGAATATATCGTGATTTTCAAATAATGTTTTCATTTATTGATCTCATTGGTGTTTTCCTTAATTCTTGCATTTCTATTGGATCATAATACAAATAGAATTATATTATTAACTACAGTTTGCTTTAATTGTTTCTATAGTAGTTCAGAATTGAACTTTCTTATCTAACCAGATTAATTTTTATATTAATTTTATGGCTTATTATGAATTTTTATTTTGTATTTTTTCAAGGTTTTGTTATTGTATTTAAACCAGGGACCGTAATCATTATGAGTTATATTATAAAAATGACATAGTAATTATTATTTAAAGATTTTTAAGGATTTTACTGAGTGAAAATTATTATTGTAATTATTATTTAAAGATTTTTAAGGATTTTACTGAGTGAAAATCCTACATAAAAGACATGAATTTAAAGTGAATCATAAATAATGATTATTTGTGAGTTATGAATATTTTTTCGCTCAAATTTAATCATTATCAATTTTTTTGTCAAGTCATTGCATTTTTAATGTGAAAGAATTTCAATAATCATTATTTGCTTTCCCTGATTTAAACTAAGATGTTCATATTCACAAGTGATAGATGACGAGGATGAAACTCACCTTGAACTCACGCAGCTTGTATTGGGGCATGTTGTACTCGGCAATGGGATCCACAACGTAATACTGATAGCGAACGGAGCGTTCGTGGGGCCAGTACTGGAAGCATTTTTCCTGCAAGAAGAACATAAATCAATGGATTGATTGATAGTGCATGATAGTTGATAGACTTACTCGGCCCATTTCCTTGAGTTTGGTCAGCATGACGACAATGGTGGAGTTGTGCTCCCAGAGCATGCGCCAAAAGTCCTCGGCGGTATCCTGAACGGGTCCCTGAGCGGCAATGTAGGCGGAACGATAGCGATAGCCATCGATGAAGCTGGCATTGACATAGTCGCTACCCTCGATGCCGTGTATGGGCGTGAGGTATACACGACTCGACTCATAGGGCAGAATGTGGACCAAACGATTCTTGTGCTTGTTGCACGCCAAATTGGCAGTAACAAATTTGGAAGAGTCCATCTTGACATTGGAGAGTTTCTTGAATTCCACCTCCATGCCGGAAATACTCTCGCCCGGTTCGGTGGTCAGAAGCTTCTGCAAATGAGTGTGCAAATTGCGAGCGGCGACTTCAGTCAAGCCACAAATGATGGCCTCCAGTATGGCATCGTGGATGAAGATGTACTGATCCTCCGTTTGCACCATGTAGTTGCGTTGGGCCCGCAGGCAGGTCACATGGCCATAGATGTCAATGATCTTCTCGTGCTTCATGCGCTCCAGCATCGAATCGATGACAATGTAGCAACCGGTACGTCCCACACCCGCCGAACAGTGCACCACAACTGGGCCGGATTCGGGTGGTGTTAGGGCGCGACAGCGGCGCAGGAACTGAAGGAATGGCGCCGGATGATCGGGCACACCGTGATCCGGCCAGGCGGTGAACTGCAACTGCTTGATCTCGCGCCGATCATTGAAGCCCTGCCGGACCAGCTGGAATGTGCGAATGCTGTAGGTGGCCAGCTCCTGGGTCTCGGTAATGGTGACAAAGATCTGGCCATAGGTCTCAGTGCCACGCGAGGGCCAATACTGATCGCACTTGATCCTCGTGCGCTCTTCCAGTCGCGTCATCATCACAATCGTGGCCGTCTTCAGCTCCCAGCACATGCGCCAGAAGTCGGCAAAGGTCTCCTGCAACGGACCCTGGGTGGCCACATAGGCGTTGTGCTTCCGATAGCCATCACAATAGTTGGCATTGATGTAGTCCGAGCCGAGGACATTCTCCTGCGCCGGCAGCTGTACCCGGGAGTGATCGTAGGCGGTGACATTGGCATAGCGATTCTTGGACTTGTTGTGCTCATAGTTGGAATTGTCCCAGGTGAACTGCTGGCCGGGCTCGATGCTCTCGTATTCCTGCGAGAACTTTTGATTGTCATTCGACTTGAGACGCTCAATGTGATTGGCGAACTCCGAAATGGGTATGGGCGGATGTGAGATCATGCCGGGCGTTTGAAAGTTCAGTCTGCGCATGTCCACGGGATCACTGGGCGTCGGTCCGGCGCCGAGATCGGCGGCCATGAGGGGTCGGGTGACTGCCGCCTGGTCGGGCGTCTTGCACGGCTGGCGACGACGTCTCACCACATACAGCACAATCAGCGTGGTGGAGACAACAAAGGCGGCAATTAGGGGCAGCACCACCCACAGAATCTCGGGCTCATCCTTGTTGCGATTGACCGACACCTCCGGCTCCGAGGGCCAGTTGGGATCGGGCCGATGCGGTCGCTCGCCCGGCGGCGCCTCGCGCATGTCCAGCGAGAGGAACTCGGAGAACGGACTCGAGGTGTACAGATGCTTCTGCGGTGTGTCCACCACGGCGCGCACAAAGATGCGATAGCGCTTCTCACGCTCCAGCTTGCGATTGGTAAAGTTGTGATAGTCATCACCCGAGCCCAGGTGGAAGGTGAACGGTATGGAGCGCTGGGGAAACTTGGCGGCTATATAGGGAGCATTGGGACGCTCGGGCTTGTTGCGACCGGGCACCAGATCATCGGTGAGAAACTGATCGGGATTCTTGTGCAGATTGGACTTATCCTCCGGCACCACAACCAGATAATAGTGCGAGATCGGACCATATTCCTCGGATGCCTGGGGCAGAATGACAAGAATCTCCTCGCCATTGACCACACCATAAAAGTCCGGCTTGACCATGGGCTGCGGTGCTGCCATTTGGGTGGTCACCGTGATCTTTGTCGGCGGCCTGTACGAGTAGTCCGAGGGAATGGCGCTCACATTCACATTGTAGGTGGTGAATGGACTCAGCTCGTTGATCGTGTGCGTCTTCACAAAGTGCTTGAGGATTATTTCGCGCTTCTGGACCGTCTGGGTCTGCGAGAAACCCTGCGAGTCCACAAACACCTTCATGGCATCGAAGCTGATCTTGTAGTTGACCGGATTGAGGCGGATGGGCGGTGACCAGGACAGTGTCATCGAGTGTGTGCTCACGTCATGGGCACGCAGATTGAGAGGCACATCCTCGGGCTTGATGCGCACCGTTACCTTCTCGCTGAGACGTCCCAGACCGTTCTTGAATCTCGCCGCAATGGCCACCGCGTACTGAGCGAACTTCTCCAGATTCACCAGATCCGCGGATTCGGTCAGACCCACTGTCTTCGTTTGCCAATCATCCAGATCCTCCACGGCGGTCATCGTGTAGAAGATCTTGTAGCCCAAGAGTTTGCCACGACTGGGCACTGGCTCCCACCAGATCTCGGCCGTCTGCTCGGAGGTGGCCACTGCCTGGACGGACATTGGAGCACGTCCCATGTCGCGCTCCGTTTCCACAACGATCTTGTCGCTAAACGGACCTGCTCCCTGCTTGGTATAGGCACGCACCCGAAAGATGTACTCGGTGTGCTCCTCCAGATTGGTGAAGACCGCCTTGCGCAGCGTCATGTTCCGCTCGGAGCCCAGGCCGTGATCGATCTTCTTGTGGAACTGGACATCGTAGCGAGTGATCAGACCATTGCGATTATCCCGTGTCGGCGGATCCCAGGTGACACAGACCACGTCCGGGGTCTGGAAGCGAACGGTTATGTTCGAGGGTGGCCCGGCGGGTGTACCCTCCGGCGTCTGGAAGATCTTCACCGTCTCCTGGCCAATGCCAATGTGATTGCTGCCCGCCACACGGAATTCGTACTCGACCCCACGCTCCAGATCGTTGAAACGCTTCTTGGTCATCTGCGGTCCGGATAACATTTCCTCCTTCAGTGCCTGATCCTTGACACCCCAGCGCAGTCGATAGCCCCGCAGTTCGCCGTACGTTTGAGCCGGTCGCTCCCACTCCAGCTCAATGGACACGATGGGATCACGTTCCATGATCTTCAGACTGACCGTGGGACGCACTGGCACACCTCCGGGCGTCTTCACAATCACGGCCACACTGCGATCGCCATCACCCTTGCGGGTCAGGGCTGCCACCTGAATGGAGTACTTTGTGTCGGGTTGCAACCCTGTCACACTGTACTCCAGCGTGTCGACCACATCGAACTTGAACGGCTCGTTGAGAAAGCCCTTGCCCTAGGATTGCAGATAGATTAAAGAGTTTAACAACATATTTAAATACACATAATACTTTACAATGTTAAATTAAAAAAAATATTATTTGTTAACTTTATTACAAAATTAACTTAATTGACCGCTTGTTAAAGTATGTAGCATGTAGTTTTCTGTTTGAGCTTAAAGATTATGAAATAATACTACATTTTTACTTTAAATATTTTTAAACAAATAAATAATATATACTATGATCAAATTCAAAGTAAAAATTGGGTATACATAATAATAACAATACCAGAAATTATGTTTCAAAAGTTTTTATTAAATCTGGTATTTTAGACATTTTTGCATTTGTTGTTTTTATTGGTATGGACAAGAAATATGTATACTCTATTTTTATTGTGTTATTTATTTATGAAAAGTTTTTTTTTATTTTAATTAACTAATATTATCAATTTAATTTTTTTTTGTTGATTTTTGTTGATAAAAAACTTATGGTAAAAAATGAAAAAATAACTTAATTCTGTTTCCAGGATACCCATTTCAAATATACTTAGTGTATCTAAGATTTTCTGATTGATAAAAATTATTATTTGCAAGGTTTGATCAATTTTGAACTCAAAACTCCACTTTGCGATAGGGGGTATAGCTGCTTGACAATTTTCGATTTCTTAGTTTTATAGCTTGGATATTTGAGAATATCGTCCTAAAAGAGTTTTTTGAAATTCGAAATACTTCAAGAGATATGGCCTTTTTTGTAAAGCAATTTTAATGTTAACTCATGTGAAGTTAAAACTTTAAACGCGTTTATCTCGAAACCACGTTTTTCGAGCTGGCGGCACTGATTGCGCCCGTAGTTCTAAACCGATTTTGATGAAACAAAGTGCGATCGACGCAGAATTGTCACCATTTTGGCCCCTAGCTCAATCATGAATTTACCATTGTTATTACTATTTTTTTTACACTAAAATACAAAAAATTTGCCCAAAATTGATGTTTTATTTTTCAATGTCATTTTCTAAAAAAAAAATAGCAAAATTATGATTGAGGTAGGGGCCCGAATTAAATCTGTACTGAATTTAACGCCGTTTACTTTTTTTTGTTATATTCATATTGTTATACAATAAAAAGAACAGAATTGAAATAACTCTTTCCGTTTTCAAATTAGATTTTTTTAAAAAAGGACAAAAAACAGCCTTCCAACTAGCAATACCATCTTAAATACAAATCAATTTGGGAATAGGCTTCTTAAACTCACCTCATCGCGCATTTCCTGAACGTGAATGTGATAGCCACGTATGATGCCATTGCGATCCTTTTCCAGTGGTGGTTTCCAGCTGACATGTATCGAGGTGGAGTTTAAAGGTGTCGCCTTCACATCTTGCGGATCTCCAGGCACTAGAGGCGATCGACGAAGAAGCAATAGATTAGCTTAAGGCATATATAAATAGCAAGGTTTCAAACGGACTAGTCGAATACGTAAACTCACTTAAAGATAACTTAACTTTTGTTTAGAAATTGTGGGCCAATTGGCCTTAAGACTAAGTAGCTTATACGAAGAGACATAGATGGAACTAAACATTAAACACTAAGGTTGCTAAAGTTGCCTTAGACCCTAGGAGCAATATACAAAACCAGAACGAACTTTTTAGTTCCAAGTCAACTTCACCACATCACAGATTAATTGAAATGAATATTTAAAAAAATGTATATATAAAATTGAAGAAAGTGCTGCTTAAATGCTATATGTACTATATATGTGATAGTTGGGAAGGTAAGTAGTTAGGTAGGTAGTTAGGTACAAAAGAAGAAAATGGTTGCTCAGTGGGTGCACAAAAGTGAATAAGAAGTGCAGTTTACACCTTGCTTGCTATTGAGAGTAATACTTATAAAGACGGTTCAAAAAGTGTGTACACAAAAAACTTGAGCGAAACCAGTTTCTATGGTTTCCCCAATTCTTTAATATCAATATTTTTGGGCAAAAACAAACATGTAAGCATTCAAAAAACGTTTTGTAGTTATTTGATTTGTGTGCAAAATGAAAATCAAAGATGTGTTATGTACTTAGTTCAAATCCAAAAATGGTAATTAAAATTTGATTAGAAAGTCAAGAGCCTTATTACAAAAATCCTCGCTGACTTTATGGGCTTCAAAAATATTTCATTATTATTATTTTTTTTTTTCGAAATAGAAAAAACATTTCAAAAAACAAAAAAAAAGAGATTTGATTTGAGATTTAGTGATTGGTCTAAAATTCTGGACCAGTACAAAAACAGTATAATATAAAGATATTTGTAGATGTATAAATATATATATATATATATATATATCATAAGTATATATAGGTTGCTAGTTTGGGCATTCTTAAACATTATATTCAAACCATATAAAAATACTCACTCTTTTTTTCTAAATAGATTTAAAATTATTTTTTTAAATTTTTAATAATTTAACCACCATCCATTAAATGTTGCGTTCAAAAATCAAATTTCGCAATAATTTTGTATTCACATCAAAAAAGTTTTCAAAATTTGTATTCCATTTGGAGTTTGCATTCAAAAAAGGTGCACGAAACAGAGCAAGTAGTGCAAGGTGCGAGTGGCCAAGCAAAGATATATTTGTGTTTTTTTTTTTTCGGTTTTGTTTTTTAATATATATGAAAAAAGATATAAGATATAGCTTTTTAGTTTACAGTATACAGTTTCAATGCAATTATTACGGGAAGAAATCATAAATGATTCGTGTCAAAAGTAAGTTGAAAAAAAAAATATAAGAAACATAGATAGACATGTATATGATACAAAATGTACATATTTGTTGGCACACCCGCTTTGATACTCTACAAAAAGTGTTGCAGTTGTACTTCATTTTGGTTTTTCATTCAGCTAAACATATGATGTGGTATTTTGTAAGGCTTAAAATTAGTTAAAATTAACTTAACACTTACAATTACTTAACTTACTTAAATTTCACTTTTAAATTGTAACTTAATTTATTTCCATATCTGTTTAGTTTGTGAACTGTTCAAATGCTTCGGGTCAGTTGAGTTTGTTAAAATGTTTAAAATAAATATATAATTCAAATGCAATTTGCGGTACAAATGTTAAATTATGCTTCATTAGTGCTCGCCAGGTAGTTGCTGTCTGAACCGTGGGGCAGGTAAAAGAGGCAGCTTGCATGTCAACTGCAGCTTTGTCTATATCTTGTCATTTCATATGCATTCAAACCCACACACACATACACACACACACACGCTAGCATCCTAAAAGTATATAAAATAATTAAAATGCTACCGTTGGAAGGTGTTTTCAATTTTTTTTATTTATTTTTTCTCGTTTGCTTTTTGTGAGTTCTGTTGAATAGAAAGAATGGGGCACCGAGCACGTCCCAAGCCAAGTTACAAATGCTCGAGGTACTCATTTGAATACCTTATAGTCACAATGATGATAGGCATATACAGCCGTGGTCATATAAATAGCACAAACCAAAACAGACTGTTTCGATCGATCATTTGGACAATATTTTACATTCGATTATTAAAATTTTGATCGCTAACGATTATTGCACTCTTCCCCATGTAATACAGGCAAAAATTTTACCGTTATCATTTTTCTCTTTTGGTTTATGCTTAATTTTCGTTCGCGACCACTTATTTTGCATGGTCATAGAAATAGCACAATTTGATGATATGGTTGCTAATTCCTAGTAAAAGTGGTTTTCACCGACTTTTTTGTTTGATTTTTAATATTTCGGTAAGAAATTAATAAAGTTGATCAAAAACGTGCTCAAATGGGGCGTGGAAGACATTGCTCTGTTGAACAAAGGACGATTATATTCACACTAAGTGATTCTGGAAAAAAAACTTCGGAAATAGCCGAAATAATGAAATGCTCCAGGAAGATGGTGTATAACGCACTTAAAGTAGTGAAGTTAAACCCAAACTATTTGACAGATGCAAAAAATCGTAAGAAAAAACCAAGAAAATCAGAATATACTACGGATACACTCATAGTGCGGAAGAGCAAGGCGGACCATATTAAATCCTCTCGAGAAATTATAGGGGAAATTAATGATGAATGTGGTACGAATGTGTCCAGAAGACTAGTGGCTAGAAGACTAAACGAAGTTTCGCTCTTTGGACGCATCGGCATGAAGATGCCACTCCTGTCAAAACGAAATATCAAACAAAGATTGAGCTTCGCACGAACCCACCGGGATAAGAACCTGAAATTCTGAAAAAATGTGCTATGGAGCGATGAAACCAAACTAAATATAGTAGGACCCGATGGGAAAACATTAGTTCGTCGTCAAAAAGTCCAAGTTCTTAACCCCAGGTACGCTACGAAGACCGTGAAGAACGGTGGCGGACGTATTATGTGTTGGGTTGCATTTTCCTGGCATGGTGCGGGTCCGCATCTTCCGAATCAATGGCGTAGTTGATTGTTTCATGTATGTGGACATTCCCAATAATCAAATGGAACCATTTACATTTGAGAATATGCCTGTTAAATGGATATTTTAATACGATAACGACCCAAAGCACACATCTCGCGTCGTTCAAAAGTGGTTGAAGGACGAATCCATCGATGTTCTGGAGTGGCCGGCTCAAAGTCCTACCCTAAATCCAATAGAGAATCTATGGAATAACGTAAAGGCCATGATATCCAGAAGAAAATTTGCCAACATTGACGATTTGTGGACAGGTGTCAAAGAAGAAGCTTGGAACTCCATTTCGAAGGAGAGATGTCAGAAGCTTAATGAAAGTATGGGCCGGAGATGTAACACCATTATTGTAAATCATGGATATTAAACCAAATAATAAATTTGTTCAACAATTATAACTTTTAAGCTTATTTTCTATGAATTATTGGCAACATTTGAAAATTGTGCTATTTCTGTGACCACACATATTTAGATATTTTTTTAGTTTTTGAATTTTTACTCTTTTGTATTCAAACATTTATAAATTTTTGTTCATGAATTTATTAGTTAATAAGTTTAGCTATAAAGCGCCAAAGTTGTTTGATTTTTAAAAAATATATTTTAATTAAAAAAAAACACTACAAGTTGAATATTTTTTTGTGCTATTTATATGACCACGGCTGTAAGTACAGTCTAGGACTTGGATGTTTTTGTAGATACTAAAAAAATTCACAGAAAAAAAATGGCCCATCCTAAACTTCAAGCTTAAAATTTATCATTTTAGCATGTGTTTTTTAAGTATGTATTCAGGATATTATTGTTAAATTAACAGAATATGCGGAAAAATGGCAACCACTCAGCATTAAAATGGTCAAAAAATTCTAATACATTCAATTGTAATGTAATGTAATGTAAATGTAATTGAGTTGATTTTATTCGGACTTTTTCTTTTCTGTGTTAAAGGTTTTTTATTTTATTTATTTTATTTATTTTATTACACTTTTAGCTTTTTAAAAAAGCCCCTAAAGCAAGTCACTGCATCAACTTCTATAAATGTATTGGTTTATCTACAAAAAATTTCAAAATCAACAGGGAGTATCTGCTTGTTGAGCAGTTTAAATATATATTTTTATTTTTTTGGTTACTTGTGCTGCTCTGTTGGTATTGCGTATGTGTCTAGAGTGTACAAAAGGGAAACTGCTGCCTGCTTTACGAATTTGAAGCAAGCTCAGAGTGTGTAAAAAAAAATAACGAAAAATAAAAATATACAAAAGCAAGTGCCCAGCTTTAGACTGGTGCCATTTGCATTTCGTATATCGCATTGAAAGCCCAGCTCAGCTAACAAGCGCAACATCAGCGAAATAAAAATTAAAGAAAGAAAATGCAAAAAAATAGGTAAAAAATATTGTAGTACACTTTTGAGATGACCCTTTAACTGCCAAGCAGCTGCTAACCAACACCGCAGGATTATCAATGCAATGCAAGATAGTCCCACACACATATGTATATACTCCCAAACACATACTCATACATACATTCATACACACATTTGGTTGTGCTAAATTGAGTACAATTAAAATATAGTAGTAGAAGACGACACAAATGAGCATCGAGCAGAGTTGTGAGTAGTAAGTATGTATATTGTGCTGACTAGACAACTTGATGTGCTCTTTTTTATTATTATTTAGGTGCATTGCTCAGGTGAAAAGAAGTTGAATAGAATAGCCATAGTCATAGATAAAGTACATTAGTATTAATCTGCCTACAACATTCTATTTGGCAATTGTGCAAAGGTGCTGCCAGTTTTCAGTTTTTGCGGTGCTTTTTGTTGTGCTTACTTAAAGTACAGAATCAAAGTGAGTTTTGAAGTGTGCTTATAGCTTAACTTAGTTGACGTACTACTAGGTGCTTAACCAATAACTACATAAGTACATTTCATTTACAGTGCTTATTTTTAACAAATTATATTAAGTGAGTGAGTCAACAATTTTCATTGTGACGACCATTTTTCAAACACAAAAAACAACTTAATTGAGTGATACTTAGAAAGAATGAAAAGTATTTTGGAACAAGCAAGTTAACAGCTAACAAGCAGTTGTGTTTTTTTACTTTTATGGTAAAATAATATATTATGTACGCAATAAAAACAAGAGATATAGCTATGACCTTCGCAAAATCGAAAATATTATCAGACACCTCGATAAATGACTTAAATAGACTCTTGACAATAACTTTGAAAAAAACTGAATTTTCCTGTGCATTTGAATTTGAAATTTATATTGATTCGATTCAATTAAAGTTGTTTAAATAGTTTTTAGCATTCAGATATATTTTTTTTATTTTAATTTAGAAAATTAAAAATTTTTAATATTTCTTAATACATTTTAAATTTTCCCAACACATATTTAACTATAAACTGCTGGTTAATTATCTGATTCTGATTAGCTACTATATATCTATTCTGAAATATTAGCTCAGTTTGCATTGTCATAAAAAATATTCAACAAAATATGCAGAAAAATTATAAAATTGGTTTATTGTTGCCTTTACAAATGGCGGGCTCAACTCAGGTGACCACCATGTAGGAAGCAAACAAAAGGACACACATAATGCTAAGTGTAAAAAAGTGGCAAAAACTGTGAGCCAGATGCAAATGTGTTAACTGTGCAAACATGCAGGTGATGGCGAATGGCAAATAAAACTTAATCAAATGTGTCAACAGAATGCAAATTAAATACAAAAATCAAATAATTTTTGTGCGAAAATCAATTTAAGGATTTTAGCTTTGTTGTTGCTGTTTTCTGTTCGCATATTTGCATAGCAATAAAATAAAATAATAAATAAATATAAAAAAAACAACAGCAACAGCAGTTTTGGAGGTATGTGGGAGAGGTTTACAGGTTGTTACATAGGCGCCAAAGTGCAAAATGTGTGCCAAAAAACAAAAGGCAAAAGTCGATGGAAAGTACACCGAGCTGCTGCAAAATGGTATTAAATTTGTATGCATACATGTGGACATATAAGTATATATATATATATTTAAATGAGAAACTAAATACAAAATAAAAAGAACCAGCTATCTACGGTTTACCGCAGCTTAATACCTTACTTTGGGTTGTGGTTAGGATACTGAAATTGGAATCTTAGACGTTCTGCAGATGGAAACTCCTTTCTTTGAAAGTATTATGACTTTTTTACATTATCTTATTTATCTGTTTGTCGACCCGGACTTAAATTTTGACCAAATGTACCTCAAGAAGAGCTGGTGATTTTCAAAGATATACCTTATAAATGATGAAAGACTTCCATAACAAAACCTAGTTTTTGATTTATAAATCTGTACAGTAGAATAATATGATATCTGCAATTCTTATATGTTGTCAACTTACATTTAAAGATAATAGATTAATTAATTAAGAATATAGGTATATATCCTGTACAGCATCGGAAATACTAATAGCAAGAAGTTATATACTACTAGAAAAACTTGTAAAGCTGACCCTCTGCAAGCACATTAAAATATATATGAAATATGTAAATAAATGCAATGGAAATTTTGCATTATTTGCCAAAGGTACACAACAACAAAAGTGCGGCAAAGCAGAAGGAACGGGTTAAGGGGAGGTGTGTTTTGGTTTGGGTAACTATGGCCTACTTAGGCCTGTTGGGAGTTTTGTTTACATTTATAATTGCATAAATTTAATTATGTAAATAAATCAATTTAATATTTAATGTGGTCCCTTTGCGGGCACACACAGTATATACAACAACAAAAGAGTAAAACAAAAAATAAATTAAGCAACAACAATCAACTAACTAAATTTCCAAAAATAATAAATTCTTGGTAGATTATATGTATTTGCAGTAGATAGTTGTGTATGTATAGTAGTAGAAGTAAGAGTAGTAGTAATAGTAGTAGTAATTGTATTATATTTGGTGCGCTTACAAAAACACAGAGCTCATGGCGATTTTTTTTTTCTTTAGGTGCTATACAAATTACCACAAAAAAGTTGAATGCATTATATCAAAAATATGAATTATTATATATTTAGAATATATTTCCAATTCGGATAATGCAATTAATCTTTTATCAAGACGATTGAGAGTCAATTAAATAACAAAAACACAATATAGGAGTTGTGCTAAAAAAGTTTTTCAACCTTTTTTTTATAGAGATACAAGTGCAAAAAGTAGTCAAAAATTGCGCCAAAAAATATGCAATTTTATATTACCAATTAAAATTTAGTTTTTGTTTTTTTTTTGGTTTTGATTAAATAAAAAGTTAATGAGCTTAATATACGAAAAACTAAGAGTCAAAGCAAAATTTAAGAATTGAAAGAGGCGAAAGGCAGAATTGGGGCAGGATACAAATCAAAATTAATTTAAGCAGATTTTCATCTGAAATTGTCAATGAGAAAAAATTCGTTAAGAGTTCAAAGTTTGGTCGAAGTTTTTATCGATATTTAATTTAACATACGAATCTTGTCGAGGAAAGCATTTAAAATAAGAGAAACATTTTTAAAATTTAAGTTTATCAAGGAGTTTATTACCCGTATCGGAAGTAATTTTTTATTCATTACAACAAAAAAAAAAATAATAAAAAATATGGAATATTCTTTTTAAGAATGTAAGGTTCTACAAATTAAAGAGGTATTAAATAAAAACTACTGCGTTCAAAAAAATACATGTTTGCAGCATATAGAACATATTATGATATATGGTATTTACTGACAGTAAACACACATACACACGCAGAAAAATACGAATTTTTGATTTCAAGAGAAACAAAATTATATAAAAAGGTGAAAAAACGCTCCATATTGCGTTCCATCAGTTCCTGCGTTGGATGCTCGTTATCAAAATTCAAAAATTGTACAAAAAATGGTTTGATTAGTATGATATATATATAGATAACTTTAGGTTTAACGAAACTCATTAATAAATAACTTTATAAACAAATTAGATAATTTGAAATGATAATATATGAATGAAAATGGTATTTAAGGTACAAAATAATCAATAATGATAAAATAATAGATACGATTTGAGTTAAAACTTACACATAGGTAAGATTGTCATTGGCATACATACCATCCTCTTGGGTGCGAATTATTATCGGATGGGAGCGCGGACCATCGCCCACCGAGGTGCCGGCGAGTACCCAGATCTTGTACTCGGTCCAGCGTTTCAATTCATCGAGCACTATTTGGGTCATGTTCAATGTGAGTGTGGTCGCCTCGTCGTCCTCGCGACCCACCTCCACGAACAGCACCTTATAGTATATGATGCGCCCATTGGAGCGCTCCGCCGGAGGTGGCAGCCAACTAAGTGAGATCGTTGTCGAGCTGTTCGCAATAGCCGTGATATTACGTGGCGGTGCACCTGGTACTAATTACATAATAGATGGGAACGGTACGTATTTTGTGTTTTTTTTTTGGTTTTTTTGATAGTTGTGATTGATTTTGGTTTTTTTTTTTTGCATAGCCAAAATTATGTTATGATTATTGTAAGTTTATTAAGTTTTAAATTTTTTTTTGGTTTAATATTTATATAGCGTTCAGCGATTAGCGGTAAAACCAAATAAATGTTTGTAAAACGAAAAACATGTAACGAAAGAAAGCATAAAAAGAAACATTTTTAATAAATGACATAATGGATAGGCTTAAGTATATAAATTGGTATATTAAATAATGAAAATAAACTCAAATATAGTCAAGACATAAGTAATTAAATCCAATGGTTTATGCAAATAATGTTGTAGTTGCTTTTTTGTTTTTTGCATTGCAAGAAGCCCAAAGTTCTCATTTGAAGCTTCTCTTGAAATAATTGTGCATATTTTTTGGTAACGATTTTCAGCTGAAAATTCTAAATATATACTAAAGCTAAGAGAGAGATTGATCAATAAATGCATAAGCATATTTTTAAATACTAAAAAGAAAACATTTATCAAGCATGCGATATATATTCTATAAAGTTTATATAGCTTAAATTATAGTCTCACACACGCACACACACTCAGCGCACACACATAGAGCATAAGCAGTATAAACACACACATGGCATATGAGTTATATAAACATTTAATTTGCATAAACCATGTGGTTTTAGAATTTTTAAGTGCTATTTTGGAGTATGTACATAAAGAATTGAACTAAACTAAGTTTATACTAATAAAGATATGCTTATTAATAAATAAATATAGTTGGATATACATATATATTTCGTGTAACTCAGTTGAACGATGCGCAGATAGTATTGTAATAAAATGGCAAAGTAATAATATACCAATTAGTATAAGTTAGACGAATACTAAATACTTAAGTAGGTATCAAAAGCAACTGAAATAATTTATTGCACAAATAAAAGTTAAGGAACAAGTCAATTTAATATAAATACAAATACAAAACTCATTTCTCATTTCTCACTGCTCAACAGAATGCCACAAAACAAATGTTAAGCCAGGCACCACTAGAACCACTTAGTATTTTAATTATGCGCAAAATCATGCGTATATGCAAAACGTGCAAATATGAAAACCAAAAGTGATGGATACATAACAATGCATAGATACTTCCACATCTACTTCCTCATCCATTTACATTTCCTCTACCATTTCCATTTCCATTTCACATTCCTCTTCGCGTTTCAAAATCAATTACTAAACACAGACACAGATCCGTTGAGAAGTTGAGAGTATTGTCTACGAATTTTGGTTTTGTGGTTGAAGTTGCAGTTAGCAATTGCATGCAGAACTCGACACAAACTTTGAAATAATTGCATTGCATTTATTTTACTGTTCTCATCATTTGCATAATTAAACACTTCAAACATAAATTATAAATAAAAATAAATACTACACTTTTGGTTTTGAACAAGTTCATACAATATCTCATGCTTTTCATATTACAATTCTAATTTTTAAAATAATTTGTTGCTGTTTTCTCAGGTGTTGTAAAAGTAATTGTTACTGTCATGTGGTGTTGTTTACCATGTTTTTAATTTGTTCTGTAGGTTATTCATCAACAGATTACAGTTTTGTAAAGGTTTGCAATATATTTTTTTAAGTGGTATGGTAATGCAAATTTATTTGGTATTTCAATTAAATTAAAGCAAAGCTTTAAGCGCGGAGATGAACTTAGTTTAATATGTAGCATACATTTTGGAGAAGAAAATTCTTGTATTTAATTTTGAGATAATCTTTATCATCAGTTTTAAACTTTAAACTTTGAAAGAATACTTAGAAGGCATTTATTCCATTCCTTGTACTGCAAAGTATAATTTTCAGATTTTTTTTTTTTTATTCTAAAAAAATACTTTAAAAATTATATTTAGTTCAATAAATGAACTATTTGTATTGGAAATATATTGATATTGCTTCATCTTAATTCATTAATTTAATAAAAACAAAAGAAAACCAATATAATATTCTGTGATCTGTTGATTGAACATTATGTGTAAGTTGGAGCTTGTGTCTAGCTTGGTTTTGTATATTTGCGATTTGTGTTTTATAGTATGCCTAACTAGACTGTTGTATGTGACTGATCGGTATATAACTTATTTCAACTAACTAGGTGTATGTTTTACATGTATTATTAAGTATAGCCTAGACCAGTGTATATGTATAATATGTAATATGAACTTTACTAATTATATAATAGTTAAAAAGTTGCAAGAAACGAGAACAATCACATATGATACATTTTAAAGTGGAATATATTTATATAAGTATCAATAATTATAATTAAAGGCAAAAGAGTGCAATTCATAACACACTTTTCTTTTCACACAAACACACACACACGCACACACTCATACAGTTCTTGTATACACTCGTTGAGCTTTACCTGTCTCCTTGTGAGGGCCATAACACACAATACACACACACTCACAGACATACGCAGAACCGTATATAAAAGGGTTTCAACGAATAATTAACTACATTTCAATTGGCATTGAATTTGCAAAATATATGTATGTATAAATGTATATAGTTATATATTATAAATGGTATATGTATATATAATATTTTTAAAAATTAAATATCTGTTATATGTTTATGTTTTTTTTTGGTTTTGGTTTGTTCTTAAACTATAAAAACTCGTACGATTGCTACAGCTTAATAGATTTGTTTTCGGTTTTCTGGAACCTAACTTAGTATATAGACAAGAGACTAATCACTTACCATATTGCTTGGTGCGTACTGGTATTGGGGGCGTGGTCGCTCCCTCGCCGCGCTGCGAACGTGCTGCCAGCCATATATAGTACAGGGTATCAGGATACAAACCATCAAGCGTATAGGACTCAGAGTTCGAGATGCGCCTATTTCAATGTGTAATACACATAAATATTAGAGATAATTATATATTGGTTTATTTGTATGAGTAATATTGAATTAGCTGATTGTTAACTCACTTGTGATGATCCTGATTGGCGTATGTATCATTCCAATAGAGCTCATAATGGACAATATTCTCGCTGGAATGCGTCGGCTTGGACCATTGCAATGTGACTGCGGTCTCGCCGATATCAGTGGCCCGGAAATTGCTCGGTTGTGATGGCACACCTGTATACCGTACACGCACACACACACACACACAGAGAGTCAGATTAATGTGATATACCCAGGAGCATCCATCCATCCACGTGCGCATATATTTGGTTTCGGTTTTTGGTTGGTTTGGTAATAATGAAACGGAAATTACGGAAATTAAATAAAATACAAACAAATCAATGTGGCGTTTATTTGTTTATGCCATTTTCTATGTGATGATTCAGATACACTTAAACACTCACCCACTTGGACACCAATGTAGTTGCCTATGAATTGAATTGAATGGGTTTTTAATGTGTTTGTAACACTATAACAAGACCCCTGTTCACATTTTGACCAAATTCCGTTGGTTCAACAAAAGCAAATGTTTTGGTTTTTAAATGATTTACATGCACCCAAGAGAAAAGATATTATTATTGTTGTGTGGTTTTAATTGTAGTTCATAAGAGCATCCCTCTATTTTCTATTGTCACAATCTGATGATCGCAAGATAATTTTCATAAGTAGCTCGAAAGTCTTAGCAAAACTCACCAAAAGTGATTACCAATAATAAGATTAAATGTTATATTTAGTATTAAATAAATTATTTTGTTTAGTTTATGTGTTTTGAATCGTATTTAATTGATTTTTGATAAATATTTGAGATTTATTTTTGCCAAACATTTCGTTTGACTCTGCATAAATTCTTGTATAATCTGATAAAAGACTTAACTGAAATTCTTTTCTGTATATGTGTATAAATTTTTATAAAATTAATATTTACACTTGAAATTTGAATAGTTTTGCAGTTGCAATTTCCAATGCAAATCTGAGTAATTCCGAGTTGCATAAAGGACCCTTCGTCAGTCAGTCAGCCAGGAGTTGGCACAAATAAAGCTAAGCGCATTAGGCAACCGCTACAAGTGCAACAAATACGGCAAATACAACAAATTTAAAGTCAGACCATAAACTGTTGGCCGCATCACAGCACACCAGTACACCCCACACAACCCCTACAGACTCTACCCTTATCATCCCCATCTCCACCTGGCCACAAAGCTGCATATCAAAGTACGGTAAATGCAATTGCTTCAGCAGTCAAACTTAATGAATATTTGCTGCATGCACAGCCCCAGTGGCACACAAGTACTCATATACATACATACATATATACAAGCACACATACTCAGATATAGTCACTTATAAGTGGGTGGAAATTCTCAAGTAAATGCCTTTTATTCCAAAGAAAACTATGCGTAGACCTTGTTCAGTCAATGCCAAAAATATTGAGAAGTGTGAATAGAATTTAGTTTGTGTTTAAGAAATAGATCGTGTGTTGCAGATGCCAGATAGTTTAAATTTACATTATTTAAAAATAGCAATTATTGGCAGGGATAAAAACCTGATCAAAAAACTTATTTGGATGAATGGAATATATAAATTGCAACATATAATTTTAACTTTTTTTTTTCTAAATAAACAAGTTTTTTAAATAAAATTTTGTTGGGTTTAAAATTTAATATAGAATCTTTCCAAAAAAAAAATGATTGTTATGGTGACTGATAAAAGTAAGTTCTCTTGCCAAATGGTGGTACAGCTTATAATTGAAATAACTAATAATTAATTAATTAAGAGTTGTGTTATATTGATCCTCTAAGTAGTTCGAGTAATGTTGGAATTATGTTGCCAAAAAGTCTAAGATTATTAACAAAATTATAGATTGACTGTAAACATGTTTCGCTTCCCATTTAAAATTTTAATTAATTAAGTGGGTATAATCTCCGATCAATTACATTGTCCATGTATTAATGCTCTCCCAGCGATGCATTTCACATTTGACATTCAATATTCTACACTGGGTGGAAGGGAGTGAGTGTTTGTTTGTGTGTGACAAGTAATTGGGTTTGATTGGGCAATCAATTTTGGTGCAATGTCACTTACCTTGCTGTGTCTTCACCTGAACCGGAGTGGACATAGGACCGGCTCCCATTGAGGTGTATGCCTGAATACGGACTGTGTAAATGGCATGAGGTGTTAGCTCCGATACGGTTGTCAGTTCGCTATTGTCAATCATTCGAGAATTCCAAGAGGCCTCCGGTTGATTTGAATTGGTCGTGTAGTACACCTTGTAGCCCTATGGAATGGTAGAATGGGCATGAGTATTAGAATTTAATGTTGTATGCCAACTCAAGAGTTACATCAAATATTAAGTAAATATTTATTTTTTAAATTGTTGGTCGATGATTTATCAGTCCATCCTCATGGGCTTATTCAACGCTGAGAGCTGAAACGTTTACGTATGCGATACAAAGCAGAATGACGAAAAATAAATATTCTCTGTCTGTGTAATTTGTAAGTATATTTTTGATACTAAAATGGAATGGGTCTGCAGAAATTCCATTTAATTTTGTGCTTACTCATTACTTAAATAGTTTACAATTGGTAGCATATTAACAGAGACTTTATCAAATGGGTTATTAACCACAATCTTTTGATTCAAAAATAAAATTAAATTCCTTTGTGTGCTAAGGCAACACAAACGTTGGACCATAAACTGTTTGAAACTGAAAAACTGATAACCAGAAATGAAATATGGTTTTGTGGTCTCCGATTTTGCGAACTTTATAATTTTGGCATTGCGGTAAGGACAGTTTGCAGCTGCAGCACAACAATGGAGACCACAGCAATTGCGGCCTAGCTTTTTGCTCGATCAATGTGCTCCACAGGCCACCAGGCAGTTAGCCTAAAGGATTTCGAATAAGCAGGCCAACGAGGTAGAGGATGAGTTGAAAGTAACCTGGCTAACTGTGTGGCTTTGATTTCATTCGCACATTTCCATTTAAACGTTTTGCTTTCTGACCTATCCTGCTTAACTCTTCGGGCTCACAAACATGGCTAACGTCATTTGGCCTCTCCATGTGACAAAGTGTCGACCCCTGACTTGGCCTAGTATCAGAGTCGAAGCCGTTGTCGTTGCAGGAAATTGTGCATGGGTTGTTGTTTAATATGCGTACTTGATGCCAGGTACTTACGGTCACTTGTCCATTGGGCGTCTCTGGTGGCTCCCAAGTAATAATCATCGTGGATGAGCTCAAGGGGCGCACTTGCACATTACGTGGTGCACTTTCCATTTCTGAAACAGAAATTCAGGCAGAGAGATACATAGAGAGAGGCAAAGATAGAACAGATAGAAATAGTAAGAGAATATTAACATTGTTAAAAAAGCTTAAAGATTGCATAGCAATTTTCTTAAAGAGTTTAAAACAAAGTACATCTGTCATGATGCTATGTAAATAAATATGTGTAGTTTCATAATTTGGTAATAACTCTTGACTCTAGAGCAATTCAGTTACAGTTCAGATTACGATGATATTTCACAGTAAGTAAATGTTATACTCATAAAATATCATTTTTAGCTTCATAAGTATTGAGATCTGATATAAATCGATTGATATTCTATTTAACTAAATTTTAAAATAGAACAGATTAGTTTGAATACAATGTAGTATCTATCGGAAGTACTAGCTATAATTGTCAATCCTAAATAATTTGATTGATACTCAATAAGTTAAAAAAAACAGAGATTATTTAATAGCTTGAAATTCTCGCAGATCTAAGTTAAATTAAAAATGTTTATTTGCAAATTGCAAATGTAGATGTATTATATTAGTGTAATAGGTCCCTAATTATGAAGAAGTTCCTTGTACGATAAGTTATTAGGTTCAATTAGTTGGTTCAATCAACGCCAATAATTGCATATGGAAGCCAAAGCAATTTAGTCTCTGGCATTGGATGCTCTGATGTTATACGTGAAATAACTGACAATAGTTTTCGATCATTTACAATCAAATGCACTATAAATACTAACTCGTAAGCCCCATTTTTCTGCCGGGTTTTCTCCCTATGCTGTGTAGACTGCGCTCAGTGTCAGTCATGCATATGCAATTTGGTTAAATGAATTTCAGCATTTTGGCAATAGTCAGGGTTTTAAATCAAATACACCAACAGAAGGGAACAGGTGAACCTGTGAGCAGGAGAGCAGGAAAGAGGGGAAAGATAGAAAACCAACGGTATTAGGGCCGCCGCACAAATGTTTTAAAATGCAAACAATCATCCATCACAATTCCTGGATACTGGCACTGAACTTTTGCTGAATTCTCGTCATTGTGTACATTTTTGGGTTGTGCTGCCACGTCAAGTCCGGCTCATTATAGTGCGAATTTTGCATTTATAATGTGTGCTGCAGCATTCGCACAACACAATAAAACACAACGCAACAGAACAGAACACAATACACACATTAACTGAATTTTGCTGTTCGCAAAACAATACGAAAACGAACTCAAAATCAGCCCAAATTCCTCAACCCTTTCTAACACATTGTTCAATTTTTCAACTGTCTGTATAGTCCAACATTATAGGCCCAGTATTTACAATTTTCACACCCTTCAAATCAAGTGCTAAACAGCATATTGGCGAGATCACAGTTGTTGGCAACTATTTGCTTCATTTACTTTGTAAACTATTTAAAATCGAGATTGGCTAACAATACACTGAGAAAAAGAAAGGTAATTTAAATTTAACTAATTATTACAAGATTTTCCTAAAGATATTGCTTAAAAAAATTCTTACATATTTTCAAACAAGAAAAATAAAGTTAATATTTAAAGAAATTTTAATATTTTTAAAATGTTTTCTAATTAATTAATGATTTATAAGTTTGCACCTGATATACTTAAAATTATTTTAATGTTTTTAAGCCATAACATAACACACTTTCTAATGGAAATTGATTTTGAATTTTAGAAAGTAAAATAGATACTGTATTACAATACAATGGAAGCAAATCAGTATGGAATATTTATTAGGTTTCTTTAACTTTTCGTAATATTTATATTATTTATAGCTAATATTTCAGTTTCTTAAATTCAGCTGTATTTGTAGCAAGTGTATCTCTAAAGAGTTTTAGCTGGAGGTTTTTTTTAACTAGGCAGCTTACTTTAAAGCTCATCCAAGTCTGAAAACCCTAAGATATGTTCAGTAAGTCAGTATAAAGGATATTTTGTAGTCTAGCAGATGCCCTAACCACATTTGCACATGTTTGAAATGCTTTTGCGAGGTGTGAATTTGTTGGATATGGACGAAATGGAAGAGGATTAGTGGAGGCAGGAGGAACCACAGCTAATTAGTGGGAACAGCATTTGATAGCCCCAATTGCTGACAAGCGTCATGAGTTTCTAGTCAGTTTAGTTGCCAGAGCATGTATATGCAATAAGGGTAATTCGATGGGCATGAGGGTGGAGGGCGGAATCAACTTCCTTTTCTTGTGCTCTCCCAATTGGTTAATGGCCAATCAATAAATTCCAATTCTCACAATTTTACTGCAATATCTACATGTGCCACTGCAGCGTTTTACCCACAATTTATATCGCAAGCATCTCATCTGTTACACCACATGTGTGTAATAGTATGCGTGAGTGTGAGTTTGAGTGTGTATGTATATGGCACGAAGCTAAAAACCGGATAGAACCCGGTTGCCATTTGCCGGCTCTGTGCTAAGATTTGCATGCAGCACATGGGCACTCCAAAAATTGCAATAGCTTTGCCAGGCAGCGGCTTTCCGTCTGGCCAGGATGTCCTCTCTCGACCCCCCCGATCCCCATATCCGACCTCTTGCTGGGCCGCCTTACTGTCTGCCAGTCTGCCAGTCTGCAAGTCTGCCAGTTATCCTGCCAGCTCCTTGGCTGTGTGCGTCGTGTGGCAGCGTCACGTAAGCTGCATTTAAGAGCATATACATTACATACGGATACGCTCCATTAATATGTATCCCTTGCATGCCAAGCTCACGCCTACAGCTTATAGCACTAAATTCCTAGCAGCCTCCTATACACACACACACACACACACACTCGCATTTCAGGCCCTTTGACCTATTACATGACGAAAGGAGATGTTAAAGAGTTAGCAACGCACTTTCAAACGTGTGTGTGTGTGTGCGCATTAAAGTTAAATGTATTAGACCATATTACACATATTACAGCCAAATTGGAATATAAGATAGCAGCAACTTCAGCTTAACCTCAGATATCGCATTGGATATTCTCAAGAGCTTCTAAAATTGTTTTTACCTTTTGCGTAATTACCGCGAAAATGAAACATGAAATTTTCAACTGAAATCTTATTAATTACCAAACTTGTTACGAATCACACTTAACCAGTTCGATTTCTTCGGCTCTTTAAAACGTATTATAAACCAAATCTCAATAAAAAATGGATAAATCTCAATCCAAAGTGACTGAGTTAAATCGACAAGCTCGCTTAGAAACGCATTTTTATAAATTTTATATTTTGTATATATATTTTAATAACTATAACTCGCTTTTAGGTAGATTTTAAAACTTTGCTTAAATAATTTTAGTTTTATCTTAGAAAGGCTAGGAATTAAATTAAATTAAATATTAAAGAAAAGTAAAATAATAAAATAAGTTTTTTTTGTATCAAATTGTATTGATTCTGAACTAAAATACTGTTCTATGTACCTTATAACACATTTTGAAGACTCAGGTTTGAAATTATACCACAATTCGTGTTCTGGTTCTTTAGTTGAGAAGTCAAGTGCTCAGTTAACTTGAAGCTTAACAGGACTCTTTTCAAGCTCATATTTCTAAATCAGAGCTACATACATTAATGCTTAAATAACAAGTTCACAGTTTAGATTAGAATCATCACAGAAAAGCTATTTTAATCTTATAGTTAATTGCCAACTGTTTTACCGCTTCTGATTGAGACGATGCGTATACGAGACATTTGCTGTTGTTATTCAACGCTGGTTTCTCATTAAACCGTCTCGTGTTTATGACAACCGATAGTTGCTTCTCTCGTTTGAAGCCATAAATAGATCTTCAGCAGCTGCTACCTAAGCTAAAATTAAATCGAACCCAACCGAGTCCCAATCCCAATCCAAAAAAACCTAAAGAGACACGTGTCATTTGTGAAGCTGCTAGTTTCTTTTCGTTTTTTCACTGTTTGCAATTGCTATCGAAATAATATTTCGAAACGATATTGGGCAAGCGATAAGCATAATTGCGGCAATAAAAGTTTTCAACTTTTATACAATTCCAGAGCATAAAAAAGGACGAGAAGGAATGCAAAAGGCAGACGCAGTGTGCTCGTTGCATATACGCACGAGGCAAAAGGAGAGAGAGAGAGAGAGAGAGAGAGAGAGGAAGAAAGTCGTAACCATATGAGGACATTGATGCGCATTCATACCAAACGCATAACAATGCAAACTTTATGCGTTGCCTGCCACATTGTGTGGCAGCAGGGGGCATAAGCAGATGCCTGAGCTTGTGGCAGCTGCCTGTTTAAACACACACACACACACACATGCATAAATCAGCAGACAAGTATAGAGACGCAGCTGCGTATGCAACGTTTTTTAAACATTGCATTTACCTTTGATTCTACTTGCTAGAAGCTGTTTTCCTAGCCAAGTGCAGGAATTGCAAATGGTAGACGGGAAAAGGTGGAGAGCAGAGTTGAGTATAGGATTGAGGGAGATTGGTATAATGTTATGTGAATGCTCCTCAAGAATTGTTATTGAAATTGTTTCGGCCATCAAATTTTGTTTGCCGCCAAAGAAAAGACTTGTCGTACTGAGTCTAAGGATACTTACTTGTTCCACCAAATGAGAAATCACCTAAGAAGCCGAACGCATGAGAGAGACAGATAGAGTTAGGGAGAGAAAGAAAAGGCATTACGAGAACGGGTTAGTAGCGCACTTTAAATAAAACTGGCAAAGAAATCCACAAAGGCAAAAATAAAATCAAATTGCACAAAACAAAAAGAAACGCTTGGAAAAAATCCTTTTTTCCGAGGCAGCGGCATGTAAGAGAATGTGAGAATATACAGAGAATATACATATGGAGAGCAGTTAGTGGGTTTATCTCGGAATGGATTGTTATTTGTGTTTGTCGGTCGGTTTGTTTGCCTTCATATGTAGGTTGGATATACTCACTTGTCTCACCGGTGGTACAGGTCGCCGGCGCCGACGGCGAGCCGCGTCCAATATTGTTGACGGCAATCACATAGAACTCGTATTCCGTGTAGGGGCTGAGGGCACGGACCACGTAGTACATTGTTATGATGCCACTTATCTCACTGAAGGCCTGATTCGCATTCTTTGGCTTGTACTGTATGACATAATATTGCAGATCTTCGGGACCTTTGTACGACCATTCCAGACGCACCGAAGTGGCCGTCACCTCCGAGATCTGGACATCCGTCGGAGCCGTGGGCAGTGCTGCATTAAGAATAGTTAATTTATTAAAAAGGATTTTATTCATATCCCAGATAACTTGGAAAAAATTAAAACAGTAAAATAATATATATATGTATATGAATGCAAATATTGGTTGTACTAATTTTAATATATTTTGAAAACTTATTGTTGATCTAAATCAGCGGTGGGCACAAAACCTGAATTCGTTAGCAGCCGATGGCTCCCGGAGCCATTGCGTGCCCACCGCTGATCTAAATGAAACAAAATTAAATTAGATTTTAATATTTATTCTTAATTCAAATTATAGTAAAATATTTATTAAAAAAATATCAAACAATTACTAAAAGAAATACCCTTAAAAATTGTTTTTTTATTTAAGGCAAAGCATTATCAAAAATAAGACTTAAAATATGATTTTTTATTCAAATGCAATAATTATTAATTAATTACAAACTATAAATACAAGTTATTGGTTAATTTGCATTATAAAAATTAACAAATGGTTTTCACTTTCAAAATAAAAGTTAATCTAAAATTACTGCTTTTAAATATTGTTGACGCTATACTCACATTGCACTTTGACCATAGATACAGCTTCGATTTGGCCGAGAGAAGAGGCAGCTATGCAGGTAAAATTTGCACTCTCCTGAATATTATTCAGCTGCAACACATTCCGTCCAATGGGTATATCATTCTCCGGCGTGAGATCATGGGCACCTGCACAGAAGAAATGTAAGCATCGAGGCTTAGAGTGGTTCAAGCTGCGGACTTACCCTTCATCCATCTGACAGCAGGCATGGGTGAACCGACGGCAATGCAGGATAGATTTAGATTTGAGCCCAACATCACCTCATTGATGGCCTCTGGCGGACGTGAGAAAGTCGGTGGAACGCGACGTACCTTCACATACAAATTTGTCGCCTTCGAGTGCTCCGTTCCAATAGAATTCTCCGCAACGCATTCGTATTTGCCCTGATCCTCTTCGCGACTGTTGTTGATTTGCAGAACGCCTGTAAGAGAATGTAAAGAATACAGGTAAAATGTAAGGAATAAAGCAGCCGGCAGAACAATTAATTTAAAAATATTACGTTAAAATTAAAAAATTATATATTTTAAATCTCAAAAATAAAATTAAAATTAAAATTAAAAACTCTAGGGAATCTAAAATGAAAAAGAAAATGTTTGGCGCAACATTTGTTGCTAGGATTGAAGAAAAGCCAATCAGACCAAAATGATATGTACAAATAAGTAGTTAGTTGGTTAGACTAGGTAAAAATGATAATATAGAGGCTTTAATAGTCGGCGGAGAACGCTTTAAACTAATCGTACGGTACAGACTATGAGCACACGGAATACGAAGAGATAAAATATTAATATTTCCTAGTCTCGGAGCTTATTCAACTTTGAAAGAAACACAAAAATCAGTTCGAAAGAGTTACTGACAAAGTTAATAGACAGGAACAAGGAAGATATGATACCACCAGCTCAAACTGAGGCTGTGAAAAGGTGGATGAAGCATAGTCCGACTTCTATAATCCCACGATAAAAGGATGATTTTATTGTTATCTTTAAAGGTACGTCAAGTTTAGGTAGATTTCTATACTTGATGCTTAAGCCTCCATTTTGTGTAGAATCATGAGCAGTTTACCCCTTTAACAGGTCGTAAAATCGAAAGGGATTATCTAATCGTTCTACCTATTAGTATTCTACTACCTGTTCAGCTATAAAAGGAGCAGAAACTTTAAGACAACAACTCAGTTACTTATTTGCTACTTGACAGTAAGCACTACCATGTTGTTGTTATTATCACTTCTCCTCTGGAGTTTCTTGAGCATTCAAGGCACGAAATATTTAACCGTTGACACACACATGGAATTGCCAGTGCTCAGTGAGCAATTGGAAATGATAGATCTGTTGGATTTGGGTGATAGACCCAGACGCATGGTGCAGCCAGAATTTCACAATTCGGCCTCAAAGTTCCTGCTGGAGGTGTACAATGAGATAAACGAGGAACAGGAGCCACAGGAGGTGTTGCATCAGCGGCACAAGCGTTCCTTGGACGATGATATTCTGGTAACCAGCGAGGATCGACAGGAGATTGCCAATTGTAACAGCATCTTAACTTTCTCCAGTCGCATCAAGCCTCGTTCAGAAGGGATAAATGAGAAGGATCTTTACATAAGCTTCAATACAAATGATGTGCCCACGGATCTGATGCTATTCCAGGCCATGCTGCGTGTCTATAAGCAACCCAGCATGCGAGAGGAAACACAGAACTTTACTGTGTCCATTTACAGACGGATCTACAGTCATCAGGCATTGAGTGACGACGAGCCTGTCTATCGTATACTGCACTCTGTGAATACCACAATGAATTATAAGGGCTGGCTGGAGTTCAATCTGACGAAGACACTTCACTCCTGGCTCCTGCTCCCCAAGAGTCTCCGGCAGGCGCAGCGTCACGAGCTGCGCATCTCTGTGGATGTGGCGCAGTTGAGTGCCCTTGATGCGGGTCTGGTGGCGCCACAAGCGGCAAGACGCTCTAACCTAGAACCTTTCATTGTCGGCTACTTCAATGGACCCGACCTGCTGGTCAAGGCACAAAAGCTGCGATTCAAGCGAGAACTGAAAAAACGTAAGATGGCTTTGCCAAGTGCTCCGCGAATGCCACCGCCGGATCTCTTCGAGCCGCCGCTGTCCTGTGAGCGTCTCAACTTCACTGTCAACTTCAAGGAGCTGCAAATGCACAATTGGATCATAGCACCCAAGAAGTTTGAGGCATACTTCTGTGCCGGCGGCTGCAATTTTCCACTCGGCAACAAAATGAATGCCACGAATCATGCGATTATTCAAACTCTGATGCATCTAAAGCAACCGGATCTACCCAAACCCTGCTGTGTGCCCACTGTACTGGCTTCGATAACCATACTGAGATACCTAAACGAGGACATTATCGATTTAACCAAATACCACAAGGCGGTGGCCAAGGAGTGTGGCTGTCATTAGAATAGTTTAGAAAGAGGAAACCCAAAAATGACACATATGGAATTTTTTCTATATATAAAATAATAAATAGGTTTCATCTTGTAAGTTACGAAATAAGTGTTATTCTTTACTAAAAATAAAATAAAATACAAATTTAAATATAGACTAGTCGACGGTGCTACAGTCGAGCAAACTCGACTGTCGGAGACCCCGTACTTACTATGCAAAAGCAAACCCTGCTAAAAATAATATAAGTCGCTACAAGTATTTAATCTATTTTAACCAAAAATAAAACAAAATAATACAAATATCGAATTGATGTAAACATACAAAATTTATAAAAATGTAATTAAAATTTTCATTAATAATAAATCAAAAAAAAACCATCTGTCCAACGTGAGATTCGAGCCGCGGACCAATGTTCTAAAAAGTCTTCTAATAAGAAATAATTTTTAAAAAAGTTGGTTGTGATGGGAGTTGAACCCGCGACTCCCAAGCAAGATTGACGGGAATTTAGCACCTTAGGCCACCGGAGTCCACGGTCAGAAGTGACCAAAGTACAAATATGTTATGACTTCAGCGACTTTATATTTCGCAGTTAGGAACTCTGCCAACACCCTTTTAAAATTGAATAGCATTTAAAAAAACGTGTGCCGATCATATACTAAGAAATTAATTGAATATAAAATATATTAAAAAAAAAAAAAAATTTGTCTGTCCTAGAGTTCGAACCCGAGACCCGAACTCAGACTTCCGGCGCTCTGCACATCGCGCCACTGCCTGCCTTGACAATCGATGGTCTTACGATAGATTTCATTCTTACTAGAGTGTAAGCAAGATGCAATTGTTATCTAGTTGTGATTGTTGTTGTTGTTATTGTTGCTGATAATGCAAGGCAAATAAAGGCGAATTTAGTTGCTTGATATCTTGGCTGTTTATTATCCGATCGCGATGAAATTTTCAGCAAATGTGGGTAATAATGTTATCTTCGTCTATGCTTTATTAGGAATGTCTATCTTTAAAATTGTCGCTATAATTAAGATATATCTAATTTGTGGGCGTTTAAGGGGGCGTGGCCAAAATCTAAAACAAACTCGATCTGCGTGCAATAAAGACGAACCTACATACCAAGTTTGGTATCTCTAGCTCTTATAGTCTCTGAGATCTAGGCGTCAATACAGACGGACAGACGGACATGGCTATATCGACTCGGCTGTTGATGCTGATCAAGAATATATACACTTTATGGGGTCGGCCACGCCTCCTTCTGCCTGTTACGCACATTTTTTTTGTGACAAAGTTAATAGACCACTGTACTTTTTTAAAGTACGTGGTCTAAAAAGACGCTTTGTGTATTCAAATAAAAATCTACTACGAAATATGTAAATAAATAAAGTGTATAATTCAATAACTATTATGGATATAAAATATATAAATAAGTATAGGTTCCTGGTTTAAACCAGTTTGAACAAGTTTTGATCAAAATCAAAAGACATTACAATAGAAAGTAGTTCAAAAGTGTTAAGGAGAAAAAAGGATGAAGTTTGCAGAAAATAAAAAAAAGATAAGTATCTTCTTTTATGATTAAATGAATAGATTTTCAAACCAATTGATGTTTTAACTACTTAATCATTAGTCTTTAGAAAACTATTTAATACGTTGTGTTCCCAAATCTCAATTGTGATTTGTAAATCCAAACATATGTGTCTTTTCAAGGCTTTTATGAACTCTTTTTGGGTAGACGTGGCATATGTAAGTATTCTTAAGATCTTAGATTTATCAATAAATATAAAAGCCAATGCGTGCTTTGGTCTTGTCTGTGTTGCCTGCTTTGTAGCTTGACTTTAACGGCCGAAACCCACATTATACTCATTGGCTCATAAAATGGCGAGAGTTTACCTTCTTTTTTATGCACTGGCTGGCAGCAACATGGGGAAAGCGCAACACATGAAAATTAACACAATTTTTATATGATTTTAAAGGCCGTATAAAAGTTATGACAGTGTTGTTCTTGCACGCATTGGCAATCTGCCTCAGGTCTATTAAATATCGAGCGCACTTTTCCGGCATATTAAGCTAATGTGACTGATACACACACACACGTATATATAAAGTGTCATAAAGTGTTGAAGCCCTCGCATTATATTTATATGACCAATAAAAAATGAAATATGTACTATGGGCTAATTCAGATGTCATAACACTGGGGAATATGAGACTATAAGACAATCCATAATACTCTGCCAAATGCATATAAATTGTTGCTTTTAAATCAACAGTTTCGGCCCATAAAGTAATGGCTCAATGTGAAATGAGTGTGTGATTGTTTTTACCAATTAGTCATAAAGTTTTTTTATTACGCAGGAGGAATAAGCATAATTTTAACAAAACACTTTACTGCTCACAACGTCTAAATATTCAAAAATACTAGCATAGCATTCCTTCCAATAAATTCCTTAATGTACAGGGTATAGTTATATAAATTACAAAGCTCGAGCTCAAATGCAGTATTTATGTTTACCAATTGCTAGCACCATATTTTGAATTTCTAATCAATACATATTGATTTAAATATGCAACATTTTAGTTTCAGTTTATGCTAAATTAATCATCTAACGTTGATTATTCAATTTACGCTTGGATACGACCCAATTAATCAGCTGTCATAATTTAACATTTCTATACTCTTTTATGGTGAATATTGTAAGTCAATAAATATTCAGGATATCAAATGTGAATGATTTATGTCAACTATTCATTTGCACCATTTTATACTTTCAGATTTAAATCGATTCATTATTTATAGATCGCATATTTCGGCGATAAAAATTGTCGACACTTATGTGCAGACATTTCGAATTGAGATTGGATTTCAGTTGTTCTACAGACTTTTATTTTATTTATTGGTTTTAATTTTTATTTATTTTTTTTATAAAATGCGGAAACTTTGCAGCTTTGAACAGCGGATCGACTGAGAAACTTTTACGTTCGGAAATACAATGTGAGATTCATCTAAAAATTGTATTTCAATTAGACATATACGTGTATATGACCAAATATTAATTAGAAATATATTTAAAATAAATATATTTAGTGTGAACAATGCTTTTCATATTTCTAAAACGAAATTAGTTGAATACGATATTAAAATATTTTTAATTTAAAAACCACTTTTTTAATTTTTTCTTTAAAAATCAAAAATATCATGTTTTATCATAAAATAAAATATTTGTGGGTCAACCAAATACGAAAATATATTTCACTTTTTTATCGGATTATAAATTTACATTTTTTCATACATATATTTATATGTAAATAACTGTGGTGAATAAGACTATGCGAATAAATGAAAAGCTGCAGATAATGCAAATAAACTATTCAGAGCTATAGTTTTTGGATAGATATGAATGTGTGTGTGCTTGACTTAATGCTGGCCAATTAATGAAAACGTTGTCTGCTTTGCTCCGTTGCCTTTGTTCAGCCGAATAAAATACGGGTAAAAAGTAAACCACAGCAAAAAGAACAGCAATAATACGAGGCGACAGACAGACTACAGTTGAGTGAATCATTTTAATGACTCGAATTTTTGCCACACCTCCTTTTTCATCATCCTCCCTAGCAGGAAGTGGATGCATATAAATTGTAGAAATGTCGAGCCGTGCTAAATGTTGCAAAATATCATATAGCCCACTCGTGTTTATTATATGTGCCTCTGATGTTTTGTCTGAAGCGAGCAAAGGGAAAGAGAGCGAAAAAGTAAAAAAAAATAAAATAAAATACAACAATATAAAAATAAAGAGAACAACTAAAAATGATGCACATCGCTAGATGATTGCGGCGCGGTTTTTATTGTGCAACGTTTCAGTTTCAGTTTCATTTTTATTTCCTATTTTATTTTTTATTTGCATTCGTTGTTGTTGTTGTTGCTGTTGGCCTACGTTCACCTACATGCATCAAAGTTGATTGTTGTGAAATTTATTGCACACTTTTTGGCATGTTGCTGTTGTACATTTATTACGCTTGTTGCGCTTCACAGCAAACGATTGTTAATATTGCTGTTGTTGTTATTTAGAAATCGTTGAACCATTCAAACAACCATTAAATGCCACTGCATTTTAAATAATCGAAATATTTGAATGTACTGTATATTCGTATACAAATACACTCGCTTGACATTTATTTCTAGGTAAAAATAAGCAGAGTGGCAAAAGAAGAACTTGATTAAAATTTATGGCAAGCAACTTTCATTAAAATTGTTGGCAAGCTGGCAAAAACATTAACATAAGCCACTCACACACACACACACTAAGAGGGTAAAAAAGATGAGAGAGGTAAGAGGTAAGGGCTTTTTAGGGGGCAGCTTTAGCACTTTGTGAGTGGGCTTTGACTGTAGCAATAAAAATTAAGCTATGCTGCATGCATCTGGGTGTCGTTTTCCCTGGCTTTTTCACCAGTTGCTCCTCTCTGTTACAGTGTGTAGGTGTGTGTGTTAATGTGGGTGTGGATGTGGTGTAACTCTTATGAAAATTAAAAATTCTTTCAAGCCACATAAAAATTAAGAAAATATCTGGCAAACGTTGGGCTAAGGCTGAAAATTGGCTTTTAAATAAAACGGGTTTTAAGGAGGGCGAACCGGTTTTACGACAAATGAAAATTGGTTCAGTTTGCTTTAAATTAAAATAATTAAGTTTGATAATACGAATATTTGGAGGTTTATGAAGCTGAATCGACTTTAAACTTAGAGGAAGCATTTATTTTAATGTCCAATTTAAAAGCATGTGAAATAGAATTAAAAAAAAAATGTTATTCGGACTGTGGATTCAGTTATTGCCATTACATACTACATTATTGTTTTTAGAAAGTTTAACAGATAAATCCTTAAATCAGAGTAATTAGCACTGGTTATTAGATAAATCGAGAGTGCAGTATCAAGACAGAGGTTAATAAAAAAAATGCATGAATCCAACTGAAATAGTTCACACATCTTAGACCTTAGATCGTGAATGCATACCTTGAGCCCCACCACATTTATGCAAATTGGAATCCCAAACATGGTGCTGGTATACATCCCGGAAGCATAAAATGGAACCACTCCTCCATTTCCACATTCACATCCACATCCACGAACAAATCCAATTCAATGCGGCGACGTCTTTATGTAGCAGCTACGCATCGCTGGGCAACGAGTGCTGCAAAATTGTTGGTTAGCTTTTTACGGCCACATGGACTATTTAGCCAAAGTCAATCACAGCAACAACGAGCCAGGCCAGCGTACAAAAGGGCAGCCTTGTTGGCAACGCGTTGTCGTCTTTTGTGCCACAGTTGCCGTTAACAACAGGCGCGAGACAATGGTGCTCCCAATACGCGCACACAGACACGAAAAGCTGTTCTGTTCCCGTTGGTTCCCTTCCACGTCTCTTTTGGATTCTTCTACTCTACGTACACGGCACACATGTGGCATGCCACAACTGCACTTCCGCTTGCGCAGTCATTTTCATATTTTGCAACTTCCGTTGTCGCACATACACACACACCCAGTGTGAGTTAGACAGAGAGAGAGAGGCAAATAACTTGTCGCCTCGCTGAATCCCCGAGCAGCTAAGGCGTGTGCTCAGTGCTTCGCTATGTGGCCAAATGGGATTATTAATTAAATTATGCTTTAATTTAAGTAGTCCTCAACGTCTTTTGGCAACAATGTGACATTTATGGCGGGCAGCCCCCTATAAAAGTGAAAAGTTTCAATTTTGATAATGCACCAACAGACGACTTATCAACCTCACCTCTTCCCCTCTCCCAACCCCCCCCAAAAATGGTGAAAAAACTTGACCGACTCCATTACGGGAGTAATTCCCAAGTGCTGACTGCTTCCCGCCTTAACTTTCCACATTTCTCTAGTCATGCACATTTTGGGCAATTACTGTCTCATTTTCAACAAAAGTGACTGTCAACTCTTTCGACGCCGAGACGAGTTTGGGGCTATGGGACGCTGGGGTATAGGGTATAAGGTAGGGGTATGGCATGGGTAGGGTAGCTCATAATTTAAGCATTAAACTTTCTCAAATGCTTTCAAGTTGACTTGCGCCTTAACTACAGTTTTACAGCTCAAGTAAATAATTGCGACCCTCCTCTTTACCCAAGAGTAGAACCGGATTGGAACCGGAGTGGAACCGGAGGGGGACGCGATTGTAATGATGGGCACAGCAATTAAAGTTATAGTCGCCTAGTTATTTTGACGTTGGCCTCGACGAGCGCGTAAGGATGGCGATTGCTTGTTTTTAAAGTTACTACAGCTAGTGTAGTTGAAGTTTAACCAGAGCATATAAAAATACGAAAAAAAGCAACTCAGCTTGGAGACTGCGACAAGGTGTATGCGTTTATGAGAATGGCCAAACATAAAGATTAAACTGACTTTAAGTGTCGACGACACGACACGAAACAATAAAACTTTAACAGCATATACGGCTAGTTAAAACTTAAGATCTGTCTACTTGAACTTTATTGTAGTTTAAAAAAATATATAAAATGAGTTTTCAATTATACATTCGCTTTTATGCTTTCTTTTAATCGAGTTCAATGAAAGTGATTGGGTCTTTGCTTTCAGTTCAACATCCTCTTATTTTTCAAACTAAAAACTGTTACTCTCTTTTGTTATAGATTCAGAATAATTTCAAAGAACTGCACAGATTTTTAGTATAAGCTGCACATTTCAATGTTTGTAAAATATTTATTTGTAATTGTAATCTATTCTATAAAAAACACTCTATAATGCCGACTAAATTCTTAAACCGAAACATAGAATATTCTTTATTATAAATACATTTTGATAAAAGATTATTAAATCGTTTAAATATGTTTGCCTGTCAACTAACTAGAGAAAGCACTTTTATCGTTGCAAACTTTTTAGTTCATTGCTAACTTGATTCTCAAGCTTGTCATTTGCGAACTATAAGATATTATTAACTTTGAACCCTTGACTTGTAGTATAAATATTCAATTGTTAGAGCAGTCAACGACAACCCATGGTAATTTCTAGCCATCTCGGGGGTGACACTTGTACAAGTTGTGCGTAAGCTCATTGCCCATTCCATGTGCTGGCCATTAAGACAATTGGCCAGGCAAAAACCAATTTCTGATAAGCCTCTTTTGCTTAAAAGCCAAATTATGGTATTTGAAAAATATTTGCTATGCCTTTTGCGTTATTTTCTTTTTGTTTCTGTCCCTTGCCCCGACCCAGTTATAAAGTAATTTCCCCAGACGCATTGAACCCTTCTAAAAACGAAGAGCATGGTCAGTACAAGCCAATGCAGGTTCTTCTTTCTTTTTTTTTTCCTGACCTTCTTTTTTGTTCTTATTATTTTTATTTTTTATATTGAACAATGCCCTCGGGGACTATTTGGCGGGCAAGCGAATAAAAATAAAGGTATTATCCTTAATATTATTGTCGGTCTGTCGCACGGTCGTTTGGTCCTACGGTCGTTTCGTCTCTCTTCAGTTCTTCAGCCTACGCTTCGCTGTGAACAGAATTAACTATCAACAGCAATGCGGCAATGCCCCAAAGTAATTTTAAATAAAATATTTATAAACGTATTTGTGCACTGAAGTGCGACCGTTGTCATTTGCTGGCGAGTAGTAGAAATAAAAATATAAACAAATAATAAACGCAGAATGCACATATTTAAATAACAACGAAAGCCTTTATACACTTTAGGAGGACTATTAAACATATTGCCACTGCGGGCATCAGCTCTTTAGTATACACTTGGACACGTTCGAAAAACAGTTGGAGCATTTAAAATCAATTTATATATATATAATATAAATGTTATATATAATGTTATACAATTGATATTCCTTAAGCTAAGCTTTTCCATTTTGTTTTCGGTTAATATTGATATTCTCGATCAATATATTATTTGATTGTGACAAGGTTTTTTTTTAAATTTATGTAATATATTATTATTTGTTATGTTTAGGCTTAAAATATCTATAAATTATTTAAAAATTAATTTTATTTTCAAAAAAGGATATTTTTCAATTCGCCTTTTCTTCAATTCTCTTTTACAAGCAAAGTTTTCTTTATTTTCTACTCTTTTTCATGTTTACAGCATTATAATTTAATCGTAAAATCGATAACATTGAATACGAAGCCTTTGTTGGTTCCATAATATGCATGGGGTACAATCTAATAAGACGCTCCGCAAGAAGGGTCCATAATAATCATATTAATAAGTCTTAAAGCAAATAGGGCGTGACCGAAGGCACAATATGATTGCAACTAGAATAGGCACGACAAAGACAACTTGGTGGGAGAGGTGGAGAAGAGCCGAGAGGAGTTAAGGCAAAATGGATCCCGGGGCATTTTATTAAAATAATAAAGTTCTAATTTAATTATGAAGCGAGTACAAAGAGCGTGGATGAAGAGAAAGAAGCAGGAGATGACAATGAGCTATGTGAAGTGCGACCATGCCGAGTTACTTTTCATTTTGATAACTCACGTACCCCTCCCAAGGGTCTTAATTAGCACGCGACGGCCGTATAACCGAAAAATCAACGCGCCTCAAGCTGCCTTTTTGGTCGGTCGTTGGGTTGGTTGGTCGGTTGCCTGTGGTTGGGGCGGGACTTTGCAAAATAAAGGACCATAAAGTGCTAATTGAATAAAACGGCACATGACTTGCATAACTTATTATGAAATTCATATATATGTATGTATGTATCATTACTATGCAGCCCCAGAACCGAACAGAACGGAATCCGAAAAACAGAATCAAACTGAACCGAACTGAATTGAAGCAAACCTAACCCGTCCGCGCCTCAAGCGTAAATTCATTTCATTTTCATAAATTTAAAACCTACTTTAAGACAACAGTAAAGACATCAGATGGGAAACAGGACCTGCTGTTGCGGGAGCAGAAGGAACCGCTTAGAGACGTTTAGAGCACCCAAAAGGATATTTAGCTGGCGGAAATATTTTTACGTTTCGTTTAACGTGCCAAAGATGGCGGCGTTGTCGGCGTTGTCGACTGTCTGTTGTCTGCCGTCGGCTGGCACCTCTACAATATCTCCCTCTCCTCTCTGGCCAACTTCTCCCATCCGAAACTCTCCGGAAAGTTGCTTGGGCCCACGTAAAACTAATTTAACCCGCAAAGTCCACGGCCACTTTTGTTCGTGTTACGCTAAATTAGTCGACCTGCCCTGCCAGTTTCGACCAGAGACCAGTGAGAAAATAAGAGCAAAACAAAAAAAAAAAAAAATGAATTTGTTTCAGCTGGAATACGAATAGGTCAGGTCGGATATTGTAGTAGTCGGCTGTGCACAACAGAACCGAGAGCACATGCACCATAAAAAATGATTTTACCTTGGGGAAATTTTTGCAACAGTTTTTAATTTGTAATGCGCTACAACCACTAAAACAAAGTGGTTAGTTCTTGCCTAGGTAATTGCCTCTGCCAATGGTTATTGGATACGTAATATCAACACCAGTAGAGGCTTTCTTTCTATCCATATGAGAATTGTAATGTTTAAAATAGCTAAATAGAAATTGTGGACATTTTTAGTTTGCGTTTTCATACAGAAAATGTTTTTAATGAAAATTTCTGCTTTGGAAGAATTAAACTCTCACATTATAGACTCTAGAATTGATTGATAGAAACTAAAAAAAAAATTGTTGATTATACTGTATTATGCTCTTAGTTTTCAGGAATAATAAGTACAGGCCAAAGTCGACATTAAGCTTTGTTCTTTTGTAAGATATGTATGCAACGCAGTTCTCACCATTATTTGTGAGCAGTCAATTGTTTTTGCAGGTTGTCATTAGGCGAGCGTCCATTTCATTAGCATTTGGTTCGAGCTCTTTGCAATTTTTACCATTCTCAACACGTTGCGAGTTGTTAAAGCGGCTGACCAGGCCAGACCCATCTCCAGACCTGACTTCCGGCTGTGGCGACCATTGTAACATGGTCATGTCAGTCGGGCAGGCATTGTTCTGGGTTTCATCGGGTGCTCCTGTCACTAGCATATGCAATTGAAACGCGTTGGTGGAACATGACTGGATATCCCACTGTGCCCAACTCCCCTATTTGGATACAATTCCCCATAGACAACGCAAACATAATCATTGTTATCGCGGCTGTTGCTGTCATTTGGTCTGTCGCTTGGTCGTTCTGTCGGCTCTGGTGTTGTCAACGCGGCCATTGATGTCATTTTAAAAGGACTCTTTTAATGCATATTAATGTCAATATTAATGTCAATATTTGTGCTTCTAATGACCGTCACATCGCGCCGCGTCCTGTCGGTTTGTTGACGGCTTTGTTAGTTTTCAAATGGCAACGTTTGATGTGCCTCATGTCAGCGTTAATGACATCGTCATCATCATCATCATCGAGCATATTTTCCGTAATTAGAGTTGGCCCAAAACTGAAACCCAAACCCCTGGACACGGTTCTTAAGGAAAAGAGCGCTTGATTAAAGGACCTGGGCGACATTCTGTTGACATTTGTAAAGTTTCTACCTAATAAGATCTCAACTAGCTGGCTCATAAAACAGGCAGCAGCCGCAGCTGCCCAGGAACTAAAAAGGTGTGTCTCTCTGTGTGTGTGCGAGCAATCGCCATTTTCAAGGACCAACTTTGCCATTTGTCAGGCCTCGCAGATGTTTCATGAGGTGGGCGGCAGGTGGAAAAAGGACAGCGGAAAAAGGGCAGAGCAGAGCAGCTGGCAAAAGTCAAACGTTAACTAAGCGCCGAAAAACTTGTAACACAAAATGCGTCGATGCATAAGTAAATCCCACCTAAGAAATTCAAATGAGCGTAAGCGCAAAATACTAAAAATAAAAGTGAACAAAAAATACCTAAAATAAAGGCAGCGTCAAAGCCTGGAATTTTAATAAATGAAGTCGCTTCCCAGCAAAAAGCAGGCTGAACTATTTGGCGAAAACCCTGGCAACGGGTTTCTTGGCCGAATGATAAGAAAATATTCGCAATGATAGACATCAAAGAAATTTAAAAAATGAATTTTAATATAGTTCGTATTTGGTGGGGCGAAAAAAAGGGAGACATGTAAAACAATAACTTTGAAATGTAAAAGATATGACTGTCTGTGAATTGAAATGATACATTTTTGGATTACTGATTATACCTTGGATTTCATGACTGTCAGGCTGACTTTATTCATTGAAAATGTATGAAAAAGGTTAAGCGTGTAACAGACTGAAGAAAGTATTTATTGAGCTTGGGATCTTGGGAGAAAATTGTCCTATTATAACTTGTTACTTTGTGCAAATTTGTGCAAAATTTAGAGATAAAAGAAGCCTTTTAGTGTTCATCAAAAATAAATAATAATTTAAAATATTATTTTAAACTGTTTAGAAACGAAATTGGATAACGCAAAAACATATTACACGGCCAACTCTAAAGTTACAGCCTAAAATCGAACTCAACTCTCAATTTGAGTGTTTGTATTTTAAATGAATTTCTTATTTAATTGTTTAATTGTACTTACCGTTATTTATGACATATCTGGGATTGGTCATGTCCACCTTTGTCTGATTCTTGATCCAATAGATGTTGGGTGTGGGATTACCAATGGCTTTGCATTGCATTTGGACCGTGTGACCCACTTCGATGACGCGTGTGCCTGGACCCTGCGTTATAACCGGAAATCCTGCGGGTGTTTTATCGCCTGCAATGCATAAAGAAAAGTCGCAAAAATGTTTAAAAAAAGCAGTCGGAGCAGCAACAACAAAATAGGTTTCAAAATAATGTTGCATAGAGAATATAAAAAAAAAAACAGAATCAACAACAACAAAAATATGTAGGTGGCGTGTTAAAATTTTTTAAGGGGTATGGAATATAAAATATGAAAGGAACGGCTCTGGAAGGGGTAAGCCATATGCCACAAATATACACATATGCTCACACATGCATACATACATACATATATGTATACACACACCCACGCAGACTCGCATAAAGTATTGTTTTACATGACGCTTTTATAAAAGGAAGTTGCCGTTTTTTTAAAACGTTGCACAGTTGCCTTTGTTGCCGCTTTCTACGCCATTTTGTAAGTCAAACAATGGCGTGCACTACACACACACACACATATATATTTAAATATATACATATATATATATAAGTGTGCGTATGCGTGTGCGGGGTCAGCATTTTTACTTGTGACAATATTCTTTTGTGACACACTTTAAGGGCTTGGCATTCGCAGTCGCAGTTGGAGTCGCATTCGGATTCGCATTGTTATAATGTGTCTGTGTGTGAGAGTGTGTAAGTGTGGCCGGTTTAAAGCAAATCCGCAACTTGCAGCCAAGTGGCGGCTGCTCTCGACTGCATCTTTCAAATGAACAAAGCTCATTTACATTTTCCAATTAAATCCAGCATTCAAATCTCCCAACACACAACTCCAGTTCCAATTGCAGCTCCGGCAGCTGCCATTGCACATCTGCCGGATGCTGTTGCCACTCCCACGTTAACCTCGTCCCCCACTTCATCTGGCACCCCCTCTGACATACCTTCCAGGACAGAGGTATTTCCACTATCTGATAACGTTTGTCTTTGACTTTGCATACAAAGCAGAAAGACAATGTGCTCATAAGATGCAAACTAAATGAAGTTAAACAATCAGTTAATTAAGTGAAGCAATGCGACGTCTTTCACAGTTTAAAAAATACCATTACCATTCAGTTTTCAAATAAAATGTATTTGTTTTAATATAAGCAAATAATTAGTAATTAATTAATATACAGAAATTGTACCTACTTAATTTACTAAGTAAAGCGCATTCAAAATTCGTTGAGGTTCTTGTTTATCTTATTTTATTCTTTGACTTGTTTTTTTTTTGTTTTTCATTGGTGCATTTCGCTAAAACATTTAACAGTGGCAACAACTACAATAATCCGACCAGGAGTTAGCTGCTTTTTTCATTGCCCCTGCGAATTCTCCCTGCTTGCCTCATTCCAAACCCCTCATCCAACAGTCTGTCTGACGTCTGTCTTACTATCAGTCGGTTTGTTGTGCCTTTGTTTGTGTTTTTCAGCGTGAAATTAAAATTTTTAACTGAGAGACAAAAAACGCAACTGCATATGTATGCATTATAATGTGTTCACACATACATGCATACGTTTTTACATACATATATACACGCATATGCATAAATGCAAAACAAGAAAAACAACAACATTGATGTTGACATTTGACGTTGCCGTTGCCGTTGCCATCCATGCCGACTCTCAACTTCCTTTTTATCCTTTCAGTCTACTGACATTTTCAGCCATATTTCGGCTGCATATATGCCCATGTTACCTCCCCTCCACCCCCTCTCTGTTACCCTTTTTACCCACTCTTGCTTGGTTTTTGGGTGCTTTATTTATTGTTGCAGCATCACTTCTTCGCATCCAACAACAAAACTGTGCCAAAAATTAACAAATAAAACTTTTTATTAAACAAATGCAGAAAAGTGTATTCTGCTTGCTTAGCGAGAGTTTTGTGTGTGTGTGTGTGTGTGTCTGAGTGTATGTATGTGGCTATGTGTGTGGTTACGTTCCGAGCTTGTTGTGGGATAAAAGAGAATATGACAAATAGACGAACAGACAAACAAACAGAGTACCGAATACAAAGCTCACTGTAAATACGAGAATAACGTAAAGCTTCGAGAGCTACAGATTTTTCACAGCCAAAGAATATTACTATTTTTTTTTTTGTTGCAGAAGCTTGAACCAACATAAACTGCGAAGTTATATTATGCCCGTTTATTGGTACTACCGTCAAAAAAAAAATCCAAACATGTTTACATCAAATAAAAAAGATAATGGACAATGGTTTTTTGTACGCTGTACATTTAATTTTTAAGGATTTCCGAAATTTAACAGACTTCCATTTTAATTTTTGTAGTATTAAATGCAAGTGAGTTCCTTTCGATTGGAATTTATATTCCATAGCGGTAACTTTACCTTCCTAGAAGTCTTCTAAAATGTTGTTTTTCCATCTCTAGAATAAATCAATATTTGAAATTTAAATAAACTTCTTAATTATTTCTTATTTTCAAAAACGAAAAAAAAAAAAGTAAAATTTGAAATTATTTGTTAAATAAAACACATCTGTACATTGAAAAAACGGGACTAAATGTTTTATGTCTTCAGGAATTCTCTAGCCATAAAAGATGAAAAGAATTGTCACCATCTAAATTTCACATAATTAAGAACACTCTTTATATTTACAAAATAGAAAATATAGTCAACTTTGATTCCACTTATTTTCTCTGATTTCATAACTCTTAGTTAACCAAGCGATTATATCTGAAATTTTAAAAAATTAAATGATAATTTAAGGTAAAAAATGAGTCAACAATAAAGATAGCAGGTACTCTCTCTGTTAGACTTCTTTCCTTAAAAACTTGCACGCAAAGACCAAGTTAAAACTTTGTTTAGTTTCATAGTAAAGTTAGCGGTTAGTTAATTATTCTATGTAACTCAAGAGAGCTTAGTAAAAGTTATTTGTATAATTTTTTCCAAAGTTTTATTTAAATTTGAAGAGGTTTTTGTATCACACTTGGAACATATTTAATGCATAATCCGGTGGCAAATATTTGGCATTGTTCTTAACCAAAAATATGCAGCAGGGTCACTTTCAGTGGTGGCAGACGACATTTCAGTTAAAGACTAAAAGTTGTTGATTTTGATGTTGATGTTAGTTGTCGTTGTCATTGTTGTTGCTGTTGTTTTTAGTGGCTCCCAATGGCCACATTGTTGCTGTTGTCATTGTTGTTGTTGCCTATGCGTTGCCAATTTGAAAATGCAATGAAAAATTCTAAAAACAGAGGACAGTGCAAAACTCCGAGCATGCCAAACTGGCGAGCACTTCATTTACAGCGTTACGAGAGGTGTCGACGGGCAAAAGGGGGGGAAAAGACAAGGGAGTGCAAACGCATCGCTGACCAATGCAACGCGTCAGTGCGTATCTGTGTATGTGTGTGTGTCCGTGTGTGTGTGCATTTATTATAAAGCCAAGCAGCACTGGGAGATGCAGACCGTGGATGCTGCTGCTGCTGCTATTGCTGATGTTGCTGCTGCTGTCGTTGACTGCCAAATTCATGTGGCTTTTCATGCATTTCAATTAAGCTGCTGCTATCTAGTTGGTGGTGCTGGTGCTGCTGACTGCTGCGAAAAGTGTTGGAAAATGTGCCAACAATGTTGAGCAGCGAGCGCACGTTATGCTGTGAGTTTTTAGCGATAGCTATTTTAATGAATTAGCTAATAAGGGCAATGCAGAGTCGAGCACCCGGCCACATTTTAAATTGCTTTCAGCAATACGCACACCTTGTCGCACACCTTGTCACACACCCCGAAAAACACCCACACACACATACACGCATACACGCATACACTTCTTCTCAATAGACTGGCAATGTCTTGAGTGTGATAAACATCATTAGGTGGCACAAAAGCAAAGGAACATAAAGCGCTTTATTTGCATGGTGTCTGCTTTTAGATGCCACTGACCCCCACACACACACACTCACACACACAACCTTACACTCAAACACACAGACATTAAAAGAAACGATAAGGAGTGGTGGCAGCTATAAAGCTCATATACACAGGTGCCAGGTGTTTGCATTATTGAGTCACTTTCAAAGGCGCATTTTCACGCCGAGTTTTTCTTTCAGTTCAGTTTTGCCTCTCTGATAAATTTGCTGTTTACCCAATGCTGAGAGGGGAGGTTTTATTTTTTTGTATGTATCTGTGTGTATGTAGCTATCGTGTTGGCATAGCAAACATTTTACAGACGCCAAAAGCGTAAGGCAACAACAACATAAAGTTCTCTTTAAGAGACTTTGCGACTGCCTTTAGGTCTTTTGGTTGCCTTTAAGGATACTCAGAAACTGGCCACAGGCAAATTTGCATATTTTAATTATTCATGCATTTTTAAGATTGATAAGAGGTGCCCTTTTTCTTTCTTCATTCACAAGTTTTTTGTTGCACGCGGTCAGTCTAAGGATCGACATTTTCCACTTGCCCCTTGCCTCTAGCTACTTGCTACGTTTCGCGTCCAGTTCGTCAAAATGGCATTTTTCCACTAGGAGCACATTAGCATTAGCTTTATTCTTGTTTATGCTGAGGCATTTGCATCAACTTGTTGTTATTGCTAAATTATTTAAGCATTTGAGATGACTGTAGTATGGATTCTTATTTATAAGAAGCTTAAGACCATGAACTAAAGCATACTTGAGACTTTTTCAACAATAAATTTCTCTAAAATATAATGCAAATTGATAAAATAGCAACAGCTCGTTTACAATGGAATATTTTGTGAATATTTTTAAGTACATTTCAAACAAGTAAGAACGCTATTGTCGAGTCCCCGGCTCAAATTAACTCAAATTCAGTTGCTACTCAACAAATACAACATAAAAGTATTTCTCCTTGATTTCGGGATAAAAATAAAAGTTATTAAAATCCAATTTGTACTCAAAAAAGGCATGTACACTAAATAGTGCTAATATTAATAGCACAATTTATAATTCAAAACTAGTTAATGTCGCCTTTACTATTTGGCATTAAGATGCTTCTCTTTCCTTTTAGTTTAAGCAACTTCAACTGGATGCAATCTAGTGGAAACACACTCAAGACTGTCTCATTCATTGCTGGTTAAACTTGGTGTCAATTTTTGGAAATTATGCAGAAAACTTTTGTAGCAAGCAATTGAAAACAAATCAAAACACCAACAGTCAACAATTGTCGAAACGTTAAATGTATTTATTATGGGCCTCAACTTGGTCTGTCGTCTCCCCTCTCCCCTTCCCCTGCCCACAATCAAAGTAAACAATTGCGTGACTGCTTAGCAAAGTTTTAAACCAGCAGTAGTAGTGCTCGTAGCGAAGCCAAATTCCAAACAAAACATGCTTGAAAATTGAGTGTTTATTGTGTTAAGTAGGCACACACAGGCAGTGGAATCTGAGAGAGGAAATAAGGATAAGAGGAGTGCGACAAGCCAAGGAAACTGCGCCTACGGCAACTACAAGCAGAGTAAATAACCGTTTTTTAGTGGCAGCAGCCGGAAAATGGCAACTTGCTGAAGATGTTAGACAATACCAACAATAAAGCCGCAAGTGCCAGCGGCAGTCACAAAAGGAAAAAATGAGAAAAGAATGTAGCAAAAAAAAAAAAAAAAAAAATGAAGAAGAATGAAGATATAACAAAGTTTTATCCACAAGACGCCGGCAAATTTGTGGCCAGTCAACACTTCCTGTTGGCAAAAAGGATGTGGCATACAATCAAGTGCACTACATATACATACTATGAGTGTGTGTGTGTGTGTGTGTGTGTGTGTGTGTGTGTGTATTGCATGTAGATGTCACATGTGAATGCTGCCTGCTTGTGTACAAGTGACATCAAGCAGTCCATTGATCAGCCCAATGAAGGGCCAACGTTTGCCTAATTGATGTCGCTCTTAGCAGTTCTCATTGTGTATTTCATACATCGTACTCAACACTCAGACTGACAAACAATTGAATTTAAAAGAAGAGCCCGATAAAGGGGCTAAAAGTGCTACCAAAGTGTTTGATAATGAGACAATTTAATAGATAGAATGATGGTCGTTTCTTCATAATTGAAAATTGAAAAGCTGCTTACACAAAAAAAAAAGCATTAGAAGGGAAGAGTTTCAGCTTGGTGCGCAGAGAATTACATAATTTTGTTTTAAATTAACTTTAGTTTTAAAATTATTATATTTATTACCAAAGTTCGATAAACAATATTCAATAAGTTACATGTATTGCTTATAATAAGACAAATCATAAACAATAATAGTCAAGACAAATTGTTTCTTTAACATTAACATAATTTTAATAATTATAATAATAAGTACATAACTATAATATACGTTTATACGAGTAAAGTACACCCACATTTCACCTGGGGAAATAGTTTCAAGTCGAAAACGGCTTTTACAAAAAAATAAATATTGTCAATACAGTACGTTTATAACATTTCTCTTATATTACTTAGTATTATTATAAGAAACCCATATTCTTGATGTCAGTTTTTGATGAATTCTAATCTGTTAAATGCTTACACTAGACAACATTAGTCTGTTAACCGGCAGTACATTGGTATACCACAGTCAGAGAGAGAGAGAGACAAAAAGAGAGAGAGAGACGAGAACCACGTCAGTGCTAATACAAAATGCAGTAGAGTATGAAGCATAAAATGTTTGCTGATTACAGTTATATGGCAACAATTTGCTGACTATTCGAGCTGTCCGCCGGTTTTTGCCCAGCAACGATAGGGCGACAGAGATAAACTGACGGACAAACTGACGAACAGGATTGTAGAAGTAGATGGTTTGTCTGTTTGTCCAACTGTCAGTGCAGTCGTGATAGTTGCATGTGTATCCACTGACAGACGACATGCAGCACAGTCAGACAGAGAGACAGACAGACAGACAGACAGATAGTCACAGTAATGGAGATGGGCAGAGGAACATAGAAACAGGAGGTATTGGGGAGGAGTTAGGGGAAAAGGGAGCTAGCGTACATCTTATTAAGTTTGCATTACGAAGGCGGCCCCGGAAGATGGTCGACTTAGAAGCTGGAGTTTCAATTTCGCTGTCCAGACCATGGCCTGTCGAAGACTATTTTAACATATAGCACGCTCACTTTTTCGTATTCTTATTCTTCTACTTTTCAGCCTGACTCCCACTTCACTATCTCACAGACTCTCTCTCGCTCTCTCACACACTTGCACTACTGCTTGTCGTTCTCTATGTCTCTGGCAGAGACTCACTACAATTTAATTTAATTTTTCTTGTCGTAGACATTTGATAATGCTGCCTGCTGACTGCCAGTAAAATGTAACAAGAAATGTAGCAAATGGCATACAGCTGCCACGCCCCCTTTTCCTGCCAGTTGCCACTATTGCTGGGGATGTCTGCTGCTGGCAGTAATGCGCTGGCGCATTTTATAAATTTTTAAACTTATGACTCATTTTTATGCATTTCCACTGACTGCACACTGAGCACGGCTAGAAACAAATGCCTGGACACAGGCACACATACACAGCAAGTGGCCTAGGGATGGAAACCGGCAAACAAAAAAGTATCGAGCCAATTTGAAAAAGTAAAACATAAGGGACGTATGGAATCGATCAATTACATTTCTAGTAATATGAGTCAAAAAATAAGCAAACCAATTAATTAATTGTTTTCACAAAATATAGACGAATTCAATACATTTAGAATGAAGAATATTAACAACAATAGCAGCAAAAAAAGCACTTTGAATATTCAATTTTAATAGTCGTGCACAATTTTTGACGAGCAAAACTAATATAAATCTCCTAATGAAGATTCAAACTATGTAGGTTATTTTAAAGGTGCTAAGCAAAGTATTTGTAAATTTTAAGCTCGGTATACATTGGTGTAAAATGTACCTACTTTAGTTTCACAACCGGAAAGAAAAAGCTTTAAGAATATTTTTCGACATATCATATTCTAAACTAATGCATTTTTGACCCACTACCGTTTAAACTATGGATGACTTTTATTGCTTTAAGCATAGTATCCAGCACCGCGGAAAATAAAAATAACTGTCAAGCTACATATAAAAAAAACTGTGGCCGAAACTTTTCGTTTATGATTTCGTTGCTTGAGTATCCAGCAACCTTAACGAAATCCACAAATAAATATCGATAATTGGGCTATCGACTGCGTGTGTGGACAGCTGATGCAAAGCTCAGGAATATATTGTCGACAATTATTTCGCTAGTGTCGATTGAAAAAATGTAAAAAAAACTGTGCGCAAAACCAAAAAGTGAGATGAAACGGTTTTTGCACCAATATATTCCAACCAACACAATCACTTTATCGTCAGAGTTCATTTTTTTATTTTTTTTTACATTGGTTGAAATTTCAAAATTGGCGCTGTTTAAAAAGCACAGCTGTTTTATTTATGTCCCACACACACGAAATAAATAGCAAATTCCTAACATAAAAATCTCGCGGTGCTGGAGACAGGCCTTAATTCAGAAATAATATATACAAAAAATTTTATAATTTAAATTAACAAATCTTAACTTTATTTAAAACTCCTTCCCATTAAAAGATAAACTGATTTAAAAAAATATCGATACAATATCGATACTCATCCCTAATGTGGACTGTAAGCTATGCGTTCCACAAAACAGTTAAGTATTTTGACTCTGCTGACTTTCTTTTTTTTTCGTCGACTTCCTTCTTTTTTTTTTGCTGGGCGTCTAATGCGCTCTAATGCAATAATAAATCATTGGAAATCCATTTGTATTGTCAACACAAGTCCCGACAACTTGCGACTCGCATGCGAGTCAGCCATTAAACGCCTTCAGCCAAGGCATAAAAATGAAACAAGAGACAAGTTTAGACAGCGAAAGCCATAAACACCTTCACATTGTTGCTGACCTTGTTAATGAGGCCCAAAAACAAAAACGCAAACAAAAAAATTAAATACATACTATAAAGCAGAAAGTTAAATGAGCAGCAAAATAATCGGAGAAAAACGAGAAAGTTTCCTAGAACAGATGAAATTGTTGCATACTCTTTTATTTCAAAGAAAAATATGTACATTGAATGTGTCGAAACTCACATATTAATTAAATATTAAAAAAAAGATGCACATAATGTCATTGGTTTTCATTATTATTTTTAACTTATTTTGAGAACCATAAGTTAGGAAAATAAATTAACAAAAAAATATAATTTTTTTGCAATTTGCAATTGCATGACTAAGAAAATCAATATAATATTTAATTTTTTTAAATACAAATTATATACGCTATTTTAATTTTATGTAAATAGAATTTGAAACAGATCTAGTGTATATAATTTACTGTTGAAAACGCTGTGGTTAGATTAAATACGATACACGACACGATATTAAAAAATTTTAGTTCGATTCGCACTCAATTAAGTAATCTTATTAAATAATAAGATTGGAGCTTTAGTTAGAAATTGGCTTACGAGTCAGATCAATGTCTGGGCATATCGTGACAAGAGTTCAAATATGTTCAAATAAGCGCTTAACGAAGTTTATAAAGATTGAGAGAGAGAGAGAGGGAGAGTGAAGTCTGACAGTCAAAAACAAAACAGACTTCGAAATTAATAAATAAATTAATAAATTACAAATAATTTATCACGGAACACACACGCGTATTGGCAGGCAGCTTATTTCAGTTTGTCTCTCTCTCTTCCGCTCTTAATGTGTGTGTTGTGTGAGTGTGTGTGTGTGTTGTGTGTGTGACTGTCTAAATAAGTCTATTAGAGAAATGAAAATAAATTGCGTGCTTTCATGCGGCTGCCAGTTGCCAGCTGCCAGTCGCATTGGCCATCGATTGTCGACTTGCCAACTTGGACAGACAGCGTCAAAACAACAACTACAACAACAACAGCAATAACAAAAGCCAAATTCAATTATAAATGCGTGTAGCAGCCATTGTCTTTGTGTTGTCTGTGTGTGTGTGTGCGGGTGTTTTCTACTAAGTGCAAGTGATTAATTTTTGACAGGCCCATTTGTTGTGCCGCATTGAAAACAATCAATGCGAAATGTATGACACGCCCCCCCTAAATGGTTTCTTTGACTCCCACATGAAATATGTAGCATCCATGTTGTTCCTTGAGCCGCAAGTCAAGAAATTGATGAGCAATTAGATAAATATGCCAATAAAACTATTTGAAACATGCTCTACCTTGCAGTCAATGAGCTTGTAAATTAAAATAGTATAATTATACATATTCTCAAAAAGTTATTACGTGTGTGTGAGTGTGTTTTGGGAATAAAACAGATGTACAAATAATGCCAAGGGGAGGTAGCCGAAGGCATCTGCATATTTGAATAACAAGTGAATCGATTGAATCATCACATTGAATGCACACACACACATCTACAAAGCAAACAATTTCAATTATAAGTATAAATGATAACTTTAACTTGTAGTCTACAAGTGTATATGAAGTACTTACTAGTAAAATAAGATAAAGTTTAAAGTGATATCACAAGTAAATTTGATGCTGTTAACTTGGTTTACATATAAACTACTCTTCTCTAAAAATGCCAATAGGCATGTATAACTTATTCCTGTTGCCAACTTGTTTTCAATAAAAACTATATTTAAAAATGCTTATCTCTTCCAACTGTTTTTGTTAATAAGGTTATAAAATTAGTCGGGGTCCTGAAATGTCAGAGATTTAACATTTTGAAAAATAACAAAATGTGAAATTTCAACACAATTCTTTAGTTTTGAATTTGCTTAAAATTGCTCCAAGAAAATTCTAAAACAAGCCTTTTAATGGATCAGCAAACTTTTTTTCTGTAAATAGCTAAAAATTAAAGTATGAGCTGTAAATTTGAGGAGTAAATTTGTCAACTGCTTTAAGCACAAAGCATTTTTTAAATTTTTTTTTATTCAATGATGTTTATTTTAGGTATAACTTTTAACACTAACTTCGATGTAATTAATTCGTAGTTTTTGTTGCAAATTTACTTGAGCCCACTATCATTCAGCTCTGACCATTGTCGAGTGTCCAATTTGGGTTTTTCGACCATAAATCGTTGCATTTTATGTGCATACTCTTTCAATTTTTTCTGTCCCCTTTCAATTCCCGCCTCTCAACTATCATTTTGCTCAACTCCCTTAACTGTTGGCATCCATCCAGCTGCGCGGGTTTTTCGGCTATTTACATGCAGCACGTTTTTATGAGTATCTCTCCCTGTTGCCTGAACCCAATGCGAAATGTGCGTTTTGGGTAAAATTATGCCATAAGCCACGTGCTGCCAACGCAACAAAAAGAAAAAAAAAACGCAAACGAAAAATTATATATTGTTGGGCTGTTGGCCAAAAACCAAAAGCAAAGCAAAGTGAAGCCGCCAGAATCCCGCGTTACGGCCATAATGCAAATTTATGATCAGAATTCAATTATGTGCTTATTGAAACGCAGCTGCTGCGTCGGATACTTTCACCTGCCCCTCCCTCTCAACCTTTCACCTGCCCTCAGTCCCACGGCATGTCCGACTGTGACTGTGACTGCGATTCCTGGCCCCACCTGTGAGCACAAGTATAAAAGTGTACAGGTACCTCCTGCTGGGCAGACTGGCAGTTAATGCTCCGCAGTTTAACTCTTAAAGCCAAAATGCTATGATTCACACACATACACGCACACACGCAAAGAGAGAGCAATTGCATTTGAGGCTTAAAGTGCGTGGCACGCATTTTATGAGGCCCCTGAGCCTGAGAAGGGGGCGTGGCAGCTGCGTCGACACTGTCGTCATTAAACCAGTTAACAAATAAATACTTTGCGGCCTCTCGTCACAGGGCTCTAAGTGCCAAAGAGATGGAGAAAGCCACCAGGCCCAAATCAAAGGCAGGCTACTTTACGACCCAGTCGAATAAAATTGTGTGCCCTTGGTGCGGCAAGAGGAAACGAGTAAGTGGATGGGCCAAAATGTGCTTCAACTAGAGAGAAAGTTTATTATAATTGGTTAAAATTTTTGAGCTACAATCAAGAAGGGCAGCAGGTGAAAATATAAACGGAAAAGCTAGTTTTAAAGTTCAAAAATAATAGTTTAATAAAAGAGGGAGAGAGAAAATAAAAACAATGACGGCTGCCAAAAAGTCGAATCTAAGAAATCTGAGTTAATAAAGGTGAAACAGAGGGGAAAGTAGGTTGAGACAGATGGCCAACAGAAGGAGAATAAATGTAAACATAAATGGGGAATTGACAAAAGGAAATCGAGAAAACTGCTAAGAGTAAGGGACAAGGATAAGATCAAAATTGTGTAGTCAAAAAATAATGTAAAAATTTTGCAATAAAGAAACTGAATATAGAAAAAAGCAACGTGGAAGGAATTCTCAATTTTTGAAACCAATTTTTTATTTTTAAATGATTATTTATTTTTACTATAATTATTATTTTTTAAATTAATAAAAAAATTCATAAATAAATATTGAATACATTTTTTATTTGTATAGAAATATAAACATAGCCGGAATTGAATATTTTTGTAATATTGAAAATAAATGATGCAGTGGACTGTTGTGACTTCAAAAATATGATCGAGATAATAAAATTTTCAATATTTAACCGCCGGTTTGAACTTTTCTTTTTAAATAATTAAATAAAGATGAAGGAGAACAGAGTGCAGTTATATAAAATACTGATGATAGAATGACAAACGAAACCGATCGGTGAAACAACAAGAAAAGGATATTATAATCAGCTGATTGCCTCAATTTACCTTTGAACCAAGTTTATCTACAATTTCCCATGTTTTCATCTCTATCTCTCTTTATTTCTATGTATTTCATATCCCCTGCTGCTTTGTTGAGAGTCTTTTGACTATTGTACATATTAACTTTTTCATTAAGTGCTGAGTTTTCTGAGCCATCGCTCGGCTTTTAGTTGAGCACGATGCATAGTGCGAACATCGCCGCAAGCTGTGCTCAACTTTGTTTTATTTTCTTTTTATTTTTTTGTGGTTTTTGCTGATGTTTTTTTTGGTGCTGATGTTGTTGTTATTTGTTAGGTACCTTTTACTGGCCATACGCGTTCATGTATAAATAATTTGAAATTAATTACATGTAACATGTTACTTTTGTCTGGCCATTCGTCTGTTTGTTGTTATATTGTTGTTATTGTTATTGCTGTTGTCTTTTTTGCCGGAGATAGTCAGAGAGAACAGTCAGAGTTATAAAATATATACGACTACTGTATGCGTTATGTGAGTGGAAATGGAAATGGAGAAAACTGACTGAAAAAAAAAAACTGGCAATGGGTTTTTTGGGATTGAGGTTGATGATGGCGTTGAGGACTTGCTGTACACAGATTTATGGCACGCAATTAACAGTGCCGTCCATTAAGCAACGCAACAACAAGTCAAATGTGTCCGACTAGCAGATACCCTATACTCTAATAACTTTAACTACAGTTTACAATTGGAAGCATGTATTTCAGAGTATTTCAGCTACAGGTCCAAAATACAATTACAAAGGCTCATTGACAGATGTTGTAATAGTCATACATACGTACATACATACATATGTGGCACACACATTTTACAGCATATTTTTATAGGCAACACAGAGGAGTTTTTATGCGTTTTGCATTCTTATTCGGCTTAAATGTTTTTGAATTTAAAGTTGTAATTAAAAAACTTTGGGCAACGAGCGTACATTGTTAGCCTTTTAATTGGCTCTTTGTAACGCTTGATATTGTCGTTTTTGTTGTTGTTGATATTCCCCCTGTGCTGTGAACTTTGCCATGACAGTTTCAATTCATTGCGCTGCCATTAAATCTTTCATATGTAAATGACATGTTAAACATTAAAATAGACTTGCATAAAGTTGCATAATTGCATTCATGCAAATGTTGCCATCCTTTACCTCTCCGCCCGTTTATTCCACATAATTGAGTGGCGCCCCTTTGTTCACTTTTTGGGTATCTTTCTCTCTCTCTCAGCGAGTTTAAATATATTATTTATACGAAATATGCTCATAAAATGCAAACGTACCTGGGCAATTTCGACAATTTGAAAACTCTGGCCTTTTGAACCGCGACAACTGTAAAATATATTGATTAATAGCCCAGATACAAGTTTTTTATTTTCATTACTATATTTTATTATTTCAAACTCCATTTATCATTTCAGTGCATAATTTTAAATTTATAATTATCACTATTTATTTCATAGCTTCAGAAATAAATCAGATAATGTTTTTAATAGTTCGAAATACTTTTAGCTTTTGGAATTTATTTGTCTGTTAAAAACTCTAGTTTAAGGTGTAAAATGTTTATAAGACTTTCACTATTAACAATAAAATGACTGTCTAAGCTTGTCAATCTATTTGTTATAAATTTAATATTATTTGCTCTATGTGAAATCTATCTTTAGAATTTTTTGGTGTAATATTACTTCGGTTTTACTATTAATTTCATATAAATATATTTTGGTGTATACTGAAATTTGGCTAAATAATATTAATTTATATCACAAGAGATTTCCATACATTTTTTGAGTATTTCCGAGCATCGAGAGTGAAGGAGTTACATGCATCACTCGTTCTTTTTCTGTATTTCTTCCTCTCTCTCTCTCTCTCTCTCTCTCTCTGTATTTAACTCATTTTTCTTTCTCTGTCTTTGTTGGTTTTATTGTTGCTTTAATTAACCGTTGCAAGTTAAATTAAGACAGTAACATGACAACAACAACAGTGACTTGATTTCCGCACACACACACGCATACACACACGTACATGAAACCGCATACACATACACATTCGCACATAAAAAATCCCGGAAATGGCGCAGAAAAACTAATAACCAAACGGAAATGCGCACATACATACATGTAGACCATGTTGAATCTCTCTCTCTCTCTCTCTCTCTATCTTTCTCTGTCTGTCTCACTTTGGAGGTAAAGGCCATAAAGCAGACACATTTAATGTCCAACGTGCACACTGACAACAGAAAAAATTTAATTAATTTCATATGCGATTCAACATTTTCAGCTTTTTGGATGGGTTCAACAATTCTATAGTTCATATCGTCTGCCCCTGTGTCTCCTCTCTCGCTCTATTTCACTGCAGCCACTCTTTTAATACATATCAACAAATTTTTTTTGTTGCTATGTTTATATTTAACTTTTCTCTGTTATTTTGGTATTCGCATTTCAATTTGTGCTTGACATCTATTAAAATTTTTTTTGCCTTTGTCGATGTTCAGCTTGTTGGCAGCATTTCTCGTTCCCCCTCTCTCTTTCACCTTCTCTGTCTGCCTCTATCTTTTTTATAGCCAAACATTTACATAATTAAATTTATAAACATTATTGGTCGCATGCTTTTAGCTTTATTAATTTTCTGTGCCCGATGTTGTTTTGTTGCCTGTAACAGAAATAACCTGCCCCAAACTTATTTTTTTCAGCTATATGTGTATACATCAGTTGAACAGTATGTGTTTGGGGCTTTGTTAATTACATGTAAAGGTAGTTCATTTGATTAATTTACTCGTTTGTGGCAGATACAAACAGTAACTGACGCCATTTCGCGGTGAAAGCCTCTTGGGAAGAGCACACAATAAGCGACACTTATCGATCAGATTTTAATTTTCTATTGAGGTTATTCGAGATTTAGAAGTTAATTTGATGAACTACACAGGTGCACGTTAGTTAAATTAGGCAGCCTAATAAGGAAACGTATTTTGTAAGAGCTGAATTTGTAATCAAAAACTAATACTTTAATACTTTAAGCTGAAAAGTTTTTTTGAATCAATTTATATGGGCATTTCCAGAAAAAGGTCCACCTCGCTCAAAAACGTAAAATTGATCAAAAACTCACATCTTGTGAAATTTTCTTCCAAAAATGTATTCAAGTTATTTATTTAAGGAATATGCACTAAAAGAAACTCAATAGGTTGAACATATAGATCCTATATTGGAATAAATTCACTTTTTCTATATTTTTGCCCATTTTCTTGAAAATTGATTTCCAAAATGGATCGTTTGTATTCTAAGGATTACACTTAGTAGGACAGAAAAATTGTAACATGAACCATTTTAATTCATAGAAATATAATGAAAGTTTAATTTAAAACGAGTTTTACACCCGGTTTTCGATATAAACAATAAAATTTGATGAACAAATTGTTGGAAAAAATTAGGTGAAAATCTTGTCACGTTCGCGATGTCGCGTTACAATTTACTTATAAAATTTGAAAAATAAATAAAATGATAATAACATACAAAAATTATTTCTAAAATGGAAAGCTACATTATTTTATTATGGTTGAAGAGTGTTTTCTTCCAAATTTACTCGCAACCTTTCGCAGTCTTTTGCATTTGTCAAGATAAAGTTAAACATGACTTCCATATTTCGTCGCGTTCGCGATGCATTGTTTTCTATAAATAATTCGAAAACGACAAGTCTCCGAAGCATGTCCTTTATAATAAAAATAGTGTTGATAAAATGCATTAAACACGTGAGAAAACATTTTTGAAAATGTCAACTTTTGTCATTTGTTTTTTTATTTAAAGACGTACAAATGTCGCGTTCTCGATCCTGGAAATACCCATATGCATTTTAAGTCATCATTCTTTTAAGATAGTTAACATTTCAAAGACCAAGAAAAGTGGTTCATTAAGACTTTGTAAAATAGTATCAATAAAATAAAAAACTTACATTTTGAATATCAGGTCAGAAATAAAGCAGAATAGTTTAAAAATTCGCTATTCTTAAAAGTCTTTCATAAATATAAAATAAAACTTAAACAAGTGTTGTGAGGGGAGACAAACCGAGCTGATTTATAATTTTTTCTGGCTTTGTGATGGGTAGAAATATTTTTGAAGCCTTTGGTTAAATACAAAAATAATCTAAAAATGCACTCGCTTTATTTACTCAAATGTCAGCATAAAAAAGTGTTGCATACCAATGAGCGCTGGCGTTGATTTGCTATTAAGTGAAAATTAAGCAACAACATGTACAACAACAGGAAAAGTAAGTAATGTCCATTGCAAAAGGAGATGCTGTAGTCTGACAACAGCATAAACTCTTAACACAACAAATGCTAAGCAATCAAAGCGTTGAGTTGCATTGGATTTTTCAATTTTCTCTTCTTATTAATTATAGACTAATTAACAAAATGCTCAGCGCAGCGCTCAGTGAAAGCACTCGTGCGTGTGGGCGTGGCCATCTGGGATGACAGCTGCGATAGGAAGTCGAAGATGCAGCAGAAAAAGCAGCAGCAGCAGCAGCGGCAAAAATACGAGTTGAAGAAGATGCCAAGTGCATATTTAATTGCTTGCCTTGGACAGCGTCAAAGTTGTTCTAATTGTTGTTGCCGACTTTATAGACACAAAGCGAATGCGTAAGCAATTTTGAAAAAAGTTTATAATTATACTGATTGTAACCGCAAAGCGACTGGCGATAACTGAGAGTTGATGACAAGCGGCGGATTTTGATGTTTGTCGGCGACAACGAGAAAAAACAAAAAAAAAATAAAAGAAAAGAAAAAACGAAAAAAATAAATTAAACTTTGTTTTTATTTTGGCCGAGTGTAGTTGAGTACCTCCCACTATTGTGCCGCATTTTGCACTTTGCCATAGATATGCAAATGTAATTAGTTGCATGCCACACAGGACGTACAGCAGCCAACTGTAAAACGCCGCTTGTCCTGTAAAATGTTAGTGTAGCGAAACAATTTATTCTGAAAATAGAATTAAAACCACAAAAGCAAAACATACCAAAATAAGAAAAGAAAAATTAAGAAAATACAAGCAAGAAAGCGATACAAAAACAAAATAGAAAAAGAGAAGAGCGAGTAATGCAAAGGCTGTGGCCAATGTGGCAAAAGGGGCAAGGAAAGCGCAGTCGGCTAAACCAAGATTTATATGCAACAAAAGAATAAAGTGAACATCATTGCATTTACAGTAGGGTATAAGCAACTACGTTATTTTTTTAACAACAAAAAAGTTTCCATTTATTTGGCAAGTGTTAAGCAACTACTAAATTTTCAGTAACAATTATTTTGTAGTAATTTTATTGCCTGATTTCTGCATTTATTTTCAACATTTTATGAAAACTAGATCGCGTATTTAGTTTCAAATAAATAAATCAAGTCAGAAAAATAGTGAAAAAATATTGATATTATACAAGTAGCTCTTATTAAAATTTTGGCATTTTTAAGCACAATTGGTAATTTCCAATGCAGCATTTAACAGGGTATACAAAGAGGTATAATAGAAAAGCGGCCGAGAGTAAGTCACAAGCAGACGGCAAAAAAATGTGCATAGATTTGGACACAATGCCAGGAGTGCACGACAAGAACCAACGCGATGTTGGCAACACCGAAACAAAAAAGAAAAAAAGGAAAGAAAACCACATCAACAATAAAAAAGAAGAAGAAAGGCAACAACCAAGTTGCCACAAAGAAGACTCCATGCACGACGAGTATAAATTTGTAATTCTTGATGCAACCGCAACGTTTATTAATTTAAAATTCAATTTAAAATGGTCAAGGCTCCGCCCTAAACCAAAAAACGTGTGTATGCCTGTGAGTGTGTGTATGTGCTGAATGTCTGTGTGTGATGTGCACTTGTGCTGGGTGTGAGGGATGAATCAATAGATTAATGCATCAGCACTTAGTCTGATCGAGCGTCTAATTGTTTTGCCACGGCAAAAAGAAATTTAAATTGTTTGCTGACGGAAGTCGAGGAATTTATAATTTACTGTCAGATACACACTCTCTCTCACACATGAGTGTGCAACATGCAGCATGTATCGGACACATCAAATTAATAAAAGCAACGCAAGATAAGTAAGAGCATGACGAAATACAAAATAGCTTGGGTAAGCTTTCCTATTGAAAAGCAGAGTGAAAAAGTACAAAAGAGAAACAAAAGCTAACAAAAAAAAAATTAAGTTGACTTGACTTAAGCGTCGACACATAATTTATGAGTTTCAATTAAATTTGATTTTATTTTTTTAATCTTTTTCGTTAACTTAAAAGTTGAAATCGAGAATTTTTTAAAATATTTACATCATTTTTATGTGATTTTATGTATTTTTTTTTATTTTTAATTCTTTATTTTAATAATGTAAATTAACATTGTTTAAAATTTATTTTGTTGTAATAAATTGAAGTTAATACGTACAGTATAGTTTAGTAGGAATTGATATTTGTTTATTACTACAAAATTCTTTATTTAGTTGCAAAAAATATTATTTTTAGTTTTTTAAAAAAATAAACTCAGAATATTTATTAGCCTTATGTTAGACCCTAGGTATTGGAACAATGGCCGATTAAATATCAATAATTTTTATGGAATTTGCCTGATACATACTAATCTATAGATTTTTATAATTTATACGAGTGCTTTAAAAGTTAACATCACTGACGTTCTGGTTTTATTTCCAAAAAATCTTTTTTAATAAACCAGCAAAAAGATCAACTCAACACTCCTTTTAGCTCAGTTTATTAATATTGTTTCTGCACTTGACGACATCAACAAGAAGCCAGCTCATCTGGTCTTATCCTTGGTAACTAGTTGATCTAATACGCAGTACTGTGTACTTTGAGACCCCACAACAGTTTCGATAATGTTGCTTCGGTTTTCTTTTCTTTTTTTGGGAAGAGGCTTAAGTCGAATGACAAAAATGGGGCCAAGAAGAAGAGAGAGAAAAGGACAAGTGCAACGGCAACGGCAACAAAAACAAAAACGATGGCAAAAAAAAAAGAAACTATGCAACGCGTAGCACATTAAACACAACTGACAGCTCAACATACGTCACGTGGCGATGTCGTAAAGTTGTCGCAGACACAGGATACGGACAGCAGGAAGGGAAAGAAGCAGCCCAGCAGCAAAGTAGAGTGTGTGGCATATACACACACACACACATACACACACACACACATGCACATCAATGACTCTGGGGCATTTTTAATGGAAACTCATTTTTGAGGTTAATTGTAAGCAAAAGATGGGTTGGCCAACTGGGCTGGCATTTGGCTTGCTCTTGGTTCTTTGGGTGTTGCCAGCGACAGTTACACATGGCACAGGTTTGCACCGAGTTTTTTCGAGGGGGTGGGACACACACATACTATAAGCTGCAGCAGAGCTGGCTCAAGGCTAGCGGCGTTCATTGTACAAAAGTATGAAAAGCACAACGTGTGGCAAATGTTGCATGGGGCAGACTGCCTGGTGTTGTTGTTGTTGTTGTTGCTGTTGCACCGTCGGCAACCGTGTGGCATGCCACGACAGCAATAACAGCAAAAGCAGCTGCAGCTGCAGCAGCAACAACTACAGCACCAGATGAGGTTCATGTGCTGCGTTTTATAATGAGCGGAAGGTTTTTAAGCGGCCTGTCTCTTGTTCTATATGTTGGTGTTGTTGTTTTACTTCTTGTTGTAGTTGTTGTTGCGCATTTGACCGGGCTAAACGCTTTGGCATAAGTTGCGAGCATAATCTGAAAAGTATGGTAATGTAGAGCACTCAAAATGTGCTGGGCAAAATTGAAGTTAAATACTCCTCCAGCGGCATTTACAGCTACTCGGTAAGTGTTGCAACAGTTTAAGTGCTGCTTAAAGGTAAATAACGTATATATAGATTTAAAACGCTGTAAATATTGTGACAGAAAACTTGACTCAAGTTACGCATACGTATTAATATTAATGGTTATTACTTAATATCCCAATTATAAAAGAAATATTTAAAAATATAGCTGTCAGATTTGAATAATTTTTATGCAATATAATTATTATTAATTATTATAATTATAATTATTATTAATTTATTTACTCGTCGAACTGTATTTATACTATTTTCAATTTTTCGATAAAACAGTGGAAAAGTTATGAACAACTATTAAATATACTTAAAACAGTGATCATAATGATTATAAGTTTTATGAAAAAAATTATGAAATAAGAGTTATTTCCTGATTTTTATAAAAAAAATTGAATACAAATTTTTATTTTTCATTTTTATAACAAAAATTTAAAACTAACTTTTACACAACCATTTTTAAAATTTTAAATTAAAATTAAAAGCTTATCCAGTTTCTCAGAAGTTTATATTTATATATTTTAAAAGAAGGAAAATTAATAACAAGCACAAAAATGGCAGAAAATTGTGAAAAATAATCTAGCTGAAATTCCTTAAGAAATGGAATGCATAACTTTTGTGATTCTCTGTTCATGAATAACACTCATTAGCTGTGGAAGCCAGACACACTCACACACATACACTCAAGCGATAAAAGAATGTTCTGAATGCTGATATAGGCAAAAACATAAACCTCTTACAATAGCTCAGAGAGCTATCATCATCATTATTATTATTATTATTATTATTAGTTGAAGTTTTGGCTTTAAGCAGCTTTAATTAGTAGCGAGTGTCGAAGGGGCGAAAATTCAAGTTCAGGCCAAGTTAGCTGATGAACTGGCAAGTGGTTAACATTTTTGTGCTGCCTTGGCATAAATGGCTTAATTGCAGGCTTAATGACAAACTACAACGACAACAACAAAGAATAGCTAAAATTCCATTGCCAGTTGCGCAATTACTTTAATTGCGCGTCGTATTTTCGTTGGTGTTGGAAATTACAGATATTTATTGGTATTTATAAGTGCTCAGGACACAGATACACAGAGAAATAAATGTACATATACATTGAAACACAACACAGCACAACAAAAAGCACTCCAAGGATCGTTGCTTGTCGTCGTTATGACAATGCAGAGCACAAAATTGTTGACATTTTTGTCATTTGTTTTTAGATTCTAGTGGCAATGACACACTGCCATACACTCACATACACACACAGGGAAAATGTTATTTATAAAAATGACAGACACTTCTATTTCGCCACATGCCACATTGCAGGTCCCTTGCCCTTCATTCTCCATCCCTCTCTCTCACTCTTTGCCCGTGCCATATGCAGAGCGGAATGCTGTGAAAAATGGCGGCTGTGTCACGTCGCATGCATCGTGAGTTTGTCACACATACCACACTAGATTAAATTATAATCGAGCTGCAGGATATAAAGGCACAGCTTTTCCCCTCCAACCATTTTGCATCTTCAACTGCGTCTGAGATTTGCGCAATTGACTGTGTAAGTGTTCTTTCGCTCTTGTCTCTCGTTTTCTCTCTCCCTCTCACTTTTGTCTGTCCCTTTTTTGGTATTCGTTTTTTAATGAAATGTCAGGCAAGCGTTTGAGCCATTTTTCATCTGGCATTCACAGCAGCAGCAACAACAACAATAACAACAAGAGTAACAACAACAACTGATTAACTTTTAACAGCCGCCGCTTCGCTTTGTGCATTGCATTTAAAAAAGTATAGCATACTTTTATGCGTCGCCATTTTGATAGAACATCGTAAATCATCCAAGGTTCAACCCACAAGCCACGCCCTCCCCTTCCCCTTCCACAACCAGACCCCTTACCCACCTCACGCTGTGCTGTCAACCCTTTTGACATTTCTGCCTGAACTGCAACTTTGACATTTTGCGTTAGTTTATGCGATATTTCATATGTGATAAGAACAACAACAAAACAATAATAACAGGAATAGCTGACATTTCTACTGTGCCCTTTTTACAGCCAGTGTTGGTCAATCTATTTTTTTTTTGCAGCTCATTTAACACTTTGTGGAGTCTTTGCAAGCATATCGATAATATCTACAAAAATTGCCGAGCTCGGCAAAAATCAGCAAATTTGGATAATACTAACATTTATTTTGGCATTACGCAAAGCAAATTTTTACTTTCACTGATAAAATTTTCTACTATTCTCATTCTTTTTTTCTTATTCGTCTTTTGCCAACTTCAGCGAAGATAAATGCATTATTTTTTATCTAAAGAGCGAAAGTTGCTGAGGGAATTTTCTGGCACGACAAGTGAGGGGTCTGAACTGTGTGGAAAGTGAAAAGTAGGGGAAACTTTTTACATTTTCTTTGCCACAAAACTGCTTGGTTTGAGCTTTAGATTGGATTGGACCTGTGTCTATAATCAATTATTGAAATAATTGCCATGTTCTTGGTATCAAAATAGTTCGAAAGCTAAAAAATATATGTTTTTTAAGACCTTCAGTCCTTTAGTTCTTATTCTTTTCTACACGGTTATTCTCATTGAGCAGTCTGTGAGTCACTTCGTGAGGCAGTCAGTAAATTTTAGGTATATGATAAATTCGCTTCATTCCTCAGTTAAATTAGGCAATTTTTATGAAAATATTGAGAGTCTTTCATTTTGCTTTAGAGTGTGTAGGCAATGTGAATCACGTGCTGAACGCTGGTAACAACAATTCAACAATCTGAAAATATTTTCAACAATTTTTCATTGTTTTAAGGCAACGCCTTTCAATTTCAGTACACGATTTATGCCAGATGTCAACTGTTTGACAAGGATGACCCCGCATAACCCAAGGCAAGCCACACCCCAACAAACACACACACACACACACACACAACACACATGACAGATAAGCGAAAACTTTGTATGAAAAACAAACGAAAAAAACATTCCACGCCTTTTTTTTTTTTTGGCTTTTTAATGTGTGAGACAAGCTCAAAGCGAATGCAAAACTTTGTTACACATGTAATGAAAAAAATAAATAAATAAACAACCACAATGCTCGACATATCATGTGACGAGATGTTTTAGAGCCCCAACTCCAACACAAGCTGGTGAATTGCGTCGATTTACCATGCGAGTGCTGTCGCTAAGCCGCACGCCAAGTTGAGATATCAAAAGGCGAACACGACAAACAAATAAACAAATAAGCAAACAAAATGTAAAAGGAAAACAAAGACATATCTCTCAAGTGGCATCGTATGTCAGGCCAAGTGCTGCTCGCATGTCAAGTGCATGAGCTCAACTTTGAGCTGGGCTGTGGTGAGGTGTGTGTGCGTGTATGTGTGTGTGTGTGTATGTGTATGCCTAAAAACTCACATCCATCAGTCAATCTAATTTGGCTGCGAGGCATCAAACAGTGTTGGATATATGTACATAAATATAAATATATGCATATATATGTTTAGCCCAATATCCAAAAGGGTTCAAAAGAACATATATTTGTGACAATGTCTGTCCGCCTGTCTCTCAGTAAAAATGCTTAGGTCTTGGAAAGAATTAGAGTTACAGCAATCAAATTTGCTGACAATACACCCAAATTGTGTACCAAGATGAAGTTTGTTTTAGAATAAAAAGAGCAATTTTAAACTGCACTTTTCTATGATTTTTTATTAATGGTCTGCAAATATTGCAAAAGTTTAAAGAAATAAATTACAAAATGTTTAAATTGCCATAAAATGTTAGTTTTTGCAGGATTGATTCTTATTCAATTTCACAATATTTTATTATTTCCTTTCGTCTTATTTTTAAACAGGCTGGTGAATTGTGTTTTTAATATTTTCACGGTTATTGATTCGAGCGGCTGCGAAGACTTCTAGTGTACATTCAATAGTTTAGCAACTTGACTGTATTGTTCTAACTTGTTTGATTAAGTTGTAGGCATTTTCAAAAATATTTGCATTTCTCTTCTTAATTTTCAAGTTATATGCATTGAAGGAGGCATTTATTATTTAGCAGTTTATGTTGTTGTGGCATCATTGTGTGGTAGCTGCAACAACAAAGGCAACTTGGCAATGCAGTTGGCAAAATAACGAGCCCAAAGTCAAAGCAAAAGCACAAAATGCAGGCAAACAAAAGCTGCGCCCACAAAAGTATGCTTTAAGAATTTGTCCCAAAAACATTTCTCATTCTACGTATGTGTGTGTGTGTGTGTATAGTATGTGTTTATATTTATGCTTGAGCTGGCATTGTGTGCACAATGAGACGAGTTTGAGCTCACAAACAGCAGCCTTAGCCTCTGGTTCCCCAAGCACCAAAAGAATCTCCAGAGAGCAGACATCGCATAGTTAAGAGTTGCGACTATGCAAGCTACTATTATAATAAGTATGGAATGCATTAGATCAAAGTATTATGAAACAAGTTTCATAGTTTCACTTCATTTCTTAACAAGTTGTGAAAAATCTGTCTTTGAGTTAAATAAAAACGAATGAGAAATAAATAATTTGTGAGTTGCTCACGATTGGGTATGCTTATCTGAATATGAAATTCAAATTTTAATTAATTAAGTATTAAAACTGTGGTATCAAAAAGCACACTATAAGACATTTTTCCCTATCACATTCCTATCGTATTTCCTTATTGTAATTCACATTTTGGGCCATTGAAGAACTTTCTGAATTGTGTTGAATTAAATTTAGTATGCGGTTAAGTACTATATTAAAACAAGAACGCTTGCCTACGACTAAAATTATTTATGTTTCATGTGTATAAAATATTAAAACAGTCATAGCAGGATATTATTGGGATCTGTGTGCCAAAGATAAACTCGAGTTTTAATACTTATGAAGGATTTATGGTGATTTTTTTTAATTTCATACTTTTCCTGTGATGCACGACTCAGAACAGGTTAATACCCGGCCATTTAATTTAACCATAAACGAGTTGGGACTGGCATTCACATGAATCTAAAGCGACATTATTCTGCCTAGCCATAAAGTCTCATATACTTCAGTTCTTGGCCAAAACCATAAATTGTTTCAATTTATTGTTAAGACCCTTGGTGCACATCAAGTCTAATTCGTAGTGTTCAACTATTTAGCAGCCAGTGTGTTGCTCTAGTACTCTGTCGTATTCTATTTCGCCGTCTTTCCCGCTTCGTTCTCAATCTCCAACTCTCTCCGACCATCCTATCTAAATTTCGGGGCATAGACATCAAATCCATCCACTGCAATGCGTCAAAAACGTTTCTCTTGCGAGTCAGGGTTGCACTCCGAGCGCATCGTTTACTGTTATGATGATGAACTTCACTCAAACGGTGGAGCAAAATGACGCAAGGGCAAAAGGGGTTATAAAATATTGCATGTAACAAATGTAAAACATGCTATTCTCTTAGTAAATCCTTGTTCTATACGTGTCTAGGGCCAAAAAAAAAGAAAGAAGTAATTTCACTTTTTCGAAGAGCCAATAAAAGTTCAATTTTTTGAAGTCGCTTCCAATTTTATTTAACGTCATTACCGATGAAACTTTAATAGCGAAAAACTTGCACTAGCTTGACAGACAGCTGGAGGTTGCTGAGGGGGCAGCCGAGTAAGACTTGAGGGTGGAAATGAATACAGTTGATGTTATATAGAGCATCTATTGATGGTCAGGCAGCTGACATACGAGTATTCGGGCCTGTTATACGAATACATTGAAAATAAATACTCTTACTTCTGTAGAAAAGTTGCAAAACTACTAAGAAAATTTTACAATGTTTAGGGACAAGGCGAAAATCTTTTGGTTAAACATTTCTCATTGTTAATATGTTAAAAAATGCAAATAAAAACCGGAGTATAATGGGATGAATTATTCACGGAATGTTGAATTTAAAAATAACAATTTACCGTTTCACTAATCATTTTATTCTGTATTTAATTTGTAGTGTTTATTTTCTCATGCATTGTGATAAGTTCGAGAATTTAATATGAATGTTATTAAATGTGCTCTAGTTCCAAGACTCTTGTATTTCACATAAAAATTCAGAACTCAATTTTATATTTCCTCATTTCATTTAATATATATATATATTTTTTTTTGGCAAATATCCAATTTCCATTTTGATACTCATCAGTTTTCATTTTGTAATCCTCAAGCAACTTTAGCCTATTCTGCACATTTGATTAGGGCATTTTTTTCAGCTAGTATGATTCATACTTTTTTTTGTATTTCAGCCGCTTAATTTTTTTCTTCAACTTTTTACTATCAATTTCAACAATTTTCTGGGCAAGTTTCACAGTGGCTGCCACAGCTCTGTTGCATTATATTTCTATGGTTGCACGACGATGTTACTCAATTTAAGACGTTGCTGGCGACGAAGTCGCTTTGATAGTTACGTGTGGTTACACACGCGAGAAGGGAAATTCCCCTTTCGACTTTTCCCTCCCTCAGTCTCGCTCTCGCAGTCAAGTAGATACTAGGGCAGCAAGTCAGCTCTTAGTTATTGCTACACTCAAATCATTTTGGGCTACATTTATGTACGTATACATATATACTATATATATTTCCTTCAGCGCTTTTGCCAAGCACTTGAATTTCATCTACCACAAATCATTTGCAATTTAAATTGACATTTAATGTTCCTTATTTCGCATAAATTGAAAAAAAAAGAGCATTTCTATTGCTTAAAGATGTGAGTATATTTTATAATAATAAAACTAAATTAACACGACATTTTCTACATTTTTCTTATTTAATTTTGATTTAACTTCCGACTTTTAAATTGAATTGAATTGGAAGGTATATAAAAAATGGGCTTATCTTCAGAATCCGGTTTATATTTGTTCCAATAAGAAGCGATATCATCCGCCAACCATTTTCAAAAACATAAAGTCGTTTTCCTATCTCCTTTTTTGATTACATTTTGTATTATCATTTACAAAGCAGTAAAAGTAGAGAGCACTAGTTTGTGATTAGTTTTCTCATCTATTACATAATTTGCAAATTATCAAATTTTTCTTTCGTTTTCAATGTCTGTCTACAATAGCTCGAAACATTTTAGTTCTGTATTGAAAACAAATTTGGTTCATGCTTTAATTGAGCATGGAACTGTAACTGCAACAAATTTCGAACAAATTTCTCGTCGTTATCATAATGTTCTTTAGCTCGAAAGACGCTGTTGGGCACACACACACACACACGCACACACACACACACATACACATAGACGCACTTATTATTAGCATAACTTTGTTGTACTTTATTTTGTTGGTTTAGTTTAAGTTTTACAGCATACTATTGCCATGTCTTCATCTCACTCGCTTTTTCACTCTCTCAGTCCTTTATTTTACTGTGCTATATCATATATTAAGCGCAAAGCGCTCTAAGCCCAATAACTTTCATCTACACACACTCATACACACACACACACACACACACACACACTTAGTTTATTGTGTATATGGGATGCTGAGCACAGCTTGGTGCCACTGCATTGCTGCAGGGCAAACAGCGTACTTGCCTGCAAAATTTCCCATTTAAACTTTTCGCTACAGTACAATTTTCATTATTAATATGACTTTTTAGGCAACCGCAAACGGCCAAACGGCGCCAAGTGGCTGTCGGGCGTCTGTTCTGGCCAGGCTTTGGCCATCCTGTTGGCCAGTTAAACGCGCCCTGTGTATTGTCAATGTTAGTCGGTGCCCCTCCTTTAAAAAGGGGCGGGACGGGGGTAAGGCGCAACGGGCGGTCACTGCAAATGCCAAGGATAAAGTTTTTACTCAGACTTGCCGTTTGACTTTGCAACAAGTGTAGATAGAAAATGAGAGACAGAGAGAGAGTGAGAGTAAGAGAGTAAAAGAGAGATATGGGGCGGAGTTGGAGCCATAAACAGTGTCCAGGCGGCTTTTTAATCAAGCCCAACTAATGGTGCAACCGGTAGGTAAGCCTCACACCACCTTTTACTTGCCCCATAGCTCAACCAACCGCCCACAGAGCCACCCAGCGAAAAACCTAACCGTAACCACCAAAGCCGCTTATTACTATAAAGTGAGATTAATGAATCTCTGTGCGATGTCGTTTTTTGGCTGGCAATTAATGAAATTTATTTGTGCCAACTCTTCGGCCAGCTTATATTGTTGTTGTTGCTATTGTTGTTGTTGTTGTTGGTTTACCAGAGGGGATCGAAGCGGGACAGCGGATGTGGGTGTAAATAGGTGTGGTAACTGTGGCAAGCAAATTTAATAGCAAATTGTTTTCATTTTTGTCTTTGTGTTTGGCGACTGCTGATGATTTTGTAATAATTTAAAAGCAAGCAAATAAAGGGTAAGGGAATATTTAGACTTGACTCTGACATTGACTAGAGGAACAATGAAAGCCACATCTAGAGAAGTTGCTTTTAATGGAATCATATTTCATATATTACTCATTGCTTATTATTAAGCATAATAAAATATGATTATCCAATTATCCATTTCACTTTATTAATAAACAAAAAAGAAAGGCTATTTTTCACATGCCGAAGGTTTGATAAACTTGCAGTCCACTGTAGATTTATTAGTTTAGAAGATTTCTATACATGAATTAAATTTTTGAATAAATGATTTAGTGGTAGCTATTTAATAATTATCCTATGACAATACCCTATTTTAGGATATAAAATAACTGCCACTAACAATTAAATTTATTCTGTTTTTTTCGAAATCATACAGATTATGTCTAAGCCCACTTAGTAAAGAAAGTAACAAACTTGGATTTTATTCATTCATTTATTTCATTAAGGGGTTAATCAAGTTTTGTGTACAGTTATCATAAATAAAATATATGACTTATTAAAATTTGATTGATTTTGTATTTGAAACATCTAAACTCTATGAGTATTCTTTGTATATATCAGCGCAACCTATAAATCAACATAGAAGTATGATTTTATAAATTTCCCAGACATTGAGAAAAAAAAGTAATTCAAGATTCATTATTAGAGCTGTAGTCTTTCGCCGTTAATGCATTTATTTCTTTAAATCTCAAAAATAAACTCTTCTAACACAATTTCTGTTAAACTGCCACCAGTAAAGTGCTCCACAATTTTCGTCTCTTGATTTTCCACCCCATTTTCTTGTGTCCTTAATTAAAATTACAAAAATTTTCCATCAAGTGTGTCGCAATATAATCTAACTTGCAGCTCTTCATTGTTTTTCGTTGTTGTCGTAGTTTATACGTAATACGAAAATAATAATGCAGCACATTATAATAAATACACAGCGAAATAAAAGACTGTGTGTTTATTTGAGGAGAGATTCTCGGGTGACGGGGAGAAGCATATAAATATAGCATGCAATAAATTTAGCAAAGCGCCAGCAATCAGCCAACAAATTGTAAACAGTAAATTTTATGCTAGGTATATCAGGCAAGGGGAAATCGAGCTGGGCCAGGGGAAAGGGAAGTACAAGGGTAAGGGCAAGGGGATGGAAGTATGGGAATAGGTGAAAGGATGCTGGTTTTCCACATTAGCACTAAATCGCAGCGACTAACGCCGCCAGTTAGTTAAACGTTTTTCGCATAAATACAAAAACACACACACACCCAACGCACACCTCAAGAGGAGGGCGCCAGACCACGCCCACAAAAGAAATATAGCTGCTATAGTGTAAGCTAAAGCGGGAGAAATAATCTTTATTTCGATATTTGCATAAAACAACAACAATCACGGGGAGAACAAAAACAACAAATATGTCAAAAAATTTGCAAGCATCGTCGTCGGTTTTTGGTTTTGTTTTACTTGTTGTTGTTAGATTTTTTTTCTATTTTTTATTTTTGTTTGGTGGTTGCCACTGCATAAAACTGCAAGCCAAAAGGATTTACTGCAACAATGCCACGCCTCCTTACTGTACGCCCATTTTCTGACACCCAGCTACAAGCAGAGATATTGCTAGCTGCTGAGACAGAGTCACGTTATTTGCAGCTGCTGCAATTTATCCGACAAACTCTGACTCCGTCAACATCGGTGTGTGTGTATGTGCGAGTGTGCGTGTGTGTAGGTGCGTGTGTAGGTGTGTGGTGGGTGTATACAGAATGTGGCAATGACGGCTTTGTGGCGAGTTGTAATAAGAGTTGCAACCGCGGCAGCAACACAGAAAGAAAAAAGTTCGAATGATTTAAGTTAAAATAGGTAAGTACTAAATAAAAAAAAAAAAAAAAAAAAAACATCTTAACCAATTTCATATTATAAGAGTTTAGCTGACTCGAGGTCGAATATGCTGTCGTTATGACACTTTATCAACATATCACACCACATGCAAGTAGCAAGGCTCGGTACACACTGTGTTTCCAGAGATGTCATTCTCTATCATCAGTACCGTTGTGCTATCATCCAAGCCTAATGTCAACTTTGAGACGCCAGAACCAGTTGACAATTCTAAGTTGCAAAAGTGGCAAAATAGCTGTTGTAATGTTATTGTGTTGAAACGCCGTCGGCATTTTCTGTTCAATAACAAAAAAGTTAAAAGGTCTCTAACCAACGAAAACTATTTAAAATGGTTTTTTGTTATTTTATTTTGAATCTAAAAAATATAACTTTAAAAAAGGGAAACTCTAGATTAGAAAAATATTATCAGTATCAGACGAACTTTCAAGACATAAATCTATGATTATTAAAACTTTGACGGCGTTAAAAATACAAAATGACTTGCTTTTTTTGCTCTGTGTATACCAACAAACACACCTGTTCACAAACACACACGCACACACACACATGCTGGTGCACATCTCGTTGCAAGTGTTTTTGATCTCGCGCTGCTTTAGCCTGTTGGGAATTTTGATTAAAAATGCTTCCACGTGAAGCTCAAACGTGCTTGGCGTGTAGTTGGTGGCAACTCTGGCAGCTTGCCTCAGCCTTGCAGTATGTGTGGGGGAGGTGCTCAGAGTGGGCGTGTCAGTGCGCCTTTATTGGCATTGGCGCGTTTATTTTAACACTCGCGAGTGTGTGAGTGTGCTTGCAAATTTTTACATTGAGATTTATCACACCAAAAACTTTAAGCCAACAGGCAAAAGCTTAAGAATAAAAGTCAAGACGAAGATTGAATGCACTATCTGCCCCGGATTTTATTTGCATATAACCTTTGCACTCAAGGATAACCGTTCGTCTTAGTTCAGTTGTAAGCAACAAAATTATTTTCTTTCCGCCACTATTTTTCAATTTTTTTTGGATTTTTTGTAAATTAAAAATTTTCAGCTTTTAAAGAATTTAACTTAAGATATAAGAAATAAGTTCACTATTTTTTTTTCCACTGTTTTAAGTGCTACTAGCTGAGGTATGAATATGAAAAACCAATATTATTGCTTTAAAGTCATTTCATCTTTAGTTATTTTTAACGTCCAACAAAAAAAATAGAACAAAATTCAACAAAATTAATTCATATATTAAATTATTGACTGAACATTTTCTAATAAAAGAGTTAGAAACACTTTTGAATCAATTCAAAAGTATTAAATGACGAGATGTCAAAGATTGCACACTTCAACTAAAATCAGAAGAATATTTTATTCACCAAACCAATTCAAAATGTTCATAATACCCTTGGTTACAGTATAAAGATGTTGTAAATATCACAACAGAAGCCGCAGCCTTTTTTTCAACTGCTTCATAAAGCAATTAATAGTTAAGGCTCCTGGCGTTTGTGCAGCTGCAGGTGAGTTATATGAGATGATATATACATACATATAGATGATGGATATACATGAAGCTAAATGCGGGCATCCCATGGAAATGAGAAAAAGTGAAAGAGAAAAACTTCCGTATGATTAATTTGCGGCAGTAAGCGAAAAGAACTGGATAAATGTTGGCAAAAGATTTACAAACTGAACCAGAATTAAACTGTATGCGATAAAATATCATGGTACACCATATGTATTTGTGATACCTGAAAATATATACGTACTATGTACTATACATTCAAAAATGTGCAGTTGGTTTTTTGGTTGTTGGCCTAAAATGTGCATGAGAAACGGTTTGGATTTAATGGCAACTTTTACCTTCAGTCAGCTTGTAGTCCCCGTTAAACTACACTAATTACTTCCCCTCGTTTTATGAGTATACTACGTCTATGGGATTCAGCTCCATCAAGGAGCGTTACAAGCGGCCACAAATCAAATGCACACCAATTACCTGGCGCCAGGGCGCACAAAGCATAATCAACTGGCATAATTAACAACTAAAAATGCACACAGCCAGGTATGCGGGTGTTTGTGTGTGTTTGTGAATGCCCCACACACACACACACCCACAGTGAGTGTATCACCCAAAATATGTTTTTTCCACCTAGTCGTGCAATTTTCACACATTTTGCGGTGCTACGCGGCACCGCGACGTCGCCACCTACCATAAACAACAACATTAACAACAACAACGACAAACAAGCTACAAAACAGCCTGTAGACAGTAGTAAATTATAAGTTGCAGTCTAACGGCAAAGTACAGCACATTACTCATACGCCTCATATGTGCATAAATTTTCAACATTTTTAGCCTCGCCAATAATTATTTTCCGTTTACAAAATGGCTCATGAAGCGAAACTGGCCTACAACGATTGCAAAAATCTAAAATATCTGAACTGAGCTGAAATCTGAAGCCAAAAAATTTGGAACTATTGTCAAATATTTTGTGAAACGAATACGATATTCGTAAGAAAAAAGAAAATAAAAAAGTCTTTAGGGGCCTCATAAATTTGTCAAAAGGTTTGCAGAAATAAAATAATGCAGTTAAAAAATAAATACGAAGTAAATAAATAAAGGGTTTCTTTTTTCAAAATATATAATTTAAATTTCCCATTTTGGTTCAAACATTGACTTGAGAATGCTATTTTAACTCGGTTTATTTCAATGTAATAATAACTACAACAAAGCAAAGATACCGAGTACAAATATATACACACACATAATTATCATAATGTTAACATACATTTTAAATTCTTACAAAAGTTAATTTATCTTTGAAAATAATCGTAAATAATTAATAAGCATACTTGCATATGCGGTAAAGTAAATATGTAGTTGTGTATGAGTAATAAAATTTACTCAGCTGCAATTCACACATTTGTTTAATCTCACTTTAATCTCTTAAGTCCATAAAACTTTGTTTAACTTCACTTAACGAACAATAAATAAAATAATGTGTAATCAAATTAAAGTTGCTTTAGTGGTTTCAGAACATGAATTTTGATTAGTTGCTTCAACAAATTATAAGTTTATAGAACCACAAATTTGATCACTTGTGAATCCACTATTAAATCAATATAATTATAACTTTGTAAGTTTTATTTTCTGTTCGTTTTTGTTCTTTTTTTCTTTAGGCAAATTTTGTTGTGTTGTTTATTTAGCGAGCGATTAATTTGAATGAACTTACTGCACACTTAATTAGTTGAAGGCTGCTTTAAGCTCATTAAAATTTTTGGTGCTGCCAAAAGTTAGAAGATTCTTGGCCAGCTCAACCCCTTTTACAGATGGAGTTAACAAGAATGTTTGTTATTGATTTGAGGAGGCAAAAAGCCAACACCAAACTTTCAGCTGTTTATAATTTAGTGCAAAAATTATAAATACTTTTTGGGCAGGCTTGGCTCTCTCAGTTTAAGCAAATTAGTTCAATTGCCAGGGCCAGTAAGTGAGCAGAGTCTGGGCGAAACTTCTGGCTCATTCCCTTGGCATAGACTTGATTAGGCTTAGGCAAAAACTTTATCCTTTGCACAGTTGTAAATAAGCAAAAGTAAATTTTGGCAAGTAATTTAAGCCACACAAACAAGCTGGCAAACAACTTTGCAGTTACCCCTTGGGGTAGACAAGGGAACGGTTATAAGTACGGGAACGGACGGGAACGGGGTGTCTGCTATTACGCCAAGGCATGTAAAGTTCTTTACCCAATTTTAATTCAAAATCAATTTATGAACTTTGCTTACATTACGCTAAAACTTTACCACATACCCCCTCGCTCCGCAGAGGCATCCCCGTCACCCCAGAATGTTGACTGCGGCTTCAATTAAGGCGCCTGCATTTGCCATGTACGCTACAACTGGATGGATGGTTGGATAGCTGAAAGATTGGTTGGATGGTTGCACTATGGGATGATTTCTACATTTTTCTTTTTTTATATGTAATCTGTATGGTAATCTGTAAAGTAAAGTACCAGAAATTTTAACAGAACGCAGCACTGTTAAGTTAATATATTTTAGACAAAGTTAATCTTAGCGAATAGCTAAAATATAACTTTATAGCACATAACCTCAGTGTAAGACGTGACGTCATAGTAGAAGTATTGCAAAAACAGGATGGGGCAACTTTTATAAGTAGATAATATAATATTGTTAAATAAGTTTTTGGCAATTTCAAAGCCTTCGAGTTTTTATGAAAGTAAACTAATAGTATAGTGATATTTTGATAATTTTTACCAAAAAATAAAAATCATATCTGGCTAGTTTCGTTAGGATGTCTCACTAAAAACAAGGTTTTTCATCCAAGAACTTAAATTCATCTACTAATAATAAAATCATAATTTAATAATTTTTAGTCAAAGTGAAAAAAACGAGACCAGGAAATTTCGTTGTTTCTTGTTCTCAAGCTATTAATAAATTTGAAAAAAGTGAGCAATGTTCCCATGGTGGATGGGCGGCTGCTGTATGGGTTACCACTTACCTTCATAGATGGTTAAAGTTGCATCTGCCGCTACGGCATCGCCCACGCCGTTCTCAGCCACGCATTCGTAAGGCGCATCATCGCGTCCCGCCCTAACGGGCTCAATTCGTAGTATGGAAACGCCGCCCGGTTGCTCCAGCACCGTGTAACGCGATTGAGTGCCTATAAGTACATTCGTATGTATGTGTGTTTATAAATTGCGGATGTCATGACCTTTCTCGCTTAGGATACGAGAACTCGTATATCGCCTGCAACTTACCTGAAACTTTTTTGCCGTTTTTGCGCCAAACTATCGATGGCGGCGGATCACCGCGTGCCGCGCAATAGAAACTGGCCACGCCCCCAACACGTACGCCCTGATTCTGCGGCTTCCTGATGATCTCCGGTGGATCTGTGAATGTTTTAAAAGAACAGCATTCAAAGGTTAGTAAAAATATCTAACAATTGCAGTGCGACGACAGGACAACAATTTTTCAACTAACACGAGCTGTTTTTTTTTTTTGTTTGGCGGATTAGGCAATAAATTTGGCTTTGAAAAGCCTACAGCTAGCACGCTGCAGCAGAGTTGGGAAATTTAGTTCAATTTGTTGAGCAAATTCAATCGTTCATGTTCAAGTCGTGAAATTAAATGGTTATTGGTCTTTCTCAAATAATTGTCTTTTGCAAATTTCGCCTACTTCATCGCCAAAGACAAATAAAGCATTAAGACACAGCAAATAAGCAGCTTTGAGTCAAGATGCTGAACACAAATAATTAATAATTATGCTTACAGCAATTAAAAGAACAAAAATTGCTGTTGCTGTTAATTTTATTAAATGTAATTGAGTCAAAAAGGCAAACAATTTCAAAGATCAACTCAACAAACTGAACCATTCATTTGAATTTATTTGGAGCGAAACGAAACAACTTAATTCTGCAAAGTGAGTGATAGTTTTGGCGCTGAAAAGTCGGCAATAATCTTGCAATGCCATTGGAATTTAGGCAGACTTTGAGTAATTGTTGTCACAGCAACAAGCGCGACAGGTTATATACATAAATACATACTTATGTTCATGCATACATATGTGCGTTTGTTGTGGCAGCTGCATTACCAAAAACAACATTTTTAAAGCCCTTCTGCAGTTGCAGCGAATTCGATTTATTTCGCGTTTCTCTGTGTATTTAGTGTGTCCTTTTTTTTTTGTTTTACATATTTGTCACAATATGCTGTCAATACAATGCTGCATGTTGTTTGAGACACAACTACCCACACACATGCGTGTGTATGTATATATGTAAATACAAAGGCAGCTTTGCGTACGTGCTGCACACACACTGCCAGAGATACGAACGGGAAACGCTATATCATCAAGTGTGTGTGTGCGTGTGTGTGGGACATTAAAAATCTGGCAAAAATCACGAAACGTTAAACAAGCAGCAAAACATTGTCAGGTCTCTCATTCCCAATTCCCATTGCCTTCACAATTTCCTGCGCCAATTGTCCTATCGCGTTGTCGTCCTGCCGCCATTTTTTCAGTCTTCCTGGCAGAGTGTAAAGTAAAGTAGTTTACTCAACATATCAATTCGATTTATGCATTTTATTTAATTTATATGTTAAATTTTCATTTTCATTTTGTCTGTTTATTATTGCGCTGCACAATTTCCTCAAGCAGCAAACTTACGTGTCAGATATTGTATATAAGGAAAATCCGAAAAATTTGCATCTGTAAATGGTCGTCAACGGTTTTATTATTTTTACAACTGGCGCAGCGACACGAATTTTCCGATTAACGCGTTTATTAACAATTTTATATTGCAAACTTTAATTTGCTTTTTTCATATATTATATATAAACTTATTCTTATCTTACGTGAGATATTTAGTACTTAATTATTATTAATTAGTATAAAACTTGTGCTTATCTTACGTGAGATATTTAGTACTTAATTATTAAAAATTTAAATATGTACATAATCTAAGACTTTATTTTTTTCCCTTAGTTTTAAACCAAAATAATATTTTAGATTCTTTTATAAATATATATATCTAAAATAATAATGCTTTTGAATGTACAATGTGATCATCACTTCGCTGCTTCTAACTGAACAACAAATATAAATATGTAACTAAATCTTCTAAAAAATAAACAACATTTTAATATAAGTTAGATCTAGATTTTTAGAATTTCTGAATTACCAAAGAATTCATTTAGGTCGAACTAATTATCTGTTAAAAGGATGTCAGTGGACTTTTGTGAAGTTATTTTTTACACCTTACATCGATTTTTTCCTCAACATGAATTTTCAAGCATTAGCATCTTGGACTTTTGTCAGAACTGATGTCAAGTGGGATTAGGAATTACCGTGCAAACAAGCAACAGCAAAGACAAGAACTTCAGATTGAACAAAGAAGCGAATAAATAGAAAGAGATAGTATGAATAAAAAAGGGACAGAGTTTGTTGCATTGTTGCTTAGGTCACAAATCTGAGAACATTGTAAGTAGGAGTATTGTAAATAATTTAAAGTTTGCTACAAGGCGTTCAAAGCCAAAACATGCAGACCATTTGCTAATGCGTTGCCATTCTTGTAGTTGTTACCAAATACTTTTTGGTATCATTTGGCAAGTTTTGCGTTCAATTTTTGACTCGGCAAGTTGTTGACCACAGAGTTTTCCCGTACAGCAAGTATGTCGAAAATACGCAAGCAAACAATAGCAACAATAACCAAACCAAAAAAAAATGAAAGAAAAATAAGAGAAATATTCGTGTTATGTGTGTGGCTTTTAAGTTGAGCCAACAGTCAACAGACCAACATTTTTTCGGGCCAATTTTACATGTCACTTTGTGTCTACCTCAATTTCAGCAGAATATTTCAAATTTGACACTTTCAAATGCAACTGTGATCACGAAATTAACTGCAAACAATATCAAACAACAGCAGCAAAATTAACGAAAAATGAATGCGATTATATTTTTGAATCCAACCAATTCAAACAGACAGAAATTCATTCTAACTGATAATTGTACAATTTAAATAGCAAATTGATTAACTTAAGCAATAATTGACGATTTTAATCATAAGTGACAGACGCTTGAATTCTGATTTAAAAGTATGCGTATTTCCTGCTTTATATTTTTTTTTAAGTCGGTTCGTATAATTTTGGTAAGAGAAGTGCAAGATGACAAAGATCGTAACTTTAACAACTTAAAAAAATGTTCTCAGAATCTAACTAGAACTCATGGAAAACACACACACATAAAACTATAATTATAGTTTAGTATTTAAGAATGCAAACTGATTAAGAGAGCCCTAAGAAATTTAATATTTCTTCAACTCTGTGTTGAATTAAAAAAATAAAACATGCTCAAACAGAACTGCGTACATTTGCTGTTGCTCATTATAAAACGCCCAATGGTTTTGTGATTCTCACTGGTAAGATGAAGATGTTTTGCCTGCTGTCGTCGCTGGATTTGCGAAGCACTTGAAAGCATTTTACGCTTACGTTAACAGTTTTTATAGCCCAAGTAGAAGCAGCAGCAGCAGCAGCCCCAGCAATAAGCATATTGGTTTGTGGCTGTTAATGAGCTGCAGATCCACACATACCCCGCAATATCCAACCTCACCACAAGATGGCAAGGCAAATTTACAGCGATTTCTTCATCTATATTTTTTTTTCTTTTTCAGCGCCTTCGCTTGGCGCATTTGTAAAGTTTAATGTTTGCTTAAACAATTTGATTGCCAAGCGGCAGACAAACAGAGAGAGAACAGAGAGACAGTCAGACACTTGCGTGACGAGTCATAAAAATCGTATCATTACAGCCATAAAATCTGGGATTTCTGTTTATTTGTGTGATTGCTAACATTGCTTAATGTTGTTGTTGCTGCTGCCTGCCTGCCTCCTATAGAGCAAAAAATTTAAATAAATTTAATTATGTTTGTATTCAGCGATGGAGATGGATGGGAAACAGAACAGAACCGAGAATTGCCTGTTACAAAGATTAAAGGAATACGAAATGAAATTTGTAGATGCCATAGATAGTAGTAGCTGCGCCAGGTTTGTTTTGATTTGATTGGAGGGAGGGAGGCGGGCTATATATATATATATGTGTGTGTAAGTATATATGTGTAGTTAAACTGCAACCAACTTTTTGCCTTGCGTGCAGCTTTTTGCTGATTTTTCATTTCGCACGATTCACTGACTGGGGATTTAGTAGTTGGAGGTTGAGCTCTATAGAGCGAGCAAACAATTTCGTTGTTGATATGTGCAAATTGATTTCAACGTTTGAAATGTGCAGTTATAGATACACACTAACACACACATCCACACCACACACTAGCAATCACACACCCAACTAGAGCAATACGATTATATTACGAGTATACACACAGAAACTCAGTCAGCCTGGCAATTTATATGGAAATTAATACTAACATTTTTACTATAACAAAAAGAAAATAAATTTACAAAAAAAATACATGTATAAAATCGAATTGATTTTGTTAAAAATATTCAGAAAACGTTTTGCCAGACAGTGGCGTAGTTTAATAATTAGAAACGGCATTAAAATGGGACGTAGATGGAAAATAATAAATTGCTTAAATTGTGGATTGTTTGACATAATGGGTCATATCATATGTAATGTTATTAAATATCTTACGCCTCGGACTGTTTTATTTGAAAAATTTAAAATTATCTGTCACTCAAACTCAAATCGAGTAGCATTGTGAATAAAAATGTTATGAAATGGAATTTTTACATCAATTACATACTATTTTATAGCATGCATTTAAAACAGAGGCATCAACAGAGTAGTTATAATATCATAATCTTAAATTCATCTCCAGCAATTCGTAGGTTTTTTTTGCAAAATCTATTTTTGAGAGCATTGAAGTAAACGAGGTTTCTTTAGGAATTTATATTTTAAAGTTGAACTATAAATTTTAATATTTTAATTTAGTCTTAAGTTCAATCAAGTCTTCATCTTATCGAATTGCCAATGATTCAAGTTCGTCATAATGCCCCAATTCAACAGCACAAGTTTTACTGATCCTCCACAAATTGCACTCTTGTTAACCCCTTTTTGCAGCGACGCCTCTGTTTTTAGAACATTGTAAAAATTATAGCAATAACTTTTGGCCTTGTTTCCAATATGCCAAAAAGCTCATAAAAATTGACCGCGTGCGGTAAGCAGAGGGGTAAGGTGTGCTTTGGGGAGGAAGTTTCGGCAGGGAAGCGAAAGGGAACTGAAGGCATATAAAATCAGCATATGCTATGCGCCGTAAAGTATGCAGCTGTTTTTTATGGCCCTAACCCTAGTTGAGAAAGTTAGGCCTGCAAATGTTTTGGGCCTGGCAATTTATGACGCTACTTCTAAGCCCCCCCAGGCGACGTCTCCTGCCGTTTTCCCCGTTCATTTTTGGGGTTCGGTTTTTCTATTTCATCTGTACGACTTTTTAATAAGTGCCAAGTGCGGGCAGAAGTTGTGGAAAATTTGCCAACATTTTAGGGTTAGACACTGATGTAATAGGAAAAAGCTTAAACTGCAAAGTCCTGAGAGAAGTGGAGGCCCATGTCGGAGGGAATGGGGACTGTGATCCTAAGCTGCTGGTTATACCTACCTATATGTGTGTGAGTGTGTTTGTAAGTGTGCTGACGACAAATCATTCCAACAAAAACTATCAGTAGCCTCCCGAAAGATGAGCCAAATGCAAGGGAAAAATAGTCCTTTAGTCAATCCACAGCTCGCACGTACTGTCGTCCTTTTGACTGACAGCAGCAATTCACCTGTCAGCATCAGCAGCATTTCGTTTTACTGAATTGCATTGAAATGCGATGCTAAATTTAACGATTCATTGCATTTTGCTACCCAACACTTCTTCATTTTGGCCCAAACTCTCTGCATTTCGTTCGCCCAACTCCCCTTCATACGGAAAATTGCAACTCTGTTGAACGCAGTGAAAGGTCCCGGCTATGCCACGCCTACCCTCCCACCGTTGTGTATTTTTAATGCAGCAACTTTGGTATAGAATTGCTAAATCTGCTGAGTCTAAGAAACAGAATGCCTCGATTTTGGTGCCTGGACACGCTGCACTGAAAATAAAATATGAACTGCAGCATTCATATACCCCGTATTCAGGTAAAGTTGTAAATTGGGTATGCAGATCAGGGGATGATAGCTCAAAAATTGTAGAGATGTCAGTTCGATAGCACTTTTAATTTGAATCGGTTAAAGAACCAATTTTTTGAATAAAAAATTTTGATCGATCCATGATACAGCTTTAAGCAACAAAAAGAGTATGCAATTTATTTAAGAATATTTATTCGAAATCAAAATTTGGAGACAAATTCGGGTTTAACGGGTAGAATATTAAAACTCTCAATAATTTTTAAAGACAAAACTGGTTTATTGTTTGCTAAGTATTTCAAAAATTTTCGCGTGGTATCTACTAGTCTATCACTGTGTTGCAGCTGTACTTTTTATAGCGTTGGCGCCGTGCCGTATGCAACTAAATTTTAATGTTACTTGAAAGAGTAATAAAAATAAAGTTTACGCAAGTTGAGAACTGAGAACAGAGAGCTGAGAACCGAGATCCGAGCTGCCGTATCTCTCTTTCTCACTCGCCCGAACAAAAGGCACTGATTATATCGTATTATATCGTATAGCAACGCAAAAGCCCTGCAAGTATGCAATGTTAAATTTTAATTAAATTGTACAACAAACAGAAGGCAACGTGAAGCTTCAGGCACAAAATTCGTCTTTGATTTTCTCGAGAGTGCGAGCGAGAGTGGGAGAGAAAGAATAAAATAAGTGTCAACAAAATCCCATTAAACAATTCATCAAATGATGAAATCGATAGACGCCATCACACCGAAAAGATGCTGGATAAAGTTTTTGGGCCTATCAAGCGACAGGTTTCGCTGCTCAGTCAGGCATATAAATGATGTGGGCCGTGTGCCCATCATTAATCAAAATTAAAAGTGTGACCATTTGGTCAGGGGACGGTTTGCGAAGTATATAGGTAAAACTTCAAGCATTGTTTTTAGGAATTTCAGCATGCTATTTCAATCAAACTACCACACGTGATTTAGCTCAGTTTTAACTTGATTCTGCTGCCCCTTTTTCGGCCCTGTTGGGTGGTGCCCAGTGACCCTTAACTTTTGGCATCAGCTAAATGAACCGATAAAAAGGTAAACCATTAACCAAGCAAAATGCCAGTTTCGTCCTATTTTACAGATCTCTCAATCAGCTGTCAGCTGTCGGCCATAACAAATGTCAATTTAGCCCGTCCGCAATCTGCAAGTCAATAAGCCTAACACAGCGAGTCGTCGAGGGATGCACGATGTGGTACAGTATTGAATTGTGGATTAAACAATTATCATTACTTATTCTGAGTTTTCAGTAATATATCATTAAATAATCTTTAAAATCGTGTTTGAATTAAATTCTACAAAAAATACTCTATTCATTTGAAAACATTAAATTAAAACTTTGATTTGGAAGACGAGTACTATTATTATTAAAGAAATTTTAATTTTCATAAGTTAAAAATATTTTTTTGTTTGTTATAAAATATTTATGCATTTCAGTAAAACACTTATCTTTATTAACTACGATAACATTTCTTAAATGTATCTTTTAATTTCTTTCTATCTTCTATAAAAGACATTAAATTTGCAAACAGAAAGAAGAGAGAAATTAACTCATAATGAAAAAACTCGCTGACCTAACATATCGTATTTAAAAAGAATCTTTTACATTTTAATAATCTTGAAAATTGCTTCAAAGTTCTATTGACCTAAATGAAAAATGTAAATTTTCTACAGTCTTCAACATAATTTGTAAAGCAATTCCAAAAACTCGAGCTTGTCGACCAAAAATAGCTTTGGCCAGCCAGAAAATGACTTGGCAAAGTCAGCGTTAAATGGCCCAAAACTACACACACACACATAGTGAGTGCAAGAGATAGAGAAAGGTAGATGAGGGAAGAGAGACAGAGAGTGTGACACACTGACAACTATTACTGACCGTTGCCAACACACGAAAATTTTACATGACATTTTAATATAATTAGTTTTTGCTGCCGGCATAATGTAAAATGCGGCCAAAAAATGTCAGCAAGTGCTGTGGCGAACAAGAGAAAGATAGAGAGAAAGACAGAGAGAGAGAGAGAAAGAAAGTGCTGTAGTAGTTCAAGTTGCCTTAAGGACAGCAAAGTTGACTTGACTGCGGTTGCTGTGCGGCTGGTCGATTCGGGTCTAAAACTATTTGAATTTGCGGTCGGTTGCCAGCATTTTATAAGCCGCAGCATATTTTTCGCAAAAATTTTAGTCTCACGCCTGTTCTATTAAATGGGGATTTACTTACACACACACACACGCACACACACCCACACCTAGCTTGTATCTTTGTATTTTAGGCATCTATCTATCTATCTGTTTTTTACAGATACAAGATGACGACGTTAGGCACATGGGGCCCACATTCATTATTTCTCTAGCCAGGATTATGCCGTAAGCTGGGCTACGGCTTAAAATGCCGCAAACTTTATGGGACAGCAATACACGTGCCACACCCACCTCCGCACCTCCGCCCCTTTTTTTGTGTTGAACTAGGCCTAGGCAATTTATGATTGGCTCCATACACCGACGAAATCTTGTAGACAACCTGGCAATTTCATAAACTGTGCAGACACTTGCCAAATTGACAATACCCACACCCAACACTCACTCTCCTGTGCCTTTGTCTTCGTGCTTTACGCAGCACGTAAGCAGACTTTGATATTTTATTGAGCTTGGCATAATATTTATGATATGTATTTGATGTGTGTGTGTGCACCGGGACTAACAGGACAATAGTCCAGGCTACTGTCAACTTGATGCAGTAATCCCCTCTGTCGCATCCCCCTCTCCGATAACCGTGCTCCCTCTGTGAGACAATGCTCAAACTTTGCGTACAGTTTGAAAACTTTTATTATTATTAGCATTAAGAGAGAGAACGACGCCGTGTCTTTTGGCTCTTATTAGTTTCAACTTTTGACAGAAATGATATTGAGTTTATACATCCACGCAAATACATACAAAATTATATACATATTAATGATCATGATGAAGCTAGAAACTTTTTTTTTTGTGCTCATATCAAAGTTTCATTTTTCTGTTGGTTTTGTTTTGTTTAATTTGCGTTATTTATAAGCTGGCAAAAAGCTTTAGGCAGTTGCTCACTTGCTGCCTCGTTCTGTGCTAATGGCTAAAAGAACTAGTAGGTAACGCAAAAGTCGAAGAATTTCGACTGTGAGAGACCCTGTATTGTAAGAATTATTAAAAAAATTCAACTGCATGCGCATTTCAAACGAGATTTTAACAAGCAATCGCGATATTTGTTTAATACATTTTCAGATTTCTTTAATTTTGTGTTGCGAAAGGACCTATTTACTTCTTAAGTACAGGGTCTAAGAACTTGTCTAGCACTTGGGCGAGGCAATGCCATTGGCAACAACAACAACAACTACCAGCTAAATGTGCACAAAGGTAAACAGGCAACACTTAAGTCGCGTCAGCAGCAAAAACAATGCAAGATACTGGCAACAGAGCTAACAAAGCTAGAAAAGCAGCAAAAGTGGAAGAGTGGGCGGGGCCGGCTAAGCCTGTGGCAACTGTGTGGGAGGGGGAGGGGGTGCGCTTTTAGGAGTGGCAACAACAATAAGTGAAGTTTGCCAGATTTCAGACAGTTCAAGTGTAAGTGTATGTGTGTGTCTGTCTGTTGGCATTCTAGCTGCCTTCAAATTCGCATTGTCATAGCTTGATAAATAGCTGAAATTACTTACAGAGTAGCAACACTCAGCTTAAGAATGACTACTCTCTCTCTATCTCTCTCTATAAAGGAAACATTGCTCAAAACTAAAAGTCTTTTGCAAGAAAAAAAAAGACTAAAAGCCCAAACGAAGTGCTCAACGGTCAGGCTTTAATCTTGAGCACTAACTTTGAAGGAACTAACAGAGTTGCCAACCAGTTGAATACAAAGAGAAATTAGCTTGAGTTAGGAAGTAGTAAATGTGCAATGTTTTCGAAAGCAATGCTCTTGATCTGTCACCATTAAAGTGTAGTTCTAAGTGACAACGATAAAGTATTTGTCAATGCCAAGTGGCAACGCTGTGTTTTTTGAATGAAAAGTGATGAATAAAACAAAAATTTTTAATGCAAAATAAACTTGATCTGCGAAATATATACTGTCTCTGGTAATATTATTACATTAATTTGCTTAAAACCATTTTTTTTTTATTTTTAATGGGCTCAAAATATAAAAAGAAAGTCAAAAAGAAAATAATCCTTTAACTCTAAAGCTTATTTGGCAATGCTAAGAGTTATAACGGGATTGAATTATAAATAATATCTTTAAATATTATTGTAGCAACAACAGAAACCAGTGAAGGCATTGCAGCTTTTTAATTTATTTGTTTATCATTTATCATCATACTAACAAAGCTCAATCAAGAACAACAGAGACAAGAAAGATAAGTCATTTTAGAATTGTTAATTACTAAGTATTTTCATAATTAACGTTGGTACTCAACATTATCAAAACAGTTATTATATTTGCGCCTTTTTTCGTAATGCCAAATCATATAGAATTTGTTATATTTAGAACAGTTTCCAAGTCTTAAATTCAGCAAGATATAATATTTTAAATATCAAAACTTGCCCATCAACAAATCATTTTGTCTTAAAAAAGATTTGATTAAATCTTAATCCGTACGTTTTTATCATTGTTTGGATATTCAAGAAACTAGCAGACTGTCACCCTTATACACATATAGCAGACCTTTATCTGACCCCCCACACTGCGATGTCTACATATCAAGAAAACAGCTCAAATGTTTAGACGACTGCTACATCAGCCGTTAAGTATGCAATGCCTTTTTGTCTTTGAAATTTGCCTTTGCCTTTGACGTTGACTTTGACTTTGTCTTTGACTCTGTCTACGGCCTACGGGTTGCTCTTTGTTTTATTGTTTCTCAAATCGCTGTCGTTGTTCGTGTTGTTGTCGGCGTCGTTGTTGTTTTTGTCGTAGTCTAGAGCTTTGACTTTGCCTCTTTTATTATTATGCAGCAAGCGTCGTGACGCGACCAGATTATAAAGGTCGTCGGCTCGTCGAGGCATTTGCACAACTTTGTCACGTGGCACGAGACACGCATTACTTTTAAACAAGAACATTATGGTCCACAACATTGACGGGGGGCCTCCTTCCCGGCCCCCTCCTGGTGTCGAAATATTTGGGTACATTTACAGTTTTGATAAATGTTCCAGCGACTGAGCCTGAACATCAACTTTTTTGCTAGTTGAATGCTTTTACTTTGAGAGGCTTATAGAAATCCGTTGTGAGTCAACGTTGTAGGCTGCTTAATACTCAAGACCTGGCACAAAAAGTTTCCATCAATTGTTGAGGCAACTGTTGCAATGATAGCAATTATGATGGGTACAGAATATAGGCAAGGGGAACCATATGTAGTACATAAAAGAAAAGCACCCAAAAAAAAAAACTAGCAGGAAGGAGTACAGTCGAATAAGCTGGACTGCAAGCGACCCTTTCTTATTAAAAATTAATACAAATATTATATAAGTAAAAACAGGTACAATTTTATAGTTTTATTTAAGCCATCATCTACAAAATGTCAACTTTTTTTACACACATAACTAAATTCAATCTTTTAAATTCAGCCTAAAACACAAGCAAAATTATGCAATTACTTTTGATTTGTTTATTGCTTGCACAATTGGATAGAGACATGCTTTTAAGGCTTGTTTTCGTTGCTGATGTTGCTCCTGATTGAAAATATTGCATTTGATAAACTTGACAGACCCTTTGTACTTTTGAAGTACAGAGTCTAAAAAAGAAAGCATTAAAGCTAAAGGCATTGAGCGAGCGAGACGATTAAGACGATAATAACAAGTGACAAGTTTATTGCTCATACACACACACGCACAACAGTTCAGAGCATTGGCCAGCCACAAAAACTCTTGCCGGACAGAGAAACAGCCAGACAGACACGAGGGAGACGAAAGCCTAAGCTTTTGTGGCCTGACTGAAACCTAATGCCTTTAACCAACAGCAACAAAAGTGGCAACAAAAGGGGAGTGCAACATTGCCCACATTATTGTTATGCGGGGGTAGGGGGCACACAACATTTTGCCGCCTTAAAAGCCAGTTCCACTAATGCCAACAGCTGGCCACATAAATATCAGCAGTGGGTTGGGAGATCATTGAGTGGCAGGCAGCATTCAATGCCAGGCAAGGGTGTGGTGTGTCAGTGTGGCAGTGTCTATAAATGTTTTTGTTACCAAGTTGTAGCGCAGCAAGCGAACAGCAAGCACTAAAACCACTAAGTAAGATAAGTGAGGTCAAGCAAAAGGGGTCATGTGCGCGCATTGTTACGTATACGTAACGGGGAGCCACTGTTGTCACTGTTGGGACACAAAGTCACTTGATTCGGAGACTCGGCGACTTCGGTGACTCAAAAGGGGACCACCAAATGGACACCAAAAAGCAATTGAAAGCTCAGCAAGATTGTCAGAGCTGTTATGTGGCTGGTGAAAGTGCAAGTTATGCAGTTAGTTAAGTTATAAGAGCCAAATACGAGCTGATAGCAGCACTGATAAGAATGAAATGCTGAATAAGTATTGTCAAGTCCCCGTCGACTATCTCTCATTTAACTACTGTCACATATAACAGCTTAACTAAGTCATAATTATTGCCAGTTCGAGTTAAGTTAAGTTATTTTATTACAGTATCTTTTATATTTCTTTCCTTACTAATTTTTGCTTCACGTTGATATCATTTTACTCGAAGGGTAGACTATTATTATTATTCAGTCGTGTTGCACAAAAAATTGGAAATATTAAAAATATTTTTTATTTCAAAAATTAAATTCATCAATAAGAATTTGCCTTATAATTCAATTGAACAACTTCAAATTTGATTTAATTTGTTATATCAAATTTGCCAACAAATATTTGGACACTTGAAGGCATGAGTTAAATGCATTCAGAAACACCGCTCTTGAGTTTTCAGATTTGCAGAAAAATTATCAGTATTAAAAAGATCAAGATTAACAACAAAAAATAAGAATATTTTTGAAAATTTTATATGAAATGCTTTAAAAATAATTCGTAAACGTGTCGCAAAAATGTTGTTAATTGCTATAATAAGTATATATTCTACGGATTATTCTCAGACATTTTTAATCTCTTTCAATTTATTCTTTTATTACTCACAGTTAAAAAATATGAATTGCCACCGTCTTCTTTTTCGTTACCCTGACAATTTTGTGCACTTTCAGCTGAATTAGCATTAGTCAGAAATAATTGAAATGCTTTCATACTTTTTAATGGTACATAGCTGTTTTCATGGTTTCTTAGGCTTTGGAATATTTCGTATTGTGTTGTTGTTGGCAATAAATTAATTAGTTAAGCTTTGTCTTCATATTGCAGCTTCATTAATTAAAGCCACAGAACAACCCCAAACTCTTAAGCCTGATTCACGCAAAGCATAGATAATAATAAAAAAAATCCATACAGTCATTCTATTGGGTTGGAGAAAAATCTCGGAAAGACTAGTCAGGCATTTTGTCAAAAAGTTACGTTTTGGCCACGACCAGCATTTTCGGCCAATAAGGAAATTATTTTACATGATTCAGCATATCAAAAGGCAAAGCAATTATAGCCAAAGGCGCGTTATCATTCTCGCTAGCTCCGGAATAACAAGGTAGGGAAAGAGGGGTGTTGTTATCATGAGAAGACAAAATAAATGAATGAGAGCCGTGAACTGAGAGGACGCAACGTGACCACAGTGATTACTGTCAGTATTTGTATTGAAAGCAATGAGATTTCATTTGAGCTGCGATTAGTAAGCAGACTAAGTCCCTTAGTAGTTGGCTAATAGTCGTATTTGATTGGTTTCTTATCATAACTGCAGTTATGATGCAATTTTTAGTTCCTAAGTTAAGCCAAGCCTTTAACTCAGGAATTCCTCTAATAAGATGAGCATAAAAGTTAAATCGTTATCGTTGTCATTTAGATATATTAGTAGAGGTACTTCTTCAATTTCAATGAAGTGCATAATCAAATCACATCTTGCAAATCATTTGTAATCAATCAAAGATAAAACTTTCAATTTACCCCAAATCCCTGCCAAACTATAACAAGCGCAAAAACTCTGTGTAAAGCTGAAAAATGGAAAAATTTTTGTTTACCATCTGCACTGGAGGAAAAGTCAAGTGAAATTCAGGACTCGCAGCTAATGTTTTGAGAGCAACGAAAGAGCAAACAGAGCATAAGGAAAATAATACCAGAATTATTCGTATGCAAATCAACTTTGAGCAACGGTGTAAAAGATATATGTATGTGTTAGCTTGTCTGTGTATGTGTGTGCGCACATATCGATAGATTGATGTTGAATTGATGCCATACCGAGTGGGTTATTGTCTGGCCCGCATATAAACAACCAAAACAGGAGCAAAAACAAAAAAAAAAAACAACAAAAACGATAAAAAAAAACAAAAGTCAAAAGAAAAGTAAAAATTTCAATAAGGCTAAAGCATTTGTGCTGAGCTGAGGGCGGCATCAAGAAGAAGCAAACGAAGTTGAGAGACCACTTCAGGCAATTTATGGCATATGTTACCAACACACATCCAAAAACAAACACACACACACACACACATACCCAGACACATACACCCAAAGGGAATGTGACGGCTACCCGCATATGTAAATGCTAAAATAATACATGTGCGTATGGCATAAAAATTGATATGCCAACGTTTTTTCATGTGTGAGTAATTCTCAAGTAAAATTTATAAAGTTTTTAAATAAAATATAAAATAATGCAGCCGAGAGTCTAAAGCTTTGTAAACGATTTTTATGCCCTATAAATAGTGAATGGTTTATGAGATTCATAATTTAATATTTTAAACTTAAAATGATTACAGAAAAAAATAAAAAATAATTAGAAATAATTTAAAACTTATTTAGCTTCGTTATAATATAGGTTTTTATTTTTATTATTTCCATTTATGATATATTTATTTATTATTATTACTTATTTTCATTCAATATTGTATTTATTTAACTTGCATATTCTTTATTTTTGCAAGTTAAATAATAATCAAATGAATTATAATAATACGGTTCTTAAATCATTTATTATCTTTCAATTAGCATGTTGTATTTGATGACAGCTAACAAAGTGGTTTTAGTTTAAATTAAATTCATTTAAAAATTTTCCATATTCAGAAATAATTTTTTCTTATTACTCTGCAAATCGTGCATGCCGTGGCTGCCAATTACAGACTACAGGGTATTATCTATAGCAACTATGTGCAAAAATTATGCCGCATAATAAATTGAACTTTTCATAAATATTGCAACTGAAATTGGCAAGGGCTCTGTGCTCTCGTTCTCAGTTCCCAGTGCCATACTGACATTGTCAACGTCTTTGGCAGCTTTGCGGCTTGGCACGCCCCCCGTCTCCAGCAGCCCCCTTTCCTTTTTTGTTTTGCAAGAAAACAGCAGCTCAGAATTTATGGTTGGCAGCTTTTAGGCTTTGTTTTGCTGCTTATTATTGTTATTGGCACCAACAGTGACATATTAGGAGCGCCTACTCCACGCCTGTCGAAGCTCATTTGTTGGCCTGGTCCAGAGACGGCTTCTCCTGCCATATTTCCCCTCTCTTTGGCTGATATCGAGATGCGATGGCATCGTTGCTCGTTGCGTTCACCAGGATTATTAATATTAGAAAAAGGAAATATATTTTCTACTGACCGGCTGCTGTTTTCGATTATTGTCCTGGCCAGCGTCTTGTGTTCTATTTCCAAGTCCTTTTTGCCGTAAATTGTTATTGACAACGGAAGCAGCAGTGCGGCAAAAATTGGGCGTTGAATTTGCGGCTTGCTTTTCGTTTAGCTGCTTTAGCTTTGGCTTTCGCTTCCCTTTCTTCTTTCCTTTCATTTTTCCTTTTATTTTCTTTTCGTTGTTTTTTTATTATTTATTTTTTTTTCGTCTTTTTCATGGGTTTGGTCCATTTGTTGTGGTTATTATTATGGTTGATTTAGTGGCCACAAATTGAATCAATTGTCTTACTTAACCGAAATAAGCAATACATACATATATAAATATATATGGATGTATAGTATATACAAGTTTAAATTCAATAACGCCTAAGTGCGTGCTCAAATCAGATTAAATCGACGACAACGATGGCATTGCGGAAATGACAGCCCTGAATTGAATTAATTAATGCCAGTTGAGCGGCAGTTGAGGTGAGCGGAAAGAGGAAGAGGCAGCGGATGGAACGCAGTAGATTGCGCAAAATGAAGTTGACAAATGCTGACAGCAGCGACAAGGCACAAAATATTAAAATAATGTTGTAATTAAACGCCTCGCATAACTTGCCAAATGCTCAGCTCAAACTCACACTTAAACCACACACACACCTTTCCACACTCAAACCACACACACACACATATGTTAGGAGAGCTGTAAAGCTTGAGCAACAGTTGAATAGATGAAAATTACTCACAAGATTCCGGCTGCGTGTGTGAGTGTATTAAGGATGAGTGTGCGTGTGTTAGTAAAAAAAAAAATGGATTTACCACATACAACTTTGATAATTAGAAAATTAAAATTACACTGCACGAAAGAAATTTATTTTTTAATATAATTAAAATAATTTATTAAATTAATTTGATTTATGAGAATATTAAAATAATTTCGTATGTTTTTAAATTAATATTTAGTTAAGCTATTTAAAAATGCATAAAATATCAAGTAATTTTACATTAGTTGGCACTTTATTTATTTTGACAATTTGGTAAAATAATATTAAATATTTCATACTGTTGTGGCTAAAAGGTTTTAACATTTTAAAATATTTTTTTGACGAAATTATTTTTTTAATTATAATACAGAGTGTATCTGAGAAAAGCTTAATATGTAATGTATCTTGAAATTAAATCGAAGAGCTAAGTTTTTTAAGTTTACAAAGAAATTAACTATGAATAAGCTGACAAAAAAGCAAGTACTATTTTTCTAGTTAAAGCTAGACCTTCGCAAGTCCTTTTTACGCTTCAAAAATGGTTTTCAGTGCATGCCAAAACGAAAAAAAAGGAAATGAAGAGGAATTTAACGGGGCAAATGCTACACAATGACAATAATTTGGTTGCCTTCGCAATGAAATAGAATGAGGGAGATGAAAGAGAGTCATCACAAGCTGCTGGCTGGCAATTTGTAACCACTGTTGCCACCATTACGACCACCAACAGCATCAGCAGTAGGAGTTTCAGTGGTGCTGCTGTCTTCAACTGCCAGCTGGCTTTGGTCTCAACACAGTCTCACCGCAGAGACACCAAAACCAAAAACCCAAAATGAGAAATACACATGCTGCCAAAGTGTGATGGCAAAGGGGAAGGCAGAGTGCGGGATAAATGAGTGAGAGAATGGTGAATGAAAAGGGGGCGCAGGGGCATATTAAAATATTTAATTACCATGTAAACTTACGACTTTTGTTTTTGTTATTGTTTTAATTGTGACAACAACTGTCATAATAATGAATATGATGATGTTTGCCAGACTCTAGCGATGCGATGTTGGGCGCTGGAGAAGCTGGAGGGGAGGGGCAGCCACAGTACCGCAAAAGCAGCCTCCCCCACAAAACGCAATATGCGCCGAGTGCTCGGAAAAGTATGCTACATACATGTGAGTTTTGAAATGGATGCCAACCAAAGCTTTATTACATTTACTATGTACGACACTGTCAGTGTGTCGACTGTGTGTGTGTGTGTGTGATTCATGACACGTGTGCTTGTGTGTGTGTGTGTTTTTGGCGGTTTTTCTTGAAATTGTCTGGTACTTTTCAAAGTTGTTCTGCAACTTGAAATTTTATTTGAATTTTAATTGCAGTCTTTTCATTGCATACTTTTGGGCCGTCTTTGTTTTATTGTCTTCATTGTATATTTTCATGCTGCCTTCTGCTTTGTTTTATTGGCCTCAAGCAGCCCGACTCGCTGCACAGTGAGAAAAGCAGGTAGAAAAGCTGCTTTGAATTAATATCTCCAAATGTAGCACAGCCAAACGTCCGTCTGTTTTATTTCCTATGTATTTCATGCAAATCAAAGAACTTTTCTGGCATTCAATATTTTATTAAAATTAATCACTTAATATCGATGTAATGTTTGAAGCATTGATAATACAATAGATTACAAAAAATAACCATATTCAACATTCAAGAATTTGAATTAACCAAACCAAATCTAGAGATTTTTGCCCCACTGTGCGCTGTGTGCCTAATTAAAAGTGCTTGTCTCGGTCTCAGGCGCTGCACTTGTCCCAGGTGTTCATTCTGTTTGCTCATTGGAACTAATTAGTTTTATTTAGCCTCACTTATTGACTGACTCACTCACACTCCGGCTAGCATGCCTGGACAAACATTTTTCAATTGACATTGTCAGAACATTGTTAAGCGGAGATCCGCCCACTTCTCCCCCTTATCGGGGCTACTTAGTATGCGGCACACAATACACATAAAACATTAATAAAGCTTGTTGTCCTTTTTGCCTGGCTGAGCAGGCAATTCTTAAGCCAAGCTGAAGGTCCTTGTCATTACCAAGCATCATCCTGCTGCTGTGCCCTGTGTGCTTGGCATATGCTTAGCATAATTTCAGACGCCAGCTACAAACTTTGATTTCTGCCATCAGCTTTAAACGCGTCGGCTTAATTAAAAAGTACAACAAAAAAAAACAGAAAATAGATGAAAAAGTTGAAAACGTTTAAGGTTTCAAATTATGAACGCTTGAACCTGCTTGGACCAGAGTTCGGACCCCGGCCAGGGCCACGGTTCATATCATAATTCAGTCATATAAAATTTGTCTAGCGGAAAATTAGAAATGCCGCAATAACAACAAACAACAACAGCAACAGCTAACAAGAGCCACAACAGACGCCTTTGTAATTAAAATCGACAAGGAGAGAGAAAGAGAGAGAGAGAGAGAGAAAAACTGAGAAAAAGAGAGAGGGAGAGAGAAAATAAGCAAATCAGAGCGAGCCATTGATATGCTGATGAGCTTAGCTGTTTTTCCAGGCTCTGCTGATGCTTGACATTGAAGTGACTGTGTGAAAGGCACTGTAAATTCTGTGTGTATGTGTTTATATATATATATATGTGTGTTTATTAGAAATGTACAAGGAGATGAGGTGTGTTGTTTACACACAAACTCAGTGATTTTTATGCTTAGCAGCGAAAATTGAAAATGCCGCTTCAGAAAAATCTATCCTTAAAGTGGATATTGCCACCAAATACTGCACATTGGTTTAATATTGCAGCAATGTGATCAGATATGAGTAAAAAAACGTTTATAAGTCCATAACCCCATACAATTTTAAAGCTCATTCACGTCGCTTTAAAGTTCACACACATTTGTTTCAGGGATATTTTATATCATAACTATATTTTTGTGAATGTTTTCATTTATGTGAAGCTCAGCTTCTTTGAACCAGGTGGCCAAATTCTTCAGCATTAGAATATTTTCAACAATTTTTCCAGCTTTAATTGAACTTGGAGGAAAATAGTTTCTCAGTCCATTTTTAAAGAAAAGTTCAATGTGAAGCTCGAATGACAAATGAGAGTAAATGTGTATTTTAACTAGAAAACATCAATATTTGGGGTTAAATGTTCATATTCTTTATACATTTTTAATTAAAAGTTAAACTGATAACCACTACAATTCTTGAATTTTATTTAGTTTCATGTTATAGTGTTTACAGACGAATTGCCGTTCAATCATAAAGTTTAAAATGAAAATCAATTGGAAAACAAACAAAAAAGCAACAATTTCAATTTGATGACAAAATTTCTAACTCTAGGATACTCCTACCTTTGAAATCAACCACCCGCCACATATCAAACCCATGTCAAGTTGGCATTTCTCAATCAGTTGCAGACCACTGTGCGCCTTTTATTAAATTTCAGAAAGCTAAATAAACAAATGTGTGTGTGTGTGTGGGTTTGTACATGTGTGTGTCTGTTGATTTTCAATCGAATCTGAGGCCGAAATTTCCTTTTTCTTACGCTTGAAAGTTGTTTGCCAACTTTGCGGTTTTTGAGGTTGACATGTTGGTTGTTGATGTGACCCTAAACAAGTGAAGCAGCTGATGCCTGATTATGATGATGGTGCTGCTCTTGTTTATGGGGGAAAGAAAACCAAAAAGTTGGGGGAAAGATATGGAGAATTTTGTAAGGGATTTGGTTCAACAAATCGAGCAAAAGTTTTACAGAGCCAAAAGCCATTTGTATGGAAAGAAAGAATATGCATTTCCTGCCAGGCAATTACCTGATGATGGGCTACAAACAAGCCGCTGACTTCCAGCCGTCATCAATTCAAGCAACGCTCTAATTAAAGATACGAATCACAACATGCAAGCACTGCACAAAACGGACAACGAACTCGGCACAGCACCCCAACGAGTGGGTGCGCTGTGTGTACGAGGGTCGACTGATAAGTCATTGGACTTAGTAGGAAAACGAATAATTTTCTTATTGAGTATAATCAAACCAGTGTTGGTTGATTAAGCTTAATAAAGTACTTATTTATTTATTTATTTAATGCCAATTAAGAGCAGATGACCAATTAAGTAAAAATTTAAGAATAAGTTAATAAATATAAAAATTAAATTAAATATTTATAGTTAAATTTAATGTTTAACTGAAAAGATAAAAATAATTAAAAATTAAAACAAATCTTTCAATATCAGTTACACTTTTTAAAAGTCCAATTATGATGATGGAAAAAATAGCATAACCAATTTTATTTGTTGCAAAACAAAAGACCTTCAGATAAAATGAAGTGCCCAAAAAAGATTTTAAAAAGTAGATTTACTGACATTCAAATATTGACTTTTCTTAGTTAGACCAATAACTTATCAGTCTACCCTCGAATGCAAGTGTTGGACTGTTGAGTGGTAGGTGTAATTGATTTGCCGGCACTTTGTCTATTGCCTTTGTTTGTCTGGGTTGAATTTAATAAATATGAAAAACATCAAATTATTTCAAATGCCCAAGTGTTTCTCTGTTTGTCTATCTGTCTCTCTGCCAGTTTACTGACAAACGCCTGGCGTGCACGAGAAAAGAAAATATGCTAGGGAGTTCAGTTCGTGGTGCTGTGTGGTGTTCTGCATAATTTTGCAATTGCTCTACAACAAATCGCAGTTGATTGTTTTACGTAGTAGTTGCCGAGTTCTATCGTAGTTGGGGCATAGCAGCCTTAAAATATGCAACGAAACTTTGCTCAAAGCATAAAATCAACTCGCAGCGCAATGCTACTTGCCACACACAAATACACACACACACACACAAAGGAGCTGCAGCAAATAGGAAATCACAGCAACAACAACAACTGAAACGGAAATGCAAGGCATTCTTATGCATATCCTCTAAACAACTGCACAGAAAACGGAAAACGAACAGCAGCAAATGGAGGCAAGGACTCAACACAACTTGCCCCAACTCGTTTGGGGAATTGTTTTTCCTCTTGCCCAAAACAAAAAGAGAAAGGGATAGGGAGAGAAAGATAGAGAGACAGAGAGAGAGAGAGAGAGAGATGGGCCAAAGGAATTTTTCATACGCAAATTAAATCTATGTACATCCCAAGTTCTCTGCTCTCAGCTATGTGCCACGCCTACGCCTCCGCCTCCGTCTCTCTACATACACACAAATGGAAAGGGCCGCAAGATGCCTGGCAAATGCCTTTGCAAATATTCATTACATAATAAACTAAAACAAGAACAACAAAAAGTGCGGCACACAAATCAAATTGCACATAAAAATTTCAGCTATGCGTGGCATGCCACGGCTTTAGGCCATTTGCTGAGCGTGCTGCCAACTGAATGGAGGGCTCGGAACGGTGTGCCATAATATATATTTTGTTTATTTGTGTAGGTTTTTTTGTGGGAAATCAATGACATGTAAAAACTCTAATTAAACGCATGTTTCTGGCGCGCTCTGTTCATTTCCGTAAAACAGGCCATAAAATGCCACACACACGCACACACACATATAGTCTGTTACTCGATTACTATAATTGGTGTGTGGCAAATGTTGAAGAAATAATTGAAGGGGACTCGGCATACAAACATGTATGATATACGACTCTTCCATACCGATTCCAAGCTATAATACAGCGGCACAGTTATACTTGAATGTAATTATTGTGTTGTACAAAGTTTAGTCAATTTACGAATGACATATTTACATTTGCAATGGAGATCTGTTGTTAAGGAGCTTAAAAGAAACTAATATCCTCTTTCCATTACACAAATATTCACTTTACCTGCTTATCTACGCTATTAAAAATTTGATAAAGAAAAGATTTTAATTTGAATATTCAAGCTGAATATTTATGATTTTGTAAGTAGGTATTTTTAAAAAATTATAGTTTATATTATAAAACACTTTCTGTCCTCTTTTCTACATTTTAAAATAATGTGAAAATGCTTCCTGTATTTAATGAGAGAAAAAATCAGGGAACGCTTTTAAATTTAAAAGTCAATTTTTAAAATTTACTTTTTCAAATACGACATTATTTGCACTGTAATTCTAATTATAATTAAAATAAATAATTATTTAATAATTGAAGTTTTTTTATAAATTTTAAATAGTCATAAATACCGAATTCACACTTTTCTGACAGCTCAGTACACACAATGTAGCCCAACTTTAACCTTCTGTATAAGCCCCATTAAGTCAACCCTTTTGCCCATACGAAAAACGCCACTACAACTATATGAAAATTTATCATCATTAGCTGGTTCCCATCTCCTTTCCCTTCCTCTCTCTCTTTTAACCAAAGAATTCCATTTGCATAGTTCTAATTCCTTTTAGGCTACAGAGAAAGGAAAAAAAACAAATACAAGAATGAAACCTACAACCCATTAACCACAACAACTCAGTTAGTGTTTGTCGCATTGCCAACTTACTTAACTGGCAGTCTGACTGGTCCTTTTTGGTGTTGGCCACTTCATAGGGGTATTACCAACGATTTTTCCAGCTTTACTTTTGATTTTTTGTCGGAAGACCAAACCTCTAAAAATACAAATCATATTGTTTTGTATTTATGGTATGTGTTTTGCGTAGAAATTCTTTAACAGCTTTTTAACATGTAAATTCGATTCTAAGTTGACCGTTACACACACATACACACACTCACCTTAATTAAATTTCTAATTATTGTAATTAACCACATTAATATGACCTCATGCGCACCCTAATTTGCTGAAATTCCTAGCGAAGATCCCTTCCCCCCTTTCTGTCCTGCTGTCACGGCGTAAAATTGTGTAGAAAATTGTCGGTAAACATTTTTACAGTTTATTTGCAAAGCGTGGCGACCGCGACAGAGACGTCGACCAATCCCCTCCGAGTCCCCCCCTTGATCAACATGCCGCAACTGTCCAAGGAATGAAAGAGAGAGCTTGCTATATATGTGGTCGGTCCTTGTTGCCCTTTATTATATGGTCCCGGCCATTGTTCGTGATGTTATACCTCTGCGCGGTATGTGTTAATAGGGTATGCTAAGACTAGGAGATCGTTTGTAACATTTTCAGAATGCTATCAGAAACAATTTTAAGCAGTTTTTGGTAAGAGTATTATCCTAATATTAGTAAGTAAACAAACAAACAAAAATATAAACAAAAATTATTACCTGAAAGCAAAATTAATTCTATACAAGAACAATTAAATGCAATCAAATAATCTCAACTGCTTTTTCTTAATTTTTTAAGTGTATACAATTATTTAATAAGCAGATTTGGTTTTATCTTCCCAATTGTTTTTCACTTTTAAGCTCTATAAATTTATGGAGTTAATAGATTTTCAAACTTTAAAATAATCTAAATAAATCTATTGTACATAATAAAACATAAAAATGAAGGAAATTTGTAATTAATATCCTTTTTTTCAATTTTAATAGGTATGTTAAAGTTGTGTACTTTCTAGTCTTAACGAAATCCAACTTATTTCTGATTGTTGTTGCTGTTGTTGTTGGCCAGCGGTTGGCCTTAATGAGGTCATGTGTGTGTTGGTTGTGCTACGTCGGTGATTATGATGGCATGAAATTAACATTTAATTTGAGCTGAACTGGAGCGCCACCTAGCGGCTGCCTGCCTTACAATATATGTATACATCTCTCTCACTCTGTGTGTATTTGTGTGTGCTTTTGGCTAATTTATGCCGCTTGGCCCCATAGACGTCTGAATGTGGCATCATTAGAGGCAACTTTGTGGTCCCGGGCGCGCTCCATTGGACAATGGCATATAATTTATGTTTGTCTTAGCAGCTGCTTGCAAAGCTTGTTCACACATACCAGCACAATTACACACACACACACAGATATTGAATAGCGGGGCAACAAGTATGACGACCAACCAGTTAAAACTTTTGCGCCCAAAAAGTTTGGCTTGTCTGCGTTTAAGCTGCGACCAGACTAAAAACTCTGCTCCCAGTTGTTAAAAAAAAAAAAAAAAAAAAAAAATCAAAAACAAATTTGTAGCCCGTTTTTTCTCTCTCTCGCTCTTTCTCTGTCTCCAGGGATTTTTGCGGGCTAGCAAAAGTTTCTTGGCTTATCAATGCCGTCCGGTACCGCCCCCCTTTTAACCACCTTTTCTATAACCCCAGCAAATAACTGCAGATATCGAAATTATTGAAAATTTTAGTGCAAAATTCAACCTACATTACATTTTGTTCCATTTCAATTCGTTATGTTTCTTTCCCTAAAACTTGCCGTCACTCTGCGCTCATTTTGGCTCCTGACTTCGTAATATTCCCTTCGTTATTTATTAATGAGGCTTAAGCAGCGTCTAACATTTCAAAGCTCTACAAACCGCCTGGGACCAAGTGGAAAATGTGCGCATATTAAATATTAATTTCCATTTCCAACTGATAAGAAAACAGTTTTCTCTATGATGTAACCTAGAAATTTCAAAGGTCAACGAAATGCCGGAAGCGACTCTCCATTACCTTTCATGGTATAAATGCTTTTAAAGCTATTAAAGCTTTAACAGTTTCGAGATCAGCGCTCTAAGAAAAACTTATTAAATAATGCGACGGATTAAAGGTTATTCTTTCTTGTAAAATTGATAAATATATTCAGAATGTTTTCTGCTAGCTGAAATTTGTAAATTTTAATTATTTAATTAAAAAAATACTGAAAAACATTTAACAATTAAAATTAGCTTAAGCTTAGCTTAAAAGCTTAAGCGATCAGCTTGATCAATTCATAAAGTTATGCCTGCTTACATAATTTTTATTTAAGAAAATACAAAAAAAGGTATGTAGATACAAACGATTGGTTAGTCAGTATGAAATATGAAATATTTCCGTTGACACTGGAAAAGGTTCAGCACACTTTTGGTTATGCCATTTGTAGCTTAACCATTTTTCGTCGTTGACCCAAACAACACTTGAGTATATCCGTTGAAAAAAGAAAAAAAAAAACGGGTGCCAACAAGAAACAGACAAAGTTTAGAGAATAAAAAAAGACCAGAGAAATAAACCGTCAGACAAATTCCATGAACAAAATGAAATGTCAACACTAAATTTACCTTACACTTTTGCTATTGTCGTTTGTCGTTGTTGTTGTTTGGTTGTTTGGTTGTTGGTTTTTGGGCTGATTATTTTCGTTTCTAATGCGCTGAAAGCTCATTTTTCTTATTTGGGTAAAGATTCTCTTAATGGGATTTAGAGAAAAAAAAAGAAAGAGAGAAAGAAGTAAAGAAAAAACGAAGCGAAATATCTACAGACGGTCGACTGAATTGGGTCCGTAGATTTCGTCCTGGTGTGTAAAATGGCGCATTAATATGTTGAAAATGGACTTGCTGAAATTTATTTACATAAAAAGGATTTTACAAATAAGCACAAGGCACAACAATATAATATACACACAACTTCAAATGCCTTTGCCAGTGATTTGTGCCTTTGTCATTATTATAAGCGTCAGAGCGATCCCTTTTTTTTACACTACATCTCTTCTTTTCTCCTCTGGAGTCAATGTTGCCTGGTGACAGCTGATGTGGGGTTGTTGTTATGGAGAGCATCATATCTGTTACACACATTGGGCCGTACCAGATCCCAATGACCATAAATCCTTGAGAAACCAGTGCAAAAATTGTGCTAACAACATTTTGTGACACACTCAATTGAAATGCTTCTCACAGTTTTGCTGTTTTTGCACGGAGAGTTCATTTAAAATTGCTGCCAGCAGGCAATAGATACAAGAGCGGGCAAATTGCGGCAGGGTGGGTTAAGTGGGCAGATGGGGGGGAGTTGAAGAAAAAGGGGAAAAACAAAGTCGCGCGCACTAAGCAGCAAATCCTTTCATCCGATTTAAGTAAATGCAAACAAAATAAGTAAATAGCAAGAAGCAACACACCGTAGCACAGCCCCGCACTCTTATCTCCTGCACCCTCCTCGCTGGGGATCCATAAGGGGCCTAGCGCCTCGCAGCCGCGCCTCCAGGCGCTCAGACTCCCCTTCAACAACCCCTAGACGAACCATTCCCTCCAACTACACTGCTGACAGTGCCCCTCGACAGACACTTGGGCGAGCTTGTTAAAACTTTAAGTCCGTTTTACTTAACTTGGCTCCTTTGGCTGACAGTTGTAACTGTTTTGCTTCACTTCCAACTCTCTCTCTGCCTCTCTTTCTGTTTTGTTACTATTGCTGTCTCGCAGCGTAAGTTTGTTAATTTTTAAATGAACTGACGATTAAAGCCTTTAACTAAATTTTTCCTTTCATTTTTTACCCTCTATATTTTTTTAAATACATCTTTTCGCACGTGCTTCTCTGTCATTGACAGCGGCTCTAATTGACTTGCATTGTTTCTACATCTATCCATCTCTCTGTCTCTCTCTCTCTCTCTCTCTTACACTCATTATTGTTGTCTTTTTTACGCTGACAGGCCTTGTAATTAGTCAACTTGCTTAACCACTTATGCTATTGACACATGGCCAGAATCAATTTTTAATTTAATGTCTTTACTTTTTTTCCGACGTTTGATTAGGGTTATAAACTGTTAAGTGGGACTTAATATACTGGATTTTCCTAATTTCTACTCACTATAGACTAGTTTGAATGTGTTAAGACACTATTTTGTTAAATTGTTGCTTAGTTCTATTTTAGAATAGTTCAAAATTATATTTTTAAAATAATTATCAAGTTTTTTTTCTAAAATTACGCTTCAATATGGATTTTAGTTGTATTTGCACTTTATGTAGCATTTCATTTGGCCAAGTCTTAAGCGACTTACCAGAGACTTTTGTATCTACTTATTTATCTACTTAAAGTCTGATTCTTCATTTGAAAACCTTAAAGGCCTTTAAATTTCGTATGATATCAGCATACACACTCTGTGAGCAACAACAATAACCACAACTCAACTCAATTTAACTCGTAATAAGAGCTCTCAAAATGCCCGCATTACTAAATGCTTAAAGCAAGCCAAACAAAACTTAACCCAAGCCACAACCTCAACCCCAATTCCCAGCTCCAAAAATGGCAGCTAAAATTCAAACCCCAGAAGGCTGCACACTTGAAAAAGTTACCATGGTCTATGCGATATTTGCGTAGCTCGGCATAATTTCAAATTAATGCACTCAATGGCAAATGGCAAATGGTTTTCAGGTTTTCTAGTTTTCAGGTTTTTCCAGCTTTGCAACTAGCATATATTTACACAGTCATGGAAAATGGAAAATTGCTCAGGCCGACCAGTAAAACTGTGGACCAAACTGTACCATCAATTTCTGCAAATGCAGCTCAATCTAGTTGGAAAAGCGACAGTAGAGTTACCTCGACGGTGAGAGACCCTGCCGTTACACTACAAAAACAAAATAAATAAATTCATTAAAAATTAATATAAATACGAGTATTATTTAAAACAAGAGTTACAAATACGAACAATTCTGAAGCTCATGTTTTTACACACTTAGTACACCCTATCTACTGTTTAAGTACAGGGTTTAAAAATGCCAGAGATGAGGCTGCTGAGGTGGGTGAGTTTCATGACAGCTGCTGCAACTGGACGCGTGTTTTTGCGGCTTAACGGCGACTGCAACGACGACCGGAGGCGCAACGGCCATGAAACATGTGGGGCAGGGTAGAAAACTCTTTATTAAAGTGCTGCATAAGCCAAGGCGCATGCTAGAAAATTCTAAACAAAAAAAAAAAGAGAGAATTGTTGAATTGCTTTGACATTTTAACATTGTAGTCGTCGGCAGCTCTGTCGCCTGGTCGTCAACTTTGCTTGTTTTTGTTTTTGTCGCTGCCCCTGAAATGGCGAGGGCGTAAAATTGCCGTAACATGACAGCGAACAACTTGGCAAAAGGTAACTCAAAATGCGCTGCGAACACGCAAGTCGAGCGACCAAAAAAAAAATCAAAATATAAAAGAAAATAGAGAAAAAGACGCAACAAACCCAAGACCACACAGACCCAGTGAAACCCACGCAGCCAAAACTCCAAGTACAACCCAAGCATTTGCCTAATGTACTAGCTGCTCCTCTGCCTGTGTTTGTGTTGGCTTAGATGCACACACACACACACAAACATACATACATACACCCACAAATTCAAAGAGTGCTATGGGAAATATAAGATGGGGAAAAGAGGGCAACGGGAACGTTTATCTGTGCGCGCTAGAAGAAAGTTTTTCATAATGTGTGGAAAAGAACTTGCGCCAGCCAAAAAGAAAAACTGTCAACTTGACACAGGCGGTGTCCTTTTTTCTAAAGGGTATACGACTGCACTTGGGCATATTAAAATATAATTTCTAGGAAAACAGAATATAATAGTTATAGAGAGAAAATTCAAATGTAACTAAACAATTGCAACTATGGTTCAATTATATTCGTAATTATTGAAATCCGCAAAAGACTTTTATTATATTTTAATATATTATTATATAACTTTTGTAAATTTTTTGTATATTACTATATATTTCACTATATTTACTTTTGTTTTGCTATATACTATAATATAGTTACCATTAAATCATTATCTTCAGTTGAGATTTTATTCTTTTTTTTTTAATTTTTTAAAGGGTGTAAAAAAAATACAAACAATTAATAACAATTTTTGAACATTTTTATTTTACTTATTTTATACGATAAATTTATTTTTTATACTTTACAAAAGACTGACCATTTGATAAATGACTTAAGCAATATCGAAGTTATATGTTTCAGAATTATATGAACGATACAGAATTCAACATTAAACTAAGGAAATCTATTTAACACTTGTCCAGGATTTTTATATAGGAACAGAAAACTTATAACTAATTTTAGCATAGCAAAAGTGAAGAAAAACAGCTTTTTTATTTCTCAACAACATGTTGAATTTAAACACTTTTGTCAGGGCATTAAATGTTCGTTATTTGAAAATAAAGCAACTCATATTTCTTGTTGGTCTAGTTGTTTTTTGCCAGCAGCATTGCTTCGCCTTGCCTACATTATTTATGCATTTTTCTTTCGGCTGATGCTGGCTTTTAATAGTTGTGTCTGCGACAATGTATGTGTGCATAAGTGTCTGTGTGTGAGTGTGTGTTTGTGGGTGTGTATGTTTACCACATTGAAAAGTTTTCTTTGCAAAGTGCTTGGTACATGCGAGCGCGCAAATATGCCAAAAAATATGCTACACAAAAATCGCTCAAGTGCAAAGTTTTAACAATTGGAAAGTTTGCATCATGGGTGCACTATGAACAGGCGCCAATCCTCTCTCTCTCTCTCGCTCTCCACAATCCGTCCAGTCAAGTACTTAGTTAGAGCGTCAAACACAAAATGCAAACCAAGCGAGGGAGACAGAGAAAGAAGAGAAAGAGAAATTTAGGTGGCAAGCGCGTTCTTGGGATGCGACGTGTGCTTTAAGTGCTGGTCACATGACTGCGAAAAGGAGCTGACAAAAAATAAACTTGTCCTCAATTTGTGTACTTGCCAGTAGAGTTGAGTGTTGAAAAAAGATTGCACAAAAAATAATAGAAAAGTTAAAAGATTAAATTGAAAAAAAAAAAAACTTTAAGTGAACAATATGAGCATCAGAAGTTGACTTTTTCAGATTATCATTATGGTTTAATGTTTCTAAAATCTAATGAAAGTTTTTCAGGAAAGTATTCAAAATTTGGGAAGCACATGAAAAAGCAATATGTTTTCATTGAGTTCTAATATGGTTTCAGAGGAAACGTTGTATGAATTATAAAGAAAAACATTAAATTCACTTTAATTATTAATTTATAGTAGTGGATCACAGAGCTCAACGATCTCTATTTGATAGTATAAAATGCTTATAAGGAAAATATATGCTTAAACATCTGAGATTCGATGCAGAAACTAACGATCGTTTATATAATAATACATTCATAAAATAAAACTTTAAAGAAAAATTACTTTAATTCAAAGCGAATACTTGTAAGTTAAAGAAAACTCAACGATTTATCTTAGAATATGCAGTTCAGAGTCCCTTTGTTTTTGTTTTACCAAATGTCAAAGGCATTAAATTTCTTGGAATACATTGAATAAATAAAATAAGCAATGGGTTTAAAGTTTAAACATTTGACTGCGGCAGTTGTCAACTCACTCTCAAAGTTCAACTAGAGCCAAAGTAAATATGCCAACAAAGAGATATAGATAGATGGTTGCAGAAATCAAAGAAAGGGGCCGGGAGAGAGAGAGAGAAAATGGCGAAATGGGGCTAACATGAGAGATAGAAAAACAAGGTTTGCTTGGTTCTTTGCAAGTGGCAAGTGGCGCCACCTGTCGACCAATGAGGTGTGAAGATGAACAGTCGCAAGTGTCCAACGACGTTATTGTTGCATCTGAAACACACACACACATACAAGTTGATAAAGTATGTGTGTGTGTAAAGCAAATACGAAGCAAAAACCAAATCAAATGTGCTGATATCTTGCTATATATGTGACCTTTCCCCTGCACCCTTCTAGTTTTTTTTGCCTGCTCTAGACTGTTGCCTGACTTTAGCTGGGGCTATACACACCTTTGTGGAAATCCAACAATGTCAACTATGCAACACAAAAGCGACAATGCCGTCGCTTTGTCTGACTGCCAAAGTGCAGGAGCAGGGGCAGAAAAAGCTGTACCGGATAGGGGACGAAAGGTTGCACCACTTTCTTGTTCTTACCTCTCTTGTTGTGTGGCATACAAAAATAGCTCACTTGCGAATGGCGTTTCTCGTTTTCTCTTCTTTGTTCTCCCTCTTTCACTTCTGCTCTCCCTTGCCTCTTCTACACTTGCCACCTGTTTCATGTTGCTTTTTATGCCCGCAATTTGCATTGCCCGCTTTGTTGACGTCTTTTGCACTTTTGCTTTTTCTACTGCTGCTGCTGCTTTAAGCCACAGGAAAAAAAATACAAAAATTATGACATTATAATGCGCATTTTATTAAAACCCAATGCCCGATTTGCTAGCCAGGAATCGAGGTAGCCCCAAGCAGACGTAGCACGTGCCGCTTGAACCTTAACCCCTTGGCGTGTGCACACGACATGCAAACGGAAAAGCAACAACAGTCAACAACAATCGGCGGCGGCACAACAACAACAACAACAATGACTGGCAAACTACTTCAGTTTTATGAGGCACCCGCTGCGCGCTCCTCCCCATCAATTGACAATTATGAGGCCACGCCCATTGCCGTGCTCATAAATTTTGTAATTATTCCCCTGCGTGCCCAAAAAAAATGAACACACACGCATCCCTCATGCGAAAAGGGAGAGTGGGATAATCAACGATGGGCGATGAAATTTTTGGATATGAATATTTCATCTACTTATATGCCATATATAACATACAAATAAGCACCATATGAGTGAATGAAAATTGTTGCATACAAACTTGACTTGAAAACTACGGAAAATCAAATCGTTTCAGTGGGAAAATCAACTCGAAAACTAAGCATAAAATGTTTTAGAATAGAAATTACTGTATTATAATTACAGTCAAACTTCCGTAACGAAAAAAGTTCGATTTAGAGGGACCTCGAGTTAGGGAATTTTGTTTTTTTGTCCTTTAAAAGTACTACAAATTCATTCGTATTAAATTGTGAACTTTGTTTTTTTTTATCTTGTAGAACTTCCAATCTTACTTACAAAATAAAACAAATCAGAAATTTGCTCAGTAAACGCTATTGACACTCGATTTTGTTTGAGTTAGAAAAAATGCGAGTCAGAGAAGTTCGAGTTAGGGAAGTGCGACTGTATAATCGATTTTATTAAGTCATACTTTACGGATGAAATTCTTATTCTTCACTTTTCAAAACTAATCACACTCTCTAAATTAAAACCATATAATTAAGTGCACAGTATGTAAAACTTATTAATTAAATGGGAAAATAAACAGCCAGTGATCAAGACACAATCTTCATATATAAATATTTTGTATATTTTTAATATTCTTATCCTTGAAACTTTAAGTAATTAACTTTTAATGCAGAAATGGCCAGTTATTAAATGAAAATAATATCCATAGAAATATGTTGGTACGACTCACAACAATTTCGAAAGACCCCTGAAAGACCTTGCGCTGTAACCCTGAACCGTTGTCAAAGTGAAATAAATGAACTTTATTGTCACGCACACCGTCTACCAAAAAAGTGTGTGTAATGTCTGGGGCACCTCTGAAGGAATGCAATTAAAATTTCATGTACTTATAGCTGCTAGCGCACCTTAATTGATTAATGTAAGCCCCAACCCGAGTATAAAAAACAATAACAACCCACAAAATTTCGTGGTTAAAAGGAAAGAAGATGGGGCACACAAACAAATTAATTAAAAAATGCGCCGCGTTGTGTTGCGTTGTCTGCTTTTAGGCTGCAAAGTAACTTGCTTGGGCCATTTTGGGCCTGTCTTAGCTGAAGCTGGAGAGTGTTGGCCCACTGGATCCTAACAAAAAATAATAAATAAATTGTACTTAAAGAGCTTCCGAGGCACCGCAGTGCAGCCATAAACATTAATTAAAAGTTTTGACCCTTTGCTGGAGAAGCCAGCGGCTGCTCGGTGCAGAAGTTGAGGGCGAAACCTTCTGCTCATCAGCTGCAATATTCATGTGCACCGGTCATACAACAACAAGAACTACAGCAACTACAAACTACTACAATAAAATGCACTCAAATCTGTTTCGGTGAGTTTGTCGGAGAGTTCGTCGCTAAACGGCGACCAGAGCGGCCTCAATGGCCTTATTTGCACGTAACGCTCAAAAATTACGAGTTAAGCACTTTTTGCCAAGGGCCAACAACTCATATGAGTCATGAATCATTAAGCACACACACACACACATTGAGATACACCTTCACATGTTTGCAGCAACTTTTCACTTTTATATAAAAAAAACTGCGCGAGAATTTTTACTCTGCAGTGTAACCTGCAGTTGAAAAGGGCATGTGAAAAATATTTGATGTACCAAAGGTCTAAGGTCACCGAAATGTGACCCATTTCATAGCATTTCTTTTTGTGATGTACCCTCCTCACATACAAGCTTTCAACTAGCCAAGACAATTCTGAAATAATTAAGTTTAAAATGGTTTCCATTTGAAACAAATTTTAAAGTTTTAGAAAGAATTTTTGATTTTATTTCAGTGCTTTTATTTACTTTTCTACTTTTTATAGGCTATGGCAGAACTGACTTTGCAATAACTTAGACTGCATTTTTTCGGTTCCGTTTCTTGTAAAATCTTGAGCATAAAATAAAAGATAATGAGTCCTTGGAAAACAGGAAAAGGAATCGGTATTATAAATTAAAAATAAATTTTTTAATTTGGTAATTTTGGATGTTTTTTTTTTTGGTTTTAGAGATGAGTCTGCATTTTGAATCACTTATCTAAAATGCTACAACAGAATTTAAAATCCTTACGCTTTCTAGAAACAAATGAATACTCATATATATATATACATACCTCATAATCAAATACACATACTTGAAAATGTAAGTCAATTGATTTAGACCCATATGATTATTTAACTGACTTTAAAACTCTGGAAAAATTCAAATAATATGTTGTACATTAATCCTTAAATTCAGTATTTACATAATTGCATAAATTACCGAGAATGGTACTTTTTACTTTTTACAGGGTATACATTTCGTTTATAATTTTTTTACCACGCAGTTCTCGCTTGTTCATTTTTTTTGGTTCATGTCGAAATTTGTTGGCTACAAGCAAAATATGACACGGACATATGACGCTGGTCAGCACATGATGTTGGTCTTTGTGTGTGTATGTGTGTGTGTATGAATGTGTGTGTATGGCATACTTTTTGCATGCCAGCTTGGTTAGGTGGAAACAAATAAATAGACAAAAGTGGCAAACAGACACAAACAAACACTCACCGAGGCACATCAACTTGGCCAGGAAACTCAATCCAACAGAAACCAAGCGAACCACCGAAGCATTAAATTAACATTTTTTCTAATTAAACTGGCAGCAAGTGGTATAAAAATGTGTGCAATGACAACAGCACCAATGCTATGCCACACTTTGTGGCACTTAAAAAGTGAAGTAGCCAAGATTTGCATAATGTCGTTGTATTTGAACTGGAATCTCTGTCAACGACTTGAAGATATTTTCTTTCTGTTTCTTTCATTTATTTTTCTAGTCTCCTTCACTCTCACTATTTATTTAACTTTTTTAACTTTTAAGTTATGTTTTGAAAACTTTCAGTTGTTAATTTAAAATCTAGTTAATATACTAGACAGACTAAAAATGATTGGAACGAGAATGAATAAATTTATTTGAAACAGAATTGAAACGAAGCATTTTTTTTACTGTAAGTGGTTATTTATCTTTTATTATAAGCTATCATCCTAATTAATCGCAATAAGATTGGACAAATAGAACTGAAGTTATGTCGGATGAAAGTCTTTAAGCAATATAGCTGCATTCCATTTTTTTTCATAAAAATTTTTATACTTTATTAAACAAGTTTTCTGATAATTTAATAAATAATATTTCATATTGTTATAAATAAGTAATAGGTATCCTATAGTCAGCAACTCGACTATAACCTTTTCCGCTTGTTTTTACAAAAAAGTATGTTAGCTTTTTTGCCTACAAGTAATGCAATCGAAATAAAACAGTTTAGAGATTTAAATATGAGAGTCCTATATTGAGTTTACAGTAAAAATCTATTATGGGGCTAGGTCAACTTGTCTCAACGCCACTTTTTCAGAGTTAAAGTGATGCTCATAAAATGCGGAATACAAATGCGAATGCGCTTTTATTAATGCCGCATATCATTAGATCAACAAACATGGCCAAATACAATATAAGAAGTACTCGCACACGCTTTTAACTGCCAACAATAATAATGTTTTGGCATTTATCACACTTGCTTTTTCTGTTGTTGTTAATGTTGTTGGTCTAGTTGTTGTTGCTCTGGCAAAGTGACCAAGCAAAGTGGCTCTAAAATTTCAGTGGCATCAGTAAGAACAAAAAAAAAAGAAGAAAAGCAGATAAATAAATGTGGCAACAACAAAGAGCAAAGCGCCATAAATCTAAATAACAAATTTTTACGAGAAACGAGACCATAAATAAGATGTTACTGCCTTAGCCTAGTGGAAAAATAGTGGAAAAAAGAACAGGCCCAGTATCATTTCCCGGGCCCATTTCCCAGTTTCCACACACACACACCGGACTGCCAGGCAAAGCGGTAACAATTCCTGCGAGTTCTGTTAATTTAATATTATTACTTTTCATTACAACTGCCCCACAGTATGCGTGTGTATCTGATGATTACAGTAAAATGCTGTTAGTTTCTTTTTTTGCTCCTGAAAGAGAGGTCCCAAATGTCAACACATTAATGTCCAAGAGCCCCGGGGGCTGAGGTCATATAAATCAACATTTATCTGCCTCCATCGCCGACAATTGAAAATGACATCAACGACAACGAAACGGCCAAAACGCATAAATTCTTGCATCTTTTTCGGCTAATTACATAAGACCGATTCTGTAGCTATTCTGAAATATTTCTTAATATATTTTTGTGTAACTGCAAAACATTTTCACTTCACTTCAGTTGCAAAAGTATGTTATTAAAAGTCTTGCCTTAGATTTGAATTCCTATTTCATAATATTAATACGAACATTAGTAATTCTAAAAAAACAAAGAAAAACTTAAGATTCCCAAGAAATATAACATTCTCAAATTAATTTTAAATCAAGTCATACAAAATCTATTCATTCCTGACAATATTGTTGTAGTTAAAAGCTAAAACACACTTTTTCTTTGAATATGGTAACTTTATTAATTCAAGAAACTGAAATTAAAAACCATCAAATTTCAAATTCTTTTAAGAAAAAAAGTAAGAAAAGAGCCCAAAAAAATTTAAAATTGCTGTATTAGATAAACAAATGCCATTCTTAAGTGGACAAAATTTAGGTTATGCTGCTCTAACTCTGTGTAGTTTTACAGGGTATGAAAACGTGTCAAGTAGCAGGTTGCTCATATTTTTGCAAGGTTCTGAGAGCTGTTGTTTTGAGCGCACCTTTCACACGGTTGCTTCATTGCATTGGGCTAATAAACAAACGCCAGGAAAGTGCAAAAACGAACAAAAAACGAAAACGGGAATGAGAACAAAAAAACAACAACAAAAACAAGAGACAGACATTCACATTGTACATCCTGTCGGGCGAGAGAAGAGTTTTTTGCACAGTTTTGTCGCACCTCTTTTTCTAACTGTCTGTCTGTCTATGAGAGAGAGAGAGTGAGAGAAAGTAGTGTCTGTGTGTGTGTTTGTATGTGTGTGTGTGTATGGAATCGTATAAACCATTAAATTGAAATTTATGCGGCACTTTGCCGCGTGAAATGTTTGTACAACTCGTTGCGGGCTGCGGCTTTTCAGCAAAACTAACCCCTCTCCCCTTATTCACTTCGGAAGCACCTCTCTGCCCCTTGGTTGCAACTCTTGTTGCAGCGCCATAGGCGTTGACAGAGCGACAAACCGTTAGACAACAACATTTGTGGAAACGCCGGAGAAGAGTTTGAGCGAATTCTAAAACATATGCAAAACTGTTTGCTGTTGCATGTAAATGGTTTTTTGAACCCCCCTTCCCCCACCCAACCCCCCTTCTTCATCAGGCATTTGGCAGACGGAAACATTTGCCGGCTAATTTGTCGTTTGTTAAAATTATGACACAACGCCCAGTTGTAGTAGTGGCAATTGTGTCGGTTTAGACCCAAAAAACCCCAAATCCACCCCTAGCAACCAACCCTATTATGTCAACACCACGCACCTGAACTTAATACTAGAAAGTGCGTAATACTACGCAAATATCAGCAACTCATTTTGATATTTATTTTTATGCATTTTTTTTTTTTTGGTTTTCGCAACAAGTTTTAATTAATTTGCCGCAACTCCTGGGCAGGCTCGATCCAGTCACTTCAGCCAGCCCACCGCAATAATTCTCGACGGAGATGAGATGAGGGCACAAAAAAGTTGATGCTACGATAATTTGAAAAGTTTTCGCTTAGACAGCGACAGCGAGACAGCGAGAGAGGCAACATCGAAAAGTAGGTAGCAGCAAAACTCTCTTTCAGCCAAAATCGCTAAACCTAAAAACAGAAATTGCGAACTGCGAACTGGGAAACTGGCAAACCGAGCCAACTATATGAATACGACATGCTATATTAAGCCTCAAATAAATGCAGAGCCATAATTAACATATAGCAAAAGTTTTTGCTACGCTAAGCCATAAGCTGCCCTAAAACTGCTACCACTTTGCCCCCCTCCATTCGCAGCTACTGACTTACTCCCAAAAACCTTTGGCTGACTGATGAAATATGGCTACAAAAGTAGAATCACTCTCTTCATTTGTGTGTGTGTGTGTGTGTGTTCATGTGTGTAGAGCACTTTTGCAAAAGTAATTTGAAATTTACAACTTTCAGTTGATTGAGCCAAAAGTCAAAGGAATATCTTATGCTATTTAAAAAAGGAATAAGTTTTTTTTTAAATTGTGTATTAATTGTCTGTGATCGAGTTTCGCATTAATTGATGTAAAGCTAATTTACAATGATGCTGCCAATAGATTAGGTATTACCCAGTCATCATGCAATAAGGATAACAATTGGTAAGAATTTCAAATGAAACTTACCGGCCTAGATAAACTATTGTAGAATTTGGTATTTGCTTTTCAGATAAGAACTCACCTAATAATGAAGTAAGCTAAGGAAATGCGTAAGCTTTCGATTATACAATTTGCTAATCAAAAACTAGCACTGCAACAATAAAAGTAATTTGCATTTAAAGGCTGTTCAAAGTTATTAGAAAATAGGCTATAAACAAATCTCTATCTACCGGAACCAGCCCTTTTAAAGGCTATTCATAAAATATTATTGTACGAATTCTTTTGCTGTAGTTTATCACAATTGATTAAAGTGCTGGACATCAAAGACGGAAAAATAAAACAATTTTTAATTCGTTTCAAAATATAGATTAAAGTTATTCAATAAGGTTTAAATAATATTCGCAATATTTTCATTTAAAAATATATCACTTGACAAATATTTAAATACATACGTGTAAAAAATATATAAATACTGACTTAAACCAATTTTATATTGTTTATTTTTTCCGACAATTAAATATTAATAATAAGTAAAAACTTCCCATTAACACATTAATAAAATAGATTTAATTTGCTGATATCGAAATAATTCCACAAAAATATATAAACTATAGCATACCTTTTGGAGCACGCCAAAACGAAATTATTTGCTCTGTGACCTACACTTTACGACAAAATATCTATTAAATATTTAACAAACATACATGTGTGCTCCTAGAAAGTGATATTTTCATGTTTATCACGTCTGTCGGAATTAAATGATAAGTAACTTTACATTCCCCGACTTAAGAGTAACTTAACTTAATTATACATAACTTTGAATGCATACATACTTAATAAGTGGAAAGTACTATATAGTACATACACTTTATACCTAGTAATTATTTCAAGGTTTTGTACTCACGGACTGCATCAACGGTCGCTGGTGTCCAGATAAGCAACGCTACAAGGAAAGTGGCTGCAACAAAAGTGGCTGCCATCTGCAGACCCATTATATTTATATATGCGATGAGTGTGAGAGAGATTGAGAGTGGATTGAGTGGGGAACAGGCAGTTGCAGTTGAGAGGCAATTGGTGATGATAAAAGTTGATAACAACAACAACAAGTTCAAATGCTCTATTTATAATATCACTCTTGCTCAATCTCTCTTTTGCCTTCTGATTTGCCAAGCTGATCAGACTTACTCTCTTGGCTGACGCTCGCTCTCATACACGCGTGCTCTCTCTCTCTCTCTCAAATGGTTCTCTCGTCTACGCGACACTGCACGCTCTATTTGTGCATTCAGAATATGATTATATATGTGTATGTGAGTGTGTGAGTGAGTGGGAGATAGAGTTCAATGCGTGACGTAGCAAGGAGCGTTTTGCAAGTTTTGGGCGTGTGTTGTAGCAAAGAGAGTTTTGTTACGTGTGCAGTTGTGTTTTGTGTTCGTGTTGTTTGTGTGTGTTTTTTATTTTAGTTGATTGTGTTTTGTTTTTTTTTTAGTTAGCATTTAGTTTTATGAACGTTCGTGATTGATAGTGATTGTTCAATCATTCAATCATTTGTTAAATACATTTTCGCAAGCCGAAAATCATCGGATATTACAAGATGTGTTAATAAATGCGATGTCATCATCATCATTACATTATTGGCAATATATAACAGCATTTGATTGACAAACCAAAAGATTTCATTGTCACGCCCATCGTTGTTGTTGTTTTTGTGATTGTTTTGGTTGTTTCGGTAGTTGTTGTTGTTGTTGTAGGCGTTGTTTGTGCATTGTTGTTGGTTGTATTGGCATTATGTGATTATTAGTTCATTTGTTGTTGTTGTTGAAGCAATTCCAGTTGTAGTAGCCGTTGTTGTTGTTGTGATTGTTGCAGGATCATCAGCGTTATCATTGTTAACATGTGGAGGGAAGCTGTTGTTACTATACGACAAAAATTACCTGCTTAAAGTTGAACTGAATACTTAAAGAATAACTCTTAAACAATATAAAGATATGCAGTTTTATACTCTTTTATATTTCGTTTTATTATTATTGATTTATTTAGATATTTATTTGTGGAATTTCGTTTTGTAGACGCCTGCGAAATAAAAGAGACAGAGTCAAAGGTTGAGACAAATGACGTTTAACACTGACAAAAGGACACAAAACCAGAAACAGATCTCTCTCTCTCTTTCTATTCACTTTTTTCTTGCTGAGTGTGTGCAAATCTCATTGACATGTCAAGCTGTAAAAATAGAAACCAGCAGATATTTCATTTGCTGAATAAACCGACAACATTACAGTACCTTTTTTGTAATATAATTTTAGATAGAACTATTTGATGCAACTAAGGTTTATTTTATTTTGGCTATAACAAAGTTAATAAGACCTTTAGTAGTTAAACACGTTTTTAATTCGGCTATACGAATATGCTTTTCCAGTCTAAAATCGAAAATATTACATTTTAAATATAATCGTGAACAGAAGAAATTCAAATAAAAAATGTGTATAAAAAAATGGACAAAAAATTACAAAGTATACATGTTGTATAAATAACAAGTAGTTGAATTAAATTTATGTGTTTTAAAGTAAGTTTTATGAGGAAATACAACGTTTATAATGGATTGACTTGAGGACAATAAAGCAAATTTCATTTGATCTATAAATCAGCATACTAGTATCCATTATTAAATTATTTGCTCTAATGCAAAGCATTTCCTTGTTGTTTTTCCTATTTTCTTTATTCTAGTATCACTTTAAATAATTTATGTCGTATTCAGGATTTCTTATTATGTAATTTATGAGAAAAATCTAATTACATTCTAATAGAACTAGTTTTTATGAAATTGAGCAGCGTTCTTGAGAAAAATATAATTTAAAGTAGACGTCAATAATATACTTGACTGCAGCTCTTAAGTTACTCAAGAAATAAAGTGCAAAAAATTTAAATTTAAATGTATATAAGTAAATGACTGTCAAAGTAATTTTCACTAGCTGCACTCTCAATTTAGTTAATCACAGTAAAATCTAGTTGCATGTCCTAAGGCAAAACATGGAAAGGAAGGGAAAAGAAAGGATATAAATGGAATGGAAAGGACAACAGCCTATCATTACCTACACTTCTCAACGGCAACAGCAACAACACAAATTTCAACAACTGTTTGGCAATTAAAATGAGCTAAAAATGCCTTAAACTCGAGAGTCGTTTGAACTTCTGAACTTTGAACACACTCCATTAGACAGACAGGTTGGCAGCACTGCCAAAAGGTAAATACACAAAGTCACTGCACAATTGCATGAGCTTTGGCTACTTTTGATTTCTGCTAACCCTCATCCCCTCCTTCTAAGCTGCCCCTGCGTGTTGTTGTTGCCCTCTAAAGGGGTAAAAAGTGCTGCCCACTTAGTTAAACTAGTTACAGGCCAAAAATAACAAGCCAACAACTGCAGCACAGGCTTAAAACAGGCCACAGCCGCAGGTGGGCGTGGTCAGGCCCACACGTACAATACCTGCATAAAATAATATATATGTATATATGAGCATTTACTTATATGTAAGCTTTATGCTCTATATGCACTTGTAAAAATCAATTAAACTTTTCAAGTGAAGTTATAATGGCTGCCAACTCGCTTTTTTTTCTCTTTCGTTTCGTTGTTGCCTTTCTTATTGTTTTCATAGCCTTGCATTGTTGCCAGCGTTTGTTCTTGCTGTTGTTGCAGTTGTCAAAAGTTTTAAAATAATTGGATTTTTTTTACCATCGCACTTTAGCTGTAAGCACAGGCACGAACAAAACCAAACCGAACCGAACTGAAGCAACAAACGGAGACCCCAAAACCGGGGCTGCCCATTCTACAAAAATTAAAATTTTCTTTGTTACTGACAGCAAGGTATAGAGTGAGAGAAAGAAAGAGGGACAGAAAGACAAAGGAGGAGAGGAGAACACTTAATGCTGACTGCAGTCGTCGTCGTCATCGTCATCGTTGAGCGTATTACCCAATTTCCACTAAAGTTTTCAACACCAATTGCAAACGTCAACAGCAAGAAAAAAATATCCGGGAAAGGCTTTAGTCGAGTTAGCGACTATAAAATACCCGTTACTTATTAAAATTAATAACAAAATATTTTTTATTGCATACTTTTAGGAATTTACATGCCTTAGAAACTTAAATAAGCCATTACTACCTTTCTGTTTGTCCGATCTTGTGGTGATTAAGTATAATAACAGCTTATTATAATTGAAAGAGTTAATTAAGAAAAGTACGTAATAATGGATAAGACTATATCGACTTGACTGTTGATTCTGATCAAGAACATCTCTAGTTTATAATGTCAGAGATGCTTTCTTTGCCCTATTACATACATATACAATATACCCTTTTAAATATCATTTGAGTAACGAGCATAAAAAACAACAATAGCTGTTGGTTGGCTGAAGTACACGTGGCCTATCAATCGCCTACAATGTACAAAAGGATGGACTTCAAGTGCCTCCCGTGGACAACTCGACTCGTCGACGATTTAATGGGTTTTTATGCCGCACACGGCCTCTCATTATCGAGCGCAGATAAGACTTGAAACGTTGCAAGGTCTTTACACAAACTCATATATGCAGGTATTCAATGAGGCTATCAACATATTTGAAAGCAGATCTTGATTAGTTCTTAAGATTTATAATACCACAAAGTAGCCAATTAATTAAAATTTACTAACTATGAGTAATTTGAAAGGACAAGGGATTAAAATTGATATGAAAGTTACAACAGAGTAGCAGAATTAAAGCCAAATACATATGATTGTTAACTCTACTTACAGAGGTTTGATTTAGGCAAATGTGTCATCACTTGAATAAGTTTAAATTTGCATCTTAAGGAAATGTTCAATGGAGTAATTTTAATATGAAAGTTAACATAGCTAGGAAAAAAACAAAGTTAGTGATTTAGTTTTTCGGACATATTTTCATAGTCACATAAATCGTTTGCCACATATCATTGGTTGTTTGATTTGATTTGCTCTTAAATAGTGCAATGACATCAAATATTAAAGTAATAATACAAATGACTTTTTTTCCAATAAACAATTTCGGCTAATTCATCAATTTAATTCAATATTATTTCATCCATAATTTATTGAAAAAAGGAAAAAAATATACAAAAATAGATGCCGTATCTGCTGACGTATCATAAGCATACTTATTAAGTGCTTCTTCTTTTATTTACTCGTTTGACATTTCGCAAGTTGCGCAGTCAAAGGAAAAGTTGCTGACTTTTTGTCAATTAAACTAATGACATCTGATATAGCAACTGCTGTGCTATCAATAAAAACAAAGGAGAAATGCCATCAATGGGTAATGTTGACATTGCAAAGAGACAGCACAAGCAGAAGCAGAAGTCGAAGCAGCAATGTTTGGAAAGAACTTTAGTTTATCACACACGGCGTATGCGTGTTATGGCTTTGAGTGAGAATTTGAGTTTTCGGCTTTAAAGCAAACTAAAAAAAAATCTGCGTGCAAGCCACAGAACTTTATTTAAATTCGGTTTTGATAGACACGCGAATGGGGAGGTGGTTTTTGTGTGTGGGGGGAAGAAAAGCAACAGCTTTTCATAAAAGCACACACAATGCTGGAAAATAGTCGAAATAGGCGATAGCTTTTATGGAGGGAGTAGTGTATAAGATGAAAGTTGGAGTAGAAAGAAATTGCTCTCTTTTTGCCACAGCTGTCGACTCGGTTTTCTTTCTACATTTTTTTTTTGTGTTTCTTTTAAGTATATTTTCTTTTTCTGGTTTTTGCTATGGGTCTAATAAAAACACTTGACATCGAAACGAGGAAAGTTGCCCAAACAAAATACTTTGGCGACTGTGATAGAGTGAGATAAATAGAATCAAGGAATGTACATGTCCTATGAATTTCACTTTTAAGGAATAACTACAACACCTGCTTAGTTCTCCTTAGTTGAAGCAAAAAATATGAGAAAATACCCAGTTAACAAGTATAAAGAGCTTGAACATAACTGAGTTGTTTTTTTTCGGCTTAACTACAAATTATTTCCATAGTGAAAGAATCGATGTTCTCTCTTGAAAAGTTGGACAAGAAATATGAAAGGATGCTACAATAAAAGTAGCTACAAAGTAACAGCAAAAAATGATGAGAACAAAGCATACGGATTTACTGTTTTAATGTGCCAAGTAAATGTTCTATTCTTTCTCTCCTTTCCATTCTCTTTCACTCGCTCGCAAATCCAAATGCTTTCGGAGTCAGTTGCTATTTATAAAGGCAACAGAAATCGGATTAAAAATGAAAGAAATTTGTACACCGATTTCATAGCATACTTTTGAGCGTTGCAATTTTACAGAATTGTTTGAAAATATGTGGAAAAATATTGTTAAAGATCTACTTAACGTCCATGTGGCCTATTCTGTTGGTTTTTCCCAAATTTAAACCTATATTAAGTTGCCCCAAAGGTAACAGAAAGCCTGTTTAATAAAATTACAAATTTTTTACTAAAAATAAAAAAAATAAAGATCTAGTCTTATTGGTTTAATTCCCCAATACTAAACAGATTTTTTTATCTATTTGCTTTTTAATCTAAAATGTTATATTATTGAACCTTTAACATAAAAAGGACCGTTAATTATAAGTCTTCTTTTCCAACTTTTTTTAGAGTCTACACAATTCTGCTTTAAGTTAATAGTCAAATAAATAGTAATCTTTAACTAATACATTCATTTAACTTTAATTGAATTCAAACTATATTCCATAGCACTAAAAACTCCATAATGAAATAAAAATTATCTATAATTTCATATATCGACAGAAAACCTATAAATTCAATTTGATTTATAATAAGCATATGTTTAGCATTTATTTGTTGTTTTTATCAGTTTTATGTTTTAAACTTGACTTTCACAGCCAAATTTATGGCAAATTTTTAAAGCCAACTTTAAGTGTTAATGGAACTGCATTTCGAGTTGGAAATCAAGTCATACAATTCATCAAACGTATACTTTTTGCGCTATTGGCCAAGTTCTCTCATTTAGCAGCTGCCTGCCACAGTTTCCAAATCCCAAACTGTGTCAATCTATAGCGCATCCTTTACACTTCTTCTTCTCCTTTTTCAGAGTCTTCCACAAACTTGAAGCCAATGTCCATGGCGAACATTTCAGCGCCTTTGCCCCACAAAAAAGAAAAAAAGAAATCACTGCTCCTAAAACGATTTAGGCCGCATCGTTCTTACTAACACAGTCACACACAATGTACACACACACACATACACTTACAGAAACACACACACACACTGAAGATATGTTGGTCGCTTTTGCTGTGGCCATCAGTCGCAGTTGCCACAAACGTGATGCTAGTTTTGCCGCACAAAACAAAAGCAGGAAATTTGGGGCGTGAAATGCCCCCCCCCCCCCTACCCTTCCTCTTCCCCTTCCCAACCACTTTGAGTCCTTTTGAATTGAAAAGTACAACTACAAAACGGCCAAAACTGTTAACGGTCGCTTTAAGCCGAAAACCCGAAAGCAGCTCAAAAATTGTTGTTCCGCTCGTAAAAATGAAAATGAAAATAGATAAAAAATAAAACACACACACACACAGTCACACATATGAAGTGAGAAAGCGACTTCATTTTGTAAATCAATTGAATTTTCAATTGTGTGTGCGTTCAAGGCAACAACAGCAACAACAAAAACAACAATAGGAAGATGAAGGTAACATAAAAGTCAATGCGGGCTCAAATAAAGGAAACGACACTATTACCCAAGACTAGCAGCAGGACAATGACACAGGACATGGAACACAGTGGAACAACAGCAAGCACAGATTTTGATTTTGGGTTATGCTATCCCCCTTCTTACTCTCTCTCTCTCTCCATTTTTTTCTTACTCCCTCTCTCTCTTTCTCTCTTTGTTACGCGTGTCCTGCCAATTGCTGTGAAAATCGTTTCGTTTGTTGGGCTACTTTTTATAACAATTTTGTTTTCTTTTTGCCTCTTTCTTTCTCTTTTTTATCAATTTTTTTTTCGTAAGAATTTCTGTTTGGAATTGTATAAGCAAATTAAGCGGAATGCGCAAGTTGTCGAGGTTCAAAAGAGATTCCCCTTTTTTATTTTTTGCTAGTTCGACTCATATTTCATTTACTTTTCTTTATAATAGGAAAAGGTTGTTCTTATTGTCCCAACTTTTAACTAAAAACCCATGGCTGTTTCAGTTCTTATTACTGCTCTGTTATTTCCATTCCTGAATGTTTAATATTTGTGTATTTAAAAGTACGAGTAGCACTACAGATTTCTAAACTTTAAGTTTTTGTATTTCAAATTCAATTTTGCTTTAGTTCTTTACGTTTAAAGTACTCATATCATACATATGATTTAAGATTCCTATTCAGATCTACTACGTTCTTACTTTGTTTTATTTCCAATTATATTAATATAAAACTATTTTGTGCTCTATAGCAAATTATTATCTTATATTTTGTGCACTATGCATTTTAAATTTGTATTAAAAAGGTTTAACCTTACTTAGTTTCTTACATTTCTGTTTGCTTTGTAAAGATAGAATTTCCCTTACTGTTTCATGGCATTCAGATATTTTTAAAGATTCCAAATTTCACTTTAATTGCAACTATCAATAATATTTTTACTTAATATCCTACAAATATTTTTTTTCATTAACAACTTTTATTGTTTTATTAAAATTTACATTTCCTTTTCTCTATCTTATGTATGCTCTTTAAGAGCTATATTTACATTATCTTTGGGCCTAGTTCACACCTTTAAAAAAAAGTCAGCTGTAACTGTGTCAATCATTTTGGAGGTCACACACACACGCACATACACACACACACACACACACACACACACACACAAATGCAGAGAGATCTGTTTCCGGTAGCATATGAATGAATTTTTACCAGTTTTACGTATCGATTGTAAAACCTTTATCCGGTTTTAGGTGTAGAATTAGTTTATGTCGCATGTCGCATTTGTAAGTCAAACAGAAATACGTTAAGACGAAATAAAAACCCGTTAACCGGCACGCGGTAAACACGGCGACGTCTGTCGGAAGGGGCGGGGGTAGCGGTGAGGGGTGTAGCGAACAATAACCGAGGCAAACCGAAGACGATTGACGGATTCAATTTTAACTTGCAATCAAGAAAACACTTTTTCCTCAATTTCTTGATATTTTCACTATTGGTATTTTAATACAATTTATTTTCTTAATAATTTTTGTATTTTTTTTTTATTTTTATGTTGTTGTATTTTGGTTGTTGTTGTCGTTGTTGTTGTTGTTTTGGTTGTCACACACAGCGCGCTCAGTTTCTTACAGGCTCGTTACATCCTGCCAAATCCCGAAATTGTACTAAATACGTACAAAACTTTTACGATTGGCCAAGGCTCAGTAGCCGCCGCAGCGAGCTATCCGCGTCTGTCTTTGTGTTTGTGTGTGTGTGCGTGTGCGTGTATTCCGAGTCGAAACGAGCGGAAATTGTCGCTCGTGAGTTCGGCACTTGTTGTGGTGAGTTTCGTGCTCGAAACGATGCAAAAACGAGTCGCAGAGCTTCAACTTTCCAAATAGCTCAAAGCTAACGAAGAGCGGTAAAATTAGCAACAGAGAACGCGAGTGAAGCAGTTCAGTGCATTGAAACAAGTTCGAGTGAGTGAAAGAGAGTAGCAGGCAACTCAATGCAACATTGCAGAAAATATGCAACTAAAGAGAACGTGAACCGAGTTACTGTTAAGTGTAATTGCAAATTAGGCTCCATGTGAAATAAACTCAAATCTTCTTAGCTGCTTAAATGACAAAGCGACTCATAAGAGAAAAACTTAATTTATTACAATATAATTTTAATATTTTTATCAACTCAACTCTTAGTTTATTTTCAAAAAATTAAATATCTAAAATTACAATTTAAACCGTTTTTGCAATTGTCATCCAATTATGATTTTTGGAGCATACCTGTGTAAAACATAAAATTATACTTAGTATATATTTTAGCATTCAAAATGTTTTAATGAAAATAACAAACAAGGCTTCAACTAAGAAACTCTAAGAACTCAGCAGTAATCAATTCCAACTGGCAACTCAAAACAACTCAAGTAGCTCTTATTTAAATTGCAAAGTTAAACCAAAGTAGCGGCTTAAAGAGCCATTGAGTTGATAAAAGTTAAGACCACGTTATTGCTCAGTTAGCTTAAAGAGCAAAAAACAGCTTAAATGAGTAGCAAATGGGACTCTGAGTAGAATTACTCTTTATCTTCCGAATAGCACTCAAATGCAAAATGAGGTAGAGAACAATAGCTTAATGCCACTCCGAGTCAGGTATCTCTTTCAATAAAGTGTCACTCAAGATAAACACTCACTGTGTAGCGTAACTTTTTACGCCAAATGTCACTCTATTCGGAATTGAGATAGAGAACAATGGCAAACAAGCTGAAAGTGGCTCAAGAGCAACGACAGAGTTACAACTCAGCAACTTCAAGCACACTCAACTCATTCAAACTGCAAAGAGAGCGCCACAATAGACAGCAGAGAATCAAACGCAAGGCGACTCAACCGAACTCAACTCAACTCAACCGAACTAAACAACCAGACATTCGTCCAAATTATACGATCTGACGCGTCGGCTTATTCGGCTCGTCGTTCGTGTGTGGGTGAATTAACCGAAGCTGGCAATTCGCACAGACTGAGGGCAATGTAGCGTCAGTCTCGACTGGAGCGGCGTGCTGTGTGTTAAAAGCGGCAGGTGCAAAAAAGCTAGAATAAAGCTGCGTCGGCCAATTGTGTTGCATACTTTTTGGCGCGAGCATAAAATAAAATACGTTGTGGCGAGTCTCGACTGTAACTGAAGTTGAATGAATGTGAAATGTGAAAAGTGACAGACGCAGTGACAGTTGAACATTTGCAACAACTACAACTACAACAACAATATAAAGAACCAAAGATAGAAAAGAAAAAACTAGAAAAGTAAATCCAAAGCAGACGGCACAAGTTACCGTTGTGGTAGTGAAACTTGTCCTGATACTCGTCCTGCCGCGTCCTGTTGGCCCCAGGAGACATTTAACATAATAAAAACGAACGTGTGCGGCATTCGTTGCTGTTTTTGCCAAGTTTTTGTAACACTCACTCTTTGTGTGTGTGTGTGTTGGTTTTGTTTAATGCTAATAACACACAGATACACACGCACACTTGCACATTTGCACAGTGGCAAACGCACAGTTAGTAGAAACAATATTGCAAATGTGTGCGGCAAAGCAGTTGGCAAAAGTGTCGTAAATCGTTTAGACGGCAAACGTGGCAAGCGCCCAGGACACGGACACAAACACAGATCCTGCAGCAGGACGATATGTAAACGACAATGCCACCGTGGGAAAACAAAACAAAAAAAAAAAAAGAAATATACATAAGCAACTGCGAAAGGAGCAAAAGCAGCGCCGCAGGATGCTGCCGTTTGATAGCGAGTCCTTTGCGCATTTCATGTGAGTATAAATATCCTTCTGCCTCCATTCCCCTCCCATCTAGCAATAGCAAATGAACTTCATAACAATTTTTTTTTTTGCTTTTTGCGCGCGCATTTTTATGAGGTTTTAACGTAAATTCGAATGTTTGAATTAGGCGCCTGAGTCCTTGTCCTTGTCCTTGTGCTTATCCTTGGCGCGCAACAGTTGCGGCCGTGATAAATTTTTATGTGCGATTTCAGTTGTTGTGTGGGAGTGTCTGTGTAAGTGTGTGTGTGATCGTTAGGGTGTTGTGCTCATTCATAAGGCCAATTAAAGTGCGTGGGCAGAAATCAAACTGATTAATTTGTCAAATTTCTATATAAAATAAAATTTTTAGTGCCTTTTGACATTAATCATGTGATTTAGTTGGTGTGGGAAAATTTATGCGATTTATCGTTGAGAGAAATTCATGGAATTTTGGTTTTCTTTCTCAAGTTTAAGTAAAACCGACTACGACATATTCTGTAGAATTGTATATTATTTTATGTCATTTTGTGTAAATAGTGTAGAAAAAATATTTCAGCGCAAGTAAAAATATTTTTAAATTTCGCAATAAATACCAAGTGTAAAGTGAATGTTTTAAAAACAGTCTGACTTCAAAATAAGCCCAAAAATTAATCTGTTACATAGTTGGTTATCACTTTAGCACTCACACTTCCTCACTTGTTTGATTACTGGGTATATTGATTGCCAAAATGAAGCATGCAAATGAATTTTCCATTCGATTTGTCCAATGAAATATCAAAAAAAAAAGAAAAAGAATATTGCCCATCATTTTCAAATTTGATGCGAATGTGAAAACGACATATTGGTATTTTTGGTCCGTTTTAAAAGCCAAAAAATGCAAATGTCAAATGGTCACATCAATCCAACCAAATGAAAAGTCAAACAAAATTAGCTCTGTCACACATTCTTCAGAAAATATTTGATTCGAGAATATTTATGCCAGGCCAAAAAAATGGATAAAACTGAATAATAAAAGAATCCTAAAAATGTAATTAGAATAGATTAAATTTCAAAACTTGACAATTGCTTTAAAAGTTAATAAAACAGCTGTCCAGCTAAATAAAGTTGTGCTGAATTTTATACTGTTAATTCGAAGCAATAAATATTCATTCAACAACGTTCAATAATTCAATATATTAATATGCTAAGCAAATACCATAAAAACCTGGTCGTTAATCTTCCAAAAGATAAATTTTTCATTATTTATACCAGGAGTGTGGTTGAATTTCAATAACTATGTAAATCTAGCTTAAATAAACTTGTAGCCAATTTAAATAATATAGAAACGTCTGATTTAAATTGTTTATTTGTCTAATATATTTGCTTTGTTTTTTTTACAGATGCAAAAACTTTTAAAGACCAAGTAATAGACTGAATATTTATTTAAATGCTGAGCATGTAAGAAGACTTTAAAAAGCTGACAAGACGCTGAAAAGAAGTCAACTGATTCAGATGATATGCGGTAAGTTCTTTAAACTACATTTATTAAAAAATTCGACTTAGCTAAAACTATTTTTAATATTTTGAGGAACATTTTAATTCAAATTCATTTATAGCTCTAGTGAAAATTTCTAAATTATTATTGAACTAAGCCTTATTCCACAAATTAAAAGTCAATTAAATATTGTTTATACATAAAATTTTTTTAATTCATTTGAAGCACCAATAAAAATTCCAAAAATATGTGCAGATTGTCACATAAAATGAAAACTAATTTAAATTGGTTTGTGAGAGTTAAAAAGACAATTCGAACGTAGAGCTTGAAAATATATTTATTTTATAGCAAACTAAAATTTCCTAAGATATTTTAAATGTAACGATAAATTTTTTCATAATTACAAAACTATCAGTTGGCGCTTATAATTTTATAAATATGTATGTACAAAGTTTTTGGGATTATCAATCAATGTACAAGACTTGCAAATTTTTCAAAAGCGCTGCTCAAAATTCATTTTAAATTTGTATATTAAGATAGCAGACTCTGAAATAAAACGATTAATGTTTGTTATGTTGTGCTTTGGTTACTTAAATAAGTAAATACATCATTAAAATGTTATGCCAAGGAGGCAAATTATTGCTTCCTGTTTTTTTAGAGACTTTAGTTAAAGATATTTTTATTAACAAGACAACAAGACAAAAAGCTTCACGACTTTTGGTTTACACGCCTAATCGTTAGTTATAAACATAACTTCTAACGCTATCTTTGCATCAAAAGTTGTAAGAGGTATCCATAAACTGGCAATGGTTTTTTATAGTTGGCGCAAACAAAAGTTGTCGTAAAAGATTCTTGTTGTTCCGTTATATAGCCACATTATGTTTGCTTTTTATGGTGCTTAATCCTTTTTAACTACACAGCGCACTCAGCAGCTGATCCATTTGTTTTTGTTTTTTTTTTCTGTTTTTCTGTTTGCTAGAACAATCTGTCACTTTGTGACAATAATGAAAACTTTCGCTTCGCTCATGTGCAACACAACACGAGAGTTAAATCGTAAAAATCTGTAAACTGCGCAGTCAACGCAACAAGCAAATGCACTCAAAAAAAAAAATAAGCAAGCAAATCTATAAAAATAAAAAAAAAAAGAATTGGACAACAAAACGTGTCAATGATAAGGAACAAGAACAGCAAAAGAGAATGTTTCCCTTGCAACTTTCAGCTGCAGATTATCGCTCATCAGAACGGGGGGATTCCCCCCCACGATGCTATAAAAGTTTGGCACGTAGGTTTACAAGCGTTTGATGTTGCACACTTTTATGCGTCTTGTAGTAGTAGTATTAGTATTAATTTTCTGAGGTAACAACTCTTGGCCCGCATGCAAAAACACCCAGCTTCTCGAGTAGCTCGATTACCAATTTCATTTCCATGATACCTTCAGCTCATTATGCATGCTTGTCCGCACGTTGCTTTGAGCCAAAATGCCGGTACACACACACACACACATGTATACACACTCTTAGCGACTTGCTGGCAAGTTTTAGCAATTTCATTTTCAATTGACTGTCGACCAGAGCACGCAGTCAGTGCTGGCTAACCAACAGCAATTGAGCGTATGAAACGGCAAAAAGAAAAGAAGAAAAAAAGCAAAAGAAAGAAGATAGCCCTCACAAAAGTTTGCCACACACATACACACATGCTACAAAGAGACACACACACACAGAGATACAAAAGACAGTTGAATCCTTTTCTTTCATTTTGTTCCCTTTTATATTTGAGGTACTTATTTTATTAGAAGCATTGAAACGTGTGTGTGTTGCAGCATGTGCTATTTGCCTAAATATTGGCTGGGTTTTACAACATGTCCTGGGACAGAGAGAGAAAGGGGGAGAGAGAGAGAGAGAGAGATGGAGTGCGAGGGCAAACTGAAAGTTTTCTGCGAAATTACGCAGGACAGACACGCACAATTCATTTGCAAATAGAACAGTTTAATTTGTTGCCTTTGTGCTAACCGATATCCTTTTGGCCTTCGAAAAAGTTACAACTGAAAACGGCCGAGACAAAAGCATATGCACTGTATAGGGAACTGAAAGGGGTAGGGGAAGGGAAAGTAAAAGAGATGCAGCCCGCATATAACCCACACTCGACACACACACTCACTAACATACGAGTAGATGAGATTACTTTATGAACAGATTGCTGCCTGAAAAACAAAGCTCTATTCGATATGCTTACAGTAATTATCTCCATTTGCTCTCCGTCACTGTCTTACCTATGAATTGACTGTTTGCAATTGGAATTGACCCCCACATTGGTCTAGACACTTGAAAAGCTGCCTCAATTTTGCATTGGCACGTAACAAACATTCAACGACTAATGGCCAAATCATAGATTCCAGTTTCGAAAGCTTCTGGATATTGTCGTACGTACATATGCGGCAGAAGATTTGACAGCACTTGACAAATGAGCTGGGCCACAGAAAGTGTATTTTGGGCTAAAAGGCAAGGCAAGTGGATATGGATATGCAAATGTTCTTAAATCACTTTAGTGCGGATCATTTGTCTCATCCGTACGCAAATTCTTGCAGGCCTTTCCTCTTGAAATATTTCCATTAAATTTAATTAAACACTAATTATAATTCAAATAGGAGGACCGACAGTTTTATCATTATTCAGGAAAATTAGACAATCATTTGAATACTAATCCGAAAGCAAAACGTTTTAAACACCATTTAGCAAGAGCTTTAACACCTGTTTGGAAATTTTAAAATAAACTCTTGAATGTTTCTAGCAGGCAGGGTATTCAAAATATTTTAATACATAAACAAAGCTCTCTCTTTTAATAACGAAATAAAACTACTTACTAAGATTAATACTCAAGTTAAAAATAATAGTTCAAATTAGTTGGAATAACAACATTATTCAATTTAATACATGATTGAACCACAACTAACTGTTAGAATCGTATCGTTTACTAAAAGGTTCAACGCTTTTCATAATTTAGATTTTTTTAGTTTAATCGTGCTCACAGTCACGGTTTCGGCTAAGATTTCATTCCTTTATAGCAAGATTTTTCAAGTTGTGTTAAATACAAATGTTTACTGAAATTGTGGGAAACTTCATAGTGAATTAAAAAAGAGCCGTAAAATGAGCACGAATCTCTGCGACGAAAGCATTACGAGAGGTACGAATCTAAAGAATCCAAAGAAAAAGTTTAAATTATGCAGACTTCAACTTATGAAATTCTTTTTCATTTATTTATACACTTTAAATAGAGTTACAGAGAACTAAAAAAATAGAAATTAGTAACTGAAAATTATTTTGCTGTTTGTTTTTTTCAAGAAAAAGAAATTCCGTTTTATTCAAGGTCTTGTTGTCGATATTTTCAAAACATTTTTTTTTTCGTTCTTTTGCTGAATTCAGAAAAAGTTTTCGATTCAAATGACGTCAAGAGTAACTCTCTAACTATTAATTAATATAGTGGAAGCACTACTCGCTGTACGTTACGTACCTTTTTTTTAACCACTATCGATTTCTTGAATAACTTCGAATATTCATTACATCATCATATGTTAATGTACATATACATATCTTATAAAAAAAACCTCTTTACGAGGTAAAAGTCTAGTGACGAAAACAGTTATATGCCCCAAAATTTCTGATATCCAATTTTGTGACGAATAATATTAAGTTTGACATAAAAATTATTTTAAAAAAAATTTTGGCACTCGGCACATTGCGCCAAAATGTCTCAATTCTTCATACCAAATAAAACTCAATGTTTTGCGCAGTGCCGAATGCAAAAATTTTTTTTAAAATAATTTTTATGTCAAACTTAATATTATTCGTCACAAAATTGGATATCAGAAATTTTGGGGCATATAACTGTTTTCGTCACTAGACTTTTACCTCGTAAAGAGGTTTTTTTTATAAGATATCAGAAATTTTTGAATAAGATATCAGAAATTTTGAAATTTCATTCTATCAACTTTGTTTATTTTTTGTACAAGCTAAAACAAACTGTCTGCCAACACTGGTTCCCTTAAAACACACATGCCAAGAGCAAAAGCTAGTAGCACTCTCAAACTCTGGCTGCTATGACACTTTGCTGCTGCTGTATGCATGCTACTGCATATGTACATGCAGAAGTGTAAAGGTAAAAGGTATATTCAGTTAACAGGTAATATCTTGCTCACACGAAATTTGACGGCTATGTGTTATAGTCAAAAATGCGAAATTGAATTGCTACAACAAATAACATACAGTCGAACTTCCCTAACTCGAATCACCATTATCCAAAGAAAAGGTTCGACTTAGGGAAATATTCGAGTTATAGAGTTCTTTTTCCTAAGATTATTAATTTTACTGCCACTCATTTAATTCGAGTTACAGAGAAATTCGAGTTAGATAAGTTCGAGTTAGGAAAGTTCAACTGTATTTAACACTTATTTGAAACGTAGATTTTTCTTAAATCGCCGAAATGTGGGGAAAAAAAACCTTATTTCACCTGAAGCTTTTTACCTGTGTTTTAAGCAAAAAAGCTAGGCTTAAAGCCCTTCAAAATACATTTCCAACGATATATAGATCACATCTGTAGCTTCTATTGTTTGGATGCTGTGGCTTTTGGCGATTTACATGTACATTAACATACTGCATATGTACATGCAGTAGTGTAAAGGTAAAAGGTATATTCAGTTAATAAGTAATATCTTCCAAACCCATCGGTAAAATTTTGTGTCATATATCAAAAGACGGGAAATTTTACACACTACAACATATTGAAAGCTAAAAAAAATCGTTAGCGTAGTTTGAAGGTTTGCCTAAAAGCCCTTCAAAATACCTTTCCAACAATACATAGATCACGTCTGTAGCTCATATCGTTTGGATGCTATAGGGGTTTTAATTTTAACGGTTTTTAGCGATTTCCCGCTATACTAGCTTTTTTTCGAAAAAGTCGTAGAACAAACGTTTCAAATTAATTGCATTTAAACATTAAAAAAAAAAAGTTTTGTCCGTGCCAGGATTTGAACCCGAAACCCGAGCTGAGAATTCATGAAAAAATCGCACGCTCTACACTTTGCGCCACTGGCGATCATTAGGGACGCCTGTCTAATTATAGATTTCATTGTTACTGGACTGTTAGTCAAATGTAATTGCTGCTGCTGTCCTATTTCAATTCAAAGTAAAACGTATATATTCAGTTAATAGGTTATATCTTTCAAACCAATCAACATAAATTTATGAATGATATATCAAAAAACGCGAAATTTTACAAGCTCAAACATATTGCAAATTAAAAAAAATCGTAGGCAGCGTTTTCTCAAAAACCGCCAAAATCTGGGACAAAATATCTTATTTCACCTGTCGATTTTTACCTATGCACTTTAGAAAAAAAGCCTAAAAGCCCTTCAAAATACCTTTCCAACGATACATAGATCACGTCTGTAGCTCATATCGTTTGGATGCTATAGGGGTTTTAATTTTAACGGTTTTTAGCGATTTCCCGCTAAACTAGCTTTTTTTCGAAAAAGTCGTAGAACAAACGTTTCTAGATTTTTGGTCGGGAACAAGTCCTCATTCAAACTTTTAAGCTAAATTTACGATTTGATCCAAACAAACAGACAAACAGACAAACAAACAAACAAACAGACTGACTTTTCATCTCGTTTTGAAAGGGGCACCAAAAATTTCAAAATTAATTATCTTCTGAACCAGTGATCGGATTTTGATGATCAAGGTGTCATTCGACGCGTATTTTTGATTAGAATAGTAAAAAATTAAAAAAAAAATCAAAAAGGCTCCAACGGCCCCATTAGCTCCAATAATTTAAATTTTTCCCCTCCCACTTACACCTGTTTATCTCACGAACCAGGTGAGTTTCTAAAAGTCTTAGTAAGCACATTTGTAAGTTAAGTTAATACCTTGCGATCGGTATATAACTCGACCTGATCGGACAGTCATAGCAAATTTTCCATTCTTCCTGTGTATATATGCTAGTCGCCTTCGCACCCTTCGTGCTGCTTTCGTCACTAGCGCGGACTGCCGTCCGCAGTGATATCATTATAAAATATCCTAACGAGACGGTAACAGAAGCATAAGAAAGAAACGATAAAAAATCGCACTTAAGTAGGGATTTCTTTGAAAAATCAGCTCACAATAAGCTCGCAAGATATTCAAAAAAAGGGAAAGTTTTAGCCGAAAGTCTCGGCTAGAGAGATCTTACATGATACATTTAACAATGACTTACACATAAAATTAAGTTGATGAACTTCTTAAAAGGCATACGACAAAAACAAAACTTTTTCCGCCTTCATCATGTAATTAGACGCAGACAATTTAAAAGATCGCACAATTTAGTTTAAGGGGTTGCATGAAAGTTAAACAATGTTAGGCATAATCACACTTGATTCTTTCTCAAAATCAGTAACAATAAAGTAAAACTAATCTGACTTAACAAGGATATACTATAAGTGAATTATTTTTTTTTTTAAAACGTCAGTAATCATTTTGCCAACATTGAATTATTATTATTTTAGTTATTTGATTTGCACCTAGAATAAAATATTATAAAACTGCATATCTTTATAGAGTAATATTATCACATGTAGTTATTATTGTGAGTTCTTAAGTATTCATTCAATAATAAAAATGACGCTACTTACGTTGTTCAATTTCGCCATAATTTCGCTCTCTTGTGTTTTTCTTCTAACTCACGATTTGATCAGCTAGAAGAGAAAAAAATATAAAAGAAAATATTTGATTAGTTTTTAGGTCTACAAATATTTATAATAAACAAACTCAATGCTAACAATAACTTCTTATTTCTTTATTTCTTTGCAGCTCTCGAGTTGGAAATCTCTCTCTTGATGCAAGGCCACTTCAAATATATTGTTATTTATTTCTTTAAAAAATTTGTTATGTGCCACAACAATAAATATAAAAATATTGCTATAAATAAACCAATTTTCCATCAAAACTGCCAGTCAATAAAAAAAAAGAATCGAGTTACTTGTTGGAGGGTTTAAAAAAGCAACGTTGAATGATGGGGGAAAACAGGGGGAGGGGGTGGGGGGAAGGCGGTTGAGGTCGAGGCATGCAGCGGCATTTATGGGCACAAAATGATTGTTATTATACCTTCTTATTATTATTATTGTTATCAAAGCCAATGTCAAGACCTGGCTGAGGAGCTCAGCAGAACGCAGCACTAAAACGGAAACGGGCAAAAAAACGTGCATCGCATAAGGAGGTACCCCTGCCCCTCCCCCTCCTTCTCCTTTCAGCACACACCCCTCAACCAACAACTCTCAGAGAGGGCTAGAGGGCTTGTTAAGCCCACCTACTCGTATATTGTCGTGTGCAAAAATTTATGTTTTGTTTGTTTATTTGTTTATGCAGTGCTTTGTGAACTGTTTCTTCCCCCCACACACACACACACACACATTCGGCATATCGCTCGTAGCTCATGCAAATTTATACACCTGCCCTGGCGCCATAATAAATATTCACCGAAAAATATCTCATTTCAGCGCCTTTTGTCTACCTTCTTTTCGCTGGCTTGTCACGTGTCGCCATCATTACTGCACGTAGCGCCGTTATTTATACAAAATGTATATCGTTTATACCGAAAACCATTCCTCCCCCCTCTCATTCTATCTTCCACAAAAAAAACAAGAATGAAAAACACAAAGTATGAGCCGGATTGCGAGAGATTAAATACCCTTGATAATATATTTACTTTGTATATTTAAAAGTAAAATATAGATATAGCCATATAATTTATATGGCCATCTATACATAATATGAAAAAAAACATCTTAAAGATTTTGTGTTTAGTTTCACAGAAAGTAAGAAACTACTTTGCAAATTTCAGCCCTCTAGCTCCCACCGTTTAGGCTGTGCTTTTTAAATATAGGTTATATAAATGATACTGCTTGAATTATAAATTTTAATATAATTCTTAGCTGTGCAGCGAGTTTAAAATTTTAGAATCATCTAAAAAATTGACCAAATATAAAAAACAAAACAAGAATTAAAGTAGCTGAAAGTCGCTTACACGGACTGCGATTCATCAATGTTTTAATATATTTTAAATATCTTAAATCTATTCCAAAATATTATCAATTAAATTCAAATAAATCTCACACGGAAACACCCACAAAAAGGAAATTAATTAATTAAAATTAGTTTATTTTTTATCAAGATATGTTACTCTGGAAACTGAAAAATGAAGAAAATTCTTTTAATGCCTAATAAATAAATAAGTAAAGAAAGAAATGCACAAACAATAAAAACTTTCTCTCTGCATTTGCGTTGCAAAGTTGCTGACACAATCAAAGTACCCCGCAAAAATGAAACAAATTTAAATCATCCAAGGAGCATCTTATGTTGCTTCTTTTAGGGTTGGGTGTTTGGGGTCTTAGCCATCCTGCTAATTGTTCAATATATGTGGAGTGGAAGCAGCTGCTGGCGTCGATTTAGCAGCTCCTTTGGGGCATGCAATTTACGACACATGTGCATGGCAACAAAACATGGCCAGGCATGTTGGCCAGCTCAGAGAGCGTTACAGTTAATTTGTTGACAGCTTAGTTGGCAAACACTGAACGGAACTCAAGCGAACTGTACTCCACTGAACTGGTCAGCTCTGAATTCTCTACTGTCTTCTCCTTGGAGGCTACAAGACGTTCATGTCCATTTTCAGGGTGGCCGAAGAGCAACAGCAGCTGACCAAAGTGAAGGCACGAATAGGCAGTGTGCAATTGTAATTAGTGACTACTATGGCAATAGTTTAGAGGATAAGAGATACAAGATACAAAGTTGCTAAGGAAATGAGTTGGTTTAATGAAAATACAGATATAATGGCATTTTCCATGCGAGACAGCTAGTAACTTGTGTAATAAAAAGACAGATTTAATTGTAACTATTTAAATAAAATGTTTGTTAAGAAAAAAAAAATATTAAAAGCTTTTAAGATTTGGACAGAAAACATCAGAGAATTTAAACGAGCTAATAACCGTGTAAGAGAATCCTCGTAGCATTAGAAGCATATAACAGAACTGCAAAAGTGTTTACAGAATTGTTTACTTAAGGACCTAACAGTCATTAACAAACACTTTATTATTATACCAACTGGGTGATGTCTTTATACACTACAGTTTCACACGTTGTCCTGCCAACTGTCCCCGAGGCTGCTACGAAAATAACATACAAACATATACTTATATACTCTACATTATTTGTGATTTGATTATCAATTGTCCGACACGAGGAACTCAAGACCACTCATCGAATAGAAATAAAGGAAGGTAGAAAGAATAAAAGAAAATTATTGATGCTCCCATTTCGTTTGTTATAAAATACAATTTGGACTCCAATTTTCAATTGGTTTCGCTGCTACGATGTCAAATTTCAACGTCAACTTCGTCGTTGTCAACTAATTGGGTTTCAGGGCTCCTCAAAAAAAGGGAAAGCGAAGTTCGCAAAAAAAAAAGACAAACAACTACAAAAAGAACACGAAAGAAGCAAAAATTGGGTGAGGGATGTGTAAAAAGAAAAAGATTAAATTTCCTTGTTATGACTTACGGCTGAGCATAAAATGAGAAAAAATGACAAACATGAAAATAAATATTGAATTATTGAAACACAATACATATTTAATACACATATGAAAACATACATACTTCACGTATGTGCTTGTGAGGACACGTGGCCTTACTCAGTTGATAAGGAAAATTTTGTATATTTACTTATCAAAGGGTTTTCGGCGCAATCTGCTCAACGCGAGCTCATTTCAAATGCAGCTGACAATTTGCGTTTGCCAACTAAAAACATAAAATTTTCATAAAAGCCGCTCAAAATGCGTTGATGTATTGAAAAAGCAAGCAGGCTTTGCTCCTTTCTATGCGCTTCACAGCGCGCTGACTTCGCAACGAACTGTCTCTTTGGGGATGTTCCCAAAAAAGATAATCTTGGTATTTATCAACAAAAACTGTAATTTAAGTCATATTTTTTGGAATTAATCAGCAAATGTCTCAGATATAATAATAATAATTTTTTGAATTAATAATTTTGGGAATTAAACAACAATTATTTTGCATTTCCTTGGTGTGTTCTTAAACGAGTTTTCGCCGGAGTATGCCATCCATTGCACAAAGAAATAATTAAAGCATAAAATAAATTTTTCAAATAATTTAAAGATTCATTTAAAAAAAGAAGAGAACAAAACACAAAATTGTGACGAAATTGATTTTCGGAACACGCTCGCTAGCATTGTATTTAATTCAGGTTATTTTTTTCCTTCGTTTGCGCTTCGCTCAACTTATTGTCAGCGCAAATATTTGTTTATTTGTCTTTTGACGTAAGACGCAGCCACCGAACCACACAAGATACACAGCAACAGCCTCCGCACCACAGCGCACAGTGGGGCACAGTATGGGGGCGCTGGCTTATTTCGTTTTACGAGTGTGCCCAGGCCCAGGCAATATTTTGCATGTTTGCATACAAAATATCATATTTGCTGAGATTGTTTCATTAAAAAAAGTAAAGCAGGTGATGTTGTACCAAGAGCTAGCTAAAACTACCTTTGGGCTATGCTAGTACGTGTTTAGCTTTAGCACCTACACACTCACACATCCTTACACACACTCACACACACAAACAGAGGGAGAAAGAGAGAGAGAGACACACACCACATGCGTGTGCCATAAAATGGTCATATTACCAAAAAAGCGGTAAGTGCTACGCTGAGAAAATTGGTTTTTCCACGCACCATGCCAACCGAAAATATAATATCTGTGAAAAAAAAAAAAAAACCAAAAACACCCGAAGCGAGTAAAGCTGAGAAAAGTGTTTTGACTAGTTTCGTATGCGAAACAGGTGGACCGCTGTTGTGCACATAAAATGTGCTCGTTTCTGTTTTTTGTTTTCTAATGCATTGAAAAGACATAAAGCCTAAAAGCAGGCTAAAGAGTTTTTCCATAAAAACCAAAGCAAACAGTAGCTATATGAAATTCCTGCTAAATTTTGATTTGTTGTACTGTGTTGGATCACTCAGCAAATACATCTACCATGAATTTTACTACAAGTTTGCATTTAGTATAGTTTCCGTAAATATTTACATTTTCCCTAAATATGTAGTTAACTGTAATCGTTCACTTTCATTAATTAAGTTTTCATAGATTTCAGAAGGAGAACTGTGGTACTTGTATTGGTAGAATGCTCTACAAATAAACTCAGTTTGAAATATATTTATAAACATTTAGAGTTAATAAATTTAATTTAGAGTTATTATCTTGTTGTTTTATCATACTTTACTGTGATATTCGGCAATGCTCGTATCTACTCACTTCATTATCAAAACATAAAAAAACTAAAAAAATTTAACTTGTATGTAAAACATTTCGTTTTTTCTTTCCTCACATTAAATAAATGACACCCAGTGAAAATCGTCTACTTATTCTAAATATAAATAAAATATGAAAATATTTCATTTAAAGTTTAATAAACCCCTAATAATTGAATCAACTTTTAAAAAATAATTTCGTTATTTAGGTTTGATCTTAAGAAAAGTAGATATATGCTTGACACAAAATCGAACTAGACCATTGAAATTTTGTTTACCAATTAAATCAATTAATGGCATGAATATTTTTATACTTATTATTACGATTAAAAATTCTACAAGTGCTTGTTTAATAACATTAAAGTACATTACATAAATTTTCGTTTTTATTTCAGAACTCTAGTTCTAACCGAAGAAAAACTCTCTTAAAACAAATTTAAAATTTAAATTTGAAATCTATTTAAACTTTTCAGCATTGTATCTATTCCATTAAAATCAAAAGCATTTGCTTTTCACATTTTTAACTTGGCACATGATAACATGAAATAGAGCTAAACATCAACATAAGGATACGATTTTCACCTCATGACATCTGTATTTTTCTACCCCCCATTTCCAGTTACGGTAGAAACATTAACTTTCCATTTCAGTCAAGCTGTCAGCAGCCCAACTGTCCAGACCAAAACTTTTCCCCCCGTCCAGGTACAATGGCTGCACTTTGCTACCTTTTTTCTTTCCCTTTCTGTCTCGCACAAACACACACACAATCTACAGAGTTACTCAATTATTTCGTTGACATTAAGCACATAAAAATACAAATAGATGACACCCAGCTAAAACAACAACAACATTTGCCACACAGGACAACGAAAAAAGGGACCACAACGACTTCTTATAATGGTCACCTCTTCCTCTCTCTTCCTCTCTCTTGCACTCATTCTCTTTCACCCTCTGACCTCTGTTTCCCTAGCTCAGAATGCGATTTGTCTGCAGATACCTTTTTTGCCTAGAACGAAAGGAAAGACGGGGCCGTCTTTATCGCAGATTAAGTGCGACATCGTCATCTACCATCAGGCCCAAGTCCATGACCATAGCACTCGTCGTATTCGTTAGTTATACCGGGCATTGTGCTGAAATGTGCTTACAGCACATTAATTTCTTCCACCTGGCATTAAGATAATTGTCGGCCTTTGTTTAGATACAAGATACAAGATAATCGACTGAGCATGCTCGTCCCAAAAAAAACTACTGAATGGATCCAAATTGAATGCCATCAAATCGGAGAACGTTCGAGACGTGCTGCTCCTTAACAAATTATATTAACTTATTAGCAGTTTACTTGAAACAAGATGCATCGATGCAAATTTGTAAATTGAAATTGTGTTAAGCAAATTTATTGTAAAAGTGATTTTAGGATTTCAAATTGCCACAAGTTTTTTATAGCTTAATGGATTTTATAATTCATAATTTAAATTAATTTGAAATAATATTCATATATATATATATTTTCACAGTAACCATTAGATTCTGAATAAAAATACCTTTAATAAAATATGTATTTTCTACTTTTATTTAAGATTACAAAACAATACTTAACAATACTTTTTTATAAAAAAAAATGTTTAATTTTTGTTTTCCAATTACGTAGGCTGCTATATATATTTCTGGCCTAGGCAACAATAAGTGTTGCCAGGTTCAATCTGATATTTCCATTGGAAAGGTTGACATTTTTTAGCATAACATCACTCAGAACGTGTTGTCATTTAATCGTGAATTGTTAAACTTACAGAGCTTTGAACAATTCAATTCCGTTAAAAAAATGGAATTGACACGTGAGCATTTTCGTGCGATCATTTTTCACAACTTTCGACGTGGATTATCCAGACAAGAGTGCATCGATGAACTTAAGTCTTTGTATGGCGATCAAGCACCATCCTATGCACCGTGAAAAACTGGTATAACGAATTTAATCGTGGTCGCAGTTCGCTCAACGACGAATTCCGTGAGGGTCGTCCAAAAACGTCCGTTGTGCCAGAGAACATTGATGTCGTGCGTGAACTAATAATGCAAGATCGTCATGTGACATACCGGGAGATAGAGGCATCCTTGGGCATTTCTCCCACCAGCATACATTCGATATTACATAAACACCTGACCGTAAAAAAGGTTTGTTGTCGTTGGATCCCGCACAATTTGACAATCGCTCAAAAAAAGGCTCGTGTCGATTGGTGCAAAGAAATGTTGAAAAAATACGATCGCGGTGCTTCAAAAGATGTTCATAAGATCGTCATAGGTGTCGAATTTTGGATCTATGAGTATGAGCCCGAAACAAAATAACAATCGACCGTGTGGGTCTTCGAAGACGAGCCAAATCCAACGAAAGTTGTTCGTGGAAGAAGCACTTCGAAGCAAATGGTCGCCTGTTTCTTCGGCAAAACTGGTCATGTGGCGACTGTTCCGCTTGAGCAACGAAGGACGGTCAATTCTGAGTGGTACACCACAAATTGTTTGCCTGAAGTCTTCGGAGAAATTCGAAAAACAAACAAGAGAAGACGAATCATTCTTCACCATGACAACGCGAGCTCTCACACATCGGCTCAAACCAGCGCCTTTTTGACCGGCCAAAACGTCGAATTGATGGGTCATCCGCCGTACAGCCCTGACTTGGCACCCAATGACTTCTTTTTATTCCCGCACATCAAGAAAAAAATGCGTGGTCAACGATTTTCGTGCCCAGAAGATGCTGTTGAAGCGTTTAAAAACCATGTTTTGGAGTTGTCTCAATCGGAGTGGAAAAAGTGCTTCGACAATTGGTTTGAGCGCATGCAAAAGTGTATAAATCAGGCTGGAGAATACTTTGAAAAACAATAAAACAATTTTTGATGATAAATATTCGCATTTTCATTATTAGGCCAGAAACATATATAGCAGCCCTCGTATTATGTAAAAACTAATAATAATTTTTAATTTCTTTGCAATAGTATAATAAAAATTTCATCGTTATTTTAATTAAATTAAAAATTAAATTAATTTTTAATCTCATATATCGAAACCCATTTTCGCACATCCTTAAAAAACGAACATTATACGACACTTCAAACAGATTAAATACATTGACAAAATGTCGAAGAAAATGAATCAAAAATCAAAATGGCACAAAACCGCGCAAATTTAATAAAACGAAATCAACTTTTAATGGCATTGGAATCACAGAGGGAAGGAGGAAATTGAAGGGTATGGGTATGAGGTTAGGCAGTCACTTTGAACTTTGCTAAAGTCATAAAAATCATCCACACACACACACAGACACACTCAAATATACACAAGCACACTTGACACGCACACACACACGTTTGTAGACCAAAGGCAATTGCGTGTAATTTAATAACAAAATAATAGGAAGCAATGACTTAAAAAAGAAACAAAGCCCAAAGACAGAGGCAACGAGTGGTAGTCATAAAATGTAATCATAAATTATATGCCCAGCCATTTGGCATTGTTGTGTTTTGAAGTGTTCAGAGTGTGTGTGTATGTGTATGTGTGCAAAAATACGTTGAATGGTTGCGGGCGTGTTGTGTTGTCAACTGAGCCAATTTTTCTTATGTTTTTGTTTGTTGTTGGTATTTTTTTTTTTTTTTTTTGAAATATACTCAACGCAATGCCAACGCCTAAAAGCCGCTTAGTAATTGCTTATGAAATATGCAAAGGCGTAACCGCCTTGGACCATCCAGTAGACCCTCAATGCAACAGCGCACCACAGCTGAGCTTAGCCAAGGCACGCACCCTTTTAGCCGGAAATCTTCCGTTGGCTTTTTGCGGTTGGTCCGCACCGCCTTCGCAGTGGGCCTAACCTAGCATGACATTGCCACTTAGCGGCTACATTAATGGCAGCGCCAAATGGCACTCTCTCGCTCTCGCTCTCTCTCTCTCTCTATCTACCTCACTCTCTCACCTTCATCCCCATCATCGCTTGCAAACTGAGCGTGTAACGGCAAATAAACTAATACAGACGAACGGGGCAAGCATAAAAACGTAGCATACTTTTACGTTGCGTATGAAGATGTAACATTGATGTCTGCATCTCATCCCCCTTCTCCACGCTTCTCCCTCCCTGCACTACTCCCATTACCACTCCCATTTCGACTCCCACTCCATTTCTATCTGACTGTATCATGAATATTTAATGCTGACATGTACAAAGTATACAATATATGTTGATGTTAAGTTAGACATTCATGTATACATATGTCTGACCTTATATGCATGCATGTATGTATGTGTGTATCTGTTTATGTATATGTCGAAAGTTCGGAAAACATCTGCAAAAAGCAAATGACAAGAAAAATTGCATATGTAACGTGAAAGTTTCACATCTCGTAGTTAATTTGTTACCTTCGCCTCAAATGTAACAAAATTAACTGTCGGCCAAACAGTTGGAGTTCTTCATTGTGCCATTTTCAGACCCTGTGCTCAATAAGTATAAATGGTATTTTAAGTTGAAGATTAACATGCAGAAGAAGGTTCGCGTATTGTTGATTAGTATTAACAGTCCACTTGAGATAATGTATTTAATAAATTAAATCAAATATTTTTGTTTATCATAAAAGATAGTTAATTATTTTTGAACTTACACATTCATACAATTATTTATTGTGGAAATTGACTAAAACTTAAAAAGGGAAATACAAGGAAAGACATATTAAGAAGGCTAATAATAATAATTTACACTTTATGGGTATCCTCTCAAATACCTAAAAAATGTTGTGACAAAAGAAAAAATTTACCCTTCATTTAAACGTACATTGCAAGGACGAAAATGTAAATTATTTTAAACACTTTAAACAGACAAGACTCTTAAACTGCTATTTTAGTACAGACAAACTACTCTGAGCTAATCAACTGCACCCTATCAGTCATTACGTTAATGTTTACGCATTTCAGCAATTTTGATAATAAGCCAAGAAATGCGTTAACAAATGCTCATGTTATTTTCATCAGCTGTGTTAAATCCCTTGACACTCTATTATGAGACTCAGTCCAAAGTGAATTGTGCAAAAGCTTAATGTTCAAATCATTTAAACGTGGCAGCCAGGCGGGGAGTCCCACAATATACAACGATACGCAATGCCCTCATCTTTTACAACAAAAACAATAGCAACAAGAGGAACAACAACAGGAACAGCGGGGAAAAACAACAAAACAATTTAACGCTTTAATGATAATGATGTATGAACAACTAAAGACAACAGGCAAAAGTTGCACGTGTGTTGTTCTAATACTTATTATTGTTGTTGTTGTTGTTGTTGGTATTGTTGTTGTCGTAGCTGCTTCTGTTATTATTGTAGATGTGCTGGCAAGTTGAGTTTGAGTTGAGTTTGCCGCTGCCATCAACAACAATTCCGACGTTTAACAAGCTAATGTGCTTTTAATGGTCCGTGTGTCCAGCTGATTATATCATGCAGAAAGGGGCGATACGGTGGGCGGGGTAGGGTGTCGGTTGTAGGATGGTGTAGCGAGTAAAATACACAAATAATTAAAATTAATTATCTTGCAATTAGTTCACGATTTACTCATTAAGCAATGAAAACGCGCCCAAAGTCTCACAGCGCACAGCCCGACCCGAAAAGTATGCAATGCTTTGATGATCATCATCGTGGCACAAGGACGATGAAGAGAAGTAGAAGGTGGAAGGAGGACACAGTGCTCCTCTGTCCTCGTATGACAATATAATTATGAAATTACTGCGTCTAGTATTTCAATTGACTTGTTTTGTTTGATTTATGTGCAATTGCACAAGGCAAATAACGACAAAACACACACGCAACACACACACACACAAACAGATATACGCCCCCAAAGCACACACACACATACACATACACAAACATACGCAGCCACACAGACACAAGCACTAGCATAGGGTAATATGTCATTTATTACGCATACGCAGCGTGGACTTTGACATTTAAACAGCGTGAAGTTTTTGGGTCAGCATTCATTTTATTGACATTTAACACACTTGCCAAACATTTTGGGGCTCAACGATTTATGCGAAATCACCCCCATTTTGGCACTGGCTATGGCTTTTAACACTTCATTGCTTAATTGCCAAAGTTTTGAGTTGTTTAGTTCTTAATTTTCGTGTATAAACGTGAGTAGACCAAGCTAAATAGAACTGTGCGACTAGAAAATACGCTGTAGACAATTACATATATTCAATCAGATACATTGTAAATTGATAAGTAACGGTCATAATTTTTTTTATAAGATCTTCATATACACACCCAAAAGATCCTAGAGTTAAAACGATCTTTAAAATGTTTAATTGCCAAGTTTTGTTCTTAGAACATCTCAAAAAAGTGCAAAAGCTGAAATCATGATCCTATTGTGTGTATTCGCAATATGTTCTCCTATTTTCTCTTGTCAAAGTTCTTAACATAAACTAATTTAAAATAAAATACATAGTTGTTGATCTTTTTCTACATTTTCGATTCGATTCTATTACTTTACTTTCACGCGATTTCACACTGATAGAACTAAGTGTGTGCTCCAAAAATAACCAAATTCAAAATTGACTTGCTAAGCTTGATACCTCTCATTTGCATTTTTAAGGGGTATGAAATTTACAAATTTGTGAAAATTATATGAAACTCATCCAGCTATGGTAGCAGTATATGCCCTTCCCATGATGTGGCAGTTGCCAGGCAAAAAACTTAACTGTCTGCTTATTATTAAAAGCCAGCTTAAGTGGCAGAGTCAAGCTAATTGAATTAACTTTTCAACCCTGTCGCGTGGTGCGTGAAAAAGGCTAAAATAACATATAAACAACAACAAGAATAACGTAAACAAGCAGAAAGCAAAATGCGAAACAAGTTGCGCTAATGTTGATAAAGTGGCGCCAAGTCAAAGAGATTTTCCAATATTTTTTTTTTCCAAGAGTTTTGGGTGTAAACCTTAAAAAAACCAATAAGAAAAGATGATGAGTGCGGCTTGCATTGACTAAGCAAATGCCCTTGATAAATATATAAATTCATGGCTTGTTATTTAAATACTATTTTTTAAAATTTAAATATACTTAGTGAAATAATAATATAAAAAACATAAATAATTTAAATAGTTTAAGCCGCGTTTTTTCAATGTCTAAATAAGGTATTTGACAAATAAAACTCCAAATTATCAAGAAATACACAGAATTAATTGATTAACTTAACTGATTTTTCTTAGGAGTGTTTATAAATTATTTACGGAATTTTAATTCCCCTTAAATAGAAGTAATACAAATGTTTTTACTTTTTTTAAACCATATTTAAAACACTTGTAATTAATAACTGCAAGTGAATGATTAGCTCACTTATTTTTGAGTGTTTTGAATCATATTTTCAAACAAAGATTTCGTTTTTTGCGCTTTGTTAAACGTACTTAATGAGAAATTGGTTTCGTCATGGATGTTGTTACATATCCAGAACTAAGTAGTAAGCTTGACTCTATTGATACTAATAGAGTTTCATCAAAGTTGCCTTTCAGTGGTTTACCTTAATCTGCCAAAGTGACTCACAGTATCCACAATGCCGTTGGTCGTGTAGCGCTCAAAAGGGTTTCAGTTACTGACTGGGTAAAACATTAGTATGAAGAGGAAGTGGAAGTGATATTATAGGGATGTTGGGGGCGTGTTTTGTGTCCATGTTTCGTGTACTGGCAAACACGCTGCTTCTACCGTCCTTGTGTTGAGTATCCTGGCTATCGGTTTACGCGCTATGCTTCGTTAAGTGCATTTTGAATTTTTAATGCTGCGCGCTCTTCAAAACTTGCACAAAGCGTTGAAGCAACGCTGAAGATGGACATGGACATAGACGGGGGATCAAAAGGGGTTCGATTGCCAACACCAGTGGCAGTGTAAGGTGACTACAATCTCTCGACTTAGCTCAAGGGTCGCTGATTAATTCGCTTTATTAAAAAACCATGCGGCTAGAAATACGCACTTGACTTTTTTGCAGCTGTTGCGCAAACAAAAATAATCAACACAAATTACGCGCAGCACAACGTAAATATGCCAAGTTACAGATTTTGCCTCGTCCTTTCTCCGTCTCCCTTTTCTCTTGGCATCCTGGGCCAATCCCCAATCCCAGGGCAATTAATTTTTAATCTTCGCTAAGCATTTGCAACAAATTGTGAACAAACCAGCACGCGGCTATCTACACTCGACTGAAAGCCGTAAAAATTAAAGGAGAAGGTGATGAGAGAAGAGAAGAGAAGAAAAAAAAGGGGTAAAAGATTGCGTTTTGCGTATGTTTCGTAGCCACATATTTGACTAAATTTTATGTTGGCTTTCTTTTTTTTAATTTTTTATACCCTGTAAATAAATTATCGAGGTGCATGTGGTATATTTTAAATACTAGCACTTATTGATCCAATTGGGTTTCATAGGCTTACCCCAATTCTTGAAACAAATGTTGAATCAATTAACTATTTTTATACTTTCAGTTATAATTTTATCCAGGGGATTAACACCCTAACCGAAACCGTGACCTTTAACCGGTAAAAACCGATTGAAATTTAAAACCGTAACTGAAACCGTAACCGAAAACAAAATTTTCATTTGACCGAAACCTTAAAACCGAAACTCTGTAAACCGAAATAACCGTTTAGTAACCGTTTCATTTATAAGAGTTAATTTCGGGTTTTTATACATTAAATAAAAATTAATAAAGCAACTTAGAAATAATTAAAAACTAAAAAATTTGAACAGTTTTGATTTTTTCCGACTCATAAGTCTTTTTAGCGATCTCTAATATTTTTTTATTAGTTTCGTATTTTATTTTTGATCTACTTTTTAATTTTGATTTTAATTTTCTTATGTTGAGTATTGAATTTTTATTTGTGTTACTCATGATCGAATTTTCATAGCATTGAGTGAGCGCACATAAAATAAATTTGTTAAATGAAATATACATATTTGTACAAAGAACATTTTTTTTTGTGAACCGAAACCATAACGCTATTTCCGATAACCGGTACAACCGAAAACGTAAATGCGAACATTACCGAAAACGTAACTGAAACCGATATTCGTTACGGTTTTAATCCCTGATTAACTGTATATAATTTTATTTTATTTGTAAATCATTTAAAAGGTTCGGTTTATGATGCGCTCAACTGATTTGCTTAAAAGATATCTGTTAGTCAAGCACGATTAATAGACATATTCTTAGAAATGTACTTTTTTTTTGTTTCTGACTTCTTTTTTCATGATTTGCAAAAGTGCCAACAGCAGTGTAAAGGAACTTAGCCCAAGCCAAGGGGATTAATAAAAGGATTACGCAGCGGAAAATGCCAGCTGCGTTGTTGCCGGCATCAACTTGGCAATGGCAATGGCAATGCCAATGCGGATGCGGATGCGGTTAAGGATGTGAATGTGTATGTGAATTCAACTGATGGCAATTTGTAGCGCCACTTGCCTACATAGACCAAGAGAAACAGAGACACTGGGGCGGAATGCGGTGTACATTGGTGTGGGGCACTTGCAGCAGGGTCTAATTGCGTTTCGCCTTGGCAGGCGGCTCTTCTACGCCCGCAATCTGCCAGGCTGCAGTTTTTGGGGCCAAGAGCCTGGTACTGATGCTGCCACAGTATGCATGGTCATATATTAAAAATAATCCATTCGATATCTGTTTTAATACTTCAAATTTATAGCAGCCGCTTACAGCAACAACAACAACAACAACAACATCAACAGTAACAACAGCAATGACACAGTAACAGCAACAACGACAACAACAACTCACTGTCATTTTGAAGGGCTTTTAGCTTGATATTTTATTGCTTAAAGGATGTGCTGGGCATCAGCATACGAGGGTAGTTTGTAATGTAATTAGTAATTTTAATTTTAAAAATGGTTGCAGCTTGACTGTTTTGAACTCTCCGAGTAACGAAATCTTTAGTCGCTCTCAAAAGTTGATTTTTAATTAGTTATTTTTAAATATACAGTTGAACTTCCCTAACTCGAATTTCTCTAACTCGAATTTCTCTGTAACTCGAACTAAATGAGTGGCAGTAAAATTAATAATCCAAGGAAAAAGAACTCTATAACTCGAATATCTCCCTAACTCGAACCTTTTCTTTGGATAATGGTGATTCGAGTTAGGGAAGTTCGACTGTATATATATTTTAAAATTTTAATATAATTTAATAATTAACTAATTTTATGAATCCCTGAAAATTTGAAAATATAACTATTTATTAAAATTAAATATCTGTATCAAATAAAAAGGCAAACATATTTTCGAGCTTAATTTATGTACTTATGTACAGATTTCGAGAAAATATAAATCAATCTACGTCTACAAATCTACAGATATTTGTGGAATTCATCTGAAATATGTTTTTCAATTTAAGGTATTTTTTAAAGTACTCAAATTATTTTAAAAGGCAATGCATTTGAATTACAAAATGCACTTTCTATGCATGAAAATACTTCATTGATGCATATTTGTATGGCTGCCCTCGCATAACGCGTTTCGGCCATTGTTTTTTATATGCGGAGCCATTTTAATAATAACATTTGTCTTCGGCTGCGGTTTTTTATGGGCCACGGCGCTGATTTGCTTACAATTGACATAAAGGGGGATCATATGAGTTATGTTATAACTGCGAGGGCTTTGCGAGCAGCCAGAGAACTCCAGATAAGCCCCACTCAATCAGCATAAAAGTATGCTATGCTATGCAATGTATTCTGGGTTTGGCAATTGCGGTATGAGAGAAGGAGCTGGATGAAGTAACGCAGCTAAAGCCAAAGCCGAAGTCAAAGCAGCTGCCGTTAATCAGAAACTGCAAGTACAGTAGAAAAAACAACAAGAACAACATTGAAAGAGAGAATTCTAAATTGGAACTTGCCAGAACACGCACGCATTTAATTAAAGTAAAAGCTTTGGTTTTTCTCTATTTTTTCATCTAGTTTTTAATTTTTTTCTTCATTCTGTTGTTTTTTTATACTATATGCATTTTTTTTTTCGGTTGCGAAAAAAATGTGGTCGCCAAGGGATGCGTCCGTTTGTTACAGTTGCAAGGATAATAACGTGCAATTTATATGCGTGCCATTTTTTAGAAGCCAAGCGCAAAGGCGAGTTTTGGCTTTCAGCGAGTGAAGACACATTTGACTCATTGCTTCATGTTCTGACTCAGATTCCTGCTGGAGGGGTTAAACGAGTTACAACTGTAAAGGGGTTGATAACTGTTCATTCTTTAAAACTTGGGGTAGGTTTTATAGTGCAATGAGTGCACATACTTCCTCATTATACTATAATCTTCTTCTCCTTTAAAACCAGGGTTCAAAAGTTGGCTATGTCTATTATGGCGAAAATGGAGAGTTCATTGAGGGGTTGGTATTGTTTTAAACGTATAACAAAATCAAAAATATGCAAGACTATTTAGTATTATACAAAATATGATATAATAGTTATACCAAAATGTGCTCTTTAGGGGATAATAAAGATTGCAAGGGTAGAAAAGTTGATTTGAAAACCCAATAATGTTATACGTGGTTTGTATAGATGCTATTGCAGTATATAACATTACATGCATATAACACTCGCAATTTTGAGCTGTTATACAGCTTATGACATTGAAGAGTAGTATACAATACCGTAAAAAGTTGTTATAATGCAATATGCCACTAAAGTATTCTATTAACTATAATATTCGCAAGTATAGGATGTTATACATTATAACAGTATAAGAATAAAGAGTGAAGCACCAATTTTAAACTGATTTCTAAAATGTGTTATACATATTAATAATAAGACTTGTTAATTTAAGAGATAATTTAAACTTATTTTTAGTTCTGACACATTAAAAATGTTTTAGTTGCAGTTAATATGTTTGAGACCAAATCTCAAACCTTTTTAGGATTTAAGAGGTTGAAGCTTTGGTAAATTTATATAATATAAAGAATTGTTAAAAGAAGGTTTAAATATTGAATACATGTGTTGCAGAAACAACAACTTCAAAATAAATTGAATAGGAAGGCACACTTGTTATATTGAACTTCCGTGTAGGGTTGAAAGGTTGAGAACCTGACATTCAAAAAGTTTCTAATATTGTAAGGGTTGCAGTAGCACAGACTGAGGTATTACAGCTAAAGCTTTTCGACCTAAATAGGAGAGACGTGACTAAAGTCTACACAGCTTTAAAGCTCTTGTAAGCTTTAATGCTATAAAAAGTATGGTTTATTGCAGCTAAAATTCAGTTTATGGTAACAGAAAAACATAGAATATTTTTGCTATAAATATAAGTAGAAGTTGGACTAAAATAATTTACTGATAACAATTATTAAGATAATGAAATAAATTTATGTGTAATTAATTTTATAATAACAGAAAAAACATACAATTGTGTGTACGTAAAAGTCGAACTAAAAACTCATTTCACAATCTTATAAGATTTTGTAGGTCAGTATTTGAACCAGATAGACAATGGTCTTATCTATACAAAATAAATCATGTTGAAGTTTGAACAATTCGTTTTTACTTAACATTTCAATGTACTTTAAGTTGACCAAGGTTTTGCGGAAACAAACAGCAAATAAGTTGTAGAGAGACAAGCAAAAGCAAAAGCCTGCCAAAAGTTGCCAAAGCTTATCAATATGATGTTCCTTAAGTATGCGTATGTCAAGTGGCTTATATTTGGGCTTAGTCGTAGGCGTTGCTAAAAGCCAAACTAAGCCGAAACGATTGAAACACATTGATAACAAATTGACTATGGGCCAAGCTAAGAGCGAGTCACAATGACATGGCGTGGGTTCTACAAGGGCTTTTAAATTATATGAAAACTTATAAGCACTGTGACTCCCACAATTAAAGCTGTCTTAGATTGTGAATGTGCAGAGGTAGCGATAAGAAAGAAAACCGAGAAAATCGAGGTTACCCAATGAGATAACCATAAAAGATAGTAATGGGAGTTATGGATGCAGAGATAACGATGAAGCTGACAGCATTTAGATGAGATTGGAGTTGAACGAACTTGGCGGGAACTTAAGTTTCGAAAAAATATATATACTAATAATTTAAAATTACATTGTCAAATTTTAGATCAAATTTATAGTGACATTGAAAGACGGCCCTTAAGGAATTCATTAAACAATATTTTAATTTTATTGTACTAATAAGTAGTAACAACTACAGAATCAAGAAAATTAATTAATGAAGACACTTAAGAAAATCTTTTTGGGCATAACAATTTTTTTAAAATTTAGCCAATCAGATTGTTTTATTTTTTTTAATGTCAATTGCTACTTTGACTTTGTTAAGACTTGCAGACATGTATATAATTGGTAAACAAGAATTTTTGTATTATGAATGTCATTTATAGATTTTAATTAATATATTTGGAAAACTGCTTAAAGCGGGAAGCGTCTTGTTTTCCAAACCATTTTAAAATATTTTGAAATACAATTATAGTTAATTATTGCATCGGCTAAATAAAAAACAAAACTTTTCTTCAGAATATCCAATACACATCTATTAAAATAAAAAGGTTATTGATCGATAAATGAATATTTCCTGTCCCAATCTTTTTAGCAAGAAAGTATTTATGTTTAAACACAGCAAGAAATCTTCAAATATTTATATCTTTCTATTCCGTTTATATTAATGTTTACTTTCATATTGTGTCAATAAAATATTATCAGGTGATGGGTAGGGTGCTTTAAAACCAGTTTGCAACAAAAACTGGCTTACATTTAATTTATCAAAATAGGAATTACATTAGAATAAGAATTTTAAGTCAATAAAAAACCTTATCAGAATTAAATGAACGAAAAGGACTATAGATGAAATCCATTGAACAGATATAAAACATTTTAATCTGACATTTAAATTAGTTAGTTGATTAGAATAAATCAATTATTATATTATTCATATTAAAGTTATCAGAAAGTGCTTTTGTCAAATTTATTTCTTTTATTTTTTATTTTACAAATTATCATTTAATTTGTATTTTAGATGCGTGTTTAATGGGAGTTGGAGTTTTAATCACAAATTTAGAATTTATATAAGATAACTTTAACGCATCTTTATCAATTTACATATTTAGTTTAAAAATCAATGTATTGATTTATTGATGACCCATTAATTTGACAATTATAGTAATAGAAAAGTCACCCTCGCAAAGTCCATGTATTAAGGGGGGAAAATGCTGACCCTAGTCAAGAATTACTAGCAACCCTTGTGAGTTTTCCGAGTCAAAGGAACAGTAAAAAATAAATCTTAAAAATTGCCTAGCGACTAATTAAATTGCCCCCCTCCCCTTAAATCCCACTGCTCAGATGCTGAAAATGAAAAGTCATTTCTAGGAACAGAAAGAGGAAATGGAAAATAAGCAACTCTAGAAAGTCCTATTGATTTCGGGGCCAGTAACGAAGCAATTTCAATAAGGAAATTCTTACTTTTGACAGGCTCATAATTGCCAACTAATGAGACAGGGACAGACAGAGGGAAATGGAGAGCAAGGGCCAAGAATTTTAATTTTCAAAATGCGAGAAGCAAACAATTTCAAAAGGAATGAGAATGCGAAAAGAAAAAAACATCAACTTTCAACTGATAAAATAGTTGAAGGCGACAGCTCAGCAAAGTTATTTTTTAATGGGGGGAGGGGCAATTAACTGGCCGCACATTAAATGATAACAACAGCACAAAAAGAGACAACCCGTAATTGGGGGATGGGGTTGGAGCGACGAGGGTGTGGAAGTTGCAACGAGCGCTCCAATAAAGTTCAAACAAAAGACGCAGGCAAAGGAAAATATTAAAAAGTAAATGCTGAGGACATTGCAATTTAGGTCAAGCCAAAAGGATAATGCGGTTCGCGGCTTCTTCCATGAGCACAAATACACGCACAAATGGACGCACAAATACACACACACACATAGATAATAAGTACCGCTAAGTCACAAAACTTTTGTTTTGTTTCTTAGTTTCTGTTTTCTGCTGCTGCAGTTTTCGGTTTTTGTGGTTTTTCGTTTCGTTTGCGGGATGGGGGAACAACACAGGGGACAGAGTCCAATTAGAATGCACTGTTGCTTCAACTTTCGACTGGCGCGCGCGCTGTTTGCTTGTTGTTGTTGTCATTGTTGTTGTAAAACATAAACTGGCTGCATTCAGGCCCGCCTACGCCACACGTCTGGACTTGTTCGTTCCACACAACAACAACAATAGTAGTAGTAGCAGCAGCAACAACAAAAAATCAACTATCTGACCACACATGTTTAACTCCGCTGCTGGCGCTGGCTTCGTCAATGCATACCGCCGCAATTTAATTGTTTAAATGCACAATTAGAGTCGAAACTTACTATTAAATCGATTTTTTTTTATAAGCACACATAGTATACACTACAACTAGACACACACACACACACAAACAGCGCGTACGTGCGTAAAAACAAGTGAAAAACGCCGACTGCGGGAGCGGCAGCAGCTCGCTGTTTATGAAACAACCATAATCGCCACAACACATTGAAGATAACACAAACGTTTTCGTTGATATTAATTGAAAACTTACTTGCACACAGATTTAAGTAAAAATTCGCACTTTTTATGCGCACCGCGAACACGACGCGTTGTTGTTGTTGTGTTTTTTTTTTGGTTGTGTGTTAATGTTAATTTAACATAGGCATAAACTCATAATGGCACAGTTAAGTACTCAAAATGGCACTGTTAACCGAAGACGATAGGGCTGGCAAACAAAGCAGCTGCTGCTGTGTTGGGTAAACATTGCTCATTTAGGTGAACATGTTCTTTTTTTTAGGTGAGTCAACTCACTCAGATTGCTCACTTGCTCAGTTGCTCACTCATATTTCTCATTAGCTCAGTTATTCACTGAGCTATTCACTAAGCCCCTCACCTAACTAATCGAAAATATCATTCGTTACATTTCAATTTAAATCTGATGGCTGCTCAGCTTTCTGACTTCCGACATCTTCGAAATAGCTCCATATTTTGAAAGGCGCCACTCTAAAGTCTTAACATGAGTACTTAGCTTTGACATTAATCCAACAATGTGTATTTTCAAAGAAGGAATCTACAAAAATACCCAAAAGAGGTCTAAGAGCAATGAGAAAATTCGAGCAAAGTGCTCAATAGGAACAACTGAGCAATAATGAGCAAATCAGAACAACTGAACAGGACTGAGCAACTCAGCAAAACAGAACTGAGCAAAAAAAAGCAAGCGAGCAATAATAAGCAATGGAAAGGAACATGTTCACTTGCTCACTTTAGGGAGCAACTCTTTTTCGTTCACTCTCTCATGAGCAACCCAACACCAATGCTCACTGCTAATTAATTGTTTAAACAAAATTAACTTGTGTTTTGCTCAACTAGACAGCAATTTATGTATTTTAAATAAATTAATTGCTCTGCCTGACTTGTTAAACAGTATCCAGTTTCAATTACTTACAATTTGTGCGGCTTTTTGTTTGATCTGCTGCTCTTTTGATGTTTGATTTTGGGCATTTGTTTAATTTATTTGTGACTTTTGTTTAAAACTTTTAAACACTTGTTTTGTTTATTTTTCTTTATTTTGTTAAGTATTTACACTTTGTTGAGTGCTGCACGCACTTAAATTGCGGTATTTAATGCACTTTGTTTTCATTGGTGAGAAATCGATTTTTTTTGTGGGTCTTTTTGATTTTCAGCTCGAAACACAAAAATAAAATTCCAATATTTGTTTTTATACAGTTTAATTAATGCATTTTTTGGCAATATGCAGCCTTAGCAAAGTTTAAACAAATTCGCATAGTTTTTTTACCATGCCAAAAACTAATTTACACGCTCAGTTTTTAATGTGAACTTAAACAAATTTGCCATTCGGAGCAGACACGAGGAAGCGCACGCTGTCAACTGAACTAAATTCCTTCATAAAGGATATATTGGCCACTTGGTGCTACCCCTAAATTTATATACATTTACAGGGGGATGACCAGCCTTTGACACTGCCCGGCACATGCGCAGTTTAGTTGCCATCTCAACATTTCAAGTCCATTCGCTGAAACGCATTCAAAATGCGCGCCCAATTCGAAATTAATATAAGCTCCGTCTGAATTTCCTGTTCAGTGGTTTCTAGTCCGCTGACCTCGCCTGTTGTTGACCCACTCAGCTTCAGTTATTTGACTTCATCATGTGCTTAAATATTATAAATATTCTCCATTGTAGGTATGCCGACTGCAACAGTCTGGGCGGGATTGGCATTGGCATTGGGCGTATTCCTGGCCATAGCATCTGTTTTCAGCTGCGTCTTGGGCTTCTTGCCAAAGGCAAAGCAACCGCTCTGTTTGGTGGCCACCGGCGACAAGTTATCCTTGTTTTTTGTGCTGCAAATCAGAAAGTTTAGATAGTTGCTATTCAAATCCAGTAAATGTTTACAACCAAATTCAAAATCAGCTGGAAAAAAATCATCGATATTTTACGATTAATCAAGAATTTTAATTAGCAGTTTAATAAGTGAAAGTGCTCGAACTTAACTATTACTGGTATTTTTAATGTTTTGGTTTCAAAATACAGTTATCATTCCGGCTTTACAACAAAATTTTAAAGATACGTAAACTTGAAAATAATTTATTATTAAGATCAATTTAGAAATTGAATTAGGGCACAAGTGAAATATAAATAAAGTTTAAAAAATCATGATTACATCTTAAAGACCAAATCGAAACTAACCGTTTTGCCTGAATCGGTTTATTAATGGTTATTTCAGTTTGAATAATTTGGGTATTAGTATGATAAAAAAGTTTTGATTCAGTTACGGTTCCAATTACAATCGGGTAGAACCGGTTAACGGTTAACGTTAGGGTTTTAATCCCTGCTTACAATACATTTTTGAATTCTTTGTTAAATCCTTGGTGAATAAACCCGTCACCTTTAAGCAGTACTGGGAACCAAATTTAAGTGATTACACAAAATTAAAATTTAAGTTAAATTACGAAAAATAAAACCATGGTCACCCTAACTTAACGGAACAACGGAAATTCTTGATAATTCAAATTGCATCGATTATTTTTGTGAGCTAACTTTGAATCACACCTGTTAAATTACGATTAGAATTACTAATCAATTAGATTATTTTTGGAAATAATCGTAGTGATTATATAATTCACTGTTGAAAAATTTGTGATTAATTAATGATTACGATTACCAAAAATAAAAAAAAAATCTAAAATTTTTACAATTAAAATCAGAAATGGTCAAAAGTAATCGTTTTGATTATTTTTGATTTTTTCCTGATTATTTTAGTTTTTTTTAGATTATTTATGATTTTTTAGTAAAAAACCAAATTATTTTCAATTTTCACATTCAAAGTAGCCAAAGTTTTTGATTATTTTTGATTATTTCTGATTTTTTTTTGAATAATCGTAATAATTTTAGATTTTATTTTGATTTTTTGTAATCGTAATCATTAAATAATTCGGCAAAACCGAAAATAATCGTAATTTAATCATTAGTTCGACTTTTAAATAAAAACAATCTAATTACTAATGATTATGATTGCTAATCATTATTTAACAGGTATGCTTTGAATATGAATTGTAAACAGTTACCCTAATCCGAACCCTATACTCACAATGCTTTGAGCGCCTCCAGTTTGGGGATATTGCGATTGTAGGTCTTGCCGAGGCCAGCGGCTTCCTGGGCAGCCAGTTCCTCGGGATGTGACTTCTTCTTGTGCGTGCGGCAATTGGAGCCGTTGGCAAAGGTTCGATCGCAGAAATCACAGGAGTAGGGCTTCAGTCCTGTATGCAGGACGAGATGATTCTTGAGGGCCTTGGCCCGCTTGAATTCCCTGCCGCAATAATCGCACTTGTGCTGCATGTGATCCGTGTGCACCAGACGATGGCGATTCAGTGTTGGCCGTGAATTTAGCTGCATGCCGCACTCCGGACAGATGTACTTGTGCGGATCGTGCGTCTCCTTGTGGCGCTTCAAGCGGTTCTCGCTCTTAAAACATTTCTTGCACTCATCACACTCGTAGGGCGCGTAATCCGTGTGCTTCAGCATGTGCTCCTTGAGGGCAGACACCGAGTTGACCGCAGCGCCGCATTGCTCGCAGATAACTGGACGCGGACGCTCCTCGCGATGCATATACTGGGCATGCGACTGGGCCGAGGCATTCGTGGTGAACTTCTTGCCACAACTGGCACAGGGATACAGCTTCCGCTTGGCCACCGGCTGATGCTGCTGCACATGACGCTGCAGGTTAAAGCGTGAACGGAACGTCTTCTCGCAATGCTTGCATGGCAATAGCTTCGATTCCTTGTCACTCTTGTCGTGCTCTTGCCGCATGTGTCGTTGCAGGGTATTTGGCGTGGCATAGGAACGTGGACACTCGCTGCACGGATGGGATTTGATTTGGTTGCTGGACTGATTCCTTTCGGTAGCACTGGAGGCGTTGCTGCCATCGTTGCTGTATGCATCGGCATCCTCCGCCTCCTCCTGTTCAGTCTCCTCCGCAGCCGCATCATCCTCAGCTTGTTCAGCTCCCGCTGTTGTCATTAGTTGGTCATCCGCTTTGCAAGTCTCGTCGATTTCATCAAATTTATCCAGATTTCGCACACACGGCGTGAGCGGATTCTCCAGCTCCAGCGTCGCCTCCTCCAGTTCGTTGAGCTTGGGCTTCTCCTCCACATAATGCACTTCGGTTAGTGTCTCCGGCTCCTCCTCCTGCTCCTCCAGCAGTCCAAATTTGGCGCGCAACTCGCACACATTGACGGATTCCTTCGGCGTACTCTGAAGTATGCAATAGAGCTTCTGCACGCGCGATATGCGCTCCGAGAAATTGACGAGCGATGTGACCAGCGTCAGGCACTCGCTGCATATCATCTCCGGCAGCTCCTCATTGCGTGTTATCTACAAAAATTTGTATTCAATTAATCACAATCTGTCTGCTTTTGATTTGTTTGCACTCACATTAACCCAAAAGTATTTGCCAATTGCGGTGGCCAAAGCCATGTCGCTGACTGCGCTGCCGTTTCCGCTACCGTGTCCGTCACCACCCGATGCCCGATCTCCTGGCGCAGAGTGCTCGTTCTTGAGGAACACATTTATATTGCCCCGCAAATCGTCCTTTGCACACAGTCGACACCACAAACGCCAATCGCTCGAAGTTGGAGTCTCCAACTCATTACTCTCCTGTCCATGTGCAGCCATTGTGATACTCAGTGATTAAAACATTTCAAGCATATCTAATTTGCCAAACAATCATTTAAAATTAAACAATTTCAATAGCAAATTGGAAAATGCCAACAAAAACAATTGTCCGATTACTTTAGCACTGTTAAATTAACAGCTGTCAGCCAATAATGTTGTGATATCGATATGCAGTGTTAACAGAGCAATGTGAGTTAAGTTTTGCGATGTATTGAAAATACATTTTCACCACATTTGTTTACAACGCAGAAGGGCTGCAAAACATTAATAGCGACAGGTTGTAATAAATATTCGAATACATTTAAATAAAGTAAATAGTGGCCAAAAAAAATATGTTATATCTAGAACCAGTTAATTGTATTTTAAGGAAAATAAGAGACTATATATAAATCATTGCTAAATACTGCAATTCATTCAATTTATTTTCAACATTATGATTGCTTCTATCGATAGTCGAAAGAAAAATCAATTGTATTACCATGGAGACTATCAATTTAACCATTGTTATGTTTGCAGCCCTAGTTTGGAGCGCTGTAAATTTCAGCGACCGCAAAGGGCATGCCAACTGATTTAGTTGCGTTCTTGTTTTATATTATTATTTATAATTTGAAAGAATGGAATTAATTAAAAGTTTTAAATTTACTTTGTGTTCACAGCTGTCAGAGCTAATCAAAGCTGTCATATATTTTAATCGATTTTTGGTCAACAGTACTTACCACAGTTGACAACAGGGCATTTTCTAGTCAAGCTTTAATTGTAATTACTTGCAATGTTTTTATTTATGCCAATTGCGAAATTAATATCAACTGATTTTAGTTGCAGCGCAAGTTGTAATCATGTTTGAGGCGCGTCTGGGCAGCACAACGCTGCTAAAGAAGATTGTGGATGCGCTTCGGGAGATTCTCACCCAGAGCACATTGGACTGCAGCGATTCGGGCATTCAGGTAAGACGCATAATTCGTGAAGTGAAATTAAAACTATTGTCAAATCGAAAAACCAATAGCGATGCAGCAACAGTGCTGTCAGAATATTGTGAGCTAAAATAGCTACATTGGCAACGAACAATTGCTAGAAAAAGCTAAACAATAATGATATAGTGCTAAAAATGGCTTCTTTTATTTTTTAACGGTTTCACCTTAAGAATTTAAACGCAATCAATGCGAATTGGCCTAAAATATGTATTTTAGCTTATGCTTTGGTCGATATCGAGACCATGTCCTTAGCTCCACAGAATATTCGAAATTTTAAATCCTAAGTTTTAAAATTTAGTGCACCAAGATGAACAAACAAAGTCAATTGTCGATTTTTCCTAAAAATTTATTTAATTATTTTGATTGATAGTCAAAAGAAAAGATCGAGTTAATCGAGTTAAGAATCGAGCTGTCGATTTTAAACATTAATTATATAGTGCTAAAAATGGCTTTTTTTTATTTTTAAAAGGTTTTACGTTAAGAATTTAAACGCAAGTACATTTTAGTTAGTTTTTAGTTCGTTTTTGTCGATATCGATATCCTTAATTTTTTCGAAAATACAAAATTTTAAATCTTAAGTTTTAAAATTTAATGCACCACGATGAACAAACAAAGTGAATTGTCGATTTTTCATAAAAATTTATTTAATTATTTTGATTGATAGTCAAAAGAAAAGATCGAGTTAATCGAGTTAAAAATCGAGCTGTCGATTTAAAACAAAAATTTAATTTTTTTAACGTTTTCACTAAGAATTTAATCTCAAGTACATCTCATCGATATCCTTAATTTTTTCGAAAATACAAAATTTTAAATCTTAAGTTTTAAAATGTAATGCACCACGATGAACAAGCGAAGAGATATTTGAAAACTTTTTTTTTGCAGTTACTATTTAAATTGTTTAAAGAAAGTTTCTGCATCAAAACATTTTTTTTTTTTAAATCGAAGAAAAAAGTTGAAAAGTTGACGTTTAGTTAGTTATTTAATTAACCTGTCGATTTTTGGACCATCATAAATATACATTACTTAAATATACACTCCTTGTAGCTGCAAGCCATGGACAATTCGCATGTGTCGCTGGTGGCGATGTCGCTGCAGAGTGATTGCTTTGAAAAGTTTCGATGCGATCGGAATATATCGCTGGGCTTGGATCTCAAGTCCCTGGCCAAGGTGCTGAAGTGCGCCAGCGGCGATGATGCCGTCACCATCAGCGCTGCAGACAAGGCGGACAAAATGCAGCTCAGTTTCGAGTCGGCTGGCAAGGAGCGGACTGCGGATTACGAGTTGCGTCTGCTTAATTTGGACCAGGAACATCTGGGCATTCCTGATACGGACTACGCCTGTGTGGTGCACATGCCTGCCACCGAATTTGCCCGCATTTGTCGGGACCTGAATACATTCAGTGAGTCCATAGTCATAGCATGCAGCAAGGATGGCATTAAATTCTCCGCCAGTGGAGAAATGGGTTCAGCCAACATTAAACTAAGCGAAACGACCAAAGGAGATGTTAGCCTGAAAGTGGAGGAACCAGTTACACTCTCATTCGCCGGACGATACCTGAACACATTTACGCGCGCCACGCCTCTCTCGGAAAAGGTAAAGATTGGAATGGCGGCAGATGTGCCGCTACTGGTCGAATATCCCATTGAAGATTACGGCTACATACGCTATTACCTGGCTCCCAAAGTGGACGATCCAGATGCCTGAGTGCAATTTCTAATACCTTGTGCAATATTCATGTTTTTAATTTGTACTAACGTAAGTAATTTATAAAATAAAATCGTTTACTACTGTACTAACTGTGTATTTTTGTTGAATATTTGGTTACATTTTTTAATATTTAAAAAATATTTAATTAGTATTAGTAGGGGAGGGATCTCTCGAAAGAAGAAGAAAATAAAAGATATTAGGGAAATTACAGATTTCTGTTGGGAACCCTTAAATTAAACAAATAAATAATAATAAAAATATGGTTCTTGAAGTAAATCAAAAGCAGGGATCAAAATCGTAAAGAAAACTTAATATGAACGAGTCATATTATTTAAGAATAATTTTTTTCGGCAACTTCCCGAATTTTAAAGTTAGAATTTTGAAATGTTGTTTCATTTGTTAACAGTGAGATGACAAACTCACATCATTCATTAAATTGATCAACTTTATTTTATCTATTTTTGTATTTATCTATTTTATAATTTTGTTAATGGTCCAGTCGCCGTTACCCCGCCGATTTATGATGAATTTAGATGAAAAAATTTTTTGGGGGTGTCTACTATTTTATTTTATTGAATTTTGAAATTTGGAAAATTTTAATGCAAAAAGAGCTTTTGCATCATTGTTTTGTTTATATTGTTACTAATATGTTAATTTTTCATTAATTTTAGACCCCCAAACATTTTTTAACCTGAATTCATCATAAATAGCCCTTTTTTTTAGAGAAGTAACGGCTACTAGAATGTTACCATAATTTTAAATAGTCTCATTATACTTAACATCCCAGCTAAATTAAAAAATAGATTCAGAGCTAAATGCGTGTTTGAAATTGCGCGCCAATTGTAAGCTCAATCGACAAATTGTGCCTGTTGTTCGATATCTAGCGTAGATAACTTCTCGATAGTTTTTCGTAAATTGTGGCGGCTGTCGATACATTGACATTAGCATTCATCAGCTGTTTTGTGCATTGTGGCCTACAAAATCTAGTACAAAATTTATAATCAATAGTTAGGTAATAAGCTGAATTAAACAATGTTTAAATTAATCAGACGACCACTGCTAATGATGGCGCGTTCGCTTAGCAGCGACATAAGCGGCGCAGCAACAATAACAACAAGAACTGGCGGCCCATTGATTGAGGTCAACAAGGCGCTAAATGGCTGGGAGCAGAAACTGAAGGACGCAGGCGTCCAAGACACTGACTTCAATCTGAAATGCATTGTGTCGCATGTGCTGAAACAGAAATTCGTGAGTATTTAAATAACTATATATTGGTTAGTTACAAGTCACGAGACAAGTCATTTTTTTATAGAACACTGTGCCCGATGATTTTGACCAGCTGAAATTCGACTCGTCACAATTGGCGGATTTCGAGCGGTTTTGTGAGGCGCGTTGCGCCCGCATGCCGCTGCAGCACATCATTGGTGAATGGGACTTTATGGACATAACGCTGAAAACGGCGCCAACGGTTTTTATACCACGTCCCGAAACTGAAGAATTTGTGCGTTTGGTGATTGAGAACTATAAGGATGCCAAGCACGTGGATATGCTGGAGGTGGGCTGTGGCTCCGGTGCCATGTCGCTGTCCATGCTGCACGAACTGTCGCAGGTGGATGCCACCGGGATTGAGCGCAGTAAAGCGGCCACAGCACTAGCCTGGGAGAATGCCAAATTGCTGGGACTGCAGGAACGCTTCAAAGTGTTCAATCACACCATGGAGGTGGACAACTATATGCCCAAAGAGTTGCAGGACAAACAATACGATTTGATTATATCAAATCCACCTTATGTCAAGACTGATGAGTTTCAGTTTCTGCATCCCGAAGTGGTTGTGTAAGTTCCAAACAGCTTACAAACTAAATAAACCTTTTAACATGACGTCTTTTCCGCAGCTATGAGAACCTAAATGCCTTGGATGGCGGCTCCGATGGTCTACGAGTGGCTCGCCTGGTCTTTGATCTGGCTTGCCTGCACTTGCGTCCCGGCGGCAAACTCTGGCTGGAATTGGGCAACGAGCATCCGCCGCTGGTCAAAACAATTATGAATCTTAAGTACCAAGGACGCCTTCAGTTTGTGGACAGCTACCGTGATCAATATAAGCGCGATCGTTTCGTTCAATTGCAAAAGGTCTAATTAATTTGATAGATTAATTTATTCGGACATGATCAATGCAATTAGAATTAGCTGTGATTTAACCCGAAAAAACACACATTTAAATGACTCAGAGGCTTTTCAATATAGTATACTAGAAATATATATGATTTGTTCACTATTAAATTAGTTCAACAACAACTCGGGCACCTATTATTATTGAATTCCATAACTTATGTTTGTAAGCTACAAATTAAATTCTGAAACGGTCATTACAACCACTAAGCAAACAATACATGGAGGCGTTAAACAATCAATTTTGCGAGAGCAAATGCTTTGTATGCAATGCGACCCAAAAGCCGAACGCTCTTTTCAATAAAACCCCAGAGCGGCAGAACGTTGCAGAGAGAGAGAGAGCGCACACAAGCAACGGAGGATGCGATCACCGGTTGGAACTACCCTGTTTCAAATACAAACGTTTTTTCTCAATATCTTTGCCTTTTTTATTATTTAAAACATTTTTAATTTTTCAGCTTACCTATTAATTGACAACCATATTATTGAATAATAATATCAATAACAATTAAATCAAGAAATGATGAATAAATAAAGTGATAAGTTTATTGAACTTTAAAGTTTCTGTTGTCATATTTGTCAGAAAGTGATAAACAGAGCTGCCAGACTGTTACAAGTGTCGGTAAGCAGCGTTGCTGGTTGCCATTCTTTCGATATTATTCTTCCAATGAAATAAAGTCACACTGAGCAGTTATTGTTTGTAAAAGTAAGTAATTTTTCTTGTTTATTAATTTTAAGTGATTAAATTGGTTTTTTTACAGTGACAGAAGCATTAAATAAGACGAGACACAGAGAGAATGAGATCAAACGCTGGAGCGTCAAGGAAACAAAGAGAATGCTTGCGTATATAATATCGCAAAAAACATTTGAGGTAAGTTATACTTAAAACCATCATATGAACATATCATATATGTTTAAATTACAGAAACCATCGGCCAGGCTGTTTTATTCGAAGCTGCTTGAGGAGACCAAAATAGATACCAAGTGGCATTTGGCAAGATGCAAAATGCGCCACCTAAAGGCATTATTCTATAAGGCCAATGCCTGTCTTGAATCCACAGACGCTATAGTTGAAGATGAAAATGGCGTTGCCACAGTTCTGGGTAAGTTGAACCATGATGCAATTATAACAAGGTGATGTGTTCGCTCTCTCCCTCTCGGGGCGACTTTTTTGCTGTCAGCTCTCAGAGAGAGTCTAACGTGAGAGAGACGACAGAGATAGATTTATAGAAACATAGAATACATCCCCTTGTTATAATTTCATCATGAGCTGCACTACGTTTTGTCTATATTACCAAACCACACAAATGATTTATTTCAGAAAAAATACGGAAGATATGTCCCCACTACGACATGCTGTCCAAAATATTCATTCATTCAGGGGAAGCTACCGTCGGGGAATTCGACCCTGATCTTGATACAGATACGGAGTTAGATGCACAGATAGGGACTGATGACAGTGCTCTCGAATCCGAGCAACCAAAGTTGAAGAAACAGCGAGTGCACAGTTCAGCGGAGAATCCTCACATTTTACAGGAAGAAATGTTGGCTCTGCGTCGTGAACAGCTACAGAATGATCGGGAGAAGCAACAGCAACACGTGAGACTAGAAGACAAAAGATTAACTTTGGAGGCGGAGAATCTTAAGTTAGAGCAACAAAGAATTGAGCTTGAGCAAGTACAAGTTCAAAACGACTTTATATTCAAAAAGTTGCAGTTGGAAAAAGAGGAACGAATACAGAAATTAGAAATCGAACTTAAATATAAATATAAAATTGCTTAAATGATATCATTAATAAAAGAAAAACATTTAAAAAAATTTTCAAAAATGGTCAATTATCCGTTAAAATTAAGACCCATACAATTGTCACTAAGGATAGATTCTAAATATAATAAATAGCAAACAAAAAAAAAAAAAATCGACTAAATCGTCGGAGTTGTGTGAAAGTGATAAATACAGAACGGTTGCCAGACTGTTAAAAGTATCGGTATAAAACGGAGTTGATTGCCATTTTGCGAGATTATTGATCTAACGAAATAAGGTCACACTAAGCAGTTTATTGTTTGTAAAAGTAAGTAATTTTGCTTGTTTACTAATTTTAAGTGATTAAATTGATTTCTTTGCAGTGGCAGAAGCATTAAGAAGGACAAGACAAAGAAGGGGCGACGCCAAACGCTGGAGCGACGACGAAACAAAGAGAATGCTTGAGTATATTCAAACGCAGCAAAATTTTGAGGTAAGGTTGTACATAAAAACCACTGTACATATATAAGCATAATTTAAAATTACAGAAACCATCGGCCAGACTATTTTATTTGAAGCTGCTTGAGGAGACCAAAATAGTCACCAAGTGGCATTTGGCCAGATGCAAAATGCGCAACCTAAGGTCATTATTTTATAAGGCCAATGCGTGTCTTGAATCCACAGACGCTTTAGTTGAAGATGACAGAAGAGTTTCCTTAGTACTGCGTAAGTTGTACTATGTCTCTTCTATATTACCAATTCACACAAATAATTTATTTCAGAAAAGGTAAGGAAGATATGTCCCCACTACGACATACTGTCGGAAATATTCAGTCAATCAAGGGAAACTACCATCGGGGAATTCGACACAGAGCTGGAAGAGCAAATTTTTGATACGGATACGGATAACAGTTCGCCCTCCTTTCAAATGACTTCCGAGTTCGATGCACAGTTAGTGACTGATGACAGTGCTCTCGAGTCCGAACCACCGAATTTAAAGAAACGGAAACACAGTTCACCGAAGAAGCTTAACAGTTTAGAAGAAGAAAGATTGGCTCTGCATCGTGAGCACCTACGTCACGAACTGGAAAAGAAGACCCGATATGTGCGACTGGAAGAGAAAAAATTAAGATTGGAGGAGGAGAAAGTTAAGTTGGAGAAAAAAAGAATTGAGCTTGAGCAACAACAAATTCAAAATGATTTTATTTTTAAAAAGTTGCAGTTGGAAAAAGAGGAAAGAATGCAGAAATTGGAAATGGAACTTCAATATAAATATGAAAATTCTCAAATGTAATCATTAATAAAAGTAAACGTTCAAACAAATTATTGAGTTGCAGAATAATTATATTATAATCATATTTGTTCCTAGTTAACTACTTTTTTAATGAATTTTTCATTGCATTGGTAAAGAAAATGACTTTTGAAAAAACTAGTCCGAAGGAAAATTCACTTTAGTAGGCATTGAAAATGAAAGTAATGAACATTTTTCGCTGTCATTAAGTAATGTTATTGAAAATCTATTTTAATGACCATTATTTATTACTTTTTTTTTTGAAAATTAAAAAAAAAATTAAAATATTTAGTAAAATTTAACCAAAATGTAGGAATTGTTTTTTCGATTCTTTTCGCTATACGAGTACTTATATATTCGCTATACATACATATATATATATATATATATATATATATTGCAGTTATGCACTGGTATTTAAAAAAAATTGGATTTTCTCCCAATATTTAACAATTATTTCGGTAAAAAATTGTGTGATATCCATTAAATTTTTAAAATTACTTTTCATTTATTTTTTCATTGACAAAACAATTACTTGTCTTGCTTGCAATATCAAAAAATTAATTTAAATAACTAATAAATTTATCTGGCAATAAAAGCCTTAATATTGCTACACGCAATAATAAAATATGTATTTATTTGATAAATTGAATTCCTCCCACATATAAATTTTTCTTTCATTTAAGTACTTTTTAAGAGTGCAATAACAAAAAATTTGAATTTCATTCAATGAATTTCTCTGCACATTTTCATACAATGCACACCAGTGTGCCTTAACCCCTTGCTGCTCATTTTAGTCACCATTTTTTTTCCGTGATTTTAGCGTTATCAATCGAGCAGCTGCTGGTTAGCTCTAAAATATTAGGGAGTCATTAACAAGCGGGGCATTCAACACGGGTCCCAGTGTCATATTTGGCACAACACTTTTTCTTTTCATCGCGCGAAGCGCAGGAGCGAAGAGAGAGAGGGAACTTGGGTGGGAGAGTGGTAGAGGTGGAGAGGGGGTGTGTGCGGGTGCGCACATGTTGAGCGTGGTTACTGCAGTAGCCTGGGCACACTTGTCGCTCATTAATAAAAGTTTGCCGAGCAGCAAGCTCCACGGACACACACACACTCACGCATACTCAGTCACAATATCCATTATTTTTCGCAGGTATAGAGACATTGACCAACAGCCAAGGCAGAGGCTGAGCAGAGGCTAAGCAGAGCAGCAGCAGCAGTAACAAAATGCCACCCACGCTGCTAGCGTCGCTGTCGGCGTTGCTCTGCTCAACTGTAAACATTCCAGTGAGCGAAGCTTTCACTCAATGCATTGAGCCACAACATACAGAGCAGATGAGTCGCAGTGTGTGAGAGAGCATATGAGCGTGTGTGCACGAAAGAGAGAAAGGGATGCTGAGTGAGTAAAATTTGTGATTGTGGGATCCATCTTCGTGTTGGAAGCTTCGCAACTTGGCAGCTTTGCGAGTCCTGTAGAATGTGCCTGCGTGGTTTTTCCTGTCTCAGCTCCGGTCCATGGTCGTGTGAAAAGCTGTGTTGAGCGCATTAAGTCGTTAGGGTACAACCAGACAGGACGCACTTTTCCGCAGCTGCCGCGCTTGCTCTGGCGTTCGTCTAAACGTCTCAACAGCACCCAACAGTTTGTGCAAAAAACACCAAAAAAAAAAAAAACAAAATATTCAAATTAAATTTAATTAACATAAATATAGGCAATAATACAAAAATTTTTAAAAATATATGCAAAGTGAACGTATTTTATGTGCTGGCAATAATAACAGAAATACGTGCGTGCCTCGTGTACCCCTCTCTCTGTCTTTCTCTCTCTCTCTAACCGACAGCTGCCCCCTCGAACAACAACAATAAATTTCTCTATTGCCTTTTTGGCGTCTCCCGCGCGCGCTCGTGTGTGTGTGTGTAAGTGTACTTGTGTGAGTGTGTATGCGTTTCTGTCTGTTACTGTGTGTGCGTGCGTGTGTGTGTGTATATATGGCCAAACTTCATCTCAAGTGTGTTCACAATAACAACAGCAACAACCAACAATTAAAAGCAACAGCAAATTTTTAATTGCAGTTTAAAAAAATTTATAAATTTAAACATTTTGCACGTGCATTAAACCAACCAATTAACATTTATTCTTAACAATTTTAAGGTAAACAAAAACAACAACAAAGCCTAAACTTTATCTCATCTGAATCAGAATTCTCCTCTCTTGCATTATCTCACTCTGTATCTGTATCAATGTGTTGAGCCAAAGCTGCATTTTGGGTTATTGCGGTTTTCCCCACTTTTGGCTTTGGTGCAACAGCTTAAAAGTATGCTACGATTTTGATTCTCTCAATTTCATCAAATTGTTGCGCTTTTCGAGAAATTAAAGGAAAAAAAGGATAAAAAAGTAAATAATTTGGAAGTGAAAGCTGTACACTGCATGTGGGAAAAAGTCAATTCGTTTTCATTTATTGAAATTAATTCATGTGTTTGTGAAATTATTTCACAAAATATTGTTATACGTAAACATTTCAATAGTTGTTTTTGTTCTTAATTTAATTAAATTGATTGAAATTATTAATTAAAAATGTATAGTTAACATTTTGTGATCAAAGTAAAAAGATTTGAATTATTTTTCTATATAATTGGCACAGTGTTTAGAATTTGATGTGATTAATATAATTGGATTTTTATTTTTTAATAATTGATCAAAAGTTGTTAAAATAATAAATGTGAATATTGGGTTTATTTTAATTGTAAAATAAATTTTTATTTGAGCATATAAACATATTTTTTTTTTTAAATTTCTATGTCAAATTTATATTAAAAAACTGAATTTGTAAAACTTTTTTCTTCTGCTAAAATTCAGTCTTCCGAAATGGAGAATTCATTTTGTAGCAGTATTTATATAATGTTCTTAGACTTTCATTTTTCTAATATCAATTTAATTTTATTAATATTATAATTTTTTTGTCCCATGATTTAATACATATTAAAAGTTTTCTTGTCTCGAATTTAATTTACATATATCTAATAACTGTTGCTCCTTTTAAATATAAAATTTGTACATGTAGCTGCCCAAGTGCATTGGACTTTCCGCTGTTCACTTGTCGTATGCGCAATATTCATGTCTGGCCAGCTGCCCCACATATTGTAATTATTCCGGCTGATTGGCTGATACATTTAAATTGTTTCTCTTTTTTTCGTAAATTACTTAATACCCTGTAATCATTGAAATTACCAGCAAATGTGTTTGTATGTGAGTTCAATTTCTTCAATTTTTTAACAGGGTATGTCTAAAGCAAGGGAATCTCCCAGTTGTATTGTGTAAATTTTTTTGTTTCCAAGTTGTGTTCTCGCCTGCTGCTGCGATAATTAAAATTTAATTACACACAACTTTAAATTGCAATTTCATTGTGTCGAGATTTCAATGTTCGTACATAAATTGCACTTTTGTGGTTTCTGCTCTGGGCCACAAAATTTTTGAAGGACCAACAAATGTTGCCAGCGTTTTGTTGGCATTTTGGGGACTGGTTGCAATTGTTAAAAGTGGTTGGCTGGCTGCTTGGTCGGCTGTTGGTTTCGGGTCCACATGCAATTAACTTTTGCACTGCTATCAATCAGTTGTAGTCGCATGTGAGAAACTTTTATACTGACCACACTCCCCATCAGGCCAGATTCCCCATTTCTTATCATTCAATTTGGCCCAAGAAAACTTTTGTGGCTGTGAGGCGTGGTCAAGTGGACCTGTGTATCAGTTGAAGGTGTTGTTGTTGTTGTATTTCGATGTCCTGTTGTGCGGCAAGTTATGTATACACGCTGATTTTCCATCAATCAATTTCCTTGACGACGCTGAAGCCAAAGTTTTCACCTCTATTGCTGTGAAAACTGTCATTTAATTGGTTTCTTTACTCTTAGTTAATAATTAAGACAAACACTCTTGAAAATATGTAAATTCACAATTACATTTTGAAAGTTGTACATAAATTTGTTAAGGCTTAACCAAAGAATTTGAACCAAATGTAATTAAAACACAAAGCTAAATTTTATTTTTGCTTTATAAAACAATATTAAATTTTTCACAAACTTTTTAGTTGTGGCTACAAATAATTGCATTATTTCATTTTGTTTTTGTTGATTTAAAAATCTCAGAAATAACGAACTCTTGATGGTTTTTTATAAGATTTTATTTCAGTTGAACTCTCAATTTTAAATTTAATATATGCACTAAGTTATGCTGTGAAATTACAGAAAAATTTGAGCTGAAAGCATTCATTGTAAAATGTAAATTGAATCATTTTAAGGCCGCACAAAAATCAATAAACGCAATTTCTTTCAAGGCTCTGTAATCATAAAATGCTGACTCGCCTTTGTAATTTACAAAAATGTTCATACATGAGCATTATCTTTAAAAAAATTCTAGGAAACGCCTTCAGGCGATTCAGTTCCTTTTCCTGTTAAAACAATTTAAATTACCTTTGCTCAGCATATTTTCTTTCACATCACGAACAAAGCTCATTAAGGACACAAATTTTAGAAATTTTTTAGCAACATTTTCCTGCAGACTTTCAACAGGCAGACACGGAGCAGAAATGACAAATTATGAATGGCGAGCTTTCCATTTATATTCGTTTAGAAATTTGTATATCATACTCTTGTGAATAGCAAAAAACTCGAAACTACTGCGGAAGTTTGGCAAATTACGTATTTTATTGAAATCGATACCATTTTTGGCAGATAGAGGACAACAAATTCTGCAATACTATTTGAAATATTTGTCTTCAATTAAATTTGTAAAATATATGTATAAAGCATATTTTATAGAATAAGAATAAGAATACCCTTGTGGTCCATAAATTAAATCACGAATTAAAAAAAACGTTCTTTTTATTCATATTTTTGAAAAAGGATCAATTTGAATAATTATGCCAATGAATGCACAATTCTATGTTTTCTATAATGATGTTCAAAATCCAATTATGAATTTGAAGCTCAGTTTAGATTTACTCCAATACTTAATGAATAGTTTGAGTATTGTTTTGTGTTAGTTTTAAGTTAACAAAATTTGTATTTGCCTGTGAAATTAATAGTGCTTATGAATTGTTTTTGAAAATAAACTCAATTACTTACCCATCCATTGAATACCTAAATGCTAAAACTAAAAAGGAGGCATACAGTTTTCCAACAAATGAAATATGTAAATGTGGCAGCTGTTTTTATAGTTTTCCATATAAATGTAAAGTTTATTTTACCATAAATTGAAGTGCTTAGAAAATCTAGTTATGCTTGTTTTCTATTCGATTCATTCTGTTTTATTGATTATGCCAGAAATTGTAATCGTGTATTGGTAACTGATTGTTTTCAGCAGATTGCAGCTGTGTGCAGTTTCCATTTACATACCCATAGATTCCATTGGTTCGGCTTCCTTCTGCCAATCTTCTATCTTCAATCATCCGTTTGCCATTGTGCCGTGTTGCCATCTTTGGCAACATTCTTTTTCAACTACTCCTTGTCACTGTCATCTATCAGTGTCCAGTTTAGTTTAACAGCAATAACAACAACAAGCGTTCACCTGCTACGGAGCAAACAACAAACACACACACAGACACGCACACACTTAACAGTAGTCTGTAGACCTGCCCCAGTTGTCATTCTGCTTAACCTATCTTCATTAAAATCAGCCCGGTCCGAAGTTATTACCAACATTGCTCACTGTTTCGGGTCTTCCTCTCCCCATCTGCCGCTCTCTATACCACCATTGTTGTTGTCTCCTCCGGCTTGGCTGATAAGCGACAGTGTAGACATCATAAAAAAACTTTTATATGTATTTGTCTATGTACGCTTGTGTATGTGTATGTGTATCTGTGTGTGTATCTAACGCAGCTAAATGCGAAAACACAAATTGAAAGCACAAAACACCAATACACATGAAGTCGTCTAAATTGCTCCACTTTGTATGTATATACATATATATATATAGCATATATATCTGTGCATACGTAAGTGTATGTGTGTGTGTGTGTGTGTGTGCGCATTTGGGAGAGAGTTGTGCCTCCAAATCCCACAAAGCCACCCCCTCAAATTGCCGCGCGTTCTGCGTATCCCAAAAACACTTAAACATAAACACGTTGTCTGTGCAACTGACTGACTGTCTGCCTCTGTGTGTGTGTGTGTGTGTATGTCTGGGTATGCGTCCTGTTCGTCCTTTTTCTTGCGTCTACGCACAATATGTTTCGTCTTTAACCCAGCCAAAAAAGCTTCGCCCCAAACGCTCAACTCGCTGGCATTCACCCCTAAGCAAAAAAAAAAAAAAACAAAAAAAAAAATACATTCTCGTTTCTCGTTTCACTGTGAAAGTTTTAATGTGATTTTTCGTATTAATTTCGACATCGTCATCGTTCCTACTTTTTGCTCAGCAGCATCTTTTCCTTTAGCCGTTGGTTTTCCCTTTTAGCTCGGTACCCAAAGGTACAAGTGCTTATATATATATATATATTTGTGGCAGTTTCTATTTCGTTCTCTTGAATACTTAAATATATCTGACAGACTGTAATACAATACTTCTATACTGTACAATTGCTAGATTACTCTTATTCTGTGATATAATTAACAAAATCAATTTTGTGGCTACAGATGAATTCTAAATTTATATATATTTTTATTATTTACTCAAATTTTATATTTTTTTATTTAATATTTATTGTCTGCAAATATTTATTTTATTTACAAAAAAATGCAACCCAACTTAAAAATTTTTTTTTTTTTATTGCTGTGATTTTTTAAGTTTTTATTTTATTTATGTTGATTACTGAGCATTTAACAGTCGAGCACGCTTTAGCCTTTCCAGCTTGTTTGATTTTGCCTTTGCTTGTACACATTTTCTATTTCTCCTTACGCACTTTTATTGCTCGTTCTGTGTTTCGTTTCCATTTGATTTGAACCACTTTGCCTTGTCGCCAGCATTGAATTTTTGCCGAGCTTGGCGCTTTTTTTCCCTACCCCACACCCTCCCGCCCCGCACACCTCTTCAGATGTCATGTGACTGCTTTAACCTTTTCTCGTTTGCCCTTTTCCTACTCTTAGTCTCCTCTTTCTCCTACTCTTTTGCAAGTTTATGTTCATCATATGATACGCGACTTTGTTGCACTAAACGTAACTTGGCGATTTACTACATTTTGGTAACCCACAACATCAGAGGAAGTAAATGGAAAGGAATGGGGAGGAAGTTGAAGTCCTGATTTGATAGTTGGAGTAGGCAGACAGACAGACAGACTCATGAGAGCTACATAAATATAGCTCAAGTCTCTTGGGATAAGACAGAGACAGAGACTGAGGCAGACAGTGAGAGTTGGGTATAAAGTAGAAGAGAGATGGATAGCAAACGACTGCAATTTGAATGCTCTTTCAAAGAAGTTTCTACCACAAAAGGATTGCTTTGTTTCGCTCCTCGTTGCAACTTCAAAGAGAAACCCCTCCCCACCACCCTCTTCGCCAACTTTACTAGCTCAACTGAACTTTATAGTTTCTGAACTTTATTTACAATCATAGCAGAGATTTCCCTTACAAGAGCTCTTTATCTATTGCAAATCAAGTATTTATTTTTAAGAAGTAACGCTAGATATTTACCTAGTTAAAGTGATTTCAGAGAGTCAAAGTTTGTGTAAATCCGTTGAATGATAACAATATTAGAGTGCTTTAAGAGTGATAACAAGAGTTCTGCATGATGTTTTCTTATACACAAATCTTACTGCCTTACAGAGGAAAACAAAGTTGAATTTGTTCAAAAACAAATACAACAAAATAATATTAAAGCCTTAAAGATTTTACTTTTTGGTTTTTAAGCGTATACTTGATTTTTTAAAAATTAAATTAAAGAACAAACGCAATATATATATCAGCAAGTTATAAGTTTCATTCAATGAGAAATTGTCAAGCTTATCATTTATTTTAATAAAAATGTACATTAATTTTAGAAAAAAAAAAAATCAATTTGAAATTTGAAGCACATTCTTTAGAGTAGAGAAAATCTTGTGTAATCAATTGCTGTACAATTTTTTACCATCAACTTTGAACCAGGCAAATGTCAAATAGCCGCCGCCGCAGCAGTGGCAACAGCGGTGGCAATATCCGTTGTTGCTTCAACATGTGGCAAACAAGCGATGGAGCCGAGTCCTGTGCAAGCTTACATCCATCATTGGTGCTATGGTTGCTGCTTGTGATGCTTCATTCGTGCCACAGGACTCGTAACCCGCAATGTGATGTTGTTGTATGGCCACGCAATGTTGCAGGGAGTCGGGGAGTCAGGCAGTTCGCTAGGTGGCACGATTGAAATTGTGTAGAAAAAGTTTTTAATTGCTCATTATGTTTGATTAGGGTTGTTGTTGTTATTATTGTGGTTGTTGCTGCTGCTGCACTTGCCGCAAAGTGTTGCACGCTTGGTTAACAGATTTTCATCAGCATAGATCAAAAGCCGTTTTAATCAGCAGCCAAAGCCAAAGCCGAAAGTGAAAGCAAACAAGTTGCAAATAATTTTGCAAGTCCATTGTTGTTGCCCCTACATATATATGTATGCGTGTATATATATGTACATATGTTCATGGGAATTGGAGCACATAAACATGACAACAACAGCATGTGGCATGTATATTTATATATCTATGAGTCGTTCTCACATTTCGATATCATGGAGCCATTTTTGGCATTCGTGCGCAGCAAAGGGTTAATTAAATATGCGAGTATATTATTGCTAAGCATAAATACATTTTTTGTTTTAAACAAATGCTTGTACATAAATACTGCATATGTGTCGACGAAGCTTTTGGACAACCACAATCTCGACTCGAAAAGAAACAGAAAAAAAGGTACACAGGACTTGTCTGTTATCCTGACTGGCTGGCTGGCGTTTGCAACAATTGGCAGTCTCAGTATTTCGCTCTCGTCCTCGTCCTCGTCCGTTGTCGTTAACGTTCGCTTCCAAGCGTAAACAGTTCGTTCGCATTCCAGGCGCTCGACATTCTTTTTTCACTCACTCGGCTCGCAAAAATGTGCTCAAATTTTCCATCAATGGACGCTGGGTTCTCTGAACTGATAACAGACAGTCAGACACACACACACACACACATGTACACACAGATAGAGCTGTCGATATCAACAAACACAAGTGATAACATGAGTTGAGACAATCTCTCATGCTCATACACCACTCAAGTTTCAGTATTCAGCTACTTATTTACTCGATATTTAATAGGATGGCTATCAAATCATTCATCCATAGCTTTATTTGAGAATACCTTTCTTTTTTTTCATTTTTTGGAAGTCAGCTGTAGGGTATTGCTAAGCGTAACAGCGCGGAAAACGTTTGATAACGCCGTGCACATAAAGTATGCCATACAAAAGCCTGAACTCCGCTTTGACTTTGCTGAAAGACGGAAATAAAAAGGGCAGCGAGTAGACAAGACAATGAAATTCTCATAAATAACAACGCTTTCTCTACTACTAGCAACAACAACAACAATAAGAAATACTGACAATGTCCAACCAGTCGAGTGATTTCTTTTTTCTTTGCTCCCTTCTGATTTTTCTCGTTCCTTTTCATATATTTTTTCTCTTTTATTTTGTTCATTTTTGGTCAGTAGCTCAACTCTTTTTGTCATTTTTATGCCCCTAAAGGGTATTTAGTGGGTATATTAAGCATTGTGAGCATGCACCCAAGAAGATAACAAAAGAGAAACCAGAGAGTTTAAAGTTAATATTTATTACTGAAAGAGTTCAATAGAATTTCAATACTGATCGATATAAAATTTTTGAATATCCCTTAGCTACATATGTTATAATAATTTATTTTAATAATTATTAAGACTTTTTCTTAGTTTTCTGCTTATATATTTATTTTTATATATGAATATAAGTATATTATACTCTTCTAACCGAATGTGAATTTTAATAATAAAAAGGTTTCATGTTAAAAAGTAATTGTGTAACTTTATTTGCTCCTTATATTTAAATTAATGCAGGTAAATACTTAAAAAAGAATTTTATTAAATAATTTTGGAGATAAAAATCGAGAAAAATATTTAAGAAATTGAGAAAATAAACTATTATTTGTGTTTTTTTTTTGTACTGAGACTTGAATCAAAAATTGGTTTAATGTTCTTAGATACAAAAATCAACAGATTCAGTTAACGTTTGACCTTGGCATTAATTTAAGAAGGGTATTATCTATTCTTCCACTTAGTATCATCTCATGTACTACTTTTGTTATCCTTTTTTTTCTGATGGTTCATTCTCATAACGGAAATTTCAATGGCTGCTGCTTAAAGTGACTTTTGTTCAACTTTACGCTCAGCTATCCAAACACAGAGTACTTATAGTTATCAATGGCCTTTATGTGGGTATGTAGGGGGCACATTAAACTAATGTTTAGTTGCTTTCGTTACAGTTTTTGAGTGTCGACCCTTGAAACTTTGTCAGTAAATCGTGGCACGTGATGGGCATGAGTTTTGGGCGTGACAAGGCAAATTGCTTTTTGTATTGAATTGAATTTTATGGGCTGTGACAGTTTGTGAGTGTCGCAATTGTCAATGCTTCAACAAATACTTGTATATACATATATACGTTTGCTTTCTCTGAACTTGGATTTGATTTTATAAAAACATTATGAAATAATCAATCATTATTGAATAAAAGTCTTAATTTAGATTAAGAAAAATCAATATTTTATGCACATAAAAAAGGAATAAAATAAAAATAAATAACAGAGATAGAATATTTTTTTTTTAATTAACCAATTTAACTACGGAGAGTGGCTCGAAAATAAATAAAAAAGGAACGATTTTTAGTACGTTTTTGATATATGTATATACACTAGTGCGAGTCCATTTATTTGGGTCGAAAAAATTTCAAAATTCAATTAACAAAAACTAGCTGAGGCCTCCTAAAAAGATGTGTTTACCAAAATTCATCATAAATCGCTGTTTTGATTTTTTTTGTTTTATATATACCAAACACAGCGGAGGCTAGGAATTGATTTTCGACACATAGTTTCTTGGTGCAATTTTCTTAGAATTCATCGTAGAATTCATCGTTCGACTCTGGTGGACGATTTTTGCGAAAAAAAAAAACTGACCCGCCCGACTGACCGAGTAGTATTTCACTTTCCTATAATATCAGCTTATGCTCTTTTGCCTGAACTATTCGTATCATTCAATCGAATCGAATTGTCGTATACAAACGAAAGCTTTCAATTGCATTTTGCACTGAAATGCTTTGTGGAAAGTGCAACTGAGAAGCGTATTTATTTTCCTTTTGTGGACCGAGCAGCATAATGCTGCAAATTGCGTGCAGTGTTGCACAGCTGCAGCTTAATTTGTGACAAACTTTTGTTCATCAGCAAATTGAGGGAGAAATCAATTGTAAAGGCTTTTGTATTGAGGATACAAATATCATCAGATTACCTGACTCTTGACTTGACTTGACATTGACATGTCTATAAAATGAAACCATCATAAGGAGTGACTTGACAGGCAATGCAACGCATCAACGGTATTAATTTTAAATTCTTCACTTAAATATGTTAAGTGAAATATATACAACTTTTAAAATATGCCTTTATGTTTATTTATCTATTTCGAAAATTTTAATTCTTCTAATTCCAAATTTGTTTGCATTTATTAAATGTGCAAGCAATAAATATAAAGTGCTTATTTTCTTTAGTAAGCCTTTCCATTGATTAAGTTTTTTACCATTTGAGCACTGAGGATGTATTTCAGCTTTTTAGTTTTAAAGCACGTATAAATAAAGCAACATTCAGTTCAAACGAAATATAAAAATATCCGTACCACTTTTTTTCTCAGTGTATTTTAGCTGAGTCTACATTCTGTTAGCTTGCAACGGCTGAGCTTAACAGTTGTTATAGTAACATCCAACTGTTAAATTAACATTTATGGTATGTGAGACAACAGATTTAGTTTTTGCTTTTTCATCATAGATATTTGAAATAGATCTGGGTATAACAGATGTTAAGGGAATATCAACTGTGTCAAACATGTTTTTGAGGATGATTTATCCGTTAACAGAAAAATATAAAAAATATATCAAATCATAGCATACTTTTAAGTTATTAAACTAATTGAATTAAATACTTGTAAATAAAAACCAATAGGTGGCATTATAATATTTATGAAATAAAGTCTTTTTTAACATACTCTACACGTCATGTCATTTTCTCTTAAATCAAGTCTTGTTGCACTCGAAATTCAACGACAGCTAAAATATATTAACTTTAAAAGTAATTAAAGCTTCGAATACTTGATCTAAGAGAGAAATGATGAACATATTTATGTGACATGCACTGTATTGAGTTCCCGTTTATATTTGCATCGTAAATTTCAACACATTACTTTGACATTCATTTTTATTTCCGCAATTTTAACTTTCATTTTCATATAATTTGCATTAATTTGTATTATTCATAAAAATATGTCACAAATGTTAATTAAATAATATGCCGTGAGTACTCATGCGAATTTCTCTCTTTTAATCTCTCTTTTAATGATACACAGATAATATGTAATAATGCCTACAATTTAAACAGAATTTTTATTAAACTCGAACCGTTCAGCACATATATAAGTAATATAAATTGCAAATATTTAAATACATACAATAATATAAAACAAATATAAAAAAAACATCGTAAAAAACCAAACAATAACAAAGTGTTCATAATTATAAAAGCAAATGTAGTTAAATGTAAAAAATTTAATAACTAAAATATTATAGAATATGATAAATTCTAATTGCCCGCTAAAATTGCATCTGAATCTTTATATCTCTATCTCTGTATCTGTATTTGCATCTATACAATACTAAACAACGCTTATAAACAAAAATGCAAACTCAATTTCGCCCCAGCCCAAAATCAAAAAAATACCAAATCGATCCAATCAATCAGCCAACCAAGCAGCCAATCAAGCGCCCAATCACCAATTGCAACTGCCACTCAATCATTCAACAACAACAGCACACACTACAAATGGCAACAATAAATAAATTTTAAATGCTCAACATTAAAAGATCCTCATTAATTATGCAAATAATACAAGCTTAAATAAAATATAAAAATAAAAATCCAACTAAGAAGGGGTATTAAAATTATTAATTTTAAATTAATTATGGAACATTCATCAACATTTCTGTTGTGTTTGTACCATTGCCAAAACGAAAAGGCCGCCACTTGCTTCCAGCTGCAGCTGCAGCAACTGCAATTGCTACATCAAAAAAAACAACAACAACAAAAAATAGAAGAACAACGAAAGATAGGCAAGTCAACAGTGCAACAAGAGAAGCAACAATTAAGGCAACTTAAACAACAACAAGAACAGCCACAACCACAACAACCACTGCAGCAACAACGTCTCTCAACGCAATCGCTGGGTAAGTGATTACAAAAATTCAGATTTTCGATGCAAATTTTTTACAAAAATCCAACAGTTTTGCAATTTATTGATGTGTTTAAATTAAATTTACTCACAATTTTGAGTGCACTCAACATCCATATAACATCAGCAGCCAAAGAAAATAACATAGATCCCGAACACACAATTATTTTTGGAAAAACTAAAATAAAATATTTATATACAGAAAAATCAGTCAAGAGATATATAAGTTGATGTTGTAAGTATCAAAGTTTTTTTAAGATTACTTATTTTGATACAATACTAACTTAATCTTCAATGCTGGATTGAAGCTTTTGGATTGTTCTTGGCAAACTACAGCATTAAATTGGAATCAAAGCTTTTACAGCATATTTTTCAGATTTGAACGAGGATAATCGATAAAGATTGAATTCATATTTCGATTTCGAGGACATTACATTTAGAGATAAACATTATATAAATAAAGCAAAATTTTTATTTAGACTGGGATTAGCCATTGTGCGTCTGCTTTCTTAAATATTACTAAACATCTTTAAGAGTCTAATGTGACTTTAAGCTTATATGCTCATAAAAATTCTTTTCTTAAAAATGTGTTTTGATTGATATATATTTGACAACAATATTGTAGTATCCACTTTTCTATGAGAAGTGTATGGATAGCAACTTGTCAGAACGACAGTCGACCGTCAACCGTCGACCACCAATATAAAAGCGTTGAGCTCAGCAACGTCAGTCAGTTCTGAATACGTACAAAACTGCGTTAAAGCTGCTGCTAACTGTTGCAATGGCAACCAGTCGTTGTGGCATTCTGTAGTCGCACTTTTCTCTGTTATGAATTTCATATTAGGTACATACGAAAATCCAATAAAAATCAGCGAAAGCAATTTTCGTTAGCTGAATAAAAAAAAAAGAAAAAAGAAAAGAGTAAGAGGACAGGTCAGACAAGTTGAGATGTTCCCAATTATAAGATACCCGGAACACAAATGTTAAATACTTATAAATGTTAAATTTTTATGCTTAGGTGCAATTCACATTTAATTTTATGTGAATTTTTGGCATATTTTATGAAATAATTAAATGCAATGCAAATAAATTGTACATTGATCGATACGGCTATTGATGCTATAATAATGTTTCTCACTATTAAATACGAGTATATTGCAACAAACACAAAACACCCTTCTATTCTAGGATTTCCGGGTATAAAGAGAAACGGAGATTGGGTTGACGGCTGGAGTTTGGTTTTTCAGACGTTTTTCAAATGCTCCATTTAGGAGGACCACTTTTTTTGGTCACCCAGACACGCACACTCACATACACATACACATACAGAATCAAATTTGTTGCAATTTATCGTAATGGATTAAGGGAAAACGTGTTTCGACATGATTTTTTCCGCCTTCAACCTAGAGGCAATTGCATTTTCTGCTGTGTTCAGCTGATTCGAACGAGAGTTTGCTTAATTTGCTTTTAATTCACTACCAAGGCAAAAAAAAAGTTCTTGTCATTTGGAACTATTTCCACTTTCAATACCCTGTAAACAAGAATTTGCCAACGGGGTATGACATTTGTAACACAATGTGCCAATTTCGGAATTAAAAGATTTCCTAAGCGGGTATCTAACCGGAATTCCGAATATTTTTATAAAATTTAACTAGACAAATTTAAAAAAAAATAATAAGAACAAGCAATAGGAGGCAAAACGTAAAATAATGCAATTAAAATAGAATGAAGAGTACACGAGAGCTAACAGCCGATATTCTTATTAAGCAGTACATTTTGGAGTTGAATATTCTGAGTTATAGAGGCAGCAGGAAAAGTGAACAGCACTTTACACTGGAAAAAAGCCGAGGCCGAGAAGAGAAAAAAAAAACACGAGGGATGAAAAATACTGAAAGCAGAAACAGTTATATTGTCATTAAACCCCATCTTGTATCTTTTCTATAATTAAATAATAATAAACTTAAGAAAACCCAACTCACATAAATTTTAAATTTCAAATTTTTTTTTCATAATAATTATTTTCGAATTAGAAGCTTGCCACTTTCCAGTTTATTTTTGCAATTTTTATATCCTTATTTCTGAAATTCTTAGTAAGCAACCCATGAACTAGTGTAGCTTTCTGTTTGCGAGCAGCTTAGATATGATTACTGGGCAACTACTAGTTGAGCACTCTCCTTTGGTATTTTAGCTAAATATTAAGGACTTCAGCTTGCATGTTAAAATGCAATTGAAAAGTCATTGGATTCTATCGATACGAGTTTTTTTTTGAAATTCGAATAAATATTCATTTAGTTTGTTGCTCAACAATTAAACAAGCTTTTATTTAACTCTGTCTAACTCCCAAGGATAGTAAATTTTGTATTTAATATAAAGCAATTCAAATTTTCTTTAAAAACAAATTGTTTTTTTTATGTTATAACTGTTGATGTTCATTTTCCAAAATCATTTCTTGCTGATACATTGAATATTTATATTAAATGGAAAGTCAATTAATTAAATGAATTTGTTTAATATTCTAAGCTTTTTAGTCTGAAATGTCTGGATTACTCTATTACTTTATTAGAAATGCCCAATTAAGTAAGTATTCATATTTTGTAAAGGATTTTTATGTAATCCTTTCCAATATGTGTATTTTACACGAAACTATCAGCAGGAAATTTAACTCTGGTTTACACAAGGAACAAAGAAAAATTGAAAAAGAAAACAACTATTTAACAATTCTAGTAATTTAAATGTCGGTTGGCCGACTTGGACAAGCTTGTCGGACGTTTGTCATTTTAGCTGAAAAGTTCATTTCCCCAGTTGTCAACAGTTTATAATAGTTTTTGCCTTTGTGCTCTTGGCTCAACCGAGCGGATTGAAACCGAAACCAAACAGCTTCAAACAAGGAGATTGCCATTTGTTTGATGTTTTTTGTATGTGTGTGTGTGTGTGTGTGTGAAGAGGACTGTGTTGCTGTATGTGTTTAGTTAACCATTTCTCTAAGTCTGAGCCTGTCTCTGGGTCTATCTTTCAATTCCAGTTGGTTTACTTCACTTCACAGGAGAGAGTGACTGTAGCTCCAATGCAAATCTGCTTTGCTGATTAAACCTAAATAATGTCGAGCGTTTCCTTTGCTGTGGCTCCCTTCACATCGGTTGTGTGGACCCTTTAAGAGCTGACCAGCTGCTGTTTTATAGCCAATGCTACTGTGTATAATGGCTATGTGATTAGACTTGCTGTTCACAGGGGAAATCACTTCAGGTCACCACAAAAGTTAATGCTAAGGCCATCAAGCAAACAAATTGTTCTTATGACTTTAAGATCCTGTTAAAAAGTTCGTTGTCAATTTTAAGGTCTCCCATTCAAAAATGTATGGAATAAATTTAAACTTTCTGAGGGTAGACTTTTGAATCACAAAAGTTTGCATATTCAAAATGTGGGTGCTAAATATTTTAATAAAATTATAAATTAATTTTAGTTACTCATTCAAAGAATATATCTTCAAGTAATTATAGAATGTACATGTTATTTTTTTTATTAACAACGATTGTTAAATTTGTAAGCCTAAAACTAACAAAAAGTTTAATTTTTATATACAAAAGACGCTAGTTGTAGTCAACTAAATCAAAAGTAAAATGGTTTTATTATAGTATTAAAATAATATGAAAATTTGTTTAAAAAAATATGTATGTATATATTCACAAAGTTTTAATAATAATTTAAGAGTTAATAAAATTAAAAAAGTCTGCACAAATTTAGATTAGCTCGAAGTTTTATTAAGTTTAGTTTTTAAGACTAATTCAAACTTACTGAAAATTGATAAAAGTAATGAATATCAGAGGAATAATTTTGAGGCATAAAAAGGTTTGAAAAAATCGTATTTAAAAATCTGAGCCTGGTCAAATAGCATTTAAGACACTGTGCTTATGAGAAATGTGGCTTATGAAACTGCATTAAGCCGTTGCATTGAATTGTTGCTTTTTTGCATTTTTCGCCAAATCTGAGACAATTTCCAACTTAAAAGGGAGCTGCCTGCATTTGTATAATAACACAGTCGAGCTGCCGGCTTGTTTCCGTCGTCGTCGTCATCGTCGTCGTTGTTGTTGTTGTTGCTTTTATTGTTTCCATGTCCTGTGCCTCCTGCCTGGCCACTTGTTGTTGCACATTTTTTTTTATGCTCATTGCTTGTGCTTTATTTCCTTTTAGCCTGCTACTGCTGCTGCTGTTGCACGTACCACATTTTCAATTTAATTTCTGTCTGAGTGACTCTTGTCCCTGTGCTGCCTTGCTGCCCGGTGTGTGTGTGTGTGTATCTGTGTGTTATGCATGTGTCCTCGAGCTACGGACGCACGCTTCCAGCCTGCCATTGTCTTTGGCTTTGTTTGCAGTGCCATTTCCTTTGCGCCAGTCGCTTACAACATGAAATTAACTTGTGTACTTTGCTGTATATGACACTCGTATTACAACCGGCAGCAAGAGAAAATCGGCGGCAAGAGCAGCTCTCCAAATTGATTATAGCTGAATATAAACGCTTCTTTTGGTCGCCAGTTTAATTAAACTGCAGCAATGGCTGCAAATTGTTTATAATGTCAGACACTCTGTGCTCTCATCAAAGACATTCTATAGCATTCAAGCCATCACTGACTGTCATTCACTGACCTAGTTAAGGGCGTGGAGATACAAAAGCACTGCAATGTCAGTCAATCAGGCACAGTGGTGAAGATTTTTTAACTAATGCCCAAAAATGCGCCTAAAACTAATGTAAAATTATTGTCCCTCATTTAATTTAAATTTAAATTTTGTAAATTTTTCTTATTTTTTTTATGTTATTTTTAATATGCAAAATGAAAGTTAACTTTTTGTCTTTGCTTGGAGTCTGTTGCATGCAGCTTCTGTTGTAATTACAAAGCGCTTGTTGTTTTGGCTATGAGATAACAAAAGCCATTGCTGGTCATGAGTGCAATCACTCCCCTCCTCCTTCTATAGCCTGCAGTATTTTAGGAGAGCACCAATAACCGCACTCGAAAACGCGCGCACAAAAGTATGCAGCACTATTTGCCGAAATGACTTTTGACGCTCGACGTATGGCAATATTTGCATGCGGTCTCTGTGTGCGTGTGCGAGTATTTCCAAGTGTGTATATGTGGAGATGTCTGTGGGTTTATCGGCATGTAAGTGCCGCTGACTGCTTTACTAGCTGCTGGCATTGATGCCAAAGGCCACCAGCCATTCAAATGAATATCGCAAAAACTATTTTCCACTCTGTATTTTTTTTTTTTGTTATTTTTTTTTCTTCTAAGTATGCAAATTTACTGTAAATATTTGAAAGTACATAAATTTTGTTCTTTGCACTTATTTCAGCTGCATTACAGTTGAAATCTTTGCCTGAATCTGTCGACAAGTTTAAGGTTGATTTAAAATGTCTATTTTGCAATTGAGTGATTTCTTCTATTATTATGTTTATTATATAACGTATGCGGAATGAAATACGAACAAATTTGGACATGTTCTCAATAAGTTCTAATAATCGACAGCGCAAAACAAAAAACACAATAATGAATGGTACTATTTCAGCATGCATATCATCAGAAACTAGCTTTCTAGATAATGCACAGTCGCGGTAATGTCCCTGAGCAAAGCAGAGTGTCGAAAATTGATTTGCACATATTGCGCAAATAACCAGTCTTAGCCGTAAAATTAAATTTTTCATTACTTTTCTGCTATGGGCTTCAAGAAAACTTTTATTTATTAAGTAGTTTCGGATGTTCAGAATGAGAAAAAAATTGCTAGAGCCCCTGGATCCAGAAGAAAATGTCCATTACAGCAGTGTTAAGTTAGAGCAATATAATGGGCTGAAATTGTGGTTCGCACAGATAAATCGAGTTGTGCGTTTGCCAAAAAATACAATATGATGGACAAAACTGTGGAAAAGTATTTACAAGACATGGGAGTGATGATATGTTAAAAAAAAACCGTTCCTAAAGTCACAGAACTTCAGAGAGAGACAATTAAACTTCGGCTGCGTGTGCTTTCTAGAAATTTGTTTTCTGTAAGGTGTTGAAATTTTTGCATGATGGACAATGAGACATATTTCGCATGGAGGGTCATGAGGGGACTCTGAAATATTACTTTAGGCTTTCTAATACCTTGACGACCTGAAAATGTCACTCAAATAACAAAAACAAAGGTTTTTTTGTGGTTGGCCCTAAGTGAGCGTGGAATAAGCGATCCGATCTTATTTAAGGCAGGATTGGCTGTAAATGCGCAAAGTTACAAGGACAATTGTGATCCGGCGCTTAAAAAATGTATTGATAAGTATCATGCGAATTATAATACGATGTTTTGCACGACTTAGAGTCCGCTCATTATGCCAAAACAACTCTGAATTCTCTGGACCACTTGAGCACTGATTTCCTGCCAAATCTGCAAAACTCTCCAAATGTGCCTCAGTTAAAGCAAATGAAAAAGTTTTGGTCAGATCTGAAAAGAAATGTTTAGAGTAAGGAATATAAGCCAAAAAACATCGACTGTTTGATATTAAAAATCAAAAGAGAGCTTGCTAAAATGGATACAAAGGGAATTCAGGAGGCTATGCGCAAGTGTCCCGAAAATAAAAGGAAAGCTGACCGCTATGGTCACGAATATTTTTGTAAAAATAGCTTATAGTCCAATAAAAAAACTTATGAAAAATTTAAGTTGGCCGGACTTGGAACACATTTTTTATTTGTATTACACCACACTATGGGGCGAAATCCGAAAAATCGAATATTAATTAATAACTTTTAAAGTAAGCTAAATTTTTGAATGCGGTTTTTTTATTTATGTTATGTATACCCTCAGAAATATTTTTGGAAAAGTGGGCGTGTCACCACCCCCGCCCTTAATTTAATTTTTTTTTATTTTTTTATCGGTAACAAGTAAGTTTAAATTTTTTAACCCAAATAACAATCATTGACCTTGTATATCATTAGCAATTAAAAGAAAAGTGGGTGGGTCACCGCCCACCCCAAAAAAAAAATAAATCAGAAAATTTTTTTTTTATATTTTAAAATTTAATATCTACATGAATATATATTTACTAAAATACTTTTTTATACATACAAATAAAGTTATCACATTTTAAAAACATAATTTTGATAAAATTCATGAGTTAAAGGAACAATAGTTGAAATTAATCGTAATTTTCTTCATTTTCAATTTCTTCATCAAACGTAAAAAACGATACGGGTAATTCTTCTTCGAATTCCTCAGATGTTTGATCTGGGCCTTCCATTTCACATGATAATTTGTTGATTATTGATGCCATTTGATTCGTTCAACTGTAATTTAGTTGTGCTCATTAATCAATTTGAATGTCTTTTTTCAAACTATATTTTGTTTCTGATGCATTTTTTTTCCATTTGGTACTTAAATTTCGGCATATAATTTGGCTTTTGTTTTTTAAAAAGGATTCATATTTTAAAACAATTATTTTTTTATTTAGTTTCCTCTTAAAAAAATCAATAACTGCATTTATTTCGTTATGGCTGCCTTTCTCCTTGCGCCATATGTGAAACAGCTCCACATTTGAAAACTCGAAGTCACCTGCAAAAAATTAATTTGCGCCGATTGTCGCAAATTGTTCACATTGAGACATATTTCCTTTCAAAAACAAAGAATAGATCTACGACATACAGTTGGAATTACATTAAGCCTCGTTAAGCATCATTGCTAAATTCTTTCGCATAGTTGATATTTCTTTCCAAGAAATTACCTTTCAAAGCATTATCTAATATAACAAAATATAAACAGAACACGCACAAATACAGAATACTAGTACAACCAACACATAGTACAAACCCGTATAATTGGTATCCATTTCAAATATTGTAAAAAAAATGATTAGCCTTTGTGCAATACTAATTTGAAAATAGGCTGCCAAAATGTTAAAATGCTAGCGCGCGTACTTTTCGAAAGCAACAGCTGACTTTAACAGCTGTCAAGGCTAACATTTTTCTGTTATTTAACATTTTTGGTACAGAACTTTACAGTTTGAAGTTTTCTTAAGATTTTAACACCAAAAAGGTAGTAAAATTAATACCTTGATAAAATGACTAAATATTCGATTTTTCGGATTTCGCCCCATAGTGCACCAGTTGTTCGTATTTCATTCCGCATACGTTATTATATTAAGGGTTATATGGATAAAGTAAAATTGTTTTTATAAAATTATTCCAATTTTATTTTGATTTTGATAAAGTTGTTATAATAGAGTTTTGAAGAACAATACACCAACCGGCTTTTTTAGCTTACTTGTCTATCGAGATGGTAAGCAAACTCATTTGCAGGTCCAATAACATGTTTACTGATTGTTATGTAAACCTAGTATAGAAAAATCCACTCCCTAGAAAGTGTTTGTCACTTTAAATTAAAGATGATTATCTTTTACAAACTCGTTTTTCATAGCCAAAAGAAAAGAAAAATGCAGCAAAAAGTGCAGCTTAGGTAAACAAACCGCCGAAAAAGTGCTTTTGTGGCAAATTTTCCCCCCATCGGTGGGTAAGACATAAATTTAAACAAATTTGCTGAGCGTTGTGAGTATGCCAAAGGGTTCAATTATGAACAGAGCTTTTCAGGTGACAAAGCGGGCGCCTAAAAGCTTATCCTTTACCTGGTTTGAGCTATGCAAACAAGTTGAGCAACCCAGGGAAACTTCCCTCGGCAACTGGGGACAACTAAAAACTCGGAAAATGTACGAGTAATGTGTGAAAAATGTGCCCCTCGAGGTGTCAAGACTGTCATCTGGGGCATAAACACCTTCAACTTTCGTCTCCACCCCACATGATTAGCTTTTTTGTTGTTGGTAAGTCGCGCCTAAGGGTTGCAACTTATGTTGGCCAAAATGGGTTGTGGTCACAGAGTTCAGGGCCTAGACTGTGCCTTCAATTTCAAGCCTCATTGTGTATAACTGAGGCATTGGCGAACCATTAAATTGACTTTAAAAACTTTTCACCTGCCAGCATTGTGCCACAAATAAAAAAAACAAAAACAACAACACAAACAGATCGAAACTAAACTTGAAATTAATTAACCGCGACAAGGACAAAGCCAGCTGAGAAAACGAAACCAACGAGCCCAACTGAATACTTGTATATACCGCTGAGTTTGTGCAATTTAAACTTTCCACTCATTTCGTTTAATTTTGCTTTTGTCGTCATCGTTTGCCATCTCGCCATTTTCTACATAACTCATAAGGCCCCTAATTACACAAACCGCTGACGCGGTCGTAGACAGTATAAAAGCGAAAAGAATGAAACAGAGCATAATAATAAAAAGCACACACAATTTTCAACTTGAGTATATATATTCAAATATGTTTACATAAATATTAAGTAAATATAACAGAATATTAGATAAGCATTTTTGACATCGATTAACTACAATTTTTTGAGTTAATCATAGCATTTGATAAATAATTTTTCCTTAAAAAGTGAATATATGTACTTTTATTAACCAATACAAAATTCAAAGTCGGTATACAGAGTTATTTATTCTGAAGTTAAACCATAATCATGTCATCATCATATCAGAAAGTTTCTGTACTCGAACTATTTTTTAATGATGCTCAAAAAGTTATTCAAAAGATATTTAGCTCAAGTCATTCATAATTACGAAAATTTACTGAATTTATATTCAAAGAAATATTTACTAAAGTGTCAAAGTTTTATTCATAAAATTGCAAACACATTTCCAGTTATTTAGCTTCTTTTATCGAAAATAGCTTCAAAATACTATATGAAATGTGTTTTACAGCAAGAAAGTAAACATATATTTTCTTGATCTATATTAATACGTATGAACTTGAGGTACCAAATTTAATGTCAATAACAATTGTCATTAACAAATTAAAATACGATATGATTAAAATATGATAAGTTGACGCAACTAGTGATATATATTATATATTTCTTTAACTACTACTCTATGCTACGCAAAACAAAAAACCTTTGGATTAACTAAAGTGACTCGAAATTGAAAACCTTTTCAACTTCTATCTTTTTATTTTGCTGCTTCATCTGCTTAGTTATGTTGCGGAATTTTAAAAACTGTCATATAGGGGCGCCACATCTCATCTGGTTCCGCAAAAGTTTATCACAGGCATTACGTCTAATCCATAATACCTACTGCGATTGTATGTATCCAAAGCCCTATTTCTCGTGCACGTGTAAATTATTGTGGGCTGGCATGGATGGGCGATGCCTGAAAGCATGCTATGCTATTTTTTTGTTGTTGTTTTGCTTTGCTGTTTTTTTTATTTTTTGCGTGCACGAGGCAACGTTACACGCAGCCTCGCCGCATGTATTTCAATTACTGCATTTCTCAGTCAGTTGGGCAATGGCGGGGGCGGTGGTAGGGGCAGGGGCAGGGACAGGGGCCATGACCCGCCCCATAACGGTAACGCGTTCTTCGACCCCGCCTCTTGGCAGCATTTTTTATGGATTTTTAATTTGCGTCAGGCTAACAATTTTTGTTCTCTTTTATTTCTTTATATTTATAATATTTTATTTTTTTTTTCTTTTGGTTTCTCGCGCTTTTACGCAAATTCATTGTTTTAATTTACTCAAGTTTGTTGACCGAAAACAAAAACTAATCAATGTAAACGCTTCAGGGGCTGGAAAGGAACCAAGCTGTATGCCCCCTTCCCACCTTTCAGCTAGGTGACAATGCAGACGCGTCTTTTTTTGAAAAATGAGGCCAAAGCTTAAAATAGGGTTAAACAGTGAAGCCATTTTTAATTAAACATTAAGTCTGGCTAACTTTTTTCTTGTGGTTTTTTGGTATTCGACATGGCTCAAAGAACGTCGCTAACAATTTTTTTTTGTCCTTCTTTACGACTCAAACAGAATTTGGCATTTGCTTTTGGGTTTTCAAAAGCAACCGCAGCCCGCTAAGTTGTGGCCGAAAATATAAACTTCAAAAGGCAAAAGCAAAACTTGCGGATAGAACGCAACGTCAAAAGGGGATTAGATAATAAGATACTTTTAAGATAATTTTTTTTTCACGAATGAAACTTATAAACAAATATTATAAGTGCTCGGAAGTCGGACTGTAGCTTACACAAGTATTAAAAGTTCTGAACAAAACAATTATCAAAATAATATTATATAATTTAAATAAAATTGTGCAATTACTGCTGTTGGCATTGCTACATACTTACATATATACAAGTTAATTTACATTTCCAAATATCAAGTACTGATTTTCTTTATGAATATATAAATGTCTTTTTAAAAAATATATATATAAATAAAAAAAATTATTTTTTCTATATTTACAGGCAACATTTCATCAGAGAACGAAACAACGATATTTAAGTGAACAAATCTAGCAAATCTTAATAAAGAAATATATCAAAAAATTAGAACAACAACAACTGCTACTCAAGGTTTCTCAAGCTCTCTAAAAAGTAGTTTTCAGGTGCGATTTATGTAAATTAAAAAGAAATAAGCGAAACGCAAACGAACTAAAACTCTGATAAAAAGAGCCAGCTAAAAATGCGTGACCAGAAAGCTGGAAATTAAATTTGCAACAGCCACAACCTCAAGTTAAATAAAATAAAAGAAGTGCAAACAAACCGCAGCATCCGAAAATCCGCAAAGCAAGCTAATAAAATATATATAAAACAGAAAAAAATATTGAATTAAATAAGTTGCGTTGGCAAATGTTTGCTCAGCTTAAAGAAATTGCTGGCATTTAGAATCAAATTTCAGTAAATTAAACAAATATTTTGGGTGAATTCAAAGAGAAAAGTTATGACAAAAGAAGAAAAGGAAAAACACAGGAAAAATATTGTGCAAAGTGAAAAATAAGCGACTGATATTCTAATTAAGTTTAATACCGGTGTGCAGTGACATCTAGCAACAAGAGACAGCAACTGCAGTTGTGCTACGTTGAACTTTGACCCACTCGACGCGATTGTCTTTTGGCTCTAGTGTTAATCGCAGCAACGTGCCACGACGCCAGCTACTTAAACCAGGGCGACCACCAACCACGTTGTTGCAACAACAACAACAGCAACAACAACTGAAACAACTGGAACAACAGGGACAACAACAACGGGGACAGGGACATTCCAACGGCAATTCAACCTACAAACAACGCAAACAACAAAACCAAGGACATGGACTCGTCGTTGTCGTGCACGCTGTTTGTCGTGTTGATCTTCCTTGTGATAATTAAAGGTGAGTGCTTTGTCCTAACTCCCTACTAACATCCCTTCTACCCTTCCCCCTTTACCTACACTTCTGTTTGCCTTTTTATCAGACTTTTACCTTTTACAATTGTTTATCTATCTATCTCTGTGTGTGTTCTTAGTGAAAGCCAAGCAAACGTTTCAGCTAGCTTAATTAAATAATTGTTGACATTAATTAATTAATGAAATGAAAATTGAATTTTAAATGCAACTCTTATACCTTTATTTCATAGCAGCATTTAGAAATTGAAAATGATTCTATTTGTTCTTATTAATTTGGGTTAAGTGCAGTTTAAATTCCATTTTCTTAACAGTTTTATTAAAATATTCATTGCCAGCGCTTAGGAATTTTTTAATCGAATTCCTTGTAGCGCCAGGATCTTAAATAAATAATAAATAATCAGGAGTGAAACAGAAATCGATTTCGTTTGAATTTCACTTGAATTTATATGAAATCTTATTTTCACGTATTTTCTTTTAATATACATCGATCTTTAAAAATTGTTTTTTTAGGGAATGTCCAAGAAATATTTAATATTGTACTTTAAATATTTTTTGTTCTCCTGTTTTACGACAATGTAAATGATTTTTATTATTATATAGAAAAGTTGTAGTCCTGGGTTGTAAATTATGTCTTTTAAAATCTGTTCACTTTTAACTTATACAAATAATATGTACTTTTGTCTACGTTCTAACACAAATTTTCCAGTATTAATAATAAGAATTAAATATCTTAGGAAATATATGAATTACAAAAATATAAGCTTTGAAACTATGATAGATTAATGCTAGAAATAATTATAATTTTTTATTGAATATAATGAATTGATTTAAATTGTCGCAGTGCAGGTTTCCCCGTTATAATAAAAAAATAATAACGGAATTTAGCCTGAGGTTAAAGTAAATAAACTTTTGAAGCTTGTCTTCTCTTGAATTCTGTGCCAAATCTATAGAAATATTAATTTCTCTTTGCCGTACAAAGATGTTTAAATATACGTATCTTTCTGTGGCTTTTTCTTCTACTACAAGACACGAAAGAACCATAAACAATTTATTTTTGTTTGTCTTTTGTGTTCACTCTAAAAGTCTGTTGCACAAATCCTTATGTGCCACTATCAATTCGAAATGCACAACTCTCTGGACTATGCATAAATCTTCTTGTCACATTACAAAGATGCCACACAGATAGCGAGCAAGAAAGAGAACTGCAACAACTGTTCAACTGGCTTACCTTCATGTGCCACCAACACATTATTCAATTCCACAACGGATTTTTCAATTTTCTTTTTGCAACATTTTCACGGCGCTTTAAGCACGGCCAAACAGACAAATGGAGAGTGGAGAAGCAAAATGTAAAAGCCACATATGATATATATATGTATGTATTTAGAAGTATATATAATACACACATACATATATATACATATTTTTTTTTATTATACATATGTGTGTCTACTAGTTATATGGGTAAATTCCCACGCAGCCAGCTATAAATTCACATTGTCGCCATGGAGCTGAGGAGATCGCCCAGAGCCAAACTTGGTCACATTTTTTAGTTTGCTCAACGAAGTTTTCTCGCGAGAGCGCTCTGCAATTGCCAAAGTAAAATAAAAAAAATAATACACGGCAATGAGACAAATATTCAAGTGGAAATAAGAGCTCAACATTTGATAATATGCGACTAGTTAAATACCCCAACAAATTTTGTTATCAAATACATCATTATATTTCTTTCAATAAATATCATGCTTTACTTGAATTTATTATTTGTCAGCACAATTGCCGGGCATACTGTATATACTGCTGCCTGCAACTCAAGTTTATCTTTCACTCACTTTTACATATACCCTATGTGTACAGAGCATTACAAAAAAATATTACTCGTACAATTGTCAGACTGAGCCCCAGGAGGGCCTACTTCAAATCTACAGCTGCTCCCTAGTGTGTATGAGGCAGATACACACTCACACACACACACATATATATACACACACACACACACATCCATATTGACACACCAATGCTTTTGCGTTTGAGTTTGTTCGGTTTTTTTTTGTTCAAGTTTTTTTTCCGACTTGCATTCAGTCGAGAAGTTGTTTTTTCTGGCTCGTTGAGTTGCGTTGGCTTTTTAAAGGATGAGGTGCGGGGCGGAGAAGTCTCATGTGTTATCCACTATTGTCAAAAATAACAAGCAGCCACGCACGATTCTCAATTCTCTCTACTCTAGCCACACTTCGCTTCTATTGTTTTCACTTTAGTGCGGCGCATTAGTTATATCAACATTAATATTTAGTTCAGCCAATTGGATATTTGGGATAAATGATAACCTCATTTAAAGTGAGCTTAATAATGAACCTCTAATTAATTCATTATAACTCCATTCTATTTTCTTACTTCTTTTTATACCTTATTCGTAAATGTTTTACGAATCACGCTTAAGTAAGGAAGTATTTATTTAAAATTTATAGCCTCCACTACAGTAAACCTTTAAATAATTTAATTTTTCATCTTATCGCAGTCGTAAACGTTTTACATGCTTTTTATGATATACTAAATTAGAGTGCAGAATAAAACTAATTTTTAGGGCAACTCGAAATTAACCTAAATATTTTTGAGAAAGCAATGCCTTTATCGCCCTCTATTTATTTAACCTTAAAAATCTTAGTACAGCAAACCTTAAAAATTTTAATTGCTCTTCATTTTGTATTCGTAAACGTTTTTCCGGCGTCACAGGCATTTTATGGTGTATCAAATCAAGAGTACTTTAAAGTAAACTAAAAACATTTAATTATGATGCAGAATAAAAGACTAAATAATGCCACAAAAAACGGAATCTACTGCGTCCTGCAGACAGTTGACGTTTAGTGGAAATAAGTCAAACAGCTGCCACTCGGAAGCTTCATAACTGTCTGCCCTGTGCCGCTCTTCAAGACTCGTAATGTATATAACGACTTTGTTGTTGTTTCTTATGGCTTAAGTACCGCTGTGGGAGCTGACTGGGAAGTCTTTGATGGTCTTCGCTATGCCTCTTAGCTTTTCTCGCTTCTCCAAAAGCTTTTGGCCTCTGTCTACCTCAGAGAAGACAAATGAAGAAGACAACTAATGAAGATGGTGTCTTATTGGCATTCGTATTTACATTCGCGTTCGAATTCTCATTTGACTTTGTGGCCAGGACAAATATTTTCAATAAGCTTCGTGTAGCTGTAACAAAGTGTGCACTGATTGGAAAATCAGCAGTTGAAAATTGCCAAAAGCGTAGGGCAGCGCAGCGCAGGGAAAACAAGGGAAACAATGGCAAGCCCAGCTGGCGGATGGGGAAAATACAATATTTCAGAGATACAGTCGAGTGTTGTCAACTTGTTGTTGTTGCTGCCAGTTGGCAAACGCATAAATTTCATGGCAATTCGAGCGGCTCTGCGTACCTTGAAGCCATTGCTTCCAACAACACTCAACTCTCAATTCGGTGAATGGCCGTACGGTGTGGGGACATACAATATTGTTGGTCATATATTTTGTTTTTAAGGCATTTTATTCATTTCGAAAAATTTAAATCACATAAATTTATTTTGGATTTGCCATGCCTGTACCAAAAGACAGCACATTTAAAATGTCCTTAACATATTTTGGGATTTAATTTTCGTACGGAATGCTGTTAACTACTATTTAGTGTTATGTAGATGTGGCAGTATCGTGACTTAACAGCTAACATAAGTAACATATGTATGTACGAGTAGCCTTAACATCTACATTGAGCTTAATTTCAAGTAAAAGTAAATTAATCTGAATATCAAATCGAAATAGAACAAATGTAAGAAAATGTGTAAGACAATTTATTTAAGTATATGATTGGCATCAAGAAATTGCTAAAGTAGTTTTTTTTATATATGTATATTATTTAAAATTCGTAATACACAGTAATAAAATCGTTTCCAATTATCTATGTACTTAAAATTACTTATTATTTATAAAAAAACTAATTTATTCATTTTTGTTTTTAAAAACTTTATCAACATATTTAAAATGTTAATGTACTAATACAGATTTTTATAATCAATACTCATGATCATTTTTTTATTTATTTTATTTTATATATTTAATTTTTAGGTATTTTGGCTATTTTCGAATTAATTCTATTATTATTATTTACTTATTTCACATTTTAAATTAGTTTTAATTGAAATGCGTAGTATAAGAGCTTAAACTCGGATACATTTCTGTAGAACTAAGCATTTTTACGATTGATTTGACCCACTCAACAATTTGGCTTAAAACTTAAAACCACAAAATACAAAAACTCTTTGTCGGCTGGTGCTACATGTTTTACTTTAGTGCTCGTTTTTCGTCATACTCAGTGTTTTCAGAAGTAAGCATACCGTTGAGGCAAGTTTGGCACCCACTGCCACAAAAGTTTGCTCCCAGTGGAAGCTGCCACGGACGCCTGCAGGTAAAGCGGATAATCCGCGTTGATGGAGCTGGTTGGGGGTAAGTGCACGGAGCTTCCGCTTGACGACGCCATCAAGTTGCTCAGCCCGTGCCAACTGCACGCACAACTGTCAAGGCCGCTAAGGGGCAGGCCAACAGAACCACCAGCACCACTCGTACCCTACCCGTAGTGGAAAATCAAGTCGTGCCCCGACCCGTTAGTCGTTAGGCAAGCTGCACTGTAAGAAAATAAAACAAGTTTTAGTTACGCGCTCTGCACTTCCGTGGCGCCATCTGAACTTTGCCTCAGCTTCTTGGATTGGATTAAGAGTTAGTCGTAACCTTGCTCCAGTCTCCAAGTCGTCGTCTGTCTTTTGGGGGAGAGCCGGCGGCACCTGTAGGGCGTCGTATGACTCACCATTGCCGCCACTAAACTTTGCAAATAAGCATTTTTTATAGGGCCAATACTCTCCCCACTCGCCGCTAGATCGTAAAAAAAACTTAGTGCCTGAGCCTAAATAACCGTAAACGGTACTCGTGGGTCCCCCAAACAAGGCGAAAACACAACAAAAAGCCAAACTTGATAGGCATAAATTTGCTGTAATTTAACGCATTCAATTACAAAAAGAAAACTTGAGAGCGCCTTGCGACTTACTTAAAAATGTCATAAAAAGAAAACAAGTAAAAGACCTATAAATGACAGTACTCGACAATGGGAAGCCACGCATCAGAATGGTAAGGCATAAGCGACAACACAATGACCTGTAAAAACTAAGCTTTACATTTTTTTTTTTATAAAAAAACATTTTCAAATGATTAATTCAAGCTTACAGTTTTATGTTATGTTAATCAGCAGATTCTGTTAAGTATTTCAAGCCGATATCGCTGCTATACTTATTTGTTATGTTCACCTTCTTATGTTATGTTATGTTATGTAATTTTATCTTATGTTAGCTTACTTAACCGCAGATAGACAAATTGTTAATTAACTAATTTTTTACAACGAATAATATAAAATATCTACTCTAATATTTATTATCTTAAGACGGATAAATGATAAACTTGAGAAAATAAGATAAATCCGCTATTTTTGTCATTCTGTAATTCCAATTAGATCTATTTTTTTTTAATATAAAATGTATGTACATATTGCTGTACTTTTTATAAACCATAAAGATTTTCCACGTAATTAAATATCGTAACAAATTAATAGTTGCCTTTCCCACCTTTCGCAACACTTTGTTCACTAGTGTGATGTGTCGTTCTCAGTAATACAATATTTTACCTTGATAGCCAGCAAATTAAGTCAATCGATATCGGGCATGATTCAATTAACAGCATTCTGTCAAGTGCTCACTGTTAATGAATATGCGTTCAACATATGTTTTGTCATTCCTTTAGTTAACACACACACTGAATACTAATAAATAAAGAAAGGGCTTTTTTAAAAATTAGTTTATTAAAAATAAAATGTGAAAATACAAAATTTGGCTCATGCAGAAATTTAGTAGAGTCTTATCTGCAAACTAAATATATTTTTAAATACAGAGTAGTCGAAAACAATTAAAGAGGCATAAATTAAAATCTTGACAATTCTTAACTGTTTGCCAGCCACTCGATGGGATGCACTAAAAGCGTTTAAATAGAAGAGTTGCTCACTGAGGTAAAAAAGCGAAAGTAAAAATAAAAATGAAAGAAATAATTGCGCCCAAGGCGACTACAAAGCGAATTGCAAACAGAGCCCAAAAGGCTCTTGGCAGCCCCGCGGCGCCATGGCGCCTTAATGTATGCAATGCCAGCCTCAGCCTAAATGAATTGAAGAGTGAGTGAGAGCGTGTATAAATACTCGCACTCTCTCTGTCACTCACGCTGAGTGTGTGCAGACAGCGCCAACCCAATTGACTTTCAAGCCGAAAACAAAAAAAAAGAAACATGCAAATTTTGAGTTTGTACCTTTGTGTTTTCGTTGTGCGGCGATTTGCATAGACTACGCAAAAGCGCCCAGGCAACAGCTATGGCTACAGCTACAGATACAGATACAAATACCGCTATAGCTACAGATTCTGTCTCCATGGTGACATTAACAGCGTGGCGGGTGTTTTTTCTTTTTAAGCAGGATTCGGATACTCGTATCAGGTTTTAGTCGGTCAGGTGAGTCAGGTGAGCCGGACGACCCAATGACTGACTTTGCCACACGGTCACACAGCGTGTGGCTGGCATTGAGTTACTTTCGTCTCTCACACACACACACACACACAGACGTACTGTAAGAAAATAGTATTACAACAAATCTCTGGAACGAGCAACGCATCCAGGCGGTACGAGAGATGCTTTTCAAGGATATACCGGGATGCGCATGTTTATTCCCGTTTTTTGCTGGCCCATTTTTACGCTCAATTCCAGCCAAAGAGAGCGAGAGAGAGAGAGCGAGGGAGACCGATAGATAGAGAGAGAGAGAGAGAGAGCGAATGCGTCTCATTCACTCAAAGCTTCGACTGCTGCGTGGGTTCATTCAATAGATTTTTCTTACACATACATACACGATTCTCTGCATGTGTGTGTATGTGTGTGATAGCTTATATACACATACATATTTATATATATATATATGTAAGCAGCATCAAGTGTGTGTATTTCTTTCGTTGTATTGAACTCATAATTGACAGACAGTTGAATTTTTGATGCGCTTTATGTCTGCTTTCCGCCTGACCAACATTCAACATTCAACTGTGCATGCCTGAGTGTGAGTGTGCAACATTCAACCGAGATTCAAATCCATTATTGCCTGTCAACACGGCAAATGGTTTCGGAAAGAGCTGCAAAGTGCGTTACCATGTTAGTTTTGCAGCCTGCTGCTTGGCCAGTAGCATTAATTGAAGCAAAACGGCAGCGTTTTAATTAAGAAATGTGAGTCTGTGTGTGTGTGTGTGTGTGTGTGTGTCTGTGTGCACTGTGGCAGACAAGTCCATCATCTAAACTCAACACAGCAAAAACCCAAAAACTGAGGCACAATTGTCACAGCGTGGAGCTCCGCAAGCATGTCAAGGATGCTGTCGGCAGCTCGAAGGGTTTCGGGTCGCCAGGTGTCGTCGTGTGGCATGCACCTGGCCTATGCATGTGTGACACACATTGTATGGATGTGTGAGTGCGTACACAGAGCGACAGAATCAAGATTGAGATTACTAAAATCAAGTATGACCATCTAAGGCCAAGTATAGTTTTTTAAGTTCCAAAACCTAAGTAATCAAGTATTATAATTTCTATTTAAGTATAACATAAACTTAATTCAAGTTACTTACAATCTTCAATTGCTTTAAATAAGGTTCAAAATTTTGTAAACTAGAGTTGTATGTAGAAAAAATCATGATTTTTCTTGAAAATTCTCTGCATAAAACGTTATGAACCAGAGCTCAAAATATATACAGTTGAACTTCCCTAACTCGAACTTCTCTAACTCGAATTTCTCTGTAACTCGAACTAAATGAGTGGCAGTAAAACTAATAATTTTAGGAAAAAGAACTCTATAACTCAAATATCTCCCTAACTCGAACTTTTTCTTTGGATAATGGTGATTCGAGTTAGGGAAGTTCGACTGTATATGAAATTTTTGTATTCATGTCTAGTACGCTTTGAGTTTGACCAGTTTCAATATTATTTTTTTTTATATGAAGATAATTCGTACTTGGTTAATAAGTTTTAATGTAAATTATCAAGTATTTTAGAATAGCAAATATGTACTTAACTCGATTATATTTAAGCATCAATTTAATTTAGTTTTATTTTAATTTTAGTACAGCTTTTTCTCTCAGTGCATGCGTGCGTGTTTGTCCCACTAACTAAAAGCCAAATGGCGTTTGTCATATCAGCTGCTCGTTAGCCATATGAAGAGCACCACATGACCGAGACGGAGGCTGCGGCAGAAGTAGTTCGGCAGGGTGGCAGTGTGGCAATATGACTGGATGTCTGTGTGGCTTGCGTAGCATGTGGCAGGTAGCAAGTAGCAGGGAGCAGACTCTTCATCTAATCGGCATAACTGTGGCGGCGCCGTCGCTGTCGTCGCTGTCTGACTAAGTGCCAAACAATGATGAGTAGAAAATGTTGTTGGTTTCTGCTTCTTGAGTGCCACATGAGAGACGACGACCTGCAACTTGAATAGAGGGCAATGTGAGGCTGAAATAAAATCAAATTAAAAACTTTTAATGCAAACTGAATGTGAAGGTTGAAACTACTGAGAGATGCGAAATCAGAATTACCAAGAAAAAAGGTGTAGAAAATAAATAAAACAAAAAGAGAGAGAGGTATTAATTGATATACAATTAAAGGACTAATAAACCAAACAATAGAAAGTGAAATCAAATCAAACAGATATCAGAGGAGGGAAAATGAAATGGTAATAGATAAATAATAAATAATGTAAGGCAGGAAAAATGCTCTGCTGAAGAGAAATAAGAAAAGTAAATTGCAGCAGTAGAAGTTCAATGAAGCCAGTAGAGGGAAAAAGAAATGGAAGAAAAGAGACTGAAGTTTGGTGAAAAAAATAAAATAGTGGCTGAAAAGAGTATAGTGAGAAAACAATTAAAAACACAGATTCCATTGCGACCGGATAAGAATGGAACAATAAGTGAAGCGCAAAGTGGAGAAAGAATTTTATTAAAAAGCTTGATCTCATATTCCTACCAGTGGCCGGAACTAACAGTCAACACAAATTTTAAAGAGCAAGGTCAGTGGTTAGTTTGAAATTAAATATTAATAGTTTTAGTGTTAATGTATTGCATGTACATAAACATGGGATATTTGTTATTAAGTGTAAAGCTTAACAACTAATAAAGAATTAAATAAAATTTGATGCTGAATTGGCATATATTAGAAAGAAATACTTATTTTTGGTTAATGTAGACGGAAAATTTAAAGAGATTTCATTATTTTAAACACAAAAAGTCTGTTCCAAAGATAAATTGGTAAAAATAAGGGAAATGCAAATAAATAACACAGACATTGTTGTGATTTTAAAAATACAATTTGAAAATTGTATAAAATGTTGCATAAATTTGATTTAAAATTTATGCAAAAAGGATATGGGAGGAACTTCAGTTAAATAGTTATATGTAATTTTAGTATTTATCATTTTTGCAATTTATAACATAAATTCAATATTTGCTGTAACGAAATCTGATGCAACAAATTTTCATATCTTATGGTCATACATCAACTGTTCCGGATAGTGTGTGCATATGTACAGGTATATGTGTATATATGTTTGTGTATAATATACTCATCAGGCATTGTGGCCATTATTTATGTTTCCTTCCTCACTCCAATAATCCAAAGCTCTTCCTCTCTCTCATTGTCTCATATTATGCTTTGCTCTTCCTCTCGTTTCGAGAGCAAACAAGCTGTGCTACAAAACGACAATGTCCATTAACAAAATAGAGACACAAACACAGGCACACATCCGCACGCACACACACACACACACACACACACACACTCCCACAGGTGCAGTTTCGAATGGGTTATAGTTGTGTATGTATGCGTGTGAGTTGCTCTGCTCCGCACCTTGGCCCCTTAATGTATGCAATAAAGCTCAAGTGTAGCGCCGAGCTTGTGGCTGGCAAGCTGAAACAACGACGCTTTTTGGTAGCTAACCTTCACTTTCACTGCCTGCCACACATACACACACATATATGTACTAGTATATATTCATTCATTCACATGCAACATTGTTGCATTTTCAGGTAGCAAAACAATTGCATTGTTGTCCCCTTCCCCTGACCACGCCTCATTTCCCTTTGCTGCTGTTGAAAAGTCCTTGTTGTAATTACATTTTGTTTTACTCGTGTTGAGGTTTTTTGTTCGACGACCTTTTTTATCCAAAGCGTCGCACGTTTCTTTGGTCCTCATCTGCCCAACACACTCACACATAAACTCAGCTAGCTTTTAGTTGTTGATGCAAGTGGCACTGTGGGGCGGTTTACTCTGGGGGGTGTGTCCATTGTATACATATGAAATTCTTGCGTGATTTTTATTGTTGTGTTGTGTGCGCATAAAATAATGTTTATGCACGCAGCTGTTTATGTTGGTGGGTGTACATATGTACATATGTGTGTGTGTGGCAGCAACAAGTTATACAAGTTACATGCCGTTGAATTGTAATACGCCCTTTCTCCCACTCCACCTACAATGTTTCTCCAGCCTCCGTGCAAATTGTAAACTATATTGAATTCCTAGCGCTTTATTGTGTGTAAAATTTATCGTTTCAATTATTCAACAACAACGACAACAAGAAAGCTGACAGATAGAGAGGGAGAAAGAAAAACTGAAGTGAAATTTTGTAACACGCATTTTGAAAACGTCTACCTCGTATTGCTGTATATTTTATTGTGGAACAACCAACCAACGAAGACCTTGACTCGACAGCTCGAGCCTCAACGAGATTCTCTGCTAACTGCATTGACTTTGACATTTATGGACCACACACACTCGCATACGCACACAAACCCACACAAGGGCCCAACAGCGGCCCTGGAATTCTCAATTCTCAATTCGAATTCGAATTCGTTTGTCCCCCAGGGCTGACGCAGTGCCACATTGCGTATACGTAATTTGCACAGGTAACAAATAATGGAAATGTAATGGGAATTTCTAAAGAAGCCAAGCAAAAGGTTAAACCAACATGAAAATTATAATACAACACTAAAGCTACCAGCAAAGTTGAAAATTTAAAATAAAAAGCATGAAATAAACGTATTAAAAGCTTACCAATATCAAATTAATTACTAAGAAATGTTTTTATTATTTACATATAATCGTATCTGTATAAAGCTTTAAAGTAGTTTGTTTATTTGGAGAGTACTTAGTAAATTCGAAGTTTTTAAGCATATTTACGAAATTATTTGTAAAATAATTTATTGCAGGGTTCTTTGTTTGCGTTTAAAAGCAAGAAGTAAGTAAATATTTCTATTTATTCTAACAAATTGTAAAAGCACAAACTAGCCATTAAACATACAGTGAGTAGAACTATCGATTTTCAATATGTAGAATCTGAAGGACATTTTGGATATTAGAATAGCTATTGGACGACCTTTTCAGTCTTGAGTTGTTCAATTCTAATTTTACTTAATAAATAACAAATATAAAAATGTTTAATTAATTAACTATTTGATTCAGCTTGGATGGCGTTCATGTTCAAGTATTGAAAAGAAAGCTCACACAATGATGCTTTCATGAGCGTGAAAATGGGTCAAGGTTAAATTAGGTCAACTAACGAGTAGCTTGTTGAGTTGAATTCATTTGCCAGTCGCTTTTCGTTACTGCCAGCCTCGGCCACTTTACCTCAGCAACCCCTTTGTGGCCTTCAACCAGAACATTGACAGCCAACATTGTTGCTCAACCTGTCAGATAATAAGTAATTTTATTCTTTAAATACTCCAACAAACCCCCATGGGTTGGGAATGAGTTGAGTGCAGCTTATAGTATAAAGCAAATAACATTATTTTCAAATGGTTTTAGTTTTTTATTTATAGTTTAGAACGATTTCACAAATAAATAAAGTAATTTATCAAATTAAACTATTAATCTAACTAAATGAATCCAATCCAACAAAGCGAAAATATATTTAAAAAAAATATATATATAAGAATTCTATAAAATACATATATTCAAGATAATATTTATTTATTTTTAAAAATTTTAATTAGAGCTAGATTTGATTAAAAGTGGCATCAAATAAGTTAACATTGCCGCATATTTTCGAATGCTTTCGTTTAAGTGATCTTAATATCTCATTGACATCCATCTTCGTCTTTCTTGTGCTTTATCCGGGAAGTACAATAATAAAGGTGGAAAGCAATCAGATTGCCATACACAATAACAATACACATTTTGGGTGCCAACCCCAACAAGACAATACAATTTTGATTGAACCAAGCAATAAGTGTTCTCTTTCTCTCGCTCTCGCCCTCTCCCTCTCTCTGTGTTTCTTTTGTACTTTGCTCAACAAAAAAACAGTGTATAGAGGAAGAAGGATTGCCTGCCGGAAACACTCGAACACTCATTGCAGGATTTTATTGTTGTTGTTATTACAGTGTTGTTCGCTTGTTGTGGTTGTTGTTATTGGTGTTGTTGGGCCTGACCTGCATCAATTTGTTGCTGCTGTTGTCGCTGTGGCTGGCAGTGCAAAAAAGGATAGTAAAACGAACACTCAATTGTTTGTCATACACGAAATTCCAATATACCATATAAAATAAAATAAAAATGAACAAAATTATGCTTGTATGCGAAACTCTTACCTCTTCATTTTCCGATTTTTGCCTTTCCTCTAGTACTGCATTGCCCACATGTAGAGGGTCAAATAGCGGCAATCAAAAAACACGCTTGATTTTTTTACATCCTTACCAAAAGCGCACTATCAATATTATGAGATTTCACGGCGCCTCTACTGACACCTCCTCCATTCAGCCTCCCTCGCTCAGCTCAGTCGTCCTCCTCTTGTTGGTGACTTACTCGTACATATGAGGGAAAAATATTGCAAATGTAATATACTTGATGGGGCGCCAATTGTCGAGGCAAGGGGAAGAGGCTGAAATGTTCACGCCTCTCTTGTCTCGTCGATTTGGGCGCGGCGCAGCAATTCAACGTTTTTGCTACACTCAAGTAGACACTCGACGGGTTGGGCCATAAAAACGCCGAGCAACACTAGGTGTTGGGCCAGCAATGCTGCGGAATACTCTGTGTAAATATTAAAACTGAAATATGTTCAGCAATTGATGCAACAATTTAAGTTGAACATTAAATTGCAAAAGAACTACAGTGAATAATCTTATAGTCTTAGTGACATTAAATATATATTTAACTTATACTTTATAAATAGCTATTTTTTATTTAAGCAAATATTGAATTTAAAAGAGATTTATTTTATTTATTACCTAAGTCAATCGAAATTTTAAAAGTATGTGGAGTAAAACAAATTAAAGTGATCTGACAACTAAGATGTTTCTTATATTTTTAAAAAATTATTTAGCTCTAGGCGCATTTTTGAAACGAAAACTTTTAGTTTTAAGAAAAATTAATGGATTACTAAAATTCATAATTATTATAAATCATTTCGTTTCTTTAAATTTTAACAATTATTATAATTATAATAACATGGAGGCACTTCATGTGATGTTGAAAAGTAAATAATCATTGCAAAAAGGCGAACTACAGGGTATATTTGGTGCGGTTTGCGGTAAATGCAGCGATTTTAAAAATTGATTGTAAACACCAGGCACTGGCGGCTAGTGCGAGAATATTTCGCGCACGTTGAACCGTCAGACATTCAGGCAGTCTGACGGAAGCGCGGAATGACAGAATGAATGACTGACAGACAGTCTGGTAAGCAATGCTGATGTGAGATGCCTGTGGGTGTGTGTTTGTGTGTGTAGAAATGTACATGTGTGTTTGTTGGCAATTTCCGCTTCTACATTTCCGTTCGTTTTGTCACGTAGTTTATGAATGAATTTAACGTCGCGTCGTCTATAAAGCTTGTTGATATGTTTTAATGAGCACTTTTTACATGCACAAGTGTGTATATCTGTGAATGTGTGTGTAAGTGGCACATATAAAACTAAAAAAGATTGAAAGCTGGCCCCAAAGCAGTTGCATGTCACATGGCACACATTAAAAAAGGTATACCACAAAATTGTTCAGTTGGTTTGTCTTTCGCTTGCCACATTTATCACCACAAAGAACTTGGCCAACATGGGCCAACGAATCGAATCGGAACGAAACGAAACAAAACTTTTTTAATTACATTTTTCATTTCCTGCACACATAACGTATACGCAATGGTGTGCCAATAAAAATGACCAAAAAATTCATTATTGGCTGCCAGCAGTAACGTCTACGAGCCTAATGTCCTTTAATATATCCTACCATTCGGCTTATAGACAACAATTTAGCTAGTGCCTTGTCAGCCTTAGTTTGTCCTTTTCTTTCTCCTTCTCCTCCTTCTTCTTGTTCATGTTTTCTTGTTCATATTTTCTTGTTGTTGTCCTTTGTGGCTGGGTGACTAACTGTTTGACTGGTCGACAGCTTTGCTCGTTCCTAAAGCTGACAAAAAAGAAATACACAGCACAAGAAAAGCATAGAGCAACAATGCTGTCAATAACAAGCCAATATGGAACTGGACATTTCAAGCGTGGGCAACACACAGCGAGGGTGGTATCAAACAAGCCGAATTTAAAGAATACATAATGTTGCTTAAGTTCAAAGTTAAATTAAACTTAAATAGATTACCAAAAAATATTTGACCAAAATGTAGTTATTTTTAAACACCAAAAAAATAGGCTTATGCAGGTTTAGAAATCTTACAATTGATCAAGTCGACAGAATAATGGAATATTTACCTATAGGAATTATTAGAACTAAGAATTCAATTTAATTTGATGTATGATATAATACATATATTCAGATTTTTAAATATTCAGTTAAATATAAACTGAGAGTAAATTTTGTAATTGACATACACTTTTTTATACATTTTATACATCTAAGACCTTAAGTAGACATTAATAAAATGGGTCTAACAATTGTAATTGCCATTTACTTGCGAACCTGTTATAATTTTATGATAAATTGATTTACATTAAAAAAATGCAGTTTATCTTTGGAACTGCCCTCGCTGACAACCTTTAGAATTCAGCTGTTGTTGTTGTTGTTTTGTAGTATTTCGACTGCTCAGCCAAAAATCTAGCTGAAACTGAAACTAAAGCTGTCCAGCTTCCTGGGAAAACAGTATGGATTGCCTTTTGGCCAAGCTGGTCCGCTTGTTGCCAAGACATCAGCCTTAGAGCGATTTATGTGTTGGCCAGTTGTTGTGGTTGTCCTGTCCCGGCCTGTCCCTTTGGCTTGTCCGCTTCCTTAAGCTGAGAGACTTTCCTCCTTCAGCTTGACAGGCTCGACTGCCGGAGGCATTTCACTTATGAGTGTCATGCGTCTGCAAATCTGTGCACAACTCGCCAAATACATTGCCATGTATTTGGCATCTGGTTTTTTGAGAGGAGGCAGAGCGGGAATATACACAATAAAATGGGACATACTATAGATGAAACGCTCAATGCATGTCAATTTGTGGTTGTCGTGGTCTTGGCTCTTGGTCTTTTCTCTCTGTAACAGAAATATTTTGTATCCCGTGAAAATCCTTGTGGCCAAGCTTTGTGTCATATATTCCTATATACTCCTATATATATATATATACATATATTCATGTCGCTTAGATGCGGGCGTATATAACTGGCAGGCAGTGTTTATCATAGGGGCCTTTGTCCAATGCACTTTCAGGCAAAGCAACAAAACCGACGCAAGTTGCCAAATTTATTTGCGTTTATCTTCGTTGCAAAAGTTTTTGGTTAACGTGTTTGCTATTGTCAACAACTTTGGTTGTGGTGCCACAACAGACACGCCCCCGAACCCGACCCCGACCCCGCCCTCGACCCCCTTGCAACAAGCATCTGATGCAATTGCAATTGCTTTTGTCGAGTTTTGCGTTCGTTGCATCTAGCAAATTGTTTGTTTTGTTTGGCACGTGCTGCTTTTGAGAAAGTTTTTCCTATTTTTTACGATCATTTTCCCTTTTAGCCCCTAACCCATTTTTGGTTTTCCTTTATCATTGGTTTTTGTATGTGTCAGGTACACAATGCCACGCCTCCAATTCCAGTGTCACTCAACTGCCAACGTGTTTTGTGTCATGTGCTTCAATATTTGACTTGTTGTATTGCTGTGTTGATACTCTGCACTTAACGCATACCCTGTAATTTGGTTATCTTTTAAAATAGTTTGTTGGTTTAATAAATCACCAAATTTAGCAGTTGATTGAACTTAATATTTAATATAAAACTCTTGTTAAGTCTTCAGATAATAAAACTCTTTTAGAATTTAAGTCCTTTAATTGAAACGAAAATATTTATATTTTTTATTTTAATATATCCTACACTTACTTTTTAGCTATGTCTGTCTATCAAAAAATAAATAATTTTTTTTATCTTATTTTTTAAACTATCTCTATAACTATCTCTATAATTGCCTATATATTTTTGTCGCTCTTGAGCTTAAAATTATATTATATTTGGCTTTAGATACATTTTAAAATATTATTTAAAATTTTACATTCTATCAAAACATTAGCTTTTCAATTTTAACAAAGCTTTTATTTCCCAATTTTCCACATTTGTTCCCCACAGAGCATAACCAAGTCGAGCACACTCAGAACTTACTGTTTTCAATACTTAAGTCAAGCGTTAAATGCTTTGAATTTTGTGCGGGTAGAATTAAGCAGAAATGAGTTACCTTCTATATGAACTAAATTCATCTCAACTGTTAAGCTTGTTTATTGTCGGTATATTGTTGATTCCGTTGATTGAACAATAAATTTCATATTTTGGCCTATTTGCATTTTAGTAAGAGTTACGCTTCAGTTGAGCCAAGTTTAGTGTTATATAATTAGTTAATTTGAGATGTGAAAATTAAATTTACGTAAGTCTTCGTATTTTGGCAGCTTTCCCAAAAAATAGAAAACCAGACAAACTAAATCTTCTACTTATTAGATAATGCCATAACTTCAAAAGGGAGAATTTAGAATAACAGCAACTGTGAGTAGTTTAGTTCACATTTAATTAGTTGGATTAAATATTTAGCATTTGGTTAGTGGGCAAATTGTACATTCACCATAGTGTTTACGCTTAACTGAATATGTTTATGAAAAGCTTATCAATTTGAAGCCTTGGCTTAAGTATTGAGTTCTCATTAATGAAATCGTTATTAATAATTAAAATACATTTAGAAATATAAAAATGGCATGGCGAATTTTTAATACTTTGGCAGGGAATTGTAGACTTGTAATTTTAGCAGTTAGTATATATTATTTTTTTTTCAAGTAATGCCAGATTTTTTTTAAATCTACATATTTAAAATATCTTTGTGTCTATGTATGTAATAATATATTGTGCGAGATAAGGGTTTTGTTAGTATGATTCAAAAGAGAAACATACTGAGATTGTCAAACTTTTTTTTGACATTATTATTTCAAAAGATATAATTGCTGCCAGATGTTTTTCATTAATTTTAAAAAATTTAAAAAAACTTTTCAAACACTGTAGCCTCTCCATTATCCAGAATTATTAACATATTATTCTATAATTTTTCAAAGTTCCATTTAAGAAAAATTAATCGTTTTTTGTTTTATATATTGTTGAGCATTTGCATTTTGAATTAGATTACTATGAAATTTTTAAGATATTCTTAATATTGTCAGTATCCAGAATAAATTTCTCTTTAAAGAATTGCATAGAGACTATCTCAGGACTTTTGCAATTTCAATTGTCGCATGTATACATACAAACATGTGTGACGCGTACATTGGAATTCAGTGATATTAACTGGGCTTAGAGCTATCAACATGCTCTTTTAATAGACCATTTGCCATTACATGAGGAAGTGAGGCATGAGCAATTCAGAGTTTGATATTGCTTAATAAATGTTAAGTGTATTATCCCTTCTACACGTTCCACATACCTTTAGAGACTCTCTAACTCTTGTGCTTGTATTTAATAACATTTCTTTCTCGTTTACCTTTGCTTATTTACAGGTAAGTACGCACATCCACCTGCTGTCAACTTTAAACTGCAATTCATGTAGCATAAAAAGAAGATGAAGAGGACAAGTAGCGAAAAAGAGGAAAGGAATGTTTCGCAAGTATAAAGCTCTACAAGTACAAGTATAAAATGAAATAAAATAAAATAAAATAAAAATATAGGAACGAGGGAGCGAAAAGGCAAAAGATGAACAACATATCAAAGTAATAAAAAACCCTGACATAAACCTTCGAGATATGAGTAAAAAGTGTGTGCACATAACGCACAAAAGTCTAACAATAACAGAGACACAGGGACAGACTGAAAGGGAACGGGGGCAAGACAATCTGACTCAAACTTTTCTAACAAGTTTTTGTTATTGTTTTCAGTGTTTGAATGTGTGTGTGTGTGAGTGTGTGTGCTTGACGTTTTGGTGTTGTGCCCGCCTAGGCAGCTGTCAAAAATCAACGCAAACGTCAACGCTAAAAAGCGACAAAAAAAGCACAACAACACACGCACACACACACACTTACATAACATAAAGCCAGGCATTGGACACATGTTGAAAATGTCAAATAGTAGGCAACATGTTGTGTGTAAGGCCCCCTCCGACCCCCTATCCGAATCAGCTTCTTGTTGTATTTAGATACTTTTTTTATAAGTATTCTACGCACACACACAAATGCTCACAGCTTGCCTCGTTTTTAAAAAGGCCAAGAAGGTCGATTAGACCAAAAAAAAAAGCAAAAACTGTAGATAAACCTTAAAAACCCTTCAACACATTTTCAAGCTTTTCTTTGGCAGCTGTAACTATTTTGGCACAGGCGTTCATTGATTTTTTTAGCCAAAGGTTTATGTACCGTTAGTTTTTCATTAAAGAGTCACAAAAGTAGGACAGTTAAATGAAAAAAAAAAAAAAAAAATAAGAAAAAGCTCATTTAAACAGTTAACTGGAAATGACCAGTGAATTTAATTGATTTTCAATATTTATTAATCGATTAGTATTTATATTTGATATCTGAAAATATATATTGGCATTCAATTAAAAAATCAACGTTAATTGAATTTTCTATTGAAAGGCTGAATAATTAATCATATTTAATGCAAGAGCATGAAAACTTTGTCGACTAAAGTCAACAGTTCCCTGTTTGGTTGAGTATTGTGTTGACTTTTTGATTATTTGGCTTTTAGTTGATTATAAAGAGGAAAGGGACACACATACACACGCACACACACACGCACACACACTCGCACACACACACACGCATATCCGGGAGTTGTGAACTACAATGGACCATATTCCCTTAGAGCCAGAGAGACGGACAAAAGGACAAGGCAAACGGAACTGATGAGGCCAAAAGGAACTGCGACAAAGGCTGTTGTGAAAAGTAACTTCATTCAACAGCTTCCTTTCAAACTCTTCCTCTACATTCTACAGCACTGAGTTGAGTTTAAAGCGGCCTCTCATACGACTTTAAACTAAAAACTTCGTAAAAAGTAGGGGCCGGCTTTTCAATTTTCCGCACGCACGAGTTTGCGATGGAAAATCATAAAGAAAATTACATGGCAAAACTATCGGGCAACGAGCCATGCCGAGCATATACCCTCGGCTTCATCATTATACTCGTCATTCTCTCAATCTGTTTCCTGCATCCCCTATTATTCCCATTCGTTTTAAACTTGACACAGTTTCCAGGGCCAGGGGAAAGTTAATCATAGCTAAAACTTTGATTTCATTTAAGAAACTCGTGAAACAAGAGCAGCATCCACAACTGGCGCACTTCAATTGTTAGCTTAGGCGAGAGTTTTCCATGGGTTGGGTGATGAGTTGAGAACTGCTTTTTGGTGAAAACATTTTGATAGTGATGATGATGATGATGGTGAAAATGACGATGATGATATTCCAGATGACAGCGGGTGTGGAAGTTGTTGAGCAAATGACAGGCTTGAATGAGACAGCAAATAATAAGAGCAAACTCAAAAGATGCTAATTCTAGCAAATGAAACTCACGGAATTGTTTTTAAGAGTTTGGCAATTCACAGAAGGGTTGCTCAATAAATTGCCATAAAGTAAAAGTATTTAAAAAGAAATAAATACAATAGAATTAAAAAAAATGAGACTTTGTTAATAAAAAGTTTATTACGTACTACATTTAATTATATTTTTATGTTAATATTAATACAAAAACAAAAGCAGGCAATAACGCTTTGCCCCAGAGTGTCATAACAGAGTCGAGCATGTCTGTCTTACATTAACATAATTACACATATGTTAACATGACTTTTAACATATGTGAGCGACAACGCAACAGTGTGGGATGCAATTTCTGTTTACAGAACGAGAGAAACTTAACATAATTGAGCTTGGCTAATTTACAGATGTATATTAAGCGACATTGACATTGCCTTTTTGTGCAATTAAAATAATATAAGACACATGTAGCGTACATTTTATGGGTTTGTCAGCTTTAGCAATTTTTATGGCAGCTCTCGCATTTTGGCAAAAACAAAATTTTTCAAATCATTTCGCCGCAAATGTCTAAGCAAAAGTGAAAAGCTGCCACTCGCACGCACCCGGCGAAACTCTGCCGAACCAAACCCAGCCGACGCCTGCTGGCAGCTAGGCAACGTGCGCTGTCGAAAACAAAAAAAAGCAACAACTACAAGAATAACAGCTTTAAAAACGACAATGTAGACGGCAAAGACGATGACGACGTCGACAGCGACGCGACGTTAGCATTTGTTGCGGCTTATGCCTGAGACACTTGCGCTCAGTGTTGCCAAAATTTGTTTGAAAAAAAGCGGTTTTTAACAATGGGAACGATGCAAAAAATCTGAAAAATGAAGAGAAAAAGGCCATAAAACAGCATGCATTAATTACTGTAATTTCTCCTGAGAGGAAAAAAGTGAGCGCACAAAATCAATTGCTCAGAAAGAAACTGAACAATTTGAGCAATTACCTTATGTGAAGTACACTGTTAAGTATCAATGTATTGCTGACATTATTTCGCCTTTTCTCAAAGTGAATTTTTTTTGTATTGGGTTTTTATTTCTAAAATCTGAAATAAAAAAAATTTTAACAAAAAAAAAAAAAGCCAGGATTAACGCTTCCCGCTGTTTGCAAATTTTTCTAGCAAATGGAATTTAAAAAAAGCCAGATTTGAGTGGAAAAAACTAATCTGGCAACACTGCTTGCGCTTTGGTAGCATCAGCAGCATCAGCAGCGACGGCAACGTCGACAGCGACCGCGACAGCGACAGCGAATTGGGTTAAGCAGCCCGCTGAGTGTATATATGTACATGTAGATATGTGCGTGTTTGTGCGTTTAGGTGTGTGTGTGTGTGTTGGTGTGCATACTCCGACTAACTCAAATTCAATTGTAGCATGTAGCTTTGTGCCCTTGCCAAGTTAAACGATGAAATGAGCATTTGTGCCAAAGTATGTACATATGTACAAGAACAACAACAACAGCAACAACAACAACAACAGTAGCAAAAACACAACACAATACACATAAATTATACATTTTTGCCTTGCACAGCCGTTACGTTGCGCTACGTTACGTTTTGCGTTGCGTTTTACGGTTAGCGTGAAGCGACTTTTGTTTTGTGTTGCTTTTATTTTTCATTCATTTTTGTTGTTTTGTTTTTCTCTTGCATTTAAATTAAGTCTAAATGCCGACAAACGGTTTTTGTTGTTCTTGTTGTTGTTAATGCTATCATTGTTCTTGTTGTTGCTGTCTTCTTGTAGTTACTACGGCCATTGAGCACCAGGCTTCAAAAGATTAACAGAAATGTAAACTTGAAGTAAGAACACATTTTATGTACTTTATGAGTGGAACAGAGAATGTTACCAAGAGAGAGAATTGTCTGTTGACCGAGTATGAGAGACAGCAATTGTGCTTGAGAAAGTAATTATTATTACTTTACAAATTGTGACTATAAATTTTAATTATTACAGACATTTTTGCTGACAAATTATTAAATTTGCAAATTGAATTTTTGTCTATGCAGCTGTGTTAATTAACATAACATTAACATAGCCGCGTAAGCAGTGTAATACTGCGGTAAATTAACTTTAATAAAGACAAAACAGGTTCAAATTCATTTATTGTTGTAATTGGAACAGTCAGAACAATATAAAAAAAAATCATGAAATCAATTAATCTTACCATTAATATGATTTATTCTGCTAAAGTGCTTCTATCGAAATATTATATATTAAATGCTCCGCTTTATGCCTTTTCTGACTTATAACACACAGGGGAATGGGGAGGGGAAAATGCATTGGTGCAAAGCCACAATAATTAAAAATATTGTGCAGTTTGTATTGACATTTTCCGAACATATTTATTTACAATTTAAGCAAAATGCTTGCATGTTGCACAGTGACTGGAGCAGGACTTTCCTGGCTAAATGTTTGTATGTTGCATGCCCCGCGCACATTTGCAACGACAAAGTGTAATTTATGACTCCCAGCCACGGCAGTAAAGTTAATGCCCCTCCAACAGTCGCTGTGGCTGCATGTTGTAAAAAACTTTTTAAACTGACCCTCATCATAACTGAAATGCGCTAAAAACAAAACGTTACAAAAATCTTTTTAATAAAAATCCATACATACACACACACAACTACACACACGTCAGAACAGAATAGCCGCGACACATGGCAACCATTAGGGGCAAGCAGAGCCAATACACTTAGTCAATATAAATTATATCCAAATGTTAACTAAGCTAATGGCTTTGTATCGCATCTAAACTGAACTAAGCAAATGCGATTGTAGCTTATGTTGAATGCTGTAGCATACTATTGAGCGCCAGAAAATAACTGAGAATTATAATCACAAGGTATTTTGTACTTTTTATTTTGGGAGATTTATAAAATTCAAGTTCACTAATAATAGTGCTTCTCTTATACACCTTAAAAATACAAACAATTAAAATTTATTTTGCAGTTAAAGCTAAATTTGTTAGCCTTTCAATCGTATGAATATGTATTGAAACACTAAAAATGGCAGTATAAATTTATACCTCCTACATCTTCCACATCTTATCAATTAAAATTAAGAGCTAAAGAATGGGTATATGCAAAGGTTTTCAACCGATTTAATAATTCAGCATTATGCCTAAACTATTTGCTCTGTTATAATTGAAATATTTGAGAGCTGGCTTAATGTTATTACCTCACTGGTTTATAGAAAACTATTGCAACAGCTGCACAATATTGTCCCACTTTATACGAGTAGTTGGAGCTAGCGAATATATTTATGGCAAGTACTTGAAATTAAGCTAATTGTTTGACGACTTCAGCTCGAAAAGGGCAACAAAGGGGGCCAACTAAATGAGAATCGTGCGAATTAGCCAAAGGCCAACACTTAAAATGCCAACAATTATTTAACAGTTAATAATTCATAAATATTTCATGACTTGCATGTCACAAAATTTGTAAGCTAAAAAACATTTTGCGAGTTGACGCCAGTCGAAATACAGTTCATTTAAATTTTAATTGCTTTATAAATGCTAAAAAGTCCTTGAACTTTTGCGTAAGAGTGAAAGTTGCGCACAGCATTCAACATCACCAGGGCAACACCACCCACACCAACCCCCACGCCACTTCAACACCACTCTGCGCACCACCCTAGAAAATGGTGGGCGAGCTGTCCTTGCAACGGCCCGGCCAACAACTCGTTTGAAGCCTTTTCAACACACACAAAAAAAAAAAAAAACACATACAAATAAATAAAGCACAGAAAAAGACAAGCAACAAAAGTGTAAAAAAAGTATATATATTAATAAAATTTTCACTCGCAACTTTTGTGCTTGAAACACAGCTTGATAAAGGATAAAGCCCAAGAAAAGACAAACAACAACAACAGGAACAACAACAAAGGCAATGAGCAGCAACGGGCTATTTAGTTACAGCTACAGCCAGCGGCCATTGCACAGGAAGGACGTCGTCTCCATCCCTGCCCCCGTTTGCAGCCCTGGCACGTTCCCACTCTCCGCAGACAAACAATGAATATGAGCTGACTCTCTCAGATGTGTGTGTGTGTGTGTTTAGTTTATGTGATATGATGACCGTTAGGTATACTTGGGAAATTTTTAAGTGTGTGCAACACTTTCACTGCTTCAACAGCCCAAGAGGATGCCGAAAGAGAAAATGGGATGGGAGTGAAGTCTCCGCTTTGAGCTGACGCCATTTCCGCTCGAAACAGTCGCCGTTGCAGAGAGTAACTGTAAAACATTCCGTTGGCAGAGTACTTGCCTCATGTGAGGAAGTTTGCGGCACAACGATTGATGCAACAACGAAACAGCAGATGTTAATGGCTTTATTATCGTTTAATTACTTTCAGCAATTAAACAACAGAAGTAATTCAAGCAATTACACCATAAAGATATTTTACTCAGACTTGTAATTTTAACTGGCATCATTTAATAGTTCCCTAAATTCGATAACTTAAAATGATTTTCACCTCGAAAGCTCAACTGTGACATGAATCCCTTTTTTAAAAATATGATTGTTTCGGAAATAAACAAATAATATAACTTTCTTACATTTTAACATAGATGGTAAAATATTTACAATCTTAAATATTAGTCTAATTTGGGTTTTATACAATGGAAAAATAATATGAAAATCTTTATCAGAAGTAAGGTCCGAATTCACTGTATTGAGTTTTGAATATTTAAATTTTGGCGCCTCGCAGACGCACAAACAAAATTCTGTAGATTTTATGATTTATTTTATTTTATAACTATTCTATGAACATATGTGTTTTACCAGTTAGTAAGCCTCTTCCTGAGGGAGTTAATACAAATTTGATAGCTAATTATTACGCTATCAATTGTTATTGCTATCTAATTACCATTGTGTTTATTTATTAATTTACATTTCTGCCTTGGATCAATCACTTTCAATGATTTTATATTTATCAAGCTTAACAAATTTTTGGACCTTGAACTGTTTAATGTAGGGTACACTAGGTTGCCTTCATGGCCGGAACACATGATGAACATTTTGCAATTCTGCAAGTTGTCTAAGTATGTGTGCGTGTGTGTTTATATGTAACTCTGTAACTGTATGTGTGTGTATATGTTTTTTTGTTGCCATGCCGTTTGTTTTCATTGTTGTCGTTAGAAGCAAGAATGCCGCTCCTGCTGCTCCTTAGCCTGCCGGCAGTTTGTTTTAATGAATGAACATTTGTTCACACGCACACACACACACACACACATACAGTTGAAATACATGTCTGTGCTAAAGTGGCAATTAGAAAGTTGCTTAAAAACAAAAGCAGCTATGTTACTTAGCCATGCCACAGTCCTCTCGCCACTTTCAGCCTCGTCCTGCCTCGTCCTGCTTCGTCCTGATGGTGCACACTGCCAGTGTCGAGGCCTTCAAGCTGATTTATGTGGCAAATGCATGCGCCTACACGAAAATTAGCCTTGGCGTTGCATTTCACAGTGTGTCAATATTAATTATGCATAGCACAAGCTAGAGAGAACTAGAAGTACCCTCTCTCTCTCTCTCTTTTCCTTTCTCGCTCCCACTTACTCTTTACAAAAAAAGGCAGGACAACCACAAAATGAAGTTGAGAAGGTCATTCTGAAAATGTTTTAAGAATATGCTCAACTCTTCACTTACGTGGATTGCATGTATTTTGCTTCTTGTAAGTATCAAAAAATTCAAAATGAAAATACCACAAAACAATTCGATTTCTGGCGCCATTTGCGTAAGATACTTATATATATGTATGTACGTATGTATATGTATGTGTATATGTTTCCCTATCCGACTTGGCTGCTCTTTTATTATGTGTGCTTTTTATTGTATTACGCTTTTGTTGGTTTTGGCTTTGGGTTTTCAACTTCGTTTTACGCTTCGGCGGCATAAATATATAAATTATTAACTCACCACACTGGGGTATTGGTGTGCTTGTGTGCGACTATGATTGTGTGTGGGTGTAGATGTATGTACATACGTCTTCAGCCATGGGAGGTTGCTTGTGGCCTTAGCCCTTTTGCCTTTAACGCATTGTCCTTGATGGCACGCGCACCTTTTCCCTTACTTTCTTTGACTCTGCACCCTGTAAATGTTAGAGATTGAAAGCGTACACTTGCGAGAGTAAATTAAATCAGCCTTAACAGCAAGACTGTGAGATCAGAGCTCACACTAACATAGAACATCAACATACTAGTGTTATTGACAGAGCATTAGCACAATAAACATCCAATGTTAATTTAACATAATTATTTGACAAATCCTAACATGTCTGCTGGCTAACCTGTTAACATTATGAGCTTAACATTAACATACTTATGTTATTGACAGAGCGGGAGCACAATAAACATCCAATGTTAATTTAACAGTTATCTGTCTAATCCTAACATGTCTGCTGGGCAACCTGTTAACATTATGAAATTAAAATTCAATGAACTTATTACACTTAAAGTTTATTTTTTCTCTTATTCCCATTCATAAAAAAAATTATCTTATTAAACAGCAAATTAATAATTTTTCAATTTTGTAACAATTATTAATTATCAATATTAATTATTATTACAGTTAGGGCCGTTTTTTAATGTACATATAAAGTTTATTTAACATATTGTAACAAATTTGATATTAATTTCTATACATTTTACGTCAAATTTTCTTTTCAATAGTTATCAAATACCTTATTTAAACATTGAAGCAAACGGGCCTTAATCATTACAAATAAAAATGCAATTATTAAAGTATATATGGCTAAATATATGTAAATTAAATTAAAAAAAAATATATTACTCAGAATACGAAAATTCAGAAAAATAATAGGAATCCAAAATTACTAATCCGTATATTGCTTATGAATATAGTGAATTAAGAGTTTAGAAAATTCATATTATTATTCTCCAACTTTCTACAGGGCATCGTTGTGTATATCAATCCTTATTTTAGCACACTTTCTTGTATTCTACATTGTTGTTTTTTATTGTTTTGCATTATTTGTAGATATTTGTGTGCGTGGCCATGTGTCTACATGATTTATGATCGTACATTTATAGTGCTGACAATTGAATGATATTTTTGTGTTGGAATCAAGTGTGTTTTGCCACCCTTCCACTAACCACCCTCCTGCTTCCTCCACCCCCTCCAGTCCTCCCTCAGGCCAGAAACTGCCATGATCGATGGCAGTGGGAATGTGGGCTGGGGTTGATTGCTTGCGTTTTTGACATTGTTTGCAGTCGTTGAGTGGCGTTGTTGACCAAATAGCCTTAGGTTACAAATATGCAATGCACACACACTAACAAAAACACACGCACACACACCACATATGTACGTGTAAAATATTTGACAATAAATTTAAATTCACGTAAAACGTACTAAAAATGAAAAATGTTACAACCTTTTTCATCTTTTATAGAATTTATTTCATTTCGAAAATGCTGCAATTATTTATGAGTTATTTTATTTAAATTATTGCTTAGAATTTGACAAAGTTATTTAAAATACCAAGCTATGATATTTGAATTAAAAATGTATGTAGGAAAAATTGGCAAAACAAGCCAATAAATCTTCAAGTTCTCCAACTTTTATACCTAACTCGACAAACAAACAAGAGACTCTGTAATTATGGTAACAATAATAATAATAATAATAATAATAATAATTAATGCTAAAGTTATTACAGATACACATTCAGAAAAACAGACAGACAATAGACAGATTTATTTCGACTCGGTGTCGGAAAATTTTATAGACCTTTTCTACATTTTAAATACAGGGTCTAGGAATAAAAAAGACTTTTCCTAGTTTTTCTTTAGATGCATATAAGGCTTAGAAGAGATATTTGAAATATGAAGCTTTGCTTTAATTTTGGCAGAGATAGAAAAGTAATTTCTCAACCAAAATGTCGCTTTTAATGAACATTTTGTATATTCTGTTTTTCCTTTTTCCTATTTATATTATAAGTGCACTCCCAAACATTGTAGAAAACAAATCGCCCAGACACTTATCAAAATGTCATTAAAAATTCACTTTGCCATTCAGTGGGCGCATTCCAGGGACTTCTTGGCCAGAACCCAAAGCAAAGTCACGCAGTGAAAAGACAATTCCAGTTTGATATAAAATGTAACCATTGGGAAACATAAATGTCATTTAAGATAAACGTAAAAATTGCTATTTGATGGTCTTTTGCTACGACAGTACACACAGTACGAAAAGAAAATAAAATAGAAAACGAAACAAAAAGAAAAAAAAACGAAAATAATAGAAAAAATTGCTTAAAAGGTAACAGGAAAAAAGAAAAGCACTCACCTGATGATGCTAAAGTTTAATTGACTTGCCTGCAAATTGTCTGATATAACTTGAAATACATTAAAAAAGGAACATTTCAGGCCTTGGTTAATTTAATTTAGTAAATTGACTGCCAAATAAATAAATGTAGATACGTGTATTTTTTTAGACTTCCAATGACATTTCTGTTATTAGCTTTTAAGTGCTGATATTGGGTTAACCGAAACCTGATTTTTTTATTTATCCCGAATAAAACCAACAGTCCAATTCAATTAGGGCTGTTAATATTCTCAACACTAACTTTACTGAAGCAGTATGTATAAAATGCCAGATTAATATTTAAGTCAAATCAGTTTCCGTAAAATATTCAACTTATTTGCCTTGAGCTTAAGCACAAATATTTCTTTAAGTCGATTGAAATATATATTTTAAAACTCTTTAAGAAAACCAATATATATAAAAAAAATTTTGCAGATAGATACAGAAAAGTAAATTATAGACTTAATTGAAGTCATTTATCATTTATATTGTTATCAATCATATTACGTCTTTCCAATTCATAGTCATGAACCCAGAAACAGATAAAATAAAATGTAAAAAATTGAGAAATACTTTAGAAAAAGTCTGTTAACTAATGGAATACTTGTATATTTCAAATCCATAAATTCTGTGTCATGAACAGGTGAAACTAAAAGTGCTGTGGCATTTGATTAACACATGATTCTCATAACTGACTTTCGACTCTGAGTGTGAGTCACGACTCTGACTGGGTGTTTATCATTACAAAGTCATCATCATCTGCTGACTGTGGCAGCGGCAGAAGCATTACTATGATGCGGAACTATATGAAAAATGCTTTATTACTACACGTTGTACATTTGCAGTTACAAATGAGACATACACGGGGAGGAGGCTGGCAAACAGACAGACAGACAGACAGACAGTCGTGCGTGTCTGTTAGCCGCTATTCACACACACACACACACACACACATATTAAAGAGGTGTCTGGGGAGTAGGCCATTGTGTTGGTCATGCACAAACAGGAAAACCCGTCGGCTTGGCGAACAGACAAACGAAGTGACTGTCGGGCAGGCATTCATACAAAGTGAGTTATGAAATGTTGACAAGACATTTTATTGTATATACACACACAATGTAAATCATATGGACAGGCTACAGTTGCAAGCAATGTCAATGTACAAGTATAATGTACAAGTACAGTCGAATTGAGTTGTCTTATTATTGCATCAAGCTACCAGCAGAGTATTTGATAAATTTATGTGCCTCCATGTCGTATGAGTAATGTTTGTTACTCATACGCTATGTAGAACAGCAAGCAAGCGTTTGGCAAATTTGAGTTATTTTGTGAAGCACAGCTCTGATAGCACAACCATTCCGATAACCAATAAAACTAGAGCTCTTGGTCCTTGAGTCCTTCTGCACAAATGTGCAGCATTTCATGGTCTGCACAGAACTACATACTAGATAATGAATGTGGTAAACTGACCGTAACATTTCAACTAGCTGGACAGAATAAATCACTCAGTGTACAGTGTATAGTGTACCGCGTGCAGTGTACAGTTTAAAGCTCGCCAGTCAACGTGGCGTATAAGCAATCTGTAGATGAATGCACATTGCTCATACGCCATGGTGGTTGGGCGCCAATGTGGAAAAGCACGCGAATGACTTGTAAGTGACTGCCGTTAGATAGATAACTTGCTATACATACCTATATATGTATATATATTGCTCATACGAAGTGTGGCCAAGAGGTTGGTTCAGTAAATGGACGATTGCCCAGTTGAATGCAGGTTGTTGAGTTGTAACCCCTTGTAACCGTCTACTTCAATCAAGCAGCCCTTTTTTGTCTGTGTATTTGTGAATGTGTGCTGGCATTTGAACAGTTTGCTCTTTGAACTCGTTAGGGCCAAAAGCATTTTGCACAGTATTCGCTCCGTTTAATTTCCTTTTCGACGGCTCAACTTGGAATTAAATTAATAGCTGGCTGCTGCGTCCCATTGCAATTCACGGACTTAGCGCTACAGTATCTCATTTAATGTCTGTTTTATGAGTGCCCTCGTCCACTTGACGCGACTTCAGTTCGTGGCACGGCCAGGGGCGCAAAACTCCTCGCTGACTTAGCTCCCAGGATAAGAGCCTCTCTGCCACTCTATCTCTCCCCCTCTCTCTCAATCTCTCCCTCGTCTCTCGTCGTGCGCTTTCAGATTCAAATCCGCGAGCGCCCAAGGACCTTGACATATTTTCAACCGTCATTTTTTTCCATCTCTGCTGTTTTCGTTTTCTTCTGTGACTGTGTTTTTTCTTGTTTCTTCTCTCTTCTCTAGGTGTTTTTGGTATTGCCTTTTGCGTTTTGGCTGGGCCGTTGCTTTCAACGGCTTTGCATAGGCCGTCGCTTGTTTTAATTTAACTTACTTATAAACAACTTGGGATTGTTGCCGTCAAAAAGGGCTTTAAACGCTATTTGGTTGTTGTTGCACGAGTTTTCCTTGTCTTCATTTTGAAACTGAGAATGGAAATGACCTTCAAGCGGGAAACACGCGCCAAGTGCCAACACAAAACCTCAACACGTGCGCCAGCGCCTGCAAATATGCAGTAGAAAATTACAACGCAAATGTGTTTTTGCGAGTGTGCGTGCGTGTGTGTGTGAGTGTGTGTGTAACCCTTGTAGCCCTTGGCTGCCGAGTGCCATGAAATGTCGACTGCGCCCCGTAGGCACTTAAGACATTTGCGGCATGTTGCATGCAACACATTCCACACACACACATACGCACACATTTAAGTAATTGAAGGCGCACAAAATTAGAGTAAGAAAAAAGTTGTCGAAAAGTGTTAAAAATGACAGCAATGTGTCTATGCCTGGTTGAATTTTAGCACAACACGCGTTGCCAACAAGCATTAAAATCATTGTCAGCTAGAACAGTCAAGAGAGAGAGAGAGAGAGCGAGAGGGAGTGGAATGAAAAAGCTGGCACATTGCATGCATTATGGCCATCAATTAATGGCCAGCCAAAATGATGTTGACACTAAGGCCACGTTGATGCTAAGTGAAAGCCAAAGGCAGACAACCAAAACAAACAGGCAACCAAGAGAACCAAGAACAACTCAATGTTCAGCTTTAAGATGGCATCCCAAAATCACTTGAGCCGTCGACACATCAAAATATTTACGAGCCATAATAAAGCGAGAAATATGAAAGCAATAAACACACCTCAGGTGTGTGTGTATAAGTGTGTGCGTGTCCAGTGTTCAGCTAAGTTTTTTTTTGGCTCCGGCCATAAAAACTAGCCCAGGCCAAAGGCCAAAACAAACAAGGCAATAAACGCAGAGATCAATTTCTAATGCTCAATCAACTAAAAAAGCGAACGAGAAACAGAAAAAGCGAAAGCACTTGAGAGCTTTTTGGATAGAGAATTCTGATAAAATAAGCTGATTGAAAGCAGCTGCAAAAGATGCGATTCTTTTTATTTATATCCCTTGCTCCTTCGGTTGTCCCCGAGTGGGCGATTCAAGCAGCTTAGGTGACTCATGTGCCAGAATTGGCAATAAAAATAATTATTATGAATATTTCCTTTTTATGCGCACATCCTTATATCCTCATATGTCACGTGTGCATCAGCAATGAATTTATTTTGTGTGTAAGTTTGTGTGTGGAAACTGTAGTAGCGCTTGTAACAGCGAAAGTTAAACTAACCGCGTAAAAGTATGCAACGATTTTTTTTTAAAAAGCTGGTTTTAGTTTAAGTAGTAGGTCGTAATTAAGTAGTAGCTGTATTAGTGTTGCCTTACTCTTGGCGCCAACTCCGCCACCTATGGTTCGAAAGACAAACTAATTGCCAAATTATTTGATTAATTTCAAAGCATTCTTGGCAACTGAGCATAAAATTTTGGTTCGCGAACGATATCGTAAGCTTCCCTGCCCAAGTACTCGATTGAGTTTCCTGTCCATTTCGAGGATCCGGTCTCGTTCTTCTCCCTGTAACCATCGAGCCGAACAGACGTTGTCTACACGTACAAAGCTGGAAAAAGCCATAAAACGTGGATAACCTGCATCATCATTTTTCTTGGCGAGCTGGGAAAAGCCACAAGGAAATACAATCCCAAAATTAATCAATTTTTCGGAAGTGAGAAAAAACTAACGGCATCAATTTTGTCCACTTTTCTTCGCAAAAGTTGACGTGGGCGGCAGCCCACGAACGAAAACTTAGTTTTCCAGATCCAAAAAAAAAAAAAAAGGTTCTGGTTTTTGTACCAGATCCAGATGTCCCACCAGCATTTGTGCTATCACCGCTCCGTTTTAGGCCGGTTCTCGTACAGCCTAAGAGCATGGAGAACGCTATTTGGATTCACCCCATACTGACAGTACAGTGAGCTACCTCTCCGAATCCGCACGCGCGTGCCGAACGAGGCCGCCATCGGGTCATAAGGATCCGCCAGATCTTCCCAGAGAGGTGTCGCAGGTGCTTCTGAGCTAAGTGCTCCAACAAATCGAGTGGCATAAATCTTTCAAATTTAAATTCATCAAATCTTTCTTTAGGATTAATCAAGAAAAAAATTTTTTTTAAATTAATTAGAAAAGTGAACGAAAAGTGAAGAAAATTTAAATAATAGTAATTTAATAAGCGGAAATAAGAGTAATATAAAAAAGAAAAAAAAAAAGGTCATTCTTGGCAAATTATATTTTTTTTGTAGTGAGACGGTTTGGTTGTTAAGGTGAAGTGAAAAAAAAAGAAAAAAACCAAGAAAAATATTAAGAAAACATACAAGCACAACTAATGCTCAAAAACCAAAACAAAAAAAAAAAAAAAGAATAAAATGCAAATGAAAATCTACAAACTAATTTAATTCCCACTAACAACCATAACCCAAAAACAAATTCAACACCTGTCACCACTGGAGAAAGATCTTTCGCCGATGAAAAAAAAAAAACCTGTGAGTAACATTGTTATTTGATTCTATTTTTATTTGCAATTTTTTTTTGAGTTGGACATCATTTGTGCTATTTTTATTTTGCTCGCGATCTTTCTTTTTCTTGTATTTGATTGTTCGAGACTTTCGGCTCGTCTACATTTTGCTTTCAATTCGCGATCGGTATTCAAAGAATAAAACCAAAAAAAAAGAAAAAAACTTACACCACCGTAACCAAACTAGAAAAAAAAAGAATAAGAGAATTGATAAGATCAGAAAAAAATATATAACTGTTGAGCGCATATCCAATTGCGGTCAGCTGTTGCTGGCATATGCCTGACCTAGGCTAACGTATTGCTAGGCCACAGTAGTGGCACGAATAAAGTGCCCACCTTGAAAAAGGGTAGTACTAAGTTCTATTAATAGTTTCAGAAATAATATAGTGGTAGAAATAAAACAATTGTCAGAATGTAAATAAAAAAAAAAATAAAAAAAAAATGAATTGAACATAATTAGAGGCGTTAATCAAAAATAAAACTTAATGCTGAAAAATTTGTATTAAATTAAAAGTATAATAGACGATAACTTAGCGAAATTAAGAGCGAAACAAAGAAAGAAACGGCACTGAAGCTAATACTTATAACTTATGTCATTATTATCTCCCAATTAAACTAAATAAAAGATTGTTATAATGTATTGCACTTAAATTGTTTATAAATATCCGAAGTGATGCTAGGCGGAAGTGAGGTTGATGGTGATTAGAATCTAATTGGATTGCAGGGATCGCCGAATAATCTGTTAATTGGCACCCAGGCGATCATGGAAGGGCGGGGAAATCGACCACTGGACATCATCTCAGTGTGTCCACCAATCCAATTTAGGTATCTGTGAGTCCTAGTATTGTTTTCTCTTTTCTTCTTTCTTTTACTGTTCTTTTACCCTTTTGTAACCCCTAATTTGGTTGAACGGCTTTCTGTTTTAAAAATAGCACGCGATAATAGTAAAAATTAATAAAGACTTAAGAGCAAGAAACTTTTCGGTTAATTTGGAACCCCCCAGCCGACGAGAAATAGCCGGAATCCAGCGCGTGCTCCGGAAAATCTTCACCAATATCAGCTCACTTGTCTCATGGACAATGTCTTCGTGACATGCTACAGATTAATTATTAATTAATTTTTATTATTTGGCGCCCAACGTGGGGCCCTATCCGGCAAGCCCCAAAGAAAAATAATATATCTTTTCTCGATCTCTAGTCATTAACACCTGACTTATTCAACCAAACGTGGACTCTTTAATCTCTGTCTTTCTCTTATAATTCCATTGTCCTAGGATTTGTTTTAAAAGGTCGTGGATTCTATAAAAAGCTTCAAAATAGCTTGTATTGCCTGCCTTTAGAAGAAAACAAATGCTTTATGATGAATAGTTCTGATTAGCTGGATATGTTCTATCTGCAATAGATTTAACGCCGAAATCATTCTACGACTATTGTCATCTTATCCTTTTTACTCTGTTGTAAGAGGTTTTGCTGGAAGCGAGATCAACGCGGACTAGATCCATTTCTCACCGCAAAACAGAATGACAGCAGAAGCTCACCCAAATCCCTAAGCTTTTTACTCTCTGAATGTATTGTTAAGCCAATCCTCAATTTGACGTGGCTACATAAGTCGAATCGTTATACATCGCGCGTTTTGCATTGTATTGACGACGTTCTATTTTCTTGGTATAGTCACCGAAAATTATTCTCCTTTCTCCTCCTCTGTTTTTTCCACAGAAATAAATCACATCTCATGGAAGCCTTTCATAGACTTCGGATAGTATATTTTTGAATTTTGGTATCAGTTTTCTTAATTTTTTGCTAGCTTATTTAAAAATAAAAATCTCTAATTTTTTTTTGTCTAATTATTTTATAAAACAAAAAAAAATAGTAAAATAAGGACAACATATTTTACAACCAAATAGTTTTGTCAAAGTTGACATGTTTGTAACTAGAAGCTGCGATAACTTAGTCTCTACTGGCGACAAACATTGCTACATTTGCGTAAGCACTATAGAATACCCTGCGCAACTGTTAACTACCAGTTGTGGACACACATTTCACTGGGTATGCTTTAACACTAAAGTAAGAAACAGAGAAATTTGTCCAGTTTGTCAAAGCCCTTTACATTCGTCCACTTTAAACCTAACTTTCAACTCAGAATCCGCTCAGTCAACTGAGAGTCTACCAGCCGCAACAATGTTTACACGGAGTCAATCACAGCGTGCAGACCCTGCTTCAGAAAATGTAGAAAATACCGACGGCGCAACAGGTGCAGCGCAGTTGCAACAAAGCTCTCCCGAGCCTGCCTTGAGCGAGATCCAAAAATCTTTAACCGATGCTATGACTACCGCCGCTGCCAGACAAACTGATCAGCTTATTCAAGCCTTAAATATGGGATTTCAGAGCCTTCTCACAGCAGTGACTTCACCAAACTCCCCACTTAGACAAGTCGAGTCTATTCAGCCAGACAATCGAACTGGAACGTTGCCAAGGCCAACAACCGACTATCCACAGCAAACGTCCTCTTCTCGGGGAAATTCTAATCCAAGAGTGACTCCTCTAAGTGCTGAAATACGCCCTGATCGTATAAGTCAGATCATTAGCAATTGGAAAATAAGATATTCTAGCAAGTCTGCAATGAGCATAGACGATTTCATTTATCGTATTGAAGCGTTAACTGAGCAAACTCTAGGTGGCAATATGGAGTTGTTAGCTCAAAATATGAGTAATTTGCTGGACGGCAGTGCCAACGAGTGGTATTGGCGATACCACAAAAGTGTGGAGCACGTTGAATGGTATACTTTACGAACTGTTTTGAGAGCTCAATTCAAAGACGAACGTACTGACGTTAACATACGAGCGGAAATCGATCGCCGTAAACAAAAAGAAGGGGAAACTTTCGATGAATTTTACGAATCAATCGCTCTTCTTGCTGATAAGTTGGCCACTCCTTTGTCAGACTCCTCCTTGCTTGAGACAGTTCGGTCAAATTTATTGCCGGAAATACAGCACGAATTGCTGTATGAAAAAATTTTGAATTTAACTCAATTACGTCGTGTTGTAAGAACCCGAGAGGTGTTTATGCGAACTGTTATCAAACCACAGGCAGCTAAATCAAGGCCTGCTTTTCGCCGCTCAGTTCAAGCTGTTGGATTTGAACCTGAGAGCGAATCTGACGACAGTGAGTTGGAGCTGGCTGCTGTCAGTTTAGTTTGCTGGAATTGTGGGAAAAATGGTCACCGTTACCAAGATTGCGTTGCAGAACGGCGCGTGTTTTGCTACGGATGTGGCCAAGCTAATACGTATAGACCATCATGCTCCAAGTGTGCGTCATCAAAAAACTTATCGGGAAGTGCACCAGTGAAAGGTGCACGCAAACAGGTGGCGTCGAAAGCGATCAACACCGATCAGTAAGCGTAGCAACGTCTACCGCTTGCTTTCTCCCGGACTTGACAAATACCCCAGAATTTCCATTGCACGAGCGTCTCTTGAATCTAGAGGATGAAGCAACCTGTGCGATTCCAGCTAGAATCACTCGCTCACGTAAACGACGTTCAGAATATCGAAAGAGGCAGAAAATAGAGAAAAAAGCATTAGTTGAGGCAATTGTAGGTCATGATTTCAGACCCTATGCCGAAGTCATCTTGTTGGGCAAATCTTTAACGGCATTAATGGACACCGGTGCCTCAATTAGTTGCATTGGTGGAAATTTTGCTAAGTTTATTCTGGAAAGTGATATTCCCTATAAGCCAATCGATTCATACGTCCGAACGGCCGATGGCCAAGAACAGAAAATAATGGGTAAGATTCGTACGAATCTGCAGTATCGTGGAGAATCTAAAACGTTAACTTTTTTCTTAATTCCCTCATTAATACAGCCCTTATACCTTGGTATCGATTTTTGGACCGAGTATAGATTATTGCCTCCTCATCTTTTAGAGAATAATAACTGTAAAAATCTCTCATGTCTCTCAGTTCCAACCGATGAATTTCGACAATTATCTGAGACGCAGCGCACCCAGTTAGAAGCGGTTATTAAACTTTTTCCCTCTTTTGCCGACAAAGGGTTGGGAAAAACCTCGATCTTGTCACACGTCATTGATGTAGGTGAAGCCAAACCAATAAAACAGCGGCACTACCCAATCTCTCCAGCTATGGAAAAATTAGTGTACGCTGAGCTTGATCGCATGATATCAATGGGAGTGATAGAAGAATCCGATAGCGCTTGGTCATCTCCAATTGTAGTAGTTCAAAAGCCAGGAAAAATCAGATTGTGTCTCGATAGCCGCAAGTTGAATACCGTCACTCGCAAAGATGCCTATCCAACTCCCATAATCGATGGAATCTTGAGCCGATTGCCGAAGGCTGAGTTTATAACGAGTATCGACCTAAAGGATGCCTATTGGCAGATCCCTTTAGAGGAGAAGTCCAGGGATAAGACAGCTTTCACAGTACCAGGGAGAGCTTTATATCAATTTAAGGTGATGCCATTTGGGCTCACCAATGCTACCGCCTCCATGTCAAAGCTTATGGACAAAGTCGTTCATGTCAAGTTTAAAAACGAAGTGTTCGTATATTTGGACGATCTGCTCGTAGTGTCAGATAATTTTGAAAGGCATCTTGACGTCTTGAGGGAAATAGCTGCTAGTTTGTCAGCTGCAGGATTGACAATAAACATTCAAAAAAGCAAATTCTGTGTCAATGAAGTTAAATATTTAGGCCATGTGGTAGGTAACGGAAAAATCTCGATGGACGCTGACAAAATAACTGCTATCACCAACTACCCCACTCCTCGTTCACTAAAGCAACTTCGAAGGTTCCTCGGCATGACTGGGTGGTACCAAAAATTTATTCGTGGATACGCTTCGCTCACATCACCACTCACTGATGCGTTAAAGCACAAGAAACACTTTGAGTGGTCCGAAGATGCTGAGCAGTCGTTTCAAACTCTCAAGGCAGAGATGTGCAAAGCCCCAGTGTTGCACACACCAAACTTTGAAGCACCATTTTTTATTCACTGCGACGCTAGCCACACAGGTGTTGGGGGTGTGCTCATGCAAGTGAATGAAGAAAATGACGAAGTTCCCATTGCTTACATGTCGCGTAAGTTGAACAAGTGTCAGCGAAATTACTCCGTCACTGAGAAGGAATGCTTCGCAGCGATACTGAGTATTAAAAAGTTTAGACCCTATGTGGAAGGACACGCATTTACCGTGATCACAGATCACGCCTCGTTAAAGTGGCTCATGTCCCAAAGCGACCTGAGTACCCGCTTAGCACGATGGGCTCTCAAACTGCAGGCTTACACATTTGAGATCCAGCATCGAAAAGGTAGCAAAAATGTTGTGCCTGATGCTCTGTCTCGTACTTATACCGAAGATTTATCAGCAATAAAGACAGAACAAATAATTGATTTACAGTCACCTCATTTTCAGTCCAAGTCCTACACGGATTTAGCCACCAAAATTACTCAAAATAATAACCAGATACCGGACTTAAAAGTTATAAAGGGGTTTATATATCGCCGATCAGAGCATGCTTCCGGGGATCGCGTAGCTGATGACCAGGTGTGGAAACTTTGGCTCCCCTCCGAGTTAATACCCACAGCCTTGAAAATTGCTCATGACGACCCTTTATCATCCCATGGAGGTATTAACAAAACTTTAGAACGAGTACGACGATACTATTATTGGCCCAATCTGATAAATGACGTTAAGGAATATGTTAACCAGTGCGAGATTTGCAAAAGTACAAAACACCCAAATAAAGTACTGCGTCCCCCAATGGGCAAAACAGGCGAAACACAGAGATTTTTCCAAAAGCTCTATGTTGACTATCTGGGCCCTTATCCTCGCTCGAAATCCGGACATGTAGGAATTTTCGTGGTACTCGATCACTTTACAAAATTCCCTTTTCTTAAGCCCGTTCGAAAATTCACTGTTGAACATATTTTAAGCTTTTTAGAAAACGATTTATTTCATTGTTTCGGGGTACCAGAAGTTATCGTGTCGGATAACGGAGTCCAGTTTAAATCTCATGTATTTAACAACTTACTGGACCGTTACCATATCAAACATGCTTACACGGCAATATACTCCCCACAAGCTAACGCCTCAGAGCGTGTAAATCGTTCGATAATTTCAGGAATTAAATCGTATGTTCACCCTAGCCAATCTAATTGGGATGAGAATTTAAGCAAGATTTGTTGTTCGTTACGCTCAGGTTGGCATTCTGCTGTAAATAATTCCCCCTACAAGTTAGCCTTTGGACAACATATGATCGAAAATGGGCATATTTACAAATTGTTGCGTGAACTAAACTTGTTGGAAGATCGCTCAACCATTTTCAACCGGGACGATGAGTTTGACCTCTTAAGAAATAAAGCAGTGGACGTTATGCGTAAACAACAATCCCGTAACGAAAACGCGTACAATTTAAGAAGTCGAGCAGTCTCTTTTTCCATTGGACAGGAAGTGTTCCGTAGAAACTTCCAACAAAGCAATTTTGCAAGAGGCTTCAACGCCAAATTAGCTCCGACATTCGTCAAAGCCAGAATCCGGCGAAAGCTTGGAAACAGCTATTACGAAATCGAAGATTTGCAAGGGAACTTGGTAGGAAAATATCATGCCAAGGATATAAAGCAGTAGTCCTTGCAAACTTCTTGTTACCAGCGCGGATCGCCCTTATTGAAATCCCTAAGTGCGATTTTGGCAGGGGGGAATTGTAGTAGCGCTTGTAACAGCGAAAGTTAAACTAACCGCGTAAAAGTATGCAACGATTTTTTTTTAAAAAGCTGGTTTTAGTTTAAGTAGTAGGTCGTAATTAAGTAGTAGCTGTATTAGTGTTGCCTTACTCTTGGCGCCAACTCCGCCACCTATGGTTCGAAAGACAAACTAATTGCCAAATTATTTGATTAATTTCAAAGCATTCTTGGCAACTGAGCATAAAATTTTGGTTCGCGAACGATATCGTAAGCTTCCCTGCCCAAGTACTCGATTGAGTTTCCTGTCCATTTCGAGGATCCGGTCTCGTTCTTCTCCCTGTAACCATCGAGCCGAACAGACGTTGTCTACACGTACAAAGCTGGAAAAAGCCATAAAACGTGGATAACCTGCATCATCATTTTTCTTGGCGAGCTGGGAAAAGCCACAAGGAAATACAATCCCAAAATTAATCAATTTTTCGGAAGTGAGAAAAAACTAACGGCATCAATTTTGTCCACTTTTCTTCGCAAAAGTTGACGTGGGCGGCAGCCCACGAACGAAAACTTAGTTTTCCAGATCCAAAAAAAAAAAAAAAGGTTCTGGTTTTTGTACCAGATCCAGATGTCCCACCAGCATTTGTGCTATCACCGCTCCGTTTTAGGCCGGTTCTCGTACAGCCTAAGAGCATGGAGAACGCTATTTGGATTCACCCCATACTGACAGTACAGTGAGCTACCTCTCCGAATCCGCACGCGCGTGCCGAACGAGGCCGCCATCGGGTCATAAGGATCCGCCAGATCTTCCCAGAGAGGTGTCGCAGGTGCTTCTGAGCTAAGTGCTCCAACAAATCGAGTGGCATAAATCTTTCAAATTTAAATTCATCAAATCTTTCTTTAGGATTAATCAAGAAAAAAATTTTTTTTAAATTAATTAGAAAAGTGAACGAAAAGTGAAGAAAATTTAAATAATAGTAATTTAATAAGCGGAAATAAGAGTAATATAAAAAAGAAAAAAAAAAAAGGTCATTCTTGGCAAATTATATTTTTTTTGTAGTGAGACGGTTTGGTTGTTAAGGTGAAGTGAAAAAAAAAGAAAAAAACCAAGAAAAATATTAAGAAAACATACAAGCACAACTAATGCTCAAAAACCAAAACAAAAAAAAAAAAAAGAATAAAATGCAAATGAAAATCTACAAACTAATTTAATTCCCACTAACAACCATAACCCAAAAACAAATTCAACACCTGTCACCACTGGAGAAAGATCTTTCGCCGATGAAAAAAAAAAAACCTGTGAGTAACATTGTTATTTGATTCTATTTTTATTTGCAATTTTTTTTTGAGTTGGACATCATTTGTGCTATTTTTATTTTGCTCGCGATCTTTCTTTTTCTTGTATTTGATTGTTCGAGACTTTCGGCTCGTCTACATTTTGCTTTCAATTCGCGATCGGTATTCAAAGAATAAAACCAAAAAAAAAGAAAAAAACTTACACCACCGTAACCAAACTAGAAAAAAAAAGAATAAGAGAATTGATAAGATCAGAAAAAAATATATAACTGTTGAGCGCATATCCAATTGCGGTCAGCTGTTGCTGGCATATGCCTGACCTAGGCTAACGTATTGCTAGGCCACAGTAGTGGCACGAATAAAGTGCCCACCTTGAAAAAGGGTAGTACTAAGTTCTATTAATAGTTTCAGAAATAATATAGTGGTAGAAATAAAACAATTGTCAGAATGTAAATAAAAAAAAAATAAAAAAAAATGAATTGAACATAATTAGAGGCGTTAATCAAAAATAAAACTTAATGCTGAAAAATTTGTATTAAATTAAAAGTATAATAGACGATAACTTAGCGAAATTAAGAGCGAAACAAAGAAAGAAACGGCACTGAAGCTAATACTTATAACTTATGTCATTATTATCTCCCAATTAAACTAAATAAAAGATTGTTATAATGTATTGCACTTAAATTGTTTATAAATATCCGAAGTGATGCTAGGCGGAAGTGAGGTTGATGGTGATTAGAATCTAATTGGATTGCAGGGATCGCCGAATAATCTGTTAATTGGCACCCAGGCGATCATGGAAGGGCGGGGAAATCGACCACTGGACATCATCTCAGTGTGTCCACCAATCCAATTTAGGTATCTGTGAGTCCTAGTATTGTTTTCTCTTTTCTTCTTTCTTTTACTGTTCTTTTACCCTTTTGTAACCCCTAATTTGGTTGAACGGCTTTCTGTTTTAAAAATAGCACGCGATAATAGTAAAAATTAATAAAGACTTAAGAGCAAGAAACTTTTCGGTTAATTTGGAACCCCCCAGCCGACGAGAAATAGCCGGAATCCAGCGCGTGCTCCGGAAAATCTTCACCAATATCAGCTCACTTGTCTCATGGACAATGTCTTCGTGACATGCTACAAAACTTGCTACAACCACTTTCATTGCTTAAGAGTTAAATATAAAAATAAAAATACAAATATGGTATATTTATAATGATTGAGATAAAACTAAGGATAGACTTATTTAAGACTCGAATTTCGTCGAAAGAAAAGAAATGTAAATACTTAGAGTAGAAGACAGTTTAATAATAAATATATTTTTGAACCAATGTGATGCTCTGTTGCAGATACATCTGATGATTTCTATGAGACGGGCACTAAAGACACAACGTCCTCGAATAGTTCCAGACGAAGTTCGCCAAAAGTCCGTTCACATTTGCGGCCATAAAAGTTTTGCCTGGCGAACTTTGTCTAATTATGCGCAAAAATGCTCAGAAATGACCATAAAGGGGTTGAATGGTCCAAGTCATAAAAAAGTAAAAGGTTCTGCGGTGGTTTTGGACGACTTGAAGCCATTAGGCGAGCACTGGAAGAAGCTGCTGACTTGGCATCATTTGGCATTGGAAGGAGTTGAATAACACTGAGAGTTGCGTAAGGAAGGGAGGGAGGGAGAGGGGGAGGGAGGGAAAGAGGATGTGGCTTTTCGCAGAGCATTAACAAATGCGTGTGAAGCTAACTTTTTAATTACGTTTAATTAAGGCCACAGTCCGCAAAATGGCAAGACAAAAGCAAAGTTGAGCAAATAAAAGGCAGCTGCCAATGGGAAAAGTGCACAAAGTTATGCTACATTTTTTTTGTTTTTGTTCTTTGTCAAAGGGCAGCTATTTTGCTGCAAGCTGTCGGCTCAACAGTTGTGCACCACACACACACACACACTCGCACACACACACACACACACACACCGAGACAAAAGCAGCGAGCGTCGACAGAGTCATGAATGCGTCTGCTCCAACATCATTAAATTGTTTTCCCTAGCTGCATGTAACGACAGACCCAGACTGACTACAACAACAACAACAACTTGGACAACAAGTGCACAACAACAACAATGAATTTCAACAATTGATTGTGGGATTCGTATCATGTTTCAGGCTCTGCTTTACAGTTTTGTAACTGTATACGAGTACTACATACAGTACGTCTCTCACTTAATGTTATTTTGCTCACGAGTTTTGTTATTGAATGCAACTCGACACTGCCACAAACCACACATGCCACACACACACACACGCACACATGTGTGTGCGTGATGCATCTCATGAATTTGGCATAGGGCAAACAGCTGCCAAAAACTGTCAGAAGTGCTGACAAGCCAAATCGAATGAAATTTTATTGAAAAGCAAATTGCATAAAAATAACAAAATATGGCTGAATGTCTTAAGATATGCATTAATTTCAATAAGCTACTTTATATGCAAGAATATACAAATTATTGAAACTATATACAAATACTCAATAGCACTTTCTAAATAATGTTGGTAGTTAGAAATTTAAGCCTTTTACTTTTAAATATATTTATTCGCTTACTAATAAAAAAACTGATTCGTACAATCAGGAATATTCGATTTAAATGTTTTTCTATTTATAATCTAGGGTAACTTAAAGAGAAGAATAGAAATTCCAAAAAAATGTATTACTTTTATAATCAAGATATTGAACTAATATTAGGAATTTTTGGTTCTTCGTTGCACTTTTGAGACGCACATTTTTTTTTTAATTTTGGCACTTAAATCTTATTTTTGAATCCTTGTTTTTCATCACTAGTAGGTTATAAAAATAATCTTCGTTGCTTCTGGCAATAATGTTGAGTTGTTTATTTTTTTTTTACCACTCGTTGAATTGGTTCGCCTCTCTCTCTCACTCTTCATCACTTTCTCTATCTATGTTAGCTTGTCCATTAAGTGAAATAAACCCAAACTTGTCTGTAGAAAATTTCTTCTTATATGCAAACATATTTACGTTCAGTTCGTGATGCATCCATGAGGATGCCATCATGCTTCTTCTTCTTCTTCTTCTGCAACTAAAAGTTGTTGTTGTTGTTCTTGTTGTTGTTGTTGTTGTTTTCAATGCTCAATGAAGCGCATAGTCACGACTTTAAAGGCACAATGAAAATGGGAGCGGCATTTGTTTGACTTGTGAACTGCAATTGCTGTGTGCTCCAGTCTATCAATAGCTGAGTGTGCCAATATATCAATACCTCATTGTCCTCCTTGTGCAGTTATTGAGTCGATTGTGCAATTAAAGAATGGGACGTGTTTTAATTGCGGCCAGAACTGTGAAGGTCGTTGAGTTTTTATTAGCAAAACTTTCTCAGCTCGCGGCAAACAATGAGCGTGGGAATGTGGAGCAGGGCAAGGGTGAGGGGCACAGGGTGTTGCAGTTAATGGTAATCAATAAATTCAACGCCCATAACCTTTGCACATCTGAGGATAGCCGCAAAGGCCACGGCAACTGCCTTTGAAAAATATATAATAAAAATTCCAATGCATAGAGCTCTCTCTCTCTCTCTCTCTCTCTCTCTGTCTGCCTCTCTCTTTTCTCTCACTCTCTCTGTCTGACAATCGATAAGCCTTTTGCATACGCGAGACTGAGATGGAAGCTGAGTAGAAAACCATCCACACTCCTGTCTTCTGGCAATGAATACCTTTCAAAACTTTAAATGAAAAACTTTAAGTGCTACGATGGGTGTGTATTTTGTGTGTGTTTGTGTATGTGTGTGTCTTGCATTGCACATTGGTTGCAATTCATTTTATTGGCCTTATTTTAGGTTGAGATTAATAACATTCAGCGAGTACTTTTGAGGCAACTTAACTAAGAAGTAAAATTCAACAGTCAAGACAATACAATTTCTGTTTGGTGTTACTTTAATTTTATAATTTATGATTATCTATAATGATACCTTATACTGATTACCTTTAATGATCAACGAATATAGATTGTTCAGATCTTTTAAAAAATTAAGTATGCTGAGATTTTTCGATTGTTGATGCATAACAAGTAAATAAGTGATTAGTGATGAAAATTCCTACCTATGCGATTTTATAATTTGTAAACTTTACATTTATTTAAAATTTAAATTAACAACTAAGAATTTCATTTAAATTATTTCTTATTTCATACAACACAAAATCTGGCTAAATTTTAAACACTAACTAGTTTTACCTGGCAAGTTTATAGACAGAGATACAACAATTGTAGTTACATATTTCAATTTTAATTTACAAAGATTAAATCATTAAATAAAAAAAGCTTAAGCATTTTATTAAATGACTTTAGCTCAATTTATTCAATTGTCAAGCTTAAAAATGTTTTCGTTTCAAATATGCAAATTTGTTTTGTGCTAAGTGGCCACTGTACAGTGTCCATAGAGCACTTTAACACACACACTCACAGGTGCACACACACTGTGCTCTGAGCTGTTTATCAATGCAAATATTTTGCATATGCCATGTTGCACGTAAATTGCAAGTGCACATCCGTCGACGTCGTCGTCGTCATCTTTGTGCCTCTGCCCCAACTCAGAGTTGTTGGCATGCCGAAAGTAAATACACACGCGGTCGTCGCTGAAAGGCCTAAAATTGTGGGTTGTGTGTGTGTGTGTGTGTGTGTATGTAGTGCGAGGCACATGCATAATGGAAAACGTGGCATACAGACAGGCGCTGGCAAAGTTTCACACCTGCCTCGCCCCCTGCCTCGTTCGTTGCTAACTTTGTTTGCGCTGGGCATTTTAAATGAAAAGGAAAAGCCATAGCCTTACCATCAAGAAAATATGCTCAAGTAAAATGAGCAATTAAGGATTATTGCTCGGTTTGCCCATTTAAATTATGAGGCAATAACTGAAAGGTGAAAGTGCTGCGCGAATGGCGAAGCCGCTTTTAAATCGCGTCTGCCAGCTGCTCATGGTGTGTGTGTGTGCGTGTGTGTGTGTGTGAGCCACGGGTTAGAGTTAAGCCATGTGCTAGATTAACTATGCAAAGGATTTACTCAACTGAAAAGACTCTGCCCGGAAGGTAAGATCTCCCCGGGAAATGTGCTTGGGAAAGTATTTCATCTTTTGTACATTTTACGTTATTTTATTAAACTCGATAAAGTAATTTATACCCCAATTATAAGAACGTTAATATTCAAATAAGCACTGATGAGGCTTTGTTGTAATTGAAAAGAGTTTAATATTAATATTGATTGTTTAATCTTTTAACATCTGTTAGTTAATCGGTTTAACTGATATAACATGCGTATGTTAATTGTTGTTCGATTACAGTAACGCTATGTAGTCCAGCTGTTAAGTTTTGCACAGGTTGATGTTATTGATCTGCCATCAAATTGAGATGATTGACTGTTAATGCTTTGGTAACATAGCATAAACATGTTAAGCAACTAATAACTGATTTACTAATAACGTAAATTTAATAATTTAATGAATATAAATTGAAAACAAAACAAATTTCTTTATAATAAGTTTATACAACATACTTCTGTTTAATATTGCACTGTATCGTGTTGTTGAGCTGCCATCAGATTGAGATAGTTGACTGTTAATGCTTGGTTAACATAATTTAAACATGTTAACCCGAAAAGTAAAGAGATCAGATATATCAAAATGCAAAATGAATATGACTTAAGCCAAATCAAATTCCTTCATGAGAACTTTACTCGCTTTTCCATTTTCTATTTTCATTTGAAGTTTTTTTTTCTAAACTTATTTAATTCTGTACACATGTTTGCAGGCATCCTCAGACATCACGAGCTAGATTCTTGAATTCTTGATTTTAGCACGTATGTTTAGAAACAGATTCTTTCCCCTGTTGCATGTTGCTTATCTGCTTAGCTCGGCTTGTTAAGCTTTCAGTTTACGTAGCCATCGATTCCAGTGCCAGGCAATATATTCTTACCCCATCTCTGAGCTTCACATTTCCCCGGCTTGAGTGGCATTTCACACCCTTCCGAGTTTACCTGGGCGTTAGTTCAACTTCAGACACGATAAGCAGAGCCAGAGTCAGAGTCAGAATTGTGGCAAGCTGCAACTTGCATTTTGTATGCACTTGCCACCATGGCTGTTTTTTTTTTCATGGTCGCTGTAACAAAGTGGCATAAACTTGACTAACGTATGGCTGCAGTTTGTGGTAGTGCCAGTTGACGCCTCACTTGGCAGTCGCCGCTGCTGTTTGTTACAGTTTGTTTATTTGTTTTGTCAGCAACTTTTTGCACTTGCAACAAAGTACAATCTGAGTGCCACATAAGACGACCGTATGAAAAAGGCCAAAGGCCACAAACAGCCGAGTGACAATAATTACGGCAGTCGCTCTTCTTATTGCTTCTTCTTGGTAATCAAATTTACAGCTGCATGTCTGGCAAATGGCGGAGACCGAACAAGTGGCAGCTGGATACTGGAAACTGTATCTACTGGAGCCACTTTAACATGCGCCGCCAAGTCAAGCCAAACAATAGGAAATGGCAACGAAACCGCTACAATAACTTCAGGCAAGTTGCCGTTGCCTCAATCACAATCCAGGATGCAGGACGCAGGATGTAGGATGCAACTTGCATGCAGCAACCTGCCTCACCAGCTGCCAGCCAAGAAGCGGAAACAATGCCGAGCTCAAGAAAAAGAAATTAAAACTTGGCCACAGTTAAATAAAAAATCTGCAAGCTACAAAAGACAAAACTTTTTCAGTACCCCGTAATCTAAAGGTGTCTTAAAGGTCTATTTGTTCCCAGAATACCCGTGAATATATTCCATATATTTATAATCCAATATATATGAGTGTTTTGAACAAACATTAACACTTGAATTATGTATCCAAATTATATATTCTGAATTTATACGAGTATAATTTACTAGTATTTGCTTGAAGTGCAGTTGAACAAAATCGTATGCACTTTTATTTAATTTTTAAATGAGCCAAAAATTATTCCATGCATATTTAATGCAATTTATTCGATTGTAAAATTTGAAAACGAACTGTTCAATAATTTAATTTTTATTTTTTATTTTTAAAATCAATTTTATTCATTTTTAAAGCCATATTTTAAAAATAGTTTGACAACAAATGCATAAATAAGGATTTAAATAAAAATTGCAATACATGCAATTGTTCACCGTAACAAATGTTGACTAGTAAAAAAAATTTACAATTTTGACATAAAATGGGAAATTCTTTATTTTACAGTCAATCGGTTTATTTTACGGTTTACATAATGGGACTCTTATAATTACAGACTTTCATTTGAACGCACTTTATTTGCGTTAACTGATGCATCATAGTTGTTTATCAAACTATTTTTTATGTACATATTTTCAATGTATTCCAAAACTCACAGTAATAACTTTACTTGGTGCACATGCAGGGTATGTTAATGTCCATCATGTGGTAGCTTTCGGCAACTGTTTCCAACTGGATTCCTTTGTTTATGTGTTGGCCATTGTCGGCTTGGGGTAACGCGTCGCTGCAAGTGCTACGATTCATTAGCAGGCACAGGAAGCTGGACGTATGACTGAGATGTTGCAAGTAAGCTGCAACAAGCATTCAGCAGTTGTATCCATCCATCCATTCAGTCAGTCAGTCAGTCAGTCAAACAGGCAGCTGACAGAATTACTTCCGCTTCGCTTAATTGCATTAAACAAACACCAAGCAGACCATAGATAGACAGAGACAGACAGATGGACAAACGGGGGCTAAGAGCAGAAGAGATAATAGGGCAAGTGGGAAGAGAGGTCGTAAACTTTTTGGCCGCCACTGCAGCAGCTTCGTCCTTTCTCCTTCTTACCCGCAACGCAGTCAGTCAGGGCGAACCGCAAGCACGTTCACACATCAGCTGTATTCAATGTTATTGTTGTTGTTGTTGCTTTTGTTGGCAATTGCATTATTTTCATTAACAAAAGTTCAACTTGGTCGGCTTCTCGCTTTTCGTCACGCCACAAAGTTGCCTGCCAAGGATCAGAATGAAGGATACGTTTGCATTTCCGACACAATACTTTTTACCACCCCTCAAAATACTTGAGGTATGTAAAAGGAATGAGATTGCAATGCCCCACCGAGTGGTGCAACGGATGATTCACCAGCCTGCTTCACAGTAATAAACTTTAATTAAAATGAATAAAGCTGTGTGAGTCACACGAGTCGACAACTGCGAGCAAAATTGAACGAATCGCAATTAATTTAATTGAGATATATGTATTTCGGTGTCAGAGATCGACAATCTTTCACTCCCTTTGAATCGCAATCTTTATGTGTATTAAATTTATAAAAATATACTCAAGGTAACTATCACACTACTTGTAATTACTGCTGCCATTATCATTACCACTTCCATTCTCATTCTCTCATACCCATGCCATTACTGTTACCAATTCTATGGCCATGGTAATGAGCTGAGTAGCTGGCAAGTTGGCCAAGAGGCAGGTTAAGTGTTGAGTGCCGCGAAGGAAACCGATGGGAGAGCTACTTAAAATAAAAGAGAACCATTTGGCAGGGTTAACACTCGAGTGGGCAAAAGGATTAAAGCTTCGCACGGGAAAAGCAAAAGCGAAAAATATTTAAGGATCGTGATTCAGCATAACAAATTAGAATTTAGTGTAACGTTTCTTATATAAGCATTAATGAAATTAATTCTAAAAAGAAATGGCACATGTATGTGTATAAACCCTTTTTATTTATAAATGATACAAAAAAAATGTTATAATAATTAAGTTCTTGCTAATTATTGCCAATTTATCAGTATCTGAAATATTTAGTTCACATTTGCGACTACTCTTGGTCGTGCTAAAATAATTAAATGACTTTAGAGAGATCTGAAGAGATGGAGTTAAATAACAAATTGATATAATTTTATCCCGCATCTCGATCAACCCTAAAGCCCTAATCTAAATTTTATTTTCGCATATTAACTTGCAATTAAAGTTTCCAACAACAACCATAAACTATCTCAATATATCACCTCTAATTTAAGTTGTGTATAAATGTGATTGCAGTGACAATTTGACAAATTTTGATAAGCTTGAACGATATGGCAAATAAATCGAAAAGAGCAGAGGGAAACTGGTGAGGGCTGCAGAAGAAACAAAAGTTTATCTGACAAATACATTTCAATTGTTATACGAGCACTGAAACAATGCGTCAGTATAACTATGAGTTTAACAACCCTTTCCCCTGCCCATCGACTCCTTCTGCTTCCGTCTTCCCTTTTGCCATCCGCCGGAATGACAAATGAAACTCAAAAGTTTAATGAACCGCAGCAACAGTCGCAAAACGAAATTTTGCTTACATAATGAGTCGAGCGAGAAGTTTGTGCCTTGTTTGAAATGGGCAATGGATCCAACAGATCCACAGATCCACTGGGCGTGATGGAGGCCACTTGCTAGTGTTGGTAGTAATGTCGGTGCCATCGGTGGCTGCGTTGGCGGCAATTAAATTTCACCCGCAAAATGTACAGCTCAGTGCGCAGCTTTCATAGCAATAATACTCATAGTCAGCGGAGCAGTTGTCAAAATTAACTAAATGCGGCACTGCTCATTAATCTCTGTCTCCCAGTAGCACTCAGCAGAGTGTTGCCAGAGGCAGCTGAATGAATGAATGAATGACTGAATGAATGATTGGTTGAGTGAGTGACCAAAGAATTCAACCAGTTAGCTAAACTGCCAACGAGCCAGTCAACTTGCTCAACCAAAATGCACAAAGCGAAATAATAATAAGCAAAAAATATAATAGACGAGCATGCTCAACTTCATAATACTCTGTAATGAAAATTTGAAAAATAATTAAACGATAGTTTTGTAAATATTTAAGGTACATCTGAAAATAATTGCCAAAGAGTAGGAAGAAAATATAAATATTAAATATATCAACTAAATTTAATATATTTTGAGAAACTTTATCAAATTTAAAAATTACTGAAATAAATTAATATCATTTTTTAATTGAATAAAATAAAGTTGATAAGTTTTTACTATATTCATTTAATGTAAAACATATTCCAATATAACAGATATTTGTAACAATAATTACGAAAATTTACATTTCTGACATACGTATTAGGAACACAAACATTTTTGATGACTGTTCTTAAAAGCAATTATGATGCAAGCCTCTAGAGATTTTTAGAACACAATTGCAGAATTTTATCAAACCCGCAAGTCTCCATTTTATGACAACAGGGTAGACAAATGAAAAATTTACTCAAAATGACAGCAAAAAGTTGCGTGACTGTTGTTGATTCCGTTGCTTCAGCGGATCCTAGTCCCATTGCCCTCTTTCACACCATCATCTGGTAAAAAAAAAACAAAAAAAATCTGGAGTCTGAACAGAAGCAACTGCTCAGACTGGACGCATGTGGCATGTGGCAAGTGGGCATTGGACGCTGCGTCAGAAAGTTAATCATTTTGCTTTTGCAATTTGTTTGATGTATGAGCTCCAGCTGGAAAAGAGAGTATGCAGGGGAGTATAGCTCATAAATGACATTGCCACTAATTAAATTAACACAAAAAATAAAAGCGTGACAGCAAGATGGAAACCCATTCTAAACAGAAAAATTACTGACGTCAAGCTGAGATAAATTTGCTTGGCAACAACAACAGCAGCAACTTTTTAGTATTCTTTAAAAACTTAAACTGAAGTTTTGATAAGACATACCAAAATGGGTATAGTAGAAATTTCATTTAATGTGTCCTAAGATCACTTGTAAAATTAAAACATTTGAATTACTAAAAAGGTCGTTTAAAATAAAGAACTTAATATTCAAAAGACAAATTGGAAGGATTTTGTTGACTTTATTAAACGACATATATTTGATATATATTTTTATTTATTTTAGATAAAGCAAACTTAATTCTGTTTATTGTATTGGAATTCAATTATTTTGGTTTTTTGTGAAGCTAATAAAATAAATATCGTATATGCATTTTTCTAATTACTAAATAAATATTTTTCTTCATTTTGTTTGTAAATCTACACAACACTTATGTTAAGTACTATTCACTACTATTGATTATAGTACAATCTGCGGTTTTAATAATGCCTTATATCGTTCTGAAATTCCGTTTGAAAGGCATTTAATAATGATGCCTGAGGGAATTATTTTCTAATTTAATATTGTTGTTGTCGCTGTTGTTCCTGTTGTTGACGCCGATGTCAACACGTTGCAAATCGTGTGATTTGACATTAATATAATGTGTATTACAAAATATGCTTGATGTTTCAGTCCCTCTCGGTTACTCTTTCCCCTGCCTCCATAACCTAAGTGCCGAATTTTCTTTGCGCTGTGTTACATCCATTGCGTATACGCTGCGTATGACATTTAATTATTGGCACGTTTTGCATATTTGATCGGCATTTTGTGGCAACTTATGATGCAATTTCGTTTGCGGTGCCCAAGGGCAAAGGGTGGCATTAGTACAAAAGGATTATCGGATGCCAATCAGTTGTATATTATATAATTAAATACAAAATTAAGGCCAACTTTGATTTGTGTGTAAAGTGGTTGGGCAATTGAATCGCCTGCAACCAACTTTGTAGCTCAATTATTTAGACAGCTGCTACATAGGTGGTCCCAATGCGAACTTCATACATAAACAATGTGCCACAAACCCAAAAGGCTTCAAAAAAGACGAAACGAAAACAACAACAACGACTATTGACAATTCCCCACGTGCGGCCATGTGCCGGCAATTGAAACTCAATTTAGTCAACTGGCATAACAGCAGAGAAAGCCGAATGCACATTCCAACACTGACACACACACACACAGACACATATATAGTCACACAGATACAAATGCAGTTGACAATTTTCACGCCAATTGCCATAAAAGCCGTAAGTGAAATACATACTTAAGAGCAGCTCGAAGCAACTGACTTCAACTCAGATTTTGACTCTGACTATGACTATGACTATGTCTCTGACTCTGACTCTGACTTTGTTTTGTTTTTGTATTTGTACAGCCGCCTTCCTTTAGTCCTTAGTCCTCAGTTCGCAGTTCTCAGTTCTCAGTCCTTACATTCGCCTCACGTTTAGCCAATGTGTCGCCAGAGCGTTACAACGACAATCAACCAGCCGCGACGTTGTCGGTCTCTTTGCTTTTTCTGTAGTTGCTTTTTTTTTTTTTTGTTTTTTTTGTTTTTTTTTTGGGCCTCCATAGGCCTCCACTGGAGTGGCAACGTGGCATGGCGTATGTACCGCCTGTTGGGGCAATTAAATGTGGGGCCAAACTTTAAAGCAAATAGCCCAAAACATCAACAATTAATGTGAATTTATTTTCGAACTCATTTGGCTGTAATTGCCTGGCATCGTCAAAAAACACGAAACACGCGAACGTTTTGAGGTTGCTGCATGGGTAAATTCAAGAGTTTATGGCTAAAGAACAATAGTAAAACGAAAATGAAAGCAGAAATAATTCAAACTTAATTACTAAATCATATGAATTGTTTCAATTAACTTATTATACTTACTAAGCCACGGTATTGATAATATTTTCCGTTTAAGAATCAGGAGAGTCCTTAACTTTTCCCTGACAGTTGTCTGTCAAACAGCCGCAATTGCTTTTATTTCATAAAATTATCTTACTGATGGTATTACTACTTTTCTACTAAAATAATACAGGTAGTTATTCAGATTATTATGTTTAGGATAACTCAAACGATAGTTGGCAAACAAGTTATCAAAAGGTTCGTAAATATTTTTCAAAGTATAAGTTCCCTGTCACAAATCCAATCATTTATAATTGAAAATTAAAAAAGTTTTCGATTTTGACTTGTATTTATTGTCAAAGCTAAAAGCTTGTAATTATTAGTTTTAGCAATAATTACATTTCTATAAACTTTATTTTTGTATGGGCAACTTTTGAGGTGACCCACTGGCAATTGGGCAATTTTCATGGCATTTTCGGCCTACTCATTTACAATAAATTCGGACAGGCTACGCAGTAAAAGGCTTAACACGACCGAAAGAACTTATAGGCCTGCGATTCCCCCCTCCCTTTCAGCCAGCCTCCTGGCCAACATCATTTCAACTGCTTTATGAGCTACAATTGTGGCCTGCTTTGACCCCTTCCCCTTTTGCCGCTTTTGCTGTCAGGCAACTGCTGCCAACTGTAAATAACTTTGCTTATTTGAACATTTATTGGTGACGTAAACGACTTGTAGCATTGTTGGCAACCATTTGGGCCAGGATGCTCATATGAAACAAGAGAGAGTGAGAGAGAGAGAGAGTGAGAGAGGGGAGAGAGAAGAGGGCATCATGTTGTCTCTGTCAAGAGTTATTGACGATTTTTACTTGTTGTTAATTTCCTGCAAAATAAAAGAGCCAAACTCAGCCAGAGCTCGGAAAGTTCAGAGTTCAAGTTGACGAGCTAACGAGTACTCATATGAATACTCAAACGAGTACTCGTGTATGCGTGTGTGTGTGTGTGTGTGTGTGTGTCAGGTTAATGCCACTGCCGAGGCTGAGAATTGGTCTTCTAAAGCTCATAAAACTCTGTTCCGTTCTGTGTCGGCCTCAGTCTGCTGCATGCAACATACTCGTAAAATATGATGAAGGGCTCTTAAGCAGCCTGCCACGTCTCGTCGTGTTGACAGCTATCAAATGTGTGCACAACATGCATAAATGAATGACACACACACAAACACACACACACGACTAAAAAGCTGTGTGTAGGGGGGGCAGGTGTTTGTGACACGCCTTTATTTCCATTAATATTAAAAGAGGCAACAAAAACCTTTTGAGAGACCGTCGCCTGCAAATCAGTTTACAATTTATGAGCATCTAAAATATGAAAACAAAACAAAACTTTGTCACATTTGTTTACCTTGCATTTTTGCCACCTGCCACCTGCCACTTCCAACCTGCATACTTTTTGTTGCAGAATATAATTTATAAAATTTATGCAGCTGCCGCTGCCGTTAGGATTTTTCGGCAAATGCCTGCAAATAATTTAAGACAAGTTTGGTTGCAACAGCTTCGACATTGCAACAGGGGCATGCAACAAGGGTGGCAAGTGGGCTATAAGACAGCCAATTTATATGGTACTTGTATGCTTAAAGTAAAATTTGAAAAGAAAACTAATTTCAAATACCATTTTCAGCTTAATTATTTTCAAAATGTGAATTTACTAATTATAAAATAAATAGCAGGTGCTTTATGAAAATTTAGTGATTAATAAAAGTTGTGGCAATTGTAAATTTTAATAACTTAAGAAATTATCGCTGAAATGTCATAACAGTAACATTAATATGTAATATTAAAAACTTAGTTCTTGCCGTTAAACAACTAACTTCTATCCCATCAATTGCTCAAGTAACTAAGTGTAAATAAATGAAGTTGAGTTCAAAATGTATCTTACGAAAATATATATTTTTAAATTTTATGGTTAATTATAAAATTAAAGTAATTAAGTTAAATTAATTTGGATTAATTAAAAATGGGTATGAGAAATTAATACTTAAACAATATATTTTTAAAAGTATTCATACAATCCCTGAGCAATTTCAGTGAAAAATACTGGTAATTATTTAAACCATTACTAAACTTTTATTTTTAAAATATACAAATATTTTTTAGTTGTCAAAAGGACGACCATTTGATCTCGAAGCCAACGACCAACCAAATCAATCATTGCAATGAATATGTACTTAATTAGATTGATTACTGCAATATTGCCAAAAGTTGGTAAATATACAGAATTTAAGATTTGACACAAATGGATGATTAAATATAAGCCTTTTTGGTTGAACACAGATACAAATTAATCAAGTGCAATAAATCATATTAATGGTTGCAATTCAGCTTGAAACTGTCGACGGAGTTGAGATTGATAAATGTTGTGTAAAACGAAACATAAACTGTGAAGAATGTGCGACAGTTCTGGTTTGTAGTCTGACAAATTGAAAAGAACCGCACAGAACAATGCATTCTCACTTATAACTCACTGCTCCTCTCCGTCTCTTTCAGTAGCCTGCAATCTGACTCCCTCTCCCTCTCACTCTTTAACTCTCTTTCTCACTCACTCTCTTTCTCCTTGATTCGTAACCAATTGCAATTGCATTGCAACTATCATTAATCAAGCTTCAACTTTGCCAACACACCGCACTTGAAGTCGACTCGAGTTCCAGTTCGAGTCGAGTAATTTGGCCAATACGTAAGAGTTGGCCAATTCGACAAATGTGGCAATGTGGCAATAAGTGGCACATGTCACACACACATGTTGCATAGAAATATGATCTATGATTGCTAAGCTTTCGGACATTAGAAGCTTCCCACAGACAACGCAACGTAATCGATTTTTATAAGGTATTCGAAATGTGGCCAATTCCCAAGCTTGTGGGCTTAAAGGTATTGCCAAGTATTGGGCACAATTTGTGCTCTTTCTCAGTAAATAAAAATGTCAAATTAATTTCAAGTGCTTAAGTGCACAGCGGGAAAGAGTAAGAGAATTGGAGTCTAGAGAGAAAACGAGAATTTACTGAGTATTCATTTAATCCAGCCTTTTAAGCCTGCTCGACTGCGGGCTTAACTGGAACTTGGATTGGGATTGGCATTATGTAGAAACTACATAACTGGCAACATGTGGCATGCTCGAGTGACCTCCCAAAAATATGCTACACAATTGTTAACAAGCCCAAGGGTGTGTGTGTGTGTGTGTTTTTTGTGTGCGACGACAAAAACGATTTCATTCATGAAAATTTTTACACAAAATTACATTTGCCAGCTTTGCTCTCCCTCCCCGAGAGATAGGGGATAACTAACTGGCACAGCGAAGAAGCGACAGCCATTTTCTCTAAATTACTCAGAAATTCCTTGCTCCTCCTACACACACTCACACACACAGTCACCGTGATATGTGAGTGTGTATAATTTGCGTTGCCTTTTCATAAATAATGAAATGCTCGTCGGGTTGTAAAAGTATCTATGTATGCCGCTGCTGCGACTTTTGTGTTACATACGAACTATGGGCCACTTGACCAGTTATTGTGGAACCAAAACATTTTTTTAAATGCGTATATTTATGATCTTTTACTGTTAATCTATTATGTTACATACCAGAAATGTTAGCATAACAGGCTAATTGTTAAAGTAACATCTGTTAAAGTTGCTGTCAGCCAACACATACATAAATACATGTTATGCTTCTTGTTAACATAACAGTCAATTTTTAAAATAACATCTGTTAAGGTCGGCTTTTGCAACCGAAAATGCAAATTTAAAGGGCATTTTAAAATTAATAATTCGGCAGGAAAAATTTATAGAAATACAAGTTTGCTACGGACGTACTATACATCCAAGGAAAAGAAACCTCAGCAAATTATCTAGTATACTAATTAATTAATGTAACAAAATCTGATCAAATGCCCCACAGTGACATGTGGCAAACTTTATGACCAACGCATGGGCGCAAACACTCGCACACACGCATATACCTCATAGATGTAAACTCCATTGCTACATAGGCTCCAAGGGAAGCCGACTTACTTGCCACACATGCCCGCAACCGTTTGTACCAGTGGCATACAAATTTAATCTCTCGGTTTTCTGAGAATTCCTCATTTGTACCAGATTTTAATCCCTCTCCTGAATCCGCTCTTCTTCCTCCTACATACACACACCTATGATTTAGTCGTATGCTCAATAGTCGTCAGTTGCTATCAATAGGCGTACATTTGGTTTCATTTACCAAATTCCAAATGCCCAACACAAACGCTAATGAGTTGCTAAGTGTTGGCTTGGGGTTGAATTCGGATCAGTTCGATAATGGGATGGACTGCCGCAAGGATGCATTTGGGCCGAAATGGCGTACCAATTTGACTTAATGGCCAGTCGAGAGCGTTATCAACAATCCCATGGACTTGTCAAGGAGCTCTGGTTACCATATTAATAGAGAGGCATCTTCCAGCTCACTTTATTTTTTCATTATATCTTTAGTGTTTATTTGTTGTTCGTCACAAAACTTATCCAAAATACATGTTTATGTATAATAATTTCTCAGCTTTTCTTTGTAGTCTGTAATCTGCACTTTTAATATATACATCAAATAAATTTGTTAATTGTGCTAACGTATTTAAAACCAAAATTTCCAGATTCTTGAAATTCTCAGCTATTTGGAATTCCTATTTTTTTTCCTAGATCTTTTTCTCCGAGGCAAGTTTCGAATTCGTCTTTGATTTGTCGTTTAAGATTATATTCCGTTTTTTTGTTTCTAAATTCTTTTCTTCTAAACTTCACTCAGTAAATTGATTTTGGTAAATATAAAATATATTTAACACAACACTCTTTTTAGATCATGTACTGAAAAAATGAATAGTTGATACTGATTTCAATTTATTTTCATAGCTGCAAACAATTCAAGTCTTTAATTTCTCCATCAATAAATTAAGAAATATTTTCTGAAATCTATTAGCTAGCATTCCAATTAGAGAACTCTTGGCGCAGTGTTGAAGCTGTCTGGAAAGTTCTTGGTCGCACCAAAAGCAATTTGCAACATTGTTCGCATTCTCCAGTGTTGGCAAGTTTGTGTGCACAATCCACTTAGCAGTGGAGTGGAGTGGAGTGGAGCTTTGCTACGATTTATAGACCTACCCGTTGACTTCTAACATATGCATAATTTTTCTAGAGACTCGCATAGAAATCATTTCATAAAATAAAATCACAAGTGCTTTTAATTTGTAACAGTAAATGCACAGCCCACAAGGAAAGACTTGTACACACACACACAGATACACACTCAGACACTACTCGTTACTTAGCGTACATTTAATTTTGTTACCAATACTTGAACATGACTCGCACACACATATACACACACAGATAAGTAGGTGGGTGGCAATTCCGTTGGTTTCCTGAGACTTGGGAACAAGTTTTTCGAGCGCCATTAAACTATGCGGCAATTTATAGGGTTGCCATGCTTCAGCGCCTTCAACTCGCATACTCATGAATAAATTGTGGGCGTGGCCATTGTGGGTGGTAGAAGCTTTGTACTTTATGCCAAATGTTAATGATAATGAGCCCCATCCTCGTCTTTAACCAAAATTACGACCTTTTTCCGCATTTGAAATATCAAATGGAAAATCCAATTTCGAGGCAATGTTAGATTCAGTTTATTGTTTGATTTAAAGTTTTAAATTTTCATAAAAATCATTTTGGCATTTTACAGACTAAATGTAGGAGATAACATAAATATTTTGAGTAACTTCCAAGTTTGTTAAGCGACCGTAATTAAACTTAGTCGTATTTTCTTGAGTTAATATTATCTTTTCTTTTAGATTATTATGTAAATTTGAATGGTAATATTTTAAATCATTTTTGGAAAATCATCTGCTGGATAATTTAAATATTTTCAGCTGAGACAAATCTTTATAATGGTGCTCAAATATAATGCTTATCGCATTCTAAATTCAAAATTCGAGATTTGTGACACGCCCCCTGAACGTGCTTTAAAAGACATTTGAAACATTAAATTTTTGCGGTTTGAACACAGCAAAAAATAATCGTTGGCATCGGTGATGGAAATTGAATTTGCCAGTGTTGAGCCACAAACGCAAAAACCGCCAGCGAAATCAATGCAAACGCACACAACTCACATATATATACTTGAACATATCTGTATATATGTGTGTGTATGTATGTCTATATACCATCTCTTTCTCTCGCATGCTCGAGAGCACTTAAAAAGCAACGTGTGTAAGCCACAACACATTTCAAATGCGTAAAGCGTTTTGCCCGAAGGCCGCAACTGAAAACGGACCGGGCGGGGGCGTGGCACATTCCTAGAAACCAAAGCGACGCCTAGTTAGTTGACAGGGCCTGGTTGGTTTTTAAGCCTTATAAATTAGCGGTTAGATTGAGCGTCATAAATCGTGCGATTAATTTTAAAGTGCGCGTGCATCCACATGTTTATATAGGACAAAGATTTACGCTTTCAAATCTCTCGAAATTGAAAACAAAGCCAAACGAGAAAAAGTGTTGCCTGCTTAGAGACAGAAAACCGTGACAAGGGACCAAATATGATAAAGGTTTTTGCAGGTGGCTGCGATATGTATGAAAGTTTTACAGAAGCAAAAGAACACAGGTCGATTCTATGGAGAGCTAGGGATAGAGTAAATAAAGGATTTTATGCAGAACATAAGTGACAGAAAGAAATAGAGAGAGAAAGAGAGAGAGACTAAATCGAATTGATTCAAAATAAAAACTGAGGGAGAGAGAGAGAGAGACACATATTAGAGATGAATTAAAGCAAGAGAGTAAATCGATTCTGTAGAGAAGCAAAGTGACAATACATACTAATTCATCCTTTCTTTTAATCTTTCAATTGTTTATACCTCTTGCAATGAATTTGCTCTTATCGATGCCCTTGTCATAAAATTTTTGTGAAACCCCCAAGAGATAAAAAATATGGCAATTAATCTTACTGCCTGATTGGAACCACCTGACTCCCATAAAAAAAAAACATATCTTGTTGGAAATTTCCATTGAAAACAATAACGTAGACAACTTTACGGGATGGGAAAACTACACAAATTTTATCTCTGTTAATAAAATTAAATTAAAATGAAATGTTAACCAAAAACTAAAGTGCAACTAATTGTATTTAAAAGCCAACGAAATAAGTGTAGCATTTTTTAAGGCTGCGTCAATAATTTGCCTAAGCGATGCCGTATAAATTTATGTATCTAATTAAAATAAACTCGTAAAAAATGCGCTCATGAATGCGTTGCATAAAAAGCAAAAGAAAAAAATATATAGGAAAAATGTTTTTGCTGTTTGTTTAGCGCTTCGCCTAACTTTATGCCGCATAAATTTTGTCTGATGCCAGTCCCTGTCACACTAGTCCTGGTCCAACTCCTGTGTCGACTCCTAGTCCTAGTCCAAGTCCCAGTCCCAGTCCCAGTCCAATTCGCATGTGTCGACTGCGTGCGTGGGCCAACGACGGGGGCATTCCGGGCCATGCTGGCACAAGTTGTTTGTTTATGCTCCAGAGCTGCATTTTTATGTGCCGACAACACACACACACACACACACGCACGCACACAGCAGGCCACTCCATACTACACTACACACTATACACTATACACTGTGCTACACTGCAGTACGAAGTGTACAAACTTACTTCAACGAATGAAAGTATAAGAATTCATATATTTCGATACTGATTTAGAAAGATTTATTTTAAAAATATTATGACTACAATGAAAATAAGTATGGTATCCGATAAATCTATAGATATAATACTTGTGGATGCTTAGCATAAATATTACATAATAACAAATGCTATACCGAAATTGAAATTAGTTGTTAACTATTTAAATCTTTCAAAATGAATAAAAGTTTTTAATTCAATTTGATTAGCAGAATCAAAGCAAATTTAGTAAAATTAATTATCTAAATGATTTCGATGAGTTCAACTAATATGGAACTAATCAAGAATTTAACAACATTATCGAAAAGTGTTTTAAATATTCACAAGTGCATATCCAGATGATTTGCTGATTTGGAGATATGCAAATATTGCTAATCATTCAATCTTTATTGCATTTAGGGACATGGAATTTGTCAATTTTAATTCTCAACTGGAAGCACAGTGTGCTTCACTGTGAGGTGAGAAGGTGAAGGAGCTTCAGCATTGCCTTTTTAATAAAATTAGCTTCGGCATTGGGCGCCTGTTTATGCAGCCAGCAGTCGACCGACCCCGAAGAGAAAGCGAGAGCTTCTCATGATGCACACACTCCCAGTGCGTGTCTATGTGTGTGTGTGTGCGTGTTAGTGTCTTTCTCAGTGTGTGTGTGTGTGTGTGTGTGTACTTGGCTGCTTATTATGCATGAATTTGAAATGAAGTCGCGAACGTGACACAAACTCATGACCGCCCCCAAAGCGCCCTCTTCAATGCTAGGCTCTACAACAACCTCTCACTCTCAACTTGTCTCTTTCTCTCTCTCCCTCTACCTCTGCCTCCGGCTGTCTCTCATCTCGAGTTGTTGTTGCACGGCCTTTTTGCTGCCAGCCAACACAAAATTTACACATTCGCATAACGATATGCATTTAATATGAGAGAGAAGTGTGTATCAGAAGGAGTCTCAACTTAACTTAAATTTTAACCAAACAAATTCAAAGACACATAAAACTCTTTGCACTAAATGGTTACCCAAAATGAGAATTGGAAATGGAAATGGGCACAGAAGTTGGGATATTATGCATTAATGTACACATGTGTACTTGAACTAATAATGAAATTTGTACAGTTGCGTGTTGATTGTTTATAGCTCTTAAGTGCCTTTGCTTGTGTGCAAGGTCAGCGAATGAGATCTGACGACCTTCAATGTGAAACACTCTTAGGAACTTACTGTCATTATGAATACTTGTATTATGCAAATGACTTTTGGGCTCAGATAGTAAATTGAATAGCTTTCATTTATGCGATTATTATGTATAAACTGCGTTAAGGAGAGAGAATAATAGTGATCTGAAGAAAGGTTCTTTTTTAAGGACCAAATTGCACTGCATATACCGAGTGCATTGTATACACCTAAAATATAACCATTTGAATTCATAATAAAAATTATTTTAAAAAGCCTGGAGAGAGTGTCAAATGATAAAAATTTAAACAATGTTTTCCCTAAATTTCACTATTCCAAAATATGAACAAACTGCAGACGTGAACACCCTTGGTTTCAATTAGTTCACTTTTTCTCGACTGAACTGTATATTCATCCTTATTATAATTAATGACACAATGGATGAATATTTAAAATAATATGGAAAATAAAAAAATTACGACAGCACCACAACAAATCTGCAATAAAAATGATCAAAAGTATCAAATTATCGAACTGTAAATGTGTGAATTTTGGTATTGCAGAATTTGGCATGTGCAACAAATCATGTGCCCAAAATGCCCAAAAAAGACTCAGAAAATATCGGATAAATACTTTCTGAGATTTGCCTTCAAATCAAAATTGTTAACATCGAAATCTATGTGTAAAATTGTTGAATTCAGACAATTTTTAATTAAATTTGCATAACAATTTTCGCAGAAAACGTAAAACTTTGAAACTGTCAATGTGAAAACTCGTTAAGAGAAAGACTATTTAACCAGAAAAGCGTGAATTTATTTAAGAATATGAAATGCGCAAATCAGTTCAATGTTTGTTGTTAAGTTGTGAAGTTTTAACTAACTATTAGAAGCTGCTCATCCTGAGCTAAACACACATCTAAAGAATGCAGTTTATTAAACTAACTACTTAAGCATGCGAAAATAAGGTAGAAGAGAGAGAAAGAAACACACGTTAAAATAATCTAACACACTCTCCAGGCGGGAAGCACTTGGAGCTCAAGCACCAAAGCAAGGGAAGCAGCTCAAGAGGGCAGCAGAGTAGGGTAGGGGATGGGGATAGGGGATGGGATATGGTGGAGGGGAGAACTCAAGTGGCGGCACACACTTCAAGGAGATATTTTCAACACGTTCTTCGACAGCAGCAACAAAACAGCAACAAGGACAATGGGCGCTAGGCATTTGCAACTTAATTGCAATCTGTATAAGTGTGTCTACGTGTGTTAGCAGGTGTGTGTGTGTGTGTGTGTGTGCTAGTGTGTGTGTCGAGGTGTTGTTCTAAGGCGTGGCATGGCCTTTGCATTATGCATAGACTAAACATACCATGTTACACACAAGCTCGTAATAATCATTTTGTCAGCTGCCTGCTTCGCGCTAATTGCAATTAAACAATAATGCAGACACTTGGCCAGAAAGAGACAACCATAACAGCAAATTTCTGAGAGAAAGAGAGAGATAGTATGTACATACTCGCAAGAGGAGTCTATGTATGAACATTTTGTGAAAAATTCGTTTAGAAAAGTGAAAATGATGCGTAATTACGACGACTAAGAAGCGCATGTCGTGCTTTGTGCCTTTGCTGACAGCAAAAGGCGTTTAATTAAATGTTAATAGCAACAGTAACGACAACAACAACAACAAGAAGAACAACACAAATAACAACAACTGCTAGGAGACAATTAACAGCGTCCTATTGTAATTGTTGTTGCTCGAGTAGCGTTTGTTGTGCTTCTATTTGCATATCATTAAGCCGAGAAATACTCTCCCTATCTCTCTATTTTCAACACTTGGAAGTGATATGGGCGTGGGGTAGGCGAGTCTGACGGAGACAATCAAATGCAATTCCTAATCAATTTCTAGATCCCTTACTTAAAAAAAATGCAGGGGTCTATTACCTTTGTCACACAAAAAAAAACAACAGTGCGTAACAGGCAGAAGGAGGCGTGGCAGACCCCATAAGTTATATATATTTTTGATCAGCTTCAACAGTCGAGTCGAGTCCGTCTGTAAGAGCGCCTAGATCTCAGAGACTAAAAGAGCTAGAGACTCCAAACTTGGTATGTAGGTTGGTCTATATTGCAAGAAAATCTAGTTTGATTTACATTTTGGATTGCAGCACTAAATAATATAGCTGCCATAGGAACGTTCAGTAGAAAATCAAGTCTTAGTATGAAAACCATTCTTCTTGTTTGAGATATATGAACTATACTAACAGAATAAATATGCATATGGAATGGACACAAATTTGTTTGAAATCGGACCACTATATCTTATATAATCAGTTATTTGTTGCTTAAGATATCTGAATCAATAGCGATTTATATAATTTTATTTTAAGCAGTGTTTGCTTTTCCATAGTAAGTACGGGGTCTTCGACAGTCAAGTATGCTCTACGGTAGCACCGTCCACTAGTTTTATGTGACATAAGCTAAACTCTGGAAAAACTCTATGAGTCAAAAATCACTCAAGTGATTGAAGTCATAATTTTAGCCACTTTTTATGAGTATAATAGGGCAATAAATACACGCTTTTTGACAGCTTTCTGCTTCAAAGAGTATTATCAATTCGTTTTTTTCGGTAGAGTCAGATTTAAATGTATTTTTGATCAGGACATCTTATGGCTTGTTGAATTGTTAATAGAAATGAAAATCAAACTATGAAAATTTATAAAAGCCTATAAAATTAGACACACTTAAAATAAGGAATACATGAAATGGGTTAAAATTTCATGTATTCCTTATTTTAAATTTACATTAAAAATTCATCTCGAACGATGAATAGAGAAACAATTTTACATAGCAAGAAAATACAGTACTGCTATTATATATTCCAATATATTCAAAGGTGTGTGTGTTTGTGTCATAATGTGTTTATTTATGTATGCAACTGTATGTTAATATTCGTGTCAGAGTATCTTGCAATAAAAAATCTTAGAAAGAAACACCTTTGTCCTAAAAATTTTAGCTACGATTTGCTTATGGCAAATTTTAAACACTAGAGCAAGCTATAGCTCTGATCGAACAAATTTTCGTATACATGTGATAATAGACCACAGTGATTAAGTGTCATTGAGTACCGCAGTTTAGTTTGGCTTATATTTATTGGCATTACGGGCACAACGAAAGCAGGCGACAGTGTTTTATAACAGACCATAAAACGGCAATGACAAATATTTGAGTTGAGCACAAAAAAGAAGGTGTTCACAATTTACGACTTGAGGTGAGCTGAGGTGAGATAAAGATAGGATAGGATAGCACATGTTTTCCTGGTACACGTTGGAAATTGACAACTCAATTGCAAAAACTATTTACACGCAATTAGGCGAAATGACGGACAGAAGAGAAGAGAAGCGTAGAGAAGGGGAGAGAAGCTACTTAGCTCACGGCAAAGTTGTCAAGTAAAATAGAGCCATAAAATGGAGGTATAACAAAGGGACCAAAGGCAACTCAACTCAACTCGACTCGACTCGGGACTCCTGTCTCCGGTCTCCGGACTCGAGTGTAAATATTGACCAGGCGTCAGGGCCATAGCAAGTGGGCTCGACTGTAACTCGGTCAGAGTTTGAGTTGGAAAATGTTGAACCAGCAGCTCATTCATAAATGCATTAGGGAGCTGTCAGGCTGTGCAATCGAATTCATGTTGGCATTAACTGTGAATTATGCAAGCCAGGACAGGACATTGGGACAGCGTGCAGGCCATGAATTTGACATGGCTCTGAGTCAACCACTTGGAACTGACCAACAACCACCGGCGAACCAAAACTTGTCAAGGTGGCTGTGAACGGATTCCTGTTTATTATATGAGCCATTAATATGCAGCCAAGTAATTGAAGGACTCTCAATTTGGAGTCGAATGACACTAACATATAATATAATACGAGTTTGTATATATGTATATTATGCTATATCCTTTACTCATTTGTATTGTGTGGTGTGACCCAGTTACGTTCTGTGTCCTGATCAATTCGCCCTTGAGCGAATGTTGTGCAAACTTCTCTAGCTGCAGTTGTCCTTGCATTGCAGTTGACATTTGGTTACACACACACTCACACCCACCCACACACACACACACACACTAACTGCGGGTGAGTCTCAGGGGTCACCCTTTTGCATGATTTAAAACTATTTAACTTCTTTTGGTACTTTTTACTGCTTTCTTCCTTTCCCTTCAGTTCTGTTCTGCTCTTTTTTGGTGCTTTTGTTTTGTTACACTTTTTGACATTTGCGCTCTGATTTTTTCTTTTTGCACCTTTTATGTTGAGTGTTTTTACGAGTACGAAATGTTTCTCATCTCTTCTTCGCCTTAAAAATTCATACGTTTTTTAACCTGGCTGCAAATGGCACAAAAATTGTTGGCAAAACCAAATGCTCCATGGGTTTCTACCTCTGCAAACCTGGATGTAGTGCGTCAGTAAATTCTTAATTACTATTGTAATGCTCACTGCATATTTGCATGCAGCAGAAGTTTTCGTCTGCTTCGTCAATGTGTCACAGAGTTGCGAACATGCGGCGTATGCGCAATACTTTGAAGTTGAGCAAATTTACGTAATTTGGAAATACTCACATACATTTTATTATACGAAAACTGCATTCAATTCACTCACACTTCAGATTGACTGCCACGAAAAGACGGAGAAATTTGATATTTAGAAATATTTCATACGATTTTAAATATACATAGAGTTATATTTGTTGTAAAAGTAAGAGCTAACCAGTAAGAGAAAACTGAAAACAAATTACATAGGTAATGTTGGTAACGACACGGGTAATTAGCTCAACTGCCAAAAACGGCGACGGCGAAAGAGTCGAAATTTTGCAAATAGCTTTTTAATGAGCTGTCAATTACTGTGGCTCACTTGTAAGTTGATTGTGTGGAATACGCCATAAATATAAATTAGAGTTTTCAGGTCCTTTTTGAAGCCTTTTCTGCCAGCTTTGAAGCCACAACTAATTGAGTTCCCACACATTTTGGGTTTTCATTGCAGAAAGCTGTCAGGGACCACACGAGAAACGCTTACTGAATCACCTGCTCTCCACATACAACACACTGGAGCGACCTGTTGCAAATGAATCGGAGCCACTGGAAGTCAAATTTGGACTGACCCTGCAGCAAATCATCGATGTGGTAAGTTCGCATTTGTAGAGAGAGAGAAATGACTATCGCAATTGTGAAGCAACTGTTGCTGCAACAATAATCAACTACAACAAAATTATAATCACAAATTAATGAGACAGTTTAACACTATGTGGAGTTTTTATTCACGTCGCGACGGTTTCTTTTAATAGAAATAATATATATATTTATAATTAGTATAGGATGAAAACTATCAGTTTCGTGACCGCAAATTTGTGGTTAGCCTTGGTAAGTGACATGTACCCGTGCGCAAATTTCTCAATTTCTGCAGCAACTGTGTCTTTGCTTCCTCCGAATTTTTCAGGATTTTTCCATTTTAATCTTCCGTTTATTTATTTATTTATAGTTTCCACATTCGTATATCGAAACTAACCAAAAATCATTTGAAATTTCTGTTTGTTTTTGGCATTTATGAATCTATTTCTCGTTGTCCAATAGGCTTCTTATCATCCGTACATATTTTTTCGTTATTTGTATCGACTAAAAAACAATTCACCTCAATTGTTTTCGGTTAAAAAATATTATATTTTTGTACCCATGTTTTTGTTTTTTGTGAGTGGCTGCCAGAGGCCAATATTTTAATTAAAAATATGTGTATGTCGAAATAGTTTAATAGACGAAGCCAAACTAACTAAATTTGGGATGCCGTTGATATAAAGATATATATGGAAAACTGCTGCAACAAATACCTTTGAAATATTGATTACAAAAAATTCTATTTCGTTATTGATACTGAGATACAAAGTAGTTTCCAGACGATTAAACTGACAAGTAAGCAAAAGATTTAAAGATATTATAGTAAGCTTTTAGGAGTAACTGATCGTGTTAAAATGTGAAAAATTATAGTTCTCGTTATATTGCAAGCAATCATAATAATAATAATCATTACAAAATTTTTGAAAATGTTAAAAAAAAATCGATATAACAGTTTAAATTTACGAGCACTTGCGTTTCTTATAGGACGAAAAGAATCAGATTCTGACCACAAATGCGTGGTTAAATTTGGTAAGTGACATGTACCAGCTGTCAAAATGTTTAGCACCTGTTTGTCTGTCTTACTTACCAACTGAATAGGAATTATAATTTGCTTTTAACTTGCTTTCATTTATTCTAATCAATTTGCTATAATTTATGTGTTTAAAGTTTGACAAATGAAAAGCTACTTACTACTTAGATACCAATAATCACAAGCATTTATTTCAATTCTTATTTCTGAGAGCTCCTTTATCCAATATGTGTTGTCTCGATATGTGTGTGAAAAATAATATTAACATTAAAAATAATAATTGATTTTTGCTGTAAAACACCAATTTTTTGTTACTTCAAATGGCAATCACGTAACTATAATATAAATTTAAATAAAATTAAAACAAAATAAATTTAAAAATATAGATATGCAAAAGAATTTCAAGCTATTAAGCTCAGAAATTAGCAGCCCATGTAAGCTTTCCGTTAGTGCGTTATCCTTATCTATTTCAATTCGAAACTTTTTGATTTATACATTTTTCCATTTGATCTGGGTCTTTGCTCGTTATAACTCTTTGGCATATTGGCAAGGGCCAAGTTATTGCCAAATTGGCATAAATTGCAAAAGGTTAAGCATAAACAAATAAATCATAGCTATTAATGAAGCACTGCCCAGCTAACAAATACCCTTTATATAAAAAACTTAATTGTCTTCAAATCAAAGCTTTCATTATTGCGTTTTAGATTCAATGTTACTGAAATTAGATCACGAAGCTGCAGAACAATTTATCAATTTTATATATTTAAAATCACATGGATATAAACTATCATAAGCATGTCGTGTGCAAAGGGTATACAAAATAAAACGCACACCTATTGCCGCTGCAATTGAACAAAATACCCTTTTCAATAAAATTAATAGCGCTTTTTATACACAATATTTACGATAGCAACCAAAATTTACAGTTTTGGCACACATCCAATCTAACTAATTGTTGTATAATGCGATCAAAACAAAAAGAGGGAAAGTGATTTACAGATAAACACAAGAGCTAAACTAAAACATGCATCAAGCACAAAAAAAAAAATTATTTTTTAATAAGTAAATTTTTAGCAGCATATATAGCCGTTTTTTCGTTGTCTGTGTGTCATTATATATATGTATATTTATACATATAATTTAATTTATAATTTTAATAAATGTTTTTCATTCGTAATTTTTTTTTTTTTTTTGCAACACCTTTTATGACACATATTAACTTTACCCATTAAAAAACTAATTTAATTAAATTACAGCTCGATAAAAACGTGATACGGAATGCGCTTAAAGGGTTGTAAATTTGTCACAGCAACACGCTTAGAAATGTTATGATAAAATAAGTGGAAAAACTAAATAAAATTATTTAAATATATTTTTAACATAATTCAATTTGATTTTATTACATTTTTGCTAAAACTCCTAAATAGTTCGAAAAATTTATAGGATTGTCATAAAACTCTCTCAGTCCATTAAACAATAACAAACAACTGGTGTTAAGCGCATTAGACATAAAATAAAGCAATCACTAATATGCATTTAATTAAAACTAATTACCGTAAATATTATTCTTAACTCGATGTTCATTTTTCCTCCTGAATTTCTAGACGACTTTTCATTTTCGTGTTTAACTGCAACCCCCTTTTTCGGTGTGTGAGAATGTGTGAGTGTATGTGTTGGTATGTGTGTGTGTGTGAGTGTCTATGCAAATCATGTACTAATTATACGAATATCTATTACAGATTATGTTTGAATAGCTTAAATTATTGCTGGGTACATGTCATAAATCGTTTCTCAACAAAAGATCTAAAAACCAAACAAATTGAAAACCAAATCAAATTAAAATGAACAGCTTACTTCGGCATGCTGAAGATTTAATACCCTTGCAGATCGTACCTTTGCCAAATAAATATATTGATATTTATATATATTTAAAATTGGTTAACGAACTACATTCTATATGGGGGTAGACTATCTGCAAGGCTATCGACACAAAATTAAATTTAAAATATAAAAAAATAAACTAAACAGCAATAACAACAATAGACAGCATGCATGTTGTTTAACTAAATATGCATTTAAATAAATAACTAAACTATAGCTGTTCTCATTGTATATCTAAATATATATAAAAACTTGTACACATATTTAAACCTCAACAATACAATAACAAAATCAAAAAAAAAAAACCGAAGCCCCCACCGAACGATTTGGCATTAATGTATTGCTTTTGTAATGTTAATTAAAGCATCGCAGATAGATTATTTATTGCGTTTTAAGTAATTTTCATTTAGATAATCAACAATTTGATTTATGCCCCATTTCAGATTGATAGATAGATGGAAAAACCGCAGAGTTTGTTGATTTGCGAACCGCATAAATTATGCAACTTGGTATCCTGGCAGCTCTACTCGTATGAATTTTAGCCCTGACACTTTCAACTATCCCTGGCCACGTTGTCAATTACGCCAATTAGTTTACTAATAATTAATAGCGCACACACATGCTCCTGATAAATACTTATGTAGTTGCTATTGACATACATAAAATATGAGAGTTTTTTATTTTTGCAAATTGACTGAGAAGTTACTCTAAAAGTGAAATAACTTTCTGTTGTCACATGTGCTAAAATACTTCAAAATACTCTTAATTTAATGAAAATAAACTGGACTGGGTCGACAATACCCAAAGCACATGTTTAATTTATCTTCAGAAACACTTTGGGAATTACAAGTGTTCATGGTGTCGTAACAAGCTTAGCATTTACCATGGCTTTTTTGGTAACTCCTTTTTTGTTTTTGGCGCTGATGCTGATGATGATGATGATGAGAAGGAAGAGGATGAGGAGGAGGATAATAGTGATGATCCTTTTGGCATCGATGGTCCCGGCGTGTCAGTCAGCTGCCTCAAATGCAACCAGACACCAGGCAAATGGCAAAGTGTCATTCTCAGATATATTTTCAGGCTGTGGAGGTGAGAGACGTGAGTCGGTCTTGAACCGAAAGTCATACTCGATGCAATGTGGCCACTTTTCTCCTTGGCACGACATTAAAATGCACATTGTGACACCATCAAACCTGAGGCATAAAGTCATTAGCATTTTTGGGCTCACACCATAAAGTCACTGTGTGGTTTCGTAATGACTTGGCCAGGTTGTAACATTCACCCAAACATCCAACTACTCAACCACACAAATGACTGGCCATAGAAATGTGTTAAAAGGAAATATCTAAGGGATTTTTTGGCAATCCGGGCAGTGCAATGGAGACCCTTGAAGTGAAACATCTAGTCGAAGGTGCTTAAATTACTGTTAACAACTTGTTAGACTGCAGAACTCAGGATCTGAATCAAAGGCTTGACTATCCTCTATTTATCTCATTGAATTGATTGAATTACTCGATATCAATTCAATTAAATTACTGAATACCTTTCCTTAATTTTATTAAAAAAGTCTTTACTTTATAAATATTATATTAATATATTCAGTATTCATTACATTAAGCTCTCCGATTAATTTTAAATTTATAGCTGAACATTTTGTCGTTATAAAAAATTACTGCGCGTACTTATCACACACTTATTTGTCTCGCCATTAACAACCGCGTGAAAATGAAAGGAGGACGGGATAACCGAACACATATGCCAGGACTAACAAACTTTGTCCTTGAGCATATGTTCGAGAGAGAGAGAGAGAGAGAGAGAGTAAACCCCATTTAGAGCAAGTTAGCTGGTACATTTATCATAAAAGTCAGCATGTATATATATTTTTGGTGTTGTTTCTGGATTAAGAGAATTGAGGGGTGCTCAGAGTAACCAGGATAAGTTAGGAGGACAGAGGACAAAGGACAACAACGGCAATTGTTGGCTCATTAGAAACTCATTTAAAAACAATTTGGCACGTTAATGCAAAATAAATCTATAAGCTTATGCAGGCAACGGCAACGTGCTCACTGATTCGCTGTCTCGACAACTTTCACTATGGCTTCACATAATGTGCATGTACCATATAAGTACATTTTATATAATACTTGTACTATGTAACAAATACGTACTTGCCAGTATATACTCACAGATATTATGCGATTAAGCGACCCGGCTGCAAAGTGCGAGCATTTAATGCAAATGTCATTTGTTGCCAATGATGTCTTCAACTTTTTCAAATGTCTGCCAAAAATAAACCGAAGGGTGAACACTCTTAAGCTCGAATTGTCAAATTTTTTATTTGAACTCATTTCTTAAATTACTTAAATTAATAATTAAATAACATTTGAGTTGTTCTGTTATTTACCAAAGTTTATTACTTTGTAAAATTAAAAAAATTGAATTCTTTTGAAACCTCAATAATTAAAAATCTTACCTGACTGTACTGGAAAAATACATTTTTAAATGCTTATAATATATACTAAACATAAATTGATAATATTTTGTTCAAGCTTAAACAGTAACTAACAAATCTGCGACTACATTTTTTTTGATAACTTCTTTCCATTTAAAAATGAGCACATTTAAAATTTGTCATATGTAAAAGTCGAGTCAAATACGCTGTTTATTCAAAATATATTCAATATAAAATTTAGTTTATGCCTGCAACAGAAATTTTTACTAGAATTTTGCCAACTCGATACAGTATGAGTCCGTAATCAAGATTATATATATATAATCAATATTAATATCGTAACATGTTTGGTTATCAAATCATAAAACTCACTGCAAAGGGTATGCCACAGCAAAAAACCAAAAAGAAAGAACAAGAATTACCCAAAAAATGCCATTAGTATGCGTTGGTGTTGACGTTGTCGACATTTGCAAAACGTACCAGGACGTGTCCCGGCTTGTGTCCCTGTCTTCAAACTGTATTTTCTTCTCTCTTGTCAGGTAGTTAGATAGGGCGGTACTGGGGGGTAGACGCACCCCTGACGGAAGTGCGCTTAGCAAACGGCCTGTCATAAACATGAAATTTGCACAAAACCGCCATTTTTATAAGGTGTCAACAGCAAATATCACATATCACAAGCACATATAGACGTTTTGGCATTTGATGTCGAAAGGAAGCTGCCACATATTGGCTTACCCAAAACGTTAAATGGCTCAAAACTCGCCCCCTCCGTACTCCGACTCGTTGTCTCTCCCGCATATCATTACAGTCTGCCTCCAAAATGGCGCCAAAACGTTACCCAGTTCACCATGTATCTTTTAATGGCTCAAGTCGTTACTGCAGCTGCTGTCAGGCACTAACTGGGCCAAGTTGTTTTGGAATATGCTGCCTTTTCTGCCACTCTCTTTGTTTTTGTTTTGGTTTTTGTTAACACAGCCAAGTTATTAATGACAAAGTCACCTCAACATTTGGCTTTCATGTGCAGATGCGAAAAAAAGTCAGAATCGGTTTCAGGGAATGAGATATGAGGCAACTTCATCTGCATTGCAAACGACAATTGCCATAACCACCTTGAAAATCTTAGGAGTACATAAATTAAATATCTATCATGCAGTTTGATTGACAGCTGTCTGTCTGTCTGTCCGTCCGTCAGTCTGTCTCGTTATCTATGTATCTGTGCGACTGACAATAGGCCAGCATGAAATATCTTTAATTAAAATTTGTATAAAGATAAATGGGTTTTGATACCTAGTTCAAAAGTTTTTATTGCACAGACATGCCCACATCAGATAAAATGCAAAGCAAATTGGCACATTGGACATACCGAAAAAGGACACTGTCTTTTCTACTTCAGGGTGTCCTTTCATACATACATACATATGTATGTATGCATATGTATGCCTACCAGCAGATTAATATGTCCTATTGGGTTTTCCTTTCATGGCAAGGACAAAAGTATGTTTCTTGGCCAGCTTTGTGTGTGCTAACAAAAGTTTTGATAGCATTTCCGTTTTAGCTATGCGCTATTTGATTAGGTCTTTGTGTCTGCGACAAGCTAATTACACTTACATCTGTGTACATTTATATAGGAGCATTAAATCTATTTATTTAAATCAGTCCATGAATCTTGTATGTAAACCTATCTATACTTAATATTGTCACACTTTTGCCGATAATAAAATCAAAAAAAAAAATTGAACCAAGCTCATTAATGCCAAATCGTATCAAATTTAAGGTTTTTAAAAACTCCATAAACACAGACGCCATAAATATTAAACGAAGAAGAAAAAAAACACAAAAAATATCTTGTAAACTCATAAAACAAATATATATAAAAACTTTCTATTATCATGCTCTGCTCTTTTTTTACTTGTCACTTTAAATATGTTTTATATTTTATGTACTATTACTTTACATTGCTTTGTTCTTTCATTTTGTTTTCATTTTTTTTTTTTTTTTTTTTTGTTTATGTTTATGTTTATGTAAACAAATTTTATAAAATGCGTTTGTAGGACGAGAAAAATCAACTACTTATAACGAATCTTTGGCTTTCGTTGGTAAGTTTCAACTTAAACTCAAAGTCATTTAAACATAAAAACCATAAAATTAGCTATATATATATATAATAAATCATACATACTTTAAAAATCATGTATAAATAGAATCATAAACCTTTTATTAGCTATGCCGAGCAGCTTACCAATATCAATTAAGCTTAGTGTGTAGTTAGTATTTATTGCCGCCAGGTATAGCTAATGAAATGTGTTTTGCCTGCTCGTAATTTATCCACACACACATGGGCCAAATCTATGCTAAGAGTTGTACCAAACAGCACCTAATATCTATTGAAATCCAAGAGAGTTCCACTTTCAGTTCAGCCTTCGAATAAATTCGTTTGAGAAATTAACTCAGTTGAGAGATCCAAACTTTATACCCCAATTTCTATACATACATACATCTGTATATCTTTCAAAAAGTTACTGTAAAGTATTCAAAAAACTTTAATATTCATTCCCACTCTCTGTCTTCTTCTATGTATCTCTTTCTTTTTCTGTCAATTGGGAGACAACTTAATAGCTTAATTACGTGGCTTAAAGCGTGTGTGATAAATTATTTAAACATCATATTTTAAATACAATTGAATTAAATCGAAATCATATTTAAATCAATGCGCTTTATTAAATATACCTAAATTATTACACATATATCCAACAACAACTACAACAACATATCTTTAACTATTAATCTAGCTAAAGCATAATGCAGTTTGATTTATTTCTTACATTCTCTTCTATTATTAGTTTTATGTACATTTTTCAAATAGCAAACGCTTTTCGAAATAGTTTTCTTTATTCCATTTTGAGTTTTAGCTTTTACTGGGGAATACTTAATACGATATTCATTTTTGATTGAAGACCTTTTTTACGCATTTATTAAGAGCAACTAAAAAACAACACATAAACAATGCCAGACAAAAAAAACTCTAAACAGCAACAGCAGCAACAATTTAACAATAAAAGAACAACCAAACACAATTTGCTGCATGTTAAATACTCTTGCATACCATAAATAAACAATATTTTAAATTGCATCGTGCCATAAGCCTGGATAATTCCTATCGCATGTCTTATGTATTTTAATTTTTATACAATATTATCTGTTCTAGTTTAAGACTCAATAAAAATCAAATGCATGTTGGGGCTGGGCGTGTGATAAATATTGTTGGGAAGTTCAATTCAAAGATTTAATGTTCTTACCGAAATTTGTTGGAAAGAAAAACAGAAGTCTTCCATATCAATATTTTTATGTATAACTGAGAAAACTAATAGCGACAAGTTTTATCGACAAGGACTAAACGTAAAAACTGAAATTTTTAAACACAGCACACGAATTTCAGGACTGTGATCGAATACAAAAATTATGCGTACATGAATATGTTGAAAAAGATTTAAGTCAAATTTATGATTAAATGAATTAAATAAAAAATATTGGAAACTCAACAAACAAATATCTAAATTCTATGTCAAATACATTATAGATTAAACCAATCTGAAAATTTAAAACACGCTATATACAAAGTGAAACATTTAGCTGATGGACCCTCGACTAGTGTATTGACATTTATGATGAATGCTGCTGTTAAAAATGCGCACTGTTAAACGAAAGTGTTGAGGGGACAGGGAAAGTTGAACATAAATTTTTCATGGAATTATGATACTTACATTTGACATTGGGCTTGTTCAACACTCGTCAAGCCCTGTCAATTTGCGAAATTAATTAAATTATTTATTTAACACATCGATTCGATTGGCCTCATCTATTTTACCTTTTCCCTTCCTGTAGTGGGTAAACACATAATAGGCTTGCAGCGACGATTAAATGCAGATCCATCGCATATGTTGCACGCTGAAAGTGGCTGTGGTATGTTGTACTCATCTACATACATATGTTATACGTACATAATTTGTAATTTTCGATTTGGCAATCGAAAAACCCCAAAATTTGATTCGTGAAACATTTTGTTGTTCTAAGCATCTAACTGCCAATTTGATTGATGACTCGATGTGTCATTTATAAACTGTCAGTCAATTTTGTGCTCAAAATGTTTGTCAATACACAACTTGAGCAGCAACTGTAATTTAAATGTTGCAAATGAAGGACAGGCCGCAAAAACTGCGAGTACAAGGGATTGTTAGATTGCAGTGCCTGCCAAAAGTGTTCATACACATTTTGATGGGCATCTAAAAGGCGTGCACTTTGATGGTTTCATCACTTAAAAAAATTTTGAATAATATCATCCAAAATAAAAACTCTCAGTTAAATAAAAACAATTTCGAATGGAACATGGGAAAACAACGATATTTAAAAAATAAAAGAAGTCATCGCAATTTATTATTATCGATGCGGTTGGCAGTCCTCGCTAGTGACAAAAGAAGCACGAAGAATTCTAAAGTTCTATAATTATTTTCAGCTAGTTTCAAGCTTGAAATTAGTTTCCTTCCACTTTTGAGTATAATAGGCTTGCATTAAAATCCCAGCTTGAATTGGGAACTTAAAACTACTGTGGAAACTAATTGCCACATTGCAAATGACATGAAATGCTCGGCATGGCCCCGTGGCATGCCACAAAACTGCGTGGAAGTCGCATTCGTGATGGAGGCAACCTGGACAAAAATACAAACATATATATGTATATATTTCGTCGTTCTGTGCGAACCGTCATCTGTTTTTACAGCTGTCATAAAACCGCACCACAATAACAGCACTAAAGCAGAAAGTTTTTAAAGCAAGTCCTGTGATATGTACATATAATACTACCATATAATTTAATGCCATGCCATGTACATTGTACATAATTAAATTTTTGTGATTTAAAAAGGGATCTGTTGCATAAAGACAGCAAGACAATTGCTTGCTCTAAAAATGCCACAAATGTGTGTAAATTATAAAGCAACAAGCTCGGCAATAACAACAACTGTAATAACTAAGAAGAGCAACTATAGTAAAAGTAGAGGAAAACTAGTGGGAAAACTTTGTCGCTCTTGCGTATGGCAAAAACCACTTGTATGCCATGCCACAAAACGCAAAGCGCGAGTTGCAAGTTGTGTGGCAGCAACAGCAACAGCAACAAAAGACCAGTAACCGCAAAATGACACAAAGCACTGCCACTGAGCCTAGTCCTTCTATGAGTGTGTCCCGTTGCCAGGACCAGTCCTGGGGCGTAGATAGAAAGACAGAAGTCAGGCGAGGACAGGACAGGATCAGACAGTCGCGGTACAATTCGCTCGACGCTCGACTCTCGACAATAGCAGAAACTGCAAACGAAAGGTTGATAAAACTTGTCGTGAGTGTGTTGTGTGTGTATGTAAGTGTGTGCGTGTGTATGTACGAGTGTCTGCAAGTGTATGGGGGCCAAATGCAAGAACTTAGTTTTAAATTTGATGTCAACTTGTTGTATTTTATGGATGTTCTTTTTTAGATCTAAGCCCAACTGCATGTCACTTAACAGTGATTTAACATATGTACATATGTAACTTTAACATTGCATTGTGAGTAGCTGCACTTGAGTTTCTATGGATGATTTTGCATGTTATTTTCATGTGTATTTAATATGTGTCTGTCTTTCTCCCGCTTTCAACAAATACACATTTTTATCACATCACGTCGCTTTATAATTTCATTTATAGTATTTATTTGTTTTTGTACTACTTAGAATAGAACTGTTATACCTTGACCGTTACTAAACCATGTTATATATGTGTGATATAGGAATGGAACGATTACAATTTGCGCTGGAACGAAACGGAATATGGCGGAGTTAAAGATCTCCGCATCACACCCAACAAACTGTGGAAACCTGATGTGCTCATGTATAATAGGTAAGTTCCCAGAGTCTCCAGTTCTCGTCATTGTTATAAAACTCATTAATGCAATAATAATTGATAAACCGACTACTGATCAGAAATAAAATTAAAAAAAAAAACGAAAATATCGTAAGACAAATAAATGTTGATTTTGCGCTAGCAGTAATATATAATTGCCTCTCCTGAGTATGCACTACTCTTTAGGTATTAACAATTATAAATGCCACACAATTATAAACCACACATTAATATAATATTATCGATAATCGATGGTAAGTGTGCAATTGTGCATCAGCATTAATTATATACATATTTATAATAATCAAGTCAGATACTAGTTGAATCTTAATACTTAACTTATGATATATTTTTGTTCTAGTGCTACAATTTCTGTTACAAGTTATATATGATACTCATTAATATATCATATAGATTATGTAGTTGTGTGTGCACTTTAGTTTCATTTGTAAAACGCTCTTTTGCGTTCATTAGCTGATTCATGTCTGAAGTCTATAGACTACAGCAGTGTTTATATTATTTAGCAGCTGTTTCGATGGAGCAATGGAGCTTCAGTGTTTAAAAAACCCTCAATTATTAATGGCAGAGTCCTAAAACCAAATTTGGTGGATCATTTCCGAATTTATAAAATATCTTGAAAAACTTTCGGTTACCATAACATTGTTTGAAATAAAAATATTGGTAAATGAAATTCCTTTTTGACTACTGAATTGCATTTTTTTTTCCAAATTTCTTGCAAAGCTCAAAATTAAAATATAAAAATTCTTTATTGCTCCTGAAAAAATGTGCTCCACATATGATTTATTCTATAAATTTATTGTAATTTAGCTGTATATGTTACGAGTTTAGTTATTATTTCCCATTCAAAATGCTTTCAAAAGATATCCCAAAATTTCAAATATAAACTATACATATATGACATATTATAAGCGTATCATAATCCACTCGCTATTGTTTGTGTGTCTATTATAAAATAAAGCAAAAGCAAAGCCGAAAACTAAACATAACGACTTTGTTTTTGTTTTACTAAGTTCTTTGTATTTGTATTTCAATGTTACCCAATTTTTGATTTGCTTTCGATGTTTATGTTGAACAAACGGCTAAAAGAATTAACCAAAAATGAAAACAAAAAGCTTCAACCTAAACAAGACTAAAAAAAAAAAAAATATGTTGTTTACTTCAAATAAGAGTAGTTTACACGCAGTGGTGTTCTAGTGGGACTGTACATTGTCAGCTTGCCGTTGATGTGGGCCTCACATTGTAATTGGATTCGTAATGCTAACCGAACGTACATATAAACTCGAATATATAATATAAACTAATAACAGCTAAACAGCTCAACTAAACCGCAAAAGCAAGAGCCTAAATAAAAAAACAGACTAAACTCCATGAACTTAAACAATTTGTTTAACCAGAATATTATGCAAGTAGTTTGTTCGAAACAATTGAAAAACGAAAATTAAACATTCCTAATATATATCATACCTGATCGTACAATCTATATATACTAGTACTTATGTATCTCATTTGGTCTATATAGTCAATGCATATGTAGAATATTTGTTGCTCTTTTTGAACTTATTTCCAAACAAACGACAATAACCAACATTAAAGATTGTTCAACAATATGCTGGTGTAATATTTCTGGTTAGACGTTCAGTACTTGAATTTATTTAGCCATCAATTAAATGTACAACAACAATGTTATACTCTATATTTGTTGTAGCTTGTAAAAAAAAAAAAACACTACAAAAGTAAAAAAAAACCGAAGGCAAAATAGATTTTCAAGTATTGTGCATGAGAAATCAAATCCCTCGTACTAAACAGCAACTAAATAAAAACGTATATAACTAATATCGATGAAAATTAAAAAAAAAAAAAAAAAAAACAATTACCTAAACCTAATACCCAAAAGTGCCACAACAAAGTAATACTAACCTTTGTTGGCATCTCTAAAAACTATTATCCCAAAACATTTTTTTAACTTCAAACCCACATCCCACACAAACACACTACAAATTTTATTAAATGTACTAACAAAATTATTTTAAAGATATTTTTAAAAACGCTCTTTTCATACATAATTAAGACATGTGAGAATTATATTTTTATCATACTAGTTAGACTAAACGAAATTAAAACATACTCGTATTAATGTCGTCTCAATAAACTCATTCATTACTTACGGAAAAAGTGAAACATAGCATGAATCACACACATCAAATGCCTCAATCGAAAAACAAGTTAAAAAAAAAAAAAAACAAAATGGTCTTTGAATAATGGAATAAGCTAAATCTAGAAATCAATCTGCTCGGCCAGCCGATGTTTAAATGAGCGTTTCAAAAAAATTTTAAACGATAAGCATTTACAACTAGTACAAAGAAAAAAGTATATTCAAAATATTTTCTTTTTGATCTTAAATAAAAGCACTTAATATAAGAAAAACTTAAGTTCAATTTCTGCCAATTCTATCCGTTATACTTCAACATCCTTTTGATGGAAAATCGTAGCATCTACAAACTGAATAATTGAGTTGAAAAACGTGCTCAATTATCGCAAAATGCTTCGTATTTTCTCAAGCTAAATTATCAGATGTTTGTGCAATTTCCACTTTTTTGGACAGCTCATCAATGAATTTTACGCTAAATACTTATATTCCAATCACGCTCCAAATGCAGACAAACTTTTGCCTAATTCACGTATCAATCACTCAACAATAAGTACAAATTTTTTCCCAAAACTTTATTTCCATTTGCTTTCTAACTAAACATACAAACTTACTCCTGTATTCATGTACTTATTCATGTATTTATAACCCACTATATGCTATCTGTTTATGTGTATATGTCTCTGTGTGTCTCTATGTATGCCTGAGTCTGTGTGTCTAGTTAATATATAACAAACAGTTATGCCGCTTCAGCTCTAATAACGGTCTTGCCACATAGTACATGCATCATACGCCCTGTAAGCCAAGCGAAATATTTTCTCGGAACAAGAAACTCAAATATGAATGTTGCAGTTGCGTGTACTCGACTAGCAGATATCCTGTCATATGCATAAATATGCATCACAATGAGAACTAAAAATAGTGGCTCGTTAATGGAATTATTTACTTATATATCTTTCCAAATCATAATAAGAAGCTATTGAGCTTCTCAAGATACAGGGTATTTATAGAGCTACAATTATTTGTCATATTAACTCATCGTATACATACGTGTGTTTCTTTGTATCGGTTAATTGGTAAAAAGCACTTGAAGTGCCCACAACAATTACAATTACAATTTCATATCATGCTTATTCCCATTCTCCATATATAAATGTTTTTCAGTGTTAGCAAACAAGTTATTGTCTGTGAGTGTTTATCGGTGTGTGTGTGAGTGTGTCCGAGAGTGTGTGTGACTGTATGCTAGTGTGCTTATCATTTACCCAAGTAATCAATTGTTATAAATGTCGATTGTGTGTGCTATTTTACGTTCTATTTAGCTGTGTTTCACTGTGTCTACTATATAAATATAAATACTTGTATTTTCATGCTTCCCATATTAGTCGATGTTCAGTTATAACAATTATCTCGTAAAATCAATACCATAACTGTTCTCATTTCAATGTTTAAGTCATTACCTTAAGTCTCAATTGACAACAAAAGCAAACCAAAACATTTACCATTCCATTAAGTTACTATAAGTTAGTTTAAGTTTCGTTGTAAGCTCAGCTTATTTGCATGTCTGCATAGCTTATAAATTTTATCTAGAATTTAGAGACAAAGCCAAATTGAATACCAGTTGCAAACAAGGTCAAAACCGAAGTTTTGCCACACAATTGTGGCTTTGCCTATTAAGCTTCCACAATGAACACATTTTCATCACCTTGAAGTTGTCTTCCGATAAATCAACATACATTTTCAATTAGAGCACCGTCAACATTAAATACTAAATAACGTAGAATACTTTTGAGACCGAATTTGTCTTAAGAGTCTCAAATAAATATCTGATTCGTTTGACTTGCTTTGAAAATATCACAAAAACTCCGGTTAAACTTTCAATACATCCACAGAACGCTGCATTTCTCATAAATAAAATAAAGTTGACAAAAAGCAAAAACACTTAAGCACAACGTATATAATATTTTAAAAGCCTTTCACAGTTCGTTTTATTAACTTTCCTGCTGGCACTAAAAACACTATAGCAGATTTCTGAGCTGCGTGCTAAAATCTTTTACAATTCAGTGGCAAAAAACGCAGCCTCATAACGAAATGAACTGAAACATTTTAAGCCATAACTTAAATGTCAAAATTTCTTGCTGGTGCAATAAAGGTATAAAGCAAAGAATTATCCAACTGGCGACTAAAAACTACTTAAATGCCACAAATCCACTGGTTGCCCTCACCCTCAGAGGGGCATCTAAAAAGCGCGTTAAGCTGAACATAAACTTTGCTGGGGCTCAAATGAAGACAAATATGGCAGGTTCACACATTTTGGCCAAAATGCACCTGGCGGAGAGTCAAGCAGCTTCTTTTTTTTTGGTCCGAGTCAGAACAGGAGAGCTAATTGTAAGTTATTTCCGTGTCGGAGCTGCAGTGCGGCTTATTTAGTCAGCTTTTAGGCACATCTGATTGACGTAAAATTTACAAGCTGCAGCTAAAGCATCGTGGAATTAAGAGCGAAGAAAAAAAGGCGTAGGCTCAGGTTTTATTTGCCCGGCACGCAGTATCCGGTGTTGATTACGGAATGGCAATGAGTGAAGACTACATAAGTTTCGGCTGGGATATTGAGAGGAATAAAATGCATATTGATTAGCCATGTAGTCTGGGGAAATCAGTATATAAGTGAACTGGAGTGGACTACGAGTAGATGATCCTTGGGCGGTGGGCGTGGCAAGAACACGCACATTTCGTGTATCTCCCTGCACCGAAAACCTTTTGGCTGTCAACTTTATTTACTAATGAACTTGCGCAGTGAGCAGCCAAAGTCGAAGAAGGATAATCAATTCCACAGATGTTCTCGCTAACAATTTCAGACCAATTTCGCCAATTAAGCGTTAATCCTGGCAAATTTACAGTTCTCTGTTAGATGCCATTGTCATCGTTATCCAATGCACGTCTTACGCATCAAAGGGGAGATTGAGTTTTGAGGAACACACTTTCATTTCGTTTAATTTATTAATTCTTTTTTTTTCTCTTTTTTTTTGGTTTGGCCAGAGCTGGCCAACATTTGCGGACCTGCTAGCCTAATTTGTATGCGTCGGCAGTGCTACTAATGTGTGGCCATCATTTGGATCAATAGCAAGACGACAAGGCTTATAGATACAGATTCAGAGACAGCAACAGTTACAAATACAGTTACAGTTATACACAAATATATATTTACTCCGAATACGATAAGCATTCGTTTTTGGCCTTGTGCCCAGCTATGTGAAAGCCATCAACGCCTTCTGCAATCAATTTTCTTAATTTATTTATGCTGATTTCAATCTGCTCTACACGAACCTCCATCCAGAAGATGTTTAATTGAGATACTTTTTGCGAACCGCATACATTAAAGGCGACTAATACACATCCCAAAAAGATAGAACATTTTCCTACGAATTATCAATGCTTAAATACTCTTCCAGTTTAAAAGAGAGAGAGATTTTATAGGAACTAAAGGTAATTAATTTCTTTAATCAAGCGACACCATGCGAAAATTTCTGTTTAGCGTTTTTTCTAAAGATACACTTAGTTTTGGATCTATTTGTCAGCAGTTAGTTGAATAAATAACCCGGATTTGATTTGATAATTTAGATAGGTATAGTATCTTAATATAAAAAAAGGTACTTAGAACTCAATCTTCGACTTGATTTCCATATGACAGCCTTAAGTCATCGGATCTGCAGTTTCTTACATCCATATATTAAATTCCATCATCATGAAGTAATTGAATGCATGAAACATTTCGTATCAGTTATCAAAAGTGACTTCTTGAGCAAGGGTATAAATAACGTAAAGTTGTGAGTGAAAAGCTTTTACATTAATTGCAATGTTATCTGGCATCTGCCTAAACAGATTACAAAGCATGTGCAAGTTCATAAGCAAGTCGGAAAGCCGCCTTCGAAGGGCCAAAACCAGCCCAAATGGGATTGACAGCGGTTGTGGCTTAGCGAAGCGAACCGTAGACCATTTTGGGCGCATTTACTGGTCAAGTCTGAAACGGGCCAACATCAATTTTAATAATGCCTGGCAATGATTTCATTTATTTGTTTGAGCCAAGCCAAGCCAAGTCCAGCCAAGGCCGTGGCAAATGCAAAAGCTGCCAAATCTTTGGTATCTAGATATTAAAATGTACGTCCAAATCCAAACGTAAAATGAGGGTTTCTTCAGGCAATGAAAATAAGTGAATAAGTGAGACAATGAATAATCATTGAATTTGATTCAGATATTCATAAATTCATGACAGTTTTATAAAATATCCCACGAAATTTTGTAATTGAACTTCAAGTTTAAGAAAAACTGTATTTATCGGAGTTAAATTAAGACTATCTTCGTTTCTTTAGAACAAAAGTTTTTAGGCAGACTGACAAGTAATTAGTAAAACAATCATGAAATTTGAATTGAAACTAACTAATATCAATAAGTTTTTATATAACTCTTAGATCCGTATTTTTTTATTTGTAGTAATATTTTATCAAACAAGCTTAACAACAATTTCTATACATTATAAGCTAAATTTTGTTAAAATATCAAACACTTTAACTAGACATTGAGAAAATGGGGTTTAGTTTAGTAAATTTCTGTAGGAAAATTTTTATTGATTTCTCAAGTTTTTCTATAAATTAACTTAATTCACATTTTCGTGATGATTTACCTTACTTATATAGCTCTGGCTGATATCGGAAATATTTTTAATGTTTGAACGTATATATTAACTTGGTACCTTTGACAAGCATTCAAGAATGTAGGCAAAGTCCAGATCCATTACTTCAATTAGTGCAAATCGTTTTGTTGCTGCTGCCACATTTGCACGGCTCTTGGTGTTGACCACAATCTCTCAAGCCCTAACGTGCAGCGGCTGCGCACCTGTGGCCTATGGGTCTTGTCCGTGTTTAGACCATCATTACAACAGCCGCTAATCGGGGCACAAATTCCACTTAAATGCCACAACAATAGCATATAAGCTACGCTTACTGCCACATGCCACATGGGCTACATCAACAACGACCAACACTCAGGTGGTATGTTGGCCAATTACATGCACACTCTGACCACAAAATCACAATCGGCATGATTTAAAGTGCGAATGTGACTCTCACAGACACACAGTCAATCGTATATAAATACATATGTCCTATATGTAAGCTCAAATTTGTTGACCACAAAAAGATAGCAAACAGCTCGTAATTCAAAATATCTATGCAAATTGATTACAAAGTGTTTGCGCAACAGTTTTGGGGGACTCCAAATAAAAGTAATTGCATTTTATTTCAATGCATGCCCAAAAGAACAAGCCAAGAGATGCACACATAAATATTCTCGAAAAATATATATGTGTATGTATATGATTTTGGGCCACTTGTGCCTTGTTTTTGGCATACAAATTTCTCTAAGCCTGATTTGCATATGCACACTGAGATACAGCATGTAGTTAGATGCAGATATTGTATCTAACAGATGTCATTTACGCAGCCAGAAAGTGCTGACAACAGAAATGCCAGTTGGTAGTCCAAATAATTGGGCTTACTTGGGTTAATGGCTTGCAAATTCCAATAGACATATTTTTCTAGAATATCTTTTAGATGCAAATGCTGAAAATAGAGCAAACATCTCGTTGATCAAATAATTGGGCTGACTTCAGATAATGTTGTGTGAAATTAAAAAAGATTTACGTTATTTCATTTTGCTTTTTAATTACAATCAATTTAAAGCTAACAACTAAGCTTTCATTTTGTGATTTAAATAATGAGTTTTTCAGTTATTGATATGGGAAACTTTAATTGAGATATTTCGGACTCTTCTTGTAATATTTAAAAGTAAATAAAAACAATCTTGCAAATATTGTATCTAACGGATTTCTTTATAAGAGACTGGTATCAAACTGAAACCAATATCGATTCCGGTTTGGGTTCCATTTCGTCGTTGGATTCTTTATATAAACTTTTTTTAAAATGACTTTATTTTTAAGAACTTCTTTACATAAATGTATTCATACTTCTGCCTGCTTCGGATACAAAACCTCAAAGCTGTACAAAATATAAAACATAGTATAGTATAAGGTATTAAAATATGCATTGATATATTAAATATGTATTTTATACTTAGTGTAGTCCTAGTTTAAGACCAAACACAACCACTTCTATTGACAACATGAACCTGATATAGATATTCCCATAGCTGTTATTTCCCTCAAACACAAAACAATCACAACTTTCCTGGCTCCCGGTTCAATCCAAAAATATATTTATTTTAAACTAGCCAAAATGAAACAAAAAGTATCAAAGCGCAAATCACATGAAACAAAAAAAAGTATAAATAATAATTGCAAAATGAAAAAAAAAAAAATACATATGAAAAACGAAAAGAATATACAAGAAAAATAAATGAATAAAAAAAATATACGAAAAAGAAGTGAAAAAAATCCAATAATACATAAACAATTGTACAATAATTTAGCGCGGATGAGGGATTCGATGGCACGTATCACACCAACATTGTGGTCAAACATAACGGCAGTTGTCTGTACGTGCCCCCTGGTATCTTCAAGAGCACATGCAAGATAGACATCACGTGGTTCCCATTTGATGACCAACATTGCGAAATGAAATTCGGTAGTTGGACTTACGATGGAAATCAGGTAAAGTGTTTAGTACACATCGCAGTACAGTTCAGTACAGTACAGTACACGCCACAGTTAAGAGCTAACACGATACACGGTTAAAATCACAGAGGTCACAAACTAACACGCTTTCACACACGCAATCAAGAACACAACTAACTAATACACGCACACGTGCACGTGCACAAATCAAATCGGTGAAACACACTAAAAATAAAAAAAAAACAAAGGCAGGAAAAGGGAGTAAATATCTTGAATAGGATTCGACCGATATAGAAAAGTGTATAACTGCTTAGGATCGACGATTATTCTACTTACTTGTTCAAAGAGTCTAAAAACTCTAACTGATTAAGTTTATGCTTTTCCAATCTCTCTATCTCTATCTATCTACTTCTATCTATCTCTAATCAAATCTATCTTCCAGTTTATTTTATATCCCTCTCGTCGAACAATTCTTTGCGTTTTTGCGAATTACAAAACCAAAAGTATTAAGTGTTTCAAGGCACTGAAAACAAAATAATAACGGTTCAGTGTTGGCTAAAATTTTCAAAGAAATTTTGAATATTTTATGCCAACACCTAGGTATAGAGTTTTAAAAATAGAGGTTGCCCTTTGTGTGATGCCAGTGCACAATTTCAACTACAATTTTCAGTAGTTTCCTTCATTGGACATTACACAAATTGGGCTTTATAGATATGGAATCATGTGTGAGACCCTTGAAATTTTTAAATAAAATTTCAGTTTCACCTATTTTGCATGTTAGCAGACCAAACCACGCCCAAAAAAGAATATTATCAAAAGTTAAGAAAGATTTTGGACGTATGTAAAGACTCTTAATGGAAGTGAAACAAAATGAGGTTCTCAATACCATTTAATATTATTTTCACGTTACTTTGCACTCAAAACGCAATTTCAAATTTAGTATACTTAAGTATAAAATTATAACAAAGCTCTCTCTCTCTCTTTTGCTCGCTCTGTCTTGTACACCTGGAACACATGCTCTTTTTGTACATAAATGTTGTTTCAACGTGGCTTTAAATTAACTTTCAAATTTATAATATAAAAAAACTAAAAATGTTACATTTCTTTTTCTCCAAAACAATAAAACTCAAACTCAAAACAATGCCCAACCATTCCCAAAAAAAAAAAATTTTGTTTCTCACCAAACAAATTTTTTAAAAATTAAAAAAAAAAAAACAAACAAAAAATCGTTGAAAAAATTAGTTGGATTTGGTTTTGAATTCCGAAGATGGAGGGGATCTTTCCGATTTCATAACAAATGGCGAGTGGTACTTGCTTGGTTAGTAAAAATCATCATAAACCTAATGCATATTTCACTTACTGTGTTTTGTTGTCATGTGTAAATGTTTTCAACCTACTACATGCATATATTTAAGATTTTTATGATTTCTGTATCATTTTGTACATATATCAAATATATTGTAGCAAAAACTCTAGTCAAAATTGCTTTATAGATCTTTTCATTTGCTGCGCTTTCTTTACATTTTATTATTTACCTTGATTCGTAATGTATTTAGCAACTATATGTATAAAAAAAAAATAAAAAATATATATATATTATGTATGAATCGAATGAGATTTGTATATAATTGTGTGTCAATGTGTCAGTGTGATGAAACTTGGCTATTTCGAGTATTACTAATAGTCAATTTTATCCGTCAGCCATGCCCGGAAAGAAGAATACCATAGTCTACCAGTGCTGCCCAGAGCCATATGTCGATATCACCTTTACTATACAAATTCGACGACGTACTTTATATTATTTTTTCAATTTAATTGTGCCATGCGTGCTCATATCATCGATGGCCCTTCTGGGCTTCACATTGCCTCCCGATTCAGGCGAAAAATTAACGCTGGGTAAGTACTGAGTTGTACATAAATCAACCACTTTCCAACACTGATTGACCCAATAATTAGTTTTAAAATGATATTACATTATCTTATAAGCTTTTTTCAGCGTGTGGTGAAAACTAATATATATTGAATATCTAGTTAGGGATTTCGAACGGTTTTTGTTCAAGTAAAGCAGCGGTAGCGAAATGAGGATTAGCTGGATTTAACCATATACTAATATATTTAAAAAATAAAATAAACTTAATTAAATCCCAAATATACGCTGCTTCTAAAGTTAGTTGGTCTAAGCAATGCATGTTTTATTATTCAGTAAAAATAAAACAAAGTAAACGTAAAGAAAATAAGCCCAGGAGTGTTGCTTGCTGCCAAATCAGTTGAACAACATTTAATCGAACACATCAAAAATATTCAAAAATAATACAAAATAATTACTGCAAAAGGCAACACTCTCTAAAAGCTACCTTAAAGTTGTAGACCTACAACAAAACGTCTCTTAAAAAAAAACAACATAAAAAAATTAAAACTGAAGTATTTAAAGAAATAACATGAAATTTGTTTAATAATATTTCTTACTTTTTGTCTTTGAATTTTCAGTCAATTTTACGTTTGGCGTTTCATTTAAATTGTTTTTATATAAGTATTTATTGTATCTCTTGTTCCAGGCGTAACTATACTACTATCATTAACAGTATTTCTAAACCTTGTTGCTGAGTCTATGCCGACAACGTCGGATGCTGTTCCTCTTATAGGTACACACACACGCTATTTATTTAACAAATTTACAAAAAAAAAAAAAAAAAAAAAAACCTGAAAAAAAAATTTAAAAAAAAGAACAGCACCAAAAAAATGTGCTGTGTCTTATTGCTGTTTTTAGTTGTTATTAGTTTTACTACAGTAGTGCAATGAAAAAAAGCAAAAAACAACAACAAAATACAAAACTAACAAATTATTCGAAACAAGAAAATACCAATTATTTAGATCTTAAATTTAAACACTCACACTCAAGTGACACCCACAGACACAAACGAATACAAGTACACTGAATCAATCGTATGGAGAATGAAAATATGTCACACACTTATCTTAATTCTGTACGTATGTTTGCTAACACTAGATACTCTAACTTCTGGACTTTAACTGTGTGCCACAACAATATTTCGGTTTCAGCCAGCTATATAATACTCTTCTCTTCCTGCCGGAACGTTTGGACAGACCCTTGCAATGATAGCTCCATGTCAAAACCTAACACATAAGCAATACACCCAAAAAAAGAAACACCTCCAAACAAGAATTCTTCACAACTATCTAACCGTCTCTCTCTATCTATTTATATCTGTCTCTGTCTCTGTCACTCTCTGTCACTGTCTACCAAATGTAAAGTACCTATAAACCAGATGGAGCAATTTTTCCTTATACTTCTCACTTACTTGTACTCATCATTTAGCTAGCTGACTACTTTGAAATGTGCTTAATACTCTTTCTACTACTTCTACTACTACTATTCTACTCCTATTTTAATTATTTGCTACTCAAATCAGCTGCTCCAAATAGTCGCGCATCAAAAGCTCTGACAATAATTGGTATTTGACTACATGAAACACACACGCACACTCACGAGTCACGAATCACGAATCACAAGTCACGAATCAGTACTCACTACTCCTGAATCAGACACACATACTCGTACCAGACACAATTCATAGTCAATATTCGAATCGCAATGAAAAGTTTTCGTTATCGTTATCATTTTCATTTTCATTTATATTTCCATTACCATTTCCATTTGCATACTTGCTGTTTTGAAAAGCGTATGTTAAGCTGTTCCCTTCCCCGCCCCCCTTTACCCTATTACCCACTTAGTTTATGAGTTGTTGTTTCTGTCGGTACGTTTGTTTTCTCTACGTGTTTGCCGCTAGCTGATATTTGTTTTCATATATTATATGTACATGTATCATTTATTTCACTCTTCTGTTTTTAGCCTGACAAATTGATTTCTTTAAAGAAAAAAAAAAACTAAAAACTAAAAAAAACAAACAAATTAAAATAAACTAAAGTCAAAACGTTCATCATGTAAATAAGCTTCTCTATAAATAGAATAGTGTATCATTTTCATGCTAGGACAGGTCGCATTTATTGCCTGAACAATCTAATCATCAAATTCTTATAAAATATAGCAGCATTTAAATCGCATTTAAACGTAGAGCAAATATATAATCTATATATTAATATTCTTGTTAAATGTTTTACTAAACAATAAATAGTTAAAACTGTACATACCAAAACTATGAACAAATCCAACGAACAACCTTTTTTCGCTACCAAATTTTAAAAGTTACAACAAATTAGCCCCTAACTGAGCCAAACAGTGTACAAAAAAAAATATGAACAAAAATAAGCAAACGAGCATAAAATTTCAGAATGATTTTGATGCAACCAACAGCTAAGGTCATGTAAATATTAGCACATTATACAAATAATATTATAAATATAGAATTGGTTGAATACTATGATCTACTTCCTATTTTAAATCTCTGTTTCTGCACTACTTAGGCTTTATTTGATTATAATATCAGCTAAAATATATTGTAATACCAACCAAGATTTTTGTGGTTTCAAAAATTCCTGAACCTAATTTTTTGAATAATTTCTAAGTCGATTATTTTTAAATGACAAAAATAACTAAGTACTTATATGGACTTAATTCTGATAACAATATTTGTTTTACTAAAAGAAGATTTAATACACAATTGCTAATTGTGTTATGCCATAAGAACAATTTTCTTTTCATCAATCGAACACAATTAAGTATTTTTAATACAAATTTCTAATTACTGCGAAGTGCTTATATTTTCATGACCAGCAGAGTGGCAATCAAAAATCATATTTAAAAACAGATGAAAAATCACAAACCAGTTAATTGATAAATGTGGCCAGTTAGACACTATCAATTGCAATATGTAAAAAAAAAAACAAAGAGAAATATTTTTATGATTTTGTATGCATAAAAGAACAACGAATATCAATTACACAAATAACAACATTGCAATACACAATATTTACATAGATCTATGTACAATTATGGTAAAGGTTTGTATTGAAGGCTTATATTATAAATCAAATCAAATCAAAACGCGACCAAATGTTATTTTGATACTTGGTAAAGTAGAGAGGAAAAATTCAGTGTCAGGAAACAATAACAAAACATACAAAACATTTATACATACGTGGATATAGTATGTTCATCCTTATATAATTTAACTATAAGAAATTAAAATACACTTGTAGATTTGGTAGGTATATATATTAAAGTTCACGTACTTATAAACTGTGAATACATTTTCAAATTTAAATTTAAAAAATCAAGAACGTACTCTGTAAATAAAACACACTTGAAACTGACGTAAGTACATTCACAAATACACAGACACCCACAGTTACAGCTACAGCAACAACAACAACAATAAACACAAATAAAAATAAGAACACTCAACGAAACAACAACGAGACAATGAAAGACTGAAAAAACGCATGCCACAAACAACAAACCAGGCCAAAGGCAAAAGTCCTGCTTAACTGAGTCTTAGGCATACTGCTATCACTATATATATCTCTTTCTCTCTCTATCTCTCTCACTCTCTCTAATTTAAAAACTCGCTTGGCAAGAACTCTCTTGTACTTGCACCCAGTCACATAAGAAAATCAAAACTAAACAAACGCAACTCACAAATACACCCAACCCAACCATAAGTAAATATATTTTATTGCTCAAAATAAAAATACAAATGAAATCTCTAAAATTCTCATATTTACGCACCTGTAAAATCCCGATTTAAACCAAAAAAAAATCACTCCCGAGCAAAACGCAATCCCCACAATTTCCCGCTAAATGAAACTCAACTAAACTAAGCGAAAAGCTAAAAAAAAAAAACAAACAAAAAAAACCAAAGCGCAACATTTGAACTTGCATTTATGCAGATCCATTTGACCAGATGGTAGACTTGCAACTCCACATAATATCGTATCGCTCATCATGCGTTCATATTATGTCATATTACTAGTATATCCGACCCGATTTCCAAACTCTTCCAACAACGACCCACAGATGAGAGCTGAACTTTCAAAGTGTCCCCACATTTAGTTCAGGACACACGTAGCAAATTAAGTGGGCCGCAAGGCGACGTGGAAAATTAACAACACGTAGTGCTAAACTCATTGCCTTCCATAAAAAAAAAAACAAAAAAATTATAAGAATAATAAAAAGTAAAAAAAAGTGCAGAAAAGTAAGAAAAACCTCCAGACTTCAGTTCAATTTACAAAATATTCTCATCTACGTAAAAGCAAAAACTTGCCACTTGCCACTTTCGCTGGCCTTTCTTTCTGTGCAAACTAATGGGTAAAAGTTGGAAGATTGTGCACCTTATACTTACCACCATTAAGCTTTTGAAAAGTTGAACCAACTACTAGAAAAGAAGCGAAATGAACACATTCATTTACTGGAATATTGTGAAAATTTCTGCCCAAATGTTTAGTGCTTGATCAGAGTTGTTGTTGCTAGTTTACGGCCCTCGTAACTGCCAGGGCTAAGAAGTCTTATAGGTGTAAAGCAACTATAACTATAGATCTAAGCCTTCAGAATAGCTTAAGAATAGCATAAGGTACAAGCTCAGGCAATTAAAACGCAACTACAAATTTACGGAAATTTGAGATGGAATTTGATCATCTAATCAATCCAGACCTAATTTAATGTTTTTAAATTAACATTTTTATTATTTCATAATGAAAAACATATCATGAAGATTTATTTTCTTAACTTCGTGCTGGAAAACCAACACATTTTAGACAGTTGAGTGTTGTAAAATAAGCCAAGTAGGCTGATTGACTTTATCGATTGCTATCTATTTATTATTATTTGTGAAAGGAATATTAGACCACAGAAATAACTTTCGCTTGAATTTCATTTAAATTTGTATTTCATGAATTCATATGTAATATTTTTAAGAGCGTTAATGAGAGTTTTTTTAAAGCGTCCGATGTTAAATTTCGAATTAAACAAAGAAAAATGCTTAAATTGATTGCAATGAAGCCGATTTTACGTTTTTCACTCGATACATAGGTAAAAAAATATCAGATTAAAGTAGTTTAAAATTATTTACGCCATCATTGATTCTTAGGTTTTTTTTACCATTAATAGTTTGGAGGGGATATTTCACGGGATTTAGGTTTTAAAAATGTGTCGCAATTTTTGACAATATTTTCATGAACTTCTAAGAATGCGAGTTACTACAGTTAGGCGTATTTTTATAATTCCGAAAAAGATTGTTGTGTCCACAGCAAATTTAATGCAATTAAAACTTTTTTTAAATATTTTCACAATATTCCACTTGTATATTTTCAACTTTCAGAAAGCTTTGTGTAACGAGCCCCAAAACTGTTTGGCATTATTATATATATTATAGATTGTATATGTAACCCCTGACAAACGAACCCTTTACAAACGCTTAAGTTGAGAACCACGCCCAGCTTTCCTCCCCACCGCTAAGTCCAGTTTTTGAGTTGAATGTTAATTTCAAAGCATACAAGCATATTACTCATCACTTTTCAAGCACACTTCATTCGAGATCGGGATTGAAATCAATGTAAAAGCCATTTAAAGTATATACTAAATATATACTAAAAATTGAAAAAAGAAAAAAACCAGAGACACAACAAAAAATACAAACCAACAATTACGGCGACGTATTAAAAAATCGAACTCAACCACAACAACAACAGCCACTGAACACAACATACTATATAATGAAACCACAACAGCAACAAAAACCACACAGAACTTGTAAAATGACCTTGATATGTCTTTATTGGAGTTTTGTTTTCTATGTCACAACAAAACAACACCAACATACGTTTTATAATTTCGTTTTCTTGTCATTATTTATATTGTATTTTATCAAACGAAATTCTTTTGTTTCAGGAGTTACAATTCTTCTATCGCTCACAGTGTTTCTCAACCTTGTAGCTGAGACATTGCCCCAAGTATCTGATGCAATCCCCTTGTTAGGTAGCGATTGCATTTAAAAAACATACAAATGCAAATATATATTCAAATTTGTCAAAAAAAAAACAAAACAAAAATCTAAACGTTAATTAACAAATTACTTAATATGATTTATATATACGTACATACATACTATATATATATATCTATATATATCCATAAATATTATTGTTATTGTTGTTATATATATATATCAATTATGATTATTCACACACATTGCTAAATTGTTCGCATATATAATCCATAATTAAATCCAAAAAAACCAAACAACAAATTTTAAAACTTAAATAATGTATTAGTCTAACTAAAACAAAGTCAACAAATACAAAATGCTAAGTGCCAAAAGTTGTTAAATGTTATTTGTGTACTTCGTAATATGTTTACTAATTACAACAAGTTTTAAATTAATTACTAAAAAAATCAACTAACGCTATCTATTTCTCTCTCTCTCTTTCACTCGCTCTGTGTATCTCTCTCTATATTGTTCGAAAATTGAACTTAAAAAATTATTATATATATAATGATGCCGTTTCTTAGTTGATCATATTATTATGTTGCTAATTCTGTTTTACAAAAACTCTCTATCTTCGTCACATCTCTCTCTCTCTCTCTCCTCTTTTCGTTCGCTTTTTTGTAAATCAATCCAATAAATATCTTCGGTACCAAAGCTCAGTGCTACGGCATTTCCAACCTACCCATCACAAACTACCAAATTGAGCAACGTAAATCCAGTACAAGAATTCTTTTAAATGCTATCGTTATCTACTTAAAACTCTTCTGATCTATAACTCCTAATAATTCCAAACTTTCTCTATAACTTCTTCACTTATCATTGGTATGTCGCTGACTTATACATATATTATATACATATATATTCAAAATACTCTTTGTAGAAACTCCCCAGCACTAAAAAATTAAAAAAAAAATAATGCTACGCCAATGATACTTCACTTCAATACAATTACTCCAACTCTTCCTGAATCAAATTAGTGTTGCTTTTCTAATGTGCAATAGAACTAAAAATTCATTTATTATAATATCTAAAGCCAAATCCAAACTTATTAGATTTCAAATATTTATTCTTTCGAAGAAGTCTCTGTACCAAAATTATACTCCACATTTTCCGATTTACACCTAAGTCTTTACAATATACATTTTTTTAAATCCTCTTAGCTTATAAACTTCTGTGTATCTTGTATAGATCTATAAAAAAAAAAATTCTGTATTTATAAGAATGTGTCAATAATAGTTTTCCCAATTTGAGGAAAGAGAAAAGAACTCTAAACACTTTAGTGGAGAACTTAAAACATTTAAAAAGTTTAAATTTTTTATTCTATGGTTAATATTTCAAATCAATCCAAAAAAAAAAATTCAATTTCTCCTATTGCAAGTTAACAAATATTTAAATTTTATGTCTCAGTTTTAACTGAGACTGGCTGTCATGGTTCTATTGCATTAAGAAAGAAAGCACACAAAATGAAATCATCGCTTTGTAATTATTCAACAACATATTGAATTTCTTATGTACATTTATATATTCAAAAAACATATTAAATATTTAATGCGGTACACACTCATTGTACTTATTTCCACTTCGCGAATTTGTAATTCCTTCAAAGACAAAAGAAAATGTAATTACAAAAGATACTTATGAGACAGATTTCAATACAAGTGAGTTTGGGAAAATACTTGTGAAATAACATTTGAATTAAATGTCGATATATATATATTATCGCCGCTAACGACGCCGATCGATGAAGATGAAAGAAAGAAAGAAGTTTTATTCTTATGGTATTATTTAACTATTTTTGCTAATAGCTTTGATTTGTACTTATTTCATTTAATTTCTCTCACTCTCACTCACCCATATCTCACCTTATTTAGAAACGTTAACTGCATAAGCATTACATCACCCCAAAATATATAAATATATATCATTTGTATTTGTACACCCAATATTTCACTTCGCAAAAAAAAATATCTTAAAGTTCGTACGCTTACACTCAAAATATCAAAAAGAAATCTGCCATGACCACCTTCAAGAATTCGATGCCACAAAACTACACGCTTTATATTTTCCAAATATCCATTGAAAATCCATAATTTTTTCTGATTCTATCACACAGTCATTAAGCTATTTAACATACACATTTAGTATTCTATTTACACTTTTTGACCCATTTCTCGGAATGATATTTTTTGCTCGAGAACCTTTTTGATCGAAATTCGAAAATAATAACGCAAAACAAAGCTTAAATTTAAATTTAAATTCTATTAATGTCACAAAAAAATATCATTTCGTATAGTTTAATTTTTTGAAACTGTGCAAAAAATGGGTCAGAAATTTGTATCTCTGCATTCGCTTGCTACTAATTTTGGATTGATACTCGTTTAACCCATCAATAAAAGTGCACTGTTATAAAGAAAAGTATATAATACCAATAAACAATAAAAACAAATGTTTTAATTTTTATTTAAATGGTATTTATGTAAATACGTAACACTTGAGCACAAACACCCTCAAGTAAAGCATTGATAAGATGAAACGAAAAAAAAAAAAAGGTTCAGCCAAAAAATATCATTTAGCAAAAGTCCAACTCTGTGATCTAGCTTGTCACAAGCTGTAAATAGTGATTATTATAAAATAAATGGATTCCGAGCAATTTCTTATCCCTTACAGCTTGTGTCAGCAGACTTTCTACCTTTCTCTTCCTCTCATTCTATATATGGTATCCCCATTTCTATTGATTCTTTCAAACTAACGACAAAACCTTTTGGCAGCTAACCTAATGTTTAACCTGACTACAAAAGTACGGCCGTTGAATACATTTCAATATCTGTGTGGTATTATTTTTCACTCAATTATTTTTCGAACCAAATATTTGCAGGTGTTACAATTCTACTCTCGCAAACAGTTTTCTCTTTATTGGTCGGTAATGTTATAACAAAGACGAGCGAGGCCGTACCACTGCTAGGTATTAGTACAAGCTCATTTTCAACAATTTATAATTTTTATGATTTATAACATAAAAAAAAAAAAAAACAAACAACAAATCCAGAATTTCTTAGCGCTATAAATACCAAAATCTTTCTCTCTTTTAGCTGCTAAAAAAAACGAATGTAGCAAACGAAAAGTTTCCAAATAAAAAATCAGCTGCTTAAATTCGAAACTATATCTTGTACAAAATTAAATAAATTAGTGCGACTGCAGGCTGCTCTGCGGTCCATTTAAAGTAGGTAAAAACTGAAAAACTGGTTAATAATGACGAGAGCATGCAGTACAGCAACTCCAAAGGAAAACATTCCATAAGCAAATACATAAGTTCCTATGGCTGCAGTAGATTAACCCAACAATCGTATCCATCGCTTTTTTAGACTTTGGCTGAACCTATGTTTTTTAATCTTAAAGTTAGAATGCTGAACAAAAGTGAACCTAAGAAAAGTCCAAAGCGTCTTCGGTGAAAAGTAATCGTTATATTTTAATACCCTTGCAGATGTATTGTAGATATTGATGACTTAATTATATCTTACAAACCTTATTTAACACTTTTATTTTCAATTATTGTTATACATTTCAAGTAGGTAACGATTTTCTTTTTATTTTTGTAAACAAAAATTGCAGCAACTTTTGTAGTGAAATATATTAATACAACAATATTGATTATTCCTAAAAATTGTCGTCCAATCTTAACAAATATTTTTAATAGATAACAGCTATTATATAGTCCCTGTCATATTTATAAAATCACCTTATAAATTGCAATAAATCGAAAACTACTGTCTGCAGCGGAGTACAATGTATAGAGAAAATGAAGAGGAAGAAGAAATGAAAAGAATGCATGTACAGTTAGTTCACACCAATCTAACGGTACTTAACAATGAGCACCTTTTCAAACTCTTAGTGATGCATATTTATAAATTTACAATTTCACAAAAAATATTTTGATGCAAAAAAATTCTTGGAACAATTCTAAGAGTAACTGCAAAAGAAAATTTTCAAAAATATTTTTGCTAGTATTTTTTATAATTTTTTGAAAACTCCAAAAAATTACAATTTCAACCCATTTTACCTCATTATACCTCATTTTCATGCAAAAAGTGCCTTTTTTGGAGTTTTCAAAAAATTATAAAAAATACTAGCAAAAATATTTTTGAAAATTTTCTTTTGCAGTTACTCTTAGAATTGTTCCAAGAATTTTTTTGCATCAAAATATTTTTTGTGAAATTGTAAATTTATAAATATGCATCACTAAGAGTTTGAAAAGGTACTCATTGTTAAGTACCGTTAGATTGGTGTGAACTAACTGTACATGCATTCTTTTCATTTCTTCTTCCTCTTCATTTTCTCTATACATTGTACTCCGCTGCAGACAGTAGTTTTCGATTTATTGCAATTTGTAAGGTGATTTTATAAATATGACAGGGACTATATAATATATCTGATGAATAAGTTTCGGGTTTGCAAGTTTAAGTTTGATATCATTTTGGAGAGTTAAAAATAAATGAATGTTGAGCATCTGCAAGGGTACAATTCCATTAATATGCTTTGAGGGTGTTTTGCTTAACTCACTTAAGTAGTTTTTAACTAATCCTTCCTTAAAACATTTAAAAATAAGTACAAATTCGTAGTCAACAGAACGCTTAAGTATGCCTTAAGTATAACTACATACAGATATTTATTTGTATAGATCGAACCAAGATACGTTTAAAATTCCTCATATCCAAGTATCAAAAGCTGACTAAAAAACGAAAGTTGTAAAACGTGAGCCATTAAGCGCCTTAAATTAAATATACAATTTTATACTTAAAAACAATTATTAAATATTTAGTAAGCATACCGTAAAAACACCTAAATAATATATTCTCAAAATTCAATTTACATAATTTACAAAGATAAAATAGAAATAAAAATTGAATCCATCTACTCAAAACATCTTACAGTTGTTCAATTTGTACAAAAATGACAATATCAAGAGAATATCCGCAATTTTTTTACGCATGAATACAATACTTTTTCATATTAATAATATTTTGTGAGTTGAAAAGACAGTTAAGTAGTCAGATACTACATGAATTAAAACTACAAATTTTTAAATGAATAATCAGACCAATTTTATGAAATTTTTACACATGTTTCTGGACTTTTCCAACAACTAACTAGTTTACAAAATGAATAAAAAATATAAAACAGGAATTTGTTGATAATAGTTATATAGTTAATAATTGAAAAAAAGCTGACTACATGATTGACTTGCATACTCTTAAAGTTATTTAATAACAAATTTTCTTTGCTTGTAAAATGCACAAATTAAGCATGCAATAACCATAAAATTGATGAAAATCTTAAACTGCATGTTGAAGCCTGCTGTAAACGTGAATCGCTTAAAGTATATGCATGGCTGAATACCCTGTAATATGAGTAGATAACTAAATCGTGTAATATCGCATCTGATAAATCACAGCATTTGTTTGTCACCAAAAATGACACAGTATACTTGATCCACAGTAATTCTCAAACTACTTATCATGAAAATACTAACTAACGTAATGTAAATGCTGTTTTATTATCAATTATGATTTGAAAAGTTTTTGTTTTTTTTTTAGTGTTGTGCAAACTGTAAGATCCGTTGAGCGGCATACTAATATGATGAAATTTTCTTTTTTGCTTATTATCGATCCCTACACACAAAAATTAGGTACATATTTCAACTGTATCATGTTCATGGTTGCATCGTCAGTGGTGCTAACGGTTGTGGTGCTCAACTATCATCATCGCACAGCGGATATACACGAAATGCCACCGTGGGTAAGTAATCGTGCAGATCGATGACTTTTCGATAAGTTATTTGAGCAAATCACTTTCGCTTTTATCAGATCAAATCCGTTTTCCTACAATGGCTGCCCTGGATACTGCGCATGGGTCGGCCTGGTCGCAAGATCACGCGCAAATCAATATTATTAAGCAATCGCATGAAAGAGCTGGAATTGAAGGAACGCTCTTCCAAATCCTTACTAGCCAATGTTCTCGATATCGATGATGATTTTCGTCATACAATATCAGGATCACAGACCGCCATCGGTTCGTCGGCGTAAGTATTCAATTGAAAGTGTATGTATATATTTTATGGTTACTAAAAATTCTTTATCTATATTATCAGGAGTTTCGGCCGGCCAACAACGGTGGAAGAACACCACACTGTAATAGGCTGCAATCACAAAGATTTACACTTAATTCTTAAAGAATTGCAATTTATAACAGCGCGCATGCGCAAAGCTGACGATGAAGCGGAATTGATAAGCGATTGGAAATTCGCTGCAATGGTTGTGGATAGGTAAATAACGAATATTTTTTTGACTTCTATTGATTTCAATCCAAACCATAAATGGGGTTTAAATCGAAATCTAAAAGTCGAAAAAAAATGAGTTGTCGATACATCCCGAATTAATACCGATTCATTGAGTTTTCTCAGAACAATTGTGAGTTTCTGAGTTGAATTTCCAAGCGGATTGTCATTTTGATCAAAGTTTGGCTTCTTAATTTGTTCTGCATTTAAATTTTATAAGTCTTGTTCAAATCATTTTTTCTTCAGGTTGTGATTTTTGTGCAAAGGGTAAACGTCTACTTTTAGCTTGCAACCATATTCTTGTATCATAATTAGTATAAAACATTACTTTAAACTTGATTCGGAGACGCTTAATTTTTTTTTAAATCATGTTAAAATTAACAAAATTTGTGCTCTTGAATTGTTATGTCAACAACTTCAAACTTTTATAATTTTTCTAAATCTAATCAGATTTCCAAATTTCGTTCAAATTATTTCACAAAGGAGGAATCCTTAACTTTTCCTAAAAATTTTGAAATCGTCGTTTGTCGATTTTTTAATGTATATTTCCACCAGTATTAACTAGCATCTTAATAATTATCAACACAAATAACATCAATACTTAAATCAATCGAGCTCTTTTGTTTAATTTATTCAAATTTAATTTTTAAGTAATTGGTGACATTTCTAAATATTGATAAGATGCTCGGTATTTTTTATTATCATATGTTAGATCTTCAAATTGAAGTACATTTTAGCTAATCTGGCCCTTAGATTGGTTCAAATAATTGAAGACCAGTCAATAACGAGCACAGTGCCTACAAATAGTGAGGCAACACTGAGTGACCTTAACTGGCGCTCCACTAAATCAAATAATTAAGGCAACAGCCACACACCTTCCGGTTGTTTGCAAAGCGTGAAACACCCACATACCGAATCACACACACACACACACACAGCTGCACAACACGTGGCATTAATGAGCAAACATGGCGTACAGCATACAAAATGCCGTCATTTTGTGTGTGCATTAAACAACGGTAATTCATGTGATAGACTGTAACATTGATTAACTTGTTCTTATCTTTTACAGATTTTGTTTAATTGTTTTTACGCTCTTTACGATTATTGCAACGGTAACTGTGCTGCTCTCAGCTCCGCACATAATCGTGCAATAAGGCCGCACAATTTAGACAATTAAGCTACACTTAAACACACACACACACGTATACAGTTATTGTACATGAGAAGGCATTAAGTTAAGTTCATTTTCGAAAAAAACTAGCAAAGCTGCTTCAATACACAGCAAAGGAAACAAAAAAAAAAGAACAAATTGTTAATTACATTTTTAAGTCAAAGCAAAAAAAAAAAAAGGAAAAAGATAGAATAACGCATTGGAATATAGAAAATATGAAAGTGGAAAATGACACAGGTCGTGTGTGTACTATGATAAATATTTTATGAAAAATAAAACAAAGCAAAAATTACTGCCGTACAACAAAACCAAATAAATAATAAATAATAAAAAAGCGAATTGTGTAATGTTTAGTAAGTTAAAGAATATAAATTACCAAGTAAACACAAAAATCACAAAAAAACAAAAAGAAAAACACAAAATACTAAAAACGTTTGCATAGTAATAGCAAAAGGGAAACATATACACACACACACACACAAACAAACCTACCAATAAGAAAGAAAATCGTTTCAAAGGGTCAAAGAGAATATTGCAATTATGTGCACACACACACATACACACATGCATATACATATACAAGGACATTCGTGTGTGTGTCGTGTGTGTGCGAAAATGTTATAAGTTAATTGTTTTGAGTTGTTATAACTTATGTAAGAAACACACTTAAAGGCGAATACATTATATGTATGTATATAAAAGAGATTGTTCCTATGAGACATTAGATATATATTTAAAACTCACACACACACACACGCACCACAATACACACACGCACACTCAAGCACTCAATAATTGACAATTAAAAAGAACAAAGTAAAACAAATATGAAGACAAAAAAAAAACAAGGGACAGTTAACCGGGTTAATAGTAGGAGAGTGTAAAATATGCGACAACGGACTTTACTTCACTAACCTTTTTTTATTTTGATTATTAATTCAGTATTTAATTTTGAAATAAACTTTGAAATACATGATTTTAATTTGTGTTTACATCACGTGGACCAAAAATATTTTCTTTTGCTTCTGCTGTACTCAAAATTTGTTAAGTATAAGTCATATTATTAAATTATTTTTATACTAAATAATTTTTGCTGATTTGAATTTTATGTTATTTTCAACAATTTTTTGAGCGTGCGTATTTGTTGTGTGGATGGAGAAGCGTCTAGGTGGGCATAAATTTTAACAAACTGACACATAATAATGAATATGATTATATATATATACATAGATACATATATATAAATTAATATAGTTACATATATAATTAATTTTTAAAACGCATACATACAAACAAACAAAAGGAATACTTTGAGAATATGTTCATTGAACAAGCTGTTTTTAGAAAATTTATTGTTGAAAATATTGTAGCAAATTGAGAGAAAAGCCAAAAGTTATAGTCACCAATTTAAACAACAAATGAAATTAGTCAAAATAATGAAAATGAATAACTAGCAATATGAGAATCGGAAAATAAGTCAAAACAAATAACAAATAACAGGTGTGTATATATTTTATAACACATACATATATCACCGCATATTCTCGTATACATACAATATATACATAAATACATACATATATTTTTAATAAAACGGAAACAGGCAACAACTAACAACAACAAACAACACTTAGCAAAAGCAGCAAATGAAAATCCGAAATAAAAAAAGAACAAAATAAGAAAAACAAAAACAAAACAGCCAACCAACCAGACTAACTACATAAACATTGACAACACAATTTTGTTGGAAATTTCACCAATTTCTAATTTCAAATTTAATTAAAGTTTCAGTTGAAGTTTCTCTTTCGAGTATGAGCTTTCACGCTTTTCATTTAATTGCTATCTTTGAAGCGAAACAGTGATATTTACGGTATAAAAAAACAAAAACAAAAACAAAAAACTAAAAGCTCCCAGATTGTAAAACTTTTCAAAAACCCACCTATAAAACCTTTTAATGTACATGTTTTCTAAACAAAAGAAAAAAAATGCAACAAATGAAAAAGAAAATAAAAAACCTACCTCCTTATTAAAACGAATACATAATGAATATTTCACAATGTACTCGTAAACACTGCCGTATAACTCGCACGTACTCGCTCTATCCAATGATCTGTCTACAGACTTATATAAGTTAGTCCTCTCTATCTCCCAACCTCCCACTGTACTCGTATCTCTAACATAAAATTACTGTTTCAATCTATCAATCTGCTCCATAAATTTCTAACAGAATTGTGCTCACATCTCATTTGATGTTAATAACCAGACGAAATGTTACTTAAACGAATTGTTACATTGAAAACAGCACTTAGCCAATCATCCTACGATAGACCCAGAAATATCCATATGAGTGCTAAATCAATCCTCACATGTGTGAGAAGAAACAACTAAAGATCTGAAAGATATACGACGACTAGCTACAGGGCGCTCATTTTGAATATGTATTGTATTATTTGCATTTGATATAATGTAATTTTTACTTACGCCAAATATGTATGCGTAATCCTACCGATAACTGTGTCTGTCCCCCTAAGGTTGTTTATAGAACTATTTAAAAACAAGAAAAAATCTGTTTTTTTCTCTTTAATTGTTTTGCATTTCGCGCAATTAGCAATGGAACTCAATTGTAATCATATGCGTTAGGCCAATAAAATATTCAAATTATATTATAATTTTTTTTTAATAATTAATTTAGTGCTAATCTTCGAGAAACTAAGCGCATAATTATGACTACTATGTACTAGTACTTATATATGTGTATTAATGTCTTTTTGATAAAAAGAAGCTATTTTAAAAGAAGCAAAAACATTTTCTACACTCTTTAAAAGAATGAAGTCTACATGTATGTATTATAATACTATAGCGTTAAATAGGCAATTATAAAAAATGATAAAAACACAAAAAGAACTATAAAGTAAGAGTCCCACAAATTAGGAGAGGGCAACTAAAAAACGAATTTAATACTACAGCAAAAAGTAATAAACGGTTAAAAAAAGATGGAGGATAGATAACATTTCCTCATTTGGAAAGAGAATTAAATTAAAAGAAAAAACTTTTTCAAGACAAAATATAATAACTAATTCTTCAGATCAGAGTTTAAACTAAATGATAACGCTAATTAATAAAGGTTGGCACACTGACACAAGTAAAACTGAACACAGACACATACACGGATTCGTCTTATTCAATAAAGAGCATCTCAACAATTCAAACAGCGACTTCCGTTTTACATTTATTGTTTGTTCACCTTTTTTATTGCATGTCCATGCAGATAAAAAAAAACTAAAGTCTCAATAGATGATGATAAACAAGAAAGATCGGTTCGCATTTTAAGGACATATATTTAATATTAGTATTTAAATGAATAAAAAACAAAAAAAAAGCGAACTAGGGTATAAACTGCAAATGTTAAGCACTAAAACTCACCAATCAAAGATACCAAAATAAAGAAATTGTTTAAAGAAATCCCAACGCCTATCCCAGATCAAAAAACGAAAAAAAACTACCAATTCAATTTAAATAGCTAATTGCATAATTAATAAACCGTTACCGCTAATTGTGTAAACTTGAAAATGATAAAATAAAACCCAATTCATGCATGTAAAGAAACAAAACAAAAGATCCGCAAAATTAGCGCAAAAGTCTGTTGTCAATAAGTATTATTGACAGACAAAGAAGATTCGTCACATTGACGATAATAATTAATTGTAAGCTAAAAAGGAATTAAATAATTTAAAAAATAAATTAACTTTAAAAATCGAGAGAAATGATTGCGAAAACAAAACACAAAAACTGAATAAAGTTTATTTTGAAAAGAGAAACGTGCATTTTGAATTTCATATGGGTATATTTGTTTAAATTTAACGACTATCGATTATTTTAATGGGAATAATAATAATTCACAATGCTACTGTATTAAACAGGCCTCCGTTTGCGTTTACATATGAAGGCACTCTGACAGCCATAATTCAGCTGTAAGTTATTGTCACTAAAAACCAAGAAAATTATAAATTTTCTAAAAAAAAAAAAATAAAGTTCATTTTTAATTTGGTTTTGTGTATGACACCCTTCGCGTGGTGAAGTTTAGTAATATTTTTTATCGTGTTATGCGACTTTGCCCGCCAGCAACTCAAATTAAAAATCATACATATAAATAAAATAGTTATCATGTTGCAAAGATTTCCGTTAATAGGCGATATTTGAAATATTATATTCATAGGTGTGGTGACAAGGTGGTACTGGAATGTATATTCTTATTTTTTTACTGAAGATGACTGCTTTTATTTTTGCCTTAATCTGATTTTTTTAATAGCAACCGTGGTGACTGTTGTCAGTTGACAAATTGTCAGTTACTTTATTATTGATGAACAGTTAAATAACATAAAAAACTTGTGATAAACAATATAAATACTAAAAAAAAAACAAAGCAAATAAAGCATAAAAAAATCAAGCTGAAATTTTTTTTTCAAATTTTAAATCGATTTCGATTTGCGTTTTTGTTTACCTAACAGCGGAATAACAGCGACGTGCTGTTTGAATTTCGACGTTAACTCGCCAACCCTGGCACTACAGCTGACAGCTGTTTGGAAAATTATTTATGAATGCAACAAACAATTTTCGTCAGACAAAGTTTGCAAGTTTAATCAAATACAATGAACATCGATCTGCGAAAACTGTGCCGCATTTGCTTTGTGGACAACGCAGATGTGGACATTACGGACCATAAGGTTGTAACTGCAGGACAATCGAATGACGCTGATGTCGATGAGGAGCACACAATTTGCGAGATAATGCAGGCCATGTTTGTAAGTTCACTTTGCAAAAAAGCAGTTGGGCACACATTAACACATTCTTTGTCAGCATCACATCACACTGGACTTGACGTCGGAGCTGCCAATGATTTGCAATGCCTGCCTGGAGGAGTGTCTGGTGCACTACGCCTACTTCAGCAAACTGATGATTGCCAATCGCCAGCTGCGTCAATTGTACAACGAGGCTCAATTGGAGCTCTGTGAACAGCGCGAGCAAATATTCGATGATAACATACTGTTAATGACAGCGGATATGGATATGGAGGAGAATCGACAACTGCCGCAGCAGTTTGCAGAGATGCAAACGGAGGAACTGGCGCGACCCTCGCAGAGATTAGCCAACGAGGACTCGCTTATAGTATCCGAATTTCTACCCGCCACTGAGCTGAACGAGCAGGAGCAAGCGGAAATAGACCAGAGTCAGCTGCAATTTCCAAGCTATGAACTGCGCACTCTGGACTACGCAGCCGTTGAGCTGAAGCACGACAACCTGGACGAGTACAACGAGACAAATCGTTTGCTAAACACCGAGCCCAGCGGCAGTCAGGCCATCTACAAGTGCAAATACTGTCCTCTGGCCTATGCATCCCAGCAGTTCCTGAAGACGCACGTGCGCCGGTCGCACGTCTGCAAATATTGCACGACAGCATTCGAAAAAGTGAAGGATCTCAATGCCCACATACGGGACAAGCACGCGAATAGCCATCAGTGCGTTGTCTGCATGAACAGCTTCAGCACCAGCAGCAATCTGCGTGCCCATCTCAAGCGCATGCACGGTGTCCAGCTGCCAGCCCAGGTTGCCCTTCTCGACTATCGTCCTGCCCACAGGGACAACATTGAATACGATTAAGTGTCTAAATAAATCCAAAAATACCATATAGATTTCAATGCGTTTTAATTGCTTCTGGCGTTGTCCAAAATAATTGCGATTTCAATGTAACAGCTTCTCCCTGCTCCTTGTCCGTACCATCGATGTACATCGGTGTAAACTCCCTGTACGCAATGCAGACGCGACGCTCACTCACATCCTCGCGCAGCACGGCGTGCTCGAACTGATATCGAGCTGGTCCATACAGCACAATGAGCGATAGACTTGGCATGGGAATGCGCAACACCTTGCCTTTGTAGGACGCCAGCTGTGCGGGAGAGAGCAGCGGCTCCAGCAGCTGCTGCTCGTACTGGGTGACCAAATCCAAATTGTATTTCCCGGCCTGCTGCTCTTCGTAGACGTTCAACGTGAGCACGGCGTCGGCCAGACAGTTGACGGTCACGACGCGTTCGCCCCAGATCCAACAGTCGTCCACATGTGGATCTATGCTAGCACCCTTGCTCGGCTCGTACTCCAGCGAGCACTGCTCGATTGTTTGAAAGTTGCGCAGCAGCGGCACCGACTCAAAGCGATCCTGCACGTAACGGGTGCTGAGTGGGAAGCCCTCGAATGCGCCCAGCTGCAGGCGGCGTTTCTTAAAGTTGGTCTTCGGCCCATAGTTCTGCTTGCGTCGGCCACTTTGGGATACTGCCCAGGGCAGCGCATCCAAGTCGGACATCAGCTGGTTGCCCTCGTCGGGCGAAAGGAATCGTTCCTGCACTAATATGCCTGGCAGTCGGAGACCCCTCGACTTGTCGTGCTCTGGATGCGACGCCTGCACCGCCTGCGTGTCCCAGCCGGCGTAGAGACGCTCGCATTGCACACAGTAGGACCAGGGCTCCAGCTCTTGAAACTGGCTGTACAGAGAGGGCTTGGCGATTTCAAAGTCCTTCTCGCAGGTCAGACAGGTGCGCACACCTTTGCAGCCGCAAGGACGCAGTGTATTCATAATGTAATTAACTAATTTTAAGCGCAATAAGTTTGCAAATCTACGTTTCGCGAACTAAACAACACTCAGCTGACTTTTCAAAACAAGTTGGCAGCTCTGCCAACATACACGATACGATTAATGCTCACCAAAACGTGAACTAGAGGTGGAGAACTATCGATGGCACTATCGGCACTATCGATGGTGAAGCACTATCGAGGCGCCATCGATAGCAGACGTACACTATCGATAGTGGTCTATAGTTTTTTATGACGCTCAATTCGTCACAGAAAGGCCCTCCTTTGGCATCTGCATTTAAGTTTTGTGTTTAATAAATATATATTTTCATGGTATGGATAAGAAGAACGAAACGGAACTAAAATAAATACAAATTTTTATGTTTTAATATTTATTTATGTGTGCCCGCCATTTTAGTCGAGTCCGAGCTCATGATCAGTAGACTGAACAAAAAGTTTTAGATTGTGGAACTTTGGCTATTACAATAGCTAATAGCGAAATATTATTGTTGATAACGAATTGTATTTATTTTTACTTTTATAATACCTAAATTAATGCCAATTTCAAATTTTTATTTGGAATTTTGTATAAAAATTTATAATTTAACACACTATCGAAAACTATCGATAGTTATCGATGGTTTGAAAAACAATATCGTTGATTATCGATGGTGCCGACTAGAGATGGGCACGGGCCTCCTTCTTAAGGCCCGGCCCGGCCCGGGCCCGAAATAAATCTTTCTGGCCCGGTCCAGGCCCGGCCCGGTCAAATTTTCAAGAGGCCCGGCCCGAGCCCGGTCAAATTTCAAGAGGCCCGGCCCGGCCCGAGCCCGGCCCGAAACCACTATATTACCCTTTTTTTTTTAAATTAATTTTTTTTATTCATAATTTTTTAATGTCGATAAGAATCATATCGATAATAGAGATGCGTAAATGATATTAGCAGTTACTTATTTTAAAAAATAAATAAATATTTTAATAATAAATAAATATTTTTATTAATCGATATGAAAAATTTACTTTTCGGGCCTACCGGGCTTCGGGCTTTTTGCTTAGGCCCGGGCCCGCTCGAAAAAAGCCCGTTTTCGATATTCATGCACGAAGCCCGGTGATTTTTTGAAGAGGCCCGCGGGACACGAAGCCCGGCCCGGCCCGTGCCCATCTCTAGTGCCGACTATCGATAGTTCTCCACCTCTAACGTGAACTAGCTTGAAAACAATAAGCAAAATAATAATAAATTCATCCAAACCTTAAGCAGCTCAATATGTTTTTTAAAATAAAAGAATGCATGTAGCCACAAAAATGTTACCTTAGTACGAAAATCACACAAGCACAAAATAAATTATGACACAGTGAGACTCAAAAACAAAAGTGCGAAATAAAGAGTTAATTTGCGCTTATTTAATGAAGTAGCTTTTTAAACACAGCTATCACAAGCGTGTCAACTTCTGTCACTGTTATTAACATTAAAACGTATTCAATGTTGTGACAACGCATTTGGTGCTCAAATTTAATCGTCACACTGTGACATTGAAATGTGACTATCATTAATCGCATAGACATTTATCATACGATATCGCTTAAGCGATTGTATCGTGTGTGAAGCATTTCACAATTTTGGCGCATTTTGTATTTTGTGCGGCTTGCAGTATTTGCTTAATAATAGATTGTTATTAATTCAAGTAAAATGAACGATTCATGTAAGTGCAAAGTATTTAACAATAGTATATTTGAGATTTATGTGAAATTGTGTCTTCTTTTAAGTTGGCGACTTCAATGCGACACAAACGGCGACAGCGGGCGCCACCAAAGAAGCATCCGGCGAGGTTTGTTTAATGCTTTTCAATTTAATTTGTGCATTTACTACCATGCATATACAATTTACAGGGTATCATTTCGTTGCTGGTGAAACAAATTCTCGATTCACCCGAGGGCAACTTTAAGATGTTTGATGTGACTTATGCCTTGGTCTGCGCCGTGGGAATTGTGCGCAACATTGAGACGTCGTCCACGAAGATCACGTACTCTCTAGAGGATCATAGTGGTCGCATCGATGCCCATTACTGGCTGGAGGAGGGCGATGCCATTAACTCCCCCGATGTCATGATCAACAACTATGTGAAGGTCTATGGTTCTGTGCGCTCGCAGGCGGGTCAAAGGGTTCTCATGGTCTTCAAACTGCTCAATGTCTTGGATCCGAACGAGGTGTGCACCCACGTCCTGGAGGCCCTGCATTCCCGATACAAGGCCGAGGAGTACCATGTCAAGGGCGACACCGGCACGAGCAGCGCCGCCGGCATGGCGACGCCCGGCCTCACATCCAGCCAAGGCAACGCCATGGTCGCTGGCCTGGACAGCAAGCAGCTGGCCGTGTTCCAGGCCATCAAGTCCAAGCAGTCCGAGGAGGGCATACACCGCAGCGAGCTCAAGTCCAAGTTCTCGCACATAAGCGCATCCGAAATGAAGTGAGTACAGACATCTCTTGTCTCGTTTATTATACTAAATGTTCAGTTCCATGTTAATCCATGTTTGCATAAGAACATTTAACATATTTATGGATATGCAAACAGTTTTTCTTAGGTCCAAACATTTCTTATATGAAAATTGCTTAACTACGTTGTTCTTCTTTTTGTCTTCCAAAAACTAAATTTATTAATCAGATATATGAATCCAATATTCACTAGATTTGCTCAGAATGCATAAATTAATAGAAAAGCTCAGCTTGTATATTTCTAAAGTACACCCGGAATAATATTTTGGGCTTATAACTGAACAAAAATTTAATTTTTTTCGCTTAATAACAAATTTAGTGTTTGTTTTTAAATATTCCGGTATTTTAAAACGTTATTTTTGTTACCCTAAAATTATGCTTGAAAACAATTACGTTACTTATCACATCTTCACTTTTCTTTAATGCAACTTAATTATGGGTTAATTACATGGGTTATTCCCCAATATCGAATGCGACATTCGTATTATTATTATTGGTGGTAAGGTTGATTTTGAACAATTGTTCGTTTTCAAGATAATTTAAAAAAACCAAGACGTTCGCACGCGTCTCAAACAGAAGTATTTTTTTCGGCTACCATTTCTAGCACTGATTTTGTCATATAGTTTAATGCGACCAATTTTAGAATGTAATGCATTAATAATGTTTTCTCTTCTTTCTCTCTTTTTTAAATTATATATCGAAAACTGCTTGCATAACCTACTTTCAATACATATCTATGTATTAAAATGGTTTATGTTACAATCTTACTTAGTGTAATCGATAGAATACAAACGGACTATTTTGGAAGTAAATTTTTAAGAAAATGGGCAAATATATAGAATAAGTGAATTTATTCCAATGTAGAATCGATATGTTTATCGTAGTGAATTTCATCTAGCGTATATTGGATAAATAAATAACTTGAATACAGTAAACATTTCAAATTCACATATAATTATTATATATCACTGTACTTCGCTTTAAAAATATCTTTTCTTTCAGCAACATTTTGGACTTTATGATATCCGAGGGCCATATCTACTCGAGCATAGATGCAGATCATTTCATATGCACCTTGTAATACCTTCGAGTATCAGAAGGAGTTCCAAATTAATCCTTAAATCTATTTAAGTTTGAAAACTGTTGAAAATGGATTTGAATCCGCAACAAAGTGAATTGTAACATCTGCATGAATTTCGGAACATCCCAATATTTAATGTATATGTAATTAGGTTCCACTGAAAATAAGATAATATTATTATAAGAAAATAAACGGATAAACTAGAATTTTCTTTTAGAATATTTTTGTTTTCATCTTATTCTCTTGAGATTTTATTTCTTGCGTACAAAAAATTCACAGTTGGTAAATTCTTAATGCTTTTGTTTTCTACACTTAATACTTAAATGAAGTTAAACCTGTTTTCAATCAAACAAATGCTGCTTGGTGGTCAATACTAATCGTTCTTTCTTTTTTTTAACGCTTAGATGGATGCTTCCAATATGGAAAATAGTCAAAGCGCGTCGGGATGTGTGAGTGTGTGATGAGATTATTATTCAGATCCAGATCTGTACAATAACGAATTGTAGTGCAAATCAGTCTTAAGGTGGGCGTGGCTGTTTGTCAGCCGGCAACTGGCAGTTTAGATCTTGAGGCATCCACGATGGCCGCTGCTCCGTGCATAGACCTCCTCGAAGGCATGTATCAGCTCGTCCATGCCACGGAGCAGACCCTCCTCGCGATTGCCAGGCGACCAGGGGCTACGGTGATTGACACTCATCTGGGGCGGCAGCTGGCGCGACTTGGCGAAATCGATCAGCCAGGCACCCACACGGTGATCGTCGTACACAATGAATATGCTGGAGCCGACAATCTCGTGGCGATTGAAGAACGCCGACTGCTCGATGACCAGGCGCATGTGCTTCAGCCGCTTGAGGAGCTCCTTTTGCACGGACCGGCGTGCGGCAAGGAACTCTTCAATGGTCTGTGATATCTGCTCGCTGCTGCGACACGTCTTGAGATCCTTGAGCGGTGCACGGCCCCGCAGACGCAGTGCCTCAATGCGAAAGCCCTTGGAGTGCGAGGAGGACAACGATTCGCGGAAGAGCATGTAACGCAGCTTGGTTATCGCCTGTGCCTCGTGTTCCGCCTGTGTCGGCGCACTCGGGTCCACGGCGATCATCTTCTGGTACAAATCCGGGCGCAGTGTCTTGTTGCTGACCTCCGATTCCAGAAATGTGCGGCTGCCGAGCTTAATGTCCATCACACAGGGATCCTTGAAGCCAGCCAAGAGATCCTGGAGCTCAATATAATGCTGTGACTGCAGCTCACGCAGTCCCAAATACGCGGGCACAATCTGTGAAGTCTTTGGCTCCTGGGAGATCAACTGATAGGCAAGCACCTCGCTGTCCTCGATGCCAACGATCCGTTTCCGCACAATGCCCGTCGTGGTGGGCACAATGCTGCAATTGAACAAACAAAATAATTACGTTAGCTACTATTAAACTTATTATGGATCATTCAGGATGATTACCTTTCGGGATGCCCGGAGAGCTGCATCCAGCCGAGTGGCTTCGATTGCGTCTGTTGTTGTTGCTGAAGGAGCAAGGGCGTGGCAGGTGCACTCAGCTCCAAGGCATTCTGCAATTAAAGAATGGAAAATAAAATAATGAGTAATGTGTAAGTCGAGTGATGGAGTTTAAGATACTAGAAATTTGAAAATTTCAAAAAGTGTTTGATAAAATTAAGAAATAAAAAAAAAATTCCATCTAAGGAGAACAATTAATTATGTGATCAGTCTTTTTAAATTAAAAATGTATTTGAATTTATATATCTGCCAAAACTGCAAGTAGTTAACAAAAATAAGCTAAACAATTATTATTGATAAACATGTGCTTACATATTTTTCAAGAATTGAGCTCAATCATTAATAAAGAATTATAATTTTTCGGACTTTGAGCGCAATGTTACTCACTTAAAACAAATTAAGTGCCGAGAAAATTCAGTCAACCGAAAAAATTTATATGAAAACACTTAAGTTTTTTGGTCTTGCTTGATCAATGACAGCAGTAAAAAGAAAACAGAGTTGAAAGTGACAGTTTTGTCAATAATTGTTAAAGTGTTGAGCGATATTTGCAGTTGGAAATTCCGACACACCTTCCTATTAAGTTAAACCCTTGTTATTAGAATTAATATCAGCTTTAAGCTGAGTTTAGCTAAGTTCAACATGCCAATAATTGGTTATTATTATTCTAGTCACATGTTGTCAATTATCCCAGCATTGATTGAAAAAATTTCAAAGCCATAGCTCAAGTTCATTTGCCTATACTACGGGTATACCCATACATATATATAGGTATATAGCAAGGGTGCAAAAACCCAACTGATAAAGGCATTTTCACACTTGCGGCGATATCACGCCCCAGAGACAACTCGAGACCTCAGCAGAAGGCGGATCTGATGAAACTGGTTTCAGCTAACAGACACAAAAAAAAAAAAACAAAAAAAAAGCGAAACAAAAGCAGAGAAATTGCATATATTGTACTTTCTATAGCAAGAATCAAACGATTGTGGACATATTGAAGTATTGAAGTTATTATCGTCTGCTCAAGATTATAAATTATCAAAAAAAAATATTTAATATGCAAGCCCGATTATAATGTGAAATAAAAGCCAATCACTCGCTTATTGTCTGAGGTTACAAGCAGGAAGCGTTTAAGTCAAGTTAATACTGCTTGATCATCACAAATATCAAAAATATTGATGGTGGAAGAGAAGGCAGAGGAAGATACTTACAATGGCCAAGAACTTGAGCAATGACATGTGCTGTTGATTTTGATTCTGACCCTGGTCGGCTCTTTGTAGGCTCAAATAATCGGCCAGGTTGTTGCAGTTATCGTAGGGTATGGTTAGGCGCTGTGAAATAGATTAGAAGGGTAGTTTGACGTCAGTGCACTGAATTGAATCCAAAAAAAAAATTTACAAAAAAAGGTAATTTTATTGCTAATTCTTGACAAATATTTCTATTGATTTAAATATGCACTAAATCTGTTATCTGTTCCCATAATGTCACAAAAACTATTTTATTTGAAAATCTATCCCAACAAAATTAAAAAATAAACTCTGAATCACGCGTGAAAAATGAAATGAAACATGAAATGGGCAGCTTGTTAATTATACAATAAAAATGCAAGAGCAAAGTGCAAAATATTCCATTTTATTTGCGATGCCTTCAATTCGCATTTGGCTTATAAAACGACTCATTGTTTTATGGGTCTATGTGACCATACCACATACTCAATTCAATCCCTATTCAAATCTTATACTCAGTCCACATCGATATCGATGTGTGTGGCTTTTCAACGTGCCCCCTAATGAGTCACTTAGTATGCAAAGATGTTTGTATTTATTATCTTGTTGTCATTTCGGATATTGTTGTTGTTGCTGTTGTTGAAGCTTCTATTGAGTTATAAGCTTTTATATAGTAAGCAGCTCTTTGGACAGTGTCATGGTTCTAACGAATTGCGAATGAAACCTCGATGTCAAATCCGGACTGCAAATGTTTTAATTAATTCAACCGAACTAACTGTGGATTGTTGTGCTTCAATTGTTTATAAAGATCAAGTTTATATAGGCTGCTGGGCTTTGTTTTTAACTGTTATCAGTTTATCAATTATCTGTTATCAGATATCTCTTATCTTAACATGCGATAACACTGCGTCTTTTCTCGGATCAACTTTTGCCCACGAGTTGTTATTGTTTATTTTATTTAATTTTTTATGTATTTCCTTTACATCAGCTAAAAACATTTGCGTTTATGGCACTAATTCGTCACGCTTGCCCCCGCACATGATCCACTGTAGCTACAGTGTGTCCGACATTATTTTTTATGACCCTCTGTGTGTGAGTGCAAATGTTTGAATATGGCATTAACTGGCATCTAGATATGAGTATATTTACTGCGGCTATGCCAATGCATATATTGGTATAAAGATAACGACTTTCGTCGGCTTTAGATAGTAGCGGTTAGGCCAAGGTTGCCATGTGCACAGTGGTGCACCACAAGTAAATATTTTCAATGTTTTTAAACTACAACTTAAATTGGCATCTGGCAACACCGCATTGTTTAATGAGTTTGTTAAGATAGCTGCGACAGCCATTAAGCATTGTAATTGAGCAAGTTAAGTTGGCTGCAGTTGGCTCAGGTGTTAAAGGAGCTAGTTAAGTTAGCTGCACTGGGAAATTTCAGTTGCAAAGTCTAACATGAATTTAATTCGAATCAGTACAATTTTATGTATCTATGCGATCTAAATTTACAACATGAGCAAAGCATAAATGTTCTCTTAACAAATTAAGCAATTAAATGCTAATCAGTCCATTCAAATGTCAATCACATTTCATTCTTAAGGCGCAATCCAACAACGTACATTGAATTCTATTAACCAACATGCGAGGCAAAGTCAAGTTGTATTTTTAGTACAGATACAAGGCTTTGTCGTCAGCGCTGACCTTTACAACAGCGCATGCAACAAAAAGAGATAGAAGAGATAGTTAGAGTTGACAAGGTTTAAATATAGAATTCAAGCTCTATAGACGTCACTTAGATCAAATTGATTTTGATTTTCATTGAGTTAAAATAATACTCACTATAGATTTTGTAAGAGAAATCACAATTAACAATTAATGGAGACTACGTTGAAGTTGGTGCATTCTAGCACGTAGACTGTAACGGTTATTAAGGTTTTAGTACATATTTTAAGACCACAATTAGCACATGGCTTTAAATGAAGTGCTGAACAACAAAGGCAAATGTCAAAGCTTTGCCACACTCGATAATAATACTTGCATAATTATTTAATTTTTTGTGCTATTATTTAATTGCTTTTTTCATTTTTTTTTTTGTGGTTGGAAAACCTCAGCGAAACACATTTTGACAGCTAATAAAAAAAAAATAACAATAAAAATTAAAAGTAGAATGAACAGACAGGCCACAACAATAATTAGATATGACATTTGGCGAGTGAATTTGATAACAATGCAAATTGTAAACAGAAATTACAGCATATTAATTTTATGTACGCTTCAGTGAGCAGGCGCGACTTGTGCGCGATTGGCGCGCGTTTTAAATCGCGCCGTTTTATTTTTAGCTGTCGCGCTATTTAACTAACCCAACAGTTTAGCAGTGTTTATTTATGACTACTTTAAAAATTTTAGATTGCCCCCGGGCTGAACGTGTTAACTCAAAGAAACCAACGAAACATAAATAATAAAACAAAAGGAATAGCAACAAAAAAAACAAAAGAATAAAAGATACAAATAAAAAAATATATGTATACTTTTTTTTTTCTTTTGAGTAAATTTATGCACGTGACGTCAAAGCGTTTGAGCTGTTAATTAAACAGAATTAACTTGCCACATTTGACAAATTGAAATTTTTAGCTAGTTTTTTCTTCTTATTTTCCTTCATTACCCCAGATTGTCCTCACAAAGAGGCGGAGGGAGGGCAAGAAGATTACACGCACTTGACTCTCTGGCAACTTTAAGCGACAGAACCCAGTTTAAACTAGTTTCTGGGCCTGTAGGTGTAGGTGACTCAGTCACAGCTCAATATTTTTATTATTATTTTTTTTTGTAGAGCACAACCCTGACATTGGGAAACAGGATCGAAGGTGGTTGCCCAGCCCTCGTTCAAACGAATGGGGATTTAGTCTTGGGTCTGCATGGAGACGGGCGGCAGGGAAAAAGTCACAAGCTGTTTTATTTGCATTGACGTCAATGCATTGACAACAGAAGGGAAAGAGGTGAGTTGGTGGAGGAGGGGAAGAGATTGGGAGGTAAACCTAAATCAAAAACCAGTTATGGGTTATAAAACATAACGTTAAGTTAACGCATCGTAGTTACGATATCTGAAACGCGGCGAAAGAAGATGAACAACGCAGGGTCAACGAGTTCGAGTTCGACTCGTGGCTGTCCTATAAATCCGATACGACAATACGATAACATCAATGTATCATTAGAAGCTTTCATGGTTACAATAACACTAATATATCATTAATAGCTGTCAAATACTCGACTCGACACATGCTCAAATTCAATAGCTAAGAAGACTAAGAATTTTTTGTGAAATCTACAATATATAAAGAAATAACTTAACACCATCACATTACTAATGACACGCAATGAAATTTAAATTTATGAAAACAAATGATTAATTTTTTCAGATTTCGGCTTATGTTGAATTCCACAGCCAAACTACGATGATTCACTATGAAACTTCCGAAAAAAGAAACTACGTCTGAGTGACTAAATAAATTTCATTGAAGAAAGGGAATTTGATGTTAATTTAAATCCATTGAATTTGCAGGGTATTCACGACTGCCATGAACTTTACTCTACATTTAGTACACATACAGCCTTCGGCATAGACAAAAAAACCTAAGCACACTTATCAAGCGACTTGATCCATGTTCCACACAAAAAAATAAAAAACCTAAAAATAAAAATTATACAAAAATCAAAGTAAAGCTCAAATCTAAATGAATTAAATGCCATACGGCTGGAGCTGATAATACTGAGTATAGCAGCTGATGACAGCGTGGGCTAATGCACTTGACAGTTAAGCATTTTCGAGTGCTCACGGCTACACTGTAAGAAATATCACAGCTACAAGACCATAACGAGCTCTATTTTGTGTACTAATAAAAAGCTATTATGCCCGTTGCAATTGTCAGTACAGGGTATTCGATGATACGACCTATTATGACTTGGTTTTAAGGCCACAATAAGGTTAATAAACTGACAGCTGTTATAAGTGCTTGAAAGGACTTTACGAATATTGACAGCATCTTTATAATGTAAGATACAATAACAAAAGTGCCAAATTGATGAGAAATAATAATAAAAGCCTTTCAATTGTTTTCAATAGAATGAATTGATTTGTTGTCCGCCAGGGGCAGTTGTTGACTGCAACTGAATGGAACTTCTCTATACCCATCTTAAATACCCCTCTCTGTCTGTATATATGTCTAATATAATCATAAATATGAATGTGCATTGCTTAAGAGAGGCTGTTGCCAGCTTTGACTGCTTTTGTCTTAATTAGCGCCAGGCTTGACTCGTATGCAAATTGACATTACGTGGGTTACTGGAATTCCAGTGCAGATGCCATGTCAGGGGCTTGTTTACATGCCTCATAAAGAGCTTGGGCCATTGCGAATACTCGTATTCCAACAGTTGTTTCAACAAAACGAAAGATAAACAATAAAGATAGCCTGTCTTCAGAGCATGCCGAAGATTTTATACCCTTGTAAAAGTTTTAGTTTTTTATAAATTTGTTGTTTTTTTTAAATTTTATACCAAATTCAGAGATTCGAGCATGAAACTGATTGTTCCTAAAGACTGATTTAATTTATTGCATAATATGGTACATTGGTTGAGATATCTCAATCAACTAACAAGTTTTCCATACTAAACTTTAGTTTTGGATAAAGATAATACCCTCTGAAAACTGAGTGGCAAGCGGTTAGTGGCGACTGCTTGGTCACTTTCTCTGCGCTTGCTACGTTTGCTTTCTACAACACGGATGTGACTTTGCATTGACGTCACAGTCACAGACCCTCATTTTGCTTGGCTGCCTTGTAAAGCTTTCTTTTCGGCCAGTAAACTTACCTCATTGTTAATGTTGTTGTTGCTGTTGTTGTTGGCTTTTGGTTGCTCCACATTGTTGTTGTTGTTGTTGTGATTGGTTGCTGGAGCTGCTGCATTGGCCGTGTCCAATGCAATCAGTTTCCATAGCTGCTTGAGGCCAATGTTATCGATGCATGAGAAACGCAATTTCTCATGGGACCAGGCCATTGTATTGCGACTTCTTGTTGTTGCTTTTGTTGCTAACTTTGCTGCTTTTTTATCCGCTGATATTGTTGTTGCTGATGTTGTTGTTGCTGCAATCGGTCGCTGCAGCACAGTTGAAGTCATAGTAACTTTGCTTTTAGTTCTAGTTATCGCACTTGGTTTACAGTTTTACAATTTACAGTTAACAGCAGGTTATACTCGTGTATTTGCCTATTTTTTTTTTTCTCTCCTTATGCTTAACAGATTTGCATTTTCTCTTTATGTATTTCCTAGTCCGCTACGCTTTCTTTTAGGCTTAGCACATTCTACTTATTTCTTTTGCTTTATCTTTCTTGCACTGCTCACAACTACACATTTGCTTTACAGTTGTTCCAACTGCAATTACTTTTTAATCTTTTTGGCACGACAAACGCAAAACAGAGATATTAATATTTTATATGTATTTTGCTTTCTTTTTTAGACGCAAGTTTAGACGTTGCTTGCGCGTTTAGCTCTGTGAGACGACTAACTGGTTTGGCCATATGGCTGCCAGTTTTGTGCTGAAACAAATCAACGAAGCGCTCGATGAACGAAACGAACCGAACCGAACCGAACGAAATGTTCGCATGATCGTGCTCAGAGCGTAACGAAGCGAAGTACTGAGTGTAGGGGGAGGTGTAAATGAGCGGGTGCAGAACAACAATAACACAGTGTGGAGCGAGGATAGTACCTAATATTTTCTGGAGAGAAGGCAGTAAGCAGACATCCCAAAGAGAAACCTTTTTTTAAGCTAGGATAGAACTTAACGTGTGTTGAAGAGGGATTATGGCGCAATGAGAGTAAGAGAGCGAAACAAATAATAGTAAATATTCGTCGTCGAGGATAGAACTGAGCAGCCGTATAGAGAGAGAGATCCAAAGAGGACGCATTACGATAAGGTAGGGCGTGATCAATGCTGCAGTTGTTTGTTTTGATTTCTTTCTGATATTATATACTACGATCTATTTTTGAACTCTCTCCCAACACGTTTATATTAAAAAGGTGGGGCAGTTAAAACATAAAAAAAACCAGAAATATGACTTAATAAGAATATTTACAAAAAAAATATGTATAAACACAGTTTTGTATCAGATTTGCCAAAAATATTGCAGAGTTATTTACTCTTAAGTGTGACAAAATCTGTTCCGTCATCTACGAGAAAATACAATGATTCAATCGGACTACTAACGAATAATATATGCATATTATATGCGATTGGTATACTATCAAGTTATTATCAATGAATTGTAATATCACTTTTGATTCTGATTAAATCTTAAATCAAATGATTTTCATCGATTGATCCGTAACGATCAAGGACGTTGTCTGGCGGAATAAAGTTATGTGTTCAATTCTTTGTTGTTGTTTACTTGAAATTGAAAATAAACTTTCCCCAAAATATTTCCATTGCGTAGATGAGAGTTACGTCGCAAATAGATAAGATGGGATTCTGAAAACAGAACAGAAGAAGAAGAGGCGTACATATATTCGAATTTCGAATATGGCGCCATCTAAGGTCAGACTCAGACAATGAACTGTCTGGCGAGTTGTTTATCGAAATTGTTGAACTCAACTCAGGACATACCGAGTACGAGTATGGGATGGTCGGCTGATTTGCATTGCAAATATATGAGTAAATATCTGCGCAGCTTCTTGGTTTGGGAATTGGGGATTATGCAAACATCGATAAGATCTGCGCCAGTTTCTTTAGCTCAATCTGTCTATCCACCTCGCTTTCTCTCTCTATCTGTCTTGCGGGCTTTCCCACTCGGGTCTTCCCCACCCTCACCCTCACCCTCTCCTTTTTACCCACAACAGGGCAAGCGGTTCATGGCCAACTTGGTAAGGGAGAGTGCAAAATGCGCATATTTGTGGGACGGGGCCGCGATGTGCGTCAGTCCCATGTTGAGTGACATACAAACCCCCAAAGTTGAGTGTCTACTTCTACTTCTTTTTCTGCCTTACTCTGTCTCTGCCTCTGCCTCCGCCTCCGTTTCTGTTGCCTGTTGCCCTTGTACGAGTAGTTGCATGTTATATGTATGTATGTTCGATCCGATCCCATTGCTCCACATGGCAACCACATACGTCAAACACCGCCCATTGTTATGCGAAGCCAATGGCAATGCAAATTTTACGTATGCCCCATACTCAAGAACCCTCTCCGAATGCATTGAACTTTACCAACGCACTGCAACGTGGCGTATGAGTAACAATAATAACAGACTTAACAAATTTGCACGTGACCGGAGCTAAGTGCATTTTGTATTGGGCAATGGGGAATATGTACTTACATTCAAATAGAGGCTGTGCAATTCTAATGAACAAGCTAAATGTGAATTGGAATGTAGTGAAACTTCCAGCGGAAACTTGCGAAATCGTTGCAAGAATTGGATTTAATTCTGTTTCTTAATGAAATCACGAAAATTCTATTGCGTAGTACATCTACTGATGTATTCTTTATTTTTCTGGAAATCTTTGAAGCTTTATAACACTTTCTAATGTAGTTTTATTGGTAAGTCTAAGAACAATTCCGATTTCATGACACTTCTCTCACTTTCTGTTCTTAGAAACAAACTAATAATCTCAAAGACTTAATATCTTTTGCTCTGTAGAAAAGTTGCAAGACTCGAATGATGGAAAACTTAAACAGAGCTGCAGAGAGATTTACATTAATTATTTATAAGCAACAGCTAAAGATCTGTAAAATTTAATGAAAATATCACATAAAAGTTAAAGCACTGAAACTGTTTTCAGTGCTCAGTACTAATGAACTGATAACGTATTTAACCAGATGTTTGGAAATGCCAGCTTGACGTCAATCATTCAGCTTATGACTAAAAATCTCAACACTTGTTATCGCTTTGAGCTTGATAGAAGTAGAGATTTTACAGCTGTAAGTCTCAAGAAGTTCCAAAAGTACTACACTTCCTACTTAGTTGCTGTGGTTTTGTAGTGCTGGACGCCTTTCAATTCTGTGAAAAAATCAAATTAATAAATATTAATGTGACAATTTGTGCAGTTACTCATCATCAAAAGGGAAACCAATTCGCCTCGTGTTTAAGCATTTCAATAGAGCTCTAACTGCATTGATGGGAATGCATAACAATTTAGCCATCTCTATCAATGCCTCAGATCTGTTGATTGAATTGCATTCTCAGACGCGTTTCTCTCTCTCTCTCTCTTTTGGGTTATTCTGTGAGAAATGCCCAAGCCTCAAACCACTGACGTCAAACGTGTATATTTCTGAGAGAAACAACGTTTGGGGGGAATACGTTGAAGCAAACAAACGGAACATCAAAGATTACTGACATTTCTTTGTCATGATCATCATCATCAGCAGCAGCAGCAGCAGCTGAAGAAGCAGCAGCCAGATTTGCGGGGGGCAGAAGGGACGAAGGGAGGGCGTCGAGTGACGCGTGGAGTGTCTTTCTGCGTGCCTCAGTGACCATCGGTAGACGATGACAAAGGCAAAGAAACTGAGATTCCAGCGATCCATCTCCAGGTTCAGCTCACACTTCTGTTCTACCCTCAGTCTGAGCTCGTTTGACGCTTGTCTTTGTATTATACTCTACCATGTGATCACATTAACCATGCAATTAAATATGTTAAATATTAATGAGCAACATAGTTCAATTTAATTCGAAAAATATTAATTGAAGTTTTATTAAAGAAACTAATTTAAGATCATAAACTGTGATTGGTTTTTTTTATGATTTTCCTCCTCCAGTAAACGAATTAAAAAATTATTATATAATCATTTTATTATTAAAATAAAAACTCTTAACAAAAATGAAATTTGACGATAACTTTAAGACATTAGAAAGGGCAACCAATCAAATACTCAAATAACTGAATAAAAAATTGCATTAAAAATTATGTACAATATTTAGTAAGTGCAAATTAATGAAATGAAACTTCGTAATGGCGATTTCATTATTTTATAGTTTTTATTTAATGTCGACTAAGTAGAATAGATAAATTGACAATTTAATTATATTAGAAACAGTTCTCAGGACGATACGTTAGCTTTCGTTAGCTGAACTGCTGAACCGATCTTAATACTGTATACTCAAATGTTCAAGTGCTTGCTTGGTCAAATCGGATCAGTAAAAATGGAAATATACTTAAAAGTGGAGTAACCTCGAAAATTCGAAAAAATTTGAATATTTTGAAAACGTTTCCTTAAAATAATTTTTAAGTGCAATTTTCATGCTTAGCGGGCCAAAGTCCATAGCTAAAAAATATTTTGCAAAAAAAAAGTTTAATTTTGTAAACTAGTGTTATTAATGGCTCAGATAAGTCAGTGTATTAAGTCGTCGACATTCTAAAGATACTATGCTTATTTGATATATATTTTTTTTAATTTCAATATTTTATTGTTGTTGTTGTATTTTTTTGCTTCGGATTGACGCATTTGCGTGTCGTCTGACTTTTTTAATCTCGCGACTTTATCGTAGCTCTCGGGCCTGCAATCGCAATCGAAATCGGACTCCGACTCCGTCTACGACTCGCAATTGGACTGCGACTACAACAACAACAATAAATATCCCGCATCACGCTGGGCTACTGGCCAAGGGGGTGGGAGGAGGGGGGAGGACTGTTCGTCATAATTGTAACTTAATAGTTTACTCAGGTAGCATCGCTTCGTTGAGTCTTCCGCGAAGCCGTTAAATAAATTTCTTAGTTGCTTAGGAGAACAATTTGTTCATTTTTTGTTAATGTTTTGTTAATACGCACTGCTCAACAAAATGTTTGATATAATTTTGACATGGCGCTCGTTATTAATTTATAATTCAATGACTTTACTGACGTCATAGTATTAAGCTCAACCACAGCAACAACAACATCAGCAAATGTTGCCTCATTAACATGTTTGCTTTGTTGTACGAGCGTCAAGCTGCGCAGTGTGTGGGTGTATGTTCCTATGTGTGTGTTCCTAAGTCTGATTGTTAACTCTAAGCACACATATCCATAGATATAGTGTAGTATACATATACACAAATAAATATGTTCCTGTTTGTGAGCAGCCGGCGCCATACCGTTAGCTTGCTCTTTGAAAAACAAACAAGCTAAAAAAAAATTCAGTAATACAAATATTAAAACATTCTTCTGAAATATTTCAGCAAAAAGATAACTCTGTTTATATTTAACTCTGAAATGAGTTGTGTTAACTTAATTAGGTTAGAACAGCATTTTATACAAACTCGTTCTCAACTTAGATAAATATCTTTTGGATATACCAGAAAACCCTTAAGAAAGAAAATACCTTTATAATGTAAAGTTCAATACTGTAAATGCTTCTTAAGAAATATCAAACTTTTCACAAACATCTTTAAAAATTGTATTAAATAAATTTATACCTATAGTAACTTTTTAATTAGTTGTCTAACAAAGATTACCATTTTCTACTTACTTTATTGTTTCTTATCATAAATTAACAAATCGGGCTAAAAAGTTATATTCAAACTTAAGATTGTATTCTTTAATCTGTGTACAAATCTCTTCTTAAACTTTAATTAAAAGTTTTCCTTCTTAAATTTATTTATTTATTTATTTATTATAGAACAAGATTACAAATAAATGTGTAACCTAGTTTGGGTATAGCTCTGGCTTCAGAAGGCCTTTGGCTATGTTGGATGTGTCCGTATCTTAAACTAATAGTAATACTAATAATGGTGATATTTACATATCTTAAATTTAAGACTTAGAGATATATGTATTATTATTTTTATAAAATTACTGATAACAGTAATTAGTAAATCTTAATTTGTATCTGATATTATATTCCGTTTCATCTCCACCCGCAAGAAATCTGTATACAATTTGTTAATTAACCTTAAATCAATAACGTAATCATTCGATTGGATTGTAATATTTTCAAAAATAATTTAAAATACTTTAGACCTGATCGCTGATCGCTTTTATCAACTGCGTCGATGGGCCGTCTATACATATAAGGTTTTTGTGTTTTTCCATAAGCAAATGTAGATGCCTTAAATGAATACATATGTGTCATGTACATATGTGTCATGTGGCTGCGAAACGGGAAACGGGATTGATATTTGGCAGTCACTTACACATTTCAAGCCGCAACTACGTAAATCAAATGCTTCTCCGGAATATTCAACACTTGAGGATTAAAATGGCGCTAAATCATCGTATAAAAATTCTCGGTTAAAAGATTGTTGACCAATTTCGTAGAATCTCTGAATGGACTGACCAGTGACGTATTGAATAAAAAAAGAATAAGTGTAAGGTACTTTTATAGGTCTAAATTACGAAATTCCTAATTCAGCATGAAAATAATCTATATTATGTTATGTGTCAACTAACCAATTTAAATTATAAATATAAAATGAAGTATCATAATACGCTATTAAATTAATATGAATTATATTTCAATTTAAACTGAATGGATAAAAAATTAAATTAAAAATTAAGAATTATTATATTTGAGTTTGTTATTTGTTCAGATTTTCAGATAATAAAATTTCCGGTCACACACACTTTAAGTACCCCCTCATTCCTATTGGTACAGGGTATGGTAACAAATAAGCTGACCAAATACGTCAGAGAATTGTAATTTCAAATGAGTGAGAATATTGTAGCAGCAATACCGAAAAACAAAACAATTAAAACCATTAGGCATAATTTAGATTTGCTCAACATCTATTATTCTTTTCTTTCTATTTTGCCTATCTGGACATCCTGCCCCTGGTAACAGGCATTACTGATAAAGAAACTACATTTGTTTTTTCCTGCTGTGGGGCTAACAACCTGCTAATTTGTGTAGCTACACTCAGCACATTTCGTCAGTGAGTATGAATGATATTCATATCATCGTTTGAGTGTTAAGTATTAAAAATAGCTTAGTAACATGTGAATGGCGCGAGCCAAAATGATAAGGAACGCTATAAAAACATACAAAATAATGTACATATACATAATTATATGTAGATATGTATGCAAACTGAATGACGTTGTGGTAATCTAAGGTCACGCCAAAATTAAATGCTCAAATTTAATGACAGTGCTGAAAAGCAAAAAATAAAAACAAACCAACAAAATGTGCAAAAAATAAATCAATCGTAAAAATTCAGAAACCAAAAAATACAAAAAAAATGTAAAAACAACAAAATGCTATTATTCATGTTCGAGTAAGCACTTTGATGGTTCTAAATCCATTGGGCATACGATACAATACAATTGGAAAACAGCATTTCCTAAGGCATCGATCGTAACTCACAATTTGTAAATATTCTCAATATTCTAGATTTTGCTTTCAGAATCATTTAAACAATTTAATAGCGCTTATGATCAAAAATTATATATAAGGTGTACACCTTTGTTTAAATCGAAAATCAGACATGAAGGCTGCCAATGTTGTTTGGATTTGTATTGTTTACCTCACGAAAATTGCTGGATCAATCGTGAACAAATTTTATTGTTCATTTGTCATCCCACGATATATGAGAGACCTTAACGTTGGAATTTTCCAATATTTACCAATTACAACTTCTGATGTTAAACAACGAAAAATCGTTTTAATTTTATTGCCTGAGCAAACAAATAAAAACAAATTCCAAGAACTGAAGGTATCAGACCTAATCGTTTTTAACTTTTAAGCACAGTAATCGTAATTGGTTTATTAATATTTATTTGAATAGTAGAATAGACAAAACTAGGTAATTATAATAACCGAATGATTTTCTTTTTTTTTCTTAATCAAAAAATGTAATTAGTTGATTAATAAACCATTCCATTGTGTGCAAATTTTAGTTTCATAAATTAAAATCTTTCGATAAATAGATATTTAATTAAATAGCAAAAGAAATAAATTAAAAATTGTAATTCTCACTGAAATTCTGATTCTGTTTATAGACTTATAAAATAATACAATTATGATTCGTTACCTTATAAAAAACAAGGGATCTCTGCCCAATTGAGCCATTGAAGGGCGCTTGGCATTCAAACTTTGTTAATAATATTTATCTGCCTCTGGTATCCAACAAAAATTTTAAGTTTCTAGCTCTGAGATCAACGGACAGACAGACTCTACCGTTGATTTTAATCAACGTTTATTCGTTTTTCTCCAGTTTCACACAGGGTATAAAAAGTTTTATAATAGAAAACAATGACATTACAATATTTAAGTCAAACAAAAAAGCTTCGAGACAAAATACAATAAAAACAAATTTTTTTTTAACAATATAACATTAACAATAAAAAGTATGGTCCAAAAAATGATTCTAAATCAAAGCTATTTTCATTTTAAGTATTTTGGAAATTAACACTAAATAGAAATTAAAATTAATTTAATATTGAGTTAAACAAAATTTAAATAATTTAAAATAATAATATCAAAAAGTTTTCCAATGTCTGATGAAAGTCAGGTTGAAATTTGAAATTTTACGAAAAATATTAAACCATAATTGATCCGTCGCAAAATCTGTTTAACACGTGATATTCATACATTAAACTGATTAGTTCAGCAAATATAATAATTATCAGCCGATGTATTGAACTAAAATAAAATTATAAAAAGATTTACGACCTTTTGCGTTGTATCAATGACACGATTGGGCTAAATGCAATAATAATAAGGCACGTTCTATCAGAACATAGATAATGCTGACTCAAAGGGAATTAGTTCGGAGCATGGGTTCAAATGGCGTTAACCAAAATCGAGGCGTGTGATGGATGGATGAAACGTTTTTAAATCAAAAACAAAAGTGTACATAATCGAATCATATTCAATTTGCGTCAATTATACGAAAAGATTAGCCTCGCCCTAGTTTTGTTTTGTATAATAAGGCGTCTATATACTTATTATATGTATGTACATCAACGTCTGATAATACAAACAAAATACGCTGCGGGGGGCGGCGTTGAGCAGAAACAAAAATCGGAGAGGAAAAAAACAGCCGAGTCAGCAAACCCATCCCATAATCTGAGTCTGAGCTGAGTCGTCAGCTTATCAAAATTTATTTTTACAAGGCGCTGGTCCAAAAATAGCTCATGCGACACGTCAGTCGGTCAGTTTGACAGTTTGCAATCAGATGCAGGTTTTTACCGTTGATGTGACGCAATGTGACATCGTGATTACCTTTACCGTTGGCTTACAATTAATTCAAGCATCAAAATGATTGCTCAATTTATATTTTTGGGTTCGCAATAGGATTACAAGCGCAGTACGTCTGGAGTTCCCAGTTCGATCACGCTGAGATCAGCTGTCAAACGATCAGCTTATCGACACCCGACGTTGCAGCACATAATTTGTAATACTTGCCTATATGTATGGATATACTATATATGTCGGTATATCAGCCAGACAAACGATGTCGGGCACGTGGCTTCCAAATGAATGAAATGTTCGTGGAATACTTATTAAAATATCATTAGAGATACACTTCGTGTACATATTTGGGCAGCCTTTTGCCTTTTGCCTTGTGCCCAAACACAAAACAAAAAATGAAAAGCCACAAAAATATAATTAATTAAATCCATGCGAACGTCGTCAATTCGGCGAAAATTTATGGTATTCAATTTTTCATAGAAGGCAAATATTTGTCCAAGTCGAACGCAAAATCTTTTGTAAATATTGTTGTTAGCTCAAATATTTGTGCACACGAGAATGGATTTTTAGCGTTGCGCTTAAAAGTATGCAACGTTTTTTTTTTGTTTTTTAGGTAAGGGATGAAAATAATAATCAACAAAATACAAATAATTTCCATAATAATAATAATTTCCATAATTTCTAAAGACCACTAAGAAAAAGCTCACCAAAATGTGCTTTTAGGAACTGAGTCACCGAAAATGACACGTAATGTGAAGAAAGCAATCAGAGGGACTCAAAAAAATTAAAGTTATTCCAATAGAATAACATGTAAGGAAACCCTGGCGTAGAAAAGACAAAAATTGATGATACGGCAGAGTGCGGCTTTTTTTTTTGTCGCTGGGTGTATGTGCATACATATAGAAGTCTGCATATGTAGGTTTATAAATAGTTCTTAAAATAAATATTAATAAATTCGCTCTCGATTTGTTTGAATGCGTAGATTTGAGTAATGCGACTCAATTTAATTAGAATATGCAGCCGAATTCATTCAATTCAGTTGGACATGAATGCCTCTTACTTATTTACAGAACAGATGTAAATAAGATTAAACAAAGAAAATAATTTTGGATAATTAGGAAATTCTTAGTGTAGTTAAAAAAAAAACAACAGTAAGAAAATTTATTATCTAATAAATATGTAACAGTCACGAACAAATAAGTAAATAAATAAAACTAATATAGGGGGACAATCAGCAAGTCAGATGAACTAGAAAGCGCTCATTCTAACATTTTTGAAAAATGTTCATTCGGACGATACATGTTTTCATTTAGTATAATCGAAACTCACTCTCTTTTATGTATTTCTTGGACTCTCTCTATTGCGTTTCTCCAGCTATATTTCAGTCATTTTAATTGATTATAGTTTCGACTATACATTCACGAGTATAATGATGATTGATAAGACCGTTAACGAGTCACATGACCATGTCCATATTCAAATCCATATCCAGTTCTAGCGCCCTATTAGCGCGTGACTTTGATGTATCTTTTAAGGCAAACGGGAATTACTATATTTTATATAATTTATGCATATTTCACTCAAGATAACCGTAAGAGAGAAAGGGGGTAGAAGCTACTACGATCAGCTGAATGCGGCACGAGTTGAATATTTAAATAGGAGTATTATCTATGCCTTTAAATATTGATAGAAGTGTGCGTTGTGGGTGGGTGGGATTGTCGGATCGGATCGGATCGGTAGCTGGGTGTGTGCACAGTGCAAATAGCAACGATAACATCAGTTAAATAAAAACAATGCAGAAATGTAAAGTGATATCAAGTAAATAAACAATTACGAATAGGAAATATTGTTGTAAACAATTTTCTCATAATTCTTATTTACTATGCTTATCGTTAGGTAGCTCGGACTTCCCACCAATAAACAAATGGCTAATTGTTATGTTCATTTATTTTTTCTGTTTATCTATTTGCTTTTTCAGGTGTTAAGGTAACAAAAATTGCATTATACTGATTGCACATGAAACCCAAGGAACTACCCATATTATAGATATGCTTAACATCTAAAGGGCGTGACTGCGTATACTTAATATGGGCAGGCATATCGATAATGATTTTTGGGGGGCCTGGCAATAGCTCTGCGATTCTTACTTATAAAACAAACGCACTCGGCACACTCAATTTATATTGCCTTTGGCTTCGAAAAGGTTCCAAGTTGTTTTACAAGTGAAATAGAGTTATATAACAACAATAAATAAATCGATTTTATACAAAACGTCAATAGAAAATGTTTAATTGTTTTGATATTGTCTCTTCAATTCTTGAATATTATTTATGACATATTATTCATGTATTGAAAAGATTATACAATCATCTTTTAAATTCCAGTTTCTCAATTATTCCGCTTAAGTTTGCATCAAGAATTCGAACCGGTTTTAAGCCCATAGAGTTGAACTATAAAACGAACAATTTTAATTCTGATCCTCTGAATTATTGTTGAATGAATAAGATACATTTAAGAAAACAGCAATTAGTAAGTGTGCAAGCTTACTGTCGAAAAAATTGGAGAAAGTAAATGTTATTTTAAAGCAAACTGTTCAAATACCAAAATAATTGCTGTTGTAAAATAATCAAAAGATATGTCGACGTTCTTGAAATTTTTAAAATATGTATAATTTTATTACTTTATATTATTTTTAGAGTGAGACTTATCGAATTTATTAAATATATTTTTTTACACTTATTAAATACCTCGTTTTATTTATTTTACTAAATTTAAAATTTTATAAAATTTTTGAACAAAATATGTTTTTGTTTTCAAAATTGGATAACACGAAAAATAAAAAAAAGCTTGTTATTTAACAAATTTTTAACATAAGAAGCTCTTTATTTACCATTACATTTCATAGCATTACTATATCATATTAACCATCAGTCGATATTAAATATTATCATCGGAATGTCGAAGATAATAAATATTTTTCTTTTTTATAGCTCGAGAGCTAACCAAGATGTCCAACGAAAAGCCAGAGCAACCCATCTATCTGATCAACTTTGAGGATTATCTGAGACCCAAGAGATCTCACAAGACAACGCCGCTGCAATGCTTCGATAAGCCCAAAAAAACAACAACCAAGTGTTGCAAGCTCTATGAACGCCTCAAGTTAGTGCGATGGTGTCGAGAGATACAAACCGAACTCTCGAAAAGATTGGAGCAAGTGCGTCTGCCCAGATTCTTGAACTTTCTACGAGAGCGCAACGATGATGGTTTATGCAAACCCAAGACGGGTTTTGAGATCTACTGTGAAATGTCCAGCATCCACGGATTCCATCTGTTTGTGGGCGCAAAGACCTGGCAGCGTGTTCTTTGGTGGATCTTCATATGCACGGCGCTGCTGCTCTCGCTCCTGGTGGTGATCATGTCACAGTCAATGACGGCGGATACGCCAACCATACGCTACATCGATAGCATGATGCAACCAAGTGCCGACCAGCCAATACCCTTTCCCGCCTTAACTATTTGCAGCTTGAATCGCGTGTCCAAGCGGAGTCTCTTGACCAAGGCTAAGGAGTGGCTGGTGGCAAAGGAAACGCTGCAACAGCTGCCCTGGTTAACCAGACGCAGTTTAGGCCCAGTTAATGAGACTTTGTTAAGCAATTTAAACTTGAACAACTCCACTTGGTCAGAGGTCTTGGAGCAACTCTCGCCACGAGTATGTGAAACACAGCTGTTGAGTTGCCAGTGGCAGAATCAATATCAAAGCTGCAACGAGCTTTTTACCACCACTTGGAGCTACACCGAAGGTCGCTGTTGCAGCTTCCGAAGTCAGCCAAAGTTCGGCATCTCCATCCGGGGATTAACCATACGTCTGGCTGCAATGCTGGAGGATTATGCCAGCACTCTGACTGCCACAGCTGGATTTGAGCTGCTTATCCATGAGGCGGGAACGGCAATCGATGCTGCCACACAGCGCGTCTTTTTGCCCAGGGGCACGGAGTCCCAGCTGATGGTGAATGGCTTTGGAACACATGCCTCCTCCTACCTGGGCAACCTGCCCATTCGCAAACGTCGTTGCTTTCTGAAGGATGAACGGAAGTTGTTCCATTTTGCCAACTACAGTCAGGATAATTGCCTAGCCGAGTGTCGAAGTCAAAGGATCTATCGGATTTGCGATTGCGTGCATCCACATATGCCCAGTAGATGGTATTGGCCTCAGTGCCAAGTCGAACAATTCAAGTGCTTGCAGCAACAGGGTAAAAACTTAATCCACTCATCCAATTATCACAGGATTGATAAGTATTTCTTTTAGATCTCAGCTGGGAGGATCTTCAGTTGTACTGCAACTGCTTGCCACCTTGTGAGTTCATCCGCTATGAAGTTCACAGCGATGTGGCCAACTTGGATGCCACTTATACTATGGCTAACACTAATGATGGTTTCTTGTAAGTGAATATATATTTTATTACCGGAGAAACTTTCTCACATTTACGAATAATTATTTCATGCGACAGCAACTACTTGAATGCCTCCGATGACTTGATACTTCACATTTATTTTGACTCGATGAGCGCCGAACAACTACGATTGGATGTCTTTGAGAACTGGCTGACCTTTATAGGCAAGTACAGTCAAACTGTTCTATGACGAACTTAATAACAGGGGAGGACAATGATAAACATGCAGTCTTTGAAAAAAGTTCATATCCTTACACACTCTTTATAAATTCAAAACAGATGAGACACTTAAGACAAAAAAAAGTAGAGAAATTGATTTGAAAAATTTAAACAGATGAAAGAAATATAATTATTTTGCTACAGAAATTTGCGAAATTTTGTTATAGAGAAATTCAGTTTAAAAATATGAGAAAAACATCTGAACTGTGAAAAAGCGCGCCTAAGAAAAAATATTTCTTTATAAACGTTGTATCATAAAGTTAATACGTTAAAGAGAAGTTAATAATCGTATGATTGAAATGAGATCGTTTTAGAGAAGTTCGTTTACAGAAGTTCTTTTGAATACAAGAAGGGATTTAAACAAAAATATAATTAAATGGGAGTAATAGAAAAGTTGTTTTATAAATAAAGTTCACATTTACAAATTTAGAGAAGTTCAACCACAGAGATCAAAATGAAATTATTAATTTAGAAAGTAATCTTTGTAAATAACTCAAAAATATTCTTTATAAAAAAGAAAGACTGGAAACACAAACGAAAGTTGATGAAGGTTCGATTATTCACTAAACTTTCTAAGTACCCTAAAAATCGTTAGGTATAGAGAAGTTTGACTGTTTGACATTAACAAGCCATTAGACCCATGCTTATATTTTTACTAAGTATATATCAATTGACAACGCGACAGGCACCTTTGGAGGCATCACGGGGTTGTTTATGGGCTGCAGTTTCGTGTCGGTCTTCGAGCTGATATTTTTCATGTGTGTGCGACCCACATGTAACTGGTTGCTCCGACAGCAAGTACGCTATCGAGTGCGACGCCGACGTCGTCTTCAAATTAGGGCGACAAACGGTAATTAGGACAGGCTAATTAGCAGCTGCTCACATTTGTTGGCCAAGTTTAAGCAGTTGCCAGACGCAGTTCCAACTGGTCGAAATGGCGTTCAAGAAGCGACGCATCTTTGATCTGCGCGTGGTGCAATCGCAGCAACTGGAGAAGCCGATCCATGGACACCGGAACAGGAACAGCAGCAGCATCACAACCCACTCTGAACGCAGACGCTTTCAATTAAATCAGTTGCAACAGATCAGGAATTGGTTTACGGAAAGTCTGCGCAACTATTGTCAGACGACATCGCTGCATGGCTTTAGCTACATCACGCGCCAGGATATCAGTCGCAATGAGCGATACTTTTGGCTGGCCATTGTCCTCGCAGCCATTGTTGCCTCGATAACTCTGGTCCTGGTCTCACTGTATGCGAATCGCGAGACGCCCACGGTAACGGTCATCGAAAGCTCGCACTTTCCCACCTGGAACATACCATTTCCGGCCGTAACCATTTGCAATTTCAACAAGATCTCAAAGACAAAAGCCTTGAGTTTGCTGAAGAACATGTAAGATATATAGATATATAGATTATTTTATATTTCATTTATTTATGATAAACTAAGGGTATTGAGAAGCTGTGATAAAATAATAAAGTGATAAATTTGTTACACTGTAGCTAGTGAATAAAGTTTTTAAGTTTCTGTCATCGTATTTGCTAAAAATCAGCTATTCCCCAGTTAAATGAGTTCTATTTCAATGAACAACTGTTTTGTGAAAAGCAGCGGTGGGCACGCAATGGCTCCGGGAGCCAGCGGCTGCTAACGAATTCAGATCTCGTGCCCACTGCTCTTTATTTCGCTGACGCTCCAACGTTTGGTGTCACCCTCTCTTACTCTAGTCTTTTTTAATTCTTGCGCCACAATAAAAAAATCATGTTAATCATGTTAAATTAAAACCAATTTTTTTATTTTACTTAATTTATTTAGATTTAAATTCTGTCCCTGTTCTGAACACTTTCTAATTTTGGCAGATCGGCGATTCTAACCATAGAGCACAAGGACCAAGAAAAACCAATACCTTTTACATCCAATACCAATACCAACTTCAGGGCATTTTTAGTTTGATAAATTGTTTTCTGTACATCACTTTATCATACTACAAAATTATCATTCCTTCTGAATACCCTTATTGTGTTATATTATATTACTGCTCGTTATTTCATACTACAGTTGGTCTTAACTGAGAATAATTTGCTTAAATTTGTTTCTTTTCCTCGCCTCTACAGGCAACTGCCACCCAATGTAACAAGTCAGCATCTGCAGCAGCTTTTCAACTTAACTCTTCTCCCAACGGGCAACACAATCAGCAACAACTCCCTGCAGATCTATGATCAGATATTAAAGCACAATAACATCACCTTCACCGAGCTGACGAATCAGCTATCGCCCGACTGCTTGCAAATGATTTCTCGTTGCATCTGGAAGGGCATCAATACGCGCTGTGAGAGTCTCTTTCAACGCGTCGTCACTTTGGAGGGAATTTGCTGTAGTTTTAACTATTTTGGAGCATTAACAAATAATTTTCCCAAGTAAGTTGAAGTATAAAAACAAAAATTCAATTCAAATGATTGAGTGGAGAGACAAAATAAGAGATATTAGTAAGCTAAGTATTTGGGCTCAGGATATTCTTATTGTTGAGTGCGCTCGACTGTAGCCTCCTATCACTGCGAGCGAAACGAGCAGGGGGCCTTGTTTTCTTTGCTGTTAGAATTTCAAAGTATAACCATTTAATGTGCCTCATAAGTATTTGGAACAAAGTTTACTTTACTTTTAATTGATAATTGGATCGTTTTATACGTAAATGAACAAGCTCAACTTTTGGGCCTTTGGTTTTTTCTTTTAATCAATGAATATACATTTATTACAATGTTCGGAAAGTGTAAATAAGTAGAAAAGTGAACACATTTATTTATTTTCTTCAAACAGCGGAACAGCTCTAAGCGTAAATAGGAAAAATTGAACAAAAGAAATTTGGAATGATTTTGTTCTGTACAGATATCGATTTTTCTAACTGAAAAACAGCTTCAATTTCAATTGGGGTTGTGTGTGGATTCTACACACTCTAATTGATCGTATTTAAATAAGCTCTATGACCAAAAATGTACTAACTTTTTGTATGACAGAAAAATTGCATATCAGGTGCCAAAGCGACCGTATCGTGTCACTGGCTGTGGCTATCCAACTGGACTATCCGTGATGCTCGATCCAATGGTCTCTGATTATTATGGTACATTCTTTAGCAGCTTTGGGTTTCGCTTACTCATCCATAATGCCCACAATTTTCCGGATGAGAACTCGGAAACGAAGGTGGTCACCTCAACCCGGGAAAGTTTCGTGAGAATCAATCCAGAGTCGACCTATGCGACTAGCGATATACGTCTGATGGACTTGAAGTGGAGGAATTGCCTGTTTGGTAGCGAACGTAAGTTGCATGGACTAAGGAGATACTCCTTCATCAACTGCATGTTCGACTGCAGGATGCGGATGACTCTGAAGAATTGTGGTTGCCTGCCCGCCCATGTGGCAAACAACGGGAGCTACAAGATCTGCGACGTTTTACATTTGAACTGCGTCATTGAGAGCAAACGTGAGAAATAGAGAGTAATCTAAAATGCAATTACATCTAATCATTATCTTTACCCATTTTCATTTCAGGTCTATATTCTCGCGCTCTGGCCAATCTGGATTCTCCGCTCTCTATAGTTCGTCATACAATCAGCTTTCCTTGTGACTGTCTGCCAGATTGCGAGTCAAATCTTTATGTCTCCGAGAGCACCATGGGCAGGCTGGATATTAACTACTCTACCAATAAAATGACCACCAGGTAAGTTCACATGGCGTCACATAGTAAACATTCGATTATCAATTAAATTACCTCGATAGTCGTTTGAAAATCAATCTAGTTAATTACATCGATTCTCTTAAAAATTCGACAGCATTAAATTCAGTTAGTTATGATTTGAGAAGTTGATTTAAGTTAGCTTTGCAATCGCATTGATTAAAAATCAATATCTTAAAGCAAAAATTCATTTATTTGAACAAACTTAATAAAATTGTAATACAGCATTATCTTAGATCAGCAGTGGGCACGCAATGAGTCAGCGGCTGCTAGGGCATTCATATTTCGTGCCCACCGCTGGTTTAGATGCCAAACCATGATCAAAATAAAATTTACAAGACATGACATTGCTTAAAGATCGGTTTAGTTTTGGGTAAATAACGAAAGTTTAAAGTTGGTCAATTTTTTGACCTGGCAATTTTACAGCCGTTATTAAAAAGTTAACTTTACAATCCATAGTTCCAATCACACGGATAGCATACTGGTTCACGTTTTCTTTAGCGACTTGATGTCCACCAGATATCGCATGGAGATATTTCAAAACTGGCTGTCAGCACTCGGTGAGCAAAATATTCTTTAAAATCTATGACTTTATAAAAAGTTAACTTTGATGATGATTTTATCATTTATAGCTTCATTTGGTGGCCTGCTTGGACTCATTCTTGGCTTCAGCATTGTTACTGCCTTTGAGTTTGTCTATTTCCTTACTTTTCGACCCATTTTTAACTACATCAACAGAGATAGAGACTAATTTTCCAAGAGTCTTAAGTGTTCTTTATTTTTTAAATTTGATTTCCATGTCATATTATTTGTTTATGAACAGCTGATTTAATTTGTAAGATCGCAATAACAGCGCAGATTCGCTTTAACAAATACTACTTATATGTATTACTGATAAGCAAACTAATATTCTGTTAATAACAGCATTTTGAGTTTGCGAGTACGTAGCTCAGTAAATAAAAGATATTGCCGCTGTAAGCAAAGTGCTTTTAAATGTTAAATTCATTGTGATTTTGTGTAATTGCAGATATGATTATGTTTATTGCATTGCAAATTTAATAAGCACAAATTTGTTCATAAGAAACTGTTAACATGTTAACATTTTAAATAATGTCGATTGTAGCTCTGCTATCAATAACATTTTAAAGGAAATCTTTAATCGTTTCGCGTATCAATTTACGATTACCGATAATCTAATAGATAATAAATTTAACTAATAAATTCAAATAAAAATGCCTAAAAAACACGTGATGTTTATTTATTTGAAATAACCCAATTTGTTAACCTCGCCAACCATGGCCACAATGGAGTCCAACAGCTCCTCGCTGGCAGGTATGATTTGATTGGCGGGCAACTTGAAACCGGTCAAGATGCTGTTGCCAGAAGGACGCAGCTCGTAGCAGAAGGCCATGCGCACATCCTGAATGCCATAGGCCCAGTCCACACTGGCACCAGCTGCCGGGTAGATGGCGTCATAGATGTTGCCACCGGTGTACTTGGTATTGTAACGCTGGGATACTGCGGCAATAGATGCATCAAACACTTTCTTGAAATCTGCGACATTATCAGGCAAATCAGCGGTGTGGCCATACGGATACAGCAAGAACTGAGAGTAGGCATGGAACGAGATGTACAGCTGGATCTTGCCCTTCAGCGAGGCAATGTATTCGGACAGAGAGAGAGTCTCAATTTCAGAGAACGCCGAGGGTCCAGCGTAGGTGTCCGTACAGGAATTGTTGCTGGCGCCCACCTCGTTCCAGTGGAAGCCCCAGTTGCGGTTGGGATCAGCTCCGAAGCAGCTGCCATGGGGAGCGCGAGTCTTGCGCCACATGCGATCCTTAGTGTGAGTGTAGACGTATCCATCGGGATTGGCATGGGGAATCACGTACCAGTTATAGTTCTCAGCCAACTGCTTAACGGAGTCCAACTTGGAGGTCAGCAGCTGCTGAATGATGAAGGTAGCGGCAGCTGGAGCGATCCATTCGCGAGCATGGATGCCAGCCTCTATAAAGATTCCAGGTTTCTCAGAGAGGCTCTTGGAAATCTTCACACCCAGAATAGGGCGACCTTGATAGGTCTTGCCACCCTCGATCAGTGTAACCACATGGGGGTATTGCTTGGCCAGTGAAACCATCCAGTTGTAGGTGTCTTCCAGTTCATAGTACTGCTCCCAGTTGTACTCCTCGGTGGCACGTCCCTTGATGGCGACTTTCTCATCGACTGCGTCCATTGACTTTTGGAAATCCTTCGACTGCAGTTCGTACTTGATCTCAGCCTTGCCCAGCAGCTCCAGGAGATCGGGCACCTTGTGTGGTGCCACAACCATCTGGACATCAGCGCCCACAATATGAACACCGTCCAGGAAGAGAATGGAGTCCGTGGCGCTCTCCAGATCCTTCAGGACGGCCAGTTGAGCCTCGTTCTCCGCATTGGCCTTGTAGAGGCGATAGTTATCGTAGCGAACACATTCCGCCTGGCTAACTCCGACGGTGGCCAAGAGGCCCAAGAGACCGAATAGAAGACACTTGTTCATCGACATGGTTGTCGTTGGTATGAGGTTGCGGAGAGTACATAAGTGGCTTATATAGTAGATTGGGTTTTGGTCATAACGTTCCTGATAAGCGTCGATAAGGCGTTTAGCCAAATCTTATTTATAACCCTTGGGCTTACACTGTCACCTCTCTTGAACACAAATATAGTAGAAATATAGTTATCTGCGTCCGAAACTTATCAATGCTACGATTCTCGGAGTATAAATTACGACAAACACGTATCTTATATAGAAAATCAACAATGTTCTCGTAAGTTTCTTAAAAGCAAGAGTTATATTTGAGCTGGTCATAAACCACTTGGGTTTAACCGTGACCGTTTATCAAGTGTATTATTGAATGACTGGCAGTCTATAAATTGAATACGTTGAATACGCACTAAAAAAGACGCTTTTCAGTTGAGTTCTTTGAGGGACTTTCAAATTGTTTTCACTATTAACAGATTAAGGATTTCTTAGTTCTTAGAACTTGACTGAAAAAAAGATTAAGTTATCAAAAAAAACTCCAATTTTCAGAGGTGCTGAATAGCTGGCAATACATACATATCTTATAAAAAAAAACCTCTTTACGAGGTAAAAGTCTAGTGACGAAAACATTTTCATGGCCCAAAATTTCTGATATCCCATTTTGTGACGAACAGTATTAAATTTTACACATGAATTTTTAAATGTAACTTAATGTAACTTACTTCATGTAAAGTTTGGTATCAATGGAAAGGTCTTTTGAATTCCTATCAAATGATACAAAAATTTTCTTAACTCATTAAGAACCCATTGATAATTTTAATTTATTGTAAAAGTCAATTTTTTTGACTTTTTTCCTGAGTCTCAAACAAAAAATGTTTTGATGCAAAAAGTTTCTTCAAACAATTTAAATAGTAACTGCAAAAAATTGTTCAAATATCTCTTCGCTAGTATTTTTTTTATAATTTTTTGCATGTACTGGACCATTATTAATGGTCGGGGGCTCAAAAAAAAAGCTCTCTCCGGATTCGAAGTCGGATGGCCCGGATCGTAGTAATTTTTGACCAGAATATTTATGGCCTCAGCTCAAACTAAAATATAAAAGAAGTATCAAAGAGGAACATAGGATCGTCAGTCATGGTTAAACTGATATCTTAAGGGGTATTTTTATAGTTTTGTGTGGTTGCCCAATAGTATATTTATTTATTTTTCAGCCCTTCAGCTCTTATTGATGCGCATCAATCAATCATATTTTGACAGCCCTTGTCGCACTTTGACATGCGATTTGATTGATGGGCAAACTAAATGCGCTTTCAAAGTGCTCAAAGAAGTGCAATAGAATGATTCGAGAACTGATTCCATTCGAGAAAAGACGTCGAGATGGCTCAATTATCTGAAGTGGAGTCCAATAGTCGCCGACTCTTTAGAGACTTTCTGCGCAACAGTTATATAAGTGGACTGCAGCCCTTTCTGCTGGAGACGTCAGTGTGTTATGCCAAGTGAGTGAATTCTCCAAATCTCTCTTTGTTGTGACTTGGCTAATTCGAGTTCTGTACTGTGTATTGACAGAGCACTCTGGCTAACGTTTCTGGCTGTGATTGTTGTTTCGACCCACATCGTTATCGTCAATCTGACACTTGAGTACATCCATCAACCCACTGAGATCCACATGGCACCCAATCTGGTGCATGTGGCAAACAGTCCCTTTCCCGCCATCGCCGTGTGCAGCTCGAATCTGATCAGCAAACGTCAAATGCAATCTTATGCTGCCAAAATGTGAGTCCTTTATTTCGAATCTCTTTACTTAAAGTATCCCAACTTGTTAACCTCCCCAACCATGGCCACAATGGAGTCCAACAACTCCTCGCTGGCAGGTATGATTTGATTAGCGGGCAACTTGAAACCCGTAACGTAGGCAGTCGAAGAAGGACGCAGTTCATAGCAGAAGGCCATGCGCACATCCTGAGTGCCATAGGCCCAGTCCACACTGGCTCCAGCTGCCGGGTAGATGGCATCATAGATGTTGCCACCGGTGAACTTGGTGTTGTAGCGCTTGGAGACGGCGGAAACGGCTGCCTTGAAGACCTGCTCGTAGTCCTTAACATTGTCAGGCAGGGCTTTGGTGTGGCCATAGGGATACAGCAGATACTGAGAGTAAGCATGAAGCGAGATGTACAGCTGGATCTTGCCCTTCAGCGACTTGATGTATTCGGACATCGATTTAGTCTCGATCTCAGAGAACGCCGAGGGTCCAGCGTAGGTGTCGGAGCAGGCACTGTTGCTGGCGCCCACCTCGTTCCAGTGGAAGCCCCAGTTGCGGTTGGGATCGGCTCCGAAGCAGCCTTTGTAGGGAGCGCGAGTCTTGCGCCACATGCGATCCTTGTTGTGGGTGTAAACGAATCCATCGGGATTGGCATGGGGAATCACGTACCAGTTGTAGTTATCTGCCAACTGCTTAACAGACGCCTCATTCGAGGTCAGCAGTTGGTTGATGATGAAAGTAGCGGCGGCAGGAGCGATCCATTCGCGAGCATGGATGCCAGCCTCCAGGAAGATGCCGGGTTTCTCGGCGCCGCTCTTGGAAATCTTCACTCCCAGAATAGAGCGACCTTCATAGGTCTTGCCGCCCTCGATCAGTGTAACAATTTGGGGGTATTTTTTAGCCAGGGATTCCATCCAGCTGTAGGTATCTTCCAGCTCGTAGTACTGCGCCCAGTTGTACTCGCCGCCAGCTCGCCCCTTGATGGCGACTTTCTCATCGATTTCGTCCATTGTCTTTTGGAAATCCTTCGACTGCAGCTCATACTTGATCTCAGCCTTGCCCAGCAGCTCCAGTAGATCGGGCACCTTGTGTGGTGCCACAACCATCTGGACATCGGCGCCCACAATATGAACACCGTCCAGGAAGAGAATGGAGTCCGTGGCGCTCTCCAGATCCTTCAGGACGGCCAGTTGAGCCTCGTTCTCCGCATTGGCCTTGTAGAGGCGATAGTTATCGTAGCGAACACGTTCCGCCTGGCTAACTCCGACGGTGGCCAAGAGGCCCAACAGACCGAATAGAAGACACTTGTTCAGCGACATGGTTGTCGTTGGTATGAGGTTAGCGAAGGTGCTGGTGGTCTTATATAGGCCGCGTTTCTTGTCGCTAGATTCTTTGTCTGCGATAGATTGCGGCTGATAAGTGAATGGTGGGCATCTTATTTATAGTCCTTGCAGTTTGTCAATCTTATGAGCTTAAAGTAGGCGGATAACATACCAACACATACTAAATATATATGTCTTATCAAATAACACCTTTACACTATAAATCATCGAATGTGACGCGCACTCGAAATTGCAACTCGATTTTTATTTTTCTTTATGAAATCAATATTTATATTCAGTGAAATCATAAAGAATATGGGACTTTTCAAATCTGATTCCTAAACAAACATCAATTCTTCAGTTTTCGAAGCTTTGCCCTATTAATAACAAATATTATTAATGTTACTGGTAGGGTATAATTAATTTGTAGCAATTTACATATGTAACAAGGAAAAGCAGTTTTGATTTAATTTAATCTAACCAAGTCCGTCTGACTGGCCCTTTGTACAAGATCAGAGTACATACAGTGTTCCACTAAAGTCTTCATACACCATAACTTTGTTAAATTTTTGATGCAGGTTTCTTATATTAATATTTTATTCATTTAATTTCCTTTCGAATGATACAAAAATTTCTTTAACCCATTAAGTACCCATGGAAAATTTTGAATTTTTGTAATTTAAATTATTCAGCTAGATTTTCAAAAAATCATAAAAAAATACTAGAGAAGAGATTTTCGAAGATTCTTTTTGTACTCACTTTTAGAATTGTGTGAAGAATTTTTTTTTTTGCTTAAAAAATTTTTTTGTTTGAGACCGAGGAAAAAAGTTGAAAAGTACACTTTTACAAAAACTCAAAAATTTCCATGGGTACTTAATGCGTTAAAAAAAAAATATTGTATCATTCGAACGGAATTTAAACGAATAAAAGATTAATTTAAGAAACCTGCATCAAAACTTTCGAAAATTTGACAAAGTTGTAGTGTATGAAGACATTACTAGACCACTGTATTAGAGATCAACAGAACTGAATTTGACACGCAGATGTCCCTCAAGAATTTTCAAACAACTGACATATCCAAGCGACTAGAGCAGATATTTTATTCATTATTGTTATAATATAAAATTACTATAAATAATAGTAATAAATTAATACAAAATCTAGTCGCCGTCACAGCGATTAAAATTTTGGTAAGCAATTAAAATAAAATAGGAAGAAATTAAAAAATAAATACAATATTCTTTTTAAATAATATATGATTATAAAATTTTGTCAAAATACTTACAAGACTAACTGTATTTAACTTAATTTAAGAGGTAACTTATAGTCGGAGAGTCGACTTGTTTTTAGCATGTCTTGGCAGAACAGACTATTTGAATTCACGCTCGACTTGCATGCTAATGTCCAATCTAATCGACAGCTTTGTTCACCAGTCTACAATGAATCCACCAGACGACCAGACAGGCGGCGTCTCCCCCCCATTGGCTCTAGATGTGGACGAGATGGCGCGCCGCCTGCTGGTGTTGGCCAACTTCTACCTGAGTGCCCACGATGAGTCGCCGCTGGATGCCGTCGAATTGGGTCAACTACATCGGCTGCTCAACAGTTACTACAATGGCAGCGATTACTCGGTGCATGACATATTGCGGGAGCTGTCGCCCGACTGTGGTGACTTGGTGCTGCGTGGGATTATCTACGGCACGCCTGTGAACACAAGTCAACTATTCCTCAAGCGTGCAACCTCGTCGGGTGTGTGCTGCATATTTAACTATCGGCGTCCAAGCTATTCGCAATATCCGTGAGTGTACAATGCGAAGAATTGCCAAAAATAGTCGAAATTTGTAAAAAAAAATTTTATTGTAGATCTAAACGTGATCAGGATGATGCTGAAATGGCTGCTTTGCCCGAGATAATCTTCGAATCCAATTCCATACTGAATGGCGTACAATTTGTGCTGCAGGACACAACAACGGATGATTATACACAAACATATTTTAGCAATACGGCATTTCGGGTAAGACATTGAATTTAGATAACTTTATTTAAAATTGAAATCGCGCATGAATACATTTATCGATAACCGTCGTTAAACTTAAAAACAGCGATATCGATTTACATAATAGAAGCTGTATCATAACATTGTTATTTTATGTTATGTTTAAATATGTAATTAATTTAACGTTTTTTCCTGTTTAACTTTACGTTGTTTCGTCTTATCAGCTGCAAATATTTCCTCAGGAAGATTATGCGACAGTTCAGTCCAATTCAAATGGCGAAATTCTCGTCGATCACAACACCATTGTGGAAGTACCTATACAACCTAAATTCTTTGACAGCAGCGTAGCGGTGCGTGGTGTAACTCCTCAGACGCGTCGCTGTTATTTCCCCGAGGAAGGCAGACGGCTGTTAAATCAGTAAGTGATAACAGCTTGGTTTCTTAAATGGTACAGTGACTTCCAATTTATTTGACCCACTACTATTACATATTTTAAATGTTAAATAAATTTATCTTTTATAGGGAATGATATAATATAAAATCTTAACTCACATTTGTTAATTAATATTTACACTTAAGCAACATATTTTGCTTTAGATATATGCAATCCAACATGTATTCGTACACACTTTTTTTTACTTTAACAGCTACATATGTAAGTAAAGTTTTCACAGTAAGAAATATATTTGGAAAGGTCGTTTAAATTCCGTTTGAACGATACAAAACTTTCCTTAATCCATTAAAAATTTTGAATTTTTGTACAAGTCTACTTTTATATTTATTGATGCAAAAAATTCTTCAAACAATTCTAAGTAACTGCAAAAAAAAATTTTCATAAATCTAAAAATTACTATTTTAATCCCTTTTTCCTACTTTTTACACAAAAAGTGGCTTTTTAGCAATTTTAAAAAAATCATGAAAAACAACGGACAAGAAACTGATATCCTAAGATCTCGTGTAACCGATAAACAAAAACTAAGATTTCAACTTAACCGAAATCGCAACTGATACCGATATTTGTTTCAAGCTAAATAATTACTTGACTTACTGTAAATCACTTATGCCTTGCAGATCCTACTACTCCCTGGACGAATGTGTGTTGCTGTGCCGCATAGCGAGCATGGTGTCGCACTGCGGATGCGCCTCCTCCCCAATGGCAGGCAGTTCCATAAACGTCACCTACTGCACGCTGCTGGACCTGCCCTGTCTGATGAGGTGGAAACGCATTTGGCATGGCTTCACCGAGTATCCGTATGTGCAGCTGGATGGTCAGGATGGTGAATCCAGCCTGGAACAATGCCAACATTGCTTGCCAACCTGCGATGGCGTCAACTTTGATATCGTTAGCAATGTGTCTCCACTTCGTAAGACTTACAATTCAACCGGCTATTTTCATGGTTTGCTGTAAGTCAACTATCTATCAACTAGCTATCTTAATATGCAGCTATAATTTACTCACAGAAAGGGATTGACTAACGATCGACCTTTGTCCATCATCAAGTTGTTCTTCAGGCTACGTTTTGCCCAAGCCACACAAATGGATATGGTTGGAGATTGGGTTGTGTTGCTGAGTTGAGTATGCCCTACAATTTAAATCCACTGATAATGACTTGTCTTAGATTGGAGAAAGAATAATTTAGAATTTCTTAATAGTAAAAATAGTCTACAATTTAAAAAAAAAAAAACAGATGTCTGGAAGCATTTTTAGAATTTCATTGAAATTTGAAGATTAAACTTAGTTAAGATATATCACTGCGGACGGCAGTCCGCGCTAGTGACGAAAGCAGCACGAAGGGTGCGAAGGCGACTAGCATATATACACAGGAAGAATGGAAAATTTGCTATGACTGTCCGATCGGGTCGAGTTATGTACCGATCGAAAGGTATCAATTTTACTTACAAATGTGCATACTAAGACTTTTGGAAACTTACCTGGTTCGTGAGATAAACAGGTGTTAGTGGGAGGGGAAAATTTTAAATTATTGGAGCAAATGGGGCCGTTGGAGCCTTTTCGATTTTTATTTTAATTTTTTACTATTCTTATCAAAAATACGCGTCGAATGACACCTTGATCATCAAAATCCGATCACTGGTTCAGAAGATAATTAATTTTGAAATTTTTGGTGCCCTTCTCAAAACGAGATGAAAAGTCAGTCTGTTTGTTTGTTTGTTTGTTTGTTTGTTTGTTTGTTTGTTTGTTTGTCTGTTTGTTAGTATCAAAGCGTTGATTTAGCTTAAAAGTTTGAATGAGGACTTGTTCCCGATCAAAAATCTAGAAACGTTTGTTCTACGACTTTTTCGAAAAAAAGCTAGTTTAGCGGGAAATCGCTAAAAACCGCTAAAATTAAAACCCCTATAGCATCCAAACGATATGAGCTACAGACGTGATCTATATATCGTTGGAAAGGTATTTTGAAGGGCTTTTAGGCAGACCTTTTAACTTTTTTTCTAAAGTGCATAGGTAAAAAGCAACAGGTTAAATAAGATATTTTGTCCCACATTTTGGCGGTTTTTGAGAAAACGACGCTAACGATTTTTTTAAGATTGACATATAAATAATTTAAAAAAAAATTTTTGCATTCGGCACTGCGCAAAATAGTGGTTTTTATTTGGTATGAAGAATTGAGACATTTTAGCGCAATGTGCCGAGTGCCAAAATTTTTTTTAAAATAATTTATATGTCAAACTTAATGTTATTCGTCACAAAATTGGATATCAGAAATTTTGGGGCATATAACTGTTTTCGTCACTAGACTTTTACCTCGTAAAGAGGTTTTTTTTATAAGATCTAATATACAGTCACTCAATAAAGTTTCTATGCACCCTAATTTTGTCAAATTTTTGTATATCACGAATTTCTTTAACACATTAAATACCCATTGAAAATTTTAAATTTTTGCAAAAGTCTACATGTTAACTTTTTTCATCGTTTTGATGCAAAAGAATCTTAAAACAATTCTAAGAGGGACTGCAAAAAATAATTTTCAAAAATCTTTTCGCTAGTATTTTTTATGATTTTTTGAAATTTTTTTGCACTCTTAGAATTGTTTGAAAAATATGTTTCCACCAAAATAGTTTTTTTGTTTTTAAATCGAGGATAAAAGTTGTAAAAGTAGACTTATTCAAAAATAAAAAATTTTCCATGGGTACTTAATGGGTTAAAGAAATTTGAACGGAATTTTTATGAAAAGAAGATTTAATTAAGAAATCTGCATTAAATCCTTTTTATTATACAAAGATTTGACAAATGTAGGATGTATGAAGACATTAGTGGTCGACTGTAAATCTTATATCTTGATATCGCAGAAAATTTAATGATTTAATTTTTAGATATTTAATTTTGTTTGAATTCCAATTAATTAATTTAAATATTAAATTTTTTGAATGAAACAAGGAATTTTATACCAATCTAGAATGAGTTTCTGTGACACTGAGAATTGTGTGTAAGGAAATTCTCCTATAATCTTTTCCCCAATCCCAGACAATTCTTTGAGCTTTATTTGCCTTGTTTTCTTCTCATAAATTTTCCTCTTTACAGATCGATTTGGCGGCATTCTCTCACTGATGTATGGCTTCAGTATTATCAGTTATATAGAAATTCTTTACTATATGACGGGCAAATGGTTTGTTCATTACTTTAGAGCCTACAAAAGAAGAAAGGAAACGAGTAAAACTGATTTTGAAAATTACTCACTTAATTGGAATGAGCTGCTTCCGCATGGAGCTGGATCTTCGGTGCGTCAGCAGGAAAATACTTAATAATAATACAAATTTGATTATGTGAATGCTTAGCACAATACACAATATATTGAAATCGCTTCACTCTTACACAAATTCAACAATCGACTGAACTTATATAAAATAAACAGCAGTTATGTATGTATGTATATAATGCATGCCACAAATTGTAATGCAAAAACTTGTTAAGTTTCAAGCCATCTAATAATCATCACCACGGGATACGACCTCCTTGCAAGTCGGTCGAAGCATAATGGTGTGCTCATATTGGGCCGTATAACATCCCTTGATGTCGCACAGTGGCGGATAGGCCTCGACAATGCCCTTATCGCACAGATCCTTGAGTGCCATTTGGTATTTGGTGGCGCCAGCGCGATCCAGCCAGCGCTTACAGAAGGCCAAGGTGCCAAAGTGCTTATTGATGGTGCCCAACAGTTGCTTGGAAGACTGCAGACGCAATGGCACAAATGGTAAATCAAAGTTTTTCATGTAATGCGAACAGTCCATATCATCGTGGACCAGACCGCGACCCGTCGAGCCAAAGGTTTCAATGGCATAAAACTCATCCTCTTCCATGCGCGTCGATTCGCCACCTTTGACAATCGGCACAGTTTTGCCAGCATGAATACCTGCATAATAAATCAGTTGATTACAGCTGTGTTTTATTATATTAATTTGGGATTCATTGCTTACGGTACGGGCTAATCGAGTGTCCGTTCAGATTACGTATGGCCTTGATTGGATAGGTCTTGCCATCCAGTTCGATCTCATACGATTCCATCACCTCTTGAATGGCTGAACCAATGTCGCATAGACGCACATCGATGCCAGCCTCCTTGATGCCCGTGTTGGTGGCCTCCTTGACAGCCTGCAGAAGTTTGTCGTACTTATTGTTGAAAGTCAGCGTGAAGGCGCAATCAATGATGCGTCCCTTGATGTGCGTGCCAAAATCAATTTTGCACACATCATCGTGCTGGAGCACCGTGGTGTCGCCCGCATTGGGTGTGTAATGGGCAGCACAATGGTTTAGCGAGCATCCAGTGGGAAAAGCCAAGCCGGCATCCAAACCATTCTCACCAATTAGACGGCGGGCCGTGTTCTCCAGTTCCTCACAGATCTGTATCATGGTCATGCCTGGCTTAATGTAACTTTGCATATACTGACGAGTTTGACGATGTGCTTCGGCTGCCTGGCGCAGCTCCTGGTAGATATCGTTATTCATGCGGTCCAGTGCGCGCTTCTCCTCCGAGGTGAACCGATCCTTGGCCGTGCGATCGTCGGGCATATCCTTTGGCGTGGGATACTCCATTATCTGACCCTCGGGATAGTTGCCGTTGGCAAACAACTCCGAAATGGGAATTGTTGGGGGATCTGTTTGACCGCCACCGGTTTTTTTGCCCTTATTCTTCTTCTTCGCGGGCTGACCTGTGCCCGTTGGCGCCTTTTTCTCTGACTCGCCATTTGTGGTTGCATCCGGATCGCCTCCCTCGGCCACAATTTTAGCAGCAGCCTCTGAATTATTGCACATAATATACGATTGAATTGCGCATGTGAAATATGTTTGTACACACAAACATACGTACGTACATATGTATATACATATGACTGTAGTCCGTATGTAAAAATGCATTTGCAATTATCAGGTCACTCACCTTGTCGCAGCTTCTTGTTGTTCGGCTTTGGCTTCTTTTGTTTCTTGGCATCCTCGCCGGTTGCTGTTGCAGCCACTTCCGACACGACGGCCTCAACTTTTGGTGTCTCCACGGCAGACATATCTACGTATGTATTTCTAAAATTGTAAAATGAAATTGCAGCTACAAAGCAATGGCGATGAAAGGCAAACACGAGGTTAGTGATGTTATGATATGGGGCCCACACACGACAAGCACGTTCGATGAGCATGCTCGGCTGTGAGCGTACGGGTCGCTCACAAGCTTGTCGTCTGTGGTGTGCAAACATCAAATCAAAAATATCATTTTCTCATTTTCATCATTTTTCTTTGAACTTCATATGCATCTCTGTCTAGTAAGGATAACAAAACGTTTTTGTTAATTTTAAATTACCATAAAAATAAGGTGCATTATCTAGAGACAAAGCCATCGAACATAACGTGTGTGGGCATCTTCAAGCAAGGAGCGACGTAAGTTCGTTTCGTTCAAGCCAAAGAAATTGGACGATTTAAAAAATGGCAATGCATTTTACTACTTTAATTTATAACTTTCTGCCCAAAAACTTGAATACAATCAACTTTTAGGCGTGCACACACATTTGACACAATTTTATAAAATGCGCTCCGTGTAAACAGAGTGTATATGGAACTAGAATTAGGAACATCGCTCGTTCGTTCACTTCGGTAAGCAGTTCAATTGAACTTAATGTGAGCGAATCGAAACAACAACTCCAAACGAAATGGATGAAATTTTGTTTCCAACACAAAATTCGCTGAGCGACAGCGACGATGTGGATCTAAAGTTCTTCAACACAGCCTCCGAGAGTCGCAAAGACAGTGAGACCTCGGATACAGCCGAGGGCAATGGAAATGATGGCGAAACCGATGGCAAAGAAAGCAAACACGACGCTGATGTGGACGGTGACTCCGGTGAACCGTCGCAAAAGAAGCTAAAGACTAAAAAGGAGCTCGAGGAGGAGGAACGCGAACGGATGCAGTATGTCTGGCATACTATATACTCTGTAGATAATTTGGTGTTCAGTAATTGAGTTTGTATTTGCAGAGTGCTGGTGTCCAACTTTACGGAGGAGCAACTGGATCGCTATGAAATGTATCGCCGATCTGCGTTCCCCAAAGCAGCCGTGAAGCGACTGATGCAAACCATAACTGGCTGCTCGGTGTCCCAAAACGTGGTTATTGCCATGTCCGGCATTGCCAAAGTGTTTGTCGGCGAGGTTGTGGAGGAGGGTAAGCTGGAGTAGTTTCCCCATCAGTGGGATCAGTGATGCCAAATTTGTTCCGAAAAAAAAGGTCAAAACGTCCTAAGAAAACGGAAAAAAGCTGAAAAACTAAAAAAAAGACAAAACAGGCCAAACTTTTTTCCCATTTTTTTTTTTAATTTAAAAGTTTTAAGGCATCTTCAATGAATTGTTTTTCGTCTTTATATCGTATCCGTTTTCAAATAGTTCAAAAAGTGGCAGTAAAGAAACCTTTTTGGATTAAATTTAATTGACATTTTCGTATAGAAGATGTTTGAGATTGCTCCCGGCTGAAACCAGACAAATCTATCCCAAATTGGCATCACTGTCTGGAATTACAATTGTATTAATCAAAAACTTCATATATTTACAGCACTCGATGTGATGGAGGCACAGGGCGAATCGGGTGCACTGCAGCCAAAATTTATACGCGAAGCTGTGCGACGGTTACGCAGCAAAGGACGCATGCCCATCGGACGCTTCCAGCAGCCCTATTTTCGATTAAACTAAACACCAAATCAATGGCATAGATTAATTTTTAGTTTGTACGTTAACTAAGTGAAAAGATGATTATTCAATATACAAAAGCGTCTTTATTATTTAAGTATACAACTATATAAGCTACTGGGAACCTACTGAACTATTCCTGGTGCCGTGCCTCCGCCTGCATGGTCTGCAGCACAATGTGCGGCACCAGATGCGAAGAGTCATAGTTGAGTGGCACGGTGGCCAGTGGCGCGATGCCATCGGATGGAAAGTTAAGTTCCTGTGCCATCGGCATATCCCGATCAATCACATCCTGGGCAATCAACGTTTTCGTCTCCTCGTATTCCATGCCCGCCTCCGGCTTGGCGCCCATCAGCAGTTTACCCCGCTGGACGCCCATGTATTGTGTTGCCTTGGCATTCAGTGGCAACTGGCCGCAGGTATCGGCATGAACCTTGCGATGTGCCTGCAGATTTGAGATGCAAGTGAAGCGTTTGCCGCAGTTATTGCACAGGAAGCGTTTGATGCCCGTGTGCACAGTCATGTGGGTCAACAGACTCTCACGATACGGATACTCCTTGGGACAGAGCTGAGAAGATAAAATCAGATATTTAAAGACATGTTTACATTGAGGATCAATCACATCTTACATGGCACTTGTAGGGCTTGTAGTCCGTGTGTCGTGTCTTCAGATGCGACTTGTACTGTGCCTTCACCTTGAACGTCTTGCCGCACTTGTCGCACTGATAGGGCGTCTCCGACTGATGCAGCAGCATGTGTGTCTTCAGGATGCCCGCCGTGGACAGTCGCTTGCGACAGACGGTGCACTCATAGAGCGGCATTCGTCCGCACTCGGAGCGCACGTGATCCGAAAGAGAAGTGCGTCCGCTAAACTTTTTGCCACACTTGTCGCAGATCAGATTGCGTGGCAGATTGCGCGGCTCCTTCTTGGCATGGTAGTTCTTTTCGTGATTCTTGAGGCTGTCGTGTCCGGTCATATACTTGTCACACTTCTCACAGTAGAGCAGCTCCTTGTGCTGCTGGTGGGCATGTTGGGTAGCCAGCTCCTTGCTGGCAAAGAACAGATTGCAATAGCAGGGACACTTGAATGTCAGGCTACCATCCTTGCCGTGCACTTTCATGTGCGTTTCCAGCCGCTTCTCAACCAAATAGATTTTGCTGCATATTTTGCATTTGAAGACCTCTTCGTCCAACTTGGCATGGCCATCCACATCCTTGAAGACTTCCCTAATCTCCTGCTCGTTGAGCTTGTGATCGTCGCGCAAATGTTTCTCATACGGCTTGCGAATGTGATAGATTTTGACGCAGTGCGGACATTTCCATGACTTTTCCATTTTATTCAGCATCTTCAGACGCTCCTTTAGCTCCTTCTTGGATATTTTGGCCACGCGTCCCGGTGCGGCCACCGACTCCGGCGGAGGCGAAGTAGCCGTATTGCGTTTGCGATATTTGCGCTTGACATGGGACTTTTTGCGTGATTTACGCTTATCAGTAAAGTCATCATCATCGGTGCTGTCTGGCTCCGATTCCCATAGCGCCAGCACATCCTCCTCCGCCTGGTCGGCTCCACTGGGCTTGTTCATCGGCACTGCGGCGATTTCATCCAGTGCCATTCCATGCTCCACCTTAAGGTTCTCAAATGGCTTCACACTTTCGTCCGTGCTGAGCAGTACATCCAGGAGCTTGTCCTTCTCATTGCTGTAGATGTCGGCGGCACTTTCCACCTTGATAAACTGACTGGCATCCTGGTACTCAAAATCAGAATCTATGGCCTCCACCTTGACCATGGCCGGTGTGGGCAACTTGAACTGCACGGCATCCACTTCGTCGTCACTGTTGTTGGGCTCAAAGTCGGGATACTCCTCGGCCGAATCGCTTAGCTCCTGGCTGCTAATGACCTCCTGCTTTAGCTGCGGAGTCGCCACTTTCCGTCTGGTGGCCAATGGCCTATCATCCTCGCTATCCTCCGAAGAAGCAGGAACGGGCTTGCTGCACTTCCTTGGCCTGCCTCGCTTTTTCTTGACGACTTGCTCGCCATCCTTGGGCTGCTCTGGAGCAGGCGCTATAAGAGACAGGGTTAGGCATGGCAATTGTGGATACATGATCTGGAAAACATACTGAGATTGCGATTCGTGCTTTGATCCGGCTTGCCGCAAGTGTCTGGACGCTTGCGCTGATGCTTGGTCAAACTGGAGTGGCAGGTGAAGCGCATGGAACAGCATTTGCACTCCACGGGTAACGCACTCATGTGCTCGGAATGATGTGCCAAGCAGCTCTCACGGTCTGCAAAGGATTTGCCGCAAATCTAAAGTGGAAACAAGAGGTCTTATAGCCAGCAAAACACTTGAAGTACAACCAACCACTTACCTCACACTTGAAGGGCTGGCTCTCACTGGTGTCCACACCGACATGGACATTGAACTTGCGATCCTGATGCGCCTCCTCCACATGCGCATCATACTCCGCTTTGCTTTTAAATACCACTTCGTGACCTTCCTTGCACAGGGTGCAGGTGAGAGCGCCGTGTTTAGTTTTCACATGCTCTTTCAGCTCTTCCTCGTGGCAGTAGTGGGCATCGCAGTGGCGACACTGAAAGCCGCCCGGCGGATCGTGCTTCTTCACATGCTTCACGTAGCCGGCCAGGGAGATGAGCGCCTTGTTGCAAACGGGACAGTGGAGCTTGGGCACGCCATCTGTTGTTATTTCCACGAGCATTTTCTGACCACTGCCTGCGGATTGGAAAGCTGCAAGGATGCCAAAAGTTGTTCGAGCATCATTAGTTAAAATTTCATATTTTATATTTAAAGACTTTGTTTTCGTTTGGTTTTTGCAGCCCTAGACCAACTTGGTGCTGCAGCCCTGGTTCTGTTGATGGGCATTGCAAAGGGGGGTGAGAGGGTATAGCACAATACTGCGGCTTAGACAGAAAACAACATTTTTTCACCATTACCTACCCATTTTAAACGCTTTATTCGTATTTTGCTGCTACATAGGAACAACTGTATTGGCTATTTGGCTGACAATCTATTAATTTTCAACAGTTTTTAACGATTTTACGCACACTGAATTTTTTTTGTTGTGTAGCAGCACTGTGAAAAAATTTAACTACACTTGCGTTCTACGCCAGTGCTGCCAATAGGGCAACATTTGCAATATTCTTATTTATTTGGAAACACAAGGTGGCAGCCTTGGCTCCCAAAAGACAGTGGCAACCATTAGCCAGAGAAAACACTAAATTTTTGAAATATTGGGTTTTTTTTTTTGTATTTTGCTTAAATTTGAAGCTAGATTTAGAAAATTGTGGAGGAATTATTGTTTTTTTTTTCTTGTCAATTTTTTTAATTTTGTTTAGAAAAAATTACAAACTACACCATGTAATGTACACCAATTATTCCTTAAAATAAGCTTTATTATTTTTGAAAATTTACAATTTATTTGGTTTATTTAATTTGGAATTTTTTGAATTATTTATTGGAATTTAAAAAATAATTCATTTATTAGAGAAAAGGACATCAACCAATTTTCGATAATTACACAATCGATTGCTCGATTTCATTTATTAACTCCTTACAAAGCTGATCACGGTTGCAATTGCAAACAAATATTTATTGTGAGAATTGGTTTATAACAGCGGTGGGCACGAAATCTGAATTTGTTAGCAGCCGCTGGCTCCCGGAGCCATTGCGTGCCCACCGCCGGTTTATAATGTTAAAAATGCGCATCAGAAAACAATTAAAGCAATTAATCTGTTACACCTGTTAATAGTTAACATAATATGTAATGTTATTCGCTGTTAAGATGAACAGCCTTATGTTTTCAGAGACAGGTTCGTGATAAGTTATCAATAAGTTATAAGTGCCATTGCGCCAACAGAAAAAAAAGAGCCAGTTTTGGCACAAAAACGCCAATTGGGGCAACCGTGTATGAGTTATCTATATGGATGCTTATCGTTTGTTCCTTGGCGGCAATTCAAAAAACAGTGTGTATCAATAACGAAATATATATTATTTATTTTACAGAGTATATAAAGCTATTTTAGTTTTTAACAAGCTTTTCACAAACCTTTAGCAGCTTAAAAGCTAATCATTAACAAATATATCACGCACACGCTCATTGCTAACTATATTATTTACACTTATTTACATTAAGACTTTTAAACTTTCTTGATTTGTTAAAGTTTTCTTTTGTTCCGATATTTGGAGTTTGTCAGTGCTACTTAAGACTAATATTTAGAAGCTCATGCCCGTTGCGTGTTCAATATCATAACTGAGCATTTTATCTATTATTCTATTATTGATCACTTCTTTGACATTGACAGACCACAAAAAGTCATAATGATTCCAGTCCGTATACGGTATACGATACAGTTCCGCACAGGGCAATAACGTTGCCAGATACTCGACATCTTCCACCGCCGACATATAATCATTTTCACTATAATACATATGAACACAACTGTTGATGTTCTTCACATTGTACGAGGGCGGAGTCGACTGCTGATAAATGATCTGATTCTGCTCCTTGCCATGATCGTATTGTCGGAATTCTCCAGACGTATATATCTGCAAATAGTGTATGATTTGGGTTGTGGATGCGCCCGCTGGATGTGTTTCACAGACGTCCGGAAGCAGAGTCTTAAGGGATTAAAATTTAAGATTAGTAATGATATCAGTACATATATTTAACAAGGCTGCAAACCGGTTCAAGTCGAGCCTTGCGAAGTAGGTTCGGTTTTCTATATTTTTTTAAATCATAAAATTTAAAATTTAGTTTGACTATTTGCAAAATTCTTCAAGAATTTAATTGATTTACTTAAATCAACAAGTAATAAATTGAACCAAGATTCAAAGCAAAAACCGGCTTGCAGATTTAAAATATTTTTACTTACATGATTGAGATGTTTGGTACCCCAACCACCAATGAAATCCAGCAGGCCGGAGCAGAGAAACTTCAGCATTGAGCCCTCGGAGCAGACATGCTCACAAAATAGCTTCTGTATGCTGGTAATGGGCAACAGCTCCATGTTGCCCAACACCCAGCTGATGAACGACGGCGATCCCAGAAAGATGCCACCCAGCTTGGATAGAATGAAGGAATGATTCCTCATATAGGCAATCGGCGCCAGCAGATGCACCGATCGCACCTTCTCATTGTACCAAGGCAGCGAGGACATCAGCACAAAGTACGTTGTTGTGCCCTGCGAATGGGCCACAAAATGCAACGAACTGGAGTTGCTCACCTCCAGCGCATAGTCCAACATGGCAGCCAGATCATAGACACCGATCTCATGCCAGCTGAACTTCCAGAAATCCGAAGTGTCCGGATGGATGTGCTTGTGTTGCCGGGAATACGTATTGCCCCGGGCATTGCCCAGCCAAACATCGTAGCCCGCATCGGCGAACATATATGCCAGCGAGGTCTCCGGCCCATTGATGATCCAATCATCCGATGCACACAGTATGCCGTGCTGCAGGAAGACAACAGGCTTCTGAATCGTATCATTGTGGTTCAAAAGTTTCGGAGACGTGGGTATCCGATAGATGGTGAGTATATAGTGATCCGTTGTGTGCACAGTGTGCTCCTCCACCGGATAGTTGTGATTCGTGATGAGGCTGGCCTGCAAGTGGAATTGAGTGCATTCATGAGTACTCATATAACAATTTAAATATAAGAGTCTTCGTGACTACCATAAATTTTAAATTTTAACCAAGTTATTAATTTGATGTGCAATACTCTTTACAATTAATAAATTGATTCCTAAATTATTTAATTTATTTCTATTTATTTAATTATTTATGTATGCTTTTTAGAATTCATGAATTCATTCATAATTTATTTCATTCAATTCTGAAATTTATTCAATTCATTACATTTTACATTTTGTCAAATCTTCCAGCAAATTTTATGGCCTAATAATTATTTCCTAAAAATATGGGGTATAAATCCAAGCTAAAAGCAAGTCGACCCTGAAGAGTTCTTTCAACTACTGACTCCCGAAATCTTTATAATTCCCATCATCCAACATATTATTTTTAAAATTAAAAGGTACTCCATGCAGATAATGAATAGCTTTTGTTCAAAACTCTTATTAAACGTAATTACAAGTGTTTTATTAATTATTCCGCCTGACGTGCGTTGCGATATTCGTAAAATAATCAAACCCAAAGTCCAAGTGGTTTATAGATTCTTTATAAAGATACTTGAATTTTAAGTTGCACATTGCGATTAGAAGGCTTTAAGCCGTTTTGGCAAATCATACATATGCATACATAAATAAGTAAATAAACACAACAAATAAAAAGTTAATCTGCGACACGTCGACGATTTAATACTCTTGCAACAGATAAAAATATGAAACCAATGGTAGTGAGTAAAATTTAAAATAATAAATTGACGAAAACAGGAATACAAAATTCAGAAAATGAATAAATTTGTATACCCTATTAAACAAATGAATGCAAGTTGAGTATATTGTATTTCACATATAGTTGGACAAAAATAAAATAAAAAACCATTTATTTTAATTTTAAAAAATTTAATTTGCTTAAACACACTCAGATATCAAACAATCGCCTATCGTCCTGTTCGAGAATATACATATATGTATACTTCTTTTTTTTTGTGCGTTACATATTTCGCGACATTTATGTGATACCCCTTGCAAGGGTGTAAAGAACAAAAATAAAGCTTTCATGCTAATTGCGTGCGCTCTCTCTCTATCCCCCTCGAAGACTCGGTGATGAAACCGAACGAAGAAAACCGAACGCATCACCCACCAGCAACGACAACGACAACAACAACGATAACAGCAATAACAACAACGACAACAACAACAGCGACATCGGGAATGACAAAGTCCAAGCACAAAAAGCGCGTCATCGGTTAAACTTTGAAATCAGCCCACGACGTGTGCCATTGCATGCCAGGGGCGTGGCAGGCAAAGCTTTAGTTCGATCGGTTGACTGTTTAATATCAGCGGGGGTTATGCTCGCACTTGTCGTTATTGTGATAATGTCAAGCGGTTATTTCACACTGTTACTTCTTATCAGTCAATACTACGAGTATTTGGCACGACCAGCTGTTGTCGTTGTTGTTGCCTGCTGATCGGGTGATCGGGCAGCTGTTATGTATGTATATATGTATGTACATACAAATACGTGGCACCCACTAGAACTACATAAATACAAGCAAATATATGCGTGTGAATGCGATATGTGTATGTATGATTTATTTTCCTCTTTATTATGTTATTTTCAGTACATGTGTAGATTTTATAATCAAGTTCCGTTCATAATTAAGCTAATCGAACGTGCCTACAGAAGCATTTTATAATATTATGGAACGTTCGCAAGGTTCTTTCTCTTCTTAGTGGTGTACTATTTTTTTTCTTTCTTTATTATTATGTTTGTTATTGTTTTTATATTGCCAGCGCGTGTTTCTAGAGCTTTCCCCATCCGAAATTTGCACAACCTTCGAACATAATCAACAACACATACATAAGTTCCAAGGGGTGTGCGGAAATTTTTTAGAAACTAGGTTTTTTGTATTAATTTATCAAAGTGTATTTTCCACATGTATTTAAAAACATGAATTAATTAAAAAAAAAAACCTAAAAAGCTAAGGATTAACAATTTTCATACAAAACTGTCTTTTTTGGGGTGGAATATTTAAAAAATTTAATTTTTCACAAGGAGTTTGTTTTTCGTTCGAGATTTGTTAATATGATTTCATTTTTTTCAAATTGTGTTTCCCCTTTATAATTTGCTGAGGTATGAAACTGAGGCAATGAGACGGATTTCGGTACAGGGTATTTCTGAGTCGATCAAATTTTTTTTATATAATAATGCGTAATTGTAATTAAATGATGAGCTATACTACTTATCTTCAGCTGATTGAATGCACAATTATTTTAGTTGTATGATTAATATTTATAGATTCTAATCTTTAGTCTCAATTAGCTCATTCAATGCAATTCATTTATTATCTTTAGTAGAACCCATTTGTTGCCGCTTTGTTTAAAAACTTTCATTGAGCTCTTTGTTTTGTCAATCAACAAGTTTATCAAAAAAAACATGTGTTCAACACTTTATGATTGCCATAAATTTGTTGAACCGATTCGAAAGTTTTGGGTATAAGGTACTTCCAGCTTTTATATACCGTCCCACTTAGGCCAAAGTGCACAATACTGTAATGAGTAAGTGGGCGATATCTTATCGGAAAAAGTACATTTTATTATTTCCAGACTTTCGGACATGAAGATAATGATAAGATCCTTTGCCGAATCGGATGTTAATGCACACACCTGGCTACTTTTTTGATCATATGCTCCAAATTATATTTTTTTCGAAAAATAATAACATTTTCCTTATTGTACAGGGTATGAAAGGATGTAGAACTTAGAGCAATACCTTTTTAGATCTTTAGTTCTGATAGAATTAAAATAATATTTCCTATTCCTTAGACTTTGTACAGATCAGAGTCCAAGTTGGGTAGACTTAGGTGCATACTATTTATAGTTTTGGAAAATATCTGACCTTTTTTTTTTTTAAAAAAAAAAAGAAAAGTTTTCATTGAAAATTCTGTTTGTCTGATTTGTAGACAACTATTCACTAATATTTAATTTCACAATTTGCTTTGGAAATTATTTCTAAAAACAATCTCAAAGCAGTCCTTGGACCTTATTAAGTATACGCAGTGTTGAGCACTTGCAGCATGAAAATTACACAACAAGCCGTCTAGTAAATTGGCAATGTTGGTCTCTTGGAATTGGCCAACAACTTACCGTCACTTTGTGGCCATCCACCAGTTCGAATTGTCCGTTCAACAGCGACAACAGCAACAACAACAGCAGCAACATGTTGTTGCTGCCATTGCTTGTGTTGCCGGTTCGTGTTGTTGACCGTTGCATTAACAATATTGTGCACATATTTTGTAATCGTCACTTTTGATATTTATCGTGCAGCGAATGTGGCTGATGGTGGTGCGGCAGTTATCCAAAGACTGACCCACTTTGGAAGGCTTGCAGAATGTTGTAAGTGTTGTAAGCTCGGCCTGCTCCGTTAGCTTTTGTTACTAAAATCAACAGAAAAATCAAATAAAAAATATATAATATATTAAATTGGCTTGGATAATAAAAACTGAAGCTCACTTTTTTTAATGTCTATTTTTAATTTCATTTTGTATGATTGCTACGATTTCACTTACGTTTTTCACAATTTCTTTAATGTTGCGAGCGTTGATAAGTTTTTCCTTTTTTGTTTCTTCTTTTTTCTCTTTTTCCCGACTTGTCACAACAATTATATATTTTGTTTATATGTGGATCTTAATCAGTGCTGGTGCTTTATATTGCGATTCCACAGATCTCTATTATATTCGTCTATATATTATATTTATATGCAGTTACTTTGATTTGCTTGTCACTGTTGTTGTTTCGTATAAATTATGCGTAATTAGTTGTGTACAGCTTCCTTGGCTTGGATTTAATTAAATGATTTCATGTGTCGATTAATATTATTAAATTTCACACTATTACATTACTCAAGGGCACAGTGTGCTTATATAAAATGTGTTTAGTTTTTGGAAATTTGCACTCGTACGACAATCATAAGTTTCCCAAACTGATAATAATATTCTGGCGTCTGTTTTAAATTTTTCAAATTGCTGAAAATGTATAAATGGTAAAAATAGTATATGAAATTATTTATAAAATGTTTGCAAAATATTATTACTTGTCTAATGTAGTTCGTTTTAAAGCCGAACTGCAGCTTAAATACCTCTTGAATGGCAATATTAATATGTATTTCATTCTAGAGTTTGAAAGATAACAACTATTTTTTAAGAACAAATAGTATGAATTTAGGTAAATGGTGAATTTAATTTAGCAAAATTTTAAATATCGCGATTCGACTTAAGATGAATTCATGTATGAGTATATCTCAAATAAAAAGAGAAGAATTTTTTAAAATAATAGAGAAAATTACAGCCAAAGTTTGGAATCATCGAAAACATTTTAGAAGAAAATTTAAAAACATATCAGTGAAATATGATCAAGAATAAACATATGCGAGAATAATATCATACCCTAGTCAAGTGTACAAAAGGGGTATTCAAATGACAGAACTGGCAACAATTTGAATCTTTGTTTATTGTATTATAATTAGGGATTACAGCGTTGGTCAGACAGTAGGTCAATCAAATCAATGCAATTAGAGCCCTAAACGCTTATCATTTGAAATTTATTCAAAATATTTATTTAGAATTGCACGGTAAATACAGGAAGATGACAGATCTCAGTAACGTATTGATTTATTGATTCAAAGCTGCAGCTGCAAAATGTTAGTACTACATAATTTGTGCCCCTTTTAAGTAAAAATCTTTTGAACCTTAAACTCGTCTATAAAAATGGTAATGACTTTACTTGAAAAATTTTAATGACATTTAAAGTTTAATTGAAATTTTTCTTATCTTTTTTAAGCTCTATCAGTTGTCTTAAATTGAAAGAGAGATTTTTAAAGATTAAGACTGATTGAAACAGGGGCATTTTGCATCAAAGAAAACTTGATTAACTATGCGAAGATTTCACTTTGCGTCGATCGTGATGAAGTAATTTGAACTTGAACTGTCGCTTGTTGAAAGTTTGCATACAAAAAAGAGCGCTAAGGTTGATTGTTGTTGGACATGAGGATGAATATTACAAATTCAATTATCAATTGTTCTCTTTGAACAAAATCAAATTGGCAAATTAGCACTCGATGATCTGACGTTGATCTTTCCCACGCCATTCAAAGAGATTCATATTGGAAATGGAAATGCGGTAAGCTTTGGTCAATGGATCATTCACTCGATTGATTGGCAAATTGTTGTACAAGTTTTACTGGTTAATCAACAAACATAAATGCATATTTATTTACATATATGGTATATTTCAATTTTCATTTGTGACGCAAAGTTGAATGAAATTTCAAAATTGTTGTTGTTACACTCACTCGAAAACCCGACATCAAAACAAATGATCAATTGTCAACGCCGACAATTCATTTACTGTATATGAATATATATATTTATAGAGCTAAACGATCCGCGCGTTGCCGGTGCGTCAATTTCCAAACTAAAACTAGCTTAGACCCGAGGCAGTTGGTCGGCCAACAATGCGAAAGCTCTTTCGCTCGCATCGAAAGCTCTTTGCCGGTATGCCGATCGTGTGCAAAAGCTTTTGCGTATGACGGAAGCAACAGCTGTTGTTGCTGTTGTTGTTGTTATTGTTATTATTTCACTCTTGCTCATTTTGCTTCTTTTTCTTTTCTTCGGTCTTCTAGAATATTGTTTGTAAACAATTACTTAATGCCGCATTATTGCAAGCGAAAACGAACCAACGGAAGACAGAGAGAAAGAGAGAGGGAGTGCAAGAGCGAAATCAGTGCCCGAAAGGGGGACAGCGCTAACGGGTCAAGTTCATTCCAACCGGTTTCTTGTCATAGACTTGCACACACACACACACACACTCTTTGCCTTTTTCTCTCTCTTTTTGTATCTATATCTTTATCTATGCGCACACATGTTTTGGTTTCGCCAAACTTTAACCAACATTTAGTTTTTGCAATTTTTTGCCCATTTCAAGGTCATTTTCGTAATTTTGCATTTAAATTTGGGCATCCAGTTTGCCCTCAAATGTCATTAAAATAGTAAGCTGTAAGGGTTGCGACTTAAATTAAGACATTATTGTAAGTAAATTAATTCTACGATCGCACTGTGAACACTCTTTTATTTTTACTATGAACTTAAAATAAAACCAGATTTAAGGTGTAACACTTATCTTAAAATTTTGTATCGTATTAATTAGTTTTGATATAGAATTCAATTTTTTCAAATGAAATTAATCGGGCCTGTTCCGAATTCCGAAAACGAATCGATTTGCCACAAAACGTGTTGATTGCTGTTCCGAATTCGAAAAATCGACAATAATTGTCGTTTTCGAATGTGTGCTGTAGAGTCGTCGGATTTGAAAATAAATGCTTTTTAAAGCATTAAAATAAATACCTAAAATTATAAACTGAAAATTATAATAATATTGAACATTTTTAGAATCGATTAACATCACACTTCCAGTTTAAACAGTTTAAGTATTTTTAAATGATTTTTTTAAGAGCATCAATAAAATATTTTATAAAAAACAAAACCGATCTGTTCTGATTTCCACTTTATTTTTTTTATCGTTACCAACTCTCGTTGTTCGAATTTTTAGTCTAATTTACTTTCTACCTGCTATATTTAATCTGAAATACTTAAAATGAATTTTCTTAACCGAGTTCGAAAAGTAAAAAAAGGCAAATAGTAAAAAAAAATTTAAAAAAAAAGTATCTATTTATATGTATATAAATATGTATATTATTTTAAAAATTATAAATAAATAATCTATTTGTTAATTATGTATACATACTTTTCTTAGAATAATTAACAATTTAATCAAAACCTGTATTGATTTAATTGAATTAAAACAATTTAATTCGGCAAGCAAAAAAAAATCAAAACAATCTCCTACCTCTTAAGAATATGCAATTCCCCCACTTTTATACGTATCCGTGGCACATCACTTAAATTAGATCTGCCGGGAAAACTCGTTAGACATGCCCTTTGCCCAACAAATCCAATCTACTCATAACCCCATGGAGCACTCCAATTTCCTAAATCGCTTTTCTGTATTCTGGCGTATAATTTAAGTAAACAACAATAATAGTATCAACAACAAGTGAGATGGCTTCGAAGATGTCTATGCACGACTGTGGAACACCCTGGAAGAGACTAAGAAATACGTGAACTTTTTTCCTTTTGGAATTAATAAGAACGTTTAATTTAAGTGGATGTTAAAAGTCTAATTTTTTTTTTAAATATTTATTAATGTTGTAACTTAAATCTCATTAAAATGTACTAAAGAAAAGTGGATATTAATTTTGCCAATTGATTAATATTTTTTTTAGCTAAGAATGTAAATTGATTTCACTTGATAAATATACCCGCTCGGGGTGCCATTGCAGGGTATTCGAAATTGAGCCTGCAATGCGCAGCATTTTCTGTTAGTCACGCAAAAATTTGTTGCCGTTGCGAGTTGCACTTTATTGTGTTTATTTATTATGCAAATTTGCATTAATTTTTTGTTGCAACACGTGGCACAATCATGGCAACAACAACAACAACAAGAATGACTCGGGGCAGCAACAGTTGCTGCATTTTGGGGCCTTAAATTGGCTTCATGAAAAATGCATGTGGCACAGAGAATGTTGGAAATTGTGATCCTGCGGCAGTTGATCTTAGTGCAAGGACATTTTTACAGCTTTTGTGCTTAAAATAGACGCGTTGATAGACAATTAAAAATGTAGCTTGCAAAAGCTATCAATAGTTTAGCTCGGGGGTCATAGCAACTGAAAGAAATAAAAACGAAAAATCACTAGAAAAGCAAATCGCCTTAAAAGAATGCCCCTCCAAAAACCTTCAACCCTTCAGCCCTGAAATCCGTACCCCTTAAAGCATCCTCCTGTCCATGTCCACGTCTAAGCACTTTGCTTAAATTGTCAACGTTGTGCGTCCTTCTACGCATCTGAGAAACGACAACAAAAACAACAACAACAGCAGCAGCAACAACCTCGGCAACAAAGACTTCAGGTTATTGCATGCATTTTAATTAGTAGACAAGCCAAGTGGGTTGCCACTGTGGCATCTACACATGTGAATGCAACGCATCTAAGTCACAAGACGAACGGATGTATGGGTAGTTCCAAAAGTTGTCAACGCCAAGAAAATGAAATGAAATGAAATGAAATGAACTAAATGTATGGAACTAAGAAAAACAATTTGTTTTATGTACATAATTTCTTTAAATCTGGGATTTCAAAAATTAAAAAAAAAAAATTATTTTAATCGTATAATTTATAATTCATTTATCACAATGCACTATGGGGTGCGAAAGAGTGTTATTTATTTATTTTTCACAAGTCTGAAAAAGTTTATGAATTTTTAATGCTAAGATATAATAAACACTTCAAACTGTTATGTTACATTCCAGAAATGTCTGATATTATACATACCCCAATTTTTTTAATTTCATGCTCACAGCTATTTAAGAGGGCTTACAGCTTTATATGTCCAACAGATACGTTTTATTATATTGCTAATAATATATAAGGTTAAAGCTTGTTAGTTGCAATAGAAATCATGAACTTACTTGCTACCGTTAAAAAAAAAAAATTAAAAAAAAAGGAATTGGGGCACGCCCACTTTCCCAAAAAAAATCTAATGGTTTGTATAACACTTTAAAAAACTGCATCAAAATATCTTGCTTGGCTTACGAGTTATTAAAAAATTACACTTTTTCGGAATTATTGAAATAATTAAAATTGCAAACTAAAACTAAGATTTATTTAAAAACTTAAAATTAAAGCTACTACTCCTTTATTTTATTAATTGTAAATTATTTAATAATATTTTTAAATCGAAGCTAATAATAGTGACTAGTTGCCTTAAATAATAAGCTTTAGCTTATAGCACTAGGAATCGAAATAAAGAAATTAAATTAAGAAGAAACCAAAAAAGAAGAAAATTTTCTGAAGTTATTTCAACGAAATTAATATTTTAAATTAAATAAAAATAGTAAATATAAATGTTAAATGCAGGACAATACAACAGACTTAAAACTATTGTCGTGTTCCGAATATGCACATACATACATACATGTATACATATTTATTTTGTCCATGAGTTCCAAACTTAAACGTCATAAAAATGACTGCATAAATTTGGGAGCGGGTGTCGAGCTCTTTAAAAAAGCCCCAAATTTAAATTAAAAACACTCATTTAATATGTAAAAGTACTACAAGTTATATTAGGTATAATATTTTATATTGTATCTAATAATTATAAATAAATAAAACAAATTAAAAAAGTATTGAAGCAAATTATTGAGTAGTCTGAGCTCAGCTGTCACTTAACAACTATTGAAAAGGTACAATAAAAGGTAGAAAACTGGCAAGTGAAAAATAGCTGGAAAAACGCAAATCATTAGGATGATGAAAAACGATGCAATGGTAACCAGACAATGACATATGAACCGTTGAGCTCCAAGAACGTGTCCAATTTCTCATAGCAAACAAACAAAACAGTCACAAAAAAAAAAATAGAAGGAATTTATAAGACAAGTGGTAAGAGAGAGCGAGAGAGAGAGAAAGAGAGTTATAAGAGAGGAAGATGGAGTGCAGAGTGGTCCCTTTTGAGTTTCTTTCGAGTCCTTTTCAATCTATCATTCTGCCCTCGCGGTTAGCAACCACCCCCCTTCCCAGCCCCCCTTCCCTGTAATGCGCTAGTTTCTTGTATTTATTTTTAAATTGTTTTGCACACACATAAACAAAAACACACACACACAGACACGCACACACAATTACAGCAGCTAACATCCTCATACATAGACGGACAACGTGGCGTATGCGCCATGTGACTTAAACTCATGTATGCGTGCGTGTGTTTGTATCTGTGTGTGTTTTGGTGTGGTATACAAAAAAAATCTGTGTTACGCGCATCTGTCAAGCAACCAAACCCCCCTCGAATGTCTCCCTGGGTCTCGCTGTGTATGTGTGTGTGTGTGTGTATGTTTTTTTTTGTTAGTGTGTGTTTGTATGTAAATGTCCTTGAGTGCTTGACGGATGACATTCATAAACGTCACTTCAATTACCTCCACGCGCCAACGCCGCCGCCGACGTCGCCGCAAAAGATTCTGAAAAGTCAGTCAGCCAAAGATTAAGAATCTCTTTACATTTTCAATTTCACTTTTAATATTCTTTTCTCTTCTCTTCTTTTCTTTTTTTCTTTTATTTAATGTTTTGATAAATTTTAAAAACTATTAAAATGTGATTGAATATGAGAGATCAGACTGCGTGTTCCGATTAGCAATTTCGCACTGATTTCACGTGTAGCATACTTTTTGGATTTAGAAAATACTATTACTAATTGGTATATGTTTTTAGATTTATTGTTTTAATTATTTATTTATTGTTTCGTATTAACTTTGCATTTTGTAAATTTTTTTAAAGTCTAGAAATGAATTTACTTTAATTCAATAATTAACTTTATTCATTTACATTTTAATGGTTTAAAAAATCCATGTTTCAATTCGAAATGGACCTGATTGATAATATTGAGCAAACAAAAGTAATAAAAAGAATGTTTATTTAATCAGTTGGTTGTTACCCTTTATCTATGCCTATAAATAAAATAAAAAAAATTAAGGTCGGTAAACATATTTTAATAACTTTACAAAATGTTAAGAAACTACAAAATTTACAAAAAAAAAAAATTACAAATAGTCTCTGAGTTCAATGAGGTGAGACAAGGAAATGAAGCGATAACAGAGAAAATAAAATTAAAAAACTTATAATAATTATGCGAAATTTTAGAAATTATATATGTATACTAAAACGCACATTTCTCTGCTAAAATTTTCGCCTCATGCTCGTATCGCAATAAACTTAAATTTGCTTGCATAGTTTTTACGACTTTTCTTTTTGTTTTGCTTTTATTTTCCACAAGTTAAGCGCATTGATTTTCACTCGACATTATCAAAAAGGCTGCCGTCTTGTGAACATTTTTATCCACACATATACACACACATACACATACACACATACAAAGAATACAAATACATACACGAATATGTGTGTGTAGAGGGTCAACGGGGGGAGGGAGATGCTTCCTTCACTTACACTTGTCCTTACAAATTTGTCCTTTTTCTCAAATGTGAAAAGACGCATAATGTCCTTTTACTTGTATTCTTTTTCTCTTCTGCTTCTTCTCTCTATTTTCGTTTTCGTTTTCGTTTTATTTTTTTCGTTTTTTTTTTGTTGTTGACGACATTTCGCCTCGACGTCTGTCGCTGCTGCTGCTGCTGTCACGTTACACGCCCACCGCCCACATTTGCTACGTGTAAATTATTTGCATTAGTAGCCACTTGTGCCCTCTGTGTGTGCGTGTGCGTGTATGCGTGCTTTAGTGTGTATGTGTGCGTTTAGTTGTGCTTGGTCTGCCCGCAAGCAAACTGGCAAAACCTGCCCAAGTTTTAGTCTGTAGCCAACCAACCCCACTATCACCCATTCCCCTCATATCCCCGTTCCCCCTCTTCCACGGTTTTGGCAGCCCGTAGATTTCACTTGCCCTGCTGCGTGTTTGTTTATACTCGTATATATCTACATACACATACATACATATACACATTGAAATTTCCATTTTTTTGTTTTGCCTTCTCGTGGTTACTATTGATACTCCTTGTACACTAACAGGGCTCAAATAGGGTAGTATAGACTATAATGATATTTTGTTAAGCAGTCGATTTGTTTAGCCAATCATGGGGAAATCTTAGATTATATTAATATACACCCAGGGTATAAAAATATACTCAAAACTTGTTACTATATATAAATCACTTATTCGTATGTGAATTCGCGGCATATAAAGGTGATCTTTTAAATTATTGTTGTAAAATATTCAACTAAATGTGAGCTTGTATAAAGCCAAAGAAATTAAATAATTCTTAAATTACGTATACGTAATTGTACTGAATTTCAATGATTGTTGCCTTATAATGTAGTAGAAAAGTCTCTTAAATATATTAATTGAACAAAAATTTCAGATAACATATGCGTATAAAGTGACTTGAATTAACAGCACATAAACCTATTCTTTTCTATTATTTTTTGAAGTTTAATCTTCTTATAAATTAATCATCTTAAATAGTATTTACTATTTATTCGTATTTTATCCTAGCGCGAAGGTACATAAGTTTACTTAAGATTAAAACAATAGACACAATTTAAAAAATTCTATGAAAAAAAGAATTTTAAGTTAAATTAATTGACAAGATTAAAATTATTCCTATTATTAGCTACTACTCTTATAAAAAATTTGTTGTATTTTATATATGTATGTAAATATGTGTTGTAATAATACTAAGAAAATAATCCTTGTAAAATGTTGTCAATAATATTAGAAATTAATATGATTTAAAGCTAATCGTTCAACTTACTATTATTTATTCCAACATTGGGAATAGTAAAACTACGGCCCTTGAATCTAAAAATTAATTAATTCAATTCAAAATATTTTTTTTTAATATACAGGGTATAAGTCCAGTTGAGTATTAGTAATGTAATTTGTTCTGTTTTGTTGCTGTTGTTGCTCGCTGTTTGGGCTTGCACTTAAATTAACTGATTGCAACATTTTATACAGCTTTTTATGTCCCGTTGTGTTTTTGTGTTTGGGTTTTTAGCCTTTTCCTCGGGTATTTCGCCAACGAGTGTGAGTTCGGTATATCTCAAGGGAGTTACTTTTTAAGAGGCTAGTAAACGCGGTTGCTACTCTATATATACCATAATATTAGCCTCTCTTTCTCTGTCTCCATCTATCTTCCATCTCCCTTTCTCTGTCTGTACTTCTATAGATTTCGTTTTGGCTTTTTATGCAGACGCTTATTGCGTGCGCACAATGTGGCGTATGCGCAATGTATTCAACTGAAATGCATTAAACTTGCCCAGACAGCGTCTAATTGTGCAAGTGGGAGAGATGGAGAGAGTGCAAGTGCAAGTGCAAGGGAGATAGCATTCGCCACGTTGACAGCGTATAATATTCTGGAATTGTTTGTTCAAAGGCAAGGATTTAAGTATGTGGCTCAAGTGTCTGGTAATTATGGGCACACACACACACACACACACAGACACATACATACACGTGTATTATTATGTGAGGGGCGTGTGAATGTATATGTGTTTAGGGCCATGTTATAAAGTTGATAAGACATCGTTGCGGTTAACTCTGCCGATAAACAGTCCTATGACTTCAAGTGAATTGTTTACAAGCGCTAAAGATATGCAAATTTAACGGAAGGGACGACGTTGGCTTTATCTGAAAGAGTAGATAGAATAACTTAGGCGGCCGCAATTGGAATAAAAATGGGCATGGATATTATTATACCCACTCCAGTGCAATCGAATGCTAAATTTATATACACTTTACTAGATGGAATCCGTTATTTTTATTTTTTTTTCGAAATGAATTTAAAAAAAAAAAACAAAAAAAAAAGCAAGCCTACAAGTTACATAATAACCTAGCAAAGGATATTTTATGATATTTATTTATACTACTTAGCTGAGAGCTTACCTCCATAAAGTGCTCTCAATTATTTTGAAAACTATTTTAATTTTGACTAACTAAGAAGAAGAACTAAGTGGGAATATCTATGAATAACTGCTAAAAAGGTCTAAAAATGTTTTTTATAATTTGCTTATCGTATTAATAAATTATACTTTAGTATAATCAGTAAATTTAAAATTAACTGTATGAAAATGACATTTATTTTAAGTTTAACATTCATTCTTATAACTTTTAATAGCGTCAAATTGGGATCTTACATTTTGTGTAAACATGATCGCTGGAAACGAAATATCTCTCAATATTAATTGTTCACTTCCGTGATGTCAATTAATGATAATTTGAATCAATTAAAATGCATTCAGTTTATTTTGCACTTTTGTTATTGTTCCGAGCTGATACGAAGCACAGTAAAGAGAAGAGCGTAAAATATACTACAGTAGTAAATGCTCTCTTAAATTTATTAATATTTCAAAAACACTAATTACACTATGCAAACAAATAAATTTTTTGTATGTCACTTTAATAATTTAATGTATAAATTTAATATTCATTTTTGAAGTTAAGCCTTCAACTGAATAACAATTTAATTTTTAAATTCTATTTTTTGTGAAGTTTTCTTTATATTTTTTTTTAAATAAAACGGATTTCTATAAAAATTCAGGTTTAACAATTTGTTGAAAAACATTTTAAAGTGGCTTTCAATAAGGCTCATTTAATAATAAGTTGAAACTTTTTTACTCTGGGAATTCCAATAAAGAAAGCAAGAAATAAATAAAAAAAGAATCTGTCAAATGTATCAGTGTGAATTTTTGATATTTTCTGTTGTTCATATTTTGATATACATTTTTGAATTTAAAGCATTAGTTGTGAGAGTAATAATTTTGAACATAGACAATTATGAATTTTTGTGTAGTCCTATTTTTACACTCTTCTTTAAAGTAAAGCCCAAGGGCATATCTTAAAAACATCTGAAAATAGTTTTAGAGTCTTACAAATTTTTATTGTTACCTAGTGTTAAAACGTTGCTGGTTTGATGTGTTTTTAGAACAGAATTTCGCCTTCGCTCTCAGCAAGTGCCAGCACTATCGCTTGCACTTCTACTCGTATTATTTAAAAGTCTACAATCTCTGTCAGACTTATACTCGCAGCTGCATCCGCTTTCCGATCAGTTAAAAAAGTACTTTCTGGAAACATTGGAAGAATTTTTGTCACTTTAGCAATTATTTTGTTACATTCGTTCACTTTGCCTGGATCAGTGGAAATAAACGCTTGAAACAATAACGACATTTAAATATTTTTAATATTTATTTAAACTGTATATCAAAGAAGTCAACAAGGGTTAATTCAGTGATATTGTGATTGTTAAAGTAATATTTTTACCGAGTTAAGAGTGAGTAAGTGAATTACGAAATATAAGGCAAAATGATGTCGTGGTTACTGTTGTCATCACATATCAAGTTTATACGACAGCTTTTGTCGATTTAATGGATTAATGCATTTCAACAAGAAGATTAATTCAACGAAACGTGATTTATTTGTTTGTTTTAAACCAGATTTATTTATAGCATAAGATTTTTAAAATTTAAATCAGGAATTAAAACCGTAACCGATAACCGGTATTAACAGATTGAAATTGATAACCGTAACTGAAGCCGTAACCGTAATAGAATTTTTTTATTATAACGAAACCCAAAAATCGAAATTATTTCATTAATAATAACCGTTAAGAAATCGATGTATGCATAACGGTTTATTTCAGTCGGTCAAGCATAAAATTAAGTAATGGTTTTAAGGTGTAATCATTGATTTTTTTTTAACTAAATTGCCCCCCCCCCCTACATTTATAATTTTACACTATTTAGCTTCTGAAATTGACCCAGAGTAGTTATTTAAACTTGAAAAAAATATTTTGGTCCCCCCTCATTGAAAAGCTGCCGACGCCGTTGGTATTGATTGAATCGATTTCGGTTACAAATTATATACTTATATCTAATAATAGTAAAGGTATGCCTAGGGAAATTAGTGAAATATAAGAAGCATTTGGCATAATCACGGCACAAATTGTGGCTAAAACGGATGCCGAGTCTAAGCCAAAGTCAAGTAACAATCGTAAAGCTAAAAATAAGATTCAGCTGTTTTATCAGACTGAGAATTTGGGGATTGTTTGTTGTTCGTTGTTCGTTAAACCAAAATAGGAAGTTCAAGCAACCATTTTGAGCTCAATCTGTGTGTTTGTGTGTGTGTGTGTGTGTGCAGGAAAATGGCCCTCGTATCCGTCACAGGCTGTGTGTTTGTGTATTTGTGTGTATATGTATGTGTGTATGTGGCCCCGCATCCAGAGCGATTTATCAAAGTTCATTGAAATTGTGCTCGAACCACGAAACCGTTTGTGACCTTGGGTGTGGGATTCGGTGGTTCGTTCCGTGGTTGGGTCGGTTGTGAAAACACCAGGCGAGTGCCCTTGACGATGACGACGTCATTCATTAAAAAATTTCCTCAGCTAGTTTGTTGCCCAATGCTATTAAACAGCATTGAGCTGTCAAGCGTAATACAATCCAAACAAAGTGCCATAAAAGCCAGTCACACTCACACTCACACTCACAACCCCCCAAATCACAGTCAGAGTCAGAGTCACAGTCACAGAGTGGCAAAACTTTCTTTTTGTTCCCAAAAATCTGATTTATGATTTTACCACTCCCTATAACCAAAAGTCCGACCTCCAACAGATGAAAAGTCAATACGCCACATTTGATTAATAATCATATTATATGCTTTATTAAGCATCGAGACAAAGACAAAACACAAGCCCGCATTTTCTATGCATATCGAGGGGGGGGAGCAGCTTCTACAGTATTTATACCCTCTTCTAATGACTTTGTAGCTCAGCTCGCATGTGCTAAATTAATATAGATTAATTTATTTCTAATGATGGATATTTATATGTCTATCGCTCAAGTCAAGATATCTCTCTCTCTCTCTCCCTCCCTTTGTAATGCATTGAAAAGGATCATTTTATTTAACAATTAATCAATTTGCTTGTTAATGTATATTAATCAATTTACAGCAGTTAATGACATATGTAATATAAATTTGGTTTGTAATTGTAATCGCATTAAAAAAATTTAATTATATATCAACGATTATTCTGAGTATGTATTTACTAAAAAGAGCATCAATATCTAAATAAAGAATGCCCAAATATGATAGAGTTACATAACTACCAAAGAAACTTTATAGATTTAAATAAGATAATCATATATTAGGACAAAAAACTAAAAATATTACAGCGGATGGGGACGTCGGGTTTCTCTTGGTAGAATTTTTTAATGCAATATTATTTCATAATTAATCAGTATTCTTAAAATATATTATGAAAATTTAAAAATTGTATATAATATGTGTATCTTATTACTAAAAAAATGCAGATGTCGAAGCCTCAACCTTTAATATTTTCTATTTCTCTTATCTGTATTAAAAAAAGTAAATAAAAATATTTGATATTTATTTAATTAAATCAAGATTTGAACCAAATCGGGTTGCAGCTGAACCTAAATGAAATATTTTCCAAAATTTTGTTAAATTTTTTTTGTATTTTTTTCAACAAAAATCATTCCAAATGTGAAGGCTGCAGTTCTATAAGCTGCTTATTAAATATAAAAGCTTAAATAAACCATCCACAGATAAGAGAAATACTCGCATATTTGTTTTATTTGAAATAATATATTGTTATATTCAACTGAATCAACTGCAGTTGTCTGAAGCTCTTAAATGAACTATATAATATCTCAAGACTAAAGTACCTTATTAAAATGAATAGCCGAAACAATAAACTTTTGTGCGTCTTTTTCTCTTTTTGGGTTAAAAGCACAACGTTGAGCTGCAGGGCATCTCCTAGTTAAGCAGACTTATTTTCCCTTATTTTAGTTAGAACGTCTTGTGTCCATGTCCAGTCTTTTGTTATATAACTCTTTTGTTTGGCCGCAGTTGACTTGGGCCATTTGTTTAGCCGTGTCGAGGGTTCTTTTATATAAATATATATATATTTATATATAGTATAGCTTTATCAGTTAGTTTTCCCCCTGACAAGTGCAGACCACATGTTATTCCCTTTCCATTCCCACCTGCTATTTTTTCTAGTTTCGTCTCTGCTCCAAAGTTCCAATTTCTTTTTGGCCAGCCCACAAATTATAATTACAAATGATATATTTTGGCGTTTTTATTATGAGACTGTGCATAAAATAAATGATCTAAACGCCTATTAGAGCTCACTTCTATGACAAACGTGCAAAACTTTGCCCCGCTTTGCTATTCTTACATATTTTTTTTTTTTGCTTCGGCATTCCCTACTCAATGTTGGATATATGTTGTTTAGCTTCAAGTACGAAAAATAAAGACAAAAGATAAATCTGATTTTAAATTTTAAATTTACAGAACTAGGAATCAAAAAGCATTCAGAGTAGATCAATTGGATAAATTTAATTAATTACGTTTAAACTATTTAAAAAAGTTGGTTAGTACTTTTCTGATTTTATTTTATTTTTTTCAAATAAGTAATTAAAGTTCATTGGGCGTATTTCTTTAAATTTTAATAGTTATATTTGTTTTTCTTCACTTTTTAAGTATATAAATAAAAATAAAGAGATACATTCAATACAAAATCAATTGATCCTAGATGGTTTTGATTGAATCGTAATACATTATTTTATGTGTATTTTTTTCCTGGATTCTATGAGTACATATCTTTCCAATTTAAGAACAATTCTAAAGCTGCAAAAAATATTTTCTGATTTTCATAATTTTAGTCTATGCCATTTATTTTATATTTTCAAAATTTTTTATTACTCATTACACTTTTTGTAATTTTATTTTCCTAATTTGTATCAACTATTTATTAGTTTCCTAATTTTGTATTGGACATCTTTGATGTTTGAAGTAATATATGTAAAAATGTTTAATTGGGCTCCATACATTATATACGAATAAATAGAATAATAAATACATGAATAAAATCATAAGTATCACTATTATATAAATTTATTTATATAATTTTATGTGTGAACGGCAGTGTATAGGCGATTCGTTGCAATTTTAGTCAATTTCTCTTAATTCTATAAATATTTGATATGGCGAACTGGGGCTATCAATGGGGCTGCTGGCAACGGGGAAGGTGTGAAGGAAGCCGGAGCTGGATGCGGCAGCGGGAGTGAGAGTGAGAGCTAGAGGTCGGACCTGGGATTGGGAATGGAAATGGGTCCACGACGTCGCATTGTTGTGCGTAGAAATATCTAAGCTATGCGGCGTACCGAACCGGGCATAATCAAAATACAATTGTGCGAGGATACGCTGTGTGTGTATTGGAGTATACTGGTGTGTGTGCGTCTGTTTGTAAGTGTTGTAACGCGTGCACGTTTATTTGTTCTCTTCATATATACGTATATTCTTTTACAATTCAGCTTGCTATTTGTTTGGCAGCAAACTCTACCTGTGCCATGCTAACGCTCTCAGCTCTCAGCTGCGCTGCGAATGTTTGCCATAAACTGGAAAGTGCAAGAGAGTGTATAAGAGAGTGGTATAAGAGCATGTTTCAGAGTAGCATTTATTGCGAGACGAAAAATATTAAAGCCTGCATAATAAAAGAATAATAAATTAATTAAATATAAATCTTAACATGGCGCAACAATACAGCAAACATAGAGAGGAGAGCAGTGGGAGAGCGTGTTTGTTGAAATAACTGAGCTCCTTTTGGCGAGAGCAAAGACTGGAATCGTTCGGTTGACTGTTCGTGTGGTTCGCGTCGGTTCGTTCGGTTTCCATTGGGTTCGTGGCTGTGGCTCCAGACTCGTGACTCGTAGCTGGCACAGGACCCAAAACGTTTTCGTGCGCTGCGCTGACAACATCCTCGCAGGACCAAAAAGCGGACGGTTCGTTGTCTCACTCTGTATATATATATATATATGTGTGTGAGTGTGTGTGTGCAGAAACCTTTAATCGAGTACTGTGACTGTGACTGTGACTGTGTCTGTGACTGTGTGAGGTGTTGAAAATTGATTGCACTTTTAAAAGCCACAAGATTTAGAACAAATCGCCAATGAAATGATAAACGAATGCAATAAGTAATCAAAAACGCTAAACAAAATGCAAAGCTGAATTGAAAAGTTTTCTAGAAAATTGAATACAAGCCAAATTTTTATATAATCAAGCAATAAAAATGACACAGCTCTCATCTGTGTGCGTGTTTGTGTTCGTGTGTGAGAGTGCTTGTGTGTGTGTGTGCGTGTGTTCGTGTGAGTGCAGAAATGTTAATGCTATTGTATCAAATATATACGTGAATGTGTGACTGTGACTCTATGTATGTGTGCTAGTGTTTGTGTGAGTGTGAGTATGCGTGTATTCTCGTGCCTTCAGGCCTTTCATAAAGAGGTCAAAACGTTGCTTTCGTTTTTCTACGTTTTGCAGTGTGCAAAGTTGGTCGTTGTTGTTGTTGTTGTTGCTGTTCCTGATGACTGCCCAAGACAGAAAATTTAACAGGCAACCAAAATTTTGGTAGTCAGTATTTTTTTTGGCACCGCCCCTTTTAAAGCTTGTTCTATGCGTAGCGATTAAATGATATAATAATTCGAAAACTGAAGCTTATTTTTTATTTTTTTTTCGCGATTGCAGGCACATTAATTACATTTATTGTAGCATACTTCTAGGTGGCCGGGCTAAATTTGACTAAATAGAAAATATTTTATTTTTCATAAAAAGTTGTATTATTAAACAAGTTTTCTGCCACCTTAGCGGCAACTTAATCTAGAAAAATAAATATATATTTATATGTAGATAAAAAAGGCAATATTTAAATACAAACCCCAAAAGTATTGCACAAATATTGTAATTAAAATAAAAAACATATAGATAGATATACTTTTGCAAGCTCGAAAACGAAATAAATTAATTTGCTTATATATTTATTATAATTTCTATATGACTGTTTAAAATAAAGAAAAAGTTGCTTATTTAAAGCTCAGAGGAATTGTTGGTATTTAAAAATGGTCTTAATTAACTTTCAGAATTTTAATCAATTTAATGTGCAATTATGAAAAGGCCCCAAAATGTTACGCAATTGGCAAACTGAATTTTATTTCACACACCTCAAGAAAATCAAATAATTAATAATAATGTCCAACGAGTCCAAATTCTTGGCTAAAGTTAAGCCTATGTCTAAAAATACTAGCAAAAAAAAGGTAGTAGCAAAATGTGCGAGGCTTATACGAACACACACAAGCACACGCACACAAACACACACACACTGACAAATAGTAGAGTGGGTGGGAGTGGGGGGCAGGACATTAGCGGCAGCTACTCAAAGCATAACAATGAACGTAACCGCACATAGAGCCCAGAGACAGGCATAGACAGCCACAAGCAGCTACATAAAAAATGAGAGGGAGAGTGAGCGAGTGAGAGAAGGAACGAGCAAGAGCAAGAGCAAATGGGGAGTGGGTGTTACCTACTAAACTAAATGAAAGTAAAAATTGTAAGCGTAAGCTAAAACAACAAACACAAGAGCAGCAGCGGCAGCAGCAGCCGCCGTAAGCAGCAGAAAACGAAAGCAATAACAGAAAACGTGAGCAGCGATAAGAACGCTTAAATAAGCAGCAGAGCGTAAGCATGGAAATAACAAAGCGACACAAAGAGAGCGCAAGAGAGCGAGAGCGGGAGAGTGTGTGTTTGTGCTTGCTACAAATTTAGCTGTAATGCGTGAATGCTTCAAGAGAGTAAATTACAGTTGGACTGATCGAAAGTTACATTTGAAATCTAATCTGTTAACTTTGTATTCAATATTTTTGTTTCTCTCTCTTTACAGATTTAACAGCTCGTGCAAGTTATATTCGAAACGAAATACGAAAATGTAAACAAATGTAGCGCACGCGCAGCAGCAGCAGCTACAACGCATAACAATAACAATAATAACACCAATAGTAACTACTTAATTCTCTCTCTCTGCCATAAACTGGATCTGACTGCCTTCCAGCTGTGGGAAGCTGCTCCTCGTCGTCGTCGTCGCCGTCGTATCCCTTCCAGTGGGCCTGCAGCACTCGGCCAGCGTTGTCGCTGGCAGTGTCACAGGAGTTGCCAGAGTGACAACGTCAGTGCTGTCCTGCTAGTCGTGCTGTCCAGGCGTTGCTGCTGGTACTCCTAGTACTCTTCTTCTTTTTTGTTTCGCGCTACACTGGCAAAACTCAGGGAAATTTTCCAAACACACTCACACTGACACACACCACACACGCGCACAAAAACACACGCACATAGAGTCACAGACGAAACGTTGCGTTGCCAAAAAAAAAAAAAAATTGAAAAATTAAAGTAGATACCTTCACATGGCCTGGCCAGAAGCCGTTACCAATTTCGAGCGCAACGTGTACGTAGTGGAAATGCTGCGACAAACGTCAACGACGGCAGCAGCAGAAGCAGAAGCAGCAACAACAACAACAACAACAACAGCAACAGCAACAATACAACGTTGCTTTTTTAGTGTGGTGTTGTGTTAATTGTTATTTATGTATATATATAGTATGTATATATAAATTTTGTGTGATATTGCAACAACAATGAGCAAAAGTTGTGCAAATGCAAAAGCATAGCAGCAAATAAAAAAAAGAGAGAGATAGAGAGAGTGGGAAGAAGAGGGAGAGCGAGCAAGCAAGCGAGCAAGTCAAAAGTTTCAGCAAATACAAAACAACGACAACAAACGGTTTTGCAACAACAGCAACAACAACAGCGACTGCAACAAAAAAAGAAACAACAACCACAACATTTAACGGGTCCAATGTTGCAGCAAACAACATGCAGCAAACAACAATGGCGGCAACACAAACAACAACAACATCAAGTGCAAGAACAGCAGCAACTGCAACAAAAGCAGCAGCAACAACAACAACAGCAACAGCAAGAGCTACAACAAGTAGCTAAAGCTCTTAGCAATAATAATAACAACAACAACAACAGCAGCAGCAGCAGCATAAGCGTTAGCAACACGCGCTTTAGCAACATGTTGCCAGCTGGACATGCAGTCAGCAAGAACATAATAACAACAACGATAGATTTCAATAGTCGCCGACGACGCGGACGTCTACGAAGCGACAACAAATGTTGCCAATTAGTGCCAGCAGCAGATGCAAATGTTGCTAATACACAACAACAACAACAACAACAACAACCACTACAACTACAACAAAAACCAAAACAACAAGAAACCAAACACCATGCAAAGCTTTTGTTATCAATAATGTGCGCGTACATTGTCGATTGTGTAAATATTTTAAAACGCTTAGTATTATTAACATTAGATGGTACAACAACAACAACTACCAGAAAAAAACAAAACGACTGCAACAAACAGCAAACAACAGCGACAACAACAACAACAACAGCAAACAACAAAGCCCACAAAACATTTGGTGGGCGTGGCCAGGCATTTAATTGCATATTTGTGTTGTTGCTGCTCTGCCTGCTCCCCCTGCTGGGCAGTGTCCAGGGCCATAAGCCCAAAACTGCCACACAGCATAAGCAACAACCACAACAGCCGGCACAAAATAACGATGTGACGGCTAATAATAATATGGGAGGAGGCGTGGCCGATGTGCCGCCCACTTATCAAGTGAAATCATCGCAAACATCGAACGAGGACGAAGCCGAACTTCTCTATCCCTATCAATCCGAGGAGCAAATGTTTGGCGAAGAGGAGGAAGAGGGGAGCCAACTGAATACGGGAGACGCTGAGGATAATGCGGCCAATCAACATCGTATCAATGGTAAGTGCAAATTTTTCACAGCTTTTCTTCTGAGTTGAGTTGAGTTCAGTTGAGTTGAGTGTGACACACAACAAACTGTGCTTATGCATGATTTCGTCCCTTGACTGAAGCTATGACTAATAGCATTTGTATTTAAATGAGGCAATAGGATAAGGGAATAAGAGAATACCAAGGGGAGGGGGACTGTTTTATGTATACAAATGATTTATATGACTGTCAATGTACAATTGAAGTGCAGATGAGGGAGACGACATTGAATTCATCTTCTCAGCATTCGCGGCGTATGCGTGATATTTGTGGCGGTAAAATACAAGCAAGAAAATTTTATAAAAAATAATAAATACTATGTCTCATTAGTAGATTTTATGTCAACTCTCTTAAAAAAATATACAGATTTGAAATGCTTCAGTATTTTGATTAGGCAGACAAGTCGTATGAGTGATTTTTGTATTGATAAAATAAAATTAAATTGAGTAAGAATATATTATATCAAAATATACACAAGACTTCAAATGTGTTAAAAAATGTATTTAATTTTTTTTTTTAGGTTCTTTAAAAAAACATATTTAATTAGATGCACCAGGCGTTATATGTTATATGTTATATCAAAAAGAAAATGATTCTATTGTCTTGCAACTCAAAGATTTGTATAAAGGCCTTTCAGAAAACAAGCAGATTTTACATTTTAAATTAGTTGAACATTGCACAGCACAAATTATTTGAAATCCTGAATTGTTTCAATAATTAAGAAAATTAGATGAGCAGATTCATTAAAACAATACATATTGAATTAAATACCTATCAGTTATTACCAACGAGATATAAATAATATATATATACAGTCTAACTTCCCTAACTCGAATCACCATTATCCAAAAAAAAGGTTCGAGTTAGGGAGATATTCGAGTTATAGAGTTCTTTTTCCTAAGATTATTAATTTTACTGCCACGCATTTAGTTCGAGTTACAGAGAAATTCGAGTTAGAGAAGTTCGAGTTAGGGAAGTTCAACTGTATATAGCTTTTAGTTATTTATATCGATTTAAATACACTAAAATCCAAATAGTTTGTTCAGAAATAGTCGAAAAGAAACTTTTAAAGTTTTTGTAAAATTTTTGTAGTGATTAATGATTTTATAAAGTTATTATTGAAAAAGTATAGTCGATATTTTACTACACTTAAGCCAGTAAATAAAATTTATTGCAGTCAAAATTTAATTATTAATGCTCTTTTTAAATAAATATGAATCTTTAATTTTCAAATGAAAAAAAATTTTAAAGCATAATTTTAGGAGCCGCATTAAATAAATTCATTCTTGAATGAACAAATTTTAGTATTAAATTATATTAAATAATTCAGAGCCATTATAATTTAATCACATTTTTAGTAGTTATCAGAACGTCGAGTACGCCCTTTGTAGGGTAATCTAGGTAATTTTACAATATATTCCCCTGAAAGAAGCAGTCACCTTAAATTAGTCCTCATTTGAGCATGACGTATACTTAATGTTATAAATATGCCCATAAATTATGTATACGCAATACTTGCAAGCTCAATTAATTGATGGCACTTAAGCAACTGCCAACATTCACATATGTTATATGTACATATGTATATGTACATTTGCGTAACAACTGCATTTGTGCATTTTCTTATTTTACAGCAAAGTCAAGTTGGAAAACCTTTTTCACCTTTTAGCTCGTTGTAGGTGCCACAAGCACACACACACATACACTTTTTGGCCAACAACAATTAAACCTCGAACGTGGCACATTGTGTGTTTGCCTAGGCTTGCGGACCCTGGAGCCATTTCTCATTTTAATGACTCAACTGAGCTGTCTCCCTAACATGTTCCTGTCCCTCCCTTTACATACTCCCACTGCTACTGTCTGTCTCCCCTTTCTATCTGTCTGCTGCACACACACGCGCCAAAGTGGCTGACAACAAAAAAAAAATGGGTAAAATGGGAAAACAAGCAGCAGTTAAATAGAATCGCCGAGAGTTTACTCGACCTTTTAATCACCCTGTAGGTGACAAATGATTTTTTACAAATGAGCGGATTCTGTTTGACAGCTAAAACAAAATTCCGATTTAGTTTGCCAACCGATTTCAGTAATCCTTGATGTCAAGGTATTTTTTTAAATTTTGTTTCCATTTTTCCTTTTTTTTTCAGCCTTTAAAATTTAATTAAAAAATAAAATAAATAAAAATAAATCACGTTTCAAAATTAAGTTGAAATAAAAGTATGGATAGCCAATTGTAATAAAGTATGGAATTTAAATAAATAGGTGATTTTATAAGCTCAATTTTTGATCTGATTCAGGTATTATAACTTTCACAGGAGTTTGTAAGTAGGAAAACCATTTTATTAAGATTTATTTTGTTTTATTGTTTTATTTTTGTAAAAAACACCAAATACTAATGTAATTTACTATGATGACATGAATTGATTTCTTCCATTCATTAAATATCTTCTCATAGATATAAATTTAAAAGTTAAAATTGAAACAATATTTTATTCGTAGATGAAGATTTTAAAAAACTTTTTGTGACTTTTGCTATTGACATGACTTGACAATTAAAAGAAAAACATATTTGCAGAATCAATTAATAAAAAATATAATTTATACACATTTATTTTATCACTTATTGTCATAAAATATATTGTTATCCAGCTGTTCTGTTTATAAAAAGAAGATAGTTAAAATAAATGTTGCAACGTTTTGAAATAAAAAAAAAACATAAAAATGTAAAAGTTCGAAAGTCAAACCTATAAAAATCTAAAGTTATGAGACTAATAAGAATATATATAAGTAGCTCTAATTGATTTAACTTGGTTATTGTTGTTATTGAATCATCACTTTGCATATCTTAATTGCAGTTGCGTACTTTAATTAAACTATAAAGTAAAATGAATGGCCTGCAAATGTTGATCAGGCCTGCCTTGCTGACCAAGTAAATTTGCACAAAGTCACTTTCACATATGCTCCATTCTGACCTCATGCAGTGACAGGGTACACAAACAAACAAAAAAACAATAACAACAATAATAACAACAACAATGACGGCAACAACAAGGGCAGTAGCTAAAAAGAAAAATTGTGCTGTGTGCTTTAGGGCGCAAATTGCAGTTGAGCTGCAACCGCAAAGTAAAAACAAAAAACAACAACAGCAATGACTAGTTGTAGTCTGTAAATCAAGCTTTAAAATTAACGCAGATTGCCGGAACAAGCGACGCTATGAGCAATTAACATGAAACCAGAGCAGAACCTGAAACAGAACCAGAAACAGAACCAGAACAGCTGCAGCGACTGCGACTGCGACTGCAGAAATGTTCAAAAAGGACTAACAAAACGTGAACATAACTCAGCTTACACTGAGAGAATGACAGAAAGAGAGGGTGAAGACAGAGGGAGAGAGCACATGTAGGTGCATATGTGTGTGTGTGTTTGTGTGGATATATAAAAATAAATGTGCATTGCACATTGGATTCGATGGCCAAATTTTTGGCATTAAGTGTACATATGTACTCAGTAAAAGCCCACATTGCGTATGCGTAATTTTATAAACAAATTTTAGGCTTCTTATTATAAAGTGAATTTTTATTAAAAAGTAAATTTGTTTAATTCTTAACGAATACTAAACTAAATGAAACTGCAAAAGTAATATAAAAGATTAACAAATATGTTCTTAAATTATTATTAAGTATGTTAATGGTTTGTTCATTAAATTAGTCAATATTAGAAAACTATAATAATTGAGGTGGATGATTGATCACATTTAATTGATGGATGTCACTGCAATCCTATGCATTAGGACGATTGTTTTACTATCTAAATTACCTTCGAAGTGTTTTTAATATTAAAATATATAAAATTTCAGTTCCGATCTCACATTGTTCAAAAGTTACAGATTTTTGATTGTTCGGTTCATTTTGTCGATTAAAAATAAAAACATATTAAAAAGTCGTCTTTTAAAAAAATGAATCAGAAATAAATATTATTCGTAAATTTTGTAATTATAATTTTTTTTTATAATAAAACTACGCAATAATTTAAAGCACCTCAAACTGAAATTATTATGCTTCTCTTATTTTACGCTTGTGTTGTTGAACTTTTCTTAGAATTCATCGTAGATTCAGATTTGCTTGAGTGTATATTTACATTTTTTCATGTTAATGCAGTGAACGATGATATATTTATAAAGTATTAAGTGTGCTTTGTCTCCAAGAAATATACTTTGAGACTTGCTAAAAGTATCATTTTACATTTGACGTGTAGGAAAATACAAATAACTGCATTTAAAACTATACCTTTGCGATTTCAAGCTGCTCTAGGATATTTTTATTAAAGGAAAAATCTTATTTTGTTTTTTGCTCTGCTTAACTTGAAATTCCAAATTGAATTTCTGCCAAAAGAGTTGGGATTTGGGACCAATGTGCTTGGTCTGCTCGTAACGACCTTTGCTGGAAATGTTGCTGGTCTTACTATTCGTGTGTGTGTGTGTGTTTGTGTGTGTGCTTTTGCCTTGCTTTTGGCTTTTCTATTTTACCATCGACCCAAATTGCGCGCGAGCTACTATAAAAACAGCAACAACAACATCACACAGTGAAATGTTTTTATAGTATAGCAAGCATGCTTATGTGCGTATGCTTCTGTGTGTGTGTGTGTGTGTGGAAGGCGCACGCTAACGTGACTGTTAACCAAGCTAGTTGTGGGTGGCAAATAACGATGAAGAAGAAGACGAGAAAGACGCAAACGCCCAAACCCAAAAGACCTCGACCCAAACGACAGGCGGTCAAAAGCGAAAAATTACAACAAAAACAACTAAGTACAAGTATTTAAAAGGCATGTAAAAAGCTGAAGAAGAAGACGAAGAAGCAGATAAAGAATATGAGCATGATGATGAAAAGAAAATAAAAAAAAAATAATAATGATTGAGCTGCTAATGTGGAAAAGCGAGTGGGAAAAGCCAACAGTCGGAGCACAAAATTTAAATCGATAAATCAAAATGCCAACAACAATGGCAAAAGGCTCACAAGGACGTGTGACTTGCATGCTAAAAGCGTCGCCACGGCACGGTAATATAACTGTATATGTGTGTGTGTGTGTGTGTTCGTGTGTGTTAGTTGTATGTATGCTTGTGTCATAAGCTTTTGTGGGTGACAGGAAGTCGCTTTTGCGGCTCTAAGGACAAATGACAACATTTGGCCGACTTTTAATTATTGACATTCCCCAGTTTGACTTTGTGTGGCCACTAATTGCCAGTGTAACCGTGCTGCATTAGTTCAGCCAGTGTTGTAAAAGGGAATATGTGCTTTACTTTTCAATTAAATGTTAGTAAATTGAACTTGTGATTCGAGTCAACAGAGTTATTCCAAACGTTAATAAGAATTGCAAAGTATTTTAGACAATGCATAAACCCAACCCATTCTGATTCATCAGCTCTTTCTCCCTAATTGCCAGTATGACCGTACTGCATTAGTTGTAAAAAGAAAAAGAGGGAATATGTGCTTCAATTTCCAATTAAATGCAAGACTGTTAGTAAATTTAACTTGGGTTTCTGGTCAACGGGTTATTCCAAACCTTAATGAGACTTGCAAAGTATTTTAATCAATGCATAAACCCAACAGATGCTGATTCATCTGTTCTTTCTACGGTTCTTTTAATGGGGTTCAACGCACCTGTGAATCATTCTAAAACTGGTTAACGTATCTGTTTTCAATTACGTGTATCAGAAACGTAATGCAATTAATTTCTTGCAATAAATAATAATTACTATTTAATCATAACAGCAGGTTGACAGCTTAATTTGTTAAATAAATTGAATTTATTTTAGTTAGCTTAATTTCATGCATATGTAATGAATTGCACATTCCAGTTACACTCTCCATGCAACTGTTTCAATTTATTTGTCATGCATTTGAAATGAAACATTTGCCATTTGAGACATTAAAATGGATTAAATCTCAATTAGAGTGTGCAATGTAAATTCGAGGAATTATGAATGCAAATCAAATGAAATAACTCAATATTCATGTTATTTACGTAACACAATTTTTTGCAGAGATATGGATACTGGAAAATAAATAAAAAAGAAAGTATTTTTATATCCGTTACTTAAAAAATAAGTAAAAGGGGATATTGTATTCGTTGCAATGTATGTAACAGGGACCCTATAAAGTATATATATTCTTGATCAGCATTACTTCGATATAGCCATGCCCGTTTGTGTGAGCGCCTAGATCTCAGAGACTACAAGAGCTTGAGCAACCAAAAATGGCTCACAGACTTTTATAAACCCCAGTTTGTTTCAAATTGTTGCCACGCTCCTTTATGCCTCTGTAAATCGCGAAACGCCACCACAAGCACAGCTTTCAAGGCATAAGGATTTTTTAGCTAATTAACGTTAACTACTATTATTACCTATCATCCTACTAAATCGTAACAAGATCGGACAAATGGAAAGATGGTAATGACTGATTAAAGTTTTTAAAGAATGTGAGTTATCTGCCCACCAGAGTCCTGTCGTAGACAACTGTTGTAAAAATGTAAAATTAATGTAATATCCGAATTGTATATTTCACTGTAATTGTTATTATGTAATTGTAGTCACTATTTTTTGTCTCTGATGTAAAACTAGCTTAAGCTGCCATATGGTAGCAGTATAATAGTTAAAATGTTACATTTATACAAAATTTAATACCATTTGTAAAAAGACTTCATAAAGTTCCGTAAAATAATATTTCAATTAAATCACGGATGAATTGTTACATCGAAACTTAAAATGGTATTTTATAATTAATCAATCTAGACTTATATACTACAGTCATATTTTGCACTTACTTCATGCAAAGTTTGGCATCAATGGAAAGGTCATTCGAATACATTTTGAATGAAATAAAACTTTGCTTAACCCATTAGGTACCAATTGAAATTTTCGGGTTTTTGTAAACATCTACTTTTTCAACTTTTTTTTCTCGATTTAAAAAAAATTATACTTTAATGCAAAAAGCTTCTTTAAACAATTGAAGCTTATTGAATTTCTTAACGATTTTCCCTCAGAATTTCAATGGATTATTTATGCATTTTTTAAAAATGAATATTATCTTCCATATTTAAAAACAGACTATTTTGAAAACTTTTACAGCTAACAAGTTTTTAAGTTAATGCTTTAAGAAACCCTACTTAAGGTCCTTTTGAAGTTAAATATTAATATCCAGGGAAAGTGTTTGCAAACTGGGTTGTTCACTTTAGTGAGACTTGGTAATTTCATCAGTTAAGTACGAGTGCACATTTTTGGGACCCAAGCTCTAACTTTTTATGGTTGGATGGTTGCAATGAGCTTCTCAGATGAATATTCCGTCAGGTTGATTAGCAACAATATGTGTAAATGTGTGTAAGTGTATGTGTGTGTGTGGGAGTTTAAACTTTGACAATAAGTTATGGGTTTTGTTGTAATTAACCTACATCAAACCCATAGACAGCTGGTCGTAACTAAAACTCATAAACTTTATGTGGCTAAAACCTTTAAGTGGTTAGTTCAACGATGTCACATACCAATACACAGAGACACACATAGACACACACAGACTTTGGCTCAGTTTGATTCACATTTTGCTGCATTGATTCAACAGCCACTTGACAACCCTAGCGGGCCAGGGACGATGCCGTTATCCAATTCTCACTTTTCCCTTTTTCCCCCCTCACGACAAAGTTGTCAATTTGCATGTGCATTGCACGTTTCGTACAATTCGTTTCTCAATTCAATTCGTTTCAATTTGTTCCTCGTTCCCATTTCCATTTTGTACTCATTCTTATTCTCATTTTCGTTTTCGTACTCGTTCTCATTCTCGTTTTCGTTCTTGTTCTGAATTCGACTTTTGGTGGCCGCTAATCGATTCGCGAATTACCTTGAAACTTGCGCCGTGCCAAAGCGCGCTGTCTCTCTGATAAATTAGCAGCTGCTTCAAAGCGTGAAACCATGCGACCACTATCGACACACACACACACACATACTTCCAATACACACATACTTAGAGCTTGCTTAACTTCCGCTTTGTAGGGCGGAGGTAGGCCCCATAATGAACTTCCGGCCATGGCGAACGACGTGCTCGGCCCGTGTAATTTTGTGCGTTTGTTCAGCCGTGATTTATGCACATTGATGACGTCGCACAAAAAGCGAATGAGGCGAACAAGCAAAAACAGCGAGTTAACCGATTATGCTTTATTTTTTCGCTTACTTTTGATATTCTTATCGAGCTGCCTTTAATTACGCTAAATCTTAACCCATTGAGCTGCTCTTATTATCGAACTGTCGAATACGTTGAATAAAAGAATCGTATTAAATACATAAAAATACAATTTATATTCTCGTATACATATATGTATATGCTATACAGGCATGCTCTTCAAATCAGCTAACAGCTCATAATATTGTTGAAATATTTGAAATAGTTTTGAAATAAATTAAATAAAAATGTAAGGATTACCATTTCATCTATATTTTTTATTTTTTTAATAATAAAAATTGAAAAAATTAATGACAGTCAATTTCGATGGCTTTGATTATGTGTTGGGTGTAATGAAATCTGTGATAATAATTATTTTAAATGCTTTTAAGTACAACAAAAAAAATAAAAAATGTATGGATTATAAATATATGTAAAGTATACATATGTACATATACGTTTTCCTATACATCTTTCCATCTGCATAAGTAGCCAATTTGATACAATTTAAGAGCTAGAGACTTCAAATATGGAATACAGGTTTCTGTATACCATTCACAAATCTGGTTTATTTAATTGAAAGTTATCATCCGCAAATAGAGTAAACATGTATTGATTATATTAAAATACAAATCATAAAATAATTTTAAATAGCGCGAGACTCATGAAAAAGATGCAGTAATTGCATATTTTTATGACTGTATTACTAAATTTTATTATAATTATTTATTTAACTGATTAAAGTAAACACAAAGAATAAAAACAATTGGGAAGCTTTTTAAAGTGAAAGCGGAGTAGATTTATTTTATTAAATAAAAATAAAACCTTATAAAATATATTTATATATTTACCAATTATAATTTATTATTTACTATACACTGATTGTATTTAAATAATCTTATATTTAACAAAGAATTTTCTTAGCACACAATGGGCTAATTTATAGGGTATATGCGTGTGTACACATATAAAGGGGTATATACAGCATATACTAGGCATTAGTTCCGCTGCCATTTTCATCTCACTTAGTCACGCGATTCCAGGCGCTGCTAAAACGCTCCGCCTCAAAAAAATTGCCGAGCGTTTGGGGCAGATTCTTTCGTTTCGCCTCATCGCCTTTGATGCGCGGGGGCGTGTACATGGGCGTAACTCCTGCTGCTTTTGTTGTTGTTGTTGTTGTTGCTGTTGCTGCTGTCGTGCTGCCATTTTGCTTAATGCATTCGACGTCCGTTTCCTTAACCTCTTTGCGCTCTTGTTTTGGTATAGCGATGACCTGCGTGCACCATTCATAGACGCGCGGAGGCGCCACAGTTTGTGGCAGCTTCAATTGGATGGTGGCGCGACTGATGTACAGCTCCGGGCTGCGATTACTTGCGACTGTTGCGGCTGCCATCTGAACGAATCGAGTTTCAATTTGCAACTGATTGCGTTGCGAAAACGAACGCGACTCTTTTGCGGCTTTGTTCTCATCACATTGAGAATGAATTAAGAATGACGCATTTCACGTCCGAGATTGCCAGTTTATGGATATAGGAGTGTGTGTAGGTGTGCCTTCTGTGTGTGTGTGTGTTTGCTCTATAAGCATTTCTGAGTCGACGCTCTGTCGCTCTGTTCGAAGTGCATTTGTGGTTAGTCAAATTGTTGTGGCATTTAGCACTTGAAACTGGTTTCAATCGTAGAATCTTGACTACCTCAGCCAGACAGACGACACAGCAGAGCACGACACGCGCCCACATCTGGGCCTGCCACAAAATGTTACCTAAAAAAAAAAACAGAAGACATGAACAATAATCAAAATAAAGAATAACAATCAGAATATTAACTAGTCATTGCTATACACTATCCTCAATAGGTTATGTAACTTTTGTGGCACAACTTGTCACCGGATATTCCCCATGCCAACTACAAAAATATTGTTTGTATGGATATTATCTATTTAATTGCTATGTTAACTCTCGTTATCTCAAGAAAAGTGTAGTAAATACTTTTCATTATTCATTATCTAATTTAAAATCACAAACAAAGTCAACAACAAATTTCTGGTTTGTTTTGTCAGTACAAAAAAATGTTTCCGATTCTAAAAATGTTAATCAAGCTTAAAAGTAAACAAATGCAAATGTCACCGTTAGTAGAATAAAAGAGCTTCAGTAAGCAATATAAGAACCTAAAGCTTTAAAAGCTATAGAAGAATCAGTTATCAGATAATCTTTTGTACATGTATACATATATTTAATTATTATAATTTACTAATATGTAATACTTTAATTTTATTTAAAATTTAAAAACGATTACTTTGAATGTTTTAAGCAGTCTATTATCAAGTTATTATATATTCCTTAAAATAATAATTTCATTATAAAATTTGCACTTTTCTACATATTTTTTTATTATTAAAATTAGCATCGATAAGTTGTTTTCTTAGATCATAAGTTCCTATATCTGCCGATTGTTTCCCTGTTGAGTGTTAAGTCTTCCGTCAGATTTTCTAGCTTTACACTTAGTCATAAATTATTCATATTTCTAATGATTGCAATTTCTCGATGATCTGGTTTGATATTCAAAGCGTTGCCTCCAATCTAACTGTAGCTTATTCAATGAACGCCCACATCTAAACAAAATACAAATTATCTTACCTCTGAATAAATAAAAATACCGAGCTAACAAATAACAACTCAGTATCGTTTACCTTGATCGGCTATAAAATACCCTATATTGCTAGATTATTATTAGAAGTTAATTTAAATTTATTATAGTTTATATATTAAAAAGATTGTTTATTAATATAATATATTAGTGACTACTAATAATTTAACAAATATTTATAAGGTATAAAAATAGTAAAAATGAGAATAAAATTGTTTTAGATGACAAATTGCTTATGATTAATTTATATGTCAATAAGGTAACTAATTACAGAGTATCAAGAACTTGTTTTATGCCAGACGTGTGCTTATATTACAGAGTATTTTAATCTTTAAAGAAAGCTAATGGTGATATTGCATGGTATTAGCAGCATGTGCTGTTATAGTCATATGATACAGGGTGTTAATAGAAATCTATTGATTATGACTAATAGCATTTGCATATGAAATTTAAATTATTAAATGCTCAACTATTACAGGGTATAAACAGCTTGTGCAGCAATCGTCATTCATTAAGCATTTGGCAAGTGATTCATTTGTAACATTGATTTATAGCTCACGTTCCCGTGTTGAGTTTTTAAAACCCTTGTTTATTTTTTGCAGGTATGCGGTAAGAAAGAGAGAGGAGCAAGCAGGGTGGAGAGGGGTGGTGCAGCTCGTGAAAGGTGGCTTACACACTTGTGTGGGTGTGGGTGTGAGTCGCCTGTTAGCTGCATGCAAATTGAGAAACCGTTTCTCTTTTCGTAGCTTTAAACCGGTTTGGCACATAGTCGAGAGAAAAGTTCTGGGTTGACAGAGGCACGACCACAAAATGTGAGTCAACAAATGAATCCACTTAATTATAGACTAAGTACAAAGTATAAATACGCACAAATGATGCCGCAACTTAATCGCTTCTGTGATAAGAATTTCTTAAGCAAACAATAAAGCGTTGTGCAAAAAAAAAAATAGAGGAAAAAAACAAACATTGTTTAATGACAAATCAGTCACAATACGAATAACTAAAACTTAGACAGACTAATGACATGAATCAGTCAAGAGAGTCAAGTGGAGAGTCAGCGATTGTGCCGCTGGCGATTAAAAACGCGTCAATTATTTACTTGGCACACGCGCCAAAATGATTGCTCATACAACAAAAAATAAATAAACACATTGAAAAATTAATGTTAAACATTTACATTTGCCAATTGGAGTTGCAGCTTGCAGTTTGCAGTTGCAGTTACTATCTGTTAATTGTTGCAATATGTGCTGCATAATTTAAGGTTAATTGCCATGTGGCAAATCACTCAAAAGGTGCCGCCTGCCAAGCGATTTCCCAGCGATTTGCGCGCGTTTTTTCCCTCTTTATCATCAAGCAGCAAAAGGTCGAGCTATTTAATTGAGGATGTGTAATTGGGGAGTTGATTACGAGTATGAGTGTTAGTGTGAGTATTAATATGAATGTTTAGCAATAACTACAGTATTTATGACACTCAAAAGTGCCGCTGCTAAGTGTCTTGGGAGCGTTTATCCAACTAAAGGTCATGATTCCTCATTAAATACTTACTATCTGACTCTTGTCTGTATCGACTCTTTATCTATTTTTTACCTAGAATATATAAATTTCCCGGATAAAATTTAAAATATGTTTTTTCTTATTTTTAATTATATACTAAAGATGGTTTTATTATATCCTGGGAGTATGTTAAGTTAAGTATGTAAAAGACGGAAGAATAATATTAAGTTTTACATATAAATTATTTAAAAAAAAAATTTTGCATTCGGCACTGCGCGAAACTAGAGATGGGCACGGGCCGGGTCGGGCCTCGGGTCCCATGGGCCTTTTACGAAATTTTCGGGTTCGGGCCGAAAAATGTCATTTCGGGTCGGGTCGGGCCGGGCTCGGGCCTAACTTCAAAGCCCGAAAGCCCGGAACACGCCAAATCTTTTGCATTATTTTGCTACCCGAATTTGGTCACACTACAAAAAATTCCGTTATATCCTTCATTGTTTTTATTCAATTTCCGAGCAAGCTCATAATCTCATTTCGCTTATGAACACTCAATCAATTGAGCGAAATGAACAATAATGTTCACAAATGACCGAATATTCGTTAAATTTTTTTTTTTTTTTTTAATTTCTCGGGCCGGGCCGGGCGGGTTCGGGTCTCAATTAGGAATATCGGGCTCGGGTCGGGCCGGGCCTAAAAAATGAGGCCCGTGCCCATCTATACGCGAAACAGTGAGTTTTATGTAAACCTTAATATTATTCGTCACAAAATTGAAGCGGTTTTTTTTTTATAAGGTATAGAATTCGTCACAAAATTGAAGCGGTTTTTTTTTTATAAGGTATAGAATCTAACATTAGATTACGAATTTATTATTATTTATTCACTGTTCCAAGAATTTGTATAAAAGTAAAATACTTATGAAAAGTAATATGTAAACATGCATGAAATTTTTCCCAGAACCGAACAAAGGACAATTCTTTGAGGCATTTATTTCGCAGAATTAAGCGTATTGAAAACAAACTAGTAAGACTCTTATTTTGAAACAAAATTTATTTTATATTGAAACCACAAACTAGAGATGAATGTTCAGTCAAGTCTAAATATAGTGAACATATTTTTCCAAAAAGTTCTTTATTCCCAGGTTGAAATCTATGTGTTTCTTTGTTACTTTCTGCTTAGAGATTTTCGAGTGCTACAAATAGTAAAAAATTTCATAAATTTAGGTGCAAAAGAGTTCGATTTATTGTCAACTTTTTTTGTAAATGAATTTAAAATAAGACAAACCATACAATATATGAATTAAAATAATAACAAATAATCAATATTTGTATTATTCTTTTTTGTCATTGCAGAAACGACCGAAAAGCCCGACAATTCAAACGCCACGAAAACGCCATTATTTCCAAAGGATCTATTCACGAAAGAACAGCTCGAGAATGGCGCTGTCGTCTTTCACATTATCGGTGTTATATATATGTTTGTCGCGCTGGCAATTGTCTGCGATGAATTCTTCGTGCCTTCCCTTGACGTAATCATTGAAAAGCTCGGCATCACTGACGATGTTGCCGGCGCGACATTTATGGCTGCAGGAGGCAGTGCCCCGGAGCTCTTCACGAGTGTCATTGGCGTTTTCGTGTCGTTCGATGATGTTGGCATTGGTACGATTGTTGGATCGGCTGTCTTTAACATACTCTTCGTGATTGGGATGTGTGCGCTATTTTCGCGAACTGTATTATCGTTGACATGGTGGCCATTATTCCGCGATTGCTCATTCTATAGCATCAGTTTGCTGGTCCTGATCTACTTTTTTCGCGATAATCGCATATTCTGGTGGGAGGCCCTCATCCTGTTCACCATCTATATTGCCTATGTGACCTTCATGAAGTGGAACGTCCAGGTGGAGCATTGCGTCAAGAAGATGATTACCAAAAACAAGGTGACTCGCGTCAGAAGTACAGATCAACTTATGCCAGCAGTAAGTAGTTGGGAAGTTTTTTTGCAAACAAAATCCAATTCTTTTAAAAAAAAAAAAAGTATAATCAAAAAATTTATCAAAACGAAAGTCGTTTAAGCGAATGCAAAATTTGCAAATTGTCTGCAAAAAAAGAAAAAAGAATTACAATGAAAAAAAAAAGAAACGAAAATTCAAATCCTTTGCCAGGATATCATTTCGTTTGTTTCTCGTTTAATTTTACGTACGCTTCTTCTTCTTATTTTGGCCTAGTAATACTTTTCAATGCATTTTTATACCTGACACTAACCAGTTAACAGCAGTGCTAGTTACTATGACTAAGGGCCAAGTGTGCGATTGTTTTTGTTGTTGTCGTTGTATTGCAATCGGACATGAAACTTGTATGACTAACACGAAATGCGTCTTTGGCATTGAATATAAGATGATGATGATGATGACGATGAGATGACAATAATTGTCGGTCTTGAATTTCACCTGACTTTGAGTTTTAACTCAATATTTTTTTTCCTCTTTAAACCAGTTTAGAGTGATTTTACTCTGAAATATTTCCAAATTTCCTCAAGGCTAATCTGAGAAGTACAGGTGAAATATTAAGAGAAGTAATTCAATAGTTGACATTGTCACATTTTATGAAAATTTAGTTAGATCATGGTCTGACTATGGTCTGACCTATGACTCATCGATCTGACTTAATGTAATGGGGTTTTTTGCTTTCTGACGTTTCGAAATTTTCCATCCCAACTGTCAACTGTCAACTGGTTAGACTCAGTTATCGTTCTATCTATTTATTGTTTTCATACTAATTCTTGAATTTATTATTTACATTTCAAGAACTTATCTTTATAAACTTACCTCATGTGCTAAGCAATCTCAACAGTATAGCTAAACATTCAGTTCTTAGTGCTTAGCATTTGATTATTTTAACTAAACACTTTCTCATTTTGTAATGCGTCTTACGACTTGTTTAACCATATACTACATACCAAATCAAATACACACCCACACAAACACAAACATAAACACACATACACAGAAGCTAAAACATATAGAATACTCGTACAACTTTGCATGCAGCCAATCAAAACTTTGCACACAGCTTGAACTTGAATTTGATCTAAACTTGATTATGGATCGCAGATTTTCTCTCTCACTCACGCTCACGCATGTGCCGTAGTGGCTTGAGTATTGAATAAATTTGTAGCTGCACAATTCTTCATTGTTTTTTTTTAAATAGTTATCTTACCATTTAAGTAAAGTTCACACACTAAACTAAAGCAAAATGGCGACAAGACGATGATATTTCACTGAAGCGCTCATTTTCTGTTTCTAATGTTATTATCTAGTTTATTATAGTAAAGATTTCTATATGAAATGATAATACATATTACAGATTAATCCTAGAACAAATATTTTATTTGTTTATGCTGAAATGGAACTTTGTGTTACTTCGGGAATCAAAACTCATTTTTGAATTTTTTAAAAATGATCTCAATATTGCTGTTAGTTTTTTTTTTTTTTGGTTTATTTATAATAAACTAAAAAAATTTAAATACATAAAATTACATATAATATGTATTTTAAAGTATATGAAATCTCAAATTTATATTCAGGGGTGTTTTACAAATCGCGTACGACTGTGTTGACAGTCACTTTTGAAATGGAAATTCAGGTGTCATGAAATGTCAAAGTTTTCCTTATTTCGGACATATTTTCAGAGTCACATTAATCGGTTGCCTTATTTGGCAAAACTTTTAATAAACAGAATATTTTATGCCGCAATGAAATGCATTCAAAAAGTTTTTTTTTTAATTTAATTCAATTTGTAAATTATTTTTATTTAATTCGATACATTTTCAAGCTTATCAAATATCTCAGCAAATGGTTTTACCACTTCAGGGACACATATTTAGGAACAAGTCTGATTATAAAGATTAATTGAAAGTTTGTTGGAATTTTTGAAGAATTTCGTTTGACAAGTCTATAACAATATTATAATTAGATTATTAGGGAGGACATTCGTATATTTCCGCCTCATAATCCACTTTAATGGTTGGTGGTGCTCGCCTTAGCTTTGGTGTCAGTGGCAATCGTGGTGCGGCTGGTGCCCTCTTTGTGTGTGGATGAGTACTATACAAGTTGCCCGTTGGTGATGCTTTCTCCATTTCTAATTCCAGCTTGGCATGGGCAGCTGGCAGTGCTGGAGTTAAATGTGGGGTCCGTGGGGGTCTTGGTGAAGGTGTCGCACCTTTTTTAAACTTCCGAGTGCCATACGATGGTCCATCTACTTGATCCAGAGTCTCGAAATAGGATTTGGTTTCCTCTAGCTCCAAATTCAGTTTGGCTTGAGTTTCCGGCAATTTGTGCCACAATTGCAAATCCAACGTTTTTAATTTTAGGAATACATATAAAACCACGCGATAGGTCGCCAAATAGCCCAAAATTAGATAGAGCGCAGTGTCCGAGTTTTCGAAGAAATACTCGAATGGGCTGTCTCCGATTTTCATGCCTATCCAAAATAAAAGTGTTGGAACAAAAAGCACCCAATACGCCACTATCGTACACACTTCAACTATTTGTTTGCCAAACATATTTAACGGGATAGAAATGCATACGAGCTGTTTGAAAGCAGTCTCACAACTAACTAGGTTTTTTACAGGAACCAACCTTCATATATATTGCACATGTAAACTTTTATGCTGCGGTTTTCTGATTATTGAGTAATCTGAATTATTTTCGAACATTAATCACTTTCATGCATTTATTTATAATAAAATGTATAACATTTTCAATTAAAATTATTATTATTATTATTTTAATGGGGAAACCTGCACTGCGACCCTTTGGATCTATTGTGCCCCCTTCAGAGCCTATAGCTCATCCATCAACCCCAGTTCTCGCACAAAGTCAAGAATTTGTACCGGGTTGAGGTCTGCCATGTCCTCCATCGGTGTGACAGGTTTCTCAAGAAAACTACATTTACGTCTAAACAACAAACAATAAAAAATTATCTCAATTGCTATAAAATTTCCTTGTACATATTTTGAAGAAAATGGTAATTTATAAAATCTCACTATAAAAGATTTAGCTATTTATTAAAAAAAAGCGTCTATTTTCTCCGACAAACTTCAATAATTTTATAAAGAAAGTTGTTTAGGCATTAAAATAAAATTAAAACAAGGAAACATTAAAAATTAAATTAATTTAAAATTGAAACAATAAAAAAAGACTTATTTTTGGTTTATTTTAAAGAAAGAAATACTTCATGTTTATTGATAATTTTATAACAATTTTTAAATTTATTTCATCTCCTCGTTGTAGGCTTATGCATTCAAATTCTCTGTCAATTCGTAGGGAGGTGGCGGTGCAGGTCGATTATTCGGCTTCTTGGCTTTGGCATTTGGCTTCTTGGCTTTACCATGAACTCGTTCAACTGGCCTCCTATAGTAATAAGGTGGAATATTTTGGCCACGAGGCATTGGTCGATGGCCATCAATTTCGTCATCTTCCATATCAAGCACAGTCGATCGGGACTCTGGTCGAATGGCATAAATAGCATCTGGATCGTTCTCTATACGATACCCTCTTTCGGCATTCAGCATTTCGATAGTTGTAGTTTCGTAGTTGTGCCACGCTTTCATTGACCATGTTTTAAAACGTAGATACGCGAGCACAACAATTAGATAGACCACCAAGTATCCCGCTACCAGTGCGAGGGCCAATCCGCAAAAGCCTTTAACAGATGTCAAAATATCATGTTCATTCCATCCGATCCACTTTAGGTGCAGACAAAGATATCCTATCAATGGTGCTATCATACACCAGTACAATAATAGAGTAAATATTTCAACAATATTTTTCTGGATCATTTTGTCCCGAACTCCGTTTGCGTGAGTTTCCTTGGCAATCACAATTACAACTAAATTCTTAATTCCTATAAAAACATTTTACAATATGCGGAAGTTTTGTTTCAATAATAGTTAGTCATGTTTGTGGTTATATAAAAACCACAATATTTAAATAAATACACCAATTAAATAAAGGAAATATAAAGAGGAAATAATGGAAAGAGTCGTCCTAATATTGAGAGACAAACTAAAAATTTTTAAACAACACACTTAAGATACTTTAAATGGATTAAAAGAAAGATGGACATTAAGCAATATATAAATTTCTGATAAAGAATTTATTTATACTTATATTTCATTGTATTCTGCCGAATTTCAATGGCGACTCATAAACCCAATTGAATATAAATATAAAATCATGGCGCATGATTAAAAAAACTATAAAGGAATGAACTTTGAAGGAGAGAAATTAAAATTCTCTACACTTCCACAATTGAGCAATCATAATTTCTTTTAGAACAAATATAAATTGTGATTGTAGCAATCGATGCTTAATTTACTAGGGACATATATAAATAAACTATTTTTCAAACAGCTTTCAATGAGCTTTTTTCTAAGCTTTTGGTCTGCGAGTATATAGTGCTCTGTATTTTAATTCAGTTCGTAATACTTAGCAGTATTTCCTTAACTAATCAACAAGTATCGTCTGTCATTCGTTCAAGATGTTTGAAAAGAAATTCTTGGAATTATTTGTTGTAATACTTTATTGGTTTATACTCACACCGTATATCTATAAAGTGTGTACAGACATGACTTGGTTGAATTTGGATTTCGGTGCGTTGAGAAAAACAATTTGGGCAGTACTTATATTCGGCCTTGTGGACATAATGCTGTTTGTAACATTCTATCGAATTGTCATGTACATGTACAAGCAATTGAAAAAGTATGATAAAAAAACTGTGCGTAAAGTGCAAATGAAATTTAAAACTGAATTGGAGACGAAGGATATTGAGGCGCGGTCTATTAGTATGCAACACGTGGATGTTCCAGATGGACCCGTAAAGCGAACGCTGCGATCCCGGTTCTAATAAACTTAAAAAATATTAATAAAAAACTGATAATATAACAAATGTTATACATGTTAAAGTAAAAAAAACCAATACATTCTACATAAATGTTTGTTTATTATACCCATTAAAAGAAAAATAAGTCAAAGTATTTCAATTTATTATATTCGTTGCAATGTATGTAACAGGAAGAAAACAGCATCTACGATCCTATAAAAAAAATTCACCACGCAAAATTATGTCAAACTCAGGTGAAAGAGATTTCTGGTGCTTACCTAATATGTATATTTTTGATCAGTATCAACAGCCTAGTCGATATAGCCTAAGTCTCATAATCTATAAAAGCTAGAACAACAAAATGGCACACAGAATTTTATAAACCAGGTCTAAACACGCAGGTCAAGTTTGTTTTCCATTTTGGCCACGCGACTTTCCAACTCCGAAAGTACCGATAAAATGTCACACGTACAGTTTTTAAGATATTAAGATTTTTGTTGATAATTAACGTAAACTACTATTATTTTTATTATTAAATTATCAGCCTACTAAATCGTAACAATATCGGACAAATAGAAAGGTGGTTATGGCTGATTTAAGTTTTTAGGCAATATAAATGCCTAAAAGTATGCAATAAAACTATTGTATATGTATATTTAAATAAGTAAAGGGTATCCTATGGTCGGGAGCTCGACTATAACCTTTCCCGCCTGTTTTTATGTATTCTTTTTTTCTTCTTTTTATATAAATATAATAAAGTGTGTACAAGCTTTCACTTTTTATTGTATAGAATTTACTGAAATGCGTTTATAAATAAAATAAATTGTAAACATTTTTAAATGAGCTTTTCACTAAGCTTATTCTCTGCAAGTATATATAGTACTCTATGTTTCAGTTAGTAGTACTTAGTAGTATTTCCTTAACTAAACAACAAGTATCGTTCGCCTTTTGTTCAGGATGTTTGAAAAGAAATTCTTGGAAATATTTGTTGTAATACTTTATTGGCTTAAATTCACACCGTATATCTATCAAGTGTGTACAAAAATGAATTGGTTGAATTTGGATTTCGGTGCGTTGAGAGACACAATTTGGGCAGTACTTATATTCATCCTTGTGGACATAATGGTGTTTGTAACATTCTATCGAATTGTCATGTACGTGTACAAGCAATTGAAAAAGTATGATAAAAAAACTGTGCGTAAAATGGAAATGAAATTTAAAACTGAATTGGAGACGAAGGATATTGAGGCGCGGTCTATTAGTATGCAATACTTGGATGTTCCAGATGGACCCGTAAAGCGAACAATGATTTCTAGGCTGCGATCCCGGTTCTAATAAACCTGATAAATATTTATTAAAAACTTATAATATACCAAATGTTATACCTGTTTAACTATACTCGTATCTTCAATAAATAAACCGTTATATTCTACATAAATGATTCTTTATTTAGACTTATTCTTTTCGTTTTCTTTATATATAAATATATATAATGTATATAATGTAGCTTATTTATAAAGTACACAGTTGCAATATGACTAAGTTTCGTTTAACCGCACCTTATTAAAGAAATTCTGTATATTATATAGAAATGAAACTTTATTCGAAGTATATAATTGTTTTTATTAAATAGAACAACAAAGAAAAGAGCCTAGTATTAATAAAATGACACATAGGCAACTGATTATCTCGAGTTTATAAAATTAAAATATCAATGATTTTATGAGAAATTTATCAGAGAGATTAATTTAAAAAAAAAACTAATTTTTTGAATCTTCCTTTTTTTGAAGAGATTAGTTGAAAATAAAATCAATAACCTTAAATTCAAGCCATTTTGTTATCTTTGGTATAATCATATGCCAAAGTAATCATTTTTATCCAATAATAAATTAATTAAGTCATTGTATTGCATGTATGAATATTGCGAAATAATAAAAGAGATGAGCACAGACATTTTTTTTTACTTTTTAAAACTGGTTTTTGCATTGAGAACATTTATATATATTATAGAAAATAATACGGGTATAATATAATAGATATAATAGTACATATAACAAAATCTGACTTACAAATAGGTAATAAATATGCAACTAATTAAGTATACTCGTACGTAATTGCTAACTAAATAATTCACTAAATTGTTTCTTCCTGTTACAAGAAGAAACATTTGTTATTTTCGAAATATTTAAAACATTCGAAACATTTGTTATTTTCGCAATGTATATGAAACACTTGAAACCTTCGAAATATTCGAAACATGTGAAACACTCAATTCATTTGAAACTCGAAAAACATATCGAAAAATTTGTCTATAATTTGTGGATTGTTTGGTTCTTTGGTGTGCAGCTAATGCTAATACTTGGATGCTGATTCATTTCCATCTCTCTGGTCAGCGTCTGGTTCACTTGGATCACTCGGTTCACGTCATTGCCCCTGGCCTCGGGTGCTGTGAGTGCTGCGAGCCCATTAGGATGTCCGGGGACATGATGACACCATGGCTCAACTTGCGGGCCAGGCCTGGAGTGCGAGGGGGCGTGGCGGGCACGGGCGGTGCAGATCGCAAACTGGGCGTTGGACTTGAGACTTGATATTTGCCCAATTGCTGTTCCCTCGGCAATGTCGCACTGCGCAATGGACGCGTCTCGTGCTTGATGTGAATGCGGGCCAAATCGCTTTCGACCAACAGCGGATGGCTAATAGTGCGTATCACATTGGGCTTAATCTTGCTGTCCATTGTCGTCGCACCATCGACAGTATCCAAGTTCTCAGTGGATACGGCTTGATAGTGTGATTTATCTTTAAACTGTGATTCGGGATCCTCCTGTGTCTTCTTCAGTTGATGCCACATTTTCACATCGCAAACTTTCAGCTTCATATAAATGAAGATGACAATGCGATAAAAGGTCACATAGCCAGCGAGCAGGCAAAGTGCGAATGTTGCGTGATCCGAAAATGATTGAAATGGTATATTCAGATCCCAACGTATCCAATTTTGTGTTTTGCAATATTGATAGATCGCTGGCGTAACGACCATCCAATAAAATAGCAGTGTAAACAGTTCAATAATCCTTTTCTGAAACATTTTCGTAGTTGTTGGCTTATTGTATTTGATTGGTTGATTTAAACGACGCGTGCGCGCGCGATTATTCGTTGTGTTTGGGTTCAAGATTCGTTACTAAATGATGTGCACAGAGCGCATAACCCTGCTATATAATAAAAGCACAGCACAGCACAGCCATCGGACAAAATCAACGATCAATGCAGCCAGCTCACACGACAGCTCAAAGCACAGTCGAGGCTCAAGCACAGATAGAGACAGAGAGACAGAGACAGAGTGAGAAAGAGAGACAAAGATTAAGACTGAGTCAATGCGACTTCGAGCTCTCTGTCCGTTTGTCTATCTACTCGTATCAGGTCAGCTCGACATTATCAGTTTTAAATAGTTTTTATCGTATATATCGTGTTTTGAACGTAAACAAAATCGTCGTCAACTGAAATCCCTGGAATATCTGCATTAATTCTTGGAACTGGTTTGGGGTCTACCCCCTTAGGATTGAGACACAGACACAGGTACAGGTGACGCTGATTGCATTCAATGACCAAACAGGTTGAGTGACAAATTGAGTCGTGTTTTGAGTTACAAATAACACAATATCGAACTGTCGAGACTAACATATAGACTATAGAGTCGTCACCCAGTCACTCAGGTTCAGGTTCACTGTAACTATGTGAATACATATGTATATTTTGTCATTTACATTTCTTAGATCATTTGGTCAAGTGTTTATTTTTTGTTATTTTCGCCTTCGATTTCGAATTCAACTTTGTCTTCAGTTTTTTTTTTGTTTACCTTTGTGAAATTTTCGAAATTGAGTTGAGTTTTTGAAATTGTGCAAAAATGATTCATGCGTGCTTAAATAATTTATTATGTGATTTAAGCAGCAGAAGTAACTGGCGTTTATTATAAAATGCTTTTAGCATGATTTCACAGCTGTTGGACAGCTGGACAGAAAACAAAAAGAGAAATACGTAAATAAAAGAAAGACAGATTCATGCAGATAGTTTTTAATCAATTTGAGTGATTCTATTAATGCAGTTATATTCTCTCTTTAACTCAGTCTCGATCTCTCTCAACTATAATATATATTTATTCACCTATTTCATAGATCCTCTAGGCTTTTACGTCATTCGTTGAGTTATATCGAAACGTGAATGAGTGTGGCCCATACTCAACTGACAAAACAACAACATGACTCGCCAATTAATTAGCATTATAATAAGCCATGAGGTAGTTCACCTGGGCACGAGCCACACGCTAATTGGCCTCAGGTTAGTTATTAGCTAGTTAGTTTCTAGCTTCATTCGATCTTGAATTGCCCTACACCTGCCCCAGTTATAATTCCAGTTTCAGTTCCACATTTTTATGAATGGGATCTGGCTATACGAGTTTGGCCTCAGTTTAGTTATTTGTTAGTTAGAGTATAGATTCATTCATTCGATCTTGAATTGCCCTACACCTGGCCCAGTTTCACCTCAGTTTCAGTTCCACATTTTTTATGAATGGAACCTATATATACATACATACGAGATTTTCATCAGTTTAGTTATTGGTTAGCTAGTTTCTAGCTCCATTCGATCTTGAATTGCCCTACACCTGTCCCAGTTCCAATTCCAGTTCCACATTTTTTATGAATGGGATCTGGATATACGAGTTCTGTAATTGTATGCATACTATCTACGATAATATATTTATCACATAACACATTCGTATATCATATATGTATCTTATAACAATCTATCTTCTATATATAATATATTACAATTTGCTCTCTTAGCTGTTGCTATACTCGTATTTGTACTTGACATGCATTTACTATATCTTAACTAATTATCACTTAGTCATTTTCATATATATCACATACTCGAATATCGTATTTAGATGGTTTTCGTTTTGGTTTTCTTTCCTTTTGGCCAGTCATACATATGTCTAAGCATTCAATTTATTAAAATTCTTTTAATTCCAGTAATAATGTATGCTCTCCATATATTTTCAAACATTTGTTTTTATGTCTTATGTGTTTACATTTTTGATTATAGTGAAGGCAAAATGAAATACAACAAAACTTCCCACTGCGCTTTGACAAATACAAAAAAAAGTATATATATGTATATTTTTTTTTTAAATAAACCAAAAGTCATTTAAAACTGAAGCTTGTATGTATACTTAACTACAAAAAAAAAACAGTTGCAAACCAAAAAGAAAAAAATTTAAATCAACAAAAAAAAATTAAAAATTGTTTAAAGTTTATTGTACTATATTTTGATTTAATTTGTACATGTATGTATATGTCTGAATTATTTATGGATTTATTTTCGTCTCCGTTTGCTGAAAACCACAAACAAAACTCATAGAAAAACCTGAGTTTCTCAGAAGTAAATGGAATGAATGCATTTCCAGTGCGAAGCCACACAATCAACTGTGGTCTACACCCGAAGAATCCAATTGTATGCACCAATCCCAGCTGTATATATCTAAAAGTCTCACTGTTGAAACATCGTTTAATTTGATGCACATTATACTAAAAAACAAAAAACAAAACAACAGAACTTTTTAATGCAATATCTCTTCACTTGGTCATAGCATTGTTTTCAAGACATACGATCTTCTTTTTGAATCTCGAGAGTTCTCTTGGCCAAGTTAATAGATCAACAGTTATGCAAGTTATGTGGTCCGTTTAGTATTTGTATTATATATTGTGGAATACTTAAACTTATTTTTTATTTATTTACTTTTATTTTCATTTAAGTTTTTTTGTTCCTTTTGAAATATTGGCTATAAATTAATTGCACTTAATAATTCGATTAGACTTTAAGCGATACAACAGCTGAAACAACAACAACAACTACAACAAAACATACAACATTACAGCAAGAACAACGCTCCACACTCAATTGTAAATTTATACAAATTGCAATAATAAACTTTTCTTCTTCTTCTTTTCACCTTTTTCTCAACAAAAAATGCTTACCATAAAAATAAAATACTATATAAAACAACTCCGAAAAATCATAAACACTGCTCTTTCAAAAAATTAAATAAAAAATAAAACAAATGAATTCCTGAAAAATTCGAAAACAAAAATCTCTCCACCGTTAACGTAACCGTAAACGTAAACGTAACCGTAACCGTAACCGTACCACCCGTCCATCCATTCTTCCTTCACTTCAGGGTAACGCTGCCAATTCATCGGAAACATCAATGGCCACCCAGCCGGGCGGCTCGGTAACATCACGAGCGGCGAGCGAGACCCGTTCGGGTCCGGCCGGTACCAGCAATGCGGGCGCTACAGGTAATAGCAGTGGTGGGACCGCTGGTAGTACACAGACCGGTGCAAAATTCCGTCATGGCCTATTACAGCTAATGATACACACGATAGATCCACTACACGATGGTAAGTTCGTTGAGTTTGTCACACTGTGTTTTGCACAAGTCAAGTTAACAAATTAAAAAAAAAACAATGGAACAATTAAAAAGATCCCAAAACCGAAACCAAACCCAATTCCCTCCGCCCACCACAATCCAAAATCCTTAAACAATAACTACAGAATCCAATGCCAATTCCCAACGCTTACATCCGAAAACAGAAGCAATAAACATAATACCAACTACTTACTATACTCTATACCTAACTCTTAAAAATGAGAAAAAAAAAAAAAATTAAAATATAAAATAAAATAAAATATTAATAATTTGTGTTCAGTTTTTAAAAGTCTGTTCTGTGTATATTATTCTGTGTTCCTTCCTAATTGGATGTTTGACTTGCTATTACAGTGAGAAGTTACTTACTCTTTACTCAACTCTTTATGGTGTATTTTTATTTGTTGGTTGCTTTGTTCATTCCTTAAATTTTCGTTTAGTTTCATTTGGTCATTTGTTTATTTGTTTGTTTTATTTACTTGGCACTTTTTTAATGGTCTGACCTTGAGGCCACTTATCTAATTACCACTACCAGCCCAACCAAACCGACCAGACTGAGCGTCGTCAATGTCTAGCATTTTAATAGGATACTCCCAACTTCCGACCCCCTATTACATATCCGATATTCACAGTTAACAGTTCCATTTGTAGTCCTTACTCCAATGTTGGCACCCCGAATATCCACTGACATTTCGGGGCACGTAGTATACTCGGCCAGTTTGACTTTCTATTAGAGCACCGGACGTGCTCGCATTGATTTATTATGTATTAGGCACAAAGCTGGCTGACTGGGTATGATTAGGTATGGATATGGCCAGGGGAATCGGTTGGGGCTTGGGGTTGGGTTGGGGCTATGGCTCGTAAATACATACATATGTATGGGGCTGGCAAGTTGCGTTGCCACGGCAATGGCCCACAGACCAAGACAAACTGAAACTGCAACTGTAACAAAACAAAAAAAAAACTAAAGTCAAACCCAATTGAAACCAAATGAAACCAGCCAGGGCCAAGTCGACATTGGGGCATTTACCAAGGTTTACGAGTGCAAAGTGTTAGAATTCTTTTAATTTCTTTTACAAAGTGCAGTGCATTAAACTCGGCAAGCAGTTCAAACAATGCATTAGCTCAATGTGAATTAACTTAAAACATTGCTTGCATATCAAATTATTTAAAAAAGAAATTCAAAAAAATCTGGTCAAAAATGGACTCGCCTTGCTAATAAGCATAGTTTGGGGAGGAATAAATTAAATAATTTTATGTAGATTTAAGTGGAAGACACACAGTTCAAAATAACGTAAATTGTACAAAATAACATGGGGGGTATAATTTAGGTAAAAGTAGTTAAGTCCGAATTACTTCCACATTCGTGTTGAGCTATATTAATTAAATTATACTAAAAGTCAACAAGGACTCTGAATCTCTTGAATAATTCACTTTTTTAAGTTCCTTGGTTTAAAGTTCTTTTGCTGCCAGCTATCTTTTAATATCTATCAATCTATCTATTTTATATATAATAAATCTATTGCTTCATTTTTAAGTTCCCTCTTTATCTTTTGAGCATCAATGCCAAGTTTTTTAGTTGTGCTGCCTAATTAAAAAGCAATTTAATTTTCTATATATTTTGTTTGGCTTAGTCATCTTATCAATTTAATTTTACGTTAACCAAAAAAAAAATACAAAGAAAACAAAAAAAAATTTAAAAACAAAGTAACGAAAATATTTTATGTTGTTCAATGTCAGTTTGGAGTTACATTTATATACAATATACATATGCGTTATATATATTAATAAATATTATATCAACATTTATCTTGTATTCCAAATACATTCCTAGAATGTTGTGTTCAGCTTAGTGGCATTAATGAATATGAATTAACAAATACACTCGTTTAGCTAAGAGTGAATCGAATTAAATTCTTACATACTTACTACATATGTATGTATTTGTATCTGTATCTTTAAGATTCTTTTCGTTGCTATCATTCCATTTGCTTCGCTCGCAGAGTTTGCCGTTGTGTTTTTTGTTGCAGCGTCATCTTTTGACGCGTGACAATAACAAAATAATTTATATTGTACATATATTAAATATACATTTATACACATATATATGTATTTCTATATAAATATGTTTAATGTTGTATGTGTTAATTGTAATTACTTAGCAACTAGTACAATTGGCTTTAAAAAAATGCTGTTCGAAATTGGCCTGGGCCTCGTAGAGCAGTACCAGATACTCAGATAGCCAGATACTCAATTGTACTTAATAGCTACATACAAGTTATTAGCGAGGTGCCTGCATGTATCAAGTTAACGTTGACTAGTCGAGCGGGTTGTTTTTACTTAATTTTTTTATTTTTATTTTTTTTTCTGTTTTTTCATAGGTCTAATCGTTTATAAATACTTGTACTTATACATATTATTGGAATGTTCATTGTACTTACAACGTTTACATATGTTTAAAATTGTAATTTATATACCACTATGAATATACATATATATATTCCGATTAGATATGCATTGAAACATTGAAATTCTACCAAATAATTTATACCTGTAAGTGCATCTGGTTAATAAAACTTGTGGTTAAATATTGAATTTACAAAGACTGACAAAATGCGCAAATTTAAATGTTTCATTTGATTTTGCCAATTTAATTAAGATTCAGCATTGTAAAAAGTGTACTAAAGAATAAATACACTTTATCTAAGCTTACGATATAAAAATATAATTAATGGGTATTTCAGTTCTAGCAGTATTTCAGTGTTTCAACAATGCATAATTTAACAGGCGTTTTGCTTAGTTTGTCTAAAAAGCATGACTTAACAAAGTTCATCTTCCCAAATGGGTGTAAAATGATTATACTAACTATTGTATCTAAACTATGATTAATTGTAAGATAGGCTTAGAACTAAGTCTCTTAGTATACATTTTCAATATAAACACACATGTATATGTATATACAAAATGTTAGTGCCATATTTGGGATCCGAAAATAGCAGTCAGTTGAGACCCAAGAACGTATCACTTCATGCCACATTGATAACAACAATTAAAAAAATCAACAAACAATAATAATAACAACCAGTCCGTTGCCCCCAAAAAAGAAAAACTTAACTAAAAACTCGCATTTGCATTTAAACAAAATTAATTGGATGGAAATCAGTTCCCAGTTCCCAGCTAGTGCAAAACACAAGTTCGCTGTCACACTCAAAAGAAAAAAAAAAGATTAAAAAAAACAAGTTAGACCAATTAACCCATGAGACTCTTGACACGGTAAATATTAGTAGTGCATTAGACTAGTTATTATATTTACATAGTTCTAGCTGTAGTTTAGTAAAGTCGCCCCCTCTTTGCCGCCCATCCTATGCCAAAAATCCGTTACCCTGTTAAATCACTCATGTGCGCCCCCAACTATGCTTCAGTTCTTGTCTGTGCCGTAATCTGTCTACTCGTTTTATTCATTGCTCTCCGCTCTAGTCTATGCCTCAACTTTAGTTTAGTCTCTAACCTTCTAGCTAATACTATTACTACTTTAACTACAACTACTATTACCTCCAAATCTCCAAAATGCTATTTCGCAACTGACATCAACATTTTGTATAAAATATTTTCAATATACTCGTCTAACTAACCCAAATGGCATTTAGCTGCTATAATTTGCTTGTAAAAACCCAAAAAAAAAAACAATTTAATTAAAAAAAAACAAAAGAAAATTTAAACTAAAAACAAAATATATATTTAACTGGGTTAATTCGTTTTCTTCTCATTTTTAATCGATGCAATTTTATTCTTTCTTTCTTCTTCTTTTTTATTCAATTTATTTTTTTTCGAAAAATAATATAATAAACACTTGGATTTTGCGTTGAAAACTCAATTCGTTGTGTGCAAACAATCAAAATATATTAACAACAACCACAACAACATCAACAACAACAACAACAACAATACTACACCGCCTACTACTACTACACACACCTCTAAAAAAAAAACATCACACTTATGTACAAACACGTATACCCAACACACTGTGTGTGTATGATATGAAAAACACTGCATTTTTATCGAACACCTCCCTCAAAAACCACACACAATTACAATGACAAAGATGATGTTCCAGGCAAAGTGGACGAGAAGGCAACACAGCTGCATGCGATTGCCTCGCTTAAGGTGCTGCTGGATGCCACAAAGCCGCAACGTGGTGGCGCCACCACCTCAGCAGCCAATCACGTCAAGATCAATCTCAAGGAAACAACGTTGGCCGATCGTCCCAATGGCAACATCGACACAACCCTCGATTCGGTAAGTTATGCCCTTGCTTCCATTTTTACTTATACATATGTTATTTGATCAATTTTAAATATGCTAATGATATAATGCTCATGATTTTTGTAGGCATGATTTATCTGAATTATCATTTCATTAAATGATTTCCTTAACGAATTTTGTTTGGGTTCTGTCTTCTTTTCAACGATTAATTGAAATTAACAACGTCACACACAATGCGCTGCATTCTTCATACAACAAAATCGCAGATGAATATCGTACTATCGAATATCGTAGCATCGAATATCGTGTTGTCGGATGTCGTAATTTCCTAAAAATGCTGTCGATTTTCCAAAACAAATATAACTTCAAATGTTTTAAAATTTTGCGATTTTTCATTTTCTTCGTCTTTCTTCCTCTTTATTATTTTCACTTTAATTATGTTGTAAAAGACAAAGTTTAGAAAAGACAAGGTTCAAACGCGTTAAAACAAATTTTTTAGATTATTTTAAAATTGATTTTAGCCGTTGGCATGTTTCCTCTACATTGCGAATTGATTGATAGATTGATACACTGATTGATGCGTTTGGACTGCATCTAAACATCTCATACGTACTGTATTTTAATCGTATGTTTTTAATGTAATCCTAAAAATCTACTGTGTGTTCTTTTTATGTGTAATTTCCCCCATCATTTTATTGGCGGTTTTTAAATCCAATTGTACGTATGTAGACAGTTGCAAAAAAAAAAATAAAAAAAAAAAAAATGCGGTCTGTGTGTTTATGCAACGTTTATGTGTGACTTTTATGAATTTTTGTGTTTACTTTCAACTAAAAAAAAAAAAAAAACTTTCCATAAAACTTTCCACTCCACAAACACGTGCAACACTCACCCCTCAACTTATCACGATCCTTTGTTGTTTATGTTGAATTATATCCTTAACTGTTATTCTGTCTATTCGCAAACCATACCCACCATCCATCCATTTATCTCTCTATCTATCTCTAAATGTCTTTCTCTCTCTATCTCTCTGTCTCTATGTGTGTGCGTGTGTGTGTGTGTTACAATGTCATATCCGACTCCCCCTGAAATCTTCTTCTAAAGAGCTAATTCGGAATTGTCAATTTACGATTCACGATTATCGTTTTTGAGTGAAAACAAAAAGGCGAAAACATTTGGACAAACTCATTTGCTTTGTATCTTGAGCTTTAAATTGTACCTAGTTTTAAATGAATGATGACTACACGCATTAAATATTTAAAAAACTAGAATCACAATGTCTTTCAATATTTTGTTTGGAAACAATATTTGATTTTCTTTTCTTGTTGAATTTTCATTCATATTTTCGCTGCTGCGCGATGAAGTCATTCAGTTATTCACATATTCAAAGGCACCCATGGCGAATGTAGCTGCCACGCGCCAAGCCATATACTTAATACGCTGCTCCATAGCCAAACACACCCACCACACCCATTACACCTCATGCATATGTATCTCTCTCTCTATGTGTGTGCCGTTTCAAACATCATCAGACGTAACTTGTTATTGTTGACGATATTGCTTAAAGAGAACTTTTTTACGCATAGGCGCAAGCAGTTGAACATTTTTTAGTTGTTTAGTTTATTATACCCATGCAGAGGTTAATATAAACTTGACACATATTAAAGTAGATATTACTGATCCAAAAAATGTTAATGATCATGGTTTGAAATGTCCGTCTAGTCAAAATATAGCAACCAAAATAAAAACTAGGCATAAAGTCATGAATCTATCCAATTGTGCGTGCAATAAATAAAAAAGTCGCCATCAACGCGAGCTTTAAAAATAACTTAATTAATTCAGCTTGAATTTGAAATCCTTTCAATTCTTTGAACTGGAATTTTCATTAAAAAATCCCAGATATGTTTAATTTTTATATATGTGAAAAATTTCTGAATATTGAAATTTCAATTTCAAAATATAATGTATATAAAATAGTTTTTATAATATTTAAATAAACTGCAAGGGTATCGCAACTTCGGCACAGCGAAGATTACTGTTATATCTTGTTTTTTAATTTTCTTTTGATTTAACTTGTGCAGAAAGATGACAAAGCAAACAAACAAAATTCAAAGACTATTCAAAGGCTGTTCAGCATTCAATTTAAATTCGACTCACAATTGACACTGAACGGAGCGTATTTCCGAGTTGGGCCTGAGTCATAAAACAACCTAAATAAATAAAAAAAAATATCCTCATTTGTTCTCTATCTATATCTCTCTGTCTCGATTGTCCTTCACTAAAAATTGTAATTGTGTTCGATTCCCGTTCTATGTGTTTGTTATGTAATAACCCGAACAAAAAAAACTCCCCACACTATTTCTACACATTACAATAGCTCTCTATCCCGGCTCTATCTCTATATATATATATATCTCTCTATCTCTCTCTATAACTCTCTGTTACTCTGTCTTAAAGTTTGGTTTATTAATGAACTTTTATTTCAATATCAGAAACTTAATGAACTTAATCAAAAGGCAAATATTAAATTATCTTACAAAATGAAATCTTAACTTAAATTCAATTCTATATCAAAAGCCATCGTTAAGTGGTCGACGTCCTAGCTGGATTGAGCAGAGGGTCAAAATTCAGACACGCAAATTTAGCATCAAAGTTAGTTTCATAAACAATTTTATTGCTCTCTCTTTCTCTCTCTATCTCTCTTACTGTCTCTTACTGTCTCTTCTATTTAAATTGCATACCAATTATATATTATTATAATTTTTTAATTCAAAATATCGTAAAATAAATACTTATATCTATACATATTGTAAGTCTTTGCCATGTGTTAAGACGCTCCTGTGCAGTGGAATGCGAAGGCTAACAATGGGAATGGCATAGGTTCTGGCATGCAAAATATCAGTTAGATGAGGCAATCGACATTTTAAATTTGCATAAAAATCATTTGAATTTTTTAATTATTTATATCCGTGACTATAATTTGATGGGTAGGCAATGCAATGTTAGTAAAGTGTCTGGTCTAAAAATTGTAAAATGTGCATTAAAGTGCATCGATTTGTAATTAAAAAAAAAATTAAAAAATGGTAACCCATTTTCATAATCTATGGTCAATTCTATGACGTTTTCACCAAAAAACCATAGTTATAAAATGAATTTCTGGTTCGTGCTTTTGGGTTGGAATATTTATTTTTTCGACTTTTTATATCTTGATTGTTTATGGACCGATCCTTAAATACTCTTCTTAGAACCGGGACTTTTTAAATTACACAGAACCAATGGACGAAATGTGCTTTAAACATAATATTCATCCTTGGAACGACAATTTCGCGATTCGTCTCTATCCAAAAAAATTAGTTAGAAATAAAGCTATTTTTTACCCAAAAAATTTTTATTTTCCTTAAATCTGTATTTTTTGCAAGTAATTTAAATTTCTTGGTGAAAACACCTTAGAATTCACCATAGACTACGAAAATGGGTTACCGTTTTTTGTGAAAAAAATCGATGCACTCTAATGTGCATATTGCTATAATTGATTAAGCATACCTGAGCTTAATTGTTCAATATCGGACAAAAGCTATAGTATTTTAGTTAACGAACAATTTTAAATGCTGTTTTGTAGGAATTTCGGTAATAAATTGATCATCGACTGCACCTAAAAATATGTCTCGTAATATTCAATATATTTACTTATATATCATAACTTAAACGACCGAACAACGAATATTCAATGAAGTCAATGTTCCGCAATAAAGTGTCAAGCAATTTTTGAATACCGTAGAACGAATATCGTAGCCCTTTACAGTCTCGTACAGACACAATAAGTATGACGGAGCTCACTTGAGTTATGACTGCAGTATTTCAATATCTTAGCTTTGAATTATAATAAATAAGAATATATAATTACCACTAAAGTGGCTCAATAAAATAAATATATTCAATATTGAAATAAATATTGAATTGGAGTACACACAATTTAAATGTCATTGCACGGGCTTAGAAAATAGAAATTCTAATCATGCAATAATAAATGAACTCTACGAAAACTTAATGACACACCCAAAATTGCAGTCGTAATGCTGCGCCTAGTCATAGAACAGACCATGATTTACCCTAGTTCCACAAATCTGACTCATTAGGTAATCTGAAGAATTCGTAATTTAATATTCGATAAAATGTGATTGACGTCACGGCGTAAGCTGAAGCCAAACGTGTTATTTACCAGCTGCTGCACAGGAGCGTTAAATAAAACCGCAAGCGCCACAGGCAATGAATTAACAATTTACAATTTACAATAAACAATTAAGAATTTAGAGTATTTAATTATTTAGTTTGTGCTTATTGCAAATTGTAAGAGTAATTTCACTCACATTGCTTTAATGCCACTTATAAGAAATGTAGCAAAACATTATCTAGTGATATATTCGTATTATTTTTCTCAATCATCTAAATATAACTATTTTAATATATTTCACTTTCTATTTTCGTTACACTTTGTGATCGACTTTAGTTCGGGCTGTGCTCATGCGCATCCATTGTGTGTGTATGTGTGTGTGTGTAGCCGTGTCTGTGTTCTTGCACATGCACATTAAAAAATGAAACATGAAATTACAAAAAAAATAGAAAATAATAAATATAATTAATATGAGCATGCCTAAAACTAAGATGCTGAAATCTGAAAACTCTCTGCACGTTAGCACCCTCAGTATTTGTTCTATTAACTAGAAAGTAAGTGCATAATCTGTATGTTTTCATGTTTTGTACAACACTGCCTCTGAACTACATTCGTACAGCACTCACAAACTTAACTCTGGCCACACTCAACTTCTCGCACCATCTATGAGTACTATTTATGAGTACTTAACTGTGCTTAAGGGCGTACTTACTTCCATAACTAGAGTCAAAATGGCAGCTAAGCAAAGCTCTTAAACGCCTGTCTGTGAGTGCGTCTATCTCTGTCTCTCTCTGTCTCTCTCTCTTCTTCTTACTGTCTGCCTATCCCTATTTCTCTCTGTCAGTCAAATATTGGAAATCGATTTCGAAATCAAGCAAAACTCTTGATGTGATATGATTTAACATTAGATCGATATAATCATTGATCACACTATGGACATATCATACTGCATTTATACCATTCATTCATTTCACATACTCGAATATATAATAAATATATATATTTTTTATATACATATATTACCTAACAAGACAATATACTCTAAACTTAAGTCAACATTTACAATTGTATAAACAATTAAACGATGCAATTAAAGCACTGCACAAATTTTGGCTATAACATTATATAATATATTTGTATACTATGCTCATCCACACAAATGTAAGGCGCCCGAAATCGACGATGAACCGGAGCCCCTCAGCATGGCCTGGCCGGATACGGCCCGAAAGCGACTCACCTACGTCCTGGTCGCACCACTTCTGGTGCCCATGTGGCTAACATTGCCCGACACGCGAACACCGCGTGGCAAACGCTTCTTTCCGGTCACCTTTATAGGGTCCATTGTCTGGATAGCTGCCTTCTCCTATCTGATGGTCTGGTGGGCCAATGTCGCTGGTGATACAGCTCGTATACCACCAGAGGTAAGTCAATAAATTTCTACTTGGTCAACTCAACCTGGAGGTTGTTGAATGTCTTACTCTTTCTTGCTGAAGCTTAAATATATATATGTACATGAGGGCTTCGGGTCACAGGTTCCATATTTATGTATTACTACATACCTTTCTTAATACCAAAGGGTTGGCTCTAAATTCTAATTCTCTCTAGCTAATCATCCCCTGAGTTTAATGTAGTTGAATTTGAATTTTGAAAGAATAAATCCTGAAATTTCGACTAAGGTATAGGATAAACTTTTTGTTTGAATTTGTATCATAAATATTCAGGCCTGTTCCGGTTTTCACTTTCGGCAAGATTTTGCGAAAGTGAATTTCCCTCACTTGTTCCGGTTTTCACTTTCGGCAAGATTTTGCGAATTGAATTCACTTGACATTGAGCTAGTGAGTTTGAATTCGGAAGGAATAAATCGATGATTTTGGCATGCTTAGCATAAAATTAAAGTGAAAACAAAATATATATAAAATTCTCCAATGTTTTACGAATAATACTACATCATCAGATAAACAAAAAATAATTTATTTGATTTTTAAATCATTTTCATTTCATCACGCCTCAAAATCAAAACCTAACATTTTTGTCGGATTTGCTCGACCTGTTCTAATTTCCGCAAGTATTTGTGAAAATGAATGGGAAGTTTATTAGAGCTGCCTTTGTAGGTGAGGAAAGTTGTAAATATTATGGTATATATTTAAAACAACAATTCAAGTGCTTTTAAGCATTGCGAAAAATAATGAATTGAATTGCTTGTTTTTTAAATGCGAGTTGTGACAAAACTGTTGTTATTTAATGCAAAACAAAGGAGATTATTTTTGTAAACAAACACTGTACAACAGTTGACAACTCTGCAAAAAGGCGTTGCTCAGCACTGAGAACAACCCGCGCTTTCAAAAATGCAAAAGTTATAACGAAAGTAGGTTTTATCTTTGAAAAATGTTTCCACTTATGATGAAATAAATTTTTAATGAAGTAATTACACATTTTGACAGACGGAAATTCTTTTGACGCAAATCTGTGACGCACTCAGAACATTTTCCAGCACTGTTCTGCTAAAAATTACTCAACACAATGTGGGAGGGAAATTCGGAGGGTAATTCGAAGGGAATGTCAAGGAATTTTAAGGGAAATTCGGTCAAATCTTGCGAATTGAAATTCTCAAAAAACAAGTGAAAACCGGAACAGGGTTGATTACTTTTTACTGTTATTTTAGGAAAAAGTTATTTTTCAACTTTTCTAATATTTAAAAAAAATAATCCACAAATTAAATTAAGACGGCCTTCTGGGTCAGACATTTTTTTCCGATTTTTTTTTGCATATTTCTTTAGGTTTGATACTTTCCCAAAAGTATTTTAAAAATTCGAAATAGTTTAGGAGATACACCAACCAAGGGCGTCGCCAGCGGCAGATTATGAGAATAAGGTTAATCAATAATTTTAATTTTAAAAAATATAATCCTTAAAGCTGACTCTTATATAACTTTTTATAGCTAGATGTTCAAATTAAACTTAGGATTGGGGTCTGAGCTGAGGTCAATCAATAAGAAATAATTTTTTTTTATTTTATAATTTAAATTTTAAGAATATGCAATCGTCAAAGCTGAGTTTTAGATAATTTTTTTTTAGCTAGACGTTGAAATTAAACTAGGGATTTGGGTCTGTGCTGTCAGCCAAGACAATGCCAAGCAAAACTCGTACAGATGATATAATAAACTTTCGAATATTATCTCAGGTAATGGGTCTAACCTTCCTGGCGGCAGGCACGTCCATTCCGGATTTGATAACGTCGGTGATTGTGGCACGCAAGGGATTCGGCGACATGGCTGTGTCCAGTTCGGTGGGCAGCAACATATTCGATGTGACTGTGGGGTAAGTTGAGATTCGAGCAAATGATGAATGACTGATAAACACTGATACTGACCAAGACTAACTGTTGTGTTTGATAATGCAGCTTGCCGATACCCTGGCTGTTATATGGGATAATCTACGACGCGCCCGTTGAAGTGAACTCGGTGGGCATGGTCTGTTCCATTACCATATTGTTTATGATGCTCGTATTTGTGGTGATGTCAATTGCCTGCTTCCGTTGGCGCATGAACAAGGGTCTGGGCTTTACCATGTTTCTGTTGTACTTTGTCTTTGTTGCTGTCTCGCTGATGTTCGAATATGATTTGATCACTTGCCCCGTTTAAGCGTCCAGCATAAAGACAAAGGTCAAATACACATATTGCCGAGGGAACAGCGCAATAACCAATTAGCTAAATTTATATACAAAACAAATTAATGAATTAATTACAAATACAAAAAAAATAAATTAACAAATGGACTAAGCTAACTAATCGAATTGTTAAACCAAATGCATAAATCACAATACTATAACACAAACACTAAACAAAACGAATCTCAAAATGAAGTTAATAATAACAAACAAAAAAGAGTTAGTTAGTGCTAATACATGCAGCGTTTTTTCCTTTTTCAAACAAAAACAAAATTAAACACATAAAAGACATTTACTTTAAATGTTTAGCCGCAGCTTTTCAAGCAAAATGAAACTAAAAAACTAAATTAAAAATTACAAACAAACACAAGCTCTCTATCTCTATCTATCTATCTATCTATCTATTTGAACTATGATCCTTACTATCTTATCCATTGATTACTTACTTACTAATCAGAATTAAACCAATTGAAATGGAAAAGTGGAAAAACTAAAATGGCTTCCCAATCAATTACTTTACTTAATCGTTTGGGTTTGTTTTTTAAATATTACAAGTACTTATATACAAATAAGTCTCTCATGGCACAAGCACTAAACAAAAATAACAAGCCAAGAAATTACGTTGAGCATATTTAAGCAGGGCAAGTGTTAGATAACATTTTTTAAATTTTCAAAAGTAAAAAAAACCTTTAAAAATAGTTGCTTCAAAAGTTTTAATTGATTGACAGATTCCAGTGCGATTAATAGATTTATTTAAGTAAAATAACAATATTTCATTGTTAAAATTGATCAGCACCTGTTTAAATGAAATTGTTTTTTTTTTTCAAATTTAACTATTTATTTAATATTTTAAAATTATTTTAGAATAAAACTAACACTTGCCGCCGTGAAACTCTTTTGATTTCGCCTGCTCTACTAAATTGTTGTAGCGAAACTCCCAGAAAGCTTTACGTCAGAGTCTAAATCAGTCTTGTTTTTAATACAAAGAAACCTATATACTATATAAAATTATATACCACACGCACACTTACATGGCATATATATACTTACTTATATTGACCTATATTGATTAAGTGATAATTTGCGTACTTATTAAACGAGAAAACTTTCAAATATGCTAAAACTATACTCAAAATGCAACAAAAAAAAAAACAAAAGAAAAGGAAAACCAAAAAACTTAAAGTGAATATTAAAAACAAAAAAAAAAACTTTATAACATTTTGCTAAGCATTTGCCATAAATAATTTTAAACATGATGCTCGATCAAACCTTTATAACTTACTTATTGTTATGATTAATATTATTATTACTTATTACTATTATATTATTACTTATGATTCTTGTTGACGTGTAAAAGGTGCAGAGATTATTAAATTTAACTTTAAATTTATACAATATTTATGATAGATTTCATAAAGATTTGAAAACCAAAACGGAAACCAAATATAAATAATTTCATATACTTTTTGCTTAATGAATCCCCCATATATACTTATATAAAAATATTTATATGAGCATATAAACATATTTATATATATATATATACGACATATAATGAAAATACGAAACGATATTTAAAAAAGAACAACAACAAAAAAAAAACTTGCTCTCTTATTTAGAAGTACGTCACATTTTTCTAAACTAAACTGAAACCAAACTAAAACTTTAACCGTAAATCGTAAATCGAATATCGTATATCGTAAAAGTGGCCGCAAGCAAAGAACAAAATTTAACATAAAACGCATTACATATATGCATACTTATATACAATACATATAAACATATATATATATTTTATATATAAACAAAAATAAAAGTATATATATATAAACGTATATATATGCAACTATAACTTAAGTAGGCAATATATCTAAAGATAACCCAAAACCGTTTGCAAATGGCTCGCAAATTGAAGTTAAGGAAACAACAAACAACTAAAAACAACAACTAACAGATATATGATGATACTCTACACACAAAAAACCAAATATACAAAAAAAAACACACACACAAACATAACAACACAAAACACAGAACAGAAAGCAATAATTTTTACAACAAATCGAGGGCGATAACATTTAAATGAGAACTAGTGGCAGTGACAAAACCTTATTCATATATACGACATATTTATATATATGTATATAAAAAAATTGAAACTGTATATTAAAGAACGGCCAAAAAAGCAAGAAGAATGAAAAAAAAGTCGTCAAGATGACGAGAGAGAGTTAGCCCCAACCAGAGTTGTTACATAGCCTAGAGTCGAAGCCATCAGATATACTTATAAATAAATAAATATATACATATATACCTTCATATGCAATGGGAAAGGTAATTAAGTGTCTGCTCTTACACCCCATGGGTGGTGCAGTGCAAATTATTGCACAAATTTAATTTTAATTACATATATGATCAAGCATAAGAATGTTGAACAAATACAGTGCAGAAATTAACAGAGAACGGAGAACACCAAAACAAATAAAAGAAATAAGAACATTGTATAATAATACCATGAGGCATACATTAAGTACGACACGCTAACTACCGTGCTTAGCAAAAATGCTCTATAACATCTACAACATGACACCAAACCACAACACACTCTATATATTTCAATACTTCAACATTTAGGGCCAAAATGAGATCAAGGCCCATACTAAAAATGGGCGATACTGAGAGCGATGCAGTTTTAATCTGGACAAATTTAAATTACTGCATTAAACAAATAGTTGTTGGTCCATTTTCAATTTTCAGAGTTCTTAATTTAAGTTTAATTCTAAACTCTATAAATATTTGCTAATTTTCGTAAAGACTGTTACTCAATTATTCCCTCTTTTTTGAAACGAACTCTTTTAATCTTCTACCTAGTTTTTGCTCATTCGCTTTAATTGCTTTATACCCGAGTCTTTCTGCTCTCTCTCTCTCTCTCTCTATCTCTCTCTCCTGTGTATTCACTCACTCTATCTTTAGCTAACTGATCTCTATGGTTTGGGATCGAAAAGTATAGCAGGTGACATTAAATTGCTTGTTGTCCGACTTGAAGAGAGATAACTTCCAGTACTAACGAAGCAAATACAAACTGCATATGGTTAAAACTAAACAATAATCTTCCAAATTAACGAGTACATACTTATAAAAAAAGAATATATATATATACTCTTACATATATATACATTAAATTATACTTACATACTAAACTTAAACTCATACACATACATATATTCACAATCACAAACACACAAAACTCACTTAAAACATATCGCGCCCACTTTTTCCAGCAAAGTACGAAAGTTTACAAAACCCTAAGTAAAACTAACAGTATATTCCAGAAGAATAAGGATAAAGAACTACTAACTAACGAAATTGATGAGAAAATTGTTAATAAACTGCATGGAATGTTGATAGATGTTCGTTTCGAGGCACTTCTCTCTATATATAGTACGAAAGCCCAATCCATAGAGCGCAGTACAAAACATATGTAAGCGTCTGTTAACATTTAATATTTAAAGTACTACTTAACTAAAGACGACAAAAACAACAACAACAACAGCAAATCAAAAGAATATACTAACATACTAACTCGTACAGATCAAATTCAGAGTAGTTTACATCGATCAATCTTATCATCAATCTTACATCTAATTCCCAGATCCTAACTTAAAAAAAAAAAAAAAATGATAACGCACATACACACATACACAAGTAGTTGTAGAAGTCTCGCTTTAAAGCAAATTATATAAGATTATATAAATATATACAAGAAAATTATATATATAGATATATATATATATATATGAGAAATTGTTATGGTTATAGATTTTTAACAAGTTGAATAATTGCGTAAAAACAAAAAAATATATCAAATGGAAACATGAAAAAAAAAATTGTTGAAAAATTAGTAAAAATGTTCATAACAAAAGAAGAAGGAAAAGAAGTGAAAATTAAGCGTAACAAAGCAAAAATTAATAATAATAACAATAAAATTAATAAATACAGTATATACTTTATAAAATATTTAACTTACAAAATAAAAATCATTGTTTGAAATTAAAGAAAAACTGAAAAACAAACAAAAAAAACAACAACAACAACACGCGTACAATTCTTGTGTCTGCTAATTTTATTCTAGACCAAAATTTGTTGAGTTACAGCCAAAAGAGCCGTAAGTATGAACCAATTAAATTATTTTTATTTTTTATAAAATTAAGTAAAGAATTGGCAATAAACTAACTAACTTCTAGAAGTGATATATAATATGAAATTAGCAAACACATACATAACAATACAAGTACATATACACACACATATGCACATACAATAGGGGAACTAATTACCTGATGTATCTATCTGGATATATCTAAATTGAATCACACACAAAATTGTACTAAACAATCGTCTGTAACGAACGAAGTACACATAATCACTAATTTCAGCTTTAAATAAACTATAATTATCATATAGTTAAACTACTTATACATATATACGAAATATATATATATAAATAATAAATACCGCATAATATATTGATTTTTATATAAATATATATATTATGTATATACCCACAGATATTGCCTATAGTTGCAAAAGAATATCCCAATTCGTTTTGTTATTAATTTAATGTTTAATGTTGTTTTCTTTTTTAATATTTATATCCCAGTATATACACAACTTATATTCGAATATACTAGTATGTGCGTATATGAGTATATCAAATAAATGTTTCAAGTTGCGTCCGTTATATAATTAGTAAATACAAGCAAAAAAATTAATAAATAAAACAAAAAATAATTCAAACGCAGCGCGAATAAAGATTGCAAGTTGCATAGCTGTCAGCTTTCGTCTGCCAACGATCGCAAGACTGTCAGCTTCCATCTGCAAGCACTCGGCGCAACTTTACTTTGTGTTGTTTTTGTAAGCATCAAACAACGAAAGCGATAAATGAACCGATTTGGTCAAAAAAGTATCCAGTAAAAATAAAGTAATAGTTAACATATTGGTAGACTAATTTAAAGTTTTTTATAGAGTTTTCAAATTTGTACGTATATAACAACAGCGAGAATAATGCGTTTATTATTTTTAATAGGAAGGCAACACCAAAATTTAGTACCGTTAACAGATAACAGATAATAAAAGACAAAAGGCAAAGAGAAAAAAAAACAAAATAAAATTAAAAAAAAAACAGCCGTCGTATGTAATACAACAATTCCTTACCCACCAGTGATTTTGTGTTGTTGAGTTTAATTGTTGTGCAAGTTTTACTTTACAATTACTTTTACATTTACATTTACATTTACACATATACAAACATACGAGTATGTATATACACACATATAAATGTATGTATGTTTGATTTTTTAAATGAGGAAAACCGTTGAGCATGTAATTAGTACATACATAATTAAAATAGTCAACAAGAAAGTATTATAATAAAAGAGAATTAATTTTAATAACTGATACGCTTTTAGCACATAAGATTGTACAAATAATTTACATGAATAATATGAAAAGAACATAAAAAAGTAAACTGTCTGTAAATGAAACGAATGTAAGTGAGACAGAAAATAATAGTTTTCAGTTTTTTTTTAAATGTTTTTTCTTTGTGTTTTTTTTATTCTAGCGCCGTGTCTAGAAAAATTTTACAACAAGATTATTTATTTTGTGTCTTGAGCTTCAAATATGCAAATCTATTCGAGTATTTTATGAACTACAAAAAATTTTAAAATAAACAGAGAAACATTTGAAAAACAACAGTGTCGAAACATTATGAAAATTCTATTAGAGTTTTTTAGTCCTTGGTTTCTAAAAAATTCTGAAAACTCTAAATTTTGTTTAAAATTAATTTGTAAAAATTAAAGGATATCCAAAAAAGGCATTTTTTTTAATAAAAAAAAAGTAAATAAAATATCTGTAAAATTTACGTTATTTCTGTTGCTCATATTTTGTTTAATTATCAAAATAAAAACCATATTTTTTATTTATTTTCTTTTCACTTTTTATTAAGATTTTTTTTGACACGGCTCTGGTATATTATAAGCCTTCTTAATGGACAGGATCGAAGACGATCCTGTGAACGAGTCAAAGGAAGTGATGCATAGGTGGATTGGATTAATAAACCGGAAGTCCCCGAACTAGCTGAATAATGATATCGGCTTTAGGTTAGGTTAGGTTAGGGCGGGTGTCTTTTATGACGCACTTAGGCCTGGATAGGCCCATTGTGATCCCGCTGGATCTAAAAGATCCTTTCTGCCCACTTGGGAACCTAAAGTCTGACTTAGTAAGGAGTCCAGTTTGATGACTGGACAAATTTAGCAATTTTGCGTGGTGTTAAAGTTGCAAGTTCACCTAGGCCTTCTAGGAAGGGTTTACCCAGAAAGTGGAGTCTTCTGCTACTTAGGGCTGGGCAGGAGCAGAAGAAGTGCTCCGGGGATTCTTCTTCTTCTTCATCTCTGCAACTCCTGCAGAAGTCATTGTAGGGGGAGTTTAGTCTTTGGGCATGTATGCCTACTAACCAGTGGCCGGTCAGGGATCGGATGACGAGAGAGCAGTCACTTCTGCTAAGATTACACAAGGCAACGGTTCTGGCCTTGTCTATATGAGGCCACGTTTGTCGGGCCACTCGACCCACCAGGCTGTTTTGCCAGCGAGTGGTTCTTGTGAGGTTCGATATATTGTGGAGCATGAGTTTACAGGTCGCTAGTGGCATACTTGTATCCTCTTTACCAGGAAGGAGGTTTTCAGTCGTGCCCTGTCTAGCTAACTCGTCCGCTATGCAGTTGCCTAGGATATCCTGGTGCCCAGGTACCCAAATAAGGCAGATGTCAAAATGCTCAGCCATCTCGTGTAGAGATTTGCGACATTTCGAGACTGAGGTTGAAGTTGTGGTTGTCGCTGCTATTGATTTGATAGCCGCTTGACTGTCACTATAGATGTTTATGGAGCCCGAGGTGGCATTAGAGTTTTTTAGAATGATTAGAGCTTCGTTTATCGCTAAAATTTCGGCTTGGAACACACTACAGTGATCAGGTAGTCTGAAAGAGTGGTTTATGCCAAGTTGTTGCGAGAAAACTCCGCCTCCTACCTGATTGTTCAACTTGGAACCGTCAGTGTAGAAAGATAGAGCACCAGATTTTCCCGGAGGTTCGGTGGCCCATTCCTCCCTTCGAGGAATGAGTGTGTGGAAAGGAGTTATCGTATGCTCGGTCGGCATACAATAATCTGTTTTAGGTGGGATGTTTTTGTTGTTTCTCAGGATGGAGGAGTGACCTGTGGGGTGATCATTCCATAGTTCAAGATCTCTAAGTCGGATGGCCGCTAAAGTGGACAGCTCTAGGCTGAATTGTCGGATTGGTGGTATGTTGAGTATGGCGTCTAGGGCCTCACTAGGTGTGGTTTTCATGGCACCTGTGATGCAAACCTCCGCCATTCTTTGTATTTTGTTTAGTTGCTTCGTGGCGGATGCCTTTGATAGGGCAGGCCACCAGACTAGAATCCCGTATAACAGGATGGGTCTGACTATGGCTGTGTATAGCCATCTGACAATATATGGGGACATACCCCATTTTAAGCCTATTGCTTTCCTGCAGGTATGTAGTGCGATTGTCGCTTTCCTACATCTTTCATGTATATTGAGTTTCCAGTTTAATTTCCTGTCAAGTACTAGACCCAAGTATTTAGCACTTTCGCTGAAGGATAAAGTGGAATTTTTAAGCTTTGGTGGGACGAGAGTGGGAATCTTGTATCGTCTTGAAAAGAGGACAAGTTCTGTTTTGTCGGGGTTTACCCCCAGGCCGCAGTTTTCGGCCCAGGTGGCCAACCTTTCCAGTTTGGCCGACATAAGGTCACATAGGGTCTGGGGGTATTTCCCAGTGAAGATGACAGCAACGTCGTCTGCGTAGGCAACTATCTGACAGCCACCTCCTTCTATGTCACAAAGCAGTTTGTTCACTACTATGTTCCATAGGAGTGGGGAGAGTACTCCCCCTTGGGGAGTTCCTCTGCTGACGAACCTAGTGAGTTTCGAAGATCCAAGTGTAGATGTCACAGCCCTGCTAGTCAGCAACTGGTTGATCAATCCCACTAGCCGGCCCTCGATCCCCAGGTCCATCAGTGCTTCAGTAATCGCTTCCGGGAGAACGTTGTTGAAAGCGCCTTCAATGTCTAGGAAGGCAATGAGGGTGAATTCTTTTAGCGAGAGAGATTTCTCTATGGTGGCAATGACGGAATGAAGAGCTGTTTCAGTAGATCTCCCCTTCCTATATGCGTGTTGTGAGTTCGAAATGAGCTCGTTGGGGATAGAGGCCCTTAAGTGAAGGGAGAGTATACGCTCAAAGGTTTTGAGCAGAAAAGATGATAGACTTATAGGTCTAAAATCTTTGGGAGCGGTGTGAGAGGCTTTTCCGGCCTTGGGTATGAAAACTACTTTTGAATATCTCCAGGGTTTTGGGATCAGACCAGTTCCGAGGATTTCAATAAAAATTGTTTGCAGCCAGTTTATGGCAAAATGCCCTGCGTGTTGGAGATGTGCAGGCGCTATTCCATCAGGTCCGGGTGATTTAAACGGTTTGAAACTGTTTATCGCCCATTTGATGTTGTGTGCACTGAAAAGTGAGGGATTTAGTGGCACCTCACTCAGACATTGCGGATTGCATATGATGTGTTGGGAACATCCCGGAAAGTGCTTGTTCAAAAGTGCTTCCAGTGATTCTTCACTGGTAGTTGTCCACGTATCATTTTCTCTCTTAAGATATCCTAGAGAGGGGGCTGATTTGGAAAGAATCTTTCGAAGTCTGGCTGCCTCGGATGTTGATTCAATTTCAGAGCAAAAGGAGCGCCAGGAGGATCTCTTGGCTCTTCTGATTTCTTTTTTATATGTGGCTAGTTGTAGCTTATAGTTTAGCCATGCTTCCTCTAGATTTGAAGCCTTGGCCTGATTGAAAAGGGTTCTACTGCTTTTGCGAAGGTCGTTTAAGTTGTGGGTCCACCAAGGTGGTTTCTTACTGCCTTTTGGTCTACTGACAGGGCATGAAGCTTTGCACGCGGATATGCATGCATTTGTAAAGGTCTTAATTAGGTCATGGAGGCGTGCACTTGAGTGCGGCCCATCCGGCGCATTTTTTGGGATGGCTTTACTGAGAAGGGTTTGATATTTGGTCCAATTTGTTTTCCTGAGATTGGTAAACTTAGGTGGTTTTGGGTGTTGGAGATTGAGTACGAATTCAATATATCTATGGTCTGAGAAGGAGTGCTCATCTGAGACTTTCCAGTCTTTGATTAAATCACTTATTGAGTGGGACGCGAGTGTCAAGTCAATGACCTCTTTTCTATCCTTGATGATGAAAGTCGGGTCATTTCCCCGGTTTAAAATCTCTAGGTTAGTATTTAGGAGGTAGTCTAAAAGTAACTCACCCCTTGCATTGATATCTGAGCTCCCCCACTGTGTGTGGTGGGCATTTGCGTCGCATCCTACTATTAGGCCGATTTTGTTCCGCACGCAGTCGCCTATCAGGCTTTGCGTGATGTGCTCTGGGAGGAGACCCTCCTGGTCGTATGGCATGTAGCAGGCCGATAGCCTTATTGGAGTCGGCTGGATCTCCAGGCTTACGGCGGTGTTGTCTTCATTACTGAAATTGTGGAGCATAAATACACTTAAATGCTTACGGGCAAGAATGCAGGTTCTAATGTTACCTTGTACGTTTACTACAAACAGCTTGTAGTCCGGTGAGCCAAGTCCAGAAACCTTGCCGCCCACCACCCAAGGTTCCTGGATCAAGGCTATGTCAGCTCCGCCCCCAGCCAGGCGAAGCAATAGGGCCGTAGAGGCCGCCTTACAGTGGTGGAGGTTTATCTGTAGAATCTTCAGAGACATCTACAGATTTGCCCTCCACCACCGTGAGATTGGCGTCCTCGTCGTCGGATGCTATGTCAGAGGTGGTCTCCAGATCACCTGCCTGCCAGAGCTTCCTTAGATCCCTTGTTAGGGAGGAAGCATCTGAAGTGTAGCCGTCCATCTCTGGACGTTCGGGGGCTTCCAGTTCGGAGGTAATGTCCTCCTCGATTGGTTTGTCCGAGGGAACATTACCAGCTGCTGCATCCGACTTGTAGACGCGGATGAAGACAGAACTGAACCCGAAGTTCAGCTCTCCTCCAGCCGCGTCAATTGGCGCGAGTGACTCCTTATTTAGGATGATCACCGCTTGGTGTGTTGGCCCTGGTGTCTCCTCAATCTTGGCCACTCTCCAGTCGTGAGTGGGTAGACTGGGATTGCACCTCTGCAGCATCCTTAGAAGCTGCTCGGGTTCCTTGATAGTGGACGGGATCCACATCCTCGCCCTTGGACGAACTGGGACCTCTTCCCAGTTTACGGCAGCCAGTTTGGCCCCGGGGTATACTTCGCCTACATTGGCGACGGCTGCTTTGTACAGCTCTGCTGACCGGGTGTCATCGCAGGCTATAACTTTAACAGTGCCCTGGTACCACCCGACGTCCTTGCAGACGGGGGGTGGTCCGGGCTCTTTGTCCAGAAGCTCGAAGCACTGGGTTGCTAGAGCGGATTCAACCCACCTCCATTGGTTTCTTGGGATCCTACCGTCCGGATTGCCGCGGTCGAGAACCCCAATGAGGGTCCTCTCCTTGGCTATCTGGGCGAAGGATCTGCTCGGTTGTACCCGCGACTTTTTGGCGCTTGGTGCGGGTGCCTCCTGAGACCGTTGTCTCTTGGCCAGTGCAAGCGCTCTGTTTGACTGTTGCCAGTCTGGGATTACGCTGTTCGCCCACTCTACCTTCCTCAGCCAATCAGCTGAGAGGTTGGATCCAGCGTTGTTGTGGTGGCGCAGGAGTATATCTCCTGCTGTTCGTCTCTCCGTGAAGGAGAACTTCTTTTTGGAGCTGGCTGTGGAAGCTTCCCCCACCGTCCCTGCACCAGGTGGAACCTGGGTTGGCTCCGAGGTGATTGGGGGCGGCAGGATGACTCCCTTTACCCCAAGGCCCGGGTGGAATACGGGTTTTCTTGGACCTGCTCCTTTAGCGATTTCGGCTGGCATGGTGACCATCTCCGATTTCGCAGCTGCTTGTTTCTTTGGATCGGCTGGCATGGTGACCATCTCCGATTTCAAAATTGCGCTTTGGCTAGACTTTGAGGTCGATGCCGCCGCTATGGAGGAATCCAAGATTCCGGTAGATGTTGACGTTTGGGGAGTGTCAGTCTCTTTTGTTTTTAGTTGTTTTGTTAGTTTGTTTTTTGTATGTTTGAAAGATTCCATGTTAGATCCCACGAGTGGCGGAGAAAGGGTGGTCCGCCTGCACAGAGATCCGCTATGTGCAGGTAAGGCTAGTTAGTTCGGAGGGCGCCAGGTATCCGAACGCTCCGTTTGAGACTGAGCTATTTTTGGGAAGGGCCCCCAGCCAGGTTGACTCTCGGCACGGGTCGCATTACACCTTAGTCCGGCCCTCTTTACCTCAGACCATGACAAGTGTTTCCATGTATACAGCAAGGCTATTTAGGAGACATGCTGTATCCAGGGAACAAAAGTCTTGGCTAACACCAGTTCTGAGAACCATTGGAGTGTTATTTCCAGTCGGCACCCTCGTGGAGGGTTCAGTCGAGGATTTTTGCCGACCCGGCTCTGGTATATTATAAGCCTTCTTAATGGACAGGATCGAAGACGATCCTGTGAACGAGTCAAAGGAAGTGATGCATAGGTGGATTGGATTAATAAACCGGAAGTCCCCGAACTAGCTGAATAATGATATCGGCTTTACTTTACAACAATTGCAGACAAGTCTAAAATGAACAGCAATGCTATAATACAGAATGTTATTTACTTTATAGAAGTATATACTTATATTTATTGTATGTATATGTAATGGAAACCTTTAGATTTTATACAAAATATACTTACACCACGCTCACCTTATATACCCTTACCCCGTACCCCATCCCGCTCATCCACAAGCATTACATGAATTCAGAGACAAGAAGCAAATCAAATAAATAGTCAATTTCAATATATATATGTATATGTTTGTACAACATATGTATGTACGAATATACAAATATACGCATTTTGCAGAGAGGGGCGTAAACGGAACGACACTTATGTAAATCAAAACGAAGCTATAACATAACATAGATACAATGTTAACTAGTTATTTAGGTGAAATATACAAAACAATAATCACACTCAGATGCATTCAAATCGTAAACACACACACACACACACACAACGATAACAACTATAACAATAAACATAAACACACCAAAACACAAACACAAACTCTTTACACACACACATGAGATAAACGCGTCAACAATAACGAGCAAAATGAAAAACCGTTACAAAAGCCGAATTGTAGCAGAGCCGCAGCAAACGAATAATGAACGAATTCAAAAAATGACAGTTTACTAAAACTTTTGTTATTACACAAAGCGAAATTGCAGTCAGCATATTGCAAACCAAAAATAAAAGAAAAAAAAAATAATGTTAATGTTCAAACTAACTAATATATAACGAATATTATATAATACAACAAAACTTAGACTGTATGTTATTTTCTCAATACAATACCAACCTATAAAAACAATAAAACAGAATCAATAAAATGAGTTATCCAAAAGCACTAAGCAATGTTTGAATTTCCAAGCGCGGGCCAAAATACAATCATACAATCAGCCGAGTGGCACCACTTGTTGTCAATGCTGCCCATTTGATTTGATTTACATGCTCACAGTGAATGGCAACGCACGGATTCTCTTTATTATATCAGTGTTGACAATTCGGTTTTTTTTCGCGCTAGATCTAGTGTATGTCTTCTTCAGCTTCTTTAGCACAGGCGATTGTTGCATATATTCCTGTGAAAACCTGCGAACAAGAGGCGGCATTATATTTATATATTTGCCACACAATTCATCTGTCAGCCCAATTGGCCAGTTGGGATTGTTGTGCGGAACCAAAAACACTGGATTAAATCAATAAAAATATCGTTTCACTACTCTAGCGTTTTTTTTAGCTAGCAACAAAATTTTCTGGCTATTTTTAGCTAGTTTAGCTTATTCATGACCCGAATAGTTGGCAACACTGTTGTATTGTATTGTTTTGGTTTCAAGACTTGGTCACACTTATCCCTTCCCACGCGACCAACAACACGAAAACGTGTGTTTTGGGACGGCGCGTGTTTTTATATAAAATAACTCTAGTTGAAACAATCGCAGCTGTAAAAAGCAATTGTTTTAGTCTAATCAATAACTACGCTACCCCACAGACAAAATGAGACGCCCCAAGAAGGTAAGATAATCAAGATTCTTAACACGCAGTTTGCGGAGACTGTGAGGTTATTTTTATACGCTTCCCAAGTGAAAGTCTATTGGCTTTACTGCCAACTTTGCATAAAACATATTTTAATAATTCCATACACCCGTTGCAGTACGAGTCTGGCGAGGCCACACAATATATCAGTCGGCGTGCAGCTTTGCGGAAACTGCAGCTTTCCCTCAACGACTTTCGCCGCCTGTGCATCCTGAAGGGGGTTTACCCCCGCGAGCCGAAGCACAGACGCCGCGCCCAGAAGGGCTCATCGGAAATCAAGATATTGTACCATGCCAAGGACATACGCTTCCTGTTGCACGAGTCCATCGTGTGGACGCTGCGTGACTACAAGGTAAATTCGAATATACAGTGTGAAAAGTAATTTGTTTGACAACATTTAATGTCAAAACCAGGGATTAAAACCGAAACGAATATCGGTTTCAGTTACTGTTTCTGTTATGTTTGAAGAAAGGTTTCGTAACGGTGAACCTGTTTTTTTTATGTTTCACAAAATTTTGTTTTCCAAAAATATAATTATATCAATAATAATAATTAAAAAGGCATTACTTTGTTAATGTTTAATTCACACAAGTACTTCACGTATTTTTCAGTTCGGTGTAGTTTAGTTACATTTTAACAATTTTATTATTTCATTTTACAAATTTATTTTATTTGAGCTTACTCAAAATTAAATTAAATTCAAAATTCAACTTTATACAATTAAAGTCAAAAATCCATATTAAAAATGAAAAATTATTTTGTTTTGGAAGTATGAAAAACCTAAATTAACCCTTGTAAATGAAACGGTTATTTCGGTTTACAGAGTTTCGGTTTGAAGGTTTCGGTCAATTGAAAAATTTTTTTTCTGATACCGTTTCAGTTACGGTTTTAAATTTCAATCGGATTTTACCGGTTACAGGTTACGGATTCGGTTACGATTTTAATCCCTATTCAAAACAATTTTTTGACTAACTGCCCTGGAAGGATTATTCAAAAGATATAATTATTTGCTTTGCTTGCAGATTTTTGCCAAGAAAAGTGGCCGCGATCGCGCTATCAAGGATTTCCGCAATCTAAAGCGTCGCCTGGCCATGTTCCCGGAGATCAAGCTCGATCACATTGTTAAGGAACGCTATCCGACTTTTATCGATGCACTCAAGGATCTGGACGATTGCCTGACTCTGCTGTTTCTGTTCAGCACATTTCCCTCACTGCATTTGATACCGCGCGAGCAATCGAATGTGTGCCGACGTCTGACCATTGAATTTCTGCACTATATCATCGCATCGAAGTCGCTGCGCAAGGTGTTCATATCAATTAAGGGCTACTATTTTCAGGCAGAGATCAAGGGACAGAAGGTCACCTGGATAGTGCCACACTACTATCCGTTTAAGCCACAGTCTCGCCAGGAAGTTGACTTCAAAGTCATGTCCATATTTGTGGAATTCTACACCATCATGCTGGGTTTCACCAACTTCCGCTTGTTTCATGGCCTGAACATGGCTTATCCACCACAATTTCCTAGCAGTGTGCTGCAGGATACCGAGGAGACATATAAGGATGAATCCAGCTTTGTTTCAGATCGCATTGCTGCTCTGAACTTTGAGTTGCTGCGCACAGACAAACTGCAGGAGGATGAGGAGGAGCCAGATATTGATATGGAGCTGTTGGAGCAGGATGGCGATTCCAAGCGCATCGTCAAAATGAAACAGGACGCACAGGAAGTGTCCCGTCTGCGCACACTTTTCAAAGGCCTGAAATTCTTCATCAATCGCGAAGTGCCTCGAGAACCGCTGGTCATCATCATACGCTCGTTTGGCGGCAAAGTATCCTGGGATTCGTCCGTTTTTGCGGGCGCCACTTATGATGAAAGCGATGAAACCATCACGCACCAGATCGTGGACAGACCCAGTTTGAGCACACAGTACATCTCCAGGGATTACATACAGCCTCAGTGGCTCTTCGATTGCGTCAATCAGCGCCAGCTGTTGCCCACCAACAAGTACTTCCTGGGCGAAGCATTGCCACCGCATTTGTCTCCATTTGTCGATTCGAAACGCGATACCTACATACCGCCCGAGGAGAAGGCGCTGCTTGATCCCTCGCTGATCGAAACGCATGGTAAGTTAACAGCTGGATTGATCCTGCCTAGCCAACATACTAACCTTAGACCCCTCTCTCTTTCTCTCAGCTCAAAGCGATGATGAATCTGAGGACGATGCTGCCGAGCAAGAGGAGGATGCCGTTGATCAGGAGCTGCTTGATGCGCAGCTGCAGCTCGCCTATCAACAGGAGACGGCCGAGTACAAGAAGTACGGCGGACCTGACGGCGTTAATGAAGATGAAGAAGATGCGCTTTCCGACGAGGAGGACTTTGATGATGAGAGCGAAGATGAAGAAGAGGAGCTTGATGAAAAGACTCGACGTCTGCTGGAAGAGGTGCGTCATTTAAAACCAAATTAAAGTTCCTAATTTAAACCTTCCATCCTTGTAGAAAGAGAAAATGTCCGTACAGTCGGGTAAAGTGCACAAGGTCAACAAACGCCAAGTGCACAAGGCCGAGGTGGATGAGCACCGTTTGCAGGCGCGCATGGTTAAGCCACGTCATCGCAATCTGTTCCGCAAACTGATACGCGAGAAGCAGACCAAGGAGAAGGAGGAATGGCTGCTGCGTAAAAAGCGTCGCAATATCGATGCCAGCGACAAGGAGGCCAAGAAGACGGCCAAGCGGGAGGCGCGCAAAGCGGCGGCCGCTGCTTCTGCAGTTGCATCCAAGCTGAGCGGCAAGTAAACGGCTCTGCCTTGCGGTATTCCATCAGCGGTGTCTTGATCTGTAGGCTTAATTTGTACCTAAAAACAATAAAAAAATGTCAAAAAAAAAATAAATACAAGTAATTTTGTTCTTTTTTCTAGGACATCTTGAATGTCCTTAAGTTGAACCAAATTAAATTGTGCTCGGGTTAAATTCATGAATTATCTGGTTTAATCTAATCAACCAGCCAGTGTCAATGATCTAAAATTAAGCTACAATGAATTAAAGAATTATGATCTGATCGTGATGAAATTATTAAGGCATAAAATACTTGCTATCTATGTAAATATCTGCCTACATACCAATTTCGGTGCTTCTATCTTTTACCATCTGAGATCTGTTCGTTTTGAGAATATCTATTGATATTTATATATTTTAATTTATTCTTGTCTATTTATCGACAAAAAAAAAATTTGTTGTTATTGTAGGACTGGAGAATGAGATTTTAAATTAGTCATTTAAAATTATTCCCAAAACCAAAGATATCGTTAGCATCAACTTTGAAATTATGCTAACAAATAATAAAGAGGACGCATCGTTCATCAGGCTCGTATGTGATTTCCACAATTTTTACTCAACGGAATTCGCAAGGACATATTTTTTACTTACACGAATTTGACTTATGCAAAGTAATTTGACATCCTCAAAAAAAAATCTGTTGCACAGTTATTTCGGTTTATTTGTAAAGCTTATCATTAAATTTCAAACAATTAAAATTTCGTAATAATCAAATTTGAATTTTACAGTTTGTGAATTGAACACATGAAATTTATAAAAAAGCATAATATGTATATTAAGTATTAACAACAAAATTAGCGCAGTCAAAAAGTAACAGTTTTTATAAACATTTGGTCAAAAAAAATAATGACAATAATATTAAAAGAATTGTATGTAAATTGCAATTACTGAACACTGACCTGTATTAGATTTGTATTAGTAGTTTTTTCTTTTAAAGGAGGGCTGTTTAATAACTAAAGCAATTGTATATATACTTGTATTAACGACCTATTTGATTTAAATTTCATTTTGTTTCGTTTCTTTTTTTTCATAATTTGAACTAACGCATGTCGCCTTTCGTATATCTATGAATAAACCTAGATATTGTATATAGTAGTCGTATATTGTATATGCCCTGACACAGTCCAAGTCTGTCATAGTACCTATTACTCTATTTATGTATATAAATGATTTTATGTATCTATGTATATATCGTGTATTATTATGTTTTAAACACCGCATCAAGAGTCTCCAGTTTGACGCTTTTGTTCTTAATTCCAATATTTTGTTATCAAAATGACAAGGGGTTGCTTAGGATTGGATTCTTAATCGCTATCGCTATTGTCGCCGCCCGCCGCGCCATCCTCATCATCATCATCGTCGCTATCCTCGAGTTCGGGCATGGGAAAACGCAGAAGAGCCGCAATTCCAGTCAGTTGAGCAAGTTCTGTAAGCGTAGATTCAAAACAAATGTGAGTTAGAAAAGAATTTTACCAAAGACACAATATACATGTGATGCACAGACAGAAAGACTTCTTATCAAATGATGAGAACTTAATTTTAGGAACTTGTTTATCATTGTCATGAACTTCTTATTGAACTTTGCTGGGAACTAAACCAACATTGACTAGTTCAATGTAACCCAATTAAATTGGATAATTTAGACATCCGGTCAATTAGAATAAAGTTGTTTAAGATACCGACTTAAGATACCACTAGCAAAACTAGAATTCAGTACAAAAGAACCAGTTTCAGTTTTCTCTTTTTTTCTTTTTTGCACTAGACGTAGGAGTTACAACTGAGAAATTCAAGGCTCACCGGTTCTAGTTGAACACACTGAGTCAGTTTTGAACTTAACATTCAACTTGGGGATACAAAATGGTTGCATTTCAATATGCTAATGCTAAAAGCAATTAAAGCCATGTAGAACTCTATAATTTATTTCAAAAATACGGCAAAAAGTTACATGCATTCCGTGTGAACTTTGTAAATTGTGCTCAATGTGCTTGAGTTTAGTATAGGTTCTGTTCCGATTCTTTTTTTTTTTTTTTTTTTGTATTCTCATATAGAAGTGGTTCTGTTTACTCATTGAAATTGTCCGGTTATCTGCACACAATTTAAATCAAGTGCTCGTTTAATTTTTTTCATTTTGTTTACACATGTTCTACAATGTTTATATAAGTAATTTAGAGCTGATGATAAAGAGAAATAAGTACTTGAGAAGGAAGCGATAAGGCGTAAAATGATGTGGAAATGTTCAAGTGGTGTTAAAAGACAGAAACGATATGCAAAATTCAGTATATCCAGTAAGCTTTTATTAACAAATGTGAGTTTGCCCGACTAGTAGAGAATTGATCAGATATAGGTATCAATTTCATCTGTCTATTATTAGTTTAATTTAATTGTACACTTATAAAGTTTACATATGGGTAATTCTCTGATGTCGAATGCGACATTCGTAAGCATTCAAAGTGAAATAAAACAGGTGCAAAGACTTTATTTAATTTTGACAAAAGGCGAAACTTGTAGGTCTTGATTAGCACTATAACTGGTGCTAAGGTTGATTTTGGGTAATTTAAAAAAACCATGGCATTCGCACGCGACTCATATAGAAGTAGCTTTTTCGGCGACCAGTTCTAATATATTTTAATGCAATTAATTTTAAAATGTAATGCATTTATTTATCTGAAAAATGTTTTTTGTTTGATTTAAAAATATTAAGTAGTTTTTTTTTTCATTTAATTTGAATCACAGTCGCTCGCGACACACGGTCCATTTTGGAAATAAAATTTAAGGTAAATGGTCAAAAATATAGAAAAAGTTAATTTAGTCCAATGTAGAATCTTGAATACAATTTTGGAAGCAAATTTCACAAGATGTGAGTTTTTGATCAATTTTACGTTTTTGGCCTCAGTTTACATTTCTGTGGAAATGCCCATATTCGGTATCTATTAGAATTAAATATAAAGTTTGAATATATTTAATGTAATAACTTAGTTAAGCCTTTAATTACATCGAATTGTTGCGATTCAAGTAAATATATAGTAAATTATACTTTCTCCTTTTCTAGTTGTTCAACACGTAATTACAAAGTATTGAACTCTATTTTTAAACAGCAGCGACCCATTTACGTGTAAGAATTGGCAAAACGCGTTGCCAAGTCGCAGACAATTGATAAGAACAAAATAAAGCCAAATGAATTGCGACACGTGAGTCATTTGCCAAGCAGCCGCGAAAGAAGCGCAATTTTGCATATGTACATATATATATTTAAAGCAAACTGCAAAAAAATATCTACAACATAAATATATCACTGCGGACGGCAGTCCGCGCTAGTGACGAAAGCAGCACGAAGGGTGCGAAGGCGACTAGCATATATACACAGGAAGAATGGAAAATTTGCTACGACTGTCCGATCAGGTCGAGTTATATACCGATCGAAAGGTATTAACTTAACTTACAAATGTGCATACTAAGACTTTTAGAAACTCACCTGGTTCGCGAGATAAACAGGTGTTAGTGGGAGGGGAAAATTTTAAATTATTGGAGCAAATGGGGCCGTTGGAGCCTTTTCGATTTTTATTTTAATTTTTTACTATTCTAATCAAAAATACGCGTCGAATGACACCTTGATCATCAAAATCCGATCACTGGTTCAGAAGATAATTAATTTTGAAATTTTTGGTGCCCCTTTCAAAACGAGATGAAAAGTCAGTCTGTTTGTTTGTTTGTCTGTTTGTTTGGATCAAATCGTAAATTTAGCTTAAAAGTTTGAATGAGGACTTGTTCCCGATCAAAAATCTAGAAACGTTTGTTCTACGACTTTTTCGAAAAAAAGCTAGTTTAGCGGGAAATCGCTAAAAACCGTTAAAATTAAAACCCCTATAGCATCCAAACGATATGAGCTACAGACGTGATCTATGTATCGTTGGAAAGGTATTTTGAAGGGCTTTTAGGCAAACCTTCAAACTTTTTTTCTAAAGTGCATAGGTAAAAATCAACAGGTGAAATAAGATATTTTGTCCCAGATTTTGGCGGTTTTTGAGAAAACGCTGCCTACGATTTTTTTTAAATTGCAATATGTTTGAGCTTGTAAAATTTCGCGTTTTTTGATATATCATTCATAAATTTATGTTGATTGGTTTGGAAGATATAACCTATTAACTGAATATATACGTTTTACTTTGAATTGAAATAGGACAGCAGCAGCAAAGTGTCATAGCAGCCAGAGTTTGAGAGTGCTACTAGCTTTTGCGCTTGGCATGTGTGTTTTAAGGGAACCAGTGTTGGCAGACAGTTTGTTTTAGCTTGTACAAAAAATAAACAAAGTTGATAGAATGAAATTTCAAAATTTCTGATATCTTTTTCAAAAATTTCTGATATCTTATAAAAAAAACCTCTTTACGAGGTAAAAGTCTAGTGACGAAAACAGTTATATGCCCCAAAATTTCTGATATCCAATTTTGTGACGAATAATATTAAGTTTGACATAAAAATTATTTTAAAAAAAATTTTTGCATTCGGCACTGCGCAAAACATTGAGTTTTATTTGGTATGAAGAATTGAGACATTTTGGCGCAATGTGCCGAGTGCCAAAATTTTTTTTAAAATAATTTTTATGTCAAACTTAATATTATTCGTCACAAAATTGGATATCAGAAATTTTGGGGCATATAACTGTTTTCGTCACTAGACTTTTACCTCGTAAAGAGGTTTTTTTTATAAGATATTTACAAACACATGTAAAGTACGATTTTAATTAACGTCAAGTGAAATTAATTTGAAAATTGAAAGTGATCCCAACACATGATTTTCAATGGTTTTGAAGTCCCACTAAGAATTGTTCGCATGTATCTCATATAGAATGCATTGCGGGAGATTCCTACAAGAAATGCAAGTGTGTATTGTACGAGTGTGTAGTGTGTGAGTGTGTGTGTGTGTGTGTGTGTGTGCATGTGCAATGCGAGCCATTTAAATATAGAATTCTTAACGAGGTCATTAGACAGGGGGAGGCCTACGCTCACATACTATATCAGCAACAAGCATAGAAAATTGCATATTTTCTTAAAAAAAAAAATTCAGATATTCAAGTTCTTTTTAAGCGCTATCTATTTGAAAATAAACCCTAATATATAATACTTACGTTCTCCCGATATATGCATGCTGGAGAATATTTTAACCTCTCCGCCAGCATCGCGCACCGATTCAACCAAGTTAACATATTCTTTCCTGAGATTTACATCTTGGCATCTAGAAAAAAGACGGAAAATGGTAATGTAAAATTGATAAATTTGTCGAATTAATATTAAAAAATATAAGAGTTTGCTTAGAAGAGATAAACATCTTTTTGGAAAGATTAAGATCCAATTTTTCAAAAGGAAGTGTGGCAAAAATTAAACAGATTTCATTCAAACTTATCTCATGGAAAGTTTTGTAGATACATACATATATGGAAATCTAAACATCATAAGATTGTTACGAATATGATAAGCATTATCAGCCAAGTTCACATCATACCTGTGCAACTAACAGAGATTTAAGAAGTAATAAACAGATAAAGTTGATATAAATACCTCCCCCAACTGTATCAGTAAACTCACAAAAACAAAGAAAAATCTATTTTATAAGTTTTGATTTGCACACATTTTATGGGGCTAAACAATTCATCATTATTTTATTTCAATCGATTATAATGACAAGTGATATTCAATAAATTATATGCGCTGTGAGTAGAGTCAGAAAGAAGGCCTTAAATAAGTTAGATCAGGCAGAAAGTAGAGTACTAAAAACTGCTTTAAATACTTTGCCAAATGTAAGCATACAAAACTAACTCAATTCAAGTAACGGATACTTTATAATCACTATTAAATTTTAATATCACTTTATGGTATTTTTACCTTCACAAGTATTCAATGATAACTTGCAGCAACAGTATGAAAACCCTGAAAGCGCATTATACACTATACTATACACGAATCAATTAATATCTATTACGATTCAAAGCACATCTAAAACGTTACTTGATACTAGATGTTCAATACTCGATACAAATAGCAAAGCGCTTAATCATGGCACGTGATGAGTGAACCTACATATATACTATACATACAATATATGTACATATTAATAAGGTGTCAGGCTTAGCGGGAATTTATGGGAACAGAAAGTGCGACAAAGGTTACTTTTAATAGTCTATAGACACTGAGGTAATTGCGAAGAAAATGCAAGTATGAAATCACAACCCACTGAAAGTACGAGTACATTACGCTACAAATGACTAAACCAAAAATTAAAACCGTCAGTTGTTTTAAATTACAGGTTCAAAAACCTTAAAAATGTTAATGCTTCAAAGATAAAACTTGCAAAAAACCTCCCAAGAAAAATGTATGCAAAAAAAAACAAAATAAACAAAAAGCCAGGTAAAAATTCAATTATCATTTTTATTGATGGCACAAAAAACACAGAGGCTCTTGCTCTTTCTATCTGACGCTCTCTGAACGTAAGAGAGCCAAAGAGCAAAGTGAGACCAGTTGAGTTATGGATCGCTTTATCAATTCGTACACCATGTGGATGCCATTCGTGAGAGTGCACGTCAATAGGTTCCACAGCACGTGCAGTAGCCACAGCAGCAGAAGACAAATAAGAAATGTGATACATGCGAGTAAGCGACCATTGCATACCCTGTTTTTAGTTTGTTTATAAAATGAGGAGCCGGAATCGGAACCAAAATAAATTTTTTATAAAGTACCAAAAATCGTAACGTAGCGGTACGGTATCGTTACATTTTTCCATACAATTTTCTTAAAAATTAAAAAAAAAAAACTGTACGTACCGGTACTAATATCGGAACCTAAAAGCCATAATCGAAATATAACCTTTTACCGAACAGTTGTTTTAGGTGGTACCTAAACCGATATTTGTTTCAGTTTGAATCCCTGCTTTAAACAAAAATATAAAACTCTCTAAAAGCACTTCCATAACCGGAGACACCCTACTGAACAGCAGTCTACAGGGTATCAGAAGAGAGCGTGCGAGAGCAGCAGAGACCGCAGCAATGTCTATACAAGTAGAATTAGTTGCAAAGCGGCTTTCTTGCGGCGCGGAACACATCGGAACGGAGCGTAGAATACGTGAAGAATCGAAGCGTAGACATTGTGCCGATTGCCACGCCAAAGAAATTGGTGCTAAGAATCCACAAAATCTACGACCTCTCCAAAACAAAATAAGTGCACAATAAGAAAGAAAAAAAAAGAAATCCAAAGGTGCGTGCAAAACTAAAAAAAAACGCAAGTGAAAGTTGTTGTCCATGTCAAGTGCAAATGGGGGGAAAACAGAAGAAAGAAATCAAGTTTTGGAACCGCCGCAGCAGCATTAATAGCGAATGTCGTTGACGTCTTTGGAATTTCGTGGCTTTGAGTCAGCACTGGGCAATGCAGCAGTCAATAGCGAGCAGCAGCAATTGTATCTGTATCTGTATTTGTATCTGTGACTGTGAGATACCTGTGTATCTTTATACTCATCCGCTAGCCACAAAGGTTGTCATGAATTGAATCTATTGTTGTTACTGTTGTTGCGTGACAATGATTGCACAATGAAATCAATTGTTATAATGGAATTAACGGAACGTAGGTGAAAGAGCCATGATAAGCGGGTGGCACATCGAGTGGGGGGCGGAGGTCAAATTCGCTGGCTGGCCTTAAGATATTCTCGTGTCGTTCCTCGTTTAACTTGTAAATTAAACAAACATCGTTTAATTCAAATCTTGTGCAATTTTGCATCTTTTTCGGGAACTGTCTGAATATGGCGGAATTCAGAAAACTGGTTTAGATTTGATAGCATTTAATGAAAGCTGCGAGTAACATAAAATACATTTGGATCATCAATTAAAACTCACAATACGAGTTTTCAATAAAAGACTCAACACACTTGAATCAATTTCTTGTGATTTTTATGATAATTTCAAGTAGCGAACTGTCATCTAATGCAGAAATTGATCAATCGCCGGTCTGTCCACAACAAAAATGCAACCCAAATTCAAAAGACTTTGAGTTAAAGTTGTAAATGGGATGCCGAACATTGAATACCCTTGCATAAAAGTAAAGACAACACCTCGAAATTGTTAGTCATTCATATTTGTAAATTCAAAATGTATAAGGCAAAATTTCCATGCTCAATTGATAATTTTTATGGGAATACTTAAATAATAGAACGCAGTTCCGTACAGATGCCGAGTAGTTTCCAGATTCATGTCCAAGCAGCAGACTATAATACCCTATAAGTAAACCTAATCGGAGCCCTTTCATTTCTTGTATAATTGCAAAACAACAAAAAAACTCAAAACTTTCGCAACCTTAATGCACGTGCCCAAAATAACATTACAAAATAAAAAAATACAAACACTGTTTTCAAGTCAATATTTACACACAAGCGAAACAACAATCAGCAGCCACAGCTGCAAAACTGTAAATAGGGGCACGTTGCAAGGCAAAAAGCGCGCTCCGAAACGCCCTAAAACAACAGGCTAGAAAAACTGGTTGAACAGATAAATCGAAGAAAAATAAATCCATTCAAAGAGCACAGCGCAATGAAGAAAAAGAAACAAGGGGGAAGTGTAGGGTGAAATGGGCGGGCATAAATGAAGGCATAAAAATATTCAAGAAGCAGTCAAAGAAAGACTCGACAAATGTGGATCATATTACATAGCAAGAGGGGGACGCATGTGGAACACAAGTCGTCTCTCTCAAAGAAAACATATATACAAATTCAATCAAAATGGGTGCAAGAGTTGACCGTTTCAGACTTGTCTCCAGGGCGAACCATAAACGGTGCGATTTAATAGATTGAAATTCCTAATTATTGTTGTTGTTCATGTTCCAGTTGTTGTTATTGATGTTATTTTCACGCCCACAGCTGTGAATAATAATGATAATTAGCACAAGTTTTGCGTTTCAGAAGTTCGAGACAAAGAAATGGCACAAATGCAAAAGTCAAAAGAGATACAAAATGTAGATACAGATACGAAACGCAAGCACAGATACAGATAAAATTTACATTTACAAGACTTTTAGGTCTCATAAATCAAAAGTCATGTTGTAAACTGATACAGCTTTAAAAAAACAAAGTTCTCAGACGTCGCATAGAATTTGAAATGTAGAAACTGAGAACTGAAACGGAGCCTGAAAATTGTGTACTTAATACGCGTGTGAAAAGATTAAAACAATACACAATACTTAAGACTGGAAACTAGAACACCTGGCTCTGTTTTTAATAGTTAATAGACTAGCAATTCTGGGAAATAGTAAAATTAGATCCGTGCTCAAGTTAAGGTTTTCATTGGGCTTTATAGACATGACTACACTGTGTCTACATTACAATATGCGAAATTAAACGACTATCTGCTAAATATGTATGAAGAAGTTGTAAAAAACGAGCGATAGACAATATTGCAACTAAAAGTTTACGAAGATCGCAATAAAATATAGTTATGCATTCCTCAATGAGATTAAATAACATAGATAATTAAATATTTTTAAATATGAATTAAAATTGACATGTTAAATTTAAGCTGATAATGTCACTTTGTGTTAATAAAATGCTATAAGAAGGCGCAATTCTAGGTTAATAAAACTGTGAAATGGAATGTTTTTAATCTCTATTTAGGCATAAGAACAACAGAAAATAAAGATAAGCTTGCCAAACATGTTGATAGTAGACACTGAAGAATGTATTAAATACTCAAGACACAAGACTTGATTATTCTCTAACTTTCTTTGTACTTCTTTCGCTTCTGCTTCAGTTCCTACACAAGTGTGATCGCTGATCAAGATGCTCACCAAGCAACCGGACTACACAATCTCCGAGCTGGGCTATCCGCAGTGGCAGCAGCAGCTGTGCGAAGAGGAAGACAGACTCCACAAAAAGTGCCGCCCACCAACGCCAAGTTCCAGTTATGGGCACAGTTCCAGCCGCTGTTTCAGTTCAAATTCCAGCCATAGCCCCAGTTACAGTTCCAGTACCAGTTCCAGTCTCAACCGCCTGCTGCCATTGCGTGAAACGCTCGATGATTACTACAAGCGTCTTTTGCTGACTGAACAGAGGACCAGAGCGGAGAATTGTAATGCAGGTCGGGGCAGAGACTTGGATGATGTTGTGGCGCAGCAGAAAAGACACAAGAATCAATGGAATGTCCAACAACAGCGTGCCAACAACAATCAGAGACGGTAAATCAAATCAATTTCCACATCAAGTCAAGAGCCTATTTTTAACTAAATATACACGCATAATTTGTGTGTTCTTCTTTTCTTTTGCCATTGCTTTATCAATTGCGAAACAATCAACAGCAATCAAAACTGTCGAGATAAAGCACAAGCAACAGCAGCAACAACAACAACAACTACAACAACAATGAAGGCAACCTTGGTGACTTGCGATTTGAACAGTTTTTGATTGTGAATGATCACTGAAGACTCTCTTTCTCAGAAACTGAACCACAATTTACGGGACTGATTAAACGTGCTAAATTTAACAAATAAAACATTTTGCATAGACCTTTAAGCATTAATTCTAAGTAATAACACTTAATTAAATTGCATGCCACGCAGTTTGCATAAAAAACATTAAATAAAAACATCAACAAAAACAATAAAATGGAATTTCAACGGCTCATTAAAAATGTAAACGGGCTATGCAACGGGGCAGTTTTTCAGTTTTAGCTTCGGATTCCGGACCCGATTCAGATTGAGATTCAGATTCAAATTCTGAATCAAAATAAAACGTAAACAAAACAGACGACTGACAACAGACCGACAAAGCAGACCAAAAATGGCAGCATTTGTTGCCCATTCGAGACTCCACGGATTCAACCTTGATCATGAGCACATCATGGGGGGCACATTAAATTAACGTTTTGGACGTGCTTTCTTTAAATGGCTAAATTTGTGTGCAAAAACTACGACAGACAGAAGATCTGAAAGCGCTTCAAATCACCCAAGAGTGAGCAAATACGAACTTTTGATGCGCTACTTAAAATGTAAGCCACGATCATTTTACAGAGTGGACAAGAAAATTTGCACTATAAAATTACTTTTTAAAATGAAGTATCTTATTCTTAAATATTTCAGACTAAGATGTAATACTCAATTTGTACTAGGAATCGAAGTTAACGGAACGCTTTTAATGTAAACCATATATTGCTGATCGCTTACTTAAAATAAAAAATAGATCAGTTTTAAACTAAATGACATATTTCTAGTTTTCAATGGAATTCTGTACAAAAGAAACGGAAATTATCACTTTAAAATTTAAATAAGTATGAATTAAAAAGAAATATAAAGTAAAAAATCTTTATAAAATAAAGCCAAGATCAAAGATCATTTAGAAAAACTAAAGAAAATAATCGACGAATGATTTGAAACTATATCATTAAGCGACCCTCTGCACATGTAGCGCAACCAACCCAACAGATGCTCCATATGGCAAACAATAAAACAAAAATAAGCTGGCAATTTGTTAAAGTTGAAGGTTTGGCGCTGTGGGCTTGTCAACGATCGTGCTCTTGATCTTTCAGCTTGATTAAACATGAAATTTTCGTATTGCTACATGTACACGTAGAATGAAGTAAGTTGATAAGGCTACTGATTGTATGAAGTAAATAATATGTAAGCTATAATCTCTTTACATTCCAAATGTTGTAAATTGTTGAGGTAGTAAAATAATTTAATTCGTTAACTTGCAATTTTCAAAAAATCATAAAACCTTTACAAACATTCTAAATTTTCAATGGGTACTTAATGGGTTAAGGAAAGTTTTGTATCATTGAAACGGAATTTAAATGACCATTGATGCCAAAATGTACATGATGTAGGTTTAAATTATGAGTATATTTAACTTGAAATGTTGTGAAATTAATATAACGACCAGTGTATTTCAGAATTCAATTCGAACACTTGTTTTCGGATAGCATAAACCAGAATATTAAGACAACTATCGTTCTTGAGCGATTTCCCAATACAAGTATAATCATTAGATAGAACTCACCTGAACAGATTGTCAGAAATGAGCAAAGTTTCTATAGATTGAGCCTCGGCAGCACGGAGTACATGTTTCTTGCCATAGAATGCCTTGGCGGGTTCACACTGCAGCATCATGTAAAATTGTTCCAATGCTTTAACCTCGCCAGCAGCCTTCGTATCGGACATTTTAGCTATGACAGCGGGATCTTGCAGCACCTCTGAAATACATAAAGTGATTAGCGCTAGATTTTAACTGAGCGTTTTCAAATTGAAGCGTACCTCTGAGTGAGTGCTTAAAGCCGGAGGATGCATGAACCAGCATGAATCTGCTTTTATTGTCCAGCAGCACTTTGTAGTCCATTTTGACGGCCTGCTGGAACATGTAATCGTAGAACTGATCTCGCACAAAGCCAGGCGAGGCAATCAGCACACACTTGACCACATCAAAGTTGACGTGACGCAAAATGCTTTGCATGACCTGCTCGTAGAACTTGGCCAATCCCTTCTCGTGCTGCTGCACGTTGCCCTTGCGCTTGCGCGGTATGGAAACCTCAATTTTACTGCGCACCAGCGTCATGCTGGCGGTGATGAGGCAAACATGTGCCAAACCCTCCTGCATAACAACGGCCGCAACATCCGCCGACTGAGTGGGATCGCAGGCCATGTCTATGCGCTCCAAGGCAATAGTATCCCATTCGGGTTTGCGCAAATCGAATTTGCGATTCAGCTCCAGATCGAGCGTATGATACGCACCCATTTTGACGTACGGATTCTCCTCAATGTTGCGTCCCTTCAAACGCAACACTTGCGCCTGTGTATCAAAGTCAATGCTCTCCACGGCAATTGTGAGTGTGGTGCGAACGCGACTGCTCGTGGATGAGCCGGTGGCTGTTTCGTTTTGCACCTTGCGTATGGTGGTGCTGCGTACGCTGTCGCCTTCAGCTATCAGATTGTACGCATGCCACATGTCCTCCGACTCCTCGGGCACGAGGGTCACATTGCTGTTGTTACGAATTGCAAAATTAGCTAATGGAATTATTGAAATTGATTGTGCCAATTTGGAACTTACCCCTGCATGCCCTTATCCACGTATTTGCCGAGCAATTTCATGTTGCAATTATTGCTGTTGCACTCGTAGTTGGAACGCCGCCGTCTGTTGCCAGACGTTTAATTTTGTTGTTATCGTTGTTGTTGTTGTGGCTGGCGCTGCGTGCTTTGTGTTTTTTGCTTTTATATGCTTTTTGTCACTTGCATTGAGATAAATGTTTTCTTAGGTCATGCGAATTGTTAGGCATTTTTGTTAGTTGTTGTGGGTTTTCAGCAGGTTTCGCCCAAATTCCTATGAAAATTAACAAATTTCACACGGCGAACGTTTTGACATTTTAAATCAGCTGTTTTGAAAGTGTTGCAAAACGTAAACGTTTGAAAGCATGCGCTACAACTATCGGCTGAAATATCGATATTTTTATTTTATTTAACTAATTATATTTAAAAAAATATAAACAAAATACAGATACCAGCGATTTGGAAATTTGTATTAAAAAAATACACGCTTTAATTAATGTTACAGTTTACATATTTGTACGGTTTTCGATTGACGAGTCAACTTTTTACTTAAACTAACAGCCTTTCAATTTCCTGCTGTATGGAGGTAATCTGCGATTTCAGCTGACTGCCCTCGTTTGTGGTCACAGAGCAAGCCACAATGGGCCTGGACACGCCGCACGCACGTCCCAATGCCTGCTTGGAGCGCACAAATACATACGGCACGTTCTTGTCCTCGCACAACAGCGGCAAGTGCAACAGAATCTCAATTGGCTCCGTATCGCCAGCGAGCACAACGATATCGGCCAAACCACGGTTCAGCGTCTTGGTGGCTTCATTGGCACCCTTGCGCAGCTGGTTGTAGTTAAGAGCCTGCTGCAGCAAGTTCATTATCTTGGCGGTCAACTGAGCATCAGCCAATGGGAATGCTTTCGGGTTCACTTCCTCGGTCTATGGAAAAAAAAATGTGTTTATGTGTTATTACAAAATCAGATCGTAATCAAAGCTCTTAATACTTTAATTGATTCATGCACTTGGGAACTTACCATTTTAATATTTTTTTTTATGGATTGCCTTTGTAGTTTCAATCAAATTTAAATGCAACCTCTCGGCTGGTGTGCTTCACTGAGGGGCAGAATTATAATTAAAACGTTTGCCAAAACACGTGCGTCGTTGCTTACTTTTTTGGAATATTTTCCAACACTGTAATTGTACCTCTGGCCACACTGGTGGCTCTAACATATCGATAAGAATAAACAGTACGCTGTTCATGCAAAATGAAATTAGCAGAGCAAAAATAGAAATTTTATTTGAGAACCTTTATTACCAGAATTAAAATTAATCTGTTTAAGTAATGTAACCATTTGACATTTGAATGACATTTCCTTGATTTCACGCGAAATATAGTCTTTGAACGTGCGTGAATTCAATTTGAATAAACAAATAAAAAAAACATTTCTACTTATTTAAAAAATATACATATGATTTAATAGATGCAGATTTGAATAAAAACGAATTTCTATATATTTGTCAGTTGATTATTGCCTTTCAAAATGAATAAACCCCTTGATAAACATCAGAAAGCTACTGAAAATGCAATTCGGATAAAAAGATTGTTTATTACTAAACTAAAAGTTCATGCATGCATTTATCATTTCTAAATAAAAATATAAGGTTTATAAAATAAACGAGAAACGGGTTTGAACTTGAAAAATCTCGAAATTAACATTAAATTATTTTAGATCAGCGGTGGGCAAGAAATCTGAATTCGTTAGCAGCCGCTGGCTCCCGGAGCCATTGCGTGCCCACCGCTGTTTTAGATCATATTAAAAATATTTTTATACAAAAAGCCTTGCTCAAATAAAGTTATGTGTTTATTTTTAGTAGTCGAAATCCACTTAGATAAAGTAAGGTCGTTCATTTTGGTCTTTATTTTTAAATCAAAACGGTAGATTGTTTTCATTATTTTTATTGTATTGAATAGTCTAACTTAAAAACTACTCATATCACTTCTTTAATTCTTTTTTCTCTGTAACGGCTCTTGTTGTTGACACACATCTTAGATTTCACTGTCAATCGCTTTAAGATTGACTTTAACTTTATCTGTTCAAATTACTGATGTGCTCAAATCTCCTTTTATGTTGACCGCCAAGCTTGGTTGCTCCATGAATGGATCAAAAATATGTATGTTAGATATTTAATTTTAACATGAATGCCTGAAATCCAACCGGCGCGACTTTTGAATCTGAAATTTCACCAATATGCTCAATGGATAGAAAGCCCAATGGCTTATGGCCAAGTCATTGGGTAAAGAGCCAAACAATCCGATACGATTGTTATTTACAAGAAATTATCAATATTGTTATTAACATTCCCGCATACTTCGGCTGCGCCACTTTATTTATTCCAAATGGTATAAAAGAAAACACAAGATTCACGTATTTTACGTTACATACAAAAGGAATTCACTTTATTACCAATTCTAGTGTACATCATTTAGAAGTTCCTGCAAAACAATAAGTAAATGGAAACACAATTAATACTTGGCCTTAAGGCGATTGACTGATAGACAAACTTACTTGGTAATGAGGCCATCCTTCTTGGCCAGACGGACAATACAATCGTCGGACTCGCCCATGCGACGGATCTCACCGCAAATGGCGTAGGTCTTGGTGCCATCGGTTTGGCGACCGGTCTCGGGATCCACAACAACAATGCTCAATTGCACGGAGGCGTGGTCCTTAGCGTGGATGATTCTGTTTGATGCCGAGCTGGGAAAAAATACACGAAACCAATTAGCATTGTTTTTCCCAATTTCCAGATAAAATGCAGCAGCGAACAAATTCGAGTTGTCCGTGAAACACGTGTTCTTCCACCTACCATTTACGGGGCACGTACAAATCAACATTCTCACCGGCGTCGTTCTCCATTATGCTGCAATGTGTAGAGAAACATTTTATAAGTGCTTTGTGCGCTTTTTAAAGCTAATTATAACAATTTTACTCACATTTTGTAATAATTTACAAATTTGCGACCAACACTCGTCAATGGAGGCTGAAAAGAGAAAGAGTGAAGTTGGCTGCGCGTGTAGGGTTGCAAGAAAAACTATCGATAAGTCAATAAATGCTCTTCTGCATTTTACTTGTTATTAAGGGTAGTCCATTAAAATTGACCAAGGCTGCCACAAGTTTCTGATCTACCTTTGATTCTTTCTACTTATTAGAAGGGTTTTTGTCACTTAAAAATATCAATATTATTGTTGACCTCTCCGTTTCATAACTTAAAAAAGCGGTGAAAAATAGCGAACGATAATATCGCATAATTTTATTAATATTAATATAATTGTTTTAATACTGATACTTATTTATTTAAAAACCTATCATCGCCAAAAATATCGATATATCAACAATTTTTTAAAATGGTTGCCACCTTTTTTTTCAATCTTAGCCAAGGTTGCCACATGATTTGTTTTAGCGTCAGGCAACAGCAAATCGAGCGAGCGAGAGGTGAAGCAAGTGAAGAGTGTAGCTACATTTACACATATTTTGCTTGACATGAAGAGTAGTTGTGTCGTATAAAATTGGCGCCGGATCTTTCTCGGCCTTAGCGCCTTTGGTCAAGTCGGTAGCTGTGCACACGTAGGACATAGGTCCATAGGATATACCCTTAATAGACCCAAATAGCGAAAACAGTGGCATTTATTGTGCGAAACATAAAATTACTTGTGAACAAGCTCAGAGTTTTACTGCGTGTGAGTATTGATTTTGGACAGAGGCTGCGTCGTCGGTGTCCTTGATCCGGTGTCAACGCCGATTTTCCGTCAATGGAAGCCACAGAACTTTTTTTTTTGCTTCGCCAACTTGGTGTATATTTTTAGGTGCGTTTGTGCGGGCGGTGAGGGAGCGTGTGAATTTGTTTTCATTGCGCTTCTGGTTTTGCATTTCAAAATAACAGTTTACAGTGCAGTGTTATTAACTTACCGTTATAATTTGGCGCTAAAAATAATTTATTAAGTTCAACGTAGCAATCATAAACTTTTCGCATTCGCAAAATATAACTTATTCAAAAGGTAAACTATTTTAAACAATACAACTAAACGCTTACTCACATTAAATAAATAAACATAGTACCAGATTAAACATTAGCGTTAACAGAAGTATAACATTGGTAACAGGTATTTAATACTCGATCAGTGCAGTATCTTTGATAACAGTGAGCTTTGTTGCAGGTTAATAACACTGACATTTTTATTTTAACATTAACATTATGTTATATCGCCAATTTGGCAAACATTTCCGTTAATTTTGATTAAAGGTTGTATATTTTTAAGAGCTTAAGCCAAATTTAAACGGAAAAATTAGGTTTTATGTAGGTATTTTTATATTCTTTTGCTTGTTATAGCTAGAAATTGTCCAAAGATCTAAATATATGTACAAATATATTCGAGCAGGTTCTGCTGCGAAACTTTTTACTTTGGCTCTTCAGTCGCATTTCAACTCTTGTCGCGTACGGTGCTTTCACGTCTCTTGCTCAGCCGCACGCTTGGCGGCGTGTTTTGTGTTTTCTCGCTGCGTTGTATGTAGTTTGTATCATTCTTAACGGGCCTGTCGCACAGCTTCTTGACCTTTAACACGTTTATGTGAGTGTGTGATTTTTGCATAATGTTAAGCTAAAAATGCAAATTTATTCGCCATAAATGAGATCATGTTTGTTAAGCAAGCGGCTATTTATAAACTAATAAAACAATAACACGAAACAGCAAAACAAAAGTGAAACCTTGTGTATTTTGTTTTGCAAATATTAAAACTTAATTTTTATCATTTGCTGTTTAGTTACTTTTTTTTTAAGTTATTATTATTAAGGCTTTCGTCTCGGTAATGAAAGGGAAAATAAAAACCAAATGATAACCGTAGTCAATGACTGTAACTAACCGATAGCATGTTGTAAGTAATGAGCATTTATCAAATGAAATAACTATTTGATAGGTACTTATCTCTCAAGTTCTCGTCGTATACCTAACGACCTAGAACATTAGGTGTCTCAAGGCCCCCTTTTAAACAGTTTAAAGATAACATTTCACAAGCAATCAATAGATTTCAATTGGAATTTAATGAATGAAGGCAACAAGTTAAATGCAAGCTTGAAATAAAAACCATTTTTAATTAAATTCCACAAAAAGTATAAAGTAATTAAGATGAGCAAGCAATCTGTGAGAGAGAGAGCTTTAACAACAAAGAAAAGAAAAAGAAAATTAAAGACATGCCGGAAAACTGTGATGTCAGCACCAAAATGCGTGTTGGTGACGTAGAAGAAAACTTTAAGTAAAGCACTTTCTAGGTCAAAAGTTGAAAGGCGGCTGTTGACGATGATGATGATGATTATGATGATGATGATACGAATTGTGTAGAGCATCATAAAAAACAAGCAAAATGTGGCAGCATGAAATGCAATTAATATAAGTAAGCAACGAAACAAAGTAAAAGAAATGCAATGTCTACTCCCATTACTTGCTTTTTTAGACCCCACACAAGACCCTTTAACCCATCGCCTGTCAATTACAGTGGCCTATCGACGGCAGTAAAACAAATTGTAAAATTAAAAATTTATACAAATTATTGATTGGCTTCCAAATCGAACGAAATTGCTTGGCTGCATTTAAAGTTGCACATAGCTACAATACTTTTTTATGAAAGAAAACAACACCAACTAACAGTATAAATTGAACCAGACAATCTACTTGTAACTATAAAATAATGTAAGGGTATAATAATGCAAAAAAAAAGATTTATTCAAAAGAATTAAGATTCTTAAGTTAACTTGGTATAAAACAACTTTATATGCATTTACTAATCTTACAAATAATAAAAGTCTATCAGGGTATCAAACCGAAACGAATATCGGGTTCAGTTACGGTATCGGTTATGTTCGCATTTAGGCTTTCGGTTTTGAAAAATTTTTGTATATCGGTTTTTTATGTTTTGGTTTCGAAATATCCATATGATTTCGGTTCACAAGAATGTAAATTTGAAAACAAATATTCAAAAATTTCGAAAACTAAGATCTTTTTATTGAGATTATTATAAACATTAGAAATAAAAATCAAATTTACTCTTGAAAAACAGAATAACATAATAACATAACTAAATTTTATTGTTGACTCAACCGAAATTAACCGTTATGGATGAATCGGTTCATAAACGGTTTTTTCGTTTGGAATAAACTCGGGTTTTCGTATCGGTATAACAAAATTTTTTTTCCTTCCATTACGGTTATGGTTACAGTTTTAATCCCTGTTTATAAGTAATGAAATTCTATGAAATTGAAAACTAAATGTAATCATCTTTCAATCCTCTTAAAGACTTTCTTAGAATCTCTCATACTTTTCACAGTAATTACATGGTATCTACTATAATTTAATCCTTTTTGCAAGTGCAAAAAATTGCTCTTTTTATTGCTGGCCCAGAGCAATTGGCAATTGGATTGCAACTTTTTCTTTTCCTTTTCTGTTTTGTGTTGTAGCTTTTGCATTCTAATCGGGCAGTTGCTTGGGAAACTTGTCGACCCGGGAAAATAGCCAAACTCTCAGCTTGCAACGGGCAACTAACAGTTCGCAACAGTCTGTGCAACTTGCAACTTAATTTTGATGTGCTCCGTGACTCGACTTGCTTTTTATTTACAGCGCCTGGACTCGGATACTTTGGAACTGGTCGTCGTTTGCCTCTTTGCTTCGTTGGTTCTTCAATGATGATCTCTGTCTATGTGCTTTGATTTGATTGGTGCCAGTTGCCAGCTGCTGCAGTTGTTGTTGTTATTTTTGTTTGTTACTGTTACAATAGATATATTGTTGTTGTCGTCGTCGTACTATTACTGTTACTAGAAGTCGGACGCCGCTGCTGCAGAGGCTGCGTTACAGTTTGAATATCGGTCAATGGTAACGGGCTTGTAAGCAGGTGCAACTGCAACTGCCACCAGACCAGGAACCAGGCAGAGAGAGCTAGAGGGAGACGAAGGAACCACAACATGTCACTAAAGGTGAGTTTGACCTATTTATAAATTAAAGTCGCTTAGACTCGCTTACAGAATACTCATTTTGGCAGCCTGTCTAGACGCGATTGGCATGGGAAATGATGTAAGAGTTAGCTTGGCAAAAGATATACAGAGAAAATGTATTCTATGCTTTTATTTGAAATGCAAGTTCCTATCTGCCATAAAAGATATCTCGCACTGGTAGTATTTTCAGCATGTTTATATGCAAATTTCGAAATGAAAAGGAATATTGGTATAATAATAAGAGTAGAAAACTTAGGCAAAATAATACTCATTAATTTTTGGAAAACATAGCTAAAACTTTTCTAAATTCGACTGAGTCTACTCTTGTGACGAAAGCAAATTCAAAACACGTATTTATAAACATTTATTTAAGATGATTGATAACAAAACATTAAAGTGCAAGAGCAGAAATCTAAATTATTTTATTTAGTATCGCGTGTTTCCTTTAATAATAATTTTAATTTTCAAATTAAATGTTTGAGTCTGTAATTTATTTAGGGTATTCAGAAACTCTGATACTTGTGATATTTTAAAAAGTGATATATTTTGTAATGACAACAAACACACAGAAAAAAGATTATCACAACAAATATGCCCTGGAGTATATATACAAAAATCGTCAGAATAATCTTTTTTCTGTGTGTTTTTTGTCATTACAGAAAATATCGCTTTTTTAAATATCACACATATCGGAGTTTTTGAATACCCCAATTATTTAGTTTTCCCAATTTTGAAATATATTTCATAAATTCTTGGATTGATTACAGGGTATTAATTAGTGGAGTAAACTACTTTGCAACGACGTATATCTCAGACTATATTGTTAAAGCCAACTCATTATTTATCTAGTATGGCACACCTAGATAAATTACCCATGCAATATATGACTTCATAGTCCGAAGACAACAAAGATTCGCATGCATCAGCTTGATGTTTGTCTAACTAAGTAATTCATTTGACTAACCAAACAAATATTAAAGAACCCATTATTTAGCTTGCTTTTAGCTTGTTTATCGCTTCGGTTGAGACTTTATAAATTGAGATTAGGCCTTAGGTTGAAGAGACTCTTAAAAAGGTCGCTTAATAATTGATAATATGGCTGAAACACTTTCCACACAAGTGTGGCACAAGCATGTGGCAAGCTGGCAAGTCGTGTCTAGTGTTTGCCTGAAGCTTTAAAAGTGCACCTGTGTGCATCTGACATTTCAGTTTGTCTATAAATATTATAATCATCATCATTATGGCAACAGCATCATCATGATGAGCATTATGTCAGCATTCGCATTGTTGCCACATTATGAAGGGGACTTTGCTCCACCTGTTGTTGTTTGCTGGGTTTTTACAAATGCCCCCAACTTGAGTCAATGCGCTTCATTAACTCACAGTTGTCACTTTTCTTGCTCGAATGACATTTTTAAGTACTCATAGTTTAAATATTTATCGTACTTCCATTTCATCTGAATTGTTCAACTTTGACGCTGTCCCCATTGTCATTATTGTCATTGCATTTTGCTCTTCCTTAACCCATAGTTATTCTATAGGGGCTGATTTAACCACGGCTTAAACTGTTACATTTATTATTTGTTAGTACATTCGATTTTTTTTTGGTAATGATAACTAAAAAATGTACATATACGGGCGCACAGAAATTTGTGCTTCGAACTAAAACCTATATATTGATGCGGGCTTAAACATTTATGCAACGGTACCTATATCTAATTAACTGGGAGTACAAATATGATTTTTCTTATTTTATTTTTGTTTTTATAAATTTAATAAGCACATTAAATTTCCGCTAACATTTGTACATTTACATATGTACAGAAAACCATTAAACACTTTTTGGCGTTTTGGCAGAGTATAAATAATCATTTATTGTACTCATGGTAGAAAAATGGATGGAAGTGATACATATACAGGCACATATATAAATAGTTTAATAAAAGAGTAGTTAAAAATATTTGGAGATATTTATTGATGTAATCTATAAGTGTTTTTGTTGAAATCAGTAGTAAAACTTCGACGTCTATAATTATAGTTTTAAGTGAAAGGTCATATTAGGGTTTTCTTACTTTCATACTTATAACACACAATCTCTTTAAACCAAGCGAAGAAAAGATATAATTTTGATATTATTTAGTTCGTATATGCAACTGTGGAAAAATAATAAAATTGTAAAAATAACATTCGTTTCTATTATTTGCTGCATAGCTGTACATATAAATAAATAGTGTCCACCTAAGGGTTAAGACTTGTACTTGTGCAAGGCATTGTAAAAATGCATCCACATCCGTTGCTGCTGGACTGTTTAAGTGATGTCTTTCCAGTGCTTTTTTCGAGCTTTGTCGTCACCGCCGCCTATGACACTAATTACTGTAATTTATAATTTGTGTGGGGAGCGAGTCAAACTAATTTCCTGGATAAGTGTTACTCAAGAGTGGCGCCCAAGAGCCAGACAGATGCCTTTGTGGGTTGTACGCTTTCAATGGTACTTCTGGTACTTTTAGCAATTAGTCAAGTGCCGTCTCACCTTTTGACAGCTGCCAAAGTTGAACTTGTTAATTGATTTGGTTATTTACAAATGCAATACTAAAAATAAAACAAAACCGAACTTTTACAGAAAGAAACTCCATCGGATGTGATGTTGCATCTGGCGGCGCTGCGTGGAGATGTTGTCGAGCTGCGACGGGTGCTGGACACCGGCAAAGTGCATGTGGATTGTAAGGATGAGGTGAGTGATGTTAAATTTGATACAAGCTATTTTTTCGAAATATTCTAGAGCAGCTGATAACAGCTGTGTTCAAAATTGTACAAATTATTTAACGAGAATTTAATGATATAAGTTATTCGCACAGGTCGCAAGTACACTTGTGCTTTCAGAATTGTGTGCAGAGTAACACTTTTAGATAGTGATGTAAATTTCAAACAGTAAATAAGTTTAAAATCAAAATGTTATAATCGACAGAAAACGAATCGAGTCGATATATTTCCAATTAATAACTATTTCTCGAGTTTTTCCAAAAAGAAATTTAAAATAAACAAGTGGGCAAGGCTATAGTCGAGCTCCCGACTTTAGGATATCCGTTACATATTAAAATAAGTTTAAAATATTTTTTATTTTATTTATGTCATCAGCCATTACCATATTTCCATTTGTCCCATCTTGTTACGATTTAGTAGGATGATGGATAATAATAGTAGCTAACTTTAATTAGTAAAAAAAAATCCTAATATCTTGAAAACTGTGCATGTGGTGGTTTTTCGCGACTTACGGCGGCGAAAAGAGTCGAGGCAAACATTTTGAAACGAACTGGTCCTGCGTGGGGTTTATAGAAGTGTGCAAAATTTGGTTGCTCTAGCTCTTATAGTCTCTGGCGCTCACACAGACGGACGGACGGACATGGCTATATCGACTCGGCTGTTGGTGCTGATCAAGAATATATATACTCTGTACCAGCGGTGGGCACGAAATCTGAATTCGGGAGCACTATATGAACAACAACCCTATTAGATTCTACCTATTTTGTTGATCACTCAAATGTGCGATCAATAAGTTGGGAGCCGGCGCAAGCTCCCGGAGCCCATGCGTGCCCACCGCTGCTTTATAGGGTCGGAGATTCTTCCTTGTCGATGTTACATACATTGCAACGAATACAATATCCCCTTTTACTTATTTTTTAAGTAAAGGGTATAAAAAAATATAGTACAAAATACACGCAAAAATTTCTAAAATCAGACCAACTTTAATTTTTTTGTAATTCTGACAAAACTGATTTTCGATCGGAATGTCATTTTAATCATAATTTAACTTAAAAAGTATATATAGATTTTTAAGCAACTTAACTTTCCCTTAGCTTTTTCGAGAATTAAAAATATCAAATTTCAAGTTTAAACATAATTAACTGAACTTAAATTTTAAGTTGAATGCAAATGAAAATGTTTGAAGATACAGTTTTGTTGTGTATTTTCAAAAACTTATTCCAGCCTTATAATTCGATCGCCATAACTCGATAATTTCGCATCAATTAACTTAACTACTTTGATAACGAGACAATGGCAGCTGCTTTAATTGCTTAATTGAGCGTCCGATGATTTCAATTTCAACTGTAATTGCGATTAGTTTCACCAGTCAAAGAAAAACGGTTTTTCATTTTCATTCGTGTTGATTTGCATGCGTGCCCAGCGAAAATCACAAATCTCATGTAGTTGTAGTTGTAGTTGTAGTTGTAGTTGTAGTTGTAGTTGTAGTTGTAGTTGTAGTTGTAGTTGTAGTAACTGTTGCCCCTAGAGGGGAGGGTGTCCATCCAGTCCAGTCACGTACATAGTAGTTGCAGTTGTCCAGACTGGTCGATTGCCCTTGTGTGTGGTTATAGCCAACAGCTGGCACACTGGCCCAAAACAGTTGGAGCTGTGCTTAAGCACTTGGCTTGAATGCATCGGTATTTGTGTCCAGCTTATCCATTCGACCAACTCGTGCTTCACTGCACTTCAAGTGAAATTTAATTTAAGTTTAATTTAATTTTACATTATTTCTGGCTTCGCTTTTGCTGCAATTTTCGACTTATTTGCCAATTGGTGCATACTTTTGTAAACAATGTGTTAACTTGTCTTTAAGCTGTTGTATTTTTCTCTTTTTATACACATACATACATTGCGCAATTCAGCAAATTTATTTTTAAACAATTTTATGTAATGAAACTCGCGTGACGATTTAATTTAATGAATATCATTGAATAGTCATCACGATGTCGCTTCTACTCTTATAACATATTCGAAATTCATTAAATTAGATATAATTTAGCGATGTGTTCCAATACCTTTCAAAAGTATTTAACAAGACTCTAAGAACTTATTGACTGGAATGAAAGTTGATCTTCCACATAATCGCGATAAAATTTAAAATCATCTGCAAGAGCTTAAAACAATACATCTGAATTCAATACGGTCTTGTGAACTTCATTTGAGATTTTTGTACACTGTTCGTATAAAGTATTTTGACAAATCTAAAGTTAAATCTATTCATAGTTTGACCTTACTTTATGTAAATTTTAATGATTTTTGAAATTTTGCTGAAATTTAATATTTTATCCACTTTTTCTCCTTTTCGTATAAAATACTTCTGAGATCATCCCATTCAAAAAAATCTTAAAAAATACATATTAGCAAAGAGATTTTTGAAAAGATAAGAAAGAGATGTTTGAGATCGGGAAAAAAAGTTAAAAAAGTAGCCTAACAACAATTCTAAATTTTCAATGGGTTAAGGAGAAGTTTGTATCGTTCAAACGGAATTTAAATGACATTTCCAATGATGTTAAAATTTACAAAAAGTCAGTTCACTTAACTTTAGTTTTGTCAAAATACTTTATCCGCAACAAAGGTTAATTGTTAATAATGAAAGTTTTACAGCAAATCTGTGGATTAAGAACACTTCAGCACAGCTTCTCAAAGTTGAATATTCATGAAGAGATTAAATGAATCAAACAAGAAGTTTAAAGTATAGTTTGATTTTGTATTAAAAGAAATCGAATTCAATTAAATGAAACTTTCCAAATTGTTAGTATAATTCGAATTTTTTTTTTGTTAAGTTATAAGTTTTAAGTTACTTATAACGCTAGAAAGAAATTATTTTTTAATATTTAAAAAACTAAACAGAAAGTTGTGTTCTGTTAGCTTTTATGCCCTTGCAAAGTTTTGTGAGTTTGCTTGAAATATCTACAGAAAGTTTCATGCTAGTTTAAGTTTTTGTATTTTGTTTTTAGTGGATTGTATTTAATTGTTGTAGAGAGATTATTTCGATTTGATGTATTTCAAACACTGATATGTATTAAAATGTACTGAATAGTAATAATAAACTCATAATTCCCTCTACAAGCGCATTAAATACTATTCGTAATCATGTTTCTTTCTTCCATACGCAGGACGGCACCACACCCCTTATTCTGGCTGCGGCGGGTGGTCACATCCATTGTGTTTTGGAGCTGCTCGAGCAAGGCGCGGAGCTGAATGCCCGCCGATCCACAGGCACCACGGCGCTCTTCTTTGCCGCGCAGGGTGGACACTTAGATGTGGTTCGCATATTGTTGAAGGCGCGCGCCAAGGTGGACACGCCCTCATTGGATGGTGGCACGCCCCTCTTTGTGGCCGCCCAGGGCGGACATGTGAAGATTATCAGAGAGCTGTTGGACTGTGGCGCCGATGTGAATGCCTGCATGAAGGTAGCAATCGAACAAATTACTTTCAGCTGATGTTTAAAACGCAACTTGTCTTTTTTTTTTTTAGGATCGTGCTTCGGCGGCATTTATAGCTGCACAGAATGGCCATCGGACTGTGCTATCTCTGCTGATCCTGGCGCATGCATCGATGGACATCAAGCGTATTGATGGCGCCAGTCCACTCTGGATAGCTGCTCAAATGGGACACGATCATATCTGCAAAGTGCTGCTCCAGAATGGCGCCAATATCGACACCGTGCGCTGTGACGGCGCCACGCCCCTCTTCAAGGCGGCCCACAAGGGTCACGCCTCAGTCGTGACCGTGCTCTTAAAATACCGGCCCAATTTGGGAATCCTACCCAATGGGGAGACGGCGCTGCATGCGGCCGCAATGTTCGGACACATGACCGTATGCAAGCAGCTGGTGGCCGCCGGCAGCGATGTGATGCTCAAGAATCAGGACGGATTAACGGCCATGGAGTTGGCACATCATGAGAACTACACCTCGATATGTGAATATCTGAGGGACCGGATGCGGGCAGTCATGGAGCGCAATACGTCTGCCATGGCCAAGATCAGATTGTCGACGTAAAGTCGCCAACAGCAATGACCAAATTAAATAAAAATCCCCCCTTCGAAGTACCTTTCAGCACAATATGTTGGATTATTAATTCACTTACTTATTACGTAAATCATAAAAATGAAACAAGATTTTTTGCAACAGAGCTTCTAAATGAAATATGCTGTGGATATGAATCATCAAGTTTATTTTCAAATTTAACGCGTAAATAAGCTATTTTGTAAATTTTATAACAATAAGATTGTAAGCTTTAAATTTTTCCTGATCTTATTGTTTAAGTCTAACTAAGATTCTGCTTAGTTGTCAGTTGTCAAGAAAAGAAATTTATTTTATTTATTTACTTTATTTTAATTATTTATATTGTACATAAGAATTATTGTCATGATATATATATAGATTCTGAGTATTGGGAATATTCATATAGTTTGAGCTCTGTTGTACATAATTTGTTTCATTTTGTTGTAAAAGTGCAATCAAAATAGTAGAAATCCACCCTAAATAAATCCAAATAAAGGCCAACGGATTAAAGGCAATGTTCCCAAATATAAATAAGTATATAACTTGAATATTATATCAATATTATAAATGTACTTAAATCCCTACAACTTGGAGCTTGTATTTGAATTTACGATTATGATTAACTCTAGCAATAGCTCGTATTTATATGCAACAAAAAACTGTTAACATGGACCCATTGTTGGTCCTTTGTATATAAATTACGTATACATATGTATAAATTTACGCAGAACCTAACCCTAAGCAATTGTTACCAAGTGCTTTACGTTTATTCGCCTTTTTGTCTTATCTTAATTAGCTAAATAAATATTTTGTCTTAATTAGCTATTAAATTTATCAAATGTTTTATGGTTTTTTTGTTTATGCTCATGTAAATTAAATGGTAAATTATCACATACTTTGCCTTTCTTAATAATTCACCAAATTCAAATATGCATTTTACTCCTGCTGTTTTTAATATTTTTTTGAAAAAGGTTCCTAAAACGCCATGCGAAAGGTGACGTGCACCAAACATACGTTAAAATGAACTCCGTGTCTTATCTAATTTATAATTAATTTGGTTTTTAACACATTGTACTTTATTGCTAAATTAACGTTTAAATTCCGCGCCTCACTAATTGTTAAAATGTTATCGATTTTGTCAATGATATCGATAACATTCGCATAATACAAGGACTGTTATGAGGACTGGGACCAGTGCTGCCAACTTTTTAACAAAAAAAGCTGTCTTTGACTGGATAGAAGGAAAAAAGAAGCTTCAAATATTCTGAAAAAAAGTGCAAAAAATCGCATTATTACGGTCTTAATCTATGTGTTTTATTTATAAGGTTTTCAGTAGATCGTCAAATTCTTCGCGATTGGTTTTATTTTTTGTTGGAAGTATTTGCGATTTATCAAAAATTGTATTTTTTTTCTTGAAAGTGACAACCGGATTGCTGCATATTTTCATGAAATTGGTGGCAGCATTAAAAGAGGAAAAAGCCGGAATTCCCGCAATTCACAAAATTTTCTCGCAATTAGTCTTCAAAAACAGCCAGATTTGACTGGAAAAAAAGCTAAGTGGGCAGCACTGACAATAACATACATTGCTCACTTAACGAACCATTGCTTAATTACGACTCGACGAATAATATAACATTATGTTAAACGAGCAGTTCGTTAAGTTCAGCAGTGACACACACCCTGCCTTAGTGGAGACACGACCCCGATGAACGCGTGCGCGCCAAATTTGAAGTGAAAATTTGCAATTTTCAAAAATCAATTAAAAATTACAAAAAAACAATTTGAAAAAAATTTTAAAATCGAAAATTTTCTAAATAATTTACGTTCAATCTAAAATTGGTTTGGTGCCGTTAGCTCCTCGCGCCTCGAAAAAAAAAAGTAAGAAAATTGTAAATTCTAGAAAAGTCCAACAAAAATTCTGGTAAAGGTTTCAAAACTCTAGCTCAAAAATTGAAAAAGTTGACTTTTTCGGCCACAAAAAATTGTTCTGAAATTTTTCAGAGAGCGCGCTTTACAGCACACTGGAGTGACTGGTGCGGCTAGCTATTTGGTGTTTCATGAAATGGCCGCCGTGCGTTTGTTTTTGTGGCGCCATCCATCGGTTTCCCCGAGCGGACAGAACAGAAAACAGAACTTTTTTTATACGCCGGATTTGCAACATGTTTATTTAATATTTGATTTCAAAGTAGTTACAAATCATCAATTTCATCGTTTTCCGCCTCAGTTCAAAATGTTAATGTTTTTTGAATAAGACTAGCATATTTTACGTTATAATTTTGTAAAGTTTTTCGCGCTTTACAACTTTCAAATTCTAAAATTTTAACAGTTGTATTAAGTTTTAAGCACTGTCGATTTTTAGAATAATAATAAACCCACTTCGATGCGATCATTACAGCTTTGGCTGCATTTTCAGTTGCAGTGGTAAAGAGGGTTGCTCTGAAAGTTACTTAAACAGTTTGACTAATATTCATTAATGACTGACTACCGTGTGCTTAACTTAACATCAAGAACAAGAAGTGCAACCGGCTGATTGCTTAGAATTTCTGTAGAATTGGTGGAAATTGCCCCAACATGTTGCCAATGCCAAAGAGCTTCAAACGGCTACAACGATTTCAGTGTTCAGTTCGTTTTTTCTCATCGTTGCGCGCGGACGTGGAGACTGTCGGCCTCTGTCATTTCCATTCCGTTTTGTGTGAGTGTTTGAGCGCGCGCGCTTTTGTGTGCTTGTGTGTGTGTATGTGCGATTTTGTGTAGGTGTATAGGTGTAGTCGCGTGTCGTTCAGTTATACTGTAAAACACCAACATCGCCAACAACAACGACAACAATAGGTATATCAGCGACCAGCAGCCCAAACGGTAGCAGCAACCTTAAAAAAAGAAGAGAAAACAAATACAAAAAAAAACAAACAAAAAAGTTGTGAAACGTTACGTTTTGGTGGCAAGTGTTCTGTGTGGCAGGCGGGCGTTGAAAATTCTTAAACAATAAAACAGGTTTGCACTGTGTGGTATGTCGGAGAGCACGAACAAGAGAGAGTCCCAACAGTCGAGAGAGCGACCGAGCAAGGAAGAGCCAGAGAGAGAGAGAGAACTTGTGAAAAAGTTATTGCAATAGTGGGGAAATGGGTGTGGGGAGCACAAAAATTTGATATTTATAGTGCGCATCCATTGCAAGGTCTTTTGCAGTCCTTAAACAGTAGTACGCGCTTTGCTGTTATTATTTAGCTTTGCCACACTGTGCAATGCTGAGGTTGCTGCTGGGAACCAGTTTGGCGTCAGTTCCAATGCGTTTTCATAAATAACATGCATTCATTTTAAATGAGGATTTTCTTTAATCAATAGGGAAAACCGTTGACCGCCTAAACCGTTACGTACGCCTGGGTTGCTATGCCGAATACAAATTCCAGGCAGTCAGCCAGGTAGACATTACCATCCCTCCACCTCACACGTCCCCTCTCTACAATCATTCCACAAAACAGCTGAGCTTTTGCAGTCGGGCCCCTAGCAACAGCGCGTGTGGCAGCAGCAGCAGCCGCCAGTGCTGACCAAATTCTCAAGGGCTAAATCAGCTCATATTATAAAATCAAAAATGTAGCTAGAAATAGCCTAAAATCACTATTTAACTGCTAAATTGAATTATATCAATAACATCAAGGCATTAGAAAACCTTAGAATGCTTATATTATTATAGAAATGCCAAGTTCAGCTATAAAATAGTAACTGTTGAGTTATAAAAAAAGATAAAATGGCAACACTGGCAGCAGTAGCAAACATTTCGATGTTCTTCTCAGCTGTGCGAGCAAAGCGCAGACGCAAATAAATATACACACGCACACAGATGCACGCAAAAGCACACAGATATACATAGTCATAGGCTGTTACTTTGAATTTGGCCTGTAAATTGCATTGCTGCCGTCTCGCTTGCCCACATGTCCGAGCATTTGCAGCGAACACATGCCGGAAAGCGTTTCTTTTTGTTGTTATTTCATTTGTGCAGCCACTGTCGCTGTCGCTGCCGCTGCCACTGTTACTGCTATTACTGGTACCGGATTGAAGCTTTACATAAGTTGACATATCGTTGAGGCTTTTAGAGCCCGGCTGCAGGTCCTTTGCTCAAGTTCTAGAAGCGCGCTTCGCCAATCAGCTGCTGCTGTGCTCTGTCCGCCTGACGACGTCACTTGCAACTAGACGTTGACTTCTTTTTGGCTTTTTTTTTTTTTGTTTTTGCAACTTGTTTCGTTTCGATTCGTTTCGGTTTTTTTTTTCTGCGTTTGCTTGAAACCGGCTCTCAAAAGGTTCGCCAGCGTCTGTTGCTGTTTTTCAGCTGTTTCGTCGCTTTTGTGGCACATTGTCAAAAAAAAAAATAAATAAAAAAAAGCAAAGAGTAGAAGAAGCAGAAGCAGAGAGACAAAAAATAACAACAACAACAACAATAAAGTGGTTAAACTGCTTTTTTTATTATTACACTTTAATTTGTGTTTTTCTATTTGTTTCATTTCTCAACTATTTGCCGTTTGCCTTTTATGCGTGGGCCTTTCGAAAAGCATTAAGAAAACTTGATTTATAACCCTCGACAGATACCCAGATACTCCGGCACCCCCTCTCTCTTCATTCGCAAAAAAAAGAAACCGCCAGTAAATCAATACAAACAATAAAACAAAATAACAGACCAATTACCCATGCAACCAAAAATCCGTTAAAGGCGTTTAAAAACTAAAAAACAACAACAAGCTCAAGGCAACAAATATCAGCAACAAAAACAAACATGTGATTTAGGCAAATGCAGAACTTTTTTGCCACCAGCTGCTGTATGTGTACAAAATGGCCGCCAGGATGCACAGCAACATCATCGTCAGCGTCAGCATCAGCGTCAGCGTCAACATGAACATCATCTTCTAGCTGCAGGAGCTTCACACACACAAACACACACACACATTTACATTCATGCATATATATGTACGATATAGTCAGCGGCAGAGGCAGCGACCGAGGCAGAGACAGAGGCAGTTCAACTTTTAAAGGTGAGTCTTAATTTTAAGTTCAAAATGCTTGTCAAAAGCTTTAAATGGTCAGCTTTAGATCTGCTTATCACAATTTTGCTTATTTGCATACCCTCTAACTGAAGAGTGCATCAGAAAGGGTAGTATAAGTTTGTGCAAAACATACAGAAATAAGTTTTTAAAATACAGTCAAACTTCCCTAACTTGAATCAACATTATCCAAAGAAAAGGTTCGAGTTATAGAGTTATTCGATATTCGTGTTAGAGAGAAATTCGAGTTATAGAAGTTCGAGTCATGGAAGTTCATTCGTCACACTAATAATGAATTCAGATTTGTTAATGAGTTCTTAAACTTAAGCAATAAATGTATTTTGATTTAAGTTTTTATATTATTTTATTCTTGTCATTGTCTTTTCTTAATAAAATCATTATCTCAAGAAATCTTTTAAGAAAATAATCTCATAGCTTTAAAAGAAATTAAAGAAAATTTAAATTTTGGAAACCAAAAGAGAAATCAAAATCATTTGATTAAATTGACATTATTGCGATTCCATTTCATCCACTTCTCATTTTTCAATATTCGCAAGTTCTTAAAAGAAGTGCAAATATTTTTCAAACAGGAATAATTGAAATGGTGTTCATGTTTGATTGTCATGCTGGGCTTTTGCATGATGAATGACTTTTGGGTCTTCAATCAATCTTTTGGTTTCCCCAACAACTCCCAAAGCAAACCCGAAACGTTCTAACTTTTTTTTTCTCTTTTTTAATTTTATGTTTTAGCTGTTAGGTTGTTTTACGCAGAGCATCTCATCAGTTGTGCAGTTTTGTTATTTTTTTTTTTTTATTATCGCGAATTTTTACGACTATTTGGCTGGGGCTCTTGGCCACAGAGAGTTCAAACTGAAGTGAGGGCAAATTGTGGCCTGAGACCGCGGGCCCATTCAAAAAGCCCGTCAAACCAGTCGCCACTCGGAGTCGCAGTCATTTCGCTTTTGCCTAGCCTGGCTGGCTAACTTGGGCTATCTGACTGGGCTGACTGGCTGACTGGCCGACTGGGCCGTTGATGACTTTTTACATAGCCAAAGAAGCGACTCAAACTCAAACCCAACCAAACGCAAACCAAAAAGATACGACCAGCTCACGTATCTAAACTTGTTTCAAACGTGTTACATTTGAGAACGTTCGCCGCAAGCGGCAAGTGGCAATAATCCTTTCAAACTGACAGCGTTGCCATGTTGACGCAGAGAAAGAGGAAGAGGAAGAAGCAGCGGCAGCAGATGTAGTTGTAGTTGTTGAAGGGCCGCCAAGTGGGAGTGGCACATTGACTGAGTTTCGCTTTAGTTTGCAAAAATGAACGAGGGTCAGTTTTAAAATATTAAAGTTCAAATATGAAAATATTAAAGTACGTATAAGTTTTTAAAATTGTTTTATTTTTTCAATATATATGAGTGGTAAAAGAAAATAAAGATGGAAGCGTATCCTCAAATTTTAAATGTTTTAATTTTCAATTTGTTCCTCTTAAAGTAAATAAGTAACTTAAGTAACGTATTTTTTAAGTCAAGTTTTCCAAAAGACTACATTGACAATATTTACTCTGAATGCAGTTGGATTAGTTGTCTAGGAGATGGTTTGATTAGAAATTTGGAACGATAGTGCAATAAATACGGTTCAGACAAAAGCTTTAATTTTTTCCCAAATTGGTTTTCCATATGTTATTGACTTTTTCAGGCCATAAATTTATTTTTGAAATAAATGATCAACTATTAAAACAATCAAACTCAAGATAGTGATTTTTTCAGTCAAAATTTTAGAAATAAATTAAAAAGTACTTGGCTTAGCATTAAAAGTTCATATTTAATTAAGAATATGCTTTTATTAAAACACTTTGATGCCATGCCAATCAATCTAAAGTAAAGAATCAGGTTCCGATAAAAATAGGCCTACAATTGATTTCTTTTATTTAGATAATGACTAGGGATTTTTTGTAAAGTTTGGCCACTCGATTCAGTTATAAAGTTGAAACCTTTTAAGCCGCCCTCTACTCTAAACGTATGTCTATCCCTCCATATGCTGGCTGTCATTCTCTGGTTCGAGTTCGCAGACATTTTGATTGCCAGTTGTTGCTGTTTTTTATTTTTGTTTTTATTTTCAGTTATCATTATTTTTTGTATACCCGCCGTCATTTTGTCTTTCAGGGTATGTGAAGAGCATACGAGACCCGCACGATATGGCAAAAGAGATGTTTGTGTTTTTATTTTATTTTATATTTTTTGTATTTTTTATAGTTTATTATTATTATTATTTTTTCAAATCGCAAACAAAAAATGCAAAAATGAAAATTGATATTTTCTCGCACAAAGTTGCCGTTAACAAGCTAGCAACCTAGCAACAACATTTCGCTTGTCAAATTTTATTTTTGCACCTTCCTGCCCAGTCCGCATAGCAATCTGTGAAAAAACGACACTGCCAGGTGAACGGGAAATTGTTTACCGTGGTTCCAAAATGATGTAATTTCGCGTGCTCGTGCAATTCAATTTCCTGCCAGCGGAAACGCGCGTCGCTCTGTTCACCCATTGTAGTCAAACATCGCAGTCACCCCCAAACAAACCCAAACATCAACCAAAAAAAGGTATCCCCCCTCGATCCACTACTTCGACAATGGGCCATACATTCAACTTGAAATCATTGTTCAAATTGTTTGGCAGTTTCTTTTCCTTAAAGTTTAATTGTACCAAAAATAAAATCAAAAGAACGAAACCAAAAAAGAGAATGAGAAATAGCAATAATAAATAAATAAGAAATCAATTTTTGCAAAAATTTGCTATCTAAACAGCTTATCCGTTTTGCCCATCTACCATTCAAAATAAAGCGGAGAACTCAATAAAATATATCACACATGCTTGTTGTCAGTCTAAAGAGAATTTCAAGTCAATTCATTTTGTTACAAGGTTTGGTTAGCTTTTGAAATTTTAATATATAATTATACATTGGAACAAATGCAATGAGTTTCGTTACGAATATGGGCTAATCCAGTGTTGCGGACGTTACATTTTCAAGCATATTTTCATGTTAAATCTGATACAGCTCCCCTTCAGATCGGTACATTTTAATGAAATTTTCTGGAAAATTCCGTTCTTTGGGAGTACTTTAAACCTTATTTTAAGGTAAAAGCTTGCTGAAAATTCCGTTGTGGGCGTAACAAAAAATGGAAGTCGATTTAAGGTTAACATTTGACATTTTCACATTTATAAGCGAATTTTTCATAATAAACCAAAAAAATATCCAAATACAAAAAATTTTGTTTAATATATGACCATAAAAATCCAGCTTAAAATATAATATGAAGTAGTCAGGTTAAATACAAATCTTAGACTTTCTATACACATTTTTACTTAAAAATTATTAATGTATATTAAATATCCTTTCAAATGCTTAAGATGTATGTCTGTTTTTTCCCTTCCCAGTAAGTAAGTGTACATTAAATTCGGTCTCTAAGTTTTCGTTTTGTAAATGTGAAGTGTTGAATTTTCAAACTGTTTGGCATATTTCGCATAAATAAATTACATTCAAAGCCGACGGCCCGGTCAGGCTGCCAGCTCAACTCAGTTCAGTTCAGTTCTGTTCTGTTCTGTTCAACTCTGACTCTAGCTCTGTCCGTGCAGCCTATATTAACAATAATTCCTTTGTGCTGGCATCTTGCCAAAAAGTTTCTGGGCCTCTCCCTGTGCCCGCACAGCAGGCGACGAACGTTTTGTGGCCAATTTCGGTTGCCCACGAGGTGGCGCAGTGGAATGGTACCCATTTTGTGACCCATTGTCAGTTGAAGTTAAATGCGACGCCTGACACAAAAAAAAGAAAAATAAAAAACGAAAAAGAAACGCACAACTTACGATGGGCAATGGACAATGGGACACCACAAAGTGCAGAGTCCTTTAGAGTCGGAACAAACGTGACGTTTGTCCAGAGTTAAATGCGAATACCATTCAAATTGTCCTCAAACTTGAATCCGCCATAAACCAATTGTATCTATAAATTAAATATTACATGTTTTTTTCTTTCTTTTTTAACATTCTAATTTTCAGTGAACAACAATCTTATAAAAAAACCTCTTTTCGAGGTAAAAGTCTAGCGACGAAAACATTTTCATGCCCCAAAATTTCCGATATCCAATTTTGTGACGAATAATATTAAAGCTGGCTTCACATGAACTCTTTGTGTGCAACCACACCAAATTTCAAAGCTTCGGTGAAAAACTGACGCTCACCGATGAAAATAGAACATGTTTTTGACTAAAAGTGTCGGTGAAAAAGTGCTCGTGTGAAGCCAGCTTAAGTTTTACATATTAATTATTTTAACATTTTTGCGGTTTTTAACGATTTTCAAAAAAAATCGTTAAAGAAACGTTTCTAAATTTTTGATCGTTAAGAAGTCCTCATTTACCGATTTAAGATATTTCAACGCTTTGATACAAGCAAAAAAACAGATAGACAGACTGAATTTCCAAAAGTCTTAGTATGCACATTTGTTAGTTAAATTGATACCTTTCAATCGGTATATAACTCGAACTGATCGGACAGTCATAGCAAATTTTCCATTCTTCCTGTATATATTGCTAGTCGCCTTTCGCACCCGTCGTGCTGCTTTCGTCACTAGCGCTGGCTGCCGTCCGCAGTGATACTTTTACAACAATAAATGTTATAAAAAAAGATTATTAGAAATCGGAAATATGCAAACTAAGTAGTTGAATTTATTCAGTACGATAGTTTCATACAATGGAATATTGAGCGCGTACTTCACATTCGTAGCAATTTTCCAGCAGTTTTGATGGTGACGACTAGACGCTCATTGATGAAGATGGAACAGTCTGTTTGAAACGTCAACTCGGGTAGATAACTTGGAATTGTGCTGGTTATAATTGTAAAGCCGTTTATATAGTACTGTTTATTCTGAAAAGATAGAAAAATTTTATGATCGCCTTATATGCGCAAAATTTGATGTAAAACCTTTTTTAAAGGACAGCTCAACGGAAAATTTGAATATTTGCGTATATTAACAGATACCATCCTGACCAAATAAGAATTGCCATCCATCGCGTCCAATCCAACACAATTAAATTTCACATTTGAGTAGTTAAACTTCCTTCCGCCATAATTAATTCTTAAATTGAATATCCCATAGCCTTTATTAACTTCTTTGGAAAGTTTGAAATTGGCATATAGGCTTGAAATGTTTTGAGACGTACGATTGAGCTGATTGTTGATTTGCAGTAGCTCCGGTTGAAAATTTTCAATCTCAAAATTTGTGAAGTCTACCACTGCTTTGCGCTGTAAAAGAAAAAACATAAAAATGGCATTAAAGTCACTCAAAAACAACAAAAATATTACAGTTTTCTCGAGGCCCGCTCCAGCCAGAACTCAATATTAAATTTCAAAGGGTCATATCTTAATATTCTTTGAGAACTTCAGAGGTGTTCGTTCGATTCCCGTTTTCACTGAAAATTCTCTCAGAAGAACTTCGTAAGTTAAAAAATATTTAAATTTTTATCTTAAACTTTTGTTGCATTCACTTGCTTAGAAATCCTCAAATGGTTCTTTGAGACGCGGTCAAAAACTTTACATATACATATTACTTTCACAACATTTTTTAAAGTAATTTATAGTATCGATTTTCTATTTAGTGCTGTTGAAATAACAAATGCTTTTAAAACAATAGGTTTAAAAAATAAAAATCTGCTAATTAAATTAAATGTCTCAATTATCTCTTCGAAGCTTATACCTCTTCATCATAAGTATAATACTTGTGTCTTTTTTTGCTTATAAAATTATCACTCACCTTAGCCCCATTTGTGATAAGTGCAAAACTAAATAGCAGAGCCATCGTCAAAGCGAAAATTATATTGGCGTTCATGGTGAGGGTCTGTAATGTACTATTTTTTGGATTTGGCAACATTAATTGGCTCAAAAGCAAAAAATTCGAAAAAACCAATGAAGAGATTTTCGTTTATACATATTAATTGTCAATTTAATCGATTTTTAATTTATTCAAAACCACACAATAATTATCTATAGATTTTGAATGAATCACTATTACCACAGCTATTATATGAGCTAGTTGATGCTATTAAATGTTGTAGGCACCTGAACTCCGAGAGCTTAGAGATGGATGGTCACCCTTATTAAATATACACTAGCAAACATAATAATTGGCACAGCAAACATTTTGAGATTTGGGGGCGTATTTCCTCCTCTATCGTTAACATATTGGCATCATTGGAAAGGTCATTTAAATTCCCTTTGGATGACACAAAACCTTTCTTAACCCATTAAGCACCCTTTGCAAATTTCGCATTCAAGAAAAAGTCAATTTACAAAACTTTTTTCCTCGATTTTTTCAAAAAAAATTATTGATGGAAAAAAATTCATCAAACAATTCTAATAGTAACTGCAAAAATAAATTTTCAAATATCTTTTTGGTAGTATTTTTTATGATTTTTATCTAGTCTTCTGTGCCCAGTAGTAATAGCCGTATTTAATTATAAATAAAGTTATTTTTATTAAAAAATTATAGAATTTAAGCTACACAATAAAGTTTTCTATAAAATATTACAAATACTGAATACTTTCGTGCAGCTGGGTTGTTTAAAACAGCTTTAAATACCACTACATGTATACGATCAAGATGCGATAAAGTGCGAAAATAGATTGCGATAGAAAATAAAAAACGTTAGTCACCAAGAATAAAGTTCTAACTATTATAAGAATATCTTAAAGTTGAAGAATCGTTGGATATTTGTAAATTTGTTTTCATTTATCAATGCAACACACAAATGTAATTAGCCCAAAAAATCTAACGAAATAAATAATAAAAATATTGACCATAAAAGAAAAATTATAAGATCTACACTTAATAAATATCCATTTATGAAACGATAGATAAATTTCAGACAATCGAAATATTATACAAAATGCTGTCGATGAGTATTATAGATATAGTAATAGCCTCCATTTAAACGTAGTGTGGCCGTTTCAATGCCCGATGGCACCGAAGTGATCGATCGTACCTGATCGATTGGCACCCGGATGGGCGCAGTGCTTAGGCTGATGGTGCGATAAAAGAAGGCAGTGAGAAAACTGGCACTGATCACAAACGCTAAGAAGAAGCCGAGACAGAAAATGCAATCCTTGTTCACCTGAAGGCACAAGCACAGAGCACCGGCAAAGTCGCCCAGTGTGTGACCAATGCGACCCATGAATGTGCGAGGCGGAGCTGGAGCTGCAAATCGTGATGAGCTGTTGGCACTGATCGTGATTATATGATGTGTGCGCTCACACGGCGGAATTACTTCAATTTCCACTTGTTGCTGTAGTTGTTGTTGTGGTTGTTGTTCTCGGTTAATCCCTTGATTATTGATTCTATTTTGTGGCCGTGCCTGTGTCGCCAGCTCGGATTGTTGTGTCCGTTCCAATCGCTCATCAGCCTGGCTTGAATGTGCTTCCCGACTGGCGTTCAGCATGTGCTCCTCAAAAGCCTCCAGATTGCGTGTACACCGATCGAGCAGTCGCAGAATCCGATGCAATCGCTCGTCGTCGTAGCTCAAGGCCGACGTCGTCATCGATGTCAGTGTGCAGGTGCTAGATTCCCTCTCAGGCTCCAAATTCGGCAAAATACTGTCGATCATATCCTTGACTAGGGCCTTTACCTCATCCAGATTCGGGCCCTCCAAGGTGCTCGGCCGTGGCATCTCGAAGCTCACACGTCTTGGAATGGGCTCGTCTGTTTCTGTCTCACCCACTTGGCCGTCGGGCAAGTGAAGAACCTTGCACAAAGGTTTTTTATTGTCATTATCCATTGTTAATTTTGGATTCTAATGTTTACAAGATCTCAAACGAAACTCATAATTGTACAACAAAGTGTCAGGTTGACACTTTATATTGAGAAAATATGTTTGTTTTACATTATTAAAGATTTTTTTGTGAAAAATTCAAAATTGATCACCTCATGGCATTCAAGGACACGCAGTCGGCCATCGTTATAAATATCATAATAGCCGATTTAGTTCACGAGGCTATCGATCGAAGGCAATCGAGGATCAAGGAACCCATCGAAGCAGGACCATGCCAAAGACTCTATGATATTTTAGGCATAATGCCATGCAGTCCAAATGATGAAGAGATTATTATTGACAATGAATCGCCTGTCAAGGGATGGACTAATGAGAAGAGGGCTTCTACCCCGATTTGCTCAGCTCCGGGCCTAAAACAATCCCAACGCGATCTTCAAACTGAATATCCGATGATGGAACGAAAACAGCAATGGCACAATTGGTTGCTTCCCGCATTAGTTGATGGTAAATTTTTGAATGAATTTGTTGTGATTCTTAAAAAGAATGGGTTTTAAGCGCCATTTATTACGCAGACAGCTCTGGAGATGAATTGGAAATTTATCGAAGAAATGATCAATTGATAAAGAAATTTAGTGATATCGCCTGCCAAACGGAACAACTACGATTCCGTAAGCTTTATCCACAAGTTGCAACGCCTGGAGATAGTGCTCCACTTGAGAGAGCACCATGCGAGCTGAACCGCCAAACGATCTACATTGATGCGGTTTCCGTAGCGACGCCCAGTCTACAGAATCGGCCCCCGTTAGCCGATCGCTTTTGCTATATGCTGACAGATTTTGCTTCGGCATTATACTGTAGTCTCGCCATTATGTGTTGTTGTACCCCCAGTATGTTTCGATAAATAACATTTAGGCACACGAATTACTTTTAATATAATATGTGTACTACACACAATCATCAGTTGTTGATCCCAAAAAAAAAAAAAACAATTGCGATTCATGTTTGTGTTGGATGGCCTCGGACACGGATCATAGTGTGCTTAATATCATATTTTTGAGTCGGATTTGGATTTAAGAAGCTAGAATAATGTGCAATTATCAGATAGAGACACCACATGCACAGCAATACAAATAGCACATAGGTAAGATTCTCGCCCATCATATTGAAACCGGCTATCACCGATTGCCAAGCTTCGATCACAACCTGCCACAAACGTTGACGCAGTGGAGCACGTTGAAATGCCGTTGTCGAGTTAACTGATTCGACTTCAATATGCAGGGTACGTTGATTCGGGTCTTGATTCTGTTGTTGCCTTTCTTCCGATTTTTTCGGTTTATCCAGTGTGGTCAGAAGATTCTTTGTATCGCTCTTGTCGGGAAAGACAAGCCATGAGGTTTGACAACCCGCCTCGTTGGTGAGTTTACGGGGTATTCCCAGTAGCGTGCAATCTGATAGCTGCATCCGATTGAGGCTTACAGTCGTCTTCAGAAGCTCACTGCTATCCGCTGTGTAACAGACAAATCTCTCGTTAGTATATAAATAGAAATCATGTCTAAATGCATATCGATAGTATAATTAAAGTTTAAAAATTATTTTAATGCGTCAATATTAGAGTTTTTGCAGTAATAGAAAGAACAAAATATTTTCTCGTTAAAAATATTGGATTTTTAAAGACAATACAAATCCAAATCTTTTTATCCAAATATCTTTTCCAATATTCATCAAATTTTTCTAGAAAAGAGAGAGTAAACACTATAGAAACCAAATCTAAGTCCAAAGATTGCAAAGGAAGAATCGGCTTCAAAAATAGCCAACACTATCATTTCCGCTAGAAAACTAGCCACTTTTCATTAAACTCTCTCAAACGATATCTATACCAACGAAATGGTTTAAATTTTGGTCAATAATACATTAAAAGATACATAATCGCATGATCTATATTTGGTTAATGTGTTAACCCTTCTTCAAGTGGAGATCACAAACTTATCAGACAACCCTTTCGATCTTTTAACTTACGCTCAGGCTGCGTGTGCGTCGCTGTGAACTGTTCGGATTGAGTGCGTTTCAGTTTGGGCTGTCTTTTGAAATGGGCCTGTTCGCTTTCCATGATCTTTGAGTAATCCTCGAAGAGATTGAGCAGCTCCACAAATCGATCGGCGATCTGTTTGTGACTCTCTTGAACTTCGGCAAAAAAGTAGGGTGGATTCAGTTTTGTTGGATCGACTGGTTCCTTCTTCTTAATATTCCAGCCAATGGTCTTTGGATTTGCATTCAATTCACAATCCTTGCCTTCAATATCCAGCACCACTGCGGCTCCGTCGTTATTATTCCCATTCGTCTGGATGGGCATTTCGTTTATTAGATTAGATGGTCAATTTAGCTGAAGCAACTGTACTTTATGATTGTTATTGCCTGTATGTGTGTGTGTGTGTGTGTGCGTGTGCTCTATGTATATGTGTTAAAAAGTGGTAAAAATCCAAGTCTAACTTCAGTGTAGTCTAGTTTTGTGTAAATGTGTTTGCTTTTGTATCGTATTTTCATTGCTGTCATTTTAAAAGCAAATTTCAAATTGTTGTCTGCCTCTGTCGTTTGTCGTCTGGAATTAACCCTTGGTCTGCTCCGTTCGCCTAGTGGGTAATTTTTTGCGCTAAATTAAGCAATTTCCCAAAAGCGTCTGCACTTTTCTGAACTTCAACCGGCCAACTGGGTACTCGAAACAATCGACAAGTCCAAGCTATCTTCTCTTTTTCTCTTTTCTCTAATATGACAATTATAACGGTCTACTGCACTAATATTACTTTGCATAAATATATTTTGAGCACTAGCTTTAAAGTTAGTAGTTTATTTATGCATTTTAAATTATTCAGTGATTATTATTTAATTTTTAGACGAGATCAAATGTCTTTGAATTTTAAAAAATTAATTTTATTATTATTGTGTTACTCTTGAATTAAATTAAATAAAATTTGCTGTTTTTTCTTCCAATTTTTTTATTTTTATTTAACTCTTATTCATTTCATTTTAAATCTACAGCAATTTATATATAGCATACCTATTGGAGCAGATTAATATGTTACTGTTGTAAAGATCGCTTTAAGAGCAAGTCAAAAAATTAACTAGATACAATTTTATCTTTACCATATTACTTTGGAAGTTGAAACACATAATTTATACCGATTCATAGATTTTTCCAATACGAATTGGGTTTCTTTTTGGGTATGATGTATACTTTTAAACGCCTTGAGGTCGATCGAACATAAATGCAAAATGAAATTATCATTGAATCCAAAGTTTAAGTCTAACAGCATTCAATCTTAAATTGTCAATTTTAAAACATATTTTAGATGTGTGAGCCTTAAATAAGGCTCAAGCCTTTGCCATTTTTCAACTTATGCAATGACAACAAATTTAAGCTCAAAAATGAAAATGAAACATTTTTAATTATTCTCTGACCAAGTGACTAAATCATTGCATTTCTTATAGGCATGCTCGAGGGCATTTTCATTTCGGCTTTAACATATTCCGACACCTGCCACAAACAGTGGCAGCCACTGGCCACTGGCCTCCTCTGAAGTTGTATGTGAATCTTTTGCTTTGGCCATTGATAATAATATTTAAAGGGCTTAAGTAAGCTAAAGATTTATATTTGTTGGACATTGCCACCCAACGGCAACGACCAAAAAACAACAAACACAATTTATTGATTTTGTCGCACATAGTACATCATGTGTGTGTGTGTGTGAGTGTGTGTCTGTGTGAGTGTGTGCAACGAGGATGCTGTTGCCAGGCATTGCCATTGCCGCCATCGTCTGCCCAGGGCCCAGAACCCAAAATGGAAGCCAACGCCTGCGCCTGATTCGTCCGCCAGTTGATTGCTGTTTGTGTGTCTGAAGGTGCTGAAGCAAAACAACTCAGCCCGAAGCCACCTCAGTCCATTCCCCACCGCAATTCCCTTTTAAATTTAAAAATTTAAATTGCACATTTGTTGCATACCCTACAGCATCACTTTGTGGCTGTTTTGGATTTTCCGCCATTCTTGCATCAAATGTTAAGAGAATTTTAGTTTTATTTTCATCGTTTCAGTTTTAAATTTAAGTATTTAGTTTTTCAAGTACGAAAATATTTTCCCTTTAATTATATTAATTTTTTGTTAATTTGCAATTTTATTTTGTATATTAAATATTTTTTTAAGTCAACAAAAAAAAATTATTACTATGAGCACTATATCTATAGTACAGAACCTATGATAGAGGACGTATCTACTAATTAACCTAGTCGGTATCGATCTGACTTTTTCTAAAAGAATAATTTAAAACAAATATTTATAAAAATAATTTGACATTTTATTTTGTTAATATTGTCTTGAGGCTTTTTTAAACGTTTTTACAGATATTTAAAGACATTATGACTATTTCCTTTAAACTAAAACCAAACTAAAATTTCATTAGGATTTTTGCAACGAGTTACGATTTTTCAAATAGGAAGTTTGTTCAAAGTCTAACCTTATTATCGTATAATTCCATTTAAGCCACAATTGTCCTGCTAATTTATGAGGTGTTGCTGATTATACTCGGCTGGGCACATAAATATATCTGGCTTGGTCGACTTCTAACTGTCCTACAGAGGCGGCTAAGCGTTGCCAAAAATTCTTGCTGGTCTTCTCCTCTGGTTCGAGACTCCAAGGAGCGAGCCCATAAATATTATTTGTTTAGATATAAGTATATAAACATATATATTTGGCTTAATGCTTGTTTGTTTCCTATTACTCGACTTGCTCGTTTATCATCGCCTGCTGCAATTTTGGTATCTGCCTCATGCGGATACAACAAAGTTTAGCAACTTGAGCGCCCAGCATGCATTCAATTAAGTCAAGCCACGATTTCGGATTTTTATCATGATTATCATTATGATTATTGCCATCATTTGGCAAGGCAATGGCGCATCTGATTACGAGAATCGGATGGATCTAGAATTGGACACATATGCAAGGGAAATTCAATTGGAAGTTTCTTGATCTGTCGTTTTTTGTACATAGCTTTTTAGATTTGTTAAAAAGTCCTTAATAAAATTAAGTTCTTTACAAATGCTTTGTAACAAACATTGTTGTTACCAGTATATTTAATTCAGTTTTAATAGTTTACGCATTTACAAACTATTCAAACTATGTATTATTGTAAGAGTATATTAGAGCTACTTTGATTTTTAGATCTTAAGTTTTGTTAAAATGTTTTGCAATTTCTTCAACTGGTTTGCATATTCATATTGACAACATTTTAAGTAAAGTATACTCTTAATTTAAACTTACTTCATGTAAGTTTTTTCATCAATGAAAAGGTCATTTAAAATCCGTTTGAATGATGCCAAAATTTTCTTAACTTATTACGTACCCATTGAAAATTCATAATTTTTGTAAAGGTCTACTTTTGAATCTTTTTTCCTTGGTGTTAAACACTAAGTGATTTGATGCAAAAATTGTTAATACAATTCTTATATCTCTTATCTCTTCTCTAATATTTTAAAGATTTTTTCAAAATTGCTAAAAATTACAATTTTATGATATAGAAAGATTAGCAATTTATTAACTGCAATACCCATTGATTAAGCCCACTTGCACTAATAGTTAGAAATAACCAAATTAAACATGGATTGTTGAATCGAGCAAGCTAAACATAATTGAATTTCTGACGTCAAAGATAATGATTTAACAATTAATATGTAATAGTTATTACAGGTGCTGATTCGAGACCAAGACTCGAAATATTAATTAATATTATGTATGTGAATATGTATGTATCTTTGTTTGTATGCGCTGTATTCGTATTGAGGGTTTTCCGAGTTTAGTCATCGTAAGTAGTTTCTTGTGTGCCATCGACTCATAATATTTGAACAGCTAGTACGAGTATATTTAGATAAGATATGTATTTTCTTGTGTTGACTTTGCCACACCCATCGCACATTCCATCTAATTTCTTATACTTGTGTGTGTATTGTGTAAGTGTATTTGTGTGTGTGTGTGTGTGTGTGTGTGTTCATGTCAGAATCGCTTACACCTGCCAGAATCGTCAAAACATTGTCAGAGCGTTTGCCACTTGTCAAGCTAAAAAGTAAAAGGTAAGTGAAATATCCGCTATGCATTCTTCACCATTCCCATTCGTCCATTGAGAGTTACCTGGCAATCAGTAGCTACCTGTACCTGTACCTGCACCTAGACTTCTACTGCCTAGATGGCCACTTGGCGCCGTCATTCTCCTTTTCTGCTGTTAGTTGACATTTAATGGCATTTGACACTCTGCACGGAGTGTCCGCAAGACAAAGGAAAAAAAAGATCAGGTGCAAATTGTGAAAGAATAGAAATGGCAAAAATAAAATAACATAAAATGAAACATACAAATGTGCACGACTTGCAGATATCCAGTGATTTATTTAAAGTGTACAAAAAGTGAGTTAAATTATATACTCTTTTTACAACAAAACTTATGCATTATTAAATTGAAATATTAAAATTAAATATAAAATAAAGTACATTTTTAGTCTGTCTAATTCAAAAACAAATCCCCAAAATATTACATAAACTTTGTAGTCTAAGATGAAAGAGCACTCGATTTTTATATACGTATTATGTGCGACATTCATTTATACTCAAAGTACTTTTGTTTACTTAAAATTATTTTTCCACTAGCTCAAACCCGAATCGGACATCTGTACTTTTTTTAAATACATATATTTTTATTCGATTGCTTAAAAAGTTAAAAATCATTTTAAATGAAAAAGAATTTTAAGACTTAAAATGAAAGTAAAATAAAACTGAACAATGACTAGAACCTTTCTCCAAAATTTTAAAGTTTTGCAAACTTTGTTGCTTCTATCTTTTGTGTATGCCTAATGGAAATATGAGCAGAAAAAATCAATAAGGGCGATTTGAAGACGTGGTTTAACTGTCTGCTGACTGGTCCATTCTAATGAAGTTGTAGCATCCTTGGGATGGAAGTCGGAGCAAAAACAACATCCATGCACTTAATTTTCTTGTTTGCTTAACTTTATTTGATGTCCTTGCGTTGATGTTGATGTTGTTACTGTACTTGTTCGCTTTGCTATTTGTTTTCTACGACAACGTTGTTTGCAAATGAACGCCTGCTACCGAAAGGACCTCTAGGAGCTGTGGTAGCTATATAGGAATCAGCAAACCAGAAGCCGCATATTTTGACCACTTGCACGCACAGTTGCGCCAAGGATAAGGAGAAGACTGTGAGAGAGAGAGAAAGGGGGAGCTGAGAGGTTTGTTAATGCATTTAGCGATGCTTGAGTGTACTCGTTATATACGTGTGTCCAATATGCTTCGAGTCCGCACTCTGGAGTCCTTGCCCGTCCAGACACTTATGTATGTGAGTCCTTTGCTTGTGCTGCGGTCAAATTGTAGCCGCATATTCGTATATTTTTCTCGGTGTGAGCTTTGAAATGCCCACGTCACGAGCTGCAAGTGGAGCCAGGGAAGGCAGAAGGATCAAAATGTCTGGGGCACTTCGCATTGCATGTATTTTTAATTAATTGCACGCCCAAGTCAACTCGACGCGCTTCGAATTTACCAGGCAACAAAACTGACCCATTCGGGCCTCGACGCTTATCCTTCCTTCTTTCTCCACCCTCTCCTCCTCTCATGCAGTTATACACATACATATATTTTAAATACATGCATGTTGCTTATACCCTTTTGTAATTGGTTTGAGATGTACTTCTCACATTCGTAGACTCATAATTGAGTTAAGTCCGATTGAATTATACTCGTTAAATATTCATTAAAATAATTTCGCAAATTATGAAATTGGTTTTCATTAAATTCCATTTTCGTTACATTCTCGTGTCTATTAATTTTCTTATAATATAAAGTTGTATATCCTACGAATTTCATAAAGACTTCACGTTGTAGTTTATTTATTTATGTATTTTCGCTTTCTAATTTGTTTTGGTTTAAGCTCAGTTTGGTCTGATCTTACAGGGTACCGGGAATGGATATATGCCCGGTAAATGAATTGTATGATTTTTGTTTTAATCATTAAAAATCCGACAATCAGTAGCTACAGTCTTTACAGTTTTTCTCTTTCGCTTTTCGCATTATTTATTTGCTGACGTCAACAGCTGATAAGCTTTAATTATTTCATTAATCGATCATTTACCGAACAAGCCATTCGAAAATCGAATAACAGTAAGATACTCTCTTAAAATTATTCAATTGCTAAGCTGAAGAATTGGTTTAAATTTTTTTATATTATTTTTTTTTTGAATATGATCAGTTTCTTTGAATTTTTATTCCCCAAGCTAAAAACAAAAATCTTGGTTGCCTGTTATTTTGTTATTAATTAAGCGAATGCCATCTTTGCATCGAAAGCACGATAAAGTTTGTAAGTATTATTAAAACAAACAACATGATGGGTTTTTTTTAAGTAAACAAGTGTATTCACAGAGGGTGTACAATAGTCACACATTGCCACAGTTTTCATTCATGAAACTTGACCGCAAGCCAATGCTGTTTGCGTCACCGCAGTCCGTACATCATTTGCGGTTAATTGTAATTAAAGCTCAGTGGCTTGGTTCAGTGCACACATGCACCCACACCCACACCCTCCACTCTGCTCGCATACCCTTTCCTCTCCATATTTCCACACTCCTCTCTGCTTTAAGTTCGGTTCACTTTGTTTAAGCAGTCGCTTTTGATTGTGTCAAAAGTAAAGCTAATAATTCTGAAACATTAGGAAATATTTCATGCTCTATTAATTAAGCCGGTGATTGGCTAACCAAATTTTCAGGTAATATAAAAAGCTAGGGAGAACATAATGCCAGAAACGCATGACAAGAAACCTCGTCCCAGTTCACGTTTCATATCGAGGAACAACGACAACAATTCGGCGTTTACAATTACTAATCGAGTGCATTTGAGTGGACAGCAACAGCCAACGGATTTTACCACAACCCAGGAGTTAAAGCTAAGGGCGGGGGATGTGCGAATGGCCCGAATGCAGATCAGTCTTGCCAAGCTGCGCCACGATATGGAGCAGTCCAACAAGCTGGTCGAGAAGCTCTGCCAAGAAGTTCGAGTGGAATTGAATTCTACCAGCAAATAACTAGTTTAATCACAATATTGTCCAAGATAAATAAATAATTGTAATTGTAATAATAATCCAATATATTTTAGCAAGTAAATTAATTAAATAAAAAACAATAGAGACATAGATACTGCTTAAATCATTGTATGTTTTTAATTGAAAAAAATTTTGTAAGACTCGAATTTCTTTATGAAACTGCAACAGAAAATCCTTGTTCCATGGAGACCAATCTAATTTTATTCCTTACATGTATTATAAGCACATGTATTATAAACTGTGTGAACTGATATATAGTATCTATATACCTTAGATTTACATGCTTGACTTTTCTATTATACTGTGTGATTTTGAATTTATGTAAATGTTCTTTTTCTACACTTTTTTGTCACATGCAGTTCTGCTGACACTTGAATCCTGCAAACGACAGCGCTATGCTCGGAGTCAACCAGATGGAATAGACGCACGAAGAGTCTCCTAAATCATCAGAGACAGGTTAGTGACTGCGCTGCACTCATATGTTAATAACATAATAGGGGGGTGTGATGGGGGTGATGGCTTGATTTAAATTAAAAATTTATTGCATACATTTTTGCGCGCTGCCATTGCATATAAAATATATACTCACACACACTCACAAATGCACTCGAATACACGTATGTGTATAAATTAAATTGTTGTGCGCCCAGAGGCGAACAACCGCCGACACGGCATGCCATGAACTCCAATTTAAACCATCAGCGTCGGGGTTGAGGGTTACAACTTGCAACACGGTGGCACCACGACGAGTTATTTTGGGGGACAGAATGGAAGGTTGGCACTTCACCTACCGTTTTTGATTACGCGCGTGTTTTTCGCGTGCAACTAAATTAGCGCACCTGTAATCAAGTTTTTCTGCACAACAGAAGCAAACATTAAAAAAAAAAAACACAACAGACGTGGAATATCTATTTCCGCAATGCCGAAAATTTTATGCCCTTTCATCTAGGTATGTGAAAGAGGAGTTTTAAGTTTTTCATTTAAACACTCTGTTCTTTATCGTATTATATGATTTAAATTTAAAAATTTAGGCAGGTTTTGTTGGAACGTAAAGTAAGGTGTATAAACATATTCTTTTATATATGAAGTTAAAAATACTTTCATCAAAGCTTAACATATTTAACGTTAATATCATAATACTCTCAGCAAGAATAGTTTTGAAAAAGTGTTAACAACGATGCCCTTTTTTATAGTCGGAGCAAACAGTTTTGAATGTCAACAGAAGTGGCGTAAAATAATGCAAACATGCTATGTCTCTATAAATCATATAAAACTGGCCTTGTTTAGTGTTGGAAAAAGAATAAAAATGTAATATATGTTGAAATGTGTTCTACGGTAGTTGGAGCTTGAAAACAAAATGAAACCAAGTGAGTTTATATTGAATTTAAGTTTAATTCTCCAGTTTTAATTTAGTGGAATATAACGGATTCAGAATTACAACAATAATTATTTTATATTATTTATAAATGCACATTGTACAATTGAGACAAAATTTCATTGCGGAATTTTTTTCTGATATTGTTATATTAAGTGTGGGTTTCTTGTGTATTATAGATTTTTCAAAAATCAATTATTTCTTTACTTTCGCACCATTCGACCAACAGTTGTAATGTAAAAGATTTCTCGTTTATTAGAGAAAAATGTCGCATTCGTTCTAAATAATATTTCGGGCATATAAATCGGCATTACCTTTGGGTCAATGGTGTAACCATTTATAAAATATGTTTTATTCTGAAAAGATAAGAGCATAAATTGTACAAATTGTATATACAATATGTATAAGGTGTATACAAATTTACCATCTTTAATGGACAGCTCAATGGAAAGTTAGATACACGTCGAAATCCGGTATATAATATTTGAATCAAACTTCGACTATGTGCCAACTGCAGGACCGAGCAGTAGTCTAATTCCACTGTAGTATAATGAACAAATTTGTGATCCCGTTCAATTGCTACGCTGTAGTTCCCGTTTATATTTTTCATATCCTCCGAGAACGTAATGTCTGCATATAAAGCAGACAAGTTGCTCTCAGTCAAATTAATATGACAATGGAGTTGCACTACCTCCGGCCATTGATTTACACACTTTAATTTGGTAAACTCCGCAAAGAATTTCGGCTGTTAAAAAGAGGTGATTTTTGTTTTAGAATTAAGCCACATCAGCTTACGACTCAACATATAAAAAAAATTAATAAATTAAAAGCAAATTAACAAAATTTTTATTTTATTATTATAATAATCTTTCTACTCACCTTTGCCCCCAGTGTGATCAATAAACAACTGAATATGAAAACCATAATCGACACAGACAATATTTGAGTGTTCATGTTAAGTGTCTGTAAAGAACTGTTTAGGATTTAAAAATAATTTGTTGACATACTAAATCGATTTTTAATATGCTTTTAATGATATAACTTACAATAGTAGTTTTATACCCGTTGCTTAAAAAATATGTAAAACGGTATATTGTATTCGATGAAATTTATGTAACAAGGAGAAGGAAGCATCCCTATAAAGTTTATATATTTTTGATCAGCATAAACAGACGAGTCAATGTAGCCATTACTGTCCGTGCGTACGTTTGTGTGAGCTACTAGATCCCAGATATTTACTAACTTAAGCTATTATCCTTAACCGTAACAAGAACGAACAAATAGAATGGCAGTAATGGCTGATTTATAACTTTTAAGTAAGTTATGCGCCTAAAAGTATGCATCACTTTGTATTTGGTATTCTAAATGCTTGCAATAAATAAGTAACGGGTATCCTATAGTCGGGAACTCGACTAAAGCCTTTCCCTCTTGTTACTTTAGACCTAGATAAAAAATTAATAAAATCAACTGACTAATAACTTTGTTTATGCAGAAATATCTGTATTTAATAGCTCCTTTGGTTTCCTGGATCAGATTGGTAAATAGACTACTTGGCATTTCTCCACTACACGGAAATGTTTTTTGTTTTTTATAAAACCACAAGGAGACAAACAAGCAAAGAAACAAGTGGACTGACTTTTCATCTCATTTTCGGAAGGCCACTCAACATTTCAAAATTAATTAACTTTTGAACCAGTTAACGGATTATAATGATCGAGGTGTCATTCGACGATAAGAATAGTAAAAAATTAAAAAAAAAAAAAACCAAAAGACTCCAACGGCTCCATTCGTTTAAATTTTATCCAAATGTTGTTTTGATGGCAAATTGAGCATCATTAAAGAAACCATTCAGTGTAACAATCTAGATAAAACAGTTCAATATTTTAATAAAAAAAAGGCAACAAAAAACTAATAGCACAAACAAATTTATTATGATGTTTGCCATAAATTAAAGTCAATAGATCACCCTGCCGCGGACCATTATTCGTAGAACTCTGTTTTTGAGTATAAAATATTCAGTTATGGTCTGCCATCTGCCCTCGGGTATATAGTTGGGAAAGTCCTGTTCATCCAGATACCAATTTTGGAGCGAATAGTTAAGGTTCTGGAAAAAATAATTTAAAAGTTAAGCCGTTCTTTACCAAAACTTTTTGTTAAAAACCCGTCAATATTGTATAAAATTAAAGAATTACAGTGTGTCGTTCAAAAATGAAAACATATTCAGAAAACATTTCAGAACGAAAACTCATGGGTTTTTAATTAGGAAAATATTACAAGTACTTTTAAAAGTGTCGGTGAAACAAGATAGAAAGATAATATTAGATATAGATTAGATATCATTGTATTTAATTTTTGACTGATCGTATCTATGCCAGGTAATTATATGAAAAGGTTTAAGAAAAAACCAAATTTACAATCTGATAGTTTATTTTCTTATCGAGTCTAAGCACTTACCGCTTTAAAGGGGCATTTTAACAATACATTTGAATGCTTCTGAAAACTCTTTGAGAATATGGTTAAAAGACGATTCTTATGGATCATTGTCAAAAATCGACACGCATCCATTCGAAAGGAAAAAAGACGTCGTTTTTTATTGTTAACATTCCAGAAATCCATCGTTGAATTTACTTCTAGTTTATCGACATTTCGTTGCAATTTCAAATAACCACTAACATAGCTGCGATTATTTATCTGAACCAGAGTTGAGTTTATCTCATCTATAAGATCCGGTGCCCAATGCTTAATGTTAACAACATCGAGTATTAATTGAAAGTTACGTTTCTCAGATGAAACGACCACAAGGATTATGAACAACCGATACCAGACGGCCATGGGAAAGCTTCAGCTTGAACTGAAATGTCAAAAAATGAAAATTATTCTCAAAACACACAAAAAAATAATTGTTTTTTAAAATTGCAGCATTTATGCAGCTATCATATATTTTTAATGTTCAATAATAGATAGATTTAGATGAAAGTTATTTAAACTTTAGATAATATTCCAATTATGTATTTTTCCATTTGAGTCAATCGCGTGTAATATGACCGTAGTATTTTGCGCTAACTATTTTTTGTTTTTGCGTATGAGCTTCAAATGTTCCCTGAAACTTACACTCGGGCACAAAAACAGGAGCAGTTTTGGTTTCAAAATACCACTTTTCGAGCGCATAGTTAAGGTTCTATAATATAAAGTATATATAGTAATATTTATCTCTTTATTTAAATGTAATAAAATAAAAGTGATACTCACCGGTTTTACGGGACAACTTAAATTTCTCGATGCATGATTTCTTAAAGTTTTTAGAAATGAGTTGAGGATCTTACTTCTGTGCACGCCTTCCAGGTATTTGCAGGCATCCATTCGCACATTGAAAAGACGGATCATTTGATTATTCAACTTTATCACGTCCATAGTCAATCTGATCTCCATCTCGTTGATAACGCGATTAACTCTCAACTGCCCGCTGACATAGCTTCGATTATTTAGCTGAAATATTTGACTGCTAAACTCAGCGATAAGGTCCGGATTGTGGTTTTTCAATATTATGTTTTCAACTACAACTTTAAAGACTCCCTCTGATTTTACGCTCGCAATGAGTAGGAACAAAAGATAAATATTAGTAGCCATAGCCAATGGTCAATCTTCAATGATCGGGTGCAATCATTGCAATACATATTAAATAAGTCATTTTGAATATTTTCGTACATCAAAATATACTATAATTATATCAAATAGCATTTTGATGAATTACACATAGATAAACAAAATACTGAAATAGTTATTAAATACGAGAAGCTATTATTCTCTGACCTTTAATCACTTTAAATTTGTATATACCCTTTCAGCTTAAGGCCATTCAGTTATAGCTTATAAAACTAGATCTTAATATAAATAAAATATTTAAGTGAATAAAATATTTTCATACATTTTATGATATTTAATGGTGTACATTTTGTAGCTTTTTAATTTTTATTATATTATTTAAAAAGTTTTTTTTTTAAATATAAAAAATATATTTTAAAAGTCTGTATTTTTGTATACTCGTAAAATTATTTGTTATGGATAATACTACCCAAAAATGACATTATCAAGGATAACTTATTGTTGGTGTAGAATGTGGTAAGGCTTTTTAACTGACACTCGGGTATAAAGCGGGGAAAGTCAGTTTCCACCAGATGCCAGTTGGTAATGGAGTAGTTAAAATGCTGAAAATATAAAAATTTAGATCAGCATTTGAGTATTAAAAATTACCAAAATTAGTAATTTATTATACTTACTGATATTAGAGGACATTTTAGGTTTACATTTGACACGTTCATGATTCTTTTTGCCAATGTACTAATCAAAGGATTCTTATGCACAGTTGTAAAAAATTGACAAGCATCCATTCGTATTTTATAAAGACGCAATATATGACTGTTGTTGGGCCTCAGCAAGTCCAGTTGCAAGTCTAGGTCGACCTGATCAACATTACGCTGAAGCATAAAATAACAATTTAAATAGCTCCGATTGCGAAACTGCGTCAATTTACAGTTGTAATCTTCAAATAATCCCTTAGATGCTGATTTAAACTCGAACTTATCGATAACAAATCGAAAGTTATGTTCTTTAAGCTTTCCATTTGCCAATCCAGACAAGATATACAGCCAGACCCAGAACCATAAACAACTATCCATGGCGATAAATGAGCCCAAAATGTTCTGTGTACCCATAATTGTTCGATAAATATTTTACCATTACCAAATAATGAGCTTCTAATGATCAACTGATGAATAATGCAATGATCGGTGACCGTTTCGATTCGACAAGTGCAATAATAATCATATTTTGTACTAATTGGTTCGCAATTTAAGCCAGCGGTGGGCACGCAATGGCTCCGGGAGCCAGCGGCGGCTAACGAATTCAGACTTCGTGCCCACCGCTGATTTAACTATTAAAGTACATATTCAATAAGTTTATAAATATTTAAAAATAGATCAACAGAGTTGTTAATAATTTTTTTTTTAATATCAATTAATGACTTTTTCAGTTTGAAATTTGTAAAAGCTGTTTTTATATTTTCTACCTAAACAATTTGTAAGTTTGGTTGAGATATCTTAAGAATCAAAAAAGTTTTTCATACTAACAGATTCTCTGAACTTTGACCTCAAATTTTACCTACTTACGGGTCGAATTCCGCAAAAAGGAGTCTTATTGCACGATTTAACTATCTCAGTTATTTTGTGGGAGTTTCAGTTTTCTAGGCTTAACCGTTTGGCCTACACGCTAATATGTCAATGAAGACAAAGAGTTTTATATATAAGTATATAGATTAACAGAGCTATGAAGACTTTATGGAAATTTTATGAACATATATAATATTAATTTTTACGGATGACAGTTCCCAAAACAGTTGAGGTTAAGGCCAATTTATTGACCGCATAAAACTTTAAGAAAGATTTAAATTGACACTCAAGTAAAAGTTAGTAAAAGAATAGATAAAATGCTGAAAATTACTACAGTTAAATCAATTAATTACCTCATTACCTTAACAACAATTATTAATTTCAATTATTATAAAACTGTTTGCTACTAAATTAACCAACGGATTATTGTGTATTAATGTCAAGAGCTCACAAGCATCCAGACGGATATTAAAGAGACGAATCATCTGATTGTTGGGCCTCAACATGTCGAATTGTGCTTCGATTTCAACCCGATCAACATTGTGCTGAAGTATCAAATTGCAATCCAAATATCTTCGATTGTGGAACTGCGAAAAGTTCCCTAAGCACACGCTTGCTGGAATACTGGTTGAAAACAATCCAAAAGTTGCGCAATTCTGGCTTTCCTTGTACCATAAAGTAAACGAAATACTTGTACACAACTAGAACCAAGTAGTCATGGCGACAGATGAGCTTGAAATGATCTTTATTTGAATCTAGACTACTCTCAGCTAATGAGCTTCTAATGAGCATCCGATAAAAATGCATCGCTCGTCTCCATAATTCTTTTCTTTGGTGATTCGAGATAGCTAAGTTCAACTGCAAATATTTTCCGACATAAGAAAAACCTCGCAAATTATTTAAAAATCAATTTATGAGAGTCAAAATACGTGTTATGATATCTAAGTGCATTGTCTACCAAAAAAATCTTCTTGATTGATCTCAAACGTTCTTCACTTTTTTAAAACGCTGTTTAGATCAAAATAGATTACAATTTGACCTTAAATTTGGGAGTTGCCATCTTGGAAGCCACGGTGCTTATGTGGCCCGAGAAAAGCATGTGGGCGATTCGATTTGACTTGTGCAAAAACTCGAGCTTCATAAAGAAGCTGCAATCAGGTAGAAAATCGGGAAGGGAACGATCATCGACGTAGCCACGATGTAGACTATAATTAAAGTGCTAATGTCAAAACAAAATAAAAGATCAGTAAAGATTTTATGTAGCTATTCAATGTTTACTCACCGCTTTCAGGGGACAAGAAGGGGCAACATTGAGAAATGATATGTAATTGTTGTAAATCTGTCGAACAAACTTGCTTCTATAGTCGTTCGTAAAAAATGAGCAAACATCCAGTTTTTTATCGAACATGCGTATACGTGGAAACTTTGGGCGTGCTATATCCATCGAAGTAAAAAATTTAATATCATTCAGAGGTCTACTGAATACCAAATGGCCAGACAGATAGCTGCGATTGCCGTCCTGCTCAACGAATGAGCTTTGGGAGATGATTATCCCGCGATCCTCGGGTACAAAATTAAACTGATCCACACGTATCACATACTCAGCCAGCGCACAGCTGATGATAAAGAAAAGGCTGCAGAAACCATTCCGTAATAGATCCATTCCGCAAATCGCTTTCCTATCGTCTGCCAGTTGAGCTATGCTTTCCAAAAAATTACAACTCGGTCCAAAAATGTCTAATTGGGTCAATTGATTGCCCTTGGATCAAACCAGCTAATCGGTTTATAATTGGTAACGTCTAACTCAATCACATTTCGATAATTATTGAATAATAAAAATTATAATTTAAAAAGTGGGATCAAATATAATAGTACATGAGTTTTCACGATGATCAAGCTTGTTTACTAAAATATTTTAATACAATATAGTGTTGAAAGTATCAAATTGGTTAACAGATTAGATGATTGCCAAAAAAGTTGATAAGTTAAGGCACAAGTTATAAAAAAAAACGTCTGTCTAGCATAACCATGTTCCAAATGAACCTATCAAATATAAACCAATCTCTTAGAAATTCTGTTATCTCGGAAGTGAAATGCATTTTGGTTCAATTAGAGCAATCTAAAACTTCTATTGTTCGAATATGCAAGTTTAAACAAGAATATTGTTGCTATGGCAGGTTATTTGCAAAATAATTTGATGCTTAGCCTTCTGAAGCACCTTATATGACATGCAAGGAAAATTAAAATGTTTCGAATGTTTGAGATTGAGTCGAGAAGGCAGCAAAGTACATATGAAAATTGCAAAAAAAAGAAGAAAAATAAATGTAAACTTCATAAAAAAAAGGGAGGAAAAAGACGGTACCATAAGGATGTCAACAGAAATGTTAATAACACCAACGTTGCTTTGTGCTGCCGTCTATTTTACACCAAGTGTTGCCCGTAACCCAGACGGAGTCAACGCCGGGGATGAGCCCCGGCCGTGCTAAGCTTTATGGCTGGAACCAAGTGAAGTAAAAACAGTGGCTGTTAAACAGAGAAAGCAAAGCATCAGCATCCCCAAAGTAAAGAAAAGTAAAAATAAAAAAATAAAGTAAAGTAAAGTAACACCAGTCGAGTGTAGTTCAAACATCACACCTACAGACTAAGGACTACAATCTGGGAACCCAAAGAGCCTCTTTCAAAGAGGTAAGAGTTCTCCCAAAGCTACGGTTCATATTATGTGAACATTTACAATGTTTGTATGTCTGAAGAAGGTATCGGGATTGGGACTGTGCATATAGACGTATTCTTTTTTGATATCCAGGATCTAGACCTGAAAAAAACACTTTCATTTGCAAATTGTGTGCGAATTTCCATTACACCCAATCCAATCACTCAGTCATATTTTGATGACGTTGCCTTTTTCAAGTTATTGAATTTTAACAATCAAGCATCGAACAGAGCAACTGTAGTCGATTGAATAATTATGTCTTTTTCCTGACTGATTGATTTATAATATAAAATATATAAATATAATTTGTAACTTTGTTTCAATCCATTGCTTTATTTACCAAATCACTAAAACGTACGTGTATATAATGCAAATTTGAGCAGTTTTCAACGATATTTCGACGCCGAGGCTTGCCCGAGAATATCAGGCAAATAGATACACAGGTTTATATGGTATATGGTCTAATAATATTGGCCTAATTAGCCTTACGAATATATGCGCGTGTGAGTCACATTATATATGCAAATTGCAAACTGATTGGTTTCACATTACGTAATTAATAATTCAACGAGAATGCATGTTAATCAGGTACATGCAAAAAGCTTCAAAGTGTGTGGGCTGTTGAGCTGGAGCAGTAAGATTGCTAACCGATATTGCTGGCTATATATCCAGGGTATGTTCATTTTTATGGATGTTGACAGAGTATTTTAAATTTATAAAACAAAATTGATAAAGCTGTCAGATTCCATCCAGAATATAATTTTTATTGTTGGCAAAACTATCGAAATTTAATGACTTAAATATATGTTTTTAACTTATAAATACTTAAACTATACATGTCTTATAAATTTGTTTTTGGTGAAAATGCCACTTTTCGTTATTTTTTTTAAAAAAGTAACAGCACTTAATATTATAAAATAAATTGTGATGAAACACTACTATTTTCTTATGAAGTATATTGGTGTGTGTTTTTCATTAGTTAGATGACGTATCATTAAAAATATTTAAGAAAAACAAAGAAAATTTAGTAATGGTTTCTTGGGTATAATATGACTTCACAAATCGTTCTTAACGCATTTAATAATTTTATTAAAGTATTTAACAGTTTAACAGGGTATTCAATAAAACTTTACTGGTCATAATCACATTATGTTAAAAAAATAAGCATAATTCCATACTTAAAAGTGCAATAATATTATTTGGGACAAGTAATTTTTATCCATGCAATAATATCAAATTAACTGATGCTCACAGGGTATCCCAGAGTTGAATGTGTTCATTCAAAGTTTCTCTGTGTGGCACATCGGCTCGGTAGCTCTCTAATTATAGCTAGTTATTTGTTGTAGCTTATTGGAGTCGATGCTCTCGTAGACGCTCCTCACACCGGAACAGAGCCCATTACCTCGAATCAATAAATTTTACAGTTGGACGCACAGGTGGCGCTTGGCATTGACGTTTGGGCAGATACGGAGGGCGGGGACGGCAACAATTTGGCAGCAACGGGCTAAATGGGCCTTTTATTTAATTTTTACGAGTGTGTATGGGTGTGTGTATGTGTGTGTATTTATGTTGGCTGTAAACATAAATTCATAAATGTTCGCTGTTCTTTTGGGCGACCCTCCCCATACCTCTTCTACTTTCTCCTCCGCCCTTTTACCCCGCTTCTCTCTGGAAAGAGCAGAAATAGCAGCAGCTGCACCTGACTGCAACACTTTGTCAACAGCTTGTATCTTGTTTATTTAAGCAAAGCAATTTGGCTTTTATTGGACAACGGCAACAACAACAACAGCAATTGCAGATGTTGTTGCTATGCTGATTCTCCCAACTGTAATCTCAGTTATCTAAGTATCTATGTATCTGAATAACGTTCCATCTAACCATCTGCATGCAAATATATACATATGAATATATATTTATATAAGTGTATATGCTCAGCAGACTTTTATCCCACCCTCGCTCGTTAAAAATCACTTAAAATTCCATCATCATAAATTTGTCAAAAATTGTTTGTTTGCATTGCGCTGCTTTAACGTGTTAAAGACCCCCTTCCCTTCACTATAAGGCTCTTTCCCCTGCTCTATCTTCATATTTTATTTGTTTTATAGCTTCTTGCTGTGATATTAGATTTTGTGGTGGTCGTGAATCGCAATAAACAATCAACAAATATTCGAAATGACGTTTGAAGTTTATATTATTTATTTATTGAAGTTTATAAACCAACATGAATATAAACGAATCAAGGACAATTTCCAACTATAGGATTTAATTAATTAATATTGCTTATGTTTATGCTAAGATGCTTTATTTATTCTCTAAAACTACATAACTATAAGTAGTTTTAGAGAAGATTTATAACTTGTTAAAATATCTTGTTTATATAGTGTTCACTTTTTCACTATTGCAATATATTACAATTCAATATTTATCAATTCTAATTACACTGACTAAGAAGCTGTTTATTTTTATAGTATGATTCAATTTTATTTCTAAGAATTTTGTGAAAATTTAGAAATCTGCGTACTTTCGTCCGGAAAAGTCACTTAAATTTTAAGATGGTCAATGAAAATATTAAAATTTAGAAATATCTGCTTGTCATGGAAATTAAAAATTGCACTTATTTTAATAATAAAATTACAAATGTAACTGAAAGTTATAAATACATTTGCTATAATCTGAATTTGTGCGATGAGTTCAAAAATGTTTTTCATGTTCTGTAAAACTTTTAAATAATTCAACAGCTGTCTGATTTAAGATACTTGATTTATGAGTATTGATGGAAAAATATGTTTGTCTATATTAAGATCTATAAATTCATTTATGGATACCCCTTTCACTTTCACCCCTAAAATTTACTGCCAAATTTCTTATGGCAACCTTTAGTTTATTACATTGGTTTATGTTTTCCTTAGTTCGCCAAATGTTTTAGGTTAACAGCAGGAGGCAACTAGCAGTAACTCAGCAGCTTCTTGCCTCCCTTCCATATCGTTCTACAGTTGTACAGATGTGGACAAGGTCTTGAGCCCTGGCTCCATGGTGACTTCACAAAAAAAAACAAAAAAGTTTGGCAACAAAACGCAGTCAAAAGTTGCTGCAACAGCAGAAACAAAAAAAAATAATAAAAAAAATATTAAAAACTAAAAAAAAACCATTTCGAGGCAAAAAGCAATAACAAAATATTATTATCAGAATCATTCATCATGTGGCTGCAGGCCATAAATTTTCGGCTAGCTGCGAAATGCAACAACAACAACAACAAGAACAACACTAACAACTACAATAAGTACAAGTAAAATAACAACGGCAGCTAACTGTTAATAAATCGCAGCTGCAGATAGCAGCGAGCAGCTGCCGGCGCCACAGACAGCCACGTTTCATGTTCCGCCTCCCCTCCCTACACTTCCCGACTCCCCTCTACAGCCCTAATCCCTTTCCAGCAAATCCCTAGACTCCCAAACCCGAATATCAACTCCCTTTACAATGCCCATTCCCATTCTCAAGCTCAATCCCAGTTACAGTCACTGTCCAACACCCTGAAAAGTTTACTTTACCAGGCTGTAAGTTTTCTTGGGGCGTGGCAAGCACTATAAAGCATTAACATTACCGTTAAAGAGCATTTTTATTTACTTTTTATGGGAATGGTAAAAATACATCAATTTTGCTCTCATTAATTAGACCCGGTACCCAAAAAGCTCAGCTAGGTTGCTGGAAATTTATGCTACACGTAGAAGAAGGTATATTTTTCATCAACGTAAATAACCTAGTCAATGTACAGTAACACACAAAATTTTTGGCACAGCAAGAATTTTTACATTACATTACATTAAATACCCATTGAAAATTTTGAATTTACGTAAATGTCTACTTTTGAAACATTTGTCTCTATGTTGAAAATGAAAAATGTTTTGTGTGTCACTGATTGCGCTATTAAAATACAATAAAATTATAGCTGGATTCATTAAGTTATACACTTCTTTAGATAAAATAGTTGGAATGTTTTAAACTTATATTTTGCCATTACTGCCATATTCATGGTGATCAGTTGATAATGTGAAAAAATTAGCAGCTAAAGCTTAATATCGCCATTTCTAACAATTACGAAAATTTTTGTATCGGTTTTACAAAAAAAGTTTCGTACAATTATTGTAATACCTGAGATTGATTGTTTTCAATAATTGCGTAATTATTATAAATGATATATTGAAATTAATTGTTATTCTACTTATAATATTGAGCTATTTGTCGCTTACAAGCAAAAGGTCATTATTAATTTGCACATGCATGTAACTGCCGTATACACTTATAGAAACTATGTACTTGAATTTCATAACGTGACTTGATTAATAATCTCAAGTCTACATATTCATCATCTCCGTCAAATGAAAAATCTCACTCGAAGTTCAATTCGCAATTTTCATTTTCATTCCATTTCGTATTCGCAGTTCAAACTAGCTCAACCCCCATTATCATTATCATTCATCATTTATCATTATCTGTTCGCTTGTCATTTCTCCTCTCTCTCTTTGTACCTTTCTATCTCTTGTTTAATAAATAATTGTCCATCGATGAATGCGATTAGTACATAAACATGCAAAGTTATGTTCATATTGCATCTACTCGCAAGTATTTACCTTCCCTATATCCAGATCATACATACTCGTATATATGTCTATGTACATGCGTATGTTTGGATGTGTATTTTGCTTGCCAGGTGACCACATGCTGTTCTCGCCCTGCCCTGCTGCTCTAACGGCGCATTGGCAACCACATGGCCAAGCTGCTGCCCTGGCCGGCTGTCTGCCTGCCTCTCTGACCACATCATCAAATGCGAAATGCAAAAGCGACGTAATTGCCACCGTACCACAACCCAACCAACCCACCGCACCACACATTGCTGAAGCCGGCTGAAGCCGAACCCGAAGCCGAAACCAATAAACCTGCATACGTCGATTAGTTGCACATGAATGCAATAACATGGCCAATACTCTGGAATAGGTTCCAGGCGGGGTGGGGCAGAGAGTTGGCCAACAGTTGAGGAAATTGGTTAGGGCAATGCATAGAAAGACAGCCACAGACGAGCCCATTTAAGCCACGTCTTAAGAAGCTTTTGTCTAGGCCATTCTCGTTTGGCATCTACCTCAAACGCCAACCATATACCACAATGGTCCAATGGCCCGCAATTATAAACTATATTGAGCGATTGAATTATAGAATAACTGTAAGAATATTCCTACTTAATTCATCATATTAAATATATTTATTACTTCAAATCTAATTAATCAAATCTAATCAGTATAATAATGGAAAACATTTATTTATTTTAATGGAGATAAATGTAGAAAAAAAGTCTAGTGTTTCCAGTTTTGTTGCACTACCCAAAAGGCTTTAATGGAGTATTCGAAATATAAAAAATAAATACCAGGGATCAGAAAAAACTGTAATATAGCTATGAAAATTAATACTGAAAAACAAAATGAATCAGTGAATGATACAAATATTGAAAATTACAATTATTTTAGATTTTTATTCAATTATTCAAGAATTAAGAATTTTGTTTTTTTAAATATTTTAAATAGTCATCATCATTCTATTTTTATATTTTATTATTATTATAATTTTTTTTTATTATAATATAAAGTATTTAAATTTTGCCTAATTCACAAACTTCTTGAACCGCCCTCGCAGACAAATGTTTAATTTGCATAATCGACTTTGTCATGATGACATGATTTATATTCAAATTAATTTTAGTTTTATTGTTAATTAACGCATAGAAGACAACCATTTTTATTTCAAGTTATTGTCAAAATATAATTTTGAATGGGTATTGATGACGATTGAACGTTTAACTTGGTTTATAACTTTATAAACAGCAGTTTATTTATGTTCATATATGGAGCCAATGAATATTGGTGATGAATATGGGAATATTGTACATTGTACGACTAGACAGATCCCTTGGCTTAGAACTTGACCCGAGCAGCCAATTGGCAAAATGGCCAAAATCATTTCGCCTGCAAAGAAGCCAGTTGCCAGTCGCCAGTTACCAGTTGTGCCACCTGACGCCGCTTGGCTGACCACTAACTGTAGTAGATACGAACGATGGTTTACTAACTCACAGACCGCAACGGTACGTCGCCTGGCAACAGATTTCAAATATTTGCGTAACCCAAGCGGCGCTTGAACTATGCACATCTTGCTATAATCTTCCTCCTATCCGTCGTCCTACCCTCTCTCCTCCGTCTTGTTGGCCCGACTAAACGCTAGCTCATTTGCCAGGTTGTCGTTGATGTGGAGCCCGCCTTCACCGCATTCCACGCAACGACGGCCATGAATTTTGCATTTTCTATGTACATATGTATTTTTAGAGCTGTTTGGCCAGGCCTGTGATTCATCAAAAGAGCGGCGACAGCTGACGGGCCGACCAGGCAACAGGGCTGAGACCAACAGCTACAGCTACGCATGGAAATGAATTTAACAAAAATACAGAAAACACATAGGCAATGACAATAGAACAGCGAACAGCGAACACCGAACCCAACAACACCTCAAGCCCGCCAAGCCGCGCTCCATGCGTCAGCGTCGTATGCCAGGGGAAACACCTGAGGCGCTCGGGAATTGCCGATGCTCATTAGCCCAACCGAAGCAGTTGACAAAGCATAGGCAAACAAAATTACCATTGAAGGTGGAGCAAAAAGAAAAAAAAAAAACAAGTGAAACAAACCGAAACTTGAATGCCCTGTGAAAAAAAAACAGCAAAAGATTGTCAAAAGCTTAAGGCTTATTAAACCGTTATTCAAATCACATACCCACTGGAGTTGGGCGATATATACTTTACTGGTTACTATCACAATTATTTTAAAGTAATTATCACAACGGTGACAAAATAACAGTCATCAGGTCACTGCAAATAATTGTTTTATTGGCGCATAAATAATTAAAATGTAAAATGGAATAAACGTTGTGAAATTTCAACACTATTTACACCTGTAGTCGAGAACTTTGTCAAATGATATATAATAAATGAAATTTGAATAAAATTCGTTCTTGCCACAGTCACAGTCACTGTCTATCACTCCTATTGTTTATGTTCCAGTCGCAGTTGTCATTGTGAAATTCAACATATCGCTCATCTCTAATACACTTTGCCACCAAGAGACTGTCTACGCTACGTAAACTTGAAGCTTAACGTAAAGTAGCCTTTACCGAACTTTTACTCATTTATTTATGTATGTACATACATACGTACAGTATAACCTATAATATATATGTATGTACATGCACATATTTATGTACGACTGATTTACAGCCTTTAAACACCACAGTGCGGTCTATCGCTTAAAAACTTTTTTTTTGAATATGTGTAAAAATTAATTGCAAATTTGCGTGCGTGTTCATATCACACTAAAAATCAACTACAGTAAAAAAAAAAACGGACTTGACGCGCCGAAGATGAAATACCCTTCACCATCGAATTTCTTGACTGTAATAACACATCACGTAACGTACAAAAAATCTTTAGTACGTACATAATACATAGTATGTATGGAAAAGATTATACCCTGTAATATGACACACATTTCATGCAAATTTGCGCTACATTCTTAAAGAGTATAACGAAATGGGCAATATCCCCTGATTGCTAGCGCAAATTTATTTCCGGATTAAACAAACCAATAACATTTAATTTTATGTGCTGCTTTATCTATGCATAACACATCGAACAGCGCATACGCTTTCTCAAGGCTGTCCGATGGAATTCACTCAAAAATGAATCATTGGGTGAACAATGCAGTCGGGCAAAAAAAATCGTATCGAAATACTAATGATGATATCATAAGGTAACCAATTTGTTTTTTTTTTCTTAGAAAAAAAAAGCTAAATAAGAAAGAATAGCAATTAACTTTGGTAAGAAATCTTTTCTAATAAAAACAGCTGTTTAAAGCTTTGTGGCAACTCTGAATGCATTTATAAGCTGCGATACATGCATACATATGTATGTATGTATGTATGTATGTTTAGTCTAATTTTCACTCTTACACAAAGCGCAGTGTGTGAGATAGAGACACACATATAATATGTAGATTGCACATTAGGGCGGGTCAATTTGTTCGGGTCGAAAAAAACGTGATAATCGTCCACCGGAATCGGAATCTACGATGAATTCTAAGAATATTTCACCAAGAAACTATATGTCTAAAATCAATTCCTAGCCTCCGCTGAGAAGCTGAAGATGTTAGATTAAGGTATATGGTATTAGTCTAGTAAAGGACACTACTCTCAAAAAAAAAAAAAAAAAAAGAACATGAAGAGGGCGATTTATGATAAATTTTGATGAAAAAATTTTTGTGGGGTCTCTGCTAGTTTGTTTTTAATTGAATTTTAAAATTTTTTAAAAAGTTCATTTTTCTATATAATCTCAAAATTTCAAAATTGAATTTAAAAAAAACTACCAAAGACCTCCCAAACATTTTTTCACCAAAATTTACCATAAATCGCCTTCTCTTTGACTGTCTTTTTTTTTTTTTTTTGGAGAGTAGTGTCCTTTACTAGACTAATACCATATACCTTAATCTAACATCTTCATGCTTCTCAGCGGAGGCTAGGAATTGATTTTAGACACATAGTTTCTTGGTGAAATATTCTTAGAATTCATCGTAGATTCCAATTCTGGTGGACGATTTTCGCGAAAAAAAATTGACCCGCCCTATTGCACATATTGCTTGTGAGCATGACCAGCCATGCCAGCAAATCACAATGATTACGTACACACATCCATACTATCCGCATACACATGCATATTGATCTTTAACAGCTGTTTTGTATCTATGTATGTATGTACATACGTAATCTTTACGTCAAACAAACTGAATAATATGACGCGTGCCCAGGTAGCGAAATTGTGTTTCAATTTGTACATTTGCTGTGTTTCTCGCCGCCAATTGACATGTTTTCGCCGTAAAAATGGCGACAACAAAATTGCCGTAAATTTTTTAAGTATCATCGCAGACACAAATAAATATATACAAACAGATACATATATTGGTTAATCCCAAAAACTTTAGTATAGTACTTTTAGTGATACAATCCAATTTAATTGCTCTAATAAAAAAAAAAATCGCTTGGCAACAGAAGTCGACAGATCGCTTAATTCAACACGTCATGCGGAACAAGTACACACAATCAAACATATGTACATACATACAAACCATGTACAAATGTGAACTACAATGTATTTTCATACAAATACATATGTAACATATGTATGTATCAATGTTTTCTTTTTGGCTTTTGCCGCTTTGCTGCTTTGCCAAAATTATGACAAAATTATGAGACCCTTTCTAAGAAAGAACATAAAAACAAAAAGCAAAGCAATAGCAATAATATATGTACATATATACTTATGTATGTATAAATACATACATACATGTGTACATATTCTCCATGTGTATAAGTGTGTATACGTCAGGCCTGACACACATTCACACCCGCACCCGCACCGCCTCCACCATATTGTCGCATATCGTTTGAAGATGACGCGCGGTCGTTGTGCTGCCAGACGTTCTGGCTCGTTCGAGCGGGTGGGTGTCGGTTGGGGGGCGATAACTATTAAGGTGCGGGGCGACATTGAACAAGCCAGCGAAGCAGCAAACATCAACGAACGATGCACGAGACAAGAGAATTTCAATCGCAGCTGGGTGATAACGTCGTCATCGTTGCCAGAGTTACGCAGGCCAATTTTAATTTATGCACAACACACACACTCAGGCAGAGACGACAATCAACTCGTTCACTCGCACGCTCTGTCTCTCTCTCTACCTCTCTCACTTACTCTCTCTAAACATCACTTTATTCACTTTTGCTGTGCATATTTGCACATTGTTGTTGCTATATTTTTGCGCGCTCACTTATGTAAACTTTTCTCTCATGATTTTTATTCTCTCATTCTCTCGTTACAGCAGCAGCAGCGACAACATCGACGACGTGGTGGGCGATCTGTACTTTGCTTACGTTACGCTCAGCGTTAGTAAGCTTTTGACAGTTGACAACGCGAGACGCTTAACGCGCACGGTAGTTAATAACGACGACGGCAACGCGTCGCTGCTGTCGACGCAGTCGTCGGTGAACGCAACAATAACAAAATAAAAATATAAAAAATAAAACACGCAGCTATAATTTTATCTTTGGTAAAAAATGCAACGCACCAACATTGAGTACGAGCGTCAACGTCATCTGGCCAATTGGTTAGTGAAGAGCAGTCCGCATATGGCAGCTGCTGCAGCGGCCAGCGCCGCGCCACCCACAGCAGGAGCCAATGGGAGCACTGGAGCTACAGCGGTAGCTACAATTGGAGGGGGAGTGGCAGCTGCAGCGCAAGGCGTGCCCGGCAACAGCGCTGCAGGCTGTAACGGTAAGTGAAGCAACAGAGAAGACAGGGTTGGGGTTAAAAAAATTGCCGTGTGTGTATGTAATTACATTCATACAAACATACTCGTAAATTTGAATGTACAGTGGATAACATTAATATTCGGTTTATTTTCAACTTTTAACGCGAATAAAATGTATGAAACTAATGAAAATCAAAATTTAAAAATGGTAGATTAAAGCTTGTAGTATTACCTTTTCAAAGAGCTATATAAATTAATATTTTATTTCAAATTAAAAGGAGAAACTACAAAAACAAAAAAAAATCAACATTTATGTACATGTGTGTATGTTTAAGGCAAGGCACGCGCAAGTAAATTAGATGCGAGAGTGAGAGAGCGAAAGAGTTTTACGTTGCTGATTTGTTTGATTTTGCTCATTACTTGCATTTGGTGGTTGTTGTTGCTTTCGCTTGCATTTGCCTGTGCTCTCTTCCTCTTGAACTGCGCGCGCGTCGCTCGCTTTGCGTAATTCAACAGAAACGTGACGACAACGCCGAGAGCGTCCACCTCCCCGCCCACCCGATACACTTGGCACAGTTGTTGTAGCTGTTGTTGCAATTGATATTTCACAAAAGATAAGCAAAATTTCAAAACGTTTACTTTTTTCTTGCTTCTTTTTTTTTTTGTTGTGATTTCTGTTTTATTGTACAATAATTTCGCTGTGATTTTGCGTTGCGCTGCTTCAGCTTCTGCCCGGGTTTGCCCGCCTGCAGTTGTACTCCTATGTAGTTTATTAAGTACACAAAAAAATTAAGCCAAATGTGCGCAATTAAAGTGAGTAATAGCATAAGCGACCCATAAACCATCTACAGACATTCAACAACAACAACAGTAGCAGCAGCAACAACAACAAAAACAAAAACACCGACAGGCAACAAACAATGGGCAGCAATCGAACAATAAGCAATCAAAATCGAGATATTAAACTTTAATTGCGTTGAGGAGTTTTTAGTTTATGAAATCACATTTAATACAATACAAGCGTGTGTGTATGTACATATGTACATACATTTGTATGCATGTATTGTATTTATGTATTGTATACATAACAATTGCAGGCGTACTTGACGCGGTAATAAACTATAAATAGAACATTAAAGTCAAGTGCTTGCTCACCTGAGGAAATACACACATGAAATTCTCTTATTAAAAAAAAAAGGAAATAAATTTTGACTTGACAGAGCAAAAATACTACAATAATAGCACAGTGGACTTACGAAAATGAGGATATTTTAATCTGAACTACAGTGGTCACTCGACAAATGGGATGTGGTGTCATGACGTCTTTTCAGCTATAATTTTGTTTTATGTTATTGTGTTTTTACTAATAAATTTATTTCTTATGCATTTTTAACAACAATATTAATCCACAATAATATTTTTTCATACAATGCATTTAATTAACTTATAATCACGAATTATATTTGTATGAACTGCTTTTGTTAACTGATTTTCGCACTATTAAACAACCTATCTTTTTTTTATCTCTTTGTGTTAAATAAGCCATCAATTATCCATTGGTTAATAAACAGTAACGTGTGTATGTAAATTTAATTAGATCTTACTTAATTTTTTTTTAACTTTTATCTATTTGGGTGAATGTACGAATAATTGGATAGATACATAGCCTCCTTTTTTTCAATATTTCATGTTAAAATCTAAATTAAATAATTGAAATGTATTCATAATTTGAAAAAGTCACGTACTTTTTATTTCACACACAAGCACACACGTATACAGACTCTTAGAGCGGCATATCTGGTTTCGTAGAAAGTTCGTTCACACTTATTTGAAAACAATAAATGAATGGGCTTTGTTCTGTTTACAAAAGTTAAACCCGATATTCAACAAGAATAATAAAACATAAAAAATATACATACTGCTCACAATGTTGTTATTTTTTTTGTAATCTTTTTATTTATTTTGCTTGCTTCAAAATAGGAAGTTAATAGAAACATAAAACCTTTTAAATATCTATAAAAATTAATTGCAATTTTACCATAATATTTACCATTTATGTCCACTTTTAAGATAACATTCTCATAAGATTAGTCAAATAACGGAAGTGAATAAATGTCACTGAAACCGTCCATAAAAATCATTAATCTCACTTTCAATAACAAGTATTTCCATAAAATGTTATCAAGTTGTCTATCAGTTCATAAACAGATATCTATACCTTATGGTATATTGAAAATACTCTTGATTATGACTGTTTGTAGTTTTCTTATTGCGTTAGTACAAAAACATGATAGATTACTATTTTAATGCAACTCAGTTGGGAATATCCCAATTAATCGTTACTAGTTATATATTAACAGTGATAGTTAATCTTATAATTATTAATATAAAAATATAACTATTCAACATATCAGTTGAATTCGATATTTCGATAGTTACAATTTATTGATTCTCCTTAAAATTTTTGATAAATAATAATAAGAACAAAACTTTAAGAAGGGTTGCAGAAAATGTTAATGGAATTATTTTAAAATGTTTTTATTAGTTTATTTAGTTCGAAATTTGCATAAAGTCAAAAGACTTGATCTATACTTAGAATGACATTCGATTAACAATTGTCGATATATTTTATATTTTTTTTGCTGAAAACTGCAGTGCAGTTGACCACTGTGCAATCGTTTGGACTGAAAATTGGCTGCGCTTAGCAACAGTTTAAAAATCAACTGTTTGCTTTTCGCGTTTACTGTGCATTTCTGTGTGTGAGCGTGCATGTGTGTGTGTGAGCGTGCATGTGTGTGTGTGTGTGTGTGTTTTTGTATCACTTTGTGTGGGATTTGCCCCATTGCAGACGGGTGGACAATAATATATACATATCTATCTGTATATAGTAATTATATATATAAGCTAATTGCTTCACTAATGCACTCGCTTTGGGCTTTGGGCCCTGCCTACCTGCGTTTTTGTCATTGTTCTTGCAGGTGCCCCACCTGGTGCACATCACGGCCCATTGGCGATGACAGCCACAACTGCGGAGGCACGTAAACCCAAATTGCGTCGCTTTAACTCCCACGACATCAGCTCCAACATGTTCTCCGTGGCGGACTTTGAGAATGCGCGTCTTGCGCGTCGCAATGAGATCGAGTTGAAGCAGCGATTGGCGCGACGCCAGCGCAACAGCGCCAATGGCAGCTATGGCTTGGGTGGCAGTGGTGTAGGAGGTGCAGGCGGCTGCTCTGCCAGTAATGGTTACGCTGGCTACAGTGGCTTCTGTGGTGGACTCAATGGCAGCGGCGATTACTCCACCGGCGACAGCAAGACATCCAAATGCAGCAGCAGCAGCGAGGTAAGTATTAAATGCATTGCCTTCAAATTAAATGATGCACTTCATCTGTGTTTATTGATTTTTTATAGGAACCTTTGCCCGCTGATGTATTCCTCGAGAGGTATTCGCTGCCCCGCGTTGTGCGCATTTTGTACACCAGCAAGAGCTCCAACGAGACGCTGCAGTCGAGTTCGTCTCATGGATCGTCCACGGCCGCATCGAGCAGCTCCTCGGCGGGCTTAAAACAGCAGCAGCCCAGCAACGGCAACAGCAATGATGCTGGCACTGGAACTGGCACCACATCATCGTCTAGTGGTGGCAGTGGCAACCACCAGCACCACCACAACAACAACAGCAACAGCATCCACGTTCCACCCGGTCACGATGAACTCTTTCTGCTCTACAGGCTGGTGCGACAGCGTCACATCTACCATGGATACAATGCCAAATCTCAGGCGTCGCAGCGCAAGAAAATTGTTCTCATACCCCAGGAGTTTTCAGGTGAGTAAAGAGTTTCTTCTCGACCATGACGCATGGAGTTAAATTAAAAGATTCTATTTGGAAAACTTGGGAAACCTGCATACGAGTATTTACTGACTAGACATTCATGCATTGAGATGATTCACAGCATGATTCAGTCTACTAAAATTCAGAATAGCGTCGACAAAGTAAGAGCAAGAACACGTAATGATAATGAGCGAAAGCTTAAAGTGCACTATGCTAAAAAAAAAAAAACATATAAAAAGAGTTTAAGTAAAAAGAGAAAATGAAAAAGACCATAAATGAGACGCATCCGACTTAACCCATTTTATGCCGCTGTTCGTCTAGTCGAACAGCAAAATTTTTAATTTTCAAAGCGACTTTTTTATGTAAACCAATGTAATCAAATCCAAAGGAAAAATAAAAAAAATCATCCCATAAATAAGATTTCATTTAAAAAAATTTAGGTTTTGAAAAGATATGAACTTAAATTTAATTTTTAACCTCATATTAGATTTTAGAAGGTCCAAATTAGCATAAAAAATTGTTTTTTAACTTTATACTTTTAAAAGTATTTGTAATATCCAAAGCGTATTTTTGTATTAAAACTTTTAGTTCAGAAACATATAGTGACATAAGCTCTATACTTTTTTCGCTTTAAATAATAATTTAGCGATTTGCGACCTTTCTAATGGTTGAGATTCGGATTATACAAAAAGCTACATTTAATCAGGAACAAATAATCAACTAAATTATAGTTATTTTAAAATATTTCTGGAGAAAAGATGAATATAATTGAAATAAGAAGCGTAATTTAAGATTTTCAAAAATTAATTTGTGCAGCCAACATGATATAGTTAAATTTATGTATTGTGTAGCTAGATTGTTAATTTGAAGTGCAAAAACAAGTTTAATAGTTGTATTTACTGTATTTTACAGACTTGTTGTTTGTTTTTAACTTATTAGCGTGGTAAATTCCTTTTATTGACTATTTAGTAATACGATTTTGAACGATTACGTAATTTTAGTGCTTAAGTTGCAGTATTCTCATGACTTATTCATGAAATGGCTCAAACAGTTGGCTAATTTGGTGTTTACTGAGCTATTCAAGCATTTAAGTGGGCTGCCTGGGAGGAGCCTAGAAGTTATGAATTTCGGTTCGGTTTGATTTGTTAATGTGCGTGACAGAATGACAGACTGATTGAGTGACAGACTTGCCGACTAACAGACAGACAGACAGACAGTGTTACAGTAGAATAATCACAACAATTGCTCATCTCTATTATTATGCAAGTTTTATTTTTTTTGTTTTCTGTTGCGGCCTGCCCATTGTTGGGTCCATGTGACTTTTCACATCCACTTGAAGCCACGAGGCGCAAACCGAACCAATGCAATAGGCAAATATTATGCAATTAGCTGAAGCTGCTGTTTACTTGGCAACACCAGAGTTGCCAGAAAAAATGATCAACTTAAATGCACCCAAACACAAATTCCAAATCTCGCACGCGAACACAAAAGTTGTAATATAAAAATGATCTCTCTGGTTATGGAAATTAAATGGAAATTTTATTATTCTTATTAGAAATACGCATACTAGCTTCTTTCAATACTTAAATTGACCCATCAGTGCGAATTTTATTATAATAACAATTTTAAGATATTAACAAGAAAAAAAATGGAAATCAAATCAATTTCAGTGCAAAAAAAATGATCACGAAAAATATTTAAATATACACCAAATTTAATCCATTACTATCAATCTAATACAATTTAAAATACCCGTTAAACCTTTAAATTCTTAACGAATATTTTATTATTTCCATTTTAAGCAAGCGAGCTCCCGACTTTAGGATACCCGTTACTTATTTAAAAATGTGTCTTTTAGTCTTTTATATTGCTTAAAAACTTAAATCAGCCATTACCACCTTTCCATTTGTCCAAACTTATTACAATTTAGTAGGATGATAGGTAATAAAAATCGAAAGAAACAAACTGAAAAATTTTAAACAAACTTGACCTTAACGAAAGTGAAACTAATTCTTATATCATTTTCCACAGGGTACTTTTCGCTGCTGAACGAGAAGGGCTTGCCAACGGCCACACAGTATGGATCACTGATGCAGCTGGTGCGGGAGCGAGTCTACAAGTTCGCCTCGGTGGACAATATGCCAGCGTTTAGCGAGTCAACGCCCAGTGCATCCAGCAATAGTCCCAGCCATGAGGGCTGTCTGCCAGCAAGCAAGAATCGTCCGCAGTATGTGAAGACAACGGCGCGTGCTGGACAGGTGTTCCGGCTGATGGCAGTATTTGAGGATGGCAAGCAGGAGCAGCATGGCCACAATGCTCACAATCAGTCGAATAATCTCAGTAATTGCAAGTCGCATGTGGCCAGTGGCGTTAGCTACATGGGACGCGATAAGGAGAAGGGACGCTACGCTCAACTGTTGAATGAACAGCGTCAGGTCATCTATGTGCCGCTGTCCACCAAGGGTAAATTCTATGAGATTGAGCCGGGCATACCGCAGTTGCTGCAAAAACTGGGAGATACACAACGCAAGCTGAATCCGGAGTGTGTGCATCGATTGGGCGCCCTGGTGTCCGCTGCCAAGCAGTTGCCGCTGATGTTGCGGTATATTTCGGGTCCAGCTGGCGCTGAGATACCCGAGCAGCTGTGCATCAGTCAGGTGAGCAAGGAGGATGTTGTCATTGGCTGTCCCATTGAGGAGCTGGACGCCCACATGTCATCGCCGCCGTCAACCGCACAGCCGTTGCAGCTGCAACTGCGCAAATTGTATCTCGGCCGGGATATGCAACTGCTCAAGTGTCTGTTGGGATTTGACTCGGAGCAGCGCATGTTGGCCAATGCCTATGTCCAGAATATGCTCAAATTTTGTCAATTCAATTGCGATCAGTTTCTCAAGCTGGTGGAGATTGAGCTACTGCAGCGTAGCGAACGATCGGGCAGTAAAACTCGAGAGGGTCTCAAAATTCTGAAGCCGTTGCATTTGCCAAAGCTGCTGCGACGCGAGAAGAGCAGCATGGCGGCATCCGCAAATACATCGGCCCACGAGAAGGAAGACTCGATAATATTTCTAAGCAAAACGGATCTGGAGCAGCTCGAGGCCAAAGAGGCAGCAACAGCCGCAGCTGCAGCAGCGTCATCGCTAAGCAGCAACAATGACACCTCAACGCAGGGCACAAATCGCATTACGGAACGCATGAAGGTCTTTCAGTCCACCAAAAAGAAATGGTTCCGTAAGCAGCAGCAACAACAGCAACCTGAACAACATCAAGAGGAGGATAAATCCTGTCCAGCGGAACTGCAATTGGATGTGCAGGCGAAGCGCATGAGCATGGAACGCTATACGGACATGTCCAAACTGTTGCAGGAGCGTTTTGGCAATGCTAACCATGATTTATGCCATGTTACAGCCCAGGCGGATACACAATCGCTGCACAGTGAGACGGAGACAACGACATTAACCACGAGCGTGGACCGTAGCTCAATGCCCAAATCGCTTGATACGCTCCTGCAGAAATCCATGTCTCTGCAGGATATTGAGCTCTTGAATGGTCAGCGACAGCAGCAACAGCGACCAGATTTGTTGGCTGCCCACAACGCTCGTGACAACTCAGATGCCATCAGCGAGGCGGGCACTGAGCTGGAGGATGTAGAGAATCAGACGCCACCGCCGCAATCTTTCATCACCGAGAAGCTCTACAATGAGTTCCATGTGAAGACGCGTCAGTATAGCAAATCTTCAAGTAGTTTGCATCAGTTGCGACACTTTTCACTGCCGCAAAAGCTGCAGCTGCATGAAACGGAGCGCGAGAAGCGCAGCCTGGCCGAATTTAAGGCTCAGCAGCAGCAGTTGGGTAAAGAACCAATCACTGGACGACGCGCTGCTGGCGGAGTCTCTTTGCTAGGTGGCCTGGTTGCCCTATCACCGGCTGCCCTGCTCTCGCCCAGCTCATTGGTTGAGGACGATTTGCCCTATTCGAGTGTACGCGACTCTCTGGTCATGTCCAGCTTGGGCAGTATTCAGGATTCGGCGGCTCAGGAAGCAACTCTACCACCTGCCGCTGTGGACTATACCAAGGAGAATATTTATGCGGAAATTTGCACCTCACACACCTGTGATAGCTTCTCGGGCGCCACGCAGCTGACACAGCTGCCACAACACGATGACCACGACAACAATGATGACAATGATGATGATGGTGACTATGCTTCGCTCAAGTATCAAACCAATGGTCCGCAGTCCGTTAGTCGTGTGGAAATCAACTGTACGCCCGCCACAAGCGCCATCAGTTATCATACGGTTTATCTGGGCGAGGAGCCGCTGGGAGAGCGACACATAGCTGCGAATGCTCAGCATATAACCACCGTTAAGCTGGCTGGCGAGGATAACATATACAATACGCTCAAATGATGATTCATGTGATTTCGGCGTCGACATCGATATCGACATAGATTGGCCGGCGCCAAGGGGTTTTTTTGAATGTGAAGGACAATGCGAATAGAATATTGAATATACAGATCTATATAAACATACATACATATGTTACTTTTAATCATCCCTAATTTTGTAAGACGAAACGCGAACAAATGAAACAAACAACACTACTTTACATATATATTTACAAATCTCTGTCACGAACAGCAAGAAAAACCAAACGTATAAACTGTAGAATGAGTGAAAGTATTGAAAATTCAATAGAAATTGAATTCAGTTTTAGATCAGGTGAAATAATGTTTAACAAATTTGAACAAATTCGAAAAAGAGGAATACAGGCGTGTTCCGAGTTCCACTTTCGCATTGTTTATTTAAATGAAATTAATGAGAAAGGAGAATTCGGAATATTATATATATATATATAATAATGCCCTCGGCCTAGCTTATTTGATGATTCGTTTTGGGTTGTATTTCATTTTGAGAACGTATACATATACTAATTTGATAGACTGTAGTTTTAGCGCACGTAAGGGTGACGCGAAATTCCCTCGACCCCTTTAATCCTTGCTAAAAGTCCCACATCGCAAGAAAATGACAACTCAAATTGTAATATTATATGATAACAATGTGAAGACAAGCAATTATTATTGTATATAGGCTTAAAACACACACACAAACATACGCATATAATTCATAAAACTGAATACTTGAAATATTTGCAATATTATTCAATTGTACCCGTAACTAACATACATATACAACATACATGTATTATATCTATATATTTATGAATTCTAGAAATCTTAGCGCATACCTAAGGTATTACTAGCTTGTAGGCAATCAACAACAAGTCAAATCAAATCTTAAAAGATATATACATAAAATACATACATTAATATATACCATATATTCATAGAAATAAGACATATACATATATGTAAACAACAAATATGTCATAATGTAACATAGTTTGAAATCTTAGGACTCACAATTATGGTCCACTTTTACACGATCTCTATTTGTCGCTCTGTGTAATATATATATATTTATATAGAGTATATATAAATATTATTTTTTTTCAACAATGGGTGTGGCATGTCCTCAATATTGCGTTCCTTTTCTGTCTGTTCGTCCGTTCTGAGCTTTAGAATTTTCAATGCGTTTCTCTCAAGATTCTCAGTCACAACATCGGGCCATATAAATACCTAGTTGAGTAGTCTCAAATGCATTATGTAATACTTGTATATGTTCTAGTCCTCAGTTGAGAGATTTGTATGGATGTGTATTTAATTGTTTTTCTAATTTAATTGTAACTGTAATTGTTTCAATCCCTGTGAATTTGAAATGAATATACAGTGAAGCAAAGTATCTATTTATCCAGAATATTTTCAATTCGACATGCCAAACTGTTAAAGCTTCTGGCCAGGCCAAGAGTATATTTCAAATCATTTTCGATTCTCGAGTACTTTAAATAAATATTTAGAACAGAATTTATTACAATCTATTTTGCATAAACTTAGCTAACTTTATATATCATTGTTTAGATTTAAATACATCTCTACAGCTGAGATTTTATAATATTATAAACATCGGATATATCAGCTAATTTCTAAACTTTCATTATTTACGATTGTTACAACACACAATATGAGTACAAGAAAAACTTTTGATTTTCACATAAAATTATAATTGTTTTCTTTTTAATTCGCTTTATTAAAACTTTTATTTGCAGGTTTATTCAGGTAACGCTCTTATATTTATAATTATAGGCAATTGAAGAAACAATTAAGTTGAAGCATAAATAGTATTCACTTATTAATATTCGAAAATATTTAGATTTAACCAATGGAACCCTGTATAAAAAGAAAGCAATACTCACAAAAAAGCTATGATACTAGTTGTAAAACATTTTGCATGTTCTGCTAAATGCAATTTGGATGCGTTTACACGACATTTCGTAGTGAAAAGTGATAGTAGCTAAGAATGGGGAAAATTATGGAGGCAAGAGCTCTAAAAGAAATAAAATATATATACAATTAAAAATATAATAGGAAATATGTATGTGTGTGTGTGTAAATGTACTAAGAGTACTTATAATTTGTAGCGTTTACCTTTGCATTTGAATGTTTTGTAGACATGTAAGTAAGGCTTCACTGTAGCGCAAGGGTGATACACTGTGAATATTGTTGATAAACATAAGAATTGTATCTATATAAGCAACTACCCGCCAGCATATAAATTGGTGTGATAAATAAATGTCTAACAAACAAATGATAAATATGTACCGTAGTTAAAAAACCGACGCAGTTTTGAAATATGCTTTTAGAGCCCAATATATACGATATAAATAAACTATATACATATACATCATATATATTAACTATGCGCATAGAGCATTTAAAAAATGAATCAACAACTTTGCTTTAATGTGAAAAATACAATACATATTGAATGTCATCAAACATTTAAACATTTAGCTAAACAATTTTCAAAAGTATAGGCAGCGCGAAGCAATTTTCAGGGATTTTTAAATGGAAAGGCACAAAAAACAATACGAAAGAAATGAAAATATATTAAAAAAATTGTATGCTTAGTTTGGAATATTCTAAACTAGCGCCCTAAATGCCGCCCGTAGGCCTTTGAAGCAGTTAAGAGATGAATGAAAGATGATTGAGAGACCCAGCACACTAAGCAATAATACATTTCTAAACACATAATGAAAAACTAATAATAGATTTAAAACATACACACACTAAGAAACATATATACACACAGATTAATAACTCATGTTTTTTGATGTCTATGATAATCCCTAGAAATGGCAATTAATCAATTTAGAATTCAACAATTCAAGCATTCGTAGAACTTTAATGTCATGCCCACAAACAAGCAGTAAAAATATATATTCTAACATACATATGTAAAAGAAAACCTAGTTGAAGATTTACAATATTATTATATGAATGAAAATACTTATAGCCTCTTCGAGCACTTTTGGATACTGTTCTGAACCCAAACTGAACTAGGTATTCACTAAGAAAAAAATTTTGAACTGAAGATTATAATGATGAGGATTATGATGCCATATGCTTAGCTATGGCAAGACTGAATTGATAAAAAAAATAAAGAAAAATATTTGAATTGTTTGGTATTGGGTACACACAAAATAATGATACTGATATTATTGTTGTAGTAGATCTTTTTATAACATACATACATAGATACACACATAACAAACATATATAAAATCTCAAATCGAGAAATCCCCTTTTAAGCAGCTTGACTGAAAACGTTTCAAACAGTACGCGAAACTTCAACTGAATCAACTCTATCATACAAATTTATATTCTACGTTATACTTAAAGATAGATAATGCAAAAAAGAATGGCAATGAAATTTTCAACAAATACCAATGAAATAAATGAATATGATAATAAAACTGGAAAACTGTGTTTTTTTTCTTCAGGAATTACCACATTTAATTTTTTTTTTTTGAGTTTACACAGTTCATATTATTTTTATGATTTTTGTTATTAAAATAAAAAACAATTTTTATTTATCTACCTGAATTAAAAGTATACTCCACTCATCATCTAGTTACGGTTTATTTTTGGTTTATTTTTGGGCTCAATTCAGTTCGGAATCGGAACTTCCGATTTCAAGTAAAATACGTTACATTTAGGGTGACCAGGTATTCAGAAAAGATTGTAAGGTTGGCTGCACGTAAACTGTGTACTCACGTGAAGTTAGCTGTGCGGAGCAATTTGAACTAAGCGAAGTTAGCTGCGCGCAAAAAATAACCAATGCGAAGTTGGCTGCGCTCGAAGCTAGGATGGCAGCGCGAAATTCAAATCCAGTGCTTATTCTTTCTCGGCTTTTAAGAGACTTGAACTGAATGAAACTACTTTAAGTATTTTCGTTATTTAGTTTGTTTTTATTCTGCACATACAATTACTGACATACATACTAATTCATAATTCATCTTTATATTCGTAGTTTTCTATTAGTATCATTTTTTGCTTGTTTTTCTTCAATTAAATGATTTCTATTATTTGCCCAAATTTAGCTTTAATTTCTGATTTGGTTTGTTTATATTTTCATATATTTTTTCCATTAACTAGTTGAAAGAGCCAGTAATGACTGTTCGGATCTGAAATTTGCAATAGTTTTTAAAAAGTGCCTTAAAAAATGAAAATAAATTTTAGAAAGTGGAAAAAAAAGTTTAAGTTAACAAAATTTAATTATAATCTTATATATAAGCTTTCCATTTTTTAGTTTTAGAGCTCTTCCAACGATTTTTAAGGACTCCTTCGATTATTTCTACTTATTGTTAGATTTGGGCCATTGTAGTTGTTATTTGTTCATTTGTTACATTCAACTACATCGACATTCAATTTTCGGATACATATCTAATGAGTTATATTATATGCTTCATGTTCTTTTATTTGTTTTTTTTTTTTATAATGCCCATGCAGAAATGCGTGTTGAAATTTAGCTCTTAGTTGATTCGAACCAACTGGACGACGCGATGGTTTTCCTTTGCTTCTCTCATCAAAGTTCTTGTTGTTGTTATTAGTATTCTATTATTTGTTGTATATTTATATAACGATATGTTGGTATACAAACTTTATAATACCCTGACTAATTTAGGTATAGTTTTAGACAGTTTTGCTGAGCACTTGGCCAATTAATTGCCATGGATTTGGGAAACATAAGTGGGTCCAGAAGGGAGAATACATTGAAGTCAAGAAGTTACTCAAAGTTATTCAATATACACTGATGTGAAGGAGCAAGCCCTAAGGAATTAATAGACACTGAAAGCTTTGTAAGGTTTAATAATATAGTTTAGCTTCAGTCATGTTCCAAATTCGCCAATTTACATATCTCTCAAATTTCATAAGTTTGCACATAACTTCAAAGAAGGCACGGTTCGATGGCTCGAAAGAAACTGTGAACCAAAGTAGTAATATTGTTTTTACTGAATCAACTGATTAAAAAGAAAATATCTATTTTTTAAAGTATCTAACTTATGTTTTATTATTTTATGGCTTTTAAGTCGAATTCCAAATAATGGCACTATATAAAAAACACAAGAAATGTATTTAATTGTTTTATTTTTTGAAACGAAGGCTTTTTTCGAGGGATAAATATTTTTAATGGGTCGGTTAATGACTCGTTACGGAAATTAAGAAACCAAACCTCACAAAACGTTTGAAAATACAATACTAAATTCAAATTCGCGATATTTTGAGGTTTTTGGAATTAAGAACATGACTGTTGGGCGTATTACAGAATTGTTTTTCTTCTTGTTTCGTTGCTGTTTGTTCTGTTTTTATGGCACATTCAAAAGAGATCCACACGCACACTTTCACACTTTTACAAAGATACACACACTTACACATTTGCACACTCACTCACACACACACACATGGACACACACACCCAATGGAACCTAGATTGTGGCTGAATGAAATCCTAACTAAAATCGTAACTAACTGTCGCATGATTTATTGGCCAAGCTTAGACGGACTGAGCACCAGCTCTGGCTCAAATTTGCTGGCCAATTGCTGAGGGGGCGGCGGGGACAGCAGTGAGCTGCCACGCCCCATTGCTGCGCTGGCGGATGACGGCTGTGATTTGTGCTCCATGCCAAATAAGGACGCTGACGTGGCTGTAATTGAGGAGGCCGTTGATGGCCGCTGCATTCCCGTCGTCATCGCAGTTGCCGTCGTCGTCGTCGCCGTCGCTGCCGTCAATGGCTTCAGTATGCTCAGACTTGTGGTGGCGATGCCCGATGATGATGGTTCCAGCACCTGGCCGGGTATGTTTGCCGTGTTTGCCGTGTTGGCCGTGCCCGCTGTGGATAACGTTGGCGGCGCTGGCAGCGGCAACAAACTGATTGTTGTTGTTGTATTGGCCGTGGTCGTTGCCGTTAGGCCGCTGATTCGACTGGCTGGCAGCGCGTAAACGGAACTCGAACCGGTCAGCGTCATCCCCAGTGGACCGCGTACCGTCGCCGCGGCGGAATAGGTGTGCGGCTGTGCCGGCGGCAGATCGTAGCTTGTCGGGTGCGACTGTGAGCTGGTCAGACGAGTGTTGTTGCTGCTGCTGCTGCTGGTGGTGGTGGGCGTTGTCTTGGGCGTGGCACCCGTTGAAATGCCCGGTCGTTGTGCGGGCGTGCTGAATGCTGCATTGTTGCTTTTGAGTCTGGGTATGGCGCCTGTGCTGCAGCTGCTGGGCAATGGAGCTGCCACTGTTGCTGCCGTTGCCGTTGACGTTGCCGCTGCCGCTGACTGTGCAATCTCCGTGTCCATCAGTGATGTTTCCTCGAAGACGACAACGCCATCCAGTGAATCTCTGACGGTGGAGGAGGAGGATAGTGACTGCGATTGCTCCGGTTGTTCCTCCAATTCTTGCTGCTGTCGCTGCTGCTGTTGCTGATGCTGTTGTCGTTGTTGTTGCAGTGCAACTCGTTGTCGCACCAATTTACTATTGGATTTCTCATCTACAGTGCTCAGTGTTGTTGTGGCTTTTCTTACTGTAGTTGCTGTCGTTGTTGTTGTTGTTGTGGCTTTGGTGGTACTACTCGTAACGGCAGTTTTTGTTGTTGTTGTTGTTGTTGTACGTTTGGCATCCTGCTCCTCATCGCTCATCTCGCACATATTCAGCGCCGTCTGCAACTTTTTCATCTCGAGCGGAGCATCAGCTGCAAATGAAATTGATTTGTTAATTCTCAAAAATATTGATAGATTATCTTTTAAATTCCACTTACCACAACCCATATGATCCATGGTCTCCGGCTCATTGATGATGGGCACCACCCGATTTATGGCCGTCTTCTGCTCGTTCTGCATGAACAGCGATGTGGTCGCTATTTGACGCAGTGCCTCCATTCCCTCATTCAGCATCTTGCTTTGACTGCGCTTGTGCGCTATCGGATACTTTGGCTGAATAAGGAAGCAATTAATACGAGTTTATTATTTTGACATATTCATATATTTTCCTAATTGATAAATAAAAAAAAGACTTAGTTTACACCAAATTTTGAGTCTCATTGTAAGCTAGTCTAAAAATTAAATGTTATTTTCAGACACTTCAAAAAACTGTTCGAAAATTTTAATCCAATCCTGTTGTCTGTTTCTCTTGCCAATGATTATTTTTTTTCCTTTATTTTCCTATTTTTCCATGAGCATGTTTTAAAAAGATAACTTTCAGTGTGTTTTTGTGATTCTGCCAGAAAATGGACATCTGTATTATAAGTTTTAAAATAAAACTTCCTATACAATTTCGAGTGCTATTTTAAAAAAAAAAATATTTCTGTTCAAAGGGAAATTCAAAAAAATAACATATGAGAAATTTAAAAACTCAAGAATGTGTTCCTATAATTCTTTCATTCCATTTCTTAAGATCAGCGGTGGGCACGAAATCTGAATTTATTAGCAGCCGCTGGCTCCCGGAGCCATTGCGTGCCCACAGCTGCTTTAATAGCTTTAATTTCAAGTTGGCCAAAATATCGTCGTGCGTACCTGCATTGTAGGTCCTCGGGCTATGGAGACGCGCTTGCTCTCATTGCGGAGCAGGGACGTTGTGTGATCCGCATCGATCTTGTTGCCATTTTTCTTGCGCGTCTTCTTGCTGGATGAGATGCAGTGTGATGGGCAGATGCAGAAGAGGATGCGTAAAATGCAACAGATCAGGCCCAGTCCTATGTTTGAAGAGAAAACAAATAAGTATAACGATAATAACTGAATAATGTTCAAGAACTATATTGCCTATGAGAGAGGGCCCTATAAGTCTTAGCTCCACTGTTTTAAAACCCTTCTCGCCGGTCCCAACAAATGCAATGACCAGACCCAGTGCCACAGTGCCAAGACCCACATAGAGAAAGGCATTGGCGAATGTGCTGGGTCCACGTAGTACGCCCAGGAAATCTTCGTCATCCGAGGAGCCACCCAAAGAGGCGTCTTGTATCTGTCGAGCGAGAGACAAACGTATTAATGCGAGAGATTCATTTATGAAATCAGAGCGTTATATTTCTTCCCATGCAATTAAATTGAGATAATTGATCATGAGAAATTATAGAGTAATGGCATAAATATTTTATAGCACTAGGTAACAGCCAAGTTTTAACTTTTAGCGAGCTCACATTTGTAGGATGAAAAAAAAAACTTTACAAACATGTTTGTGCTATGACTATTTTTATTTAAAAAATCGATAATTTTTCTTTTGCAGTTTAGCAGCTTTAACATTTTTTTTTTAAACAATTTTGGAAAAACTTTAAGTGAGATTTTTTTTTTCTTATTTTAACAAATAGTAATTGCAATAGTTTTCTCATCATTCCTTAAAAGATTCCAAAATAAAGTACCCTACAAAATTATTTAATTTTCTTCATTCTAAAATATATGTATCTTAATCTATTTATTCAGCATAAAAAGTATACATAATTAATTAATAGTAATAAAAAGTAATCAAATTTTGCAAACACCCCTTACATCTTAAAAAATGCAAAATTTTGAAATTTATTGTATTAAAAAAATCTTAGCACAAAAATATTTTTTAAGTAGTTTTTACTCATCTGCTGTTCAAAGTTTTTTTTTATCAGAAAAGTAGTTTTGGTTAAAGTGAAAAAAATAATTTTATTTGACTAGTAAGTGTACACTATTCTATATATATATTAATATGTATATTTCGATATTAGCTCAGTTATCGTTGCATAATTAGGGATAAATCGTATATATATGGTTAAAAAGGGCATGAAAATCGCAGTTGAAATGAAAATAAATGTTCGGCCTTTGGGTTTTAGAATCGAATAATAATAGTAATGGTAAGTACGAATATATGGATTCTATAATTTCTGCGCCACCTAGAATTGAATGCGCTGAACATATTGCTTAGAGCGAGGTGTGATCGAAAAGAAATAGTGAATACGAGTAAATGCACTTGACATAAATAAAGGTGCGAGAGTTAAAAAAAGGGATTTGTTTTCGTGATTTCTGGATTGTGATTTATGTGATTTATTGGTTCTGCGAATTTTTGTTGTATTTGTAGTTGTTGTTGCTGTTGTTGCGGATGCTGATGCAGTTATTATGTAACGGTATTGAGACAGCGCTATGTGAGAGGCTCTACGTGATGAACTTACTCGGTTACGTTTCACCCAGCGTCGGTGGCAGGCGGCCTGTTGTTGTTGCTGCTCCTGGACGCTGCAGCGTCGGCCGCGCTCCAGCCAAGCGGCACGTCCCTGAGCGCACTGTGGGATCACGTGTCCACGCATTACGGATCACGGATCACGGATCATGGATCAGGGATCATGGACCGGAAAACGATTCGTTTTGATCGTTATGGACAACGAATGGTCACGAACATCAGAGGCGAATGCGATATTGATATTGGTATCGATATCGATAACAGCGTCGCGACGATAACAGCCCGTGCACGCACACACACACAAACACACACACAGACACACACGCACACACGTTTGGCGTGGTGTTGCGGCCGCACGGTGTTGGTGTTGGTGGCGGTGGCGGTGGGTGGAGTTGATAGTCGGTGGTCGATAGACGGTGGTCGATAGACGGTAGTCGATAGACGGTGGTCGGTGGTTGGTGGTTGGTTGTGGTGGTGGGGCAAATGCATAGAAAATATATACAGTTACTGTGATTAGTTGTGTCGGTGAATTTGTTTTCGTTTTTTATTTAATTTTTTTTTTGACTATAATAAATATTTCATAAAAGCATACAATCAAAAAAAAGAATCAAAACTGAAGAACAACTCATGTCACAAGAGTAACGACTAATGCAAAAGCAATCAACTTTTAATTTCAATTTGCAATTTTCAATTCAATATTCAATTTCATAAAGTTGTTTGTGGTTTTGGGTTACACTGTCAATGATTTCCATCAATTACAACAACAATATTAAAAATACTTGACAGCCAATTACTTGCACAAAGAATTCAGTTTTTTTTTTTTTTTTTTTTTTTTATAAAAGGCATAAACACACATTGAGTTAAGTAGGAGAGTAAACAGTTAACAATTAGGTTATGAAAACATAATATGAAAAACACATCAAGTAAATGGAAAGAGAGGTAGAAAAGAGAGAGAGAGATATAGAAATTGAAAATGTAAACATAAAAAAAGAAAAAATAATTAATAGAAAGGTCAACACATGACAAGACACATCATGAACTGCATACAAAAATTGCAGGGTATTCAGAACTTCAAATGCTTAAACATTCTCATGCCGCAGCCGAACGTATGGTAACTTGCAAAGCTCGCGAATAGCTTTCGGAGTGAGATGTAGTATAACTACATGTATATATAATTCCCCAGATCAGTCATGCAATAATATAAAAAAATTATAGAGTAGCCTCTAGAGTGTATGCCAGCTGCCGACCTTCAGAGAATCTCGAATACCCACCATAGTCTGTATCAATTATTTAATTAATTAATTTATAAAATGATAATAATTCCATAAATGATTACAAAAACGAAATTAAAAGATATAGATTATTGTTATTGATTTGGAAATAAGTGATAAGTTTTAAGATATTTTTTTTTTTAAATTATTCTTACAAATTTTATTTTTTGATTTTTACTTTATGATAAAAACAAGGAAAAATAAACATACAATTTTAAAATGGAATTACTTTTGTTATTTTGTAATCTTTCTCTATAAAATTTTTGAAAAGCAAAAATCGGAAAATTAAGTTTTGTTGCTCATATTCAAAAATATATGGAATAAATAAAAAGATAATTCGTTAAAAATCATAGACAAATCAAATGCAATAATTTGACAGACTTAACCACTGTGTAGGGTAACGTAATATGCGAAATATGATTTATTTCTTTATTTGCTTTTTAAAGTAAACCTGCCGCAAAACAGACAAACAAAAGTCAATGCCATTTCAACTTGCACACAACATTTCAACAAGCACAGTCCACACACACACACACACTCACATACAGATGGGCAGACCTACACTTAGACATTATAATGGGCCGACGCGACTCCCGATTCGGGTACGCTCAAACCTGAGAGTTATATAGCTATACTAAGTATATAAAGAATAGGACAGCCAGCTACTAAATATGCTGCGTGCTAGTAATAAGGCAAATAAAATGACACACACACACACACACAAGTGTAGAGTGTCCTATATAGTCAGCCAACAGATATACATATGTCTAGGTGTTATACACATATATTCCGTAAAGCATTGGGTATACGAGTATCAGGTCGCACGCTCGACGGAGTTTCTGTTTCTGTTTCTGGTTTCGTTTGCTTTTCGTGTGCGAAATCGCAGTTACATGGAGGAGACTATCGATCGGTACTGAGTGCTCCACATAACTGTAACTGTGTTGTATGTATGTTGCCCTTGACTTGATGTTGTTGTTCCTGTAGTGGGTGTAATCAACAATTTGCGACGCTGATTGACGAATGACGGAGGCGCCACAGTTGTAAATTAACTTACGCGCATTCACGCAGCCTGTGAGCTTCTGGGCTTGCGAGGAGGTTGGTAACAGTGCAGTGGGGGAATTGTATACAAAACATTTTTGTTGTGTTCGCAGTTGACAACGACTCGACGCGGCAGGTGTGTTTTTTTTTTTTTGGTTGTCCCCAATGCGAAATGTGAAAATTGCAGACCACTGCAATATAATTTGCCAATTGTGAGACCGCAAATATAATGATTATTATCAATATTGTATTATTGTCGGCTTAACTGTGACACTGGCACGTGTCAAGTTCCAATACATTTTTAATTTACAGTCAATTTGTCTTGGTTTTTCCTTTGCATATTCTTTTCAGTTTGATCACGCCAGGTGTTCATTAAACTTTCACCTTTTGGCAATGGCTTTCAGAACTAATCGCTGAACCCATATCACAATAGATTAGCTTTTTTAAGCATACTATTAGTCAACCACTAAGCCAACGCCTAAGGTTCTCCTACCCATACCCAATATAAACCATTCCTCTTCACTCTTCCCTCCACATTCTGCGTTTTTTAAGCACACGCAACAACGCAACTCACAAAAAAGTTGTCGAAATTACAGCAAAAAAAAAACCGTTCATTTTTTTGCTATACTTTTTTCATTCCTTTTCATTTTGGTATTAGCTAGATTTTGTTGCTATTATTCTTGTAGTTGCTTGTTGTTGTACGAGGGTGACAAATCGCTAATGAACAGCGCACACGGATGTCGGTGGCAGCGGCCCCAAAAAGTGCGCTACAAAATTTTATGCTATGTATTTAATGATTTTATGGCAAATCGAAGTACGAAAAGTGTGATCCTTCTAGCAGGACCCAACTCTAATATATTGACATTAGCTGTGTATTTAAGAATCTAATGGAATTAACTCAATTTTAATGTATGTAGATGAACACATTTTTAAAGAACGCTTTAAACATAGAACAGGGCTAATATTTTTTTATATTTATAGATAAATACTTATTTCTAGACAACCTTGATATTAAACCTTAATCCATATTAATTTTAAGATATTGCTGATAGCGTGATTTAAGTTTTGCAATTGATTGTATATAATTTAAAAACTTGAATGAATTAAAGTCCAACCTTAAGTTAAGTTTGTGCTTATAAAAGGCTTAAAGTTACTGGTTCTCTGAAACACAAGTTGATTGAAACACGGCTTTCAATAATCATAATTAGTTGGTGGCTTAGGATTTCCTGACTACACGAATTGTCGCCATTGATTTGTTTCGTAATAATTAATTAATGTGGCGCCGAAAATTAACATGTAGTTGCAGCCCAAATGACACAGTCGGGACAGGAAGTGTACACTGTACAACACATTAACGATTGAAATTTATTGTGGCCTTATTGATTGTTGCCATTGACTAGATTGCTCGAGATTGTTGTGATTATTGTTGGCCTTTTTGGCCTTTGTTTGCTGTTAACTTGATATAAATACTTCAGCAATATAGAGCACTAGTTATGCCTAATTATAGGTCCACGAGTATCATAAATAACTAATTGGTAGTGAATGCAGCTGACAAGCCAAACCACAGCAGACAATGATTACAATGGTTAAGTGAATACACAATTTGGAACAAGTACATATTATAATTGTGAGCAACATAAAAATATTATTTTGAAAAGAGCTTTACGCCTCCTGTAATCTAATGATTATATTTATTAATCATTCGCTTATGCTCTTATATTTGAATTATCAGCTTTCTTTTTGAATAAAGAAAATAACGAATCTGTTTTTGGAGTTTTCAGTTAAAAATACCAGAGACATTTGAATTTGTTCTTCAATATAATTTGTCAGGTAACTATCGGCTTAAGTTTTAGTTGTTGTTAATATCGTTGCTGAGTTCACTTTCCACACATTTTAGTTTCGCTATAAAGAAACATTTTAAAAAGTCAGAAAAAGTAGATGTGCTTATCGATAAAATTTTGAAGTTTCCTAGAGTAATTCAATCTTTACGCAGAATTGACTTTATGCTGATTTTTTCAGACTTGGACTTGGAAGCATTACATAAAAGCTTTAATTCCGAATTTCGACATAAAAAGTAGTAGGACTGATTTGTAGAATAACCTAATTTAATTGCCAGTATTATTAAATGTGAACTTTTACCTTGTATTGTTCAAAGTTTATGAAATATTTTGTTGAACAACTTGCTTATTTGAAGCAAGATTATTTTTATTCCAGGAATGTTGTTTCTGCAACCATATTTTAGCACTACATAACAATGTACAAAGTTCTTGTCGACAGCTACTAACTGAAAGTTGGCATACGAGTGTGTAAGAAGAACTCGAAATGCAACGACTTGAGTTTAGTTGAGTTGAATTGGAAACAACTGAGCTGTATCAAGTGCAAAATGTACTTGAATATCAACAATCAAATGCAGTGGCAAGTTCTGAGGCAGTGGCAGGTGGGTAACACACACAGGTGGGCGGCAGGCCAAGCCCCAAAGTCTCGAGCACGAGCCGAAGAAAAAGGTGCGCAGGCTAATGAAAAATGCAGCTGCAGCAGCCGCAGCTGACACTGACACACGGAAAGTGCATAAAAAAGGAAAAACCTTATTCCAGCAGTGGCGCTTAGACAATGCAGTTGATTGGCTGGAAGAAGAGAGACATACGTATACAGAGAGAGACAGCGAGAGTGAGAGCGAGATGGGGAGATAGAGAAGATGCTTTGCCATTCAGGGACAGGCATAGAGACATTACAGGCAATTTCACTAAATGCCCCTTACAGTCCCTCCTTATTACGCCATCCCTCCATTCCGTCCCCATCCTGAGCCGGGTGTCGGCTGTTGATGCTTCCATTGTTTGGCTGTCGCAGCCCTGAGGCAAAAAAGCCTCAAGGTGTTCGCAGCTCATGCGGCGCATGGTTCTACTTATGGAGCCCATAACTGGCACACGGCCAGGGACAAGGATGAGGGCATTCTAAAGAGGCTTTGCACTAAATTTGCTACACAAATCAGCATTAAATAGGCCCAGGACTCGGACCTCGGACCCAGGGTCACAGGGCCTGGCATACAACATGGCCCATAGCAGTTCATTAGGGCCAATAATACCATTGGTCACTTCAAAGGCAACCGCAAGATGGTCACGTCTAGTGGGGTTTAAAAAAAAACCCACCAGTTCCCAGAGGACAAGTATTTTATTTATTTTCCTGGAGAATAGTAAATCTCCATTAAATTTAAACAAATTTTGAAAGAAATTGAAAAACGGATATATTTAATACATTTTAGAATTTTGAATATTTTTTTATTTAACATTCCATAGCTATAATTGTAGCTCAAGCCACAAAATAATATATATTATTCTGTCATTCCTAAACATCTGTCTACCAAAATATTTCAAAATCCATATTTAGTAAGAAAATCTTAACTGGTCTTCGGGATATCATAACCAAATTCACAGATTGTGATAGGGGTAGGGATTCAGAAAACAGCTATTGGTTGGAAATTTTATTTTGGTGCCATTTAAAGTTTAATAGTTTTTTTTTATATCCACCTATAAAGAAAACTGAATTTAGCTTTTGTAGTTTCGGTAGCATTTATGGAATTTTAAGAGCAATATAATTTTGCATATTCAGCCAGTCCTTTAGTAGATCGCATAATATTGAATTGTAATGCAGCTTGGCGAGCTTAAAATACATTCAACTCATAACACACAGAAACACATACTTAAACAAATACATACCCATATATATAGTTATACTGAACCACACACACACATACAAATTTCAAGGCTATGCTTAGAGAAACACATTCAACTCTAGGAAAAGGAAAAACCAGAACAGAGAGAAAAGTTGTGAAAAGTCCAACAAAACAATTTAAAGGCAAACAAGTACAAAATTTGTCATCGAGGGAGACCAACTTAGGGATACACTGATAAATATTCACATACACAAAAATCTTGTCAAAAAGGAACTCAATAAAGAGATCTTTCAAGTTACGGACATGTACATCTTTAATCTCTAAAATTGGAAAAATTTAAAAATTAAATTAAAAATTAAAATTATTGATGTTATACACTACGAAATCGACGAATTTATCATGGCTGTGAATCAGTTTTAAGCCGAACCTCATATAAAGTTATGATGCCCATTTTGAACACTTAAAGGTTATGCGAAGAGAGAAAGAGTGAGAGAGGGAACCACAGAAGTGTGTAAGGAAAATACTGTTACGGAACCAGAAAGAATCGCTGATTGTATAATGAAATCGGATTCGGAATCGGAATTGGACCAGCGGCGCAAAGTCTCGAGATATGCGAGAGTGCGGGCTATTTGGGGCTATGGGCAGGATCTAGCTCGTGGTCACCACACATTAAAGTCGTTTTGTTGCTAAATGTGGCCGAGTGTATAAGTAAGTACGTATGTATGTGTTGTGTATATATACACCCCTGGACAAAATAATAAGTACACTCTTTTTTTTACTATCACAGCTATTGTACGTAAATTCTTCATATTTAAAAAATAAATTTGAAAAGGTCATTTAAATTCCGATTGAATGATGAAAAACTTTCCTTAACCCATTAAGTACCCATTGAAAAATTTCGAATTTATGCAAATGTCTACCTTTTTAACTTTTTTCCTCGATTTAAAAAAAAAAGTTTTGATGCAAAAAAGTTCTTCAAACAATACTAAGAGTGACTGCACAAACATTTTTTTTCAAAAATCTTTTCTCTAATATTTTTTAAAATTTATTGAAATTTGCTTAAAAGGCACTTATTGTATGAAAATGACGATTAAGTGACTTTTAAGTAATTTACAAAAAATTATAAAAAATACTAGCGAATGCAGCTACTATTTAAATTGTTTAAAGAAACTTTCTGTAACAAAACATTTTTTTTTAAAAAACGAGGAAAAAAGTGTAAAAATTAGACATTTACGAAATTTTCAATGGGTACCTAATGGGTTAAGGAAAGTTTTGCGTCATTCAATCGAAATTTAAATTTATTTCTTAAATATGAAGACTTGACTTACAATAGCTTTTATAGTAAAAAAAGAGTGTACTTATTATTATGTCCAGGGGTGTATATATATGTTTGTGTTGTGTGAGTTTTCTGTTTCAGGGTGGACGCACAGTGCTGAGCGGAAGTAAACGTTTCTTTCAGTTTTTCTTTCGCGCACTTCCGGCCATGAAATGTAAACGTCGTTTTAGTTTTTCTTTTGTTTTCCGCTGCAAATGAAAATGTCAAATGACTGTCGACTGGCGACTCAGACGCCAAAGGATGTCGAAATGTGCTGCTAATTGAACGAATGTCGCGGACTGATTAAAGAGTATTCCAGCCAGGGCTACTATATATTGTACATATATATACGACCTTTGCCACATTGATTTCTGGTAAACTAAGGAGGAATAGGAGGAGGACAAGGAGTCGAATGCAGTAGAGAATAAAAAAATATGCTACATAATTTGTTCGCAATCAAATTTTGAAAAGTGCTGTGCCAAGCACTAAAACTCAACTCGACTCCGCTCGACAGATCCCATGCTAAGGATAAGAATAATGCTGGGCAGAGACGGGCACAGGGGAAAGTCGGAATTGATGGCGAGAGGTTCGGGTGTTATTCCGATTCCATTTGACTGCAGTTTAGTGCACTTGTTTCGTTTGACTGGCAAAAGGAAATGTCCTGAAACTTGGATAAAACTTTTCGTAGACAAGAAAAGAGGCCTAGATAAAGTTGAATGTCATTGGAGAATATTTTAAGATTTAAGGTTTTGAGTTGAATTAAGTCTTTATATGTTACTATTACTTACTTGAAATGTAAATGAACGTAGATATACATAACGTAGTGTGTGTACTTAAAGCTTACCACAATGTTTAGACACGAATATTTACAGGCGCGAGTGAGAAGAATTACCGCGAAAACTTGAAGACTTGATTTTACATATACGAGTATAATCGTAAAGTGTGACTGATGGAAGACTGGAGTAAAATGGCATTTACTGAGCCTGGCCTTGTATATGGGTTCAAGTATCTATTGGTTTAAGTTAAGATCAGTCTAGCTAGAGATATATGTTGTATTTAAGTGAGTATACCCTGTAATAAGCTATCATATTTCAAGAAGACGTTGCCAAAACCATACAAAAACTAAATAAAGCATGTTGTTGTTGTTAGTTTAAAGTTGGATCAAAGAGTGCACATATGTATGTAAATGTTATTTTTGAGCAGGTTGGCAGCCTCATTTTGAATGCCATGCAATTACTGGCTCATCGGCCCACTTGTTAACAACAAAATAAACAAAGAATCCAAAGTGTAAATAGAAACGACAATAAAATGAAATTGTTTTTTATAATTAAGCGCATGCGAGCAACGCACAAACAGTAAGTTAGTTAGCAAAAAGACTTTTTAAATGCATGTAAAATAGAGAGAACGATAGAGATAGATAAGAGATAGGGAGCAAGAGAGCAAAAGAGTGAGAGACAGCAACAACTGTTGTTAGTTTAATATTTGTAATGAGCGCTAGGCAAATGCAAACATGCAAGACACAATATTTGTTTTTTTTTTTTTTTTTTTTTTTTTTAAATTATACGATTATACGATAGCTGGCCTAACGATACTTTCGATATGCCACACACATACACACAGACACCGTACATACATTCACACATTCACACAGACTCATATATGTAAGCTGTAAGCTATGTACTAAACCTAGCACGCTACTAAGTTCTTAGTCACACAGAGCACGGGCCACAGCACAGAGAGATAGAGAGAGAGAGATAGAGAGAGACAGTGAGTGAGATATACAATATAATATATTTGAGAGAGAGAGAGAGAGAGCATTGCGATTAGACGATTAGACACCAATATTTAAATGTTGAGAAACATTAAATTTTTGACTGTACCTAATATTTCTGATATTATTTTTGGCAAGTGCGTTGCATACTTTAAGGCGTTACAGAGAGAGAGAAACAGAGAACGAGAGCGAGAAAGAGCGCATGATAAATTGTAATTTGATGTCGCGTACCTGCGTTGAGAAAAAATTAACAGTAAGTTGTTAGGTGTGTGTGTGTGTGTATGTGTGTTAGTGTGTTAGTGTGTGTGTATTTTCTTTTATATTTTTGGTGCGTGCTTCGAATAGTCGTGAGACAAAGAGAGAGAGGAAGGTGAGAGAAAAATAGAGATAGAGAAAAATAGAAGAAATGATAAGCAATTTGTTTTATGTACGTGTGTGTCTGTGTAAAATAAAAGCTTTAAGATGAGCGGCAGAAAATGAAAGCGGCTTTATTTTCTCCAAAAAAGTTGCAAGTTTCAAGTGTAAAATAAAACTTAAACATTATAATCAATATGTAGATGTGATGCATTATCAGTCAAGTTTGGTTCTCAAAAACTCGAAATGTATGCAGCAAAATGTTAGCAAACGCTTTAAACTATCCCAGAAAGTATACTTAAAATTTGTGAATATGCTAAGGGGCAGTTTCAGATTTTTTACATTTATTTTTTTAAAATTCAATTATAAAAAAATAATAGCAAAATGGTTCAACAATTGGGTTATCTTTAAAATTTTGTTTCATTGAGTTTTTTTTATTTTGCTAAATTTTCAGCAAGGATCAGTAAAGATATTTGTACATATGGATGGGCCGCAAAGCTAAACTCATAGGCTTGCTAAACTACTTAAACAGATTATTTGGTATGACGTATTTTTATGGATATTATATTGTTGATAATACGCCAGCTCCGACTTACCCAGATTGCTGTAATTGGGCAGATTTTTAAGAACTTACGAAACCCAAGCACATACAAAAGAAAGACCCCAATAACCCCCACTTTTTTTCGTCGCGATATTTTCTTTTAGTAATTTTTATCTTTTTTTTTTGGTATTGTATATATTTTTTAGTTTTCAGCGCTTGCTTCAACATGTGAATGTTCCACAAAAGAAATAAATAATATTTATGAATTGAGCCGAAATTAAAATTTACATTTCAATTTGGGACAAAAGTCGTTTCGCTTTGGCAATCGCAGTTCGATTGCCAAGGCGGAAATTCTATTTATATACATTTTGTAAAACATTCAAATTATGTTTACTTATGTTTACCATCAGCTGAGCGTATTGGTTATTTTTTGTTTGTTTTCTACAATTGACTTTGTGGAACAAATTTCGCAATTGAATCAAGTTGAGCTCCTAGATCGAAAACGGGAATGAGAGGCAAGTAAGCTTTACAGAATCTTTTTGGGAAAACTTGATACCATTTTCATAATTATAGATTTAAATGCATTTTATTGTTGCTTGTTTTGTGTCTTGTGTCGATTTTGTTTTTGTGTTATTGTTGGTGGTATGTTTTGGTTGTTAGTTAATGTTGCATACTTTCTTTTTGTTTATTTGTTGACATTTGTTGATTTGTATTGTATGTTGTTTGGTTTTTGTTGAATGACTACAAATCAATAGAAATTAAGCTTTCGGATGAACATAAACTATACAAATGTAGTATATCTAATTATTAAATAAAAAACTTTATTAAAGTCTATTTAAATGCACACACAAAATATTCCATCCACATCATTGAATATGGCTCATTTTGTGGCTTTGAACTTGTTGAGTTGCCAAATTGATTGAGTGCTTTGTATGTTGTAGTTTGTTGTTGATTTTGTGTACAGACACATACCTTCAAATCTGCAAACTATTTATCACTTAATTATGTTATGCTTATCACTTTGCTATTATTATATTAATTAATATGCGCAAAATTTGCAAGCATAAAATAAAGTAGTAAATAAGGAGACATTTTTAGAAGAGAAGCGGATTAGCATTACTTTACCTATTCTTTTTAGCCCTTGCAATCACTAACTCTTTCGTAAAAAAATCACTAGATTATCCACCAAATTAATTTCCTACGTCACCTTCGTAGACTTATGGGGAAAACAATAAAGATTTGTGTCAAGAAAATCTGTAGGCAGTGCTTTTGAAAATATTTAAATGAACTTTTGGTATTCTTAAAATGTCAGACTCACAAGAATTGGCTACAATACAATCATTAAATGCATTCTAAATTTATTTTATTCTATTACATATATTCAATATAAATTATATTGTATTATAACAATCAATTGTTTTGCGTTGCTATTAAACTGTTGGAGATTTTGAGAACATGTCTGCAAAGTGTACACATATATACATATATATGTGTTATTGTTTTTTTTTTATATCTTAATTAATAATATTTAAAATGCTTATGATTTTTTGATTGTAAGAACGAATATGAAATATTTTGTGTGCACATTTTCTTACTATTGCACTTAAATAAATATAAATATATGTACATAGTATGTATGGGTGTATGGAGATATAGTGTGTAAATGGCATGAGTCTGACTTAAGTTGGGTTGGCAGCTCTTGTCTGCAGTTCCGTCGCGACGGTCGCTTGCTCTCTACTTAGATGGCATCGGGGAGAGATGAAGTACATACATAGGTCGTTCAAATCAAAGCAATGAAAATGCTTGTAAATATTCAATGCAATTTGTATCTTTTTTGTTCCTTCTTTGTTTTCTTTTGAATGGCGAATATCCCGTTAGCTACGTCCCTGCTTTGCAGTTTATAAAATATTTAAAATATTTTATTGGCTTTGGCATAATCAAAATGTTCAAAAGGCTGAGTAACACACCAACAAAGTATTTTAAATATTTTATATGCAAATGCGTAGCAGAAAATTAAAAAAGTACACTAAACAAAACAAAAAAAAAAAAAAAAGAAACAGTTACAGTCACAATTACATATACAGAGAGAGAAATGTGAGTAAACTAAGTAGAGGATAGAGAGTTGTAAAATTATACGCAAAAGCAACGAATTTATTTACAGGCATTTTCATTGTACTTTCAAATTACAACCAACTGCAAGACGGCAACGTAAACGGCACAACGTTGTTGCATATTGTGGCAATTACGCAAGTGTTCATTACGTTACACATACACACAGAAAAAGGATTATGCATGTTGCATTTTTTTTTTGTTTTTTTTGAGCGGTGAATGGGAAATGGGATTTTCTTAGATCTTTTTCTTTTATTGTCACTTACTTCCGGAGGTGGTGGCGGCGGCTCCGGCTGTGGCGCCGGTGGCGATGTTACGTATGTGTTTTTCTAGTTACAAAAAAGAGTTACGTAAACGTAATGTAATGATTGGTTTACGTATTATCGCAACGACATCGAGACGCAAGTGTGTAAGATTGAAAAAACGTAAAAAATACGTGAAAAGAATTTCGCGTTTTGTTTAATGTGTTGACATGTTGAAAACGTAGCATAACGCATGTTACGTACACGTAGTACATAACACGTTACGTAAGTGTGAGCAAGCGAAAGTGACAGCGCGAAATATAGAGTTATATACGAGAGACAGAGATAGGAAAAGAGAGATAGAGAGACGTAAGTGTGTGTGTATGAAAGAGATAAGATACTATAGATGATAAAAAGTATCTATAGATCTATGCAACAAGTGTAAAAATAATAAAGTATCGAGTGTGAACAACAAAGGAGAATCGAGTGAGAGAGTATGAAGTGTATGTGTGTATGTGTGAGAGAGTGAGTGTGGATGTGTTTTTGCAAATTGATTAATGTGCTTTATATTTGTTATGTAGGTAATTTGTATTTGATATTTCATAGCTCGTTTTACTATTTAATTAGGGAGTTTTATGTGAAATATACTTAGTTAGGAAGCGTTACGCTTGATTTTTCTTGATCACTACTTGGGCTAGTTATAGGTGCAACGTGTGTGTTAGAAAGAGGAAGAGCGCATTAGTTTGTTTTTGTTGCTGTTTTTGTGAAGTGAAAAACTACACACGTTGTACTTTTCTTTGGATTTTTTAAAGAGAAAGTTAGAGTTTTGGATAGGTTTTGAAGCAAGTGCAAAGTAGGCGAAAGTGTTTGATCTTTAATTGCAGGGCTGGGGTGGGGTGTTGGGTGGAAGAGTGGTGCGGGTGGTTTTTGAGTAGTACAACTACTTTTAAAGCTAAATGTGTGTTGGGTTAAGTGAGATAGACAGAGACAGATATAGATATATTTAGATATTTAGAGAGTTAAACATTTCTGAATTTATAGTTTGTTAGAAAGAGAGAGAGAGAGAGAGAGAGAGATAGAGATAGAGAGACAGAGATAGAATAAGCCGTTTAGGGGACAGAGTAAAGGGTGGGAAGGTGTGTCTTAGAAGTAGAGCATAAGCGCTAGAGATATATTGTATATTTAATATATGTATGTATATTAAGTACTTATAGAGTTGGAAAATAGGTGTTTTTTAAGCTAATTGTACAGCGCATTAAGTAGTTGGCTGGCAGAGCGCTCAAGACTTGAAATATAAGTATATCTAAAGTTCCATATATCGAATATTATTGATTATTATCACTACTAAGTTAAGAGAACAGTAAGTTAGGTACGTTCCAAAGCGGTTAAAAGGTCTATTGGGGAATCGTTTCAATGCCAAACAGTTTTGGACGCACGCTAAAGTTAGTTGCAAGTTCAAGTTTAAGATCAGGATCAAGAGTATGTAGTATGTAGGTATGTATAAGATTTGAGAAAAACTTGGATGCTAGCAAGTTAAACCTAACGTAGAACTTGTGCTTAACCTCTAGGCACACTACTAATATAAAAGATTTAATTCTTGGATTTGACAAAATTATAATGGAGTGTGTCTTGGATTCAGAAAATAAGACAGAGATAGAGGCAAAGACAGAGAGAGAGATAGAGAGAGAGGGAGATAATGAGAAGTAGATTATGAGAGAGATACAGTGGAGACAGATAGAGATAGAGAGCTTTTTAGGGATAGTCAGATAGTTTAGAGATTCTGGGGCTTAATTCGTATTCGATTTAAGATAAAGTTTAATTGGATTCGGGAATTGGACATTAGAATTTCATTTTATCTGATGATTTTCATTTGACGGCTTTTAAAAAATATTGCGCTCGTTGTTGTTTTTAAAATCTTTCTATTCTTTTAATTTGATATTAGTTAGAAAGCAATTTAATGGTTTTCGTACTTTGCCTTCCTATTATTTAGAGAGAGAGAGTGTGGTATAAATTAATTATAATTTGTTTTTTGATGGTTTTTTTTTTTTAATATTATTACCCATGACTCAGGTGGATAACGAGGAAATGGAGCTATTTCTTTAGTTGCTACATTACTAGGCAACTCAAGTCTTCCACCTAATTTTCGTAGCTTTCTTCTTCTCGCCACCCGAGATTTCGATCTTAGCATCAATGCGGCCTGCATCTTGTTTGTTGTTGTCTTTTGCTTTTGGTTAAACGGTTACGGTTACGGTTACCGTTACGGTAAAACGGTCCAACGGTTACGTCACGTACAAAATATAAACAGCGTCTGTCCTTTTTCTTTTGTTGTTGTTGTTGTTTTTATTTTTAGTTTTAGTTAAGTGTTCAGTACGAAATCAACGGGATGATACAGGTTACGTTTTTAGGAGCTTAAATACGTCAAAACTAAATGTCGTTTGTTAAAAAGTTAGGTCAATCGATTTGGCTGCATCCAATTGCGTAACCAATTGTCACGTTAACGCAACGTTCGAATGAAAGAATACGTAAAATGAGCGCACGTTCGATTAGGCACAAGGAGGAGGATTATAGAAATATATATGTATATATAGAAGCAAAGAGTATTTTAAAAATTTTCGTTTTCCTTTTTGTTTTTTTTTTCTTCTTTATCTAAGTGTGGTGCTGTTATTGTTGTGTTTATTGTTGTTGTTGTTGTTGGTGTTGGTGTTGAGGAACTGCGTCAGTGGTTAAGCCCTGGCGCAGCTGAGTGGCGGGCTGAGGATGTGCTACGTTGATCGCCAGTGGTCGGCTCTGCTCGCTAGCTCCGTTACGTCGTTGTTGTTGTTGCTGTTGTTTTCTCAGCTTCCGCTGCTGCTGCTGCTGCTGCGTCCAGCGATGTGTTGAGCTGCTTGGCTGACTGCTTGCTATGTTATCGTTATCGCTGCTGTTGTCACGTAACAGTTGACGTTATCGTTATCGTTAAATCGCGCACACTTCACGTAACACGTAACGCTAGAATTGACTAGTTCTATGGCAATGACATGAGAATTGATTGTAATGCGGTAATTATTTTATTCTTGCGCGTCTATTGACTTTGTCGATACGTAGCGTAACGTAACGCTCCAGCTGCGTTTGCTACGTTGCGTTAACGTCACGCAGCATCGTATTCGTTGGTGATTTCATTTTCGTTTGTATTTTGGCATTGAAAGCTATAAACATTTATTGATTTCTGTGTATTGACTACTGCCCGCTTTGGCGTAACGTTAACGTAAGCGCACTTTCACGTAACCGGAATTGATTGCCCGACTTTGTCTATGCATTGCCTAACTAAACTACTGCTAATGCGTACGTAGAAAAATTGTCTATCTTAGTTTTATTATGTTTCTCAAATCCTATTGATTAACGTTTAATTTAATTGTTAGTTAAGTTTTATTTTTCGTATCGTTTAGTTGAATTTTAGGCTACGATTTCGATTTACGTTTCGCGTGTAAATGAAAGAAGGCAATGTTTTTGTATTTAAACTATTGTTCAATTAACTTGCTATATTTTGTATTTATTTTTAATCATTTTCGATCACATTTGGTGCGTTTGAGTTTAATCTTTTTTTTTTCGTTATTATTGTTAACAGTTTCTTTTTGTGTAGAAAATATATCTAAAGCTTTTATTACTGCTCCAAAGGTCAACTACAAATTTTCGGCCATGTTGATTGAGAATATATTTAAGTAATTTTTTTTTTTAGTTCATATCACATATGTTGCAGTTATTTTTTTTATTTGTATCGTGTTTACTTTCCATTTTCCATAAACTTGTTTTACTTTAATTATTTGTATTAATAAATAGTAACATGTGGCCTTTCGAAACTTTCTATTTGGTGAAGATATTAAGTTGTTGTAATATAATATATATATGAAATTCCTGATCCTTGTGTCCATTTTATTTCAAAAATTAAAAATTATTTAACTTTTAAGCTCAACTCATAGATTATTTATTCTTGATTAGATTAGATATTATTTTTAAATAAAATCAATTAAAAATCGTTTCAGTTTTTAATGTCAATTTTTAAATTAACCTTTTTAATAATTATATATAGTGTGATTTATTATTTATTTGTTTATTTATTATATATGTATTTTGTTATGACTTTTCATATTTTTTTCGTATTAAAAGTTCTTACTGTGACTTTCATAGCAAAAAACTACTTGTTTTTCTGAAACATTTATTTATAATTATTAAGTAAGTTTGTTCATTTACTAAATTTTTGTTTATTTATTATTTAATTAGTTTTTGTTTCGACAAGAAATAATTTGTTAATTATACAGTTACTATAACATTTAGTTTGTTATTTCAAAAAGATGATGTATTAGTTTTTTTAGAGAACGGATTCACTTTACTTTTGCTTTTCTCTTAACAAATAGCCATATCCCTCTGCACATTATTTTGAATCTCATCCCGAAGAATACTTGTATGTATAAATATAAATGTTAGAATGTCTTGGCACACATATGATCTAAGTGTGTATGAAGGAAATTACTCATTTATTTAGCAAAATTCCAACACTTTGATATTAATTTAATATTTGAGTTGAATCAATTTGCAGTCCATTTGCATTTGGATTCCCATTCCCCGTTTACCCGTTTCCGTTTATAGTCGCAAAGTCAAGAGGAGTGCGAAGTTGTCCAGGCCATTTGCAAATCTCTGGCAAAAGTCTTATGAGAAATGCAAGCATAGCTAATATTTATGGCATAGACTTCTCGTAAAAGCCATGTTACAGCACTGCTAAGCCATAATTCAAACGCCAGTCAAGACTTGCTGCTATCCAGCACTTGCATACGATATGTATGTGTATGTCCAAATGTGTCAGTGAGTGTGTTGTGTATTATGTGTGAGTATAGTACATATGAATGTGTCAGAGACCATTTCGCGGCCCCGAAAATCACAAAAGTTACAGAAAACTACTGCAGCTGTTGGAATTCATATGCAAATGCTGCAACATCAGTCGAGGCTGATTTTTTTGTTGTTGTTGTATTTTCATTCTCATTTTTTTTTTGTAGTTTTAGAGCTGGCGGCAAGTTGCAAGCGCAGCGTGGAGACTGAGAAAAACTGGTAGTTGCGAACCCAAAAATTTCAATAATTCAACAGCGCAAAGCGGAAAAAGTCACTCGTTGAACGATGCAGATGAAATTTTAATGAAATACAGATTCATGCAAAAGCCACACACACACACACACACACACATGATCCCTGCAGTCAGGGCCGTTAATAGACAATAACATGGCGCTCAGAGTCACACACACAGACACAGAAATACAGCAGTCACAGCAGCAGCTGACATAACAAAAGCGACGCCTAAAAGATTGCTACATTTTTGTAATTAAACACAGATACAAGCCCACACACACACACACACCCAAAGTGAGAGAGATAGAGAGAGACAGTGCGCACTGTTTTGGCACTAGTTGTAACCGTTTTGTTGAATGTGAGTCGTACACATGTTGCTGTTGCTGCAGCCAGCAGCAACAATGTCACGCTGACAACATAAGCGCTTCAAAGGATACTATGAAAATTAATTTGCGACCAGATTTCGCCAATGCATGCGTGCCAGACAACTGTGAATATATGAGTACTCCTAAATAGCAATATATTACATACTCGTTTATAAATTTCATTAACACGAAATTGTCATTTTCAATTCGATGTGCTGGCATTCAGGTCAAACCGACAAAGCAAACATTTCATGGCTCCAGTTCAGTTGAGTGCATTAAAAGCGACAATCAACTTTTTCAATTGATTCAAAAAACAATGCATTGCAATGTAGAGTAAAACTTAAATGGATAACTGAAAGTAATTAGCCAGCAGCAATAAAAAAGTTTTAAGTGCTTAAAAAATTAATTAATGCACATATAAACTAAGGAAATATTTAGTAAATTCGATTATAGTTTAAAATCATTAATTTGATTAATATTTATAAACTATTCAGTTTTATTAAATTTGCTATTATATCAAAGATTGTATTATTTATACACCTCATTATAATTAAATTGATTGTAATTTAAAAATTTAATTCTTAATATATTTGTAGGTTTCTTATACAGTTTTATCTTGATACTTATGCAGTGGCTCTGCAGTCCTAGAAATACATATTGAAGTTTAATGTGTTTTATATGATGGCCACCAGCCAAAGTCAACTTTCACATTTAAATGCCATTGCAGTCGAGTTGTGGCCCAAGACTGGGCGAATCAATAACAGGTCAGAGGTTGTGTTTGCACATGGAAATGTTGGCTATAAGGAAGCAATACCAACTGCCAAATAACCGCAAGACGTTGGACAAATCCAATGCCCCGCCCACATTACGACCGTTGCACTTTGGGGCCGTGGTTAAAGCAACGTCGACAAAGTTGCAGACCTTTTGCTAATTAATGCAACAAGCAGTCAATACGAGTGTATTCACTGCTCAGTACTCAGTACTCAACATTCAGCACTGAGCATTGAGCACTCAGCACTTACAACTCAGAATTCAGTATTCAGTATTCAGTACTTAGTATTCAGTTTTCGCATACATTTGAGTATTGCCAATTTTGGCACAACGCCCGTTGGCTTGTTCACATGTCAATTGGGGCTGCTAGGGGTTCGGGCCGAAGGGAAAGTGGGGAGCGAGGGGTTTTATGACTGCCTTGTCTACAGGTAATTAAAACCAGTGAATCGCCTCGAAAAATTTGCATATGCCACTCGCTGTGAGAAATGGCATCTGTCCTCGTTGAAAGCCATGTTATTTGATTGTCGAAAGCAATCGCATATCTTACTCGATGTCTGTGTGTATTTGACTATGTTAGTATGAGTGTTTGAGTGTTGACTGTGTGTTCACTGTTGTTTATTCAACCGTTTGGCATAAGGTTAATTGCGCACAAGTTATTGAGACATTTGAGGTGGCTTAAACAGCTGTTTAATTTGCAGCCAGTTAATTAACATTGGCATAAGGAAATGTCGCAAGCTGCTTAATTTCACAGAAATTGAATATATCAGAAAAGCGAAACAAATAAACAACATATTGGCGAAATCCGTTGTGGGAACAGCATCACAAAGTTTGGTCCATAAAACTGTCACATGCAATTGAGTTTTGAGAGGACCGCCTTATAATTTGTGACTTTTTAAATGCTTTTTATTGTCGATGGCAGCGACAACAATCAGGACACACACACACTTACACTCGCACATACGCACACACACATGTACATATATAAAATACTGGAGATAAATGTTTGCCGAAAGAGGCGGAGACGAAAGGACACGACGTAGACAAAGCGAACGGGGAACGAGCCAAAAATCGAAAATGAATTTAAATGTGGCTTTATAATAAACGCAACTCGTTTATCTTGTCTCAGTTGCCACAAAGATTGTAACTGCAGGGATGTGGATGGACTCCCTCCATGAATTATGCAACCGAAATTCAATTTCTCAGCATGGCAGCCGCAAAGTAAATGCGATAAAAAAGGAAAACAAAATCAACTGTCGCTTAGCGCTTGGCACTGCCCAACTGATTGTCACTTAATTGTGACTTGTCATTGAATATAGTATGAATTAAAGGGTCTGAGCGAGACAGAACCAGAGCGAGAGAGAACGTTGGCAAATGGGGTAACTGGGACTTCAATATGTCACTTACAATTACGGCAACAACAATAAAGAACCGAACGACAGGCCTGACAAACAATTACGACAACAACACAAAAACACGAAAACACAAAATAAAAAAACAGAGAAAACCGAACCAAACGAGTCTCCTGTGGGCCTTGGTCAGCAACATGCACCGCGAGTGAAAGGGACAACACGGCGTCAAGGGAGACAGAGAAGGCGGGGAAGGGGCAGGGGCAGGGGAAGTGGAAGCATGCCACAGGCGACAGTTTGAGTAATTATTGAGACTGCAATTTTGGAACGGCCATCGACAACAGTCGCATTTTTTTGGCAGCCATCGCGTAATTGAAAATTAAATTGCTGCTCGATGACAATTTTTGCACTGAGAACAAGGGAAGGGAAGGGAAGGGAATATATGTCTATATCGGGCTGTGCACTTAGGCGTTAACGTTAATTTGATTCATTCGTAGATCGACAGTTTAATGCTCTGGTTTGTTGCAAGATACATACATATATATTTATATCTCATGGTCAGCAAATTGCATGCGATTTTATCGAAATTGCTTGCAAAAGATTTTTAATCATCGATAAAAGCAGGAAAATTATAATTAAACGTACCCTGTGAACCATCATTTAAAATAGTTGTCAATTAATAATAATTGAATTATTAAATGTGAACCAAGAAAAAAGTTCTTAACCCATTTATTATTTAAAGTTTTATATTTGAGGCCAGATGATCTGTTATCAATATCATGCTTTGATCTAATCTTCCTTTTCATTCATTAGATATCTACGTTTTTTATTGTTATTTTTTTGCATTTACCCTTAGTGCAGGTTCATAAATCCATATTATATTTGATTCTTAAGTTTAAATTTTAAATCACCGCTGCAATTCAAATGTATACAAATCTCTTTAGAATTTTACAAGTTCTTTTCACACAAAAATGATCTTAAGGGATTGAAGAATATTTAGATAAAGTCTTACGACAGTTAAATTTCTGTCTAAAAAAATTCAACTAAATCTCAATGTATCTTCCAGGATATATAAAAAATATTTTTTATTCATATGTATAGCGGCATTTAACGCTAATAGAGTTGAATATCCCAATGTCGTCATCTTGCTTAGGTGAATATTCATGGCTAAGAGCCCATCTCAGTCATTTCTGCTTAGTCACACACACTTTCACGAACTGCATACATACATACATATTTTTACACCTTTTGCTTCTTTACCTTTTGGCATTTTTATAATGTAGTCTTTGTAGTTCTCTTTTGTTGTTCTTCTTCTTGTTATTCGTTGAGTTTTTTCACATTTTTGGCGTCCGCCATTTCGCCGCACACTTTTTCCACTATTTTCCAGCTAATTTACTGGCTGTTGTTTTTGTAGAATTTATACTGTATATAACCTATATGCGCGAGGGAAGGTTTCTAAGTTATAGACTTTGGCAAACGAATCAAAGTTAATATTTTTCACTCTGTTGAATAAACTAAAGTCAAAATTAGGGGTTGTTAAAAAAATATCTTTTTTTAACATTATCATCTGATTTCTGATTATTTTGAACCATTACTAATTATGACTACTTTTCAGACTGCCCTTTTACACTATGTATGAGTATATTTATATGTACATATATATATTTATAGATATGTCTCTTTTAGAGACTTGAGTGGCCACTCACCAAGTGCAAAAGAGATAGACAAGGAGAGAGAATTAGAGAGAAAGTGTGGGTGTGTGGAGAATATAATAAATGTTAGCCGCCATTTGCTTTTGCTGTTTGCTTTTTTGCAACTAATTTCCGTCGACTTGCTATAGAGATTTGTCTTTGTTTAATTTCTGCAGTTTTCTATTTTTTTTTTTTGTCGGAAGTTGTTGTTGTTGTTGTTGCAGTTTATGCAAGACAAATAATTGCGCAGCGTTAAGTTTTTTAATTTGCTGCTGTTGCTCGTTAAGTGAAAATGAATGAATGAATGAAACTTTCAAATCGCAAAGCGGCAATGCCACATGCTTCATGCCCCATGCCGCACCACTCGACTTCCGCTTCCACCTTTGGAGCCATTGGATGTTGCACTTTTATGACACACTTTCGGGTACTGCCTTTTGCCTTTTACACAACATTTGGCAAGCGGCGCCACGTTTAAAAGTAGAACGGGTTTGGGGCGTGGGCGTCTTTGAGCTTGCCAAGCGTTATTATTTTTTTTTTTTTTGGGGCGTCACATTATCAGATACAAAGGCACATTATGCGCTTCCGATTTACTGGTGTTGTTGTTGTTGTCGCCAGTTATGGCATCGCAACAAAATGAGGTTAGCTAAGTTGGCTGAATAAAAAGATATGACACATTTTTGTGATACCAACTCTCGCAATCGAAAGCTTTTAGAGTTGCTTTAATTGAATAACAAAATTAGAACAACGATGTTTTAATCTAATTTACCTTCTATCTGCTATATTAAACCTGAAATACTTAAAAAGAAACCGAGTTCGAAAAGGAAAAACAAGCCCTTTTCGATCGGAATTGGGAACAGCAAATAGTAAATCATTCGTTTTAGTTTCGTTTTAACTTTTTAAAGCGTTCGAAATTCAATTTCAAAAATAAATGAACACGTTGTTACACTTAATTCCAAAATTTGAGTTACCCCTAATCACGAATATCAGAATACCAGGAATATCAAGCACGAGCAATTTTTGATGAAACCTAAATTCTTGAAGAAATTTGATTCTTAACACTGCTCAATATAATTGAAATGCTTTCTAGCACTTGGTTATTCATAACTTCTGAACACTTTATAGACCAGAAGTAAGTTAGATAGATAAAACATATAGATCTTTGATGGAATACATAATTTAGAGTTCACTTTGCAAGCACTTACAGCTGAGACTGGGAATGTCATGCATAGTTGGGATAACACAATCACACGCAGATACAAATGCAAACACAAGTACAGACAGAGATACAGATAGAGATATAGATACAAATAAAAATACAAATACAAGTACAATCCGATGGGTCGAGTATCTAGATTAGCTGGTCTAGTTGCTCGGATTTACCTCGATGTGCTCGCAGACGCAGATTCCCTCCTCGCAGTAGGCGCAGAGTTGCCACTTGCGACCGTTGGATAAACCCTTGAACAGCAGCTGCGGCTCATCGCTGACCAGCGGCTCGTACTGCGGCGTCTGCTGGAACTGCAGCTCGCGGAGTTGTCGCTTCAGTCCGCCGGTGACGCCACCCGCCTCGCCCTGCTCGAAGGCGTCGCTGCGCCGCATGCGATAGACGCTGCACTTGCGCTCGAGCGGACCCGCAGGCGGTTGCATACTGTCGTCTGCGTCCTCGTCGTAGGCATCCGTGGCGGTCAGCGGCTGCACCTCATCCACGTCGGCGGAGGCGTCCTCGCCGCGGCGCAGCTTGATGGCCGCCACGTGACCCGGCGAGGCCATGGGCGTGGCCGGCGTTACCATGGCCACAAACATGGCGGCGGCGCCCGTTAGCTCCAAGTCACCCTCAGTCGCCGCTGCCGCCGCTGCTGCTGCTGCTGCGGATGTGCTGGCAGCTGTCTCGGCGGGCGACGTTGGCGGCGTTGGTTCCATCTGTGAGACGAGCGGCAGCGTTGCCGTTGCCGACTTGTGCAGCTGTCCCGCTCCCGCTGCTGCTGCCGCTGCTGCTGCTGCTGCTGGATGGAAGCCAGCGCTGCTGCCGCTGCCGCTGTGGCGATGCAAAAGTTTCGGTGAGACGCGTCCGTGTGAGGCGGCAAACTGCTGGTAGGGCGTCTGTATGGGTGGCCCGCCTCCGTGCAGATGACTGTGCGGCGGCTGTGGCTGCATGTGATAATGCCCATGTCCGCCCAGCTGGGTGTTGGTGTACGTGTTCTGGCCATAGCCATGTGGGTGCGAGTGCGAGTGGGAGTGGGAGTGAGAGTGCGAGTGAGAGTGCATGCGCAGCTGCAGCACCGACTGCGTGTCGCCGTTGGCCTCCTCGATCGGCAGCAGGGAGCGGGATTGGGTGTAGGTGGCGCTCAGCTTGCGTCCCTGGGGCTGCGGGGCACGCAGATAGTTGGTCGGCAGCTGGTGGAACTGCCGCGACTGGCTGCGGGTTGGCGTCGAGGCGCCGCCATCAGCGGCCCCGAGTCCCACGCCAGGTGCTTTCGGTGGATGTAGTTTCGCTTGGATTAGTTTGTTCTTCTTCTCCTGACGCTGCTTCTGGCGCGCTTGGCGCGAGGCCAACGAGGCGCCGCCAGCGGCTGCATACATTTTGCTCGATTCGAGTCTGCTACGATGCTAAGGTGTAGCTCTGGATACACTTACTTATAATTTACACTTAATTAACATTCGGTTTAAGTTTGGCTTTAACCATACTTTGCACTTTACTAAGCAATCACTAATCTCATTGTCTAATCGTTATTTCTAAGATATACAACACACATTTTCAACATATTTGACTTTAATTCTTACGGTTTTCGGTTTAAAACTCACTTTGATTAATTCTAACCTCACTTTATTCAATTCTAACCACACTTTTCTCAATTCTAAACTCGTTCTCTACTTTTCTAACACAAATAGTTATTTTAATAATCTCCCTCGTCAGTTTTAGAACTTATAAACTCACTTTAAACAACTTAAACCTCCCTTCTCTCAATTCTTATGTAAATTTTTGGTTTTCTAACCTCACTTTTCAAGATTTTTACTTCACATCTCTCAATTCTAACGCCAATTTTCAATATTCTAGCACTTTTCAGTTGCTCATATAAAGTCTGTGTAAAATAAATTTCAAAATTCTTAGCAAAAATTTCTTTTTTGTTGTTGTTGTTGTTGTTGATTTGTGGTTTTTTTATGTCTGTCTGTTGTCCCTGTAAATGTGCCTAATAATGTTCCATGGGTCTTCTTCTTGTGTGCTCTGTTTAATTATGGTTTGTTTTTGGTTTCGTATATATTTTCGTGTCTGTTTGACAAAAATGATTGTACTTTGGATTACTTGCTTAAGCATCAACCGAGTTACATACAAAATCGTTGAAATGAACCTCTTGAAACCATCGAAAGTAAAAAATGTTGAACAATCGGTTAATTATAAACTAACTAAATAGAAGCCTGACTCAACTTGGGCTACACTATACAAATAAATACAATTTGTGCATATTTCTTTTCTTGTTCTCGTTTTGTTGTTGTCGATGTTTGTTTATCAAAATATAGATTTATTTATATATATGTATATATGTGTCAAAAAATTTGCTATAGCTTTGATGTCTATTAAAAAAATTTGTTTATTTATTGGGCTTTTTTTTGGGTTTTTATAAATACTTTGACTCTCTTATAACTTGCTTATAAACATTTCAAAAATATGCTCTGTCTCACAATCGAATTGCATATTGTCTGTATATTCTGCGTATTCTTTCTTGGAGCAATACTTCACTCAGGGCGTTAAAACAAAATAATTAAATGAATACATATATATTTGTTGTTTGTTGTGTGTGTTTACTAAAAGCTGCCTGGATTACATATAAAATTTACTTTGAATATTTAATAATATATATATTTGTTTTGTATTTGTCTAACTAGTGTTCGTTACAGTACAAAAAGCACCTAAATTGTTAGCCCACATTTACTCACACACAAACTACTACACACGTAAACAATTGAATATAATTTTATTATGTATTTATATTTGTCGATTTCTTCAATAGCTTTTGTTGTTGTTGTTTGCTTTTTATTTTGGTCTTAAGATAAGTTTAACATGGAAGCGTTCTAAAGCCCGTATTCATTCAGTATTCTTTTCCTATTTTTGTTTTTATTTTTATTCTATATTTTGTTAGTCACACACATGCACAGTTTTGGCCAGTTGATTTACACACTCAGACACTCTTTAAGCCTTAAAACACATTTGCTGGACTACATTTTACAACTTGGCTTTGTTCTCTAAATTATAATTAAATGGTTGCCATCTTTTCTAGCTTTGTTGAATTTCGATACCGCAACATTATCTTTTTTTATCTAAACTTATTCATAAAGACGGATTTGCTGCAAGGAACACGACGATCATGTAGTAAAATTACTTAAAATTAAAATGAACTATATATGGTAGACATATATGTATATTGAACTTTACAATCTATTGACTAGCCTGTAAAATGGTTAACAAAGAGCGTAGAATAATACAGATTGATTAAGAGTTATAAAAATAGAAACAACGTGATTGCAAAGTTCTCATTGGCAAGCCCCAAATATGGGCAAGTGAATATATAAAAGTGTTAAGATATTTAAGATGTCAGATTTGCTTAAAATACTATTTGCTTAAAATTAGACTATACCTTTCAAAATAATTTTAAATTAATTCCCAATTCGTCAAATTAATTATCAGACATTTGCACCTTTTTGTTTTTTGAAACAGAAAATCAGTTAAGATAATTTTTATAATAAATTAATAAAACCGATTGGGAGAGTGGTTAAAGATGTTTGAAAAACATATAGAAAATCACGCTGAAATCATGTCATCTTTCCATTTATATTCATATTCATATTTTTTTACTTTTTTCAATTGCATTCAATTCCCAACTCATCCATCATTAATCAATTTCACAACTCGTTATGGATGATTTGCTGAATAAAAAATAAAATATAAATAATGACGAACAATCTTTACGCTTTGCCACGCCCACACCAACAAAAATTCCTTTCAAAAGGGCCATCAAGCAATCAAAATGCGCAAACTTTTCGTTTTGACTTTCACTTTGAATCCTTCGAGATGTCTGACAAAAGTTTTAAACTTTCAAACTGCCAAAAAAAGAAAAAAAAAACAGGCCATGAGTTTTCATTTTTTCGACCGCAAATTTTCATCGCCCAGAGCTTAAAGTTTGGTGTAAAATCAGGCATAATAACCAAGTTAACGATGCGTCAAAGAGTATTAGAATTTCTCGTGTGTCTGGGAGATATTCCTGTTAAAAAAAGTGACAAGAACAATGCTATTTCTGCTCTGATTGCATATATTTTCCTTCGGTTTCCTTGCAACTTTTTAACATTTCATTTCATTCTTGTTTGCTTTAACATTGGCACATGCAGTTTTGTCGTGAGCACGCAAATTAAAAAAAATGGTTCACTTTTGGGCTGTTGTAACCTTAACATTTGCCCTGATGACACGACGAGGATAAGTTCGCTTGGGTTCGGTTCGTTTCGGTTTGTAGGGCAAAGGCCGAACTACATTCAACACACATTCAGGGTCATAATAAGCGCTAACATATCCTTTTAAGCCAATGCCGCTCCACCTTACCTAATTTCATTTCTCCACTCGCTTTTTCGCTTTTGCAGTTTTGTCCTAACTAATGTTTGTTTCTATTCCCTTTTTTTCCTTACAATACTCGCAAGTGGCGACAATGTTTAGGCCCTTAAAACACTTTGTTGTAGGGCGTGTGTTTATATAACAATTTGTTGATGCCTTTTGGCCCAGCACACGCACTCAAGGCTAATTAAAACTCTGACCCCGGCAACGCCCGTATTAAATTCTGGGGCACCCGCAGCCAAATTCAACCCGATGACGACGTTGGCCAAAGCCGAGCATGGCCAAAACATTTTGTAGTTACCCTATTAGCTAGTCCTTTAACTTTATTGTTTCAGTTAAATAACAAATACATGTATTGAAATACGAACATGAAGAAGTGTTTAAAAGTCAAATTGGTATTTGACCTTCTATTAAAAATAAAAATAAGCAGTTGTTTGATACAGTTTATAGCGCAGTCCTTATTTCAAACAGGGACCACAAATACGTATATTTCAAATATGCTCAATTAAATGGGAATTTTTTTGTGACAATTCGTGTGCCAATTAAAGAATAAATTGCACATTGGACGGCGTGACAGTTGGAAATATATTTTGCGTGTTGACCACATATTAAACAGGCTAACGGAAAACCTGATCCAGGTAATATGAATTTAGATGACAGCAATTAATGCTCTGAATTGGCGCATTCAGTAGTCGTTGGCTGGGTTACAGAAAAATCGCTAGTTAAAAAATCAATACCGTGAGCATTGCAAACTAATAGCAATTTGTGGACTAAACGGCGTTTGCTAACATTTGGCAGTCAGTGTAAAGTGCGGGCGACCAACTGAGTAAGCAAATACACGGCCTTAAATTATGCAAGTTAGCTAATTACAGTGCGATGCTGTTGGTTGTTTGTTGCTGGTCAGGCGTGTGTCATTATAGTTAAAAAGACCCACAATTGTTTTGTGGCACTTCCAACACACCCACACACACACATACACGTACACACCACACGCATACACATACACATACACATACACATACACATAAAGGAATGAGTCAACTTGTGCATAGTTACGCAAATCGAGCGAGCCGACTGGCCACAGGAGACACTACTGTATCAAGCGTCTGCCAGTCAGAGCCAGAGTCAGAGGCAGACTCAGAGACCGATGCAGACAGACAACGCGGCGTATACGTCATGTGGCCTGGCAAAAGAGCTGCAACGGCAGCCAAAGGTAGGCAAGCAGCACAAGCGATTCGCTTTATTCATTCATGGCGCATGAATATCTAAAAACCACACACAAAACCCCATACAAACTGGTAAGTAAACACACGAGGGCATTCCGAGAATCTTTCAGATTGAAATACCTTTCTGGTCTCGAAGAGAAAACAAGTTCATCAAGACTTGGCTAGAGATTTTATTTTTGAAACATGTCACAATCGTCAACTGTCTTAAAGTTATTTCCTTTATCTAGAAAACTATTATTGTTTGGTATGTTTTATGTCTTTAATAATAATTAACTCATTTATACAACATTTATTTCATTAAATTTTATGCAATTTAAAAAATAATTTATTTTTACAAAAAATATTTAAAATTTTTGAAGAACTTTTTTTTGTGTTGATTTATCTTTGTTAGCGATTTGTAGATCACACCTGATTAATACTATTCATGAATCTGAACCGTATAAAACTCGTGTTGCTTAAAAAGTTAAAACAACACTAAGTAGTCTTATGCCAATCCGATCTTGATAATTTTAATAACTTTTACCACTATAAAAGAAATAAAATAAATGAAAATAAAAAAATAGATAGCTTTGAAATATTTGTAGGGACTTGTCGATTTTAGTGAGATTTCAAATTAAAGAACACAAGCGATTAAGTCATTTTTGCGTCAGTTTACCCGTGTGTGCAATATGCGTACAAACAGACACTCACACACACGCTTACACACAGACGGCGAGGAAGGGAGACATTCGCCCAAGCAGGGACCGCCCATTGCACTATGGGGCAAAATCCGAAAATTCGAATATTTAGTCATTTTATCAAAGTATTAATTTTACAATTTTTTTTGTGTTAACATCTTAAGAAAACTCCAAACTGTAAAGTTCAGCACTAAAAATGTTATATAACGGACCAATGTTAAACCTAAGAGCTGTTGATTTAAAAAAAAAATTTCTTGAAAAAAAAATATCAACTTTGCTGAAGAATTTAAAAGTTGCTTAACGAGGCTTAATGTACGTCCAACTGTGTGTCGTAGACCCATTCATTATAGTTTAAAGGCACCATGTCTCAATGTGAACAATCTGCGACAATCTGCGCAAATTAATTTTTTAGGAAGTAACCTTACATTTTTTCCAATTCTGATTTGCTCGCTTGTCGTATGAGGTATTTGACCAATTTTTGAGGTATTTATTAATAACTGAGGTATTTATTAATAACTGAGGTATTTATTAATAACTCAAATTTGGAAAAGTGGGCGTGTCAAAATCCCGTCCCTCAATTTTTTTTTTTATGCACAAGTACTCTTTTTAATTTTTCCTAATAATTAACCAGGTCAAATCTTGTTATTTGGAATTAAAATTATGAGCTTACTTGTTACCCACACAAATAAAAAAAACTAAAATTAAGGGCGGGGGTGGTGACACGTCCACTTTCCCAAAAATATTTCTGAGGGTGTACATAACAAAAATACAAAATCGCATTAAGAAATCTAGCTTATTTTAAAAGTTATTAATAAAAATTCGAAATATTGGATTTCGCCCCATAGTGCATTGGCAGCCGTCAGACCGCACACTTGCATACACACACACACACACCACACACACACACACATATGAACTCATACAGTTGTGGCAGCTGTGGCACGTAAAGTTGTCCACGCAGCAGCGGCGGCAACAGCGACAGCGGCATTTGGCGATGGCTTTCAGTGCCGCCGTTGGCATTGCCGCATTTGGCTTTTGTGTGTGCTTGTTGAGATTGAAATTAAAATTTAAATTTATTTTAAGTTGACTTTTGTGGCGGTTTTTGGCCAACGTTTTATTTGTTTCCAGCTTTTAATTTTAGTTGCTACAAAATGGTGCACACACAAGTATCTGCGTTTGAGTGCCCCCAAAGTTGAACATTCTATGCTAATTTAGTGTGAGCTTAACTGGTTTGTTCTGCCTGCTGTAAGTAATTAATACTCTATGCTCTGTGTTAGTATAGGAAAACAAATAAATACATACAAGTTGACAATTATCAATTGTTAGCGATTGACCGTAAATGTACACATTCCTACGCAATCAAATGTATATATGTATTTTATTCATATTAATTTTATTATGCATATTTATCATATTGACATTTCCCATCAAAAAAAATTCTGTTAATTTTCTCAATTTCATTTTAAATATTTCAATCTATTTTAAAGCTTTTTAAATCATACGATTTTAATTTAAAGATTTGCGTTTTCCAAAATTAAGCTGCGATAGCAAAATAATTAAAATTATATTTTTTAAAGTGAAATATATATTGTATAACAGAATGAAAATAATTTTTATTCCGAATAGGGTTCAACTAGAGAAATCGCTTTAAATTTTTGCTAAGCAGCCAATATTGTGTTTGGAATGATTGAATAACATATTCAATATCCAATATGAAGTCTACAGGTTATTGACTTTCCCTCCGTTTTCCATTATTATATTTTGGGTGTCAATTTTTCAATATTCTTTGTGACGAACTACATATACACACACACACAGAAGCACATATGACAGCACTCGAGGGCGCCAAACTTGGTTCACTTTAGTATAAACAATTTCAAAGGCATCGCCATGCAAATTTGTCAATAAAATCGACACACGCACACAAACACACACCGATAGACATGCGAGTAAGAAGAAGACCACGAATTGAATGGCTGACAGGCATATGTATTATATCCTTATATGAGGAAACATGTAGGGAATGTTTATAACCAGAGTCAGCTCCGGAAATATTATTGATTATCGCAACGTTTAACATTTTTTTTCTACTCTCATATTCTATTATATTTTACCATTTCCATTTATTACTATGTTTTACTTGTGGCACGCGCTACATGTGCAAGAAAACATATTATTTTGATAGCAACTATTTGCACCTCCCCCCAACCATCCAGCGATCATTTGGGCCATTTTGGTATTTTTGGCAACAAGCCGTTTGATTTCTTATGTAAGTGGGGCAAATGGCAATACGCAACTTGCTGTGGCTGTTGTTATTTTTGTTGTTGTTGTTGTTGTCGTTTTTGGTGGCTTAATAAGCAGCTATCTGCACCACATGCCCCTCCCCCCTCTCACCACTCTGCTCCCCAACTACATAGCTTGACTGCCTGCTGCTGTCTGTTCCTATTTTAGCCCTTTGCCTGTCTACTTCCGTTTCCGTTCGCGTTTCTCTCCGTCGACACTTGAGGCAGACATAACTAGTTGGCAAGGGCGTAGTTTGCTGCCTGGCAGGGGCTAAAGGGGGAACAGATGGGGTTGTGACTGTCATTCATAAGTTTTGAGCTTGATATCAAATTTAGGCACATTTTTAATTAAAGTGTTAGGCTGACTGACTGACTAACTAACTGATTGACTGACTGTCTGATTGACTGAGTGGCGTGCGGGGGTCGCTGTTTTGGCACTTGAAAGTGAACGCATTAAGTGCTGCCACTTGCATTGTTTTCAATGTTTTCTTTTAAAATAGCAGTTGAAATATAGTTCAATTATTATTGCACAAATTTAAAAACGTTTGAGCCCAAGGCTTTGGTTCGAAAATTGGTTAATTATATTTCAATTGTTATCCATTTCTTTACATTTTAATGTTTTTAAATTGTTTAGTTAAAAAATCCATTTTCTTAAAGAATTAATGTAACTAAGACTATTTATTTATTTATAATTGAATTCAATACTTTATGTCCGAAACATTTTTTTTTTGTTCAAGGCAAATAATTTAGAAAACTTAAAAGCAAATTTAGACAAGTTTTAAACAGAAATCCCTCTCAGCCAAATTTCAATACAAACAAATTCTTCAGAAATTTATTTGCAGTTCATATTTATTTCTTCTATAACCAATTAATTTGGACAATTAAATAAAAGGCATTTTTAATTTGTAAAATATTTGGAATTCAAAATTAAATTTTTTTTGTATTAAAATATCCAAAACTTCTAAACTAAGGCTACCCAATCCAACAATATTTCACTAGTTTTCGCAATACTAGCACTGGATAAATGTATTTTCAATACTAATATTATATTATTAGATAAATTTTAGTTTAGATAAATAAGTAAATAAATTTTATTCAACTTTGATTTTTATCAATGATTGATTTTATTGAAATAATACATTATTTCTTTAAATTTAGATCGATCGATTATTTTATAGTGAACAGGTTGTACAACCAGGCGAATGCGTTATATCATTTGGTATAATTTCTGCTTAATTGAAGCCGTTAAGACCCCCTGCAGAATATGGATACTGAAAGACTGAGAGAGATAGAGTGAGTGAGAACGAGAAAGAGAGAGAGAGTGCAATGTTGCATAGAATGAGCATCAGATTAAGACAAAGCACCTATGCAAGGCAACAGGCAGTCGGGCAGCTTAATACAAAGCAAACAACAGCAACAACAATTGCAATTGCAAAAGCAACAACATGAACAATGAACAATGAACATAAATAACAACACCACCATACATATAACAAGAGGCGCAAGTGAGCAAAAACCCTTTGGGCAAGTCTCTCCACTGGCAATTGTCCCAAAGGGGGATGGGGGACGGGCGACTGGTCGGTTGGTTGACGGGCCTGTTGGCCATTTAGCCATTTGGCCAGTTTAAAGCGCAGCGATGTGCGCTGGCTCCCTGGCAAATGGCAAATGGCGAATGGCGATTGGAATAAACTACTCGTACACCGTGAAGCCGCTGTGTTTATTGCCTTTTATGTGCTGCCTTAATGGCTACATTTGGGCCGGGATGGGCCGAATCGAGTGGGCTAGTTGCCTTTGCCATTTGCAAATAAAATTCAGTTGCAGCCCTCGAACTGTTGATGACAATAAGAAACATTTTCGAGATATGAAAATTGCAATATGAAAATTGCGAAAAAACAACAAATTAAACTTCAAGTTTAACGTAACGTAAAAAGTTATGAATTTAAGCTGAATTTTTGTATAACTTGAAGCTGCTTCTTTTTATGACAATAAGACCTCGCATTTGTCCATTTGCCACTTAATCGATTATCATAATAATGGAAATGCAAATAGCTAAGAATTATTATGGAATGGTTTTTACAAATTGTTGTCCATGGCCCATAAAGTACGAGTTTGTCTTCCAACCAACTGCAAAATAAGTGCACTCGACTCTACATTTTCCACTTGAAACTTGCAGTTGACTCTGGAAAACAACCTCAGTTGTGTCTCACATTTTAGCTGACCATTTTTGCTATTGTTGTCGCCGAGTGGGCGGAGAATTTATTTTGCATCCTTTTTTGCATTGAGAACACATTTTGCAATTTATTTTGCTTTGTGTATTGAGGTCAGCTTTGTCGGAGCCTCCTTTGTTGACCAATAAAAAATGAGGTTAGTTCTGTTTAGACAGCTTGGCCCGAAGGCAAGCGGCTGCATGAAATCAGAAAATCAGAATAAAAAAATGTATATGTATATTATATTATACATAACCTTTTTGGCCGCAACAAAACAAAGGGACACAAACAATGCCTGGGTCAGGTCAGCATGAAATGCTTGACATATTGACACACTTGGCGTATGATTGATTCTGCTGATTCAACCCTCGTCACCAGGTCAGAGCCTTTCTCCCCTACTACTAATTGGCATTTGATATATGCTTAGTAATTAATACTCAGACCAGTCGCAGCACTTGTTGAATCAACAGAATTCAAATCAGAGAAGCAGAATCAGCAGTTATTTGTTGTCGCAATCCCAGTAAACCCTCGAGTGGCATGCTACATGATATTGCCACAATATGCCTAACAGAGCGGCCAATAAATAATAAAATAAGTAAACAAATTCATAGCTATGTCAATACTACATCGAACAACAAACAAATACCACACAAAAACAACAGCCTGAACAAGCTGAACAACCTGAACCTGAAAACCTCGTCATTGTCATTGTCATTGTTATCTATCCTACAACACGGCGTATCCTTCCTCCTTTTTCTCTCCGCCACGCCCCCGCTTTGACAATGTTTCTGCCACTCAAAGTCAGCAAGGCAACCAGGTGAAAATCGGAAAAGCAACGCGTTATGCAAATGTTGAATGGAAAATGCTATCTTGTTGACGCTCTGTTGTAAATTCAACATGAAAATGCCATGTTGACTGACCTCACTCCCCTCCTACCCCTCTCACCCACTCAGTTGTACATTCAGAATATTCAGACATGTTTATATAAATCACCAGATTAACAAGTTTAATCAAGGGAATTTTCGATACGTTGGTAGATTAAGTATTGTCAGTAACATAATTTGTTTAAGTTTTAATCAGATCCTAGGGAAGAAATTCTCTCTTTTTCCTTTCAAAAACATAATCCTCGAAAAACAATTACCCCACCTAAGCCTACTTAAAATAATATTTTACATTGCATTATTTAAGCAAATATGTCGAGATGTATGTATATAATGAACAAGGTTGTAATTTATTTGTTGAAAGTTAGGTATTTTATAATATTTGAATACAAATTAAAAATTTAAATATTCTTATTAAAATCACTGTTTAAATACAAATATGTATTTAATATCTGAGAAAACAAAAAATTTTAAATGTAAAATCAGAACAGGACGGAACAAAATGCAAAGCTGCACTCTTCTTATTTTCCTTTTTAGGGTAAGAAGCAGATCATTCAAAGTGGTAAAACAACAGGCAATCTGTCAACTTTGCACTCAGAACTTGAATAATGCAAGCGAATTGAGCAGACAGATATTTAGACGGAATACCTGAATATTTGACTCGACCTCGAAAATGTATCTTCAGCTCACTGCACTTGTATCTAGAAGTGTTGTTGTTGCTGTGGTTGCTGTTTGTGCTCAGTTCGAGATGTGCTCAGATGTGAAAGGAGTGCAAATTAAGTGCACTTTAAGTGCCATCCACGTCATTGGCAATGGGTAGGCGGATAAGTACGAGTACTTATAACAGGTCCTGCAACATACTACATGCCACATGCCTGCCTCGTGTGTCTGGGGAGAACATAACCCAATTAGTTGAGACTGGCCACGACATATGCCAATTCATTTTTGGCATTAGCCAGCAACGACCTTTTTAGCTGGTCACAAATGATTCCACAATTTGCCATATGCCACTTGTCGCCCGCTGCCTGCCTCATTTCAATTTACATTTTACATTTGCGTCACTCTCAACATTTTTTTAATTATTTTTATAACCAAATTTACCTATTTAAAATGCAGACAACGAACAGAACGCAGAACACAATGCGAAGTGCAAAATGCAAAAATGAGAGAAGACAAAAGTCTTGAAAATGCAAATGAACAAATAAAATGACCCTGGCTGCGTTGGAGGGCACAATACACACTTGAGCTTGAGGCGTTGCAGCAAAGTTGCAGCCTCCGAAACATACATAAAAAATATATATTTATGAAGTCAATAGCGACTATAGAATTTCCTGTACTTCTCTGTAATCTAACCGAAGATGCAAGCTAAAAAGTGTATTCAAAATTTTTGGCCGATAGACTTAAAATGTGAAGGCTGCAGATGAATCTTTGAATCTATCCAATTTAAATTTGAAAAAATAAACAACTATTCCTAAAATGAAATTTGAGAAAAGTATATCAAATAAAAACATTGCCAAAGAATTGGGAAAAATCAGCCCAAAACTAGAAAATTTCACAGTAATTCTGGAAAACTATTGCATATAAATATATATATATTTTCTAAGATTGAGAAAATTGTGAGTAATTTATTTATTTACTGTCAACTGAATACAGTTCACCAAACATTAACGTAGAAAGTAAAGTAGAAAATTTAACTAAAATTAAGTTATAATGAAAAGCAATTTCTGGGTGAATTTCCCAAAAAACTTCCGAATACATTTCCGTTTTAAAAAATTCAGAGCAATTCACTCATGGCTTCTTTTTTATACAAATTTTAAATTTTTTTTGTGTAAACTCGTAATGTTCAATATAATGTACCTGAATTTGATGAGTGTATTTTTAATTCTTTTTATTTAAGACATAGAGTGGCATAAATAGGTATAGTTAGGGTAGATATAGACTCGGAAATATATTGTATGATCATACCCATGTTGCTATCATGATTTGTGCAGTGTCTACGACAAAAGCCCTCAAGAAGGCGTAGAGTGTTTGCTTCCTGGCACACAACAACTACACACACACACACACGGCAGTGTCAACAGCGGTGAGAGTGTGTTTGTGTGTAGACTGCGCTTGTAAGTAGGCTACAGTCAGCGCCTTGACTCTGGGCGGTGGGTGGTGGGCGGTACGGAGGGGGGCGGGGCTGCGCAAGGCAATGAAAACAAAGCAACACTTAAAAGTTAAAGCAAACGGAAAGCGGCTTGGCGAGGAAGGATGTGGTGGCAAGGGGGTGGGAAGGTGGGACAGGGCGGAGATTTGTAGAGGGAGGGGTTTGGCTTTTTTGTGCCTTGTATTGACTGAAGCGATGCTAAGCAGAAGCTGAGAGCCAACGTTTTGTAAATTAGGTGCTTAGTCATTATGCCTTGTTGGCATTTTGAGCTGAAACTGAGAGACGAATTTTTCGAGGGCTTCCTAGAGTGCCTCGACTTGAGATGAGCCTCTAAAAAGCAAACCAGAAATGGAAAGAGAATTGCCAGAAAAATATCTTTTATTAATTCATGCAATTGAATGAGAATTAAATAACTACAATACTTGAATATAATGTAGTAACACCTATAGTTTCTCTCTGTCTCTCTATTTCAGTAGGTTAGTCAACGCGAGGCTTCACTGTATCAATTACAGCACAAGTAGTGTACTCGGCTTTATAGGATGTACAGTGTACACTGAACTAGCCAGTGTCAGTCACTTTTAAGAGCTGTTGTTTTCTTAGGCAACATTTGCTCAAACCCTTTGCACGGCTTTTGTGGGCTTAAATGCAAATTCAAGCTAATAAATGACAGGCCTATCTTCATATCTGCACACAAGCTGAGGCCATAAACAACCTCACTGTGGAGAATAATGACTGAAAAAGTGGGAATATCCGGTCTGGTCTGTTCCCCCTACAAGTCTTAGCTCCCTCCCCCATGCTTCAATTCGATAAGCGTAAATTTGCCAAATGCAAATAATCTTTTTGCTTTGGTCCAATAATCCGAGCCGAGATTAAAATCTCAGCAAACAACTGGGCCAAAACCTGATAAATATGCCAGCTGAAAAGTCTAACGAGCTCCATGAAATTTATATAATTCTAATATTCCAAAAACCATATGCAAATATAACGAACTGATTGTTATAGCGAGGGCCACCAGTGTCAGTGCAAACTGTTACGGCACATAGATTTTTATGACCCCGTTACAAGGATCTTAACACTCCACTGCGCCCACTTTTGGGGCTGGGCTCCATTGCATCTCAAATTGTGGAAAGTTTTTAAGTGCAGCACATTGCCTGATTGGCTGCCTCTATTTGTGATTTAAGCTAATTGCTTTCATACAGCAATTGCGAGAGAGAGAGATAGATACATTTGTATAAGATAGAAAAAGAGAGAAAGATTGTTCAGTACTTTTCATTTACTTAACGTGGTACATTTCGCTACTTACATACTATATAGTTATTATTATGCTCCGTTTTCAGTTATTTGTGTAATTGAAAGTGCACTTAGATAATCTCATTTGGCATCATTTAAATGGCGTTCATATACTATATAGTATTCCTCTTCTATAGGTCATTTAGCGTTTAAAAATTCTTAAAACAATTTTAAAAGTTATGCAGATCTTTATTTTTGATTGATTTTATTTGATGAAAGTTAATATCCCTTTGTATCAGAATTTCAGGGGTACATGGTATAATTATCCTTACATACATACAAAAACACAACTGTCAAACCAATAGAATAAATAGCTACAAGAAAAAAGTGTAAAGGCAAAAAAGGAAATGGCTAAATCTAATAAGTAAGGCAGCAAAGAAGAGAAACGCAAGCGCAAGCAAACTGCGCCGCATTTATCTCAACCGCAAAAATGTCTGCCATATTTCATTTTAAATGCAGCACCTGCAGCTCTGGCATTCTTCTCTTGGCCAGGACCAGGCTCCGGCTTAAGGAGAAAAAATAACGAAGACCTCGAGAGCGAACGTTGAAAACAAAATGTCAACGGTGGAAAGTTGGCACAGACAGACCAGCAGAGAGATGACATGAAAAAGAATTCGACCTACAGATACCTCTTGTTAAAATACACAGCAACTGTTAATATATATTTATTAAAAAAATATATATAAAAAATAAATTAAATGAAATTTGATGAGTTAAAACATTAGGCTAACAACCTGCGCTTACATCATTTTGATATATCTTTTAGTTTAGATGTTATAAATTTGAGAACACAACACTTATTTATGAGAATAGAAAGTAAAGACGGATGTTTAAGTAGAAAGAAATAAATATTCTCAGTCTTTATATTGGTTACTTGTTCAATGGAAACATTTTTTGTAACAAAGTGTTTAAAAATTGACTTAACTTAACTGTTGAAATGTTATTATAAATCAATACGTATACCAAATATCATCATAGAAATACCAAATTTGCTCTCTGATACTCAAATAATTTTCTACATTTTCGATAGTCATTTTAACTTTATAGACTAGTTGATTCCCCATTTCTCTCAGATGCAGGGTAGCAAAACAAGCAAAAAGTGAGATAAAAAAAAGATGTCAACTAGCTTCTGTAATCAACAACATCAACATAAACTGAAGCAGACAAGGATAATACACACACACACACATATATATATATACAGCCGGCGACAGGATGAGAATCTGGAACTCGGGCAAATCCGTGATTTTTTGATTTTTTGTTGCGATTTTCGAACGACTCGTGCCTACAACAATGCTAAATAGCGTGTGATGGGCGTGGCAATGACATATCTAATAACATTAAGTAGTTAGTTGGCGCATCGTTTGAATTATGGCCACGTTCGCCAACGCAGCCTGCGCTATAAGCCATGAGCTATGAGTGGTTGCAGCCCACGCCAACGCCTATGCCTCAGGCATGGCCAAAACACACACATTCAACCACTCACTCATACACACACACACACACACGAGCTCAATTCCAGTGTGTTGTGTTAGTTGTTGCTATTGTTGTTGACTACTTTGCACTATTTTGGCTGCTCGACCATGAGGCTAAAATTGAATTTTGAAATATGGTTCGCATGCACGAAATGAAAATGAACAAAAAAGAACTGAAACAAAACGAAACGAAACGAATCAAAAAATGAAAAGAAAAGTGTGGGTCGACTGACCAAAAGGAACGCCTGGAAAACTCCCAAAAAACATTCATTTCAAGGTCATTCTTGACCTTAATGAATTTCTTTTTTCTGAGCATACACATTGTATGCTCATGTTGCTAACAAGTAGCAAATTTTTTTAAAGCTTTTATAAATTAAAGATGAAAGATTAGATTATATTTGGAAATGTAACTTAGAAATACATATATATATTTATAAAAGGAGTTTCTAGTTGCCAAGTTACAAAAAATAAAATTGGAGTTGATAATTCGACTGATTTTTAATAATTTCAAAAAACACACAACTAAAAGAATCAGAAAACAAAAATGTATACAATACAAATATTTTTTAGGATATGTTTATTTCCATATGAATACTTTCGTAAGGTTTTCAAAAAATAAACATGTTTACATTTTTAGCATTTCACAAAGGACTCCGCAGAATCGTATTGCTTTTCAAGGACCTCTTATAGTGTGCAGCACTTAGTAAAATTATTATAATATAATGCATATATTATGAAAGTGTTGCAGAATCTACACGTGCTTTAAAGTTGCCACGCTGCCAAAAAGGCCAAAGGTAAGTCAAGGCGGTGTCAGCAGCACCACTGCCATTTCACCCACTCACCCACGCAGTCGGTCACCTTTTCACCCACTCATCCACTCAAGACCCGATACTATGCTCAACACTTTTGAAATAGACACCACCCCAATAAATGGAGGTGATGGCAAGCAACACCTGAACAAAGTTGCCGAAACTAACAGCAACTGAGATATGGCCAAAAGAACATATACAGATTTCTTTTCCATTTCAAATTGTATTTTTCGCATTCTTGAATTCTCGTAAAAAGTGAATTTTTTGTACAGAGCCGACTAATTAAGTGACAGATATTAGCGTAATTGGTTGTAAATGTCACAGCCTGCCGCCATGGTTGTGGCAACAAATTAATGTCACATTACGTATACGCAGTGTGGTACGATTATTAGTATACGGTTACAACTTGATAGAATTTCAAATTAATCTACTTTGTACACTGAGCCGGACGAGCCAAGGCAAAATTCCACTTAAACAGTTTCAAATTATCTGGAAAAGGACTGTGCAAATATAGTAAAATCAATGCGCCGATTTTATCGCCCTTTGTGTGGGTAATTAACTTATATTTTAGTGACTCTCCGTACATTCCCGACTCCGCTCTTTCTATATGTATATGTTTATGAATATATGTATATGAGTAAATATAATCAGTTTTCACATTGGTTGTGGCTGGGACAGTTGCGGCCGTCATTATCATTTTTCACGCTGTCTTGTTGCATTTGGTTTTCCTACATATTTTGTGTTTGATGTGTGTTGTGGTTATTGTTGTTGTTAACATGTGGCAGCCATCTCCACATACACCACACACCCACTCATTCATACAATACACCCATTACACTAAACAGTTTTTTTTTTTTTGTTATTGTCCTGCTCGTTTCAAAACTTTTCGGTTTGGCAATTTTTGCATTTATTATAATGTATTTTATATGTATTATTTTATATGTATAAAATCACTGCGGACGGCAGTCCGCGCTAGTGACGAAAGCAGCACGAAGGGTGCGAAGGCGACTAGCATATATACACAGGAAGAATGGAAAATTTGCTATGACTGTCCGATCGGGTCGAGTTATGTACCGATCGAAAGGTATCAATTTTACTTACAAATGTGCATACTAAGACTTTTGGAAACTCACCTGGTTCGTGAGATAAACAGGTGTTAGTGGGAGGGGAAAATTTTAAATTATTGGAGCAAATGGGGCCGTTGGAGCCTTTTCGATTTTTATTTTAATTTTTTACTATTGTTATCAAAAATACGCGTCGAATGACACCTTGATCATCAAAATCCGATCACTGGTTCAGAAGATAATTAATTTTGAAATTTTTGGTGCCCATTTCAAAACGAGATGAAAAGTCAGTCTGTTTGTTTGTTTGTTTGTTTGTTTGTTTGTTAGTATCAAAGCGTTGATTTAGCTTAAAAGTTTGAATGAGGACTTGTTCCCGATCAAAAATCTAGAAACGTTTGTTCTACGACTTTTTCGAAAAAAAGCTAGTTTAGCGGGAAATCGCTAAAAACCGCTAAAATTAAAACCCCTATAGCATCCAAACGATATGAGCTACAGACGTGATCTATATATCGTTAGAAAGGTATTTTGAAGGGCTTTTAGGCAGACCTTTAAACTTTTTTTCTAAAGTGCATAGGTAAAAAGCAACAGGTGAAATAAGATTTTTTGTCCCACATTTTGGCGGTTTTTGAGAAAACGACGCTAACGATTTTTTTTAGCTTTCAATATGTTGTAGTGTATAAAATTTCGCGTTTTTTGATATATGATAGAAAAAATTTTACCGATGGGTTTGGAAGATATTACTTATTAACTGAATATACTTTTTACCTTTACACTACTGCATGTACATTGTACATATGCAGTATGTACATGTTCATGTTAATCGCCAAAAACCACAGCATCCAAACGATAGAAGCTACAGATGTGATCTATATATCGTTAGAAAGGTGTTTTGAAGGGCTTTAAGCCTAGCTGTAAACTTTTTTGCTTAAAAGCACAGGTAAAAAGCTTCAGGTGAAAGAAAGTTTTTTTTCCCACATTTCGGCGATTTAAGAAAAATCTACGTTTCAAATGACTTTTAAATATGTTATTTGTTGTAGACAATTCAATTTCACGTTTTTGACATATAACACATAGCCGTCAAATTTCGTTTGGGCAAGATATTACCTGTTAACTGAATATACCTTTTACCTTTACACTTCTGCATGTACATATGCAGTAGCATGCATACAGCAGCAGCAAAGTGTCATAGCAGCCAGAGTTTGAGAGTGCTACTAGCTTTTGCGCTTGGCATGTGTGTTTGTAAAGGGAACCAGTGTTGCCAGACAGTTTGTTTCAGCTTGTACAAAAAATAAACAAAGTTGATAAAGATATACTGTCCAAAAAAAAAATTCAATTTCAAAATTTCTGATGTCTTATTCAAAAATTTCTGATATCTTATAAAAAAAACCTCTTTACGAGGTAAAAGTCTAGTGACGAAAACAGTTATATGCCCCAAAATTTCTGATATCCAATTTTGTGACGAATAACATTAAGTTTGACATATAAATTATTTTTAAAAAAATTTTTGCATTCGGCACTGCGCAAAACAGTGGTTTTTATTTGGTATGAAGAATTGAGACATTTTAGCGCAATGTGCCGAGTGCCAAAATTTGTTTTAAAATAATTTATATGTCAAACTTAATGTTATTCGTCACAAAATTGGATATCAGAAATTTTGGGGCATATAACTGTTTTCGTCACTAGACTTTTACCTCGTAAAGAGGTTTTTTTTATAAGATATAAATATTAATAAAGAAAATTTAAATATTTAGATTAGTATTTTCAGCAATTTAAATCTGTGTGATTATGTTTATTTTATATATCTATGACATTTATTAATTCATATTATTGTTTAATTAATTAGATTATATTTATTTTTTATATATTCCATTTATAAATCTATAATTTTCTCTCATATTGAACTTATTTGTAATGTAAACAAAATTTTTTTTTATTTGTATTAAGCATTTTCTTTTAATTTATAATTGTTTAAAAATGTGAACAGATTCCCGCAAACTTAATTTGTGATATTTATCCATTCCATTTGTGTATCTTCTTTGCTGTACTGGACAAGTTTAATTTGATTCGGAGATATGACGATAACATTTTCAACATGGTTCTTTTTAATAGAATGATATCAGTAATTTTAAAATTAAATTTTATTGATAATTCATTCATTCAACTTGTTATTCAAATGTTTGAGTAAATTATCCAGTCCAATCAGTTTTCAACTCAAAACCAACTTTCGTTGTCACAGAAAAATGTAGACAACCAAGTTTATGCTGTCGTCGGACTTGGTCAACAAACAACTGAGTCCGTCCCTTTTCCGGAGTCAAGTGACCAAAAAATTAAATCATTACTCCTTCTGTATATCGGGATTTTAAACTAGATTTTTATAGACTAACCCACCAAATTGCATTTCGAATTTTTATTAGTTATCATAATTGTAATTTAATTTAGTCTCATGTAATATCACTTGAATATTTTATTTAATTTTTTTAAATTTTAAGTTATTTATACAAATAGTATTTATATATTTTTGTATTATATTTCAAGTTCATCATTTGGTATATTATTATGTTTTTCTTAATTATTCATTATATATTTTTATTGGTTTGTTGCTTCCTCCTCTCGACTAGAACCTATTACTGTAATTATTTTAAGTTAAGTTGCTTTAAAATGCATTGTATTTTTTATTTTGAAATAAAATGGACACAAGGAAATCATTCTTTGGAATTTTTATATCTCTTAATTTATTTATATCTGATTAAATATTGATTGATTGACTCTTCTCATTGTTGTTGCTCTGCAAAATGTGCACATTGACAGTTGTCAGTCATGCGTCGCCGTTTGCCAGGACAAAAGAATATTCTTTGGCATTGTAATTTGCAGACACTGTAGTTATTGCTGTTGTAAGTAAATTCTAATTTGATATACTCGTACATTTGCACTGGAATTGATGCATTATTATTATGATTTATTATGCAGAGGACTTGTATCGGCAGCCATTTGTATGGTTTAATTATTAACAAGATTTGTTGTAAGGCGATTTGATTTACACAAAACTATTTCTAAGGCATAAAACTCAATTGCGAATTTGCATTGTGAATTGCACTTTGAATTGCACTGAATTGAGAAACTTTTGCTTTTTACGAGTAGAAAAAAGTGTAGAAATTTGTTGTGCTTGTTTTTGATTTTCCTATTTTTTTATTCTTTCTTGTGTTTGCTTTAGTTGTTGTTGCTCTTCCTGAAGCTGGTCTAACGGCAACGCGACACGGCGTGCAAACTGCAGGCGAAAAGACGGACCAACGTTCCTTGTGCTTTGCCCAGCTGCTGCTGCTGCTGCCGCGACGACGACGATGACGTTCACGGCGACGACAGCGAGACACGCGCGATGTAGCACAACAAAAACACGACTGAGCCGTCCAACGGCCAGCAACGAATTACGAACACGAAATTGAAAGCGAAGCCGACGTGCACCATCTCAGGTTGAACGAAATTGAAAGGCGTCGCGAAACCCGAAGTGGGTCGCTCGGTCACTTAGACGCTCGGTCGCTCCCGTCGCTCTGCATTGCAACAGCATAGCGCGCGCTTTGTTTACAAGTCGCAGTCACACGAAGCGAAGTCAAGTCAGGTAAGTGAACGTACTGAGCACTCGTTAAAAGCTTCGTTTGCTCTCCCAGTCAGCTGTGTGTGGGCGTTGCTTTAGTGTTCGTATGCTCTCTCTCTCTCTGTCCCTGTGTTTGTGTCTCTGTTTCTTGTAAACAGCTGTTTGCATGCTTTCATTGCTTTGCCCCAATTTGCTGACATTGCTAAGGACGACTCTCAAAAGCTTCCGACTGCAATGAGAGCAACTCATGTGCCTGCATGTTATCCTAGCTGACATTGTAAACATAACCAAAATGCATGTTTCCCAAACGTGTGTGCGAGTGTGTATTAGTGTGTATGAGTGTGTGTGTGTGTGTGTGTGTGTAGGTGTAAAGCCGCATTTGACATGTCAGTGCCACATTCATTTGCATATTTGAGCGCATCTTGTGTCGTGTGCGAGAGAGCGAGGGTGAGAGAGCAAGCAAGTTGGAGAGCGAGAGAGAGTGCGGAAACCACAAACGAAATGCTTTGGGTCTCATGTGTAATGCAAAGATAAGTTGAACTTAATTAAAGTTTCAGAAGGGGACAAATCACTGGCAGACTCGAGTTGCATAAATTATGACAATCGGCCGTGCGACTGAAAGATGCTTACAAGACTTAACTATTTATACAGTTTCATAATTATCAGCAGCTAATCTACATAAAATATCTTTACATTTTCAACTGACCTCAAGGGACAGTTGCCAAGTTTTCTTATACTAAACAGCTACTTGAATGAAATATTGAAAGCTGCTACTAGGATAACGACTGTTTCATCAATATTAAAACGCACTTGTATTTTACGATCCCTCTTTATAATCTTAAAACTACATGGAAAATCAAGTATTTCGGATTTTAAAATAATAATTTTGTGTTCAAGAAAACTTCTTAAAACGAACCGTTTGGTAATTGTAAAGCTGGCTTCATACGAGCACTTTTTCACCGACACTTTTCGTCAAAACGCTGTCCTTATCGTGTAACCACACAAAATTTCAAAGCTTCGGTGAAAAAATGACGCTCACCGATAGAAATAGAAGATGTTCTATTCCATTGAGAGGCGATGGGCGACACGAACGGCTTTTTGAGGAAAAGTGTCGGTGAAAAAGTGCTCGTGGGAAGCCAGCTTAAGCTAAGTCTTAAAATATCCTGTTTTTAGATTATACAAGCCGTGATAACTAAAATATCGGACAGTTCTTGGTACAAGATTCTATTTTCTTATATGAAGCCAAAATTTGAAAGTGTGTGATATTCAAAATGAACATTATTATTTAATTTATGCTTATTTTATAAGTATTCGCTGCGGTGACTTACATAATATATTAACAAATTGAGAAAAAGAACTCGATATGCATTTTTAGTTTCACTTCGATCGGTTTTTGATATAATCTGACTGTTAGTTAATCTTCCCATGCGATCAATTTTTTGGGATAACATTTGTCAAGAATATTCCATGATTTTTCGATGACGTCAAGTACATCCAGATCACACGGGGAAGTCCCCAAGAGCGAGCGGAAGCCAATCAGTTGCTGGAGATAACTGTAACGTTGCATCGGGTTGTCGATGAACTTGTGGCATTCCGTGTTCAAGATGATCATCTGCTGACAAGCAGCTGGATGGACTTCATCGTCAAATATATGGCTTGGCAGAGTTTTCATCAGTTCAATGATGAGCTGTCGACCGTGCTTCAATAGCTTTGGAATGAGAGGTGCCATGAAGAAAAGCGACACTTCAACAACGTCCCAAAAACTCTCATTTGCAAACACTCCATCAGTTTTTTCATAAACTTTTCCAGGGCTATATTCATATCCAGATGGCAGATACTGTCGAGCATATCTTTGACATGGCCACGTAATTCTGTCATTGTATCAAAGTCATAAGAGCCTCGTATCAAGTGTTCATTGGGTAGCAGACACTTTTTAAAGAAAATATCTAAAGCAGGCCCCAAAAATGGACAAAAGGGGATATTATCAAAGAGTTCATGCCACACGGGCATTGAACTAAGGATAATGTCCAAGTCGCAATGCCGGGCGACTTTCAACAGCAGCTCGAAGCAACAGGGAACTCATTTCAGGAGAGCAACAGGTGAATTCTCCGCATTCAGGCAAACATTGGATTCGGCCAGTTGAATGTGCAGTCGAGCTGTGGCGTTCAACTGATTGGCTTTATGTTCCAATATCGGCAACTTAATAGAGCAACACATTTTGAAGATCTCTTCTTCCAGATACCAATTGATCGATTGATTATTCCTTTCAAGAGGAACTAGTTTGAGAAGTGCGACAAGACAATCTCTGGCATCTTGGCTTAAACCACCTCCAAATAAACCAGGATGCTCCATGGAATGCGTTTATGATCACTATATGGTTAATCAGCTCATCGAGCCTGTAGAAATGCGCGCTTGTCCAATCAATCAGCCAGGTGAGGAACTCCAACAATTTCCCCGACTCTTTGAGATTCACTGCCTCGATTGGCACCATCTCGAGCAGCTGGAAGAGAGCTGGAGACTCCTCGTCCCACATGTTTCCATCAACTGTCCGCGTCCTGAGCGCAGAAGCAGATCCGCAATTGCGACACTCAGATGAATCATTAATTGCTGCTTGCCATTTGCTGTGGCACACTTTAAGCAGGTTATCAATCTTTCAAATAGCTCTGTCTGTTGCACCGCAGTCAGTTCATTCAAATGGTTGCGAATCCTATGACGTAAAGTGATTACGGCCAGGACAAGCACATGCTCTCGCTGTTCCGTGGTCGAGAGCAACCCGACCGAGATGCTCCACGTGCTAGCCGACTGCTGGTACTCTCCCAGAAACTTACTTGCCTCCTTGTTGTGATCGCTCGAGTCTCCACAGCAATTGCAACAGTTATTCATTGTACTTATCACAGCCTCCGTTGTATACTTGAATTCCATTTCGGATTGTGGATCTCAAATAAATATACAAAATGTTATTATTGAAAAATATATATTTCGTCTTGTGAGAATGTCGATTTATTGCGCGTTTGTCAGGCTACTGAAAAGTCCCAGAAGCAAAGCTAGTCTTTTCAGTTTTCAATTCAAACTGTGCCTCGATTTTTGCCTTAAAATTTACAGAAAATAGAACCAAATTTTCTGAGATCTTTTTACAGCTTACATCAGGGGTGGGCACAAAATCTGAATTCAGGAGCACCACAACAAAAACTACACCTATGACAAAAACAACCCTATTAGCTCCCAGAGCCCATGAGTGCCCACCGCTAGCTTACATTATCAAAATCGATGGGTGGATTTCTTTTTAGATGAAATTTTAATTCAAAATACATTTCTCAATCGGGTTATAAGATACAGTGAACCATTAATCTCTTTGTACGCAGACTTTTTTATGTGGGTTTCCTATATTCATCTTTTATTCACTTAAGTTCCGTTCGAATGATACACAAATGTTTTTAAATCCATTAAGTACCCATGGAAAATTTTAAATTTTCGAAAATGTCTATTTTCAACTTTTTTCCTGGATTTAATATGCGCTTGGGGTGCTGTTAATCGACAATTATCTCGTCTTGAAAAACAGATGTGAAATAAGTTGTTTTGTTTTTATTACAACAATTATATTATCAAACAGTTGTGTCTCTTCGTCTCCCTTTGAAATAGACACAATAATTATCATCAGTCTCCAGCTAGAAAGAGAACTCATCCAGCCAGTCCAAGTCTTCTTCTGGCAGCAATTGCTTCAGGTATCTCACCTCCTCCTCGTATTCGGCCTGCAGTGTGGAAATGTTATTTGAATAGGGTGGGAAGGTCCTGGCAATGATGGCTTCTCGTCGCGCCAGTTCTGCGATTCCCCGTTCATACATGAACTTCTCATGCTCCTCGTGGGCTACTCGAATAATGCGACTGATCTCGAGACCAACTCGATCCGCTGTTGATAGCAAACCCTGAGGCAACTGGGTGGTTCCATCTACCTCCTCATAGGCAGCCGGCATTTCTAGAATACTCATATCATCAGTCAATTCTACCTCACAGAAATGCATCGCAACGAAAGTGAAAACTTATAGATTGTCAAGTTGACAAGCAAAATACTTTGAAGTCAAAGCATGCTCAGTTATTTTTATTATTACTATGTATGACTATGATTATTAGTTTAGGAGTGAGTACTTTTATTTAGATCCTAGCTAGAGTTCGATGATTCCTTCAAATGTGTTGATGTAATCGACAGTTTATTTTTGTCCTTAGCCTCGATAAACCATTGTTGCTTCTTCATCTCATGCTCCATTTCTGCCTGGCTAATAATCTCACTGACCACCAGGTCGACTCTCTCATGATCCGGCTCCATGGTGAAAAGCTGTATAGGATTGCAAATGCTGTGCACCTCCACGAAGGCGGCGGGTTCCAACCGATGCCATATGTTGGCCAGCTTGTCTTGGTTAGCCCAGTCGCCACTTCAAACTGAAGGCACAGCACGTCCACAGTTTCCATTGTACTCCCAAGTGCTTTTGTCGCACTTCAAGGGAACGCAAACAAATAATTTGATACACACAGTGTCTCAAGTAATTTTGCATCCAAGTATAAAGTTCCCATATTTGTTTTTTTTTTTTTTAATTTGAAAACTTTTGATAAGAGAAACGTATGGCTTAGAATTCTCAATCGGTTCGTGCTTTAACAGCTAGTTTAAGGAAACTTTTTAAGAACATTTTTAAATAAAGATTAAAGCCTGAGGTATGCACAGATATATAGATTTATTATTCATTTTCAATTCGAAAATATTTAAATTTCGAATGTAGGAAAGCGAACTTGATATAAGAACGAAGTTCTCGATCTCGTAATCAAATCTAAAAGAAGTGGTTTATATATTCATATTTTTGCGCAATTTTTATGTATGTCAATACAATTACTTTACTAACTGTACGTATTTATAGAATTTCCCCCTATTTGATAAACACTTGCAATAAACAAAAGATAAGTTTAATTTGCCACATCAACAAGTCGCCTCGTTAGCTGATTCCAAGACCAGACTCAATCCCTCAACACGCCGTTCATTTCAATTTGTGTCAATTTTCAATAAGCGATATTTCACGAGTGCGGGGTACGAGAACCATTTGGCTCTGAACCACTGAGTGCCTAGGTCAAAGGCGCCACATAAATCTCGCCCAGTTCATTAAAGGCTTAAGGGCTAATTGGACACGGGGCCTACTAGCTGAGAGAGTGAGAGCTTTTCGCCCAACAAAAGCTCTGTCCAAATTATTTAAGTAAGTAAGCTCCTTCTGATTGCTGAGCTTTATGCAAAAGCTCTGGGGTTGCTGTCATCGCTAACTGGCTTCAACAGTTATTTGGTGAGGGTTGCACCAATTTCTGTGTTGTGGCAGGTTGTAAAACAGCAGGTCAACTTCTACCTATACCGAATACATAAGTACACTATAAGTAGCTTTGATTTCAAATTGAAAAGATAAAATAATTGAAATCGAATGTGAAACATATTTAATCTTAATACAATTTAATAAACTTTCGGTCCATCTTTTTAATAAATATGATTTAGTTTTAATGTGTTTATCACTTTGGTTCTTCTTTTGCATTTAATTTACTCATAATTAAATAAATTCTATATTATTATTATATATTTATGTAATAAAATATAATATTATTTTATGCCATATAACAGAAAAGATTTAACCAATTTGTCAGATATACGGAAATTACCTACTCATATTTGTATTGTTTCACTTAATCTAACTTGTTTTGTATTAATATTGTCAATATAAACAAATTTCGTGAGATTTAATTTTTTTTTTTCGTCATTATCGTCTCAAGTGCTATTTAAAGAATTGTACGCTATATATAGTACTATTTGATTTCCAATGACTTTATTCTTATTGATTGCTGTAGTTCGTATCAGTTAGACAAACAATTTGTTTCAGTTTTGTTTTCTCTCAAATAAATTATTTGTTTGTTTTCATTGTTTTTTCATCGAAGGGAGGCGGGTTTCTGGTGCAACCAAAACCAAAACAAAAGCTTACACCTATTCAATTACGCAGCCAAACATGAGCATTAAAAATTCCATTTGTTGGCTAAATCGATGGGTGTGGTGAATACCTTAGGAGATGAATTTATTGGCTTGGGTATAATAAACATTTGATGAGTTTGTATACAAAGAAGCGACACACGATATTCAATCGAACGACACATTAAAGTGCACTTGAGAATAATCGAAAGCAAGTCACGAGTAACTGAGAATCAATTATTCACTAAGTCAATCAAACACTTTGATTAAACGTAATTGAAGACTCTGCGCATTTAATTAAACTGGATTGATCGAAATGACTCTGATTAGTTTCACTGCTTTATATAGCATACTTTTTGGAGGTCAATGAACACTTACTTTTTTTCAGTAAGTCATATTTTGAAAAATTTTACTGTAATATCTGGAAATATTTGCATAAAATCATATACAATAATACAAATTTTACTCAGAGAATATTAGAATAGTTAACAAATTGATAGTTAAGTTTAAAAATGAGACTAATTTAAGAAAATATTCGAAAAATTTAGAAAAGGTTCAAAAACGTTATTAAAAAAGCACATTGGAGATTTAAGAAATTATATAATGGCTGCTAAACTACAAGACAAAAATTATTTCGAATAGTTTAATATAACTTCAGGCCCGGAATATAAATATAAAACTTGCGGAAATTAATGCCAAATTTTAAATTATATGTTAAATAAAATTAATATATACATTGAAAAAACGGCCCTCACTTAGATAATCTATTCTAAACCAATTCAGAATATTATACAATATTAAATTAAATTCAAGTGTTTAATATGCTCAAATGACATTAGTTGAAAGAGTCTGCTAATCCTTTAATACTCAATACAGCAACAATAGCTTTTACTTGTGTTTGCAGTTGATTCTAAGATGAAGAAAACTACCCGCTTAAAGAAAATCCCTGACCAGTAGCAATGACAACAACAACACGGATAAACTGGGCAAAAACAAAAAGCATGTCTGATGTCAATGAGCCGCATAAACTTGGCGCCATCAAAGCCGAAAGCAAGATAAAAAGAAATAAGAGAAAGAAAAATAACAATACGAGGATGAGACTTTAGTTCTTAGTGTTGTTATTGTTGTTGTTGGCAATAGAAGCGTCTACAGTTTTAGGCACGTGGCAAAGTGTTGACCAAGTTGGCCTAAAGGCGAATTTTGCAGGCATGCAATGCGTGTGATTTGAGTTGCAACTTGTTGCACTTACTTTGGCATCGCTGGCTTGCAACTCCAGCTGCGACGACTGCAACTGCAACTGCGACTGCAATTGCTGCTGATCCCCCCCGTCCCGGTTGTAGTAATCCGCCAGGGTGGGCACAGCGAGCACGCCCACTTTGTTGCATGCCACCTGCTGTTGGGTGCGCCGGCGGCGCGCTGGCAGCATCATCCGATGTGCCACCAGAGCCATGACTGCAACTCACTCACAAGCCGAACCGAACTCAAAACCACAAGAGCGTTGTGTCCAAAATCAAAAGCGTGTTAACGGAAAAACCAAAGCAGACGCCGCGTGGCCAAAAATTCGTTTTGATCGAACAAAACGCTTGCCGCAAACTGAAAAGCGTCGCGTCGAAACGAACGGGAAAACAAGCAAACCAAAATGAAAGTGAAAAAGGAAACTGAAAATGTTAGCGACAACGAATCGCGCCGGAAAAGTCAAAAAGGAAATGTCTAAATGTTGCGTCCCGCTCTGACACACGCACTAACTGTTTGCCTACGTTCTCACTCGCTTCCTCGCTGTTTCTTTTATTATCTCTCTCTCTCTCTCTTTCACTCTCTCTCCGTATATCATTCTCTCTCTCTTTCTCTCGCTGTCTTTTTGTTTGCTTACTAAACGCTGCATGTTTGATGAGAGTGTTGTTGTTTTTGTTGTTATTTTAACGTTAATATTAATGTTCGACGCGACTGTCTGCCAGCTGTGTCTCTGTGTGTGTGTGTGTGTGTGTGTTAGTTTACCAACACGTGTACAACACATTTAATATAAACAAGAACAACAAAACACACGCACACATATTTATGTACACACACAGAGACAGAGAGAAGGCTCAAAACATGCCGCAAATATAATATATTTTGTTAAAATAAAATTACGAAATAACAAAAACACAAGTTAAAGAATTATAAAAAAAAAAAAACAGGAAAACACCATATGGTCGACTAGCAGATACTCTATAAAAAGATTATTTTACTATTTTTAACTAATAGATATACTCATTTTATTGAGGCATTAATAATAGAAACATAAAAAAATAATACAAATCTTGCAATAAAAATCTAAGCCTTTTTGTATTGATTTTATTTATTGAAAGGGAATTGGTCTATTTGGTTTGTCTGTCCAACAATAAATTAAAAGTTACTTAAATAATTTATTTCATATTTGAACACAAATTTTAATTATGCGTATTTTTACTTAAAATACACCTTGTGTCTTTAGATTCAGTTCTTATTTCAGTTATCCAAATAGCTGGATAAATTTTAACACTTTCTTCGGTCTCTCTTTCTCACTCACTGCCTAATTTGGGTATATCCTTAAACATTGCAGTGTATCACTCGTTTTATTTATCTATAATTCTACGCTCATGCCTGCATTTATAATTTGACTCATGTGAACACGCTGACACACAGACACACAGACAGACAGACAGACAGACAGAGAGACAGATTGTTCCTCATCCCTTTTCCCTCCGTTTACTGCTCAGTCACTTAACCAACTTGTTTACTTGACCTTAACCACTGCCAGTTGGCAACAACAAACAACAAACGATGAAGGCGGAAAAACAGAAATCGGAAAAAAGAGGCGGAAATAGAAGAACTTTTACTCTGCTCTTCAACGATGTGAATAACTGAATGTCGTATAGTATTAGCGTATTCATAGCTTTGGTAACAGCTACATACGTCATTGACTATGATTGGTCACAATTAGGCCAACAGTGTAAATGGCCAAAGAGACTAAAACTCTTGGAACCACATTGCGTATACGTGTTATTCGCTTAATACTCCAGTTTGAGGGTCAAATGATTATTAAATTGTGAGACAGACTGCAACATCTGGCAAACACACACCTACACACACTCACACACAAACACACGCTAACAAATTAACTGTGTCGCTTGCCTAACGGTGTTTTGTTCATTTTCCGCCAACAAAATTACACTTTGAATAATGCAACAGCAAAATTGTTCATTGATTTCAAGCTTCGATTGTTGCCTTATCGATTTAATTATTTTGAGAGTTTGTGCAATAAAAGATTTCCGATAGCAACAGGTTCTGTCTTTTGCACATTCAATAAAATTGAAATTATCGATATTTGGCAGATTTAGTATATATCTAATATTTTAAGATTATATAAAATAGAATTTAAAAAAATCTCATTAAATAATATTTGGTAAGGATTGTCCATCAGGTTAAGGGGCGCCTTGAGAACTTTGCAATTTCAACGTTTTTATGGATATATATTAAATCTTAAATACACGGCACTTACCTCTTCTCTGGCATGTTAAAGGATCCACGAGCTACACCAAAAGCATGACATCATTACAGTAAGCAGACTCACAAACGCATATATACAATATATGTATGGTAGATATATTGACAGATAAGTTCGATCTAGCGGTTCTTTAGAAAACGCAACATTTTGATGTGGTGCCTGAGTTGTGTGTGCAAAATTAGTATGTGAAAACTTGTGTATGTTTGTTGGCTGGAAGAGTAGAAAAATATTTGCATAGAGAGATTAGCTAAAACACAAATAGTTCTTAAACTTTAAGTTTGATAACGCGTATGCTCCATTGTTTTCGTCTTAAAACCAATTTCAAATAAACATTTCCGACAAGTTGCCGATCTTTGTTTTCGAAACACTCTAGGAAGGAAGCAAACGACGGAAGGATATCAACAGCAACAACAAAACACAAACAAAACCAAACCAAAATCCCCTCTCATTCTGTCGGCTCATAAATCATAATGACCCCAAGCCACACACTCGCCCACACACACACAAAATACGCACACATGCAAACCTTAAGCGAATAACCCACAAAAATAAATTTTTGATTACATTACCAAGCAGTAAAATGTTTTCAAGCGTTTAGTTAGTAAATTGGCAATTTTCAAAATATTAAAATTATTCATAAATATTCAGTGTTTTCAAATTTAAATATTGTTGTATTTTTATTTGGTTTCATTATTACACAAAATTACTACATTCTTATCCCGCAGTACCAAATTACAATTTGAATTTTCGCGCGCCTTAGAAATAAGCTGCTTGCTACAGAGCTGCGTGGCATAGCAGCTGTCTATTGATAGAGTGCATACGATATATTTTGTTTTATCGATATGGAATAGTTATCGTTCTGCATGTAAATACCAAAATAGTATGGTGCTCAGGGGTTGACAAAAATATATTTCCAGCTTGAATGTACATTTTTATACGTGCCACCGCATTTGTAAATTGTCTTTAATGGAGACAAATTGTTTTATTTTTCATAGAAGTGTTTAGTATAGTGATAAAATCGATAATTTGTAATGTTTTGCAAGCAATAGCATTAAGTGCGTACCCTGCTGCATGGGCATAACTTTTGGAGGCCACACTTTGTGATAACAAAAATAATAATAACAACACCTAAAAATTGTCGACAATGTCCAATGCGAGTTCAATGGACGCAACTGAATTAAGTCCTTTTGTGTACTGGTCGCAAACGAAGCATACGCTGCTTCTAAAAGTGGATCTCAAAGATGCAAAGGTGAGTTTGCCATGAAAAATCAATATACACATATACATACATATGCATGAATTAACCGGCAACTTCTCTGTTTGTTATAGAGCGTCATTGCAGATTTCACGCCCACAACGCTAACGTTTAGTGCCAATGGCCATGGAGCACGGGGCCGGAACGCGTACAAGTTCCAGCTGCGTTTCTACGAGTTCATCGACGATGACACAGCCACATTTACGGTGACCGACCACAAAATCGAGCTGCACATCCGAAAAGTGACGCCCGCCTGGTGGGTGCGGCTGGTGGCAACGCCGCAGAAGCCGCACTGGCTGCGCATCGACTTTGATCGATGGCACACCGAGGACGATGCCGAGCTATTGGCCGATCCGGCCCGAGATGTGCGCGAGGATTATGTGGAGGAGTACAACAATCTGCAGAAGCAGGAGATTGGCTACGTGCGTGGTAAGGAGATCCATGCTCGTATTCAAGCTTGTATTTATTTATTGATTTTGCTTCCTAGCGCTACAAAACAAGTCTTATAAATTAGTCATAATTGAGATTAAGATTACATTCAAGTTTTGGTAAAGAAAAGAATAGGTTAAACAATGTAAATCAGCGATGAGCTGCCGTTAGCTCCCTGAGCACAAGAGTCCCCATCGCTGATTTAAATGAAAAATCAGTTTTTATTATTACTGCTATTTATAATTCTATTGTTCGGTATATGTAAATGATTTATTAATTTTTTTTTTCTTTATTTGTGCATTCTCTGCAGAAAAAACGAAAAAGGTTTATTTGGTCATCTACAATCTGGCGATGCTTGTGGGCTACCTCCATATTCTGGTCATCATGGGCGTGCTCTACTTGCGCGACGGACCCGCGAGCATAAAGCATACGTATGAGTATGTAGGAACCTCGTTTAAATTCGTGCAATTGATGCAATACATGGAGGTAATGCATCCACTTTTCGGCTACACCAAGGGCAGTCCGCTGGTGCCCTTCTTTCAAATCTCTGGACGCAACTTTGTGCTCTTCCTGATGATTGAAATGGAGCCACGAATGCATGACAAGCCAGTTGTGTGCTATGTATTCGTTATATGGGCACTGGTGGAGCTGGTGCGGTGAGTTGTGCATTTAGACCCAATTAAAGGGACCTGTAACCTAACAAATTGTTTGTCTTTTCCCTCCACAGCTATCCCTACTATGTTAGTCAGCTGCTGAAGCGGGAGAACTCCCTGCTCACCTGGCTGCGCTACACCATTTGGATACCGCTCTATCCCATGGGCCTTGTCTGCGAGGGTGTCATACTGCTGCGCAGCTTACCCTATATTGAGGAAACCAAACGCTTCTGCGTCGAGATGCCCAACAAATGGAACTCTACCTTTGACATGGTGATGTTCCTGAAAGTCTATCTCCTACTACTCGCTCTTCCTGGCAGCTATTTGGTCATGTCGCACATGGCCAAGCTGCGCGCCAAGAAGCTGGGACGCGGTCGCGCCAAGCCAAAAGTTAATTAAGAATTAGAACTTGAATTCGATTCCTAAAAATAATTCTTATCATTAGTTTATACTTAACACATGTTATGTTTATTTTTGTTGAATATTCGCTCAATCGAGTCGACTATAGTCAGAAATTCCTAATTTTATACCTAATGTTCCATTCAGAAGAGCATTTTTCAATTCACATAGTTCGTATCGCTTTTCTAACCAAAATCCCATCGGTTTTTGTCCTAGTAGGCAATTGACCGACACAAAAACCCGAAGGAAACAGGACGTGTTAAATTCTGTGTGTTTTTCCAAGAACATTTTCGGTAAAATACGCTTGTCTGACGGAACTCTAAGTACATCAACTACTCAGCCAACCAACTTTTTAGACACATTTTTAAAAACATTTAATTTTAAGAGCATTTTACTATTCTTATATTAATAAAAACCACTTGACTATTAATGCAAACTAAATTAGATAATTAAAACAAATTATTTAAGACATGAATTTTTCAACAAAAGCAAAATTCCATTCTGGGTAAGTGAGATGAAATACCCTTGCAGATTGTTCCTATTTCCTATTTTGAATTAAAAATTGGTTGATCATTTAGTTTTGTTGCAGTCGTTAGATCTGGCTTGTTTAAACATGAACTATTGCATACTTTTTACAACAATTAGTTTTTAAATCAAGAGACTTTTTTGCCGGCTTAATAATACACTCAACATACTCAGGAACGCCTCAGTCATAAAAGTAAGCAAAATGTTTCAAATATGTATACAAATTAAGACCCTTCCTTTCGAAAAAAATTAACTAAATGATTAATATAAAATTAAAAGATATCTTGCCTTGGCATAGGCCTTATAATATTTTTGTACGCACACAGTTTTTTACCCGTATTAATATATAATATTTACCATATATGCAGTCAAAAATTAATAACGAAATTAACAAGTTTAGACTTTGCCGATTAGAGTTGTGCGCAAAACATGATTTGAATTTCGCTCTCACAAGTATTTGTGGGTAAGTTTTGATTCAGGGACATACCAGGAGATCTTCAGCATTGAGTTTCAGCATCCTGTCGAGCATTGTTGTTGTTCTGCCTTTGTTGAAGAATAATCCAATTTGCACTCGAGCGTTAAACAAGCGTTTTTTTTTTTGTTGCTGCTGTCGTTGAATCACAAGTGGGAACTGACTTAATGTGGAAGATGGTTAGCTCCGTTTGTGTTTTCTGGTTCAATTATTGGCTTGGAAGGCTCATAATGTGAGTGATTATCACTCAATAATTGATGGATTTGAGGGTCTTTAATAAATTGCTTTTTTCGTAGCGTCAATCAATTGTCGTGTTGAGTCAAGTGACGCAAGTGCAGCAATTTTCGTCTGTTACCGAAGATAAATACTCACACACAACACACAAACACACGTTATTAATTGGCCGAGTGCTGCTGCCACCACATACCAACGACAGTTCGCCACATGAATTTCGACTGCAAATTTATCTGCAAGTGCGCCAAGTGAAAACGCCGTTTTCACTCAACTGGCCAAAAAAAGAAATGAATAATTCAATGCAATTTGCTAGTGCAGCAGCCAACCAGCCAAACCGAACCAAACCGAACCGATTCGAACCACACCAAACTGAACTGAACTGAACCAGAGCGGGGTTAACGCACAACTAATCACCTAAGCCTACAGCTGCTGCCACTTCAGCCTTTAGTGGCCAAGTACGTCCACAGTCCGTCCTTGGCACACCCACCCAAAATGAGTTTTTGATTAATGCCCAGCATGGGAGGTGACTTGCCGGCAATTCCGATTGATTTCTCGGCCAGTGGCTGGAGTATAGTATTTGGCCATTTGAGAGTACAAATGCATGGAATTATGCCACGTGACAGCTGGCGGGGATTAGTAAGTGAGCCACTGCATCTGTCAACATAAGTTTCAAATTTTGATATACTCCAATTTGTGGACGAGCTTTTTGTTTCGTTGCATTCCCATTCTCTATCCATGGCGATGGTTCATTTATCAACTCTCCAGCTCTGGGCGTTGTCTGGAACTGGTTGGATTCACGAAAGTAATCCTAGTAAATGAACAGTTGCCATATGCTTAGTTGCACCTAATCAAAGCTAAGTGCTGTGCGTTTCTACCACTTCAATGCAAGGACTGGGTCAAAATGAGGAATGGTAAAATGGGAAATTATATCAGAGGAAAGGAGGCATCTCCGACTCTAAAAAATATATATTTCCTTTATTTGTATTACCTTCATCTTAGTGTGTTCATATTCCCTTGGAGACTCCTTAAGAACCTACCGTTTTAAAGATAAAAATCTTTTGTTTTTGTTGTTACGGTCATCTAAGTTAAATATTTAAAGTTCTTAAAGTAACTCAAAGAATATAATTTAAAGATTTCAAGAAATAACGGAAAAAGGAAGAAAAAACTAGAAAATTCAAATTAGAATAACAATCCAAATAAATGGTGAGTTGTTAAAAAAAAGTGAGAAATCAAAATATAGAAATATTTTGAGTTTTAATAATGACTAAAATATTATCGCATTTGACTTTCCTAATTTTTACCAATCCACACTGGTTCCTGTTGTATGGGGAGGGCGGCCAAAAATACTTCTAGTTGAGGTAGAGGCTTGAAACTTAACACAAAATTTTTATAAATTTATAGTAAGATTATGTATAAAAATCAGCCGGATCGGACCACCATATCATATAGCTGTCATATGAACTATCGGTCTGAAATCAGGTGTTTGTATGAAAAACTTTTTTGTTGTTTGAGACATCTGAACCAAACTTACAGAATTTGCATTTGGGATGGTCCATTACATACTGAACAAATTTGGTTGAAATCGGACTGCTATATCATATAGCCGCCATACGAACAATCAGTCTAAAATCGAGTTTTTGGTGACAAAAATCATTTTTTCAACGACAAACCGCAAAAATGTAACAATAAATTAACAACAACAAGCACAAAATAATTAAAGATATTTTTTTACAATTTATATGTACACGTTTTAATTATAATGTTAAAACAAAACAAATATAATGGAAAAAATTCAACAAATATATGTAAAATGGAAAATAATAAGTAATTTATATGGATTGTTCCAGTAAATCAATAGCTGATTTTAATAGCATCGACTTTGATTTACATGGAAGTTTTTTTGACCCGTAATGAAAGGGTCAGAGCAAAATACATGTGCTTTTTTAAAGTTGAGGTTAGGTTACATTTTTGTATATAGCAAGAGCCTAGGCGCCTATTGGCACTTGAAATTAATATCACATAATCTTCAAATGTTATTTCATAATATACAAAAAGATTTTTTGATTCCTGATTTTACCTTCAGACCGAAAACTCGAACGAAACACAGCAAAGACAAACACAGAACGTCTAAAATAATGTACTTAACACAATACAGATTTACACAAAACACAGTAGGAAGTACATATACTTTTTGTTGTATAAATATAGAAAATACCTTTATTTATAAAATTAAACCCTTCCATCACACAATAACTTTGTTTTTAATGGGTTCTTAATTTTTTTTATTAACAGCTCTACTTGCAAGTTGCTCACGCTGCAATACCAAAATAATTTATGTTGTCTCTTTTGATGCTATTCTTGAAGAGGACAGCTAGAGCAAAACAAAAACAAGAATACAGTTTAATAGCTAGACCAACTCTAAAACAGTGTTGACACATTTAAAATCCAAATTTTAACTTGGACTTTTTTATTTTTGGCCTATGGGAGGAACCACTGTGCAATCCAACATTTTGCCTAATTTGGTTGCCTAATATTTAGTTCATAAATAAAAATATTCTTCTGTGTTTTTTATAATATTCCCATATTTTGTTATTCTTAGTATTATTTCTCAGAGATCTATTGATTAATAATTTTTTCTATAAAATAAACTACTACATACGAAGTCCTTTAATAATAATAAGGAGTCCGAAAACATTGCATATTTTTTCTGTACAGATTTAATAATGTTTAATTATGAAATACATATTTTAACATTTTATTTTAAACGATTTGGTCTGATCATCATTTGAACGAACTTAAGAGGCTTAAAATGCCAAGTTCTCCATTCAATACCCTTTGAATTGGGAATATTCTGACTGATGTATGGTCCATTTAGATTACTGTAAATGAAACATTTTGATGAATTAATTTGGTTAACTGAAAGAATTAATGTTTTACCATTGATAGCAGCCATCATTAAACCACCAGCCGGACTCAAAATCGTCTGCACAATTATTATCAAAATGTCGATCGGGAGTTGAGAATTTTATATCCTTGTGTCTCAATAATGCATTATCCGCATTTCCCGAGTATTCCCCTAAAGATTTAATTGCATAGGATTCGCTTTCATTGCCTATGACAAAATTATTATAAAGTGCATATCGAGTTTCGGTATCAAAATCAACAAGATGTATATATAATTCATGTGGTTGCGAATCTGTAATAAGATGCAGCTTCTCTAATCCGATAAAGAACTCTTTGCGCAAGTCCCCGAAACCCGTCTGATAGTCTGTCCAGTTGCGATTAAAATTCTCAGTACCATCTTGACGACGCTGAATTACTGTCCAACCGAAACCAGCCAAAGTTGAATCACAGGGTATCGCAAAGTGCTTACTGCCGGGTATTTTTAGCATGTACACATCCGATGATTTACCTATACAATTTTGACTCAGATATCTATCAAAATAATACTCAGTTTCTTCATGTTTTCTTATTTCTGAGGGCTGATCCCGTTCCAAGATCTCAATTTGGGGAATCAGAACATTATTGTGATTCACATTTGATGGTGAGATTTCGGTGGACACAATTAATGTATTTTGTTTGTCTGTAGAATGCAAGTTCAAGTTTTTTGGACTTTCCAAATGCATTTTCATTTTTTCATTTATAACTTGAATTTGTTCTTTATCTCTCAAGGGCTTAAAATCTGTTTCTGATCGCTGATGCTGTAATATCTGAGTTTCTAATTCCAGTATTTGTTTATTCTTTTCCTTAAGCAACTCTTCGCTAATTACATTTTTCTCTTTATAGACTTGTGTCAATTCGAGCTGTTTTTCTAGCTGTATTTCTTGAACTGCAATTGTACTTTCCATATGTTTAATTGACATTTCAAGGCTGTGAATTTTAACTAGAAATTCCTCGTACTGCTGTTCCTTGGACTTTACCGTCGCCAGATATTGCAGTAGAGGTTTCACTATATCATAACAATAGTAGCCACATTGCTTTTCATTTTCCTTGAGAACCGGGCAATGTTGTTCCCTGTCCATTGATTGTTCACTTAATTTCACCAAGGCACTTATGAATAAAACTGTCAATATTTTATTTAATACAATATTCATCTCGTTTCTGTATACTTCGAGCAACAATTCGTTTATGGTTTCTGTTATCAAGTATTTTGCCAGATTTTCGTGTTACGTGAGTTGAATTGTCTCTTATCAGTCCCCCAATGTCTCTTACTCACTCTCTTGAAAAGTCTCTCTTAAAATTAGATCTATATTCGCTCTGGCAACTTACTAAAAGAATTTACTTAGTTCTATGAGCGATTAAAAATATTGAAATTCGAATAAATTAATTGTTGTGCCTGTTTTTTTATTGTTGAGAGTAGAAAAAAGTTAGAGTATCAGATGAGAAATGTCGGTGTTCCATAAAGAACAGATATTTAATTTGTTTCGAACATATTTTCAGCAGACTTGAAACTATGTTCAATTTATACTAAATTATAAATTCGATTTATATTTTTAATAATTAAAAAACGCATTCACAATTTATTTTACGTATAGTTTAAACGAATTTAAATTTAAATTAGTTTCTAGTACATCCAATTGTTATGACATGTTTGAAATTGTTTCAAATATACTAAAAGTGTCCTTGGCTAGCTGCTTTGCTTAAAGAAGTGCGAGTATATTTCAATATATTTCAAATCATGTAGTCAAATAACTGTTGAGTTTCTGAAAATGGCAGCCAAAGAGCTGAGCTTATGAAATGAATATTGAGAGCTGGCGGTGAAATCAAATATAATAAAATGCAACTGCAACGTGCACACAATTGCAGTGCTCAGCAAATAATATCGAATAAACTCATACATACTCGTTTATTGTGATTTGTGTCCTGCTAGTTTTATGGCTCAAATGACTTGCTGTCGATTCCATTTTATGTAACGAATGCGCTTGGGCTTTAGAAAGACCACATTTCCATCCGGACAAAGCACCCACGCCCAATCACAACTACACAGTCACACACACACACACACACACACACACACACACACATACACACACACACACATACTATACACAAATTCATAATAAGGGCCTTTAACCCCTTGTGTGTTATGCATTCAAGTTTCAGTTTCAAGTTAGTTGAGGTCCGTTAGTTTATTGGTAACTGTTTGGGCATCGGCAACAGTCTTGCAAATAGTATACGCCTGACTAGGTCACGTACAGCATCGGCAACATAAATTTGTGGTGTGAGCTCGAGGCTTGAGAACAGTTACAAGCAGATTTTTATACGAGTAGTTGCTTTCGAAAGTTATGATAAATGAAGAGCAGCTGCAAACAGATGTTTGTGATAACAACGAGATGCTGAGATGTCTGAGGAGAAAGGACGAGATGAAAAGAGATGGAACGAGTTGGGTGCAGAAATCGAGCTTATGAAATATGAACTGAAATTATTGTGTGCGGCAGCTGCAAAGTGTGAGTCCTGCAATCAATTTCCATTAGTTGCCGCGCTTCATTCAACCGAGCTTCATTTAAGTGCAACTGCTCTCATACATACAAAGCCATACATAAATCACACATTACATGTAGATTCTATAGCTTTGTATATATGCAATGAATCTCAGTATTAACCACATCGAGTATGTAATAAAATTGTGCTTAAACTGATTAATGTCACAGTCAATTAACTTTTATTTCATATTTAATTGAACAAATTTTAATTATGCATCAATTTTATAAAAAATGCAATGTGATGTCAAATTGGTTTTAATTAATCGAAGATACTGATAAATCCAGAGAATTTATTTCAGAATTCATTCAACACATGTCAGTTCGATTTTAGAAAATTCATTTCCCTGGTTGGAAAATGGGATTTGTGATGTGTCTGATTTTAACCAAAAACAATGTTCACAGAATTACGCGAAATTACACGAAATACAATTGGTAATGGAAATATTTTTTGGATTTTTCACCAAATAAAAATCAAAGTTAAAGACAGCAATTTATAAAAAATTTAATATTATTTTCGGAGCTCGCAATTTCAAGTCTAAAATTGCGAGGTTATTTTCGCTTCATTGCCGTTTGTCTTATGACACTTTCAAACGCCCACAAAGCAACGGCCGACGGGCGGCCAATGAATCTTCAAGACCCATTTGAACACACACACAGACAACCATACACACAGCTACACCCGCACACACACATATACACACACACACTCATAGTTGATATCCAAAAGACCAAGCAATTGCGGCCAAAAGGGCTGACAGCGTAAAAGCGAAACTTGGCCAAATGTTTTTTGCTCTCATCTTTTATTTTATATTTTTATTTCACTCAAAATTGGCCGCTATTTGCCAAGGGCTATGCTCAGTGCCCAACTGGGTTGGAGGCCCGACCGTTGAAGGTCACCACAATTACTGAAGTGGATAATTAGAGTCCGACACTGGCGATAGGCCCTCTTTGAGGCACTGTCGACTAAATAAATATTTAAGTTAGTTTATTGAACGGAAGCCATTGTAATGTCGGCAACAAAATCACAAGTTGAATGGCATGGCAATCGGATGAAGTGGATAGTCTACTATTAGTACAATAATTCCAAACAGCACACATACATATAACTTGTTGCCGTTTTATTAAAGTTTCACAAAAGGCGAGCATTCTTAAAAGAATAATATCTTCCTCTTAAAAAATTCTGAAATTTAATAAAGCATTTATTATTTAATTATTCTTTTCATTTTACAACAAAACACGACTTCACACTCTTAAACAGAATTAATGACTGCAAAATATTTTCAGCTTTAGATTTTAATTAAAATGTCTCGAAAACAATGACAAATTTTTCAAGGAAGAAATCTTTTGTGAGGTATAATGAGCAGAAATGGATCTGGGCTAAGCTGAAAAGGTGACAGTGCCTGTTGCCGTTTTATTGTCCGCTTTTATTATTATTTTTATTATTTCTAGGATTTGTGGCAAGCAACTGTGGACAGCTTAAATTAATTAACTTAAGCTTCAATTGGATGACAATGTTGTAAAATTATGTTATTCCGAAGATTGTAATTGTTTTAGATGATTGATTTAGACGCATTTAAGACCATAAATCTATTTTGAATTGTTTCGAAGAGAGAATTTAAATTGTTTCTATTTTAAAATGAATTAAACATATTATTTTTCAAAGAAAAACTAAAAAACATAGTTCAACTCTACCAAACCAAAACTTAATAAAAAAAATTAAAAAGGTTAAAAATCTATATGTAAATAATTATTAAATTCCAAATCAATGAAAACCTTTTTATAAAAATGTAATTACTTAGGCAAAGTTTGTTCCAAAACTCAAAGTTTAAAACAAGGAAACTTCCAAGCGAGCAATAAAAATTCTTTTCCATTATTTATACAAATTATAATGCTTGATTTGCATAGTTTTTTCTGATTTCGAAAAGTCTTCAAAGAAAAGTTAAGTTGGTATCAAGAAATTATTTATTATTTAGAGACTAAGTGTTATCTAAAAAATATTTAATATTTAAATTACCTTATGTAGGTAACTCTATTTGAGAGACCTCGACTAAGAGGTACCCTGTGCCCAAATCTAATCCAATATTTTATTTTTTTCTTATAAGTATTTTAATAATGGTTCCGAATAAATTACTTTATCTTAATATTTATAAAGGACAAAAGGTAGTTAGAAGACCAGGAACACTCCGAATATAAAAAGTTGATACAGGCACAAGCACATATTATAAATATAGACGAGAAATTTGATTTATTCGTATTCTGAATCGTAAATTAAACTTAATTTAAGTAGCCAAATTGAATTAAATACTCGTATATTAATTTTGTCGTCCCTCTTTCTTAACTATGATATCCTATAAACTATGAGTGCAATCAAAGTGTGGCTATGAATCAGATGAGTGGACCCGCATGCTTCTTCTGCCCCTTGAGCACGCGACGATTGTGGGGCATGGCGTAATGCAACTTGCTCCAGAAGAGTGGATCGCCCCACTTGAGATATGTGTTGAGCTTGAGATAGGCTCGCAGCTCGCTGTCGATGCCCTCGAAGTGCTCCAGTTCCTTGTAGAGAATGATGATGATGCGCTTGCGTTTGTCCTGCAGCGTCGCCTGGTAGGCAATCCGGAACTCCAGGCGCGCCCAGACCGAGTCGATGAAGTGCTGCGACAGGACAATGATGACCCGCTTCGAGTCATTCACGGTGCGCACAATCTGCTCGGGAATGCAATCGCCGACGAGCCAATCGCGTCCGTGGAGACAGACCCGAAATGCGTGGAGGCCGTTCTCCAGTTTGGGCAGCAGTTCGGCAATGAGCTGCTCGTCCTTGTGGGAATAGGATATGAAGGCATCGTAGGTCTTGTCTTTGTCCAGCTCCTCCTCGGACACCCACCACAGACACAGATTGTGATTGTAGAGCCAAATCTTTAGCTCCTGCTGATAGATCAGATACACGACACTTATCAGACACGCCACGATGATCAGGCAGCCCAGAATGCAGCCGATGAGCAGGACATACGAAGGACACAGCTCCCAGACCTCCAGCTGCTGAAAGGGCTTCGTCGGCCAGCTGGGACAGTAAATGTCCCCAATGTCCGGCACTCGCTGGGGCTGAGCTCTCACAAATCCCAGCAGAGGCAACGCACTGCAGTCACAGGACATTGGATTGCCCGCCAACATCACATTCATCGTGTTGTTCTCCCGTTGCAAATAGTTGATAAAGTTCTGATCGAAGACGCTGATCTGATTGCGACGCACATCCAGCAGACTGAGATTGCCGGGCAGCTGTCGAGCTGCATCCAAACTGCTGAGCTGATTGTCCGCCAGATTGAGGAGACTAACGTTGGCAAATCCCATAACCTGGCTAGCATCTTCTGGCAGCTCACTAATGCTGTTGTTCTTCATCTTGAGCACCGTCCGAACCAGATTGGTCCGTGGCAATGGCGGCAGACCTTCCAGGGCAGCTCCTCGGCAATCCACATAGAGTTGCCGCGTTTGTCGTTGCACCCAGCAGATGCAGTGGGCATCGCACTCCCAGTGGTCCGACTTGTAGTGGCAGGTGTCCTCGCTGGTGCACACCAGTGCCTCGAACGGCATCGTCAGCTTGGTCCCGTAGAATTGCGTTCCGCGCATATCGATAAAGTTGAGACTTCGCACATCCTCAAATGTCGTGGGATTCAGAGAGGTCAGCGAGTTTTGGTTAAGCAGCAGTTTACCCAGCGACGTCAGCGGCTTAAACAGTTCACTGCGGAACGATGAAAAGTTTTAAAGGAATTAAGCTCACAATTTCTACGATATTCAGATTGAAGAAAAACTGTCTCTATTCGCAACTCTATGACATATGAAATTCCTATGAAATCTATACAGATTACTTAAAATATTACAATACGAATAATAACGACTAACAACCAATGAAAAGTTGAGGGTCGATAAATTCTACCCACCTCTCGAATTCATTTATAATTAGTCTCTAATTAAAATTGATTTACATAGGTAATATAAATTATCTGTATAAGTATTTCAAAAATTCTTTAAAGTTTTGTAAAAAGGAAATATTAAAATTAATTGCTTTGAATATTTTAAGTCATGTGAATCAACAAGTTAAAGAAATAGCTATTTAACTATAAGTATAATTAAATACAGTCGTACTTCCCTAACTCGAATCACCATTATTCAAAGAAAAGGTTCGAGTAATAAAGATATTCGACGTATAGACATCTTTTTTGTCTAAGTTTATTAGAGAGAAATTCTAGTTATAGAAGTTCGATTTATGGAAGTTCAACTGTAATTGCTAATTAATTTTGTATTTTCAGAAACTGCTAATAGTTGCATAATTGATGTTCACTTTAGCTAACATTTAAGTAAACCAAAATTTATTTACTAATCATAGTTTACGTTTTAATTTTGAGAAATAAAATTATTTATAAAGTTTTGAATGTGGGAATCTACATAAATAAAAAAATTAAGCATTTGTAAAATTAATTAACATATTCATTTAGTTACTGACTTTACTACGATGTCCTTAATTTTAAGCAATTTTTTAATATTTTATACATGATTAATTAATTAGTTCACTTTGTTAGTATTTTTATTTCACTAAATCAATACTTTGGTATATTATTTAAATTGGCAATGGATTTGGATAAATAATTTATATTATACACTATCAGGTGAATAAAAGTAACTAATGATAAGTGAATAGATTTAAAGTCTATATACTATAATGTACATATGCCCAGCATTACAATATTTCTAGGTATATTTTTACGTGAAATAACCTGAAGAGAAAACCATCTTAAAGCAACAACATTCAATTTCCCTATCCTCAACATTAGTTTTCAAGGCATCAAAGTCAACAACAAGAAATCAATAACTTTTCAGCAGTCATTTGATAATTGGCGCTGCTGATAAGCGATAAGAAATAAGTGATAAGTAATAAAAATAAGTGAAAACTTGGAAACAGTTTGGGGAACTGTGATTTATTATTCGAGTTGTGGTTGTTGATTTGCGTCTATGGGCCATTAATTTGTGCCTTCTTCTAATCAGCAGAGAATGGAACCCACCTTGATAAGTTGGTTAACCTGTTGCTGGACAGATCGAGAAGTCGCAGATTGTTGAGACTGTTGAAGAGATCCACAGGAAGCTTGGACAATGCATTGCAGGATAGATCCAAGAGCGTGAGATTGCCCTGGTCGAGGAATAGCTCACTGGGGAGTTCACTTAGTTGTGGATTTTTGTTGAGTCGAATGAACCGCAATTTGTAGCTGCCCTTGAACATTTTGGCATCCACATGGTTAGTGGCACGCGTCAGACGCAACTCCTCCAGCTGCGGCATGGAGGTGAACACATGATTCCTCAGCTTATCTGGCTTCTCTCCGGCTGGCTGTGATAGCTTCAGGCTAAGATTGCGCAGCTGTTGCAGCTCCTGGAGCAGCTCTGGTCGAAAGTGAAACATGTGCGGATTCGAAATGGACAACGTTTGGAGACTGCTCGAAACGGAGGAGAAAAGCTTAGTGGGCAATTTGCGTACTGCCAACTTAAGTTCCAGAGTCTTCAGGCTATCAAAGGCCTGGAATATGTTCTCAGGCAGCAACTGCTGAAAGCTCTCGTATTTGAAGTACTCCAATGCAGGCACAGGACTAAAGAACCAGGTGCTGATATTATTCGCCACAGCCAGTTCAGCATCCAGATCTTCGAACTCCTCCTGGACGCTAACTTCCGTCTCGAGGCTGCGATCACGAAACTGAACCTGGAGCACCTCCTGCACACCCAGGGCATTCAGCAGATCCCTGAAGAACGTCTCCGGCCAATAGTTGTAGGCGTCAAACTCAAACATGGCCACCTGGCTGATATCGAAGCGCGGCAGCCACCGAACACCAGAGGTGGAATAATAGCTCATGGCAATTTTTGTGCCATTGTCCGTGATCTGAATGATCATCGCGTACTCGTTGGGACAATGGACGCGCACTAGATTCGATTGTGGCTCGCAGGTGCATGAATCATTCACCTGGTGGCAATAGCTCGACAGTGGTATGATCTGGGCATTGGATGTGCCCACAATTGCCATAACTACCAGCAGATACGCGTATCGATATCGATAACAGAACATGTTCTGCATAACTCTCACTCACACTCACTATTCATACACATTTAATTCGCCAATTATTCACTCCGACACCTCACAACGGCAACGTCTCAAATGTGACTGGATTTCAGACATTCTACTCGAATTTCTATTGCTATTTCAGTCGCCATATCACAAAGAGTCTGCTATTTATTGATACCGATATGGACACATACCTGGGAGTACGTATTGTATACATATAAACAATGAGCAAGACACTGATAAAATGAAAGCAAACAACAAAATCCAAATAATTCTAAATTAAAGTCAAAACAATCAACAACACTCGTCCAGAGTTGAGCAAATATTGAAAAAAAATCAGATTCAAATAAACATTGCAGAAGTTTTAAATTATCGCGCAATTATTGATATATGATATTGAAAAAAAAAAAAAACATTGTCTTTTGAATGCATATATATTTTCAATATATATTTTCAAAAAATATATGCCCGCAATTAATGACAACATATCTCCTCAATTTCGGAAAATTGTTTTCCTAAAATGGGAAATAATAAATTTGTAAACAGCCTATTTCCATACTGATTTTCGAATTACTATCTTATTTACATCAAATTGATTTAAAAAATTATAAATATAACTATAGCACACATGCAAATGTATATTTTTAAAATGTAAAACGATTTACAAAATAAGAATTAAAGGAATTCAGCATTTTACATTTTTTTCTTAAGTTAAAAAAAATAAAAAAAAAGTTTCAGATTCCCGTATCTTTTATCTCGTGGTGGTTTTGAAAACACTCTTAAACTCAAGAAAAATTTATAGATTGGCAACATACATTTCTTTGGTATTATAAACTTATATTATATTTTTACATTATAATATAAATATTGATAGTTATTCGTGTCACGTACTCATTTCTAATGTTTTGGATTTTAATTATTTTTAGTTTTTAATGACTTGGCAAAATATACATACAGTGTTGCGGCATATTAAATTTCTTAGCTTCTTATCTAACTGATAATTTGGCACACATTCTTTTGAAATATTTATAATATTCTGACTGTCTGCATTAATTAAAAGCTATTCGTGAGAGGAAAATATGAGCAGTCATATTTTACTCACTTCTCAATATTCATTTTCTCATATTCTTTAAGTTTGAGAGGGTTGACAATATATGAGTCAGAAGTTAAAAACAGAAAAAAGTAGTCTAAAATACAATAAAATTGTTATCTGCTTTAAGGAGTCGCAAAAAGCTGATAAGCATAGTTTTTTTATACTACTATACGAGAATGTGATAAGAATTCTTGTCATTTAAAATATGAAATGAGAAATCAGAGTACATTTCAAGTATTGATTGCTATCTAGGACTGATAGAGGAACTAAAAGTTGTTGCGTTTCAATTTGAAAATAATTTATTGTTTTTATAAATTATCTAACAAATCACATAATGTAGCTCGTACTTTTCATAGCATAAAATACGCAGGTGTTTTTCAGATTCCATCTAAAGTTAAATATATACAAATTTTTTCTTTATAATTTGATAACAAATTAATTATTTATCTATCTCGATAAGTGGTTTAAGGGGTTGGAATGCAGCTTTAAGAATTTTTCAGGTAAATCAATATTTAATAGACGTGTGGGAACTTTGACTTAGGTATGCAATCAATGAGGCGAGTACAATATTTAACTTTAAGCCACACCCCCCGTTAAAGTTTGACAGCTGCGTAGAGACCCACGTCCCCGAAAATAGCATATTTATAGAACTCCAATCGCAACAGAGTTCTGTCCCACATGGTTACATGATCAAGAAATAAGTCGCCCATAATAACAAGTCAATCATGTCAATAATAGAGCCCAAAGAACGCCATGAACTTGCCAAGGTCGTCAGAGCTACCGGGCCAATTCCCAAAAAGACCAGCGACCAGGGCTTAAAACAGACCTTGCCAACTTTGGCAAATTGTGGTACCAGCCACGTAAAAGTTGAGCCCCTGCCTTAAACAACTTTTTCATAACTCAGTTTTGCTTTGACGGGACTCCAACTCAATTAACAGTTTTGGACAAACGACGCGTCGCACAGCCTCGCCTATCAACCTGGAAAAACTTTAATTGTCGAAAACTTTTCAACGACAGTTTAAATGGCCCCATCTAATAACCCACGTGTATCAATTATATGTAGATAAGAATTTTGCATTAAAAAAATAAATAATAAAGTATGTAACTAAATGTATGTACGAGTTTGTTCTTTTTGGCTAAAGTAGAGATAAATTTAAATTCTTTTCAAAGTGTTTTACTTAAAATAAAATTAGATCTAAATGGATTACCCTAAATAAGGCTGACCTTTTCACGAATCAAACACAAATTTTACAGTCAATTACACAATATTCGCATAAGGATTCATTACGCATACGCAGCGTGGTGCACATGGCATTTATCTACGTTTGTGGGTGGTTGACTATCACAATCAGCGTGCAGACTTGCGGTCACTCAGAGGCTTGTCATGGATTTTATCATAAATAAAAGAATGTTGAAATCGTATCTGACATTGCTCTGTCTGATTGTGGCGAATATTAACGTCACAGTAAATGATTAAGAGTACTTAATGCAAAGTCCTCTTAAATAATAATGAGCTTTTGGCTAACTTGGCTTTTTTGTTGAGTATCCCACACAGATCTCGTTATGCAAATGGCCAAGAGGTTGGCGGGTTGGCAATGAGAGGCGCTTGAAAGCCACATCAATCAGCTCGGACTTGGGCTTGGACCACTTAAAAGGGCATTTCACATAAATGTCAACACTAAATTGTCAAGCACACATACTAACTGACACCCAGGCACACATACACATACACATACACACACACATATATATACATATTTAACTCAACCGCTTGGCTAATTTGTGTCAGTCCCTTGGTCTTGCGGCACGTGGCAAGCTATGTTGGCAACCGGCAGCTGGCAACTGTCAGCTAACGCAATTGTTATGGCAGCTTAAACCAACAGATCAAAATCCCCCAACCAAACCCTACGCCCTACACAAATACCCTTCCTTTTCCGCCCCTCTGGCATTTGGCAAATTGTATGCAGACGAATGCAAAAGGAAATGCATTCTGAGCATTTGAAGTGCAGTTTGCAAATTAAATCAAAATATACACTAAGCTACTCTTTTGGATAAATAAGCGGCAACAACTAGTAAGAAGAGCTACAGTCCGGCGAGCTCGACTTCGAGAGACTCTGCACTTATTGAGCAAAAACAAAAGCAGTTATGGAAATATTCAAGTAATATAAACAAATGGAGACTTGGGTTCTATTCATAAAACAATTGTTTGTTAGCAACTTAATCAACCCTCTGTACTTGCCAAGTACAGGGTCTAAAACTCTATTGTTGATGCTGTCGTTGAAACCACAAGAAATGCATTTTCATCGTTTCTGTGCCAAACATTTTTGGCTGAGTGCATTTGCAATCTATGTATGTGTATGTAAGTGTGTGTGTGTGTGTGCAAATGCATCTACATGTGCTCGTATGTGTGTGTTTGGCATTTGAAAAATTAAATTAAATCTGCCAGCATTGAATGCGAGATCAACATTTGGTACCAAATCAATAAACTTTTATGTTTTGTGAGCAGCTTTGCAAGTTCTTTTGACATTTATTAAAGAAGTCTGTGTAACTCAACAAATTCAATTAAATTAAAAATTAAATTAAATTCAGGAAATAAAATATTAATACTTTAAAAACGAAAAGTACTTAATTTCTTTCTTAGACAAACCCAGCGAAAAATCATTTTGCGCAATTCATATATTTGTAGTATGAAAATAAATTTATTTAGAAGAGGTCATTATTTTCAATTTCAATATACTAAAATCGTTATCAGTTACTCAAGTATTTTCAGTTTCTCAGTGAGAGCGATGCGAGTTTTAAATGTTAACAATTTTGTGCTTCCGCAGATTAATTTAAAGCTCTGAATAAATCAGTTGTGCGAAGCGTCTGAAACATAATCGTTTATTTTAAATTATCTTCTATTAAAATCATATACACCAATGTAAATCTGTTGTAAAAATGTGTGAAATGAAGATAATCTTGTTTGTAACATGTGGTGCCTTAATTTATTCAACGTGTTTGGCCAAACCGGCAATAGAGCCGGAAGAAAATCAAAGTACAATTGAGAGCAACGAAAACCTTATAGCTGATGACAATTCCGAATACCTCAAATCCTATGCTGCACTGATGTCGAGCTACATGAATCTCACTGTGGCGCCATGCGACGATTTTTATGAATATGCATGTGGCAACTGGAAGCTGGTAAAACCGGAAAGGCAAAAACTAAACAAACGTAGCAATAACGTGGACATTATGTATACGCTGATCGATAAGACAGAGGAACTGCTCCTGTCGAACTCCACGCTGGCCAGGGATCTGGGCTACGACAAGGAACTGAGTATTGCTCGGCAGTTCTACAACGCGTGTCTCAGTGCTAATCTCAGTCCAATGCCAGCAGCTGACCCCGCTTATCTGGCGCTTATCAGGTCAATTGGCGGATTTCCCGCTGTGGACGGCGATGCGTGGCAGCCCTCGAATTTTAGTTGGTTCAACATGAGCTCCCACCTCACTAACTACTGGGTAGATGGTCTAATCAATGAAGAAGTCTCGTCAGCATATCCATTTTTGCCATATTTTAAGCTGCCACAGCTCGGCTTTGACTATATCGTCCATAGCGACAACATTCCCAACAACGACACCAAAGGTTACAAACTGAACGAGAAACGAATGCGGGAATATCTTAAGGCTTATGGACTTCCCGATGAACAGGTGAACGATGTGATTGCTGGAGTCTTTGCCTTCTGGCGTGAGGCTCTGCAGATCGACGATCGATTTGATGAGAATACCGATAAATGTAATGTCTTGTCGAAAGTTGAAAAGTTGGAGCCTTTTCCTTTATGGAAAGACTACTATGACATTGCGTGGGGTGGTCTCGATTTTGGAGAAGAATCAGATCGCTTCTGCGATTTCTACTACCACGAACTGGACAAGGTGTGTGCCAAGCACAAGGAAGCAGTTGCCAATTATCTGGCCCTGAAGCTCATTTATAGCTTAGACTTTAAGCTGGAGTCACCCAAGTTCCAGCGCGATCTTTGTATGATGAATACACAAGGCTCGTTGCGTTACATATTTAGCAAGCTTTACCTAATGGTGAGTTTTGATGTACTCTAATCCACACCTGTTAAATTTCGATTAGAATTACCAATCAATTAGAAATAATCGTAGAGATTATATAATTCAATGTTGAAAATTTTGTGATTATTTAATGATTACGATTACCAAGAATAAAAAAGAAATCTAAAATTATTACAATTGTTGAAAAATAATCGGAAAAAATCAAAAATAATCAAAACAATCGTTATGCAAAAATAATCGGAAAAAATCAAAAATAATCAAAATAATCGTTTTGATTATTGTTGATTTTTTCTGATTATTTTTGAATAATTGTAATAATTTTAGATTTTTTTTTATTTTTTTTCTAATTGTAATCATTAAATAATTGGGCAAACCCGAAAAAATCGTAATTTAATCATTAATTTGACTTTTAACCAAAAATAATCCAATTACTTATGATTATGATTACTAATCATTATTTAACAAGTATGCTCTAATCTTTATTTATAAATCGTGCTTAACAATCAACTTTTTTGAGTTCAGAAACACTTTACGGATGAAACCAATACGGATATTACGAACATTGTCACCGAGTTGCGAAAGAGTTTTGTGTTGCTGTTGGAAAATGCCAGTTGGCTGGACGAGGAAACTCGCAAGGAGGCGTTACTCAAAGAATCCGTAATTGTGTCGCGGATAGGTGCTTTGAAAGATGACAATCTCACTGATATCCTAATTCGCGAGATGAACAATCTAACCTTCGTCCCAGAGAGTTGGCCCACGAACCAAATCAACTTAAGGAAATTCCTTGTATACATGATTCGTTACAATGGATTCCATCACAAAGAGCTTTCCGAGGAAACGAAACCTCTGGAGTTTTTGATCGGAACTTCGATCAACGCAATGTATAGTAGAATAGAGAATTCGATCAATGTCATGGCTGGCTTACTGCATCCACCAGTCTACCATCGGGCCTGGCCCAACTCACTCAAGTTCGGCACCATCGGCTACGTGGTGGGTCATGAGTTGACACACGGATTCGACAGCAGTGGCGCCCTCTTCGACAGCACCGGCGACTATCGAAATTGGTGGTCGGAGAAATCCGGCACAAGTTTTTCCAATCGATCCAATTGCTATGTGAAACATTTCAATAACTATCTAATACCAGAGATCAATCGCAGGATCGATGGGAACCGGACCAAGGATGAGAATATTGCGGACAGCGGTGGATTGCACGAGGCAATGAATGCATATCGAAGCCACATGAAGCAGCTGCAGCAAAGCGACGACAACAATTCCCCATTCGAGTCTGTGCCGAAAAGCGAACAGATGCCCGGCTTGGATTTATCACCAGAGCAATTGTTTTACGTGGGCTTCGCCCAGCTCTTCTGTGCCGACTACGAGGAGAAGGACTATTGGGAAGAGTGGTCTAATCAGCATCCGATGAACAAATACCGCGTTCTTGGCGCTGTCACTAACGACGAGGATTTCGCCAAGACGTTCAACTGCCCGCCTGGCAGTCCAATGAATCCGAATTCGACCAAATGCCGCATCTGGTAGTTTGACGTAAAAAACGGATGATAAGCATGTGCGTGTTCATAAAATATTTAATTTAAATACGAATAGATAATCAAATATTTAATTAAGACATTGCTTATATTCATTTCAACATCTGATTCGATTTCGTTCGATTTAATGTTTCTATTGCTACCCGGAATTTCAAAGCATTGTAGTTCGCAATAAGAAAAGATAAGACGCATCGCTCAGTGACCCCTTTTGTGATCCGCGGCAGACAATAATGCTATGCGAAACGTGTCATAATTAAATGGGAGGCTGAAGCCATAAAATATCAATCTCATTGAAATAAAGAATTTGATTGAAGCCGAATTTTTGCAGCGCATATACTCAAAATCTAAATGTGAACTACAAATAAATACTTGAAATATTTTGTGTTAATTTAGAGCTTCAACATTTTTTTCATGCGACTATGAAAAAATTAATAGAATCTAAATCCTTAATTTGAGACTTCAAATAATTAATGTTTATTAGTTAAACTGAAGTGGAATTTATAATTTTTGTGTTTATTAATTTAACTTTTGTTTTCACCACTTCTTCATCTGACTCTTGGAAAAATTCGACTTTTTAATATACATATACATATATTCGTGAAAAGCTTTTGATTTTAGGGCATCAAATTTTACATTTTAACGTACCGCAAGTGAAACTACGGATAAGTTTGCTAGTACTTACATACATACATACATACATATGCATTTGTGTCTTTTTTTTCACATTTTTATCATTGTCAGCGTCCGATTGTCGACCCAGTTTGTTGATGTTTCCATTATGTGCAACAGCAGAAAATGTTGTCAACATTTCTTGCGGCCAGTCACATATGAAACTTTACCCCCTGCACCCTTTCCGCTTCTCCATGTAACATCTCGCCATCCTCAAGCCTTATATTATATGTTTTGCAAGAGATATTACAGTTGGCCATTTGTGCGCTGTATTTATCATGACTTTTATATCAACTGCTAGCTAAGGAAATATTATAATTGCTTGGGATAGAAAGTTAAAGAAAGTTAACGTGGAAATAAAAAGTTTAAAATAAAAATGCTCTTAGATTTTAATGTGGAAGCTAGGCAGACAGTTGCCTTAAAACGAATAATATACGTACTTTAAATAGTGTCTGTAAGTCTATTAAAAGAGAATTTGGGCACATCACAATTAATAGGAATTTTCAATCATTTTCTGCTGAACGTTACCATATCTAGTCAGATATTAAAGATACTGTAGAGCAATTATTTATTTGTTTTCAGTGAATTCAGGTTTTCTTCAGAATGAATTTGATAGAATGCTCTTTTCAGTATTGAACATTCAAAAGGGCAAAGCAACAAGCTCCTGAAAGTATGCAGAACGCTATAGTCGAAACTATTTGTACATAAAAATATTATGCTGATAGAGTTTTAAATTTATAGGTATAAATAGTTTCGACTATAGCGTTCTTAATAAGTTTAGTTGTACATAAAACTTTAATCTTAATACATTTTAAATTTTATTTTTTCTGAAATGTATATACTGCGATGAAATATAATCACACACTTCAACAGTTCCAAAATCGAACTGATTGATTCTGTGAATAGTTAGGCGTTACTTAATACTTTTCTTGGAGTCTGGAAACAATAAGAACAACAACAAATTAATATTTTTAACCTGTGCAGTTTATTTTTAATTTGGACCCAACCGATGCCATTAAATTTAACGCTCAACTGCAGTTCAAAGCAAGCTAAGTAGACGACTTTTTATATTTTTGTTGTTTTCTTTGTTGTTGTTATGTTGTGCACAGACCGCAAAAGAAATGAAAAACGCTGAGCGGAGGCTAGTGGGCGTTTGGGTATGGGCGGGACTCGCAGTTGCCAGTGCACACGTCAAGGACACGCACACACACACACAAACTAAAATTCGCATTCACTTGCTTCATGTATGAAAAGCACAGTAAGTATACGCTAGTCGAGTGTTCAGGTTCGACAAATACCCTAGGCTATGCCTACATATATCCCCCCTCACTCTAAACAATTTGAGGCCTAAGCGCGAAACCTTAAATTTTAATCCTTTCTGCTCAGACATGAGTTTACAACAATGTAGTTTTTAAAAAACTTTAAAATCCTTTATATTAAAAATATTGTGATAAAATATAATTACATTTTAAATACATTTTTTGACACAATGCAAAAACTAATAAATAATTTTTTACTATAGAGTTAATTAATTGAAAACGAGTCGATCCCAACAAAGAAATTAAACAGCTGTAGCTTTTGCCGTTGCCAGGTCATTCTCATACTCCGATGCAGATACAGTCAGCATCGTAAGTGTTCAGATGCAACTGAGCATGAAGAAACTGCGACAACTTCAAAATAAAGAACCAGCAACAAAAAATTCAACAGCAAAGAGCGCAAAAAAAAATAAGGAAAAGTTATCATGCAATTACCAACGTTTACTACTCAATATGAAGTATCTAATAGATACCCAGCAAAAACATTGGGTATACACTCAGATAAAAAGTTTCCTTCTCTAGGGGTCACTTAGATATTGCTAATATTATTTATATATTATAAGTATATTCTTAGATCTTGCAGTGAAATTACCTAGGTCCATCATACCTATAAATGCTATCTGGCAGGGTATGTGCTTGTGCCCAAAAATGCAAAAAAAAAATAAACGAGTTGCCTGCAGCAAAGTTTCACATCAAACTCGGGCACAGCTTGTATCCTTACATAGTATATATAGGATATATTCTCTCTATATAGAATGTATCTATATTGTAAGTACTTATGTATGTATGTATGTGCCCTACCTGTGGAGCATTGAGTGAATGCGAATGCACGGGCTGTTGGCCTGAATGAAAAACTGCCAAGCTGAAGTACTACAACTTTTCCAGGGGCCAAGTTTAAATAACTAGGAACAACAAATACTCATCGATTGCATCGGATGAAAAAGATAAACTTAAACCTTAAAATTTGGTAAGCAGCAAGCAAATAAAAATAATATTATTCATAAAAAGCCAGCATCTCAGACAAAGCGAGTCCATCAAGTATAACATTAAACTCTTATCACAACACAATGGGAAAGATACATGTTACATTTTCCTAACTTAAAGAATGTCCAAATGTAATTAAGGGATATGAAATAGGAAAACATAAACAAAAATTTTAAATCAAATAGAATATTTATTATTATTGCTAACAATTAATTAATGATAACTACTCGTAATTGGTTCAATTTAATTTTATTTGAATACAATGTTATTGGATTTCTTTTAGTTTTATCCCGAATATACTTTTTATGACTTTTAAAGAACAGAACGAGACGATACAAATATTTTCGCTTGAACTGAAAGTGTACGAATCGAAAGTTTAAATTCCTTATTCCTTCTGTTAACTGTTTGGTGTTGTCTGGGTTTATTTTTTGAATTTTAAGCATAAATTAAATTATGCATACCACTGTGCGGCCTGCTAAAAGCAAGAATATTTTGCCTGTCGGCCCAAGCAACTGCAGCGAACAAATTATGCAAGCCAAGACCAAAACGTAAAAATGCAGGCACACACACCCACACACCTATACTCACACACACTGTGCCACACACATAAACACAGAGATACATGGACGTATGCATGTACGCATATTTGTGTACTTTGCAGACATCTTATGCTCAGTTTTACTTGCATAAGCTGCAAAGTTGCAAGGGAGAAATTGTTGCATTCGCTGGCTGCATTTATCGTGTGGCAACTGGCAAGTAGAGTTCGGGGCACGAAATATGCAAAGTGCCGCATAAGTGCAACAAAAGCAACTCGCCAAATTCCCGACCCACCATTTCGCATTCGCTCGAGTGTTAAGCAAACATACAATAAATTATAAAAGTCCACCCCACACACATGCACACACGTACACACGCACACATAAGTCACAGCCATGTTGTGGTTGTTGTGGTTGTTATTGTTGCACTTTATGCTGGTGGAAATTAATGAGACGGAAAAAGGTGCTGCAAATGGGAATGATGCAAGTGCGCCGTTTAGTTTGGCGTCAGCTGCATCATTTGATTCAGCGAACTGCAAAATTTTCATTTGAAGAACTTTTCCAGACAACTGACAGATGAAAAGAAGGCTCTAAGGAAATCATGATTGGAGCTTAACGGGGAAAACTAATGAGCCAACTGAATTTCCAGTAAATACTTTTCCATGAGCTATTTGATAATAAATAACAGAAACTGATTAAAATTATAGTAATCTTGAAGATAGATTACTAGAAATATTTTACTTTACTTACTTGTAAATATCAACAAATGCTCAAATTGATTTTCCCGTTCTAAAAGTCCAAAAAATTTGGATTCTATCTATCTAGAACACAACCAAATAAAGTTTGAGCAATGCGCATACATTATAATCAAATTAGTGTATCTGCTGCTTGATTAAGGACTACTAAGTACTTGAACAAACTTTCGGCTAATAAATTAGATAAATAGGCAAGCAAAAAATATCAATATATAAAAAAGATTTCCATCATTTTTGGCATAACTTATGCGCATCCGTAGGAAAAGCCGGTGACCTTGAGCAAATCATCGTCTGATTAATCATCATAATTATCATTTTATCAACAGCATCAGCGTTTAAAGCAAAAGCAACAAAAGCAACAGGAGCAGAAACAACAGCAACAGCAGCCCGCATTGGCAGTAACTTCAACAGCAATTAGCTACGACAAGGAAAAAGTTGTGGATTTTTTTTACATACTCTACCCATTGAAAATATAATAAGAGGGTATAATCACTATGTGTTCAAAATTTAACTAATAACTATGTGTTCAACGTTTAAAGGCAGCAGAATGTAAATCATTCCATCTCAGCAAAGTACGAAACAAACTAAAAGTTAATATTTCAATCTTGATCCGATATTAATTACCAAATTAAAGTAAGCAAGTCTTGATACAGTACTTTATAAATTGATTATTATATATATTTAATTATATACAAGCTTACAGAAAAAATGACATGCCTATATTTTGAAATGAAAAAACTTCCATAGAACTATATTTTTTATATTTTAGACTAAAAGTAATCGCTGTTAAATAGTACGTTGCGTTACAGGGAAAATATTTTTGTAATCAAGAAAATAAATATATATGTAAATGTAAGTAAAATTCATACATAAGTTTAAATATACTTTTTGGGCTTTAAAATCGTAAAAATTTTGAGTTGACGATCCAAGAAATTTCACAAAATGTTCAAATTCAAATTCTAAAAAAAGTTCATTCTTATTTTCTGCAATTCTTTTTTTTAACACCCATTTACACGCTCGCCAGTCTAATTAAGGACTTTTCAGAGAGTTGTAAATGTAACCGATGGGCAGAGAGATGAGAAAATGTATATTTACATATATGTGTCTATATACTACATATACTCTAATGAATACTTGTGAGTACCCACATATGTGTTTGTGGACTGGGTTATATAAGAGCAGCTGGGCACAGTGTCATGACATCGTCATCTCATTACAGGAAGCAGCAGGAAGCTGCCACAGCATCCAACTCTTAGTGTGAAGCAGGCGGAAACTGCATCGCTCGATTATGTCATTCAAGTGGCGCCCCTAAAGCAATCTCCTGCCCTGCCCACCGCCACTCTCTCAGTTCAGTCATATTTGTTATATCGCCGTAATGCTTTTCATATCTGCCGCATCAACGGCGACAACAACAACTTGGTGCGTGTGTTTGCTTATGAGTCATGTTATAATTTTGATTACACGAAGCCGGGCTAGTTGGTGTTGTGTTTTTAAAAGTCAACTCTTTAATAATTTGAAGCACAAGCATAATTTACAAAAGTGAGATGTTCCATAAAAAAAAAATTACATTCACTTAATGTAATGTTTATGTCTTCATGAAAACTTTTTAAAGCCCTCTGCGAGAATAAACTTACAGACATGATAACATAATTGCTAATTAAAAGAAATCTGCTTTTAATCAACCATTTTTTTTAAATTAAGTTAATAGTATCTATTAGTTATTTAAATGTCCCAAGACTGGCAAATATTGGGCTTAAATTTTTGTGACAACATGATAAACAACTATCATATAAAAACCTTTTAGATCCCACAACTTCTAGTAGTATTTATGTGCAAATATTCTTATCCCCAATTTTGCTCACTTAATTTTTTACCAGTAACACTTACTGAGTCGATTATGATATTCTCGTCTATATGATACTCTAGATCTTAGCGACTATAAGGACTAGAGCTACCAAATTCAGCACACTGAATGCAAAAAGACTTTTTCGATTGGAAAAATGTATGCGAGGCACATAAAGAAACACTTTTAAAAAAACTCATCGACAAAAGAAAAGTGTCTTGCTTCAGCGATGACAGCAAAAAACTGGATTGAAAGTGACATTTCCTTGTGTTTATTCTTCGCCCAAAAAAATTTTAATTAAAGATAGTTGCGACTCCTAATCATTGGTGATTAATGTTGAATATGTATATAGCAGCGGTGGGTACACATGGGCTCCGGGAGCCAGAGGCTGCACCAGAATTCAGATTTCGCGCCCACCGCTGGCTTAGAGGTTTGCACATAATTGACATATGAAACCCCAATAAAAAGCTTTACGAATAAAGCTGCCAAGTCATAAATATAAGCAAATAGCCCAAGAGAATTAATATATTAATTATTGATATATGAACGCATATAAAACAGAACAATATCAATTAAATTAAAATAAAAATGCACTCACATAAATTTTCCTTATTGCGGATTTAAGCCGGTTCAAAGAGACAAAGCAAATACTGCGAAATAAAAGATGCATCGGCTGCTAAATGAGGCACATCCACTCATGGGTTCTGGTTCAGTTCGTTGTGGTCACACACACATTACACTCGCTCATCCTGTCACGCATTATAAGTTTATGATTTGCCTTTTTGGCGTCACTGCACTTGAACTCCGCTTCAATAGGTCTGCAGTCTCCGGCACTGGATGCTTCGCTTTTACGAGTACATATATGGAAATTAATGTGCATAATTTGTCAGGACAAATCACTAGGCAATTCCCTACCTCCCCTCCTCCCGACAAAGTCATATGTAGGAAAGTGCAGCCGATCAAGGATAGTACGTTGTTAATTTGCTTAACAATTGAGCACAATAACCCATTGTATTATATGAGCTTGATTGTTTTTAAATTATCACGAAGGGAATCCCATTTGACAGTCAACTTTTGTAAACTCCTCTTGCGATATTAATTGCAAGAAAAAAAGAAAAGTCGGTAAAGGCTATAAAATACCCGTACTTTTAGGAGCTTGCACACTGTAGTAGACTTGCCAACAAATTTGGTTGCTCTATCTTTTAATAGTCTCTAAAGTTGTAGTCTCTAAAGTTGTCTTTTAATAATCTGTAGTCGCAGAATACCATTGCTTTATAATTCTCTAAGGTTTTGTTGACGCTTTGTTATTAGTTTTGTACCAAAAAGCGTTGGGAAAGCCACTAGAAAATTTTGTGCAGAGTTCAAAAAGGATTTCCTAATGCAGTTCATGAGGGAGACCCTAGAGAATGCCTTAGAAAGCTTCGTTACTCCTCGGCGCTAGAAACTCACAATATCATGTTGCAATAGTTCATTTTATTTCCCTATAAATTCTTCTTATCATCGGCAGAGTATTTTTGATTTAATAAAATTATATTGTATGTTACAGAGCAAGGTGGATTAATAAGGTGATGTATTCGTTTGACGTTCCCTCTTTTTTCGGGGCACAAACGTCATTACGAGAGCATTTTCTATATATCTATCTCTCTCTCAGACTAATTTTGACAGATTTGCCCCGAGAGACAGCGAATACATCACCTTGTTATTAATCCACCTTGTTACAGAGCATATAACAGTCGAGCACCCTCCACTGTAGACATTTAGTATTTTGAAGATTCTAAAATTTTCTGATCTCAGAAGTCCATAATTTTTATTTTATTGACCCCATAACAACATTTGAAATATCAAAGTTCCCAAAATTTAAAGTTTTAGCACATTAATGGAGGCAAATGACAATAGACAACTCAGAGAACGTCGATATAATAGACGCGGTAGGTGGCAAATTGATTATACGACTCAGTTTTAAATATTCTTATCACAGTTTCCGCCTATATATCGAATCGGCTATTTTATGGACTTTTGGCATTTTTTGGCATATTTTTCATGGCTTTCTTTGTTGTGGTTTTACTCATTGAAGTACTTAGATAGTTGGCGAGCATTTGGCAAGAAGGACAATATTTTGTAATTGAAGAAGGCGCAAGCAAGTTCTGAGGTCGTGCTAAGCTCAAGACACGACTGTGACACGCACACAGACACACACAGTCATACACACACAGACACACACACACACGCAATGCTACTAGTGGCAGATTGCAGTGCTCAACTGCCCATTCGACCCTAAAGCGCCCCAAGCGCGTCCTTGAGCGCACTTTTCTGTCACTTGCCTTCTATTTGTAATTTTAACGAGCTGTTGTTGCTGCTGTTGCTGATGTTGCTGCTGTTGACGCTGACGTTGCTGGTGTTGTTGCTGTTTTGCTTACTGTTTGCACAGCGCAATGAGTGTCGAGCACTTGGGCAACGTTTCAGTGTACGACCGAAAGGCCTCAGTAACTGCCATTTTCTTTTCGAATTCGCAGCTTGTAACTTTTCTTTTTGCGTGTCTCAAAAGAAAATGAATTTCCTTTGGCATTTCCTCGTCTAGCTGTGCATTCCACAAGATCTGAAACCGCCAACTTCTATGCCGAGTCTCTGTCTCGCTCCCTCATTCTCTGGCATGTTTGCTACATGTGCAGCAATTTCCGTCGGAAGCGCGAAAAACTTATGCAGGTATTTAAGAGGCCAACGCGTCGTCTAAATCTCCTACAACTGTGTGCGAGCTATTCAAGCCAAGCCAAGAGAAGACAAGACACTGCCCAACTTCTTGGCGACTTTGACTTGCGCCATTTCTCAATGTGCACACTTCCGTTTCCGGCCGCAAGTCGAGGCGGGCAACTGTTACCACCACGTGGTTATCTACGGCATTCCTTGACTGAAACTAGCACTGCAACTGGCTCATACAAAATGGAATTTCATTTGAAAATTCAATTCGAATACTCTTGCGGATACCATGTAAAAATAATATGAAACAAAATAGGTGTAAATCTTCAAAACGAATATTACAGGGTATTGCAGTCTGTAGCATAGGAAAATTGATAAGATCAACGAGCAATCCCAATCCCATATCAGCGCAGTTTGATAATTATTCATATATATAATATACATATGTTTGTGTATATACTATATGTAAGTATATTAAATTCTACCTGTCGGCTGTCATGTGGATCATGAAATATAATTTTGTATTTACTTTTACAGAAAATTGCCTTCCACAGAAGTTCCTGAGTTGGGCTGAAACAAAATTATGCAAGCATTCCACTTGACTGATTTATGATGACAAGCGGCAGTTGCAAGTAAATAGTTTGCTACGAGTAGTCAAGGCCACACGTCCCCTTTCAAATGCTCTGCCCAAAGGAACCAATCTAATTTTAATTAAGCCAAACAAATATTCAAGCTACAATCGAAAACAAAGCGAACGATAACTGTGATTTTTAGCCATGTTCTCTGTTTCTAAATAATTGCATTAAAAGTATAAAGTACAAAAGTATAAAATCACTCATTCATATTCCCTGTCAAGTTATGTCTCAACTTTCCACTCAGCAGTTCAAATTGGAAAAAACTGCCTTGAAATTGCCTTTCAAATTGTTTCCCTGCCACTGTAAAATGAGCAAAGGCAAAATTTAACTTAGTTTGCATACGGAAAAGCCAGAATAAATAGTTGACCTAAGATGAAATAAACTTTTGACAGCTTTATGCGATACAAATAATATATCTAAAATGTGAAAATAATGTAAAGATGAAAATTAGTGAGTTTTTTTCATTTGACATATTAATAATTTGGCACTTAATAATTATAATTTTTATAAAATTGTTTATACTTTATCATATTTTTTTAATTTAAAAATTTTACTGTAATTATTTTTTACGATACCAAGAGTTTGTAATATAAATACTATATATATATATTTTTTTTTTGACAATCAAAGAACTCTATGTAAACAGTGTCAGGTTCAAGGCTATTTTCGATAGAATAAAGCATTTGTTAAGTAATGAGAATAATAAGAAACAAAAATTGTCACAAAAACCTTATAAATTTTAAAAGTTCGAATAGAAAATTGGACAAATTTTAAGTAATTTTAAAAAATGGAAGACAATAGGCCAGAATGGGGCAAAGGATGTAGTCGCGGTAAGTGGCAAATCAATTTGATTCATTCAATAAGCCCACTTATTAAGTAAAGTTTATATTCATTTATAGGATGCTTTCTACCACAACGTGTAGTTATCGCGATTTTCGGATTTTTGGCTCTGATCTGTGCCTATACAAATCGCGTCTCAATGTCTCATATTATCACAAAACTAGTAGTGCCCTTAAATCGAACGGATGTTGACAAAGAAGAAGTCTGTCCAAAAGATGATGACGCTGAGTCAGAAACCAGTGATGTAAGTACCTAAACCCTATTATGTACACTGAAAAAAAGGACCACTTTCTAAGATCAATAACTTTCATCTTAAATATTTTGTTCTTGAAATAATAATATTTTAAGACCAAATTACCAAAACTAAGATTATTAATTTGAAAGTCGTAAGTTCTTAATATAAGAAAAAAATTCTCAAATTTAAATGTTTTGTTCTTAATATAAGACCAAATTATTTAAACTAAGAATATTATTCTAAAAAATCTTAAGTTCTTAAAGTGTTAAGAAGCTTAATCTTTATTGAGATTTTTTGTCTTGGGAATTTAAAACCTTTTGGAAGAAAGAAGAACATATAATCTCAAAAAAATAATAAGTTTTATTCTTATACTAAGATTTGTGGTCTTGAAATTATAAGAATTTGTGATCTTAAAAATAAAAACTTGGTCTTAATTGAAATGTTCTTAAAATTAAGATGTGCTTTCTTACTTCAAGATTTTCATGTTCTCGACGCATTTTTTAGACCGAATCTCTTAGTTCTGAGACCAAAATCTTGATTTTAGATCCTGTTTTTTATCAGTGTAGAAAGATATATGCTTATTGGATATACTCGTATTTTTACTTTCAGAATAAGGGCGAATTCGAATGGTCGGAACAGCTGCAAGGCATCATTCTAGGCAGCTTTTATGTAGGATATCTGATAACTCATCTGCCGGGCGGAATATTGGCTGACAAATATGGTGCTAAATGGGTACTGGCTCTATGCATGCTACTCTCTGGAATAAGTACAGTGTGTACAACGTTGGGGGTTATGTGGGGCGAACAGTGGGGCCTAATGGTCGTCCGCATCATCATGGGCGCTGCCCAAGGTCCATTATTTCCAGCGCTCACCGCCCTTCTCTCCGCTTGGGTGCCGTCCAAGGAGCGGGCAACTCTGGGCGCCTTTACCTACAGCGGAGTTACCGCCGGTACAGTCATAAGCAACAGTGTCTCTGGTCTATTGCTGCACTCCTTTCACTGGCGTATAACGCTCTTTGTATTTGGTGGCTTAACTATTCTATGGTTTATATTCTTTGTATGTATTTTGAATTCATTCGTCTGTTTAATATGATGATGCTCCCTTTTTTTTAGATATTGCTTTGCTTTAGTAGTCCCGCTCAGCATCCATGTATTAAGCCCAAAGAAATGGCATATCTCAATGAACAACTAGGACAACGTAACAAGGGTAAATTGCCAATACCTTGGAAAGATATGATGCTCAGCAAGGCAATGATGGCGGTGATCATTAGTCAGATTGGCCACGATTGGGGCTACTTCGTTATGATCACTTGTCTGCCCAAATATATGTCCGATGTTCTTCAGTTTTCTATTCGATCCAATGGCTTTGTAACATCCCTACCATTCATCGCTATGTGGGTTTGTACCATATTAACTGGCTGGTTGGCCGATTGGTTAATCCGTTCAGAGAAAATGTCTATGGATGGTGAGCGCAAATTATTCACATTTATCTGTAAGTGTATAACCAAATCTTTCTCTTATTCAATGCATCAAAAAAATGGGTAAACTGATATTTATTTACAGCGGCCGCTTTACCGGGAGCTTTCATGGTGGCTGCCTCGTATGCTGGCTGCAATAAGGCCCTAGTCGTAGCGCTATTTACCATTTCGATGTTGACCATGGGCTTTTATTATTCTGGTCAGAAATTGACACCACTAGACATGTCACCCGCATTTTCGGGCACAATTATGGCCATCACTAACGGACTTGGATCCTTTTCAGGCATGCTCTCGCCTACTATTGTCGGTGCCTTGACTCCAAATGTAAGTGGAATATATTTGTTTAGAACAGTGTTGGCTTTGCAGACGATACTCATACAGAAAGAGACAGAATGTGTGTGTTCTATAAATAGCACATTCTGCGGTTTGTGCTCTCACGACGCGTGCGATTGGCTTTTTATTCTCTCACGAAGCATCTGATCTGCGTTCAATGAAGAGAGATTGCACAGGGCAAGACTTTCATCATACACTGCAACAAATGCTTTGCTCTCTTTACTTCGCCAACTTCAAGCACAATGTTTAATTGTGTGAGTTTAGAACTATTAATCAGATCACACAAAGCATTGTGCTCATTCTGCATTATTAAAAACCGAAAATCTTTGATTTTTTTTTTTTTTTTTTTTTGAGACTTGCCTATGAAATTTCAAAAAATTTTATTAAAAAAAAAATTAACTATGTTAAATATGTGGTAGCCTAAGCATTGATAAAAGAAACAAATCGCAAAATTATATGTATATTTGTACATACGTTTGCATATTAGACTCTCAGTTACATATCTAGAAATTATATGTTATTTTCTGCCAGTTACAGTGCAAGAGAAACCAATCTATGATAATCCTGAACTACTTCTTCCATTTCAGGCAACAATGCACGAGTGGCGTATTGTATTCTGGTTGGCTTTTTTGATATTGGTAATATCGTCTCTTGTTTTTGCGATTTGGGGCACAGCAGAAGTTCAACCCTACGATCCGGCTTATACTGGCGAGAAAAAGAAAGGATAAATTAATTTGAGTATGTTTTTCAAATTCTTCATTTTATGGATTAATAACCGTTTGCAAATAAGTGTTTGCTTCAAATAAAAGTTCTACTTCATTATATGAAATGGCGTACGGACTGGCATCGATTTTTCTGCAATAACTCCCACTTTTTTAATGACTCGTTCAAAGGCGTCAAGAAACGGGCCACAAATCGATTTTTGTCATAGAATTTGGAGCATTTAAGTTGCGAGTTTGTGTGTGTGTGAGTGTGTGTTTAAGGTGAGCGTGACCAGCCCATGTGGGCTGGCCAAAATTACTTAATTAACGCATTGCGACTCGAAACGCGAGTCCAACTCGCGACTTCTTGGTATCTATGGCTGAAATCGTATAACGGATGAGAACGACTGTAAATTCTATTGGCCCTGACTTTAAACTGTTTACTGTGGTCGCCCTTATGCTAATAATTTGAACAGGGTATCTTCTGGTCTACAATTTTCTCACTGTTTATTTTCATATACATCTAGGAGTAGAGCCAGTTGATTTAGCAAACGGCAATCGATAGAGTCAAGCGATTTTAATCACATCCTGTCAACGTCAGACTGTCCTTGGAGGCCAATCGTCCTGACAGACAAAGAGATAGGGCGACATGCTATTAGCATCGTAAAATATGCAGACTCGCCAATTAGATGTCCCATTTTTTTATACATACACATCTAACGAGGAGTAAGCCATAAAAAGTGTCAACATGTCTGCGGCTTGTATGACATTTCTTTTATTTTTCCATTGGTCGCCCCCTTTGTCGTTACGCATACTTATTTATTTTTATGAATATATCATTTCGAGAGGCTATTATTTAAGAGTCTGTTTACGATTACTTGAAGGTATTTGCAAAAGGTTAAAGAGAGTGTTAGATCCAATTCATTCCATTTTTAAAAATGTTTTTAATATTGATTTTACCAAGTTCAATGACTTTTAGTCATCGAATTATTTACGTATATAAATTTCAATGCAATATTCGACATTTAATGTGACTTCAAAAAAGTCTTTGTTGGCGTCCAGTGTCAATACCTATAACTCACATATGTTTAATGAAAATTAACTTATTTGCCAAAAAGGGTCATCTAATGTGTTTAGAAATCCATAGTATTGTGTATTTAGTAAGGGTACAAAATGTTCATCCGTTTAACTTAATTATCCTGGGTGTGTTTTTCATGTCTTTATAATATTTTAAGCTGTGTCGCTACAGATGCAGCAAAATGCTCGTAAATCTTAAAAATAATGTTTATATCAGCTTGGTTTTTGTCCTGGGCCTTGGCTTTGATTTGTTTTGTGTGTCCTGCGAGTGCCATAAAACAATTACTCGACATGTTTAAAATTGTCTGTGCTATTGACAAGGACCACAGCCAGAAAAGGACACACACAGTCAGGCGAACACTCACACACATACACACACAGACACATACACACAAAAAACTGTTGACTGTCTATGATTTCCAATGGTAACTTTTTATTTGCTTTACCTTCCAAATGTTCGTTGTATTCATGTTAACATTTTGACAATTTGCGTGACATTAAATATTGATATTTGGTAAATATTTTTGCAGTGTATCATAATAAATATTACGCATACGACTCGTGACACAATCGCAAGTTTAGAGGAATCTTCTTTGTGGTTCAATTTAAATCGAATGCTAAATGTAAGTAGCTAAGCTAAAGGAATTTATGGCAAATATTACGAGGATTTTTATGACTAGATTTTTTAGCTGAACAATGGAGCATACGTGATAAATGTCCTCTACAAGGCATAAATAAATCTAAAAGTAATTCATACATTATGTATTCTTCTAAGTACATAAATATGGAATACTTTCATAAAAAAAAAGAGAAAGGCATTAACTTTTTTCAGTATTTGTTTTCTACTTTATAATTATAATATTAGAAAAATATAATTACGGTACTTACATTGGGAGTGATTTCCGTTTATTAAAGTTGTTATTGATTCAAGTATCATTTCAGTTGCAGAACAGGTCGATAATAATTAATATGTTATTTTCATTTTATCCGGTTTGTACTTTAAACACACTGCACACACTCATGAAACTTAATTAAGCTTTTTAGCATATTTCGAAAAGTGTTTAAATCTGATTTTTAAACACGTTCATAGACATAAATATATTTTTAACACGATATTTTTATAGACACCGACGAAATTTGAGAATTATAGCTATAGTTGAATTACATAAAATTATATTGTTTTGCCGACTTCTCTGTAGCTAAAAGAAAAAAAGAGAAATATCTATATAATATGTTCAAAATATAATCTCAAATTTTTTTATATCCCATTTGGTAATACAATACATTGAAGACTTGAGCCTGTTTAGGACTCTATGGCCTTGCCACAACATTACCGACAATTCCATATAATTTATTGTAAATGCATGCGTAAGTGCCGCCAACAGAAAATCAACAGCAACCCGATTTGTTCAACAACAACAATTACAGTAGGAACAACAATCAAATATGTTTAGCCTAGTGTTTTGTGTGGCCATTGAAAAGGTAATAAAGGGTTTATCTACACATGCAAAGCTGAAATGATATTCATACTCATAAATGACATGTCTGTATTTGTATCGCGTGCACAGTGAATCTTGATTATTGGATTTGAGCTTGAGTAATCGCTTATAAATTCTCTTAAATTAAAATGTCCAAAAACTTTTAAGAACTGGACGCTTTACCTTTTCTTTAACCGAACCCTTTTGGCCAAAGCAAAACGATTCGAGCTTCTTGATTTAAATAATTCATTATTAAAGCACAATAATTTAATACAACAATGAATGAAACGTAGTGTAATCAAATCATAACCATAACTAATGCTTCCAAACAGATTTTCTATACAAATCTATACCATATGCTTTTTTTTCAGATTATAAAATAAAATTTAAATTTAAATTAATACCCTTTAAGTTTTTAACAAATCCAAACAAATAGTTTGACATTTGAAATCATAAAAATTTAAGTCCATGATCGATCCTAAACGTTCATAAATAAAACAAGAGGTAATTTAGGAGTCAAATACAGGATATCTGCTAGTCAGGTTTTGGCCTTCTTTTACACGTCCTATGACCATCGACTTTTTATTTTCACATATTTTATAAATATATGTGTATATGACGATCATATTACGATGGATTGAGTTGGATTTGCATAAATAGCCCCATCTGCACGCCATATAAATATGCATATAAATCTTATATGTAGATAAAGCATGTGCAAGGGCTTTAAAACTCAAGATAAAACCATAACGAGACCTTTCACAAAATGCATATTTTCTGCAGTCATAAAATGTGATAATATAAAAATATATTATATATATATAAACAAATATATTTGAGTTGGAATCAGTTCGGCTTTTATGACCGCCCACTGATACACATATACATTCTCACACAGAAGCATATGACATTCAAGGGCCATGTAGAAAAAAAAAACAAAAAAATAAAATTATTAAAAATTTTAAAATTTACCGATTTGGAACTTACCAATATCTTTTAAAGAAAATAATCAATATTTTTTGAAAAATAATTTGCAGATATAAAAATTCAAATGAAATATATAATAAAATATATATTTATATATATATATATATATATATATATATATATATATATATATATATATATATATCAATATTTTCAAACATTTCTAAAGCGTACAAACAAATAAAAATGTTTTAGTTTTGTAATTTTTTTAACTGAACTTTTATCATAAATTAAAAGAAGAACATATTTAAGCATTTATGAGAAATGAACATAAACTCAATTTTTAAGCTACCTTTTGTAGCTAGCAAACAGCTCGTTTATAAGCCAACAATATTTATGGCCAAGTGTAATATTTTTAACAGTCCGGCTGGACAAAGAAGAAAACACAGTTCACCCTCTCAGTCGACAACAACTACAGCAAACAACAAAAAATTTGAAATGTAGGTCAGCAATATGAATTGAAAACTACAACAACAACAGCAATGAATTGCACACACATAGGTGATGTGGGTGGGTGTAGTTATGTGGTGTTAGTGTAATGTGTGGTGTTTTGTGCTTTGTTTGTCACACTGTAAAATCAATTTTCATTAAACTGTGCCACGCATCGTATGAGTAATCAGCGAGTAAATAAACAAGACGCAAAGAAGAATGTGGCGTATGCGTAATATGTGGGATTTGGCCATGTCTCTGTGTATTGTTGTTGTTTGCGCTTTACCATACTGTGGCATAAATCAATTTAACACTAATTTCAATAAAACAAAATGCCGCTTTCCATAACAACTAAATGTGTGTAATTGTCTCTAATAAAAGCAAACCAAAATGACTACTAGCACATACTCTGCAGGATAATGACTATACATATATCCCAAAATTGATGCCTGCATTGAGTTAACACATGAATCGGTTAGTTTGATGATCAAGAAAATAAGCATATAAATTATTTTGTATTATTTTTTATATTATTTTTAAATAAAGAAGTATTTAAAATAAATTAACTGACTTTAATCAAATAAATTTCACATTTTTGTATTGAATTTTGTATTGTTAGGCAACTAATTAATCCACCAAAAATATAGGTAATAACAATTTACCTGCTAATGCGTTTTGCCTTTGTCTACGAGTATTGTTTGTTGAATTATTACATATATTATTTAGTTAATCGACATAATTCGTTTATATTACTATTTTGTTTGTTTGCTTAGATCAACATGATAATGATGATGAAATAACAACAACACATGAATATTTTTAAGCTCGATAACTTGCCGCTTTTGGCTGATTTTCGTGGGAATTGCAACTGGAATTGGATCTGGATCTGGCTCTGGATAATGTTCTCTTCTGACTCTTTATTCTCCTCGTTATTATTGTTGTTGTTGTTGTTGCAGTGGTTGCCTTCGATGTTGTTGCTGCCCCCGAATTGAATGTCGGCACAATTTGTAATGCACATTTTCCTCCACTGACCTTTGACACTACGTTTACTGTGTGTGTCAGCAGAAATTTATTCGATTACACTTTCCACAATTTCACAATGGCCGTTTGCAGATATTTTAGTTTGTTATCAAAGTCGTTGGTTTAATGGCTGACAAAGTTTTAGTTTAGTTTCTAGTTTGACCTTGCAATTCGCACAATTTGCATAAAATTCACGTAAAACGACGCTCTGAAACATAAAAAGCTGTGTGACAATTCCATTTTCTAAGATCTTAATAAATATCATTAAATTTTAAAAGCTAAGAAAGATAAGCTTATGCTTAGAACTCAATGAGGGAGTGTTTCAACATATCACAGATAAAACTTGAAACTAAACACTATGCAGAAGAAACAAAATATGAAATACAGTACATTAATTTCTTATAAAAAAAATCATAATTTTTTGCACTACATGTATCTTTATCAAACTACTTTCACACACGCTAGAGCTTACAGATTTCTCTGAAAATTATTGATATCCTAGTAATATCTTGTAGGTATCAAAAATTTAAATAAGAGGGAAAAACATATTTATTCGAGAGAACCCTGCTAAGACTTATAAAGAAAGACATATCAACAATTGGATCTTTAACACTTAATTTAAATACAATCATAACCAGTAAAAATAAATAATTTAAAAACACAATTAAACGATAAATACAAATCAACTGCGCTGCAATAAACATAGACTAATTAACATCTAGATTTTTGAAACAATTTTTGGTCTAACAAACATGAAATATAGCTTTCAAATTAGTTTTAAACTGCATTTTCAAATATTTTTTACTTTTAACAATTTACCACGCGCTTATTTCACAGACGCGCTTATTTCACAGACATTTGTTGTTTAAAAAGAAGCATTTAAAGTTGGATTGGCTCAAAAAAAAAAAAACATATAGACGGCATCCGAAATGCTTAATATAAGTTGTAGTTGACAACGGTTGAAATTGAAATGAAAGATATTACACATACGCCACATGTGTCGGCACCTTGAAAACTTTCACTTTTCACTACAATCAGCGCATTTGTAATTTAGACGCTGCGAGCTGCCGCTTCAGCTTCAGCTGCTGTTGTTGCCACTGCCCTTGCCACTACTTTTGATGTTGCTGTTGCCTGTGGCATGCGACGCGTTCGCTGGCGTTTTCTATACTAAGGCCAGATGTGAAGCAGCTGCGTCTCAGGTCCTGTGGGAAGAGTGTGTCGAGTGTCGTGTATCCTGTACTTGACTCTCTGTTCAAATGCGCGCGCAATGAATTCAAAAAGAGCACCAATGGGAGAGCTGACTTTGCTCCTGAATTGTTTATAACAACAAAACTCTCTCAGCAGTAAAGTGTATAGTCATGTTGTACTCGTATTTGTTGCTGTCGCTGTTGCTGCTGCTGCTGCTGCTGCACTTAACTTGAACTTTTGAAAAGTTGGCAAGATGAACGCGGCGCCTTTCCTTAACTTATTTCAAGGAATTTACTTAAAATTCTTGTTTTCTGTTTCTGCTAAGACAGTCAGGCGTTGGCCAGGCCACAATATGTATGAGCTTGGCACTGGCACATGCCCCATTTACACACACACACCCACTCACACCCACACTGATGCGATCACGACATTGAAATAAATAAGCATTCGAGTTTGGCATTGACCAGGTCAAATTAAAGCGGCAACTTAAGCACAATCGGGCTAATCGGAAAAGACAAAACTTGTAGCACTCCTTCAGCTTAGCGTCCATCAATCAATTCAATTGACTAATTGACAGCTAATTGGCACTACAAAGACCAACAACTGCTCTAAATAAATATAATTAACATCAAAGTAACTGAAGGATATAAACTATACATATTCATTGCCTTTAATTATTTCATTGGCTTTATATCTACTTTAAGTTAAGGGCAGAAAGTTAAGTAAATGTATGTCTTTTTAAAACTTCAGTGGAATTTTGAAATTATATCGAAATTGTATAAGCTGTAATTGTATTGTAGGAAGTCTTAATATAAAAATATGAAAGATAAAGCCAAGATTCTTTCCAAGAGGCAAGATAACTTTCCAAACAATGAAATTTGACAATTTCTTGCCAAGCCATATAATCAGATTGGGAAATTCTTAGAAAGCTAAAGAAATTTCTTAGCTTTGTTGGAAAATTTTACAGTCTTCATTCTGAATTTCTGCTCATACGAAATGCAATTCTGTTTGGCTTGCAAATGTCGAAGCAATAATCTATTTTGCATAGCAGCTCAACACTTAACACTACCGAGTCTTTGCCCCAACTATGTTATATATTCGAGTCTGCTTTGTATACATTCAACGAAATTTTTATCTAGGTTCATACGTACTGCCAAGCTGCCTCACTGACTGACTGACTGACTGACTGACTGACTGACTGGCCTTGGTAAGCTCGTGCTGCTGCGTGGCATGCCCCAACCCGCTGCCCCCATCTTGGACTCAGCATGCTGCTTATCTCACAGGAAACACTGGTTGCTCGTGACGGTCTATGGTAAATTTTTGAAAAATAAAAGAAAAAAAGTAAAGAAAAGAAAAGAAAAGAAAAGTGAGGGAAAAACGAAAAGTTGCCAAATGGAATTGGAGCAAGAAATTGCAAGTGAAATGTCGAAATGCTTTTTTGAGCATTGCAGATCCCAAAGAAAGTGCTTAAAAATTGTGGACTTGTTTATGGCATGCCAAAAACTTAAATATTTCTTTACTTTCCTTATTTCTTTTGTACTCGTACTACTTGTATTTGTCGTGCCTCAACAAGTTTCTTGTTGTAATATAATAAATGTGGACAAAAAGCTTGGCTAACATTTAAAGCTCAAGTCTAGGCCAAGTCCGAAATGTGTTAAGGAAATGCATAAAATAGATGTGTGTGTGTGTGTGTATTGTTTGTGTATCTGTGTGTGCATAAAAAATACAGGCAGTTAAAAGCCAGTTTTATATTCATTACAACAAGTCAAGCAACACCAACAACAAGCAAGACAACAACAATTTACGACTCCACAGCAAGCAGGTCCAGTTTTTTTATGGCCCACTGTGCTTACCTTATAGGAAAAGCGCTCTCACGCACACCAACACAAACAAGCACACCAACACACACACACACACATACATTCTTTCGCAATGGCCGCAAGTGAAACAAACGGCAAAGGAAAAAAAAAGAAATTTTAATAGCAAAAAACGAACAATTTAGTTAGATAATGTTAGGCATTTTGAAGGGGTTTATCATCGTATTAATATGTACTCGTCAAAAAACCGTACAAATTTAGAGTGACTTTTAAATTTGAAGAGAGTCTTCGCCGCCTACTATAATATTGAAACACTTCAGCGGTATTCAGGGGTATGTTTAAAATTTTATTAATTACTAATTAATTCATTAAAAAAAAATTAGACAAAACAGGAAATACGCTCTTCTATATTTTTATATGTTTATATGTTTAAATGAATTTTTCTGCTTGGAGATAAAAGTTGCTGTACAAAAATATACAATAACAACTCAACTATTTAATAGAATTTTAAAAAAATTGTTTCTGTGTAAGACAAACAAGCAAAGATAATAACAATAAATATTAAAATTAAAATTTTAGAACTTACTATGTAGAGACGATGTAATTAGATTATGATTGTATAAGAAAGCAAATAGAATTTAAAATTAATACGTGTGTGAATGGGCAATAATTAAATAATAAAGATATTATTAAAGATAGTGTTTAAGTAAATTTGTGGATTTATTACGTATACAAATACCATCAATGCTTAATTTTCAAACTTAAAGCCAGAGATTCTGCTTATGAATTGATTAAATACTTAACTTCAAATGAAGCAAAGAAAGCATAATACTCGATTCCCATCCACAACTTTACAGATTTAGAATTGCAATATTGTTGAAGGACGGTCGGACACACACACAAACTTAAACACACACACACACACACACACCCAGGCACACGTGTAATAGACACACCTGAGTTTCAGACACACGCATTCACACATTCGTATTACCACACACATGTATGTGAGTGGGTGTGTATTCGCTATGCCTCAACTTGGGCAACAGCAACAACAACAACAACAAATGTCTGAGGCAGCAAAAAGCGAAAGTAATTCCATAGTCAAAGTTTCCATTTTCTTTTTCTTCTTTTTGGTACTTTTCCTGCTTAACTAACTCAAGTAAAAATCAACTTGGCTCATTTTGAAGGACTCTTTGGCCTTTTCTCTTGCCTTCTGCGATTGTTTACTTATTTTGCGCTAAAAATTAAACGACCACGAAACTTTAGCTGGACTGCTAAATTATTTTACACGCCACTTGAACACGCAGGCAACGTAAATTCTTAAATGCCAGGCCTGACATGAGCTGAACATTTAATTTAATTAAAAATAGCATGTGAATTAAACCAAAAACAAAAATCATTGAAGAACCACAAGCCACAAAAAGACAAACGATTTTAGCAAAAACTTGTTTTTTTCCTTTAAATACATTTGGCTAGTGAAAAAAAAAATTATAATTGCAACAGATTTTACAGAATGACTATAGTATGATTTAAGCGCAATTTAAATTGATAAAAAATTAAAAAATTTGATAACATTTATATATACAAATCAAAAATACTTGTAGCATATTTTTTTGGCGGAACATAAAATAAATAAACCCGATTTTTATGAAAACAATCGAAATATCCGCGATTTCATTTGTTTTAAACTATTTTCGAAAACACAAAAGTGGGTTGCTATAAATACTATATTAAGCAAAACAGAAATTGTTTTGTAACTTTTGTCCAAAAAACTTTTTCTGATACCCTTGAAATTCGAGAAGAAACAACTTTAAAAAATGTTCAATGCAATTATTTTTATGATAGTTTTTTAAGCAGCTTTGCACTTTCTAAAAACCTACAAATGTTATCGAACATGAGGTTCTACACTTAAAATATAATTAATTCTAGTTGACAGACTAATCAACAAGATAAACAAGAGGTGCGTAGTAATCTTGGCCTATTCCAAGATGTTACGCATAACTGTTTGGAGTCATGCAAAAAGACCAACTTCAATTGTCAGTCGACTAAAAGCATTTTATCAGCTTATTCCAGGCGCTACGCATTATTTGTGCTGATAAGAGATACATTTTTTTTACGTACTTTCGTTTGAGGCTACAGTGAGAACAAGTAGAAGCACGACAACAATACGCACTGGACGCGCACGGCAGGAAACATTTTGCAGGGACAACAGATATTTAGTTATTAACTAATTGAATTAGTTTCATTATTTTTTAATTGTTTATTAATTACACGACCGATAGATAGATGCACAGTAAGCTCATTAAACACTACAAATTAGTTAATATTATTTTTAAATATTCAATTAATTTAATTCGATTTGCAATTCATTTGATGATTTGTTTATTGATATTATTAAATATTATTATTAGGTAGTGTTACAGTTTGTTGCTTGAAATTGAAGCCAGTTTTTGGTTGTGCTGCGTGTCTGTGTGTGTTAACGAAATGAGGAAAGATTGTCTACTGAATTTGCAATACTTGCCCCGAACCAAAAGCCAACCGAACTGAGTCGAGACAGAGGCAGAGTCAGAGCTTTGCTGCTGCTGCTGCTGCTGCTTCACGGACAACGTTGCGTATGTGTAATGTGCGGAGTGCGTGTGTCAGTGTTGAACAGTGTTGGACAATGCGCGCGCAAACTGACAACGCTTGCACACAACAGGCAAATGGCAATGTCGCCTACAACAGCTGAGCGACAGCGACAGCTGCTGAGAGCTGATTGAGAGCCACAACAACTGAGAGTGAGAGCAAGAGAGAGCGAGAGAGCACGCGCAAAGTGAACTCACAGTTAAAGTGAAAGTTTTCTTGTTGATTAACAGCCCATTGAGAGGCATCCCCACCCCCATTCATATCCCCAAACACACAGCTCCATTCGAAAGGTCGCCAATTTCACTGATAATAATTTATCATTGATGTTGGCAATGCTCTCCGCAGAGAGGGATAGCAACAATCCACTCTCTGGCCACTTTTGAATTGTTGACCGGAAGTGCCTATTGGTAAGTGGCATTTCCTTAACCAAACCAAACCAAACAATTGCCAACGGATTTTCACAGGCAACTCGATAAGTTGCAATTCCACATAATCAATAGAGAGAAAACAGAAAACATTTATTTGATCAAATTGAGTTTTGTCTTAATTCAATGTTTACTTTAAATTAGGGATTAAAACCGAAACGAATATCGGTTTCATGTTATCGGTTACGCAAAATTTTTGAATAAAGGTTTCGTAACGATGAGCCGTTCTGGTATGGTTTTTTAATGGAATAATAATAATTAAAAAAGCCTTACTTTCTTAATGTTTCATTCACACATTTATTTTGCACATTTTTCAGTTAGATGTAGTTTAGTTACACTTTAACAATTTTAAGATTTCATTTAACAAATTTATTTTATTTGAGCTTATTCACAAATTCACAATATCACAAGTAAAAATTTAACGTTAAACACATGAAAATTAAAAACAAAAATCAAAATTAAAAATTAAAAATAATTCTTTTTTTATGTATAAAAAACCGAAATTAACCCTTATAAATGAAACGGTTACTAAACGGTTATTTCGGTTTACAGAGTTTCGGTTTGAAGGTTTCGGTCAAATGAAAATTTTTTTTTTCGGTTACGGTTTTAGTTACGGTTTTAAATTTCTATCCGGCCGGTTAAAGGTTACGGTTTCGGTTATGGCTGCAATCCCTGCTTTAAATAAAATTTTATAAATAATATAAATAAAAACTAACTTTATTTTTGTAGGCCCTAAACCTTTAATATGGTATAGTTATTATATTTTTTTGAAGGATATAAAATAACTTTTTTTATTTTAATAATAGACCTTAGGTACAAGGTATAAAAATAAATACTTAATGTTATGTGTAGTTGATTTAATTAGGTTTTAAATATAAAATTAACTTTAATTATTATTTAGCAATTTTAAAATTTGCTTTATTTTGCAAAGTATGCAGTATAAAATAACAGTTACGCTTAGAGTTTCCAAGATAAACTTGCGTTAATGTTTATAAAGATTAAGGTTGTGTCATTTATTAGAAACACAGAAATCTGACAGAACTGAACCGAACCGAACTTAGCGTTATCTAATTTGTAAATTAAATTCTGTATCGTTCGGGCTTCAAATTATTGAAAACAAAACAAAAATTATAACCTTAACGTTTCAGACGTGACTGTCTAATATGTGGCCAAGGGAAGGGAAGGGGAGGGAGGGAAGGGCATCGCGTTATCTGAGAAGTTCCGCTGTAGATTCATGATTTGGTGTTGTAGTCAAAGCTACATTTACATTTGTTGATTAGCACAGCAAATTCGAGGCCAGCTAATGCAATTCAATACCAATGTCGACTGCGATTGCCAATTGTAAAGCTATAAAACCAAAGACAAAGTCACAAATGGGCAACAGTCAGCAAGAGTCAACAGTCAACTAGCAAATATGTGGAAGACACAAAATCTAACCATCACCATCACCATCATCTGCATCTGCTGCTTGGTGGCCATTGCTGATGCCTTGCCCCTGGATGTGCCGCGCTATAATCAACTGGGGTAAGTGGATTAAAGCCAGAACTTTAACTACATTGAATCGATGGAGTGATGATGCATCTTCCTCGTCCAGACACAAGCCGGCACAACAGACCAACTCCAGTGGCTACAACAACAACAACAGTTTGGTGCCCACAACAGATCGATTGGGCGTGATATCGACCACGCCCACACCGCAATTCGAGTACGCCCTGCTGGGCCAAGATCCTGAGGATCAGCGTTGGTATCGCGTCAGTCTGACGCCCACCAGCAACAAATCCGGATACCGCGCCCAATTTGCCACTAGGAAATCCCCGCCCTTCGACGCTCAGTTGGCCCACAAGCATGACAAGACCATTCAGGATCTGCTCAGTTTCTTGGAGAAATCCGAGGAGCACAATCTGGTAAAGGTCTATGGTCAGCTGCTGGAAAGTGAGGATCAGGAATCAAAGACCAAACGTGATGCGGACAACGAACTGGAAGTGGACAACCAACTGGATGTGGACAGTAATCCATTGAAAACTGATGGCAATCGACCACTGCTGTTGGTGGGCGAACTGCCAGAAACTGCCACGCCCTCTACGGGCCAAAATGGCACTGATGCCTCTATGGTCAATAACTTTGTTTATTTCATCAAGGGCTTGAAATGAAGTGATAAGCCAAAAAAATATACGTAAAATATCAAGCAGTATAACTTTTTTTGTATAATTTTTATTATTTTACAATGAATAAACTTTTAAAATTTAAATTGCTACCATAATTAATGGTTTTTTTCTATGTATCATAATCAGGGTCCGTAATCTTTATGAGTTACATTATAAAAATGACATAGTAAAGATTATTAAAGGATTTTTAAGGACTTACTTCAATGATAAAAATAAAACTCACAAGTAATCATTATTTGTGATTTTAATTTTTCGCTCAAAATAAAACTCACCTTGGTTTCTTTTAAAGGGATATGCAAAAATATTGGGTAAAATTTGTCAGTTTTATTTTTTCGCTTAAATTTAATCTTTATCAATATTTTTTTGCATATGTATTCTAGTCTTTGATTTTTTATGTGAAATAATTTCAATAATAAATAAAAAAAATATTCTATATGAAAACATTATCAATTCAATACGCTTCACCGTACGCTAAACTCACCACACACTGTACTATGGGGCGAAATCCGAAAAATCGAATATTTAGTCATTTTATCAAGGTATTAATTTTACTACTTTTTTGGTGTTAACATCTTCAGAAAACTTCAAACTGTTAAGTTCTGTATCAAAAATGTTAAATAACAGAAAAATGTTAGCACTGACAGCTGTTAAAGTCAGCTGTTGCTTTCGAAAAGTACGCGCGCTAGCATTTTAACATTTTGGCAGCCTATTTTCAAATTAGTATTGCACAAAGGCTAATCATTTTTTTTACAATATTTGAAATGGATACCAATTATACGGGTTTGTACTATGTGTTGGTTGTACTAGTATTCTGTATTTGTGCGTGTTCTGTTTATATTTTGTTATATTAGATAATGCTTTGAAAGGTAATTTCTTGGAAAGAAATATCAACTTTGCGAAAGAATTTAGCAATGATGCTTAACGAGGCTTAATGTAATTCCAACTGTATGTCGTAGATCCATTCATTGTTATTTAAAGGAAATATGTCTCAATGTGAACAATTTGCGACAATCGGCGCAAATTAATTTTTTGCAGGTGACTTCGAGTTTTCAAATGTGGAGCTTTTCACATATGGCGCAAGGAGAAAGACAGCCATAACGAAATAAATGCAGTTATTGATTTTTTTAAGAGGAAACTAAATAAAAAAATAATTGTTTTAAAATATGAATCCTATTTAAAAAACAAAAGCCAAATTATATGCCGAAATTTAAGAACCAAATGGAAGAAATGCAACAGAAACAAAATATATTTTGAAAAAAGACATTCAAATTGGTTAACTAAATTACAGTTGAACGAATCAAATGGCATCAATAATCGACAAATTATCATGTGAAATGGAAGGCCCAGATCAAACATCTGAGGAATTCGAAGAAGAATTACCCGTATCGTTTTTTATATTTGATGAAGAAATTGAAAATGAAGAAAATTACGATTAATTTCAACTATTGTTCCTTTAACTTATGAATTTTATCAAAATTATGTTTTTCCAATGTGATAACTTTATTTGTATGTATAAAGAAGTATTTTAGTAAATATATATTCATGTAGATATTAAATTTTAAAATACAAAAAAAAAATTTTCTAATTTATTTTTTTTTTGGGGGGCGGTGACCCACCCACTTTTCTTTTAATTGCTAATGATATACAAGGTCAATGATTGTTATTTGAGTTAAAAAATTTAAACTTACTTGTTACCGATAAAAAAATAAAAAAAAAAAAATTAAATTAAGGGCGGGGGTGGTGACACGCCCACTTTTCCAAAAATATTTCTGAGGGTATACATAACATAAATAAAAAAACCGCATTCAAAAATTTAGCTTACTTTAAAAGTTATTAATTAATATTCGATTTTTCGGATTTTGCCCCACTGTAATAGCAGCAGTGTTGCCAGATTAGCTTATTTCAGGCTATATCTAGCATATTTGAAAATGGAATAGCTCATAAAATTTTGCAGATAGCAATCTAGCCATAAAACTTGCATATTTTAAAGTTCATACAGCATATTCTTGCAATAAATGCATTTTATTGACGTCAACGAAATATTTTATAATTTTAAATTGTTTCAGTTTAACAAAAAACAATAAATATCTAAGTGAGGAAGAGACTAATAAAATCGATGATATGTCAACTTATTTAATTTCAACAAAAATCTAGCTTATACGGGTGCTGAACACCTGTCAACACTGTAATAGCAGAGACACTCACGCATGGTGAAATTACTGTAGTCGAGTCAAACTCGTACTCTTATATTCACCACGTTCTCTTCGAAAGTTATTAGCTTACTCACATACTATAGTGAGCTGATAAGTGAGTTGTTGTTGTGTGAGTGTGTGTGAGTGTGTGTGTGTGTTGTGTGTGTGTGAATGTGTGAGAGTGTGAGTGCGTGGCACACTTCTTTGACACTTGCTGCTCCAATTGCAAGAAATTGGCCATTTGGCTGAAACCCCAAACCCAACAGAGAATGAAACCAAGAATAAAAATAAATATAGATGTATGTGTTCAGTATTTGCACTTGACACGGTTTCTATTTGCAAAGATTGGGCTTAAGGATTCTGATGGTGCTGGCGAGCGAGATGAACGAGTTGAGCATCCTCGCGATTGGCCCGTTCCAGTTTGTCGTCCTGCAGCTCGTACGCCGGGCGATAGATTAATTTGCCGAGCTGCTCGTCGTAGACTAGCAGGCGGGGATTCACCCGTGTGCTGCTGCGATCGCCCAGGGATGTGTAGCCCCGGTCATAGAGGCAGCAATAGGGCAGCTGTCGACTGCGCAGATAGTTCCAAATGTCATGGTAGCTCCATTCCAGCAACGGACAGATCCGCATCAACGCGGGCCAGCCATTGTCACAGGGCAGCATCGCCGAGAGCTTCTCACAGCCGGGATCGCTGCGTCGGCAGCCGAGGAACATGGCACGCACCTGCGGATGCTCCGACAGCAGCTGTTCAAGGGCCATCTTTAAAGCGCCATCGTAGCGTTGCAATTCCAGCACCGGATAACGTTCGAGGCTGTTGTCAATAAACTGTTCCACCTCCTCGAACGGATCGTGCGATTTGACACAAATAGCGCGCAACGGCGACGAATCCCTTAGATGTGTGGCGAGCACATCCAGCAGCACTGTGCAGTCCTTGCCCCCATTGAAGCACAGCATCATCTCATCCGGCCTATACAAGCTGCTCGCTTGCTTCACAATCGCCTCGGTCTCAGTTAACTTGGCCTTCAATTGAGCGTCATCGGTGTTCTTAACAATTTGTGTGGACCCAAAGTGGCAGCTGCGTTGCAATGCAGCTGAATGTTGCCACATTCTGGGGCAATGTAGCACGAGGAAAATCATAGCGACCTTGTATTTTTACGAATTTTCCAGCTTTTTAACTTTTAACTATTTTACTACCTTTAAATTATTTAGAATTTCGAATTTGACGTAATTTAAATGAAAAACTTGGGAAAACATTTTCAATAAGTTATTGAAACAATTTAGAACGATATATAAAAATTATATGTATCAAATCAATTAAATAAACATAGAAAGAATTACATCTTGTGGTTTCCCACATACTTTAGTGTTTAATTGGAATTTATGTCAAAACCAACTTTTGTGAATTATCAAGTCCGTGCTTTGATTTGATGTCTCCAAATTAATTACTTAAATCATAACTTATGTATAATACAATAAAAAAATTGATTATATAACACCCCTATAAATAAATATTTTGTTTAAGTATTCAAATTAATCAACAAGTCTGCCTTCTATAATATTTATATTATCTCCTTTAAAGGATAAACTTATTGAATATTTGTAATATGGCAGAGTAGTGATTTTAATAAGCTGAGACCAGCTCTGTTCTTATGAAATCGAATAAAAACTCTTAAGCATTTCGGTCGTTTACTTCAAGACTCAACGCGAAAAACATGATTTAGCATAAATCAAATTTAAGCACTTTAATTTAGTACCACCTTGCAGTAAAAACAAAAATCTTTTTGACCCTCAAATGAAGAGTATGAACATATGAATATTATGAACTATATATGAGTATGAAATAATTACATAATAGAACAAAACATTTCGAATATTTCTGCATCACAAATTCATCAATAGTGTTCTATAGATTTAATAGTCTTCAGGAAAATGGGCGCAACAACTATAAGCAACATTGTCTTTAAAAACTTAAATTTATTCAAGACAAATCTAAACTTTAACATGCAATTTAAGAACGAACCAGAATCACTCTTGTAATTCCCTTTTATTTATTATTGTTTAACTACACATGCAAAATTTTATGATTCTTTGGTAAAATATATGAAATGAGATTATAACATATGACAATGTTAATTATAGTTATATTTATATAAATTTTTTAACCTGAATATGCTTGTAGCGGAAATAAATATAAAATAACCAATATTAAACGAACAAAAATATAAAAAAGTGCAAATAGTTTGAGTTTCGCAAGACTGAAGAAAAGGCGCTGAGTTGATAAATCTGTCAGTTCGTGTGGCCCAAAATTCGGCCAATGTTTGACGCGGCAGTTTTGTTGGCCAGCTTGTGGAGTACTATATAAAGACCTCGATGCGTCGAAATCAACATTGCAGTTTGCTTGAAACCAACTACAGCTCAAGAATCAACATGAAGTCGTTTGTGCTCGTCGCTGTTTGCCTGTTCGCCGCATCCGTTCTGGCCGATAAGGATGACAAGATGGTCGGTTCTTCCTATGGCGGTGGATATGGCCAGCCCGCTTCAGCTCCCGCTGCTCCGTCTTACGCTGCCCCAGCTGCTCAGTCGTACGCCGCCCCAGCTCCTCAGTCCTACGCCGCACCAGCTCCCGTTGCAGTCCCTGCTCCTCCGTGCCCCAAGAACTACCTGTTCAGCTGCCAGCCCAACCTGCAGCCCGTGCCATGCAGCGCCCCTCAGCCCAGCTACGGCTCCGCCGGTGCCTACTCCCAGTACGCTCCAGTCTACGCTCCACGCCCAGTGCAGTGGTAAACAGACCATCAGCTGGACAGACCATCAAATAAATAAATTAATAAAAGATTCGATTTCATAAAATTTATGGCATTTTTGTATTTTGGGTCACTCATTGGGTTTTCTGAAATCTATTTTTGAATTTCGATAGATACTAGAGACATGTCAAATTCGCAGTTGATAAATAAAATGGGAGTTTATTAAGTCTCAGTTTGGCTGTATTTAGTGAATTTGAAATAAGGAAAAAATAAGAAAACAACTGTTTTGATATAAAGCCAAAGATAATTGTTGTTGAGCTTATAGTTTAATATTCTAATCTTAAACCTATTCGGCTTTTTTTGACTTGACTTTTATTTTGATAATTTTGAGCGTGAAAATGGAAACAGTTAAAAAAAATACACAAAATCATGTAAAATGAAACGCTCGCAGCAACATCATGAATTATTTTGAGTATGTTTTTGAAATGTCTTCATTTCCTAAATTCTTAAAATTTTTAAACATTCTTAAGTTCAGTTCATATTATTTTTCTTTTCGTAAAGAAATTTTAATTTATCAACTAGCAATGAGTTCAGTACGTTAAATTGTTAGTTTTTCATGCGTGCCTACACTATTTTAAATAAACGCATCTTATAGGAAACTGTTCAATCATCACAGATATGCTGCGCTTTGGAAAATCAGATTTTTAGTTTAAAACATGTAGAACTTCAAAGTTGACCGATTTTTAAATCATTTTAAATGTAATAAAAAAAAACACAATTTTTAGGTCACTTAGTCCTCTTTCAGGTATATACAGGAATCGTTCAGTTTTTTTGTTTCTATTAATTGATGTATTTATTAAGTGTATAAGTAATACAAACAAACATTTACTGTTGCTTTGTGTTTCTCCAGATAATCGCTATTTACCAACTATCCATTTATTCAAAAATTTTTCAACCTTGATGGAAAAAAATATTATATGTTTTTTATATATGCCAAATTTTGAAAATATGTTTGTGCCCCTTTTTCTGCTAGAGGTAAAAAACATAGTTCCAGAAATTGTATTGCTTACATTATTGTTTCATTAAGATATAAGATTTATATTTTTCGATCTGTAATGTTTTGACTGACAATTAGTTTTATCAAATAGTTTGAAAATTGCACTTTTATTCGATTGCTTACCTGAGAGCCTCTGCCAAAGTCGGCTCCCAATATTTAGGTATAGATAGAGCATGCACAAATAAACTACTCTTTTAAATTAGTTAATTAATTAATTAATTTCAAACAATATTGACTTATGGTCGCCATATGTGGGTACAAATCTTATTAGGCAAGTGCATAATATAAAAATTTCATTGCTCGACCTAATTCCTATGACAGCTATATGATATAGTAGTCCGATTCCAACTAAATTTGGTCAAGATGTATAGAACCATCCAAGATGAATATCCTGTAAGATTGATTTTAATATCTTAAACGAATTGTCATCAATATTTTGTAGAAAAAAATAATAATTTAAAAACCTTAAAAAAATAAAATGTATAAAACCCAAAATTGTAAGTTATATTTTACTTAGAACGCGTAGCACCTTTTCCAAAAATTAAATTATTCGATTTTCTCATTTGGTTTAAAACATCTGATTTTTTCAACGAAATACTCAAATGGGACCACTGTGCGTCGTCCAACTCGTCCTGGGCATCGTCGAAGAAACGCGCAGCCTGCAGTTGTAAACTTTTGCACCGCGGGCACCTGGTTATTATCATAAGATAGATTACTTATTGCAACTTTCTAATTGTTATTCTCCCTTCTGGATATTATCCATTTTTGATGACTGCTCTCGGCATGAGTCGAAGCCGTCTCCTTGCGAGTCATCTTTGGCATAGTTTATGTTTCGCAAGACTGAAGAAAAGGCGCTGAGTTGGTAAATCTGTCAGTTCGTGTGGCCCAAAATTCGGCCAATGTTTGACGCGGCAGTTTTGTTGGCCAGCTTGTGGAGTACTATATAAAGACCTCGATGCGTCGAAATCAACATTGCAGTTTGCTTGAAACCAACTACAGCTCAAGAATCAACATGAAGTCGTTTGTGCTCGTCGCTGTTTGCCTGTTGGCCGCTTCCGTTCTGGCCGATAAGGATGACAAGATGGTCGGTTCTTCCTATGGCGGTGGTTATGGCCAGCCCGCTTCAGCTCCCGCTGCTCCGTCTTACGCTGCCCCAGCTCAGTCGTACGCCGCCCCAGCTCCTCAGTCCTACGCCGCACCAGCTCCAGTTGCCGTCCCTGCTCCACCGTGCCCCAAGAACTACCTGTTCAGCTGCCAGCCCAACCTGCAGCCCGTGCCATGCAGCGCCCCTCAGCCCAGCTACGGCTCCGCCGGTGCCTACTCCCAGTACGCTCCAGTCTACGCTCCACGCCCAGTGCAGTGGTAAAGAGACCATCAGCTGGATAGACGATCAAATAAATAAATTAATAAACGATTCGATTTCATAAAATTTATGGCATTTATGTATTTGGCGTTCGCTTTGGGTTTTCTGAAATCTATTTCTGATTCTAGGGAAAATATACTGAAATTAGGGAGTCATACCGTAACAAATATCGGTTCTAGTTTCGATTACATTAGTCCGAATAAGGTTCTCTTTCGGTTTTGCCCTTTCGGCTCCGGTATTACCGGTACGTTCCAGTACGCAAATACAATTATGTCTATGCATTTTATCCAGATTAGTATTAATTTTATGATACAAAAAGTTGTTTCGGTTTCGGTTCCGGGTTAATTGAAAGGGTTCATTTCGGTTAACGGTTCCGGTTTTAATCCCTGATTGAAACGACATAAACATTGTAGGATAGAAAATGCCCTATAATTATTAACATGTTCAATGTTAAAAGTCACTAAATATTATAAATTGAAGCTTTCAATACATCGCAGTTTGACTGTATTTGGTGAATTTTCTTATTTAATAGTAATAATAATAGGATTTGACTTACCATACAGCAAGTTTTTTTGGGTTGTGTTCTAGATATTTGCTAATTCAGTTCATATTATTTAATATTTTGTCAACACATTTTAAATTAAACAACTTGCAATAAATTGAGTTTCCAATAAGTTAATGCACTGTTCATTTATCTGGCTAATGAGTTGGTTTATATATATTTTTGTAAAAACTTTAACAAACTTTATGGCTTACATTTACAATTTGACGCTGCATGAAGCAGCAGAAGCACATGGTATCATATAAATATATATTAATAACTTTATAAATATCTCAGTGTGTTAAAATTTTAAAAGACCAACAAAATAAATTAAAATGAATTGTGATAAATTGAATATCGAATGTGCAATATAACTAAAAACTGAAAAACTAAACAGAAGCAATTTATTCAATTGTTGAAAAATTCTTGTTAGTTTTTCGGTCAGTAGTCGTCGTCCTCCTCGTCCTGGGCATCGTCAAAGAATCGCGCAGCCTGCAGTTGTTTTCGTATGGCGCCCACTTGGGTCAGTATCTTGGGCGACGACGTTGACACGGTAAACTTTTGCACCGCAGGCACCTGGTTATTATGATAAGATGGATTAGTTATTGACACTGTCAAATTGTTATGTGAATTCTGTACCTCCCAGCGCTTCTTGAGATTATCCATGTTTCGATGACTGCTGTCGGCATGAGTCGATGCCGTCTCCTTGCGCGTCATCTTGGGCATCTCACGCAACAATGGCATCGATAGGTTCTGTGTGGGTGTCTCGTGTAGCACCACATCCCGTCTGCCCAGTGATAGTGGCGTCGTTTGTGTGCCGCGGTGACGAGATTCACTTTTGCTGCGCAGCTGTTGCTGCTGTTGATGCTTGGAAGCCAGATCTCCATAGTTCTTGAGGTAGCGCGACAGACGCTTATCCGTCTGGCGGCGCACACGTTCCATGGCCTGGTCATCGGTGCTGTCCAGGTCAAAGCTATTGTTCGCACTGCCCGAGGCAATGGGCAGTTGATCGATCAACAGTGGCTTCACAGGAGTGGGCTTGTAGTCCTCATGGAACACAGAGTTGGATGAAATGTTGAAGGAGTATGGAGGCGAGTCAGCGTCAGCTGGATTTGAGGCAGTCGTTTCTGGTGCCGGCGATGGCACTGTGCAATTTAATTCTAGCACTCGAAAGGCATCATCCGATTGCTGCTGCTCTTCCAGATCCTGATCATTGACATGCGTACGTTCAGTATCCCTGCCACAGGCAACTTCCTCAAGACAAAATGAGCAGAGATTGCGGCGACAATTCATGCACACATTTCGCTCCCGTTGACAGGCACGGCACACATCGCTCTTGTCCAGACATTGGGTGCAAAGTGCATAGAGGCGTTCACACTTGAGGCAAACCATCGCATAGCTGTTTTGGCAATTGTGATCTACTGCATCCGCCGCAGCTTCACTCGTCTCCTCGCCCTGCTGTCCGCCTTCATCGCTGGGCTGTCGCTGTTTTTTCATTTTAAGTGCCAATTTGCGCTGGCAACGCAGACAGCAACTCTCATAGCTCTTTAGCGGCTCATCGCAGAGCGGGCATATCTTCTCGCACAAATGGAAGCACTCGCGTTCAATCTTCGCCATTTCCGGCAGCTCAAAGTCCAGCTCCACGCCCGCCGGCAGCGGCTGACCACGGCGATATTCATGATGTGCCGAATTGCTAAAGTATTTGTACACCTTGTTGGTGTTTGTGGTGTTGTGTAGTTTACTGGAATTGTCATTGATATCCTTTTTGTCAGCTTTAGCATTTGCATTCCTTACGGATCCGGCTAAATTATTGTGCTCCTTGGCGTGCAAAAGCTGCGCATCCGCCTCCAGTTTTGCCAGCAACTTTTCACGCATCAATCGATTGTGTTCCGAGTCCAAACGTGCCTGTAAAAAGAATAACTTAGATTTTAAATAGATATATCTATGTATATTTTTAAAAGGCATGCAAAAATGCAAAAGCTATTTTATTACGGATTGTCTTTAAAATTATATAATTTTAACATTTAACATTTCTTTAAGATAGAAAATTAAAGGTAAATTAAGTTCTTAAATTTTTCGTTATAATTTCTTTTGTTTTAAAAAGCGTATTTCTGGATTAAAAAAGGGTTTAGTGTTAATATTATATAAATTGCGTCACATTGACTGAATATCAAAAAGTTAAAATAAAAATATCAAATAGTAAATGAAAGTGTTCAGCACAAAACTTTAAAAACTGATTAATTTCACAAATTACAAAAAATGCAGAATAAATTATAATCAGGCCTGTTCCAGTTTTCGCTTTTTAATTTTAAGCATTTAGTGATATGCATATGCATTTGAATTTAAACTAAGTGTTTAAGAATGATCGTTTTTCGATTTATCAGACTTAATCTAATCAATGAGCCGAAAAGGCATTAGAGCAGTTTGAAGAAATTCAACTCCGACAAATTTGATCGAAAGTGAAATTCGGAACAGGCCTAAATATTATTTGGAAAACATAAGACAATTTCATAAAAACTAAATAATACAATATGTATGTTTGTTTTAGATACCCGATAAATAAAGATATTGCTCATTAAGATATGTTGTGAATTCCGAGATATATGAGTATAATCGGTATATTGCAGATGTATGAACATAATGGCCATATAAAGGGTTAACAAACCTTTTCGGCACGTTGTCGCTGCTTCTCCAGCTGCTCTTCCAAATGTATTGTCTTTAGCTGTGCTTCCAAGCGCCTTTGCCATAAAGAAAAGAAAGAAAGAAATTTAACAATAACTCAAAGTGTATTTTATGTGATGCTCACCTGGTCAGAGCCTCCTCCTGCCTGCGTTCCTTTTCTCTTAGAATTTCTATGGAGCGACGTTTCTCCTCAATCTGTTGCATTAGATCCCGTTGATAGTCCTTTTTGCGCGCCGTTTCCAGTTCGGCACTGCGCATATTGCGCTCCATGATCCCATCGCCAGTGACAATATTGGAGAGCTCCACGTGGCCCAGATCTTGGATCAGCTGTTGTCGTGTGGTGGCAGGCCGAATTTTGGGGGGCACATAATTGGGATTGCTATTTACAATTAATTCTAGGTCAGTCTTATCCGTTCTGCTATTGGACGTGCTCGTGTTCGTGGATTGAGTGGAGCGCGCCGTTTGCAACTCCTCCTCCGGCGGAGGCTGCGACAGCTTCACCTGACGTCGCTGCTTCGTCGCCGGCGGATGCAGCATCTGTGTAAATATAAAATATCAAAAACAATCAGTCATTAAGTCGAGTCCACGGCTCGTAAATTTCACACTAATTACCATAACTAAAGGTGACGCCATGGATTATGGCTTCTTACCTGGTGCTTAAGAAAGTTCTGCTGATTCTCGCGCTGTCGCTCACGCAAGTAATTCTGTCGTTTCTGATTTTCATTGTTAAAGCCGGGAAAATACGAATAAAATGTGTCCGTAACCCATTGCTCCATATCATCCTGAGTAAAAGAGAAAACAACTCTCGAGTTAGTATCGTTCTAGCTTTATGGGTATTTATAATATTAGAGCTATGTTTGTTTTATTTGTATTTGTATGTCACGCAGGATTTGGCGACACTAACCACCAGCAGGAAGCTTGTATACATTTTTCTAAGGTGGTCGGTTGCTGGCGCAGCCACCTTTCAAACGGGCACCCTCGGCCAGTAAATTATGGGTCCAACTCCGTTTCGTTTCCTTGCTTTTGGGGTCAGTCGGTGTTCAAATGGCAACAGACTGGAGCTGCTCCAGCGAAGACTCCACATTGCCTACTGCCACTTTTGCCACATAATTTTTATGCCATCGTCGACGTCGACGTTGCAAATCGCGTGCTGCGATGGCATCGAAATTTATATAAAACACCAAAGAAAAGTCAAGTGCAGAAAACGGAACTTCGAGATATCCTGGGAAGGTAGTTCTACTAGACTTAATGGAAACAGGCAATACAATGTATAATTTTTATAAATACAATTAAAATTATAAAATGCAAATAAAAATTGTAAAACTAAATCATATTGAAATTTCAATTTTTATTTTAAAATCGTAAAATATCTGATTTAAATTTGTCTTCAATTCAAATAAAAATTAAAAAACTACTTTAATATTGATGTAATACAAAATTAAATTAAAAACTTTTTCATTTCCAGAATAACCTATCAAATTAAACGAAGTTACTGAGATTTTCTCTTTCTCCCAAATAATGTTTATGGGCTGCAATTTTTAAAACTTATTAAGTTACTAAAAACACAATTTGAAATATAACTTCAAAGTGACATCAAAATTATGAAACCACTTTAAAGTCCTACGATCAATCCAGAATAGTAAATACAGTGAGAGAAAGAGTTAAGCACTTTTGTTGTCCTGTAATCAATAATGAACATTTTCGGTTAAATGTTACAAAACTTCCACCAGCATGTGCATACCTTACGCGTTGCTTCGTACTGGATATAAATACAATAAACATTATGAACGATGAGGGTAACAACGAGCGCGTCATCAACACCAGCCAAAGACGTTCGCCAAGGCAGTTTATCAACAAGGCCCAGCTGTTTCGACCTGCTCCAACCCCAGGCAAGTGTACTCCTTAGTGGGTCCCCATAGGTGCTTCAATTTATTAGCTGCATACACTTTACTTTTCTCGTTGCGCTGTTTACTCGAATTATCCCTGATGTGCGGCTTAATTAAACTTCGCTTTAACAATTTCATCACTTGACAGCGCCAAGTTCTGCAATTTAGTTAAAGACTTTGACTCTTAGCATAATTAATGCCAATTTTCAGTACAGAGACTTGTACAAAATCTGAATAATATAAACTGCAAAGCGATGTTATTAGTCAGTTATTCCGTCAACAAATAATTTGCATATACTCGCACTTTGCTATTCAAGGAAACTATCAACGAAAGAAGAAAAAGAACTACGGAAGGTGTGTAAAATAATAGGTAAGGAAAAAATAAATAGTTCATGAGTCTCGTCTTGGAGATGGGTTCGACAGGTGCGTTGTATATTAAGGGTACGTTGATCCAAAAAAAGCTAAGCCACAGTACTATGGCATTGAAGTCAAATTTTTGTGCTCAAATTTTAATAGCAATAGAAATTGGCAGAAAGTCAAATGTAGTCAGAAATAAAATACATGAGTTTAAATGGAAATATAAATATTATTAGTTATATTTGCAAATAAATATACAAACAATAATGAAAAACACTAAAATAAAATTTCCACAGCTTAACTTGAAATTAAAAAGTTGTAAGACTAATGATTAAAATTTTAAAGTGTTTTCAGAAATTCATTAAGTTTTTAATTTACTTCTAAAAGCGACGTAAATGGTATATATATTTTAAAAATGTCATTAATTAATCACAATTGGCATAGATTTCAAAAATTTTCCCTATTAATGCTGACCGCTTCAAAGCTTAGAAAATTTTCAGCTAAGCCACAGCCTGTTCTTTAAAAGCTTAATGGAAACTTAACTTGAATTTTATCTACGCTTTCACTCAGTGCTCGTATTTGTCCATTGCCTGGACATTATCAAAGCTTTACTACGTCCATTCATTAGGGGCTCCTCTTGCGTGTCTCGTTCGAATTAGGTTAACTAAGTGGGTGAAACCCGTTGGCAGGCTGCAAAAGTGCGAAAGCTAATGAAAATGCGTGTAAAAGCCCAGGGGGTAAAGAGCTTAACAAATAGAGGAATACCATTAGGGGTTGGGCGATATAAGTTCAAGGCCATTCAATGGAATTTAAAGCATTGTCAACATATCGTCGCGTCTCTTGCTCTCTGTTCAAACCCTTCCAAATACTGAATGCTTTTAGTGTCACGCTTTTCAAATTATTTCTAACGGCTCATTAGCTAACGAACGACATAAAAAATCTAAATCGAAATAATGCTAATAATACCATTCAGTAAGGAGAACAAAGCTGGTCAATTAATTAAAGGGGCTAACCTGCCTGACCTTGTTTAGGTCGCGTCCTTCTAGTTTTTGTCCTATAACTCTAATGACTTAAGTGGCTCAAAGGCTCTGGAGGACTATAAAACTATCGATGCCTTGGCATCATCAATCAACCACATACAAAATTGTCATTAACTATTAAGTAAGAACGCGGCTGCGGAAATGACCAGGTAAGTAACCTCTTCTCCTTCCCGCCAGCTAAACCCCTGACCACCACACCCAAATGGCACAATGCACTTTGTGGACGGAAATTGCATGACCAACGCTTTCAGTTTCCATGCGACGCGCATAAAAAAATGCATAAAGAAGCGGGTTCAAAAATGCAAACAAGTTGAAAATAAAAGCTAAAAGCCGGCAAAAAAAAAACAGTTGTAAAAAAATTGTACTCTAACGAGAGGTATGAGAAACAGTTTATACTCTATTCGTTGCTTCAGTAATACGATTATCAAAGCTATTGATAAAGTTATTATAATTTAGAACAATATTTGGTATGAAAAAACAATGTTGTCAACAGTAATTAAATAATTAACGTTAATAAAATATGAACTGCATTGAATTAAATATTCAATATATAATTTATATTTGAGATTTTAAAATTTTGACCGTCTCCTAAATAGGAGTTAAGTTTAAAATACAAATATTATAAAACTTGATGCACGCATTGAAAAAAAAATAATAATAACAACACATCTTTTTATTTTTTAGTAAAAAATTTTTACCCATGCATTTTTATCCTATATTTTATACTATAATCTAAAACTATTTGTATTTGGCTAAGAAAAAGTTGAAAAAATATTTAGTTATTTATTTATTTTACCTTTTTTTTTAATTATAATTTTTAAAGGGTATACCGTTCTAGACTAGTCAACATGTGTGTTAAAAAATCTTAAATTGCAGCAATTTTTCTTGACATGTGTCGATTTGTTTGTTTGCATTTTTCACTAACGTTTTCTCTAATTTTTCCACCGGTATTTTGCATATTCACTGGTGCATATGGGCCAAGTTACATTTGCATTCAAACGACAAAGGCAAAATTGTTTTTGCATTGGGTTCACGAAGTTATGATTAAAGCAATTAAATTGCTGTAATTTATTTGTTCCCCTTTGTGAATTTTAATTAGCAACAATTTGTTAGGACACACCCCTGTCACCTATTCATCTAGTATGGATTATTTGTTAAACGAATTTCAAGTTCAGGCGAACAAAAGTAACACAACAAACGAGCTTCAAATTACAACTGAGCAGCGCAAGCAAATTCATTAAGCCAATGGACGTAAATAGAGAGCCCGAATAGTAACTGGAGCACGAAATAACAATTCTAGCAACAACAACAACAGCATTAACAATGAAAACAACAACAACGCCGATGACAGCAACAATAGAAAAAGGTCATAAAAGATTCATATAGCCTAACGAATGTGGGGCGCCAATGCGCTTTAAACTTCAAAACTTACAAATTAATTACTTAATAATTAAAAAACAAGTGGGAAAGGCTATAGTCGAGCGTCCGACTATAGGATACCCGTTACTTATTTTAATGAATTTTTAAAATTTTTATATTTTTTAAAAACTTAAATTAGTCATTACCACCTTTCTATTTGTATTCCTTATAGGGTCGGAGATGCTTCCTTCTCCCTGTTAACGGGTATAAAAACATGTAATAACGCTCTAGTCAAGAGGGCACGACTACGATATATCCATTATTTAATGTAAATATATATTTAGAGTTTTAATCTGCTGCAAACTTAAAACAGAAATAACTAACAATCGATCTTGATAAAGAGAAGAGGGCACAATAAATTTGCTTAAATTAAAACTAGAAAAACATCAACTGCATGGGAATTAGAAAATCAGTTTGTCAGATTTGGTTTGACTCTGAGATCTGGATGTTTATGCTGACCCATAAAGCAATATACCCTAGAACTCTTCCCAGACCAACTTCCTTTTCTCATGTTTGAGGCCCACTCGAGACTGATATGCCCGTTTAATGCACAAGTAGAGCACACGCTGCACAGCTGCAATTATTGACAACATGCTCGCCATGTGCGCAATTTAACGTAATTAATAATTAATAATTTACAACAATTACAAACCCAAAAAACCGAAAGTGAAATGGGAAATGTAAAAAGTGAAAGCGTCGATTGTATCCGTATTAATTATGATGGGAAATATCTCACCAAACTGGAGAAGTACGCACAAGTACCAAACACTTGGGAAAACAGTTTACGACTAAAGCTAAGATTTGGCAGCTGGTCGGACCAAGTTGCTCAACGATGAGTGGTTCAACGAGCCGTTAAGAATCTTCTCACAGTTATGGCAAAACTCGAGCGAATTTTGGCATTGCGCCAATCAAGCGTAAACATCAAATTGGCAAACATTTGTGGGCGCTAAAGCCTAACCCTCCTATAAGAATCCCCGCTTCCCTCCAACTTACCGCCTGCTTATGCCGACCAATTGGCAAGCGATTCTCGCTTTGGGGTCGTTCGCTTTCCAAATTGCGATCCGACGCATTTGGTGATTTGTATTGTCGCGCGCTGCCAACGAGCAGTTCACGTTGATTCACAAATTCCTTGGCCGATTTAATCAGCGATGTGCTGGCCTCTTCCAGCAACTCCTCCTGCTCCTGCTCCCGCTCCTCCTGCTCCTTCTCCTCCAGTTCCAGTTGCAGGTTGTCGTTTTGGTTGGCCGTTGCCAAGGCAGAAGACGACGCTATTGTGGGTTCATTGCACCCAACGCTGGTGTTGGCCATGCGCTGACATTGCACGGGCACAAAGTTATCCATTTGCATTAATGAGGCCGCAGGACAAGGCGATTGTGTATTGGCTTTGTTTATGTTATTGCTTCTCGGGCTGTCACTGCTAGGTGCACTAAGACGCTGACGATCCTGTTCCAGCTGCTTGCGCTGCATAGATAAAAAGTGCTGCAAATCCATGTTGGAAGTGTTATCTAAAGCAATAAAACAGAGAAAAAGATTCAAGTTTAAGCGCCAGCAATGAACTGGCTATTTATAAGCTACATTTAGCTTGCAATTCACACTTGAAAAGCAAATAACACATAATAATAAGTTTGGATGAAAGTAAATAATATTTCTAACATATTCAGCGTTCTCAGTATCTTCCTAGAGCCTATCAATTGTGTATTTTATATGTTTATATCACTGTGTTTTCACATTTAACATTGCCTGGCAAGCCAAACATGTCAGCACTAACTGCAACGTTGTAATTGAAAACTGAATGAACTATTTTTTGTCAACAACGAACCATTTTGCATTATTTTTCAGTTGTATACATCATCTTTAAAAGCAATCTACTTGTTGCACTATTATCCGCTGTATTACACCATTGTTAAAAGTGCACTAAAACTTGTTTTCGAAATTTGTTTATTGTTCTGCGCGCTTGATAGTGATAGCGTGCGGCGAAATGAGGGCTACTAATTGCGCGTCACTAGTATAACAGTGTTGTGAAATGACTTCAGAGAGCAACAGCTGGTTATATTTTTATGCAGCCCTGCTCAAAAATAATTTCAGTAGCATCGTTTTCAAATTGCTTTGTTGTGTAAAAACTATTTGTGTGGTTTATAATGTTGTTGTTTTGCATAAATTAAATTGTTTTGCATAAATTAAATTGCCATGGATGCTTTAAAGGTTAAGTATCGATAGTATCGAACTTTTGGCGCCACAAAATGCAATAGAGCAAGTAAATATTTGTTTGAATATAGAAAACAAATACTTTTTTTTTAATTATAGCAGGCTACATCTCTTAAGAGTATTATTTTAATAAATTACGTTTGAACTCATTTCAAGCATTGCCTTTTTAGATACCAGATCTCCAGGTGAGTAAATAAAAAATCAAACCTGCAGTTATTCACATTTCAACTTATCAGAAGATGTCTGGAAGACTTGGTCAAACGAAAGTCGGCGATGGAAAGCTACCTTGGTACTTTAATTTATACAAAACCATAAAGGATGCGCCCATAAATCTGACGCTGTTTCTCGTCTCGGCATTTGTTTTTTACAAAGTGATGACCATAACTCGTAATCGACGTAATGAGAATCGACTTCGAGGATCAGAACCTGGTACTAAAGCCAATAAGAATATTCTTCCCTCACTCCGTCGCGACTTTACCGTAAGAGAGTTGCGGGAATACAACGGCACTCGAGCTGATGGGCGCATTTTGTTGGCCGTCAACCTTAAAGTATATGATGTTTCCACTGCGCAGCATTTTTACGGTAAGGATGGAGCTTATCCGCATTATGCAGGCAGCGACATTTCGCGAATTTTAATCAACTTGGATAACCACGACCGCGAGGGATTTGACCATTTACATGATCTAACTGAAGCACAAATGAGGGCATTGCTCTCGTGGGATCAACAGTACGCTGAAAAATATCCCTTTGTTGGACTTTTAGTGCCAGAATATGAGGAATTGAATATTGTAGATGATGGTGAAGGAGAATGTGAAAATGAACATGAAGATGAAGATGTGGAAATGATACCCGTTGAAAATCATATGAACCATACTCGAAATCCATTTATGATGTAAATGTTGAAGCAACGATTGTATGAGAAAAAAATTTATTGTTTATTACTCATAATATATACAATATGAACATAAAGTAATTTTGTAAACTTCATTTTGCTTTGCACTTCACACTTGTTTGTTGTTTCGCTGCAAACTCTTCACCTTTTCTTTCTCTTGTTCCGTTTATTTTTGTTTTCTTTTATAACTGTTCCTACCATCGGTGTGGCATCCTTGGCTCTCAAAAAACAAGTGGCATCCACAGGAAAAACAAGGTAATCAGATTTAGAATTGTTTATTATACCAACTTCATCCCCCGAATTTTATCAGCACCCAGCGTTCATTAAAACGATCTGCTTGTTTTATTTAATTTATAATTTCTTAGTTTTATTAAGTATAAAACGAAACTCAAATAAACCTTTAAATTGCGCGCCGCATCGTTGGGCCACTGAGTGACACAATGCTCTGCTTTACAACACTGTAAGAGCAGCAGTGTTGCCACTACAATCATAACAGTCAGCTGTTCAAATTGACAGCGCCTGTCAAATATCGCGTCCACTTCCGTTTCTTTTCACTTTTGACCAGCAAGATGAAGTACGTAAAAATGAATTAATTTGCAAAAAATGCCAACATCATTGGGCAATTACAGGCGTTTCGTGTATTATGGTACAATTAACGTTGCCCATTGGTGTTATACTATGATATTTCCTATGACTAAACATCAAAAATATGTTTTAATTGCAGAATCGGTTTGTGTGCATTCAGTGGGTACAAAATTTACCCCGGCCATGGCAAGACCATGGTCAAAATTGATGGCAAGGTAATGTAAACAAATGACAATCTGTTGATCAATTGCTAATGTGAATGATGCATCCTTTTAGACCTTCACCTTCCTGGACAAGAAGTGCGAGCGCTCGTATCTGATGAAGCGTAATCCTCGCAAGGTCACCTGGACCGTGCTGTACCGTCGCAAGCATCGCAAGGGCATCGAGGAGGAGGCCTCCAAGAAGCGCACGCGCCGCACACAGAAATTCCAGCGCGCCATTGTGGGTGCCTCGCTGGCCGAAATTATGGCCAAGCGCAACATGAAGCCCGAGGTGCGCAAGGCACAGCGCGACCAGGCCATCAAGGTGGCCAAGGAACAGAAGCGCGCCGCCAAGGCAGCCAAGAAGGCCGCCGCACCCGCTCCCGCTAAGAAGTCCGCCACCAAGCAGAAGGCCACGAAAGTGACACAGAAAGCCGCTCCTCGCGTCGGTGGCAAGCGGTAAACAACAAACAAGAACAACAGTCAGTTGCCGGTTGTAGCGGTTAAGAAACAAAAATTATAGTGAAAAACTAATTAAAAAAAAATAAGCTACAAATGCAAATTTGTAGCGGTAAAAAAAAACAAGTGTTTGCTGTCGTTTTGAGATTGTGTTTTAATTGTTAAAAATTGTGTGTTAATCAAAAGTGAGCTACAAGAAGAACAGCCAGGAAGTTTGCAAATTGAGCATTTTAAAATAACAGCCTTCAACGGTTTAAACCAGCGGCGGGCACGAAGTGGCTCCGGGAGCTAGCGGCTGCTACGAATTCAGATTTCGTGCCCACCGCTGGCTTAAACACTGCCAAGTAGAGAGCAAATTCAACTCTGAAAAGAATTAAACTACTGAAAATAATTAGGAATCGACGGAATCGTTCCACCCTATCCAAAAGCAAAGTACCAAAAGTATTCAATGGAATTTATAGCTTCTAGTAAAAGTTTCAAATCATGAGAATCTGGAGCATGTTCTAAAGGCAGAGGCAGATCTTTAGTGGTAATTCAAGATAAACCTATTACCAAGTTTATACGACAGCTTAAGTCGGTTTTAATTAAATTGTAACCTATTTAAAACACGATTAAGTGGCTGCTATATAAACTTAAAAAAAAGAGCACAAAAGCTTTAGTTGAAAGAGTCCGACTAAGAGATAAATGTGTAGGCTCTAGAGTCTAAACCAGCGGTGGGCACGAAATCCAAATTCGTTAGCAGCCGCTGGCTCTTGGAGACATTTATTTATCCTAACCATACAGCCACTTTTGCTTCTTTATTTTCTGCATATCTTCCGTGTTTGTTATAAAAAAAACTTGATGAAATTTGTGGGGTAGATCTGGACTTTCCTTTGGATTATACGTACCAAAACTCAATTCCATAACTCTTAAATTGCAATTGTAATTCCTTTGATTTAAGCTATCCCAAAATAAGCTCGATCTTTATGCCTGTTATCCTACAAACTAGTTAACTTAATTTAGTATTGAAACACGTCTGGCTATTTTTAAAGAAATAATTTATTTTCCCATTGTCTTGGGTTATCTTAAGCTAAGGAATCCCTTAGTTTCTTCAGAGCGTTTACACTCTGATAAAATTCGGTCTTAAATAAACTCGGAGCTGTACTGTTTTAGGCCTATAAAGTTGGTCAGACAGCCAATGGCATTACAGTGGGACTTCACATAGGTGTAGATGGGATCGTACAGCTCGGTGACTCGTTGCTCCTTTAATTCGTCTTCGTATGTGGTCTCCACATTCACCGGTGGTGGCTCCATTTCCATTAAATGAATGCAATCCAGATCGGACAACAACTCGAGCAGCAGCATCAGCTCCACGGGCAGCAGATGGGGAAAGCGCAGGAACAGACTGTGCACGGTGCAACCGTTTCGGGAGATGCACTCACTCAATATGGCGCCCAGCCAGCGATCGAGGACACGTCGATTAAGGGAGCCATTCACACGTATCCAAGGCTGAGGGCGCATTACAATCACATCCTCGGTAACGCTGCCCACTGTGGGCCTGGCAACGGGAACTTTCGGTTTGTTGGCATTAATCTCGACGCGCTTGGAGCGACGATTGGCCATGGAGTCATTGCTATCGGAGTCCTCATTATTCTTTGGCTCATCCAATGCCAGTTTTGCCTGTTTACTTGTGGAAGGCTGCTCCGATTCGTCCAGTGCCGCATTCCGCTTCCTGCCCAGCACTGCTTGGGGCGTTGCCGGGGAGGCAGCCACCAGCCCCTGGACTCGTTCTCTCTCCAATCGCTTGATGTGGAACGTGTGCACCACCCAGTTACGCATATGCTGCTTATGCACATACATGTGACTGGCCACGCCCACGCGCTTGATGAGATCATGCGCCTCCAGTTCATGCAGCGCATCCATCAGAAATTTGCCAAACGGAAAAATGCGTCGCAGTTCCGTGCCCATCACCCCCAGCGGCCGTTGCTCAATGTATCCCAGAATCTCCTCCATGTGCTGAATGGCACTGGCATCATAATCCTTCGCTTTCAGCGTGGGCAACAGTGTGTCAAAGGTGTTCTCCGTATAGCGCCAGTAAGAAGATCTGGAATGATAAAAATCATTGATTATTTTAGAAACTTTTTGACATAAGAAATGCCCTAAAACTAATAAAGGGATATTGTAATATTGTCATATATGGCAGACTTCATAAACTGTATATACAGTGAGCTCAAACGTATTTCTACACTCAGTATATTGAGTGCTACAATGGCTATTGCAGCTTAGATTTGCTTTCAAAAATTATATATATATGTTTATATATTTTAGGATTTACATTAAATATAATAATTATTACTACATTTAATTTGAATCATTTTCAATACTATATTTTGTCGTTCGTTCTTTTTTTTAAATATGTATTACAAATATTCCTGAATCGTGTTGAAAAAAAAAACCAATTTGTTTTTTTAAAGTCAAGATTTTGTATGACAAACATGTTCTTTAAGATACATATCTCAACCAAACTCCCAGATTTGGTATTGTTATTAATATCCTAATCAAATTTTGTAAAGATTGATTTAGTTAATCATGTAGCCTTCATAGAAACGAACGGTTTTAAATCAACATTTGGTATGCAAAATTTTATTGTTCCTATAGATATTTTAACCAAACCAGAATTTGGGATCTATATACATGTATATAAAACTCATTGTCCTGACTGACTGAATCACGGACTGAGAATCAACGGGTAGGCCAAACGGCTTAACGTAGAAAGACGAAATTTTCACACAACATAGATGAGATAAATTTATCGTGCAATAATTTTATGAACTGTTTCCTACAATTTGGGTTAAGTCGATAAAGTTATCCGTATAGCTGCCATAGGAGCAATCGTATAAATATAACCTTTAGAAACTTTTAGAAACTTTTTTGTTTCTTAAGATATCTCAACCAAACAGATTATATGTTTGGGACTGTCTGGCAACCTGAATAAATTTGGTCAAAGTCGGGCGGTGGTATAATATTATAATTATTCCAAATAAATTTAGCTAAAATCGGACTACCAAATTATAAAGCTGTCATATGAAGGATGGGTTAAGTAGTGAATCCTAAGCATTCTATGCTTTACTCACTTGATCACTTTATCAAGGACTGCCTTCCGTAGTTGGGCATATTTTGCCTGCAGTTGCTCCTTTGACTGCTCCTCTTTAGTCTTCAATTGTATGGTGGGCAGATGCACCACAAAAACATCCTGGGCCCTGGCGCGTTCCTCTTTGTTAAGCGACGGTTCGTAGTCCTGAGTCTGCTCTTCGTCTGGTTTGCCCGCCTCAAAGTCGAGGAGTCCAGTGCATAGAGTACGCCAATCAGTGAGTTTATGGAGTGTCCGCTCGGCGAGTGCTTTACCCAAATCCTTGCACTCCTGCTGGTGCTGTTGCTGACGCCAGTAGGCCTCTAGTTGCTGGATCAGTGTTAACAGATTCGATGTCGACACGGTGAGCGTTGTGCTGCCCGCCGACGAGTTGTCCAGCTGGAGCTGAAGCTGCGTTTGTGATAGGGCATCGGCAACCAGTTGCTTGAGGATGGCACGATGCTCGTAGGTGATGCGCTCTACGGCATTCAAATAGTTGCCGCTGCGCATAATGCAGCCAAAGGGGCATTCGCCGAGTTCTAGACGGGCACAGCTGATGTTCACCGACTGACCAAGTGAGTCCAGGGCGCAGAAGAAATGCATCGCACGCAGCGGCAGCTTGGACAATTGATTGTAGACGCTGCACTGCAGCCGATAGGTGAGATTCGCCGGATGGAAGCGAACCCGAGCCGCCTGGCGAGCACTGCACTCGCTCTCCAGCCGCTTGGCGTACTCCGTTTGCGGGGCATTGTCAAAGATGCTGCTGTAGTGATCGAGTATGCGATCTGAGGCGGAACCACTTGGTCGCGACATGCTCGACGTGTCCACGGTGAGTATATTGGCGGGCAACTGCAGCACCAGGTGGAGCCAATCCTTTGCCATCCACTCGCCCAAGAGCAACAACTGAGCAAAGTTGGGCGAAGTCAGTTGACGGCATTCGATTGCATCCTGCTCATGAAAACGCTGCTCAAAGGCATAGTACGTATCGTAGAGGACATGTCCAAGCTTCAGGTAGATCAGACGACACTTGTACTTGGAGCTGAGGGAATGTGCCGGCCCCGAGACCTGCCGACTAACTGTATGAATGTTGCGACGCTTGACAGCCACCAGGAGGGAATTCGTACGGGCGTTATTGAAGGCCGCATTGAGTACATCCTCGGAGAAGCGCTTGTAGATCTCGAAGGCTTGGAGATTGAAAAGTGTCTTGTCCTTGGCACAGCATAGGATACTATGCAGCACACCTTGAGCAACGGTCACCTGCAGTTCGGTTTCGCAGCTGGGGTTTGAATAGAGCACTTGATCCACATCCTGATGATCCGAATTCAGGGGAATGCACTCCCTAAACTGACGATGATAATCCTCCATATTATCGGGCAAGATAAACTGACGCCGTATGGTATCCTTTAAGAAACAATTGATATTTTAACACAATTAGAAGCTTGATTAATGTGTAAAAATATATTGTATAAACTAGAGGTCTGCAAACTTGAGCGTCTCTGAGTACTCGGGAGTTTAATTCAGTTTCCTGAGTGGCATACATTCAAAGCTCCGGTTCGATTGAATACTCATTTTGTACATTAATTTGAGTACGAATGAAATTAATGAAGCAAAAATATTCTTAGTACTCAGAATACAACTTAATTTATATGTTACAGTTAATACAAAATTTAATATAAGAAATTTTGTGGCGTAGACATGTTTTCGTGACTAGTTTTTTATATTTAATAAAAAGTAACAAAAATTGCTTCACTTATTCCCCTCACTCAATTTTTTTGGTTATTTTGTCATTCAATTCACTATGTCTTTTTTGAATGTGAAGTTTTCATTCATTCAATTCATTGGAAGACGCAGCCGAACTCATTCAATTCAGCTGGACATGAATGTCTCATTCGAAGTTTGAATGTAGCCATGCAGACTGCTAGTATAAACATAGATGCACATATCTTAAGTCATAAATTATTAATTAAAAAATCTTGAAACTCACTGCACTGTTGATTAAACGATGCAACTTGCCCAGTATGATAACAAAGTGGATAAGCAGCGCATCGGTCTGTTCGCTGCGCAAGGGATATTCCCGCTTCAGCTCCTTCAGAAATCCTTCATTGTAGATGCTACTGATCTCTGGTTGCGTTTGCATTGTGTATATCCAATTGGGCACATCGGGCTGGTCACGTTTCTGCCGCAGGAGGAACTGCAGCCGACGGACACAAGCCTGTGTCGTTTTATTGCAGATACCCAAATACTGCCGTATCACATCCCTGCAAATGCTGCCCACATTGCACAGCGCCAGCGCCAGCAATGGTGCATCGATGAACAAATAGACAGCGCGTCCCATTTTCAATATCTGATCCTCGGCCGCTGACCAGGTGACGCGCAATGTGCGCATATTCCGCAGCGCATCGCGATCGACGTCATCTCTGGGTCCGCTCTTGCGTTTCCGTTGCTCCGCCAAGGAACTTGTGCCGCCGCGTGCCTTGCGCACATGCAGCTTGGGCACCGGCTTCAGTCGCACCAGGCTGAGGCGTTTGGTCACGGGCAACGCAGCCGACGCCTTTCCAGAGGTTTTTAACGCCGGAGCTTTGCTGACGGTACCCGACTTATGCTTCACCCAGGACCAGTGACGAAACTGATGGGCAAATAGCAGCGAGCTGAGTCCAGCGGCACCTTTACGATCGCCCGGCACACTGGCATTGTCCAGTTCCACAGCCTCCTCAAAGTCAACGGTGCGCACAAAGACCAGCAGAGGAAGGCGCACGTCCTGTTTCCGTTCCCTGTGCTTGACGAATCCCAGCTTCGTATAGATGCAGATGTGTTGGAGCTTGGCCCAATAATCGGCCACCAGTTCGCGGGTGTTGAACTCAAACGGCAGCTCCTCATAGGTGCGCCCCTCGCTGATGCAATTGTAGTTGTGCCCGGTGCTCGTCGTGGTGTCCAGCAGGCAACTGCGCCGGTTGAAGTACACCCAACGCTGCAGCCCATCGCGTCCCATCTGAGTCTCGCTGACCTGAATCAGACCCATGTTGTTCAGCAGGCGCAGTGTGGTCAGAAAGAGTTGTTGCTGACGCAGACGTGGAATCAGATTCTGCGTTTGCAGCTGACGCAATAGATAATGCTGACGCACCGGATGCTGAAGGTGTGGACGCAGCTGCTCCATAGCCTCGCGTTCAATGCGAAAGATGCGCATTATAAGGGAGAGGGGCAGGCGTTCCACTGCGTCCATAAAGTAGAACCATCCTGGGGGCTTATTATCATAGATCGGCAATGGTGGCACAAAAGTACGCCAGTTAATCTCATCCGTATACGGCAATATGTGCGACTCATCCGCCTGCCATTCACTCAGATACTGTCGCGTCATCAGCGATGGCTCTGAGCTTTTCCAATGCTCCAGCAATTCGGGGCTCATGGGCAGCGGCTTTTGATCCCGCGGCTGTTCGCACGCCACATAAAAGAAGAACTCGTGCAGGATGCAGGCCACAAGCAGCTTGGGGGCATGTGGCTTGGGTTGTCCCTTCAGTTGCTGCTTCTTGGCCGCCAACAGCTCCTTCCGCTTCTTTGTATTGTTCACCTGGCCGGGACGCATCTGTCGCTCCTCACTAATTAAATGGAAATTGTTCTTGAGGCGCAACACTTCGCGTTTCAGTTGCTCGTGCTCGATGTCGATCTTTGGATGTGTGGCGATCCGATAGAGACGCAAGCGTTTCTCATACTGCAGCGTCAACTCATACACATTCACGATGCCCGCCAATTGCATCCTCAGCAGGATGCGGTACAGCGATTTGCGGCAGATGCGCTGCTGCTTGCCAACACTGTGCTCCGCCTTATAGATGGCCGTCATCAGTTCGTAGGTGTGTATTATGCATTTCTGGTCAATTTGCTGTACAACCAACTTTTTCCGTTCCACCAAGCTTTGCGTTTCCCTCTCCAAGTTCTTGTTAATCGTCTTGGCGAGTGTCATCTGTCGAATATTGGCCGTTATTTCGGGCAGATCTCCCATTACAATGTCCACATTTGTCGGCACAGTCTGCAAAAAAGTTTGAATCAGTCAAAGTTTAAGCTAGAAACAATGGTTATTTTCGGAACTCCGAAAACTAGATACAATCGTAATACCTTTTAAACGATATATAGATCATAGCTGTAGCTTCAATATTTTGGATACTGTGGGAGTTTAAATTTTAGCGGGTTTTAGCGATTTCCCGCTAGACTAGCGATTTTTCGTAAAAGTTGTAGGACAAAAGTATTAAGATTTTTGATCGGAAACAAGTCCTCATTCAAGCTTTTAAGCTATATGTACTATTTGATCCTAACAAACAAACAGACAAACTGAAAGGCGACTAAATATTTAAAAATTAGTTATCTTTTCAACCAGTGGTCGGATTTTGATGATCAAGGTGCCATTTTACGCGTATTTTTGATTGGAATAGTGTGAAACTAAAATGTCAAAAGGCTCCAACAGCCCCATTTGCTCCAATCGTCTAAATTTTGCCACCCCCTAACACCTGTTTATCTCACGAACCAGGTGAAGTTTCCAAAAGTCTTAGTATGCACATTTGTTAGGTAAATTGATACTTTTCGATCGGTATATAACTTGAACTGATTGGACAGCCATAGCTAAATATCCACTCTTCCTGTATATATTGCTAGTCGTGCTTTCGTGCTGCTTTCGTCACTAGCGCGGACTGCCGTCCGTAGTAAAATACTTGACAAGGGACTGTCACTTCATAAGATTTAACTCAGACTTACAGGCTCCTCCCGGCACTGCAGCTGCTGTGCCGCCTTCTCCAGTAGCTCCTGCTTGAGATTCACATCAGCAGCGGCCTGGGCACCGGCCACATAACGTGTAATCCGAGTCTTGCCCACGTTTTCGGTGAATTCATTGATCACATTCTCACGCCTCAGATACTTGAGGCATCCGCGCGCGGTATGGCAATTGATGGACACATACTGGGACAACTCGGCAGTGCCAATGCCACGCGATCCAAAGCGCATGATGGCACGCAGGCATTCCAGTTCCACGGGCATATCCAAATAGGCATGATTTTGACTGAGAAACTCTGCAGATGTCTTTTCCTCCTTGCCCTCGTTGACGGAGTCTTGAGATGGCATAAGTTCGTCGAACTTCAGTTCAGGATTGCGCAATCTTAGCACAGTCACTTTGCGTGTTTTCTTTGAATCCTTAGCTGAATCAACGGGTAGACGAACCTGTGTCGACTCGTAGAATTTGCGAAAGCCGTGAGATTGCGTCACCTTCTTTATTTGTGCGCTAGTTAATTCCTCCAGATGATCTGGTAGTTCAGAGACGGGAATATGATGGCTTGGACGCATCTGAATTTCCATATACAATTTCTCCATCGCTCGCTGCTGGTGACTTTTGTACAGATGGAAGAAGCGTGGCAGCGTCAGCAGCATGGAGCAAACGGTTTTGTTATTCCCACGCTCTACGTAGGATTGGGCAGTTATCATGCCCTGCTGCAGCAATTTGCTCCTGCCACCAGACGAATAACAAAATCAAATAGTAAGTGAGCTCTTGCTTCGAAAAAGGACACTTACTTTGAGTAGAATATAAGGCTGGAGTCCTTGAAATAGTTCATCAGGGACCAAGTACCCGCAGTTTGCTCACCATTAAACCGGGAGCGTCCAATGCATTCTAGGAACGCGTATAAATGAGGAGTGAAAACAATGGACGCCAACGCATTGGGCGACTTAAGAGCCGTGAAACGCATCTCCTGATTGGCCACTATAACCATTTTCTGATGATAGCCTGTGGTGGCTTCCGAGGCCGTCATTTTTTCCAAGATCTTCACATGAATGGCTTTACGTGTCTTGAAATCGGCACAGTTGCCCATGATATGGCCATCTTGAATGGGTGTAAACGGCAGACGCAGAAACGGACATGTCTTTGGCACTACCGGCAGACCCGCATCCGAGTCCAGGTCTTTGGTTCGATCATAGGGCGGCAATAAGGGACGTTCCGCCTGCAGCTCAAAGAATTCGACTTTATCCGTCGAACGCAACAGCAGCTTCCAGACCTGTTGCTGCAGCTTCTCCGGCAGCGGGGAACCGCATTGTAGGCGCCTATCCAGCAAAGTCCAAAGCCCTATCAAAGAAACAAAAGTCAACAATAAAAGAATACTTTTTAGACCCACTGTGCAGATCCAGATTCTTCTTCACTTACATGGTAAGGTGACGCCATCCAAGCCCTCCAGCGCTATTTCATCGAACACAGCACTGATCCAGGAGCCGCCCGATGTTGTAAACATTTTATTTATATCTCACGTAAAGCAATTTGTATTATTACTTATTTGGCATTGTCCATTTATTGGTTTTATACAGTATTTATAAAGCTGTAATCATATGCCCAATACGTATTCGATTAACATCTCAATACTAAATATTTGTACAATTATTTAAGAGTATACAAGCAATTATCCATTTAAAATTCAATTTCAATTTTTTAACTGCGTTTCAATGTTGTTTTTTGCAGTATGAATTTGACAGCGGACAGCTGTTCTTTGCAGTGTTGCAAACTGATTGAATGTACAATGCTCAACAGTGCTGCAAAGTGCTTAAAATAAGCAAGAACGAGATGGCGTTATGCTCAGTGCTGGCATTTGGATAAAAAAGTTGCTTAAAATTTATATGAAAAATGCAAAAAAAAAATGCTAAAACATTAAAGTTGTTGTTTTCAGCTTCACTTAAATCATCGAACTTCTCTTTGACAGTGATTTGAGTCAAGTACTCTAATTGTAGAGCATAATTATGGGAACACTTTCCTTCCGTAACTCATTTTGCAGCCAGGCATCTCGTAAATTTAGCTATAAACCTTTGGCATTCTATCCAATTCCAAAACACAGCAAAAGAGTGAGCAAAAACTTTTAAGTTGTTCATATAATCATACCACCGAGTTAAATGGCAGCTCCGATATTGTTTTGAGCAATTATTAATCGTAATTTTTACACTAATTAGCAAAAAGCTATAAAAAAAGGCAAAAATACTAAAAATAAAAAATTGCTACTTTTGTAATAAAGATGCTAAAATTGCTAAAGAAAAATTAAAAATCGCTAGATTTGTGGCTAATAACATTTTTTTTTTAAAAAACTTGCGCATTTTTTTAAAAGTTGCCAGATTTAGCAACTAAATTGCTTAAGTGGCAGCACTGCTTATGCTTACAGCAGCTGTCAAATTGCAGTAGAGTTGGGTAAACATTGCTCTTTTAGGTGAACATGTTCACTTGTTCTTTTTTTTTAGATGAGTCAACTCACTCAGATTACTCACTTGTTCAGTTGTTCAGATTACTCACTAGTTCAGTTGTTCAGATTGCTCACTTGTTCAGTTGCTCAGTTGTTCAGTTGCTCAGTTACTTACTCGTTCAGTAGCTCAGTGATTCACTGCTCTAAGTCCCTCACTTAACAAATCAAAAATTAGATACGTTAAATTTCAATTTAAATCAGATTCATTACTCGATTATGGTTAATATACATGTACTTAAAACTAAATAAGCAAAAAATAAAATAATGATAAAGTATTCCCTTCATGGAAGCTTAAGTTACATAACAAAGAAAATGTAAAAATAAAGTAATTAAAGTATTTTTTCCCTTCATTGGTAATTCTTTGGTAACATTTCTTTATAATTTTCACCAGTTTTTCATTTCTCTATGAGATAGCGCTGTAATGAAAATAAAACTTTTATTTATGCTCAGTCTGTGGAAATTTGGTTATACTTACTTTAAATTTACATGTTGTTATGTAGGAACATTAGGTTTTCCACATTTTCTGGCTTCAACAAAGTGCGCCTATCGCGCACTGTTTCGCCAGCACTTGAAAATATCCTTTCACATGGCACAGATGTGGCGACTATGCAAAGGCGCTTTAGCATGTATGTGTAAAGGTGCGGGTATTGGAACTTCCGATGATCCCACCATACCAACGGATCGTCTTTTCTGCCTAGGTACTCCTCCGCCAGGTACTTGTCCATTTCTCTAATAGCAGCAACAGTGCTGTTGATGGGCTTGCTGACCTGCTGAAATGCTGTATCAAACTCTTTCCAAACGTCGTTATCGTCATATGAGTCAAGTTGCTGCTTGCCATCATCACTAACGACTGCTTCAGGGGGCGCAATGGCTGACCGCGTTGGCAAAATTTTCTTCTTTATTTCTGCAACTGACTTTTTAAAAGCCTCTTGCGACTTAAAAACACGTCCCTTGAATCTAGGGTCCAAAATTGTGCTTTCTGCATACAAAACATTCGACTCATAGTCCTTAAATCTCTCGTTGAGTTCCGTTGATAGCTTTTTGATTACAGCTGCTAAAGTATGATCCTTAACCAGTATATTCATAGTAGCCATCTTTCTTTGCAAAATGCCAACAAGTACAATCACTTTGGAGAGAGTGACATTTTTTTCGGCAGAAACTTCTTCAGTTATTTGAAAAAATGGCTGCAAAATTGGAAGCACTCCTTCAACAACTTTCCACTCATCCGACGACAATATCAGGACACTATTTAAAGTTGAGATTGTAGCCATTACTGCCTCTTTCAATGTGACTAACCGCTTAAACATGTTATAAGTGGAGTTCCAACGCGTTTTCACATCCTGAGTGAGTTTGAGCTCTGGCAACTTTAAAAGAGTCTGCATGTCTTTCAATTTTTTTTGCCCTGATGCGCTGCGGTTGAAAAACTCAACGATCGCCTTCGCTTTTGTGCGCACATCGCTTATTTTATTTAAAGCATTTTGAACAATCAAATTTAGGCTGTGAGCAAAGCATGGCACATGGCGCCAATTGCCGATTTTTATGGCACCAACAATATTAAATGCATTGTCAGATGCAATGGCTGATACTTTGTTTTTGATGTCCCATTTGCCAACAACTTCTTTCAAAAATCCGCAAAGATTTAGCGAAGTGTGCGACTCTTCAAAAGATTGGCAAGCTATTGTGTACGATGTCAGCAAGGTTGAATTCTGTTCAATGAAATGTACAGTGACAGCCATATAACTTTCATTGGTAGTGGATGTCCAACCATCAGTAGTCAGGCAAACTGCTGTCGCCGCACTGAGCTTTTCCGTTATAGAAGACCCGAACTCATCGCGGAGTTTGGGTATCAATGAAGTGGTTAAAGTTTTTCGTGTTGGTAGCTTGTAGCCTGGAGCTTGTGAAACCACCTCAACAAATTTTTTAAATTCCAGCTCCTCGACCAATCGCAATGCGTGGTGACCCTTGGCAATCATCCGGACCAGTTGCCTGTCAATTTTTTGGGCTTTGCTCGCTAGGACTGGCTTGTGGGCAAACGTGGTAATTTTTTGTTGCGCATTTTGAACGACAACAACATCACTCTCCTCACTTTGGCGGACAACGGGCTCCATTGCTGCCGGGTGTTTGTTTTTTAAATGTCGGCTCAAATTGCTTTGTGATTTGCAGCTTAAAACAGATTTGCAATACTTGCACTTTGCTTGCTGATTTGCAATATTTTCGAAATGGTTCCAGATTTCACTATACTTTCTAATTGCCGACATTCTGAATTTTTAAGAGATTCAAGAATGGCGCAAATCGAAGAGTTGCGCGCAAAATGAGCTAACGAATCTACGCAAAGTTCCCTAAAAGAACTCAGAGTGCAAAGGAACAACTGAACAAAAAGGAGCAAAACAGAACAACTGAAAAAGACTGATGTGCGTCAAGATAGCAACGGTTCTTTAGCAACGAAAAACTGAACTTGGTTCATGAATCGGAACCAGTTATGAACTTTCTCATTTTTAAGCGTTATTAGACCTTTAATCAATAAACTAATGATGCAGAATAGTAGAAAATTAATTAATCTATAGTTTAAAGCAAAGTTTTGGCCATTTCAGCTTTTCAAACGGGTGTAACAAGTGAATAAAGAAAGCGAAAAAAATTACATTGTCACCATTTGTTAAAAAGCCAAGCTAAGGGTGGACGGCGTGGAAAACCGCTAATGCACGATTAAAGAGTGCAATTTCACCTTTCTAATGGTACCATTTATAAAAGAAAGTTATCTGCTCGTTTTTGAAATATTTTGAAATGAGCGAAGCTACCTCGGTGAAAGTCCCATACAAAATGACCGCCAAAATGACATATCTTGTTTTCAAACCATAATTGCTAATCGTAGGACGAGCAGCGGATAACGTGGCATATAGAAAATTAAAGGTACAAGTTCGGGGAAGCTATTGCAATTAAGCTTAGAGAAAGTTATCTATTAGTTTTTTAGAAAATTAATTAATTGTAAATCAACCCCAAAAAAGTTCATGAGCAGATCCTATCGAACTGGTAGCTCCAACGTGAACTGAACTACTACGCAACAGAAAGCTCGCTGATATGGGGCGGATTATATGCGTATGTCTACAACAGAAAGCTAACTGCTACATAATTTCGTTGCTAACTAACATTTTCGTTGCTAGAATAAAATATGAACGGCGGGAAATGCACAGTATGTGGGAGTATTGGCGTTAATTTTATAAAAATTTAGCCGTACGCATTATTCTATTCAGAGCTCACATTGCTGAGCAATTCGCATTTGTATTTTCCTAAAAATCAACATGGCGACTCTTGTTGATAAGTAGATGAGGTCACACTTTTTACATTTTCGTTGCTAGAATAAAATATGAACGGCGGGAAATGCACGGTATGTGGGAGTATTGGCTTTAATTTTATAAAAATTTAGCCGTATGCATTATTCTATTCAGAGCTCACATTGCTGAGCAATTCGCATTTGTATTTTCATAAAAATGAACATGGCGACTCTTGTTGATAAGTAGATGAGGTCACACTTTTTACATTTTCGTTGCTAGAATAAAATATGAACGGCGGGAAATGCACGGTATGTGGGAGTATTGGCTTTAATTTTATAAAAATTTAGCCGTATGCATTATTCTATTCAGAGCTCACATTGCTGAGCAATTCGCATTTGTATTTTCATAAAAATGAACATGGCGACTCTTGTTGATAAGTAGATGAGGTCACACTTTTTACATTTTCGTTGCTAGAATTAAATATGAACGGCGGGAAATGCACGGTATGTGGGAGTATTGGCTTTAATTTTATAAAAATTTAGCCGTATGCATTATTCTATTCAGAGCTCACATTGCTGAGCAATTCGCATTTGTATTTTCCTAAAAATCAACATGGCGACTCTTGTTGATAAGTAGATGAGGTCACACTTTTTACATTTTCGTTGCTAGAATAAAATATGAACGGCGGGAAATGCACGGTATGTGGGAGTATTGGCTTTAATTTTATAAAAATTTAGCCGTATGCATTATTCTATTCAGAGCTCACATTGCTGAGCAATTCGCATTTGTATTTTCCTAAAAATCAACATGGCGACTCTTGTTGATAAGTAGATGAGGTCACACTTTTTACATTTTCGTTGCTAGAATAAAATATGAACGGCGGGATATGCACGGTATGTGGGAGTATTGGGGCTAATTTTATAAAAATTTAGCCGTACGCATTATTCTATTCAGAGCTCACATTGCTGAGCAATTCGCATTTGTATTTTCATAAAAATGAACATGGCGACTCTTGTTGATAAGTAGATGAGGTCACACTTTTTACATTTTCGTTGCTAGAATAAAATATGAACGGCGGGAAATGCACGGTATGTGGGAGTATTGGCTTTAATTTTATAAAAATTTAGCCGTATGCATTATTCTATTCAGAGCTCACATTGCTGAGCAATTCGCATTTGTATTTTCATAAAAATGAACATGGCGACTCTTGTTGATAAGTAGATGAGGTCACACTTTTTACATTTTCGTTGCTAGAATTAAATATGAACGGCGGGAAATGCACGGTATGTGGGAGTATTGGCTTTAATTTTATAAAAATTTAGCCGTATGCATTATTCTATTCAGAGCTCACATTGCTGAGCAATTCGCATTTGTATTTTCTTGTAAAATCAACATGGCAACTCATGTTGATAAATAGATGAGGTCACACTTTTTACATTTTCGTTGCTAGAATAAAATATGAACGGCGGGAAATGCACGGTATGTGGGAGTATTGGCTTTAATTTTATAAAAATTTAGCCGTATGCATTATTCTATTCAGAGCTCACATTGCTGAGCAATTCGCATTTGTATTTTCATAAAAATGAACATGGCGACTCTTGTTGATAAGTAGATGAGGTCACACTTTTTACATTTTCGTTGCTAGAATAAAATATGAACGGCGGGATATGCACGGTATGTGGGAGTATTGGGGCTAATTTTATAAAAATTTAGCCGTACGCATTATTCTATTCAGAGCTCACATTGCTGAGCAATTCGCATTTGTATTTTCTTAAAAATCAACATGGCAACTCATGTGGATAAATAGATGAGGTCACACTTTTTACATTTTCGTTGCTAGAATAAAATATGAACGGCGGGATATGCACGGTATGTGGGAGTATTGGGGCTAATTTTATAAAAATTTAGCCGTACGCATTATTCTATTCAGAGCTCACATTGCTGAGCAATTCGCATTTGTATTTTCTTAAAAATCAACATGGCAACTCATGTGGATAAATAGATGAGGTCACACGTTTTACAACAGTAAATAGATGGCGCCAGCACATCGTCACGTCGAAGAAGAGCATTTTACGTAAACGTTCGCTGTTCGCGGGCAACGAAATCCTTGATTTACCTATCCGGAAAAAATGATTTTTTTTAATTTATTTTACTTTATTCTTTATTCATCCTTTTTTCATTGTTTTAAGACGCTGATAGAATTTATCAAAAACAGCTGATAGAATTTATCAAATACAACTACAAATTATTTTCCTGGATAATAAAGAGGTAATACTTTCAATATTGAAGTATATAATCCATATAATACATAATAATAATGCATACATTATGAATTAATAAAATAATATCGTAGCTTTCAAAAAAACTTCAATATTGAAAGTATTACCTCTTTATTATCCAGGAAAATAATTTGTAGTTGTATTTGATAAATTCTATCAGCGTCTTAAAACAATGAAAAAAGGATGAATAAAGAATAAAGTAAAATAAATTAAAAAAAATCATTTTTTCAGGATAGGTAAATCAAGGATTTCGTTGCCCGCGAACAGCAAACGTTTACGAAAAATGCTCTTCTTCGACGTGACGATGTGCTGGCGCCATCTATTTACTGTTGTAAAACGTGTGACCTCATCTATTTATCAACATGAGTTGCCATGTTGATTTTTAAGAAAATACAAATGCGATTTGCTCAGCAATGTGAGCTCTGAATAGAATAATGCATACGGCTAAATTTTTATAAAATTAAAGCCAATACTCCCACATACCGTGCATTTCCCGCCGTTCATATTTAATTCTAGCAACGAAAATGTAAAAAGTGTGACCTCATCTATTTATCAACATGAGTTGCCATGTTGATTTTACAAGAAAATACAAATGCGAATTGCTCAGCAATGTGAGCTCTGAATAGAATAATGCATACGGCTAAATTTTTATAAAATTAAAGCCAATACTCCCACATACCGTGCATTTCCCGCCGTTCATATTTAATTCTAGCAACGAAAATGTAAAAAGTGTGACCTCATCTACTTATCAACAAGAGTCGCCATGTTGATTTTTAGGAAAATACAAATGCGAATTGCTCAGCAATGTGAGCTCTGAATAGAATAATGCATACGGCTAAATTTTTATAAAATTAAAGCCAATACTCCCACATACCGTGCATTTCCCGCCGTTCATATTTAATTCTAGCAACGAAAATGTAAAAAGTGTGACCTCATCTACTTATCAACAAGAGTCGCCATGTTCATTTTTATGAAAATACAAATGCGAATTGCTCAGCAATGTGAGCTCTGAATAGAATAATGCATACGGCTAAATTTTTATAAAATTAAAGCCAATACTCCCACATACCGTGCATTTCCCGCCGTTCATATTTAATTCTAGCAACGAAAATGTAAAAAGTGTGACCTCATCTACTTATCAACAAGAGTCGCCATGTTCATTTTTATGAAAATACAAATGCGAATTGCTCAGCAATGTGAGCTCTGAATAGAATAATGCATACGGCTAAATTTTTATAAAATTAAAGCCAATACTCCCACATACCGTGCATTTCCCGCCGTTCATATTTTATTCTAGCAACGAAAATGTAAAAAGTGTGACCTCATCTACTTATCAACAAGAGTCGCCATGTTCATTTTTATGAAAATACAAATGCGAATTGCTCAGCAATGTGAGCTCTGAATAGAATAATGCGTACGGCTAAATTTTTATAAAATTAGCCCCAATACTCCCACATACCGCGCATATCCCGCCGTTCATATTTTATTCTAGCAACGAAAATGTAAAAAGTGTGACCTCATCTACTTATCAACAAGAGTCGCCATGTTGATTTTTAGGAAAATACAAATGCGAATTGCTCAGCAATGTGAGCTCTGAATAGAATAATGCATACGGCTAAATTTTTATAAAATTAAAGCCAATACTCCCACATACCGTGCATTTCCCGCCGTTCATATTTTATTCTAGCAACGAAAATGTAAAAAGTGTGACCTCATCTACTTATCAACAAGAGTCGCCATGTTGATTTTTAGGAAAATACAAATGCGAATTGCTCAGCAATGTGAGCTCTGAATAGAATAATGCATACGGCTAAATTTTTATAAAATTAAAGCCAATACTCCCACATACCGTGCATTTCCCGCCGTTCATATTTAATTCTAGCAACGAAAATGTAAAAAGTGTGACCTCATCTACTTATCAACAAGAGTCGCCATGTTCATTTTTATGAAAATACAAATGCGAATTGCTCAGCAATGTGAGCTCTGAATAGAATAATGCATACGGCTAAATTTTTATAAAATTAAAGCCAATACTCCCACATACCGTGCATTTCCCGCCGTTCATATTTTATTCTAGCAACGAAAATGTAAAAAGTGTGACCTCATCTACTTATCAACAAGAGTCGCCATGTTCATTTTTATGAAAATACAAATGCGAATTGCTCAGCAATGTGAGCTCTGAATAGAATAATGCATACGGCTAAATTTTTATAAAATTAAAGCCAATACTCCCACATACCGTGCATTTCCCGCCGTTCATATTTTATTCTAGCAACGAAAATGTAAAAAGTGTGACCTCATCTACTTATCAACAAGAGTCGCCATGTTGATTTTTAGGAAAATACAAATGCGAATTGCTCAGCAATGTGAGCTCTGAATAGAATAATGCGTACGGCTAAATTTTTATAAAATTAACGCCAATACTCCCACATACTGTGCATTTCCCGCCGTTCATATTTTATTCTAGCAACGAAAATGTTAGTTAGCAACGAAATTATGTAGCAGTTAGCTTTCTGTTGTAGACATACGCATATAATCCGCCCCATATCAGCGAGCTTTCTGTTGCGTAGTAGTTCAGTTCACGTTGGAGCTACCAGTTCGATAGGATCTGCTCATGAACTTTTTTGGGGTTGATTTACAATTAATTAATTTTCTAAAAAACTAATAGATAACTTTCTCTAAGCTTAATTGCAATAGCTTCCCCGAACTTGTACCTTTAATTTTCTATATGCCACGTTATCCGCTGCTCGTCCTACGATTAGCAATTATGGTTTGAAAACAAGATATGTCATTTTGGCGGTCATTTTGTATGGGACTTTCACCGAGGTAGCTTCGCTCATTTCAAAATATTTCAAAAACGAGCAGATAACTTTCTTTTATAAATGGTACCATTAGAAAGGTGAAATTGCACTCTTTAATCGTGCATTAGCGGTTTTCCACGCCGTCCACCCTTAGCTTGGCTTTTTAACAAATGGTGACAATGTAATTTTTTTCGCTTTCTTTATTCACTTGTTACACCCGTTTGAAAAGCTGAAATGGCCAAAACTTTGCTTTAAACTATAGATTAATTAATTTTCTACTATTCTGCATCATTAGTTTATTGATTAAAGGTCTAATAACGCTTAAAAATGAGAAAGTTCATAACTGGTTCCGACTCATGAACCAAGTTCCGTTTTTCGTTGCTAAAGAACCGTTGCTATCTTGACGCACATAAAAGACTGAGTAAAAAAGGGCAAGTGAACAAAAAAGAACAAGTGAACAAAAAAGAACAAGTGAGCAATAAAGAGCAATTTGGAAGGAACATGTTCACTTGCTCACTTCAGGGAGCAACTCTTTTTTGTTCACTCACTCATGAACAACCCAACTCTAAATTGCAGCTGCTGCAAACAAACGCCAAAGCCGCAACGGTTGTCATTTCTAGCGCTCTTTTGCGAGGTTAAAACAAAAGTTTCAAGCGACTTGCAAAACAAAAAGTACAGTGCTAGCAGAGAGATTCGCAATAAATTGAAATACATACATAAGCATTTAAATATTAAAACGTGCAAATTATGGCAATGACCAGTTTCAATTTCGCCAGTATGGCCGCACAGGAGAGCATGGAGCAAGGTATTTCGTTTCAGGATAGAGCTGAAACCTGGGACAACGCAGAGCATGGTAAGCGGACGCGAAAAGAGTCCCCAAGGGCTGCAATCTTAAAATATACATATATATTCATTAATTCACAGTCAAGGCTGTTGTGGATGAGCTGAACAGCAAGTCACCGGTACATTTTCTCAATCTCGGTGGCAATACACTGGGCGTGGACGCGGCCAAGGCCATTGGCGATGCACTAAAGCGACACCCCGAATTTCGTAAAGCGTTGTGGAAGGATCTGTTCACGAGGCGCCTTAAGTCCGAAATTCCCCTGGCACTCAAGCATCTAGGAGCTGGCCTGATAGCGGCCGGCGCCAAGTTGACAGTGCTCGATCTGAGTGACAATGCGCTGGGACCCAATGGGATGCAGGGTCTGGAGGAATTTCTGCGCTCTCCCGTCTTGTATTCGCTGCAGGAGTTATATCTAAACAACTGCGGCCTGGGACCCGAAGGCGGTCGCATGCTTTCCGAGGCTCTGATTGACCTGCATCAAAACGCCAAAGTCGCCGGTTCCCCGCTGCAGTTGCGCATCTTTGTGGCTGGCCGCAATCGCTTGGAGAATGTTGGCGCCAAGGCAGTAGCTAAAGCGTTAAGGACATTGCAAACTTTGGAGGAGATTAGCATGCCACAGAATTCCATTTACCATGTGGGCATAAGTGCGCTCGCCGAGGGCTTCAAACTGAATCCTCATTTGCGCGTGCTCAACATGAACGACAACACAGTGACCGCCAAGGGATCGGCCAAAATAGCCGAAGTATTTGAGCATACACCACTGTAAGAATCAATGAAATCAACAGTATTTTTGGCGAATTTTATTATTTACATTTGTTTTGTGTTGCAGTTTGCGTGAAATCAATTTTGGGGACTGCTTGATAAAGACCGACGGCGCTTATCTATTTGCGGAGGCCTTGGAGGCGAAGCATGAGCATCTGGAGGTACTCGATTTGGGCTACAATGAAATCAACTACGATGGTGGCCTAATGATAATAACGGCCATACAGAACAAGCCAAAGCTGAAGAGTTTAAACTTGGATGGCAATTGCTTTGGTAAAGACGGATGCTCCCAAATTACGGCGCAAATGCAAAAATGCTTGAATCCAAATGCATTGCAGTCCTTGGACGAGGCCGAAGAAGAGGGCGACGCAAGCGGAGGAGAGGATGACGATGATGATGATGATCAGCAGGGCGATGACAATGATACTGTCGAATATGCTGACGACGATTATGATGAAAATGAAGAGGACGATGATGGCGATTATGATCCAAATGATACCACCGAAGAGGTTGATGAAGATGATGAAGATTATGCCAATGATAACTCAGCTGAAGAGACAGCATATGTCACAACGAATGCTTTTCCGCCCAAGGTGAGTTTCTTCATTAATAAGATAATCTTTGTCACTTCTTTAACTAACATATCAACAATTGAAGCTTTTTAATGACACTGTCAGCTTCAACACAGGCAGTACTCTTGCCAACAATGGTAACACAACTACGGTCAACACAACCTGTACTCCCGAAGAGTTCTGCTTGAAGCAAACACCGTGCACAATGCAGCAGTTTAACTCCCTGGATGCAAATGACAAACTACAGGCACTCCAAAACATCATCAATGTAAGATTAGCTCTACACATATACATATATTCAATGACAATATATTCAACCTAATTTTCCAATATTTCAGCAATTTACAGATGACAATCATTTGCTTTTGTTGATCTTCACCACGCTGAAGTGTGCACATTTGTCCAAGACATCGAAGCCAGCGTTGGAGCTGGCCATTTCACTCTACCAGGCCACATTTGACTATGCCATCAAAACGAAGCAGGAAACTCGCGTATTGGACTATTACTTGAAACAACTCGGTCTGCTGCGGAGTGAGGAGCACTTCAAATCCGACTATGATGTAAAAAGCTGTCGCTACGCTCTGCGCGAAGCTCTATCAAAGCAACAGTTTGCCAACGATAATATCAAAAATACATTTCAACTGTTTCTTGATCAACTTGATGTTTGACTGCTACATTTCCATTATTTTTTCCCCCAAGTTGGCTCACATATTTAGGATTCATTTCTTCTATTAAGTAAAAGTATAAAATATTATAAATGGAAATACAAACTATTTAAATAAAAAAACTGCTTGTAATTTAACACAATCTCATGCTTTGGGTGGGCGGAAAATCGTTTGTAATTGATCGCATTTATTCAGTAAATTTTACTGAAACTTTTAGAAATTGGAGCAAATTCAAAGGAAAATACTCGCACCCCGTTTTCCGTCGTTGTCCTCCATGTCCTTGTAGACAAAATACATTATGCCCAAAATAATCATTAAGACGGACATTTTTATTATTTGAATGAAGATTGAGTGAACAAAATATTGCGAAACATTAATTATGTCTATAGTTTTTTTTTATCTGTTGAATCTATTCCCTGTCTATATGTATGTGTACGTTAAAAACCCGATACAGGCACAAATAACGTAAAATAAATTTATTTACATTAAAAAAAGATGGGTGCGACTACAGACTACTTTTATAAAACATGATGATTATGTTAGATTAAGATAATATATATATGTATTATAATATTGTAATTTGCTGTTGGTGGATTATCGCTTGTTTGTTAAGACTACTAGAATCGAAGAATGTTATGAAGTTGATGCCCAATATAATTTAAAAAACGTGATCTAATTTTTGACTTGGTGATGGACAATTGCAACATTGAAGTTTCTTGATTTCGATTATTCATATTAAAATGTGTGATTGGGTCTTAACTAAATGCTAAAGAGCATTGATAAATTACAAATACTTTTTTCTTAATTATTCAAATAATAACCTTAAACACAATTCGAATGTGTTGCTTGGAATCTCGAACTTTCATTTTTTTACGTTTTTGTTGTTTTGGTAAAATATTTGAAATAATATACCTGAATTGTTGAAAATAAAACGTAGACCACGACTACAAAAAAACGGGATGAACAAATAGATAATTTACGGAATTAAAACCAGCCTATTTAGAAACGTTAGGCTTATGCCTCAAAATCGGAATCATCCTCATCATCAACAAAAGTGACATCTTCGTCGCTACTTTCAATGGCGCGAAGCTTCTTTTGTGCCACCTTCTTGGCACCGCCGCTGCTGTCGGTATCGCGTTGACGTTTTGCGGGACGCTTGATGGGTGAGTCATCAGTGTCGGCGCCATCATCATCGTTGTCATTTGAAGGTTGCACACCGCCATCCTCATCATCGGAGTGGAAGGAATAATTAATTTTTTTGCTTGCCGCACGGCGACCAGGACGATCAGCACGTGGTGTTACTTCAATTATATCATCATCTTCTTCATCACTCAAATCCTTTTGCTTCTTGCTCTAATAAACAAAAAAAAAACATATAAACGTCAGTAAATTGTAAGGAATTAGATTATTAAATTATTGTAATTCAACTAAACTCACCTTAGACTTGCTAAAGTCTAGTTTGGGTTGCTTAAGACCATCGCCATTTTCCTTCTTTTGACGTGGTTTCTTCTCAGCCGGCTCCTTCTTAACAGCTGGCGCCTTCTTTGCCTTGGGCGATGTCTTTGTGGTGCCGCCCTCCACCAAGGCATCAAAATCATCGACATCTTCGGTGGGCTGCTTCTTTTCAGCTTTCACTTTGACTGGACGATCCTTGGGAGGTTGCCACTTTTTAAGCAACTCATCGGTGATCTTAAATTCAACTCTTTCACCGGTTGGATCAGGGAAGATATCGCCAGTAGCACCCGCCTTGGCCTTCTTTCCTTTGACAGCAGTTTGCTTAAGGCCCTTCATGGATTTGGCCTGCTTTAAGTTAACGCCGTGCTCTTCAAGGCGTTCCTTTTCTTCGACCTCATCAAGTTTCTGTAAGAGGTTATCGAGATCATTCATCCACAGATGCTTTGGCGTCAATTTCTGTAGATTGTCAAGCTCTTCTAATTTGGCGTCCCGCTGCTTGAGTAGCTCATTTTTGCGCTCCTCTGTTAACATCCACATGGACATGCCCAACAGATAGTCAAATTTCTTGACGTCTGTTAGCTTTTGGAAGGCTTTTTCTGGATCCACTGCCTTTTTGGCCTTACCACTTGTGGTTGAGGCCACCGGTTGCTCCTCTTCCTCCTCCGGTTCATCATTCGCTTCGGCATCTTCCATTTTGATACGTCGCTGCCACTCCTTGACAGGATCTGGACGATAGCCGCGCTTCACCAATTCCTCAATCATAATTTTTCGCTGCTTATTCTCAATGACCAGTGTCTTTTCGCATTTCTCCAAAATGAAACGCGCCTGATCGCTCAGTCGATCCGCCTGTGCCGTTAGCTGACCCAAAATGTAATCCTTACGACGAACGTAATATTCCAAGCGCAGCTTATAGAACTCTTCGAGTATTTCCTTAGGAGATGGATAACGACGCAAACAATTGTTTTCATCAAATGCATGCATCTGGTTCAGAGATATAGAACCGCACAGCTTGAATACACGATGAAATCCGCCGTCCTCATCTCGGATTCGTTCAAATTCACCCGGATTGAAACTGACGACAAATCGGACTGTTGTATCTGTGTGATATTCACGATATTCGGATACTACCGCCTTTACCTTTTCAGTACCGTTTGATAAAACTTCAAGAACATTTTCTTTATAGTTTTGTGTCCACACATGAACGGGTAATTCAGTAATTTCGATGCGATTCCCGGGCAGTATTTGAATGTTGCCGGAGTGAGCAAAACGGCAATCTCCAACGGACTCCATTGATCCTTTGAAATTCTTGTAAAATGGAGTTAATGGTAATGGCGCCTCGCCGTTAATCATGCGACGTATATTGTTAATAAGATCACGTGGATTATAATTGGCTATTTTGGTGGACCACCCGGTGCCAATGCCCTCAGCGCCATTGACTAACACCATGGGTATGATGGGCATATACCATAACGGTTCAATGCGTTGACCATCATCCACTTGATACTGCAACAACGGATCATCCAATGGATGATATATAAGACGAGTTAATGGCGACATTAGTGTGTAAATATAACGAGCGCTTGCACAATCCTTGCCACCAGTGAGACGAGTACCGAATTGACCATGTGGCTCCAGCAAATTGATGTTGTTAGATCCCACATAGTTCTGTGCCAAATTCACAATGGTCAACTGCAGGGACACTTCACCGTGATGGTATGCAGACATTTCAGCAACGGAGCCCGACAATTGGGCCACCTTCACCTCACGTTTGTCATTACGCTTGAAACACGTAAACATGACCTTACGCTGACCGGGCTTCAAGCCGTCCACCATACTTGGTATGGATCGTTCGTTATCGGCATTGGAGAAGAGCACGAGTTCCAAATTAATGAAATCCGCGTAAGTAACATGCTTGGTGCCCTTCGTGTACAAGTAACGCTCCGGCAATCCCAATTGCTTACGCCGCTTTACCTCGTCCATATGATTGGTCAGCCAGTTTTTGCGCGATTCAATATGTTTCTTAGAAAAGGCCATCACAATACTATCATCATCCGCCTGTCCATCATACTTGAAAAGAATACGATGACGCTCCATATCCTACAAATATACAAATGGGTTAAACGGATAAAGCTAAGAAATAAATTACAATTGACATGCCTGGAAATATTCTTTGGCCTCCTTAGACGTCGAAGTACCGAGACCCTTATAGTATTTGATATTGTACGTATGATGATTGGCTGTATCGAGTTTCCATTCTTCGAATTCGGGTAATGAATAAAATGAAAGCTCCACATTATTTTTAGTTGCCTTTACAATGGGCGTGATAAACTCTTCGAGGAAAGGCAATCGCAGCAGTTCCGGCCAATTAGTGTGTATGAAATTGATGAGCAGGCCTTTAATGTGGGATCCGTCCATGTCCTGATCAGTCATGATCATTACTTTGCCATAGCGCAGAGTTTTCAAATCATCCATGGTCAGATATTTTTTCTTATACTGCAATCCAATAATTTTGCAAAGATTGTTGATTTCAGCGTTCTCAGTCAGCTGTTTGAAGGTAGCTTCTCGCACGTTCAGCAGTTTACCGCGCAGCGGAAACACGCCATAATGGTCGCGACCAATGACGCCCAGTCCAGATACGGCCAAGGACTTGGCTGAGTCACCCTCGGTTAGGATAAGTGTACATTGCAAGGAGTTCTTTGAGCCCGCATCGTTGGCATCCTCCAGCTTGGGTATACCCTTGATTTTTTGCGACTTTTTGCCACCAGTTTTGGCTATATCATTCGATGCCTTAAACTTGGCCCAGGCTAGCACAGACTCAACAATGCCAGCCTTTGCCAAATTGGCAACGAACTTTTCAGATAACGCACACTTGGAGCCAAAGCTTTTGGCCTGAAGTGTCATGTTCTCTTTTGTTTGTGAATCGAATGTGGGATTCTCAATCAGACAATTCACGAATACCCACAAATGATTGCGCACTTGAAACGGTTTTATGACCACTCCACCTTTGTTCTTCTTAGAAAGCACCGCAGTTAACTGCTTAATGACAATGTCAGCCACATGATCGACATGCCGACCACCTTTGGTAGTTGCAATGGAATTGACAAACGACACTTGCTGAAAGCCGCGATCCGAAGCACAGCATGCAACCTCCCAGCGCTCGCCGCAAATCTCGTGAATTACTTTGATTGGCTGACCGGCTTCGTCGTCTGTATTCTTTACAAACAAGTCAATGTAATCCTTGAAATTCTTCACCATCACCTTGTTGCCGTTGAGAAACACAGATACACCCTTTGAGGAGGCAGCCACATCAAAGGCACGTCGCGACATAAGCGCCACAATATCTTCATCAAGTCTATCCATCTGAAACTTGCTCAGATCTGGGCTGAATGTGATCCTGGTGAAATCACTGCCACTAAAGTCTTTTATCTGCAATTAAAGATAGTTATGGTTAGATAGAGTTTAAAATGCTCATGTAGGTAACACATACAATTGGCTCGGACGCTTTGGACATGTTATTGGCCCACGTCTGCTTGAAACTCTTTTTAAATTGCTTCGTAGCAGTCTCCAATGTGAAGCTGGTCGAGAAGATATTGCACAATTTGGCACCGTATCCGTTGCGACCACCAGTGACCTTTTTCTCATCATCATTGTAGTTGGATGAGGTCAACAGATGTCCAAATATCATGGTTGGCACATACATTTTCTGCTCCTTGTGCATGGTCACCGGTATACCCTGTCCATTATTCCAAACTGATACGATGTTTTTCTCCGGATCAATATCAATTTTAATGGTATTCATTGATTTGTCGCGTTGTTTATTATCGGCCGCATTCACCAAGATCTCATCGAATATCTTATAAAGACCTGGCACAAATGAAATCTCACGCTGAACCATACGATTCTGCTCCGCATTGTGAACCCACATCAGCTCCTTGGTATACTCAACGGAGCCAATGTACGAGTCCGGACGCAAAAGGATGTGCTCCAGCTGCGATTTCTTCTGGTACATCTGCTCGATGGACAGGGCTTTATTGCCGTTCTCCATGATTGCTTTCTTGCTGTGATGCGCGTGCTAAAATTAAATGCAAATTATTGTTAAAAACAACTTCACATAACTGTACCCACTACCCGCTATATGCTTGTTCCTTTATTTACGAATATAGAGCTAAAGAGAAAATGGCGATTAATCATCATCAAGAACGCGAACATCACAAACAACGAGATTGGTACAGTGCTCACATGTTTTCTTTAAAGAAATTGCCATATTCTGTTTGAATCCAAATGTAATTTAATGTATCTATAATTCTCTAAACTTAATACATCTGATTTTTTATTGCAGTAAAATATTACGATTGTAATTACAAGTTGTAATAAATTTGTCAAACAAACAGCGTATTAGCCTCAAAAAGAAAGAGCGCGCATATAACAACCCTGTCTATGGCGGCACTATTAAGCCGGCAGCTTATGCGTTGAAAGCAACAACACACCAACAAAAAAAAGTTAAAAAGCAAAAATTCTACACTTTTACAAATATTTGCAGTATTATATAACGAAAAGTTATTAAATTACAACACCGCAATGTGTTGTAGTGAGGTGTACCTAACTCTCACTCTTACACTCTGACGGAATGCAATCAAATATAGTAAAATACAAAAATATTACAATTGATCCACATTCATCCCGTGAATAAATTAGGGTAACTAGAAAAAATAAGCTGAATGATTATTTGCCATAGAAAGGGAATTTCGTATACACAATTCACGCACAAAAATTCTATCTACACGGGCAGCGCCATTTTTAATTTGCAAAATCGACGCCGCTGGGCACTAAACGATAATTTGCTTCAACTGTGAAACCTCTCAACTTATAATTGTTGATAGTTTCTTCACTTGGGTATATTAAGCAAGGTTTTCACATTTTGCTCACCTTATAACTGAGTTGTAAGTGTTTAGTGGTTCGTTCAGTAAATGAAACGCGCGGCAGCCACTGCAAAATTTGCACACACAAAAGACGCCGCCGCAGTTCGTTTTGTTTTTTAAAGCGTGCGTGTTCGTCGCTTTTTACAATGCACGTAAATTATGTTCTGGAGAACTTATTACTATAATACACACGCCGCAGACAGTTATATCACGAAATACAACCAACTTACAACAAAATTCAACAGAAAGTGAGCAATTTTTCTGAGGTTTAGTTGTTTCGGTTAAGTTCGATTGAACTGAAGGGAACGAACGAACTAAATCCCTGATTGTAGTTCATATGTTCATTCGTTCTTCTTTTTATTTTATAACGGGTTGGCAGCCCTGATTCGCAAAAAACGTGTGGCAACCACCAATTAACCACAGAAAATGAGATAGTTTACATGAATATTTATTTTAAAGAAACTTTTTCGTATTTGTTTTTAGGTTTGAAGGTTTCAAAAATTAATATGAACTTTTGCAATAATGTTGTTGAAGAATGAATTTTTTATTGACCAGATTTGATCAAATCATTAAAACAATCTCCTTTATTTTATCTAAATTCTATTTATTTTTTTTGGTTTTTTAAATTAAAGTTTTGTGGCGTTACCACTAACAGCGAGAGCATCCCGATCTGGCCAACGACGCGTCGCTGAAAACAGATCATTTGTTCGCGAGCGATCTTTTGAACCGCTTCACTATTATTTCTGCGAATAATACAGAATCACTCATCAGCATTTAGAATAATATATATTTGTTAGAATAATATATATTATATAAAGAGAAAATATATGTCTGCAGCTTATTGCTTAATTATTGCTAAGTGAACTAAACACAAATTAACATTTAAATTGCGCGCCGGCCATGAACCAATCTTTAGTTTCTAAAACAAAACCATAGGTGGCGAATTTATGTTACGCAAAACAGACAAAAATGGCGCCTCAACTATAAAATGAGTGGCAACATTGGATTTCAGAAAATGGTACATTTTCAGAAAGGTACATTTCAAAAAAGTCGTTCACAAATTTGAGCCTAAAAACTTGAACCCTTTAAAATTGTCGCTTTATTTAATCTAATATCGATTAAGAATTGTGTTGGTAATTTATAACAAGGAATGAAATGAGGAATAAAACAATATAGGTAGCCTCTTGTTTATTAATACATAAGATGACATTTAAATTGCATTTATTGTGATAAGTATGGATAATTAGATATTAAAAGTTGCATGGTAATTAAAAGCTATATAAAGGAACAGCCAGAACAGTCAGAACAGCCAGTTAAACAAGTTTTGCCTTTGCCTCCAACCCGGCCACATGACCTTGACCAACGGTAACACGAGGTTTGTTGCACTTTGCTGCAGTTGTTTCTTTTTTTTTTGTTGCCTGCAGCTTAAACTTGTTTTAATTGTAAACAGAGAATGATCTGAATTTATTAAAATCAGAGAGCTGATGTAGGTAAATATAAAAGGATTCGTCAGTTTAAAATATTGCAAGTAATGGAATCGTTTAGGTCAGTTACCTGTTAACTACATACTTATTATCATCATGTGACGTCATCAAAGCTTGCTAAACTTCAGAATACATATATGTACATATATGTATGTACTCCTAATTACATGCTACTCTCTCACTTCATAATTAACTTCTGTCCTCCATTTTCAGCCTTTTGATAAGCTGTATTTTTTTTTTGTTATTCCATTCGTTTTCACTCTCGTTGAGTTTTTATGGCAACGCCGAATTTTTAGATACTCCACTCAGTCTTATGGGCTGTTTAATCAAATACAAAATTTTATATTGTTGAAAAACATATTTATTTTATTTTAATTTTTTTTTAATTAATGCACTGGTCACTAATATAACATTTCATATATTCCACAATCCTTAAATAAAATTAAATTTTTAATTCTTTCATTTTAAAATTCAAATATAATTTCTGTTAACTTAATAACGTATTAAGTTATTTAATTTTATTTTTATTTTTTAGATTCATTTGGTCAAGTGAATTTGGTTGACATTAAATAAATAAATAATTAAATATATGTAAGTTCAAATAGTGTTTATATTTCTTAAACTTATATAATGTGCTTGATTTTTTATTGGTAGCATAATTTCATATATTGTAATTTATTTATTAATTTTTGATGTGTAATTACCCAATCTATCCCATCTTAAAAATAGTATCTTTACATATTCATAGTTGGAAAGCGTATCCAATTGTCTTATTTTAAATGTGTATAACTTGATGCTTCCAATTTACAAGTATCTTGTTACTCGGCCTGAATACAAGTTTTCACTGAGTGCTATTCGGGGAGTTCTCCAACTTGTCGTGGGGGTATAAAAATTTTTGTTCTGAACGATCTTTGACTCAGTCTTGGAGCGAACTTGTGTGACGGCGATGCGGAATTTGCAGCTGGTTGTTGGTTTTAAATTGCGAGAAACTCAAGTATCCAAGTAATATCGATAGGTAAATAAATAATAAATAACAACTTTTTACTTAGTAATACTAAGAAATAATGTGATTATTTGAAATGTGATTCAATTAAATAAAATGATTATGTTCTTCACAATATCAACTTGGAATAAAATAATTCTAATGCTTATAATTATGCTGGCATAAAATAACAAAATTAAAAACGAATTTATAGAAAGTGAAAATTCATGCAATCTGGTAAATTGCACTCTAAAATGCAAGAACAATTAAAACTTATCAACTTGAATAGCGGTTCATTAACATTTGAACCGCACTTAAAACTGCATTAGAATGCCCTACAATTTGTACAAGCTAAGTGTTTAATGATCATTGGGGCCCGCCCGTCAATATTTACCATCGGAACCTTTGACTTGGAACTTAAAACTTTTAATTCCATGCAAATTAAAAAGCACTTATCTAATGGTGTGACACGTTTTAGAATACTCATGACTATGATTAAGGGATTTGATGAATTATCTATCCCAAAACCATATGGAAATTCGGCACCATGTTTTGAAAAAAAGGCTATGTTGAAAATTTTAATAAATTTTATTAAAGTGTAAAAACTGTTCTCAGTCAAAACTGTTCATAGCCAATAATATTATTCAAAACATCGTATTTAAAAAGTGGAATGTGCATGAATTGTATATAATTGAGAGATTTAGAAATATAAATTTTGCCATAATTAAAAAGAATTTCAATATTAAATTATAATTATAATAATAAATTAAAATTCAAATTCAAAGTGTAAATAGTATGACAAATTCAAATATTTTTAAATGTTTAAATTGTATATAATTGAGAGATTTAGAAATATAAATTTTGCCATAATTAAAAAGAATTTCAATATTAAATTATAATTATAATATTAGATTCAAATTCAAATTCAAAGTGTAAATAGTATGACAAATTCAAATATTTTTAAATGTTGACCTGTCAAGTTTGCTTTTTTTAAAATCCACAATCTAATGTCGAATGTAAATAAACTCTTTGGACTCGTTGCACTTTGGCATGTTGTGTTCCATGGGATCTTGTGAACTTTATTGTTGATTTGTGAGATGAGCAATTAGCACGAAATTAAGCTACGTGCTCCGAACCCGATCGGGGAAACATACTACAATAGCAGAACAGATTATATAGAGATGGATGCATGATGATGAGTACCAGACGACTGTTGGCCGTTATCGGCTTCAGTTCAGCTGGGTTCAGGGAGAGAATTCGACTAGGTTACTGCGATAATCGTTTGCTTTACGCGTTTATATGTACGAGTATGTCGTTTGTTTTTGTGTTATCGCAAATGCCAATGTTTTGTAAGTCTGTTTGTATATATTATATTTTTTATACATGTATGTACATATGTATATACATATGAGTATAAGTTAATGTGTCACAACAAACTGCATGGGATTGAAAACATTTGGCCTGATTTCGATGTCATTGTTAGTTTCAAACTTGAAGTCGAACGTATCAAACGACGGACTGGAGAACCGTTTCAAATATAATTCATATAAAATGGTAAAAATACATCAATTGATGCAATATCATTGTGATTTGTATAATATTATCTGTGTTATATCTATGACGTTTGTCAATGTCAAGTTTATTTATAGCCGGGCGGCATTTCAAATTGAACCTGACAATAAAATGTTGCTAACACTGCGACACGTGAGGTTAACGATATTCGTTCTAGTCCCCAATATTAGATTTGTGCTAACGTGCTATTAATTGCGTGAAAAATTGTGTGAAAATCGCTTCAAGTTTGTCAACTGTTTGTTCAACAGATGCACGCAACATTTTTGAATACCTGCAACAAGTGAGAGTTGATCTAAGAAAATTCCAATATTGACACAGTTAGTTTGAGAAATGTGTCTGTAAAATTCTTTAAAATCTCGCGTTAATTACGAATGTTTTAAACTAATTATAATTTTTCGCGATTTGCACTCAAAATTTAGAATAGTATGAATTTCATCAAAAAAGAATACGTTGAATGGATTATTTTTGAAAAAAAGGATAATAATTTATTTTAAGATAATTAATATCATTTCGGGATAGTTCTGGGGCTTAAATACACTCTGAGCTGGAATAAATGGATTGTTTTTGAAAAAGTATATTCTTTCAATCTTTTAAAAAGATTAATTTCATTTACATTAGTTATAAAATCATTTAGTCAAAATTAAGAAAATTAAATAAAAGTTTTAAGTATTACTTATGATGTTGAATTTTTCGTAAGTGAATTTGTTTAACGTGCTCTAATATCATTTCGACATAATTCTGTGGATTCAATACAATTTCAGTTATTGAATTTAAGTACGACGATAAAAAAACTATAATTTTAAAAACTTAGTATAAGTGCAACGTGAACAAATGCTTTTCACCAAATACTATAAAATAAAAAGTGAAAACCGGAGCAGGCCTAATAAATTTTAGTTGGCTTAAAGCACAATTTCATAAATAGTTGATGTGATTGTGTTTTACTGAGTTTTCCGCATTTGCCACGACAAAAATCACCAGACTTTTCTATTTAAATCTCTTAAGATTTAAAAAAATAGTTTTTTAAATTTAATTTGTAAACATTTCTAAATAAAAAATTACTTTTGTAATTTTATTTTACTTTAAATAAAAAAATATATAAGCCTAGCAAATTAAGTAATATACAATATTAAATTACTCACGATAGGCTTTATTGATTATAATCAAGAACACCAGAAATTGTTAACAATCTCAGGAACTTCATCAGACCCGAGCTAGCAACATTGCACAGTTTGGCAACAATGTTGCTAGCAACATTTGATGCATCAAATCTTCTCTCACAAGTTAATTTTCCTCTCTTTATGAAAAGGCCACAGCTGCACTAAGCCACAGTCATAACATGCCGGCAATTGAGCACAAATTAAATATCACCGAGGAGGAAATTCCAGATAATATACGACTTATAGCTCAAGATCAGGGAGAATGTCCAAAGACCAAACAGGACACAATTGAAGAATTTCGCAAATATATTCTGGGTAATTTTCGAATGAAATCTCTATAATATATAATATTTAAACTTTAAAACTATTCTTTAGAACACAAGAAGTGCCAACCACATAGGAATGATGACAGATATTTGGAAAAGTTTCTGCGCGCCCGATACTGGAAGATTGATAACAGCTACAAATTGGTGAGATTACATTAAATGTTAAGATCTTTAAGAAGCATTTCATGTACAAATTTGTTTTTCAGCTCTGTAGCTATTATAAATTTCGGGAAGAGAACAAAAAATTCTATGAAAAGGTGCGTCCCATTGATCTGCGACATGTCGGTGATGAGGAGATATTGACAGTGACCCCATATCGTGATCAGCACGGACATCGTATACTTATCTATCGCTTTGGAATCTGGAGACCGAATCGTGTTACCGTAGATGATATCTTTAGAGCAACCATCGTGCTGCAGGAACTTGGCTCACTGGAGCCAATCTCACAGATAGTGGGCGGTGTTGCAATATTTGATCTTAAGGATTTGGGCTTGGAGCATTTGTTGCATCTGAGTCCCAGTGTGGCTCAAAAGATGATTGCACTACTGGTGGTATGTACACTTTCCCTCTCTACCCTAAGTTGAGTGCGATACGAATTTCGATTACTCTCTTGGACAGACTTCAATGCCAATTCGCACTGCCGCTTTACATATTGTCAACCAGAACTGGGTCTTTAATGCGGCCTTTAAGATTTTTAAGCCCTTTCTCAATGCCGCCATGCGGGAGCGACTTTTTATACATGGCAGTGATATGAGCTCCCTTCACAAGCATATCAACCCCGAGAATCTACCCAAAAGGTGAGTTCAGATTGGATTTAATATATTATATGTATATATGTATTGTGTTAAATTAACCTTCTTATCTGTTAGATATGGAGGACTTCACGACGATTATTCTTATACACTTTGGTTGGACATGTTGCAGACTCAGTGTCCAGCTAGTGGAGTTCAGAAGGATATGGAGCAGCTGGGTTTTATTTTTGACTAAAAAATAATATATTGCTCGTCTGTTTGCTATAGTTTATAATGCAATGATGTTCTCTTTAATTTTATACACTATGCTGGGAAAATGTTAAATTAATTACAATAAACTTTAATTTCTCAGCCATTTTGAATAATTATATCAATGCTCTCTCTTTTCAACGCAAGTCACACTTTATCCAAATTGATTTCGTGATTTTATGTTGTAAGCTTTAATTACACATGATTTTTTATTTTTTAAACAAAAATCACTTTTACATGTTTAATATTTAGTCATTACGATGCAAATTATAATTTTATTGTGAACATTGAACAAAACTCTGATCCAGAAATACCCAGAACCGTTTTTCTAAAGAAATATTTATAAGCTAAAAAGATTTTTTTATTTTAATTCATAAAAGGGGTATAATTGGGTTGTAAACACTCTTAATATATTATTTATCTTTTAACTCTAAATGATTTAGAAATCCAAATTGTCAATGAAATACAGGCGATTTGATTAATCGCAACTCAAACGTATTAATCACAAGCCTAATGCCCCTTTTGAGGTTAGAACGTCAAACATTTTGAGGTTAGGCCATTCGCATTTTGAGGTTAGGTTTGTTATAAAATTTAATGTGCCACACACACAAAAAAAAACAAATAACAAAACCAAAATGACAACTGCCTTGAGGCAATAACAACAATAATATCCAGACTGTCAGAGGGAGGAGGAGGAGCAAATCAAATGAGGAAACAGAGTCCACATGGAAATTTGTTCCGGTCAAGGATCCAAGGCGAGGACATTTTAGGACATGTTCGTTTTATGTGTTTTATATGCAAAATGTACATACGTTGGCGCTAGAGCGAGATGGACAATAGCTGTGATTTGCCGTTATGGTAATTGAGTGTTGGATAACGCATTAAATGCAGCCCAGCTGCTCTCAGACTATAAATTTCCTATCTCTTTCTATGACTCTCACTCACTCGCACGCTCTGTTTGACCGTTACAAATATGGTTGATATTTTTGTTTTTTTATTGAATTCGTTGGCACAGGAAGCTGCTGCTGTCGTCTCACAAACAAACAATAAAAAAGTTAACTCACCCCCTCCGTGGAACACCCTACTGTTGGTCAAACGATAGTGAAATTGATTTCAGTGCCAAGGGGTCCAAACATAATCTCCGATGTGTGCGTATAAAAGGCAGCGTCATTTGTGCGATTAAAGCGACAAGATTAAAAAATTTATTGCGCAAATATTTATGGGGACAGTAGCACCAACAACAACAACACACATACACACACACACACAAAAAAAATAGAGAAAAAGGAAAGACAGCTAGCATATATGTACATGTAAGTATGTATATTTATATATAGTCTACATTTGGGGGAGACACGGACACTGTCCCGTTATTAGTTCAGTTCAATTCAGTTCGAGTAACACGTGTGTGAGCCAAAGGCTGAACTGCGTATAATTTATGGCATGCGAACCAAATTTATTTATGTTCCCGTGCAGGGGCCAAAGGGTGTCCAAAAAGCCAAACTGTTCTCAACAACATATGTCGCAGAGAGCGCAATCAAATTGATGTTTAGTTATAAGAATTTTATCTTAAAAAACTATTGGAAGGGTATAAACTTTATCTGATCTATACCCTTGAGTTCAGGTATTATAATTGAATTATAATTATAATTATTGCTACAATTACAATTACACTTAATTTTTTGTTTAAATTTGAAAAGAATCATATGAGTTCTACAAATTTCTAATAACGCTTCATTTTGTTTTTTTTTTTAAAGACGGAAAGTATTTATTAATTTTTGTGTGAATCGAACAAAGTTTTTTTTTATCTAGAATTTCTAACGCAAAATATTGTTGAAAGTTTTGAAATTAAAAACCATAAATTTTTTCATGAAATTTTTTTTTTTCAAATCAAATATACATAATTGATTAAAATAAATTTGAATGAATTTATTATTTGAAATAAAACATTCCTTAATAATTACTATTTTTTCGAAACTAAAAATAACTTATAAGCAGTCTGTTTTTAAGACTTCAAAAATGTGTTAAAATATTAAATCTCTGATATCGAAACTTAATTCTATGGCTATCATCCATGTTTATAATAGCTTAAAATAGCTCAACACATTATCCTAATAAATGATTAAAAATATTTGACCAATTATAACAGAATCACACTTCAAATATAACAGTTTAACTGACAATTATTATACTAATCACAGACTGCAACAAGTTTATTTACTTACGAGCCATGTAATAGTATGTTATGCAGATTTAAGCCCCATCTATTATTTCACACTCAACATAAAAAATTAACTATATTATCGAATAGCCGCATTTGTGGGCGTCAACCAGCTGTCAGCTGTCAACTGTCAGACAAGTCTCGACATTTGACATGCAGTACCTGACCTTTTTTGCCGGGCACAAACATGCTGCCACCCATGAAGGGTGACATTTGAGGGCAACCCTAAACTGAGAGCGTGCCAGCTTTTGTAATTGTTTCCTAATGAGCTCTATAACCGTTGGGTAACCCTCCGACCTTCTACTCTATCTGTCTCTCTCTGTCTTTCCCTCTCCGTCTCTGTCTCTCTCAATTCATCAGCCAATGTCGCTGGTTATCAGAGTACGCAGTTTATCATTCACTCATTGGCAGCCAAGCCACAACAAGAAGGACAATAAATAATGGGCAGCGATTTGTAAACAATACAAAGTCAGCCAGTTAGGGGTCAGTGAAATGCCCCCCCACCTCTGAAGTTCTGCAAAATTTCCCATAAATAAAGTTCTGGCTAAAATAATTGAAATATTTGCTGTCAATGTGTTGACTTCCGTTTGCTGCTGCCCGGCTACCAGCATCTTCTTCTGGCCGGAGGCGAAGGTGTAAACTGTATAAATGGCGGCTCGTTATGGCCCTGGTAAGCACAGACAGCGGCCAGGCATCGGCACAAGGACAAGGGGGTCACCCTATGTTTGATAAATGGTTGGAAAATATATATATGTATGTTTACTGGTATATTCCAGTTGTTCCTTGGGCAGGGCATTCATGTGCGTGCCAAAGAAATCATTGCGGATTAAGATGGGATTGAGTTGTAAGCACTGTATAATGGAATGATCTCAACTGTTTATATTGACTTTTGTAGGGGCAATCAATTATTGGTGACTCAATTATATTGGCAAATATTCTCAGTATAACAGTTATTTATCCGTTATCGAGTCAAAAAATAGAGCATTATTTTAAAGTACTTTTAACAGAATATACCTTAAATATAAGAGTTTTGTATAGAATGCATATCACAGTAAAGTATTTAATATATTGTGTTTACAGTGACACATATTATTATATGCGTATAGCACATAAACCTACTATAGACCACTTATATACGATATGCCTCGTTTATACGACAGCAACAATCGTCTTAAGCAGCGATTTAAAGTTTTACTATGTTTTAGAATCGGCTTGTTTAAAATTCGATGGAATAGGGACCCAATATTTGAAACAGTAAACATTGCATAAATGTCTTGCAAGTCACACCTATTTTGGCTAAATACGATTTAACTGTCGAATAAACCAATTAATAGGAAAAAAATGAACTTGTATCATATATCACAGTTTTAAGTTTTGCTTGCCTTTAAGTTAATGTCGACTGTCTACAGTGCACTGTAGGTTAAATGGACCTTTTTTTTATTTCATTATTTCAGGATCTTATTTGCGGAGAGTAGTAGCCTGTAACTAAAAGATCTATGTTTTATTGTTGTCTGTGTGTCGTAATATGTTATTAATATATATACTTTGGAATCAGCTGCCATTTGAAATTAAGACCATTAGAAGCACACCAAACTTCAGCTCTAAGCTGAAATTACACCTGCAACAGCATATGTAATAAAAATAATAAAAATAAATTTAGTAATGATAGTAACGAAGGTAATAATGATAGTATCAATAATATACATTTTAAAAATAATAGTAATAATATTTATATAAATAATAATAATAGTAATGATAAAAATTGTATTTATAAATATTTTAAGATTAATTTCGTTTTTCCAACTTGATGTTAATTTGATAAGCAACATAACTGTTAATTTATAATTTATAATTATTTATATTTATATAAGATATTTTTATATAAGATTGTCAATGTGACTAGTGCACTAATTAAAAAGTACTCCTACTTGTAGCACTAGGAAATATTCAATAAATAAATAAATAAATAAATAAAATATATACGAGGGCGGGCTGATAAGTAATCGGCCTTACCAAAAAAAAACATCTTAAACAACCCATAAATATTTTATTCGATTAGTGTTTTCTATCGGCTGATTGCTGAAAAAGTTTTAGGCGTTTTTCTCAACACTGGTAATTTTGGCGGGAGTTTTAGCATGGTCACTTTTGCATTGTCCCCAAAATGAGTAAAATAGAATATCGAGCTATCATTAGATTTCTGTTTTTAAAAAAGAAATCCAACGATGAAATAAAAAATGAGTTAATCGAAGTTTATGGGGAATCAGCTCCATCGATTTCGACCATTAAATATTGGACTGCTGAGTATAGGCGCGGGCGGACAAGCATTTTTGACGAGGACCGTCCGGGACGTCCCAGAGAGGTGACAACCCCAGAAATGGTAGATAAAGTCCACGGAATGATATTGGATGATCGCCGAATAAAGCTGAGAGAGATTGCTAAGGCCCTAAACATTTCTCGTGAACGTGTTGGAAACGTCTAACACGAATATTTAAATATGAGTAAGCTTTCGTCAAGGTGGGTGCCGCGATTGCTCACAGCGGAACACAAACGCAACCGCTTGGTCATTGCGAAGGAGAGTTTGGTATTGTTAATCGCAAATAAGAATGAATTTTTGCGTCCTTTTGTGACTGTCGACGAAACTTGGATACATCACCATACACCAGAAAGCAAGGAACAGTCAAAGCAGTGGATTTCAACCGGAGAAACGGCGCCGAAAAAGGCAAAGATTGGTTTGTCGGCCAACAAGGTAATGGCAACTGTTTTCTGGGATGCCCGAGGCGTAATTCATGTGGATTATCTAGAAAAAGGCAGAACAATTAATGGAGAATACGATTCTAACCTTTTGGGACAGTTCGATTCAGAACTAAAGAAAAAAAGGCCGCACATGGCGAAGAAAAAAGTTCTGTTTCACCAGGACAACGCTCCGGCCACAAGAGCGTTGTTGCCATGATGAAATTGTGTGAACTACACTATGAAATTCTTCCACATCCCCCCTATTCTCCAGATTTAGCACCATGTAACTATTATCTATTTCCAAACTTAAAGAAATGGCTTGGTGGAAAGAAATTTCAGTGGAATGAACAGGTGATCTGTGAAACAAACGCCTATTTTGAGGACCTGGACCAGTCATATTTTATGGAAGGTATAAAAAAATTGGAGGAGCGTTGGACTAAGTGCATACGTCTAAAAGGAGATTATGTTGAAAAATAAAAAAGAAAAATAAAAACTAGTCGACGGTGCTACAGTCGAGCATACTCGACTGTCGGAGACCACGTACTTACTATGCAAAAGCAAACCCTGCTAAAAATAATATAAGTCGCTACAAGTATTTAATATATTTTAACCAAAAATAAAACAAAATAACACAAATATCGAATTGATGTAAACATACAACATTTATAAAAAAGTAATTAAAATTTTCATTAATCATAAATCAAAAAAAACATCTGTCCAACGTGAGATTCGAGCCGCGAACCAATGTTCTAAAAAGTCTGCTAATAAGAATTAATTTTTAAAAAATTTGTTTATGGTGGGAGTTGAACCCGCGACTCCCGATCATTGCAAAATTGACGGGAATTTAGCACCATAGGACACCAAAGCCCATGGGCGGACGTGGCCAAAATACAAATATGTTAAGACTTCAGCGACTCTATATTTTGCAGTTAGGAACTCTGCCAACACCCTTTTAAAATTGAATAGCATTTAAAAAAAAGGATGCCGATCATATACTAACAAATTAATTGAATATAAAATATATTAACAAAAAAAAAAATTTGTCTGTCCTAGAGTTCGAACCCGAGACCCGAACTCAGAGTTCCGACGCTCTGCACATAGCGCCACTGCCTGCCTTGGTAAGCGATGGTCTTACGATAGATTTCATTCTTACTAGAGTGTAAGCAAGATGAAATTGTTATCTAGTTGTGATTGTTTGTTGTTGTTATTGTTGCTGATAATGCAAGGCAAATAAAGGCGAAATTAGTTGCTTGATATCTTGGCTGTTTATTATCCGATCACGTTGAAATTTTCAGCAAATGTGGATAATAATGTTATCTTCGTCTATGCCATATTAGGAATGTCTATCTTTAAAATTGTCGTTATAATTAAGATATATCTAATTTGTGGGCGTTTAAGGGGGCGTGGCCAAAATCTAAAACAAACTCGTTCTGCGTGCAATAAAGACGAACCTACATACCAAGTTTGAAATCTCTAGCTCTTATAGTCTCTGAGATCTAGGCGTCAATACAGACGGACAGACGGACAGACGGACGGACGGACAGACGGACAGACGGACATGGCTATATCGACTCGGCTATTGATGCTGATCAAGAATATATATACTTTATGGGGTCGGCCACGCCTCCTTCTGCCTGTTACGCACATTTTTTTTGTGACAAAGTTAATAGACCACTGTACTTTTTTAAAGTACGTGGTCTAAAAAAACCGTGTTTTCTTTGGTAGGCCGACTATTTATCAGCCCACCCTCGTATTTAAGATACAAAAATTCAATTTAAAAAACTAGAGCCACTTGAACTTCAACAAATATTTGCACAATTAATGAGCTGTATGTTTAACAGCTGTTAACTTAACATCAGAATGCAATGTTAACATTTTTGGTATGCAACATTACAGTTCAATATATTTCTAACAGGAATGTCATAAAACTTTGTTAATTTGAATACTGTTACAAAACTAGTTTTTATCAGAAAAAGGGTCCATTTGACCTATAGTGCAGTGTGTAGATTGGAGTTTTGCAGCCTTGAGTATAACAGTCGTAAGGCTTGCAAACCGAACAGTTGCCTGACAAAATCGATCCCCTACAGCAACCTCGAGCATCCCTCTCACATGTCATTAAACCCGCCCGTCGCGATGCGACGACAAGTGCACAATTTCATTGCCTAACACACAGGCGACAACCCGCTGGCTGCACTCGTATGGAAATAAGACGGGGGTGGACGGGGGTTTTGACAATTTACATTTTTTTTTCTTTTTTTTGTTGTTAGATGATGTCAACGTTGGCATCGATTTTCTGTTGATTTACCAGAAATTATTTTGTGATAAAACACGATATACTTCATGTTTAAAAAGCACTCCAGGAGACGAAGCGATGTTGGGGAAGACAAAAGGGGGAAGGCGAAGGGGAAGGTGAAGGAGGATTGCGTTAGGGTGTGCAAAGGATACTGGTTGACTGGCTGACAATCAATCAGATCACATGGCAGACTGAAGACGTCGACATGCGAGGACAACAACTATGCGCTTTTAATGCTGCCTAATCCGGCGTAATAAACATTCACGTATTCGTAATATGCGGGAATCAATTGAAATGCAATTGAAAAGGAGGACTTGTCATGCAAATATTTGACTAGATACAGCGGCTGACAATGGAGAAGATATATATATATATACGTACATATATACAGATTTATACAAGACTAACAAAATCCACGACAAGTCAACAAACAAAAGTCGAGGCACTTGAGCCACGAATTAGTTGTAAATGAGAAATAAAACCATACTTTTGGGCATGAGGGCAAAATGTAAATAGCATAGAGCTTCTTCTTTGTTGCCCCGCCCTCGACACACACGTGTCCTACCGCCACCTGTCCGACGAGTTGGCCTCGTGCCCACACTTAATATACCCTTACTCCTGTCGACTGCGTTGATTATTACAATATATTAATTGGCCGCTGGTAAATATTTGCACACCTTTAACCCTTTTTAATATGCCTAAGTGCTGCGCTTGCTCCACTCTGTGGCAATGTTGACTCTCGTCCAGTCACACGGAAACCTCATCGGTTAAATCACTGCTATCTATCTGGCCGCAGTCTCGAGTCATTTCCAAATAGGGCCAGCGAAATGAGCAAAAAATAAGTAAAAAAATGTAATGCAATGAGAAGAACAGATACTCCCAAACAGATACTCTGCAGATTTCATATAAAATCTGTGTTTAATATACAATACTTTTCAGGCATGCTTTATAAAACTCTTTTTTAAGGTCCAAAAATCTCTTGAGTGATTTGATTAAATTAAAAAACTATTGAATAAAATAAAATTAAATTTCCCATACAATAATAAGGCGTAAAATACATTTTAAATGAACTTATTTGTTCTTGCAAATGTTGCAAATATATTTGTTGGAAGGCTAAATAATGTTTTAAAATTTTTGGATTAAAATATATTCAATTGCATAAGAAATTATTTAAATTAACTTATGTTTTGCTTAATATACAACGAATTAATATTAATTATTTAATAAGAAAAAGCTGCCATTATTATGTTATATCAGTTCTTCCAACTTACCCATTTCCAATCCTTGTTTACCCATTTTACTTAGTACTCGTACAGGGAATAGGGTATAAAACAGAACCAAACAAAAAACCAAATGGAGCATGCACTGGAGAATAATTCGATTGTGTTCAATTTAATTTTGACAAGCTTCAATGGCACAGCAATCCTAGCCGAAGGATCTGTCCCATTGGGGTGTAGAACCGTACGACAACTGGGCGAGGCGGCAGTTGATTTGATTTTGTTTTATGTTTCCTGCTGGCGGTAAATGCCACATGGGTCCCCCTTCTATTGCTGCTCCGGCTGCTGCGATGATACAACCGTTGCGACCCATTGCGGTGAGGGGCATTCTTGCTAAGGGTAAAAGCAATCCGAGAAACAACAGCCACAAATAGATTTTGTGGTCAGTTCTTGTGGCTTACCATAGTTGGGTATAAGTCAGCTAGTTCGTAAAACTGCAGTAACTAATAAATTGGGCTACAGTAAAAATCACAAGTCGTTTAACTGAGGAATATTTTGAAATTCCTTGAAATCTACAAGTATTGGAAAATTTATATTTTTGAAAAAATTTAATAACCAATTTATTGTTTTTTTTAAGCATCAGAAAAAAAGATACATTCTACTATGTTGTTCAATGTTGAAATTTTTATCAAGAAACTTACTACTGATTTAAAAAACAAATACGCTTTTTTAAAGCTAATAAAACAAGTTATTCATCACTTTTAAATGTTAAGACTTAGTTTTTGAACTATTTATCTTTAAATAAATAATAATAGTATAATATTTTTGTGAGCTGTTAAATACTATGTTTGATTTTTTAGGAACATTATGAAAGAAAAAGTAAATAAGTTTTCGTAATTTATAAAAAACATATAAAATAGATAAAATTAATATTTGACAAGCAATACAATATTATTTTTTTATGATTATTAGATACATCACAAAAAACTATGAGTTTCTTATAAGCTTAACTTTTCTGAAAATAACAGGAATTTCTTTCAACAGTTTTTTGTGTGTTCTGAAAATTTCAATATTTTGAGTTATAAGACATTTGTGAAATGTCTGATATAAGCACCGACAAAAAGCAATTGTAAAAATTAAAATAAGTCAAGTTAATTCATTTTAGTTAAAAAACTAAAAGTATCTATAAAAGTTTTTGATTTAGCTTAGGCCATACTGACCAAATATTGCATCAACTTTAAGCAGGATAAGCTTAACTTGTTACTTTATCTATTTATTTTTTTTTTTATCAATATTCAGTCTTTAGCCCACATTTGGTATCTCCCCTATGGCCTAAGCCCCAACTTCGAATAAAAAAAACTTGTTGCACAAGTTGGGGCAATAAAATGCAAAGCGCCCAGCTCGAATATCTCACAACAATATTACATAAGAGAATCTAACAAAATCTGTTTGGTCTCGGCAGCCAAAACATTTGCACAGGAAAAATATCAAATTAAAAAAAAAAATGAAAAAACAAGAAAACTCTCAACGCCCATGTCCAATACTCCGAGTACCGAGTCCAACTCGAGGGGAGGGTCTAACATTTTGTGCTGCCTCAGCAACATGCACCTGTGCAGTCCAGTACGAAATCCTTTACACAAGCCCAGCCAAAGCAAACATACAAATACATGCAAACATATATATACAATAGACATGTCAGTGTGTGTTTGTGGAAAGTTCTATATAGCATATTATGTATGTTCATATACAAGTAAAACAAATGGAGCGACTTATCAGCACTAAAGTATCTCCCATTGACTTATGCACTGGAAAATGGAACAATGGATGCCCCACAGGATGCTCGCAGTATGTAGCTCGTGTTCCCACCGAGAGCACTGCGATTCCAATGCAAGCGCCAACCAAACGATTGCGAGCAACTGGAAAGTCGGACTATGTAGGAATTTCTGTGGTAGTTTCTCATAAATATGCGGACACACATTCACACATACACACGACAAACAGACACACATACATACTCCATGGTCAGCAGCAAGTGGGCGGAGCCGTGACAGCATAAGGTGCGTTTGTCTGTGTGAGTCTCTGTCGTGCCATGCTTGCTGGTGTTTGTGTATGTGTGCCATTTTTTATGCGCTCCATGGCAATTCAAAACGCCTACTTCAAGAACGGCAAGAACAACAACCACCACCAAAAGTAAAGCAGACGACGATGACAGCAACAACAACAAAAACGACAACGACTACGAAGTCGACAGCAATGAACTGAAAGCGAGCATAGCCGAAGCTGCAGGGAGAGCGAAGCAAAGCTTTCTATGTGCTCTCGCTCATAAGTTCCTGCACAGTTGCTCGAAAGATACGAAAAAGTGTGTAAAAGTAAGTTTAGTTAATGTACATTTGGAATAACAATATGTTGTGCATTTTTATGCTAGAGAGGGAAAACTCAAGTCATAAAGTTTGTATGCACCCAAAATTTGTCAAATTTTTGTGTAATAAAAAAGTTTTGATGCAGGTTTCTTAAATTAATCTTATATTCACTTAAATTTCTTTTGAATGATACAAAAAAAAATTAACCTATTAAGTACCCATTAAAATTTGTTGAATTTTTGTTTTCTTGGTCTCAAACAAAAAATCTTTTGATGCGAAAAAATTCAAATAATTCTAAGAGTGACTGTAAAAAATAAAATTTCAAAAATCTCTTCACTAGTATTTTTTTTATGATTTTTTGAAAATTGCCAAAAACGACTATTTAAACCCCTTTTTGAGTTATTGTATTATTGAGTGATTGTATCTCATAAACCATTTAAGCGAGTAAGCTCAAATATCACAAACACATTTATTGAATGTGTATAAAGTATTCGATATAATCTTAAAATAATGAAATAATTGTAGAATTTCATATACAAGTACATCAAGTGAAACAAATTTCGTCAGCTTGCGTGACACTGTGTACAAAATGAGAAGCTTTCTCATTTGATTTGCGCAACGAGAGCGGCAACAACAACGACGAACCTAAACGAATAATGTTAACGGTGAAAAGGGTGCCCAATGCTCTCAGCTAATGGTTGTTGTTGTTGTTGTTGCTACTCCGACTGTGGGCAAAGTGTAAAAGAGTCAAGCTTTTACAATTCCAGCAGGAGCTCAACAGCGAATGGCGTGCGAGCTGCCAATGTATGGAGCTGCTGTTGTTGTTGTTGTTGTCTACGGTGCTCTTTGCTTGTTGTTGCCGTTAACATGCACATACATAGACATACATACAGTATGTATATGAATAAAATTGAGGCGATGCGCGCGTCGCGGCCATTCATTCTGCCAGGGCCACCCTTCACTTCAGTCATCCATTCGGCCGGACTGAGACTGAGACTCAGATTCAGATTCAGTCGCCACCGTTAACTCTTTGAAACTGGACGCAGCGAGCGGCAAAAACGACGCGGCCGCGCCAGCAATTAAAAAAGAGATTTAAAACACAAAAATTTTATTTGAAATTGAAAAATATTGAAATCTTAAAAGCTTACGAAAAGTAAAAGCTACGACAAAGTGTAGTGTGTGATCATTGAGAAAAGTGTGAGCCAATAGAAAACAGAGAATCGATTTAGTGATTAGTGCGTGAATTTCCCCCCTTCCCGATCACTGTTGACAAGCCCCCCCCCCGGCGCCCCCTTCCACCATAAAACCCCAAGAATTGAGTTGCATGTGAACCGGCGATCCAATGAAAATGGAAGATCCCACCATTGCCGACACATATGTGCAGGAATTTAACTTGGATCACTTGGGAGTTGGCGTTGCCGGCAGCTCAGTGACGACGCTGACGCCGGTGGCCGTTGCCGCCATTGGGCATGTCAAGCGCGAGGATCATAGTCCGCCACAGCCGGTAAAATGGACGACGGAGCCACCAGCAGCAGATGATGAAACGGAAACGATGCCACTGCCACTGTCCATTCCACTTCCATTGCCGATTGCCGTGCCGGAAGCGACCGGTGCTGGAGCTAGTGCTGATGTCTCCCAGCTGGCCTCCGTTTCCCACATCAAGTTGCGCTCCTTTTCGGGCCACCAATGGCACATGGATGAGCGACGATTGCAGCCGTTGAGTCCGCCGCCTGAGGGCTATGTGGGCGGTCCCATGGGCGGACAAGCGGTTCTAGTGAACACATCCTCCTCCTCGGCGGCTGCGGCGGCTGTTGCCGCTGCTGCCGCTGCCGCCTCTGCTGTGCCCGGGGGTGTGCCATCCACACCGCCAGAGACGCCGCCTGTCGTGGGCTCACCCACTGGGAGCAGTAGCTGCCCCAGCCAGGCCTATGCCCATCACTATCATGCCGGGCGCGCCAATTCGTCGGCCAATGTGGCTGCGGTCGGACTTAGCCAGGAGATGATGTGGCTGCCGAATTCGATGCGGGCCGAGCAACAGCCGTTGGATCTGCGTCCGCTCGCGTGTCCCGGCTCGCAGGAGGAGGCCGAGGAGTGGGAGCGTCAACGGGAATATGCGATGCACGCGGCGGCGGCTGCTGCACATCATCACCATGGACATCCGCTGATGCAGAGCCACCACCATCATGCCCAGGCGCGTGTCATGGCACAGGCCCAACATCCCTCGCACCATCATCATTTCCACAGTCTGGAGCACGCGATGCCCATCAACATGCACTCAAATTCCACCAACTCCTACGCGGGCAGTCCCGGTCCTGGTTCGGGTGCCACCGGACCCTTTCAGGTCTCGAATTGTGGACCACAGCTGCCATCCGCCGGCAGCAGCAGTGGCGCCAGCAGCGGCTCCAATTCACGTGGCTGTGTGCGCTCCATGTTGCAGCCGTGTCGCCCGCTCTCGGCCAGCTCCACACGCAGCTCGAATAACTCGCCACGGACGTGTTCCGGCGCCTACAGCAATGCCACGCTCGAGGATTGCATCAACGACGACATGCTGACCACACTGACGGTACGCGAACTCAACAAACGTCTCCACGGCTGTCCGCGCGAGGAGGTTGTGCGTCTGAAGCAGAAGCGTCGCACTCTCAAAAATCGTGGATACGCCCAAAACTGTCGCTCCAAGCGTCTGCATCAACGCCACGAACTGGAGAAGGCCAACCGTGTGCTCAACCAGGATCTGCACAGACTCAAGCTGGAGTATTCACGTGTCTGCCAGGAGCGAGACACCCTCATGCAACGTCTCCAGCAGCAGCAGCAGCAGCAGCAGCGAACGGGCGCCGCGGGTGCCGACAGCCAGAGTTCGCCCGAGTTCTATCTATGACGCCAACTGGCGGCGGCCTCAACAGCTTCCACCTCAACCATCTCGCATCAGTTGCAGCCACAGACACAGCAGCAACATCGTGCCTCGCATTCACACTCGCATTCACATTCACACACACACTCACACTCGCATTCACACCCACATACGCATCCACAGCCGCAGTGGCCACCTCAGCAGGTGGTCAACTAAGTAAATTGTTAGTTGACTTGGCTAAAGTAATTCCCACTTTTTTATGTCCATATTTTATTTATAAATATTTTTTCCAATTTCTAAATATCCCTTCAAAATTTAACTTCAATCAGTATCTTCAATCAATAGTTCAGTTTATTAAAACCAATAATTTATTATCCATTTTTATACTTTATATCTGAATGTGTAAGTCTTTAAGCTTTTTTTTCTACTATTCACAACGAGTATTTTTGGGAATTACTTTACTTCATACCTGTTAAAAAATGATTAGTAATTATAATCATTAGTAATTAGTTTATTTTTGATTAAAAGTCAAACTAATGTTTTAATTACGATTATTTTCGGTTTTGCCCAATTATTTAATGATTACGATTACAAAAAAAAAAAAAAAAATAATCTTAAATTATTACAATTATTCAAAAATAATCAGAAAAAAATCAAAGATACCCGCATTAGTTTTGATTATTTTTGAATAATTGCAATAGTTTTCGATTATTTGTGATTTTTTGTAATCGTAATCATTAAATAATCACAAATTTTTCCAAAAATAATCTAATGAATAAGTAATTCTAATCGATATTTAACAGGTATGCTTTACTTATATCTTTTAAAAAACTTACAACTGCTAATGGTATTTTCAAGCATTTATAAAACATGAAATTCATTAAAAAAATATATTTAACATTCGATTTATGACAATAAATTTTCAACTTATTTTGTAAGTTCTTGTTAAGTTATCGAATCGATTCGATTCGAATCGAACTTTGTCTGAATAATCATCATCATTTCGTATAGAGATCGCACACCCCGAAACACTTAGGGCAATTAGATTGATTATTACATTGTAAAACAAACATTATTATTTTTTATTTCAGCTACTGATTAATGATAAATCGATCGATTGATCGCAACATTGTATTACAAATTACGAGTTAGTAACACACGCTTATTTGTTGATTAGTTCTAGCTTTAGTTCTTTTTAGTGTTAAGTGAGAGATATCATTAAACAAACATAATGACAAAACATACAGGTACCCTGTAATATGTCTATAAAAAAAGGGGTTATACAAAAGATAGCTAGCAAATAGCATGTTTCACTTTCATTTGGTTTCCACATCCTAATCCACAAAACAAAGGTTGTATTATGTTTTAAACACAACACACGATACTGCAACAAAAAAAAAAACTAAATACAAGTCCTATAAACTCAATGAGATCAACAACAAAACAAAACAAATTATTGTAAATACAAAACTAAAATTGTATAAATTATAAACTAATCCAATCGCTGTCTGTCTTTACTATTAAAGTTTAAAGAATACGATACGAAAAATTGTGAATAGCTCTTAAGTGTGCATAAAGAAACTAGTAATAAATACATAAAAATAAAACACAAAATCAAATCAAAACTGTTTTTCTGAATTCAAATTTCTACTGACTAAGATCTTTTCCGATCTTTTTTTATGTTTTACTTGGATTACCTGCGATATTTGATAATCTCATTGGCACATGCAATTAACTTAAAAGTATGCTACGGATTTGCTTATCAGTTTTCAAATTAAACAAGTCTAATTATAATTTTTAGAAATTTTACAACAAATGAACTTTGAATCAGTTGATTTAAATAGCAGATGTAAAATCATTATTAAAAGAGATTAATATTAGCAATTTACGATTTTTGAGTTAATGATGCAGAAATATTTCTTATGTTCTTTTCAATATTGTTTGAAAATTTAATATTTAAATCTTATATAATAGCGCAAGTTGATACTGAGCTGAAAACTTTAAATGCGTTCTTTGCAAAATCGTAGTTTTTGAGTTATGACAGTCTTGAACCAAACCTTTAAAAAAATGCTTTCATACATTTTAGCTTAATTTTAAAACAGTGAAAAACAAGAACAAAATCTATATTTTAAGTTAGATTCATTAAAGTTACCAATTTTAATAGACCTCTAAATTACAATTTAAAATTGTAAAAAAGCAACTTTTAGTATGTATAAAATTTAGCAGTTCTCTGCAATTAACCACATATATTCTGACTAGAACTCTTTTTTATAAGAATTAAGCTGAAAAGTTAATAATACCAAAAAAGGAATATAAAGGGGAACTCTTTAAATTTGAGTGTAACTTTCTAAGTCTAAGATTAATTTGAATAAAGTTAGTTTGGGAAAGATAAATTTAAAATAACTACCTGCATATATTTACCCACAATATAATTTCTTAGAATTGATAAGGACTTGTAGATTCAATGGAATTAATTTGGTATGTGTGGTCTGTCGGCATTGATAAAGACGACCACCAACAAAATTTTCAGAACTCGATACGTTAATAATAAACAAATGGAACGACGTCCAGCATCTTAAACCCCAACCCCAGTCCGAGTCCAAGTCCCGGATCCAAGTCCAAGTGCATGGGTCCAAAATTGTGTCAATAAACAATACAAATCAGAGATTGAGCCACTTGTCAGATGCTTGAGGAGCCAGGGATCTGCAGAGATTCGATTACAGTCATCAACAGAAGTCGCTGGACGTCTCTGTTTGTAAACATTTCTCGATCGGGGGCGTAATTCGGTGAAGTGACTTCGTCGTTGAGTTGAGTTCCCTTTTTGGCCTTTCATTAATAAAAATTCGAGTTTTAATATGCAAAGCCAAATTTTGAATTTGTTTATTTTCTTTTCGGTTGAGACCAAACTGGTTACAATGATTCTTTGGTTCGGATTTTTCTTTTGATTCAGTATTTTATACCCTAAGAGAGGATGTTTTAAAAAAGGCGACAATGATATATTAAATAAAAAACTTCACTCTTAAAGTGATTTTTATGTATAATATATATTTATTTTTCTTCAGATTCGATAGCTTAAATCTTAAACTTATTTCATAATTATATTTTGTTGTAATTCATTAAAAGACTTTTTTTGTTCCGCTTTCGTTTAAAATATTGTGTTAATTTAATTGTTAATTTATTTTTTAATTTTTAATTTCATCTTGAATAAAATAAAATAGACTATTTTCTAGAGGATTAAATCTTCGACTTCCCAGATTAAGCCATAGTTTCATCTTGTTTTTGTTGTTGTGCACGTTGTGTGAATTTCCTGGCTTCCAAAGAATACCAACTCCATGGGCATCGGCTCGTCTTTATGAAATGGAGAACCGATAATGGAGAACGAAGAACGGAGAACGGAGACCGAAAAACGGAGTCTAACGATAACGCGTTCAAGTTGCGCAAGTATTTTTTTTTGACGAATTTGATTTATATATACATATGCATGTCCAAACATATATCGCGCTTTTTTTTAATGATTGACCATCAAGTGGCCATTTTAATTTGATTTCTTTTCTTTTATTATTTATTTGCTTGTCGCTCTGAAGCTAGCAGGAAGTGTCGAATTACCATTCTTATTTTTTTTTTGTCATGAAAGCGGCGCATGCAACGATCCAGAAGCTCCACAGAGAAACAACAAACAATTTGGTTTTATGAATTCAATCGGGCTAAAACAATAATGAAGAACTGAAGTAGTTTGTGATATTACGTCATGTTTTGGGATGCTATATAAATCTGTTGAGCCATCGATCATTTTTCCTCTAGCAAACCAAATTTAAGAGTAGCATAAAATATACATAAATATTATTTAAAAACGACGAAATGACATATTGTAAAATAAGTAGTATAAATTGAAAGTTAGGCTACGCATAGATTCCGTTAATCCTTAAATAAGAATAATACGTATGATTGATCTGTCTAGCGAGTTGAAATTTTAGTTCTGAAACTTACTTGTATTACAAGATATCTTAACCAGAAAAATATTATTTAAATAAGTTTATTATTAATTATTCTTTTTTTACATTTAAAGTCATCTAAATGTAGTTAACCAAATGAATTTATAAAAATTAAAATCAAATAGGTAATAGAATATGTTATTAATTTAATAAGAATTATATTTAACTTGAAATTAAACTGAAAGAATAATAAAAATTAAATTAAGAATTTAAATTACTGATGGAGATTCGAGCAGCATTATGAGTTATATTATAAAAATTATATAGAAATTACTAATCAATAATCATTTTTTGCTGTCCCTCGATTAAAGTTCTAAGTATTTTTAAAAAAGATTGTAAGGTTGGAAAGTTATCCAATACGATTTCAGTCGATTTGTACCAATTTTATCCTTTTCAGTTAGTAACTTTAAGCCCTTAAGCTGTCAGCTATACGCAATAACCTAGCTGACGGCAGATCCAACTTGAGATCTGCGACATTCTTCTCTTGGCTGAGTTCAAGTGCATATTAAACAATAATTATTGAGTTCTAATGCAAATCGTTGGGCTGTCGACAAGTCCTGGCCGTTGGCTTAGGAGTGGGTAAAGTGGTGACTGAAGTGGTTGCTTCGGGCTCTGCACGCAGCTCGTCAAAATGGAAAAGAAAAAAAAATGAAATTTATAGACACGGCAAAAGTGACAATGACAATTGGCATGAGCTCAGGGTCCAGTTTAATGCACATGGCGGGGGCATAATCAGTGCCGAGGGGTGAGCGGGTAAGTTGTCAACGTTTATTATCCACACACAGTCTCACACACACACACACACACAGAGAGAGAAAGGTTGATTATGCTGCGTACCGTTTTTATGCCTGCAGTGCGACGTGTTGACGTTGCCGTCGATGACTTTGAAGAGGTTCGAGATCTGGGGTTGTTGCGTATTCTCTCTTTTTTATGCCTCAAGTGGACGCGCTTAAGTGGCTGCTACACTCCGCCTACACCGCACAACCTCCCTCTACCTCCCACCCTCCCACCGATCCACTTCTCAGTGCGTTTTTGTCTTAATTCAATCGATAGTTCACACATGTAATCCCATGATTGGGGGCTTCCTTCCTGCTTTCCTTTCTTTTCATTTCCGCCTGACTTTCTTCTGTTGTTTGCATGCCACACACGTAGCATTGACAATGTAGAACAAGTTTTGTCAATTTAGCTATTTAATAGCTAGATTTAGCTATTTTGAGAAAATGTCAATGAAAATGGAAATTTAGTTATTTTAAGAAATATTATGGTTTTGTGTGATAATCGATTAATATATATTTTATATATGTATTGTATATACACCAAAAAAGAGCGAGTTTTGCAGTTATTTGAATGTATATATTTATTCGACCATAGGAAGAAAGTACTAGGCCTAGAAACCTTTTGAATGATACAAAACTTTCCTTAACCCATTGAAAAATTCAAATTTTTGTAGAAATCTACTTTTAAAACTTTATTCCTCGGCCTAAAAAAAAAAACAAATGTTTGGATGCAAAAAAATTATTCAAACAATTTTAATAGTAGCTGCAATAAAAATTTTTAAAAATATATATTATATTAAATTTATATATATTTTGAAAACTGCAAAACAACACTATTTATTTATTTTCATGGCTTGTTTGAAATTTTAAAATTCCCTTTTTTTTATCAAATTAGCCATGTTATCCTTTGAATTTCCGGCAACACTGTTTAGTACTAACACAAAGTAGTTCCGCATGGGACACTTAAGGCATTTTTCTGTTACGTATTTAACTTAAACCTTAAACCGTAAATCGCTTGCCACTTATCATTTGCCTTGTCATTCTTCGGGCTGCTTCAACTCGCTCGCAGCTCGAGTCCTGGCCAGGCCAAGACACTCATTAGGCTAATGAAGCTACCCATGGCATGTTGTTACAAAGTGGCGCTTGAAAAGCTCATTAGTTCATTAGTTGCCGCCTTGTTCGATTCGAAATAAAAGTTTTGTGCAAAATATGCTCGTAAATCTCATTTTGGCAGCATGAAAAGCAAAAACGGAAAATTTATCGCGTTTAAGGACAAGAGCCAAAAACTTTTCCCATCGCCTTTCAATCATTGACGTATGTGATGGGGATATTCATTCTATAGTCTGTGCATCGTATGCTTGGAAAAACTTCAATAGCTCAAAAGTGGTCGCGTCCTTGGCAATATATTGCTTCGTATAACAGTTGATAAACGATTGTACAACTTGTATAACGCTTGTAGAACACTTTTTTAACTCTGCTGATTTCTTTAGTTATTTTGCATAAATCACACGTTTTATCATAAGTCAAGATTTTCGTGGGCTGATATACACGTATAACAGATTTATAACAGATGAACAAGCAAAGATACAACGAAGTTAGTTAGTAGTTATATTTATAGGTTAATTTTAATCTACATTAGTTTGTATAACAGTTTAAATCAAATACTCAATTTTTTAATAACTGGACTAGAGCTAAATAACACTCATATAAACATATAACAGCTGTATAACTATGTTTAACAGTTGTATAACAGTTGTAATCTTAACTTTAAATCGCAAGTAACAGACAAAACACATGATAATCCCGTCACTCCCATAACGCCCATCAAGTATCTTCGACTGGAATCTTGTACGAGCCATAGAAGCATTCAAAATAAACCCACTTATGCCCATTTTGCTCATGCCCATGTCCGACACGCTTTCTATTCTCTTGCAGAGGGTACCTTAATTATGTCACAATATATGTAACACTTTCAAAGAGTTGTCGAGGAAGCATAATTAGAGTAAGAGTAAGCATATTTAGAAATTTTTGATCAGGACATACGACTAGTTTCCTAGATTAAAAACATCCTTAGTAGAACATGTTAACGGTCTTTTAATTTTTTGGACAGTACATTGGTTTAAAAACAATCGGTTCAAAATTAAACTTCACTAGAATATCTTTATTATACTTTGTTTAGTATAAAAAACTCGGCTTTTTTTTACATATGTACATGCATATATTGCTTAAATACATAAACTGTGACTTGCTTATTACTTTTTCTATTCATTCTGACCTTTTTTTTGTAAAATTTTTAAAATATCAAATGTTTTCAAATGAAAAACTTCTACACTCTTTAAAATATTTTAACAAAATTAAAAAAAACATTTTTTTTTTACTTTTAAAAAATCTACATGGTGTAAATCGACCATGCAAGTGTATCAGATATTCGTAGTGCCGATAATAGCATTTTTTCTTTTTTTTACATTTTTTGTTGTATCTTTGCGCCCCCAATTCAGTGTACCATTGTCTTGCATTTTTATTGATGGGTCGCTGTGCTGTTTTTTACGACTTCTCCCCCGGACTCAACTGGATTGGACACAACTGAAGTTGGTAGAAGTACGCCGTGTAAGGCTAACACATCCTTTGGCCAGTGCAGTGTCGTTTCTTGAGGCGATTCTCGTACATATCCGCATCCGTTTGCCATGTATCTTTATCGCTTTATACCGCTTCCGTGCTTTATTTTCTTCAATCGAACGGACAGACTAAGGGGAAGGCTGCTCGCATAATTTCCGTAATGACCAATGATATAAATGGAACTCATTTGCCAGTCCCCTTGGCTCGGACAAAACTCGGACAATATTGATGCGCTGCCGTAAATCGAGCAAGTCTTCGACATGGACTCCTTTTAACGTTTGTAATAATAAATTAAATCACATTTCGGCTTTTCTCTCTACTATTATTTCTTCTTTTTTGTAGTCTACTGTTTGGGGTCGTCTACGGTTCATTGACTGTGCGCATGAGAATTGCTTTAAGCACTACCTCCAACTCCCCTTAACTCCTCCCAACTGCGTTTGCAAATTGCATGAATTTGATTTTGGCCCTAAAAAGGTTTCGCGCTCTGTTTTGGCTCACTTGAAGAACTACTTTTGGGTCAACCTTCTGCAGAAGGTTGTGCAGTACCACGGTAGCCAAACCCAAACCCAAATCCAAACTCGAACTCGAATCCAACAACCAGGTAGTAGCAGGTGCATCCACATTATTGTTGCTTTTCAGCTTTCCAGTTCTTCATATTTATTTTTATGTTATACCTATAGAGATTCTCTTTTTTCATTTTGTTTTTTTTTTTTTGGTTTCCACTTTCTGTCGATTTGACAATTTTGTGTCGCTGTTTTTGGGGCTTATATAAAATCCCAACCAAAAAACAAGAGCACAAAAAGTAGATGAGTAATGAGCACACTTATATACAAATCTAAAATATATAAAGTCGCACAATAATAAAGAAATGCATAAATGCAACTAGTTAGGTAACCGTTTTGCATTGCAGTATTCCTAGAAAATCCGAAAGGAATGTGTTTTGAATTAATTAAAAGATTAGAGAAAATTTTCATACGAAAAGATTGATAAGAAACATTCCTAAACTTCACCAAGAAATAAAAGAAGAAATACTGTATAGTCATCTAAGATTACTTTATATGGTAGTTTTCCTCGAAAGAATTTGCTAAGGAATAAATTTCTTGTAGATTTAACAAAAAACAAACTATGGATTGTATTTTGTATTTTAGGAAAAAAAGTTTATGCTGTGAGGTAGCCTTAGGTTCCATTTATAAGAATAAAAAATAATATTGGTACAAAAATTCTTCTTTTGGCGATGATAATAAGAATAAGTCTGTAATAAATTTATTTTGATTGGCTTCATGTTCCGAGTTTTCACAAGCTGATCGATTGTCACCATAAAAATGTATCACGGCGTGGGAACATAAACAATCGTATCATCTTCTTCTATAAACTATTTAAATTCAACTGAACCCTGTACATTAGAAATGCATTTAAGCAACAACAAGAGTTATAGAATGAGATACGTAACAAACAAATCTCCGGGTTTGCATCTGGGCAGACAACTGTCTCGAGGCGTTTTTTGAGCGACCTGTTGATTTGTGCTGATTAGAAGAAAGACGCGATGCGATGCGATTGCAAAACGACTATAAAAAATAGGTGCGCAGAGGGGGAAGTGGGACAGCTATAGTCCGATTTGAAGTGCTCGTGTCAGCATTCTGGGGTCGTCTGTGTCGGTCAATGAACTGTGAGCGGAAAACAAAATAAAAAAAAGAAAACTAAACAAAACAAAAAAAAATACTGATTGCGATTGCAATTTAGCACTCAAGTTGGGTTTACGTTTTGGATGATTTTCAACTATGAGCACTAGGGGAAATGCACGCGCCGCAGTGACGACGAATTATGCACTTAATGAGGTTACAATTAAATGCACACTTTTTACGTTTATTTATTTAATTTACCTTTTTTTCAGGTAGTTTCAAAAATGTTTATAATAAATGGCATTTAAATTTCGACAGCATAATGTTATCAGACCGCACCAAAAGCAGTAAAAAAAATTTGCGCAAATTGTTTTAACGCTGAATTTGCAATAATCCGTAGTCAGAGAAAAAATAAGTTGAAGAAGAAAATAAAACTAAATGAATGAATGACTAGAATATGACTGTATCTGTCGGGAATAAATGAAACTATTAAGAAAAATATGTAAAATTATCTTAAATACAAAAATTTTAAATTTTAAAAATAAATTAGGTGTAAAAATGTGTCGAGAAAACATCCGGAATGCAAAATAATTTTTACACCTAATTACATATGTGTTATTTTAAAAATAATATACTTAAGAGGAGATTTTTAGAATTTTCTTAGGATCTTTCTTATCAAGCAACTATTGTGTAAATTTGAACCTTCTAGCTCTTACCGTTTGGTCTCTTTTTTAACTTAATATAATGAGCAACGCATTAACACTCAATGCAATTTGCGTTGTGTACACTAACAGTATATACCCTTTGTCTGATATTAAGATCGGATATCGAAAATCGATTGCAGAGATCAGCATTAAGTGGTAACGTCTTTTCCGTCGCTTAATTTATTTATTGTGCTCGCACAAATGCAATTTGATGATTTAATTAATATTGAATTACATGGTAAATGCCTTGCTTGCACCTCCTTACCCTTTCTGCCCTTGGCCAGGCCATGATGTCCAATTATACAATCATCAACAATTCAATCTGCCTGTTTATCGAATTGGTGTGGCAACTGTACCTGCCATAGTGTGTGCGAGTGTGTGGATGTGTGTGGATAACAGGGACTCTTAATTTATGCCTGGCAAATATTTAGCATACAAACACACAACTTTTCCGAGCTTATTAATTAAGAGCATACATACTCATACCTGTCTCTGTTTCTCTCTCTCTCTCTCTCTCTCTCTGTCTGTCTCTCGTTATGAATCCTTCTTTGTTCTGCCTGACCAAAAATCGAGAAATCATAAAAGCGTAAAATCGAAATGCCACCATTTCGTGGTGGCTGTTGCCAAACTTTCAGACTTTCCGACTTCCTGTCTGCCTCAGTGGCAAACCCGAGAATCGTTTGTCTCTCTTGCCTTCTTGCCCTCCACCTCCCCTCTTCCACCACGTACCCCACATCCGGATGTCGACTTTATTAACACGCATATCAATTCATTTTGATTGTAATTTATGCCGTAACCAATGGCTGCATATCGCTCACATCACCCCATCCTCTAAGCAATAAAATTATTGTTTATAGATATGTTGCGGCTGCAGTTAAAAGATACAAGCATACAGTATACAGACACAGATACAAATGCAGATACACGGAATAACCGAAATGAAGGACACGCTGGATTCCAGTCATATGTGTGCCTGGATAATTGCTCGGCTTTTGTTTAGTGAAGCATGAAGCTCAAATGGAAATGGAAATAGTGCAGGGAAACTCTAAGTAAAAGCTCTTGCTTTAATGTCGATTGGATGTTAATAAGATTCTATAAACATTTATGTAATTATATAATATGCAATGTGTATGGTTTACGCACCAAAGTGTATACATTTAAGGGTTTATTGTACAGTGTTAAACATATATTAAAAAAATGAGAATAAATTTTGCAGAAAAATGTTTTAGAATATCTGAAAAAATTAAAAAAGTTTAAAAATTAAAAATACATAATTTTTAAATATATTTTCCAAGACAGGTTTTCTCAGGTTGTATAAAACATATAATAATTCGCAATTTTTAACTTTGTTTGAAATTACTAAAAAAAAAAAAAAGTTTTTAATAGTAAAAGTTGATTTTTGACCTATCGTTTAAATAGCAGCTATAAGATATAGTAGGGCGTTTTGGCCGGCAACAAATTTCATCACTAAGTCTTAAAAGCGGAGAAACTAATTTACTTAAAAACGGAAGTACGAAGGAACAGACATATTTCGACTTAGCTCATTGTGCAGATCGAGAATATATATACATACTTTATGCGCTACATATTTTGTGATAAAAATAAAATATTCCATCTGATCGAGACAATAAAACTTATACCAATAAAATACAGTGTATGCTATTAGAATTCTAAAAATTATAAACGTTCTGCTTCAGGTTGTCTTCTCATGCATAAAACTTAGTATAAAACTAATATACAATATGTATAAACAACGCTAGTGACACTGACCATGCCCCAATCAGCCTAATTGGGCTGACCGTTGGCCCTTTTTCGAAATCAGGCTAGAACTTTTAGCCTTTAGTCGCCCTCCAGAGGGCAAGTCAAAAGACAAACGTCGACAAATGACCCAGCAATGAGCTGGGTAAATGAATCAATGAATGTGAATGCGAATGCGAATGTGAATACGGCAACAAGAATGGAAATGAATGTGTTCGGTAACAATTCATTAAGCAAATAGAAATGTGCGCTAAACGCATTAAGAGATTAGCACACATAACAAGACCGACAACAGGGAGAAAAACAGAGAAAGGGAAGGAGAGTGGGAGGGACCGATTCTCATCGATAAATTCGACAGAATTGTCGACAACTGGGCAACTTAATGACCCTCATTTGATGTAAACACAACAACCATACACTGTTGACTGGTTTACTATCTCAGGGGGTTGAGAGTTGGCCAACATTTAATTGCGAGCCAGAAACCGAAGAGTCTTTCATGTGTGGTTTGGATAACTTGACTCGAATGCCATTCGAATGCCATGTGTGTGAATAGGTGAATTCATTTGCATTGCTTTATTTAGTGCTCATTGTTTCATCAACAATGTGTCCAGATTTACGCACAATCTACAACCGGAAATTGCCAGTTGAAAGGCACTTAAGTGCAATTTACAGATCAGGTTGTAGAATACTCCTAACGAAAGGGGTTAATGTTTCCTAATGGGTTTTCGAGGGATGTCTCACTTATCTCTCTTTTAATTATACAGCAATATTTATCTTAATTTAGTACGAGTATGTTAACAAAAAAAGAATTGACATTTTATAGTTTAAAAAGGTTGTCAATCTATTGTATCATCTTCAAGGGCGTCATCAGACGGGGGCATGGGGGCCGTTGTCCCCCCTTACATTCATAATTTTACACTATTTAGCTTCTGAAATCTACTCAGAGTTGTTATTTAAACTTGAAAAAAATATTTTGGGCCCCCCTCATTGAAAAGCTGCCGACCCTGATAATCTTTTTACTAAAAGTTTTTAGGCTACTTTATTATTAATTTTTCAAAAACAGTTCACTCAATCCTTAAATTTACTTTACTGCTAAAGTTGTTATAATTTACTTTTATCTTACGAATACGTTTCCTTAATTTTCATATCACTCTGAAAATAAAAAAGGTCAGAGAAGTGACTTTTGAAAGTTTACATTAAATTGCTCGAGTATTTTTAATATACATTTTTCTTCTAGACTTTCTATCAATAAATTCCCCTACTTTTTTTTGAGATGCCTTATGATTGGTTTCAGCTACGGTTTCGGTTATGTTCGTATTTATCGGTTACGCAAAATCTTTGAATAAAGGTTTCGTTACTGTGAACTGGTTTTGAAATACCGGTATGGCTATAATTATTTTAATACTATAATGATAATAATTAAAAAGGTATTACTTTCTTAATGTTTCATTTACATATTTACGTTTACACAGTTACGTTTTAACCATTTTAATATTTCATTAAACAAATGTATTTTATTTGCGCTTATTCAGTGCTATGAAAATTCGATTATGAATATCACAAATAAAAATTAAAAATATGCAAAAGAAAATTAAAAAGAAAATCAATATTAAAAATTAAAATTTACTTTTTTGGATGTATGAAAAACCAAAGTTAACCCTTATAAATTAAACGGTTATTAAACGGCTATTTCGGCTTACAGAGTTTCGGTTTAAAGTTTTCGGTCAAATGAAAACAAAATTTTTCGGTTAGGGTTTCTGTTACGGTTTTAAATTTTAATCGGTTTTCACCGGTTAAAGGTTACGGTTTAGGTTAGGTTTTTAATCAGTGTTTATGATATTAGAATATGATTTTTAAACATGTAAGATATTTCAATTTCATTAGGTTAGGACTTGACTTTTCTTTTTACCCTCTCGAGCGATCTGCATATCCATATCCTTGCTTAATATAATAAAGTCTTGTACTTCATTTCTTTTCAACATGTTTAGTTTTATATATATTTTTTTTACTGTTTTCGCTTTTCATCAGCCAGGATCTATGCTGACCCACAAAGGAAGCATTCGCCATGTGATTGTCACGTTCGGATGGCAAACTCACGTTATCCTTTTCATCAAATTCTGTTCTCTGGCCTGCTCTTCACTTCTCTCAGCATCTGTATTGTGTCTCTGTCTTTTGTTGTCCTCCTTTCCATGTGATAAACGTTTATGATTATTTTTATGTAGGTCCGTTGAAGTTTCGACTTGTCTGCCAATTTGACGCTGATAACTCGGGACTTGATTTACTTTAAATAGCACAAAGCAAAAGAAATGCCCGGGGATTCCACCCTCTCTGTCCTCCACAACAAATGCAATTTATGTGTGGCAAGTGGCAGAAACCAAAAAAAAAAAAAAGAAAACTGAAAAAAGAAAACTTTACACGTGACTGCAGTCGACCATCGTCCGTTGGTCAGTCAGTCAGACATTAAAGTCAGGGCCCCTGGTCCATGTTCCTACTCCATTTCTCATCCATCCATTCTGCCCACATGTGTGAACAAATATTTTTTAGATGGTGTCGCCCACTTTATGCGGGTAAAGGTCCAAGGACCGGCTACGTGTCATTTGGTCTATCTGGCTGTACAAATCTTTGGGGGCATCCCCCCATCCGCCTGGCCTCACGTCTCCCCGGCTACCGTATAACAATTTCCATAATCGCTGGTTAAACAAGGCCGCACACACACTTGGTCAAACTGACCACGGGATTTGGTCAGAGACAGGCGACAGGGGACAGGGGACGGCGGACAACCCGTTTATGATGCGCACACATTCCATTTTATGGGTATGTTCATATAAGCCTTTTTTGAGGGGAGGAGAGTGTACATATCTTCCATTGTGGTCCTTGTTTGAATTATGCTTTACATATTTTTATTCACTTAACACATTCCCAGTTCCTGCTAGATGATGTGGTGACGATTGTAGGCTGAGGGAATATGGGGCTTAATCAAATTATGGCTTATCTTAACTTAGCGGAGGTCAAAACGCAAATAGCCATAAACATGTAGATTATATAAACACGACACCAGAAACTCAACCGGTCAAGCAAATTCCTAGGTTGTGGTTAGTCTTTTGTGTATCGTGAATCCTTTTGACCTTGTTTTTTTTCCTTGTCTTTTTTGGGGCTTATTTTATTATCAAATCTTTAACGGTCGTTTTCCACTGCATTGCAAAATGTAATTAATGCAACAATTTTATGAGTTTACTCTGCGAAAGTCAAACAATCTAAGGAAATTGAAATTCAAGGTACTAAATCGAATATGTAAAAGTTATAAATTTTGTTGTTTTGAATAATTTGTTTACTTAAGATTCATCTTACATTTAAAGATTAAAATTTGTTGATATTTTCTTTTATTTAATCTCTTGGGTAATAAATAAATAAATACCTCCTTAAACGCATTGGTATTCAATAAAAGTTAGAGAGAGTTGACTAAAACTCAACAAATAAAAATTAAAGATAATAAATCGAATATGTAAATGTTACAAAATTTGGGAGTTTGAATTATCTTATTGAAAGTTATAAATTTTGAACTGAGCTGAGCAGGGTAAGTAACGATTTAAGGTTTTTTAATTGTTTAGGCTCATAAAAAAAACATATACAAAAATAAAAATTCTAAAACTAAGATCTTTTTTTGAGATAAATTTATAAATTCGTAATGAGAATCAAATATATTTAAAAAACGATGATCAGCATAAGTAAATGTTATGCTTAACCGAATCGAAACTACCTGTCATGCATGAATCGGTTACTAAGCGGTTATTTCGTTTTGCATAATTTCGGTTGATTGGCTTCGATAAGAAAGTAAGTAAAATAAGAAAGGTATTTTGGAGACTTTCATAATAATCAAAAATTTTCTCGCAAAAAAAGGGAAGTAGTAGAAAACAAAAATAGATTTAAATACCATTTGATCTTTTAAAGTTAAACTTCTCTCAAGTTAAGCAATTTAATCAACTTGAAGCCATTTTAAGTGCAAAACAACCACAAAAAGAACCAAAAAATTTGGTCTTTAACTAACCAGCTACTTGTCCATGCTACAAAAAATCTATAAATATCGACAATAACAACAACAAGAACGTCGGAAAATTGTTAAGGAATCCATGAAGGAAACCATGTCACAACCGGCATCATTTCATGCTCAATTCAAATGTTGTTCAATCTCATTCAAACAATTTGTATTGTAGTTTTATTACCACAATAAAACGGATTAAGCAGTTCGGCTACAAAAGGGATACAATGAACCCTGCTAGCAAAGTGGGCGTGCCGAAGGCGTCGCCCTCGTTCTCGTCCTTGTGTCGTGTATCGACTGTAAGAATTTGTGTGTGTGTTCGAAGTCTTTTAAATTGACTGAATTTCCGCACGAATTAAATTTTCCTCGGTAGCAAACAAAAAAAGAAAATATTTCATGCATCAACTGGCAGAAGCTGGGCGATGGGCGTGTTGGCCATATTATAGAGTCCTTGAGCCTATTGCCGGCATTTTTCACACTTTGCTGTTGTTGTACAATCAACGACACGTGGCAAGTGCCATATAATTTATATCAAGCAACTGAGCAGTAAAAAATCAACGTCTTTTCTCTGGATATTTTTTGATATTTTTTCATTTTTATACCCTATGTGATGAATTTCAAAACGGGTACTGTAGCTGTGTGCACTTTTGTACAATAGTCAAAAGAAATAAAAATGTAACTCATCAAATCAGCAGTGATTCACTTATATAAATTCAAATTTTTCAATATATTTTAATATAAATTGTTAAATACGTATTTTTAGGTGCGTTTTATTAATAAATTAAATACTATTTTTTTATGTTAGTAACTATCTTTTGTTTTTATTCCATAATATATAAATTTAAGATTCAAATTGTTTTCTAACAAAAATTGAATTTAATAATCAGTACATAACTTTTTTTTACTACAAATAGGATTAAAATTAATTGGTATGATAAAAACTTAAAAAAAATCTTTTCCCATTTATCCAAATAATTTTTGTTCAGTCCCAGTTTAAACTTATAACTTTCTGCTTATTACCCCTTACCCAATATTTACATTCTTCATCAGCACTCAAAGTCAAATTTTGACCATGGAGTAATTCACAAATAATTTTTAGTTCTTTTTAGTTTAAAGATCTAACCGATTCCTTCTTAACCAATAAAGAAAGTTACAAATGTATTAAAAATGAAATTAATTTAAGGAATCGTATTTCTTAAAATGACATAATTCTATCCTGATGAATTTTATACAATTTTATAAATTGCTTGTAATAGTATTTTTAGCTGGATACAGTGTAACTCCTAGTCGAGAACTGTTGTCCTTACTTGTAGTGTTGCTGAGTGTCAAATGAGATACGCTCAATCTGCCCTTAAACATTTTTTTTTTGTATTTTTAAAGACCGAAGGTATTTTGTTAGCTTGAAATTGAATCAAATTTGTTGACCAACAGAACAGAAAAGTTTTCGTTTCAGTTGCGAAATTCATTTGGCTTAAGTTATTCTCCTCATTATGAAAAGAAATTAATATCTTTCACAAAGATAATAATTCTTTTCAACATTTTACAATATTTTCTTTGGATCCTTTTTAAGCAGCTTTGCCAAACATTTCCAAAGTTATCTTTTAAAATCAATTTTCTTAGATTTTACGGTGCGACTGTTCCATTCACTGTCAAAGTTGCCCTTTTGCTTGTGATGCCTATCGAAATCTATTACAATTCATATTCATATGCCGCACACATACGAGTAGACACACTCCCATTTCCCCCCTTTTGCAATGACATAGTCAAAAAAAAGTGAAATCAAGTGTTAAAGAGTTTTGAAGTCGGAAAGTTGGAAAATTCTTCGTTGTTTTTGTTACCCCTAACAATGTCGCATTTCTTTTTGTAGCCCTTTTTTTATGGGTATTTCCGTTTGCTGCTTAGCCTAATATCGAAATAAACATACTTTATCCGTTATTGCCGTCAAATTTATGGTTTCTTAAATGCTGCCCCTGCCTCTTGACGAAATATGAGACGCACATGCTACGCATTATGCAAGGCAAATTGGATCTGGATTTTGAAGAGGGTCGTTCTTTAGATGTGGCCAAAAATTCTATCGACAGCTGGTCAAGTTGAAGTGATAAGAAAGTTAGTAACTGAGATAAATTAAGGCGATTCTACATATATACGAATGTCGAGATATATTACTCAGAATACGAAAACTCGGAAACAAAAATTCGAAATGCAAAAATTGGGAAGACAAAAATTGGGAAAACAAAAATTAGAAAAACAAAAATTTGAAAAACAAAAATAAGGAAAAGCCGAAATCAAAAATATTTTATTAAAATTCGATCGATTTTTCTCATATTCATGCAAAAAGTGCCTTTTTTTACATTTTCAAAAAATTATAAAAAATACTCGCGAAGAGATATTTAAATTTTGCGCAGTCACTATTTGAAACTTTTGGCATAAAAATATTTTTTTTTTATTTAAATCGAGGAAAAAAGTTGAAAAAATAGACGTTTACAAAAATTTTAAAATTTCAATGGGTAAGGAAAGTTTCATATCATTCAAAAGGAATTCGAATGACCTTTCCATTAATGCCAAAATTTGCTTGAAAATAGTTCAAATTATGAGTAGAATTAATTTTAAATGGTGCCAAAATACTTGTGCCTATGACTGTATATAAAAAATCAACAATTGGTTCATCTTTGTGTTGGTTGAATGTATTGATTTAAGAAGGTTGTCTACCCATTCATATTTTGATTGTTTTTTTTTATCGGGTCTATCTCCAGCGTTAATTTGAATAATCTTAATGTCTTGTTCATCTTGCTCTTTCATTAGGTATTTTAAAAATTTAAATATTACTATTTAACCCATTTCAGGCTAATGGGTATTTAAATACCCAAAAAAGTGTTGACACTTAAAAAATTCTAGCACGGGGAATGTGAGAGATATCGGGGAAAAATTTCATAGTAAAGAGAAATAACAAATATATAAGTATAAAAACTGAACAGTTTAGTTATCCTCGGTATACCTGTAGTTTTTTACAGGTGAATATCTAGGTTTTTTCCCATAGAAAATGTTGACGAAAAAAACTGAAAAATGTATGGAAATCGGAAAAATAAAATTTAGAGATAAACATTTTTTTTTTGTTTCTTTCAACTTCTATGGTCTTCTAGGCACACGTTTCAAAATTTCGTCAAAATCGTACCAGCCGATCTATAGGCAGCCATTAATGGGTTAAAAGAATTTAACCAATGGCAGTAAAACCAAAGATACTTTTCCCAATTTTTATTCCTAATTTTTTACTCTGAATATTTTTTTTAGTTGAAATTCCTAATTTTTTAATCCCAATTTAGGATTCCTTAAATTTTATTTTTTGTATTTTTCTTCTTTTTCAAAAATCCTAAAAAAAATTTCGGAATTCGTATGAGTTACCATTTGTAATAGTTTCTTTTGCTTTTTTTTCAATCGCTATCGAAAATATAACAAAATGCATGTACAATCGCAATTAAAACCAAGTTACAAGGTCACCATTTTTGCACAGACAAGGGAAAATGATAAAAGTGACGACGACGACGCCGCCGCTAACAAAATTGCAATTTTGCACATGAGAAACAAATGTACAAGGCATGTATGTATTGCCTGTACATACATATGTATGTGTGTGTGTTTCGCCTTTCCAGAGAATGCAATTGAAATCCGTGACAACATAATGCCAAAGCCAACGGCTGCAGCGGGAGGGAGAGAAGACGAGGAGACCAGGAGACACCACCTACCCCAATGTAGTCAACAGCATAAAATATTTCCCAGCATTGCTTTTGCGCAGGTCCGAGACTGGAAAATGAATAACAAGTGCCACTGCAAGAAGTAGGGGCTGACGGAGGAAGGGGCAAATGGCAGCAGACGAATCCCAACACCAACAACGACAACAGCAAGGTAAATGGTAATGGCGGACACGGCTGCTGCTGCTCATGTTTAGAGGTGAAAATATTTAAGAGGCGAGTGATAGAAATCAACACAAAGCAGCAAGAGGAGCAAAAAAATAAAAGAGCAACAACAACAATATATTGGAGCAAGCGCATAATTCATATTTTACAAAAACAGTAACGCCCTCAGTACGTTTGTGTGCGTGCAAAACTCTCGCTCTCTTTTACTCTCTCCGCATCTGTGTGGACATTTGAGAGCTTTCATTCAATTATGCTTTATGGAAAGCAGGAATGCATACATATGCAAATAAATATACAGTGACAACGTACATACACATGTATATGTAGGTATGCAGAATTGCACCTACGAACAAACATACATATATACATTTGTGCGTTTGCTAAGGATTTTAATTATATTTTGTATGCTTGATCACACAACACCTGCAAATTGTTTATACATTTGTTTTGTACCGTTTCTTCTTAAATCTGATGTTTTTATATTTTGAGTATAATGTTTTGTGAAATGTATGTAACAGACAGAAGTACGCGTGGACATTAAGTATACGTACATACTAGAGGTCTGCAATGCAGACTCTGCATGGCTGCATTCAAAACGTCAAATGAGACATTCATACTCCACTGAATTGAATGAGTTCGGCTGCGTCTTCCTATGAATTGAATGAATGAATAGAAACCGAAAACTTCACATTCAAAAATACTTAATTTCATATATACGAGAGCAGAATTCACAAATACTCAGAAAAATATGGCATCTTTAAATTAAGTATGCCCGTACTGGCGTTTATACTATAATATTTAGTTTTTAAATTTCTATGCTTGTTGTGTGCTATTATTAATAAATTAAGTATGGAACTATCTTAAATCAAAAATTCCGACTGATTGTGTGTATCAGGATTGAAATGAATTTAGTATTTTTGTCATTTTTGCCCCTTAGAATTCTCAACTGGTTCTACCTGCACAAAGATGACATCAAAGTAGATTTTGGTGTACTAAAACTAGTATATTTCAAGAATGAAACGAACTTAATATTTTTTACTAGAAACAAGCACATTTTGGAAAAATTTCAAGATTATTGGGTATTTAAACTAGGATGATTCGATCTTTTACGTACTTAAAATTTAAATTTATCCCAAAAAGTCCTTAAAGTATCCCACAAAAATCTATGTTAAGATATTCTAGATTAAGCTAAGCAAAATTAAAATAAATTAAAAATTTATGCTCTCAATTTTGAACATTCCCCCCAATCTTGAAATTGTGTTTCTGAGCTTACATAATGTTAAGTCAATTGTAGTATAAAACCTATCTGAACAAAATTCTCAAAAATACAGCCAGTATGGCCAAATTGTGATTTAGCTGCCTTATAAAGATTGTGAATGAAACTTGAAGTAAATAAATAAAAGCCACAAAATAAAGAAATCATTAGAAAATCGTGTAGCACATTAGTCCAACTGTCGACAGCACCACCCACAATTTGCCATTATGTTGAACACGCAAGTCAATTGATGCAATTTGTTCGACAGCACAAGTACAAGCTGCCGGCAATTGGGTCGCTAGCTGGTTCTTAGTCCTTAGTTCCTTGGTCCCCAGTGGCAATTTGACATGAGAGCTGAAAATGCCGTAACAGGTTCACGGTCTGTCAAGTGGAGTGAGACCTCAGCGGGTGTGTCTGTGTGTGTATGTGGGTTCGGGTTCATCAACAGTTTGCAGCTGCTTTGGTGCTGATTTAAGGGTTGCCCCGTAAATGAATTGCGGCGATTTATTGCGGTAATACTCATTTAGTCACCCGAAAACAGTGGGAGCTGTTCGCAATGCTCAAGTCGAGTGCAAACAATGCACACAATAAAAATAAATCTCCAACTGGGGTAGGAGGAGGAGTTCGAAGTGTTTCTTTCTTGTGCAAGTTACAAGTGTGTTTAGTTATACCCGTGGGAAGTCAGTCGCCTGCAGTGTTGGCAACTTTTGTTTGAAAAAAGGTGGTTTTGACGGGACAAATGATGCAAAAAAGGTGAAAAGTTCATTTAAAAAAGCCTTAAAAAAATCTAGTTTTTCAAGCGCAAGCCATATCTGTAAAATTCATAATAAAATATATTATTTTCATTTTAAGCTGCAAACAATTGAGCCAATTACCTTACATAAAGTATAATGTTAAGTATCAATGATAACCTTAGCCAGGTCTGCAAAAGGACTGTTGCCTAAAGAATCCTTATAGCAATTGACTTCTATCCAAAATTTTGTAGTGCTGTCATTATTTTGCCATATCACTATGTGAATTTTTTTATATTGGCTGAAAAAAATCATTTCAACAAAAAAAGCCAGAATTCCCGCTGTCCGCTGTTTGCGAATTTGAAAAGCCAGATTTGACGGGAAAATCTGACACCACTGGGCGTCTGTGGCGACGATTTTCATGGTGTTGTCGCTGACCGCCGTGTTGCCAATTACTTCGAACTTGATGTCCTATTGATTATTATGAACCTGAGCGAACAGTTAGTTTTAGTATTCATGTCACTTGCAGCTCTGGCTACTCTAGTCTGTCTATTTACAATAATCACTATAATTGGGCTTTGGTTTGACAAAAGCAAAAATACGTGATGTGCATTACAGTTTAGCCCTTAGTCCTGGCAGGCAATTAATAAGCCAATTTCGTAACTTCACATTTATCAGTGGACCACGTAAATCAGCATTATGTTGAAAACGGAAATGAAAATGAGCTTAAAATTCAATTACAACGCAGGGTTGGGTGGGTGCTAAGTTACCTTGTCTTTCAAGGTGCCTGCGATTGCTGCATACAACATACATAAATCAAGACACTGCACACTGGTTCCTGTCGAATGGGGAGGGCGGCCAAAAATACTTCTAGTTGAGGTAGTAGCTTGAAACTTAACACATTTTTTTTTTTAAATTTATAGCAAGTTGATGTATTAAAATCAGCCGGATCAGACCACCATATCACACAGCTGTCATTTGAACAATCGGTCTGAAGTGTTTGTAAGGAAAACTTTTTTGTTTTCCATTATATTTCAACGCAACCTTATAATTCTTCATTAAAAAATCGGTATATCATGTAGCTGGGATAGGAACAATCAGTCTAAATACAAGCTTTTGTTAAAAAAAAATCTTTTTGTTTTAACGACAATCCGTAAAAATGTAACATTAATTTAACAACAACAACCACAAAATTAGTAAAGATATTTTTTTATAGTTCATATGTATACGCTTTAATTATAAAGTAAAAGATCAACATATATATAGGAAAATTCAACAAACATGTAATACATAAAACGAAAAGCAAGAATACAGTTTAATAGCTACACCAATTATAAAAAAGTGTTGATACATTTTAAGTCAAAATTTTAACTTCGAATTTTATTTTAGGCCTGTGGGAGGAACCACTGTGCACTGCCTCCACCTGTCGGCCAGAAGTAATTTTGCCAAGCAAGGCGTGCGTCTTATTACATTTTAAGCGGCTTTAAGAGCAGAACCAACCAACTAGGAGATCATAACTCATTGCTTTGCTTGGCTGCACGACGTTTGTCGCATATTTTAATTTATTTTCTAATTTATGAGCAGCTTTACACCCACACACACAGACACAAATACATGCGCAACGGAGCTGCTTAACAGGTGGCGTTGCCAACTAATCAGAATAGTGCTGTGCAACGTTAATTGTTTGATAATGATTACTTCCTGAGAACATAATAATAGCATAATTAATCGATATTAAATGAACACACCGAACTTTTATACAAGCAAGAACAATAAACGCCGGAAAGCCCACAAAAGGTTAAATTAAACGAAGTAATTGTTACCGACAGAGACAACAGGCAACCCCCAACGGACGGACACACTCATCTCAGTTTCGTCTCAATAGAGGAGGGTTGTGCCTGGCACAATACACAACAAACAGTTGCCCAGACACGCACCAGGCACTGATTGGGGAGGGGGAAGGGGAAGCTCGTTGAGTTTTTGATTTTTAAGCGCACAGGGAGGGAGCAGGACAGCCTGCAAAAGGATGGGACGGAAGATTGTTGGCTGTAAAGCGCATAAAGTCACACGGCAGGTGGCGGCACTGACAAGGGCTGTGGTGGGGTGGGGGTGAACCACAAAGTGATTTAAATGCATTCTTAATGGGATGAAATTATGTGCTCGGTCTGATTTGCGGTTTCAAGCAGTACACTCTGTTGCCCTTGAGTTGCGCCCCCATCTCTCTCCCATATTTCTGGATCTGAATATGCATAGACTTGCGCTTTTCATCTTCCGAAAGACAGTTAAAGTGGACTTGGGGCAACATCCTTTCGACACTTTTAAATTTAAGCTAACTTATGTTGCTATTAAACTACATTTTTTAATTAAAAACATAGCTTATACAATTCCACTTAAATTCCATAATTTGATGGCCACTGCGCGAGCCACAAATCCGCTTAAAATCATTTCAAGCTAAACAATTTGTAGCGGCTCCCATTTATGGGTCACATTAAGAATCTCTTATCTATGCTAAGCAGCGGTCGCATTTGCCTTGGGCGCCAATGACCGACCTCGTAATGAAGCTTAAGTAATTGATGAACCAAGACTGAAGGATAAATAGAGATAAGTCTAACAATATCTGTATAGAATCTATCTATTGTATACTTCAGATATAAAACAAATTTCTTTGCATAAACTAAGTTCAATTTTTTCACTTGTAACTTTGAAAAACAAAATTTTTTTAGTTTAATTTAATTTTCTAATTTTTTTGTATGAAATTGATACTTTAAACCAGCAGTGGGCACGAATTCTGAATTAGTTAGCCCACTTAAAATTACATTTTTAATGTCGGTGACCAAAACTACTTGAAAACTACTGAAACGATCTTTTTGAAACTTGTCAGGCTTATTCAATACATAAAAATGTAATGGTTGAGTGTATGATTTTTTTGTTTTAAATTTGGCCGTTTTATAGTAAAAAATTTAGGTTTTTTCAGTGAAAATCGAATTTTTAACTTTGACTTTGAATCAAACACTAGTGTTGTAGTTATTTAACTTAATCCATTTCTTTGATTCAGGTGATATTGTTAATTTAATTATGTAATATTTAAAAAAAAAAAGTACTTTAAAAAGTAATGACAAAATTTTTTTTTTAAAATTCATAAATATTACCAATTTTCAGTTATATAATTTAATCTAAAATTTAGAAATGCTCTTATGATAAACAAATTTATTAAAAAAAAACTATAAATTAAACACGCACAGGGTATTTCTAAAAAATAATTTCGCACAAATTCATTTTGTATTCAATTTTAAGTTTTTGGTTCCCCTAAGCCTTTTTAGGAAATGCAAATTTTTTTTAGTTTCTTTTTGTTTTAATTTTGTATGGTTTTTAATATGTATGGTTTCTAGAACAAGTTGATAAAAAAAATTCATAAATATAGATACATTGAGGTTAACAATTTAAAAAAATTATATAAATACGAAAATTATTATTTTTTTTCCAAAACCATCACATGACCGACTAAAAATTAAAAAACATTTGTTTTTTAAGGCTCCCCAACGATCGAATCGGATCAGAACTTAACAAAAGCAGCTTATGAACGCACTTTAAAATGTTAAGCTCTTAAAGCTTGTGCTGTTGAGTTAGTAAGTTCTGAGGAGCCAAATGCCCATTCAAAGTTTTGACATTTAAGTACAGTTGCCCAGATTGGGCATCATTCTCATAACGATGTTGACATTTAGAACGGGATCTAAACTCCGCTACTGTGCCTGGAAAGCTAATAAATTCCGTTGCCAAGTGTGGCTCGGCTACATAGAAATCGTCACCTACATATATTGAAGAGATTGAATGTTTAGGTATTCTGGAACGAGAGTCCAAAACCAACCTGGCATTACGTAGACCAAATTATCGGTGCACTGATAACAAACGGGCAAAAACAACGTCGTGCCAAGTTTACTGCGCTGCACAGCAAATGCTTGCAGCTTGTGGTAATCCCGGATGTTCAACAGTCGCGACAGCTCGTAGATTTGTGGTGGCAGAAACCAAAGTTCTCCATTCTGAAACAGCATCAAAAGTTCCTTGGGAGAGCGCCACTAAGTAGAGATTATAATTAACTTATTTCAGACAACACACTATGGTAGAGCAGGCCATTATTTTACCAGGCACTCTTTGACCTCAGTAGGCTCAACTTGTAGTCTGGGCTGCGTGTTCAAGAAGGCCATAAAGAAAACCGTCTCATGGCTGCAATTATATCATCAATTAAAAATCTGAGGATCATTAAAGCTTGACAGCTTACCGTTTCTTGTAAAATGCTGGTGTGGCCCAGGCAGACCACTCTTGCAGTGCCCAGAGATCCGGCACCACTTGCAGTTCGCGGCACAGCTCCAGGAACTCACTGGGCTTGTTATGCACCCGCCTCTGCCACGCCTTCAGATCAAAGCTCTGCTGGCAATATGCGGACAGATCATCAGCACCATCAAGTTGGGTCATTTGCTCATGGTTGCGGCACAAGAGAATGCCCACCTCCTCAAAGCATTCGCGCAGTGCAGTCAAACGTAGTGTTATCTCTCTAATGTGGCATAGTGATTAGACGTAATCTGTATACTCGTATTCTTTGTACCTTGAACTGACCGTGCCCAGATTTTGGATCGCTTAAAGAAACGATTGTAGCAACCGTTGCCCTGGGGCGCCAACACTCCAGGCCTGTGCTCACTAATCAACACCAGGCGACGCAGATGCTCCTCGGAGACGCCAAAGTGATCAAAGTATTCCAGCCAGGCGACACTCTCATCTCCCTCCGTATCCAGCATGCCACCGGGAAAAACACTTTGGTTTACTACTATGGCCGTGGCATCACTCCGCTTAAGCATAAGCAGCTATAGGAAAAATACAATTAATTTTTTTCAGTGCACCTGTTGAGCTACAACATCTGACTTACATTGTAATCCTCACCAGCTGTTGCTGCCGGCGAAACCAAAATTATACTCGCTGAAGTTCTCCATTTCGGGCTGGTCGTCATTGTTTAATCAACAATTTATTAATTCAGCTTTCTTTCTATTTTCCACCCAAAACATTTGCAGGCGCAACTGTTGCAGTTCATCGATTGTGTGCACTAACTTATCGATAGCTTTTCGATTACTCTTCAAGTTGATTACAAACTGATAAGAGTATCTTTCAGAATGGCGTACAAGTGTACTAGGGCTGCCAATATAGCCATTTTATAGCTAGACTTGACAATTTCGTAATTGCAATTACTAGCAAATTTATCTTAAAAGATTAGATCTTTTTTATTTAATTTTGTATGGTTTTTAATAGTTCTTAGAACAAGTTGATACAAAAATTCATAAATATAGATACATTGAGGTTTACAATATAAAAAATGTTTTACAAATTATACAAATACGAAAATTATTATTTTTTTCCAAAACCATCACTTGACTAACTAAACAACATTTGTTTTTAAGGCTCACCAACGATCGAATCGGATCAGAACTTAACAAAAGCAGCTTATGAACGCACTTTAAAATGTTAAGCTCTTAAAGCTTGTGCTGTTGAGTTAGTAAGTTCTGAGGAGCCAAATGCCCATTTAATGTTTTCAAATTGAAGTACACTTTAAATGCAGATTGGCCAACATTCTCATAACGATGTTGACATTTAGAACGGGATCTAAACTCCGCTACTGTGCCTGGAAAGTTAATAAATTCCGTTGCCAAGTGTGGCTCGGCTACATAGAAATCGTCACCTACATATATTGGAGAGATTGAATGTTTAGGTATTCTGGAACGAGAGTCCAAAACTAACCTGGCAGTACGTAGACCAAGTTATCGGTGCACTCATAACAAACGGGCAAAAACAAAGTCGTGCCAAGTTTACTGCGCTGCACAGCAAATGCTTGCAGCTTGTGGTAATCCCGGATGTTCAACAGTCGCGACAGCTCGTAGATTTGTGGTGGCAGAAACCAAAGTTCTCCATTCTGAAACAGCATCAAAAGTTCCTTGGGAGAGCGCCACTAAGTAGAGATTATAATTAACTTATTTCAGACAACACACTATGGTAGAGCAGGCCATTATTTTACCAGGCACTCTTTGACCTCAGTGGGCTCAACTTGTAGTCTGGGCTGCGTGTTCAAGAAGGCCATAAAGAAAACCGTCTCATGGCTGCAATTATATCATCAATTAAAAATCTGAGGATCATTAAAGCTTGACAGCTTACCGTTTCTTGAAAAATGCTGGTGAGGCCCAAGCAGACCACTCTTGCAGTGCCCAGAGATCCGGCACCACTTGCAGTTCGCGGCACAGCTCCAGGAACTCACTGGGCTTGTTATGCACCCGCCTCTGCCACGCCTTCAGATCAAAGCTCTGCTGGCAATATGCGGACAGATCATCAGCACCATCAAGTTGGGACATTTGCTCATGGTTGCGGCACAAGAGAATGCCCACCTCCTCAAAGCATTCGCGCAGTGCAGTCAAACGTAGTGTTATCTCTCTAATGTGGCATAGTGATTAGACGTAATCTGTATACTCGTATTCTTTGTACCTTGAACTGACCGTGCCCAGATTTTGGATCGCTTAAAGAAACGATCATAGCAACCGGTGCCCTGGGGCGCCAACACTCCAGGCCTGTGCTCACTAATCAACACCAGGCGACGCAGATGCTCCTCGGAGACGCCAAAGTGATCAAAGTATTCCAGCCAGGCGACATTCTCATCTCCCTCTGCATCCAGCATGCCACCGGGAAAAACACTTTGGTTTACTACTATGGCCGTGGCATCACTCCGCTTAAGCATAAGCAGCTATAGGAAAAATACAATTAATTTTTTTCAGTGCACCTGTTGAGCTACAACATCTGACTTACATTGTAATCCTCACCAGCTGTTGCTGCCGGCGAAACCAAAATTATACTCGCTGAAGTTCTCCATTTCACGCTGGTCGTCATTGTTTAATCAACAATTTATGTATTCAGCTTTCTTTCTATTTTCCACCCAAAACATTTGCAGGCGCAACTGTTGCAGTTCATCGATTGTGTGCACTAATTTATCGATAGCTTTTCGATTACTCTTCAAGTCGATTACAAACTGATAAGAGTATCTTTCAGAATGGCGTACAAGTGTACTAGGGCTGCCAATATAGCCATTTTATAGCTAGACTTGACAATTTCGTAATTGCAATTAGTAGCAAAATTTTCTTAAAAGATTGCATTTTTAAGCCCACCAGATAACTTCAATATAATTAAAAATATACACTTACAAACATGAGTTTTTTTTGCGTATTACCCATGTCTATTTTGAGGTGAACTTGGCACTTTGACTTATCATGATTGCTACAATAAACGATTTCACACAGACTTCCCAAATATATATGTATTTATTTTGTAATCAACACTTTATCATATACATATATATGTATTTCTGGTTTTAATTTGTGTAGTTTAACCCCTTATTTAAAGCAGGCTAACAATGATCGTGCCAGTGTTAGATTTCTAACTGGTACTTTGTTATGTATACAATTTGGATAGAGTTTTTCGGTGCACAATTTTGATTTTATACCAACAATAGTTTTTGGTTTTTGAAAACATACATATAAATCCTATAGTATAGAGTTTTCCATTAAATTCTAAATGTTTTTACAGGTTGAATGTGCCATAGTAAGTATGTGTGAGTGGGTGTGAGAAAGAGGGAGTATGTGTGTGTGTGTGTGTGTGGGGGGAATGTAACTAGATAACAAAGCTGTGTTCGATATACACGTACAGGAAACCCGATTTCAAGTGATCGCTTTGTGCTAGTCATCATTACAGCATTTGTTTGCCACAATCGTCTAATCGCTTTTCTTGTCAGCAGCAGCGTCAGTTTCAGTTGTTTCATCATCTTCGTCGTTATCATAGTTGGTTGGCTGCTCACCATTACGCAGCAATTTGCCAACATAGTCGTATTTCTCTTTGAACTGCATATCCCAATCGCGCACCGAGTCCATTTCCATGGCGCCCAGATCGCTTAAATCATCGTAGTCTTTTTTCTCATTGGGCTCTACACTGAATGTGGCCAAATTACGTGATGCATCACGTCCGGCAAATGTTGCATATGGTCCGCATGGGCCATAAAAACGTTTTCCTTTGGTGACGTCATAGACACTGCCATTCACCGCAACCAATACACGGCCATCAGGTTGATTGCCATCATAGCGACGCAGCTCCTTAACCGTAAAGTCACGTCGCAACTTTGGCAACTCTGGTTCCGCCTGTTGCTGCGGGTCGCGAGTGCCCGGACCCTCGGTGCGATCGCGTACAATTTTATAGACCAAGAAACAGATAATGGAGAGTAGAGCCAGGTTCATTGGGCTGTAGAAGATTTCCCGAAATGCGGATGCCAGAAACGAAGATTCGGCTGTTGCATCAGCCTCAATTGTGTTTTGAGTTTCCATATTTAGAGTTACTTTTTCTCAATTAGTGAACTTTGCACACGTTGTTGTCTGCTGTTTTATCGCCTTTAAGTCTCGCGTGTCCGTATGTATGTAAAATGCTAATTGTTTAGCAGTCACACGAAATTTATGCGCACAAATCTTGCATTTATTTATTCACAATATGTTGATTGTTCTTTCTAGAACAATGCTTTTCCACCCTGTACTTGTGTACCTGTGCCTTAAACAGCTGAATGGTAGATTGCTGACAGCTGACAGCGGGCAGTGTCCACAAAAAAGCAGGCAATCGGTTATCGGCACTTTATCGGTACTTGTGTTCCTAGTTGACATTTATCAACACTGCAGTTTCAAAGTCGTGCGCAACGACAAATTGCAGAGCAACAAATATTGTTTGATTGCAGCAGTAACAGCAGTAAAAACGACCAAAATAATGAATGTTTTGGCGCAGCAGATAGGTTTAAACGCCCTTAACCACGTGCTGCACTGGCTGCCGGTACGGTTAAAGTATTTAAGGTACACTAACGGTTACATTGCGGCACTTCGAGCTTCGACTTTGTACGAAAACAATTGAAAATGAAATTTCTTCTAGCAACAATCGTCTGGCTGGGATGCATCTATGCCTGCACCGCTGCAAGAGAGACGAAAAAGATCGAGGAGCTGCTGACGGAGAATACCAAGTCACTGGACGAAACCAAACTCATAATGAGTCGCATTGATGCAACCAACAATCAAATTAAGGCCGGAATTGAGCAACAACAAACGTGGCTGGCTGCCATTAAAAATGTGGATGAGCTCTTGGCCAAGCTCAATCAATTTCTTAATGTTAAGACGGTGGTCGTGCTGGATGCATTGAATAATATAACACTGAAGTCTGGTCTGGTCTCCGAGCGTCTGTCCAAGGAGCTGTTCGGTCTGTCCCAATTGCAGATCTCGACGAAGCAACAAATCATTAGCCTGGAGCAGAAGATGGAGGCCTATCAGAAGCATGTGCTCACAAATGCACGAAGCATTGACAATAATATCCTGGAACTGACCAAATTGATCACTCGCGCTGTGCTGCCCCAACTGAATGGACTGCAGTGCTCCTTCGATAGCCTGGAGACATCTCACATCAACGTCGAGGTGGAACTCAAGAGTCTGGGACGCATCAAGAATGTCAGCGAGGAAACACACAGCCAGCTGAGCATTCTAGGCGAGCAGCTGTGCAGCTTGAACCGCACCCAAAATGCTGGACTCTCACTTCTCACATCTGCCGTGCGGCAACTGAAGCCACTGAGCTCCTGGCAAGTTGAGAGCGCTCTGCGCGAACTCATCATATCTCAGAAGCGCATTGAACTGGACCTGGAGGCGTGTGAGAAACGCTCGTCATCACAATATTTCATCCCAGACACTAGTCCCGCCTCCTATTCACAAGTCTATGAGGTTCAGACACCTGCAGCGCAACCTCAACCACCAGCATTATCTAAAAAGGCGAATCAGCAGAGTATGTATTGAGCACAAGCCTTGCATACAGCTCAAAATTTATCTGTTCATACATTCCGCAGGTTCCTATTACGCTAGTGCCTACGCTAGTGCTCCTCAGCCGAAACCAAAACCCGCCAAGCCGTCTAGCTCCCGCTATAATCATTATGATGTGAAGCCAGCAAAGCCCAGCACTGGACACGCCGTGTCCTGGCAGGCACCTCTACCCTGGGACGTTGCTGCCAGCTATCAGTCCGTCCCAGCACCAGCGCCATTGCCCAAGGACAAGTCCAATCAGTCTTATTCTGGTCGCAACCCAAATCCATTAGCCAAGATACAATATTCGCCCAATCCTACAGCACAACCACAATCCTATGCCCATCAATATCATCAACACGGCACTCAACCCGGTCAACAAATATCCTGGTATACCGTTAATGCTTAATCGGTCAGTTTTTAAAGAACAACCTGTTGATAAAATATGCAAGTCTTTCATAGGAGTAAAACATTATTTATTTATTTTTCATTTTTGTCAGATTTCTCTTGTACAATAAATTTATTTAATATTTTGACAAAACTATTTGAAATTGTTTGTTTTACTTTATACATTTTGTGTTTAGTGTCTTTGTTAATAGCTTTAAAAATTTTGAATATTTTGATTTTTTGTAACTTCCCTGCTTCATTAGATAGAAGGGTGTAAGTGGGAGGGAAAACATTTAAATGATTGCAACCGGTTTTAGTTTTCATTTAGGTTTTCGGTAATCGGTTACGTAAAATTTTTATGTATTACGTAACGGCTACCGACTTTCTGTATGTTCCGGTTTTGAAATATCGGTATGATTTCGGATTATCGGTATTAGGGCACAAGTCAAACTTTTGTTATGCATAAATCGGTTTCTTAACGATTATTTTGGTTGGAATAATTTCGGTTTTTGGGTCTTGGTATACTAAAAAAATTTTGTTTCAGTTACGGTTGCCTATTTCATTCGGTTAATACCTGTTAACGGCTACGGTTATGCGATTAACGTTGAGATAGCTTACGACTTTTTGAAAAAAAAAAAAACCTGTGGTATAGCAAAAAATGACATAGTTTCGTAAAGTAATGATTAATACCACTCGGCACTGCAAAAAAGTTGTTTTTTATTAGCTATGAAAAATCGGGACCTTGCGCAATGTGCCGAGTGCCAAACATTTTTTTATAAATTAATTTGTTCATTTTAATACAATATTGTCCGTCACAAAATTTGATATCTGAAATTTTGGTGCTTAGAAATGTTTTCGTCACCAGACTTTAACCTCATAAACAGGTTTTTTTATACAAATTTCTTTTTTGGTAAGCTTTTATTTTTAGTTCTTAAGTTTAATATTTTGTGCTTTTGTCACTATCACGAAAGGTGATTATTTGGCTTACACTCAAATAAACATCTGGTTAACGTACAACAATCAATTTACTTTGTTCATTGTTTATATCTCTCTATTTTACTTCACGTATACAAAGAGAATAGTTCATTGGTTTTTGGAATTATTAATAATTGTCACGCATATACTAGTGTCATTTTTTATGGAAGTATTTCATTTGAATAATGTTTTTTACACTTTCATGTTATTGAGGGTTCTGAAAAGAATTGATTCATATAGGAAATGTCATTTTAGTCCTCTAAATATGAGGAATGGACACGAATGGAAGAAATTAGCTATTCTTCATCAGGAAGACAAAAAGAATTAGGTCAGATTACATTAAAACCCAACTTTATGCAAATGTTGGAAAGATAATAAGTATAAGTACCATAGAATTACGACTGAATGAAGAATAAATTCCATAGCAATTTGGGGCCCACATATCAAAACAGCTGAAACTTCCAAAAATTCGAAAATTAGGCACGTTTATTTTGGTTTAATATGGGCGCTACGAATTTATTAATAGTTTATCTTATAAGAATGTTAAGACGTGACTTGGAAACTGTTTTTTCTTCTCAGTCAAAGTGTCGTTGAACCATTTAAGTTCTCTGATTCGAGATATAGACTTAAGATTTAGTTTTACAGATAATATGTGCGATTATCTGTAGCACCTTTTAAAAAGCTGTTTTAAACTGGGTCATCCGAGTAGATATTCTAACTATTATCAAATGGCATACGAGTTTTAAGAGCTTGTACCACTTAGTTCCAAGAACTAACACTGATTAACCCAATGCAGACCTGACACGTACCATTTGGTAGTTCGTAGTACTTAAACTGTAACCCATGACACGGAAAGACAGTTGTAAACAGACCGTCAAACAATGAAGACTCAAGTATTTGTTCTAATCGTCTGCATTGGCGCTGTAATGGCTGTGGAGGAGAAGGCAACCACCAGCCAGGTATTTAGTACTAGAAAATAATTAAATATATGTATACAACTTTTTGACTCCTGACTGACTCACTCACTGATCATTGTGGAGACTGATAAGAACGGTAAGAGCTAGCAGGCTGCCATATTTACACAATTGGCTCTTTGTCATCGAATCTGGCCTTTTCCCGCTACACCATGCCCGTTCCCCACCAAATTTGGCTTTTTCCCGCTCTGGGCATTTTAATTAATGTTAATAAATTTTAAATATTTTCCCCAGATAACTGAAAAGACTTTAGATGACTCACAGATCAGAAGTATTTTGAAGGATAATAGCAAGACCCTAGAGAACCTGGACAAGAAGGCCGATGGCATCAGCAAAACACAGAAGGGTATTGAGAGCAAATTGAAGTCAACTGGTCAGGATCTGGGAGGAATTGCACACGTGGAGGAAGGACTTCAAAAACTAGAGAAACTGACGGACAATAATTTTAAAACGACAGCCGAAGGCCTTAAGAATCTAACAAGCACCATAAATTCAGCCGAAAATCGAACAAATCTGGCCATCAGTAGCCTGGGCAGAGCTCAGCAAGAGATTAAGCAGGTGCTAATCCAGGTGGATGCAAATCAAAGCAAATATGAACGTGATCTCAACGGAGTGGCCAACTCAGTGCATTCTCACATTGCGGGTCTGGACACTCTGCTCAAGCAGTCGGTGCTCAAGGAGCTGGTGACACTCGGCCAAACGGCCAAGAAACTGGAGAGCTCTCAGAAGAAAATCGAGAGCAAGATTGGCTATTTGGATGAGCTGGCCGCATTGAGTGCCATTACAGCTAACAAAGTACAGTTGTTGGAACAGGGATTGCGCTCCCTGAATATCTCACAGCAGCATCAATTGGCGGCCATTGGACAGACTGTGCACCTGGTGGGCTCCACCACCTGGCAGATTGACAACAAGCTGGGAGTGCTGCTCAGCACGCAGAAGAACATTGAACGTGCTCTCGAGGAATGCAAGAAATGTCAGCGACATCATGGCAAGGATCATTACAATGTGCCAAAGCAATCACAGGAGCACTATGCTGATCCCAGCTATGATTACGGGTAGATGCTACTTTCAATTTACATAATATGCATACAATTTAATGCTCAATTCTTTTCTGTCCTTGCAGCCACAAGGATATGACGAAAACGTCGTCGAGGTCGGATTATGGCAGGTATTCCAATGCCCAGGAAGCTTCTGATCTCTATCAGCTCTGGTACGGCAAGGATCAGCAATAGTTGATAACACTTTTAACAATTTATTACTTGTATTAAACTAATTTCGTTTAACTAATAAATGCGATTTTGTGTTGAGCCTCATGTTGGAATGACAAATTCTATTTTTCACACAAAACGAGGATTTTGTTAAAGTATTTAAATGTTAATAAAACTAATATAATATGTAAAAAAAACTACTTTTTCAAAAGCCGAAACTTTTCTAAAAGTTATTTCTTGTGTTCTATGTTTGTTATTATTTTTCGTTATATTATAAAATTACTTTAAATTTAAGTAAGATGTATCATGATAACATTATATACAAACGTTACAAATTAAAAATTTAATTTTTTTGTAATTGTCTTGGATTTAAAAAAACGAAGCCCTTTAAATTCGGCTTCTGTATTAATCCCTGATTTCTTTCAACTGCTACTAGAGTTTCGAATTTGCGCATTAAATTTGAAAGTCATTCCAGTTTTATAGTAGATACTCATACGTAAACTACAACGTGCGTGGATCAATGGGATTGACCTGACCGTCGTGAGGATTAAAGTTAATGAGTAACTGCGACTTGTGGGGACTCCTGTGCTCAGAACGATGTAAATTCTTTTTGGCTTGTGCTCGAAACTCTTCGATGGACATGCCCGTATCGATTTTATCGGCACTGGCGTCCGGATTGTCGGGATACATATCGTCGCCAGGTAACAGATTAACGATACCATCAGTGCATTGGTACAAAACTGGATGTGTCAGCACGTAGCCCTTGCTTTCACGCTGCTGGGCAAACTGACGCAGTTTCTCCAGCGACTGAAAGTTGAGACAACGCGACAGTTCGTAGAATTGTGGAGGTGGCAGCCAAAGTTCCTTTCTTAACGACCGCTGCAGATAATCCAATGGAGAACGCCACTAAGTTGAAAATAAACATCAGCGGAAATTGCTACAACGGGAGATCTCTTGACATCTACTTACGGCATAGTCTTGAACCTCTTTGGGTTCAGTCAGCACATTGGGCTGTTCCTTGAGTGCTGTCAGATAGAAGGCGGTTTGGAAACGTGTCTTGAACGTGGATGGTGTACGCCAGGCGGACCACTCATGCAGTGACCACAGATCGGGCAGTACTTCCAACTCCTGGCAAAGCGCAAGAAACTTGCTGGCGTCATTGTGCACCACTTGCTGCCAGTGCTTGCGATCAAACTGTTCATTAAACTGTGCATATCCCTCAGTACTAGTCCAGGTCTTCTGATCCCGGCACAGCAATATGCCCATTTCCTCGAATGTCTCGCGTAGAGCAGTTAAACGCAGCGACATGGCTCTAAAATGGAGACAATTGTTAAATTAAAATATAAATAAATCAAGTAAGGGTGTCTTTCGGCACGCCGGTGAAACAAGTATATGTGGATGAAGTTATTCAAAAAAAAAATATATTTTTTATAAAAAAGATTTGATGCAGATTTCTTAAAATAATATTATCATTTTATTTCCTTTTGAATGATACATTCTTTCTTCGCTAGTATTTTTTATTCTTTTTTTAAAATGGCTAAAAATTACTATTTTAACCCGATTTTAAAAATTTACAAAAATCATTATAAATACTAGCAAAAAGATTTATGAAAAAAAAAAAAATTGAAGTCACCCTTAGAATTGTTTAAAGAATTTTTCTGCATCTAAATATTTTTTGTTTGAGACCTAGGAAAAAGTTAAAAAATATACTTTTACAAAAATTCAAAATTTTCCATGGGTACTTAATGGGTTAAAGTAATTTTTTTATCGTTTAAACGGAATCGCATCAAAGTTAGGGTGAATGAAGACATTAGTGGTCCACTGTATTTACTCAAGGGGTGCAGCTAGGGGGGCAAAAGGGGCAATTGCACCTTGCGAATTACACAGTTGAAGATCTTCAAGTTCAAGCTGAAGATCAACCTCTTGTTGTTATTAACTTACGAGTTAAGGCTCTGATCCTTTGGGTTCAATGGAGCAGTCTGCAATCGCTGGCAAAACTCTTGCAATTTAGCGGACCCGATGTCGTGCCGCTGGAAGTGAGTCAACCAAGCTGGAGAGCCATCCGTCGCCTCGCACACGCCGCCTGGAAAGACGGACGAGTCCGGCATGAAACTGGACTTTGAATGTCGCGTGAACAGCAGCGCCTGCAATCACAAAAATTGATTAGCAAATTGCATTAAGCATTAAACAATTTACAAACATTGTAATCGAAGCTTGAAGGAGCGGCATTTCTATCCTTGGCCAGGAGTATCAAACTGGCGGATTGACGTAATTTGGTCGTCACTTGCTTCGACATTATTTAGGCCATGAAGCAATAACATAAGGAGTATCGTCGGCTGCAGAATCGTTCGGTTTTTGTCCCTTAATGCTTTAGTGCGGTGCTCTCTATCCCTTTCCCTCGCATTGATTATCAGCATAGTCAAGGGACTTCTTTTTGCCGACGAGCCTCCTTATGTTATTGCTTCATGATTTAGGCACGGTTGCCACTATGGGCGTTTTTGCGCCCTTTTTTCCTGTTGGCGCAATGGCACTTATTTTTTCGATCTGGCTCTTTTTTTCATCATTTCAGAATCAGCTAAAAATAGCTTTAGGTTGAAGTACAAATATATTTTTATTTGATAACACAATCACAACATTAAGATATAAGTGTGAAATACTTTTTAAAATGTGCTATTGCTTTAAGAGTTTTTGAAAGAAATATTTTTTATTTAATTAATTTCAAAAATAACATGAGCTGCAAAACAACATTTTTGGATTTTTTTCGTCAATTTGGCTCAGATATTTTTAAGTGGCAACCGTGTATTTAAACAACTTTAATCGATGAATGGTATGCATATCGATCATGACAATTGAATGTGCTGCCTATCAACTATCGATTGCAACGGTTATGTTATCAATTTTCTGCTTTTGTTGAACTCGCGTTGTGCGGTGCAAAGGTGAAAAAATGTGAGGAATTATTTATTGTACAGAGACTGGATAAGCCGTGTCCAGTTGGCAGATTGCGGACATGACAAGTTTGGAGTACAGACCTTCGGCCAGCTTGATTCTGGCGGGCAGACAGACGCTTACACCCCAACAGGAGTTCGACTATAGCGTAAAAACAAATCACATAATTTTTAAAGCAAAGATTAATGACCATATTTTCCCAATGTAGCTTTTGCTAATCAAGCGTACGGAACGCACGTCCTATGCACTGAATCACTGCGTCTTTCCGGGTGGCGTCTTTGACCCGAAGGCAGATGAATCCGATGATTGGTTAACATATTTCCACAGCTGTGGCATCACAAAACCACAACTGGATCTACTGAAGACTCGCCAAGTCACGGGAAGACCAGAACTTTTGAGCCAGGGCCAGAATTTCACGCGAGATATCTCTTTGCGTCTGACCGCACTTCGCGAGACTTTCGAAGAAGTTGGCATTCTATTGTGCCGACCCATCTCCAGTCTGGGAGACATAGAAACTGGCCAGGCAGCCCATGTGCAGCTCCAACCATTCGACCTTGAGCTTTGGCAGCAGCGCGTTCACAAAGATGCAAAACAGTTTCTGGAGCTGTGCAGACACTTGGCTGTGATACCCGATCTCTGGGCACTGAACGAATGGTCTGTGTGGCGTACGCCAGCCTCGGCGAGTCGGAAATTTGATACGGTCTGGTATTTTGCTGCCTTGGATACTTGCGATGTACCCTTATTGCTTGAGCCTAATGAGGTGGCATCTGCCTACTGGCTGCATCCAGGCGAGTGTTGGCGTGAATCCCGGGAAGCCATCATCTGGCTGCCGTTCATGCTGCTCTACGAGACGGCACGTCTCATGAACATGCGCCGCTGGCAGCAGCTTCTAGAGTTTGCCCGGCGTCGCAGTATCCGTGGCTCCACGCTGCTCCAGCCGATCTATTATCGCTGTGATGGCGTTCTGCTTGGCGTCTTGCCTGGCGATGAGCTCTACTTGGATCAGCCGCACAACTTCAAAGAGTCCATCATATTGCCGGACGCAATTGACCATGTCAACAAACGTGCCAAGCACTATCATCGATATATCATCTACGACTTTCACAGAGTCGATTTTGCCTGCAATTTGGTGCCACTAGATGGACATTTTCCACTCCAGGCGCGTGTCAACACTCGGTTTTCGAAACTATGATTTCATTAATGTAAATTAACTTTTGTAGATTCAAGTACATCAGTTGTGTTCCACAAATCCCAAAAGATTGGGATGCAAATTGCTTTTGAAAACAACAGCGAAAAGTTTAGTTTTCCTCAAGTATAAGCAAATTCATTTTCTGATATATTTTTGAAGTCACGAAAATTGAAAAAAAAATTATTTACATATTTTATACAATAAATAAATTTATTTCAAATGTATTTTATGCTTTTCTATGTAGTTTAAAATTAATTTCGTTTTATTCATTATATAAAATAATGATCAAATCTTTCTACAAATATTTGGCCAAGGTTTATTAATATACTACAGCAGTGGTGGGCAAGAAATCTGAATTCGGGAGCACTACAACAACATCAACCCTATTAGAGCCGATCACCCAAATTCGCGAGCAACAAGTTGGGAGCAGCCGCTAGCTCCCGGAGCCCATGCGTGCCCACCACTGTACTCAAGAGCGTCGACAGCTTTTCAAGCAGGGGGACCAAACTTTGTTGACTTCGAAAGTATAAGATAAATTAATTCTCTCATTCATAAAAATATCTACGGATTTGTAAGAAACAGCTGTATAATAAAATTATATTTTCCGAAATAAGACTATACTAAGGGGTCACTAGTTATCTCATCTTGTATGTTACGACAGGCGTGGCACAATTCGCCTGTCGCCGCCAATCGTTGTTTGGCACGCTGCTCCAACGCCACGACATTATCATTGTTGCGCATGGCCACGCCCATCTCGGAGACGGCGCGTGAATATTCGATGGCCAGTAGCGTGTCGGAGACTCCACAATCCAGAATTGATTGGCACTGAGCACATGTGGCGGGCAATTCCTCGGTCTGCTGCCGATTAGGGGCAATTTTATCCCCCGTGCGAAAAACAGTAGAGACTGTAGATGCGTAATTAAGTTGCAAATTCGCCACAAATGCCCTGGTCAGATTTTGGAGGCTGGCATCCGACGACGACGACGACGCACTCTCGCCTGTTTTAAATGGTTGGAGCTGCTGGGCGTGCGCATAGAATGTTACTTCTTGTTCGTTCAGATCCTTTAGGGGACGCAGTAGTTTGATGCCATCCTGCAAGCGATCGTCCAGTAGCGCCACATCCAAGGCAACGCTGCCACCACGTCCCAACGCCACAGACGTCAAGAGCTGTGTGGCAAGAGCGACGCTGATGCTGGGCTCAAAGACATGTGTACACTGCAATTGTGCTGCCACGGCGCCAATAAGCCTTTTGCGCTGCTGCTGCCAATAATCCTGGTGAGCCGTCAAACTGCGCAGCTTCTTTGGATCTCGAATGGCATTGGAGGCAGTGTAATCCTCAAGAGGTTGCATGCTGCTGGGCTCTGCGCCCAGTTGTACAACATAAAATTTAAATGGCGAATAGCGTCGTTGTAGCTCGAGCAACGATGGCAACGGATCCTCGTTCATGGCAGTCCAACGGGCATCTATGTAGAGCACACGAGCATTGCAGTGCAACCGCTTGAAGGTGTTTTGGGTCTGTGCAAAGTGGAGCATGTCCAGCAACACGAGAGACTCGGCACTGCCATCAATAAGAAGCAGAACTTCAGCATTACGGGGCAACGCCTTGGCCGCACCCAAAGCGGCACGGAATTTATGCCTCGTATAACTGAGGAAACACTCATGACATTCGGCTGCACGAAAGTTTAATTTGTAGAGTGCGTTTGAGTTGAGACCACACTTGTTGCAGCTGCCAGCGCTGATAACAGTGCCCGTTGCTGATGAACCGGGTAGCATTGCATGCGTGGCACCTTCATCACCAAAATCATCCTCTCCAATACTGCACATGATTACAGATATTTCAACAGATAATGAAATTAAACTAACTTATTAACAAAAAAAAACTGGGCGCGTGTTCAAATTAGGGATGGAATATTATGTTTCATTTGGCCCAGGGATGATTATGATATCGATAACATGGTGTATCGAGTCTGTGTGCAGCCAACTCGTCTAGCAAGCAACCTTGCGCGCAGCAATAGTGCAGTGAAAAATACAAAAATAACTATTTAAAACTGTAATTTGTTGTAAAAAAATATTGCATAAGTTAAATTTAGTGCATAAGGTATGTGTAAAATGTGTCAGTATCCAGAAAATAGTTGGATAAGTCCTCGAAATTAGAGTGCAAAATTTTGGGTGTTCTCTTTGCATGTGTGCGTGCAATGTAAATGTATGTGCGTGTGTATGTGTTTGTGTGGCCACTCTCGTACGCAAGCAAAAGTATCGGGTAGCAAAATCGAGAAACTTTCTTATTGGAATATACGAGCGAGGGCTGTCAGTGTAATGAGAGCTATGTCTGAGTTTAAGCCAGCTGTCAGTTGCTAAATTTACAGCAAAACTAAAAGCAGTCAGCCCGATAAAAATAATAATTAATAAATATAATTTGTGCGCAGCCTGCTTAAAAAAATGTACACACTTCTGTAATAGTAACAATAACAAGTCAATAATAAGAAGAAAAAGAAACCAGTGTGTGAAAATAAGAAGTGTGCTGTAAAATAAGAAGCACGTTCGCTGCCTTTTTTATGTATGGCAGAAAACCCTGTGAATAAGTGTTAATAATGTTTTTGTGCTTTCAGCATTCTAGCTAAAATTGTACATATAGTTTAAATCAGTAAACTCGAAGCAAACTGAAACCCTCACAACGCCCTGTGGTGGGTAGACAGAGACAGCGAAGCAGAGCAAGCGGCAGAGGTCATATTAAAAATAAGTATATTTTTGGCCCCCTACATAACAACAACAACAGTAAGAAGAAGAACAACAATAGAACGCAGACCAACGCAATCAAAGGAAGTACAACATTTGGGGCCATCCAACAAAATGATATTGGAAAATTCGGATAAGCTCAAGGATTGGCTGAGCGTTGTGCTCGAGCCACTGTAAGTAGTAGTAGAAGTACAAATAGTAGTAAAAGTGTAGTGAGTCCAGACTATCGATACTTGATACTTGTGCACGCGATTATGTTTTGTTTACACCGTGACACTATCTGGCTGTGACAATTTGTGTCAAAAGTATTCTTACATTTACATAGAATTTTTGGTCACAACTTTAACAGCTGTTGTCACAATGATTTTGAAACCAAATGATTTCTGTGCCAATGTGACGCAGTGTCAACACAACATAACGACACACAAAATCGATAGTGGCATCGATTGTTAATCGACAACCGAATTTTTTACATTAATTTAATATACAAACTTTTGTTTGAATTGTGATTTTGATAGCTGCGATGCTGATTCCTCGGCTTTGGCACGCTACGTAATTGCGCTGCTGAAGAAAGACAAATCGGATAAGGATCTCAAACGCATCATGATTGAACAACTGGATGTGTTTCTCTCTGAGGAGACGACACGTTTCGTCGATCGTCTGTTCGATGCCATTGCCAGCGAGGAGTATCTAACGATGCCCCCTCCAATGCCAGCGGCAACGGCTTCCTCCGCCATTGTTGAGCTGGAACTGGACCATGATCTGGACGGTGTGGCCGATATTGAGGCTGTATTGGCTGCTGCTTCATCGCCGCCTCCACCCCCGCCAAAAGATATTGTGATAAAGCCCGATGGCAATCAGCAGCTCCAACAACAGCAACAACATCAACAAATCAACAACGAAAGCAGCAGGGAGCCCGCGTCCGAATCGCTTGCCCAGCCTTCGATTCAATCCAGCGCTGGCAGCAGCAGTGCCTCAATTGCCACAGATGCAAACAAGCCAGCCTTCGATGTAAGTTACCCCCGATCAAATATTGTTAGGTGTACAAACTGAGAACTGAAGCCAGCAGCAAATGTTCTTGGCGGGATCAATTGCTTAAACCCGCTGAACAGCAGGACATTTCGGGATAGACTGTGACAATACGGACAAATAACAATTAATTGATATATTCCAGTTTACACAAGAGCTATAAATACTTAGGTGTTAAATGTCGCATTGCTAATTGTAAATGTAGCTTAATTGCGATGCAAGCATGAAAACATTGAATTTTCCATTAAAATTTTTCCGCTGAATTTTCCATTCATCTTTTCTTTGGGTTTTTTACATACAGTGGACAACTAATGTCTTCATACCCCTTTACTTTGTCAAAATTGTTTCCATGGGTATTTAATGGGTTAAAGAAACTTTTTTATCATTAAGAAATCAGCATCAAATCTTTTTTATTAAACAAAAATTTGACAAAGTTAGGGTGTATGAAGACATTAGTGGTCCACTGTATTTCGATGAAGGGCAGCTTCTCAGTTTTTCCTGAGCGATGGGGAAACAATCCTTAATAGTGATGAACAGTTTTTAATTTGTTTATCTTAATATTAAAACGTAGGCAAAAATAATAATGAGAGTCTCTTAATTTCTAGCACAAAACCAAAGACTCTCACAGCAGCAGTGGCAGCCATCACCAGCAACAACAACAACAGCTAACACATCATCACCAACAGAGCAGCAGCGGCAGTGGAGCAGCGGGCACGGGCTTTGTGCGCAGTGCCAGTCCGCCAATGAGGAGCTCAGGCGGTGGTAGCGGAGCTGTTGGTGGTGCCTATGCAGCAGATAAGGAGAATCAACCGCGTGACAGTCGTCGTCGTCGTGCTTCGTTGCGTTCCCGTTCACGTTCCCGCTCCCGATCCAATGATCGCTCGTTTAGGCGGTCGCGTTCTCGAGATCGTCGCATTAACGAGCGTGAGAAGAGCCAGCGACAGTTTCGCAATAAATCGCCGCCAGGTGGAGCCAGTGAGCCACGGCATCGACGCAACAACAACAACAATGGCAACAACAACAATTTTGATAGGCGTCGCATTGGGAGCAATAACAGCAATAACAATATGGATGAGCGCAGCCAGCGCTTTGGCGGCAATAAGGGGCAGGGACGTCACTCACCGCGCAGTCGCTCCAATTCACCAGAGACGCGGAGCACGCGACGTGGCAGCAACAATATGGAAGCAGTTGCCTGTTCTTCGGGATCGGCAGCATTGGCGGCACCAGTGCCGCCTCCCTTAGTGCATCCAGCGGCTGCAATGGGACGTCAACGATGCCGTGACTTTGACGAGAAGGGCTACTGTGTGCGGGGCGAGACGTGCCCCTGGGATCATGGCATCAATCCAGTGGTTTTCGAGGGCATTAACAATTCAGCACTGATGATGTCCATGCGCGAGTACAATCCAGATGCTCCTGAGATTTGGGCACGTGGTGGTCCGGCCGGAGTGCCAGGAGTTGGAGTCGGTGCGGGTAATCAACCGCCGATGCCAGTTCCACCCCAACCGGGTCAGGGTAACATAAATCCGTTCAGTGGCAATGTTCGTGCATGTGCGCCATTGGGTGTGCCCAATCCAGCCGACTATGCACGAAATCCTGGCCAGGCACCACCTGTACCAGGTCCACCGCCGATGATGCCATTTCCCTTCAATCCAACAGCTGTGACAACGCCACTCCAACGTCAACTCATCCCCATTCCGGTGATGGATGGCGGTGCCGGAGGCTGTGGCGGTGGCGGTGGCATTGCCGACATAGGCAAGCGTCGCTTTGAGCTGGAGGATAGCGTGGCCATTGCTGATGTGCCCAGCAAGATGCGCAAGGTGCCCATTAATAGTCGCCTCGGACCCCGTGTCAATCCCAATATGCAACAGCACAATAGCTCTCTGGAGCTACGCAAGGTGCCGCGGGGCTTGAACACCATTGCCCATCTGAACAATCACTTTGCCAAATTCGGTAAAATTGTCAATATCCAAGTGTCATACGAGGGTGATCCGGAGGCGGCCATTGTCACATTCTCCACGCATGCAGAGGCGAATGTGGCTTATAGAAGCACCGAGGCGGTGCTTAACAATCGTTTTATCAAAGTCTTTTGGCACAACGACAACAACAGCGGCACCAACATGGGCAGCAACAACGCCAACAACAACAACGACGCGGGCAATGTGAACGTAAATCGCAAGAGTCAATATCATTTGCATAATGTGCCGGCTATGCCCACGCCGAATGCGGATAGCGCCAAAACAAGCAACCACAACAATGCAAATCTGACCACGCCCCTAACGGAAACAGGCAGCAGTAACAATGGAGCAACAGCGCCCACATCCGATCAAGCACTGGCAAGCACTGCTGCGCCAGCCTCGATGCGATTGAAGCTGAATGTGAATGCGGGAAGCAATGCGGCTGCGAATGGCGCGGCACGTGGACTGACGCCAGCTGCGAATGCGGCAAGCATACGAAAGAAGCAGGAGGAGCAACAGAAGGCGATGCATCAGCTGGCGAATGGGCTGCGAAAGCGCAAGCAGGAGCTGCTCCAGAGCTATGTGAAACAAATGAAGACGGCACTGGAACTGGTCGAACGCATGGATCAACAGGATGTGCAGCGTGCTCCAACGCTGGAGACAATCAAAGTGCTGCAGGCCACCATTGATAAGTTGCGCAAGGATGTACATGCCGATCAGGATCAGCTGCAGGCGCAAATGCAACAACAGCAGCAACAACAACAACAGCAACCACTGCCTGTCAAGAAAACCAAAGAGCAACAAAAAAAGGAGCTGCTCGATATGGAACTGGAGCTAATTGCCCAGCAGCAGGAGGGTAACGACACCACAGCCATTCAGAAACGACTCGAGGAGCTGCAGCGCACGCTCTCTGGCACAGGCGGTGGTGGCAATATGTCCGGCGGTGGCGCTAAGCCACCTGGTGGTGGTGCACGCAAGCGTGCAACGTTTCCCGAAGGTTCCACCCGTGTTGATCGACGCCCCAAAGCGATTGTCGTCACTGGCTTTGCCGCTGAGGAAGCCGATTTTGTGCTGGGTCACTTTAAGGTAAACCATTGAAATCCCGACACTTTGACCTGACTTACATTGCTTGGGGTTTAATTGCAGCATTTCGGCGAGATATCCAAACACGATGTTGACCGTGAAATTCCACAATTGATACTCTCATACGCTACACGCATCAATGCCGAGCAAGCCGTGCTCCGTGGCAAAATGTACAAAGACAAGCTCCTGCAGGTGAGGACAATTAGCTAAAGCTCGATTATTTGCAAATATAAGAATACTGTATGATATCATATCAACAGATATCCTGGGCACCCGTTGTGACAACGCCTGCAGCAGTTCCTATGGGCGCTCCAGCTGACAAGATGCCCGTTGCTGTTATTTCCCCTCTAAATGCTGCTGACGATAAGATGGATAATCCGAAGCAATTGATGCAGTCGGTGAGCGAGAGTGAGTCGCTGTTGGGCAGCGATACACTGCCAGAGCTTCGTCTGGAGGATGAGGAAGAAGATGAGGAGTCTGAGGATCGTTCCTGGCGTCGTTGATGCAACGCCCCGCGCTCCTCCTAGTGGGTGGCAAGCTCCAAGTGGCTCATATTCGTTAGGAAAAGCATTAATGTATTTCTATTTGTTGTTATTCTATACCTAAAACTCTGCACGTATACATTGCTATACATATGTAGGATGTGTATGCATGCAAGGGAAACATCGTTAATTGTATACAAAAACAAAACGCTAATATTATGTACAATATTTTTAAACTATCATAAATGGCCTAAAACACACATTACAGGACATTTTGTAACTGTTGGTAGCTCTACTGCTAATCCTAATGGAATATAATCTATAAAGGTCATTAAATTAAACGCTCTTACTATTACTAATATTTACCGAATATAAGTTATATATGTATATGTATGTACATCGCATTCGATATACCGAATGAATTTAGGGTTTAGGCTAAGCGCCACTATATAGTCCATAATTAACAAGAGCAACTAAAATAACAACAAGAACAATGGAATAGAAAACAACAGCAACAACAAAAACTACAACTACACAATTATGCGTTACAAATGCAACTAATGCATTGATTAAGCATCTTAAATTAGGTACTTCTTTGTATTTACATATTTTTCCCGCTATCCTTATGTTCAGTTATAAAAAAAAAGAAAAACAAGCAAAAAATTACTAAACAAAAAAATCGTAAAACAAATCAAAGTTAAAACAAAAACTTAGCATCGTGAATACAAAAGCAAGTTATAGAGAGAGTATAATAATAAAGTAAATAGTTTCGTATTTGCTTTTAATTTCACATAAAAACTAATTGTTTTATTACAACATGGGAAAGGGGAACAATGAATTTCACTTGATTTAATCAAGTGAATCTGATAAGATTAAAGGACATTTATATAATGATAATACATTATCATTGCCTTATCATGCTTACCGTTGCCAAGTTTATGCGACAGCTTGCGTCTATTTAAATTAAATCAAGTTACTTCGAACTATTTTAGCTAAGTTCGCTTTTGAAGTCCATTCCGTTTTTAAGTCGTTTTGAGCTACAACTTAATAAAAATTTAAATAAAACCAAGTGTTAGTGATAATGATGTCAGTTAAACCGTAAAACAGTTACTTAGCTGTCGTGCAATCGTGATTATGCCACGCAATATGCTTATCTATATCGATAGCTTGCAGATTATATTTGTTCGTCTTATCGATAGTAATGTTTAGTGGTGAAATATGAATTATCGTCTTTTACACATCACTAAAAAAATAATGTTTGTGGCGGGAATTAAATTGTTTTTCGCTGTAATTGCTTAATGTTCAGCCTTTTAAAATGTTTTCGATATGCCAAATGTGTGCGTTATAGTTACAGCACCAAGCAAACCCATGACATGAAGTATCTGAATGTTGCCGAAAAGAATGATGCGGCCAAAACCATCGCTGGCCTTTTATCAAATGGAGCTGCACATCGGGTAATCCACAAATTAAATGTATTTACGAACATTCTTAATTATTTAGATATGTTTTATACAATTTGCAGCGCGAGGGCTACTCGGTGTACAATAAAATATTTGATTTTGAGGCAACGGTGCGCGGTCGCAATGCCAAAATGGTCATGACCTCCGTGTCGGGACACTTGATGCAACTGGAGTTTCTCGTGTCGTATCGCAACTGGCGGAATGTTGATCCGCGTTCGCTGTTCGATGCTCCTATACGCAAAGCCGTTGGTGAGAACTATGAGCCCATCAAGCGCACTCTGGAGCGCGAGATTCGCGGTTGTCAGGGCCTGATCATTTGGACGGATTGCGATCGTGAAGGCGAAAACATTGGCTATGAGATTATTGACGTGTGCCGCGCCATCAAACCCAATTTGACCGTATATCGCGCTACTTTCTCAGAGATTACGAGCACCGCAGTGCGGCGGGCACTGCAGCAACTTGGCGAGCCGGACAAACGCCAGAGCGATGCAGTTGACGTTCGCTCCGAAATGGATCTGCGCACGGGAGCTGCCATAACCCGATTCCAGACTCTGCGTCTGCAGCGCATGTTCCCCGAGAAGATTGCCGACAAACTCATCTCGTATGGCAGCTGCCAGATTCCCACTCTGGGCTTTGTGGCCGAGCGTTACAAGGAGATCGAAGCGTTTGTCTCCGAGGCCTTCTGGAAAATCAGAGGTAGCTAATCAAACGGGTAAAATAACGAGTTTCTTGATTAATAGTTCCCCCATTTTACACAGTGCTGCACACCATAGACGATCTGACGGTGGAGTTCAATTGGGCGCGCAATCGTTTGTTCGACAAGGAGGCCTGCGAGAACTATCTGCTGTTGTGCCTGGCCGAGCCAGAGCCCCGCGCCACTGTCGAGAGCGTCACCGTGAAGCCCAAACACAAGTGGCGACCCACACCATTGGATACTGTGGAAATGGAAAAGCTGGGATCCCGCAAACTGAAACTGTCTGCTAAAGAAACAATGACTATAGCCGAAAAGCTATACACTAAAGGTATCATAAGCTATCCGCGTACCGAGACGAATCAGTTCTCCAAGGAGTTCGCTTTGGCGCCGCTCGTAGAGCAGCAGACTGGACATGGAGTTTGGGGGGAGTTCGCGCGGCGGGTTCTCGAATGGGGTCCCAATCCCCGCAATGGCAACAAATCCGATCAAGCTCATCCCCCCATACATCCCACAAAGCTGGTCACAGGTGAGTTGAACTTGCTTCTTCTAAATGTTATATGGGCATTGATATTGATCAAAAACTCACATCTCGTGAACTTTTCTCCCAAAAATGTATTCAAGTTATTTATTTAAGCAATATACGCTAGAAGAAATTCAATAGGATGATCATATAGATTCTACATTGGAATAATTTCACTTTTTATATTTTTGCCCATTTTCTTGAAAATTGACTTTCAAAATGGTCTGTTTGTATTCCATCGATTACACTAAGTTAGATAGTAGATAGATTGTAGCAAGAACCATTTTAATACATAGAAATCTATTGAATTTTTTTTATTTCAAACAAGTTTTCTCGATATATCGAATACAATTTGATGAACCAAAATCTTGTCAAGTTCGCGATGTCGCGTTAAAAAATAAAAATAAGACTTGTAAAATAAATAAAATGATTGTAACATATCAAAATTATTTCTAAAATGAAAAACTACATTATTTTATTATGGTTTAAGAGTATTATCATCCAAAGTACTCGCCACATTTCGCAGACTTTCGAATTTGTCAAGATGAAGTCAAGCATGACTTCCATTTTTTGTCGCGTTCGCGATTCATTGCTTTCTATAAATAATTCGAAAACGACAAGTCTTCAAAGCTAGTCTTTTATAATTAATATGGTGTTGATAAAATGCATTAAACACGTGAGAAAACATTTTTAAAAATGACCACTGTAGCCATAGTCATAGTCATAATCCCGTTCTCGATCCTGGAAATACCCATATCCATGCAGAGATGTGCAATCGGTTGAATGCCAATCTATAATATGATTAACTTGGTTGTTTTTTGAGACACCTCAACTAATCTCACTCTCTGCTAGTTTGTCTAATCTTTGGCAAGCCGAAAGCAAACTTTAATTTGTGATGTTCAATTTGGGTTGACTTCTTGTAGATCTGCAGGGAAACGAGGCGCGTGTCTATGAGCTGGTCGTGCGTCACTTTCTCGCCTGCGTCAGCAAGGACGCCGTCGGATCGGAGACGATTGTCCATATCGATATCGCCGGAGAGAAGTTCAATGCCAATGGTCTGGTCATATACGAGCGCAACTATTTGGATGTGTATGTGTACGACAAGTGGAGCGCCAAGCAGATTCACAACTATGAGCAGGGCCAGCGGTTTGAGCCCACCGAGATAATGCTGCACGAGGGGGCAACAACGGCGCCGCCATTGCTCACCGAAGCGGATCTGATAGCGCTGATGGAGAAGCATGGCATTGGCACGGACGCAACGCATGCGGAGCATATAAATACCATCAAGGAGCGCGGTTACATTGGCGTCGTGGACAAGGGTGCCCTCATACCGGGCGTCATTGGCATGGGACTGTATGAGGGCTATGACGCCATGGAGTTGGCGCTGGCCAAACCGCAGCTACGGGCCGAATTCGAGACGGATCTGAAACGCATTTGCTTGGGCGAAAAGGATCCCAAGTTGGTGCTGCGCGAGCAAATACAAAAGTACAAAGAAGCCTATCAACAGATCACGGATAAGATCACCGCCATGGATGCGAAAATCTCGCTACGTCTCAATGAAACACCAGTGACATCGACGTCCACATCCACAGCCGCACCAGAAACTGCCACTGGCATGATAAAGGAACTCTTTAGATGCCCCAAATGTGATCAGGCTCCGTTGGCGCTCAAGCCAAAAAAGACGCCAGGCAGCTTCTTCATTGGATGCCTCAATTTTCCGGATTGCAAGAACGTTGTGTGGCTGCCCGAGGAGTGCAAGGAGATTAGCGTGCTGGACGAGTGCTGTTCCCGCTGTGGCGATGGTTACCATCTGCTCAAGTTCCGTTTGAGTACTCCCTACTATCGGGGTCTCTTTAATGCACCCCATGGCTGGTACAAGAACTGTCTGCGCTGTGATGAGCTCTTCCGCAGCACCTTCAACATCAATCTGGATCAGGTGAAGCGTGTGGGCGGCATTGTGGCGCAGGCAACAAGTTCAGGTGGTGGTCCGGGTCCAGGACCTGGTGGTGGAGGAGGCGGTTGGGGTTCATTGGGTGGTGGCAGCTCTGTGGCTGCACGGAAGACAACCAAGCCAGGAGGAGCAAACAATACCAAAGCTGCCAAGAAAACTGCCACCCAAAAAGCAACCAAAACGAAGCGAAACAACACAACAACAACGACAAGTGTTAGAAGCTACTTTACGGCCACCAGTTCGAGCATTGACCCGGGCAATGGCAGTCTCGATGGCTTCTTTGACAGCAACGACGGCTTCGAGGAACAAATGCTTGCGGCGGCCGCCATGGCGGAGTCCACAGATGCACGACCAGTTGATAAACTCGACGAGGATATTGCCGCCGCCTTTGCGGCCGATGATGATGCGGACTTTGAGGCACTGGTGAGTGCTGGCGGCGACAACTGGCAGCCACCGCCCTCGCCGCCAGGTGGAGCAGCAAATTTGGACAGCAGCTTGACTCAATGGGTGCGCAACGCCTACGAGTCCGAGGAGACGCCCATGCTCTGGGGCAGACAGGCACGTGCCGCGGCAGAGCCACAGCCGGTGGTAAAGCGGATGCGACTTGGTGATAATACGGCTGTAGAACCTCGTGCTGCTGCTGCTGCTCCTGTTCCTCCTTCGGCGGTGCTTTGCAGTGGCTGTCATCAGCCGGCGCGTCAACAGACCGTGCGCAACGATGGACCCAATCAGGGCAGACACTACTTCAAATGTCCCAAGCCCAGGGAGTGCAAATTCTTTCAATGGGCTGACGATCAGTCGCCAGTCCCTTCTGCAAGGGTCAGCAACAACAGTGGAAATACCTCCTCCAGTTGGGGCTCAAATCAAAGAGCGGCTGCCTTCAAAGATAGCGATTCCTGGGGCTCAAGAGAAGCTGCACCGCCAAGATCAGTTAGTTCACAGAATGCCGATTCCTGGAGCAGCGACAACAACTCCACCAGTTGGGGTACAGGTAGACCGGCAAGCCAAAGAGCAGACACCTCCAATCATAGCACATCTTGGGGCACAGGCGGAACTTCACAACAAACGGCAGGCCACTCTAAGGAATCCAATTCCTGGGGCAGCGGCAAGAGCTCTTCAAATCAGGGCAAATCCCAGCCTACTAATTCTTGGGGCAGCGGCAACAACTCCACCAAAGTTGCCTCTGGAGGTCGTAGCAACTACAACAACAGCGGAAGTGGCACCAAAATGCGCTCCAATTCCAGCAGTACGGTGACCATCACCCAAACTCAAAAACCCGCTGATTCCAAGGATGTCAAATGCAATTGCGGCAAAGCCGCCAACAGCCTTATCGTGCGCAAGGACGGACCTAACCAGGGACGTCCCTTCTTTGCCTGTGCAACGCGCGAGAAGAGTTGCAACTTCTTCCAATGGGCCGATACGGATGACAATCAAGGTGAGTCAATAAGATGATTTCAGATGATTAAAAAAAATTTCAATTAAAAAAAGAATTTATTAATATCAGAAATAAAAAGCATTAATTTCTCTTAGTCCTGTTGAATTTTCCTTTCAAATATTTGCATACATTTTTAATAGAAAAGTTTTTTAAGGACTTTACCACAAATTTCCTTAGTTTTTAAAAAATATTTTTAATTTTAGAAGTCTCTAATAATTGCCTTCCCATTTAATGTCTCTTGTATTATTATTCCCAATTTATGTCTTCTAAATTTCAATTTAGTTTTCCTAACTTTTATTTTTTAATTATTATTATTCTATTCTATGTTCTTAATTATACCCGTTACTTAAAAAGTAAGTAAAAAGGGATTTTGTATTCGTTGCGATGTAAAGTATATATATTCTTGATCAGCATCAACAGCCGAGTCGATATACATAGCCATGTCCGTCTGTCCGTCTGTGTGAGGGCCTAGATCTCCGAGACTATAAGAGCTAGAGCAACCAAATTTTGCACACAGAATTTCACTTCCACGCAGATCAAGTTTGTTACATATATTTTCCACGCAAATTTCCGCCTTCGTAAATCGCGAAAATCCACCATACTGTTTTCAAGATATTATTACCTTTCATTCTACTAAATCGAAAAAAGATCGGACAAATAGAAAGTTGGTAATGGTTGATTAAAGTTTTTAAGCAATGTAAGTGTTTAAAAGCACGCAATAAAAAATATTTTACATTTTTAAAAATAAGTAACAGGTATCCTATAGTCGGGAGCTCGACTATAGTCTTTTCCACTTGTTTTTTCTCCAATTTTTATTATTTCTGTATTATTGTGATACTGATATGACCAAAAATGTAAATTTTTTCTTTTTAGGCAGCGGCGGCAATCGACAAACTCAGCAACAGGGCAGTGGCGAGCCTTCGACGGGCGGCGGGCGATCTCGTCGGTGTGGACTGTGCCGGGAGGAGGGACACACGCGGAATAAGTGTCCACGCAAAGGTGAATTCGACTACTGAATGAACGGCATGAAATAAATACACAGTGCTGGCTGTTCGGTTTTCATTAAATTTAATTTTAAACATTTATTGGAGCGATCAACAGATATCGGTTGGTTATATACGAGTTAGTCAAACTCTTTGAGGTTGGATTCCAAGCTTAAGTTTATAGCATGTATAGCGCGAAATCGGATTTGTAAAATACCTACACACAAACACGATTAAAGTACATATTCTGTATATATTGTAAATATAATGCGATTTACATATATCGTTTACTGAATCATATGTATAAAAAATACATTTCATGGGAGCCTTGAAAATCATTTTAAGAAAAAATAAAAACTCGCCATATAATATTACATTTTCAAAGGACATGTCTTTAATTCCGATTAAGGATAAAAACGGCAACGAAAGATAAGTAAAATTATATATATTTCCCAAATTTTAGCCAGTTCCATGTCCTTTGAATTTACATACATATAATACATTTACTTATATTATGTATACATATCGAAGCTGAATCTAACATATATGTAGAGCCGGGTACATAAATACATAATTTGTTTTAACTCACACATTCGTTTTCAATTATCGTTAATCGTTATTGTTTTAAACTTTGTGAGAGCTTGTTTATAATACAATATTGAGCTGCATTTTGGAAGTTTGTTAAAAATCATGAAACATAATAAAAGCTCATTTTAAAATATATATAATTATATAAGTACATCAAGTGAATAAATAGTTAAGATTTACGATAAGAACAATTAAGTCTAAGCTACTCAGGTGATTATTTCATACGTATGTTGTGAAATTTGTAAAAGTGAAGAAAAATGCATTTGGACAGTATTAAAGAAATTGGAACACACTAAAAACAGTTACGACAAGCTTATGGAAGGTTTCTCAAATTTCAAAACCCAAACACACGCAATCTTTGAGATAAATACATATATAGATGAAAAATGGAACGTTTTAAGTACATTTGATATTTGATAAACACAGACTTGGATTTACTTAAGTTTATGGACGAGCAATCAACTCGGACTGCGCGCTTTGAGATGCTGGGATTACAGTACCATTTGCCTAGTTGCCTTTGTATAAAATTTAAATCAGCTCCAACTTTAATTTTTGTCGGTTACTCAGTTTGAATACTATTTAATTATTGTTTAGTTTATATATTTTTGTTTAATACCCTTGCTTGCGGTATTTTAATATTATTTATAGTCCATCGATAGTCTGTTTCTCAAAGTTCCACTTAGTTTTAAAGCTATGTTGATTAAACCTGCCATAGATACTATATATAATTAATGCTGATAAAAGCTAAGTCAGTACGCAACAAAAAGTTATGCCTTATAATAAATTAGCTGGTGATAAGTAACATTAAAATTTCAATGCGTAGTCTAAAATTTGGCAATGAAAGTTGATCGTGTACAAGTTTAAAATAAAAATGGAAAATAATAAGTATGTCTAACCGAAACAACAGAAACTTCTGTAACAGTTTGCATTTTAAATAAAAACTGAATAATTTAAATACAATAAATGAAAGCTAAAGATATCGTTAACAAACATTTTGAATATCCTTTTTGAGGTAACTTGTATAACACTTTGTGCCTTACAGATGGAATCGGAACCAAAAACCATCAGTAAAAACTTTAGTTTAAAAAGTTGAAATAAAGTCATTGATAATACTAATGTATAACAGTTTACAGGCAACAGCTGTTTCAGTTCAGTTTCAGTTTCATTAGACAAAATTCTAAGTAATAGCTTGGAAATCAAAAATAATTACAAATGGATAAGTAATACTAGACACATTTTGGAACTGAACTCCTAGGCAAATGATACTGTGTTATTGAGCTGCATTGGAATGTTTTGTATTTTTTGTGATTAGATTTCAACTTCTGGCGTGAATTTGCGTCAGAAGTAAATCTCCTCCTCCTCGGGCTTGGCACGTGGCGCCTGCCCAGTTCGCCCTGTTGCCGCTCCTGCTCCGGTTCCTGCTCCAGCTGCCTGCTGCACCCGGCTACTGGTGGGCGTCTGCGTTAGACGCTGCTGTGCACCGGAATATGTGGTGTAATGGGATTGGGAGTCGGCACGTGCCACATTTGGTGTGCCGCTCGAGCTGTTGGCTGTTGCCGGCGTTGTCGTCTGTTGGATGATGGCCGGCGAGCTGCCCGTGCGTGCATGTTGTGGCTGTGGAGTGGGCGTGGACGTGGTCGTGGCATTGATAGTTTGACGCTGTTTATCGGCCAGTTTGAGTGGAAACATTTGCTGAACCCCACCGACGCCAGCTGTGGCTGGTGACGAGCTGTTATTGAAGCTGGCCGATTTATCGACACGCGCACCGGATGACAGCGACGAGAGTTTCATGGGCAGCTTCTGTTTGACCAGCGTGGAGTTGGCTTTAGGTGCATTATTGGCGCTCAGCAAATGGACGGGTGGGGTTTTGCAATTGGAGCTGCCACTGAGCCACTTCTCCTTGCGCCGATCAATCGTGGAGGCGGTCGGAGGAGCTGGAGTGTCCAGCTCATGGGCATCCTCGGGCACAGCGACTGGAGCCAGCGCCGCTGCGGTCGACAGCGTGGGCAGCGGTGTGCTCGGCGAGAGCAGGAGTCCCTGGCTGGAGAGTAGCTCCATTTTGCGATACAGCTGCTCACGCTGTTGGCGCACATCCTCCTGCTCGGCTTTGATTTCCTGCTGCAACTGCAGCTGCTGTGCCTTCATCTCGGCCAGCTCATCCAGCTGCTGCTGCTTCTGCCTCAGCCAGGCGGTTTTCTCCTCCTGCAGTTTATCCTGCAAATTGCGCAACTCCTCCAGCTGATCCTTATGCGTATATGCCGCCGCTCCACTTCCTCCTCCTCCGCCGCCACCGCCACCGCCGCTGCTATTGCGTGGACTCTCGCGATAAAGCGCCAATTGGAGCTGCAGGCTTTGTATGCAGGTCATTTGCTGGGATATGATGCAGAGCAACGTGTGCAGATGATGGGACACCTGCAGCACCGCATAGTTGTGCTCCTTGCTGTTGGCAGGCAACGTGCTCGCATGCAATTGCAGCTGCGACTGCGACTGGGATTGGGATTGCGACTGACTGTCGTTTGTCGACGTCGTTTTCAGTTCACGCTTCTCCTCCAGCTCCTGGAGACGGGGCGTTAGCACCTGCAGCGCATTCAGCTTGGCGCCCAGTTTGCCACGCTTCTCGTCGAATCCCGCAAAGGTCTCCGCGCGTTTCGGCAACGTGGGCGACGCATAGAGCACACTCTGTTTCTCGCCCACGCTGCTGACCGTGCGGGAGACGGGCAGACCCGTGGATGCCGTGTAAATGCTCGCCGCCAGTTGACTAATGTCCTGGACGGTGTTGAGCACACGCCGCCACAGCTCGGCGGTGTCACAGTCGGTGCTGACCAGCTCCTTGTACGAACCAAAGGCGGCCAGAAAGTTGGCTGCATTGCCATTGGTATTGTTGGTATTGATGTCACCGAAGGGTTGCTGTTGCTTCAACAGATTGAACTGCAGCAGCAGCTTCTCCTCCAGCAGCAGCGCCTGTTCGATGTCCTTCTGACGCATCTTCTCGATCGTCTCGCGCTTGTTTACACCAATGCGCAGCTTCTCCTCCGCGGTCAAGGCCTCCGCCTCAATGATGTCCGTGGCGGGACAGTCGAGGACCGCTTGGCGTATGGTCTGTATCCAGGTCTGTTTATCCTTTGGTGTTTGCACCTTCAGTTCGTACATCTCGGGAAAATCGGGATTCGAACTAATGATATAAATGCCACGGGATTCGGTGCCAGCTTTCTCTCTAATCAACAATTTCTGGAGCGGCACAACGCCAGCCTTGTGCTCGGGCGTAAAGAAGGCATATTTATTATGCGCCGAGTTCTCGCTGAGAAAGCACAGGCAATCGGTGAGGACGACCACGAGCACCAGCTGAGTTTTGGCCCGTCCCTGCATTAAAGTAGCGAGTCCATCGAATTTCAGACGACGCCGCGACTCCACACCCAATTCCGTCTTCCGGAATGGTTTATTCTTGTATATCGCAAATGATTTGGCATCGACGCGAGCATAAATCTCCAGCTGACGCTCCCGCAGCTCCTTCTCGGCCACGCACGCATCCACATCGACCAGCAGCGATTTGACCAAATTCAATGCATGCTGCAGCTTATCCGTCTCCAGTTTATTGTCCCGGGCGCTCTTCAGCAGCGGCTCAATGAGCAGCGGATATTTCGTGAGTCGCTGTGTCACAAACAATATGCACTCCGGAATACCCTTCTTTTTGAGCAACGGATTTTGCAGACAGTGCTTGTACCACTCGGAGAAGCTCGGCTCGGTCAGACACTGCTTGAACTGCTCCAAGGCGCTGCGATGATTGGCACAGAACTCGCCATAGGCCAGACGCAGACACTGCGCCTGTTCCAGCGAGAAGAACTCCAGCAGTATGTCCGCGATGCTGTCCACGACGAGATTCTCGCGCTGCTTCAGCCGCAGCTGACGGAGGAAGAAGGTGTGCAGCTCCGTCAGCTGTTGCAGGCGCGGAAACATGCTGTGGATGTTGAGAGCGGGAAAGTGACGCTCCAGACTCTCGACGAATACTTTGCGCATAACAATTAGCGTTTGGCAGTGATGCTTCTCCGTCATGATGAACTCATAGATGTGCTCCTGTCGCTTGATCTGCAGCTCCTTGAGCGTTTTCAGCTGCTCCTTGGGCACATTTGGTGTCCACGAGTCCGGTTCAAGCAGTACAATGCCCAACGCTGGATCAGCGCCCAAATCCTGCGCCTCAATTGGCGGATCATTGAGAAACTGCAGTTCGGCAGCCCGGATCAGGGGCTGTTGTTCCTCCTGCTGGTTATTCAATTGCTGCAATTGCATGTGCAGTCCTTCGGAGCCATCACAAAAGTCCTGACCCGCGATTAGTTTCTTACTATGCAGCTTATTACTCTCGATGTGATGTGCGTCCATGTCGCTGGCATTCAGCTGTACACCGCCCACCAGTGACTTCGTCTTGGCCTTGGGCTTCTTTTTGCGAAAGAATAGGGAGCCCCGTTTGGGCCGCTTCTCTACGTGATCGTACACCTCGATTTTGGCATGCGAACGCAACAGACTCTGATTCTCATCCTCGCTATCCGTGAGATGGCGGGCAATCGCTTTGATGTCCTCCTTGGCAATGATCGATGATGTCGAGATGCTCTTCTGCAATGGTATCCGGCTGATTATCTCCGTGGCCAGACTCCGTTTAGCCGCGATACGCTCAAAGTCCCGTGCCAGCTCCGCCTCATTCAGCGAATGCGTCGATATGCCTGAAATAGTTGCAAAAGCAAAACCACAAAATTATTAACTTGCTTAGTAGCTTGCACTTGGACTGTCAATGCCATCGACTCAAATACGGCGCTGATAACACGCCGGGGTTTCTGAGGAATTCCTTATCGTAATCGAAACTAACTTCGACACGGCTCCCTACACACACCTCGGATGCGGCACATTAGTGCAGCAGAGGCGTTTGGCCAACGAAGATAACTTCAACTAAAATCAACTATTTCGACTATTTATTGCAAGCTCAAATCTGATAAATACTAATCCTTTCCCAGATCTATTTATTTTCCTATTATCTAAATATTTTCCTGACTTCTTAAAATAATTACATCAGAAAAGAACTTGGAGTACAAAAGTTAGAAAATAAATAGATTTCATTTATTTTAAAAATTACTCTATATCTAAATTCTTTTCTAATTTCTTTTCTAAAATAATTGTGATTTCGAAGTTTTACAAATGTATTCATTTTAATGTCTGAATGAATAAGAATATCACAAATCTCAAAAAAAACAATTATCTATTTTGAATTTATGAGTTTATATTTAAATAAAAAAATAAACCTTGTTTATTAATTTCTTGATAAGAATCAACAAATTAATTAATTATTTTATCTTTTGATTGTTGTTCCAGCTTGTTTGATAACACTAGGCAACAAAATTTACATTTTTCTTGTAACATTATTCAAAACTACTTTTTCAGATATATGTATGTGGGTTGACTCATATGGCAAGAATAATTTAGATGTCTCTACATAGATTGTAATGATAAATATGTACAGTAATATACATATGTATATTAAACGACGCAAATATTTTATAGTTGTGTAACTAAAGGAAACATGCTGATTTGTAACGAATTTTAAGTTTAAATTTTATGCAGAATTTCATATTTAAAATGATTTAAAAAAACTGCACAAAAAATCAAAATATCCTAGATTAGAAATTTAGCTCATATTTTAAAATGTGTATGAATCTATAAAGTGAAACATTTCATACACCATAAATTTGTCAAATTTGCGTATAATAAAAATGTTTTGATGTTTCTTATATTAATCTTTTATTCATTTAAGTTCCGTTCGAATGATACTAGTCTACTTTTCAGCGTTTTTTTTTTCAATTAAAAAAAAAAAATATTTTGATGCAGAAAAATTCTTCAAACAATTATAAGAGTGAATGAAAAAATTTTAAAAAGTCTCTCCTCTAAAACTTTTTTATGATATTTTAATATTACTAAAAAAACACTTTTTGTTTGAAAATAAGGAAAAACGAGTTGAAAGTGTAATTTTTAGCAATTTTCAAATAAAAAACAAAATAACATAAAAAATACTGGCAAAACGATTTTTTAAAAATGTGTGTATAATATGTAAAAAAATAAAAAATACAACGCCAAATTTGTTGCCCAGTGTAAACAATGCTAAAATCTGCATATATAAAAATCCAGTCTTCATCCGCTCTCCTACACTTTGTTGCACACTTGCAAGTTCAAAGCAACCGCATTCTTGTCTATTTATTGCCTTCGCTTTTATGGCCACCACATGAACCCAGCCCACAACCGGCAAGTGATCAGAATTGTTTTTAAAAAGTCTTCATACTAACCACCAGTGCTATTGCGAGCTGATCGACGACGTTGCTCGGTGACACGTATGGTCTCCTGCTCCTCGCTGTCCAGACTGGACAGGCTGACGCTTTTGTTGGTGCAATCACCGGTGGCACTGGCATCGTCGACGGCTGTCCAGGACTTGCGACGATCCGTGTGCAGGAGGAGACACTGTTGCGGCGCTGCCGCTGACCACATGAGGCCAACGTTGCCGCCGCCGCAGCCGGCGCTTCCTTTGCCGTTGCCGGCATTGCTGAGATCGGGCAGCGAGGCGCTCAAAATGGCAGCACTGAGCAGACCATAGCTGTTGGTCAGACCATCCTGATGATGTTGGCTGCTGGTCGAGTTTTTCATTTGTTGCACCGTCTCGCGTATATTTTGCAGTTGGCTCAGTGTGTCCTCAAAAATGTTGTTGTATTTGGATGCCGAGGCGGGACTGTGAGGCGTAACATTGATAATGGGTATCATGTTAACATTCATGTTATTGTTGTTGGTGCTGGTGCTGTTATTACAATTATTACTGTGGCTGTTGTTATTATTATTGTTTTGTACAACAGTCGGAGGTGCGTTTATAACAGGTATACAGTAGTTTTGGCTCTCGACAACATTAACAATTTTGGCCGTGCCATTGGTAATTATTGATGGAGCTGACGACACGTCGCAATTGGAGTTTAAAAAATCGGTGACTACATCATTGTCACTGTCATTCTCATCGACGGCGGCAGCGGCGTTGTTGTCGACCGCGGATGTGGCTGCATTGTTGTCCATATTATGATGCTACGTTTTGGTATTTTTTTGGTATTTCTCTATTGTTTCTTTCTCTTGGTAGTTGTAGTTTTTGTTGTTGTCTCTGTCGTAGAAAAAGAAAGTTAAGTACTAAACACCTACATACACCCGCACACATACACATACACATACACACGCACACATACATACTAATGTACGCACACCACGTACATTTTGATGCAGTTTTTTTTTTCTTTTTGGACTATTATTGATTTTCCCACACGCACGCACACAAACACAAAAGCTCACGACGGACTCACCCGCCTTGTTGCGCGTTCTATTTGTTGCGCCTTCGCCTTCGAGGACGAGGACAACAACAACAACGACAGCGTCCCACCAACGTCCTTGCACAATTCTGAAAACAAGTGGAGCAACAACAACAGCAAGACCTGCGTACAAAAACAAAGGCGTTGGCGGAATGGAGCAAAGCTGCATGAAACACAACGCGAGCAACAAACAATAAAACTGTTTCCAGTTGCCTTAATATTCGAACCAAACGAAGCTAAAGTTAATGAGATTTGCAACAATTAAAAAAAAACTAGCGAGTCTGTGGCTTGGACAGTTGCCACCGTGTTTTTGGAGCCAAGGCTGCCACCTTGTTTTGCCAAAAAGAGCACAACAAAGAAAGTGAGAAAAAAAGAGCAACTGAGCAATAAATAACAATTTAGATGGAACTTGTTCACTGTCACACTTCAGTGAGCAACTCTTGTTTGTTCACTCACTCATGAGCAACTCAACACTGGCTAGCAAGAGCAAACGTGAAAGAAAGAATATTTTTTTAGCTAGTTGTAATTGGCAAATTTTTAGTTTATACATACATTTAGTGCATATCATTTAAGCTACAGTCCCGCATCCAACCATGCAGGTAATTTTGACGTTCGCTCAGCACTACGACATCGCTACTTGCAGTCGCATAGTCTCGGTTAATATAAAATGCATCTGCCGATAGCGAAGCGTAGGCAAAAGAGACACGCAATCAAATGAATATTTTGTTATTTCTGCTGTACTTGTTTGTTTGTTTATGTTTATTATTTTTTCACATATAGTGGGTGCCTAGGCTGCTGTTGGCGCTGTTCTGCAGCAGCGTCGTAGTCGTCGATTGCTTCTATGTGCCCGGCGTGGCGCCCGTAGAATTTGTGCGCGGCCAAAAAATCGATGTGAAGGCGGTGAAAATGACCAGCAGCCGCACACAGCTGCCATATCAGTATTATTCGCTACGCTTTTGTTATCCTAAGAATGGCACACTCATCTTTAAATCGGAGAATCTCGGTGAAGTGCTGCGCGGTGATCGCATTGTGAACACACCCTACGAGGTCCAAATGGCTGAGAATATCAATTGCAAGCTGCTGTGCAATCAAAAGGATCTTCCCATTACCTGGACCAAAGAGGACTCGGCAACGGTCGCTGAGCGCATACAGCACGAGTATTTTGTGCATCTGCTCGTTGACAATTTACCAGTGGCAACGCGCATTGTCAACGTCAACAATCCAAATGATATCACCTACGAGCATGGATATCGTCTGGGCCAAGTGGATGGCGACAACATTTACATAAACAATCATCTAAAATTTATACTTTCCTATCACATGTACACTAAGGATAAATATCGTGTGGTCGGCTTTGAGGTGTTGACTGGTTCAGTTAATCATAAAGAGCTCAAATTTGAGGATGACACGTGCAATTTTCCTGATAACCCGCGTCCACAGCTCGTGAATCCGTCGGGAGAAACGAAACTCTATTTCACATACTCTGTTGTATGGAAGGAGTCCAAGGTGAGCTGGGCCTCACGTTGGGACATCTATCTGGGCATGCGTGATGTGCAGATCCATTGGTTCAGCATCATCAATTCGCTGGTCGTCGTATTCTTCCTTTCGGGCATACTGACCATGATCATGATACGTACGCTGAGGCGTGACATTGCTCGCTACAATACGGATGATAATATCGAGGATACACTGGAAGAAACTGGCTGGAAGTTGGTGCACGGTGACGTCTTTCGTCCACCCAAAAATACGCGACTTTTCTCCGCTATCATTGGCAGCGGCATTCAAATCTTCTTCATGGCAATGATAACTATATTCTTTGCCATGCTGGGCATGTTGTCGCCTTCATCACGCGGTGCTCTCATGTCCTCCGGCATCTTTATGTATGTTTTCATGGGCACTATTGCTGGTTACTATGCAGCGCGGCTCTACAAGACAATGAAGGGAAAAGAGTGGAAGCGTGCGGCCTTCCTCACAGCCACCTTGTATCCGGGAATTGTCTTTGGGTAAGATGCAGATTAACACTCCAAAATGGACTTGATTTAATTTTGAGCTTTCCATAGCACTGGCTTCTTTTTGAACTTCTTCATTTGGGACAAATCCTCGAGTGGCGCTGTGCCCTTTACCACAATGATCTCGCTGCTGTTGCTTTGGTTCGGCATCTCGGTACCGCTGGTTTACCTAGGCTTCTATCTGGGTTATCGCAAGCAGCCGTATCAGCATCCTGTGCGCACAAATATGATTCCGCGCCAGGTGCCGACACAACATTGGTATATGAATGCCGCATTAAGGTAGATATGACTTTTTGTCTTAGTTGAACCAATGTTTAAACGTTGAATCTCTTTCCACAGCACTCTGATGGCTGGCATTTTACCATTTGGAGCCGTGTTCATAGAGCTCTTCTTTGTTTTTACGGCCATTTGGCAGAATCAGTTCTATTATTTGTTTGGTTTTCTGTTTTTGGTCTTTTGCATTCTGGTTGTCAGCTGCGGTCAAATCTCAATTGTCATGACCTACTTTCAGCTGTGCGGCGAGGTAAAATGGAATTTGTTAATACGCTATTCAAAATCTTTATCACTTACTCTTTTGGTCTTTGCAGGATTATCGATGGTGGTGGCGCAGCTTCATCGTCTCGGGTGGATCGGCTGTTTATGTGCTCTTCTATAGCATATTTTATTTCTTTACCAAACTAGAGATTACAGAATTTATACCCACATTGCTTTACTTGGGCTACACAGGTGAGTTTTAAATGTTATATTCATAAATTATTGAATCAGTCAGTAATGTTGTTTATTATCTAAATAGGTCTGATGGTACTAACGTTCTGGCTGCTGACCGGATCCATTGGCTTCTTTGCTGCCTATGTTTTCATACTGAAAATCTATGGTGCCGTTAAGATTGATTAAATAAGTTTCTCATTTACATAACGCTGCACACCAAACTATCCCTGCAATATAATTTGATCTTAATAATTATTGCCTATATATTATAAATATTTATATGTGAAAGTCTAGCAATTGTACCAAGCCCTGAACTGTCCAAGGCCATGCGTAATATTCTGTTTGAATTGTACTCTCAAATCAACTAATTGTGCTATAAGTTTCCTTTTGCCCAGCTGCTAAGCTTTTCACTAAAAAAATGACAAAAAAAAAAAAAGATACGAAACTCGACATCCAATGGGGAAACTTAATTACTAACGTCAATAGTATTTCCTTGGGGGTCACTTAGGATGCATTCTCGTAATGCCTAATTTATATATGTATGTAAAAATCCTAATCTAAGCTAAAACATAAAAACAAGAAATCTAATAAACTAAGCTAAGTTTAAATGGCAAATAAGTGATTAAAGTAAATAGATAATGGATATACTCAAATAATGTTAAGTTTCTGTTTAAATTAAATATGTTGTTTACAGCCCATGTTTATAACATAGCTTAAAACGCTGTCAACAGATGTTCCAAGTGCACCATTTGGATTGCTTCGTATTTCCAACTTACTCGGGTTAGACACACCCAAAACTCTAACAATAACTCCGCATAATGTTCAAGTTAATTGTGCTGATTTTATTTGCCTTGGCATTTTTATGTTTTGAAACGGTTTCTTCCGGCTTTTGGAGTGAATATTATCATGTGATTAGTAAACAGATTTAGTGATTCAAAGTATAGTTTATTAATATGTGCCACTTACAGAAACGCGAGCGTACAGACAAAGAGAAGGTCCTATCAAATGTCAGTTTCGCACTGTTCTTATTTGGGGAGACTTTTGCCCCATTCCGGCCTCCCCATGCAGATAGACGTGATATGTAGAGAATTATTTATGTTTTATTTGCTTGTATTTGTTATTGATCAACTAAAACTATGTAATTTGACATAGCACAAAACTAATTGTTAATTTATTTATTTGCGTTCTTAGTATTTTACACAGAAATGGTTTTAAGCTAACTTGTAAAATATCTAATTAGATCGAATCGTATACACATTGTCATATAATCTGCAGTCTAAACATAATAGTATCTAATCATTTATTTTAGTTAATGCACATTCAATACGTATTTAAAATGTTTTTTCCTTTTTGTAGTTTTTCATTTGCTTAGCTTGGACACGACACGAACCTATATTCAATGTGAGCATTTCTTTAACATAGAGTAATAAGTAATATATTGTATAGCACTAGAATTAGGTATATAAACCATTACAACTTTTATGCTTAATATTGCTAGTCGGAATGAGAGTTACTTAGAGTCTACATTAATTGCTAAATCGAAAACAAATCATTTTTAATTGTTGCTGTCCTCCATTCTCCATTTGCCCATATTCTCAATGATCTCAGTTGAAATTGTTTGAATCGGTTTACCTCAGTGGGTTCCGATTCCTTAAACGCTAGCGATTCCGTTTCGTTTTACGACTCACATTTCCCTCGATGATAATCTACGCACGCAAAAGAATTCAAAATTTTGATGAAATCATCGAGTATACTTAAATTTAATATGATTAATCCTTCGTTTATAATATAATTTCGAGAAAAGTTATTTAAATGAATCTATTAATTTATTGGCATTTGTCTGCGTCGTAGTTCCGCTACAACTTCGGAAAAGGATCCCAATGTTCTCGCAAATGGTCGCGGTTTCACAGTGACAGTTTCGACAATTCGCACTTTGTTGCGATGAACAATCGGATTAGCAGGACACTTGAATTGCTGTGTTGTTCAGGATGGGTTCGATTTGTTGGTAGTACCTAGAATCTTATTATATGTATGAGTACAAATAAATACCTGAAGTATCTGGCTGGCCTCAAACGCTGTGCCAGGCAACAGTATAACCGGCGAGCTGACGTTGCCCGCCTCCACGCACAGCATGTTGGGGAACTCATCATCGCCAAAGTCGCTCATTTCTCGCGAGCGATCAATCCAGGGATTCCAAATAACTGGAAAACGAGCAAGAGACATGATAAGTATTTGGACTCTCTACATAAAAATATACATAACTATAGGACACCAAAATTAGTGACAGGACTTCGGATACGAACAATTGAAATGTTGCAGATTACAGACTCGGAATAAATATTACATTTGCTTTAGTGTTTTTTTTCAGTGATTAGAACTGTTACCAAAACCGTAACCGTTAACCGATTGAAATTGGTAGCCATAACTGTAACCATAACCGAAACAAAAATCTTTTATAATATCGAAACCCGATTCATGGACAACGGTTAATTTCAGTTCTGTCAAGCATAAAATTCTATCATCGTTTTTTAAAACTAAATATAATTTTTACTTTTGGTCTAATTCAATTTATATATTTACCTCAATAAAAAGAGCTTAGTATTTGAATATTTGTTTTCGAATTTACATATCTTTAAAAATTTTCAAAATTTGTTTTGTAAACCAAAATCATACCGATATTTCAAAACCGAAACGTACAAAAACCCGGTAACTGTTACGTAACCGATAACCGAAACGGAAATCCTAATAGCGACGCCGTGACTAAAACCGTTTCGGTTTTTTACCGAAGTAATCGATTTAATATAAGATTCGGTATTTATCCCTGATTTGTATCATATCTAATCTTAATTTTCTTTTGCAGAATGAGAAACGGGGTCTCCCAGGGTTTAACGCATTGTTGTTAATTAATTGATTAAACAAATTAATAAAAAACATTAGTTACCCGTGTCGGGAAAATTGTATTTGTGCAGCCTCATCTTACGGCCGGACACCACATTGGTGATCACGTGCTCCTGCGGCGTGTGCTGGTAGATGCGATCAGTCCACTCATTCACGGTTACCACCTCGCGACCCTCCTGTTCATGAATCGGAATTAATATCTTGATTGACATAATTAATACTGTTTACGTTTACCTGATACAAGGCGCCCTCTCGGGTTTTGTCTATGAAATGACAGCCTTGTAGACCCGTTATCTGACATCTTCGGACATCTGGGACTTTCAGATAGGTGTGGAGCAGCATATTGAAGGTAAAGCTCAGATCCTTGCTGGGATTGTAGACGCCAATGTGAAAGTGCAGCTCCTTCTCACGCAATATCAGACGATAAGTAATGCGAAATCTGTAAATGTTTTATGAGATTAATAGTCTTTCAATATTAAGGATTGATGTTTAATCCTACTGATAGTTCCATATGGAGCGCGTAAACTCATTGTCCATTAAAGAAAATATTGCCTCCACATCACCATTGTGAAGACGCTCTGGTGCACGCTCCAAATGCCACCGTGTGATTCTAGCAAATCCATGCTGTGGCCCAAAGGACCAAGGGCCAAATTGAGCTAGATATGAGCGAAATATTATGAGAATTAGTTTGATTCGCATTTTAAATGGTTATAAACTTACGAAAGACAAAGGGTATGCCACCACGTATCGCCTTCTTGCCATCAAACGAGGCCAGTTTGCTGCAAAAGGCAAAAGATTCGATTAACTCTGGCAAGGGTCTGTGTCTGGGTCTAAGTTTGAGTTTTTAGCCCTCTCCAAGAAACTGACAACTGGCAGGCCAAAAGCTTTTGAGCTGACAAAATATTTTTCAAGCATGGCCAGAAAAACACAAGCAGACATTCAGATATTTCTAAACCAAAGAAGAAGAACTTCTCGGTTCTCGACGCACAAAAAAGTGTCTGGCAATTGCCCACTTTTTGCTCAATGATTCGTCAGTTTCATCTTTAGGTTTCTGTTCCTGTTTTTTCTTCCTTCTTTTTTTTGATTTTTTTGTGTTTTGCGCTAATTTGCCGACGCATCCATCAAGTGTCTCCTGCTCCTGTGCCTGGGCAATTGTGTCATTAATATTGTCAGGTTGCAGTGTTGCACATGCAACGGATCCGTTGGACAGGTTTGTGGAATCCATTCAAGTGGCATTTATTGTGGCAGCTCTTTAGTTGCATTAGCCAAATTATGCTTTAAATCTGCTTCTGTTTCAGTTTCAGTTTTAGCCAAGTTTCGAGTTCCTGGCACACGTTAACTCCTTTGGCTCCACAAGCCGCACACAAAAAATTCTCCAGGTTTTTGCCACAAAAACTCAACTTGCAGCGGTTTTTGTTCAGCATTTCAAAGTTGCTCCTCGCTGTTGCTGGGTTTCCAAATGCCAAAGAGACGACAACTGGCAACTGCCAACTGGGCGCAACAACAATAATACGAAAAAAGCAGCAACGCAATGTGTAACGAACATTCGGACAAACAATCAAAAAGTTGAGAAAAACGCAGAGCAAAACTAAGAAAATTGGTAAGGAAAAAAGGCATAACACTGCTGATAGACAGAGTGTTACCCTGTAATTTACAAGATATTCAAGAGATCTAAATTCAATAAAAACATATTCGTCAATTTAGTTTAAAAAGTAGTTAAGGTATAATAATAATGTTACGTATATGTTGTAAAAATAGGATATTAACATGAACCAATAAATACTGCAATTGTAGTGTAAATTATAAAATATTATATATTAATAAGAACAAAAAAAAAATATAAATCTCTGTTTATAATCCGATATTTGTTTAAAAATTTGGGGTAACTTTTAGATTATGTATTTTTTAAAGAATGTTGTTTTCTTTTCTTGTAAATCTCGTATTATCTTTATCATTATAATTTTTGAAAATATGGCATACCTGATTTCCAATTTCTTTATAGTATTTATGTATTTTAAAGCAATACGTAAATAACAATATATGATATTTAAGCACTCCATGTCTAACAGTTGGAAAAAAAGACAACTGTCAACTTGGCCACTAAAATGTCAAATATGCGCCACTGTGCGCAAAATGTACTCGTACATGGCACATCATGTAGTCGTAGTCGGGATTTATCGATCTAGATGCCGCGCCAAAAACTCCATTCATAAAAACCAGCACATTGTTTGACTTGTTGTTGTTGTACGAGAATAGGAGGACGACGTAGGCAGCAAAACAGTGAAAAACATCGGCCCTCAATGGAGAAGAGAGCAAGTTGCCCAGTCCATTGCCTGTCTGCTTGTGCATGTGCACTAAGTTCTCTCCAAGCTCTCTCTTTCTCTCTCCCGCTCTCACTCTCTTTTTTTTGCGTCTCTTGTTTTTTGGTGCGATTCGTTGGTTGCTGTTGTTGTTGGGGCCAGATTGTTTTTGTTGGAGAGCATCATACAAAAACATTTTGCCGCCAAACAGAATGGCAAAGGCTGCTTTGCCCAGAGTTGCCTCCCCTCTTTCGCAGGTCATCCTTTGTGGCCAGCTCTCGTGCATTTGTATTTTTGTATTTGTATTTGTGTGTATGTATGTGTGAGTGAGTGAGAGTCCGTGAGTCCGTTTGAAAACTTTTCAGCAAAACACTTTTTAGGTTGCATGCCGTTAGTTACCGTGGACTTGCGTAAGTTGGTTGCTTCGCTGCATCTTCAATCGAGCAAACGGTTGAACGGTGCGCTCTGAGCTTAAAGCGCACGCCAATGCGGCGAATGCGTAATATTTAAAAGTCAATTCAGCTGCTTACCTGACAAACAACTGTTCCTGATTATTCACACGCCAGGACACAACTGTCGCACCTGAAAAGACACAACAGAATATAAGGTTTACAGTGGCAACTACAAACTCGCATTTTCCTTTAAATTTGCACAAATTTAAAATAAATGTAAGAGAGCAAGTTTTAAACTTCTAATGAAGCATGCCTTTAACTCAAGTTCAATTAACCTTAATGTCAAGCAATTTGAATTTAAAATTAGCGCTTTTCGTTATTGCACTGTTCGGTTAAAGTAAGGAAAGTCAATTATGTAATATATAGCAATTAATCTGTAATATCTTTCGATGACGGGTATCACAGAAATCCTTTTCATCCCTGTCAAATGCAGCACTAGAAATCATATAAAAATTCCTAAGCCATATGCATTCCCCTTTTATTAACTTATATCGAATATTTAGCGTTATTTCACCATTTTATTAATACATATATAAAATTGAATTGCATGTTATTTATACAATACATTCTAAAAACAAATGGGAAAGACTATAGTCGAGTTCCCGACTATAGGATACCCGTTACTTACTTTAATGAGTTTTGAAAAAATTTTATTGCATGCTTTTAGGAACTTATATTCTTTAAAAACGTTAGCTAGCCATTACCACCTTTCTATTTGTCCGCTCTTGTTACGGTTTAGTAGAATGATAGGTAATAATGGTAGTTAATTAGTAAAAAATTCCTAATTTCTTTAAAGCTGTGCGTGTGGTGATTTTTTGCGATTTAAGGACGCGGAAAGGAGCGTGGCAAAAATTTGAAACAAACTTGACATGCGTGGGGTTCATAGAAGTCTATGTGCCAAATTTGGTTACTCTAGCTCTTATAATCTCTGCGATCTAGGCCCTCACACGGACAGACAGACGGACAAGGCTATATCGACTCGGCTGTTGATGCTTATGAAGAATATATACATATATGTACTTTATAGGGTCGGAGATGCTTCCTTCTCCCTCTTACATACATTGCAACTAATACAATATCCCCTTTTACTTATTTTTATAAGTAACGGGTATAATAAATTTAAAAGTTCGCAATTTTATGATATTGTAGTTTCTTTTAATAATTTAAAAAAAAAGAGAACTAAAATGACGGATGTTTTTTTTTTGTTTTTTGTTTGTGCGAAAAAAAAATTGACTCGCCCTTACATACATACACACAAGGCTATATCGACACGGCTGTTGATGCTGATCAAGAGTATATATACTTTATAGGGTCGGAGATGCTTTCTCCCTGTTGCATACATTTGAACAAATACAATATCCCATTTAACTTATTTTTATAAAAAACGGGTATAATAAATTATTCTCCTTATTAACTTTCAGTGGTCAATTGAAAGTCTTTTCAGAAAAAATGTTAACAATTTCGAATCTTGATAAAAATTAAATTTCCGACTTTTTTCTTCTACTTTTTAACGTCAGTCACTTTAAGAAGAATCTTTGAGCAGTGCAAGTGAGCAAATACTTTACAACGTGATATGTAAATCAAAGATAAAGTTTGAATCAATGACTCACACACACACACACACTTACACTCTTCTAGCCCACATACATGTGGCTATGTTTGAGTCTTGACTGTAAGTAAACTGGCTGACAGACGGGAAACGGGACAGAGGCTTTGAGTCTCCCAGTTCCATCTACAGCTCCAGTACAGTTAGAGCTATGGCTATCGCCATTGACTATTGGGTGGGTGCACCACAGTTTGCCGAACAGTTTCACTTACGTGTGGGCGTCTGACGGGACGGGGCCCGGTTTTGGCCCAAGCCTTATGACGTCTAAGCAGAGTTAACAATTTAAAGTTTTTGCTAAGCAAATTTTTGAGTTTTGAATATTAAGCAAAAACAAGAAAATATATATACAAACAATAATAAAGGTGGGTAAAGTTGTATGTACTAAGGCAAAGCGCACTCAAAACTTGTCGTAGTGGAATTGGATTGGATTGGATTGAAATTGCTTGGCGTCTCTTTTTTGTGGTGGCAAATGTGTCTCTGACTGTTGCTCAAACGACGACGTAACGTGGGCAGAACGAACGAGTCGTAATTGTTGAAAGTGCGCTCAGTACATACATGAGTATATATATGAGTATATATCGTATATGTATAAATAACGCCTAATCGAAATGTGTGGCGAGTAGGAGCCGAGCAGACTTGACGATCGCAGCGGCCATTTGGCTAGTTGCGCGCATGAAGCAATAAGTATAAGGAGTTCTCGTCGGCAAAAAGCAGTCCCTTGACTATGCTAACAATAAGTGCGAGTGAAAAGGCTCATCGTAGTGAGTGTGAGTGAGACGACAATAGAGTGCGTTGATTAACCCTTAGATGGTGCATGGGGTTTAAAGTTGCCTATGTAATAAAAAGAATTGAATTTTTTTTTTTTATTTAATTTTTAATAATTTTGAATAGAAAATTAAGCGTTGTTTTTGTTTTTGTACACATATTTTTTTGTTTAGGTTCTTAATTCTAAAATAAATTCTAATTTTAAAACAAAACTTTTTTACATCTAATTTAATATTTACGTTCTGAGCAGCCATTAAAAATTTTTCGTGAACATTTTTGGTTGTATTAAAATGTTCTTTAAGAACATGTGAAAATATAATTTCCAGCTCCTTGATTTTTTCTTTTTACGCCTTGCACGTGCTTGAGGCAAAAATTGCAATAACTCATTTTTCACCTTTCACGTCAACAAGCAAGCATGCACTGAAGCATTAAGGGACAAAAACCGAACGACTTGGCAGCCGACGAGACCTCCTTATGTTATTGCTTCATGGTTGCGCATATCCCAAAGAGATCATTGGGACAAAACTGATAAGATACGTTTACGGTTCGGTTACGTGGCCACTTACGACTAACTGGGCTATTCATGTGTCCAAAAACAAAACAACAACAACAACAAAAGCATATTAACAAGGTTAACAAGGTTGTTTATACTCGTAGTACTAATGATAACCTCTAGAGGTCGCACAAATTGTCGAGCGTCAGCAGCAAACGAAGCTCAAGTTTTGGTGGCTTTGAAGCTCTATAAAACGAAAGTCCAAACAATTTAGTAGTTGGCAAAAAAACAAAAACATTGCTAATCATGCGCTATAAATAACGCCAACAACTTTTTAAAAGCTCCAAACAACACCGAACTGAAGATATAAATATGTAGATACATATATATTTGCTGCAAAATATGTTATTTCTTTTAGTCTTGTGTTTTACTTAATTATGATTAATTATTATTTTTGGAGTCAAACGCACACACACACACGCTCGATTACTTACCATGCAAGTTGATTGTGCATGTTGTATTATTACCACGATCCAATACAACAACACTAGTCGCTGCCACGGCAGCCGCTGTCGTGGCCATTTTGTTATGAGTAACGGTTTCTCAAGTTTCTAGTTCTATCTTTGAAAATGGCTGATCGTCCCAAATTTGTAAGGACTTTAAGGTATAGCTGTCTATGTAAATATATTTATGTATGCTTGCTTATATTTTTTTATTTATTTGTAACAGCAGTATCAAGGCAATTTTTTTGTTTGAAAATGTTATGCATTGATATATTCCGTATATTCTGTATACAAAATCATGTGCAAACACACATACACACACACACACACTGTTCACGCAAAGGCGGCCTCATATACGCGCGCACTCACATACACATACGAAGCGCAGCTTGAGTTTTTGTCAATGAATAAATACGTAAAGAAAAAACTCGTGCAAAAAACGTTGAGACACAAAGAAGCGCAGACCGCGCTTATGTTGTAGCGTTAACAACCGACCGATTGAAACTAAAAGCTTATATCTCCAGCTGACGCAAAGGTGGCGCAAAACTTGCAAAATTAAACGAAAGCTTAGACCTAACAGCTGATACCTGTTTTCTTAATCGATAGCTAGAATCGCTATTGAAATCGCCGTTTGTAATCGATTAAAAGAATATCTCTAGTGATTCATCGATGTGTTTTTACATCACTAAAAAAAGAAGAAGCATTCCTTCGTGAAATTTTGGACAATAAAAAATAATAATCCAAAATTTAGTGCGAGCCGAGACAATGACGAACAAAACGCCAAAGTTCTATAAGCTTGACATTAACCGCACCGAGTGGGAGATACCTGAGACCTACCAAAACCTCCAGCCAGTCGGACAAGGTGCCTATGGCCAGGTGTGCAAGGCGTTAGTGCGAGGCACCAACACAAAGGTGGCGATTAAGAAGTTAGCCCGCCCCTTCCAGTCGGCAGTGCACGCCAAACGCACGTACCGCGAGCTGCGTCTCTTGAAGCACATGGATCACGAGAATGTCATCGGTCTGCTGGACGTTTTTCATCCGGGTCAGCCAGCTGACTCTTTGGAGCAGTTCCAGCAGGTTTACATGGTCACCCACCTTATGGACGCCGATCTGAACAATATAATACGAACGCAGAAGCTGTCCGATGAGCATGTCCAGTTTCTGGTTTATCAGATATTGAGAGGCCTTAAGTACATACATAGCGCTGGTGTCATCCATCGTGATCTGAAGCCATCGAATCTAGCCGTAAATGAGGATTGCGAACTGCGCATTTTGGATTTCGGTTTGGCGAGACCCGCTGAGAGCGAGATGACGGGATATGTGGCCACACGTTGGTATCGCGCTCCCGAAATCATGCTCAATTGGATGCACTACAATCAGACTGTGGACATTTGGTCCGTTGGCTGCATTATGGCAGAGCTGTTGACGGGACGCACCCTGTTTCCGGGCACCGATCACATACACCAACTGAATTTGATCATGGAGGTGCTGGGCACACCCAACGATGAGTTTATGAACAAGATTTCATCGGAGAGCGCCCGCACTTATATTCGATCGCTGCCGGTGATGCCGCGTCGTAGTTTCCGTGATGTGTTTCGAGGCGCTAATCCGCTGGCCATAGATTTGCTTGAGAAGATGCTGGAGCTGGATGCTGAGAAGCGCATTACCGCTGAACAGGCGCTGGCTCATCCCTATATGGAAAAGTGGCATGATCCCAGCGATGAGGCGACATCGACGCTGTACGATCAAAGTTTCGAGGAGAACGAGCTGCCAGTGGAGAAATGGAAGGAGCTCGTGTTCACCGAAGTCCGTGCCTTTAAGCCGCCTCAGGCTTTTGCCGAGCTCTTGCCGCAGGCTCAATAGTAAACAACAGATGATAATCACACATACTTAATTAGGCAGCACAAAACGACGGAGGCGTTAACGAAAAGTCAATGAATGATGCTACAAATATTAGTTGTTAAATAGGGAGTCCAATCGTATTTCTTAACTGTTCTGTTTCTAAAACAAAAGCCGAAAACAGCCTTAATGTCCAGTTCAACTTTTTTTGGTGTTGGTGTTTAACTATACAATTGTATAAATGTAAATGTATGTAAACTTATGTACAAGTCTGCAAAGTCAATAGCTATAACTATATAAAAAAGCACATGCTCCACACTAATAAAAAAAGTGCTATTACAAACCAAAAAGATTGATCGATTTAAAGAGATTAATTTTATGGTCTACATCAGCAAATCCTCCAGATATCGTTCGAATTCCTGTTCCCGTGAAGGTTGCTCCTTGCTTATATCCAGCTGCTGTCTCCAGATTTGCTCATCAACAGCTTCGACGGGTTTCTCCGTTTCCACGGCTGCCACATCACTAGTTGTAGCTTCATTTGGTGCTTCTGTTTCCGGCTCCTCCAGTTCTTCATTCAGCTTACGTTTCTTGTGCCTTTTTTCTGCCTTACGTTCTTCCCTCTGTCTGCGTCGTTGGCGTTTATGTTCTTTTTTCTTTGTATGATAATTCAATTGCTCCGTATGTACGGGGCAAAGACGAACCTGTGAATAAAATTTCAATTGCAATTAAAGTCATAGGCGTAAGTATTTTGTCACTATTTCAAGTTAATTCTACTCATAATTTGAACTAACTTTATGTACATTTTAGCATCAATGGAAAGCTCATTCGAATTCCTTTTGAACCATACAAAACTTTCCTTAACCCTTTAGGTACATATTGAAATTCTCGAATTTTTTTAAACGTCTACTTTTCCAACTTTTTTCCTCGGTCTCCAGCAAAAATTGTTTTAATGCAAAAAGTTTCTTTTAACAATTCTAATAGCATTACAATTTTTCCAAATATCTCTTGGCTAGTATTTTTTATAATTTTTTTAAAATGACAAAAAAGGTTCTTTTTATATGAAAATGAGAAAAAAATTCTCATTTCGAAAGTAGACTTACAAAAGTTCGAAAATTTCAATAGGTACCTAATGGGTTAAGAAAAGTTTTAAATCATTCAAAAAGAATTCAAATGACCTTTAAATTGATGCAAAACCTTGCATGAAGTTCAAATTATGTGATGTTAAAATACTTATGCCTATGACTGTAGGTCAAGCCACATATTCACTGGATTTTCAAGACATCTCACTTACCTTTACCAATGCATTTTGCGGAGCACCTTCTTCGATGTATTTGAAGTTGACTTCCCAGCTGCGCAGTCCATCGCGTTCGCCACAATGGCGACTGCCGCACTGGAACTGCCCTAATCCCGTTACCACCTCCTGTTCGGTGCGCCAACGCAATGCGATTTTATTCTCCTTGTAGCGTGTGAGATCCGCTATGCAGTACTCTTTGAACAGCTTGCGGTAATAGCGCAATGCAAGACGCTGCTCCCAGCTCAGTGTGTCCATGTCAGCATCCTCCTCATCCCAAAGAAAACGATGATTTTCCCGGATCACATCAATGTCCCTTTTGTGCTTGCGAGATTCTCCTTCGGCTGTCGTAGGCAGCACATAGTGGCTTAGAATGTAATTGTGTCTTTCACTGTCGGAGAGCTTATTCAAATTGATGGGAAATAATGCGGATTTATTACTCATAGTTTGTTTGTTTTCTCTGTTAGAAAAATTCTCACAGAAATAATAATAAAAACGCCGATAATTGTTTTCTTTTTAATCTATTAAGCTATCGATTGTATTTTCGATACTATTTCTTTGTCAAAACTATCGATAAATTCTAATATCATTAGCGACCCCTTCGATAATTACAATTACAAAGAATTACATCGATTGTTACGAAATGATTATTATTTCGTACATTTATTCACACACGAAACAAAACAAACAAATAAAAATGCGCAATGTCGATTTGTGTCTGACAAGCACAGCTGTTTTACGTGAGGAGCACAACTTTGTGAGGAGCAGAGCTGTGAATGTTGTTTCCAGGGCTGAGGGCGGTTTGCTGCAGGGAAATTTCCCTTTCTTAGTATTTTTTAGTATTTCTCCTGTTTCCTTTGAATGGAATAATTTTGAATGGAAGAAGAAGTGTTTTTTCTCAAAAAACGTGGATGTCCAAAGTATAATTAAAAGCAGCCGAAAATCATTGTTTTGTGAACGATTTGGAGAAAAGCCCAAACTAAATTTGGTATTAAGATTCACCGCAGTTGGGTTAGTATTTTGGCATTTTAAATTAGTGGTGAATTGTGAGCAGGGAAATAAACCAATACTGCTTTTTCTTATGTTATAGCGGCAGACAGCAGATTGTGCAGCAACCAACAGCCGGCAGAGCATTATTTTGGCCAAGCGAATACGCAGGAGGGCGCCACCAGAGAATCGACTGGCCACCGCCTCTGGGTGGCCACAAGGTTTTTATGCCATTTTTTACCCACTTTTAAACATCAAAGTCAGGAAGAAGAAGCATAGCCCTTTTTGCCTGTTTTAAATACCCCTGCGTTACGCTTGCCGTGGCAAGTAGGGGAAATCCAACTACTCTCCGAATAAAAAAACATAAATACAATCACAGCACTAAATAATCACATAACAACTTACACACATACACATCATCCACACATTTTGTCGACTAAAACAACACACTGATGGATTGTTAATTTATTTATTTATTATTTAGTCCATTCATTATTTATTTATTTATTATTCATTAATTTATACATTTATTTACTTATTATTTACATACTTGTTTCTTTATTTATTTAATTATTTATTTATATGTTTGTTTAATTGTTAAACTTATTATTTATTTTTCCTAATTTTTATTTGTTAATTTAACTCCTTGTTGTTAACAGCCCCTGGGTCCCTTATAGCTCTTCTCTGACTGCTCGAGCGTTAGGTGGTGTTTAGGGTGTCTCAGTCCGGTTGTCCTTTAATCTGAAATGCACTGAAAATAGAATAGAAAAGAAATGTTAGGATTAATTAAATAAATGTCTCGTGATAAGTCATAATGAAACAATTTGAGTAAATACCTTGTTATGGGGTGAAATGGGCTGACGCACGGCTGGAGTGGCCGGAGTAGGGAGTTGATCTCATTTCACCATGATCAACTAATGGTAGGGTGGGCGACGCAGGTGCTGGCAGTTTGTCAGTGCCATAATTTCCCTTCTTTTCAAACAGGAACGCCAGAACAGATGACCGATGAAATTCAGTAACAAATAAATTGATGTTACCCGACTATCCGTGTATCGAGGGTCTTATCCATCCCTGGAAATGCCGTGAGCTAGCTGGCAATCGATATTCGGATGCGATAAACTGTCGGCAAGTAACACGATAACTTATGATTGTAGAAAAATATATGTGTGTATGTTATCGTATGAAATTTTCCCCTTCTGCCATCTAGAAATTTTAATCAACACAATAAACAAAGAATTAAGTACTTGTCTGTGGAGTGTGACTAAGGGGCCTTTATTTTTATTGTGCTTACATATTGCTTGAAAGAGCAAACCAATTTGTGCGATAACATTTCGATAAGTTATTCGAATGTAAAAAGGGGAAGTGAGAAAGTTTACGCCTTACATTTTTTCTGACTTGGCAAAATGATTTTCCGCTTTTGTGAATAAAAATAAGGAGAAGTGATCTAAAAACAACAGCAACAATGGCTTGCAGCTGTAGTCCATTGTTTTATGTGTTTTGGCGAAAGAATTGGTTGTATTTAAGCTACAATGCCATTCCATTGTTAATCATTCTATGCGGATGGACTCTTGTAATGTTTGGATATCTGTACGGAGTAAACAAATCGGTTTTCTACCCGATGGAAGTCTTTGAAACTAAAGAAGATGTAAGTAATAACATGTGTGCAATATTGATTATTATTCACCAATTACAGACCCACTATATATTCACATCTGTGTTGTGAAAGTTGTATGCACTGGTGCACAGCTCACAGAATAGAGTTGGGCATTTTAGTTCAATTTGCTGAATAAGTTCAATCGTTCATTTTTCAACAGTGAACTAAATCAGTCATTTAGTTCAGTTGGTCATTTGGTCAGTTGATGGACTACGAACGAAATGGTTTCTATTTAGTTGGTCCTGAAAGATGAATAGGCCATTTAGTTATTTAAGAACGATAAACGATTTGTTACGACTGTTTCTTGTTAGTGGAATGTAAAATGTGTTTAAAGTTTACAATTAAAATAGACGACAAATGCCAAATAGATTCCGGATAATTTTTTAATTTTTTTTGTTATACTTATAACAAAATAGAATAAATCGGTTTTGAATTTTGGGTTCAAATTTCCTATCACATTGTTAAAAACTTAATATATGAAATTGAAACATTGTTACATGTTAATAAAGAAGAAATTCAATTAAATTACGAAACTCCATGTATTGTATTTCTCTAATAAAATTAAAAGTTTAAAAAAAAAAATTACTGACCAAGTGCGAAATGAAAGATTTAGTTCATGATTGACTGAATAAGCTCATTAGTTTATTTTAATGACCCGTTCATTTGAACTTATTCAGAACGAAACGACACAACTCTATCACAGAACAGTGGCACGAAGACTCAGAACAATGTGAACGACAGATGCATACAAATCTGGCATACAGTGCAACAATAAAGTTTGTGTGCAGTCAGTATTTAAATTATTAAAAGTTTTCTAAGATAATTAATCTCAGTTGATCCATAAAAAACTAAAATTGGAATTTAAAAATATTTGTATTCCAAAATTAAATTTGTTAAAACTATTATTTGATGCACTGTATGTAGATATGTACAACGGAAATGTGTACACTGTACAAAAAGTTATTGTCAATGGTGATAAGATAGTGATGCACAATCATAAAGCAAATGCAAACAAACAAAATATATACAAATGCACTTACTTTAAATGCGCATATGTACATTAGAGTGGGTCAATTTGTGTGGACAAAAAAAAAAGGCACCTTGCGGGTATCGAGCTTCCGAGTTTTATTGAGAAACTAAGTATGTTTTGGTCATTTTAAGCACTTAAGAGAGGGCATAAAAAAAATTTGGTTTCACTTAACATTTTTTCAAGAAAAAATAAAATTTTTAAAATTAAAAAAATATAATATAAAATTAAAATTTTATTTGTAAAATTTTTTTTTCAAATTAAAAAAAAAATTGTATAAATAAAATTACAAAAATTGGCATTAATTTGCATTTGATCGTTAATTTACGCCCCTTTTAGTGCCACTCCCGCTCTAACTTTTCTTTACAAAAATGCTTTGAAGTATTGAGAACATATAGTTCAATTTTCAACCCGATATTTAACCTAGTTCAAAGGTTACATATGTTTGTTACCAACATCGGCGAAACGATGAAAATAAAGTTAAACTGTATCCTTAACTAAACTTACTAAGGTCATACCGCTTAAAAGACGGATCAAAAAATATTACCTTGTAGATATGATTTATAGTAATTTACTTGCCAAATTTGAAAATAATAAAATTATTTTAAATTTAATAATGCAATAAGACCGTTTTTAAAAATATTTAAGAAATTTAAAAAGACAATATTCGTTAAATTGTAAATTCTCTTTTAAGGAAGAAAAATTGTACTGAAAACAATTAATTATTTCGATGACAGTCTTTAAAACAAAAACCATTTTTGTCCTGGTTGACATTTTTTGGTGGTAAAATCTTAATTCTTTTTTTAGGATATACTTAAAGGGAATCTTCCTGAATTCGAGAGGATTTACTATGCACCAAATACGGACAATGTGAATTCGTTCATGAATGATCTGCGAGAAAAGTTACCGGCAGAAGGTAAGAGAAATATATTCAATAGTTAATTAAAAACAAAGTAAAAATTCATCCCTTCATCAATTTTAGATTATCAAGTGTTCAACAGCAGCACAGAGATGGAACTGGACATGGAGCAGCAGTGTAAGGGCAATTGTTTTGCTATTCACTATCAAGAACTGTCCGATCCCATGACTGGAGGTCGTTTTAAGTACAGTTTAAGCTCGAATCGGATGCGCATATCACCCAAGAAACGCTTTGTGAATGACGAGGATATTAATCACCAAATAGGTGTGTATTGTGTCTGTCTCATTCACCTTTGTTTGTTGTCCAGAACATCTTGCTTTTTTGTCTTGCAGACGACGATGAGTACATCCGTGAACATTTCCTGACCCTGCAGCTGATTCTCGATCGGCAATATATGATCTATACCAAAGTTTCTGCTGATTACAAGCTGTTACTCAACTCGATGCCTTACCTGGAGGTTATCGCCTCCGATAGCCAACGTGTTGTCAATTTTGGCATCCTATTGTTCATATTATTCAGTGTAATGCTGTTGAGCACTTTTGTGGTGCCCTTTGTTGAGGAGAAGCAGAATGGTCTTAAGGAGTTTCTCAACCTTGTAACTCCCATGAGCTTTTTGAATGGACTCACCTTTTTTCTCATACGCTTTGTGTGCTATTCAGCTTTTCTTGTGGCAACTATGAGTTTGGCATGGAAATACGAAGCCTTGGGAATTGGTTGCCATGCCTATATATTAACTTTATATTTGTTGTACATTATTGCAAACATGTCGTATGCCTATCTAATATCTGTCTGCTTTCATTCTGGTAAGTCTTGTCTTTGCTCTTATCAAATTTGTCATCATCTAGTTCTAATGCTTTCGTATTGCAGTGTTTTATGCCAAAATTGGAGGTCTGGTACTGCTCCTTGTACCTTATGTGTTTAGCTTTGTGCGCAACTGGTTAACACGAGTGTCTTTCTATCTGTTCTGTACGAACTCATTTCTGGAGGGCTTAGATATTTTGCAGACGTTCTCCAATAAACGTAGGTGACGTTTGTTATACATTGATGGCTTTATCTAAATTTATTCCATGCAGACCGCCAGTTTACGGGCGCTGATCTGTTTCGCTTCATCAAGGACGACGTCGCTTGTCTCTTTTGTGTTTATGCTGTGCTCATGTTCCAAATCTTTCTATATGCTCTGCTTTACAACTACTTTGTTTGTGTGTTTCCTGGACCTGGAGGTCTAAAACGCCCCTTTCTTTTCTTTCTAAATGTAAGTTAAAGCCTTGACCAAGGTGTATATATAATAACGTAAACATTCGACTTATTTTTAGCCCGAGACATACAAAAAACGCCAGCGCAATGAGTACACAACTTCCCCACGGGGCACACAGGCCATCATAATCAGCGATCTCTGCAAAATATTCAAGACAAGCAAGCGTGAAACACATATTGCTGACCATTTAAATATGACAATCAAAAACAAAGAGATCACCGTATTGTTGGGACACAACGGCGCCGGTAAAACAACCATGATGAACATGATTATGGGTAAGTTGAATTTTTATTACTTATTAATTCCTCATTACTAACAAGTAATCTTTATTGTTTACAGGACTCGTGCCAAAAGATTCTGGTAAAATTTGCGTTTGCAGTGAACGGGACGTCGCTTCGTATCGCCACCTGATTGGCTTCTGTCCGCAGCACAGTGTGTTTATGAGTTACATGACATGTCAACAACATCTCGAGTTCTTTGCCCAGCTGCGCGGCGCCACACGCTCCGACGCACGGCACTGGGCCGAAGAGACGCTACAGAAACTGAATCTCAGCGACAAAGCCAATGAATATGGCGAAAACTTATCCGGAGGCATGAAGAGGCGTCTATCGCTGGGCATTGCAATAGCAGGCAACACCAAGTAAGTGGTCAGGATGTAAACGGCAGTCCCAAACATCTGTGAGTTTGGTTGAGATATCTTCGGAAACAAAAAAGTTTGCCATTCTAAAGGATACTTTGCATCCGATCGTTCCTACGGCAGCTATATCATATAGTAATCCGACTTTGACCAAATTTGGTCAGGATGTAAAAGACAATCCCAAACATATAATCTGTGAGTTTGGTTGAGATATCTTTTGAAACAAAAAAGTTTTTTATACTAAAGACTACTTTGCATCCGATTGTTCCTTTGGCAGCTATATGATATAGTAATCCGACTTTGACCAAATTTGGTCAGGATGTAAAAGACACTCCCTAAAATAAAATCTGTAAGTTTGGTTGAGCTATTTTCTCACGAAATTATCTCACCTATGTTCTGTAAAAATTTGAGCTTTCTATCTTTTACCGTTTGGGCTACACTTTGCTTCTTAGTCAGTGAGTCAGGAAAAATAGTTTTATATATATATATAAAGATTAATCTAACACCATAGAAGAAGATTTTATACCCTTTACTTCCTATGGGATAAGACAATTATATTGAAATTTTTACATTCAAGTATTTGTTATAATATCTACATTGATTTATTTTCAGAATTGTAATTCTAGATGAGCCATCTTCTGGCTTGGATATCGAATCACGTCGCGAACTGTGGGACATTTTGCTGGCGTTGCGCAAAGAGAAGGCAATTTTAGTTACCACTCATTATATGGAAGAGGCAGAGGTGCTGGGCGATACCATCTGCATACTGGCCAATGGCAAGCTGCAGGCAAACGGTTCTCCACTTGAGCTGAAGCGCAAATTAGGCAGTGGCTATCGCCTCAAGCTAGAGGCGCATGAGACAAAATACCAGGACGAAAAAACCTTAGCCATCATTCGAGATTTCATACCGAATGCACGTGTACAGGTGAGCAATAAATATGAATGATATTTTATTGTTTGTGTCTCAAAGACAATCTCTTTCTTACAGAATATTGTAAAACCTACGATTAACATATGTTTGCCGTATGACTATCAATTGAAATTCCATGATATGCTACGCAGCTTGGAGGCAAGTAAGGTTGATCTGGGCATTGAAACGATTTCGATTACAGACACCACCCTCGAGACTGTTTTCCTGAAGTAAGCTGACCCACATCTGTTTTATATATCAATCGTATTACATTTATTCATTGTGTTCTAGTTGTGCCGGCGAAATGGATCAAGTGGATACACCTGATATTGGAACACGCAACGATGCTCCACTGCTGGCTACGCCGTATAAACGATTGCAACATAACACGCCGCATTGGTGGCAGCTCTGGGCTGCCATTTTCTACAAAAAGTTTACATTTCTATTTAATGAGTGGAAGTATGCCTTGTGCATGGTAAATAACACAACAGATCCCGCCTAAATACAATGTATCTATAATGCAAGACTAAAGTGCTGATAACCATCACGATGTTTTGTTGATCTGGCCGACGAGTTAAGCATCTATATAGAACTTGATAGTAAATATGTCGGAATTATAGCAACGACTTGTCCAAGACTAACCTTTAGTACGAAATTGTTTGATATTTCTTGAGATACTTCAACCAAGCTAAGAAATTATGTATCAAGCATTGTTTTACACATTCGAAATCGGACCACTATTTCACATAGCGTCCATAGAAAAGTTTGTTCGTGTTCGGTCGTGTTTATTTGGTAATGTCTTATACATTTTGACTGCATTTAATTGAAATCAGGCAACTAATTTATATAGCTAACATAGAAATGATCAGTTGGAAGTTAAATAAAGGGCTCTACTCTTTTTGTCTTGTGGAAGATCACTTTTCCATTATGTTTAAAATATCGTATCATTAATATTACAAAGAAGTGCTTTTATTATTTTCATATGTTAATATTAAATTAAATCCTTTCTCTATTATAGTTAAGCCTACCGCTATTTATCGTCACTGGCGTCATTCTGCAAATGCATGCCGCGTCCATAGTCACCAACGAGGCGCAATTGCCTCTCAATCTCGGGCAGCTGCGCACGGGCAGCGTTTACATTTACAATCCGACGGGTCAACATGCGGCAGTGGAGCAGCAGCTGCGTCAATTTATAAAACAGAGCGGTCTCAACGCCAAAACATTGACACCAAGTGCCAGTGAACCAAGCGATAACAGTACACGACAAGGTAATTTATATAATTAATTAAGATTTAAGCTTATAAAACGTATTTATACTCTTCACAGAGCTACTGCAGCTGCAGCGGGATAACTTGCCTGATTTTCTGGAAGACACCATTGGCTTGGTCGATATGTATGCGGATGGGCGTGGAACAGGTGACACGCCCACTTTGTCTATTTACTATGCTGGCAATCGATACCACAGCAGCGTCATGCTCGTCAATATGGTGGACACGTGCATGCTGCAGCTATCCAGCTCCCAGCCGACCACATCTATTGATACCACATATGTGCCCATTAAACGATTCATTACCGACGTCAGCTCATCCCGTCTCGAGTACTACGCGGTCTTTGTATCAGCTGCAATGTTCTTCAGCATGTTTTACCACATCTCTCTGCCATTTCGGGAGAATGCCAGTGGTTTCCGTCAGTTGCAGCCCATGTCACGTTACACCTACTGGTTCTCTACCTATGTCTTTGATATTATCATACATGGGATGCTCTGTGTGGCACTATTTCTGATCCAGCAGCTGATAATGCCTGGGGAACTGTACAAGATCGAGGACCTGCAGATAATAGTAATTAGCATATTCTTTTACGGCTGTAGCTATCTGCCCATTTTGTACACTCTGGGCAATAGCTTCAAGTCCATATCAACCATATCAACATATCTGCTGCTTATGCTTATCGTTTCGGGTGAGTAATCTTTATAATTATTTGAAAGTAGACTTCATCGTCATCTATTTATTAGTTTAGTTTAAAGCAGGAATGAAACCCGAAACGAATATCGGTTTCAGTTACGGTTTCGATTATGTTCGCATTTAGGTTTTCGGTTATCAGTTATGTAAAATCGTTCAATAAAGGTTTCGTAACGGTGAACCGGTATTTGAATGTTTCGGTTTGAAGTACCGGTATGGTTTCGGTTCACAAAAATAAAATTTCTTTGCAAAAATATAATTATATTAATAGAATAATTTAATAATTAAAAAGGCATTACTTTCTCAATGTTTAATTCACACATTTATTTCAGTTAGTTACATTTCAAAAATTTTAATATTTCATTCAGTGCCATAAAAATTCAATCATGAATATCACTAATAAAAATTCAAAATTAAATATAAGAAAATCAAAATTTTCAAAACTTTTCGTTTTAAATTATTTTTAACTTGTTTTTAAAAATTTTTTTTTTGATGTATGTAAAGCCGAAATAAATCCTTATAAATGAAACGGTTACTAAACGGTTATTTCGGTTTACAGACATTCGGGCTTAAGGTTTCGGTTCAATGAACATTTTTTTTTCGGTTTTGAATTGCAATAGGTCACGGTTACGGTTACGGTTTTAATCCCTGGCGCAAACCAATCTCATTTATCTTTAAATGATTCCAGAAATTGCGCCACTGATCACCTCTAACAATCTCGCTGCCATGAATCAGCACGCCACAAAGATTGGGTTTCTATGTTTTTTGCCCGACTTCAATCTGAACCATCAGCTGCGAATCATTAATGAGAATTTCATTAATCGAAATAGGAAATTGAGAGAATCCTCGATGATTGGTAAGGAAGACACGAGCACATTTTTTGTCTACGCGATATTTGTATGCGTCCTGGTCATGGGCTTCTTTGTCATTGTTCTGGAGCAAAAGTATTATCGCAAGCGAGTGCGTGATTTCTTCCAGGGTAAAACCTGTAAAGTACCACCGAAGAGCGTCAGCCGGACGCGCATCAGTACGCAGCTGTCACTCGATTGCCTTGACGACTGCACGCGTGAGTCGGAGCGTGCCAAGCAGCTGTCGGGCGAAGATCGACGTGCGGCACAAGATTATCCATTGATTGTCAGCAATTTGCGCAAGAGTTATGCCGGCAAACCGGCTGTCAACGGACTCGGTTTCGCAGTTGAGCGCGGTGAATGCTTTGGACTTCTCGGTGTGAATGGTGCCGGCAAAACGAGCACCTTTCAAATGATTGCCGCCAATTTGGTAATTGACAACGGCTGCATACTGATTGATGGCATTGATATACAACGGAATGAGGTGGCCTATCGCCAGCGATTTGGCTATTGTCCACAGTACGATGCACTGAATAAATTCATGACCGCCGAGCAGTGTCTACGTTTTATGGCACTTTTGCGTGGTCTAATTGCATCGAAGGATGACCCCGCTGGTGTCGAGTTCAATGTACACTTTTGGTTACAAAAAATGCACTTACTGAAGTATCGAAATGTGCAGGTGCGCTATTATTCGGGCGGCACAAAGCGAAAGCTGCTAGCCGCAATGGCTATGATCGGTGCTCCATCATTGGTTCTGTTGGATGAGCCGACAACGGGCGTGGATCCCATATCACGACGATTTTTATGGCAGTGCATCAAAGATTTCCAGGATAAGGATAGAACTGTGGTGCTCACATCGCACAGGTAAGTCCACTTTGTCTTTTTTAATTTTTATATCATATGTTGACATAACAATGCATTTTTTCTTATAGCATGGACGAGTGCGAGGAGCTCTGTAATAGACTGGCCATCATGGCGGAGGGCAAATTTAAATGCCTGAATAATATTTGCGCCCTTAAGCGCTTAAGCGGCTTTACCATTAAACTGAAAATGAATATTGATACTGAAACGGAGAACAATGTGATGACTATTACCAACACTCTAAAGGCTCTATTTGAGGACTTGGATCTGCGCGAGAGTCACGCTGGAACATTAACGTATTTTGTAAAAACTGAAGAGCACATACTTTGGTCAAATGTATTTAAGATAACAAGGGATTATCTGGAGGGCGAGCTAGGTGAACTTGTCGAGTATTACTCGGTGAATGAGTGCACTCTGGAAGATATATTCCTGAAATTCGACAAACAAAAGTCATCGTCACGGGCAGATTCGATCGTTAACTACGTTTGAATTTGCCCGTGACGCAATTATCATGAATCCACGGCCACACATTAAATTCATTGCTGTATATAAGGCACCACATTTCTTTAGAGCTTTTAAAGTAATTCTTCATTTTGGGATTTCAAACATTTTCATTTTTTTCGCCTAACAGCGCCGGGATCCTTATAATTGATGGTAGTAATTAATTTATTTCTGAACAAGACATATGATATATTGTATTTCGAATCGAATAAATATATATATATATATATATATATATATATATATATATATATATATATATACATATATAAATATATATTGTAACTAACAATTACCTGTTTTTTTAATTTCTATATATCTGGGTTTACGTCTATGTAAGTCCTGTTTGTCGGACGATTGCTTCAATAATAACTATTCTTTTGATATCAATTTTTACGGAAAATTTAAAAAAGACATTTTTGTTAGTTTTTTTCTGATTTTACAGCTAGTCCTGAAGTTCTGGAATTAAATACTATAAGTTCACCCCACATTCGTAAAATTGCTCATGTGGCAACTTCGCCACGCAAACTTCATTGTTTTAGATAAAAAAATATTTTTTTTTGTTTATTAATGTTGGTCTCTATTGAATTTCTATTTAATTAACAAATTAAAAAAAATTGACTTAATTTCGCGCCGCTCCGAACGCTCGATAGGTTGTGGGGGTCTGCCGATAGACTGGACCGAATCGACAGGTTTGCATCACAACGCTCTAGCCGAGTGATAAACCTACACTCATCATGAGAGTTATGACCGCTAGATGTCGTTATTGTCAGTTCACTATAGAAAATAGTTTTTTTTTTATAGAGTTTTCTCTAGCTAATTGCAGACGGTCACACTGATATACCTATATCTTCCACTTAGTTTACTTGAGAGCATGCGCTATTTTACTAGGTAAATATAAATAAAATGCTTTAAGTCATCTTAATAATCGATTTCTACATGCATCGATGTTTTTCCAGGTCCACTTCGATATCAAATATCGCTATATATTTTACTCAATTTCGATATTTATCGATTGAGTAGATTGAATGAAATGAATAAGTAATAAACGAATAAAGAGCTGACTCGTTTGTTCAATGCAGTAGTGTTGGGTAAACATTGCTCATTTAGGTGAACATGTTCACTTGTTCTATTTTTTTAGGTGAGTCAACCCACTCAGATTGCTCACATGTTCAGTTGCTCAATTGCTTCATTCATATTGCTCACTAGCTCAGCTATTCACTGAGCTATTAATTCACTGAGACCCTCACCCAACTAATTGAAAATATCATACGTTACGTTTACAATACTTCCATTTAGCTTGTTGACTTCTGACGTCTTCGAACTGTGTCCATACTTTGTTATACTTTTTGATAAGCGACATTCTGAATTCTTAACATGAGTATTTAGCTTTGACACTAATCCAACAATGTGTATTTTCAAAGAAAGAATCTACGCAAATACCCTAAGAGTGCGCAATTGTAACAACTGAGCAACTGAAAAAAAACAACAACTGAGCAAAAAAGAGCAAGTGAGCAATAAAGAGCAATTTGGGAGGAACATGTTCACTTGCTCACTTCAATGAGCAACTCTTTTTTGCTCACTCACTCATGAGCAACCCAACACAACAATGGAGTAAATTGTTCCAGTGAACTAATTCCATGCGACTCGATACAATTATTATTTCAGAATCGATGCTAACCAAGCGTAGACTCATAAGCAAAGTAAATGGCGCGTAGCAAAATTTGGAAATACTACGATAAAATAGATCTTCAGACAGCACAATGCCTGCTATGCGAGAAGATTATCAAAACCTGCGGCAACACCTCCAACCTGATGAAGCATATGAAGACGCATCCAACCATGTAAGACCCCGTCCATCTTAATCTTCACGCAAACTTATGAATGCTTGTTTTGCTTGCAGAGATGTAAATGACCATCAGTCGATTGTGGTGCGCGGCATGCTGAAGCGGGAGACGAATTCCACTAGGAATCGGGGTAGAAGGATATCAAAGTATGTCTCGGTGAAGCTCAAGTCGGAGTCCAATGCGGCGGACACATCGAACGAAATGGATGTGAACTTGATTGAGTTTGTGGACCCGGAGGCGCACGCAGCTTTCGAGAGTGTGGTGAATGAGGAGACATATGCCAACTGGGCGAAAGCGGACACCGAGTCAGCCGCCGAGACAGTTAGTGCAGCTGACATTATCGAATTTGAGCCGAAGGTGGTGCAGGATCATAGCGATCAAATGCACATGCCAGATGATGATGCTTTGCCCGATCTTGTCGAATTCCAGTGAGTATCCTCCCAGATGTATAATTATTTAAATTTGTTTAAGGCAATATCTTTGTTGCAGCAACTGCCAAACTGTGCGCAATACCACAACATACCAGGATAACCTGGCATATTTTGTGTGTCGCGACAAGCATCCACTGAAGATCATCCAAGGCGAGGGCTTCAAGCGGCTAACACAAGTGCTCTGCCCGTCGTATCAACTGCCCAGCGTGGAGCAGCTTGGCGAGCGCATAGCTCAAAAGGCACAGGTGCACACGGCGAAGGTGCGACAGCAGTTCGCCAATTTACAGACACTCTCACTGAGTTGCGCCATCAACACAACGGCGTCGGAGGAGGTCAGCTACCTGGAGGTGGCTGCCCATTACTACGAGGGCGTGCATAGACGATCTCGCACCTTGTCGATGCAAACCTTGCCGCCTCAGTACAATGCCAGCAGTATTGTTGAACGCTTGGAGCGCGTCTGTCAGCGCTTCGACATCAACAAGTCGAAAATTGTGTGCATCGTGACCAGGAGCAGTCGATTGCTGGAGAACGCAGTTGCCACCTTGCTAGGAAGCCAACGGCACGTGCCTTGCTTTGCCAATCTGCTGGAGACGCTCTTGGAGTCGGTGATGGAACGCCAGTCGTTTAGTGCCCTGTGTGACAAGGTGCGCAACTATGTTGCATACCAACTGAGCAACAGCAGCTCATCCACACAGCTACAGCTTGACGTGAGCGGACGTGCTATCAGCAGTCTCGAGATGCTTGAAAGCTATGTCCGTCAAGCACCGCATCTGAACAAATCACAGCAGTCGGCAGTTGATGCACCGCCCGCTCTGAATGCCAGTGAATTGGAGCTGGCGCTGGAGCTGCTGTGCGTCTTGCGACCCTTGGCCAGTGCTGTGCGTCAATTATGTGGCTCGAGTGCCGAGTTCTATCCCTGTGGCAGCAATGCGCTGCCCATAGCATACACCATTCTCAATGATCTGCAGCAGCCAGAGAGCGTTAACCAGCAACAACACCAAATATCATATGAAATGCGCTTGTTTGTGATCAAGCAACTGGAGGAACGCTTCGAGGGCATGGAGAAGAACGTCCTGTTGGCCATGTCTAGTTTGTTGGATCCACGATTTCGTAACATGCCCTTCCAGAGCGCTTCTATGGTGGCCAAATATATGACGCATCTCTACAATCTCTACGAGGAGAAAGGAGAAACCACAACTGCAGCCGAGTCCGACGATGAAGCAACTGCAGACGGAGATGGCTATGATATTTGGGCAGCATATCGAGCCTTCTCACACGAGAAGCACAAGCACCTCACCATGGCCGGTGAGAGCGAGAATCAAGATGAAATCTCTAGCTATTTCTGCACGAATATCAGCAGTTTGCAGGCGGAGCCACTGCAGCTGTGGAAGGATCTGTCCCAGTTTCATCCGTTCTTGCACAGCCTGTCCAAAAAGTACCTGCATATTCCGGCAGCCGCAATTCCGCCCGCTCGACTATTCACAGCCGCTGGCGCCGAAGTTGTGGCACAACATTCGAAAATGTTGAGCGATCACAATATGAACAATTTGCTATTCATGTCGGATTGTACACAGGAGGAGTGGCAGTTATAGTTATTATTTTTATTATATCTTTTATTTTAGAGAAATGGCATCAAAAACGGATTCAACTATTGTTAATCATGTATTACAAAGCCTATATTTTAATTGTTCATGTTATCTTATATCTACAGTCAAGTAATCTTATTTCAATAAAGAAATATCACATATTTTATTTTAATTAAATTAAATGTATAATTTAATAAATGTATATTTGAGCATTTGAATTTTTCGATTATTATCTCAAGAGCTAGACACTTTAAAGTTTGCATGCATTTTTGTAAAAATTTATTATAATTGTTAGTTTTTAAAATTAATTTATTTAATTAAAAAAACCCAATCAGCCGTCGAGTATTTTATCGATTGCTTATAGGTGCTAATCGATATATATATATGAAAGTAATCGATATATCAGCTAGAGCTGTTCACCGTTGCTCATTTGAAGGATTTAGTTCAGTAGTTCAATTTTTAATGAACGAGCTATTCGATCTTAAAGTTCAGAAGTAATGCTACAAGTTAGCTGGTCAAAAAAAGTCTAGTGACTAAAACATTCTCATGCCACAAAATCTCTGATATTCAATTTTGTGAAGAATAATATTAAGTTAAGTTATTTGCTTAGTGATAAGACCTACAATAAGGAATTTATTTCATTCGTTCATCAAAGTGAACAGTTCATTCGAGCTAAGTCCGAACGATATGATACAGCTCTAATATCAGCAGTCTGGCAATGTTAAACAGCACTGATGACGTTTTTTCACGCATTGTATTTTTGTTAAGCATATTTGATGTGAAAAACTTAAGCATTTGCAATATGCAAACGCATAAAACAATTAAATAACACACAGCGGGTGCCGAGAGTGTAGCAGTCGAGTCAAAAACAACAACACAAAGAACACGCTTGCAGCTGAAGCAGCAGCGCGAAAGTGACCATCACCGTTTCACCCTTCATCAAAAGGCAAGCAGAGTAAAAAACTATTTAAGCTAAGAGGAAGAGGCAATAAAAACAACTATAAGACGACCTTGGAGTTGCATACAATATGCAAAGTAACTCCACGAAAACCAAGGAAATGTTTATTGTGCGTGCTTTAGAAAAAATCCTTGCCGATAAGGACATACGGCGATCACATCACTCGCAGCTGAAAAAGTCGTGCGACACGGCGCTCGAACAAATCAAAGCGGAGCTCATCAATGCGGGCCAAATCGCTGAGGGCAATGAGCTGCCTTGCGCGGCATTGCCGCTGCCAAAGAATGACGCGGCAAGCATTATCAATGCCGAAACGTATTTCCTGCCCTTCGAGCTAGCCTGCAAGAGTCGTTCGCCGCGTATTGTTGTCACAGCACTGGATTGCCTGCAGAAACTCATAGCTTATGGCCATTTGACAGGTGCCATTCAGGACTCGGCCAATCCAGGTCACCTGCTAATCGATCGCATTGTCATCACCATCTATGGCTGCTTCAATGGTCCCCAGACGGACGAGGGCGTTCAACTGCAGATTATCAAGGCCTTGCTCACCGTTGTGACATCGCAACATGTGGAGATTCACGAGTTTACGCTGTTGCAAGCGGTTCGCACTTGCTATGACATCTACTTGTCCAGCAGGAACTTGGTCAACCAAACAACGGCACGCGCCACGCTAACCCAAATGTTGAATGTCATCTTTGCGCGCATGGAGAACCAAGTGTACGAGGTGCCACCAACTCCAACGACAACGACAACGGCGGCTCTAAATGGTAACATTAACAGCCCCGATGGCAATGGAGACGAAGTGTCGCCGACTGCAGAAGGATCGGATACTGACGAAGCCATTGCCTCTGAGCTGCTATCTGAGATAATAACAGGTGAGTAATCGGTTATCTACATACGTGTCTGAGGATCGTAGATAAAACTTATACAAATTATCCATATATAATTGAACATTGTTTTTAATAAAAAAATAAATTAATGTCAATTTGTATGACTAAAGTTTGAATTTTGAACTTTTGCTATTATAATTACAATTTATAATAAATAACAATGATAATTTATTGTTAAATGAAGACTGAAATTAATTAAAGTTGATTGTGAAATTAAGCACATTATTACTATTTTATAATTTTTCTTTTTTAAAATAATAAAATTAGTAATTAAAAGATTTACAGTCAATTTTTATCTTTCAACTTTTATAATAAAAATTTAAGAATAATTCTTATTTTAAATTTGTATGATAAAAATTAAAAAATAACTTTAATTGCTAAAATATAAATTTAAAATATGAGTTAAACTATAGTTTTAAATAAAAATGGAAATTTAAGTATTATTTTATAGTTTTTGTTATTTAGAAAGAAAAAGAAGGGGTTTTCATTTATTTTATATTTATTTATTTTATAAAAATCAACAAATAACTTTTATTTAATAATTAATATTTACAAAATTTTAATCGTTACGGTCCCTGACTAAAAGCTTATAAATAATTTTAATATTATGTATTCATTTTAATAAAATATTTTACTAAATGTATTTTAGGTGCCTTCAATGAGGCAATGAAGGAACAGGGTCAAGATCAGGATCTGGCTGAGGTGGAGCCGTCTGTCAATGGAAACGGAAATGGAAATGGCTCTGCTGACTTCTCGCACTCGGATCACGACAGTGTTGAGCTGCACAGCGAGAATGATGCAATTGTGACGGCTAAATTTACACACATATTGCAAAAGGATGCATTTCTGGTATTCCGGGCGCTGTGTAAACTATCAATGAAACCGCTGCCCGAGGGTCAGCCGGATCCCAAGTCGCATGAGTTGCGCTCCAAGGTATTATCGCTGCATCTATTGCTGCTGATACTGCAGAATGCTGGACCCGTCTTCCGATCCAACGAAATGTTCATTATGGCCATTAAGCAGTATCTGTGCGTCGCGCTATCCAACAATGGAGTCAGCCTGGTGGCTGAGGTCTTTGAGTTGTCACTCTCCATATTTGTGGCGCTGCTGTCGAACTTTAAGGTGCATCTTAAGCGCCAAATCGAGGTCTTCTTCAAGGAGATCTTCCTTAACATTCTGGAGGCGAACTCAAGTTCCTTCGAACACAAATGGATGGTTATACAGGCGCTAACGCGCATCTGTGCGGATGCACAGTCCGTGGTGGACATATATGTGAACTACGATTGTGATTTCTCGGCGGCTAATTTGTTTGAAAGGCTCGTCAACGATCTTTCCAAGATTGCTCAAGGCCGTCAAGCTCTGGAGCTTGGAGCCAATCCGATGCAGGAGAAGTCAATGCGTATACGCGGCTTGGAGTGTCTCGTTTCAATACTGAAGTGTATGGTCGAATGGAGTAAGGATCTTTATGTCAATCCCAACATGCCTGCGCCTGCCTTGCAGGTAAGTGTTCACTCCCAATAGAGTAATATACTCGGATGTCAATTTATTATTATCTATTGTAGGTGCAATCGCTGCAGTCACCAACTCAGGACACACAGGCTGGCGACAATACGGACGCGCTTTCCGCGCATAATTCCAGTCTTCGTTCCACGCACGGAGGCTCCAGTCATAGCCTTAACTCGTATGGCAGCGCAAAGAATCAAGAGCTGCTGGACTTACCTGAGGCGCTGGAAGAGCGCAAGATGCGCAAGGAGGTGATGGAGACGGGAATTGAGCTGTTCAACCGAAAGCCACAGAAGGGTGTCCAGTTTTTGCAGGAGAAGCAGCTGCTGGGCAGCACCTGTCAGGATATTGCCCGTTGGCTGCACGATGACGAGCGTCTGGATAAGACTGTCATTGGCAACTATCTGGGGGAGAATGATGATCACTCCAAGGAGGTAATGTGCGCCTACATCGATGCCTTTGACTTTCGCCAACTGGAGGTGGTGGCAGCGTTGCGCATCCTGCTCGAAGAATTCCGGCTGCCAGGCGAGGCGCAAAAGATCGATCGACTAATGGAGAAATTTGCTAGCAGATATTGCGAATGTAATCCACAGAATCAGCTATTCCAGATGGCTGACACTGTGTATGTGCTGGCCTTTAGCATCATAATGCTGACAACGGATTTGCATTCGCCGCAGGTGAAGCACAAGATGACCAAGGAGCAATATATCAAAATGAATCGCGGCATTGGCGATAGCAAGGACGATTTGCCCGAAGAGTACTTATCGTCCATATACGATGAGATCGCTGAGCATGAAATCAAGATGAAAAACAATTCGACGATGCTAATTCAACCAAAGCCGGCAGGAAAACAGCCCTTTATCACAGAGAAGCGACGCAAGCTCCTTTGGAACATTGAAATGGAGGTGATCTCCTTGACGGCCACCAATCTGATGCAGTCCGTTTCACATGTCAAATCGCCATTTACTTCGGCCAAGCATTTGGAGCATGTTCGTCCCATGTTTAAAATGGCTTGGACACCATTTTTGGCCGCCTTTTCGGTTGGTCTGCAGGACTGCGATGATCCGGAGATAGCAACCTTATGTCTGGATGGTATACGCTGCGCCATACGCATTGCCTGCATCTTTCACATGTCGCTGGAGCGCGATGCTTATGTTCAGGCATTAGCCCGCTTCACGCTCCTCAACGCCAACTCTCCCATTAATGAGATGAAGGCCAAGAACATTGACACCATCAAGACGCTCATTATGGTTGCCCATACGGATGGCAATTATCTGGGCAGCAGTTGGCTGGACATTGTCAAGTGCATCAGCCAACTGGAGCTGGCACAGCTTATTGGCACTGGAGTGCGACCGCAGTTTCTGTCTGGGTCGCAGACCACGCTCAAGGATACGCTTAATCCGAGCGTCAAGGAGCACATTGGCGAGACGAGCAGTCAGAGTGTTGTGGTGGCCGTTGACCGAATCTTTACCGGATCGATGCGACTTGATGGTGACGCTATTGTGGACTTTGTGAGGGCCTTGTGCCAGGTGTCGGTCGATGAGCTGCAACAGACGCAACCACGCATGTTCTCTCTGCAGAAGATCGTTGAGATTAGCTACTATAACATGGAGCGCATCCGCTTGCAGTGGTCACGCATCTGGCAGGTGCTTGGCGAGCATTTCAATACTGTGGGCTGCAATAGCAACGAGGAGATTGCATTCTTTGCACTGGATTCACTGCGTCAACTGTCGATGAAGTTCATGGAGAAGGGTGAATTTAGTAACTTTCGATTCCAGAAGGACTTTCTTCGTCCCTTTGAGCACATTATGAAAAAGAACAACTCACCGGCCATACGTGACATGGTGGTCCGATGCATTGCCCAGATGGTCAACTCACAGGTAATGATCTCGACATTCACATAAACATAAACATTCAATTAATTTTGAAATCGTTAATTGCAGGCGCATAACATTCGCTCCGGCTGGAAGAACATATTCTCAATCTTTCACCTAGCTGCTGGTGATCATGAGGAACCCATTGTAGAACTGGCATTCCAGACGACGGGCAAAATCATTGGCGATCTCTATCGACGACAGTTTTCAGTCATGGTCGACTCTTTCCAGGATGCCGTCAAGTGCCTGTCGGAGTTTGCGTGCAATGCCCGCTTTCCGGACACAAGTATGGAGGCTATACGTCTGGTGCGCAACTGCGCCCAATGCGTTCACGATGCTCCTCAGCTGTTTGCTGAGCATGCGGGCATGGAAAACGATGCCTCTGTTGCCGAGGAGGATCGCGTGTGGGTCCGCGGATGGTTTCCCATGCTCTTCTCACTCTCCTGCGTTGTCAATCGTTGTAAACTGGATGTGCGCACGCGCGGCCTGACCGTACTCTTTGAGATTGTGAAGACGCACGGCGATAGCTTCAAGCCAAACTGGTGGAAGGATCTGTTTAATGTGATTTTCCGCATCTTTGACAACATGAAGCTGCCGGAACACGTGACCGAGAAGTCCGAATGGATGACAACAACTTGTAATCATGCTCTCTATGCCATCGTTGATGTTTTCACGCAATATTTTGATGTGCTCGGTCATTTGCTGCTCGAGGAGCTGTTTGCCCAGTTGCATTGGTGTGTTCAGCAGAACAACGAGCAGCTGGCACGCTCCGGCACCAACTGCCTTGAGAATCTGGTCATCTCGAATGGCTTCAAGTTCAATGAGGTCACCTGGGACAAAACATGTCAGTGCATACTTGATATATTTAATGCGACGCTGCCCAAGGAGCTGCTTCACTGGCGCCCAACCAAGGGAAACGAACAGCACCAACAACAACAGCAACCACGTCGCGCCTCAACAATACAACATTCCAATAGTAACCCACAGGAGGCGCCGGTCATGGCACTGGCGCACAATCATTTTGAGGCACTGCACATCAAGTGTGTGGTCCAACTGGAGCTGATACAGACAATGGACAATATTGTCTTCTTTCCCGCCACATCGCGCAAGGAGGATGCGGAGACGCTGGCCCAGGCAGCTGCCGACTTGAGCGGCAGTCGGGGAGGTTCCACGCAATCGCAGCAGTTGCAGCTGGATTGCCAGCGTGAGGAGCAGGGCATGTATGGCTATTTGCGTACCCGGCAACTGTTTACTCTGGCCGAGTGCCTGATGCAGTCGCATCGGTTTGCCAAGCGCTTCAATGCCGATCAGGAACAGCGCAATGTATTGTGGCGTGCCGGCTTCAAGGGATCTGTTAAGCCCAACCTGCTCAAACAGGAGACGGCCTCGTTGGCCTGCGTGCTGCGAATCTTTTTCAAAATGTACGGCGATGAGAATCGTCGCAGCGACTGGCCGGGCATCGAGCAGGAACTGGTGCAGGTATGCAAGGAGGCACTCGGCTACTATCTCAGCCTGCAGAGCGAGGCGCATCGCGATGCCTGGACGTCGCTGCTCCTGCTCATATTGACCCGGTTGTTGAAGATGTCCGATGACAGGGTGAGTGTCAATGAAATAAACTATTTGTTGACTTTTAAGACTAATCATATAAACTCAAACATTTCTTGCAGTTCGCCACACACGTGTCCAACTATTATGGCCTGCTCTGCGACATGATGTGCTTTGATCTGAAGCCGGAACTGAGAAGTGTCCTTAGGCGCGTTTTTATGCGCATCGGTCCAGTATTCAATATTATGAATGTGAATGTTAAATAGTCAAGGCGCAACACTTACCAGCCACGCCCCGTCTGATGACTCCCCCCACACGAATCCAACTTGCACCCTTTTCGTTAGGTATATATACAGATATATAGATAGTATATATATTTATATATATCTTGGCTTTATTGTTATGTTATTTTTTCCCATTGGCCTCCGTAAGCAGAGTTTATATTTTTTATTATATATTTATATACATGCATATGCAATTGTCAAGTTTATAGGTTAAACAAAATGTTGTTGTTTTATATAATGTTGGCTTTAATGTGTGTGTCGGTTTATATACCAAATGTATAAACTAATGTTTTTCGATTTTTGTTTCGAATTTTTGCAAAATCCTTGGTTTAACCATTTATTTGATTAATCACTACTACAACTATCTATTATTCTGTAGCATAAATAATGATAAACATATGCTAAACTTTAGCCTGTATATTGCTAGTATTAATTTAAATCAAATTATATATTTCAAATATATCTATTACAACAATAAACCGTTTTCATTATTAAATCAATATTTCGATGTTCTTATAATTGTGAATTGATGAAACTTTTATAAATCCTGATAGACTTTCCAAAGGAACGTCAAACAGCTCAGTAAATTGACCTGAAATTAATCTGCAATTTGACTTATGTATCTATCTAGTTTAACTAAATCTTGAATTCTGTGAGAGATACAAAACTGATTTGGTGAGCGACGTTTTCAGTAGTAATTTCTAGTTTGAAATATATGATGCCAGCTTAATTAAAAAGTTGTTTTAATAGTTTCTTTAAAAAAAAAATCGAAAATTAAGTGACGGAGCTCAGAATATTTTTTTTACTTAATAAATAGAAAATTAGGTTTATTTGTGTTAGAAAATAACAGTTATCTGACAGAGCAATATTTCCGTTTTCTGATTTTAGGCTGTAAGCATTGTTGTGTTTTTTTGCTTAGTTCCCATAGACAATTAACGGAAATTTTGATGGGCACATTCACTTTTTATGTTTGTTCTCAACAAATTATAAGTAATCATTTAACTACGAATCTTTGCAAAATTACTCAATAATTATAATTACATTCTTGATATTAAGCATTTCATAGGTTTTCAAATCAGATTTAGATTATTATAATACTACGTTTTCATGATTTGTATCCAAAGTATTAGGTATTTTGTAGCCAATCATTTTTTGTTGTTGAAAACATCAAATGTTTTAAGTATTTTTTTGCTGATCTGTGGACTCAAATTTATAGCTTTTTTATAATGCTGAAGATGTGTGCGACGCATTTATTATAAAAAATGAATAAATACAAATGTACTCGTATGCTTATATTAAGTATACGTATTCGAATAAAAATTCTTCAGCAGGAGTCTTCAGCGCGTGTGTGCTGAAATTGAGAGGGAATGGTTATATTGGTGCGGTCTGTTGCCAATTTTGAATGAATTTGATTAAAGAAGCAGAGCAGAGTCCAGCCCGGACCGAAATTTATTTATAAAATCTAATAAAAATCATTTAATTTGCTCTTGCTCATAAGTATTCCGAATGATATCTATTTTAATGGGTCTTGGAGCATCAGTATGTAGATACGTTTCACATACATATGCTTGTTGGCACCTTGAAGTGTCTTTTTAAAGAGTCTTCACATGACATCCATCAATATGTTTGTTATTCTTTTCATTCAATTTTAAACAATTCGATTAGCACGCTCCTCTGACTGCTAACTATGCCACAACCAGAGGGAATCGAATGAATGACATGTTGTGTTTGTTATTTGGTGAAAGTTTCAGCGGGAGAAACTCGAAGGGGTGCAAGCTTTATTTTTGTTGAAACTTCAAATTTAGAGTCTGATGCTAATAACTCTTGTTAATGTGTCAATTTAAAAGGCAACTTAATCAGGCTATCACTTCATGGCGTCTCTACGAATCTCAAGTTATTGAAATCATCAGATCTCGAGATGTGATAATTGAACACCAACGGTTGTTTTCTCAAAACTGCCCGAATTACTAAAAGTTATTGAAAATTATTATGCTTGAAGAACTGAAAATACAATAAAAAAAATATAAATTTCAAAAGCCAAGGGTAATTTTAATCATGGTTTAAAAATGATACGCTACTCCATAGTATTTGGAATTGCTCTTGCTACCGCTCTCGATTTGAACAGAAAATAAAATAAAAAAGGATTTGCTACGGCTTCGTAGCAGAAGCTAAAGAACTGGGAGCGAGATGAGAGCAGAGCAAATTAAATTTTTTCATTTACTACGGCTTTCATGTTTTTTAGCTTTTGCAACAGTTTCTTGATCGCGTACTATTACTTATTACAAACTTTGATTTAATTTAAATATTGTGAATGAATGCACTACACATGTATTAAGTAAAGATCGCAGAATTGTTGCAAAAACAAACAAATACATGTGGTAAATGAAATAAATTTAATTTGCTCTGCTCTCATTTCGCTCTCAGTTCTTTAGCTTCTGTTACGTAGCCGTAGCAAATCCTTTTTTTTTTTTTTGGCTATGGCTCTGCTACTGCTCAGTCCAAATCGAGAGCGGTAGCGAGAGCTTAGCAATATTTTCATAGCTCTTGCTGCTATGGAGTAGTTTTTCCGAACCCTGATTTTAATTGATACTAAATTTGTTGAAGTGATTCGGGAAAATCCAAAAAAACTAAGGCATGGCAAGTCACCTACATTTTGCAATAAAATTCTGTTTGAAGTTTCGAGCCATAGAGTTTGAGCCAAGTTTTAGGTTCGGTTCGTAAACTAGTTTAAACACTCTGAGGCTTAGGTCTTAGTTCAAACCATGATGCAATTTAATACAAAAAAAAAAAAAATGAATAAATAGTTTTAATTTTATCTTGATTTCTAAAATCCAATAAAATTTTTAAAACAGAAACCGATAGTACATAAATTCAAGTTTTAAGTTTCAGTTCATAAACTTTTTGCAGCCTTGAAAAGAAGTATTATTATTATTAAAGGTAGAAAAAAGGCATCTGAGTTGAAAATTCGATAAAGTTTGAAGAGAAAAAAAAATTTAGTTTCATGTCTACTGAATTAGGAGCATCTTATTGCAAAACAAGGCATTGCATGAAATATTTAGATAAATCATTAGAAGCAATAATTAAATGTATTAAATTAACGAATAATGAACTGTCGTTAACTGTCGAACAACAGAATAGCTTCGTCGATAGTCAATATATCAAATAATACTTGTAATTAATGAGCTGAACTTTCTATTAATATTAAATTTACATTGTGTTTTTAAAGAAAATTCTCGAAAGCAGCCATGATTACAAGCAAGAGATTGGATAAGATATGTTTTTGACTATAAAAACCTGTTCAACACTCATTTAATGGAGTCTGTAAAGAATATAAATGTGTACAATTACGATATACCCTAATTCCAAAAGCCCAAACGCGTTGGATGTTTAAACTGAAACTGATACTGGGCACGCGTGTTTATCTAAAAAAAAAAGGAACAATATACAACGAGACAAACAAATGAAAGGCAAATAAACACAGCAGTGCAGGCTTTTGGACTAAAGTGCAAATAGAGACAGATGCTGTTTTATTTATTTATCTATCGTTATCAGATAAAATGATTAGTTAACAAAATAAAAGCGTCCATGAGAAAGTACATGACCTGAACATTGTCAGCAACTGAAAGTACTTCTAAGAGTAAATAAATATCGACTCTACATTGTTTTGAATCTTGCATTTTCCATTTCGTATTTCGTATTTCGCATTACGGAATTGAAATTACGGAAATGTAATGAAGTTAACGGAGATAAAACTGTGCAAAGTGCAAATAAAATTGTCGCTGTTCTTAATTGAAAAATAAGTCTACAGTATAGAATTGAGTCGAAAACAAACAGTTGGAAAACAGTAATTTCGCACGCTTAAATTAATTGCGCATACGCAGCGTGGTACAGCGAGTCTATACTAGAACTGAACTGGTCCCTTATACAATCGTTTTACCGCAATAACGTATGTGTTTATATAGAGATTTATCATATGAGCGAACCAGAAACAAAGCCAGTAAAAAACATACAAAATCTCAATTAGCAGCAAAATTGGTTTAACTCGCTAAACTGTCTCTGGCAACGTGTGTGGATCGGTCCACGATCGGCTCTAATGCAATAAACGTTGTCAGCAGCAGTAGCAGCGTTCATAAAAATTGAGGTACACAATTTAAGCACCCCTCCCCCCAGCACGACAATCCCTGGCCAGCATCCACATTTCAATTGAGTGCCGAGCTGTGTTTTTAGTTATCCCCCCCTTTTCATTTATAGTTGAGATTAACTTGCCGTGTCTATCTTGATCACGCGACAACAAATAAAATATAGTAGACTACAGTTGAGTGAGACCGATAGCATTAGGTCTGTACTTATTGTGTAAAAAGCAAGGATTAAAACCGAAACGAATATCGGTTTCAGTTACGGTTTCGGTTATGTTCTCATTTAGATTTTCGGTTATCGGTTAGGCAAAATCTTTTAACAAAGGTTTCGTTTGAAATATCGGTATGGTTTTGGTTCACAAAAAATTTTTTTTTGCAACAATATAATTATATTAATAATAAAAAAAAAAAAATTAAAAAGGCATTAGTTTCTTAATATTTCATTCACACATTTTTTCACATATTCTTTAATTTTACGTAATTTAGTTACATTTTAACAATTTTAATATTTCATTCAACAAATTTATTTTATTTTCGCTTATTCAGTGCTATTCGATCTTGAATATCACAAATAAAAATTCAAAATTAAACATGAGAAAATGAAATTAAAAAATAAAATTAAAAATAATGAAAAACCGAAATTAACCGTTATAAATGAAACATTACATAGTTTCTGATCAAAAGAAAATTTGTTTTTTTCAGTTACGGTTTTAAATTTCAATCGACTTTTACCGGTTCAAGGTTACGGTTTGTGTTAGTGGCAAAAAGTCAAGTTATTGTTAAAACAAAGAAATTATTGGAGTACCTGAAGATATTACATTTTTTGGACATATTTTTGGAATCACAAAAATTGTTTCAAATAAATACATTTTAAAGTTAACTTCTTTTGATTCGTATATTTTATGCAAAAAATTAATATTGTGAATTGAATTTTATGCGGTTTCATTTAACTCAAAAAAATTTTTAAAAATTGCGTTTTAGGTATAAGAGATTTGTAGAGCATGCCTGTTGAATAAATATGTACTTATTCAAAGATAATGTATGTATGTATGCAGATGGCGATTCTCCGAAAAAAACAGACTTGAAAGATTTCATCTTGGATGAGATTGCGAGCAACTCGGAGTCTTATACGATTGGTAATATGAATATTAACATACATATGTATTATCACTCTTCTTCTTCCTTCGCATTTTGCTTTTGACAAAACTAGCAGACTCTTTGCACTTTTCAAATACAGGGTCTAAGACAATGCACTAAAGATCAACAATAAATTACTCACCGTTTATATGTACTCGTAGTTACAGTTACATTTTGAGTTACAGAGCTTAACAGAGTTGGTTAACAGTCGACAGTTAACAGCAGCGTTAACAGTCATCGATCGCTTAGCTGTAGCATTTGTATACATTGCGTATACGCAGCGTATTGCGTATTGTGCACAGAGCAATTAACGCTGTGCATTGGCTGGAGAGTTAACAGGGCTGGGGAGGAAGACTGGGGGTGAGCTATTGAACTGTCAACAGTATTTTTAACACTCCGGCAGTGGTCAAAAACGAACGAACCGCACCGCCCTCCCTTCTCCTCCCTCTCTCTATCGACCCGTTTGAGCGAGGTTCAACTGTAGTTTAGTTCATTTGGCTGCTGCTCACTCAACGCGATGTATTTTTTTTTTCAATTAAAACGCTCTCTTTCGTTTGTCTCTCTTTCTCCCACTTGCTCTTGCGCTCTTTTGCTCTCTGTCTTTTTAGGTGCGTGTTTTTCTGCTTTTTTTATTTTGTTTTTTTTTGTTTCTGTTTTGTACTTTTTAGTTGGCGCAACGGCTTCGAAGTCAGCGACGCTACCTCGAGTCGAGCAGTCTACGGCCAGCGAACTAACCAAACAGACGCGCTCCCATTCCCGTTCCCATTCTCAATCCAAGTTCCCGGAGGGTCATTCATTATAAAACGGCCCGTAACATTCTATAACAAATTCAAACGCGCGCCAGAAATCGCGAGTGCAACAACAAAAGTGCCTACGGTTAATAGACAATCAAAGATCAATTCTTAACATGAGCCATCACTGGGGTTACACCGAAGAGAATGGTAAGCTGCAGGTTCCAATTCATTTCTACACATATCAACTATTTTCCGGAAAATAAAAATACAATAAGCTTTGAACAATTCGAATAATTCAATTTAGGTGTTGAATTTTTATAAAAAAAAAATCAATTCCATTTGTCAGGCTTTTTAAATAATTTTTTTTTTTTATATTCGACAGAGTTTTTAAAATAATGTCGGCTTTCTATAGCTATATAACAATTAAGAATAGAAAAACCTTTAAACAGTAAATCGAGTAATTCAAGTTTTGTGTTGAATAAAATAAGTCAACTCCATTTGTAGGGCTTTTTAAATAATTTTTGAATAATAAAAAAACAGAGTTTTTAAGCTATAGCTATATGACTATTAAGAATAAAAAGAGCTTTGAACAATTCGAGTAATTAAATTATTGTGTTGAATAAGATATTATTTTATTTAAAAAACTCAACTTAATTTGTAAACTTTTTTAAAATCATTTTTATTCAATTTTTGCCAGAGTTTTTAAACAAATGTCGTCGGCTTTCTATAGTCATATGATAATTGAAAGAGTATTTTCATTTGGGGACTTTCTTGTTTGGCTTTAAAGTTTTGTTTACAAACAAGAAATTAAGTCACGCAGTCGCAGCGTGCGTATAAACTCTTAAAATTTGTTGGAAATATTTTGATGAAAGATTGAGACAGGTTCGAACTGCGAAGAGAGAGAGAGGGAGCGAGAGAGAGAGAGAGAGAGAGAGAGAGAGAGAGAGAGAGAGAGAGAGAGGGGAGAGAGTGATATACGTGCAATTTGCTGCATACTACATGCTGTAAAGTTTGTTGATCAATTAAGACAAGTTTTTAGAGTCTTGATTGAATAGTTGCTCATGTTATCTAATAGATAACACACTTGTCAATCGTTGTTGTTGTTTATTTGATGAATCAAATACGTCATCGGTGCAGGCATTTGTTGCCACAGACAGAGGTCTTCTAATGAATTGCAAAACGATAAGATATATACACATATACGGGCATACGAGTCAGCATTTTATTGCCGTCGAGAAACGTGTAAAAACAAAAGCTTATAAGTCAGCCGAGTTATTATCTTCTCACTGAGACAGAGCGAATGCCAAAGAGAGAGTGACTAAATTTTAAGTAATTGCTATATCATTGATTACTCAGCTGCTATAAAAATTTTGTTACTTATTTTTGAGTTCATACTGGTTAATACCGAAAGATCGTTGCTTCAACTCCCAGTTCACATCTCCCAATCTGCCAGTTAAGAGGGAATATTTGCTGCTAATTGAATCAAGCTCAAATGACGCTTGGCGTGTTCAATTACATGCATCATCGAATTTGCCACTCCACAAACTCGCACTCACACACACGCACACACACACACACACACACAAACACACACACACACATTCAAAGAGTTAAACAGAGAACATGGGCACGTTCATCGGTTGTGTCGGCTGCTCATAAATATGCGGCAGCCATAATTAAATCGTATCGTATGGGCTTCGACTCTGGAGAGGTGAAGAGAGCTAAATTGTATTCCAGCAATCGCCGCTTAGCACGAGCTGTGTCTCGTGATCTCCACTAGACACAATTGCGGGTGCTTCCCATTAAACCAGTCGGAGAGTCAGACGACCCGACCATATTGAAACCAGTTCCGAGTTCTCTTTATTTTTTCACATACGCTGTAGCAAAGGTTATTGCCAATATATTGACAAATAGTACGTAATACAGAAAAATTTGCAAACTCAAAGGCAAAAAACTTGCATAACTTAGATGGCAATAAAATTTATTTATAAACAAAGAAAATCGAAAATAGTTTTGTGAATTTTACTATGAATTATAAATTATTATTAAATAAAAATCTACATAAACAATTATTTTAGTTAAGAGAAACTAAAGAACGTTTTGTCTAGTTTAGCTTAATTTTAACATTTTTCTTAAGTTGGATCAAAATCAGAACCAAAATTTAATTCAAACAAGAAAAATATAATTTTGGTGTGTTTTACAATTTTAAAATTTTTTCAAGTCAAATTAAGCAAATTGTTTATTCAATATTTGCATATTTAGCAAAGTTGGCAAACAATTAATATATTTTGTGTGTGTGTTTTTAAAACACTATAAATTTAGTTAGCTTTTTATTAGAAAATTGGCAACAATTGAGAAATTAAAATTATTTTTTTATACTTTTAAGTGTATTAATTATTCGTTAACACTTAACTTTGTCTTCTTTTATGGGCTTATTCGGTTTGTTTACTTTTTTTTTTGCTTTTTCGTGTTCGTTTTCGTTTTCATGTTCGCCTTCTCTTCTGTCTGTTTTGTATGTTGGCTTTTGAAGGCAGTTCATTTACTTATGCGACGCTGGTCAAGTGCATGTTCGGTTCTTAAGGACGCATGAAAGACCGGTTCCAAAGTCAACACTTTGTCATGGCTCAAAGCCTGTCAAATGTTCTGTCTGACTGACTGAAAACCGTCTCCTTCTCTCCTCCCTTGCACTGCATTCATTTAACGTCACATGATATACACTTATCGTACAATAAAAAGATATATACCCTGTATAGTCATATAAAATAGAATGTTTGCATCTACGACAACGACATGAAATTTTTTGGCAATTTGCTTTGATTTGTTTAAATTGAGCTGATTGCGTTGATTGATTTGATTTGTCTGCGATGGAAACTTTCCAATGCGGGCTCGTCTACTCTATCTATTGTGCTACAGTTCTTATCAATGGTACTCCACCCAAGTATACACTTATTTATGGCCCACTCAGAAGCGGAGTGCTTTTAACATTAAACATAAGTGCATTTATATTGAGTTTTAAAATAAATACTCATATATGAGTATTATAATAAATACTCTAACATACATATAAACATTTTGGTATATTTGTACTTATACTTAATATACGGCACATTATGTGATCTGTTCTAATCAAATCATCATCATTTCTATTCTCTATTCACACACCTATGCCCCTGTCAAACCTGAAGACACGCTTATACTAGAATTTCAGATTAAAACTCGCGTGTTTAGTTTTCTTATTTTTTTTCAATCAATCAAATTTGTGTTTTAGACATGTTTCCAATTTGCTGATAATACACATTTTGTATTCATTATTAATATTATTTTTTTACTACCTATCAATTAGACTTTACCTCTTGATTCCTCTTTCCTTTTGCTTATCTACGGGAATTGGCTAAAATTTTTTTGATCATTACGTAATTACGCGATGTTCACGCGATTTAATCGTATACACAAAATTTTTCGATTTTTTTTCTAATCAAATGAGTCAAACCCAAATTTAACTTTTTATGATTAAAAATATATATCTATAAAATATTAAAATTTCTTTAATATGATTACTTGTTTTATTTGGTATTTGAACAAATATCTTATCTATATTTAACCGCTTTAACTTTTATCTAAATTGCTTAAGTCCTACAATTAGTGATTCAGTTTTTTGTACATATATTATTTATAAATTATTTATCATTCTTTTGTCACAATATATTGTTTTCCTCTGACGTCTTTATACCATATTTGAAATAGATATTTTCATAACTATAAAGTCTGACACCCTTTTATACATTACAAAAGAGTAACCTTATATGTCCACACAATCCTATAGATAAAAATCTATTGGCACAGCCAAGATAAATATTGAATATATCTACGAATACTATACGATCCCCATATTCCTTGCTTTGGATCACTTGATAGCTGATCAAAGTCTTTAGAGGTGTGAGAAAATGCTATTTTCATGATATATGTATATAAAATTTCTGGCAGTTGATAAAAATATCCCAATATTTTATAAGAAAACAAGAAAATGAAAATAAAAACAATCAAATGTATGGTTTGGAAAAATGTTCTCTTCAGATTAGTATTCCAAGCACAAACAAAAATTGTGTTTTCATACGTGACAATTGGCGTGAAATTACCAGGGATTGCAAATAAGAGTTATGAGGCGGAAAAAATTAAGCTTTAAACTGGGACATTGAAAAAAATTTCACATATGCAATTTTTGAAAGGACTAGCTAAGAACAGGATTCATTTTTATTTCCAATTTATTTTTATTATTATTTTTAGCTGTTATTTTACATTTTTATGATAAATATTGTAAATAAGATTTAATTTTTAATTTTTATTTAAAAGTTGAAAAATAAGAGTTATTTTCAACTTTTAAAATAAAAATTAAAAAGAAAAGTTATTTTCAACTATTAACATAAAAATTGAAAAATAAATCTTATTTCATAACTTTTATCAAAAAAACTTATAAGAGTTACATTCCCTGGAATTTACCATAGATTTGAATTTTGCAAAACTTTGTTTTTTTTTTCAGTTTGTGTTTATGGCAATTGAATAATTCTATTCCTGGCTCTTGTCAAGTTTATGGCCAACAATTTTCACATGCAAACAAATAATTAGCAATGAAATTTGACCAAAGGCGGGCTAAGAGTGGGTTGTATCTTAATTGTGCGGACCATGGGTCGTTAGATACTCGTAAACGCATTCTTGGGGCTTCCCAATGTCTGTCGATGGCATTATGCAAGAGGGTTGTTGGTGCCACTGGCATTTAGTCAGTTATATCTGTTATATTTATAAGTATGAACAATTGCTTTGACTCACGTAAGAATATCCCGACTTGAATATTCCATTTTCGTACCAGTATCAGTTCATTGTACATCTGAAGGTCCAATTAGCATGCACTTCCTTCCTTACGCTCGATCGGCGCAAAAGGCACGCAACAAACTCATGATGAGTCTCATCAGGTTATATAAGTTCTTATATAGTATACTATCTTTCTATCTATCTAACTGCAAGTTGTTATCATGCAAGGCTCGCCCATTAAATCGTAAATTCGTAAATGCTAATGGAAAGCCTCAAGATTCGTCGTAAAAACTTGTCTGTTCAATTTGTTTTATAGCCCAAAACTTTTTATTCGTAAATCTTAATGGATGACACATGAGCTGTTATTATAAATTTAAGAGTTATATCCTATACTAATTTAAATGTCGCAAAATAACAAGAAAATGTGCGTATGCGTAATTTGCCTAACAAATTTAAGACAACATTTTTTATTAAAGTTCTTTCTTCTGTAATGTTTATCATTACTCATATTTTAAAAATCAAAAGTTAGTAAAGAAAATGAATCTGAAATTAAAAATATCTCACAGATTTTTATCTTAGCTCTTGCTATTTTACAAGTTTAATAGCGCTCGCCAACAATTAAAATACTTTATACCTACTTAAATAAAAAGCTATACAAACAGGGTATTTCCCAGTCAATAGATCAACGTTTGTTTATTTTGCAATGGAAACGGGAGTGAATAAATGAGAAATGTTGCATAAATTCTAATGAAAATTTCAAGTTAGCTGTGACTTATTTCCTGATGTCTGAAAAAATAAGCACAAAACAAGTTTTCCCATTTAACAAGCTGTTGTTCAACTGTTTACTATTATAAATGCATATACTTACTTATATGGTATATATAGTAGTATAATGTATTGAGCATACCATAGCAAGAATGGGTTATTTTATTTGCTCTAACTCAATTTAAAACACATTTGGTTTTTATCACAAGTTTTGCAACTGATCTGACGTTACAGTTCCTAATTGAACTGCTAAATGTTTAGATTGTTTATTGGTCGTGTGCTGTCGCAATACGTTTAAATATTGTTGACAGTTTTACGTACTTAATTGAAGTAAATATTAATTTGAACAACAGTGTACATTTCCGGAATATTCTTCCTATGATTTGAATTTTATCGTAGTTGTAAATTGCAGGCACGTGAATTGCTTTAGACGTTTAACTCGAAAGTAATTTAAATATTATAAATATATAAAATTTCCTATTCTTGGCATTAAACTAAAATTGAAAAACTTGATCTACTTTCAATTCCACAATAATGTAAAAAAATTAAATAAGAAAATACTCCAGCAGAGATTTACAGCAAACCGAATTCAGCTTTTAGATTATTTAACTGCCTGTAATAAAGTTTTATTTACTTATGCTTACTGTATTTATTTAACAATTTTGTTTTTTATCTGCTCAACGAACAATGCGGGTTGATCTTTAGAATCCTCAGAAAATGTCGTCTACAAAACTTGGCATAATATTTGCGAGCGATTGTAGTCCGAAAAAAAGGTAAAAAGCGCAGTAAATAAATTTGATAAATATGAGTAAATGAAAAGCCAAACAAAGCAGCTGCAAAAATGACAGTTTCATTAACTTTATAAGCTGGCAAAATATTATTATAAATCATCAGCTTTGCTGGACGGAAATTTGAACACACTTGTTAAATTATTGCATAAAAGGATCGGGCGGATTCAGCTATTGTACATGGCGTATACGTAATATTCGTATACGTTAACCAGTTGCTTGATTTAACAATGTATTTATTGACTATGTCAATTTGTTGGTCACATGCACAAATTACCTGCACAACTCAATAATTCTTTTGGCCAAATTGACAGTCTTTCACTTAATTACATTATTGAGAAAAACACAGGTTTCGATAAGGAAAATGCATTGCACATGACTTGTTTGGGTATTAATAATATTTATCAGTTTCACTGGGCTTAAAAACCACACGCATTAAATACCCAAAAGACACCTAAAGACCCTAGCTTCGGTTCGAGTGATTTATCATGTGTCACAGACTAAATAGTTAGATAGATAGATAGATAAGGTAAACAGATAATGCAAGCTTAACATTCGTAAGATACTTATTTGTTGGCCATCCTCGCAGCCCGCTTTTTAATACCTTAAAGCCCAATGTATGTGCTACTTGTGGTTTATCTCGTGGATGACGATCCTATCACATGACTCGTCTCTTGACTGATTCTGTTGCCCGGCACGTGATGCCTTTCCCGCAGTATAAATATTTGTTTCTATTTGTTCTTGCGGTTGTGTTGTTGTTGTTGTTACAAACGCAAATGCAGCAAACAACAACAGTAGCAAATTATTGCTTGCACAGCCGTTTAATCAGATAAAATGCCTCTATTGTCGCTTTTATACGTAAAAGTTCATTATTAAATATTTGTCAAGGCATTAAAACACTTTTAAAATTTTATACTCGTTTTATCATATCTGTAGACTTAAGAACAAGTCTTAGCAAGCAAACGTTATCAGAGAGTCTTACGACATATGACAAATGACACGTATATATAAGTCGATTTCCTGGCTAAAAGATACCCATTTTTACATTTTAACACACAATTATATCAATGAAAAATTTTAATTTTTAAATAATTGCTGCATCGTTTTAAGCGTTTTTTTTTTTGGAAAACTTAACGCAGACTTATTACGTGGGGTTGTGTGTTTTGTGGCGTCTGCTCCGTCACCAGCGTAGACAACCGTCTACTATGATACATGTGATGATTTTAGAGCCCCTACCTCTTATTTTTCATTATGTTTAATTAAGAAATAAATTGTTAATTTGCTTGAAATTTAAATAAACTTTTTTCGATTCGAAAAATTGTTTGAAAAGTTTTTATCTACATTTCGATGCTGTTTTTAAAAGCAATTCTCTTTAAAATCTAAATAGTTAACACTCTACTCTATGAGTACAGGGTATCAATAATATCAAAAATAAAAATTTACAATTGTTGCTTAAATATTGTAAAATAATTCCCGAAATCCCTTGATAACTTATTTCCTTTCTCAACTGTCAATAGATTTACACTTTGTAATTCCACAACATTGAATTGCAGGATGGTCATTTACTTTTTCTGACCATTAATATATAAAGATATCTTTTAATATGTGATTCATTTTCGATAAGCGACCTGTCAGACCAAAAACAGTAAATAGTGTTACGAAGTTGTCATTTGTTTAAGTAACTTTGCTTTATTTAATGACAAATCGGTTTTTAATAATAGACAGCAATGATAGAAGACTTGAGCAGCAGGAAAGTGATTAGAGGACTTGAGTAAAGTAAATATAGATTTTGGTGCATATAAGAATTTTGTAATCGAATTACTTTTAGGTAATTTACTGTCTCATAAGATTATTTATTAACTTGAACTTTGTATGCTTTTTAGGACCCGCTCACTGGGCCAAGGACTATCCGCAGGCATCCGGCCATCGTCAGTCTCCCGTGGACATCACGCCCTCCAGTGCGACGAAGGGCAGCGACCTTAAAGTCGCTCCACTCAAATGGAAGTACGTGCCGGAGGATACCAAGAGTCTGGTCAATCCGGGTAGGTTATAATCATGTCTGGTAATGGGAAATTTTTGTGCTTATTCTCTTCATTTTCAATTACAGGGTATTGCTGGCGCGTCGATGTGAATGGCGCCAATTCGGAGCTGACTGGCGGTCCATTGGGTAATCAGATCTTTAAGCTGGAACAGTTCCATTGCCACTGGGGCTGCACAGACTCCAAGGGATCAGAGCACACCGTGGATGGTGTTTCCTATGCCGGTGAACTGCATCTGGTGCACTGGAATACCACGAAGTATAAGTCCTTTAACGAGGCAGCCGCCGCACCCGATGGCCTGGCCGTGCTGGGCGTATTCCTGCAGCCGGGTGATCATCATGCCGAACTGGATAAGGTTAGTAGCCTGCTTCAGTTTGTGCTGCACAAGGGCGATCGCGTCACACTGCCGCAGGGCTGTGATCCTGGCAAGCTGCTGCCCAATGTGCATACCTACTGGACATATGAGGGCTCCCTCACAACGCCCCCCTGCTCGGAGTGTGTCATTTGGATTGTGTTCAAGACACCCATCCAGGTGTCTGACGATCAGCTGAACGCCATGCGCAATCTCAATGCCTACGATGTCAAGGAGGAGTGTCCCTGCAATGAGTTCAACGGCAAGGTCATCAACAATTTCCGACCACCTCTGCCCCTGGGCAAACGTGAACTGCGCGAAATTGGTGGACACTGAACTGCGGAATAGTTCAACTGGATATGAAGCGGATAATCAAAAGTCATTGGATTCGAGTCGTATGCTTAGATTAATCACAGCGTGCACCGTAGAAGCGGATGGAAGGCGATTGCTTTGGTTTGGTTGATTCCTTGGCCCCCAGAGCAGGAGCTGAAGATCCAATTGTTAGTCTCGTTTTAGTTCTTATTACATTATAACAAACACTTGTACCTCTTCATTAAGTATCTGCCTGTATAACTGTGTGTGTAAATTGTATCTTTTATCTTGTATCTGTACGTTTGTTTGTTAAACATTTGCTAAATGACAATTAGATTAATGTGTATTATACTTTATGGTATTACAAAATAAATATATATTTTATTTAGATGTTGCATATTGAAACCAGCATGTTGTTTTCTTTCTCAACTTAGATTGTAGTTAAGTTTTTTTTTATGCTTAAAGTTTCTCAATCAACTTTACAGATTAAGGAAATTTTAATATGAATAACACTTTTTCATAAAGTGTATTTATTGAATTTTATGACAGCACAGAAATGCTTAGTTAAGGATTTATCTCATTGAATCAGTGAAATGATTTTAAGAAGAATAGTTTCGAAATATATTAATAAACTTGACATTTTATTGTACTTAAATTGAAACCAAACTTTTTATTCCACTTATATACGTAAAAAGCATTATTTTGGAAAATGTCCATTATCTTGAATAAATCAATTTTATCAATAATAATTTGTGGCCTAATTTACAAAGTTACTCTTTTCTTAGTCAGCTAATAATCATCTCTTTATTGTAATTTATTTCTTTTAGTTGAATTTACAAAGAAGTCATGCGATAAGTCAAATAGTGAATCACTACAATATATACTTATATAGCATTTGCAATGCCTGCATAAAATATAATGCCCGTTACCAGATCAACAGTGAAAATGTTCGAGCTGAGGAGAGTTGGCATATAAATCCAGCTTTTTCGAGACACTCTGCCTCCTTCATGACAAACCCATCCTGATAATCATTTACCAATAACACACAATTTTGATTTTCTTTCACCTTGTCAAAGGAACCTGGCACACCCTCATCGATCCATTTTGCATATGTAACCATTGATCCCGTTGCAATCGAATAATATTCCTCCTGCCCAAGATTGCTGAGGTCCGTCCAATACTTTTGACTATTATCGAGATTCAAGCCTATTAATTGCCGTTCCACATTCGTGGCCAAGTTTATTAGGTTGGCTCCCAGTTTGCGACATTCCTGAGCAGCTTGAAACCAATTGAGTTCTTTGGTTTCGTTGTAATAATACTTTCGGCCGATCAACTTAAAAGGTTCCAACTTAGGAAGCAACTCTTTTGGCACAGCATTAACTTGTTTGTACTCGATCCTTGTGCTAAAATCAGTGCCTACGAAGGTATTTATGTAATTTAAATATAGTTTACTTTATAAAAGTTCTTACTTTCTACCGGTGCTAATGGGATCAGTATTTGAATCAACAGAAAAGCACAAATTATAGAACGAAACATTTTTTCTTCAATTATTTGTAAACAGTGATCGACTCGAACGTTTCAATTCAAATGTTATTAGTTGTATACAGACTGCTAGCTATATATAAGCTATTATATTGGATTAATCATTCCACATATTGTATGATACATATTTGTGCTATATATATAACAGTACAAAAACCTCAGATGAATGTTATTAATTAACAAATATAAACTTATTTACAAAAACTGACCAAGGTAGAAATTTAATCATTAAACATTACTACTAGCTCACGCTGACTGCATGGTAAACTCCAGCAGTTGTTTTGGCTTAGATGTCCACTGCTGGAAGTAGTCAGATTTTAATTGCTGCCAGGCCAACTGATAATCTCCAGCCATGGATTTGCACTTTGCATAAGTCAATCTATCGAGATCCGGCAATTGCAGCTGTAGCTTATTACGCAACTCAATGCTGCAGTGCAGTAAGTCCAGAAAGCTTTCTAGTAACTTATATTTACTAACTGCGCATGCGGCCTGTGGAGTTTGCAGTTGTTTCTTTGTAACTCCCTGGCGTTTGCCATTCACTACTATTTCATGGGGCCTGCAAAAGTAATTGTATGGATTATTTACTTCGGATGCCAGTAGATGATCACTGCTTACCTTGGCGAGTCTGACAGCTGGGACCATATTATACCACTTGGCGATGGCTGCCAATCTGCACGTTGTGCATACTCAAAGGGCAGCGATACATCAACTCGAATGAGCGGAACTTGCGGTTGGTAACGATCATGTTCAAAGATTCTTCCCCGCCAACGCTGGTAAATGGCTCTCTTTAGGCATTCAAGACGCGCATCTGGACATGTGAAATTCATGGTGCTAAAGTAGATGGGCTTGTCCACTAGCATGTCAAGCAGCGCGCCTTGAACTCCAAGCACATTCCAGCGAGATAACTTATCGCTGCAGGACATCGACAATGTACGTTCACCTCGCCCTGGCTTAGTGCGCAAAGCCGACGGGGTTTGTTGCATATCATCGAGCGGCATTTTAGGCTTGTTTATCAATTTGGCACCGGTATAAACTGCTGCATTGCTTGGAAGTAGTGTTAAGCCAGTTTCGGAGGGATCTACTTCAGCCTCGTCTGGACACAGTCGCGGTCGCTTTGGCAACGATTCCTCTGCTTCCGTTTCTTCGACAATGCACGCATCTCCGCAAGGTGTTTGCGTGCTTAGGAAGTGAAAGTTCAGGTTCTGGTTAAGCACAAAACAATGCGACCCAGAATCCCAACTAAAGATTGAATCGTCCTCTTGATCTTGTTGTTGCCTTGTGACTGCCTTCAACAATTCGTGGTATAAATATCGAAGAAAGCCACGTCGCGCCAGCACCTCGGCATGGGAGTCATTTAATATGAATCCACTTTTACATAGTTTACTGCAACCAATGCATTTGGTTCTATATATAAAAAAATATAAAGCATTTAATATAAATTTCATTGTGATTATAATAATATACTAACCCTGTAGCAAGGGCTACCACTTTACTGGTCTCGGATCGTCCGTCGTATTGTACTATACCGGCTAATACTGTCCATTGGCTGTTTGTGGGTTTCCCTGTTTTTGGCAAAATCTCGGAATTTGTCGTAACATAATTCTGCAATCTGTTGCACTGTCAGTTTGACGTTACGTTGAGAGTACATTAAATATAAGTCAAATTGCATTGAATCATTTAGTTCGATTGAACCACGCATCAAAGTGAGCGAATGAACTACGTCCCTTTTCTAAGAGCCAAGGTTGCCACGGTGGTTGCAACTTCTGTGTTTTTTTTTTGTACTTTTGTTAAAATTTTAAAATAAATTTAAATAATTTAAAAATAATATTTTAAATGCAATTGAAAAAACCATAAAAACTATCAATTTTCTAAAATAATGAAGTTTATTTTAAAATTGGTTTGGGGCACATAAAATAAAAATATTATAAAATCGAAAACAAAACTTCTGTATCTTTAATATTTATTTATAATTTTATTGTGAAGTATGCCACCCACGGCTGCCACTCAAAAATATCTGATTGAGCCAAAATCAAACAACAAATAAGCCAAATTGACGAAAAAAGAGAATAAAATTTTATTTTGCAGTTCATGTTATTTTTGCATTTAATTAAATAAACAATATTTCGTTCACAATCACTTATAGAAATAAAACATATTTCCAAAGTTTTTTACATTACATTTACATTTTACATTATCAAATAAAAATAAATATGGACTTCAACAAAATAGCTGATTATGAACTGATGAAAAACAAGAGCCAAATCGAAAAAATAAGTGTCATTGCGCCAACAGGAAAAGAAAGATCCAGTTTTGGCGCAAAAACGTCAATTGTAGCAACCGTGATGCCAACTTTGCCAAGGCTGCCACCTTTTTTTGCCAATGCAATCAGCTGATTAATGCATTTATTTATTAGAGATGTATGCAGTGCGTTGTCCCTGATGCTTCGATGTTTGCTGAACACATACAATATTTTGGATACGGCTTAATCTGTATATATCTCATCAGTAAAAAGAATTGTATTGAACATATTTCTCAAAAGAATTTGAAATTATTTGTTTCCAATATTTTTAGTGTCCGTTATTTGATAATTGTTTATTTTTGTTGCATATAAAAACATTCGATAGTGGCCTACCAAACACCGATGGTTCCGATGCTTGTTTCACTCGATGTTTAACCACCTCTAACTACCTTGGCATTTTGTTTTAGTAAAAACGTTTAATTTAATTCAATTAAATATGCCGAAAGTAGTTTCACGGAGCATTGTTTGCTCTGACACCAAAGATCAAGAAGAGTATAATGAGGAGAAGCCCTTAAACATATACTACTGCCTGTGTGGCAAAATGTCACTGATTTTGGGTAAGTGTAATCCATTAAAAATTGAAATAGTTATTAAACAAATAATTTGTATTATAGATTGCACATTAGATCAGTTGCCGCTGCGTGAAGTGGACAATGCGCGAGTTATTGATGCCAACAACCATGCGAACAAGTTGACATTTAACCCAGCCCCAAAAATGATATATATTTGCCGCAAGGGCAAGGGAATTGAGAAGCAGTATCGCTATAAGGTACGTAATACATATGTAAATTCAATTGTATGGAGATCAAGATGTAAATATTTGAGGTAACGTTTTGCTGACCGCTGAAGCTGAGGTTGCTAAACATCTTTAACGTGCTCTCTCGGCTCTCAGAGAGAAAGGCTTTGAAGAGGGCAGCTGTAGACGCCACCTTATATGCTGATGTAGATCCTTGAAATATTGAAATAATACGAGGATTGACCCATCTTCGATTATAATTGTTAATTGCAGTGTCGCAACTGCAATCTGCCATTATACTATCGACACAGCAGCGACTCCCAAGTTACCTTCATAATGAGCAACGCGCTGGTGCGGAACAAGGGCGAGCAACCTTTGGCCCAGCTACTGGCAATGGAGGCAAAATGTAATACAAATACGAGCAATGCCACAAGTGGACCGCCAATTGCGGCTGCTATTGCAAGTGCTGAGGATTCGGGTGTAGTGGACGCCAGTGGTAAAAAAGTGATGGTTACGCGCCATACAAAGAATATGGGCAAGTTTAGCTCTGTGACAGTATCCACCATCGACGAGGAAGAGGATGAAATTGAGGCGGTAAGAGCAGGCTTGTCAGGATTGTGAACACACATCCATTAATTCCATTTTTGTATTTCAGCGCGAGATTGCCGACAGTTACGCTAACAATGCGAGGATCATTGAGAAGCAGCTTCAGCGCAAAGGTGGCAAGCTGACTGATCTTGGTGTAAAACCCAAATCGGATGATGTGCAGCCACCGCAGAAAAAACAACGGGGCACTCTGCTGGAGAGATAATACGCATTCCATAACGCCCACCATTATTTTAAATAAACATATATGCAATCACCAATTTAATAGATGGTCGAAAAAAATTGTCATCAATTTTTTTAAAATTAGTCGTGCCTAAGTCGAGCATCAGAGCAGTCGTTTTTATCCGTATCTACATCTTACGAGTATTTAAATTAACGAGAGTAAAAATAAAGTGTACGCCCCATATATCAATGTATATTAATATATAATATAAAATGAATTTCCACAATCTGTTAAATATTATACTAATATCAACACTTTCAATTAAAATTGCATCACTTACTAAGATACGTATTATACAATGTAATAGTGGCTATGATTGTCTTCACAGACAAGAATGTCCATATGTGGATGAACTTCTAAGTAAAACTAATGGCGCCGCGCAAGTACAACCTTGCAATTTATTTTATGATCTTTTTTGCTGCCCTAAAGACGAAGAGACGACTATTTCGGAAAAGAGTAAGCAAGATTTTTTTGAATTTTTCAACATTATAATAATGGAAAAAATTGTCAATAAATGTAAATTGAATACTTTGTAATTATTGAGTCATCTTTCGCAAGAGTTGTTTAATATTTATTTTAGCCCTTTGGACCTCAACTTTTTCCTTGTGGTCAACAAATTTTTATTTTTTTTTTAATTAGTGACTGCAAATAAGGATGTTTTGACACAAAAAAACTTCCAATATTCTTCACCATTATTAAAAATTTGTCAAATTTTATTGATTTGCTCACAAAATAATGATAAATTTTAGGTTATACCTTACCTCTCAACTAAAAATCATTATTTTTGAGCAAAAAAAAAAAATTATGGAATAATCATTATTTCATTATTATTTTATTTATTTTTTTTATTATTTTTTTTTTAAATAGATTATTATAATTGTTTGCCTCGGCTTATTGACTAGGAATATTTATCATTATTGTAATCATTCGCTAAGAAAAAGTCGAAACTTTAACTTGAGTTTTATTTTAAGCCAAAAAATAAAACTCACGAAATAGTGATTATTCCATAAGTTTTATGGAATGATGATTATTCCATAAGTTTTATTTTTTTGCTCAAAAATAATGATTATTGGTTGAGAGGTACTGTATAACTTAAAATTAATCATTATTTTGTGTTCAAATCTATAAAACTTGAAATTAATCATTATTTTAAATTATTTTTAATAACACTTATAATGATTACAGTCCCTGGCTTTAATCACTTTGTATTTGAACCTTGTGAGCCTTGTGTCCATACATATTAATAATAAAATTCAATCTTTTCGCTTATGTATATATTAAGCATTCAAAAAAGTTTTTTTTATCATTTTCTTCGAGGCAGGTTAATTCTTTAATAAATAGTAACAGAAATTAAACCTTTATTATGCATAAACAGCAAACATAAATTATTTAAACCGAAATCACTGTTTAGTGTCCGTATTCATGCATAACGGTTATTTTCAGTTTAATCAATCAATAAATTAAATTTGGTTCTTAATGTTAATAGTTTTTTTTGGAAATTAATATTGAATTTATATTTTTAATTTGAGTATAAATATGTATGTAAATTCGATTGAATAGAAAAATATTGTTTAAGATCAAAGAATTGTTTTTATATATTGATATTTTCTATTAAACAAAACCGGTATTCAATTTTATGCTTGACCGAACCGAAAATAGCTGGTATTCATGAATCGGGTTTCTAACGGCTATTTCGGCAAGAATAAATTGGGTTTTTTGGTATCGCTACAATAAAAAATCGTTTGTTTCGGTTATGGTTTCAGTTACGGTTACCAATTTCAATCAGTTAATACCGGTTATTAGTCCCTGATTATAATATGGGTATTTCCAGGATCGAGAACGCGACGTTTGTACGAATTTAAATGAAAAAACAAATGACAAAAGTTGACATTTTCAAAAATGTTTCCTCACGTGATTAATGCATCTTATCAACACTATTTTTATTATAAAAGACAAGCGTTGAAGACTTGTCGTTTTCGAATTATTTATAGAAAACAATGAATCGCGAACGCGACGAAAAATAGAAGTCATGTTTGACTTTATCTTGACAAATGCGAAAGTCTGCGAAATGTAGCGAGTAATTTGGAAGAAAATACTCTTAAACCATAATAAAATAATGTAGCTTTCCATTTTATAAATCATTTTGACATGTTACTATCATTTTATTTATTTTTCAAGTTTTATAAGTAATTTGTAACGCGACATCGCGAACGTGACAAGATTTCCACCTGTTTTTTTCCAAGAATTTGTTCATCAAATTTTATTGTTTATATCGAAAACCGGGTGTAAAACTCGTTTTAAATTAAACTTTCAATATATTTCTATGAAATAAAATGGTTCATGTTACAATTTTTCTGTCCTACTTAGTGTAATCCTTAGAATACAAATGGTCCATTTTGGAATTCAATTTTTAAGAAAATGGGCAAAAATATAGAAAAAGTAAATTTATTTCAACAGAGGATCTATATGTTCATCCTATTGAGTTTCTTTTAGCGTATATTCCTTAAATAAATAACTTGAATACATTTTTGGAAGAAAATTTCAGAAGATGTGACTTTTTGATAAATTTTACGGTTTTGGGCGAGGTGGACCTTTTTCTGGAAATGCCCATATAATATATTATATATATCATATCATTTATCGACTAATATCAATTTCACTTCAGAATGCATGGAATTCGCCGAAATTGATGGTTTTTGTCCACCGAAAGGACTTATCCATAATGGAATTGTGGCAAATCCGCATGAAATACCGTTTATGGCCTCCGTTCAAAAGAAAAGAAAAGGTGACAAAGATTACGAATGGATATGCGGTGGTACGTTAATAGATCCAAAATTTGTAATCACTGCAGCACATTGCTTTGATGATATTGACACAAAAGTGTAGTAAGTCAACTGTGTGTTTTGAGGATAGATGCATTTTCGAATTAAACTTTATATTTTTAGTGAGGTGGCTGTGCTCTTGGGTGTCCATTATAGAAATAGTACAGATAAACGTCAACCGGTTAGCATAACAATTCATCCAGAATATGGCAATTCAAACGACTCTTTCGCTGACATTGCTGTATTGCAACTTCCCAGCAACGCAAATATTACGGAAAAAATAAGACCAGCATGCTTGTCTAAAACGAATGGCAGTGAAATAAAAATATTTGAGTCTGCTGGTTGGGGATATGATAGTTCGATGAAGCAGCCGAATGAATTGTTAAAGACATATTTAACACAAAAGCCGATTGAGGATTGTCCCGTTTCAATGGAATCGGATGTCAATAGCGTAATTTGTGCAACCCCAAATGGTACTGCTGGAGATGTTTGCCAAGGTGATTCTGGAGGTCCATTATTTACAGGATATCCTGACCGTGATAATTGCCTCTTTGCGATCGTGGCCGTCGTTTCACGCGGATTGAGCTGCGATGTTCCGCTGTCACATACTCTTCACACAAGGATTTCCTACTTTCGGGAATGGATTGAGAAAACGGTGTGGCCGGAGGAAAAAGTTGCGAAAAACCCATAATATAGTCAATATCAGGGATTGAAAACGAAAAAAAAAAAATTATTTTAAATTTTGATTTTTGATTTTAAGTTTCTTTCGATTTATTTTGAATTTTTATTTGTGATATTTATAATTGAATTTTCAAAGCACTGAACAATCGCAAACAAATGCAATTGTTAAATGAAATATTAAAATTGTTAAAATTTAACTAAGTTACATCAAACTAAAGAATATGTGAAATAAATATGTGTATGAAACATTAATTATTATTATATTACTAATAATATAATTATATTTTTGCAAAACAATAGTTTTTTATGAACCGAAACCATACCGGTATTTCAAACCCGTTTCATAGTTACGGAACCTGTATTAATATCAATCACATATTGTTCACTATATCAAACCCTTTTAATACAAATCTACTGGAATGTTTTGTTATTAATTAACATAAATTTGAGAAAATTGTAGACTTGAAAACTAATAATGGTATTCCGGGAACAAGTTTAGATTTGATTTAGGATTAGTTTTAGATTTCGTAGGTCTGGAGAAACTAATCTAAACCAAATTTAAAACTTTTCCCGCAATACCATTAATGAATAAATGTGCGTCAAGATAGCAACGGTTCTTTAGCAACGAAAAACGGAACTTGGTTCATGAGTCGGAACCAGTTATGAATTTTCTCATTTTTAAGCGTTATTAGACCTTTAATCAATAAACTAATGATGCAGAATAGTAGAAAATTAATTAATCTATAGTTTAAAGCAAAGTATTGGCCATTTCAGCTTTTCAAACGGGTGTAACAAGTGAATAAAGAAAGCGAAAAAAATTACATTGTCACCATTTGTTAAAAAGCCAAGCTAAGGGTGGACGGCGTGGAAAACCGCTAATGCACGATTAAAGAGTGCAATTTCACCTTTCTAATGGTACCATTTATAAAAGAAAGTTATCTGCTCGTTTTTGAAATATTTTGAAATGAGCGAAGCTACCTCGGTGAAAGTCCCATACAAAATGACCTCCAAAATGACATATCTTGTTTTCAAACCATAATTGCTAATCGTAGGACGAGCAGCGGATAACGTGGCATATAGAAAATTAAAGGTACAAGTTCGGGGAAGCTATTGCAATTAAGCTTAGAGAAAGTTATCTATTAGTTTTTTAGAAAATTAATTAATTGTAAATCAACCCCAAAAAAGTTCATGAGCAGGTCCTATCGAACTGGTGGCTCCAACGTGAACTGAACTACTACGCAACAGAAAGCTCGCTGATATGGGGCGGATTATATGCGTATGTCTACAACAGAAAGCTGACTGCTAAATAATTTCGTTGCTAACTTACATTTTCGTTGCTAGAATAAAATATGAACGGCGGGAAATGCACGGTATGTGGGAGTATTGGGGCTAATTTTATAAAAATTTAGCCGTACGCATTATTCTATTCAGAGCTCACATTGCTGAGCAATTCGCATTTGTATTTTCTTAAAAATGAACATGGCAGCTCATGTTGATAAATAGATGAGGTCACACTTTTTACATTTTCGTTGCTAGAATAAAATATGAACGGCGGGAAATGCACGGTATGTGGGAGTATTGGCTTTAATTTTATAAAAATTTAGCCGTATGCATTATTCTATTCAGAGCTCACATTGCTGAGCAATTCGCATTTGTATTTTCATAAAAATGAACATGGCAACTCATGTTGATAAATAGATGAGGTCACACTTTTTACATTTTCGTTGCTAGAATAAAATATGAACGGCGGGAAATGCACGGTATGTGGGAGTATTGGCTTTAATTTTATAAAAATTTAGCCGTATGCATTATTCTATTCAGAGCTCACATTGCTGAGCAATTCGCATTTGTATTTTCATAAAAATCAACATGGCAACTCATGTTGATAAATAGATGAGGTCACACGTTTTACAACAGTAAATAGATGGCGCCAGCACATCGTCACGTCGAAGAAGAGCATTTTACGTAAACGTTCGCTGTTCGCGGGCAACGAAATCCTTGATTTACCTATCCTGAAAAAATGATTTATTTTAATTTATTTTACTTTATTCTTTATTCATCCTTTTTTCATTGTTTTAAGACGCTGATAGAATTTATCAAATACAACTACAAATTATTTTACTGGATAATAAAGAGGTAATACTTTCAATATTGAAGTTTTTTTGAAAGCTACGATATTATTTTATTAATTCATAATGTATGCATTATTATTATGTATTATATGGATTAAATACTTCAATATTGAAAGTATTACCTATTTACTGTTGTAAAACGTGTGACCTCATCTATTTATCAACATGAGTTGCCATGTTGATTTTTAAGAAAATACAAATGCGAATTGCTCAGCAATGTGAGCTCTGAATAGAATAATGCATACGGCTAAATTTTTATAAAATTAAAGCCAATACTCCCACATACCGTGCATTTCCCGCCGTTCATATTTTATTCTAGCAACGAAAATGTAAAAAGTGTGACCTCATCTATTTATCAACATGAGTTGCCATGTTCATTTTTATGAAAATACAAATGCGAATTGCTCAGCAATGTGAGCTCTGAATAGAATAATGCGTACGGCTAAATTTTTATAAAATTAGCCCCAATACTCCCACATACCGTGCATTTCCCGCCGTTCATATTTTATTCTAGCAACGAAAATGTAAAAAGTGTGACCTCATCTATTTATCAACATGAGTTGCCATGTTCATTTTTATGAAAATACAAATGCGAATTGCTCAGCAATGTGAGCTCTGAATAGAATAATGCATACGGCTAAATTTTTATAAAATTAAAGCCAATACTCCCACATACCGTGCATTTCCCGCCGTTCATATTTTATTCTAGCAACGAAAATGTAAAAAGTGTGACCTCATCTATTTATCAACATGAGCTGCCATGTTCATTTTTAAGAAAATACAAATGCGAATTGCTCAGCAATGTGAGCTCTGAATAGAATAATGCGTACGGCTAAATTTTTATAAAATTAGCCCCAATACTCCCACATACCGTGCATTTCCCGCCGTTCATATTTTATTCTAGCAACGAAAATGTAAGTTAGCAACGAAATTATTTAGCAGTCAGCTTTCTGTTGTAGACATACGCATATAATCCGCCCCATATCAGCGAGCTTTCTGTTGCGTAGTAGTTCAGTTCACGTTGGAGCCACCAGTTCGATAGGACCTGCTCATGAACTTTTTTGGGGTTGATTTACAATTAATTAATTTTCTAAAAAACTAATAGATAACTTTCTCTAAGCTTAATTGCAATAGCTTCCCCGAACTTGTACCTTTAATTTTCTATATGCCACGTTATCCGCTGCTCGTCCTACGATTAGCAATTATGGTTTGAAAACAAGATATGTCATTTTGGAGGTCATTTTGTATGGGACTTTCACCGAGGTAGCTTCGCTCATTTCAAAATATTTCAAAAACGAGCAGATAACTTTCTTTTATAAATGGTACCATTAGAAAGGTGAAATTGCACTCTTTAATCGTGCATTAGCGGTTTTCCACGCCGTCCACCCTTAGCTTGGCTTTTTAACAAATGGTGACAATGTAATTTTTTTCGCTTTCTTTATTCACTTGTTACACCCGTTTGAAAAGCTGAAATGGCCAATACTTTGCTTTAAACTATAGATTAATTAATTTTCTACTATTCTGCATCATTAGTTTATTGATTAAAGGTCTAATAACGCTTAAAAATGAGAAAGTTCATAACTGGTTCCGACTCATGAACCAAGTTCAGTTTTTCGTTGCTAAAGAACCGTTGCTATCTTGACGCACATAATGAATAAATGCATATAGCTAATCGAATATTAAAATCGTTACCCAACACTTAAAAGCGATTGTGCAGCTAACTTAACGCCGTTGTAAGCAGAATTTGCAGAGAAAATATATTGAAAAAAATTGTGTGTATAGCATGTGAAAACAAAGTTTTGTTTTTGTTTGTTAGGATTGCAAAAAAAAAAAATTGAACAAAACGGAGCACATAATTCAGTCAAAAAAAGGACAGACACAACGCTAAAAATGTTGTTGCCCGACGACGACGTTTCTGTTGACTAATAAAAAGAGTGTGCGTGTGTGCATGTGTGTGCGTGCGTGTATGTGAGTGAGTGTGGAGTGCAGAAATGTTTTCCAGCAGTGGCAGCCATGGGATTAGCGTTGGCGTTGCTTCCACTGTGCAGGGCTCCGATGGCTACGATTTTACAAAAAACGAGAATGCGGCACGTTGGCGCGGATTGTTTATACCATCACTTCGCAAGGTGCTGGAGCAGGTGAATCCATGCGTGACTGCCAAGGAGGATGCGTTGCTCTATGTGGAGAAGCTTTGTGTGCGTCTGTTGGCAAAATTGTGCGCCAAACCACTGCCGCATTCTGTACAGGATGTGGAGGACAAGGTGAACAAATCCTTTCCAGTGCCCATCGTTCAATGGGCAATCAAGGAGGCGAGCGAGGTTATCAATTCGAAAAAACGTAAATCTCTGTTGCCCACGGAGCGGGTGCATTCGTTGCTTCAAAAGGATGTGCTACAGTATAAAATCGATAGTTCCGTATCGGCCTATTTGGTGGCTGTGCTCGAGTGCATCTCGGCCGATATACTCAAAATGGCCGCCGACTATGTATGTCGAATCTCGCACTGTGAGATTGCCAAAGAGGATCTCGAGGTGGTCATGAATGCCGAGCGTGTGCTGGATATGCTCGACATGCTTGACCAGAGCAGCGAACATCTCAAGTGCAATATGCTGCCCAGCCCGTTATCGCTACCGACGCAACGGGCAAGCGCCACCTACGAGGAGACTGTGAAGGAGCTGATCAATGATGAGAAGCAATATCAGCGGGATTTGCACATGATTATACGTGTGTTTCGCGAGGAGCTCATTAAAATAGCCCGCGATCCCAAGGAACTGGAACCGATATTCTCTAACATCATGGACATCTATGAGGTCACAGTTACACTTCTCGGTTCTCTCGAGGATGTGATCGAGATGTCGCAGGAACAGAATGCTCCTTGTGTTGCCAGCTGCTTTGAAGAGCTCGCCGAGGCCGAGGAGTTTGATGTGTACAAAAAGTATGCCTACGATGTCACCTCGCATGCGGCACGCGATGCTCTAAGCAATCTCCTGGCCAATCCGAATGTAAGCAGCGATTTGTTCTTTGTTTAGATTCTCTCTTGAATATTATAAACTAATTTTTGCAGGCACCTTCGCTCATGTCAGCGGGTCACGGTTTCCGGGAAGCGGTCAAGTATTATCTGCCCAAGTTATTGCTGGTGCCCATCTGCCATGCGTTTGTCTATTTTGACTATATTAAGCATCTCATGGATCTCAGTACATCACAGGACGATATCGAGAGTTTTGCCCAAGTTCAGGGTCTTCTGCATCCATTGCACTGCGATCTCGAGAAAGTGATGGCCAACCTGTCCAAGGAGCGACTGGTGCCGGTCAGCGGTCGCGTGCGACGTCAAATGGCCATTGAACGGACTCGGGAACTGCAGCTGAAAGTGGAGCATTGGGACGACAAAGATGTGGGACTGAACTGTAATGAGTTTATACGCGGTAAGTACATTATAATCTTGATTAAACATTTCACCGATAACAATCTATTCATTCACAGAGGGTTCACTTAGTAAACTCGGATCAGGCAAACGCATTTGGAGCGAGCGTAAAGTATTTCTCTTCGACGGTCTCATGGTACTATGCAAGGCGAATACCAAGAAGCAAACGCCATCAGCGGGCGCCACCGCCTACGATTATCGACTAAAGGAGAAGTTTTTTATGCGTCGCGTGGAGATAAACGATCGGATGGATACCGAGGAGCTGAAGCACAGCTTTGAGCTTATTACTCGAATGCATCCAGCTATTGTGCTATCGGCGGAAAGTGCACAGCATAAGAACGACTGGATGGCCGATTTGATTATGGTCAATACCAAATCGATGCTTGATCGCATCTTGGATAGCATACTGCAGGACATTGAACGGAAGCATCCGTTGCGCATGCCCAGTCCAGAAATCTATAAATTTGCTGTACCCGATAGTGCCGAGAACATTGTGCTCGAGGATCGGGACAGCGGTGTTGTGCCCATGATCAAGGGGGCAACGCTTTGTAAATTAATTGAGCGCCTCACCTATCATATCTATGCGGATCCCACATTTGTGCGCACCTTTCTCACCACATATCGATACTTTTGTTCACCACAACAGCTGCTGACGCTGCTGATCGAACGTTTCGAAATACCAGAGCCGAGCCTGGTATACCAGGAGCAGCAGACGACAAGCAGCGTTGGTGGCACTGACCATGATAAAAATGATGCAGTGACGGCGACAACATCAACGGCGGATAGCGACAAAATGCTTAAGAATTCGCAGCGCGAGGATTGGAAACGGTATCGTAAGGAGTTTGTGCAGCCGGTACAATTTCGTGTACTGAACGTGCTGCGTCACTGGGTGGATCATCATTTCTATGATTTTGAGAAGGATCCGACACTGCTGGACAGACTGTTGCATTTTCTCAACGATGTCAACAGCAAATCCATGCGCAAATGGGTCGATTCTGTGCGAAAGATTGTCGATCGCAAGGTAACTACTTTGATTCCCTTTTAAGATTTTTAAAAATATTATAAAGAATGCCAAAAGTATTATAAAGAAAACACAATTCTATGAAATTGTAATTAGGAAATCAAAATTGAAGACATTTAAAACAAATTGAAAGGGCAATTTTTTGTCGAACACAAAGTCGTTCCGTTCAATTATGTATATCAAGCCACACTTTAATAATCCTCTTACTGTTTAAGAATTCTAATGGAGATTATCTTTAAATTGGGAGAACGTATAAATTAAATTGAAACAACACCTGTTAAGTAATGAGTATTAATCATAATCTTTAGTAATTAGATTACTTTTGTTTTAAAGTCGAACTAATGATTGAATTACTATTATTTTTGGTTTTGCCCAATTATTTATAGATTATGATTACAGAAAATCAGAAATAATCTAAAATTATTACACTTATTCAAAAATAATCAAAAATAATAAAAAAATAATCTTTTTAAGTAGTCGGACTATTTTTGATTATTTTAGATTATTTTTGTAGAGATCAAATCGAGCCCTTTTTGCGGATATAACGTAAGCGACATTTTTCCGAAATTTGTTTTTTAATGCAAATGTGTTCATTGATACGAACAGCATTTACACCCAAAATATTAAACTTTAATTTTTTCTATTTACGGAGATATTGGCCTGTCAATTATAACGTAAGCGCCACACGACACGAAAAAATTCACTTAACGAAATCTTAAAAACTCTCTCTTGTAAAATTTGCTTTTTGTCGCTTACGTTATATCCGCAAAAGGGGCACGAAATTATTTTGGACAAAACAGTTAGTACCAAAATGTTTCTTCTTTTTTTTTTTAATTATACTTATGTTTCCTTTATTTGAATCCAGATAGTTAATTATTATAAAGTATTATCCGAATAGTTCAAGAAAAATTATTTTTAAATAATTGTAATAATTTTAGATTATTTCTGGTTTTTTGTAATCGTAAACATAATATAGTCACTACGATTATTTCCAAAAATAATTTAATTGATTAGTAATTCTAATCGAAATTTAACAGGTGTGATTTAACCCCAGTTTCTTAATTTGTATGTAAAACATCTAAAGCTTCTAACTGATTGAAAGTTGATAGAATATTTAATCACAGAATTAATAAATGCTCTGATTTATTTTCATTTCAGAACAAACAAAGCAATAAGAAGATCGTCTACGCATACGGTCACGATCCACCGCCCATAGAATATCATCTGAATGTACATGACGATGATATAACGCTGTTGACACTACATCCGCTTGAAGTGGCGCGACAACTGACTTTATTGGAGTTTGAGATGTATAAGAATGTGAAGCCATCGGAGCTGGTTGGCTCACCGTGGACCAAGAAGGATAAAGAACTAAAGAGTCCCAATCTGCTCAAGATCATGAAGCATACCACAAATGTAACGCGCTGGATTGAGAAGTCCATCATGGAGGCGGAAAATTATGATGAACGTCTGGCCATCATGCAGCGTGCCATTGAGGTGATGATGGTGATGCTGGAGCTGAACAATTTCAATGGTATTCTCTCGATTGTTGCTGCCATGGGCACGGCAGCGGTATTTCGATTGCGTGCCACGTTTAATGGTCTGCCGGAACGGCATCGTAAGTTTCTTGACGAGTGCCGTGAACTAAGTGAGGATCATCTCAAGAAATACCAGGAGCGCTTACGTTCCATTAATCCGCCCTGTGTGCCATTCTTTGGTCGTTATCTGACACATATACTGCATCTGGAGGAGGGCAATCCAGATCTTTTGACCAACACGGAGCTAATTAACTTCTCCAAACGACGAAAAGTGTCGGAAATCATTGGCGAGATACAGCAGTACCAAAACCAGCCCTACTGCCTCAACGAGGAGCCCACCATACGACACTTTTTCGAACAGCTCGATCCCTTCAACGGACGCTCCGATAAGGAAATGTCCGATTATCTCTACAATGAGAGTCTGCGCATTGAGCCGCGAGCCTGCAAGACGGTGCCCAAATTTGTAAGTTTACGCCTAATCCACACCCGATTATTCTTGTCCTGAAGTGACCCTGATATTTTGTATTTGTAGCCCCGTAAATGGCCGAACATTCCGCTTAAGTCGCCGGGTATTAAACCGCGTCGTCAGAACCAGAATAACAACAGCAATAAACTGTCGAACAATGCGCCGGCTAACGTGGAAGCGCAACCAGCAGCAGCAGCATCGACGACGACGACGACGGCAACATCAGCAGCGGTGGTGGCTGTGGCATCTAGTGTTGGAGTCGGTGTTGGAGATCAAAGTCCACAGCATAATCCGCATGCCTATTCCGTATTTGCGCCGGTCATCATTCCGGAGCGAAACGGTGGCAGCACCTGGAGCGGCATATCGCTGCATCGGACAACGGACAATGGCGAGGTGGCGCCGGCGCCGCATCTGCCCAGAAAGCCAGGAGCGCACGTATGGACGCACAATAGCAGCAATGCGCCAACGGATAACTTTAGTCCAGCATTGCAGGAGCAACAGCTGCCACCACCACCACCACCAGTAACGGCAGCTACTAGCGGCTGGAACAATCTGTCTGATTTCTATGTCACCTCCGAATCGACAGATGTTTTGCCGCCATCGCCACTGCCCAAATTGATGATAAGTCCGCGTCACGAAGCAGTTCCGCCACCGCCACCTGCCGGCAATCGCTCACCATTCCATGGACGCGCCACACAGACGCAGTACAGTCCCACCCACAGCATTGCCAGCACAGTGACGCTCATTGGCTGCGGATTGGGCGATGTTAGTCCACAGTTGGGAGGTTTCTATTACAACAGCGAGCAGAGCCAGGGCCAGACGGGTGCGGTGCCCATATCACCGCATGTGAATGTGCCAACAGCGACCCTGGAGTATCGAGCGGTTCCACCGCCGTTACCACCTCGCCGTAAGGAGCGCACCGAAAGTTGTGCAGACATGGCCCAAAAGCGACAGGCACCCGATGCACCCACTGTGAGTATACACCAAAATTGTGTTGTCTGTCTTTCCGTTTCTATGCAAACTACAGTCGTCGGATAAAGTATTTTGACAAAATTAAAGTTAAATCTACTCCTAGTCTGAACTTACTTTATGGTAAGTTTATCATCAATGGAAAGGTAAATTAAATCCCGTTCGAATAATAGAAAACGTTCCTTAACCCATTAAGTACCCATTGAAAATTTTGAATTTTTGTAAAAGTCCTTTTTCCTCAGTCTCAAACAAAAAAAGTTTTAATGCAAAAAGTTTCTCTAAGCTATTCTAATAGTGACTGCAAAAAGAAATTTTCAAAAATCTCACCGCTAGTATTTTTTATGATTTTTTGTATAGGAAGATGTCAGAAAAATATTGCATGAAAAGGATGATAAAGGATGTAATTTTTAGCAATTTTCAAAAAATCATAAAAAATACTAGCAAAGAGATTTTTGAAAATTTCTCTTTCCTCGAATTGTAAAGAAAAGTTTTGTATCATTCAAACGAAATTTAAATGACTTTTTCATTGATGCCAAACTTAAAATAAAGTAAATTCAAACTACGTGTAGATTTAACTTTAGTTTTGTCAAAATACTTTATCCGACGATTTGCAGACACTCAAGCTCGTACAGCTGTCTTAAGTGTTTCAAAGGAAACAACTATTTCTACATTGTTTTTGTTCTTACTTGCAGTTACCTCCTCGCGATGGCGAACTGAGTCCGCCGCCAATACCGCCCCGACTCAATCATTCCATGCCTCCAGGCTATGCACGTCACGGCCATCAGCCGAAGGAGTTTGTGGGTAAAAGCAGCAGCCTTTTGTTACCCAATACGAGCAGTATTATGATACGCCGCAATTCGGCAAAACAGCCATCACTGGGAGTTGGTGCCGCTGCTGTCACAGTCACGGGGACGGCATTGGGTTCCATCAATGCCACAACTTCGACGCTGATCAATGTTTCCCAGTCAACAGCGTCAACGGTGGCCAGCGACGAACAGCAGCAACAACAGCAGTTACAGCAACAGCAGCCACCGCAGTCGATCTCTCCGGCGTTAAGCTCCTCTACGACCACATCACCAATGACACCCATGACGCCCATGTCCCCGTACATTCCCAACACAATTGACGGCAGCACGTCGAGCAGCTTTCCGCATCAACAGCAGCAACAATCGCGTCTTAGGACACAGCAACAGCAGCAGCCAATAGTATATGCACAGCAGCAGCAGCATCATCATCATCACCATCATTCACAATCGCAGCCTCATCATCACCATGTGCATCATTCGCATCCACACACTCAACATCATACATCACAGCACCCAAACAGACGCTCGTCCCCAAAGGAATTCTTTCCGATTGCCACGAGCCACGAGGGCACACCCAAACTTCCACCAAAACCTAGTCTAAGCGCAAACTTCTACAACAATCCAGGTAAATGGATTATTGCATCTCTCAGTTACATTTGTAATATCTTTTAACGAATTTCGTTCTTTACATATTTCACAGATAAAGGTACGATGTTTCTTTACCCAAGTACAAACCAAGAATAATATTTATTGCCTGGCGATGTGTGATAGGACAAAAACAAAACAAAACGAAAATACATGGAGTAACATGTTGAAACGTGACATCAAATGAAATATATAGATACAAAATGATAAAATGTATATGTTTGTGTGCGCATTCAATGAGATATGGACCGAGTTAAATCTGACCGATTTTTATTATTCGAAACTCAAAGCAAAATGCAAAAATTTATGTTATTATATTAATTATATTATAAACAATTGTAAATATCGAGAACATTGTATTGATCGTAGAGCGTAAAAACAATAAAGTATAACACTATTGTTAGACATTCGCACATATCGTTTTTATTAGTATTAAATTAAATCTCAATAACATATTATCAGTTGGATCTTAAATATATGTATGTACATATGTATAAGGATCTCGTCCCTAAGCACGTGTTTTTGCGTTTAAGTTTTGTTTATCCGACCTGTTCGGACATTTTGCGCATACGTTGGCCTTTATACCTTCAGAAAGTCGTATTCGTCGAATAGTGGATGCGCTGGTTTTCAGTCTTTTGGCTCTATCGCCGTCACTCAACTCAGGATTCGCTCGCAATGACCTTATAACCTTTGGTCTTAGCTCACGGCTTTTACAAGCACGCTTCGGGGCTTGGTGTTTGGCTCTATCAATAGTGTGAGTCTCCTTAAAACGTTTTATAACATCACCCACAGTTGATTTGGCAATTTTCAAAGCTTTTGCAATCTTTGAAAGTGACCAATTTGGATTTTCTAAGAAGGTGTGCAGAATTTTTTCACGTTGCTCCTTTTCCATTGTTTACCATTCTGCCAGAGTTGCAACAATTTTATCGAAACTTTCCAAACAGCACTGCATAATTATCGATAACAATCATGCATACTCAAATTTGGAAAAAAGTTAAAATTGTTTTCAAAAATCAGCTCAATTCGCGTCCGGATTTGAAGTGACAAGGCCCTTATATTATTTATTGTACAGTGGCGGACAAAGAAAACCGGACACCATAAAAGAGCGGTTTTTGGAGTTTTTTAGAGTGTATACTTATTCGACCATAGGCAAAACGTACGAGGCCTACAAACCGTTTGATTGATACAAATCTTTCCTTAACCCATTAAGTACCCATGGAAATTTCCCAATTTTTGTAAAAGTCTACTTTTAAACCTTTTATCCTCGGGCTCAAACCAAAAATGTTTGGATGCAAAATAAAAAAAAAATTCTCTTCGCTAGTGTTTTTTATAATTTTTTGAAAATGGCTTAAAAATGTAGTTAAAATTTATATTTTAACCTCTTTTTCCTGCTTTTCATAGAAAAAGTAGCTTAAGGAACCATTTTAAAAAATTTTGATGCACTGATCCACAATAATAATCTTTCAATTTGCCACATGAACGTCTTTGTAATTTTTTAGCTTTGCTTTGAATTCATTGCTAATTGTTTCATTTTGTTTTGGAAGATTATAATTCTTCATGGTATTGTATTTGATTCTGGCCCATGACCTTGACAGACAAAAGAAAATGAAATCCAAAACTGTGTCATTAACCAGTAAAGTACCGAATTAAGCTGCTCTAATTATCGTTAGCTTCAAGTGACCGGAACACCTGGCAATAGGTTCACTTTGAAAGGCATTCGCAGGCATTTGTTAACATAAATAATAATAAAATAAAAATGGTTAATTAGCTTAAATAGGGAAACAGCCAGTTGTTAGTTAGATGGATTATAATAGGGAAGCGGGGATTGGGGCATAGCGAAAGAGGCCTCATTAATAACGATTGTGCTAATTGTTGTCGCTGTTGTGCATTGCAATTACACGACAAAAACATACAAGAAACAACAACGAATCTGTTCGTTTCCTTTCGCTTTTCAGACAACCAACTGTGTGAGCAACTGCGTCGATGACGTCGTTCAAATGCTTCCTGAATTTTGGATGATTGCTTGAACTGGTTTTTCGTGCATTTTCAAATATTTATTTTTGCAACGAACTAAGGCAGGTTTTGTTTGTTTGAGTTCTTTTTGCAAGAAAGGGTATTACAATCTATTAACGAAATATGTAACACTACTTTTAACCAGCACTAAGTAAACAAAATTTTATTTTATATCATTTGTCTTCATCTAAATCCAACTAAGCATTATTTTAAAGTTGAGACAAAGCTTTCTTTAAAATCAAATTAAATATATCTTTTCTTTTTAATGTTTTGAAATTAAATATCAATAATATGTTTCGTGAATGCACAAAATACTTTCGTTTCAATTTAAAAAAAATGTTGATTATAAGGGTTTAGTGACTAAAATATTTTTCGGTACAAAATTTAAGTTCATATGAATATAAAAGTTAAAAAAATACTACAGAAATGTAAAACGAGTTTACTTTTTATTTAAAGACAGTTTTCAAGATATTCGAATTTTTATGCCAATTAACATTAAGTACTATTATTACCTATCACTCTACTAATTCTTTTCAAGATCGGACAAATAGAAAGTAATTAATGGCAGATTTAAGTTTCAAGCATTGTAAGTGCCACAAAGCATGCAATAAAAAATATTTTAAATTTCTTTAAATAAGGAACGAGTTTAACCTTTCCCACTTATATATATTTAAAGGGTATTTAATCTTCGACAGTTGAAAAAAGTCTCAATTCTTATTAATATAATCAATGCGACATTTGTTTTTTATGCAATTCTGGTGAAGCACCTGTCGCTTTTTTAACACTCCAACTGAAAAAAGGGTATGTACTGCAGGTTGATTAAACGTGTTCCAATAATTGCGTCTTAATCTTAATCTCATTTTCATAAATTAAACTTTACAATTTAAATCAAGATTAAATCTTTGATAGTTGGGAAAAGTCTCAATTTTATAAATATAATCAGTGCGACATTTGAATATAAATATGTAATTCTGGTGAAGCTCCTTTCGTTTGAATATTAATATTATCTCATTTTTTTAGAAACTGTTACTATTAAAATATAAATATTTAAACCATAATATTTTGTTACAAATCGTAAAACAAGAATATTTTTATGTACACAAATAAGATGAACTTTTGTTTGAAATTTCTATATTTATATATATAGAGAAATTGAGAATTGGGAATGCATTGCCAACGTGAACTGTCAAGGCCATTAGCCAAGATCAGTTCCTTAACTTGTGGGTTCAGAATGAAATCTTAAATAGATACTATAGAGAACACATCTCTCTCTCTCTCTCTCTGTGTTTCTCTCGTCGTAAAAACACTTTTATATGTTTACTTATAACGTAAAAGTCTTCCGCATTGATTAATTGTTTTGTTGTAGTCAGAGAAAGTTGTTGAGATATAGCAACTATATCAATCTCAAGGTTAAACGAGCAATTAATTAATTGAATTTCAATTTGGTTGCATTTCTCCAATAGTCTTGACCAAGATCTTATATGTACATATACAGCTGATAGTTCACATCATTGCCACGACCTACGGCAACAATTTGCCCATCACGTTTCACGTTTCAGTTGTGCAATTAACTTGTTAATAACAAACTATTCAAAAAATAAAAAAAAAACCAGTGAAAAATACACCCACAGAATAATTTTTGCAATTTATTCAACGAATTTGCATTTAATGTGTTGTTGATTGTAGCTAATGAGAAAGAAACCACCTCGACAACCACAATTTGCATCTCTTCGAAGGCAACAGCATCTCGCATTCGCATAATTACTAGCAATTAAATTGATCAACTAAATACATAATTGTTTCACATAAGCAATAAACAATTACCAGCCCAACAAAATAACGCAAATCACAAACATTTTCCAAACAACCTTAAATATTTCATTGAGGGTTTTTAAATGTTTCGAGACAATCCCAAAACCCAAACCCCAAATTCGGAGTATTCGCTGATGATTCAACGAGAAATCCCCGCAAAGTCGCAAGTCGGACGTCATAAGATTGTTGAACTTGTTTATAACAATCAAAAACTAATTTTTGCTGGAATTTGAGCTTAGACGACTACGAGATCAGCTACAGTTTCAGAATAAAGAAACTATTTGGGAGAAACCTAGAAAATATCGGAAGTCATATTTCTGCTAAGGCGACGATTGGTTAAAAATCAACACTCAGTTGACAATGAATTTTATTGATTAATATCTTTAAAGAAGCTTAAATAATAAAATTATGTAAATACCGGAGAGAGAAAAGTAATTGTAAATTTAACAGATATATTAATTAGCTTTCGGTAAATGTAACATTTAAATTCGATTTTTGAATTCTTGTGTAATGATAGAAAATGAAAGCTAACTTTCTGAAAAGAACATAAAATACATTAACATTTAAAAAAAAAAGTTTCACTGCAAAACATTTTTTTGATGGTTTTTCGTAAGGATAACAAACTCGCTGTTATCCTGTCTTATCATTTTTTTTTTAAATATTCATTAATTTGTTATATTATAAAAATTAATGTTAATTATTATTTTGTAATTTTAATCAAATTAAAAATAATTGTTTTTAATAATTATTTTGTAATTTTAATCAAATTAAAAATAATAATTACTTTGCCATTTTTTTAATACAGCTAATAATAGTTATAGTCTCTGGAAATTAGTTCTAAATGTGTTCTAAGTATTATTTTAAAAGAATATTTTAAATGCGGCAAGCTCAACAAATTAAAAATCATTGCATTGGACAGTTTAATAATTTAGTGCATTTACTTATTAACTAAAAAAAAATTCGCATTTACTAACTAATTTATGGGTATTCCATTAACGCACCTACTATTGTATAGTTGGTTCTTTCCCTCAATTATAAAATTACTTCAAAATACCACAAATACTACAATTACTATTAATTGGCGATTGTCTTACGAATTGAATTTATTAAGAAGTTAATGAAATAGGCTGACAAAGAATTTAACTTGGGAAAGGAAGTACAAATTATAAAAGGAAACGCCTCTCAATATTAAAAAAAAAACATTTCGAGCTATCTTTAGCGATAAGAAAGCTTCTGATCGTTAACATTAATCATTAGCTGCAAAATTATTATACTAATGATGAGATCGGGAATGGTATGGGGATTCTTTGCAGGTGTCTTTTAACTTTCCCTTATGCATATGACGAGCGAGCTGAAAAGCTCAGAAAAATAACAAAGCAGCCGAGAATCGATCGGGTTGGCGATCTTGATTCTCTCCCTCTCTCTCGTCATGGGAGAACGTCGGCATTGTCTTTATGTAAGTCGTTTGAATGTGTGTGTGTGGCAGTCAGAAGCAGCTTTTATAAAAGCAGCAAGAACCACAACAATTTGTTCAGTTCGGTTGTGAGCTTCAGAAACAGAATCAATTGTCAAGCGAGACAGGATCAGTTGTTACCGCGACAACAGAGACAGCTATTTAATCCAACGTATTTAGTTCAGAGTTTAGAGACAGAATTGTTTTTTTGTTTGGTGCCAACAAAATGCTGGCCAGTGAAAATTTCCCAACTCATCACTTTAAGAATTCTATATATAAGCCATATAATGGGGCCAGCCAATCGACCAATGTTGAAGATTTGGCAAGCGTTTCCAAGACATTGACGTTAAACACGTCGTCATCGAGTGATTCTGTTGTGATCGACAAACCATCCAACAATAATAACAACAATAAGATTAACAATAACAATAACAATAACAATTGCAATGGCAATTCTTTGTCCAGTTTTGTGGCCAGCCATCCGGCAGCTGAATTCGAGGGTTTCATACGCGCCTGCGTGGATGAGATCATACAGCTGGCCGTGTTTCAGGGCACAAATCGCTCCTCCAAGGTAGTGGAATGGCATGAGCCCGCCGAGCTGCGTCAGCTGTTTGACTTTGAGTTGCGTGATAAGGGCGAGTCGCAGGATAAGCTGCGTCAGCTGCTCCGGGAAACAATACGGTTTTCGGTCAAGACGGGACATCCGTATTTCATCAATCAACTGTATTCGGGCGTCGATCCTTATGCTTTGATCGGTCAATGGCTGACCGATGCCCTCAATCCCAGTGTCTACACGTATGAGGTGGCGCCCGTTTTTACGCTGATGGAGGAACAAGTGCTGGCCGAAATGCGACGCATTGTGGGCTTCCCCGACAATGGACATGGCGATGGCATCTTCTGTCCGGGCGGCTCGATAGCCAACGGTTATGCAATCAGCTGTGCGCGTTACAAATACGCGCCCGAATCCAAGGTAAGCATCGAGCCGAAGGCCAAACCACTCGGATGTGTGTGTATATGAATTTTTGTGTCTGTTTTATTTATTTATTTTTTTATTGTTTGAAGCCAAACAAAGCGGAAGCAAATTGCATGCGACCTAGAAGCAAACTCGGATATCGTTACATTCAACTCAATTCTGAGTACAGTCTCATTCTATGCATAATATTATTTTATGTGTTTGTAACATGCTTGAAGTTCAACTTAGATATCACTAATTAGCTAATTTTAATTCCAAGGAAAATATTAATATGCACTACTCGGCGTATACGTAATATTTATAAGATTTAGGTTGGCTTAATTGCTAGTAAATTAGCAGATTAAGCTCAAACCATATTGAAGAGTTCTTCAGAGTGTATTTATTCGTACATTGTTCACGATATTTAAACGTTCTTTTGAGTATGGTTTATTTGATATTCTTCTTTTTTAGTATTTCCATGATCATATTAATTTTTCGCATTACTTTTAAATATTTTGATTAAATTCAACGACGTAAACGTAATATTTATTGTAATTTGTTTTAATTTTTGGATGGGCTGTCAGTTCAAGCTTCATTTTTAAATTTTGATTTCTTCCATACTACACTCTAAAGTTTTCTTTAATTTTTTTTATGATCATATAAGTCCTTTAATTTATTGCTGCTTTCCTTAAGTAAATGATTTAGTTTACTTAGAATTGCCATGTGTTTTAATAATTTTACAAATATTTCATTTCAATAATTTAATAATAAGATTAATTTTTTTTTTTATATCCACAGACAAAGGGTCTTTTTGGTGCGAAGCCCTTGATCATATTCACATCGGAGGATGCGCATTATTCGGTGGAGAAGTTGGCCATGTTTATGGGCTTTGGTAGTGAGCATGTGCGCAAGATAGCCACCAATGAGTTGGGCAAAATGCGACTTGACGATTTGGAGGAGCAGATCCAGTTGTGCTTGGACAACAATTGGCAGCCACTGATGGTATCTGCCACAGCTGGCACCACTGTGCTGGGCGCCTTTGACGAATTGAAGGGCATCTCCGAGCTTTGTCGCAAGCACGACATGTGGATGCACGTGGATGCGGCCTGGGGCGGTGGTGCACTCATGTCCAAGAAGTATCGTCATCTGCTCAACGGCATTGAATGGTAAGTTTTATTTTGAGAGAAATACACAAATTCTGATTACTTGTGAGAAAATCCTTAAAAATCTTTAAATAATCATTAATATGTGTTTTTTATAATATAACTCATAATGGTTACGGTCTCTGATTGATCCTAGTTATCGTATTATTATAATTGTTAAATGTTACATTTTTCTAAATATATTATTTATTATATTTAGCGCCGACTCGGTGACCTGGAATCCCCACAAGCTGCTGTCCGCCTCGCAGCAGTGCTCGACCTTCCTGACGCGTCACTCTCAGATTCTGGGCCAGAGCCATTCAACGAACGCCACCTATTTGTTCCAGAAGGACAAGTTCTACGACACCTCCTATGATACTGGCGACAAGCACATTCAGTGCGGTCGTCGGGCCGATGTCTTCAAGTTCTGGTTCATGTGGAAGGCCAAGGGCAGCAAGGGATTCGAGGCGCATGTGGAGCAGGTCTTTAGCATGGCTGAATTCTTTACGGCCAAGCTGCGAGAGCGTCCTGGTTTCGAGCTGGTCATAGATCATCCCGAATGCACCAACATCACATTCTGGTATGTGCCACCCAGTCTTAGGCAAATGGAACGCAATCAGGAGTTCTACGACAAGCTGCACAAGGTGGCGCCCAAGGTCAAGGAGGCCATGATTAAGAAGGGCTCCATGATGATCACATATCAACCGCTTCGCCAATTGCCCAACTTCTTCCGCCTTGTGCTGCAAAACTCCTGTCTCGAAGAATCCGATATGATCTATTTCCTCAACGAGATCGAATCTCTGGCTCAAAAATTGTAGTTTGCATTCGGCTTTGATGTATTAAGGAACATTCTTCATAGGCATATGATGTACATATTATTCATGGTATTTTAACTGGTATTAACTCGCGACTATCACATCATATCGTTACAAAAATTCTAGTATCTTAAGTTGAGACAATAATAAACATTTAGAACAAGCTAAACACTTGAATAGATAAGCCAATGAAATTTCTTTATGAATATTTCAGATTATGGGGCTGTTGGGGAATTTTTGTAAAATTATTAATTATTTTTATTTAAAGCACACGACGAAAGATATCTCTATCATCCTAATCAGACGACTGGTTTAAAATATATTAAATTTGAAATTTTTCAAAATGAGATGGAAAGTCAGTTAGATAGCTTTGCAGAAATTCGTGGATTTATTACTTTTACCTAGAAATGTTTTGTCTACAACTTTAAAAAAAGAAAAACACTGTTTTAGCGGGAAATCGCTAAAATTGACACCGCGACAAGTTCCAAACCACGGAAGCTACATATATTTTCTTCATATCGTTGGAAAGATATTTTTAGAAGCTTTCAACTTACAGTAGTCAATATATTTTGCATTTTCTGGTATATTATACATATCTGTGAAAATTCGTTTCTCAAGATAATACCTGTTAATTGTATATATACACTTTTCTTAAAATTAAAATAGGACAACAGCAAAGTGTCGTAGCAGGAAGAACACATGTCCGATCAAAAGATGATAGCTTTTTCCAGACTTCGCTATCTACCACAACTCGTTTCTTTTGTAACCTTTTTTTTCCATCTTTTACTTTCAATAAATCAACAAAACTTTGGCTTACTTAACATTTCAACTGATTTAAATGATCAATTTATTTGCAATAGTCCTTCGTCATTCCAACAATGTATCTTTAACATATAACAAAACTAAAACTCAACTTATTTTCTGCTTGAGCCACTCCCATTGACTGATATCAGGGCCACCTGCCTTGTCAATGGCCTCCTGTATGCCGACGCTCTGGCCAGGTGCAATGCCATAACCAATTTTCAGACCATGTGGATTGGAGGGCGTCTGGCAGTCCATGGTGCACTCTTTGCGCAGCACCGTGTCAACCTCGACGGAGGAGAAGAATGCCACCGACATGGGCAGATCCGTTAGACCAATGCGTGAGGCACAAAAGGAGCGTGTCAACAAATTGGTAACGTGCATGGCCAAAGCAGCTTTGTGGGCCACCTCATCCTTGACTAGATAACGCAGCTCGTCGTGAAAACTCAAGCAGAATCTCGCATGGGGTCCCAACAGCCAACGCATGCTGACCAGCATCAAGTGCAGAAAGTCAACGGCGCCACTCTGCACCACCCAGTTGACCCGAGTGGGCAGAAATCGTTGCTCCTGATCCAGTCCGCCATGCGACTCCAGGGCGCGACTTAAGCGACAGCTGAGAAATGGCGTTTCCGGCTGCTCACGTGTGGCAATCTCTTCCAGACGATTAAACATGGCACTCTCCGTGCCTCCCTGCCAACTTGGCCGGTGGAAAACCTCACGAATCGGTCGTTGACGCTGCAATGCCAGGCGATTGGCTTCGTAGCTGCTGTAACTGTTGGCGAATCAAATAGATTAGAAGGAATTCATGATGAGGCGACAAAGGAAATAAACACAGTTTTGAAGCTTCTACGGAAGATTAAATTTCTGACGGTTTCAGGGACGAGACAGAAAATGACACGCAAGAATGAATATTATTAATTTGGTACCTCATACGAGTTCCGAAACTTTTTTAAGGAATTGAAAAAAAGACGAAAAAAAAAACAAAGTATAAAATTATAGGAATCAAAATTTGGGAAGAAAAAATTAGGAATCATAAATAAGGAATTTCAACTAAGTAACAAGCAACCTTCTAATATTGCTACTCAAAACTATACGAGAAACATATAATTTTAAAAATTATTGAATTTTGATATACGATGGCACAAAACACGTACATGTGGACTCCATTGATTTTCAAATAAATGGTTTGCGCCCCTGACCGAATAAATATCACATGCGCTGGCAATTGAAGTCCTGATTCTTAAATAAATTTATTGACAAAATTTTGTCTTTTTGCTTATAGAAAAAAGGCGAAATCAAAAATATTTTATTAATAAAATCAAAAATATTTTTATAATAAAATTGTATAATAAAATAAGTTTGATTTCGGCTTTTCCCAATTATTGTCTTCTCAATTTTTGCTTTCCCAATTTTTGTCTTCCTAGTTTTGGACTCCTAAAAACTGTATTCCTAATTTCGGATGAGTAATTTTGGATTCCAAATTTGTCGATACTTAATTTGGTATTCTCAATTTTTTTTCCGGATTTTCGTATTCTGAGTAATATTTTTCGACATTTGTATATAGAATCTGTTGATTAAATAAGGAAAAAACACCATATTTCTTAAAAGATGAATACATACGCTCTGTCGTCCAGTTCGTCGTGGAACTCTTGGCGCAGGTGATAGACCCGCTTGCCCTTTGTGGCGGCAAACATCTTCATGGCCTTGGCCTTGGCCTCTGATGCGCTGAGCGTGGGATTGAATTGTTGGAGAATAGTTTCGGCAAACTGCTGGCCAGCTCCATAGATGCGGGCATAGTTGAGCACCTTGGCATGGTCACGTGAGATGCCCACCACCTTGGCGGTGATGGAGTGCATGTCGCTGCCGTTGGACTTGCTGCCGCTTAGTGTCATCCAGCCCAGGGGTGTGGCGCCGTGCTCGCCATGAGCATAGGCATCACCTAGCACGGAGGCGATCCACAGCTCCTGGGAGTCCACATCGGCACCAACCAGCTTGTAACCCGGTGGCGCCTGCACCATGGCACGCAACTCAGATCCAATGCGATCTGGGCGAGAGTTGGAGGCCGTCATCCAAGTGGATTCCATGGCACGACGCGTTAAGGTGCCGGCAACGACAACCTGCGGACAAATGGCACCATAAATTGTGCGCTGTGAATGGGATCCCAATTCCGTTGGCAGTTCGTGTTCCTGCAGCCACACAACCATTTGATTAAGAATGCGATCCCGATTATTTCGCCAGTATGACATCATTTTAGCAATCTCGATGACACGGGTCGCCGCTTGGCAGGTGGGATCACCACTGCTCAGTGCATGATCCGAGAACTTGTTCAAGAAATCCTTGGACAGCGGATTGCCCACCCGAAAGGAGGGCCCATTCTTGTGTGGCAGCTTCAGAAAGAAGCAACAGTCGTCCAGCACTTGATTGCACCAGATCCCAGAACCTGAAATGCAATAGAGACTCGTAAATAAATGAAGCAAGTCATAAACATGTGGAAAAAGGAAAGAAAAAGATTCCAACATTTTAAGAAAGTCTGATTTTGATGAAAAGATATAAGGAAAAAAATTGGACTTAAAAAACACAAAACTGTGAAATGGGCTAGTCTTTTAAAACAAAATTATTCGGCGTATGATAAGACATTGAATTTAAAAAACCTTTTTGTATTTTTTGATTATTATATTAACTGAGTGAAAAATGTCTGATGTTAGTGCAGGGTAAAATACTGCTGTGTACGCTTGTCCGATTTGTTTTAATTAGTCTCACTATAACACGTTACGTAATTTAAATTTGTTAATGCTTTAATTGGGTAATATTCGGTGTGTAAATTAATGTAATGTAATGTCAAGTTTTTTTAAATAAATAAACAGGTTCATCGGAATTGAAATGATTTTCAATGAACGTTATAATTTGATTTAAATGATAATATTAATAAAAACAGGCAATGATACAGAATATCTGCATTTGTATAAGTGCACTCATTTTAATATGTTAATTAATGCGTAAATCGTTTCTGGTATAAAGTTTCAGGTGAACCTTTTTTTTTAAATGCCTATTCTGTAGTTTACATAAATCGAATTTTACCGAAAATATTTTTTAAGTCTATATACTACATAATTTACATACAGTCACTCAATAAAGTTTGTATGGACCCTTAATTTGTCAAATTTTTGTATAGTAAAAAGGATTTGATGCAAGTTTCTTAAATTAATCTTACATTCACTTTAATTCCTTTTTAATGATACAAAAATTTCTTTAACCCATTAAGTACCCATTGAAAATTTTGATTTTTTTTTGTATTTGATGCAAAATAAATTCTTCAAACAAAAAAAATTTTTAAAAATCTCTTCGTTAGTATTTTCTATTATTTTTTAAAATTTGCTTAAAACGATTATTTTAACCCCTTTTTTGCTCATTTTCATACAAAAAGTAGCTTTTTTGCAATTTTTAAAACAACTTTTTTGTTATTTAAAAATTTAACAAATTTAGAGTGCATTCAAACTTTATTGAGTGACTGTATGTCCAACATTTGCTGACCTTTGTACTGCTCCTCGAGCCGCTGTTGTCGCTGTGAGATCTTCTTGTAATACTGCCGTTTACTGAGATGCTCATCGACTTGATTGGGCAGCATGTCCATTGCCAAATTACATTCCTCTTCCGATGCATATTGGCGTGCAAATTCTGGTATGGCACAGCGTTCGAGCAGTTGCTCAATGGGCAGATCGCTATCGAGACCGCTCACATCACTGCGAAATGGGACCAGGAAGCCCCAACCATGCTCACGCTTATAGTGCAGTGGATATCCCTCCCAGCAGAGCGATAATAGCTTGGGTGCAATCTGCATGCCCGTGCTAATTTCACTAGCACCAGGTGTCCAGGGTTCCTCATCCTCCTCCAAATGTTGATCCTGGGTGAAGCCGATTGGCGGCTTGCGGCACAGCTTGCGATACCATTGTGGGTAGCCAGGCAGCAGAGGACGCCGCGCCGGCAAAAGTGCTCCCTGATCGTACAGATGTTGAAACTTCTTCTGCAATCGGCGTTGGTCGGCGTTTAGTTGTTGACTTGGAAGCTCCATTGTTGGCAATTGTTTTCGCTTGGGAGGCTGCTTTAGTTTGAGCTGCTGTACGCTCCAGTCCTCGTCCCACAGCCACAGATGCTGGCGATATTGATCCTCATGGAGCAAGGCACAAGCTTCTTCGGCGCGTCGCCCCAAATGGTATTTGGCCTCGATGCTGACATCCTCGTAGGTCAGTTGGGCGTCACGTATGTAACGCTCCCAGTTGGAGTTCACAGGAAGATAGGCGGAGCCCATTTCCAGCATGCCCGCCAAAGTGACCGGATGTGGAAATCGTGTGGCATACATTGGATAAAGGACGCGCAGAATACGATGCGTGGCTTCAACATCGCTGGCACAGTAGTTGACGAGCAACTGAAAATGCTGACGCACCTGCTCCAGTGTGCCCTCGACAAAGATGTTGCGTGGCTCCTTGGACAATTCCTCTCCACCGCAGTACAGACGATGGACATCAACTAGACTATTTAGAGAGCTCTGCTCTAACCAGTCGAGATCCTCAGCCGCCGGCTCTTTTTTGGACTTAAGCATTGCCCGCTGGTAGCTAGTGACGCCGCTGACGCAAGTGTGCAACGACATGGTGTCCAAGAAGCGGGTGCCCGTGTCCTCAATCAAATATTGCTCCCGTAAACGCGCCCGATCGTAGGAAACATTGTGTCCTACAACCAGTCCCTTTTCCCCGGCACCCTGACCCAGGGGTATGAGTTCGTCCAATGTGTGATAAGGTCGTTCACTTTGATCCACACCGATTGGCTCCACGGGTGACACGTTCAAGCGATGCTTCGTTAGCTTCGGACTAACCCAGCAATACCAGCGTCTGGTGCTCACTGCCGTGGCCAGTACTGGAGCACTGCCCTCGCGCACACACACCTCCACGTCGAAGACAATGCCCTTTTCCATTGGCTGCGCCACAGGAGTCGCAGAGCCATCCTCGGGATCGTAGGCCGTCCAGCCGGCATAGAAAGACCAACGCTTCGGTTTCGCGGGCAGCTCTTGGCAGGCAACCAAGGGATGTAACAACGCCTCGTAGGGCTGCACTTGTTCCTTGGCTATGGCCTGAAAGTGCTCCTCAATATTCTCGCCACGCAACGGCGGCAGTTTCAAATTAATGTCCGGCATGCGCGATGTGCTCTCAACGTCAATTCCATGACGCTTCAATTCGGCATTGTAGACCTTGGCAGCTGCGCCTTCCAGCTCTGAGTACTTACGTGTGGCCTGTGGAAATAATTGCCTATGTAAATTCTGCGATATCATCTGCACCTTTACCAAGTTTTCAGCGTATTCCGCTGTCGCCGGTGACATCGCCGTCGTCGTAGTCGCCGTTGGCGCATGTTTTGTTTTCAGTTTGTTTTTGCTGGGAAGTTTGCTATAAATCTTAACACTGCTGCTGGCGTAATGCTCACGACCGGCCTTAGTGGCGTAGAAACGTAGCAGGCGCATTATTAATTGACAATCAAAGACATTATTTTAAATTGTTTAACAAATTCACACAAAATATTTATTGAGATAGCAATTGCGCCATAGTTATCGATAAATGAGTAGTACTCATTAAGTACACATGAAGTAACAATATACAACCTGCAAACCATGGTGAATTTATAAGTAGGTGATGTATTCGTTTGACGTACTCTCTTTTTCGGGGCAACGGTTGTCAGTACGAAAGCAAACGTCGTAGTAAGCAGTTGCAAGGTGGATTAATAACAAGGTGATGTATTCGCTTTCTCTCGGGGCGAATCTGTCAAAATGAGTCTGAGAGAGATAGATATATAGAAAATGCTTTCGTAATGTAGTTTGTGCCCCGAAAAAGAGGGAATGCAAACGGTTGAGAGGTTGTATTAAATTCTCTGAATAATGCCCCCAAATATGTCGCTCAAACTATAGTCTTGTGGTTCGTGTTCCGATAAATATTAAGAAGAGACAAATGTGGATAATACAATAAGAACTGTGGAAGTCTGCACAGGTGAGCAGCTGTACTGTCAGTACAGGAACAACAAGACAAACATGCCATGGCATTTTATCTAGATTTTATATTTTGCACAGCGCACAAAACGAAAATGAGTGAAGAGTAAAGAAAAGCAAACAAAATAATTTTACTAAATATCTATCTCTGTCGTCTCTCTCTGACAGATTCGCCCCGAGAGAGAGCGAATACATCACCAACTTTAAATCCACCTTGCTGGAAACTATTCGGTATTCATTATCGATTTTCCTTTAATGAAATAAGTACATTTGCATTGGCCTAAGTATCGATATGCGAACAGATACATATCGACTCATTTTAACAGATTTTCAAACAAACCGGTTAAAATCAAATTTTTTCTTTCCAAAACCCGAAAAACAATTAAGAAGGTTCATTAAACAGTTTCACTTGTTGCACTTGATAAAAAGAAAAACACTTTAAAATACATACAGACTTTTGTGTGATGAAATGGAAGAAAGAACATAATCTCTTTAGTTATTGGCATAAAAAATTAATAATATATATAAAAAGCTTTCATACGATAAACAATTGAAAAAAAGCAATTTTCGAAAACATTTTGGCAAATACTGTGCACCCGTCCTGCAATCTACAATTTGTTCTTAACAAATAACAATTGCAGGTCCAACGATCCAACAAGCGACACACACAAAACAGACAGAAAGGGGGGGAAAACATGATCCAAGCTGCATCCTAGATTTGCAGATTACGCATGCCGCCATTGATGCCGCCCTGTTCCACAGTCCAGATGACCAGCTGGCCATCGACACCCGATGTAGACACTTTGCTAGCGTTGTCCTTGTCGCCGGCATACAAACGCATGCCGGTGATGGCGTTCTGATGTATGGAGTCCACGACGGTGTCGGTGTTTTCAGTGCGCATGTTGCGATCCATTGACTGGAAGATGCTCATGGCAGTGATACCGCTAGCCTCCCGTTTCTGTGACTTGTCTAGTTTGCCGCTCAGCACCAGCTTATTGTCCGGCGTGAGGCTGTACAAAAGCGGTACACAGCTGTAGCCGGCAACAACGATCGATGCGGGCGATACCCATTCGCAGGCAAGGAATGGTAAGTAGCCGGTGCGGCAGCGTATGACGGTATTGCCATTGGTGGCATCGGCAATGCTCACACAGCTGTCGTGGCCCACCCAGCACACCTTATTGCCGTCGCTGGAGAAGCTGACATTGTTGATCCAACCGCCGCCCGAGGTCAGCGAGTTCCTAAACTCGGCCATCAGCTGGCCCAACGGTTTGCGATTACCCCAGGGCGTCGGCGATGGCGGCTCCTCGATGTCCTTGATGAAGGCCGAAAAGACGCGCACCTTGTAGTCCGTGGAACCAGCCACCAGGAGCACATTATTAGGATGCCAGTCTAAGGACGTGACCGTGGAGCGTATGGGTTTCTTAATATGCTTGGACACCCACCAATCATTCTCCGATTCGAAATAACAGACCGAAATAAGTCGAGCTCCCGAGCCAACAGCAAACTTGTTCTCAGCCGGCGACCACTTGACACAAGTCGCCGCCCGATTGATGCGCAACAAGACAAGCGTGGGCTTCCACTTGCCATCATCGCCTTGGGTCCAAACATACGCATTCCGATCCGCCGCACAGCTCACAATGCGATTCGTGTTTTTGGCCCAGTCGATGCCCATGACACGCAAATCATGCTGGTTGAGCACATCGGCCAACTTCCAGTTGTTTCCGTCCCGACTATAGATATGAATCTCATGGTTGTTCGGCGATAAAGCGATTTCTGAGTCAAACATGAGTCATTGATTAATAATATAATCTTTTGTATTTTGCATTTTCAACTCACGAGTACGATCCTTGTTCCAGGCGTGGCATGTGATGGAAGCCAGCGAGGTGCCAAAAGTATACTTCTCAGTCATTGCGAAAGTTAACTAAATGCTTTTGATTTTCAACCACACACGTAGTTTGCTGTTTTCTTTCTTTTCTTCGTCCAGCAATTTGGGCGTTGTTTTTGTTTGTTAAATCGTCGGCGTGTTTTGCTTGTTTGGTCGTTTCTAGTTTTAATCGCGGACTCTGGGCCGTCTACACGATTAAGCTAGCGTTGCAGCAAAGTAAAGACCTCGGGTTACCTGCACCAATTCAAACGAAAAACGCACAATTTTTTAAGCGTTCACAAAAATGTGTAAAATGCAGAAATTAATCACCTTTGGGTAGCGATGCCAGCAAGTGTTGTGTAGCGTCAAACCGCGTCTTTGGGTCACCAGTGCTGGTGAATGCCAGTACTATCTCGATACTTTTCTTGTGCAGCTCTGGTTATCGGCGCGCAATTGTGCCAGCTGCTAAAACCGCTGTTGTTATTGAAATAAAAAACAAATGGAAAAACTTTGTGCAGCTTTGGAACCGCAGTTTCCATGTCGGGAGGCAGCCATAACAACTTTGGGCGAACTGATTGGCGACTGCAATGAGGCATATCCACCAGCGATTTATCTGTTCGGACACAGTGGCACAGGCAAAACCGCACTAACAAAATCTTTTCTTCAGCAATGCCAAAAACAGCAAAACGTTCACATTGCGCAGCTCAATGCCATAGAATGTTATTCGACCAAAATAATGATAGAGAATGTGCTGGATGCGCTGGGTATGCAACAGCAGACCGCTGAAAATATGCTGGAATTTGTGGAGCAATTGCGCTGCTGGCATGAACGCGATCCCCGTGGCGGCTTTTTGATTGCCATCGACAATGCGGAGCGGCTGCGGGACATGGATGCGAATGTACTGCCTGTGTTGCTGCGACTGCAGCAGCTGACCAGCCTCAATCTGTGTGTGCTGCTGCTCTCACAGCTGCCGTTCGAGAAGTACTACAACAAGACGGGGCTAAGTGAGATCGTTACTCTCCACTTGGGACAGTACAACAAGGCCGAAACGTTGCGCATTCTCAGCGCTGACTTTGATCATGTGCGCCAGCAGCTGCTCCTACAACAACAACAAGATGCACAACGTCTGGCAATCTGTAAAGAGGCGCTGACACCAGATTTTTATAGCAACTATCTAAATCTCTTTTTGAGTGTTTTCTACAAAGCCTGCCGAGATGTGCCCGAGCTGCGGCTAACGGCACGCAAATGCTTTGGCATCTACATGGATCCAGTGCTGGACGGCAGCGTGGAGTGCACCGACGTGTCCCGCCTGTGGCGACACATATCTGGTCCATTGCGTGCCGCCCTCACGCAGATCTACATGCGCATCGAGAAGCCTCTGGGCGAGACTGAAATTGAGGATCAGAGTGTACGCAAACTGGCACAGTCGCTGGAATTGCCTTACTATGGCAAATATCTGCTCATCGCCGCCTTTCTGGCCAGCCACAATTCGGCCAAGCAGGACAAACGACTCTTCGTCAAGAATCATGGCAAACAGCGTAAACGCATGCAGACGGTTAATGCCAGAGCCAAGGTAATTTATATATATCGAGATTATTATTTATTGTACATCATTTAATGTGGTATCATCTACATCGAATATATTTATTTTTATTTATTTATTTATTTAAATTAAACTAAAAATGAAAATAGATATATGTTATTTTAAATATTAATTAGAATTAATTATAAAATATTTTTTGTTCTCTCTTTTACAAATGGTAGGATGTATCAGTCTTGGCCAAACATATTCTTTCCCATCAAACTTTCATTACTTAACAGATCTATTGCATGATATCTTCCTCCTTAATACGGCTTAATATTGATAAATCATGAATTCATTATCATATTTGTATATTCAACACCGCTCTGAATATTGAAATACATGCTAACAGAAAAACATTTTCAAACATCTTTAAAACAAAACTTTTAAACTTCTTGCTTTTATGATGAATTAACAGATATTTGAATTTTTAAAATTTATAATCATTTATGGAAGATTTGGAAATATTTAGTTAGTGCATTAATTATGACAACTTATATTGATAAATCATGCATTCATTGTAATATTTGTATATTCAACACCGCTCTGAATATTGAAATACTTTCTAGTCGAAAAAACATTTTTAAATATTGGTTTATTTAAAATTATTTGTGGAAGATACCTTCTACAAATCTCTAGAGATTTAGAAAACAATTGCTGTTGAAAACGTACCATGTTTACCATGTGTTATTCATTTATTTTTGTTAAATTTTGAAATAAATTTACAAAATTATCTCATCATCTAAAAAATGGTTTGATATTTCAGAGAAACTAAAATTTAATTTGTTGTGCTTCTTAGTTGTTTAAGAATTTGGAACATGTATGATAAACCAAAAAAAAATCCTTTCTTTCCAAGAAGTTGAGTTGATGAAGGAGCTGTAAGCTCAGCTACTAGGAATAATTGAGTAATAGAAATTATAATAATAATATTTATGTATTAATTTCATTTGCAGAATGCGGAAAAGATGTCTACAACACTGGGACCCAAATCCTTTAGCATAGATCGATTGCTGGCCATTTTCTATGCCATACTTGATGAGAAAGTCGGCCTCACTTGCAATCTACTGTCGCAGATCTCGACGCTTGTTCACTTGAAGCTGCTTGGCTTTGTATCTGGCGAGCAAAACATTATGGATGGATCAGCCAAGTTGCAGTGCACCGTTGGACTCGAGTTTGTGCTCTATATTGGCAAAGTAGTTGGCTTCAATGTGCGTCAATATCTTTGCGATTTCATGTAGTCCAAGTCATAAATGAAATACAATTGAAATAAATAAATTAATTAGTTTTTAAATATATTTAACAAATAGTCAGGTAAATCGCTAATGTGTATGGATTCGGCCAGCTGCGTGTCACGGCTGCGCAACTGCATCAGGCCATTTTCCAGCGCTTGTTCCTCGTCCAACAACAGTGTATAGGGCACGCCCAGTCGGTCGGATTCCTCCAAATGCTGTGCCAGCTGCACTTGATTCCTCGCAAGAGTGTAGCCATTTTCCTCGGACAAATGTAAGCGCAATCGGGCGCACTGCAGCACATCCGCCATGTGAGCGCACAGATCACGCAGATCCGGCGAGAGCTGCTCAGTTTTTTGTATGGCCGCAATGCCACATTGATACGGCGCCAGTACGCGATTCAATAGCAGCGATCGCGATTCCCTTCCATGGTCACAGCCGTCCAACAAGAGCGCTTAAAAGAGAGAAGCCTTAAAATATGTAACAAGTAAGGTCAAAGATTTAGCTACCACAGGTGGCTGGTTCCAGCTCGATGACTGAGCGAATGACCTTGGGCAGCAGCAATTTTCCAGTGCGTGCATCGGGTAACTCGAAGTCCTTGTCACCAGGCAACGTGACCAGGCTAAGTTGTTCCACAACAACGTCTCCCGGTTCACCGAAGGCAGCTTTAATGTCAATTGCTTGGCAATCTTCCATCAGCTCCGATTCGGATTGGAAATCATAGGGTACAATGGCATAGCGACTGGGATTAGACGAATAACGCATCCACCAGATTTTACTCTCGCGTTGCAGGTTGTAAAAGTGCTCCAGACCGCGATGTGGTTCCACAAAGAAATCCGTAATCAGTTGCGTGACGGGTCCCTTATGATCAAAGATTGCATTTGAAGCCGAGTTGTAAGTGAAGCTGCGTTGATGCTTCACCAGCGTGGGGCACTTGGCCTTGCTTGGATGTGATTGACTCAGCTGGCGGATATGTTTCCCAAATTGCTTGGAATGGACAAAGGAAAAACGTTGCTGGCTAATGGATTCCGGGTTAGAGACGCTGCCAAAATTAACAGCCAGATGGCGCATGCTGAGCCATTGCTGTTGCAGCTGCTTGGCAAAGGCAGCGCCATGATGCAGTAACTCTACACTTCGCATTGGAGCATTCGTATTGTCTGTGGTGCGAAGGAACCCGGCGGATTCCAACGATCTAAGGCAGCGGTTGAAGCGACTGGACATGGTTGTTGTTATAACTATTTATCGGGCTGTTCCAGCGGTATATTGCCAGGTGGCGAAACGTAATAGTCCTCGTCCGTAACCTTGGCAAGGCGCAGCAGCTCCTCGCGGCAATCTCCCTCCGTGACTTGGTCGTTGCGTAACTGCAGCTGCTGCTCTTCCAGCACCGTATACAACGGCCGAACGTTGTGCGTGTCTATGTGCGCTATCTTGTCCGCAAATTGTATGCTGCTCTTGAGCGTGGCCAGCGCCTGCTCACTGTCCAGATCCACCAACGACAGACGCTCCAGCAGTTGAATCGTTTTTGTGTCGATTTCAATCTCGTTGTTACTGGTGTTCGGAAAACTGGTCGCCACCGGCGTCTGCGGCACTTTTGTTGGATGATTCAGTTGGGTATAATCAAGTTGGTTGCGGCTTGTAGATTCTGAACTGGGCTTTGGCGCTTTATTAATAGTTTGTGTTGCAATTCTGCAATAAAATCGTGTACAAATTCGTAACATTGTCGAGCGATCTTTAAATAGTATTGAAAAAGTACTAAATTTCAGAGTTAAATATAGGGATGGGTATTTTTACGGTGATATCGATCCAGACAAACGATACTTAATTAATAAGTCAAGTCAAGTATATGTTTCATCGCTTTTTAGTGTCATGTATTGAGAGATATTTTAATCTTGTAAGTCAGTTTTTTTTTTGTTCCTTCTATTTTAGTTAATTGATTAATCGTATCGATATGCGATTTGAGCGAAATTTATTTATGTACGATAGTTTCCAAATGATATTCTTCACGATTTATACTGATACTCATCTCTAGATAAAAATACTCAGATTGGCAATACAATATTTATCGATAAATGAATAGCGATTATTCACAAATCAACTGTGGCCGGTTTACAGCGTTTTAGAGCTGATTTGTATTTATTATTTTTATTTTGTTTGTGAAAGATAAGTAAAAATGCCGTATGCAAATCAGCCGTCTGTACAAATAAACGAGTTGACTGATGATAATGTCAAGTTTGTGCTGGAGGACACGGAACTGAGCGTTGCGAACAGTCTACGCCGTGTTTTCATCGCCGAGACGCCGACGCTCGCCATCGATTGGGTGCAACTCGAGGCGAATTCGACGGTGCTGTCGGACGAGTTTCTGGCGCATCGCATCGGCCTCATTCCCCTGATATCGGACGATGTGGTGGAGAGATTGCAGTACACGCGTGATTGCATTTGCCTGGACTTTTGTCCCGAGTGCAGTGTCGAGTTTACGCTCGATGTCAAGTGCAATGAGGAACAGACTCGCCACGTGACCACAGCCGATCTGAAGAGCAGCAATGCCAAGGTGCTGCCGGTGACATCGCGCAATCAGGGCGAAGAGGACAACGAGTATGGCGAGAGCACCGACGAAATATTGATTATCAAGCTGCGCAAGGGACAGGAGCTGAAGCTGCGGGCCTATGCCAAGAAAGGCTTTGGCAAGGAGCACGCCAAATGGAATCCGACGGCTGGAGTTTGCTTCGAATACGATCCCGACAATTCAATGCGTCACACACTTTATCCCAAACCCGATGAGTGGCCAAAAAGCGAGCACACCGAACTGGAGGATGATCAGTTCGAGGCGCCGTACAATTGGGAAGCTAAACCCAACAAGTTCTACTTTAATGTGGAATCATCCGGTGCACTCAAGCCAGAAAATATTGTCATAATGGGTGTGCAGGTGCTGAAGAATAAACTGTCCAATCTACAGACGCAGCTTAGCCACGAGTCTCAGAACGATGCGCTTGCGGTTTAAAATGTTTAAACAACAAAAACATGTATATTAATAAGTTCATAATAGAAATCACAAAGCCTAATCCTTGAACAAACTGTCTATGTTTATGCCCACACTCTTTGCTTTCGCTTTGTCGGAGTCTGGAGATGTTGCTGGCTGTTGCTTCTGCTGCTCTCCCGCATCCTGAAAGTCACTGAGCAGCGTACTTTTTCCCGTATCCAGCTGTTCCAAAGATTCCTCGGGAGAATCCACACGCGACTGTTGCCGTTGCTCCGCCAGCAAATCGAGGGCGGTGTCGTAAATGCGTTGCTCGTCCAGTGCACCTTGAGATCTCAGTTGCTCATAGAGCTGAAGAAACTGCTGGGATTGTGTGCCGCGCTTCTGATCCAACAATGAAATTGTCTCATTTGGTTTGTTTTGCTTGTGCAGTTTTCTGTTGATTCAAATGGATGTGATTTAAAGAGGGATCTGTTCAGCTGATAGTGACTTACGCTCGCACCACATCCTCAGCATAGAATATATTCCGTATTGGCATATTTGTGGGCGCCGGTCTGTCGAAGCGGGGCTCCAGTTTGGGCGGAAAGGCCGCGTAGACGTCATACCAAATTGGTTTGTCCTCCGCTTTCATGGCGCCGCCTCGCAACAAGCCCTGAATTCTATCAAAGCAGTTTATTAGCGACATGGATCAACATAATATAACATCTACATACCTGGTAAAGATGGTACCAATCTTCTCTAGTCTACTTTGTGCCATAGTTTTGCCGTTTTAATTAATATTTTTTGTAATTTATTACGACATGCGCTGCTGCTTGGACAACCAATACTCGATACTTTTATGGCAGTTTGGTATTTTAAGTATATTTTTGTAAAGTGCCCATCAGTGATGAGAAAAAATGACAAAACAGCAAAGAAAACAGGGGAAAAAAGCTGAAAAACTTCTTCATCTTCAATGATTTTTTTTGTCATTTTATTTGACATTGATTTTCGCCCATGGTGCTTATCATTTTTTAGGTATTTGCCATGCAATTTATTCTTATGGCATCAAGATAAAATATTTGGGTAAAGGTCTAGAAGCAGTAGCCAGTTAAAAAAAAAAAACACACACACACACAGAAAGAGGGCGATTTATAATGAATTTAGGTGAAACAATTTTTAGGGGGTCTTTGCTAGTTTTTTTTTTATTGAATTTTGAAATTTCGATATTTTCAATGCAAAATGAGCTTTTGCATCGTTGTTTTGTGCATATTGCCACTAATATGTTAATTTTTCATTAAAATTGCAATATTGAATAAAAATAAGACCCCCTAAAAATTTGTTCACCTAAATTAATCATAAATTGCAATCTTTTTGTTTTTGTTTTTTTTTTTTTTTTTTACCGGTGGCTACTGCTTCTAGACTGTTACCAATATTTGTTTATATATAACTGAAAAATTTTATAATATATACATTTACCTAAGGCTGCAAACAGAGTGCGCGCTGAGACGAAGATGAAGACGAAGACGAAGCGGAAGACGAAAAACTGTGCAGTACGATTTATATGAATTCGCTCGAATTCGTTCAGAGTGCATGCGAAGACGAAGACGAAGATGAAGACGAAACGCAAGCAAAAAGCGTGAAACGGTGCAGTACCGAATTTGAAGATGAATCGCTTGCTGTTTAGCCGTTGTTGTTTTTGTTTTCTAAGCTTTGGTCAAATTTTAAATAATTAGTGGCTCAATATTTTTCAAAATGTAATCGGATGTGCTGATTTTCATTCGGGTGTACGCCTCAAATCTGGTTTCATCCTGACGCAGCTCATTATACAAATGATGAAACTCGCCAAAAATTTTTCTTCCCAAATTAATGGGATGTATTTTCATTTTATTGCATTTTAAATTACCTTTTAATTTAAAATACAAACTTTCTTGTAAAATTAGCTTATCATCTGATGACGAATCCATAGTGACTAACATGACAACTCGCAACTAATTCGTCTTGCACTATGTACACCTATTAGCTTACTCGCAATGCAAGCAATTCGTCTTCCGCTTCGTCTTCGTCTTCATCTTCGTCTCAGCGCGCACTCTGTTTGCAGCCTAATTGTTAAAATAGCGAAAGAGCGAAAGTGACCACTTCTAAAAAAAGGTGATTTTCTGCACTGTCTCGATATTTGTTTGCTTTAACATTCTCCCATTTTAAGAGATGAACTTTATTTCGTTTCCATTTTCAAAAAGTTCCAAAATTGGCAGTGTAGAATCTCTTTTGGATTCAATTTAATTTAATCGAAAAAAAAGGCAGATTTTCTGATAGAAGATGTTTGAGATTTTTCCCGGCTGAAGCATTTAAAAACCAGACAAATCCATCCGGAGGCAGGCCGAATTGGCATCACTGGTGCGCATGCGTGGATTATTATGCTTACCGCAGCTGGTCACACAGTTGAGTCAGAGTTGCCAGACGATTTCTTTTGCCGTCTGTTGCCTCCTGAGCAGTGAGTGAAAGAGTGCGATTTAAAAATCGTTATTTATGTGTGTGAAACAGGTGTAAAATGTACAATTTTCGTTGCATATTCTCGTAATTGTTGTTGTTAATCTAACTGCTGGTTGGCAAATATGTTGTTGCACATTGTCATCGACCTGATTGAGAACTGTGCCATTGCGTGTGCGTGTACTAGTGTGTGTATGTGTGTGCGCGTTTAGTTTACAAGTATTTTTTTTTGGGGCTCTATCGGCATCCAAAGCAAAAGCAAAGGCAATCAAGCAATTAAAGTTAATTAAAAACGTTAGCTGAATTTCGTGTGGTCGCCAACGTTCTTACAATGAGTAATTATCATCCGCACGCGTCTATGTCGCATCTACAGCAATTGCAACACCAACATCAGCTCCAGATACAAAATCATCATCAGCATCACCATCATCATCTGCCGCCACATTTACAGTTGACATCAACGCCGCAGCCGACGCCGCCCCAACAACAACAACACCAGCGTCATAATCATACGCCCACAACCACCCAATGTCAGTCGACGTCGACGGTGGCTGCGGCGTCAACTGCGGCTGCTGCGTCGACTGCATGTTCGATTTTGGTGGCGCAGCCGCCACAGCCGCTGATAAGCAATTCGCTGGCCATACGCCAAGAGATACAGCGCTTTGAGAGCGTTCATCCATCGATTTATGCTATTTACGATTTAATCGATTTGCTGCCTCTGCCGGACGCACAGATTGCCCAACAGATACGCGATCACGTCGTTTGCATTGAAGGTGAGTGCGAGTGTGTGAGTGAGTGCGTGTGCCACAAAAACAAAACAAAAAAAAACAGATAGCGAAAGAGTGAGTGAGTGAGTTGAGTGAGAAAGAGATGCATATGTTCGCGCATTGTTATTATACCCTGGGGGTATATATAGTTAATTCAAAAGTATGTAACAGGCAGAAGGAAGCATCTCCGGTCCCCATAAAGAATATATATTTCTTGATCAGCATCAACAGCCGAGTCGATATAGCCATGTCCGTCTGTGTGGTTGTTAAGAGCTAAGAGATCTCAGAGATGGTAAGAGCTAAGACCACCAAAATTGGAATGAAGAATTCTTACTATGTCAGGCAATATCAGTTTATTTAAAATTTTGCCAAGCTCACTATAGAGAGCGTAATTAATCAAAAACTTACATCACATTTAATTTAGGGTTTTAAGTTAAAATTTTCAATTTGATTTTTGCACCAACGTGTGTAAGAACACGCTCAGAATCTAATCACCAAGTTTCATTACGATTGGGCCATAAATAGTGAAGATATTAACAATTTTGTCCAAGGCATTTTAATGGCAATTCTATAAATAGAATAGAATTAATAGTCAATCTTATAAAAAAAACCTCTTTACGAGGTAAAAGTCTAGTGACGAAAACAGTTATATGCCCCAAAATTTCTGATATCCAATTTTGTGACGAATAACATTAAGTTTGACATATAAATTATTTTAAAACAAATTTTGGCACTCGGCACATTGCGCTAAAATGTCTCAATTCTTCATACCAAATAAAAACCACTGTTTTGCGCAGTGCCGAATGCAAAAATTTTTTTAAAAATAATTTATATGTCAAACTTAATGTTATTCGTCACAAAATTGGATATCAGAAATTTTGGGGCATATAACTGTTTTCGTCACTAGACTTTTACCTCGTAAAGAGGTTTTTTTTATAAGATATCAGAAATTTTTGAATAAGACATCAGAAATTTTGAAATTGAATTTTTTTTTTGGACAGTATATCTTTATCAACTTTGTTTATTTTTTGTACAAGCTGAAACAAACCGTCTGGCAACACTGGTTCCCTTTACAAACACACATGCCAAGCGCAAAAGCTAGTAGCACTCTCAAACTCTGGCTGCTATGACACTTTGCTGCTGCTGTATGCATGCTACTGCATATGTACATGCAGAAGTGTAAAGGTAAAAGGTATATTCAGTTAACAGGTAATATCTTGCCCAAACGAAATTTGACGGCTATGTGTTATATGTCAAAAACGTGAAATTGAATTGTCTACAACAAATAACATATTTAAAAGTCATTTGAAACGTAGATTTTTCTTAAATCGCCGAAATGTGGGAAAAAAAACTTTCTTTCACCTGAAGCTTTTTACCTGTGCTTTTAAGCAAAAAAGTTTACAGCTAGGCTTAAAGCCCTTCAAAACACCTTTCTAACGATATATAGATCACATCTGTAGCTTCTATCGTTTGGATGCTGTGGTTTTTGGCGATTAACATGAACATGTACATACTGCATATGTACAATGTACATGCAGTAGTGTAAAGGTAAAAAGTATATTCAGTTAATAAGTAATATCTTCCAAACCCATCGGTAAAATTTTCTATCATATATCAAAAAACGCGAAATTTTATACACTACAACATATTGAAAGCTAAAAAAAATCGTTAGCGTCGTTTTCTCAAAAACCGCCAAAATGTGGGACAAAAAATCTTATTTCACCTGTTGCTTTTTACCTATGCACTTTAGAAAAAAAGTTTAAAGGTCTGCCTAAAAGCCCTTCAAAATACCTTTCTAACGATATATAGATCACGTCTGTAGCTCATATCGTTTGGATGCTATAGGGGTTTTAATTTTAGCGGTTTTTAGCGATTTCCCGCTAAACTAGCTTTTTTTCGAAAAAGTCGTAGAACAAACGTTTCTAGATTTTTGATCGGGAACAAGTCCTCATTCAAACTTTTAAGCTAAATCAACGCTTTGATACTAACAAACAAACAAACAAACAAACAAACAAACAAACAGACTGACTTTTCATCTCGTTTTGAAATGGGCACCAAAAATTTCAAAATTTATTATCTTCTGAACCAGTGATCGGATTTTGATGATCAAGGTGTCATTCGACGCGTATTTTTGATAACAATAGTAAAAAATTAAAATAAAAATCGAAAAGGCTCCAACGGCCCCATTTGCTCCAATAATTTAAAATTTTCCCCTCCCACTAACACCTGTTTATCTCACGAACCAGGTGAGTTTCCAAAAGTCTTAGTATGCACATTTGTAAGTAAAATTGATACCTTTCGATCGGTACATAACTCGACCCGATCGGACAGTCATAGCAAATTTTCCATTCTTCCTGTGTATATATGCTAGTCGCCTTCGCACCCTTCGTGCTGCTTTCGTCACTAGCGTGGACTGCCGTCCGCAGTGATTAAATAATTTTACATTTACTCCGCCAGAATGTCCATCAAGAATGTATATTGAGTTTGCTAGCACCAAATGAAGTGGAGGAGTGGTGGAGGTGATTGGTTCTCGGCAAGCGGTGCGGGAGATTGAGGTTCGAGTCTCGGTCCTGTCGATGCAAATGATTTTTAATTATTTAATATTTTAGAGATGTGCGTGGGTTTGATTCCTGGTTTAGTAAACCATTTTGTTATATTCTTTTTCATTATTTTTACCCTCGATAAATTTTTAAAATTTAAATATAGCCAGCAAATTGGTTCAAATCACTTTTCATATTTAATATGTATGTAGCTGCCACAAAAACGATAAATCGATATTTAAGGATAAGTATATGAATTGCAAGGGCATCAAATCTTCGGTGTGCCGGGCACTAGGCCCAGGGTATATTACTGTCGAGTGCACTCGACAGTTCCGCTTGCTATTATTGTGCATTGTGGTTTGCTTTTGTTACCTACAATGTGTAATTTCTGTGTGAATGTGTGTGTGCTTTATGCTAATCTATGACCAAAAATCTAACCCTTGCAGACTATTGAAAGTGTTGCCCCCTTATTATAGTGCTTGTTGTTGTTGTTGTTGCTTGCTTGTGCCTGTCCCTAAAAAGAAAGAGCTTCGTTTTTGTTTAAAACAAGCTTTTCGCTTGCGTGTGTGTGTGTGTGTGTGTGTGTGTGTATGTGTGACTCTGTGTGTGTCTGTGTGTGTGTGCAGCATGAAATTTGATGCTCTCGGATTCGACGCTTCTTCTTCCTCTTCTTCGTGGTAGCGAGGCAAAAGCAAAAGCAAAACCAAAAGCCGAAAATGTTCACAAAAACACAACGAAACAAAACAAAAAAAAAATTCAAAAAGGAAAAATGAAAAACCGGTTCTAAATGGTTTATTAGAAAATCTGTGGACAACGACAACAACAACGCTAAAATGTAAACAAAATTGTGAGACGACCTTTTGTTACTGCTTTGTGTTGTTGTTGTTGTCGCTCGCGTTGTTCAACATGATTTTTGGTGCGCTTATCGGCAAACCAGATACCAAATATAATACTTACTCCAAAGCAACAGATACTTTAAGCAACAACAATAATAACAACATCAATAATAAATACGATATAAACGGTTTTTTGCACGCGACTTTCTTATTGGCATTGAAACGAACCGAATGAACTGAATGAACCAATGATAGATGGGGGAATTCGTGTTCCAATCAAAAGTTTTGGCGTCTAACGGCACGGTCAATTGGGTCAAATAACTGAGCATTAATATGCCAAAGCAGAATATACAGTCGCTACCAGCTTTATTGACCCACTACGAGTACACATGAATAATTTTACATAAATAATTTTAAACAATGCTCAGACTTGAGCAATTTAATTTTATTTGCTCATAATATATTAATAATGCAATTAAAGGAAGAATGTAGTGGATCAAAAATGCTGGGAGCGACTGTACACAATACAAACACACATTCATGGATGATGAAGCAACAGGGATTGTTTTGAAAATGAAACGAAACTATAGCGATTTGCATAAGAAAGCGTTGTCTGGAATAAATTTGAATAACGTCCGAAGCACTTGAAAATCGACTGTTTATTAAATAATATATGTATATGTTAAGTGCAAATAGTAACTCTAAATATTTCACATTAATTTAATTTAAATGTTTTGATCTTTGAATGCCTTTCGTATTTTCTTTGTGACCAATTAAATTCGGCTTAAATACCCTGGGGCTTTGCCTATAACTTACTACAATAGCATTCACTAAAATATAGTTAGTTAGGTTCTATGACCTTTAGATTCCCGCATAAACAACAAAAGAAATCGATTCACATTATGTCAAATGATATCAGCATATGAATAGCATCATTATAGATTAATGAAAGCCCATCTGAACTATCTAGTATTTGTAAATATTTCTATTCACAGTTTATTGACAAAGTTACCTCATGGAACAGGCCAAAGTTATATAAATAAAAACATTGCCCAAGGCGCTAGCCAGAAACAAATATTCTCTCTTATCTCGGTACAGTGGCCCCTAGAAAAATAAGTACCTTTGTAATTAGCCGCCATAAACTCTGTTTACACTACCCCAAACAGCGAATGGAATAAAAGCTCTTTTATGCAATACAGCTTGAAAATATAAATTTAAATTATAATACAATTAAAGCAACTAAGTGAAACTTAATGTTTGGAATTTCCCATTTATTTATTTAATTTCAGCTCAAACCTATATTGTTTTTATTAATTACTGTTTACAAAAATCCTACTAAACAATGCAGAGAAAATGATTTATTTACCAAATTAGACAAAATATATAATATTAAAACAGAGACAATTATTTAATTGTATTCCTTATTTTGAATTCCTATTTGATAGATTGAAACTTGCTGGATTTATTTCAAAACATTAACTCTTAGTGTAATTTCTTTAATTGTCTGAGTATTCAGTTCAATAAAAATAAAGATTTATTTTTAAAATTCATATTTATTTTCAATCCTTTTTCGTCAAAATATCTTGTCTTTAGTTAACTGACCTCTAAAAAGTGTATCTTTTAATTTATTATATAGAGAATATTTCATGTTCGGTTTTGCTGTTTTTGCCTTTGAAATTCAGTCTCTTTAAATAATTACTGTAATCTCGGTTCAGCTTTATATATTTTTCATTAAATTGAACAATAATATTGATAAAATGGATTTTAAGCAAATTAATGGAGATTCCATTGGATGTCATTCGCATATCTGTTTTAATTTTTTTTTTGGAGTGAAGCATTCGGAAGTGGTAATTGTTGTTATGTGATACGCTCGAATGCACATCATGCCATGTGGCATAGAAGGACGGATGAGAACCGCTTGAGACGGGGAGACGGTCAGGGGAATATGGCTGATGCGTTGATTTCAAATATCAGCGACCAGCGACAATAAAACATGTGTGGAACAGCAGCGACGCCAGCGGCGGGTTAGGCATGCGTGTCCGTCGTCTGGTTCCCGTAACAATCCCCTTTCCCCTATTCCCCGCATCCCCTCTCTTACTGTTGGCCGTTTTATTTTTAACACAAATTGCATTAAAAATACCTTGCACTTTGCTTGCTTTGCTATTTTCATAGAAATTGCACAACATTGTTTCCCATTTTTTGCATTTACTAAAAAATACATTAAATCACAATTAACAAAAATAAACCTAAAAAAAAGAAAAAGAATTTGCCTTGTGTGCAATTAAGTCACAAATGTGCCCAAAATTTATTTGTTTAATACTTTTGATGATTCACAAATCGTGACAGTTGACAGCTATAGAAATTTATTATCGGTTTTTGTTTTGTTGTTTTATTTCTCCCCCGATTTCCATAAATGGAATCTATGATAATCGTGTGGGAGAGCGATGAGCGTTATTTCCGCACTGTAGTATAAACCATACTTATACAGACATATTGCTTTTTACAACACGCTAATGATATGAACAACATTTTCTACAGTTAAAGCATAGTTCAGATTGAGGTGTTAATGGATTAATCGATTTAAATAATTGAGATTGTTAACGGTGATAGTTTGCGGTGAATGCACAAACTCAAATACAAATGCTTCTTCTTAATTCATCTAACTATTAAAGGGATTCCTGAACCTGATTTAGATTTCCCGATCAGCAAAAAAGTAATGGAATCAGGGTCACCCTAGAAGATTTAACTAAATCAGCTCTGATTTGGATTTTTACCATAAGTGATGTATACTGTGGAAGGTAGAATTTGGCTTTAAATGCAAAAATGTTAAATTCAGTAGTTACTGTGAGAATCTGGTGTAATTTAAATTTAAATCAGTTTCAGGAACACCTTTAGTGTTGCCGAGCTCCTATTTTCCGCTAATAATCTATCGATGGTTGCGATTGCTGTTAATACACTGTTAATATGTATTTTATTTATTTAATACTAGGTGCATACTCAGTGACATTTTGATAATTTTCTTTCAGGGGTGCCACAGAAATCGTTTTCGCTTGAATTTAACATAAATTTGTATGAAATTTTGTATGAAATTTATGTCAAATAAAAGCGAAGGTGATTTCTATGGCACCCCTGTATATAGCTGAATAATATATTAATTCATATCGATATTACAGGCAGCGAGAATACAGACTATAGCAATATTCAAAGCTGCTATCGATACAACCTTTGTAACGAATTAGAACAAATAATTTTACTTTTTTTTTTTCAATTTTATTGATGCCTTCTGGTCCTTTGGTTAAAGTAGCCATCAACGCCATTTTCTACAACTTGACCGCTGATTTGAGCCATTTTCCAAAAATAGGTGGACACATCTCTAATGTAGCTCTTTGTAATCTCCTGTAGCTTATCATCCGTGAGTAGCGCCTGGTACGCGTCGTTGCTGAGACCCGTCTCTTCTGGCTTGTTTAGGAGCAGCGGAGATTTGCTAAACTGTTGAAGTTTATACAAAAATAGTTGATAAATAGACTAAATTGAACATCATTTGGTCAGCTTACCTCTTCGAATATGTTCAGCCACATCTCATTCTTTTTGTCCAGATTCGATTCTGCGGTTGCTTCGGTCAAACGCGACACGTAGAGTTCAATGTCACGGGCACGCTGCGAGCTCGGGGACAGTTTAGCTCGCACACCGCTAAAGTAGGCGATTTGGGCTCGGAAAAGAGCGTTCAGCAAGTTGATTGTCTCAATTTGTGCCTCCCTCTCCAGCTGTTTCTGTGTCGGATCATCTGGCTTGGCCGTTGTGGCGCCATCGGATGTGGGCGCCGCTAGCAGGCACTGGAAAAATATTTGTTTTCTTTTCAGTTTCGCCACTTGGCTTAGAATCAGTGCATTTCACCTGTGCCAGCAGTAAAACCAATGGAAAATATTTTAATAGCATTCTTTAGCGATTTTTACTAGGCGACTTTAGCAATCGACTGATAATTTGAAACTGACTCGAGCTGGCAATAGAAATCTGATCTGATGACTGTGGAGTGTTTGAGACAGGCTTATCAGCTTCTACTCAGCAAACAAAACAACATTATAAGATATAGGGCATACCAGAGTATGAAATACTGCGTACTGCATTGAAAATTTTAATTTGAAATTAATTTAAAATGAATTTAACAAATGCTTACATTTTGGAATAGATTAATGTAAAAATATTTATATAGGAGACACATACATATGTACATTTCAATTAGTTCAATCATCCATTAAACATAAATTTTTTAACTACTCTTCACACACTCTTAAGCTTTCGAAAATATACTTTTACTGCCATAACTATGTTAGACACGATCCTTATCAAGAGCAGTATACCCCGTAAACCGCATATACTATATTAATAATAATAGAACCAAACTTATCAATTTCTTCTCGCACTGAGCACATTTATGTTAATAATAATAATTTCTAATATGATCCCATAATATAATATATTGAAATTGCGTCGCAGTCGCAAATTATTAATTTCAATATTATGAATTTCGGCACGTTTACACTGTTACCCCTCAGACGGCGCCAAGGTCAGTTGTTTTCATTAATTAAGTTGTCTGATTTGTCTTATCTGATAAGACATGCATTTCCATCAAAATAATGTGCTGATTGGACGTTCTAAGGAAAGCTAATATGAATTAACTGAATAATTCGTCGTGCATAAAAGTATGCAATGTTTTGATATCCAGATGTATACATTTTTTTCACTTAGCATTTTGCTTAAGTTGAAGAAATTTAACACATTTGTTTAGTTTAAAATACACTTAGTGTATATGAAGGAAAAGCACGACTTGAATTAATTTACTCAAATAAGGTCAAAGGTAATAGATAATCTGTGCAGCACATGCTCTCATGGAATCTTATAAGTGTGCAAAAGTGCAGCATACTTTTAGGCTGTCAACGGAATTGTAATTGCCTGGATTGCACTATGGTCCCGATGACGATTTTTTTGGAAAAAACTAATAACTCAAAAACGAGATAAGATATTTTGGTCTAGTTTTTTGCATTGGACTAATAGTATCAATTGGCATCGGAGATGTAAAAAAAGGGCGTGGCAACGCCTCTGTTAAAAAATAATTCAAATCGGACAACTATATCATATAGTAACCATATGAATAATAGGTTGAAAAAAGTTTTTTTGTGTAAAAATCATCTTGTTTTTTAATTTATCTGGACCAAACTTATAATACATGAGATTTATTATAGGCCATACACATTGGCCAAAAACTATCAAGATCGGTCAACTATAGCATTTAACTTTCATAGGAACAATCAGTTTATAGACGAGTCTTAGATGGAAAAATATATTTTTTTTTGTACATTTTGCTGTCTTTTCTGTTAAACTAATTAAGAATACATTATTTACTACTAATTCAAGCAACAAAATGATCTAAATCACCAACTTTGCAACTAGATTTCTTCATTTGTTTTGCCGAATTTCAGCTCAGTCGATGCTTTTCACAGAGAAAAAACCTCGGGAAAACCTCTGCTTGAGCTTTACTGGACGGCAAAAGAATTGATTACCTTACTTGTTGTTTTCTCGCAAAGATAAAATATTTTTCTAAAATTAATTTTTGAGGCAACTTTTTAAAGCACACAGAATAACACAAAGCCCGCTGATTTTTAACAACGAAGATTTACTAACATAAAGTACAAACCACACTGAATAATATCCATTTTAAATTTTGGTTAATTGGCTTTTGGATTACCGTTGAAACGCACTGCAATTTGTCCTAAAACATTAGTTTAACACTAGCATGTGCTCATCTTTCAAATCATCTCTGTTTAACAACTGGTAGCTTAACAGTGCTGGGCAATGTTAAAATTCTGACTATGTAACATTTTTATCTGATGTATTTTCAATGTATTTTGATGAAAAGTTCATTAATTTGAACAACTTTAAAAATTGACTTTTTTCCAAAATAATCGTCATAATGGAAAAATAAAAATAATTTTAATTTTAGTGCATACTTTTAGGCATGCCAATTAAAGCTCGAATATTTTTTACAGATTATTTATTTTTTATTTGTTTTCATAAGAATTTGTATATTTTATTAAACAAGTTTTCTGCTACCTTTGGTAGCAACTTAATCTAGTTTTACATTCAAGGGAAGGAACAATTGATCACAGGTGATACATATATAGAATTGTATTATTTACAGTATATTATTTACAGACTTTACAAATTAATGAAGGAACCTAGTAAGAAGATCCGATGGATGACACCTTTTGAGTCTTCTCTTTCTGGGTTTGGCAGTTAGTCGTCTGGCTAGCACGTTAGGATGAGCACCAAGGCGTTGAACGTAATTCGATGCCTGTAGTTGCATAACATCGCCCACTTTAGGAACCTCTAAATCTCCTTCAATGTCCCTATTTCGAATGTACCATGGGTGCGTTGCTTATTCGCCTTAGGATATTTGATTGAGCCACTCTAATTTTATTTAACTTTGCTTTTGCGCAATGCCGTAAATTTGTAGGGCATGTCAGTTAAAACTCGAATATTTTTTAACAGATGATTGATTTCGTTAAAAATTTTACAATACAATCTAATGCATACGTAAAAAATTAAAAAGAAAAAAATAAAGGAAACAGGAAATTCGGTATAATAAAACAGTTTACCATCGGTTACGGTTTTAATCGGTTAATACCAGATACGGTTTCGGTAACGGTTTAAGTTCAAGACATTGAAAAATAGAAATGCAAAAAAATTATTAAGAATCATAGTCAATGTGCTTTGAGCTCAAAAGTACAGGGTCTTTTACACTCGCTCGAAAAGGCTTCACCTTTGCGACTATTTTTGTATATGTACCTTTATGTATTTTGTTAATGGTGAGGTATGATTAAAGTCATCTAACCTAAAACTAATCTGAGTGATTAGATTAACCCCATTTACGATTATTTATTTTTTCTTAACGAACTTTTGAACAAAACATGTGTGATTGCTTTATGGCTAAGATAAAGTTTAAGTTTAATTTTTGCAATTTTTATTAGTCATAAATTTAACTGCTGCCACCTCCATTGATGATATCCAGCAGATCTTTGATGGTGCGATCTCCAATTAAATCATTGCAAATAGGAGTCACTGTGCTATCAATCCAATCTGCAACGAGCTCGGTATTCTCATTGATTGTGATGTTGATGAACTCCTCGACAATCTCGTTGAGTTTGCGATTCAATATGCGATACTTGGATAGGTTTTCAATATTTGAAACCACCTTGTCCACAACGATGTTGACCTGAATCTCCTTGATGCGAAAGATATTGTTATTTCCAAGTCCTGTTGAGTACTTGATCACACCAAAGACTTTTAAATTCTCCAGGGCCAAGAAGGCGCCACCATCACGCTCTAACTGATATCCAGCACCCACATTTGCCTTGTACTTTGTGGTCACATTGAGGCTCGCGAAAAGGAGCTCATAAGTGAGGCGACTGACCACCAGGTTGGCATTCATGACCTTAATTTCGAATTCGTTCAGGCCATTCACTTCCAGGTCATCAAACTCGCCCTTAGCGAACATCTCGTCAGACCCCAAGTTAAAGTCCTTGTGGGATATCTTAAGTGGTGCAAGTGGTGGAATTCCATATTGTTCCCAGCCGTCAACCATCTGCACTTTCAAGGCCTCCAGAGTATCCACAATTATGCTGGAAACCGAACGCTGCTGGGCTGCAATACCACATCGAGTCTTAGATTCGAATTTGATCTACATAATGATATTCGGGTTTACTCACCAGAGAAACGTTCGACCACATTGGCGCCTTGAGTGGCGGTTAGGGTTACGATAATCGCGAGTAGAAATAGGGACTTCATTTTGCCAATGGTATCACCTTCAAGTACTAGTTAACACTGTGCACTCGCACGTCCAACCCATAGCTCTTATATAGCACTTGAAAGTCCCAGATAAACTATTCGAATTAAATAAATACATATATGTACATTAGTGTGGGTAAATTTTTTTCGAACCAATGCGGGTATCAAAATCGTAATCTACGTTGAATTCTAAGAAGATTTGCCCAAGAAACGAAGGGTCTAATGTCAAAATCGAGCTTCCGATTTTTAGCGTGAAATATGGGGAATCATATGAAAGCCAAAAATTATCATAATTTCTTGTTAAAAATCGGAAGCTCGAAAATGATTTTAGACCTATGGTTTCTTAGACAAATCTAATTAGAATTCACCGTAAGTTACGATTTTGATACCCGCAAGGTGCGTTTTTTTGGTCCATACAAATTGACCCACTCTAATGTACATATATGTACATATGTCGAACATGGCAGTCAAATATTTTTATAAGCGATTATTGACAATCAACTGATAAATAGAAACAATTGAAGATTAGCAAATGTTATAAACGGAACCCCTCCAAGAGATCCTCAAGTGATAATTGAAAGCTTTTAAGCTTTTGCAGCTTTCTAGAGCTTTTACAGTGAAGCAACAATAAGACTGTCCCAAGTACAATTACATCAAAAGCTATTCATTAAATCAAATTTAAAGTTTACAATAATTTAGTTTATTAATTATCGTAAAACGACTAGCTTAAACCGTAAATAAGCAAAAGTTTAAAAGCTTTAACAGTGAAGCAACAATAAAGCAAACAGTCTCAGCCTAATGCATATTTTCAAAATCCAAATAAGTGAAAAATACGTGTTTTATTTTTCGTTAAAAAGACTTTAATCAAAGCATGGATGTTTCACAATGGTTTACCACTCCAACTCTGGGGGAATGCAGACCTCCTTCTCGCCACCCTCGCCATCGCCGCCACCAATGACATCGGCGATGCTGACATCATCCAAAATTTCGTTGACCACGGGCAGAGCCACGTTCTCAATGGTCTCAGCGATCAGATCCTCATTCTCATTGATAGCCGTCTCAACGACCTCGGCGAGATACTCGTTCATCTTCTCATTGACGCTGCCGTCGCCAAGGATACCCTTGATCTCGGAATCAACCTCACCCAGATGGGTGCGCACCTCCAGGGACTTAAGCTTAAGCTTGCCAGAGAGCACGCCCAGGGAGTATTTCATTGTGCCCCAGATGACCATATCCTTGATGGCGAATTTGGCATGTCCAGCACCAATTAGATTGATGGTGAAACCGAATTTCTTGAGGAGCATCTCCAAATCATAGGTGGTGTCCACGTTGACATCGCGGAAGCTGAACATGTATGTGACTTTGCTGGTAATGGGATTGATCTTCATCTCATCGATATCGAAATTGTTGAGACCATTGAGTCGGAAGTGATCAACGCTGCCCTTCATCTTCAAGGCATCGGTATTGATGTTGATGTCTTTGTGATTGATTCTTAGGGGGGCAATTGGTGGAATTCCCAAACCGGGAAAACCACAGGGCATCTGCTCCTTCATGTCCTCAATCACATCCACAACCGTGCTTGAGATGGAGCGCGAATCTAATAGGTCAAGGAGAGTAATTAATAGAATCTCCATCTATCTATCTATCTAATTATCTATATTTTGGACAACTCACCTGGCTGGCCCACAGACGCAGCATTTGCGATGGCAACAAGTGCCAGAAGTGCGACAAAGCGTTTCATTTTCTTGACTACTGACTGAAGAGTCGTATAAACTGGACGCAGTGCCACCGGTATTTATACTAATCGTCCAGCTGCCTGGAAAGTTGGCTTTTATACACGCCTACAGGTGTTTGTGATAAGAACGCTTTATGCCCGATAATTTTATTAACTTTGGGGGGGACGCATTCAATGGACGCCCATTGCTGTCTTATCTGGACTCTGGCTAATAACTCGTCCAGTTGGTCAAAAACGAAAGCCAAATCAATTTTTAATTAAGACCTTGTCTAGATTTCAATTTGTCCAATAACACCTGAAATGATATGATTAAATAATTTGAAAAGCCAAAAGGAAACGAATAGATCTCGGATATGGTATAAATATGCATGCGTTTAGTAAAAACAAACTTAATTTCAACAATCAACTCGCATACAAAGTTCTCAAAATCAGGACTTGTCCTTCTGCAAGTCATTAATGAAAACGAAGTTGGGAAAGGGTTTCTCTAACCCGCTAATTATTTAATGCAAAGTTATCGATAAGCTCTCTTAAATGACATTATAAATCATTGAGCCAGAAATTCCTTTTTAAAAATAGACTTTAAGATGGATTAGCTGGACTACTTCAATTTTGATTTACAATCATATTTTGCGCACTTGTAAATACATTTATTTATAGGATTTTTGTTTTAATTCAACACTGCAACGACTTTGCAATGCGCTTTTGTCTGCTGTCTATAAAAATTTTTACCATCTTGGGTATCATTAGAATATTCTTATTTTCGATTATTATAAACTTGCAAAGCTTTTCTTTAATTTTATTCTCTATCCTTAAATGATTTAAATACGTTGCTTAGTCTAGATTTCATTAAAAATTAATGGAGGAATAATTGCTCTGAAAGTTTTAAATGTAATTCGATGTAATTCTTTAGAAAATGCTTTACATTATCCTATTGATTTTAGTAAAGTGGAATTAAAAGAATTCTTATAAATAATATTATTAATAGAATACAAACGAAAAATTTTTTTTAATTAATATATAGAAAGTGGTAGTTTAGTAGAGAGAGCTGAAAAAATGTTCTTATTTTTCCTATCCCATTCACTATATTGAAAAGAAACAATTGTTAGTTGTTAAAAATTATGCGAATATAAATTTATAGAATGAGAAAGTTTTTTACGAGTAGAATGTAAAAGTTTATTAGACATGCGGGAGCTAAAGAAATTTGATACCATTTACTAAATCGAAAAGAAACATATTCTAAGTTGCTAAAAATTATGAGAATATAAATTCAAACTATTGTGTAGTTTTGACTTGGTTTAAAAAAAAAACACCATTTACCACATTTTGTGGGGGATCACAAACACCTGCAAAGGCTTTGTTTTGATGTTTGTCTAAATTTGACTTTGATTGAAATGTAGAATGCCATATTTTTAAAAATAAATCATAGCGTCGATGGAATTGAGCAATTGGTCAAGATTAAAGCACTTAATGGATCGCTAAACAATAGGCACAAGTGTTTTGCACTTTAATATACGAGTCCTATATAAATATAACGATGAGGCGATTACCGTCGTTCTACATAATCAACTCGATGGCATATAATAAATTATCAAATTAGATTATCAACCACAAATCACCCTATAAGCCCTCCAAATCTTGATATAAAAGCCGATGGCATTAACTGCATATGGCAGCTTCGAAGTCAAGCAATGAAAGCTATCGTATACATATTTGTGGCCGTTTTGGCCTACACTGCCTGCTGTAGGGCCTACGAGGTGGACCTCTTGACCGAGGAGCAATGGAATCGCCTAGTCCAACGTAATCGTAAGTTCACTTAAGGGCTAACGATATCAATGATTAGACTAATCCATGGATTTGTTCCTTGCGTTAGCTGTGAAACCCGATGAATATGGCTTGATATTGAACTCCCAGGCCAAAAAGGCCATGAAGAATTTAATGGAACAGCTGCCCTGCGGTTTTCCTGAATACGGTGTTCCACCACTGGCTCCCTACACCAATGCCGAGATCTCTGTTCATCTGGCTAAATCCGTTGTTGAGTGAGTTGAGATCAAGTGCATTTTGATTGGAAGACTTTGAACAAGAATTCATATTTATCTGTAGTTCATTGATGCAATTTCTGCGCTTCCGTTTCGATGGCTTGGACACAATGGAAATTAAGCAGATGAAAGTGAGCTATACCTTCAGCAAGAAGGTCAAGTTCCACTTCAGATTTAAGGAGCTAAAGGCAAGCGCACATGTCCTGAACACGGATACCTTGATCGATCTGCTGGAGGAATTGGGACTCTCAGTGCGCTATGAGGGCACTGGTCCACTCGCCTTCACGCTGGAGAATCTTTCGATTCAGGGACAGTTCAAGTACAAGATGCCCTTCATTTTTGGCTCCATCAAGATCTACAAGTTCGAGTGTGTGGTGGCTTTGGGAGGAGTTACTTCCCACATTGGTGGCATTTTGGGCAACGGACGGATTAACGAGATGGTCAATGATATCATTGAGTACGAAGTGCCTGCGTTTATCAATGGACGTCAAAAGCAGATCAGTGATCGAATTGAGCAGTTCTTTGTGCCGTTGGTTAATGAAAAGCTCAAGGGTCATAAGATCTGGTATCTGCTAAAGATGCTCACCAATTCGACCAAAAAATGTTCACCCACACCGGCTCCCTGGCTGGCCGTGCAGTAAAATTCAATATGAAAGCAAAGCAAATAAAGCAAATCAAAAACGACAGTCAATTGCCAATAAAGCAGGTGTAGCGATTTAACCGATCAGACTTTTAATTAGACCTTCCATCGATTGTACTATCTTTTAGTTCCCCCCTTAGTCTTATCGTCGTTCGACACTTGATTATGCCAAACGGTGCCTATAAAAGCTGCTACTGAACTCTTTGGCCATTCAGTAGCTAGTTGAGGTTTACCATAAAGCATTCAACATGCGTTTTCTAATTGTTTTGGCCAGCTTCGTGGCCATTTGTGCCGCCGGCACTTTGTCCAATCACCAGGGCCATCCAATTGAGCAGCGGCTGCTGCAATATGCCGATCAGAATGGAGACATTGAGATCTTTGCTGAACCCGAGCAAGGCGAGGGTGTTGAGGGTGAGCAATATTAATGCACAGCATTCTTAATATGCTTTGATTTTGAAATTTTTGCATTTGCATTTGCATTTTAGTTGCACCTCAGTTCATTGTGTCGTGGCAGGTGCGTCGCATGATCCGCAAATTGCAGAAGCAAATGGCTTGTGGCTGGCCCGATTTGGGGATTCCCGTATTGGCACCACTCAGGATCAACGAGGCGGATCTGAACTTGAAGCGTGGCATCTTTGAGACCATCAACCATGTGTTCCGCCTGAAGGTGGCCGGTCTGGATGACTTCAAGATCAACAAGTTCAAGTTGAATGTGATCTTGTCGAAGATCACCTTCGATTTCACCTTCAGTAATATTGATACAACCGCCCAGAAGTACGAAACTGATACACTGATCGATGCACTCCGTCAACTGGGTCTGTCCGTTGAGTATGAGGGCTCTGGATCTCTGCTCTTCGATCTGATCAATTTGCGCATCAAAGGCACCTTGAAATACAAGCTGCCCGTTCTGTGGGGATCCGCCAAGATTCTATCGCTCAAGACCACAATCGAACTGGGCGCTGTGGAGGCAGACATTACCGGTTTCATGGGCAATGGCAAGATCAACAGCGCTATTAATCGCCAGCTGGAGAATGGCGTAGTCAAGCTAATCAATGAGAACCAGGAGAGCATCTCGGAAGCCATCGAAAATACGATTGTGCCACCTGTCAACAAATTTCTTAAGGGCAAGGACTTCTGGACCCTTGTCGATCTGATCCTGTCCAGCGGCGAGGGTGAAAGCGAGCACGATCCAATTGTCGTTAACTGTGTGCCACCAGCAGATCCATGGGCTTAAGTCTTTAATGCTCAATAAAATTGTATGAGTTTGTTCACCAGATTTGTTTTTGTTTTATTAATTAGCTAGAATTCAAGTAATTTGGTAATTTGGTTTATTTTAGGCAGTTGTAGTTTCTTTTTCTAGTCTAACTAATGAGAATTCCCAACTAGTCTGTCTCACACATACTCTCCGAGTCAGCCAGGAATCGTCTCTTAGAATTGACGGTCCCACATTAAAATTTCTCAACTTTTCCAAAACTGAACCGATTTTCAAAGGGAATGTCATTTTGGTCATGGTTTGGCCTCTTTATTTATATTGTATTCAAATTTTATGGACTTTGTAAAAATACAGTCGAGTTTCCCTAACTGGAATCACCATTATCCAAAGAAAAGGTTCGAGCTATGGAGACATCCAACTTATAGAGATCTTTTTCTTGAGTCTATTAATTTTAGTGCCACTCATTCAGAGAGAAATTCGAGTTATTGAAGTTCAACTATATAATTATTTTTTTTTGGAATTTCCAAATTAAACATCTTATTTTTTAACTGTTGATCAACTTTTAAGATCATAATAAGTGTAAAACAAAACTTTAAATTTAATTATAAGACGTTACTCTTTTTTATAAAATATCATGCCAAAATGAATGAATATTTGGACTTGTTAAGTTACTAGGGCAACGGAGTGACCATCTTAAACTTTCGAAAACATTGCAAAAACTGAACAGAAAATCTGTTTGGAATGTCATTTAGACCATGGTTTGGTCTCTCAATGTTTTCAAAATTTAAATATTATTAACTTCTAAATAAAAGGTTTGGCTTAAAGACCTTTCTATTTGGTAGTAAGTGAGTTTTGATTGACTTGAGGTCTAGTAAAGCCGATATGACACCATATCAACAAACAAGAGCACATGAAACACTTGCAGAAAGCAAGGAGTCCTGAATTTAAGTGATGCCAATCTCTATCATCAGTACCGATGTGCTAATTTGACTAGCGATCCAAGCCTAATATCATCTTTGAGACGCTAGAACCAGTTGTGAATTCTAAGTCGCAAAAGTGACAAATTTATTTAATTTCGTAAGAGTAATAGACAATAAATTGATCTAAACTAGTGTAATTTAATCGAAGGAGTTGAAATTGTTGAGATAATATAAAAAATTTGTTTGTTTAAGGCTGAACCAGGTGTTGAAGTGAAAACACTTGGGTTTAGGAGTGCCTTACTATCTCAAACTCATCAGTATCACGTTGTCTTCCGCTTTCTACAACTCAAAACTAGTCTGGTGGCATTTCCAACTAGTCTACTTTCAGGCAGGTGGACTAAGTTGTTAACATTGCTATCAATGCACAACACCTGTGCTAATCCTATCTTATCGTACAACAAGCACTTGAGTTCCTAATCGTTGTACATATTTATAAATTGCAAATAGGAAAATAGCTTAATGGGCTAAACTATTAGTTTCTCTTGTCCAATCGCCATGCGCAGTTCGTTTTTGTTCCTCTGTGCCCTGCTCTGCTGCTCCTTGGGCTCCAGCACGCTCTTCGATGACGATCTACGTGAGCTGACGGAATTACTACGTCTGCAGATGCGATGCGGCTATCCGGATCGTGGCATACCAGTCTTGGCTCCAGCTCAGATGGCCTTCAAGCCGATCGACATCAGCACAGATAGCTTTCGGTATGACTAACTCGGCATCAGAAATTTAGATATGTTATTTAACATTTGGTCTATAGGTGTCAGGGCAACTTTACGGATCTCTCCGTAGTGGGACTGGATGGATTCGAGTTTCATACGCTCAAGTGGAGCAATATTAAGCATACCATCAAGTTCGATATGACCTTTCCACGCATTCAGCTCAAGAGTTCCAACTACAAGCTGAACTTTTGGTCCCTGTGGGGCGATGGTGTCTTCGATCTGGAGCTGATCAATCTGCGTGCGAATGGAAGCTTCGTTATACGTCCCTCAGCTCTTACCCATGGTACACACGTCAAGAGCTGGAAGGTTGATTGGCAGCTGGGCAAATCCACCTCCAAAATTACAGGCATTTTGGGAAAAAATGCATTGGTCTCGAAGATTTTCAACCAAATCATCGATGAATTTCTCGAGCTACTGATCAACGATAATCCAAATGAGATCTCTCAGTTTATGGAACAATTGATAGTGCCACCAATAAATTCGGGGCTAGAGAATCTAGCCTGGTACGAGATATCAGCTATCATTATGGGCCTGGTTAAGGGTGTACTGCCAGTAGAGCCCATTTGTTAAAATACTTATTATCTGTTGATTGATTGATATAAATAATTTCTGTTTGTTTCTAAGAAAATGTCAATAAAGTGTTGCAGTACGTTTTGAACACACTGTTTTAATGACAAGAATATATTATTTAGACAGTTTTGGGACTGATGCTAATGTTGCTATTTTATTCTTCTTCTACTTTCTAAGCAGATGGCTTTACAGAAATTTTTGTTTTTATATGGTATCTCTTCTATCCTTATATATGAAAATATTACGAAGCTTTAAAGATTTATAAGAGCCCTTTATATCTTTTATTTTCTTTTACTTCTTTAACTTACAACACTTCTATGTTATTCAAATATTTCATACAAAATTGAATAAATAATAGTAATTTAATGAAATTCAAATATGTTTGTAATTACATATTTAAATGTAGAAAAAATTTAATGTGTTTATAAAAAACAATAATCTTTATCTTTTGCATTTTACAGGTAAGAGCGATAAGATTTCAAATCTTTTAACTATTTTTCTGAGTAAGTAAACATAATAATGAAAACTTGTCAATTATTTGCATTATTCGGTTTCGGTTCGTTCTAATCGTTTTTACCATAAATTACGGTCATAATATGAAAGTGAGCTAAAGTAGGGGAAGGTTTGAAAAACAAAAAAGTAGAGTCCATAATCGGATTTAAGTGTCGCCGAGAGCGCCAGCGGGACATCTCAATTCATTGGCCGACATCCTGGCCCGTTCTCCTGGCTTTTGGTCTGCTGCTTTGTCAGCCCGACTAGAGAGTTCAAAGCAATGCACGAGTCCTAGCACAGCATGAGTGCAACGGGTGGTCCTTTGGTCCAACACTTTCTAGCCTCAGCTCGGGATTTGCGACACCCGTTAAAAACCGACTAAGACTAGGAGAGAGAGCCTCTGGCAGATGTTTTTCAATCTTTACATTTTTTCCTTTTTTTGTTGTTGTTTTTTTTTTGTTAAGCTATATAATATCATTATTTGTTGTTAATTAGTGCAAATCGTGTAGTTGAGATACATTTTCTAGATCCTTTTGGTGTAATCGCTTATCCTTGTTGTGGAATTCTCACCATTTCTATACGATTCGAATTCGTTTTGGCTCATTTCATTTGCAATTTATGAGTCCTTTTGCACACTCACTCACTCACACACACACATGCACACCTTGCACCTTGACTCGGACTTGAGGATGTCATAATGCAACCAAATGTCCTTTTATGAGTACGTGCTCAGCCACATTTGTAGGTACATCTCAGCCATCCTGCGGCGGTGCCATTGTCCACATCGAAGTTTTACGATCTAACGAACAGACTGTATGCATTGTGCATTGTCTTCCTTGCCGCAATGTGATTTCCATGTCCTTGCGGCCTGGGTCCATTCACTTGGAGGCCTTGGACATTTTCCATTTCCCACTACTTGCTTTCAAAGTTTTGTCGCTTTTGTTTATGTTCATTTTCTTGACATTTATGATGCAATTTTCCGAAAAACCCCTTAAATCACTATAAACTCGGTCAATACTTTCGCTCTTAGCCAAATAACCCGACAGCTAGTTGGCCTAGTTTGATTAGCCTGGTTTTTGTGGCTGTGCCACAAATTGCTAAGGTCGGTTACGTAGTTTGCATATGTCGCGAGCCAACAGTTGGTCCAAGTCAAGATCCTTGACAGAGTTTAAGCTCATAGCTTTTTGTTCAGTTTTCATGCAAAAAAGAGTTGGTGACTTTATTTATATTGTTACTTATGATGAAACTTTTAGGCATGTTTTAAAAGTCTCTGACAAAGCAAAAGCAATTGTTGGTGATTCTCTAAATTCAACACGCAATATCAAATTTTAAAATTTTTGAATTATATGAACATTCCTTTGAAAATTAATTAAAAATCGAAAAATGTATTTTAAATTTTATTGTAAATTCTTAAAGAATATTGAGCTTGATATTAAAAATGTTATTATTTTTTATTTACTTTCTCCTACCACGATCTTTTTTTATTCTTTAGTGAATAATTACACGATAAATGCAAACAATAAACTTTGAACGTTCTTTTTTTATCCTACATCAACAAAATTCTTAATAAAAATCATTTCCATTTGATTCTCAGCTGCAGTTTGCTTTTAATAAAACAAAAATACAATTAAAAATTTTTTACGCAAAATGCATTTTTTAAAATTTTAAACAATTTATTTGCATTATAATTGTGATTCAAAATTTAATTGCCCTTCTCCCTTCGTCCAATTCTTATCATCTGTTACCAATTAAAAATTTTCTATCACTGCGGACGGCAGTCCGCGCTAGTGACGAAAGCAGCACGAAGGGTGCGAAGGCGACTAGCATATATACACAGGAAGAATGGAAAATTTGCTATGACTGTCCGATCAGGTCGAGTTATATACCGATCGCAAGGTATTAACTTAACTTACAAATGTGCATACTAAGACTTTTAGAAACTCACCTGGTTCGTGAGATAAACAGGTGTAAGTGTGAGGGGAAAAATTTAAATTATTGGAGCTAATGGGGCCGTTGGAGCCTTTTTGATTTTTATTTTAATTTTTTACTATTCTAATCAAAAATACGCGTCGAATGACACCTTGATCATCAAAATCCGATCACTGGTTCAGAAGATAATTAATTTTGAAATTTTTGGTGCACCTTTCAAAACGAGATGAAAAGTCAGTCTGTTTGTTTGTTTGTTTGTTTGTTTGTTTGTTTGTTTGTTTGTTTGTTTGTTTGTTTGTTTGTTTGTTTGTCTGTTTGTCTGTTTGTCTGTTTGTTTGGATCAAATCGTAAATTTAGCTTAAAAGTTTGAATGAGGACTTGTTCCCGATCAAAAATCTAGAAACGTTTGTTCTACGACTTTTTCGAAAAAAAGCTAGTTTAGCGGGAAATCGCTAAAAACCGTTATATATATATAAAAACCTATAGCATCCAAACGATATGAGCTACAGACGTGATCTATGTATCGTTGGAAAGGTGTTTTGAAGGGCTTTTAGGCAAACCTTCAAACTTTTTTTCTAAAGTGCATAGGTAAAAATCAACAGGTGAAATAAGATATTTTGTCCCAGATTTTGGCGGTTTTTGAGAAAACGCTGCCTACGATTTTTTTTAATTTGCAATATGTTTGAGCTTGTAAAATTTCGCGTTTTTTAATATATCATTGATAAATTTATGTTGATTGGTTTGGAAGATATAACCTATTAACTGAATATATACGTTTTACTTTGAATTGAAATAGGACAGCAGCAGCAATTACATTTGACTAACAGTCCAGTAACAATGAAATCTATAATTAGACAGTCGTTCTTAATGATCGTCAGTGGCGCAAAGTGTAGAGCGTCCGATTTTGTCATGAATTCTCAGCTCGGGTTTCGGGTTCAAACCCTGGCACGGACAAAACTTTTTTTTTTTTTTAATGTTTAAATGCAATTAATTTGAAACGTTTGTTCTACGACTTTTTCGAAAAAAAGCTAGTTTAGCGGGAAATCGCTAAAAACCGTTAAAATTAAGCATCCATTAGCATCCAAACGATATGAGCTACAGACGTGATCTATGTATCGTTGGAAAGGTATTGTGAAGGGCTTTTAGGCAAACCTTCAAACTTTGTTCTAAAGTGCATAGGTAAAAATCAATAGGTCAAATAAGATATTTTGTCCCAGATTTTGGCGGTTTTTGAGAAAACGACGCTAACGATTTTTTTTAGCTTTCAATATGTTGTAGTGTGTAAAATTTCCCGTTTTTTGATATATGACACAAAATTTTACCGATGGGTTTGGAAGATATTACTTATTAACTGAATATACTTTTTACCTTTACACTACTGCATGTACATATGCAGTATGTTAATGTACATGTAAATCGCCAAAAGCCACAGCATCCAAACAATAGAAGCTACAGATGTGATCTATATATCGTTGGAAATGTATTTTGAAGGGCTTTAAGCCTAGCTGTAAACTTTTTTGCATAAAACACAGGTAAAAAGCTTCAGGTGAAATAAGGTTTTTTTTCCCCACATTTCGGCGATTTAAGAAAAATCTACGTTTCAAATAAGTTTTAAATACAGTTGAATTTTCCTAACTCGAACTTATCTAACTCGAATTTCTCTGTAACTCGAATTAAATGAGTGGCAGTAAAATTAATAATCTTAGGAAAAAGAACTCTATAACTCGAATATTTCCCTAACTCGAACCTTTTCTTTGGATAATGGTGATTCGAGTTAGGGAAGTTCGACTGTATGTTATTTGTTGTAGCAATTAAATTTCGCGTTTTTGACTATAACACATAGCCGTCAAATTTCGTTTGGGCAAGATATTACCTGTTAACTGAATATACCTTTTACCTTTACACTTCTGCATGTACATATGCAGTAGCATGCATACAGCGGCAGCAAAGTGTCATAGCAGCCAGAGTTTGAGAGTGCTACTAGCTTTTGCGCTTGGCATGTGTGTTTTAAGGGAACCAGTGTTGGCAGACTGTTTGTTTTAGCTTGTACAAAAAATAAACAAAGTTGATGGAATGAAATTTCAAAATTTCTGATATCTTATTCAAAAATTTCTGATATCTTATAAAAAAAACCTCTTTACGAGGTAAAAGTCTAGTGACGAAAACAGTTATATGCCCCAAAATTTCTGATATCCAATTTTGTGACGAATAATATTAAGTTTGACATAAAAATTATTTTAAAAAAAATTTTTGCATTCGGCACTGCGCAAAACATTGAGTTTTATTTGGTATGAAGAATTGAGACATTTTGGCGCAATGTGCCGAGTGCCAAAATTTTTTTTAAAATAATTTTTATGTCAAACTTAATATTATTCGTCACAAAATTGGATATCAGAAATTTTGGGGCATATAACTGTTTTCGTCACTAGACTTTTACCTCGTAAAGAGGTTTTTTTTATAAGATTATTTCTTTCGCAAAATTCAGCTCTTTGACTATAAAATGCCTAATTAAGTCATACTCTTGCAACTTCTAAGCTATTTAATACTCTGTAACCCACCTAAGGATTATGTGGAAATTCTCTTCGGTTGTGTTTTTCAGCCATTTTCCAAAGTTTTTTCTCGTGACTTTCAGCTGAGAACGGGCAAAGCCCAGGATAATTGAAAACTTTAGACGACAACTTTCAGTTTTGTCGAAACAAAAAGTCGTAAATATTTGAGAGTAGCTTGAGGTTCTTTCTCTTCTTTGTAATTTTTTGTAGTAGAAATATGTTCCCTTTACGGATAAGACTAAAAATCTTGTGTATTGTACTTGAATGTGGTATAAAGGGTTTTTCGCGAATAATTTAAAATTTATGACAGAGGCACTTGAATGCGGCGATTGTTAAACAGAGAAAATTAAGATTCATTAACGGGGCAGGAGGCAGAGGGGCAAAGGACCTTACAATGGGGCGCACATAAATCAAAAGTTGTATATACAACATACGGCGATAAGATGAAATTGAGTTCTGGAAGCTGTACTTGGATTGCTGGCTTCTTTAGCGGGTTGCCTTCTGTTTGCTGCTCAAAGCAAAAGTTGTTATCCTGGTTGCGCATTAAATGGGTTTTAATTTGAAACGTAGTAGCTTCTTTTGGGCCCCGAGGCAATTGTGTGCGTCAAGTCAACGGTGAAGGCATCTGTAGGCAACCCAAAGGATTCTGTATTGCCCAGGACTCGTCGAGGAGTCGCGTTCTGCTCTTTTCGTAATTGAGCCGCGCAATTTTTCCCAATAGGTGCGTTGTCCTGTAAATGAACAGCAGCGTCAGCAGCGCTAAAGGGTGCGAAATGGTTGCCAAGGATGCTGCCGCCTTGTGTTTTTTCAATTAAATTTGACATGTGTCTTCCGTATCCTTTTACCTTTCTCCATTTGCGTCTTTCGCCCAAATTTGTTTCATGCGACAAGTCAAGCTGAAAATTGCGCATTTCAAATCGGGCTGAGCGGGGGGTTGAATTGAGAAAGTTGCGACAGGATTACACTTTCGACTCGTTGTACTTGCCACATGCGACACATCGGATCTCCTGCCACTTGCACTTAAAAAATGTGTGCGTCTTGGGCTTATCCCGTTGGAAAGTCGCGTCTGGAAGTTATTTCCCAGAGATTTTGATAGACAGCTGATTGATTTCGATTGGCTGCACTTGGGCATCAATTAATTTAATGCTCTGCTGCCCGCTTTAATTGAGAAATTTAAGAAATTTCCTATTTCTGTATTTTTTTTTAAATGTTATTTAATACTTTTTGATGATAGTACTACAAACTTTTCTTTAATGTATAATTTTTTATTTAAATATAAATTAGGTTTCCCTTTAAATAAAAAGTAACTCACATAAAGAAGGATAAGAGGAAGTAGTAAATATAAGGCACAAATTATTGAAATTTTTTTTTTTTTTTTTTTTTTTGAAATCGTCAGAGTAAGTAGCTTTCATACTCCATACATTCACCTTAAATTCAAGCATCTGCTGGAGTCGACCTTAATCTATATACTGAGTTGACTTCTTGTACTGCCCATCAATCAATCAATCCAAACAATTACACCTCAATAGTACTGTTAATCCTTGCCCGGTATGCAGAAGGCGCTCTAACAAACATTGTATATGACTTATTAGACTTTTGACAGATGTCAAACCAAAAATATAGACACACTTGCACGAAGTTTTTGGCTCCATTAGCATGACAATGGAATATGCCTGCATGTCCTGTATGTGTGTGTTATCCTTTAGACACCACCAGGAAGGACCAGATCACCACAACGCGGACAGATGTCTTAAGAAATCTGTATACGATTTGATGTGACACTTTTGTCAAATGTTTACACCTTTAACCCTTTAGGCGCCATTGTTTAAGCCGACATCTGCATTGGGTTAAAGGGGTTAAAGCAGCCCTAGCAATTGTTGTCGAATTGTTGGCAATGTTTTGTTCATTTTATATTTAATTAGTGCCATTTGTTTGGGTTTTATAGGCTTAACGGTCCGTAACTAGGACCTGTAAATTGCTAAAATATTATCTTACATTTAAAATTATGTAGTGTAGATTATTCTTTATTTTCATGGACAAACTAGAACCAATGCAAACGAATTTTTAAAACTTTTTAGAACTACTTTTGTAAAAATATGGAAAATTTTAAGAATTATTTGTACAGAAGTTATTACACAGAATTTATAAATTATTTTATAAATTAAAATTGAAAATACTTTTATTTTGCTTCAAAATAAACTTGTAAACAAGTTTTAATATTGATTTATGTAAAAGTGAAACAAATTTTATCTTATATGTTAATGTATGTATTCAAATTTCTGTTTACAAATGTAATGTATGTAAAACTAACTATTTGTAAAAAATACGAGCTGCACTTAGTGTAGATAGATAAATAAATATGTGATAAAATGAAATAAGATCTTATAAATTCAAGAAAAAATCTGCTTCGGAATTTTAGATATTTCCGCGGGAGTGCAGTACAGAAATAGAAAAGCTGCTCAACCGTTTCGACTTCCTCTGCATCCCAACAACTCCCACATTTGTATATTATTAAAATAAATTAATTTGTGTATATTTTAATATTCGAATGAAATATATTAAGAGTAAATTAAACCAAAGTCATTTTCCATCGAAATAAAGCTGTTCTAACATTTTTCCGATTCAACCATAACGGAATAAAGTTATTAACGGTTGTCAAGTACGACAGCAACAAGATCTAGCCACAATCAAATTCAAAGACCAAACCCAACTCAAATAATTTATCAAAATTATGTCAAATCATGCAAGCGGCTGTAGGAAAACACAAAATTTCGCTGAAGTAAAAAAAAAAACAAGAGGAAAAAATCTTCATTGAAAATGCTAATGAAATCAATGCAAAAGTGCATAAAAATGTTGATGATTATGTGAGTAAGCGAGAAACCGCCAAGAATTTAGGAACTACTTCAGAGCATGTCCAGGGCGCAGCTGCAGCATGAAGCTGTCATGTTTTGGGCAAACAGACAGAGCAACAAGGACGCAGGACATGCCACAGGACAGACACACACACACACACAGGCAGACTGACTGACTGACAACAATTACAGTTTTCCTCAGTTGCAACGTCATTCAATGTTTCCTTCGTCTTTGGCTCATCATATTTTCCTGCGACTGCCGTCAGCCTGATTTGCATTTTTAATCTCATAAGGATGCTGCTTTATGCTGCAGCATTGTTCCTGCGGTTCCTCAAGCTGCAAGCTGAAGATACACACAAGAAAAAAAATACATACAAAAAAAGACAGACAGAAAGAAAAAAAAACTGTGTCCCCCTGGCGGCGATCTACATATGTTTAATCCTAGATTTGTAACACGCAGTCCTCGTCTATGTAATCCTCTCTCCCCGTCTCAGACAGCGTCAGATTCTGTCTGTTACGCTTGAATAATTACTGTAATTAAAGTTGCTTCAATTTGAGTTTAGCTTTCGTCTTGTAGGACTCTGGAGTCAAGCGGATCTTCACAGGATTTCCCTGGAATGTTTGTTGATCTTCTGTCATCTCTAAGTTTCTTAATGAACTGAGAATGAATCACAGTTTTTTTTTTTGAGTTTGGTTTTAAAATGTCTTGGGAATAATATCAGTAATGGAATCGTCGAAAATTTAGTTGAACTTTAACTTTATTAGGAGTAAGTTGAAGATGTTTCTTCGTTCTATTCTTCCATTTTACTGATTTAAAGATATTTATGTGGTTAATTCTTGTGGGTTACTTGCAGAGCAATCGCTTGACTGAACTTTAAACAGTTTCGTATGATTGTTCCGCCCATATCAGATCCGATTAGGGCTCTGTTTCAGTGTCACACAAGACAACAACTATTACTTTAGCTACAGTAATCGATCTGTTTGTGTCTCAGGGTAAGACAACAATTGTCCACGCTCTATCGAAATAAATCATAGAAAACTGAATGAGATCAATGCCAAGACAACACAAATTATGTGAAAGTAATTTTTTAGATGAGAGCACATTGATAAAGAACACAAAAAAAAAAGAAAAAAAATCCATCTTAAAACTGTACAAAAAAAAAAATGAGAACATTTTGTGATGTCATCAAAACTCAATCAATTTGCGGTTTGCGATCGTTGCAAAAGATGATTTATTTGTAACGGTTCAGTGGTTCAGTGGCTCGTTGCTTGTTGCACTTGAGTGCAACATGCACAGCCGCATGTCCTTGCCACACAGGACACCGTCAAGTCATTAATCATGTCCCTAGAAAGCGACTGCTAATGACGATTTCTTTCCTTTTTTTTTGCAACTAATGAATGGAGTGTCCTCATCATTCGAGTAAACGCAATATTTTTTTTTGCCTGTATAAATCAATGGATCAAACATTAATGGTCAATGGATTGAACTTGCTACCGCAGAGTTCACACTTTAAGAATTGACATTACATTGCTTTCATTAATCACTCATTGGGTCTCATTAGTGTGTGCTAGTTTAGGGTAATTTCGTGTTACTATCTGGATTGCGTATTTATGTTTTGCATTGAAGGCTGTGGGAAATGCGAGCAAATTTTATGAATACTTGGATTTAATTTTCGAAACGAAGAAATCTTTAAAGAAATTATTAAACAAGTCGGAAATATGTTTAGATCTATAGGTATGTATAGGTAATTATGTTTATTAAAATTTGAATTTTAATAGCAATGTTACATAATTTGAACTGAACTTCCAGTTCTGGAAAATTTGTCAATTCAAATCTCAATTTGTCCGAAATTTATTTTGCTATCTTTAAATGTCGAAACGCTTTCCTGTAAAATTTGGTTTTTGAAACATGCGAGAATTTTTATTTAGTTTATATTTTTAACATTCGTACCAATTGTTATTGGAAAAGAAAAATTTCAAAATTTTATAAGTAGTTTTTCTTATGTCATTATAGGTGTAATAATTTATAGTAATTGTTTACTTATTTTTGTGGTATTAAATTTTAAAAAACATTGGTTTCTTTTAAAATGTAATCAGTGTTTTACACGTCGATAAATCTACATATTTTCTCGTTTTCCGTTGTTCTTATAAAAAGATCTTTTTATTTACGCTACATTAAGTTTTTAGCCTTTTCCCATATTTCGACCTGTTTATGCAGTTATGTAAATCTAACCCCAAATTAAGAAAACTCAACGCCTTTTTTGTACATGTAAATCCGACGTCTTCGGGCATATCAGTTCAGTTACGCTCTTGAATGTGATCAGTTGATGGCCTGTTTGTCAAACATTTACCAAGTGGAGTTTACAAAATTTGTGGTCCTGCCCTTTTTTACCCCGGGGGCTAAAATATAAAACTCTTTGCATATCCCGCAGGCAGGTTCCAAGTTTTAATACTTTCCGGAACCTGAACATGGAACCTTGAGTCTAGAATTTGGAACCTTTAGGTCGACCGCCAACTGTGCGAGGGCACAATTATTAGCACTTAAGCGACACATTTGGTGCTGCTGGCAACAGAACTCGGTACTCGGTAGGCTTGCTTGCCACATCCTGGGGCAACCCTTAAAGCAGTCGGCACAAGTGTCGATGACACTTGGAGGGATTTTGGGACTGCGGCCGCTTACCGCAGCAAGGATATGCAACGTTGCATGTTGTCGGTTGATTGTCAGGTAAAAGGGGTAAGGGGTAAGGGGCAAGGAGCAACTAGCAGAGGGTAGGGGCAAGACACCTCCTGGGGTATGTCCTGGCAAACACTTAAGCCAAAGTTAAACGCTTCGAGTGTCGTATTTTTGTTTTTGTTTGTGTGTGTTTCGTCGTGCTCCGTTTTGATTTTTTTGTTGAAGGTTTTAAGACGCAGCAGGAGACGCTCTACATTCTCGCCAGATCCTTCGATTCAGCCCAGAACCCAACCTAAATCAATAGCGATTCAGAAAAAAAAAAAGTCTTTGCTTTAATTCGCTTAAATTGCTGGCAGGACATGGGACCCGAGACTTGGCCTATGCCTTTGTGCGCAAAAACAAATCCTTAAAGGATTGCTTGAGCCTTCTCTCCCTCTCTGTCTCTCTCTGTGTTCCTCTGCTCTGCTCCCGATTGTTTTGGCCCTGCTGTTGTCACAGCTAAAGCGCTTTAATTTTGATTGCATTCGATTTGTTGTTGTTGCTCTATTTTTTCTCTTCTGATTTTGTTTCCTGCGTTGTTTGCACAACTCTTTGACAAATTCGCAGGCTTGTTCCGGCCACGACATCCTTTTCGGCATCCTTTGCAATTTAATGCAGTGAAAGGATTAACTATTTTTCGGTATTTGTGTTGTTCTTCGACACGAAAGTAGCCTAGATCTTGCAATTTCTACTCCTTGGGTTCCTCACTTTGGTATTTCCGATTTTTGTTGTCTTTTGGTTTATTCTTAAGGGATTTCATTTTGTTTATTTTGGATTGTGTGCACTATGTGCGTGTGTGTGTGTGAACAGTTTGCAATTTGTTTGTAACAGTTATTATAGGATTTTGGCTTTGCAAATGGGCTCTCTGTTCTGGAAAGAGTTATTGAAATTATTAACGCAACATTTACTTGAGTATTATGCGTATGAAAACTATTAAGTATTATATGATTATTTTTGAATTTTAGTAAGTACAAGAAAAAAAGGTATCTTTGAAATGCCATAGATGAAAATTCCGCCAGCTTTTTATAAAAAAAACGAATAATTTTAAATTAATTTTCTGATTTAATAAAATCATTACCATTTATTGCTATAACTATAATTTCCATAAATATTCTGAGATACAGATCATTTGATACCTTAATATTTTCGATAATATACTTACAAAAAAATTATATAGTTGATTGTATCGTATTTTATCCTTTTTTTAGTCGTGCCTCTGAGCTCAGTAATCCTCATGGATTCATCACATAACCTGATGGAATTTTGCACATCTTAAAGTTCTGTTTTTTTTTTTTGGGTTCAGTTGACATTGACAGAATGGCAGTTGAAGGATTTATCGTTGGTATGCCTACCTGCTGGACAACATGTCAACTGTCATTCATTGACTTGCGGGAAATTCCGGTCGGTGGTTGTGACCATTTTTTGGTCCATTGTTGATCCTTTTTGGCAAAAATCCCTTTAGCATTGCTTTCGCAAGTAATTAGTTGGCTGTCAACGTTTTGGTTTGTGCCAGAGCTAAAAGGATTTGCCAATGAGGCCAACACCTGCGCACACACACATATTGCCGTTCAGATAATGGTGTCCTGGGCACTCGAATCCTGGCGGGGACGCGCGCCTTCTCATCCAATGCCTGCGGCAATCTATCAACACAACTTTTTCTTTTTCTGTGTTGTGTTGTGTTCTGGGAAATGTGTTCAACCTACTTTGATGAAATGAGAAATTGCATGTGCTGCTTGTTTGCGCATCATTTCATGCATGTCCTGGCAGGACAGAAGTAGGCTCTGTCTTGTCGTTTTGTATTAAAAGGATAACAGCAGAAGCAGAAGCAGCAGCATCTACTCTAAATGAGTTTTGCTCTACATTGATGCGCCTGCAGTGTTACATTTTCTGCATTTACTGTATGTCCTCGATGTCCTGAATGTCCTGCATAGTCGCTGGCATTGTATAAGAAAGTGGGTCGGCGGTTTGTTTTTCCAAAGCTGTCGTCCCATTGAATCTAACTGACAATGACAACAGCTCCTCAGCTCCCTCTCAATTCCTGTCACATCCCGACGGCAGACAAATTAGCTTAAATGAGTCCTTTTCTCTCCTTTCAGCAAACACCCTCAATTGGGGCGGGAGTTTCTTTAGATTTACGAGCTGCTAAGAACTACGATATCTTTAATTTTATAGAGTATCACAGCTGTTGAGTTGCTTCGACGATTCGTTCTGTTATTCATCTTGATACATAAAAACGATCCGTGACAATTGGCAATTAAACTTTTTATAGACTGTATCGAATCATCAAAATCGATTGTGAAAATGTGGATCAAAAGACGGGTAAAAGCAGTATGAAAGAAAGACGGTTCTTAAACGATCTTATGATAAAGTGTTAGTTGAAAAGTAAGTTGGGAATTCAGTGGTATTAGTATTTAAAATATTCTAATATATTTCTTAAATTTTAACAAGACTGCAAATCTTCAACATTTTGAAAAATTTTCTGTTTAATGGTTAGGAAATATGTTTTCCTAAATCCTTAATTTATTTCTGTGCAATAATAATAATATTATTATTTTTTCTTATTATTTAATTATAAGTTAAGCAAATTTTTTACTTTCAGAGAATCTAAGTTATGATTATGATTTAATTTTTATTTATTTATTTTTAAATTCAAGCTAAAATAATAAAAGCATTAGTTTTCATTTTGATGTTTCCGCTTGACGATAATATTAAAGGAAGAAATAAGTAATAAAATAATAATTAAATAATGTTTCGAAAAATAAAAAAGTGTATTAAATTTATAAAATTATAATGTGCAGTACCGAATATTATAAACTTAAAATTTGTAAGAAACTTAAAATTTCGGTCAATTTTTATTGAAGTAATTTTCGTCAAATTTTTTTTTTTCTCTTGTCTGTAATTGGGCCAATTACATTTATGTGAATATCTGAATTAGTCTAATCCATTCATAGAGAACATTTTCCATGGTATTCACTGATTTGAGTCAATTTCCTTGGAGCAACTGTATAATTGGCAAATGCCAAGCAATTAGCTGCAGTTGCCTTATTCGTATTCAGGACAATGACCGCCTTGGCCTCTATCTACATACACATACACTCACATATATTCACATATCTGTAGACAGGATCCTCTATGCATGTACATTTAGCACGCTAAAGTTGTTGGCCCTAAAGTTGCGGCACATGTCTGGCCAGAAGAACGGCACGGCAATTCAGCTGGCCAACATTGAGTTGGCTTGGTGTGTGGAAGGAATGCTTTGCGTGTCGAATTCGAATGGTGGCAACTACCGAAGCTGCCGCCTACCGTGCGGCATGCAGCCTGGTGCTGCCTGCAGTGCAATTGTTTCGAGTTGCACGAGACGTGGACACGCGTCATATTTTAATTATGACAGCCGGCCGAGGGCTGTCGAGCGGTCAGTAAGTCAGTCAGTCAGTCTGTGTCTGTGTCTGAGTCTGGTGTAACAACCCCTTGGTGTTGTAATGACCAAAGCAGGAAACAGGATATGCCACACATCAGCAGCAGCTTCGCAACTCTCACCTTTGTTGACAGATTAGTGGGAATCATAGTGTGCATCATAAACTTGACATATTTATTTGACACTTTGATTGCTCTAAGCTTGTCATAATTTTGATATGCTCTGCATACAATCTACAGGCACATTCTAAAGCCCACATTCATGTTAAGTAGGCACGTAGCATCCTGTTTCTGTGCCCTGTAACACACACATATAGTAAGGGTATATAAGCATATATACGTATATAACTTAAAGTTGGTATAAAGTGAATTAAACTAGACTCTTGTTGTAAATTTTATAACCTTTTTGTATGAATTTCTAGCTTCGTCACTAGTGTGAACTGCCATCCAAACGCAGGCACTTTAAGAACTATAGTCATCAAATTTAATATTAAGACTCAGTTTTATATAGAATACTTTTCATTGTAAATTTTAGATAGTAATTATTAACGGATAATCATTTAATTATTATATTGTAATAGTCAACAATGAAATTACCTGAATTCTCAAGATATATTTTGGCTATGAAAAAAGTTCTGAATAGGCTGATCACTAGCAGATTTCATATTGTTTTAAATTTTGCTCCATATGATTTTTTTAATACTCATGTTGAAAAATATCTAATCTATATTCTGGCTGTGAGAAATATCTTTATGGGCAGATTCCTTATATTGCATATTGATCATAGCTCTAATAAGTAAAATCGCTACAGGGTATTTATTAGTTAATCACGTTTGACTTGAGCATTCTTTGTGTTGTAATATTTTTAGCTTAGATCGAATAGTTCTTTGTGCTCGCTAAACAAACTCGAACTAATGAGTGCGCTTTCATTTACTGGAACACTTCAACAATGCGCAAATTTGCCAATTATGCGGGCTATGCAAAAATGAAAAAGGAAAATAAAAGAAAAGAACAAAAAAATTAATAATAAAAGTCAAGGTGCAACAAAATAGCGCGGCACTTGACGCTGCACTAGGGAGCGTTTAAGAGGGGCGGAAGGGGGAGTGGGGGGAGAGAGGGAGGGTGACTCCGGCTGCACATGAACAAGCAGCGGGCAGTCTGTGTGTGTGCATGTGTGTGTGTGTGTGTGTTCGTGTCGCGTGTTCACTTTAATTTCATTACACTGCATTTTGCTCATTACATCGCTCGCATTTTAATGAACTACCACCCCACCCCTCCTCTTCCCCTCCCTGCCCTTCACTCCACTCCCACCCCACTGCATTGCATTGCAGCACTCGCGTATCCTGTGACAGGATTTGGCGATCTAGCGACGCGCAGGCGCAGACAGTTTAAATGCCCGTTCACTAAGTGCACTCACTTTTTTTTTGTAAGGGTTGCAACAGCGCAGTTTTACCCCCTCCCTTCGTCGCTGCTTCCTGCTACCGTTTGACCAGCGGTCAACTGCTGAAATCCTTCCTTCCTCGTTGCTGCATTCGACTTTTTAAGCTTTCAGTTTATTATTTTTTTTTCTTAGTTCCTCACGCGAACCCTTCGAATTGCAACGGTCAGCATCGTTCAGTGAGGGGGGTTGGGGTTGGACAAGGGGTAGGGGATTGATTACTACCCTAGTTTGATTGATGTCTCAACTGACCGTTGAGTGTTTGCGACTGCACTTAATGGTTATCAAGCCTAATGTCATTTGTCAATATGTCATTTGACAGTTTCATCTATATAGAAATGATTCCAATCGGAATCTGAAGCATAACGAATGCATAGCTAAGGAAATCCATATAAATTTGTGTTTTCTCAAATATAATTTCAATAGTTCAGACATAAAAAGGCATAGTTTATATATGAAATTAAATTAATCCTTCTACACAAAATATTAGACTTGACTTTAACTTTTTTTTTTTGATAGATTTAATAAATGTGGAGTCGAGTATAAAATAAATACATTTTCACAAAGAGTTATTATTTATGAATAGAGACTACAGTCATGTATTACAGTTATTATTATTAACTTTAATTTAATTTTATTTTTTGGAAAAATATCTATTTTAACATAGTTCATATATTAAAACAACAAGGCTATAGTCGCGCTCCCCCGACTATAGGATACCCGTTACTTATTTAAATAAATGTAAAATGTTTTTATTGCATGCTTTTAGGCACTATCATTGCTTAAAAACTTTAACCAGCAATTACTACCTTGCTATTTGTTCAATGATACGATTTAGTAGAATGATAGGTAATAAAAGTAGCTAACGTTAATTAGTTAAAATTCATAATATCTTGAAAACTGTGCGTGTGGTGACTTTTCGCTTACTTTTACTTATTTTTTAAGTACGGGTATAATGAATATTATTTACATCTAAAAAATATTCAAATATTCATTAGTCAAAGTATTTTGCTGATAAAGTATCTATTAATTGGTAGTTGATTTAACTTTAATTCTAGCAAGGATGACAAAAACTTCAGGTTTTCCAAAAATATAATTTAAATATGGACTTTCTGAAGTATCATGAAATGATCCTAGCATTAACATATTTATTATGATATAGAGGGTTCGTTATTTTTATAACTATGCCAACCATTTAAACTGTCCCATAGTTTGCATTCCATTTGACTACAGTTGACTGCACCATGGGCACGTGGATGAATTGAGAGAAGAAATGGAATGAAATCGGATGTGAAGGGTCTTTATGGTCAGTGGCAGCTGTAATAAGCAAAACATGAGCTATAACCATGATATCTAACAACTTTTTTCATCACTTAGCCGACACATCATATCACAATGATGCGATGCTTTAATCCATCCAGCAGCTGCCCGACCCAAATACAAATATATATCTAACACAAACTCACTGAAGCATCCACCCAAACAACAACAATAACAACACTTTGAAGTAGGGGCCGTTTATGCAAACATGAATGAGAGTGGAAAATGGGAAATGGGAAATGGACCTCAACCTGGACATCGGATGCTGTCCTGCCTTTTGGCTTAGAACGGTAGTTGTGCGTACGCTAAATGCTTTTTTTTTCATAAAATTTCATAACATCAAGATATGAGCTTTGTATTATCAGATGGGTGGGCAGAGCGGTGGCAAAGCCCGAGGCGGTTTTCTATCGCTGGGGTAACCCAACAAAAACGCGAGCTGCATTCGTAATTCCAAACGAGACGGCTAAGCAGGCAATGGGCCAATCCACCCTTTTGGCATTGCTCTCTAACCCCTCTGCCTTCTACCCCTTTCAGGCCAACTAATGAGCACACTTGAGCAAGTCGAGCGAGTCCTGTAGTCAGTTGCATATTATTTGCTTTGCAGCGCTAATGAAATGAGTCGCGTTCCGCGTCGACCATGTCCTGCTGCAGGACATGCATTGTGTGTCCATCAAGCAAATGCCAAACACATCAAAAATAGAGGAAATAGAAATTTGAAAGACGAAATGAAAATACACTTGCAAATTGAATGCACATATTGAATTAGTTTTAGATTACAAAAAATATTTATTATTTAAAATAACCGGTGAGCCACAGTATATAAATACTTAAAAATTCAGTTCTGTTTTTTTGGAATAATCTTTAAAATTATTAACAACTTTAAGCCGAACCAAAACCGAATTGCTTAAAAGAATGGTTCGATTTAATTTTTGTATATGCTAAAATAAAAAAATATTATATTATGAGATCATAATGTAATATTAAATTCTTTGAAAAATTGGAATTACTTTTATTAAAAAATATTATAGGACAAAATATCAGAGAAAGTTATTTTTTCTTTAGATATTCTTAATATAATATTTGAACTATATGAACTTAAATGCATATATATCTATGTATAGCATAAATATTTAAGTTTTATTCCATGTTCAAATAAGTAAATAATTTTTTGATTTAAAAACTCTTCTCATAAAAAAAGGTGAATACCCTTTGGTAAAGAGTATTAAATGCCGAATCGGCGCGGGGGTTATCCAACAATGGGTTAGCTTAATGCCAACCCGTTTGGCCAGCTTATCTGGAACGCAGAACTTTATTGTCCTGTTTGGTTAGCACTGACAGTTCGTCCTGCGAGGTTGTTGTTGTTTATGTTGCTGGTGCTGCATTTTTGAATTCCGTATAAATTTGATTGTTTAATTGTCTTTTTTGTCGTCGTCCTTTTTTTTCAATTTCAATTATTTTAATTATGCCTTTGGGGTAGAATTTGAAGCCAGTTTGCTGCTGTTGATGTAATTAGTTAATTTCGAACGATTTGTCTTTGGGAAAAACCACAATTATATACTAGAATGTACCGAGGACACGCGTCACGTGTCCTGTACAGTGGCATGATCGCTGGCGAGGCGGGGGTGAGTTTTAAAAAATGTGTCGATATCATCGTATCGCATATCCTTATCAGTTATGTGGCACTGGGCAATCTAATGCATTATCCTTGCGTAAAATCCTTGACTGGCCACAAGATTAATGTCAAATATCCGCACACGAAAGGAATAACTTGACATTGAAATATGCCGCAAGATCAGGCAAGGAACCGCTCTTTTACCCTCCTCTTCTCTCCCTACTCTTCCCTTCCGTAAGCCAATTGATTGATTTGGCAAACAAATTCCTCTCGATCTTGAGTCAAAAAAATTTAATTTTCGTTCGACTTTCACATGAAATACCGAATTTTCTTGCAATTTGTTTGCAATTTTCGTGTTGATTTAGGTCTCGACGTGGGCAAATTTTGGTATTTCTTTTTGATATATTTGATTTTCTTTATAAAATGTTAAATTTTCATTTGCTTTGCCACTGCCTGTAATAAATCACACAAAGTCAATTTATAATGCCGATTTATATCGAATGCATTTTAAGTATGTTAAAGGTATATATTTGAATTCGGTTTAAGCATGATTTTTATTTTTCACCTGCCACGAGTGTCTAACATTTCCTTTCTCTTCTTTTTTATTTGCAGGTAAGCATGATTGCATCAACATTTGCTCATCGAATGACTAAGTATATAAAATATATTATTTGTACATTTAATTGATGCTCGCTGATATCATTACTAAATGCTGACTCAAACCTGGGTTTAAGAAATTACTAATCACATGTTGTTTTGATTTTTAAGCAATAGATGATGTTTTTCTACACTTTTTAATTGTACTATTTGAGATTAAGATTTGCATTCACTTAAAGCTTTCAAGATTTAAAGCATTTTTGGAAAATATTGTATTTAAATAACTAAATTATGACAACAAAGTCCTTGTTAGAATTAGTCATTTAAGTAAAAAGTAATTAGAATTATTTTTTAGTTCATTTTAAATATTTAAGGGCTTAAGCCCATTTTAAAAAATATTTTGAAAAATTATTGAATGCGCATTTTTGATCAGAGAATTTTTACCAGTTCACTCATGTAATTGGCAACTTTTGGGTTCCACGTACTTTGTACAATTTGGCGCAGCAAATTGTAAATGACACAGAATTGCACTTACATAAATTCTTGTGAAATTATTTTCTTGTGGCAGGCGCATCAAATATCCTGGGAACAAGGAGTACTCTTTTAGACATGTGAAGTTGTTGCTAATAATCTTCGGTAATGCGATCATAAAACCGTCATACCAAAGGCACAACACCACATAAAGTATCTTAAAAAATTGCAACAAAATGTCAAAATCGTTTTTGATCAATATTACATTTTGCACGCCATTTAAGAAATGAAACCCAAGATTTGCAGTTCCACCCCTTGATAAAAAAGAAAAGAACGAAATATTTGAAACATTTTTATTTCAGTTTTTTCGGCGAAATATGTTACCTTTACTGACTTATTTCTAATTTGAACTGTGACCTTGCGTGCAAAAGAAAAATTACTCGAGTGTGCCTTCGACCCGTAGAATCATCCCTTAAAGAAAAAAATGTTGAAATATTAATTACAACAGTTTTGTACAGAAAGTGAAAGGTCTTCAAGACAGGGATAGTATTGCGAATATGACAGCAGCTAAACGAGTTGACCTAAATGATATTTCGTTCTAGAATTAGATTGATACAATTCAAATTGATCAATGTAGATCAGTTTTCAGATCAGAAAATTCAATTGGTTTCTATGCTGAAAATTGGCCTAACTCAATTATCGCTGGAAATTGTTGGATCTAATTATAGAAGACCCCATATGATATGTCATCTATCGCTTATTGCATAACTTCCAATTTCAATTTCAATTTAGATCTTCAACTACAAATCCATCGCCAATAATCCAGAATATTTTGTAATGCAACAATTGTGCTGTGTTATTTAAGTACTAAAAACAAGAGAAAAAGAATAAGAAAAATAAATAAATAAACACAAATAAGCAGAAATTCTAGAGAACGGGCAAAAGAGCTACAGCCCAAGGGCCACCTCCTCCTCCTGTCCCTCTCACCCACTGACCCTGTGGCAATTTATAGACGGAATTTGCGTCAGTTGTGCTCTTGGGCTTACGTATTCGTATAATTGTGAGGGAATTCATATAATTTAATTGTTTCATGCAAAATACTCGTCTTAATAATTATACTTTTATATCTTTTCTTTCACTTGGCAGCGATTTTCATCGTTGTCTTGCGAGGGAAATAGCCGCAAGCCAAAAAATCTAAAAACAAAATTATATTCAACGTCACAACATATACCTTATAATATTTCAGTTACAAAGATTAAGATATAAAAGTAGCTAAACAAGTAGAATAATAGAGGATTGCTAATATTAAAATTGAAAACTCTTTATTTTCATGTTTGTTTAGATGATTTCCATTTCTGTTTGTGGCAAAAATTAAAATGTTGCTTAAAATTTAATGGATTCGTTGAGAAATCACAATTATATAACTTTTGATCAATTAGAAAAATCAACAAATCATTAAGTACATGATTATATTTTTTCTGATTTTAATAACCGTCTCAAAACTGAAAGATTATTAAGAAGATATATGACATCCAAGCCTGAATTATATGTAAAAATTTTAGAATAAAAGTAAGGGTATTGGAGCTGTGTGTTCTCCTCAAACAACTTCATTTTAAATTTTTTCTGTAGCCTCTTTTGAAAATTAAATCCAATTTGACTGTCATACCAAACACGCTGGAGGCAACTCCCCCTCATCGTTGGGGCCGTCACAGACAGGGAGAAAGAGAAATATGAAGAGAGATAGAGACAGGGAGGGAGATGCGCTCCACATTTTTGGGGAGTTTGTCGTAGTCGGTACTTAACATATTTGCATTGACAAGCAGACACATATACATAAATGTATACACAAGTATGGGAGCAATGCGGGTTGGGGTCCCATTAAAATTATTGATTTTCTGCCGTCTGCAATTTTGCCCTTTGGCCACGCAATTGGCCCTTGCCGAGCTCCATTTTAAATTCCTGCCTGCACCCTGTTCTACTCCAGCATCTACACATTACAATTAATCAACTCAATTTGCGTTTAAAGAACAAAGCGCAGAGTGTAAAGACAAGTTATAATGTTGTCATGCAAAATACTCGACGAGCGGATTCCCTGTACGCTGATTTTCAATTATAACAATGGTGAAACAATTTTTTTTTGTAATTTTTGAAGCAGCATTCATATTCAAAATTTTCATTAAATTAATTCTGTGCACGATTATAGGAAACTTCTATTGGAATGAACCCAGCTCTTAGTTATATATTTAATAGGGCAAATTCAGACCATTTCAAATAAAACAAAAATAAGATTTAAGATAACAAGGCTAAAAATTAAATATTATAATAATACAAAAAAAAAAAAAAAAACAACATTTTAAATTTAATACTGAACATTTAAAAAAACAAGTGTGTTCGACTGTAGGATACCCTGTGCCCTGGCACTCCAATAAACAATAAAAAATTCGCAATCTGCCAGTTTGGTTAAAATATCTTAAGCAACATAAAAGTATTTCGTTCTAGAACTTGAGTTTCGTCTAATCGTTCCTATGACAGCTATATGATAAAGTAGTCCGATTTCAAACCAATTTGGTCAGGATGTATGAAGCCATTCGTAAATACCTGCTGCCTTATAATTACCGATTTAATTATAAGATACAGAATATATGTACACACATATACTCGCATAAGTTGATTAAGCCAAGAGGTAGAACATCACACATTTTCCGCCAAGTTCATTCGAGTCGAGGGGTTTGACTTGTCTCCTTCCCGTCGTCCCTTTGTCTCGATGTACCTCTAATAATTATGTCAAGTCTCATTGTTGCACATTTTGCAATCGCTTCGACTTTTCTTTGGTCTTTCTTTTTTCAATTTTGGCTCAGTCTCTTGCCCCTTTTCGCTGTCCAATTTCATGGATTTTAATTTTTTCATGTTTCTCGCAGCGTTTTACGCTTCATTATAACAAATTTGGCGAATAGATGTCGTACGTAATATTTTATGCATTCCATAGGCCCATCCAAAGTTGAAGTTGCAATTTCTTCGGCTTCTCCATGTGTTTTCGATATTTTGCGAGTTATGAATTATTAATTATGGCAATCCCAAAAAAGGGTTGCACCGGAGTCTAAGCCCATTTGGGCGTGAGAACTAATGCGCTTGTAATTGCCAATTGGGGTGAAGAGGGAACATACTATATGTGTATATGTCATGCAAATTATCAAATTATGAATATGAAATTAGCCATTTGAGCTCATGAATCGAATTGAATAAGTTCAAATGGATTTCTAGTTGAAGTTGCACTTCCAAAGTCGATTCTACAGAGGTTTGCAATTCGAATGCAGTTTCGCTTAAAATATAGTTTTAGATGCAAAACTTTTAGCAAAATGACGTAGTGTAAAATATATGTTTTAAGAATTTAATGATTCTATAATTTGTATTAAGATTTGTATTTGATTTAATACTTCCGCATAAAATCTATAATATTTGCAAATTTTAATTAATTCGTATTTAAATCAAAGATATTCAGATTATAAAAGTATTAACGTTTGCATAGAAAACTGTAAAGTAACTTAAATAAATTGAGTGCATACCCTAATATAAGTACTATTCTTTGAAAATATATATAATAAATAAATTCGTCTACTTTCCTCATATATTTATTTTAATGACAGTTCAAACAGTTTTTACATTTTTCTAGGAATATTGAAGTGCGTATTGCAAATTATTCGTTGGTATAAGTAAAAGAGCATGTTTACAGTTTGCTCACAATTATAAATACCATGAATAATCATATGTGATTTTGGAACAACTCATGAATCATCTCTTCCGCGCTGTAGAGACATGTGCGATGAATATTTGAATAGTCGTTCTATGTTCATGCCCATTCAAACTGACCCATAAAACTTTCTCCGCTAGATGTTAAACCAAATGAAGCGTTGCTTGTCCGACTTTTCAATTGTTTTCTTCCATCTAACATACCTCCCCCCATCTTGCCTACTTTTCAATTTCCGCTTACACACACACATACTCAAAGAAATAAATATAAATAAAATAATCAAATAAGCTGCAAATGTGTTCAACTAAATCAAATTACATGAATTGTCATAAGTTTCAGAGCTCATCCCCTTAACATATGACAAATTGCGGCAACAGGAAGAGAGAAGAAAGAGAGAGTAAATTCGAGAGAGTGTTAAAGTCACATGATGAACTAATAAAGCTTGCCAATATTTGAGCAACAGTTGCGGAAATCAGTTGAGGGGAATAAAATAGAACAAAATGAAAGGGATGGGAAGGCATAAATTTAATACAAAAGTATCAAATGACCTGAGGGTGCATTGGGTGTTGGGTGGGTGGGTTTTCCAGTGGTTGCAGTCACATTTGGTGGTTAGCCAACGCCTTCTAGTATTAAGTGACCAAAGCTCAAGGGAAACCTAATTTGTTTAACACACACATGTACATTTGCAATTAAAATTGCTAGGGGAGTAGATAAGGGTGGGGGGGTAGGAGAGTCGAGCAGCGCACCCTCAAAGTCAAGTTGCTCACGTAATTAGCCACAAACGAGGGAGGACTACGTTGCTGTTAGTTCTAACGGCACTTGAGCTTTTAACCCTTAAAAGCGCACCAATTTTATTAATGCCATTTTAGATCATTTGATACCCTTGCATAAGGAGTACTATAATTTTGTGACTATGTTATAGGCACAACTCGGTTGATAAATAAAATCAATCCTAAGTTTAAAAACTTCTTTGTTGTCTTTAAAACAAATAATCGAATAATAAAGACAAGTGTATCAAATCTTCGGTGTACTAAAAATAACCATTCTTTTGTTTTTTTGTACTTCTATCACGATGATGATTTCTGTGAAAAACTCAGCTACTGAAGTAGCTCAATTGAAAAAGGGAAAGTGTCGCTCAATTCCCCCGTATTACGTGACAAGCCACCACCCACAATTGCCACCCCAAAGTCATCTCATTTATAACCCAATGTGCAACATTTGTCTACCAAAAATCTGGGCATGTTCTTTTCGCGTGAGACAAGGGGGTCAAACATTTTCTTAGGGGGTGGCGCGACGCGCCCTTCAAGTTCTCTGCTGTTGGCTGCAGGTTGATTAGAAATTCCATTAAAATTCCATAAAAAAGAAATGAACGGTAGCCGCACCCGGTTTTGTTTTTCACAACTAGTTTTCAAACAGGGGGGACACATTTAACCACCCCCGACATCCACTCATATCATCCAAAACGACAACTAGCGACAATTTCAAGTTCCATTGCAAAATCGCGTGTGACTTCAGACGCTCTCTCTCTCTCTCTCTCTCTCTCTCTCTCTCTCTCTCTGTCTGTGTCTCTCTCGCTTTCCCTCTCCTTCTTGGTCTGCAATGATGTCGTCTAATTAAGTCGCAAAGTGTGTCCCTGCTTGGAATGCTTTCGCCTCTCACTCTCTCTCTCTCTCTTCTAGCCGTGGTCGTGTCTCGTCTGGTGCGTCGCGTGGCCCTCCATAAGTGTGGCGAGCGTATCAAATTATCGGGTATATAATGCAGTTCACGTGTCGCATTAAATCCCATTGCTCTCTGTAGTATTTACGAGTTTATCGCATTCTTTTTGCAATCTGAACTGAATGTACTGACAACTGAAGATTTGCATTTGCCATAAAACCGAATTAAAGTCACATTGGTGACTGAAAGTTAACTGACTTTAGCTAAAATTTGATTAAAAGTCTTATCTTCTTAGCTTCAAAGGTACTCTATTAAGAAACATAAGTAAGAATTCTGAGATCAGTAAACCTTATCATTACTTTTCTTAGGAACAACATTCTTTTAGTTCATTGCGATATACGTTAACAAACTTTTTATCTAAATAACCCTAAAAATCAAGGCTGTTAATCTCCAACATTTTCGAGATTTGCGTGCGTGTTTTAAAACATCGGGCAAGGGCTAGAAATGTATTAAATGAAATGATTTAAATGAATATAACTAGAGATAATGATTTCATTTTTGTACTTGCACTTTTTTAAATCACGCAAAAATTTCACTTTATATATTAACATAAAAATTATCTTTAAGTTTTTGTTATTGTGTTATTTCAAGCGATACCTTTGACGTTTTAAGTATTTTATTCAGTGTCTTTTTCTATTAAAAAAAATTTGATTTTCACATTTTGTACAATATGATGTATCGAATATTTCTTCATCTTAGCGAGAGAATCAAGCTGTAAAAATAAATCTATTTTCTAAAGACTCCCCAGAAAGTCTCTTATCTCTAATCTCTTATCGCTTTTATAATACAATACTTAAATTGCACTTTTAGATTTTTATGTAAGCGATGCGGCATTTCCCCATCTCATAAGTTTCCCAATAGGCTTTCATAAATTGTATCAGCATTGCATAAATCTCGTTAACAAGCAATACCAACAACAACAGCAACAAGACCGAGCGACAAATTATTGTTGTGCATAGTAAATATATAAAGGCACATGTTCGGCTCGCGGCTCTGTCCGTTCATATTTGTTCGTCTCTATAGGAAGTGAATTTTTGCATTGCACAAATAACAGCACAAAAAAATAATAATAAAATAAATCAACAACTGCAGTAGAGGCAGCTCCCATGCGGCCCACTAACCGAAACCCCAACTAAAAACAACAACCGCAAATGCTGCAGACATACAGGGTTTGGTTCCCCCCCCACATATTATCATTATTATCATCATCACAGCAGCCAGTTGATTATTACCTCTCTGCGCACAACAAGAGTAATAAAACAACAACAACAACATCTGTTTATTATTGCATTTTGATTTCCGTATGCAGCCTCATCATCACTCTCCCTTGCTCTCGCTCTCAATAGCCACAAGTGAGGTGGGAAACTTTAACAGAGCTCTGTTAAGTCGCCTGTTGCGACTGTTGCGCTTATCTTCAAGTAAATGCGTTGCCGTCACTCTGTGTGCAATTGATAAAAAAAATGTATAAAAATTCATATTTATTTTGAGCATTGCAATGAATCAGACAAACTTTATTACTAAGAAAAAATACCAAAAATAAAAGTAAACTTTTCAGAAATGCTACCATTTGGCAGTCAGCGCTGCTTCCGTAAGCGAAACAGCGGAAGTTCAGATATAGAATTACATTAAAGCGTAAGAGCAAAAGCTAAGGACATTCTTACTAGGCAGCTTTCTTGTTTTTTTACCTGCCCTTCTGGTCAATTGCAGCTGTTTACAGCACGTGCTAAGCCCACCAGCTGCTGACCAACACGAGCGCCAGTTGTTTATTCTTGTGTTACCTGAGAGTTAAGGTGCTTAACAGTCGCCGACTCACAGCGCAATTGACAGTCAACTGTTAGCGTAAACATGTCGTTTCTGCTCTCACCAGACTTAACAGTCATTACATTGCACTGTTAACTTAGCATTAACAGCCGGTTTCGCTGAGAGAGAGAGCTGTTGTTGCCGTCTGTTGCTCAGAGGGCTGTTGCTGCCGCCGCCTCTGTATGTTTGCTGTTAAGACTTCCCAACAGTTCGGTTTCGACCAGCGCAAAGTGCAGACGTATAAAGTGGGGTTGCTGTTCGCCGATCTTCGGTTTATTCGTTGGCGTACATTTCGCGTATTTTTCGACTCCTTAACAAATTTTTTTTGTTAAAATAATATATTGACAGCAATCGTAAATTGTCAAAGCAACGCACTAACGTCGTCAGCCGTCTAAATACTAATATGCAAATAAAATTTTGGCTGTGCCAAAATGCAAAGTGACTAAACAATCAAATAATATAAATTCAACATTAGTCATAAACCAAATGTAAAAATGCAAAACAAAGCCAAACAAGTTGCAAGAATGTTGCTGAGGAAGCCAATAAGTGTAAAGAAAATAAATAAATAAATAAGTGCACAACAAACGTCTGCAACAAAAAAAAAAAGAACAACACTAAAAAGGATTACACAAAAATAAAACTGCTCGCAAAACAAAGAAAACAAAAACAAAGTAAAAATAGCAACAGCAAAAGCTGCAAACCGTTTTTCATTGCCAACACGCGCGATTAACGGAACACCCACAACAAAAACAAAATAAAAACAAAGAGCAGCACGAGCAAAAGAAAAGAGACGAGGGAGCAGACTACCGTTAGACTATCATCATGTTAGCCGTAAAGAACTTCTTTCTGCCGGAGAGGACCAAAGCTCCAGAGACGCCGCAACGTTTTTCGAGGATGCCAGAAGCTTTTCTGCGCTCCATACGACGACGCTCGCTGCGAGTTAAGCGCGCCAAAAGCTTAGTAGTGCCGGATCGTGAGAAACGCAAATCAGGTGAGGTACAGTGTCGATGTAAATGCGACCAGAGCTTAACGAGTGCTGAGATGGATTATAGCTAAAGAGCAAAGCTTTGCCTCTATGGATTATAGCTAAAGAGCAAAGAGGATTAAACTAGCTATAAAACCGCTGACTGCTTTTAATGTCAGCTTACTATTAAACTGTATCTTTTATTGCATTGCTGCCGTACTTTTTTAGCTATAGTATAATAAAAGATATTTTAAAATATATTAATTGACCCAGTTAAGTATGAGACGAATCTTAACCCATTTATTACGAACTTATCGTTATAAGGCTTTTAATTTACCTGCACCAGAGTGTGAACAATTTCATTTGAAAGTTATATTTCATAACTCTGAGGCCCTTATGCCATTAGGTTAAATCTCATAATCCCTGGCACCTTGAAATCGACAGTTAACATAGTTTTAGTTTAGTGCAAATTTCGACTTAAACAAACTTAACTTCATTAAACTTTTCAGTTTTTATTACAAAAGCTCATTAAAGCATTTTTTAATTATTACCAAATGTAAAATCAGCAGCTGATGACCTTGCGAAAGAGTTGCCAAAAATATTGTTTATGGATATTAAAAGAAAAAACCTCCATTAAAAATGGCACTTTGCGTGTCATGTGTCAAAGTTTGGCAACACAAACAACAATAATAATAATAATTATAATGCAATTTGACATAGTTTCTTTCACTTTGATACTTCCTCAGTTCCGAGAGATGTTATGTCAAAATTTGGCCAGCAAAAAACCGAAATGTGACAACATATGTCCCAAGTTTTCAAACAAAAAACAAATTGAATTTGCAAAGCTTTTGTCTCATATTCAAAAGCTGACGAATTGCAAATCAAGTGAAAGGGTCAAAGCGAAAGTTGATGTCACAAAGGAACCAAAAATACCCCTTACGAAATCATCAGTAGAGTCTATGAAATTTGCCCTGGTTTGTTACGCGTAACACTGACTCACATTTTGGCTTCTTCCAATATTAATTAACATGCAATTATCGATTCTCGAATAATGCGGGCGACAACTGAAAACCTTGGAATTTACAAACTATATGTAGGCTTTAAGAAACAGACATTGACACGGTGTAATGGAAATCAATGTCAGCTAATGACGTCAAAGAGTAAGAGTAAAAAGTGTTAAACAAACAGTGAGATACTACAAGGTGCTGGGATGAACTATTCTATTATTCAGCTCCTCTATTGCAGGGCTTGTTAAGGGCCTGTTGTTGAGATGACAGATCGAAAGATAGATTGTAAAAACGGAAGATAGATTGCACTGTTGCTAAGTAGGGCAGTAGCTACAGTTCTGTAAATATGAAAAGGGCTAAAAAATACGAAGAAGAAGAAAAATGGTTTAAGGTTTGAAATATCCAATGATTAAAACAACTTTATATTTACATTTGTTTTCTTAAATGCAGAAACGTAATTGAATAAAATTGTATTACATCATTATTCAAATTTGTACATTATTATACCTCTAAATTTTACTCAACTATTTCATCAGGCTTTTTTTTATTCTTATGTCACCAACTATTTTAAATGTGACCTCTCCAGACCCCACTAATCTATATGCACAAGCGCAAGTTGCAAATTTCACAAATTCACAAAGTTCATTAGACAGAAATATAGTTTCATTCTATCATTATAGTTTACTCGATCATAGCTTGTGCTATTTACAATCGTCAAAGACAATTTGATAAGATAAGTGAGTAAATAGTTACTTTTTTTTTCTTCATATGATCTATAAATGAATAGTGTTTTTTATTTATTTGCGTTCATTCACTTCGTGCGCCCCACAAATAGTTAATTAAATAAAAAACCAGATTCATATTCAGTCGACCGACACGAAACGGAATTGATAAGCCTGCCTGTCTGACTGCTGTTAGATAAGGTAGCTGCTGAGCATAAGGCTAGGCAAATACCATAGGAAATGTATAAAACATATAGCAATGATTTCGCATAGTATCTCAATATACCAAAAGTGATCCAATTTCCTGCTGCTTGTTGACTTTTGAAAGACCTTGACGGTTCGCTGACGTTCCGAGATGGAAATGGATCTTAGATTTACGTATGACGATATGACTGAAAGCCAGCAAGACTTTTATTTTATTTGCATACCCTTATAGAAAGCATTACAATTTAATCAAGAATTGTGTGACGCATTAAGAAGTTTTATTTTTCTTCAAGTTCTGTAAAGGACTTACTTCTAAATCAGAAGTAAGTTTCAGTATAATAAATAAAGTAGGCAACTTTAATTAATTTAAATATATTTCATACGTTCATTTCATATTAGTTGGAATGATCTGAAAGGGTATTTGATCTTCATTACCGCAAAAAGAGCTATTTTTTCTTGTTCTGTTGCCTCCGCACGAATGTTTTTTTATGTTTCTTTTTGCATTTGTTTATTTAATTATTTCTTTTTTATTGTTGCGCTTTTAGAAGCTTAAATTTTATTTCTTTTTTTTTTTGTTGCGCAGCATTTTAAAAAGCATTTAGTGGCAAACCAGAAAACCGAGAATAATATCAAGAATCTGCTTAACACATTTTGCACGAGCAGTCTAAAAGAAGATGAAGAATTTTAAGAACGTTGCCAAATAAAATTGAAAAAAAAAACTAAATAATTAAAATAATACGCAATTGTTTATGCTTATTATAATGTACGAACCGGGTCTATGAGGCAGAGGCAGATCACGGGATCATTTAGATGTCTCATCATCATCAGTACCATGATCGTGTGATCGTGTGTGAGATCATTGTAATAAATGCTGAACTCTGGTCATGTACTTGAACAAGTTTCACTTGGATTGCGTGTATAATTTGTAGAAGAGTTCGCAAAACTATGGGAAATCTGTACATTTTTGTAGAAAAGTGAAATCTGTGGAACTTTCAGACATGTTTTATAGTTGTAATTACATTGTAATTGCTTTTGATCGTAGTTTAGTTCATAAATTTCACTTGTCCGTCAGTTCTCATCGCCTACAACTGACCTCCGACGAATCATAACTTCCTTAAACTAAACTCACGCGTTCCCTTAATTAATCTCGACAAATTTTGAAATTTTTAGTATCAAGCAGAATTAATGAACAGCCCACGTTAATTAAACAAAACGCCCACTAAATGAATACAGCCAAGAAAACATTGTGTGGTTCTTGCCTTTTATGGCGCACTGTGTTTGGGCACAGTTCGAGACTTGAGTCATGCCAAAAGTGCGACTTGATTCTATTTGATGGAATCAAGTTGAGGCCTCTAGACCAGGTCCATCGATTAGGCACGCTTTTACAGACCAGAACAATCGATCGATTGAACTCACTCATATCCAATTCTATTGGACATCATTAATCATTGACTTCACGGCCAAGAGACAAACGAAACGACTGTGACGCTTCTTTATATGGGCTCTCCAGTTGGGCGCACTTCCAAATATGTCCAGCTATTGCGACAGCCTCTACCAAATGGTGTTAAATATGTTTCAGTTTTTTGTTTTGTTTTTTGTTTTTTCATCTATCTATCTGTCTATATCTATATCTTTATCTTTGTATTCTTTTTTATATTTAGCTTGACGCACGCGCCGCCTTTTAAAGCTGAACGTAAATGCACCTTTTGATCTGGGCCTGTAATTATCGTTTTCTCTTTCTACCATCTCTATAGAGAGTTTGTTCTTATAATTAATGGAGTTCGTGTGATCTTTCATAAATGGAAGCTATGATAATAATAACTACTTGACCAATTTTTAAAGTCTTTATCATAGCCTCAAAATTGAGGGCGTTTAGTTAAGCTGCAAGTCATAATTATAAGGGTTGGTTGAGGCAAAGTAGAACGGTATTATCAACTATGATGATATATGATAGCAAAAATACTTGTAGAACTATTTTTGAATATGATTAGTTCACTTTTCAGCTGCTCTTTATTATTTAGTTCAAACTTCAAATATTTTTACAATTCCCAATTGGTTTTCGTCTAAGCAGAAAGTGAAGCAATATTTTATTATATTATTTTAATTATTTCTCAGATTAGAATGCCTTGACTTCCCAACTGGTTCTAGTTTAAGCCGTGTGAATTTTCCGCCTGTCAATCGAGAAAAATAACTGATGCGTAGCCACACACATAAGGAAACAGATCTCAAGTAAACTGTTGATAAATGTATCTTCCTCTAGTTTCTTAGGCAATTCAAAACTAATTAGTCGAACATTTGATAGCACCCACTCGCATAACCCCCAGAATATGCAAATCTGCGCTTTCAACTGTAACGAAATCCAACACTCGACCATTTTTTTGGGAAGAAAATTTTAGCTAAAAGTTTTCCCAGCAATCAAATGAAAACCTCCCTTCAGTCAGTCGCACATCTTCAAAATTCAAATTCATTTAGACAGTTTTGAAAACACTTTGCGTATTTTCAATTAAATCATTTGAATGGGAAGACGTGAAAAACCTGTCAAATGGAAATGAAATTTAAATGCATTTCCCTTAGTCTAATGAAAAATTGTTGAGAAAATTAATGAAAAGAAATATATATAAATTCAAATGAGTTGACCAAACGACACGTTTCAAGCGCCGCTTCCGTTCAACTAACTACAACTCGGTGGAGACACTTGTTTGATGTCCATGAAAAATATCCACCACCAGTTGCAGTCAGTCCCCTCACCTCTCCCGGAACTGGTCAGGTTGGCTAAGCGGTGGTTAGCTTCGTTTTTTTTCTACCAAATAAGCCAACAGTTTTTTATTGTATTACCTATTGAAGCTCGTATTGGTATCTATTCGGCATTCACAAAACCAAACGATCAAAAACATTAAATGCTGAATAGTAAATAGTGAATATTGTGAATCGACTGCTCACCTGTTGACCATATTCGGTTCTGGTGTTGCGTTTTAGGCCCTTTGGGTCGTGCTCTTTTGTTTTGGGCTTTGAACATTGAACAAATCCCTAAAGTTCCCTCACTCCATCGCCTCCCTCTACTTTTGTCTGTCTCTATACATGAGGATTGGAAAAGCGGAAGTTCTATTCCATTCAGCTCTTAACTGTCCATTGTAATTCTAATGTGACGTTGCACTCCGACGCCCTGTAACACTATAGTCAATAAAAAATACTATCCAAGGCTTTTAAACATAAAGCCAAAGTGTTGATCATTAATTTAAGCATCAAATATATTCGATATTCCTTGGTTTGTATGATTGTGTGTGAGTCTGAGTCTGAGTATGTGAGTGAGTGTGTGTTGTGTGTGTTTGCTAAGGTTCAGTCACACTCAAGTGATTCTCTTCTCGGGAACTTACATGAATCTTACAACATAACCGGTTCAAGTGGTTATTGCGGTTGTTGTTTCGCATTTTCGGTTGCTCTGCTCTTTGGTAGGTAATATTGATTATGTGTGTGTGTTTGAAATCTACACTATCATGCGGGCTGGCTAATGAGTGTATCTTTAAAGAGAATTTAATTGACTATTGTGAAAATGTTTGTCATTAAAAAACACACCTAAGATACTAGAGATAAAACGGACATCAAAAAAGGTTTCTTTGGAAGAAAAGTCGATATTAAAGATTAGAATTTATTGAGTATCAACATTAAATTTTTAAGGCTTAAGTCTTAAGGGAGCGTCAATTTTAAGGTCGCACTTTTAAGTTTACTGACGATAGAAACTATGCAAAAATTTCATTAAGTTTCCTGCCATAGTTTTAGCTTAATGCAACATTCTTAGCAAGTTGAATCCACAGATTTGTTGGCCAGTGTAATTCAATAGCCCGTCAGCAGACATGCATTGGCGTATGACTGATAGCAGTTACTTACTGTCTCATAGTTGCCTACGTAAGCTGTGCAAAAACAACAACACAGCACAACATGAGAAACACACACATATATATTGCTGTAATAAGCACCAAGTCATTGAACCGCAAAAGACAGAGACACAGTCCGATTGCAAGTAAAAAAACAAAAATACAACTCTTCAACACGTCAGACGATTTGAAGACAAGCTGAAGACAGACAGCTTAAAAGTGGGACTAGTAGATGGTACTAAGTACAACTAATTTAATTCAATCTGAGGATAACGAACAATCATATTTGGATTTCTCAACTTTTCGGCCATGTAACTAACTAACTAACAAGCTGCTACAAGACCTTGTTTATGGGCCTTGTCCAAGCCGTGCCCATAAATAAGAATGTAATGAACGCGTGCAGAACAATGGGCATCATAATTTTGCACACACAGAGAGAAAGAGGCGCTCCGATTTCAATAGAATGAAAGGTCAGGCGAAATAATACTGACCAAATGCATCGATTCGATAAATTCGCAGAGTCCCGCTGCGGTCTGCGCAAAGAAAAGTTAAAGTAAGCAATTTAAAGATTTGTTGCGCTTGGCCGAGCCAAGAAAGCAAAATGAAAAGTCAGCTGGTCAATCGATCGAAACGGACTCTACAAATCCAGCTGCTATATATGTAGAAGATCTATGACCCATTACAAGACGCCGCCTAATTAGACGCTGACCATGAAAATCGATTAATCGAGTCAAATTTATTTCATTTTGTGCGAACCAAGATCAGTTATGGCGCCTAAGAACATAAGAAAGTATATTAATAAACTATTTTAAGTAATTTTATGAAATTCAAGTTGGAATAATTCAATGCACAGTAAAAAGTTAGAAGAGCTAGACTAAAGATTTTAGTTGAGGAAATATAAAATGTACATAAATACATTATTTTAAAGAAATTAGCTAATTACCTAAAAATCAGGTCTTTTACAAATTAAACTTGAAAAAATAATTTTAAACGCATTAAAATTTAGAAGAACTAGACAGAAGATTTTTTTATTGAATAGAGAAAAGTTAAGACCATTACAATATTTTATTGTGGTTGCCAAGTTGTTATTGAATCTAGGGAAGAGCTCAAGATAACCACAGGCAATCAAATGATGATGATCGTCATCATAAATATGAAATAAAAATACGTTTGCCATTTGGCTAAAAGCAAGAAAAGATGGAGGGGCACGGGCTGCAGCTGCATAGGACGCGTGCAGTAAAAATCCCAAGAAAATCAAATACACAACTCTCACTGGCTGCAAAAAAAAAGAAAGAATGAACAAGAAGGAAAAATAATCGCAGCACTTTTCTTACCATTTTTGCTGTGCATTTTCCATTGCAGTTTTCCTTTGTACACAGCTGGCACTTCATAAATATGTCATATTTAATAGAGTTCAGCAGTTGCTACTCCTGGAGATGCTACTGAGAATCAACCACCAAGTAAAACGCCTGCTTTGACTCCTATTCTCGTGCTGCTCACTTGCTTTCTATCCACCATTGTCAACGTTTGATTGACTTACCTCATGTGTACATATCTCTCTACTGCCGGGTGTCCTTTTTTCCTCCATCACTTTTCTTGGGAGAAAGTAAGAAAAAAATGTACAAAAAAATGGGTAGAAAATAAATATTTTTTAATCATTGTAAAATGATCTGTGTCATAAATTTGACATTTAATCGCTTTTGGGTTTTTATACTATTGTCGCTTCCCTTGGTATTAAGCAAGGTCTGGTCATTGGCTTCGTATGAAGAAATTCACTAGAGATTAGATTCGTTAACAGTTTCATTTGATTAGATTAATTAAAGTGAATCATTGATATTACGAGCATATTCTTTTTTTTTTTAAGTATTACAATCTATACTTGACTATAGGGTCTATAAAAGCTTATTCGATCCGACTTCACATTAAATTTCAATTATGGAGAATTTTGAGTGCAAGCTCAAATTTATTATTAACACAAATTGAATTCCTTTACCCTGTATTATTGAGTAAAGTATGTTAAAGTTGTGCCTGGATCATTAACATAACAAAAGTTTTTCATTTCAATTATTGGATTGCGTATTTTGCAGTCGAGCAAACCCACTTGTTTTATTATTTATATTTTCACATTCCTATCGTAGAGTCGTTCGACAGTTGGAGATATTTTTGTGTCGCATTTGCGTGTCATTTTTCATGTGCTGAAACAATTTGCTAATTGCACGTAATTAAAATGAAAATATAGAGCATGAGAGAGAGAGAGAGAGAGAGCATAAAAAAAATAAAGACAGGGGAAATTGGTGTACTATTGGAGTCGTAGTAAAAGTTGTCGTAGCTTATATGAAAATTGATAAGAAAACTCCCCCTCGTAGGTGTCTTAAGTGCTGATAAGTAACGCTTTTTTTTTGTTTTTATTTTTATTTTTCAATTTATTTTCTGGTTTCCGTTTGTTGTGTTTTGCAATTCTTTTTTCTGTATATTACTTGTATGATAAATGGGTTTCCATACACTCACAAATTGGAATCGACTGTTGGCTGATAAACGAACAAAAACAAATGCCTTATGCGCAGTTTGGCCAGCTAATTTTGTTTTTTATTTAATTTTTTGTTGCTTTTATTTTTTGTTAAGTGTTTCCAGTTTGCCAAAAACGGCGTGTGCAAGACCTTCAGGTTCTCTGTGCATAAATTAAGCTAGAGATATCTCCTAGCTTCTACCTGAGCTCGTAAATCTTTTTTTCTTTAGACCAATGAGAGCGACGCAGCTTCACAGCTTAAGAACTAACCCTTTCTAATTGACCCTGGCAGTTCAAAGGGGCGTGGTCTAGTCTGATCTCAGGATGTTGAGCCACTTAACACATTGTGAATATATAAGTGTGTGTGTGAGTGTGTGAGTTATGTGGCATCATTCACAACCTTCAGCTGTGTTTGGACAGCGAATTAAAGGCAATTGCCAACTGAGCGGCGCATATTCAATTCAATTTATCAAAATTCAACACATGTTTAACGCCCTCTACTTGAAACTATTCGCTTATTCACTCGTTCATTCACTTATTCACTCATTCATCTGTTTGTTTGTTTAGTTTTCAAATTATTTCGCTAATGATGCGTAAATTTCTATGTCAGTTCTGTAGTTCTTGTTGGTATGAAGCACAAATAAAAAAAAAATAGTTTGCTGATGAAGTCATAGCAAGTATTTATTTCTTCTCATTCTTACCTCCTCCACCCTCAAAACAATAGTATATTTAATATTCATATGGAATTCCTTCACGTGACACGTGACGTATCTGTCAGATACATGTGTATATTTTGTAGGTAGCCAACATGCTGAGAAGGTTGCGTGTCCGTAACTTTGAAGGTGTTGCAGCCATTCGTGCAGAACTTTTCCAATAGACAACAGTTGGATGAGCAGTCCACGCCCATCAACCTCATTCTCACTCCACACTCCTCAAGTTATTGTATCTCTGTTAAAGTTGTTACTACTTAAGTATTAATGTTTTACTACATTATGAATAAATCGAAAAAGGCGGTCAAAAATTCCAGTGCATTTAAAAACAACGCAAATTTTGAAAGGTAGAACTTAATAATAAATTAAATGTATCTTTTCAGAATTGAATTAATCTCTTTACTAGAATTTATAGTTTAATTTTATTTCGCATTTTTTAAAGTGATGTATTTAATATTCTAGATTTTTCATTAACTTACAAAATCACAGTAAAGAGACAATTCTTGGTTTTCTGACTCTGTTGAGCTGGCCAACTGAATAAGAGTCTGCAGAGCAGTTGCTGATTTACCTTCTGCCTTTCTACCTCTCTTTTACACTCATTGTGTGTGTTTGCCCCGTTTTAATCTTGTTTGTGCAATCGCCCTTTGCTCCTTTTGGGCTTTGGCTAATTTTCTTTGCCTTTGTTTCTTCACATTTGGAAATGAAAAATCTGCTTTCAACTACCGTTTTTGCTTGCTTTTTGCAACCAGTTTCGTTGATCTTTTTTCAATGATCTCTTTCTCGCACTCTCTTTTTCTTACTACCTCTCTCTCTCTCTCTCTCTCTCTCTTTCTCTGTGTATCTGGGCAAACACAAAGAAAGTAAATCAGATTTTGGAGCAGATGTGCGTCCTACATAGGATACAACAACGCCAACACCAAATGAAAGAAACGCAAAAGAAATGCCAAGGTTTCTGAGATCACTTCCCGTCTGATTTATTGTTCTACTCGGACGGTCCAGTGTCCCGAGTTGTCGACACGGTCAGCCTACCTAAATATTTTCAAAGGTTCTTGTGGGCCCATGCAAATACTCCAAACTCGTAGATGATTTATACGCATATGAAATGAAGGAATTCATACCAATTGCATATTTTGCCATGGCTTATGGTTATGGCTTATTAAAAACCCATTATTTGGCCAATGTATCAAAACATACAGGCAATATTTCTATGGATGCCAGAGATTAGCAATTGCAATAGAAATTCAGCACTCTCTGTGGTCTCTCTAATTAGCGTAAATGCATTTGAATTCGCATTCGGTTTACTAATGAGAGGGAGACAGACACAAGGCTGCATTTTAAATAGTCGACAAGGTAAATGTCGCTAAATACTACAGAATACCTTACATTTGCTTGACAATTTTAACTGCTCGACAGTTTTCAAAACATACAATACTCGTAATATATCTACATAGTCAACATATTAAATTTTGTTAACTTTTGTCGAGTTATGACCGAGTTAACTGAGTGTGGTCTATGTCTTGAGCCACACACAAGCTGTATTTGTTGAGGGCGATCGTAAAAACGTAACTGAAAAAGATATGTTGATGAAATGTTTATGTTTTGGGCTACCGTAAAACCGCTAAATGGTAATAAAATGTATGACATTTCCAGGTCCTTTTTGTAATAAATAAATACGTACTTGTATCTGATCCTTAATGGCACGCTTCAAATGGTGATAAACTAGAGTTCACTTCAGCTGCCAGCCATAAAACTAAGCCAGCTACTTGATAACTATGCATGTGTGCCTCTCGGGTCAGAAGGTCAATGATAACTGCTAAAAAAAAAATGTTAAGAAAAGGAATAAAAGATGTTGGAACTGAATAAGAAGAAGACTAGATACAAATGTTCGTATTCTGCGCTAATTAAAATGCTTAACCCACATCAAGAGGCAAATCCCGGAATTGGGTAGGCTGACAAAAAATAGAAATTGTAAATGGGATATATGGTAAATAGTAAACAAACAAACAAACAAACTGGCCAACAACCCTTTCTTTCTCCCTTGGAAAAAGCCAAGCAACAAAAAAAAAGAAAGCAAGAAGTTTTTTTTTTTTCAATTTTGGGAAAATCAAATGTCTTGGATCGAGGCTCGTTTGCATACGTAATTAGTTTGGGAATTGTGACAACGATGGCGACATTTGACATGAGTTTGAGTTACGATCGTTACAAACATAGATAAATGGAGAGAGGGTGATTAAGAGACGCGGTAAACGGGGGTTGGGGTTACTTATCTTTACACCTCCGGCTGGCGGTTTGAACTTTACACATAAGCCGATCTGGTGTGTTCTTTTCTCCGCAGACATTTGACATCATTAGTCAAACTTAAATACGCATTTGTAACTGAAGGTTTTATTTTATTTTTTTTTTCTGTTTTCTGTAACTTTAAGCGCCTCTAGGCTGATGAGGCAGTCATTAATAAGACGACCGACATTGCTTAAGAATTTGTTAGGGTTTGGTTCTATGAAGATGATCTCGAAACCAGTTGACGGCCATATTTGATTTAATTTCATTTCATAGTTCATTTTTAGGGCCATGCAAATTGCAAAACCGCGCTAATTTTTTTTTACTTGCATGTCATATCAGTTTCACAAAGTTTTTTTTATTTCCTTCTTGTTATTTTTGGGTTGCATTATATAACAAAAGGCATATTTATTTCGTTTTAATTTGTAATTTTGCGCTATGGTCAAGGCGAGCTAAAAGAGCTTGAAACCAGTTGAACTTGTTACCGAATCTTTGCTATCCATAAAAGGAGACACGACTCGATTGGACTCATCCCGCTCTCTTGTGTCTGGTGAAGTCCATTAACAAGCTGGAACAAGTTCTCAGTGTCACCCTTGAGACGTTGTCCATGTCCATATCCATGTCCGTGTCCACATTCCATGTCCCTTTCACTGTTTACTCAGGCAACTCTTAACAACTCATAATAGAGCAATTTTCACGTGTCCTTGCTGCCTAGTAAATCATCACAAGACACAAGGCACAACTGGTCAGCCAAAGGATCGAGTCCTACCTTCTATTGTCACTCCTTTCGACCTAACAACAAACTGCCCAACGCCCTGGGTGGGAAAAGGGAGGAGGAAACCCTTGACTGAAATTGATCGCGGCACTCGTATTCTAATGGCTTGGGCTTGGACTTTGCACTCAAGATTTACGACTACGAGTGTTTTGAGTGTGTGTTTTTATTTTGGGTTTAACACTTAGTTACACATTCAATCAATTGTTAGCAAATTAGTCAAAAAAGCAATGCACAAGAAAAAGTAAAAGAATGAGAATGAGAGTGAAAAGTAATTTGAAAGCTTTTAAAATCCCACTAAAAAACTGACAGCTGTGCTGAGCATTCAACTTAATTTCCTGGCAACTGTTGCCTCCGATTTAAGCTGACCTTGAAGACTTTATAATCAAAGCCAAGACAGCTGACTGCAGATCTTAGGTTTTGATTGAGCGACTGGCCCAACAATGAGCTGAGCTAATTTAAATCAGAAAAGTGTTCAAGCAACTGACAATTTAAAAGTTTTTGCCAAGGGTAACTCTCAAGATACAAGATACATTCATACCCCGAGGACAAGACATGCAAAACAATTGCCGAAAACTGAAAAAGTAGCTTCCAAAGCTGTCAATCAAAGTGCGCAGCGAGGACTTCACTGCTGATTTATGTCCTTATGTCTTCTGTACTTGGTCCTCAGCCACATTTGCATAAGAAGAATTACTAATGATGGGTGCCTGGTAAAAAGGCAACGAAAAACTTTTGCCACATGTATTGTAGGTCAAAGAGAAAAAAAAAATAAAAGATGTCATGGAAACGTGTTTCAAATCTCGCTAATTACGTGTCGAACTAGTTGAGAAACTGTTGCTAATGATGATTTGATTTCTTGCCAACTTATTTACAGATTCCTTTGTGAACAGCCAGGAATGGACAATATCGCGTTCGGTGCCGGATTTGAGACTCGGCATTGTTGGCTCTCTAAATTCTGGCAAATCGGCCCTGGTGCATCGTTATCTCACCGGTTCCTATATGCAGGAGGAGTCACCCGAAGGGGGACGTTTCAAGAAGGAAGTCTTTATCGATGGTCAAAGTTATTTGCTGCTCATACGCGACGAGGGCGGTGCTCCAGAAATGCAGGTAAGTCACTCCCTTCCCCTCCCTTCCCCTCCCTTCCACCATCCTAACTCATCAAGTATGCATGAAATGGTAAAATGATGTATTGCCCGTGTTTGTAGAGAAAGGCCGTGGCTTTTCCCTCGGGCAAGGCAGAGGTAGCACTTTGTAGTGGGAAAAAGTTTTTTTCTCTTGTGTGTACAAATAAATTTTCCCTTATCATCTTGTAAATATTTGAATTGAGGTCAACGTGGGATCAGAAGGGGCCTCAGCAAAAAAATATATGGACAACTGTTGGGGATGTCGAAGAAAGTTTGAGGGTTGTTGGGTTACAGGTTTTATACACTGCAATAAATAGTGGTATACGTTGAGGCTATGGCTGCGTTCAGCAACATACGTCGATGAATTGAATAGATGAAATTCCAGCACAAAAAAAATATTACAATTCTCTTTCTAAACATGTTATGAAAAGTAATACAAAAAAAAAACATTTATTATCAAATAGAAAAGCTTAAAATGTTCTGTTTAAAAAAAAAGTAACAAATGCGAAATTAATAGAAATATTAATTTTAATAAGCGACGAAAAACTATAGCTAAAAAATTAAATTAATAAATAAAGATTTTAAATTTACAATTAAAATAAGTATTATAAATTATAAAGGGTAAAAAGTTGGTAGATTTGGGGAGTATTTATGATGGAACAAACAAAGTCAATGTTTCGTCTTTATTTAGTTATCAATATGGAGTGATTTATGCCGTTAGTGTTTTCTTAGCCAGTTGTATTTATCTATATTCTTTATAAGTTCTTGGCCAAAAAGTTGTGTCGTGAGTCTGGCAACTGCAGAACTTTCCATTTGTCGCAGTTTGCCAATTATCTTCTTTTTGCTTTGGGAAAATTCAGCTGTGTTGGCAGCTTTCACATTCAAACTTGCCACAATGTTGCCCCAAGCTTTGGCCACCGGAGAGGGACGTGCTGTCTGCCCCAGGTCTCCAGGCTGAGTCACTCAATCGAACTTCGACCTTTGGCAAGGCAACAAACGTAGCAAGTGAAGTGGTGCAGGGAAGGAGGAGGAATACTGGCCTCATGCCAAGAATAACTTTTAGTTGCAACACTTTTTTTTATCGTCTAGCCAAAGGTCTGTTTACCGTTATGACGTTATGTGATGCGAAAAACTTGGCCAATACATTTGAGTTGCTTTTCAATAGGTTAAAGTTGAGCTGTACCAACCCCTCAACTCACCTCCTCCGGTGCAACAGCAACCCTCTTTTATTTTTTGGCAATTTGGCAAATGAATTTGCAATCTTCGAACTGAACCAATATGTAATTAAAGTAAAGTTTACCTGGAGCTATTTGCATTTCTATGAACCGTATTGAGGGCACGAATTTGCTGACTCATTGATCGAAAGAAGCTTTTGTTCTGTTCTTTGAATTCGCAATCCGGACACAATATTTGCACTAACTTCTATTATACCCTGTTCATTTGACAGACTGAATCCCTCTCAGGGGCAGGCAGCACCGCCGGCTTAAAGGGTGAAAGTGTGGATTATAATTTTTAAGCTGCTTTCGCTTTTTTACACATTTCATTTTTTTCTTTTTTTATTTGCGGTTCTCTTTATGGGTTAGGGTGCATTGCTCGGGCTGGTGGGGGGTAGGGGATGCACTTCACAGCATCAATAAAAAATAAAAAAAAATGTGGCTGACACGCGACCCTCACAAATCGCATAATATGCCATAATGCCACCGAACTGTAGATCCCTCGGATCACAAGTTGACTAATGCCCAAATCCTTTGCCTACGAGTATTTTATTTAAATTCTTTTTTTTACAATTTCCCTTTTTTAATTATTGTTGTTAATATTTGCAAGTCAAGCATGTGATTGACCCAATTATATTGCGGCTTCAATATTTTACAGTTTACGAGAACATTTTGACAGTCACTGTAAAAAGTTTGAGAATCACTTGTTAAAATGCAACGAAATCGCTTAATCATTGTAAAATCTGATAACTTAGCAATTTCTGATTTTTTAGTTGCTGCGAACAAGATCATAAATTATTTGTGTTCAGTGCCTCGACTCGAGGCAGCAAATCAGCTGTGGCTTGTTTTTGTGTTTGTGTATTTTCTATTCGACGAAGCAGAAGGCGACATTTGCCGACAAGGCGACGCAAATTTATAAAACAGAATGGTTTGAGTTATGTGAGCAAATTGAGCCACTGACTTGGATTTTTCTAGAGAATGGTAACGAGAGTCTGTATGTTCCCCATCTCTCATTATTTTTCTCTCACTTTATCTCTCTCTCCCTCTCTCACTTTCTCTTATTTTTCCCCTTTTGTTACAGTTGTCATTCGCAAATCGTTTCTCTCGCGATTTAACTAATTTTATGTCACTTTCTTGGCTAACTTCTGTCATTCGGCATCTTTATGCAACATAATAAACCATATTTCATTGCAAAAATCACCCTCAGTTTGTCAGCAACCCCATAAGAAGCCAGCCACCCCCTCAGACGAGAAGCAAAAACCGCTCAAAAATATAAGAGCCAAAGTTCCTGAACTTTGCCATACCCTGTAATCTTTTTAAGGAAATACGAAAACCGTGTAAAGTTAAACTTCTCAACAAAGAAATGTTCCTCTGTTAGATTTATAAAGAAATTTCCTTTCAAAGACTGTTTGAAAATACTTTGTATCAGGACGACCTTATTGCCAGCTTACAGGGTATAGGGACGCACAAGTAATACAGCAAAAACAACTGGCAACTTTGGAGAAAATCACTCAATGGCAACGCGTCGCCACCGAGTCGCATTTTATTATGTTTTGTTTTTATTTGCTTGCGGGCTGAGACAGGATATCATTACCATATATATGAGACGACAATATTGCATGCGACTAGCGGCAGTTGTCGAATCCACAACTTTTTCTGATATATGTGATACATGTATATATTTTTTTGGGAATCTAAACTGACATACAAGTTCCTAACGTTAGAAACGATATGAAAATATAGAGAAAATAAATAGAAGTTGAATAAAAGTTATTACTACAAAATGCCTGGAGTATTGAAAATTAGTCTTTAGAGATAAAGTTGAATATAGAACACATTTAGTTAGCCAAGTAATTGTAAGTAACAATAAAATAATTCATTTTAATAAAGTAAATAAATTTTTTTTAAAAAAAATCATTACTTAACTAACTGTAGAGAATGTGTAATAAGATGACTAATGTAATGCTTAAAATATAAATAAATAAAGCTGTCATACATTCAAATATTAACTTTGATGGAATTATTCGTTAGAATCAAATTTAATTATGTTTTTAGTCTTTATAAAATTGTATTTCACTTTGCCTTAAGTTTAAAAGCTCTTCAATAACCAAAAATTTATTAAAACTACCTAAGAACAAGAATCATTTCAACTTAGGAATGTAATGTTTTTTTTTTGAATTTTGCAATTTGTATTTAATTTGAGAATTGATTTCTATTTCTCTCTCTTTCTTTAGATTTTTAGAAAAGTTAAGCTTTTCAATAGGGAACAGTTCTTAACCCAGTTGAAAGTTCTTCATTGTTGTTTCTATTTGTGTGCACGGCATTGTGCTAGTTGCCCCTCCTCCCGCAATTGAATTGTATTGTTGTCATGCATGTGTCTCCTTCAATGAGTGTGTCTCTCTTTCTCTTGCTCTCTCTCGCTCTCTCTCTCGTCCTGTGTGCTTCCCGTGTCGCCGCCATTTGGCGCTGCATTTGCTGCAACTTTTTTGCTGCCGTCGCTTTCCTGTTTCCTCTGCATACATTTTCACAACAAATCATAAAAAGCGGTGGCTACAACCACCCAACCACCCAACCACCCACTAGCTGACAAACCACCCACTGTGGCAGACAGGACAACGGCAGGATAGCGAGGAAAAAGCGCCAGTTGTTTGTCGACTGGCAAAGCTGGCGGGCGGCATTTATTTTTGTGCCTTGCAACTGAAAAATCTGTCGCAGGACACAAGCTTAAGGATAACAAGACATAATAAATAATTGATTAAAGTGAATTCAAAATAATCGTGTGAGTTGAAAGGATTTTAATGCATAATTGAAAGAGCTTTCAAAGTCGCAGGCAATTGAATTGAATTGAATCGAAATCGATAGTCTATTGCCAGGACATCTGAATCCTGCGCAGTAAACACACACAAAAGGCGCTGTTTACATGCCATCTAAAAGTTCATTATCCTGCAATTGCTGCCTATATGTGTGTGTGTGTGTGTATGTATGTGTTTGAGTTATACAAAAATCATTAAAAGCTGAGCACACGGCAACGAGAGTCTCCTGCCAAAGGATTCAAGTGCTTCATTAGCGACTTTCTCAAGAGTGTGTGCGTGTGAGTGTATGTGCGTATGTGTGTGTGTTGAGACGTTGCCCCCCCAACCCCCGTTGTCCCTTAATCCTTTAGCTTGTTGTGTCCATTGTTAAGCGCGCTTCCGCCTTTTGTCCTGCCCGCCAGACGCCGCATTTTGTTTGCTCCTCACGTCCTTCGACTGCGTCGCAAAGTCAAGGACTCGCGGCCAAAAGTTTCGTGTTATTTTATTTTTTGTTTTTTAAATCCTTTTTTCTCATATTTTGTTGGTGTGGATTTTAAAGGCAGTTTCGTGTTGTTTTGGTTTGATTTGATTTTTTATATGCATTTTTTTTGTTCGTCCTTTGGCTTATTTAACTCATTTACTCTTTCTTTGCTTTCAGTTCGCTGGCTGGGTGGATGCGGTAATCTTTGTGTTCAGCCTGGAGAACGAGGGCAGCTTCAACACCGTCTACAATTATTATACCAAAATGGCGCATTTTCGCAATGGACAGGATATACCCATGATATTGGTCGGCACGCAGGGTAAGTTTTCAAAAATATTTAAGTAAAAAATACCAGGAAATACGAGTATAACTTTTTAAGTACCTTTCTCAGTATGATTATAAGTATTTGCAAATCTCTAAATGTATTTTAAAAAACGCATTTTTAATATTTTCAACTTATTGTACAAGTTTCGCAGTAGATTCATAATTTATAACCGATTCAAGACCTAGGAATTACGAGTATACCTATAATGCATTACACATTTTCTTATTATTATAAGTTTTTTATTATTTATTTGCAAGATTATTGATTTCTAATAACCAATTTAAACGTTTGAAAACAGTTGAACGCAGTAAACTATTTTAATAGCTTTCATTTATTTTATTTATATGAGGTTCTTAAATCAATTTTTTTGACAAAATAAAGTTTATTTTAAATTTTATTTTAAATTTGCTTACGGTTCTTAGAACAAGTTAAAAGAAAAAGGTTGTAAGATGAATTTGGACTTACTATGTTTTAAAATACAAAATATACCAATATATCAGTTTTATATAAAAAATTACTTGAATATGCATAATTTATGAGAATTTTTTGAATTAACTGATTTTTTAATCGAGTAAAATTTTTGCTTTTAATCATTAAAGTCAAATAATCATTAAAAAACTATTAATAATAATTCATTGTACCTAATTAAATATTAACCAAAGAATAGCAATTAAAATGCTTTAACGGAATTTCTTCTAAAATTAGTATGGTATGCTAAATAAATAAGTATTTGTGCTAATATTTGCCACTCTTCCCCTCCTGTTTTAGACGCCATCAGCGAGCGCAATCCACGTGTTATCGATGACACCCGTGCCAGGAAATTGGCCAGCGATTTGAAGCGTTGCTCCTACTACGAGACCTGCGCCACCTACGGCCTGAATGTGGAGCGCGTCTTTCAGGATGGTAAGTGCCATAATATGATTACCCTTTGACTGAAAGTGCAATTACTGATGATTGGAATTTTATTACTCGCTTCAGCCTGCCAGAAGATACTCTCGCAGCGTCTGCCGTTGCCGCCGGCGATGCAGCCGCCGCGGCCGACCACGCCCCAGGGCTCCAGGCTGGGTCTGCCGCCCGCCTCCGCCGCCTCCTCCTACAATCAGGCGGCGACGAATGGTCAGCGGGCACAGCAACAGTTGCCGTTGCGCATGAGCGCGGACTTTGCCCAGGCGGAGCAGAAGCTCTGGTCGCTGCAGGCGTCCTCAACCAACGAGAACAACAACATTACCAAATACAATCCAGGTGCAGCAGCACCACAGCAACAACAGCAACAACAGCAGCAACAACAACAGCAACATCAGCAACAACAGCAACAGTTGTCGCTGCAGGGCGACTGCTCCCAAGTGCAATTGCGTGATCCGCGGGACTTGGCACCGCCACCTGGCAAGGAGCTGCCCACGCCCACTTCAACGCCCACGACAAGCCGTAAAAGTCGACGGCGCTCCAATCTGTTTATACCCTCCTCGTCGAAGAAGAGCGACAAGGAGCCAAAGAGCAGCGAACTGGGCAGTGGACGATCCATTCCCATCAAGCAGGGCTATTTGTACAAGCGATCGAGCAAGTCCCTCAACAAGGAGTGGAAGAAGAAGTACGTCACGCTCTGCGACGACGGCAGACTCACCTATCATCCCTCGCTGCACGACTACATGGACGATGTGCACGGCAAGGAGATTCCCCTGCAGTATGTGACGGTCAAGGTGCCCGGCCAGAAGCCGCGCGGCTCCAAATCGATCATAACAAACAGCGCATTGACCAGCTCTCTGCTGGCCAATGGCCAGCGGGCTCAGGGCACACTGAATGAGGGATTCGGGTGCCTCACCCTGGCCAAGGACAATCAACGCAAGCTGAATGAGAAGCTGTCGCTGCTGGGCGCCTCTGCAGCTGCTGGTGCCGAGCCCTTGAAATCGAATAGTTCTCAGCAGACGAGCGGTGACGAGGGCATTGCCATGTCCAACTCGAATTCCCAGACCTTTATAGCCGGCGATGTGACCGCGTCCAGTAAGCTGGAGGCGCAAACGCCCAACGTGAAGAAGCGACATCGCCGCATGAAGAGCAGCAGCGTCAAGGCGAACGAGGCGGATGACAACGACGGCTATGAGTTCTACATTGTCTCCCTGGACTCCAAGCAATGGCACTTCGAGGCCGCCAATTCCGAGGAGCGGGACGAGTGGGTCGCTGCCGTCGAGCAGGAGATCTTCAAGAGTCTGCAGAGCATCGAGAGCAGCAAGACGAAGCCGGCGACCAGCACTGAACTGGCCGCCATGGTGGCCATAAGGCAACGTGTGCCCGGCAACGGACACTGCGTGGACTGTGGAGCACCCAGTAAGTACATATACATTATACACTAGGCAACAAACTTAAAGTAGTTTCAATTGACCAAACGGCCTTTTTTTAGAAAATAATTTTTTATTTATTTTTAGAAACTGGTATTTTTTAAAATGATAATCTCTCAGCAGTCTCTCCATCGATTTCAATGATAAAAACGACGTTGAATTAATGAATAAAATTGTATATTATACACAATTTTTAAAGTTCTCTTTGAATTTTAAAGTAAAATTTAGAAAAATTTCAAAACTTATGAAGAATATTTACGAAATTTATTCATTGGCTTTCTAAATCGTTCGAAAATAGAAGCTAAGCTCTTAAAAGGGATTCTTTAATTAATAAGATTTTAAATTTAAATTTAAAACAAGATCTTACCATAGTTAAATTTTAAAATATTTTCTCGTCATATCAGACATCTTATAGTGTTACTTTGTGTTATAAAAATTAAATACTTGGTAGATTTTAATTTGACCGGTTTTATCTCATTTCAGATCCTGAGTGGGCCAGCTTGAATCTGGGCGTGCTCATGTGCATCGAGTGCTCGGGCATTCATCGCAATCTCGGCTCGCACATCTCCAAGGTGCGCTCCCTGGGTCTAGACGACTGGCCGTAAGTAGCAAGCACAATGTTACCACCATAACCACAATAGTCACGTATTGTTTCGACTCTTTCTAGTGCACCGCATCTGAGTGTCATGTTGGCCATTGGCAACAGTTTGGCCAACTCCGTGTGGGAGTCGAATGCGAGGCAACGCGTCAAACCCACAGCTCTGGCCAAACATGAGGAGAAGGAGCGCTGGATACGCAGCAAGTATGAGGCCAAGGAGTTCCTTACACCTCTGGGCAGTGGAAATCACGTCAATGTCGCATCACCGGGCCAGCAGCTGATTGAAGCAGTGATTCGAGCGGACATTAAGTCGGTAGTGTCCATACTGGCCAACTGCCAGTCGGAGGTGACCAATGCCAATGTGAGTCCGCGGGATGTGCGAACGCCTCTCTTGCTGGCCTGTGCCATTGGCAATCTGGCCATTGCGCAGCTACTCATCTGGGTAAGTTAAACAGAATTGTCTCATTTCATACAAGCAAGATATTAATATGTTTCTTATTTTACAGAACGGCGCAAACATTAAGCACACGGATCATGAGGGACGCACCTGCCTGGCCTATGCACGTGCCGCCCAATCTCTGGCCACGGCCAAGTCGATGAAGGCGGCCGCTGCCCTGGCAGCCGGCACAACGGCACCAGCGCCTCCACCAGCACCGTCAGCTGCCGCTAATGGCGGCATTCCTGCGCCACAATACAATGTGGAGGATACGACGGCACTGGTTGAATTGCTGGTGGGATTGGGTTGTCCGGAGTCGGCGCCGCTGACAGCAAGTGGCACACTGCCGAGGCGGCGGGATACTTTGGGCACGCCATATGAGAAATCCGTATCGGGCGTCATCTAAATAGTTGAATTTCATAAACTGATAAAAGAATGCATGTATTAATTGTAAAATTGATTTTAAATGTTTAATATGTTGTTTGTAATTAGTTAAAATTCGCAATGGGAATGATCATTCTGTGTATAGAAATGTTTTAAAATGTCAATGTCGATTAGTTAATAATTTTTATTGAAAATGTGCAAATTTTTTGGCCAGCGTTGAATGGAAATTCACAAAAGTTTTTAGTTTTAGTTATGATTAAGCACAAATCTGTACAGTCTTGTTGTAATCTCAAGTTTTTTATTAATTTATTATTTTCGTATTATGTATTATTAATCCCTATTACTTATTATTATTATTATTATTGTTTTTAAATATGTGCAGGTTTTTATTTTAGTGTCGTTTGAAAAACAACAATTTAAGTAATTATGTAATTCCCCTTTTATTATAAACATTTGAGCAGTCTCGTTTATCATCAGTCTATATACATATAGATGTATTTCAGTATGTCACACCAAACATAACTGATGATAGAGAAAATATACGTATAAACATAGTGAAACTAAGACTAAAGCCAAAAACAACTTATTACACTATAAATAAACAATATTGATATAAAAAAAAAATGTATATGCGAAGTTCAAATTGCTTGATAATCGGTCAAAACACGCTTAACTTTAAATAGCTATCAAAATTCCAAAAACAACAGAAATAACTCTCGAATTAACTCTCTTTAATATTTGTTATCTGAGGATCTCAATAGATCGGAGCTCAGTTATAAAGAAATGACAAAAATATGAAATTTACTATGTAGCAACACTTGAAAGTATTTCAACCCAATTATACAATATAGCTGTAAAATCTATACACATACATATATTTATCAAATATATATATACCTATATGTATACACCCAAACCTTATTGTGTACACTATTTGTACCATTTGAAATGCATACACAACAATATAACGTGACAAAAATCAATTTAATTGGATGAAAAGGTAACAGGCACAAATATAAAACACAAAAATCACTCAAAAACAAAATAAAACTTGAATAAAATTTAAAACAAATTACTGTCTTTAACTTATTGTGAAATAAAACGTCGCACTGACTGTTTGATGACTTATCACAAGATTTGGAAATTCCAAGTAGTGCTTCGTCATGTTAGCGACGATAAGAATACTAGAAGATTTTATTGCAATTTGATTTCATGCAATTTTTCAATAAGCCAAGGCTTTTATTCAAATACTTCATTTTCTCATCCCTAACACTCGAGTATTTAAAGTTTTTATCTCAAAAAACCAAAATTTAAATAGTTGCAGTAATAGCATGAAAAATAATTCAATGGATTAAAACACATGGGCAATTTTTAAAATTATGACGCATTCCCGAATAAATCTCTAGCGCTGTTATTCATGAAATTAAAAAATTAAATTGAAAAAAGTAGACGTAGCAATTTGTTGTCGGTAGCTTTTTATTATTTCACAAAACAGAATATTGTTACATTTAGTGTTTTATTTAAAAGTGTTAAAGTATGTAAAATTTGATGTAAATCTGTATGTTTTAGAGAATTGAATACATCCATATTTGTTTGATAATGCTCTTTCAACACATTTGCCCGACAATTGATTTTATGTTGCTTTCAGTTTTATGATTAAATTGTTATATATTAGTTATATAGATTGTAATTGAGGAGTTTTTTTTTGCAAGAATGAACGAATCTTCGATTGGGAAAGTTATCAAATCAAAATCTAACATGATAGGCACGAAGAGTTAGTGAACCTTTTCATTTTGTTTTTTTTTTAAATTAAAAATAGTCTCCGGATTGAGGCGGTACCATCAACAATTTGAGAAGGATCACCAGAAAGCGAAAAGAAAAAGGGCGTGGGAAAGGGAGAGGAATAGACAAAATCTCCGTTCTCTTCACGAGCTCCGGGTCTGGATCTAGTCATAAACCTTTCTTTGCTAAGCTCTGGAGGTTATTTAATGTTAATTGATAAACTTGCATCACGAGCAATTAATTTTTTTTTTTGTTAATTTTTTGATTTTTTCTTTATGTTGTTGTTGGCCGTTTGTCCATATTACGTTAGCTGAGAGTCGTTGCCGTTGTTGCCCATTTGAGTTGAAAGTGAACGATTTTTTTTCATTTTTGGTAATTTGATTTTTTTCTAACACAACAACAACACAAGCAAATTCCAAGCGATGCTGCTGCCGCATAAGACGGACCCCTGCTGGGTTTGTTGTTCAGTTGTACGGTTGTTGAATGTTGTTGTTGCTGTTGTCGTTGTTTGTTGTTCTCTGCTTGTTGATATATCTTTTTTTGTATTTGTAAATATGTTGATGGTGACACCACAACTACAAGCAGCTGCTGCTGCTACAAACAACAACAACAAACAAGCAAATAAACAACAACAATCCATTTGAAATGGTGCAGCGATCGCTGGTTGGTTGATTTGGTTGCCGTTGTCCGCTGGCCGCGTCTGAGAGAAACTTCGTTAACTTGGAACTCCATGTCGTTTTTTTGTGGTTGTACAGAGAACACACGCTTGCATCCTTGCATAATTTGCATCTGCAGTTGCCTTGCATTTGCCACCTAGCGCCCGCTTAGGGTCACTCATTTCTTGTTGGCCTTAAACTTGGCATAGAAGCTCTGAATTTGGGCATAGCGTACAGGTATAGAGTCGAGGATGCCGGTATAACTAAAATTCTGCTGCTGACGGTTCTTCTCGTGCAGATTGTCGCCCGACAGATATGTGACCACATTCTTTTGCAGCTCACTCACATGCGGATCGGCATGATTGGCAACCAAATGATTGCAAAACTGAGCTATTTGCAGAAATACCGATGCGTCCCGATCTGCAAGAGATTTTCAAACTGTGAGTAATCGAATGCAACTCTAATCTTTTCCAATACTCACCCATTTTGCGTGATATCTTGAGCAGCGACAGCGGCTGACTTTCATTGTCCCGCTGGGCGCGCAGATGGCGATTGCCGTGCTTGAACTCCTGCTCCAGCCAGCGAATGACATGGCGCACGTTCTCGCTGCGCTTCTTCAGCTCGTCTAGCTCGTTGAGTACTGAAAGTGTATACATTTTAGTGATACCTAAAATACACAGTAAGGTTTTCTCTACTCACCAGCATTGGGTATGAGGACGATGCACTTTTTGGTGCGCACCAACGACTTGACAATGCCATTGTATTCGGTCAGAGCCTTGGCATCCACCACGACAAAGGGCGACATAACCACATGGGCGGGACTATCGCGCAGCTCCTCCTCGAGGGTCTCCACTTCGTTCTGCAGCCAGAGTTTGCCCATAATTTCGCATTTCTTGGACATGGCCTCGGAACGCTCCTCATCGGCGCCGCTGCTCGACTGCAGATTCAGTTTCTCGATGACGCTGTTGGTGGTGGTCGAGGCGGAAGCTGAGGTGCCACCGGCCACTGAGGTGCCCGTGGCGCTGGCAATCACAGCAGCCGCCTTCTCGGCATTGCGATTGCGCAGATATCCCTTGCGGGGAAGCTTGCGGCACTCCTCGACGGTGTCCTTCTCCTCGTTGCTGGTGTAGCTCTTGCGGACGATGCCGTTCTTGCGATCCGAGTAGCGACGCGTGCGTCCCTCGTTCCTCTTGCGTGTTGTCTTTGGCGCAGTGCGGCGCTCACGGCGTCGGGAGCCGCCTCCCTTCTTCTCCTCGCGCTTCTTCTTCTGGTTCTCGGTGAAGCGACGCGTCTTCACACAGAAACGATAGTTGAACTTCTTCTGCTTGCAGATAAAGAAACCGAAATCGACCATCTTGAAGATGCGCAAAATGGACTCTTCCTGGGGCGTCACACGCTCCCGTATTATCGTCTCCCAGTCGAGCGTAATTTGGGTGCTCTGGAAGATGTCAAAGTTCTTGAAGGCAAAGTCCTCGCTCAGCGGCACATTGGCGCGCACATCGAAGAGCTCGACGAGAGCGTCACGCACATTGCTGGTGGTTAGCAGGTCACGTTCAAAGTAAACCTTGCGTGTGAATACATCAATGTTGCAGTAGTTGAGCAGCTTCATTATCTTGTGCACAAACTCCGGATTGGAGTGATAGCAGCCAATTAGTATTTCCGGGTTGATGCGCAGCCAGTCAAAGAGCATCTTTAGAGCACGTATTGTGGCCTCATTGTGCAGGCAATCAATAATGATATTCGGATTTATCTTTGTATACTTGTTGCGATACACAAGTTTCTTTGGCGGCTCCGAGATGGTAACAGGTGCCGCTGGTACTCCTCCACCAAATGAGGGTTGGGGCACAGCTGCCCCAGTTGGTGCCAAAGTGGCCAAAGGGTCCTCCGAGCTCTTAAAGTTCATTTGTAGCACTTCAAAGCTGCGCAACAGCTCCTCGGAGTCAATCTCCTGAGAATTGGGGCGACGCTCCAGCTCATCGGGATAGACGAGTCTCTCCTCCTCAATAACCACATCCTCACTGTCCGAGTAGACATTGGCGCCTGCCTGCTGACGTCCCGACCGTTCCTTCTTCGGGTAATCTGCTGCTGATGAATATAATTGGTTAGTGGAAATGTAAGTAACAATTTGAACAGATAAAAGGGTTATAGTCAAGTTCCCGATTATAAGATACCCGAGTACTTTAACTCAACTACATATTTTGTTTAAATAAATATAAAACAAGTTGATCGATTTGAATAAAAACTAAACTGACTACTCATTGAAGCTAGTTAATTTGCATCGTAGTTAATTTGCAGAATTAAGCTAAGTTAATTATGACATAGGGATTTGATTAAATGATTCCTTCCTTTGCTTTAAAATCGATCTCTTCAGGCTCAATATTTCAAAACCGCTAAAGCAACCGCTTTATTTGTCCGATCTTGACGCGATTAAGTGGGATGACAATGGAATGTCCGGTTTAAATTCTGTTTTCGTGCCTAGCTCTTATAGAGAAATGTGTAAACGTGTTTTTTTTAATAGCCGGCCGGACAAAGAATATGTTAAATCAAACGTGGGATTTTTAGAAATCTGGGTAACAAATTAGTTTACTGTAGCCCCTATTGTTTCTGAGCTTCAATCACAAAAATAATGAGTTCCTTAACTGCTGGTCTCTTCTAGACTATAACAGAAAAGACAAGCGGCATGTGGTTAACTCACCATTCGGCGCCTCATCGGGCTCGACGGCATCAATGTCACTGAAATCGGTATCGAAATTGGAGCTAAGATCTGTGTAGTCCTCCTCATCGCTGTAGAAATCGGTGTCCATGTCACTTTCGCTGTCGTAGCAGGAGCTGTCGTCGGATTGGGCCATCTTGCGACGACGACGCCGCAGACGCATCCCACGGCGCTTGCTCTTGCAGGACAGCGGCGTCTTGAGGTCGCTCTCCTTGGCCTCGTCGCTGGAGCGTGTGGAGATGGGTTCGGCACCGCCCAGTTTGTCATTGTCGGTTGCTTCCTGCGTCTTGGCGCCGCCGTCGTCCGCCGAGTGTTGACTCTCCCGCGAGTCGGAGCTGCAATCCTTTAGCGAATGCGATCTGGCCATCAACTTCTTGTCCTTACGCTCACACTCGCCCACAGCGGCCAGCCAATTCTTGTACTCATTGCGTGACTTACGCACTGTAGTGTCAAAGTCCTGGAAACGCTGCTCGTACTCCGCCTGGAAGCGTTCGTTGTCAGCGGCACGGGCCAAAATCATTTGCTCAATGTTGACAATGCAGGCATCCATTAGATCAGAGCAGGCGGCTACCAGGAAGGCGTGCAGTGAGTACACCTTGGGTGAGTTGATCATCTTGAGCTTGGACAGGCAGAAGAACAGTATGGAGATGATCTTAAAGATGCTCGACTCGGGCACGCGCAGCATCTGGGCACAAAGGATCTTACGCAGATCGATGAGCACACAATGACACAAGGAGTTGAAATCGGGAACTTCCTTGTCAAAGAAGAATATGTCCACAATCAAATAGAAACGTGCGTAGAAATCCTCAATATTGAAATCCACTTTGCCGGGGTCCATTTGCTCCAGATATTCGGTGTGCTTGGCAAACAGTTTGTTCAAATTGTTTTCGCTCAGCTCAAATGGAATGATGCACACCAGGGAGTAAAGATAGTGATAAGTCGAATCTAAATCATAATTCTGTCCATAGTAGAGAGTTCCGAGCTGGTTTTGGGCCATGCCAATGGCCGGATTCAGCTTGAAAGCCTCCAAATAATACTTGGCCACCTGCTCCTTGCTGATGCTCAAACTCAGCTGGCTGTCAATGCGAAAGTCTAGAAAGTAACGATGCAAGTCACCCAAGCTGAGCAGCGATGAGTGTATGGTATCCAGGGCAAAGGACACGGCCTCCAGGCTCTTGTCAACAGCGGCCTGCGACGGTTCCATTTCCTTGCTCACATTCAAGTCGCCAATGAAATCGCTTATATATCCCTCGCTAATGATGGAGAAATCAATCAGATATTTCAGGTCCAGATCGTAGATCTCCTCCATTTTGGCCGATAGTCGCTTGTAGTTGAAGATGCCAGCACAAAGGAATCGCTCCAGCTTCTGCATATTCTCCGGATCGGTGCCCTGCTTATGCGACTGCTTCTTCACAAAGGCAATGAACTCGTAGTAACCGCGACGCCACATCACCTCGCGCACCTTCTTTCCCACCGATTGATAATCCTAGAATGAGTTAAATGCAATGCGATATTAAATATGTAGAATTTAATTTTTTTTATTGTATAGCTTATGCTTTAATTATAATACAGTCGAACTTTCTTAACTCGAATCACCATTATCCAAAGCAGCGGTGGGCACGCAATGGCTCCGGGAGCCAGCGGCTGCTAACGAATTCAGATTTCGTGCCCACCGCTGATCCAAAGAAAAGGTTCGAGAGTATTTTTCTTAAGTTTATTTATTTAACTGCCCTTCATTTAGCTCGAGTTAGAAAAAAATTCGAGTTATGGAAGTTCAACTGTAGTTCATATTCATTTCATGACTTGTAATTTTCATTAATTTATGATTTATTTGTTCTCAAAACTCACATTCATATGTATTGATTTTAATCTTTTAAATCAACGTTTAAATTGGGATAGATTATTTATTGCTTCTAAGCATCAAAATATACAATGCTCAAAAGAAAGTCACCGTTTTTTGTAAATTGAATATTAAATCAATATTTACTTTGAATTTTTTTTCATATAAACTCTATTAAGTTGTATTAAATTAAGCATATATTCACTTAAGTTCCTTTTAAATAAAATAAATATTTCTTTAACCCATTAAGTACCGATTGAAAATTTTGCTTGTCTACTTTTTCAACTTTTGTCCTCGATTTAAAAAAACAAAATATTTTGATGCAAAAAAATTCTTCCAACAATTCTAAGAGTTACTGCAAACAAAATTTCAATAATCTCTTCGTAAGTAATTTTTTTTTTTATGATTTTTTGAAAATTGCTAAAAACGACTTTTTTACCCTTTTTTCCTAATTTTCATACAAAATTTTTCTAAGATCATCTCGTACAAAAAAGCACACAAAATACACAAGCGACATTCCACAAACTGATAACAATTTCATGACCTTAAAATCATGAGTCATATAATTTAGATGTCTCAAAATGTGCTGATCACGAGTAAACATTAGGTAAAATGTACCCTATTTGTCCTCATTGATTAAAGAGCACAAATTAATCAAGCGAGTTGCGCTAGTTCAACTATTGAGAATCTATATATGAATATCTATGTGTGTGGCGATGATTACCTTGAATATAATCTGCTTGCACAGCTGGACGAGATTGGCGCGTTTCTCCTCGATTTCATGCTGGAACAGCTGTCCAATACTCTGCACATTCCGCTTGGCATCGTCCAGCTGCTTGGAGACGGTGTACAAGGCGCTGACAAAAATAATTTCAAATTAATTTAAAGAGTTCAAAAGTAAATTTGTAGTTTTATTTACCGATACAGATCCTTAACCTCCTGGCTGAGGGCAGAGTTGCCATTGCTCGACTGCGAGCCATTATTGTGGTGGTTGCCACCGACGCCGCACAGCGACGACTCTAGATTCCGGCAACGACTTTTCCCGCCGCTGCCACCGCCGCCAGCATCGACAGCGCATTCGCTGGAAGCGTTTGAGCCGCCGGAACTAAGTGTCGACTCCATTATCAAAGTGTGAGACACTGCAAATGAGAGAAAATAATGAAAAAACAGGCATGTAACCACGGCTGCCACAATTGGCGTTTTAGCGCCAAAACTGGCTCTTTTTTTCTGTTTCCAGAATCAGTTCTTTTGTATAGTTTTAGGTTGCAGTGCATATTTATTTTTATTTAATATCATAATCACTAGATTAAGCTGAAAATGAAAAATACTTTGGAAATATGTGTTATTGCTTAAAAGCGTTTGTCAACAAAATATTTTGTATTTAATTAAATGCAAAAAAATGTTGGCTAGTTTTTTTTGGTCAATTTGGCTAATTTTTTGTATATTTTTGGCTCAATCAGATATTTTTAAGGGGCAAGCATGTAACTGCACTAACAACAAAGCAACAAGCGTAAAACTTTCCAGCTGATTCTAGACATTTATTGGGTTTTTTTTACATGCGTATTTTAATTGCTGACGAATTTTATTTGCACAGAAATTTGCAGCTTTTTTAAGTATTCTTTTTGTTGTCGAACAACGAGCGTTTATAAACACATTCAGAGACACACACATAAACATACACATGTTTGCATATTTTGTATAAATACACATACATGCACACATATATATGTATTGCGTATTGAATAATCAATTAAATTGGCTGCTGCTGCTGCCTCTTCTGCTCTGCAGCTCTGGCATTTTCTATGCAATACTGGCGAAATACATATATATATATTTTTTTTTGCACTTTCACGCACTTCTCTTGGGTTTTATTGTAGCTCTTGCACGCGCAGCTGCTGATTACACTTAGATAGTTGTGTTAAATGAGTGATTTGCATTACCTTTATCAGTTTTATATTGTTTTAAGACTTCAGAATTCACGTTTTGCGTCGCTTTTCCCTTCTTTGTTAACAACAAAGTGGCACTGTACGTTCAGACAATAAATCTCATGCGTTGCGATTCCGTTCATGAGCTAGTTCACAGCTGGCATGTGCCGGAATGTTGAACTAGAAAAGGAGAGCTATTGATAGTAGAGGTGGAGAACTATCGATAGTCGGCACCATCGATAGTCAACGATATTATTTGTCAAACCATCGATAACTATCGATAGTTTTCGATAGTGTGTTAAATTATAAATTTTTATACAAAATTCCAAATAAAAATTTGAAATTGGCATTAATTTAGGTATTATAAAAGTAAAAATAAATACAATTCGTTATCAACAATAATATTTCGCTATTAGCTATTGTAATAGCCAAAGTTCCACAATCTAAAACTTTTTGTTCAGTCTACTGATCATGCGCTCGGACTCGACTAAAATGGCGGGCACACATAAATAAATATTAAAACATAAAAATTTGTGTTTATTTTAGTTCCGTTTCGTTCTTCTTATCCATGCCATGAAAATACATATTTATTAAACACAAAACTTAAATGCAGATGCCAAAGGAGGGCATTTCTGTGACGAATTGATCGTCATAAAAAACTATCGACCACTATCGATAGTGTACGTCTGCTATCGATGGCGCCTCGATAGTGCTTCACCATCGATAGTGCCGATAGTGCCATCGATAGTTCTCCACCTCTAATTGATAGTCGGCACCATCGATAGTCAGCGATATTATATTCCAAACCATCGATAGATACAGATAGTTTTCGTTAGCGTGTTAATTTGAACAAATAAGCAAGTTAATTTCTAATTTTTATATGAAAGTAAAATTTTTTTCATTTTGTGAGTGAAACATTAAAATTAGACATTTTTATTAGGTCGTTCCCTCTTATTTTTTTGACTTAAGTTAGGAACATATCCATGTCATAAATATACGTATATAACTATTAAACACAAAACTTTAAGGTTTCCGAATCTGCGATGCAATTGCGAGCTTTCTGTGTGGCGTTAGTGTAATTGAAAACTATCGACCACTATCGATAGTGCAGGCCTGCCATCGAAGGCGGCCGACTATAGTTCTCCACCTCTATACCATAAAATAGATGATGTGTATTAACACATACATACATAAATAAACACATACCAATGTTAAATGGACTTTAGTTGAATTACCACCATGTACTCGTTCGTACTGCCAGTGTTGAGCAACGCGCTTCACTCGATAAATGAAGGTAGCTCTGATATATATATCGATTGTGTGCAACTGTTTGGCGCACGTTTTTCAAAATTCGGAATTGACTTAATATTGTCGTTACGGGATAGAATTGAACAATGCTGAATTGTTTCTAGTGTGTAGCTGTGTTGAGAATGTTTTTTTTTTTAAATACTATGAGTACAAAATACAAAAAGTATTTCAGCAAATAAATATATTTATATTCATTCACGCCTTTAGTTAACTATTAGTAAAACTCGTTGTTTGTTTTTGCTAAAAGTATTTATGAGCGTAGGCTTGTATATTTTTTTTTGTTATACTCATATATAATTATCACCTTTCTTTAATTTCGACCAATAAATTCGGTGTTAAAGTGTGTCAGGCATAGTAATGAGCATAAGCCCAGCTTAGGTCCGTCCCAGGTCCGTCTCATGTCCGTCCCAGGTAGGCGACAGCTGCTCTTGTCTCAGTTTATTCCTTCGTTTTCGGCTTAGGTGTGTGCATCGACAATAAATATTGATCAGGCTTAAAACTTTATCTGACAGCGCTCTAAGCGACTGCGTTCAACCCTCCGCTGGTCACGTCGCGATCATGATCGCTTCGTTGTCGGTAATCTATATACATATGTACCTAGGTACATACATATATCGTCTGGCCGAGTGCCGAGACGAACCTGAACCTCTATAAAACTCACGCACTGACATTTCAACAGTTTCAGTTTCGATTCTCGCGCGGTTCGTTCAAGATCGGATTGTTTCGGCTCTATCGCACATTGAATAGGTACGTCAATTATTATTTTTTTTTTGTATTGCCATTATAAGAACTTGAAACGAGTCGTTGCACTCGCAATAAGCTCGATTTGATAATTAATTAATTTATTTAAAATCGTAATTGCGTGCTTTGTTAATTAATGCAACAATTTCAATTGCTGACTTTGCAGTAATAATATCAACGAATTGCCTTCAGAATTATTTTCTAAATTATATATAGATATATAATTGTATATATAGTCAGTTGATTGTAGTTTTATATATTTCAATTCGCATTCAATTCACTTTCAAGATTAATCCATCTGAAATCTTATCGTTTATTTCCATTAAAGTGGCAAATAGTTAATCTCCCTTATCAGTATTTATTTATGATTCTGATAGTCCATCGTGCTTATCCGAGTTGTCGCCAGTCAAGTATTGAACTAACATTACAGTTTACTTAACAACTTTCAAGACCTATTCATCCACCTTACAATTGTTAAATATTTGTCAACTCATCGAACAGATTATAACTTCTAAAACTTTCCATTTGTTGAACCGATGAATACTGTTTGGGTGTATTTATTTATTTTATTTAGTTAGTTATTGTCAAGGCAAATTAAGAATAAAAACAAAAAAAATTAAAATATCAAAATTAATTAAAGTTAAAAAGAATAGTATATTTAAATGTCTGGATGTATCGAAATGGAAATAATATTACCTAAAAAAAGAGACACAGCTTTCCAGAATACGCACTTAAAATTTTCAGTTGCAGTAAAGTTTTTACATGAGTAATATATGTATTTAAAACCATTAATTACAAGTTGTATATGTCGTTGTTTTTCAGTAAATATTATATTATTATTATACTAGGGATCGTTAAAATCTGTTTCTGTCGTTAAAATTGTAACACCTCCAAATGGGTGGAAAGACTTACCAATAATAAATTAGCAAGTTTTTTGTACCATTTTTCTTATATAACTGAATGATTCTTATCGACACAAGTTTTGAACTATAATTGCTTCGAGTAGTACTTGCTTATCAGCTCGTACACCTGTAATTACCTGGAAATGAGCACCTCAGAGGGTACTAAAACTGATTGTACAACTGGTTAATTTGCAGATCTGTGTATGGATCTACATAAAAAAAAACGGTCTTACCTTCTAGTCAAGGAGGCAGGACTACAAGGTATCCTGAGATTTCTCAGTCGGGCAGGGCAAGAATAAATTGTATGTGGGCATTTCTAGAGAAAGTGATCAAAAACTCACGTCTTGTGAAACTTTCTTTCAAAAATGTATTCAAGCAATTTATTTAAGCAATATACGCCAGAAGAAATTCGATAGGATGAACATATAGATTCTACATAGGAATACATTCACTTTTTCTACATTTTTGCCAATTTTTTCTTAAAATTGACTTGCAACATGGACCGTGTGTATTCTAACGATAACACTAAGTAAGATAGTAAGATTGTAACATGAACCATTTTAATTCATAGAACTATACTCAATGTTTAATTTAAAAGCTGATTTACAAGCTGTTTTCGATATATCAAATAAAATGTGATGAACAAATTCTTGCCACAAACTAGGTCGAAATCTTGGCACGTTCGCGATGTCGCGTTACAAATCTCTAATAAAACTTGTAAAATAAATTAAATCATAGTAATTTATCAATATAATTCCTTTAAATGCAAAATTACATTATTTTTATTGTGGTTTAAGAGTATTTTCTTCCAAATTACTTGCCACCATTTACGGACTTTAGCATTTTACAAGATGCAGTCAAAAACGACTTCCATTTTTTGTCGCGTTCGCGATGCATTTTTATAAATAATTGGAAAACGATAAGTTCTCAAATCTTGTCGTTTATAATAAAAATAGTGTTGATAAAATACATTAAACGCGTTTACAAAAATTTTTGAAAATGTTTATTTTTGCAATTTATCATTTTCATTTTCTTATTTTTTTTTAATCAGGGGTGCCACAGAAATCGTTTTCGCTTGAATTTAACATGAATTTCATACAAATTTATGTGAAATTTAAGTGGAAGAGATTTCAGTAGCACACCTAAACCTTTTTAATTTGCACAGACTATAAAAAGCTGAATCATTAATAATAATTATGTATAAGTGATTAGAAGGGATCGAAATATATATACTTATACTGCCTATAGTATTGTTTCTATAAAACTGACCTCAGAGTCATCTTAATAAATTTTCAGCTGAAACACTCATTATTTTTTTCCTCTATAAATAGAATCTAAGATCAACGTCACCAATGTGTGATTTTTCAATTGAATTAAATGAACGACATATTGAAATTTCAAAATGTTTAGTTTCAGTTAAGAGTTTTGGTAACATGAAGCTTTTGTTGTTAGCCCTTGTGGCTACATTGGCGGTAAGTTTTGGCCATAATCCTGGAATGTTATGATCTTCTTATGTAAATATTACAGCTTACGCAAGCCTTGGTCAAGGAGGAGATTGAGGCTAAGGAGTATTTGGCCAATTTGAATAAGGAGTTAGCCAAGCGTACCAATGTCGAGACGGAGGCCTCTTGGGCATATGCTTCCAATATCAACGATGAGAACGAGAAGAAGAAGAACGAGATTGCCGCCGAGTTGGCCAAGTTCATGAAAGAGGTCTCTGCCGATATAAAGAAGTTCAATTGGCGCAGTTACCAATCGGAGGACATGAAACGTCAATTCAAGTCCTTGTCCAAGTTGGGCTATGCCGCCTTGTCCGAGTCGGACTATGCCGACTTGCTGGACACTCTTTCGGCCATGGAGTCCAACTTCGCCAAGGTCAAGGTGTGCGACTTCAAGGACAGCAAGAAATGTGATCTGGCACTCGAGCCCGAGATCGAGGAAGTCATCACCACCAGTCGCAATCCCGAGGAACTCAAGCACTACTGGGTGCAGTTCTACGACAAGGCGGGCACTGCGGTCCGTCCACAGTTCGAGCGTTACATAGAGCTAAATGCAAAGGCAGCTAAACTGAATAGTAAGTTCATTTTAATTCCTATTTTTAAGTCAACCCATCTATGCCTGAAAAATTCAAGACCTAGTTAAAGCCCTAGTCCAAGTCAGTTTTGTTCAAAATGCTTATTTTCGTATTCCATGAGATTTGAAGAAGCACTGAATAGTGTTTTTATGGACCCTCCTGTCCTAAATTGTATTATAACATTACTTTATCTTTCTTCTAACTTAAGTCTATCTTTTATACCTAATTTAACCTTCCTCTATTCTTCCTCTACTCCTTTAACAAATCTGTCCTTCATTTATCTCAATATTATTTATTTGTTATTTATTATTATTATTTTTTAATCTCTGTTTTTCGTTCCTTAGACAATTCTAAAATCTTTCTTTAATATATTTAAATGAAATTTTTATGTTACTCTAACTTTTTCATTTATTCACACACAATTCCTTGAGTTATTCTATTCTCAAATTCATCTTTGATCCATCTTAATTATATTATTACGGTAGTCTTTGTTTCATTCAACCCCCATCCTACTCTATACTCCTGATATTCTTCCTTTAATCTTTTCAAAGATCTGTCTTTGAAAAGATCATAACTATATATTTTGTAAATATTAATCTTTCTTCTAGCCTTACACAAGCAATTAATGCATCTCTCACTTTATCTATCCCAGATTAATTCTCAATTCTGTCATTTTACTATTTTAACTATTTTCATATCCTATTCTATCTTTTTTTTATATTCATAAATATATTAATGAATTTTTTTTTTTTTACTCTATTCTAAAAATCTTCCTGACAGACTTCACTTCGGGCGCCGAGGTCTGGCTGGATGAGTACGAGGATCCAACATTTGAGAAACAACTGGAGGATATTTTCGCCGAGATTCGTCCGCTCTATGAGCAAATCCATGGCTATGTGCGGTATCGTTTGAGGAAGCATTACGGCGATGAGGTCGTGTCTGAGAAGGGTCCGCTGCCCATGCATCTGCTGGGCAACATGTGGGCCCAACAATGGTCTGAGATTGCCCCACTGGTGTCACCTTTCCCGGACAAGCCACTGGTGGACGTATCCGCCGAGATGGTCAAACAGGGCTACACTCCTCTGAAGATGTTTCAAATGGGCGATGACTTCTTTACCTCCATGAACCTCACGAAGTTGCCACAGTGAGTTTGGACCCTGTTTTTCTGGGCTTAGATCTTAATTGAGGCTTTGGCCAATTGCAGAGATTTCTGGGACAAGTCGATCATTGAGAAGCCCTCGGATGGCCGTGATTTGATCTGTCACGCCAGTGCCTGGGACTTTTACCTGACGGATGATGTGCGGATCAAGCAGTGCACTCAGGTCACTCAGAGCCAGCTCTTCACGGTCCACCATGAACTGGGCCACATCCAATACTTCCTGCAGTATCAGCATCAGCCTTTTGTGTACCGCACCGGGGCTAATCCTGGCTTCCATGAGGCTGTTGGCGATGTCCTTTCGCTGTCGGTGTCTACGCCCAAGCATCTGGAGAAGATCGGTCTGCTCAAGAACTTTGTGCTCGACGAGGAGGCACGCATCAATCAGCTCTTCCTGACCGCCCTCGACAAGATCGTGTTCTTGCCCTTTGCCTTCACCATGGACAAGTATCGTTGGTCCCTGTTCCGCGGCGAGGTGGACAAGTCCAAATGGAACTGCGCCTTCTGGAAGCTGCGCGAGGAGTACTCTGGCATTGAGCCTCCAGTTGTGCGCTCCGAGAAGGACTTTGATGCTCCTGCCAAGTATCACGTCTCCGCAGATGTTGAATACCTGAGGTGGGTGAATCCTTCACAGATCTTGAGTTCTTGGTCCTTGGAATATTTCGTTTTCTAAACTCCACACAGATACCTGGTCTCTTTCATCATACAATTCCAATTCTACAAGTCCGCCTGCATCAAGGCTGGTCAATACGATCCCAAAAATCCTGAATTGCCCTTGGACAACTGTGATATCTATGGCAGCGCAGCCGCCGGCGCAGCTTTCCAGTGAGTATTACAAAACTAAATATGGGATTTGAAATTAACTTAATCCCAACAGAAAAATGCTGTCAATGGGCGCCTCAAAGCCCTGGCCCGATGCACTGGAGGCTTTCAACGGGGAGCGCATCATGACCGGCAAGGCCATCGCTGAGTTCTTTGAGCCCCTCCGAGTCTGGCTGGAGGCTGAGAATCTTAAGAACAATGTGCACATTGGCTGGACCTCCTCCGACAGTAAGTTCCCCCTTTAAGTTCATCATCTTGTCGATTTTCTTAACGTCTCTTCTCTTGCAGAATGCGTGTCTTCCTAATGGAAAAGTTCCAACCATTTATCGAAGCTATTTGCTTAATAAATAATTATGTGCAGTATTAAAAGCCATATAAAAATCAAAACTATTGCGTTTCTCTGGTTTAGTTATAATCTAAATAGTATTATTAATTTCTCTTCGATTGGAATCCATATAATCAATTTCAAAGTTCTTTTGCAACTAAAGCATTTTCTTTTATATGAATTTTATGTAGAATTAAAAGTCATATAAAAATCAAAACTGTTGAGTTTCTCTGGTTAAGTGGAGTAATAATCTAAATGGTATTTTTAATTTATCATTGGCTTTAAAAGTCTTAACCCATTTCAGATTTCTTTTACAAATAAAGATTTTCTGATAAATGAATAGTATGCAGTTTTAAAAGCCATTTACAAATCAAAACAATTTGTTTCTCTGGTTTAATGGAGCATATAAAAAGCTGAAATATATTCCTAATTTCTATTTAGCGATTAACATTAATAAAAATTCTAATTTCACTTAAGTCCCATTTCGCAAAGTCCCATTTAATTTTCAAAAGTTCTTTGCTTAAGATATTTTCTTTTAGAAATGAATTACCTGCAGTATTAAAAGTCAAAGATATTTGTTTAGATTTTATAAAGCATACTCTTTAATTCTCTTTAATTGCAAGAGTCCCAATTCATGTCAAAGTTATTTTCCAAATAAAATGCTTTCATATATATAAATTATAACCGTACGCGGTTTTAAAAGCTAGTTAAAAATCTAAACTCGTTGCTCTTGTTAAGTGGAGCACATTATAATTACAAATTGACTATTGAAGAACCAATTTACCTACGGACTTGCTTGACCCTGGGACTTTGGTCAGTTGCTTCCCATAGCTGCGCATGCTCGGAACGTTTTTGGTTAAGCAACAAATTTGGTTACGTGTCTCGAATCTTAAAAACCTACAAATACAATAGAAAGTGTGAACAACTCTTAAAGAGTTGCTAAAAAATTAAAAATTGTGTGAAATGCTTAAAGCTCTATTAATCTTTGTAAGTTGTTAATTGAAGAAAGCGGAATCTACTCTGATTCATTATAAAGAACGCTAAACGATCCTAAAATTTATCGGTTGATTTGTAATAATTCGAAAAATTTATCTATGAAATCGTAGTATTTTGTGGAGTGTAGATCTTTTATCAAATTTTTATTTGAAAAAAAATTAGGAAATTCTGGAATATAAGTAAAGTGTTTTTTTCTGTCTAGAGCAAGTTTCAGTTTTTCGACATTTCGGTAAGCTTCAGCTTTATATTTGAGAGGCAGAATTCGATAACTGGATTCCCATATGTGTGAAAGTGGAGCTTAAAATATGTGATCTCTCTTAGTTTAATAGGTGCAAGAGAAATGATGGATGTAAGTCAGGTTGAAACATATGTGTATTCCAGAACTCTGAGGTGATTTAAGAATAATTAATGAATTTTTTTATATGTAAAAGTATTTTTTAATATGGTCATATAAATGGATATACCTTAACCTGAAAATTTCTAAGAATGACTATTTTGTATGAAATCAAGAAAAAAGTGACTAAAACAGTAATTTTTAGACATTTAAAAAATATTAGCCAAGAGATATTTGAAAAATTTCAATTTTTAATGGGTATACGTACTTAATGGGTTAAGGAAAGTTTTTAAGCATTCAAACGGAATTTAAATGACCTTTCCATTGATGCCAAAATTTACATGAAGTAAGTTCATACTATGAGTAGATTTAAATTTAAGTTTTGTCCAAATAAATATGCCCACCAGTGTATAAGTACGTATATATCAATAGTTTGTGGTTTAGTCTAGAGCTTTTAATAGTTATTTTAATTTACCCGCTTTTTAGTTTGGGCTGGCATTAATGTCGGCTAGTCCAATGCCTGATTCCAACTTGGCTGCATTTCTAAAGGAGCTGAATCATCAGATTGCCCTTGTCTATGATGAGGAGGGATTAGCTCTTCTGCAGAATGAGCTGCATGGAGGCCACGATGTCGATGCTCTGCAGCAGGCGGAGATTGCCAATGAGAAGCTGCTGAAGTATGTGAAGAGCCAAAACACTCGAGTGGCCAAGTTCAAGAGGCTGCAGTTGGGGGATGCACTGCAGCGGCGTCAGCTGGAGCGAATGCCACTTCTGGGCTATGAGGCACTTGGCGACGTGGAAGCGAATCATCTTTATGCCCTGGCAGCCAACATGAGCGACAGCTACCAAAGGGTGAAACTATGCGGATTTAGACAGCCATATGACTGCACATTGAGCCTTATTCCAGATGTGCAGCGGGTGGTGCAGGAGAGTCGCAATCTCGCGGAGATTGAGTATTATTGGTTGGAGTGGCGACGGATCACGGGTCTGACACGTCAGCAGTTTGTGCCTTTCATGGAGCTGTACAAGAAGACAGCCACACTGAATGGGTTTGTCCATGCGGAGGACTATTGGTTCCGCAATCTGGAGCTGACTGGGCACCAGACCACGACACTCTTGAACGAACTGATGGCGGCACTGCGACCGCTGTTCCTCCAGTTCCATGCACATGTGCGCGGATCGCTCAGGAAGATGCATGGGGAGCGCCTTGTCCCTCGAGGACGACCTTATCCACAACACATGGCTGAGGTCTTTCTGGGCAATGCCTTCGGACGAGTCCGTGCCGAGTGGTTTGTGGATATGCCTTCGCCCGAGGCGGGACTGGCCAATGTAACGGATGCACTGCATCGTCGTGGACTAACGACAACTCAGCGTGTGTTTTGGAATGTGGCAGAGTATTTTCGTGGACTGGGACTACCTCAACTGGAGGGGTAAGTCATCAAATGACATTAGGAAGAAACATCAAGTTTATCGTAATTAAACACATTGTATTCAAATACAAACGATCTAATTAACTCCGTATATCTTAAAATCAGTTTTTTCAGCAATACTTTTAGTACGTTTGGGATTAGCTTAGGTCAAGGTAGGGATACTCAAAAGTCTTGTACTTTTCCCAAAATGTACTTGTTTCTAGTACAAATCATTCTCATATTTAAGTGCATTTAAATCTTTAAATAAACTAGAACCTTAAATCTTTATATCAAATATTTAGTATAAGAAAACTCTGTTATTTTAACCAAGCTCCAGATTTTGTTTGACTTAGTTTGGTTAAAATTGGTCTACTATATGATATTGCTATCATAGGAACGATCAGTAAAGGTTCAAGTGCGGACATGCAATTTTAGGATGCCATATTTTTCTGAATAAAGTCTATTTTTTCCGCCCTTCAATTGGTATCCTTCCACAGTTCTCTCTGGGCACATGCACAGCCAGTTTCTACCCAGAACGAGGATCACTGCTGGCACAAGGCCTGGAGATTCCATACGTTGTCCAGAACAAACTTTAGCTACTGTCCGCTGAACGATGAGGAGCGATTCTTCGACATGTTTGAGGCGCAGTGTGATTTGCATTATTTGAGAGCTGCTGCAGTGCAGCCAACTCTGTTGCGGGCGGAACCATTCCCGAATTTCGGCGATGCGTTGGGCAAATGCTTCTCCCTGGCCGCCTCCTCGCCGCGATATCTGCGCAAGCTGGGACTCCTGCAGGGTACACAGTGGTTGGGCTTACCGTCTCGCCTAAATCGCCTGTATCTGCAGGGCTTGCGGATTATCTTCATACTGCCCGTTTTTTATGTATTGGATCGCTACCGAGTGGAGGTGATCAGTGGCCACATCAAGGCGGATGACAACGAAGCCTTCTGGAGGCTAACAGAGCTGTACACTGGAGCAACTGCACCACAAAGGCGCAACAACGAACAGTTCGATGTGCCCGCCAAGCTCCTAATGGAGGTAGATGATCAGTACACGAGGTAAGTGAATCTATTGCTTGATATAAGGTAATCCCAATGATCCTTGTCCTTTCCATAGCCAACTGTTGAGCACAGTGTTGCAGTTTCAGCTCTACAAACACTTCTGCAGCATGACGGGCCAGTATTTGGAGGGATCTGCAGATAGACCTTTGGATCTGTGCGATTTGTCAGATCAGCGAGAGCTTGGACCAAGTCTACTTCATGCCATGTCCCTGGGATCATCGCTTCATTACAAAGAAGTCCTGCAGCAGCTCCTGGGCACTGGAGACCTGAGTATGGACGGTTTATTGACGTATTTTAAGCCCATGCAAGATTGGTTGACCATGCAGAATCGACAGAACGGCGTGGAAGTGGGATGGCAATAGGTTTTATTGTTTTATCCTGAAAGTATGCTACAACAATTTTTCAAAATATTATAATTTGCCCTGGAAAGTATGCACTAAATATCTTTTTTTTTATTTTATTTTTTTTTAAATTAATATTCTAATTGTTTTTTTAATTATTCTGTTATTATTAACAACAACTTAAATTAAACTTATTTGCTAACTTCTAATACAACCTTGGCAAAAGGCTAGGAGTGCTACTAATTATAATAATATTTGAGTTGCTTCAGATCAATTTAATGCAGTCGATGGATTATATTTTATTTATTTATTCATAATATTTAATAAATAATTATTTTTTACAATTGATTGAAGATTAATTTAAGTTTAAGATAAAATGTTAAAAAACGTAGCTGCTGCATTTGTAAATTTTAGACTTTTGTTTATTTTATGATCATTCATTGAATCTTAGGAATCATGCAAACAATTTTTTTGGCATAAAACCAAAATTTAATTCCGATGCGATATATGTTGAACTGCTTGAAGTTTGACTTGTCTCCTATTTTTAGGAACCACACAACCAACTCAAAAGCTAATAATTAAGGTGGTTGTTTTACACAAATTAGAACAATTAAATTGTGCATAAAGCGCATCGATCTCTTTGTACTAAAAATATACGACAAATAAGCGGAGAGAATCTAATGCAAAATTAGAATGGAGACACTATAATTAAAATGCAGTTCATTATGCTGACTCCCGGAGGTTCTTCCCTGAGTAGCTATTAGTTAGTACAAAGTAAATAGTTAAAGTAAATTACTGTTGACTGCCTGATGCCAATTGGATGTACAAGGGTAGGGGCGTAACGAGTACTCAAATTATTCATTCATACACTCATAGCTCAATTAGTTACAGACACCTAATGGAAATTGATTTTCCCACGGTCACTATCTCTGACTATAGACTCTAGAGCTTATATTTAGTATACCACCACACTAAGTATTTATCTTTTGACCTTGGCTTTCAGCTCTTAAAAATATAAATAAATAATTAAATTGTTGAACTGTTCCAGGTATAAATTTACTTATATTACTTCAACCACATCACAGCGCTAGCGCTTATTTATGAGCTCATTTCCGAGACAGAACCCTATCTCAATCCCGAACTAATTACATGCTGAATCATATCTGTTTTTATACCCTGTACTCAATGAAAAAAGAAAATACTTCTTTACTCTTCTTGCCATATATTTTTACAATTGTTTTAGATTTATGAAATACAAAATTTAAGTTATGAATTCATTGAAGTGAAATTGTCCAAATCGATAAAGAAATATTCTAAAATCATCTCTATTGTCAGTGTCTCAGTCTATGTATTAATTAACTTCAATTTCGCTTGAGTGCAGAGAATTTTATAGTCGAGCTGACTCGCTTTTACTTGTGCTAGGTAATTTGATATGCCCGATGCGACAATCAAGCTATCAATCAGTATGCCAAGTTGAGGACTTACTGGCGATTCATGACTCGCCCAGTTAGCACCTCTTTCACTTTATTTCTCGATCTCCATCTCGCTCTATCTCACTTTCCTTATCATTCATTGGATCTTACCTGCATCATCATCAATTACCCCCTAAGCCCCTGCACAACAACTTTGCATGAGTCAAGACATTTTTCACATGCGGCTAGGTCAAGAGTGACTTCAACAAACATTCCACAAGCTTCACAGACATTGGGGCAAGTGTGCGGGTGCTTTTTGCATCACTGTGGAACGCATGCGCCGCAGCAGCCGACTTGGGCAGAGACTGCGACGCAAGCGCAGACGCCAATGTCGACAGTGCTTAAATTAGTTTTAAATTAAATTAGTTTTGCAAACTCATTGAAACATTGTATGATATGGTACAATATTATATGTTATTTAGTCATAGTCCCACGTGGAGGTAATAAGAAAATCCATATAAACTTAATCGAAATAAATGCCACAGTCCTCTTAAATTTGAGGACTAGATTAATGTGATATAAATATAATTTTCCAAAAGTTAATATTTATTTTCATTTTAATATGAGAATAATTTTAGAAATGCTTACTGATCAAGCCTACAAAAATTAAAAATTTTGAAGAAAGTTAACCTCGACGGTTCAAGCTATAGAGCTAGATTTCAGAAACTTTTTCACCACATTTTCAAAGACTTATACGTAGAAATCTGTTTGAATAGAGAGTTTTCGTGTACTACTAGTATGCTGATTTGCTTCATTACTGATTATTGATCAATCAAAAGTACATAAAACTATAATTACTGTTTGCACCTAGTAGTTAGTTAGTTAGCTTGTTTTTAAAACAAATACTAATACTAAAAAAATTATATACAAATATGAATATATATTTATTACTCGGTTACTACAAAAAAAATTACATGTGCTTAAATCTATTTATCAGAGAGTATTTAACTTTCATTACTTTTATTAAATCTTAACTTAAAATAAATAAATTTAGGATCGTATAAATATTAAGTATTAATCTCAAATTCTCTCCGCGCACTCTCGCTTAGTTGAAATCTCTATGAGCCGGCAACTCATTCACTATTTATTATTCATGAGTATTCACTCAGTTAAGAGTGGTTTACAGTGACTTTCTCACAGTCACTATTATTATGCGGTTAACCTTTTTTTTTTTTTGACTGATTAGTGCTCATATATGTATGAGTGTAAGTTTGAGTACAAGTATTCGTTGTCGTACGAGTATTCGTATAGTACTTGTCTATGGCGTCCTCACCCTCCCTTATAATAATTGCAAGCATGCAAAACATTTAAATGCACACACGGATACACACACACACACACACACACGTATACACCATTGTTATTCCCAAGCTTACGGATGATTTTAAGTGCTGTTGTTGTTGTTGTTGTTGTCGTTGACAGCGTGTCGCTGACGTCGACAGAGGCAGAGGCAGAGCGCACCGAGTGCTAATTGCGATTATCTCACACAACATATAGAAGCATTGGGCTTTGCGTTGACTGCGACTGCGACGGTGACTGCGACTGCGACTGCAACTGTGATGTTGTTGAAATTTGAATTCATTTTCGACTCGAAAAAAAAGTCACAAAGTAATTTCGAAAATAAAAATTCTTACACTCAAGTCAGTAGAGTTTTAGACGCGTTACGTGACGATACGTGGGTGTATGTGGGCTCCGAAAAGTCCCAAACGGTAAAAAGAAGTGCGCTGACAGTGTTGAAAAGTGTCAAAAGTGAATCAAGAAATTTCTCTATGATAATCTGATCTTTTTGTGAATTCAGGATCGTTTATAGAAATATTATTCTGCAGATTTTCATGAAAATCTTAAAATTGATCTTCTCAAGTGAAGTGTTTCTGCCAATATTCTGTTATTTCAGCTTTGTTTTTTATAATTGTGTTGAAAATAATGTCATAAAGCTGTAATTAAAATTGCTAATTGCTTGTGAAAGATTTAATAAGCGTTGCGAGTTGACCTTGACAGTGCTAAATATACAGATCTCATTGTTGGATAAGCAAAAACATGTGGCACAGTCTAATTTTGATATGCTCCGCTATATGGAGTCTGGTCTGTGGCAATCCACAACTTAATTTGCCCACGCCACAGCCGGAGATCTCCTACAATGGCTACACGCCCAATGTGGCGACCACGCCCGCCCAGCTAAGGGCCGATCGCGATCGCAGTCACCGCTATGGGCCTCCCTATGCGGATGATGGCGGAGGGGACGGAGAGACGGGTGCGGGGAGCAGCAGCAGTGATGATGGACTGGACGACTTTAGGGTGGGTTTGATGTAGATATAGATATATAGATAGTAATAGATATAGATAGAAATAGAAATAGATATAGACACTTATATTATTTACTGACTGATCTCTCATTTGCAGTACGGTCAGACCTATGACGAACGCATGCGACTGGGATACGCCTATCCCACGCCCCGTCTGAACTTTAGTGATCGCACTGATGATTCACCCTTCAGTGGAGGGGATGCCAATCGATATGGTGGCCCAGATAATCGTTATGCGAATCACAATTATGGACCTACCTCTAGCACCGATCGCAACTATTACGATGTCAACAATAATCAAAACAACAACTATAGAACCAACAACAGGGCAAACGATCAATATGATTACAACAACAATCCAAATGTGGAATTTGTAAATGTGAATAATCGTAATCGCTTCGAGAATCCCTATTCGCCCAATCAGGATAGATTTAATCTGAATCAGGGCTACACGGATCGTCAGCGTTTTCAGCAGGATCGTCGCTATCAACAGGAGCTGGAGAAGCTCCGCAATCTCCTCGTCGAATCGGACCAAAAAGGATCTCTCGAGTGCACCGCTAATGTGGCGGCTCAGTGGAATTTTGAGACAAATGTTAACGATTTTACACAGACGGAAGCGGTGAGTGGATCAGAGTGGGGCTAAAGTCGGCCTAAATACCCTTGAAATGTTGTTATTGTAATTGCAATTGAAATTGGAATTGTGGTGAATCGACACGCGATCTTTTAACATGTCTGTGCTTGAGTGTATTTTCATCAACTTCAGTTAGACTTTTATGCAACTTGGCAATTTTCTTGACGTAGAAAATAGACACAACTTGAAAATACACACACAACACTCACACATCAAAGTCATATCCGATGAAGGTCGCTTACCTGGCGAGATTCCCAGGCAGACATGCCAATGTCAAAGTATTGTACTCTGGGAGTTTTGGACTATCTTGCTGAGCGAAGCATGATCTTAACATGTCTGATATCCACATACAACCAAGGCTTTGGGCTTCATATACACAAAGTAAAAGTCAAACATGCATGCGTTTAATTTATATAACTCCAATTTTAATTATTTATTACAACAATCAAATTACATTTTCTTTACTACTACTAATTTTCAATATAATTTGTTTTTCACATCTCTCATATTCCTAAAATCTGAACTAAGCTTCAAGAGCAAAGTCGTGTTGTCGGTTTGTTATTTATTTAATTAAATTTATTTTAGTAAAAAATAATACAAACAAAGAACGGATCACAAATACCTTTCTTGCTACAAAATTGGTGTTCGAAATTTATATAAAAATCCTTATTAGTGATGTTAATTTGGGTGGAAATCTATATCGAATGTTTTCGTTGTTTTCAACGAAATGAAATTTTGTTCAGGGGTTTTAAACTAAAAATTATTGGTTTTTAATAAAAAATCACTAAAGCATAACATTTTTTACACAGTTTTTCTAAGCTGAAATTTGTTTTCCGTTTCAATAAACAAAAAAATTGTGTGCAAAGCATCAACAATTTAAAATATTATGAAGAAGATTATTAGCAAGAACACAATGCAATAAAAATACACAATGTGATAATAATTGATTAATTGATTGCTTGGTTGTTCTTTCGTTCGTTTTTTATTTTTCGTTCATTTGAAGTTAATTAATTGCTTTGCTATAATAAATCTTTTAATTGAAATATGTTGAAATATTCGATTCATATTAATTAATTGAAATGACCGACGCTTAAAGCAAACATCGGTGCTTCGGTTTACTTTAAAAACAGCAAAATAACCCGCGATGAATAATGCAGAGCTAGTATTTTAGATCCCTAAGCATTCAAGAACTTGTCTAAATTTCCTAAGGAAACTTTTTCTATATACCTTGCACAGTTAAATGCCCAGCAACGTTACGTGGAGTATCAGCGAATTACAGCCGATCAGTCGAAGCATATTAACAAGGACCTCATATTCGATCGTCGACTCTATCGACAGCTGATGCTGCAATCTGAAGTGGGGCCCAATGCGCTGCCACTGGATGTTCTGGATAGGGTAAGGATGATTGATCTTATAATCATCCTCATTCGATGACAATATGATGTTATTATTTTTAGTACAATCGGTTGTTAAATGAAATGCTTTTCCTATATAATGGAGCTAGCATCTGCGCCTATCAGCAGCCATTTCAGTGCGATCTGCATTACATTCCCCACTTGAAGGATATCATGGCCAAGAGCAGGGACTGGGATGAGCTGCAACACACCTGGGTGGAGTATCACCGCAAGGCGGGACGCGGAATGCGCGATGACTACGAGCAGCTGATTGACGTGATGCAGGAGGTGGCCTATGTAAACAGTGAGTGAACTGCCCAGATATAAGTATGAGTTAATAACCATATAACACTAACTGATTCACAGATGTTACCAATGGCGGGGAGTATTGGTATTTGGCCTATGAGTCGGGTAACTTTCGCCAGGATATGGATATTGTTTGGGAGCAAATTCGTCCACTCTACGAGCTACTCCACTCGTATGTCAGACGCAAGCTGAGGGATTACTACGGACCAGATCGGATCAATCGTATTGCACCAATTCCATCGCATATATTGGGCAATATGTACGGTCAGTCGTGGTCGAATGTCCTGGACATAATAATACCCTATCCGGGTCGCAAGCTCATTGATGTGACGCCTCGCATGGTGGAGCAGGGCTATACGCCACTGTTGATGTTTCAGCTGGCCGAGGAGTTTTTCACATCCATCAACATGTCCGCGGTGGGGCCGGAGTTCTACAGGAATTCCGTATTTGAGCAGCCTCTGGATAGACGCGTCTTGTGCGAACCCTCAGCCTGGGACTTTTGCAATCGTCACGATTTTCGTGTCAAGATTTGTACGGACATCAATCAGCGCAGTCTGATCAGTGTGCACCATGAGATGGCGCATATCCAGTACTTCCTGCAGTACCGCCACCTGCCCAAGGTCTTCCGGAACGGCGCCAATCCGGCATTCCATCAGGCAGTCGGCGATGCGATTAGTCTGTCCGTCTCGACGCCGAAGCATTTGCAGACCTTGGGGCTGCTCCAACGCTCCCTGGATGAGAGCAGCTATGACATTAACTATTTGTTCACCATGGCTATTGATAAGGCAAGTCAAAGCAAAAGTAATTGACTGGGTTAATACTCATACTCACTCAATATTCAGGTTGCATTTCTGCCCTTTGCCTTGTCCTTGGACAACTGGCGCTACGACATCTTCAGTGGAAATGTGAACAAGAGAATTATGAACTGCCACTACTGGAACTTACGGTAATAATAAGCCAAGTCTTAAAATTCCCATTGTGTATTTAAATTTCTTTTCTTACAGTGAGAGGTATGCAGGCATAAAGCCGCCTGTCTTACGCTCAGAACAGGACTTTGACTTGGGTGCCAAGTATCATATACCCGCAAATATACCCTATATCAAGTGAGTACACATTTTAATTTCAATTATTAAATTAAGGCAAGGCATGAAAATAATGGCAAACTTCAATTGATGGTTGTAAGAACCAATCAATTAATTATTTTACTATTTTTCAAATATCTAGATCACTAACTATACTTTTATTACCATAATTTGAATATTCGTATTATTATCTAAAATAAAAGATAAATGTGGATTGAACCAATAAATAAATACTTATATGTTATATCCATGACTTTTCCACCTGTAAGGCACATTGATTACATATTATATTTATTACCGCATGAAATGTTGATGTCTTATCTAATTCGCAACATAACCCAAATGCAGCAATTAAAAAGCAAATAAACCAAAAGCTGTTATTAATTTTGCTATATTCGATTACAATTTAAACACACACACACATTCACACACACACACACATACACACGCACACACTCATTTTGAGTAATTCCTATCAAAACGGCGTCGATTACGCGTCGTAATATTCGGTCTGCTAAAACTCCAAGCCAATGTGGATACAAGTTGGCCCACTGACTGCACATAATGACCAGTCCAGTAGACAAGACAGACAGACAGGCAGACAGGCAGTCGGACTGAGGGACAGACGGACAAACAAAGACACACATGTTTGGCTGGAAATGAAAGAAAATGAAATAGAAAACTTGCATGTTGAAAATATTTCCCGCATTCACTTTCCACTTGGCTGGGGACTGGGACTGGGACTGGTTCGCCTCGACTCGAATTGAATCGACTCCAGTCGGCACAGCTCTGACATCATTTAAATAAGCCAAAATAGAAACGGTTACGAAAAGCCTTAAATTGAATTGTCTCCTATGCAGGCTCTCTGTCTGGCAAACTGACCCATTAAACCAGAGAGATGAACTGATAGACTCTAGACAACTTTGATCGACTAGCAGACACCATATACTAAAACTTTACTTAATTTTTATTGAATGGAGAAAGGTAGTCTTTTTTTTGACTATAATATATATTTTTTAAAAGGCAAATAATTGTGTCTACATTAACTTCATATTCAGGCGTGTTCCGGATTTCGTTTTCTATAAGATTTGGCGGAATTGAATTTCTTTAACCTGCTTTAACCTGATTAATATCCCTTTGAGTTGATAAGATTATGTTCGATTAAGCGAAAAACCATAATTTTCAAACGCTTAGTTTAAATTCAAAGTGAATAAATGCAAATCACCAAATGCTAAAAAGTAAAAAGTGAAAACCGGAACTGGTCTATTTATACACCCTTAATTTTATTAAAATACTTTCACAGTCATATTATACCCTATTCGAATGGTTACAGGGTATGAAAACACCAATTTTTCAAGCGAATGCAAATGCAAATCTATGTCACCACAAAGCGGTGCCCAGTGGGGCAATGGCACCACCATTTTCTGCTGGTGTCAATGACTTGACCATTAAAGCTGACCGTGCCGACCAGTTGGAACAATGTTTTCTATACTACGGGTATTACATTTATTTTTTCTTTTCTTTTCTTTTATTTTTCTTTTTTATTTTGCTTCATTTGGTTTTTCATTCGCAACTCGTTGCCTGCAGTTTAAGTTCGTTTTTGTTCATTTTGTTGGCCCAAAACGTCTATCGTCTGTTTAACATGTAAGACAGGGCTTTGAGCGTTATGACAACCATAGTGGGCCATATTGCATAAGATTTTGGCCAACATTTTAAACGCAATAGATTGCGGTCTACTTTGACGTTGCGTTCTTTCAAGGTGTAGTGCAAACCAAACAAGTATTGAGAAATTGTGAAAAACTGGGGGATATGCCAACTGAAAGCCCCTTTTGAATAACAGTTATAAGCTTTTAATTAGCCAGACATGAAACCATTAGCCAGACTTTTATGGCTGTCCATTCTTTTACTAGGGGGAATTGCAACACTCGTTAGCCTATTGTTTATGTGGTTGTGTGTGTGTGTTGATTATTTATTGCATAATCCATAAACTGCAAATGCTACAGTTACATAAACAAAAGCGAACAGAAATCAACTAACCACCAAGAGAGTTTGCCTAGATATGGTAATAAAACCAGAGCCAGAGCCACATCTGAGTTTGTGTCTGAGTCTGAGTCTAAGCCAAAGTCGGTGTCCAACTCTGAGCTCTCTGCACACTTTTCATTTCGTTTCACAACACGTTTTGCATGCGACTCGACTCCACTCGAATATCGGTTAGGAGCTCATGTCCTACAAACCGACTGAGAAAAACGTGATAAATCTATGCCCCACTTAGTATACCAAAAATTGCAGCACTGCTTCAATGGAGCCGAAATGCAAATTGAAACCTAATCTTTATAAATACTCCCCGACCAGGCACAGAGAGCCGGAGGTAACTACTCGTAAAGCAACAATAGTTTAAAAAATTACCAGTTTATGGAATACTCTGTAAAGTATTCAAGATACGAGGCATTAAAGTATATTCGGAAAATCTGAAAATTTTTGAAACATGTAGGGAGGGATCAGCACTGGATGGTAAATAATATTATATTTGATGCGTAAGTCTCCAAATATAATTTCTTACAGAACTCTTTAATTATTGAAAAAAGCTACGAAATTTACAAAAAAAAAGTGTATTTTTTAAGGTTGGCGACTATAGTGTTCTTTAAAAGATTTAAAATTGCGCGATTTGAGATAATCTAATAATTTAAAAACTGACATCTGGATAGGCTTAAAACCTAAAATCGAAATATAGAAAATCGTATGAAAAGCCAAAACTTATCATAATTTCTAGTTAAAAATCGGAATCTCGATTTTGACTTTAGATCTTGAAATTTAAAAAATTCACCCACTCTAGTGTATACACTTATCATACCCTGTTCATTGTACTGGCAAACTACAGGGTATAGTAATTGACAACCATCGGCGGTGCTAATAAAAAGTAATGCTAGACCGCAAAAAAAAAAAAAAATGCTAGGAAATGGACGCCACTGCCGTCAGCGGGTTGTCGTTGTTGTTGTCGTTGTTGTTGTCGTTGGTGTTGTCGTCGTTGTGTCATGGAAAGCGAAATGATAAAAATATAGTGTGGCAAATGAAATAAACATGTTGCCTGCCTCTCGCTTTGTGGCCGAGAGACATTTTGAATATGCAATTATGAATGCCAGGCAATGTTTACCTCATTTGAAAATTAGATAAGCCGTTTATGGGTAATGCCAAATGACTTGATTTCAGTTAGCATGACGTTGCACGTTTTCATTTCAGGTAAACACGGTGGGAGAGTCAACAAAAACTACAAATTTAGACTAGGTATAATCCATTTTGCTTCAGTTGAAGACTTGTACTTAACAATAGAATTTTTTAATAATATTTGATAGAAAAGATTGAAACTGGGTTTAATAAAGTGTATGTGTTGAAAGAATATTGTATAATGAGTCGTTACTCTTATCCTTTCTGAAAAGACTTTAATCAGATGTAACACAAAAGAATTTTAAGAATATTTGATTGCAAAAATCATTCTGCGTTGCCTATCTTGTTAAATGTATGTTTCCGCTTTTGGATATTTTAAAAATGTCTTACAAATCGGGTAAACAATTTTAAACTATCACCTAATAATTGTTGATTGATTTGTTGCTTGTAGAAGCTGTCAACGCTTTTCATTCGATTTAAAATAAAAATCATATTTGTTGTAGTTTTGATCACTTGGTTTTTGATTTTCTTTTATTATTCGCATTTATCAGCTTCATTATCATAGTTGTATTTTCTTTTAAGATATTTTGTTTGTTTGTTATTATTTTTTACAGAGACAAAAAATATTTGGTAAATTAAGTACTTTTCATAAATCCGTTTCAACTGCTTTGTACATTAAGCACAACTATAGATATGGTTGAGTTACAAACTAGATAGCAAAAAATATTACAATTAATACAATACGTTCGTTTACAAACTGACTTAAATAGGCTAGGCTAGGCTAGGCCAATCTTAAGGGGTAGACACTTAAACACTAACAGAAGTCTTATATCACACGCTTACAACGCTTTCCAGATCACCGGGGAGATCTGAGTCTAATACAACCGTTTCGAATCATTTGTAAATCGAAACCCACTCAAATCGAACTGAACCGGGTGCACAAATCGGTGGACCAGAGCAGAAGGAGGAGAAGCCGCAGCTGGAGGACAAAACAGCAGCAGCAACCACGTCAATTGTACCCAGAGTCAAGGTCGAACATCACAGCACAACATCCAAAGAGGCATCCCTTGGAGGCTTGTCATGTGTATGTGTGGTTTGATCTTGTTGTTGTTGATGGGTCTAGTTCATGTTGTTGTTCTAGGTTCGTGGGCTGTGCGGCCCAAATGTGTTGTTGTATCTTGTTCGTAAAGTCTATTTAATCGTCTTTTCATTCTTTCTCTTTTTTTGTTTTATGGCTTAAACTAAGTTAAGAGAGTTCGTTGAGTTCGTACAAACTAAGTTCGTCATCACGTTAGTCGTTTTTAAAATTGATTTCTGAATCTCTATCGTTATCACGTTCTGCATAGCAATGTGGAAATGGTATGGTAGGCATATGGTTTGATATGGAATATGTTATGGAATGTTTCTCAGTGTGTTTTGTGAAGAAAGGGAATTTAGTTAGATTTAGATCCATTCATAACCGTTACGCTTACGCTTTTCAATGCTGCAAAGAGAAGTGAGAGAAAGAAGTTCATTTCACCAATTTAGTAACCGTGATATGAATGATAATCATGATAGTTAAAATCATGCTCCACCTCATGGTCATGCTCATGATGTTCCTCGATGGGTGCCGAGTATGAGTGATGCGACTGATGATGGATGGGCTCATGATGATGCTCATGCTCGTGATGATGCTCCTCCTCGATGTGCTTGTGCACAAACTCGGGCTCCTTGTAGTGGACGTGCTTCTCGTGATACTCGGGCACATGCTTCTCAATGTGAACATGGACGGGCTTCTCCACTGGGATCTTCACGGGGTACGGCACGTGTTTCTCCACCTTGACTGGCACTTCCTTGATCACGGGGTAAGGTGCGGGCACATGGATTTTCACCTCGTACGGCACTGGCTTGTCGACATGCACGGGCACGGGACGATCGTAGGGCACATGGACGGGAACTGGCACCTTCTTGATCACTGGCACTGCCACCGGCTTGTCAACATAGTGAGGCACTGGCTTGTCGATGTAGTGTGGAACTGGCTTCTCGACGGGCACCTTCACGGGGTAGTGGACGACCTTCTCGACGGGATAGGGCTTGTCGACATGCACGTGCTTCTCTACGTTGTAGTGGACGATCTTCTCAACCGGGTAAGGAGCTGGGACATGGACCTTCACAGGCACATGGACCTTCTTCTCGACTGGGTAGGGTGCGGGCACATGAACCTAAAGGGTTTGTACTGGTTAGAACAGGCGCCTAGTGTCTGACAAGGAAGGAGCTATACCTTGACGGGCACAGGACGATCGTAGGGCACATGGACGGCCACGGGAATCTTCTTTTCGACGGGATATGGCGCTGGAACCTCATAAGGCACTTTCACGATCTCCTTAACCTCATAGGGCACATGCTTGACCACGGGATAAGGCTTGGGTACCTTGACCTTCACGGGCACATGCACATGTTTCTCGACAGGCACATGGACAATTTTCTCGACTGGGTAGGGTTGGGGCACCTTCTTAATGACCGTCAGTGTCTTCTCCTCGTGCACTGGAAAGTGTGGCACATGATGATGATGGTGATGGTAGTCCTCATAGTGATGCAGTCCACGTTTCGACTTCGTGGTATCATCACTCACAGCCTCCTCGGCCTTCTTCTCTGCGGGCTCAGCTGCTGTCTTCTCCGCGGCGGCACTCTTCTCTTCCTCAGCTTGTGCACAGCTGGTAGCCAGCAGTAGCACCAGAGCGAGCGTTGTCGCCGTACTCTGAAAGGTTGACCAAATCGAAATTCGTGTTACGCCTTGGGGGATTTCATATATTCATATATTGGGGAAAGTTTAGACTCAAAAATTAAAGATTGACTTTATTATTAGTATTCAGTTCATGGAATCTAAGTATTGTTTTCGAGTATTCGATCGGCTGAGGACCAAGTATTTATTTTTATTTTATTATTTATATTTTTTTTATAGTATTATTCATTAGTTAGCTTCAATTTTAAATACAGTATCCTTGAGATCACTTCTGAGTATCACACTAATTAGTAAGTGTAGAGTCGTATCTTTTTATTATGAGGAATTTAGAATGATTTCAACATTCTGTCACTCTTCAATTGGAGAGTTCTTGACGGTCACTACAAATCACTTCACTTCACTGGGATCCTTTTCCATACATACCATCAACTTCATGTTGCTGGTGTATATATCCTCGAGGATGTTGGTGTTGTGGTTTGAGGGAAACCGTCGAACTGTGTCCCGTTAGCCGATAATTTGTTTTTACTCTCTACACGATCCGTACCACTCTACACTCTGCGATGGTTAACGGGTTAATGATGCCAACTGCAGCGCCTGCCTGAACTTTTATACTCTTAAGACCAGCGAGTGAATGAATGTAGCGACGAACGACTCCGAAGCCGAGCACTAGCAAAGATAGCAAACAAGCCAATACCAATAAAAGTTGTGGTGTAACACGTATAAAGACAGTGCTCGGCTATGAAATATACTTATACCAAAAATAAGAGGTATTTGTTAAGTGAAACCTTGTATCTAGATCATGGATTAAAATCGAAACGAATAACGGTTTCAGTTACGGTATCGATTATGTTTCGGTTCACAAAAAAAAATTTTTTGATGCAAAAATATGATTGTATTAATAATATAATATTAATTATTAAAAAGGCATTACTTTTCTTAATGTTTCATTTACACATTTTTTCACATATTCTTTAGTTTTATGCAGTTTAGTTAAATTTTAACAATTTCATTTAACAAATTTATTTTATTTGCGCTTATTCAGTGCTGTTAAAATTCGATCATGAATACCACAAAAAAATTCTTTGAGCTTTTAAATAAATGTTCAGAGGTTGACTGATTTGTTATTTTTATAACCATTTGGAGAAAGAAAGTATAAGAAATTTTTTGTATATACAAATTTCTTTGTCCTGACTGACTGATCATTGTGTAGGTCAAATGGTAAAACCTAGATACCTGAAACTTTCACACAACATAGGAAATTTTATGGTGCAATAGAAAAGAGTTTTGTGAAATTCGATCTGTTCACACTATGAGAAAATTGCATAGTACTAAAAACAGTTTTATTTCTTAAGATATCTGAACTAAACGAACTGATTAGCTTTTTTCTCTAAATCTTGACACTTCCGTCAAATCTGGCTTTTCTCCGCCCAATCAGACATTTTTCCAGCCAAACCCGGCGATTCTCCCACCAAAGCTCACTTTTATTTTAATAACAAAAGTAAGAATTTTTCACCAAATCTAACAACTTTCCGGAATTAATATTAACAATTTATTTAATTATAGTTTAAGTTAAAGATTTTCTCAATAGTCTTTTTTTAATGCTCGTAAGTAACACTTCTACAATCGAGTTCAAGCAAATTATATTTATAAGATACAATCGCATATATGTGTGTACAACATGGCAATGATGATCTAATGATCTTGTTATTGCGTGTTATGTTTTGATTTATTGTCCTATATTCGTATAACAATTGAGAAAGTGAAACAGCACACATAACAGAAAACAAAGCACACACAAAACTTTAACTATCGTAGCGTTTTGCATATACAAGGTGGCGCAAAAGAAGTCACCCTATTGGAAGATGCTCTCATTTTTGCAAATGGCCGCCAATGTCAAATCTGTTTTGACATTTGTGGACTAGACAGATACAGAATACAAGTGAATAAGCCATGGAGCGATCCACTCCCCAAGAACGCGGAATAATTGTGTCTATTTCCGTTTCCGGGTCGCTTAATTTCGCGTTTTGGCGATTTGCACTGGCCCGCCAGATCGCCCGATTTAACGGTCCCGGACTTCTTTTTATGGGGTTTTTTGAAGTCCCGTGTTTACATCAACAAGCCTGAGACCTTGGAAGCCCTCAAGGAAAATATCCGACACGAATGCGAGAATTTATCGCCCGAAACGCTCGCCGAAGTGATGGAAAATGCCATAAAGAGCCCGAATGGCAATCAATTGTGACGGCGCCCATTTGTCCGATATCATCTTCTCGACTTAACACAATTAATTCTAAAGGTCTAAATAAACATAATCAAAAAACAGAATCGAAGTTTTTCATTTAGAAAAAAATAAGAGCCAAACAACATCGGACGACTTCTTTTGCGCCACCTTGTACATATGTGTGTTTATATAAAAGAATAAATACACACTCGGTCAAAACAGCTAAGCCTGCATTAAACAATGAAAGCATTGGGTGCATTAAGCAGGATTTTCTATCCGCAATCGCTGCTTCATTTGTGATGGATTAGTAATCAGTAACTGCTAAATGGCACGATACGTCGACGATACTAATAGAAATAGATAAATAGAAGCAGATAGAAATAGTTTGCTCAAATTGCCATTAACATATCGTATTAACGCAAAAAAAGCTTTTTTTTTGTAATTTTTTTTGGTGCTTTTCGGTAAAAATAAAGTGAAAGAAATGAAATTTTGTTGAGAGGGACCAATTTCCGTGATAAGAAAACCGATGCGAATAGGGTGAATGGCAAAATTCACCAACGGTGAAAAAGTGTAGGTGAAAAACGCCCTTGTGACGTGAATTACCATTATCCAAGAAAAAAGATCGAGTTATGGAGGCTTCGAGTTAGGGAATTTAATTTTTTTTATTTTTAAAAGAAGCTATAAATCAGGGGTGCCCATCGCCTATGCACACAATGCACATTTGTTTTTGTAATGCACATGGGATATGGGAATATAACAGAATACACATAGGCAAGGAATTCTTGCACATTGAATTTTACACAAACAACTTGCAGCAAAATAAGAACAACTTTTTCATTTCTGCTGTCCATCCATTTTCGGCGCAGGCAAAACAAAAACAATTGCATTGCGTCGGCTATCTTTTGCTAATCCGAATGTAATTTGTTGTTGTCTTATCGTTTTGTGTACACTGGAAAAGAAAAACTTGACTTCGCTATCAAACTTGTGATGTGTGTGACTTTTTGAAGAAACATATTTCTATTTTTTTTGTTTCTCTGTAAAAAAAAAGTTCGCTACAAGTATGCGTGTGATATTTTGTATTTGTATTAGTGCGTGCAAATCCATAAGGCAGCTTTGGTAACCCCTGATATAAATTCATTTATGTTAAATTGTGAACTTTTTAGTTTTTTTTTCTTGTAGGACTTACAATCTCACTTAAAAAATTAAAATCAGAAACTAGTGACTAAAAACTCATACATTCAAATTGCGATCTATTAAATTTTTTTTATCGTTAAAGTTATAAATAATTCAAATTACTTACTCTTACTTCAACTTTTAAATTTTCTCTTATTCTTCAAGCTAAACAGAACTTTAAAAATCTGACATTAGCTTCTAATAATTATTTTTTCTATATTATTTTCTAAAAAAAAGGGCTTTTAGTTAGCCCTATATAGTAGTGATCATCACTTGTAAATTGTGTCTTTCCCAAAGCTATTTCACCAGCCTATACAATTGTTAATGCAATATTTTTTTATGCTTATCGATAGAAATATAACACGGTCTAGAACAAAAATCTATGGTAATTTTGTTTCACAACTGATGCGAATTATGTGAATGGCAAAATTCACTGACGGTGAAAAAGTGTGGGTGAAAAAATATCATGGTAGGCGGCTTTAAGTTATTCAAGCTAAAATTCTTCAAAGTTTTCTGACAAATCTAAAATTCCGTGTGCACTTTATGAGCACAGGGTCTTATTATCAAGTTGTTTTTAAAACATGTAATGGCCGTGTAATGATTAGTTTGTTCTATTACCTATGTTAAATTTATTGATTATTGATTTTTCCGACGACCTTACTTTTAAATCGTGGATCAAAAGGTTTCTTGTTTTGACAAATAACATGTTCTAATAATTTCATTCAGCTATCTAAAAAGATTCTTCAATCGCACAAAAAATTTACAGAACGATAACGTCATTCATTTGTCAAAACCCCTATATCATTCAAAATAAATCATATTTGTTGTAGTTTTGATCACTTGGTTTTCATATTTCTTTTATTATTAGCATTCATCAGCTTCATTATCATAGTTGAATTTTCTTTTGAGGGTATTTGTTTGTATGTTATTATTTTTTACAGAGACAAAAAATATTTGGTAAATTAAGTACTTTTCATAAATCCGTTTCAACTGCTTTTTACATTAAGCACAACTATAGATATGGTTGAGTTACAAACTAGATAGCAAAAAATATTACAATTAATACAATACGTTCGTTTACAAACTGACTTAAATAGGCTAGGCTAGGCTAGGCCAATCTTAAGGGGTAGACACTTAAACACTAACAGAAGTCTTATATCACACGCTTACAACGCTTCCAGATCACCGGGGAGATCTGAGTCTAATACAACCGTTTCGAATCATTTGTAAATCGAAACCCACTCAAATCGAACTGAACCGGGTGCACAAATCGGTGGACCAGAGCAGAAGGAGGAGAAGCCGCAGCTGGAGGACAAAACAGCAGCAGCAACCACGTCAATTGTACCCAGAGTCAAGGTCGAACATCACAGCACAACATCCAAAGAGGCATCCCTTGGAGGCTTGTCATGTGTATGTGTGGTTTGATCTTGTTGTTGTTGATGGGTCTAGTTCATGTTGTTGTTCTAGGTTCGTGGGCTGTGCGGCCCAAATGTGTTGTTGTATCTTGTTCGTAAAGTCTATTTAATCGTCTTTTCATTCTTTCTCTTTTTTTGTTTTATGGCTTAAACTAAGTTAAGAGAGTTCGTTGAGTTCGTACAAACTAAGTTCGTCATCACGTTAGTCGTTTTTAAAATTGATTTCTGAATCTCTATCGTTATCACGTTCTGCATAGCAATGTGGAAATGGTATGGTAGGCATATGGTTTGATATGGAATATGTTATGGAATGTTTCTCAGTGTGTTTTGTGAAGAAAGGGAATTTAGTTAGATTTAGATCCATTCATAACCGTTACGCTTACGCTTTTCAATGCTGCAAAGAGAAGTGAGAGAAAGAAGTTCATTTCACCAATTTAGTAACCGTGATATGAATGATAATCATGATAGTTAAAATCATGCTCCACCTCATGGTCATGCTCATGATGTTCCTCGATGGGTGCCGAGTATGAGTGATGCGACTGATGATGGATGGGCTCATGATGATGCTCATGCTCGTGATGATGCTCCTCCTCGATGTGCTTGTGCACAAACTCGGGCTCCTTGTAGTGGACGTGCTTCTCGTGATACTCGGGCACATGCTTCTCAATGTGAACATGGACGGGCTTCTCCACTGGGATCTTCACGGGGTACGGCACGTGTTTCTCCACCTTGACTGGCACTTCCTTGATCACGGGGTAAGGTGCGGGCACATGGATTTTCACCTCGTACGGCACTGGCTTGTCGACATGCACGGGCACGGGACGATCGTAGGGCACATGGACGGGAACTGGCACCTTCTTGATCACTGGCACTGCCACCGGCTTGTCAACATAGTGAGGCACTGGCTTGTCGATGTAGTGTGGAACTGGCTTCTCGACGGGCACCTTCACGGGGTAGTGGACGACCTTCTCGACGGGATAGGGCTTGTCGACATGCACGTGCTTCTCTACGTTGTAGTGGACGATCTTCTCAACCGGGTAAGGAGCTGGGACATGGACCTTCACAGGCACATGGACCTTCTTCTCGACTGGGTAGGGTGCGGGCACATGAACCTAAAGGGTTTGTACTGGTTAGAACAGGCGCCTAGTGTCTGACAAGGAAGGAGCTATACCTTGACGGGCACAGGACGATCGTAGGGCACATGGACGGCCACGGGAATCTTCTTTTCGACGGGATATGGCGCTGGAACCTCATAAGGCACTTTCACGATCTCCTTAACCTCATAGGGCACATGCTTGACCACGGGATAAGGCTTGGGTACCTTGACCTTCACGGGCACATGCACATGTTTCTCGACAGGCACATGGACAATTTTCTCGACTGGGTAGGGTTGGGGCACCTTCTTAATGACCGTCAGTGTCTTCTCCTCGTGCACTGGAAAGTGTGGCACATGATGATGATGGTGATGGTAGTCCTCATAGTGATGCAGTCCACGTTTCGACTTCGTGGTATCATCACTCACAGCCTCCTCGGCCTTCTTCTCTGCGGGCTCAGCTGCTGTCTTCTCCGCGGCGGCACTCTTCTCTTCCTCAGCTTGTGCACAGCTGGTAGCCAGCAGTAGCACCAGAGCGAGCGTTGTCGCCGTACTCTGAAAGGTTGACCAAATCGAAATTCGTGTTACGCCTTGGGGGATTTCATATATTCATATATTGGGGAAAGTTTAGACTCAAAAATTAAAGATTGACTTTATTATTAGTATTCAGTTCATGGAATCTAAGTATTGTTTTCGAGTATTCGATCGGCTGAGGACCAAGTATTTATTTTTATTTTATTATTTATATTTTTTTTATAGTATTATTCATTAGTTAGCTTCAATTTTAAATACAGTATCCTTGAGATCACTTCTGAGTATCACACTAATTAGTAAGTGTAGAGTCGTATCTTTTTATTATGAGGAATTTAGAATGATTTCAACATTCTGTCACTCTTCAATTGGAGAGTTCTTGACGGTCACTACAAATCACTTCACTTCACTGGGATCCTTTTCCATACATACCATCAACTTCATGTTGCTGGTGTATATATCCTCGAGGATGTTGGTGTTGTGGTTTGAGGGAAACCGTCGAACTGTGTCCCGTTAGCCGATAATTTGTTTTTACTCTCTACACGATCCGTACCACTCTACACTCTGCGATGGTTAACGGGTTAATGATGCCAACTGCAGCGCCTGCCTGAACTTTTATACTCTTAAGACCAGCGAGTGAATGAATGTAGCGACGAACGACTCCGAAGCCGAGCTCAAGCCGCAACAGCAACAATAACAGCAGCAACAACATTGCAACAAAAGCAATAACACCTTAAGCTTTAGTATAATAATAATCGCAATAGCTCCAAAACACATGAGGCGAATGGTGAATGGTTCGTGGCCGTTGTCGTCATTCGCGTCGTCGGATTTCGCTGGATGGTTGCTTGGTTTGATCGGTTGGCTTGCTGAATTTCGGAGGCGCGAACTCGAGGCAGCCAGGTGGCAAGCGCCGCCAAATGCAGCAATTGCAACAAGTAAACTCATCATGGCCGAGGGGGAGGGAGGCAGGGGAAGGGGAAGGGGAAGCACTATGGATGCGTGCCATTTTGTTGTTTAATTCAACTACCGCCAGTTGCCGTTCGCTGCTGTAGCTGTTTTTGTTTTGTGGTTTCTTAAGTCTTTTACCACCACAATCCCCAATAGTAATATGCTACTACATTTTTGTGAGTAATTGAATAATACCTAATATCGCTATATGAGACGCCTGAAGACTTCAAATTTAGCACTTTTATGGCTGTAAATTTTATAATTTGCTAATTGGTTATCCTAATAATAATAATATATAGTTATTTATATTGTGTGTGCAAATTATATTGGATTTACTCTATAGGTATTTAAATTCTGACCTAAATAACACAATCATATAGGTTACATTTGTATAAACAATTTTTTTTCTCTGTTCACTGATAGATGAAAAATGTTTGGAGTAGATCAAATTGCAATAATTCGTTGATTTTTGAGAAAAATATAAATGTTAATATCATTATTCTAAGATATGCGATGATTGTTTAGATTTTCAAAATAGATTTTCTATGAAATCAATTTTGGATATACTTAATCCATAATTCGTACAAAAAATCGAATAACAACAGCAATTTAATAGCAATAGATTTAGGTTCTCGCATACACGCGACACTATTGTCGTAGATTGGAAAAACAATTTAATAAGTAACCAAGAAAAAATTTTACTGAGGAAAAAAGAAAATATTCACGTATTCTACGTATAAAACTTAGGTATATGTCATCTTGTTATAATTATTTTAATTTTCAGTTTGTGCAAAAGAAACGTAAGTCTTGTCAATTTTCCAGTCGATTAGTGGAGATGAACCCCATATTGAAAATTGATAATAATGTCCGACAGATTTAGATACTTTTTGAAATTTCCAGAGCTTACGTCCTTCGTAGTACCCTATTTTTTAATTATACGAGTATATCATTCGTAAGAAAAATTTAAATTTGACTGCAAGTTTAATAAATTTGATGTAAACAAATCGTGCAACTTCCTAACCCAAAAAGAGACACTGAATAACTGAGACTTTAGCTTTTAAATATTAGTCAGATGATAAATTACTATTTTTCATGTTGGAATAATGGAATCAGCCGAAACTTATTTTTTCTCTTTGGGATTATCATTTAATGCAGCACGACTGCAGTTTACCCTCTGCTCTTTTGTTGTCCTCTGCTTTCAGTTGTCCTCGGTCATCTGTCAACTGAGTCAAGAGATCAATTGCAATTGCAGTCCTTTTACTTTTACAATTACGTGGACATTCACTTGACCAGGCCAAACTTTTGACCAGTTCCACTTACCAGATGCCCACAAATCGAGAGCCAGGAAAGCAGGTGTCCAATATGGAAAAAAATGTTTGTCAACCAAGTGAGTGTGTCACTCGGTCATTCGCTTGTGTGTTGTGTCATATGGGTGTGTGTGTGTGTGTGTGTGTGTGTCTGTGTGTGTGTAGGGGCTTGTTGTGCGGTCAGCAACCATAACCTAAGACACTGGCAACAAGTTTGGGGCGTTAACTCGTTTCAATTTCATATTGTGGGTCGTGTAATTGACGCCCCAGAAGAAGCAGACGAAGAAAAAGAAGACGAAAACTTTGGTTACCTTCCTCGTTATTATGTCAATGGGTCTGGTCGCTCTACATACACATGTACGTTTGTGTGTGTGTGTGTGTGTGTGTGTGTGCATTGTACGAGTCTGGGAGAGACTCGGTTACGAGTTGTTGTTGTTACTGTTGCTGTTGCCGTGGCCTGTTGCATGCAACTTTCGATTTAGTTTCATTCGCATTGCTTGCATGTCTTGACCACATTGTGTTCAATATAATGTATGGCATAGAAAGAAAGAGAGCGAGACAGACAGAGCGAAAGAGACAAGGATAGACGGAGGCTGCCGTTAGACGTTCCAGCTGATTATGTCATAAGTTTGCACGGGGGCGCCGCCGACTGTTTGCTTTGATAGACAGACAGACAGACGGTTTCGAGTGCTTATAAGCGCCATTGTCTTAAATCCGACATTGCAATTACACACTTCCTTGAATCATTTATAAGACATAAACATATAATACACGTACGTGCTCATAGATACACATATTGACAACATTTACTTATCGGTTGATTTTTGTTTTTTTTTGAAAGCATTGTCAGCTTGATTATCAGCTTGTCTGCAGCCTGACCTTGTCTTATTTATGCATACATAGATAAATTTAGCTTTACATTAATATTTTAATATTTTTCTTATACTATTTTTATTTGGTCAATTTCCAAGACTCGGATGTCAACAAAAGTGTCAAAGATAAAGCAGCTGTCGATTAATCATCATTGGAGGCGTCTTCAATTCGCATTTGCATTTGCATTTTTATTTGAGAGCTGCCGCTTTTGATTAAGCCTTTGATTTGTGTAACAATTTATTGTCGACATGCGCATTCCATTCCATTTCGTTCCCATTGATGTCAGCTGATCTCGCAAATGGGCCTGACGAGGCCTTAAAGCCACTCAAAAACTGACAATTATGACATTTTATGTGCCATTTTACAAAGGCCTCTGCTCAACAGGGCTTGTAACTGTTCATGTCTTTTTCTACGTTTATTGTTACTTTTCTTTTTATATACAGATATACATAATATATACTCTTTTGGGTAAACACTGCAGGGTTCATTGCGTTTCTGGTCAAGGTCGTTGCCTGTCATTTGTCGGCTGTTGCGGTTGTTAACGTGGCCAAGTACTGCAAACATGGCCTACAAATTGTCTCTTTGCTTATGTAGTTTGTTGCACTTGGTGCGGTTTTTGAAAGGTTTCTGCTTACATATTTAATAGCTAGTTTTTTTTTGCTAGAGTTCCCAAAAAACACAAAAAATTTTGAATTACAATTTGTATTAATAATATACTTAGATGTAAAGTCTATCTGATTTAAAGTTTGAGTGCAATATATATGTTCAGAGTTTTGAAACTGCAATTTAAAGTTAACTTGGTAATAAAATAAGGCTTGTCTTGCCCCTTAATTAATGGTTAATGGAAAACTGGCTAAACAATTGATTGAACAGGTAAATCAGCCACGAATTGTAAACTGCAATCTTAATCTCAGCCCTTTCAATCAGTTGCCGTTTCATGACATTGAAGCATATAAAAGTCGCTGACTTGATTTGTTTTGACTTGAAAGTGATAATCACGGCAATTGAATGGACGGACGGACGGACAATCGGACTGACGTCTATAGTTTAATCACTTCTTGGCTGAGGTCTGTCTAACTGCTGGTTAGCGAAAAGAGGTCAATGGCAAATACATTTGAACTCTTGCGGTGCGTCTCTGTTTTATGACCCACTCGGTTCCATTGTGCGCAGATTGTTGTTAACTTGGCCAAATTGTCACGCGCCGTTGAATGCTGCGCCCAATTGATCAGCCAAGTTGATGGCAGCTGATCGGTTGAGTATCTGAGCATGAAGTCCACTTAATCTTGCTGTGGTTGTGCTTTACAGATCTCTTAAGGCTAGCAACTGATAAATAAGGAAGTTGGTTTTTTCTGCCCGTTGGTCATTGGCCTAATACCACAGTCACAGCCAACTGCAAATCTATGCAAATTTTAGCCATTCAAGCCAGAAAAACCAGTCAAAAAACAATTTATTATCATTATAATTCCGCCTCTGGAGCTGTGCAGCTGTTTTCCCAGTCTTAAGCCAGTTGAACCGCTCGGAAGGAGTTTTCCGGGTGGCAGCTTGACCCATTGACTTACTATAGACATCATGCAATTTGCATTCAAATTAGAAGAAACCACTCATAAGTATGTATATTTAGCAACTTCTACAACTTGATTGTTGTTTTGTCATTCGATGCATTTGCTGGCGAGTTATTTTCAAAATAAACTCGTTTAGTTTTTCCTAAGTTTTTCTTTCCTTGGCTCATAATTACAACAATACTCAAACAGTTGGCAATCAAATGCCAAGCAAATGCTGTTGTTGCAGTTGCTTTTCGTGTAAATTGCGTAAATTGAATAAACATTATGCTATGAAGTCGACTCTCGCTGTACATTTTGTAAATCTACTTGGTAGTCTTTGTTTTCGGCATTGTTTCTCTTTTTGGTTACTGTTTTTGGCCGCACTGAAGCGTAGAAGCAATTTGTTTTGTGTAGCAACGAGAGGTGTATGAAAAGTATTTAGAAACATTAATTGAGAATATAGTATTGAGAAATATTTTAATAAGAGCACGAACAACATTTTTTTACTCGCTTTTAAAAACCATATAGCTCCTTATTTTTTTATAAGTATAAATATTATAAAACTGTTTGTTTTTATTTATAAAAAAAAATTGTTTTGATTCTACACAAAGAACACATTTTACTAGCATCTAAAGCGTTTGATTATTAGTAATCAATGGGACTTTATTCTAACAAAGTTAATTTAAATTTTCCCTTCCATATTCTTTCAGACTCCCCCTCTATAGTTTTTAAATGATATATAGAGCGAACTGTAATTAGGTAGCTCTCAAATGTTCGTAAATTAACGAATGCACAAATAAAAAAATAAAACATAAAGTAATTAAACTCTTGCTTAAGCTGCAAGCAATAAATGATTTTCGTCTGAAAACGATTTGCACAGTAATATTTAAAGAAAATGTAGAAGTTAATTAGAATTGCAAAATAGTATAGAATGTCTGTTAATTGTCCCGTATATATAATTTATGACCAATAAAAGTTCATTAATATATGAATTTTCTTAGCAAACATTAAAAAAATGATTTCAATTGAAGAAACACTTCCTCTAAAATAAAAGGCGATGGCAACAAGCGAAGCAAGTGAAAAATAAGTTTGAGAAATGAATACATTAAAAGTGATTTAATATTGGCATAGAGCTTAAGTTACGCTATCATAAATAATGGGAAAACAGGTCAGCAAAGCAAATAAAGGAGATGTATTGCTATCAAACCGGTATAATTGAAATCAATGAAATTACACAGCCACATTTAATGTTATTATTAATGATAATAAGCACTAAAGAAATCTGTTAATCTTCATTGGCGAATTTGGTAGCTTATGAAGTAGGGAGACATTTCCAAAATTTCTACATTTTTCAAATTACAGTATATGCCAATTACGGCGTTATTCATTTTAGCAATTTTCAATTTACATTCAGCCTAACACAAAACTGTTTTGACTCTCATGAATAATACCTTGTGCTAAATGATAGTAAAACTTAGCAGCTCACTGTTGAAATATATTTACGGAAAGTACATATATCAGTTAAGATAATGGATAATAAATTCTTCCGTATCCCATACTCATTTTTTGAGTGACATGTGTTACATTCTTACTTAAGTATAATTTTTCTCTTTTTTTTTAGTGTCTCAATAAAATAATATTAAATCGTTCCCATTGTACAGTAATCTTTAAGAAACTACTCTATGATAAATGCTGATAAATTAGCGGCATGCTTTACAACGCTCACCGACTGAGACACAGTCCTCGGTCTGTTTTGCTTTGTCGGATTGGCAACTATTGCAACATATTTGGCAAATTTCTTTGCAACCGAAAAGTTGCTGCAAAAGAAATTGCAAGTCAATTACCGCTAGACGGTCTGCTTGGCGCCATGACGCAACCGCCACATGTGGCAGTGGCGTTAGCGTCAACGTCAGCGTCAACGTCGTCGTCGTCGTCGACGTCATCGCACAGCGCTAATTGATTGCGTCTGAGCAACGCAGTTGTTGCATTCACTTTTTTTTTTTTAAGTTTTTATTTTTGGGTCGCGCCATTCTCCATTGGTGTCTGCCACATGCCACACACAAAAAGACTACTTGAACTGCCCGCAACTTTAGGACAAGATCAATGCTGTGCGTTGGTCAGCTCAACAGGTTCTGGCCGCAACCAGAAACGAAAGACTTCAGCAACGAACTTGAATCATTTTTCTTTTTTTTTTATTTCGCTTTCTTGATCCATTTGTTATTGCAATTAATTGTGTTGCATATGGGTTGTGATCTCATTTACTTTGCGTTTATGTTCATTGCTCTCGATTAAATCTTGCATAATTTGAACGCATTTCGCTTTTTGATTTGTTTGCAAATTCGCTTTTAGCTGAATTAGGCGAGATAATGACATTACAAATTGTGTGAGTGTGAGTATTTAGGCTTTTAGGGTTTGCTTGTTATAATTTTGCTGTTACATTAACCGATGGATATAGGCGACGCACATTTTACAGTCTTGCTTTGTTTTTATGCTTCGAACTTTTAAAATTAATAATCAAGATTCGTTTTATATAAAAATTGGTAAAATCCTAAAAAAATGTATCTTCTGGATGTCGTCGAAACGAAGGATTTAACAAGTAAGAATTCTGCAGTTGAGGTGCTCGACCTGTTTCCTCACAGCATTTCTATTCAATCTCTGTAAATAAAATAAATAAAAACAAATGAAGCAAATAATAAAAATATACATAATTATTATTCCAAAAACGACAAGCCTTCCTCGACTTGATGTTGAGTATGCCAAAAGTTTTAAATTTTTAAATAAAGTGTTAACACAAATTTCAGCATGCATTTATTACAAATATGCTCATTTCAGCGATAAGGAATCAATGATATCAGCCGGATCGAAATGAAAACTCAGGATTATAAAAATAAGGAAAAGGCGTAATATCTGTAGCTTCAGATTCGGTTGTGCTTAGGTTATCCTCTGTTGTTTCCCTAATGCGTACACACAGGTCTCTTGGCTCATTGGGTTCAAATTCAATGGAGGTGGTCGTGTATCCCGGGAGGCATTTGCAGACATTGGGTGCCACACATGAGGCGAATGTGAAGCAGCTGTCCTGGCAATGTGGTGCACAGTAGAAGCCTAGACCTTCGGGTCCAGGCAACTTGATGTAGCCAGGAGCACACTCCCATTCCCCTGGCCGCACACAGCGGCCATTGTCCGGAATATCCTGTGCACAGATGGGCTGGCAAGTGTTGAAGTTGTCGAAGCTGATGGAGTTGTTGGAGTAGCCGTCGTTGCATTGACATTGTTCTGGCCTGATACAGCTACTGTGTGCGGGACAACCTGCTCTGCAAACTGGCTGGCAGAGTCCAAATTGGCTTTTGGTGTAACCAGCGACACACTGACACATGTCCTGATTGGAACTTGCATCCGTGTCACATTCACACGTTTCAGGGCCAACACAACGGCAATGACCACCGCATCCTTTACCGCACTTGGGTTGACAAAGTGCGCCATTTGCCTTTTGCTCATAGCCAGGACAGCAAAAATGCGGTACTTCAATTTTGCTACTGACCTGATGAGCATACAGTTGTTACAGCTGCGTAAATAGTTTCGTTAATTACAATAGTTACCACATTCTCGGCGTTGCCAGGAGTACTTAATAGTTTAAGTAAGTTGCTCAGATTGACATAGTTCACAGTCCTCTTTATGCTGCACAGATGGGCATCAGTAGCCAGAAACTCTGTTGTGTCTTTGACACATAGTCCACTCGGTGCCACATGATAGTTCATCTGGCATTCACACAGTCCCGATTCTCCGCAGAAACTATTCGCACCGCAGTCGTCGGGGCATATTTTGGCGACACAATCCCCGTTCACCATTTCGAATCCTTTAAGGCACTCGCAGAATTTCCCATCACGGCAGTAACTATTTGCAGTGCACGTCATCTCACAGAGTCGCTGACAGGATCCGTTCACTTTCTCGTATCCCATTATGCATTCGCAGACATTTGGCTTCGAGCAGAAACTGTTTTCATCGCATTTTTCCGAGCACAGAGGCTCGCACGGATCATCATCGGTTTGCCTGCCATATCCGTTACAGCAAACATGACGAATTTCCGTTTTGAATGTCGACTGTTGATAAAAAATTTGTGTTTACTAAATGATCAGGAAGAACGCAGTCGATTACATACCGGATATGGAGTGGGCAGTTTCAGATTGAATTCCTTAAATGCCTGCTCAAGCTGATTCCATCCGAAGTTGTCTTTCGACTCCACTTCCACTTGCTCCACTTTGGTGCACAGATTGGGATCTTTTTTGGGAACACAGACACTTTTCGCATCCATTTTATAGCCCGCTAAGCATTCACAGATCTCCGGCAAAGCGCAAAAACCATTCTGCCCGCATCCTCTGCTGCATTTTGGTTGGCAATTATCAATGGTTCCTTCGAAGCCGAGACAGCATTCATATTCGAGCTTCGAATTCGATTAGAAAGGGGAAACTATGAGCTTGTGTGAACTACATCTCTTAAGTTGTGACTCACCTCTTTTTCTCCCAATATTACTTCAAAGTCAAACTCATTCGTCGCACAAATATTTTTGAATTTCGATAGTTCCGAGGCCGCAACACATCCCAGAACTAATTGAAAAAATACCCAGAGTAACTGTCGCATAGTCAAAGGCTGAAAATCTTTTAAACAAAGAAAATATAACCGGATAGCAGCACTTCTAGAATGGAATTGAATCGCATGTAGCCTGAGGCTGACTCTCATTTTAGCATCACAACGTTTTTATGTGCGAATGATAAGCATTATACTATAAATATAGTCAGTCATATCGCAAAGTAACAAACATGTAGTCAGAATTAAAAACTCACACAAATTATGTTAAAGAAAACAAGTAAACACTTTGTAGTTGAGTCCCGGACAATGAAACACCCGGTATTTTATATACTGATCCGATTCAGATACGGTTCACATCAAGATCAAGTACTGAGACTAGTGGACATGACTATATCAGCTTGACTTTATCCTCTGCAATGGTATAATGAGATGGATAAAATGCTGTCTCTGTGGAAATTTTAATTTAATGAATTTTATTGTTGCACATATTATATATAAATTTCATTATTTTCAAAAAGGAATTAAAAATATTTACTGCAAATTATACAATATGGAAATAGCACACATTAAGGGAATAGAAAGTTTGTTAAGCTCAGAGCTTTTAGAGACCATCGAACTTTGATCGACAGCATCTGAATTTGGGTCTTGTTCTGCAGTAGTCACTATTGGCACAGGTTGGCAGCCCTCGCCCTCTACCTCTGAAAGCTGATAGCCATCGCAGCAAACCTCACGGGGCTCTAGTTTAGTTTTTATCTGCGGAGTTAAAGGAATTCATTACTGGTATATTTTTTATTTTAACTATTTGAACGTACAACAAGTCTCATTTCGCCCTTCACATCCAAATCTCTAAGAAGTGACTCAAAGTCCCCATACGCATCCATGGGAACACGCTCTGTCACGGAATAAGATACTTCCACATCTCTGATACACATATGAGGATCTTCGGAACATTTCACAAAATGTGCACATTGACTGAGTAACAACAAAATCCAAAGCTTGGACATTTCTCGAATTAAGCGTCTCGCGATGATTACAATAAGGCGTACAAAAGTCAACTAAGTTTCGCAATTTTTACAAATAAACATCTAAGCTCTGCATACTGTTCAAGTTCACTTTTGATAAGTGTATTCAAAGTAAATTTGTTTTTGGACAAGCTCTTGATATCAGCAAACTTAGTACATAATGGGAGCTGAATCATTCATGAATTACATTTCGACAGATAAAGAACAATTATGTTTTAATTTTATCTATAGTTTATTTGAATCATTTAATATTTCGACATTTTTAATAATGCTGGAATACAAATTGCTACTAATCTTTAAATGATTCAGAAAATAATCCAACACGGGCTTCAAGTTCGTTGCCATTTTCATGTTCGTTATTTATATTTAGTATTCTCTTTCGCCGTATGCAATACCACGACAATAGAGTTATCACGACTATCATAGTTAGTACTAAGGAAGCGACAATTATTGCAATCCATTTATTAAATCTTTTTGGCTCTTGTTGAGCTGATGCTCTTTGGGTAGCCATATCTATCGTGGAGGTCTCATCCGTGTCGGTCCAGGTCACAGTTGTGCTCTCAGTTGTTGTCTGAACTGGTTGGCAGCTTAAATCAGATTCATCCGATTTTTCATAGCCGGGACAGCAATCTTTGCGAGCCTCCAGTTTCGTTTTGACCTGTGCAAATATTGCTCAGTGTCTTGAATATCAAATTGAATACTTAAATAGTTTTTCCTTTACTTACCACACTTCGCATTGCGCCTGGAATATTCAATCTTTTGAAATCTTCTGCAAATCGGCCATAATCTTGCAAGGGAGTACGTTCCGTTACCGTATACCGAACTGTCACAAATTTCTCGCACAAGTGCGGATCTTCAGTTTGAAGTAGTGCATATGGCAGAAAAGCCAGTACAAATACTATGGAAAGTTGATACATTTCGTGCGGTCCTTACAGTGTTGCACTTAGAACTCAACTGAATTTGATATTTAAGCACTCGCAACACATAACTGGACCACTGATTCCAATATGAGTTAAACTCAATTTATATATTGTAGTACTAAGTACTGCCCATGAGCAAAAAATGGTGTTGTGAAATAAACCTTTGTATATTGTACATGTGAATAAATGAGTGTCTATTTTACACCATGGGTTGCATAGTGTTGGGCTCATTGAAATGAAAATATAAAGTTAATGCTTAGTATATACAAGAACATAGCATACTTTTAGTAACAATATTAAGTATTTAAATGAAAGCTCAGCTTTAAGTCGAGCTGTACAGTTGTGACAACAAGAAAAGCTTTATGTCAGCTTTAGCAAAACTCTTCTATTTGATGGATTGTAAGTAGGTTCCAATAGTTTAATTATAAAGAAAAAACTAAGTCTTTGAACTTACGCGAAAGTTTTGTGAATGATCATTTATTTGAATAATAATTATGAATTAATTTATTATTCTGTGAATTAACCGTTCTCTTTGTGAGTTTATTTCAACCAAGTGCTGATATTTTCAAATGATGAAGGTTGCTTTTTTTCAACGTTTTATGTTGGAAATTAGTTATATCAAATGAATCAATCACTTGAAACAATATTTAAATACTTGTTTGTTGGTATAGTACCCGCTATAGACTTCTGCCAAATAGAAAGTTCGCTAACAAACGAAACTCCCATTTTTAAATGGTAATAAAACTTATGAAATATGAAAAAAGGAATTTCGTCATTTAATAAACTTATGTGATATAAAATCATATGTAATAAAAATTGTATTTGGTTAAGAAATTCACTTCACTGAAATTATCATTAGTTTTCGAAATATTCATGGAATTAGAATTAAGTGTTTTTAATGTTTCCCTTTGACTTGTTTTTGCCCCATATGCAATAGCTGTAATAAAATGATTAGCATGTCTTAGACTTGCAAAAGGATTACGTACGCCAAAAATTTGATATAAACCTTTATTTTGTTGTGGTTATTTTATTAGGTTGCGTAAGCGTTTGCAATTCATTGCAAAATATAATCATGTTTTTAAAAACACTTGTTTAATATTCTATCATTTTGTTCTTTCTTTAGATTCACAATACTATTGGCGTAGATCAGTATTATAATCTTTTATTTGGTTAATTTTACATACCAATTTTTCAATGATCATTAAGCAAGCCAAATACTCAAACTTTGGTTTTTGAATAAATAAATATATAAATACTTTTTTTTAATTTTCTTTTTATTTACATTATTAAATATGTACAAAAATTTCATAGAATAGAAATTGACATGAAAAAGTCGAAGGAGCAACTTATTTTTTGTTTTTCCGTCTAGAAAGAACTGTACATAAGAGGGCGAGTGACATAACAAATATAAGCAGGACAAACAGATGCGACTTGGGAGATTGTTGGCAAGTTCCCAAAGGATTCCGTCCAGGGAATCCCTTGCGGGAATGTCGCATTAGATTAGATGTTGCTTCCTCCTAGAATTTCGATTGGTATCACAAACTAAAACTAAATTGTAAGTCGTACATTGAGGGTGCGGGTTCGGGTTTGAGTTCGGGATTGGGTTCCAGTGTTGGTCCTTGTAATTGCAATTTTTAAATGGATAATTTCGACAGCAATTGATACGCTCGCCTTCACCCGAGTTCAAAGTTGATGGCCCTCGATAGCGTTAAATTGATCTACTTTTTGTGGAGGTAACCGCCGTGGCTGGAGGTGCCGTACGAAGAGATGCCGTGCTCGGAAATGCCATGGCCGCCGTACGAGGAGATACCGTGTCCAGAGTGGCCGTATGAGATTCCAGGTCCGGAGATGCCATGACCGGAGATGCCATGACCGGAGATGCCATGACCAGAGATGCCATGGCTGTAGACAGCTGGGGCAGCAACGGTGTGGGTGATGGCAACAGCGGGCTTCACATGGCTCTCAACGTGGACGGGAACGGGCACTTTCACCTCATAGGGCACTGGGCGATCCACATGGATGGGCACCTTCTGGATCACGCGCTTCTCGACGGTGTAGGGCACTGGCTTCTCGACGGGCACTGGGTAGGGCTTGGGCACATGGACGGTGTAGGGACGATCGACTGGGATCTTGACTGGGACCTTGACGACCCTCTCGACTGGGTAAGGCTGTGGCACTTCGACGGGCACCTTGACGATCTCCTTCACTTGGTAGTGGACGATCTTCTCGACTGGGTAGGGCTGTGGCACTGGCACCTTAACTGGGTACGTGACGGTCTTCTCCACGGGGTAGGGCACATGGCGCTCCACCTGGTAGGGCACCTGCACGGTCTTGATCACAGTGTTGGTGTGCACTTGAGTGGGCAGATGGGCAACGGCGGGTGCAGCAATGGCACCGTGTCCACTGCTCAGAATGGCACCACCACCATACGATGATGGACCATAGCCGTAGCCGGTGTGGCCAATGCCGCGCTTCTCCTGCTTCTTCTCAGCTGTCGCGCTGCTCTCGGCGGCGGGCACCACTTCAACCTTCTTGGCTGCCTCCTCGCTGGCACTAACAGCCAGCACGCACATAGCCAACAGGCCAACAATGAGCTGCAATGCAAAATGTTACCAAAGTGGGTTAGCCTATTATACAATACAATACCGGCAGCACTTCCGTCTGCTGTGTCCATAATTACAAATATGACAATTATACAATGCGTTGAAAGTGAACTGGCAAGCCATGCCATGTCTTGCCATGCCAATTACTCGGCACTGCGCCAAGTTCAAATTGATGGCTAATCATGTGCAACGGGGCGCATACGTGATGTGCAAGAACTTGTAATGTGTACAACGCTGCGCATGCGCAATGTACTACAATTTAAATAATAAAGCAAACGGCCTGAATAAACGAATTATATTTCTAAACATATTTTAATTTCCAAATAATTATTACAGTTATATGGCATTTGGTTTAGGAAATATTTAAGCAATAAGTTGTTTTTTTTTGCTCTTTTCATTATGAATTGTCAAATAATTATTATTTAATATTATAGTTATCTAGCATTTGGCTCAAGAAATATTTAAACAAGAATTCTTCTACCATTTTCATTTTTTAAGTACTATTATTGAGCATTAAAAATGTTTAAAATATAAATATTTAAAAGCATATTAACAAGTATTTTTTCAAAAAATAAAAGAATAAATTGCTTGCACTTTTAAAGATGTCTTATTTTTATTAAACTTTGCAATGTGGTTCTCTATCTTAAGAACAACTAAATTCTTAACACATTTGATTTTTAACGTAGCACGAAATTGTAATTAAAGTTTTATTTGAAAGCACAACATTTTGATGTAAAATTCATGATAATATACTCGAAATGCAGGCACTTAAGAACTTTCAACAGATTCTATCGATGTATATATTTAGTATTATTTGAAAGATGATTTATTATTTAGTACGCTTGAACACAACATACCATGGATTTCATTTTGCACTTTTATTAACTCCTTGACAGAGGCACTCAACTTAATTTGGCCGGGGCTTGTATGTCTCAACCAACCCACAACTGTTAACTGAATAATTTTGCACAGACATTGCGAGCTTTTATATGCCGATGCCCTCAGCTTTGATGCTGCTTTGCGATTTCTGCATTCGACGTCGAGATCTGTCACGCAGCCGCAGCAGCCTGAAACGTCAAGCAAAAGCTCGCTCTCTCTCTGCCAGTCAGTTGAGCTCGCTCTCTGTAAGCGTGACGCTCTCTTCGCTAAAGGAAATGCCCAACAGCCTATCGGTGTGTACAAAAAGAGCTTTCAGCAACTATGTGAGCTCACACGGACACTGTAGGTGTATAAATGTAATTCGTGTGAGCTGATCTTCAAGTGTGTGAGTGGGAATGTGTGTGAAGTCGTATCGGCTGGCGGGTCTGTAAACAGTTTGTGGTACCAAGTACTTAGTAAGCAACTGGGGGTACAAGATATTAAAATAGGCGCAGTGCATTTCATAGTTTAAATTCAAATTAAACAAATTAAACAAACAGATTAAAAAAACATTTAAATAATGTTCACGTTAGAAAAGATACACTTTTGCTTGATGAATCCCTCGGATATTTTAAAATTATAATTATTCAAAATATTTCTAACTTTCGATTTCGTATAAATTTTATATGTGAAATTTTGGGATCATAAAGTTTTCTGTAATTACTAATCCATAAGAGTTTATAATGTATTTAAAGTGCTCGAAAATGTTGAAAACCAATGCATTCTGTGATAAAACTTAAAACTGTTTTGTATAGTTGAATCATAAGATTAATTTTTAAAATTTTTGTATTTAGCTGGTTTAATAAAAAATTAAAGTCACAATACCAATATTTATATTTTTTTTGTTACACAAAGGAATTTCAAATTATCTTTTTCTTTTTTTAAATCGAATAAGATACTGCAAAAATATACTTTTGGTTGGCTAAAGATACTTTTTTCGATGTTGCTTTGAGCAAGAAAAAAACGCCGTTTGGTCTGTGAGTTCTGTGCAGAGTTCGGCTAGGTTCGGGTTTTCTCGTGACTGAACTTTTGATCTCAGATTTTGGTGAAGCGAAACAAATTTTCGAATTGTAGGTGCAATGATTGAATGTTTAGTGTGCCTCAATCCATGTGCATGTATCTATGCATGAGTGTGTATAGTTTGACATTTTAATGTGCATAGGAAATACATAAGTCGGTAGATTGCGAGCAGTATGAGTCTAATCGACCATTGGCCATATAAATGGAACGTGTGAACAAAATATAGCTGCATAGCGAAAGAGCAAGAGAGAGAGAGAGAGAGAGAAAAAAAAATAGAGAATAAAACAAAGACAAGCAGAAATGTTAGATTCACGGATAATTTTAATCAAACAAATGTGAACAATACTAAAGACGTTATGTCATTAGAGCGCTGTGCATTGTAATGTGCAGTTGAAGGCGAAGGTCGATCATCATCATTATCATTATGAAGCTCATTTTGAAGCTCATTTTGAAGAGTTGGACTACATTATTAAACAGATCAAAAAAGAGGCCTTTGTCTAACTATGCATTGTATGGCCTCTTTTGTGGTCAAGTTAAACGCACATAAAGAACGATGCATCAAGGAAATGACCCTAAAAAAAGCTTTGAAACCATCATAGCAGATGAAAAAGAAGATGAAGATAAAAAAAAACAACTGTGGATGGCATAATAAATATGCAAAGTGAAGGGAAACGTAGCGGTTAAGGCCCAACATTAAACTCAAGTTCAAGTTTATGTGCCCGTTTGTTTTTACTATTATATCTATCATTTTAAGCATTTAAATAATAAATGGTAAACAACACACTCTAAATTTCTGATTAGCTGAATGTTCTTGTTTTTTGAAAGAATCTCCCAAAATCTATGCAAATTTAAATTAGATTATTATACCAAATCCACAGATTACTTAAAGATCAACTTATGCATTTCTGAATAGCTAAACATGTGAAGCATATCGATATTAATTGGCAAATAACAAATGCATTGAATATTGACAAAGACTATCAATTAAATTAACTTTTTTTTATTTTGTTTTTTTTTTTATTTCTACTCTAGCTAGAGTGCTAAAATATATCAGCTTGGTACAGACCGGTCGTAGTGTGTATTAAATAAAGCTGCCAGAAAAAGAAGAAGTAGTTCTAATCTCAAGGGGTATTTTGTATTTGATAGACTGAGAACTTTTTTATTTTGTTTTGTATTATCAGTTAGTAGTTCTATTTATATATTTATATATTTCTAATTTGTTTTTCTTTTTTTGTTTTCAATTTATAAATTTATGCATAGTCTAATTTATTTAATGTGATTATGCAAACGTCCAATTATGTAGACTCTGTCTAAATGCAGAGCACGGTATTTGCATAATATATCTAGAGGCCATTAGCTAATCTAAGTATTCATCGTGTTGAGAGATCTGAAAAGTTGTCGCCTGCCAGGGGAACTTTTTATAATTAATACTTAATGCCTTCTGACGGCGTTAAGGTGAACCAGTTCTAAAGACTAACTAATAAACAATTTTCAAAACACAACACGTTTCAATTTTTAAAAAATCTTTTTATTATTGTTTGGCGTTAATCTGGTATTTCTTTATTTAGAAGTTTTTGTTTTTTGATTCATTATAATTCAAACATTTTGTCATTTTTTTAGATATGTTATATAACAAAGTTATCCAAAAAATACAAGGAGAAATAAATTTTTGATTAATTCAGTTGCAAAGAATTTTTTCTCAATGAATTCATTTTAATACTTATTACAAACTAATTCGACATCTAAAATAAATTATTTTTCTAATTTGTTTTAAATGCTTAAAAATAATAATCCTATTTGTAAACTTAGTTTAGTCAAATTGGTTTTGAGGTATTTTGTAGATGCTTAAGTAGATGCATATTGATTATTATGAATATAAAATTATTGTTCTCATAGATAATAAACACATTACAAGTTTTACGTGTCATGAGACCATTAATTATACCCGAAAAATGAATTTTTGTGTTGCCAGCCATTGTTTATTGAGGATAATTAAAAAAATGTTGCTTAACTCAATTTTTGTTTGTATATGCCCAAAGAATTGAATTATTGAGGAGTATATACAAATAAATTAAGTTTTGTCTTCAGCATTGTATTTTTTAAAATATGTGAGCAGAGAGAGAGGCAACTTCAGAGTTGTATACAAATCAGGCTTTTATTTAAAAAGCATATAATTTATTTGCTCTCAATTAAGTATTTGTCATTTGCCATTTAAGTAATCGATGAGTCTACCAATTTTTTGTCAGTTTGCGCTGCCGCAAAAGTTGCTTTTAATACTCAAATATGTTGGTCTACGTGATGTGAGCAATCTTTCGTTGCATGTGCTCCACTTTTAAGATGCTTCGCATTTGCCAATCGCTTCGGATAGTTTTTTTTTACTTTTTGCCTCGTTTATTGCATTTTTGTCGCATGTTTAAAGCTTTGCAATCGATTTTTGTGTGCCTTACATGTTTGAATGCACATTCGTGGAGCTATGTTGAAAAAGTAATTAATTTTACTTTAAAGTTGTTTGATTTTTTTCTAAGCCCACTAATTGCGTTTTAATGGCAATTGAGTTGATTTTTGACTTTGATTAAATCGTAGAATTTTTGGGTGCCACATAAAAAAAATTCGGTTTACATACCCTCTAAATTTTAAGGTGCGATGAAGAGATCTCGTAGGAATCTCCAGATTTATTCGATTTTTAAGAACATTATCGTGTTTACATTTTGTTTTGTTTTTTTTTTTTTTTTGTCTAACTTCATTGGTTTAATTCCATACTAAACAAATTTATGAACAGGTATATACAAAAGCATTGCATTTAATTCGGATCACTACAAAGAGAATTAAATAAAATTACAAACAATATGCGGGCGATTAAAAAGGCGCATTTAGGTTAGTGCTAACAATTTTCTGTATTACCTGTGCCATGGTCATTCGGGTAATCAGTGAAAAGAGATCAGTAAAATTTATAAAACTTAAAGACGTCGACAATTTAACTCAAGCGACAAAGTTTGGCCTAAATTTTGTGGTGGAATGGCGAAGATTTCTTCTGTTTACCAAGTTCGTGCCCAGGTTAAAGCCAGACTGGGGTTGTGGCGAGGTTAGTTGAGGTAGGTACGGAAAGTATTTGTCAATTGAAACGCTGGGCCTCAAGCTCGAAAGAGTCGTGCAAAACCTTCGGCATTTAATTTGGCCACATTTTGAACTGGACACGTTTACTTAGTTTTATAGAAAAAGACCAGAAAACAGTTGTTTACATAAAAACAAACTACAACAACAACAACAATTTTTGTTTATACCTATACATTTTTGATAATTGCGCGAAAAGGTCAGGCCCGTAAAAATTTTGATTCCGTTTCGTTGCTAGCCCGGTACTCAAATAGTACACAGGCTATTGGGTTTGTGACCATATCTGTTCGTTCGTAAGAACACCTAAATCTCACAGACTAATAAATACAAGTTTAAGCAAATAGATGTTTTTAAAATAATTATTTTTTTTTGCATTTTCTATTATTGAATATTTATGAATATTTAGCCTATGATCCTTTCCATATGACTTGGGTCGGCCAGAGAGGCATTCCAGAAAGAGTTGTGTGCTTTTAAAAATTGTAATTTTTTTATATAATATATTTTTTTTCACATATTTATATAAATATATTGAGATTGGGCATTTAACAGTCGAGCAATTCGACTCTACCATTCCCACTTGTTGATGTCGGATTTGAAGCTACTGTTAACCGAAATTATTGTTATTACTATTATTATTATTATTACTTGACCTCAACACCCACCGCAATAAATGACTTTTGACCTTTGTTTAATTACTCTGCACCGTTTTTCGCACTTAAATTTTCATGTAATGTTTTCGGAAAATACTCGAAATTGAATACATCTAAACAAAAGACTTGGACTGAAATCAGAAGTCAGACATCAGAAATTACACAAATAACAAGAAAAATAAAATTTGTTTGCTGGCATTTTCCGTGCAATTGGTTAAAGGCACGGTTTGAAAGGCCTTGAAATTTCCAACTTGCCAGTAGACAACACAATGCCAGGCTTCAACTACGACAACAACTACAACAGCAACAACAACAACACCTACACGTGGTGCACACGGAACCAGACTCGACGCTCGACAGAACATAATGGGCCTGCAGCATTCGTGTGGCGGCGAATGACTGAAGAACTGGCTAACACGCCCACCTAACGCCCTCATCTGCGCTTCAAGTTAAGACATTTCAATTGCCAAAAGCCAGCTGAGCAACTTTTTTTGAAGAAACAAAATGCAAATTTTTAACAGTCAGGTTTAACGACTACTAAACAAACTTGACATTAAATTTGATATTTTAATCGACATATGAATTATCTTCAATGAATTGTGCACAAATTATTTAATTCGAAGAATTCAATTATTAACTAATGGTTCTTATGACAGCTATATATTTTTCTAGTACAATTTTAAGAAAATTTGGTCTCAATGTATAAAACAGTTCCATCTCAACAAACTGCAAAGTTTTTTGTACTAAAAGCTCATTTCGATCAATCGGAATACGATATAGTAAGCCAATTTGAAATTTTCAAATTTAGACAGGACACATAAACATAAAAAAAATAACATTTAATATTCTAAGACATTCTGGACACTATTACAATTTCATTTTACATCTAATAAGTTTTCAAATTTATTTAATTTTAAGTATGTGCGACTATGTTTTCGGGTTGCCCGTAGGGTATTTCGTGGTCGAGTACTCTACACTTAAGCGTTCTAGCTTATTTTCAGATCGTGGAAGTCTGTTCTCGTGCATCATGTTTGGCAATATAAAATAATGCATTAATCATTTGGTTGAGTTGTTGTCATTGCTTTTGGGATTTGGCTTGCTTTTCTGTCCACTTCATGTCGAGAAAACCGCACAGCAATTAGCGCAAAACTGAAACAATAAGATCACGAAAAATATACCGAATTCGCTAAAAAAAACAAAAATGTAAACAAATAAAGCCTTTGCCATGGGAATTGTGTCGTTTGTTCGTTTTCATTTGTTTGACTTTTGTTGGTGTTGTGTGAGAGTGTTGCTGATTATATGAGGTGTGTATGTGAACCACATCTGCTCTAATTATTAGCATCCAAGTTGCTGTAACTTGAGTATAAATTAATGTGTGTATGGTGCAACTCCTTGTGACTGTTAAAAAATATTACACAATTCAACAGACTACCATGAAATTGCATAAATTTACTGCAAAAGGTAAAAAGAAGCTAAGAAGAAGTTAGTATTATAATCTAACAGAACTTATAAATATAAATATAATATAATTATTAAAGTAGTCGATGCTAATTAAGAAAATTATCTAAATCTCCATGAACATTTTGTTAAATAAGTGCATATAAATGTTTTATGGACAAAAAGGCTGCTCGAGTTAATCGCCATTTCAAGGGCTTCTTGTTAAGATCTTGACCCCTTTTAAGTACTTACTCTTACTTGGATAACAACTTGCCTTATCGAATTAACAATCTTAATAATTAGTTAATTTAATATAATCATTTTGACTGATATTTAAATTTGTATGCAGTTTTGAATCTGTGGTTCGGTCAATTCTATATTCTAGTTTTCTATCTGAAAACTGAGTCTTTGCAATCTCACTTTAGGTTCAAATACCAAAATAAATATTTAAAAATAACTAAACTTTATTTGAAAAATTCTATGCTGAACAATTGATTTGAATCTGTTTAAATTTTAGTTTCTATATTCTCTCACAGCTTAATTTATTTATTTATTATCAATAACTAAGTTAAATTTGATTTTCTTCTATGAGAAATTGGTTTGATTTTAGATTTCTATGCAACTACTTGTAACTGAAACTCTCGATACTACTTTATGCAAAATCAAACGCATTACTTGATATGATTTGCACAACTGCAAAAACAGTAGTTGCAATGAGAAGAACAACATGCATGACAATGTGGAATATCAAATTACTAATATCCAAATTTTTTGACACACAAAGACCTAAAAGTAACAATAACAATAATGACAACAACAACGACAACAACAACGACAACAACAACAACAACGGTTCAGTGGCCATACTCAAATGCCACAGTGACACACTAACTGAGTGACTTCCAAAGCAGCAACAACATCAACAACAACAACTACAATGACAAGAGAAGCAACTAAGGCACGTCGAAGTCGAAGAAAACTGAAATTATGCAACATTTGCGACGTCGCCAATGCGGACTGCTGCTGGCACTGGAACAACAACGACTGCGACTCCAGCAGCAGCAACTGCAGCAGCAACGGCAGCAGCATCGGCAGAGGCAGCGAATCGATGGTAGGCAGCAGTAAACAGTAAACAGTTAGCCGTCAAATGCTTGCCGCATTTGGGAAGCTGCAACCATTCGCCAGGCTATTTATGTTGCATTTGCTAGAGATGTTTTTGAGATATTTCGCATTCAATTGCTCTGCAAGTGTTGTTGTTGTTGTTGTTGCTAGTAGTGGGACTCGTGTCGCTTTTGGGTATGCCCTGAAAAGGCGTCACAGTACAATTGACAATTATTTAGTCATTCAGATAAAGAACTTTCAAGGAGTGTTGTGGAGACGGGAAAGTGTCTGGAAACACTTTCAATACGGAAACCTAAAATAAATTATACAAAGTAAAGCAATCGAGTTTGTTGCCTAAGTCTTTTGTTTCTCACGGCAGGTGAAAGGATCAGAGGCTGCCCAATGTGAAGTGTATGTATATATGTATGTACAATTGTATTTGTACGAGTGTGCGTGTGTGTGTGTGTGTGTGTGTGGGCATAGTTTCGATTTCGTCCAAGACACACCCCAATGGAAATCTAAAGCGCTGCAATTTGGCGCTATAATTCATATTGCATGGCGGGATACGGACAGTGGAAAACTTCGGATCAGCAAATGCTGGCGAAAAATGCCATGCCAAATGGTCAAATGGCCAATTGCATAATACTTCAACTATGCTGCGATGCGGTAGCTTTTATGGCTAACTTAATTGTTGCAATTTCAATGCAAGCGATGAGAAATTTGTATGTTGATGTGTCACGCTTGATAGCCAATAGTTCGCACACTCGGATGCACCTGGCTAAGAGTCTAATGGTCAGTAAGAGGTCACGCAGTCAGTCAGCAAAGCAAATTGTTCACTATCAAGATTTGAGAATGAAATACAATGTTATAAAATTAAATCAATAAATTATTAATCAAGTATAGGCAAGAGGAGTTCAAATCAAAATCATTTGCGATTATTATAAAGTTTACTTTTTAATTTTGAAACTAAATTTTCAATTTCTTTTTTTTTAAGATAATTTAATTAATTAATAGCAAAATTAACTGAGGCACACGCTTGGTCAATTCCCAATATTAAAGGCAGATGTCGCAGAAAGCAGATCGCAAAATAAAATACTGTTTATTAAACAAAACTTATGATTAAACCATTTTTTACATATTCACATTTGTTATATTGCCCTATTGAAATATTTTCCTTTTATGGTTAATTTTCTTTTTTACTCAAAAGAAACATGGTCTTTCAGATTTGAAGTCGCCTGCTTACATACATATATGTGAATATTTTTTTTTGGAACTGTTTGATGCACACTTACTTTCTTGCTATCCTGAAGGCGACCCAATAACTCGTTCATACAATTAAATGGCTCTTAAATCAAATATAAATTAATGCCTGAAGTATAATGTATCGTTACATCGTTACGCAATGAAATTGTAATGCAGAAGACCGCACAAAACGCAGAAGAGACAAGCAACAAATTGCGGAAAATGAGGGCAATTAATACCATATTTTTCTGACAATACATGGATTTAAAAGGAGGGCAATTTGGGGGTTGGACTCATATTTGTTGCAATTAATTAATTGCCGCAAAATGACAGAGGCAACGACAAGGCAAATGAAATAAACTCAAAATGTAATTTTTTGCAATATCAGTTTTTGTTTTTAGCTCTGTTTTATATTTTTGATTTTAGTTTGACGTTGTTGTTTTTTGTCGGTCTGCGAAAACCCGAAGACAGACATTGCACATTTTGCTCTAATGAGCGACTATGCGAGCTATGAGCTGATCTAGACAGCTTGTTTTGGAGGTCATCATCGCTGTCGCCAACGCCAAGTTGTCCATCCAATTGAACCGAATGAGTTGCGCTTGTTGTTGTTGTGCGATTACGAAATGAGTTTGGTTTCGTTTTTGGGTAAAAAATGCATCGAATTCACATCAGTTGGCAACCATAAAGCCATAGCTACAAGTTGCACCAGTTTTAACTCAAACGACTCGAAACTGAATTCGAAATTTAACCAAAATGTTATAGAAATCAGCCTCCGAAAACATTTGCTGCAACTCGTCGCCAACGCGTCGTCCAAGTGAAGCAGCAATCGCCAACTGTGGCAATCTGGAAATCCCTGACTTGCCCCCCTCATCTACAGTCTTCACTCGGCTCATATGCCTGCAGACTTTGGGATTCTTTGTCTGCCCTGCATTTGGCTTTAATGCTTCGCTTGGCCAGCAACCTGCGCTGTAAACTGCTTTTCGTTTCGCTTTATTTTTATTGCTTTAATTTTTTATGGATCAATTAAAGTCATTGACTTGATTAAATGCCACAAGAGTTGAACTCTACACAGCAGTAAATAAAGGAAACGTATGTGAACACAGCTACATGCAAATTTGGCAATTTATATATGTATAGTGCATAACGAATAAACAATTGTATGGTTTATAGACTAAAAAGTGCACTTCAAAAGTAATTTTATTATACAATTAATATTATAAATTAAATTATTCAGATTTGATTTGATTACTCATTCGATGGATTTATTTAATTTTATTTTAATTACTTTAAAAATATAAACAAGTATATTTATATTTTCTACATTTAATAAGTATTTGAAACTGTACTTTGCAGCAGATTAAAGAATATTCTTGACAACCTATAAAGATCATTTGTAGTGCAAATAGTTAATAATATTTAATTACATGCGGCATTCTTGTTCTCTATTAAATTGTCATAATTGAACCCTACAAAATGACTATAGAGCGATTAAGTTTCTTTGAGATATCCGCCTGGTAATTGCCCAGCAGTTGCACAAGCTGCAAGAAATTCAAGTAGCAACACCTACGAGACACTCGGAACCTGCAACAATGAGCGTCTAGAGCTAGTTGCGAAATAATTCGTAACTAATGATGGTAAATATAAATTTGAATTTATAAATAATGCCCATAAGTGATCATAAGTGCAATTGCAAACAAGCTTCAGTCTAAGCTTCATGCCACGCCTCCTTCTTCAAACGACATGTAAAGCCGATGACCTTCAGCAGAAAATAATTCTTTGGCCTGGTAACTGGTTCTGTTGTCTGTTGTTTAGTGTAGAAGTTCTGTATTCTGTAGTGTTGTATTTGGTTCTGCTGCTCTTTGGTTTGGTATCTATGAGCTGAAAAACAAGAATCAGAATCACAATCGTATCGAAAAGAAAATTAAATCAGAAATCTACGTCGACTTTTTTATTAGAAAGTTGTTTTAGTTCCGTCAGCAATGTCCTTGAGCATATTGAAAGGTGACAGCGGGGGCTTTGGCCCCAAGATGAGATGCGCTACAGATTCCACCTAAAACAAATCAACCCATAGAAGATCTTTGATATATGGGCAAACGTGCTTACAAAAGCTTTTTTATGCCGCCCATTAAAACTGGCCAAATTAACCGGTTTCTTTTTTTTTTTAAGTATATTTGTTTGCTCTTAATGTTTCATCTTCTAATTGCCGTTCGAAAAACCCAAAACACAAGTGGAAAATGCAAAATAGTCCTAAATATTTAAATGATTCAATTCATCAAAATCAAACAAACAAAACAATTTTTATTGCAGGCGCTTTTATGGTCAATTAAAAGTGATGTTTGCCTTTCGCTCTTAGAACTTTGTAGCAGCTTTGTTTTGTTTTGTTTTGTTTTGTTTTGAAACTTGAAATTTTGGTATTTTAGAGTTGGAAAAGAAAAAACCCAAGATGCTTTAATTGACATTACATGCGTCCGTGATTGCTCTGGTTTTAAAATAATTTTTATTTTTTATTAAAATTTATAAAGTCACTTTTGCCAACTGACCTTTAGTTGAACTCCTCTCGGAAACAGTTGCAAGCAGTTGACATGTGTACATCTGAGAGGCCTGGATCTGTCTCAAGGTCTTCTACGTGCATCTGTCAGATAAATCGCATCTGATTTCAAGATATCTTAGCTGTTGCCCTATGTCATTTACACCACTCGAACGGACACTTAATGAGTTATGGATCGACTTGCTATTGTCGCTCAATGCCAATGACATGCAGTTCCTGCAGTGCACCATTAAAGTGGGTCAAACTAAAAGTCACTTTAGATTGTCCACTTGGTGACTGGCACTTGGGATCAAAATTTACTACATTTAAAACGTTAAAATCCAAATGCCATGAACACCAATAAAACTACTGTTACGATAACATGTAGTCTTATAATATTTTGTAGGTTTTAGAAAAAAGTATTTTGAACAATAAACTTTGTCTTTATAAATGTGACTACATATATAAACCTAAAATAATTTTGTGAAAATAATCTGTTCTTTAAGGCAGTAAATACTTATTAAATTATAAAAAAGATGATAAAATCTAGATATAAATACGTTAAGTAAATCGTAGGCACATTTGTTAAAACCCTTTTATTTGGCAGAGTTCTTTACTGTCAAGTTAAGAATATACCAAACGTATCGTAAAATTTCATAGACAATGTGAGCTTAGAAATAATTATTGATTTACTAAATGTGATTAAATCAATTATTTCAGACTTCGGAAATATGATTGTGCAAATGCTCTGCAAGTCGGTCAAATTAGGGACTAACAGGGATGCCACAGAAATCGCTTCAGCTTGAATTTCACATCAATTTCATTTCTTATAGTTCAACAAAATTCCCTTCCTTGACACAGCTAAACGCAACTCATGAATCCCAATTCTGTTCCTTTTAAATGGTTTGTGAGATCGTGGAATCAAGCTCCGCTTTGTACAAGACATTTTACGTATCTCGCTTTTGTTTTTTATGCTTCGTAATTGTAACATACTAATAGTATGTTTTGAATGGTTTTTTTTTTTTTGTAATCTTCTATTTTTTATATTTTAATATAATAACAACTTCCTTCATTCAATGGAAACTCCGGCAGTATTTCCTACTCTTATATCCCTTTGCTCACATCGTTTTATATAAATATATGGTTGCCTTCAGTGTTTTTCTGAATTTGTATGAAAAGTAAAACATTTATGTATTTTATACAATTTTATTTCTTAAAAGATTTTTACATATTTTTTGTTGTTTCTATATTTTTCATTCATTGTATGACGAAACCTTTCACTGATAAATAAGAACAGCTAAAATGATTATAAAAATTGAGATTCTTTTATAAACATTTAGCTGAAATTTATCCTAAACTTTAATTTCATACATAACAATGCTCCATTTGATGGTTGCTTGGAAATAATTTACAAAAGGTTTTTGTTGTTCGTCCTTAGGGTTTCTTAAGAGCTAACAGAGAGTGGCAGGGTGGAAGTTCAACTTGAACCTCTTGAAAATTAAAAGGGGGAGCGCAGAGACCGTGTGAGAAGTTTCATTTTTTTTGTTTTCGTTGTTCTTGCTCAGTTTCTTTTTTCTTTGTTTTGGGTAGAATTGAAAAAAATGTTGCTAAATTTAATTCGGCTGATTTCTGTTCTGAATCCCATTTGCTCCAATAGATTTCGATTCCCTCTTTACTTGTGGTAGCCGCTGTGGTCGGCGTAGACGGAGGCGTCATGGCCGTAGCTACTGACGGGATAGTGGCTGACGGGGTAGTGGCTGACGGCGACGGAGGGAGCGTGCTTCACCACGGAGTGCGAGACAACGGGCACCTTGACGTAGACGGGGTAGGGACGGTCGACGGGGATGTGCACGGGCACCTTCTGCACCTTCTCGACGTAGACGGGGTAGGGCTTCTCGACGGGCACGGGGTAGGGCTTGGGCACCTCAACGGGCACTGGACGATCGACTGGCACGTGGATGGGCACCTTCTCGTGACGGATAACTTCGTAGGGCTGAGGCACTGGGACTGGCACCTTCACGTACTCCTTGACGGGCACGGCAACCTTCTTGATGACCTCATAGGGCTGTGGCACGGGCACCTTAACCTCAACTGGCACGCGCTTCTCATGCACAACTGGGTAGGGGCGATCGACATGCACGGGCACGGGAATGCCCTTGGTGATCGTGATGGTCTTGTGCACATCAGCCTGCTTGCTGATCACATAGGGAGCGGGCACGGCATGTGAGTGGACGGCAACGGCGGGTCCGCTGTGGCCATAGCTGCTGTGTCCATAGCCGCTGTGTCCAACGGCAATAGCAGCGGGTGCCGAGTGGCCATAACCGCTCAGGCCATAACCATGACCGCCGGCAAGGGAGCCGTGACCGATGTGGCCGATATCCAGACCAGCATGTCCATAGCCGTAGCCCAGATCAAGCAAACCGCGCTTGTCCAGCTTCTTCTCCAGCGGCACCTTCTCTTCTTCGGGTTTGCTGGCGCAGGCCGAGGCCACCAGCAGAGCAGCTAAGCAAATCTAAATAGATGGGCGATTCTATCAATTACTCAATGGCCCAAATAGTTATGAGTTCTAGTTGCTAACTTTGTTTAAGTTTACTTATAATTCGCAACGTGTTCTAATGCAACAGTCTATGAGCTCCTTGAAATTAAATAATATTATTCATACTTATAATTCGCAACGTGTTCTAGTGCAACGGCCTATGAGTTACGCAATGGTGAATTGATTAGATAATCGCATTAGAAAGTTATTCAGTGATATGACGCCCAATTGGCCATAACGTAGTCGCTTCACTTCGCTTTCAAATGGCCAAGTGAAATTCATATGTGCCCCGCATGCGTAATGCGACCCCAGTCGCGACATCAGCTGCGTTTGCGTCTTCCTCTTTCCCCACCTCTCCCTCTTCCTCTCCCTCTCCGTCTCCTACATGACAAAATGTGCGACGCAGACGTCACGCATGCGCAGCTCCCTCCCCCTCACCGCCTCATTGGGAGGCAATGTATTATTGCATTTACCGCTAGTGTCTTTAATCATATTTGTTGTTGCCATTTTAATTGTTTCGCTAGTTGGCTTAGTTTGATTACGTTTAAACGTGTCTGGCAATTAAAATGATGATCATTTGTAGACAGTCAACAATTAGCCACTGATTTGCTCAAGTTGAAGTTTATCATTTACCATTTGATTTATTATTTTGGTTAATAAATATACGACAATTTACGGACAGGAAGTGAATGGATCGGTCAATGCTTCATCTGAAGAGTGTTCATATTTAAAATATTACGACTTGTTGAACTAGAAGGTCTGTGAATATTATGTTATAATTAATTTATGTGAGAATGGACTTCAATGGGAATTCATATTCATATTACCATTCCATATTTCTCACATTTAAATCAACCCTACAGATTTTTTTCTATGATTCTCAATTGCAATATTTACACAAAATTTATTATAAAAAATTTATAAATGGAATTGTTATTGTTACTTACGAAAACTTTCATTGTGGAGTGTGTTGGAACTCGCCAAGGCTGTAAGTAAAAAAAAATAACATTGTTTGTATGTTAATAAGTTAAATTGTTTTCCTAGTATTATCTCAAACTATTTATAGTGCCATTTCTTGAGAATATCAATCTTGGTTTTTTTAAAACAAAGTTTACTAGCACAATAACATTTATTTTACTTAAGATTTCGTATTGAAATTTTGCACAGAAAACTTGAAAATAGTGAAAAACGTTGACGTTTGCAAACACTTACGAGCAACTCAGAAATAATATTGAAATCAACTGTTTAAGGATTGTAGAATCACACTCGATTCCAAACCTTTGACTGGATGCTGTCTGTGGTCAGTGGCGCACTTTTATACCCCCAATGAGTTTTTGTGTCGAAACGAAACTGAAAACGCCGCCAAGCACAAGTAGCCAAGTTAATAGAGCGCCGTGGTAAAAGCTTTCAAAGCGCAGCCGCAAACGCCGAGAGACGCTTTGCAGTCGCTCTCTCTCTCGCTATTGCTCTCTCTCTCTCAGCAAAGCTCGCCAGAGTTGTGCTGGTATTTGTGAGCTTTGCTTGTGTGCTTTGACTCGGTAAGTTTGCAGCGGAAACGCTTACCACTACAAATGCAAGTCACCAATACCACTTCAAGAGCTGCTAAACTTTCGATGTGGTGGTAAAACGAGGAGCAGAACATCCAAATTTTCGAAATTGATCAACTTCCATGCCATTAAAACTGTCTACGATCACGATAAATTACTTTTGGCAAGTGAAACAATGTACTCTGGGGAATTCCAGAAAATATTCAACATTTTGGTTTATTATTATTATTTTTCTTAATATTCTTTTTCGAATACTCGAAGAAATGTCATATGATTATTTTGACCATTTTTAATGGGGTTCTTTCTCGTTTTTGCTTTTGGGTAAACCTGATTTCAATAGCACTCAGACGGGCAAAACCCAAAAATTCTTACTTAAAATCATATTGTCATGTATAAGTTTGCTTAATGCCTCTGCGGATTTATTGCCCCAGAGTTGTATAATTAACAAAATAAAGTATTAATTAGAATACTAATAAGATATATATTTTTAAGGAACATCAATTTATGGTCTTAATGTGATTTCTGTGCATAGTTTTGCCTGATTCCCACATTTCTCATCTGGTCTTGATATACGAAACACTAGTTGCATAATGTGAATCAATAAACCACATTTGACAGTTGTGGTAAAACTTTAAATGTATAATTTTCTACTCTATTATGACTTCATCTGGGGATGTTTATCTGCTCTATGCACAACACATATCTTAATTCAATATGAATTAAATAAAATAATATGATAAATATTATAATGATAAAATGTGTACCATAAATACTAGCATTCAACTTCCTCAACGGCAAGTTGGTAGCGAAAGCTATGGGATATGTGATAAGGGCGGCATTGAGTATATGATCTATTGATAGGGTTGTCATCCGTTGCGCATTTCGTTCACTTTTTGGAAACCACAAGTTGCGTTACATTGTTGCAATTGCAAATGCAACACATAACAGCAATAACAAGAGATCGTGTTTCTAAGTCAAATCACAATGTTGCAACAAATCTGGATATCAAATCAGCTACTGGAGTTGACTTTTGAGTCAATCTCTGAGGGGGTTTACGGGGCACAGTGTATTGCATTGGGATTGTTATTGTGAGTATTTCCATGCGTGAGATTTGCTTTGCCGCAAAAGTGAAAGGCCGTTTTATGGGTCACACAAATCAGATTATATATCAGATGAAAAACTGGGATTAGGAATTTGCCAACAGGATTATTTTTAATCTCTTATAATATAAGATCCATTGATTTGATGAGAAATTTGCTAATAAAATTATTTCCAATCTCTTAAAGTGACATAAAATAAGGCCAGTTAAAATTCAAACAAGAAGTTTTGAGTTTAAAATTTTGCAACCATCGTATTTTTCCATTAATTCTATAATGGACTTCTAACTGAAAATAAAACAATAAAATTTAAAGCGACCTTGTTGCCCACGAGCACATATTAAACAACTTTCCAAAATCAAAATCATATAACTCTAAATGGAAGATTTTTAATGTCTGAATTTCGAATGAATTGAATAGTTTATGATCTGATCTGATTTGAAATTAAAGTATACGACTATAAAGCAAGAGATTGAGTGGTATATAAATTATAATTTTACTATTCGAAGGATTAAATTAATTGGAAAATTCTTTTTGTTGTTAATGTAGAACTTAATATTAATTAAAAATATATTTACAGAGTTTTTAGTTTAATATGATCTAATTTTTAGTTTATGAAATATATAGTTTTTGATTTAATAAAAATCAAACAAGGATACTTTTTTATATTTGTATTTAACTATTTTAAAGAGTTTAATAACTAGAGTTTAACTAATTCTTATACTCCTTGAGTTGGAGTTTTTAATTTATAACTAAATAATTTCATTTAACAGATTTTATATTTCAAATTTATGGCTGCATGTTGCAAGAAGCGTCGTTGGATGTTGGTAGCATCCACTTTAAGGCACAATTGGACAAAGTGGTCAGCTTTTACTTTCGCAAAATGTGTCGTTTTCTATGTTCGACCAGATGGAACCAGGCTAACCAAGTCAAGCAACTAGTGCAGCTGCCCGCAACACCAACAACAACAACAACAACAAGAGCAATAGCAATAGAAACAAAAAAAAAAAAAAGAGCGACAAACGTTACGATTCTGTCAGACAACGAGCCCAACAGATGCGAGTTACAATTGAGAGATGCCGGCATTGGGGCAGTTGTTGGTAGCAGATGGAGGCGGTGGTGCTGGTGGTAAAGTTGGTGGGGGCGGGGCAGTTGGCGGTTGGTGGTTGTTGGTTGGATGTAGAGGTTGCATGGCTGTGAGGTTGCTTGGCTTGCGACTTGGGCGCTTTGTTGCATGCTCCGGATTGCAACATAAAAGCCAGGCGAGTGCTTGTTATAGCCACTCCCCTTAACCGCTCTTGGCCCCCTCAGTAGTTGTCTTGCAGTTAGTTCAACACACACTCGTGTTGCACTGCTGCAGTTGCAGTTGCAATTGCATTTGCAGTTTTTGTGCTTCGCATTTCAGATTCTCATGTTTGCCATCGCCATAAATTGTGGTCAACCGATGCAGCCGATGCGACGTAATTCATTGATTATAACGACAACAATAACTGCAATGCAATGGAGTAGACCAACCTTCCCCTCCACCTCTTTTTTGGTCACCAACCTCTGAGCATTTGTTACCTGCTGATTTATGGCCAATTGTCTGCACATGTGTGTGCTTGTTTTGTGGCTCTTTTGGTCTTTACGAAGACCCAGGCACTTGATCAGTTCGATTGGTTTTGTTTGTAATCCAATATGCGAAAAGGAGGCCTTAAATTAGCTAATATAATTATGGGTTATTATAGCCACAAGATAGACCGACAGGCAGACAGTTAGACAAACAAACAGGCAGACAGACAGCTGATATGAGGCCCACAAACTACTCGTATTAGGACAGACTTTTGCTCTCTTTCTTCCATGCGATTATTCACACAATTGTCTTACATATATATATAGATCGCATGTGAATTGCAGCAGATCTTATATGGTGCATACATTCAGATCAACTGTTGATTGCAGACAGACAACTCGCTTGCCACACAGTCTGAGAATTTAACAAACATGCGATGCTCCAAAGTGCGGAAAATAACACACATTGTGATCGTTATACTCAGATGAAAACAACTTGCCTGAAATATAAATGCTTAGGCTGCATCAAAAGTTGATGGGCACAAATCTACAAATATCATAAACTGGACAATATAAATATTTAAAAATTTATTTCTCATTATTAAAAAAGGAATTAAACTGGTATTCTTTCATCTTCTTCCTATTTGAATGCGTCAAAAAAATCACTAAAAGAAATCAATTTCAATCAGAAAGTAATTTAAGCTGCTGTTTACAGTGTCAATTCATTTAAATACAGAACAGGAAACCCTTTCAGTAGTCATGACTGTCGTGACGTCGGAGCTGCCCGTCAATTAAACCCTTTGTTGTTTAAGACTTTTCCATGCCTTGGTTAAAATACAACTTTTCGATTTATTTTAATTTATATTTTAATATATGCACATGCCAAATGAATAAAATCCAAAAAAACAAAAGCTAAAAAAAACTGGTCTCTTGTCGGAAATCATTAAAGTTTTTCACTTGATATGTCAAAATGCCAAAAAGTTGCAGCAGGCAAACGATCGGCCAGCCTATGTTTATATATGGTAGGTATAAAGTATACGCCCTGTTGGCCATTTGTGTGCTTTTTCGTGGCCAGCCGCAAATCATTTAAGCGCCACAGGCGTGCAAAACTAAGCATAAAACCAGCTAATATAACAACAACATATAGCAACAACCACAGAAGCATTGAGTGGAAAATAGAGCACAGCTTCCTTTAGACATCGCTTTATAGTAGGTGAGTCTTTGGTTTGCTTTTGCTGGTTTTTGCATTCAGTTAGTCGCTGTTTGGCTGCTTAGAAACATTGCGGATGCAGTCGCAGACAAGAAGTTGGGGCCGGTTTTTGTCTTGGCCATAAACAGTTGCTGTTGTTCGATTCGGTGCGTTGCACAATGCAACAACTTGAATGCACTTTCAGTTTCAGATTCGGTTTCAGTTTAACGTTTTACGTTTTGATTTCGTATTCGGATTTGGCTTTTGCTGTGACACAAATAAACACTTTGTTCTGCTCTTAATTATATCATTAATTATTATTGTTAGTGTGCTAGATCCGTTTGCCAGTTAATTAGCTTTTAATTTGAGCTTAGAACGTCATAATGCCAGCAGTTGACCCGTTCGCCGTTGATCTCGAGATCCGTGCCAAGATCCGTGCGCATAAATCAATAATAAGTAGCTCAGTCATTCCCCTCTTAGCCTCAGTCTCAGACTCAGTCTGAACCAAGCGAACGACTTGATATCATACTATACTACGTAAACAAATCGTTGAAGGCAGTCAAGATACGTTTTGTTCGCAAGTTGGCTAACACTCGAACTTGATCTAATTCTTTTAAAGTAAAATACTAGTTACTCAACTTATTTATTACTTATTTTGTTTATACAACTATTAGACAAGAATAAGCTCAAAAGAGTTTCATTGCAGACTTAAGTGAACTAACTTCACTAATTTTAAATTGAAGAGAACTTGTAAACTAAATAATAATTTAAATTTTAAACTGAAAATAACTTATTGAATATTATTGTTTGCAAATTTATTTTAAAAAATTTAATAATGGATTTTAAAATTCTTACAAAGTATCTTAATTTTCAACTGTCTAATAATTATCTGTATAATATCGACATTAAATCGAAGCCCCTAATCAATGAAAAATTCCAAATTTTAAATTGAAAGAATGTTTTATTTTTATTATATGTACTAGAGTACAATTATGCCATAATACCATGTAGATACCATGTAGTCTCTCAAACACCAGCAAAATTTGTGTCAGCTTCTTTTTACCATTTTCAATTACTGTGCGAATCGTGCCTTTATGTTGTATTGTCCCATAAATGTTATAGACGGTAGTTACTTCTGTTTACACTTTTTATGAGCATGGCTGTGATTAAACAGACTCGTATATCGTTTTCAGATCAAATATGTTTGTTTGTTTTCTTTGTGTGTGTGTGTTGTGAATGTCACGTTAATGCGAACACGTTAAGGTCATTTGATTGCTTGGATTGCGGTGGTCACTTGGCCGTCCACTCCGAAACGCAAATGTGGTTCAATGCCCAATGCAGGCAACCATCAACCGCCAACCACTGACCAACCACTCAGTGAATGCATTCAAACGTTTCGCTAGACTCGTCTGACAAAATTCAAATTGTCAAATGCTGAGCCAAGATGTCAAGGGTCCAATAATTTTGGGCATGTAATTTTGATTTTTTTTTTGTTTTTCTTATGCTGACAAGACTTTTTGGCATTGTTTTTGTTATTGTTGTTACAGATGTTGTTTTGGTTGTTGCTGTTGTCATACTTATTTATCTTTCCCATTGTTGCGGTTGACATAGCAAAAAATATTTATTTGTTATTTGCTTGGTTTAAGACTTAACCTTGACATTTGTCATTTTAGATATCGTAATAAGGCAATTTTCAGGGAAACTCAATGCGACCAGTTTTTAAAAAAAATGTCTTGGACGTAATAATAATAACAAGAAACTTACAAAGAATTAATTGGATTTTGGAATAGTTTCTCTAAGTTTGTTGTTGAAACTGAGTTACATATATCGTCACCTATTTAATTTTCACACATTCCCGTAGCAATTGCCAATAAGTATGTCGCAAGCGTTTAAGAAAAAAAGACGAAAATAATTTTAATGCACACTTTTCACAATGTTCGATCACGTCGAGACATAGAGACAACGTGCCAAAGAGCCATTAAGTGCATTGGCGGCAGCAGCAGCTAAGAAAACAACAACAACAACAACAACAACGATAACATTAACGTCATCTACAACAACTATAGCAAGAGCAAAAGCAACATTGTGTGGTATGTTATGTTTTTGGCACTTGGCAGCAGTTGCCACATCGTCGCCACATTTTCCCAGAGACTCTCCGATCGAGACCGGGTTGAAGACCGAATTTCAGACCAAGACGCTGTCTCAGACATGACCCAATAACAGGGATTAGGCGACCGCGACATGGCAGCTGTGACTTAGACTACGAGTAGTCTGTGCCTGTGCCTCTGTGTCGACTGTTGCCACTGCCACTCAATCATTCAATCAAATACACCGACTGTGGCTGGGCCTGGGCGACGAGGTACCAGTCCGTCCACAGTCCGCAGTCCACGTCCAGTCAATCAGTCAGGCAGCTCCACAGCTCAGCAACTCGCCAGCCCCAGAGACAACATTTTGCCGCCAAGCTTTGCCGGCAATTAGTCCAATTTTTTGCTGGTTTCTGCTAAAATTATGTGTTGCGAAAATTCTTTCAACTGTTTTACTGCTTGGACATTGAACATGTGTTTCTCGTCGCGCTCTGCAATGGGAAATATTTTAAAAATCTTTAATTCTCTAGAGCCATTCACAAAACGGCTCCAATTATTGAACTCCTTTTGGTGCTGCGGGGCGTATGAGCAATGTCGTTTAACTGAACGCTGCTAATGAATGGTTCAATGCAGTTCGCCTCTGTTCAGTTGAGTCGAGTTAAGCATAAAAATAAATTCAATTGGTAACTTGGTAAATAAGATATTGTCTAGCCAAACTTATTGCCAATTGCATATAACCAGCAATTGAATATTTTGGAAGTCTCTAATCAAAAGATTTAGACCAAAAACCTGTTGCTCAATCAGGTTCAACAAATTATTTACTCCACAAATGTTGAGTTATGCGATCTATTGTCGAAAAGTAAATGAAATGATTAACATTTTTGATCTTTGATGCTTAGCAATATTTGCTGTTTTAATTATTAAGTACAGAATATCTAAAAGTCTGGATGGCTTGTCTGTAGGTTTTACCCTAGTCATTAATGGAGTCTTTAATTTAAACTATATTTGTCTCTTCCTTATATTAAGATAATTTATTTAAGTTCTATTTAATTCCAATTTTAAAATGTTATTCGCGATCAGCACACAAATACTAGTTTTCGTATTCTCTTCTGAACATTCGAGTAAACGACAACTGGTTGAAGTGGTGACGTCCCTAGAACAAGATTTGAATTGTGCGTCTTTTGTCACAGTTTTAGCACCATCACTATTCTAACAACCTTTGTCTAACTATATCGACAGTCATCAAAATCTATTAGCTTATTGATTCTAAAGAGTATTAAACAAGAAGAGTAGATAGCTTTATAGAAAAATAACGTAATGTTTATATATATTGTTTTTTGGATCTGTATTGTCTTCTTTTATTGCATTATATATATATATTAAATGGTATAATAATATTCAAAAAATTTAATCTGGTTAACTTGTTTGCGGTGACAATGTGCCAAATATTGCATAATCATAAAATGTCGAATTTTAAGTGACTCTGCAAATATTGACCTATACACTGGCAAAATATTTTTTCATGCTGGTATAAATAAATTACAATATGGAATTTATTAACATAATTTCCAATTTCTTTCATAAAATAAAAAATTGCGCACCTGCATTCAAATTTAGCTAGAAAGAAACTGAATATTGAATTATGTAAAATATGCCGTAAGAAATTTCTTGAAAATTGTGTATAATTACAAGTCTTGGAAATAAATGTGATTAAATAAGAATGAGTTGAGTAAATAGCAATTGCCGGATAATGAAGCAAATTTTTGCAAGATTGCGAAATGCAAAATTCAACATTAATATCGATTGCAATTTGCTATGGTTTAGTTGTAATTGTGACTCGACCTTGAAGCACATTGTGGGGCCCAACAAGCGATCGAGTTTGCACTTGGCTGTAGATCAACTCTCACCCAGAACAATTGACAATTTTTACCTACCAACCGTATGATCAATAAGCGTGACCGTTGCCATTCTAAAATGCATGTTATTTAACCATATACCATATCATGTTTGTGTCTTGCAGATACTTTTTCTCCACGGTGCTGCAGTTTCAGCTTTATAGACGCATGTGTCAGGCCTCTGGCCAATACGTGCCCAACGATCCGAGGAAGCCATTGCACAAGTGCGACATCTATCGGCAGCCAGCCGCAGGCAATATACTCAAGTAGGTTTAAAGTTGATTCTAAAAAAACTATGACAACAGTTAAATCAATTGAATCAAGTGAAAGTGGATTTAATTTATTTATTTAATTAAAATTATTGGAAAATTTAAATGTTTAAATTTAGCAATTCTAACAGATTAACAACAATAGACTTTCTATCCAACAAATAAATGTAAACAACTGAAAAGTTTTATGATAAAAGGAAGAACGATATGAGTAAGGAAAGATTTTGATTTTGTTGTATTGGTATTATTATTTCAAGGTTTTATGTATTATTTTGAATCTGTTTACCTATTTTTGAGCAAAGTACTCAGCGATTAAAGAGGCTATTTTTATAAGAGCTTCAGTAATCAAATTTGAAACACAGAATAATGTGTATGTAATGTGTTTTATGTACAAAAGAAAATTAGATTTATATGAATGGGAAAGCAATTATAAATAAATTAATTCACTAAATAAATTGAAATGAAAAATATACAGTTGAACTTCCCTAACTCGAACTTCTCTAACTCGAATATCTCTGTAATTCGAACTAAATGAGTGGCAGTAAAATTAATAATCTTAGGAAAAAGAACTTTATAACTCGAATATCTCCCTAACTCGAACCTTTTCTTTGGATAATGGTGATTCGAGTTAGGGAAGTTCGACTGTATAATATTAATCTGTCAATATCAATCCATTCCTCGATATTCTTTATCTTAGAAATCTGATGTCGAAGGGCGCCTCACAGCCTTGGCAAGAGGTGCTGGAGGAGACGTTGGGCGAGGGTCGCTTGGACGGTTCTGCCTTAAGGGAGTACTTTGCGCCCTTGGAGGAGTGGCTGCGTCAGGAGTCTCTGCGTACGAACGAATATGTGGGCTGGAACTATGATGGGGATTACTGCAAACGGAGCATCGAAACGGCCGGACTACAAATATTTGGTGGCTACTACAATGGTGTGAGCGGATCAGAGGGCAACATTCTGATGCTAATCCTAACGATTTGGATTTGCTATATATCTCTATAGCTAAAATCGAACTAAGTTTAACAGTCAATTGCACTTATTTTTGTTGTAATCAATTAATTTCCGCTTAATCAAGTTGCATATCTAACCGAGTTGAACTTGAATTAATGCCAAAAACAATTCTAAATATAAATAAAAAATTAAACAAAACAAACAAAATACAAATCGGCGGCACCCTAAGCAAACTACTGAAAACGAAAACCGGTTCGTTGGGTTCCCGGGGGGTGCTCAGCCTGGGGGAGGGGCAGAGGGGGTTTCTAAGCTGTGGGCTGCTCTGATGCGGGTCATTGGAACGCCAGCGTCGCACGCACATTTCAGTTGTTGTTGTTGTTGGTGCTTTAAAATTTAATCAAATAATAAAAATAATAAACAAACCGACTACTCTGACTGCAATTGCAGATTTTGTATTTTTTTCCGTTTTCTGTTGATGTGTGTGTCTCAACTGGTTTCAGTTTTGTTTTGTTTTTGTAAATTTGATTTAATAAATTGCAAAAAAACGACATCGACATCGACTGCAACTGCAACTTCAGTGTAAACAAGATAATCAACGCCATTGTGCTACGGGGCGTGGCATGCCATGACCGAGGGGCAGGAGGTTGGGACAGCTGGACAACACAGTGTTCAACTCAGTGTCATTGTTCTAAAGTTTGTCTAAGAAATCGGATACATGAGTTAAGTGAGTGCAGAGCAAGTTCTCTGTCTGTCGGTTGAGGGGACACTTTGTTTTTTTTATGTCTATTACAATCAACGATTTAAGCGAGTCGCTTTGCTATTTGTGTGTGTCATAAAGAGTATTATATCATTATTATCATCATCTCAGCACTGCGACTGCTCAAGTGAAAAGTAAACTTTCAGGCGGTTTTTTCTTTTTCTTTACATTTTCTTTATCACAACAAGTAAGACCAGTACAGATGAAAAACAACGATTAGAACATATCTGATTTAAGATTCAAAATATCCTTTCAACGCAGTAATATCTACTTCCATTGTCTACTCTTTGCTAAATTGCTTATTAATTTACTACTGACTAATCCAGTAAAAACGGTCAAGTTCTTCGTAATGTATCTCTGCATTAAATATTTCACATCTTAACAATTGTATCTATATGATTAAATTACTATTGTTAGTTAAATCGTTAGTTAAATCCAACTAAATCGATAACTTCTATCCAGCTTTTGGCGGTTCTGATATAAAAAAATACATATATTAATCTTATCGGAAACAACTCACTGAAATAATAATTACTAGTTTATAGACTGTATTTCTGGCGTTTATTTGTAAAGTGAATATCCCGTAGTCTGTATGCAAATTGCGTCTGCAAAGTTTTGTGAAACACTGTTGACAGTTTCAAGAAGCGAACAGTGCGTTGGAATGAAGTGTGAAACTAGAATATTTTCTTTAACAAATTTTCAGTTTGTTATTCTACATTGTTGTATGGCATATATTCACAGACCTCCGCTACATAATAATAATTGCCAATAGAATTAATTTTTTGTACCCAATCGTAACTATTGATCTTAAATTAATCTTTTTAAATAGCTCCACTCTTACAAATTTATGAATACTCGTTTATTTTGTTTAAATTTTAAATTTTTTATATAGTTTTAGTTTTTAATTTGAATACTGTCTCTTATCGATCGCTTTAAGTTGACATAAAATAAACAAATAAATCTTTGGGTGGAGCACTCTCCCACGCTTTGTCACTTTCGCCGTCTGTAGCCCAGTGTCAATTAGGAAGAGACAAGCAACAGAAAAGCACAACAACAACAACAACAACAGCAACCAAAACAACAAATTCAGTAGAGACAGGCACAGAACAAAAGCGTGTTTACCTCGCAACAACGACAAATGCAACAACATGTTAAGGACATTATCAACATTTCAATTAGATGCAATCATCGTCATCGGCATCGTCACAGTCATCGGCATAAAAGCTGACTGTGAGTGGATACGTAGTGTGGGGAGGGGAACGCAACTTGATCGTTTCGGGGAGTTGAGTGCAACAGTAATGTGTGTGTGTGTGCGAGTGTGTGTCGCATTTCACTTTCGTTGTAGAATTTAACTGTGCATTGCGTACTTCCGCCCTGTCACCGCCTCAGCCCAGCCTTCATTGGCTCGACAAAAAGTGTCGTCGGCGTCGACAATTTGCAATGACAACGAATTTTTTTTTATAATTTTTTATTTGTATATGTGTATTTGTTTACTGTTCACCGTTTTAGGAGAAGGAACATTCGACTGAGCTGCGGAAATCAACAGTCTTAACGAGAGTCGCGCTTCAAACGCACACGCAACGCAATTCGAGCGGAAAGAAAGAGAACAACGAAAGTTAAAGAAAGTGACTAAAACTAAAATTAAAGTGATTGAATCATTTACTAATTGTAATAAAATAAATAATTAAAATAATGAGTGATTGAAAAACTCAAATAGCTTGATAATAAATTAAAATCGTCAAACAAGTCTGACTTAATATGAAGCTGCCACAACTCAGCTGCATATTGCAGACGCCTCTGCTGCTGCTGCTGTTGTTGCTGTTGTTGCAAGTGATGCTCACACGCTGCCAGCAGAACAGCAGCCTTCGGGTCAATACGAACCTCAAGGAGATGGATGCCACCGCCATGGCCTTGCCGTCGATACAGGCAGCGGGGAATATCTGCACACGCGAGGAGCCCTATGTGGAGTTGGTCCAGGTGCCGGAGGTGCAGCCGGTGCGAGTCCGTCAATCCAGCTGGTGCCTGGACATTCCGCCGCGCTGCTCCTCGTACAAGACGGAAATGCGTGAGGTGATGAGGGTACAGGTGAGTGGAGTTACCTAAAATGTGCAGCAGATGTTTAACTGCCGGCTCTGCCTTTGCGGGTTGCGATTGCGCAATCCCAGCCACTGGCAACACCTTCGCAGTGGCCATTTATCCACTCTTGGCCACTTGCCCCACAAACCTGATTTCATTTGCTAAACCAGGAAGCCGCTCACTGAGCTTTTTCATTAAATTGGCCAACAACCGATGACCGCCTTTGATTATTTTGCTCATATTTTTAGTATATTTTATTGGTTCTGTCAAAAAAAAAAAAAAATTAGAAACAATTTTATAACAAGTTGCGCAAGCGCCGAGAGGAAACTCCAGAGCAGAGAACGGAAGTCGCAGCTGTGTGTGAAAAACAGTTGAAACTTCTATAGTTGCAACCGGTTTGGACCCACAAAAATACACGATAATATAGCGTCAGTCAACGTCCTTGGCTGCCAAAAGTTTTCTGAACTTTTGGGCCAATGCAACGTATACGCGATATGCATTTTCAAAGTACTCTCTGATTATAGGGTTTGAATAAGTTGCATATTGATATATTGCTTTATTCACCTCTCTTCTGGCTTCACAAGGCCAATAAATATATTTATGTCTTATGACTGAGTTTTAATACCTCTTAAATTTAAAACTATGTGTATCAATTTTTGATAGTTAAAGGCACTCAAAGCTGATGATAACATGAAAATACTAGCAATGAGTTGAGTGTAAACACCAGTGGATAAAAAAGCGAGAAAAATCGGGAAAAACAAGTAAATCGCAAATATGGTCAGAATCCGGTTGACTGTTTTGGCGCCTAATCAGGTATGTCTGGTTTTTCCCTCACTTTTTGTTGTTGTTGTTTTGGAATGAGCCAAAAAAATTATAATTATGTCATGGTGTCAGTGACAGAAAGTGCAAATGAAAAGCGGAAAATCAAGCATCTACTCCAACAGCACAATTAAGTAGTCCACTATTCGTAGCAAGGAGTTTGTGTCAGTCGAAGTCGAAGTCGAAGTCTAAGTTGAAGTCAAAGCTGTTGACACACTTTTGATTGCATCACCTGAACGTACGCTACAAAGTAGCCATAAGATGTAGCCAGTTTTGGGTTAGTTTACAGTTTCAACTCTAATTATATGAATGTGCACATTGTGTATATGTGTTTTTAAGCCTGCTCTTGCCTGATAAACATTAATTTCATAATTTAACTATTTAAGATTTCATCATGGATAGTTGAGGAGCTGGCAAATTCAACAGATTTAAAAACAAAAAGAGGCTGACTTAAAATCCGACGTGTTAATTAAAATTTATTTGTTTTCCCAACTAAATCGGTTTTCAAGCTTTTCTTAGTGTTTCTTCAGGAGCTATTGCCGAGAAATTCGGGTTTTGGTGTTAAATTTTTTTAGCAACAATTAATTGTACAGTAAATACCGCTGCTAATTGCCAATTGCATTAATTAATTAACATGAAAAAAAAAACACAGTGCCAAATAGCCATTTATGAAAAATAAAACTAGTTTCGATCTTAAGATTTGAAATGGCAACAAAAATTTTCCAAAAAAAAAAAATATATATATCAAATTAAGTGAATTATATAATACAACTGATGCAATGGAATCACATTTCAAGAAATGATTGATGGACTGACAGTTAGAGATGGATTGCGACAGATCGAGTGGGAGAAGAAAAGAGTGAGAGATAGAGGTAGATAAAAAGAGGGAGTGAGAGAGAGAGAGAGGTAGAGTAGAGCTGGAAGCACTACGAGTTGTGGTCGTAATTTGATTCACATATGTAAATCATTGCTCCACATGCTGGAATATTCAATTACCAGCCAAGTACTGAGTACGAGGTATTTCTCATATTTATGGTGAACATTTGACAATAGGCTGAATTAAAAACTGCGCTTAATTATGCATCCAATGAATGTGAAACAGCAGCAGCAGGAAGCGAGTCAGAACGCTCCATTCAAGACTGATCGACTACGATATACCCTTTTTACAAACTCATATAAATAGATGTAATCATCGGTGGCTCTTCTACGTACTTAAGTTCCAACTCCACTCTTTGCTAAATTATTCACAGATATTTCCCGATGTCTGTTGAATGCATTGCATGAAACTAATATACCCTTTTTGCAATTTTCAATGGACTGAGAGATATTAAAGCGAAAAAGAAATACTTGAATCGAATATCTGTGATTATATTAAAATTTCCGCCGGATTAATTGAATGCTGTGGTAAACACAAATGTGTACAATATATGGAATTCAACAGAGGTACACGACTCATAACATTGCAGTAACATAGCTACAGATACAAATTCATCAGCAACTAAGAGAACAATGCGTAAGTTGGGCGGGAATTTGCTGAATGAAAACTGGGAATACTTCGGGATGGACATTGAAATGATTGTGAGAAGCTGGTCGCATTCACTCATTCAATTAAATTGGCAACTCAAGGGGTGTACGTAAACATCTGTCTGTGAGTGTGTGTGATTTTGTTGTTGTGGGCTTGCTCTGCGGGTCTCAGATTTATCATAATCAGCACATTGGCTTTTGTAAGTTTCAAGAACTGAAGAGCGTTACAAAGTCCAATGGGAGCCAGAGAATTGACATTGAACAGCTTGACGGGAAAGATTTTACAGAATGTACTCAGATATTTATAAGAATTTCCGCATCAGTTTTGGGTACAAAATTGATAATTAAGCTGATGAGACCTGAGATAATCTTAATTTTATTCACTTAAACTGATTTCAACACTCCATAACAGTACTTTACTGAACTGAAAGAATAAATTGAATTTGAATTTATTTTATTTTATATTTCTTTTGAAAGAGTATATTTTTATGTATTACAAAGAATTTAAAGTTGATTTGATTTTAAGATATTTGATGCCTGAATGAAAGAAGTTTTAATTAGCTTTCATAAGCTCATAGTTCAAAGCTCATAGTTGCATACTTTAGAGCGCACAATTTAAATTTGCAATTTGAAGCATGCTTGCGGAGCACATAAAATTTTTAATAAAGTTGGAAATCATTTACAAATTTAATCATTTTATTTTACTTTTACTTGACCTTATCTTTGCAAATTAATAAGCGTTGATAAATGAATAGTTTATGAGTTTAAGCCACTTTCAATTACATTTGTTTTTAAACTTGTCGGGACTTTGTCACTTTTTGAACTTCATAACCCCGACGGTTCTTAAGTTTGTAAATGCAATAAACAAATGCTATAACAATGAGCACAAAAAGAAGAGCCAGGAATGTAGTTTCCCATCTAGGCTGCTGTAGTAGTGGCTCCCTGGACCTTTTAGTGGATGTTGTTAATGGGACTGTTGTTGTAGCATCTGCCTCACTGACATCCAGAGGCGTATCAGGTGATGTTGCTGATGTAGCTGATGTATCTGATGTATCTGATGTATCTGATGTATCTGAAGTATCTGATGTATCTGATGTATATTGTGATGTATCCGATGTAGATGACGTAGATGATGCTTCCATAGATGGGTCGTTTTCAGACGTCCTCCAAAACTGGGGGTTGGCGCCACCAGCTGAAACCACCAGCAACAGGAAAGCTCCATAGATCCAAAAACGATTCATTATGAATATAAGAGCTGCAGTTATTGTATGCTGATCTTTGTTTAAAAAACGTCCAAGTTTGCAAACTGCTGGCACAAAACTGAGCCATTTCTAAATATGTACAATGTACATTATATTATCATATAATAATTCGGAACAGCCGCAACAGGAAATGCGAGTAGATAACATATTTTTGAGTGCTTTGTGAGTAATATAAATGATTACTAAAATATGTAAGACAGCTAAAGGCATTTGTTCTCTAAAATAAATTAAAATAATTAAACATGTGATTATTATATTTATAATTATTATTCTATAATTAAAATAATAATAGTCTATATTGAAAATGACCTCTATTAATTGTTAAATGCTTATCATTGTTAGGGTATTTCAAAATTAATTTTGTTATTGTTTTCTATAATTTCTTGGTTGTATTCTTCCAGAAACTGAACAAGACGCGCACAGTTCGCTTTTGCTGTCAGGGCTATGAGGGGAATCTGTCCGACAGTCACGCCAGTTGCAAGCCCATTTGCCGCGGTGGCTGTGGGCGTGGCAGCTGCCTCATGCCCGATATCTGCAGCTGCGAGGAGGGTTACACCGGCAAGCATTGCACCCAGCGTGAGTAGTTCGCCTCGGGCAAGTGACGAGATCATTTGATAGTTCGAGATCTTTGCAGGCTGCGATCACGACCGATGGGGATTGGACTGCAAGAATCCGTGCCAATGTCGCAACGATGCCGTTTGCGACAACAAGACGGGAGTGTGTCATTGCATTGCCGGCTGGGCCGGTCAGTTGTGAGTAGTGCAACAGATTTCCAATTGAATCACTGAAGTCATGTGTTGAGATTGCTTTCAGCTGCGAGCAGCCCTGTCCGCCGGGAACGCATGGCGTCATGTGCCGGAAGGCGTGCGAGTGCGCTGAGCGACTGTGCCACCCTCAGACTGGCGAGTGTGTGCGACAGGATCACGTGGGAGCCTTGAATGTCAGCCATGTGGTGCTGGAGACCATCAACTCGACCATGGCCAACCTCACGCACAATATAAATAGCATTGCCAAGCGGATTGGCAGCATGCCCGAGGGCAGCCTTGATCAGGCCTCGCCGAGTCCCCTGCCCGAGGTCATACTGATCAAACAGCCCGTCCAGGAGGCCTCTCACACGCCCAAGATCATACTGCACGAGTCCAGCAATGCGCTCCTGGAGAACTTGCACACAGCCGCAGCGGCAGGTGTTCCAGCTCCCGAAGTCATTCACGTCATCACGAATGCCGGCGGCGGATCACAGGAGCATCCACCGCAGCTGAACCTGGCGGGATTCGCCTCTGGCGAGACCAATTCAAGCAGAAGCCCTCATGATCATGATGGCAGTCTGCTGAGCACTTTGATCGTTATTCTCCTCGCTCTGATGACCGCCATTATACTCGGCTTCCTCTATGTCTATCGACGCTATCATATCCAGAAGGAGGCCGTCATCTACAATGCCAATGGCACGATCACAACTCATTCACATTCACATCCCCATCCCCATCCTCATCCACATCTCGTTACCAATTCCAATCTCAATCCTGAGGTTGTGATCAATGACTCAGCTGCGATGGGGAAAATCTTCCACGGACCGCTGCCGAAACTTCCAGCGGTCAATCAAGCGGTCAATCAAACGAACGAGGGTATGTAAGTGTCGCCCGTCTGTTGCGAGGGCGGTTCGATGAATAACCTGACAGCACTTGAGAGATCCCAAAGTTCTTCAAGTTAAACTTGTTAAATATACGGGAAAAAACTAGTGAATGTGATTTTTCAATCGAAATGTTAAAATCTTCCAAAAAAAAATGAGTCTTCGAAATTATCGAGTTAAAGTACTTCGAAAATCGCTTCCGCAAATATCAAGTTGTCGATATTTCGATGTATTTAGTTTTACATTATTAATACGATTAGACTTCGTTTAAAATACTCAAGTCAAGTTATTCATCGTATTGGCCAAGTAGTCAGTCGCCTGATCTTATCTTTAAGAAATTCTTGCAGTTTCTCCACCGGAACTGTATGACACGCCCAGCAATAACTCGTCAATAAGAACACCGCCGTATGCCTACACCAGGAAGGAATCACTTTATTCAGTTATCTCGCCCAAGTCGCGCAAGGGCAGTCTCGACTCGCACCTGTATGATGAGATTCGATACCATCAGCAACATCACCAACAGCAGCACTACCAACAGCAACTCCCAACCCCCCATCCACATGCCTCGCAAATACGCTACCAGCACTCGACCATGGCCACCGCCTACTTGCCACCTCCTCCAGCACCACCGATGCACCACCAGTCGCACCACCAGTCGCACCACCAGTCGCACCATTCGCAGCAACATCATTTATCGCCACGCTCACATGTTTCCCACTTAATAATACCGCCGCAGGATTCCAAATATCTGCAGGTTCCCAACCAGATTACGACACATAAAATTGCTCACCTATAGAATTTATCAACTTTTGCAACTATTACATATATTTACTTTTATAAAACTTATTTTAAGGTCGAAAAGTAAATTTTTATTTTAATCATTCTTTATTTTAATAAATACTTTTTTATGTATGTATTATAATAACAAGTATAGAAGTTTAAAAATATACACAATAATTCGTAACTTTTTATAAGTAAGAATACAATTTTCATTATTCATTTTTCATAAGGTAACTTGATAATAAATATTATATAATAAAATGCATTTGATGTTATTGCTTTCTAAGTTTTTAAGTAAAGTGGGATTCAAGAATCAGTTCCTTTTTCAGTTACTCCTGAAGTTGTAGAGGATGATTGTTGTAGGCTCTATAGGTAAGTCTGTAGGCTCAACTGATGTTGTTGTGGTTGCGATTTCAGTTGTTGTTGATATGGTTGTTGATAGTGTTGTAGATGGTGTTGTAGATTTGATTGTTGTAGGTTCTAGAGTTGTAGATGAAGGTGTTGTTGGTTTCGATGTTGTTGTTGATGTTGTTGTCAATGTTGTTGTCGATGTTGTTGTCGATGTTGTTGTCGATGTTGTTGTCGATGTGGTTGTTGTAGGTGGAGGTGTTGTTGGATCAGGTGGTGGCGGCGGAGGCGGTGGGGGCGGTTCTGGTGTTGGATCAGGTGGTGGCGGCGGTGGAGGATCTGGTGTTGGATCAGGAGGTGGCGGTGGTGGCGGCGGAGGAGGATCTGGGGTTGGATCAGGTGGAGGCGGTGGCGGTGGCGGCGGTGGAGGCTCAGGTGTTGGAGTTGGAGTGGGCTTTGTATGGTGAGTAGGTTTTGTATGGTGGGTAGGTTTCGTATGGTGGGTAGGTTTCGTATGGTGGGTAGGTTTTGTATGGTGAGTAGGTTTTGTATGGTCAGTAGGTTCCGTATGGTGAGTAGGTTTTGTATGGTGAGTAGGTTTCGTATGGTGGGTAGGTTTCGTATGGTGGGTAGGTTTTGTATGGTGAGTAGGTTTTGTATGGTCAGTAGGTTCCGTATGGTGAGTAGGTTTTGTATGGTGAGTAGGTTTCGTATGGTGGGTAGGTTTCGTATGGTGGGTAGGTTTTGTATGGTGAGTAGGTTTTGTATGGTGAGTTGGTTTTGTATGGTGAGTTGGTTTTGTATGGTGAGTAGGTTTTGGATGGTGAGTAGGTTTTGTATGGTGAGTAGGTTTTGTATGGTGAGTAGGTTTTGGATGGTGAGTTGGTTTTGGATGGTGTGTAGGTCTGGGTGGATTTCTTGTGTGGTGAGTTGGGCTAGGTGGTCTCCTGGTATGGTGAGTTGGCCTAGGTGGCCTCCGGGTGTGGTGAGTCGGTCTAGGTATAGGTTTCCTAGTCGGCCTTGGTCTAGGCTTTCTGGTCGGCCTAGGGGTAGGCCTAGGTCTCCTGGTTGGTCTTGGTCTAGGTCTAGGACGAGGCCTCCTTGTTGGTCTTGGTCTAGGTCTTGGCCTAGGTCTAGGCCTCCTTGTTGGTCTTGGTCTAGGTCTTGGCCTAGGTCTAGGCCTCCTTGTTGGTCTCGGCCTTGGTCTTGGCCTTGGTCTCGGCCTTGGTCTTGGCCTAGGTCTCGGCCTTGGTCTTGGTCTCCTTGTCGGTGGCCGTTTTATATAATTTTTGAAACCCGTTATTTCATTTTTCTGAGCTTTTTTTGTGTTCTGGATCGAAAGTAGTTGCAAATAATATGTTTTTCCGCTATTCAAATTAATTCCATTATAGCTCTCACAAATACATTTACTATTTACACACACTTCATTGAGATCGCGTTTGGGTTGGCAAGTAACTACTTTAATATGCGAGATCCTTATTTTTCGAATGATATCGTCCCTGCTGTGGGGATTCGCTCCAACGCAACCTTTTTCACATATTTGAGTGGTAGACAACTTTTTGGTATTGACAGAAACAATAACAATCAGCACAATGATAAAGTATACAAGTCCTGAAATCCTAAATCCCATACTTAGACACTCTTACTTTTCGTGCCCATAAGCATTCAACAGGGTTGAGCTATACACTGCATAAAAATGGACCATAACTAAGAATTTATAAACGAAAACGAAAGAAATCTGCGGTTAAAATTAAAATAGCTTTACTTAAGTGAATCACAACTTGTTCTAAGTTTATCTAGGGTTTTGCTTTCGCCGATTAAATGTAATACTACAATTATATATAGATATGTGAGGTCAGCCAACAATCTCTGATTTATTACAAATTAATCATTATGTACGGATTAATTTTGACTTATACTCTTATATGCAATATCATGGCTTATTACAGGTCATTGATTAGCAAAGTACATAAGGTATTTTGCCCCCGCTTTCCCTTCCCAGAAATCGAACAATAAAAACAATTTGCACATTATCTAAGTTTGTAAAATTGGCCGAAAGCCTCTACAGCTAGCGCTATTTTTTTCAATACCCCTTGTTAGTTTTAGTTTTTAAGCTTAACTACCAATGTTAATAAACAAATAAAATAAAGTTATTTAAAAGCATGTAATAAAACGAATTGTAAGACTCATTATTGTAATAATTTTTTTTTTATTGAACCAGAATATGAATCAGATCTCAAATATTTCATCTTCTGTGTGTGTGCTCTCATAATCAATGCTTTGCTGGCTTTCAATATTTTTATAATGCAGAAATACACCAAAGCCAACTATGCTTGCCATCAACAGTACTATTTCACTAATGTCCCAAGCACTCAATTTGTTATTTTTCGGTTTGGTTGTTGGTTTCATTGTGGTAGTTGTTGAATTCCTTGTCGTCCTGGTGATGCTAGCGATCGTATGTGAATTTATAATTGTTGTATTGTGGTACGAAGATTGTAGTTCTGTAAATGCAGAACTTGAAGTTACGTATCGAATTGTTGTTTTATTGTGAACGGTATTTCCATTTGCATTCTTATATTCAGAATTCACTTCAAAGCAGTTCTCCTTACAGTTCTTCAGTGACTCATGATCTTGGGCAGTGGAATTAAGTATAATAAAGAGTAAAATCGCACTGCACATAAATTCTGACATCGAATTTGCCATATTTTCTCTATACTAGTTATGCTTGTCTTTAGCTTCTGTTGCCGACTGTAAAAATACTATTGGCGCAATACAATAATAAATGCGCTATATAAATCGATTACATTTTAATTTATTTGCTTGTTCATGCGGGTATGAGTACATTCATGAGTAAATTCAAAGGAAACATCGAGTATTAAATTGGATTCAAATATGTAGGAATTAACAATTTAAAAATAAATACACTTAATAAATAAAATATTACCAATGAAAATATCGAACAAACAATTAGATTTTTGGTAAGGGTATACTACGGTCGATTGAACTCATTCTTTTTTTGTCCAATTCCTTTAGTTTGAAGAGTGTGTATCACACTATAGATTATTGGCCTGCTGCGGCTCTATAAGAACCTCGATTCCTTTTTTTATAGATAATAAACCCTCCAAGTCCAAATAGACCCGCCACAAGGATTATGATTCCAGTGATGGCCCATAGGCTCATTCCAGACTTATGAGGTTTGGGCATTGGCTTTGGGGTTGGCTTTAAGGTCGTAGTACTTGGTTTGGGGGTCGTTACTGTTGTTGAGGGGGTCGTTACTGTTGGTTTGGGGGTGGTGGGCAGTTTCGTTGTTGTAGTGTTTTGGGTCGGCGGAAAGAGTGTTGTTGTTGTGTTGTGCGAATGTGAATTTTCCTCATTGTGGGACGGTGTTGTAACTTCATTTGGATTGACGCAGTCTGGAGCTCCAGGCTCACCTTTATTTTCGTAGCCATCTTTGCAGATGCATTCACTACCATTGCAATATTGGGTATATTTATCGCATTTCTGCGAACACTCATGCTCTACGCAATCTTCACTATCTGGCGAAACTGTATAAAATCCCTTCTCGCAAGAGCACTTACAAGAATCAGCATCCTGAATCATATGCAGGCCACAATTCTCACTACACTTATCTTGGCTATTAGTATTTGTCTTCTCTGATCCATTTGTAGAATCCGTTGGTAATGCATTGCCACAAACAACAAAGAACACCAACAACACCAACAATCCTGATTTGAAGAATTTCATTTTGACTTCTCCTTGAAATATTTTCAAGTATTTAATTTGAATACAATTGTTGAAGGCAAGGCCGCTCGCAGAACTAAATTAAAGTCGCCAAAGATGCTGATATTTATACTTGAGATGTGCTGGTAAGGATTGAGTATAATAACTTTAATGATAAAGTCTCCCCCATTTCTAAACCCCTCAAATGGGGGCTGAGGACCCGTAGAACTTATTGATTCAACTGCAATCAGTGAAGTGATTCAAATTCGCTTTAAAGAATGTATTTTTTTTTTAATAGTTAATGACTTACGATACTTTTTCGTATTAAATTATTGTTTAAATAAAATATATATAATTATATGAAATGAATGATTTAAAGCTGATGGTCAATCACTAATGAATTTATAAATATTTAAATTAGTCATATAAGCGACTATTTGATAGTGGTTACATCCAAAACTATAAAATAAACTTCAAGCAGCCAACATATCAAATATGAAATCTTTATACTCTGAGATTGACGAGCTCATACAGACGGAAAGACGGGCGGTTCTCACAAAATATATACTTTATTTGTCTATTTCTCATTCTGCCTGTTAAATACATTTGATGTAATTTCCTAAGTTAATTTTGAAAATTATAAACAACTTGTAAATTAATTCAAAGTTACGTGGAATTAAATTTATTTTTGCTCCGAAACTTTAAAATACAAATTAGTGTCTTATAATTTTTTTGCAGTTTGCTAATTGAGAGTAGGTACAGGGTCTCTCACAGTCGAGGTAGCATTTCCAAGTGCCTACGGACGCAGAATATCAAAATTCAATGTATACTCATGCATTAAAAAGTAAATAAAATTGTATAAAGTGAGTAACTCGTGTGTGAGAGCGAGAAGGGTGATGCTGATAAGGGTCGTCTTCCAAGAGCCGTAATCTTCAGTTGCTCATTCGCTGAAGGAAACTAGAGCTGGCAACAACATTCTCGTAGAATGAACTGGAATCGAAGCGAGGCATTGCTGACAACAGCAGCGCTGCTAGCGTTAACAGCGACAGCAACAGCAGCAGCGACAGCGACGCCAGCAGCGGAGGCAGCTGCGGAGTCAGAGCTCTACGGCGATATTCACATTCAGGGTGAATTCGATTCACTCAGTTTAACTCGACAGCAGCAGCAGCATCTCTGTCAGCGTGAGCTACCGTAAGTTGGTCGATACACAGCGAAAAAAATCCGGGATTCCAATATACAGTTGTGCCACAGAAATCACAGGTGAAAGCGATTTCAGAGAAAAGAAATTTCGCTTCGAGAATTTTTACAGAGCCACAGAACTTCGAGTGATTTATTTTTTTTTAGCATTTTCAGCAACCTTTTCTAACTAGTCTGATAGGGTTGGTCCCTTCTCAGATTAAATTTCCCAAGGATTTGTTTGGCAACTTTTTTTAAGTTTATCATTACAGAATAATAGGTTTTTATTTTATTTCTTTTTCAATCAATTTAATTTTATTTATTTATTTAAAAGGTATTGGCGCGACAAGCAATGAAAGTTACTTGACAACTCTGAATTCTAAAATTCAGACAAAGAATGTGACATTATTCGAATGGCATCGGACGCCAGTGGATTGTGCGATGATTTCGTTTCCCTTAAAAATGTTCAGATGAGTTGACTGTGGCACGGAGAAATTAAGTTGACTTGAAATTAAAGTGAAAGAGATTTCTGTGGCACCCATGATATTATCAATCCGAATCTTATCCGAATATAATCCCGGATATTCCTAAACCACTCACAAAATACGAATTTTTATTTAATTATCAGAACTCTTACAACAATTTCCCAGTTTAATCAAATGTATAAGGCTTTCTTGACTATTTTAATGTTAAGTGATTTCCATTTTATCCACATGTTGTTGGAATTTAACAATTACTTTCAGAATACATGCCATAAAGAACACATGTTTTAATCAAAAATTGTAAACCATATTTTAGAATCATTTTTATTTAAGTCCTAAGATTGACCGATTTGTCTCGCCGCAGGGCAATCTTCTTTCAGACCCACAAGAGTTCACCCGTCAGAGGTAATGGATCCAGCATATATTACCATCGCATTGAGATGTGCTGCGAAGGCTATCGCCCAGATCCCTATACGGGACTCTGTGTGCCGGACTGTGGCCACAATTCGCCGGACAACTGCCGCAATGGCTTCTGTCGTGCGCCCGGGAACTGTGAGTGCTTCTCGGAGTTTGTGCGCAACGAGCAGGGGGCATGCATCCACACTTGCCCCATTGCCTGCCAGCACGGACGTTGTTATCTGAACGGCACCTGTGTCTGCCAGGCGGGCTATGTCCTCGACGAGGAGACTCGGCTCTTCTGCCGTTCCCACTGTCCTCAGGCATGTGGCACGCATGAGGAGTGCGTTGCCCCAGGACAATGTGATTGCTCGACGGGCTATCGCCGCACCCCTGAACTGGGATGTCAACCCCTCTGTGCTCCGGACTGCGGCTACGGCAAGTGTGTGGCTCCCAATCAGTGTGAATGCTTTCCCGGATTTATCAAGAGACACCAGCGCAATGTCTGCGAGGCTGAGTGCTACATGTGAGTGATCCTCGCAGCCTGGAGAAGGAACTCAACCCAACCCCAACATCTTATTTCTTTCCGTTCATTCTCCACCAGAAACTGCGAGAATGGCTTCTGTGAGTCGCGCTACAAGTGCCACTGCCACGAGGGCTATCGATTCGATGAGAACAGCACCAGCTGCCTGCCCGTGTGCCAGGACAGCTGTGGCCAGGGCAATGGAGTCTGCATTGCTCCGGGTGTCTGTCGATGCTTCCAGGGATACGAGCTGCGCGGAAACATCTGTGTGCCAAAGTGCGAGGGGTGAGTACACGACAGCTTCACAGAGACTCAAAAATATGATCAGGAGTAAAGTAAAAATTTTCATAACACAACAGTCTTCAATCATAATCAACAATCCTCCAGAGATTTTTATATAAGTTGTAATTGATATTTGCAAGTTACACTTAGTTTGAAACTTTCAATCAATATTTCCATTTTTCCATTTAAGGAGTTATAAACATTAAGTAAATACATCAAGTAATCTTTTTTTTTAAGGCTCCGTTGCACTGTGGGAGATTTGGCTGATCTTGCGGAAAATGAGTACCTTAAAAAATAACCAAGATTGCTTCAAGTTGTCTATTTTATTGGAATAAAAACCTAACAAGAAACTTATCTGTACATTTTTTTGATTTTATTAAATTCTGAAACCTTAAGAGCATAGTGATGTAATGTCTGAAAAGCAATCTGTTTTAACAACGGCAGGTTAGGCAAATCATACTGTTTCGAAAAAAAAAAATCAGATCGAATCCATCTGAATTTCTTCGCCCGAATACCGAAATGTTGAATGTGTATTTTTATATAAATATAAAATAAATTATAAAAACAAAGTTATGCAAATATTTGTTCATTTGCTGAAGACTTACCTTCAATAAACTCAATTTTCTTAAGCTTGAAAGCTCACTAGATAACAAAAAGATAAACTAAATTAAAATGATTTTGGATATCCAGCCATTCAAATTGGTCCTAAATGAGTTTAATTTACTTTCAGCTCATGTGGTCTCTATGGTAAATGCCTGGCCCCCAATCTTTGTGGTTGCAGACCCGATGAGCAGCATTGTTTGTTCGGGAGCTGCGATGCCAGTGGCCACTGTAAATGCCCCTGGGGACAGACGCACTTTATCGACCGATGCCTGAAGCTGTCGGACATCGGGCATCAGCTGAGCAGCCTGGATCGTCGGAGGGAGCGGAATGAGGAGTTGAAATATGAATTTAAAGTACTGATTGAACGCCAGTTTAATTGGATATGGGATTAACATTTGATCAAGTAACTCGAATAAAATTCCAATTAGACGGGTTGACAGCTGGTGCGTCCTTTGATGCCGCTCTTAATGAAGCCGGGCCGGCACAGGCAGAAGTTGGGCGCACTGCAAAAGCCGTTGGGGCAGCCCTGGGGGCAATGGGGCTGGCAAATGTTGCGCTGGTGCTCGTCCAAAATGTAGCCGGGCTTGCACTCGCACTGGTTCTGTCCGATGCAGACTCCGTTCAGGCAGGGCACATCGCAGTGGGGCAGACATTGAGCGGTCTTGCGATCCCAGTCAAATCCAGGGGCGCATTCACAGGTGTCGGGGGCAATGCAACGGCCGTTCTTGCAGGGTCTGTTGAAGGGATAATTGCATTGCACTTTCTGCATAGATCCGAAACTAGTCACTAGTTACTCACTGCTCGCAAATGGGCTCACAACGTCCTTGCACCTTCAGGTAACCCGCATGGCAACTGCAGTGTCCTGGCGCCGTGCACTGTCCGTTCTCGCACTGATCGCAGACGGGGACGCAGATGCCGTCGGCGCCCTGGCGATATCCCTGGAGGCAATCGCATTTGTTGGGCGCCACGCAGCGTCCGTTGGCACAGCCAGGGTTGCACTGCGGCTGGCAGTACTTCCGGCTAACGGGATCCAGTGAGTAGCCCTCGTGGCAGCGACATTCATTCTGCTCGGTGCACACGCCGTTGCCACAGCCCAGGGGGCAGGTGGAGATGCACTTGCCCTCGAAGGTCCTCACATGTCCTGGCATGCACACACAGGTGTTGGGCGCCGTGCAAATGCCGTTGGGACAGTTGTCGGCGCAGATTGGCTCACAGCGGCGATAGATGTGCGGATTGCGCTCGTAGCCCTCGCAACAGACCTGAATCCGACTCATGTCCGAGGTGGTGCCATTGCCCACAACATTCTCCCGAGATCCATGCAGCAATGAGGCTGTTCTGTAGAAGGATAGAGAGAGCGAGAGAGAGAGAGAGAGTATGAGCAAATAGATCTGACAGAGAAGAGCAAAAGAGGATAAAGTACTTCAGTCATATTGTTAGTTCCCACTGGGTAACTTAATAAAGTTGGCACAGTTGTGTTAACAGACATTAATTAAGCATCAATCAATTAATGGGTTATTTCTTATCCATTGATAAGTCTATTAACATAAATAAAATATTTACAATAAAAAATCAAACAAGTGAGAAAGGCTATAGTCGAGCGCCCGACTCTAGGATACCCGTTACTTATTTTAATGAATTTTTTAATATTTTTTATTGCATGCTTTTAGGCACTTATATTTTTTAAAAACTTTAACTAGCCATTACCACCTTTCTGTTTGTCCGCTCTTGTTACGATTTAATAGGATGATAGGTAATAATAGTAGTTAACGATAATTAGTAAAAAAATTATAATATCTTGAAAACTGTGCGTGTGGTGGTTTTTTGCGATTTACTGAGGCGGAAAAAGGCGTGGCAAAAATTTGAAACAAACTTGACCTGCGTGGGGTCTATAGAAGTCTGTGTGCCAAATTTGGTTGCTCTAGCTCTTATAGTCTCTGAGATCTAGGCGCTCACACGGACGGACAGACGGACAGACAGACGGACAGACAGACGGACAGACGGACATGGCTATATTGACTCGGCTGTTGATGTTGATCAAGAATATATATACTTTATAGGGTCGGAGATGCTTCCCTCTCCCTGTTACATACATTGCAACGAATACAATATCCCCTTTTACTTATTTTTATAAGTAACGGGTATAATAAATCAAAGAAATAAATATGAAACGGAAAAATCATTGAGTCTAACAAACTATAAATATCATAGACTATAAGATCTACTGCTGACATTATTACCTCATTATATATGACAGATGAGTTAAATACTGTGAGCAACACTTTAGTCATGTTATTATTTTTATGCATTTTAAGTTGGTCATTTACATTAGTTAAATAAAAGTGTTTTGCATTAAATTTAAAGATGTATTCAAATGTAATATTATAAAATCAATTAATATTGGGATATTTTACTATGAAATGATATCATGTTCCTAAGGCCGTCCAATTACCTTACATATCATTCATATTCATTAATATACATTTATTGTATGAAATCGCACTTGGAATTCAATTTCAAGACGCATTTCATTATCAAGCTAGTGAGGAAGTGGGGGTCATTAGTTCAATGTGTTATTTTCAATTGCTTCAAGTACTGCGATAATACTTAGCCGACTCAAACTTACGGAACTTCCTTGTGGCAGATGCCACTGGCCATTGCCGATCGGGTCTTGTTAATGAACAGCGCTGTCTCATCCAGAATTTGAGGTGCACGAGTCGCCGAGTTGAATTGATTTATATGTCCGCCCTGATAGGTCTCGGCGGGCACAAAGTTGGAGTGACTGCCGTATTGGCTGCTGTATTGGGTCTGCTCAGTGACATTGCCGGAAAACTGCAGGTTGGCCGATGGAGGCTGACGGGTCTTTATGCCAGCCGTTTTGAACTGGGCCTGGCCGGAACCGCAGAGCGCCAGAAGCACCGACAGACCGATAAGTAGCTGCCACGATGACCTCATCTCAAATGTCGCTTGTGAAGAGAATATTGAATTTCGAATTGTAGAACTGCACACGTCTGAGCTTAACAACTGCTGCACTTGAACTAACAGCAAAGCGAATTGAAACGAGTCGCGATTCGCCTCCAGTTTCCAGCTCTCCGGCCTCTGGCCTTGCTTCTAATCAGCACCTCGCCCTGTGTCTATCAATAATCCGAAGGTTACTCTCCCAACAGATGCTTCTTATACGTTATTGTTGTTGCTATTGTTGATGCTCGAAGGCCCAACCCACGCTCTTTATTGTTTATAAGCTTTATTTTCGATGCTGACATGTTGAACTACTACCTGCCAAACGCCTATTTAAATAAAGCTTGGTTCTGAGAATCAAATACATAAATATTCGGGGAAATTTCTCAGAAATTTAAACAAGTAAATACATTCATCTCCGATTGAGCTGCTAATTAATAATAATGTTAAGAACACAGTGCACTACATTGGTATAGAGTAGAGAAAATTTGATGATTAAATTAAACGACAATTTTAAGACGTGAAAATTTCTTTGGAATTTATTATTGATTGAATTCAGTTTAATTAAATGTAAAAATTCTTGATTTTAATTTTTAAAATTAAACCATACAATAAACAATTTTTCTTTGTTTTTATCAAAAACGTAATAAAACTTTTAATTTTTAATCTGATTATTATAAAAAATATAAAAGAATTAATAATTTTGTATAATTTTTTTTATTGAATTAAAAAAAAAATGGAAATTTTGCTTTTAATTTAAATAATAAAAAAATGCATTTAGTTTACGCTAATTTATTTTATTTCATTTATCACAATCGGTATACTTAAAAAAAAGCAATGCCGACATTCCTAAAAATTCGAATAGTAACGTGTGAGTTATGTGTAGTTGTCATTTAGATCACAGGTTTGTCGGTAAAAATTAAATCTTTATTATATTCAGCGAGCACACTATTCAAAACTGATGTTATTCCTCGTATTTTCGGCAATGTGCCTCTGCTCTATAATATCCTGGGGCACACTCGCAGACATCAGGTTCCAGACAGACGCCATTCGTGCAATCCTCGTGGCAGATGGGCTCACATTTCAGAACCCTAGAGCTGCCGCGATTCAGATAGCCATCACAGCAGTAGGAGATCTGGCGTTGTCTCAACTCTGGATTCAAGGTTTGAGCACTGCAAAAGTGTTTGATTTTGAGAAAGTTCTTGCACGGATCGTTTAGTTTAATGATTTTACATTTGAGTCTTGTAACAAATGCCCGAGCCACGTGAAGCGATCGCCTCTCTTTGCCAGTTTTGTGATTCTGTCAGAGAGTTCTTCCAGAACTGGCCATGTGTGGGCAGCGGTAGATCCAATGTTAAACAGATGATCAGCAGGCCAATTAATTTGCATCTCAAGAGCATCTCAGCGTATTTGTCTCTCACTCTCAGTCTTTTACTATCTCTCGGGGAATTGGCGTGAATCTGACGCGATCGCGGAATAAACTGAGCTGCAGTCGTTTTTAGACGTTGCTTTTAAATAAAAGAAACAACGAGCGACTCGTAGATAGATAATTGTATTTGGGCAGTGGTGTCATGCAAGAGGGCTTTCACATACAAATTTATACATTCTATTATTATAAGGAAGTAGGCATTACAAATTAAGGGGGATCAGTAAAACCCATGGCTGCGCCACTGACTTACTGATAACACCGCATTATACATATGATTGTACTATTTCATTTTCTATTGTGCTTGACATCGAAAATGTAAACATATATTATTATTTTAAGCACTTTTATGTATGTATATGTGTACAGTATATTCTTATCATCGACTCACACCCACCACATCGAAGAGTGGTACACAGTGGCGCCCCCCAGTATAAAGTGCTTGCCCAGCAGCAAATCGAACTCGTGCATCAACGAGGCGTTCACTTTGGGCGGATTCATGGACGCGTATGTGGTAACCGTATCCGGCGACATGCACTTGTCGATGAATCGCGTCTTGCCCACCAGGCAGCGGCAGTGCCCCTCGGCATTGCAGTAGCCATTCTCGCACCGCTGGTAGCTGCTCTCGGGACCCGCCACCACGGCACAGCCGCAGACATTGGGAGCTATGCATCTGCCGTAGAAGCCACATCCATTATCGCACACCGCCTCGCAACGCTCTCGGTTCCTCACGTATCCGTTGAAGCACCGACAATTGCCAGGCGAGATGCAAACACCGTTGTCGCAGTCGTACCCACAATCCGGCAGACAGCTGGTGGTGTTCTGATCGTAGCGATATCCATTTTGACACACGCAGGTGGTGCGATTCGCACAGAAGCCATTGTCACAGCGCCTATTTGAATATGTCAATACTTATGTCAATATCAATAACGACTATTTCGAAATTTCTATTTCTCTTGTTTATAAAACGCCTCTGTTTTAATGGTTAAGTGAACTTTTAAAATAATAATAATAGGAGTAACGCTATTTCTATTTTAAAACTTCAAAAATTATAAAAGTTTTTGGCTCAAACATTGACGGGAGAGAACAAAATTGAAATTGCGTTCAGTTTATGTGAGTTTTCGAAAATAACACTTGTTTTTCAGACAATCTTAGAGTGGATTCTCAATAATAAAGAGATTGAGAATTTGTAAGACCTTACTACCTTTTGTAATCGTTCTCAACAACATTCTTCACTACAATTAATTCAAATATTCCTTTTCATAATTAATGGTAGGATTCTTTGACGCGAACATACATATTTAAAAATCGAACTTGATTTAAGATAGCTTTAATAAAATGAGTTTTTTGAAAAAAACATTTCCCTCTAATAAAAATGTATAATTATATAAAAAGTTGTAGCACTTCTTTATACTCTTTATAGTTTCTGGTAACCTGTTGTTTTTCTTATGATAACATAAAACACTTACATGTAGCAATTACTTTCACAGGAAGTGCCGTTGGCGCGTTTCTGAAAATTGGGAAAGCATTCGCATTGATTGGGGGCCACACAGTGTCCGTAGCCACAGTCGGGAATGCACATGGGCTGGCAGCCCAGGGCATTGGATTCACGCAATCCTCTGGCATAGCCCTCGGCACAGACACATTTGCCCGGCTCAATGCAGATCTCGTTGTGGCCACAGGTGGCGTTGCACTGTGGCTGACAGAAGCGTCGAGATCCGTCCAGTTCATAGCCCTTGTCGCATCGGCAGGTGCCGTTCAAATAGCACTGGCCATGGGGACAGCCCAGCGGGCAGGTGGGCACACAGTTGTTGCGATAGTTGAGCACAAAATCATCGAAGCACTGGCAGTGTCCACCTGGCAAGCAGAAGCCATTCTCCTGGCAACGTTCCCCACAGTCCGGGACGCATCTGCTCCAGTCGTACTCGTAGCGTCGCCAGCCCTTGCAACAGACCTCGATGACATTGAAATAGGGATTCACGGTGCTGTTGCCCACAATTTTCACCTCCTTGTCGTACTGAAAGAACACTGCACTAGGACGCAAATCACACAAGAATGTTGACATTAATTATTCTGATATATATTTCAACTCTCTCTCTCTAAAACTCTCAAACTTACGGCACTTCCCGATAACATTTCGACGGATTGATACCTCGCTGGGGCAGGGACAGGCCCTGGGGTATGATGTACGGCTTGCGAGTGGATGTGGTCGAGGAGTATCGTCGCTGTTGGATCTGTTGCTCGCGCTGTTGCTGCAACAGTTGCTGCTGTTGGTGCAGACGCAGCTGCTCATCCAGCAGCTGTTGCTGCAACTGCTGTTCGTGCAACTGCAGCTCCAGGCCGTGCATCAGGCAGAGGAACATCAACAGCAGACAACTCTGAATCGCCAGAGTTTGCAATAGCTTGGACATGGCCAGCGATTCTATATTCTTCACTAGATTTCAGCGCGATTCTCGATTCCGATTCAAGTCGCACTGCAGCGTTCAACTCGCAGTTGTTTACTGTTGTTCCGGCGACGGCCAAGTTGGAGAAACGGGTCAACGCCTAATCGCTGCTGGGAGGGAACCAGCGATAAGAGGACTGGCTTTTAATTAAATTATTATTAGCGAGAGGCTGCGTGCCACTTGAATTAAGAGTGCTTCAGCATCAACATTAAGCTAGAGAGAGAGAGACAGATTCAATGGGAGAGAGAGAGAAAATCAGAGGGAGAGAGAGATGTAACAAGCATACACACATTTGCTTATAATTGCGCTTAGCATTTTAAACAGCTTCAAGACTTGGAGAGAAAGTTTGAAAATATTATATACATTTTTCAATTTGTTTTGTTTTTATATTCTACGCAGTAAATAATACGAAAGGGAAACATGTTAAAAGACATTAATTTGAATAAATGTTTTTAACTTAACTTGTAATCTTTTTAGCTATGAATTATTATATTAGAAATAATATATTTAATTTTTAATTTTACATTTATATTTTATCATTCTATTTTTTACTCTATGTCGACTGTTTTAGTCGACATTAAGTAAGTAAATAAATAATGTGGGCGAAATTATCGAATGAGCCTTACAAAGATTTTTTCATCAGCAACCCAGCTTCTGTAAAATAAACAAATATGTCAACAGAAAGTAGTTTAAATTCTTAAAAGTAGACTTTGAAGTCGTAAATAAATTAATTTTATCATCTTTACTTTCTGTATGCAATTTGAAATTTGGAATATGAATATGAAAAAAGTAAGTTAAATTTTAAATAACCTCAATGTCTAAAATTAAAGATTTAGTTTGTGTAAATAGTTCTAGTAATTTTAACAGTCTTAATGAATTAAAAAATCCGTTTGGTTAAAATGGTCACAGAAAATCTTTTTAGTATTGCAAAGAGATTTCTAACAATTTTAAATATCTCTCAGCAATATTTTCATTTGAGAATTCCGAGAATATGTTAGCTCAAATTTCGCAAGGTTCGATGAGAGACTCGAAACGTGTCCGAAATGCTCTGTCTGTGGAGCTGAAATCTACTGATAAGCGGGCTTTAAATTATTGGGGCAGTGGAGCAGCAACGGATCTCGAGACTTTAGTTTGACATTAGCGATTGAATTGCAAGCTGTAGGCGCGGGAAATGTGCTTGATAAAGCATTGCCAGAGGCTTCTGTTGCTGCTGTGCCTGGCCAGCATTGCGAGGAGTGCGACCAGCTATTCGGAATACGATGCACCTGCTCGCTACGATCCACGGCGTGGGGGGCAGGAGGCGCAATCACGGCATTACTTCGGGGGAAGCAGACAGTTTCCACAGACGCCTCCACAGCCACTGTATCCGCGCTCTGGCGGAGGCAACTTTGAGTCCGTTAAATCCGTATCACAGCAACCGACGAGTCGGGAGTATTTGGTGCGTGCTCACGAGGACGTCGCGGATCCCGGGAAGCACAAGTGCCGCATTTGGGTGCCGTAAGTTATCAGGCAGGTCTGGAGTACAATAACACTAAGAAAACTCACAGCCATATGTTCTTAAAGATCTTATTTTCAGGGACAGTAAATAATAATTATTGAATTTTACATCAAGAAATCAATGAGCAAAAAAAAAAAAAAATACTACTCACTAACATTCGTTTATCATGATTTTTTTTGTTTTTTGCCTTAAAATAAAACTCACTTTGAATTAATGGTTTTTCCCACATATTTTTAAAAAGCGAAAAAATATAAATTATAAATAAAACTCACAGATTATCATTATTTATAATTTATATATTCTCATTGAGGAAAATCCTTAAAAATCTTTAAATAATCATTACTATGTATATATAATCCATATAAAGTCCATAATGATAACGACCCCTGCTTATTTTGAGCATAAAACCATCTGCTAGAGAAACTATTACTTCTTAAACTAAAATCATATGGCGGTTAATTTAGCCTAATATTTATTTAGGCCAGAGACGATGTCCAAGTATCCCTTGGCCAACTTCATACAGAACGACGTGACCAACAAGCTGTCCTACATCGAGGTCTGCTGCACCGGCTACACGCCCACCCGCCTCCGGGGCGTCACCGTCTGTCGTCCCATTTGTGGCTGCCAGAATGGCGTTTGCCGTGTGCCGGGCGAGTGCGATTGCTACGAGGGATTCGTGAAGAACGACAACGGGGACTGTGTGTTCGCCTGCCCGTTGGGCTGCCTCAATGGCCGCTGCTTCCTCGACGGCAGCTGCCAGTGCGATCCGGGCTACACTCTGGACGAGACGCGTCGCTTCTGTCGCCCCATCTGCAGCAGCGGCTGTGACAACAATCCCACTCACAACTGCACCGAGCCCGAGGTCTGCAGCTGTGCCAAGGGCTACCAGCTGAAGAGCGTGGGCTGCCGGCCCGTCTGCGATCCGGACTGCGGCATCGGAGGCATCTGCAGGGACAACAACGAGTGCGACTGCGGTCCGGGCTACATGCTCAAGGATGGAATCTGTCAGACCGACTGCTATCAGTGCGTATGAAATAGGAGTATCTTATCATTCATTCTAATATCATCTGACATTTCTAGAAAGTGCAATAATGGAGTCTGCGTGAGTCGCAATCGTTGCATCTGTGATCCCGGCTTCACCTACCACGAGCAGTCCACGATTTGTGTGCCCATTTGAGGCTCACAAAATTCTCTTTAGTTTACAGAGCAGTTATATATTGGTTTACTGGTACCTTATACGAATTCAGAAACTTTTTTAAAGAACTTTAGAAAAGAAGAAAAAAAATACAGAATAAAATGTTAGGAATCCAAAATTGGGAAGAAAAAATTAGGAATCATAAAATACGAATTTCATCTAAGAAAAATATTGAGAGTACAAAAATTAAATAAAAAAAATTAGGAAAAAAAAGTGGGATCAGCAACTTTAGTTTTTCCGTCATTGGGTAAATTCTCTCGAATAGTAATATTAAAATTTTTGAAATACCCAATGAAAGAGCAAGATAAACATGACATTAAGATTATTTAAATTAACGATGGAGACAGACCCGAAAAAAAAGAATATCAATACAAACGACCAATACAAAGATGGAAAAATGGTTGATCGTTTATATAAGGCGGCCCACAATATAATCATGTAAATCGAAGTGTTGGTTTTGAAATGGTTTGTCAAATAAAATATTTCCTAAGTTTTGCTTTCCAAATTTTTGTTTAATGTTTATCTTCCCAATTTTTGCTTTCCCAGTTTTTTTCTTCCTAATTTTGGGTTTCTCATAACTGTATTTCTAATTTTGGATTCCTAATTATTCGTTACCTAATTTTTTTTTTGGAATTTTTGTATTCTGAGTAATATTTTTCGACATTCGTATATATAATCTGGTTTATTATCGTTATTCTTGCATTAAATAAAACAGATACAAATTATAAAACACTCGAATTTATATTTATATATATAATTAATTGATCATAGATCATTTTCACAGTAGATGGCGTCGAGCTCCTCGGATCTGAGAGTTACCGCCTGTTGACTTCTGTGTTTCAGGTAGAAATGGATGGCAGCTGTCAGAGACATCAGGAGGAGGCAGATGGCCACACACCAGGCCAGGATCGTGGGCCACTTGGCAGCGCTTTGGGCTGCCTTTGAGGAGTTGAGAGCAGCTTCTTTGGCGGTCAAGTCGCCTTTTGGACTGACCTTCGGACTGGCGACCACCTGACACACAAAGATTCTCGTCTCATCGCAGATTATTTGTCTGCTGTCCGTCTGGTGATTACAGCGACACTGGCCTAGATCCAGACAGGGCTTGTCCTGGTCATCCATGCAGATATTGGTGCACTCGACGGGATTGGCATTGGCATTGTCAGCAGCGGACAGCTCGCTCCAGCATCGGCAGCCACTGGTGCAATTCGCTGACAGTTCCAGAGGGGGAGCAGCGGTGGAAGAGCTGTCAGCTTCGGTGGTTGTTGAGAGCCGACAGCCGTCGGAGGTGGTATCGAAGCCCTCGTCGCACCGACACGTTTCGGGAGCTGTGCAGTGGCCATTTCGGCAGCCCTGGCTGCAGTTGGGCTGGCAGATCGCCGAGTTGCCCTCGACCGACGGCCTGAATCCCGGCAAGCAGCTGCACGTGTCCGGCGCGACACAAGTGGCGTTCACACAGCTCACCTGGCAACTCGGAGTGCAGACGTGGCCCAATCCGGAATAATCCGGCACATGGCCCAAGTGACAGATGCAGGTCTGGGGAGCGACACAGTCTCCGTTCTGGCATTGAGGCTCACAAATGGGCTCGCAGATGTGCTGGGACTCGGGAACGAAGCGATAGCCCGGCTCGCACTCACAGATCCCCGGCTGAGTGCAGTGGCCGTGGATGCAGCTCTCCGTGCACTGTGGCTCGCAGTTGCTGTTGGGGCCCATCAGATAGCCAGGGCTGCAGGCACACACCTCGGGCGTGAAGCAGTAACCATTCGGGCAGCCCTCGCTGCACTTGGGCTCACACTTCTGGTCGGTCATCTCATAGCCGGGAAAGCACTGACACTCGTCGGGAGACACGCACCGGGCAAATGCCGAGCAGCCCTTGGCGCAAATCGGCTCACACAGGTTTTTTGGCCCCCTTTGATGGTAGCCCTCGTCACACTCACAGTGCTCGGGTGTGTGGCAACTGCTGTGCTGCTGGCATCCCGTGCTGCAGATTGGCTGGCACTTTCTTGACCCATCCTCGGCCAGTTTGTAGCCCGTCTGGCACGCACAGAAATCGGGCTCCTTGCAGTAGCTATTGGCTCCACAGCTGGGCGTGCACACGGGCTCGCAAATGGAGCCGTTGGAGACTCTTTCGTAGCCCACTTCACATTGACAGTCATCCGGTGCGGAGCAGAAACTGTGGTCACCGCATTCCTGGCTGCAGATTGGCACACAGTCCTTGTCGCTGCCGATCGTCCGGTAACCGGTGTTGCATCTGCACACGGTGGGCGCCACGCAGTAGCTGTTCTTGCCACAGTCGGAGCACACTGGCTGGCAATCTTCCCCAGAGTATCCGTCCTCACAGTCGCATCGATTGGGGGCAACGCAGTGACGATTCTCGGAGCATCCTTCTATGCACTTGGGCTTGCAATAGGGCGAAGTTCCTTCGTAGCCATCACAGCAATAATATTGAGTCTCAAATCTATATTTGGTCTGAAATTTAGATAAATTATTTATTTATGGTTTTTATTTTGTAAAATTAGATTTAATATGAATTATTCACTGTTAAGGGACAATACAGACTACAGGGAGTATTTTGTTTTTTTAGACTTATCAGTTCCTAATTGAAAAGTAATATTCTTTCGAGACTTATTTTTTAATTAATCCTCGCAAATAAAAGTCATTTGTGATATACATTTTTTGAATCAAAGCTAAAAGTCTTTTGAGACATGTATTTTCCTTAAAAATAAAAGTCTTTTAAGAATTTTATTCAAAAAAGTCTTCAACAACTATTATAAAAAACTGAAAAAAATAAAAATCAATAATAACTAATAATTGTTAAAGACTGATTTTTTAAAAAATTAATTTTACTCATTATTGTTGATGAATTTAATAATAGTGATTAGAGATGGGCACGGGCCTCCTTCTTAAGGCCCGGCCCGGCCCGGGTCCAGGCCCGGCCCGGTCAAATTTTCAAGAGGCCCGGCCCGAAACAACTATATATAATTTTTTTTATTCATAATTTTTTAATGTCTATAAGAATCATATCGATAATAGAGATGCGTAAATGATATTAGCAGTTACTTATTTAAAAAAAAAAAAAATATTTTAGTAATAAATAAATATTTTTATTAATCGATATGAAAAATTTACCCTTCGGGCCTACCGGGCTTCGGGCTTTTTGCTTAGGCCCGGGCCCGCACGAAAAAGCCCGTTTTCGATTTTCATGCCCGAAGCCCGTTGATTTTTTGAAGAGGCCCGCGGGACACGAAGCCCGGCCCGGCCCGTGCCCATCTCTAATAGTGATTATTAGTCCTCGGTCATAATTTGTACAAACAATTTGCTTTATTTTTCACACAAATTGCCATTGTTTTCATAAATAATTTTTAATTGAAATTTGGATCAATAACTATTATTTTTAGACCCTGATTTTTGGAGATAAGTGGTCTGTGATAGTTATTGACGCATTAAGAACTCGACATTACAAAAACTAGATCTGTCTGCACAACATAGGATGGACAGACATTGTCGCAAATAAAATAATCGCATTATTAAGTATTTCCGATTTGGCTTGTACACTTACTTCTGAATGCCACTCGTAGTCAGTTCGGTATTTAGTAATATATTGGTCCCTCCAATAGTTATATTCTCTATATGACTTGGTTATAGGTTCACGTTTTAGTTTGGAATATGTTACAGTTTTATATCGGCTGCACACACTTTCTCCATATGCATGGATCAATTCTATACAAGTCCATCCAAATAGTAAACTTATCCAAAAATACTGAATAATATTCATTATTTTATTAGATCCTCGTTAATACTTTTAATAATCACTATTCTCGATATGGACAGTTTAAGAGCGCGTTTAAAACTCAACTGAGGGATAGAATATAATATGAAACCCGTTTTATACGCTTGTCTACACATCCGTTCAGAATTCTCGCATTGATAAAAGAAAATACAAAAAACAAAAACATTTGTTCAAGCGAAATTCGACAGCTTAGCTTAATATTCGATAAGACTTGATATCACTTTAAACTAAATGAACTTCCCAATGATGAGTGTACCATCCAAATAGTTGGTTATACTTATTATTAATAACATAAGAAATTAGACCAAATAAATTTTATAGTCTATTTTAAGTAGTCAAAGTCTGTACAAGTTTAAAAAATTATATAAAGTGACAGTCTTTAAATAGTCCAGTTAATACCTGATTATATAAGTAGTCATTATAGTGATTATATACGAATAAGTAAATAAATAAGCAAAGCTCTGAAATTTTTAAATCTGGTGTAAAAACCTTGAACCGCATCGTATTAGAACTTTATCTACACTATTCATGTTAGAAAAATATAATATATTTCAATAGAGTATACACAAAGTTGTAAAAACAAAATAATCGGAGTTTGCACTTGTGGTGAAATATGTAATGATTAGTTTTTCTCTGTATATTTAAATAAATGTGGCACTCAACTGCTCTGATTTATCAAATAAATTACTTAAACTCTTTAATCATTTGCATGTATTTATAATGTTTTCGTATTTTTATAATATTTGAGGTTTTGGGGTGAGTCATGGAAGTACACAGAGAGTGAGTATTACGATTACAAATATTATTGTATTTTATAATGTTAATATTCTTAGATATGCAGTACTATTTGCATCAAATATATTATAAATTAAAAGTAAGAGTTGTTGTCGATGCCCTCGAGTCTAGTATCACAGCTATGAAGATCCACATTTCGCAGATCAGCTCCATCCGTATCCGTATGATTGGAATAGCTTGGCTTCTTGTACCGCCTTGTGAAGACATAGGCCATGCACGATATGAGGGATATAACAGCTAAGATGCTGATCACACCGAGGAATATGATTATCCACATGCCCGTAACACTGGAGCAATTGCGGCTATCCACATCATCCGCCTTAAAGCCGCGGACACACTCGCATTTTTCTGGCTCGGCACAGTAGCTGTTGTCCTTGCACTCCATGGTGCATATGGGATCACAGTGGCTGCCACCGTATCCTTTCTTGCAGGCACACTTGCCGGGACTCACACACTCACTGTGGACATCGCATTCCGGAGCACATATTGGCTCGCAGTCGCCTGCTGAATTCATTCTGTAGCCAGGATGACAATTACAAATGCCAGGATGTGTACAAACGGCATTAGATCCACAGCCGTCGGGGCATTTAGGTTGACAGTCCCAGCTGTCTGGCTTTGGGCGATAATAGCCCTCCAGGCACTTACATTTTCCAGGCTCTGGGCAATACGTGTGATTGCCACAGGTATTGCAATTGGGCTCACAAACTCCGTGGACTGACATTTGATAGCCTTCGTGGCACACACACATTTCCGGTTGGCTGCAGAAACTATTCTTGGGGCATTCCTTTAGACACATTGGCTCACAGACTCCCTCAGAATTTTTTTTGTAACCCTCCAGGCAATCGCATTTCTGCGGACTTTTACATTCCTGATTTACGCCACAATCGTCAGAACAAACAGGTTGACAGACTCCCAATAGATCCTCGGTGTATCCAGCTTGGCACAAACATATCTCTGGCCTGGCACAATATTTATTTAGAGCACATCCATTGGGACAGTGAGGTTGGCAGTGTCCTGTAGAATTACTGTAACCTTTGACACACTCACATTTATCGGGACTGGTGCATTCTTCGAACTTTCCACAGATGGGCTTATTACAAATAGGTTGACAGACTCCCAGTTGATCCTCGGTGTATCCAGCTTGGCACAAACATTTTTCTGGCCTGGCACAATATTTATTTAGAGCACATCCATCGGGACAGTGAGGTTGGCAGTGTCCTGTAGAATTACTGTAACCTTTGACACACTCACATTTATCGGGACTGGTGCATTCTTCGAACTTTCCACAGATGACATTATAACAAATAGGTTGACAGACTCCCAGCTGATCCTCTGCATATCCTATTTCGCAACGACAGGTATTTCGTTTAACACAAGTCTTATGATCGCCGCAAATCGTGTCACAAATCGGAGCACAGTTGGAGGCATTTTTGGGGGATCTCTTGTAGCCCTCGGCGCAGTCGCAAGAACCAGGACTCTTGCATATTGTATTAGTTCCACAATGAAGATTGCAATGGGGTTTGCAGTATGGAAGACCTTTAAAACCCATATGACAAACACATACAGGCTTCTGGTTCCTGTCCTTCCATACACAATCTGCATTTGGACTACACTTCGGATCACATTTCGGCTTACAATCATTTGGATATTCCTCTTGAATCTGAACAAAAGATTTTCTTTATTATTTTAACTTTTTCTTTGACTGGTCTATCATACCTCTGTAATATGGAAATCTTCAAATACACTTTTCTTCAACACGTTTCCGTTTGTTTTCATGCGAAAGTGTGGCACAGTCTCTTTAATCAACTTGGGTTTGGCAACCAGTTTTGGTACACACCATGAATTATCCATAGCGCACTCACTGAAATCCACATACAACAGGATCAGGCACAGAAATGCCAATTCCCGGCCAACTTCCGCCATGACGCAAAATACAATTAATATTATTATTATTTGTTTGAACTTTCAAGTTGAGGTTCGTTGTAAAACTAATTTAATTCGGGTGCAGCGTAGGCCTTTTAAAGACTTATGAAACTCAAATATTGTTCGTCATGGGATACCGCAAAACCACAACAGCATCCGCTTTTATGACTAATTTATTTTATTAATCGAGGTATTATCATAATTTAACAATCTACTATGGTATGATTCTTAATGCACGTTTGAATTTGGAATCAAGAATCAAATTATCTAAAACTTAAGATATAAAGTCAGACTTTTACAACTACTAAAAAAAATAAAATAAAATATATAATATAATAAATTTTTAATTTGTAAAACCTAAAATTAAAATTTTTTCATTATTAAATAAAACAATCTTTTTTTAATATCTACACTCATGGACAAAATAATAGGTTTGCTCTTTCTTTTACTATAACAGCTATTGTAAGTCAAATCTTCAAATTTAAAAATCATATTTGGAAAGGGCATTTAAGTTCCGTTTGAATGATGCATAACTTTCCTTAACCTATTAAGTACCCATTGAAATATTCGAATTAAAAAAAGTCAACTTTCAAAACTTTTTTCCTCGATTTTTTCCAAAAAATGATGGGATGCAAAAACATTCTTCAAACAATTTTAGGAATGACTGCAAAAAAAACATTTTAAACAAAATTTTTGCTAGTACATATTTTTTAAAATTTTTTGAAAACTGCAGAAAAGGCACTTTTTTTAATTCGAATATTGGGTACTTAATGGGTTAAGGAAAGTTGTGAATCATTCAACCGGAACTTAGATGACCTTTCCAAATATGTTTTTTTAAATTTGAAGATTTGATTTATAATAGCTGTTATAGTAAAAGAAAGAGCACACCTATTATTTTGTCCATGAGTGTACATAACTTTCTTTGGTATTATTTAGAACACGATAAGCGCTATTTAAATAACTTTCTGTGTTGTGATGGTATTTGTGAAAGCAGATATGTAAAAGATTTTAACTTAACATGAAGGGAATCGAACCTCAAAATTGGCAGATCTGCTGCTATGACCAGGGAGGCGCCGGACCTCCAATAAAACTTTAAGGCAAAAAAATACAAATATTTAGATTCTACCGATTCTTGAACTCGGATCGCTGGATTCAAAAATTAAATAAAATTAAATTCAATAATCAAATCACGAACCATTGAGTTTAGTAACGATTAATCATATTTTAATTGTATCTATAAAATAAATAAATCGATTCATGTATTTGTAAGCTATGTTGATTGTAAAAATCAATTGATTTTGAAAATATCGTTGTGTAAGCGCAGCCAACTTCATGTCTTCTTCTACCTATTTTTATATATACATGGTCACACTTTTTTTAAGCGCGCTCAACTCCTTTATAATTGTTTAACTTTCTACTAAAAATCTCACACATATACACGCATTAAAGTAATATTTTCTTTACATTATACATTATATAAATTATATCTTTCGGGCAACGTTGCGAATATATTTTGAATACATGTTAAAAAATTGCTGACTTTTGTTTAAACAAGTTGAGTTTTAAATGTTAATTTAAATAAGCCATAAAGATTATTAAGAACAATGTATTGTTTATAAATAAATTGCACAAATGCTTTTATTTTACTTGTGTGGCATTTGTTGATAAGCGAAATCTTAAAACTCATATGTCATATTCAATGTTAAGGACCTCAGCGTGCACTTGGAGTCGCCCCATCACAATCAACAGTCAACTGGAGCAGATGCAGATGAGTCTGTCGACTTGATCACAGCGAGTTCAACAAACATATAGGCACATACTCGTATATTAATATTATTCTTTATATCTATCGAATGCTGATAAGAAGCTCTCAAGTCCGGATTATTCTATTCATTGCAATGCTGCAATTGGAATACCAATTGCCAGTTTATTTGTAAATTGTGCCTTGAACCGAGTGGTGTGAGTTCCAAGAGTTTCCATGTGGCGTCTATTAATGATATCGGGCCTCCTTTGGCTTCAAATTGATGCCTGTGTCGAACGCGTGCCGTAAGTTATTGTGACATTCAATTATGTAAACTTTTGTACTTAACCTTACTCAATTGAAAGGGTAACCAAAATGAGGGTCAACTTGGTGACCATGCGCAAATATCAGGGATTGGGCAATTGTACCCATGACTGTGGACCCCTCGTGGTGCGGCCAATAAAAGAGGTGTGTATTATCAACTGACAACGTACTCAGATCAGAGCAAATGAGCTTATTGAGTTTATAAATATCACCTTAAAATTTGTATACTCTAAATCAGGGATTAAAACCAAAACGAATATCGGTTTCAGTTACGGTTTCGGTCATGTTCGCATTTCGGTTATCGGTTACGCAAAATCTTCGAATTAAGGTTTCGTAACGGTGAACCGGTTTTTGCTTGTTTCGGTTGTGAAATAGCGGTATGGTTTCAGTTTACAAAAAAAAATTTGTTTACAAACATATAATTATATTAATAACATAATAGTAATTATAAAAAAAAAAAAAATTTCTAATGTTTCATTTACACATTTATTTCACACATTCTTCAGTTGGATGTAATTTACTTGCGCTTATTCAGAGCTTTGCAAATTCTATTATGAATATCACTAATAAATATTCAAAATTAAACTTAAGAAAATCAAAATTTTGAAAATTATTCGTTTTAAATTATTTTTAACGTGTTTTTAAAATTTTGTTTGGATGGATGAAAACCCGAAATTAACCCTTATAATGGAACGGTTACTAAATGGTTATTTTGGTTGACAGAGTTTCGGCTTTAAGGTTTCGGTCAAATGAAAATTTTATTTTTCGGTTACGGTTTCAGTTACGGTTTTAACTTTCAATTAGTTATTACCGGTTAAAGGTTACTGTTTCGGTTAGGGTTTTAATTTCACCAGGGTTCACACTGAGTCTCAAACTGTCACAGTGCCGCTCCATCCAAATCTATCTGGTTTTGAAGCCATAGAATTGTGCCATTGGTCTGTGACAGACTGTGCCACAGTGTGCACCCGGCACAAGACCAAATCTCTGATAGTCGTTGTCGTTGCTGTTTTTATCACTTACTCATGTACTTACTTCTCTCCTTAGACGTACATGTCTTTTGATCTCGCGTGCTGTGAAGGCTACGAACGGGTTGATGAGAGGTAAGTGAGATTACATATATGTGCGAGTCGGCACCGAGGCGACTCCCTAATCAGATTGATTCGTTTTAGCGAGGAGTGCTTACCCAAGTGCGTGGATTGCGGTCCAAGGGGCAAGTGCCTCTCGCCGGGAATGTGCCTCTGTTTCGAGGGCTACAGCAACCAGAAGAACCGAAGTATCTGCGAGTCCGACTGCAGTGAAGCCTGCGTTAACGGACGCTGCAGCGCACCGGATGTCTGCCAGTGCCTCGAGGGCTACCGCTTCCGCAACGGCAGTCAGAGCATTTGTGAGCCGATTTGCGGCATGGACTGCAGCCATGGACACTGCGTGGCGCCGCAGAAGTGCGAGTGCCACGTGGGCTACCAGCGCAACGAGACGCTGGGCAGGTGTGTGCCCATTTGTGAGGAGAAGTGCGAGCACGGCGATTGCGTGGCGCCCAACGAGTGTCGCTGCCACGCGGGCTACGAGGCGCACTTGGATCACCCCAGCCGCTGTGATCCCGTCTGCAGCAGCGGCTGCCGCAACGGACTCTGCCTCGAGCCCGAGCACTGCGCTTGCAACCTGGGCTTTGGCCACGTCAACGGTCTCATCTCCGACGGCTGTGAGCCCACCTGCCAGCCGGGCTGCGTCAACGGCACCTGTGTGGCGCCCAATCTCTGTCTCTGTCGCGAGGGACACGCGCCCCTCAACGGCTCCCATTCCGTGTGTGTGCCGAGCTGTCGCCGTGGCTGTGAGAATGGCTTCTGCAACGCCCCCGGCCGCTGTGAGTGCCACGAGGGCTACGTCCAACTGTCGCCACATCGCTGCACGCCCGTCTGCAGTCCCGTGTGTGGCACAAATGCCCGCTGCACCGCTCCAGACATCTGTCAATGCGACGAGGGCTATGCCCCCCTCAACGGCAGTCTGCGCGACTGCGAGCCCTACTGCCCGAAGACCTGCTACAACGGCATCTGCAGCAGCCCGGGAGTGTGCTCCTGCCTCGCCGGCTACGAGGCCCTGACCTCCTCCTACTGCGTGCCCAGCTGCAGTCGCTCCTGTGTCCACGGCAGCTGTGCGGGTCCGAACCGATGCCGCTGCTTCACCGGCTACCGACCCAGTGCCACGGATCCCAATGTCTGCGAGCCCATCTGCACCGAGGACTGCGGCTTCGGCCACTGCATTGCCCCGGAGATCTGCAAGTGCGACACGGGCTACGCCAAACGCTGGCCCAGCGGCGCCTGTGAGCCCTTCTGCGCCCAGAAGTGTATCAACAGTCGGTGCGAGGGCGGCACTGGTCGCTGTCGCTGCTACCAGGGCTACAGCATGCGAGCAGGCTCCAATTCCATTTGTGATCCCGTCTGCTCGCCCGGCTGCATCAACGGCACCTGCGTCGAGCCGAATCTGTGCGAGTGCTCCGAGGGCTACGAGGACACCAAGCACTCCTATTTGTGCGCCCCCAGCTGTCGGCCGGCGTGCGAGAACGGACGCTGTGTGGCACCCGGACGCTGCGAGTGCAGCCCTGGTCACCTGGCTACCAACTCGAGTGAACCGCACCTGTGTCGGGCCCAGTGCAAGGAGCGCTGCATCAACGCCGAGTGCCTGCGACCCGACGAGTGCACCTGCCTCTTCGGCTACAACTTCATCGCGGGCAGCACCACGGAGTGTGCCCCCGTCTGCAGTGAGGAGTGTGACCATGGCAGCCTCTGTGTTGCCCCAGACTTCTGTGATCGGCGTCCCTTCCGGGCTTTAACCACGGCCGGAGCTGGCGGCCTCTCCCGCTGGTCCATGCTCGGACTGGCTGTGTTTCTGGGCGTGGTGCTGGTGATGCTGCCCCTGCTGCTGATGCGGCACGTGCAACAGCGCCGACGAGCGCACAACGACAAGCATCGGATCCACCTCATCGAGAACCCCAGCTATGGTGTCGTTCAGGCGTCCAGTGAGGAGCTGTCCAATGAGAGTCCAGAGATCGCCTTGGGCGACTAGAGATTAGATAGGTTTTAGTCTATAGTACTAGCTATACACTGGAAAAAAAAGACCACTTTCTAAATTCAAGAACATTTATCTTAAATATTTTGTTCTTGAAATAATAATATTCTAAGACCAAATTACTAAAACTAAGAATATTAATCTTGAAAATCGTAAGTTCTCAATATAAGAATAAAATTCTCAAATTTAAATATTTTGTTCTTAATGTAAGACAATTTTAATCTTTAAGTTTTATAGCTAGATCAGCTTTAGAGCTATTTCGTCACTTATTGGGATTTGGAATTCCCAACTGGTTCTGGCGTCTCGAACTTGACATTAGGCTTGGATCGCTGGTCAAGTCAGCACAACGGTACTGATGATGATTCTTATCTCTTGCAACAGCTGTCTATAAATAAGAACATAAAATCTTAAAAAAATAATAAGTTTTATTCTTATACTAAGATTTGTAGTCTTGAAAATATAAAAATTTATGATATTAAAAATAAAAGCTTGGTCTTAATTGAAGTCAAATGATATTTGGAAATACGGATCCTAATCCGCTCTTAAAACTAAACAATTGAATTTGTGCTTTTATAATTCGAGAAAAAATTTATATTTATTCCAATGCAAAAACAAAAGTCCAAGGGTTTCTGTTAATAGATTAACTTGAATATATTTTATGGCTTGGTTTCGTTTCGTATCAATCGATTTCTATATCTATATATAGAACTAGTTTCATTCTTTCATCCAGTTGGTAGCTTGACAAATGCTTTGCATTTTCGGTATATCGAAATATAGACATATATAAACTATTCTAAGCTATACTATACCAGGTATATGGTGTACATTAGTCTATAGATACGGATCTAATCTAAAGCGTACATCTAGTAATAAGTTACATACGTTTATGCAGTACATAATACTTTTTTCGAAAAGCATTTCTTGAACTTTTTCTTAGACATAGCGTTAATCGGAGTAAATTCACAAAATGTTTACATCGACTTGAACTCAACAAATTGACTACTTAATGTTATTTGTATATATGCAACACGGGGTCTGTCCCGATATTACCATACTGGTACTTGCCCCAACCCGCCAAATACAATCTATGAACACAGTGAGCTTTCTGTTCCCCGTTGAACACCCCATTAGAGAAAAGTCTCCACTTGGGGTTTCTCCCGCTGCCTTCGCCAGCTGCCCCAAAATCCTGGACCACCAACTGGTCATGGTGGTGCATCATTTGGCGCTGGTGGCGGCTTATCCGGTTGCAGTTGAGCAGCTGGTGTCACCAAGAATCCACTCGAGACTCCTGGTAGGGGCATGTCCAGAAACGAAGCACCTGCCGCGGCATTGGCATTTGACGAGTCACCGTCCTCCATGATGACCGAGCTATCCGCGGCCGAGGGAATGGTGGGAAGGAAGCGCACTCCCAAACGTGGTGGCGATGAATCCTCCTCCTCCTGCACGGCCTCCTGCCGCACCAGACGCGGTTTGCTCAGAGTCTCTTGCTGCTGTTTGCCGTTGTGAGCTGTAAGCATAATATATAACCATTATAGTCATATGACATATTTCCACAATAAGAATATGCAACACTTTCTCTGTCTCTTTACAATTCTGTGTACTTTCTGAAATAATGTATATTCGTTGAATGTAATGGTCAGAAGTTGGGAAATATAAATTTACAGTTGCCAAAAAAAACAAATTGATATGTGAAAATATTTAGATAAACCTATGACTCGTGAAAGGGAGGTAGAGATTTTTGAAAGTAAAAACCATTTACAGCGTCCTATAAAAGGGGGATAAACAGACATACATATGTTATTTTTTAACGGCAAATTCGAAAACAGGATTATCTTTTATTTGCAATTTTTAATTTTAAAATTATTTGCAATTATGAAAATTAATTTAAATGATAAAAATTAAAATCAATTATTGTTTTTTAATTTTTGTATAAAATTTTAACTCTGACTTTTATTTTCAATTTTTATTATACAAGTAAACATGTATATTTGAGCACATGCTCACTTTTCAACGAGTTATTGAACTCTATTGAGTTGGGATGTGAAGGTGAAAACTCTGAGGAAGAGGACGAACGGTAGCTCAATTTGGCTCAAATTTGTATATAAAAATTGAAAATTAATAATTGACTTTAATTTTTATTATTTAAATTAATTTTAATAATTAAAAATATTGTGTTTTATATAAAGCAGCCAATAATTTTTATTTTTTAATTTTTTTAATAAAAATCATAATCCTTCTTCGTACTATATATGTACTACAGCTAATCTTATGTTTCTCTACAAACATTGTCTGATATTAAGGAGCTGCATTAATCAAGAATTTCTTATAGCATCGCTTTTAACTATTAAGAAGTTTAATCTAAGCCAAAACACAATCTGCCCAGCTTATTTGTTGAATTACTTCTGTCTCTCTCGCTCTCTTCTGCTGGACAGTGGACTTACCAATGATCGAGGGCAGTGGAGTGCTGCTGCCGGCACTGGAGCGCGACAGGCGGAATGTGGAGGTGCTGGCCGTGGTGGCCGAGGCGGACGAGTCGTTGCGCGAGCTGGACAGGTTGGAGTCCTGTGAGGTCTTCCTGGTGATCAGCCAGGCGGAGTGTCGACGCCGGCCGTGGGCGTGTGCCTGGCCGGGATCCATGAGCTTCAGGGGCATGCTGCAGTTGGGCTGAGGCGCCGGCGTCGATGAGTTGGCGCCGTGTCGCCAGCTGGAGCTGCGGGAGCTGCAGAAGTTCTCGCTGGAAATGGAGCTGGCGCGGTTCTTGCGCTGCTGCCTCAGTTCGGCAAACTGATATTGATACGGATTGGCCGCCGCAGCCGTGTAGGCGCGCTGGCGTCGCTGCTGCGGCTGGCGTCGCTGCTTGCGCGTGCGGTGGCCGCAGCAGAGGCGCTTCAGGCGTTGCCACAGCGTCGGCGCCTGCTCCATTTTGTGCCAGTTGGGCATCTCGCTGGGCAGCATTCGCAGGCAGCGGCAGCCGGGCGGATGCGCCAGGCCAGTGGCGGGCAGCAGGGGTGGTGGCAGGTCGCCTGCGCGCTTGCCACGTGCGGCGCGTGCGGCGGACGTGCCACCGACGCGTGTCTCCTCAAAGTGCTTGCAGAGTGTGACGCAATCCTTCTTGAACTGCTTGGTCATGATGGCGTAGAGAAACGGATTGCAGCAGCTGTTCAGCGGCAGCACAAACACCGTGAAGATCTTGGCCTGCTCCAGGGAGATCAGCTGCAGCCCGAAGATGGCCGTGATGGAGAAGAAGGCAATGGGCGACCAGCAGAGGAAGTCCGTGAACACCAGCAGCGCCATGCGCTTGGCAATCCGCGAGTCGTTCGTGTTCCAGGCCTGGCTGCCCCGGATCGCCCAGTACATCTTGAGGTAGCAGCCCATGAGGGTGAGGAAAGCGCAGCCGTTGATGAACATCAGGCTGATCACGTAGGTCAAGCTGGCCACGCCCGTCGTCGTCTCGAAGGGCAGGCACACCGCGAACTTGCGATAGTCGGAGACGCCCAGCAGGGGCAGCAGGGCCATCAGCAGGGCAAAGACCCAGCCGACACTCATGATGTAGCCCGCCTGGCGCAGGGAGAGACGCTTGTTCAGGTGGATGGCATGGGTGATGGCGTAGTTGCGTTCCAGCGTGATCACCGCCAGCGTGTAGACCGACAGCTCGGAGCTGAGCACCGCCAGGAATCCAGCCAGCTGGCAGAGCAGGGACATCTGCCAGGGTATGGCGAACATGCGGAATTCGCCCAGCGTGGCCGCGTCCACAATGGCCAGAATGCCCAAATAGATGCCCATGAAGAAGTCAGCGGCAGCCAGATTGCAAACCAGAAATCTGGGTACGTCCATCTTGGATCTGGAACAGACGAGCACAAAGACGACGGTCCCATTGCCGAGCAGTGCCAGCAGGAAGACAACCCACACCCCACACCGCAGTGTCCACCAGTCGAAGAGATCCGCACATGGCAAAAACGGACCAGGCATCGGCAAACATTGCACCGAACCCGGCTGCAGATCATCCGCCGTCATTCCACTGAACAGACCCGTGCCAAAGCCCGTTCCCGGTCCACTCAAGTCATGGTTCTCGAAGTAGTCCTCCATATAGCCGTTTGACGATTGACTCCCAGTGGGCAGCTGCTGTGAGTCCTCAAACTTGTAGTTGGTCATGTAGTTGGGAGTGTCCCACAGATCGTGGGATGCAGCTCCCAGCTGCTTGCTCAGGTTATCTGCAAAACAGTTCAGCCAATGAGATCAATTTTAATGTACTTCAAAACTAAAACTTTACTTGGGAGACAGTATGATCTTAAATGTTCCATTTGATTAATAAAGTAATTGTTTTTGATATTAATTAATAAAACAAGAAAACATTTTCCTTTTTTCATAATGTGACAAGAAATGGTATTCAGATTTTAACCATTTTTCCTAATATTGTTTAATATGCAACCAAATATGCAATCTTTGTGTTTAGTGAAAATATCTCAAAAAACCCCGGAGTCTTTTATATTAATGAATAATCGTTAGCTTTTAACCTCGAATTTGAACATGCGCTTAAGCAATGAAAAGCAATTACACTGGTTACATTTAAAGTTAAATATACTCATAATTTGAATCTGCTTTATGTACATTTTGGCATCAATAATATGATAAAAAAATAAAAAAATGTACCCAATTTAAAATTTTTGTAAAGGTGTACTTTCTAGGATTGACTGAAAAAAAATTCGAAAATCTCTTCGCCAGTATTTTTTATTATTTTTATAACAATCATAAAAAATCCTAGAATTTTTTAAAGAATTTTTATGTATTTAAATCGAAGAAAAGAGTTGCAGAGTAGAGCTTTACAAAAATTCAAAATTTTCAATGAGTACTTAATGGGCTAAGTAAAATTTTGTATCATTCAAACGGAAATTTAATGACCTTTCCATTGATGTACATGAAGTACATAATGAGTAGATTTGAATTTAAATGTTGTCAAAATAAATATGCCGACCAGTGTACTGTGCAAATTTCAGCCGTCTAGATCTTACCGTTTGGGCTCTGCTAAGATTGCCGTCACCACTATATTTATTATAAAATTAGTGAATGGCCAGAAGAGATCTGTTATTTGCTAAAATCCCCCTCGTTTATTGACCAAGAGGGAGGCTAATTAAAGGCTGAGACCCTTTCTTACTGCCAACTCACAATGCCCCTCGCTTTGTCAAACCAACTGACAAACTCAAAAAGTACTCACACATCTGAGGCCATATGTTCATCATGGTGGTATTCCAGAGGTTCATATCGAACTCGGCATCGGAGGGAAAGAGCACCGCCTCCTGAACCTGGGACGTCTTGCGCTGGGCGGACATGGCGACCAGTGGGAGGAAAGCACAGCAATGGTAAGCGTAGGAGAGAATCAGAGTCTGAATGCGGGGAAAGGTGTCTGGCGGTGGGAATTCTCGCAGTTTCGGATTATTAAAGGTCTTCAGATGAAGTAGGGCCCCTAGGCCTGCCTTGGGCAGATGTGGAAAGATGTTGTTGCCCAAGTTGAGATCCTCTAGAGCTGTGAAGGACGCAAAAGCATCCTTATGTATATAGGCGATCTCGTTGCCCTCCAGATCACTATGCGAGATTATAAAAGAAAAGACGCACAGTGAGACACAGACAAAGGAGAGACAGTTGGTCAAACCTACAGTAACTGCAATTTGGGTATACCCTGAAACGCGTCCTGCGGTAAGGACTTGATTCGGTTGTAGGAGAGCAACAGATCATGCAGTTGTTTCAGCCCAAAAAACGGTCGTCCTTGCAGTGCTTCAATTTGATTACTCGATAGATCTCTAAGGAATAAACAATTGTAAGGATAAGAAGTTCTCGAAATAATCCAAGATACTTACAACAGCCTTAAGTCTCTGCAGCTATTTAAATTTGGGATGCTTTTCAGGGAATTGGTCTTAAGTTCTCTATAAAGAGTTTCATGTTATTTAAGACTCAGATGAGAGGTCTCCACGGCTGCATTCAAACTTGTGCATCTCTGAGTACTCGTGAGTATACTTCAGCTCAAAGATCCGGTTCTAATCGGTTGAATACTCATTTTTTGACATTAATTTGAGTACTGACATGAACAGAATCGAGTGAACGAGAAATGAATGAAATGAATGAAGAAAAAAATTTTCTGAATACTCAGAATACACCTTTTTTTAAATAATTTATATTTTACAGTTGTTATTGTTCGTCACAAAATTGTATATCAAGAATTTTGGGGCATAGAAATGTTTTCGTGACTAGATTTTTACTTTAAATTAAAGGAAACTAAAATTACGACACTTATCCCCCTCACTAATTTTTTTTAGTTATTTCGACATTATTGAATTTGAAGTTTTCGGTTTGAATTCATTCATTGAATTCATTCAATTCATTGGAAGACGCAGCCCAACTCATTCCATTCAGTTGGGCATAAATGTCTCATTTGATGTTTTGAATGCAGCCATGCAGACCTCTAACTCATATTCAGATCTTAACGAATGCTTACAAGCTCTTCAGTCTTGGCGTTTGACGACACAGTTTCGCTGGCACTTCCAGAATGCCAGCTCGGTCCAACTTGAGTATCTCCAGAGCGTGGCAGCCTTCCAGTTCGGGAAAGTTTTTCAAAGCTCGCACATCCGATAATATGCTATAGTAAGTAATTATTAAAACATAATGGTAATAAATATAGCATTTAACTTACAGTTTCCTTAGCTTAGACATGCCTCGAAATGCGCCGGTTGTGATTGTGGACAATGGATTGGCTCTAAAGTCGAGAACCTGCATGCTCCTGGGAAGCTCCGTATCATTTATCCAACGCAGGCGATTGCTAGTCATGGAACTGCACAGTAAACAAGGCTTATATTTATACACATATCTAAGACAAATATAATATGTATTTTTGAAATGCACTCTGCTTTCAAGTGCCACTCTGGTGCAGCTGCGGATAAGAGACAAGTTGGCGAGTTACCAATTCGGAAACAGATGACAACTGCACGCATAAAATCAGTTTATATTTTCACGCTACAATTTTGTTATCGTCTTTGTGTTTGTCTTGGCCAACATTTAGAAATTGCAAATGTCAGCATGCTTGCAATTATAATTATATAAGGTAAAATTCAGAAAATAAATTTTCTTTTAGAAACTTAAAATTTGATATGTTCCTTGGTATCAGACAAAAGCAAAGTTTTTGAAATTTGAAATGTAGTTTTAAGGTGAAAAGTAAAGAAAAAAGCAAAACGAAAACTTATAAAAAATGAATATTATAAAATATTATTAAGTAATCAAAGCACCAATTTAAATTAATTAATTTCTACCACGTATAATAATAATTTTAAATTAACTCTTAACTTTTAGTTTCAGTACACAAATTTCAGGAAATCTCTTTATTTATCGGTTTAATTTGTTGAACACAACTTTTGTTTTTATTTCTGGCTGGATACTCTCAAAGAAATAGTTAACTTGGTTGGCAATCAAGAAACAAAATGTTTTTAATCCTTTTAATTTTCGTTTTTCTTTCCTTATTTTTCTAGCGACGAGAAAAACCACATCACATTTGAGATTTGCCCACACTCGAAGATGCAGCGAATTTATTTGCTAGTTTAATTTCCCAATCATGGGATATGGAATAGCTCGGCTGGATGGTGAGTGCAACGCAGCGTGGCTTTTATCGCAACATTTAACATGCTCATAATTATCCTGTTTACCAGAAATTGAATTTCCTTGGGGAGACATTTGAGAAACGTTGCAAGAAAAAACTTGCAACGATGTCAACGATTCCAATGACAGTCGCCAGTTGCTGTGGTAGTTGTTGCTTCTCGCAGGAAATGCGTGGCAAAAACAGAATGCAACCACGACTACTTAGATTTAAAATAATATTTGAAAAATAACGAAAGTCACATGCTCTTTCCTCAAGAAAATAATAAATAAAAAAAATGTAATAGACTTAATAATTTGGAATCCCATTTTCTTTTTGCAAGTATTTGTTCCATATATTAATTGATATCGATTTGACAATTGGACAAGAAATGGTTGTTAAAAGATTAGTAAACTATAGCTCTGAGTACATGTTCTTAGATGTTGTTAATCTATATCCCTGCAATAAGATCCGAGTGACAAAGCAACTGTATCCTATAATATACAAATAATAAAAAGAGTTGCAACTGAATTGGTTACAGGATGTGGCACAAGTCAAAGGCAACTGCAATCTCAACGGATGGTGGGGTTTAAACGGGGGAACGTTGGGGGGTGTCGTAAATTCACAAAGTAATGATGCGTTATGATTTTTGGTTTCCGCTTGTTTGCCGCCTGACAAAGTAGCAAATGTTGTGCTGCCAACTATAACAAAGCAGCTAAAACGCCTTTCGCCTTTTCTCTGCCTCTCTTTGCCCTCCAAGAAAATCCCCCAACGTTCTTTCTCTTGTGCTGCTAATCTTTGGAAAACACCTACGGATTGTATACTTACAGCTCTTGCAGCTGCGTCAATTTGCTGAGTCCCTCCGGCAAGCTGCTTATCAAATTATCGTCCAATTCACTACAAATAAAAAAGATGGCGAAACATATATTAAAAAATCTGTATTTTATTATTGAAGCACATTTCAAAATTCGCTTATAAATATATTGAGTTTTTCCCTCTGAGCTGCATAAGCAACTCATGGAGCACATTTGCATGTGGCTCGCATTGCGGTTACGAGTATTTCGAGGGTCAGTCCGTACGTGTCCGCACGTAGCCGGGTACGTTCTGATTGGATCTGATTCTGGGACACCAACTGCGTGTGTCATGCAAATTTATGCATGAAAATAAAGTTTAGTTTCCAACAAAGTGCATTGATTTCAATTATACGTGAAGGTGTTCAATAAGGGGGGAACACTGACTTAAGTGGTCAGCATTCGCAAAGACTTGAGCTTGGGTTTATTTTAATAAAAATAATATCAATAAATAAATAACTATGTAGCTAAACATTTTGAATTAAAAATTTACAAACATAAAAATATTTCTGTTCTACAATTAAACAACAAATTTGAAAATATTTTTTTTTTTTACTTACAAGTATCTAGAGATATGATACTTCATATCAAACTTAAACAATATTATGGTTTGCTTTTTAATTTTTCTATAACATAATAATATGATGTTTTTTAATTTTTATTCAATTTATTTATTATTTCAATATTTATTTATTCAATAAATTTTATATTTAAAAATGATTTTTACATTGAATGCTTTAGGAATAAACACAATTAATTTTGCACTGTCATAAGAATTTTCGAACAAATTTTAGCCTGTATTAAATATTTATTGACTTTAGCTGGATTTTCTTAAAAGAATTTAATTTTTGGTATTATTTGCAATATTCATAATAGATCAATTAAAAAGTAAGTATAAAAACTTAGCAAAAAAAATGGAGTTTTACCTCTTAATTTGTAGGATTCCCTTGTGCACAGTGTGCGTGTCTGGCATTAAACAAAACTTTTGCAACTTACACTTGGAGAATACATTACAGACACGCCAAGAGTGGGGGGATGGTAGTGGGTAGGAAAGCTCATAAATCTTCAGAGAATGCATACGGTAAATTTCTTTATACTTTTCAACACAGATTTACGCGTTGCACGGCGAAAGTTTTTCACTTTCACTTGATGCATACTTCGACTTCGGAGGTTGCACGCTTGCTTATCTCCTGGTATCTTGGGGTTTGTCTGTTTAGTTTGACTACCACGTCCGTCAGCCACCACATAAATCTGCATATTTGTCATCGTCTGCAGCCCTCGTTGCTGAAGCTAACGGAACTTTTTGCGCACGCCCCAAAGTATGCAACGCAAAAGCCAAAAATTTGCGGTAAACAGCAACAGTGACAACGACCGCGACTGCGACTGCGACTGAGACGTCAGCAGCGGCGTCGCAACGACGACAGTTTAAGCTGTCGCAAAGAAAAGCGAAAAAAAAACTTAGTTTTCCACGCTTTGTTGCAAAATTGAAATTTATTCGAGTCCTGTCCCGAAAAAAGAACAGAAACGGATAAACACCATTTCCACTTGCACTTCAACTTGCTTCTGTTTACTCCCTCAAGAAAAATTCGAGTATTAAAACTTTCGAATAAAAAAAAAATTGTGGTGCAGTGGTACAATCAAAATGTACCCTAAAGATGGGCCTAGTTTCTAAAAATTTTCTGATCGTTTTGTATATTGAATCTGGATTTGGATCGGCTTGCTCTTAACCTTTCCAATATTGCTGATACTCTATATATAAAATAAATACGTTTAATTTGAAAAAGTATTTAAAACTCTTCTCATTAATAGTTTCACATAATCAATAAAATCAAATATGATATTATAAACACTTTTGGTATAATTTTACAACTTAAAAAATTGAGATTAATAATTTGAAATAGAATTGAGGGTATTCAAAAGTCATCGACACAGAGGAATTCAATTTCCCTTTGATATCAATTGCATTTTGTAGGTCGCACCGTGGGTTGCCTGTCCTGTTCTGTGCCATCCTGTCGTGTCCTGTCAAGTCATGTGTGAGCGTTTGTGTGTGTGTGTATGAAGTTCTTAAAGTATTTGTTGTTGTTTCAGTTACTTACAAAACTTTTAAAGCCGTTAAATTCTTAAGAGCTCCCGCGGAGATTTTCATGATTTGATTTCTTTTCAGTAAACTGCAAGCAATAACAAAAATCGCTGTTGGCATAATATTAACTGAACAGAATCTATCGATGAGCATCACTTACAGCACGATCAAGTTTGGCATCCTCGGAAAGTCCTCATCATTTATTATTGTCAACAAATTGCTGCCCAAATTGCTGTTGGTCTCGAATTGGTTAATGAGGTCGCATTATGGATGAGAACGGAGATAAGAAAAATTATGAGTAATCAGACAGTTTTATGGCCAACAGTTTCCGTTAGTTTTTTTGTTTTTTATAGAGTAGCATTAGATGAGCAATTACAAATTCTTAAATTATGGATTGAAATTGTAAATAGAATTAGATTTAGAGTACATTAAAACATGCGCACTATTTAAAAGTTAGTTAGTTAACTTCATTAGAGTTATTGGCGAGCGATAATTTATATAGATTATTGGGAAAAATAGTTAGAGACAAAGATAAAGTTATGAAAGTATAATTTAAAGTACTATATGCAAGTTATTGAATTGACCAAATAATTGAGTTTTTCAAACAAACCTATCACATTTTTATTCCATTATTCAAATATGTTCCAAACTAAAATGCATATCATACTTTAAAAAGAAATAAATACCACATTAAATATGTACATAATAAATTAAAATTATAACTAAAGATGAATGTTTAATTAAAACAATGACTCAGCCAAAATATACTACACAAGCTAAGAGGGTAGCAAAAATATTAATAACAATTCAATGCACTTCGCGGCTATTTCGTTTTAAAAATAATATTATATGTAAATGAGTAAAAAGAAAATTAATTTTAAATTTCACAAAACGATTTTTGGCAATTGTCGGCTGACAATTTATATTTAAACATTTTACTTGTTTTTTTGGTTCATGCAATTTAATTAGACCCCAAACATTTGTAGTCAAACCACACATAAAATACATATTTTAACACTGAAGCCAAATTCGCTAATTACACATGGTAAACTATGCAACAAATAAGAAATATTATTTAAAAACTAGGTTGTTTAGCAAAAAATGCATAATTAAAGGGCGACAATTTTGAACAGTGTCAAGTTTGATTATAACAAAGCATTGCCAATTTGTGGGAGGATTATTTGAATAGTTTTTATTATTTATGTCATGCAGAATGCAGTAAAGAGAAAAAATAAAATGATAACAGAAAAAAGTCTCACAGTGCTTCGAGTGTTCTGAGTCCGGCCAAAGCGTTTGTTGGAATGCGATAGAAGAGATTCCCCTCAAGGCGCAATGAGCGCAGTTTCTGCAGGTTGCCCAAACAGTTGCCATCCAGGCTGACCAAGGCGTTGCCATTCAATTGACTAGTCGGTCAGGGCACCAGGTTTCGAGGTCAAGACAGGGGTATATTACAGTGGGGTCGAGTGTTTTTTTTTTTAATATATTTTTTAAACGATTGTAATTTGAAATGAGTAAAAGAAATGGAAAAGCGAAAAGTATGAGCAAAATAGCGTGTAATTGCTGGCAAGTGCTTGCAGTACTCTAAAGTGTGAGTGTGTGCTTGTGTGTGTGTGTGCTTGTGTGTGTGTGGGTGAAGACAGCAAACTAAATGGCAGCAAGCGTACTAATTGATCCTGCAGGCGTCCGTCTCGACTCCGGGCGCATCCTTCGCTGCTCGTACGCTTAAAAGCAAACATTAAAATACATTCACACATACACACACACACTCACACACGTACAATCACACCCACACACACACACAGATAGATAACAATTTGACTTGTATTGCATACTCACAGGCTGACAAGCTGGCCGAGTCCTTGAAATGATTGCGGAGCCAACGATTTAAGGCCGCAGTTTTGCAAACTTAAACGCTTCAATTTGACCAGGCCATAAAACGTGTAGGGATCCATATTAATGATGCTATTGTCGGACAAAGTTCTGCAAATAAAAACCTTCCCTTGGTCAACAGAAGTCAAAAGTCTTTTACTCTAAGCTAAAGTGCAGGAAATTGCAAGGATAACAGTCTGAGTAATTAATCCTGCAAAGTCGCTGAAATATACAACGTAATCAAGTAATTTATATCGCTCCCGACTGCTGTTGCAGCTGCCCAGGGCACAGTGACTATTCCCTACCATCCACAGCTGACTGACCACTGTGATTTAATATTTTTTTTGGTTTTTTGTTCAGAGGGGTGTGTCATGGGGGTTGCTGTGAAATTGAATAATGAGTCGCTGCTCTCATGACAGGCAACAATGAAAGTTTTTTCGCATGTTGTTAACGCCATTGTTTTGCTTTTGTTTCCTTTTTTTATATAACTGTGTGTGCTTTTAACAATCACTAGATGCTTAGTATACAGATTAAAAACGGAAAGGGAAAGGGCAGGCATTGGGAGTGTGAACAGATGAGGTTTGAGGTATGTAAAAACATGTCATGGAATGGGTGGCTTCAACAATGCTCTGATATGGTTGGAGAGTTAAATAGCGCAGCTTATTATAAATGCCCTGCTCATTTATTATATGGATTAAAGAGCTTGCAGTTTTTATATAGTACGAGTATACTCTTTCCACAGATTAGACTGATAATCACAATTCGGTAATTTGTTTTACTACTGATTCTTTTGAAATATTAATAAGAAGACTTTGATACAATTTCTAAAATAAAGTAATTTGTAAATAAAATTTATATATAATTTATAAAAGTTATACTTACAGCTCCTCGAGATGCGGTACCATGAAAAATGAATTGGCTTCCAGTTTGGTTAAATTGTTGTTGCCCAAGTCTCTAAAGGATAGAGTAGACAATAAAATTAGGATATTTATTGGCTCAAACTTAATGTCATTTATCAAATTCAATAAGTTACATTCGAGTACATATAAAATAAAAGATATCAACAGATTTGAGAATATAAAAAGAATCGTAAATACTGCCAAAGCGAATCAAAACTTTCTGTAGGCCATCAATCAAAGCGTTAATGGAATAAAAAAGTGTTTGAACCCACCTTAAAAATGGTTCGAAAGTGATGGAAAATGGCAGAAAAATGAAGATGAACTGTGTCATGAATTGAAATTGGAAACCTTGAATCAAGCAGCACATACGTTGCAGCTGGTCATAATTAAAGTTTGATTTGATAGCTGATGACTTGTCTCTCTTGGCAATGCGTTAATTAATAACTAATTTATTTATTTATTTATGGCCAGTTCGCTTTGGCCATTAATCAATGGGTAACTTTGGTGCTGCTTGGTCACTAAAATGGGGGCTGACTCCTTTGAGAGGTCTGGCGGCAAGAAAACGTGACTTACATACAAGAAAACTCCAACGACGGCGACGGCAACGATTGTGAAACCTCGCACAACGTGGCGTATGTGTAATTAGATTAAACCGCATGCCAAAACAGAACCGAAAACCGATTCGAAACACTGCGAAATTGACTTGTAATTATACGAATGAGGAAAACGAGGAATTCACGCAACAAAATGCTCAATTTTACCATCTGATAATCGCTTAATAATGCAAACGCTAAATCATTTAATACCGAATGGATATGAGTGTATATGTTTGGATTTGGATGCGGAATAGTTATTTCATTTTGTTTGCAAAGAAACAAGGAAGCAGGCAAGCATAATTGGCGAATAACTGCTGAAAATTATGATCTGCTTTAGATTGGAGATTCTCATATTAATTGCAAAAATCGATTAAACTTAAAATTGTGTCATTAGTTTTCATTTGAACTTTCGTAAGAGGAATAAGAATACAATTCCCTTGGACCTTTTCTTTTTTATTAATAGATATTGACATTAATAATTAGCAGACCAATTGTTTGTTTATGTAGTCAAAAGATATGTATATTTACTGTATATGAAAATTGTAGTGTTATCTGCTCCAAATAGGGATGAGAATTAGAAAAAATTCTTAGGGTATTCAGAAACTATGATGCATTTACAAAGTGACAAATTTATTATATTGTAGCTAGTGAGCGAACTTTTTAAATTTCTGTTGTTTTATTTTTAGACCACTTATAATTGGCTCCGCTTTCCGCTCCCAGTGTGCGCCTAGCCTTAATGTTGGGCTCCGGTGGCCTAAGGTGTTAAAGTCCCGTCAATTTTGCAATATTCGGGAGTCGCGGGTTCAACTCCCAACATGAGCAAATTTTTTAAAAATTATTTATTGTTAGCAGACTTTTAGAACAAGGGTCCGCGGCTCGATTCTCACGTTGGACATATGTTTTTTTTGTTTTATGATTTCTGAAAATTTTAATTACATTTTTATTAATGTTGTATGTTTAAATCAATTCAATGTTAATATTTGTTTTATTTTTTGTTAAAATATATTAAATACTTGTAGCAACTTATATTATTTTATTTTTTACAGTGTTTGCTTTTGCATAGTAAGTACGGGGTCTCCGACAGTCGAGTATGCTCGACTGTAGCACCGTCGACTAGTTTTATATCATTGAGTTTAATTTCAATTAACAGCTATTTTGTGTAAAGCAAGCATTCTATTTATTTCGTCAGCGCTCTCTCACTCTTGTCTTTTTTAATACTTTTTCCACTGTAAAAAATTAATTTAATAATTTAAAATAATTTGTATCTCTTTATTTTAATTTAAAATCTGTTCTAAGGGACAATTACTAAAATTGTCATTTGCGTGACTCGAACCCTAGTCTGGACCGGACCAAGAAAAATTACTTGCTTTTACAACCAATACCAATACCATCGTCAGTGTGACAATATTTCGTTAGATACTTTCAACAGTCTGGCAACCTTTCTTTATTTGTTATTTTGTCTCAATATGACAAATTTTGTATACATAACCCATTGCATGTTTGGTTTGATAAAATTTTTTCTGTGTGTTTGTTGTCATTACAACATATTTCACTTTATAAAATAACTGAAATATCAGAGTTGCGGAATACCCTATCTATAAAGTTTTCTTGTTATGATGTACACATTAAATCTCCAAGCGTATCCGAGTAAATATGCATATTCAATGGGTACTCACAATTGCAACACCTCGCTGGGCAAGTTGACAGGCACCGCGAGGATTCCAATGCTGCGGCAGCTCAACTTGAGATTCTCCAGGTTGCCGGTGCAATGGCAGTGCTTCTGCAGCCACAGCTCGCAGACACTGTGCAACGTACGTTGTGCTGGGCTCTTGCTGCCGTTGCCACTGTTGCCACTGCCACTGCTGCTGCTGCTGCCTCCGTCGCTGTCAGCGTCGCTGCTGCTGCCTCTGTCGCTGTGATATTCCTGCAGCGACTTCTCGTAGAGAATTTGCGCCTCTCGCTCAGCGTCTGAGGAGGACAGCATAACATTCTCCCTGATGCCCGTGGGCGTGGCTGTGGGCGTGCTTGACACAATATTGACACTAATTTCACTAAGTTGCTTCACCGTACTTTGATTTTCTTTGGTTTCATGCGTTGCATTCAAATGCATCGACGTTGACGTCGACGTCGGCGTCGATGACAACGCCAACGTCGGCGACATCGCTGTCAACAACGACGATAGCAACAGCAGCAGCAGCAACTGACACCCGGCTGTTGTTGTTTTTGTTGACGTCGCTGCTACTGCTGCTCTGCCGGCGTCGCTGTGATGTTTGCGGCGGCGCCGGCACACTGCTGCCATCGTCTCTGTCGCTGTCTCAGTCGCCGACTCTGTCGTAGTCTCTGTCGCCGTCGCCGTCTCTGTCGCTGTCGCTGCTGCAGCAGTTGCTGATTGATGCTGTCAAGCATTTGTCATTTGATGACAGTTTTGTGCGCAATTCGTTTCTCGCTCATGATTTTCCGCTCTTCTTGTTGTTGTAGCAGTTGCTCGTTTTATTTTTGTGGTTGTTGTTGTTGTTGTTGCTGTACGCGGCCGCTTTGTCGCCGTGTTTTCGCTCACTTTATTGTTGTGTTTGCTTTTTGCTTTTTGATTTGTATTTATTTTATTTTATTTTGTTTTGTTTACATTCACTTTCTGCTTCAGTTGCAATTTGTTGGTTGTATCGCTTCACTTTGTTGTCTTGCATGAAGTTTGTTTAAGGTTTCAAAGTTTGAGGGTCTATTGAAAGTCCTTAGTTTATCTGTGATTGATGCTGTTTGTCAGTTGATGAAAAAAATGATTAAAATACTCATAATTAGATAGCGTATACATAATATATGGTGTGCTTTTGTCAGAATATTAAGTAAACGCAGCTAAACTTGTGTAATATAAATAAAAACACGAGTGGACGGAAGTTGGAAAAATGGTACTCCGAAAGAATTTGAATTGATTGACTTGGCCTAATTTCAGCACTAATGGCAAGCATTTTTATAGGTTAAATAAAACTGAACGCCAAACTATTATTTTTATATTGTAATAGGCTGTATTATTTAAAAAATTTAATGACTCTCGTAAAAAGTTTTATATCAGAGTTTAAAAAAAGTTTTTCAATATTTTAATGGCATTTACAACTTAAGCAATAAAATTCTAGTGGTTTCATCGACTGTTTAATTTCACATAACATTAAGAGACATTCCAAAAGCTCATCTACTCAGCCCACTTTGAAACCACGAAGTGATCCAGTTGGTGACCCACTCTCGTCAAGCAGTGTAGCTGCTTCTGATGATGTCGCTGTCAGAAACAAAAGGCAGAACGAGCCAAGGGCCAACACAATTCTGAGCTGATGAATGACAAATATGACAGCTACTACGCCCATTTCTCAGCACGTGCTGTATGTAATTAATGAAGTTGTTGACAGCTTTTGAATTTTTGCAATGGTTCTTAAATTGTGCAAGAGACGAGCAAATTGGCTGTGAGTTCAGGGAGAAGCGAGAAGGATTGAGAAGATGTCCAGCGATAGCAAAAGCAATTCCAGACAATGCCGAAACTAGTAGGAAATATTTCACAAATGTCACGATAAATAAAGGACATTTCCTGCTCACTTTCATTTCCCCTTCCATTTCACTTCTCAAAACCATTTTCTGCACTTTCGCTTGACTTTAATCCTTAGCACGCGCCTCCATTTAACTCGCACATTTCACCGATGATTTATGACATGTTTATGTGCCGCTGACCTCACCAATAGCAACCGAAACAACAAAAGCACAATAAATATTTAAGAATAGTATGTTCTTTGATAAGTATTATTCTTCTTGTTGTTGGTCACTGAATGAAGCCAAGTGAATAATTTGAATTAGCCTGCTAATCGATTTTATTGTGAATTGGTCTCAAAGCAAAAAAGCATAACTCGAATTGAATCTGTTTAATATTTATGAGATTTCATTCATAAATAATCTAGCGGTAGTTCTTATAATTGTAAACAAGAGTCTAGAAGTAGTTGTTTATTTATTAGCTACTATTATTGATTATAAACAATTAACACAAACATATTTGCTTTTGTTGTTTAATGCGATTTGGAAAGAGTTTTCACAGATTGGCGACAAGCTGCTGAAAAATTTATATCACTTCTTTTGCGAAGTCCTAATATGTGAAAATTTTCACTTGGTAACATCTTAAATACGGAAAAAAATTTAGGTTTCTTCTCAACAATCAACTGAAAACGAAGCAAACCAAAATGCAAATATTTACACTAAACTTCGGTTGAGTGGGTGTGGAACAAGGGGAAAGGTAGAGAAGAAGACGGGGAATGAGAGGAAATACACAAATTTCAGATGCGCACACACGTGTCTGTGGTCGGATTTGTTTTTTGTTGCCATTTTCTTGTTTGTGGCAGACTTCGTCTGGCGGAGACTGGCAAACTGTTTGCTATCCGCCGAGTGCTAATAATAACTGAAAGGATTGTGTTTGCTCTTGATAAAATATACACAACACTTGCTTATTGAGTGCAGCAGTTTTTGGTTTTGATGAGTTTATTACTTTAGCAAGTCTTTACTTAAATTTTATGAAATTTACTAAATGTGTCAATCGAAACTACCTGAACGATTGAGCTGGAAGGAGGTTCTGCAATGTTAAAAGAAATCAGATATGCGTGACTCTGTATCAATATATACTATTTTGCTAGCTGTAATTTTATTCATTAATTACGATTTAAACACATTATATTTTTTCCATAGTAAAGCATTTTCAGATTTTTTAATGCAGTTAAATATTCAATTAAAGTATTCAATTAACGTATTAATTAGATACTAAAAATAATAAGTTTTTTTACGGCATCCGTTCATACTATTTTTTGATATTTCCATCCAAATGCTAGATTAATTTTAGTTTTTTTCCGGCTTTAAGCTCGACGTTGAGTAGAGCTGTCATTAACAAATCTCTTAATTGTGAAAGCAAGCATAATATATGTTAATAACTAACTATATTGTATGCTAAGCTCTTTAACTAAGCCGTTCTCATGGCACATGCAAATGATTAAAGCTGGAAGGCATGCCAATTTTTAATTGTCACTCGATTTGTTGTGACTGTAATTGATATATGACCACTTTATACTCACACTCACATAAACACACTCACACACACATATCTATATACACATATGTGGTAAATGAAAATTTATTGACGCACGTGTTTCATTTTTTACGCACTTCAATGCTAAGCTCAAAATTTTAGAGCAACCCACACATAACTCAAAAGGCATCAAAATTTCATGAAAATCTCATAAATTGCTCCACACACAGCGATTAATTACAAACAAACTTGCGAGACAGTGCCACGCCCTAAAAACAAAATTTGATATTTCATGAGCTAGAAATATTGTTATATACTTTTTTTGGCACAAAATTGCATCTAAAATTGATGTTGACAATAAACAGCAGATACAATATTATACGATATTTTATATGATCGAAAAACGGACTTAAAATTCCAATATCAACAAAGTTCGACACACGAATCGAAAACTCAAAAAGGTGTCGAGCTGTGCATTTGGTTTTCGAGCATTGATTAAATCACTTTACAATTCGTTAGTCAAAAGCAAAGAAAATGCCGCATAGTCGACAACTTTACAGTTTGTATACCCTGTAAAAGTTATTTTCAAAGTTGAAGTACTGATTTCTGGTATATGCATATTTTAAAGATGTCGCAGAATAAAAACATATTTATTCGACATATTTTATACCCTGTAAATAGTTTTCTTTAAATTTGATTACATTCTATTTTAAATTGCATAACAATTCGACAAACTAAAAAATATTTAATGTGCCAAGTTTAGGGAGAAGCAGTAAATGAAATTTTTAAACTGATGGAGTACTTTTTACAGGGTATCTCGAACTGGAATCTGTCGTTTACTTGTAGCTTTTTCACTTATTTTTTAATTTTCATTTCAAGTGCAGCTCTCGAAATACAAAACTGGTATTTCAGCGCAAAATGCAACTTTAAAATTGTTGGTGTTGTTATTTTTGCTGTTGTTGTTGTTGCATTTATGCTGCTTTATGCTGACCTTCACTCATTGTGGGATTTTTTCGCTCGACTTTATTAATGACAGTTGTTGCATAATTTATTCAATTTTTTTTTGGTTAGCTCAACAAACTTTTAGGAGCTAAATAATTAAATGAGATTTTCGTTTTGGGTGCTGCAATTTTATGGATAACTTAATAATGCTAGTACAAGTGATGAAAAGCCGAGTTTACAGGAAAACTCTTCTCGATATTGATAGTGAAAAAAAGCTACAATTTTTTGTTTTTATTTCTAATTGCTTTAATGTTTTCCGGTGAAATATTAGACTCCTATTCTTTCAGGTTTGAAGTTGTCAGTCAACTGTATTAGCTTTATTTATACTTAGATTTATGAAAAACAGAAAATAAAACATATTTACTCTCATTCTAGTAAATTCCAAACATTTTCAATGTTTTTGGAATTAAAACATTTGAGGATGAAATATATTTTAAAATGCTTTGCGATAGCAAATTAAAATCAAATGACAGTACTGCCTAATTTCATAAGGGTTATTTAAAAGAACAGATATCTAAGTAGATGTGTTTAACTATTAAGTAAGTACTATTTACATTCAAATATTATATATAAATGAAACCATCAATGCGGAAAAATTACACTTGTATAAGCTAAATTGATTGATAAATTTGTTTTGAATTTATTTGCAAATTGATAAAAATATATTTTGACTGGGAACAGATCCCATTTGATTCAAGTGGCAAGATGCCACATCAAAGTTCACACCTTGCCGCTATATAAAAATCATATCTCGTTGAGACTCTTTGATCTTTAATCTTGGTACTGAACTGTTTTCCTTTCTCCTTCGCTCTTCTTCTGTGTCTTTCTTTGTATCTGCCAACAATTGTTATTATTAATAATATTTTTTTCGTGTTACCATTGAATCGATTTCGTGTTCCGCTTGAGGCATTCGTATTATTGCTGATTATTCAACTGTTTATTTTATAGCTTTCTCATTACATACACAAGTATGTAGAACCTATGAAATTGGCAACGTCATCGAACTCATCATAATCGGGCTAGTATCGAAGCCTTCTTTACATTTATTTACATTTCATGCTACTCAATTTTATTGGCAGTTTGGGTCAATTGTCTGCCAAATGAAATGTGTCTGAAATACTTCAGTTTGTTCGAGTTTTAAGTGAGAGAATCACCAATGAGAATTCTAAAGAATCTGGAATATTTTGAAATTAAACTGCAATTTACAGGCTGATCTACTTCTTTATGAAAGTAAAAGTTATAGCACTAAAGTATCGCAGAGTTCTTGGTCTTAAAAGTATTAACAATATTTAAATAGAATTTACAGATTTCTCAAATGAGTTTTTTCCAAATGCAAATCAAGTGCGAAAATTGTAGCGCCAATGCAATTTTCAAGAAATTCTTGAGTCTTTAATAAATTTGGATATTTTACAGGAATTTTTTGTCTGTTATTGCAACAATAACCAAGTAAATGGTTTGAGAACGAACTGAAATGTGTTTATTTGCTGAACACTTTTGGCAAACTGAATTGAGTGCAGTTTCCAGTGGCGACAGTTGGAAATCAATAGAAACTGAAAGGAATACAAAAGCTGCCAACTGACCTGAAAATGTGAGCAAAATTCGATTAAGCAAATTGTAATTGTGACAAAAGCGAAACCAAAAAAGAAAAAAAAAAAAAATATATATATATATATATGTGTATAAAAAAGAATTTATAAAAGCAACGCAAATGAAGCGAAGCCAAAAATAATAGGCTATTTGATTCGGAGAGGGGCATGAGAGGGTTGCCACCTCGTTGAACTGTTAGTTGGGGGTCAAGCTTTTCGTTGGACCAGCTGCAAGAATTGATTGCGCATACGACACGACTCCATATAGATATACATAGATAACCATTGTAATTCAGCAGAGAACCAAGAACTAAACGAGATGAACGTTTAGAGTGTTTCGTTTGTTGTGCAGACATTTTTATGAGCCTGGACAATTGAGGACGAGGGGCTCAGTGTCAGCCACAGGACACTCCAAACAAGTTTGTGCTCTCTCACTGTCTCTGTGAGAATATTTTTGGTTGTAATTGTTCTTGTTGCCAGATTTTTGTGGCTTTGTTGCTGTCTGTGAAGTGTCTATGGGATCAGTGTGTGTGTATGTGTGTGAGTGTGTTAAATTTGTTGACTCTCATTAGGGAGTCCCATTTATTGTTGTCAGGATATTCGCAAGGACTGTAAATGAGTCTGAGCTGAATAGGTTTAATTTAAAGCAAGCAAGCTGACTACCTTTCATGTTGTGGCATCTTTTCATTTTTCCAATCAATCTGTCACAGGATTACACTTTCATCAATGCTGAGTAAATTTCACACTCAACTACGAGTGAAAGGATACCCCCAAGAGCCCCCAGGACTTGTCTTTTCAAGCGAAGCAGAAAATTCTCCATTTGTGGCAACTGTCGCAAATTGCATTAACGCAAAAGTTTTGCTTTCAACTTGAGCGATTTTCCTTTTCCATTTCCACTTACCCGTTACACCGAACACCTTCTCGTGGCCCATTTGCCTAATTATGTCAAAGTGGCAACATCATTAAAAACTTGCAACAGCTCTGTTTTGATGAAACCCAAGGCAACACAAAAGATAAACCACGTGTAAATTGTCTATATATAGATGCTAGATATATGCTACATTTTTGGGAAATCATGTCAATTGCATTGCAATTTTCCATTCGCATGTAGCAAATAAAAATGATTTCCGCTGCCGACTCAGACGATGTGACGCCCACGTAATTTTTGCCAGATATCCAGATATCGGTCGAGCCTATCGTCGCACCGTATATCATATCGAAGAATTGTCGCCAGCCATTCAATAAAAATACAATTTTACTGAAAATGTTTATTTTTGCGCTACCAAAAACGATCGTCGTCTTGAGACTTGTTTGCAATTTAAATACGCTTTCAATTAGATGAGTACAGCGATTTGCCTTAAAAATCTGTCAGCTCTAGCAGATCATTATGGGTAATCACCAAGATTAAGAAATACTGATTGGATTCACATATTAATATTACATGTAAATAGTTTAAAATTATTGTGTACAACAAAGAATTTGTGAATTTGCAATGAAACTTCAAATATTATTAAATTCTAATTGAAGTTCTGGAGCAAGATTAAAACATAATTTAATAGTTTTGAATCGAACTAGAACAACTTCAGAGATATAAGAACTAACTGAAAAAATTTATATTTGATTGTCAGTATTATATTTACTAGTCATGGTTCATAATCAAGTTTAACAATATTGTTACTTCCAGGGAGACGCTAATAAATTTATAATTATATTATTATATTATTTTTTATAGTATAAATCAATTTCAGATTCAATGTTAACAATGCAGAGTATTTCACAGTAGACTACTTCATACGTGTACAAAATATTCACTTGATTTTCATAATGAAAATTGGTTGACTGTGCGTAATTTAAAAAACAAAATAAATAAACTGTCGTCATCGGTTTTCCCCCTTACCATACTCCTCTAAAGCTCGTTAACAAATTCATATAGTCAGCTCAGGTCCGGATCGCCTTGGAAATGCACTTAGGCTTAAATACTTCGTTCTATACTCTTGACAATTGACTGCAATTTTACACTGACCGCAGCTGCTGAGCATTTTGAGAAGCAACGAAATTGATGAAGCTCCAAGAAATTGGAGGCTATCAAATGGGGAAATCCACAGGCAGTCAGAAAAAAGGTTTCTTGATGGATTACCAATGAAGGTGTAATTGATATACTGCAGCCCAAAAGTCAAGTTAAAGTCTCTGAACGCTGTCAGGGTCTGATTAAATATGCAAGAAAGGTGCCCCGACAAAAGTTGGAGCCTAAATCAAAATCCAAACACGCGCCACTTAGTCAACACTTTTTGGCTGGTCGGTGGGTGGCTGGACTGAAGGCCTGAAGCTCTGTGGGAATGGTTGGACACTTGTCAAGAGATTTCAGTGTCTTCTTCTATATCTTCCTCTCTCTATCTCTCTTGCCGTCTCTCGACTGTCTTGGTTTTTTTACCACTAAAGTGTTATGTACATTCTGCTACCACATTGGCATACATAATTACTCGGTTAGCAATGCAATAAAGATATATTTATCAGTAGATGGTCAATTTGATACTTTTTCTTTTCGCTATATTTGTATATTTTGGTTCTCTGAACAAGAGTGCATTGACTTTTTTATGGACATATTTGGTAGTTTTCTTTTTTGTTTAACTACAAATGACGAGCATCATTTAATTGTAATTAAATTCACTTTGAAGCAAAAAGCTGTCAACTCACATAAAACGTGTTATTTGCTATATATTGGCCTAACAAATTTTGTATAGAATTTACTTCGATTTAATATTAATTTTGTAACATAATCTTTGTAGTACTGAAATATATTTTAACCACGTGTCAACTCAAAATCAATTCTCGATGTCATAGAAATAAAATGAAGTCTCTTTCATTTACGCTAGTGATTTCGTAAATGATTGGTTCGATCAAACAAAAGATATTTGCTAAACGTTCTGTTTTTTAAAAGGTTTTTTTAGAAAAAAATAAATAATAACAAAATAAAATTTACTACAAACTATGGACAAAAACAATTTCATTCGATATTTTTTCTAAATTAATAATTATTTAATTTTTTGTTTTTCCACTTTTGACTTTAATTACACATTTGACCCTATTCGGCATTGAATCGTTTTTATATCCTTATATATTTACATTATTTGTTAGAATTAAATTCTGACATTTAACAATTTTTTACAACGGTATTATACTACACAATTATATTGAAATTTTATACCACATAACATTTATTAATACCACATAACATTTGAAGTATTATGTCAGTCATTTATCACAAGTTCTTGTTTAACTTTATAAATTTCTTTGTTTTTAACTTTTAAATCACCGAATGAAAATTATAGCATTTGTATAAATGACTTGTTTTTTTTTTATATTTAAATATTTGTCAATATTTAAAACTCTATTTATTTAAATAATTAGAAAACTAGATAAATATATCTGCAACACATTATAGATAACGATTCTCTTATTTGTTTCAAATTAAAGTCAACTTCTTTAGTTGTTACTGTTAGTTATCATACGTCTATTATTTGCTCAGCACTTGCGAAATGAATTGAATAAATTAGCATTGCTGTGTACATGTCCACTTAAATTATAAATAATTAATTAATCAAATTAAAATTGGGCTAATTTTAATAGTTATTTTTAATTAATTTGTGCTAGCTTTTAGATGCGAACAAGCATTCTAGATATGAATGTGGCACATGAGGCAACTCGTGCCATATTTGTATATATCTATGCGAATTTATATGGCATATATAATATTTTTATAGGCTATCAAAATCATGATTCTATGCTTAATATCGTCACGAGTAATACAAACAAATCGACGTCATCGATCAGCAGCCGAACGCGCGAATTTTATTGAAAATTGAAAGTGTCTTTAAAATATATGAGTTGCAAAAACAAACACACACACACACACAAGCACAGTCATACACTCGCACACCCGTTCACACGCACAACAGAGGCAGATGAAAATCAAAACAACAACAAAAGTTGTTGATGCCGCCAAAAAGTAAACGACCTTTAACGCCAATAAAAACCGCAACAGCAGCAACAACGGCAACGACAACAACAACAACAACAGCAGCAACAAACAGAGGAAAGCAGCACCAATGCTGGCGACTCCTTGCAACAAATTGCATGCAGCTGTTGTTGTTGTTGTCGTTGTCGTTGTTGTTGCTGTGCCGATCAGTTATAAAAAAAACTCGGTCAGAAATTTAATTTATGCGTAACAAGCTCACGCGCCTACAAAACTTGCGGCACCTTTTCGTACAACACCAGCAGCAACAATAACAATAACAAAACTCAAAACTCTGAGCCAAGTTGCATGTTATGTCCACGATTCTGTTGCCAATTGGCTTTATTTATCCAGTTATCCGTTAATATGAACCGCACGCGTCGAACGCACAAAGCGTACTGAATTCACAACTGTTTTGTTATTTTCGAGGAGCCTCACGCAGCAGCAACATCAACGGCAGCAACATCAACGACAGCAATAGCAACGGCGGCAACAGCAACGTCAGCAACATATTTAAATGTTGCCCGCAACATTTCATGTTGATATGCTACATTGTTGCTTTCAAGTGTTTCCTTTAGATTCCTTCAATTATAAATATTGACTGTTAATCTCAACAATTGTAATTATATTAAATGATTAGTAATTATAATTGTTACCCATAAAATAGATGGGTATACTGCATTCGTTGCAATAGGGACAAAAAGGCATGTACGAACCTATAGAGTGTATCAGGGGTGCCACAGAAATCGTTTTCGCTTGAATTCCATCCAAATTTATGTCAAATCCAGGTGAAAGAGATTTCTGTAGCAAACCTGCATGCATTATATAGATTCTTAATCAGAAATAACACCTACACACCTAGACTCTGGTATACAAAAAGAATCCGACGACCGTTTGATTGCAAGATACCCTGTTTGAAGCAATAAACATATGGATATGGTGATTAAAACAGAAGCAATAAATGTAAGCCTTGAATAGTGAACAACCCTGATACAAAGATCGAGATTCCACCAAAAATTATTAAAAATGTATTCAAGATCTAGTATTCCTTTTTTTCCAGCTACTTCATATATAGTCGTTTAAAGAAATATTTCAATACAGTTAATAAGGTTTGATGAAATACACCTTCTAAGGCTTTTATAAAGAGTCAACAATTAACAGATGTTGCAGAGTCTGCGCATTTGTTGGCATACAAAGCCGGCAGCTGCCTTGGGTCGTAAATGTTGCAGGTCCTGTAACGAAGTGTGCTTAATGCAAGATTTACGTTTTTCATTCATCGAATGACCGTGAACACCTGTTGAAGCTGCCCCATTGACGCACCTTAGTAACCCCCCATCCTTCACTGATATTGTTGTGGCAACAATAAAAACTTTTTAAGACCTCCTTCCCACCACAAAAGTTTTCTTTTTGATATCGTATTTAATTCTTAAAATGAAATTTGTTTCTGGGCAGCTTTTCTAGAATTGCGCCTATTCAGACGGAATCACCACTCAATACGAGGGCTGCTATATATATTTCTGGCCTAATAATGAAAATGCGAATATTTATCATCAAAAATTGTTTTATTGTTTTTAAAAGTATTCTCCAGCCTGATTTATACACTTTTGCATGCGCTCAAACCAATTGTCGAAGCACTTTTTCCACTCCGATTGAGACACCTCCAAAACATGGTTTTTGAACGCTTCAACAGCATCTTCTGGGCACGAAAATCGTTGACCCCGCATTTTTTTCTTGATGTGCGGGAATAAAAAGAAGTCATTGGGTGCCAAGTCAGGGCTGTACGGCGGATGACCCATCAATTCGACGTTTTGGCCGGTCAAAAAGGCGCTGGTTTGAGCCGATGTGTGAGAGCTCGCGTTGTCATGGTGAAGAATGATTCGTCTTCTCTTGTTTGTTTTTCGAATTTCTCCGAAGACTTCAGGCAAACAAATTGTGGTGTACCACTCAGAATTGACCGTCCTTCGTTGCTCAAGCGGAACAGTCGCCACATGACCAGTTTTGCCGAAGAAACAGGCGACCATTTGCTTCGAAGTGCTTCTTCCACGAACAACTTTCGTTGGATTTGGCTCGTTTTCGAAGACCCACACGGTCGATTGTTGTTTTGTTTCGGGCTCATACGCATAGATCCAAGATTCGTCACCTGTGACGATCTTATGAATATCTTTTGAAGCACCGCGATCGTATTTTTTCAACATTTGTTTGCACCAATCGACACGAGCCTTTTTTTGAGCGATTGTCAAATTGTGCGGGATCCAACGACAACAAACCTTTTTTATGGTCAGGTGTTTATGTAATATCGAATGTATGCTGGTGGGAGAAATGCCCAAGGATGCCTCTATCTCCCGGTATGTCACATGACGATCTTGCATTATTAGTTCACGCACGGCATCAATGTTCTCTGGCACAACGGACGTTTTTGGACGACCTTCACGGAATTCGTCGTTGAGCGAACTGCGACCACGATTAAATTCGTTATACCAGTTTTTCACGGTGCTATAGGATGGTGCTTGATCGCCATACAAAGACTTAAGTTCATCGATGCACTCTTGTCTGGATAATCCACGTCGAAAGTTGTGAAAAATGATCGCACGAAAATGCTCACGTGTCAATTCCATTTTTTTAACGGAATTGAATTGTTCAAAGCTCTGTAAGTTTAACAATTCACGATTAAATGACAACACGTTCTGAGTGATGTTATGCTAAAAAATGTCAACCTTTCCAATGGAAATATCAGATTGCACCTGGCAACACTTATTGTTGCCTAGGCCAGAAATATATATAGCAGCCTACGTATTAAATGGTATTTATCTAATTATATTCAAAACAACAACATAATGAAAATAAACTTGTTTCCATGTGAAAATTTTCGTATGATTGACATCTGATAATTGAAACGTATTTGTGTTGACTTAGTAATTGTTGCTATGTGGAAAATTAACATATGGAATTTTTGGTCACAGAATAGAAATTATCAAAATTATACAAATAATGGTGACATTGACATAATTAGGTGATGATTCAGTGACAACTAATTTCAAACACAAATTTTTTGTGTAATAACTTTTTTATAACATAATTATTTAACACTAATATATTTTACATTATTTATAAAACCAATTCTGTAGGAAATCTCAAACGATCTCAGAAAATGCTTTTGATGTTTGCCAATTTTAGAAAATCGTTCGTTAAAAATTTTTGTTTTGCCCATCTAGATATTTAATATGTTTGTGGCAGCAGAATGTTATCTGGTGTACTGCTTTTTTTAAGCTGAATTATAAAATATATACATAATTTTTTTTTTATCATACTTAATAACTTTTTAGATATTTCATAGCTATACCTTTTACCTTTTCTGGCAACACTGATCCGTGACTTAATTTAGATACATATTAATATTGTGCATGAATTTAAAATGCCTGCAGGATACTTTGGCGAAAATGTTGACTGCACATAACTGGCAACAAGACCTTGCGGCAAATGGGTGGAAAAGCTGGTGACGACAAATAGGTCCAGCATTATACATAAATTTGCGTTAATTAAAAGAGCCAGCATAATGCGCGGGAAAGTCGCGAGCTCCAACAATAACTCTGATCTCTGGACTTTAATGTAGGTCCAATGTGAAATATGCGTGTCGGTAATTTGAAGAATGCAGTATGTGGCATAATCGTAAATTTACAGAAGCCTGCAAGCCTGAGTAGTTTTGTGTAGTTACAGTCACACACATACACATAATTCCATGTTGGTCCCCACTCACGTAACGGAAACGGAAGTTGCAGAAAATGGCGCGCAATGGTCGGCACATTAGAGTGACTGAGAGAAAAGGAAAAAGAGCGGGACAAAGTTAAGTGGGCGTCCTTGTAGTATGAGTTTTGACCCAACAGCACAAAGGACAATTGCAACGACAACTGGAACTTGTCAGGCATTTGGTTCCGTCATGGAGTGTAAAATATTTACACATACTAAATCAGTTTATACGGTGTGTACTTTTGTATGCCTGTTAACTGTAGCTCTCCTTATGCCTTTTTGTGGGTTGAACCATTTCGTACAAGTAGAACTTGTTCTGAACTTCAAAACTTAAGATACTAGTTATTACTCGTGTATTTCAACAGATTTCAAAAGCTACATATGTAGGAAAGAGTGATCGCATCTAAAATTTTAATGAATTTCCTTGAGAACAATAGTCCAGAGCTCGACTGTTAACCGATTAAGATAATACTATTTGTATGGACTCAGCTGTTAATGCTTCCTCCTAATTATTAAATTTATTTCAAAGAATAAAAAACAACCATAGATTGTTTTCTCAGGGTATAATAAAGATTTTTACACCTGATTTTTGTTATGTATTGTATAAAAAAATTAAGCATTTAAGTCCTTATATTTTTTATTAATATCGATTTTCTAAAAAATATTGCAATTTTAGAAATACGTAATCCATCAATAATCGAAATTGCGAAGTCCAGCTACTTAGTAGCTAAAATGGCAACACTATCCCCAACAAGGGCATGCGTTGAGAGAGACGGGGAGAGAGAGAGAGAGAGAGAGAGAGAGAGAGAGAGAAGAAGATTCCAAGAGATCAGCAATCAAACGAGCATAAACATTTGTGAGAATTTCACACACATACTTGCAGCAATATTTCTAGGTAGAAATTTATATATATTTTTTTAAATATTTCAATTAATATTCTTGGACCCTAATAACCACATGTCAACCCTAAAAAAAAAAAAAAAAGATTCCAAAATCAAGTGTCTCTTGCTATAATCACTAGAAATTGGTTGGTAAACAGGATTTCCAGAAGGAGCACAAAGGTTCTCGTTGTCGCGCCTTAAGTACTTTAGGCACATGCACTTGTAGAAGTCAAATCCTTTGACCATAAGCACTTGTTGAGTCTACAGCGCCATATTCCATTCAACTCGGGAAAATGAGCACATTCGTTTTTCCCATTACGCCCGAAGTCATCGCTGCAACTCGTTCACCACAATTTCTGGACTTGGACAAATTCGCTTCCACAATTGCACTCTCCTTTAGGGTAGTCAGTTTGATAGATGTTACTGAGAAAATTAAAAGAATATATTTATATATATTCGTCCACAGCTCCAATCCAAGCAACATACGAATTTTTACTAATGGCACAAACACGTAATAGAAACAAACATACATACAAATCTTCAGTCGAAAGCTCGATTTGTTGATGGTGACGAAATCAACAAGCGAATGACGTCAACTTCGCTCAAAAGAGCTTACAATAATGCTCCCACTCTCAATGTCTCTCTCACTCTCCGTCGCTCTCTAGCTCACGTTCTCTTTAACAAAAACATCGAACATGTGCTTATTATTGAACATTTCTAGAATTTGAGTGTTTACAAACATATGTATTGTTGACAATCAGATACATACATACATATGTACTTAATACATTCATCCGCACACTCGCACGTGCATGTATAATGTATTATTTATTTAAATTTTTAGTCGATTTCTCAACTAAGCCGCAACATAAAAACAAATTTTTTATATTTTAATGATTTCTATTATTACATATATACGTATACATATGTATTCGTAAAGAAATAAACTTATGATTTAATTATCCGGCTTTTATTGTATTATAATTTAATCACACACAATAGTGAACTATTATAACTAGTTAACCACAAAATGCATCTCCTTAAATTGAAATAAAATTAATTAATTTAAGGTTTCACGACTTTTTATATTGACGAATAACATAACCGCACGTCAACCCTAAAAATGCAACGGCAAAAAATCCGAAAACAACAAATTGAGTACTATATTCTTTTGGAATCACTTCGCAATTGCCGTCTTTATCTTCTTGATAGCCATCTTCACAGACGCATGCTTTCACATTACGGGGATATTTGATTTGATGCTTTTCACTTGAACAGTATTGACATATGCCCTGAGAATTAAGCACATAGCTATCCGAGCATTTACACTCCTTAGTTATGGGGTCATGATCTTCGCATTTGTCACATTCTCCTTTCTGATTACGTGAAAATGTATATTTGCATGTGCAGTCCGAGTGACCATTCGATTCTTCGTTGGCTCCGCAGGGCACACAAGTTCCATTGACGCGATGAAAATCTACAATGCAAACGCACTTTTCAAAAGCACGACACCATCTCTCTCTCTTATCTGGGCAGTGGACGCAATTGTTCTTCTCATTTTTGCTATATCCTTGGCGACAATGCGAGCACTTGGACAGATAGTCACTTTCGGTTCCTTCCCCACAAATACAGATATACGAAGCGGGGTCTCTATAATCCCCAACACAAAGTGGTGGTTTAACATCTTCATCTTTTCCGCAGACATCATATTTACTAACATAAGAATCATATTGCGGAATCCTCCAAAACAGTGAGACCAGGAAGAAAGCTCTCAGCCCCATAACGTTTGTCATAACCAAAAATATCTCAGCAGCAAATTTTGGATAGGCGCAACTTAATCAAGAGGCAAATTAAGACTGAACACGAATAAGAGCGAAATACCTAAAAAAAAAACCCAAAAGCGAATGCGTGAATATTTTTGTACTCTCGTCTCTTCGCTCTCATTTTCTCTCTCATATGAATGTGAATACAAACACTCTGTCTACTTAGTGGCAATTTTTGGAGCTCTTGTCAACATCACTGCGGTCGGCGGTCTGCGCTAGTGACGAAATAGCACGATAGATGCGAAAGGCGACTACCACGACTGTCCGATCAGATCGAGTGTTATACCCATCGAAAGGTAAAGTCTTAACCAATATGACGAAAACAGTTCCATGCCATACAAATTCTTATATCCAATTTTGCGACGGCCGATATTAAAATGTATATATGCGTAAGTAATTTTTAAAAAAAATAATTGTCATTCGGAAAATTACGCAAAAGGGTGTTGATTGTACTTACTTCAAAAAATAACTTTTTGCGCAGTATATGTTCAACTATATGTATAGAATTTATTATCGTTTTTCACAATATTGGATATCAGAAATTATATGGCATGGAACTGTCTTCGGCACTAGACTGTTACGTCGTAAGGAGATCTTTTATTATGTAAGTATTTCATGTTAACTTAAATTCAGTAAATAAATTAACTTTATGATTAAATTATACGGCTTTCATTGAATTCAGTTTATTTGTTATTATAATTTAATCTTCCTTAGTTAGCAATTATAATTTGTTAATGATATTAATTTGTCTAATACGGAAAACCCTTATATTACAACATACCATAATATTAAAGGATTTATGACTTTTTATATTGACGAATGACATAACCGCACGTCAACCCCAAAAATGCAACGGCAAAAAATCCGAAAACAACAGATTGAGTACTATATTCTATTGGAATCACTTCGCAATTGCCGTCTTTATCTTCTTGATAGCCATCTTCACAGACGCATGCTTTCACATTACGGGGATATTTGATTTGATGCTTTTCACTTGAACAGTATTGACATATGCCCTGAGAATTAAGCACATAGCTATCCGAGCATTTACAATCCCTAGTTATGCGATCCCGCACTTCATTATAGTCGCATTTGTCACATTCTCCTCTCTTATTAAGTGAAAATTCATCTTTGCATGTACATTTCCAGTGACCATTCGATTCTTCGTTGGCTCCGCAGGGCACACAAATTCCATTGACGCGATGAAAATTTGCATAGCAAACGCACTTTTCAAAAGCACGACACCATCTCTCTCTCTTATCTGGGCAGTGGACACAATTGTTCTTCTCATTTTTGCTATATCCTTCGCTGCAACCCAAGCATTTGCCCCGATAGTCTTTACTGACTCCTTCGCCACAATCACAGTTTTGATAATTCAGGAAATCATTATCCATCCAGCAACGTGGATCTCTGTTTGCGGGCGGCTTAACATCTTCATCATTTCCGCAGACATCATATTTAAATACATGAGAATCATATTGCGGAATCCTCCAAAACAGTGCGACCAGGAAGAAATCTCTCAGCCCCATAACGTATATCATAACCGAAAATATCTCAGCAGAAAAATTTCGATAGCCGCAACTTAATCAAGAGGCAAATTAAGACTGATCACGAATAAGAGCGAAATACTCAAAACAAAACGCAATAGCGAATGCGCAAATAATTATTTACTCTCAACTCTCGTTCTCTTTTGCTCTCTCATATGGCTGTGAATAAATATACAAACACTCTGTCTAGCATAATTGTGAACACCCGAAATTTCAAAGCATTTAGTTGCGATTTTTAGAGGTCTTTTATATCAGAGAGCTTGGGGCGTTGAACTGTTTTTTTCTCTCTTGACTTTTACTTCGTAAAGAGCGTTTTTCTATGTATTTCAAGTAGGTTTCCATTTTGAAAATAAATAAACTATGATTAAATTTAAGGCTTTCATTGAATTCAGTTGTTTTTTATTCTAAGTGTTATAATTTAATCTTCCTTAGTTTACAAATATAACTTGTGAATGAAAAGATTTTCCTCTTTATATCGAAAAACATTTATTCATTAAATACGGAAAACACTATATAAATATTAATAACATACAACAATTTATGACTTTTTGTATTGACGAATAACATAACCGCACGTCAACCCTAAAAATACAATGGCAAAAAATCCGAAAATAACAGTTTGAGTACTATACTCTTTCGGAATCACTTCGCAAATGCCGTGTTCATCTTCTTGATAGCCATCTTCGCAGACGCATGCTTTCACATTGTTGATATATTTTATTTGACGCGATACAACTGAACAGTATTCGCATATGCCCTGAGAATTGCGCACATAGCTATCCGAGCATTCGCACTCCTTAGTTACGTGGTCCCGTAATTCATGATCGTCGCATTGTCCACATATTCCCTCGCTATTACGTGAAAAATAAAGTTTGCATGTACACTCCGAGCGACCATCCGACTCTTCGTTGACTCCGCAGGGCACACAAATTCCATTGACGCGTTGGAAATTTTTATGGCACACGCACTTTTCAAAAGCACGACACCATCTCTCTCTCTTATCTGGGCAGTGGACACAATTGTTCTCCTCATTTCTGCTATATCCTTCGCGGCAGCCTATGCACTTGCCCCGATAGTCTTTTTCGTATCCTTCTCCACAATCACAGCCTTCATAAAGCATGAATGAAGATCCCCTCCAGCAATCTGGATTTCTCATTACGGGCGGCTTAGCATCTTCATCGTCTCCACAGACATCAAGAAAATCAAAAGAATCATATTGCGGAATCCTCCAAAACAGTGAGACCAGGAAGAAAGCTTTCAGCCCAATAACATTTGTCATCACCGAAAATATCTCAGCAGCAAATTTTGGATAGGCGCAACTCAAACAAGAGGCAAATTAAGACTGAACACGAATAAGAGCGAATACTGAAAACAAAACCCCAAAGTGAATGCTCGAATATTTATTTACTCTCGTCTCTCTCTCGCTCTCATTTTCTCTCTCACATGGCTGTGAATACAAATAAGTACAAACACTCTGTCACACATTTGTTTGAGCACCCAAAATTTCAAAGCATTTAGCTGCGGCTCTTAAAGCTCTTTTCAACATTTTTTTACGTGGTTATAATTTTTGAGCCATTTTTTTTTGTTAAATAACTGCTCTTATTATGCTTTTATTATCTGCAGAAAATATGAAAATAATATATGAAAACCTGATATACTCGAATAATAAGAGTCTAAGTACAAATTCGAAGTGTGCGAATAAATGATGAGCTGACTGTATTATATGTACACATGTATGTATGTGCGGGTCTGAGAGCACATATAAGTATATTTGTATTAGAGATGAGCACTGGGCGATTTTGTCGGACATGTTTGTTATGTTTGATTTTATGTTTCAAAACTTAAATCCCTAACTTTTTAGTTGCTCTTGTAATTTTGTTTCATTTGTTGGGGGATCTCAGTTCTGAGTACCACAGGTTGTATATTTTGTGTATATCTATGTAGTTTAAAGTACGAGTATAACTTATCTTATAAAAAAAACCTCTTTACGAGGTAAAAGTCTAGTGACGAAAACAGTTATATGCCCCAAAATTTCTGATATCCAATTTTGTGACGAATAACATTAAGTTTGACATATAAATTATTTTAAAACAAATTTTGGCACTCGGCACATTGCGCTAAAATGTCTCAATTCTTCATACCAAATAAAAACCACTGTTTTGCGCAGTGCCGAATGCAAAAATTTTTTTAAAAATAATTTATATGTCAAACTTAATGTTATTCGTCACAAAATTGGATATCAGAAATTTTGGGGCATATAACTGTTTTCGTCACTAGACTTTTACCTCGTAAAGAGGTTTTTTTTATAAGATATCAGAAATTTTTGAATAAGACATCAGAAATTTTGAAATTGAATTTTTTTTTGGACAGTATATCTTTATCAACTTTGTTTATTTTTTGTACAAGCTGAAACAAACTGTCTGGCAACACTGGTTCCCTTTACAAACACACATGCCAAGCGCAAAAGCTAGTAGCACTCTCAAACTCTGGCTGCTATGACACTTTGCTGCTGCTGTATGCATGCTACTGCATATGTACATGCAGAAGTGTAAAGGTAAAAGGTATATTCAGTTAACAGGTAATATCTTGCCCAAACGAAATTTGACGGCTATGTGTTATATGTCAAAAACGTGAAATTGAATTGTCTACAACAAATAACATATTTAAAAGTCATTTGAAACGTAGATTTTTCTTAAATCGCCGAAATGTGGGAAAAAAAACTTTCTTTCACCTGAAGCTTTTTACCTGTGCTTTTAAGCAAAAAAGTTTACAGCTAGGCTTAAAGCCCTTCAAAACACCTTTCTAACGATATATAGATCACATCTGTAGCTTCTATCGTTTGGATGCTGTGGTTTTTGGCGATTAACATGAACATGTACATACTGCATATGTACAATGTACATGCAGTAGTGTAAAGGTAAAAAGTATATTCAGTTAATAAGTAATATCTTCCAAACCCATCGGTAAAATTTTTTCTATCATATATCAAAAAACGCGAAATTTTATACACTACAACATATTGAAAGCTAAAAAAAATCGTTAGCGTCGTTTTCTCAAAAACCGCCAAAATGTGGGACAAAAAATCTTATTTCACCTGTTGCTTTTTACCTATGCACTTTAGAAAAAAAGTTTAAAGGTCTGCCTAAAAGCCCTTCAAAATACCTTTCTAACGATATATAGATCACGTCTGTAGCTCATATCGTTTGGATGCTATAGGGGTTTTAATTTTAGCGGTTTTTAGCGATTTCCCGCTAAACTAGCTTTTTTTCGAAAAAGTCGTAGAACAAACGTTTCTAGATTTTTGATCGGGAACAAGTCCTCATTCAAACTTTTAAGCTAAATCAACGCTTTGATACTAACAAACAAACAAACAAACAAACAGACTGACTTTTCATCTCGTTTTGAAATGGGCACCAAAAATTTCAAAATTAATTATCTTCTGAACCAGTGATCGGATTTTGATGATCAAGGTGTCATTCGACGCGTATTTTTGATAACAATAGTAAAAAATTAAAATAAAAATCGAAAAGGCTCCAACGGCCCCATTTGCTCCAATAATTTAAAATTTTCCCCTCCCACTAACACCTGTTTATCTCACGAACCAGGTGAGTTTCCAAAAGTCTTAGTATGCACATTTGTAAGTAAAATTGATACCTTTCGATCGGTACATAACTCGACCCGATCGGACAGTCATAGCAAATTTTCCATTCTTCCTGTGTATATATGCTAGTCGCCTTCGCACCCTTCGTGCTGCTTTCGTCACTAGCGCGGACTGCCGTCCGCAGTGATTTAAATTTCCTTAAACTTCCTTAAATTTTCATTTGAATTAATTTATACATACTACATACATATCTACACAATTATACACACAAGTAATAATCGGCAAATAACCGCTGACGGGACTTAAATACAATAACACTGTCTGTCGAACATAAGCAAATCGGCCAAGATTCCGATACACAGTTATTGAGAATGTACACATTTACTTATATGTATACCTTATATGATTAAAGCTGTATCTTTTTACAATTATAAGCATTTATACAAAACTGTTAGTAATAGAAAATTGGTAAATTTTTACAATTTAAATTTCAATATTTTTTATTTTTAGTTTGGGTTCCGATTGTACAATATTGGCAAAGTATTGGTTTTTTTTTGAAAGTTCAATGTCACGTATAAGTTTCCGGTAAACAAGAATTAATAAGGTTAAAAATATAAAGAATATTACTATATAAGAAATGTTTGATAAGACATATTGAAAAGTCTGAATAGAATAAAACTTTATGAATTTTAAAAATTTTTGAACTGGATTCATGGTACAAGCTCCTTTGGAATCGCGCGACATGTCATCAATGCAATTACACTCGAAAAATCGAGTATTAGAAGAAAACTGCCATTGTTCGTTATCACCGGAGCACGACTCTTGCGGAACACAAGCCCATCTATTTCCATTATCCCCTGGACACTCGCCGGTTTGACCATCGCACTGGACTGAACGGCTTTCGTAACTATCCAAACAGTCGCAGGAATCTCCAATATAACAGATCAGCCCATCACCACATCGAATTCGTTTTGTGCAGTCGTATGCAAGTTTCAAAAATATACTGATCAAAATTTAACTAGAAGAGTCGTCAGGGGCCGAACACAATCGCGTAAAAACTACGACGCTGAATTCGCCAGTCGAAACCATTGAGAGAGCAAAATCGAGAGAAATTGCAGGTTCTTTATGTCGAACGCATTTCATGCAGTTTCATATGCAGTTATTGAAAATCTTTTAGCGATTAAAATCCCTGTGGATGGAATTAAGACTTTAAAAAACTGACCTGGTTAATGAGATTGGGAAACATTTTATAGTTCGGTTGATAATTTGTTCATTTCAACTTAATTTCCTAAAAATCCGAGTCGAATAATATTTTAATTATCAAAATCAAATGCCAAAGAGTATTTTTTTTTTAACTTTTTTAGTAATTATTTTTAATTATCTTCGTCACGATATTGGTCATCAGAAATTTTGGGCCTTAAAAATGCTTTCGTCACTAGACCCTTACCTTGACATGAAATTTTTTTTTATTAAATACACTCTTACAATGTGAAGACTGATTAGTAATAGAAAAAGATAAATTTTTAGATTTCATATATAATTTTTTATATTTATTTTAGGCTCCAATTGTGCAATATTGCTTTCTTTTTGCAGCTTCGAAGTTACGATTAAGAATTTGATGAACACCAATTAGAAATAAAAAAAGCATAAAGAAAAATACTATAAAAGCAATTGTAGATAAGCCGCTTTGAAAAGTTTCTGTCTTAATTGTATTATTTTTTATGAGATTTACGAATCTTATAATAATGTAATCCAACATTGTTGTTTGATATTGAGTGGTACAAGCTCCTTTTGAATCACGTGTCACGTCATCGATGCACTTACAATTCAAAGATCGTGTATTGGAAGAAAACTGCCATTGTTCGTTATCACCGGAGCACGAGTCTTGCGGAACACAAGCCCATTTATTTCCATTAGCAGCTGGACACTCGCCGGTTTGAGCATCGCACTGGACTGAACGGCTTTCGTAACTATCCAAACAGTCGCAGGAATCTCCAATATAACAGATCAGCCCATCACCACATCGAATTCGTTCTGTGCAATCGTATGCTTCCAAGTATCCAAACAATAAAAATGCTACTGCAATAAATATCATTTTTAATCCCAATTGGCGAGCAAGCAGCCCTTGCAGGTTTCAAATGTATACTGTTGAAGATTCACGCTGTTTATGGAGAGCAACGTCCAAGGCGAAGCGTCGTCGGGTCGAACTATCTAATCATCCGAACACGACGACGCTGAGTTCTCCCGTAGAAACCGCTGAGAGAGCAAAATTGGGAGATTTTGCAAGTTATTAATGTCGAACGCATTTGATAACAATTTTACAATTCCAAGTGAGAGGCGCTAAGGCAACATTTAGATTTATAGGAATATTTGTACACAGATTCAGACAGCTACAGTCGAGATGCTCGACTGTTAGATGCTCAGCACAGACATATTCGAATCCATTGAATTTCTTTACCATAAAGAAAAAAATTATAAAATGTGTAAATATAGTGTCATACATCTCTTGGAGAAAAAGAACTTAATAAAATTTGTATAGATTTGCATAAAGTATTAAAATATAGATTATCATTGGCCTCTTAACAAGTCATAAATAGAACATTGCACACTTAGTGACAGAAATTGACGTTTAGTGACCTATCTATATGTACATACATATGTTCAGGCCTCATTAATGGTTGGGTGGGTGGAGCAGGTGGTTTTTGACAGATATATCGATACGACGATGCCACTGCTACTGGTAGGTCTGCCCGGCATGGCATAAGTTGTCGCAACAAATGACAGTGATAGTGGGAGCACTGGGAGGTAAAGTTCAGAGCATGAGAACTGTAAGTAAAGACGATCCGACCACAAGAAGTTGCACACAAAATTGCATGTCGAGTGCTGTATAAAACTCAAATTACAGCCAAATTCATGGATGTAAAACAAGCACTTGAATGCAACGGGGGCAATGGTTATTCTAGTCTAGCTGCAGTTGGCTTTTATTTGACAAGTATTTTATGATCCTGACAGAAGTCGACCAACGAAATGTGAAAGTCAACAAAAAATAGGAAAGCAAATAAAGTGGCAATACTGTTTTTGGCTATAATCACATAAATATACAAGAGTTGTACATTTAATGTATTCAATTTTGTAGCATAATATTTGTAACAAATAAATAAACTTATTTGATTATTAAAATTTTTACATTGAAAAAAGGGAGAGAAGGATGTTCGAATCAGTTAAAGTTTTACCCAAAACCAAATCTGATAAGTTTTGTTTTCCTGATCTCTTATAGAAAACTTAAATCCTTGGCGAAATAAAACTTGAGCTAAAGCCTATCAGAATATTCCAAGAAGTAAACAGCAAAATGTTGAAATTGAAATTTTTGGTTCAGACGAGCTTTTGATATCAGTTTACTATAGTCTTTTGTTTTATCAAAAGTTAACTCGGATAAGTGGCTAAAGTCGAGTAAGCTCGACTTTGAGAGACCCTGTACTAATTTTGTAATAAAAACAATTAAAAAATCACAAATAAGGTCTGTCTGTCTTCTTTCTACTACTCGTTTCTTTTATTTTTAGAAAACTTAATGGTCACTTTGATATTCTTAAGTACAGGGTCGAAATATAAGCACTTGAAAGTATGGTTAGCCAGGACTCTTGACACATAAATTAAGTGCAAAGTACACTATCCATCAGTCACATGCTGTTGACCTTTCCATGCCTCCATCTTTCTTCTTCCTTCTCCATATCAGAGTTCATTTTGGAGAAACAGATAAACAAGCTGCGATGTCAGGGACAATTAAAACTGTAAAGCGATACGACTCCCATTGTTGTTTTCGTCCACATTCACGTTCATATTCTCGACCTCGTCCTCGTCCTGTCCGATGCTGTTGCCTGTTTGGTGTTTATAATATTTTTGACATTTTAATTGCCCGACAGCGTGTGAAGAAGACTGTAAGGATACTCGCACAAGGACATCAGTTGCAAACTCAAATGACATGTGATATTCGCGGCTGTTTTGCTCCAATTTTCGTATTGGCTTTAATTGCATTTTTCCAGTTCTTATTTTGTGTTTTACTTAATTTAAACAATTACAGCGCGCAGAATAAACTTGGACTAAGCGGGCGTATGTCGGTACATTCGCAGACGCCATAAAATGCAAATTCCTGCTGATCCTGTTAGCGAATGCCAGTGCATGTGCCTGGGCTGTCCTGCCATTTAGAGAACGCTTGCCGCTCTACTCTGCTCGACTCACCCCTTGTAGCTTGTCATGTCTGTTGTGTGCCAATTTCTGGTACCACGTTCAGGACACGATTCAGCACAAACCAATCTAAGGATATTGTCCCTGAAATCCCCAAAGCACTGACAGTGCCACAGCCGACGAGCTCTGAGCATCGCTGCACAAATATTTGATTTGAACTTTTGTTGTTTTCACACTGGAAAAAACATAAACTACTTCTATTAATATTGAGAATAATTAATTTAAGGAAGGTAACATATATTTGGCATTAATTTATCAATGTACAATATAAAATATTGCTTATTCATATTGAAAATGGGTAAAATAGGTAAATTGACATTAGGAATCTTAAAAAAAAGAACAAATTACAGGAGCTATTTTAATGCTATAGAATTGAGTTTCGCCGTATCGAAATATTGTGTGATAAATCAGTCATTGAAATTATGGAATATCAAGATGTAGTTGAAAAACTTTGTGGCATTCTTAAAATATTTATTCAATTTTAAAAACCAATTAATACTATTAGTTTAGGGTAATTGAAGTTTAAAACTAGTGAATTAAAAATACATCAACAAATTGTTAACACTATTTTCGCTGAACAGATTTTCAAGTTATATGACTTTATAAATATACATATATCGAATTTAAGCATGATTCAAAATTTTAATATATATCACTATTTGAGTTTTTCGCAGTGTATTCTTGCTTAAGTGCTCCGGTTCAGTTAGTAACTGCGCAAAGCTGGCTCGATATAATCCTCGAGTATTTTCACACTGGCATTGCACCTTTGACTGCATACATACATACATATATAGACCCTCAGCCCGACCGACTCGCTTACAACTGATACTTCTCCTCACAGCCCCATCCCTGGCAACTCATCAAACTGCCATTACTTTGCCCTCTAGCAAATCCGACAAGGACTACTTTCCTGTCGCCAGCTGTTGCTCCTGTTGCCCGGCCAAGTTAACGGTATTAGATAAATATGCAAATAGAGTGTAAGACAGTATACATTGGCGGGGCACGTTATGTATACGACATGTTATTTACAGACATCGCGCGATTAGCCCGAGCTTTAAATTAAGCCATTTAATTCATTGACGCGCTCAATAGTTATATACAAAACAGACTAGGTCATAAATCATGAAGTTTCTGCGATTGCCCAAACGCCCAGTGTACTTCTCATTAATAAAGTTCATTGACCGAAAAACGCACCCACGCTCAACTTTTCCGATAGTTTTCCCCACATGTCAACCCTTTTCGAAACCTAAAATAAAATGTTTATCAGAAAACACGCATGTCAAGTTTGACCTCCTAAAACCACAGCCTAGCTTTTTCTATGCGGTTTTTATTTTTATTTTATTTTTTAATTCACTTCTCTGTGGCAATTTCGTTTGCTCATAATTCAAAATGTAAATAAATAGAAAATGTTATAAAGGAAAACTAAGTCGAATCGAGATAACTATTAGAAATGCCCAAAAGCATTTTACATATAAATTGCCTGAGCCTGCAAAAAAGTGAAACCAAAAAAGATTTATATATTTAATAAACTCGTGGAGTGTGGTATGAATATATGTAATAGTTTAGGTACATACTGTGACTCGTAGTTTGCCAGAAACTTTTATGAGAAAGTAAGATTAGAAATAGTCATAACCAAATATCTCTGATTAAGCATTTTTCTTAGCCTAAGCTTATGAAATGCACAATTCTTATTCATACTCTAAAAGAGGGTATAATAATTTTGATATGATCTGAGTGGTTACAATGTTGTTTTTTACCACTGGACTTAATTTAAAACTTTGAAACTAAAGCATAATGCTCGCTTACATTTAGGGTACTTGGTATATTAAAAACCTTATGCAGAAATCAAATCACCAATGTACTTCAAAATGCCATTTTTATCTTAGCTTCAAGTCTTTTTAGTCCTCAAGTTGGCCATGGCATTTTGGGGTCTTTTCAACTAGAGTCAATTTAGTCACGAAAATTCTGTTAATTCATAGGCCATTTCAACTTAAATGTGCCCCCGAATGCCAAAGAGAAACACACACATACACACACAAAAGAAAAGCAAACTTGGCTATTCAGCAGTGAGTTTTCCCATGCTGGGTGTCCGATGGTTAATGTGCTTCCTGTTGACGATGCCGCAAGGAAACGTGTTCTGTGTTTGTCCAGTCGGCTTCGAATGACATGTCCAACACGCAACTGCTCCGATCCGATTTACTCCACTCTCTCCTGCTCCGCACTTTGTTGTCTTTCAGTTGCCACAACGAATATTGATTATTGTTGTTGTGGGCAGAGCTTTCCGCGGATTCGGAGCAGCTTAGAGCGTTCAGACAATTTTGTTTTTCTTTTAACCATCGGCCATTGGCCATTGACCTTGTGCCTTGCCGCAGGCACTAAATGTTATGACATTGTCCAAAGTGATGCGTCAAATTTATTTTTCGCCTCTTTTGTAAGTGAAAAAAAAGTCAAGTTAAGGCGTTAATTTTGTGATAAATTTGCTGTACTTAAAGTAAAAAATGCCTTCTTTAATTTTTGGGTAATGTCGGTTGCCAATTTAACCTTATCCTGACTATAAATTTGTCACACTGATTATCTCGAATCTTGAGTTAATTAATTTCATTTGTGCCTCGACTTCTGATCCTGACATCTTTAGTACCTGATTTAAAGATATCAAGGGACACAGTTTTATTATAAAGAAAGAAATAAAGGAATTAACTAAATGATAGATTTTTTTTTGCGAGAGCTGTTCTCTAATTGTTTAACAAACACTTTAAAGATTATATTGTATCAAAATAAAACAAAAAAAAGTTTATTATTCGAGAATAACGAGTAGAAATTTATTGAAAGGGAATATAACAAGACAAAATAAAAGAGAGTTTAATTGCAATAAATCTTTCAAAATACTCCTAAAAGCTTGAGATAAATAACCACAATCAATTATGATAACCTTTTAACCTATACCATCTCAATGAACATCAATGTGAATTTCCTTGCCAAATTTTAAACTGTCTATATGTATTCATATTGCTGACTGTACAAGCAATCAATGTTCGCTGCCCAACAATTTACATAAAAAATCGCACAAATATTTATTCATATGCATTCACTTACATGCACTCAAAGCGCCAGCCAACAAAATCGAATAAAATTCTCTTTTTTGACATTCATTTTTTATTGGCACACTGAAGCAGCCAAATAAAGGAAAAGATGTCAAAAATGTATTTGCGTATTTTTGTTGGTATTTTTTTTTTTAATATTTCTGTTGTTATTGACTTTTGTTTGGGAACTTTTTCTCACCAATATCGTATTTGTTTGCATTCGCTTCATAAAGAAAATCTCGACTATTTATCAATTTAAAATACGAAAAACAGAAATGAGAAAAAGAAAACTGGAATTTATCTGGTGCAGCATTCCGAGTCACTCGGACATTTGTTGCACTTCAATGTTTTCTTTATGCAAAGCGAATGAAGAGTCTTTCTCTCATGACAACAAGAACTTTAAAGATAAAGGATATGGACAGTTTCAGCCGTCGATGTCTGGTCCTGTTTGGAATTGATAGCAGCGAATGTCAATAGTTGGTTCCACAATTGTTTCAAAAGCTGACTTATTTTCTCTTTGTTGTCTTACTTTTTATTAAATATGCTTAACTTTATTATATTTTTTAATTTTGGAGGTTAAACTGTAAAAAATCAGTTACAATCTGTAAATATATTTCAACATATTTTATTCAAGTGGGAAACTTAGTTGGTTTCTGTTTGACCAAAATATGTAAATAATAATCATTGTTTATTAGTATTAATTTTAGACTATTTTATTTTCTATTACTTAGTATTATCAACTATACTCTCAAAATTTTGCCTTTTTTATATATATTTTTAAATAATCCTGTAAATTATCTATATGACAAATTACGTTTTTCTGTATCTTTAAGGACCTGTAATATCGTTTGCCCTAGAATAAAACTTGCATCATCTGATAAGCACTTTTTTGCTTGGGTTGTTCGACTTTGGAATCAGCTGCCATTTGAAATTAAGACCATTAGAAGCACACCAAACTTCAGCTCTAAGCTGAAATTACACCTGCAACAGCATATGTAATAAAAATAATAAAAATAAATAAATTTAGAAATGATAGTACTGAAAGTAATAATGATGGTATTAATGATATACATTTTAATAATAATAGTAATAATATTTTTATAAATAATAATAATAATAATAATAGTAATGATAAAAATTGTATTTATAAATATTTTAAGATTAATTTCGTTTTTCCAACTTGATGTTAATTTGATAAGCAACATAACTGTTAATTTATAATTATTTATATTTATATGAGATATATTTATATAAGATTGTCAATGTGACTAGTGCACTAATTAAAAAGTACTCTTATTTGTAGCACTAGGAAATAGTCAATAAATAAATAAATAAATAAATAAATAATAAATTTCTATATAAAAAGATTCTATACAGTTGACAGGGTTGCCATAAGTCTATCATTCTTATAAAAATAAAAAACTCAATTTAAAAGCTTTCGTTGCCAAAATTGATTAAAGGTTATCAAGACCACTGTAAACATGAGCCGACATTTATATTTTATTAAACTTCGGAGAATATAAATCAACTTTCAGTAAAAAATGGTGTTTCTCAAAAAATATGTCAACTGTATTTAGTAGGTCATGAAATTTGAGTTAGAAGAGTTGAAAAAAATGTTTTGTATTACGAACACAAACCTGAAACTGTTAGGACTCTATGTAAATTTATTTTTAATTTTATATTTTCAAACGTCGTTTTTCAAAATTCAATGTTTGTGCAATATTTTTGATAACTTTTAATTTGTTTTTTATTGTTTTTTTTTAATTTTGATAAGGCATATCGATAATGATGGCCTCAGTATTCAACAATTCGACTTATCAACACATGGTAAATACCAACAAGACCAAGTCCCATACGCAGAGTGATCTTAGCAATCAACTAGTCCTTAAACTTTCGGGTAATTCGATATGCATATCTGATATTATGAAGCGCATGTCTCCAGAAGTTAGTCAGCACTTGTCGAGTGCGAAGTCACCTATGCATGCGATGAATTGGTCGCTAATGCTGGATGAATTTTTACCAAGGAACAAAAATAGAACCACCCGGTCGCCAAGGACAATTAAAAATGGTCAATATAAGCCTGTGGTATTACGAAACAACACGCCGTTTGCACAATTGAACCCGGGAATATTGTCGCCCCAGCATTATCATTGTGGGGAGGAGACAAACACTCTGCGGCTAAGCAAGGCATACACTCTGCCGCATAATAAGGACACCGATGTCCCGGAAACGTTGCCAACCGGAGACTCCTCCATAAACGCTTCTGAGGAGGAACAGGACGAACGATCGCTAAACACAATATATCTACAATCTTGCCTCGGGGACTTTATTCTCTCCCTGCATAATTTCGGTAGCTCATTTCGCAGTTCTGGGCTTATGCAGATCTTAACTAGTGCATACTGCTTTCTGTATGACTTTATCGTTAACGTCTCGATTATTCTAAGGCACACGATACCGACCAATGTTTTTTCCAGACTTAGACAAGTAATGTCTTTTGAGCCTATCACTTATATAAGCCAACCATTGCTAAATGATGTCAAATTGAATCCATCACAGCCGAATTCCATAAATTCACAATGGCCACCCATCGATGAATCATTGTCAAGATCGGCAATTGTGAGCTTCGGCAGATACTGCAATTTTGAGACTTTGCAGACAGTCAATTTAAGATGTTGATATCAAAATTGTCTAACGATCTATAATTCAATCGAATTGCTTGTCAATAAATTTCAATATTGGTATTTTAAATTATTATAAATTGTGTATTTGTTTCAACCTATACGAGAATTTCCAGTTTCATTGATATCAAATATTTGGTTCATAAAGACAAAGATGCTTTGCTCAATTATATGAGAATTAGATTATATTCACGCTAGAATTAAAAATATGATTTAAGTAAGATCTCAAAGGGACAATAGACCTCACTTTGTTTCGATTAGAAGTTCATCCCAAACGCCGATAAGTGTTGCCGTGAACTACAAAAAAAAATTAATAAATTATTGGAATTGGCAATGATTGAACAGCGGAATCATACATTTGCACAAATCTATTTTGCCGTTATTTTTTCATATTCTAAATGTTAATGATATAAATCTAGTATCTAGCTTATCCTTTTACAAAATATTTACAATAACCTCTTTAAAGCTTAAGCTCATCCCATAAGCGGATTCTCCTATTCGTTGAGTGCATTAGACAGTCAGCTAAGACATTTGTTATTAAATTTAATAACCCATATGATTTCTAAGCTATTCTTTGAACATATATTTAATGTTATACACTTATTCTGATGTTCGACCGCGGATTTGTTATTACATATAATCATGTACTGTGAGTGTCGCGGGCAGATTTGCCATAACAATTTACCTCGATGTCACCTCTGTGGCAAGGCGAATATTGCAAGTTGAGTTTTATAGGAGAAACCAACGAGGCGCATTAAATAAACGCTACGAGACGAATCTCATTTAATTTTACGTTGACAATTTTAGCTATCCCCACAACAAAGGCAAAACTAAATAGAAGAAATACGAGTTGCCCGATTTAAGCCACTAAAATACACTTTCTATGCTTAAATAAAAGAAATTTCAAAATTTAAACGCTCCGAAGGATTTAGGGTTGAATGGGTTGAAATACTTGTACAATTTACATTCTTATATAAAACATAATCGATAACAGCAGTAATAGCAAAAATCTAATAAATGAATTTTATTTTAATAAAAAAAACATATATTAACGACCAATCTCAGAGCAGTGTTAAAAGACAATGGATTTTAAGATTAATCTTTATCACCTTTATTATTAATAATATTATTATTATCTTTATTTATAATAAAGAACTTTAAGCAGTAAGTTGTATTACCGAGTTGTGAACTTTTTGTAATTGGCAACTTTAGTCAAAACTCTTTATAAAGTGAACATGCCCGAAAGCATTTAACTACTCTTGTCTAAGGGTTAGCGAAATTTGTTGCCAAATGTTGTCTTTGTTGCTCGTCTGGCTTATCGCTGACAGCTTCTGTCTGGACAAATTCGTGTGCTAAATTATTGAGATTTGACAAGTGAACTGAGTACTGAACCGACACTGTGACAGCCATAGAGATTTTCATACGAGACTGGTCAAGTAACCAGCTGCAGTTTCGGTTACAGTTTGAGTTTCGGTCTCAGAGCTAAGAAATCCAATTAATTAGCTTTGACATTGCGACACTCAAGGCATGAAATTAAAGTCAAGCGGTTTTATGCTCGTAAGTGTTACTTAATTTGTCAATTATCGATTATTGATTATGTTGTCCTCGAAATGGCGTCGCAAGTGTATCTATAATTAGCTCCCAGCAGGCGTCTTTCTGGCGATGTGCCTGTTGATTCCTTGATGGTGTTGGGACTTGGGTTCAAAGGTCTAAAAATATAGATGGTTCCAGTTAATGACACAGAGACACAGATACTGCAAACACTGGCTGCATAGATTCCGCAAATGAGTGGATTTCTCTGATAAATACTTAATTTGTGTAGCTACAGAAACACAACTGCAGCTCACAGATTAATTTTTAGCCAAATAGTGAAATGCATGCTTTGTATTTGCCAAGCGTCAGCTTAGCTTTAAGCTTTTAAAACCTGTTGCATTTGCCAACACTGGTCAGCTTAGTGTCGGATATATTTGCAGAGCAATCGTACAGATACATTTGGAAGCTAATACGGTTTTGTGCCAAATTAATCAAAACAATGTTGTGGCAAATGCCACAAATAAATTGGCTAATGAAATTGCACAGATTTCTGTTGTTTACCAACTTTTCTCCCTCTCTTTCTCCTTCTCTCTTGCCAATTCTTGACTTTCATTCTACCCGCTTTTATGGCCAATGTCATTTTATTAGAGCCAGCAAACTGTGTGCCGTAGTTAAAGATTGCAGTGTACAGCTGCAAGCTGATTGCAATGGTTAAAAAAGTCGTTTCGTATTCATTTTGCCATTGTGGCAATTTAAGCTTCTTCGACTTATGACTCTGCCAATTAAAGAAAAAAATCATTAAAAATTTTAAACAAAAATAAGACAATTAATCAGGTTCTACCGAGATTTGAACTCGGATCGCTGGATTCAGAGTCCAAAGTGCTAACCATTACACCATAGAACCTCTTATCAACCAAACGACTCTTTAAATGGCTAAAGCCAAAAAATACTTAAAATGCATTTAATTTTAACCACTTGCAAATTACCAAATTAAATGAAAATTTTGCTAACTTCAGCATATATTTTTATAAATAGTAAAAAATGTATTCATCAAATATGAATATGCTTTTTTTATATTAACTTAAATGTAGGTGCTTGAATAATAAACAGAATTTGTAATTAAATCAAAAGCTCTAGCAATATAGAATTATCGCAATAAATATTTCCAAATAACATGAAAAAAATATTAAGAGTATTAATATTTTGATATGATTTTCGTTTGATGTAATAGTTTTAATAAAAACTATAAGAAGCAATTAAAGACACGCATTTGTAGCCAGTATCAAGTTTGAGTCGACCATTCGAATCATATCAAATCCCATCGCAGGTAAAACATAAACTCTAGTTTTAATACGGTCAATTATGAACAGTTCAACTTGGCTTTCATCCTTTGTTATGCTGCCTCCGCAGATAGAGTGGGCGTGGCAAGTCAATTGCATACACTTCGGTCTTTCATTGTCTGGCTTTTTGTGTCGCACTATGTTCAACTTGGCTAATTAGGCAAACACTTTATCCTGCACACACTTTTAAGTACCATGAACTCAGCGACATGTTCATTGCTTTGCTCACCGGTGTTTAAATAGTCTCTGAGTTTATTTTTAACACTTCTGTCCCTACACCTCGCAACGCCCACATTATTATCACATCATTTGCATGCGTTTAGTGTGTAGGCGGGAGGGCGTGGCGGACGTAGAGGTCTTCGTTGGTGTAAATAACAGCAACTTTGTGCCAGTAATTTGATTCGCTTGGCGACAACTTTTGACGACAATCTCATTAACATGAAATGACATTAAAATCAGCATCGGAATCGACATCGAAATGTCCATGCATATATCGATATGGTTGCCCTGCATTCACATCATCCTCTGACGGGATTTACTTCTCATATAAACAGCTCTAAGGACACAAACGGATAAATGATGACTTTCCCTGCTTTTCTCTGCACTTTTTGCAATTGACGAACTCCACCCTCTTCCACCCTGACCGGCCATTGTTTCCAGCCGATGTAAAAAAACCATTCACCAATACATAGATTGCAAATTGATATGTATGTATGTATGCATATTAGTCAACCTTACAAAAATACGTACATACGTATATTTAAACTTATACGCAAACACTTATAACCATCGCTATGTTTACGGCGAATTCAACTAAAGCTTTAGTCTATTCATGTTCAGAGGTTGTTAACTTAGCTGTGTGCCAAAGCTTTCACGAAAGCTTAAACAGTGCTAAATATAAGTATGCGTTAAAAGCTCTTGACCGTTCTAAAAATGTTTATTTAAAGTTATTTTAAGAATCTGTTTTATGTTTGCCATTTCTCAAGATTTGTAAAAAAATATATAATTTCTTGTTTTATAGTGGCATGAATGTATTTGGTTTCTTTTTTAATTAATAAAATTAACCAAAATAATTTCTTTGTAATCATTAAAACGGTGTTATATGATCAATTTTCAATTTTAAAACTGAAAATAAATTTTAGCAAATTTAACTACCTTTTTTATTATTTTAAATTCCAAATTGTTTAAATTTTACTTTATTTTTATTATAATTTTTCAAATAAAAATAAACTCATCAAAATTTCACAAAATTTGTTTTTGGAATTGACTAGCTTGATGGTATATAGATTATTCAATTCAATATTTTGTTATAATTTTTATGGACAAATTAATTTAAATTGCTATTATTATTATTATTATAATATTAAAAAAAATGTATTTAACCCTATTAATGACGATTAACAATGAGTTTCTATATATTTCTCTTATCACGATGGCAACTTTAATAACTTAATCGCTAACAAGTTTTCTGGGATTTCTTTAAAATAATTTGTCTCTAACCTACGTTTATAGGAATCTCATGTACTCGAGAACTTTTCGTTGTATTGACAAAAATCGCATCTAATCTGCTTTGCAAGAAACACGCGTTCTTTGTGCACTGATAAGAATAAACAAATTTTAATTCTGAATTTTCAAAAATAACAAATACACAATATATTATAATGTACTTATAATGTTTATGATCAAACAAATTATTTCACATTATACCTGAGTCGGAGATAATACACAGATCGACAAAAATCTAAGTATACGTATTTTTCGATGTGTCCAATGAACTTTAAGTAAGAGCTAACTGTTTATTCGATCTATTTTTAAAAACTTACAAAAACATAGAAATACCAAAACATATTCATGTATGGCAACCAATATAAAAGTGATACAAGTACTTGTCGGGCTCTTGAGATAATCAACTGAATCTACGGGCTTTATGGTCATAAAGATGCTAATATGTGATTTATATTTATACGAGATTACCATTTGCTATATCTTATCAAAGGCACTTCGATTAAGACAGCTGCATAAAAGGTTTTGAACGCGTCATGCTCTGGGGTGGCAGTTGATCCTAATGGCACCCATGCGGACCTTTGGCCTGCCAAGTTGCTGTCCAAGATTACAAAATGGCGGAAGTGTGACCAAGCTGGGCATAAATTATAAAAGAACTGCCGACTCTGGTATGTATAGCTATTGGTGGGTATTTACCTTTATATATACTTCATTTTATGAGATCAAACTACTGCTGCGTTCCATGTTTATCAAATTATAAACTTGTATAATTTGATAAGCAGTTAGCAAAACAATTGGCAACAGCCAAAATTTTGTGTTATGAATCGGTCAGTTGATATGGTCTTTTCGCTTGTTTTATTCATACGAGGGCAGGCTGATAAGTGACATAGTTAAATATTTGCCATTTTCCAAAAAGAAATTTAAATTAGATGGAGAAACATATTTTCAGCATATAAATTAGAAACTTACAGCAGGATTAATCAAATTTAAAATATTGGCATTTACACAATTCAAACCTATTATCTTTTTGGATCAGGGAAATCCGGAATTGAACTATCACAATTTAAAAGACTGTTAAGAGATATCACTAAAGGCGTTGAATACTCTGTAACGATCTTAAGATTGTGTTGAAATATCAAATGGTTCGTATATATAAATAAATGCTAAACTAAGTAAATTCAGCATTCAATAGATCAAATAGCATAGTTAAATAATTTTTTTTTCCAATAATAGACGTAATATTTTCAAGATCTTCAAATTAATTAAAACTTTATCCAGTAAGTACGATGAGAAAGAGAATTTGTGGTAAAATGTCCTAAATACAACAGGTGTTCAACCTTACAGATAATATTAATCTCTTTGTTGATTTAATTAACTTAAATTTTAAAATAGACTTACTTCTATCTTTCCCATAGCCATACCAATTTAGATAATCAAATTTTTATGATACCTGCATTCTAAATTTAGATTGATTTCTGTTGGCGTAAGAATTAATTTCTTACCTAATTCAATTTCATTCAGAATTAAATCATAAGTTCAAATTTGGTAATTATCAAGCCAAGTCAAGTTCAGGAATTGTTTCAAGGTTTAGCATAATTATAATTATAAATCACAAGCTACGGACACATATTTATTATACTATATACGTATATGTACAATCATAGCAAGTACAAATTTATATTAAAGTTTTTTCTACGCGACAAAAAATAGATTGATATGCCTATTTCAAGCTAATCTACAATCCGATTACAAGTATGTAGTTAGTTTCATGTATTGAGATTATATTTGAGATGTATTATGTTATTGATTCTGTTTTCAGTTCATTAAAATACTTAAGATTCCACAGTTATAAAGACATGATGCACGTCAACCTAATGCGTTGTGTGTATGTATAATAATTGTAAGCTTTAAGTGTAGTGCATATAGCGTGCCCCTATATCACATTACGCTGATAAACAAAAATTAGTCTTACCTGATTTTACATCAATGACTCATTTACCTAAATTACGTAGCACAAATTTAAGTAGATAAGTTTAGATAGCTAAGGCTCGCAAGAATTGTAAACAACTCGTTTGATTCAAAAGTTTGCAGCTTATATGGCTGAACTATGTATTTCGTCTAAATATAATATAAAAAAATAAAATACCCTTTTATAAGGTATATTTATTAATACCCCTAAGTTATAAATTTAAAATGTGTAACGTCAAAAAATAAAATATACAATTTTTTTAAATGGTAAAATATTTTTCGCTTCATAAACACCTAAGAACAATGTATTTACAGTAAAATTCAAAACTCTAGTTTTTCTTTTTTATCTATGTCGTTTGCGGCCAACAAAACGCACTGCGATAAGAGCAGGCCAAATTTATCAATATGCCCCTGTACTTCGAACATTTACCATTAAGGGCATAACCCCGCACAAAAATCTACTAACTGATAAGCTGCACTACGTCCATTCTTCCTCTTCGCATTCGAAAATGATCAGAAGATTTGGTGTGTGGTGGTGTGTGTGGGCATTCGTTTAGCACGAATTGAGCATTCGATTTCGATTTCGATTCGTGTGTGTAATCAGTGTCAAGCAATAGGTGCGAGCGAGTGCGCAATGTGGGCGAACAACTGATAACAGAATTGCGGCAGCAGGTAGCTCTCTAATTCCGTCATACTCACAGCGATCGACAGCAGCAGCAACAGCAACAACAACTACAAAAGCAGCAACGACAGTGACAGCGACGACGACAGCGACAGCAAAAGCAATGATCGACGATTTCTATAGCATCCGATCCTGTTTCTGCTTTCAGTTTGCGCTTTGGCTTCGCTGCGTGCGGTCGTCTGCGTTTGTCGTGCCAAGAAATCGAATCGAATCGAAAAGAAAAAGCTAGAAAGAAACGCCAACTAATTAAATACACAAGTGTCGTGCTGAATAACAAAAACAATATTCACATAAATTATGTAAGTTTGATTCAGTTAATAACAAATTTATGGGAGCATTAAGTGCGCGGCCTTGTCGTTCAAAAACTTCCCCCACATTCAAAACACGTGTGAGCTTACAAACTATACATTTCTCCACATTTACCGGCTGTTTTGTGTTTTCATTCTGTTTTCTCTCAGTTTTCTTATGATTTTCTCTTCAGTTTTTAGTGGGTCAGTGCACTGCTCTTGGGTTCATTGTCGCCTTCATGTCAGTTGTTTCTTTAATTCTTCGTTTTTCTAAATTTTGCTTGCCTTTTTTTTATTATTTCTTGCTTTGATCGTGTTTCTTACATTTACCAAACTCTTTGGCCAGCTCTTTTCTCATTCCACTTTCGAAAACAACAATACCAACAACATCAACATAATAATAAAATTCTTCAGTTATGTGACAAATCATTCTCTTTTCATTTTTCGTCTGTTTCGTTGTCCCCGAAAAAAGAACGCAAATAAAAAAAGAAAACATACACATGGCAAATATTTTTAGATTGGCTCTCATTATCGGTTTTTGTTTTCATACGCAGCTTCTTGGTTCCCATGTAATATATTTTGAGAGATTAAAGCTCTATGTATATGAGAGCATATAGTATGTACATACGTTAGTCATTACATGATTTTCAGTTTGATTCAAAACTCGCTGGAACTATTCACAGATGCGAATCGTACGACCAGCACATGTCTAGACTTCTATTCTTATCAAAAAGCCGGTTTCCTCCTCCATGCTCATTAAAGCTTTCAAACTATACAAACAGAAGTATTCATATACAAACATTTCTACATACTTTTTAAGCTAAGTCAATTATGTATATGTGGATAGGTTTCTTTTTGGCCATAACCTGTGGAGTGTTTGAGATTGTTTCTATTTTTTTTGGTCTGACATAAGCAGTCAAATTGTAGAATAAATTAATAATACTTATATAAGTACATAACAATTGGAACTTTATTATGATCAATGCATAGTCATCTTAAAACAGCTGAATAACTTACATCATAGTTCAAGGTCAGGAGATTTCATCCGATTCATTTGTTACTACGAATTTAAACAACTATGTATTACATGCTTAATTTAATCTAAAACCTAATTCTAAATTTATTTAAACTTTCACAAATTCTACCAATTTTAGAAACATTTTAAGATTGTTATGATTGAAATAATGTTTGCTTTTTTAATTTAAATCAACAGTTGCTTCATAGTACAACTCGGAAATTTAAACTAAAATTATAATTATTATTATAATTGATTTCTTAATTAGTTATGTATAGAATAAAGTTCAAATGTTTTCGTTAATAGTCTAGTAAAAGTACAGCACAATTAAATGACTTAAGTTTTATTTTTATTGTAATTATTCGTAAAGTGTCTTTATTGTATTCACGTATGCATTAGGTGACTGTCAATCATCTTATTTGTAAATTGCATAGCTGAGGGCCTCCATCAATCAATCAGATCTAATCAAAGGCGGAACTTTGGCTACTAAGTAATAAGCCAACTGTATTTTTTTTTAACTAAAATGAAAAATCAGCTGGCTAACCTTGTCAATAAACTTTGGACTCATTTATTTTCTTTTTCATTCTTAACTAAAAAATCGCTTATGGCTGTTTGTTTTGGGTATTTGCTGTTATCGTTCGAAAAAGTGGAAATGGATTGCCCATTTATTTATTGATTAATAAAAAATTATGAACTTTTTCGTAGCTACAGGTGTATGTATTCAGAGACATATGTATAGATAGATATCGAGCTGAATGTACATCGAGGGCTACCCTTTGTACCCAAAAACTTAAATCGTATGTTAACTACGGTAAGCTAAGACTTCTCTAGTCTTGCTTTATCACACATAAGTTGTAGATAAGACTCCAAAAGACCTAAATGCTTACACAACTAATGTCATGCAAGAGGGAACGCAAACTTTTAAGTTATCAAATATAAAATGATATGATTTTTGGTAAATTCCCACATTATTATTTAAATGAGTCACAAAATTAATTTAAGCCCTGGCTGCACAAGAAAACCATCTGAATATTATTTATAACATGTTTTCAAAATTGGTATCTCAGTTTTTTTTAATACATTGCTTTAACAATATAAATTAACATTATAAATATATGTATAACTTAACTGCACCAATATTTTCACGCTTACGGCAATATATTTAATTTTAATCAAATGATAAAAAATTAATTTAATAAAAAATATTACCTTTATACAATTATATTGACTTACCCATAATTGAGTCTATAATTTATAAGAATCTACAATAATTGTAACTAATATATATGAAAAAAAAAAATTAAATTAAATAAATAACCACTAATTGTGCAATATTATGCATAAGTTTTTTTTAATTCAAACGAAAAGATTCATTGTACACTTTTTTAGACGCTATAAATTTAAATAACATATATATATTTTTTATTTTTACTTACTATTATTTATTTGTTTATTAACTTTCTCAGTTATATCATAATAGTTTTCAAAATTTATATAAAATGTTTTAATTATGGACCATTTAATTCTTATTTGATTAATAAAATGCAATTAAACTCAATAAGATAAAATTGATTTTATAATAATTTACAGTTTAATTAATTAATTGTTATACACGCTTATAGTTATGTATTTATAGCAAAATTCTTAAAGGGCTTACCATATAACTGAAATGTGCCATAAATGGTTTTTATATATGAATTATAGTAAAATTATTTACGGCTATACTTTGCCGCCTCTAATCAGGTGTTAAGTCATAATTAAAACATCATGATAAGAAGCTGCAATGTTGAGTGTATAGCGTGAAGCGTAAAGCGTGTGGTGATAACCTTGACACTGCTTCCCTCCCTGAGGACCTCTTATCGGACGGGGGAAAACTGTTGTACTTTGGTCACAGGTCATACGATTACTTGGCGTTGTCACATGCCAAATTTAGTTAACTGTTTTACGTAGAAACTTAATTTACTTATACTTATGATTTCTTAATTCGATTTCAGTTGCTGTCAGACTGAGAAATGGCCACATCTCCAAACGAAGCGCTCTTCAATCGCCCAGGCCCGAATCGCCTGCGGCCCTCGGAGGTCTATCGGACCACCAATATCGAGGAGCCGGTGAAGATTCGTATGCACAAAGAGGGTCTCGGCGCGGAGGAGCCCATCTCCATTCCCGGCCTGCTCAAGCGAAGTGTCAACAATTATCCCGACTATCCGGCGCTGCGCACCAAGAACGGCAAAAATGGCTACACCACAGTCACCTACAAGTAAGTACCAAATGGGTTAATACAATTAGCGTTCGTTTAATGATTCAATCTCAATCATCCGACAGGCAATACGAGGCAAAGGTTCATCAGACGGCCAAGGCTTTCATCAAACTGGGCCTGCAGGAGCACCACTCGGTGGGCGTGTTGGCCTTCAACTGTGCCGAGTGGTTCTACTCGGCGATGGGCGCCATCCACTCTCGAGGCATCATTGCGGGCATCTACACCACCAACTCGGCCGAGGCGGTGCAGCACGTCCTGCTGGACTCCCGGGCACAAATTGTCATTGTGGATGACTCCAAGCAGATGGACAAGATCAAATCAATTCGGGACAAGCTGCCCAATCTGAAGGCGGCCATTCAAATTCAGGAACCCTATCCGGAATATCTTCAGAAGGCGGACGGATACTACAGGGTGAGTTTAACTCAGTGATGCAAAAATACAGTCGAACTTCTCCAACTCGAATCCCCATTATCCAAAGAAAAGTTTCGAGTTACGGAGATATTCTACTTACAGAGTTCTTATTTTTAAGTTTATAAATTTTGTGCCACTCATTTAGCACAAGTTAGAGAGAAATTCGATAACTCGCTTGTCGCAAAAGCGATTTACTTTAACTCGATCATTTTTTTGTTGATCAATCAAGTTGATTAAATTGATTTTCGTACGTAGCTTATTTTCAGAACTCAGTTCAATTAATTATGACAGTAGTTCATTAAATGACCAAGCTTAAAATTTAAAATTTGAATTTTCGAAAAGTAAAGTAAAGGAAAAAATTAGTTTATTAAAAATCGATAACTTGATGGAAAAATTAATTGAATGAAATTAATAAAATTTCATGCATAACGAATTTAAACCAAACCAAACAAACCAAGATCAAAGCGGAAATCGGATCAATTCTGGCAAATTTTTCAATTATTAAAATTTGTATGCAGAATAAATTAAGACCATGATTTATTTACATTATTTGGGAAAACTCTAAAAAAAATAAGAATTAAACTGTCGATATTTGTATCTCTAAATATTAGTGATAGTCTCATTTTTTTTTGTCGATTTTTATCACAAGTTTATCTGTGTCTTTTTTATTAATTTGTTTTAATTAATTACTCTTTTTTTGCAGTGGTCTGAAATTGAGGCGATGAATGTGGCTGATGTGGAGGAGGAATTCAAGCGTCGCCTGGAGAATATTGCCATCAATGAGTGCTGCTCCCTGGTCTACACCTCCGGCACAGTGGGCATGCCCAAGGGCGTGATGCTCTCGCACGACAACATCGCCTTCAATACACGCGGCATTGCCAAGAGCCTGGAAAAGGTTGTGATGGGCTCGGAGACAATGGTCTCCTATCTGCCCTTATCCCATGTGGCTGCCCAGACGGTGGATATCTATACGGTCGCCTCGATGGCCGGTTGCATTTGGTTTGCCGATAAGGACGCGCTCAAGGGTACGCTGGTCAAGTCACTGCAGGATGCTCGTCCCACACGATTCATGGGCGTGCCACGTGTGTTTGAGAAGTTCCAGGAGCGAATGGTTGCCGTCTCTAGTTCCAGTGGCAGTTTCAGTAAAATGATTGCTGGCTGGGCCAAGGGCATCACACTGAAGCACTATATGGAGAATCAAGGGTAAGTTCCCAACATTCCCAGCACATCAAAACAAAAAAGAAACCTACTTCAACTTTAACTTTGTGTGCGCATAAATTATGCAAAATGGATGCACAGTTAAAGTGGCTGCAACGACTTAACCCACCATCCACCAACATGCCCCTTTCACCTGCCCACAATCCACCGTCCACCATTCATGGGGTGTCCTTACTTACGGCTATCCTGGCTGAAGGCAATCCCGGCGAGGCACTGCCGCGTTTCCTTCGCTAAATTATGCAAGCGAAGCGGCATGCTCTGCTTTAGACCAAAATCACAGACAACAACATTACTCATACGTCAGGTTGTACACGGTGCTACCAGCAGGAGCTGGAGCAGCAGCAGGAGCTGCAGCATTCGAAGCATGCGGGCACGTCCTTCGTCCAAAGGAATGAGAATGAGGCAGTCTTTCAGTCTATGCTATCCTGCAGCTCCTGTAAATTCTAGTCTGTTATTTGCACATCGTACAGCGATTTTTAAAGCTTCAACGTTGTCAGTGATTAGTGAAATTTTGGCTTGGCTTTAAAGCTTAAGTCATTTGGCCAAGAATATGGCCGTATTTTCATAGACTGGTTGAATAAGAGTAATTATTGAATGTGATGTAATTTCTATACATTTAAATTCAAAATATCTTAGAGTTAGTTAACTGAAACTGAAAAAAAATAGTCTAACACTTAATTAAGTATTCGCTTTCTGCGGCAATGAAAATGTATCCTTTATGTTTCGTACCTATAATAATTCTAAGATCATTTCAGCTTTAAAAATTAAGCTCTACTTAATCTTTAAATAACTAAATACAATAATAACAGTTTTTCCAACTGATCCCTTTGAGAGTAAAGAGGCATCAGCAGATGATCATGAGATTTTTCTGAACCTTTGAATTTACTTCAAATTTACTCGAAGATATAGAATGAGATTGATTCTTAATTTTAGCAAAACTGCAAAAATTTATTCTTCTTTCCTTATCTGCGTTAATTAATTTAAGATACCCATTAACTTTACGTTAATAAGAAGCTACATGCCCAAATGGTCCATTCGCATCCTAGTCGCCTAGTCTACCTTGTTTTCCAAGTACTTTTTCGCCCGCCTTCGTCTTGGCTGTCCAGTGCATTATCCTTGGCCCATGCAATTATCAAGTTGCCAGCAAACTAATCAACAATTCCAATTAAACTTTTTGCCAACTTTCGTTGCAGCAAGAGCAGCGGAGGCTTCCGTTACAAGATTGCCAAGTCGCTCGTCATGTCCAAGGTGAAGGCTGCTCTGGGCTTTGATCGTGTGGTCAGTTTGGTCAGCGCCGCTGCGCCCATGTCGCCGGAGACCAAGAAGTACTTCCTGAGCTTGGACTTGAAGATCTTGGATGCATTCGGCATGTCCGAGACGGGCGGTTGTCATACACTGTGCCAGCCGGATTGCACACTCTTGAACTCCATTGGAAAAGCAATGGCGGGCGCCGAGTCCAAGATAATTAACCCGGATGCAAATGGACATGGTGAATTGTGCATCCGAGGACGTCATGTATTCATGGGCTATGTCTCCAATAAGGAGAAGACTGACGAATCCCTGGACGATGACTGTTGGCTGCATTCCGGTGATTTGGGCTTCATCGATGACAAGGGTTACATTTGCCTCACCGGCCGTTCCAAGGAGCTCATCATTACCGCTGGCGGCGAGAATATTCCTCCCGTGCACATCGAGAACATTATCAAAAAGGAACTGGACGGCATTTCCAATGCCTTCCTAGTGGGCGAGCAGCGCAAATATCTGACAGTGTTGGTTTCCATCAAGGTAAGAACAATGACAACTGAGATTCTGATTAGTGATGCAAAAATACATCGATCAATCGACAAATCGATATTCGTGGAAGCGATTTTTAAGTAATTTTTCACGATATATCGACAACTCGATTTTAGATTGGACGATTTTAACATTTCGATTTAAAACTCGATCCGTAAATTGGATTTACATTACAATATTGTGATTTGTGATATATTTCGTAAAGTTTTTAAAGAATTAATATATCGGTATTTCTACAATTTGCATTTACATCACTAATTCTGATATCGAACTTGTTACAGACCGAGGTTGACAAGGACACGGGTGCACCGCTGGACGAGCTGACACACGAGTCATCGGTGTGGATGAAGTCGCTGGGAGTTGAGCATAAGACACTCACGGATATACTCAATGCTGGTCCCTGTCCCAAGGTGTGGAAGTCCATCGAGGATGGCATTAAGCGTGCCAACAAACAGTCCATCTCGAATGCGCAAAAGGTCCAGAAATTCGCCATCTTGCCGCATGACTTCTCCATTGTCACCGGTGAATTGGGGCCCACTCTGAAGGTCAAGCGCAATGTGGTTAACAAAATGTATGCCGATGTCATCGAGAAGCTATATGCCTAGATTGAACCTAGTGAAACCAAAAGAAAACCAAAATTACCAGAGCTATGGGAACTTGAGCTTTAAAATTAAATGAATTTAACGGACTTACAAGCCATTGAGTGCCAGCTTAATCTACTTAGTTACTTACCATAACTACTTATAAATCTAGAAGAAGACAGGAAGAGATAGACAGAAAGAGACAGAGAGAGAGAGTGAGAGCGAAAGAGAGAGTGGTAATTCACTCAATTTGTATGAGTGCCAATGATGATGATTAATGTTTGAAGACAATGATGATGAGATGATTATGATGATGAAGTTAACAATTATCATTTGAAATGCGTCCTTGTAGCTTGCCTACAGATTTTCCCATAAACAACTGTATAGATATTTAGTTGATAAGTTTTTAAATTAATGTTAATTTGTTTTATTTACTGAAACGCAAGGAGAAATTCTATTATCCAATTGCTTGAATTATTACAATAAATTTGCATATACATTTTCAATATTGACAGCTTTTATTTGGTCATGGAAAATAGGCTACATCCAAGCTGCTTGACTAATGATGTAAAAATACATCGAACAATCGACAGCTCAATACATATTTTATTAACACTATCAATCGAGTTAATTTAATTCATTTTCATGAAAAATCGGGAACTCACTGGTGTTATTCATTTGCAGAATTTGATAAATTTTAAAATTTAAACTTTAAATTGTTAAGGAATTAAAAAGTTATTGTGTTAAAAAATCTGCATCTTGTAAAAAAATTATATTAACGAAGTGAATTAAATTAAAACGCATAAAGGAGTCCAAGCCATGTTCAATTATATTCTCCTTGAAAATCAGTTTGACCCGGCATCTTTACAAGTCAAGATTTATCTACGATTCGGCACAGTTTTTTTCATACAAAAATATTTATCTCAGAATTATGTTGTTTTATATTAATTATTACATTAGGTTTTGATTGCAAGCTAAAACTTGAAATTTAAAATCTGGAATTTTCAAAGAAACAAGCAAAAAACTGCATTTTGGCGATTTCAGAGGTGGAATAAGAATCAGGGATAAATTTATACATTTAACATTTTTTTTTATTAAATAGACCGGTTTGCGAACCGAACCTAAATATGGATTAATAGACGAATCTTTTCCAACGTTTTTATGGCTTGCAGCCTTGCCTTATAAAAATATACATACACAATATCTTATAGCTCGAAGAAAACTTATTAGCAAGTAAGATTCTTAGAGACAGCTTTGAGCTGCTTTAGTCCAGCTGAGGATCCTCCAGGGGCTGCTCGGTGTCGGCTTCCAGGCCCTTTTCGAGACGTTCGGCGACGCGTTGCATCAACTCCTCCATGCTCATCTCGATCTTGACACAGGCACGCCGATGGATGTCGTAGCGCTGCTCCAGTCCGCACTGGATGCGCTCACAGCTGAGACTGAGGCTGAACCAGCTGCTGACGTCCTTGTAGCCAGGACGACACTCGCACTCATTGTGGGCAACGCAGTGACTGTGCTCCGGACATCCGCCCGTGCAGATGGGACGACAAATCAGCTGGTGCTGTTTGTTGGGATGATGCGAGTGCTCGTAGCCCCGCTGGCAGCGACATTTGTTCGGCTCGAGGCAGTAACTGTGCGCCGGACACGGATCCTGGCAGATGGGCTCACAGAAGCCAAAGATGATCGTACGATAGCCGGGACAGCACATTTGCACTGTATCCCATCTGACACGCTCCTCATAGGCGATATACAGTTCCTGTTCATCCAAATTACTGGCATTTGAGTTGGCTAAGATCCTCGTCCTCGTCATTGGCACCTGGTACTTGACGCTTATGTTCTTCTGGCAGTGTACATTCGTTATAGCCATACCCTCTGTCTGGACCAGCATCAGCATGAGGAGTATTAGTGGGCCTATCATCATCATCATCAGTGCCAGCATCATTTTGCTTCCACAAATGCCTTATGAGGGCCAATGTGGCTTTTTTATGACGATCGCGACGCGTTGCAGTATTGACAAACACGCCACAAAATGTGAAACTGCACTAAACGCAGTTCCAGCCGCTGATAAAAGTGAAAGCACAATTCTTTTGTCTCAACTTCTCGGGGTCACAACAATGCATCGCAATGCAGACGGACGCACGATAACTCCCTGTTTTGCACTTCCTTATCGCTATGCCCCGTCACAACATTGGAAATCTACCCGAAGTCAGTGACTGTGACTGTTACAGTGACGGTGACGGTGACTGAGACCACGACTGTGACTGTGACTGAGGCCGAGGCTTTGATGGAGACACTGGAACTAAGACTGCAAGTGCGGACTCAGTCGGATACTGACTGCATCGAACATGTTTGATAGGCCCAATCGTTTGTTCTCTTAAATAAACGATGAATAAATAGTATAAGTATGTTTACGATCCGCACTTACAGAAGTACTTTACTACTTTATGCTGAAGTATATTCCGGTCTGCCTACTCGAATGCTTTTATTTAATGAAAGGCGACTAGCAATATATACAGGAGGAATGGAAATGGAAAATGGTCGAAATATATACTTATTTTAAAAAAAAATTTTTGTCACTCGGAAATGCGCAAAAAAGTAATATTTATTAGGTATGAAGAATTTTGCGCAATGTGCCAAGAGTCAAAAATTTTATTTTAAAATAATTTGTATGTAAAACTTAATATTATTTGTCACAGAAATTTATATCGACACTAGAATTTTACCTCGTAAAGAGCTTTTTGTTTTATAATTAATACATAAACCATGAAATTATTATAATTGTGAAATTGTTTGTCTTTATGAGTCAACTCTGTTTCATGAATATCTTTTGTGTTAATTATTTTATATTTAAGTTTATAGCTTTTATATCGATTTTGTTATGGATATGTGGACGAAAGGAGTATCAGGCAACTTATATATACAATTGAAGGTCTTTAGCTTTGACTTTGATAGCAACTTTTACAGTTCAAGTTTCGTCTCAAAATAGATATCAGCAGTTTTTGCAGGTTAATTAACGCTTTAGTATGATTTTATATAAAACATCGAAGGGAAAAAATCCTGATTTTCAGTAACTTTTGAAATTTGATTATACTTGAATTTTTAGTCATTTATTTCGACGACAACTCAGCTATATATCGTCATAACTTTATAATATGTCTTGATATACTGTACTGTATATATAAATATATATAAATACACATGTATAAAGCCCCCATATCATAACATTCTCACCCCCATTAAAATTTAATTTAAAATCATTTACTGCATTTGTGGTACATAAAGAACTTATAAAAGCTAGTGAAAACCCACAGAAATCTTAGTTCAATCTGAATCGGTGAGCAAGAATATTAATAAATGAATCGAATTAATTTATTGAAAGGTCTACTTGGCCTTTGTTTCGGATTGATCGTATGTCTTCAATTAAGTAACGCATCAACGGTGAACCAACAAGTGAGATACATCAAATTAATTAAATTGATTTCAAATGTGTATTTATTTGTTTACTACGAAAACAGAACATCACCAATGTCGATCAAATTCAATGTGAAAATGAACTCGTTTGGGATCAGGAAATCAATAAATGTCGGCCAAAATGTAATCCAAGATGTCAAACAAACGCCGTTTGCGTTAGGCGTAATACTTGTCAATGTAAAAAGGGATATTTAGAAGTGAAGAAAGTTTGTCAACCAATTTGTTCGAAAGGATGTGAAAACGGCAATTGCACAGCTCCTGAAAAGTGCACATGTGACGCAGGCTACTCATGGGATCAGAAGATTCAGAAATGTCAACCTGTGTGTCGTCCACAATGTCAAAAAAATTCAATTTGCAGTGCACCCGGTATCTGTAGTTGCATTAAGAACTATATAGAAGAGAATGGAGTCTGTCAACCAATTTGTTCACAAGGATGTGAAAACGGCAATTGCATAGCTCCTGAAAGGTGTATATGTAACGCAGGCTACTCATGGGATCAGGAGATTCAGAAATGTCAACCTGTGTGTCGTCCACAATGTCAAACAAATTCAATTTGCAGTGCACCCGGTATTTGTAGTTGCATTAAGAACTATATAGAAGAGAATGGAGTCTGTCAACCAATTTGTTCACAAGGATGTGGTTCCCATGCCATTTGTATAGCTCCTGAAAAGTGTGGATGTGAGAAGGACTACACCTGGGATCAGAAGATGGCCAATTGTCAACCTGTGTGTCATCCAAAATGTCAAAAAAATTCAATTTGCAGTGCACCCGGTATCTGTACTTGCTCTAAGGGCTATAAAAAAGAGAATGGAGTCTGTCAACCAATTTGTTCACATGGATGTGCTCCCCATGCTCGTTGTGTGGCACCCGAAAAGTGTGAATGCGGCTCTGGCTACGAATGGGACAAAAAGATCTCAAAATGCCTACCGAAATGTGTTCCCAAATGCGGTTCGCATAGCTTCTGCCATAGAACGAATGCGTGTAAATGTATGAAGGGTTATAAGCCCGACGATATTCACAGTTTGAGCTGTTCCTGGCCCCTTCAATGGTGGATCTACGTGATCGTTGGGATTTTGACAATTATTATTCTTTCCAGTGTTGTATTCATAATTTACTATTTCGTAGCACGTAGCCGAAATGTAAGCTATTATCCCAATTCGAATTTCGCAGATACAAACCCAATTGTAGAATAATTGATAAAGGTGAATTTATACGGACTAAGCTACTGACTTATGTAAAGAATTTTAACAAATATAGCACACAATAATATAATGAAAAACAAAAGATTTATATAAATACTTTGCGCCAGCGATAAAATGTGGTTTATATATATGGTTTAGTATTTAAATAAATCATTCTTATGACTCAGCGATTCAGCTGGCAAGTTACTGAGATGAACTAATTAACACTGTATTTATTTAACCTATAAATGAAAATTTTTCGACATATCTGCAATATTCTCACTCTTTATTAGAAAGCAACCATAAATCTATTAGTATTTTTATTTCGTTAGGCCATGTCGTATTTTGTTTATAGGTTCGTGAAAAGAAAGGAGATAGAGAGTTCCAGACATAAAATAGGAAAAAAGAAGATACAATTAAAAAAATAAGTAAATTCTAAAAGAATTATATGCTTAATGAGTTAGTAGGGTAAGTAGCAATGTGTAAAGATGGAAAATGCAGTTAGCAATAGAAAAAATATTAAAAAGTCCTTGGTATTTATTATAACGTTACCAAATCTCCCTAACTAATAAAATAACTACTGAGACAGTGAAGTTGACTACGAATCGAAATTTATAAGACTTCCTTCCCTTAGATTCCATTCTTTTTAAAATAAATTTTAGAGGACAAAGTGAAATGTATTCTGATTCTGGTCAGAAGTAGAATTATAATCTATATATGATAAATTACCTGTCCCAACTGATTCATTTATTGATTTATTCGCTGAAGTATTCACACAATCAAGATGAAATGAACAGATTCGAGGTGTTTTTCATCTTAACTAATTTCGCAAATTCTATGCCTACAAATGTTCATTATATGCTGGTCGACTTTGACTAAGACCTGACTACTTTATCACAAAGTTAACATATGAAAAAATTGTAATAGCCTAGTACGTATCAAAATCTGTTAAAAACTAAAAATTAAATAAATTAGTTTAATAGCTTTATGCAATTGTTTTAACTTTAAAGCTGTACAAATATCTTGTTCGCTATCTAAATTACCCTTAAAAAATTTTAAAGCATTTTAGCAACATTCAAATGCGGGCAAATTGCTAGCTAAAAGTTTAACTTAATTAAAAACTTCTGTGATACTTGGGAGTTAGCAAAATGATTATCTTTGTTGATTTCCACTTATTTATATAGAAAGATAAGGATCTGAACAAGAATAAATACATGAAATAATTTATTTATGTGTCTGCCTGGGAATAATATTACCAAATAATACTACAAAATTAATAAAACTTTTTGGAAGGGTATCAAAACGGCCAATAATCGTAAACAATGAAATGTACAGTGGCAAAAGCTCTTAAATTTGTATGTAAAACCTTTTCTGAATACACTATTTACTGAATCAGTTACTCATTCAAAATTCACACACATTGCCTCAAAAAGATTGAATGCGTCAGACAACGTTTTAAATGCAATCACGCAGGGCTCTCATAGATACAAATGTACGTTTGTATGTAAATGTTTACATACATAGTGTGTATGTATGTCCATTCGTAATAGAATAACAATCATTCATGATTTCCTTGTAAGTAAAAAACAACCGAAGAAAATTAATGACCTTCAAAAAGTCTATTAGACACCAACAACAAGCTTTTACAACAGGTAGAATGTGCACATGTACATACATATGTACGACCATACATTGTATGTACTTGCATATGTACATACGATAATATTCAAAGCATTATTGTATCACGTATCTACACTCGTACTTACTATGCATAGATATATGTATGTACATCGAAGTCTACATACACACATAAATACGGGTACATGTGAATGTGTATGATTAGTGATGTGTGTAGACATGTGTACTAGCTTGCATGTTGTTGTTGTATGTAAGCTGGCTTTTTGCATATCAGTTTTGTGCGTTTGTGTTGCCCGATATATACAAATAAACATGAGCACAAAGCAGGCGCACAGCAACGATTAGCAAGCAAGCGACCGTAACCATGTAGGCAGTGTATGTGCTGATGCGTATGTGTGTATTATTGTTGTTTTTGTTGCTGTTGCTGTTGTTGTTGCTGTTCATATAGTACGAGTAGAAGTAGCTTTCGCTGTTGCCGCTACAGCTAAAACGGTAACAGCGACGTCGACGTCGGCATTCTCAAATTGTGTTTATGTTTGTATGTATCATCCATATGTAGTTGGTATGTTAATACATGCATATGTATGTATGTATGAATGAGAGCGTCGAGCCAATACAAAAACCAGAAATGGCATGAAATTAAATGTAATGGGTAACAACAACAACAAAAATACGTGGAGAGCGACAACATTCAAATAAGTTAGTATGTAAATACATCCATTGATGCATACAAGTTAACAGTGCAGATATTCCCCCTTGACTCTCGTCGCCCCTGCGACGAGCAAGCTGCACATTCCAGTCGCCGTCGATGTCCGTATTGCAGACAGTGCAATTTGACCGCCACATGCACGTTGCCATGCACTCCATGGCTGATCGCGAGTTTTGGGTCGTCGCCCCGAACTTGCTGATGTTGGGCAACAGCGGATATGGTGACCGCCGCCTCAGCGTAGCCGCTGCCTCAGCAAGTCAACGGCACTTGGAACGCTGACTCGACGTGCAGTAGAACGTTGGGCTGTAAGCGGACACCGCGACAGCGACGTCGCCGCCAGCGCGACCAAGACTTCGTGGGAATCAGAACTGGCCGGCGAAGTCAGAGCTTTGCGGACCGGCATTTGACTTAGATGCTAATATTAAATTTAAATTACCAATAAAGAACTTATAACGATTCGAATCTAAAAATCTTATATACTTGGGATAACTGGGACTTTGCTGCAGCTAAAACGGAACACCCCGCATACCAACAATGTTTAGGTAATGTAGTCGGGCGCCCACAGGGCGCCCAGACATAGAAGTCGGGCGCTCGCAGGGCGCCCGGACTTAACTGGCGCCCGAGCAGGGACCCATCTATTAACAGATGGGGACCTTAGCAAATAAGTGAAAATATGTGAAAACGGAAATGTGCAAAATAAAAGACGAGTGTGTGCAGTGTGCGTGAAACCCTGAGATTGCAAAGCAAAAAATGAAAACCAAAAAAAAAAGAATGAAATTAAAATGAAATGAAAACCAAAAAAAAAAAAGAATGAAATTGAAAAGAAAAATTAGTGTGTAAGGAAATGAAAACCAAAAAAAAAAAAAAAGAATGAAATTGAAAAGAAAAATTAGTGTGTAAGAAAATTAAATCGAAAAAAAAATAAAAACCGAGAAATAAATGAGCAACCACCCGCTGCGTAGGAGACGTTTCCTTAGCACAATAAGGCCAAGAGTGTTTAACCCAAGTGCAATCACGATCGTCATGCAAAAATATCTAATTGAGATAATTCAAAAAAAAAAAAAGAAGGAAAATCTTAATTAAATAAAATATTCTATTCATTTTAAAATACCTGATTAAAGCAAAAAAAAAAGAGAATTAGCTAAATAAATCTTTCCGTTCATTTAAAGCAAATAAAGGAAAATAAAATTTTTCTTTTCTCTTTGAAAACAGTAACAAGTATATTCAAAAGACGTATATTCAAAATATTTCACACCTTCATTGCAACGATCGTGAATGCAGTTTAAAAGAAAAGGGTTAAAACGCGATAAAACCAATCCACGAGCGCAAACAAGTTGCTATAATAATTAAATAACACACCCGCTGCGGCGATCTGTCCGTCTTTAACTAGACGAGATTCGCGAGCGCAAAATGTTACTGTGAAACAAAAGAAACAACAAACCCGCCGCGGTGATGACACTATGAATCACGGGCGCAACAAGGGTTGTAGATAAAAAATCTAAACGATAACCGCTGCGGCAACTCGTTTGCGAGCGGCCCTAAAAATAAAAAAAAAAATTTAAATAATATCGACAAAGTGGTCAGTGGTAACTTACTAGATACACTCAGTGTTATCAGCACGAAAGAGTCGCCTAGTGAGTTGTGTGATCAACCGTACCCAAGTAGGCGAAATGCCAAAAAGGAGCAATACGGTCCACCGTGCCCAAGACCGGATAAAATCGGAAAGGAAAAATTAGAATAAGAAAAAATCAAAAAGGAAAAAATTAGAATAAGAAAAAATCAAAAAGAAAAAAATTAAAATAAAAAATGAAACAAAGGGTCACGCACGCACAAGAAATTGCACGAACGCACTTATCACTCTTCTAGATTAAGTAATTTATTTTGTTGACAAATCACTAAAATCGTTTCTTACTTTCATATAGAATCTGCAAATTGTGAGTGAGGCAAGCAACCAACAACCACACACTACCACAATCAACACCTTAAAGGCGGAATTAGCCACAACACAACACAAAACTTGAATAAGGGTGAGTGAAACATTTTCCATTTCCAAAAATAATAGACCGAAAATTTTCAAATATTAAACAAGAGACAAGAATTGCTAATAAATTGCTAAATAAAAAAACAAGAGACAAGAATAAATTGGTAAATAAAAAACTCGCTTTTTCCTAAACCCTTTTTGCATCTTATAAATTTTTGAGGAGCTGCGATTAAATTCTGTCCAACCTTTTCCTCCCTCTTTTACCTTGTCACCATCAAAAAGTCATTGTCTTGTAGAGTTGCGAAATGGAGGAAATCAAAGATACCCTCACCAAGTTCGACACGACCTTGTCCGCGCTACTTGGCCAGATGGCCAATATTAAAGAAGAGATAAAAAAGGTTAGCGACAAAGTCACAGTATTAGAAAATGAACGCGAGAAAAACGCCCCGGTTGTCGCGCAATCCAAACCTCTGACACCGGCACGCAATGAATACGAGTTGAAAGATATAGCGACCTTGCCGGACTGCGTAAAAGAATTGCAGGCTTTCGAAGGCGAAGCTGACAATTTTGTTTCATGGATCGGTAGGGCCGAAGCTATCCTAAGGGATTATCAGATAATCAGGGAGAGACCGCTCTATCGGTCAATATTGTTGCACATTAGACAGAAGATAAGGGGAAATGCAGAAACAGCGCTTGCCTCATATAATGTGTCTGACGACGACTGGCCAGAAATAAAGCGCATATTAACACTACACTATGCTGACAAACGCGACTTGAGAACTCTTGAATATCAGATGGGGCAACTAACGCAAGGCGCAAAGACCTTAGATGCCTTTTATGCAGCGGTTAACAAGCACTTCTCTCTCATACTGGGCAACCTAAAAAACGGAGATCAAAGCCCAGAGGTCACTAGTGCTCTAGTGGAATCCTACAGGGATAGGGCACTAGATGTCTTTATCAGAGGCCTGAACGGCGACATTTCCAAGTTACTGGTAATTCGTAAGCCAAAGACTCTACCGGAGGCTTATGCCATTTGCTTGGAAATACAAAACGTGACTTCGAGGACTCATGTTCCCTATAGGTTTGCGCCACCCCCTCAGATGTATCGGCCCCCTGTAGGCGGTCCCAGATACCCATGGCAGTTCCACGCGAACCAGCCCACACCTAACGCCCAGCTTGCGGTAGGTTACCCTCGCCAAGGGAACATAGACTCCAACAGAGCCCCTCAGTACCAACACCGGTACTCGAGTCCTCGGCCAGCCATAAAAATGGAATCAAATCAGTCGGGCCAATCGTATCGCTCCAATCAGAGTGCGCAGGGTAATATGAGCTTCAAACGAAGCCCCAGTACCTCGTCTAATTTAAACCCCTTTCGCAAATCTCAAAGGCTATACCATTTGAATGCCGCCCCGTCTCCAAACGACCATGGTACAGTCCAATTCGACGGGAAGTCGAACGACGAACTCTACTATGAGGAAGCTTGTCCTAGAGACGAAGCAACCTCAGGAGACTGTCCGTCTCAACCAAATGACCAACTTATCTCGGAGGAAGTCTTTGGTAACACAGACGAAATAAATTTTATGACCGACGCCTCTCTAGCGTTCCATACATAGAGTATGGCGCCAAAGATGGGGCTAAGTTACAATTCCTGATAGACACCGGTGCAAACAAGAACTTTATTAGCCCCCAAATAGCTAAGGGTTGCACCCCCTTGGCTAAACCATTTCAGGTTCAGTCCGCAGCAGGTAGTGTTCAAATTACCCATAAACTTACAGGCCCATTCTTCAAACCAATAGGGAACGACTCCCCCATTACATTCTTTGTTCTCCCAGGATTTACCGCCTTCCATGGCATAATTGGGGACGACACCCTAAAATCTCTCAAGGCACTAATTGACAGGGAACACGACTCTTTGACTATAACCCCTGGAGTGCAAATACCATTATTGGCCAGGCCATCCCATAATATTCACTCACTAATCGGTGACGAGCATCCCGAAGAGGTAAAGAAGTCTCTCAACTTATTAATTAACGAATATTCCGTAATTTTCGAGCCACTCTCGCCCGGCGGAGCTATAGAAACAAGTGTAAGAGCGGAAATCCGTACAAGTACTCAAGAGCCGATATATTCGAAAAGCTATCCTTACCCCGCTAACATGAGAGCCGAAGTAGAAAAGCAAATTGAGGAACTCTTGCGCGAGGGCATAATTAGACCTTCAAAAAGCCCTTATAACTCTCCGATTTGGGTGGTGCCGAAAAAGCCAAAGCCCAACGGGGAGAGACAATACAGGATGGTGATTGACTTTAAACGTCTCAATGCTGTCACAATTTCTGACACTTACCCGATTCCTGACATTACGTCTACCTTGTCCAGTCTTGGCCAAGCTAAATTTTTTACGACCCTTGACCTAACCTCGGGATTTCACCAGATTCACATGAAAGAATCTGATGTCCCAAAAACCGCTTTCTCTACGTTGAATGGCAAATACGAATTTCTCCGCCTACCATTCGGTTTGAAAAACGCCCCAGCGGCCTTTCAAAGAATGATCGACGACGTACTAAGAGAATACATCGGCAAAATTTGCTATGTCTATATAGACGACATTATAGTCTTTAGCAAAGACTACGAATCTCATTGGCACAATCTTCGCTCCATATTTGAGAAATTAAAACAAGCTAGACTACAAGTAAATTTGGAAAAGACTCACTTCCTGAGCACCCAAGTCGAATTCCTGGGATATGTCGTGACCTCAGAAGGAATCCGGGCGGATGAGAAAAAGGTAAAGGCTATAAAAGAGATGCAGCCACCCACGAATGTGAAAGAACTTAAAAGCTTCCTCGGCATGACCTCTTATTACAGGAAATTCATTTGCGACTACGCAAAAATTGCCAAGCCCCTGACGAATCTCACAAGGGGCGAGCACGCCAACGTTAAAGCAACGCAATCCAGGAAAATTCCAATCGTTCTTGATGAGGAGGGCTTACAAGCCTTTAATAATTTAAAAACTATTCTTGCTTCCTCAGAAGTACTAGCTTTCCCAGACTTTAACAAGCCCTTTCATTTGACCACAGATGCCTCGAACTATGCCATCGGGGCAGTTCTTTCGCAGAACGGCACCGGAAAGGACCGACCCATAGCCTATATATCTCGATCATTAAACAAAACCGAAGAAAACTACGCCACGAATGAAAAGGAAATGCTTGCCATAGTATGGGCACTAGACAACCTTCGATCCTACCTTTATGGGGCCGGATCCATTAAGGTCTATACCGACCACCAACCATTAACCTTTGCGTTAGGCAACAGAAACTATAATGCAAAATTGAAACGATGGAAGTCTCGCATAGAGGAGTACAACTGCGAATTGATCTACAAACCAGGAAAATCAAACGTAGTGGCGGACGCTCTTTCTCGCATCACATCAAATGTCAATTATCTTGGCTCAGACACGGCCACCGTTTCAGCAACAGAATCCATGGCCACAGTTCACAGTGCCCTTCAAGATGCATCGGATTTGATTCCGCATGTAGAAGCCCCTATAAATGTGTTTAGAAACCAACTCGTGTTCGACCCCAATAGGCAGGAATACGCCTGCGAAACCCCACATGTGGGTTACGTACGCCACTTGGTCCCAATAGGCGGCGATTCAATGCTGACCCTACAAACTTCTTTAAAAAATTACTTGAGGCCTTTAGTAATAAACGGCATTAAAATACCTGAAACTTATTTGCAATTCCTACAAACTTGCTGTCTAGAGTCGTTCTCGGGATACAAAATTCGCATAACCCAAAGGTTGGTTGCCGATGTGTGCGACGAAGAGGAAATGTGTAGGATAATAGGAGAGGAGCACTCCAGAGCGCACAGAAACGCTAAGGAAATAAAAATACAAATCTTGGAGAGGTTTTACTTTCCCAAAATGGCTAGTCGCATTAGGACACAAGTGTCTTCTTGCCAAGTCTGCAAAATGTTTAAGTACGACAGACACCCGAACAAGCCAGAGCTACAACTGACCCCTATTCCGACGTACCCGTGTGAGATTCTCCACATTGACTTGTTCACTTTGGAAAACCACAAGTTCTTGAGCTGCATTGACAGATTTTCTAAATTTGCCAAGCTTTTTCCAATAGATTCCAAGTCGTCAATTCATTTGCGCGAAAAACTAATAGAAGTTCTCCATTACTTCACCGCACCGAAAACATTGGTGTCGGACAACGAAAGAGGCCTACTTTGCCCAACAGTGCTGAACTACTTACAGTCCTTAGGAATTGAGGTGTATTACACGCCATCCCAGAAAAGCGAAGTCAACGGCCAAGTGGAAAGATTCCACTCGACTTTCCTTGAAATTTACAGATGCTTAAAAAACGACAATCTCAACCTTAAGGTAATGGAGCTAGTTTTCATAGCCGTAGATAGATACAACAACTCTGTCCATTCGGTCACGAACCGCAAACCGGTCGATATTTTTTTTGACAGAACTTCAAGGATAAATTACCAAGGCCTCACAAATTTTAAAGAACAGACACAAGAGGACATACGAGGTCTACTGCAGTATAGACAAAAGATGTCCACGGATAGGTTTAATAAGACTAGGGCGACACCCAACACCTACAGACCGGGAGACACAATTTTCGTCTCCAACAGGCAAATAAAGAGCAAAGACAAACGCCGGTTTAATAAAGAGGAGGTAAAAGAGGATGGTAGGGTCACTGTAAAGACAAAAACGGGCAAGCTCCTCCACAAGTCTCATATCAAAAGTTAATAACTAATATTAAAAGTTTAATGGAAATCATATTAAAAGTTAATGGAAAACGTTTCACAAACCTAAACATGAATTAAGACACTAAAAAATGTAGATCACATACAAAAATATCATACTAATTGTAGATATTAAGCGACAAACAAAAACAAAAAAAAACAGTAAAAAATTCATTCAAAAAAACAAAAAAATAAAAAAGAGTTAGACATTAAGTAACAAAAACAAAAAAAGGCAAAAAAGACAACAAAAAATTCTTTACAAACAAATAAAAAAAACAGAGTAGACATTAAGTAACAAAGACAAACAACAAAAAATTCTTAAAAAAAAACAAAAAAAACAAACAAAAAAAGAAAAAATAAAACAAAAAAACAACACAAAATTCAAAAAAATTAAACAAAATAAATAGAAAAAGTTGACTCACCTTGCAACCAAAGTACCAAGGTAGTAATAATTAACACAACAAGTTACAAAAAATATCGCTAAGTCTTGTAAAGACAAAATTTGTATAATTATTTTTAAGTCCCATATAATTTTTGTACACCTTCCTTTTTTTCTTATATTGTAAGCGCGTCCATACTACAACTAGTAGCCGCTCTCCACGTTTTTAAATACGACGCGCCGGTCATCCCCCTCCAACAAGGCATCGTATGGCGTGTGAACGGGGTATTCAAACTCGCACACGTCATCGACCTACGACAACTCCAGCAGGTCATCGACAAAACCACCAGTGAGGCTTCACTGATCACCGACGGCAGAATCGGAGCCCTGGTATGCCATTACCTACAAGAGGCTACGAACGGTATCGCAAAAATGACCGCAACGACACACCGTAAGCCTCGCTCCATCGATTGGCTAGGATCTGCGTGGAAATGGGTCGCCGGATCGCCGGACGCCTCGGACTGGAACAGTATCCTCCAGTCCCAAGACAACGTGATGAAAAATAGCAACCAACAAATCAGGATAAACACGAGGCTGTTTGATGTCACTCACGACTCGTTGCGAAAGCTGGATGACGTCGTCACGAGAGTAAATGCCATCGATGGAGACGTACACGTGGCCACTGTTCTACTACACAAGGCGATGATCCTGGTGAACCAAGTCAACGAAATCACGAGGGCTTGCCAACTGGCGAAGACGGGAGTCGTTAACACGAACCTTCTGGATCATAAAGAAGTGGAAACACTGCTAACGGAAACCCAGAGCCTACCATACCAAAATGTGGTGGAGGCAGTGGAGTTCTCCGAGCCATCAATACTGACCAACGGAACTTCGCTATTATACGTCCTTTCGCTGCCCAAAGTTGTGGACAGAAAATACCGATTAATGCTCCTGTACCCTACCATCACTGCTGGAAAGCAAGTTGTACTGGAGTATAACAAGTTGGCGATGGACCCTCAGGAAACGTACGCAGTACTGGGAAGCTGCCTGTCGATTGGAAACACCACCGTATGCCAGGAGAAGAACTTGAAGAAATTGGACGAAAGCAGTTGCATTCCCCGGCTACTGAAAGGAGGCCACGCCTTCTGTGACTACCTCCGGAATGACCAAGGCGTGATTGAATTAGTAGACGACGGCACCTTACTTCTCACAAACTTTAACGGTACAATCATGGCGGATTCAGGAAATCATCATCTAACGGGGTCGTTTATAGTCCAATTCAACAACGAAACCGTTAATATTGGAAACGTATCTTACAACAGTTACTCGTCCACTCATGTGATGGCTATGCCTGCTGTTTTAACCAAGGTCACCGCCGCGGGATACAAGCTTTCACTTAATTACGTGCATGATTTCAGCCTTCAGAATTTAAAAAAATTATCAACCATGTCCAATAACTTTCTATTTTCAATCATAACAGAAGCCGCGATGGGTCTGATCGTAGTCGCTCTATTGTACGTCGTGTGGAGGAAAATCACTTCCACTAAAGGGATTCCGTCACATCAGGGCATAGACGAACTGGAAGCACGGCCCTCCAGCTCAACCCCCCCGAAAGGCCCTTGATCTGCGGGACGCAGATCTTTGAAGGGGGAAGAGTTAACAGTGCAGATATTCCCCCTTGACTCTCGTCGCCCCTGCGACGAGCAAGCTGCACATTCCAGTCGCCGTCGATGTCCGTATTGCAGACAGTGCAATTTGACCGCCACATGCACGTTGCCATGCACTCCATGGCTGATCGCGAGTTTTGGGTCGTCGCCCCGAACTTGCTGATGTTGGGCAACAGCGGATATGGTGACCGCCGCCTCAGCGTAGCCGCTGCCTCAGCAAGTCAACGGCACTTGGAACGCTGACTCGACGTGCAGTAGAACGTTGGGCTGTAAGCGGACACCGCGACAGCGACGTCGCCGCCAGCGCGACCAAGACTTCGTGGGAATCAGAACTGGCCGGCGAAGTCAGAGCTTTGCGGACCGGCATTTGACTTAGATGCTAATATTAAATTTAAATTACCAATAAAGAACTTATAACGATTCGAATCTAAAAATCTTATATACTTGGGATAACTGGGACTTTGCTGCAGCTAAAACGGAACACCCCGCATACCAACAATGTTTAGGTAATGTAGTCGGGCGCCCACAGGGCGCCCAGACATAGAAGTCGGGCGCTCGCAGGGCGCCCGGACTTAACTTACATATGCATATACATACATACATATGTGTGTATGCTTGCACTGGGGGGTGTGTATTTGCAGCTGAGTGCGGGTCTCAAGTTGCTTCTCTGTCGCTATGATGACGTATAAAAAACAGTGAGCGTCTTTTAATATTTGAATTGACAAGAGAAAGCTTCGCAGTCATCGTCAGCGACACTGTTATCGTCACTGTTAATGCAGCAGGCAGAGCCCACCACTAACAGCAACAACTTAATTTGTATTATTATCGACACTTTACAAAAGCAACATTCAGCGATTTGCTTACAGTGGCGACCAGATGCACGTGCACACTGTTACTCAGACAGAAGCGGGCAGATAAATTAGTCATAGCGATCGCAAATAAGAGATACGAGCTTAAAATAATAAACTGATGATACTCTTATGTATATAAGCCTATATGATTTTTAAAAATTACAAAAAAAAATGACTGAATATTCTTAGGAGCTTATTATGCTTAAGTACTTAAAACATTCATACATTCCCTTATATATATCTGATTTTGATGCGATCAATTAGTAAAATTGATATTAATAAAAGTGTAGGCTTATCAAAAAAAGAGCGTTGTATCTTAAAAATTGTACGAGTGGTAAATTTTTTTTTTTTTTCCTAAGTCTTTTATTGTGTTTTACATTTTTATTTTATCTGATCACTATATCATTTGGCTAACACAATAACGGTCTCTTAAAAATCAATCAAAGATGCCGCAGAAACCGCTTTCGCTTGAATTTCACTAAAGTTCATACACACTTGCATACAATTTCACTTAAACCTCATACAAATTTAAGTGAATTTCAAGAGAATGCGATTTCTGTGGCACCCCTGAATATTTTGCTTGAAAACTTTTTGTTTTCGATATTGTCTTCTATATCCTAAACGATCAAACGAAAATAAAAAAAAAAAAAAAAAGAAAGATAACCTTTCAGCCTTGTTGAAAATGTGTATTTTGCGCGAAAATACCGAAGCTTTTACATTGTAATAACCTATCAAAAGTGTAATCTTGTGACTTGTCAAATTTGAATTCAATTGATTTACTTATTACTCTCCTTGTAAATGTGTTAAATCCAGTTTCATGCCTTATTTTGTACTGATTCGATTGATTGGATTCGGTGCTGACTTTAGCCCAATAGCGTAAGTTATTCGATTCTTTCTGAATATGTTTGTAAGAATCATGTAAATTCATTTATTTTGCATTCCGACTTGCTTTTGACATTTTTGAGGTCTGTTGCTTAGTTTAATTTGCTCGCTCGTCGGCTTTTGTGCTCGTCGTGTGTTAATGATGGGATTAAAAACCGTTTTAAATACCAGTTGTTATTATAATTGCTATTTATGTGGCGAACTTGTCAAACTTGGAGAGACTAGAGAGCACACAGTGAAGAGAGCAACGGCAGTAAACAAATACATATGTATGCATGTATGTAATGTTGTTGTTAATTTGCTTCCCCGTCTACCGAGGCGACCCACGTAACGACTCTGCTGCTGCTGATATGCTGCTGTTCTCATGAGTGTAGAAATGAGTTTGAATGAGTTGCAAAGGGGGCCGCTCAGTGCGGTGGATGAATCGTGAGCAGTGCAATGTACATATGTACAGTATGTATGACCAGATATATGTTCGCTTGATTGTCAATATGTACACATGTTATTTGATTTTGCTTCTTTTTTTTCATTCGCTTATGTTTGTGTACGTTTAAGCGTATGTGTGCCACACTTCTTATGTTGTTGTTGCTGTTGTTGCTGGTATTCCTGCTGTTGTTCTTGTTACTGACGGGTACATGAATATAAATGTTGTTTATCTGTCGTCGTCGTCGTCGTCGCCGTCGTCTCGGGTGTCCGTCGGGCTCGTCGCTGCCTCTTTAGTAGTTTTGTGTGTGTATCGATGTTGTTGTTGTTGTTGTTATGCATGAACGTGTGTTTCTTTATTGTTGTGTGTACTTGTTGCTGTTATTGTTGCCTGCCCGGCTGGCTTGCTTGCTCACTCACTTGCTTTGCTCGCATGAACTTTTTGCTTTGACTTTGGCTCGCTTGCCTCTTGTTTTTCGCTTGCCAATCAATGCTGTGCGCCTGGTTATTTTGCTATATCTATATGTACACAAACAAATCTACAAAAGTCACAGACATGCACATGAATGCCCCCACCCATTCCCGCTCCTACATACTTTACCATCACGAATCGTGCGTGTAAATAGCATGTACAACACATGTTAGTTACCATCCATACGTACAATACGATTATGAAAAAAGATGAATAGGAAGAATATGTATGTACAATAATATGAGTATGCATATCACTTCCGTTATAGTGACTTTGAGTGCGTGGATATGTGAGTGTACATAATGCATCTACGTGTGTAGATTATGTATGTATAATGTATGTATGTACATACTAGCCAACTGGACAGACGGTTAGAAACGCTTTTCTATTGTTGATTTTGTTTTAGATTACGATCGAAGCTAGAATGGCTGGCAATTAGTTCCGATTTATACAATTTATTTACATTTAATACGTAGATACAAAAATATTTTATATGTAGTTACATTTTCAAATTTTACTGTCAATAACACAACTACAGTGGGTACTCCAAAGTAAAATGCTATTATAATTCGATTTTTTGCTCTTGATATTAAAGCTGTGTTATATCAATTTTTAAAAATCAAACAAAAATAATATAAAGAAATAAAATATTTAAGGGATTATCCCCACTTGTAGTGCATCGAAATTGGTAATTTTCATGCATTTTTTTTTTACAAAAACTACGAAATTTTTTTTTATTAAAAATATTACATAACTAAGTTACAAAATGGCCGTCAAAGAAAGTGTGATTTAAATTTTGCGTTTTGCGATGACCAAAGTTGGGTTGAACAGGATCATCTAAAACAGCGGTGGGCTCCGGGAGCCAGCGGCTGCTAACGAATTATGATTTCGTGCCCACCGCTGATTTAAAATAACAAATATCAATGGATTTAATTAAATAACAGTAAAAAAACAGTCACAACTAAAATTTCGATATGTTTATCCATTTTTTGGCTACGAAAATGTACAAAATTTGTACTGAACAAGCCAGCAAAGTTTCGAAAAGAAACCAATTTAATTATTTTATTTATTATTTTGTATCTAATTTTACAGTTTTACTAAGAATTAAGACAAAATTACAATACAATTTTGAATAATAATAATAATAATAATAATAATAGCTTAAAAATAATTTTGTAGGCGTCTAACAATTTTAGGTCCACTCTAATATATTTAATATTTTATTAATGGCAAGTTCTGTCCTAGCCAAGTATATTGCAGGTATGATTGCATAGTTTGCTCCACTGTGCACTGTTGCTGATACACTCTCGATTTACTTACTTACTTATCTTTTGTGTACCGTTAAACATCGGCCATTTCTCTATGTACACATGTTGCGCGCTTTCAATACAAACAAGTGTGCAACTATTTGTATTTGTAGTTTTAATGCAAACAAGCCACGCCTCTTTCCCCCCGCCCAAGACCCACTGCACTACATTTTTATAATATTGTTGTTTTTTTTTTTAAGGAAACGACAAATTTTTTCACTTGTTTGAATTCATGGGCTGCTGTTCATTGGTAAATAATTTCATAATAATGTTGTTGTTGCGGCATGACAAATGATAAGCCGCAGTTACAAATTGCAACAATTACAATTGGGTTAATAATACATCATAATCACTAAGTGTTGTTGTTGTTGTTGTTGCTGCTGCTAAAGCAAATGCGTAAACGCAACAAACACTTGTACACACATACATACATACAAACATAATATGTTTGCATACATGTGAGTGAGTGTGTGTGTGTGTGTGTGTGTGCGAGTGGTTTGACATTTTGCAATAAAATAAATTAAACAATAAATTATAAATTTGTACAAAAAATGACTGTTGGTCGAACAGGCGCACATCAATGCACAGTCGGCGATTCTGTTGCCGTCAACAGAAACTGCTGCTACATTTGTTGCTGTTTGCCGTTTGTTGTTGCTGGGAGCGAGCCCACTGTATGCCAGTTTTTCTCTGCTTCTATTTCATTGCTTTGTAGATACATATGTATGTACATATGTAAGTTTGTATGTATGTACATTTTTATGCATGCCTGAAATTGTGTTTGTATGTGTGTATTATGTACTTACATACATATGTATGTATGTTTGGACACCAGACACTTGCTAAGGTGAGAGAGAGCGAACAGACAGCAATAGAAAAGACCAACAACCGTTACATCGGCAGAGACAGCCGTTGAAGGTGCGTACGTTTTGTTGTTCTTTGCTAGTCTGTTGCTCTCTGCTTCTCCCGTGCTCTTTTACTCACTATCACACTTACCTGCTCTTTTCCCCTAACACAGCCATTCAAAGGACTGACCTATCCATGCAGTTCGAAGGTCATCATTTCAGCTGTGATGTCCGATCAGCTGCAGCTTAAGGGCTTATACACTAGGATTATAGGTGATTATGAGGTGATTAAATATGTACATTTGTATGTTCGAGTATATAAGACTACGGCGTAGACTCTAGAGTCTATAGTCCTGTACTGCAGGTCTACAGATTGTGAAAGGTCAAGAACTTTCTGTATATTGTAATACAAGTCTACCGAAATGCCAATAATCTTTCAATAATAAAATGACCGATTCGCATTTAAATCTAAATTTAAGATAATGAGAAATCGAATGTACATACCTAAAATTTTAAAATATAATTAATAAGAGAGATAATATCATAACAGTAGGAATCGGAAGGCTTCTGATTCGAATATTATATTAACAACAAGTATAAATATTCAAAGTAATCGAATTCTTCAGATACGGGAGAATGGAGAAGTACATTAGACTTTAAATTTTGTTAACCATTGTGGCGCAATTCAAAACAAGAAGGCTAAGCCCCCTGCTCGAATCGCTCGCCTACACGCGGTCTTTTTTGCCCTTAATTACTTTTGTCATAAAAAAAATTAAAAATTCGATTTTTTCCTTGCAAATGAAATGGAGTACTATATTTTATAATATCCTGGCCTCCAAAGAAGTCAATTATTTATATACATATAATAACATATAACATACCGAATCTCCAAAGATTTCAATATTACCCAGTGTTATTTGAGCTGAGCGTTGATTGACTGAGTGTCAAGTCAGTTCGCACATATTTCTTGAAAGCTACTTAGAGATAACCGTAATGCGGTCAAATCACCTCCTCACTTAGTTCAAAATCTTTTAAATTTTTTAAAATGTACTTCTTTGACCTTATTTTTATATTTTATTTAATGTTCTTGTTATAAAGTGAATTTGAAAACACCTTTAAGTACATCTTTTAGGGATCGAAATTGTTATCAGAAATATCGAAAAAAAAATCAACCAGGCCAGTTCCGGTTTTCACTTTTACTTTTTATTATTTAGTGATATGCATTTATTCACTTTGAATTTAGACTAAGTGTTTGAAAATGATGGTTTTTCGCTTTATCGAACTTAAGCTCATCAAATTAAATTGATATCAATCCGCTGAATATCGCCGAAATGGTATGAGAGCAGGTTAAAGAAATTTTGAACAGGCTTGATTATTAATAATTACCGATAATATTTTTTCTCTGTTGTTACTTTTGTTACAAACAATTTGATATATTTCGAACACAAATCGCATTTGTCCTCATATGTGATGCTTTTTAGAAATTTTCATCAAAACGAGTTATTTTCAGTACCTGATTTCATTATAGACTTGAATCTATCTTATCTGTAAGGATTTTTGCCGTCTGATTTGTTTACAAGTAATTTGCAAGTCATATGACGTGACGCACGTAAGTTGTAAGATTATTATTGAAACAAGAAGGAAAATTAAGGTTCGGTTCATTTAATTACATTCAGCATGACTAGACTGTAATTGAGAGCTGTAATGGGTTTTGTAACGGTCATGTTAATCTCCTAATGAAGTAGACCGAGAACTGCGTTGATAAGGTCATTCTTCGAGTCAGAGTCTGGAAATTTTGGAATCCTTATCGTGAAATTCGTCGCTAAGCATTCGTCGCTGAGCATTCAAGATAATGTGAAATTTTCGAGCCTAGTTCAATCGGAGGCTCGTGGCGATAAGATGTCTAAAGGTCAGTCAATGGTACTGTAGATCATGGCACACTTAGAACCAGACATGGTTCTCAATAGGAGATTACGAAAATACCGCTTAACGATTGCCTGCCTTATCAAAAGCAGCTCGTATCGGGGCAAGAATGCCTTAAATAGAGGGCTGACATTTGTCTGACCATTTATTCAGTTCAATATTTTCAACATGAACGACGTGAATCTCGAGCGGAATAACATCGGAATCGGTGGCAGACTAAAGCCCGCTACGAGCTATACGAGCACCTCGGTTCATGAGGCCGTCAAGCTGCGTAGAAATCAGGATGATGCCATCGAGCCGCAGACAATACCGTCATACTTTCGCGAAATATGCCAGAGGTACGCGACTCTGCCGGCCTTGGTTTGGGAGACGCCGGAGGTGGGCCAGGATGTGTGGCAAACGGCGACTTATGCTGAGTACGAGCGCCGTGTGGAGGAGACGGCCTTGATGATGATCCATGTGGGTCTGGAGCAGCGCAGTTCGGTGGGCATACTTGCCTTCAACTGTCCCGAATGGTTCTTTGCCGAGCTGGGAGCATTACGTGCCGGCGGCATCGTCGCTGGCATCTATCCGAGCAACTCGGCGGAGGCAGTGCATCATTCGCTGGAGACCAGCGATGCCACCGTCTGTATTGTGGACGATGACAAGCAGATGGCAAAACTGAGAAGCATTAAACATCGATTGCCGCGTCTCAAGGCAGTCATCCAGCTGCATGGACCCTTCGAGTCCTTTGTGAACCAGGAGACGGGCTACTACAGCTGGCAGTATCTGCAGGAGCAGCAGCACATCTATGCCGATGACGGACTGAAGGAGGAGCTGCTGCGCAGGGAGAATGACATATATGCGAACGAGTGCTCGCTGCTGATCTTCACCTCCGGCACAGTGGGCATGCCCAAGGCTGTGATGCTGTCCCACGACAGCGTCGTCTACGACACGAAGATTGTGGCGGCCAACACGCACAATGCCGTCGATGGCGGAGAGCGTATGGTCAGCTATTTGCCACTGAGTCACATTGCGGCCCAGATCTTCGACATCTTTCTGGCCATGTCGCACGGCGGCTGCGTCTACTTCGCCGACAAGGACGCCCTGAAGGGCACTGTGGTGCGCACCTTCCAGAAGGCCAGGCCCACTCGCATGTTCGGCGTTCCGCGTGTCTTCGAGAAGTTCCAGGAGCGTCTGGTTGCCGCCGAGGCCAAGGCCAAGCCCTATTCCCGCATGCTCCTGGCCAAGGCACGCGATGCTGTCGCCCAGCATCAACTGACAACAATTGCCGGGTAAGTTTGCAACCAGACAAAAAAGGACGCTAAAATTCTCTCATTGTGATGCTTTGTAATTGATAAATCAAATCGTTAACAAAAGAACACAAGACTTGAAATGAATGAAACAAAGTAATTGTGTAAGTCAATATCTGTATTCTTATTGCTTTGGCAATACAATATTGATTACCACAACCTATAATCTATTATTTTAAATCTGACCCTTTGTTCTGTTGGTTTCCGTTTGATTAAGCAATTTGTTGTAATATTTCTAAAACTTTCTACAAAAGTCAAATCAAAATTTGTTGATTGTTGATATATGATTTATGATTGCTGATTTTTGTTCTATCACTTGACGCCTTTCATAACATACACATTATTTAAAATATTTCAAAACTGCGAATACTTAAGTCTTGTTGTCTCATTTAAAAGAGAACCGAACTAAACTAAGAGCAGGGAATATTGATTAAGTTTTTTAATCAGCACTTTATAACTAAAAAAAAATACTAGTATATTTTTATATTTACTGAATTTTTGTCAGCTTGTTGTTTTCAATAAAAATGCACTAATATTACAATTGATTCAAAAAGTAGTTGTTATAATTTAGTGTTTACTGAATAAATGTAACAAAGTTAAGTTTCAATTAGTATTCCACAATAATCACAATGCCACAGAAATCGCTTTCGCTTGAAATTCACTTAAATTTTTATGAAATTTCTGTTGGACCCCTGATAATTTTAGACAAGTTAAAGGTAAGCAAATAATTAATCATCTCTAATTTGTTCTCTTCTTCGATAGGAAACAATCCTCGATATACGGCATGGCCAAATATTGGTTGGCCTCTCGCCTCATCCGTCCCATTCAACAGATGCTGGGCCTGGATCAGTGCCATATATTCTTCACAGGCGGTGCTCCAGTCTCCGCGGATCTAAAGCATTTCTTTCTGGGCCTCGACATGCCATTGGGTGACCTCTACGGAATGTCGGAGACGGCCGGTGCCATAACCCTGCACTTGAACATTAGCAACTTGTATAGCTCCGGTCCGCCAATTCCCGGGACTGAGATCAAAATCCTTGAGCCAGATGCAAATGGTCAAGGCGAGATTATGATTCGTGGACGTTCCAATTTCATGGGCTACCTGAATGAGCCTGGTAAAACCGAGGAGATTTTAGAGGACGACGGTTGGCTGCACAGCGGTGATTTAGGATCATTAGACGAATTCGGAAATCTGGTCATCTCGGGCAGACTTAAGGAACTGATCATCACGGCCGGCGGCGAGAACATTCCGCCCGTTCACATCGAGGATTTGATCAAGCGTGAATTGCCGTGTGTTAGCAATGCTCTCTTGATCGGCGATCATCGAAAGTATTTGACGGTGCTGTTGTCCCTCAAGACAAAATCGGATCCCGAGACTGGCAAGCCGTTGGATGCGTTGCGTGGTGAGACCATTGAGTGGCTGCAGGAAATTGGTCTGCAGCAAACACATCTCTCCGAGCTGCTCAACATTCCCGCTGATCTGCAGCTGCCGAACGATGCAAATGCTGTCGCCGCTGCCCTGAACATCAATGCGGATCCCAAGCTCTACGAATCTCTCGAGGCGGGCATCAAGCGGGCCAATAAAGAGGCCATTTCCAATGCTCAACGGGTCCAAAAGTTTGCCCTAATTCCCCACGAATTCTCACTGCTGACTGGCGAGCTGGGACCCACACTGAAGATCAGGCGCAATATTGTTCACGCCAAATATGCACAACTGATCGAGCGACTTTACACTTAAAATATAGTTTCGACCAACATATTATTTAGAATTAAGCTTTAATCATTCACCATCGATATTACACTTTTGTTTAACTTTGCCATATATTTACTTATAAAGTATGAAGAAAATACTATTGGTTTCATTTTATTTTCTTCTTTATTACTATCGTTCTCTATCGATTTTCAAGCGTTGCGATTCCACATTCACTTTGACAGTATGCTGGAATTAAAAAGTAATGGATTAGCAAAATTATCTTAAATTTGAATTTGCTCATAATTAGTCAGACATTTAAAAAATAAAAAAAAGCAGAAAAGGCAGAAAGTACTCTAGTCGGCATATTTGTTTTAACCAAATGGCTATTTGCATTCCATTAAGTCTGATTTTAAGCAATGAAAAAAAAGGATATTACAGAGAAGGAATGCAAAGACAAGTGACCGTTTGTTAGAATAAATACGCACTTACACAGTAAAATCTAAAATTTAGTGCGGACTTTTGGGGTTAAAATAAACTATATACCATACCTGTTAAATTTCGATTAGAATTACTAATCAATTAGATTATTTTTGAAAATAATCGTAGTGATTATATAATTCACTGTTGAAAAATTTGTGATTATTTAATGATTACGATTACCAAAAATCAAAAAAAAATCTAAGATTATTACAATTATTTAAAAAAATCAGAAATAATCAAAAATAATCAAAAATAATCGTTTTGATTATTTCTGATTTTTTCCTGATTATTTCTGATTATTTTAGTATTTTTAGATTATTTATGATTTTTTAGTAAAAATCCAAATTATTTTCAATTTTTACAATCAAAGTAGCCAAAGCTTTTGATTATAGTTGCTTTTTGTGCTGTCTAAAACCTTTAAATTTAGAAGAAAGCAGGAGGCAGCTAGAAAAATTCCGTAGCTCACTAGTTAGAGTTGCCGACCTGTTTTACACAAAATTTTCAATGTAGAGGTTCGATTCCCCTGTTGTGTTTAAGACTAAGACTGTTACAAAATCTGCTTTGTCGATATTTTTTTTGTGCCAAAAGTGAATTTATTTTATTGGATTTCCTGAATTATCTAAATGTGTAATAATTTTTGATAAGTATTGATGGCGGAACAGTTGTAAACCAAAATATCAGCATAATATTTTTAATATGAAATAAAATGTGACAGCCATTATTTGAGAGCTATTGCGATTTTTCAGTAAATGACGCTTTCGAAAATGCAGATCTCCAACCTTCCACAAGCATGAGAACACGGTTGGTAAGAGGAGCGCTCAAGAGGTCCATGAATGCAACTATAATCAAAAACTTTGGCTACTTTGATTGTAAAAATTGAAAATAATTTGGATTTTTACTAAAACATCATAAATAATCTAAAAATACTAAAATAATCAGAAATAATCAGGAAAAAATCAGAAATAATCAAAACGATTATTTTTGATTATTTTTGATTATTTCTGATTTTTTTTAATAATTGTAATAATCTTAGATTTTTTTTTGATTTTTGGTAATCATAATCATTAAATAATGGGGCAAAACCGACAATAATCGTAATTTAAATAAAAATAATCTAATTACTAATGACTATGATTACTAATCATTATTTAACAGGTATGCTATATACATATGTATATGAAATAAGTGTAAGTATCACTTTTCTAGCTATTTACCAAATCACAGTTGATTTATTGCTAAGATTGTTAAGTTTACTTAAAACAAAGTATTTTGTTTTTACTTTCACTAAATAAAATTAAAATAGCTTTGATATTTCATGTTGATTTAAAATAAAGAATACATTAAAAAATTTTCAAATAATTCAAAATAAATATTTTGCATTGAATCCTTGCTTCGATAAATTGTCTATATTCGATTATTTTTTAAAATGCAAATTTTAACTGTCATAACTAGTGAAAGTGAATCTAAGAAATTGAGTATTCGGCAAGTGAATTCTATCAAAGATTGTCTAATGTTTTACTATTTTCCTCCAACTCTCTTATCTTTTTAGTCTTAATTCGGACCCTCAATTTTAGTATAAGCTACTATAGATATTAGTTTGTCTTGCTTGTTTTTAAGCCACTCAATATTTTTAAAAAAGAAGACGAATATTGCTTCAATGACTCACTCTCTCTTAGCTTCTCTTCCCAAATCTTACCACTTCATTATTATTTTTGAGCTTCTCGCCGTGTTCTTTGCGATCCATAAATCGCTGACCCCAACGTAATCCAGCAAACGCTAATGCAATGGCGACCAGCATCCAGATGATTACTGATCGCGAATCGAAGCGATCTGTGCGAATTTTGGGCCAAGTTAAAGGCGGAGTCAACGGGCTTAAATCATCGCCACTTGCCTGAAATCATTGCATCAAGTTAATAAATTGCAGTTAGATCCGAAATTCATTGACTCACCTCACAGTTGCAGCTCGACACCGGCTGATATCGATGGGTGCTGACATCCAGTAGTACAATCGATCGATTCCGTTGCCCATCGAAACAATCGACACCATGAACATTCAATAAATCATTGGTCCAAGCGCTCAACATGGGCCAAGAACGATTGAAGCTTAACGTGGCTGGCAGAGTTCTCAGCATATTCCTGGTCAGCCAGTTGCAGTCCCAGTGATTGTCTGCCAGATTCACATGCTCAAAGGACACCAAACTGCTCAGGTTGAGCGACCTTATGTAGTTTGAACTGAGGTCAACCCGAAGAGCCATGCGGTTCAAGGCTGGCGCCAAGTGCTGTAGCCAAAAAGCATCCTCCAGTTGATTTCCGGCTAATTGTAGTTGATTTAAATTGACCAAGTGCTTTAGAAAATTAGGCGGTAGCTTCACAAGCTGATTACGGGCAAAGTTGATGACCTTAAGCTGACTTCGCGAATGAAATAGATCCTCTGGCAGAGAGTTCAATCTATTGAAACTCATGTCCAAGTGCTGTAGAGTGCTGAGTGGTTGTAGGCATTCCCCATTTATGTGGACTATACTGTTGTGACTGACATTGAGACGCTGTAAATGAGAGATAAGATTAGATACTGGTATCTTCTTCACAGTTTACAATTTCTCTACTCTCTACTCTGATAGATGTACGAAGGAAAAAGGTTTTGTGATATGTAAAAAAACTTTCTTGATTCACATACGACTTTCTAAATTTCAAAAAGGTCTTGAAATTTTCTATACCAAGATGTTATGTCGAATTACATTAAATTAACTGGCAAATAACTTTAGTCAACAAGCGAACAGTTCTTCTAAAGAACTAAAGATTTTTTTTTAAACACGCTTAATTTATTAATTTATGAAAGTATAAAATTTTACTGCAATAAGTATTTTGGGAATTTTAACTATTTTAAGTTAGTGTAAATGTAAGTAAAGTCAAGTCAAATTATCTTGTTTACTATAGTCTTAATTTCTCAGTATCAGTCAAACTTCTACTCATAGCAGATAAACAAATAACATTTGGAAATTGTAAGAAAGCGAGCGCAGAAAATAACAGCAATTAAAGATCTTGATTTAAAATTTTGCGAATTTGCTTAGCAAGTCGAGCCCTAGCTCCAAACTAATGTAAAGATTTTTTCGATCACAATTTAGCTAGTTTACATTTAAGAACAAAACGGTCTTTATTTAAAATATGACTTTCTCGAACTACGAGTTTTGCTTTCATTTTTGTAAGAAAGTAAAGTAAGAAAATAATCTGCATTTTTTTGAGTGTATTTTTCGCTCTTACCTCTAACGAATCCAATCCGCTGAAACTATCGTTATCGAGTTGTCTCAGTGCATTATAACTCAAATCCAATTGCTGTAATTCGAAATTCTTAGCAAATCCCAAAGGATCCAGTGTAGATACTGCATTTCTGGATAGATTTAAGTGTACCAGACGTGCCAGACCCCGTTCCTGGAGAAACTGAATGCTACTTATATGATTATGATCGAGCCGCAGAGTTCGTAGATGAGTGTTGCTCTCGAAGGATGCGGGTTCCAACTGAGTAATCTGATTGTGATGCAGTGCCAGACTGTGGAGACGGTGCAGATCCCGAAAGTAGCTGCTTCCAATCAGCTGGAGCTGATTCCCATTGAGCTGCAAGTGCTTCAAATGGAGCAAACCATTGAAGGAGTCCACCTCCAATCGTGCGATGCGATTGTGGCTCAAATTCAGCTCCTGCAGCTGTAGATAACGCTCAAAGCTCCGGGCGTTCAGTTGTTTCAATAGATTATAACTAAAGTCCAATGAACTAAGCGCTGCCAACGGCTCCTCCGACCAGGACTTGAGCTCCTGGATATTGTTGTGGGCCAGGGATAGGGACCGCAATCGTGTCAATCCGTGCAGTGCATAGTCCTCTAAATTGGATAGAGAGTTGTGCTGCAGCTCCAAAATTAATAGCTGGCTGAAGCGCAGGAAAAATGCGTTCTTCAACTGTGGAAGAGAGCAATTGCTCAGGGTCAGCGAGGTCAGCGTCTCCGCGTTATCCAAATCGCTCAGCTGCGTCGCGTTGCAGTGGCTCAGCCGCAGATGGAAAGGATCTGCCGTGATTGCTGTGATTGCCGTGATCTGACAGCAGAGTTGTGCCACCAACAGACACAGTGCGAACCGTCTGTGCCACATTTCAACAAATACTAAAGCTCTTCATCTGCACGTCGAGATGCTGTAATTGGAAATGGAACTGGAACTGGAACTGGATATGGGCCTTATCTCAATGCAGTTGCTCTAGGCGCCTGTCAACACGTCAAGATAGTTAATCAGTAAACCGACTGGCGAACGTATGTATGTCTTGGCCAAATATTTGCTTAAATGTGTACACACAACAACACAAGTCGCGACTACAGTTTTGAATAATTACCCCTCACTTCCTCCTATTTTATATTCATCTCAGTCTGAACGAGTCGTGCGGAAAATGACCAAGTTAAGTCTTGACAAACCTTTTTTTAAATATCATACATATTTTTGGATTGTTTTACATTTAGCATTCATGAAAATAAACATCGATTACGAATAAACGAGCTTTTATTTGAAATTTAATATAATATACTATAAAATAAAATAAATTAATTTAATTTAATGTAATTTCGTTTAATTTAATTATATTTAATTCAATTTAATTTTTTTTAGTATAATTTATCCAATTCAATTTAATTTAATTTAAGTTAGTTTCATTTAATTTAATTTAATTTAACTTAATTTAATTAAATTATTATTCAGGCCTGCTCCAGCTTTCACTTTTTACTTTTTAAACTCATCAACTCAAAGTTATATCAGCCATCAAAATAGCCGAAATGGTATTAGAGCAGGTTAAAGAAATTCTATTCCGACAAATCTTATCGAAAGTGAAATTGGGAAATTTTACTTAATTATATTTAATATAATCAAACCCTTGTTGTTTCGAGCAGAGAAAAATTGTGTCTATTAATTAAAAACTCCGGAGGCATAAAAATTACTATATACTTTTAGGTGCTCGCGTTGCCTTTTTACTTAAATAATAATAAATTTATTCGATCTCGATGCAATTAAGTAGGATGTGTGAAAACAATGAAAGGGAATTGTTAGCATCAATAAGAGTATTCTGGCTTAAAAATTATAAGTTCAGTAAGACTTTCCTGGCTTGCAAGGGCAGAAGAATTTGAAATCTCCTAGTTCGATTCGGTCGTCCGAATTTGGAGAGTCTAGCTCTTGTAGTCGCTGAGATAATTTATTAAATTATTAAACTGCGAATCTGTGGAAAAATTTGAAAAAAAAAAATCTTATGATGTAAATAAGAATTGCTTTAGAATAAGAATAGGTTTAGGTATTCATACAGAAGAACAAATTAAATAAATCCTCTGTCTAGGGTTTAAAGTGAAACTGAAAGCCTAAGCTTTTATAAAGCTCACAATTGTTTAAAAATAAGAGCTTTTAGTCAATTAATGGTTCTTTTTATTAATGATTATTAGTCTACATAAAAACGTGCAGAGCAGCACACAAATTGCAATCGCAATACAACAAATACTCTCAGTTTCCTGAACTTATGTTTATTTTTAAATAATTATGTATTAATTTAAGCTATTTGTGAATTCTGAGATAAAGCTTCGCAATTTTACAATGAATTTCAAATATACCAGCTGTGCAAAATATACGGGTCTGATCTTGGTTCTACATTTACTTCTAATACGATCTACTAATGGTGAAGCCATATGTACTAAATTGAAATATGGTTCCCCGGAAGTACGTGTTTATTAATTATAACTTATATAGATTGATAAAAATTAAATAGTATTCTTTCTCATAGGATAATTATATGCCCGTGCTGGTTAAATACTGCTGTCCCGGCTATGGAGGAGTTAATACCACCCAATGTCTCCCCAGATGTGATAATGGCTGTCCCCCAAACAGTCAGTGTGTGATTCCTAACGTGTGTGAGTGTGATACGGGCTATGAGGTCGATGAAGCAGTGCTTTATTATGGACTAACGACAATTAAAAGCTGTCGATCAAAGGGTTTTTCAACACTTGTTATTAGTATTGCTGGTTCCGTTCTAAGTGTGTTAGTAATTGTCACTGCACTTGTTGTTCTCATAATATATCTTCGACATTTGTGAAAATAACCGATTTCAAGATAAAGGCCCAACGTTTGATATGTTTATCATTTTTCTACATGATTATCACCCATTCAATTAAAATAAAAGTGAATATTAAGCATGAACAATTTCCATTTTTTGTGCTTTTTAAAAATTGTTATGCATAAAGTTGGAAATATGATATTAAAGTCAAGTTTCTTTTAAAATATATATCTACATTTATGACTCAATGTATTTAAGCTCGTGATGATTCAAGAATTTCTTTAAAAAAATATCAAACAAACAAACTACAGACTACAGTTGGGGTGCTCGACTGTTAGATGCCCAGTGATTAGCAGCAGTTGAATTCAATCAGCATAAAAAAAAAACGGGTCAAAGAAATCTTTTTAAATAAAATTTATAAATATAAAATGACTAGGAAATAGTCTTTAAATAAATAAAATATTAAAATTAATAAAATCAAAAAGTTATAATAATAAACAACAATAGAAAGAATAATCTCTATTATTTACAATACAAAAATAGGAATCAGGACAAAAATTGTCACAAGCACATAAGCTCTAATAACATTCGATCATTAAGCTAAAAATTAAAATGCGGTTACATAGTCATTGCGCTAATTTAGTACATTGCTGACCATCGAAGAAGCAAGTTGTAAACTTTGAAATACAAAATACTTAAGATGCTGGAATACATGAGATTTGTGCTCGCTTTACTGTTTGTGGCAGGATTAGGCTCGAGTGAGGAATACAACTGCATTTCTTATGAATACGGGGTATGACAATTTAAGCAACTTAATAAAGTAATCAAATAAAAATTCAAAATCTTTGTTTTGTCTTCTTAGAAATCTGGGCTGCTGGTTATAAAATGTGCCGAGGGCTGTACAGGCGAACGTCCAAATTGTGTGCCAGATTGTAAAAAGGAGTGTCCCATGCATAGCAAGTGCACAGAACCAAATGTATGTAAATGTGAGGAAGGATATAGATCAACGAACGAAGCCGAGTCGAACGAACAGTTACCGAGTTGCCAGCCCATTTGCAGCCAGGATTGTTTTAATAACGCTTACTGTGCGTCTCCAAATGTCTGTGAGTGTCCTCAGGGTTACACAGAGGTTACAAATACCGAAGGCATTGTGGACAGTTGCTTAGAGATAAAGAACAATAATTTGACTGGGATTCACATCGTTATCTACAGTCTTTTGATTTGTTCCTTAATATTACTTACGATAGCCGGCATTTGTATGCTTATCGTATTAATAAAAAGAAAAAGTCTTAGGCGATCACACGGAAATTCTCGTGATTTTACAAGTTCTTGGCGTACATCGTTTGCTTCGTATACAGCATATGAAGTGAAATAAAGCAAAAATGGAAATAAAAGAAAACATATTGAAAAATATTGTTAATTTCTATAATGTATTTCGTTTTTAGTTAATTCTTTAACTAGTAGTAAATAAAACTTTTAAAGCTTATAATGTAAAAACTGCTGAAGATTTTTCGCTTTTTCTGTTAGTTTTGTTAAGGGTTGTCACCTGTTTGCCACATATAGCTGCAACTCAAATGTCTTGCGCCACGTTTTAAATAAGACTGAAGCGCATCATCTCCTCATTTGCTTGCCTTAACTGAAGACGCGTTTTTCTCCACGTCAAGATAGTTAATCAGTTAACAGGCTGGCAAACGTATGTCTTGGCCAAATATTTATTTAAGAATGTGTTAGCACAACTACACAAGACACGACAACCGTTTCGAATAAATATCTCTTTCTCGTGTTCTTTCCCATCCAACTTCACATGCAACAACAATGCTCTTAACCTGTCATGTGGGAGTTGATCAGATTTACTTTTGGCAATGTCTGTGTTAATTATCCAGCGGCAATTTGTCTATTTGCTTTCTAAGTGGTCAATTGGGAAATAGTCCAGGATGTCAAAAGCGGGCTTTTGAGCTACATTAATGAGCTCTGATGGTTCTGATTGATTCAAAAGAGATCTCTACATAAAATACTAATGCCTTAATCTCGTTTCTTAAAAAAGTGAATTTATCAAATCTACTGATCAAAAAGACATAATATGAATTTTTGAAATGCACTGGTAATTGTAATGTGAACAAAATTATGATTTTCTGCATAATAACGATATACATTTTATGTTGTGGTTTATTAAATTACTCTTTCTTTTGATTCATTGTTTATGTATTCAAGCTTATCAACCCTTGCGGTGCTCATATATTTAAATATAGAGTAAGCAAATAAAATAAAGTGAATGCCTAAGTTCAAGGAAAACTCAAGTCAGTTCAATTGTTATTGCAACTACGTCAAAATGGATCAAGAGCCAAACTACAAGACACCACTCCATATTTTTGCCTATAGTCTTTTAATGTGTGTTTTGTTTTTTATTCTCTTGGCTGTTGTTTTGATAATACGATACAGAATACTAAAAAGAAATCAAAGACAAAGTGGAAGAAATATGGCTGCATCAGTTGAATCGCTGAACTTTTAATTTTAGTTTCGAATAATTGTGTGTAATAAATGAGATCCATATTAAATTAATTAATTTAAAGCATTTAAAAATAATTATTTATTTGTTCACTATACCAAGAAAGGTTTCGAGTGTAAATCTAGTTTAGATAAATAAATAACATAATCTAACCGTTGCCAAGTTGCTTTGAAATATTTATAATTACAATTTAATTCATTGCTGTGTGTGCGTTTATTATACCCTATACAAAGAGGATTGCCAGTGAAGTTGTATTAGTAGTATAGTCATAGTATTTTATTATTTTTATAGCATATAGTATGTTTTTTGTTCATTAAATGGATTTATATTATTTATATTATATATGGTGCAATTGACTTCTAAAATTAATTTCAATACAATTAATGTAATTCTCTCTCTTTCAATCTATCTATCTATAGAATTTGCCACGAATACAATATAATATTGTAGCGTATATAAAAATCATCGACCTGGACACTTATTTACATGTTTATTAATTTTCGGAAGCTGTGTATTTGTACTTTACCTGCATTTCGAGTTTATGTGTTTGCTAATGCGGCTCAGTTGAAAAGCCACAGGCTCAAATGCACTTAGCCAACTTGGCTAGGGTCAATGGCTCAAAGGGATGCACATGCAGTGCGAGGGATGCGAGAAGAGATTGACGAGGACCCTTAAACGGTCGAAGCGGTTATTGCTACACAAATTTACTTGTTTCCGCAATTGTACTGTTTATTAATTTGGATTTTGAAATAGTGCCAAGAATTCAGTCTGCCAGAACTGAGCCAAAGCCTCTAGCCGAGGCAAAAACTGCCCACAGACAAATTGAAATTGATATAAATGGGCCAGAATAAACAAAAGCTTACAGAATCCGAAACCATGGCATCATGCGAGTTTGATTGCGGTTTCAATCCATAAGCCGAAATGTTGAAATACAATATATGTACTTTCATGTGTGGTTTCATAATCTACGATAAAGGAAATTGAATAATAATATTTTGCAGATATTTCATTGCAAGGTAACCGTCAAACTGTTAACGGCAAAGTGCTTGAACTAAGAAATTATTTTTTCACTTTGAATGAAATAAGCTTAATAACTAATAAAATTCCATTTAGCAGAAAATTCAATTTGTGTAAATCAAGAGCGTTATATTGGATGCAAATCATTCAATTTGCAGTCAATTGTTGGACTTTATGTATTGTAAGTTGCAATGCATATTGTATTGGTCATTCAAATTTTTAAAAACATTTCCAAATGAATTTTAGAAAATATATATTGTGCATTTAGTCACACAGTTTGTATTAGTTTCATCAAAATCTGACTTCTTCAGCTTGCAGCCTACAGCAAAATTAGTGTATATATGGGTACAACTTTTTTGATATTTGATAAATCTCTGCTAGACTCACAGATTATATATGTGGTATTGCATAATACCTTCTAATGGAATCGACATTTCATTGTTGCATTATAAGAGATTTATTCTTCAATTGCTACTCAAACCGACAACACAAAAGTAGTGTCGACAAATTACACATACGCCGCATTGGTCAATGCACATTCCAACTTTGCAACTTTTGCTTAACAGCATTTAACCACTGCAGTTGCAAACACAATTCTTCAATGTGAGTTTGTGTGTCTGCTCGCAGAATTATAATTCAATTTGCATGACCATCGAATGCGAAATGCGTTTTTAAATTGCACAGTAATTGACAGGGAAATCAGGCAACAACAAGGATAAATTGGCCAAGCCACGCGTTTGGCTTCAGCTTGAGCACAAAATGACAAATTTAATATACGTCGCTTTTCGTTGCAGTTGTCTGTTGCAACAAAAATAAAAAAGCTTGGCCAAGTGCCAGGCAAAAAGCCAGCATAACGTCAGTGGGAAGCAACTGCTGGAATTTGCACACTAAAAGGCCCGGGTTTTATTTGACTGCCGAGGTTCTGCCAGACTGCATTCCCCGACTTTGCGTTTATATTTGTTTTGTATTTGCGTCTGTGTTTGGCTCCATGTCTGGGCTCTGGTATTAAAACATTTTTTGTGCATATTTTAGCTGCCAAAATTATTTCAATTTAGTTCCGCAAAATAAATTTGCTTTCTTGTGTTTTTTGTTTATTTTTTTTCTTATATTTCTATTTGAGAGTGCTTTCTTCTCGGCTGCGTAATGAAGATAAAGTGCCATAATATTTACTTATGTTGTCTTGTTTATGTGACTACAGTTGGAACCAGTTATTATACAAGCTACCAAAATTTTAAATCGTTTGGCTTAAACTATTTTTATCAAAATATTATTTAATATTTATTAAAACTATGATTTGGCAGTCTTTTACGCTAGCTTCTATTATGTTGTTCATCGTTTTTCACACAAATTTACATTTTTTATTTGAACATTGAGCGCAATAATGAAATGCAGTAATTAAACCCGATATTCGTTATGGTTTAATACCCTAATTTTAAATGAATAATAATAATAGTATTTCGTACCAAAAGCATTTGTATTTATGTAATAATTAAATGAGCATTAATCATCAGTATACATCTATTTATACCAATTGATTTGCTCTCTAAAAACTGTGTCACTTTTTACCTATTCTCCAATTTTTGATTTCTTTTTATGCCACATTAATTTCTAGCTTTTTAAAAGACTGGCAGTCTCAGCCTCGATTTTACAATGGTTACACTTGAGTGTTTGCGCTTTCAATGAATATTTTAATATGCGCATTGCCGTTTTTACTACACCATTTCCTTTTTGCTTCCCCATTGCACTCAAATAGAAGATGTATCATGTTGCTAACCTTTAATTGCAACTCTGGTCACTGCGCCCTTGGCAAGTCTAACTGAAAAGGGCAGCCTCTGCTTTTGTATTTCTTCCTTTTGCCTTTCAATTTTAATAGAATTTTTGGTTTATTTACTGCAACAATAGTGAAAAAGAATTATTACGAAGCTCGGCTTTGAAAGACCCTGTACTTATTGTGAAAATATGCAAAAAAACATTTAAATGCTTTATTCAAAAATCTTTTACCTATCTCTAGCTTTTTATTTCCACACTTTAAATATAATAAAATACAAAAATCCAATGAGATTAAGGTTAGCTTATTTAATTAATAAATGAATTAAAAGAAAAATTTGTCCAGAATGTCTTTGAATTATACAGCGTATCTTGTAGTCGTTCCGTTTACAGAATGTATTTTAAAGCTATTTTTTGCACTTGGGTTTTTCATTTCTTGTTTGACGTCTTGCAGCAACAAAATTTCTAAAGTTTTCATTACAGGAAACACAGGACTGCGTTTAGATTGTGTTTCCTTTTTGCTTGCTGTTTGTATATGTGTGTGAGTGTGTGCTTAACTGTGAATGTGTATTTATTTTGTGCGCTACAAAAATTCGGCATTCGAACAATGAACTAGAATGTGAATGTAAAATGAAACACAGACCAGGAGCAGGATTTTAACTAACAGGATGACCACGTGGACACGGTCGGTGGTGTGGAGGAGGATGAGAGGGGGAGGGGCACTGGTCTCCCTGGCTAACCGGATGTTAGCCTGACTTTTTTGTTGCTGCATAGCACCAGTTGACCCATTAAAAAAGTCGTGGCAGTCACATTTTTAACACGTTAGTTTTGTAAAATTGAAAGAAGAGCTTTGTTCCAACATCTATACAAAACAAAATGCAGTTTTTAAAGATTTAAAAAATATTTTGTTGGCTATGTTACTAAGTTAAATTCGTCTGATACGTATATGTAACTTAGTTTTAATAATAAATAGCTAAGTACTATGTAACTATAAGAACTAAAGTTCCCTATTAATATAATAAAATTGCTTTATATAACAAAAATTGTATAAATATTTTTTATGCGGACTTCTTTTATTTATGTTTAATTATCTAACTTTCAAGAGCAACTAATGAAATACATTTTTTGTTTAATTAACATTTTATAAAAAATTATTATTTACTAATTTGACAGTAATTTTTTTATTTAATGTCTTAATTACTTACTCAACTGTCTGTGTGATTTTATAATATTTTAATCTATCTTAGTTATACAAATGACTGAATTATTTGTAATGTCATATTATGCTTCTCGTTAAATCAGCATTCACTTTTGATTTACAATAACTCCTTGTGCTTTTCAGCATATTTCATGGTATTTCAGTTACTTTTATGCCACGTAATTAATTACAGTTCACATCAAGCGTTTTCCACTTCAGTCAAAGGGAAACGTGATAAGAGGAATTGGGCATAATTTTTGTTTTTTATGCTCAGACACGCGCCGATTCAATGCACGCTATTGATAAGCGGCCAACAGGACCAAACATCAAGCATCAAGGACCAAGGACCAACTCGCTTCTCAACACTTTGTCCACTTTAATCCGCAGCTCACGTAGCGGAAGGCGTAAGCTGAATAAAGGAGGAGAAAGAAAGATGGCTTGAGACGGCATGAGAGGGAGAGGACTTAACCGGAAGTGCAGCTTGCTCTGCTGTCATGTTATAATGGGCGTAGCCATTGTACATTTTCATGTTGATTTCAGAGCCAACTTTATTGCAATAATCCTCAATGTCCAACGCACGGACGAGTTGATAACAATTTCAATTTTTATGACAAGTCAACTTGCAACGAAGCGACGGCAAACGAACTGCATTCAATGGCCGATGCTCGGCAACAAAAACAACAACGATAACAACAACGACAACAACAACGACGACAACAACAACAACGACAACAAACAATAATAACATGACCGATTGCGCCATTACCGTTGCCGTTGTTGTTGTCGTTGTTGGTGTCGTTGTTATTGTCGTTACCGACACTCGACACTGAGACTCTGACTGAGCCGGTGCTTTATGATTTATTGCCGCGCAACACGAAATTCGCCGTGTAGTATGTTTACACATAAAAAAAATTATTCTAAAATTTAAGTTAAAAAATCTGTTTTTAGCATTTTAAATAAAAAATTTATTCAGGATTTTGTTGTTAAATTAACACAATATGCGAATAAAACGGTAATCATTTTATGCCGAAATGCCGTGTTTTTTTTCAGTGTATGCCTGCCATTTTGTATGTATGTATGCATATGTGTGTGTGCATGTGTGTGTTTTTGTGTGTCTGCAGGCAGCCAATTTAAAGAGTATTGAAGCGAGTGTGTTGCTGCCTCAGCTGGGCTATCATTTCTGTGGCTACAGTTTTTGGATGTTAGCCAGGATATAATGAATGCCAGATATATTCCGGCCAAGTCTATGAGTGGAATTGAATTGACGGATGGAATAGGACGGTAGATGATGACAAATACATCTACATGTGTCTACATCTAATTGGATATCTATCGATCTATCTCCATTTATATATCTTTATTTACAACACTCGGTACAACATTTATTTGTATACCCAAAATATATACAGAGCACTTTTATCAAGATTAATCAATATTTCTTTACTACAATACCAAAAATCAAACTTATTCAAATTCGCTGAATTAGTATGTTGAAAATGTGTAATATTTAAGTGCGGCATTTTCACTAATTACATGTTATACTAATTGTGCAAATATTGGTTATATTTTTTGGGACTTTTATTCCAAATAACCGCTCTCATTATCTGCACCTATATGTACATATATACAATTATTATTTATTAATTGGTTTGGTAATTAAAAATTTCATCAAAAATTTGGTAATCAAAAATTTCATCAAAAACTTAATATGCAGTTTATTTAAACCTTAATAGAACTGTCCATGGAAGCTAATTTTAAGCATGATTGTCCTCGACACACTTTTTCGGAACAGATTTCGGTCGACAGTCACGAAATCAATTGGCAAAGTGAATAGAAGCAAACTGTGTGGAATTTGCATAAATTATCAGTTGGCAATTGGAAGGCGAAATGCACAAATTGAAACAATGAACCGACCGTTTGCCGTGCTCTCAACGACTGGCAGGATTTCTGCCAATTTCGGACTGAAAAATGCTCCCCTGGTAGCTGGTAGAAGGTTTCAATAAAATGTCGCCGTCTTTGCTTCAATTTGCGGCAATTTTCGCGTCGTTGCAGCGATTGCATCCTTTAGCATTTTTTGAGTTCAGTCGCTGCATTTTGTGTGAAGGACTCTTGCAAATGGCTCGTGAAATCAGCACTGCCACGCCCACCCAAAAAAGAGGAGCTGTCGACGGCGGCATACTCGTGTTGACATAAAAAAGGGAAAAAAGCAAAACCCAAGCGAAAGTCTGAAATAAAACGCAAAGACATTTGCTTTGCCTCGGATCTCTTCACTTCAATTTTTTCTTTATTTTTCATTTTGTGGTGGCAGAGTCTGCTCTAAATTGCAATTTATTTGCGGTTTGTTGATTTTATTGCACAACTTTGTTTACAATTCTGCTTAAATTTCATTACACGATCCCAGTGAAACGAACCAAGTGAAACGGCCATTCGAGCTGACTTTTAGCAGAACTCCTAGTCGACCGACGGACGTTCAAAATGAATGGCGAAACCTTGATACGAGTATGAATTAATATTTGAACAGAGCCGAAACTGACTGTCAAGCGGAGAGAACTCGGCAGCACTTTGACATGGGGTGGACACATTTAAAATGGGTCAATGCAAATCAATTCGAAAGTAAACCGTCGATGAATTTCGGTTATTCTTAATTCTCAGCCTAGTTAATTTGAGCTAAGTACTTAATATAATTTCAAACTTAGCTAAAGTTCACATAAAAGAAAAGCTTTAATCTCCAGACGCTGACATAAAAGATTTTCGAAATTGAGATAAAGTCTATTTTAGCTTATTCATCGAACAATCACACAGAAAGTATTTTTTTTGTTAACCTTAATACCTTGTTATGAAGCTCATTATTTCTAGGGCTTAGAAAATCATTTTCGAATAGTTTTAGAGCTTGACAATAAGTATAGGTTGTTTTAGATGCTCCGGAGTCTTCATATCATGAAGAAAATTAATATGTTCAGTACTTAATTAAAAATCGGATGCAAATTTTATTGGGTCATTAATAATAAGTCAAAAGAAGATTCACCAAATTATCATTATTAAAATGTAAAATCTATTTATATTTGACGAATATGTTAGTCATGTAGCAATATATTTATTTATGAAAAATCAATTAATAATGTACATTCATATTTCATTTAACGATTGGAGCAAAACTTGGCCAGAAAATCACCAAGACAAACTACGAGAGAAGCATAGAGTATACGAAAACAAGTGCGCAAACAAGCGGGCAAATAAAATAAGTAAATTAAATAAATGCCCAGAGTTATATAAAAATTAGAGCTCAACACAATGCAAATTTATAGTAGGAACAAGGTAGATACAGACTAAAAGATGCAAAGAGCAGATATAGATACAGGTCATTTATACTGCGGCTTACGCTCTCTATTTGTGTCTGAAATGAGAAAAAAGAAGAACAATTGCAAATTTTAAACGGATAATAAATAGGTATACTCTTAAATTTGTGTTCGATTCAACGAACGAACTGGTTCACATTGCAACTGTAGCTCGATAAATTTTACAAATCGAAGGATTAACTGCTGCCAAAAACGATTTCAGAAAATAAGCTTGCGTAATTATGACCAAGACAAAAATGGATCAGCAGTTATTTAAAAATAGAAAAAGTGACGTGTTTTTTTTTTTTTTTTTTTCAAACCACACATCTATTAATCAATTTTACAACTTTTACAATTCGCTTAATCCTTAAAGATTTGATCATTAAGCTATGCATAATAACTTTGAGCAAATAAGCCTCATAGTTGTTGTCAACAACGTAACAAAGTTATTAACCTTCTTCGACCGCACACACATACGCAAAAGGACAAGCAAAACAAAGGCAAATAAGCAAAGACAATAAAAACGAAACGCCGCAAAGTATGCTGGAAAAACTTGTTTGTTTATGTGAGTGTGTGTGTGTGCGTGTGTGTGTGTGTGCAGGCGTATCCAAGGACACAAGGCAGAATAACCAAAAATGCAAACATATTTGCAAGATCCCAGAACAATTCTCAGCATCTAGCGTGCTTTTTAAGGCACATACATGGGCAATGTGTACTGAACGGTGTGTCAGGCGCCAATGCTGCGCCAACTGCCATTATCAGCCTTCATTCATGGATACCAACCGAATCGGCAAAAGTTGAATCAAGTCGTGCCGAGCACTGGCGAATGGAGAAAATAGCAACTCGAGATGGAGCTGGAGCTGGAGCAGCCTTCTGTATCCTTCGTGTGCGCGAGAAAAGTTTGACAGCCACTGGAAGTGCAAACAGGGATAAACACAATGGAAGTCTCAGCAGCTGTGAGAGAAATTGCTGAAATGTGCTTAAAGCTCATGTTAAGAGAAGGCAAACAGCCTACAAGTGGCCTGAAAGAGAGGACAAACAAAGGGACCTTCATATATGGTCCTATCCCACTCTCTTTATTCCTCGCTCCCGCTCTTCTGAACAATATCTTGGTTTTAACACTCTCGCGCTCTCTCGCTGTGTGTAGGCGCCCTGTAGTTTTTCGTTTGCGAAAGCCATTTTTCATTCATGCGAATTTACTTTAAATTAATTTTTTTGGTGGTCATAAATCATTTTTGGCTCTGGACCTACGCAGCGAATGACTTCCAATGTGTTTGTGTGTGTGTGTGCGAGAGAATGTGCGTATGTATTCGAGGAGTGGGTGTCTGCATGTGCTCTTGTGCATGAATGAACATGCGTGAAATTTGAAATAATTTTTGCTAGTTGAAGCATTGAAGGATTTTCAACATTTGGGTCAAGTGAGTGTTGACTCGCAATTAATGCAAGTTACAGGTTGACCTTACAAAGTTCCCAATTATGTTTCTAAACAAATCATTTAGAATTTAATAACTTATTTAAAAGTATTGAATATGGGTTAAAACAGACAAATATTTTTATTAGAATGGATTTCAGTATTATAACAAACATAATATTACTTTTTTAAAACAAATAATTACAAGATATTTAAATATATATTTCTTAATAAATGTATTTTAATTTATTTATTAAAAGTACTTTTTTTTGTAAGTATAAAAATAAACTTGATGCAGTTTTCGAACCGACTCGCGTTTAAAATTCAACTCATTATGAATTGAGTGAGCTACAGCGAAGCTTAAAGCTCACACCCTGTATAAAGGCAACTACAAGTATATATATATGTACATATGTATTTGTAACTACCTCAAACAAAGCTCAATGAAGTTCTCTCACGCAGCTTCCCGAAAGTCACGCACAATGAAACGAGAAAAAAAAGCTTTTAGCTGCCGCCTAAGCCAACATGCGAGCAGTAAAGTCACGCTCTCTTTTTCTCTCTCTGGGCATCGTTCGCATGTTGGTTCCAGGCACGACCAGACTGAACTCGTCCGTAACTTTCCAGTCACGTTCACGTTGTTAGCATCCCAAGCAGAGCTTGGCATCCAATCGGTCGCCTGCAAGAGATGTTCGGGCTGTCAGTTCGGATTCGGGCTCGGATTCGGGTTCGGATTGGGGTTCGTTCCTGCAGTCACTTCCAGCGTCGCCTGGCTGCCAACTGCGGGCTGTCAGCGCATTCAGTTGGTGTTCCGGTTTCGGGTTGTGCTGTTAGTTGCCTTTTCCTGCACAGAGCTAAGCAGCGCAGAGTCCAGCGTCCAGAGTCTCGCGTCTCGGTCGTGCCTGTGCCTATTCTATGCCTGTGCCTCTGTGACAGTGTTTGGCATTGGCATGTGAGTGTGCGTGCTTTTCTATCCGCGTGTGTGTCTCTGTGTCTGTGTCTGTGACTGCGTCTGTGTCTGTGTGCATGTGACTGTGTTGTCTGTCGCTAACGGTGCGCGCGCGTTTGAGACAAGTCTTTGTGTGTGCGTGTGTGTGTATGTGTGTGTGGGTGTGAGTGTGTCCGTGTCTGTGTGGAAGCCAGTGTGACCATATGTATGTGCGTGTGCGCGTTTATTGAGCACCACAATACTAATACTAATTCGAATACTAATACATTACCATACACACTACACGGCAATATTAAAGCGCACAACAGGATGCTCAAATTTACAGACTTAAACCACTAGCAGGTAAATTGAACAAATTAAACAAATTCATCAGAAACGCCATTAGAATATGCATTAATATGTATATCTATCTGTATATACGATATCTAGGTATTGACTGGGTCTTCAAAGTGCGTGCGTATGCGTGTGAGAGTCTATGTGTGTGTGTGTGTGCGTGGAATTGAACATTTTGCCATTGTGTGTGTGAGTGTGTGTGTGTGGTGTGCTTTCCAACTGGAGGAAATTGATATTCTTATTTCTGCTTGTGCTTTTTTGCAAAAATAACGGCACGATGCTCTCGCTCTCTGCTTCAGAGTGTGCTTGTGTGTGTGCGTGTGTGTGTGTTTGTGAAAATTCCATCATCATCATCGTCCTCGGTGGCAACATTGTTGTACACATATTTCTTCTTCTGTCCGCCAAACCCTCCTGCCTCCCACCCACCCATCCTGGCTGCCTCTTCCTGCCCAACTCTCTATCTCATCATCTATGTATTTTATTTACTGGTTGCTTTTCTTTTTTTATTGCTGCGGAAAAACGAAATGCGAAAAGCGAATTGCAAATGGCAGGCAAATTTCTAATTGACCATCAAATAAATGTTTCAAATTGTAGTAGCTTCAGCGACCCCAGCTAAAAAATTCAGCTCAATGGGTTGCTTTCAGAAACATGTCAAGTGCAAGGATGAGATGCTTTCTATATATACTTTAAATATATGTATGTGATTACAAAGTGTAAATATATATTTTTTTATTTATGTAATAATCTACCTAAAAAGCTGAAAATGTCTAAAGGGAGATAATAAAAGACTTTGAAATTGTGCTGACATTGTCAACAAGTGAGAAGTTTCTGAAGAATTTTTATGAATATTTCTAATATTGTAGTTAAAAAACGTGTAGTGTCAGAAAACTGCTGTAGAAGTTTCTCTTAAAATTCTCAAATCCTTCTGTTAGAGTTTCAATACATGTAGTATTGAAGCTTTTTGCTGAGAGCTTTAACAAATAGAAAGTCTGTTGAAATTACTCAATACTATTTACAAGAAAATATAACATTTTTTTTTGCATTTTACTTCCATTTCCTTTTTATTAAATTTTATTTTATGTCTAATTAAAGAAAATTTTGTTGGTCTCTTTACAGAATTAATATTTTAGATTCAGCCCAACCGAAAGCAATGGATGTCAGCTCGAAGTTAAATTCAAAATAATCAACGCTAATAAAATATTTATTTAATACTAAGCAATATTTTGATGATTGAGTGAGAAGCACCAACGTTGTTAATAATTCGAAAATCGGGCAGGTGCTTGTGAAATTTAACGACAAAGAAAAAAAGATTATTATAAATTAAAAGACAGCTGAAAAAAACTGTTACTAAAGCAATTAAAGAGGCTTAATATTAAAACAATTTATAAGCAGCACAGTCTTAACTGAAACTATTGAGAAAAACATAAATAATTTGTTTAAATCTACAAACTGAAAATGGAAATTTTGAAAATTATTGTAAATATTTAAAGATACTAAATCATTTACAATTAACTTACATATACAAACTCGCAAAATTGATCAATAAGTAATGACGATGATGACGGACACAATTTTCGCTGAATGAAAAAAGTTTTTAATATTAATTGTAATACAACGTTTTCTATTATATAGAATGTAATAATCAACCGTAAATAAACTCAATAAGCAACTGAAACACGCACAAGATTGAATAAAAATAATAATAAGAAATATTAATTTAAAAAGTATTTAATAAATTGGCTGCATTTGATAGTTTTCATTGTTGCATAAACTTACTAAAAGTAGTGTGACAAGAAATTCGATGCAAATTTATTCATTATTCAATTATAAAGGCAGATAAATTTTGAATCATTCGAGACACACATATTTTATAATCGCAACTAACTAAACTAATTGATACAAATAATATTATTAGTAATAATAATAAAATAAACTAATAATTATCACAATTGAGCTACAATTAATTCATTAATTCACCTAATATTGTATGAATGCATAACTATTTATACGATTCATAAATAATATTGAATATGAGCATAACGAAGCTGCAGAAAATTTGATAAATAATTTAATATAATAAGCGAACAATAAATGGAGTATTTATAGTATTCAAATAGATCAACTAAATATTTATACATATACACAACACCCAACCAATTGGAAAGTGAAATATTTCAATCAATTCGAAAGGAAAGGTGAGTCAAATACTATTTATATTTATTTCTAATATGGCTCAAAAATAGTTTATCACTTTTATGAAAATTAAGAAAATAAAAAAAGTTAGTTAATCCAAAAAAAATTCTTTAAGAATCAAATTGACTTAAATAATATTTCTAGAATTTCTGGAAAATACTGCATACTAAATAAAAATAAAAAAATAAATATATAAATTAATAAGGAAATAAATTAAATTATATTATCAAAGAATTTTTAAAATATCTTTTAAATCCAAACATCCCATAGTTTTAGTCCTTGGCTCAGATTTTATGCAGAAACCGAAGAAATACTATATATATAAAAACCACAACTACAGGAAATTTTGTCAGCGCATAATTTTACGGAATGCTCCATTCCCATCACTGATGCCCCAGGTGCAGCGTGTCCCCAAGTAGCCAAAGCTTTGACTTTGGTTTTCTTTAGTTGGATTTCGCTTCATGGGTGAGCAGTTTAAAAGTGTTCCATTGACCTTTGCCGCTACGTACTCGCAGTGGGGAATGGGGCATTCAAAGTGAGTAGAATGGTTGATTGGGATGGTTGGACAATGCCCAAAAGCAAACAGCAGCCACAGCCACAGCCACAGTCACAGCCACAGCTCTGACTACAATAAAAAGCAACGAACAATTGCCAAATAAATAACTTGACGCTCGCTCAGCGCGTTTATTTGCTTTTGTGACTAGGCCTGGGCTTGATTTTCATTTTCATTTCGCAAACACGCACATATATATTGTACATACAAACAGATAAACGGATAGCGTGAGACAGAGAGAGAGGGAGAGTTATAAAGCTGGAGAGTGAGCATACATTCAGCCGCTAGACTGTTGCATATTAAAAGTGCCTCAGCTTCCTGTTGTTTTTCTTATTTTTGTGCCGTTTTCAGTCTTGCTTTTTTTTTATTTTTATTTTGCAGCCGCTGCTCATTTGGCTGCCTAAAATCTGAATCTACATACTCTCTCTTCTCGCATTGCTGTCGTCACAAACTTGGTACTTGCCTTTCTTGCTTTTTCATTAATAATATGACACAATTCCTAAAGCATTGTCCTGGCCAGCTGCGCCTGAGAGCACTTTTGGCTTTGACGCCTCCTTATGCTCATTATGCTCATTTGAGGCTTTGTCTTCTAGTCTCGCACTGGCAGCTAACGTCTTTTGCCTTTTCTTTCATCATTCATTCATGCAACATTCACAAACACACGAACAGAGCCACACACACGCATACCCAAGCACACACACACACACACACACACTGATACACGTACATCAGTAAATCCAAATGCAAACAGAGGCTGCGAAAACCAAAAGTGCAATATTTGTGTAGGTGTGTGAGGTTGTACAAATTTCAAATACCCTTCCGAGTTCTGCCAAACTCTTAAGTTTTAGAATATACAGTCGAACTTCCCTAACTCGAATCGCCATTATCCAAAGAAAAGGTTCGAGTTAGGGAGATATTCGAGTTATAGAGTTATTTTTCCTAAGATTATTAATTTTACTGCCACTCATTTATTTCGAGTTACAGAGAAATTCGAGTTAGAGAAGTTCGAGTTAGGGAAGTTCAACTGTATATTGAAAGATTTAAAAATTTATGATTAGCTTTAGCAATTGTTTTAAAAAAATATTCATTTTTGTAAAGTTGAGGAGAAAAGTTAGGTCGTACTTGCATTATTTATATTTTTTTAATTTTATTAATAAGTTTAAGGACATTTGTTTTATGTCAACAAATATTGCATACTTTTTGGGGCAATATTGCATATTGAAATATTGCTTTAAATGTAAATTGAAAACAGATTCGAATTTATTTGTTTTAGTTGAAATAAAGTAGAGATATTCCTGCCCTGTACTTGAGTAAATGACTATCATGTTAAGTGTATTGGAGTATCGTCATAAGGAATTGTTTTTACTTTTATTTGTTGACTGTTGTTGGTCGACATGCTTAATTATGTGGCAGCCATGACTGACTGTCACAGTGTCACAGTGACTGGATGGACACACGCACACATTGACATACTCGTATTCGCTCGCGACTCGTCGTCATCTTCGTTCTGATGTGGCACGTTGGAGAGACTCGAGACTAAAGTCCTTGTTGCGCTTGTTTTTTTTTTATAGCTTGTGTTTGGCCGTTGTTGATGAGTGTTGTCGCCTTACTGTTATTGTTGTTGTTGTTTTTGTTGTTGGTCGTTTTTGAAGTGCTCCGTTGTAGTGGGTGTCATGTCCGTTTAGTTGTTGTTGCTGTTGTTGTTGTTGTTGTTGATGTTTGCCTGGCACTTTGAGGCGACGCCGCCTGCTTACTGCTTATTTATGTATGAAGGACCTTAAACTTTCTGGCAAATGAAAATGGCCGCGCACGGAGATGAAGAAGAACAAGACGAAATATATGATAAAAGCAAAGACGAAGAAAATAACCAAAGGTTTTAGAATTGAGCAACTACGAGATACTCTGCAACTATGATTTCTTTCCTCACTGAATATATTGAATAGAATATATTTTTTTAAAAATATTCAGTGTATGAAATCAAAAATACACAGTGACCACAATTTTTATGCTGTGATATAATACCTAAATCATGAATTTTAGACTCTAATTCTAATAAGATTTTCTTTATTTTGTGTATTGTTAATTTTTTTGGTCTGTCATATAGATTTTCATTAATCCTTTTTATTCCTTGTGCTCGAATTACGAACAGCTAAGAAATGGCGTAGCCACTTTTTTAATCACAGACTGCGCCGCCATTTTCTACCTACTATTTTGCAAAGTTTCTCACGTGTGTTGCTGTTGTTGTTGTTGCTTTTGTTGTTATTAAGCGTAGCAGCAACAAAAAGTTTAGAGACAATGCGAACACATTTCTAAAGCTTGACAGCATTTTCATAACCTTCGCATCCGAAAATAAGAAAAAAAAATTTAAGGTTAGAAAATATTGCTTTATTATTGTTGTGCCACTTAATTTAAAACTAGGCCAGCCTAGAAATTGCCCCTAACTAAGAGAATGATAAGGTCACAGAAGTATTAGAGCTCGCGAGCAGGTTGAAATGCTTTTAAAATGATTCGACATTTAAATGGATATTTCAAATTTTGCAAAATTTACTTTTTCCGAATAAATCCAAATATTATCTGTAAACATTTTTGGAGTTTAACAGTAAATTTATTTAATTTAATTGTTTGAAAGTCATAGGCAAAAGATTGTATAAATACGGGACTTTAAAGTGGGAAATACTTCGGCAAAAACAAATAGTGAGATAGAGAATATAAGTTTTAAGTGTTATTTTGAATGCGTGGAAATTGTCTCTTATGTTATGGCATTCAAAAATATTATCTCTATCTATGTTTTATTATATAAACTAGCTGTGTACATACAACTTTTGTGAATTATATTTTCAGTAGTCATTATCTTGATTTATTTTTGATTTTTTACTGCTTACTGGGGAATTCGAGCCAATTCATAATTTAAGCGTTTGCCTAATCATTTGGGAACTACTTACATTGTGTACTAAGTTGGCTAAGACTCTGACACTGACTGTGAGACACCTCAACACCTTGGTAGTTAAGCTGTCTATTCACATCCACTACCTATCCCCTCTTCCTCCACTATCCCTTGGACCAGCCCGTTACGTGTCTGTGCATTGAGCACCAGATGTCACATGGGGTTGGTAAAAGTTTTCGACGCTCGCAGCTTGGATAATTTAACAGAGGGACACAGATTAAGATTAAGAGTGAGAGAGGCATAGGGGTAGGGAGAGAGGGGAAGAAAGGATGTACCTTCCGCTCCCTACGTGAGATAATGCAAATTTATGGCTGGCAATTAGCGGGTCGCGAATCGTAACCAAAGCCAAGGTAATAACTCAAGCGAACGAAACGAACTTGGACTAGCCCAAAGTTTCAGCCTAATTGCAGTTGGCGAACGTGCCAAATCTCGGCCAAAAGGGAGCACCATGTGCAGGGCTTGCTCGAGCAGACAATGACAAAACCAAAATTCAGTTAGCTAGTCCTCTAACCATTAATTATCAAAGGCGGCGCGTCGCATATGTGGGCTAACTGGAGCATAAGCTACAGATACAAAGTTGCACATACACACATGCAGATACAAATATATAGATAGATACATACAAATGAACATACAGTTGCAGATACAAAACAAAGCAAATGCTGTGAATGCGGGCGTGGAAAAGAAAAAATAAACACAATCGCCGACTGAGGCGATAACTGTTGGTGGCACATGCCCCAAGCAAAAGACTACCACTGAAAATGTATCTAACAGTTACACTTTTCGCACGCAGTCACAAAGGAAACGTGATGTATCTGTATCTGTGTCTGTATGTGTATCTCTATCTGTATCTGTTGGCTACACAGCGCAAGGCATCAGTTGCAATCTGACTTCAATTCAATTATTTTAGATTAGAATGTGACTGTGTCACAAACACATGCACCCACACACAGATACTCTCACACACACACACACACACACGCATACAGTCTTGTTTCTATGTCAGCTGTCATTCATCCTTTCATATGTTCATTTTGTTGGTTCGCCGGAGAGAGACAGGCAGATTGGAAGACAGAACGCAGGATACGTGCCCCGTGACGCCTGTTTCTGCATTGACAGTTGATGCCTTGTGTCCGTCCATCAGCTGTGTGAATTTGCTTAGGTATGTGTGTGCGTCTGTGTGTATATGTGTGTGTGGGACTGTGTGTTACAGTAGACGCCCCTAAAGAGAATGGTAAATGGTAGAGTTATTGTTATTCAAACTCAGCTAAAGTTTTACTTAAAATTATACATAAATAAATTATAGCGCGTGTTCCACAAATCTTTAGAGACTTTAGGAGGATAATTGCCAAGCCTTTGAAATGTTGTTGTTCTGTAAATGTCAGAGATTTAAATGTTTCCAAGTCACAAAAATCGACTGATACAAATATAATTTCAATTTCAACCAAATTCAAGAAAGTTATGCTTCATGAAATTATTTTTATCTAGATATATTAAGAAACAATTCAATTTAATTCAATAAATTTTATATATTCTAAAATCCCAGAGAGAGCATTTGAGTTGCTTCTCTAATGTTGTTGTAATAGATTTGTATATAAGAAAATTGAATCATGCGTCATTATAAAATTGCATTATATTAAAATATTACTCACATTTAATAGTTAACTATTAATGTAATACATTTTTCAGCATTATTTCTAAGCCGTTTTGTTTGCTTGAAGTTTTATATAAAGTGCATCTATGTATCTTTTGACAGTGCATACTGAATTTTCGTTATGTTATCTATCTTTAGCTCTCTCTATACTCTCTCTACTCTCTCATTTTCCGAGTTTCTGCTGACCTCGACGTCTGTTTTCTGAGCAGTTTAAGGTGTGTGCAGCAGGTAGATACCGTTGTTGTCCAACAGTGTAGTAAAAGTGAACCTCTCGGTTTACTTTTATTTACTTTTAAACCGGTTTCGCATAGTGTAACCTTAAAAAAAAAAAATCATGAGACTTTTCCCCAGGGTAAATGTTTGCACTTCAAACTTATCGAATCATAATAAATTCGAAGGAATTAGAATTATGCATTAATTCCGCTTTGACGCTTCTTTGTGACTCATAAAACAACGCAGTTGAAATACAAGTGTATCTTAGTGTAGATATAGCTATTTTGCAGCTTATCAGCTTCTTAAATGCGGGCAACTTGGCGCGTTTTATTAAGCGGGTGTTATGATAACTCAAACAACAGACAACAGATTCATACTCACACTCACACTCATACTCATACTCAAACCAGCATTCAGCATTCATTCTCTGTGGATGCAGTAACTGCAGCTGATTGACATTCACTGCATCGCCGCTAACACTGTGCTACAAAGCATGATAAGAAGTTGAACACAGTTGTGGAATCATTTCTGAATGAGCTGGATACAATGCATCTTATGGCACTGATAAAAAAGATGTTTGTTGTTGATCGAACAAAGAATATGAGAGTTACACAGAGAGAAATAAAATCTTACTGAAATAAGATTCGAATGACGTCGAACTAAGTTTATAAACCATACTTGATATAAGATCCAATAAAATAAAGTCATAATTTAAGAGATATGATTATTGTAACAAGATAAATAATATACTCGTATTTATAGAAATAAGTGCCTAGAAAAACATTGTCAGTTTGCAAAATACTTCAAAATGCAGACTTGTACAGTTGAATTTGCAGTAGGATCGAAAAAGTTTAAATTTTACTAATGATATGAGCAGTAGAATACGGTATTTTTACGAAAATTCAATAATCGACATGTTCCATTTAAATGTTAGTGACTAATCAATTGGAAGTGTGAGTAATCTGATCTGTTGTCTACAACATTTTTAAAATAATTCAATTAATTGGGAAATGAATTTGAAGTTTGAGGTTTACAGTACAAAATACAAAGCTGATTTTATCGCTCTGTGTATTCGATAGACAGTAGTGACAATGAATTTCTTCTTTTTGTTGTCCAGTGTATGCATGTTATTATTGCTTTGCTGCCTGCCTGCTCTCTGCTCTCCGCTCCCTGCTCCCTGCTGCCTGCCTGCTTTCCTCTACCTCCTGGCGAGACGAAGCAACCCTCGGTTATCAGAGGCAATCGAATAGAGCAAGGGTCGCTCTTGGTCTCAGTCTCAGTCTCGGTCTCGGGACTTATCTAGCTGGCGGATGTTGTTGACATTTGAGGGATTTTGGGCAGCTCTCGAGCGGTCGTCGTTTGCCTGTACAGTTCAGTTGTCGAGTGAACCTCAGCTTGAACAGTTCAGTTCAGCTCAGTTTATTTGTGTTTAACAAAGTGAGACAAAGAGAGAGAAAGAGAGAGAAATGAAGCAAGAGAGAGTTACTGCATGTCTCTGTGTGTGGCTGTGTCTCTTGGGCAGCTGTCTGGCACTCAGAGAGCATTACTGTGAACGCAATGTTTCCGTCAGCCGCGTGGTGCCCGTGACCAAGCAGCGAACGGTGGTTAAGCAGGCGTCCAAGTGGACGCCATGGAAGAAGCCAAAGCAGATCACGGAGACCTATGAGACGCAGGAGGAGCAGATTGCATATAAGCTGGTCTCCGAGTGCTGCCCGGGATATCTGCAGGTGGAGTCGGGCCTCTGTGAGCCCATCTGCGAGCGTGGCTGTCCGGCCTTTGCCAGTTGCGTGGCGCCACAACGCTGCCAGTGCACTCCGGGCTATGTCTCCGCTCTCAGCCATCGCGATGGCAGCCATTACTGTGAGCCGATCTGCGAACGCAGCTGTCCCGGGGGCTCCGAGTGTGTGGCGCCCAATACATGTGCCTGCAAGGAGGGATACATGGCGACACAACCGACTGGCGATGCTGTGAGTGCTCCCTGTGAGCCAACTTGCCAGCTGGGCGATGGCTGTGCCAATGGCCAGTGCATCGATGTGGATCGCTGCGTCTGCAATGAGGGCTACCTGTGGACCACGATCACCAACAGCTGTATGTCCTTGCGCGAGGACGAAGAATCACGACTCGAGGAGATTCAACAGTTAAGGTCCAGCACCACAGAGGAGTTATCTGAGACTGCAGAAACTTCTCCTTTTGGTGTTGCTGCCGATTGTCCCAAGGGATTTGTTCTCTATTCGGGCGAATGCCGTGCCGAGATCTTTGAGAGCAACGAGTCCACGGTTAAGGACTGCCGCTCGACTGGCTGTGGGCCACATCAAACCTGCAATGAGCAGCTGGGCAACTGCAGCTGCAACCCTGGCTACGTTGAGGATGAGAAAAAGGACGAGAGCTCGACGCTTTCGTGCCATCGCAGTTTACTCGGCGATATTCTGAGCATCGATCAGGCGGCCGATGATGAGAACGAACTGAATATGTTCACCATTCCAATTCTTGGTGTCGCCTCTGGCTTTTTGTTCGTTCTCGTACTTGCTGGCTTACTCACTCGTGTGCGACGAGGCCGTGGGGGAGACCAGGACAACGACTCACAGCCAAAGGAGGCGGTACTGCAGTGCGAATTCACGCAGAAATCCTACGATGTGGACGAATGGGTGCCATAAGGAGTTCATGGTATCGGAATGGGCTGTGCTAGTTGAACTTTGATTGTTAGTTGATAAGATTATAAGAAATACATTTTATTCAGTTTATATATCAAGCTTGTCATTTATTTAAAATTTGATTCAATTCTTTTTCTGCTGAGAATATCTAATTGCTCATCCCTTTGTTTATAGATATCTTGTTGGTATACTTTGGAAACAAGAGAGAGAGAGAACTAGTGAGGGAGCGACACAGAGAGAGGTAGTATTACTCGTAACTACATATTCTCTGCTTTGTATATCTATTCTATTTTAACTTTCTCATGAGTTTCCATTGGTCTCTTTTTAACGCTCGGATGGGATCTTAAAACATATTGCATTGGTCTCATTTTTAATTGGATTTCTTTTTTAGTGGATGCAAAACTATACAAAACATATATAGAAATATATTTAAAGCACTGCTAACTTTGAAAAGATAGAAGAATTAAAAAATTGTGAAAGATTATAATAAATAGATATTTGTGAATGGTGGCGAAGATTTTTATTAATTTTAGGAAACCATTAAGACAACAGGTTATATGAGGATTCGAATTAGAGTCCTGAACACTAGTACAAGTGCTCTTAGAATTTAAATATATTTTGTGAAATTTAACGGATTTGTATTAAAAAAAGAAATCATTTTAATATGGTTCGAAAAAATTAATACAATATTTTTAGTTGTAAAAGTTATCTAAGAAAAAGATGAATTAACTGCTGCAGAGTCTCACCATGATAAGGTTCTTCTTCAATTTATCAGTTGTCTGAAGAGAAACTTAAGCGTATACAGTCATTTTTCAAAGATATGATCTCATGGGCAAGTTGATAGTAAAAATACAAAGAAAGACAATAAATAAAAGAAATTGAGAATACATACCTTATAGTACGCATGAGAACAGTCTATATAACATTTAAATACAATATGTGTTAATCTAAAATGTAGTAAAAATCAATGTTATAAAAAATAAATATATAAACCACTTCGATGAGCTATAAAATATATTTAGTGTGACCTCTGAATTGTAAAGGAAAGACTTTTAGCACCCACGCTGATAAGCTATATTTATTTACATTTGTATTCTTATAATAATTATTACTATTGTTATAAGGTTAGATTATGGAGAATATACACTAATATTATTAAAATATTTATAAAAAAAAAAAAACAAAAATGAAAAAAGAAACTTTAAAATAATTTTAAAAAATATAAAAGCGTTCCCATATTGACATTTAATCATTGTGAGAGTTTTCGAAGCAAATGCTTTTATATTTGTAGCACTTTTTTGGATATTCTTATGTATCTTTAGCTGTACTTGCAGCTGTATCTACCATATATCTCTGACAGTTACACAAAGATCTTTTAACCATAATCGCTGCACATTTATATATTTTTCGCACTAAGCCAAATGGCAAACAAGGAAACACACAGCAAAGCCCATACGAGAGCTTTAAGGTGCGCAAAAGGGAGAGAGATACAGAAAGACAGAGAGAGAGAGAGAGAGAGAGACAGATAGAAGAGAGTAAGAAGATAGCATGGAAGAGAGCCAAGCAGTGCGTGAGAGTGCGTAAACTTTGGCAGGCGTGCAAAATCTTAGAAGAAATGTATATAAAAATAAAGAAAAACAGAAAAACAACAAAAAGCAACAGCAAGACATCCAATTTCTGACAGCAGTAGCATCAACACCCCGCCCCCGCCCCCTCTCCGCAGCTACCCTTCCGTTCTGCGCCTCCCACCACCACCACCCCCACCCCTCCCACGCCTGTACATTTCCTGTGGCGTTGTCGTTGCCCTCTGAGCAGCAACAAGGATACTTAAAGCTTCTTTAATTTTTATGTTGTTTTCTCTTCTCTTTGTCGGCTCGTTGAGTGCGTCTGTGCTTTAGAGTGTGTGTGTGTGTGTATGTTGGTGTGCCTCACCCATTCTCTTTGATTGCTTTTGTGCGCGTGTGTGTGTGTGTGTTTCATGTGTATTTGTATTGGTAACCTTTGCTGGCTATGCCAACATTTTGCGTGGGACGTTGCCCAAGGACATGGACTCGTTGCTCCGTTAGCCCCGTTTGCCATTTCACTTTACTATTGCTCTGCCTCTTCGTCCGTTTCATTTTTCAAGTTCTCTTGTTCTCTCTTTGTACATACAAACACACACAGATATATAAATTTATATACATCTATATCTTTGTCGTACTGCTCATAGCTTCGTTCTCTGCTCGGCTTTGAGCATACTTAGTTATTTATTTATTATTTGTTGTTTGCAACATTTATTTTTGGGCAAACTTTAAAAAAATGTGTCAAGTGGCAGCCCAATCTGCATCTAATTGAATTAAACTTTGAGCAGAGTTGCAGTGGGTCGCATACAAAATTCATTTGTACAGGAATTGCATAAAAATTAAATAGAATTCAAATTTAAAGCTAGTAAAATAAAACTTACAATGCTTGTAGCACTTGGATATAATTTTGCCAATTAAAAGGTAGATTTCATTTATATTTACATTTAGATTGAGTTATTATGCTGTCGAAAATAACTATAATTCAAAACAAGAAATCTTTTGTACTATTTCCATATTTTCAAATAGTACAAAAGATTTCTTGTTTTGAATAATATTATTGAACAGCTTAAACAATTAAGCATATTTATCCCAGACTTATTCGTTGTTGTCAAGTCTATTAATTTTAAATTATTTTAAAATTTAATAAAAATTGCAACCAGATCTCTGCAATTATTAAATAAAGAATTTTTTTCAATGTCACAAGATGAAATTGTAACTTTTAATCAGCACATGCAAGACAGCTCTGTAAAAAATGTACAATTCAGAATCGCCTTTCATCTCTGATAACTTTACTGTTTTCCATTTTTACAGAACAATTGCAGATCTCTCTTAGTCGATTAAGTTAAGTGATTAGTCATTGTTTACTAAAAGTTACTTAAAAATTGTAGGATAACGAAGTGATAAGCTCTTGTAATTACATCAAATTTTTTAATATTATTTCAATTGTATGCGAACATATTTGAACCGAAGGGATGAAAGAAACTTTAGTAATAACCCCGACTTTGATCAAATTTAGCTTTAATCCACCTTAACTATTTACTTTACTTTAATAATTTATTAGTTGATTAATTTTAGTTAAAGTAATTTAATTATTTATTTAACGACAATCAAATTGATTTATGTATTCTACTATAAGCCTCCTTGATAGCAGAAATCAACCATATGCATTATTCAAATTTGTAAGTAAAAAATCTAAAAAATGGGATAGATTTACTAAGCGCAAAACCTCCCTCAGCAATTTGAATAAAACTAGGATTGTTTGCAAAATTACCCAAAGTTACAGCTTATTTCAGTATTTTTCTCACTACATATACTTTTTACCATTTTGGTGCTGTTATTATTATTGCTTTTATGCTTCTTTCCGAACTTCAATTTAAAGTTGCAGTGATAAAGTTGAGGTAGTTATAACTGCAACGCCCAGTTTCGTGTTGGGGAATTTCTGTGTGTACTTGTTGATGCAGCACACACACACACACAGACACACTCACACACACACACTAAGGGATTTTACTTGGTTGCATCTGCAAAAATGCATTGTCAGAAAGTAGGTCGCTCCATTTGTTGCTGCTGTTGTTGGTGTTTGTTGTTTGTTGTTACAGCTCGAAAAGGGAAAAATGCAAAACAGCAGCAGCAGCTATCAAATATTAACCACTAGTTGCACATGGCCTGCATCAGAGGCGTGCCACGCCCACTAGCTTCCAATTAACTGGCGAGTTTTGATAGCTATTTTATGCGTTGCAAGACAGGTTGAATGCGGGGAAAAGAGATGATACCAGGGATGTGGCTGCAACTTCAGTTTCAGTTTGCCACTTCTGTTTCCCGCGTCACGCCCATTTTAACAGCGCCAGTCGCAACAACAGCAGCAAAAACACAGCTGACCTATTTTTGACACACGCACACTACCACACACACAGACACTCTTACAGATTTTGAAATTACTTACAGCAATGTGAGAGAGATACACACAGATACACGCAACGCAGCAGAGCGCTGAGTGCATTGCGTATACGCCGTGTGCTGCATAGAGAAATACATATATTCTCAGGTGTGGGAGTGTGTGTGTGTCGTGTGTCTGTGTGTGTGTGTACGGGTGTATATGTGCATTTCAATAACCATGGCAAACGTTGCTGGCGTTTTTCATAATTTGCAAGCCATGTATCCTGCATTTTATTGTCAAGCTGCGGCAAGGCTACACCCACCTGCAATTAAACACACACATTCCCACACACATACACACAGAGGCAGGCAGAGAGACAGAGAGAAAGAGAGAGAGAAATTAGAGAGAGAGTGAGAGGTGTATCAGGTATCCTAATGCATGTGCCCTGAAGTATGTTAATAAGTTTCGCATTACAAATGCGCGCGAACGAGTTGAGTTGGGTTCTGTTTTATTTTTTTTTTTCCAACCGCTTCTTACAGGAAATGCTCATAAACTGCACTTTATATTAGGCTCCATATGTGTGGGCAGTGTATGCGACTGTGGATATGTGTGTGTGTGTGTGTGTGTGTGTGTGTGTATGCTGACATTCATAAACTGCCGCGGGTAAGTTAGAAAAATATTCACATTTTTATGCTAAAATATTTCTGCAGCCTGACCTAAAAAAATCGTTAAATGTTTGAAAAGCGGTTTCGCTTTTGCTCTACCTTTGCCCCCGTCACCCCTTACCCCTCTCAAAGCACCGACCCCTTGTCTGCACAGTGTGCTGCCTTTTAGAGACCAAAGTGCCCAACCCACAAAGCATTTAACTTAATGCACGTGGCACTCACACATACATACATATATACATACATAGTACATATTTCTCAAAATGTGGTTTGACAGGTTAAAATGCTTTTGGACGGGTAGAGTGCTCTGCCGGCGAGTTAGAGGGAAAAGGGGAGAAGGTGGTAAACGGTGAGGGGGATGACACTGTGGCATCTTGTTTGAGTTAAGCGAAACTTTGTGGCTCTGAAATATATCTCTCAACTAAATAAAAAAGCTACGACCGAAAAGTTTCTGCAAAATTTTAAGCGAACATTTGAAATTTAAGAAAAAACAATTTGCGAAACTGCGAAAAAATTCTGACCATATTACATATATATGTCTTTTCTAGCGACAGTCTGTTCACAGAAGTGCCTTGTGTGTGATAACCTATTTTTAAAATGCCGGGAAACTCTAACGACTTGTCAAATAAAGATCTACCTATCTATCAATAAGTGTCATCACTATATATAAAAAGTAATTTTTGCGTACGCACCTTGTACTCGAATATAGAATCTTTAAAGTGTTGAACGCAGCACAAGGCTTAAGCAGATGACCCTGTTAACATGTTGTTGGTCTGGGCTTGGACTTGGAAGCCAGTTCGGATTATTGAGGTGAAAATCTTTCAGGCTGACTGCAATTCCCAATCGATACGAGGGAACTGGGTTAAGTGAATGTTTAATGCGGACATAATGGTTGAATGAGGGCCGTTAACACCTGTCATAAAGTTAAAGCTCAACTGCATTTACAGTGTGGTAGCAAATGGTAACTCCAGAGTCCCATTCTCATTCCCCGGAATGCGTCCCGACACTCAAATTAACAATTTGCTCTGCGACTGCCTCAATTAGAAGATAAATGTTTGTGAATACCAAGAAACTCGCTGAGCCAAAAAAGGTTACCGAGTCCCTAATACACACACACGCACACACACACGCACGCACATACGCGCACACACATACGAGTATGCATATGAAATTATGCTGCAATATTTTGTAGAATATCGTGAGGAGAGCAGTGCTGGGGGAAGTGGTGGAGGGCAGGCTAAGCCACCGGGCTTGCCGGTCTACTGGGCTGTTGTGGCTTTGGGCAACAGCTGCGCGTCAAATAACTCAACTGTGCGTCGAGGCGAGCCAAACGTTGGAGAGAATGAGGGAATTGGTAGTGGTAGTGGTACACACGAAAGAAACTCTGGGATTCCGGGATAAACGCAGTCCAACTTTAATTTTATTATGTTAAAAATGTATTTTTGAAACTTGTATTCAAAACTATTTTTTACAACTATTCTTTTTTTGTATATATTATTTAGTAATTTTAAATTTTTTTGACGATTTTAATTATGATTATATTTTATACATCTCTCAAAAATATTTGTAGTTTGTCCCAAACTCTGTCAAAAGTTCGGTAATTTGGGAATTTATTAAATCATGCACGCGAATATGAAATTTTGTAGGCTTTTTTAACTATTTTAATGTTGAGTATTATTTTGTGTTAATTTAACAATAATAACCTGGATAAATACTTAAAAAAATGCATGCTTAAAACAATAATTTAAACATGAATTATGAAATAATTTGTTTTTTTCTGTGTAGTGGCAGTGGCAGTGGCGGGAAGGATGGCTATAACTTGGCTCTGTAAATGTTTGTACAGCCAACAGTAAGGATGTGGGGCATGTCGCGCATTTACACAGCACGACAACCTCGTCGCCTTTCCTTGCCACCTTGCCACGTCTAAACGAGTGCGCTGCCTGATTATTGGAGCAAAAATTAATTGAAAATGTTGGTCAATTGCCTCGCAGCCCCTCTTTCTCTCTCTCTCTCTCCGTCTCTCTCTTTCTCTCCTCTGGCGCCATCCAACTCTACTTTCCAGTCGTCAATCCCCGCCAATGGCAATCTACGCAGTCTTACACTGTGTGTTTATTCTGTGCTGCAAATTGTGTTTATTACTTTATATTATTTATCCAACGTTGCAACGAACTTTGCTCCATGCCCCACGTTGCAAGCAGCAACAAGATTTTATAAATCATCCCCCGACACAGTATTAATTAGTTTTAATGGAGTTTGATGCAAGCCGCGTATTATTGGAAAAACAGATAATGGATAATGTTGTAGCAACAGTTTATCGCCTTATTCTTATTAGTATCCCTGCAATGGGTATTATAATTTTGTATAGGAATATGCAACACATTAATGCAAAAAAACGATGTTGCTTCTTTAAAAGTCTCAATTAATCTGAAAATTGAATATAAGAAAATAATATAATAATTATTGTAGCGAATATAACATTTAGCAAAAATAATAAATCAGCCAGGGTATTTAATATTCGGGCTGCTAAAGATAGCCCTTCAGCCTTCTGTAAGTTGGACAGTTTAATAAGAAACTAAACTATTGAAGAAATTTGTGGGAAGCTTTGTTCATGGCTTGAGGCTGTTCAAGTTGCTTTTCAAGTGCTTTCTTTTGTTGCACGCTACATTATCCATTTTCTTGAATGGATTATGTAGCTTATTTTGTTAACTAATTTCACAAATTACTTTATTTACAGTTTATGGACATTTGAACAGAGCTTTAGAGAGCTTTATCTAAAAATTTATATACCAAACAAGTTTTTAATTTGTCTACAAATTGCTACAAGTTTTATCTATTTAATTAAAGTTGATGTAAAATAATAATGAAAATAAGAGATAAATCTATTAGTAATAAATGAAGCTAAATTGACGTCTACTGAGTAATATTTTATTTAGGATTATTTGCCGACTTATACTAAATAAACTCATTTTTCGGATTGATCCAAAATAAATGAAATACAAATGTGGCATTCCAGTCATCACAATGCATTTAAGTGACTGACTTTTCTGTGACTTTCAGTAATGCTGCATGTTGCAAAAAATAGTTTAACATATCCTTATTTAGTAATATGTTCACATATGTATATGTACATGAACCGCAACTAAAAAAAGCAATCAAAATCAAAATTAAATTTCGTGCAGATTCCAGCAACGTGCGGAGCACAAACACATACTACATACGTACTGTTGCCCTCGAAACTCAACACGGAGGACAAACATTAACATTTCTATGCGTGCCACAGCCTATAAGTAGGCAACAGAAAAAAATACAAAAAAAAAGTGAAACGAAACGAAAGAACTCGCAAGCAACGACAGGAATTTCCAGCAGCATCCAGGGATAATACCAGAGTCGAGCTTTTGCTGGACTCGTGACTGAGCCGAAAGAGAGCGGCAGAAAGAGAGGAATATATACATGTAGAGAGAGCGAGCAAGTTCGCGCTCTCTTTGATGTAAAAAAGGCACCAACACTAATTCAATTTGTTAGGTGTGTGTAAGAGTGTTGTGCTCGCTCTTTAAGTGTTTGTTTATGCGTGTGTTTTTTGGCTTTGGGCCTGCCTAATAAAACTCATTAAAAAAGCAGCAGAACGCCCACGCGCGTGGCGACTAAAGAGTCGGTGAAGTCCACACGGCGTATGTGGAATATTTTTACAGCTCTTCTCTAGGCCTGTGGCTGCTGCAGTTGTTATTTCTAGTTTGTTGTTTCTGCTACTTTTTATTGTTGTTGTTGCTGTTGTTGTTGTAGGTGTTGTATATTTCGCATCGTGACATTTATTTTAACTTAATTTATTTTTTGCGCCGTCGCAAATTTTGCAAATTTCCACACAATCGTTTTCCCATTTTCTGCGCATCTTCCTCCCACAGACATTTTGGGCTTTCGCTTTCGCTTTTGCGTTCGTTCGTTTCGTTTATTTGTGCATATACATATTTATTTAGCAGCATCTCCCCCTGCTAAATACCCCAACTCCCCAAATCCTTCGCTTCGATACACGCTTCCAGCTCATTTGCCGCTTCGACGACAAAATTTCAGTTCAGTTTTCAGCTCTGGCTCTGTTAATGTTCGCTGCATGCCTCCGGTGGAGGTTGTAGATTGAGGAGGAGTAGAAGGAGGAGTCGTAACAACGCCAGCTGGAGCTGGAGCTGGGGAGTCAGAGAGGTGTATAAATATTGGGCACAGTGATTGCCGTGCAATAGGCGGGAAGTGGTTATACTGAAGTGTTTGTATGTCAGCTGCTTCAAGTATCAGCGGAGCAGAGGCAGCTCGTCAGCCATTGAAAATATGGGTCAAGTTGTGTTAAAAATTAAGTCGTCGCTGTCGCAGTCGCTGTCACAGTCGCAGTCGCAGTCGCTGTTGGCGTCGCTGTCTCCGTTGCCGTCAGGGCAATCATTGCTGTTGCGCATTAAGGGTTAATCCTATTGCCTTATAGAGTACGGTAATAAATTTCTGATTATGTGCTTGTGTGTGTACACTGTACAAGTATTGGCTTGAGTGTGCATATGTTGTGCCAGCATCCAAATGGCTCCACTCTTGACCAATTTCTTGTTCTTTTCTTAATGTTGTTTTCCCCTTGGTCTTTAGCTATTTTGTGGTTTTTAATCACCATCAAAATATGCTTATTTATGATTGCAGCTACCAAATTTCATTTATGCCATGTAAATTTGGCTCTAGGGGTGTTTCGTTATTGAAAATAAAATAAAACAAGGCTTATTATATTGAATTTTATTATTTGTATTTATGTTTTCTGTTAGTATTATCAATATAATATACTATTTATACATTTTATTCATCTATTCAATTTAATATTTGTATATTAATATTTTTTTGTATTTGATTATCGTCACTTATTGTTAAAGTTAAAATTTTCCAAAGTGTATTTTTTATTTTAGTTCCTGAAAATAGAAATTTCAAGTTTTAGATTTCTGGAACATCTTTGACTGTGCCATATCTAGTTTCCAAATATTCTCTTTTTTTTACAAATTTATATTATCGAAGTCTCAAAAGATTTATTTCAACAAATCTGATTTTCAAAAAGACTAAGCATAGCTTTAGAATTGCTAAAAGATACATGATTAAAAATTGCATAAAGATTAAATTTATGTACTCAATATTGTAACCTCATTCTAAAAACTTTATTACTTGGTTTGAATGTCTTTGGTCTCTGAAATTTTCATTTTATCAATGTTTGAATATGCTGTGTTCGGCAATTAACTCTAATTTTGTTGCTATTAATGGTTTAAATATCTTTTGCAATAAACAATTGTTGAGTAAAGCTGAGAATCTGAAAGAGCCAGAAACGAAGAATCACTGAAAATGCAAAATTATAATGCATTCCTGGCATATTCATTATTTATGCGATGGCTTTCAAATGATTTATGTCGGTTTACTTGGCGACAAGCGACAGGGGAACGGCTGGAGTCGGAGAGGGGGGAGGGGCAAGTGACAGGCACAATGCAATTACAGGCGTGGTTGGGTGTTAAGGCCTGGCCGGGTAACTGGGCAAACGAATCGCCAGTTTTTAATATATGTACACAAACGAGTATATATATGTATATACAACAACAACAAGTCTGGTGAAAACCACAACGAAGAGCAGGAGGACAACATAAACAGCGACAACAACGACAACAACTTGACAGTTATTCCCGGCAAACATCGACAACGACAACGACAACTGGCAAATATTCATGAGCTTGTCATGTTGCAGCCTCAGAGATAGTATCAACATTCCTCTCAGAGCTATACGATATCCTTGTCACACCCACAACAACAATTTGAATATTTGCCCATAAGTTGTTTCTTTGCCCTATGCGTTGAAAAAGAATTTATTATATTTGAAATTCAAAATGCGATGCCGTCCAATTGTTTTATGACCAGAAGTCAGAAACTTGACAACGGAACTTTAAGGTCAATGCACCATTTAAAGAATGACACTAAGTAAAGAGACATCTTCAAATAGAATAGGAAGTGAAAATGCATTAATAATTGGACAGGAAAACCGAGACAGATGAATAGTAGAGGAAAAGGGCAATGAAAAACTGCGAAAATCAATTGAGATATTTCCTAGACAGCCTGAAATGATGAGTGTAATTGGAGAAAAAAGGGAGACAGAGAAACCATAAAACACTAAAGATTATAAAATTACAGACAAAGAGGAATAAATACACCATGGCTGAGTGTTAAAAGCAAATTCAGCACTTTTGTTTCCCTCTGCTCTGCACTGCTGACAATAGTTTATTTAACGAATCGAAAGAATGATAAAGGATTTTTTTAGTCTTTAATATCATGGGAAGAGACAATTCTGAATGTTTGTTCGAGTAAATAAAAAAAGAAGAACTCTTTAGTATTTAGAAGTCCATTTCAAAACAAAATTTTGACAACTTTAAATAGTTTTGTTCTATACAAATTTATAATATTGTAAAATAAAAAAATATACAGATTATAATAAACATCAAAAATTACTCAACAAAGCCAGATATAAACATTCAAGAGCCGCATTCCCTTTACAGACAGAAAATATAGAGAGAATTCCAGTTCAAAAATAAATATTACGCCATATTGCCCATAGTCCGAGTTTCTTTCTTAGATATGTCCACAAAAAAACACATTCAAAGCGTTGTCTGCAGAAAGATGCTATCATGCCTGGACATGCCACAGGATCCTGAGGATGCTGCTCTTTGTTCCACGTCAATTGCTGCCCGCGTCCTCACAAGCAGTAAAATTAGTGAGGGATCCTGTTGGTGGCCGTTAAGAAATCCGATAAAATATTGCTAATATAATCCTTTATAGTTAATTCGACAGGACGATAGCAGCAGAAAAGGGTTTTGCCTATTGTTATTTCTGTTGGTTTTCGCTTTTGTGTCGTCTTTTCAAACGTTGACATTTTTTTTTGTGTATGTTATCCCATTGAGGGTCAAGGGAAGTTAAATGGACAGCACAATGTTAACAGTTGGCAGCTAAGGACAGGAGAGCAGGAGTTAAAAAATATGTGGAGAAACATTTGGAGAAGAATTGTGTGCTTGTCAGTTTATATAAATATTTGCATAAATGTTTTAAGCATTGGCGATTAAATACATATTCTGAAAATAATTTATGAATCAAATTCTGCTTCATCTTGGTGCCCAAATAATTTACTTCACCATCTCAGGAATCAGTCTAAGATGTCTCAGAGGCAGACAAGAGACCTAAATGTTAACAATGCACCTAAACGGCATTTAAGCTGCAATAGGACTTGCCAAAAAAGAGGAAATGAAAAGAAAATCCAAAGAAAGCGCAAAGCAGATGCCAACGAAAAATGTCAGAGGACAAACTGAGGACATTTTATACTATTAAATTTGTTGAAATTCCACTTGCAACTGAGGGACATTCAATGGCTCACTTAACTGCGATTTTCTGACTAAATTTACTTAATTTCGTGCTCAGGGGAAGCGATTAAATCTTATATCTAAAAATATGAACATTACGCATACGCAGCATGTTTCAATGCAGCTACAAATAATTCTATTGCATTATTGTGCATGTTTGTGTATTTTTATCTCTCACTCTATTTGTCTTTCTCTCTCTACTACACTCTTTTCTGCGTCATCAGCAAAACTGGTAGCCACAGGCCTTTCACAAAATCGGGGGGGAAAATATGAAAACATTTTGCTCATTTTCGGTATATAATATTGATGTATGGAATTTCATGTAATTTCATGAAATTTATGCGATGGCCGCCGCACGAGTTGTGTGTGCATAAAATGGACGCCATTTTCGCATATTCATTCATAGTATAGAGCAAAGATAAACAAGGACCGACAGTCAGAGCGAAAGAAAACAGATACAGATACAGATAGAGAAAGAGAGATAGAGAGAGAGAGTGCTGTGGGTAACTGACCGCGTCGCATTGCAGATAAAACAATTTTTGAAGGCAACAACCGGCAGCCAACTTTCGACTGAAGCGTGAGCAAATTAATTTTGAATCGTTGAAACAAAAAAATAAATAAAAAAATAAGTGAAGTGTCGAACAGTAAGCACAATATTTTTAAACATATTCGACTTATAGACGTATCCTTGAGTTATCAGGCTTCTCTTCTGAAACTTCGAGTTTAGTAAATATGTTTAAATGCATGCCAGAAAAATTAAGACAATTTTTTCATCTGAAACTTTAAACAATAATAGTTTATTTGTTTAGAAGTATGCCAAAATTAAAGTCAATAAAATCGAAAAATTTAATAATTTTAATTTTCACAGAATCAAAAAATTATAATTATGGCATAGTTTTAGTCTCTGTGTCTCGTACATGACTATGAGGGTAACAATACCGGAAAATTAAATTAATGCTAGTGGATTTCTGGTCTATCACATAGCACATCGATAGACTTTTATCAGTTTGAAAACTAATCGATCTGAATTATTCATAAATGAGCGATTTCTAAACATTTTCTCCCCCAAATATTTAGAGATAAAAAGTTTAAATCACATTTCCATTTCTTTTAGTTTTGAAACTCAAACATCAACTGACACCGACAAATAAAAACTTTGACAGCATCTAGTTATCTCTCAGTCTTTTTCTTTTGCAGTGTCTCTTTCTCTCTCTCTCTCTCTCTCTCTCTCTCTCTCTCTCTCTCTTTCTCTCTCTATTGATTTAAAGCCACAGCTGCAATAGTGCTCGGCCTTTAAAAACAATTTGTACTTTGACCAATTTTCTTGTGTTACAAACTGTTACGTTGCAACTTAGGGCAATGTTTTTGGTTGGTTTTCCTTAGTATGAAATTGTATGCAAGTTGTAACATGTTTTGTCATAAATATGCATAAGCCGATGTCAAGTGTCCTGCCCAAAAAGGAGATGCCATTAATGCCCCGCACATGTCCATCAATGTCCATCAATGTATGTTCTGCACCGTAAACACAGTTTCAAAAATTTACTGTTTGCATTGGCTGGGATTCTGCAGCTGCTACTTGGCCATTTGGCCACAAATGGGCACTCATAGGCATACACACACACAAACACACACAAACACACACATACACACACACACACATGGAATGCATAAGGCGTGCAGGATACACTTGTGCATTTATCGTTTTTCATTCACATTATTTATGAATGCTTAGAGCAAAGACTGATTTGCATGCAACATTATTCTCCTCTCTCTTTCTCTCTCTCTCACTCTCTGTCTTGCTCTTCCTAGCTTTTACTCTTCCTGCCTTGCAGCAGCTGGAGAAATTTCCATGACTGATTAGCATGCAAAATGTTTGGGTTTATTGTTTTAGCAAAACTAATTAGTTTGAGCAGTAATTGATTCTTCCCCCTACTGTCTTCCCACCCCTCTCATATATGTATATGTATTTATATTCCCATTGAGGAATCTGAAATGATTTTCATGAGTTTCAAAACAATTTACATTCCCATTTGTAATGGCCCAAGCTTTGATTAAGTCCCAAAATTAGTAATTTAATCAACATGCAATTGTCATAAACTCAAGTTGCCTGTGACCAAGTACAACTTCACATGACTATATGCATATGGATAATAGCCACATAGATATCTGTACTCCCAATGTAAGGGCCACAAAGACTCCTACTAAAAGCGTTTTGGTGTTTTTGGTAAACTTAGGCAAGAGCAAATCCGTTTTCGGGATCTGGCAAATACTATGAGCTCGTTTTGTAATTTAAAGCAACATAATATGAATTATAAATGACGGGTATCTCAAGCCATAATTGTAATAGCTATAATTGTGATTAATATTTCATGTCCAAAATAATAGAGATATTAACACTGAGTAAACAATCTATAACTGAGATATATTAACATTATGAAAATATATAACATTAAAACTCACTACAGAACTTAAGCAAATCAAATTTAAATTAGTTTAATAAATCCTTAAATGACTGTAATTATTAGTTATTAATTATTAATCATAAAATGTATTTTTTACTTTTTACAGCCTCTTTACATCAATAAGGATCAACAATAGCGAAGGGCTACAAAGCACTGCCATCTAAAACTGCATACAAATATAATTGAACAATACTCACAACAAGAAATGCAAATTACAAAAACAAGAGTAACTATCAGTAATATGGAGAATATGAATAAACAATAGTATTGTATATATACAATTAATAAACCAAAAATTAAGCTAGACAATTAAATTTTACAAAAAGCTAACCTTTGTGGCAAATCATCGCAAAAACTGACAACTTGGTAAAGGACTTCAACATAAAATATAAAAAAGATATTAATAATTCTTAAAAGAAAATAAAATAATAATAATAATGATTTACAAGTCGCTCTAACCAGCACATTGGCTGAAGTGGAAAGTTAAACTATAAGACAAGAACAAAAGAATACAAGAAAATCACTCTTTGGGTTGTAAGGGAAAGAACAAAGAAACCAAAGTAAGAAGGAAAACAATATAAAGCAACAACCATAATAATAACATTGCAGCTAAAGGAAAACAATAAAACATATACTCGCCATATTGAATAAATAATATAATAAAAATCCCAACAAGCAGCAAAAGTTGAAAATTTTTGTAAAATTAAGAGCTATTAAGAGAAGTTGTCGAAGCATCAAAAAAAAAGCGAGTGAGAGAAAGAGAGAGAGAGAGAGAACGAGAGAGACAATGTAAGCCACAAGGAAAATTGAATAAAGGGGAAAAACAGACAAAAAGTTATTAAAAGCAGCTGCAGCAGGAAAAGAGAAGTAAAAAGGAAGCAAAACAAAAACAAATATACGCAACGTCAGCAGCAAACACCGAAGAGACTATGAAAAATGCGCAACTGAAGCTGAGTGAAGTTGACGATGATGAGCTGTGGCTGCAACAACAGCAAAACCACCAAAACCAACAACAGCAACAACAACGACATCAGCACCAGCAGCAACAACCAGCGTTTAGATTAGCACACAACAGAAACAAGAGCAACCAACCAACTCAACAGCAACTAAAGAGCTTAAGTACAAAATACCACAGCAAGAATTCAGAAGCAGCAACAACAGCAACAGCAACAACAGCAACAAAAAAAACACATCATGTAGTCAGCGTGTCAAGCGACAGTAGCCAGCAATATGTTGAACGAGCCTTGCAGCAACATCAGCAGCAACAGCAACAGCATTTAGACAGCAACATGTTGAGCCCGGCCGGGGCCGGTAGCAATCAAGCAACACAAATAAACATAAGACTGTGCGTACGCAAGCGACAAAGATTACGTCGGCGGCGAAAAAGAAAACCAATAGCAGCAACAACAGCAGCAGCAACATTTAGCAATAGCAATATCAGCAACAGCAATCAAAGCATCACCACAACAACACCAGAAACAGAAACAACAACAGCAACATATTGGTCGGCCCGCAGCAATGACAACAGCTTAAACATATTTAATGGCATTTGGTCAATAAGTGTTGGCATTGTTCTGCATATGTTGCTGACGGCACTGAGGCTGCGGCAATTGCAGCTGCAACTACAACAGCAAGCAGTAACAGTGATCACAGCCATTGCTAAAAGCAGCACCAACGCCATCGTTTCCTACGCAGCGGCAATTGCACTGCAACTACAAAGTTGTAAGCGTAGTAGCAACAGCAACAGCAGCAGCAGCAACAGCAACAGCAGCTGCTTTTTACAAATAATCAACGGACTTCATAAACACTCATGGATATTTTTATTGATATATTTGAATTTATCTGCTAAAGGTAAGTGGTGCTTCAGAATTATCCGATTATCAGATCCAAAGCAAGTGCAACACTTGAGTGGCAGCAACAGCAACAGCAACTGTCGCTGTGGTGAGTGTTGCAATTGTTGTTGGCACAACCACTTGGCAGCAACAGTTGCCTCACAAGTCCCCGTATTGTTTAGCTGCACGCCAACAGCAACTTCATAATGCACGCCGCCAACATATTGTCACTTTGACACATAAAACCACTCAAGGGTGGGACAATATTCTTTTCTTTGCTTTTTTTTTTTGCCGTTTGTTAGTTGTGACATTTACGACAGCTTCAAGTGAAGCATGTCGACAACAACAGCAGCAGCAGCAGCAACGGCAACAGCAACAGATCCGACCTCAGTCTCAGACGCAACCTCAGCCGCAACCTCTGCCTCTGTCTCTGTCTCTGCTTAACTGTCTATGGCACTTGAAAGCGTCTGCGCCTAGGGCTTGTTTTTGTTGCCGTAGTTGTTGTTGTTGTTGCTGCAGTCCTTTTTGTTGTTGTTACTTTCACGGTGGCAACTAAATCGTGGCAAGCCGCATAAAGGCACCGGTTGGGTGGTTGCCACCTGAATGAATTGTGTAGACAGTTTAAACCCCTTAAGAGTTTGAAATAATGCACTTTATATAATAGTATTCCCTTAAATGAGATGTAAAATAGGTGCAGAATGCTCCTCAATACATAATCTTGATCAGAACGACCACCTGGATCTACTTATTTATCCCTCTGACGTTCTGTCTCTCTATTTCTATGCAAACTTATTTTGAATATTTCAGAACGGATCGCTGTTTTGTAAGGTTGAAAAATCAACATTTGAAATGAAATTCTTATTTAATTTCATAGATTGTATGAAACTAAAACTACAATATTTCTCTGCCCTAATTTTTAAAATTAACTACATTTTTAGCACCAAAAAAAAAATGCAATTCTTATAAATACTCTAACTAAATTTAAATTTCACCTATTGCATTCTAATTTTTATTTAAAGCCTCAACTATTTGCTAGATATTAGAAGAGCCTGAAATTACTTTTTTCAACCCGAGCCTTTTATTCAGAAGTTGATTCGGATTGGTTTCGAGGTCGCTCGGTTCATGATCCGGTTCATATAGCACGAAAACTGTTTAAAATACTGACAACTGTTTAAAATAATGACAATTAATTCACAATGCTCCAATAAAAGCCTTTTAAAAATAGATTATGAAAATATTTTTATTTGTTGCATGTTGTTCTTCGTCGTTTATCTGCAGAATTTAGCTCGTGAAAAATATTTGTCGCAACAATTTTAAGCATATGCAAGTTTAGTCTGGTTTATTTGTTCCCATGCAATTCCTTAAAATGATAAATTCTCTTCCCTGACAAGGATATTTTTAGAGTCGCGAGTTCGAGTAAACCAGAATATGTATAACTCTAATGGCTAAAAGCACACCTGCCGACGCTGTTGGCTGCCACTTACACATATTGGGGTTATTTATGGACGTCTACAGGCGTCACGAGGGTAGAGACTAGGTGGATATGGGGCTGGAAAGGGTATGATCACATTGGCAGCAGTTGCAAAGTGCTGCCTTGTTGATTCGCCTCCCCCTCGTTGTTGCTGAAACTTCTGTGCATTGGCGTTGAATAAGTCGTTGGGCTTTGCGTGTCGTGGCTGTTGCCAGCTATGAAAACACATACATACCAACTCATTATGCACAGGTATGTATTGCATGTGTGTGTGGGGGCAATATCTTTGTCTCTGCAGTCGAAGTCCTGTTGTCCCTTCGTCCCTACCTATATTCCACAACCGAAACTGTGTCTGTCGCTTCGGCGAGTTCATGTTTCATGCAGGCAACGTCGCTGCCCATGTGCGTGTGTGCATGCTTATGATTTTATGGCAACACTTCCGTTTCCGTTATGCCATATTGTACTACACATTTATATGTAACTACCCCTGTAACTACCAGCAACCCCCCTTCCGCAGTCAGCGTTGCCAACGATAATCAGATTTAAACTTTACACAACGTCAACGTCGCTTACATCGCTGCATATGCATGAATTGTGTGTGTGTTTGTATGTGTGTGTTGGTGTTTGTGTTTGTGTTTGTGTGAGTGCGTTTGTGCCTTAGCTGCCCTATGACATCGCTCATACGCCCCGTTGGCCAGCCAAGTGCCCCTGTTATGACGTTTATTGCTTCGAAAAGCTTTTTGGCATGCTTCAAGACTTTCAAGACTTTGGCCATTTGACAGCCAAATAAGCAACCAAGTTGATTTTAATGTTTTTTGCTTATGTCCATGTCAAAGAAGCTGGTAGAGTGTGCACGTAAAGGAAATTGTTAGCCTTTTAAATAATAATTTCTGCTATATCTCAGAAATCTTAGAAAAAAAGGCGTAAGGCCTTAAAAGTATACTTTTGTAAATGTGTATGGACTGCATTATGTAATAAAGTTCGCAGAAATGAACTTAATGAAATGAGTGGATAGGCAAATGTAACTCATAAAATTTGTTAACCTTTTAAAGAACGTCCAAGTAGTTTCACATGTGCTATACTTTAAGGTTTGCTTAGGTTTTTTTAATTTTTATCTTTTAGGCTACATTATTGCAGTTATTATACTATTTCTAAATTTTTATAGTAGTGCAAACGCTTCAATTATGAATTTAAACATATAAATATTTATATGCGGTATGTCTAAAACTAGTCCCGCACTTTTGAAGCTATCTAGATGTATTACATTTTCGGTGTATTTTTTTCAAAGCTTGGTTATTGATGCTTCCATTACGTAAGCCAATCATATTTCTGGGTTTCTGACATTTGATAATTCATTTTTCATTGCTCTAAGGCCACACACGTATTTCAAATACCATTCAGTGTGACGCTCTATCAATCTACATACTATGTATTCGATCTGTCTCTCAGTCTAAATGTCATATGCTTTTTTATCATTAGCTAAAGGGTTACACAAGAAAGAAAAACAGAATGTCATGCCAGCCATTTGCATTAGCAGAAACAGAAATACACACAAAGATACATATATGCCCATCATGTTTCTATGTATGTATTGGTTGCTCCCTCTTCTCCTCCATTTGCAACTGGCATAAAATGGAAACAGCAGCAGCAACTTTTCTGTGCTGAAATCAATCATTAAATATAATAGCATTCATAATTTCAATAGTGGACACAGGCATTTGATTGATAGCCTGCCCAGGAAGTTGCCAGCCTCCAGTTTATCTACCCATTATTTTGCAGCATCGGCTTCCTCTCGTCCCTCATCTTCTCTCTGTTTCCCCTGTTGTTTATTGATTTGTATCCATTTAAGAATAGCATTAGAAGTATAGCAGAAGGGAAACCTAGAAAATTAAAGTACTTAGTACTTTTGCAAGAGAGCTCTACAGTGAAATCTTAAATAATATTTTCATGTTGTATTCTTGTTGTTAGAGACTTCAATTATGTGTTTAGCACCTCGACTCGAAGCAGAGTATTTTCAGTGCACTTTTGTTGTTACTTTTTCCTAAAGTCACAAATGGATTAGGACGCTGTCGCTGGTCTCTCGTTGACGAAGGAGAAGTTGACTTTGTGACGCCAATTTAAAATCAAAACTCTTGTCCATCGTAAGATATTTAAGGGTATGTATTTTCTGCAACCCTTAGATAACTGGTGGTATTTTTATTGCACAAATTAAGCTTTGAATGTTTAAGCGTCACCTTGGCGCTATTAAAATGCTGAGCTTCGTCTCATCCTCTTGCAGCTCCTCTTTTTTCACCGCAGCCATTGGCAGGTGCTCCCCGCCGAGCTGAGCTGAGAGGAGGTCAGCAGCCACATGGCCTCTCAGACAGCCCATCAAGTCTAACGAGTCGAGCTCGGCTGTGGCCATCTACTACCTCTCTCTCTCTCTCTCTCTCTCTCTCTCTTCCTTACTACCTCTCTTTCCCCCCATTCCTCCCTCACATTTATAGCCCTGCCCACTCTTTTGTATCGGTTTTAGCCGCTTAAGTGGTTTGGCGCCGCGTCAGTTTCCATTTCGCTTTCAATTTTTAATAACAACGGACAGCAGGATAGCCAACTGGCGGAGTGCTTGCAAGTATTTAGAAGGGTATTTAGAAGGGTATTTCAACTATATTAGCAGGCATGACAAAATATTTAAAAGTGATACTATCTGGCAACTCGTCTGCTTAATAACTTCGCAAAAACATTAATAATATTGATTTTATTTTCAGTCTTAAATAAAAATTTAAAAATAAAAAAATATATGCTTTACATTTTTTATGTAATACTTGTAAATAATAATTAAAAATTCGTATTATGTAAAAAATTTCAATCTGAACATTTTAATTCACATTTATTTTTTCTTCTTTATTTTTCTGTTAAATAGTTTCGATGGTATAACATTAATATTGAGTGCAATGTCTGCACTTAGGGTAATATAAAAGTGACTTTTAGTAATAAAATAGATCCTTGTAGCAAAGTTGTTGATGTTGCTTATGCTGTTGTGGCTATAATTGCTTCTGCCCTTTGTAGGCGACTGCATTTTCAAACCAAATTTGTTTCATTTTATTTTTGGGCTCATTAAATTGGCTTCTGCCTTGCGGTCGTTCTATGCAACTGACTTTGTCTCATCCTTATGCAAAGGCACGGTCACGTTCTGTCTGTTGTCTTGCTGTCCAATATCGCAGCTGTTGCCGAATTTTGTTTGTTTGTTTTTATTTTATTTTTTTTTTGTTATTTTCTTTCTTTGTGCTGTGCTGACTTTGTGGAATAGCAATTACTTTTTCATGCTTCACTGCAATAAAATTGCAATTTTATGCGGGCAGCCGCAAAGCAAGCGAAGCCGAACAACAAGAAAGAAGCAAACTGAATTGCGAAATAAATATGGACTGTGAACGGAAGTGGAGCCATTGAAAAGGCATTTCCAAAATAAAAGCAATTTATGGTGTCTGCCACCAAAAGTTAAGGCCGCAATAGAGGTCATGACAACAGCAGTTAACTGTCTCTTCATGTGAGTCATTACTAAGCGACTACTGTAAAGTGAATAAAGCTTAGTAAATAAATAAATCGACTTTATACGGGATACATTTCAATTGCATCTGCATTCCAGTTGAACTAAAGTTATTTGCATTCAAGCGTCAGCCTGCATATTCATTAGTTCAGTTTCCTGTTGCAGCTTTGCCCGAGAAAGTATGCTAAACTTTTTCCCCTTTCTCTCTCTCTCTTTCGTGCTGCTGCTAAACAATGCATATAGAAAGTGTAACAAACAAAAGTCTTAGTAAAAGTATATGCATATATATATATTTTTTTTTAAATTAAAATACAAAATATTTTTTATCCATCTCTCTTCCTCTGTGACTCCTTCCCTTTTACACCGCTTGAAGTATTTGTTTTATTATTACATTCATTTTGACACTTCATCAGACGTTGGCCCTGTTTTTTGTTTCCAATTTTTTTCATGCTGCTCCTGTTTGCTTTGTGCTCTGATGTCAATGCTTTGCCTTAAAGGCTTAGTGCTGTCGTTGCTGCTCTCTGCTGCCCCTCCACCACCACTCATTGTCAGCCAGCTCTGCTCGTTAGCTGCCACGCCTGTGTCCTCTGCATTGTGTTTAAGAATTTTTAATTTTTAATGCAACTCAAACGCGCGAGAAAAGAATGAAATATGCAAACGTGCAAGAAATTGAAATAAAATAATTTCCTTTATCTTCCACACAATCCGCCTAGTGCTCGCACAAAAAGTCTGCGAGTCTGCCTGGAAAATGACTAAGGGCGAATTAAAACTATGTAAAAAATTTATGTGCATAATTTTTGAGATGTTCATTTTGTATGTAAATCGTGAGGCATAACATTTAGCGAGTGGGAAAAGGCGAATGCAGTTTATTTTTAATCTACCCTATGGTAAGACAAAACGTGCAAGTGTCTGAAAAATGTAAAAAATACACACTTTAATTTATGTCAGTAATGGCGCCATTTGCTAAGAAAACTTGGATATTTAACCATACAATACTTTCTCAAAAATGAGTCAATATAAATGTATGTATTCTAATGATTAAAATTCAGTAATCTTAATTTCTTTCTAATATTTCTTGACTACCGACTATTATCTGATCGTGATGCAGTTTTTAATGCAAATCCGGTGTATAGTATTTGCATAATAAGTGTAAAACTCAATACTGAAGTTGATTTATAGGTCGGAGATAATTGTCTAAGACGATTGCATATATGTTTGCAAATTTATAATACGTTAAACATATAATCAATCAGGCAAAATATTTAAATTAATTTTAAGTAACTAAATCCTTAACTGAAGTAATGATAAGTAGCTTACGCCGTTCGCAAGAACCATTTAGATTGGAAACTGCATTATAATCGAAAGCAACTAAAGTGCACTTGAAAAACAAAATGCGCCAGCTTTGAAATCAATAAGCTATTAATCTTAATTGCTACTGAAAATAATCTCATGAAAATGCATTACATAATCGACCCTCCGGCTCTTACTGTCTCTGACTCTCGTCTCGTGCTTTCTCACTCATTTTATGAAAATTCAGTGAGTTATGGGGATATTATCTAAGCTGTCTTCTCTCTCTCTCCCCCTCTCTCTCTCTCTATCTGTCTGACTCTTTTACACATTTTTGCATTCAGACGCCACAAGTGGCAAATTACTAAAAATGAATCCTTCTGCAATTTTCTTGTATTTTTCGTGCCACCACTCGCCTCACTCTGCCCCACTGAGCAAAGCCGACACTTACTGCTACTTACCAGCTAGATTTTCGCTATTCTAATAATAGATTGTGGCATGCCACAAAAGAAACTTGCAGCACTGAAGCACACTCGTGACTCTGCCAAGGAATTGTCTGTCCCAATACTGAAGACTCTTAAGAAATTATCAAATTGAAAGATATATACATAGAGACACGGAAAGAGAGAGAGAGAGAGATAGAGATAGAGAAGAGGAGAGAATATGCTTTACATCGTTACCATTCTTCGTTTTTCTTTGTCGTTTGCGTTGCATGCATAAATAATTCGACGATAACGATTCAGCAATCGGCAGACAAATAACGAGGCGTATGAGCGTTTTCTGCTTTCTCTCTACTACAAGGTATGTGTGCGTGTGTGTGTGTGTTTGTGAATGAGTCAATTTATTATCGCAAAGAAAACGAGCAGTCCAACCCTAGAAGAAAACAAGAAAATTTGTATGTTAAAAACTTTTGGTTCAATAAAAGTTTCCCATTGTTATTTGCAAGCCAGAACAATGGGAAGACAGAGGTCGACAGGAGGGGAGAGAGAGACAAGCAGTCGCATAGAGACATATGGGGAACAAAAAGAGCAAGCCCAGAAAGAGAAAAGTTTTCCTGGGAAACCCGCATGTTCAGATAGAAACAGAAACAGGAACAGAATCATTTGGCCAAGTTGCAAAACCAAACCAAAAACTAGTAAACTTTTGCATATCATTAAACTTCCAGTCACTTCCCTCTGTCTTAGCATCGACCTCACCCCTCATTCTATATAGTTTTGTCTCTTGTTCCATTTGCCACACGAATTATTGATGTTGATTTGCGGTGCTTTTGTGAATTGACAAACACTTGCAGCGACCCTCTATTCTCAATTCCTTATCCGTATCCTTCTTGTCCTCCCTCAATTCAATCTTTATCAATCTCGCACAGTTTGATCTTTACAAGTGCTGCACTCAAAGTTCTGCAAACTAATTTAAATTTTATCTTTTGTTTTGTATCAATTGCAGTTTGCTTAGCAGGATATCATGAGAAGAGACTGTTACATGATCTTTTGGATCCTTATAATACACTAGAACGTCCGGTTCTCAACGAATCGGACCCGTTACAATTAAGCTTTGGTTTAACTTTAATGCAAATTATCGATGTGGTAAGTACACAATTTTAAATACTACGAATATTATAGTTGATTAAATTTAATTATTATTAAAGACTTTCTTTTGAAATTCTCTTGGTATAATATCTATTCGTAGGCATTAAATCTTTTCTGTATGCATAATCATTATACAGATTTCTCAGTCTCTTAAATTACTCAACTTTTCTTTAAGAATCTTAAATCTGTGGGCAAAATTCTTCATTCAAAGCGAAACAAAGCGAAGGTGACAAAAACTGATGACACCATTTTGTGCACTGTGCATGAAAAGTGAATTGCCAAGAAAGTGAAATTTTAATTATTTGCTTATGTGTGCAAGGGTGTGCAAGTGTATGTTAGTGTGACAGGTGCATATGTGTTAGTGAGTGCTCCCTGAATGACAGGTTGGCTCGAGTTCTCTTCTGGCTGACTGGATGACTGGCTGACTGGATGACTGGCTGACTGGATGACTGGCCTGGATGCAGACAGGACGCACACATCCTGCCCGACTGCCAACCTGACTGCCAGGCAGTGTCGAGTAAATTACATGCAACGTCATGTGCAGTGTGGCATTTGGCTCATTCTCACCTTTAGTCACTGGCGTGGAGAGAGAGTGGGGAGGGGAGGGAAGCGGGGGCTTAGTGTTACTATGGAATTGCATGTTGCATTCATTGGGGCAAAGTTTGTAATTTTTATCTCTCTTCTTCTCTTCAGCGCTGTGCTGCGTAGAGGGCAGCAAAAGGTGGTCGCTACATTTGTGTACATGCACATCAACTTTTGCGTAGCGTTTGCTTTGTTAGTGAGACAACCTCAATTCATATTAGATTTCTATATGTGAGTGTGTATGTGTGTGTGTGAGTGTGTGAGTGTGAGTGTGAATGTTGTTTGTTGCCTGCCAACCAGTCAGTGTCCCGACCAAAGTTGGGATTCAGCAAAATGGAGCGCACAAACAAAAGACTCTGCGCCTGAAAGCATAAAACTAAAAGAGGCAAGAAGAGAAGTGGAGGAGAAAAGGGAACGTGCCAAGATTCCCTGTCGGACCCGAACAAATTCTATACCGTAAGGGAACATTCATGTAGTAGAGATCACTTTTTTTACAGATTCGTTATACTCTATTCACTCTTTCATCAAGCAATCCCTATATCAGAGTCAGTTACGAATTCTGCGGGATGGAATCTGGATTATTTTCAGAATAGTGCGTGGAATTTGTCGCTGACCAGGCTGCAGGTATTTCGTAAGCCTCAAGGATTTCGTACAGAACGTTCATCAGCAAATCTGTAGAGTTTTCTGTACATCGGGACTGACGGGGTAGGCCAGCTGGTCGTGCTGTGGGGCGGGCTGGCAGTGGGGCGGGGCTGGAGATTTGCTGCTGGCACGAAAGAGGCCTAGAACTGCGCATTCACTGACGCGTTAAAAGTCACACACTGCGAAAATACTGCAAAGCATTCACAATACACACACCACACACACACAGACACACACAGACACACACACACACACACAGACACACACATGTGGCATGCAAATAAAATGAATAAATAAAATTTGCACATGTGTTGTTCACACCTGCCGCAACAACACATAAAAGTTGGACTCAGAAATGAAGTGTGAGTTGCTGTTTTTATTGTTGCTGTTGCTGTTGCTGCCACAGCTCGTGCGAAATGAAGTTGAAAACGAATGAGGCACAATGCGTTAGACTCAGTTGTTTGTTGTTGCTGGCGTTGCCAGTAAAAACTGCAGCACGCACACTCGAAACGCAGCAGCAGCAACAACAACTGCAGCAACAACAGCAGCAACAGCAATTAAAGTCAGTATACTGAGCATAAAAACTAAAATCGGGTCATTTGGTTACAGTGGAGCCCTGTCTGGCTGTTAGCACGACACCCTGTGAAGCTTCAGGACACAGCACCAATATCAAGTCAACGGAATTTTATGTTGCTGTTGCTGCTGCTGCTGTTGCTGGCCCTTAAAGTTTATGTTGCGTGCAACATCTCGGAGAGCAAAATATGTGGGTTGGCCAGAGCTAAAGTCCTTAAAATTTTTATTCAAGGCATAAAATGCGAATTGTTTAGGTGTGACATGAGTCTTCATTGTGTGTTTGATAATGTGTTCCAATTAACTAAGCCATCAAGGAGTCAACTTTTTAACTATTCCCCGTTAAGTAAATATTTTAATTTGAAACGCGATTATAGCCAACGAAATGAATAACAAAAACATATGTGACAACAAATCAATAAACAAAAAGCTGTTTATATTTTTTGTATGGTTTCTTTTATAGCAATGTAACTTTACAAATAATTATATTAGCTAGCAATGTAGAAGGCAGTCCTCCAAAATATACAGTTTGCATGCAAATTTAGCTACGAGTGTCCGATCAGTTCGTTATTAATACGCAATAGATTATTACTAATGGAAATGCTAAAGGAAGATGAAATATATTAAGAAGTTGGATTCCAGCTGAAATTTAATCGAAATTTCTTTCAATCAATGTGTATTGAGTTGTCTCCGAAATATTCCTTTGACGTTAAAAATTGCAAAATTACGGAATGCGGAATATGTTCCAGTCGGAACACACTACGTCAAAACTATGATAAGATATTGATACTCGATGTTGCATGATGTGAAAAAATTTATAGAAGTAGCGTAGGTAATTTAAAGAATATGTAACCCTATTTAGCATGTTACTAAATGCATTAAAAGATGTCTTAGTTTTATTTAATTCAGAAGCTGCAATCATAGGAAATTGCTACATTGCAAGTCTTCAATAAATCTTGCAATTTTCAGCGATTCGCACCCAATTCAAACACATTCAACACACACTTATTTACACTTGAGTGTAAAAATATTTATGCACATTTCCTTCATTTCTTTTTAAGTTTGCATCTCCCTCTCTTTCTCTCCATCTGGATGTGTGAATAATGCCAATGCCATTATATTTCCCCCGGGATATTGAGGCATTTGACACTGGCAATATTTTAGCTGCTAACTGCACTTGCAGTTGCATTTGCATATTTTACGAGTTCGCTGAATGCAGGAGGAGAAGAAGTAGAAGGAGGAGGAAGAGCAAGAGCAGAGAGGTTGGTCTCAAAGCAATTTGAAGATTTAACACCTGACAGCTGCTGCAGCTGCTGTTGGCAGTTGGGACTGGGATTGGGATTGGGGGCGTGCCAAGGACACGAGGCCAAGCAGCGTTGTCTCAAGAGCAGCAGCAATTCAATTTAAGGCAGCTCCAAAACTGGAAACTGGAACTTGTGTGTGTGTGTGTGTGTGTGTGTGCGTGAATCCTGACGCTTGCGAGCGTAAAGCATCATCAATTCAGCTGCTTATCAGTGAGACAGTCAACGTCTCTTATCTGTCAAGTTGCCAAGTGATTAAGCTTTAAGCATGCCAAATGGAGCTGGGATCTGTTATGTAGTAAAGCGAGCGTGGCGAGCCATGGCATCATCAGGACTCGCAAGGATAATCGCCGCTCTGCTATTCGCAATGCATTTTTATGGCATGTGCTTGAAACAGTGGGCAAGCTTATGTCATAATTGCACCCCTGGGAGGTCAACTGTTAAAGGACATACGGCGAAAGCGAATTGCGAATGCGAATGCAAATGCGAATGCAGAGTGCAACAATAAACGACAAAGCAAAATGAATCCAGCTAACAATGCTTTTGTGAGGCGCAGCATGAAATTGCATTTGAATAAGTCACAATCTGTGTACCCTCACACATAAGTATGTGTGTACACTCACATGTACATACACCTGGTGAGAACTGCAAACAATGAAAGGCGTCGCAACGCAGCTGCCCTGAAAAGTATGCTATGAATTTAATACTGCACACCTTTGTTTACCTGTTGGCATGGACAACGACGACGGCGACGACAACGACAGCGATGTTGCTCAAATTAGAATGTTATCATGTTGCTGCTTGTTTGCAACTGGAACCCGTTTCTGCTCCTATTTCAGCTCCTTCTTTGTCCATGCAGTGTCCGTAACAGTGTTCACCTAATTCCATATTCAAGTCAATTTTGACATCGTTTTCGCTTTGCCATCTCTTGGTTCAAAGGAACCACAGAGATCTATTTTCTAAGGGCCATGCATGCACATATTTCGTCAACTTAAATAGGACACCTTAAACACACACTTGCAACATGTTGGCATACTTTCATCGCTTTCAATGCATTTGGCTTTGGATTTCATTTGTGTGGGAGTGTTGCAGTTGTTCTTCAGTCACTTTCCCTTTGATTGATGTTGCTGAATGTGCAAATGACTGCGTGTGTGTGTGTGTGTGTGTTTGTATTTACGCTGTTGCTTTCAAATGTAAAAGTTTGTACAATGTTGTTGTATCCTTGTCCAGAGTGTTGCTCAATGGCCTGCGCAAGTGTCTTCTCAAATTGGGACAGCACTTCGAAACAAATGACAGAACTCCACTCAACTAGCGAAGGAACCATCAACCATCCATCAACCTTCTAGCTCCTTTCATAACAGCAGTATCGTTCAAGCCGTTAAGCTACAACTATACTTTAAAACTTATTTATTTATATGTATTTGAAAAAGAATTAAGAAAAAAACAACAAAAAAGGAAATAAATAAATAAATAACTTTAAACCAAAATAATATGGAAAAAGTAAAGACTAATTATCATAATTAAAAACAAAATAAAGTTTATTTAGAATATTGTTACCTCATAAATAATACTATTTAAACAGATTTAAATTAAATTGTATTTCAAACATTTTCTATTTATTAAATGTCCGTAAAAAGAAATAATGTTAGTGACTAGTGCTTTAATTTAAGGAAGACCTTGTTATAATAGTAATCAGAGAAAAAAGAATTAATTATTAAATTAAATTAAACAATAAATAAATAAAAATTAAGCATTTAATCTTAATCGTGTTATTATTCATATACGATGATGAAAAAATATTTTCAGTTAAGGGTAATTGATTGTGAAAGATTGTGCGATTAATATTTATTATTTATTATCTTAACCTATCTTGTTTTTATCAGATTCGTTCATGTGCTTTCTCTCATTTTTCAATATTGCATAGATAAGCCAATATGTTGTCAAAGTTAATCGCGTTTAGTTTAAGAAACTAGTGTTCGAATTTTACAAAGTTAAAAAAATGGAAGAAGTAAACGAAAATGTTTACAAATTTGAACTGAAAATATGGCAAGCAAATATTTGTAATTGTCGTGGCACAGTTTCGACCGAATTAATGAGATTTATGGCCCGAAACAGCTTTCTCGTTTAGTGGCAAAGCCATTGTGGCTTTGGCTGAACATTACGTAAGCACTTCACAATGGAAGCCAAGTTTTCTAAAGTCCTTGACTAACAAGCGATTATGTGTATCAGTATGTATGCGTGTGTATAAGTATATCTGATGATAAAAGCGCAATTTAATTAACTGAACGCGACCGATGCACACTTAAGATACAAATATATGGAGATACATCCAGAAGCAGCATCTTCTTACTCGATATCGAGGTTAAAGCAGATTCATATAAGTACTTTCACATATACAAGTATACATATTTTATATACCTACATATAGGTATTTTATGTGTGCCGCCTTGTAAATATTTGCCGGAAGCTGTCATTTTGATAATGGAGTTTCAAATGTTTGCTATTCATGCTCATAAGCACATGTTGGTTAGTCCTTGCCAGAGCCTAAGCCGCCCACCTCACCCCCTCACTCAACTCCTCCCTCCCTTCCACTTGGCAACTGTGTTTGTCTACGAAGAGAGCAGTCCCCCCACAACCCCCAATTCATCCTCGTACTCACACATACAACAGGGCACGCTCGATGCTCGAAATATGTAAAAGGGCATCGCATCTATTTAATTGCATTTTGCAAACTCTCGAAACACGCAACAAAACTTTTTGTTGCATTTCCCAATTCACTTTCTGCAAAAATACCCAAATGTTTTTTTTAATTAACTACAAAGTCTACGTCGATCTCAATTGAAAACTCTCGCTCGATTCGGAAATATTTTTAGAAATTGGGTCATCTGCTTTGAAAAGTTCAGAAGGCAAATAAATTCTGTTTAATGGATAATTTTTAATATTAAAATTAGATCAGATACATATATATTTTTATACGATTTATTGAAGAACAAATCCACTTCGTGTAGTTTGTGCAAAGTATAATTTGTGACTGAAAAGTTTAACATTAACATAGCATAATCTTACATTCTAACAAAGTTCATCTCTGGTATTAACATACAGGCATGTATGCTGTTACATATACGTTGTCTTCATATTCATATTCTCAACAATTTTTAATATATTTATCTATTATTTTTTTGTTCATGGGCCCATTAAAAATGTACATACTTTGGCATTTTTTAAGTTTATGTTTATATACGTATTTGGTAAATACATATCTTACACAGAAAAAATAAAAACTAAGTCTCTCATTTTAAAGATGGACTTTCAGCCGATCGTTCCTAGTAGATCCGACATAATTATAAATTGCCTGCAGCAAGAAGAAGTATTTCCACCAAGTTTCATTAAGATATCTCCAAATACAAGAGACTAGTTTGTATAGAATCAGTTCGTTGTCGTGGTCAAGAGAATATATATAATATGGGAACTGCCCCAAAGTCCTTTAATAAGTTACACATTTCGTGACAAAATGTTAATGCCATTTGGAAGAATGCCATCTGAAGGAAATCGTGGTAATCGCTGAATGGCAATTAAAGCATCATAATAAAAGGCCTAAAAGAGCAGATGAAATAAAAAAGAATTTAAGACGCTATAAAACAAAAAATAAGACAAACTCCCGGGTGCATCAATTAAAAGGAGCAAAGAATGCAAAACGCAGATTAATTGGCGTCAATGAGTGAAAAGAGTCAACAGAAAAAAAGGGAAAGAGATCGAAAAGAATAGAAGACGAAGAGAAAGGGAAACAGAGCAAAGCCAAGAAGATAAGAAGAGCGAGTGACAATGACGAGAAGTGATTAAGTAGACACCGTCAATGGTAAAGGCATTGGAGGCAGTCAACAAAAGGCCGAGCTATATTAACGGATATCAGCGAAAATGAGTAATGAACTCGGGTTGGAGCCAAGTTCCAGGACAATAAGAAACTAGGCCAATCGTGTGTACGTGTGTTTTGTGAGTGCGCCTCGTTATACCCTGTACAAGAGATAGGAAGAGATAGAGGATTGTTACAGACAGTAGTATGTATGAGAAACCGAATAAGCCAAATTTAGTTTGTGGTTGTCCTGTATTCTGAATAATTATTGCAGTTTTGGAGCATCCAAGCAGCTAACTAATTATATTTCCAAGTTAATTTAGAAAAAGAGTATTGTGTATTTAATCAGATTTCGCTTGTCCAACGAATTATGATAATTATAATTTTATATAGACATTGGTACAGGGTAACATTTAGTTGCGTGTATTCTGCTGTTGTCTTTGCATCTTGTTTTATGCTACGGTTTTTGTGTGTTGCGCTTCTCTTTTTAAAATCCCCGAACGCACCGCATGTCAATGAACTGCTGCCGTTTGTCTGAGTGTGTGTGTGTGTGTGTGTGTGTGCTTCATGAGTGTGGGAATATATGCAAATTATACGGCAGCCTTAACTTGTCTTTGGGCAGCGGGCGCCAAGCCACGCCAACTTGGCTGTAATAATTTTGCCGTTTGCTTTTTTCTGCTCATTTAAAATTCAACAACCGCCGCTGCTGCCATTTTTACCACTAGCAAAAAAATGTGGGAAAGAGCTGGAGATAAAGGGAGCCAGGGAAACAGAGAGGGAGAGAGCGAACTCTATGTACACTCGCACTTTTTGAATGGGAATAAGCCTCGTTTATGTTACGTCTGTCGCTCCACTAACAACAAAAATGCCAAAGGAGCAGCAAACATATATTTAGCATGCTCCTGTTTCTGTTCCTGTTCCTGTTACTCATTCCCCCGCCCCTTCCCTGTCTGCCTTTTTTGCATACATGCAACAGCACCGACAAGAATAAAAACAACAACAACAACAACAACAAGAACAAATATAACTGCACAGGCCACCGAAGGCGACGACAAATAAGAGCCACAATTTGTGCGGTTTCCATTCTGGCATTCGTCTGGTTCTGCCACATTACAACCCCCTCCCCCCCTTTCGCCCCCCTCGCGTTACCAACATTTTTATTTTAATTAAACTTGAAGCAGTTTTTCCTCTTATATTTCTTAACATCTTTTTGTTTTTCGTATTCTACTATTTTTTGTTGAATTTTATATAGCTTTATAATTGTGTTGAAAGTTGCGCTATAACTGCAAATGAACATGTGCAAATACAAGTAGAAAATGCATAGAATATGTCAGCTGATTGAATAAAACTATTTTTCTTTTGAAATTTGCTATTCAGTCGTTGTGCAAATTAAGCTTTCTAAGTCTAATTGACGCAAATGAACATGAAATGAAAAATTGCATATAAATAAGCAAAACTGCTGCAACATTTTTACATTTTTACAAAAAGCTAGATTTTTGACTTGAAAACCCATATGAAGTATATTTTGAGAGTAGTATAAAAAGTTTCATCTTAGATCTTCGCAAATACATGACAGACTATCTGCTTAGAATATTCACTAGTATTACTCGTGTATTTAACAATAAAATGATTTTATTTATGTTTTAATAAAACAACCAGTTTGAAATTAAAGCAAATCAGGACCTCAAAAATAACTCAAAAACTGTTGCCCAAACTTTTCAGCACACAAAAGAATTCTTGCACTTGTTACACGCCATGATTGTAGCAATAACCAATAAAATTTCCCACGAAGCACCGCAAAAATGTGCGACTGCAACAATCTGGCAAATTGAACCGTCAAAACGAGTTAGCCTCATCGTCATCGTCCAAAAATAACCTGGCTAACGCACAAAAACCAATTTACGTTCTAATTGGTTGAAAACGAATTTGATTAGGTTGGCGTGGGACAGCGGAATTTTCATAGTTCAATATGTTTGTCCTGCGGTTAGAGACCCATAAATGCATTCCAAATTGAAGCTGCAATCAACTGGAATAATGTTATTGCTACATTCGAAAAGCAAGACAGAGAGAGAGGGAGAGCATGTGGTAAAGTGTTTTTGTTGCAATGTTATGACTACAATATTACGTGTCCTGTGTAAACTTCTTGCTGTATCCTGAATCGAAGGCAACTCTGTTAGCCAACAGTTCGATTTTGGTTAGCAAAAAAAAGGATATACTTATTGACGGCTTCAGTGCGACCCGTTGGTAGGCTAGCAATGTCCGGGCTGCAGGACCTTTTGGCCTGGCCATTGCTCTATTTTATTTTACCGCATTTCTGTCGCAATTTTGCTGCCACTTTTGTTATTTGTTTGTTGCTGCTGCTGCAGCTGCAGCTTGGCGCATTTTGTGATTGCACTTGCAACTTGCACACAGTTCATACCCGGAAATTGCTTGGCCAAAACATTTGCGCAATGCCAGGCATGGCTTACAGGCACTGTGGTTGGAAGACATCCTAAAAACGAAGCTATATAGTACTGAAAAACTTGACATTTATATATGGTATTGATATTTATTAGCCTACATAATTGCTATAAATTTCTCACATAATTAACATTTATTAAATTAAATTAATAATAAAGAGCATTGCTAAAACAAAAATAAAATATTTTCGATAATCCATTAAAGAAATGGGCTTTTCTGACCACAGTACAGTGGACACTGTACTGCAATGCTCCTCGTCTCTCTTTTGTAATGTTAGTTAAGCGCCCAGAGATTTGGTTTTTGGCAGTTCTCTGGCCTGGTCGCCCATGAATTTTTCAGTCATTTAATTGTAAATTACACATACGCCCTGTGTGCACTTTATGCATTTTTTACAATTGTTTGCCAGTTGTTGCCCTTATCCCTGTCCCTGTTGTTGTAATAGTTTCTGTCTGATGCTTTTATTGTAATGCGCGGATTTGGTCACTGGGCCACTAGGGAATGTCCTTTTGTTGGGTTTGGTTGGGCGCATTTAAAAATGTAGCTCTCTTGATTAAAGTGCGCGTCAATTGAAATTGTTTCGCTTGTCGCTTGCTGCTCTTCAATTATTCAGCAATTTGATGGATGATGAAAAATCCTGTGGAGTTCATAATGCACTAGGGACTAACTGCATAAATGACCTAACCAAAAAGTTCTGTAAGCTCGGCAAATCTTTAAAACTTACATAAGCCTCAATATTGATTTAAATTTGAATTAAAATAGTCTATTAAAAAATTACCAAATAATGCTCAAATAATACTTGTTTATATTTTCACTTAAATATTACAATTATAATTTAATTATATTAAATAATTAAATTGATTGGCCAATGTTTGTGTGTTATTTACTTGGTAGGATGCTCAAATAATACTTGTTTATATTTTCACTTAAATATTACAATTATAATTTAATTATATTAAATAATGAAATTGATTGGCCAATGTTTGTGTTTTATTTATTTGATAGGATGAGAAAAATCAATTGCTGGTTACGAATGTGTGGCTAAAATTGGAGTGGAACGATATGAACCTGCGCTGGAATACCTCAGACTATGGTGGCGTCAAGGATCTGCGCATTCCGCCGCATCGCATCTGGAAGCCAGACGTCTTGATGTACAACAGCGCCGACGAGGGATTCGATGGCACCTACCAAACCAATGTTGTGGTGCGGAACAATGGCTCCTGCCTATACGTGCCGCCGGGTATCTTCAAGTCGACGTGTAAAATAGACATCACGTGGTTCCCATTTGATGATCAGCGCTGCGAGATGAAATTCGGCAGCTGGACATATGATGGATTTCAGGTTTGGTTCAGTCGCCCGAGAATGCAGAAAGCAAGGCAACCAGGGAGTACATTGCTCGTAGTTGTTATGCTTAAACATAAATATTTGCGATTGTGTATGATTTCTTCTTCAGTTGATTTATTGAGAATATTAATAAGATGATGAGATGAAAAAAAAAAAAAAATAGAAAAAATTAAGAGAAAGGAGAAGGCGGAGCGATATATATATTTATATTATTCTACCCTCTCCCTATTGTAACTAAAGCTGGATTTGCAATTACAAGATGAAACTGGCGGTGATATCAGCAGTTACGTGCTCAACGGCGAGTGGGAACTACTGGGTGAGTAAGCCAATGCCAGAACCAATAGAAAAATGAAAGAACCATCTGGATCTAAAGGCAGTCGTTGCTTACTTTAAGTAACTCACGTTCTCAGACAAATGAAACGAAAACATACACATTAGAAAAATTGAGAAATGACTGCCAGAACATGGACATAGACGTTGTACACTACTATGTACTCATATATACATATTTATGTATGTGTGTATGTGCGTTTCTGGGCGAAACTCTTTTTGCCTATAGGCAAAATAAAACGAAAGAACTAAAAAACGAAAACAAAACAATTCAATTCATCTTACTCTGAGATGTTTCCATAAGAACACACAATGGCTTAGTCAAGCCTTAAAGCCCTCAAGTTCGAGTACTCGACCAAGTACTCATTATCGTCGTCCCTTCCATTTCGAAAACATGGCATAAATATTTCTCACTCAACTCTCTAGCTGAAGCAGGGTTCAGGTTGCGAGCTAAAGTTCCGAACTCGATCCGTTCGAAACTAATACTGTATTTAAAAAGTGCGTTTTGCTCGACAATTGATTGAATACTTACTTTGCGATAATGTTGGTTAAGCTGTTAACTAACAAGAAGCAATTTCTATTTCAATCAATCGGCTGCTTTGAACGCTCTCTCAATCACTGTTGCTCACATCTTAATCATCGATATACCCTTCGTTTTCGAGGCCAATGAATAGGAAATGAAATATGGCACCAAATGAACCCTGTTGTTATACTCCCTACTACTCTTCTTATCTATCTACTGTACTACACAACTGTTTTTCTTCAAGTACACTCGAATACCACACGCTTATCCAGTGTTCTCCCATTCACTCACTACAATCAAAAAAAAAAAAAAAACAATCAAAATACCATTAAAATATAATTAATCATTCAACATGGGCGCATTAACTTTTAAGACTGAAATAGCCGCGTAAACGTTTCGTTTACCATAGATCATATTCAAAAATGTGATCAAGTGCATGTCAGTGGTGTAGCATACTTATCGACTAGATACAGTCCAGAATATGCTGCTCCGACTGCTTGTATCTCATGTACTAATATAGTTACTTCCCCTAAGCAAGAGGTAAGGCCTGGCCCGTTTATGCAATTCCTTAGAAAATTTCTAATATGTTGCCGTCTCACGTTTTTTAAAGCTATTGTGGCATGAACAAGTTCAGAGCTGAACTGTCCTTTAAGATTATAATGAATGCTGCTTAGAAAACATATTGTATATGAACGATACAATACAAATAAATACCTATTGCATTTTGTTTAGCAATCAGTAAGCCAGAGACCAAGTAAAAATACAGCCACAACAGTGTCTTTTAGATCCTTGATTGGGCACATTTATAGTTGTTTAATTATGCATTAACTTAATTATTATTAAAATTATAATTAATCGAAAAAAAGAGATTACTATCATTCAATTGAAAAATCGGTCCAATTTCATTTTAGATTTTTTTATTTGACTCTGTATTCATTTCACTATTAAAATGGTCAAACGATTTTACATAGTATCGTTTAATAACTTTTAAAGGTCATGAAACTTTCAAAAAATTTTAACTGGTATTTAAACTCTTGGAAAAAAGAGAAAATAATTGGAGATTAAAGAAATTCTGAAAGTTGTAAATTGTAGTTTCTGCATAAAATGCAAAGTCAGCTAAATGCGCACACTCTCAAGCACCACAACTACCACTACACCTTCACACTACCACACACACACACACAGATACAGATACAGCCAAACTTGATCCCAGCATTCACCATGGAAAGAAGCGTTTTGGTCTTTAGTTGGCTACAACTACGCATCAAAGCAATTAAGAAATTAAAAGACACATACAAAGACATTCCCTTCTAATACCTACGTACATTCACATACACACCCAAGGCGCACTATAAATTAACAAATGCATACAATCACATACACACCCACACAAACACGGAGAAAGCAAAAATAGAGCCATAAAAAGTTCTCTACCCAACACTGGCCACAAAAGTTCACAGCACACAAAAGTGCTGAGAAAGTTTGTGCAACAAATTTTATTTTTACTCCTTTCTTTTTTTTGCTTTTGTACATTTCTCCGCCATGTATTAGTTTTGTTTTCTCTTAGTGCTTTCAGTTGGCCTTTGTTTTATTTTTTTTGTTTCGAAATTTTTTTTAGGAGATTCGCTTAAGTTGTTGGCTTGCTTTTCCATCGTTGTGCAGCACTTTTCCATGCATATTTGCGGAATTTCCTTTTAGTCGCCAGCTTTGCAAATAATTTGAAGTTTTGGTAGTATTATCTACCGAAAATGTTAGCTGTTTTATTTTTAAATGCTAACCAAATTGGTTATTATCAAACTGAACTAATTTGAGTAAATAATTTAAAAGCGAGTAACGGACTAAAAGTATTTTAAATTCATAGTCAAATAGGAATGTTAGCTTAAGTTGTTGTTCACTTCCTACAGCATAGCAGTCCTTAAACTCTGTTTATCTACCACTGTATTTAGCTGTTTATATAACTTTAATTAACTTGCTAGTCTTTCAACTCAAGTTAAGCAAGTGCTAAAACTTATGAAAAGTGTTTGTGCAAAAAAACTCATTCGGCGCTTACTTGAAATTAGTTGCTCGTATGCAAATAAAACTTTTGCTGAATCTACTGTTAGGTACAGTCAGATCTACACACTCCACATTCCATACTCAGCAAACATCATACCACATGCATCATCCGACTCACACACACACACGGCCAACTTTTTAAGTACACTTGGAGAAACCACTGCATGCCTCGAAAACTTCAGTTTCTTAACTACAAGTATATCATACTCTCTACCTACTTATTTGAGCTATCTATCTAAATCTATAAATTCATAAAGTACACACTCTATTAAAATGCAAACACTTCTAACTAGTCAACGCTTTATTTTACTCAACTTTCTTAACGCATTTCAAGAGTCTCAACACGCCTTACTCTCTACATACTTACTCAATCTTTCTGCTTACTTACTTTGCCTGTATGCCATGCTCGAATCATATACATTCATTCTAGTATATACAAAAAGCTCAGACAAAGGCCCAAGTAAAGCTTACACATATACAGAAGATAACCAAAAATGTTAATCATACTAATTGCAAACATGAATATTTTTTACTAATGTCAACGGTATTTGTTACAATAAACCAACTCTCAGGTGTGCCCGGAAAACGCAATGAAATTTACTACAACTGCTGCCCGGAACCGTATATCGACATCACATTTGCCATTATCATACGACGACGCACTCTCTACTATTTTTTTAATCTGATTATTCCCTGTGTACTGATTGCATCGATGGCCCTACTCGGCTTCACACTGCCGCCGGACTCTGGTGAAAAACTATCGCTTGGTAAGAATCCGCCGATTAATCGATTGACATCTACATGTATAAATTATATTTGAATGGAAATTAGATTTAAGTATTTGATGCCCAAAAAGGAACTCAAATAGTTCAATACATTAATATGAATATTCACTTACGTAATACAAACACTTGGCAGCAGCTTGAGAGTCGCTTCAAAAAGTATTGGCCAAGTACTTTTTATAATAATGGCAGCGCCTCGTCACGAATTTAAAATTAGATGCCGCTGTCGGGGTGTAAGACCCTTCAGAATGCCGATGGCGTTGTCGGTGTCGTTGACGAGTGCTTGGAGAGTATCCTGACGAGCCTCGAGCCTTGAGCCTCGAACCTCGAGCATTGAGTCATGAGTCTTGAGCCAGGCTGACGTCGCACATTATTTGTTATTGCCAGACCGATGATGATGGGTGATGATGATGACGCCACAGCTGAGCTCATTGGCTGGTAAACAAACTATTGAACTTTTAATGCTAGTCAAGCAGCTTTCAAGTATCTGAGTTATGTTTATTGTCGCTTCAAAATAGCCTCTAAATAACGAGAGAACCCTGCGGGGCATTTGGGGGCACCGATCTGAAAACTTTGTCACAGAAAAAACGAAAAAAGTTGCAGTCTGACTTTAGTATAAAGTGACCTATATGAAAACGGCTCTGAAATTAGAAAGACATATTTCACAAAACATAATTTAGTATAATTATTTCTTAACCATAAAATGTTTCATAATAAGCAATAACAATAAATTCACTACTCACCAAATCACTCTCGACATCTAGGCGTCACGATCCTGCTCTCACTGACCGTGTTTCTCAATATGGTTGCTGAGACAATGCCGGCCACCTCAGATGCAGTGCCTCTGCTAGGTAAGATGATTTTGTTAACCAAATTTGCTGATGGTAATGCTTACTCTAAATGTAATCCTCGTAATCCTAGTTGTATACTCGTTCATATTCGTATTTGTATTTGTATTCATTGTGTCAACGTTGCTTTTGAGTTCGTGTGTTCATCTATTTACAGTTTATAAAACCATATTTTAAAAAAATTATATCATAAATCAAAAGTTGCAATTACAGTTCCATTCATATTCATATTCGTGCATTTCTAAAATGATTTTAATAACCAAATAAAATCAGATGATTTTATAATATTAAAACTTTGACACACAATTAATAAACTCAACATGCATCAGTAAAAATTTTGATCTATCGATAGCAGTTTCTTTGGCTTTAAATCCAAACTATCGTGTATGTGTTTAAGGCAACAAAAGAAACCGCACGCTGATGTTAAAAACATAGTCTTTAAATTTTTAGAAAGAAAAAAATTTAATACCAATTAAATAGGCATATGGATTATGCAATAAAGCTGAAAAAAACAAATAAGAAAATATTAATAATCCCAGATATGATACACACGAGTTGGTTTGATAAATGCACACACATTTGAAAACGAGTTATTTGCACGCTATAATATTTTATTTTGGCTATAAAGATCATATAAAAATCAATATAAAGTAAAATAAAACATGTATGCATTTTACTAGAAGGAGTTTTTAATGGTACATAGGTTTTTTCATCAAAATAAATAATTATGTATAACACTTGTTTATTATATATAAATTTGTATTTACGTATTTTGAAGTGTTTTTCAAATTTTGTAACAAACGTTATCATAAAAAATTTATCATAAATATATCCAGAAATATTTATATAAACTGAATTTTTAATATGGCTTATTAATCATTTTCAATTTGACAATGAAAAAACCTATACAAAAAACATTCTAATGAATTTGAATTATGACAAATTGATCTATAAAATTTCCTTCAGAAATGAATTAAAAATTATGGCCAAATTTAATTGTTAAAGTTTTCTATAAATAAATATAAAATATATCTTTGAAATCAAATATTTAACTCTACTGTTAAACTTAATCTATCTAATTCAGTTTCTGTCATACATTTTTTTGAGTGTCTAATTCTTTAACATATAACCACTACTCAGATTATTCCAATTAAATCAATTTCAAAGTTACCTGTGTGTGTGTTTTTAAAAATGATTTTTTTTTACTCAAATAAAAATGAATGTTATTTATAAATTAAAAAAAAACACACATCGAAAACGTAAAACAAGTATTTTAAAAAACCTTGCATTTCATATGAATACTAACTAAAATATTGTATATATCTCTGCCTTTTTTCTTTCTTTCAAAAATTGTATACCTTTTACCAACTACTTTTAATAATCGAAAAAAAAATCCAATGTCAAACACTGAATGAATTCTGATCGAAATATGCTACCCTGAACTATGCTCGACAAACTAACCAAACCAAAAACTAATACAATAATAAACAATTTGATCGAAACCAATCCAAAAACAAACAAACTAACCAACTGCACTACAACAACAACCACATCGATAAACACTCTTATACACACCCACACACACCCAATGAAAAACGATTAAATATTTTATATAATGACAACACGCCCAACCAACCAACAGGTACATATTTCAATTGCATAATGTTTATGGTAGCTTCATCCGTTGTGTCAACGATTTTAATATTAAATTATCATCATCGAAATGCTGATACGCACGAAATGTCCGAATGGGTAAGTTTCAAATGGTCATTCAAGCTATCCACTAAAAAAAAAAACAATAAAAAATCAAAATCAACCAAAAATAAAACCAACAAGAAACAACAAGTTACAACTCGTATCCAAATCCAAATCCAAATCAACTAACAAACAACAAACAACTGCAAAATGCGACCATCACTTATCATAGTCTCCAGCAATAGCAACGGGAGCAATCTCCATTCCTGGACTGAGTCCTGGTACAGGACTTGCTCTCTTACTGCTCCGCTGTCCACAGTCGCCTAGCATTTGCATATTTTCATATGATTTATCTCTCCAGCCACAAACAAACTGAGACAACTGCATACATATATATTTTTGAGAAATGCGCAAAATAATTTATGTGTTAGTTAGAGAAATGTTTTTGTGTTTACTGGTTTCTTGATATTCTCGTTATTTACTTATTGTTGTACCTTGTGTTGCATTACTAAGTTTATATTCTTGTTCTAAGCTGAATTTCGTACATGTGTTTATTTTATGTTAGTACAAAATTAAGTCACACCTTGATCAGCAATTACAATTTTATATGTAGCTCCCCCTTTCAATGCAATTTTATTTACTATAGGTCTTTAAGATCACGGCATTTGCCGGGATTTTTGGAGTGTTTCCGCTTGTGAGGTCCAATATGCAAATCGAATACTGTCACTTAATGAAACACAATCCGAATTTGTTTTAAAAAAAATACAAATTGATCCAGGCATCCAAAGTATGCTAAAAAAAATGAACAAACTTAGAATCAGTTGAGAATTTGTTAGATAAGAATTTAAATTCTATAATCTATAAACAAATTTACGTAACAAAACAAGCTTATAATTTTTCGATATTGTCCAGAAAAACTCACTGAAACTTCCAAAAACAAAGAAATTTACCAAAATTCAAAAATTTCGCTAGCTGCTGCACTACAAATTCTACATAATTGTTGTTTATTATTATTATTGTGCAATTATTTTTGCTGTTCTGCCCCTATTGTTGTCGTTGTTGTTATGTTGTTTTTGTAAACAACATTTTCATTTACAATTTTGTTACTTGTGTTTTGTCGTTTATCATTGTGTTAATTTCAAGCCTACTTAGAGGCGCTTCTGCAAGCAAAGTTTCTTGTTTTTAGACCTTAGCAAACAATGTCAGTTGCGTTTTAGTCCATGTATGTGTGACCCAAAAAATAAAAAAAAAATAAAAACAACATAAAATCAAATGCCAAAAAAAAAAGGAAAAAGAAAAGAATTTAAAACAAAAAATGCCTAGCTCAAATGTGACGGACGGATGTACAGAGTTCGAAACGAATGTTGTAACTAAGTTAAATAAAAACTAGCCAACATCTCTGCTACGACGAGAACTGAACGTGTCTACTATAAAATAATTTATGTAATGAAAAATATCGTAATGTTGATGTTGGGCCCATAATTTCTTCTTATATAAGCTATGTCACTCTGTACAATTATCCATCACAGCCTTCAAATTCCCCGCAATACCTATCCACAAAAACCAACTAACTTACTAATCTAACTAACTAACCTAACGAAATCCATCACTCTGAGCTTTTTGCTCCATACTAGTCACAAGTTGCACAATGCTTTTCTATTAGCTATTCGTATTTCTCTGAATGGAAATTGTGCAGCCCAGTTTATTTTCTATTATATGTTTTATATGAATGGTGAACTATAAATATATATGTATATATCCGTATCTATACTCGTGTAAATAAATCTGTGTTTTAATAACATGTATGTATGTATGATGTTTGAGTGTATTTTATAACTGAAATTTAAAAGGAATACGTAAAGACTTCATAACTATTAATATTATATAAGAATTGTTAATACTGCTTGAGACCGTGTTGAGAATCAATTTATTGTTAAGTACCCGTATCCCTATCAAAACTCGAATATCAAGCAAAATGAATGCTTTCTAATGCTTGCATTATACCTATCAGTTCCCAGTGAATTGAGTATGGCCGAGATGTCAAGTGGAAAGCAATTTACTGCGATTGCATGAAGAGCATAAAGAAAGTTAGAAGAAGTTGACTTGGAAGTCGATTGGCTTTTAAGAAGTCAGTCACATGAAAGTTTGGCATGGTTTTCGTCCAAGATTGTGGACAGGCACTTGCAGTGCCTCAACATGCAATTGAATTTGGAGCAATTGAAGGAAAGCCCCAAAAACAAGCACCAACATTCACACACTGAGATACACATATACTCCCATACATCCATCGTACACACACACAAAATGTGGCAGCCAGGCGACAGTTGGCCCAGTTGCAACTTGTCGTGACACGGGCTTGAAAATTGAGCCAATTGGCAACGCAGGTATATTAGAAATGTGCAGCTTAGGGTACATGACATCTCCCATCCCCTTACTTGTTATCCCTTCCCTTCGTCCTGCACTTGGCAAACGCCTCGCCGCGTTTCTCCGATAACAACAAATCAATTTGCACAGCATTTGCACAAAGCGAGCGGGCAAAAAGAAACAAACAGAATTAAGAATAGATGGAAACGGCGAATGGAAAACACAGCTGCATATAATAGTCGATGCTGTCGATACGGATACTCGCTCGTATGCCAATGCCAGAGTGCTCCATCGAGTTTCATTGGATCGAAGTCAGAACTTTGCATTTGGTTTGCATGCCACGTCCTCGAGCGCATTTCCATGTAACCAACGCTTGTTAGCGAAACCGCCAACTGTCAAAGTACAGTAGTACAACAGGAGGGCGGACTGAAGGCAGTTGGATTCACTGCACCAGATGTCAACGTGGCCCGAGTTGAAACCAGCTACAGTTGCGGCAGTTGACCAAAATGAAATGCACTTTAGCATGACAATCGTTTCAATTCCTTATTCAGTCTGCTGCTTTTTGAAGTTGAATCAAAAGTAAACACCGCTATCCAAATCGAAATGGTGGAATTTTTAGCAGTTTGATAAGAGATAGAAGACTCATAGCATGCATATTGAAGTTTAAGATACTTAACTTTAAGATGTTATTTTAAAAGGATTTACACAGTAGCTTAAAATTCGTTCCATAAAGAAGATAGTTTTTGTCTCTCAAAAATAATTTATTGTTACTCGAAGTGTGTCTGCAATCTTATAACAAAAGTTAATCACCCATAAAACACTCATTTCATTTTATTGAAAATTCTGTAATTTCGTTATTCGTTATGAAAAGTGGTCAATATTTAAGTTTGCAAATTCAACAAATAATGAATGCTCCAAATAAAAGTTGTTATAAAAGTAAGCTTAGTTTAAGCAAGTGAATATAAGTTTGAGTACGAGTGTATGTGTGTGAATGCTTTGATTACAATCAATGCAAATACATATTTATAGTTTTTATAGCCCGAAAACAATCGTTTTGGGTATCGAATTATGAGTACTTTGCGTGTGAGTATCTGTGTGCCTCAGCGATAATTCAATATTGTTGTGCTGTGCGTTATTGTTGTGCTCGTTACTCATATTGTTGTCGTTGTTGCTGTGTCGTGTTATGTTGTAAATCATAAATTTTGCATGCCATTTAGCTATAAATAAAACAGCAACCCGCCATGGCGCAAAGCAGATCAACACCGAGAAGCGCACATAAATATTGTTATAGTCAAGTTTGATAGTAAATGCACCAGCGAATATCATGCCAAAACATTAAAAAGGACATTACCCAACACTAATCGACACATCTGACAGGCAACACCAACCACTAAACGACGACGACAACAACAATAATAACAATAATAATAATGACAACAACAAGTACAACAAGTTGTGCCCCATCAAAAGTCTCGAGCACTCGATGGGGGCATATTGTTGCTTCGGTTGTAATCAACATCAAATATAAATCATAATTCTGGCATGTGTGTGTGTGTGTATCTGTTCATGTAAAAGCGCAATAAATCGTTGCCAGCCCAGTTAAGTGTGCCACACAACTCACACACACACACACACACACACTGACAGACAGTCAGACAGACAGACAGACAGATAATTTCGCATATGCAAAAACAAACACAAGAAACTTGAAATACATACACACGCATTTGGAGTCGAGTCAGCCTGCAGTTCGTCTACTAAACGTTTCAATTTCCACCTGCCACATGCCACATGCCACTTGCCACATGCCACAACAACATTAGATTCGCATCGTATTTTTATGCTGGCTACCATGGATACTACGCATGAGTCGACCGGGACGACCCCTGATATTGGAATTCCCGACCACGCCCTGCTCGGATACCTCATCTGAGCGCAAGCATCAGATACTGTCCGATGTTGAGCTGAAAGAGCGGTATATTATTTATTGATCTGTTATGATCTGTTGATATCCTAATAAATAATCTTCTATTTTGCCTGTCGCCCATTTGAAGCTCCTCGAAGTCGCTGCTGGCCAATGTGCTCGACATTGATGATGATTTTAGGCACAATTGTCGCCCCATGACGCCTGGCGGAACACTGCCACACAATCCGGCTTTCTATCGCACGGTTTATGGGTAACAATAACACAACACCAGGCTTATCTCACTCGAGGGGTATCTCAATATACTTATGCCACTCACACCTTCCTTCATTCCCATTTGTAGGCAAGGCGACGATGGCAGTATTGGGCCAATTGGCAGCACACGAATGCCCGATGCGGTCACACATCACACGTGCATCAAATCATCAACTGAATATGAATTAGGTTTAATCTTAAAGGAAATTCGCTTTATTACTGATCAGGTAAGTGCTTTCGTTGTCATTCAAACCTATCCTACATTCTATTTTAGTACTTTTATATCAAGTTTGAATAAATTATTCCCATTTAAGTAGGAGCAAAATATATTTGATAAATATTTAGAAAAATTGCTTATAAAGCAGATATGATTTTAATATTGCAGATATGACATATTTTAAGAATTCCACTCTTTAATAAAAAAACTAAAGAATCGCTTAAAATACCTGTATTTTTTTGTCTCCGAGTTTTTTTTAACAATTTTATTATTGTTTGATTAAGAGAAACTTTTATATTTTAAATTGAATAAATATCATTTAGAACATCTGCAAGTTTATATAACCATTTTTAGGACTCTAGCTATACCTTAATTTATATTAATATTCAATTGTGCTTTTCACACTATTGTAACAATTTAATTAGTAAAGCATGATATTTTTTAAGTCAGATAAATTTATTAACATTCTTATTTAATGTATTTAAAAGCGTGCACAATATTAAACTGCGTCCAATATTAGTTAATAATCCTATATTTTATGTAAAATCCTATATACATTAGTAACAAAACAAATCCAAATTATTTTTGTTTCTTTTCTCTCCAAATTTCTAACAATTTTCAAAATACAAAAATGAACAAAATAAAAATATAATACTATTTTAATGATATAGCTACGTAAAGATGACGAGGACAATGACATTGCCAATGATTGGAAATTTGCAGCTATGGTCGTTGACAGACTGTGCCTTATCATATTCACAATGTTCACAATATTAGCCACAATAGCTGTACTACTATCAGCACCACATATTATTGTCTCGTAGCCATATGGGCGAGGTGGTTATTGTTATTGGTTTTATTATAAAATCAATTTGTTAATTATTAAATTAATAACGAAACTTTTTAAGTAAATTTAAAAACGTTCAACAACAAAAAACAACAAAAAAAGAGAAAAACACTTAAATAAAAACTATTGACTAAATAATACCAACGGAAAATCCAAAAAAAAAAAATACAAAAAAAATCTATAAATTACAATAATTTAAACATAAAATAAAAATTCATTTAAACAAGTCTTAAATGTAATATTTAAAAAGAAGACTTAAAAACAAGCTTAAATTGATTAACTTTTTTTAATTCCAAAAAAAAAATACAAAACTTAATAAAAAAAAAAAACAAAAACCTTTTGTAACTCCCTAGAAACCTAAAACTTTCCCAACTGTAAAACCAAAACCAAAAAAACAGATATTTAGTTTCTTCCAACTTAAAAACGAGAATGATACGGGTATATTTTCTTTATATATTTATATATATTTTACAATTTATGAGCAATTTTTTCTTGAAATGGACAACCATTTCCAATTTTCTTTTTGGAATTTTTTAAGAAACTGCAAGTATAACTCGAATGTTAAAACATTTTGAAGACTTCATTGTATAAGCTCAATTTCGTTTTGATTGATATTGAGCTTTATAAAGGGAATTACATACTAGAAATTAAATGGATCCAAATTTTATGCGAAACCCAACGTTTTATTCCGACTATCTAGCGAGATTATTAGAATAACTGAATCCTCAAGTAAATCTTCTCGATCATTATTCAAGTCAGTTAGTACATCTAGATTTTCAAGATTATCTCATCGTTTTGTCAAGATCATCAAATACATTGCTTCCAAACAGTCTTGCAAGAAATTGGACTAAGCACATTAAATTAAACTTCCATCAATTTTCCTAAACAGAACCAATATTTACGATCTACATATCCAAACAATTGTACGTAATACTCCCTTATCCTTAAAATTATTTTTATTTTTCAACTAAAACAAAAAAGTAAAAAAAATACCTATCCCAAATCTAAATGCATATACAAAACCAATAGAATAACTCATCCATCGAATTGAAAAACAAAATCAATTGGAATTACAAAATTATTACATTATAATGAAATAAATACTTACATTCAGAACTGGTTTAAATTGCAACTTCGAATCGAGTCCTCTGAAGTGTTAATAGTGCACTTTTGGGATAATTTCAAATAAGTTTTTGATATTCCTCAAAGTGTAAAATGTGTACATATATTTATGGAATTGATTCGAGATCGTAATTCAAAACAGATCTGTGTACTACAATGAAACAATGAATATAAATGAAAAGAAATCACTTAATCGGAAGCTTACTTCCGAGATATCGTAAGAAACCAAGCCCAAGGTGTGCACGACAAGTGAAATGCAACTTAATGAATTTCACCTGATTGTGAATGATCGAAAGCGAAATCGAAAATACAAATTGATAAATTAAATGGTTGCGAGCAATAATATCTGCGTGTTGATGAAATGCATAATTTTTTGGTGATGCAAACAATGATCGATCGACCCATTGCGTAGTTAAATCTGATATCCAGATATCTGAGCAAAGGTTCGCTTCTTCATTGCATTGAGAACAGCGAAATGTATCTAACTGTATTCAAACTTACAATTCTCGGTATTCCTTATTATTTCAATATCAGTTTCATTACCAAATAAAAATCAAAATATTAATAATTTCATTATTCTAAGCAAAACGAATACTGAAACTTGATACAACACCAATATGCATACAACATGATTCAACACACTTCTGAGATGAATATACTCACAAGATACTGAAACATAAAAAAATACCAATAACAATGAACATCATATTGAACACAAAACATGTTCGGTGCATTGAAAATTATGTGCTTTGCTTTGCTATTGACAGCAAAACGATATGAACACAAACCACTTACCAAGAGAGAGCTTTATACATATAGAGAAGATCACTGAAAATTTTAAATGAATATACAAATTCATTCGCAAATTAAACTTTTTCTTACATTTGCATTCTGACAAATTGATACACATACTCCATGATTCGATGGATCTATCCACAGAAGGTCTATAGAACAATAATCACACTGTACGTTACTGTCCACAAGCTACTTAGCCAAGCACACAATTTCTAAATACAAATATGTGGGTCTGTTTCGAATTCCACTATAGACTGAATTTCACATTAATTTGTATTGCATACTTTTAAAGCAATTTAGGATATGGGCTATTCCTGGGTTGCGGACGTTACATTTGTACGCAAATTTTGATGTTCAAACTGTTGCAGCTCGCGTTCAGATCGGTGAATTTTAATGTAATTTTCTGGGAAATGCATTTCATTAAGAATGCTATAAAACCTATTTTAAGATAAAAGCCTAACAGTTTTTGGAAAAAAATTAGGCTTGCTAAAAGATTGGTTGCGGACGTTACAAAAAATGGAAGTCGATTTGAGGTTAACGTGCATTTGCGCGTATATTAGCGAATTTAGCATTATAAACAAAAAATATCCAAATACAACAAATTAACTGGAATATATGACCATATAAATCCAGCATCAAAAATACAGATAAGTAGTCTCGTTAATTAAAAATCTTAGTTTTTGTCAGTTGCGGACGTTACGTTACGGACGTTACACTTTTTACACTCATACTTTCGTTCAAATTATTAATATATATTAAATATCTATTCGATTCAGTTTTTATCATACATAAAAGAAAATGAATCAAAGTTTATGATGTGCTAAGCGCTAAACACTCAGACGACTGTTTTACCAACTTTTTTGGCCATTGAAAATACCCTTTTTTTTACAAGAAATATTGAAATTAAGAGGCAAAAAGAGGAATTAATTGATAAGGCTCGGCCATGAAAAACCAAACCACCGTAAAACCTTTTTTATTTTGTAATTTGAAGCCCAAAAATTTATTCTATCAAAACAAAAAACAACTATTATTAAAAAACATGCAGTTTTTTCACAAAATTAAGTTTTCGCCCTTGGTTTAAAAATTTCCGGAATAGCCCATATGCAATTTTATTTAATTTTGATCTGTGCCTAACAGTATGAATATAAATGTGAAATTGATACGAAAGTCAAATTCGGAATTCAGGTCAGATCAACCAAAGCACACATAAAAAACGAAAATCTTAAAAATTACATCTGGATGTGAGTCATTTAATTAACTGTGTGAATACGATAACCCCAAAAACTTGAGGTAATCAGATCCAGCAGTTTTCTAATGATTCAACATGTCTATAAACAGAAACTAAGCCAAATATGTTATATTTTTACAAAATAGCATTATTTTTATAATTTTTAAGTTACAGCAATTCTGCTTCTAATTGTAAATCTTGTGCATTGAAAACAATCAGAATTTTTCTTTGAATATATGAATAAACCAAAAGCCACAACAACAAATTAGAAATATGAAAACACACAAAAATATTAATAATAGCTATATGATTCTCATACCAAAATAAATGTCATACAGTTAAACTAAGCTTAACTAATTACATACATAAAATATCTTATTATTAAGATTCAAGAGCTCAAAACAATAGTAATAGTAAAAAGAAAAAACGATGAAAAGAAAACTCCTTCTGTATAAATGAGCAGAAACCAAGCAAAGGGATCGAAAATAACGCAGACCCTATTGATATTTACCCTTTTAATTATTTTCTCCATTTGAGGAACTTGATAAACAATTTTATTGTATGCAAATTTTATACAATTTGTAAGTAAGTGCAATTTTGAGACTATACAAATCTTGTTAATTTGATTTAATTTTTGTTTTACAATACACTTCATTTTGTAATCAAGTTTTAAATTGTAGAGTTTTTTAAGAGTGTTGAAATTTTGTGGGACAGTTTAATAAATTTAAGGTTTAGCTTTTGATAATTGATAAAATCTTTCAAAAACAAAGTTTATTGAAATCTTTGCAAGAGTATTTACTTAATCTAATGAAAGGTGAAAATATTTTTGCTTAATTTCTTTCATTTGTCAACAATTAATTTTCACATATTTAATTTTTGATTTTACATTTTCAATCCTATTGCAATAAGGAATAATTACAATAATAAAATAATATAAATGAAATAAGCAAACAAGCTGCCAGCATTGAAAAATAATAACAATAATTAAGTTTAATATTTTGTACACTTTTTTTCATCATTTGAGCTCATTTATATGCAATAACAAAGGATTCGACAATTGATGACAGTATAATTGAGAGTTTTAAGTACAGCAACAAAGTAAGGCTTAACAATCGATAAGAGAGTTACATTCAAGTCTTATCAATTGAATTGCAGATTAAACTATAGATAAGCAATTTTTAAAGAACAGTCAACAAAAAGAAACAGAACGTGGATCAGATCTATAGAAAGTCGAAACCCAAATAACTGCACCCGATATGATAATTAACTGATCGATACAGTTAATGAGATTAATACTACAAATAAGGAGCATACATAAATACAAATAATTTCTAGAACATAAAGAAAACAGTTTGGAAAACGTTTCTTTCATCAAACATACATATATTCACACAAACATACACACACATACACATATATAGATACATTTATGTATGATATATATATATATATATATATGTATTTAAATCTATATATGTGTATGGAATATATTTCTTTTTTACACTGAAAGCCAATATATATAATATATATAAATAAACTTAGCATACTATGTAATAATAAAACAAAATATTTAAAAGCAAATGATGAAACTTTTTCCTAAAAACTAGTTGCATTTAAATGAATTTTAAAAAATATACATAAAAGTATATATTTATTAAAAATAAAAAAAAAAACATGCTCCTTTCTCTACTAAAAAAAAAAAAAAAAAACAATCTTTAATATAATATTTAATTAGTCTTAATAATAGTCAAAGAGAGAAACCAAAAAGATGCAGAAAAACCAAGTAAAAGAGAAGATGAAATCGTAAACTAGTAAATATTTAAATTAAATTAATTTTTAAAAATGAAAAAACAAAAAAAATAAAGAAAATGCGCTGATTTTTTATGTCGTTATTAGTATTTAAATTAAAAAAATTGCATAAAAACCATAAATGATTAAAAGACACAAATTAAAAAAAAATACAACAAGAAAAAACGTAAATATAATAAATAATAAATTAGTAAAATTGAAATTGGTCATTTTGACCTAAATAGTAAAATATAGAAAACAAAAACAAATTGAAAGGCAAACCCCGAGAAAAAACAATTGTAAAATTTTAATTATTATTATTCAATAATAAAAATACAAAAAGAAACGATTTGACATAAATACCGAACATGCTCATGATCATCCAGTTTTATTGGAAATATTGGAATTCCTGCATTAGTGGATTATTATCAACCTGAATTGAGTGCCCAGGACAAAAACCACACCCAGATGCTGACCCAAGCTAAAGCCCAGATGGAGATACAGGTTCATTGACTCCTATGGAAAGGTAAATCTAGTGAAGTTAGTTATAGTTTAAGAAGGTTTAAGATGACCAATGTATGATAAACACTTCGCAGGAAATGTTCAATGTAAATATTATTTCTTTATTTACTTTTACACTATTATGTATGTTCTTTCATATTATTATTTATGACATTCAATCATTCCAATCATTATATAGAAATACATTGTAAAAAACTAAGACATTAGTTTTATTAAGCGTATAACAATAATTATAAATAATGCAAAAAATAACAACAAAGCATTAATGCTCGAAATCTATTTAAATATTTATATTCAAAGTGGTAAAATTTCAGATCGGGTCACATTCTGATTCATTCAAAGAATATTTTACGTAAAAATTCTGATGTCACGCGCAGTTTGTCAACAAAACCAGCTGAAAAAAAAATTAAAACATGTCTCTTCTTTACAAGTCTCTCTTACATATATCAGCTATTTATAATCATCAAATATCACCTATAAGCAATTTATAATAAACAATATCAAGCAAGCCTGACAGCAGAATCGACCTTTAGAGTAAACAAATAAATCGGATGATGCGTGTATGTATTAGAGTTATTTTAACTATATCTCCAGATTATACTACACCCAATTGTTGACAATCTGTTTAATCAAAAATTTTCCTCTACATAACAAATATTTCGGCATGATTTTCACCTTTTCTCCTGCTATTTACTTCAATTCCACCAAAAATTAGAAAAGTTAATGAAAATTACCAATTTAACTTAACAAAACCAATTTTTTTTATTACTCTGCACTTAGATTTACATTTCTGAATCATTTGATATGCATGCAAATATCTCCATACCTTAGTTATTGAACAACAATCTTTTAATACTGATTTACTAATTTAACGAATTTTTTCTCTATTTAATATGGAACACGGTGGATTGGAGAGGTGACAAAACTGTTTAACTAATGAACTCAATAGAACTTATAATATTGACAGTATTATCTTTAACAGTAAAGGACTTCCGGACCCAGTATTGCAGAAACTGTGTGGAATCAAAATCTGAAATATTATTTCTATATATTTGTAAGACAAATAAAAGACATTGACTTTGTAAAACTCTGGCAAATAAATTTTGTAACGTTTTAATATGAATAAGGTTTTGTCCCTGTTTTATTTAAATGTTGACAGGTTCAGTTTCAGATTAGACAGATAAGATCTTTAAATGAGCTTTACTACAACATCCTCCGCATCACACACAATTTCTGGAGTCATAAAAGGACATCTAAGTTATTTCAACTGGCAAAAATCTACAAGACCCAGTCTTTAATTTAGAACGCATTTTCTGGAAGTTATGAAATCACTGCCCAAACCCAAGTAAACAAGACTTGATTTTCTCAGAGAAAAATACTTGGGAGAATGTGCTTTATGAACTTATTTAAATGTAATGATCTCAAAAAATGTAATGTCATGTCAGTATTTATGTTATGATATAATTATATAATAAATAACTATATACAGTCGAGCTTCCCTAACTCGAATCACCATTATCCAAAGAAAAGAGACGAGTTATGGAGATATTCGACTTAAAGAGTTCCTTTTCCTTAGTTTATTAATTTTGCTGCCACTGATTTAGTTCGAGTTAGAGAGAATTTCTAGTTTTAGAAGTTCGAGTTATGGAAGTTCAACTATATGTATATTTAAATCATTAGTATATTTTGGAAATCTTATTATAGTCATTATTTGTATTTTTTCAATTAAAAATAGTTGTCTTTTGGCTGTATCAAACTAAAATAAATTGAAAAAAAAGGAATGTGTATCTCTTATTCTGTGACTACAAAACTCTTATTTGATATTGGATGGCGCCAGTTTTGATTTTGATTGGTCAATATGTTTAGATGTGGAGTAAAGATCTGAGTTTTGGGTTTGCATCTTGGCTATCAATTATATATTAATACATATACTTATGTAACCGCATATTGAGTCCCTGCTGTCGCAGCTGACTTCGTTCGATTCATGAAAATATTTGCTGCCAACTTCACGTATCTCAATTCGTACTCAACAGCAGCCATCTTCACTTGACACCAAAATTGCACAGCGTGAAGTTGGCTGCGAACCTTTTTGAGTCATGCGTGAGTTGCAATGGTTTCGTTACATGCTAAGCCTAGACACACACTATTAACTGGAATATAGTGAAGAAATTCACCCTCTATTATTATAGCAGCTGGTGTTTGAAATTCCCCCCCATTTTTCTGTCATTTCAAAACAGAAATTTTTCCGAGTTGGAAATTAACTTTTCCAAATTTGAAGCTAGAATTTTGGAAATTGTACCAGAATTTTTGTTGAGTTTCCTCTAACTTACAATTTTTTTATTTTTTGCATTTTTTACAATTTTTACATTTTTTCGCCACCCGAAGAGCGAAGTGCACCAAACCAATTTTGGATTAATTAAATGAATTTTCCAAAATTTTAAATTTTGTTTTTTTTTTTAAATTTTTTTTTTTAATTTTTGTTTAATTTTTGAAAATTTTTTTGCAATTTTCGCCGCTTTAACGAATTTTAAGAGCATACTTTTTGGCGGTGGCCCCAAAATCGATTTCATATTAACAGTTCATGTTAACAGTTAACAGAATATTTGACTTCCCAGTGGCGGAAATTCGCATTCGAGAATCGATTACGACCACCATACTTCGAAGCCGGTATGCATTCGAATTCATACCAAAATATGCATTACTTTTCCATAAGATTGGCCGCTCTTAACGCTGGTCTAGCTTCAAAATCGCATACTTAAGCCTAGAGTTAAGTGTCTTAACAGAAATATTGCCCAAAAGGGCTGCAACAAAAATAGCAGAGCAAAATGAAAGTGATTTAGCATATCGAATTTCTCATTAAGCATTAACTATGTTAAATCATTCCACTAGAATAATTTCAATTGTATTAATAGATTTTATCTTATTGTTAACAATTTATGAACGGCTTATGGTGTACAAAGAAGAAAGTCTAATGGATTTTAAAAATTTATTTTTTATAATTTGTTTTAGAATATAATTCTTGTGTATTAAGCTAACTTGTAAAAATAAAATAAAATAAAATAATAAGAAAAACATTTTAGAAAACAATGAACATTATTCTTAATAAGAAACATAAGTGAGTCAACGATTATTTGATGATCTGTGTGTTTTTATAATTTGATTATAATTGGTTTCCATACATACAGTCGAACTTCCCTAACTGGAATTACCATTATCCAAAGAAAAGGTTCGAGCTTTGGAAATATTCGACTTATAGAGTTCTTTTTCTAAGGCTTATTAATTTTTTTTATATCTTTATTCATCAACTGTTACAACTGCCTTAGAGGATGTATATTGGTTAAATTTCAAAAGGTTTAAATTTCTAAGGGTTACCAAAATATCCACTTCTTCCCATTCCTGTGCATTTTTCTTAAGGGCAAATGTTTACACTGCATTTTGTTTAAACATGTTGCGATTTTTTCGTACTTGTATTTTTAAATATCACAACAGATACACTGATACATACATATACCCACACTTTTCTGTCGTGAGTCTATAAAGAATACGATTCAACTGTAATCGAACAACAACAACAACAACAACGATTGTCCAAACAAAGTGATTTTTTTTTAAATTTATTTTTTTTTTTTTCTGTGGTATGTTGTGAAAATTTGCAAAGCAAATACTCAAAGCAAGAGCTTATTGAAGAGGAAGCGACTGGTGCAGGGGGAAAAAGGTAGGGAAATGTTGCCGTTAATAATGCCAAAAATAGTGGTGTGGGGTGTGGGGTGTGGGTGCAATAACACCCCCAATCTATGACCGTTATTGCCTATGCGATGAAGAGCTGTGTTTGCTTTTTTCATTGCATGTAAAAATGTGCGTGTAAAAAATAATATGCACCTTTTTTTTGCAAATACAAACACACACACACACACGCATGCAAGTGACAACAACAAAAGCGGTTTAAGAGTGTTGTGTGTATATAAACTATGTGTAGCTTATATACTTAAGTATATAGTTGACGCACCACCCACCACCCCACCTTTGTATTGTTGTAGTTCGTTATGTAAATGGAAATCTATGTACGCAATATACACGGACAATTTCACCAACAACAACAATGGAAAATGTAACGCGCTTTTGTTGTACATTAAAATTGCCGCCTGTCTTACTGTCAGCATGGGTGTGTGTGTGTGCGTGTGAGTGCTTGTGTGTGTGTGTCACGTAGGCTAGTGTAAAGTATATAATTAACGGCATTTCACATATGTGCAATGAGAGCGGGCAAACCTATCGCGTATATAAGCCGCATTTCCACCTCTCAGCTGCCTATCCCCCCTTTTGTGCCCCTTTTAGCCCCTTCTTTGCCATTCCTGCTCCGCTGATTACACGCAATACATAAAGTAAATGTCAAAAGCGACCAACACACACACACACACCCAAAATACACCCCGTTGTTGTTGTTGTTGTTGCTGATTGAGTTTGAGTTGATGATGAGTTGAGTGCAACTGGCAGACCCCCAATGAAATCTCCAACCCAATCTCGAGCCCCGAAAATCGTTGTCGAGCCTACCTCAATACGAATATTAGCACACACACACAACTTCAACCATGTGTTTGAGTGTGTGTCTCTCTTGTTGTTGTTGTTGTTGTTGTTGTTGTTATCATTGGCGTGAGAGCAACACCCGCTGTCCGCTTCTTTTGTATCTTGGGTGTGTGCTTGCATCTTGGGCACAGATACAGATACCCTCACATTGAACTCAACCCACTCTTTCTACTCCTTGGCCTGCACAATAAGCACAAATTACGAGTACACATTTGACCAGATCTTAGCGTGGGACCTTCGCAATTCGCAATCGATTGTCCTCCATGGGGGTCAACGTCGTCGTTTCTTATGATAAAATTTATGTGCATTCTTAATTTATGCATTTGGCAACACAATGAGATAATGTGTGCTAATTTAAGCGCGTTCAAAATATTTAAGAAATTTAATAACACAACATACTTTTATACCTGACCCGAAATATCCAGTTAAGCAGATGCACTCCTTGAAAATAAAATACTTTTCTTAAAAATTAAAATTCAAATTTTTTGAATTAAACGCCATCTGTTGTTAAACAAAAACTCCACTATTGATTTTCAAACATTTTCCCAGAAACTGATTTAATACAGTTGCCTAAAAGTATGCAATTCCTTTTAAAGAATTTAACAGAGCACAACACATCTTTAAAATCACTTTGTGTTGTGTTGTCAAAGCGAGCAATTGTCTTATGTGATTGTATAATTAAACAGATTATATTATTTAATATAAGCAAATAACATCAAGTTTTTAGCACTTAGTTGTTAATAAATTTAGATAAGTTCAATTTTGTTTGAATAAGCGCCATCTGGTGTAAAAATAAATGAAACTATGTTAACCTTCATTATAAAAGTATGCAAAGTTAATAATATTTCAAATAATCTCCACCAATCATTAAGATATTTTTTTTTTATAAAACTCCTTATTATTTATTTAATTATTCTGTTAGCATCTCCATCAAGATTATATAAATAAACTAATTTGACTGTACAGCATAAAAGTATGCAATGGTTACAGAAATTTCACGAAAATCGCGCCATCTAGTGGGAAAACTGTGAACGACTGAAGATCGTGTGCATAACATTTCGGTCAAGCTGAATATTTGTAATTTTACAATTACAAGGCGCGAAAATAAATTTAACTTTAAATTTGTATACAATTGTTTAAGCTTTTAACGATATTTTGAAATAAATAAATAAAAGTGTGAGCGGATTTCACTGAATAAAATATTTGTTGTTTACAACCGTTAAGTATAAGTACAGTTGAACTCGCACAACTCGAACGTCTATAACTCGAATTCCCTCTAACTCGAACTAAATTGAGTGGCGATAGCGTATAGTAAACTTAACAAAGAGACTTACTAAAGTCGAAATCTCCATAACTTAAACTCTTTTCTTGGATAATGGTGATTCGAGCTTAAGAATTAACTGAATATTTTAAATAAAATCATAACTGCACATCATTTTTGTGTAAAAGAAAATAATGCAGTTGAACACATTATTAGCTTAGTATATATAATATCGTGCATTAGTCGTGAGTCCCCAATGCAAATAAATGGTGATGCAAAGAGATCAAGAGTATCATTATTAAATATTCGAGGGGTAATTTCATAGATGTGAATTTAAATATTATCCACAGTATCATAAAATGTTTTTCAGATATTATTAGAATAAAACGAATCTTTTTTAAAACATTAATCCTGAAATCAAAAATAAAAAACTAACCAATTACATATTTTGTCTAATAGCACATGAACAAATGCTGAGCACCCGTTGCAAATTCACACAGCAAGTAAACAATAAAGCAGATTCAACACACTCAAACACTCAGTTTGTTGTACACTCAATTCTTGTTATATACTTTTCATAGCACCTACATAGATACGTACATAAGTGGCGTCCTGCCTGCCGGCAGTTTTACTGTACATAGGCAACTGTACTCGGTATGTGGCTTCTAATTATATACAAAGAGCAGAAGAAGAAACACCCCGGACAGGCGGTTGGTTTACTGAAAAATCACTTGAAAATCGACTTACCACAGACTCCCCAAGACAAGCCCCAAACAACGACCCAAGCAACGTCTAAGCATAGGCAATAGATTTGGCCAGCTGCAAAGACAATAGGCCTAGATGTAGTGCATGGAAGTAGGCTTAAGACTTTCTTCGAGTGAGCAAAACAAGAGGCAAGACAAAACCAAATATAATGAAACATTTTTGACAAGATGCACACACGACAACGCACACACATTCATCTAAATGCAGCTGCAACAATGTGTATATGTGTGTGAGTTTCAGTTTACTTTACTCATTTGCAATGTTTTTGGTAAAATGTAAAATTGAATTATTTAAAATTTAATAGAAAATCTTTGACTTGTACTCAACAATATATGTACTTATTTGTATATAATATATACATACACATTTATTGTATATACATACATATGCCTTAAACAAACAGGTAAAGTAGTTTGTTGTACTCTTACTTGGTATACTCCAAAATTGTTAAGCTGTTTGAGACACTTGCAAATACATTTAAGTAAATATTAATTATAAATTGTTCTGTTATTCTAGTTTAGATCATTTTTAAATATTAAAAAATTAATTATATTTTAAATAGGAGTGAAATAACATTTAAGATATTTACATATTTTGAAAAGTTAAGTGTGATTTCATTTCACTTACATTTATTTACAAATAAAGTTATCCAAACATAATTTTAAAATTATATAATAATTGTAATTCTTATAAAATTTTAATATTCTCATTGTATTATGTGTTAAGCGTATTTAAATTTTGTTATATTAAGTTAGGTGTTGTTTCTTATTTTGCGTATATTAATATAGATTTTATGCTTCACTTGAAGCACAAGCACACACACAGACTGTACGACTTCGATATCAACATCTTGAGTTGGCCAGCAGAGTTGAGGAAGGAATCGCCTCGAATCCTTTTTGCTTCCATAGGCCATGTTATCATTTCAGTAATTGCATTTTTGTGTTTGTCGTTTTATTTTGTTGTTGCACTTGGCCGTTTGTGTTTCCTCTGTATTCTCTAAGGGGATATTTTGGTAATTTTCTTAAGAAAACTCAAACCGATACCAATGTGGCCCCATAAATAGTTGACCTGAGCTCTCTGCATATTCTTGTTTGTCTCTGTATCTCATTTTGGACAAAATGCCATTGCACACAGACACATGCATATACATATGCACATCCGATACTGAATTGCATTAATAAATATGCACAGCATGTATTTATGTAGAATATTCTCAGGTGCTGCCTTCCTACTGAGTATTTATATCAAACTCTTTTGATTAACTCTTTTGCAAGTTTCCGTTTGGTTGCATTTGTACAGCTACAATTTGGTCAGATTCTAGAATAAGCTTCCGATGAATGTATCCACCTAATTGGAAATTTAGTTTAACTATGTGTAAAGCCAAACAAAGCATCAAACAAAATGTGTTCTTTTTTAGAGTTCTGCAAATGTTTTTATTAGGTTTTTTGATAACAACAGTAGAAGAAGAATAAGTATAAAGGTCTCTCAACTTTAAAAAACCGTTATGTCACAGATCAAAGAAAGTGTGACAGAGTTCATAAAAAATATATATTATTTATCAGCATAAAATGTCGAGTCGATATAGCAAAGTTTGTCAAGGCTTATATTATGACCTTAAAATTTATGCAATAAGTTTCTATTTTTTGATATACAGTGTCAATAAATATATGTTTTAAATCAGTTTTTGCTCCTTACAAACACGTCTTGATTGCATTTTAGTGGTAAATTTTAACAAATTTATTTAATAATCAAATTGTCGCTTCGCTTTAAGGAAAAAAGTTTATATTGTTTGGATGCAGTCTTTTAGTTTTTATGCGCGATAAAAACGAAAAAATACTCACATACCACTGCATTTACATTTTTGTTCGATACCTTTAAATGCTCGATAACTTAAAATCCCAGGAATATCAGACCGGCTAAAATGGTAAATCGAATTAAACAGATATCGTCATATTGATAATTAATGTTTAATGAATAAAACAATGTACCTTATTTGATATAAGCATAACACGACTTAAGCAAATTTTTTTTTTATTTCCGAATTCGTTGATCAAAGCATAAGACAATCATAAACAGAAATCAACTGCTCAGTTTCGGTATTACAATAAGTTGTCATAGTTTTGAATCTGAATGTATTATAATTATTTTACTGGCTGATCAAAGTTACAGGCAAATTGATAAAGCCACCGCGGAAGTGAAGGGAAGAAAAGAATGAAATGGAGAAGAGTAGAAAGGAAGAAGAAGTCAAATGAACGTCATGGATTGCAGTACCAAAGAGGAAGGGAAAGCGTATGAGAAGAATGCGTTTGGGGAGGCTGCTTGAAGAGGGCAAATAATGAGCTTTGGTAGAGGGGTAATTTCCAAAAAGAATCACATATAGTGTGTGTGTGTGTGTGTGTGTGCGTGTGTGTGTGTGTGTGGTGGACGTGCGAGGGCAGCTTAACAACGCAACATAAATTAACGCATATTTCAGTTGCAATATAAAAACGCACAAAGCGAATCGAGAGCTCTGCAGTGGACAACAAAGTCGACGTCTACGTCGACGACGACGCTGACAGCGACGCCAACGTTTCAATTATTTTCTGTTATTGATGTAGTTGCGCTTGTTGTTGTTGGTGTTGTTTTTATCATTAACATTATTGTTGTTGTCAAAAGTGGCAGAAAAACTCTTTTTTTGTGTTGTTGTCATTGTTGTTGCCGATGTACGCACAAAAAATGAATAAAACAGACAACGCCCTATTACACACACACACAGACACACACACACGGACACACACACATCACTTGCACATACAGAAGCCCACTCTCTCTCTCACACACCCAACGCCCAATGCATGTGCTGTAAAAAGCTGTCGCCGCTCCTAAAAGTATGCAACGCATTGGCTGCCTATCTGTCAGGTTGCATCCTGCTGCCCCCCGCTGCCTGCTGCCCCCTCTGCCACCACGCTGTTGCAATTACCACAGTCCGGTTGTACATTATTTACCTCTTCTTCGTTTTTTTCGGCGTGTGCAGCCGCAGCCGCTGCTGTTTTTTACGGGTTTTATTGTGTGCGTGCGCGAATGAAAAATAAAATATATAAAAATATATAACGGTACCGCTCCAACAGCGCCGACGTCGAAGTCGACGTCAACGTCAACGTCGCACGCACATTGTCAATGCCCCACCATTGGCGTCTGCGTCCAGCTCGTGCTCGTGCTCGTCCTCATCCCCTCCAGCCAGGATGCCAGCAAAAAATGAACAAAAAGTAAAAGAGATGCCCAAATGCGAAAACTCGTGCAAGAAAACGGGCCAAAGCGATATTCCTGGCCGGGATCAGGGCACACATATAATTTTATATATATATTTATATATATACCTCTCTGTATATATATGTATAGGTGCACTGATTGCCACCGCATCCGTGGGGGAATGTGGCAAGGGGCAAGGGGCAAGGGCAGATGTAGATGCAGTCATGGTATAAACAAAAAAAAACTCCCCTCGACAGCCGGCGGGGCCAATGGTGCGTATGTGTCATGATGGTGGCGTCGTCAACAACAACACCAACAACAAATATAAGCAACAATAACAACAATTAAAGCAAAATATATTAAAAAAAAAAAGAAAAAAGAATGGTTTGAGCCTTTACTGTTGCTGCTCTCGTTGTTGCTGTTGTTGTTGTTGTTAAGCTCTGCACAAATATATTGCAAATATTTGTTGCATATATATTTTATTTGTTTGTCGCGCTTTATTTGGTCGCCTAAAAGTGCACAACATTTTTTAATTGGGTTAGTAATTGAAATTTATCGAACGTTCCCACGCACAGCACACAAGCAAAGAATCGACACAGTCCCCAGGGACCTTTTACTGAAACAAAAAAAAAAACGCCAAATGAATTGCACGCATTTGAAAAGTAGACAACAACAGCGACAACAACAACAACTGACACGATAGTAAAAATTAATAATAAATAAAATCAATATAGTCTGAGAGAATTAAAGAAAATGAAAATAAAGTAATGTTCGAACGTTATTGAAAGATGCTCTCATTTAGAATACAAAAAAATGTTGGACATTTTACTTTGATCATCTTTTGCTATTTTCTTGAAAAGTATCAGCCACATTTTCTTACAAATTGAATAGTTCAAGTTGTTAGTTGTCTTCATATTACACTGTTTCGATTGGCAGTTCGTAATGTAGTTTCAAAATTATACAAAAGTATCTATAAGTTACAGTATCTATACTGCCTCATAAATGTATGTGTCTGTCCTTTAAAGAATAAACAGGTTATATCATTCGGAATCACACTCGATTCAAAATGTGTGGACTTTTTATTGGTGTCCTTTGGCACAGCATCATTATCAGCAAAGGCAACTGAAAAGCAAGATCATCTCAACTACAATACAGCGTAACACTCAAATTCACACACAACGGGAATGGTCTAAGAAACTGGACATTATCTGCCGAAAATTTATGAAAATAAAGGAAAAAACAATGTTAAGAGGATGTATGCGGGCCAGGAAGATTGCAAATCAAAAAGACAGCAACAGCATCTCGGAAACCACCCCATAAACAATGAGGTGACCAGCGGGTAGAGGATCCCATCAGCAAACTGGTTGACCAAAGGGGTTGCATCTTGGCCGGGATGCGTGTCAAAGTTCAACGTCTCGACGTCGCCAGTTATCCGTTGATGCTGTGTCCAGTTTGAATAAAAACCGGCCTTGGTTACGTTTGCTTCTGGGCTCAAATCTGTTGAAATTTTGATGTGAAAGTTCAGCAGATTTTTATAAAAGTTTCATGTCCTGCCACGGATGCTGCTGCTGCTGAGAAGCGAGCGTGAGAAAGTTTGAATCGCAATCGAACTCGAAACTCGTTTACGCCCAATCTACTAATGTCCTGCTGCAGATGCTGTCCAGTCCTTCCAATCCAGTCGTAACCAGTTGAGCATCGTCCGGCCTCTTAGCCGGGCCACTAAGACAACCACTGAGCGATTTATTCATGCTATTTGGCCAGTTGGCTAATTACTAACCAAATGCCAAGACTTTGCTGCCAAACATTGGCTCAACAAATTGTCAAGAGTCTGCTGTATTGTTTGCCTCCAAGTCGTTGCACTAATTGTCCTCGAAGGCACTGGCTCTGTGTCCTGTAGTATGCCTTCAAACAGTCAGTTGACTTCGCTGAATTCTCTCTCGCCGTTCACCGATGTTGGTCCTATTAGCTTAGATATTCCATTAGGCGGCATCGATTACTCAGACATGCATTGATTTTTTACAAGTGACTGCAAATTTCAATGCATAAGCGATGAGACGCAGACCTTAATGAGTTCCCATTTAGCGAGCGATTCCATTCCACATATTGCAAATAAACCAATGAATTTGGGCTAACTAGAAATTAGGGAACTCATTTGAGATTTGCGTTCACAGAAGTTAAGTGCACTTAATTTAATACAAAGTACTCCTGTGACTCTTTTAATTATAACAGGTATCAAATTTTACTATTTTATTGGGCAAATTTAGACAGATTCTCTAGAATTCTTAACTGATTTAACGACGATACTGAAAATAGAAACTGACGGTGCACCAAGAATTGTAAAAGTACTTATCGAATTGCCTAGCTATGGTCTGTTCATTTTTTAGTTTTAGTTCATTTCAGTAAAATAACTTTTCATATTACCTAACTTTTACCTAAATTTTTTCATTAATTTTGGTCAACTGTACTTAGTTCACACTAAATAAATAAATAAATAGATAAATAAATAATAAATAAATACCAATACTAATTAAAAAAAAAATTTTTTTTGTTATGATTTTTTGATTAACTGATCTTTTTATCCTTGTGAAATGAAATACATGAAATTTTTAATTTGGAGTAAATAATCCCAGTGTTTTTAAATATAAGAAAATAAAAACAGATTAGATTAAATTATCCTCAATTGAGTTTCTAATTTAAATATGTAGCCGCTGCAAGTGGGATTGTTTTTCTTACAAACTTCGATTAATTTACAAAGCACTTAAAAGTTATAAGCTTAATTATGTCATTAAATTACAACACATATTTTAAAATTACCTTTAATTCAAATTAGACATTAAAGTAGATGCGTTTTGACTAAAAGAACAAATGAAATGTCAAATGTAAATTGTGAAAATTTATTTAAAAACTATAATTAAACTATCACTATTTATAATAGTTATGTATTGTATTTCGAGTTAGGGAATACAATTTTCCAATTCTCTTCTTCAAGGATACTCTTAGCAATTTTTTATTTTTTTTATTGACTTATAAAAGAGACTCTGTTATATAGTCTCGTTATATTTACACTTAAAGTTAATTTTGCTGCCCTGAATTTTGAAGAAGTTTCTGACATTTTGTATTCGTAATGATATGTAACCTTTGCTTAGCTTCAAGTCGAAAAGATCAGAACACAAATTGCTGTCAGTATCCAGAGGTTTCTGAAAAGATCGTTACAAAAAACCGGTCATTGTTTAATATTTTCAGTAGCCGACTGTTGATGCTTGCATATTTTGGCGGTTAAAGTACAAACATTTTTATGCAAAAAGATCCAGTTTTGTGTGACCAAACTAAAGGGTCCTGCAATTAGGATGAACTTGGTCTGTAGATGCTGAGCCGAAGACAGAAGTCACAAAAATAAGCCAAGACACAGGGGGAAGTTTCCAGTTCTGGGACAGTTCTAACAACCAATCAGAAGTTCCGATGAGTTGCGACGAAGTTCCAGCACATTATAAGTAATCAAAACAAATAGATAACCCTTAAGAGATAGAACAACAACAACTTACTCACCCTAAAACTCGGAGGACCGGACGCGACTTGCAAGCAAAAACTTTGTTGCATACTTTTATGCGCATAGCGAAATTCGATAGTACAAATGACTTGGAAATTCAAGTTAATAGGTAAGCAAATCAAACGTTATCTGATTATTAAACAAAAATTGTTGTTAATTACTGTAATTGTAGTACATGTTATTTTATTTGGAATTTGTTGTGTGGCGAAACAAGTGACACGTTCGACATAGCTAACCAAATGCCAAAGCCCAAAAACCATATAAAACAACAAAAACTTCAGTTCTAAACGACGCAACAGGCGGCCACGAGAGAGAAAAATGAGCTGAACATATTTTTTAAGATGCTGCCTGCCGTGGATCTCTTACAATTCGCCACCGAAAAGTATGTTTCAAAAAATGCAAAGTACTCAACGTTTAGTTTAGGGGTTGCTTGAGAGAGTTTCGGGTTGGTTGTGGTTAGACATTTTTCGGCATTCCTCAAAAGCGCAAAGATGTTGCGCAGCCCTCCTTGGGTTGGTTGGTTGGTTGCTCACTCTTTGGCCCTGTGTCTCAGTATACTTACAATTGCGCAATTATTGAGGTAGGCTATGTTTGTCTATTTATTTGTGGAAGATTCCGTATGCGTCGCGTTTCTTACACATACACATGTATGTATTTTTGAAAGCTACCCCTTTGGCAGGCTGGCCTTCATTAACTTGACGTGCAAAGTTCAAAGATGACCGGTCAAGTAACCGGTTTGCATCTGGCCCAGCCTGTCTTCGACTGGACCTGAACCTGAGGACAACCGAACCTCGATTTGGACAGCATCCTTGCTTTACGACTGCATCAACTGGACCCAAAGCTGATCAGTTGAGTTTGAACTTTCATTTCGGTCGCGTCGCGTTCGCAACTTTTCTTTTTGGCTTTCTTTGTTGTATTTAAATTCTCCGTTTGTTTTTTCGTTAATGTGGGGATTTCTGTTATTATTTAATATTGTTAAATTGTTTTTGTTACAATTTCGTTGAACATTGTTGTTGTGCACGTTTTTTGTCGACCTTTTTAACTGAAAATTTCAAAATAAAATGTAAGTGGCAATCGTTAAAATTGATTTGTAATCGAATTTGTGAAAAATAAAATAGTTAAAGTGTATCGTGAAAAAAATAAAACTACACATCTATATTGAAATTTGGGAAGATCTAAGTGTCATTTAAATTTTTATTTTACAGCACACCCCATGAAATCCCACAGAACGAAGAATAGATTTCTATATAGCAAAACCTTATAAAAATTTAAAAAACCATTTCAAAATTTATTAAATGCGCTGTGTTCATCTCTTGGACTTTGTCTTGATCAAACAAATTCATTAAGTTCTCTAACCACGAATTCATTCACATCCCCATGGAGCAATCCAATGGCAATTCAAAGCACAGCTTCGATCAGGCTCTAACCACTGAGTCCTCAACAGCCCCTAGTGCACTCGGCATGGCGGAGAGTTGCGGCAATAAGCGAAAACTCTACGCCATCGAAGAGCGCGAGGAGAGCTCTCCAGTGACCGTGGGTGAGTTGGAGCCTGAGGCGGAGGCGGCCTACGATACGGATGTGGATGAACTGGAGCAACCCGTGGCTTGTCCGCCTCCTGGCAAATTGGCCAGCGAGCGTGAAGTGATCTACGAGTTGTTCCAGCCCTGGGCTCTGAAGACCTATGGCGATCAGGCAAAGACCAAGACAATAACACTGCACAAGAAGGCGCGCATTCTGAAAGCACTCGAGGGCAAGGAACACAGTCGTCCGGACAGCTCCAAGTTCCGCTTCTGGGTGAAGACAAAAGGTATGATGAAGCCCCCATTCGAGTAAACTGGTCCCAACTAAGCCAACTGGCGTTCTCCCACAGGGTTTACTACCAAGCGACCTGACGGCTTCGAGGAGGCACCGGGCAGCCGAAGGCGCCTCCAACCACTGCCCACCACAGCAGTGCTCTCCGACAATCCCGGAGCCGTCGACCTGTTCGCCGCATCCGCCAGCAAGGACTTCGGTCGCCGCATCTACCGCAAGGTTGCCTGCGTAGAGGAATTCTTTGACATCATCTACAACGTGCACATGGAGCTGGGCGGACGCAGTGGCACGCACGCGGGTCAGAAGCGCACCTATCGCATTGTGAGTGTAGTGTATTGCCCAGACATTCATTTCAACTGTTTGCAGTTTTTACATCCTAAAATAGTACAAGAGTCGGTGAACCACGTGTGTCTAGATCTCGGAGACTATATTAGCTAGAGACCCAGAAAATGAAAAATTTTATTAAAATTTTAGTTAAATCTCTGTCTTGAAATTGGACTCACGATCGGATAATATTCTCCAAAGTTATTCAAGCAGCAGTTTTACGCATGTGTTATACTTAACTGATAGTACCATATTTAATAACTTTATTTGATTTTTACCATATTTAGCTTAAGCAGGGTATCCATAGTAGAATTTTTTTGTCGAACGTTTTGTGTTCGACAAAAGTTCGCATGTGGATATCTATGTTCGAAACCAAATTTAGTGAAACTGTATTGTGTTCGACGAACACGTTCGACAAAAAAGTTCTACTGTGGATACCCTGCTTAATGCTCACTATAAGTTTAAGGTCTCTCACTGTCAAGTAGAAAGCCTATCGCACTATTTGTCTTTTATTTATTTATTTATTTATTTACAAAATTAGAGAGAATATATAATATTAAATCTAATACATTAAAAGGGTGCTTAGAGTACTAGTAACTCGACCTTCGACTCTATATTTGACTTTTATTTTTGGCAAAGTAGTCATATAAAGTATAATATTTCATTTGGTGTGCTTACACAAATATTAACATAAAAAAGTATATTGAGCTTCCTAATTGTGCGTTGCAAAAGTAACAAGATACATTTTTAAGCAGTATTTCTTAGTCTTTAATTAAATTAAATTAAAGTGTTGATTTTTTTATATCTGTTACTTAAAACTAAGAATAAATTTACCCATTACTTAGATACACTATTCTTGATGACTAACGTTTTCTTTTACTATTCTATATATATATTTGTTTGTCGGATTCTTGACTATATCCTCTGGTAGTTATTTATTTATTTTATTTTATTATTTATTTATTTTAAGCTTTCTTAACAATTTTGCATCTCCAATGTCTCTATCCTCCGCAGATCACCGAAACCTATGCATTTCTGCCCCGTGAAGCTGTCACCCGATTTCTAACAATTTGCCCGGAGTGCAAGAAGAACTTGAGACCCTCCTCGCCGGCGGTGCAGGGCTGCAAGGAGTCTGAGTTGGCCGGCAATGAGAGCTCTTCGGAAGTGGAGAATTACCTGAACTATTCGTCGCATACGGAGAGCTCCCTGGAGACGGGTCCTACGGCCAAACGGCGACGCCATTCGAGCGCCGACCTCAAGGCCTACGCGCCCTTGGCCGCTGGATCTGTTGCCAGCAGTGCCAGTGCCACCCAGTTGGATGCCATCGCAGCTCCACCACCGTCCAGCCCCACAACCACAGTCCCGGCTGTGGCCCCGACCCACCCCAAAGTCGAGGTGGCTAACGAGACGCAGGCGGTCAGCGTGCCAAAGATTCGAGTCAAGACCCAGTTGCAGCGTCCGCTTAGTCCGTTAGCAGCTCCCGCTCCTGCTGCCGACTTAGGGGCCAGTTCCCTGCCCACCACCGATCCACCACAGCTCCACAGCGTTGACATGCAGCTTCTGAAGTCGCGGGACAATCTTGTCCGCTACTACGACTTCATGAGACGCTTCTATGCCGGCGGCTCGATGCTCAGTCAACCGGTTTTAGCACCGCCCCTCTACGGCAGTAGTCTTTTGCAGAGTCTCAGCTATCCAACCACCACCACCATCACCACCTCAACCACCACCAATAACAATCAGACACAATCTAAGCAACTGTCTGTGTCGACACCTCCCAAGACCCAAGTTTCTACTTCTAATTATCCGTTGAATCAGTTAAAGTCTTCCCCTGACAGCTCGCCGATCGTTTCGATAGCCACGCCCTCAGTACCACAAACACCACATACGCCCATCAATCTAACGAAACCTTCATTTTCCAGCTCCAGCAATGGACAGCCCACATCGACCTCGACTCCAGTTACTGTCCCACCCCTCAAACTGGAGCTACTCAGTCCCCCCAAGCCACTGCCAGATCTGCGAATTCCCCAACTATTGCTGCGAGGCTCAGCTCCAGTCGAGCAGCTTCCGATGCCGATGCCGATGCCGCTGCCGCCTTTGGACTTGGAGCGATTGAAACCCATAACATCGACCTATTTGCAGCTGACACGCAGCATGGGACTCAGCGACGAGGACGCTTTGCGGTTTGACAATCTGGTAAGTAAAGACTTTAAATATACTCTCTAAATCAATCTTCTCCTAATTAAACCACACGGCAAACCTCCTTGAGCAACCCCATTATAATATATATTTTATTTCAATACTTTGAGCAACCCCATTATAATATATATTTTATTTCAATACTTTGATCTCTTATAAACATTTTTACAGTCATTTACCAATGTGACAATCTAGTTTAAGTTATTTTTGAATCATTCCTCTTGATAGAAATTGAAATTCATATTCTATTATTTACCTACCAAATGTGTTTTTTTTCGTCAATAATATTTATTATTAAATAAGAGTTTTCCCTACCCTCAGATTTTTTATTCGCTCAATCGTTTATTATGAAAATTATCGTATTAATAACGCATTTGCTGCCAAAACAACAATTGCACATCAGTTTTTATTGTATACAAAATTCAATTTTCTACATTATTTCATTTTACATAGTATTTGACACGTTATTATTAAATTTTTATGACATCAACCCTTTTTAAGCATTTACAAAAAAAATTAACCTGAAAAAATACCAAAAATGACAACTTTTGTTTCATATATTCATAAATGCAAAATTAAGCAAAATTAATATGCAAAAAAGTTTTTAATATAGTAATTATGACATTTGTAATATTTTAATACAAATTGTCTCTCAAATACTTGCTATTGTAAGGGCGTTCTAAAACTATTTTTACTCAACATTTATTAATTCGTTAAACTCGTTTTTTTATTTATCAAAATCCAGAGAAGACTTTCGTAAAAGGTCATATTTGTTTTTCCCCAAATATAATTATGTTATTATATTTATTTTATTCAGTTAGGTTTTCTCTATACTTTTAAATCATAATAAATTATATGACAATATGCCGTTGCAGATATACAGACTAAAACAAATTTATCACGACTTAAATGCAAATACATATAAGTATTTCAATTTATCGAAGTGCTGTTTTTGGTACTTAATATTGTTTACATATTAATGCATAGTTTATAAATTAAACTGATTCAATTTGATATATATGCAAGGGTATTTAAGCTTTGGTCATCTGAAGTTAGCTGTTTGCTTCAAATTTTATATACACATAAATATTCAATAATATATTTTTTGTTACTGCAAAATTCATTTTTGATCAACATAATTTTTTACTAATTTAGTTTCTCTTTTCTCTGACATGCTTGGCTTATAAATCTAACGCATCTATCGCAATGTAATCGAGAATATATGTGAAAGAGCTACCTATGACAACTACAACCACATCCAGTACAAAACTAACAACAACCACAACAACAACAACGCTTTCGGCCACATAAAAAGCGTTCGCATTGCGCGACGCACGAAATTATGCAATAGATTTTTTTTTGGTTTAATTAAAAATTCAAAATGAATTTTTTTATTAGTATTTATTTATGCTTTTAATATGATTTTTGATCTCTTAATGCTTGAATTATTTGTTGCAATCTATGTTTTTACTTTAATAATGCTGTAAACAGGTTTAATGCAAAACTTTTGTATTATTATTTTTAACGTTAATTTTAATTGTGCTATTTGATTTTATTGTTTTCTCATTTCTTCTTTTTTCTTTGTTATTTTCCAGCTCAGTTATTAGCGCAATCCAAAAATTGTTGTAATAAATTAGTTATAAAAAAAATTAAATGCTTTTTCTGTACTTCTTTTGCATTCGTAATTTCAATGCAAAAAGAATGTGTAATAAATTAGAATGCTTTTAAAATGATATGCGTAGCTTATTTTTAGACTGCTTTGTAGTTGCATACTTTAAGGCATTTTTTATTACAGCTGCGGTGAGTACCAAAATATCTATAATTTAATATTAAATTTACCTAATACTATAAAAATTAAGAATTAAAAAAAAATGTCTTTTAAAATATTTAATACACATTTATGTTATATTTTAACAACTCAAAACCTTTGTTTCATGCATAAAACTTGACAAAATGTTTATTATATATTTAGACGAGTCATTTCAATATTTTCATATACATTTTTACTCAAGTTCGCATTTATAAAAATATGTATGTGAATATAAACAATTCTGACTTCTGACCGGGGTTAATCATTAGGCAAAACCCGCACTGATTAGCATTCATTTCATTTATTCATGTTGTTTATAATATGTATTTTTCTATTTAGTTGTGTACAGTTAAACATTTGACCTAACAAAGATTCAGTTTCCGTTATTATTTGGTTGGCAATGGCAGACTGTCTTGTCCGTTGGTCTGCTCGTCACCCTTGACGGTACTCAGCACGAATTTGGCACTCAGCACCCGTCCATTTCTATCGACAATTGTCTTGACCACTTCTCCGTTTTGGGCCAGAATATCGTCTGGCTTAAGATTCACCTGCGAGAGGAAATCTTCAATGGAATTGTCCTTCTGCTGTCCTGGCAGGCTCTCGACCGCTGGCTGTGGTTGGTACTGCACCACTGGCCGTGGTTGGAACTGCACCACTGGCCGTGGTGGTGGTGTCGGCAACGAGGCCTCAGGGGAAGCAACTCTCTCGTGATTCACTCGAACCGTCGTCTTGATAGTTCTGCCGTCGGGCATCACGCGATTGCGGACAATATCTTCGCCCCTTGTTTGGGCATTGAGTAGATCCTGATCAGTGATACCTGCATCTTTGAGCATGTCCCGCACTGGTGGCTCCAAGTCCGCGGCCTTGGGTGGTGCAACGCCACTGAAGGTGCCGCTGTAGCTGGTCACTCTGGTGTTGCTGGGCAGCTCATTGGTATTCAGATATGTGGGCAGATCATTCACACTGATGGTGGCTATTGTCTTGGGTGTTGTCTGACCTGCACCATACAGAATGCCACCCAGCGAGGGCAGACGAGTTGTGGTGCTTATTCCCAGATCCAGGCCAGGCACTGGAGTCGGCAGTGGTGCACTTTGTGGTGGTGTCACAGTGGTTCCATCATTAGATGGGGGACTATTAAGCCAGCTGGGCAACTGACCACCGAATATGTTGGGCCTGGGCTGCCTATCGATTTCAGCTCCTTGTGGCGTCCAATTATTTGTGACTTCGTATGTCTTGGTCGTGGTCGTCACAGTGCGTCCCTGATCGTCCAGTTCTGTCTTGGTGGACACCTTGGGCGTTACACCAGCTGGAAAGTCGAACCTTGGCCAGTTGGAACCCAGCGTTGTGCCTGGATACCAATTGTTGAGAATTGGCACGCGATAGGTCTTGATTGTTGTCGTCACAGTGCGTCCCTGCGGGTCCTGCTCCGTTTTCGTAGACGTCTGAGGTGTAACCCCGGCTGGAATCTCAAAACTCGGCCATCCCGGATTTCTAAGAACGTTCGGAAACTGCGGAAAGCCGTTGCCAAGACTCGGCCAATTGTTGTCCAAGGGTATTGTTGTAAATGTGCGTCTGTGGCCAATTGAATTGGGCAGATACTCCCAGTCGGTCTGCGGACTTACTGGGCTGGGAGTGCTGGGAGTGGTAGTGACCTCCAGCTTGGCAGTAGTTGACTCCTCCTCTTTGACTGTGGTGGCGATAATGTTCTGGCCATCGGGCGTCAGCTCGTAGGTCGTTCTGAACAGCTGACCCACTGCGTCCGGCTTGCTGATAACCACCGGCTGCTTGGTGCGCCACAGTTCCCCCAGCACCGACGGTTCCATGCCCAAGTCGACGGCCTGCCTGGTTAAGGCTACGCCGGGTCCGTTATCAACGGTACTCGACGCACTGCCAAGCTGCGATTAGAGAGATAACAGACAACAGATGACGTCACTTGAAGCACTCGAGAGGCAACCTGACCTACCTTCAGACCCAGAAGACACAAGCCGATCAGGCTAAGCACTAAGTTGTTCCGTTTCATTGTGCACTCTCCGATTGTTTCAGCTAAACTGAGCCCAGACCTGAGTGGGTATCGCCTAAATAAGCCTCACTTGTGGAATTATACAGTATAAATCTGTCTGTCTATATGGTGTGAAGAAACAGCTAAAGGTTATCGCATCTAATTTACGCGACAGCATTTAGTATAAATCTCAAACAAACTCAATAGGGGTAAAAATTAAACTCTCTTATATTAAATACTCAATGGAACCCAGAGCCGATTCCTTTTAAAATTTATTTTTTTTGAAAAATAACCAAAAAAAAAAAAGATATTGAGGAAAAATCCGTTGGGATTCTGTTTTTGATAGCATCGTATGGTTCCCATTTCTCAGTATGCTGATGACACATTCGAATTGTTTTACAAAAATGATGTGCAAAAACTATTCCATTGATGTACACTGAGTAAATAATATTATTTTTTGTAAATATGTGGAGAGTAAATATTTAAAAGAATTTCAGGCGTAAATAAAAGGTATTGACTGACCTCTCCGGCATCACAATAAAGCCAACTCTTAACAAAGCCTTTGAAAATAAAAAAATTTAACATGTATTTATGCAAATAAACTGCATGGCAGATTTGCAAGTAGACTTTTAAATGCTCTTTCTTATTGACGTGTCAACATGACTTGAAATCAAAAACTAGTAGTCGAAATAAATAGAAATTCGAAAATGTATGAAAAAAGCTTTGATAAATTTGATTAATATAAAGCAATGATCTGAATGATTTTATAGCTATTATATTTATTATTTCCACAATGGTTACGCTGATTAGAATAATTTGTAATTCCAAGGTCCTTAAAAAGTGCAGTTTAGAGGGGCCGTAAGAGTATTATAATTAAAACAAAATAGTCGATTACATATGTTCTCATTTTAACGACAACAATATTACTATAAACGACAACAATTAAAATATATTGAAGTTTCAATTCTAAATTTGCGTTTGAGGGAATGAGTTAGATGTTAGAATAATTCTCCTCACACGCCCGCAGAAAGGACAAAAAAATGGGTTGAAGATGCCGTCTCTGTGATAGGAACTCAGGTTTTGGTCCAGCGGTGGCTACAAAGCCCGCTTGGACCGGCCAAAAGGGTGCACCACCTCAAAAATAAAGAACCACCATCTCGCAGGCCGAGTTGCCGCTTCCCAAACTGTCCGGACCGGATTTACGCTAAAAAGACGTCATAAACTTTGGAAAAGAGGAGGAAAAAAAGGGACCGAAATTGGAATTTGATAGACGCTTGGGTCTGGCCTTGGTCTGTGTCTCGTCCTGCGAGTGTCCTCGTTGCTTTTCCAAAGTTCGGAGGCAGTGACGGAGTCAAATATGCTAGAAAGGTGGGTCTACAGGGTGACGGGAAAGGGGGCTGAGGCGGGTGGCAGAATGGGGTGCAATTCAAGCATTGACGACATTTTAAAAGGGTCGACTGACGTCGAAGCTGTTAAGGACATGGAGGACGAAGGAAGGGAAGGCACCGACTGAAGGACTGATTCGGCGCGTGTAATAAACCAAGCGATTTTAACGCTTGCGAGGCAAGTGTGGGTCTTATTGGGGGCAGGTGTAAGTATTCGAGAAGGTGTTTGGATTGGTATGGGAGGGGGGATGGAGGGGGGGGGGACTGTGCTGAGCTGGCCAAAGTTATAAAACTTTACAGTAAACTAGGCTTGGCAATCAAGCTAAAAGCAAAGGCGTCGTCATCGTCATCGTTCTTTACCTCGTCCTGCTCCTCCTCCTCTGTAACCCACTGCCAGCGACTGTCGCGTCACGTCTGGCGCCATCTAGCGACCGTTGCACGAGACCTGCAGCCAAAAAAAAAATGAAAACGAAAAAGAAACCAACACATAACGGAAGGCAAGCACCTCTAAACCTGAACACACACAACACCTAACGCCCACTTGTGGCCCTACATGTGTGTCCAGTGAGTGTGTGTGTGTGTGTGTGTGTGTGTGTGTGTGTGTGTGTGTGTGTGTGTGTGTGTGTGTGTGTGTGTGTGTGTGTGTGTGTGTGTGTGTGTGTGTGTGTGTGTGTGTGGGTGCTCTCCCTTTTCCAGCCATTGAGTCGGCTTCGACTCCCCGTCGGGCTTTTGGCTTATTCAATGTGCCGTTTGTTTGCTCAAATCGCTTCTCGTTTTAAACATCGCCTTTTGTTTTTGCCTTTTGCCATTTTGTCTGTCTCCTTTATAGACATTGTCTATGGATCCCTCCCAAAATGGCAAGCACCTTTTTCATGAGTACAAATTAAATCGTATTCAATATTCATTCACACAAGTATTTACTAAAATTGCTTTCAAAAGTAGAGTTCTAACTTGAAAGAAATCAGAACACTTTTCATAAACAAAGAATAAAGAACTTCATAGATGTTCATAAAATTAAAAGTGATTTTGAACAATTCTAAGGAGTAAATTATATGAGATTTTAATGTGTGAGAATCGCATAGCAAGCTAATTCCGTGTTATTTGTGATTTAAATATAATATTAAAAAAAAACTATATGACTAAAAAAAACCATAGTATAGAAAAAGTTATAATCTATTTTCTACATGAAAGCTGAAAAAATTAAAATCTAGATCACCCGGTGAACATCGAATTAACTTATAATCTAAATCAAAAAATTAAATGAATAATATTATCTAAAACATCTTAAAAAAATATCGTTATATGAGTCTTTTTCATGAAATAAGATTCAATTCATTATTATTTATTCTATTTGATTATAAGGTTCGTATTTTGAATGCATGCACTTATAAATTTCATCTAAAACATATTTTCAAATATGATAAAAATTTCGATACATTTCACGTCAAAAGATCTTAACTAGACACTAAAACACGGTCGAAGGAATCATATCTATCCAATAATTATTGATAATAATCATTATTATAATCACAATCAATTTTTATTCACACTTGAAGGTGTCTTTTAAGTCCATAGACAGACATTGAAAATAATTTCTAGAATTCGTTTTAATGAATACGAAAAAAAGCTTGCTGTCCAGACAAAATGCTGCTCAGAGGTACTAAAGTTGGAGTTAGAGTTGGAGTTGGAAAAGGAATCGACACGCACCCTTCGAAGGAAAAGTAGCAAGAGCGGCGTCAAACGGAGCTTTTGGTCTTACTTCACCCCACATCCACATCCTATGCTTTCTCGCAAAGAAGTTTAGCTGGTCTGCGGAACTGGGCACGTCAGACGGAACATTGGGCGGGAGGAGTTACAGAGTTTTAGGTTCGTTGGAACAAGGGTCGGGCACTTCTTCATTAATTTTCATGGCGGCACAAGAACAATGAACGGAACGAACACAGTCCCAGTCCCGACTCTGTCTCCATCTCCATCTCCGTACCCGCCCCCTTTCTGCTCAATGCTCCAAAACGTAGAAACCAGAAATGATGGAAAAAATAAAGAGAAAAGCAGGAAAAGTTACTCCTGCTACCGAATTGTGGGTGTGTTTTGTGCAAATGAGTAGAAAGTAAACGGAGCAGGGAGTGAAGTGGAGTTGTAATGGGTATAGAGGGCAGCCCGTCGTTGTCCCTTGTCTCTCTGTCCCTTTGTGTGTGTGTGTGTGTGTGGGTTGATTACTTTCTGTTTTAGGTGCCTGTCGCCCTGTCGTCCTGTCCACGCCCAACGGCCTCCTGCCGCCTTTTAGGACAGAACTTAGTCTAGAGGCAAGTACGCATTTTTATGTCTGCTCGCCTGGCTAGCGGTCCTTATTTTTTATCGCAGCACTGGAAGCCCTTTTTGTCACCACCACCACCCCCGCATAATAGACGACTGGCAGAGACAATTGTCGACAGAGACAGCCCAACCAACTGACTGACTTTTGAGTAGGGGAACGGAAAGAGAAAGAATTGCAATTTTTGCGACGAAAAAGCCAAGAAAGCGTCTTGGAAACTGTTTGACATGCTCAGCCTCCCTTTGGCTAGAGCTGAACGCTCTAATGAATTTCCGTCCAAGTCCTCAGAAAAAACAGCAAAAAAAAAATACAAAAAACTGAAAAGTAGAAGAAAAAAAAACAATTAAAGTGGACTTAGTAGTAGAATGGGAGGAGGAGGAGGAAAGGAAAACTGACGCACCCATAATCATAATTGCTCGGCGAAAGTTACCCCAGCAACTTGTCGATGCTGTTCTCGAATTTCAACAGGCTTCGCCTCAGTCTCAGTTCCCAACCCTGTCAAGTTTTCCCATCTTTCTCTCTAATTGTTGAGCCTGTATTTTTCTCTACTTTTTATTCTTGCTGCGTTGCTTTCCCTTTGCTTAATTGTGTTCCCAGCTCGTTTCCCTTTCAGATATCAGTTCAACTCTTCTTTTTTTTTTTGGATTTAAGAAAAATTTTCACTTGCTTTTAATTTGTCAATTTTGTGCAGAACGCACCTTTTTTTCCTTTTTTGCTGGACATTCTTTTTTCTTCTTCTTGGCAGGACATTTTTTATGTTTGCTGATGAGCTCTAAAAGTTGCGAAACAAGGTGGCAATTACTTATTTTGGCTTTCAGCGGCTTGCGTTTTAATTACTAGGGAGATTCGACTTTTAAGACGGCCGCATCAGGGATTTACATATAACCTATTATTTTTTAATGATAAGGGTTTCTTAGCTGTTTATATATATTTAGAATATTTCGGTCTAGCAGAATTGACGAAGCATTCTAAATAAATTTAGTGAGATCTAGAAATTATTCATACATTTTTTGATATATTTTTACATCATTATTAGGAATGATATTATGAAATTTTCATTCAATCTTAAAACATTTGTATCTAGCAAAGAAATGTTTTTTAAAGTCTTGATAATTGAATTATTTGCGAAGGATTTGAAAAAGTGTGCTTGAATCGGATTTTTTTTTTTTTGTATAATGAGTAATTCAATGTACTGGAACCTAAACACAAGTTTTTTTTGTTTCGGCTAAGATATATAAAAAATATTCCTTAGATATCATATCAAACCATAGGTAAAGTTTATTTATGTTTTAAGAGATCTACCGGCGAAACGAATCACTCAAATTGAAAATAAAAGGATTCCCATTTATAAACTATAAACATTTCTCTGTCGAGCTGCAGTATATTGATTATCCTTACCAGGATCTTCTTGACTTTTCCCACTGTACAGCGTCGGTGTTAACAAATAAATAAACAACCGATTAAAGTCAGTGCTAAACACAGCATGAACAGATGTACACACATACAAAGAAAGGAAAAGGGAGACCAAAGGAGCTGGCAGATAATGAATTCCTTTGGCAAACACAAATTGATAAATTAAACGCCACTTATGACAAAGTGAAGAGTTCGTTTATAAAAAATGAAGATGGAGAAACGAGAGAGAGTAAAAGTGTAAAAGAAATAAAGAAATCAACATAAACAGCCGGCAAGGACACGCACGGCAACAACAACAACAACAACAGCAGCAGCATCAACAAGAACAACAAAAACAACAACCGCAAAGTGCACGCAAATTGAAGCGGCAATAAAAAACAGAGCATAATAAAAAAGGTACGAAATAAAAGTCAAAAGACACACATATTCCTTCCTCTCTCCCTCTCTCTCTTTGCTCTGCACACACCAAACGAGTTGAATAAAAAATAGAAGCAAAACAATTAACGTCCTTGGCGAAAATATTTTTTGCACTGTGAGGAGAGGAGGGGGAGGGGCAGAGAAAGAGAAAAACTTGAGTTTGGCCATATAAAAGTGCAAAAAGTAAACGAAGAAATCATACACAGAAGGGCCAGAAGTAAGGCGCCGCAAAAAAATTGAAGCAAAACAAACAAATAAACAAATAAAAGACGAACAAACAAAACAAAACGACGCCAACAACGGCGTCGACGTAAACACTGACGCAGACGCCGACGCAGACGTCGACGCCGACGGCGACGTTCTGAGAGCGTAACGAAATGTTTCATGTCGTCGTGAGAGTTCAAAGAGAAGAAGACAATGTTGTTGTGAATGCGGAGATGATGATGATGATAATGATGATGTTACACACGCACACACGTAAAGAATTACGCTGGCAAAATTATTTGGAAGCAACAAAAAATAAAAATAAAAATAAAAATAAAGACAAACTAGAAAACGAGCAAAAAATATTCAGTGACAATGTCAGCAACAACAAGAACAGGCGAGTCAGAGACAACAACCTGTTGAGTCTGCCAAACACACACACACAAACACACACACACAGACACTCACGCGCACACAGAGAGACCTGCAACTCAAGCGGAAATGCAAATAAACAAACACGAGGCATGGCGAGACGAGACGAGAGGCCATGCCAGAGAAAGAGCAAGAGAACGAGAATGAGACAGAGACAGAGAAATAGCAACAGCAACTCGCGTCGTTCTCAACTACATCAGCCTTTCATTGTATTGTTACACATACACACACACACGCACACTCACACATATTTACACGCTTTGAATAACATTATGAGAGTTTCGCCTTTTACTTTTAACACTTTATACAACATAAAACAAAAACAACGCGTTAAAAAGCAAAACAAAACAAAACAACCGAGCAAAAGGACAAGCGAAAGTTGCCCGCCTCGTAGCTGAAGGAATTTACGACTTTTGCGGAATCAATTGAAAACTGGAACAGAAAACGGAAGCGAAAACTCTCAAAATTCTCCTCCCCACGAACCTCGCTTGTGATTTTTGATTTTGATTCCCTTTTTTTGCGACAGACATACATATTTTGATTTAAAATTTGTGTAGAGTGTCGTGAGGTGAGTTTTTGCACTTGTATTTTGTCTACTACTCACATCATTGGAGCTTTTGTTGTAATAGATACACCGTTTGATTGCTTTGTGATTGCTTTTAATTGATTGCGTCCTGCAAAGGGTTTGGGCGGAGTGTTGAAATATTCTTTTTGCTTATACCAGATGCTTAATAGACTTGGAACTCTGAATTGTGGAGTGCTCGACGAAAATATTTTTGAAAATGTGTTAATATGGGTCTTATCTAAGAAGGGCAAAGGAAGTTGTCAAGTGGTAAACCTCGAGAAAGAGCTAACTATTATCAATTTAAATATTTTTAATCGGTCATCAGTGACTATTTTAGCCACTTTTTCCTCCTTTTAATACAAAACTTTTCTGAGATCATAACATACACTAAAAGAATATTTTACAGAAACTTTTTACATCAAAACATTTCTTGTTTGAGACCTAGGAAAAAAGTCAAAACAGTAGACTTTTACAAATATTAAACATTTTCAATGGGTACTTAATTTAGTTTGGTAGATGAGAATGTTGCAGGATTACAAGCAATGGGACTGTTCCTTCTTTGCATTTTATTATAAGAAGAAAATTAAACTTAATTTCGTTTAATTTATTATTTCATTTAAGAGTAAGTAAAATAATAAAATAATCAACTTATCCCTAACAGGACTACAGTAGAGAATACAATTAGAATTGCACTTTTAATTTATGAAGCATTCAGTAAAATGGATATTATGGACTTGATCATTTTTGAACTCCGACAATGATAAGTATTAAAACAGACAGTTTTCTAGTGATTGCTGGGATATGCCAAAAAGTCTTTATCAATTCTTGACTCCAAATTCAATCGATTCTGTATGGGTTTGGGTCAGAAAGTTTCTGGTTAGCAAACATATTTGGCAAATGCTTGAATTATATTTTCCAACTAATTTATAGCAGTGGCAGTGTTTCTATCTCCTTTCCACCATGTGACTGTCAGTCGGTTCGTCTCACTCACACTCTCTTTTTCTTGCTCTAATACACATTCTGTATCTCTGATTTGTGTGGAAGAAATGCATTGATTATGCATGCGTAAAGCATAAACTCAGTACTCAGTACTCAGTGGATGGCCACTGTACCAGCCTTTGATCTCAGGTATCCTTTCCTGTTGCCGTGTGGCAGGTGGAGGCTTTCAAGTAAAAAGATAAGATAGAAGGACATTTTACAGGCACACTCGTAGTTATGTCCAAAAGGCGCACAAACGGCCCCAAGATTTACCCAGACTCCAATTTGCACACTGTGTTGTGTGTGTTGAATTTTCTTGAAAATTCAGCACGTAAGGTGTCTTTTGTTTGTTTGTGTATGTGTACTGTACAAATTAAAAGCATTCATATATGTATGCATGTATAAACGTAGATTCAAGTCACCCTCTTGGGAGAAATTACCCCCTAAACCCTTAGAAACGAATTATGCACAAAACTTCATTCGTCCAACGTTGCGTATACGTAACATTTGCCTCGACCCCGACTGCTGTGTGTGTTGATTAGATTTTCTTGCAAGAAAACTGACCAAAGAGTCCTCATACGTCAGCACAACATGCATGCGATGTTGTGTGTCTGTGTGTGTTTCGGGGAGTGGGTGTAACCACAAGCACACACACACACCCACACACCTATATGTACACATATATAGAGATTGATTCATGTGTGTGCAATGCTTGCATTACTTTTACTCGAAGAATTTTTGGGTCTGTGCGTTTGTGTGCGTTTGCTTGCATTTTAAGAAGCTGACCACACAAACACATGTGCAGCCCTCTCTCTCACACATACACACACACTCACACACGCACACACATTTAAATACATTTATATATATATATAGGTTGAGCCATATGCAGCTGCAGCTCAGCAACTTTTCGGGGGCTTTTCTTGGGCTCTTCTAATGCACATTTTTGCATTTTCTCTAGAAAGAGTCGACTGTCATGCTAGAGCGAGAGATTTAATTTGGAAATTTCTTATTAGTTCACACACACATACAGAAAAGGTGCTGGTGCGAGAGAGTCCGATATATGTTTGCGAAGAAAGGGCAGCAAGTTGTGGTTGAGGTTTTGTCGAGTCGGTTCTCCAAGTTTCGGGTTTAAGGTTTTTGGGTGTCAACTGCTTGGGTCAGTCATAATGCAAGGGTGTGAGTGTGTGTGTGTGTGAGTTTCTATGTGTGTATGTATATGTGCAACGACAATTTTTTTTATAAAGATTCATTTAATTATAATTGCAATACTGAGAATACAATACATGGCTCAAAATATTGGAAATTAAACTAAAAAAAACTCAAATTAATACTCGATTTTAGAGCAATCTTATGCAAAAAGTTTAATTTGCTTAAAATAATAAAATAATAAACAAAATTAATCAACACACACACATACTTACAATAAAGGGCATATAAAACACTTGATTTTAGCCTTTCTTTTGAAGTTTGCATTCAGGATATTATTGTTAAATTAATTCAATATGTGCGAAAAACAGCCACTACTAAGAATTAAAATAGTCACAAATATCCGAAACATTTGATTTCACTGTAAAAAATTCTTATGCATCCCCGATTTTCAAAATATTTTCGGATTTCTGTTTAGAATTTTTTTTTGTTTTCATCCTGAGTATACGTTATCTTTTGAGCTCATTATCCGATCGTGATAAGAGTTAGGACACATCTAGACTATTAAATTTAGGTCTACAACTTTTAATTTGTATTTATTTTCGATTTGTGGGCGTGTCTTAAAATCAACACAAGCAAATCATAATATTCTCGAAATTCTGCCATTATGTATTTAACTATAATTAAAATTTCTTCTACAGACAGCAGTAAAGAGAGTCCAACAACAACAGCAGCAAAATAGAATAAATAAATAACCAACTGAAATATAAATTAATCTGAAAATGTTAGAAGGCAGCTATCAAATGCCAAAGTAAATTGCTCATTTATGTATAAAACTGGCTTCGAATTCAGGACGTTGAGTGGTTGCAACAAGAAAATGCAATTTCTTAAGACATTTTCCCCTTTTCATGGCAAGCAAAGTCCCCAAAGTAGAAACCTCAACTAACCCCTTCTAAGCCTTACACGCACGAAAAATCCACAAAAATCCAACAGAGAAAGAGCATGTGTATAAGTGTATTGGTGTATTGGTGTTCTGGTGTGTATGTGTATGTGTTTGTGTTGTGTGTGTTGGTCAAAATTTTAATCAAAATGCGTCTTAAGAAAAATGAATATGCTCCAAGTCCAAAGCGTGCGTTAGAGCGAGACGAATAGACGACTACAACTGGTGTAAATCGATAACATTGCATACTTTTAGGCCTCCAAGACGTGGGCGTCACACAGCAGACAGACTGGCTGGGTTTGGAGTCCGAAGTCATAATAATAATTATAACAAGAAAGACAAACTAACATAAGTTTGGGTTTGCCAATTTTTAAGAGCAAATGCTCTGTCTCTGTCGTGTGGGCCGGCCTTTGTTGAAATAATTATAAGGACATGCCAAGTATAATAAAGGTGCAACTTAACTCCTTATCTTTCTCTCCACAAGTATGCATATGCAACGTGGTATAGGTGTCGCACTTGCCACAGGCCGGCAGCAAAGCCCACACACACGCACACACATACAGACACACACACACATGTGCACACCAAAAACTAAACCCAAAGCTCAGCTCATCCGCAGCAAGAACAACATCAGCAGCAGCATCGATTGTCTGGTCAAGTCATTGATGAGAAAAGCCCTAAGCTGACCCCTCTATAGAAGAGCAAAGAGAAGGGGGAGAAGGGAAAAGGGAAAAGGGAAAGGCTATCCTGGATATTGTGTGCGTGTCGGTGCCACAGTTCGCATTGTTCTATGATGATGCATCGCCATCATTATGATTTTCAATACATACATTTTATGTGAGGGCGTGTGCGGGTTCATTCCGGAACTGGCTTGAGGTTGGGGCCCACATACATACATACACAGGTGTGTGTTAGTATTTTGTTTGAGTCTGTGTATATAATTTTCCACATATAAATATGCATTTGGACCCACCGTGACACGACCACCTTTATATTCATCCTTTCATTCTGACTGCCTGCTGTGTGTGAGTAATTGTGTGTGTGTATGAGTGCTATGCATTGGTATGGGTATGGGTATTGGTATTATTATTATTTTTTTATTAATGTTTTCATTGCATTCCACTGCATTATTTTAGCTGACAACCCGTACGTCGACATATGCAACAGCGCTCATTCAATTAAACGCATTAACTTGATTTCAATTAACTTTAAATAAGAGCGATTTTTACGATCAATCTATAAACGCGAATCTGATTGCCATCGATAACCAAGATACTATGATGTGGAAATCATCATTCTTACCACATTATTATTGCAACAAAATTTGATTTACAGTGAACTAAATACATTCGGAATAAATACATTCGGAATTTTGGATTTGTTGTCATTAGAACAGTGACTTTAGAATAGTTATAATATTAAACATCTTGGGATACGAGTTCATATTAAATTTAATAAAACTCTACATTATTAATTTTCTCTGTATCTTTTAAGATTTTTCTTCAAAATATGGCCACGATTTACAAACTCTACCCTTTCTAGCTCACTTTCATGACCAAGCAATACTCAAAACAAACTTAAGAAACATCAATTGGTATATGCAACCCTTTATAAGCCACCCTCCTTAGATATAACTAGACTCAACCCCTTTGTGGAAATTTTCACCGCTTTTCTGACATTATTTCCATCAAATTCTCTAATGTTTTGCTTAAATGGCAAACACAATTAACTGAAATTAAAACAAGCATACAGATAGAGACAAGAGAAAGACCTGAGTGAGAACAACCCTTATAGAGTCGTTAGCCCCGACCATTTCACCTGCACAAACCTCGGCACATCTTGGGGCTCCTTTTGCAGCCCAACCCCCGAACCCCCGAAGGTTGCTTTGTACCACGTTGTCTTGCCTCAATTTTTAATCACTTTGTCACCCCTTTGGCTAGCGTAGTCGTCTAATCCTAATTCCGAGAGCGCAATGCCAAACCCTTTTCACAAACGGTCTCTGTACCCGTACTCAACCCCATCCCATTACTCACGTCCCGTATTCCATTTCTCTTTCCATTTCCATCCCTGTCCCTCACCCAAATGCAAATCAGACACATTTTCCGACCCAAAATGAAAATTCCAAACGAAAAAAAGCGACACTGGGTGCCCTTTTTATACCCTTTGTAAGGGAAACTAAGGGGTATATGCGAAATTGTTTGATTGGCGTAAACAATCGTTTCCCACTATAAGTCCTTATCACCACTCTTTAATTGCTTCGCTCTTTATATTCAAATTTTTCATATGAAACTGAATTCAAATGTAGAAAAGGGTATGTTTTAGTCGAACCATTTCGAAGGAAACACATTTCGTTTTTATTTATTTTTATTTTTTTTGCTGAGACTCACTTTGAAAAGCGAAATTTATTTTTGATTAGGAACACCCCGACAGGAGTAGAAGAGTGTGCAAGATATATATATTTTTTTGAGCTCTGTTCTTGCCCATCATCATCATCATCAGACTTCATCTCACAACGCAGCAACCCCACAAGCGGTGGGAGGCTGAGAAACTTGGTGGTCTTGAAGGTTTTTGCGCCTGTTTGCCTTGACGGCGACACTGGTGCCCTGGCCAGAGCCAGGGGGCAGCTCCAGCTCCAGCTCCACTCTAACACTCTAACAGAACTTGATGTTGTACCATAATCCTCCACGTAAAGCGTAAACTGAGCTTGAGTCTCCAGTGTTGCCTTCGTTGTCGTCCTCGTCATCGCCAGTGTCGTTAACGCCGCCTGGAAGGACATCTTTGTATTATTTTCAACATTTAATTTGTTGCCTGCGACGACAACGGGAGGAGGAGAATGAAGAGAAGTTTGAGAATGGGGACGGATTGGACGACATCACCAACCCCCGGCACAACTTTTCTACTTTGTTTCATATTTTCGTGCCGAAATATAAAATAAAAATGCTCAAAGTCTGAGCGACTCCAGAATTCGAGTGGGCACCCCACTCATGTCTGTACAGTGGTTCCAATTTTGGTCGCTCGTTTCCGCTTATGTAATAACCTTGAATCTAATTACTTTTGGACAATATTGAGAAGAGGATGGAGGGAAGTTGATTTCGATTTTATTGGCCACTCTGTACGAGGGGTGATTACCAAAACAGAATCGTTGGGACTAGTCGTATATTGTATCTGAAAGACTATAATTGGTAACTAAACTCATATTGCTATTGCCTTTCTATTCAAGTGGCAAATAGCCTAGGGTCGAATTACGAATGACAAACATTGAGCAAGAGTTGCGGGTTTATTTCGTCGTGGTATTTGAACTATCACCTCAAACGAAGTTGCTTTTTGAGTGAACTTCACTTGGAGGTTTAGTCAACTTTCCTGCTCCCAGCAGCAGCTCTTTTTCAACGTTTAGCTCGAGCAGAGCTTACAATTTTCTTTTGCTTTGAAACCATAACTTTGGCATCTTATGGAGCAATCCAACTACCCTCCGAGCACCTCCCACTTCAAGGGGTGTGTGCGGTCCTTTATATGTACTTCAGGCCCAAACCTTTCATATTATGCAAAACAGCAGTCAAGGCACTTGATGAGCAGGAAAGAACCCTTGCAATGGGGCATCAAATCGAAATGAAAAGAGTGTGGAGAAGGGTGGATCAGCCCTTCTACCCAGTATTTTATATTTTTTGCTTTTTGCGAGTAGAAGTAGACCCAAAAGCAAACTTTTTGTTAGCCCATTTTGCAGCAGCGCGAATAAAAAGTTATGAAATATAAAAAGAAAGTTGGAAATAAAAAAAAACGTAAGGGATCGGACCAGGTTTCTGGGGTGCGGCAATCCATGCGGCATATCCTTCATTAAATCGAAGAACAAACGAGCAGACAGGCAGCATGGCGTCGTCCAGAAACAGACCCAGTACCAGAAACAGAAAGAGAACCCAAGCTAAAGGGGCTAAGCCCAGGGCAAAACGTAGCTCTCTAGCTAGGAGACAGAGCACACACATGTACCAAGCCACCCAACACCCCATCTAATACCCTCAGCCCCAACTCCAACCCCCTAACCAAGACACCCGAACCCGCCCAGTGAGGCGGATTTCTTTCATTTTAGTTTCCCTTTGCTTGCCCCCTTTCCGTTCCCGTTCCCATTCACGTTCACGTTGCTTCATCATCTCCTGCTCGACATCCACTCGAGCTGCGGCAATGTGTGCCAATGTGAGCGACCCTCTTCAAATGTGTTGCCTTTGCCTTGCCTTGCCTTGCCTTTGGCTGGCATGTGGCGCGACGACCGGACCCCCACATGTACTCCCACTCCTTGGCGCAACAACGTTTCAAATTCAACAACGAGGACGACGAGGACGAAGGATAAGAACGACAATGATGATGGGAACCGAAGAACGTGGGGCATGGCGGAATGGGGCAACAACGTCGAAAAAAAGTTTTTCTTGGCATTTGTTGAACAGGAAATAAAGTTGGAGTGTGGGGTTTACTGGGGGTTTCTGTGGAAAAAAAAGGCGGCGAGCCAAGCTAGACGAATGAGCCAGGGCAGCGTCTGATGTGTCCTGGGTTGGCTCGCCCTTCGTAATGGGTATATAGTGCTTGGGCTTGGGATTGGGATTGGAATTGGGATTGGGATTGAAACTGACTGACGAGCTCGCGCGTTTCTCGTTTTCGGGTTCGCTGTGGATAGATGGAGGTTTTATTTGGGCAAGGCCAATGGATATGCCCAGGGACTCAGGGAGGAGTGCTGAGGAAAGGAGCGGTGGAGGTGGGGTGGAAGTCATTCTGGCATGTGTTAGTTTGAGTTAGACCCTTGGCTGGAGCATTCGCCTGGGGGGTTCGCTGCGGTAACCATGTCGCCTGATAAGACACAATGGACATATCAAATTGTGGCTTAGCTCATGTGTGCTGTCCCCTGTCTCCTGTCGCCTCATTTCCTCATTCCCTCAATCCAATGCCCCATTGCCACAACCCAAGGGGCGTTGTTGCCTCTGGGGCGCGGCTGTCGGTCGTGCAGAGTTTGGGAGTTCGTTCCGGCATGCCAGAAGTAAAAATATATAAATGGAATTTATGTGCCAACAACCCCCAGCGAATGTTGAAGGCAACCCAAGCATTTGGTTTATGTGGGAACCTGCGGCCAGTTCAAGCGGACAGTTCTAATAACTAACTAGCGAGCGCTCTAAAAAGCAAACCTTCTCATTCTACATTCTACATTCTGCATTCCACATATTACATTATACGACTCCGACCAAGCCCCCAAACACGCAGGTTCCCTTGCCAATGGCCCAAACTGTCAGTTGATGGACGTCAAGTGCCGTGGAAAACATAATACGCGTTACCTGAAAGGAGTCTTCATGTGTGTGGAGCTGTTACCATAGGAGGTAGCCTGATATTATCCAGGGTTAATGGAGAACTAGTTAGAAAGTTTGTCTTAAAATGCAAATTCAAAATGTTAGGGTAGTTTGAGAGTTGTAACTATACACCATTGATTCTAGGAACAACTTCCTATCCTTAGCCTTAAAACTAATTGGCACTATCAGAGTATCTAAAATCAGACAAGCTTCAACATCAGTGATCGTCGACGATAAATTTAGGCAGTATGGCAGCCCTTAAATTAAAAAACTCTCCAAGTTTCCATCAAAAACCAATATTTAATTAAGAATCCATTTGCAACAATCAAACAAAGCTCACCATAAGTATTTATCGATAGCGATTGCTTGAGACTCATCAATATATACCTAATCGTTTTATCTTCCTGTTATCAGTCTTTGAGGCCATAACCTTATTTTCTGGCTTGAACCAGCATCTCAGCTGCTTCCCCAGCTCCCACAGCAGCCATTCAATGGCATCACCCAACCAACCCATTTCTTTTATGACGATTATTTTTATGCTCTTAGCCATCCCTCGTCCGACGCCTTGACAGAGTCTGACTAACTCTGGCGCTTGTCTCACGCCTTACCAAAACTTTTGCTTTGGTGGCTGCTACCAAACATTTTTGCGATTGCTTTAGCCCCTCTTAGCCAGCTTTCTCCCATGTTTCGCCCCAACGCTTTCCTTCCCTTCCCTTCGCTTTACCTCCTTCCTTCGCTCCCATAACATTTTCCAAGCTTAGCGCAATGGAAAAGGATTTTTGGTCTTTTATTGCACGTCAGACGTTAGTCCGCTCACAAGACTCCTTCCTGGCATGACTCTTGCCGCAGATGCTGCTCCATCGACTGGCTGATGGTCCTGTCCCGTTGCCTTGGCCATTATGCTGCAGCAGCAAGAAAAAAATTTAACGTTTATTGCTTGCGCCAATGAGCTAGTCCTTCTGCTCCTGTTTCTGCTCCTTCTTCTGCTCCTTCTACCGTCACCTCTTCCTACTCCAGCGCAGTCCTTTCGGCATTTGTCGGGTGCCAAGTTCCCCCTTTTGCCCGTGCTGCTGGCTTTCAATGCGACTAACCCCAGCTCCCTTGCTTTTTGGGGTTTTCTTTGGCTGCCCTTTCGTCCTGAGCAGCGCCATCTTGTTGTTTTGCTGAAATGCGAAGGACATTTGATGTAATGATGCCTGGAGGCAGCCAGCAGTGTTAGTGTCCATGTGTGTGTGTGATACGTAAGGAAGGCAGCCGACGGGGGTCCTGAGTCCTGAAGCCTGCGTTCTCCTTCGTTTCTCTTTTGCGAAAAGACTCGGAGGGGGCAGCGCTCACCGCCTGCGCCTTTTGTTTGAGTTCACTTAAGTTCAACGCTTGGGTCTTGGGCCCTGGGTCCTGGGTCCTTCTACTTGTGCTCTATGCCTTGCCTTTTTTTTTACAAACTTTTGCTTTTGCTGCTGCTTTCATTATCCTTTTTGGCGTATCCTTGGCAGCCACTGACTCATGTGGGCGTCTTGAGCAGTCACAAAAGAAAAAAAGCCAAGAGAAACGTGCAAAAAAAAAGAAATAAGATGAATTACTTCTTTTGGCTGCCGCGCCAATGACCAACTCTAACCCCAACCTGCAACCTGCCCCCTCAATCCTGAACCTGAACGGTTTGGACTAGTCCAACCCTCGCCAGCTGCCCTGGTCGGTCATCAATTTTCGTTCTGCGCGAGGGCAAAAGATGTCCGTTTCAGTTTTGGCGCTAAGAGGCAATGGGATGAGGGCGGGGAGGTCCTGCTTGGCTGCTTGGGGTCCTAGCAACCGAAGTGCGGTCCAGGGCATCAGCAGTCGCTAGGAGATTAGATTTGATGGGCTTTAGGTGCCGCCATTGCTACAAACATAGCGCATGTGTCCTGCCCAGTCCTGTTCTGTCCTGTCCTCTCGTTTGCTATCCTGTCTGTGTCCTGTGTGCTGCCGGACAAACTCAAGCTTCTAAGAGGACCATGTCTTACAATATTATGTCCAAATGCTTTTTGCGCAACTGTAACTTCATCTGCATCCCCTTGTCTCTCCTTAAAGTTCTTTCCTGCATCCTGCAAGCCAGTTAACAGGCTTTAGTTTGCTCTTAGGTGTTGCGACTTGTCTCCCTGTCTATCTGCCTGTTTATCCAAGCCGTGACATTATCGTACAGCTGATAAGCTGAAGGTCCAACCCATTAGAGACTTGTTTCAATTGCCAGCGAGTAATTAGAAACCTCTCAACGAAAATGTTCGCTTGATTTCTTTTACAATAGTTTCAGTCGCCTTTAAATGATTATAAGAATCCAATTTCATTTATTTGCTTCAATCAATTTTAATCAAGCCTGTTTAGAACACAGCACACACAGAAACAAACACAACTGCACATGCCCAAAAACACAATCTGTGGCCCGAAAATGCCACAGCAAAGACGTTGTCATGTTGTCCCTGGGACACATTTACCCTCACACCCCTGGGTGGAAAGGGGAGGTTTTATCTTCGGGTTATTACCGCTGAGTGTTGCCACACAAAATAATGCATTAAAGACGACAAGGAAGAGGACAGAGCATCAACAGCTGTGTCGACAGTGCAGGGGCGAGTGCGACAAGGAATGAGTAGGGGGTGTAGATGGGGGAGTACTAAGAGTAAGTTGACTTCAACCCCTACGCACGGATATTTGAAAGGCGAGACAAACTCAACTGCCCTTCCTCTCGTCTCAGTTGCAATCAACATGCTGTGATTACAAAATGCATTTCACCACCTAACCCACAACCCCCAACCCCTATCACTCTTAGCCCCTTTCCCTTTCCCATTCCACTGCTCAGTCCTCATGAATGCATTTCTTGGGCTAGCCCCATCGAAATTTATGATGCTTGCAATGGCAAAATCAAATGCAAAAGTGTGAGTTTTCTTGGGCCTTTGACCAATGCCAGGATAGATATATATATGTTTATATATAAAGATATATATAAGGTACCCTCCAGTGCATACACAACAAAAATGCATTGCATACTTACAGGCATCGCCTGCTGAAGCATCTTAAAATTTAATGAAAATCTGCAGTTTACTCACACACAAAGACTGCTCAGTGTCTGAGTATGACCAAAAATCGTTATATATCTATATAAATAGATATATGTGTATCTATACATACATATATGTGTACATATGTATTCATACCGTAGTGAATGTTGTTGTTGTTGTTGTTTTTTGTGCTTGTCAGAGTCTACAATAATAAGTTTTCTATGCACTTAATGTCAAGTAAACAGACCAATTTCCCCCCCCTCAGGACACTTGAGGTGCATGTCGAGCTGCTCGGCAGGTCAGTTCGGCAGTCAGAAGCGAGGCCGAGCATTTTGCACAAACTTTTGCATAGTTTTGGGCGCCTACCGAACACATTACGCATACGCACAGTAGGCTGGCCCACAGAATGCAGAATGCAAACTGTAAATTGCAACTGCATCGACTTCTTGTGCAATTTCTTAAGATTTGAGGAAGCAACAGGATGCACTGCTCTAACGTTTTAGCTGCCTCTCACTCGCACTTGTTGCCACCGTCCATTGCAATGTCTTTTGGACAAAATTTGTTGCTGCTGCATTTTCTTAAAATTTTGCACAAATATGTAAGAAATTGCAGTCGAGCCTATGTGTATTTAATTTCCTCTCTCTAAGTTGGGCAACTACATAAGCCCACACTATGCAGAGTGGGATGTGATTTTATATATTAAATTGTCGGCTCGAATATATTTTGCAATTTTGAGGCTTGGCTTTTGTCAACCCGCCTGAGACTTACATGAATAACTAAAATTTTAATATGTGTTTATTAAAGTACACTTTGCTTCTAAGTAGCCACCTTCTTTCATTTCTCAGCCTAGACTAATTGTGCAACTTTTGATTGGTCATTGATTGTATACTTTAGCAGGCACTGTTCTCTGCATTAAAATTGTAGCATCAAAAAGAGACAGCCCCTTCAGCTCCTACTTAAAGATGCACATTTGACGTCTACATATCGGCAAATAAGCAAATAATATGATATGTTTCCTGAGTCGTTAAAATGTACATACGAGCTGAGAATGGAGGAATAATCTCAAACTTATAATATTTAAATAAGAAAAGTGTGTTCAAGGATGAAAAGGTTCAGTAGCAGAGGGAGGAAAAGTTAAGAGGAATTATCAGCTTAGACTTATGACCAATTCCTCGAGTTCATTGTACTTTGCACAAAGCTCAACAGTTCTGATTAGTTGCAAAATAAGTATAAAGCAATGATTTAGCTACACTTATTTCAGATATATATATAAATTATTTCATTCTTACCAACAACAATAGTTCACGTTTGTGCTGAGTTAAACTAGCTAATTACAATCATATTATGGAGTATTAGTAATTTACCTGATTATGGGGTAAGACTTTTACAACAGTCAGTTCTTAAGCACTTTGAAAAATTCAATTTAATAGGATAAATATTTCAATTAATATTCTATCCAGGAATTAAAATTAATCTGATTAAATAGGCAAAGCTGTATATATATATATATATATGTTAGTCCAATATTACTGATTAACAATCCACATTCAAAAATCTTCCTGAATCTGTTCATGATATAAAGTAATCAAGGTATTTAGTTCTTCACTCAAAGCAATATCATTGGACACTCCTAATTTCTGACTATAGACGACACGCATGGCCGCAGGTTATAGCTGTATGTAACATATAATAAGAATAAATATCCCCTCAAATGAGGAAAAACTCATATTATATACCTACTATGTTCTGGTTGTATTTTCTGATTTCCACTTGCTTAACCTACCTCAATAAACTCACAACTCATCTGAAGCGCAAAGCAAACAAATGCAACCAATAGGAATAGAGGCGAACTATGAGCCATCATGCCATAGTCATAACCATGGCCATAACCGACCTTCCTCCGCGGAAGCCCCCTCAATATTTTGGGGGCAGTGTTCAAACCGTAAACCGTTGCCAATTTTTGGTGCTCGCGTCAAAGCAGAAAAAACATTGGACACAATAAAAATAGTGTGTAGACGCTTTTTGAGTGGGCCCAAAGTGGCGCTGAGGGATTTTAGGGTTGTGGGTATGATTGTGTGGGTGTCTTTTGACTTTTTTCCATGGGCTTTTCGCGGGTGCAAAACATTTCGATCAGGCGTAAAATGTGCGCAAAATTCAACAGAATTGTTGTTTGTTCCACCAAGAACAATGGAGTTGGTGAGTGGGTGTGTGTGTGTGAGTGTGTATGTGTGTGCCATGTATGTTATACTTTATTATTTATTATAAACACACACACACACAGTTGAGTGTTGTTGTAGTTGTCGCTGCATTCGGTCAAGCGCAAAAAATAGACAAAATGCATTCAAAAAAATAGCGAAAAATAAATTCAAATAAAATGTTCTATATACTACAAAAGTGTGTAACGGTATGTGTGTGTGTGAGAGTATGGGTATGTGTGTGAGAGAGGTGCATATATGCAGTTGCCGTTGCGTGGTTTTTAATTGTGAGTGTGTGTATTTGTGCTATTTAGTTTGCTGTTAAGCTGCATTGCACTGACCAGGGCTGAAACATTCAAACAAAAAATGTGTATTAAAATGGAATTTAAATTATTTCAACTACCACCATAATTACAACAAAAATCAGCAACTAATAAACTACAACTGATTTTAAAGGGTTGCTTAAATTAAATTATTTTTAATTTTTCAGCGATCGTGACAAATATGCTTGTTCATATATACTTTGAGTTTCGCGTTAGCTAATAGATTATATATTTTTCCGTGCCTGATTGCAGTACCATACCATGTGGTCCCAAACTCTAGCCCCTTCACCTGCTCCCGATTTCACCCTGTTGATACTCATACTATTTAAGCTTAAGTGGCAGATTTTTAATTGAATTGGCTGCAGTTGCAGTTGCTGCACTTCCTGCTGCATTTTGAGGTCAGCGTGACCCTTAACCCCACCAGAGTAGCCCCCATCCTCACTGAATCCCCTTGGGCTTGTCGCATGTGCACCTATTTTTTGTCCATATTACTAACCATTTGTTTTTGCATTAGTTTTGAAAGCTTGCAGGCAAAAAAATACGAAAAACACAAAAACAAATCGTCTGACATTTTATACATGTATCGTTTTATATACCCGTATATAGGTATATTTTGGCGGGGGTATGGGTGTAGAAGGTATGTATGTATGTATGGAGGAGGATGTAGAGGGGTGCGTATGTGCCATGCTGCCATTTTCAAAATAGAGGCGACTGTGCATTTTACCCTTTTTTCCTATTTCTTTTTATCGCTGCACTGCCCATTTTTGCAATTTATATAAATATTTTATACATTATTTATTTTACATATAATATTTTTTTCATTCCATGCAATTTTTGCTTTATTTTGTGCGCTTTATAAATATTGCATTAATTTTATTTTATTTCACGTTTTTGTGTTCGCATTTATGCATTTTTGATGAAATAGTTTTTAGATTTCCTACAACTAATTTCCCCGCATTTTTATTTAAAATAACTTCAATTTATGTTCATAAATTTTTTGGAAAATCTTTAGTTTTTAAATGATTTTAGATTGTCAGTCTTGTGTATGATCAATTTAAGAACAAACACTTATTTAATTCATTTTTAAATGTGCTGGGAAAGGCATAAAAACATTGTGTTAAATTAATATAGACAAAGAAATAATTAAATACTCTGTGAGCCTTCATCAATTCAATTATCAACAAATTGGACTTAATATTTTAATAAAGTTTTTCTAAATAGTTTTGATTTATCTAAATATAATTTATTGGGCTTTTCATGTAAATATATATGTATTTTCTTTGAATCTAATTAAAAATTTATGTGGTATGATTCTTATGGTTTCAAAAGTCCTTATTATTTGCATATGAATTTCTTCAACCCAGTTTTCAACGAATTGCATTGATTTTCTTTCGAACTCTAAACAATAAGTGTTTAAGTCGTATACATTAAACTAAAAGCTCAATGAATTTGGAATTATTTTCAACTTCGGCAATAAAATTCCCATTACAATGACATTTCCAAGGCTGGTTTAAAACTGACCTAATAATCATAATTACATACCTTTAAAACAATTAATATAATTTCTATTAATTGAATGTTAATACAAATAATAAGTATAATTGCAAAAACAATTATAGTGCACATGACATTCTAAGATAATAGCCAATAAAATGAACACTCTCAACTTAACTTCAATCGTATGCAAGTGATAAGTTCATTACATTGAGCTTACAAATCAATTGACTAGGCCACTAACCGCAGAGCACATTCATTAACCTAATTATCGCAGAATAGCAATTGGACATCGGCAGGATGCGAATATATTAATGCAATCAACAAATTTCAACCTGAACAATGAGAATTTTCCTCCTTCGAATGCACAAATTAAGGCCCCGAAAGCTTGTATAGGTATTAAATATATATTGATATTTGAAACTTATCTAACCAAGTTGAAAATGCAGCGACCGCGTCAATTTGGCTGTCAAGTTGAAGATGAGGTCGAGACATCGTCATAATCGTCATTGTCCTTGTGGTCCTTGTTGTTGGGCACGTGTTGAATGTTCGCCGAGATGCTGATGGCATGCCAAACATTATCATAGCCATAATAGCTATAATAATCAACAGCCAGGCTAAGACCAGAGGCAGGCAGTGAACAGAGAGAGAGTGAGAGGGGGTGAGAACTGGGTTAACTGGTTGGCCACAAATGCTAAACAATGGTGCATTATCTTTTGCCTCATTTGGGCCTTAAATTGAAGGCGACATTTGGTGATGAGGGCGTGATGAGTGGTGAATTTAAAGTCAGCACTGCTGACATATTAAACTGAATACAGAAGATTTAGGATTTAGATTTAGATTTCAAGACAATTGATTATTGCTTTTTTAAAATCGTTTTCTCATTAACCTTTAACCCTTACCCCTGATTTCTTTTCCACACTCGAAACAAGGCGCTTTCCTTCTAATGTTGGTAGCTCAAATCAAACAGTTTTTCATACGTGAGCTTATCCGAGACTCCGCCGCAAATATTTTGGTCAGTTTGCCATGAGAAAGAAAAAACCAAAGGAAAAGACCAAATAAAGGAGCAGAAAAACGATGCAAACAATCATCAAATAACGGACAGTCCAATCGACGCTACAAATCATTTTCTGTTTCCAGTTGGCTAAATTGCGTTAGGATCCGAGCTTTTCTGTATTTTCATTTTTTCCATTATTTACTTCTGACAATGTACTGGGCACATTTTTAAGTAAAAATATCAATAAACCAATTTTAACAAGGAGATTATTAATTTAGTTATAACTTTACACAACTCAAAAATTTAAAAAAATAATTTTTGTTCAAATAAATTAATATTTGAATTACTCAAGAGCTCAAAACATAATCAAAGTTTACAAATGTGTTAAATTTGTTGAGGGCTTTGACTTCATGATAAAGTCGTTTACGATGAATTTGTAAAAAAAATGTAATCAATATAGAATATAAACATAAGTCGATAAATTCGAAGAGTGTTTCAATACGTAAATTATCATATTAGTATATATTACATTTCATTAAAAAAGGCTTCAACGTTTCAACTTAATATCAAGTAAGAAAAGGTAACATTTCAATACCGTTTAAGGCAAAAAAAAAGAAGCATACAGAAAGAGAAGGCGACGTTATGGTTGACAAAAGCCGCTCCAGACCATCTCAGCCCTAGAGCAACAATGATGACAAACAAGACTCATACCTGACCCCTAACCGCTATCCCCTTACTCCTTACGGAGATGCGTTCTCACTGTTGTTTGCCGGACAAAAAAAAAAGAGGGAAAATCAGTCGAGTTTTATGATCAGAAATGGTCCGTCTCTGAAAACTCAAAGCCTCAGAATTGTTGAAACAGCGACGGCTCTGCCGTTGAACTTGGGAGCCAGAGAGCTCCCTGCTCAATAAACACGCACCGTCAGGCAGTCATCCCATCCCTTTCCTTTCCCTTTCCTTTCCTTTCCCTTGGTGGCTAAACATTTCTTTTGGTATAGGTAGGCATTGCCAAACGCTCTTGACCCTTTTTGCACTCAAACCAACAACGAAAAATGACTGAACCCACCCCCTAATCCCAAACAGCGCCCGTTGCCTTTTTTCTCTTTTTTCTTTTCAAAAACTTCACGCTGCCCAACCCACAAAATGCCCGTCTTCAATCCCAGCCCCAAACCAAGTCCCAACCCCATCCCCGTTTGTCAACCCACAGCCCGCACAGTTACGCAGCGCACACGGTAGACAAGCGACAACAACGTTGTCCACTTTCGCACCATCCTTCCCTTCCTTCCTCATACACAAAAGCACACACACACACACACACACACAGACACAGCACATGCACCCTCTCACCCCTCAGCTGTTGCCCCTGCCAACGGGAACAACAGCAACAACGTTGCGTTGCCGGCTCGTATATTTTTCTCATTTATTTTTCCAGCTCCCAACTCCGGTCTGTCAACTTCACCGACCACCCCGCTACCGCCCAAAGCGCCCCAAAGCATGCTTTATTTTTTGTGCGTTTTTCATATCCGAAACGCCGACGAGCACCAAACCCCCACCCCCTCTTCTTACTCACACCATCCACCAACAGCCCCCGAACCGCGACCGACCGAACTGACGAACCGACCGACCGACAGACCAACCGGCCTTTTTTTTCGCCATGCCGGCGAAAGACAAAAGCAACAACAACAACAACAACAACGAGAACTCACACCTCCCGCACACTCCGTCCCACACTCCAAAGTGTTCTCGGCCTCTCAGTCACATTGTTGTTGCTGTTGTTGTTGCATTTTTGTTGGCGACGCGCAAAAAAAGCAACAAAAATAATTGCCATTCCCCCGCAGTCGCCCCACAATCCCCACACCACTAACCAAACAGCTCACACCTCTACGCCCCTCTCTCACCACCACCCACCCACTCTCTCTCACACTCAGACTCTTTCTCTCTCTATCTGTATCCTCAGTCTCCCTAACCATTCACAAAACTCGGCACTCAGCTGTTTGTCAACTCATCTGCCGTCGTCATCCGTTTTGGCTACGGCTGATTCAATCCCCTCCTCACTCCCCGCGCACACACCCACACACACACACACACATCCACACACTCCCCCCGCTCCACTCTACAACGTATATTCGCCGCGTTGGTTCGTTGACGCCGTCGCTGTCGCCGTCGCTGTTGCCGTTATCGGCGTTTCTCTGTTTTTGTACTCATATCCCTCGACTCGAGCATGGATTGTCGCCCACTGCCCACTGCCCGTTGCCCGTCGTCCAAGTCCAAAGTCCAAGCACATTGTGTTGCATGCTTTTTGCCATTTGCCTTCCACACGCACGTTCCGCGTTCTCCATGTGCTTTTTGGCGGCGTCCCACATTCATATTGGCTCGCGCATGCGCATCTTACGCTCTCTCTCTTCCCCTCGCTCGCACTCTCATGCTCTCATGCTCGCAGTCATATGCTCTCTGCTCTCAGCAGTCGGTTCCCTGACGCTCTCACGCTGCCGCAGTCGGCGTCGCTGGCACTAGCGCTAGAAAACGCATTTGTCTGTCTCTGTTTTGGTCAGTCAGCAGTTGGCTTTCGTCGTGTTTGGTTCGCCTCTGGTGGAGCGCTCTAAACGCAGAACAACAAAAACAAACAAACAAACAAATAAATTTCAAAGAAATAACATAACAACCGTTAGCCGATTAGTGTGCCAAAAAAAAAAAAAGTTTGCTTGTTGCATTCGTCGCGAGCAATAACAACAACAACAACAACAACAATACCAAATAAAACAAAACAATTTCAAGTGTTGTACAACGCAAAGAGAACGAATCAAAGAAACCGCGCCAAAATCATTTTTGCATATTATCACACTCTCTATCAATCAAGTTCTGCAGTCACTCAAAAGTGAACAGTGTTTAGTGTCAAAGATCAACTTAAGAAAAGTTGCCTCAAAAGCAACTTTGATATTATCGAGTTTTGGCAACATTTGCGTCAATTCAATACTTTGGTTTTTGGTCAATTTCATTACTCAGAGCAGGCAATCAAAAAATTTGCCAAAATTCCGAAAAATCCGAGAAAAACACCAAAAACATCGACACGTACCGCATCGGCAACCGGTGGCGGTGGCGGAGGTGCTGGCGGAGGTGCCACCACCAGCACGAAAATGGCATCTAAAAGAAAAGCCTCGGTGTTGCTGCACAAGGTGAGTTTTGCTTACTTGTAACGGCACCAAAGCTATCCATCAAAATAAAGATAATGATAACGGTTCTAATTGAATCAACGGCATTTATCGAATTTGTCCTTAAAACTGTTATCACTCAAACCTGTTAAGGTATTTAATGAATCCCCTTTTTAAAAATTTGCTAATCGAAGAGTATGTGATAGAAATAAAATATCGAATATGTCCTGGAATAACACGAATATAGAAAATGAATTAGAAATAGGAAGTCCTTTTTGTAAATAATTAACTTAATTCAAAATTATCTTGTTTTCATTTGTTCTAATTTCTAATTTACTTTAAAGTACAGTTTTAACAGAAATTGCATGGAAAGAAACTGCTTTTGGTTAAAGTCTGAATCATAATCGTGATCCACTCAAGAGAATTACCAAAATCTTCATTAAGGCTTTCTTGGCAACGTCAACCATTCACCCCTCAGGGTGCGTTACCTCCTTACACCCTTCCTACGCAAGTCAATATGAAATCAATTTGTCCCCTTACCCAACCTCACATCCGTTTCTTAGACAGCCTTGGACCAGCAGACACATTCGCCCAGCCTCAAAGTAAACAGGACTCCAATAACCTTCGTCTTCCACAACTCAAAAGAAAAAGAGAAAAGAAATCGAAAAAATGTAGACAGTCGCAGAAAATATTACAAATACGCCGCGTAGGCAGCATCCGCACAAGGAAACCTGCTCATAATTCCATTTGGGATGGGGATACCATAATGATATACGACAACACGTTGTGTGTGTGTTTGTTGTGTGTTAAGGTGTGTGTGTATAGTCGCAGGTGTGAGTGTGTATTTCGAGTATATAGAAGCGCGAATTGAGCTGACGTGTGGTCGGGGCGAGTGGGTGTCTTCTACTCGCAGACCAAAGTGAAACGCAGCTCTCTTTCCCCGCTCTTCCCCGTCACATACACACACACACACACTCACACACTCAAACCCCTGTTGACTTCCTCAGATAAACCACCCAAAAGGGCGCACATTTCGTCCCGCACGGTAATTCATCAAATGACGAAGACGCAAGCAAAGACGAAAACGAAGGTGAAGGCAACGTCATATGGCCGGGGGGAGGAGGCGAAGGGAGCGAAGAGGGCGCTGGGTAACTTGGGCGCCATCGTTGTCGCCACAAAAGAAGTGAAGCTTCTTGAGCCAAATGCCACCCAAACCCTCTGCCGATACACAAACCCCATCAAGTCCAGAGACTGTCCAGCACCCTCCCAAGTTTATGTGTGCTGCTTATACCCTTAACTAACAAAGGGTATAACCATTTTGTAGAAACAAAGCTTAAGAGAAAAAATTTGATCAGAATCAGAACATCAAAATTGCATAAGACTCAAGTTCCCAGAATCAGAAGTAAAGCGAATTTAATTATATATATATATATATGTATATTTGGAAAGATACGATATTATGAATATTATTCAATGAGTAGGTTATAATAATAATTTCTAATTATGGATTAAATTAAATGAGACATTGCACACTTTATATTAGGTATACTATTTAATAAAAATAAATTTAAAAAAAAATTTCACACCCGAATAACTTTAAGTAGCTACCTCTAAATTAGGTAGAGTATTTAGAACTCGGTGTACTTAGACGAGTTCCTCAAGTTGTTTGTTTATTGCAAATATGGGTGGGACAGTCTCCCGAAGGGGTATTGCGACGAGCCCCCAAACCGGGTAAGCAACAAAAGCATTGACTTTTGTATATAGTCAGCGCCATTTGTATATAAATAGTGTGTGTGTCTTGTGTGTGTTTGTGTCTTGTGTGTGTGTGTGTTTGTGTGTGAGGGTGTCAAAGGAAACTTCATGAGGGCACTGACTGTGACGCTACATACTAGGGGTGAGTATGTACGAGGGTGTGTGTGTGTTTGCGTGTGTGTGTGTAAGTGTGTGTAAGTGTGCGTATGGTCAAGCTTTGTGCTTAAGCGCACATAAGCCGCCGCAGGACATCGTATGTCCAAAACGTCTTTAGGTTTAATTTGTACCTCAAAATGTTCATGGTTTGAAACTTAAAGATGCGAGTACTCGAAACTTTAGACTACTCAAAGCAAGTCAAATACCGGGCATAACTTGTTATGCTGCTCAGCTGTAATCAAACATGATTTGGTGACGGCGTTCCTGATGTCCCAAACTTGTCACCCTCTCCCCCACATGCACGGGTACAAACTTTAGACTTCATCTGACGCAGAAGCTGGAGCTGGAGCTGGAGCAGAGTGTTACGGTTACACATCTCAGCATTAGTGTCGCAGGCAGACAACGTGCCAGGCGAATCGAAGCAGACATACAGACAGCTATAAGCAGAAGCAGTCAATGCCAGGACCAGGATCAGACCTAGCCGGATCCCAGGCAATGGGAAAGTGAGGTAGAATCGAAGAAGAAGAAGGTAGAAGGAGTTGGAGTTGGAGGTGGAGTTGATGTCGCTGTCGATGTCTTTGCCTTGCTGTCTTGGCTCTCTACCTCGGTTAGATGTTACGGAAAATTGCTTACGGTTTTTTGCACACACCAACCCATGCTCATACCAAGCACATACAGAAACACACACATGTTGAGCGTTTTCCACACATGAATGGCGCTGGAAGGGTAGGAAGGACCGCGGGTAGCATCACATCATACAAACAGACAAGTTAGACAGCACAGGACCCTCATCTGCTCATCCATTGCTCGAAAATAGAAATAGATGACAAGAAAACCAACGAAGACATTGCTGTACAAATACCTTTGGAATGAGTACCGCCTGCCACGGTGCCAGGACGATGACGACAGCAACAACCAGGACGAGAACGAGAACGTCGACGAGGATGGGAATGGGAGTGGGAATGGGAATGGGAATGAGGACGAGGACGACTTTGGCTAAGGGCAAGCGACAAGCGCGACGGGTTACATTTGGTTGATGCCGCAGCAACACTGAGAGAAACAGTTGACAAGGTGTTTAGTGAGCAAAAATGGCAATTTAAAATAGTAGACTGCTAATTATGGTATCAATTAAAGTAACGTGTTTAACTCATTAAATCTGAATGAGAGCAGTACAAGCTAAATATGACTAATTATTTATTCTAGAAGAAGTCGACCATATAAAAATTAGAAAATCTGATTTTAGTTTTAAAATTAATTTACTAATAAAAGTCCTGGCGTATTTGAAAAAATTTTAAGTGCACAATCATCTCTTTCGTGAGCTAGATAAGTGAAATAATATAAAAAGAAATAGATATTTGTATTAGCTAAAATGGTCCAACGAAGGGAAGTCGAGTCACTGAGTTTAATTCTCGTCCAAGTCTATAGTATCCAATGCAAATACTCAAAGATGTTCATGCACGGAAGTAAAAATTATTACTATTAAATGTGTGTTAGGCCTGTCTTGTTTAATCTATGTAAACTAAAAAATATTTTCAAACATAACAATACTTTCTAACTTACTTTTATATAGAAGAAAACTTTGTACAATCTCAACCTTTTAATTCATATACCTTCCCGTTTTTCAAGTGATGAATATATGCAATAGTTGCACCAGCTTCTTTTATAGCATGACCATTTGTCGAAGTGTATCACATCAGTTGCTTACCATTCTAGTTTCCCCCCACATACAGCAATACACACCCATATAAATAACAGCCATCAGCTCAAAGTTTCCTCTTCCCACACTGCGCACACAAACTTCCACACCCACATTCTTTTAGCCACCTTCCCAGAGTAGAAAGTCTCTCATTCTCTGGCTTGCGAAAAACCTTCCATAGAACGTCTTTACGTACTGTCAAGCGCAAAACAGACAAACCAAGGTGGCTAGGCCATCACCCACACTCAACGAACAACACCCACTCACTCACCCACTCACACACACTCATACTGACAACTGAACTGAACTCCATCTTGGCCAAAATGAAGGCGCTGCAGCAGCAGCAGCAATGCCACAATCAAAGTTGCTACGAAAACTGAGTTAGAGGCGGGCACAGACTTGGCTCATCCCAATTTCACTACATACAGACACACATACACTAACGCACACACACACACACAGTTACACATATTCGCAAATCCCACATTACAAAAAGGACGCCGCCCTCAAACCACACACACAAGCTAACACAAAAACAATGCCAAAAGTTTCTACACACACACTCGCAAAGAAGAGGAAGGATGGAAGAATAAAAGGAGGGAGTACGGGGGGTAAAGGCGCCTTACCTTCGTGCCAAGTTGGATGCTGTCTTGCCATGTTGCCAAGTCAAAGGCTCCTGCCATGCACTCTCTGCCCCAAATTGTATGCTACGCTTTTCGTAGGCACAGCTTCGCCACACACATGTGAACTTATCTGTGTTCTGTGTCATGTGTGTGTGTGTGTGTGTGTGTGTGAGTGTCTTCGACTTTGGCTTAGTATTTTTGGTTAATTTTCTTGCAGTTTTAGGTTACATTTTTGGCTTTTCCCTTACTGATGGCTGTCGGCTGGGATCTCCTTCCAATCTCTCGTCCTCGCTCCAGCCCTGAAAGCCATACTCAATCCTCCAGTTGGCCCCAGGCCTTTCACTTGTAAAAGACGTTTGCTTAAAAGCCACCACACCAACAATACACACATGCACACCCCATACCCACACACACTCGCTCACACACACACACACTCACACACATACTCACACTCACATTCACTCGCATTTAGTTAGTTTGTGATGCTTTTTAGTGCCAGAGACCGAGACATCTTAAAGGGGTGCCGGCACACATGGCAGCTAGCTAGCTGGAGCATTGGATGTGGCAGGGACGTTAGCTCAAGTCCTGCTCTCACCCCCGCATACCCGTCCTGCTACTGTCGCCAGCAGGCAGCATACAAATGAAACCCATGTCAGTTTGTAGCAAGTTCTCCGGCTCAACCCCAGTCTCAGACTCAGACTCAGAATCAGTCTCAGTTCTTGTCCCTGTCCCTGTCCCTGTCCTTTTCCTCTTTCGTCTGCAGGCTTCGTGCTCTTACCCTTCATTATATTCCCGTTTTGTGGGGCGGAGATGTAACACAACTGTTGGTTGAGGCTGCTGATGAGCTACAAGCAAAATGCAAAGGCAAAGCCAACAAATTTTTATGCTTTCTGCCTTTGTGCTCTGCTCATCAGCCACATTTTACTTTTATTACTTGTGACAATGTCCCAGACCAAAAGCAACTGTCCGCCTTCTAGTCAGAGTTTTTGGGCTTAATGAAAATGAAGACAGCGACAACAACATCAACAACAACTCGTCCACCACCCTTATTCCTTATCCGTTATCCCCTGAGCAACTCGCAGCTCAAAGCAGAGTCCAGCATTGGACACACGATTGATGTGTAGATGTTGCACACTTGAAAACGTCGCTGCCCAACGTCCTCGTCTAAAGGTTATTACTTGCGACATTGTGCGACGTTAAAGTCCGAGTCCGACATCGACTCCTAGTCCGAGTTAGAGTCCTCGTCCTCTTTTTTGCCTTCGTCTTCGTTCTCCTCTCGGTTGTGGCCTCAGTCATCGGCAGCAGCGGCTTTTCTTGGCAAGCTCAAACGCACGACTCCAATCGTTCCCAACCCTCCCTTCTCAGTTCTCTGTCTAATGGTCGCCCACTCAGTCTGCGAGTCGCTCACTCGAATGCTCAAAACGCCAACACAAAACGATTCATCTTCCCGTGCTTTCAATCCCACCCAAGACCCACATCCACATCCATTGGAGCCAACTTTCCGCTTAGCTAAAACGTTGGCCTTCATTCTTGAGCTACGTTTTTTTCCCTCCTCCTTCTTGTCTTTTTCTGTTTCCTTTTTGCGAGATTTGAGACTAGCGGCCTTATCTTTGGGGCCTGAGCAACGTCGTCGTGTTGCTCTGCCTGATGCTGATTCACAGCGATCCCTTATGCCCGACCCCCATTTCCATTTCCATTTCCATTTCCATCTCCATCCACATTCACATCCACGTCAACATCGTCTTTGCTTACAGTCCCTGGATAGCTGTGGAAGTAGCACGAAAAAAAAGGTTTCCGGTTGCGACTTCCTTTTTGGCTACAACGCTCTTGTTGCCTGGGTATTGGGTTTGGGATCGAATCACTCTCTTCGTCTATCCCGTGTATCCTCCCCATTTCCAACGTCGACTACTCTTGGACACCAGAAGCTCAAACACAAATTAGAGAACTTTGCAGGCAGGCAATGCTCCTCGAAGACTGTAGCAAAGTTTGAGGCACAAAATATTGGAAAAAATGAAACAGTTGAGCAATGAAAAAGGGGGTAAAGAAAATGTAGCAAATGCTTGGAAGGTTGAATAGTTGAATGATAGAGCATGGAATTGAAAAACCATCGCCTATTTTAAACTTTTATCTTGTAGGTTGAATCTCAACTGGAATTCTTTCTTCAAATAGACAATTTAGTTTTGATGTAGCACATCCTTCGTGAGGTACAGCTCCTTCTAGAAGCCTACAATATAATTAGCCATTGAGTGCTTTGCGCTAGACCCAGTCCGGGTGAGGTCTGAACGGTGGACGGTGAACCCAACCCTTGTCCGAGTACCATTCCTCTTCACTCCACTCCACTCCACTCCAATTTACTCACTGACTATCAGAACTGCTAATGAAATACGCCACGTAGCGTGTGCCAGCAACTTTTCCTTTGGCTCTGAGGGTAGTTGAATTCCTTCGTCCTGCTATTGAATTACTCAAGCATCGTCGCTGTCCTACCTCCTCCTTCAACTCTTACTCATCGTTTCACTTGGACTCCAAACCTCATCAGACTTCCCAGACCCGAACAGGCAACTAGCTCAAGTCAGCAACATTTCAACGCGAACACTGTCTTGTACCCTTTCAACGCTCTTGTGAGGCCCCCTCCTGTCACTTGGACTTTCAAGCCACCCCCGTAGGTGGCAAACCAAAAAAAAAAAAAAAAAAAAATACTATTCTGCAGGGGCTTTATCAAGAATTTGCGCTTTATTTTCTAGTATGACGTCGAGAAACTGGTCTGCCTCTGCCTGCGACCAAGGTGGCTGGGACCTGAGACACACTGTGGAATGGAATGGCAAATATTTGTATTTTAAATATTGTTCAAGCTTACATTTACGAAAAGTTTACATCGACACCTTGTTAACAGCTTTTAACAAGCTATACTTTCGATTAACGCCCGTCACACATTTAAAAGTAAAGGTCTAAGGTCTATTTTTACAAATATAATAATATTTTTTGCTAATACGCACTAGGTATAGTTAAGATCTTGTTGTTTCAATGATAACTATGAGAACTGGAGAAATATTATTAATTACAATTTAGTAATTGAAGGGCCCTTTTCAAATTGAAAGAGTTATTATTATTAATGGGGGGAGCCTGCACCACGACCCTTTTGGATCTATTGTGCCCAAAAAAAAGAGCTATAAACAAATTTGGCATTAATTTCTATGCATTTTACATCAAAATACCAAACTTCTTAGCGAGATGTTGGAAAATGGGCCTAAGACTTACAATATATCCATTTATTAAGCTTTTACAACCATTTATTATTGAAATTTTACCCTAAAAAGAAATACACTTTTGTTTGTGCACTATATTTATTTTTCGATACATTATCGGTAAACTGACTTCTATAGTTTCAATAATTTTCCACTGTTTGTTACCGCCTACACCGTTAGTTGTCTTTGATGCTGCCAGTTGCCTTGGCCAACACCTCTCAACCTCACCATCCTGCCTTACCTCAATTCTCCCCCGCATTTTATCATCTCCCTCCTAAGCCATTTGCTTGCCCTGTCCCATTGTCGCTCCCCACAGCCAACAGTGAATTGGGAGTTGATGGAACGGCAGCAGCAGCAGCAGCAGAGTCATCGTAGGCTAACCTAACCCTTCATCAGCTAACCAACATGCCAAACCCTTGCCCCACCCCAATCCATTTGGATGGTTACCCTTGGCTTGGTCGTTGTCTGCTTTTTACTTGCTTTGCCAAGCGCAATTTTTATACAAAAATTTTCTTTTTCCGCCACCCTACGACAGTCCCAACCGACAACCCCTTTCCATGCTGAGCATAATTTGGGGTGTAGAAAGGAAAGAAACGGAACGAGACCAAATGGAATAAGGGGAAGGGAAGAAGGGAACTGAAGGGAACCCTCACTCGGCACGAGAGTCACTTGGCAGCAGGGGGATTGACTAGAGAACTGGGGGAACTAAAGCAGTAGTTCACGCGGACGCAACGCTTTTTATTAGTGTATTTCAGATGCTTTGCTCCGCTGCTGCCTCTACCTCTTCCTTCTGCTGCCCCTCCTTCCCCTGGCAGTTCCCTGCTATGCCCCGCACCCCATGCAATATACTCAACGTCGTAGTCCTTGCTCATCAGCGAGTCGGTAGCCAACTCCAACCACCGTATTTGAAGAGCTGCCTTTGCACGTTTGTCCATTTTAAGTTCGAGCTCTGCCCGTGGCACTCATCCAGCAGCGCAGAGTCCTTCAGCTGGGTGCTATCCCTTGGTCGACTCCTCCTCCTCCTCTTCCTCCTCCTTCTACTCCTGTACCCAGATTCGCCCTCATTTATTTTGCACCCACGCCTCGCAGCAAAGTTTGTCTTGCGTTTCGTTTCGTTTGGGTTTTCATTTTTTAGATTATTCCTTGCCTCGCTCAGTCCAACGATATTTCGTCCGCTTTTTATTTTTTTTTAGTTTTCCTTTTTTATTTTATTTTATCATCCTCTTCTATCCTGGCCTGGACTAACGAGCATGTTACTTCTTTCCTTGCCTTTCGCTTTTATTATTATGCTTTGGCGCACATTCCAACAAAAAAGTACAAAAAATATAAAGTTGTGTACCGCTTTGCCGCTGCCTTCTCATGCAACTATGCCTGTCCCCGTCTTCGTCTCCGCCCCCGCCGCGTTGCCTGGCGACTAGCTTCAGTCCTGGACGCTGCAAAAGTTGCATGTCCGACTCGAACCCGGACACAGACTCAGACACTGGCACTGACTCGGACTCGGACTCGGACTCAAACTCAGAATCGGACTGGGGCCACATAAAATAATAACAACTAACTAAAAATCCGTACGCTTTAGCTGCAAAATCCTTTTGTTTTGCTCGCTTTCCCCCTTTGCACCATATAAAAAACCGAAACTACTTGCAAAAAATAACAAAAATATAAAAACTGGAGAACGGGCTAAAAAAAATAAAAATAAAAATTGTTTGGCCCGCTCAAATTCAATGCAAAAGTTTTGCCTCCGTCGGCGTCTGGCAGCCCACATAAATTTCGAGCCCGGGCAGAAGCCCAGAACGCCCCGAAACCTCTAAGCGTTCGCTTTTTTGGACCGGGCGGAAAGTTTATCAGCGCTTTTGTCTGCCGTTACCCAAATCCCCAACCCCCTGCACCTCACCCGACCCCACCCACCCCCGCCCCTTCGACGGCATACTCTGAGTTCTTTTTTCGACCCCGTCCGGATTGTTTGTCTTACTTTTGACCTCTATAAACGCGGCGCCAGTGGAGGCTCTGAAACAGCCCCGATAATAATGAATTCGCAAAATAAGCGAATGCAATTCCTCCAGCTAAAATTTAATAGAGAACAGCTTGCAGCCTAAAGAGATCAGATGGATTATCTATGAACAGTTGCTTTGTGTCCTTAATGAACTTGACTTATATATTGCATATTTCTACATAGAATAAAAGTCGTATAATGACAGTAGTGTAGATTTTCGTTTTACAGCAATGATATTTGGACTCATTTCTGCAATAATTGGATATAATCTATTTAGGCAAAAGGAAATAATTTAATTTATTTAGGGCTATTGAACTAAGACATCTATATACATACTAAGTAACTAGTCGGGTTCATTATAAAATTGAACTTATTGGACAGATGAATATTGACATATTGACCAGCTCGTTGTGCTGATTAAGAATATATATACAGTTGAACTTCCATAACTCGAAACTTCTGTAACTCGAATTTCCCTCTAACTCTAGTTAAATGAGTGACAGTAAAATAAATAAAATTAAGAAAAAGAACTAGGTGAGTCGAAGTTTAGATTAGATAACTCGAACCTTTTCTTTGGATAATGGTGATTTGAAATAGGGAAGTTCGACTGTATATAAAAAGGCTTCAAAATTTCCTGGACCTCTTAAGTGCAATGTGAGGAATTTTTTTGAATACTAAAAAAATATCCTTTGTCTTAAAATTGAATGTCAGGAAATTTAGGGCTTAAATACGATTTAGAGATCTTTAAGTCTCTTGTAGCAAAACTTTTTTTATGAAATAAATAGTAAAAATTATTTAATTTTATTATGAGTACAATTTTTGTATTTGTTTTTCTAAAAGAAACTATTATTTATGATGAATGGTGTGTATGATCAATGATCTGCATGTTTAATGAGTATTTACCACTAGTATTTACTAATTAAAGAATACATTTCCGAAATTAAAAAATGATAGTGAAAATAGTATAATTCAAAATTTTGAGTACTGTTTTCATGCCAATAACTAATCTAAATTTTTGCATTCTTTCGTTACAGGTAAGCAACTAAAACCAAATCCCCACCCTTCAAAATAAACAATTTAATTTAAGCTGTAAGTACAGTAACATTTGGTCAACAGAGTTGCAACTTTTTAACCTATTTCTCCGTATTTGCTATCAACATAATCGTACGACAAAAAAGACAACAACTTTGCGAGAGGCACTTCATAAAGACACATAAAATGCTCACAAAATGAAATAAAAAATGTTTGCTCTTGGCTTAAGCAGCTTAAAATTAATTTACATGGATATGGTATGGGACATGGCATAGCTTTGGGTGCAACATAGAAGGTATCCTAGGCTTGTAATACAAAAAACAAAAAAAAATGTAAAAAAAATATATTCAGTTGCAGTAGCGTAGGAATTATACATTTGCCGGCGGAAGTTGAAAGTGGCAGTTGCGTTGCTTACAGAGCGAGCTAGAGAGAAGAGGAGAGAGCGAGAGAGAGGGGGTCAACATGGAATGCCTCCTAAAGCCTAACCCCATCTGAGTACCAACCTCAACCCCAACCCCATTCCGACCACGTACTTAATAATACGGTTTATTAGCGACATAAGCACATCCGACGCTGGGTGCAGACATTTTAATTGGTAGGCGACTGCATGGTAACATAAAAATTATAGTAGAGTGCAGTGTTAAGGGCTGCTGTGGGGTAATGAGGGGCACACAAAGGGGCAATGCAAGGGTGTGGCCTGCTAACAGAAACTGTCTGTCAGCGAGGCAAAAGCAGCCTGAAAAACCCGCAACACACACAGGGGTGCAAGGCTAAGGCAATTGAAATGTAGGATATACTCATACTTCAATCATTGGCTGCTTTTGTCTTTTCCAACTGTTGAAAGTGGTTCGTGTTGTGCAGCAGCGGAGGGAGTGGGAGGTTGGGGTGTTAAGTGTTAAGGAGGGGGCACATAGTGCCTGCTGCATTGCCACAAATTAAAAAGTGCTGCGTTTTTTAATCAAAGCAGCATTAAGAACTCATAGATGCATGCAAAAAGCGCGCATAACACTCAATAACATAGTTTGGATGCCAAACTTAACATTTTTTAAACGGATTTGTACTATATATTATTCAGTTATTATTCTTAAAAGCAACAATTAAATATTTCCTTTTAATTAATTAATTAAAAATGAAGATTTTGAATAAAAATATACAGATACACATATGGAATTTCGGGAGAAACTCATTTATTTCATGGTGAACATGTAAGAACTCATGTTGTCTAGTGTAATTGAGTGCGTTTTAGGTATGAGGTATGGATTGGGAAGGCTCTAGCGTCTAGGGTCTTTACGCCTATTTAAATGCTGCAGAATGTATCGTTGAAGTTGCAGCTTAACATTTTTCGTGCCTCGTTGCAAGTCTCGAAAACAATTCTACTCTTAATGTTGGGTTTGAGACTCAGAACCCTTTTTCCTGTTGGTTTTCCGCGGACCACGCGTCGTGTTTCATCGTTTTTGCCGGCAGACGTACGAATTTTCCACATCCCTAAATCGCTAATCTGCTACGCATTTTTGCCGTGCCACAGCCCAGACCTGCCACATCTCCACTCCTCCCACTACTTTTGTAATAATTTCAGTGTGTGGAAGAGAGAAGCTTTTCCTACTTCTTTTTTTTTCCACCCAAGCAACTTTGAGCTGTAAAGTTTGGCGTTTTCACCGTGTACCCAACTGGGTTCAGCTTGGGTTCGTGCTGTGTTGCTTATGGGTCTGTAACTGGGCCTGGGACTGGGAATGGGTTTGGGTCTGGCCCCCTCTGCCACATATGTGCGAGGGCGCGATAAGGCGTCAGAGAAATTGAAATTGTTACCATTTGTGAAGGTTGCCGCCACAACGCTAGACGACGACGGCCACGACGACGTCGACCCTGCCAGGCATACGAGTGCTCTTACCTAGGCGTGTTAACCCAACTAGGGGGGAACGGGAACGCCAGAAATAAAACGAGCACAAAACATAAGCGAAGCAGAGAACGCAAGTTGTAAAAACCGCCAGTGACGAAATGGGAAATGGCAAATGGCAATGGGAGCCGTTGGAACATTTTGTGTTGCCAACTTTCAGGCGCGCTCACAAAACTCAAGTGCGCTTCGGGGACGTGATGCGTGTTGTTGCTGCCGTTGTTGTTTTTACTGCGTTTGGGTTGTCGACCAGGTGAACTGAGTGAACGGTAGAAGGTATGGGCGGGAGGGCTAAGGCTGTAGGTCTGAGGCGTTGTTGATTATGATGGCATCGGCCATCAAATTTCGGAATGGGTTTGGCTTTATTTCGGTTTGGACTTGAGTTGAAGCGACAGTTAACTTTGCGTAAAAAGCATTGCAATTGAAAATATCTAGAATAATAGGCTTATATAGATTTTTTTATACATTAGTATTATACTCATACAAATTAGCTTCTTCTTGACATCACTATTTTATTTTATTCATTTCAAAATCACTTTTTACTTGGAGACTCAAAATATTTCATTTGTTTTTATTTTTACCATTTCTGTGTTAATAACTTATTAAAATAAATAAAGAACGCTGTTCGTTTCTTATTGGAGTTGCTCCAGATTTCTTAGGCTGTCAGATTATTTAAATTCAGTTATATCAGATCGATAATAGATCCGAAAAATGTTTGGTCATATATTATTTTTTATTAAACAATTTTAGCTGTATCAATATATTTCAACCAGCTTTGGTCTCTCTACTTCACAATTTTAAAATTATTATTCATATGAGGTAGCACAATAGTATTTATAAAATTTTCTTTGGCAAACTCACTTCAAATTAAGCCCAACCCGCTGATAATCCAGTGCAAACCTAAACCGAACCGAATCACAAGCCCAGTCCAACCCTTTGGATCTTCTTTTTCGCATTGTTACCAATGTGCCAGCCAAGTAAAAAGTTTTTTTTTTTTGGCAAAATATTTGTTGTATTATCTAACTGGTTTTCTTTTCATGGATGGGATGAGAAATCGCCCATAAAGACTGTATTCGATGGAAAAAAAAGGGCGCTCATTTTTACCAAAAATATCACAAACAAAAAAAAATGGGCAGAATAAAAGAATGAGGAGAGCAAAGAGAAAACCCACATGAACTCATGCCAACAAAACGTTTGCCGCATCTTTTGGGATTTCTTGCCTCGTTTAAAAATCATTCAAGCAGCAGACACAACCCAACTCACAGCTCACAAAAACTGAACCAACAAAACCACCACCCCCACCACCCAACGCCAACCACCCACCACCCACAGACAGTGGCACAAATTGTGTCAAAAACGTTTGGCGCTGTCGCTGGAGGCAGCAGCACCGAAGTTGGCTGTAAAAACTTGTGGGCAGGGGAAACAATTTCAGTCCATGTGCCCACCTCTAAAACGTTTGTTTGGTATCCCCTTCATTTTTATGCCTTTGCGCAGTCCCCGATATCCCCCTGGTCCACTCTCGTTGCACGAAACTTTGACGCCTATCGAAAGAGGCAGCAAATAATTCATCATTTCGCCTTCAGACTTCAGACTTCAGAGCGTTTCCTCTGCCAATGGCGCTGGCAAATCCTCTGGCTGTGCTGGTATGAAGCTAAACTTGCCCTGCCTGCGTCTCTTTCTACCTCCTCGCCCTTCAGGCTCTGAGTGAATACTGCCCCTTTGGCGGTAAAGCAAAAAAATATTATTTGGAACGGTTTATCATCAATTTTATGTGCGACTTTTCTTTTATTTCCTTTCTTATTTTTGTGATGTTTTTTTTTTCTTTTGCTTGTTTGCGCTTTGCTTTTAGTCTGCTGATGCCTCCGCCCCTGACCGGATCTAAGCTCCAACATGCTCTCTTCTCTCTCCCAGTCTCCATTTTTCTTTTTGCCTTATCTTGGCCTGCTCTGAAAATGAATCCCGCTTGCAACTTGGAGCTGTCAGGACGCCACTCGCTGCGACTGTCTTTGCGAGTGAAAATCAACTGAAATTCGATTTGATTATGATTTGTTTCGATTGGAGACGCTGCCACTACCACCACCACCATCACCTGCAATGAGTAGAGTCCATAACTTGTTCTGCAACTTGAATTTGATTTTTCGCATTGCTTGGCATTTGCCAGGAAGACGGCGAGGTCTCTCATTTAATAGGATTTTGTAACGAGATTTCTCTGGGCAGTTAAGAAATGCTTCTAGAATCTGAGTTTCTATACAAGGACAGATAACAAAGAGTAAGAAAGCTGCACGACTGTTAATTGCCCAGCCTTTTGATTAAATTAAATTTAAAATTGTTGGTCTCTTTTTTTTCAACTTCAACTGATTTTAATGTAATATCTATAATTATTCCAAAATTGTTTTTATTTTTTAAAGCTTAGTTCTGCTATAAACAATGCATTTTATTATCGAATAATGCCACATAAATATTTTAGTATGCAAATATTTTTCTATTGAAATTGTATTATTATTTAATTTTATTGCATTGCATCAATATTTTTATATTTCCATGATTTAATACCAATATTATTTGTTCAATCTGCATACATGTTTTATGTATCCTTATGTATTCTTTAGTTTTTAATAAAAAAAACATTTATTGGTACACGTCGACAAAAACTGTCAAACGCAGCAACGCATCAATCAGCGGTCAACTACAACAATAGAAACACACAAAAAATTATGTTTATATAGATGTGTATATATGTATCTATATACTATGTAAATATACATAGAGTATAGCTATAAAACAATTGTGATTTTTTTAGACTTTGTTTAATTAAGCTGCGTTTTTGTTATTGGTAAAAAATTTAGTTTGTTTAATATTTCATGCGTTAAATATTTGATAGCTTACATTCCGTATACAGTTGTATAGCGCACACAGTCAGCCACATAATGCAGTGTACATTATTTCTTTTGCAATTCGCTCAAATTTACATTCAAACAAAAAACAGTAACATAAAAACACAATAGAAATAATTTTAAAAAAATTAAAAAAAACGTTCAAAATAAAATTGTAAATGCAACGCGTGTTGCATTTGCATATTAAAATAATTTTTAATAAAATAAGCATTCATATAAAATGTGGATTCACCCACACATATACATATATCGCGTATCCGAGGTGTATACACATAGGGATTGCATAAAATATGAGCGACACATAGAAAAATCAGCGTTGCATTAATAAAGACTCACTTCCCCAACCCTCGACCCGTTCAGACCATAAAGCATATATTCTATTTCAATTATCCCATCTTCTTTTACTTTTAACAATAATTTTTTTCTGTGTATTTTATATCAATCGATTTATTATTTTAATAACAAGCACGGCATGTTTCATGTTAATCGAATGAATTCCATATCGATTCAGCATTTGAATATTTTTATAAAATATCGGGCAAAAGAGTTGCGAAATTTTTGAAATTGGATTTGGTTGCCATTTGAAATTAAGTTGTGGGCATATTTTGGAAACATTTCTGAGTCACTTTCGCTATCATCCTCATCTCATCAGCACTTTGCCTACTAGAAGTTAACTACTAGACTACCGTCTGGTGTCGAACCAATGTCTAACGCTTCAAATTTGCATATGAATTCTCATCATGAAGTTGATGAAGATGATGTTGCCGATTATCAAGTTGCACCTGCTGCATGTCTTCGACTACAACGGCCAAGCGGTCATGCAATGCAGTTAACTGAAATCAATTGCGTCCTATATGCATTTGACCAACAACTCGCCTCCCATAGTCCTCCCACATCACATATGCCGTTGGCAGCATTTTGCATAAGCCGCGTGGGCAACGTAATACTTGGAATTTCAAAACATCTCACTTAAGGTGTGAACGGACAGATTCTTGGTCTCGGCACGAGAGAAGTTTCATGAATTTTGACTTCTTACTGCTCATAGAATTTTGGACGCACTGCATAAAGTTGGGTTCAATAATTTGTTTAGTGTCAATACTTAATTTTATACTAAAGTACATAGTACAACATTTTTAAAGCTTAAATAAGCTTGAATTCAAAAGCGCTATCAATTTGGTCTAAAAGAGTTAATATAAAAATTTAAGAAAACTAACTGTTAATATTAAAATCATTTTTATATTTGTTTGAGTCTAGAATAATGAGTATCAGCAGTTAAAAAAATTTCCAAATAAGATTCTTACCTAAATAATAAATTAAAGTTTTAAAAATTATATATTTAAGTTAAGACGACCTTGAGCTTGATCGTTTCATTGGCTCTCGGGTCTTAGATTAATGTAATTAGAATTTATGTGATGAGTCTGATACAAAAATTATTTCCTATTTTCCCTGATTGTCGCATAAACCACGTACCCCCCCCCCCCCCCATACTCCCCACCCATTCCTGCTAGCCCATTTCAGTAAAACCGTAAAGCTTTCCAACTAAAAACACAACCATTTCGCTTATTTACATGCAAAATATTCGCCTACTTTTAGAGCTCTTCGACGCACTTCTGAACTCCCTCTATTCGCTTATGTTCGAACGAGCCCCTCGCCACCCTTTCATCTGCCTATTCGCATTGTACAGCTAATGCATTGACTAACGGCCCATTATGCATACGTGGCGTATGAGTGATTTGTTGTTGGCTGCAGCAGAAAGAGGAAAAAAATGAGGAGGATTGCAAAAACCTGCGAGCGCCAGTCGCGAGTTGCACGCACCAAGAACCAAAAATAAAATGCAATTTTTGTTGCTGTCGAACGTTAAAATTATTGCATTTGCTAGCCGAGTCCAACGAGCCAACAACAATCGTGGCTGGCCCTTGTGGGTGGCATTAACTGGTCCGCCCGTTGTCCCAATGCCACCACCTCATTTGTATGGAGTCTATGTATATGTGTGTGTCTGTGTGTGTGTCTGTGTGTGTGTGTGTGTGGGTGGGTTGGCATTAATTGTGATGTCTGGCGTGGTCAGGAGCCGACAGATGAGTAAGTAGATTTTCTTGTATGCAGCGCTGTTGTTGTTGTTGTTGCTGTTGTTGTTGTAAGTACGCCTACTTTTTTTTCATTGACGTGGAGGGACGGGACGGGACGGGAGGCTACTCGACTCGGTTTGGTTTGGTTTTTTCTCTGCATTGCCTCATTGATAATAATGCCCCCCGCCTGCCCAGCATCGGCTGCAGTCGCGTCGCATCGCTCGCTCGGTTTTTTGTGTTGCATGCGGCGTATGCGTAATATTTTTAAATACACACACAGACACACACAGAAGGAGACCACGGAGTGGGAGTGGGACAGTTCTGAGGTGGCGGTGAGTAGCCAGACACGCATCGGGCATTGCCCAGTGAGAGAATCGTAGTGCGTTTTATACGCTGTGCGTGTGGCCAGCGCGAAAAAAGGACCAAAAAAGCTCCGCCTTAAAAATATGTGCGCACCAATTGCCATTTGTGTCTGTTTTTCTCTTTTTTACACGCACTGGCAAAATGTGGGCCTATGTTGCACAGTGTATATGTCTGATAAGCGCGCATAGTTGTTGCTTCTCTCGTTGGTGTTACTGTTGATCTTGTTGCTGCTGCTGTAGTTGTTGTAAATATAAAAAAAAAGTGGAAAGTGGAAAGCGCTCGCGATGCCAACTGCTGACAAATGAAAAGTGCAAAAAGCGTAAAAATCGCTGCGTCCGCTGGAGAAGACTTCTCTCTTCTCTTTTCTTTTTTCCCACTTCTGGACGACAAGCTCCGTTACTGGTCCATGGGGCATCCCCGGAACATATGGCATCAAAACTTTACATACTTGTAGGCGTTATATTTTTTTATATTATTTACGCACCTCTCTACTCTGTTGGTGGGTTAAGGGTTGCGGTTAAGTGGCCGGGCTAGGGAGGAAGGCGGAAGGTTGTTGCGGTTACTGAGGAAATGGGCATCAATGTCTGACAATATTATGTTTCAATGTCTTTCAGCGAAGAGTTGATGGTGTCAGATGGGAGAGTTGAAGCCTTTGTTTGTGTGGGTGAGATTTGACTTGATGATGGAAACATTAATAGAGTCTATGGGGAGAGAAACATAATAAGTTATGCATTCAGGGCATGCAACTGGAAAATTGGTTTGATTTTATTAATGACACGATTGACATCCAGATTGGAAGCAAATTCACAAGGCATACAACACACTTTTCGGCAACTTTTAAACTTAACACCTTGTGTGAAAAATTTATAATTATAGTAAAAATTATTTAACTGAAATTATTATTACATGAGCCTTTAAATGCATTTAGGTTCTTAAAAGGGATTCCTAATCGTATTCAAGTATTTCCCTGCGAGGTCAAAGCTTGACCTCTGCCTTAATGAAGTCTGTTGCTTGACATCATCATTATCATCAGAATCATCTGTATATTTTGCACCGAAATGTCAATTGTTGCTGCTGACGATGGGAACTGGCAATACTCATACGCCCTGTTTGCACTTTGATGCACTTTCTAGCGTTTCCGTTAAATGCTTTTATTTTTGGCCACACCCCAATGACAGTTTAAACAGCAACCTCTAGCATAAGTTAGGAATAAAAGAAAAAAGGGAGAGGGTGTAAAACTTTTCTGCTTTTGATTGTTGCAGCTAAAAAGCGTTGCTGTTTCTATACGCACCCTTCCAGGCATGTCTATATATATCCATATATATCCATGTACATATATGTATGTAGTTTTGTGAGTGCAGTTTCAACTCATTTTTAAGCTTTGCGTTTGCCTCGTGGTCAAAAATTATCAAAGTGCAACTACAATTGGAATAAAAAAAAATGAAGTCAAAGCTAATTTTCTCACTGATCCTATGAAAAGCAATTACCAAAAAATTACATATAAATATAACGAGTAAAAGTCCAGATGTGAATTCACAACGGCCTCGCTTTGATTCCGTGTGCCTAAGCCAAATGTTCAACATAAAATGACACTGACAGCTTAGTGTGAGCTCCTCTTTGGCACCCTTGGTCCAACCCTGGTACTCCCAACGCCCTTCTCCCAGTCGGCCCGAATCCATTTTCCATTTGATAGCATTGATGATGTTTTGGTCTACCATTTTGGCCCAGGCTACATTATGTACTCCAAACAACTAAATGACAACAAAAAAATATACCTATATTTATATAAAAGGGCAAGCTTCTGCCCTCCCCGCCCTTTTTGCTGTGAAGCTTTTGATTTGCTTTCAGTTTCGGGGGTTTTTCCCCTTTATGATTGTTTTTTTCTATTTTACGCGGCTGCCCACTAAGCGGGTCAAAGTGACTCACACCGCGAGAGAGGTGGTTGGATAGTCGCTGGGCGTGTAATTGTTTCGGCATAGCATGTAGCATACTTTCGGTGGGTACTGTATCTAACAGTACGTGCCACTCAATCGCACAACAATAACAACAACAACGCAGCAACGCTTTTATGCGGAACGCGAGTATTATTTGTAGGGTGCCGTAAAGTATGCAACATTTTGTTGCCCCGGCCACAGCTGAACGATATGGCAGGGCCTTTTGATGCAGTCCGGCAACGCCTGAAGCACGCTTTGCGTCCAGTTGGCAATGTACCGCACCTTGTCTGCCTGATTAGTTTATGATGTGGTTGGGCCAGACTACACGGCGATGGAGTTTGGGGTTGGGGTTTCGGTTCCAGCTTGTGGTGCGGTTAGAATTGCATTTTTATGGCCGAAACGCGAAGGTTTCTCGCAACCACATGCAAAGTCTATCTGCTAATTTGAGTGGTCAAGTGGTCAAGGTAAATGTCTGTCTGTCAAGGAAGTTGTTAGTTATTTAACATAATTTCACAAATAAAAAATAAATACAAAATTTTAGTGCAAAAGCGACAAAGCTTTTATAACTTAGCATTACTAATTGAGAGTTGAATTAATTTTAAAAGTAAATATTCATTCTGTCTTCATACTTATATCTGTAAGACTTATGTATATTCTAAATCAGGGGAAACTAAATTAATACATTAATACTTTTCCGGTCCTACCATTGACTATTTCTAAGCCAACTAAATTCAAGGTTTTCCACAATTTTAGTATAGGTTTTTTCAAAATTTATAAAAAGATGAAATGATCAGTATCCTGAAGCTCAAATGTTTTAAGAAAGATTGAAACTCATCAAATGTCAGTTTTGGGTTCTCCTAATTTTTTTTATTTCTTTTTATATATCTAGATAGACATCGATATAAATATAAATATATTTTTTTCCTAAACTTTTTTTGGACTTCGTTAGTAAAATGGACGTCCGCCTAAAAATGGTTGTTGTAATTGCTTTGACTAACGCTCGTGTTTTTGGGGGATAACCATTGCCAACGGCTTTTCCATATATTTTGCAGTTTTCCGTGCATTTAATGCATTAAGACTGCAGCTCCATCCGCCAACCTGCATCAAAATTACGCAATGCATCAGATCTAAAAAACCGAAATGGAAACTGAGCACATATAAATTTTGGACAAACAATTTATATGCACTCATATTTATGGCCCAGAAATAGAATTCAAACGATTGAAGTTTTCAAGAGAAATTCCAAATCTTGATATCAGTTTTCAGAAAACTAAATTATTTACATTACGAAAATTTGATTAAAAAAAAGGCTGCTTAAGAATAAACTAAATATTTGTATTGCACTTGTTGTCCAAATATAAATTGCTGCTAGTTGAAACTGTACCAATCTCTTTTGCTCTCGCTTCCTCTATATCTAGCATTCAATATGCTCTCACATCATGTTCAATTTCTTTTAATTTCTTCAGCACGATTGCGTAGTTAAGTTTCGAATTCTCATTAGACTAAGTTGCCAGCCCACAGCTCAAGAGCTAGACCGACTCTGACAGACATCAGAGTTCCCCTGCCTCCTGCCCCCGAGTTCCCCTCTTCGATATATGTGTGTATGCTGTGAAGACTCCCCCAAAAACCAATGTCGTAACCACAAAAACTTTGGAGCATGCCTCCTTTGCCGCCCTTGGAAAGAGATGGCAATATGCAGAGAGAGTCTGAGACAAAAACTAATGCATATGTTTAGGCATTTTAATTTATATACGACAACCCACTCACACACACACATACACAAGCAGACAACTTCTAAGAAAGCTCACATGCACACAGACACAAACTACCCCCCGCTCTTGTGGGGGTAGTTCAACCCCTGCTACACTTACCCCGGCGCCGTTGATAAAAGCAACTTCCATTTCATTTAAACTACAATTTCCTTGACAGCGAACAGAGGAGGGGTTGGGGCTGGGTTGGAGGCTGGGGTAGGGGTTGGGGTTGGGATTGGGGTTGGGGTTGGCAACCCTTTCACGCACTTATGAGTTAAACGCAAATTTTCTTAGCTGCCTTTTAGGCGCTGCTCGGAGAAGAGGCTGTGCACGATGCTCGTCTGGAGAAATATGTCATCGGCAGTTGGCAGTCATGAGACGCACACACACACACACACACACGCACACACACACATATGCATACAGTCGAGCAGTTTGGTAATTCATTATGCGTGTGCTTAGAGGCTTTCTGGCATTGTGCTGATGTGTGGTAGTAGGTGTAGTAGTCATAGTCAGCTCTTAGGCGTACCAGACAATAATAATAACAACAACAACAGCAACAGCAACAACAACAACAACGATTCTCCTTTCCTCTCCATCTGCTAGTGTTTCATTAGTGCCTTTTGCATTGAACTTCTTCGTTCCGTCGCTTTGGCTTTTGCTTTTCTTGCAAGATGCCACAGCCCACATACTTCTGACATTCGAGTTGGCAACGAGTCTCTCTAGCACACTTTTAGGCGCAACCGTAAAAGGGTTACAATTTGTCTGCCACCCCTTACCTATCTCCTTAAACTTACCCTTTCCATGCCCTAAAAACTTCAAAAGCTACTTCGTTTCAACTCTCGACTCGACTCACAAAATGTTGTGGCATTGGAAATAAATGCTTGGATTTATGTCCTACTGTGTGTGTGTATCTGTATCTTGTATGTGTATGTGTATGTGTGAGTGCTTGCCTTGCAGGTGTTACTCATACGCCTTGTGGGCTGACAAATTGCTGGGCTCATGGCCCACAACGCGTTCTCCTGCCAAAGTCAAGGTTGCCCTGGATGAGCTCGGCAGCTCAAGTCGAGCAAATGAAGTTTCGTCCACGTCCAAGCCAAAAATCTTATGTATACGAGTAAATGTAACCCCAACTAGGACAAAGACTCCCGGCGGAGTTGCTCAACTTCACAAAAATGTCAGTCGTTTCCTTCTTTGCTGGATTTAACTTTCCCTTAACTCGTTCCTTCAAATGTCCGGCTGGCTTGGCCATTGACTTTGTCCAGTCGAGCTCCCATCCCTTACTCTCTGGTACTCCCTTGTTGCTTTTCTTATACCGTTTTAATTAATGGAAAATTTGTACGTTTTCTTCTTATTCATGTGGTCTTTTCTTCAATCGACAGTGGTGCCTCAAGCAAAGGGTAACCCGAACTCAAAGTAAAAGAAATTGCCAGTTGGCATTGCAATCTGTAGCTTAGCCAGAACTCAAACCCCAAATCAAGCCCAAACTCACAACCAGTCGCAATCCCAAGCCGAAAACCCAATCCAACTCCCACAAGTGGTTCATCTACAACTCCGTTGGCTACTTTCGTTTGACAGTGGACAAAATCCAAATTGTCATTTGTGCTCCACAGCTTGATTAGAAAGTTGTCTTGGGAGTTGTTGCCTTAAGCTGAATGAATGATTTTTCGTAACTAAGCTTAATATAGTATAGTAAATGTTGAGTTCTCTTTAACTAAATGATTTTGCTTTTATTCTTAATGATTGATTTTATGATATTACATATTACATAAATGCATTTTAGAAATATGTTGGAATGAACGTCTTCTCCTTCATGGTCTTGATATGTATGTCTAAAGAACTATATATTGTTATTTGATGAAGTTCTTTATCACTGCGGACGGCAGTCCGCGCTAGTGACGAAAGCAGCACGAAGGGTGCGAAGGCGACTAGCATATATACACAGGAAGAATGGAAAATTTGCAATGACTGTCCGATCAGGTCGAGTTATATACCGATCGCAAGGTATTAACTTAACTTACAAATGTGCATACTAAGACTTTTAGAAACTCACCTGGTTCGTGAGATAAACAGGTGTAAGTGGGAGGGGAAAAATTTAAATTATTGGAGCTAATGGGGCCGTTGGAGCCTTTTTGATTTTTATTTTAATTTTTTACTAATCTAATCAAAAATACGCGTCGAATGACACCTTGATCATTAAAATCCGATCACTGGTTCAGAAGATAATTAATTTTGAAATTTTTGGTGCCCCTTTCAAAACGAGATGAAAAGTCAGTCTGTTTGTCTCTTTGTCTGTTTGTTTGGATCAAATCGTAAATTTAGCTTAAAAGTTTGAATGAGGACTTGTTCCCGATCAAAAATCTAGAAACGTTTGTTCTACGACTTTTTCGAAAAAAAGCTAGTTTAGCGGGAAATCGCTAAAAACCGTTAAAATTAAAACCCCTATAGCATCCAAACGATATGAGCTACAGACGTGATCTATGTATCGTTGGAAAGGTGTTTTGAAGGGCTTTTAGGCAAACCTTCAAACTTTTTTTCTAAAGTGCATAGGTAAAAATCAACAGGTGAAATAAGATATTTTGTCCCAGATTTTGGCGGTTTTTGAGAAAACGCTGCCTACGATTTTTTTTAATTTGCAATATGTTTGAGCTTGTAAAATTTCGCGTTTTTTGATATATCATTCATAAATTTATGTTGATTGGTTTGGAAGATATAACCTTTTAACTGAATATATACGTTTTACTTTGAATTAAAATAGGACAGCAGCAGCAATTACATTTGACTAACAGTCCAGTAACAATGAAATCTATAATTAGACAGTCGTTCTTAATGATCGCCAGTGGCGCAAAGTGTAGAGCGTCCGATTTTTTCATAAATTCTCAGCTCGGGTTCAAATCCTGGCACAGACAAAACTTTTTTTCTTTTTTTTAATGTTTAAATGCAATTAATTTGAAACGTTTGTTCTACGACTTTTTCGAAAAAAAGCTAGTTTAGCGGGAAATCGCTAAAAACCGTTAAAATTAAAACCCCTATAGCATCCAAACGATATGAGCTACAGACGTGATCTATGTATCGTTGGAAAGGTATTTTAAAGGGCTTTTAGGCAAACCTTCAAACTTTGTTCTAAAGTGCATAGGTAAAAATCAATAGGTCAAATAAGATATTTTGTCCCAGATTTTGGCGGTTTTTGAGAAAACGACGCTAACGATTTTTTTTAGCTTTCAATATGTTGTAGTGTGTAAAATTTCCCGTTTTTGACTGAATATACTTTTTACCTTTACACTACTGCATGTACATATGCAGTATGTTAATGTACATGTAAATCGTCAAAAGCCACAGCATCCAAACAATAGAAGCTACAGATGTGATCTATATATCGTTGGAAATGTATTTTGAAGGGCTTTAAGCCTAGCTGTAAACTTTTTTGCATAAAACACAGGTAAAAAGCTTCAGGTGAAATAAGGTTTTTTTTCCCCACATTTCGGCGATTTAAGAAAAATCTACGTTTCAAATAAGTTTTAAATACAGTTGAACTTTCCTAACTCGAACTTATCTAACTCGAATTTCTCTGTAACTCGAATTAAATGAGTGGCAGTAAAATTAATAATCTTAGGAAAAAGAACTCTATAACTCGAATATTTCCCTAACTCGAACCTTTTCTTTGGATAATGGTGATTCGAGTTAGGGAAGTTCGACTGTATGTTATTTGTTGTAGCAATTCAATTTGGCATTTTTGACTATAACACATAGCCGTCAAATTTCGTTTGGGCAAGATATTACCTGTTAACTGAATATACCTTTTACCTTTACACTTCTGCATGTACATATGCAGTAGCATGCATACAGCGGCAGCAAAGTGTCATAGCAGCCAGAGTTTGAGAGTGCTACTAGCTTTTGCGCTTGGCATGTGTGTTTTAAGGGAACCAGTGTTGGCAGACTGTTTGTTTTAGCTTGTACAAAAAATAAACAAAGTTGATAGAATGAAATTTCAAAATTTCTGATATCTTATTCAAAAATTTCTGATATCTTATAAAAAAAACCTCTTTACGAGGTAAAAGTCTAGTGACGAAAACAGTTATATGCCCCAAAATTTCTGATATCCAATTTTGTGACGAATAATATTAAGTTTGACATAAAAATTATTTTAAAAAAAATTTTTGCATTCAACACTGCGCAAAACATTGAGTTTTATTTGGTATGAAGAATTGAGACATTTTGGCGCAATGTGCCGAGTGCCAAAATTTTTTTTAAAATAATTTTTATGTCAAACTTAATATTATTCGTCACAAAATTGGATATCAGAAATTTTGGGGCATATAACTGTTTTCGTCACTAGACTTTTACCTCGTAAAGAGGTTTTTTTTATAAGATATATATTAAATGAAACGCAATTTATTTTAATTACTTCTATTAATTGATAAATCAATGAACCAGCTGATTTTATTTAAACTCTAGTGAAATTTTCCTTAAATAGTCTACCTTTTTTTTGAATTTCAATAGCTCCTCTGAACTTTCCTTAAATTAATGGTAGACCTGTACTTTCAATAAAAACCCTCAGTTGGAAATCAATCCCTTGAGTGTCTTACCTATTCTAGCGTTACCTGTGGATTATTTCACTGTACAGAGAGCTGCTTCAGGAATATGTTAATTAGAAGCAGTGTCCAAACTTCATTTTCATTTGCTGTGTCTGCCACGTTCGCTTCCTTTTTCTGGGCAATGCCTCGTCTCCGTGGCATCCGCACGGAACACAGCTTCATTTGTGCTGCCAAAAGCTGGAAAGTTGGCAGGCAGGCAGGCAGGCGGACCTAACCACTGTCCTTCGACCACAAGCCAAGATTCTCAGTTCCGAGAATAGCAAAAGAAAATGCGAAGCCCAACGTCTTGCTGGCACAACAAGAAGGAGAACGAAATGTTTCATTAGAGCAATGTTGGCCACAAATGGCGGAGACCCAAAAGCGACTACCCTTGGCCCCTTTCACCGCTCCCAGATCCTGCCAACTAATTTGCAGCGCAGCATAAAAAGGAAGCATTGAAAGAAAAAAGCAATCCGAAGAAGAGAACAAGAAAAAAAGGGATCCCAGTTCCCTGGACTTTCATCTTTGGGCCAAGATAAACTTTGCTACTGGTTGGGTTAGGTTGCATTGGATGGGGTGGGGTTGGATGGGGTGGGATGGGGTTGGATGGGGTTGGGTTGGGTTGAGTTCAAGTTGCGATGGGAAGGAGGTGGGGGAAGGTGGAGTTGCAGCTTCTTTGACGTTTTTTGCGCATACTTTTGAATGGTCTAACGAGCTTGGGTCTGGCTGTGTGACCAGAAACCCCTTCTAATCATTGAGATTTTGGTATATCGAACGCTGTCCCAAAACTTTGTGCGGTCATTGAAAGTTCCGTAAACCGAACTTGTACTCATCTCACATTCTCTTGCTTTCTCCCTCTCTGGTTGCTTCTTTGTCGCATAGGAAACCATACCAGCAGCACCGGCCACAAGCGCCGACACCAGCAGCCTTGTCGGTGTAGGAGGAGGAGGAGGCGGCAACGGGGGAGGCGGAGGAATCACCGGTGCCGGCAGTGGACTGGGCGAGATTGCGAGCAGCGTGGCAGGAGGAGGAGGAGGAGGGGGCGGTGGCATCACCAGCGAGTCGGAGGCCTACGCGGGTCTGATGAAGGATGCGGACAAGCTGAAGCTGATGCTGCTCGCCTGGAACTACCAGAACTCGACGGCGGTGCGAAACGGCACCGAGGGTCCCGATCTCAGCGTCGTGGGCGGCCTCTGGGCGCAGTACCAGAATGCGCTGGCCCAGAATGCAGCTGCGGTGGCGGCGGCGACCGGTAAAATGGACAGCTCCTTGTCGCCAGTGCCCCGCCAGGACGCGCCCTCGCCGATGGAGGCGCAGGACGAGACGAACTCGTCGGGACAGAAGGAGGAGGACGAGGTTTCCGAAGACGACTCCGATGACAAGCTAGACGAGAAACTGGCCACGCCACACGATCCCGAGCGCCTCAAGGCCTTCAATGTGAGTAAACTGCGTGAGAGAGATGAGTTTGAGGAGTTGCGCGGCGAATGTAAAGCAAGCGTTGCCAATGAAGCCACCAGAAATGGGAATCACTCCCAAGTGACGCGGTATTAATCGCACCGTCTTTGCCTTGCAGATGTTTGTGCGTCTTTTCGTGGACGAGAACCTGGACCGCATCATTCCCATCTCCAAGCAGCCAAAGGAAAAGATTCAAGCAATTATCGATTCGTGTGCTCGACAGTTTCCCGAGTTTAGTGATCGTTCCCGCAAACGCATTCGCACCTATCTGAAGTCATGCCGGCGCAACAAAAAGACCCGCGATGGCTGGGAGAATACGGTGAGTGACGAGCGATATTTCGAGACAAACTTATTGCCATGCAGTTTTCAAATATATGTACTCTATAAAGCAGGCACTGTCACAATAATAAGATTACAAAAATGAACTTAGAAGTTGTTTGATAAATTTTATTTAATTAATTTTCAATTTGTTATTTATTTTTATTTGAAAAATTAAAAATAACTGCAGTTTTTTATTTTTTTATCATAAAAATAAAATTCTAGCCTTGATATTTTATTTTTATTATTGGAATCAAATATACCTCTCACTTTGAGCGATATTTCGAGACAAACTTATTGCAATGCAGACTCCAAAAATATGTCACTGCAATAATAAGATTACAAAAATGAACTTAGAAGTTGTTTAAAAAATTTTATTTAATTAATTTTCACATTGTTATTTAGTGTAAATAATGAAAATAACATTCAATTTTATTTGAAAAATTAAAAATAACTGCAGTTTTTTAATTTTTTATTATACAAATAAAATTCTAGCCTTGATATTTTATTTTTTTTATTGGAATTGAATATACCTCTGACTTTTAACTAAAAATATCCAATGATAAAATATATTTATACGTTTTAGATAACATCTTTTAAGTCTGTAGCAAATTGTCCATTTAGTTTGTGACCTGGTCTTAAGAAAATAATGCCATGATAGATTAACTACAATAAAATAATTAACTTTAAGTTCTATTTTTCAACTTCAACCACAACCACTATATTCAAGAAAATAAATTCATAATGCAATGACATTGCCTAGAGTTTTAAATTCAGCTTCAAAACAATGATTACATAAATAAATAAAACTCAAATTTGATTTTCGACTTTTAAATCCTTATTTTTCAACTCAAAAATGCATTTTAAAAGTATGACTTGGCTCAGTTAGAAAGAATATATGTATTTAAATCTATCCAATGAAACACCAAAGTTATGAATCAATTTTTATTTTTGGCAAAAGTAACTGCTAAAAAATAAATCTCAAAGAATAATCATTATTTCGTGAGTTTGATATTTTTGTTCAGTATTAATTATTGGATGAATTGTAAAGTATATCTTAAATATAAAATGAATTAAAAAGAAGAAGAATATTTGTATATTTCTGGCTTTAAATTAAGAGATAAAAAGCAGTGTTATCATTACCAACAGTCCCTTACAAAATGGCTTAATGGTTTCATTATTTTAACATCACATTGCAGACTCGTCCGACGCCCGCTCATCTGACCTCCGTGCAGGCGGAACAAATCCTGGCGATTGCCTGCGAGAACGAGTCGATGAACGCGAAGCGAATGCGGATTGGCCTGGAGCCAATCACGCACGCGGTGCCAGCGCCGGGCAGCGTTGTGGCAGCCGCGGCGGCAGCGGCAGCTGTTGCAGGCACCAGCACCACGTCCGCGAGCAACGCCGCCACCGTCACCTGCACGGCTGCCGACGCGGCCGGCCTCACCAGCGTGGCGGCTGCGGCGCTGCCCTTCGTCAGCGCCGTCGGCTTCGCCCGCTCCACGCCCAACTCGGAGCACGCGGACACGGCGTTCGGCGGCGCCTCGAACCTCGCTGGCGCCGGCAGTGCTGGTGGCAACAGCACCAGCGGCGCTGCTGGCGGTGGCACTGGGGGCATGAGCTCGGCGCGCAGCTCCCCGCTGGCACTGAGCTCGAATGCCAGCGTCGGGGGCGCCAGCGTGACGGGATTGGCGCTGGCCAACGGCGCTGGGGCATCGAATGGCGCCGGCCTGCCCTCCAGCAGTCCATATACCACGGACTTCAGTTCGCCCTCAGCAGCCTCGCCCTTTGTTGCAGCTGCCGCGGCAGCGGCTGTGGCAGCCGGACGTGCGCCCAGCTATCCGGGCTACTTCCCGGGCGTCGCCGGTCTGGGAAATGGTGAGTACAGTTGCAGTTGCAGTTGCAGCTGACAGCTGAAGGCAGTGATGGGCAGGAGCAAACAACAACAAGCGCTGAACACAAAATATTTGCGACTCTGCTCGCGGCAATATCAACTAGTGGACGGTGCTGCAGTCGAGCATACTCGACTGTCTGAGACCCCGTACTTACTATGGAAAAGAAAACAGATATCTTAAACAACAAAAAAGTTTTTCATATCAAGTCTTTATGATCTACTGATCGTTCCTATGGAAGCTATATCACTATGATCCGATTTCAATCAAAGTTGGTCAGGATATATCGAACCTTCCCACATACATATTCTGTCAGTTTGGTTTAGATATCTTAAAAAACAAAAAAGTTTCTCTACTAAGACTTGATATTCAAGTGATCGTTCCTTTGGCAGCTGTATGATATAGTGGTCCGATCCAAATTGTAAAACAAACTCGATCTGCGTGCAATATAGATGCACCTACATACAAAGTTTGGTGTCTCTAGCTCTTATAGTCTCTGAGATCTAGACACTATTACAGATGGACAGACGGACATGGCTATATCGAATCGGCTGATGATGCTGATCAAGAATATATATACTTTATGGGGTTTGCCACTCCTCCTTCTGCCTGTTACGCACATGGTTTTTTGTGACAAAGTTAATAGCCACTGTGATTTTTTTTTAAGTACGCGGTCTAAAAATCGCTCATGTTGTTGTTGAGATCATTTGCCGAGCAAGGGCTTGCCCTCCGCTGCCTTAAGCAATCGTCTTAATTTGAAGTAGTCACTTTTCTAACCAGCTTCTTTCTCTCGCGCAGTTACGCCCACCGATCTCTCCATGAAGCCGACGACGCTCGGTGCTGGCGCGGGTTTGGCTGGCAGCAACAGTGGCAACAGCAACAACAGCAATGTTGTCAGCGCACAGCTGAGTGCTGCCAATTTGGCCACACTGAGCAATGCCAGCAACAACAATGTGCTGGTCACCGCCACTCAGCAGCTGCAACAGCTACAGCAACAGCAGCAGCAACAACAGCAGCAGCAGCAACAGCAACAGCAGCAGCAGCAACAACAGCAGCAGCAGCAACAACAGCAACTGCTCTCCACGTCCGGCGATGCCAACTGCTCCCGCGTGCCGCCCATTCTGCCGCACAAGCTGAGCCCCAACGAGGTGACCGCTGCCCGGCAGGTCATATCGGCGTACAGGGAGAGCGCCGCGTTTCTGCTGCGCACCGCCGACCAGGTGGAGCAGCTGCTGGTGCAGCAGCAATAGGCTGCAGTGCCCCACAGTGCCCCACAGCACGCCATTCGGTGGCCAGCATTGGGCCACAATTCCACACCCAAGTGACGCGAGGCGCGCGCGGGTTGTTCCTATTTAAATTTAAATTGAATTACACACAGCAACAAAACACAGCAACTAAGCAATTTAGAAAGCGAAAGCAAAAGTAATAGTCAAAGCATAGCAGCAAAACAAATATAAAACAAACCAAAAAAAATACAAAAACAATTAACAGAAGCAGAAACAAGAAATCAGTAACAACAAAATAGTCAAACAACGTTCGTTTTAACAAACATTTTAAGTGTTTTTTCCTCCAAACTACGTACAGCATATTAAAAATAGCATTAACGGATAAACAAATGATTAAAACAGAATACCACAAAATACCAAAGCCAATCACTAAATATTGCAATTATTGAAGCAACAAAACAGAATTTCGCTTTCAAGTTCAGTAACTCACAGAAGTTTTTCCAAATATGAAACTTATTTTTTTTATATTTTAATTCACTTCTTATTTCTTAAAATACTTTACAAGCATTCCACTGTGAGGTATTGAACGAAAAAGCTTAAATCTGGTTAAAAAGTAAACTAAAAAAAAACAGAAAACAGAAATCAGCAGCAGCTCAACTTATAACACTGTCTACTAAAAGTAAAACTACAATAGCCACTCACGCAGTCACTCACACACGTATACACTCGCATTGCGTTTAAGTTTTTGTTAAAATTTTACAAGTTTTTTATTAAATTTTTAATGCTCGAATAGAGCTGTAGTTTCCGGCCCAGTTTGATGTGCGCGATTTGTTAAAAAATGAAATAAATAAAAAAAATATACAAAAAAGATAAGTAAAATATTGTATTGTATGTAATTAAGTTGAAGTATTGTTGTAAATTTTAAGTGTATCAAAAGAGAGGGAAGGAGAAAAAGAGAAGAGCGCATTTTAAGGCCGCAAGCATAACAAAAAAATAAGAGAAAAATAAAACATTATTTAAAATATATGGGAAACTATGAGAAAACACAGGGTGATACTTTCAAAAATTATTACAAAAGTCTAAGATAAAAATTAAAATAAAAAAATGGTGTAAAAATTGTAAGGAAATGGTATGACATAGAAGTTGGTATATGTGTATTTAAAACTAAAAACACAAAAAAAAAAAACAAAAATTTACATTTTTATCTCTTTTAATATTATTAATTTTCTTTATGATGTCTCTTGTTTGGTCTTTTTATTATTAACTCAATATGATATTATAAACTTATATTTGTCATTAATTTTTTTCATTTATTGAAATGCATACGAAATATGAATAAAAAACATACATACAAAATACCAAATAGCCATTAATGTTTTTTGCATCTATAAATGTGCATGTAAAAATACAATTCAAACGGAAATTAAATCGAATCGAGAGAAAACCAAATGAAAAAATCGCAAATTATAGAATTTAATAATACAAATAACAGAAATACAACAAAAGTATTTAATCATTTAATCAATGAATGAATGAAAATTAATTATACGAGGCGTGAGGCAAAGAACTCGATTCATTTGCTGGCCACACAAAACGAAAATTTAATACTAAAGAAAACCAAAATTTATTAATTATAATATAATGTATTAGTATTTGCTTAGAAAAGTAAACTAATTGAAAAGGTCCGAAAACGAAAAAGACAACACAAAAAAACATTTTAACAGTCGACTTAATAAAGAATTTATGAGAATTATATGTATATTAACACCAAACTTGTTGTAATTAATTCAACTTAGTGGGCTTGCAGTTCTCCTCCAACTGTATCAGAGCCCTCTAGAACTTGGCACTAGTTCGTAGCTGGTGAAATAACTACTTACTAGGAAACCACCTCTACTTTCTTTGCTATCCCTAAGCAATGAGTTTCATCATTTCATTTTTTGTATGAAATAAAAAGGGTACTACCCATGCTAATGGTCAGCGGTGGGCACAAAATCCGAATTCGGTACCGCATGGCCAATCGACACCTACCGAACTGCAGGGAGACACACACTTTTAGTTCAGTTGCTCCCAAACAGTGAACTTATTCAGACTCAAGCCGACTGGCCACCAAACCGTATATCGCCATGGCTTATCGAAGACACAAACCCACATCACAGTTGTCTTCAAATTCGGTTAAACAATTATTTTCATACTGTACAGTTTATTTATTTATATAATATATATATAATATATGTATAATGTAATTATTTAAAACAAATCAACTTAATTAAAATTCTTAATTAACAGAATTTTCGATTGGATTTAATGCCCAAACAATAAATAAGATATAAAACTCTTAACGCTATTCCATTTTTTTTGTATAGATTTTAAACATTCTTTCGTTTTTTCTTTCACTTAAATTAAACTAATTCTATTTTAATGACTGTTTATGAAAGTGAAAGAAAAAATACAGAAATAATAATGGAAGCACCCAAATGTTCTGGTATTTGTTCTTGTCGTTGTTGGTTGTTCTTGTTGTGTTTGCACCGATTCTTGAAAGGATCGCGATGATTTCTAGTGGCAAGATTTCATAAACAATTTAATTGGATTGTGATAATTTTAAAGATACCCCCATCTTGGTCAATGCAACCAAAACTTTATAGACTAAACGAAATGTGCAATAACAAGGCCCCATAAAATGGCCGATTTCGGGCTAATCTCTTCACGCCAGGACACCGTCCAGGGCATGAATAACGCCATTGGTGGCCGGTATATTCGAGGTGACCATTTGTGCATCGTTCACTTTGATCTTGCCAGCCGAGGTCTTCTGCAACACGACTGTTTTGCCGGTGTACAGTGAGTCCTTGACTTGGTAGAAGCGCATGCCCGCGGAGAAGAGGGCGCCGGGCACAATGTGCTTCATGGCGAACTGCTCGGCGGCCTCCTTGTCGGTGTAGAGCTTCTCCAGCGTGTCCGAGTCCAGTTCGCTGAAGCTCTTGTCCACCGGTGCAAACACCGTGTACGTCTTGACACCTGCAGACAGAATGTAACACACATAAATTAATTTACAGTCTAAATTGCAGTCTCAAAGTAATAATCACCTTTGCTCTGCAGCTTCTCAGACAGCCCAGATGTGTAGAGTATCTTCAGGAAGTTGGAGAAGCGACCCTCGCGATCCGACTGCAGTGTCTGCAGAAGATCACCCACGGGCAGCGGGAACATGACTCGGTCCACAGCATGGGCAACACCTTGTGGTATCTTAATGTCCTTCTTGTTCAGCACAACCATCGCGCCATTAATGGTGGTCAGCTGAAAGTGGATGAAGGAGAATATAATCAGTAAATGGGAGTGAGTGGAGTGCAAGCTGGTGTCTCTTACTGTGACATCGTTCCACTCCTGATCGTGCATATTGTACTGGTTGACTCGCAGCTGGGTGCCAGCGAGGGACACGCCCGTCATCTCGTCCTGCAGCGTGGCGATCTCAAAGGCGCCAGGAATCACGTGATGCAAAAGCAGCTGAAAAGAACGAACAGTAAATACTTGAAACCCATTCATGAGTGTATTCGTTGGTGCCTAAAGTAGTGCTCATAAAATTGCATTTAACTAACATTACCTATGAAAAATGGTTGATTTACAATTGAAAATAAAGAGTATAGAATTATAAATTAATTTTTAGAAAGTACAGTTGAACTTCCCTAACTCGAACTTCTCTAACTCGAATTTCTCTGTAACTCGAACTATATGAGTGGCAGTAAAATTAATAATCTTAGGAAAAAGAGCTCTATAACTCGAATATCTCCCTAACTCGAACCTTTTCTTTGGATAATGGTGATTCGAGTTAGGGAAGTTCGACTGTATTTTATTGTTTAACTATAATTGAAAGCAAAAACTAATTAAAAATGTTCTTTTGCCAAAGTATTATAATTAAATTTTGGAAAGAATCCAATTTTCAACTACACTTGAAAAAAGAAAGTTATTAAAATTTTTCGTTTGGCATCGAATATTTATAATGAAATCTCAATTTGATAAGCATTAAAATTTTCAAGATTTGACACTATGAAAATATGTTAATAATATTAGAAAAATATTATAATATGTTATAAAAAGTTGAGTAAATGTCAAATTGTATTAAGAAAGTGGTTGATCACTATTTGTGACATTCGTGGAGTACTTACGCCACTCAGAAGACGAGGATTGGAGCGGAACTTCTCCTCGGCGCGCTCGGGTCCTCCGAGCTGGACGAGCAGATTCTTGAAGGCCTTGTCCGTGGGCACAAAGATGGTGTAGGGTCCCGTCTCGTTCAGAATGCTGTCCAGGCCGCTCTGGCGCAGGTACTTGGCCATGGCGAAGAGTCCGTTCGTCTTGAGGATCTGCAGCAGGTCCTCGCTGGGATTGGACAGCACTGAGGCGCCGCCCGTCGAGGCCGCCTTCTCCGTGTTCTCCGTCTCCTGCACCAAGGCGTCCGCATACTGGGGCGGCGTCTGGGCCAACAGCTCGGTCGTCTGGGCAATGTCCGCCAGTCGCTCGGTCACCACCGGCAGATGCGTGGACGCACTGGCGACGTAGGCGGACTGGGTGACGGGTGAGGAGCCGTAGACGGGTGCGGGTGTGGTGCGGACGAGACTGGCGGCAGCGGGGGTGCTGCTGCTCTCGTAAATGGCGGTGAAGCGAGGCGGGCTGGTGGTGGTTGGGATTGTGGTGCTGGAGATGCGCGACGGATGATACTGGCGGTGGTTGCTGGGTGAAGTGCCGCGCGAGATGAAGGGCGACGGCGTTGTGGTCGTCGTCGTGGTGGTGGTTGTGGTGCTTCTGGCTGTCGTTGTGGTGCTGCGCCTGGTGGTGGTGGGTGGGGCACGCGTCGTTGTGGTCTGGATGATCTTGCCGCTCTTGATCTCAACCACCTCGTCGTTGGGCAGTGTTAGCCTGTAAACCGAGGGCGGCAGCTTAATCTCGCCACTGCGAATCCTCTCCAGAATGCTCTCCACCTCGGCGCCCGTTTGCTTCGTCTCCTTCTCCCCGTTGGCCTTGACGCCCTGGATCTTGAAGCTGCCGTCCGCCTGCTCCTCCAGGTAAACATACGTGGCCTTCTTCTTGGGCGGCAGCGTGGGCGGTGCCGGCGTTGCCTTTGCCGGCGAGTTGGAGTTGGAGCTTAAGCCTTCGATCTCGTAGCCATCGGGAATGAGGCCGCGCTTGGCCAGCTCCTCCAGCGTGGGTGGATCATCCGAGTCGGAGGTAATCACTGCCGAGCTGGCAATGCTGTTGGCCCCGTTGCTAATGCCCTGAATGTCGCCCGCTCCGCCGCCGTAGAGAGCCGCCAAACTGGACAGATCGACGCCGCCGGGCAGGGATTGGGCGGGCAGGTTGTCCGATTCCTGTGGATCGGGCGAGCGCAGGATTTGCACACTTCCGCCGCCAGGCAGCGCCAGATCCTTGCTCTTCGTGGGCGCCACATCGCTGAGACTCAACTTGGCACCCGCCGAGCCCAAGGCCTGCTGGGCCAGCAGCGTCTGCAGCTGCTCCTGCGAATAGGCCTGCTGACCCTGGACGAGGTTCGGATCCGTGGTGCGAATGACCTGGACACGCTGTCCATTGGGCAGCACCAGGTCCATCTCGTCGTACGTCTTGTTGCCAGTCAGTGGTTGCTGCGGTGTCTCCGAGAGCGCGGCCTTCAGTTGCTTCAGCAAATCCTCGCGGGCAATTGTCTTGACGGGTTTCTTGCCGCCCAGCTTTTGGGCGCCATATTTGCCCAGCTCGGACTTGACCTGGGCGTAGATGTTCTTCTTGGGTGTGGTGCTCGCCTCAGTGGTGGTGGTGGTGGTGGTTGTCGTGGTCGTTGTGGTCGTGGGATGCTCCTTGTAGTACTGTTGCAGTGCGCTGCTGAACTGATTGTACTCGGTGGGATGGGCAACGGGTCGACCTCGAGGGGGCTGTCCGAACTGGGGCTGTGGTGGGTAGTTGTTGTGCTGGGTGATGATGGTGGGCAGGACGTGCTGCTTGATGGACTGCTGCTTGGCCAGGAACTCCTCGTGTTGCTGTCGCACCTTGTGCTGCGACTTCTCGTACTGCTTGGCCACAAACTGCTCGTGCTTCTGGATAAGCTTCTGCTTGTACTCCTGATCTGCCTGCTGTGCCTGTGGTGCCTGTGGTGCATTGCTGATGAACTGATGCTGCTGCTGTGGTTGCGGGAACAGCGGTTGCTGCTGCTGTTGTTGATGTTGCTGCTGGAAGGTCTCGCGGGAGGGCTGCACGGGGAATGGCGTGGACTGCAGATTGTTGAAGATTTGTGGCAGGGGCAGGCCCAGTTGTGGAGTCAGCTGATATTGCTGTTGCTCTGGAGCAGCCACCTGTTGTTGCTGCTGGGGTGTGGCCAACTGTTGCTGCTGCTGGTAGTTGAACTGCGGCTGTGCCAAAGTCTGGAATGTGGGCACGGGCCCAGAACTTGGCAGCTTCTGTGTGGTCTGCTGGCCAAACTGTTGGGGCTGCTGCTGCTGGTAGGCGAATTGCTGTTGCTGCTGTCGTGGTGGCTGTTGTTGTTGTTGGTAAGCTGCTGTTGGAAAAGCTGTTGATTGCAGGCGAGTATCCGGAAATTGCTTTTGGCGTTGAGGAAGCTGCTGCGAGCCGGCAAAGTTACGCAAGTCCAAGAAGTTCTGATGGTGCAGGTGGAGATTGCTGCCAGTCGACGGTAACTGTTGCTGTTGCTGCTGCTGCTGCTGCTGCTGCTGCAAGTTAATGGGTGCCTGTGGATACTGCGGCGCTGTTTGCACTTGATTTTGGGTGGAGCGTTGGAATTGCTGATTGCTGTGGGGTTGCTGCTGTTGCTGCTGCTGCTGTTGCTGCGGGAATTGGCCAAAGCGATGTTGTTGCTGCTGCTGTTGATGATGCTGATGATGTGGCTGCTGTGATTGCTGGTGTGCGTGATGCTGGCGAAGCTGATGTTGCTGATGCTGCGGTGGAATGGGCAACTCCACGCCGGCCTGGATAAAGTTCTGCTGATTATACTGCGGCAAATTCAGCTGTCGACGATGCGCATTGTGAAAAGGTGGCGGCTGTAATAAAACAGGGTGTCAAAGTTAGTGCATTCACTAGACATTTAAAGCTATCAGCAATATCATAATAAGACTACTTTCGATTACATCATACGATTGACATTAATCCCCAGTTGGAGACTTAAAACCAGATTTATCAGCGAAAATGAAAACTGGCACAACAATTTGCCATTGACTGAAGTTGACTATCTCCTGTCCCCTGTCCCCTGTCCCCCTTTCTCATTTCGTGTGAATAGTGCTGAACCAGTTTTCAATTTGTTGGCTGCTCCATTTGAGATGCCAGCAACAAGATTTGTGGATCCTTGGAGTCTATCAAGCCAAATTAAAGTCTATGAAAATGGCAAAGTGGGCTTAAAGTGGGCCAGTAAAAGTCATAAACTTGCTCCACTTATCGCACAACAGGTTAATGCACAGACACACAAATATTTGTTTATGATTCAATAAGCCAATGACGTCACATCATTACGAGAAATTTAATGATCTATTTTCTTGCATCCTTATGTGCCACAGCGCCTCTATAAGTATATATATTTTAATTTCAGGAAACCCACAAAATGTAATTGCATGCACAATTAAACATTTACGAAATGTTGAAGAAGCCGAAATAATTATTTGATTGGCAGTCGATAATTAAATTTATTAAAAACATGGGGTATACAGATAATTTTGCCGCTTCCGCTTTTCATGATTTTAATTATACCAATTACAATTACATTTACTCTTTGAAAAAATTCTCCTTTTAGGGACCCTATGACTATTCATAAAGATGAATGTGATTATAAATAATCAAATCAATATTTGTGAAACATCAACAATTCTTAAGGAATACTGATTAAGTTTTTACAGAGTATTGGGTTATTTAAATTTATCTGAGTTACTTAAAAAATATAAATCATATAATTTGACTTTTTAAAACAGTAACTAAAAATGTTAAAATTGTTTCTACTACATTTTAAGATATATACAACTTTTTTTATCCCCAATATTAAAGTTCAAATTAAATATAGAACTTCTTACATAGCCAAGCACATACAAATATTTCATGAGGTCAACCTTTTGTGACATCTTAAGCAAGCGTTGTCAACTTGTGTCAATCACACACACACACACACACAATACTCCTCTTTTGAGTGCTTTCAAACAAATACAAATATGTAAATTTACGAGATTGTCAGAGGGCTGTCAAAAGCAGCGCGAAAATTATGAATTGAGACATTGCCTGGCAAACGACTGACACTGTTTACTTCCTTTCAAATTGAGGTTCGCTGTTGGCAACATGTTGCACTGTAACCAATTTTCTTTTGTTTTCGTTTTCGTTTTCGCTTTCAGCTGCAATTGTACAATCATAAGTTGTATATTGTAAATGGTAAATCGTCGTCGTTGCCTGGGATCTTTCACATCTTTCGAGAGTACAATCTGAAGCTGCTTGTCATACGCACCGTATACGCATCGGGTTGAAATGATTCGGCAAAACAAAGAGAAACAACGTCAACACCAAAAAGGTAACCAAATATCATTTTACAGCAGTTATTCAATGTAGTTTTCATAGCCAAGAAGAGGGGAGGGGGAAATGCTCAGCAGCATGTATAATTTAATTGCCAGGGTTATAAATCTTACGACTTTTGCACCAACTTGCGACATTTGGATGCGTCGGCAAGATTCAGTCCCGCCCTCTTCCGTCCCCTTTGGTCTGCCCCTCTACAGCTCCAGCTCTTTCTTTTCGCATGGTAATTATGTTGTCGGCACTAATGATGCATCTCATCATTGGAATGTTGTCGAAGCTGCCACTCGTGCCGCTGCTTATGCAACTCCATCACAATGACAAAGGAGCTCCTGTATTGTGCTACCTGTGTGTGAAGCCAGACAGGTGTTGGATTTCTGGTTCTCGATTGTTGACAACTTGTGGGCTTTCTTATAATCTGCTCGAGGTTCAACTTACAGACGGGCATTGTAAAATGTTAATCATCTGGAGTCTAACCTATCCCAATGCATCACAGTCATAGGTCAGCGTTCGATGACTCGCAGCTCATCTTCTTTAAATCATTTTTCACACAGCAACTGAGATTTCTTTTTTTTTAAGGTTTTCTTTTGAACAAAAAGTTTCCCTGCCATTTGTTTTTGTGTTTTTGACAAATTGCGCAGATGGTGAAAACATCAATCAATCATCAATCAAGTGGCCAAAAGCTCAACAGCAGACAACAAACGGACCCCGAGACGGCAGTTAGTGGACTCCATCAAAGGGTTCCATAATTTGCATCATATTTCATGGCTGGAACATTACGGACATGTTAATTTCACGCTCAGTATTTTCTGGCATGCAAAACACTTTCATTTCTATTTATACTATTTCTCTTTTCTTCTCTCTTAAATTCCAATACCAATTCCGATGTTTGGCGTTACGCATGCGTCCAACTTACAATTTCAATGGACACATGAGTATAAAACAGGCAGGTGTGGCTTCTGTTATTGTCACATGCCAACATGAAATCCATTAGTTGATTGTTGTTGCTGTTGTTGCTGTTGTTTCTGTCATTGTCGTGGGCTGCTCTTGTGATTGAAGGTGTCAATGGTTCGACAATTTGACTGTTGGCGTCTTCCAAATTCGGCCATAGATCAGAAGATATCAAAACGGTGGCCATGTTTTAGCAAATGTCAATTAATTTGGGCATTTTGATTGATTTTGGATTGGTGAAATTGGTTTTAATTACTGGCAGTTGGGATTTTCGTGAGGTCGTATGAATTAGACAATTCTCTGAGATGAGCAATGATTTATATTTGATTTATTTTATTTTACTACATTATTTATTTCTAATTGTTTATAATGAGACAAGAAAAACATAGATTCAAGCACACACTCAATAGTCAACATATTTATTACCATAATCTATACATTACGCCATCATTGAATAACAAAGAAAGTTCCCCAAGCCACCCATAAAAAAGACAAGACTTAAATCCCGCCTTAAAAGCGATTAGATGTTCGAATTACGAAAGCGTTTCATATTAAGGCTGTCATATCAAATGGGCATTATGCTAATGAGTTTATATCAGACAAGAGATTGGAACATGAACATGTGCGTACAACATAAAGAAGGTGAAGAAGAAGCTAAGGAAGCCGTAATAGACGGTTACGGCATTTATCAAATATACATTTATTTTTCACTTGGGCATACGCGTTTTTTCAATCATTTTTTTATATTTTTTATTTGGACGGGGCGTTGATCCATGATGTTAGATCTGTCGGTTACACGACGTGCTGGCAATCTGACTAATTTGTTAATAAGTCATAATTGATTTCACATCACACATCAGCAACAGTTTCGGCTTAGTTTCGTACACCGGATTTGTCAGATTTTCAGCTCCAGCTCCAGCTCCAGATGAGCTTCAAAAGCGAAGCAACGAAAGCGAAATCTTCCATCTGAAATTTCTTTTCTTGTTGCTTTTGTTTCGTTTCGTGGCGTTTCGTGGTGTTGGTCAGTGAAAGTGATTTGTAGACACTAAGTGAGCATTTATGTTGTGTATGTTAATCAGAATATAATGGATGAAATCAGAAGCAACAACGCCACTGGCGCTTGCCTCGTTTTACGTTTGACGTTTTTCTCTTTTTGTTTTTCTCGTTTTACTCGTTGTTAATTACAGAGTTGCCCAAGTGCTCTGGCCATAAATTCTTCAAATCTCCAGCTAACTGGATTGCGCAATGGCCATGACTATTCGAGCAGTAGTATCTTTAAGATACGTCTGCGTCTTACAGTTTCCAACGTAACGATTTTGGTAACGTCAATGGCCAATGGCAACCAATCTGTGAGACTTCTCAAGTTGGCCTCGTTTCCCGCTGCCTTTCGGATTTCCTGTACAGTCCCCTCTCCTGTTCACTGGATTTTTGTTTATGCAGGTTTTCTATTATTTTTTTGTTTGTTGTTGGTTGTTAACAACAATTTTTGCTACCGGCTGTTGAGTTAACTAGTTAGACGTTTGTTTTTAAGCTTCTTTTCTAGGGCGCCTGCATTTTTGGTCATTCGTGGAGATTCAAGGTTGTTTCTGCTCAGTTTAGTGTGAGGCTTGAAGGGAATCTGGCTGTTATTTTTCTTGTCGGTATGCTTTGCAATCTGCAGATGCATATGTCAAAGTTTGAACTGCTTTTTGGACATAATTAATGAGCACTAAGATAACATTTTTTGGCAATTTGATTGACAGAACTGAAAACTACATTTCATATTGTTTTAATTGGCACAGCTTTAAATGCCTTTTAGTTACTATATTGACTTCAGTTTGTTCTTTCATCTATGGAATATAAAATAACTCGTCTGTTTTAATATATTTCCCGTTTATTTTATGGAGTTTCCCAAGAAAGCATTGAATTGACAGCTTTGGTGACATGTCAACTGTTAAGAGTCCTAAATAAACTGTAAGGTTAATAAAATCTTCATTTAAAATCACTGTTTGTTAAATTCAATTTAACTATTGTGTTGAAATCGCTGTGAATTCAACGGACTAACAAGAAATAGTCAAATCTTATCGGAGATCACAAGACTCAACCACAGAGATCGTGCCCACATCATTTAAGTGGCACTTTGATTGAAACTTTAATAAATCGGTATCCATTCAGAATGTCAACTGTTGCGATTTCTGTCAACAGACTAAACAGATAACTGGTTAACCACAAAGCTGCCTCCTCTTGGCCGCATAAAGTGTGCATAATAAGCGTCTGATGGTTGCTTTGGTTTTTGGTTTTTTTCTTGGTGATGTTGGTCAATCTGAAGATTTGGCAATTTCGGCCTTTCACTTTTTTTGTTTGGTATCGACAAATGACTGCAGTTAGCAAAGCAAACACCGAAAGATCCAAAACTAAAGGCATTTTAATTGCCTACAAATAGTTTGCTCGCTACGCAAATAAGTAATTAATTCGTGGTCGCACAAAAGAATGCACAACAACAACAACAACTACATCAAACGAAAGAGAAATTTACATAAAATTGTGTAATTAACTGAAATTTCGTATGGCCAAACAAAAAAAGGCAGGCCTTCCAGCGAGCAGCAACACCTACAACACCGAGTCCAGTTGAGGCGGGGCACGAGGCGAATCGCTTGCCCCAAGCGGTTTCACGAAAGCGAAAGAAGCCACCCAAATAAGAAAAAACCTCAAATGGCCACAAGCAAGTGAAACAATTGCAAGCACAACAAATAGCAAAAAGTCCAGTTGAAAGCGATAACAACAGCAACAAATGTTACTCAACAATTGGCTTCAAAAAACCAAATCAAAAGAAACTTGGTCAAACTTTTGCTGATATTATCGCGTCTTCTTCGTTTTAGACAATGTACAGCAAAATGTTGGTAACACTGTTAATAAATTAGCACGATTTGTTTCTTATTATTGTGCTTGTTGTTGTTGTGCATTTTAACAAGTAACAAGTGTAAACAATTTTAATTTGTGGCACAGTAGAGTGATTAATTGCAGAAAATCAAAATTAAGTTTACTATTTTTTTAATAAAAATTCTTTATATTAATTCTTGCCGCAAGTAGAAATTTTTAAGAATTTAGTTGGAAAATTTTAGACAAATCTGAGTGTTATTCAAGTAGTTTAAATGTACATTTCAGTATGTAGAATATGATATTTTATATTTTAAATGCACATAAAGTTTTTTCATTCTTTGAGTATGAATATTAAGATCCAACTGAAACTGTAACTAACCCAAGACCCCACAGCAAATACTGTGAAATGATGATTAACCCGGATTGACGGCTGTCATGGCGATTTCCAGTTGCAGCACCAACTGCAGCCGTTGGTTAATTGCAGTTTTTGCATCTTCGAGATCCGATGAGACTCGTGCAAGTGCCACATTGCAATAGTCGTAGGCTTATGCAACTGCCTGAGGCACAACAAGTTGCAGATACAGTTAACGCAATCGCAGGCTTTAGCACTTGAAAGCTTAAACTGATGTGGCATGCAAATTTGTTGCGTTGTCTACACTAATTGAATGTAAAGCATGTAAATTAGCCGAAATTGGGACAATATGCCAATGGCCAAGTTAGGAGCAGATAAAACGCCTCCGCCAACGCCCCTGCCCTTCCCAGAGTGGATTACATGCGGGTAGTACCTGGCACTACTGTAACTGGTAGCAACTACTGCTAAATACTCTAATAAGACATGGCTAATTTGACAGAGTCAGACACTCTTTACAACTTACAAAGATTTATTATGTCATTAGCGTTTTAGCCCACTGTGCCCCTCCTCCGCCCATCAGTTATTATTTAAATAAACCCACTTTTTTTTTGAAGAGTCTTTAAGCTGATGTGAATATCGAGGTTTATGTGCCACTTAATTTAAAGTTTTATATGGCTAATTGCATTCAAGTTTTTTCCAAAACTCTTAATTTTCTATGAGATACTTTTGTTGAGATTTGGTGAGTAGATGAAGCATTAATTACCGAAACTATAATGAAGCAAAGACAATAGATAGGGAGAAAGATCGGAACTCATTGCCATGAGAGTTCAAAAGGGTAATAGAAAAAAAGTAATAAATAAAAATAAAAGAATAAATGGAAATTAGTTAATAATAAAGAAGTCATAAAAAGTGCTTCAAAGATAGAGCATATTTATAATTTTGATTCATTAGTCAATAGATCACAAGAAAGGGGCAAACTCGAAAGAAATCAGTAAATATTAAACTTTTAATTGAGATTTGAAATATTGATTCTACAATCTATTTTTCACATCATTATTTATTAATGTCTCAAAAGATCATCAAACGAACAACATAATTTCAGCCACAAACAACGCACCTTAAATTTACAAATCAACATATAATAAACATAAGCATTATAATAATTATATTTTACCTTCAGCAAATATACATACATACTCACAATTATCGAAGACAAATTGCGTGTTGGCTGCACATAAAATGCGAAGCTCGAAAACACACATTTGTACAAATAAATTTAAATAGATATAAAAATTAACTGCAATTTTACTTTCCAATTCAATAAATTTGGCGCACGCAGTAAGTGCTTTGCGTGTCTTGTCTATTGTATCTGTATCTATGTATATAAGTATCTGGTGTCTCCCAGTAAACTGAGCTAACGCTGTTGATGGACGGTAGCGTCGAGTTTCAAGAGTTGGCCAAAGTGTAAACACAAAGTGGATTTGGTTAAAAGAATTGTTCAATAATTGCACAGCGTTGCCGAACTCAACTCAGTAAATTTGCATTACCTGGCAAGTCCCAAAACAAAGGGATTTCATAATTTTTAACTGGACTCGTAACTGTGCCGTACAATTTCATTGACAGGCGTTATTCCACGCCCAATACCTCTGAACAACTGAAAACCTTTCCACGCTCATCAAAAACTTCAACCTTTTGTTGTTGTTTTTTTTGTTGCCTCTTTCAACATTTTTTGTGCGATTTTTCTGCGACCACAAAAAATGCAAAGAAATCAAAACAGAAATACAATTTTGAAATTGAATGCTATTCAATTTGTATTGTTTGTCTACTCGTTTTCATGGGCTGTCACTTGAATTGAGGCGTTCGATTGCAATTGACGCCACATCCATTGAATATGGGTCAGAAATAAGCCAACCTATGGTACTTACTTATCTTTATACTAAAGATATTTGTTCAGATGAGTTGCAGGTCTTGACCTTGGTCAGCTCTTTAAAATTTAAGTCGACTATTATGCGACTAAGATTTGAGGCGAGATTTGTCTGAAATTGTCGTGGGATTGATTTAAGCACTGAGAGTTTTCCCTCATCACTATAGTTGAAATGAATGAAATGTGCTATTAAATACCCATAACAATGCTAAATATCGCTGAATTTTAACTTTTTCTCCAACATTCCATTTGCTCATTCGTTCCTCAACTGCAACTGCAACTGCAACTGCAAATTGCAACTTTACGCTTAACATCTTTCAAGTAATTTCGTTTTAATGCATTAATTACACATTAGCATTAGTCTCAGCTGAGTTTTCATTGGCCTGAAGTCTTTTCGACATGCAATTGAATTTCCTAACCAACTTGCAAGTCCCTCTCTATCCAAAACAGACTCTGTGTCAATTGGACTGCCATTGTTTGCAATGAAATGAAAACTTTTGTGCTGGTTTTTCAGTTGATTTTTGTGTGTTGGAATTCATAATTTATAGGTTAACAGTGCGCAACTGAAAGCTGAGAGCAATTCTTTTGCATTTAATTATTGTTTCAACCAGTGCGAGATAATATCGAGAGACGAACTTTAACTTCTGAATTTAGCTGGTTTTTTTTTAGACTCGTGCCCAGTTTTGGTCACGCAAACATTGCACTTGCCTCGCTTTTCCGAGAAACGGTATTAAGAGCCGTCCCGACATGCAAATTACTCTGAAGAGGTCTCTGGGGTCTGAGGTTATGGTAGTATCCCCTCAGACTCAGACCCCCTGACTAAATGTTCGCCACCGTCTCTAAACTGTTAAGCCTAAGCTTGTACCTCATGGGGAGTCACTAAACTTTCGCATGTTTAGTTCGTGACAATTTTTAGCAATTACCTGAACGAGACGATGTCAATGTCTGCTGACTATTGTTCAGCGGTTAGTAACCCGAGTGGGCTGGACACTGCTATTTATGACGGACTGTAGTGCAGTAAGCAAATTGACAGAATGCTTGTAAAGTCACTGCAACAGATGTCTTTCACCTGAGAAAGTTGGCCATCTCTGTTACTCAACGTGAGAGCTTTCTTGAAGCCACAAGATGAAACTGTAATTTGTTTTTGATATGTAGGTTACATTGTCAACAGTTGGGTTAACCCTTTTATGATGATAATGTTTATTTAGATATAGAATAATGGAGTTCAAACTCTTGAGATCAATTGAAATCTTATTCGCTGCACTTATCTGTAATTGACCATCCTCGACTAGAGATTGTTTCTTCTGCATACTTTTTACGACATTCTTTAACGTCTTTTTTATTTTGAAAGAGATCAGGTTGTCTTTAAACCCTCAAATTATCTAATATATTTAATCTATCAAGACTTCTAAACTTACTAATATCTAAATTTCCTTTTCGCCAGTATTATTTTGAATATCTTTAATGATATTTACTTTGTATTTTCTTTACCCGAAAATCAGCAATTGCTTACATTTGAGTGCTAAATATATCCTCAAGTAAGTATTGCCTAATTTAAATTTAGGCTGTGTGATACTTGCCTTCACTTTCTATTGCATCATTGTCCACTCATTCTTGCAACAAGTAGCCATAATATCATATAATATTATCATATTTACTCAGCTCTGATGCAACCCCGTCCCACTTGTGGCACTTGGAGATTTTTAGGCGAAGTCAAAGCACTCGCACTCGGTCCAAACTGATGGCTGTAACCCACTTCACTCCACACGGGATTGTGGATTGTGGTCGACCGAGTGTGGCATCCGAGGCCCATTAGCACCAGCCCTGGTAGGAGGTAGCTGCAGCCTCAATCACTGGCTGGCACTTTCAGTTTTTCTGCTGCAGCTGGGATGGGGCACAAAAAACAAAAAAGAAAAAGAAAAACACTTTTCGCAAGCTTCGTTGAGCATAGAGCATATTCCATTCCCCTGTTTTTCTGGCTTCTTGCAACTTCGTTGTGTGCAGTTCTTCTTCAGTTGCCGCGAGTTGCAGTTGCAAATACACATTTTAATGTGTTTGTTTGCTGTCTGTGCTGCGCATTTGAGTGCATCAGTTGGACATGCAACAAATGCAAGCAAAATTTAATTTTATTTTCGATTTCAAAGAGAAAATCAACCAACACATTTTCGCAAAAAAATGTATAAAAATTTATCTTTTGATAAAATTAATATAATAAGGTCACTTAAATATTTCGTTAGATTTTATTGCAGCCATAGTTAACTGTTTAACCTTTCTCCCATTCCACATATTGACTTATGCTCAATTCAATTACCTCAATTTGCCAATGCATTGTTCAATATTTTGCATAATTTACCAGCCGAAAGATTTTTATTTTCTTGCATTTTGTACAAATATGTTAAACCGGTTTGTGAAATTTTTCTGTTGCACCTTTTTGACCACAAAAATGTCATTAAATAATTACCAATAGCATTTTTTCGTTCAAAACAATATTAAGGTGCAAATCAACGGACACGTTTTGGCCACAAAAACTTAAACTCCCACCACGATGGTATTAACAACAACAAAACAGCAGTTGAAGAAAAACAAATTATGCAACTCGGGTTTGTCTTGCAACATCTTCCAGGCAGTCAGAGGGGCAGGGAAGGGAGGCAGGGGGACAAACGGCCAACCAACCCAGCCAGATCTTTGAGGCGGCATTGCTTGAATCTTGTTTTGGAACTCTCTCGCAGCGGCAGTGGCAGCAGCAACAACAACAGCAAACGCTTCTTCATTTTCGCGCTGTAAACTTTTCACCCAGCAGACAACAACAAAATCGAAAGTGCAACAGCCGCAGTTGGCTAACCAGTTGGCAGTTGGTAAGAGCCAGGAGGAGGCTCTTAGTCGTCTGGGTCTCTGGGCTTGGTCGGACGCTTACGTGACCGGCGACGAGGATCATTTGACTTTTGGCCATATTTGTGTTGAGTTATGGCGAGAAGATGCAGCAACAACATTGACTATAACTCCGAGTGCAGTCTGCAATTTCGATTGCAAGAAACCTGTTTAACGTGGCGTATGAGTAATGCGGAAGTTGACACTTGCCGCGCTTGGCAAATCTCGTCGGTGGGTGAATATTGCTCTTTGATATATTTACTGCACATTGCAGCACTAATTGCAGCATTCATCAGTCCCCACCCGACACCAATGGCTTGAATTCAAACAAAACTCATTTGGTTTTAAGTCACAACTAGCTATTAATGACCCAACCCAGCGTAACAACAACAGCAACAACAATTTGTTGAAAACTGGAAATGTAAAAAAAAAACAAAAACAAAACTGTTAAAAAAGAGTCGCTTGTCAATAACGAGCGATGAGTTATTTTGCAGACCCTTTTACTTTCTTTTCCCAGCATTGCTTAAGTATCTGAGAGATGCCCAAAGTAGAAGCATTAATGATTCAACTCTTTCGCTTGCCACGTGAATTTTTAATCGCTCTTTTTTATATATTTCTTTATATTTCTTTATATTTGATATTATCATATATGTATGGGCGTTACCTAAACTGCTTGAAAATCGGACAAGAGTACATTTTAATGTCTTAATAATTGACTTGATTTGGTTACAGAATACGGAAACCCAGGCAGGAAATTACTTTTATTTCTTTCTCACAAAGGGTGGCTTTTACTGACATTGATAAGATTAATAGAAACTTGTGAAACACCTAACAAAACGATGCTAATAATGAATATAAAATATATATAAAAATATTTAAATAGATATACATATATAATAAAATACACCTTTTTAATTCATCGGCTTCAATTTGAAGGTGTGTTAATTTACACGACCACATTAAATAAATCTAAATTCTAGTCTATTCAATTAAGTTTTATTTTCTTATTAATAAGAGGAAACAAAATTTCTAGCCAAACTATTAATATTTCCTACAAAATTAACTTGAATTGAAAATTTTATATCAATATTCGTTATCTGATTTATTATCAACGTTTTTATATAGCAAGTTCATTCATGGATATTCATAATAAAAGTAGAAATTTAAAATATAATATGCTGAAAATTGGTTGCCATTTGCTTTCGGATTAATATACATCCGATTCATAATTGATTTAACTTATTATTGTTTTCTGGACGAAACTAGACCATTGTATTCAGCTTTTTGCTAAGACCATTGTCCTTAACCTTTTGTACAGCTGTTAAGTTTCCTTTTTTGGCATTTTGAACAATTTTCCGTAAGAGTTTTCAGAGCTTGAACGAAAAACGTGTCAGACCAGATTGCTGCCGTCTGTCTCTATCTATTGACATAAGTTGATTGTGGACACAGCGGCTGCAAAGGCAACGGCAATGGCCTGCTATTACAACAACAACAACAACAACACATTGCGAACTTTATTGTAAACAAGAAAAACACAAGAAAGCATTTTCAGCCACATCATCATCTTCCTTTTGTCTGTGAACAGGAACTGGTCACAGTTAAAATCCAAGACGAAGACGAAGCTGAAGCTGAATCCGAAGTTGTAGCTGTCTCAAGTTTCTTTCATGCCATTTTTTTTTTTTTTTTTGTATTTCTTAATTTTAAGTCTTATACATAGTATTTTCATATACGTATACATAAGTACTTATATATTGCCTCACGTAGCGTTTGCAGTTGCTTTTTTGTGTCGTGTAAACAGACGACGAACCAGAGACAACTGTTCAACATTGCAACAATCCGTTCAACATCTGTAGCCCATTGTCCAATTTGTTGGTTAGACTGGGCCTGTTTCTGGACCTGGCCATTATCGCCCCTTCTGCCAAATTGTTGGCATAGCTTCGCCTTTTGTTTTTCAGTTTCAGTTTCGATTTATTTTTTATTTATTTAAATTTTAAAAAGTTACTGCTTTACTCTTTATCGGACGATAACAAATATTACAAATTTTTCTTGTGTGTTTGCTTTCACTTTCGATTGAAATGCATAAATTGATTACGAAATTTTTGTTCAAAAATATTAATTCCAGCTTGAAATTCTTTAAAAAACAAAAAAATTTAGAGATTTTAAAGTTTATAGCTTACCAAATGTTTGATTAAACTAACCATTGATAATTTCCAATATATACTATGGTGAAGAACTAAAATAAATGCTTATAATCTTTGAGTGGATGATACAAAAAACTGAGTTAATTATATTTCTCTCTGTATCAGCTAATAAATTCGATTCACATTATTAGGCTTATTTACTTTACTTTTTAATTGAAGCCTATCAATAGTGACCAGATATTTCACTTTGATTTGCTCCGCAGACAACGGACAGCTTCTTAAAAGATACTCGGATACTTTTGTATCTTTGGATGTGAAGCACGAGTGCGACAGCCCTTGAACCTGTTCATTGTCAGCAGCAACTCGCATTTCTTTTGTGTGAGTCTCAAGCTGTAATTTCTTTTCATCTGTGCTGTTTATTTTTTCGCAAAGTTGAACGAAGTTTGGCGTTCTGGCAGGTTTTATTAATATTTTTTTTTCTTTTGGTTTTTTTTTTTTTTTTGTGAATTTCGTTTCGTTTTCATGGCATGGAAAGTGGGTCAATCGAGAGATCTTTATAAATATTTTAGGTTGCATATTTATCTGAAAGGTATTTTCGTCTGTCGCTCAAGTGACAAACTGTTAATGGATTTGTCTTGAAAAATGAAAGTTGTTTGGAAACAAGAATATCAATGGAACTACTTCTTATTGACACTTGTCCAGTCGACATCCACGAGCCAATTGAGCTTAGTTGCAATTAAATTTCTGATTGACAACTTACGGATTTTCTATATCAAGCTCGTTAACTGGCGCTAAACTAAATGAAATCAAACCAAATCGAATCGATTTGAATGGAATTAAATCGCATCGATTTGGATCTCATTGCAGCGCCATGAACCAAACAAACAAAGTAATTGAACGCTAATCACACACAGAGCCCATTGGGATTCCCCTTCTAGCAATGACTTCCCTTTTACTTCAACACTCAATTTTTCATGTGTTTATTTCACTTTCAATTGGTCTCGTAGCTGTTGATTGGACTGCCGTGCTAGTTGTGCATCAGCTGAGAATTAAATCGAGTTTCAAGTTAATTTCATCTCGTTTCAATGGAAAGTGTGCTTGCTTTTCCGATGACGCGCCTGATTGGCCACTGGCCGACATCGACTCAGAGCCAAGTTAATGGAAGTCATGCCGAACTCGTTAGTGTTGGCCCAGGAAGTGCTGCTCAGCACAACAAATTGAAAACGTAATTGAGCATTACATTTGACATGATATAATCGAGATTATGACAGCATAGTTGAGTTTAGTTTGAATACAGAACGAATAATTCCTAATAGAGTGTAAGTGTAGGTATAAGTGCATTTATCACTAATTTTCCGATTTAATTGGCTTTAATAAATGTTTTTTATTGAAGTCCCTCATGTCCCTCATATCCGGATCATATCATATTTTTTAAGACTCACAACTCATTATTGCTCTTATAATTCCTTTTTTTCTACTAATTACTTATTTATGTCTAAGCTCTGCTTCAGTTAAGGAAGTCTATTGATTTGTTGGGATTAAGCTTACAAAATGACTGTTTGTTACTCACAATAACAAGCAATTGCCTGCAGCCGAAATCAAAATGCGATTACATAATGCGAGTATAGCCTAAACAAAGCAACAAAGCTTCCAATTATAAACACAAGTTCATCCGCAAATCAAAAGCAACAAATCCAACAACAAATATATACACATATATTGTAAATCATAAATGGTTGGAAGCTATTGCCAAGTTTGACTGCTGACTGTTGCGGCCATGAAAGTGAAAACTAAGTAAAGCAGCGGATGCCACAGATGCCACATTGACCAACAATGAAAACACAACAAAGGCAACAACCAACTGCGGCATCATCCAGACATATCGTAATAAGTAGTAAATGGCTAAAGGCATACTATTAGATTTGGCCAGCTTTAGCAATTTGTTGATGAGGCCTAACTAATTGTTGGAACAAAACCAAAGTCTTAGATAAGTATAGATATTAAAGCCATGCTGCAGATCGTACTGAGAGTTTGAGTATAACTAAATTGCAGTTTTTGATCTGATGCGTACACGATTCTCAGATTTTTCTGACCACTTCAGCACAACAGGTTTATTATCTGCCTCAGGTGTTGTTGATGTTATTGCGGCTTTAAACGTTGTCATGACTTTATGGCTTTTACTCTTCGTTTCGTGGCACTTCCTTTGCATCTTCATTTAACGAATCTCCAAAATACAAAAAAAAACCACCAAAATAAATAAAAGGGAAAGTTCATTGAGGCGTGTGAGACGCTCCACTCTCAGCTCAGTTGCATATTTGTACAATTAATATGAAAATGTATATGAAAATATTTTGAATAATTGAATACTTAAGCAGACCCACTACAGATAAAAACCGGAGGGGGCAGCTCTTATGCAAGTCGCCAGTCGATAGGATTTAAATACATTTGTAGGCCTACAATTTCATCATCAGATTTAGACTTAACATTTACATAGTTGATCTCATCATTTTCCCAAGTAACGGTAAATTTCTTTGGCTTAATCGAACCTTAAAAAATCTGTGTCAATCTGATTTTGTTGGCCTAACTTCCAAAAATGTGACAAATTTTATTGTACGAATTAAAAAGAGTCGCAACAATACATTTTTGCATGACTAATATTCAATGAAAATGCAAATTGAGTAATAAATTTGTTTCTTTTTTCTCTCTCTCTTACGAATCTTTGACACATATTTGGCCTGAGAGCTTTGTCTATGAATAACTGGAACACCTGACGAAGTCTACAAAGACTTGGATACATTTTTGATTGAATGATTATACGTGCAAAAAATATATATTTTTGTATTATAGCGAAACAGATTTTAGATTATTCAAATATAAATGCAAAGCCTAGTAGAATTTCTATTTTAGATTTAAGAGAATAATAATTTTAGAATATTGGCACATTAAACAGCAATAGAAAAATTTGAATATCTTGTCAGATTTAAGAAACCAGATTTTTTAAAACGTCTTTTAACAAAGTTTGAAATTATTGTTTATTGAATTTTAATTGAATTCATTTTATTTCTAATATAAAATTGTGGCAATTTTAAAAAATGTTGAATTGACACGCATTAATCTAGACTCACCGCGTTATGTATTGCCGTGTTGGGTGAAATAAATCCCTGGGCATTGGATGTGACAACCCACAGGCACAAGGTGCCCCAAAGAGCCAACAAAAGTCGCATTTTTCACACAAATTCCAGACAATTGATTTAGTTTTCTTAGATCCAGCCGGAACTTGCAATTGTTATGTTTATTATACGGGGACTTAATAATTCAATAAAGTTGCACTATTTTTTTTCTCTTAAAATAAAATTCAGAAATTTATGACATTTCCAATTGGAGCACCGAAGACAACGACAAAAAAGCAAACACAAAATTGAAACTTTAAATTCAAATCAACTTTTGCCTGAGCGTTTTGAACTGAACGTTTTCTATTTGCTTTATGCAAATGATGCAGTTTTTGTAGTATTCGTGGTGTTATTTGTTTTTAGTATTCCGTTAGCGTTGCTGTTGCTGCCGCGGACTTGACTCGAGTTGAAGTTGCAAGTGGAAGCCGCAGACACGACTTGTCTGGTAAAAGTTCGATGCTTAACTGAAGATCATTAAGCGTTTGGTAACAATTTAAGCCAAGCCAAGCGACGATGGTGCCAAAAAGCAGAAAAACAAATACGCGAAGCGAAGACGCGACGCTTGCGATGAGCCAGCAACATGTTGCCGGCAACATCAGCAACAACAGCAACACCACCAAGTACAACAGCGGCAACAGCTGCTGAGAGCGCTCACTGACAGCAAAGAGAAAGCAAAGAGCGCACAACGTGCACTGAAAGAGAAAGTATTATGCTGGCAACATGAGAAAATATTATGCTCTAACTTTGATTTTCAAATGCATTTCTTGTTGAGCTCTTCGCAATGTCTGAGGTCTTCTTTTATCAAACCAGAAACGGCAATCAAAATATGACGCCACTTTAGAGATTTCGATTTGAAGCGCTGATCACGTAATTTCCTCAAACTGGCGTACTCGGAAATGCACCGATAAGAACAAATAAATTGATAAGTGGCGTACTTCGTAGGTGTATTTTCGCAACGAGCCAAAACAATAAATAACTCTTAATAGTGGCCCGAAAAATGCAGACATCATTACTGTGATTTACAGACGTGTGCCAAATATAGATCGAATAACACATTTATGTTGCATTTCACGGAACGCAGAGATGTGTCTTTTAAGTTTAAATGCCAAGCAATTTGTCTGTCTCGCTTAATGTGATTCACATTTTTCCGATAATTATGGAAGTAGATGATTAATGTGGACTACTTGTGGACTTAAGCACATTATTCATGCTGTGTTTTGTGAGTGGTAGTAGCTTTGATCCCGCTGTGATCACTTCTCGGTCGCTCTACTGATCAACATATTACGCACTTACATCACTCCCAACTGTCTGTGAATCAGCTGATAGATCGGTTGGCTTTGAAATATTATGGGTGCCACAGCATGACCTGATCAACTGGACTCGAAATAATTAATGTTTGTTATTTCGAAGCAGTGATGAATGTTAAAATTCAGTAACCAGCATAAATAGTCATAGTTGGATGTTTCATTCCCTACTGATTCCTGCAACTCAGTCTTAAGAACTTGAGGCTTAAAAAGGAAAAGTACATGTAATAAAATACTTTTTGGCTATTTTGTGAATATACACACTTAATATTAATGGATATATTAAAATGTTCATTACGATTTGATAAAGATATTCAACTCGAAACTCTGTATATTTTAAAGCTATTTTTTTAAAAAAGAATAACTTTGACTTAACATTTCTTTATTTAACTAATAAAACAATTAATGATACTCTTGTCAGTTCTATGCAACTAGTGGATAGAAAATAGAGTTTCCCTTTTATCTGGTTTCGTTAAGTAAATTGGAAAATTGATTTCCTCTTGTGCAACAATTGTCGGCCAGTTAGTTGGCACTGTTGGCCTTTATCTAAACGCAGCCTGGGCCAATCAACAAATTATGGCATTTTCAGCTTTCCAGCAATTATAGCAGCAATTTTGTGAGATCCACAGCAATTCGGCGGTCGAGTCAGCAATGCGACTAATCGACAGATCCATCAGAGACTTCATCGCCAGCTTTCATTAATACATTTTCACTTTCAAAGCTTCGCAGTTTAACAAAAATATGCAAGCCAATGGGCCCATTAAGTCAATGCCCACTGCAATTCTAGAGAAGGCTCGAAGTCACTCCCCTCGCCCCTTCCACAACTCCTTTGTCGGATTGCATAAGCATCATAAGTCTCACAGCTTATCAGGTTTCCATTGAATCAAAAAGAGACACAGACCCAGACAATGATAATGGCTCTGCTGATTTGACTGATTTGGACGATGACGCCCAAGCGTTGTCCAAGTCATTCAACTGAGTTGCTCTTTCGAATCTTGTGGTGTTTCAATTTTATTTAATGGCTTTCTTTATTAACCGATCAATTAATTGTCTGAAAAGTTTCGATGAGTCTTAAGTCTTTATGGAAAATAATAAAAGAAAACATTTTCACCTGTTTGTCAAGCATTAACATTTAAATTATTTGAAGCTTGATTAATTACTTTGTCCAGGATCTTCAGTTTAAAACCTAATAAGTCAATATTTTAAAAATCCTTGAGATGGACCAATTAGCACTTAAGCCATTCGCAAAAAACACCCACTTACTTTAATTTATTTCATTTCTCACATACTCATATTTTCAACTATAGACCCCACGGAGACGTGACAACATTACAATTAATTTTTTGCCCCTGAAATAAAATATATTTTTGGTAACCGCACCTCTAAATGCGTCATGAAGTGAACTCCACCTGTAGATAAGAAATAAAATGATTTAGTGTCAGGTTGTTGCACAGTTTTCAGATGGTTGTTTGAGATTAAATAGCTTGAATGTGAATTTCAAGTGTGAGACAATTTTGAAGGATGCAAACTTGGATGTTTATAGAAATGTATGGTAGTAGAAATCTTCTGCAATAAAATAAGTTTAAGTGTAGAATTAAAGATGAGCATATTTACACAATTTGTCCCATTTAGTAAAATTTAAGCAGTTGAGCGGGATTATTCGAGTGGGCTCTGAGATAATATAGACGCAGACAGAATAATATTATTTACATAAGCGACAAGCCGGTAATTTCCTAATAGATAGGTAATATTTGTGTAAAAGATTACCAAAAGAGCGTGCAAACTCACAATCCAAAGCTAAGCAAAACAACAGAAATCAAAACATCGTGAAAGAAATAAATAAATACAGAAAACAAGACTAAATGCTGTACTAATAGCAACAACAAAATGCTTGAGGTAGAAAGACTTTCACCTTGCGACGAATGATCACCAAAAAATAAGAAAAAAACAAAAAAAAAAGTCAACCAGAGGCTGCAGAAGCGACGGCCTTCGAGATGCTGTGAACCCGATCCGAACCGCACCGAATCAACCCGACCTGGTCTAACCTGGCCTGGCAACAAGTGTCATGAAGAAGCCACAACGAAAATCTAGCTGGAGCTGGAGCTGAAGCTAAAACTGCAGACACAACTTGCGTCAATAAACCTTTGACTCAATGACGCGGCTTATCACTTGAAGCTCTCAATGGGAATTTTTATTTTTCCATTTCGATATTTCGTTGTGGATGAACGATCTGCCTGCCTGTCCGCATATCGTGAGGAAGCTACTTTTACTTTCGATTCAAGAATGGGCTTTACAACACATTTGCTATTAAGTCATCTATCACTTATGTGTGTGAGTGGGTTCCTGTTTCGAAGTACTTAGAATTCTCAACACTTTCTCGCCGCCAGATGATATTCATACCCACGCAACTGACAATCATTTAAACTTGTCAAGTGCTTCACATGAAAAGTGAAAAGAAAAGTAATTTTGAGAATTCAGCTGGTACCGAAAATCAAATTATCAGTCATTAATAAAGTAAACATTTAAATTAAATTATCTCCGCAACCAAATAGCAACAAATATATATAAAGCTTTAACAAAAATATCCAACAAATTTGCACCGTCGAAAATTACATAATTTCAGCAACTATATTACAAAAAACTGAAATTATCAAATTTATAGCCAGCGGCTTTATTGATTGGTGTCAAATGCTGTGATCATTAATAAAAACTCATCGCTGAAATAGCTTTATAATTATTGGAATTTTGTATTGAAGTTAGCAAATTACATACTTATTTATATAGATTATCATTAGAACAGAGTTGAGACACTTTTGAGACTTCCACATAGACTTGAGAGTGGATCAGATAATAATTACACTAAGCACTTGTCCAAGAGGCAGCGGAGTTTTGTGATGCCTAAAAGTATGCTATGCTTACTATCTGCTCAGTGTCTAAAAAATTAACCCTTTGTGAGAATTAAAAAACTAGTTAAAAATTTGAATACATAATTTTTTTAATCATTTTTTTAATTATTGTAATTGTGTTGATTACATGTCGGTTTTCTTGCTGGTTGCAAAACCATTAATATGATTCATTAATTGAAAATTGATATAATTTTATAATTAAAAGTAGATTTTTTGTTTTATTTTGTTTTTGTTTTTAATTTAATACTAAACTTTAAATTCGAATCAAGTGTTTTGTGTATTTATTTTAATTATATCTTGTTGTATAACCAAATAAGAAGGCATAATACATAAAGTGAAATAAAATAGAAATTGTAGTAGTTAAGATCGGCAGAGAATTACACAATATAAATAATACATAAAATAGGCGGATTAAAATGTAAATATTCTAATGTGATATATATTTCGATATATGGTATATATCTATGTATTTATAAACGTTTACATTATCAAAGTCATGAGCAAAAGTTGCATTTGTTTACAGTGATATCTAAAATTACATTATAAACTTTGTTCAACGACAGTCTAGGTTCAGATACAGAGACGGAGAGTGTGCGGGGGATCAGGGAAGAGCACACTCTGCCTGCGATTATTATTCAACTGTGTGTGTGTGTGTGTGTGTGTGTGTGTGTGTGTGTTGGTGTGTCTCTTATTTGATTATAATAAAATTGAATTTCTTTGTGGTTTTTATTTTTGTTTCGACTAAAACGATATACATAGAATTAGTTAAAGTTCCATCTTATATATTGGCCATAATGTTTTGTGGTTGTTGTTCTTCATTTGCATAAAAGTTTATATAACTAGGCATAATTACGTAGTATAGTTCATTAAATATTTATGCTCATTAGATTATGACATGTTTCTCCCATGAATATTTCATATCGCTAGTATGAAGCAGATTTATTACATTTAAATATGTGTTGATAGATAAGTTGGTGGGTCCATGATCATGTCGTCTGTTGTGGATGATTAGGGTTGTATATTTATTTATTTGGATCATATTCATGCATTATATGAAACATTCTATCCTATTCGAAAACTTCTACACTCTATATTAATATAGATACATTTTCATATGTAACTAATAACAGCCTTGATACTGTTGCAAAAGACATGGAAGCTGTATGAAATTGTTACAGATTTGAGTCGATACAATTGCTGTATCGTTGAATTATTCTTATGTTTAGTACTACAATCTATTCAATGTATAATTATGTTATATTGTTGATCCTTTGAGCTGGTTCGGGGTGGGGACTACAGTACATGCTGCTGTTCAAAAATGAAGAAAGAATACTTTTGGGAGAACTACAAAATATGTAAATAATATAATATATATTCAGCTATGGCAGTAGCAAGAAATCAGAGAGAACTGAGAGAATACTGCAACGTGTTGCAAGTGTGTATGTGTGTGTGTTAAGTTAGCTACAATACATTTGAATATAATCGATTTTAATGTATCTTCTACATATTTATTTCGTGGTATCGAGTTGAGTTGAGGCTGAAGAGATACAAGTGCAAACAGCATTGCGCTTACTTAAACAGAACCGGGACACAGATACAAACATACATACACTTACAAGCCTACACTTTTATGTCCTATATAACAACAATTATAGTTAGAACTAGGTCTTCGCCTCGTCCAGTTCCTCCTCCTGCAGGGCAGCGCATTGCTGTGGACGCCACTTCTAGCTCCAAAAGTCCATCATATTCACCAGCTTGCACTTCTTGAGCTCCAACTTTGTTGGCCGGGCTCGAAGTCAAGCCCGCCCGAAGATAGCCCGATCCGAGACATCGCCGGTGGACTGCGAGTGTGACATTGCCACATTTGTTGGGCCTCCCCCGACCCCGCCACTTCCCACCTGTGTCTGTCCAGCGCCATGATGATGATGATGATGATGATGTTGCGTTGCCGTCGCAATCGTCGCCGTCGAGGCATTGTGATGTGTCATATTGTAATGATTGTGCGCCAAAGTGGAACTGCCATACTTGCTACTGCCAGTATTGCCACCATTTAGGTGCTTCCTGGTAGCCGCCGATGAGACGTGCTGGGTGCTGCCCCTGCCCACTCCGCCGTAGATGCGATGCAGCGAATATTGCTGCACCGACTCCAGATCCGAGACACTGGACGTGATCTTCGAGCGGACCGCAACCTTTTGCATGCTATTGTATTTGTCACTGGCACTCAGCTTTATGTCGGGCAGGTGTCCGTTGGACTGGGCATGGCTCTGACTCTGGCTCTGACTCGGATTCTGACGTGAACTGGAGCTGGACTTGGTGGTGATGGCCGCATTGCTGACCGCAGTGGTGCTCGTTATGGATGCCACCACTGGGCCGCCGCTGCCGGGTGAGATCTCTGCAAAATTGTAGCAGGAAGACTTTTGGGAGACACTGTTGAGGCCCGAGCTGGATGAGCTCGTCGACATCCGGCAGCTGCGATGGCGACTCGATGTCGATGGCTGCAGGAACTCATGATGGGCCGCCTCATCCGGTGTCATGCGCTCCGCGGGATCCCATTCCAAGCAGCGCTGCAGAAAGTCTATGAAATAGCGATCCTGGCAGTGCAGGATCTGTGATAGCGACTTGCTGCCCGGCGCCCGTTTGCGACCCTTCGTGTTGGTAATGCAACGCGGCGCATCCCGCGAATCGAAGAACAGGCGACGACGTCTCGCCACTGAGATTAGCACCTTGGGCGGCAGTCCCAGCACCTCCATAATGCAGGCCAACTGCTCCACCTCATTCTCGCCCGGAAACAGGGGAAATCCCGTGTACAGCTCGGCCAAAATGCAGCCTGAAAATATATACAAATTATCGACAAATTAAAATGTATTTCTATTTGATTGCAATAAAGTATACAATTTACGAGTATTGTCATTCTGCTGCAGTCATTTTCAGTGTCGCAAAAGCGCATTGACCTTGACCCTTTGACCCTCTGCTCTGCTCTGATGGCTGGAAGACACGTGCCTGGACTTGACCACAGGTCACAGCTCACAGGTCACAGCTCAATCCGTAGCAGTTTGTCCTCAGGGGATTATTTACTGTATTTACTGCTGCCATTACAAATTGTTTGACTTTTGGGTTCAAAAGTTCATTGCAATATTGATTGGTTCAGATTTATTCTGTCACATTTACAGCATGTCTAATCGTGGGCTTTAATTTGAGCACTTTAGAAAGCATACCCAAGTAATTGTGAATAGTTATATTCTTGAATCTAAAGCGGTTAATGATGCGCTTACTTCCTATTTTAATTGAACCCAAAATGTTTATAGAAACAACTGAGGAAACCTAAATTTATTAAATGGTTTTAATGCTTTTACACTGCTTCTTTTAACCTTTTGAAGACTGCATAGATCTAGTATGTTTCCATGCAACAAAAAACATAAAGTATTTTAGAAACATTCAATATATTAGTCAACTTTATTTCTTAACAAATTATTTCTTTATTGCAGAATTTCCCTCGAAATCGACACCTGTTCTAATAAAATAAAAATGAATAAGTAAATGATTAAGTAAATTTAGATTACTAATTACTGGTAGCTCTTACTTGTCCTATAATACTGATTGTCTAGAAATTAACAAGTCTTGGACTGATAACATACTTGATTAGTTATCTGTTGCACTGTAATCAGTTGCAAGTTGTAGTCAGAGTCTTTTCCTTGCCCGTTCTTTAACTAATTCCCATTAGTTCCATATCAGTTAACTGCACTGCACAATTTCCTAGACTCATTAACCATCCCTTCGGATATTTAGCTGCCAAATGGCAATGTTCAATCGTTCCACCCAATTCGGTGTGGTGGCTGCTCTTCTAGGAAACACGGAGTTTAGCCAAGTGTGAAAACACGCACTATGCCAATTAGCTAAAGCAGGCAACAATGTGCAGGACTTGAAGTAACTGGAGCAACCAGATAGCAAGAGGTTTAGATTTGAGGAGAAGGCAGAAGTTGGTCGAGTGTCAGTTGGGTTATTTTAGTTGGGCACTCAACAAGTGCCGCCCACTCAATGTTTATGTATACAATAATATTGCCTGAACTTTTCCCCCTAATCCTTCTCCGTTCACATCCTTTTAGCGGCCATTTCCGACGACTACCACGTCCGGTCAGCAGAAAATATCGTGGAGCTCTGAGCTCGGCACAAAAGACTCATTAAATGTGTTTGTGTGTCTGAGTCTAATAAAAGCGGTTCGAGTTTATTTTTAGAAACTGTCTTGGCTGCCTTACGATTGAAAGCTCATGTGGGCGCTTACTTATTTGACTTACTGTGAGCAAAGGCGCACACTTGGAAAATAGGTTACGTGTTGCATCGTGTGAAGCTCTTAACAAACAGTTATTTAGGGGCAGGTCACCTTTTATGTACGACATACAAGTCCTAGTAAGTAATGGATAATTTACATATGGAGAGTGAAAGGCAGAAATAGTTAGAGCCGGTCAGAATTTCAATTATGTAATTGCGCATAGTATAATGTTGTTTGAAGAAACTAGTTTGTGCCTTACAAAATTTAAAAGCTTAATGACATTCATTTTTTAAATGTAAAATTACTATCATTATTTAACTATTGAACAGTGTAATATATTCCTTTTTTTTATTTTTAGGTAATATTAACTAAAATAAGTGACTGAAAGAGAACATCTTTCATTTAAGCTTCATATAGCTGCTTCTCAGCATTTAGCTATCATTTATTGCAGAGGTGGGCACGCATGGGCTCCGGGAGCTAGCGACTGCCCCTGAATTCAAATTTCGTGTCCACCGCTGATTTATTGCATATAAATGACTTCTTATTTGCATTCCTGACATTTCGAGTGATAGCTGTCAATAAGTCGTTGGAATAACAGTTAAAGACACATAAAACCCGTTGAAAAGTTACGTTAAATATTTTAAATGTTACACGCAGGACCCCTTTTTATTCAACCCTCTTTTGTTAATGGAAACCACATTCAATGTGGCCATAAAACTGAATTTTATATTCAATTTTAAAATGCTACACGTATAGTATACGACTGTAAACACACTCCTACACACACACGCATTGAAGGTGGTGTTTGCTAGTTATTTATAGGTGTAACGAGTGTGTGTGTGTGCCATACACATGGCTATAAATTTGCTTGCCATTGCAGGACAGCCATTTAAAAATTCATTTTCATTGCATCGAGGTCAAATGGCGCTCGCGAGAGACTCGCACAGAAATTGCAAAATGTTTTTAATTAAATCCAACAACCAGTTGACTACATTGCACTCACCCAAGCTCCACATGTCGATGGCAGTGCCATATTGCAGGCCCAGTATCACCTCCGGGGACCGATAGAACCTCGATTGGATGTACGTATATATTTTCCTATCTACATAACACGAGCTGCCAAAATCGATGACTTTAATGGAGCTGCTGCCGCGCTGTTTAAGCAATATGTTTTCCTAAAACAATGAGAAGGTTTATTAAAAAACATTTTACGAGCTTTTCTAAATGTATTTTCAATTTCACTTTGGTATCAATTACAATTTACAATTTGTGCATCATTATTTTTAGATCAAATACATTTTAAATTGCGTAAGTTGAAACTGATTATAGTAATATGTAAATATTGTTTTGAAATGAATTTATTACAACTTGATAACTTACCGGCTTGAGATCACAGTGGATGATATTCTCTTTGTAGAGCAGACGCAGGCATTTAACAATCGAATTGCAGAAGCGTCTTATAAGGCTCATGCTAAAGCCATTGTAGTTATTCTTCTTAATCAGCTCGTAGAGATTGAGACTGCAAATAGATGGATATAGAACAGAAGAGATTCGATTAGAGTTACGGATATCCAGAACGTGACTCAGAGCAACCCCATCAAATTGTTTACAAAACAAGTCAAAAGGTGTAGCATCAGGAGTTGGAGAGAAAGGGCAATCGCAATATACAAAATAACAGAGTAGTCGAATCGAGTCAAAAAGGCGCTAGAAAATGCCGGTCGCTTAAAGCTCACATCGCAGCGAAGCAACAACGATACAAAATAGCATGCATTGAATTAATTTGCATTGCATGTCGCACAGAAATTTGGATATATGACGATAACAGGCAACAAGAAAAACAACAAAAAAAGCAAGGAAATGTCGATGGTGCCCAAAAGAACTGCAAAATATATACAATGTGAATACAGTGGACATTTTTACGATCCTGACTTCTCAACTGTATTCTGGTACAATATTTTATTTATTTATTTTATTTTATTTTTATTAATTTCATTTAAGAAGCAAAATTACAAGAAATGAATTAGAATAAAAATTTTAAATAAAAAGAATAGTCATTAATTGCTGCATTTTTTTTTATTAATTTCAATTGCATTCTGATAAATTAACTCTTTTAAATATTCAATATTTTGTCTGTTTCACAACATTGTGCATTTTGAGACACTGTGCCACTCATTGCAATCCTTGTCGCAGGTTTTGACAATCCGTTTGCTATTTTTGTTTACAATTCTCTGAATTCATACGTTTTGAAGCGATTAATTAACTGATAAAAATGGAACTTTTTTTCATTCGTATTTATACTTTTGACAATGTCATTGCAACCACTGAACCATTATTTGCATTTGGTGGTGGGTCAAAAAAATATCTACAATGTTTTGTCAATTGCTCGATGGGCTTTGCGTTACGCTTGATGAGTTTTTGGCAGTCAGAACATCATGAGAACTTTTCTCTCTCATTCCATCATTATTGACATATGAACATTTCTGCTCATTTATCATTTGATATCATGCTTTCAGCCATGTCAATTTATTAAACTTGCTGACCCAACATCCACACAGTTTTTGCTTTCATTTCCGTTTCCGTCAACGTTTCCATTCCAATTTATCCCCTCCTGGATTTGTCTATGTGCCATCTTCTTGGTATGCTATCAATAACTTCATCATGAGCTGAGATGAGCTGCTCTGACATGCACTTAATATATGCTCTGACCCAGATGCGATTCACAGAATGCCAAAACTAATAATAACTGGCAATGGCATGAAAGGAGTGGCAAGAATGTGTTGTCGTTTTGTATATCGAGATAAGACTCTTAGAATGCTTTTGGACTTGGCACTGACAAACCATCAGCAAACTTAATGAAAGAAGCCATGAAATAAGTTATGCTGGTTCAAAATACACAAGGTTTAAGTCAGATTAAATAACTTTAACCCAAGTTTTTACTAAACTTTGAAGAGAAAGACTTGCAGAATTGAAGCTAACATCGCGACTCAAGAAAGAGAAACCAAGTTTTACTAAACTTGTATTCAATTTGCACATAAACACTTTAATATATTTAATACCGATTCACTTTTGGACTAAGCGACAAAAGCGTTGCATATTTTTGAGTCAATCTCATTTTATTTCATAAAATTTAAATGATGTGACCTCGTTTAAAGTTTTCTCCTTTTGTCAGTTATGACAAGTCGTCTAGGCTTTGAGTGAAACTCATGTCATGTCGTGTTTAACAGCATCTTGTTATCAAGTAATACAATTAAGAATCGTGTCTTATGGTGCTAGGCGATAAAACCCAACCACACACAAAATCACTCAGACTCTAGAGCAGTTGTTTTTCAGAGGAGCTTTTAAGGCCATCTTTAAAGACGTTAAGCTTATTGGATTAAAGGCAGACGTCGTATTGAGGCCTTGACTTTAACTGTCAGAAAGTATACACATAAATATAAGAGCGAGTTAACCGCAAAGGTCACACGACTTTGCGAATTGGAAAAGTTTTCAAATGCTAAAACATTTGCATTTAAAGTGCCGTCTGCCTTTAAAGGCGATTTTATGGAATCTCCGTTTTTTGTTGTATTGATTTTGCAGCTAAAAGCCGGCGATTGCATCTATAACAAACCAATAAGAAAATCATCAAAATGTCATAATTTCAATCGGGCGAATCGAGCGGGCCAACTAACTGGGCCCATTGTTGGATATGTGACTGCTCCTTGCAGGCATTGTGTCAAAATGGCATATTATAACTGCATTATGACATGCCAAATGTCGCCTCACAACGATGACACTGACAATACCAAAAGAGACACAAACAAATAGAGGGAAATAGACAGACAGAGAGAGAGAGAGAGTCCATGAACTTGAAAATGGTTGTTTATAGCATTCTACTTTTGCTTTCTACACCCTCTCACCTCAAAGCTTTCATGACTTGTGTGCCAAATTCCTTTCGGTAATTTGATTGATTTGCCGGCTGTGTGAGTCAACTAGGCAGTCGGGTAGGTGGTCGGTTAGGTAGTCAGGTAGGTAGTCGGGTAGAAAACATGCAACTGTAACGAGCCACTAATGTTCTCAGTTAGCGCGCCAAAAATACATCTATTCTAAAATACTCACTAAATTATTATATAAACAATGCGCAGTTACTCCAACGACAAAAAACATCAATTGAATAATGCCTATTTTGTTAAATAAATAGCACACAAAATACTTTTCAGTTTTCATTTTATATTTCCTAGTTCGACAGCTAAATCAAAATTGGTGTCAAAAAGTTGGTCCTCTTTTGTTTTGCATAGAAAGTGAAATTTTTATTCGAGAGAGAAAGTGTAAAGTTAACCATCAAATTTATTGACAGACATTGGGAAACAGCTGCTACGACAAACTGAATATACCTTATCGAATTTACGACTTAATATTTAATGTATTTTAAAATAATCTACTGACTAACTGTAGAATCAATGATGATTATAAAAACCTTTTTAATATTTGTCTGTTTTTCTCAGGCCCCCTTTTATATCTATCATTAACATTGCTTTGATATGTGCGCATTAAACAATTTCAGAGAATGCCAGCAACAACCTGAGGCTGAGAAGGAGGATTACTAATTAACGAAGCTGTCCCTGGTGATAACCTTGATTTGGTTAGATTAGGCCTACGGTTGTCACATTGGCTAAAGATCAAATCCCCATTCCCATTTATATGTGTTCTGTGTCTGTGTGGCATTTTAATTAGGGATTAGAAGACATCAGTTGGAGCTTTGTTGTCCACGTTATTTATTTTATTTTATTTATTTATTTGCTAATTAAAATTAAAATAAAATCAAGTGAAATTTATAAATAAAATTAAATAAGGATATAAATTAAATTAAAATGTATTGAAAGACTAAACTAAATTACAATTAAATCTATTTAAGACAGCGGCTTGTTGGTGTTGTCCTATTTGCCAGTCTTGCCTCGAGATATTTCAAGAATTTTGAAATAAAACACATGATAAATGACTTTTGACCTTGGCCATAATAGTTTATTCCTCAGTTTGTGCGCTGGGATCTGTTTCTATATTCATCTTAATGCCTGGCAAATGTCAATTAGCGGTAATTAGTGTGCCACGGCACGACATAATAATAATAACCTACATCAACATCAACAACAACAAAGAACAGCCTGTCAACAGGGGTGTTGTTTTCGCAATGCCGACCACACCTCACCTCCCCCTGACACTCCCCCTAGCATGACTCTGTGTGTCCGTCTGGGTAACTCAATCTCCAGTGGAATCCATCTAATTGCAATCTACACGCTAAGTGCAAGAATTAATTAAAAATAAAAAAAGGCAAGCATACTGTTCTGCTTATTTGCATGGACATGGACAAGAAAAGAGGGCAAAATAAACGCCCCATGCATGCTGCGCTTTTAATTAAAAATCTCCGACTATTTACAAACTTGTCCGCTGTTCAACACTGTCTATTTGAGCCTGTTGATGTCAGATAATGTCATAGTAGACAGTTTCAAGGCTGTCATATTCTTAGATATTCTATCATATATATCATATTTGCTATTCACAGAGAAAGCTGTTGCAATATAAACTGATTAAAATAAAAACACAGAACATAATTTGATTACAGAAGCAAGTTGAGAATTTTAAGTGAACACACAAATAAAATAGAAACTGATAGCTTAGGAAATATTCTAATCAAATTGCATTAGAGCATTCGTTTCATGAATAAACACTCAGTTAAATCGAATCTCATTGTAGATCTTTCTATAGTAAATTCGACATCTCAAACAGATAAAGCCTTGATTATCTCATCATGAGCTCAGCAAATTGATATAAATTTAGCACCAAGACACAAATTCTTGATACATTGCCAACAACAGCAACAAACGAAGGGAAGAAGAGGAGAGTATAAAGAGGAGCTCATCCTGCAGTATTGAGAGCAAAATTTACGACCCTGACACCCACAGTCAATGCACACACAGAAAAAGAAACTTGGCCGTGACAACATTATTTTGGCAATGTCATCTACACAATATGCTGCATAGTTATGGCACTCAGTGTGGCCATATCTTATGGCATTTGATGGGATCGCCAGTTTGGCAGCTCATTTTATCGCTGTCGTTGTAAATTACGTGGCCCATAACAATTTTCCCTGAGAGTTATGTGACCGTGGACTTGTGTGTGTGGAACAGGACAACTTGCAGGTGTTTGTCACCGTGTGTTTGTTGGTCAAAATGTGTTCGCTTCGTGGTTGTCTGACAGAGTCGTCTAACTATTCCAAATTAAGTGCTCGAAATGTGTGTTAATCCGCCTCCTTTGCTAATGAAGTTAAAGTGTCATGTTAAGTTTGGATTAAGTTTCATATTTGCACTCCTCCATTTTTGTTTTTTTCTGCGAAAATTTACACAATTTCCGGTAGTTTTCCGCAACATGCTAATTAGGTAATCAGCTTGTGGTTTGCTTTGCATATTTTGGATGAGCTTTGGACAGCCCACTGCACTCAAAAGAGCTGCAATGAAATGTTTATGTGCTAAGCGCTGCCGCTCTATAATTAAGTATAAATGCCACAGAAATGGAACACACGGATTTTGAGGCTTAAGTAAAAAAAAAATCTGTCGAAAGTTATGTTGAATTACGTGTTAATGAATCTGAATAAAATCTAGCTGAAATGAATTTAAATTACTGTTTTTTAGATTTTAAAGATTTATAAAATAATGCAAGAATGAAATTAAATATTTTACACATTTCTTTATTGGAAACTTCAAATCGTAAATTTCTTATTTATTCATCTGAACTTTAAAAAGTTTTCAATCCTCAGAGCTAAAAGTCCAAATCCAAAGAACTCAGCACAAAAAAATTTAATTGCGTGCATGTAAATTGAATTACGTAAAGCTGGCCACACAATTTGTTTACTCGCTCAAAACAAACTTTAAACTTCCCGTTGGGTTGTCGATGCAGTACAACATACCCGACATTCGCGATATCCCTTCCCCTCTTACTCTATACTACAGTTTCTTAGTTCCATGGTCATTGCAAAAACTTTGCCCATTGGTGAGACTTGTAGAAGAAAAAAGAACAAGTCGCAAAGTGCGCACTCGAGTTGCGATTTTGTGGCTAATTAGCCCAAAAGGAAATAATTAATTAAGTTTGTGATTTTGTTATTTTCATTTTGTTTTCTTTGCTGTTTGCATGTTAAACAATTTAATTTTGTCGCGATATCGATTTCCATACGATGGGAAAGGGAACAAAATTAGACTTTTCTTAATGGCGTGCCGTTAACCCATTTGAAATACGAAAACTGAAATCTGAAATCGGTGCTTAAAAATGTCGACATAAGTCGCAGTTAGTGGCAAACCGGTGACTTGTAGGCCTCCAATTAAGACAAATTAGTTGCCACCAGCCGGAAATGTCAAGGAGTACTGATATGGGCCAGACTAAAAAAGAGGCAAACGGAAACGAGTCAAGTCAATGGTTAAACCATGACCTTCAGCATTTTTTCAAAACTTTTTCTTACATTTTGCCTTTATTTTCTGTCCATATTCCTTTGGCTTTGCTGAATCGCGTGTTTCTTGCCATATTTGTGTTGCCAACTGTCTAAACTTTGACATATGCTGGCTAAGGCAAAAGCCAGGGTGGAAAGAGGAGAGGAATAGAGGAGAGACGGGTATTCTCGTCTATAAAATCAACACCTGATAGGGGCGTTAGCTGTCTATCAATTAAATTGCTAGACTATCGCATCGAAAACCAACACAACAGGTAAATATAGACACACACACACACAATACTCACACACACATACATACACACACACACACGCATATGCAGTAAGCTTGCACGCATGCAATGCAATTCCACTGAACCACTTCGCATGCACCTGAAAGTAGGCTACACAATATTTAAATTGAAATTGATAGTCAAGCGGCGACTGTGGTTTGTTGTTCACATACTTCCTGCGCTGTCTATCACGATGTCCTGTTGTGTTCTGTTCTGTTGTGTGTGTGTTGTGCTCGCAGGCAGTTAGGCAAGCAAATTAAATAGAAATTTATTTGTTTACTGAACTTGAGTGGCATTTCAAGCGGTAAAATTACAAGCATTGAAGCACTCGTGGTAAATATCGCTTAAACTTCAAACATTAAAAAAAAAAATCGCATTTTTACACAGTGTATCGAAAGTTGCAGTTTAAATAGACCGAGTATTAGGATGGTATATCGGCTTTTTTACCATTAATCAGACATCGCTATGAGTTGCTTGTATCTATACGAAACTTCATAATGATCCTACTTGGACGTCTCAATCGAATTTAATAATATTTTTTACAAAAGAAATGTATAAAATTGAATTTAAATTATTTTAAATTGAAAAACATCACATTTTACGATATGTCGAGCATCTAAGTAATTTTACCAAATTTGTTCAGAACAAAACAACACCAAAAACACTAACTATCTTTGAGAAACAATACTTTCCAGCTGAAAGTGAATTACAAATGAATGAGTACGTTTCATCAAGCACATATATAGACAGATATATATTACAATATAATTAAATATTTTATGCCCTCTGAAAGGGCATAAAAAAATTATTCTTAAGGAATATTCAAATGAATAATAAATAAATAAAAGAAATAAAATCAAAGAAGATACTCAGGCGGTTATTATTTGGTAGTTAAAGTCATAATCAAAAAACACAGTTATGAAGCAATTAAAAACAGTTGTTAAAGAATTACGATAACTACTTGATGATTAACGACTCTCATGTGAAGATCTGGATGGATTTATTGTGCTATAAAAGCAACATCAAAAGGAAAAGATACCATATGATTCTATGGTGTGTATTTATACTAGAGGGTTGTTATCTTACAAGGGGAAGGGGTGCTTGGTTATTTTAAAAGCCGGCACACACACCTTTGGGTGAAAGGGAGAGGGCAGAGAGCTGTGTTTCGTGTGTTGTCAAGGTAAAAGCGCAACAGAGGATCAACGTAATGCGTGCTAGGCACTTGTGAGGGCAGAAAATAGAAATGATTACGATTGTCGTTTAATGGCCGCAACGCACGCAAGGATAAAACTTGCGAATAAATTTAATTGGCAGAATGTTAATAGAAATGCGAGTGATACGCGTTTTTAATTGACGAGTCAAGAAGCGAAAGTTGTGTCGTGACAGCTCCTCTGTTTGACATTGACGTCACAGCATATTAACAAAGCTGAATGGATGGAGAAATGCTTGTACGAGAGCAGGATAATAAATATGTATACTACTTATATATAGAGAGACAAAAGAGTCTTACCTCATTAGCTCGAATGTAATGCATAAATGTCTACGGAAATATGTATAGTCCAACATGTGTATTAGATTATGAGATCCATCGGCATCCTTTTCCCGCAACTCATCCAGTATATTGAGCTCCACGACAGCCTGGTTAAGAAAACGCTTCTTATTCCTTATGATTTTTATGGCCACATGAGTATTGGTCTTATGGTCTAATGCTCTGATCACCTGACCAAAGCTGCCCTTGCCAATCACTTCCAATATCTCATAGCGAAAGGCTATATGGTCATGTTCAATCTGCCAAAAAAGTAATAATAATAATCAATTCACAAGTGAATTTTCGAATAGACTTATAATTATAGATAATTGCACGTACGATTTTATAGTTGCCATTATCATCGTCATAGCCCAAATTTGTGGTATTGGCTGTGGGGGCGGGCTTATTGTAGTTCTTACTGGCATGCTGACCAAAGTACCAGACCTCCTTGTACACCTTGAGCTCCTCAAATTCCAGATCAGTCAAGTAGTTGCGATATTTCTTAACCAGCTCTGTGGAAAAATAAGCGTTAATACGTGCAGACAAATTCATTTAATTCAAATCACAATATTATGAAATTAAGAAGTTATTTAAATATAACTTTAAATGTAATTTATTTTTTATACTTTTATTAAAAAAAATATTTACAGCTCTAATGTTTCATCCTCGAAGTCTTTTTTCACAGATGAATGTGTCTGATCTTATGTTTAATTTATGTAATATTTAATATACAGAATTTGCGATACTTGATGTCTTTCATATTTGTGCAATTTCTATAAACTTTTTTTTTGGCATTCGGCCTTTTGAAGGCCTCTCAGTTGAGTGGCAATGCAAACTAATTGAAACCTAACCCACGACCTTGACCTCGATGCCATTTTTGTATTATATAAAATTAATTAATGGCAGCTTCCAACTGTGTACCCAAAGCAAAACTCTTCTGGGAACTTTTCTAATTCGCATTGGACGTCAACGATGCGTATTAAACCAACGCGTTAAACATTGCAAATGTTGACAAGAACTCTTTCCCCCTGCTCTTCCCGCTTACCCTTTTCAACCGACATCGGGTACACTTGAAAAAAAAAATAGAATTTCCGCACATAAAAAGGATAAAAAGCTTAGTTCGGAATTTCATTATCCCGAAAATCATGTAATGAATTTTTCTGATTAAAGTCTGTAAAATAAGGAAAAATTTGAGTTTAAGTACACAAAAATATTGATACCACCCCAAAATGAACTTGATTCTAGTAAGAAACATACATACATATAAGCTAATTTCAATCATAAATTTTACCTATTAAGCACACAGAGACTTAAAATTTAAGATCGAATGTTTAGTATAAAAAACTCTGTTCTTTCCGGAGGTATATCAACCAAAGTTGGACAAAGTTTATATTTTCGGAATAAGTTTGGGTACTATCGCTCAAATATATCATATTTATTTAAAATTTTAGGAACAAAACGCTATAAATTCAAGACCAGACATACTTTTTTTTAAGAATGGCATACTTTTTCTGAGTGCACCAGCTTCGTTACGAACCTGATGGAGTCATCGGCGTGCTGCATTTCAGCTCGGCGCTTCCTGTGCTGCTCGCCGAGTTGCCGGAGCTGCCGCTGCTGCTGTTTGATTTGGTGGAGGAGCCGCGCTCGTTGCCGCTGCTGCTGTTTGTGGTGGAGCATGAGACGGGAGAGCCAAGGTTGTTGTTGCTATTGCTGTTGTTGTTGCTCCCATTGCCATTCAGCGTAGTTGTCGACTCATTCACATGATTGCCGTTGTTGTTGTTGTTGTTGTTAGTACTGTTGTTGATGTGGCTATCAAGGCGACGACTCACATTGCACAATTGTGGCAGATCCAGCCTGGAGCTGGACAGACGCACATCGCGTCGCAGCTTCTCGTTGTCCAGTTGTATCTGTTGAACGGTAAATATAAACATTTATTAATAACTTTGAAAAATAAAACATATAGCTGATTTACTTGATTTAATGATAATTTATCGTTTCATATTTCAATTTTTTTTGGGAAAAATAAATTTTCAATGTTCTTCAACTTATGCAGCATACTTTTGGGAGTGCTGCTAAATGATCAAGGTTTGGTAAATTATGCTGCATACTTTGGGGCAAAACTGAAATTGAAATAAACTCCTTAACATTAAAATAAATAAAATATTGAGTAAGTCGAAATTTTAAATTATTCTCTTGCGTGAATTTCTCAAACAGAGAATCTTAATGCTCATATTGTCTTCCTGTGTATCATTCTCATACATTTTATATGTTAAAACTTTCGATATCTCATTCTATCGTTATTTTCATCTCATGAATTATGGTTATTCTTCAAATATAGTAAGCACTATTATTTTAATTTTTGTGTTTAATTAATAAACTTAAATTGCACATCGTTCTGTTAATTACATAGAAAGTTATCACTAAGGTTATTATGATTTCTCTTTATAACTGCTTTTTTTATTATCAACTTTAATTAAATATCAATATCTGATTTATTTTAATCTCTCCATAAATCGTTACCCTTTCTTTTTATCTCTGTTTACATCTTTTGTTAGCCACTTACCGGCATTTCACATCGATCCAACATTGTTGTTCGCTATGTGTGTGTTGAGTTTCCAATATTTTCCAAAATGGCACAGTGCTTTCGCCACACAGTGCTTAGTGGTTGGTTGTTCTTTTGGGACCGGCCAAAAAGAATTATTATTGATAACCAGCTGCCGGGCAAAATGTCCTCGTGACGCACAACATTTGCATTTGTGTGTGTGTGTGTTTGTGTGGTTTTTGTTGGGCAACTGCAAGGGAATAAAAATAAAGAATCGAAATATTAATACACAACAGCACAAATATAAACACATTAATAATATGCTAAACTAAACGGATGGATGTCTTTAAACCCTTGACTTTAACCCTTGACGTTGAAGGCAACTAACCGTCGAATTGGTAACCAACCTGTACAACAACAATAATACTGAATAATCGATGTACATTCAAAGCACACACCATAAATAAAACGGTGAACCAAACCAAAGTTCCCCCTTCAAAGAAAACCCCCAAAAAGCATCAACGACATGTCAAAACATAACCATAACTAACTCAAAAGCGAGAACCAAACAAAAAAAAACAAGCGACAGAAGGAAAGAAAAACTTGAATGTCAGTCAACGGCATTTAGCAGTTTTCATTGCCAAGGCGCTGTTTGTCGGCAAATCATCAAAAAGCCAAAACTTTATCAATATGTATTTTGAGTGCAGCGCCTTTCTGTGTTATCATAGTATAACGAAACTCCGGCGAGGGCTCTGAATCCTTGTTTCAAACTTACTTCCTTTTGCCAGGCCAGTTCACATGGCCAATGCATTACACTTGGTAACCAAAAGTCATGACCAATTATTGGCTTTTTGTGTTTCCGCCTTCTTCTCCTTGTTAGCCCTTTCATGTGCAGTCAACATTCATAACGATCCTAACCCTTTTCTCGGGTAATGGAGGGAATCAACCCTTTTTTTGGGGGCTGATGCAGTGCAAAAGTTGGCATTTCTTGACAAGTTCCCTATGAATAGCGACATAATGAGTAAACAGTTGAGCAAGTACACTGAGCGTAAAAAGGTTATGAAACTGATAATAAAAGTTTTGTATATTCCTAGATTTCGTTTTATCTAGATATAAAATATTAAATAACTATTTTTGCTGTTATTTTTTGCAGTGTTTTTAACTGGTTCCCACATTTCAAGGTGTCTACTTTGCAAGTCTAACCCTTTAGCTCTCTGTTTCTATAGTTCAGTCTCTTGACATGGCCTGCAAAATTTATTGGCTTTTTAAAAGTTTTCTGTCATAAAATCATAATTTACAGCATTCGCTTTAGATGCAGAGCTTTTGCATCAACTTGACAGTTGTTATGGCATCAGTGGGAGGTTGGTAGGGTTGTCTTTCTTTTCTTTTCCTGCTTTTTTTATATTTAGCAGTATATCTTAAGTTTTCTATTTTGTTTCGTTGCTTTGTCTCTTCAATCGTTTGAATTTTCTGTGGCTAAAGTTCGAAGTCGACGATGAATTTTGCTTTTAAAACTCGACGTTGTCATCGTTGTCTGGCTCCACTCAGTCAACCACAAATGCACTTTTTCGGCTGGTTTATTGTAGAGCGTTTTTTCTGCAATAAAAAACTCGTATAAAGAAAGCAGAGAGTTCGCGAGTTGGTAAAGAGCAAATGGCATTAGCTCAGGTCACTAAGTTGCTTGAATTTCACGTTGTCTGTCGTAATTTGCTATACGAAAGTATTTTGAACCCATTTTTGAGATACGACTCCATTACAAGGCTGTCAAATTATGTTCAAAAATAACTGTCGACGGTCATGGTTTAATTTAAATGACAAATCAATGATACAGATAAAAGATACAATACAATTATCTATTTCAATCGGTGACTTTGAGCTATAAACGCTTTTTGCACTGATTTCAATTGAAAAACGGCAAACGCTTTGACTCATTTGCCATTGACTTGACACCCACCCAATACATATAAAATAATAAATTTGTTTTTAATATATTTGATACACTCGTGCATAAACGATATCTGCAATTTCTATGAATGTCATTGAAATTCAAATGTCAGTTTCAATGTTACTTCATGTCTGAGTACTCGGAGTCATTTTATGTCTCAAGTTTGCAAAGATGTGTCAGAGAAGTTGTTTGGCTTTTGTTGGCATTGAGCTTTCTGTTTCTGCGTGGAACATGATTCAATTTAATCAGACTCCGGTCTCCTTATTGACAACTATTATTAATTTTGGGTGACAGCGATTGTTTATTTATAGTGTTTGGGGAGTTTTCACAGTAAAATACGCTGATCCATTGATCCTAATTGACCTTAACCTTTATAACTAAATGTCAAGTAATTTATTTAAAATTTCTACGTCAAGTGTCACAGACCATAAGCCAAATAAACGACTTCAAATTGGCCACTCAAAGCAATTGAGCTGCTTCTTTTTGGAAAAAAAGACTGGAAGATGGCAATATTGACGGCAATAAAATATTTATGGGGATAATTTGTGAATTTGTGAACGAAATTTATTTTGACAAGCGCAAAAAATCATTTCAATCAAGTAAAAACTAAAAAAAAATGCATTTAAATGCAATTCATTTTGAATTTATGTTTTCCGCTGTTTCCAAGACACAAATTTGCTTAACAAATGTCAATTGCCTTTTGTTATTTTTCCTTTTCTTTTTTTTTTTGTCTGTCAATGATTAAACACATAACATGAAAAAATAAACAAAATAAAACAACGAAACGTGACATTTAGTTGTTGACTTTTGACACTTGCAATCATTTTTGGGCAGTCGGATGAAAGATTTATGAACTGCGCGAATTATTTTTCCGATGACTCTGCGAGTCTGACAGAATCGTATTATGTAAATAAACTTATAAAACCCTGAAATAATTCGAAATAAAAAAAGTAGTAGTAATCAACAAATAAGAGTCTGAAAACTATGCACAGGGCATCTTCGAGTCGATCAGTGTTGTCAGAACTGTTATCAGTAGTTTTATTTTCAGCAGCAAAGCAAAACCTTGCTGCAAATGTCAAGCTTGTCAGGGAGTGTTGCCATTTAAGTTTTTAGTTACCCAACAATTTACAGCAAACGACAATTGGCAGATGTTTCCATTCACATTGAATGCCAAAAAACTCTTTACAATCGGATAAAAAATGCATGGTTCTGCCTTGTCAGGCAATCTGTCCATAACTCTATCGAAATTCTGACCCATTGTTATAATTTGATTTATTAAAATGTTTTCTTTTGATTCATTTTGACGTCTCAAGTTTCTACCTGCCAAAGTTGATGTACACAAAGCACATTGAAAAATCAATAATTCGCATTTCTTATACGAGTATTGTTTTCCGGACATGTACACACTTGTTGACCATAATGAGACTGTAAGGTATCACGTCTAGAGTATTTTTTGCTCAGCAGTCTTATATCTATTGTTCCATTATCTTATTGATTTGCTTGAAAGCGAACCGAAAATGCCAAAAATTTTGGACATATTGATGTTTTGGGGTGAAAAAACACATTTTGAGTCTTTGATCTTATGCGATTAATGAAAAGATTTCAATTATCAGCACACTTGGTGTTTTCCATTAAACTTCATAAGTTTGTTCATGGATAGAATCTGACTGTATTAAATTGCCGCTTTATTTTTAATTCGTAATATTGTGGTATAATTATGTAGACTGTTCAATTTTGTAATAACTGCACATAAAGAAGCCCATTGATGTCTGCGACTTGCTTGTCGAACCCATTTTTATGCTTGCCATGAACACCATAATAAGCCATAATTTAGAATGCCAAAAAAATAAATAAGAAATGCCCTGCCCATGCCAATTTGCCATTAAATTTGGGACACATAACCCAAATAGGCGCACTACAAAGTTGAATATCCTAAAACTGACCCACGACAAGGGGAAATTGCAGTGTAGGTTAAAGCGCAGCGAAAAACATCGTTTGTCACTAGTTACAAGCAGAAAATAAGTATCGGCCCCGTGTGGCCTAGAAAGAGTCGCCCTCAAAAAAAAAAAGCCAAACACAAACACTAAAAAAAAAAAACACAAAAAATAGCAAAGACTCAGCCAGCGACATGCTATAAATATGTTTCTCGTTACATTTAATTTGGCACAGGCACGACACATAAGTGAAATTCATTTAGTTTTCATTATTACCTGAATTATTATTTTTATTATTACTATTGCTATTATTATTATTATTATTGTTAACCAAAAAGCAGGCCAAAAAATTGCATGGCACAAACAGACCGTGGCAAATTTGAATCAGGCAACAATTTCTGTGTATCGGGCATTAACCAGCTAACCAACTAACTAACTAACAAATAGATGCCTCCAAATGTGACCGCATAAGCTATTGACCCACTAACCCCGGAACGAAACGCCAGCCCCAACCCAAAGTAATGACCTCAAGTAAAATGTCAACTAATCGCATATAGATTTCAACAGTCCAACGGAAGTAGCCACCACTGTGATTCAGTGGGGCAAAGCAACGGACTTTGGGACTGAACAGCGGAGACCAGACAAGTGTTAAGCTCCCAATTTATGTATGTATGTGTGTACTGTAGATGTGGGAGCAGGTGCTATGATTGGATTAATAAACATTACTTGGGGAGTGTTATTCAAATTAACAAAATTGGAATTCCTTTGAAAGAATCACAAGAGAAATAATCATTATGAAAAATGATTGTGAAAATTTGTTTTACACTCATCAATTTTCTTTTATCAGAAATTAGCGATAAGATGGTAGAGTATCACAGGAATCACTTGAAGCACAACATAATCAAAGTAGGGCAACAGTTATCCACTGTGTAATGTACCAACTGCAATTTCAGGTGTGACATATAAACCCTAATGCCGTACAACAATCCAACACAACACACGTTGCGTATGTGCAATAATAATTGGTGGTCAATGTACTATGCAACAAATGCCTCCCCTCCACATAGGCAACGGTAAAACTTGGCTACTAAAACATTTTAATAACTTCCGCTCTAGAAACACTTTTCGATTCATGTTCCCTCCTGCCTTGGCACTGCTTAGGTGACTGCACAAACACAATGGATGTATAAACGTGGAACGGGGCGATAGTTGGGTGCCAATAAACTTGAAAACAAGTGCAGCAGGCTAACGACAGTCAGTTGATAATTCAGTCAAAGACTTGGACAAAATCTAGAAAAGGGGAGAGCCCAATTGGCAATTGGAAAACTGCATAAAATTGAGCAACTGTTGTTACTCCCCTCGACGAAGTTGTTGTTGTTGCTGCCGGAAAATTACAATTAGCCTTGTGTTTTGTTTCTGTTTTTTTTTATTTGTATTTGTTTAATTCTCTCTCTCATTTGACCGTTGACTGAATTTCTCCAACTCTCTTTTTGTGTTTCTGTTTCGTTTTTAGTAAATACTACGGTCGCGGAAGTCTTTAAAATTGATTGAGTAATATCTGCAAGTATATTTTACTGTATTTATCTCTGTATATTTGTATGTCTATCTGGATCTTTACCGAGTGTTTGTTTTTTGCATTTGTATCTAGGCATGTTGGCAGCTGCTGCTCAAACGTATTGCCAATTTTGTTAATAGCTCTGACAATGTCTGCCAACGTCTCTTGTCGCCTCAACACTGAGCAGGAAGCAAATGAAACTGTTACAGTGAGCATCCAACATTTTTCGCCAGCGGCCCATTTACTCAACTTAGATCAAACAGTGGGTCGTAATGCTGTGAGGGATCGGAGCTGGAAATGAGTGGGGCTTGGAGTGAAGAGGCGGAGGATGTAAAACTTTGTAAACGATCGACTACAAACAAGTTGTTTTGGGGAGTGTTCAAAAAGAGAACTTGTTTTCTGAAGCCTCATCTTGAAAAAACTTTAAAAACCTTTCAAGACTTCTCTATGCTACAAGAAAAATATATTTGAGATTTTACAAGTAACGAATTCTGCTAATAAGTTGGAGTTGCATTATATTAATATTTTTACTCAGTACGGTAAAAGTTTTATTAACACTTTTACCATCACGAAGAAAAATATCTACTCGTGTTTCCATATTTACAATAATTAAAAATAAGTAAATAATTAAATTTATTCCACGGTTAACGGATAGTTGTAGCTATTCATCTCACTTCAACTTCGCACTGATCTCACACTTTGCCAAGCTGATCACTGTAATCTTTATATAACAATTGTCACAATCATAGGGGCATCATAAGAAACTATAACAAACTTAATTGCATTGATCATATACATTCACACATACACTCACACATACATCTTCACACAGTAATAATAATTGCTTCAATTATTTTCATATTATTATGTGTTAAAATGCTTTTTGTTCAGTTTATTTATTTCACAGTTTAACCCTCCACAGCTTCCTAGCATCCTCACATCAATTCATTATGCCGCCATAGCCTGGCAACGTCTGTCAACTGGTCTCTCTGTCCGCTTGTCTGTCACCATACGGGGAGTACTCGCTAAAGTGTGCTCATGTTCATTAACGCCAAAGTTGAGGCAATTGTCGTCGTCGTTGTTGTTGTTGTCGCTATTATTGTTGTTGTTGTCTTTGTTGTCGTTGTCGTCTGTCCGCTGTAATCTGAGCACAATTTAGCTGCCTTCTCCTGATCATCTTTGGTGTGTCGTATGCCAACAATTGCCAGCATATTCAATGGCTCATTCTGCCGCCCATTCCACTGGAATCTCATTTTGTATACCCTGTAAACTGTAGAGATTGTAATGTAAATTTAAAAATAGTAAGATCGAGAATTGAATGGAGTTTCTGTATTGTATCTAATGAAGCAAAATTTCTGTTGTTAAAAGCCAAATTATAAAAATACATGCTGATTTGTATTTTTATCATTAATAACCAAATTGTCAATTAATCAGATCAATATGAATCTCAAAAAATCCAAAATCCCGATTAAATTAATTTTAAATCAAAAAGTGATTTCAATTAAAAGTTATTAAATGTAACCTTAAAAATCATAATGAATGAAAACTTTTAGTTCTAATAAATTCAGTAGAAGACTGCAAGTTCTTATAAATAGCTCAGAACACTTTTGCTGCTTAAGAATCTATTACACTGCATATAAAAATCACACTACTGGGTATCTTATTAGTCAATCGCTCTTACATCTGCAGCATTCTCACTTTTTATTAATAGTTGGCTTGATTAAGTGCTTGTTGTTGCTGACTTTTTTGGTTTTGGTTTTGGTTTCTTTAGTTTGTCAGCTGTCAGCATATTTTTTCGGGCATGGAAAGTGTGACATTTTGATTAGTTGATTTTTTTGCTGGCTGTGCTTGTGATTGAACTTGAGGCGCTTCTGGGTTAATGAACGTCAAGGTTGACCAGAATAAATGGAAAAGTGAATCAGGGAGAAGTTGAAAATGTGTATATTGAATAAAATTGGAGAAAGCGTCAGATTGAATTGCTAAAATGTGGAATGCAAAATCGTATACTTTAGATCAGAGTTTAGGGCCAGTTGCGACAGTCACACAGCACTTGTCGCAGTCTCAATCATGATTGATCAATTCCCTTTGATGTGTACGATGTTATTGATATGTCTAAAGATGCTGCCCACAAACTGCGTTTTGTAGCTCCGCTTTGTGGTCGATTATTAACTCGACTTGACTCAACTCAATCTCGCATCGTATTTTCCCTTCCTTGGTTACCCTCAATGCACTCGATTCCAGTATCGAATCTATAAGTCAGAAACCGCAGTCTCACACAATTGACAGTTGATTGACAGACAGTTGTCAGTTTTTTGACAATTGGGCGACAAAGTGAAATTGCTTTCGATTTCGTTACGTTGTTGTGCTGTAAAGAATCTAAATAAAATAACAAACAAAGAAGAAGTACTAGACAAGGAAGAGCAACAATAGAATGAATGTCTATAAAAAGAGGCGAATGCTCCCGCAATTGCCTTGTACACAATTGATTGGGAAATTATAAATCAAAATGGTATTTTTACACAATATTTACTATTTTTATATGGGATTCTTTTCGGGTAGGGAGAAAGCGACGAGCAATTGTGAAAAAAAACTTAAGCTGTCAGCTGTGTCGATACCCTTACCTAGGATAATACCATATTCTTGGTGTTGCATTATATAGAGTAAATAAATGCCAAAAAAATTGCTAATTTTACAGACAGATGCCATTTACAATCTTTTTAATTGGAAAATGGATAAGAAATTTTGAAAATCACTAACTGATTCCTTTATCATTTATTTTAATGCTTAATTGAGAAACAAATCGGAAAGAGCATTTAGTCTTCGGCAGAATATGAGTACACTGTACATGAAGCACATCTTTCTATTATTATTGTGTTGTCGTGAGTTTTATTTTGGTCTTGAAAAATTGATAGAACGCTGTCTTAAATTGGGTCACAGTAAGACACTTGACATGTGAATGCCGAATTTCGATGTCTTTCCCATTTGAATATGAAAATAATTAGAGATTGCGTAGAATATATTTTCTAGTGAAAATATCAAGTGGATATAACATCTGCATCATCATCTTGATCTCCGTCTCTATCATCATTATATCAATAAGAGCTCTTCATAATTGTTTATCATAAGCCATAGATCATTTGGATGTTGCCTCATTTTTATATTGTCATTTGTATATTTCATGATAAAATTCAATGAACTCAAAGGGCAGCTCAAAATAATTCAACGCTTATTAATTATATGTAATAGTGTCTGGGGCTTACAATTTTTAACTTAAATTTTTAACAGCTTTTATTTGGATTTTTGCATGAAAACTTTTTATATAAAATTACAAAATCTATGAAAGGTTCAGTGAAGTTTCGGTTCGATTTTTTTACAACAGGGCTTAAAGTCGTGATGATCGTTTTCTTTTCATTTCAAAAATGTGAATTACTCAACAGTTTTTTAAATTTATTTCACCAGACAGCAACTGCAAAGTATAGTTACACTTTACTTTACAAAATTGCAGGCAGCTTCATCGACATTTTTCACTCCCACAAAAACTCATCGATTACCGCAGCAACTGCAGCCCTTAGTTCCTCCAACTAAAGTAGAAACCACAAATTGCAAGCCACACAAATCCTATTCACTGTGCACTCTAACCACTCTACCAACCACCCAACAGCCTTCACTTTTAGCATTGCATTTGGCAGCATCAAAAACCTTAACTAAAAACACAAAAATCCATTTGGCAAGCGCTAAAAAGCTGTGCTTCAAGTGGCTAAAACTAATGCCCCAACTCAGCACTGTAAAACGCAGTGTTGGGCTGCATTTCACAGCCTTGGAAAATCTTCAGAGAAAAAAAAAATCTCCTTGAGTTCCATTGTTATTGTGCTTTTGATACACATTTGTGTCGCTTAAATATTTTTAAATTGTAAGCATTTCATTTAACAACACATTAATTTGACTGAGAGAATGTTTAATTTTTGTAGGTCTCTTTTAAGTTTTGTCTTTAATCATTTCTGATGATTTTATCCAATCATAGAGAAAGTATAGACGAACATCTTTGTTAACACTAGAGATGACTTTAGCATCGTAAATACATTGACACAAATTGACATTTTTTTTAGATTAAACATTACTTTTGGATGCTTACGTAATGCTCTAGCTGAAATGGACTTCCCGGCCCCCTTCTTGCAGACTTCCCTCAAATCTATTGTAAGCGTTTTCTGTTAGACACAACTTAACCAAGGCCGTAACAAATCCCATTCACTCGTCTTACTCATTTGGATTTTTGCTTTGCCAACTCAGCGAATTGCAAAATTGCGAAAATTCGATTTGATATTTTCGGCTTGCTGGTAATTTTCTAAGCACAGACAATACAAATCAAATCAAAATCAACACATTTATCGCATCTCTTCAGGCAAAACAAACAATAAATTGCCAATCGTCATGAAGACCCAAAAACTAAAGTCTAAAAACCGAACCAAGCGCAAAACAATTAGACATGCAATACTCGAAAGTACTTATTGTGTCATGTTTGTAATTAAAACTAAGTTCAATTTCCATTTACCGTCTCATAAAGTTATTTGTTGACTGGTTTTGTGACTAGTTACTGTCGAGGTAAGTGAAACACTATGAAAATTAACTTTAGCAATTATAACAAATTTGTGAAACTGATTGAACGAAATAAAACAATTACAATACAATTTGAAGTTCAACCAATACTATGTTTATTAAATTATAACAAATGCTTGTAAGAGATATTTCTGTGACTAGTTACTGTTGAGGCAAATCAAACACTTTTAAAGTTAACTTTAAACAAATTTGTGAAACTGATTGAAAGAAATAATACTCTCATTACGGTCTCAGTATTCATGCTGAGTACATATTTACTTTTAAATTTAAAAAATATTTCCTTTGCACTATAAATATGCTTTATATTAACAAAAAAAAACCATTTTTTAATAATTTTTTATGTTTATCGCATACATTTAAAAATATTAAAAATATCTCAGGTTACTCAACCATCTGTTTACCGGTTGACTATTAAACCTCGTAAATTTGCTAACAAAACATGAAAAGCCTATTAAATTCATATGCGGTTCATAAATGCAAACGAAACGCTTTAAATTTAAGCGATAAAGACAGGTCATATATCAGCTGGAACTTACTGCAGACAGACTGTCAGTCGTCTGTCTCTAACCATTTCCACAACCCCCTCGACCTTTCTTAATGGACGATCTAAAAGCGACTGCCGCCAAAGGGGAGCAAAAAACGAAAGACGTTAATAAAAAAGTCACATGCATTTCCATAAGTAAGCACGAAAAGTCAACTGAAAGTTGGTTCAAACCAGACAAAAGAGTGCAAACACAAAATGGTCAAATAGGCTGTCTGTTAACGCTTTAAGAGACCATTTTATGCAACTTTGAAATGATATTAATGAATTACTAAATGAATTTGTGTGGGTTTAAACTGCAGTTTATGTTTGTTGACAAAAAGAAAAAAAGAGACAAAAAAAAAACAATAATAGTAATTGGGCAGCCTCGTAGTGTTGTTGCTGCTGGCTGTTTGAGAGCTGGAATCAGAGCCAAGTCAGATAAACCCTAACACGTTTTGACCGCAGACCAAAGAGTCTGGACTTTGTGTTCAAGTTGAAACTTGCTAAACTGGCTTTTAAAAGATTTGCTGCTGCTGTTGCTTCTTTCACATGCGACTGCGGAGGTTGCCTTCAAGTGTTGCAAGTTTCTGTGAAGATCATGGTCCAAGCCAACAAGTTGTTGTTGTTGTTGTTGTTGTTACTCTCCTTGTTGTTGTCGTTGTTGTCGCCAAAACGCATGCCTTCTCGTTTTTGTTTTTGTTGTTGTGGTTGCGAGCACTTAAATACTGATTGTTAAGGTTAATGCACTTGAGTTCGTTGTCGCTTCTTTGCGCACCAAACTTGGTTCAACCACAAGTCGCAATCAACTCTGATCGCCCCAAGGATTTTTATATCTCAACCGTGCTCCAATAAATGATTGTGAAACATAATTGAAGCTCTGTCTATGACAAATTTCATATCGTCAAAAACTGTTGTAAACAGTTTTCACTTTAACAAGCAGCAAATGCAAGATACAAATATTACGCATACGCAACGTTGCACAAGCACTTTTTTCTATACATATGTACATATCTTTTGACAAGATGTCCATTGGTGGACTTTCACTTGTTTAGAGGCTGACTAATTAAAAAGACATAAGTAATTTTTAACTGACAGCCATTTAGCTAAAGAAAAAGATGTTAAGCTCAAAGATTTGCAGATTTTTTGTTGTTCAACATTTATTTAAAGTCAAGTGCAAAATATTTAAAATATTCGAATTTTTTGAGGTACGCCCCAAGTAATTACAATACATTTCTATGCTCATAAAAAAACTATATAAATACTGAGAAAACTCTTGATTTTCATGTTCAAATAAACAATCTATTAAATTGAGATAAAAATTAGAATATTCAAATAAATTTGCAAGCAATAAATTTGTAGTGCGAAGAACTAGCAAAAATGGCGAAACTAAAATATTTAAAGGCTGTTTAAGCTTGTGCTAATATGGAAAATAAAATTTTTTTTAAAGATTTCCATATTCCCGACTACAGAGACTTAAATTTCTACAATCGCTTCTCAAAGCAACATCTTTACAACATTTTTTTACATAAAATATTTTACGCTTAATTGATTTGAACTTGTTGAAAACTAAATATTTATGCGAATTTTTTCTGTTTTATTATTTTCCGTAAATTTCACATGATATCCGATTTGTTTATATTATACACACGTTTTTTCAAGCACAGTACTTTTTTTTGGCAACATCAAGAAGTATATATAAAAAGAATAAATTTTAGGGAGGCCGTTGGCTTAAAATGGGTCACTGTTGTCAGTTTTTATTGATTTGGGTCAATTGTGAGTTGCATACGAAAGAATAAATCATAAAAACATAATTATTAATATTTGTATGGCAATAAAAACCAACAAGACACACTCCGGGAGGAAGTGGTTAATTAATGCTCATAAGAATAAGCAGCCCAAGCAAAACAAGTTAAGAAAAAGAATGGAAGAATATTTGTTGGTTCTGCTTGTGGCTTGGGCTTTAATTAAAAATTCTTGGTTTGGATTTTTCGGTGGTTTTAAGTCGCCACAATTCCTTTTTATGCACGAGTAATTTCGTTACATTTGAGTTGTTGCTAAGGTCAACAGAAGTTTTGACCCTTGCAGAGTTTAAGCAGAGTTGTCTTAAGCGACACTTTCACTTGTCTGATAAAGATATTCGTACATTTATATAAACAAACTTAACAAATATTTATATTGCTTATATCATATTTAATACATAACTCTTAAGATCATACTGTGCTCAATCCTAAGCCTCTATAAAGTTTTTTACCTATTTAGATCAACAACTTCCCTAAATGCAAAATATTTTTGGTCGGGAAGTATTGTGAAAATCAACCAATCGACACTTTCCTAACCGATTTCTATTGATTTCGAACTTCCGATTGTTGACCTGTCTTGTCTTTTCACTGACAGTTTTTCTCTGCGTCTGTCCTTGTCATCTGGCCGCATAACTCGCAATCTCTTAACCGGGCTAAACAGAGCGCACTGCCGGCATTTTAAGGGCAGCCAGGGTTGTCTTGGCTATTAATACTCTTCAATTGTTTGCTGCTTGTATTTAGTTTTTCATTTTTCATTTTCTTTAGTTTCTCTGTGGCACGCAATAAATTTGTATGTTTTCTGTTCACTTGCAACAGTTTGCGTTGACAGCTGTCGCAGATTGTCGTATGCTGAAAGTATCTTAAAGATTGCTAACCAGACACACTTGCTATTTGCATTCAAACTGATTTCCCTACGGTAAATCCGTTATCTGTTTTAAATTGTTTGATACCGTTTTACCATTCATTTAGATTGAATGCAAAAGGCGACAAACGTAATTTATACTTTTCATTTATTTAACAGCCACGCACGTGATTGATTGATGTATTACTCCGCTGCATGAGGTCTAATCAATTATTAATTTGTGCTGTCCAATAGACAATCAGCCAGCTTACATCATAACCGCAGAGAGTCCAATATCATGTGAATTAATTACAACTTGCAGTTGCATCAGTTAAGCAGTCAACGAACCAACCAACTCCACTTCAATTCCAGTTTCAAAATAATAACACAAAAAAAAAATAATACTCCAAACTCTCTTTGAAAATTTCACCCAATTTCCTACCAATTGGCTATTCAATTTTCGTTGTCATAACAACAAAGAAATCGGCTTTGTATGCCCTGTACTTAAAACAAAGTGGAGAGTCTGTTAAGTTTTTCAGAAAAAACGCAACAGAACAGGCAGAATGAGGCGAGGAATAAAGTTTTCTATATTCTTGATCAGCATCAATATCTTTTGACAGTCAAGCTGCTTGCATATACCCCTTCTACTCATTTAACAGGGTATTCAAAAAAAGTTTAAGCTGGCTGCTTTTGATTTAACAACTGCCTGCAGCAGCAACAGCTTTGATGGAGAGTGTAATTTATTGTCATACCCTTGCTAAAGGTATTGCCATTTTATTACAATGAATCCTAATATTTGTGGTTTTACTTTATTCTGAGAGCCATGGACAACATAAATAGAAAAGAAGAAAAAATAAATATATAATAAATGGCTTGAAAATGATTTTTTTTTTTTGCCCAAATAAATCACTGCGGCCGGCAGTCCGCGCTAGTGACGAAAGCAGCACGAAGGGTGCGAAGGCGACTAGCATATATACACAGGAAGAATGGAAAATTTGCTATGACTGTCCGATCAGGTCGAGTTATATACCGATCGCAAGGTATTAACTTAACTTACAAATGTGCATACTAAGACTTTTAGAAACTCACCTGGTTCGTGAGATAAACAGGTGTAAGTGGGAGGGGAAAAATTTAAATTATTGGAGCTAATGGGGCCGTTGGAGCCTTTTTGATTTTTATTTTAATTTTTTACTATTCTAATCAAAAATACGCGTCGAATGACACCTTGATCATCAAAATTCGATCACTGGTTCAGAAAATAATTAATTTTGAAATTTTTGGTGCACCTTTCAAAACGAGATGAAAAGTCAGTCTGTTTGTTTGTTTGTTTGTTTGTTTGTTTGTTTGTTTGTTTGTTTGTTTGTTTGTCTGTTTGTCTGTTTGTCTGTTTGTTTGGATCAAATCGTAAATTTAGCTTAAAAGTTTGAATGAGGACTTGTTCCCGATCAAAAATCTAGAAACGTTTGTTCTACGACTTTTTCGAAAAAAAGCTAGTTTAGCGGGAAATCGCTAAAAACCGTTAAAATTAAAACCCCTATAGCATCCAAACGATGTGAGCTACAGACGTGATCTATGTATCGTTGGAAAGGTGTTTTGAAGGGCTTTTAGGCAAACCTTCAAACTTTTTTTCTAAAGTGCATAGGTAAAAATCAACAGGTGAAATAAGATATTTTGTCCCAGATTTTGGCGGTTTTTGAGAAAACGCTGCCTACGATTTTTTTTAATTTGCAATATGTTTGAGCTTGTAAAATTTCGCGTTTTTTGATATATCATTCATAAATTTATGTTGATTGGTTTGGAAGATATAACCTATTAACTGAATATATACGTTTTACTTTGAATTGAAATAGGACAGCAGCAGCAATTACATTTGACTAACAGTCCAGTAACAATGAAATCTATAATTAGACAGGCGTTCTTAATGATCGCCAGTGGCGCAAAGTGTAGAGCGTCCGATTTTTTCATGAATTCTCAGCTCGGGTTTCGCGTTCAAATCCTGGCACGGACAAAACTTTTTTTTTTTTTTTAATGTTTAAATGCAATTAATTTGAAACGTTTGTTCTACGACTTTTTCGAAAAAAAGCTAGTTTAGCGGGAAATCGCTAAAAACCGTTAAAATTAAAACCCCTATAGCATCCAAACGATATGAGCTACAGACGTGATCTATGTATCGTTGGAAAGGTATTTTGAAGGGCTTTTAGGCAAACCTTCAAACTTTGTTCTAAAGTGCATAGGTAAAAATCAATAGGTCAAATAAGATATTTTGTCCCAGATTTTGGCGGTTTTTGAGAAAACGACGCTAACGATTTTTTTTAGCTTTCAATATGTTGTAGTGTGTAAAATTTCCCGTTTTTTGATATATGACACAAAATTTTACCGATGGGTTTGGAAGATATTACCTGTTAACTGAATATACCTTTTACCTTTACACTTCTGCATGTACATATGCAGTATGTTAATGTACATGTAAATCGCCAAAAGCCACAGCATCCAAACAATAGAAGCTACAGATGTGATCTATATATCGTTGGAAATGTATTTTGAAGGGCTTTAAGCCTAGCTGTAAACTTTTTTGCATAAAACACAGGTAAAAAGCTTCAGGTGAAATAAGGTTTTTTTTCCCCACATTTCGGCGATTTAAGAAAAATCTACGTTTCAAATAAGTTTTAAATACAGTTGAACTTTCCTAACTCGAACTTATCTAACTCGAATTTCTCTGTAACTCGAATTAAATGAATGGCAGTAAAATTAATAATCTTAGGAAAAAGAACTCTATAGCTCGAATATTTCCCTAACTCGAACCTTTTCTTTGGATAGTGGTGATTCGAGTTAGGGAAGTTCGACTGTATGTTATTTGTTGTAGCAATTCAATTTCGCGTTTTTGACTATAACACATAGCCGTCAAATTTCGTTTGGGCAAGATATTACCTGTTAACTGAATATACCTTTTACCTTTAAACTTCTGCATGTACATATGCAGTAGCATGCATACAGCGGCAGCAAAGTGTCATAGCAGCCAGAGTTTGAGAGTGCTACTAGCTTTTGCGCTTGGCATGTGTGTTTTAAGGGAACCAGTGTTGGCAGACTGTTTGTTTTAGCTTGTACCAAAAATAAACAAAGTTGATAGAATGAAATTTCAAAATTTCTGATATCTTATTCAAAAATTTCTGATATCTTATAAAAAAAACCTCTTTACGAGGTAAAAGTCTAGTGACGAAAACAGTTACATGCCCCAAAAATTTCTGATATCCAATTTTGTGACGAATAATATTAAGTTTGACATAAAAATTATTTTAAAAAAAATTTTTGCATTCGGCACTGCGCAAAACATTGAGTTTTATTTGGTATGAAGAATTGAGACATTTTGGCGCAATGTGCCGAGTGCCAAAATTTTTTTTAAAATAATTTTTATGTCAAACTTAATATTATTCGTCACAAAATTGGATATCAGAAATTTTTGGGGCATGTAACTGTTTTCGTCACTAGACTTTTACCTCGTAAAGAGGTTTTTTTTATAAGATTATATGAGTACTCGAATTATTCATTCCACAGACTTTATATTTTGATCAGGACGATATCTATCCGTCTGTCTCTGGGCAAGCTAGTATCTGATATTTAAAGCTATGTTGATTGTATCAAAAATTTCATATTCTTATGAAAATATTTTTAAGGGTATTTAAAATAAATTAAGTAAACCTTGTTTTTTTTTTAGAAGTAGATACTTAATATTAAAAAAATCTATCGGGCTTTAAGAGGGCATTGAATACTCGGGGTGCCTAAGATAACTTTTTTCTCTTATTTTTCTTGCTCCAACCACTGACCATTGACCAGCACTTCGACATCGACGTCAGCTTCGACAACCACTTCTTAATCATAGAGGAGCAGCAGCCTCGGGCAAGTCAAGCACTTCACTTCACCTAAGGCGATTTGCGACCCAGTACCCAAAAGAATAAAAGGGACTAATGAGTTTATCGGAATGTTTGCAACAGGCAGATCAAAACATCTCCGGCCCATATTTTATTTATGTAAGTACTTAAATAATATTCAAAAATTTATTTTATTTTTGAATGCTGAAGATACGACTACTGGGTCTCTAACAGCGAGTACACTCGACTTTTCCGTTTTGGCTTTTTATTGCTGCTGTGTTTGTTACTTTTTTTTATTGGCAATCAGTGCAAGCTTTTGTCGCGTCTCCAATACTTGCTTCACCTCCTCTCCTCCTTCTCCCTCTCCTCTTTCTCTTTATTTTCCTCACTCTGCTTCATTTGGCTCGCTGTCAATTTTGTTGTCTATTGGCTCTGACCTACGATAAATTTTGCTCCGTGCTTGATTATAGACTCTCGAGGGTCTCGCATCTTATCGAGCCATGCATAATTTTCAGTTTCAAGTCTCTAGGCACTAGAAAAAGGTCTGCGGTCTACCTACGATCTCTTTGTAGGTCATTTGGGGTTGTTCATTTCAACGGTAATTTATGAGATCCAAACCAAAAAACCGATTTAAATTGCAAATGTCAATTGCATTCGAATCGTTGGACTTTTCAAATATTGAAACCAGTGGCACAAACGAGGAATATATTTGGATAAAGACTGTAAGCTAAATACGGGAAGTTGAATTTGTACCTTGTATAATTTAGAGAAAGTATATCATGATATTCTGTTGTTTATTTTGTAGACCATATACAATATTAATGTAATCCTCAAGTATGAAATACGTTCATGATAAATATATACTCTCTTCAATTTATTCATCTTTAATCAACTCAGTAAATTAGCTAATTTCCCAGAATTTCTCAACAGCCACTTAAACATCCTCATTATAATTCTTGGAAACAAAAAAGCACATAAAATGCAACCACATGTCGACTTTGGCCACCTTAATAGCAATTGATAAACAACATTTTTTTGGTCAAAAACTTTTCCCTTTTTCGATTTTTGCCTGGTAAGCGATGCATAAGTAAATAAATAGCAAATAACACGAACAAATAAAAAAGAGTGGGGCAATGTGGAAGAAGAACAGATCGTGGCGCAAGATCATCGAATGCCAGACGTGGTCCGAGACCGACCCAGTGACCAAGTTCTGTTAGACAGGTCGCTAGAGGTGGCTAACAACACCGATGGACGACTAAAGAGAAAGGAACTTGCATTCGGCAGCGATTGCCCCCGAAAGAATTTATGATATTTTTGTTGTTTTGTGTGCGCTCAATATATGTATGTATGTATAATGAAAGATCATTCAGAGGAGCAGACAGATAGCAACTAGAACGGCAAATGGGAGCAGCTGTTGTTGTTGTTGGGGTTTGTTGTTGTTGCTCGTTGCCTGTTGCTGTAGCTGCTCGCATGCGAGTGGCGCCCCCTGGCGGTCGAATTGTCATTGCAACTGAAAATGAAAAGCGCATGCGCGAACGAGTTTTACAAACGTGAGTTTTGTTTGTTCATATTTTGTACTCTCCTCCCTCCCCCCGTGAGTGAAATCGATATCGAGAGTATCGGCCAAGTCTAGAGTGATACTCCGAAGTGTGGAGAGAGAGTGGGAGAGAGAGGGTGGAAGGTGAGGGGGGTGAGCCATACCAAATCGCGCTTATAATTTGCTTTGTTTTTCCCAGTGAAAACTGCAAAAGCTGCTGTCGATGAGCATCTTCACTTTGCTCATATCTTACGTCTAATTAACGCTTCGACTTTGGCTGCTTTCCAATTGTTTTCGCACTCCCCTTCCCTCATCTCCTCCGTCCTCCTCCGTCCTCCTCCTCCATCTCATCGTCATACCCGACACACTCCCGACACTCTCCCTGAAAATGAAATCAAACGAAATCTTTCACGCGCCAATTCCTCGCATAGTTTACGCTGTTTAATCAGCACGTAAATGCTCGGGTTTTTATTTTTAGCCAAAAATAAAACAATTAAACCGAAAAGGCTGCAATATCGCACTCACACACACTCCCACTGGCACTTGGGGATTGTATAATGGAAAACTTGGCGCAATTTATAGTTACCCATTGCAATTGCCACGTGCCGTGGAATTAAGAGTGTTACAAAGTCATACATATATTCTTTTAAAGTATATTTTAGTTGGAATATAACTCGCATTTTTATTACTGCAAAAAAAACCTTCTGTAAAAATATAAATTACGTGTTACTTAGAATTCTTATAGTTAATAAAAAAAAATTCATCTATCTATCTCCAAATTAGGTGATGAGTATTTACTTGGATCAGTATTTAGTTCTGCGGAGGTAGAAAAAATCCAATTAAATTAAAGTCAGGATGAGATCAATAATAAAAGATTATTAATGACCTTTAAAGAACCATTGTATTAATAACAATAAAATATAATTTCCCGATGGCTTGCAACTTAAAATCCATTTTTTTTTCGAATCATATATTCACAGTTAGAATAACTATGCCTGTGTTCCTGAATTTTACAACGCCTCAGCGTATCTTTCGTGTTCTCTAACTAGACAATTAAAATGTCTCTAGAATGTGTTTTTTTTTATGGATTTTTAACTGAAAACTATTTGAAAATTTTGTGGAAACATAATTTGATGTCGTTGATTAGTGCCAGAAAGAAGGCGCAATAAAATGAAGTTTACTTTTTAGTGGCAGTGTAAAAAGAAAATAAAAATTAAATTGATGACCAAGTACAGGAGAGTCCACATACCCGAAGAATTTCAGTGCACTCTGAGCAAAAAGAGAGCATTAAAAAACAAGTGGCACCATAAAGAATACCACAGCAGCCAAAACTAATTAACATTCTCCAGAATTACGAGGGAGAGATTCTCGTCCATGTTCTATGAAATATGTGGCAGGCGGTCAGACACAGCTGGAGTTGGAGTTGGGGCTGCATATAGAGCGGTTAAGTGGTTCCACTGTCCACTCTCCACTCGTCACGCTCTAACGGCTCTCTGACAACTGCCGCACCATCACCGACCACTGACACTCCCTACCCGGTACCCAGAACCCGGGAATTCCAATTGGAAGAGGGACGGCCTCACTTTGCATCTATGCAAGTTGTTGCTGTTGTTGTTGTTGGTGTTGGTAGTCGACCCTTTGACAAGTTTTCATTTTTATTACTTGTTGTTGTTGTTCGTGCCTCATTTGTTTTGTTTTGTTTTTCTATCGGAAGTTGTTTTGTTAATTTATGACTTTTTCAAATGAAAAACATTACGTTTACCCCTACAGGAAATGCAATTAGAATTTTTCTTTTTCTCCATTTCTTTTTTTTTTTTTTGGGTGGGCTCTACACTTCAACTCTGGATTTGTTGTTGATGTTTTGAAGTATTGTAAATTGTCGGATGTTTTCCAGCTGCAGTTGAGTCTTTTTTGTGACCTACATGTTTTTATGCTCCAAGATCTATACAGCGTCTGTTAAACATTTTTATGACACATTTGACAAATTAGTTGAAAATTTACTACTTGACATTTTGACAAATGAAGAGTGGCAACCAATTGACTTCCCAACTTGGTCAAATGTTTTATAAAATTCTGAAGAGCGAAAAGTGAAGTAATGACAACTTTTCTATAACTAGCAACTGTTGATACATATAGCAAAAAATTAAAATCAAGTTGTACTAAAGTAAACATGGGCAGCAAGTTCATAAATATACAGCTTTTAAGTATAGAACAAAATTAATTGATTTTACTATTTGAGATCGAAGTTATAAGAAGATAAATAAATAACATATTAAAATGCAGTGGGAAACTCAATTTAGAGACCATAAGCAACTAAAAAAAGAACTATAACTAGGTACATCAAGAAGTCAATGATCTTAGAAATAAAGACATCAAGCTAAGGTAGAGCTATTACTAAATACAAATCTCTACCCATAATTGCTCAGGTTTGTTGTTACAATTAGCTGGAGTCTTTCAAGGTTAGGTTCAAGGTGCTTTTGTAAATATTCGTGCGATTAATTAGCGAAAATTCATGTCAAGCAATGTCCCACTGAGAGTCAAAGAACCTGAAAAACCGACAAACAAAACTCGGCATTCTTTTAATGATTGTTCAACGCATTTGCGCAATCTCAGCTTTTTTCGCCTTTGATTATTGCCTTGCATTACAATAATAAATTGTGATTTCCTGTTCAATATGCAAATAATTTATTACTCAGAAAAATGCAAAACCTTTGATTGATATATTTATTTACGCGTCAAGTTCATATTTATCCATATTACTCATTTTTGATAAACTTGACTAAATATTTATGGGATTTTTATCAAACCTTGACCACCTTGGCAGACCTTCGGTCGCAATTGTAGCGTCATCTGTGGCTATTAGCTAACACTTGCGATTACGTGTATTTTCTGCAGTTTATTTATATATGTATAGCGAAGGAATCTCGCTAAAACCGCACCCCCCTTTAACACCCTTCTACTGTTAGTCAACATAAATGCGGCGATTCTATATAGAATTACGTGGGGCACATTCACAGCCACACATTTCGTAATATTCAGACAAAGAAGGCGATGAAGACGTTGTCTTCTCTAACATGCTGAAAATTAAATGGTGATGATGAGGGGGTTTTTGGCGAGAGAGAATGCAATCTTGCCCGCTGCCAGCCTTTTGTTTAGTGTGTCAGTCTAAGAATACATAGACATGCATACGTCCATTGTTTCACTGCATTTTAATTGTGCATTTCAATTGTGAGCATTCGCAATCTCGAGATACATATGCGTACTCGTATTCGCATTCGCATTTGTATTTGTATTCATTGTATCTATGCCAAATACTTGAGCAGTCACACAAATGTCGAACTGTTTAAGTAAATACTCAAGTTGTCTACAGCCTAAAGACTTTTAACTATGATACAAGTATTTATTCCAGATTTAAAAATAACTTTGGAACTTTAAAATTGTTAAAATTTGTTATAATTAAAAATATGTAATTCTTTAATATAGTTTTATATTTCTGTTCTAAGATTGGAATTAATAGAATTATTTTAATTCTATTAGATTCATTTTAACATAAATTTGATTCCTAAATAAAGCTTCAAATTTAAGTTTTAAGTAACAAATTGTTTCGATTCTTTGTCATTTGATGTAGCTGATGAACTTCTCAAGTTAGAGTATTCAAATGCTGCACTCGCAGAGTCATCATTTATTCTCTTATGTGATATCTTTAGCTTAATTGTTGCTACGTGTATTTGAAGAAGAAAAAAAACATTTCTAGCTTGAAGGTAATTGTTGCTTATTTGCCTGTCTGTCTATCTGCATGTCCGTCTGTTCGTCTGTTTGGTCGGTACGAGTATAATGTCAATTACTTGTGATTTACGACAGTTTAATGATAGACGCCGCCTGACTTTATCTTGGACTTATAAGAAGCACTGCTAACAATTTACATGATGTGAGTTTAGCATGTGATGAATGCGCTAAGTTCTTGGTGCCCAGTGTTGCATGTAATTGGCTCATAAAACTATTACAAGTCTTTAGAATTTTTGCATTCGATGGACCCTAGAAAAAAAGGGCCGCCCCAACCTGGGTCATAAAATATCAACATCTTTTCAGATGATGATTGCTCAACTTGCCAAATGTGACGCAATGTATCCAAGAAGAAAAAGCCGTTAGCTTCAAGTTTTAAAATGCCTTGCCATTTGCTTATTCAGAGGCCAAGCTGCACAGGTGTGTTACCATCTTTCCAATCACGCTAAATAACAATTAACCATATGTGGACATTTCATATGTTCTTCTTTTCTTCTTTGTTTTTTTATTATTTCAAAAACATTTGGCAAACGACTTTTTATTTGGGGAATGCCAAATGTGGTTTTGAGTCACCACATCTTGGAAGGTGACGATGGTTGATAACAAACTTGAATTTGCGTATCTACCATAATTAAATAAATACTAAGAAATGTATTTTATGTTTTGTTAGGTATATTAAAATCTCTCAATAAAAAATTCATTAAAATGCATGATAAATAGTCAAAATTAATTAATTTCGAAGTTATCGATTAACTTTCTTAAACATTTAACATTTATGATGGTTAACCAAGTGCTATCGATAGAAACAAAAGTGTAATTTTAATGAAGAAGACTTCAATACAAAGCTATATATTTTTTTCAAATATTTGTTAAGCAATACTTATTTTTTCTTCAAAAGTAAATTTTTTAGTTTTTGCCCATTGTTCATCTATTTTCTTTGAGTCACCGCACTAATAATTCAACAGGTTTTGCTTTAACATTTCTTGCTGTTGTTTTGGCTCTAAACAGCAACTGGAACCTAACAATCTAAATCGACTACCGAAAGGGAAACGAACTCATTGAAATTCTTGACAAGCTTCAAACGCGAATTGGGTAAAATAATAAAAGAACACAACAGAAACGAACCAGAGAAATGTGGAATAAAATGAAAACAGAAACAGAAAAGACATGTCAGTTAAAAGAGCCCATCTGTTTGGGCTTTGGGTTAAACTCTTCAGAGGTGTTCAAATTTATGAACAAGAGAGAAATATGCCATAAAAAGCTGAACTAGGAGTGGAATTGTCATTCACCTCGTGTAAAGTGGAAAATTCTCTAAACGAATAAACCAAGTTAAACACATTTTCCATTTCGGGAGCTGAAAGCACTGTGCACAGTGGGTGACCGATAAAGCTGCGCATTGTGGCTAATGCATGAAACTTTTAATTACAAAAAAAATCATAAGACGAGCTTATGCATGAATATGAAAAGTTTTTCCTCTGCTGAAAAGCCAAACAATGACACAGCAGCATCAGCAGCTTCGTTTGAAAAAGGGATGGCGCAGTTAAGCCAAACAAAAGCCCGGCTCATAGAAAAGTATCTTTAGCGTCGAGCTGTGTATCTGTGAAATTGCAAACTGGCGAATGGCAAACAATAACTTGACACATATTGGAGTATCCGGAGTATTTATCATACAGGAAGCGCCCTCGTCGTCAAGTGCATTACACTTTTAGCATGCCAAAGCAGCATGCAAGTTGAATGAACCAAAGCGCCTTTCTCCTACATTCTCAAACTCCGTTTAGGTCTGATTAGGGAGTTGCCACTGCCGACAACTGGGACAGCAACTGAATGTTGACTCACAAATACGAGTACGAGTACGAGTATTCATTCGGCAATATCTAAAGTCAATACTCAACAACTCCTGCACTGATAAACTGTTGGTCTGACTGTCTGTCTTCCTCGTTATGCATTATGCAGTGACTTTGTATTGAAATTTTTATCTGTTGTCGGTATTCATGAAAGAATTTACGATTGTTGGGCTGTGGGTGTTAGTTGCAACTTGACAGCTTGCAACATAGTGGCTGCTATCAGTTGTGGCACTCAGACAGCGGAGTCAGTGGGTCAGTGGAGCAGCCAACTGATTACTGTTAGATAACCAAGAACTTCTACTTGAGATCTTTATGATTTCAAATGATATATCTCTAATATATATATAATATTTATTTCTCTATATAATATTTATTGCTCAATACATGATATTTTCTCTGTAATCATCTAAGTCAACATAAATTATTTATGGTTCAGTCAAGTCAATGATCTTTGAACCTCTTGACCTAACACATGACCGCAAATTTGGCTATTGCATAAGAATCTGCCATTCGATACGCCTCCAAACGTTTTAAATTAATGATTAAATATTATTTTTGGAGGTTTTCTTGCTTTTTTCATATTTTGTTGGCGCCCAAAAAAGTTGCTGAAAGTTGAACTCACCTTTAGACAGAAAAAAGCTTCCTGCGCAATTGCCGCGATGTCTGAAAAAGAGAAGCAAGAAAACTATAAACAAGTCTGTATAAACAAATGCCAGACAAAGATGCCTACATAAATTGTATATATTATAAATATGAAATATGTGCATAAAATTAGTTAGTTAGTAATAACATGAATCCGACAACTGCAAGGCACTTAAACTTAATCAGCGTCGTAAATAAAAAGACAACAATAACTAGAGACCAGAAACCATTACAACTCATTACAAGCGTCGTATGCGAAGTATAAAGTATAATAAACCTGGCTGCCAACCAATATAATTCTCTATTCTCAACGAACAAGCCATTGCAAACAATACACTCTTAGGAAGGTAGGAGAAAACTTGTCAACTGTAACGCTGGCAATCAACAGAAATGCATAAATTAATAAAGCAAGAAAAATGATAATATGAAATGATATCGACTGTGACTACCAGCAACAACGATAATGACAATGACGATGACGGTGATGACAATGATGACGATGGCCATGTAATGAGTGAAACAAAACATGACATGAAAGCCAGGGTTAGTTGGGGTGTGCATGTATTTATTAGTAAAAGGAGAACTCGACTCTGTCCCTCGACTGTCTGTCTGTCTGTCTGCTGCACGCAGCTAATTTCATGCTTAGTTGCGCAGTATCTTTTGTAATTGATAGCCCGAGAGAGTACTTGCAATTCAGCAGACACACAACTCAGTCAAAGGACTAACATAAGACCTAGAGCCAAAAAGCAGAATTACGCACTGCGGTCGAAACAAAGTTTTGTCAACTTTTAAACTTATCAAAGGAGATAATATAACATATTAAAAGACTGTCAGTCTTGGTAAGTTTGTTGCCAAAGTAAGTTACAAGGACTGCGCAAATGCGTAAAATATAAATCTTTATATTTATATTTATTTTCCAGTTTGAAGTAATTACTATTAGTTAAAGTTCACATAAATAATATTGACTCTACACTCGATGATGATGATAATTTATGAATTGACGCAAACATAGTCAATCACAATTGTTAGAACAAAGTACCAATAAACATTCAGTTTGTACTCGATCATTGAGTGTTGTCCTTGCAACCGTTCATTGACTCCTCAAGATACCCTCCTCTGAAATGGAAGAGCCTTTCTGCTTTCTCAGATGGCACGCAATTTGCGTGTTTATTTAATAAATAAAAATTTGCATAAGAAAAGAAAACGAAACATAAATAAATAACCCAAAGCGATTCTTGTTGTTATTTCGTCTGCTTATACAACGATGCAAACACAATTTATTCTGTCTCTGAAGCAAAGGATTTGTTGTTGATAAAACTAAGATATAATGTGCAAACATTGATTAGCATTACATCATGAAAATGACGCTGATTTCTCAGGTAAAAATTCAGTGGTTTTGATGGATGTGCGTAATCCTTGGCCTTGTCTGTTACTCTGTGAAAGACACACCTTTTCCACTTAAGAGACGTGTCGTCTGCTGTTCTGATGAGCTCAACTTAAAGCTCACCTTGACCCAACCCAACCCAACCTAACCCAATCTTACCTAGCAGAACCCAACCCAGCTCAAGCCGAGCTTAGCTTAGCTTATTCAGACAACTTATCTGCATCCATAGCCCAGTCCAAGTGTTCATTATAACCCTTGGGGCACTTTCAATGAGTTCCAAGTTTGATTCCAAGTTTCGACCCACCTCTCGACTCCTGCTAGAGTGTAACTAATACGCAAGCTTGAACTGGCATAATAGGCAATGGGAGTACTCAGAACCGATGGCTTGCTCTTTGATTAATGGATGCCGCTACTGTTTGATACGCCAGGTAGACAGGGCACAAGGGGGCGGAGCAGTCAAAGGAGGAAGCATAACAATTTATGCACGTTTTGATTCGAGACGCTGGCGGCATCATGATTCTTTTTGTATTGTATTTAAAGACCGAACCTGAACTCGATGAAGACGCAATACTCGTATATGTAGTGTATGGAACCAGAAATTAAGAACAAACCTCAAACAAACCCAACTCCAGCGGACACTCAGTTAATCGACTTTATGTGGTCGTCATCGGACTTTAAATGGTTGTTCAGTTCCAATGTTAAGCGTATCATTTGTCTTATGGTTTAATAGTTAACTTAGAACACAGCAGGCGTCTTATTCTACTTGTCCAAATGTCTAGATAGGAAGGGGTCTAATTAGCGACAATCATTTTTCATTTTCATCTCTTGTCGAGTATCAATGAGACTTTGTCGAGACTGCGATTAGGCGAGTTAACTCTACTCAATGTCAGAACAAGAAACAAAGCCTCTTGACCAGTTTCGTATCGACACAAAAAAATTCCACAAACTGTCGTTGCACAAATATCACAACTATTGTTGCCAAATGCTGTGCATGTTTCTTTTGTTATTACAATTATGCCAAATATTCAAATAAATTATCAACTAGAACAAATTACTAAACGCGAAAGGGGAAAGAGAAAAGCGAGGGTATCACTTGCCAGCAGCCAACGCAAGTTTTCAGCTTTTGTAGTCGCATTGTTGCACAAATCTTTTACACGATAATAAATTTGTGGACGCTGTTTTAGATGAAGGGGCGTGCCAGCTACTGGTATGTGTGTCATGTGAGCTTTGGCTGTGTGTGTGTGTGTGTGTGTAAATGTGTGGGTTATAAACGAGTTGAGTTGAGTAAGACGAGCAAGAAGACGTTGCTATTGTCTATCAGCTCTTTATAGTGTTGGGAAACACACAAAAGAGAACCAGTTAATCATGGGGCGAATTGTTGGAATGGCTAGAGTGATAAAGGGTATCATTATAAATTCAGAATTTATAAAATATTTGGGTATTAGGGTGAAGGAAAATCTTGGTATGTCGGAGATTGTTATCTACAGTAGATATGATGGATACATGTTGGGTTATCTTAAGTGTTTACTTTGTTATGATTTACAATTTGAGTGAAAATTCCCTTTAAGGAATGCTGTGATATGCAAAGTAAAACATATAGCTCTCAATTAATGAATAAACAAAAGTATCTGAGACTAAGGTAGACCAACTCTAGTATTAAGGCACTGTAGTCCTTGTTTTGAATAAAAATCATGGACATTTTATTTCAGCACATCTTTTATAATATAAACATAACAACTGATTATATAACTACAATTTATATGCATTTCGAGATTTATTTTTACGAAAGAAAAACGTATAACTTTAATTATGAATTTAAAAAATTATCTCAAAGAGAGGCAGTTTATGACTCTACAGTTCTTGTTAAGCTTAAAGTCATGCACATTTTATTTCCGCACATCTTTTATAACATTAATATAACTGCTGATAATGAAATACTTTGCTCTGTCGCCTCGACAATTCATTTGCATTTCGAGATGCATTTTCATTGTTGATTATACTTTGTAAACGCAAATTCAGAAAGCCAAGGCTCCGCATTGTTGGTGTTTTTCAATTATTGTTGGATTGCTGCTGCTGTATTTGTTGTTGTTGTTGTTTTTGCTGTTAGGCAAATGCTTAGTATGCAAAGTATGGTATGTATATTGTCCATATTGTACATAAGTATATTGTGGCCACGACAAGTTGTGCTGTCATTTTGCGTGATTGCTCAGGCGACATTAAACCGAAACGAACAAAAGAAATGAGTTATGGATTGCACTTGTTTGAATGAGTGTGTGTGTGTGTGGGTGTGTGCATACTCGTGTGTGTAAATGATAGATATATCTTGATCAGAATATTGACCACAGGCATTTACGGAAGTTGTCGCCTAACCTGTTACCTGATAAGGGGTGCGGTCTAATGGTTGTTGAGTCTGTTCATTACATGGCTATCAAATCAAACACTTTATTGATAGTTTTAAAACATCTATTTAAATTTTTAAACAAATAAATATGATACTCAGATAAGTAACAGATCCTGCAAAGTAACGGCCATCGTTTATTCTTTTTTCGGTTTCGAAATTCTGATATGATTTAGGTTTAAAGCAAAAAAAAAATAATTCTTTCCGAATATTTCTTTAATTAGTAATACTTTCCTTGCATTTGAGTTATAATTGTTATACTCCTACTAATCTTCAATTAATTTGATTCTGTTACCTGGTTGCCTTTGTAGCTGACCGACTCCATTATACAGGTTTTTCGTATGTTTGTTGCCCGTTCTAAAAAAATTTTATTTTTTTTTACGATTGTGTTTGGTATGTTAGACGGCAGAACAAACTTGACTTGGCAAGTTTACACAAAAAAAATTCAATGTGCGAAATCTTAGGTAAGCTTAAATTGCGATTCTCTTCCTTTATATACCCGTTACTTATGGATATCAAGGGTATATTGTGTTGCAATGTCTGTAACACGGAAAAGAATTCATGTAACCGTATAAAGAATATATATTCTTGATCAGCAATGTTTTAGATCTCAGAGAGTATAAAAGTTAGCTACCAAATTTGGTACATTAAAAAATTCTACATCACCAATATTTTTTTTATAGAGAACTCTCTTTTTGGTGGTGAGAGCTCTCTTTTTATTACCACTTATCTTAATTAATCTCATCAAGATATATTTGCTAGTTACTGCAGATTTAAGACAATGCAATTGTCTAAAAGTATGAATTAATTTTTATACAGTTGAAAATCAGAATTTATAAAAAAAAATATTTATATTTAAATTCAGCAAGGGGTATTTCATAGTCGTTATATAATATGGTATTGTTATTTATATTTAAATTCAGCAAGGGGTATTTCATAGTCGTTATGTATTTTATCGTGCTATTTCTGTTGAAAGATTTATTTATTTGGTATTCCTGGTCATTCAAGGCAAGCTTAAAAAGTTTTTTCTCTGATTGCCGGATTTGTGTTTTAAACACATTTTATGTTTACATTTCTCTCGATCTCAATCTTTCTTTCTCTCTCTCTCTCTGCTGTGATTTATTTGTCAACAATGTTAAAAGTCTTCCTACTTTACCCACACAAGGCACTATGGTAAAAAAACTCGATATTTTGGCATAAACTCTAAATATAAAGGTAGACACTTGAAATTTTACATGTACTTTAGTTAAACTAATTTAGAATTTTGGATTTTTTTTTTTTTAACTTGGACCACGCCTTCACCTCCCTCTCCCCATACGACTATGCGAAAAAGTGAAATCAAATTGATAAAATATCTAAATATATAGCTAGAGGCTTGAAATTTAACACGAAGCTTACTTGTATTATTCTAAAATATATAATTTTAGTTGTTATTCAATTGGACCTTGTCTTCATCCTCCCTTCCTCCCCGACTAAGAAAAAAACTAAAAAAAAATTTTTTAAACTTAAATATAAAGCAATTTATTTTAAACTTTGAATGTTTGCTTATTAGACTAAAGTAGAATTTACAATTTTGTTTGTTTTTTAATTTGACAACGTTTTCACCTCGCTCCCCATATGAATCTAAGAAAAATACGAATTTTCAGCCAAAATTCACACCTACAACATGTCATTTTTCACGAAAAGGAACAAAATCGAACAAACGGGATTATTAACATCTGATTCTAGATGGTTTAGTTAATAACCTTTACTCAAAACTCTCGTACTAATTTGTGACGTTCTAATGTAAAGCTTAACGGAACAGGAACACATTTGTTAGTTTTTAGCTAAAAATACACATAAACAACACATTGGACAGTTGCACAATAAAACACAATTACTAAAAATCACTACTACTATCGTTTTTTAAATACCTTCATCAACTTTATCCATATTTAGCAATTTGTAATATGCTTCCGAAAAAAACACAATTGGCTCTCAAAGTTGCAATTATTTTTCCCGCGCTTTTTCAGTTCATGTGGCAACGCTCAATCAGCTGACTTTGAGCACGCATAAAACACTAAGGGTAGTCCCGAAAAATCTTTAAAAATCGTTTTTGGTTGCTTTGGACTTTTTAGATTTGGAAAATAAAAAAATTTTTAAGATACTGAACAAAATACAATTTGAGTTTATGCCAAAATATCGGACTTATTTACCATAGTGCAAGGTTGACTTTCACGCGACACTCGACGCTGAATTGCTTTGTTTCCTTTTTAAGTTTTCTACTCGTAATACACGTAATTCGAAATCGATTTCGATTTGCAATATGTGTGGTAATGTGAAATGATGTGCCACAAGGTTTCTACACACATTTGAGGTCTTTGTTAAACAAATCTTATCGCATTTGACTTGGTTTCCAATGGCAATTTCAAATACGCAATTGTAAATCAAATGCATATTGCTTTTATATATGTATATTGTTAGACTTTCCATGTAATTCTCATTTGCTTTTAAACTATTATTCGCGTAATATTTCAGAGATAAAAGGGTTGGAGAATTAAAGGATAAACCCAGATGTTTACATTAAATTAAAGTAGATATTCTACTGAGTTTTTTCATCACATGATTTAAACTGACAGCTTTCATATATGCATTAACCAGATCTCACACCATTCTGTTGCGTTTATGGAACAATTATCATTAATTTAAATTATTACTGCATAAATATTAATTTAAACAAAAATCAGTAGACGTTGCTGCATAATTATTCGCTGGTTAAACGATAGCCGTTTCAGGTTCTGCGCCATTTGCACAGCTGTATTCGAAATCTTAAATTTTATGAGTTCGAGTGTTATCGCGCAGTTAATGCAGGTTAATGTATTACAGAGGAATTGTCATAACAAACAAACTGTATCTAAAATTTGCGAAACTTAATGTGCCAGAAGTCATACAAATTCGTTTTTTGTTGATTGATATTAGTTTGGGGAGAACAGATTTCACCATTGATTTTTAAAACGTAACGTAAAGTTATTTTAATGTCTAAATACAGAAATTTAATAACTTACCCAATGTTCTTTATTGTTTTACCCCAAGTTTCTCCCGATATGTTCACCGAGTACAAAAGGTTTTCTGTAAGAAATAGAAAGAAGAACAAATATAGAATAACGATATCTCATTCATTTAACACTAACTTCTTTCAATCGATCAATCAAATGTCTGTATATAAATCCTTAAGTCCACTTACATCTGAAATTCTCGTAACCTACATTGTTTTTAAGCCCCAACTAAAGCAGGTGACCCAAATTTACGTAGTTCCATTACACTGACGTATTTCAAAATCGATTCTTATCACCAGCTTACGAAACTAAGTACTATAAATATTTAATTCATATTAGGTTGTATCTAAACTAAATAATAGTGAAATAGAATTCCAATCTAGACCATTTAATTGTAGAGCCTTTCTTATCGCGTGTTTGACTGATAAGCGTCGGTTAATGTGTACTATATATTATAGGGTAGAGACCCCAATTAGTAATTGGGGGCGTGTGAATCACTGTCAGCCTGGAAAATGGAACTCAACTGCAACAAGCTTGCAACAGTAATTGATAGCGACTCTATCTCGCTAAACCATTTGATTGATAAGATATGATTATGGAATATAGAGCAAGAATGTTTTAAAATTTGTTTATCTTGTTATCCAAAAAGCACTGTTTATAAATGTTCAATATTTTTCCTTATAACTTCCTGAAGATATATGATATTTTCTTGTATATATCGTTTTTGTACATAATCTATAAACATCAAGGCTTAACAGACGGTTCGCACATAAATCAGTTGTGCAAATAAATGATAAACATTCGATGGGTTTAAACAACAAATCAAGATTATTATTAAGTGGCATAAATTTCAAATTATTTTACTTAAATCCAGACGATAACTCACAGATTTAAATGCAACGCTTTGCCGCTCCTCTTGAAATGAGTAAAATATACAAAAAAAAGAAATCGAAAGTGACGACTATACCAAATCTGAGGATCATATCACGTCTCTGATATTTCATTTAAATATGCAATTTGCATGCATGTGCAATTTTTCATTTGTATTCACTGAAATGCGCATGAAAAATTAAATGAAAATAAAGAAGCAATTTCCTTATGTTATTTATTCTCCATATGGCTTCCAAGCAAGCCCCTCAGGAAACGTCCATAAAGTCTGGAATATTTAATTTATTACTCCTGAAATTATTTATATTCAAGACTTTTTATATACTATAATTCCCCAGAAAGAAAACAAAGGCGTTAAAATATTGTTTGCGTTTTTAAATGTGACAAAAAATTATTTTGTTAAATAAAAAAAAAACTCTATAGCAATTTACATAAATTATTAGAAATAATAATAGCAACAAGTGGGAAAAAAATAAAAATAGCCCAAGAAAATAAATAATCTGTTGAAAGCGCACAAAATGTATCTGTTTAAAATTGAAAGGCTCGTAAAAAAAAATCAACAAGTGAAAGCGCCAAAAGTAAAATAAACTCGTATCTATCTATAACTCAGCTGTTGGCCATCGAGCAAACATTTCGGCTAATTTATATTGTGTCTATAAGTATTTTATCTATGGCTCAAAATAGACAGCAGACGCTAAACTAAATAAATAAAAAAGTCACTTCAAATATGTACTTGGAGTAATTACGGCGTATCTTGACATCGATCGCAATGAACTATCGATATATTTTATGCTAGCGCACTTACATTTTTTAACGAATGAAAAATGAGCGACAGTTCATTAAATTTTACTATTCGCCTTCTTAAGCATATGCATATTGGATTTAATTTGATCAACATTCATTATTAATCCCTTGTTTTGTTTAATAAAATAAAAATCACAACAACAGCTACGAGCAATCGCAACGTATACTTAACACCAGAAATTGCGCATACGCAGCGTGGCATGTTCAAACTTTTGTGGCAACAGTTAACAGGCTTGCATTCAAATACATTCGTATCCTGTAAACCACGTTTTGAAAGCAACTTGTGTGCAGCTGCTAATTTATCAGCAACAACAACAACAACGAAAACAACAACTGAAATATGATTAACCGCAACTGCAGCAGCCCCAAAAAGATACAAAATGAATGTTGCAATCTATGTTTGCTGCAACAACAAGCGCAGTTGCAGCCAAAGCATTGCATGATTTTTCGAGTCATAATGAAACTGAAAGCAGGCAACAACAGTTGGCGTAAATTAACGTTAAAAAATACACTACAAGCCAGCTTTTTGGACTGTCGACTTGAGAGCGGGGGCAACAGAGAGGGAGAGAGGGGAGGAGAGACTGAGCTTACGAGCATTTAAATGTTTTGTTTCTTTATTTTGCATCTATTTTGTTGTGCACACCCCGATACACTGCCCAGTAGTCGTCAAATCACCACGAATCTCTAACAGCCCAGCCCCATATCCATTTCATGGCGAGGAACTTGTAACACAGTCATTATAAACTGGACAACAACAATCTGTCGGCCTTGCTGCTTTATAACTGCATTTGGGGCCAGGTGAGTCTGGGCTTTTAAATGTTTGCCGTCATTTTGTCGCAAACTTATCCACATCTACATGAGTAAATCGCGTTAATTTGATTTTTAATGCCGTCTAATGATAGCATAAAGGAAATATTAGTAAATAGTTTTATTGTTATTAGAAACAAAACAATTTTATTAATTTTTAAATATAAATTAAAAATATATATATTATTAGTTTATACATTTTTTAGCTTAGTTTCTTTAGAAATAATTTTATTTCAATGTTCATTAACAGAGTATATACTTATTTCTGTATTAATCGGTGAACCGTTTTGGATTTATTTTATTTACACAATTTAACGAAAGCTTATTCTTTAAATAGTAAGACTACTGTGAAGATTTGAGATTATTGAATTGAATATGAATTCATTCGTATTTCTTAGAAAAATTGCCAATAATACAGAAATATATTTGCAAGTTTTAACTTGTAACAAAAGCTAAAATTTTTGTAAATAATTTTGAAATATTATCGTACGCTTGAAATGATTTTGGTGTAATTATTTAGTAGAGTGCATTTCTTTTGGCCGCCTCGCAAGATCGCAAGTGATCGCGAGTACGCCTACTTTTTACATCATTGATTATGTGGGCAATCTAATAATGGCTGCAATTCGACTTTAAATTACTTTTTATTTAACTGCAACTACGAGGTAAAGTAAAGAAGTAAAGTGCGATGGTGGAGAGGGGGTATTGGATACGAGTATCTCGTTGCATGTTTTGTGGCACGCTTCGGTGACTGCCCCTGCGTTTATCGAATCGCTCGGCTTGAACTGAACGTATCTGGAAATGCATTCAGCATTGAGAGTGTGATTGAATTGAAGGTAGAAAAAAATAAAATACAAATAAATAACTGACTTTATTTAATATTTAGAGACCAGCTACAGTTACTCACACTTGTAGATACAAACATTTTTGAGGCATTACTTTGGCATCCGTAGGCGTTGTTGTCTGTTCGCTGGGCTTTTGAGTGTCAAGAACTTGTCTTGGCCATAAAAGAGAAACTGGCAGATATGTGCACCAAATGCACCAACAACTTACAACTGCCAACTACCAATTGCCAACAATTTGGTTGCTCGCTGTGGTTGTTGCTAAAGTTCAACCAGTTTCTTGGCCAGCCGGGTAGCGACTTTTATGGTAGCTTGCAGACATCAGCAAAACCAAGAAATTTCTGTCAATGCGCAGGTTGAAGTCATGGTTATACCTAGGCCATGGTTGACTATAGCAATTTAAGGGCGAGTCTACTTTCAAGTCAGCAATCAAAATCAAAATTACATGTTACGAGTATTGTTTTATATTTTTTTCAAATATCAGTTTATTTCATTCAATAAAACTAAATATTCTCCCGCAATTTCAGATTGAATATTCGTATTCGCTTAGTGCTAAATCTAAATATGAAGACCTGCATAACAAAGCATAAAAGAGTCAATAAACCTCTTAACATCATCATCTGGCATAATCAAAACAGAAACGCCAACAAGACATAACAAGTTTAATATATTTATAAGGCTGATTCTGTTTCTCTACTCCAAATTCACTGAGGACTGACGCAGTGAAGCATTGCGAGGCGAGAAAATGCTGAAAAATGGCGTATAGTAAAAAAAAAACAAGAAACAATCTAGAAAAGCATAACAAAGAGGGGCAGCTCAGATACAAACACGCTCACACATACATATAGATATATATATAAATAAGTTAAGTAAGTACGAATAAGTACCTACGATAAAGCAAGACGAGTCGACAATGCGCCTATGAACCTGGCAACCGGTTCTCGACTCTAGAGTACAAAACCAAATAACAAAACTTGAGCTTGAGTATCCATAAAGCAAACAGGCGACAGCAGCGTCGACCGCTTCAAAGGGCAGTAGATGTAGATACTTGTGAAGAAAATCGAGTTTTAGAAGCTGCTGGCCAAAGCCACAAAAAATAAAACAGGTAGATGCACTCCAGCTTCGTGGACGGGAGTAGGAAATGCCGTAGCTCAGACCAAAACAAAAAGTTTACACTTGCACAAAATTATTATCCCGAATTGGGTTTAAATTTCAGTAAAATATTACTAAAAACAAAATTGAAAATAATACTTTATTTTATATTTATAATAGCAGTAGACAAAAAGTGAATTAAATATTTAAAATTAAACTAGAGTCAAAATTATAAATTGACTATTAAAATGTAAAATATAAATAAAAAACTGAAAATTGCAAATGATTTCAATATTATTTTTATAAATAAAAATGAACAAGATATTTCAGCAAGTTATTTCTTGTAGTTTTAGGTCATAACAATAAGTGTTTGTTTGAAGCCTTTTTGGTCAATGGCTTTCGCTGTGCTAAGATCAACAGCAGCTGCCGAAGAGCCCTTCGTCTCCGTCTCTGTCTTCGTGTTTGTCTTCTTCTTCATCGACGTCGTCATTATCATCATTCATTTTTTATGGCTGAGTGCCTGCCATGCAGTTAGCTCTGATTGTTTACAGCTGCCGTCGCGAGGCGCAGACTGTGGCTTCCAAACTGGTTTTGCCAGACCCGGTGCAGGTCTCAATTCTCGGCCCAAAGGCGTCGCACAGCTGTTGGCCAGGTCCAGAAATTTAATATGCTCCACGCAGGATACAGACACCCAACCAACGGGGGACGGACACGCACTCAAATTGCTCACTGGCTGAGCCACTGGAGCTGAAGTTGCCAGCAGACAGGAGCAGTGGCTGCGGTTTGACCTAAAACTTTTTGAAGACATCACCGCCGCCATTTCAAATCCATTTCGACCCATGTCCCACGTCTTGCGGCCCACGTCGCATTTCAAAATGTTGAAATTTCAAGCTGGCCCAAAGCACTGTTAGTTCAATTCTTGTCTCGTCGATTTGCGTCTCTGTTTTTGTTTAGCTTCTCCTCTAGATACCCTTCAAGGTGAGTACTATTAAATATTTACACTACCGATCGATTCTCAGATACTCGATCTTGCTGAATTTTTTACTTTAGTTTTTTATTTTATTATTTTATTGCAAGGGTATTAAAAATTCGTTATCTCCTTATTTTTTTTAATTCAATTTATATTTCCTTGTGTTGGTCTTGTTGCAACTCATTATTTTGCGGTTGAAGAAGTTCGTTCTGGGACTGGGGCCCAATTTCTGTTACGGCGTTGAAGTTAATAAATAACTTCTTTTTTTAAAAAACGGCATGCGATATACATACATACAAATGTATACGTTGCTGGATATGGTATAATCTCTGTGCAATTAATATGCTTCTGTATGTATGTATGACTGTTGCTTTAGTCAGATTTCAACGAGTTTTGGAGGTTGTGAGCTGACGAAGTAACTCAAGATGACTCTAAATGTTTTCTGTCGGTCAGCAGGAAAATTAAAGAAACTAACGGATTTTATCATCAATCTCATCCTTTAAGGAAATGCTCATAACAGAATATGCAAATAATTTGTTTATTTTTTGTATAACTGACATAGAAGGTCTTTAAGCATTAAGACAATCAATCTTAGTCAGATAACATTTAAAACCTAAGCCTACGCTCTTGACTTTAATTATTGCTTATTTATAATTATCAATTATAATTACTGTATTTTTTACGTTTTGCATTTATAATTAATTTAACAAATGTACAAGAGTTAGGAGAAATGTACTAAAAAATCAGGTTTGTTTATGAAATAACAGGTGTATTCAGCTATTTTATATGTATTTTGCTATAATAGCGTTAACAGATTCAAAAATTAGGCTAAAGTTATCATAAATAAAGCAAATAAAACTAAAGTACTATTAAAAATTTAAAGAAAGACCTCTATTGGAAATTTCTACATTTCATTTTCAAGGTTTTTCTATTCAATAATTTCTCATTGGTAAGAGCAAAGCCCTAAAGTGCAATGTCAGTGGGGTCCAAGTTCAGTTTAACAGCGCATTAAACAACTCGTCAACTGAAAACAAAATTCCTAATAGAAAATAGAAAATAAAACAAATAAAAGTGCTAAAGCTGAGAGTGATTTAAAGGAACATACTCATTAGCCCTATTAAAAAAAAGGTGATATCAGAATATGAAGTAGCTGACCAAGAATAAGTGCTGTTTATAAGGTTGGGATCCCTTTGTCTGTTATATACATTGGCAATAGGTTGATATACCCCTGCTAGCTTCAGGTACTGAGTATGTAAATCTAAACCTAATGCTTCCATAGGTGGTGCTACCCACCCAACAACAATGTGAGACGCCTAATTAAGTTGTGTCGCCAACGTCAGCAATAGATCTGTGACTCGTTTCGCCCAAAAAATGCATTGAATAATGATTCAATAAATAATATTAAATACTATTTATATGTATGTACGTTTTACAATGATTTATTGTGGGCAGACAGACAAAAAAAGTGTTTTTTTTTTTAAGTAAATTTTAGTTGTTGGCTTTTTCATCCATTAAATTTAAATCGAAATTATAAGTTAATCTACAATATATTTTTTTTTAAATTTCCAAGCTAAGTGGCAGATCCGATATCAAAATTTCAATTCATTTTCAGCCGAATCTTTATTCAAATTTCAATTGCTGCGCCTCGTCTAGACTGTGGCTCAATGAAAAAATCGCTTGCAAAGCTGTCAAGGTATCAAGACTTAATTACAACATTTGTAAATTGTAAATTAAGCTGGCTAATTACATAAGCCACTTGAGTCTAGAATCATTCAGTAAAAGTGCAGATGATAATTACTATAGAGAGAAATACTGAGTCACTGTCTGAGATACACACACTGAGAAAGAGAAGGAGAACGACAAGCTTTATAATTAAAATTTAATAACAACTCTTCAAATACTGCGATTTCACTTTTCATGAATATTACTTTTATTTTTTCCCTATTCGATTGCCTTATAGACTTGACCCAGTTTTAAGCAAGTAGCCAAGTAGTTGAAGAACTTGTGAGAATCATACATTGAAAATGAATATTTGCTGTTGATGGTAAATTACTCATCAGCGCACGCCCTCATGCGTGAGTATCTGACGGATACAAACGTTTGGCAGGTGGTAAAGCAGCCGACCAAGACCTAATTTTCACATGACAAAAGGAAAATTGTTATCATCTTGAACTGGCATATTGAGTGTCAGTTGTCGTTTTAATAACAAAAGACACAGACAAAGGTCTCAACGACAATTAAAATATATACATAAATAAATGTATACTTAGTTCCTTCACATTTGAATGACCTTAAAAAATACATGCAAAACTTTTTTGGACATATCCGCCCACTGGCTGACGAAGTGCGACAAGTGCTAAAACCACCCACGAAATTGGGAAAGTTTTCTATATGTATGTGTGCTGAAGGTCTGGCAAATTTTGAACTGACAGCTGACAAGCCCGTAAGTACTGCTATCATGTCACAATATCGCAAAGTTTTATAGTCTTAGAAACTGCATTTTCAGGGTGGGCGTTTTTTGATTTTTAGATTTTTATCTCAGCTCTGAAGAGACTAGTGTGACCTCAAGCTTTGCATATTATAACTGAGCACAAAATTTTGTTTCTTTAATTCTTTTATTCTTTATTTCTTGTTAATTAAATAATTTTGCAGAGTGTGCGTGGATGTCGCTCGACTAATCAATTTCAATTGAAGGTGTCGGCGTGGCACTACGGTTAAGTGATCTATTGAAGGCCTAGAGGCCTAGTAAAAGAATAGCAACTGACGTAGGCGCAATAATTATACTATCCACTATGACAGCTCATAGAAGGTTGTATGAAATAAATGCCTAGCAACAGTAAAATGAGATAAATGTGTAACAATTGTATAAAATTATCAATTGCATTAAACCTTTTTTTATTATATTATCATCAGTTTTTACTCACCGAAACTGCAAAGGGAAAGAGAAAGAAAGAGAGAGAGAGAGAGAGAGAAATGGTTAGAGTTTAGTCATAACGTGTTTGGTTAAGTGCAATAAATTGCTCATAACTACACATGTGATTAAGTTCTCAATAAAAAGTTTCAAGTGCAAAAGGAAATGCCATTTAGTTGTACTACTACTTATTTAGTATTTACTTGATAATTGAGTTGGTCAAAAGGTGTCAAGAAGTTTTCTATACCAATTTTATTTGTGTGTGATTATAATATATTCGGTATGAATTTGTAAGATTTTATCAATAAAATTTAACTTTTCAGCTGACATAACTAACTAAATTGAAATTATAAAATTGCAATGATTTTTAAAACGAGAAATAATATAAGTGTTTTGCGAGTGACTATTCATAAATCTGAACATTTTTATATATTTTTTTATATTAATTTTAAAAGTATGAAGTTCCCACAATCTCAGCAACAAGTCAAACAACTTTATGAAAACTCTCAAATGCAATTTTAGCATATTTCGCCATCTAAAACTTGTTTAGCTACCCAATGAAACGTTTTGTTAGCTTATCTATGTATATTTAAATTACCAGTTTTTAGGTCTTTCGATATTAACTACAATACGAGAATATATTTATCTAACTAATTGCTTAGCTTAATCACTTATGTATCATAAACATTGCCTGGAGTCGCCAAAGATAAGCGCAAGTAAAAAATTGATAAGCAAACGACCTCGTCGAGAATATCGTATAGAAATTTTGAATTAAACTGGCAGATCAAATGCCTGGGAATATTATTACTTCCTATGTACAATGTATGTAGATAATCAGATGAAAAGTTGTTACTGTAGTTGTCGTTTAGGGTAGATCAAGAAACCCTATAACTACACACGCAATCAAATCGTGAGTGGAAGCGTTTTGTATCAGCTAGACAATTGTCGGAAGATATACGGCAAGTGATGCCAGAAATTGTGACGCACATCGGAGTAGTAGGGGAAGCGAGGGAGAGGGGAATAGTGAGAGAGGGAGACGTGTCGTCAACAGTTCTCGTAGTGCTAAATTTAAGCACAATACACGTGTGTATATGTTGTGTATATAGATGAAGACATAATGCCGCCTGACAACCGATTATAATTGTTGTTTATAAACCACCTCATCTTAAAAGTTCACTTCCCTTTGTTATTCCACTTTTATTAAGTAATTTTATTTAAAGTTGTACTTGATTTGATTGTGAATACTATTCCAAATTCCCTCTAACTCTCTATATATCTCTCTTGCTATTGTTATAGGACCAGTTACACCTGTTTGGAGAAAGATTCATCCGTCGCTTCATTGGAATTATAAATGTTTCATCACATTTTTGCGGAAACATCAACATGTTAGTGTTAATTCGTTATCTCAGAGGTTATTTCTGGGGGTCTTCCCTGATCAACAATTTGTGTGTCACATTTTGATTTCATTGCTCTTTGATAAGGTTTTTTGTGTCGTTTTTCGACATTTTTTTTATGGTATTCTTTATTGATATTTGTTTTTATTGCGCAGCCAAGAACTTTGATACTTGAGTCCGGTTCATGCTCACTAATCTCTTTGATAACTCGGAGGAGCGTGTGCTATTCATTCAATGTCTAAGTACTGAAATCGAACGCAATCATTAAGTGTATTTATATATTTATTTCAAGACACTCAAGTCAAGATTTTTTACCAAGATTTTGTACTTCAAGTGTTGAGATTTAATGGCAATGACCTAGTCAATAATATTTTAATGGTTCTCGAGAATCGCGTTATTATTTGGTAATTAATTTAGATTATGATTTCCAGAGAGAAAAAAGTTCAGTTATAAGTTGAATAAAACTGCTTGAATATAATCTCGATAGGAGTTTAAAAACGTTTTGTAAATGTAATGTAATTTTTGGAATGATCTCAGTTAGCTGAATAAAATAACTGTCAAATGTATCACAGAGTATTTAATTTTATTATGTTTATTGGGAAGTTTAAATTATACAAAATATATATGACTGGTTTATTACCACAATTATTGCCAAACTTTGGCCTCTTCTTGAGGGGTTTTTGTTGTCTTAACGGCACTTTGGCCACTTGTCTCTACATATTTCTCTTGCTCAGGTAATTCCTCAAGCATTGGGCAGCCGAAACTTTTCTGCACATCATAAAAATTGCGCAAATAGCAACAAAAATAAATACTTATAGTAATAACATTTTAAGTCCGTTAGGAAACGGAGCAGTTAAGGGGCACAAGTGGGTTACCATTTTTTTATATGATACTTCAGCGGGACCATAAAAACAAAAGAAGAAAACCACATAAACAGAGATATGTATATATGTATGTGTGTATATGTATGAATAACCAAATCACACCTGAGGGCATCCAAATTGTGTCACTGTGAGTGCGTAAGCGAATGTCTTGCAGAAAGGAAAACTAAATTTCATTAGAATTTCTAAACAGGTCAGAAAATCTCATTTCGTGCATTTGCATAGCCATCAACATAATGAAATGAAAGAATTTCAGTTTTATGATAATGCAAAATTCCATGAAATCCAATCAGAATCCTGAACTTCAAAGAGCGCAGTTGCTTTCAGAGTTTCACAGCAATTAGCTTTTAAACACATCAATAGTTTGATTGAAATGGAAAGCTTAACTAAATCCAAATGCAAAAACGTGCTGCAAATTGATTACAAAGAAATGATTAATAATAGTGCTTCAAAGTCAGACAACAAACAAAGCATTGATTAGCCAGTAAATAGCCAAAGGGGGGTCAACAACAATCCCAAACACTATAGAGAAAGAACAGTTAGTTATCTGTCAGATGATGAAAAATTAATACTCTTTCAAAATATTTATTTTTAATTTTTATATTTAATTTTAAAATATAATAATTATCAATTATATTAAAAAAAATAAACATTGCTAATTCGAGACGAAGCAACTAATTTTGAAATGTTTACGTGTTCCAGAAAACAACTCTTGAAAGTGTATAAAGAAAACAAAAGAATCTGCGAAATACGCTAAAATTTCACAAAAGCTACAATTTGTATCTAAAGATCTAACAGCATCTATGCTAAAGTTTATATATGTATATGAGCATCCACAAGAGTGTTGTGCGAATGTGTGTGTGAGTGTGTGTGTTGGCATGACCGAGCTGTTTGTTGTTGGTTGTTTCTTATCGTTTCTCGACTGACTTAAATCTTCAATCCCCATTGTACACGAGGCTGCTCATTAGCGACCGAAGAACGCGATTGGCAGCGATATCGATGGGTTTATAAATTGGTTGTTAGTTATTTTGATTTCATTTTGTTCCTTCTCAAATGAGCAAAAGTTTCACCATTTCTTTTCTACCTGTGCAACTCATATTGATTCTGCTCTGAATTTTAAATAATTTTGAATATCAATTGAATTTGAATTGCAGATATTTATCATAAGGCATTTAAATATTATTTGTGCTAAAAAATTAAAAGAAAACGTAATTATAAAATAATAAAACTAAAATCTGTAACCCAGCAGATAGTCTTATCTATAATTAACATCAATAATATTAAAATTTTTTTATATTTTATTTTTAAAAATCGGAACCCACCTTATCTGCCTTTTTTTGTGGCGCTACGAAATTTGTTTATAAACAAATCAGCAACAAACAGAAATAAATACAAAATCTATATGAATTTATATTTAGAATGAATTTTGCATGAATGAGAGCTGAACAAAAATAAAAATATTCAACAATTTGTATTTAAAATGATACAATACGTAATAAAAAGATACATATGCATATATTTGTAAATTATTTATTTAAAGTGTCATCGTACTCGACAATATGTTTATGAACAATTAATTGATATTGCACTTAAAATCAGCTGAGATGACTGATAAGATTTACGACATTTGAACGTGTTTCAGTGTCAGAAATAAATATCCAAAGTAATAAATATTATTAAAAAACATTTGTATATTTTTATTGTTTTTCTTGATATTCTTTAAATGAAACTTTATTGTTATTAAATGTAACTACATGATTTCTATAAACTCCCCCTTTTTTCTTGTTTGTTTTCATTTCGATTTGCCATTTTTCGTTCGTTAAAGGATTTGAATACATATCCTGCACACACACACAAGCAAACATTCACTTTGTTTTTGGGATGCTGCATAACTCTCCCAAACGTACGCTCTCTGTATTGCACTCCCTTTAACCAACTCTCGCTCTCTCTCTTCCCTGAGCGCAATGAGTGACAAAAGAAATTATATTCGCATTGTTATTGTTGTTTGGTGGATGCATGCAGACGAATGATTACAGTCTCTAACTGCATCTGCATGCATATGTATGTATGTATGTATGTATGAGTGTTTGCGTATACACCTTTCAACCACTGGCACACACAACATAAAATAAAAATGACAAGAACGAACAAGATATAAAACATGTGTAGACACTTTTACTCGTACCTTATTATTATTTTTATGATTGTTGTTGTTCTTGTTTTAGATGCTGCTTTTTATTGTTGTTTCTTGATTCGAATTGAAATCGCTCGAATTTGTTGTAATTGCACAACAAAGGAACACTTTTAATTTTTACTGTTAAACTGTTAAACACTTTTGTAATAAATACAAATTATTTATTAATTTTTTTATGCCGTTAGATTTTTTTATTATTTTTTTTATTGCTTGGATTAATATTTGATTGGTTCGCTTCTTTAGCGTTTCATTCAAAAAATTTTTTGCGCGTCGTCGCGGTGTTTTTGTTTTACCGTTGCAATTTCTTGAACAAATTTCACTTTCAATTTTTGACAGATTTCTATTTAAACTGCATTCAAATAATTTATGGACGCGTTTTATTGAATCGATTTAGAAATGTGCGCCTGCAGTTATTTTGTAGGATGCTGCTGCCGCTTCTCTCACAATTCAAATCAACAATGCGTCAAACGAACGAACTAACGAACGAACGAGTACAAAACAAATGAAAACCTTTGGACAAATTGAAAGTAAATTTCAAGTTTCCGCTCCACACAACCGCACAGCGCGAACAAATTTTCTGAACTGAAATCCAATAAGAGTCTGGCAGCAGTCAACGCGGCAGAGACAGTGGCAGCGACAGCGGCAGCAGCTGCAAGCTACGGACAAAGGCAAAAGAAAAAAACAAGTAGAAACAAGTTAGGAGAAGAGCACGACTACAAAAATACTCTGTAAATGTATTTATTTATTTTTGTAGCTGTTCAGCGATTTTGATTTTTTTTATGGTTGTGTGAGGTGGAATCTTTAGATCTAATAAACTTGTCTTTTATAAAACTTTGGCAAAACTAATCAGAATAACGTCATAATCAAATTACATAAATACATTTCCATATTACAGAGTATAGCCGAAAGCAAACGCACAAGCAACAACAATGAAAAGTACAGCTCAGCACTAACAAAAGTACACAAGCACTGCAAAGACAACGATGGAGCCAAAGCGCTACAGCGAGAGAGACAAAAAGCGTGAGAGCAATAACAGCAATGCAGCAACAACAACAACGCAACTCAAAACAAAAGTAAACACAACGAAAAGCCAGCACAACATAATTGAATGAGAGGAACAAGCTAAAAAACGACATGGGGTGAGAGAGAGAGATATAGAGGTAATGAGAGAGTGCAAAGACTTGCGTGTGGGTGAGTATGCAGAGTTGCGTATGCGTGTGTGTGCCTTTGGAGATTTTGTGACGACACACAAGAGAATACTGTGACATGAAACATATTGCAAAAATGTGTATGGTGAAATATAATATTAAGTATTATTATTAAACAACCCCTAAGGTCAATAATGAATGTCTATTAAATTACTTCAACGAAATCAAGCAATAAAACCCGCATAAATATGACTGATGAATATCGAAATTCCATTGAACTAACTCATTGTTTTGGACTTCATATGGGCAGTTGAATTTCACCCCTCGAGTGCCGATAAATTACCATTGAAAATATTGCACTGATCACCGCTGTTGGGAGAAAAGCAAAACTGGCAGTCTGGCAACGCTTTAAGCGCCACTTGGAGCAAAGTCAATTTCATCTGCAAGTCACGTATACAAACACACACACACATAAGTCATGCGCAGCTCTCTTGTTATTGTTTTGTCTCTGTCTTTGCTGGAGAGCAAGCAAGAACAAAATATAATCACAGCGAACAAATTCAAACGCAAAGCTTGCAGCTCATTCGCTCTCATCTCTCTCTCTCTCTCTCTCTGTCTCCAGCTGTTAACAGCGCCGCGTGTGGTGGCCTTAACAGAGCGCTGTAAATAAACAGTGACGCTTAACATTTAATTAATTTATTTAGTTTCACAATAATTAAATTAAAGTCAGCAAAAAAAGAGAAAAAATGGGAAATTAACTGATAATGCGAATGAAACATGAGGCAACCCAACTGTGCGTCAATCTGCAGGAATTTATTCTTATCAAAACCAAAGAAAAGAAACAAGATTTGTTTATTCCAGTTGGAACATATGGAACAGCTGTTGTCAACGACCTAAAACTGCAAAAGCAGACAACGCCAACAACAACAACTACAATATAAACAAGAAATCAAAAAAAGCTCAAAAAATTACAAGAAAATAGAGAACAGTCTGGGGATGTGTTTTGAATATTTATCATATAGAGAGAACTGCTGCCAACAAGTCCAAACACTGACGATATTATTATTTAAAATGGTGTCGAAACTGACCATCACACCCAGATAGTTAAAATGTATCTGTATCTGAACAGGATAGATAAAATCTTCAGATTAAGTCTTTGGTTTTCTAGTTTTGAAGAAATATTTTAATAACATTTATTTATTTTCAAAAATCAGGGAATAATAATGGAATAATAATGAGAATCGAAAACCGAAACTTTTTTACAGATTCGATTTCTGTACGTTTTAAAAAAAGTTGAGATTTGGTTTCTCTTCGACATAATTTTGAAAAATTACTTAAAATTGAAGTTACATTTCCATATCTGCTAATTTATTTTAGTCTGTTTCAACATTTAAAATATTTTTTAAACCGCAGAGTTTTTTAGGGTTGTACAGTAAACGATATTTGTTTCGGTTTGATTTCCTGCTTATAATATTATTTTATTGTAGTTTACAAGGTGCACTTTATAGCTTATCATGTGATTTTTTTAGAATATTAGTATTGATACTTAATAAATACCTTAAAAATCAATTTAAAAAAATCTTAATTTAATTTTTTTTAAATTTTCTTTTTTATCTTTCCCAAACAATTACGTATTTCCACCATTTCCACACACCCACCTTCATCCACGCAACTTCAACTCACGTCCCACATTGAATCTACATACATCGGGTACACGCATTTTGAATGATAATTTTGGAAAAAAAAGAGTAGAAGTATGAAGAGAAGTAATACAACTTCTATCACGAGAGCAGCCCACATAGGCGGACTGTTGGCACTTCTTCCAACAGCTTTTATGACAGGAAGAAATCCATCAACACGATTCTTCTGGCCGCCACCAGAAGAGATTTTCCAACAAAAATGTTGAAAGACACGAAAATGTGGTTAATGAATACCACGCATATTTAACAAAATTCTGAGTCTACATTTGCTAAGATTTGTTAAAATTTTGAGGCTGTTATCTAAATAATAATTAATTGGTAAACCTGTTTTTTGTTTTCTTTTACAAGTATTATTGCAAAGTTAATACACCCGTTTTTAGCATTTCCAAAATACAGGGTGTAAGAGAAAAAACTTGGAACAAAAGTTGCATTTAACACTCGCTTTCTTTGCGAGTCATCGTGTAATGTGGCTTCAAGGCCCGCAGCTAAATATTATTACATTAGGCTAGTTGTTACCCCCTCCACTGTTCCTGTGCCACGCCCCCTTTATCTTGGCACTAACCCGACGCATCGTTGGGCGTTGGGCAAACATTTTACACTGTCACGGGAAATTGTTTGTTTAACATGCGCGGTGCGTTTAAAATTACATGATGAGCCGCATTTATCAAAAAAGAAAAAAAAATACAACATAAAGTAATCAAAACACAGCAGAGCAAAGAAAAAAAGGAAAACGCAGAAACAAGACAGAAGAAAACATTTCTGCACATTGTCAGAGGTCTAGAGTCTTCCTCCATGTCTGGAGTCGTCTTCGTTTTCTTCAACTCCGTGTAGAGTCCTACGCAAGTTTATTGTCTTTGTGTGCGTTTCTTTTGATTATATGAATATACAGACGCGTATATTTAGCTGCATCATGACTTCTGGGGTCGTCAACGGGGTCTTCATTCAATCGACCGGGAGCAGTCGTCGCCGATTCTCGATGCTCGAGTCTCGATTCTCCTGCACTGGGCAATCATTGGCGTTGACTTCCCACTCTGTCTGGGTCGCTGTCTTCTGACCTATGCTGATTTCTTGGAAAGAAATTATTGCATCTCTTATAGACCATCATTACTCGAGACTCTAGACTTATTTTGCTTCTGAATCGACTCTTTAAGTAGCCACCTACGCGAGTTAAGCTTCGTTTAATTGAACTGCGATGGGAAACTAAACTGACACTTGAAGAACTTAAATTATATTCCCTTTCAAATTCAAGTTAAAACTAGGAAAATTTGATAGTGAGAGGAGTATTTATAAAGCAAGTTACTGACGAATATTGAGAATAATAAAGAATCTTGAAACATTTTTCTTTAAATATCTAATGGCGAAAAATGTTTTAAAGAACAAGTTTTTTTAATATTCAATTAATATGAAATATCTTCAGAATTAAATAATAATAAATAATAACAGTTAAATAATAAAAAAAAAAATGTAAACAAATTAACAATAAAATACAGTGGCTCACAGCTTATTTGAATCAGCATGTAAAAAATCTAAACTAATAGAGATATCAAAATAATTTAATTGAAGGTTGTTAGTACAAAAAATATTTGATCAATGATTTAATGATAAATCAATTGCTTTTTTAGCCTTTCAGTCTTAAATTAAACATAAGACATAATTTATTTTAATTTGTCAAATGTCTACAAGATTTCTAGTTGACGAATCCAAACTTAATTCAATAACTTTACGAACATTTCTAAGCCATAATGAGGCACAACGTTTGACTTGATTAGAGTAGTTCAACAGTTAGGCGACATTGTCATGCCAAGAGATCAAAACCCCAGGCTGTAAATTTTAAAGTAATAAGATCAATTTCATATTTTTTCAGATAGTGTTGGTTGCCTGAGATGAAAGTACTTTCCGGACTTGCAGTGTCGACAATTAATCACAAAGAATATAAGTACAAGCACTCGCAGCATGTGTCAGACATAAAGGGAGGGGGCTGATTCAGGCCCATAATTACCACTGTTGGACCTCAACCTCCTCTTCTTGCCCTCTCCCTGACTGCAATTGAAAAGTTGATCAGAGTTGGCGGACTTAATCGGCTTGCAAGACGTCGAGATAAGGCCTGACTCTGAGTCTGAGTCTGTGTCTCTGTCTTGGACTTACAATCAAGTAACGGTTAATGTACGCATAAATTAATTATTTCACAAGACAGAAGTTACAACAGCCACGAGATCTGGAACCCAGACAAGGGCGGGCGGAACGTAAAGAAATCAAATGTCAATTAAAAGCAAAGCCACATCAGAAATATGTTCAAATGTAAACAAAAGATCAAATTGTTGCCGATAAGGCGTGGCTCCAACTGCTCCTAAGTATGTGGGCATGCATGTACACACACACACACATACATATGTATGTTTGCCTCTCCCGAGGGTTTTACGACTTTCCTTCACATCAAATGTAAACAGAATTTCTCAAGTGGTTTTCGAACTTCGAACCGGTTACCCACCAAATGAATCAGGAGCCGTGACAGCTGTGCATCAAAAAAACAATCCCAAGACGGGGTCAATCATCGTTTCGCTCTGAGGTTAAAGACCATCAACACAATTTACACAGCATTTGAAATTGTTCAAATAAATCATACGATAGTGTTGGAAGTTTTTAATTTGTGGGAAAGATCTTAAGAGTAAGAAAATCTGAGCAGAGCTCATAATGAGACCCACTTGATTAGCTTGTCGAATTTTTATAACTTGCAGTGTAATTACAAGCTTGACTAGCAGTTACCCTGTATTTGTTTTTACTAGTGATGCAAATCCAAATGATAGATTAAGTTTTGAATCGAAATGTAACAATCGTCAAAACAAAAAAAAAATATCGTAAAAAAATGTACTTCACTTTTGACCCGATAAAATCGATTTGTAAATTTTTCGATAAATTTTTTCAGCACTAATTTTGAATAAAACAAATTTGATATAAACTATGTTTCCAATTTAATTAGATTGAGCTGAAATTCTCTTATAAAAAATATACAGCCCAAAATATTAAAATCGTCACAACAAAATTGATTTATACATTTTTCGATTGGTTTTTTTGCATAGCTAGTGCTTATTATTCTATTCATTACTCTATTATTCTGAGTATTGCAGAATATTAAGTATCCAGAAATATGACTTAAATCGTAAACAATCAATCTAAACACAATTAAACCAATTCATATTCTTCATTACTAGCCCATTTACAGAGTATATGTACATACCACCTACTTTCAATGGTAAGTGGCTTTAAGTGGATCTGGCAACAAATGTAATTCGATACGGAGGAGCAGGAAAAAAGAATCAGCAAACGTCGCCGACTTCGCCACACACAACGTCGTCAAGCATGTGGGTGTGGCATAGAGGAAGATAAATACAAGGGGACAAGAAAGGGGAAACGATATAGAGGAGTTGTGAAAATTGCCGCATCGTATCCCCCCTCTTCCCCATGGAACGATATCGTCTAGGCAACTTTGATACGATTTTTTACGACTCGTTGGAATTGCAAATTGAGCGAAAAAAGAAATTATTTTCATAACGCAAATTTCATTGTGTGTGGAGCATGTTCCAGTTCTACCCTATAGAACAGTTCGTTAAGTGGAGTCAAACAAAGCAACCAGAAACTAATCTTACTTAGTTTACGGCTACGGTTTAGTTTTTAATGCACATGGTTATATTAATTTTGTTAAATCACTGCGGACGGCAGTCCGCGCTAGTGACGAAAGCAGCACGAAGGGTGCGAAGGCGACTAGCATATATACACAGGAAGAATGGAAAATTTGCTATGACTGTCCGATCAGGTCGAGTTATATACCGATCGAAAGGTATTAACTTAACTTACAAATGTGCATACTAAGACTTTTAGAAACTCTCCTGGTTCGTGAGATAAACAGGTGTAAGTGGGAGGGGAAAAATTTAAATTATTGGAGCTAATGGGGCCGTTGGAGCCTTTTTGAATTTTCTTTGAATTTTTTACAATTTTCATTAAAAATATGCGTCGAATGACACCTCGATCATCGAAATCGGACAACTGGTTCGAAAGATAATTAATTTTGAAATTTTTGGTGCCCTTCTCAAAACGAGATGAAAAGTCAGTCTGTTTGTTTGTCTGTTTGTTTGGATCAAATCGTAAATTTAGCTTAAAAGTTTGAATGAGGACTTGTTCCCGATCAAAAATCTAGAAACGTTTGTTCTACGACTTTTTCGAAAAAAAGCTAGTTTAGCGGGAAATCGCTAAAAACCGTTAAAATTAAAACCCCTATAGCATCCAAACGATATGAGCTACAGACGTGATCTATGTATTGTTGGAAAGGTATTTTGAAGGGCTTTTAGGCAAACCTTCAAACTTTTTTTCTAAAGTGCATAGGTAAAAATCAACAGGTGAAATAAGATATTTTGTCCCAGATTTTGGCGGTTTTTGAGAAAACGCTGCCTACGATTTTTTTAAATTTGCAATATGTTTGAGCTTGTAAAATTTCGCGTTTTTTGATATATCATTTATAAATTTATGTTGATTGGTTTGGAAGATATAACCTATTAACTGAATATATACGTTTTACTTTGAATTGAAATAGGACAGCAGCAGCAATTACATTTGACTAACAGTCCAGTAACAATTAAATCTATAATTAGACGACCGTTCTTAAAGATCGCCAGTGGCGCAAAGTGTAGAGCGTACGATTTTTGCATGAATTCTCAGCTCGGGTTCCGGGCTCAAATTCTACCACGGAACATTTTTTTTTTTTTTTTTTAAATTTTTAAATGCAAATAATTTGTTAGTTTATGATCCGCTAAGGTTTTTTTTATTGTTTATCAATTTAAAAAAGGTGTTGGCTGAAATCTTAGCTGCAAAATAAAGAATCGCTGTTGTCAGATCTGTCTGTGTGCATATCACTGCGGACGGCAGTCCGCGCTAGTGACGAAATCAGCACAGGTAAAAAGCTTCAGGTGAAATAAGGTTTTTTTTCCCCACATTTCGGCGATTTAAGAAAAATCTACGTTTCAAATAAGTTTTAAATACAGTTTAACTTTCCTAACTCGAACTTCTCTAACTCGAATTTCTCTGTAACTCGAATTAAATGAGTGGCTGTAAAACTAATAATCTTAGGAAAAAGAACTCTATAACTCGAATATTTCCCTAACTCGAACCTTTTCTTTGGATAATGGTGATTCGAGTTAGGGAAGTTCGACTGTATGTTATTTGTTGTAGCAATTCAATTTCGCGTTTTTGACATATAACACATAGCCGTCAAATTTCGTTTGGGCAAGATATTACCTGTTAACTGAATATACCTTTTACCTTTACACTTGTGCATGTACATATGCAGTAGCATGCATACAGCAGCAGCAAAGTGTCATAGCAGCCAGAGTTTGAGAGTGCTACTAGCTTTTGCGCTTGGCATGTGTGTTTTAAGGGAACCAGTGTTTGCAGACAGTTTGTTTCAGCTTGTACAAAAAATAAACAAAGTTGATAGAATGAAATTTCGAAAATATCTGATATCTTATAAAAAAAACCTCTTTACGAGGTAAAAGTCTAGTGACGAAAACAGTTATATGCCCCAAAATTTCTGATATCCAATTTTGTGACGAATAACATTAAGTTTGACATATAAATAATTTAAAAAAAATTTTTGCATTCGGCACTGCGCAAAACATTGAGTTTTATTTGGTATGAAGAATTGAGACATTTTGGCGCAATGTGCCGAGTGCCAAAATTTTTTTTAAATTATTTATATGTCAAACTTAATGTTATTCGTCACAAAATTGGATATCAGAAATTTTGGGGCATATAACTGTTTTCGTCACTAGACTTTTACCTCGTAAAGAGGTTTTTTTTATAAGATATGTACATACATATATTTTTTATTCTGCTTGTCACAATTCTGCAAACACATGTATTGAAAAAAATAAAAGTCAACTGTCAAAGCAACACTGATTGTATATTTAAAACTTCAATTCAGAAAAATTTAATTGAATCAAGAATAAAAAAGTAACTTCCAATATACCTGCTGAATGCTGTTTTCCAATTTTGTTGCTGTAATTAATTAAATGTACTTTTATTACTATTATTTTACTCTAACTTGTTGGTTTCTAAGATTTTTTACATGCAGAAAATTAAAAAATAATCCACTTTTCTTACAGATATTTATTGGGATGCTAATAGGATAAATATTTTCTAATCATCGCTAATGTTGAACATTTATACTTATTAAATCTTATTTGTTAACCTTAAATCCTGTCCCTGATTTTTTGAATGAGCAAATATTCGCGTCGAATAAAATCCTATCTAAATTCTTTACTACACTTGACCCACTTTTAAGCAAATTTTCCATTAATTAAACCTTCAAAATAGACCTCGGCAATTGTAGGCACATGTACGTACGATCAGTTTACAGTCCAGAAAGCACGAACCACATACTTGAGAGACCTAGACATAGACCTTACACAATCCAGCGACCAACCAAGCGATCCCAACGACCCGACCCCAACCGACCCACATACCATAAAGGCCGAAAAGTGTTTTGTAGTGCTAATAAAAACGAGCGCAATGTAAATGAAAATTGCTAAATTTTCATGTAATTTTCATAAGTAAAAAGAGGGTCGACGTTCAGCGAAATTTGCCTGTCTTTGGCTTGGGTAATTTTTACCCACAAAAGGTCGCTTTCTGCACACAGTAATGGATTAATTACAGGTGTATACGAACCCAAAATAGCATACTTCTAAGTAGGTGTAAATACTACCGTTTGGTTATTTGAAATTCTAGCCCAAATATTTCTCTAATTCAACCTTAAATATTTGCATCATCAGATGCTTTTCATAAACAAAATGCAGTTGAAAATGAAAACAAATTCATTAAAAATGCTTCGTAAACATTCTCACTTTTCTATAGAAGCAAACTCCTAGCCTACCCAGTCGGACAATGTGTACAGAAAACTTTATTGATTTGGCGAAGTGCGCTCTGCAGGAAAGTTTATCGAAATAATTGAAGCAGGGTCAGCTGTGAATTCCACACTTATATTTTATTCAGACATTTTCCAACTGTGAACTTTATGCAGAATCGCGCAATGATATTTTCTGAGTTGTTGCGGAATCCGTAGCTGACCCTGCTGCATTATGAAAAAGTCTATATAGATATTTTTTCTCCAAATGCCAACAAGTCCGACTGGGTATTCCGGAAGAATTTAATCCCCCTGCTCCAGAATCGTCCATGAAGTGCACGCGTTGCAACTAGGAAATTTTCCGAGTCCGAGAGCATAAAAAAACAACACATAAACAAATAAACATACAAGATGGAAAATGGGAACGAAGAAAATACTTATTACTATTCGTTGGCACGCATTCGAAGCGGACCAGATGGTCCAGAACTTTTGCAATAGAACATGATTTTTAGCTAGGCGTGCGAAGAACAACTTAAAATTAATGACGTTATGCAGCGGTCGCTTCAAATAAATCTAAACAGAGTAATGCTCAAAATACTTTTTGGTAAAATAAAGAAATAAAGTGGAAAATAGGGAAAATGTTTAAGTAGAATCCAATTCAATTTTCATTCTAAATATTTTGGGGAGCCTAAGGCTTTAAAGTTTAAACTCATCTTTTGATTTGATTAAACTAGTTAAGTAACAGTGGTCAAAAGTGCCAGAAGTTCAAAATTAAGCAGTCACAAATAATTGATTGTTGTTGTTTTATTAAATTTCCGAATTAATTTCTTTATAATTTGGAATATATCCATTACGTCAATTTTGTAAGATTTGAAAGTTTCCATTAGTATTTTAAAAATAAAATTTTTGTTTCATAATATATATTTATTAAATCAAAAAAAAAAAAAAATGATTAAATGATTTACATAAATATTATTATTATTTGCGATGCTCAGTTGCATACGTAACAAATCATAAAAAATACCGAGCAGACATTTGTTGCGCGAGAATTTTGTTATATCGTCTAGAGTAGAGAGGATAGTAACTAAAGATCCAGACATTTACAAGACATCTGAGTTTGTGCTTAGCAATGCAATTGCGCAGTATTTTTAAAATGGAACATTGAATACTGCATTGCGATCCGTTGTATGCACTGTAAAAGATACAATTGTATCTTCTGCAAAACTCAACGTCTTTTGGCAAAGCCTACTAAAGAATCTTAAAGATTTAATTACTGAAGCATACTTATGACAAATTTCTATGGCTGATTCAAATGACTTTCCATTTATTTCCAAATATTGTTAATAGCCTTTCTGTTATCATGGACGAATTGATCTCAGAGAGCTAGATTCAGCAAATTTGTTATATAGGCTACTTAGAGACTGGACCAGGGATTCCTGTAGTCATGCACTTGTCTTACATTATAATAAATTTATTATAAAGGGTATCCTATTGTCGAGTGCTCCCCAATCGTATAGAACAATTAATTGTAATTTAACAACACAACTCAAAATGTAACAATATTCTTTTAAAGCTCATGAAGGTTGCCACATTTTCCACAGAATTATTTCGACTTTGATGTGGAAATACATCTTAATGAAGCACATTAATTTTAATGCGCCGACATTTGTCGGCTTTTCCAGGTTCGGGCTGAGAAGAGAAATTGCTGTTAAGGGGCGCCTCATATGAAATTAATGAGATGTTATTGTTGCTGTTGATGCAGTGGCAACATTATGTGTCGTGTTGCCTCTGTGAAATGTCAGGCAGTCAATCACAAGCGGATTTCGAAGTTACTTCAACAACTGGAGGGGCGCAGATTGAGGCAGATTCGCGCCATGACATCTTGGGGATGGAAAGTTTTAGTTGTTGGTCTTGTCTATCTGTCAGTGGCAAGTACTATAGTGGATTATTATGTGGGCGAGTTTAAGAAGTGTTAAGGAGTTGAAAAAGAAAAAGAGTAAATGATGTTAAATAAACTGTTGACTGCTTATTCTTGATTTCTTAGAAATTGAGGTGATTTACAAAATAAAAATTCCAAATTTATAATTATTCGTTCTTAAAAAGTTTATCAAAGAGATTAAATTAACAAATATGTCCGTAACTGCAAATCTGAATATCCGATTTACCAGATATTGAACAAAGAAAATAATTTTATTAATTGGACGAAAGTTCTTAATTAATTAATTGAAATTTTCCTTTGGCTTCTTGAGAAATTATCGTTTAAAAGCTTTTATTTTAAATTTCCTCTTAAATGAAGAGTCATCGTCTTCAAGAGGCTGAACGAATTTTTTTTGTTTTTAACAAATTTCTTAACAATTTTTGAGTCATTTGTGGTTGACACAAAGAGTATATTTATTTTCACCTGACAAAGTGCGGAATTCAACAGAATTTAAAGCATATAATTTTCAACTTTTTTTCCCGGAAACAAAAATTTTCACTTGCAAATGACCGGAGAATCAGAAAGAGAGAGAGAGAGAGAGCGATTGAAACAGAGAGAACATTGCTTGAACAAATCATGTTATTTAATTGCTTGCAATTTCATTTTGGTAACAAGGAAACGGGAAAAAGGCTAATGGAATGGCAAGGTCAGCCACCTGATGGGGGCGGATGGAGAAGGGGGCCAGGATGGGTGGGGATCATGTTTGCCTATTAATCAACAAGTGAGACAGGCGCGGCAACCAATACTTGTAACTCACAATTAATAAATCGACTGATTGTTGAATAAAATATATTGCACATCAGGTTTCTTTACAAACAACAATAACATTAACAACAAGTCACGCAAATGTCCGAGTCCAAGTCATTGAACGTGGCCCAGGCGGAAATTGCCAAACGGAAGTCGGATTTGAGAAAGGATTGCCAGTAAAAGTATCTAAGTATCTAACAGTTAGATCGCATGCTGAGGCCAAACTACTGTTAAAACAACTACGAAGGCGCCTTGCGTGTTCAATTTCACTCCTAAATTAAATTATTAAAGAGGCTGCACAAAAATAAAGGAAAAAAACCACAGTATATAAGAAAAGATTTATCACACAGCGCAAATTGTATACCCTGAAACCTCCAAAAGTTCATAATATTAAGTTAACACTTAATGTAAATATTAAAACTTACAGCTTAAGATATTTTCAATAGTTATTAAAAAAAAAGCTAACGATAATAAAAATTGGTAATTGATTATGGCGAACTGACAATTGAAACTTTTAGGACAAATTTGAATCAGTTACATAAGAATTGTATAAGAAAGAAATGTTTAATTAAAAGCCCAATTATATTTAACATAGAAATTTAAGTACTACTAAAGTGGAATTAATAAAAGTGTATTTTATTTTGCAAGTCCCAATAAAATTTATTAAGGAGAAAGACAAATTCTAAGGCCATTATTTGAAAGTTAAATGTATACAAATTAATTCAAAATTTAGAAAAGTATCTTTCAATTAAAAAATAATTGAGTTTCTTAAACAGACCTAAATATATATATGGATGAAACTCTGATTGACGTGACCATCGAGGACATAAATAATGTAATTAGTGTGACCATGGATGACATGTAATACTTGTATATAATTAGAAGGTATACAAAAGTCAATGTACCTATTAACAACAAGCACTTGATTGTGTTCGTCCAAGAGCCAAAATAATTTTAATAGTCAAAATTGCCAAGCATCGCTTAAAAAAGTTATTAGAGTGCGTCAACAGCAACAATACCACAAAAAAAAAAAAAAACGACAACAACAACATCGCCAACTGCTGCCAGCTGTGCCCCCATAGATGATGATGATGATATTGTTGTTGTTGTTGTTGTTGTATGTATCTTTTGTAGTTGCTTTTGTTGTTGTCGCCTAAAACTGATCATTGACCGTCACGCCTGACGCAAATGCGGCATCGGCTGCCGTCGCTTTCGAAATTCGTGTGCCAAACACGAGGGGGCGTTATAACAAAAAAGGGGGCGTGGATGTAGCAGAGGGCAGGAGGCGAGTTGTCTGAGCATTGGCTACTCAATCAAATGGCCAGCGAAGCGCCAGGCAGACAATGAGCTACACACGATTTGCATTTATGGAATAAACTTTGGCCAGCACACGTTACAGATACAGATACAGTTACAGCTACAGATACAGATACAAATTTCATTTTGTTTATTTTAATTTTGTTTTAATTTTCAGCTAGGCCTCCCATATGAGCATGCAAAATGTAATTATAAATCAACGCAAATGTGAATAAACTTTTGCTTTGAATCGATGGCGGCTGCTGAGGCGGAGGCAGGCGGTGTACGCGGCGTATGAGTGACGTGTTGTGGATTTGTGAGGTGTTTTGCTAGGTGTTTAGATTAATACAAATTGATTGAACTCACTTTTGGCTAAGACCTAAACATTGCGAATCTGTAATGATGCAATTATAGATACAATCTATGCGGTTGCCATACATAATTATAGACATGATGAGATACTTTTTTCATTTCTCTCTGATTGTTTTTTGCGAATTTCAAGTAATTACAAGAGATTGGCAATTTATGAAGCGCTAAATGTTTAATGAAAATTATTTATGAAGTCTTAGTGGGCGTGTTTAGATAGACTGTTGCTTTGCATTCAATAGGGTATTCTAAGAATAATTAAAACATATTTAAGATTTATTTCCACAGTATAATAGATTGCGACCAAAACTTAATTAAACACTCATATTAGTTATTCAAATATTTTTCATATTTAACTCTTTTTAATAAGAAATATAGTCCAACTTAATAACTACCCAAACATAAATGCTTTCTAAAAATTAATCGTTTTCAAGTTGCATTTCTCTAAGAATCTGATAACCATCAAATATCTGATTTTCCAGAGTTCAGCATTTAACAGAAGCTTAGCCAGATATTTATCCAGTTAAATAAATTTACCTTATTTTCAACACTGACTTCAAAGTCTTTAAACACATTTACACTAAATTTTCATAAGATAATCTCAAGAGCATCATTGGTTTCCTTTTCTCAGCTCATTGTGAAGCTTGCGCACACAATTTTCCCTTTTAAATCCCATAGATACATCTAGGCAATTGTTAAGTTCATGTTGCTAGGCACAGAATCGCTCGCAACAATCAACAGCTTGTCTATCAAGTCAAATGGCGCCCAACGTGGTGCTTATCCGCTGGCAAGTAAATAATGTATTGTTCCGCCCCCCAAAAGTTTTTATATGTATATGTATCACTTTCGCCTGCGCGCATTTCCTATGTACAGACAGACCAGACACAATGTGATGCCATAGATGGGTCTGAATAAAGCCTACGTCAACACATTGGGAGTAAAACATGGTAGAGCCCTGAATGAGTCATCGACATCCGCGTTCGTCATTCAGTCGTGCCTGTTGAGCAGCCGGAAGTCCTCTCTCCTGCCCTTTTTGCCACCCACAAAAAAAAAAAGAAGATATGAAAACATCTTTTAATTCATTTTCTTCTTTTTGCAAGTACCATTTTACAGCATTTTAGCCTAATTTAGTGTAAACTTGGCAACACTCTTGGAGCTTGATATCGACTAAAAGCTCTGGCCCAGACAATTTATACAATTTCATTTGTAACTCTCCATTCCTCCTGCCCTCAGAAATGTTGTGTATCTGTTGGTTTTTGGATGCTGTCACGAATGCACACTCCCCAATCTCTCAGCCTCTTTTTCTCTCCCTCACTCTCTTTCTATCTAGCTTCCTCTCTGCGCTTGTGGCTTTTAATTTTATCGATTTGTATCTGTCCATCTGTTGGGGCTTCACTCTCCAAATTGTTTTGACTGCCAACTTGGGGTTGTCCTTGCTGCTGGACCATACAATGTGCTTTCTATTGGTCATGGGCATGGGATTTATGTAGCCTTGAATGAAGCAAAAGATACTTTTCAATTTTCTGTGATTTGTCATAATCCATGCAATAAATAATATTTATATTATATAGTGTTTTATTAGGGAGTGAGAGAATAAATGCGTTTGTGGTATAATATATGTTGTGTGTGTGTGTATTTATTTTTAAGAATAAATAAGTTTAACAGTAATATTCTCATTGATTTATATGCATTCTTTTATTTTTGTGTTTCTCTTTTGATGCCCATTTAAAATATGAAAAACTTCACATATTAAAAACTATTTAATTACTAGTCGCATTATAAGGTGAATTTTTAAAATGAGTTTTTATTAACTTTTGACTTTGCATAGGTTCAATGCCCGAAGGATGTGAAATTAGAGGGCACAGGAAATAAGTATCTTAAAGATAGCTATTTAGGGGCAAGTAAAACAAACCAATTGCCACGTGTAAGCTTGACCTTTTTGTATAATAAATTTTTAAGCAAGGCCAGGTAAAAGATAGATGCCAAGGAAGTTCGGCAAATGAGATGAAATAAGTTCGTAGTTAGTGCCAAAACTGTTGCCTACTTTGCGAGCCATCCACAGGGGTAGTAATAAAACTGAATTTTATTACACACATGTCGAAATGGCTAACGGAACTCACATAACACAACAAGCTGCTGTCTGAACCAACTAAGTATTCTGTAATATATACATAGATATAATATGTATTATATACTATATTACACAGACACACTCACACACACACACACACACAAGTCCAAGTGTGGCCTCGACAAATGTTGAGTTCAAGGAGACGTCACTGTTTTTGTGTAGTTGCAGCTTCCCACAGCTGTTGTCCAATCCGAAGGACTCAACAGCCAAACTCTCCAAAGTGTTACGCTCTTACTCTCTCTCTCCTCCATGCTCTCAGTGAGAGTGCGCGCTCGATCTGGCAACTCTCCGCTCGATTGCATCTCACTCAGCACTCAACAGTTATGCAATGTTACAAAAATACTCTGTTACATTTCCTCTGAATGTTATGCTGCTTTCTCTGCTTGCGTCTGTCATTGGCATGGTCCATGTCTTGAGAGTACTCCAAGTTCCCTCTCGCTCTCGCTCTGTCTCTGTCTCTGACTCAGCTTGCTCTCCTCAATGACGTCAAGTGTCTGCAGTCAACTCTCAACTGACTGCACAATCTGAAACGGAGAGTCTGCTCTATTATACAAGATATTTGCCTTAACTCTCGTTGACATGACGTCGATATGGGGTGTTTATACATTTGAGTGGGTGGCAACTTAAAACAGCCACAGTTTTAAAAGTTTTACAAAAGTCTTTCCAAAGTTTGATAGCTACAGCAGAATAGAAGTCACAACTTTGTATCTTTCTGATTAATAAAACTCGCTGCTTTTAAGCAATAATACGAAAATTATTATAAAGGTAGACTAAAGTACAAATATTTTTAATCAAGTAGATATATCGGATATAGCTGTCAGAGAAACGAACAGTCAAAAATCATTATTATGTCCGAAGAACTTTTTAAACTTCAACCACTCTCACAGAACACTTATTTGGTATTGTAGTCATCTTAACCAAATTTGTTTAAAATCAGTTAAGTATTTATTTCATATAAACATTATTATCAAACATTTTTAATCAGTGGATCACTTCAGACATATTTTGCGCACAAATGAATAGTCTCCTAAAAAGATTAATTTGGAAGAATCCATCTCAGATGGGTTTGCGATAAGTTCACAATTATATATTAAGAAAAAGTGTTATTATTAAAACAGCGAATTTTTTATTAGGAAGGTGTCTATCATTAACAGAATACGAATATTAGTAAGCACCAATTACATGAAAACGATAACTAAAAGTAACCTAACTCAACTGCATTTTCAAGTCTACAAATATATATTAATAATAACAGGAAAAGCTTGTAATACTTATTGTAATTATTAACCATATTAGGTAACAAAGCGAATAACACGATTTTCATATAAATTAAGTTTGATTAGCTTGATTAATATTAAAAAGGAAGTCGTAGAAATGCTCAAAATATGAACAATTACTAGTTTGTTTTACGATGTGTCTTGTGAATCGTGAGCTAATTTAGAGTACGCACAAATTGCCTTCAATACAAATTTCATGACAATTTCAATCAAAATCAAAATCAAAACAAACATTACATTTTAGTGCGTAATACATTGAATTTGTAAGAGAGAGAAAAAGTGAGACAAAAATACAAAAATATTGCTACGAAATTATTTCCGCAATTGGCAGGCCAATTAATACATGGGTTAGGATATGGATCTGGAAACCAAAAAATTAAGCAATTGCAAAATGTGATTGAAGTTGTTGAAGGCAGCCTGATTTTCAGTATTGTATTTTTGTGATCATCTTGTCGAGATAACAATAGCATTAACTATAATATCAACAAATTCAGTCATTGACTGACTGCAACAGCAACAGCAATAAAAACAAAAACAGCAGCTAAGATGGGGGAACAAGGAAACTTGATTCAGCTCGACACAACGAAACTCAAATACTCTTCAGCCTAATTTTGAAATTAAGAAGAACCAAATTAAGTACCGATTTAGTACCACATATAAATACTTATAAATTTCAAAAAATTTTCAAAATTCAATATCATAATTGGTTTAGTACTGGTTTGCAATTTTGGCTGTTATGAGTGTTACCCGAATATTATGAGCTAAAATAGATAAATTTCTATTAAAAAAAAAGGCTGGAAATAGCTAAACAAAAGTGCTAAAAATGTGTTTTAAATTATTTCAGTTAACCAAACAGTTTATTTCGTTGGTATCTATTGCGTCCTCAATAGAATCTTTAAATATTTCACATTATGAGATCATTTTAAAATAATTTTTTTATAATGTGTAGTCAGTATTATTGTGTAATTTTTAGCTTACTATTTAAATACTTTTGGTGACCACTGTTCTAGATTTCTAGCTAATATCATTTCCAAAGATTTACTAGCTTTTCTTAATTATAAAATTGATAAAACTGGTAACAAATATCATTGAACTTTATAATAACGACAACCACAAGAATTTTACATGCTCCTTGCATTACTTTCGGATAGAGATCAAGTGATTATACCCTCTATAAACAAGTGTATAACAATAACAAAGCTAAACGTGCAACTGTAAACAAAACGCACGCGCGGAGAGGAAGAGAGACCTGAAGCATTTTTGGTCGGAGCTGTGAGTCGAGACGAAAATTTCACTGTGTAACATCGTCGGCCTCATATGGAAAATTTTACTTGCACGCTTGAAAAAAAAGTGCAGTCATAGGGGAAGATCAGACGAGGGGGGGGGGGGGGGGAACGGACTGGGGGTCAGGGGCCTGTTGTCGAGTGCGGTAATAACGCGTTTTCATGGATTGCGAGTGGAGGGGAACCGGCTACAGTGCGTATTGTATTTGTTATTGTATTTTTCTTGATTTCTTCTCTTGTTTTTTTTTTTTTTTTTGGCACTTTCACTCTCATCCTCGGTTGGCGTCGATTTGTTTTGTTGGGGCTTAAATATTACGTTATGTTTTGGATGATTTTGGAGAGATAAGCCTGGCATTTGTTTCTGTCACTTGGAGATTTTGCTTCGTCAAATGAAGCTATTTAATTATACCCTTTCTGAGGGTACAATAGCTATACGACTAAAAGTGTTAGTTATTAAACTTAAATATTTAATTATTTATGAACATATAGCTTGTTATATACAGTTAAAGTATTTAATTTTGTGCAGGATATGAAAAATTGGCTTAAAAAAAAGTTGTATGAGTAATGATATTTGTTTTAATAAATAGTAAATATCATATTTGTGAACAATCTGAGAGGGTATTTAAACTTCGGCCTACCGGATACAGTTAGTAAATATTTGTTGTAAACAAACACGTGAAGATTGAATTGAAGTAGTTTTTTTCTTGGTACAAAATGAATGCATCGAGTGACTCGAATAGCTGAAATCTTAAATTTTAAATTAATTTATGCGTTATTTATATCTGTGGGGGCGACTCATGAATACATTGGATGAAATTCATAATTTCTATGCATTCCGCTTACAAAATCATGTGATTGTGTTATCAATGATTAAGCAATCAATTTATGCTTATTACAAGGCGATTAAAAAAATACAATTTATGGTTTCACATGTAGTTTTTTTTTTTTTTACTTTATGTAAGACTTTAAATAAACTTTGATTCACATTCAGTTTGCAGACAAATATAATGCTTTGAACCGATTTCCGTTTCCTTCAATAATTCTCTCATAGCCCGACATTGAATCAATAATGCAGGTCAAGCCCAAGGTGCATAACAAGATCATAGCACATAATATCTCGTAAATCTTTTGCCGGTTAATAATGGTTGCATTGTATTATTGTTTATTGTGGTTGAGAAAAAACAATAAATACCACCCAGAAATGACAGTTTTGAGCTTCATTAGCAACGGATAATGTAGTAGTACACATGTACGTATGTTTGTAGTATTCAAAATCAAGACGCATTGAAACTGGAGGATAAATGTGGATGCAGTGCGGCATCTGTGCACCAGATGGCGCTACCTTGTCCCATTCCAATCCAATCCAACGCCAGATGCAGCCTCATTGAACTGTCAGCGCAATGAATTCGAATTGCATTACGAAGTTATATTCATACATATTTGCTTTAAAGACTTTGTTTATGCACTTTCCCCAACTAACGGATAATATTCGCAATGCGTTAAAGTATCTTTAAGTAACATTGGTTAACATTGTGTCTGTGTTTATCTCAAGTATTAGGGGGGCTTATTTAAGTGTCTGTCAAAAGCTAACTAATGGTCTACGCATTGGATTTATGTATGTGGGCATATCACAGATTGTAGCTGGGTGGAAGGGCGATAGGGGCGTGGCAGCTGTCAAGCGGGTGACGTGTGAAAATTGTTAACAAATTGCAGCGTCGAAATAATCTCAAGAATACATCGATTTAAATTTAGAAAAATATCAAAATATACTGTGTATTTTTGGTGTAAAAATAAGTTGCACTCAAAAGTGAAATGTGTGAAAAATTGTTGTTTGATTTTTGAGTGGGCGGCAGATGCAACTTTAATTGACAATTTAGTTGGAAAGTGCTTAAGAAATGGAAAAAGATGCTGAGATGATTGATTAATGGTAGAAGAGTGACCGTATTCAGCTAATGCGTTTCGACATAAGAAATAAAACTTTTCATCAATTTGAATTTAATGCGTTTCGACATAAGAAATACAACTTTTCATCAATTTGAATTTAATTGAATTTTATAAATTAATGTAATTTGATTTATTTACGTATTTATTTAAAACAAATACAATAGTCATTCTATTAATTGCGTTTTTCGACTTAAATCAACTAAAAAAAATGATTTAAAATAGTATTGTAATAATTACTTTTAATATGGCCTTTTGATTTTTTCGCTTTCATTTTACGAAAAACAAAACGTAAGGACTTTAGACTGAAGATTCTATAGTTAAGTGTTTTGTTATGGCTCATTGTTATTATTGCAAGATCAGCAAACATTTGGCCTGGATATTGAAAGGCAGTGCCAGTCGCAAATTGATTACAATTCACACCTTAATGTGGAACACGTTGTCGCAATTAACCCACTTACATGGTTGTTGCTGATGGTGATGGAACCTGGTTCCAGGTCACTGTGATGACTCGGCATCTGTTGTTTTAAGTAATTTGTAAAAATTATGGCCCATCGTTTGAGGTATTTTATTATTATTACAGCATTAACACAATCAGCGAGGGTGTAGAATCGACAAACTTTCGTTCCATTTACTTTTCAATCATGCATTTACCTGTGTTTCAATCATTTTGCTCTGATTTACTTTTTTCTTTGTTTTGTTTGTTTTTCCTTTTTAGTAACTTACAATTACATTGATTACGACGATAGAATTTGTTTAGTAAGTTGATCAAATAAAACCTAATTTTAATGTTACCCATAACCTTAAAAAAACCTTTCCATAAAAAGAATTTTGAATAAATGTGTACATATTTAAATAAGAAACACTTAATTAATATATGATGATTAATATTACTTTGTTCAAAACATGTTCTTATTATAGCTTAAATTTCTTTACTAAACTCTTTTATTAACTAAATTTTAAGTTGGCTTATCGAAATAACTTTCGACTGATCTTTATGCTGATCACAAATGTTTAATGAGGTCATAAATGCTCCCTAAAAGTGTTACGCATTTCGTGACAAATGTGTAATAATCTTTTAAAAGACACAACTCTCTGTATTTCTTCTTTGTTTCTTTTTTTTGTGTGCCTTTCTTCTGTGCTGTAATTTCACAAAATTTTGTAATTTAGCGTCAATATTTTTTCTCGTTTTGGACCGGTTTTTACCGTTTGTCGACATTTCAATTGCTAAATTCAAAAATAAACAATAAACAATACGTATACGCTTACGGACAAGATATCTGCGCACAAGATTTTGCACATTCGGAATGAGTAATGGAAAAGTGATTCACGGCACGGGGGCCTCCGCCTGTCAATTTTGACAGCTCTTTTGTTTTGCATTCGTTTCACGCGTTTTTGTGGAGCAAGGACGTAAAACCCACTTATCAGACCTTGTATTTCCTGCTTTCACCGCTTTTAGATCCGCCCACGCAAAACACACAACCCCTTCAAATAAGGCGACTTGTTTCTGAGATTAAGCCGCACTAAAATAAAATAACGAATTATTGTCCAGTTAACTGATTTGGTCTGGTAGACAATTGAATAAATCAATTTTCATTATATCAAATCTTCGTTAGCTCTCTCTCTACCTGACACAAATATTTATTTTTTCTTCATGAGAGAAGTGCGAGGATCTTAAAAATTATAATAAAATAAAAATTACAAAATCAAAAAGAAAAAGTTTTTAATATTAAAATGATCCTAAAGATCAATGCGGAAAATCCAGTGGATGCGCATATATAGGTTATATGGGATATCAACAGATCGTAGATATTATGGCATTTACATTGCTTGAAACCTAAATCAGCCATTACTACCGCTTTGATTGGCCGATCTTGTTGCGATTAAGTAGGATGATAGCTTTAATTAATAGGTAACGTTAATTACCAAAAAATAAGTAATATTCTAAAAATGGTGCGTGTGGTGGCGTTTCTCGATTTGCGGTCTTTTGGTCTTTTGACTCTCTTCTCATTAAACATTGAGCGCCCAATTATTTTGTGATTTTAAATTTGTTCAACAGATATGACATTAAAATAAATGTTACATTTTGTCTGAAGTAAAATAATATTTCGGCGAACGAAAGCAATAAATAAAATAAAATTATTCATTTTGACTTTTGTGCATCTCTTTTAACTGCTTGCTCAAAAAGTTTCTTTCCAGCTTGGCTTCTAGTTGATCAATGTGCTCGGCAGCAGTTCTTGAGAAAAGATGGCTAGTACGTGGAGTGATAACTGCGCCATTGTGGCCCAAAGCAAAGGGTGGCTTGGAGTTCGTTTCCAGGAAATAGGTACCACTAATACCAGGTGAAACATGATAGCCCATGAGGGCTTGAGATTGTCCGGCAACACAGCGACCAAATAAATGAGGATAGAAATTATCGCATCGTATACCCCAGAAACCTAGTTTTGAATTGATGGACTCTGCATAGAACTCTGGTGCACGTCTGTGATTACAGCTGCCGGGGTCCTGTGCATTCTCACAACCAGGCTGGTCTCCTACTCGAAAATTGGGATAGAAGTCCACATGGCCAGAGGGCTTCAAAACGCCCCGCTCCGGAGGATCCGTGTGTATAACATCTACAAAGTCCGCATCTTCCGCATTCAAACGATCTCCGCTCTTGGCGACGACAAAGAGAGGTTTGGCTGGATCTAAGCCTGTTATATGATGCAATTTTCGTTTTACATAATTGGCCGTTTGGCCAGCCACCTGACTGCCCAGACTGAAGCCAATAATGTGCAGCAGATCGTTTTTCACAATTCCAGAATCAACGAGATTGTTAATCAGCTGTGCCAAACATTTGCTAACTAAGGGCGCATTGAGTATGGACTGTGGAAAACAGGGTTCCCTGACCAGTGGACCATAGTCAATCGAGATTACATAGACATTCTCATTATCGAGCAAAGCAGGCCTTATTGAAGTATTCGGATCATAGTCACGATCTCCGGTATATCCGTGAAGCAATATTATCACTTTTTGCTTCGGGCGAAAGTCCTTGGGATTGAGATCGAGAGGATCAAGCAATTTTGGATTATTCCGTGTCTTACTGTGTTTCATAATTAATGACAAGTTTGTATTAAAACTTTAAGTTCGATCTGAGCTTAACTTACTTGGAATAAAGCCAAAAGGTCACGTTCTTGTTTGGACAATCGCCTTGAGCCACAACGCATCCCCGCAATGTTTGTACAAAGGTGCTGAAAAATAGTGCTTGGGGTAGATTAACTTATAGTGTTTTAGATTCCACTGTGCAATTTGTTTAACACTTACCCAGCAACAATATCCTCATACCGATAAATTCCGTAGCCAACTGTAGACCTTTCATCAATTGTTTGTGCTTTTTAAAGCTTTAACTTAATTATTCAAAAGTGCAAATTTTAAAGCTAGAACTAATGCGTTAGCCACACTCGTAATATAAATAGTGAAGAATGTAAATTTCACTCAATACAATTAACCTTAAAATTCTAAAGCCGCACCACACCGTGAAAGCCTTATATCCATTATTTATTTCTCTTTTTATCTGCATATGTTGAAAAAGAATAAAGCAAAATTTTGTTTTGGCTCATGAACCAGTTTATATGACTCGAATTTCATTATCCCGAACTAAATCCAAAGGCAATACTAAGCTAAAAAAAAAAGAGTACCATATGTCAAAGTCTCCATAATTTGAAATTTTTCTTTGAATAATGGTAGTTAAGTTAGACTGTCTTTATTTTTATGAAATTGGTTCGGTACATGCTACTGAACCGGTTCTTCGAGGTACGGTTTGCAACCTTTGATTCAAGCATCTCAAATTTCAGAAAAACTTTTAAGGAAGCGTATAGAAAGTTTCTCGTATTTCAACGTCAAAACAAGTAAACAAGTTGAAAGTAGATTATATTCTGGATTTTATTTTAGCTCGAGTTCATTTAAGTTCAAGCCTTAAAGTGCAGGTAAGTGTACTTTATTGTCTTTAGTGTATCAGTTGAAACAGAAATCGACCAAATGGGAGTAAAAACTTACCTTTTAAGCAATTAGTTATACCGGTACAAATATTGATTTTCGAATAGGAGACACCTCGAATGACAACAGTAGAGAAAGATAGAGAAAGAGAGATGAGGAGACATTGAGACTGGGGTTTCTCATTTTGCAATATCAAACTAATCCGCTTAAAAGCCTCGATTTTGCGACTAGACACTGGCAACACTGCAATGTCGCTATTGAGGCGAAATAAGCTTTTGTCCCCTTGTGAAAAGAGGGGGGAAGAGGTATATTGATTACCAACCTGGGCCCAGGTGAGCAGTCTACATGGTCTAGTGTCAGACACGTGACAATGCCTGAGACCAGACAGCGAAGGGTTCGACAGTTATTTCTAACAATACAGCTGCTAATTTTGAGCACCTGATAGATGGGTGATGGTGCTGCTCTTAGCCAACTGAGTGGATAAGTCGCCCAAGCCACCGGCTAATCAAAAGCCAAGACCCACCCATTTGTCATTTGCCAGCGACCCACTTGAACATGCGCGCTCGTGACATTCGACTGGGAAACGTGCAGAGCGACGGGAAATCGACCAAAAGAAAGAAAACAAAATGTGAAACGTGCAAAACGTCACTTAAGTTGGGGCCAACCAAAGTCAGATGCGTCACTGCGGAAAGGCAACAGAGAAGCCAACACAAAAGTCAAAACAATAACAAAAATAACAAGAAAATGCAATGACATGCGTTTGATTCAACAAAGACTTAATACCCTACCAAAATAAAAAGGTTTCTTGATCAGTAATTTAAATTAAAAGTATCAATATTCTAGTATAATCAGGATGTATATTGTTTATACAATTTTATTAATATATTTTTAGTTATTATTATTTATTTTAAATTATTTATTTTATTAATATAAATAATTCAACTTTCAAAATTGTAAAGAAAATTAAGTTTGAGGATTTTTAGAAAACACAGCTTATTTGAACGAGAAAAACTTATAAACTTATCAATTAAATTTAAGAGAAGACAATTTATTATTGATACTTAATTAAATCAATTTTAGTCTATTTTATTTACATAGATTATCTGAATAGAGTAATAAAATCAACACATATCTGATAAACAGTTTAAGAAAAAGTAATTTAAAAAATAAATATAAATTTGGAGTTGCGTCTCGTTTGATAAATTTGTACTCCATTTTAAGTCAAAATGGGATTATACATAATAGCTTCGTAATCATTGAATATTGTAGTGAAATTTATTAAATACACCGAACAATACTGATCATAGGTACAATAATACAATATTACTCTATAGAAAAAGAATCTATAAATGTGCTAAAAGATTTTTACCAAACCAAAGTAAAAAAAAAACGCTTTTATTAACAGTACTTTTAAAAGTTTTTAAAAGTTTCGTTCCAAATAAATAAATAATATAATACAACTTACAAATTAAAAAACATACTATCCATACATAGTGTATAGAAACAAAAGTGTTTAAAAATGAGCTAAACTACTTAAAACAAAAATCAGGAAATGTGCAGCTCTTAAATGCGCAGCTGAGCAATGAATGAGGCACGCCCGAGAGACAAGTGGAGACAACAAACAAGTTGAGACAACAACTAAGATAACAACAACAACAACAACAACAACAACAACGACAGCGACAACAAGAAACACTGTGACAATTGCCAAAGCTGACAGTTTGACGTTTTAAATCACGCGCCAAACGTCAGAAGTTGCAACTGACACAACAGCAGCAAGCAACAACAATTCAATGCAGCATTTTGACGACACAAAGTCGAATTGAATTTCTTACAATTATTTATGTTTCAATTTCAAGCAATAACAAATGCAATTAATAGCAACAAAACAGCTGAGAGGTTAACGGTGGCAGATGGAAATGCAAATGCAATCGAATGAACAGTTGAAGTGACTGTCAAACTAGAAAAATGCTTGCAAAACTGTGTGACAGCGCAATTTTGATTGGAAAACTTCTAGGATGATAAATAAAAGAAGGAAATCTTTATTAAATAATTTTTACTTTCACAATTAAAAGATTGAACAATACTTTTACTAGAAAGCTTATAAGGCTTTACATCGAAAATAATTTTAGATTTCATTAACATTTCTCAAAGGAACTTGAAGGTCCCAGTTTAAAGTGCTTAAACTAATTCAGTCCTATTTTATTTGAGTGCAATGTAAGCTATATGTTTACTATGTAACAGATTTACTTTAGTTCTTGTATTCATGTATTTTCAGCAACATTTATTATTCGACTAGTTTTCATCCAACTTTCTTATTGAGGACAGGCAGATAAATTATCTTGATCCCAATCAACAATCTTTTCATATCGTTCATATGAACACCTAGATGTTATCAGTGAATTTTCAATACAAAAATTTTATTTTACTATTAAATTCTTTTTTTATTGGTTTCAATTAATTTCCTTCAACTTTGTCTTTTTTACTTTTTGCAGTGCAATAAGTGTCTCATTGTCGAGCACTCGATTGCAGCATTCTTATTTGTTATTATAGAAGCAGATGCCCATCAGTCCGATGTCACACTTTTATGTGTCTTTGTACTCATAAACTACCCACACATGAGACTTAGTTGCATCTTCTGAGCAGTAGAGTCTGTTCAGCAATTTACTTGCAAATATAGTTGTTGCATAGCATCAATTGTTATTAATTTGTGCGCTGAGAGTGTCAGCTGCGCTTAAAAAGAAAGTCTTCATACTATTGAAGAATCGCACGCGACTCATCTCAATTGCATGGCGCATTCTCAGACCCGGACCCCGAGCCGGGTCAACTGCCTCAAGATTGCATTGAAAACTATTTTTGCTTGTCTCTTCCTCAAATGAGCTCATATGAATCCACATAACTATTCCAACTAACAACTGAACACAGAATTGCCATCAATAACCATGTCAGATTTTGTTTTGTGATGATAAACATGAGAATTGTATTAAAGAGGAGTTCACTTAACTTAAACTATATTGAAGAGGGTACAATATGCAAATTCAACTGAATGTGAATAAGTTGGTTAATTCTGCTGTGAGGGTTATCATATTTTTAATGGACTCTCATTTGATTATTTCGTTTCGTTTTAGACAGAGTTTTGGTTACTGGCGCGTGCCAAAAGTTCCAAGTTCCTAAACTTATACACACGTGCCGGAATTAACTACAATATGGGATTTGAAGTCCTTGAAACAATGACGAAAGCAGTGTCGTGGAATGCTATTATACGTAATGCTCTGATTAAATTCATAAACTCGTCAACACATTCGCAGTTTGAAGAAACGAAGCCAACGCATTTCAAAGTGTAAGTCCTCCATGCCCATTAGAGATGTGCATGGGCCGTGCCGTGCCGTGCCTGTTTAAAAAAATTCCGTGTTGGGCCTCAGTTCTTACCAGCTGTGCTTGGGCCGTGTCGTGCCCCAAAAAGGAGGCCCGTGCCCATCTCTAGTTGCTTGTATAAATAACTCACATGCGTGTTGCATACTTTTAGACCGCGCAACGAAATTTAATATGATTTATTTGGCAGCAGCGCAAATTTGCCAAGCGACGCACAGTGGGGCCATTTCTCATTTTACTTTGCAAAAATCATTTCTTTTGAACAAACTAAGATAAAACAAAAATTTAAAAAGGCTTTGATCCCAAACTCCAAAAGTTTTTAAATGTTATCGTCACTAGATTTTTACATTGTAAAGTGATTTTTTTTAAGCATAGTATCCAGTTGTTGAAAATTCAGTTTGAAAGGTATCCACTCCATATAAAACACTTCATGGACTAGTCAAAATCATTTGGAGCAGTAATGGCAGCAAACAAGCAACAAAATAAGAGCCGTAATGTGCTCTTCGAGCATGAAGAGCGAGTAAAACTTATTGAAGATCCTGTGGGATTTGACCGACAAGAAGCACTTCTAAGCCATTTTCATAAAAAGTGCATGGGATATCATGGCAGAGGCGCTGAAGAAACCTGGTAAGTTGCCAAGTTTGTGAAAAGTGGTTTAATTGAATACGTTACCTTCAGTACAAAACAGCACGGATGTCGTTACAAATACCACATTAAGGCGTCGGAGAGGAAGCGGATAATTGAAGCCTTTATATTATGCAGGCATACCCAAAATATTCTTGTTTATTGTAATAATTCCAGCAATATCTATTAAATAATTTTTATAAAAGATAAAATTTTGAATTTAGGTATATTTATTGATTTCGGATATCCTCTGTAAATACAAAATATATATTTGTAAAGAATTGTGGCTTCTTATCAAAAAACCAAGTCCCTGCGAGTAAATAGTCGCCGCTTGGAAATGTAAGTCGCAACATCTCTGGACGAAGATAAAATCCTTGAACTAATTGCGGGCCCTGCAAAAGTTAAACAAACATTATTGTGGTGTAAAAAATATAAAAAAAAAAATAAATAAATGAAAACAATTTATTACTAACCAAATAAGGGCATGAATGATTAAAGTTTGAGAATTCCTTAAAGAGATTAAAAACAAGCGTTACAATTGGATTATTCGGCTTCTTCAGGTATCGGCAGACATCAAAGGTCACATTGTAGAGCCATGGCTTGTATCCATTGGCTTTCTTGAAAAATTGAAGATGGACACTAATATCACGTGCCGAATGAAGGACAGTTCCATTAAAGTTGAAAGTATTCTTTTTTCGGTTGACAGCGTACAGTCGACATTGGTGAATAACAAACCAGGATTCATTATAGCTCTCACAAACTGCATTTGTGAATTTGAATACGACAGCTTCCTGTCAATGTAATGCATCAATGTAGTTCTTTGATATGAACAAAAGAAAAATAACAGCTTACATTGTAACTTTGTTTAAGTGTGATGAAAACGAAAATAACTCCAATAGCAGTAAGTGTGCCTTGCATACCGAAATATTTGAACTAACTATATTAATATCATATATTGTACTATGAGAAATAGAATCGCTTGAATACCCAAACTAATTCATAGACATAATTTATTTTATGATATTCCGCAAATTGTTATGAAATAGAGTCAGCAATTTTTTATCTGATCATTATGAGTTTGCGGACGACAACTTTAGTAAAGGTAAATTCATTGGCACGAATCAAAGATACGCTGCATTTAGATGAGTTTGTATGTAATTACACACGGGTAGAAAACTCATACTAGTCTTTATATGGTAGAAAACTATATTAAAACTGATATGAAATTCGAATGTTTGCAAACTTTTTTGAGACAGTTTGAATTTATCAAGCTTGTAGATAAATTCTATCGACAGAAAAGCCAACAAAAAAAAATAATGATATACTGTAAATAAGATAATTCTATATATGTATCACCTGTGATCAATTGTTCCTTCCCTTGAATGTAAAACTAGATTAAGTTGTCACTAAAGGTAGCAGAAAACTTGTTTAATAAAATATACAAATTTTTATGAACAAAAAAAAAAAAAAAAGCTTGTAAATTCCATCGACAGAAATTAATTGCATACTTTCAGGCAGCCCTAAAAATAAAAAGAAACAACCACAGAGAATGTCAAACTGTATAAATGTGGTAAAGATATTTGGGCATGTTCTACAAATAATAACTAAAATTAAAAGTATTGTTGGAAATGAATATAGCTGCGAAACAATCGATGGGATTTCAAAAATATGTTTGGAAAGTGAAATCTCTGACATTTAAGGAATATTGACATTTCGATCCGTTTCTTGTTAAAGCTAATTTCTTGTAATTTTTTAAATCTATAAATAAGTTGCAGGTTTTTTGAAGTTGGTTGTATTATATTAATTGAAATCAAACATACTTAATTTATATCAATATGATTTCTGTTTCCCAAAACGTTCCTGTTTATGCTTTCTCCTTCCATCGCTGTTCTTTTATATACTTTGACAGTGTTATTCGACTTCTCCTTTTTCACTCACATCACCTCATCTGATTTGCATGTAATTTGTTCTGTCGGCACCACAAGAAGTAAAAGAAAAAAAATGTAATGGAAAACTCGGCATCATTTTCAGGCAGTCCCAAAACAGGAGCATTCTCAATATTTTACATTTGCTGGTTGCAGAGATGCTTATCGAGGTGACAACAACAACTGCACCAAATTGGCTCCAACAGACCCAAAAGTAAACTCGACTTTTGTCACTTTGCATATTGGGCTGGCTTTTTAGCATAATAACAAGTTCACGCTGTGCGCCCGGTTAACCTGATCACCATTGTTGCTGTTGCTGTTGCTGTTGCAGATGTTGTTGCTACTTGATCTGCTGATCATGTCTTCTTTTGGGCAAACAACAACAACTACAGCAACAACAACATCAACTGCATGCTCATTGGCCCAGTTGGGAACTGTTTGACATGTTTACCACGCTTCTGGGCAACAGCAAAAGGATTAACCCATAGCTGGGAAGCATTCGTTCTTTGATTTGGCTTTCAGTTATGCGGAAGTCATTCTTCGTCTTGTTCTCTTATGTTTTGTTTTGTTTGGTTGTGAAGGTGTCGGCTTTAAGACATGATTGATAGGGTACTCTGAAAAGAAGCTAAACACAAAAATACAGGGTCTAAGAAGAAAAGCAAGGAAGATATTTTATAATCTTAAATATAGGAACACAAGACCAAAATAATTGTTGGAGAACTGAGTATATAAAAAAGAACATTTTTTTTTATGTTAGAAATAATTTATATAAATACAGTTGAACTTCCCTAACTCGAACTTCACTAACTCGAATTTCTCTGTAACTCGAACTAAATTTGTGGCAGTAAAATTAATAATCTTAGGAAAAAGAACTCTATAACTCGAATATCTCCCTAACTCGAACCTTTTCTTTGGATAATGGTGATTCGAGTTAGGGAAGTTCGACTGTATTTGTATTGACGATGATTTTGATGAGTGTACATTTGTATGGTATCCAAAGAAGTTTTATTGCCAAATAATAAATAAGACAGGTGTTTCACAAATATCTATATTTTTGATGATAATTGCTTTTGACAACAGAGATTTTATTATTTTCGAACTGATTTCCATTTTAAAAAATAATTATTATTTTAGATATGTTTTATATAGCTTACAAATTGATTAAAACTTTATTTTGTGAATGTTAATAAAATTTTAAAAAAAGTTCAGTTTATTTCATGTAATATATATTTACATTTTTTTTGATGGCAGTATTTTTACTTGATTTATTTATTAAAATGAACACAATTATTTAATTCTTTAATTTCTTTGCAATTACTTATAGCTTAAAATCATGACACACTTTAAGCTTTTCTCAACTGCTTTTAAATTTCTACAGCTACTCGTACTGTAAGTCGATGCATTCACACCATCAATGAGATCACACGCCTCCCATATTTTCACTTGGCTCAGCGCAAAATAAGCGCTATTGGCCAACACTTGCTCCACTTGGCCATACTTAATACCTTTAATTACGCCCCAAATATTGCGGTAGACAAGCTGATACCAGATACAATCTGTTCGTTTAATCAGAAAAGTAAAGAAAACAACGAGGAGCGCAGTAGCTGGACGGACTAAGGACTGGAATTTAATCAGTGGCAAGCAATCGGCGCATGCGCCACACTGCCAACCACTGAACCACTGGAAAAGCAATTACACGCCAAATAAGCTGCCAAAGTATCCAGTTGATATGTACTATATGCATGTATGTATACGTTGTATCCAATGGTAACATCAGATCCTCTCCAGCCTTAGCTTACCTTGAACTCTACTTTTATTTAACATTCAGTCTTCCCACTCATGTCTCATGCAAATTGACCGTTTAATAGGCGCTAATATGTTTTACCAGCTACCGTGTTAATTTACAGTTTACTTTTCGCAGTTGCCAGTCGTTATTTTCAACCCACGCGACCGACTCGTAAATAAAATGCTTAGAGGCACCGTCCTATGTATGCTTTTTACGATTTTGTAATTGTGTTCTTTACCGCCAAATGGCGCCTCGCCCTGAGGTGCAATTTTTTGAGAAAATCGTGAGCTGTATACAAAAACAAATATTTAAATGCCAGACTTTGGAAATGTATTTCGGAGTAACAACTTTAATCTAGCCATTTTATTAATTGAATCATAAAATGTTTTGAAAATTTGCATTAAAGCTACAGTTGATTTTAGAAATTCAAGTTCAACTTTAATGCATATCTATATTTTTATTTATTTTATTTCTTCAGCATCTTAGCACTTAAACGTAAACTTACAATTTTAACATAATTTTATAATTTAAAAATAATTGTAGTTCGACAAGTAATAATATTAATATTAAAGCATAATAAATATAATATAAATTATAAATGATGAGAAAGTAGAAAAGTCGCCAATGGCAATAATCCATTAAAAACGTATTAAATTTTTTTATTTTGCAAAAATTATAGACGTTCTTATGCTTAAATATTGCAAATGTTCAAATTGGAAGAGACACAATAATTTTCAACATGATTCGAAAATTGTCTTGCAGTATCGCAATAAAGGTTATATACGTATAGCTCAAAATTTAAAAGGAATAAGATTTTTTTCTTACCAAAATAATACTCATTATTAAAAAGTAAATAGAAAAAGGAAATTCACGTCAAAATTATCCCTTTTTCCTTATAGAAAGACCTGTCCGTAAAACTAAATATTGGAATTTATTCCACCCTGATATGCCGTGCAATATACACAATAGCACAAAGTTAGTCCATTCATGAATTAAAGACTCCAATAAAGCAATTAATGGCAATGCAACATTTTTGCATGCAACTCACATATGCTGAGAGTTAAAGCAGACAATGTATAGAGAGAGGAAGAGAGAGAGAGAGAGATATGTTTATTAGCTTAATTAAAAGTCTTGAAAAGGTTCATCAAAGCAATGAAAAGAGTCGATTGGATGCGCTTCTTTTCGCCTAGAGTCACAACACAACAAATTCTCAAAATGCAAAATGTGTTGAATGTTGGCAATTTAGCAAGTTTACAGTTCTCTCTCCGACTCAATAATGGAAACCTAATCCCCATTCCTTGCTTTTCCCAGTGAAGACCAGTCCAGCTCCAGTCTTGCACCATTGCTGTCTCTCATTCCGTGCCCAAGTGCCAGTTGAATGACGTTTTACTTGATTGCAGTTAATTTTTTTTTCCCTCAGTGTTGTCCAAATGCAAATTCTACATTTCTATCGTTTTCCCCTTCGGTGAAAAGAGAGATAGAGAGAGAGAGGGAGTGAGAGGGAGGTAAAAGTGGTTTTGTGTCTATGCCACAGTTGAAATCCAATTGATGCCACAGAAACTTTTGATTGTTTGTCCCTCTATCCTCTTACAGAGTTTGAAATACAATAACAAATTAAGTTGTAAAATGTAGAAAACGTGTTGAGAGACTTTAAGACCTAAACGAACTCTTTGATTTACCCAACAGCATTTTCAAGAGCTTGGCATTAGATTGTTATAATGTGTGTGTATCTAAAATGAAGTAATGCAGAGTAATCCATTTTTATTTAATTTACCAATAAAAACTGATCACAAAAAAATATTTGATATCAATAGTTAATATTTTGTTTGGTTTTTAATAAATATTTTCAAGTTCTTTGTACTGATTACAAACTATTATTTTTTTCCCATGATTTTATGGTTAACAAATTATTTAAATAGCATTAATTTTCAATATTTTTCAATCACAAAGGAAGCAACAAACATTAAAGCTTATTCAGATTATTGACTTTCAATGTATACTTAATGTGAGAAAAATGTTTCGTAAACTATTATAAATCCATATTACCCATTTATCAACGTAGGGCAATGAGAAATTGAAGTTTCACGACTCTCAGCTCTCAGCTGGTGAACTATTGACCTGAATAGTTATTCAGTTGCCCCACAACGAAGTTGCTGATGATTGTATTTGATTTGCCGAATGCTGAGCTTAGCTCTTTCACTGCCATGACTCTGAGATTGAAACATTTCGCCAATTACAAGACGCAAAGGGTCAGCAGAGGGTCAAACAATGGGAAAAATGATGCGGAAAGCAATATGAATATTTGTGCATAAAAATCTGTGGCAATTAGAGAACTTCCTGCTAGAAAATTATTATAAAATGTATAGATACTCGTGCGAACCCGTTTCAATTGCATCTGGTTCTTTAAGAAACTTGTTCAGCTCGTTGTCAATATCAATTACATAATGTGGGCATGTTCAATATTAATATTCAATGTTGAACATGATTCAGGCTGAATCTCTTATCTAATAGAGTCATAAAACTAGCGACTTTTTGAGAGAGATTTACCAATGAAATGTGTGGCCTTTTATAGCAGTGGACACTTTTGTGGCAATTAACAGCATTCACATGGCTCGCAATTAAACGAAACTGTCAGTAATTTATCTTGAAGCGTCGAAGAAGTCGACGACGTGACTTCCCAGAAATCGCTGGCGACTTTTCATTTGCGCCTCCATAACTGGATAACTGGCTGCTAGTTGAGAGGCCAATGGACAATGGGTACTACGGGCCCGGTAATGAGCCAACAGTGGAAAGTAAAAGGGTTGAGATTGCAGTGGTGCATCCTCTAATTGGCACCAAATATGGCCATTGGTTTCTACCATGGCCAAGGCAAAAATATGTCAAAATGTGACAAAATGCGTGTACTCGTATACTCGTGGCTTGTTGGCCAACATGGGTGAAAGGTATTGGAAGGGGGCTGCGGATAAAGCCACATACCAATGGCAAAACTCTGGAAATCGCCATTTAAGGTGTTCATTAGTAGCGCACAGATCGAAAAGGGACGTCCAAAAATGGCATCAAAATCTCATCAGTTGTTGCCCATTTCTGAAGATTACAGACCAAAGATCATCATGATCATGATCAAGATCGATAATGATAATGCCACATCGATCACTCGCAATCAGAAGAGAGTCTCTCTGCCTTTGTGCTCTTCACTCTCTCTCTCTCTTTTCGTTTTCTTCCGCTTAACTGTAAAGCTTTGCCCTTAAATGTCACTGTCCACTTTTGACCAGTTACCGATCTCAAGACTAAAATTAAGCGATTTTCGTCGCTCAATTTACATTTCTCGTTACCCGATTTCGATTATTGTCTGTCCATCAGGGCAATTGTAAATCGTCCTCAGGTGTAAAATGCGAGACAAAAGACAATACAAACTTTCACTTGTCGTGTGCTCATTTTAAAATATATTGCAAGTGAACTGAAGCTGCTCCTTAATTGCAACTTAGTACTTAATACAGGTAATAATTGTGAGATTTCGTTGCCTTTAGCATCTATAGATGCACTTTGCCTAATGCGCCACTAAAGAATTTTACCTTGTTAAGTGATTTGTCTAAAATTAATTAAATTCAACATTTTATGCCGGGAATGCGATAAGCCTTGCCACAAATAAAGCCAAACACGCAAGCTACAGGCAATGCCAAAGGCAAAATCCACCTAATAACATACACTGAAAGAAAATAAAATACATAGAAAAGTACTTTGCAGAATTTCTTTTGTTGCAAAATGGAAAAAATAAAATATCAAGCAATTTTTACTTAAATGAATATTATACCTTAAATATAATCATTTTGTGACACATGTGACTTTTAAAATGAAAATTTACTTTTATATAAATAAAAGTGAAGAAAATTTTATGATAACTCCTAAACTGGAAAACTTTAAAATTATTTAATTATGTTTGCATTCAGTTATTAATCAACTCTTGCTGTTGGTATAACACTTTTTTCTCAAAGTGTACGCATAATCAAGGCACAGGACTTAAATGAAGGTTAAATTAATGGGCTTTCGGTAGCACACAGAGAGTCAGATAGAAACAGAGCGAGAACGAGAGAGAGAGAGAGAGAGGAGACATTGGTGCGGGAGTCCAGATCCAGACACAGACTCAGACCCAGGGAACCTTTACACAGCCTCCCTCAAGTGGCGTCTGCGCCATGGCGATGGCTAATCAAAATATTTAAAATAGTTGGCCGCAGGCTGTGGACTTGGCATGTAAACAGAGTCTGGATATAAATAGCTGGCAAGGATAAACTGGAAGACGACTCCACCTACTGCAATCGACTGTCGTGTGCTCGATTCATAAATTATTAAATCTCTCTCCTCACTTCCATTCCTCTTGCATCTTTCATAAGGTTGTACAGAGCGGCGACTTAAACAATATGCTTAATCATTTGAGCAAAAAGTGACACTGGAGGGGAGCTTGGTAATTGCGCATGCGCAACATGCCGCGACGGCGGCCTCTTTATAAGTAAAATGTACCGTATATTAAAATACATATAATGCCTTTTACGCGCTTTGCATTGATTGCGTTTGAGTCTCTCGTTCGGTCTGTGGGTGACCTACTAAACGCATTTATTTGACCCTTCCCCACATCTCTGATTCCAACTTTGAATCTGCCTCAAAGTCCCGCCTTGTCACGCAACGTTGCGCAGTTCTGGGCGTGCTTTAGCATTTCCCTTTCGCTGAGTTCCCAGCTCCGATTCTGCCCCGGAGTGAGATGGACAGCAAAAAGTTGTCTTCAAGGTGTGCTAATTTCAGTGATTAGAAAATAATACGATCTGACCAAACTATGGGTCAAAATGCGACCACACAAAATTAAAATTGAGTTTATTGGCTGACAGAACACATCATTATATCTTTGTTGAAGGTATTTGAAATGTGTCCATAAAGTTCAGTTTTGAAGGATACCATCCATTTTTTTAGTATTCAGTTCAATTTAGGAAAAATTATTAAACTGATCAAAAGAAGTATCTTCAAAGTGTAAGCAAACAACATCTGTTTGCATTATCATCGGTTCAGAAAGTCTAATGTGTAAGAAATAGATACATATCAAAAATATTTAGAAATCATTGTATGGACTTAGTAACAATATCCGAGATATATAAAAACCATATTTTTTGTCCCTTAGCTTTGATATTCTGAACTGATAATATAACAATTGAAATATACGTCTGATATTAGACAAATTTAAAATTAATTTAAAAACATTATAAACTTATGTTTTCTCTCATTAATTTCTCAGATATTTATTTATGGAACACATACTGCCAAATAAACAAAACAATAAAATATCGTTGCAAGCATCTAAAATTCCATCTGCGTTTCAACCCGTTACAACTTACTTAAATTAATAAATTCAAATGTACAGCATGCACCTCACTCACCAAGTTGAATTTATTATGTAATTTTAATTTGTAACAGATGTGTAACGTCTAATTAAATTACAAAATGTAACGCCCCTAAGCGATTGAAGGTAATCCGTCTGCCAACTTGATTTGAGCTAGAAATCCACCTAGAGCCCTTTTATTTATACCGAGAACTCGGCGTACCTAAAAGTATAACTTAATTTAACAACATTTTAAACGCTTTGGGGCGTAATAGTATTAATTTATTGTAAGTCTCTCTAATTAGTAGAGCATTCAAGGCGTCGCTAGACGCACAGCTGGTGGCTATAAAAAGAGACCCAGACAAAGGCGTTACAAAATCTTCCAGTTTCAAAATCAAAATGCGGTGCATGACACTTAAAAGGTCATAAACTTGTCTGAACCCCTTTAGAACGGCCATCGACAGGGCTCTTCAGTTTTCTTGTTCGAGTTAAAAAATTAGTAAACACACTTTATTCCCACAGGGTGGTCGTGATTGTGGTCGGCTCATGTACCTTTCCACTCTGTCCTGACAACACTTAATTATAAATTCTAAATGCATATTTTTGTCATTTCAGAAAATTTTGGGGCAGGTTGCGGCTACGCATAAAGAGCTACGTGTATTGAAGGAGTCAGATATCTAGGAATGATCTGAACTATTCAGTATGCATGGTCATGTTGCCTTGGACACAAGTGGCTTACAATTGAGTATAAAAGATTTGTCTATCACGTATTTACAGAACATGAAAGAAGATAATCAGTTGAAGTTCAAGATAAAATTTGAAGAAAATATTGTATATATATTTCTTAAAGATTACTATTTTTTTTTTTAAATTTTCTCTATAATTTATTTTATCATTAAAAAATTGCAAATCAATGAAAATTGGAAATCGATTGAGAAAATATATTTTACAATTTTCTTTAATGTCTCCCGAGTTGATTATTTGATCGTTATGAAATTTTCAGAGCATTCGTAGCTCTAAATCTGTTCAAAATCTGAATCTCTTTCTTTCTTAATAAACTATAAGGAAATTTTACTAATGAAGCGATAAAAATGAAACCCCCTCAGAGAATCGGTTTACCGCTAACTCTGTGACCAAAAATACAAATACATCATTAATCTTTCAAACTCATTGGGCAATTTCATAAAATATTTCCGGGGGAAAAAAAGAGAAGTTAAAGAGAAGCAGTACTCGTAAAAAAATGCTACCTTGTTAGCACTTGGAAGACTATCTACTTGTACTCGTTTCACCCACAAAAAAAACTTGAAGCAATTTACATAACAAGACCAGTTCCCAAGGCGAGAGACAATCAGTGGCGCTACAAAAACCCAAAGCCTGTCAACGATGCAATCCATCTAACAGCGTTGGAAATGTGAGGCAACCAGCAACTGGCAGTTGCAACTGATACATAATGCTAACATATAATAGAAACAAACAGTTGAGAACTCACAACTGGAAGACCCCATGGGCGATCGAAATCAATTTGGCGCTTTAACACACGAACGTGCCCCATAGATGACACGCCCACCGCCTTGTCCAGCGCCTTGTCCAACTGCAACTTCGAATGCAACTGTGTTGCATGGCCCACAGGAATTGCCAGACTTGAGACTTCAGTCTTCAGATTGCGCCCCAGCTTGCACCTAACTCTAATTGGGCATAATTTAAATTCCGCTCGTGAGCGCCATGAATTGTATTTAACGTTTTGGCGCTTCTAAAGTTGGAGACGATATCGAATCCATACCATGAGACTCGATGGCATTGGCGGTAAATTTCATTTGATTTTATTTACTTTTTTTCAACTACTTTTTTTTCTCTCTCTTCTTTTGGCTACCGCAAGGCGATTGCGAGCAGAGAAACTTCCTTATTTGTAAGAGTTTTGTTTTTTCTACTCGTATTTTCTTTTCATTTTCTTTTTTTTTGTCCCCTCCCAATTCCTGGCTTAATTGGTTTTACGCCTAGAGAACCGTAAAGAAAGAAGTTCGATGCCTTAGTTTTGATTAGAAGGCGGCTATTAGAAAATTGAATACACGAGTTTCTGCAGATTCCATTTGAAAGTCGAAGGCTAAACAAAGATTTCGATCTGGTAAATGGTCATGAAAAATTACATCACAGTCTGCTTAAAGCGAGTATTATTTAGTGGGTCATGCAAGAATAAAAGCACTTGTCCTTTACATTGGGAACTAATTAATTGAATGTTTTATTTTAACAAGTTTAATGACTAAAAATTTAACGTTTAAGCAAAGTAAAATAATTAATTTAATCTAATCATTCTTTACATCAATCTTTACTGGGCTGTTATAAATTAACAATTTAAATACAAAGAAATTATATTTTATTTAATTTAAATGAAGATATTTTAAATAAAACATTCAATGCAATTTCTGTACTTTTAATGTATACTTTGCAAATGCTTTTAAGTGAATTATTTTAATATACTCTTTAATATCAACTCCATTAATAATCACAGCTCAAGCAAACATGAAATGTGCTAAGTCTATGATTTTGATATTACGTTTGATTTTTTGTTATTTCCACACTGTAAAAACGAGATGAAATCTATTATGTAGTTAATTAATTAAATTACATACTCGAATCTATAACTCAGTTTTCATTCTATCCATCTTAACTCAAGAACATAAACGTATCCCAATTTTCAATTGTCATTCTAATGGTCTTGAATGACATTGCCTACAGGAAATTGTCGTATTCCATCTACAACCAATTCTAAGTCCATTCATATTGTGCTCAGCAATTCCGGGAAATAGAAACTCCTTTCTGACATGCCAAGGCCAAACGTGTCTCTGTGTCTTTGGCACTTGCGGCAACAATTTGTAAGCCATCATTTCAATTAAGTCGCATAAATCACAAGGAAATCAGCAGCATCATCATCTACGTTATGTTCATCATCATCGTGGTCCTCGTTATCCTCAAGTACGGAGAGCACTTAAACAAGCACTGGGCATGCGCACAACCTACGCAACCTCAAGAACCTTTTTCTTAACTCGTTCGAGTTCGTTTCATTTGGTAAACGAACCAATTTAAACGGCGCATCGGCATTCATAAGAAGAGGAAGAAAACGAAAACGAAGACAAAGGGCCGACAGTCTTAATCCTTGTCATGACCGAGACCAGGGGGAGTCGAGAGACGGGAGACGAGAGACGTTTGGCAATTGCAGCAGCTCGTGAAACTGCTGTTTCACGCTTCAACAAATGCCCTTTGTGCTCGGTGCCCTTGTGTCCAGTGTGTTGAATTGCAGCGGCAACAAATTGCAGCAGATACAACACTTGCAGATACTTCTCGTTTTTGCCTCTCAACATGGTGAACTTATTAGGCGCAGCGTTTCGACAACGAGGTATTTATGTAACTGCCACGAATTGAGTTGCAAATAGCCAGCGGGGCAACATAAAACGTGCGCCACCGAAACTGAGTGGCTCAAGTATCTTTAAGATACTTTTTTACTGGACCCTGGGCGGCGTTAAGTACTCTTCATTCGTTGCAGATCCATCACCTGCTGCGTTGCCAAGTAAAAACGCCAGCACAACAAAAACACCGCAAGGATAATCAGGAATGCACCTTGGTCAGATCACAGTCCGTTTATTTTGCTGTTGTCCTAGTCTTGCAACTGTCAAAATGCATTTCAAGGCAAACAACAAACTGTAAAATGTGAGACAACAACGGCAGAAGGCTAAAGGTGCGGGAGGTCAAAACAATATGTTTATTTTCTACACCGGAAAATCCCATTGAACCCGGTACGCTTTTAAACCTATGAAGTACCTGTAAAGTCATTCAACAGCAGGTAAACACTGGCAGAAAGGCCAAAACTTGCATAAGAGAACGCAGGTGAGCTAAAAATTAAGAGAGAGCTAAATCTAAAAAGAGCATTAAACTATTTGTGGACCCTAAGTTTGCAAGACAGCTAAACAAAATAAAACAATGATCTTTTCAAATGGATAATAGGTAAATTTCTGAAAATTCCCTTTAAGGATTTGATACTTATTCCTATTTTCATTTATTTATAAGATAATTTAAAAAAAATACATCTATAGATTTAGTCCTTGGTCTTTTGTAGTGTAATCTGTAATGTATTTGATTGAATATCATCATTGTCAAATCTTTAATAAGGGCAAATTTCAAAGAATGTCTGTAATTGCAACTCAAATAACACGAAGGAATCGATTGCGTTCCACAAACAGCTACCACAAACACCTACCCTCTTGCAACTAGTGTTGCACGTTTAACGACTTCGCCGCATATCTATTCACATTCACTCAAACTGTTTAAAAAAAAAGTATATTACTTAAAAGAAAATCGTTTTGTGTACCCTTTACGAGGGTGTAAATGTTTTTAATGTCAACGAAGAACAGGAGTGTTAAAAATAATAATAAAATAAAATTAGTAATGAGTGAAAAAAAAAAATAAAATTTATCATATACAAAATTTAAAACTAAAACTAAAAACTAAAAAAAAGTCTAGGGAACCTTAAAATGTTATTAAAAATTAATTGTATTAATATTTATTAATTATATTTGGTTTGTGTAAATGTTTTTAATGTCAGCAAAGACCAGATAAGCTCAAGAATTTTAAAAACAAAATTTAAATAAAAATGGTAAAGATTGATTAAAATTACAGAATATTCAAAAGATTAAAAGTCTTTGGATGTCACAAGTATTATTAAAAAAAGATTGTTGTTGTTGAAATATTTCAGATTCCACAGGCAAACTAAAACTTTTAGCTATATTTATTTAGCCTTTTTTCAGAGCATCTCATAAGCGGGCATCACTGAGTGCAACGAACAGCGAGCACGATCGCCAAGCCGGCACGAGCGTTCGCATCAGTTTCGATTTGACGGTCGTTTGTGTAGGACGCAAATTTCGCTCGGGCCGAAGCGAAGAGTCGTCGTCTGTTGTTCGGTGCGTCGTTCGGTTAAACAACATTTAAGTGCGTTTGGTTGTTGTTTTTGATAGTGCGTGTTGATGTTTTTATTGTATTTGTTCTATTCGCCGATAAATAAGCGTGTCATAAAAATAAGCTTGCAGTTAAATGATAATGCAGTGCCAATAAATAAATGCAAATCTGTTTTATGCAACGACAAAGTCTATACTATTTATATGCATGCATATAAGTCTATATATTGATATCACTTGTTTTTTCTTCTTTTGCGTCGAGGATATACGAAAATAGCTAGAGAAAAAATTTGTCGCTGTCGTCGTGCAGGGAAGTGCGAAATGTGCGTGAAACAAAAATAAAATTAAATAGTGCAAAAATTGTCGCAAAAAAAGCAAAGAATAAAAAAAAAGATTGAAATGTTTTTAAATATATATAGAAAGTTGTGTCTGCAACAGAATTTGCATACCAAGTAAAATAGAGTGCTAAAGGAAATGTGTAAAAAATAATAAAAGTCAGCCAAACGTTGCGTCGTCAACTGACAAGCGGAAATTGTAAGAAAAGAAGGAAAAAAAAGAATAACAAATAATAAAAATTATGAATGAAAATTCTTGGAAATGTGTGAGTGAGTGATCATTTTGATATAAGCTATAAAAATCTTAAAGAATAAAAAAATAATTTAAAGAAATAATTAAAGTTACAAGTTCAAAGTCAAGTCGTTAAAAATGCGCGTGTGAGTTACAGATGTTTTTTCTTTTGTGACAAAATGAAAACCAGAAAGTTATACAATTGCCTTCCTTGGTGCTTGCTGCTGATCCTGCTGATGGTCTTTGATGGCCACTGCCGGCGCCAGTCGAGGACCAAGGCACAGACCAAGCGCCTACACAATCTCTCACCCGCTCAATTGCTTAAGGAATATAATGCCAGTGTCAGCAGCAGCTCCGTTTTCTCTTCCGCCGAGCAGCTGGATGACAACATCATGTCCTGGACGGGAGTTAGGATACAGGAGCGCAAGCAAACGACACCTTCGAAAATACAAAATCCGCGTCGTCGTAAAACCAAAAGTGGCCTCCTGATCGAAAGTTACATTGCAGAGGATCAGCAGCCAGCGGCTTCCGCTGAGATCAGTTCCAGATCGGGCAAGAAATCCGCACAGCAGCGACGTCGCAACGGTCGCATCCAAAGACCCAACATCAAATCGAATGCCAATAGTAAGTTGATGCCTCTATAACTATCTAGCTTGGAATAGCATACTAAGTATGGCTTTGATCGATTGTTGCGCCTCAAGAAGTCGATCGTTATTCAACTTCCTTGTTGTTGTCGTGTCCAACTTGTCTTGCGTCCATATTAGGGCGCTCAAGTTGAAAGAACTTTCATGTGAAAGTTGTCGCAGGAGGAAGAGATTTTTTTCTACATTTTTATATTTATTTTCTTATATTTTTTTTTTTTTTTTTGTAATTCTATACGTTATTACGTGAGAGGTCCAGTTATGGGACAGCAATGTTGTCGTTGCCTTTGCTGATGCTATTGTCGTTGTCGTGGTCTTGACTCCAGTTATTGTGGCTCTTGTTCATGTTCAGCATTTGCTCCAAGTCTTTGTCTACTCCACTTCTGTGATGTGAACTTTGCCTATTAGGCGTGCGATCTGCATAGTTGCAGCTAGTCGACGCATTAAAAAACTTCGTATTGAATAAAAAAAAAAAACAAATTTGATAAAAAAAAAACAACAACAAATTCATTGTTATTATTATAATATATGTTTAATATATTGTAATACATCACAATTGTGAATGTGAAATTTTGATTAGTTTATCCCATGTGAATGATTAAACTTTAAAGCAGCGGTGGGCACGCAATGGCTCCGGGAGCCAGCGGCTGCTAACGAATTCACATTTCGTGCCCACCGCCGCTTTAAAGTATACAAATTATAATTTCCATGCGATTTCCAAACAATATTTTAAAGTTCTTTGACTTTCTTTCTAACATTCTAAAGATCAGCCCAGTTTTTATCAGTGAAAACAAATAATTGTATTGTTCTAATAATTGGCTGCCAATTGAACATGTTTAAATAAAGGCACAACAACCATTGGAAAAATCCAAAGGCCAGAGACAGGGAACTCTATAGAATTTCCAAAACATGTGGGTGTTTGACAGTCTCCGAGACGCACTTATGACCCCATACTATAGTGAGGACTGAGTAGAACAATAGCGCCAGGCTCTAGAGACTGTCTCCTACCTACTCTAGATTCAGTTCTAGTAATTGTGGTCGAACCAAACAACAACAACAACAATGAACACAATGGCCAATTGTCAGACATTTAGTGGACCCTCTTGAGTATATAACAGATGGGCCAACTGAGCCTGCGTGAGTTGTCGTAATCGAGGCTCGTATCTTTGGAATATGTCAGGCTGGAACCGCAACACGCGTTAATAGGAACATGTGTTCGGCTCATTGTTCAGTTAGGTGTCGAACTAAAGACCGCACAGGGGTTATAGTATATTCTACTTCGTTTCAGTTGGACTGGTTGCATTTCACTAATAAAAATTAAGTGGCTTATCGTGTTTACTAGCAACACCAAATCGTTATAATTTGTTATGCCCTAAAACCAATTTTGCTTGCTTTCCTGTATTTCTTATGACTTGCTAATAGGGCTTACAAAGTTGCGTGACGATATGTTTAGGAGATGATAACTTGAAGACAAAGAACTTTTATGATAATCACTTTTTAATGCTGTCAGTTGTTGATTTGAATTTGATGTTTTTCTACAATAAAAAACCATTGACCCAGTCTGATAAAGCCAAGTGGGAAAGTGGAAAGATCTTTAATAATTAATTTTCAAGAATAAAGGTAAACATCAAAAAATGCATTCTTATAGAAAATCTGTATTTAACTATTTTATAGTTTAGCTCTTAAGCTATAAATACCCTGTTTTATCAGAGCAGATTGATATTTATTTTATGATTATTTGTTGACTCTCAAATCAAATTAAATTGTAGTTAAGACAACTTTCAAACTAGTCATCAGTAAAAAAGTTGATAAACTATTGCGATAATGATTGCAAATCAAATACATCTGATAATTAACTAAATCATTCGATTGTAAATACATAGATTCGATGTGTGAGACATAAATGCGAATTGATAGAGCAAATTATTTGTGATTAAATGGCGTGTTGACTATTTATAAGGCCAAATAGTGAATTCAGCAGCTATTGGCATTAATTGATTGATTGCTTGTTTAGATTAGAGAAAATGAAAGTTCGTGCGCACTCGAAATGGGTCACCAATAGATACAAGATACAAGCTACATTTACAGATATAGATACAGATACACTTACTGAAAGCTACAAAGGCTACTGCATGATTGAGTCACGCCGACGCTGCCTTCTTTTCCGTTGTTTTTGTTGCTGTTGCTGTTGTTGTTGTTGTTGCTGTGTGTTAAGCCATGCCTAATCAACACACGCATGCACACTTTAAGAGCTCATTAGTGGCCCTGTATAGATATAGATTCTTATATACAACCATAAGATTCCATAAGTCATGGACAACCTTTTGCTCAAGTATCTAACAGATATTTATACAATCCAAGCTGGAAAGCTGCTGTTTGCCCATTGGAAAACTGTTTGGAGAATGCATTCTTCATTGATTTTTAACGCGGCTTTTTTTGTTTGTTTGTTTGCTTCTTGTTAACTGCATTACACAATGCATCCAGCGTAACTCAGCTCAACACAGCACAGAACGCCGTATAGCTGGAAATTTAGATTTGTGGGAAAAAATGCCGCAGAGCTCCAACTGTTTCCCCACGCCACTTGCTCCCTGTCATTGACTTTTATTTGTTTTTAATTTTTTATTGACATGTGAAGTTGTAGAAGTTTAGTGAACTTTACTGTTGGTTTTCTATTGCCTTTTATGCTTAATCTTTGCCCGTAAAGCGTGAAAAGCAAAAGTTTTCAACTTGGCTTTGGTTTTCAGTGCTATCATTTTATTATTTTTGAGGAATTATCTTGAAAACTCACTGCGAAATCATTTCTGAGAAGCATAAAGAGTGAAACTGTTAGGTTTTTTATGTAGACTCTTACAGAAAAATGTTTAAACTGAGAAAAAATAAAAGTTGAACTTTTAATATCTTCGCTATTTATTTAATAAGATATTATATTACAATCCAATTTGAAATTCAAAAATATTTTTTATATACTTGGAGTCAGCTTATTCGCATTATGTTTTACATACACTACAAGGCTTTAAATAATTATGATTTACTTGAATATTTTGTAGATCTCTAAACATGCACAGATTCTTTGTATCCCTAAAAAATCCTAAAGATCGGGGGAAATTTATTTTCGCATTGAAAATATCTCATGCTTAACTCTCCTATTCTTTAGACCAGCGATGGGCACGCAGTGGCTCTGGGAGCCAGCGGCCGCTGACGAATTCAGATTTCGTGCCCACCGCTGCTTTAGACACTGAAAAAAATCTTGAACACACATATTACAGTTTCACAATTTCAGCTCTTTTTGAAATATTTTTTTATTGCTTAAAAGTTATTTAACATTTTATTAGTATAATATTTTATTCTTTAAATGCTGCTATTTCTTTTATTGATGATCTACATTTTTGAACCCCTTTTTAGTTGCTTGAAAAATTCTTTTACCGTCTATCTTATATCTTTGCAAATCCGTTTTACTGTTGCATTTCACCTGCAATTTGCTTCTCAGTCCTTTGTTGTGATAATTTATTTAAATGCAGTTTATAGATCATCCAGTTTTATGTGAGGAGCGAACACCTGGCCAACAGACCGTCTGTCTTTTTGTTGTTTGTGCAATAACATGCACAGAGTTAACGGAAGTGCATAATTCCGAGAGACAGCTGTTTACCTCAGAATTGTTACCAAAAAGTAATCCAGCGCTTTGGGTAGATAAAGTCAGACGGACCCCAAAAGGATTTACAACTATGCAGTGAAAGTAGTTTTTTAAATGTCTGGAATATCCCACAAGATATTTGATATGAGAGGCGGTCTCAATTGGGGAAACATATGTCAAAACTCCCTTGAAACAATAAACATCAAGAGCAAGAAGATGGAGAAGAAGCAGCTACAGCGGCAATTGGAAAACTCATTAAAAATAAACAAAAGCTGCGAACACAATAAAGTACTGAGTTTTGTTCGGTTATTGTTAGACTTGTTATTCGATACTGAAACCTAATACATCTATACAATTTGCGAGCGCGCTTTTAAAATGAAGTTCCAATAAATAAACCACTTAAGATCATAAAACTAAAGGGCAAACATTTAAAGTTTTATAGATCACACTCACAAGCAAGTGAAACCAATTGAAAGAATATGACTAGAAGATACCCTGTGACTACTTTTTGAAGAGCTTAATTCGCATTGATCAATTTAATTTGTTTGCTTATTATTGAAATCTTTTGACATATTTAGAAAATTAAAATTAATGTAGGACTTATCATTAATACTTTTTAACTCAAATAATTAAATTTAAAACAACGTGCAGATGCATAAATATAATGAATTGGTAGAAAAGGTAGAAAATTAAAATGCAACTTCGTCAAAAATATTTGAATAAATTTGTAAGTATGTATCACTACCTTTTAGTATGTACAACAGGGTATAAAAAAACAATCAACATGAGAGAACGACATGTAAACATTTTGTTGGGCATTCATAAATACAAACACGGCACAATTGTAGTTGTATCTTTTGTAAACAAACAAAAAAAATCGAGTTACAACTTCTCGCTGACCGAAAGACGCCACAAAATGATCTATAGAAGTTGAAGAAAAAAACTCCCAAAGTGGAACTGTATGTGGCGCTGTTTACATAAATAGGAACATCATTTTGGTAAGTCGGCTTGTCGGTTGGTTGGTCGGTTGGTCGGCAATAAACTTATGCTTAATTGCTGGCAGATATCCGATGGTTCCAGGCACTTCTACATACATCTGTAGCTTTGAAGTACCCCCACTGGTATTCGTGCCTCTCGGCAATAAATTAATGTTATAGACCAAGTTTTGATAAGACATTGACGCCGCCAGGCAGACGGCATCCCTCTCACCCTTGCACTCTCATTGCCGGTCTCTGTCCCTCTGCCTCTCTGTCTCTCAGGTCTGTCTTGGGCCACCGGAACATTTAACGGGTCAGCGGCCGTTGATGTGCAACCCGTGGAAAAACAAATTCGTAGCTCGTTAGCGCAGACACTTGAGATAAGAGATGAAAATGCAATGCGCTGTGATTGAGGTTGCAGCAGTTCCAATAAATACTCCCAGGCCGACATTTCTTGAAATTGGGTCAATGAAAGAGAGCATCAGTGCCATATGGTTTTGAAAACAACCAAATGATCTGATAATAGTCCTAATACACGTGAATTGAGCAATCAATTAGACAAATCTCTTGGCATTTGTTAAGAAAAGGTTCAGGATATGAGATACATTTTCATCTGATAATCAAATAATCGATGATATGCATTCTTAGAACCCCATTATGATAAACTATTAAGATTACTCATAAGTGGAAATGTTGAAGAGACCGATGGAGAATAAAGGCACTTAGACACTCTCTTCAATTTGTCTGTCAGTCCAATTCTTGTCTTTATTTTCTCACATCATAAAAGAGTCAACAGGTCATAAGAATTAAGAGCTTTATATTATTTTCATTCCGAAACACTTGTTTTAATTATTGACATAATTTAGAGCACAAAGTATTCACTGAATTGGTGTTATTACAGATTAATTATGCCTTTCTCTCAAACTTTTTTCACTATTCTTAACCATTTCTTCCGTTATTATTCGATCTCCTTCTAGAAAATTAAGAAATCCCAGTAGACTTGAATGTCTTGTGTCTCGTCCTTATAGCTATTATTTCGTTTTCCAACCTTAGGTCGGCTCCTCCTTATCTTCCACCTAAGTTATCAGGCTAAATCACCCATCAATGTCATCATCTCCATGTAGAGCCAACATGTTGAACACAATCATTCGATTCCTTCTTCTTTCGCCTCGTCGTTTGCGGTGTCTTTATCGAACCATTTGTCAATATTTAGTCTGATAAACGAACGTTGTTCGAAAGCTACAACAACTGTCATTGAACTTCATTGATAAATGTCGCCATTGACGACAGGTTTTTCTCGGCTGCATTCCAGTGGAGTCCACGAAATGCCGAAATGAATCGACTTGTGATTCTATTGATAAGCTTAGCACACAATCCATTCTCCAGCTGCGAAGGCAAAGAACTTCTATATCTTTTACCATAACTCAACCAATATCAGATTAAACTTTCCACTTGTTTTCTCTGCTCTCTGTTTGTATAGAGTTTGAATCGTAGCAAATATTTTGGTAACAGATCGTTCTATATCAACACTTGGCAACTCGCACTCCTCTTTCTTGATGCAACGATTCTTAATTTCTGGGAAGGGAAACGCGTGCTTACATTTGCCCGGAAAATGGGAAATGTAGTGAGAAATTGGGGGAAAACACTTGAGGCGGCTGTATAAATATTTTAGAGCGCAAATCGCTGCTGAAGATGTCAGAGAGTAGAACTAATTATGCTTTATGGTTGCGTTGAAAGAAGTTCGCCCAGTAGACAAATTGTTTATTTGCCTCCGATATCTGTGGCTGTTTTTCCTTTGGGCATTCGATGAAAGCTGCATAAAAATGACTTGCAGTCGGAAATTATTTCACTTAGTTTATCAGACGAGTTGAACGCTGTGGGGGCCGTTAGGTAAACTGTTGACTTGAACTCGCTCAAATGCCCAGGTTGTGATTTCAGTGTGTCAATTCAGACTCTTTGATCAATATTCCGGGAAAAAGGTGAAGTTGCATTTTAATATCAGAGTTCTAAGTATACCAGATAAACTTTGATAATTCTATTAGATTTGATTATTGAATGTATTTCAATGCGCCGGAAACATAAGCTTTGTTCAATTCTTTAATGTTAGGAGAAATGTTGCATTATTCCATTTTCTTAGGAAAGTTTTCTGCAAACAACGATCGATGTATTTAGATTCAAAAAATTTATAATAATAATAAAACTGTCATGCGCTTAAGCAATTGCTTTGTAATTTAATAATTATAAATAGATCAAAAGTAATTCTGCATTTATTTTTATTTGGTGTTAGACTTTTAGTGAATAATCTATCAGAGACATATATATGCATGACCTCCCTGACAACATTTTGTAACTCTCGTCTGCAGTTTTACTTGCTTGGCACTCTGTCTGACATTTCTAAAAATTTGCCGACAATCGACGACAACTTTTTTGCCAGTCTATTTTGAATGTGCCAGGGGCTCAGCAGGGGGGGAATGCAATGGCAATGATGGAATTTCCATCAGCATGCAGACAATGTGCCGACAGTGTACAAACTGGAAGCAACAGGCAAACAGTCAGACAGACAGATAGATTGATGTACAGACTGACGAGGAGATGCCGAGACGTGACTTAACGCATGACTCACGCATAGAGGCCAGGAAAATTCAGTTGAGAAAATTAAGTACAAATTTGAGAAGCTCAAAATCAGTTGCTGAGCTGCAGCAATATCTGTCTATTGCGTGGGCGCTGAAAACCCTTGTGTATATTTTGCGTATACATATCTTTAAAATGTAAAAGATAAAAGTATGAAAAAATCAGACTAGAGCATACCCTGAACAGTTTTTATATATTAGTCTGAATAACAAAGATTTGAAATAAAATTTCAATTCGATTTTTGAGTTAAAATTAATTGAAGAGATAAGAAAATTAATCTAAGCTATTTTCAATTTTAATAAATAAAATTTAAGCTAAATATTAAATAATATAAAAAATACCAAATGTAAAAACAACTTTTATTTAAATTTGAATTTTTATTCAAAAATGATTGAATAATCAGAAAATGTAAAATAAATTATTTTCAATATTAATATTTAAAATATAAACCACCTAATGCCAAGAAATTTCAAGAATGTAAAAATCCAAATATCCCTAATAACTATCTGCACCTATTTGTATAGGGTATAACAAACTAATCCTAGTGTCAAATAACTAGAGAAATGCACGACAAAACAAATTGTCCACAGACACGCGGCACAAACACGTTAAAAGCTCAAGAAGCTGGCAATGTGGCGGCTGCCAACAGTCAAAAAATCAGGTTCAGCTTCAGCTTTAAGTTGAGATACAGATACTCACAGCTGGAGCCGAGTGTGGAGATGCTACAGCTGTCGACTGTCATTGGCGGCTTTTCCTTTCCTTATTTTCTTCTTTTTTTTTGTTGGCTGAGGGGAAATCACTGACAGCTTCTTGAGATTTGTCTTTAAAAGGATTGAAACATTTGGGGCTGCCATGATTAGTGTTCTAAATAACGCAACTGTCGTGTTGTCAGAGGCCAACACCAATCAATAAGAAATTGAGAAATTGACAGGCGACATGCAAAGTGATTCAGTTCTATAACAGGAATTGATTCGGGATCAGAGATTATGGCGATCCGAACCGTTTCGACGCTTGACAAATTGCTTAATTAATTCCCCTTGAAGTCGATTTGTTATTGTGGCTATTCGAAACATGTTGCCATTGTGACTTCAAAAGACAAAAAGCCGCTCATATTGTTTAATTTCATTTATAGTAATAGCAAGAACTCTGGGCTCCACACAGAGATATACCATATGCTACCTGTATTTCTCAGTCACTCGATGGAATCGCAACAAAAAAACCATACTTGAATTGTATTAACAGAACCTTTGGCAGTTTAATATTATTAACATTTATTGTAAAAATTTTATTCTAGCTGCAGAGAGTTATAAAATTTAGTATCATTCTTTTTTTTCATAAATTCATTTATTGATAAATCGCAGAGATGTCTCTTCAGTTTTATCAAAGTTAATGCAAGACTTAGATGTGTTTTAATAAAAAAGGAGCTAACTTTATTAACTATTAACTAACTATTCACAATTCATTTAATACTTTATTTTTTATTCAATTTCCTTAAGTATTGGCCTATCGGAATTAGCTTTATTCGAACGCAAACCACAGATAGCTTAACAGTTACGCTTCTCAATTGGAGATGAAAATCTTTAGCATAGCTAAGAGCGGGTTGAGCTCAGCTTGAAGTCAGCTTGGTTAATAAAACTATAATTGCTAATCAAAAGCAACATATTTGTGACGCGACAGGATAAGAGCTTATCAAATTGCAATAAGTATAAGTATGCAGTAGGCTGATAACTGGTTAGTTTACTTGCTTAGTTCGTTCAGTCGATAAAAATTTGTAAATGGAAAACAAACCAGCCAAAAGATAAGCATCATCATCATCATCATTATGGTCGACGACACAAAAGTAAACAAGCAAATTAACTCAATTTCTTTCAATGTATCTAACAGATGCAGTCGACAATTAACCAACGACATCTGACAACTTTTGCGAATTGCATATGCCATAAAAAACAATGCAATACAAAACTAAAAAACAAAAAGGCCAAAACGGCAAACACACTCAGACACTTGGCGGACACATCTGGCGGCGCCATCAAATGGCCAATACGGCGCCCGAAGCAGTCGTAGGCTGACTCTGGTGATTTTTGTGATTTTTGTCTCCTCCGTCGGCGCCTTTTTACAGCCAAAACTAACACGCTGGCGCGTACGTACTAATTAAATAGTTTACAAGTCAACTTGATTGCACCGGAGGTGGAGCCTTCAGTTTGGCAGTTAACTATTTTGACCAGAGTTTGTCCAGGCTCGAAGATTTATTATAAGCCAGTCCAGTGATCATAAAACTGCCGCAAGGGGTATTACCTATTTGTATAGGGCATATGTACCAAAGTATTTGTCATTGTCAAGTTTTTGGTCTTATATTAGATAATTACAAATGTATTTACTGCTATTATTTAAAGTAGATATTTATTTACATATTTAAAAAAAACATGGCTTTGCAATTTATTATTATAGTATTTGTTAAAATTATCCCTTTACTTTGGTAACCTTTTCATAATTTTCATATATATTAACAACAATTGACTGTAGTTATGCAAACAGTTGTTTTTTAATTACTTAAGGTGAGCTGGATATAATTAAGTACAGAGTGTTTGCCAGGCAATCACACCCGATAAGAGCAATTTAACTTGGCTAACTTTTGGGGCGGATTGAACGTTTTTATAAACTTGTTCCAGGCTGGAAACGCTTAAAGTTTTATGTCTATTGAAAATGATTTGTTTATTGCTGATCGCATATAGCCTGTGCCATTAATGGCTGTCATTTGAATTACCAGCTGATTTTCATGCTGACCGACCGACCCACTTAAGTGCCAACTTGGCTTACAGCCGGTGCTGCCAACTCGTTAAAATGCACTAAAATCAAATCATGCTCGTAAATGTAATGTTTTTATAGGTATTTGCAATTGAATTGTTGGTAAGGTTGAGTAGCAAAAAAACTTTGATAGATAAATTTTCATCAAATAAAAAAAAAGATGAAAATTAGTTAGTTTGAAAGTTGTAATATTTCAATAAGAGTATGATTAGCCAATTTTTTATCAGTAATATTTTCATGATTGATTTAAAACGGTTTTGTAAAGCTAGACAAAATTGATCAATTTAATGCTCTTGTTGGATTGAAAAGTATAAAATAGATGATAATAAATGATGAAACTAAAACGGTCTACAAAAAACCTTTGAAAAAAGATATTTTATATTTTTTCTTCATAAATTGAATATACTAGTATATACTTAAATATCTATATAATATGGCCAGCAACAATTCGGTTCAAAATTTAAAATATAGTTGAGAAAATTTCTCTCTAACTCGAGCTAAATGAGTGGCTTAAGAAAAATAACTCTATAAGTCGATTATCTCCACAACTCAAACCTTTTCTTTGGATAATGGTCATGCGAGTTAAGGAAGTTCAACTGTATATAATTTTTAATGGCTTATTCAAAGTTCTATTCTCTAAGCCTTATCAATTTTTGGTTGACTGCCCCCAATCGATGTTAAATAAAAAATTACTATAAATATCGATACCTATCAATAGTACAATTCTGAGATCACAGATATTTAGTATGTAGTAGATGCTTTAAGAAAATATAATTTGAATGAAAATAACAGTTATTTAAAATAAAGTTCAGTTCTTCCGAAAATTAATTTGAGTTCGAATGCATATATTATAATTGTCTTACGAGTTAATTCCAAGCTGTCTCGACCATGTCGGCGACAAGTCTGTCTCCCTCTGGAGCATTGCTTGGTATATTTTTTGATGGGCTGACTCAGACTTTATAAATTATATTATGGCATTATTATGCGAGCCTCGCACACCAGCCGCAAAAGTGCACAAGACAAGCGCATTTATTAATAAGAAGTGACAGCTCATGACAAATTAACAGCTAAAGAGAGTGAACCAAAAATAATAAAACCAAACATTATAAAACTGAAGACTGTGGGCGATATTGTTGACTCGTGACTCGTGGCTAAGCCTGAAGTATCAGATATCCAATATCCAATATCAATTTCTGAAGCTCGCCCAAAGCTCAGTGAGACGTAAGTAATGAGTGTTGACCATATCAATTAGAGAGGCCCGAAAACTGCACTTCGAGTAAACCGAGTTCCAGTGTTGGCTAACGACTTCGAGGTAAATATTTGTCAGTGGTCCGAAAACGACTTGCCGCAAATGCATTTCAAGTGATTGGCAAACACGACAAGGCAAATTTTTAGAGTGTCCATAGAAAAGCACACGATATTGAACATTTCAACGCCTTTTCGTGCACTTAATGAATGAACGCGAATGAAAACGGAATCCCGAAGCGATTGCAATTGTTCGATAAGAGTTTTAAGGCTCATAAATCGTGATAATTATCGCTGCAATTGTCGCTGTTACGAGTATGCCCAAAAATATTCGGATTCGTGTAGTCTGTGCCACTTATTAAATTATTAAATGAACCGCTAACCGAACAGATCTTTTAGAGATTTCGTTGTCTTGTCTCGATTCTCTTCAACTTACATATTTCTCTGCCAGTAGTTTACACAATTTCGATAGCAGATTAGATAAAAGTCGAGTGCTTTTGGCGCTCAAGCGAAACAAGTCTCTTAATTAACAGAGGTGACGACTGAAAGACTGAGGAGACCCGCAAAACTGTTACCTGCCAGTTCTTCAAGGCTTTAATTTAACGTAGGCACTTTGACGAAAATTTGTTAATATTAGATAGTAACAAGAATTGGGCTAAGGTGTGTACTAATTTTGCAGAGATGCCAATGGAGAAGAATATACCCGGGAGACTTAAGTAAAATTAAAAGCAAATTACATATGTATAATATTTAATCTAATCTTATTTTTAATCCAATTATTTTATTTAATTAAATAAATATTTAAATATTTCTAAAGGGATTCAAAATTAAAAAAAATAGAAGAATTACAATATATTGTGTATTTTTTTAAAATATTTTAATAACATTTTGTTCGGTTCTCTAAAATATCAAATTTGTAGTCCAAATATTTTATTTGTTAAAATATTTCTAAAAGGGTATAAAAAGTAAACGTAAATATTAAAATAAAAATTTGTTGTGTTCCCTAATCTAAGTATCTTATTTTGTGTCCACAAATGAAATGAGTCGCATTTACTGATAGTTCACTTTCTTACTGCAATCTATTAAAGCCATGTTCTCACACCTCCATAATAAACTGCCAATGTGCAGCACTCGAATTAGTCTCGCTGTCTTTGGTCAACTCCTTCGAGCCCTCAACCCGCTGCTTGATTGTGTTGTGAGTCATCAAAACAACGCCAAGTGGCAGCTACCAGTCTTCAATACCAAATCAAGCATTACTTGCATAACCCAACCGAAGTCATCGACCAACAACCAACAAGCATTGACCATCATCATAATGATCATCAATATTATGAGCATCATCATCATTATTGAGTTGGCATGCATAAATATTTTTGTAAAGCACAACTTGAGGAACGCGAAGTTGCATGGAGCTGTATCTTGGGATCCACTTCAGCATGTCAGAACCCCAGTAGCCCAAGACGTGTGGAAGACGTCGACGTCGACTTGGATGTGGATGTGGATGTGGACATGTGTGGTTCTCACTGGTTCGGTTAGCAGCTTTTGAAGCACCCACCGAGCAACGGACAACGGACAACGTGCAGCATCCACTTTAAGAGGCGGTGTTGCCAAGTTGTCGTTCCCAGTACGGCTTTTAAGACACTTGGTGCACCACCGTTGCTACACAGAAAAAAATAAATCTATTCCAAAATTCAATTTTAAAAATCTTGATTTTAACATTCATATTCTGCATATTATTGTTAAATTAACACAATGTTTGAACTAAATGGCAGCCGCTCAGCAATAAAAAAAAATCTAAAACATTTGATATCATATGATAACATGTATGAAAATTTAAAAACCGTACTTGTATCAAGCATTTCATACTTGGATTACAATTATCCGACATTACTAAAGTTTTGGATTGATTTAATCCCGGAATCTCGGATTTGTTTCTGTGTAGCTGTGGTGCACTGATGCATGTCCAAACATCCTCAGTTCTGGTCAGTTTGATGCCTGTGTTTTCTTCGCTCTTCGTTTTCTGTTCTCCGTTCTCTGTACCTTTACTTTATTTCTTTTTCTTGGAAATGCGTTTGTCGCCTTGTCCGTCTGCTCTGTCCCTTGTCGGTTTGCCGTCTTGTTTGTCAGTTTGTTTATTTGTTTGCCCGTTTTGTTTATTTTCAATAAATATTTGACATTTGTCTAGGCATTTTCCCGAGCCTCCCAAACCATTCGACCGTTTGACTGCTAACACGGCGCGGGTACATTAGTTTTTCAAGTATCACAACCAACCAACCAAACCGCCTCTACCAAACGCCCGACCGCCCGAGTTCGCCGTGGTTGACACCTGCCACAAGTCCCAGAAGAGTTTATAAGCTCTCGTCTGCAATCTGCTCTCAACTTGATGCATTTTTAAGTCACCTTCATTTTACTCTCTTCTATTTTTCAACTCAATGCGGATGTTGAAATTTAACTTTTCTGCTCGCACCTACAAAATTGCTCGAGGAAATTATTTGACATTCCCAATGAGATGTTGAATTTATCGCTTTAGTTAACATCCATCCATACAAATGCTGAGCAAGTGTCGCATCTCTAAATATTTCACAAACTTGCATAAGTGAAATAATAAAACGTAGAATCAATAAGTTTGATTTAAGACTTGAAGTTGACAGTGACTTTTATTTGTAAAATATTTCATATATTTCTAACATTTTCGAACATTTATTAAATAATGCAAAAAACTTAAAAGAAATAATCTTAAAGTTTATTATGTGAGTAGTGAAATTAATCGTTAAATTATTAAATTTATTTAAATACAATTTCAATGATTTTATTTATAAATTGGAATATAATATTATTGTTGACACTCTTTCAAGCTCTGACATTGATCATTCATTTAAGTTGAAATAAATGTAGTATTATAAATATTAATTTTAAAAGTATTAAAATGTAAATCCTTTTTAATTACTGCTGTAGTAGTTGCTTGTCCATTAAATTATTTTCATTCACGTTTCACGCCCAGCGCATACATTTTAATTACTTTCCATTAAGCGCAGCTCCAAAATATAAATTCCACGAAATTTTGCACGGTCTCAATATTCCATTAAGTTTTAAAAGCTGCTGCATCATCGCCAGGTCCAATGCCAACCATTGTCGCCATATGTAACTGAGCCGTTTATGCATTTTTTTTGTAGACAGTCTCAAAAGTCGAGAGCAGTGTTTGGAGGCCTATTTATGGCCATATTTTGATTGCTCCTTCGTCTGTTCCATCAGCCATTCAGCCAACCATCCAACCAGCCAGTCGGCAATCCAATCCATCCTCCAGTCCGTTTCAGTCAAGTCAGCAACGGTAGCCGCGTTGCCTGTCAAGTTGCATAAAGTTTGTTTTCGTCACGCGGTCGCCTCGCATGAGATTCATCAGCAACTTCATCGTCATCGGCATCGGCATCAGCTGCCTCGAATGCTCCCCAATTGTGAATCCATGTGGAGAAGTTTTCTCATCTTTTGTTTTGCCTTTAGCTATTCTTTTTTTATTTTTATATATTTTTGCTACCTCGGCTTTGAGTGTGTCGTCATCAGAATTTTTGGCAGCTAATTTAGCTACCGAATATCATTTTTTATTTCAAACATATTTGGAGGTCAACGTTAAGGCAGCTTTGCAAAATTGGCAAAAGAGAGAAACCGGCAATACATAAAAAAAATTGATACTACAGATTACGAATACAAGTAGTGGTCAATTTGGGTGCAGCATTCTTTGAAGTTCAACAACTTAATAAGCAGCTGGCAACTGGTAAATCTAAGTAATTTATGCCAACTAGATGTTCGACTGTTCACTGTCTGTTTATATGCATAATTGGTCCCCCTAACAACAAGAGGAAACCAATAAACCAAAACAGGCAGCTGGAAAGCCCAACTAGTGGAATAAATGCACAGCTGTGCGGATGACGACTAGGACCAAAAATAGTGAAAATATTTTTGTATTTTATGTGCCGGTCGATATGAATAAAATGCAGAAAACAGTAAAATGCTTTCAACTATGCACAGTAACAACAATAGCAACAAAGCAACAAAAGCAACAAAAGCAACAACATCAACAAACAACAACAGCTGCTGCTGCTGCATCCAATGATTGCTACTCTGGAGTCAGCAATCCGCAGAGTCCAGACACATGCGTGTGCCCATAATGGTTCGTAATTAATCAAACAAGATGCAATCACGAACTTCCTTAGACAGTCGTTGAAATACTCTTTCCGAATTCTTAGAGTATGGGTATTTTTAAAGTGGTGACCCTCAACTTGATTAGGTAAGATAAATAGATATTATCTTTATACTAAACTAACGCTCTTGCTTATTATTAATATTTACATGTTAAGGGTGATTCCTAATTAATTTCTTTTCTAAATAGTAAATAATTAGAAAACTAAAATGTTGAGTTGAATAAAAAACAGCTCAAATTACAAATAAAATATATACAGTCATGGAAAAAATAATAGAAACGGCATTTTTTTTTCGTATTTTTTTAAATTTTGTTCAATGAAAATTTTTTTTTCTTAAGTTTCATAATTTTTATAAAAAGCCTATCCAGTGATGTATCTAACTACAACAAAATAATAATTTTCAAAAAACTTAATATATCATTTAAGACTTCGAATAAAATACATATCATAAAATAGCATAAAATATTTAAATCATAGAAATAACTTATATCACAAAAATATTATATTTATTTTTGCATTGAACACATTTATAAAAAATTCAAAGTACGGTAAAAGCAATAGAGAAATTGTTAAAATTTTTTGCGCATCGATTCATGTAGATGTTCTTTGCATGTGACTTCTGCGTTTAATAATAAATTTTATGGATTTCTTTTACCACATTGCTGGGCATTTTTATTGGGTTAACATGGCTCAAATAAAGATATATTTTAAAAATCAATCAAACTGGTACGAATAAAGCATAATATTATTAATGCGAGTTTTCTTTTCCTCTTTCTCTTTGCAATCTAATTTGTTCGTGGTCAAAACTTTTGTTAATTTTTATAAATGTTTCTGTTCAATTTGTCAAAACATTTAATCAGCAAAACTTTTCTCACTTAAGCTGTCAGCGGACGGAAATCGTGGCCAGGTGGCCAGCGGATATTTACTCGAATGGAGTAGATGGAACTCTTGAGTTTTTGGTTTTGCTGTCGAGTGGAGTCGAGTTTTTGGCTACCGCAAATTTGTTATTTGTCAAAACATTTAAATGCCATTTGCGTGTAGCACTGCAATTTGACAGGTGTCGATAAATTTTCTTGGTTTTCCACTTTTCACACCTTGGCGTGGAAGTGCCCAAAGTGAATTTGATTAGCATTTTCATTGACTTTCTACACATTTTAATGACTCATTTAAATAATCAAAGACAATTTTTTCTTTCCGTTTTATTTTTTTAAGTTTGTGTTTTATTGAATTGAAATTAGTTTCAAGAGAAAGTGATCTTAGTTTTGAGTGGTTTTATTGCTGTCTGTGATTTTTCTTCTGGGTATCAAAGATTTTTTTATGAATATTGCTTATGTTTCTGGAGGTTTGGTAATTGAGAGTTGCATATACTAGTTCAGGTTCAATGTGCCTTAGAATTATATTAATAATTTCTATTTATTGGTATTATTATTTTGAGCTGACAAATTTGTAAAACTGACTTTGACACTGGTTTTCATTGATTTGCTCGTTCTGCAGTATTTCTAGCTTAAACGTAAACAACTGCTTAATTTCTTTCTGCACTTATAAAAAAGTAAATAAATTTCCCCTTATCATTGAAACTTTATTAAACTTTTCAAATTTGTAAACTCAACTATTCTGAAAGTTTTCCTCCTTCTATGAGACTTTTAAGTTCGGAAGAAACCTTATATGCAATTTCACAGCAATTACGTCAACGTTTTTTCGTTGGACAAACAAATGCGAAAAGTTTTCGTTGACAATTGCCAAAACTGCAGCAGCAACAACAGCAAAAAGTCGCAACAACTACATATGGTAGACATAGTTAAAGCACCAGCAGCAAATGCAATTTTGAGCCAACAAACATGCAAATCGCATACCAGGTCAACATTTCAAGCCTCGACTTCAGCTGCTACCAACTGCGCTGGGCAGCAATAAACTTTATCTCGAAAGTTGCCTTGTTTGGCTATCTATCTGCAGACGTGAGACACTATTTTCAAGCTGGTCAATCAATATGGTCAGCAACTGAGCTGAACGATAAGTGTAGAGCAGCTGTTCATTGATTTATGGTCATTGTTTGGTAGCTTGTTCTTGGCTTGTTCCAGCAATTAATCTGATTTACATGGGAAAAACTGTCAATTGCATAAGCGAAGCAGCAAAATCTTCCGCAATATTTACAATTTTGAGGCAGAGCGGATGAATGCCATATTAATGCAAGACAGCTTAATACACTGCCGATCAACTGAATAGGAATAGAAATTGGGCTGTAATTCCTAAACCATTATTCCGATTTACAATTCAGTGTGCAATTATCACTTATTTATTTGTATTTACTAGGTATCGTGAAGATTATAAGTGTCACAAAAAAAATTATGAAATAAGAGTTATATTGTAATAAAAATTAAAAAATAAAATTAATTGAAATGTTTTCTAAAATTATAAAATAACTCCTCTTTGCAATTGTTAATATAAAATTTGCTTTTCAATTCCTATTTTATTTGCCATTTTTATGGTAAAAAATTGAAAAATGAGTTTTATTTTTAATTGTTATTTAAATTATTGCAAACTTGAATTTTATTATACAAATTAAATATTTCTTTCGAAAATAACATATGGGCAATTCTTTCAATGTCCCTGTATTTTTTTCGTGCGCGTTTTTTTTCGACTTTTAACACCTACGATTGGCCAATATTTCAAAATGGATCTATCCAATTTATAAAGACATACAGGATATATGAAAATTAATATTTGATTTGAGGCAGAGACATGTCCATGAAAGCGATATTTTTTATACAGATATCGCAATGAAATCTTATTCTTTTATTTTATACAATTGATTCATAATTTGAAATGAATCTTTTCCAATTTTAAAACTGAATACGAGCGTCCATCTTTAACCTAAGCTGACTGCAAATTTACCCCAATTTATTTTCAGTTTCATGCAATTTTTAACCTATTTTCCAAAATGTATTTTCAGATGTGCGTGATCTCAACAGCCAGCAGGCGGATGATGTTAGTGCCGGAAGTGTTGGCGGTCATCTTAATCCGGCGGTCTTTAATGTCGCGCCGCGTGCCGCGATAACGGTGAATGCGACCTGTGGACAAAATGGAGCCGAGGAATACTGTAAATTGGTGGACGCTTACCCGCATCGCAAGTGGGCCAAACAGTGCGGTATCTGCAATGCCCACAGCTCGGATCGGGCCAAGCAGCGACCCATTGAATCGCTGATCTCGCCCGGCTCCAGCTTCGACGAGAGCTGGTGGCAGTCACCAACGCTGCAGGGTGGCCATCAGTATGAGTATGTGACCATCACATTGGATCTGAAGCAGGTGAGACTTTGACTGGGCCATAGATACACAAATACATCTGTAGATAGCCCCCTCTGATTGGAGCTCTGAGCTGCAGTGACAGCATAGCTGTGATCCAGTTTGTAATTAAGCCGATGACTTGTCACTCATTTACAAGCGATTTAACGCCAGTTCCATGATCCATCTGTGCCTTGGGCTCGTCGCTGATCATTAGACTGTGCATGAAATATGACCGCAGTGACTTGGATCGGGTTTTTTGTGCTCCAACCGGTCACTGGGTATTACATTCTAATGCTCAGAATGGCCAACATAAATTTACTCTGATGTAGTTTTGATTGAGTCATATCGTCTTACAGAGTTTCTTCAGTTTCTTAAGTAGACGATTCGAAATCGTTTCCGGGTTTATTTGTTAAAGATTTGATTACCAGAGAGAAGCTAAAGCTACATAACGATATCTAATTTAACATTGGGTCAAAGTTCTTTCAAGTGATATTATATAGGAGATAAACAGATTAAAAATAAATATTAAGATTAAATATTACATATTAAACAAACTTCTGGACCTGATTCATCTCATTTCTTTCGGACGTCAAACACTTCCATTAACCATAAAATCGAAAGCGAAATCTGAAAAGTAATACTCGTATAAATCAAAATCGCGTGACAGGCTGTGAATATTTTTTTTCGCTCATGCAGATTCAACTTAATGGGAGCATGTAAATTTTGACACATGCCGTTGATGTGTTGAGTCAAATCTTTTCACTTCCCTTCCCTTTCCATCCCTTCTCTTCAAAAATTCCACTGACTGGCACTGCCCTCTGCAACACCATAAACAAAAGTCATGGGAACCTCAACAAAATGACTTTTTGTGACATTTTAAAGCAATTTTGTTTCTCTGTCGATGTCTGAAAAAAATTGAGTTCAGCATGTGTCAATTGTAGTCAAAAAATGGACCATACTAAAATAAAAAATTGTCAGCAAGACGTCTGACAGTGTTGCCAAAAAAGGTAACTCAAATAATGTTGCCAGCTAGTGCACAGTTTTTTAACTGGAAAACTCTAGAGAACTGACAAAGTTAATTAACGGATGAGCCAATTTAAATATTTATGCGATTCACTTGGGGAGTGAGGCTCCCGTTTGCAGACTTTGTTATTTATTAATAACTCTTGGAACGCATGGCTGTCATAAATCTTTCATACTTAAGGCGTATGCAAAATATTGCTCTGGTACCCTGTACCCAGAATGTGAGCAATGGTTATACAGAACTATGAAAAATAAATGTAACAAGGAGGGAGAACAATAAATTCCTTCACTAGAACCATTGGCCATTTGTAGCTGAATAATTTTGAAACATTAGAAATTATATTTTCAGACTCAACTATAAAAAGACAAGACTGCAGGGTATCTACTTGTCCTGCTATGCCAAACGAATTCGCAAAATTTGTTAATTTTAAATCACGGCCTGAAGTTGACTATGTGCTCGTTCTTCTCTGCACTGTTTTAATTAAGTGTGCACTTCCACGTCTTCGGTCTGCTGTATCTTTGTCTTGTCTTTGGCGTCTGGGCCTCTCGACGGCATATGGCATTGAAAGAATTATATCAAAACATTGAAATATCGTTCGGATTTGCATGGAGGCAGGGAAGGGAAACCGTCTCGAGTGCAAACTGCACTTGAAATGTCAACTTTGTGTCGGCTGATGTTAAGCAGGCGATTTTTCAACACATAATTGCCATATAACGTAGAAGATTGTGAAAGTTCACAATTAACCCAATCATTTTTACAATCATCATGATGAACTTCTTGATGATATTTCTGTGGGCATTTGTGTGGTGGAACAGCTGCAGCAAGGAAATTGTTCAATGCATGTGTGGGGCCAGTGAATATAGCACATTGTTTACCTCGATCCACACAGGAATTTCAATGAACAATGATCTGAGGCGAAAGAAATGTTACAGTAAAGTGAGAGAAAAGTTTTAGAAATTAAGTTTTCTAGCTGAGAGCTCATGAACTTGAGAAATCTATGCGTTACAATTGTTGATGATTCTATTCTCGATTAGATTTTTCTTACCTTTCCAGAAGTGTATTTCGTATCGTAATAAATAATATAATTAATATTATCCTTTCAAATTCCCGACAGTCTAGCACCTATTATTAAATTTATTTTAAGATTTCCTGATTCGTCTGCATTTATTTTTCAGTCGTTTTGTCATAGGTAATTACCACTCATTTCCATTTCCATTTCCTATTCTCTAGCTCACCCCAATAGTTATCGCTTAATTTATATTGTATTTATGTGTTGGGACTGAAGATACTTAAAGCATTTGTCACATCTGTTTAAAAACACATTAAAAGATATCTCCAGTCGAAACAAATAGACGACAGACAATCCCCCAAACAAATTTATGACCTCTGACGAAAACTTGACATTCGATGTTGGCGTTTCCTTTCTTTCATGGGCGACAAAGACATTGAAGTTTTCGAGTTGATTTTAACAATTAGACTAATCGAGTGATTTACAGCAACAACAAAAGACAACAGCCAAAACAACAACAATAAGACAGGCATGTGTCAACGATTTGACAGCTTAAAATATTTTTCTCGCTCGCCGAAAAGGCAACAGACAGCCGCCAAAAGCGGCCAGAACGGCGGCCATAAGCTAACTGCAACTGTCAGCCAAATAGTCAGTCAGTCAGCCAGCGAGTTTGTCTGTCAGTCTGGCAAACTCTCAGACTGTCAACTTGGTCTGACCACAACAATGTCTAGATTTATGCCTCAATGAGTTTGGGGCGCGCGTGACTAATTGAAAGACTAGCGAGAATTCTGGGAATTGCGACTATGTGAGTCGGATCTGTGGCTTTCAAACTGTAAGAGCACTCAGTTAATGGTGAACTTGATGATTTTAACTGGTTCATAAGTGGTTCGAAGCAGTGTTTTCAAATAATGGTAAAACCTAATTGAACTATTAGGAACAATTAAAAAAATCACTTTAAAATACTACAAATTATCTGTGCTTAAAATAAATTTTAATAATAATAATTATTTTGGATTTTATTATATCGGTCCAAAACTATTTTGTAAGAGCTATTAAAGACTTAAAAAAAGGTGTAAACAGTCTCAAATGACTTTAAAAACTGAATTAAAAAATCAATTTTTAATTTGTATTCAATTGTTGTTTATTTAATAAAATGTTACTCATTATTGTTGATGAACTTAATAAAACTTAATTTGTGTAATAACAAAACAGTTTGATATATTTTAAACACAAAATGCATTTGTTCTTATAGTGGATTTTCTTAGTTCCAATTTTGATCGTTAATACTTTTTTTAGTTCCTGCTATGTACATATATAGATTCAAGATAAGTCTTATTAAGTTCGGAAGTTCTTCAATCCAAATTAAATTCAAAAATACCTCCAATAAATATTCTTTAAATGCGATTTAAGTACAACCATATACCAAATGATTTAGTTTAAAGAGCATTATTGGATTAATTCTGAACCAATTCAAAATCGATTTTAAACTTTGATTTTTCCGACTCAAATGTCCAACTTTTGTGATTATTTTTCTAGGCGGCAACATCAACCAGTTGAGAAAATAAAAAATGTTTTTCTTTGATTTTTATAGCCATTTAATTGCTTCATTAAAATTGGCCAAATTTGGCCAAAAGTTGCGCTTGTTGTTGTTGCTGTTGGCGTCGGCGTCAACGTTGACGTCGCGTCGGCGCCCGAGGCTGGAGCAGCTTTACGTAACTGTAATTCAAATGTTTGACAAGTTGTTGCAACATTCGCCAGCAAACAGCGCGGACCAACTGAAACAACAACAACACAAGCAACAACAACAACAAAAACCAAAGCGTGTTACAAGCCACGTTCGCGACGCATTTAGGCGTTGCAATTATTTTAATGGTCAATTTATTTATTTGTTTTGACTGCGATGTTTTTCACGTTTCTCCTTTTTCAGAATGCTTCTCCCCTTGTTTAACAGTTTGCTTGCTTGTTGTTGTTGGCTGAATTTACATAAATCTCTTAAAGGTTTTATTGTGAATGTTAACGTGATTGAAGCTTTGCTTGAAATCCTCCATGGCATTCTCTACTTGGATTTTCGCCATTCGCCAAGTCAAGTCGATTTGAAGTCAGTTACTGGAATTGAACTGTGAACTGACTGCGGCTGAAGTTAATGCGCCAATTTAAAGATAAGAAAATTTGCCAGCAAAAGTTTTCCAATGGAAGCATCGAACTTTTTATTACCCCTACACGAAGAATGAAGAAAAGAAAAGCAACGAAACAAGTAAAAAGACTGTCCAGGAGTAATGTAATCGACTATTGGATACGCCGTATTTTTGTTAATATTTTTTTTTGCTACAAAGGCGAAATATTCTGTATGTTTTTAATTACCTGAACTCATATACAGCATTTTCTTAATCAAAGATATCCATATTTTAAACTCTACCTATTTTAACAAACTTTGGATTGGTCGCGTATACACTCTATTAAGTTCTCCATCTTCTGTAGGGTATATAATCATGCTTATGGCTGCCATGTGGGTTCATTCTCTACATAAGCCAAAAATTATGCGCTTCGCTTGTTGGCCGCCTTATCTAAAAACGTGCCAGCCGAAAAATTCTATTTCTTGGCCGCTTCAAATGGGCCAAAACTTTAATAATTGCTGCAAAAAATAAAAACAAGATCTCTGCGAATTAGAGTATTCGACCTGCAACTACCTTGTAATTTGGTTAGAAGTATTTACCTTCCAGATGATGAAAGTCCGATAATTATTCACCAATTTCTCTGGAGATTTCGAGTATTTTTTACAATTGCATTGTTAAACAATTTATTTTGTATATTTAAAGTCACAGATGAATTAGTAATCTTGCGGATTATCTTATACAAATGGACTTGATAGTTGTTGCTAATAATAAAAATATATACACTTTAGCATAAGTTCGCAGGGTGTTTGAAAAGTGAAGATAATAGACAAGTAGAGATGTGAGTAACATGCTTGCTATATTCTTTTTTTTGATCATATTTAAACTGTGAAATAGTTTTTGCCGGTCTCATAGCAAAATTTCGCGCTTGTGTATTTTTAAAGTTTACGATGAGACTCACAAAGTTTTCTGGGATTATGGCATTTGCCTTAATGGTCATAGTTCTCTTTTATATTTCTTCCATTTTTTTTTCAATTAGCTTGGAGAACGTGTTGCCGATGCGCCCGAATAACTTCGGTTATTGAGCGATTTAAATTTAATGATCATCTAAATGCTTAATATAATATAATATACGTACTAGTTTATGGCATGCAATTATGTATGACCTGTGATTTCTCTACCAAATTCAATAGCTTAAGTGCCGCTAGATTTGACATATTAATTATGTTGTTTCCGTTACATATGATAATCATATTGTAATCTAATTTGACAGATTTATTTGTAGTCGATTGGTGTTAATCAATTTGCAGCATCTGAGAACTGGTTTCTGTATTGTCGGACCATCAGGTGGAATGCATACGAGTATAACCATAATTTAAGCACAAATGACCAAATATAATAATACACATTTCATTGACACTCCCTGTAGATCTGTAGATGATCTGATCATCTCTTTATCAACTCTTTTCACTCCCGGCTGTTGTTTTTGCATATGTTGGACACGTTGTTATTGTTGTGTTGCTGTTGTTGTTGAATGTCATGTCAATTGGCAGTCAGTCCGTAGCTGATAAAAATGTCAAGAGCCATGTTACATTGCCTGCCTTAAGCACTGACAGCTCCCAGTTGCTGATTGGAATCTACAACCGTTCCTCTACTGCCCTATAGAGTCTCTCTCTCTTCAGTTCCTGACTAAGAGAGCATCTTATCGGCAACTTGTTTCTGGCCAGGCCAGGAAGCTTCATTCACCAGACGCGTGCAGTGGCTTTTGGCTCTGGCCTTAATCTCTGATCAAGGTTGGTGCAATTGACGGAGACAACATAATTTCATGAGATGAGTTATCGATAGGTTGCAGCCTGTGCAATTATGGATAAAAACAATTGCCTTAGGCTTTGGAATAATATTTAGATAGTTCGATTATGAATGGATTAACAGTTGGGGAACTGCATCTTATTGGAGTAACATTGAAAACATTAGCCTAATTTATAATGAAATCTATACATATTTATTTAAAGAATAGATTGATAGAAATGTACTTTAAAATACTTCATGTCAACCAAATAAATGACTTTTCAAATAGTAAACACTCTTCACAGTCGCACACCAAATATCAAAATTATTCCTTCTGCAAGGTTAGTTTAATGATACAAAACAAAAGTTCAGTGAAAAACTTAAATTTGAAATTTATGAAAAACCACAAGTGATTTTATAAAAATTAATTTACTTATGTTAATATTTAAGACACAAAACTTTAACATGAATCGAAGATTTTTTTTAGATTTTTTATATTTAATGCTTTTTATTTAAATTATTATGAAAATTTTCAATCAATTAGAATATGTAAATTTAAATTGTTTCATAGTTTTAGTAATTGTCTAAAAGGTTATTGTAAAATTAATTGATAAATTTGAGTGCATTAATGGTAGCTTTTATTTCTTAATTCACAAATCATTTGGAAGCATGCAATAAATTTCACAGGGATGTTCGCTAATTTGCCTCTCTACTAATTTCGTGTTCTCACTCTAACTGTTGCTGTCTCTGTCTCTGTCTGGTTGCCTATCTCACTTTAATCTTATCAGTGACTTCTGGCAGCTGTTGTTGCGCTGTAATCGAATACGGGCATAAGAAATTGATGTTGCCGCTTGCCACCTGGGAAGAGGAAGAGTACGATGAGACACGCATGCGCAGTGGCTTTTCCGGTGGCTTTTCCATTGGCTTTTCCAGTGGCTGCGTGCGTTTTATCAGTTGCGGCGAATCGAAAAACTTGTGGCTGTGATAATGCTGCAGTTGCAGTTGTTGTGCTGCTCGGCGGAGTATGTGGCAAGTGGCAAGTGGCAGCTTGCAAGTGGCAAACAAGTGCCTTTGAAATTTGATAGACTCGTTGCTGCATGTTGCTTGTCGCAATGTTATCGCTGCCTGATATGGTCCTGACATTTTGGCCATGGCTTATGAGTTTTGGTTGTGCTCAAAAATGTCGCTAGATGGCGCCAGCCGGCTTAGCCACGTCTTTTAATCAATTACAGCCTGGTCCAAATGCCACACCTTGCCGCCAGTTGCCAGTTGCCTTTTATTGGCTTTAGTTTTCCACTTTCCGATCTTTTGACATCGATAGGCATAACACGCGACGCTTTTGGCATTTGCCATTTTATTTTATATTTTTACCAATTTTTTTGAAAAATTCACAGAAAACAAAAAGAAAAAACTCAAATATAAATATCGCTTGTCAGCGGTTGCTGGCGGGCGTGTTCCTGGCGATTGGTAGGTGGTTTTCGCAGTGGTTTCGTTGACAGTTTGCAAAATTTATGACGCGCCGACGTCGTTGGGTTAAAGTTTTTCTTTTCGTTTCGATTTTTCGTTTTTCTTGGGTGCCAAAAGCAACAGCAGCCACTGCGGTGTTAACAGAGCTATTGGAGTTTCTGTAGTCACTGATACAAAGATATAAAACTAAATAGAAACATCAGCAACTTTGCCCCAAAGTGGCAGGAACAACGTCATTTCGCTACTTACTTAATTTATGGCATATTCAGTGGCTGTAAAACTGTAATTGCGAATAAGCGCAAAGGTAGCTCTAACTAAGTGCTTAATTATTTTCAAAATATTTTCTTTATAATTTATTATCTGCTTAACAAATTTAAAAAAATTGATTTAGACGCGAAAACAATCAAGGTATTTAATAACAAGGTATTTTTATCGTAATTTTGGTTTATATTTACATATGGGATCTAAGATGGGATGAAAACAATTGAATAATTTTACCATATTGTTTATCTAGTTTTTTTCAAAACATTAGTTGATAATATGAAGCAAAAAGAAAATAACACTTTGGCAGGCCAAAGAATTGAAATTCTTGTAATTACCTTGATAAATAAAAAAAATCTTTTTTAATTTTAATTTGTATTTCTGATAAAAACAATTGAATAATTTAGAAATCTATTTAGAAATTTTTAAAACTTTTTCAGACATTAGAAATCGTTTTCGCTTGAATTTGTCATAAATTTCAAGCAAATATATGTCAAATGCATGTGAAAGAGATTTCTGTAGCACATCTGTATTTTAGAATTCTAAACCCGAATTAAAATATATCTTTCCCCTAACATCCTTCTCAAAATATTGATAATCGAAAAAAATAATTGATATTTTTTTACCGATTGTTCCAATATAATAAAGTAGGAAGGAGAGAGCAGATTCAGTTATGTTTTAAAAAAAGCTGAACATTAAGTCTTAAATAATTGTAATTTTTGACATTGTTTTGATATCTATTTTTTCAGACATATCAAGTCTACTTTGTGATGCTGAAATCGGCCAACTCTCCGCGTCCCGCTTCCTGGATACTGGAGAAGTCCCTGGACGGGATTAACTACGAGCCGTGGCAATACTTTGGACTCAGCGATGCGGACTGCAAGCGACGCTATAGTCTGCCTGGTCAGAATGGAAAGTATGTGTTCCAAAACGACAGCGAGGTGATCTGCACGACGCAGTTCTCCAAGCTGCTGCCACTGGAGAATGGCGAGTTGCACGTTTCGCTGCTGAAGAACCGACCTGGCGCCATGGCTGAGACAGCCGAGCTGATGCAGTTCATCACAGCCCGCTTCATACGCATTCGATTGCAGGGTATGCACTCGACGGCCAACCTGGACAACAGCGTGGACTGGGTGCTCGACTCCCAGTCGATGGAGAAGCGCAGCTTCTACAGCCTGAAGCAGCTGCGAGTCAGTGCTCGACTCGACTGCCACGGCCACGCGGATCGCTTCCAGGAGCTGACGGGCAGTCCATTGCTGCACTGCATCTGCCAGCACAATGCCTGCGGCGTGCAGTGCGAGCACTGCTGTCCCCTCTTCCAGGATCGCGCTTACCGCCTCGGCGGCGAGTGCGAGATTTGCCAGTGCCATGGCCATGCCCAGAGCTGCGCCTACGATGCGTTCCTGGAGCGCGGCATCTGCGCCAACTGCGGCAACAACACCGCGGGCAACGAGTGCGAGTTCTGCGCTGCCGGCTACTACAGAAACTCAGACGCGTCTCCCACCGATCCCTGCCTCCCCTGCGCCTGCAACCCGCAGCGATCCACGGGCATCTGTGCCCCTGTGGGCGGCGCCTGTCACTGTCTCGAGGGATTCCAGGTAACGACTGATATTCATAATTCGATTACGAGTACTCGATTACAATTACTTATAATAGCCGCGAAATAAAATAATAAAATTAAATTAAACTTTTCTAAGTGATGTCTAAACTAAACTTAATATCGAGTTCAAATTGGATTTTAAGTTTCGCTAATGAAATCATTCCATTGCCGATTCATCTGGGAAAATCAACAAATTCAGTAATTTAACATTTAAATTGTCGATTTTATTTATTTTGCTCAATTTTCATGAATTTTTTTAATCTTTGCTTAGTTTTTGTTGTATTTTATTGAATAGACAAGTATAGTAAACAAAACAAGAACTTTAGTTAATTGGCAAAGAAGCAGATTTTTGTAATCATCTATGCATTTCACTCGATTAATCGTCAAAAAAAAAAAAAAAAAACAAAGTACGTAGTTAAAAATCATAAATTCATCATGCTTCAATGTATTTTTACATCATTTATCTGTGTATAACATTTTGGGCACGTTTACCAGGATGATTCTGGTACTTAAAATCTTTTTTCCCAAACAAAACCGATCAAAATCAATGGCTCAAAGACGTTGTGTCTACTTTGACACATAAAATTTTGACTTACGCTTTAACAATTTAAAAAAATTTCCATATACATATTTTTTTAAATTTAAGCTTTAGTTTTTAAGTTAAATTTTTAATTTCTTTTATTATTTCTATTTTAATTAATTTATTTTATTTTCGAATTTGAGTTTTAGTTTTCAAAGTTTTTTTTTTATTTTTTAATTAACAATTTTTAATTTCCAAAGTTTTCCATTTTCATTACTAAATTTTACGTTTTAATTTAGCTTTAGGTTTTAAGTTTAATTATAACTTTTTTTATTTCATAAAAAATAATTTTTATTATACAAATTTTTGCTTTTCTATAACTAAATTTTTTAATTGATATTATTATTCCCTTTGATGACTTCGAATCAAACAATTAACGAATGAATCGCAGTGCGTCGAGTACTCGATACTGAAAATGTTGCCGTATCGTATTCAATATAACATTCTTTCAGGGCCCCCAGTGCGAGGAGTGTGCTCCGAATCACCACGGCGACGACTGTCGTCGCTGCAAGTGCGACTCACGGGGCACCATGGAGGACAGCGATTGTGTGGGCAGCTGCCAGTGCAAAGTGAACGTGGAGGGCGAAACGTGCTCCGAGTGCGCAGCCGGCTACTACGACTTGGATGAACGGAATCCCGAGGGCTGCAGTCGCTGCTGGTGCTCCCAGGTCTCCGACAACTGCCACAGTGCCAAGCTGCAGACTTTGGCATTCGAGACGCTGAACGACTGGAAGTTGACGGACATCCAACGGGAGCAATCGATTGCCGTGGCCGTGGATGCCGAGCAGAAGCGTCTGATCTTTGGCAATGAGCTGGACGAAGTGGAGGCCATCTACTGGCAGGCACCGGTGGGCTATCTGGGCAATCGGCTGACCAGCTACGGCTCCAGGCTGCAACTGCATCTGTCCTGGGTGGTCATGCGGGGCGACACCTCGGGGAAGCCGACCACGGGACCCAATGTCATCCTGTGCGGCAAGAACGGCCTCAAGATTGCCTATGCCGATGTGTCTTTCGAGAGCCTGGAGGTGGCACTCAACGTTACCCTGACGGAGGAGGGATGGTACCACGTGCCGCCCGCCGTGACGGACATCAAGACCAGATTGAGACGCACCGAGGGCGGAGCTTATCACGGCGAGTCCGTGACCAGATCGCAGTTCCTCTCCGTGATGGTCTCATTGGACGCACTGCTCATTCGCGCTGCCTACCACACAGACCAGGTGGAAACGTCCCTGGAGCGGGCTGTCATCTACTCCGGCGGCGTGGAACTGGGCGCCAAGGCCACGACGCAGGTGGAGCAATGCATCTGCCCGCCCGGCTACACGGGACTGTCCTGCGAGGGCTGCGCCTTCGGCTACAAGCGCATCTACGAGAACTCCTCGGACCACCAGCTGCTGGGCAAGTGCATTCCCTGCCCCTGCAACGGCCACTCCAACTCCTGCGACCTGCAGAGCGGCAACTGCGGCGACTGCATGCACAACACTTTCGGCGAGCGGTGAGTAAATTATTAAGTCCTGAACTGAAGGGGTGTTCGCATTTTACAATTATCAAATTCGATTGGAAATCACGGTTTTTATTGCTTGATTTTTCTGACAAGAAACTATCGACATCAATATCTAGGCGATACTTCAGATTAATAATTTTAAACTAATCAATCACGTAACCGAGCCCTTACCCTTGAACGATATTTATCGAATGAAATTGATAAGAGTATCCGAAACAAAATTTTGGATTATTCCACGACCGATATTATTCAATCCGAAATAACAGCCTATAGGCTTAGGTTCAATCAAGCATTAATTTCAATTAGGTTGTTAAGTTATAATCATCGTTTTTCAAACCTATTTCGATTTATAATTTTAATTTGAATATTGATTAAATCGATTTTTTTTAAATCAAAGAAATTTTGATCTATATTTACATTGGAAATTAAAATCTTACCAGAACGAAACTGATTTACAAAAATTTACGTTATACGAAAAAAAAAAACAAAATTTTGCATCCATGTTTTTTAAAAAAAAGAAAAGCAGAATTTTCAAAATAAATAAAATGTCTTTCAAATTAAATACAATAGATATTGCATATATGAAAATATAGTATTAAAAATTTTTTATCAAAATATCAATTTTGAAAACAGACCCTGGTTGGTAACATTTCAATCGAAACACCATCCACAGTGTGGAGTCCACACACAAGCACATACAATCCACTTTAGCTTGTACACACACACAGTGTGGTTTGCATTTGCACTAAACTCACCACAGCTAGTGGCAGCACTTTTTATCCAAGTCTCGCACCTTTTAAACACTCCGCTATCGTTGCCATTGCAGCTGCGAGCGTTGCCAGCTGGGCTTCTATGGAAATCCCCTGCAAGGGACTCCCCACGACTGCAAGAGATGCGCCTGCCCCCTGTCGGAGGAGTCCAACAACTTCTCGCCCAGCTGCCAGCTGAAGAGCTACAACTACATGGATCTGAATCCGCAATTCGAGCTGATCGAGCATGCGGAATACATTTGCACGCAGTGCCCCGAGGGCTACACCGGTGACCACTGTCAGGTGTGCGATGACGGCTTCTTTGGCAATCCCCTGCAGCTGGGCAGCAGCTGTCAGCGCTGCCACTGCGAGGGTGGGCCGTGCAATGTCTCCACCGGTGCCTGCATCACGTGTCTGGGCAACACCGAAGGCTGGCACTGCGAGCGCTGCAAACTGGGCCACTGGGGCGATCCCGCCGTGGGCTGTGAGCCCTGCAGTTGCTTCGGCGACGGCTCCGAGAGTGAACTCTGCGATAGCACCGATGGCCAGTGCCTGTGCCGTCCTAGATTCGCGGGCCAAAAGTGTGACCAATGCGAGGTCGGATTCGCCCACGTGGAGCTCCAATGCCTGCCCTGCAATTGCGATGCACTGGGCGCCGCTGTCCTCGACAGCTGCAACGCCAGCACCGGACAGTGCGAGTGCAAGCTGGGCGTCATGGGCGTCAAGTGTCAGGAGTGCCAGGATGGCTTCTATGGCATGAACGTGAACTCCGAGCAGCTGGAGGATTTGGCGGAGCTGCGTCTGGCCGAGAATGATGCCGACTGGGAACTGGTCACCGAGGACAGCGATCAGTCTGAAGCTGTGGCTTGTGAAGGTAAGTGCTCACACACATTATGTAATTTACTAAATTCGGTTAACATTGGAGTTTTAAAATAAAATGTAATTAAATTAGATTTTAACAGATAATCAAGAAAATTACATTTGACCAGAAAAACTTAATTGAATCTTTTCAAGTGCCTTTTAATCACATTTGAATTTCTTTAAGCTGACAAATGACCCTTAACATTTTTACAACATAGACCATAAATATGTTTATAATCGAGTCTTAAAATAAAATGTGATAATTCAAAAAGGAATTAAACAAGGTTATCAAAAATAATCAAAAAAAAGTGCACTCGACTAAGCAATTTCCCATGCAATACAAAATTTGTGGTGGTTATTTAAAATGAAAACTTTTTTATTACTTTTTAATCACATTTTTATATTTTTATATTAAGCTGGCACAATGACCATTAACATTTTTGCAACATATGCATAAAATGTACATAAATACATTTATAAAATTTAGTTATTATTCAAGTCATAAAATAAATGTTATTTTCGTAAAAAAAATTAAACAAGAAAATCAAAGATAAAAGCGAAAATTACCATCAACTAAATGATATCCTGAAAATTTATATTGATCATAGAAAATAAAAATTTGTAGTACTTTTTAATCACATTTTAACAGTTGTAAGCTAACAAAATGGTCTTTTAGACTTTTAATGACACATTAAAAAGGTCTGCCAAATATACAATAGCTTACAGCTTATTTCAACTAGCTCCTATAAATTTTTTTAATTAGTTATGCCACATTAACTAAAAGAGATAGTTAAATGATTTAAAAGCAGGTTGCCCAATGCGCCTGCTTAATAAATAAAATTTAATTTTTTCTAAATGTATTTTTTATATATCCTAATATATATATTATATATTGTGCAGTATATATTGTGCAGTACTTTGTAATCATATTTAAATAATTGTAAGCTGAAAAAGTGACCTTTTGCTATTTTATTTGACACATTTTAAAGGTCTGCCAAATAAAAGTTAATTAGACTCACATTGCTGCACACAGATTTCACTTAAGTGCGGTTAAGAACAAAGAAATTGTTGAAATATTCCATGTTGCATGTGCAACATGCCCCTAATTTGTTCCTCGGCCTTTGATAGATGGATGTGTGCTCTGTTGTGGTTGTGGCACCTATGAAAACCAGATGTGAGCTGTGGTGCAGAGTGGTGCAGCCCATCAATAAGTACGAGTTCAACAAAAAATGCGGTCGATCTACGCGCTGCACGTAATTGAATTTTCGCTCCATTTCGAAAACATTTCCAAGTGCCGTGGACTTTCTTATACACTTTAACTTCTTGTAAATTCTTTTCGAAAATCAATTACTTGACTCACCGTAACTTATTAACTAATTAACTGCCAGTAACAAAAGATAATAAAATCCCAGAAGTGACTACCTTAAAAAGTCGACAACCAAAGCCAAAGATTTTAGCTTTCAACGTGTTTTTTTACTGTAAAGTTGAACGTAGTATTGAAAAACAAGTTAATGAAAAAGCAAAAGCCACGAAAATTAAAGAAAAGGCAACGTTTTGGATTATGCAATTTGAGTTCTTGTTCAAGTACAACGACCAGAAGAAGCGAGAAGACAGATAAAAGATAAAAGACCAAACTGAGGTTTCTTTCAACTCTACACAATACTTTGGGTTTGTTGTCCATCCGTGTTACAAAACAATAAATTGTTATTTGAGTACACTTTGTATTATAACTACATAGGTACATACAAGTGCCTTATTTGCCTATTGTCTTAGAAGAAAATGGTGTTAACAGCTATAGAAATGAGCAGACGGACTTCAAGGAGAACTGCCTACAGGTCTAAGAAATATCAGCTTACAATAGGTCTCTATAATGAGCAATGTACAATTGTACGTATGATGAATGCATTGAATTACAGAGCTGGGTGTAATACATTTGAATACAAATTATGATAATGATCTTAATGCAATATACACTTCTGTTGAACAAAAAATTAATATGCAATGATTTGTAATATTCACATAACGCTTCACATTTTAAATTTTGTAATTAATAACTGTTAATTTATTCAAGGTAATATCTTTTTATTTTATTATTATTTTGAATACACTATATTTTATGCCTAAATTGTACAATTTGACTGCCCACATCTAAAATTTGTGATTCCTTTCGTCGAAATCCCACTGAAAAATATGAATTTATGCAAAGAATTGCATTCAACAATTGCCAAGAAACCCAAGCAACAACAACAACAGTGATTTATAACCACAACAGGAATTTAAGTTATGACAGCAGTAAAGTTCAAATTTTAGTTATGCACCGTTTTTTTGGTTTGGAACTTGACTAAAAGAGTGCAACAACAAAATAGTTGAAAACATTAAAAGTTATTTAATGTAATCGCAGCGTTTCAGTAGAAGACATTAGGGTCAAGTGTCGAAATTTGAGCTTGATTGAAGAGACTTTTGTTGCAGCTGGAAGCTGTTGTTGCATTCAACATGTTGCAACATTGCTGACTTTTGGCTTAAAATATCAAGTCGCTTAGCCAAAACGTTGGCCATCATTCTTAATTAACTATCTGTGGTGTAAATTGTGAGCCACAGTTTGACAATCACTGGGCACCAACGAGTTTTCCTGTGTTTGGCAGTGTATCTAACAATCGAATCGCAACTTGACTTCTGTGCACTAAAAAAGTCAATGGCCAAAAGCCAGTTTGAGTCTCTCCTTCTGCTATCGAGTCATCTCAGTAGCCATGACAATCAGAGGCAGTAATGACAATTGTGGCCCACAGTTGGATGTCGGTTTGGATTTAGATTTGGGCTACCACACACAACGGTAGCTGCAACTGCGATTTCAACAACTTTCTAGGCAACACCCACACCTGCACATGCCGGATAATTGTCGAGTGCCGAGTGTCGAGTTTGTGCTCAAGATTAAGATATGGAAAAAAAAGTGATTGGAAAATATTTTGGAGAGTTATAAATAAAATATATGATTGAACTTGTACTGACACTTAAAATAGACGTAGAGCTTTATCAGTGTGGCTCCCAATGTCGTTTAGGAAAACGATTAATCCCATAACAAAGAATGGAATTAATTGAATTATGAAAAAATTTGGAAGGTTCAAAGATTATATGAATGAATACAAGTGATAATTTTTATGAATTTTTATCAATAACAGCGATTAATTTTGTGCTATTTTATGAAACTATAATATAATCATACAGCTAAATGATAAATTAAGAATGAATGTGATTTTTATTGGGGTTTTACTTAAATATAGAGATTATAATCAAAATGACTCAAAAATAATCTTTATTATTGATGAAAATTCAATTAAAGCAAACAGAATATTATGGCGGAAATAGAAAAATTTTTTGAGAATCTCATTATGCTCTTATTCATTTTCTTTTAAGTTATATATTTATTTATTTCTTGCGTTATTCCTGGCACTACAAGCTTAAACTTATTATTTAATGTGCTAGTCACAATATGTTGTTTACTTAATATTACATATATTATATTTTAAAAGCTATATTTTACAATTATTTAATTTAATTTGTAATTAATTTTGATTTAATCATTAATTACTAAATCTAATTTCTGCAAGTATTGTTTGAGTTTAATATTAAACTGCGATGCAGTTCTAATAGTTTTCAATGCGTGAGGCAAAAAAATCACAAAAAAGTGATTTTCCGAGCTCGTTAATTTAAGTGTATTTATTTATATGATTCTAGTTAAAATCATAATAACAATTAATAATTATTACATACTATCAAGATAGCTTTAGATTTTCATTTACTTTTTAAACACTTTTCAAATACCTTTCGCTTTCTTCTAAAAGGATCTATTCAATTTCTTTTGTGAGTCGCCGCCGCCAACGCATTAGTTTCTTACAACTCCATTTCGTTGTTGTTTTAGTGAAACCACAATTGCAATTAATTTCAAGGTATTTAACACAAATATTTGAAATTGTTTCACTAATCAGTTTGGCCGAAAAAAACGTAAATCGGCAACGGGGCAAAGGCAAACGAAAGGCAGTGACAATTTTCGCATATCGATATTTGGTTTTTATTTCGTTTACGTTTTTGGTTTGTAAGGGGTCTCGGTACCGAAACTGGGCATACCAATGTCCATAAAAATGTCAACCACAGTCACAGCAGCAACAACAACAACAGCAACTTGACTTGGATTGCCAAAGTGGTTTGCCCCACTGGCTGCCACTGGGCCTTAAACTGGACACCATCTCGTTGGCTCCATGCTGTCTGAGACTTTGCTGTGGTTGTGCCTCTTGTCGTTGTTGTTGTTGTTGCTGTTGTTGTTGGCTGTGGCATGTCTTGGGTGAGCGGCAAATGGAACTGATTACAAAATATGACCAGCGGCTAAATGTATTTGCCGTTTGCTGCTTAATTTCTTAGATAGCAAAGACTTTGGCTCTACGACTCTTTGCATACATTTTTTTCTTTTACAATTTTTGCGTGGGTTATAAATTGTGGTGTCTCTATGTGTGCACCACAAAACGCACGTGCTACTGTTTCGTGGTTGTTGTGCTGGTTGTTGTTATTTACGTTGTCCACACTAATGACTAACCAACTGCCAAATTGGTAATGCAAATGAGCTCCTTAAGTGCATGCACCAGTTTCCATCGCAACTACATTAGATTTTGTCCAAATACAACTTTAAGTTATTTTCAAGTTTGTTAAGTCTCGACATGGGAACAAAATGCTAATTCACGCAACATTAACACAAGAAATATATATGTAGATACACGATTAATATAAGGCAAATGATGCAATAACGATAACTTGTAAGTCTGTAAATATTTTTCAACATTTTGTTGAATTTAAAATCAATTCGATTGCTTGGTTGCCACCCAAGAAGATGCAACTTTATTTATACTGCCTCGTTTTGGGAAGCTTCAGCTGTTAACCAGGTCAAAACAATTACAAAATTAAATGTAACAAGCAAACAAAAAACATTCGAAAAAAAAACAAAACTGCCAAGTAAAATGTGTGTGGAGCGAGTATCTTTTTCACAATAGCCAAAGACGAAACTGAAAATTACAAGTACTTCCATAAAGTAAGAATATAATGCTGCTCGACATGCAGATACCCTTTTTTAAATTAAATAACTTGCCTAATAACTTCGTTCATAAGAGTTTATGATAAATAGGATTGCAATTTAATTTTTATAAGTTTGCTTATACGCCATATAAACTCCTTAGTTGAGTACAGGGTGTTAAAAGCAACTTTATACACTGACTTGATAGTTATTCGGACTCGGTGCAATGTCGCAGCAAGGTAATCAAGAAGCGTTTAAATGGACAAAATGGAGCAACAACAACAACTCGGACAAGTGGTTGTGTTTGTTGTTGCTGTTGTCGTTGTTGTTGCTGCTGTTATTGGCCTGTCAACGCATCTGGCTGTGAAAAGATGACTGGAAATGGAGCAAGAGGATCCTCAAACTTACGTGGCAATAAATTTCAAATAATTTTCAAGCCAGTTAAACACTAACGGTAAATGCAATGACAGCTGAGAATCAGTTAATACCATTGGCCAGAATGGAATTGAGTGCGGAGAGTAAATGCAAAAACACTCGACACTAATGAATGTGACTAACAAAATGTAATTGTCGAATGATGACAATTTGCTCACAATTTAAGTCAAATTTATTGCATGTTATTAAAGCGACTGTCAGTTCAGTTGCTTTCAAACTGTGTCGCCAATGGTCAAATGATCTCACACACACACTCGACTTTTGTCATTTTGACTATCTAATTTATGGTCAGTAGCTTCGCCTCCTGCTTGTAAGCATCTCTATCTCTCAATATGCCACCTGGTTGCCATGTTCCATGTTCCCATATCGCCAAGTGCCAAACGTCTGGACCGTCGACAGTCGAGACAGACGGCCAAAAGAAACACGTCTCCAATTTCCACTCGGTCTTTGGTCGTGGTGTGATTTTAATTGGCCCGACAAATATTCTTCTGGCACACATGCATTGCCATTCCGAGTGCAAATCGATGTATCCACTGAACTCTTTTCGGCTTTCTTGCATCCGGATACTAACAAAATTGGCTATTGACTACAGTCTGAACGAAAAAACACAAGAAAATTAAGCCTTGAGCGATTTGTGTAAGTTTAGAGATGCACTTTCAATTATTTTATTGAGAATTATTATTATGTTTATATTTATCTGTAAATATTTATTTTATTACATTTATATTAAAAACAGTTCAATATAATTTTGAAAATGTAACTTGTAAGAAATAAATATTGTTGATTTTCAATCCAATTGGTGAATTCAGTTGCCGTAAATCATTAAAGTTTATTAAAATATATTCAAAAACAATTTTATTAAAAAATTACAATAACGTCTTCTGATTATATTTGTTTTTAGGTTAATAAAGCCGTTGTGGTTAATTTTGTAATAAATTACATGTTTCGGCCGTTTCGGCAACATTTTTCGCCTTCCTCAGGGTGTCTGGTTAATTTAAAATAATACATATATGTTTACATTACACGAAATTAATTTGTATAGAAAGAAACACTTAAATTATATGCACTTCAAACTTAATGGTTAACATTTATGATCTGAGGTGTTGTCAATTCCTATCCTATTATTCACTGTCCTTACTGGTTCATTGTCACTTGTTTATTTAATTTTAATAACATCTAAAATATTTTCAAAAATTCTAGTCAAAATTCACAAAACAACTATGTATTTTATAAATTTGAGTACTTTATCCCATTTGATTAACACTATCTATAGTATTTATATGCTCAATTGGGAGACAACACTGTAATGCCTCATTTAAAACCTTCTGACACTCTATAAATATTTAAATTTATTTATTTATTTAATCGTAACTCGAAAAAAGAGATAAGACTGACAGCTTAAACAATGCTTACAAAACACTTGAAAATCAATAAATATAATCTTTAGTCAAATGCCACCCAAAAATTAAAACTAATCACTGAAAATATTTTTGAGGCAATCGAAATTAATTGGAAAATTTAAAAATATAAAGTTAAAGCAAAATAAACAAAAATGCTATGAAAAGACAAGGCACACAGTAATTAATAAATTATTTCCAGTCAATAGACTATGTGTAGGGGTCTCACTTGCAACATGGTCTGTGTGGGTCTAACGTAGGCGCTCCGCGGATGCGCTAGCGCCGCACCACCGCACTGCTGAACCACTGTACCACTGTACCACCGAACCACCGCTTCGTCGTAGTATCACACCAGCTCCAATCACCATGTCGCTGCTCCATGTCAGTTCATTAGGGTCAAATGGCTGTCGGCAACTGTGGCAAACTGTGGCAACTGCGCCAACTGTGCCGACTGTGGGTTGAGAGATCTCTGAGCTTTGATTTTTCCACATTTTCCATGTGTTTAGCGGCTTATAAAAATTAGCTAGACATTAAATTAGCCAGTCGACGGTCTCGTGAAATAAAAATAAACTGAATTGCAGTTCATTCATAAGCGCATTTCCCGTCTATTTTCAATATTTGTTTTGGGTAAAGTTCTATACTGTGTAATTTATGGTTAAGTTTTCTTTGAGTTTTCCACTTTGCCGGCTTCTTCTCAAACAACTTTATGAACATCGCCGTGTTCATTGACTGACAAAGAAATTTTTATATGAAAACTAATAGTCTTCGGAATTGGTTTCTGGATATTAAATAACATGAGTGGCAGGTGTGAATTTTATACTGGCACAAAACAATATAGAAAGCGAAAATCTGTTCTGTGTAAGTAAATTTTGACTCATCATAAAACAGTTTACATGGATTTGTAACAATGCTTTTTATCAGACGTGTGAGAATATATGAAGAGAGCGAGAAGAAGCAACTAAAGTTGGGATATTCAATTTGTGGTATGTCATACAAAGAAAAACATTTTAGACTTACATTTTCAAGCAAAAACATTTCATGTCTATTTTAAAAATAATATCGTAAATAATTATAATATTAATTGTTAAATATTATTTATCCTTTATTTAATTTTTTTTTTTAATGTTTAAGAATCGAATTTGTCTTTTTTAGTGAAACCAATTATTTAAGAAGCCGCACTTTCAGCTGCGAAAACTGTGTCAACATATTCATGACTTTCTCGAACCTATTTTATTTTCTGTTCCTTCTCCTTTCTCGGATTCTAGTTACCTCTATGTGTCTTTCTATCTCGTTCTTTTATTCCATCACATACCGGGCTGGTTTAAATGAAAACTCGTTAGGCTTTTGTTTTTTACCCAAAACATACTGGCCAAAACAATTTTCGAGTCGCGTTGATTGATTACAAAACGTGCGCCAAACATTTTCACGGCAGCAACGTGCAACAAGCGTAGCAATCGAGCAACAACAACAACAACTGCAACTGCAACAGCGTCGCAATTGTTTTTCGCGCACAGATTTTTCCACAATGGCATTTTCTTCATTTGCGCCTAACAATGGCAACACTTTGTCACGATTTCGCGCCGCTGCAACAGCAACAAGAAGCGAAGCCAACTAACAAGACACAGGCAACATGTTGCTGATGCGGTTTCTGTTGCTGTTGCTACCATTTAATGTTGCCGTTGCTGCCGTGTTGCCGTGTTGAATTATCACCGCGCATGTGTGACTAACCTCCCGAGGCGGTGCACAACAAAAAGATAACCAACGTTTGTTGGCCAACGGACCTCGATTTTGGCTGCTCCTAACTCCCTCCCCCCTCCCCCCTCCTGCCCCACTTCCCACTCCCTGCGCAAACTCGAAGCAAACGTTCCAGAGCCCAACCTGCTAATGTTTTCCCTCAAGCCTGCGCTTCAGTCATAATTTTTGCTGCCAGGCGACAGAGATTCCCTCCTTATTTATGGGAGCAGCGTCTAGTGGGCAACCAGTTGGATGCCTCAGCTACTGTGGAGCCATTTGCGGCCAAGCAACATGCCGCATGCAGCATGCGGCACGTTAATGATCTTGTTACTCTCGGTCCCTTTTGCATGTGGCAACCGAAGGGGCAGACCGATCGACCGACAGACAGACAGACTATCAGGCCATGTACAAAGTTAGACTAACGAGCAAAGCCCCTTTTCGCGTTAATTTACACGTGATTTCATTGTGTGATGCTGATGATGAATCACCAAATCATTCACAGTTAGAATGGGTTATGAATTCAAAAGATGGAGGGCATTAAATGAAATCATTAAATTAAATTAAAATTGGATCATGGAAGGATCGGGAATGACTCTCCTTATTCTAAGTATGTTGTCTTTAAATTAGAATCCTATCTAATGAAAATAAGTGACACAACAGTTGAAAACAGTTTTACACTTTTTGTAAAATATTCATTTAAAATAAGTAATTAAACAAAAGTTTATAAATTATTTAAAGTAAATTAATTAAGTAAATATTACGAATTTGTATTCGTCTGATTTGTGCATTAATTTTCATAATGTGAAAAAATCCAGTTAAAAACTGACTGACGATACTGACTCTTGGACGTGCAATATATTTTTATATGTGCTACAATCCATATACACAACTTTTTTTTATTAAGAAAAATGGTGAAATAAATCAGATTTAGCGTGAGAAATATGTACATTTATATATTTATATGTATGTATTTTGTGTTTATGCATGTTGACTAATTTTACATAACTAACTCATTTAGCAGGATATTTATTTTATTTTCACTTATAAGCTTAAGTAAAAATTCGTTTTTGTATCTAAAACTCGTCTTGCTCATAACTTTGGCCATAAATGATATTTCGAATGGTAATTATTAATAAGTCCATATATGCCATAGTTTTCTTTTCACAATCATACGATGGGTCTAGCACTTGCATCTCCCCCAGTGACTTCATCATCATAATCATCTTCGTCTTAACCATCATTATCATGAACAACGTGTTGGCCGTGTTTCGTGTTGTGCCTGATTAGCACTTCCCATGCACTTCATACTCCATATAAATTTGTTTAGACTGCTGCACTTCCGTTTCGAGGTTTGCATTTTGCCAGCTGCTAAAGTCATCTGTCTTCTCTGTGGTCCACGACAACAACAGCAACAACAACAATAACAGCAACAACAACAACAACAAGAACCCAACCTCCTCCAGCCAACAGACACGAAACGTCATCAACTTGACATTTAAATTGTACTCTTGATAAAGTTGCCAACATTTTTTATGAGAGTAGAGACAGAGATAGATAGATAGAGAGAGGGAGGGAGAGAGCGGCGGGAGAAGAGGGAGTAAAGAATACAAAGCCAACAGTTGGTCACATTGTTGCAACATTGCTTTGTGGACTTCAAAGCGGTGCATGCAAATATAAATTTACACTAAAAAAAACCTCTGGGACTCCTAGATAAATTAAATCCAAAGCGGTGTCCAAAGTTTGTTAATCTGGGAATGTCTTAAATGATTAATTAGAGTACGACTATTTTAATGCAGAGTGATTGCCATTTTAAGAATAATATCCTGAATGTATGCTTAAAAACTACTTCTACTAAAATGTTTTTTTTTTGTGTATGCATATCTCCCGGCCAGCTGTCATATTCTCCAAGAGCTGTGCCCGTGTGGTCTCGGAAAATAACTCACATAAAGTAATTTATGTCAACTGAGGTGACAGTTTTGTTGTGCTTTCACACGAACACGAATCATGCATGGGACACAGCGCAGACTTTTATATCTCTGACTCTGGAGCTTTCGAAAGCTCACCAATACAAATGCAATGCTTTCGGGCATGCAAAATTCTGCTTAATTAGCCGCTTTATTAGAACGTGTTTGGCCCATAAAAACTTTTGACTCATCGTCTAGCTGCGATCAGCGATAGTTTTTAGACCAGAGATTGGATTGGACCACAGTTACCGAGTGTCGGACTCTGTCACATTTCTTTTACGGTTATTAGAAGCTTTCAACATTAAAAAATCGTAAAGTAAAATATTTGAAGTAGTTGGTTTGGCACACAACTCAGATGCCATTAGTTTTATGCCTCAGAATGTGGCCGCAAAACATGTCAAATGCATTTAGATAGCAACATGGTCAGCCCCAGGGCCCATGAATATATGAACATACATATACCTATGTATCTGTATCTATGTCGTTGTGGGCGTTACCTGATGCACTTTCTAATGGTCATGGAACGCCTGCCGCTTCATCAATCCAAACATTTCTCTCTCTCTCTCTCCGGTCTGATCTTCAGCTCATGCACGCAATGCATTTAATCAAAGTGCAGTTTTCGAAGCCCATCCTATGAGTGCATCCATTCACATTGCGTGTATTGACACTCGACAACGTAAATCACAAGTGCAATTAACAACTCCTCCAACTCGAAACCTCATCGGGCAATCCATTTGGCTGGCCAATACGAGTAGTCGTGCCAGCGGAAATTGTTGTTTGCCCAATAAAAGTAAATTGCAATTAAATAAAATTGCTAATTTCAATGATGACAGTAACCATAAATTTGTTGCAAAATCCAGCGACTAATAATAATTGCCACTTTTTCTAGCCAATCGTTTAATGGAGGTGCAAACTCAAACTGAAGATGGTTTTCCATGTAGTCGAGACTTCGTTTTCTTTCATTTGCCAAACTTTATAAATTATTCAAGTTGCAGAGTTAGAAAGCCAACTGACAAATTTATGGAGTAAGTGACGGAACTGACAATTTTAGAACATTTGTGTCAAAAATCAAGCACAAAGCGACATTTCTAAACTGATTTTTTTTTTTAGTTTAAAAATGAATTAACAATACATATTTTAAGTAACAAAATATAGCAATTTTGCGGTTAATAAAGATTGTCTTTCTTTTTTTCTTATTATTTATGGAATATTCGAATACATCAATTTTTTGCTTGAACATCTATTACAGTGCAGATGGTTTGCTCATTATGGTAATATAATTCAAGAAAGCGTAATTTAAATTATTAAAAATTTCACATTAAAAAAAATTATAATAAAATTAGTTTTAATCAATTAGAATTTTTTAATCACGACATCACACACTTTACTTGAAAAATAAATATAGAAGGCATCGGCGAAATATAGAGAGTGTAAGAAAATTATCTTTATTTCTATGGATTATCCCAAAGTTAATTAAATCATTGAAAAAGAGTTTTATGTCGAATGTTTTATGCGGATGAAGATTTTATTAAATATTGAATAATCTTAAAAATTTAGTTTTTTTTTTTTAAGACCTAAAAACTTTTAAGTAAAATGAAAGCAACCTTAGCTAAACTCTCAGCAGCATTTCGATGTTGCACTCGCAGCATTTGTTGCTGCAACTGATGTTGCCCGAGCAACTTTCGCCCATAGCAACATATATTCTGAGAGTGAGGCGAGCACAAAGCACTGCCGACGAGTGAAACAACAGCAAGCCGAAAAAATCAATTAAAATCAAGACGACAGCTGCCCCAACGGGGAGGAAGTGAGAGCGGGGGATGGAGGCAGAGGGGCAACACCAACATTTAAGGTAACGTTCAAGTGTAATGCATTTACACTTGGCACGCAAAGGAAGTTGCAACTTGCAACTGCAGCTAATGTTGCAGCTACACACGTTAAATCTGGCCACAACTATCAGTCGCTGTTGCTGTCGACGTCGACTGCGCTGCTGCTGCCAGCGGCGTTGGTCGGGTGGAAAACAGATCAAAAGGTCGAAGATTGCGCTAACCCAAAGACGCCCACTTTTTCGCACGCTTTTCTTGTAGCCCCTCGCCGGATACGCGGATCCACGGATCCGCGGATACATGAACATAGATAAACACTGAGACTCGGCGAGGGTAATCTATAATAATGCCCATGGAGGAAAGGCCAAGCAGCTGCCCAACTGGCAACAAATCTGGCAAAGTGCGGCTCAAAGATATTGTAGAAATTGAAAAAAGTGGCAACGACAGCCGCTGGTAAAATTCTGTCATCAATAGACGCTAAAAGCACTGAACAATACTGAATGGCCAAATGGTTGAGAGGATGTTGGAGAAACCCCTGTCTATAAGGGAACCATAGTGTGGAATCTGAACAGGGTTGCCAGCAGATGCAAAAAGGATCATAGGTGGGATTGTGAGACAACCATGCAACTATTTAAGCTATCGACAGCTGATTGCGGATAATATTAATGGATAATGACTGACATTATTGATGTGTAAACAGAAAAGTTTTAGTTTAACTTCATATATATTCAACACATTTTTATTTCAAAAGAGTATGTTGTTATTTGTGCAATGTATGGTACAGGGATAAAAAGGCATCTCCAATCCTAGAAACTATAAGAAATTTTGTATATTTTATTAAACAAGTTGTCTGCTACCTTTAGTGGCAACTTAATCTAGTATTACATTCATGGGAAGGAACACTTAATCACAGATAATACATATGTAGAATTATATTATTTACAGAATTTACAAATTAATGAAGGAACCTAGTAGGGAGATCCGATTGATTTCACCTTTTAAGTCTTCTCTTTCTGGGTTTGCCAGGAATTTAATTTTTTACATTACATTTTTATGTAAATTAAGCATTGCTTTACATTTTAAATATCTGTTCCAGTTTACTGGAACATAATATTTTATTTGTAATATGTCATCTTCATTCCGTTTCTTATATTACTTCTGTAAATGACTCGACAACCCTACGACAAATGCGTAAACCGTTTAAGAACGCTGCAACCAATAAATAGTATCAATCACAAATGATCGCAAACGAGGCAGTCGACTGCGCCCAGAGGTTCCAGAGAGAGAGAGAGGGAGGGAGAGAGAGAGAGAAAGAGAGAGGAGAGAGACCAAACTTGCAGCTGTTCCAAAGATCCTCTTCTTGCCCCCAAACTGAGTAAATCGCTTGAGCACAACAAATAATGATTCATGCGAGAAAAGTAGCGGCAAGAACAGGTTCTACTTAAAACGTGACTAGTGGTAGTAGTAGTATTAGCAGTAGGTACTAGTAGGTAGGTAGAGCCGGTCTCAGTCTTAAGATCCTTTCGGCACATGTGCATACATTATGGTTCAATAGGTCAACGATGCGTTGAATGACGATGATCCAGACGACGAGCCCAGAGAAAGAGAGAGAGAGAGAGAGAGAGATGGGATAAGAGAAGATCATTGCATGAAAAATTACAGTAAGACACGTCAATCGCTAAACTGATCTCGCAACGAGCCATGTAATGGGACGATGCTCCGTAAATAATGCTCCGACCCAGACTCAAACTCAAACTCAAACCCAAACTCAAACTCAAACCGTTCCCATATGAAGCTGAAGTCGAAGCCAGAGTAACGATTGCGATCGCAACAAATCAGAAAAAATAAACGTAAACGAAAAACTTGCTTAAATGCGACTCGTGCGCTCTTCTCTGAGAAATGTGCGGACCACCAGAGACAGCTGCGGGTTCTTCGCTCCATTCAAGGAATTGAGGGAGGCAGGCGGAAGGAGGAGGAAGGAGGCAGGAGGCAGGAGGAGGACACTCTTAGTATGAGGGGAGCCTGTTCGCAGTTTGTCAAAAAGATGTTGGCGTTTTGATAATTTGCTGTACACCACTGAAAATCGCTGTGTAGGATTTCCTGTTTCTTCACAAAGTTTTTCCAAAGCTTCTATTCTTCATATGTCTCATATTTTTTTGTTTTCTTCTCAAACTTTTTTGTGACCGCAACAAATGTGTAGCTGATTTAAATCTTTGCATTTACTTATTGTTAGTTTCCAGTTAGAGGTTTAAAAGATTTGTGTGTGTCGGCCTTTATTTTTATTTTGTTTTTGGAATTTCGTGGGCTTGACTTTGACAAGTAATGTTGGAGTTGTTGTTGGCAGGTGGGGTGTGTTTTGCATCTTAGAGAGAATCAGTGAATAACCGACGCTAGGTTAAGTACACTCAAGTGTAGTTTTTGATCAATGAGTATAACTGAATAACTCAACGTTTTCAGATCTTAAAAATTGCGTAAAGATTTGTAACCAATATTTGGGTTATTTTTTAAACTAAGTTCAGTTTTCATGACACATAAGAAGTTTAAAAATCAGACTTAGACATTTGTTTTCTACCTTTCTTATTCCATTGTGACAGCATATTAAATTGAATACCAAATTACTGTATACAGATATAATGAATGAATTTATTTAAAATCTGAATAAAGTTTACTTTGTTTACAATTCTTTATGTGAGTTCATTTCTATTGAACAGAAGTCTTTAAGCATTCACTTGAATTTGACTATTTGATTTCTTCTTTAATTTCCAACACTTGACCTTGTTTTTTTTTTAAATGCTCCCTCATAATTTAATACGACGGCAAGCTTTTATCCCCCACTGTCATATTTATAGCATTTACTCATGCTTTTAATTGTTTAAATTGATAAGATTTGAGGTCTTTAAAAGTTGTTGATCTCGTTCCGCGTTGTATGCTATTTTTGACTGCTCTCCAGAGCGTGAAGACATGTGGGGAATAGGCCCCAAACCAGACCTGATCTTGATTGGGTCCGAATGCAACACACCCTGCTAAAAGCACCCTGATAAATTCTCCCCCTCTACCTTTGGCAGTCTTTTCTTCTGGCGTCTCATTTAGCATACCTAATTTCAATAGAGCCCTAATTAAGTTTTCTCTTTTGTCGTTGGGTAAATTCAATGGAAAAGAAAAGAAAAAAACTCCTCTACTTTAGATTATTATTATGCATCGCTCGTACGTTATAGGCCATAATTTCGAGAGCGTTTTGTTGTTTTGATATTTTTATCGCTCACTTAGCTCCCAAAAAAAAGAAGACACAAAATTATAGAAAAAAAAAAGAAAAGGTTACGAAAACTCGTTGCTAGAAGCAAAGTGTCATCAAAATGCGATACACGCATTGAAGACCACTTGCTTTATTGGAAAAAGTAGCAGAAAAATGATTTTCCCGCAGAATGCGGACACACGCAGTGGACAAGTGAGGAGCAGAGGGTGGCGGAGGGGAAAGAGGAGAAGGAGGTGAACAAGGAGGCTTCCAGCCAAACCGGCTGAGTTTTCAGGCTTGGCAATTAAAATATTGACAGTTTTTCCATAGCGTTGAATAATAAGTGTTTTCTTTATTTTAAAGAGATCTCACATGCACAAGGTGTACTCCTGTTGTTGTTGTTGTTGTTGCTGGAGCTGTTTGTTTTTAGTGCGAAAGGTTAAGGCGACATGTTCATGTGACAATGTCATAGAACTGGCCGCCAGTTGGATCGGATCGGATTGGATCGGTCGCGACTGAAGCGCATAAATAACTGCGTTTGTGACATGGCATGGAATGCTCGCTGTCTTGAGCCCCAGACCTGACCAGGCTGAGGCCTGGCCAAAGGCATATGGCCTAGACGGCTCTCACCGCCCGCCTGCCTGTCTGGCCCATCGGCCAATTGGCCATGTCTGGCGCGGATTGTCTTTGACTTTGGCCTGCTGCCTCTGTTGTTGCCCCAACTGCTGCTGGCAGCAAGGTGCGGTGCCCATATGCAGCACTCAAAGCTATTTGTAGCTCTCTCATTGCAGCCTGACTACCACCGAACGCTGATTATGGAAAATTGTAAGATGTTTTCCTCATTCGTTTCTTTCTTCTTCTCTTCTCTTCTACATACATATTTATTTCTTTTTTTTTACATTGCATCACAGCAGATGCGTAGAGCTTTTGATGTGATAAACTATAAATAAGTGGAATGCTGCTGCACAGAATGGAAAATTTGTGTGCAACTGGGGCATAACTTTCAAGTGCAAGTCGCATCTCTAAGATGAGCATTTAATTCAGAAGCTTTATGATGATAAGTTACATTATTTAAGAGAATAATACAGCTTGTCACTTAAAATAATAAGTTGTCAGAGAGGGAGATATCACTTGAAATATCTGAAAAAGTATCATAAATTCTAATAATGTTGCCTTATCAAGTTCCCCGACCTATTACAATCTGAATCTTGCTAAGAAACTTTGCTGCAAACGCACTTGTCGCTAGCAACAAATGCCAAACTGCTTGCTGTTTGGCAACATCAGCGAGAGACTGGCAGCATGCTGACATTCAACAGCTTTACTTTGAGGTAAATATAACTTCAGAGATAGATATCACTTGACATTCTGAAACAGTCCCATATAAATTCTAAAAATGTTGACTTATTAAGTTTACCGACCTATAACAATCTGAACGTTGCTAAGAGGCTATGTTGCCAAAGCACTTGTCGCCAACAACGTATACTGCTTGCTGCTTGGCAACATCAACAAGAGACTGGCAACATGCGCGCAACATGTTCGAAACGAACATTGGGGTTTCGGTCTTTCGTTTTCTGATTGGGACAATCGCGATCAGTTGCAACGAGACGACGCGCGCGCTTGGATACATGAAAATCGGTCGGCTGTCGATGGAGTCTCGTGTTGCGTCCACCTCCGAGTGTTTATGTGTTTGTGTTTGTGTTTGTGCGAAAATTTGTTTATGCAGAAAGCAAAAATAAAACATATCAAAACAAAAAAAGCAACAGCAAATCATCTTTTCCCGTGTATGCAATTCAGTGGAAACGGCAACAACACAAAATTTGTATCAGCAGTTAAAATGTTGAATTTGTTGAATTCTGAGCAATCTTGATTCCCAGTGATTTCCTCCCAACAAAACGCGGCACGTACGAATAATAAATAAAAACCTTTTCATTTGCCACGGCGATTGAAGCGATTCGATTGATTGCTTGATTGATCTATTTTTGCACTTGATTTGCGACGCACGCGCCGCGTCGCATTGGCAACGTGACTGGCGCTCCAGCTCCAGCTGCAACTCTATTCCAGTTGGAGTCGGTTGTGAAGTTGAAGATGCCTCTTCCTCTTGCTCTTGCTCTTCATGTCTTGCCGCGTCGGGGCAATTATGTTGATTTGTGTACCGTGCGACTTCATCGATCGATCGTTTGACGGAACCGAACAGAACCGAACCGAACCGATCAACGTTGATAACGAAAGAAATTTGCAATGCAAAGAAAGAAAATTGATTTGATGATCGCGTCCCGCTTCCTCTCTCATCTACGTCTACCTCTCTGAGCGGGACACGCCCACAATTTGATTATAGAATGTGTGGCCAAGGTGTTCATTAGCTGGGCGTACTTTGCTCGCATTTTACACGAAATTATATCGTCTTGTGCTGTTTTTTATTTATTTGTGGTGTATTTTTTGTAAGCAATCAAAATATTTACAAAAGGTGCGAGAACAAAACATAAATCTTTAAATTGATAGTTGCAGCGTGTTTGTGAAATAAATAAAAAGAAACATTTAAAAACAAAATACATAACTTTTTATGTAATTAGCGTTTATTCAATAATTCTTAAGCTGATTAAAACGCTAATGAAACATTCGTCATGTGAGACTTGGGAATCCATTACATTAATTTCTGCTTATTCTTTTCACAATTTATTAAATTACATACGAAATTGATTGAAGCTTTTTCGATGGAATTGAAAGACTAGTTTGCAAATTCTAATTATAAATAAATATCAAGTCATTTTTTTCTGTTATTTATATAATACTGAGGTATAACAGATTTACATATTTTATAGTCTGATCATTGATCATGAGAAAACCTCATATTTATAGGTATAATGAAAAGCTGCTTAATTAAAAGTACCAAATCAGTGCCGAAATCATCAGCTACTAATAGCTACAAAGATTACACAATGTAAAGCCCATAACTCATTAGTGGAACGCCCTAGAGCTCTACTTAGTGGCTGATTGTCTACAGAGTTGTTGAAATGCGCTGCAAGTGATGATTGCCTCGGACATCCATGGTGATTAATGGGCGAGACTGCACAGATTTATGGATGACCAGGCTCACCCTGTTTCCATCTCTCTCTCTCTCACTGCCTCTTTCCCTCTCTGTGTCTATGTTAGTGGGCAACAAGTTTCCTATTCTAGGAATGCTAATAGAGCTGCAACTGATGCTTAACTTGGCCTGGTCAGCAATCAACGTCAGGGAATATAGAGAATTTGGAACAAAAACAAAAAGATTCAGGATAAGATTCTTGATTCAAGTACGATTTTTCAATTCAGATGCAGTAAAATCAAACATTTTAGGCTTTTTAAACTATTTTAATGCTCAGTGGTTAGTAATTTATGTAATTTATGTCTATTAACAATAATACAAAGAATAAATGCTTTGAAAATATATGCAAAATCAACAATTTTAAGCATTCATTTTAGAATATTTTTTTTTTCTGTGTACCAACTCATACAGTAGTTCTACTTTGTCTGCTGGCTCTTGTTTTAAGATTACCTTTCGGTGTGCTATTTATTTGCCCAAGCGACAGATAAAACATCGAGACACAATACGAATCTCAGCCAGATGCTTTTCCATTAGTTGAATTACATTGCGAGATGACAAATGCAACAACCTACATAGAAATTGTTTATGTTTGTTAACTGATAAGCTTGGAATTCTGTTAGTTTTCATTGTTTTGTGACTTTTGTAAATAAAGGTGCCAACATTTTGTATGACACAGTCAAATGTGACTAGAGTTATAAATGTCTTAAAAGTTTATGACTCAACTTTTAGAATGAGAATGGGGCGCGTGTTGCCAAAATATTGTATGAAAATAATCAAAAGGCGGTAATCCAATTAAATGTCTCAGTCTACAGACTGGTTGACCCAATTAGGAATGCTCCTTGTCGATCGCCGATCGACTCAAAGCAACAACAACAACAACAACTTGAACTTGAAAGCGGCGCCTCTCCATTGTTCATGGCAGATCCCTAAACCAGCATGCCTCTCCCTCTCTCTCTCACTCTCCTTCGCCCCTGATGGCCACAAAAAACAAGTTCTAACTATGCGCAGTTAACTCCCTAAATAAAAAAAGATCGCATCGAGTTGATCTAACGGCCGCCCTGTTCAGTCTGTGATCTTTCCCTCCTCATCTCGATCCACTTCGCTATGCTCCTTCGCATTGCTCTGCGTTTCAAATTGTAGATCAAAGATCAAACCAAAAAAAAAAAAAAAAAAAATTACTTAAATTGGCATACCAAAGCCACAAGCCTCGAGGCCCGAAGGCACAACGAAACTTGGTTACCCTATGATTTCAGTTCTCCTCGTTCTCAATCGGAATTAAACATAGTACTCTTTCAATTCGATGTACTTTTCTTATAACATACAAACCTATGGCTAAATTCATTTATTGGCCTTATCGTAAAACGGATCGACATGATCATAAATTTAAAGACACCAGATCATAAACGAAATACATATATTTTACTTAACTGTACATTTATAGTAAATGTGTGCGTTCTAATTTGAACAATCGCTACTGAGGACATTAGCTTCAATCGTTAGTCACAATTGACCGTGGAAAAAAAAAGCAAGAAATTTAGCAAATTACATTGAAAGACATGCACATAAATCTAAATTGTGCCACAGCATATGGGATTCGTTATGAAGATGAAGATCGCTGGAGAACCATTACAATTTCAATTTAATTGCTTCCTCAATCGATGGCGCCTAGTTAAAGTACTTTCCTGTCACTCAGATTGGTGGACATCTGATTTTAAAGTCTGCAGCTGCTTGAATCCAATGGGAGTCAAGTGCATTTGAGCCAAGTGATCGAGTCGCTTTGTGAGTGCAACAGCTTCAGATTGAGATTCAGATTCATATTCATATGAGTGCTACTTTCTACGCTGTGAATGCATGAATAACCCTTTCCCAAGCACCCATCGACGACACACACGATTAATCACATGACACAGTCGGCAGCCACGATCAAAGATCGTTATCGACCAAACATAAACTGACACAAAGTCAAACTTAAAGTTAAACAATGCAACTTGCTTGAACTCTAGACTAGACTAGACGACGAACCAACTCTCTTTCTCTTTCTCTCCCTCGGCCCTCTTTCCTTCTCATCTCTTCTCTTCTGATCATGCTGTGTGCGATCTTGACAATCAAGATCAATATCATGCCATTACAATATTTGTACAAGCTCTTTGCCTTTGCCATCTACTCAGTCTCAGTCTCAGCCACAAACTGACTTTCCACCACACACACACACACACAACACACAACACATTCACATAGATACACACACAACAGCAGCCTACGGGCCACAAAGGAAATAACAAAAAAAGCTGCAAAAGATATTTAACGAAATTTGAATACTCTTTGCAATCATTTAAAATACTGAACTGTAGGTTGGGTTTAGTATTTTGGGAAAACTCACTCTACTATATATATTGTATATCTTTATCATAATACAATTGTTCCACATTAGTAATGTAAAAATACATTAAAAATTCTAAGACTCGATTTCGCGGAAACGATTTTCCAATTCCTTAACTCGATAACTGCTTTGACGATATGACGATAACTCGATCTATAATTTTGATTTTCACACACGCACATTTTAAACTGATTTAGTACAACTAATAATTAACCAATTCTTAAGCTGTTTACACAAATTTCATATATTTTAATTTCTTTATCTAGATAATTTTTTGGCGATATTTCGATAAATCAATTTTTGCTTTGACAATTTTATCATTTCGATTTAAAACTCGATCTATAATTTTGATTTACATCAGTATTTCATATATTTAAATGTAATTTGTAGTTGTACATTAACCAATTCTTAAGCTGTTAACAAAAATTTCATTCATTGATGTGTTCCATTAGTAAATAACTTTTAGTTAAGGATTTTTTCGTGGTGAGTTTAATAAGCATCACAACCGAGTTGTAGTATCCACAGTGAATACTACGTATATTAAGTAGATTATATGTGGGGTATGTTAAGCAAATTAGCCTGAACCTAGGCCAATGGCTGTAGTTGAGTTGTGAGTTTGCTCAGTTGGGCTCGTCTCGTCTCGTCTATGCTATAATTATGCAATTCCTCAAAGGCGCTGACGGTGGTCCCCCCCTCTCTTTTTCCCCCCTCACTCCCTCTTTCTACCTCTTCTTTTGGATTCAAAGATAATATATAATCTGCAAACGGCGCGCGTTTGGGGGCATCTGAAATTATTATTGACTGGCAGTCATGAGTTAAGGCCTTCAAGTAAATTGCTGTAAATCTATATTTGTGCAGCTACTTTAAGACCCTGGCTACAAAAGGTTTGCAGCGGGGTTAACAAGCCGCCAGCGATTAAGTCATTTCTTATGTGGGCTCATTATTTCTTTTTTTTTTCTAAATATTTTTTATATTTTCTGTAGACTTGTGGCATGCGTAGCTATTGCTACTGGGCTTATGTGTCCGCACTCACCCCTTCGAAAAATCTCCTCCTCCTCCTTCATGGCATTGCAATTTTTCACAGTCTAAGCCCCAAATTTAAAGTCTTGCGTTTTGTTGCAAACTCGTTTCGTCTGGCAGCTTGCAACAGTTGATACTTGCCACTAAGTGCCCGCAACTTTGTTAGTAAAATATTTTTGCTTTTATCTTGACAATGTGTTGTTCCTGACATGCCTGTGTGTGTGTGAGTGTGTGCATATCTGGACTATTTCTCCATTTGTTCTAATTAAAAGTGACAATTCTACGTAATTAGCTGGCGGCTATTTTTAACACTCGACTGACTTTTATAGGCAGGCCCGAACAGCAGCGGAATATAGTACTCTTTTTTGCTCCACGATTTGTTTTATCGTATCAAATTTCACTTATTGATTAGCTTATTTAGCTAATTAGTGTTGACAGTTTTGCTTCTGTTTTTTTGGCCATAAATTTGAAATTCATTTAGAAAAAAAAAATAAATAAATACACAGCCGCTCGGGCTAATGACCATTTGCGACTTCTTCAACAACTCAGAAAATTAGGTCTGAATCACAAGAACAAAATTACATTAATTTCTTTTCTCAGACCCAATTCAATCCGAGAAACCTTTCACCATGCTCCCGCTGTGGCATGCCACATGTATGTCCTAGTTTATTTTAGTTTTTCCTCACTTCGATAAGCAACTTGAGGAAACTGCTCAATTTTCACTTGCAAAAATATGTTTTTATTTATACATCAAATCATTAACATATTTTCCAATTTAAAGAGTCGAACAACAAAATGAAGTCGAAAAGTGCCAAACAATTCAATTACAATTTTGCAATAAAATATTGGAAAATCGAAATCGAAATCGAAATGAAACCATTGCTATAAAGCGCTCCATGTGGCCATGTCCAGTCGAGACTGATCAAACGGATCAGCGGGTGGTTTTCCCGGTGATTTCTGGTACCGTCAAACTGCACTGCCAGATACTATTAAAATACTTTATGACCGCCACTTTGCACTGTTCTCTTCATTTTTTCCCATTTGTTCATTTCTTCATTTGGTAGCCTGATGAAGGCGTTAATAGATTAGTTTTTCATTTGGGTGTAAAGTGAACGGTGGAAATGTGCGAAATGTTCAACAGTTTTGTAATTGGGTTACACTACAAGCCAAATGGAGATATGTGCATATAGTTTATGATGGTATGTGGAGGGGTGTGCCAGAAAGATGAAGCTTGGCAGCTGGAATATCTTAGAATCTCTTGACTTCAGATTAAGTTTAGAAAACAACAGAAGTCTTAATAGTTGTTATACCATAAATCTGAAAATAAAACCAGTATATATAATAGCATGACTAAAATTTAAAATTTTAAAATTAACATTTTGACACCAATATATTTTATTTAAATCAAATGTGACTTGTGGAATATTAGAAAAATATTCTTCGATCTTTTTAACAAATTAAAACTAATATTTTTTGTCCTAAATATAAAAATAGTTTTTATTGAGTACACACAAGTAAAATATTATTTCAGAAACTTATTTCTGCTTTAAATGCAAACACTGTAATATGTATGAATTCATTTGAAGGTATGATTAAAAGCCCGTATCATAATTTTGTCAGTTACAAAGAGGAACCGTCAGATTCGATTCCAGAATTAATTAGATACGCCACAGCTCTGACATATTTAAGATTTTACATTAAGTTAGCACTAAACTGTCAGTCAAAATTACCAGGCAGGTTTACTTAAGTAAGTGCAAAAGCTAAATGGTCCAGGTAAGACATTCCAAAGTTCAGCAACGTTCCAAGTTTGAGGTTCAACATTTAATTGTAATGTGAGAAATTTAAATTAGGTAGCCGTAAATGCGGCTCACAAACCTCAAACGGAAGATGCTCAAAAAAACAACAACAGCAACAAAATTATGAAAGAAAAAAAATGTTTCAGTTATTGTTGTTGTTCTTTCTGTTATTGTTAGGTTTGTTAAAAAAAGATCAAATAACAAAAAGCCGCCAAATTTCAATGGAAAACAAAAGCTCACTTATTTGTAATTTGTTGCTGGGCTCTTGAGGCAACTAATTTTCCACTTTGTATAAAGAGAGAGATAGAGAGACAGAGTGAGAGAAAAAGAGAGAGAAACCAGGGGCAGCAACATATTATATATCCGCTCATTTCACTGAATTGTCAGTTCATGTTTGATTATTTACGATCGTTTGCTCAGCGTTATATTGTGTATTGTATTTATTCGATTGCTGAAATATTTGATGTTGATCATAGGCTCGGCATTATGGCTTTATGGTCCATATAACTAGAGAAATACATACGAAAATGATTTCAGTATTTTTTTATTTTTCAGTTCCATTCGAAATTTATTACATCACGATCATTTTTGTTTGCTTTCGGATTCTCCAGATCTACTTTGTAGTTTATGATCATCTTTTTTTTTGCTTTTGTCTGTCTGCCGCGAATTTTGTTTGCAGCTGCGTTTCCTGGAAAACAATTTAAGCTAGCATCTGATGATAGAACTCCTTGCGAATAGATATCTCGGAATGAACTCTCTTATAAACCATTTAATAATAAAGATTTCGACACAAGTTTATGGGTTTTGTGGAGCAAATTTATGCCATTTGCCTAGCTATAAGTTTCATGTCAAAGGGTGCCACAGATTTCCCCTTATATATTTTGCTATATCGAAATTCACATTTTGCCATAGTTGTGTCAGAACTTTAATATTCTGACTTTATTCCACATTTTGACTTATTTCTAAACGCTTAGTCACAAGTTTTCTACAAATTGTAACACATTAGCTTGAAATGTTTTTTTTTTATTTATTTTGCATATACCGCGTAACCATAGAATTTTTGGGGTATACTAATCGAGACAAGATATATTAAAAGATTCTTTCAATTAGTAAATATAAAAGAATTTTTTAGAATTCTGTTAAATTCTTTCCTAAATTTTTATAATCTATATTAACCATAATTGAATAATAAGAAATATCTACAGGGTACGTTACAGTTCTATCTATATTTTTTAAACCAATACTAATTAGTTTGCCAGAGTCTACACAGATGTATTTAGCTCTGCTCTGAATTGAAATTGTAAATTACTATTTGTTTATTTACAAACTGACAAACGTTCTGTTTCAAAATTTGCCTAAACTGTTGTTGTTAAAGCAACAAGTGTACATCTATTTTTCATATTTACTCGGCTAATTGAGAAAATGGGAACCAAATTTTAGGGCAGACAAAGTTTTAAAAAATTGATAAAGCATAAAAAATAATTTTTAAACATAATTTTATGTAAAATAATAACAAAATCAACGCAGCAACTGTCAATGAATAACACAAGTACTCCAAAAATACAATTAAATAAACACTACTAAATTTATTAACAGAAAATTTCGTGTAAAGAAAATGTATTGCAATTCAAAGAAAAGCGTAAACAGAAAACGCCACAAAATGTGTGAAAACTCATTGAAAAGCATCGAAAACTAATTGGAAACAATTCAACGAAAATGGGAAATGTGTCAGCGTCTGACATTCGAACTGTCAAAATGACAGACGCGTCAATAAAACAAAAACAAAACAAACAACAAGTGACAGCAGCAGCACAACGGCAACGTCAACTTCAGTCAAGTTTAACAGCAACCACAAGAAAATTGCTGCATTTTTCAATTTTTCTAGTCTGCATAACATACACGCTGCAACATGCAGCGCCTGAGGGCAACATGTTGCAGCCGCAGCCGCAGCAGCAGCAACAGCATAAAACAACTAGTGTAAATAGCAGTGTAAATATCAATTTAAGCAGTAATTTCAATGAAATTGTCAGCGCCATGGCCGCGGCCTCTGCAACGGCAACAGTTCACACATCAGCAGCAGGAACATTAACCGCAACAACAACAACAACAACAAATCCGATGCGCCACAAATGGCGTCGGAAATTTCCCTTTGCCACAAATCGCAATGCGAGCAGCAATGGCCACGGCAATGGCAACAAACGACGCAAACTGTTGCGTCCTCCTCATTATTATCAGCGCAATGTGACGCATGCGACGCGCACAACGACAGCAATGGCAACAATTGCTGCCAGTGCGAGCGCAACAACGGCAGCAACATTGATACCAAAGATACAGCAGCAGCATCAGCAGCAACAGCAACAATTTAGCTATCGCACGCGCGTGCAGACAAACTTTCAGCAACAACAGCAGCAACAACAACATTATGTTGCAGACACTCAGCAACAGCGACAGCAACAACAGCAGCAACAACAGCAATACTTTGTGGCCATAACTCCGCGACCGCAAAAGCAACAGCAACAGCAACATGGCTTTGCCTTGCTGCCTGCCACCTACTATCAGCAACACCAGCAGCAACAACAGCAGCAACAACAACAACTCGCGGGCAATCTGAGCCAACAACAACAACAGCAGCAGCAAAAGCAGCAGCAACACATTCTAATACACCCGGGCAACAACAACATTGTGGTGTATAGCAACCTCGACTCAATACCTCCCTGTCCGCCAGGCATCCTACCAACAGCTGGTGTGCGTCTGATGCCACAACAGTTCATACCACTGCGCCCCACAACAACAACAACACAACGCTCCCGGCAACGCGGTAAGCAAATCAACGCAGTCCCCAACCACTCACTAATCATTTAATTGCGCTCGTTGCAAATAAAAAAATAAATATCCAAATCAAAATAAAAATAAAAATTAAAAGAAAGGTGTTAATTGCGCTAATCAAAATTGCATTTGATACGTTTGTGGCATTTAATGTATTTGCCAAGCGAAATGGCACCAGGTGGCAATAAGCTAGTCATGCCTGGCGACTAAATTGCCGACTTTACCCATATTTACCCCATACCCCGCCCCATGGAGCAGTCATCACTTCTGGCTGTAGTCGAGCTCAATTGGCCAAAACAAATGGCATTTTGGCGGCAAGCAGCCTAAAAAGGAGCCAAATTGTCGCTACCAACTTCTTCAAGGAAGAAAGTTTTGGTTGTAACCAAGAGTGGATAAAAAAACATAAATATTGAGAATAAATAGTAGTTAGTTTTATATGTAAGAAGTAAATTCTAATAAGGCTCTACATATTTTAAGACAATTTAGATTTAAATAAATGTCAAAAGTTTGAAATGAACTTAATACTTATTCAACTCAAATAAACCAATGTCATCCTGTGCATAGTTCGAATAAGGAAAATATAATAAAATTTTATAATAGTAGGCTTTACTTTGGAGAATACTTATTAAAAATCGTGAAATTCATATTTGAACACTCATGTCGATATGAAAGATGGATTAGAACTAGAAGCATACAATTGGTATGTGAACATTTTACATTAAAGACATTTTAACGACCTGCCGCAACGTTATTTATAGTTTAATATTCCTATTTACGGATTTTTGCTTGTGTAATCAAATCACTTAACCGATTCGCAACTAAATCAAATTACATATACATTAAAATGCAAATGCAAATTAGTGTTACAAACATCATTGACATTGCTGAGAATTTTAGGTCTAGTTTTCTATCAGACATAAGGCAAACAGAGATTTTAAATTTACTTAGTGTTGGTAGTTTTCATTTTTTGTAGATGACGTTGAGGAGTAAACTTGTTGGATAATCCAAATATACTTTTGTTTCATTATTTATCACATAATAAACTGGACAGCTAAACAGTCTCAAATATTGACATTGTACATGGGACACCAATCTGTAATTCCAAAGACAGAATTGTGCAGCATGTTTTGTGGTTGATTTTTTAATTACAATAAAACGTGCCACAAAAACAAACAATGTGTCCACTAATTGCGCATAAAGCTTGACCAACAACAAATCAGAAAATACATACATATTACAAAAAAAAATAGTGAATTTAGAGACGAGGAGAGGGGGGCTAAGCAATACTCTGTAACAGTCAAAAACTTGAAAAAATAATCGGAACAAATGGACAGACAAAGCAATGCCAACAAAACCGAATGACAAATGCAAGTGTCAAACTTGAAAACACGACAGTTGTTGAGCTGACATTAAGCTGTTGTTGCTGCTCAAAAACTGTTATAGTAGCATTCTGAATATTTGTGGATAAGCAAACATTGAGAGATGTTTCTCAATTTATCGTTGTATATTATAACACACAACATTGAATTTTTAAAAAACATTGATTGCTTATAAAATTTGGGAATAAATCGAAATATTGCTAATAATATTAAAAAAAATTTTTCTATTCTGGTTTATAATTAACAAATTAAATAAATTATAAATATAATTTATAAGAGCATGTAATCAATGATGGAATTTAGCTTAAAAATTTTAGATCGTTAAAATTTAATTAAATGTCGTGAAGCAATTTAAACAGAAAAAGGCAAGATACTTTTATATTTTTTTTATAAAAAAAATTTAATAAATATTTCGTAATTCTTTAGCATTAATCGTTAATCATTCGTCAGATTATATATTTATATATCGCTCGTATCTTCCACCGATATTGATTTGTGTACACGAAATATAAATCAGTTTTCAGAATCCTTTAATATTCTTTGTTAAATTACAAACATCTTTTCAAGTCGTTTCACACTATGTTTTTACATAAACTTATGTAGTTATTTCTATACATTTGTTTCCATCATCAAATAAATTGTATTTTTATAATAATGAGAAAAGCAATGTAAACACGCATCAAATAGAATGGAAATTGACTCAAAAATAGGCTGTTGTCTGTGCGTAGATATCACAGGTACTCGCCTTTGTGCATTTACGTAGTTTATTGTTTGTTCCCCCATTTCCAAAGATCAACATTGAGAGTGGAGGCACTTATCCAACACTTTTACGGTTGCGACTTCCTCCAGTTGAGGTCTTGAAGTACATGTTGTGCCAACTTCTTTGACGCTTCAACTGCCAAGCGAAAAAGTTGCCGTTTCATTTAAACTGCCGCAACATTGTGTACGCATCGCCACAAACAGAAACAACAACTTCAGAAGAGAGGCAAGGAGAAAAGAGCTCAAAAGACGGCAAAAGTAAAAAAGAGACCAAGAGGCAGAGCTAACAAAAATCATTTGAAGTGCATAGATCAAAGTGACCGAGGCGCCGGTATAGTTTGTTGTTGTTGTCGTTGTTATTTAAGCCTTATGTCTGTGTGCAATGTTGTTGATTTTGGCCCACAAGGCAGGCGTCATCTTGGCTCTGACCTTAGACAACCTCACACACGTTGTGGGGCCCAGACATTCAGAAAACTCAAAATGTACAAAATAAATATGAAAACGTGACCATTGAAAATGAGTTAAACTACTTGCAGAGCTTTCCGGGGATCATGGATACTTACTTGTTACCTATATATACTTGTGTATACTTGAACTATGTTAGTTGACATTCTTTGAACCCTAGCAGTAAGCAATAAACAAAGGCAAAGCTAAGCTGCCATTAAAACAAAAGTGAAATTCTTCATTTGGTTATTTGAATTTCTCTAGCGCTGATTAACCTCAATTTCCCATTTCCATTTCCAATCCGAAACCACAATGAAACTCTTCACTCCACACGTGGTCTTCCACACAGGGTCTCGTATTTCCGGTGTATTGTCTGCGTTTTTTAATTGGAAATTGATTTATAATGCATATCTTGCTTATCTTGCGTTTATCTCACTCGTTTTCTTACTAATTTGACATTTATTTGTAATATTATACTTTTGACTGACGAATGTAAACTGTTAAACTACACAACATTTAAATACCCTGTATCGCTTGAAGCTGAATAAAAACCACTATGTTAAATTAAAAATTTTAAAATTCAAATTTCTATGAAAAATAACATTGCTGTTTATATATAGTTGCTTAGTTCTTGTTTTGCTGATCTGAGTAAAGAGTATCAGCATGTGGGACATTCTCTTCTGTGTTTCCTATCTGACATTTCATTATTCGATACACTGAGACACAGACTTATTGAACCATTCGCTTGTCACAACAAGCACCGCAACACCTTTAAAAATGTTTCGCTTATTTCTCGACATGATCTTACAATTTTAAAAGTCGCGCCGCGGTGCTGAAATTATATTTATGACGTTGCCACTGGCCAATTGCGAAAATTAATGCTTAATTTAAGCGTCACAAAAATAATTTGCTTGCATTTTTTGTGGCCATTTACCGAACGGGTTATTCGTAATCAGATTTAATGAAAATTAAATAATAAATATTATCAGGCGCAAAATTGTTCAAAATTACAGTTGCCAGCTATGTGTGCCGGCAACAGTGGGTTAATGTTTCCACACACAGAAGCTGTTTACCAAATAAGAAGCTATAACTATGAGTTTAGTTACTTTGTTTCTTCGAAGATTATATAACTTTATAACTCAAGCATTTCCGACATAAAGGGGAAACAAAAGCATTACACAAATATGTAATTAAACTAGTAATATGGTTTTATACTGTCAAATAGATATAAATACTATATCTAAATTATAAATGATTCTTAAAAAATCACAAAAATCAAACCATCAAACAAAAACACAATTCTCAATCAATAAAAAGTGTAATAAAACTGAATTGATTGAAAATTTGAAAACTTTTTACACGTATTAATGGCCAAGCGTATCAACCGCATGAATTATGGTTATACCAATGAATATTCATTTGCGATCGCATGCAAACACTATCGAAAACTATCCGGAGTCTGTTCAAATGGCCCATTAAACGGGTTGCATCTTTCTAGCCAGAAAACAACTTTCACACTTGACAGACAGACACATATACATACCCATAAATATGTACAATGAGAGCTCTTGGTGTCTTGAACGCCCCTAAGCCACTAGCAACTGCAACTGCAACTTCTCACGTATTTAGCCAAACTATCTCCACATGCCATAAAAACGTCAAATTGAATTTTATTTCAATTAACGAAACAATTTGCCCAAAAAGAAAAATCAAATACTGAAAAACTGAATAAAAACAAAAACCAGATACACTCCAAAATTTATGCACGCTATGGAGTGTTAAGCACATATCAAATTTACTCGACTATATATTACCCTGCTACCAAATGCAAAGTGTAATTAAAGATTTAAACTGCCATTACTAAACAATTTAAATAAAACATTGAGGGGAGTTATTCTTCAGCCACCAAAAAATGTCCAGACTAAATATTATTTTTAAAAATCGTTCCATAGACCGAATCGAATAAAATTTAATCAGAATGTGTAAGATAATAGAGAATTCATATCCAGTGAAAATGGTTGACATATCACAAAAACAAAGAAAGTTTATCATACTAAAGTTTAATGATCCGATCTGGCTGCATGTTAATAAAACCCTTTACAAAATGTTAGGAATGAAACTGAACCCAAAAATTTCCAAATATTTAACTCCTACCTTACATACTATACTTTACAAAATCAAGCTCGCTTTCCTTCATGTATGATTACAGGGTATATACAACAGTCAGCCGGCAGCGATTTAAATCTTAAAGAGCAAATAGTTCACCAGCAACCACAAAATAAAACACAAAATAACTAACTAAAAACTATTTATCCAAACACTTTGGGGCATTGTCGAGGTAGTTGCTGGCGATGCAGTTTAAGTATTTGATAGTCGCGTTTAAATTAAAAATACATGTCGCAAATAAAGATAAGAAATTGCCAGACATAATGTTGCGAATGATCAAGCCCCCTGCCAGCCCAACAACTCCTCCACAACAATAACAAAAAAGTTAATTAAAAGTACTAAAAGTGCAACTGTTGTAATTGAAATTCAACTGCAATTAGGCAAAGACACGTCATGGCCTTTTAAAAATTGTTTTTTTGTTGTTATTTTTTTTCCTTTTAATGCTGTTATAAAACATGTTTAGATTGTTTTGTAATTAGATGTTATGTGTTTTTTATTGGATATTTAAACATATATTTTTAGAATGTAGCTATGCATTTGAAATTAAAATTTAATAATGAATACTACTTAAAGTAAAACTTTTATTAAATTAAATCGTGCAGATTCAATAACTTAGTTGCTAGTATAAGAAAAAAATATGTTTAGGCAGCTCAAAACAAAAAAAAAAAAAACCATTTATAAATCAGCGAATTTTAGGGGTATTTTTATGAAAATGTTTGCTATATATATTTGGCTATTTTTTTTTGTTGGTGTTGATGTTGCTTACCGATGTATGTAGAGTCAAGAGACACACCCACAATATTCGTAGAGTCTGACACACATGTAACTTTGCATGTCGTGTGTTGTGTTTTATGCGGAGCCTAACAGACAATCAGGCAGACAGTCAGCCAGGCGGGCAGGCAGGCTGTATTAGATCCCCGAGACCTATAGATATTTGCACACACCCATGGCTGTAGCTGGAGAACCGAAGCTTGGTGCGAGATTCATGGCTGGGCTGGTCGAGCGATCGGCCAAGTGACAGGAAATGCAATTTGAGCCCCCCAAACGTTTGACTTCGTTCAGTTTGATGGGCGAAAGTATAGTGTGCCCAGATACTACAGTCTACAGACCAACATATACTACACACATACATATATGCTACACATATTGCTCCTATGCTCATGGTGGGTGTTGCCTGGTGGGTGTAACCAAAATAAAATCTTACGAGCCTAATGGAAATTGCTTAATTAAGCGCATTTAAAGGCTTTAATTGCGAGAAAGTCTATAAATAGAGAGCTATGTTGGTGTTGATTGGAAACCTTAACATTGTTCGCAGCAATGCAATAAATAGACCTAAAAAAATATAACTCGTCATAGAACTCTATTAAAAATTACTCGCCTTCCATAAATCCTTTTAATTTAATTAACTATATCAAATACTCGGAACTTTCGAGTTTATGCATATTATTAAATTATAAGATACACATCAAAGTATTATACCATTGTTTAAATAAATTTAATCTTTAAGCAGCAATTCCATAAAAAATTCGATTTCATGAATCCGAGTTAAAAAAGATGAAAGACGGCGACACATCTTACAACAATAGGAAATAAAAAGCAACATTAAAAATAATACTCAGCTTATCAGGTTCGATCTAAACACTTCATGTAGGCATTTAAAACCATTAAATAAACCATTAAAAGACTACCGAAACACTTGCCAAAACCGAAACTCTTTAGATGATGGCCCGACGTTTTCAATTTCAAACTGTGATAAATACTTTGCATAAATTTTCACGCACAAAACTGTCAACAGAATAAACATTTTTAAAAGCCGCCAAGGAAAAAAACTAATTTTTTTTTTTGAGGTGCGCCTGAAATTTGGCACGGCACATTTTCAGCATGTGAATATGACATTTACAAAATGTGTTTTTCATATTTCGAGAGCTGCAGTCCAATCTATTTGGCTGCGAATAATTTATGTTTCCTGAGCTCTAAAAATTTTGTGTTATTTTCATGAAAAACAAGCTGCTTGTCTCATTATTCAATGACAAGTTGAAAAACTGAAAACCAAATCCGAAAAAATGCTTGACGCATTTAAATGCAAATTAATATGCCATTCATTAGCGCTGTGGCAATTCATCATTTTGCACAGTTTGACAAGCACTGCAAAAGGTCAAAGCGCTTCAAATTGATTGCCAGTTATTACAAATACACAAGCTTTGCAACTTGCTTTCAAAATGCTGTATAAGTTCATTGAAACATCATTAGAGGGTGTATGACTAGCAGCTACCCTGTGTGCAGATCTGACGTTCACCCAAAAGATATAGAAACATAAGTGTGATTGAAACAAAGTAGCTTTTAATAAAGTAGCTTTTAATACAGTAAATAGTTTGAAGAAGTTAACTGAATATGCTTATCACCCAAAAATTTATAAACTTTATGGTCTATCCAAAAGATCTTCCTTCGACAGTTTTACTCCCACCCCATTACAACGCTATTATACCCTACTTTTGGCCAACTCATGGCTAAAGGGTAAAAAAACACGTTGTGGCATAATACCAAAATTTATGCCATTTAATACGCTCACATTAAGTGGCATAAACAAATTTGCATATGATTTTTTATGGCACGGGTGTCAGCATAAGACCCACAACTGCCACTTGTCTTAAAATCCTGCAACTCCAAACTCGTGACTCCAATCGCCCAAAATGCCAAACGACGTGAAAAATCTAAAAATATAAGCGCGAAATTTTAAACTCTGAGTAGAAAGAGAGAAACACAAAATTATTGCTAAACATAATTTAGACGTCGCGACGCCTTAACGGAATATGGCAGCTTGTCTCTATGGATATGGTTAAAAAAACTCCATCAAATTATGTTACATGTATGTCTACATATGCTTCCATTTGGCAAGAATTGAATACGTATCTAGTAAATGAATGACCTGCAAAATTTGAAATGGATATTTTCAAAATGAATGAATGAGAATTTAATTTGACACGAATTTAGTAATATAAATAGAAAATTTAATTTCTTTTCATTATTTGAGACTGTTTAAAGTTAATCACTTCCGATCATTCAACAACATCTCAGACAACAAGAAAGAGTAAATTGCATATGGGCGATATTTTAATGTAGTCACTTTTATGGCGCCCGCCACTTTAAAAGCGCCGCAAATCCAACACCGGCAACCGATTATTACAACAAACAAATTCCTATAATTAATTTATACCCTGTGCTTAAAATGATATAGGTGAAGGAAGCAATACTCAGCTAGGTATTACCAACTGAAATCAAGTGTTAATCATCAGTCGATTATCATTTCGATCGGAAGTAAATGTAACTAGACTTTGCTAATAACAGACTTAATTAAAGTTAGTTAAACACATCTAAACGTAGTCAAATATACCAGAGTATCTGCTAGTCTGATGCACTCTTACATTTTCTATGATTTTCTAGATGGTGCAATCAGCTAGCAACTAAAAGACAATTTTCTGAACAAAGTTAAAATTCGATTAATTTATGGGTGGCATGAAAAGAATCGAGAGACTTTGAACACTGGACTCTTTACTCGGGAACTGTGACTATTATGACGCTTGTGCGCCGAGTTTGATCAAAGAAAGCATAAATAATGCCACGCTACGGGAGTGGGAATGGGAATGGGAATGGGACTGGTCCAATAATAGTTGTTGGAGTAGTGTTTGTGTCTGGGGCAACTGGTTGAAGCCAGCAGGACCAGTCGCAAGGCCTGGTCGAAAAAAATGTATGCAAACGGGTTAATTAACTACGAAATTTCGAGCGTCAGCTACGTGAGCCTATTAAAAGGCAACACAGCCGGGTGGTCGATTCCTCCTACTGCTTCTCCTCCTCCTCCTCCCTCACTCTACAGATTACTCTCTTACCTACTGTCTTTCTTTCCTAGTTAATGTGGGTCAGCTGTGGGCGGCTAACGAGGCAATAACAAAACACAGCAACAATGCATTAAGCCTCTAACAAACCTACAGCAATTGCCGCTGTCGTTGACCAAGTTGCATTTTGACATTTCAAATGTCAACTTACAAATAAATCTTGTCAAGACAGTTGGTCACTGAGTCAGTAAGACTGTCAGTCATTCAATCATTCATTCAATCAGTGGTCAACGCATTGCTACAAGATTGTTATCGCAGTTGCCCACAGATGCTTAATTGCCGTTTGATTTCTCACACAATCTATCCGAAATACAAATGCATATCTCGAATTCCCTTTCCTCTATTGAGTATTTTAATTTAACCATTAGCAGTTTAAGACATTTAGTTTTTAAATATTGTTTAAAACTCAAACATTTTTGGAATCTATTTTATATCACCAACAATAACTCCTCCATTAACTGAAACATAATTTAAAATAAACTAAAATTGCCTTTTTCATTTTATAGATTGAAATAACAAACTGTTGTTCAGCAAAAATAACTTAAAGAGTATTTACACTTCACAAATAAAAATTGTCTTTAAACGTTTTTTGTATCTCAACAATTTTGTTGTTGTTGATTGGAGATTTATGATAATTGATTGACCGCGTTGGCGCGAGTTTCTTTAGCAATCTGCACATTGCGCATACGCAGCGGTGTCTGGCAACTGGTCGCAGTATAAATCATTTAATCAATATTTTGTCATGTCCCGAGTGAAAAACTCCATGGCAGCCAAACACGTGCTCTACATTTTCAGCTTAAATATGTATTTTACAAACTTCTTTTTTTTTGCGTATTATATTTATTTTGCTCGATGTGAATTGCAATTATACTGTCAATTTTCGTCATGTTCATTCAGGCATTTTAGAATTATTATTGTTTAATTGTTAATTTATTGCATTTTTTAATGTTTTTGACTGTGTTGAAATCTGATAGAAATATTTTAGACTTCAGCACTTTGGAAGTTGTTTGATTTTTTTATATATAAATATCAAGAAGGACAATATCAAGGTCTAGAACAGCGGTGGGCACGAAACCCGAATTCGTTAGCAGCCGCTGGCTCTCGGAGCCATTGCGTGCCCACCGCTGGTCTAGAATATTCACTTTAGACCAGGAGATTATTATTATTTTATAACAAATTTTAATTCAGAGAGTATATTTGGCTTCAAGCATTACTCAAAAGCAAATACATTTTAAAAAATGTGCTAACAGCCTATAAATACGTAATACAGAAAACTTATGTGAATAAATATTTTATTTATATCAATTTAAGTAAATTTTTGAATAGTACAAACAAATAATGCAATAAAAACTACCACAAATTTATTTACAACCCGCTTTAAGCAAGTTCCACTTGTGTAATTTCAAGTTAAAGCAACTCAGTTTCTGTGATTTTCTGGCAATCCATCAAAAGAACTCATGAAAATATATTTACTATTTTTTACTCACGCTTGCATAGAGCACCGTTAAACGAACGGAAGTGCACTTAAACTGCCCACAGATGCCCCACACACTAATCAGCTCTGACCAAACGTGTAGACCTCAGTTTCGAGCCAATCTTGGAAGCATTCAACGAAACTGGCAACAAAACGCGCTCATTAATAAAAGGCAAACAATGAAAATTGTCAATAAAAATTGAGAGAAACCAACAACAACAACAACAGTAACAAAGTGCTGAAGACCCACGCCAAAAACTGAAAGAAATAAGACTCAAACATTTTTAGATTGCAGACAGCGCAACTTCTGTGGGTGTTGCGAGTGCTGTACAGTGACTCTCAAACTGTGGCATGACAAACGCATTTCTGAAGCGGCGAGTCGTGATGCCTTATTGTAAGCTTTAATGACATCATCTGCTCAGCGAAAGAGCGAGAGCAAATGAGATGGAAATAGTTGAATCAGTTGATTGAACCTTTTATTGGTTGCCCGTCTGAGAGGTGGCAACAAACAACAACAACAACAGCAAATAGATTAAGAAAGGAAACCTTTCTCTTGGTTGGTTTTAGCTGGGATGCTGCGACTGCGCCTCTTTCATTCATGAAAATGCAAATCCCAAGCAGGCACTTGACAGCTACAACAGTCAAAGCCTCAGCCAAGTGCTTGTTGCCTGCCTGCCCCTTCCAGCAAAACTCCTCTAAAAAAAACTCCTCTCGACAACGCAGTCGAACTACTATCTCCGCGTGTCGCGTGCTATGGCATGTTCATATTTCTAAACATTTACTTGGCATACGCTTTCTTAGAAAGAGTATTATAAGTATTTCAAGAAGTTGAAAAAATATGTGTGCATAGAGACGAGAGAAATATTTAAAGTTTGACTTAGTATTCGAATATCCCTTTATAAATCTCAATATTGCTACTAAAAGTATGTAAAATAATTGGTAAATAATATTTTCTACATATGTATTTTTTTAAAAATATTTTAAAACGATATTTAATACTACATTTTTAAAGAATCAAGCATCAAATGTCCATGTCATGGTAATATGCTCAAAATATTAAAAAATATTTACTTTATTTTTTATTTATTTAATGTCAACTAAATTCAGTTGACCAAATGAATATTTAAAAATAAAACTAAAATTAAGTAATATAATACTATTAACGTATTAATAGAATTTATAAGCAGATTTAAATTTAAATATTATTAAATTTAGAATAAAGAAGTTGTATATCGCTATAATTTTAATTATTACATATTTTAATAATATTTTTTACTATTTAATCTTCCGAAAATTATTCGTTCTTCTGAAAGGAAATATCTCCTAAAACTCTATATAAAAAGTAATATTCATTATTATAGTATAGTATCTTTATTTAGCTTCAAATTAAACTCATGTAAGCGTACTTCAAAGTTCATCTGATCTAGGCTTTCATTCATTCAAGTCTTTATGCATTTTTTTTATGCTTAACATTTTTAGTTATTTTTTCTTTTGTAGATCTCGCAATCAATTTGAATATTTTTGCGTTGGTTTTACCGGGTTTATGAATGAATTTATTTTTGTATATGCCTCCGAGTCCACGTACGCTAGCCTGGCTGACTGGTAGACAGGCAGACTTGTCTACTCCATGCCATGTGCGACTCTCCAGCTCCCAGCCCCGTCAACGTCTCTCGTACTCTCTGCAGTCGTCGCATTTGTCGTTTGTCGCCCCGCTAGGAAACTCTATGCAAATGTGGGCGGCTGTGGTGCTGCCTACGCGCAACCCACAAAACGGCCAACTAGCTGACTGATCTTTTTTTTTGCCAGGCCAAAAGTTGTTACCAGTTTTGGGTGCAGTTACTCCTAATGTTGCTGCAGTCGATGATGATGACAGTGGTAGCTCATGTGGCCCACTAAACAAATTTCAAGGGAGAACGATACAATGCTATTAGCCTTGAATTTGCAATTACTCGTATATGATCATTACAATCCAATTATTTTCATATTTTTGTAAAGCGTAGAAAGTAGCGCTAACATATGAAAATCACATTCTGGCTTTCAAAATTTATATTTGTGTTAGTTTTTCAAAGTGATTTCGATATATCGAAAAAAAATTTTTTTTTTAAACTTTATGCATTAATTTATTATGATTTATGAATATTTTCTTTCAAATTACCAACCCCATTTCTCTGAGTTTACCATATTTCAAGATGATATCAAAAATGACTTTAATTTTTTGTCGCTATCGCGATTTATTGGTTTCTATACATAATTCGAAAACGACAAGTCCTCAAAGCTTGTCTTTTATAACTCGTAAAAACACATTTTAGAAAATGACTCGTTCTCGATCCTGAAAACAATTTGAATCTATCTATTATCTATTTAAACAATTTCAAATTAAATTATTCTCAAATTATTTTTAATTTTAAAGTACAAGCAGAAACTGTACACAATTGTACAAAAAGTTTTTTTTTTTTAATTTTAAGCCCTTTTAAAAATCTAAAAGTTTTTCCAGTAAAAGTTGAAGCAAATCAATTTCTTCTGAAAATAAATAATAAAATTGATCTGTTGGAGTCTGGTCTGGTCAGTCATAAAAAAGTGATGTTAGAAAACTACTTGAAATATTTAAAAATGTAGTTAAAAAAGCTAGCACTTTTTCAGTTATGCTAATGCCTAAATCCTTTTCCATCTTTGCAGATTGCCAATGCAGTCCAGTGGGATCCTTATCAGCCGCTTGCGATAAGCGCTCCGGCCAGTGCTCCTGCCTGCTGAACGTGGCCGGTCGTCGTTGCGACAAGTGCAAAGCGGGTCACTGGAATCTGACACAGGGCGTGGGATGTCACGACTGCCAGTGCGATCCGCACGGGGCGCGGAGTCACGAATGCAATCCGTGGACTGGCCAGTGCGACTGTAAGATCGGCGTTGGAGGCCGTCACTGCAATGAGTGCACCGAGGGCTTCTACGGTTTCAGCACCGAGGGCTGTCAGCGCTGTGCCGCCTGCGCGGCTGAGGGTCAGGTGTGCGATCCACTCAACGGTCGCTGCATTTGCCCCAAGTTCACACGCGGCCCGGGCTGTGCCCAGTGTCAGCCCGGCACCTGGGGCTGGCAGGCGCGTCTGGGCTGTCGCGAATGCGAGTGCGACCACATTGGGTCCATTGGCCAGCATTGTGCTGCCGTCGGCGGCCAATGCCAGTGCCGTGAGGGCTACGCGGGCCGCACCTGTGACAGTTGCGCCATCGGCTACTTTGGATATCCCGAGTGCCGACGCTGTGGCTGCGATGCAGCGGGATCCTTTACTCGAGCCGATGGTCTAATTGCCTGCGACTCCAACGGCCAGTGTCCGTGCAAATCGCTGGTGGTGGGCCTCAAGTGTGACACGTGCATGCAGAGCACCTTTGGCCTGTCCTCGCTCAATCCTGAGGGATGCACCAGATGCTTCTGCTTTGGACGCGCCGCCGAGTGCGAGCAGAGTGAACTGTCCTGGGGTCACATTCGGATGCCGGAGGCGCGCAATCTCAGCATACAACAGCTGCGTCCCCAGCACGTTCCCAGCGGCGAGTTCGAGTACATTGTGGTCGTCCAAATGGCGGGCAGCGTTTCCTACCGCGAGGATGCGGAAATCCAGCGGATGAACGACCTCAGCTTGGTGCCGCGCTCCACGGGCAACGTCTCCATTGGCGCCTACTCCCAGTTCTATCAGCCGCTGTACTTCCAACTGCCCCCGCAGTTCTATGGCGATCGCACCACCAGCTACGGTGGCTACTTGTACTTCTCCCTGCTCACAGATGGCGCCCACACGCCGCTGGAGCGAAAAGTCCTGGCCCAGTATCCGCTAGTGCAACTTCATGCCCATGCCAAGCTGGTGCTGGACTTTTACGAGTACGAGGAGTTCGAGTACTCGCTGAATGCGACGCATCGTGTGCCGCTGCACGAGTCCTACTGGAAGTATCATCACAACAGCCAGGCGGTGGATCGCGGCACTTTGATGGCCGCTCTGCAGAATATTCGACACATCTTTCTGCGCGCCTTTGCCTTTGCCGAGTTTCAGCAAGTCGTGTAAGTCGCATTTTACTTTAAGAGTATGCACAAGGACACTCTGGAAAATAAGATATTCTAAAATTAAGTTCATATGTCCGTACTTGGATACTGTACCAGAAGCAAGTACATGGCTCCGCTGCTATAAAGTATATATATTCGCGATCAGAATCAACACCAGAGTCCACATTACCATATCTGTCTATCCGTATAAACACATGCATATGAACTTCTATAAACCAGGGATCGTAACTCTTATAAGTTATGAAATAGGAGTTATTTCCTGATTTTTATAAAAATGTTGAAAACAACTCTAATTTTCACTTTTTATAATAGACATTTTTAAAGCAGTTATTTTTCAATTTTAAAGTTATGCAATAATTCTGTTTTGCAATTTTTATGATAGAAATAAAAACTAAAAGTTATTTTCAAATTTTTGCTATAAAAGTTGTTAAATAAAAAATGAATGCAAATATCTTTTGAACCGGAAGGCGTATTTCCACAAGTGACAAATTGGTTTTGCAATAAGAGTTAAATGTTATTTTTAAATTTATATTTAAGTCGCAAATAAGAGTTATTGTATAACTTTTAAATACAAATTTAAAAGTAACTTCTCCATTTATACACAGCCTACATAATGTGCACATGGATGCTGCGATATTTGTGCAAGGATCAACCAATCTCATTGCCAAGGGCGTCGAGCGCTGCAAGTGCCCCAAACGATTCGATGGCCTGTCTTGCCAGGACCCGGGCCACTCTTATTACCGCTGGCGCAATACAAGTGACGTGGAAAGCGTATTCATTGAGGATCTAATTGGACGAGCAGCACCCTGCCACTGCAATGGACGCAGCAATGATTGTGATCGCGAAACGGGCGTGTGTTTGGTAAGAAACTTCACTGCACAAATTAAAACCGAAACGAATATGGGTTACAGTTACGATTATGGTTAAATTTGCATTTAGGGTTTCGATTATCGGTTAAGCAAAATCTTTGAATAAAGGTGAACCGGATTTTGTATGTTTTGGTTTTGAAATACCGGTTTGGTTTCGGTTCATAAGAAAATAAATATATATTTTCAAAAATATAATTATTTGAATAATATAATAATAATAATTAAAAAGGCATTACTTTCTTAATCTTTCATTCACACATTTAATTCACATATTCTTCAGCTTGGTGTAGTTTAGTTACATTTTAACAATTTTAATATTTCATTTAACAAATTTATTTTAGTGATATGAAAATTCGATCATGAATATCACAAATAAAAATTCAAAATTGAACATCGGAAAATTGAAATCAAAATTAAAAATTAAAAATAATCTGGCCTGAAAAACCGAAATTATTCCTTATAAATGAAGTGGTTACTAAACGGTTATTTAGGTTTACAGAGTTTCGATTTTAAGGTTTCGGTCAAATGAAAATTTTGTTGTTCGGATTCAGTTACGGTTTTGAATTTCAATCGGGTTTATGCGGTTAAAGGTTACGATTTGGGTTAGGGGTTTAATCCCTGCTTTACTCGGATAATTTTAGTAACGGAGTGAACGCTCAACTGCATAAATGCACAGTTTTCCAACACTGGTTATTGAAAATGTAACTTTTATTTGCACAGAACTGTCGTGAAAACAGCGGCGGTGCCCATTGCCAACAGTGTGCCGACGGGTTCTACGGCGATCCCAACTCGCGCCACGGCTGCCAGGCCTGTCCGTGTCCGGAGACGAACCGCAACTTCGCGCGCGGCTGCAACGTGTGGGAGGGCGAGGTGAGTTGCATCTGCAAGCCCGGATACACGGGACGCCTCTGCGAGCGATGCCGCCAGGGCTTCTTCGGCAATCCCATGCTGTACCCCAACAGCAGCTGCCAGGCCTGCAATTGCCACCAGGACGGCGTCCGAGCCGAGGGCTGCGACACGGAGACGGGACAATGTTATTGTCGCGATGGCGTCACGGGCCTCAAATGCAACAAGTGCGAAGCGGAGCGACACCATCTCGTCGAGAACGGATGCCGAGGTAAGTGGACCAGTGTTAACTTAGTCCAATGTAGCTAAAGCAATTCCATTCCAGTGTGCGACAATTGCACGTTGCTACTGCTGGACTATGTGGAACTGGTGGGTCACAAGCTGCGCCGGGGACTGCACAACATGGACCTGACGGGCATCCCGGCCCCGTACCTCAAGTTGTCCGAGTATGAGCGTGCCTATGAGCTTTGGCGTGCTCGTCAGCAGGATTACAGCCAGGCCAGGCAGCTGGTTCTTGGCTATGACAACAATGCGCTAGTCAAACTCGATGCCCATGCGGAGAACAACAAGTTTCAGTCACGGAAGGCTGTGGCCACCATTGGCAAACGCCAACATGCACTCAACTCCATGCTTGGAGCAGGATTGCTCCTGCAACAGGATGTGGACGCGCTCCGAACTGAGATTGTGCAAACGTTGCACAACTTACGCAACTATGGACAAGGAGCTCAGCATCTCAGTCTGCCGACAGCTCTGAAACAGGCCCGTTTCTATCTGGAGGCCATTCAGCAGCACCATCAGCTGGTGCAGGACATTCGCAACACCAACGACTGCGCCTGGCAGCATTTCTACGCCACGGGCAACGCCTCAGATGCGGCGTACGATCAACGTGCCCGCCTAGAAATGCTCTGGCGTGATCTGAACCAAACCAACCATCGGGTGGCGGACATGCGTCTCTATATTGATCGCACCGAAGATGTGGAACGCGAGGCCGACGATGTGCTCGAGCATGTGCGCAATTTGAGCGGTCATGTGATGGAACAGCATCATCAGCTGGCTGATCTTGGCCAGCGCATTGGCCAACATCTCAACCAGAGTTTCGTAGAGCGTGGCGAGGACATGCTAAGAACGGCAATCGAACATCAATCCCAACTCAATGACCAGCGACATCAGCTGACAGCCTCGGCTGCACATCTGGACGACATGCTCGTGGCCCAAACGGAGCTGCAGCGGGAAGTGCGCAAGCACTGGCTGCCCAAGGCGGAGAAACACGCAGCGCGTCTGCTCGAGCGATCGAATGAGTACGCCAGGCAGTTTCAGCCAACCCGGAATGGGGCACGCATTGCAATGCTTGCCAGGTAAGAGCGGGCATTTATCTCCTATTATTGTTATTATTATCGTTCTTATTATTTTTATAACCGTTACTCAAAAAATAAGTAAAAGGCGATATTGTATTAATGTATGAAGCAGGAAGAAGGAAGCATCTCCGACCCCATAAAGCAGCGGTGGGCACGAAATCTGAATTTATTAGCTCCCGGAGCCATTGCGTGCCCTGCTATAAAGTATACATATTCTTGATCAGCATCAACAGCCAAGTCGATATAGCCATGTCCGTCTGTCCGTCCATCCGTCCGACTGTGTGAAGGCCTAGATCTCAGAGCAACCAAATTTGGCACACAGCCGTATATAAATTTCAAGCAGCTTAAGTTTGTTTTGCCACGCCCCTTCCGCCTCGCGAAAAGCCACCACACGCACAATTTTTAAGAAAGTAAGATATTAACGTTAACTACTATTATTACCTATCATCCTACCAAATCGTTACAAGATTTGACAAATAGAAATTAAAATTTTAAAGCAATGTAAGCGCCTAGAATCATGCAATAAAAATATTTTAAATTTTTTTTAAATAAGTAACGGGTATCCCATAGTCGGGAGCTCGACTATAGCCTTTCCCAATCGCTATAATTACTATTACTTTTATTATAATAATTTGTATTTGTATAATTATTATAATTAAAATTATAATTGCGGGTAGAACAACTTTTTCTCTACCCAATCTGACTTCTTCTAAGGGCCATTTGCGGGAAATATTGAAAACAGCGGGCAGCGGGTATTCTAGCTTTTTTTAAAATGTCAAGTAAATTAAAAATTTCTGCACAGGACGGATAATAGATTTGGGTTTTTTTATAATGAGAAATTTCTGAACTCCACAACAATATTTTGACATTATTATTATATCCACATTGTCCCAATATCCAATGGAAGCCAATTAGTCTGGAGTTTTTTACATGGGGCATTTATAGTTTTGAGTGGATATAAACTTCGACAAAATATTGGATTAAATTGATCTCATATATTATTATTATTATTATAATCATTTTCATGATCATTAGCATTATCTTTATCATAATCAGCATCTATATTTTCTTTATCACTATTATTGTGATGTGTGTAATTATTATAATTGTTGTTTTCCAGCTCTGCGCACAGCAACATATCCAAAGCCATTGAGGACGCACGCCAAGCCTCTCTGCTCGCCAAGGAGCGAGTCTACGAGGCGCAACGCACTCTCTACCCCAGCGATGGGAGTTCCATGATTGAACGCGCCAAGCACTCACTGCATGTCTCCAAGCAACTGCAACGGGAGGCACTGCAGCAAATGCAAAAGTCCACGGTGCTCAAGGGCAAGCTGCAGGAGCAGGAGCAGCAGGTGGGGGGCATTAAGCGCACCATCTTCGAGACCGGGCAGCGCAGCAATAACATAACCAGCCAACTGCAGTTACTGAACAACAACTCGGCACGTCGCCTTGCCCTGGCCAGCATGGAGCTCGCCCAGAAGACCAGCGATGAGATGCACGCGGAGCTGCACGCGGCTCGGGAGATGCAGCAATCCATACAAAGTATGCGGAAATCATTTGCGATGCTCGAGCCCGACTGGGAGATCAAGCTGGGCATGGCGGAGGAGAACATCTCGCTGACCAAGACGAACCTGAGATTGGCCAACGTGTCACTCAGCTACATCGAACAGCAGTCGGCCAAGGAGCAGCAAGTCTTCGAGACATGGAACAACAGCATGGCCCAGCAGCTCCAGCAACTCAGGGATCAGATTGCGAAGGCACGACATGCGGCAGAGGCGGTAAGTGGGATGGTGGCCAAAAGTGTGGAAGGCCAGAAAAAACTTGGCAAAAGATATTTATTTATTATCCTCTACAAATTTCACTCGATTCCACGCGAAGTAAAGAAAAAGATACCTTTGTGCCTTTGGGGTTTTTCTGGGTTCCTTTTATTGGGGACATTCTAAAATTTTGGAAGAAAATCCTCAAAATTCACAATTAAACTTATTTTGTAAATAGCTCATGATTAATCAGGAACTGTAATCATTATAAGTATTATTACAAAGTTTGGAAATAATGATTAATTTGAAGTTTTATAGAAAAAACAAAATAATGCTTAATTCTTAGTTACTCAAAATAAAACTCACAAAATAAAGATTATTTTTTATTTTTATTTTTTCCTCAAAAATAACTAAGAATTATCAATTATTTTGTGAGCAAATCTTTAAAACTTTTTTTGTGCAAAATAAAATTCAAGTTGTAATTTCGACTCTTTCTTAGGGTATAAGGGTAAAAATTATATATATTCCTAGTCAGTAAGCCAAGACAAACCGTAATAATAATCCAATTAAAAAAAATTCTTGTGAAGAGCATTAAATTCAGCTTTGTGGAAATACAACTTAAGTTTTATTTTTAGCAAAAAATAAAATTTGAAATAATGATCATTCATAAAGTTTTATTGTTTAGCTGAAATAAATGATTATTGGTTGGGAAGTAAAGTAAAGTAAGTAAAGTAAAGTCAGCAAATCTTTCAAACTTGAAAATTTTTTAATAATGGTGAAAATGCATAAATGAGCCATAAAGATGAATATTGGTATTTTTCTAGCTGTCTCAAAGCTATTGTAAGTGGATGATTTTTTGATTCAAACAAAAAAAAAAACAAAAAATCATTATCATTAAAATTATCCATTAAAATCCATACATTTAAAATAATGGCGAAAAGGCAAGGAAGTTTTGGAAACGATCAAAATTGATTTTTTAATTTAAAAAAATAAGAAATAATCATTATTTACGATCCCTGGAATCTCCTACTAATCTACTGTATTTTTGCTACCTCAGATCGACGTCTCACTGGAGTCGCTGGGTCCGAAATGCAGTCGCACTTACTTGCCGGTCTCCTACGGCTTGAGTACCTCGAATTCCCTGCGCTTGAGCTTTGCGCTGTCGAATCACATGGGCAACTCGCCGCTGTTGCATGTGGAGGGCAGCGAGGGGCGACACATAACATTGGAGTTGTACAAGCGGCGGGTGCGTCTGGTTTGGAATCTGGGCGGAAGTACGACGACCATCACACACCCGCTGGAGGTGCAGACTCGGGATCCCAAGTTCGATGATGCCTGGTATCAGGTGGAGGCGAATCGTACATTGAATCTGGGCAGCCTGCTCGTCAGGCGTATGAACAACTATGGCGCCCTCGGCCAGGCATCGCCAGTAACGGGCTCCACCGATGCGGAGCACACGCGGTTCTTCCAGACGCACGACGAGCGCATTTGGCTTGGAGGTCATGCGGCCAAGGAGCTAACTTCGGGTCTTAATGTGGTCGTGCACCAAGTGGAGGTGGACAACAAGCCGTTGGGTCTGTGGAACTTTGTGGGCAGTGAGGGACGTTGCGGTGGCGCCATGATCGGGGCGCGGGAATCATCCGCCTCTTCGGTGGCTCGACACTTCAATGGCCTGGGATATGCCCAGCTGAAGAAGACACGTCCGCGTCCCTATCGCAGGAATCTGTTTGCTCTGCAGATGACGTTCCGCACGCTGGACGAGAATGCGTTGCTCTTCCTGGCGGTTGATGACAAGAACGTAAGACGATCTCCCAAAACTATCGATGAAGCTTTTGTCAATTCTCTTTCTTTGGAATCCTTTAGAACCGCTCGGTGTCGGTAACATTGAGTCGCGGACGCATCATGTTCCGCATCGACTATGGCGACGAGTCCAAGTTGGAGATCAATACGACCAAGAAGTACAATACTGGCCAATGGATCAAAGTCGAGGCAGCCAGGGAATTCTCCGCAAGACGCAGCACCGAGAACGGCATGCTCCGAGTGAATAACGATCGCGCCATCTCCGGAGCACCCACGTTGCCCGTGAAGAGTCATATGCTGCCAGATCTGTCGAAGGCAATATATTACTTGGGCGGTGTTCCACCAGGTGAGTGACCACTTTCTGAAATCAAGAACACTCATCTTAAATATTTTGTTCTTAAAATAAGAATATTATTAAAACTAAAAATATTAGTAAGTTCTTAATGTAAGAATAAAAATCTAAAATCTTAGACATTTTTCTCTTATAATAAGAAGAAAAATCTTAAAATTTTGTCACTTTTTCTCACTTAAAATTCACAACTGGTGAAAATATAATCTTAAAAAAATTAACAAGTTTTATTCTTGTACTAAGATTTGTGGTCGTGAAAATATAAGAATTTATGATCTTAATAATAAAAACTTGGTCTTAATTGAAATGTTCTTAGCATTAAGATGTGTCTTCTTTCTTCAGGATTTTCAAATTATCAATGCACTTTTTAGACCAAAATTCTTAGTTCTGAGTCCAAAATCTTGATGTTAGATCCTTTTTTTATCAGTGAATTAATGTACTCGCATCTTTTTATAGGCTTTACTTCTGGGACGACCAAAGCACCTGGCGCAGACAATCCTTTTCTGGGCTGCATGATGGATGTGCAGGTGAACGGGGAGACCTACGATCCGCTCGAGAGTTCCACCTACTTTGGTGTGGAGTCCTCCTGCAAGGATATGATCACTAAGTATTTATAACATACCTAATACCTTCCGAAACCCACACTAATTGTTTGCTGCCCCCACAGAGCTGGCTTCACCGGCAATGGATACCTGGAGCTGCCCTCCCAGTCGCTGAGGAAACGGGCCAACACTGGCCTGGTCTTCCGCACCCTGCAGCCCGACTGTCTGCTGCTGCTCGCCGCGTATCCGCCGGAAGTATTGGCCGACTATGATGCCAAGGACATTAAGGGCAACTACTCAATGAGTTTGATCGATGGCCAGCTGCAGGTGTGGATCAATTCCGGACGCAGCTTCATCAAGATGTACTCGAATGCCAGTCAGCTGAACGACGGCGAGTTGCATGTGATTAATCTCATTAAGACTGGACGCAGACTGGAGCTGATGGTGGACGATGAACAGCAGGATTTGCGCAGCTTGAGTGGCACACCATCGCTGGTGAGCCTGCCCCAAGATGCCGGTGGTCTTTACATTGGAGGAGCACCTCCACATGAGATTTACACACCACTGGCGCCCACATTTGTGAAGCTGGAAGGCGCCATTCGGGATGTGGTGTTCAACAATCGCACCATCAACTTTAATGATGCACTGACCTTTGTCAGTGTACAGATCGGACGCAATGGTCCAGTTATGGGCAGCCTCAAGGGCGGACTCTACGACGTGCTGCTCAAGACGGAGCCGATGATCGGCAAGAGTTTCACTGCTTCGCCGGAGGGTTGCAAGCGGGTGAGTTCTTGATTTCAGATACAGATTGGGATCGGTTCAATTAATCCGAAACTCGGGCTCAGTGTGAGATGCATGTTAATATACATATACTATATACATAATTTGTGGCTGCCTAACTCTCAACTTTTGATCGACTTAAATGTTTCTCTTTGTTCTTATAGGATTTTAGTTGCTAAGCAATTATGTCAAGCGCTGCGCTGCCAGAAAGCTCTTTTGTATACTAATTTCGCCTAAAAAAAAACAAAACAAAAGCTTACTAAACATAGCTACTCAATGTGGTCTACATGTGGATTAATCATACAATCATCAAATAGTATAACATCTGACTTAACCATAAGCTTCATCTGAGCTTAACTCCAAGGCCTTTCATTTTCACTTGGCTTCAAGCTTTAACACGACAAAAGATTTCAAGAATAATAAAAACATTGGCTTACAGTTGAAGGCCAACTTTAATAGTTTTTAAGATCATCAATTAGTTGTAAGTTTTAAAACTCGGTTCTCGGTTAACAAAAGTGACATAAATATTTGAATTAAATACATTTGACAACAAACATGTTTGTAAATATTTCATACGACTTTAACTTCTTATGTATGAGTATAATTTATAAGCTCGCATAAATATCATAAATATCATAAATTCTTAAATACATAAATAATTCACTCATCAACGCTTTGTGTACGTTTTTGCTTTCATTGATGTATCATACGAATAACTTTTGCACTCTGCCACTTTAACTACATAAATTGTTATCACATTTTGCGTTTTCAATAAAAACATATCTTAACAAAAACAAAAAAGGATATAAATATTTTATTTTTTAACATCACTTGATAAAAAAAAAGAAAAACTGAGAAAACTCGCTCACAAAAGCTCAGAACTAACACAAAGTCGTCGTGGTGAGTTAAGTTCCCGTTAAATACTAAGGCTAGAACTAAGATTAATGCAATCATTTGGACTTTACAGATTGGCAGTTACTCCTACGAGCCAAATGCCTTCAAGTTCGGAGACGAGCTCTACAGCTATTCGCAGCTGAAGCTGCCGGAGCGTCATTTCTGGCAGCGCAACTTCCATCTGAGCTTCGATTTCCGCTCCTTTTATCCGAATGGAATGCTCTACTTGTCGCCGGGCACCAAGGAAAAGCCCAAGCATTATGTTGCGCTACTCCTCAAGGATGGGCAACTAGTGCTGATCGTGCGGGGACGTCGACGCGAGGAGCTGCAGCTGACGGCCAAGCTGAACGACGGGGAGTGGCATCGGGTGACGATCAGTTGCCATGACCGCAAGGTCACCATGAGCGTGGAGATTGGGCGAACGGACCAAAAGACGTCGGCCCAAATGAAGGTGCCCAAGAAGATTGGCTCATCGCAGCATTTGCTGGTCGGTGGCCTTCCCCAGGCGCCAGTGAAGGTGCCTTCCGAGCTCTATATGCGCCTGGAGGCATTCAAGGGCTGCCTGCGACGCTTCAGCATCAACAATAGCACCCAGGATCTGGCACGTCCGGGCAAGCACTCGAATGTGGGCCAATGTTTTCCCACTGTAGAGCGAGGCAGCTACTTTCCAGGCGATGCTTATGCCGTTTATAGTAAGTTATCTTAGGGAGTAAATGATTACCTGATGATCCTCATATGATCCTTGTGCTTGCAGAGAAAAACTTTCATGTGGCCAAATATTTGGAATTGGAAATGGAATTTCGCACCTCTGAGCTATCTGGCATATTGCTGAGCGTTTCCGAGCCAAGCGGCTTTCCGGCCCTCTCCCTGGAGATCAACAATGGCAATGTGAGTTTTAGCTAGAGGTCTGCATGAATTCACTCAAAGTTTGAGTTCAAATGAATTAATTCGAACGACGTCGAATTGAGTGAGTGCGAAGCACACTTTGAATTGAATTCGTTTGAGTGTGAGTGACATTGAGTGATGAGTGCGAATGAATATGCTGTGTGAAAATAATGAATTTGTCAAATGACTGAATTTTTTACTTGGGGTTGGTGCACAGAAAAAAAAATCCGGGCTATTTAGCCCGAATTCAAGCCGAAACGATGTCAGAAGTGGGGTAATCTCGGATTTTCTTAAATCAAGTACGAAATACTTGATTTTTTCAATCCCGAATTCAAGCCTGAAATTCTTAAATTCAGGCTAAAAAAAAACAATTTTTTTTGTTACATTTAAACTTTCTTTTTTAAATTTTTTTTTTTAACCTTTTTTATTACATTTTTTTTTAAGTTTTTTTTAAATTTTTTTTTATATATATTATTTTTTTTTTATTTTTTATTTTTTTTTTTATATTTAATTTTTTTTAAATTTTTTTTTAATTTTTTTTTTTATACAAGTTTTTTTTAATAGTTTTTTTTTTAAATTATTTTTTACTAAGGATTTTTCTATTTTTACACTTTTTTTTTTTAATTGACGGTGGGAATCGAACCCAGGTTTTTTTCAAACAGGCCAGCGACTCTAACCACTGAGCCACCGAACCATTTGAAATGAGAGAGGCCGAAAGAGAATAAAGTAATTTGGGATTATTTTCCCATTTTAATCTCGATACAGGCTTGATTATTCAGCTTAAGCCTGGAAACATACTTAAAAAATGCAGGCTTAAATCAAGTATTTTAGGCTTGATTTTAGAACGGCATTTTTTTTTCTGTGTGGAATATACAGAAAAGTATTTTTCCATCACAAAACAAGCTGCAAAATATTCAAAATATATTGTTTCAGCGAGTTTTTTCTGATGCAAGAAATCTAATAACGGAGAAGCCTTGTGTTGTTGTCACCAACCCAGAAAATGTCAATAAAATAATTAGGTATTCAGAAACTCTGATATTTGTGTTATTTTAAAAAGTGATATCTTTTGTAATGACAACAAACACAGAGAAAAAAGATTATCACAACAAATATGCCCTGGGGTATGTATACAAAATTCGTCATAATAATCATTTTTCTGTGTGTTTGTTGTCAATACATAATATATCACTTTTTAAAATAACACAAATATCAGAGTTTCTGAATACCCTAAATGTTTTTACATTCTAACTTAGAGTAATATTAATACTTTGTTATTAATAGTAAGAATTGGATTAGTTATAATACAATGTTCATTGCGCACATGGAAACAACAACAGAAAATTCTCATGCAGAAAACCAAATATGAAAATCAAATCGAGATTCGAAACAATTTCGAATTAACTCAAAAAAAACGAATTAACTCATTCACTTCGTGTCATTCCGTTTGAATGTTGTGAGATTGAGTCTGACACGAACTCATCAACTCAATCAAAATCGTTCGACTTCGCATTCGACTTCTTTCAATTCCTTTCGAAGATGAATTCTTCAAACTTCATTTTAGCTCATTCATGCAGACCTCTAGAGTTATCCAATGTCTTGAAAGTCTTGATTTTAACTTGTTTTTTAATTTTGTAGATTGTGTTCTCTTGTGATCTGGGCGATGGTGTGCCATTCCGTGTGGAATCAACGTTGCCTGGCAAATATGCGCTCTGTGACAACAAATGGCACAATATCTCAGCGCTGTACGATGGAGAGCAGATTGCCCTGAGAATCGATCAGTTGCCTGCCACGATCAGCATGTCGAATCAACCCAACGTGGGCAAAGTGCAGACCCGATCCCCCCTCTACATAGGCGGACTGCCGGGTAAATATCACTATGATCACTCTTTATAGTGATATCTATTTAATTTGCCTTTCTGATCTGTCCAGATATCGCATCCAGCGGTTGCTTGTTGGCACGCGACAATTTTAAGGGCTGCATTCGCAATGTTTCCATACGCAACGAGAGACGGGACTGGATTGACATGGATGATCTGCACAATGTCCTTCTCAGCGAGTGTCTCGTTTCCAGGGATGAGAACTGATGCGCTGAAGCCACACCGAAACAATTTCCAAATGTATTGTGATCAATTACGAGTTTTATAGCCATAGACTTAGGCAACGTCCAGTTACTTAGCATATCACTGCCATATAAGTAATATATTATTACCCTAGTTGTACAATTTATCTGGAACAAATTAGAATTGCCAGTGACTGCATTTGTATGTCCTATTAATCCTTAATTATATTTAGGTTTCATTATTTATTTTGTTCATTTAAAAGAGGCTTTAAGTTTGCAAATCGATTTTATTATTTCACTTCAAACAATAACACACTTATTTTCGAATCTCCTCTCATTTGTACAGAACCTATTTATGTAAAATCTATATATTTAAATGCATTTTATATCAATATATATTATATTTATATATAACTAATTTAATGTTATATTGATTAGTATTTTGTATGTTTAATTTTCATTTGTACATAAATCAGCCATTTAGTAACTAGACACATACACTTAATATTAATTCTTAACTAGATTGCTTAAACAATAAGTAAATAAACTAAATTAATCGGAATAAATAAATATTTTAATTTAAATAAAAAAAATAAGTATGCCTCTTAAGTAATCTGCTATCTAAAGGTAAAATTAAATTTAAAACCATTGCTACAATTATAATCGGATCGATCACTATCATACTGCGATTTAGGACCATAGTCGTCAAAGGGTAAAACTGAATGGGTATTAAATACATGTCAGTCCCAAAGGTATTTTCTGTGTTAATAGTTAGCCTTTCTAAGCACTTCCATGATTCCCCTGAATACACAGAGATTATGGATTTAAATTTACATCCTTTTAAGCCGGGGTTTCAGCAATATAATGCTCAATAATAAATGCCTTGTCATGGCCAGCGTTACTCTCAGATATAAACCATATAGGATTCTGGTAAGCGGTATTGATGACGAGAACAAACACTATAATAGTGGGAGTCACTTTCCAAAACAAGGCTTAAATATGTCAAAGAGAATAGTTCAATTAATTGCAAACACTCATTATAATATTGCTTAATTTCATTTTAATTTTTTTATGTTCCATTCAAGTGCTACAAATATTTAATTATAAATAAATACATTTATTTCTGTACTCAATTATTGATATTTCTGTTTTTTAACAGTGCGTATACGTGATTAAAAACCTTGACAATTTTTCTGTTGCTGGTTTGCAATTTTAATGTGCTAATTCTGATTCAATTTTATTTCTTGTATTCTTTGGCACTGGAAAAAGTGCACCAGAGCTTAAATCTCTGTTATTCCAAATACGAAACTGTAGCTTGAGATTTTCTTGTCACACCAAGATTGGGAAATTTTCTGTTTATATTTCCTACAAACAATATTTAAAAAAATTAACATAACATTTTCAAAGGAACACCAATTCAGGATGAGTGCGTTAAGCACTAGGAGAACCAGCTTGAACAGTCGACGGGGCAGTCGAAAAAGTCAGTTGACTTCCCTATCTCTGTCCTACGATATTTACTGCATTAACTTCTATGATAATGGGCTAACTGCCGTGCGTGACGAGTATATAAACCAAATAAAACTTGGCCTTCGACGGTTTCTCTTTGTTATCGATTTGGATAATGAGGAAAAGCAGGCATTCTATACCAATGAGGTGAACAAACGCTCTTCCAAGATTAAGAAGCCAGGTAAGTCGACGAATTGACGTGATTGCTTAAGACATCGAGAATGAATAATTTACCACAGAGCCTATACCGACGGAACCCATTGAATTGGCATTGAAGCGAATACAGGATTGCTTGGATACATACGAAAATGTGAACAGAAGAATTGATGCGGAGAATAGCTTCAATTTGCTTAAATATTATCAAAAATATATGCCCGCCGAACTCAAGTTTAAGTTTGTCGATCCCAAAAAAGACAAGGCCGCCATGGAATCAAAGCGACCACCAAAGAGCAAAGACACAACAGAAACTCTAACAAGGAACAAAATTTTGTGCTTTGGTGTCACATCCAAGGAGCATAATAGGGTTGGCAAAGGAAAACCTCTATCGAAGCGTGCGGTAAGCATCGAATTTTTGATGAAATTGTTGTATGGAATAATCATTTAGCCTAGTTATGTAAAAGTACATTGAAAAATCGACAACTTTAAGTACTTTAACTCGATCATTTTTTTGGCTATCTATCGAGTTAATTAAATTGGTTCATTACAATTTAACAACTCACTGGAGTTTGTTAATCGTTTGTCAATTGCAGTAGTAAGTTCAGTTAATTATGACAAGAGCTGACTAAATGTGCAAATCTGGGTCTTCAAATTAAGAATTTTCTAAACGATTCACCTGTAAAATTATTTAAATGAAATAAATTAAATAAAAATGAGACCAAACCATGATAAAATCTGATCAGTTTTGACAAAGTTTTGAATGCTTTTAGTTGGTATGTTACAATTTTCGCTAGTACTTTGTATTTACAACTACGTTTCCATTAGAAAACTGTTATTTGTGAAAACTTGATTTATCGTTATTATTTGAAAATTCATTTTTTCAAATTCAATTCTGTTTAGATTTGCATTACTTCTTCCACTTCATTTTGCTAAGATCTTGATCTGAAAAAGGTTCTTTTACTTTGATGATAGCTAAATATAGAATAATTTAAAATAATTTGAGATTTTATTAACATCATTAACTAAACCCAATACAGTACATTAAGGATCAACCAGCTACAACTTCAATTTTAATTCTTATAATCGGCACTCTGGACAATGAGTTTTACAAGACTCTGATAGCGTGAGTCCCTATCTCTAAACCATCTATAAATGCTTCATTCTAAAGATATAATTGCTCTAGATATAATCAGCCCCTGCGTGGTATTATCCACTTTCTTCCCGAGGAGTGTGCCTATGATCTGTTGGTGCCACGTCCACGGCGCCTCAAGGAACTGCGGGAAAGCATCGAGAATATCCAACGGGATATACACTCACTGCGAAAACGTTCCCAATCCAAGACAATTGGCATCTTTCAGCAGCAGCTTCCCCAGATGTCCAAGTGTCAGACTACGAAATACGCCAGCGAAGTCTTCGATCAGTTGTGTTGGTTCATCTACGATGTGCAGACACTGAGGGAGCATTACGATGAGTACTATGTGAAGCCCTACAACGAGATCGATATCAAGATGAGTCCCAAGACGAGTGTGCAGGAGGCCTATCACTTGGTCGAATCGTTGCACATTGGCGGGCATTATTTGAATCACGAGATGCCTGCTGTGGATAACGATGATGCAACAGTCTACATCTATTTGGAGTCACTGATGAACACATTTGGGCCTCCCAGAGAGCTCATGACCGAGGTGGAGGTGCTGCTGCTGGCCAATCCATCATCGATGGTCCAAACCCGTGTGCTGGACAAGATCAAGGTCTATGCTAATGCCTTCAAGAGCATCATCAAACTGTTAAAGAGCGAGCGGCTGTTTGTCGAGCATGCGAATCCATTGCTAATGAACGTTATATCCTATATGGACCAGAAACTGATGAGGAACATCTACCACGCCTGCCTCGAGTACAATATACTTCGTCGCTATTTCTGCACAGGATATTCCGTAGATAGTCTGCAGTGTAAACCCTTCAACGATGATGTGGAGCCCCGATATCTGCCCAAGTATGCAAAGCTGTATTTAACCGATGATGCGGTTACCCAGCGAATAATTCAGTTAGTCGATGAGTTTGAGAACTATAAACTGGAGGAAATCCAGCCAAATATAAAGCTCTACACGTTCAAAAGGTGTCTCCACGAAGTCTTTGAGCACCAGAAGGAGATTGTGATACCAAGTCGACTATGCTTTCGAGATTTCACGTTGTATGAAATGCAGAATTTTTTAAAGGATTTGGTAACGGTCGAAATGTTTGACAGCACCATCAATGATGTGAAGACGAATCTAACGACTGAATATCCCAGTAATTATACATTAAGCGAACATACTGATGTTCAAAATGCATTTAATTGTCAAAGCAAAAAACCATATGTGGTCACTCCAAGCGTATTTATACGTCCCAAGTCCCTGAAAGCAAATAAGGTGGCTGAACAGATCAGGGAGCAGATCAGGGAGAAGGAAAAGACCGAAAGGGCATCCGCAAGAGGCACCAAATTGCGCAATCAGAGTGCACGAAATTCGAATACCAAGAGCCGTAGCAATATTGGTCTGACCCAACAGTCGTCGTCACTCGAAGAGAATACGCCAGGAAAGCAACAACACTCATTTATTGGACTGGGACCCGATCATCCACTGCTGACGGGCTATAATCTGGATGACACGCGTCAGACCATCAAGGTAAAGACATCGAAATATCATTTCGAAGAGGGTCTAATGACGCTCTATCAAGAGAAATGGAATTTCCGGCAATTGAACAAGTACTTGAGCATTGAAATTGACAAACATATTATCCATTTCACCAATGAACGTGGAGATATGAACAAAATATCGAACAATATACGCATACAGACACCGAGTGGTATTCACTTGAGGATCAGACCCAGCCCCAACGAGTGCGCCAAGGCGGTGCTCAACTATCCCAATGGCCTGACCCTCTACTGCCACGATACCCACTCCGAGCACCTTTGGTCGGGTGGCCAAAGCGAGCAGAACGAAAGCCGTCGCATCTGTTCGCCCTATGGCTGTGTTATCGTCTTTTACAATGGCAATGACACGATTCTGATCATGAGATACAACGGTGAGGTCTATAGGTTATATGGCTGTGAAGATGTCATGGAGGAGCAGGAGGGAGCTGAGGAAGAAACATCCGACTTTGTTAATGCCTGCTCAACCCAATCCACATATACAAGCTATAACCCGTTGATTAAGCAGCAGGATCAGGACTCAGCCTCAAGGCTGAGTAGAAAAAAATCAAAAACTCCTCCCACTACTCGTGAATCGGGTGGAAGTGACAAAAAGGGTAAGAAGAAACCTGAGCGGAGTAGTGACACCACATCATCCCAAACTCTGGCTGTCAAAGCTGCCAAGGCCCAAGCCCGTGAAATGAAACTAAATCAAACAGCGGCACTTTTTGCCAGTATCGATAACGAGCTCAAGTACTTGGAATTCATCATGGGACTCTACGATATTAGCTATGTGCACCTGAAGCTAACCACTTCCCTGGGCAGTGTGGTGCATGTGGAAAAGCAGGACAAGATCTACTGTGCCAAGCCCATTCGGGTCACCGAGTGGCATGATTACTACGCCAACGAGAGCTACGCTATGCGGGACGATGGAGTCCGTATGGTGTGGACCCAGGATACTCTAAAGTGCTATCATACCGATGGCACTGTAATTAATACAACCACTGTGGGTGGCGTCGATGTCGGCATTATTGAGGATGAAATTGATAAGCAAATAAGTTCTAGTAGCTCGCATGAGGCAAATTTCAGTGAAGAGGGTTCCATATCCATGCAATCGGTAAGTGAATTTCATCGATATTAGTGATGTAAATCGAAAACAAATGAAGTCTAAAATCGAATCCAAAAACAAGATAAGAAAAAAATTAATCGAGTTGTGGATATATCTCCAAATAATACAGATGTATAAAGTTTTCCCAAAAAAATTCGATTTGATTAGCTCGACTGATTTTTTTTTTAATTATCCGGTTAAAGTATTAAAAAATCGCCTCTTCGAAAATCGAGTTGTCGATTTTACAATGCATTTTTACATCACTTAAAAAAATCAACGCAAGCTCACAACATTACTGATCCACAGGATGATATTTATATTAATATGCAAGCTTCGTCAGTTAAAGACTATGGATCAAAGTTTAAAAACATTGGACTTGATGAATATTTAGTAGAAGGAGAGGTCGAAGATCAATACATTTACGATTACAGCTTCGAAACCTATACTGCAAATAGTTTTCTGATTCAACATAGGTCTTATGCAGGCACTCAGTTCAGTTTCACCAACATTAGCGAGATGGAAACAAAAGTTCTTGCCGCTGATCATTTACAGTTTCGTATTTATCCTATCCCCAACGATCAAAACAATGTCGATAAATTAGATGAGAATCAAATTAACCATGCCCTTCAGGAACCCTTCTCATCAGAGGCCGATCCGGATGAGTGGACACGGTTTTCAGAAACAAAATCCCCTCCCAAGGTTTTACCCCATTTGAGTTACGGAGTTGAAGTCGAGGCATCCAATCTACGTTTATCCCTCGATAGGGAAAATTTTGAACTCAATGCACAACTTCGAAAATTTGGATGTGATGAAAACGAACCTATAGTGCGGTACGTAAGTGTATTCCGAATTCTGTTGCAATATGAGAGTTTTTTTTATTAATAGCGACCATATTGAACTGAAATTGAACTTGAATGAAAATTTGAGTATTACCTTTCGCAATTGGGTTGAAACATTCCATCAGTTTATCAAGTGTGCCTGTCCCAAATGGAAGACTACTTATTTTGTAGAATCTCTCACCGAAGACTGTCGTAAGAAGGGTAAGCTAGTCAAATGGTATACACATATTGGATATGCCATGGTTATTTTCGCCTTGCGTAGGTTTAGAGCTTTTCAAATCTGTACCCACCTTGGGAGAGCTTAACTTTTGCGCTGGTAACTATTTCATTGATCCAGAGGAATTGAAATCCATCCATGCCCGTATGGTTAACCATTTTATATGGTACGAACAGGATATGGAAAAGTTTCCCCGCTTTTCACCGCCGAAGAAAGTACCACAAACAGTGGAATTTCCCACAGTTCTAACTACCAAGTGAGCAAATTATAAGACGCAAATATCTAGTACTTTAATGATTAAAATTCCCCATTTGAACAGGATCTATGTGGAGATACCCTCTCAGTTGGCATACACAGATCGCATTCATTTGTTTTTAAATCCATTCGACAAAATCAAGTTCAGAAAATTAAAACATCGTTTCAATGAGTAAGCCAATCTTTGTCAACTATTTTTATGATTTATTAAAAGTATTTCTTTCCCAGGGCCGTTCTCTTTCATCTATATCCGCACCTGCGAGGACTTGTGAAGCAGGAGATTAGCAAACGTAGCTGGCGCAATCATCATCTGATAAACAAGCGCCGCTTGTTTATGGAACAACAGCGTCTTAGTCTCTATGTTGCCATGCTGAAGCATAAAGTGTATCCTAATTATTTCCAGTTTAAGGATAACTTTTACAACCATGTGCGTAACATTGATTTCTTCGAGTTCATGTCCTCCAAGTGCAATGAGAAAGACAACCCGGATAAGTACATCGTGGATAAGACCGAAGAAGGATCAAAACAGAAAGATCACATAAGCACCAATCTAAAAAAACATCGTAAGAAGTGTCCATGTCCTAAATATATCAAATCACTTAATTAGTTGGCAATTTTAATTGTTATATAAAGTATGAATTACAATAAATATTTTGCGAGTTGTCAAAAAGAGGTTTTATTGGAGTTACGAGTACAGTTCAAGAAAATTGATATTATTATAGATTAAACAGACGGAAGAAGCCATCTCCAATCCTAATTATAAATATAAAATTTATATTTTAAATGTTGGGGGAGGACGAAATATTTTTAAACTTAGCGGTTAAGTTATCTTAAAATAATCAAATTCTTTATTAAAAGCCAAATTAACTCTTTTCAAAATACTTTTAACTCGCATTGTAATTCTTTTATTTTTATTACCAAATAAATGTAATAATTAAAGAATAAAACTAAACAGTCAAATTGCATTAATTCAAATATTTTAGCTTTTTCAGTTACAAAATTGCAAAGTCTAGCACTTATTAGCTAAAATGGCAGCACTGCTCCAACATAATGCATGCTGGCAACCTCTCGCTGACAACAGCTGTTATTGCTATCGTTTGCCATATTCAGACATCGATAACAAGGGAGCAATATAAATCGCTGCTGCTTTGTTGCTCTCTCGTTCTCTTATTCACAGTTGTTTCGTCGTTGCGGTCGGTTGTGCCATTTTGTCGAGTGCTGCTGTCTTTGGACTCGCGCGTATGTAGTTCTTAAAAAAAAACCCAAAATTAATATGAAGTGCACGCGATTGTATTAATCACTCACAACACACATAAACACACGTATTAAGTCAAATAAAAGAATTGGTTAAAACACGCACGATGGCTTCGACAGCAGTGGGAATAACAATAACAACACCGTTGGCCAATGGAACTGCTGGCGACACGGCCGATTCCGCCAGCGCTGTCTATGCGGAGCAACTGCAGCAACAGGAGAAGGAACGACAGGCCGGTGAATCAAATGAGATAACGGCAGTGCCGAGTTATGGATTAAAGCTAAAATTCGATCATATTTGGCCCGAGAAACGTAATCAGAATTTGCGGCCATCGATAAAACAATCGCTGCCAATGGTGCCGCTAGCATGCAGGTGAGTGGCGTCGACGCCGACGTCGCTGTCAGCGTCGCTTTAGATGCTGAGTGGACAGCTACACAGTATATTTGTATGTAAATAATTAATTGAAGCACCTAATGCGAAATCAATAGCAGGCCTAATATAACTCAGCAACAAACACATTGTGGCTGTCGTTGTCCCTGTGCCCATGTGTGCCAAATATAGCTCCAGGTCCTGCCAACACACACAAACGCGATTGAACACACACACATTTATGAATTGAATACTTTTGTTCGCTTGGCGCCAACTAAGTAACATTAATTGGCGGAGGAAAATGCTCGGAAGTAACAATGAGAATGTGTCGTGTTTCCGGTATAAGGTACAGTCATCGGCATAAATATTTTGACAAAACAAAGTTAAATCTACTCACAATTTGAACTTACTTCATGTAAATTTTAGAAACCATGTCAGTTAAATCCCGTTTGAATGATACCAAACTTTCCTTAACCCATAAAGTACCCTTCAAAAATTTTGAATTTTTGTCTACGTAGAATTTAGTCTAATTTTAAAACTTTTTGCTCTGTCTCAAACAAAAAGTGTTTTGATGCAAAAAGTTTCTCCCAGCCATTCTAATAGTGTCTTCAAAAAAATCTCTTTGTAGTATTTTTTATGATATTTTGAAAATGCTAAAAATTACTATTTTAGCCACTTTTTCCTCCATTTCATACAAAATTTGTCTGAGATCACCCCATTCAAAAAATCATAAAAAATTCTACCGAAGAGATTTTTGGAAACATTTTTTTGTAGACACTATTAGAATTGTTCAGAGAAACTTTTTGCATCAAAACATTTTTGTTTCAGACCGAGGAAAAAGTCAATGGGTACTTAATGGGTTAAGGAAAGTTTTGTATCATTCAAACGGGATTTAGCTGACCTTTCCATTGATGTCAATATATACATAAAGTAAGTTCAAATTATGAGTAGATTTAACATTAGTTTTGTCAAAATATTTTTGCCGATGACTGCATGTCCTGTTAAGCAAGCAAAGATTAACTCAACAGTCATGTGATAATTAAATAAATTAAATTAGTAAAACTAAAATTTAAAATGTTTAAATTAAACTTTCTCATTAGTCATTGCAAATAGTCATGGTCTTTAATTCTCGATTGCTTATGAAAGCAGTTGTTTGATTTTAATTGACAACGAATCCTTTGATGAACCTGCTGTGCTTTCACTGCTGGCTTGGCTTTGTAGCTTCCCGCATGGATTTCTTGTGGCGCCACACACAAAATTGCCGCCCCTTTTGTCTGCCCGCATTGGCGCCAAGCTGGGCGTTCTGTTTGCGTGTCCCGGCCACATTTAAAACAACAAAAATCTGCATGTATACGTTGTTTGTCCTCGCTTGTGAAAACAGTCGAATGTTTGTTTTTTTTTTATGCAAGCACGAATTTTTAGGTGCTTCATTTATGGCCTGCCAAACAACCAATCAACTCCGACTGAACTGACCTATCTGAAGCATTGGACCTACTCAAGTGCAATGAACTCACAGACATTATTGCCACATCCCCTTGAGTAAAAGCATCCAAATGTGGGTCATCTTAGAAGCATTCTAACAAGTACAAAAGATAAAAGAAAAGATAGTAGAGAAGATAGTAATATTGTCAAGGATTTAATACCCAAGCAACTACTGTAGATTTGCTGCATTTGAAATGCTTTTGTCTTGTTTTCATTTAAATTTTTTTAAAGGTGATATCAGATGAATATTATTCAAACAACAATATAAGTTTGACTCAAATCAGTAAGATAAATTTGTTTATTAAATGATAAATCACAGTTTTATAAACCTTTTCTCTGACAATTTTCACGCTCTGTGATGATCTGTGACACGAAGAAATAGTGTTGATATTTTATTTGGCTTATCATACTCTGTGACGCCTATGTGAACCTATCATTACTTAGCTTTCGACTAATAGCTTCCGTGAAAGCTTTATAATCTTACAACTGATTAAGATATCTGAAGCTGTTTATTCAGTTCGATCGGCTTTTTTAACAGCGACATAATATTCATACCCTATCGGTCTACTTGGACATACATACATATGTATATATACCTTATTTGGTCATAGATTTGAAAATTTGTCACAAAAAATATGCTGATCTCGTATTAACTAAATATTTACGTAGAATCCATATCTCGAAGTGACACCTGTTAAGCTTTCCTTATCATACGACTTCAAGTTTTACCCGAAGTATTTTTAACGTCACACAAAGTTTCGTCATACAAAAAAACGCTACTGCCACTCGATTTAGTTTGAGTTAGAGAAAAAAAGTTCGATTTTGTATATTTTTATACCCTAAAAAAAGGGTGTGATGAATTTTTTAAAAGATAATACAAATTATATATATTCTTGATTGGCTGATTCGCCCTGTCCGTTCTTCTAAATCTGCTCGTCGATCTCAGAGACTATAAAAAGTGTAGACTTTAAATTTGATATATGTATAGGCTACTGCATTCCATACGCAGATAACTTTTTTTTAATTTTGAATGTCACACCTTTTTCGCCGAAAAATGACGAATAAAAATATAAAGTTTGCGGTGTTTGCTTGTATGTTTGTGTGCTTTATTATGTTTGTATATATACATATGTATGTATGTACATATGGGCATTTCCAGAAAAAGGTCCACCTCGCTCAAAAACGTAAAATTGATCAAAAACTCACATCTTGTGAAATTTTCTTCCAAAAATGTATTCAAGTTATTTATTTAAGGAATATACACTAAAAGAAACTCAATAGGTTGAACATATAGATCCTATATTGGAATAAATTCTCTTTTCTATATTTTTGCCCATTTTCTTGAAAATTGACTTCCAAAATGGACCGTTTGTATTCTAAGGATTACACTTAGTAGGACAGAAAAATTGTAACATGAACCATTTTAATTCATAGAAATATAATGAAAGTTTAATTTAAAACGAGTTTTACACTCGGTTTTCGATATAAACAATAGAATTTGATAAACAAATTGTTGGAAAAAATTAGGTGAAAATCTTGTCACGTTCGCGATGTCGCGTTACAATTTACTTATAAAATTTGAAAAATAAATAAAATGATAATAACATACAAAAATTATTTCTAAAATGGAAAGCTACATTATTTTATTATGGTTGAAGAGTGTTTTCTTCCAAATTTACTCGCAACCTTTCGCAGTCTCTTGCATTTGTCAAGATAAAGTTAAACATGACTTCCATTTTTCGTCGCGTTCGCGATGCATTGTTTTCTATAAATAATTCGAAAACGACAAGTCTCCGAAGCGTGTCCTTTATAATAAAAATAGTGTTGATAAAATGCATTAAACACGTGAGAAAACATTTTTGAAAATGTCAACTTTTGTCATTTGTTTTTTTATTTAAAGACGTACAAATGTCGCGTTCTCGATCCTGGAAATACCCATATGTATGTATGCATACGTGTTAGTTTAAATAAAATCATAAAACATTTCGGTTACTTGTTGCTGTTGATATCGCAGGCTAGTATAGTCTAAACTTTAAATTCTTATCGGTATGCGTACCGCAGAATTAAATCATAACATTAAACTTTTTTTATAATAATATTTAAATAGCTTGTCGTATCTACTGTATATGTACTGTATATAAAATGAGTAGCTAGATTTGTTTTTTTGTATCTAAGCATGATTTGAATTTTCTCTGTCATTCTCTTTGCAACATAATAAAAAAGGCGGATTTTAACCAAAGAAACCAAAGACAATATCAAGAGATATGACTTTGGTTTGAAGTGTAAAATAAACACCAATAAACCATCTCTTTTACTACATTGACACAAAAAATTCATGAGTGGGTAGGTTTTATATATCCCCCATTTTTATATACAAAAAATTACAAAATTGATCGTCGTCACTGGAACTTACCTCAATTAGAGCATTTACTCGAGACTCGACTATTGCGTTTTTGATTTTGTTCTATGACTTTATTCATAAAATAAAAAAAAAACAACAACAAAAGATTAGGAATCCAGTAAGACACAGTTTGTGGATACAGAGTAGAAAACGCGTAGTAAAATGCGAATATAATCGAATCATTTGCAAGTAAAGTAGAATCGTACATTTATTTATATTACAAATTGTGATAAGCCACTTAAAAAAAGGAATGTAGGTTCAATGTTACAGTTTTTACAAAGTTTCAGCTCTTTCCGACATCAGATTGTTATTCTCACAATGCACTGAGCAATGTCGTGTTGCTCCTGGCGCCACAATCCAGTCAGTTTACTCGTCTGTCAATCGTTAAAATCCTTTCCGCCATATAAAAACGTATATTTTCTTTCATCCGCAAGTTTATCGTATGCAATTCGAAATAGATTATAATAAAAACGTTTTCTTTTAGGAGTAGATCTCCTTTTGATGATTTAATCCATTAACCCAAGTATAAATCTGATGTTTTTAGTGCACAAAGAATATTAAGTTTCTATTCAACAAATTGGATAGCAAGAGGACATTTACTTGAAGCTGCAATAACAATAATCTGCATTCGAATTTTCGTCACATGGAAGCCAAGAATTCTTTGCATTTGGTTTCCCACTTTCAAATCATATGCTTACTCAGGCGTTGGAATCCATCCCAAAGCACTTTTCCTTATTGTTTTTACATGGCTGGCATTTCGTTTACCACAATCTAACATGGAAATTTCTTTTTTTCTGCATAAAAGACAAATAATGCGATTCTCTGGGAATTTTAGGTTGACTGCTGTTGAGTTTTCCCTTAGGTTCGTGCTCAATTTGTCGCATTTTGTTTATTTTGGGCCTTGCTTAGGGACAGAATTATTTTTAGATTTAAAAAAGAAGTTCTCTATCTGTTGGAGTCATTGAATTTGATATTCATAAAATTCTAAATTTATAACTTTGAATACATATGAGTGATTTATATATTTATTTTAATGTTATGCGATTAGAAGATAGTTGACATAGTTAAAACTGATGGGATTGCTTATACGATAGATAGGAGCCACTTTTTTCATGGTAGTACCATATGTTCACAGAGTAATTTACTTGCCCCATAACTTTAATTTAAATTGAAAACTCGCTTAATTTTTAACTGTTTACTTTTAATGTTAGTTTTAAAATACATTGGCACTGTTATCCGATGCCAACTTATTGGTCTTTTGATTGCTTTTTTGTTGTCACGTTTTCAATTTCAAACCGAATGTTATATTTTAAATCCTCCAACGTGTTAGACTTAAAATATTCGATATTGAAATGTGGTACGATAGAGTCGAGTGAAAAATGATAAAAGTTTTGAGACCCCGTACCTAAGAAAATTTCGGGTTTATTATTCGATATTATTTAATTTGAATTAGAATAGAAGCTTTTGTTAGGATCCGATAATAAACTCGAAAGCTATTTAAAAAAAAAATTTATAAACCATTTATCCTTTTTAGGTACAGAGCCTAAAAGTGGGTTTTTTTGAAGTTTCCTCGGTTTCTGTTAGTTTATTTGCTTGAACATTTATGGAACAGATCTTACATTGACTTTGTTTTCAACAAAAACACATTTGTGACAAAAATAATTTTCGAATCTATAGAGACAATCAGTTTATATAGACCTAAGCTATTACTACGAGCTACTTCTCTTTTGGAATTTCGTATGTATTTGCAGTATTTGAGTGACAGCATTGTGTGCATAAGTTTATGGGACAATTATCCCATAATTCTTTAAATTTCCTGAATTGGGTGAGTGATTAGATTTGGTTGTTGTTCCAATCTGATCCGACTTCGATTCCAATTCGAAAGTTAGTAACATGAACCGCCATGAGAACATTGTGTGCAAAGGCTGCGGCAAAATGGATTTCACGGGTCGCTGTTATCGCTGCCTGAGCTGCCAGGGCTTCAACATGTGCGCCGAGTGCTATGACGGTGACTTTACCACGCCCCAACATCCGTTCGATCATCCGGTCAAGTGTGTCTTTACGGCGGCAGACGTGGAGCTTTATTTCGGAGGCGAATACTTGAATGATCCGCCCCAGAGCTATCGATGTCCATACTGTAAGCAATGGGGCTACAATGAGTCCACATTCCTGGAGCATGTGTCCGCCGAGCATGTGGGTGCGAGTACGCTGCTCGTGTCCACAATGGTTACCCTCTTTGAGCAGCAGCAGGCGGTGCGTCTTTTTCTGGAGGACGAACAGTTGGCGGTGTTTGCATCCGCCGCCACCTCGCGGAACGAGCTGATGAATCGCAATGAGGGCTCACTGGAACTCTATCTGGAGCCGTTGAATCCCAACGGCAGCTATCAGCGGGACCATCCGGTGGCCCCGTTGACCTTTCGGGTCTCCAAGCCCAGCGCTGTGGAGGTGGCTCCTTGGGTGGCCGACAACGGATCGAATAGCAACCACAATGTGGACAGTAATTTTCTGATACCGGATAATGTGCGTCGTCAGTCGTTGTTGGATCGAGCGCGTCACCGTTTGAACTTTGACCGGCCACCATTGCCGCTGCAACAACAACAACAACATCAGCAGCAACAACAACAACAGCTGCAACTGAGCAGCGCCCATTCCACACTGTCTGACATGATGCGATTTAATGAACCGTTGCCCACCAGTCGACCAAATCGTCCCAGCAACTTCCGCGCCATGGCAAATCCATCTCCGAACCAATCGGCCAGCGGTCGGAGCATCAATCTCTTTGGTCCCAATGCGGCCGCGGAGCATGTGCGACGCAGCTTCTATCCGCCCGGCGAGATATCGCGGTCGCGTCCACAGCGACATCGGACTCCGCGGATGCAGATGGAGGGCTTCCCGGCCAGCGGTGTGCGGCAGGTGCATGTGCAGCGCCTAAGGGGCGGGCCGGGCTCTGGTCCCGGCCAGGCGAATGGACCCAGCCCTGGTCAGCGACTGGTGGAGTTCAGTGAACTGGCCCATGGGGCATCCGAGCTGATGAATCCGAATCTCTCATCCGGCCCTGTTTTGTTGCGCACCATCGAGGAGGAGGAATCGCAGCAGCAACAACAACCAGCAACAGTGGGGGCCAAGCAACTGGAGCAGGAACGTGAACGTTTCCTCTGCTTCCCCTTTTTGTCACCCTCATCCCGATCCTTGGGACCGCCCCAAGAGCGAATCTCGTTTCTGGTTCAACGCGCCGAGTTTGTGGCCCAGCTGCTGGCCTCGGTGCTCTGCGAGGAGGAACTAACCACTGGCATTGCAAGTCCCAAATTGAAAGAGTCTGGAAATACGGCAAAGTTTCGCAGCCGTTTGACCAGCGAATTTGTTGGAGCTGGCGACTCTGAACTGGATCTGAAGCACACTACACCATGCTAACATATAGTACATACCTCCATATTTTATTCGTGTTTTGGGTTATCATCATCCAGCAAAACTTTCGTTTCCATTTTTTACTAGGCACAAATTTTGGAGTCTTCCGCCCTTTTCAAAACTTTCGGACCATACTGGCTAACTGTTAACCACTGTTGGCCAAAACAAATTGCAATTATCATAAGTATTTGTGTTGTGAATGTATTATACCAAAACACATCAAATATATAGACGCTTATCAGCTGAAACATTGATCTCCAATATCAATAGTTTATTGAAAAGAGTAGATTTTCAATGTATAATAATTGAACTTGGTTGATTTTCTTTATTTTTATAGAACGGTTAATATAGTTAAAATTATAATTGAGAAATCTCAAAATATTTTGAAGTTTGGTCTATACTTTATATTTTTTCTGAAAATAACTTGAACTGAAGACCAGAAGACACTACTTATTGAGACTTCTAAAGACTTCTATAATCCCTACGCAGATAAATCCCGAAAAGCCACCACACGCACAGTTTTGAGAATATTTTCTATTTTTTAATAATTAACGTTAATTATTTATATAAGCTGTCATCCTACTTAATCGCAATCGGCCAATCAGAACGGCAGATTTAGGTTTCAAATAATGTAAGTGCCTAAAAAGTATTTTAAATTTATTTAAATAAGTAACGGGTATCCTAAAGTCGGGAGCTGCGTTTCCCCACTTGTTTCCTATTATCCTTTAACTGATTTTCTTTGCTTTAGTATTGTATGTCTGCCTTCCCCTTTCATATCTGTTCCCATTCCCCAGATATTCTTAAGCCCCAGAGAAACAGCTAAGCACATAAGTAGCTGACTCTAGGAGCTAATTAAAAAGTCAATTGGCTTGCGTGCTTCAACATGGAATGGAATGCCATGACGAAGAATCTGTGCTGTCTTTTGGGGTTGACCCTTATAAAGGGGTCGCTTTAGCACGAGCACCCGAAGATTCATTTTAAAGTTGAGCACGTTCTTGCCTAAATATGTAAATTAAAGAGAAAAAATCGCAGTTAATTGAAGACCAAAATATAAACGACACTTCACGCTAGTGACGAAGCCTTATAAAGTGTTAAAACTCTGCATAAAAAGTTTAGTTAGGTACTTAGGATCTAAACATACTAAAATTTAAATTTTATTTTCTTTTGCTTGCTTTTTAATAAGCGAAAAAATAAATTTATTATCTATAATTAGAGGGGCCTAAATATACAAGTCTTTAATTAAAAAAATTAATTAAAATAGAAAAACCATTGAAAAATGTAATATTTCTTTGATTTCTTAAGTTCAATGGATCCTGAAAATATTCGGCAAACCAAACTGAATACTTGCTCTTGACTCTTGAATTAGGCTTCAGCGATGCGATCATTCGCGATGAAAGCACTTAACATTTTGCTGAATTTCACTTAATGAAATTGGCTTTCCATTGGACGGACACGCACTTGACTTTGGCACAGGGCACAATCGAGACACTGGCCTTCCAAATGAGACACTGGGGCAAAATGTTAAGCTTGCTGGGCAGGGCGAAAGCGACAGCGACCAGCCCTAAATTCGATATGCGTGTGTTTTAATGTGTAACAACAACAACAACCCCTAGACGACCTAGAGTCGAAAAACCAACCCTCTTGGCGCCCCAAATTTTGGGGCTAGGCTAACATTTACCAAATTGTGACATCATCGTCATTATGAGCAAATATGAAACTCAAGTTTTCCTCTCTCTCTCTCTCTCTCTCTCCCTCTCTCTTTTTTTTTTCATTACAGATATGCCGCCTATTACTGGAAGGTCTCTCGTGAAGGTCGACGGGCGTACATGGACTACTTTTATGTGGAGAATGGTAAGCAGATTTATGGAGTGCCCATTGGGGGCATCGGTGGTGGCAGCATTGGACGGGGCTATGCCGGTGAATTTTGCCGCTTTCAGATGCGTCCCGGCATCTATGAGTACAATGTGGTCCAGGCTAATCAGTTTATAGTCACCATAAAGGATCACAAAGGTTGCACCATCTTTCAGAGTTTGCTTTCCAAGTGCAGGTGAGATTGGCACACGTTTTTAAAAATAGCACACTCTTTCAATTATACTGTAAATAGACTTTCAGATTTCCATTAATTTTCATCCTCCATTGAACTTGCCTTTTTTTATTATGCCACATTTACAATGCTTTATTCATTTAGTTGATGCTTTTATCATACGCAACAGGCGGCATGAGGCACATACATATTTATTATACAACTCTTTATTCTTGATTAGCATCAATATTAGACGTAGACCAGCAGTGGGTAGGAAATTTTCCATTCGAACAACGACAGCATCTAGAACAAAAGCCACCTTTATAGAAATCTCGAAATTGTAGTCTCCTGTTTGAAACTCAGATTAAGTTTGCTTGTTTTTTGTTTTTTTCTTTTTGAGTATTCTTAAACATCTGGGACCGCAAATAATGAATATGATTTTTAATGATTGATATTTTTGCATCAAAAAATCATTTACTATTATACATGTATGTACGAGTATACAAAAAAAAAAAATAACTATGTCTAATTTTAAGCGAAAAAAGAAAACACACAAATAATCATTACTTCTGATTTTTATTTTTTTCGCTCAAATTTAATGAGTTTTTATAGAGTTTTGTTTTTTCGCTTAAAATTTATCAGTGTCATTAATGGAAATTTTTAAATAATCATTACTATGTAATTTTTAAAATAGTGATTACGGTTCCTAATAGGAACTTCCCATTAAAAACTATTAAGATCAGCTTGGAATCCAATGTTTTTTATGTTTATATAAGCATTGCATTTAATTATTATTTTAAGTTCTAAAAACGTATTTGCCAAGTTAATACAATTTACTCAATGGAATAGATTTCTTATAAAATAAATTTAAAAATCAGGCATACTAATAGGCTTGTTCTCCCCCATATACTTTCAAATTCTTTCCAGTCTATTAACCTGACACATCTACATCTAATTAACCCACTCTGTTCACTTTACTACTTCTAACTAACGGTGTTTAACAAACGACAATGAAAACATACTTATAATTTTCAAATATGATATTTTTTTCTCTCATTTTGGCTGCACCTACAATATTATAATATTACACCACGTCAACAACAACAACAACACCGACATGATTAAAAAAATATATATATTTTTGAAAATTTTGAACTGACAAATGGATTCGATTCATCCTGAATCGTTTCTCTATTGCAATTTGGGTTTATGGCTTATGGGATGTGCAATTTGATTCGATTCAATTTGGTTTGCTTTGCTTTTGTACGCTGATCAACCATTCCATTCCACATATATATAACATATGCGAATCTGTAGCACCAAGTCATTCAAGGCAAATACGAACAACAACGATGCCGAGGCCGATGAGGCCGAAGCTCAGAAAACTAAATGTCAACTGCCCAATTGCAGCAGCCGACCCAGACAGCCGTTGAGTGCCTGGCACTCGAACATCGAGGACTCCAGATGCAGCTATACGGGTCTATATCCCCGTGCCTGGACCGAATACGACCTGTCGCACTATGGCGTCCGTTTGGTGTGTCGCCAGATCTCGCCGGTGATTCCCCACGACTACAAGGAGTCGAGTCTGCCCTGCGCCGTGTTCGTCTGGTCGGCAGAGAACGTGTCCGACCAGGAGCGGAAGGTGTCGATCACATTTACGTTCAAGAATGGCACCGGTAACAAGAAACAGGATGCCGAGGGTAACGCCGAGTCCGAACTGATCAGCGAGGGCAATGCCAAGGGCGTCAGCATCAAGCAGACAATCAACGAGATGCCGTGTAGCTACAATCTTGCCTGTCGCGTCTTGTCCGAGATCAGCATAACGCGCTGTCCCCAGTTCGATCCCGCTGGCAATGGTGAGCAGCTGTGGGCACAGCTCAAGGAGCATGGCCAACTAAACGAGCAGCCCACCCCGGAGACCCTCAAGAGTATGTATTTTTGCATCAAATTTAATTGATATCAAACTAGTCTAATTTGAATCTCTTAATCCCTCAGCCAAGGACATTGGTGTAGCCGTCTGTGCTCAACTGGCGCTGAAGCCTCGGGCCTCGCATGAGCTGGAGTTTGTGCTCGCCTGGGACATGCCCAAGATCCAATTTCCACGCAAGCTGCAAACGCACACACGCTACTACACCAAGTACTTTGATGACAGCGGCAAATCTGGGCCCAGGATATGCGACTACGCACTGAAGCACTACGCCAGCTGGGAGCGGCTCATCGATGCCTGGCAGCGACCCATACTCAACGATGAGTACGTTCTAGTTTTAAGCAAAAATAAATCAAGCACTTGGCACAAATAACAGTTCTGGGAATACTGATTAAATATTTTAATCAGCCCCTTCTAAATATTTTTATATTTACTGAAGTTTATCCAGTAAAAAATATTCATGTGATAAATTTAGTCAAGTATTTCAGCAAACAAAATTAGTTTGAAATTTGTTTTGATTTTATGTCAACTAGTTTTTGAATCAGTTGTAATTTAAGTTCATTTATTCCAGCACCAATATCTATTTATTTTTTCCCTATCAGACCCATTTTATTTTAAGTATTTAATTTTTCATCTCCAGTTAATTTTTATTTGTAATTTTTAATTTTCATTAAATATTTAGATGTTATACTTAGTTCAGAATTTACTGTCACTTAATATAAACATTTAGTATTTCCTCTAGAGAAATAAATTAACTAAAACTACAACAGTTTCAAAAAGTAGTTGAGAAACAAGCAAAACAAATTTCAAACTAATTTAACAATTGATACCAATATCAAATAATAATTTACTGCTGAAAGATTCAACCATGTAAAATAATTTACTCAAACAAAATTGTAATCAGTATTCCCAGCTCTGACTAATACCCGTCCATTTTATAGAGGCCTGCCCGATTGGTATAAATGCGCCATATTCAATCAATTGTATTTCATCTCGGATGGCGGCACCTTGTGGCTCAAATGTGACTCGTCGCTGGGCACGGAGCTGGCCTATGATGATCCGCGCTTGGCGTATGGTCGCTTTGGCTATTTAGAGGGTCACGAGTACCGCATGTACAATACGTATGATGTGCATTTCTATGCCTCGCCAGCATTGGCCCATCTGTGGCCCAATTTGCAAGTGAGTTTGCAGTACGATTTCAAAGATGCCATTGCCGCCGAGCTCAATGATACACGGAAAATGCTCTACGATGGCAAACTAATGCCGCGCAAGGTCAGGAACTGTGTGCCACATGATCTGGGTGATCCTGATGAAGGCAAGTTAATCAGACATGGAATCGTATATACTTTATAAATAGTATTTAATTGCAGAACCCTTTACGCTCATCAACTGTTATAATATACATGATGTCAACGATTGGAAGGATCTCAATACAAAGTTTGTGCTGCAGGTCTATAGGGACTACTATGTGCTCAATGAACTGGCCCAGGCACAGGCGGACAATGCCAGCAAATTCAGTTCCATTGAGTTTATCGACAAGGAGAGCCTCTATGAGCTCTACTCCCAGGATAACAAACGCAAGAACTCAGCGGATGAAAAGCAGCGTAAGTACTTAAATTTAAAAATTTATAAGAAAACTTTTTTATATTGCAGTTTCCTTTTTTTTTTAGAGCATCGCAAATCTGCTTCCATGTACATCAATGAGACAAATGGCAAGGTGTATCTGATGGATGCGATGGGCTATTTAAAGGCAATGTATGGCGCTTGTAAGGCCATCATGGAGCGCACCATTGAGTATGACAAGGATAACGATGGCCTGATTGAGAATACCAAAATGCCGGATCAGACCTATGACTGTTGGGTTATGGATGGCCCCAGTGCCTATTGCTCTGGCCTGTGGTTGGCCGCCCTGCAATCCATGTCCGTGATGGCCACACTTTTGGATCAACCCAATGATTGCCTGCGCTACCAGGATATCTTGGAAAAGGGCAAGCATTCCCTGGAGGAAAAACTCTGGAATGGTAGCTACTATCGCTTTGATTTGTCCCACAATCATCGCGATACAATTATGGCTGACCAGTTGTGTGGACATTGGTATTTAAAGTCCTGTGGCTTCGACTATGAGATTTATCCCAAGGAAAATGTGCGAACGGCTCTGAAGCGAATATACGACAACAATGTGATGGGTTTTCATGAGGGCAATATTGGTGCCGCCAATGGTTTCATAGCCAATTCCAGCGAGCCTTCAAAGCCGGGTCATGTGGACAATAGCAACATTCAGGCGGAGGAAGTGTGGCCGGGCGTAGTGTATGCATTGGCTGCCACCATGATACAGGAGGGTATGTTCGAGGAGGCATTCCAGACGGCTGGTGGCATGTACAAGACCATTTCCCAGCGCATTGGAATGAACTACGAGACACCCGAGGCGCTATATGGAGAGAAACGTTATCGCTCCATTGGCTATATGCGACCACTGAGCATTTGGTCGATGCAGGTCGCCTGGGAGCGTCGCAGGGCCCTACGGGACTAACTTTCTTCTTACCTTAATACCTTATCTTAATGTACCGCGATACCAAAGATTTTTCTGAGCTGTCACAGTGAGGTTCTTAGCTTTTGGGTTTCTGCGATCGCAACGTTACGAGCTTATATGGCGGTTCTGAGAGCCTTTCCAAACCATAAAATTGTATTCAAATTTTTAAAAGAAAAGCTTTATATATTTATGTATTTTCTAAACTAAGTTCAACCGGTTGCTTGTTTTCAATGTCTTCTCTAGTTACTACTTAAGCATGTTCATATATATTCATTTGGCAGTTACAAATCACAGGTAAATTAAGTACAACTGTTGAATCGTGTTTATAAAGAAGGCACAAACCCTATTTAAATGTTAGCTAATTCAAATCTTTACATTGCATCACGCATTACAATGTTTAATTAATTATATACAAATATATACATGTATTTATGTCTACAAAAAAAAAAACAAAAGTATTCAAATATAGTATATGTATTCGTGAAAAATATAATTTTGTTTTTATTTTTTCTTTTAAACAAATTTAATTTAAACCTTAGTCTTAGTCAACAACATGCTTAGCATTGAGTTGCTTTCTGTTTACTCTGCGGATTCCTGCTGCTTTGTTGTTCGACGCTGGTCCATCCATTGTTGTAGGAACTTGTCGTACTCTCGCCGGCTACGGCAGAGAATAACCAGCGTGGAAGGTCGACAGCCGTATGACGCCAATTCCTCCATGCGCTTTTGCGTGGTCTTTAGGCTGTGACACAAAATACGAGGCACCTGAGCAATTTCGAATCGCGTGAATTTGGCTTCGTTAAGTAAATAGTCCAGCACCTCCTTGATCTTATAAATATAGATTATCAGTTAGACTTTTGAATGGACATTTAACTAACTAATTTACCTTGGTAACACGAACTGTGTGCACTTGCGGATGCCTGTCCATAATGGCCTTGGCTTCAGTTACGCTAAAGCCCAAACGATGCGCCAGATACTCCACGACTGAGGAGAATTGACCCAGCACCTGAAGCTCGTCCAGTGAAAGCTTCAGGGAACTGTGTAAAATCAACATCCATGATTATCAACATCAATATATACACTAGTCAGAAAACCTTATAATTTTAACAACTTTTATTAGTCAAGTCTTCTTTTTAAAAAAAAAAAAAATTTGGAAAGGTCGTTTAAATTCCGTTTCCTTAACCTATTAATTACCCATTGAAAAAATTTGAATTCACCTTTTATCCCCGATTTAAAAAAAAATATTTTGATGCAAAAAAATTCTTAAACAATTTTAAGAGTAATTGCAAAAATGCTTTTCAAAAGTATCTTCGCTAGTATTTTGTGATATTTTTAAAATTGCTAAAAAGCTACTTTTTGTGTGAAAAGTAGGAAAAATTGGTTATATAATAGTAATAGTAATTTTTAGCAATTTTAAAAAAATTACAAAAAAATACTAGTCAGGAGATTTTTGAAAAAAATTGTTGTTGTACGCATAGATTTTCTGGCTAGTGTTTTTTGATTTCCACTTACCGTTGCAATATGGGTTCTGGACAGCGCACCATCCAAGGCATTATCTTGTCCTTTTTGGCACGCTGGGCGCGCTCCAAGCGCAGCTCGACCGATTTGGGTGTATAGCGGAAAGCCCACAGATCCTTCAGTATGTTGATGGGCGATACATTGTAGTGAATCATGTGCTGCAGGTTCTTCTCAAACATGTCGTAGGGCATTTCCAGTATGAACAGACGTTTGGACAGATATTTGGTGACAATCTCCGGGCGAACTGCCAACTTCTCGCTTATATAGTAAACCCGATTCTTCTGGGACAAGTCTCCGGTTTCCGCATTCAAGGCACTCACAAGTTTGCGTAGTCGTGGAATCGTCAGGCGCAGAAAGGGCACAAAGTGATTAATGTCCTTCATTTTCATCGTTTTGATCAGCTTCAGCTTGAGCTCCATGCGTTCTGGAACGGATGCAACTTTTAATTTAAGCATCACTAAAAGTTTAATTCCCACTTACTATGATCTAGGGCCAGCAGCCATGGGTACTCCACAAAGCTTTGCTTGGTGACGCCTTCGAGTAGCAGTGTATCTAACGTTTGAATGAGGCTTCGATTTCGATGGAAGCGCTGCACTTGGTCGTCACTTACAATGCGCTGCACCTCGGCTTCGGTGAGACGGAATCGTTCGCGTAGCTCCGTAACCAAAACACTCATGCGACTGCCGGTTTCCAGATCTGCCCGGTACGGCACATAGTCGCTATCCGTCTCGTTGCCGATTTGTGACGCATGGCTAATAATTCTGGCCGATGTCGCCAGCGTCGGCTTCTTCAATATCGTGTTATCCTCATATTCGTATTGTGTAAACAGCGCACGACTCACTGTAGTTCTTATTAGGGGTGCTGTGTGTGTCTTTGAGTGCAGTTGCAATTTGCTAGCACTTTGAAAGCTGCGCAACAAACTTCGCAACATACTTAAGGTGTTTGTGGTGTTCTATTTGCAGTAAATGATAAATTAAACATCTATAAACAATTTGTAAGCGCTGAAAATATTTACCAAACAGCTGTTTAAAAAGCTGCCATTTTATTCGATATCTGCGCGATCTGGCAAGGCCATAAGTAGTCGATGACATTCGCATCAACATATCGATATAAAAATAAAATATCGTAATTGCAGAAACGCGCGCCCAAGAAAATGCAATTTTAAAATCGAAAAATATTTCGAAATAAAAATGTCAAGTTTATTTATGCAAGACTTTCCACACATATCATCGCTGCAGTGCTATGTGTGCATATACAACATGGCATGCGAATTGAAAAGGAAACAACAGCTGTTAATTGAGGAAGCCGCAAAGCAATCGAAGGTGCAACAATTTGAGATGTCCCAACCCACTGTGCAGTGTCGAGGATGCAAACTGCAATTTTACTGCAGCTTGGCGCATTTGGTCGCAGATCATGGACATCGCGATGTGTGCAAAGTGCTGACCGATCTGCAAATGTCTCAACAAATTGAGCATCCACTGCAGCTGAGTGGCGAAGTGAGTTTTGGACTGCGTAATTCCATTTCCCAACTGATGCTGGCGGTGCGAGTCAAACTGCGCCGACTGTTGACGCCTCGTGAGCGCCAGCTTATTGGCTATCCGGCCCACTGTGCGGTGTGCCATTGCCTGGACAAGCTGACCGCCTGCACTGGCTGTGCGGCCGTTGCCTACTGCTCGGAGGAGCATCGCAGCTGGGACTGCATCCGTCATACGCCGCAAGTGTGCCAGACATTGGCTTTCTACTACTCCCCCTTTCGGATGCTTGAGACCACGATCCAAATCAAAGACTTCAGGCAGCGCTGCGACTTGGCACGCAGTGATTTAGTCGCAGCAGTTCAGCTGGCAACAGGAATACGGGTGGACATGCGACCTTGGCGATCCATAGAGGACTACGAGCGATTTGCCGCCTGTTCCTTGTTCAGCGGCATTGGCAGCGTTTGCCTGGCATTGACTCACATTTCGTTTCTAGCAGCAGCGCATGAAATTGTCAGCGTTTATGTGGTGGGTGCCAGAGAGCAGCATCGGCGCTACTTCCAGGAAATGCATCTGAAGTTCTTCTTTCTGCAATACCCAACTGTGCGCCAGTTGGATCTGTACCTCATTGGACATCAACTGCAGCCGGATGCTAGCGAGGAAGTCTTGACGTTTGAGTTCCAGGTAAGTGGTAAACCAGAGATTTGGACTAATCTGATGCAATTTCCAATCCTTTACAGGGCTACAAGCGAACAGTTGTGAAGCGGACATTTTCCATAACTTTTGAGCGCTTTGCCAAGACGCATAAGGTGAACCCAGTGTTGATTATGATCTACAATCCCGATTTTGAAGATCTGGACAAGCTTACAGAGCGACTGGTGGAACGACGTTATCCACATGCTGTGCAGCAAGCAGACCACAATGATTACGACTGGCGTTCCTGCCTCTTGGAAACCCTGTATACCTATGGCGTACCCATTTGTATTACCTCGACCACTATGATTCAATCCCGGTCAAACATAACGTGTGTTAACTTGCTAGCCAAGACCTACGAAATAGCTGTTAAGTCTGCCTACAACTGCAGGGAGAATCCGTATCGCGGGATATTGCCACAGCGTAATCCTTGTCCAGTTAATACTGAAACCATAATCTATGATAACAACTATTTGGAAGTGATTTTCACAAGTAAAACGTACTGAAGGTATTATATAGGGAAAGAACCTTTTAATTTTAGTTTAATTTAATTTTTGTTTTTTTTGGTGAACTTGTACTTGACCAACTGTTTAAAGCAGCTTGCCTGTATATGTTAAATATATTCCTTGTTTTTTTTTTTAATATTAATATCATTTACTTAAACTTGTTTATGTCTACAAAATAAAACATTTGATTTTTAAGTTTTGTAATTGAATTTATTGCAAAAAAGAAATACTGTTTTTCAACTATGGTATGTGATCAACTGTAAAATCAACTTGTAACATGAAATATATATCACAATGATTCCATTAGCCTTCAAATGGACCAATAAACAAAACAATTCGGAAATCAAAAATGTTAGAAGCAATTTGACAAATACGGTAACCAAATCATTTACTCCACATCGATGTCCTTGGTGACGCGGCCCACCCAATAAACGAATCCGGTTTGGACCACAGTAGCCATAAACTTGACATTGCCCTTGTAGCCAGCTGGTGGGATCCAATCAAAAGTCAGACCGCTCAACGGACTGCCCTTGGTCGCCTTTAGATGGGTCAGGGTATCCTGCAATAATTTAATTTTGATATTAGATACGTGCTTTGGTCAGGGGATTACACGAAACTCACCTGAGGTCCCGAGCAGTCCAACGTCTGGGAGTGCTGAGTGTCCACAACCTGGAACTTTCCGACAACACGATTCTGGCCATCGCGCGCCTGAATAATGAAGCCCAAGAAGTCATCGCCACCCAAGGTGAGGGTCAGCTTTTGATCTCCGCGCACATGCGATGGGCCAGAGAAGCTATATGGCGGCTTCTTGGTCTGCAACTCGGCTCCGTGCTGCGGTGTCAGATCGCGACAGGCAGCCTTGGGTGCGCCCTCGGAGTAGGCGTGGGCACTGACAGCCAAACAGGCAGCAATCAACAGCAAACGGAACATTGGGCCTGAAAGTTTAATATCGAAATATACAATTTTAAGCGAACTTCGTATCTGTAGATCCCCTTTAAAATTTAAGCTCAGATTCAAAGACATTTTCAAAGAGAGATATCTTGAATTCCTTTTTCATTGGGAAAATGTATCTTTTGATTACTTCTCCAATTTTATTGAATATTTCAGCAGCCACATTTAAGTTGAATTGAATAAATCACATTTTAGTAGTATTTTTCTAATTTCTAACAAAAAATTATACTTCAAATATTTAAGATCGATTTTAAAACTTTAATTTTTTTTGGTATATCTCGGTTCACTTAAATCCAGGGTATCAAACTGAAACAAATATCTTTGGCTATCGGTTTCGTAACGATTACTGGATTTTTGTATGTCTTGCTAAATTACTAATTGAAATTTAAAAATATGTTAATTCTTAAACAAATTTAATTTAATTTATTTAAAATATAAAATTCATTTAATGAGTTTAATTCAGGGATTAAAACCGAAACGAATATCGGACTCAGTTACTGTTTCGGTTATATTCGCATTTAGGTTTTCGGTAATCGATTACGCAAAATATTTGAATAAAGGTTTCGTAACGGTGAACCTGTTTTTGTATGTTTCGGATTTGAAATACCGGTATGGTTTTGGTTCACAAAAAAAATTTCTTAATGTTTCATTCACACATTTATTTTACATATTCTTCAGTTTGATGTAGTTTAGTTACATTTTAATAATTTAAAATTTATTTTACTTGCGCTTATTCAGTGCTATGAAAATTCGATCATGAATATCACAAATAAAAATTTAAAATTAGAAATAAGAAAAAGAAAATTACAATAAAAAATCAAAATTAAAAATAATATTTTTTTTTTTGGATGTATGAAAAGCCGAAATTAATCCTTTTTAATGAAACAGTTAATAAATTGTAATTTCGGTTTACAGAGTTTCGGTTTAAGGTTTTACGGTTTTAAATTTCAAATGGTTATTACCTGTTAAAAATTACAGTTTGGGTTTGGGTTTTAATCACGGGCTTAATTTATAACTTTAATTCAATTTTATGCTTGATTTTTTCGATTCGAATAACTTCGTTTTCGATATAATAAAATATTTTTGTTTTAGTTCTGAGCTACGATAGCCAAATTTAATCGGTTAGTACCTTTTAAAGGGTGCAGTTACAGATTTAATCCTTGCTCTCAAAATTATAAAATTAAAAATAAAATTTACAAACACTATTATCAAATTCAAATAGCCGTTAAATTTTTGTTTTAATTTGCAATCGCGCTTGCATCGACTAATTACTCAATTAGCATTGACGCTGAAGTGCGTTTAATTAATAAATAGTATAAATATATACATATATATATTTTTTGTTCATTTGTTTGTTTCTTTTTTTTGTTGCCCTTGGCCAGCTTAAGATTGTCATCGGTTGTTTGTCTAATGGCAGAGTTAAAAGCGTTATTTATATACCCTGTTCTCATTGAAAATTCATAAAACGGGGTATACAACAATCTGCATATTTGTATAATGTAAATAAAAAGCTCGAACTGGAAACCAGATGCAGTTTTTTAATGAACCTCTGCAGTTGGCTTAGCCTTGATTTAATGAACCTGATGCCATATGTTAAGAAATTTTATTTGAATACCGGTAAAGTGTTCTTAAATCTTCTCGTAATATTTAAGAATTCTCCCACGTTTTGAACATAAATCTCTTTGGACAGTGCGTTGACAAATTTATGCATGTCAATTTATATGCTGTCGTACAAAATGTGTAACAAAATAATTATTAACTTGGCCAAATGCCATTTGCATGTTGGTTAAAAACTTTTTTATGTAAAAAGAAAAATTAATCAGTAAACTGGTTGTCGGGCTATAAGAAATTCGAAAACCCGTTTAGAGTACAATTCCAGGGAACTGCGCTTCATCCAACTTTAACTGATAGTTGCGATCGTGTTTGGAACAAGAAATCATATATTTAATTGTCAACTGTAAGAGCACATTATTTCCTGAAACATAGAAATCGTGTGCTTCACTCAAGTTTATTCACTTCAAGTTCAAGGCGACAAGTTTCAAAGTCTCTGATCGAATGATAGATCGCAAAGCATTTAATTCACACGCCGACGCAGTCGGGCATTAAATTGGTAAAGCATTCTCTCAAAGACCTTGTCGATGCTCAAAAGACCAAAGACCCAAGAGAAACATACCTACATATGTACATTGTACATATAATCTAAATGTCAAGCCAGTTTGTCAGGGTACTCAAAGGCAAGCCTCAAATTTCGAATGCACACGCATATAAAAAAGTATCTTGTTATATGTTAAAGTTCAGCATTGGTTAAGTTGTCATAACTACAACTTATTGAAAATAGATAAAATGGGGTATAACACTGAGTTTTAACTGAAAATTTAAGACGAGTCTATAGAGAAAGAGAGTTTCTTTAAATATGCTCGATTACCTATCTGTCCTTTTGGCACAAAAACATTTAATTGTAGTTTTGCTTAAGCTCTCTTTTCATTTGAAATATGGCATTATATTTTTAATTTTATTCGAGAAAGCATTGTTTGTTTCTTAAATAAATAAGAAAATTGCAGATCAGTACAAGTAGAAAAGTTTCTTTCTAGCCGTCCTCATTAAAAGTATCTAGGATAAATATTAAGAGCACCTATAAAGCTATTTTAATATTAGAGGGTATTTGTTAGTCAAAAACTAACAAACTATTGTGTTCTCATTGGTGTCTTTCTTGTTTTTAGTGTACGAGTATTTACTATATTTATGGCACTGTGCTAAACCGGTTACTTTATTTGTTTAAATAAAATCCCATCGGTTTTTTTTTTGGCGTATTTCTTTGGCCACAAAACCTCAATTATCGAGTTTTGTAATGCTACGAAAATTATGCAGTTGTTTTTTTTTTAAATTTTTATTTTTATGTTGGGTCGCTCAAGCTTGAAGCACGCTTTGAGATTAATATTTAAAAAAAATTGTAATCATTGTTTAATACGCAACACGCAACATTTAAATGAGAAAAACTTGCATAACAATCTATTATCAAAATAAATACAATGATATCCATTGTCAGTTGTGAACAAACAATGTTAGCTTTAGTTTATTCCTGGCCGATGCAACGAATTTAATTTCTTGATTTGCATACTAATAATGGGAAAATTTAAAAGTTCCAAGCCGATAATCCGATAATATAACTATTCAAGTATAGTTTAACTCCTTTGGCATATAAACTTTAAGTTTAAGGGCACAACACGTTACTTGGATGAAATATTACCTACCACTTAAGGATTAAACCACACGGCACAAAAGAAAAACTTGAAATGAGCTGAAAATTCTACAACAGCTCGCTATTTATACTAAAAACTTAAAGCCATCGATAAGCCGGTCCACCCAAGCTACAATAAACAATAGCTTTACAAAGACCGGTCGGAGATTTTGAGCTTTGGCCAAAAGCTAACAGATCGCCAAGAGCAAATAATAAAAGCTGTAAAATCAATGCTCAGCGCAGCTAAATGAAAATTATTTAACACATCGATGCAGGAATATATTCCCTTATAATACGAGTAGTGGCCACATTTTTTATAAATACTGTTATAACGTTGACTCATAATTGTTTACGCTGAGCAACAGCAAATGTCAACAAATTAGCAGAATTATCGAGTCAATTCAATTACCTGCACATAAAAATTACTCTAATAAATGTCACGCCTTTCAATTGGAAAGTTTAGTCTAACATTTCAGAGTCTGTTCGGTGTAAGGTGCGAAAATGCAAATTTATTAAGTTGAAGGACCTTGAAATAGAGCAAATAATATATGTATAATGTATCGCTCATGTACTACTTGAATGATATAGATTAAACAAGTTTTTAAGATTTTGAATTGCATTTAAAACTAGAGTGCTTTTGACTCTCACATTAAAAGTATTCAGAAATTATTGTGATCTTTTTGCACTTTATAGTAAAACAGACCATGAGGAATTTATCTGCAACATTAGCTTTTCATTTTTTTTTCTTAGTTATTAGTCTTGCATAATATGAGGAAAAAAAGAAAACAAACTTAAAGGAATCTTGCTATCAAATTTACCAAAAGATAATCTCAGTAGCCTTTGCTTGAAAGAAAAATTTATTAATTTGTTCGCTTCTTAAATTCATTTCTAATATGGGAGCAGAGCAATCGGCATTGTTGGTCTGCACGCAAACTGGTAAACCGGAGTCGCCTCTACGGCTCCACAATGCAGAACAATTCTTTCAGAATTACTTTGATAGAATGGCGGAACCTCGAACAGGACCCGTAACTGAAGCTCTGCTGCATTTAATATTAAATGGACATCGGCATACTTTGGGTGGGTTCACAAATGAGAAAATTAATAAACTAACTTCTTAAATTCAATCTATACAGAGGAAAAGAAGGAGAATAGCTGGACTGAACTTTTGGAGCAAGATTCGGGCTATGAGAATGATGAGCTGGAAGTGCCGGAGTTGGAAGAGACCAGTGATGATGAACAACAGCAAAAAATGGATATTGCATTTCAAGAAAACGAATCAGTTGATTTATTTAATAGTGATATTAGCATAGAGTCCACTTCTCATACTGTTAATCCGCATAGTGAATTTGAGCAGATTCCTATGGAGTTGGATCCAATTCGGTTGTTTAGTATGGACGATCCTAGGCTGGAATTTCCTCAAGAGTTCAGCAAACGAGTGTCAGATTCAAGTGACGAGGAGGATTTTTAAGGCAGATTTATCGAATTTTACATAAATTAAAACTTTATGTACAAGAAGTCTAATTATAAAATCCTACTTAAAATTAACTTTTTTTAGTTTAAGCGATTTGATCGGCCTTACGAGGCCCCGTCGCTCCTCGCGGTGCTTTTTCAATTCCGCTTCTCGTTTCTTGGCGTAATTCTGTGACTTCTTCTCCCGGTTCACTTCGAATGTCATTTGTCGATTGCCGAGTGAACGGCCCACGTTGGTTACTTGACCCTCCAGGTTGGACATGACGCGCACTCGATCCTGCAGACTGACCTGCTTGATGCGTCGTTGCAGCTCACTGCTGCCTTGATCTTTGTCAATAGCCGTAAGCTTAAAGTTCGGCACAACTGTGGGCGGTTTGTTAATGTTGACATTGGCCAGTGGTGAGACATAGTCATCTGGTCCATCTGGCTCTTCGTCTTCGTTCTCTGCTTGCTGCTCCTCTTCATCCTGTTGAATCTTGACCTGCTTGTAGGCCTGCTTCATTTCCTTGACATACTCTCGCCGGTCCTCATCGTCTGAGGACGCCTCATCGCCACTGCTGTTCTCGGCATCGCTCTTCTCGAAGCCAAACAGATCCTCATCGTTGTCGCTGTCCTCGCGCGCATTCGCCTCATCCGCGTGCAATTCTGCGACGGGTGCAACCTCGACGCGTTGCCTGAGCTGCTTGGCCTTCGACTTGTCCAGGCGATTGAGCACTGGGGCCAGCAAGCGGTACTCCTCAGCCTCTTTGCTAACTGCAAAGTCGGTGTTCTCGAACATTGCCTTGAAGCGTGAATCCTGCAGCAGACTCGGCATATTGCGCTGCTTGGCACTATTGGAGGGATTTGCTTCCTCGTCCATAATCTTAAGTGCCAGTTCTTTGTTGACCTTTGGCAGCTTGGACTCAATTTGCAAACGTGACTTGCGTTCACTTTCGATCTCCTGCCGAACTTTCTCCTTGCGGAACCGATCAAATGCAAATGGCTCCACAACCGCCTTGGCCTTGTTATACAGTCGCACATTCATGAAGTAGCTGCAGTGGAACAATCCAGTTAATCAGAGTTATTCATGGATATATTCAATGACTCACCCATGCATGTAGCCCTTTAGTAGATTGCTGCCGATGAGATGCTCCAAGCCCAGTTCGGCAAGTTCCTTTTGTGTGATAAACTGATAATCATCGAAAACGTTTTCGACCACCTCCGATTCAATCTCTTCGGTAAGATTATCGAGGAAGGAGCACCAACGAGGTGCTGGTCCCATGGCAGGTACGTAATATGTCAACATCTTGACATCCTCTTGCGCCAGAAAGAACATTCCGGAGTCCGGAATAGTGCAGAAGTCATTAAAGGATGTGGTGGACTCGACATAGGCTATTTGCTTGCCTGTCTGCTCGTCCCACAATTTCAAAGTGGCCTCGTCCAAGCTGTAAACAGCATTCTGTGACGGATTGAAAGCTAATCGCTTGATTGGCAAATTGTTTAGATGATTTTTGATAAGCAACGGTTGTCGGGCACGTATATCATACAGCAAGACATGTCCAGAGGCTGTGCCAACTCCCATGTGGAGTCCATTACGATATTTGAGTGACGTGACGGAGGGAAACTCTTTGACTCCTGGCAGTTTCATGGCCACATCCAAGGTGGCGCAACGCTGTTTGGTGCGCGGATCCCAGGCCTCGACGGTGCCCTCTTTGGTGCCCACTACCAGCAAATGATGCTCCGGATTCACTTCGCAGGCATTCAAGCAGCTGGCGTCCGATTCATAGGGTTGCAGAAACTGACCTCGCTCCAAATTCAGTCGATAAATGTCCTGCAGAACAGTAATGCCAAACTGAAGTCGCATTCACAATCAACGAGTGAATTTACTCACCCTGCCGACGCCGACAATAAACATATCACAGCTGGGCTTATGATACTTCATGTCGCGGCCGAAGCGTGGAATACGCAGCCTGTAGTGTCGTCCGTGTGCTGCGTGGATTTCCACATAGCGATCGCACTGGAGAAACACCATTTTGCTGTAATCATCACTGATCACCTCGAATGTGGTCACCTCCGAGTCGAAGCAACGCTCAAATTTGATGGACAAATTGGAGACCTCAAAGCATTTCACACGCGGCTTGTACGTGCCCGTCGCCAGGATAAACTGTTGATCCGGACTCATGCGTATGCTCGTGCACACGCCGGGCATATCAAAGTCCTGTATCAGCTCGATTTGGCGGCGGGAATCCACCTTCTTCATCAGCTGCGATCGCTTGCGCCGATCGGTGAGCCACTTTTAAAAAGATATGCGTTAATTGAGTCACCCGCCATGTGGAAATGCATTCACTTACATCTGGCACCGATTTACCGGCGCTCAAGTTGTAGATTTTCACATCGTTTACTTCGTTGACAAACATTACTGCATTTTAAAAAATCACGTATAAACAAAAAGCAGAACAACACGTGCGGTACTACTGTGTTGGGCAAGAACAATTAATTTCCAGATGTTTACAGCACTAACTTTAAGTGCTGTACAGCTGTTGAACGCAAAGTATTTTACAGCACTGAATCAACCAGTCTGGCATCACCGGTATAACTCGTCGCTAAAATTGCAAACAAGAAAAACGCAAAAGAAATTTTGCTGCAGCTACAATCTTTTCATATTGTTATTATTAGTGCTTCATATCTGCCCGCATATTTATGCTTGTGCTTGATTCGAAATAGGCACATAATTGTGCTTTCGTCGGCAGTGTGTAATTGAAGAAATAAATAAACAACGATATACACATACACACATACAGTCACATATTGACACCCCCCTCAAGCCCCGTGCTCGCTGCTGTCTTCGTACTACATTCCTGCTCCCTAGTTCAACCTAAAATAAAGAAAAAAACGGTGAGTAATATGTTGTTTCGTTGCTTTTAAGCCAATTAAAAGACGCTATAGATTTTATTACGTTACAAACAAAAAGCTCAAAGCTATGTGCATGTAGTGGTGTGAGAGAGAGAGGTCGACAAAGAAAGGGGCGTCGATTTCTTAGCAGAGTCCCGTAATGACAACTTTCCCTTGTAATACAGAAATTACTCGCTGTATTGTTGTTGCTTTTGTTACGGTTGTAGGGCCACCCGTTTTACTCCCCCCCGCCTTGCCATAGTCTACACCCCTAAATTCTGTTGCTGTTGGTTAAGTCGTCTGCCTGGTCACGCCTTGTGTTTATTTTATCAAATAACTGTGCTTAGGCATGCCACAGGGAATTTATACCCACACACACACACATGCAAATATTATAAATTATTATTATTTTTTGCATTTATTTGTAAACTCATTATCTCTGAGTTCTATGCGCAGCAGACTTTTTAAGCTCCAGCTTATTCATTTAATCTAGCATTTTTCTGAGTCAACCTTCAGAGAAACGATTTCCTTAGCGTTCCACCAGCTTTCATTCATTGTTCGGTGATTGTCTGATAAGAGACCTAGTATATATTAACTGATTGCAAACAAAAACCAAGCTATTAGAATAATTGCTTAAACTAAACAACTATGATAATCTAACTCTATTTACGGCTGAAATAAATATCAACTTTATGGCATTCTGTAAATACTCAATTATTTACTTAAAAATTATGTTTTTTGGCTAAACTAATTGAATTCTCGTGACAGTTCCTTAGCTTACTAAAAACAATATTTTGGATTTTCAGAAACTATGATAAATTAAAAAAGTGATAAATTTATTACACTGTAGCTAGTGAGTGAACTTTTTACTCTTGTCTCTTTTGCCACTGTTAAAAATAAATTTAACAATTTTAAATCATTTTTATTTCTTTATTTACATTAAAAATCTGTTCTACAGAGCCACCGGACCAAGAAAAATTACAACCGTTTACAACCAATACCAATCTCATTGTGAGCATATTTCTTTAGATACTTTTAACAGTCTGGCAACCTTTCTCTATTTATAATTTTGTCTCAATACGACAAATTTTGGTGTGTTTGGTGTGATAAATATATCACTTTATCATTTAACACAAATATCAGAGTTTCTGAATACCCTAAATATTATCTTTACAAGTGATATCGATTCCAACTAAGAAATTCGATATGTTTATGGGTTTCGAGATGAATCTGTGCTCTATGGTTTCCAAATTGTTTATCTCTTCGTTGATTATGAAATTCTTAAATTTATCACTGTTTCAGTCATAACAACAAAATCTAAACACTTTTACGATCGGTAAAGATCAATGCAGTAATTCGATATGTACACTTTAATAAACGAAGTCCAACTGACTAAGTGAGGGGTAAACCCAAAGATAAAAGAGCGACAGGAACTCTTTAAACAACTGTTTTCTTTTCAACACAGTACACAAACAAACTTAACTGCTGTTTAAACATGAACCACAATTGGGGGCAGAACTGCAAAAACACGTTGGCGACATGCCACAAAAGACGACAAGAGCCAGAACCAAACGACGCTCGAATCAAATTAATGCAGCGTTACAATTTCTTGATAACAAGTCGTACTCTTTTACACATGTTTTATATTTAAATAAAAGAAACTTGGCAGTAGCAGTTTTGAGTGTTGGGTCGCCAAATGGGCAGCAAAATGGATCGAAAAGGGCATAAAATATGTCGCGTTGTTAATAAGCTTTATGATCGCTTTGACACCTTTTTAGAAAAATGTGGGAAAAAGAAGCTAAGGAATTTTTGCATAAAAAACATTAATACTATCGTCAACAGGTCCCAATATGACTGCTGCACCTTATAACTACAACTATATCTTTAAGTACATTATCATTGGTGACATGGGCGTGGGCAAATCCTGTCTGCTGCATCAGTTTACCGAGAAGAAATGTAAGTATTTATCATAACAATTTCATTATGGAGTTGTTACATCTTTTTCCATGCTTAGTTATGGCCAACTGTCCGCACACAATTGGCGTCGAGTTTGGAACACGCATCATCGAAGTCGACGACAAGAAAATCAAGCTACAAATTTGGGATACGGCCGGACAGGAACGTTTCCGTGCCGTAACTAGGTCATATTATCGCGGTGCTGCGGGTGCTCTGATGGTCTACGACATAACCAGACGGTAAGTCATTTAAAGCAAGCAAAAAACCATTTGTTTAACTTATTCTTATAATTATAATCTGTGCAGCTCGACGTATAATCACTTGAGCAGCTGGCTGACCGATACGCGAAATCTCACAAATCCCAGCACTGTGATCTTTCTCATTGGCAACAAATCCGATTTGGAGAGCACACGGGAGGTAACCTACGAAGAGGCCAAAGAGTTTGCCGATGAGAATGGTCTCATGTTTTTGGAAGCCAGCGCAATGACGTAAGTGTGTGTAATCTAATTAAAATGAATAATAATCGTCTGAGCATAATTTAAACAGTGGCCAAAATGTGGAGGAGGCATTTCTTGAAACCGCACGCAAGATCTATCAGAATATACAGGAGGGTCGCCTCGATCTGAATGCGTCCGAATCGGGGGTGCAGCATCGACCGTCGCAGCCGTCGCGACCAAGTCTCAGCAGCGATGCGACGCATGTCAAGGATCAGTGCTCGTGTTAAATTTATCAACTTTATACTATACACGCATAGATATAAAAATCCAACATTTATTTTTAGTCCAACTCGTAATCATATTGATTTCTTATCTATCTAAAACAAATCTTGCAAATAATATGCAAATAACAAATAAAATAACACTATGTATCTAGTTAAATGATTGGATTAGGTAAAAAAAACAAAATGTAAACAAAAACCAAAATTATATAGCGTCCCCCATATGACAAGCAACATTCAAGTATCTTAGTAAGTTAAGCATAAAATTTGAATATTTGTATTGAATTGTTGCATTACTTCTCATCGATCGTTGGCACTGCTATGAAACTGTTTTGATATTTAGAAAATGAAGAAAAACAAAAAATACAAAAAACCAAATGAAAATGTTGGATGATAGCAAATATGTTTCTCATTTCAATACTTTATGATCTAAAACATTTCATGTATTTTTTTGTTCTTTACACCACAATTTATTAGTAATAATCTGTATATATTATAATATGTATTCTCTATTCTCATTTTGTTAAATGTTGTGTAATGTAAACGTGTATAATTTGAAGGTAAACACTGTTATATGAATATTAAAGACGTATTTAACGCATTATTGCTATAGGAAATAAAGAAACAATATTTATAAAACCTTAGAATTACTGCGTATTCATTTTCAAAATTCAAAACAAGACTGAATTTGTGCGCCATGCTATTAGACGTGGTAACAAGTGGCAACGCTGCAATGCCATCGATAGCTGCACTATCGATATCCGCACAAGTATTCAAATTAATTGAATTTAATTAAGCCAACAAAAAATATTGTCGACACCGCATAAAATCCGGTTTCTTTAGCCAGTGCAGTGATGAAATGTCTGTTGATGGGCAAGCAACCATACGCTGACACCAATACGCACACACACACATCCGCACATGATGCAAATAAAGCGTCTCCTATGCAAATCCTGCTCCCTGGGCTCGCTCCTCATCGCTGGCGTCTGGCTGCTGGCTTTGTTTGTCTACCTGCACATGCTGCGAGGCTCCATTTCGGCGGCTGGTTGGCGCTTCAGCAGCGACGCCAATGCGACACCTCGGCCCGAGTTGAGTTGGGCGCAGGTCACCAGCGGCTGTTCCCCTGAAGTTGCGAACGCCACGCGATCCTCGCTCGAGTTGTCAGCGGGCAAGGCGGGAGGGGAGTTCGATCTGTTGGGCGTGGTGCGCAACAAGCAGGATAAGTACGTACGCGACATTGGCTACAAGCATCATGCGTTCAACGCGCTGGTTTCCAACAACATTGGACTCTTCCGCGACTTGCCCGACACGCGGCACAAGGTGTGCGAGCGGGCGGAGACCAAGGAGACGGAGCAACTGCCGCAGGCGTCGGTCATAATGTGTTTCTACAACGAGCACAAAATGACGCTGATGCGTTCGATTAAGACGGTGCTGGAGCGCACGCCGGAGTACCTGCTGAAGGAGATTATCCTGGTGGACGACAACAGCGACTTGCCGGAACTGGAGTTCCATCTGCTGGCCGATCTGCACGCCCGCCTTAAGTACGACAACCTGCGCTACGTGCGCAACGAGCGGCGTGAGGGTCTGATCCGTTCCCGCGTCATTGGATCCCGCGACGCGACTGGTGACGTCTTGGTCTTCCTGGACTCGCACATCGAGGTGAACCGCCAGTGGCTGGAGCCGCTGCTGCGACTGGTCAAGGCGGAGAATGCGACACTGGCGGTGCCCGTGATTGATCTCATCAATGCGGACACCTTCGAGTACACGCCCAGTCCGCTGGTGCGCGGCGGCTTCAACTGGGGCCTCCACTTTCGCTGGGAGCACCTGCCGGAAGGGACGCTCAAGGTGCCCGATGACTTCAAGGGACCCTTCCGATCACCCACCATGGCGGGCGGCCTGTTCGCCGTGAGTCGCCTGTACTTCCAGCACATTGGCGAGTACGACATGGCCATGGACATTTGGGGCGGCGAGAACATTGAGATCTCGTTTCGCGCCTGGCAGTGCGGAGGCGCCATCAAGATTGTGCCCTGCTCCCGCGTTGGCCACATCTTTCGCAAGCGACGTCCCTACACGGCGCCCGATGGCGCCAACACCATGTTGAAGAATTCGCTGCGCTTGGCCCACGTCTGGATGGACAAGTACAAGGACTACTATCTGAAGCACGAGAAGGTGCCCAAGGACTACGACTACGGGGACATTAGTGAACGCCTGCAGCTGCGCGAGCGTCTGCATTGCCGCGACTTTGACTGGTACCTCAAGAATGTCTATCCCGAGCTGCGCGTGCCGGGCGAGGAGTCCAAGAAGTCGGAGTCGGCGCCCGTCTTCCAGCCGTGGCATTCGCGCAAGCGCAACTACCTCGACTCGTTCCAGCTGCGGCTCAGTGGCACCCAACTGTGCGCCGCCGTGGTCGCTCCCAAGGTCAAGGGCTTCTGGAGGAAGGGCAGCACCTTGACGCTGCAGCTGTGCCGGCCGCGTGCCCCCAATCAGACGTGGTACGAGACGGAGAAGTCCGAGATCATCCTGGACAAACTGCTGTGCCTGGAGGCGGCGTCCGACGCGCTCGTCGTGATCAACAAGTGCCACGAGATGCTCGGCGACCAGCAATGGCGGCACACGCGCAACGCCGACAGTCCCGTCTACAACATGGCCAAGGGCACCTGTCTGCGGGCCTCGTCAGCCGAAGTCGGTGCCGGGATCAGTCTGGACTTGTGCTCCAAGGCAGGCGGCGTCGGAGGTGCCTGGGACATTGTACTGATAGAGCAGCAGGGCAAGAAGCAGCAGGAGAAGGAGAAGGCAAAGCCCGATAGGCAGCTGTGAGCGACCTTAGTTCGTAGGGCAATATTAGACTGATTGTTAGGGTGCACTTACACTAGTTGACAAGCTGGTCAACTCAGTCAACTCTTGTGTAAACGGTAATGAGATACTGAGATGAAATTGACAAGCTTGTCAACTAGTGTAAAGGCGCCCTTAGTCTCTAAGATAAAAGGTGTTTAATTTAGTCGGTACTTTTGCACAAAGTGACAATAGCTAAGGCAGTCGATGCATGTATTGTAAAACAAACATTGTAAAGTATTACAAATGTCAATTTTTTTTTATTTACGCACAATTTCTGCACTGCAGTTACTTAAGTATTTTGTTTAAAGAAATGTAAAAAAGATTAATCTGCGGGATTCCCGAAACCTATTCGTTTCATTTATCTTTCTTCGATCAGCTGTTTCCTTTCCAAAAGCGCCAGCCTCAGTCATGATGAAACTATATAAAGGTGAGGTATTCGCTCCCTCTCGGAGCGAATCTGTCCGAGAGAGACGACAGAGATAGATATATAGAAAACTTTTTTTTTTTTTGGTTTTCTATACTCTACTCATTTTCCTTTTGAGTGCTGTGTAATGTATTTGTTATTGCATTTATCGACATGTGTCTCTTCTTAATATCACTGGGAACGGGGCACGGGTAATTTTTCACAGTATTTGACACAAACCGCTTACAAGGACGTTTGTTTTTGTACTGACAACCATCGCCCCAATACATCACCTTTATATAATTTCATCATGGTCTCAGTGGGATTGTCCATAAAATATCGATGTATCGATAATATATTTTTATTATTTATGTGTGCCCGCCATTTTAGTCGAGTCCGAGCGCATGATCAGTAGACTGAACAAAAAGTTTTAGATTGTGGAACTTTGGCTATTACAATAGCTAATAGCGAAATATTATTGTTGATAACGAATTGTATTTATTTTTACTTTTATAATACCTAAATTAATGCCAATTTCAAATTTCTATTTGGAATTTTGTATAAAAATTTATAATTTAACACACTATCGAAAACTATCGATAGTTATCGATGGTTTGACAAATAATATCGTTGACTATCGATGGTGCCGACTATCGATAGTTCTCCACCTCTAGTGTAAGTGTCATTCCAAAACAAACAGAGGCACAGCTGATTTGTTAATCGCGCTTACCAACACTGCTTAATCGCGTCGTTTTTTGTTGAGTGGCGCGTAAATTGGCAAATTGTTTAAAAGCACTTTAATAAAACAGCTAATATACCAACAATGGAAGGAAAATCAGTGGTTAGCAGGCAGGAGCCGGTGCTGCATATGGGTGAGCATATTTGGGCAGCATAAATTGAGTTTATTTCACACCAAGAATCGATTTGCTCAATAGATAAAAATGCGCGTCGCAATTTCATCAAGTTCCACAACAAGTTGGGCGAGGTGAGTTGCAATTGATCATGCATGTAAACGAAGATAATTTGCATAGCCATGTGTATTTGCCCAGAAACCCAGTTCGACGGTGCGGTTCTACGATCAAGCCGATTGCTATACGGTCCACGGCAGCGACGACTGCGAACAGGTCGCAAAGATTGTGTACAAATCCACGGCGTATGTTCACGTGCTCCTGCCGGACGATAAAACCGAGACGCTGCAGTATGTGGCGCTGTCCAAGGCCAACTTTGACCTGGCCGTCCGGGAGTTGCTGCTGGTGCGCAACTTCCGCGTCGAGGTCTATGTGAAGGGAGCGGCAACTGAATGGCAACTGGAATACCGCGGATCGCCGGGAAATCTGCTGCAGTTCGAGGACATACTGTTTGCCAACAAGGAGATCCTGGTGGGCAACAGCATCATCTCGCTGATGGTTAAACTGGAGGCTGGCACACAGAGACGTGTGGGCGTGGCTGCAGTCGAGCAGAACGATTGCACATTCCAATTGCTCGAATTCGTGGACGATGACTTCTTTACGGAACTGGAGGCCACGGTGGTTCTCTTGGGTCCCAAAGAGTGTCTGTTGCCATCGGCTGATGGTGAATACGCCGCTGTCAAGGCGCTGCTCGAGCGCAACGGAGTCATGATAACGGTGCCCAAGAAAGGCAGCGCCGCCGAACGCAACGATCTGCTCCAGGACCTGAATCGCCTGGTGCGCTTTGCCAAGGGACAGCAGGAGGATGCCAATGGGCTCAAGGAGCTGCAAATGCAACTGGCCGCTGAAGCGCTTCGGGTGGCAATCAAATACTTGGATTTGGTCAATGATGCGGGCAATTTGGGGCACTACGAGCTTAAGCAGTTGGATCTAAAGCGGTAAGTTAATATTTGTTATAAATCTATATATATATATATATACATAAAATTCACTGACACATCAACTTGTAGTCCAAACGGTAAGAGATAGAAAGCTGAAATTTTCACACACAACGTTTTGGAAATTGCTTAGTATGAACAACTTTTTTGTTTCTTTGAATATCTCAACTAAACGCACAGATTATATGTTTGAGACTGTCTCTTACATTCTGACCAAATTTGGACAAAGTCTGATGACTATATCATACAGCTGTCATAGGAACAATCGGATGCAAATTAACCTTTAGAATCAAAAACTCTGCTGTTGTATGAGATATCCTAACAAAACTCACAGACTATCTCCACTTGCTATATTTTGACTTTTCCTCAAATTTAGCTTTATCCCTCAAAATTTAGCTTTTTTCTCGCCAAATAACTAAATCTGACTTTTAGCCAAAGTTCAATTGCAAGGAAGAAACATTAAAACCGCGGATAGTGGAAGTTAAATATGTACGTTTTCTTACAAAACATTTTCTATTATAAGAGGGCGGAGCCCCCTAGTATTATATAAATTTGTTAAACCGGACAACAAACGACCTTCTTTTAAATTTTTAAAGAGGGCGGAACCCCCTAGTCTGATATACATTTTTTTAATCCATATGCTCTACAGCTTTGTGCATTTGGACTCGGCCGCTGTGGCCGCTCTCAACATCATGCCCAAGTCGGGAACACACCCATCAATGCCCTCGTATCGCTGGCAGAGCATTCTGGGCGTGCTGGACCACTGTCGAACCCCGCAGGGGCATCGCCTCATGGCACAGTGGGTGAAGCAGCCGCTGCGCAGTTGCGAGATTCTCAACGATCGGCACAATATCGTGCAGTGCTTTTTGGAGTCGCCGGAGACGCTGGACATGCTGAGTCTGGACTATCTGAAGCGCATACCGGATATTCTGATGCTCACCAAGAAGCTAATGCGTCGCAAGGCCAATTTACAAGATCTTTTCCGGATTTACCAGGTCATATTGCGCACACCCAAGATACTGCAGCTGCTCTTGGATCTGGGGAACAGCACAGTCCAGAGTGTGTTGTGTGCGCCCTTTAAGGGCTGCCTGGAGGATTTAATTGGGCTCAAGCAAATGGTCGAGCAGGTGATGGACTTTGAGGCCATTGAAAAGGGCGAGTACTTGGTGAAGGCATCGTTTGACAGTCGCCTCATGGAGCTGCAACACACAATGACAGAGTTGTACAACAAAATGGAAAGGCTCCAGAGCAAGTGCTGTGATGAACTCGACCTGGATAGCAAGCTGGTCAAGCTGGAGAATGTGGCGAAGCTAGGCTATCACTTTCGCACCACGATCAAAGATGACTCTGTGCTGCGCAAGAACAAGAACTACCGAGTTGTGGACGTCATCAAGGGCGGCGTGCGCTTCACCTCCGATAAGCTGGAAAGCTATGCGGATGAGTTTGCCAACTGCCGAATACGTTACGAGGAACAGCAGCAGTCCATTGTGGAGGAGATTATCCAGGTGGCTGTGGGCTATGCAGCGCCGCTTACCTGCCTGAACAATGATCTCGCCCAGCTGGATTGTCTGGTCAGTTTTGCCACAGCTGCTCGTTGCGCCCCAACGCCCTATGTGCGCCCCAAGATGCTGCCCGAGGGTGCTGGTCAATTGAGACTCGATGACGTTCGTCATCCGTGCCTGGAGTTGCAGGAGCATGTCAGCTTCATAGCGAACAGCGTGGAATTTGAAAAGGGTACATCTTCCCTGCTCTAAATTGATCCCATTTTTTTAATGTCTCCCTTTGTTTTCCAGATAACTGCAACATGTTCATCATAACTGGTCCGAATATGGGTGGCAAGAGCACCTACATCCGTTCCGTGGGCACAGCTGTACTAATGGCCCATGTCGGCGCCTTTGTGCCCTGCAGCTCGGCCGTTGTCAGCATGGTGGATTCGATATTGGGTCGCGTCGGTGCTAGTGACAATATTATCAAGGGTCTGAGCACTTTTATGGTGGAAATGATTGAAACATCGGGCATTATAAGAGTAAGAGGAACGCTTTTCCAACTTCACATTAGATTTGACCAAATCTTATACTCCTTAGACAGCTACGGATAAATCATTGGTCATCATTGATGAGCTCGGACGCGGCACATCCACCTATGAGGGCTGTGGCATCGCCTGGTCCATTGCCGAGCATCTGGCCAAGCAAAGCAAATGCTTCACTCTCTTCGCCACACACTTTCACGAGATTACTAAGTTGGCTGAAACGTTGTCAACCATTAAAAATTGTCATATGGCCGCCGTAGCTGATGCAGACAACTTTACATTGCTTTATCAGGTGCGACCCGGAGTCATGGAGAAGAGCTTCGGAATACAGGTAGCACGACTGGCCAATTTCCCCGAGCACGTGGTCCACAACGCCCAAGAGGTGTACAATGAGTTTGAGGACGAGCATGCGGGCAAACAAAATAAAGCGGACAAAGTGCTGCTGGACAAAATTCAAGTGGCCATTGAGCAGCTGTCAACAGCCGGCAACAACACCGACATCAATGTGGAGGATCTAACAACGTTGGTGGCACAATTTGCCAAGGATATTAAACAGCTAGACAGCGATTACTTTAAGTCCGTGCTAAGCACTAGTGAGGTTTAGTTTATGAAGCTTTCGTCAAATAAAAGCTTATTCCGTTTATAGTATTCTGAATGCCATCCATCCATAAAAAGCCTTTGAGTTTATTAATTTAACATTTATTGGTCTTTTCTTTCTTATTTGCTGTAAGTTTGTTTTTATATTGTATTGTGTACATGTATCAGTTTTAAAACGTTTGTGTTTAACATCAAATTTGCTTACGAATTTTTTTTATATTTGCTAATGAAATTATAAAATATTTTACTTTTATTAATTAAGGTATTTAGTTTAGTGGACATTGTTTTATATAAGGTGCACACATGGCTTTGTTCTGTTCAAAACTCCTTCCGAATTCCACGTTCTTAAAATTTAAATTAATATACAAAAACACATAGGAGCTGTATCCTACTATAAATTTCTGTGGAAATTATTCGTAAGTGGAATTCGAAACAGACCCGATTTTCTTTTCAAAAGCATGTACATCATTTAATTAATCATGATTTTGGTTAATTTTTTTATTTTTAATACATCTTACAACGTTTAAACACTCCAAAAAATAAATATTGTATTAGTACTCGTAATATAAACATTTTAGTTTCAGTTTAGTTAATTTTTACTTTAGTTTTTTTTTAAATTACATTTAATAGTTAACTGTTTGCGCTTAAAACTTCCATCTTGATTTTGATTTCAATTATGTTTCAATTTAATAATAAACTGAATAATTAATATAATATTTTTAAATGTACATACATACTTGTATTATTCTATGCGTAAATTCATAAAAAGTTTCGAAATACGATACAAAGGCAATTAGGTTTTTTTGGTTTGTGGTTTTTTCTCTTCTTGATTTACTTTACTTGTGTAAATGTTACATAATTTTATTTAGCTAACAAAATCGTAGATAATTTTCTTAGAAACTCAATTGAGGTTTTCGAAAATAGTTTTGTATGCTTTTTAGGTGGTCCTGTTTGCATACCCTTGCAGAGGATAGTAAGATTCTGTCTTTTTTAATGTCAACTGCATTTTAAAGTAAAACAATAACATATTAAACTAAATTCTTTTATATGATTCAATTATCTAATTATTAATTTAATAAATAGCCAACAAATTCTATTTTAAAATGTTTTCATTCATCATTTTCAGTGCAATTATTTGATTTTTTAACAATCCATAAACTAAGAAACTTAATTAATTCCCTTCATCAAATTATTTCAAATAATACATAATTTTATTTATATATCTGTGTGGTGAATTCATGCAGTATATTATTTTTATCAAATCTGCAAGGGTATATTATTTTCTGCTGATTTAAGACAACTATTCTTTTATGGTTATTGGTAAGATAATAGTGTAACAAAATTCAGAATTTATACAATAAAACCGCTTTACAAAAAATATTAAAGCCTTAAATAAGCTTTAACAAAAAACATTGTAAACATTGAATACATTAAATGTACATTATTAATTATATAATCGCATATAGTTGTATACTTAAAAATTCTTTTGATTGTATATGAAAAAGCTAATGAATTTCCAAAGACTTTTTATATTGTTCGGTTGGGCTAAAGGGACGAAATTTTTATAGTGCTGTTCGTGCTTTTGTTTGTGAGTAACAATTTATTTTACTTTAGTTTTTTAAAATCCAACTTATTTTATAAAATTACAAAAATAATTGTTTTCATCATTTCAGTTTGAATTCGCTTCTCGTTAATATTTGGCATAGGTTGTACCATATTAAACTATCAAAATAGTTATTGAAACGTGGGTTCTTTAAATTTCAAATAGGTTTTAACAAATACATCGTATATAAATTCAACTTTTTTGGTAGATTCGCAGACAGTCGACAGGAAAACTAAATGAGTTAAAAATTAAAAACCAGAATAAAAAATGTTTTGAGCTTCACCTTAAAGGCAAAGTCACTTAAAAAGAGAAATTCGTATTATTTATAGAAAATTCCGAATGAATTTTACGACTGTTCCGCGAATCCCTTTAGTAGTTTATGAAAAAAACATTCTTTCTTAACATTTGGCGTATATTGTAAGTCTAAAAGTTGAAATTGTTGTTCTTGTTTTAATTATTGTTTGCTAAACATGTATTAGTTGTTAAAGATTGTGCCATTTTAGTTGGTAACAAGTTTAGTTGTTGTTAAACATTTGACTAGAATTGTACTACACAATAGTTTATAATCTAAAAAACAAACGGACCGCAATCGTACATTGGTATGTATATAGTATACATTTTTGTCTGCATATATATATATATGTATGCTTGTATAGGTTCTATAAACTAGACTAGCGCAAAATCAACGCGTCAAGTAAAACATCAAAATTATGGTCAACAGCAGCAGGTGCACCGTCAGTTCCAGTCGCGAGGCATTGCCGCAATAGGTGAACAGTTCCTCCTAGATAATGCCAAAGATAATACAATATAGATAAAGATATACATATTCAGTATATTAAAAAAGGAGGGGGAAGACTGTAAATTTTTAGTTGATTTTTTACCTAATTATTTAAAGATCTTAGCTAACAAGTCAGAAGTTTATTTTTGACAATTAAACTGTTGGGGACTTTCTTTAACTAATTTTAATTTAATTGTTGTGTACTCATGTATTGATATCAGTATATAACATACAATATCACATTAAAAAAACATCTAAACCAGGTTGAAGTCTTGTGCTGAAAACATGTCTCTATGATATATAAGATTGTGACAGGGAATATTTAATTTAGTTATTAAATTAAATAAGAAATAATACTTAGTTTAGGAAACGCATTTAATTGACAACGAAATTATCACATAGATGTATTTTGCTGAAGAAAGTTCACCGAAAAAATCAAAGCCATAAAATAGGAAAGCAACTTAAAAAATTTACAAATACAAATTCTTTTAAACAGTTGTAAGTCTAAAAACTAATGAGGCAGTTTGTTTCCTTGGACCCTACATAAAGGAATTTGAGTTCAATTTAGTTTTTTTTTTTTTGAAGTTAAAATTATTAAGCTAATTAGTTATGGGTGGGACTTTTAAGGGTTTTAAAACTTACATCCTCGTGCTCGGTGTAGCACTCTTCGATGCGACGGCGCTCGTAGAAGCTCATGTTGAGCTTGTAGCAGGGATACTCCGACTCATAGCTCGTTATTCGCATTGGTTCGGTGGTAAGGCGAACATTGCGCGATGGCATTAGGACATTTACCACAACCAGCACCAGATTGGAGTTGGGTATCTTTTTGACCAGAAACGGACGTGCTGATGGTTCCTTCACGTAGTCATTGATGCCCACCAGGGACTCGGGTTGCAGCGAGTACAATGTGGACTGCATGTCGCAGGGCTTGTAGATGGGCTCCGGTTCGGGCTCCTTAAATATAGCGTCATCATCATCCCCATCGTCCTTGGGCTTGGCTGCCGATGGTGAGTTACTATCCACGGCCACGTACTCATCCTCAATAGTGTCAATGTACTCCATGACTAAGAAGTATTATTCTATGAGTAAACCGATTGTCTTGACTGTAAGTCTGAATACTTACAGGGTGCTCCATCCACCCACCACTGAACCCTTTGGTAGTGCCAGAAAAGCTGCGCTATTAGCCACTTCCATGCGAGGCCCAGCACTTTTAGAGGCTGCGAATTGCATGTTTAATAAAAAGTATAGTTTTGTATCGTGTAAGTACAAGATTAAATTCAAATTCAATTTAGAACTTATTTCAAATGTATAGAAAAACGCCACAAGAACTCTATGCAATTTCGTCGTGTGAAAAGCTATTAAAATTGTAAGCAGTGTTGAATCCGTAACCGAAAAACTTAACCGGTATGAGCCGGTTGAATTTGGAAACGGTAATTCAAACAGTAATGAAAACGTGACTTTTTTTACTAAACTGAAATGATCAATCCGAAAAAACCGTAAAGTAACCGATTTATGCTTAGCGGTGAATATCGATTAGATCAAGCCTTAAATATTTATATCATATAATAGATTTTTTTCGACATTAAAGAATTTATGTTTACAGATTAACATATTTTAAAAATAGCATAGGATATTTTAATCCTTTTTTGCAAATCGGATAGCGAAATCAAATTTTTTAAATTTTTGAATCGGTTCGGCAAATGAAAGCTAAACTAACAACTTACATGCAAGAGACTGTGGGCGTCGCTGTTCGTTTTGGGTTCCTCCTTGCACAGGGCCTGAAAGTCGTAGACCTCGATGCTCTGGAAGATGCCCTTCTGGACCATGGCGGCCATAACATCGCCGTGAAATTCGCCAAAGAATTTTCCAGTCGTATTTACATTCTGGCCCACCACGATGTAGGCATTGTTATCAATAACCACGCAATCGACATCATCATCAGTGCAGATTGGCAGACAATTGTTGCACTATTATAGATTAAGAATGGTTATTAAAGATCATACTTAGTTAGTACTATATTATATTTATACTTACATTATCCACGGCTGTGATGTTGAAAAATCGATCCCACATGCGTGCATGTGAGAACTGGAAACCCACGACACAGGCCGGCGCCTCCTTGCCACCATCTCTGGGGAAGATGGCATGGGAGGCGGTCACCTTCAGATCGCTGTCCTCGAGTGGATCGTTGTAGTGCTTCACCGAATAGACAAAGCTCTCGGTGTTGTCCTTATGGTGCTCCAATATGGCGCTCTTGTACCAGGTCTCATCAATGGCCGTGGTGTGATAATCGCCAAATTCCTGATCCGTATCGACCTCCACCTCGCCAAAGATGAACTGCCAGCGAGTCAGTCCACTCATTGTGGCGACAAAACGCAATGTGGCGCCGAATCTTTCAATCAGCTGACGCTCCTGTTCGTTCTCAAACTTCCATTCGCCGTAGCTGAAGTTGGTCACCTTGGCATCAAAGATGAGCAAGTGCACCAGCTCCTTATTACAGTAGTAGGCATCGTCTCCGAGTGTCTTACGGCCACAGTTCACTAGATAGGAGTAATAAAATAAGATTAATCTGAATCGTATGAACTTGTAACTTAGACTTACGATCATCTTTATCATCCCAATCGGATTCGTCTTCGGCATATTGCTCTGGAAATTTCCAGTCGAGCTTCATCATCTTTTCCAGAAACTCACGTAGTTCAGCTTCAGGTGTCTTAAATTCATGACCCTCCAGATAGTGATACTTGCAATAGACCCTTTAATAATGGGATCATAAATAAGCAGGGATAATACCGTAACCGAATCCGTAACCGCAACTTTTAACCGGTATTAACCGATTAAAATTGGTAACCGTAACTAAAACTTTAACAAAAAATCGAATTTTTTTGCTATACCTAAACAGAAAACTGAAATTATACAATCCGAAGTAACCGTTAAGAAACCGATTACTTCATAACGCTTAGTTTCGGTTCAAATAATCATTAATTTAAATTTAGATTTTAATGCGTAATCATCGTATTTAAATCGAATTTAGTATTTTTCTATTTAATTTGAATTAAAATCCTATTAAATAGAAAAATCCTTATGAAATCCGTGAATTTATATGTATATTAGCTTATTCTACTTGTAAAAATTAAAATTTTTCCGGTGTTTCGAAACCGAAACAAATAAATAACCGGTAATCCTTACAAAACCAATATCCCAATATTTTCGAATTTAACCGAAACCGTAACTGATACCGATTGTTAAGTTGAATCTTTTGACTCACCAGTCGGGATGAATTTTCCAGTTCTCGCCAATGAAGAACTCGGATATGTTCACCTTCATATGCTTGTTCTTGTCCACCTCATCGCCCACTTTGATCCACGTCTTGCCATAATCGCTGGGCATAACAATGCCCAGAGTGAAGGGAGTATTCGGCAGGGGAGCAAAGAAATAGTCCTGTTTCTCCTCCGAGACTCGTCGCATTCTGTCGTAGTGAAACTTGACGGAAATATCCTTAAACTCCTTGGCTTCATGGTGAACCATGGCACGTCGTATATTCAATATGGAGTCACCAGGCTCACGTGGACTTGTGTCCTCAAACAGATGCTCGACTTCGGTAAAATCAATGCTATTGTAATTGGGATTCATCTTGCCATTGGACTGAAAAGTTGCTCAATAATAAAATAAACAAAATTCAATGCAGTTGGTTTTTTTTTTTACTTACGCCAATTGGTCTCAAATCCGGATGGAGCAGCACATAACCATTATTGGACACCACAAAGGAATAACCATTGACGCCCAGCTGTTGGGATTGATAAAAGTTATTATTATTGCAATGGGGAAAACTGCACTGCGACCCTTTGGGTCTATTGTGCCCCTTGATAAAAGTTAGTAAGCAGTCTATTTTTTTTTGAAGGCTCCTGTATTATTAATGGATGATCAATGATCATATATCAGAGCAAAAATTCAAATATTTTAATTCTCTTTTAAGAGTCGATAGAGTACATAAAGATACATACATATAGTAGTTCGACGTTTTAACACAGACTTTTAATGTCGATAGCGTTTAAGAAAAAAAGCTAAGGTAAATATCAATAAATATCAAAAATTAAAAACATAATCTTTTGGTGTTACTATCTCGAGTCTTGAGCTTTGGTACATCAAACTTTATTGTCGATACGCGACCTCAGGATGATTATTATATACATATAGGATCATCTATTTGTAGTACAGGAGATTCCAATAGTAAAATTGATTTTCGATAAGTTTTCACCATATGGTATATCATTTACCTTGTAAGGAAGCGTCAGCTTGTCAATGTCCTCGACGGGGACATCCGTGCCCGCCACGCCCAGAAGACGAGCACGCGGATTGGTGACGTTCTCATGGCGATAGGATCGATCGAAGGCTGGCACTCCGACGGCAATCATAAGACGCGGTCTTCGTTCGGTTGAGTTCAAAGGATCGTACTGCAATGGAACGGAAATTATGCAAACCAAAGGATAAAAGTAATGAGACTTGAAAATCACACACCGTTTTGTCGGTGAAGGCATGTGTCCATGTGGGCGGATGCTGTTCGTTCTGCAGCACCAGAGGCGTGGCAATGACATCCACATACTTGAGCACCTCTTCATGGACTTCATCGAGGGTTTGGACATGCGAATAGTAGCCACGATTGAGGCATGCCATCCACTGAATCTCCCTAACTTTGGTCACCTCCTTGCCAAGCAGATACGTAAAGATGCGCACATTCATCCTGGACGTACCGTTCTCCCCATTGCCCCAGTTGTATCTCTCAAATATCTCGGTGGTATTGCCAGCGACTCCATCGGTGACCAGCATAATGGCCTGGTTGCATGTCGAGGTCTCATTGCAGCGTCGATTCACATAGTAGTTGCGTAGAATCTTAAAGGCGTGATCATAGGCCTGGGTGAGATTCGCATAATTGGAGGGATCAGGCAGAGCGGCGATGGCCGAGTTGAAGGTCTCAATATTCTCGGGAGTCGCCTGGACGAGGGCGTCATTAAAGCACGGCACAATTCCTGTCACATTTTCCGAATACTTAAAGATCGTAAAGAAATCGTTATTGGAGAAGGTGTCCAGTATGCTGCGTATGGTGAACTTGGCCACATGATGGCGATGTCCGGTCATCGAGCCCGAGTGATCCAGTAATATGACAATATCCTTGGAGCAGGTGGCCGTCTCAATGTACCACGATCGTTTGCGACAGTCATAGGTATCCGCGTCATCTTTGTTGATCCGCGAGTCCGTCCACTGTGAGGCCGGATAGTGCCGCAGAATACCCGTATCGGAGCCAAAGTACTGCCAGGACAGAGCCGGATCTGACTGATAGTTCTGGCGGAATACCTCATCCAGCTGCTCGGACCACTGGATTGTCTTCAGTACTTTGGCCTGCCGATCCCAGACATTCGATGGCACGTGCACCGAACTGTGCTCCGTGTCCACGGATATATTGTAGAAATGTGTATCCGGATTTAGCTGCAGTTCGCGGTACATGTACGCATATTCCGCCTCATTTTCCTCCAGCTTCTCGGAGCTATTCCCATTGAATGGGGAATATTTGCTCGAATAGTATGTGAAATTCTTTTCCGCGTATGTCTGATTGAACTCAAAGCTCTCGTTGACACTCTCCGCTTTCTCTTGAATGCAACGGACTGCATCCATTTTACGGGCCAGCATTTTACCAACATTTGCGGTTATGGATCTGATCAGTTCGGTGCCATTCTTTAACTCGACGCGGGCATTATATTCCTTGTATTTCTCCTTTATCTGCTGTGACTTGGTTATCTTTTGGGCCAGCAAATACAGCTCATCTCCAAATTGTGTCGCCCATTTTCCAACACTGAAAGTGTAAGAAGCAGAGAAATAAAAATATTAATATACATATGTATATGCACTAAAGCCACAGATAGAAAATTAATGATAGTGATTTAAGCCAATACACATTAAAGAAAAAAAATAAATGAAAAATTGTTTGAAGAACAGTTTATCTTAGCTGCTACTACTAATAGTTAGTACATATTGCCAATTTCAAAAATATGTATTATTTAAAAGAGAGAAATTAAAAACAAATGAAATATATTCATTTTATAAGGCACGATATATATGTATATAATAATTATATAGTTTCCCGTATACGCAGATCAAGTTCATTTTCCAATTTTCAATTTGGACATTTCACCACAACAACACTCTTCTTATCTCAGATGCTCTATACTTATAATGATATTGACAATTTTCCCATTTCCCGACGGGCTCTTAAAACATAACGGCTACAAAGTGAACGAATTAAAACAGTCTGGCAACCTCATAGGAAATGTCAACCACCTGTCGACGTGCAACTACAACAAGACCTCTAATTAAATTAGCGCACATGTCTGTCACGAGAGTGTCGGTAAAATGTTTGGAATGAGGCAACGGAACGGGGATATGGGGGTACCATATCCATGTGTGTGTGTGTGTGCAAGTATGTCAAAGAAAGCAGCAAGTCAGAGGCAGCGTTGCTGCACTGGCAGAGGGCATAAACAGCTGAGATGTGAATTGTTTGCTGGTGTGTGTGAGAAATCAACAAGTGCCCAGGAATTGCGCGCGCAAGTTTGTCAAATAACTCTCTGCCAACACATATGCTCTTAATACTATGTACTCTTAAACCATTTGGTGCGCTGCATCAGAGACTATATTAGTTTTTGAAAGCCGGATTTAACATATTATAATAAATTTCTAATTCATTTTCAAAAAATTACAAAAAATACTAGCGAAGCGATTTTTGAAATTTTGTTTTAGAATAGTTTCAAGAATTTTTTTTCATCAAAATATTTAAAAAAAAAATCGAGGAAAAATGTTGAAAAAGTAGACTTTCTCAAAAATTCAAAATTTTCAATGGTACTTAATGGGTAAAGCCTTCACACGAGCACTTTTTCACCGACACTTTTCGTTAAAAAGCTGTCCTTGTCTTGTAACCACACAAAATTTCAAAGCTTCGGTGGAAAACTGACGCTCACCGATGAGAATAGAACACGTTCTATTCCATCGGTGAGCGATGGCGAGCGACGATGAGTGACACGGACAGCTCTTTGACGAAAAGTGTCGGTGAAAAAGTGCTCGTGTGAAGCCAGCTTTAAGGAAAATTTTGCATCATTCAAACGACCTTTCCATATATATTTTTTTTTAACGTGAAGACTTGACTTACACAGCTGTTAAAATAAAAAAAGGGTGCACGAATAAATGTTGGTCTGAATATATGTATGTAAATAATCTCATGCATTTAATTATTGTAGGTCTATCAAAAAACGTAAAGTCTGTTCTCTTTTTTCAGAGAGTTGGCAGCAGAGCAGACCTGCGCTCTGATTTATCGCTCTCATGATCTGTTAAATTTTTCTTTCCCTTAGCTCCTCGCTCTCTTCGATTGTCTTTGTAAATACTGCTGACAGCGGCGCTGCTGCGGCCATTTTCAATTCAATGTTTTGGCCGTTGCGTTGCGGCTTTGCCTTTGACACAGTTATTCCGCCTGCGTTCAAGTGCTGCCTTCGCTGTCGGCGCGTGTGTCTGCTCAAGTGAAACTTCAAGTTTTTCCTGCTGTTCCCGATTACTGTAGGTTGCAACGAGCTTTTTATTCGTTCATTAAAGTTGTTCAATTAAGTTTTCAGTTAGTGTCACAGAAGTTGTCTGCTTGTTTCATATTGTTTTCAATGAACTCCATTGTTATCTATACTACAATACATCTGTCATGTTAGCTTTCTGTGTAGCAAATTTTATATAGAAATCAATATAAGATAATAAAGTTATGCTTGGTGATTTACAGTTTTGTTTGTTTTGAAAATGATAAGAAAAATTAATTATTTATTTTTAATTAAATAAAGTTGTAATATGCTTATTTTGCCAGGGAACGTTTTCATTTTCACTATTTCTGACAGTATAATCATTAAATAAATACTAAATATAGTCGAGCTATTATTCAAGAAAAAGTTCGAGTTATAGAGACTTCGACTTATGGAAGTCAGTTTGTTAAAATTAGTATATGCTATTGCCACTGAATTTAGTTCGAGTAAGAGAGAATTCTAGTTATAGACGTTTGACTTATGGAAATTCAACTGAAAATACATTACTTCATTAGGGACCTTCAACATAATTATTATTAAAAATTACATAAAAGTTCATACTAATGATAAGGATTTGGAAAAATTACCATTGTTAATATTGATATTAAAATTTATAATAATCGGACCATGACCGAACTTATTAACCGAATGGACTAAAGACTTGATATTTTTTGCTTTAAATAGGACTCACTATTAATTTATGGTTTTTAAGTAGTATTTTCTTATACTTAATATTGTTGCATGTCATTATAAAAGGAACATATTTTTGAAGACTATTATTAATTATTATTAACTGCTTTTGTCCATTAGTTGAACATTAACTGACTGCACTTACAAGTATGATTTTCAAATATTCAGAAATATTTCGATAATTATAAATGATGATATCATTGCACAGCTGAGTGTTCCCGAACACTCCCGTAAATTTCATAATTAATCTGACTAAATGCACATATTGCCAAGTTATACGTTGTTTCTTTTTAGTACGCCTTAGGTATGACATTTCAATTAATCGATAAAACTAACAACAAAGGCTTGGCCAGTTGTGTTCTATATTTGTACATATGATTTGTGACCAGTGCATGTCATAATGTAATCTAAACAGTTAAGTACTTTTACTATTTGATTTAATTACATTTCCTAATTGTATTTACTTAGGGGGAGTCTAGTTAGTTAGTTAGTTAGGATGGTAGGGTCTGATTAAATTGACACGCCTTTCTGCGTGCTATATTTGCTGGCGTCAAATTAATCGCACGACTTTCGGCTGCCCCACAAAATGCTCAATAAAATATGCATTACGCGCAAATAGGCGCCTGTATTCGTAGTACCTTCTGTGGCCCCATGTCAACATGTCTGACAAATAATTCCTTTATGGGACTTATGAAAACGGTGCCCAAAGCAGCAAGTCAGCTGTAAAAAAGGCACGAGCAAAGCAACTTAAAGTCGTCACCGAGAGTAGCTGAATTGTGGGGAAATACACTGACTCACACACACGCACGCACACATACACACAGAGTCCCTCACATACAACCTAATGGCGGCGACAAATAAAAATTCAAGACAAAAGACAAAATGACTAAACACGCAAAAGGCAAACGCTGAAAAAAAACAAGTAAGAACGTTTTTCTCGAGAGGGCAAGACTACGAAATACCCTGCGGGTAGACCCTTAGATACCCTTAAATTTAGTACATCTACATCATCTTTCTTTTTCCCGATAAGGGGTCAAATTGTTTCTTGAATAACTTACTAATATTTTGATCGTCAGGGTAGATCTCAAATTGGTTTTGTAACATACTTGAGAAAACAGCTGTTAAATTGCAATTGTAAGTGGCTTAAAATAAAAGCCAAACTTGATATACACTTGGTATTAGGAACTATGCATCAAATTTGGAATCTATAATTATTTATCTAATTTTCCTAAAATATTTATGTGAAAAATCGATAAAAAAAAATAGCTACATACATAACTATGAATTTATCTTTAAAACTACGTTTTTAAGCACAAGTGGGGATAAACTGAATAACAAGTACCCTATGAGCAATATCCAATTGCTATAAACAACATAAAGGATATCATAATTGAATATATAGAAATCCAATTTGTTAATGATCTGTTTTTCAATTTCAATTTCAAGACTCAGTTAAAATAATTGTGCAAAGTGCAGTTTGCGTTAAAATACTGTCTAATCATCCGAAGCAGATTTATCAGATTTAGCCCTATATCTTCGATTTCATTAAATAATAAATCATTAATATAAGTTAAAGAACTGCTAAGGTCAATTAAAAAAAATATTTAAAATACATAAAAAAAAAAAATATTTATAAATATGTTGGATACTTTATTCCTAATAAAATTTTGTTAACTTCAATGATGCAAACAAATAGAAATGAAGTTTTTAGCATGAGACACATTTCATTTAAATTTTTGTGCATACCCCGTTTTCTACTCTACAGATTCGCTCATGATACGGAGGGTAAACGATAAGAAACGTGTGGAGATGGAGGTTGCCAAAAAAATTAGCATAACATGTACGAAAAATTAACGAGGGACAACGAAAACAGCCCAACGAGGACGTCGAGGTGGATGCGAATGAAGATGATGATGGTAATGATAATGGGAGCACGCGCTTTAATTCACTTGTTTTCAAACCGCCAAAAATCCATCAGAAAAGCAGTATTTTTTTTGTAATGAATGTAAATGTAAATTTAAAATGTTGATAAGAGTTGCGGAGAACTTACGCTTCATCTGCCGCGGATGCGTGCGCCAGCATCGGGGAATACGAGGAGGATGAGGAGATGCCGCCATGCGGCGCCGCGGGTGGACCGCAGATCAGCAACAACAACAGCGGCTGCGAGGCAAGAAATGCGGTCAAAATGACAGCAAAATGTGTCATCAACTTTTCACATGTACCAAACATTTTTCTAGCATTTTCCGGTCTTTTGTTGTTGTTGCTGGTTGTGCACACACACACTCACACACGAAATCACTAAACACTTAATAATTGCATTTGCACTGCGCTCGCGGCTATTAAAACATTTGCCAAATGTTGCTACCAAATTTGGTATACAATTTTGGGTGGAGTCGCGACGTCAGCAGCGACGCTGACGCTGGCGCCAGGCGCAAATTTTCTCCAATATTTTTTCACCACACACACACACACACTGTGTTTTACACTCGAGCTATAAGGCAAACGATTAAATTAGAAGAATTTTTAATACTAATCGTTTAATATTCGACGTAATTTTCGTTAGTTTTCTTTAATTTATTTTCAGCTGCAAACCGAATTTAGTTTTCCCTCAGCTGTGCGTTGAATTGTCTATATATAAACTTGTGCTCTTAGCGCGGCCCGTCGTTTTGATTACACATATGGCACACACTGTCACTGTACGCGTGTGCCCGTCTATGTATGGCTGCGTGTGCTTGAGTGTATGGGTGAATTTAATGCCTGTGTGCGCTGTTCACTATCCGCTTTATTTCGGCTACCGACAACGACGAAGAGCTGCGTGTGACTAAAACCAAAAAGTTTGCAGGCACCCAGGCCCAACCTCAGAGAGCGAATGATATGCAGAGAGCGTAAGAGAGAGGCAGAGAGAATGAACGAACGAGAATGTGTCCTATTTATAAACATTCTCTCGCCTTCGCACTTGGCTTACTTGTTTACATTTAATACAATACATGACAGGAGAACAGCTGTTTTGGGATTTTTCATCTCCCACTTACCTATTGATTTTATCAAGACCGCGATGTGTAATTATATAGGTGAAGTCATAAATTTTGTCAAATATCCAACAACATTAAAAAAAATAATATTTTTCTTTAGTAACTTGTTTTTATTTTAAGGAAATTAAAATTATTACCATAATAAGCAGAAAATGTGCAACGTAAAAACATAAATTTTCCGGCAAAATCTTGTGGTCTTTAATATCAGAGAGACTTTAGAGAGGGAATCCATTCGAAATCACACATCCAACGGCGGTCCATGTGTTTGTCTTTCTTATTGCCTCTTCTTTTTTGTGCCGCATATTCATAACAGAGAGCACAATTTATGTATTGTGAGAGAACAAATTTCGGTGCGTTTTCTTTATGAGAGCGAGCTTCCTTTATAAACCTATTTATTTTTATTATTTTCTGAATTTTTATGACACTTTATCTTTATGCGCACGTGTATTGTTTATCTTTCTATTATCGAGTGTTTCTCTAAGCTTATTTATTTTTATATTGCTTTATTTATATGCCATTGGCATCTTTGATTCGTCAGACCATTTAGGAATTACAGAAGATTTTTGTTTGGTTTATGAATAATGTATTCCAATATATGCAGTGATAGCCATGAACATTTAGAAACAATTGCACCAAGAGACTTTCGTTGAATGTTAAAAACTAAACAAAATTTAATTTAACACAACTTTCAAATCTTTTATTGGTATAAAGAAAGAAAATCGTTAAACTAAATATTAAAAATAAGTTTGTTAATTATTATTAATATGGCAAAACATATAATGCATTTAAAATTATTATTTGTGTTTAGCATAGAAAAAATAATTATTTAATGTTTTTTTCACTGCTATAAATGTTTTATAAATTCATATTAGGCAAATCATCGTTGGATGAGCTCAGCATGAAAAACTAATGTGGGTGGAAAACCAAATTACACACATGCTTGCACAGTCTCAGTCATAAGTAAATAATCAGCCGCAGCAGTCACGGCTCGCACAGCACATGACAATAAGGACATGTGGAAAGGCAAGAGTCCTCTTATGGCGAATGGGGGCATAGGCCGCTGCGGGCAACTCAACAAAGTGGCTGAGGACCAGCCACATTCAAATACCATGATGATAAAGATGATGATGACAACGCACTTAGTCAAATTTTAAATGAACTCAACTACGTTTTACTTTTAAAACAACCGCAGCCACAGCAGACGAGTCACCACAAGGAGGACACTTGTCGGTGCCTTTCATTGCAGTTGGTCCTGCGTGCAAAGCAAGAGACATGCCATAAACATGTCAGTGGCATTTTTATTCCACTTCTTCAGAGGTAGGCTTAATTACGAGCTGGCATTTTTGCATAGCATACTTTTTGGGGCAACTGAACGTGCATGTCACACTATGGCAACTTTTCTTATTTTCTTTGAAATAATTAATAATACTTAAACTAAAGAAGACTATGTGGAGTAGTTTTGAAAGAAATAGTTTTAGACAAATTAGCCAAAAACTATCCAGATTGGTCTACTATAGCTTATAAGTAAATTTATTGAAATTTAACAGCGTATATTTTTGCATTTATGTACATAAGTGTATAGCTAAAATTTTTTATAAACAAAATTTTAGTTCGAGGCTTTTCCCATGCATTCGAATCAAAAATTGTTTAATTTGCGTTTTAGTAAACATTGAATTTATTTTAAACCCTGTGTATCCACTCTTTCTTGAAAATTGTAAAAAATTCCCATAGTGCCTGATAATGAACATAATTTGTGGCAGTTAGCAAGCGCATAGCAGTCGAATACTGAAGATGATTAAGTGTAAGAGTCTGTGTCTAAGGATGTGAATGTGTGTGAATATGTGTTGAAACCTCTTTGAACTTAAGTATCTCGGGAAGGTAACGCACCTCGCTTGAGTTTGGTGCCACATAAAGTTGCTTGTTTCATCAAATTTATGCGTCAAAGCACTGTGCATAAGTGCCCACTAGTAGTCACTTGGATCTTGGCTCTGACAACATTTAATGCTGAATACACTTTAAGAGAAACATAACACAGCAGTAACTTAAACTAATAATTGGAATGCTTTGAATTCTAAGCCTTAGACTGTACACCTGCTACTTCAACAACTCAGGAAGAAAACTATACAAATATAATAAAAAATGCAATAATAAAGGGGGAATAGAAAGAAAAACCAATCTATAATTGACCGTGCAGAAAAGGAAAAGCAATCGAATCTTAAATCTTGAACAATATTAAGTAAAAACTTTTATCAATTGGAAACTTTGCCTCTTCTTATAAGCTGCACTTCTTACATAAATAAAAAAAGACGGACTTGATAATGAAGAAAATAAAAAAAGTGGCAAGTAAGCAAAGTCAAACCTTGAATATGCTGAGATGCAGTTAGTGGGTGAGAAAGGCGCAACTTGACCCGGACCCGGAGTCAAAACTAGCATGACTCTGTAAACTTTCTTGAATACAACAAATATGGCTAAAGAATAATTGGTGTGAGTATTTTTTCTTAACCCAAGAAACATTTACACATTCGATTAAATGCTATGAAATTGTCTTAGTAATCGAAACTCTAAACGTAGATTTCAAGTAAAATGACAAAAAATAGAGGCTTCACTAAATATAAAAAATCTAAGATGATCAAATAAAAATTTCATTTGAAATTAATCTAATTAAGCTTGGCGTTTTATTACCAATAAATTATTTGAACTAATGCATCACATACATATTGAATACCCTGTATTGGTAATACTAAACACCCATCAATTATCTGAGCAGCTATCCATTTTTCATTTTGCTTCGCTGATTTTAGCTGCGGTCGTCAAGAAAAAAATGAAGACAAAAAAATTGAACAAGTCGAAAAAAATGCTAAGAGGTTGACACCAGTTTCTGTTGTCATTTTTTATATATTATTTTTTTTTTCTTTGGTTCCGTGCCGATTACACGACACTTTTTTGCAGAAGTGTGTTTTTTTTTACGTTTTCCCATGAATATCTTTCTTTTATTTTTATTATTGCAATGCAATTTTCTTTATGTGTGATATTTTTAGCGACGAGTCACTGCAAAGTATTGCAAAACGGCATTTGTGCGAAATCAAGGACGAGTCCTTTTTTTGGTGTACTCGTATCATGCAATCAGTTGAGTTGATTTCAGCCGAGCTTCAATAGCTGCAATTTTTATAGCACACTTTTTATCGCTCAGCTTGAATTGTATAAAACGACCACATCCTATGGCCTGTGTTGCCTGTTATTCACAGTTGGTTGGCTATGTTTTATGTGCCAATAACCAATATTCGTTTTGACCGCAGGTCCTTAACCAAAATGCTTCTGCCAACGGAATAATATTTTTATGTGTGTGTGTTCAGTCACTGGAAAAAAGAATAAGAGTTAGAGAGAGAGAGAGAGAGTGTGAGAGAGAGAGAGGGAGAGAGAGAGAGAGAGAGGGAGAGAGAGAGAGAGAGAGGGAGAGAGAGAGACATTGAATATTTAAAGCCAGCAAAAACATTAACACGGGTATAGCATAATTAAGTTAACCCAAACAATAATGTATCTTAAAATATGTGTAAAACTTCTTAAAGACCAAAAAAATTCCGTTAGCACGATATTTAATTGCATATCAGATGCACGACGCGTGAAATGAGACAACCAAGTTGAACTTTGGCACAGAAATGTGTCCTGCCAGTTCGGACAATAATTTATGGACTTGTGCCCATTTACAGAGACTTTGTCGTAAATTATGACCACTTTTTTACGTGTCGTGTAACCTTTGTTCTCTCCCTCTCACGCACACACACAGCAGTTGTGTTGACACTTTATCGTTATTTTCCCTCTTGCATACAGAGTTGGAATGAAATTTGTTTACATAATGCGGGGCTGAAATGTCCTCATTAAGCAGTCCGCTATTTAATTAATTTATACTTCAGCTCATTTGTAATTAGCATTGCTGCAAATACAGTTAAATCATTGGTACGTGCCGCGATTTGAGCCATTTGAAACTAAAAACGTCTAATTAGTAGGCAATTAATTAAATATTGTTTGTGACATAATGTGGTTAATGATTAAATTTTTGAATTGATTTGATTTCAGTTTGTGTTTAATTTAAATGAAAATACAATTATTAAGAAATTTTACAAGTATTAAATATAATTAAATAGGGAAAGAACTGGACATTGTATTTATTATTCTTAGTGAGAAAACTATATTGTTGATCTAAGCGTTTTAATTGTATGACTAAGACCTAAAGGATTATTTTTAAATTTAAAGTTTTTATGGATTTTCTTACATTAGTTTTTTCCTTTGACATAAAAGAGAAAAATAAAACGTAATTAAGCATTTTATTTTGCACAATTCATTATATATAAGAATATAATTATAGGGTTTATTCCACTTAAGTAAACATTTTTCAAATTATCATAGATTGCTGATATTTGTTTTTAACCCGCTCAAATAGAACTTAATAATAATCCAAATTTGTTCTGGCTTCAACTTTGCCTTTTTACCTAATACCAAAACGAATTTAGACCCAATGCTGTCATCATTTCAGGAGATTTAATTATGTAATAGGTGTGAGAACCTTGTGAGAATTTTCTTAATTTACCAATTCAAGGGAAGCTTAGCAGTGCTCAGGCATGTTCAATTAATTTGTGTCTTCAACAATATTATTTCCAACTGAAAAGATGTCCACTTGGCACAAGTCTCTGTCAGACTTAGCAGATACTTTGGGTGCTCCAACTTTAATAAACGGCTTTCGGTCTCGGATTACACAGCCAACTTTACAAATCACTCAGGCCATTCATTGGCTATAAATAGAAATTAGTCTGCAATCGATAATTGCTTTGTTAGCCAGAAAATCACAACAGATTAAATTGAATTTAATGAACCCACAAAAAAGTAAGATGCTTGCTACTACACTGGCGAACAAAATTTGTGTGCTGTCTATGCTACGAATTATAATTATATAATTATACTACTTCATCTCCAAAGTCAGGTATATTTTTGGATTAAAACATTTGTCATTAGTTTTATTCTTCATGATTTTTACATTTAGACAATACCTTTAAATAATTTTTATTGATACCTAGAAACGTTGAAGTTTTTAGGAGACTGTGGCTGCTGGCATTTAATGATTTTATTCAGAATGTCCAGTTAGTTTTCGGTTTTGGTCTCCGTTTGTGTCGTGTTTGACTGATGATGGGTGTTATATGATTTATGAACATGGGCCTGACATGCAACCAATTTTTTTTTTTTACTTAATGTTCATTGGCATATCTCGTTGCCTTGAATTTACTTGTGATGTAAAAAATCTATGGAGAAATTTGCTCGATTTGAGAAGAAACGCTATGGTAATCCGTAGTTTTGCGACATGTAGTAAACAATCTTAAGCCAATTATCATAAGAAGATGCTCAAATATAAATTTATATTCTAAAGTTACTCTTCACTTGTCAAAACTAATTGTGAAAGTAATTATGAATTAAATGCACTGTTTAATATTGATTATTATCGCCTTCTCAAAAATCTATAATTATTTGACTGTATCTTAGATTGTTAGTTTTACTCTTTTAAGAATACATATATTAAAGTTTTTAAGCTAAAATGCTCTTGAAGTCTTTAAATTTCAAATGCTTTGTTAAGTATCTTGGCTGAACATCCTTGCTGTTTGCCCAGTTCTTGTTCGCCTCAGTTATCCTTTTGTGTAATCTGTCCTAACAAAGCAACAATGATGACAAAGGGCAAAGGCAAAGGACAACGTGTTGAGTATTTGTCATTATGCAACTAATTATAATGTCAATAAAGGAAGGGCAAAAGATGCGAAAGCAAACAGCGTTTCTTTAGTTAGGACCTATATGGTAAAAAGTGTGTATATATACATATGTACGTGTTAGTTACGAGTACAATCCAATAAAAAATTAAATGGACTTAAAAGCAGACTCAGACCAGTCGTCGACAGACTTATGGACACACATGGGATAATTGACATTGTCAACACTTGACCTCTTAGTTTCTAGCTCTGTGGTGTGTCTACGTATGGTATGTGAGGGTGTATTCGCTTGTGCATTGTTGGCTTGAATATTCATACCAACAATTAAGCCTCATGTATTTAGAAATTTTACAATAGTTCCCTTTTCCACGGTAAATTTTAAAGGGCTCTTAGCCAGGCAAACATGGATGAAAAACTTTAAAAATTATTTTCTGATTTGTTTTGAACTCATAAATAAGACCTTAAAATTTCAAAAAGCTATTTCAACGCTTTGTTATAAAAAAGCAGAGAAACAAAAAACTTTTAATTTAATTTTAGGAATTGGATCATAAGTGTTAAATATATTTGTAAGCTACGGGTTACGTTATTTAGTCTTAAACGTAAATATAATGTATACGTATAACGCACATGGCAGAGGGAATTGTATATAGCTATTAATGACTGACCTTCATGCATTATGCAATTGATTTAACATTAAAAACGGCATCTACAATGCCAATATCAACCGCCATACTGAGATGACAAGATACCCAAATGGAATATATTTTAGCAGTTAAGTGCGAATTTTGAAACTGTTGACTTAATCTAAATAATATACAGAAATTTCGACAAATTAAAATGCACTCCGAAATTTGTAAAGGTTTGCTGCCTTGATTATAATACTTTAGCATTGTCGGAGAGCCTGGTTATTAAAACGGATATAAAGCACACGATGAGCTTAAAGCTTTTAAAGCTCATTATTGAAAAGGCTTTTAATTCGCATTCACATTTGAAAGTAGCAAAATCAAAACCAAAAAAACTTAAAGCATAATATTTTTAGATAGTACCAATAACTTCCAATAGATGGTGCTATATTGCTGAAAGCTGATAAAGTTGTGCAAGGTTGCAAATAATTATTTTAAAAATTGTATTTTTTTGTATAATAATAACAAAATAAATATAGTTATTTTTAAATTGAACCAATTGTAATTTACGGTGTTTCAATTCACCGTTAAAAAATAGGAAATTATGAAGTGATGCACATGCAGATACTCTATCTTAGGAATGTAGTCTCAAGTTTGTAATACTCCCATGTCTTCTATCGAAAATAAAATATAGACTTTACGAATTAAAAGATTCAAGGCTTTAATTATTCGTATAGATATATAGACTTGCGAAGATATAGTATTCAAGGTAAAATACCATTAATAAATATCTCAATCAAATAAGTATATGTGCATCGACATTATTGAAATAAATTGTGTTATGAGCGAAAAAAAGAGATTGAATGTTTTATAGTTATGTAGTAGTATTTATTAACCAAAACAATCCAATTTCAATTTATATTAAAAAGTCATAATCATGTTTTAAAGAAACCGCATATACTGCAACAACAATACCTGGAATAACGTGGAATTTCAAAAATGACCTTAATTTAATTGTTTTCAGTAAGTGCAACAATGCGTGAATATATATGCATGTGTATGTGTAAGTGTATATGTAGGCGTGGCTTATATTCAATACAAATATTCGATTATTTATCATTAAGGCATCATTATTGATATAAATGCAATTTGGTTATATGTACTACGTAATTAAATTGCCTTTTACTCGCTTCTGCAGCATATAAAATGTAATTTATCTTCCGTTAAATCCATAATAATAAAATATTCGAATTAACGACTTTACATCTCGTAAGAGCATTAAGGTAATAGCGTTTTCTTTCAGTTATTTTTGCTGATAATATTTGGTTTAATTTATAATTACATATATGTATATAAACACATTTTTCTTCGAAGTTCGAATTAACTGAATTTCAGTAAAAGCGAAGAAAACCTATTTATCATAAATTCCAAAAAAATAAGGAAAGGAAAGGAAGGAAAATATTTTTCAATAATAAACAGCATTTTTTACAAAGGAATTCAGAGCATGCAACACGTACTAAATAAAATGTCATGGCAATGTACTCGACGACTTCCTTGTCCGGGTCACAACAATCAGACAAAGTAGTCAGTGGATGGACAGACCGACCGAAGCTCGTCACAGAATGCAGTTGAGTCATGCAGCGACCAACTCGGGCGATTATCATTTATTTACAGACAGCATTGCCACATACGAGGAAAGTCATGAAAGTACTGATATTTATAACTGTTACTGAAAAAATAAGTAAATGGGTATATTGTATCCGCTGAAATGTACGCAACAGCGAGAAGGAAGCACCTCCGACCCTAAAAGTATATGCATTCTTGAACAGCATCAACATAGAGTCTACAGCAACCATATTTCGCATATATACAACCCCACCCAGATCAAGTTTGTTTCCAATTTTCGCAAATTGCAACACGCACAGTTTTTGAGATATTCAGTTATATATTTATATATTTACCAAAATACATTATCCACTATTATAAGTTATCATCCTACTTAAATACAACAAGATCTGCCAAAAGGAACGGTAGTAATGGCTGATTAAAGTCTTTAAGCAATGCAACTGCCTTAAAGTATGCTATAAAAAATATTTTATGTATATTTTAGTGGCCAATTGTATATATTCTTCAGCTATAATACATCCGCTAAACAAATGTGAATGTATGAGAAACTTTTGTGACTACCCTAGCACACGCATACATATGTACAGCTCAAAATGTCAGCTGAGCATTTACGAAATTGTATGCAATGTTAATGAGGAAAGAAAATTTGTGTTAATTGCATAAACTGGCTCCTGGTCAGTGTATTGCCTTTTCAACATAAGTCTCCTTACAAGTTTGATAAATTTATCATTAAAGTTTTTTATTTTTTTTGCCTTTTATTTAAAAAAAATAAATAGAAGAGAAAAACATAGAGGTTACAGATATCTGAGAAAAAAAACAGTTTCTCAAAACATCTGGCGTTTTCAACCCAGCCTTCAAATTATAAGTATTTAGGTTTAGCTGAGATATTGACAAAAAAATACACAAACAAACTTTTTCTAATTTCCCGGAAACTTTGCCTCAAAATAATAATGTTGTATATAGTAACATTTACAAGAAACATTGAAATATAATTATGTTTTTATTAAATAAATTCGTAACATTTACAAAAAACATACAAATATTTTTTTTAATAAGAATTAAAAATAAAGAGAACGTCTGAAGCGATATAATAAGAAATGATACAAATTGGAATGTTCTATTTTTTTTTTAAAGTTTTATAAGAGCTGCGATCGCTGGTTTTTCTCTTTCATAAATTCTTGAAAATTTTATATTTTGAGTAGAAGAATTTTTAAGAGGGTTATTTGATTGCAATTTGATTATTTAAGAAATTCCTCGCTGGTCAGCATTCAGCATACTGAAGTATTGAAATAAAGTCATGATGGGACGACGATGTTGAGGCTCATTTTCAAAAGTTGCTCGCATATATTTAATGCAATTTAATGCTGCTGATAATAAAATGCGCACAGTTTGCCATATATATATATTTTAGGGGTTTTATTTTTTGTGTCACAGTGCAATAGACATTACTCATAGGCTTAAAAGTGTTTAATAGAATGCCGAGAGGCGTCCGTGCTAATAAGTCCAATGCGAGTAAGTATGTAAATGGTGTGTGGCAAGTCTGAGCCTGTTACCCAAAAAATGTTGCAAATTGCAGTCGCAGGCAGAGCGAGCAGAATATTGTGGAGGACCAGCACAGGGCACAGGACAGCGCAGGACATTTAAGGACCATGGCTTCCTCCAGCCTGCGTCACAATTTATGTGTCTTGCGTGACCTTCGTGCGTTTGTGTGTAATAAATCAATTTCATTGCAATTTGTAATTGTGTAAAATGTATTTTCAATTTGCGCGATTGCAGCATTACACCCATAAAACAGAGAGAAAGAGAGAGAGAGAGAGATATATATAGATAAAGACAGAGAGAGAGAGCGAGATGCGTTTGCGGAAATGCATGATTTTGGTCACATTTCCAATTGTCAATGAGATTTCAAATTTGGTGAGATTTATGCGTGTAGTCCGAGCCGCACGCATACAATAACATTTTGTTCTTTATGTCAAGCAATTTCTATGCTATTATGAACGCTCCAAAACCTTTGTGTCTAAGTGTGTGTGTAGATTTTGGGGTGTTTGTAAATTTCAGCTTTTGGTTTCATGATTTATGTATGTATGATGGCAGACTGAGAGACTGGGCTAATTGCATTTGGTTCTATCTAACTTGAGAAACTCCATGGCTTCAATTCAATAGTTGTTGCATTTTCTCTCATTACACTAGACAACAAAATTATTTTGTCCTGTAGTTGTAACCAAACTTACTTTTCTAATATTCTTAGCTTATAGATTTTATTTTTTTCAAGTGCACTGGAATTCTGGACCCCTTAAGATGTTGACAGTCAGATGAATGCATGAGAAACATGTTCAATTATTCTTTAATAATTTTCAAAAATTGACCTAACTATTTGTTGATGCATTTTCTCGTTAATTTTGAATTTTTATATGTTATTACAATATCGAATACAAGCTCTGTGCTTATTACTTATTTATGCCAATCCAATTTAGTCTTCTAAAACTAATTTTTTTTAACGAATTGAGCTGTCTATATTCGTAAATAAAATACAAAATGACTAAAATTCAAACATAAATATTTTGTTTACAAAGCGTTTTATTTAATCTGCATCATTAATCAAAGAGCAAGTGGTTTAATTATGCAATATAATAGCATTAAATGAATTCAAATTCCTACCAAACTCAGGCAAAAGTTAATTTTGTCTATGGACATACATATATTTGTAGATAGAATCGATAAACATCATGTGTGCGTAAGCGGCCCAAATAAATTAAATACCTGTAATGCGAGTAAACAAAAGCTTCTGTCAGTTGCAGCACTAAAATTACTCAATTACTCAACTCTAATTAACAAATTTTCGTGCACGCCATTTGCCTTTAAAAAAGCTTTTCCCAAATTAAAAACAATTAAAATAATTATACATAATCATAAACTCATAATGATTGCACAGCACAAAAGGCAGTAGCAAATTGAGGCGTAGAATGACAGACAAGTTATTGCTTAAAATTTGGCATAATTTTTAAATTCTTATTACGGATTACCATAGAAATTACTTATGAAAGTAGTTGTATAAAACATTTGTGTTGAGGAAAATAAATAATACAAGTAAATGTACAGTGCGAATAAGACATGTGCCGACTTTTTGACTCAGCGATATTAATTGCTGTCCCACAAATGGAATAAAGTGCTTTATTTGACTCGTCATCTTTAGTTGATTTTTAATGCTTGTCTCTAATAAATTTAAACTATATTTAAGCATTAATACGATAAATTTAATTGCATCCCTGTCACATTGAAGACGATAAAAAAGCTGAATTGAACATTATATCAAGTATTTTTTCTCTAACAAGAGACGAATTGTGGTCTAGTTATAGTTTGGATATGTCTATCATTTGCTATAATTGCTAATTCTGTGAAGCACAACTAAGGACAGGTCTACACTATTTACGAAAAAGTCATCTTGAAATTGAGAAATTATGTAGCCTACATGTGACACGGTAAACACAAACAAGAAATTTAAAAAGTATGCTGATTGCAGTCATTACAAATTAGACAATGAGAAGCACTATAATCCAAAACAGTCTTATAACTTAAAGTACAACTATTTAATAGTATGTTTGCAACTTTTATACCTAAAGCAAATTCCATGATTTTTACATTTCTTATGTTCTCTTACATTTACCATATATATTTTATAATTATATTTCAAATTCAATTGGCAATGAGTGTTCGGTAGAGTGTTTTCATTATTTTGATGCATATTCAAATGCTTTAATGCGTTTGAAAATACAAAAAAAGCATTATAAATTTGCAGATTCTGCAGAAAAGTTATTTGCAAACATCAAATAAAAATGTTAAGGCAAACATTTTCTAAAAATTTACATAAGTGCTAATTTTCAAATAAAAAGAAAAAAGTAAAAGTAAGTGGAAATGGAAATCAACTGGTAGGCGGAGAAGGAGAGACAGATACAGCTGCCAAGAGAAGTGACTTCAGATAGTCAGATAGTGAGGCGGTATATTTATGCCTGAATGGAATTCAATTTGCATAATTAAAGTGAAATGCGTTTGTTGCTCAGTAAATACATAAATATACACACGCACACACACACACAGGGTATACTAAAAAAAAGCGGAATGCATAAACAAACAAGTCAGTTTGCTCGTTATGCAAAAATTATGCAATTGCTTGTAACCCAAATCTAATAAAATTAAATTTGATTTCTGATAACTAACAAATTTTGCCTACAGCACGAAATTTTGTTAGTCGATTGCATTGAAAGCATATGATGCGGATAACAGTGCGTATGTGAAATATTTTGTGCAACAGCTGCTGAATATCAATAGCTTTACATCCTTGAATTTCAGTGCAGAAATTCTCATTAGTTTTGCTGACCTGCAGGCGTATTTTTTATGGTAGTATTTTATTTCCTTAAGACTTATTTTATAAAATATTTTTACTAGTCAGTGTTAATAAACCTGTTGAGCTCTGAAGTGCAATGCTGATGAAATATTTTTATTTGAAATGTCATTCGAATGTGCTAAATAAAGAGTTGAACCTTTATAAATACTTACTTAATTGATAGTGTGAGTACTCTCTAGTTTAATCTTTATGAATTAAACAGACTCTCAGTTGTAAATATTAATTTTTGATTTGGTAATTTCAACATATTTATTTGTGTACTACAAACTCATCCATACATACATATATACAGCTCTGATTCGTTTGACAAACTCTTACATGTTTATTTTATTTTTAAATAGATACTCAATGTAATGAAATTAAATTATAAACTATCAGATGATAGCTTAGAGTCGATTATAGACTTTAATTTCATAAAGCTTAGATTGCAGTTCATTACATATTTAATTTCAATTAGAGAATTTTCAGTCTGATTTGCAGCTTTCAATTAAACCGTCCTAATACAAAATTTAATTGAAATAAGTCAAATGTAATAGGGATTTGTTTTGAAATTTGTGTGAGGTACAAATGAATGCACATATGGGTCAAATCAATAAGCGAGAAGGCAACGCAAATCGAGTAGAAGTTAAAGCGATTTGACATGACATAAAATACAGCTAAATATGATGGCCAATAAATACGATAATAAAATGGTCTAAAAAATACAATTCGAGCACAAAATGGTCCCCAAGGATAAGAGCACACACACACACTTACAATGAACCCGCATCAAAAGGGAACCAATGAGTCAATGAGCCAGGAATGACCACAGAAGAGAGTATCAGAGTTGGGATCCCCCTTATGCTATTCGATTATGATAAAATGCCTTAAGGTGACCACAGCATGCAAACTGTTTGAGAGTTGGAGTTAGTTTATATTACGATATGTATGTCGGTAAGTATACGGACAATCCAAAACAATAATCGTGAGCATAAATAAAACATTTGAAATCAAGTGGTTTCTCATTCGAAAGAAAGAAACAAACAAACAAACAAATCGAAAGAGAGGCAAGGAGACCATAGCTGCTCAAGTAGAAATTGAAAGTCAAGACATGAAATATTTATGTGTGTAATGTGAGGTTCTTTTTTGGGTTTTGGGTTTTTGGGTGCGTTGCCATTTTGGCATCTTTGCTATTTGTGGTTTATATGCCAATAAATAAAAACCTTTGCCAACAGTCGACAACAACATTTTAAAGTGTGTCCGCTCAATGTAAGCAACTGTATCTGAAGCACAAACCAAAACCCAAAACCAAAACTCAAACTCCTTACAAGCTGCCCTTGTAAATCTTCAGTTTCTAAATGACCAAAACACATACACTCACACACTCACATACACTTACACACACACACACACACACACACACTCTAATCGTTAGCTGAACTTTGCTCCATCCAGTTGTGTTGATTGAGATGTTGGTTTTTAAGGTCTGCTGGCCAACTACTCCTTAGACCCAAGTAAGCAAACTATTTGCACTTGGTTTTGGCTATAAAATTGCATAATAAATGTATAAACATTTTTTCTTCTTCTTTGCTTTGCTAGTGGCCAGAGAAGTGTAAATTATTTTGATTCTGTTGTTGTTTCAATAGGGAAATCGCTGGGTGAAAAGTTGGCACAGTGGAACTGAAATTGTTTTAAATTATACATATTTATATTAATTTAGATATTTTAATGATATTTTTTGGACACATCTTGACCAGGAAAAATATCATTTAATGTATCTATTTAATAAAATCTGCTAACTTGCACTTATTTGTTCATTATGTAATTATTTTTACGGTGTTTGCGATCCATGAAAGCCCATTGTACCCTTAAAACTAAAGCTAAGGCAGTAGCAAGTTCATTTCTATTCAAGCCAAATTCCTTTGACCTCTTCAAATGCTGCTGTTGGCAAACATTGGCATTATCCACGCAGCAGCCAAGTGGAATGTCCTCTTTTTGGTCGTTGCTCAAGATCGACCGACAAGTTATTTAATTTATTATAAAACATTGAAATATGTATTATGTTTATTCATACCCCACGCCGTCCCCCGTCCGTCCCATCACACACAAATGAAACAAACGGCCCATCGCTTAGATGAGGAAATGGAAAAGTTTTTGGGAGCAGCTGCTTCAATGCCGCCTGGCGGCCTTTTCACCATTTCCCCCAATAGCCGGAGGCGCCCGTTGCCTGTTCTTTGAATTTTCACTTAGGCATTTTGCATAATCAAGATAAACGATAAGTAAATTTATCTTTATTAACAAATCTTAAACGTGCCATGATAATTTATTTGCGGTTTGCCCTCTGCCGCGTAGTTCCTTGACTGGTCATTTACTTGGCACATGGAATTGACTTACCGTTCGGGTTTCGAGTTGCTTCTTGGCATTAATTTAAAATTATTTGTGTGAGGTCATAGCACCTTGAAGTGTCTGGATATTCATCATATATGTACATTTGTATATTCATGTAATCAGTGTGCAATTTATTTAGATGCAAAGCTGTCTTTGTTAGAGTAATTCTAATTGAACTGTATCACTTGTGTGTAAATACTTTAGTATTTAGTACGAGTACTTGAAGGTACTATGTAGAGTCAGTAGAGAAATGCAATTGAGAAGTCATTAAATTAATATTCACTGATATTCATTTTAATCCACTTGCTCTTTATTTATTTATTATTGTAAAAAACTTCTTTCTTTTCCATCTAACCTTTTAGACGATGTTATAATTTTTTATGAACTTTAACTGTAAACTATACAAATTTGTGTAATTTTGTTAGCTATAAAAATACATTAAACTGAAATTATTGGTCCAAAATTGTAAAGTACTGTCCACAAATATCATAAGTTTAAATTAAAAAATTTAAACTAGCATAAAGCTTATCACATTAAATCTTGGGCATACTAAAAAAACCATGTCGTCTCGTTTTTTTTTTTTATTAAAAATACTATAAATGACGTGACAGACATTAAATCAAAATATTATAATGCTCACTTAATCAGAAACTTAGGAACATCTACATAAATACTTTACAATGCACCACAAAAAAAGAATCTTTTAAAGTTCGTCAGGTCTGAAAATGGAATTCCTTGACTTAAATTGAGCTTCATGAGCTTTTTCCCAGAACATTTTGAGCAGCAAACACGTTTCGCGGAAACAATCATGCTTGCAATAGCTTCCTGTCTGATTGTAAAGCGATTATCTCCACATATATAAAGAATATCTGTGAGGCTGTGTATCTGTGTGTGTGTGTGTGAATGTGTGTAAGTATGGCTTAAATATGTGTATGCTGTCTCAGACGTTGCTGGCAACATCTCTGCTGTTGCTCCTTTTGAGCGCAGAAAAGGATGTGCAGCCGGCACACATGACTTCCGCTTGATGGAAAATAAAGAAAACGAATTGAGTGCAGGACGCAACGAGGACAACGGGACCACAGGACTACAGGACTCGCATCGAAGAATGCCACTGATTAAAGTCAGCCAAAAGAATTGCAGGCAAGGCAAGGTAAGCGTCTAAAATAGCTTCGGTATTGGTTTACATTGCAATACAGTCTAACAGTTTCCTATAAAGTAAATAAGGAATTCGAGATGCTGTGCTGAGGTCCTGTGCCATGCAACGTAAGTGCATCAGCAGCTAAAAGGCATTAAAGGATTACTTAGTTCGGAATTTACTATATTATGACTACCGCTGGCTACTATTTTTTTGTTATGCTCTGTGTGGCATTTTTAAGCGGACGACAAAGGAAATTAAATAGAGATGACAGTACAAAGCCAAACGCGGCAAATATGATATCAGGTAAACAGATTAACCTTTTTTTCTAAAGTGAAAATAACTTTATCCGGTCTCTTTTGTAATTGAATATTATTTGTAATTACAAGGGCCATTTGGAAACTTGATTTCACTTCTTCAAAAAATGTCGCTTACTTTGAAATAAATTATTTCTGCTATCAATTTAAAAGGTAATGAGGGAATGCCGTTTAGCACATTCATATAAACTTGTGTGCTATTTGTCAATAGAGTTAACATTTAATCCAGCTTGGTTATTGGCTGTTTGTCTTATATGTTAGCAACAAATCCAATTCAATAAGCCAATAAAACTTTAATTAATTGAATATGGCCAAGTAAAGCGCACACAATTCATACGTGAAACGTGTATTCTCAAATCCTGGCTCGTTGTCGTCCTTCGGCCTCCTCCTCGTTCAGGATATGAACTCAACTCTCAAGCCTCAATCACTCAATGGCCAGTCGGACAACAACAAAGTACAAAGTGATAAGACCCAGAGAGACAGGAACATGAAAACAAGTCATATAAAACTTTTACTTACACACACACGTGTACACACACACACGCATACACACACACACATACACAGAGCGACAAATAAGTCAACAAAGCAGCGAGTCTGTTCCGGCCGGTTGTGAGCTTGGTTCATTTTTATTTTGCCGCAGCTAATTGTTTTTCGTTACGCAATGCATACCAATGCATTTAGCATTGGCCAAACAGGCGGCTGCCTGAGACCAGAGGCGGGACATAACTCTCCGAGTGTTTTATGGCCTCACGCACGGCAGGACAATATGTGTCTTACCGCCAGTTATCCTTGCACACATGTGCGTGGTAAGCTGAGGCAGCCATAAAATAAACCATACTCGTACACGGAGCACGAATCCAAACACTTGGAAATTTATTAATGTGACCAATTCTCATACCCAACTACATGGCAACCTACACTTCGTATAAGTATTTCCAGCACAACTTGAACGCATCTCCAGACTTCATAAATTTCGTTGACCAATTAATTGCCAGCAAAATAAACAATTTTATTAATCAAAAATCAATTCTTTCGATGGCTAACAATATATTTAATATATTTAAACATATTTGCTTACATTACATATTTCTTCGTTGCATAAGAACTCAATAACAATAGAGGACTCTGTGTGTTTTCAGTCTGCGAGGATTCACTCTCTTAATAAATAATTATTTGCTGGCTTATTTGGCAGCAGATTCCATCAAATAAACCGAAATAAGCCTTGGCTCGATGTTCTTTATTTCTTGCGAAATTTATTACACGTCAAACTCTCCACATATATTTTGTACTTATAACTGCCCGTTTTATGGCTTATAAAGCTAAGCTGTTAAATGTATCTTAATGTTTCAATTATGATTGTGTTTTCCTTTACAATTACAGTTGCCTTGTACTTATATTGGGCTGAGCAATAGAATCAACCAATCGAAAATTGATAGTCCTATCTAAAGAACCATCTTACCATCAATAAAATAAAAAATCATTCTTCCTTTTAAAATCTATGCCTTCGCTTATCTCTATGGGAGTTGGACAATCTTGAATCTCTTAAATGTTTGCACATAAAGTTTATTGAAATGTTAATTGTGCAAATTGAAAATAGTTGGTAAGACAACAGCCAGGTCGACTAAGCGACTGTATTTATTTCTTAAATTGGAAAATCATGGAAAAATTAAGAAATATCATAATATGAAAATTTCAAGTCAGCAAGCACCCAAGCTTTAGGGAAGGTTCGGTTCGGTGGCTCGAACCATAGACATTTCAGTTAGTAAATACAGGGAGAAGGAAGCTTCTCCGACCCTACAAAGTATATATATTCCTGATCGGCATCAACAGCCGAGTCGATATAGCCGTGTGCGTCTGACTGTTAGCCTAGATCTCAGAGACTATAAGAGCTAGAGCAACCAAATTTGGCACACAGACTTCTCCAAACCCCACGCAGGTCAAGTTTGTTTTAAATTAACCACGCCCCTTTCCGAATCCGTGAATCGCAATAAACTAGGAATTTTTACTAATTATCGTTATCTACTGTTATTACCTATCATCCTACTAAATCGTAACAAGAGCGGACAAATAGAAAAGTAGTAATGGCTAGTTAAAGTTTTTAAAGTATATACATATGTGCCTCAAGGCATGCAAAAAAATATTTAAAAATGCATTAAAATTCATTCCGGAGATCGACTATAGCCTTTCCCACTTTTTTTATTATCTTACGAATTTTATTCGAAGTCTGAAATAATTGCGACATAAGAGAAGGATACAATTTATACAATTATTTTTATTTTCGAACTGAACGAAATTCTTAAGAGTGTGGTTCGGCTCGGGTTCAACCAGAAAGAAAAAGAAGAAGAGGAGCCAGAACAGCAACAACATAAACAGGATAAGCCGCATGCCAACACTTAATGCCAACCACGAGGAAACTGCTGTTCCCGACGAGGCTTAATTATAAGCAGAACGCACAAAGGATGCTCAATTCAGGCAGCCAAAAGACTGTGGTCTCTCTTGACCCTCTCGACCCTCTCAGCTCATATTATGCACATGTCCTGCATAGGGCAAGCACACACACTCACACACACACACACACACACACTCACACTCACACACTCACACTCAGACAGTGGGAAAAGCACTGGGCCAAAAGTTGAGCACAAGGAAAACTTTTTGCCAGCTTTGCTGCTTTGTGTCAAAATGTTGGACATAACAATGCAACAATAACAGGTCTCATTGCAACAATAATAGCAACAACAATAAACAAGAAACACAATAATGGTAACAACAACAACAAGAACATTAGAGTTTTGGTCATGTCTTTGACATAAGCGTATTCAAAGTTTGCCGTTTTCCACAGTTTTGTCACCGTCTTATCGACATTGAGGCGGCCCACAAAGCAAACACAAAAATGCTATTAATGCCGCCAGATTTTCCATTTTCCATCTCCCGTTTTTCCAGATGGAGATGACTAATGTTGGCCCGGAATGTGCAACATTAAAGTTCATTACCAAACATGTCCAAGTCCTGGGCGGGTGCCTAAAACCCCTGGCAATGTCAGTCTTATGCAGACATGCAAATATATCAAAGTTTAGTTCTCTACGCTCCATTGCAATCCTTGCCAGAGTCTGCGATGCTCAAGATTTATTATTTATCAGTGCAGATTTTGCTTCGACTCTGACTCCGACTGTGACTTTCTCCCCATCTCCATCTCAATCTCTTCCCCTGTCTCCGACTTCCCTAAGCTCAGTCATGTGTTTAGTATAAGATTTCACACACATGTACACACACACACACACACACAAACACAACTGGAGCATATCCTTTGGCAATGCTTTATTCATTGTCTGTGTCCCTGTCTCAAAATGCAGATTGTTTACGGATGTTTTATGTTATTTTCAACTACTTCGCTATGCTTTCCATTTCATATGCAAGAGCTTTGATTTCTTTTTCTTATAGAAAATTATATTTTCACTGCTTGTAGCTTGAGAACTCTTTTACTTCATAGTTCTTTCGAGTTTATTTCAAAACGATTATTAAAATAATTCAAAATAGCCTGAAGGTCTTTTTGCTCCCGCCAAAAACTTGCATTGTTACCTAGAATTAATTCTAAGGTACAATAAATAATAATATAATAAAAAATTCCATCTAATCAAATTGAAATTAACTTTAAATGTTGAAAACGCTTTTTCGTTCAATCTTCCTCTTATTCATTTTAGTTCAGGAAAGTTTATATAATGGAGCGTTACAACAAACACTAGTTTAAACGTTGTAGCCTTTACTTTTTAATAACCTAGTTTAAAATCTCGATTGATTGTCCCAACATTTGTAGCTAGGATTTTTATTAACTGAAAAAATCAACATTCTTATTTAGGGATAACTTATTCATTTTCCAATAATTTGTTTTGAGGTTTACTCTACAACTTGACTAAAACGATAATTATTTATAAACAAGAAAATACGTTTTAGTGTTATTTCTTGCTTAAAATTCAAAGTAAATCATTATATTGCAATTAAATCAATTAATAGGATGTATAATTATTATTTTGTACCTATTTTAATATTCGTATAGTGATTACAGTCACTAGTCTATTTATATACATAATTAGAATGTGTTAGGCCCACACTCGTATCTGCAACAAAATGGGAAAAGCAAATTTCTTAAGCAACTTTAAGGATAAGAAAGAGGACATTAACAAAGTATGTATATAAAATCCGACTAACCATTAACACTCCTTTGCATAATCCCAAATGCAAACTTATGTATATCCCTTGGATTATCGCCAGACATATGTGTTACCCCTGCCCCCTTCGGTCTGTGTCCGTCCTCGTCTGTTGTCTGTTGTCCCAATGGAAGTTCTTTGGCTGCTTCGTGTTGCGGCAATGTTGCTATGGTTGCACTTCACTTACCGCTTTGCCGTCTTCAGTTGTTAGTCTTAATTAATTATTGTAATTAGTTAAATGCAGGCAACAGCACGGTATTGTTAGTGGGAAAGGGAGGCCTAGATAACAACAGCTGACTGCGGCAAAAATGAATTTTCTGCTTTCATTTGCACGAAATGTTCAGATAATTTTCAGTTCTCTCACACTGCGTGTTTTGTTTTGTTTTGTTTTCATTTTCATTCTCATTTTGTTTGCCAATTTATACTTATACTTTGTTGTTGTTGTAATTGTAGTTGTTGCTTTTGTTATTGCTGCTGTTATTGCAGTAATTGAATTGTTTAGCAGTCTTCCTAGCATAAGGTCGTCGTCGCATAGTTCACTGTGGCCTATTTGTCCTATTGTGCCTTAGAAAACAATTAAATTAAATGGATAGTCTTAGTTGTATTTGAACTGGGCCTTGCTTTCGATTATAAATTGAAAATTGACATGACTAACAATTTGTCATTGGACATTTGTTGATATTTAAGAGTATTTGTTTCTATTATTGGTTTTATCAAACGTACAAAGATAATCAAAGTCTTAGAAAACAGTTTTCTTATTTGAAAATGCACTAGGAAGATTGGCAAAGCTGTGAATCAGTAAATCAAAACTTAAATAACAGTGAAGAAAATTGATTTTGAAAACAACAGGTCGAAATGTCGGTGTTGTGTGTATGAACTCACAAAAATCGACTGATACAATTTTGTATCTAATTTAAACAAAATTCTTAAATATATATACTAAAATATATATATTATATAGACATAAATTTTAGTTTTCTTTTTTTTTTAAACAATGTTTGTTTCATTTTATTCCATTAATTTTATATTTTGTAAAATCTTTTAACAATTTGCTTGATATTTGAATGGCTTTAAATATCACAAATAACCAAAAAAGTTTACTCAAAACTATTTATTTTGTGAATTTTTTTTTTAAATGATAAGTAAAGTTGATTCAAAAAAGTAACTCGAAATTGTTTGCTTTGAGTTCAGTTGGAAATTAGTTTTGATTCATTTATTAATAATATTTGGCACTCCCAATCGTGTATTCAAATCGAAATTAGCAACAACTTTGTTCATGCATGCTTGAAAAAATGGTTCAACTTATTTACTCTATGCCTGTTGCTGTTGTTTGTTTTTATATTTTTAACACTTTAGCTCTTGGGATTGGTAAAAAGGGACCTTTTGGTTAGGTCTTTTTTGCATAACAAAGTGAGGACAACGAGGATGTCCCGCTGCAATCTATTTAATAAAATGGCAAAACGCAGCTAAGGACCCGCCGACTACAGCGACTGCGACCCACGCAATTGAAACTTTTTCAACCGCAAAATACTAAAGCATACTTTTAGGCAATAACGTAATTCAAACGTTGTGCCTTGCCGTAGACGTTGCGTTGTCGACACCAGCAAACTTTTCACATTTTTCGAAAAACTGGAAACTGAAAACTGAACACAGCAAACAGCAAACAGAAAACCGGGTTGGGCTGGGCAGTGTGGAAACTTTTTTTTGAAAATAGCGTAAATTGCTGGGGACGCTTTCAAGCCCTTTAACCCTTTAAAGCCCCCCTAACTGACCCGAACCCGAACCCGACGCTACGTACATACATATATATACAAATAGAGTTGGCGGTTAGGTGTCCAAGTGGGGCAAAGTCAAAGTCAAAGCGCCGCGTTTACTAAAATATTTATGGTTTGGTGCGTCGAGTGTCACAGCTGGGTTGCCAGAGTTGCCAGGATCAGGGGGAGAGAGGAGTGCGGGAATGGAGCTGGAGCTGTAGATGAAACTGACTAGCCTTTGGATTGCTCTGTCGTGGTTCCATTTTTCTCGGCTGGTTTGCGCTTTTTGTTTACGACACGAATGAGCAAAGTTGTTGATATTTGTTGATTGCTTTTTGGCTGTGATTGTGGAAACATTGCGACCTGGCAATTGCATAAAGCCATTGCTAAAAGTGTATTTAAATTAAATTTGTGTTTTCGTCATTTATTGTTGGAGTTTCAAGTGCGAGTAAATAGAGTTGCCAGTTTGATTAATAACTGTGCAAAGAATTCTGAATGTAATCAAACAAATTACTTGCCAAACAAAAGATTCAGCTATTCAGTTATTTTCGAAAATTGATTTGGCTTTTATCTAACAGAGTAAAGCTATTGCCTTGGAAAAATTTACCAATTTCATAGTTATTAAAATAGTATGCTCATATTTATTTATCAACAACTAAATTCAGTCCACAAAACAAACAAAGACAATAATTTAAAATTAGTTGTGTTATTGAATTATATTTAAATCAAACTAAAAGTAAAGGAAACAAATATATTTTAAAAAAGTTGTATGTGTCAAATTTGATGGTAAACGTTCTTACTTTTATTATTATTAATTATCCCACTTAATCGCAACAAGATCAAATAGTTCTTGAGGTATTTAGTATAAATATCGACGATAGCGTTCTAACTTGTCAGTATCAATATTTAAAATAATTCTTAATAATAGAAACAAGTCTTTAAAGGCATGAAAACAGCCGATAAACTTGACTTACCTTCAACCTAAACTTTAATCTGCTAGTAATTCATTTGAATATCCACATAAGTAGCATTTTTATGCAATCAAAACATTTGGCCTAAACTAACAACAGTTTGTTTAGTGGCGATGTTTCCTTAGTGGGACACTGACAATTGATTCACTATAGTTTACTTAAATTCACGCCGACTACACTAGTCGGCATATATATTTTGACATAGGTTACATTTGACTTTAAGTCTCTTTTGCTAAGTACCGTTGTATTCAACAAAGCGAAAATGATGCTCAAAGTGAAGTGCATATTATTAACTGTAAATATGCTAAATATTTTGTCTATTATCTTTTGTCATCTCTTTCTGCTGATAAGAATGCAAGCAGGCAACGAATTTAGCAGCGGCATAAGTATTTTGACATCGCGTGATTTCGTTGCTACTTGGCGAGTTCAAATTTTTATTAAAGAAGTTTTCAAAAAATCTTTCTTATTATTTGATATAACCGTGTTTTTAATATTAAAAATGGTTAAAATATCTGAACTAAGCACAATAATAAGAACAGAAATTGTGACAAAATATAACTTGGGTATTTCCGTAATAAATATCGCTAAGGAATATAATTTGTCACGTCAAACTATATATTATCAAATCAACAAACATAAAAACTTGAATCAAATAACCAATGTACGTCGAACAGGCAGAAACCGAAAGACAAATGCTGATGCAGACCGTCTCATCGTGCGCCAATTCAAAAAAAATCCTCTTATAACACCAAAAGCTGTGGCCTTGGAGTGGAATACGACTTCACCCAATCCGATAAGTGAGAGAACCATACGCAGGCGTTTAATTGAGGCAGATATAAAAAGTTATATAGCAAAACCAATACCTTTCATCACCCCTAAAAATAAACTTAAACGTTTGGAGTTCGCGCAAAGGTACATCCTCAAGCCTGTTTCATTTTGGCGCAATGTTCTGTGGACGGATGAAAGTACTTTTGAGTTCCACTCTTCAAAAAAAAAAGTTTTAGTACGATTAAACAAAAATTATCGTAAAAAAAATGCACCTGTGTGTCAAAAAGTAAGTCATGGAGGTGGGAACGTTATGTTCTGGGGATCCGTTTCTTATAATGGTGTGGGAGACTTGGTTCCCATTGACGGTTCTATGAACCAAAGTCAATACCTTAGAACATTGAACGATTTTGCGTTTCCCTCCGGCGACAGATTGATCGGGGAAGAATTTATTCTCCAGCAGGACAACGCTCCTTGCCACAAGGCAAAAATGATTAACACATTCTTAAGAGAAGTTGGGGTGAAAACCCTGGATTGGCCACCCCAAAGTCCAGATTTGAACATTATTGAAAATGTGTGGTCGCTAATAAAGCGAAAGAGAGCCGCCGATATAACTAGGACAAGAGACGAAACAATCACTGAGGTCACAAAGGAGTGGAAAAGGATTCCATTAAAAACCCTTCAAACCTTGGTGGATTCCGTTCCAAATCGCCTCCAAAAGGTCCTAAATACCAAAGGGGGATATATTTTTTATTAATTTTAAGTTCAAATTTCATTTATAAAACATAATCATATTTTAAGTTGATAAACAACATTTTGTCAAAATACTTATGCCATCTCTTGAATTCCTCTATTTTTAGTTTTAATTAAATAAAAATACAAAATCATGGTTAAAAATAAAAAATTGTTGTATTCATAATTTAATACATTATACTTAACTATAATAAATTAAAATTAGTTTCAGTTTTCTCTTAAAATGAGAAAGAAGTAAAAAAGAAACTGAGGCATCGCCATGTCAAAATATATATGCCGACTAGTGTACATTCAACAAATTCAGTCGATTCGTTTTAAAATCGCTCGTCGAACATTTTAGCGAAAATCCTCAGAATGCTTTTCCTGGATATGCATAATAAGAATGTGGTGCGTGTTTGGGCTTAAGAAAACAAAGATGCAACCACGTGTGACCCACTCACCTGTTGGGGATTTGAGCAGACTTGTGGCTCTAATGGCAACAAAGTGCTGGGCTTAGATAATAATTCTCTTACAGTTACTGAATTGTTTTGGATAGTTGAGAATATTGCTGGAATGTTATGTATAAATTTTCAATTTGACGAAACATCACTTTGTGAATTACAGATAAGTTAAATAACAACATAATAATTATTGTATAATAAGCATTATTATTAAATTATAACACAATTCCCATTTTGATACATTAACTGAACAGGTGCATTTTTGTATCTAAAATTCAAAAAATCATACTATTTGGAATTTCTATTTTGTTGTTTTTATTACCACCAATATTACTACTATATAAAATAAGTACAAGTTCTATTCTTTGCATATATTGTATGATTTGCATATAAATAGTATTTATTATAGCAATTCCTACTTTGATTCATTAACTTAATCGTAATAATTTTTGTATATAATATTTGCATGTCATAATATTTGAAATAGTAATATTTGTAATTAAAAAGCAATCTAAAAAGTACACTATTCATATTTCTGTGAATGTTTATCGCGACTCACATTTTTTTCCTATCAAATTCTCGTATCTTTCATATTCTGGACTATTTGCTGGTTTCAAGTAAGCCACAATCTTTATGGCTAAGATAAGCACACCCTTGGACACATCCAATTTGTCCATCTCGTGGCATAACAGGTCGATTAAGAATTTGTCATAACCCCGAGAACAAAGGCAAGTGTTGCGTCAACTGCAGCAGGAGCCTTACAAGGGCAGCAACTCACCTTGAATGGCAGCAGAGGTAGAGAGGGGGTATGGAATGTATTCTATATATAAATAGAACGGGTACTTAACTATGGTTGCCTGGCAATAAAATGGCCGTCATATTCAGGTGTTGCTGTTGCTGTCATTGTCTGTGAATCGATCTCCTCTGACGATTAATGCAAATAATTTTGATTGATTATTGCAAGAGAATTTTAAATATAGAACTCACATAGAGAGAGAGAGAGTTGAAAGTTTTTAAGTTGTGGCAAATAAAGACGAAAATTGATTGATATGTTGAAGAAACGGAAGTTGAGCACAAAAAGAAACACCCACACACACACGCACTGAAAATGGCTGCCGGAAATGAGCTCGAAAAAAGAAAACAACAAAACTTGCATAGACATTTTATTTTGGCCATGCACATGGCATTTATAGTAAAATATTGTATATCGCTCTTGTTTGGAATTGTTTCGTTATTTTTTGTATTTTTATTGCCTGTCGCGCTCATGGTCGACTGGCCGTTTCGACCGTTGATTACAATTCGCTTCCGGCAGTCATTAATTTTTATTTAGCACATTTACGCAGCAACAAAAAAAACGTAGAAGAGAAACAATGCAAAGAGAATGGCAAAAATCGCTCAGAGGTAAGAAAAATGGCACAAGGACAGCCGAGCAATATGAATAAATTATATCAGACAGTGTGTATGTGTGTATGACCTGGATGCGGAAACGGAAAGTGTGTTAATTTCCGACAGCAAAATGTTTACGCTGATGATGGACGTGTACTGCAATTGATTTCGATGGATGACCAAAATCAATGAAAGGCGTCAATTGAACAGAATCGCTGGATAATGACCTTAAAAGCAAAAAGGAGTTTTACTTAAATGTACTCTAAGATTATCTTGAAAATTAATCAAAAATAAATTGTGAAGATAGTATATATTTTTTTTGTATTCAATTAATTTCCCTACTAGAAATATTTTCAAATACTTTAAACTACCAAAGTACACTTTTTACCTATTTTTAGATGCTTTCCGTAAGAAAAATCGTTGGTTTCGTTGAAATGCATTTCACATGTTGCATGTTAAATAAAAAAAATCAATGGAGAAATAAAATGGGCGAACACAGCATCAGGGGCGTAACTTGTCAGCCGAAGGGCGTAAATGTAAAAACGTGTGTATGAAAATGGTCAGGAGGAACTTAAAAAAAACAGAGAGGCATATGCAAATGAAGTTCAGAGGTGGACACGAACATGTGAAATGTTACTGTTACTTCTTGTGTGGCCTTTGCCATGGTTATTTCGAATACAGAGGGAAAGCGATGCCGATGGATTGTTATGGCCTTTGGTTGTAATAAATCGGTCATTGATAGGGCCACAGGATAAAACGGATTGCTTAAGAATGGATTAAAAATTATTTAAAAACATTTTTAAAGCGCTCTTTTAAATGGTGTTTTTATCTAATATTTACAAAAAAAAATCTTAAGCTAAAGATGCTTTCGAAACAAAATTATTTTTATACCAAAATAAGCATAAAATGCAATATTTTTGAAGTGCAATAATTTTTCCCAGTTTATTCTGATTATTTTTTTAATTAATCCGTTTTAAAGTTTTGGGTTTTTCCTGACTTTGATTTTAATTTTTAATATGCATATTTCTCTATTTTAATAGTTTATGGTTTTGTCCTGCTTTTAATTTTCTAAGCTCAGATTAAAAGTTTAAATTTTTTAAAGCTTTTTCTTTATATTTGTTTGTCTTCAATGCTGGCATTTATGCTTTCAGTTTTCTTTGCTAATTAGTTAGTCGCCCACCTTTAGCGTCTCACTTACTTCCTCTAATTGTGTGTGTAACAATAACACTACAATAAAAACAATAATAATACCAACAAAAAAAAAATTAAATAACAACAGGTGGCAGAGTTCCAAATTAAGCCAGAGAAGAAAATGAATTGTTAAGTCCAACTCCTACTTCATAAGCCCCATGTGCTCCTTGTGCCGAAGGACGAGTCGGCCCTCGCCATTACGTTTTATGATCTTGACACAAACAAGAAGTCACACACATACTTACACGCACACACATACTAACAAATACGCACTCAGGCCACTGTTTCCGTTTCCGCTCGGTAAATGTTTCATTTTGTTTTCGGTCGTGGGGTGGGGGTGAGAGTCCTGTCACTCAGTAAATGTGCCGTGTGTGGCCAAAGTTAATGTCCTATACGCTTGTCCATATGCCATTTAGTTGACTGGCCAACTTCATGAGAGACTGCTGCATGTCTGTGTGAGTGTGCGAGTGTGTGTGCGTTTAGGCCATGTGTTAGCTTTCGAGGCAAAATGGCTTAAGTAGTCACTTTTTGTGCTTATGGCTGGACTTTGGTTTAATTAATTACAAGATTAATGCGATTGCTGCATGTACATATAAATATATATACATACATATATAGTTAGTATGTTTGTGCGTCTGGTCTGGTAACTGCTGCCCTATTTTGCACGTTTTGCGAAGCATCATGCGATATCGTTTCTGAGCATGCTACATGAGAGTAATTACAGTGACACACAACAATATTGTCCTCTACCTTTAGCTGAAAGTCAACTGTTAATCGTAATGTATACTAAAAATTACTAAACTTAAAGTAAAAAGTTATTCAATTCTATTATTTATCTTTAAAAAAATTATGCTTGTTTTATCACTTGCTTCATTACAAAAAAATGACCGTTGAACTTCCATAACATATAAGTCGAATATTTCCATAACTCGAACCTTTTCTTTAATGATGGTTAATGGTGATTCGAGTTAGAAAAGTTCGACTACAGTTTACAACTTATGTATATCTTATTTATTTAAATTGAAAAATAAAATTGATTAATATTTATACACATGTTATTTATTAAAATCTGTCTGTGCTTTGTTTATTTCCGCTATAACAAAATATATTTTAAATTTGTTATTATTTATGTGCAACTTTTGCTAAAATGCATAACACATAATTTATTCATGGCTATGTAAATTTTCAAGTCAAGCGTTATTCATTTTTTCACATAAAAATTCGCCAACATTCCCTCACAAGGTTGCTGACAACTTTTTTATTTTCATGAATAAACAGTTATTCCACTAAGCTTTTCACAATCATATTGACTATGCGAAATTAATATTCAATTTTAATATTTGTATCTTTCGGCCCAATTTACTTGTTTGTATTATTTGTTTGTACACATACTGAGTAGGGATCGTAAAGATTATAAGTTTTATTGCAATAGTAAGAAATATTAGTTATTTTCTAATTTTTAAAAGTTTTATATACATTTTTTATAATTTAAATTGAAAAAAAATTTATTTTTTATTTACATATTTTGTTTTATTACAATAATTTTTTTTTACTAAAAAAATAAAAGGTAAAAATAATTTAAAACATAAAAATTGTAAATAGAAATGAATCCTGTTTTTGGATAGTCCTTATAAAACTCCGACTTATAACACTTATGTGCGATCCCGAATACTGAGTATCTCACTGTCGAGCACATCCATTCTGATTTCTTTTTTCTTCTGTTACATGTCAACATTTTAATTAACGCTCCAACGCTCAATTTTATTGCGTATAGATTGTGTTTTTGTTATGCGGCATGTTAACAACAATACCACCATACTACCACTATTGCACTCCCTCCCAGCAATTGCCAACACTCATTAGCCAGGTTTTTTCGGTGATTGATGTGTCTTCTGTTATTTAAATGCGTCGAACGATGCTGAGGATTCAAAAAATGCTGGAAGGGGCGGCTTTAAATGTCGTGTACAGGAGAAAACTTTTGACATTTTATCAGGTTGACGAGCATATGAGTATTTGCTCTCTATTTTACATTCAAATGGCGTACCTGGCTTTTATACCTTACTTCCTCTCTCTCTGTCTCTCTCTTTCTCTGCCTATCATTCTTTATCCAGATGTCTCTCTTGGCCTACATCTACACGTACATACGTCACTCTCTATTTTTTCAAAAGCGCCTTTCAACTTTCGATATGTAATCCTTTGATTGATGCGCCTAGCATCAAAGCACACACACACATCAACACACTCATACACACATACATAGGCATATGTGTGTGCTTGTAAGCCTCGCTCTGCGTACTTTTCTCATCGTTCTTTTGCCTCCTTTCGCCTTACCAACGAACAGCAGCCAAAATCAACGCCTATGCAAATTCACAGGTTTTTGGTTAGGATGTGCGTGTGTGCGTGTGTGCGTATGTGTGTTTGTGAGTGTGGGGTGTGTGTGGGGTGTTAGACATATGATGACAAAGACGATTTTAGCATTTTTGCTTTTTGATTAGCACAGACAGCAATGGCAACGGCAGCAGAAGCAGAAACGAAAGCGGAAGTAAAAGCAAAAGCAAAAGCAGAAGATGGTGAAGAAACCAGAGTAGGAGCATATAAGCTAACCAAAGGTTGTTGCCTGCTTTTAGGCTATAGCCATTGAAATATCAGCTTACACTGGTTTAGTTGAGGTTACCGTTACCGTAACTGTAACCGTAAACATTGGCACAAAGCAAAGCATTTGATTAGCCCAAAAATGGACTCCCAAGATAAGAATGCAATGCTGTCTGAAACAAAGCTGTCAATTTGGTTACCATTCAGTGAAACCATCTGTACTTGTTGTTTTTGTTGTGAAAAGAGAAAGCTGCAGCTGCAACATTGCAGTGGGAGGTGGGAGGTGGGAGGAGTGGCCACTGCCAACATTGAATGAATAGCAAGAGCTGTCTTTGCTTAGATCTATTTGGATATTCTAGACAAACTCATGTTGACCCAAAAGGACTCTTAATAAGAGCCCAATTAAAACAAAGTTTTACTTATCCAAGAACAATTCCAGGGAAAACAACTAAAAATCATTCATTTTTTTTAACTAAAACGGGCTGTAAGTGACTAGAATTTTAAATAAATGTTTTTACAAATTTTCTTCTATTTCGCTTCTTCGAAAATCCCTTAAACACTACAAAATTTAAATAATTAATAGCAAACTTTTAAGCCAAAAATTAAGGAAACCACAAAGTTTTTCCTTCTTGGTGTTGACTTGCAACCGAACCTTTCAATGATAGTTATGTATATAATGTAGCGGTTTAATTTTAACCAAAGTTGACCAGGATTTAAAATACAATACCAAAAATACTGTGATTTTTTTTGAGATATTTCAGAAAATAAAACAGGTTTTTAATACTAAACTAGTCCAAAAAACCGTCTATTTGCATAATAAATTAAATTTTCACCCTCATCCAGCTCTTACCACTTGAGCTTTATGTTTTTTACTATTTATATATATATATATATATAAATTAAATATCAACTGGCTGTGAAAGTCACACATTTAGTACACTTAAGAATTAATTAACAGAAATAGGTATTTTACTAACAACTAGACTTGCAAATTGTTGAATTCATTAAATATTTAAAACATTACGCTTCTCATTAAACATAAAAGTAAACAATTAATTAAATTTCGGATTAAAATTTTGGAATAACAACATTTAATGACCTCAAGTGCCACAACCACAAAGAGGCATCGAGTCGAAATGCTTAAAGCCACCAATAAACCACAATTTGATATATACACATAAGCCAACAAGGCTGCCGAAAAGCCACGAGCTTAAAATTGAAATCAATTAGCTGATTATGTCACAAAATGTGGCCGCAAAGTGGAAAGAGAAACAGGAAATTCCCAATACTTCAAATTATAAATAAGCTGCAAATGAATTGCATAAATAAATTAGTGCAACTTTAAAGTCAATCGATGTTTGGCTCGGTTAATTCATTAGCCTTGGCCCCATGTCAAAGGTCAGCACATATTTGAGAATGTTAATTGAAGCCAAATGCGAGGTCATGTGGAAGCACAGCCAGCGGTGGCCCGCAACAATAGAATAATGCATATTTTCCTAAAAGCTCCTCTTAACTTGGCCAATGAGCCAAGCGGCTAATTTGTGCGCGCCTTTCATGGCCACAGGCTAAATTGTATAATTGAAATCACACATACATACAGAGGGAGAAAGAGAGGGAGAGATAGTAAGAGAGAGAGAGAGAGAGAGAGAAAGAGAGAGAGAGAGAGATAGAGAGAGAGAGAGAGCAATTTCAGGTGGAGGCGGCTGTTAACTCAAAAACAAACTCAAACTTTGCACTCTGGCAATAATATTATTGAAGGATTAAAGTTTAAACTTTTAAGTGCACAAACACTTCAATTGAATTGAATTGTGTGCATGCTCAAGCCGCCCCCCCCCCCCTCCCCCCTTCCCCAGCCCACTCCCCCCGCCCACCAATCTGGACAGGCAGGTAAACCACTTTGAAAGGCGTGTGGCAAATCGCATTTTGACTCAAGTGGACTCACAACTTTTTGTTGCGGTTATTGTGGGCATAAAACCAGCTACAATGCTTGAACCAGTTACAGTTCCAAACAGTTAACAAAACATGGCCACACAAATTTACATATATCGGTCGACCATTTTGAAATCCTTAACGCGATCCATTGGTTCATCCGATTTTTAAAAGTAACTCCAATTTAAGATGATTTTCTTTGAAGTTAGAAAAATATTTGCTTGAATGAAATAATTAGGCCATATTTTATTGATAAATAATTTATTGTTCTTAACTATTAAAGCAAGAGTTAATAATAGTGGAACTGCCCTAATTCGAATCACCATTATCCAAAGAAAATGTGCGAGTTATAGAGATATTCGACTAATCGAGTTTATGTTTTTAAGTTTATTAATTTTTGATAGAGTTAGAGAGAAATTCGAGCTATTCTTTCTTCAAAGAATTGGATCTTAAAACGGCGCCATACATATTGTTCATATTATTTTTTGACTAAAGCTGAATTTATTCTTTTCGAAGCCTCTCTTTAAGAATTCCTGTGTACGGGGGGAATTCACCAAAAATTTATTGGGTGTGGTTTTAAAATATTTCAGTTACACGCTTTCCGTTGAGAAGTGAAGATAATTATAGAAGTATACGGTGAGAAGGGTCTTTATCGGTTAGACCGCAGCCTTCCACATTCCGCGAAAATATGATAGACGGGGAGGGATGAGTTCGAAGACTTTGTTGGTGCTAAACTATTTTAAGTTTGATTTATTGTGCCTTAAAGCCTTTTACTTTTAACTAAGCGCCAACAATATTAGTGCAATTATCAAAAAAAACTAGTCGACGGTGCTACAGTCGAGCATACTCGACTGTCGGAGACCACGTACTTACTATGCAAAAGCAAACCCTGCTAAAAATAATATAAGTCGCTACAAGTATTTAATATATTTTAACCAAAAATAAAACAAAATAACACAAATATCGAATTGATGTAAACATACAACATTTATAAAAATGTAATTAAAATTTTCATTAATCATAAATAAAAAAAAAACATCTGTCCAACGTGAGATTCGAGCCGCGGACCAATGTTCTAAAAAGTCTGCTAATAAGAAATAATTTTTAAAAAATTTGTTTATGGTGGGAGTTGAACTCGCGACTCCCGATCATTGCATTGACGGGAATTTAGCACCATAGGCCACCAAAGCCCATGGGCGGACGTGGCCAAAATACAAATATGTTAAGACTTCAGCGACTCTATATTTTGCAGTTAGGAACTCTGCTAACACCCTTTTAAAATTGAATAGCATTTAAAAAAAAGGATGCCGATCATATACTAACAAATTAATTGAATATAAAATATATTAACAAAAAAAAAAAATTGTCTGTCCTAGAGTTCGAACCCGAGACCCGAACTCAGAGTTCCGACGCTCTGCACATCGCGCCACTGCCTGCCTTGGTAAGCGATGGTCTTACGATAGATTTCATTCTTACTAGAGTGTAAGCCAGATGCAATTGATATCTAGTTGTGATTGTTGTTGTTGTTGTTGTTGCTGATAAGACAAGGCAAATAAAGGAGATTTTAATTGCTTGATATCTTGGCTGTTTATTATCCGATCGCGATGAAATTTTCAGCAAATGTGGATAATAATGGTTTCTTCGTCTATGCCTCATTAGGAATGTCTATCTTTAAAATTGTCGCTATAATTAAGATGTATCTAATTTGTGGGCGTTTAAGGGGGCGTGGCCAAAATCTAAAACAAACTCGATCTGCGTGCAATAAAGACGAACCTAAATACCAAGTTTGGTATCTCTAGCTCTAATAGTCTCTGAGATCTAGGCGTCAATACAGACGGACAGACGGACAGACGGACAGACGGACGGACGGACAGACGGACAGACGGACATGGCTATATCGACTCGGCTATTGATGCTGATCAAGAATATATATACTTTATGGGGTCGGCCACGCCTCCTTCTGCCTGTTACGCACATTTTTTTTGTGACAAAGTTAATAGACCACTGTACTTTTTTAAAGTACGTGGTCTAAAAAAAAAAACTGTTAGAAGGAGGACTTGAAGTCAATCGATTTTAACAGAAAATGCACTTATTAGATGACTCAACTCAAATTATTTAAGCAGGAACTGTTTTTGACAAATAACAAACGACTTTTGCCATAGGAGTTGCACTACACAGCAAAGAAAAAATTGTTCTAATTTAATTTTAATTTAATTCTAACTTAAGCAAATACTATTTAAGTATGTATTCAGGAGACAGAATTGAATTTTTGGTCAACCAATCTGATTTGACATTTGATAAATAAATAATTTAAAATAAAATCAAAATGGCAATCACACAAAATAATAATGAATAATTAAATAAATAATAAAGTAAGGTCCAATAAAATCTAAAAAAAAAAACAACTAATAGATGTAAACTAGAAATACAATTTTTTTCAGACATCTGACTTAAACTTGCAGGAGTCTTCAAGGATATCAAATCATTGGCATGCCTTGAATATCCTTCTGTCTCGTTTAATACACCCTTTGTGCTTTTTTAAGTACAGGATTCAATAAGCATTTTAAACGTGAAACACATAATGGTTTGCAAATATCAGAATAGAAATGCAGTCCCAAAAGCGCCTAAGAGTTGAAAAGAAGCAGTGATAAAAGTGCAGAACAAGAAGAGGGAGAAGAGAAAGAGGAAGAGCTGCCGGCAACAGCGACAGCTCAACATAATGGATTGAAAAGAGACAGCCCTTTTGGGCCCCGATTGACAAGTGGCCTTTAAATGAAGTGAAGTTAGTTGAAGCAACGTCTTTTTTTAAGGACGATGATAACGTGGCAGGACGGGATAGAACAGACTGGGCATGTCCTTGACTATAAGTTGTCATGTTTTTCAACAGAACCTGCTCGTTTCAGTCTCAACACGCTTACAACGACTTAGTGGATAATTTTTCTACATCTTTTCTTTATATTTTTTTTGTTTTTATTTTTTTGTTCTATTTTCTCAAGTTATTCGCTTTTCGCGAGACTTTCACTTGACTGCATGCCTCTGCTTCCTGTTGATGGCGTTTAATCCTGACTTATGCTGCAAATAATTTGTTAAACTGTTGCCGCCCCTCTCTTCTCTACCTCTCTCTCTCTCTTCTCCCTTAACGTTTAACTTAAAGTTTCTCATGTTTCCTTTAAGTTTCTTTTGGAGGCAAACTTGTCTCTGCTTAATTCGTTTATTCGTTTATATCGTTGTGTTGTCAGCCACAGAATAAGACTCGTACCAATATATACTTAGAGATATATATGCACATATATATATATATTTGTATGTTATGCGATATAGACACGCATTCAGCATTTCCATTCGGGCGCAAAATGTCAACCGTTGAAATTCCGCAAATTCTTTTGCATGCCAATAGCAAGTCCTGACTTCAGTCCCTCCAAAATCCTTGTTCTGCCTTGGCTTTCACTTTTTGTGCTTCTTTTTTTCTGCTTATGCAACTGACTGAGTCAAGAAAAATGTTGTGAACTGCTTTTGTGAATTGATTTGCTAACATTTTGGGTTCGGGTTCCCTTCACTCCCTTACCTCCCCCTAGACGCCCTAGACCCTCTTCAGTACTCCACATCTATAATGAATAATTTCCGCACGACTGAAATTCAATGGCCAAAATGGTTTGCCGGTTCAACGTTTGCCTAATGGCCATTATTATTATTAGGATTATAATGTTCAGGATTACAACACGGCGCGCCTTTTATTCCAACTGTGCAGAACTTTGTATCATTTACTCTATCGGCTTGTTCAATAGTTTTCCTTTTGTTTTTTTCAACAAGAATTTTATTTACTTGGTTGATTTATTGCGTTTTTAATTAACGGTAACTAGGCAAATCATTAAAAGGGCTTCTAAGGTTAATTAATTAGTATTTTTAGAACAGGTGTAAGCTGATTTATCAAATGAAACAATGTATATGGATACATTTACAAGGTTGAGACTCAAACATTGCAATTTAATTTTTTTTCCAAGAATTAAAGTCGTAATATATACCATTCAATATATACCGATACCCAAAAACCTAAAGTATTCAAACCAAAATAAACGTTAAAAAACCGATTCATGCATAATGGTCAATTTTTCAATAAAAAACATTTACTTTCATTAAAAATGAAGTATAAATCAAATATTTTCATTGTAATTTAAAGGAATCATATTATAAGAAAAATCAACTAACCAGATTAATATTTTATCCACAGTTTTTGTCAAAATTTCTTAAATATACAGGTGCAGATATCTATCAATAAATTATTCCATTTTAATTTCTTTGCGTAAATTGAGTTTAAATCCGCATTGTAAACCTCACCAATTTTTATTAATGCTATCCATTTTATTGTCAATACCAAAGCCATCCAATTTGCGCCCATCAGCTCGCTATTAAACTTAAATAACTAAATAAAAATATATACACACATTTGTTTAATGTCTCAAATTGCATTTAAACAAATTGAAAACATTCACGGACATTAATTGAATATGCCACAAACCGAGAATTTCGTTATAATAATAATAAAAAAAATATAATTGAAAAAATTAAATTTGATAATGCTCAATAGTAGTTTTGTTTAAAGGTAGATTCCAAACAATATTTCCATTAATTGCCAAATGAAAACAATGCATGGAAAATACCAACGGCCTCCATTCTCCATTTAAATGCGAATTATGCAGGTCGAAAAAAATTTCCAATCGTCGAATAGCCATTGACCATTGACCAAAGACCCAACCAAAAGCTTTTATGTACTCTATAAAAATTTGCAAAACAAGCCACAAAAGTAAACAATGAAATTACATACATACATATAGAAACGCGCAAAAACCAGCTCAATAACAACTGCAGCGAAAATCAAAATCAAAAGAGAAAACTACTCCAATAATAACAGTATTTGCCCATTGAATGTTATTGCATTAGTTTGTCGCAAAAAGCTTCAAAAAAGTTAAGTAAAATGAGAGGAAATCGTTGGCAACAAAAAAACTTTGCACCGAATGATGTTCAACTATAGTAATTGCAATATCATTCGGTGTGTGTAAATGTGTGAGTGAATGTGTAATAGTGCTTTTGTATGTGTGGGATCTATACGAAAAGATTTTCCAAAATTAATTAAATTACCATTAATAATGTCTGTAAATCTTAAAGTCACTTAACTCTAGTTCCTCAGACAGACAGAATTTTGACAAAATATGATGCACAAATATCCATTTGTTATTTTATATTTATTTTATTTATTTAATGTCAACTAAAAGCAGTTTAAAATTAATAAAATTAGAAAATTAATATGATATTAAATTATTTTGAAAGCATATAAAAATTTATATTTAAACTGATAGGATTAAGAAAAGCAAATTAAATATGTAAAAATATAAAAAATAAGTTGATCAAGATTATATATACTCAAATTCTCATCTTTAAAGAATTACAACTAATTGAGTTAAACAAAGAACTTTATTATATTGCACAATTTAATTTAATGTGTGCTTAAAATTTCATAGCTCAACAATAACAAGAATAATAATTATTTTGCTCATAAACATAAGCTCGTAAAGATGTACAAAAACAAACACATGAATTGCAATGCAGTCAACACGACGTAATTTTCGCTGCAGACAAAACAAAAAGAAAATCCGAGCGTTTGTAAACAACACGGCGGGAAAAGGGGAAAGTCAAGGCGGAAGTCAATAAAATAAATTCTTTCTTTGAGCTGACTAAAAATAAAGCATAAACACACAAAGTACCAACAGCCATAAATAAAAAAATAATAAATAAAGAAATCACATATTTATAAAATATTGTACGAATTTATTACTAAACAGTTAAAAAATAAACAGGTTTAAAAATGAATTGGGACAAAATTATTTAAACTTAAGTTATTGCACTTATTTGAGGCCGTTGCAAAAACACAAGCTTTAAATTTCGGGCGAACATTTTGCGAACTTTGGAAATTGAATGGAAATGGAAAACGAAGTGCCAAACGCATTGAGCAAATAAATTTGTTGCCCAAAAATGTGAATCGAATCGGTTTTAAACACACTCTTTGCGCATGTTTACTCAGTGCCCGAGTGCAGGGGAACAGCAGAGAACTTAACATACGTGTAAGGTGCATAATCACCATAGGAACGCAACAAGTGTTTGCCGGTGATTCACCCAAAATGTTATCGTGGGGAAACAGTGAGGTGAGCTGCTTAAGCTAAGCGGACGAAGGAGAAATGAGTAAATAACATGCTATGGTGAACTAAGCAGTGCTGCCACTGCTTTACCGACTGTAATTTCTATGCTGAGTTGAGTTTCAGATAGAATGGTGAAAATGTTAACGGTTTTAAGGGGAAACGACTAACGCTTGTCTATAAGAATATATATTTTGCTTATAATTAGTAATAAACAAAGAAAATGTCAAAGTTGAACTTAAAATTCATTTCATGGAAAAGCTTAACATTTCCAGGCTGTAAATAATCCCGTGAATGGCACGTGACAAATCATTGGGCAACGCACGTGAAACGGAAACGCGAACGCGAAGCCGCAAATAAGTGAATGAAGAAGAAGAAGGGAAAACACTTTTCACCTGTCACGATAACTAAAGTCAAAGGTGCGCGCAAACTTGACGACAATTGCAGGTGCATATACATAATTGCACAAGAGGCGTATAGAAAAAATATGCATGTATGTATAAGTGTATATGTAACTTGTTGCATTCTTGTAAAACAAGGTGCTGCAGAGGAAGGCGGTAGAGGAATTGCAGCCGTAACTGTAGATTACGTTAAGAGAATTCTCAAATAATGCCATTACTTATACGCGTAATGAAGCGTGTTTAAATACAGCCCTGTGGGAAGTCAGAATCTGTATGGTTTTCTGAAACTACGTTTATAGATAGAATAGAAACATTGTACTATTAACATTCTGCATTTGGTAGTGTCTTATACCTCAGTGAACTAATTATAAGTGACTCTATTGAACAAATTTTTGTTAAGAACAAAAATAGTATATTGGATATTTTTCATTTATGTAAGTACTAAGACTTTTATATATTAACCAAAACTAACCATGTTAACTTTAATTAACTTGGGTGATCTATTTTAATTATTTAATAATCATACTTACATATTTTCAAATTGAATAATTATATGTACATAATGGTGAAATTAAGAAATTCCAGGCTCTTAGTTTCTTGTTTATATTTTTGTATGTTTATGATTTTTTAAAAAAATTGTGTTTTTATCATTTCTGATCTTAAGCAATGCAAAATAATGTAGAATAGCAGGAAAAGCATGCTTAATTAGAAAACAAAAGATATTAAACCTTTTTAGCACATCAAAATTAAACCGAAACTAAAAATATTAAAATACCCATTGGCATACATAAATGCTTTAAAAAGACCATTTATTTCATCGTAAAATTGATTAAAAGTCATTTTAAACAAATTGTAATGCCAAACCTATATTATGTTGAGACAAAATCATAAATTCCTTACATTTTATAGCACTAGGATGTTAATAAATGAATACAAAATTAATAAATGCGTTATTGGATATTATTGAATAAATTTAAAATAATTAAATTAATAAAATTTGTATAATTGTTACGAGCATTATTCAAGACTTTATAATTTTTAAATTTTTAATTATCCCTACATTATTTGAAATTTCGAACAAACTATTATTATATTATAAATTATAATGAAATCATAATTTTAAATGTTCTTGTGAGTCTGCAATTCTCAATTTTATCATACTTCTAATTTTTTGCTTGTGAGCCCCCTCACAATAAGTTTACTTGACTTGAGTTGAGGAAATCTGGCATATTGTAAGCATATTCTATATATTCACAGATTCACCGGACCGACGAAAATGCAAATATATTTATTGCGACAACAATTTCCAAACTAATTTTACATGACTTCCCTCTCTTTCTCTCTCGCATCGACTGCTCACATAAATATATGCGGACTAGGCAAACAAAAACAGAAACAAAAACAAAAACATAAACAGTCCAGTCTGCAACTTTTGTCATGAATTGTTGCCATAAATATTTAAACACAAATGTCATGCAAATTTCTCAACCTTCGCCCAAGTTTCACATTCATTCAGATTTTTGGACTCTTCAAAATTGGGCACTGAATCAACCCAAATTCATTTACAACCAAATACATATGACAGCTAATTAGTTGCAGTTTTGGGCAAATACGCGTCCGAGTTTACAAGTGTGTTTATGTGATATGATGTGATGTTAATTAGTCATTTGCAAGTGAAATTCAAAAATTTACGCTCAAATTATGCAAATTATGCGAGAAAATTTAAGTTTTTTGTTCTCACTCGTCTCGGCAAAGAATGTAGATTTTATCTATTTAAATATAACAAAATGGTACACCAATTTATATGGATTTTTGTAAGAAAAAGAGATAACTTTAAATTATATAATTTCTCTGAACGAATATACTCATAGTGCATACAGGTATAGTCAGTGTAAGTATTTTCTATATTTTGGGAAATTGCCGGTAAAAAATAATTCCCATGAAAATGAAAAAAAAAATACTGTTTCAATGTTGAGAAATATTTTTCTGAAAATTAAAGAAACTGTTTGGATTATATTTTCTAAAGACTACAGTATATAGATCTCATTTTTGTTGCTTTAAAGAAATTGAAGAATTCAATTTTAGTTTGTGGTTGCTTTATGAATTAGTTTTTCATAAATTTCATAACCTGTCTGTCTTCGACTGATTGTTTCAATTCACAAAACTGCATTTCCAAAATGATAAGACATAAATATGCTTTCGTCCCCAGACTTTTTCCTGTTGGTTTTGATTTGTACATATGATTGCCAATTAAGTATGTCCTTCCAATTCATTGTAGTGTGCTAATTAAAAGATCAGACATGAGCATGTGAATGTGCTCAGCAAAACTGACAGGAAGGACAAAGTTTGCCTAAAATTTGACTAGCAATCAGACAGTGTGAAATGAGTCCATTTACGAGTTGTATGTGAGCAGAGGAGACACGACATGGAGAACTTAAAAGCTTGGCAATAGTTGTGAGTGCATCTTGACTGTCTCAGCAGCAGGAAGCACTTAATAAATTCTAAGCTGCAATTGTCTGTGTGACGGTTCAACAAAAGCCATGGCCCATTGTCTGGTCAGACTCATAACCCGTCAGCTGCAAGAAGTCAATGAACTTGTCACAACTCTACATTCATGAGTGTCATGCATTTGTCTGTATGTTTGTGTGTGTGTGTGTGTTTTGACTGGTTGCCAGTCAAAATCAAATTTCGTGTGGCCAAATTCGAAATGAGCAGCGCAACCAGGTAGCATACCAATATAAAGCCAAGTTTCCAAGTTCCACGCAACTCGCTGATGATGATAATAATAATGATGATGAAAATTGAGAGAAATGAAGAGCATGATTTTGGTCGTGGCGTTGACGGTTGTGTCTCCCATTTTGTAGCCAGTGACGAGTTTGTAATTAGCGGATCGGAATCGTGGCCAGTGCGACATTGGCTTTGGCTTTGCCATTGCCATTTGTCTCTAATACTGCTGCAAAATACAAAATAAGTATCTTCCGCCCCTCAGTGACCTCAAATTTCCCACCTCACCAAGTTTTTCGGGACGAAATATGTTGCGAGTGGAAATTCTGACAGTTGTCAGCTGATGGCTGATGACCGCATAGCAAAATCAACACGCAAATTAGTTTATAATTTGACGAACACGAAAACAAATGGCAAAATGTTCGGCGACAGTGCAAATTTAGTAAATGTAATTGGGGAGTAAATCTCGTATTCAAGTTGATGTATTTTCATCATCGTTGTGATGATAACATTTTCAAAATGTCAGTCAAATATGGCAACCAGAAAATAAATATAATAAAAATTTGAACTTCCTTGAAATTATTGAAACCACTGTAAATGTAGGGGAGGCATCTTATGAATAAAGAAAAAATTCCGGAAAATTAATTTGTATGTAATTCTAAGAAAAAAAAACAAATGACATGTGAGACCTCTAAAAATTAGCTACCGATTAAGAAAATATACATACATCGAACACCACAGGAAAGCAAAGCAACACTAGTTAGTATAAAAAACATGAAAAATAAAATTAAGTAAATTTAAATGTCATATGAATAATAAATAGATGTTGGATTAATTCAAAAATTTTTGAGCATCCCCAGATTTTTACACTTTTAGTATTTCATTTATTTTTTATCCTTTCAGTTTAAATTAAAATTGCTCTACAATTCATATTAATTTTATATCATATTAAGTTACTTAATTTTATTTAGAATTTTTAAAAGTATACTTGGTCTATGTTAATGGTCAATAAATAAGTACATTTTCCTTAACCTTGGATGGCATTTGAGAATAGCTATTCGGTTGAGTGTTGAATAGAAATAGGATATTTAAAACTAATCCAATTATGTTTTTTAATAAGATGTTTCTCAAACTGATTAAACTCATGTGGATAATTCATGATCCGTCTGCATCTTCTGATTGATTTATATCTCGACTAAGTCCATGTCAAAATTGCCTACGTATCTTTACTTTGCTATTCGTTTGACAGGTCTACATAATATTCTAGTGATTTTTTACTTGATGCGACATTTTCTTGTCAATTTAATTTGCTTCTGTCCTTTGAGAGATATGTACTTTTAAATCGGATTACCCCCTATGTGAGGGGCGAGAGACGCATCTCATGCGAATGACTGTTGAATACAGGAAAAAAGGGAATTTCATTTCAGCATTACCTTTGATTTTCTGCAATATTAAGTAAGAATTCAGTAGAAGTGATTCGCCTTTTCATTCAACATTCCTTTCGCTTTTAATGTCAACCAACATGCAGAAGTAAAGTAAATTAAAAGTGCAAAAACTAACGCGCAAAGAAAAAATTTTATAGAGCCAACAAGTGAAAAACGGAAGGGAGTCAAGTGGACGGTAATTCGAAACGGGAGTTGACTGTATTATTAATTCAGGGCGAATGCAATTTGAAAGTGCATTAAATCTATTAGAAATTTCCTTAACTGTCAGCCATAACATGGTTATCTAACTGTATTCTGCACTGACTTATAAAAGGTGAATGAATTTAAGAAAACGTTGTTAACGAAGAGGAAGCTAAGGAAAAGCATTTTTTGAGATGCTAACAAATAATTAGTGTGGTTACTTTTGACCTCTAAACTTTAACATTAATAAAAATATATAATTTAAATATTAAATTATAAATTTTGTAAGCAACATATTTTTATTTTATAATTTGATTTTATTTTTATTTTACTTCTTATATGTTTCCTTTAGTCTGTTTTAATCTAACAATAAATTGTTTAATAAATAATAATTGTAAATTTATAAATTTTATCTTATTTTTGTTTTTAATTAAATATATTTTGCTATCGTATGTTTTAATTTAACGAATTTTGTTAAGCAAATTAACAAATTATCAAAGACTTTAAAAAATCAGCTCTCCCAAGTCTGAGTGCAGGGTATTGCCTAGTCGAGCACTGTTTCTTATTCCTTACTTGTTTTGTAAAACAGTTTTCTTGCTGCAGCTGAGCGGCAAATTTACTTATCAGCGCCTCAAAAATCAATTCAATCAAACCGCACTTCAAATGGGACAAACAGTCGGAAGAATTCTTGCCTCAACGTGGCATTAATATGACAGTCAACAGTTTGTTGTTGATGCCACAAGAAAGACTCAGGCACTATGGGACAGGACTCTTTCAGGACACTGAACAAATCGGTATTTAATGCATTTTCCATCGTTCCTTTTGTTGCAATCAGTTGCAACTTGCTTCATTCTCTTTAAGTTTATATGAGATGCGTGAATGAATGACTAAATGAATGTCTGAATCGATTAATGGATACTTGAATTCGTCTGTCATTCTCGCAGTCCTTCTCTGATAAACTATCTCTCTAACTGGATTACACATAGAATGAATTTATTAATTATTTAATTTAGCTTTTTGTCGGTATTTAATAAATTAAGGAGGAAATAACACACGACATATGAGTAGAGTTATTGGCTAAAAAGAAAATATGAAATCGCTTTAAGCAGAACTAAAGTACTCTAAATTAAACCATTTACGCATATCAAAAAATGTTTTTAATAAAGGCCACTCGAAATAAGCTTCAGCTGACTAAAAATGCGACCACCAGCGGAGCGATTGTATTTTCCATTCTTCTTTTTATTATAATTTTTTTGTTTATTTTCCCAACATTTTTTTTTTTTTTTTGTCTCATCCTGTGCGCAGAATGCGCGTCCTTCACATCAACATTGTTGTCGCTGTTGTATTTTTTGGTTTGCCGGGCAGGATATTACACCTCGTTTTTTGTCACTGTCTCTCACTTTCACATGCTGTGACATATTTCTATAGCTGTCTTCCCGCATCACCTCCCCCCCTCATAACTTTTTGTGGAAACTTGAGTGAAAAGTCTGCTGCGAGGCAGTCAGCCAGTCAAGCAGACATTTTTGCGGAGCTTTCGCTGTTTTTAATCTTATAAACAATGTCAGCATGGGCTCTGCTCTGCCACGCGCTGTTGTTGCTGCCTCTAAATGTTACACACACACACTCACTCGTGTAGCTCTAAAGCCCTTTATTGCTTTAATAAGTATGTTAAATCCCATTTTTGTATTTATCTAAATAAATAAGCTGAAAGAATTATTTATGATAGTTGAAATTGGTTTAGTTGAGCTGCCAGCTGCTTATATGCACACTAAAAAATTTCCATTAATTAGCATAATATTTTAAAAATACTTTAAAAATGTACAGTCTCACTATCCTCCTTTCTTCATAAGTGTAGGTCTATCATGAAGGTGTGTTAATATGATCACATTAATTAAACTAATTTAAGAAAAGTGTATTTTAAATATTCCCAATCCAAGCTGATTCTGCGATATAGTTTGCTAGTTAATGTATAGATTTTAAGTAGAATATTAGTAAGACATATAGGGAGTAAGTATTTATAGTTATGCTTCCAACAAATTTGGGAACGTTACTCGTCACTCAATTTTATTACAGTATTCAAATTGAATATATAAATTTAAATCCCCAACGGTGCATAAAGTATTCCATTCTTTTAAGGGCTTGTTATTTTTAATAGCTTATATCAACTATGTTTGCCGTTAAATTTATTGATGGGATCAAGTGGAATGTTTATAAAATGTAAAAGTCAGTGCTCTTTTTCATTTAAAAACTATGGGTGCGGTGATTTTTTGCAATTTGCGGTGGTGAAAGGAGGCTTGGAATATGTATAAATAAAACGATGATGTTCGTGGTTGTTTTCTAATAATTTTGTGTGCCAAATTCTTTAAAGGATCTGAAAGGCCTCCTTCTGCCTGTTACACACATTGCCATAAACTTATTAGCCTCGTTTACATTTTGGTGCTGGGTCTACGAATGCGCCTGTTCTGCCGTCGAGTTATGCAAAGTGAGTTTGCTTAATGATATTAAATGGTACATTTTTAATAATCTTTTAGTTCGTGTTCTTGGGCCAGTCTTGGCGGAAAATGTTTGGCGAAAAGAAATGACATTAAAATTTATTGGCTCTTAAATATGTCAAGCAGCTTTGATGAAAAGACATTGACAAAGGACTAGCACATTCTTAGTTCAGCTTATGCTTTCTGCTTTTAAATCTTAAATCCTGTTCATTTTTTTTGGCTCTTTGCTTACCTTTACCGATTACATGCGTTTATCAACTTTTTTCTATGCCCCTGGGCGATTGTAATTAATACTTTTGTGCTACCGACTCACTGGCCCTTTTTTATTTACCCATTTGTTTTGGATGTGTTCTTGAACCTGGGGCGATATTTTGTACTGTGCGCGCGTTGAATTAGCTCATTTTCTAACAGAATATGAATGCGATGTTAGACCGTGCGTGGTATCCGTAGAAATGTCTGGCTGATAAAAGCGCTAACGATAACGCCAGCGGCAAGCGTGTGCAATTTTTTGGCTTAGACTGTGTAAACGCTAAATGTATGTAGATCTCATGCAAACCTTATCCTTGATTTGAGCATAATTCCCCTTTTAATACCTACGTAGAAGGCATTGCTATTTTGTAACTAGTCATGCAACATATTGAAGCATAAGAAATCTTGAATAAGTGAAAATAAGTGACTTCAAACAATTGTTCATCACAGTTTTTCAATTATTCACATTATAAATGTATGTAGTCATTAGGCTTCAAATTAGATTTAAGAATGACCCTAGAGATATTTTGACGAAACTGAAGAGTAGCTTCCACTCTATTTTTGTAATAGTTGTTTGAAAAATTAGTGAAATATCTGTTAAAAATGTATATATTATGTAATTTTATTTAATTTATTTAAAGTCAACTAAAAGCAGTCTACAAAAAATATCAATTATTTAAAATAATATTATAAATTAACATTTTTAAATTCACAACTAAAATTATATCGACCTAATCGGACAGTCATAGCAAATTTTCCATTCTTCCTGTGTATATATGCTAGTCGCCTTCGCACCCTTCGTGCTGCTGTGATATCAAGTTAAAAGCTGTAAGAAAGCTGTTCCTCAAATCTATTTAAATATAAAATGTGCATAAGGGTATTCAATATTCGACATATTTGTGATCTTATATATTTTTGTTTTATTTTCATTTTGTGTGTTTTTGTAGGGCTCAACGTGCGGATAATCGCAAATGAGCAACGCAATTCCTTTACACATAATGAGGCCAATTAGCCCTGCGGCAAAAACCAAATGCCGTGTGCAGATTATGTAATGGGCCGCTTAACTGTAACTATCTGGCTCCCTGCCCCTGCCACATTGGTTAATATGATAAGTAACCCAGCTTGTTGTTTATTTTCATTGAGCCAACTTAGAATCACTGGGCCACAAGCTGAAGTTTATTTGCATTTGTTTATTGCGAGTCATCTTTAAGTTATCCATAAAATAAAATTAAAGGACAACAACTGACAAATTGCAGTCCTCGTTCCTTGTGGTCAACTGCCGATGTCTGCAGTTCGTTTATGAATTCGATTGGAAATTCCTTCTTCATTTGTAATTTGCTTGTATGCTCTCACTTATTAAATAAAGTATCGTATGTTGTTGGGGAAGTAGCTTCGACTCCACCTACAGCCAAACTTTCAATTAGGCATATCGTGTTATCTACTACATTTTAAAATTCAACTTTTACAGATACTTCAGTTACTGTCATACTAATCAAAACTGCTTAATTTTTACCAGATTAATGTTAGTATTAGTCGGAAAAACTATTAACAATTTTTTGTTTTTGCACTTTCGCTTATTTTTAATATTTCTTACTAAAGTTGCGGAAATGATATTAGATATTAGATGTGTTTTCTTCTTCTTCTTTCTCTGGGAATAATTTAATTTCAACTAGCCAGGCAACCTCGTCATCTTTCCTTAATATGCCAATAAATGTTGTGAACTTTGATTTTTAAATCTGGTTAACCATAAAACAATTTGAACTTTTCAACCAATTCTTACAGATTATGACTTTGGTGTTTATTATCTTATTTTTGTACAGCAAATTTAGCTAGTACTTATATATTTAGAAACTATCATATGAACGAGTTGTTAAAAAATAAATACAGGGCTCAAAATGGATGTCAAAGTTTTCGTTCTTGGATCCTAAACAAGAACCATTGCGTAAATCTTAATCTGTTGTATATACAAACTTGATCAAATACTCAAGGCTACGAAATACAGACACTAACACACTCGCACACACACACACACACACACACTTTTAAAATCACGTGCACAGCAGGACAGAGAGTGAGACAGCTGAATATTTGCACAGAATGCATTAGTCCTTACATGAGAGCATGTGAAATATTTATGGAGGAGATGTGTAAACGTCAGATGATTAGTTGCATATTCTGTCTGTGTGCTGGCAGGCAGGCAGCTCCCACAGCTGTCGATGATTTTGAGCGAGCAAATATTTAATCTTGGAGCATTTTTGCACTGACCTGCGCGGCCATGGACATCGGACGTGCTCTCCACGTCGTCTTGGAAATCTCAGTTGTATTCCAACTGCAGCAGCTCCGCTCATCTCGTATTGGCTCAAGTCAAACAATGGCATTGGCTAAGACCAAGAAACAACGCCAAACTGCAGTGGGCAGCAAGAAGAAAGAAGCAGAAAGTAAAAGGATAAGTATTTTTAAGAAAATGCACAAGACAGAAAATCGATGTGTGTTGTGTGTTTGCATTTGCCGTTGACTGTGGAAAGTTTTCTTCGGCTGGGGAAAATGGGGGCGGGAATGCTACTAAATCCTCAGTGTGGCCGATTAACACGTGCTGGCCAAGCTGTAAACGAAGTGCTGCCAACAACAGAAGGTCAAATTCCAGTTGCAAACAAATAAAAGAGAAAGATATAAAACTCAACAGTTAGTCTCACGAATGACTAGCAGATACTCTGTAAAAACATGAGAAATTAAATAAAATAATTTTGATTCGCAAATTATTTTCATTAAATTCTATTCTAGCCACTATTCCAACACATGATTCATACATGGACTAAACTGAGTAATATAGTTTTTCATATTAAATTTGTTTTATTGAAACCTACGTGGACTATAAAAATGACATCAAATAGTTTTATTTTCAAATCCCCTTAAAGTGCTTCAGCTGTGAAAATCGATTAAAAATTCAAGCGAAATCAATTTGCACTTTTTAATTAAACTTGTTTGCTCCATTATAATTCCCCTTCCCCATCGCTCCCCCGGTCTCCCCTTCTGTGCTTTATTGCTGCAGCTGTGACGCCTTTGTTGGGGAAACACCCATTCGCATTTAAAATATCGAAGCGAAACTTGTATGTTTTGTGAATGATGTTTGTAATAAAGAGAGCAATTTAATTTGCACTTAATAAATGTGAAAATATACTTTTTTCCCTTTTTTTAAGCAGCTGTAGGCGTTCGTAGTGCATAAAAATCGAATTACAATTCATTGTGCAAAAAATAACTGTCAACAGGGGGCTACAGCCGAGAAAACACGCACAGTTAGAGACCCTGATTCTGTGATTCTGTAAAAATCTCAAAAATATTAAAGAAACCCCAATTCATGTCCATCTTAAATGCCTATTCGTGATCGACCAAAAAAAAGACAGTTTAAGTATGAATAAATGATAATTAAATTTGCTCATTTATTATATAAAATGAATCATAACAATTTATTTATAAATTTCTGTATTCAGTTTCAATCATTTGCTATTAAATAAATAATTTGTTTGTTTGTTTGTTTTTTTTGTTTACATATTAACCAATTCCATATTTGTATTTTTAAATTTATTTACGCAATTATTAAATACTTATAAAATAAAATGCGTCTAAATAGAAATAGTAGTAGTATGTTGAATTATGTTATTATTATTATTATTATTGTTATGTTAGTTATTATTGATGACTATAATAACTAATCAATTTGTTTGTTTACTTTTTAAATTCTTTTGGTAATTTTCTTTTTCTTTTAAAAAATATAGTTGTATTACAATATTTTGTGTGTTTTTCTTTAAATGTGTTTTAATATACTTATTATTATTCTTGTTTTTGTTTTCTTTGTTGGTTGTTCATTAAGGACGATAAACCATCATAGACGTTATCAAAAAGGCAAACCATTAAATATTTATGTACATACAATGCTTTTTACAATTTTCTCAAATTCGTCATGTTCATTTTTCTCATTTGAATCGAAGAATTATTCCTAATGTTGCTGTTGCTAAAAATGATGCAACAATTTCAAAAACGTACATTTAAAATTCCAGCAAGAAGACATTTTGCATGTACAGACTACTATTATAGTGTGTATGCTATGAAGCGGCAGGATAACCCTTTCCGCTGCGGTGAGGAGATTGTTGTTGTTGTTGTTGTTGTTGTTGCTGCGGTTGTTGCACCTGTTGCTGTGCGGATAAAATTGTTGTTGTTGTTTGGCTAGTCGTAGGCGATGCTGCATTACTTCTACTGTTTACATTATTATTAGTATTGTTTTGGCTAAATTGAGACTTATTATTATTATTAGTGGTCGTTATAGTGGCAACTCGTCTAAGACGATTATCTGGTATCGGTGGTGATTGTAGAGTGCCCGATCCTTGCTGCTGTTGATGCAACGGAGAAAACGATGATGGTCCACTGGCGTTGCCACCGCCGCCGAATGCACCAGCAATGCTGCTGCTGCCACCGCTCATGCCACCACCGATGGCACCAGCAGCATTGCCAAAGAGGCTGCCATTGCTGCTACCAATCAGGCTCATCGAATGCTCGTTGGACAGTATCTGATGGGCGGCCAAATTCATTTCCTCTGGCGTCATATCCAACGCCTCCTGCATCTCCCGAGCAGCCGTGCCCACAAATTCGGAATCACAATATTTGCCCAAGCCCTCAGCGGCGAGTACCTAAAGTATTTTAATTTCATTAGTATATATTAAGTTTTTATTTTGAGATAAATGTGTTTATATTACCCCTCCAATCAATGACTCGGCCAAGCCGTTCATTTCAAATGAAGTTGGTAAACGACGCTGATCGTAGGGACTAGCTGGTGTCGATTGGATCATGCGTTCGTGGCCAGGAATAGCACCATTGGGTGCGTAGACTATATATTTGTGTAAAATATACAAATAAAAATTTATATTTTAGACGATATTGCCAAAAGTATGGCCTGCGAGGAATAGTTATATTATATTTTGTACATCGCTTGATGATCATTTTACAACTATCTATGTGAATACTATCATAAATTATTTTTGAAATATTTCTGAGTCTGTTTTAAGAACATTTATATTACAGGTATATAGATTTACACATATATTCCGAGTCAAAGAAAGCGTCCTAAGAGACTTAACTAAAATCGGACCACCAGTCGAAAAATGAAGACAAAACTTGGCAACTGAGGTTATAATATTTACAATAACATTCAATTCCTCAGATGACATTGTTTTTAACGTATTTACATACATATATTCCCTAGCAACCCATGTTAAACAAAAAAAAAAAACTAAAAACTAAACTATTACTCATTAATTACAAGATTAATACACTAAGTATTGAAAAAATAACTTCTAACAATTATATTGTTTTCTCCATAGCTAAAATGATCATCAAGCATTTACTATATCTAGTTTGACAACTTAATTATCAGTTGACTGTTAGTGAGGCATTCAATAATTCAGGCTACGTTAAATGTTATCGTACAACTTTATGTAAATAAAAATTAAAGCATGTTCTATACAAAATATATAAATTGAAATTTACTTAGAAACTGAAGCAAGCATTTTACGCAATATATACTACAATCTTTTGGACAATCAAACGCTCAGGCGGAGCTATTTATATATATATGTTATTCTAAGGCATTACGAGTATTCGGGCAACTTCTAAGGCAAAGGCAAAGGCGGCAGCGTTTTATGAACGAGGCAGGCGGCGTATCTAAAGCTGTTCTTAGATCTAATCAATAGCCAAGCAATATGTGTGGGTGAGTGTGTGTTCGAGGTATCCACAGGTGGCATGGTATGTGTATGTGTGTGTGAGTGTGTATTGGATACTCCGGATATCGTTTGAATGCACCCCTCTGTACACACAACACAATAAGTCTCGACGACAAAACAACATTGAAACAACAGTTAACGAACATTTTGTTTTCAAGATTTGGCATATAAAAAAAAAAGAAGGTTTTTCGAGTATTCATATATGTATATACATTTATACGAGTATCGGTGACTTGGGTATCTTAATTATTAATATATATTTATGTATGTATGTATTAGATGGACGCAAGGCACACTTTGATGGGAGTACGGGATCAATCAGGAAGACCAGCTTAATGAGTATATGTGGGCACAACAACACTGTTATTCTGATATTTATATAGACACCGATATTATTTAGATAAATATTTTATGAAAAATACTTTGATAATGGTAACCTTTATTTATTCGATTCGATTTGATTCGTTCATTGATGCGTGTTAAAGCGGTAGATATTCTTGTTGTTCAGTTGTTCTTGGTTGTTGTTGTTCTTGTAGGTGTTATGTTTTTACTCCGAGCAGGTTACACAGAACTCTTTAATGTTATACAGTAAGTATTGTACTTAGGGGAATGCGTTCATAATAATTTTTGTTAACTTAGAAAATCATTGGCCAAAAACTTAAACAAAATTCTCTGCCAATCGACCAGAATGAGAGTCTAGTACAAATGTTGTTCAAAATCTCTGAGACTCATCCATCAAATATTTCAGTGTTCGATACTCAGCACTCGGTTGTTTTCAAACTCGAATCACTTAAGCTATAATAAAGATGTTAATAAAATAGAGTTGTACAAAAACAAATTACTTAAACAACACAATTTGGAATGACATTTTTGTTATATGGACCATAAATAATAATACTGTTTCAGATTATCAATGAATCAATACTAATTAATCTTGCTCAAAAAATTTGTTAGTTTGTAATCAACAAAAGGAGCCATAAGCATTTTGATCATAGCACAACGTTAAAGGGCTGTAAACACTTATAGATCGCGTTGGTAATTGCAAAATACATAGTTTTAACTATTAGTACTTATTGAATTGCGTAAGTAGCTTAAATATCTTAACAAGTATTTCCCATACCCCTTTCCAAACAACAAACATATTTATTGTTTACGAAAACAATAATTTAATTCAATTTAAATATAAATGTTATTATATATTGTAATTACAATATCATTGATTGTTACGATTGAAGTATGCTTTACTAAAATTTAAAAAGTACTCATTACAAAAATTAGTCTTGTAAAATGTCGGGGAATTGTAATATAAGCGTTAAATTCAAAATCATTTTAAATATATGAATAGTTTTGCTTAAAAAGTGTTCTTGAAATTACAGATAAATTAATCTAGGTTCGGGAGCTCAATATTAAAATATATTATACTTATTTACCTGGTTTTATATCACTGCGCTAGGGACAGGAAAAATATTCTATTGATAACTATTGGACAACAGCCTTTACCTCTAGGTTTTTTTTTTTAACATGTTATACGTTATATTTGTTTAATTTAATTTTTTGACTTCAATTATGGTGATTGAATTAAAAGCCAGCCAAAAATCGGGAACTGTTAACTTAGCATTACCTGTTTTTGATTAAACCATTAATTTATCAAATCTTTAGAGAAAAATATCTTTCGGTTAGTTAACTGAGATAATATTTAAAATTGGCCCCTGGTTTTTGTTGTGTTTAAATGTTGTTTTGTGTAGCTATTGTTATTTTGTTCTCTATAATCTACAAAGGCAGAGAATATATTATATATTTATAAGAATATACATAGACAAGAACATGAATTATTTTTGAAGGCAGCAGAAGCGTTTCTATGTTAGACAAACTAATCTACTGAACTCTATGATAACTTGTATGCTATAACTAAGTGATAATTCAATTTAAAAAAATTATTAACTGCGCATTTATCTAATTTATGTAAGTGTGCTACGAGTCAGAATGGAGTTCCATTCTGATGAGTGTCTTGAGTGTTGTCTTTCTGTGGCGCCGCGTTTAACAAACAGCCAAAAAAATAACATTAAAACGCAACAGTTATTTTGTTATGCTAGTTATTACTTCACAATTGCACTTTTTTAAATTTTTGTTTTTAATATTTTTAAGTTATTTGTTTTGTTTATTAATTTTGTTGGGCATGCCGCAGGCAAAATTCAGAACTCACAACTTAGAATTTTTAGTGGCGCTTAGGAATAATGTACAATGAAAATAATAATTATATGCGAAAAATAAAAACGATTAGAAAACTCGTGTGTTAATTCAAAAAGAAAACGAGAAAATCCGTGAGTTAGTTCAACATAATACGCCACAACAAACAAACAAATCTTTTGAATTTTATTTTACTTTTATATTTCTGTTCAGGTTAAATTGGGATTCGGGGATGTAAATAAATAAAAATTTAAAAAATGTTTATAGAACTTGTTTAGTGCAATTGCTTGTGGCAGTTGTTGATGTACTTGTTGCAATTGCCGCATTTTGCGCTTACCATTGTTATATGGATGCAATAAAATACCACGATTGCGGTTGCTGAAATTAATGTTCGGGGATTGAGTAAATTCGTTTGGTTGTTTGATTCTCAGTGAATGTTCGATTTTAAACACGCTAGTTAATCAATATTTTCTAAACTACATATTTATAAATGTTTTCGTATTTTAATTTAAATTAATATAGTTTTTCTTAGTCAGGTATTTTTTTATGTTTATTTTCAACTAAGTTTCTAAAGAAAAAAAAAAACTAAATTTGCGGCCCGGGCTCCTTTTGTTCATCACAAACGTTAAAGGCGCACTAAGTGAAATTAAAACGCCATTCAAACGTGGCCAAAACGAGAAATATGTAAAGAATAAAGGAACTCACTAAACAGCAAGCCACAGTAACAGGAAGTAGAATATAAAATGAAACTCAATAATTGACGGCATCGTGTGCGGCTAAGAGTAATCGTTTGGTGCATTGACCAGCTCCCAACTCCATCGTTCGTCCCACTCACTCACTCTCCCAGTCACCCGCCCACCCCCAATACTCACTCATACGATATCGCATTGGCCTCTGGTGGCAAGGTGCCGGCCACAGTGGATGCACCGCCTCCGTTCTTGGCCAGCGGCCTCATCGAGATGCTCTCGCCAAAGGTGCGCAGCTCCCCGCCGCTGCCCGCGTGCAGCGCGTCCTGCAACTTGCCACTTGCCGCCATCCGGGCCTGCAATATGTTGCGCGCTATGTGATTGACTCCGTCGGCCACACTCCGATTGAGGCTGTCGTACAAATAATCAGTGCCAGTGGCATCTGTGCTCCCCAGCACCAAGCTACTGCCGCCCACGCCCACGCCCGCAGCTGCCAGAGAGGAGCCGCCAATGGTCAGGGCTCCATTGCTCTGGGAGGCCTTGGCGCTGCGGCGGAAGGTTCCATTGCCATGACGGCGAATCGAGGACCAAACGCTGCCAAAGAGCGTGTGATGGCGCTGCAAAAATATATATGGAATTATTATATATATATTGAATTACAGAGAAAACTATTTAATACAAGTACTTGAATAACACATAGCGTAATAAAGTTTTGGTCAGATAGTTTTCGAATAAATATTAAAACATGAATCAAAATATATGAATAATGAATGAATCCTTGTGAATCGATAAGTGAAGCTTTTGGGATCAAAAATACAAACAAGGAAAACTCCAAGTGCCTTTCTTTCAATATCCATTTCAATTTTATCTGAACTGTCATGAAAATGAAGGCGGAAACCTCATTCTTGAGTTGGTTTAACAACAAGTAACTTTTTGCATTGGGTCTTGAAATTGGATCACATTGGATCATTAAGATATTTACTATATAGCTAATCAACTATTATCCATCTAATTATTTGACGACTTACGCGATGCATGGGTTCTGGTTCCTCGGCCAGTTCATCGAGGTTGCCGGAGATGGCACGTTTCAAAGCTGGCGACACCTCGTGCAGTGTACGCAGACCGGCTTGCAGGGTGACCGTATTGCTGTCGGGGTGACCCTCTTTGCCCTCCTGCTCCTTGCGTTTCTTGAAGCGCCGGAAATAGTCCTGAATTAGGTAAGTGGCGTAGAACTTGCCCACAGTGACCTCGTCATCGTTGCCCGGTGGCGGCACCACCTGATCCAAAAGCTTGGGATTGGTACGCTTCCAGATCTGTTTAATTGTGGCTCGCAGCTCGGCATTGCAATCATCGATGTTGCCCTCGGTTTTGATGCTCAGCGAGGTGCGAACCACGGCAAACAGAGTGGCGTTGAAGAGAACCGTTCCGTCGGAGTTGAGGGGCATGTTCATGCTGACCAGACGTTTGCAGGCCATGCGATGTGGACAGAGCTTGCCAAAGCCGAGGGGTGGTGATATCTTGCGCAGCAGGGTGACCACATCCAAGTGCTTGATGCGCCCCTTGGCATCCGGATCGTACTCGCTCCACAGGCGGATGAACTCATCCAAATGATGGGGTCCCAGAATGGACCAATCTCGCGTGAGGTAATCAAAGTTATCCATGATGACGGCCACAAACAAGTTGATAATCTAATAAGAACAAGTCAATGATTAGTTGGAGATTCCATGGAGAATTGATAGCTACTTACCAAGAAGGAGCACAGCACGTAAAACGATATAAAGTAGGGATAGGCAATGGATGAGCCGCATTGTTCATTCGGTGTATCGGACCTCTCGTCACAGCGCACATTCGGCTGTGCGGAGCAGGACATCATGATATCCTGCCAGGCCTCGCCCGTCGCTGAGCGGAACAGGACAAGGACCGCCTGTTGAAACGTCTGGAAGTTGTTGTTGTGGGTTATCGCACCATCACCATCCAGCGCAATTTTGCCAAAGACCTAAAGACACAAAGGAACTGAATATCTTAGTAGTGATTTAAATCCAACATCAAGAAAATTTAGAATAAAACGTGATTAAAAATCCAAAATAAATATGCGCAAAACATTTTAATTTAATTTTTCCCTAGTTAATTCTTTAAAATTAAAGAATAATGATAATGATGAATATAGTTATTTAAATCCAAATTATGGATTGATTTTTCATCGAAATGTTAAAATCACCAAAGCGATAATCGAGATTTCGACATATCGTCAAAAAATTATGAAGCAAAATTACTTGAAAATCGCTTCAGCGAATATCGAGTTGTAAATTTTTCAATGTTTCTCTGCATCAGTTTTTCTTATATTGTAGTTACTTTATGTTTATGATACGCACCTGCATGCCAACCACCGCGTATATAAAGAAAAGCAAAACGATCAGCAGTGCCACATAGGGCAAAGCCTGAAATGACTTGATGAAGGTCCAGAGAAGGGTTCGAATGCCCTCGCCCTTGCTGAGCAGCTTGACGAGACGCATCACACGGAACAGGCGGAAGAAATTGATGGAAATCAAGTTGGAGCCGGCCTAAAAAAATGCAGAAGAGAAACCTTTGAAAAACGGTTTTATTTTGACTTTACTAAGTGGAAAACAAACCGCTTTTGCCTTTTGTTTACAGCCCTCGACAATATCACAAGCAGCCTGGGTCGTGTTTTTGCTCTGTGGAATATGATAAAAGGTTAAGTAAATGATATGTTATTTATAGCCAAGACATTAATCTGTAAATACCTTAATTTCGGAATAGACAATATCTATGAAACTGCCCAGCACAATGATGAAATCGAAAACGTTCCAAGCATCACCAAAGTAGTTCTGTGATATGTTGCAATAATATTACAAAATGATATATAAAATAATATAAATATAAGACTGTTACCTTAAATCGAAATGCTGCCAGCTTAAAGACAAATTCCAAGGCAAATACCGCTGTGAACAACATATTGAGTGCATCTAGAAGTTCTGTATACCAAAGTGGTTGTTGGTAGAATTTCATAGCCAGTGTCACCGTGTTTATCATGATCAGTATAAATATGGTATACTCAAATGATGATGATGTCACAAACCACCAGACTTTATACTGTATGCCATGTTTGGGTATATATCTTCGCACTGGTTTCGCCTTTAATGCAAACTCTATGCAATTGCGTTGATTCTTATCGAGATCACAATTCTTGTACTCCTGTTCACCCTCATTTTGAAAAGTGACAATAACGAAACCGACAAAGATGTTGACCATAAAGAAGGCAATTATAATAATATAGATTATATAGTAGGCAGCAACTATAGGACGGAAGTTGTGTATTGGACCCCCATTTTCCTTATTCGAATCAATAGAGACGTACAGCAGGCTATCAAAGGTAAAATTAATTAAATCTCGGCAGTTAAATATAATATGAAAATGTTGTACTCACTTTGGCCAGCCCTCAAAGGTGGAAACAGTAAAGAGGGTTAACATGCCCTTAGCCACATCATCGAAATGGAAACCATTATTCTCCCACTCGCGTTCCTTGAGACGCGGCTTGTTTATATCACCATCTTCATAGATCAGATAGGTGCCACTGAAAATTATAAGTTATTACAATCATCATTTAAAGAAGGATCTAAACCAATAACTTACTAGCATTCATCTTTAACCATTTTGGAGCCATCGGAGCATTTGAAAAATTTACCCTATATATGTGATGTGCCGATAGTTTTCCAATCATCAGCATCAGAAAAGATTCATTGAAATGTTATTATTTTGTAGCAGTGAATTGTTTTTATTTATCTTATGAAAGTGCTCTTAACTCGAAAATTGATTTAGTTGAGCGCACTTTGCTAATTCGACTGTATTACTATCAACTAAAGCCTAACTATATGAACTATGCAGCGATTCAATAGACTAAACTATTCTATACAAATATATATACAAACATATACAGGGTGTCTCATCTGCAATCAAATTTACATGGACATTCACAGTTTTTGTTTGGTTTTTTTCTTGGGTTTTCTTGCTCGAAACGGACACCAGTTTTTAGTTGATAATATGTGGAACATCACAATATTTACAGACGGTACCAAAACAATACGATACATATTTTTGAGGATTGGTTAAATACGATTACATACAGATATATATTACAAGAGGTTAGCGAGCGAGTATACAGACTTCTTGATCTTGGTATAGGTATACTTATATGTAAGTTCAAAAACTCGAGCAATAGGGTGTTAGGTTTTTGGAAAGCTAATAACAGCTAGCAAGGCGTTGAAGCTAATAGCTGGCTGATTGGAAAGTGTATTTGCAACGATATGATGGCATTATACAATAAGTTGTTGATGAGTTTGTTGTATTTATTTCAAGTTTACCAATGTCAAAATCTTTTTGTTGATCTGAGAAAAAGCAAAAATATCGATTAAAAATCAGTACACGGATTTGCTATACCTTTAATCCTAACATAAATCCCAACATAAGTAGCCTTTAAAAACTCTTCCCAAATTTTGATCTGCACTTTTTTCCAATCACATTCAAAAGTACATCGACAATCCAAAGCACACATATATTGAAGCAGCGAGAAATTGAATTCTTGCAAATATAGAAGCGCACACATAAAGCCGATTCTGGTTACCCTTCACCAAGTATTTGATTTGATTTGTTGTTGAATATAATATTGAAATTAAATTACCTTAAAGAGTTGCACTCCAATAACGGCAAACATGAATTGCAATAAGTATGTAACCAACATAATATTACCAATGGTTTTTATAGCGACAACAACGCACTTGACCACGTACTGTTGTTATTTTTTTCAGTGTATAAAAAGAATTGACAGGCGTGTACGATTTTTGTTGTTGTTTATAATTAATCATATGTGTGTGTGTGTGTGTGTGCATGTGTGGGTGGGTGTTTGTGTGTGTGTGCCGCATCGATCCGAGCAAATTTTTGTTATTTTGGCCACATTTTTTAAATCAAAAGTTTATACAAATTGCACATTGCAAAATGTTGTGTTTGGCATAAATGGAATACCAAAACGATAAAAGAGAGAAAAAAGAGGGAAATTCATTTGTAGGGGGGATCAATACGTTTTTCATTTGATTTTCATATGCTAAAAATAAATAAGTAATTGTGTATGGTTTTTCTTTTCTTTTAACATTAAATGAGAGGTTAATGATATTCACGAACGGTGCCAAAATACAGGAAATGTGATTTAAAAAATAAAAGCGTATTTAAAAATGTATGTAAAAATGATGATTAGTATTTATGTTGTATGACTAAGGTTTGTTACAACAAAAAGTTCTTCTACCAATTTAAATGAAACTTTTGTAAAGAGCTTGAGGATTATATGTGTTACTCTTCGGTTTATTGATTGCTTGCCTTGATGCTAGGGTGCAAGGTTGGACGTCTTAACTTTTGATAACAATTTTTTAAGACTATGGAACTCTGTGTGAATGGGAGTGTATGTGTGTGTGTGTGTGTGTGTGTGTGTGTGGAGTTTGCTGTGATTTGAATATGAATTAACAATCACATAGTATTAATTACTTATACTTTTCATGTCATGGGTTTGACGCATACAACGCAGAAAATGGGTGTGGAATATACGAATTGATTTGACAATTATACAAAGTATTATTTGTGTGAGTATGGTTACGTCTGTATTCAGGTACGAATATATTGGATCCTTGATAAGGTGTGCTGAAATAATAATAATTCGGGTTCCCTTTTTAAGCCAATTCCAATATAAAGTATTAAATCGAAGCTCACGTGATGATTACTTGTTGCTAAGCCTATTACGCCCTTTGTAATCTTTTTTACCAGCTTTATACTTAGAAAGGATTCACTTGCTCTTAAGAAAAATAAACCAAGTTATGCTGAGCATTAATAAGCAATACTAGGAAGCATAAGTGGTTTTATTTACAAGATATTAGTTTGTACAGTTTATAACTTTTCCATTATTAGTAAAATAAGTAATATATTATAAAAGAAAACCCAAAAGTTACAATAAATTAATATGGTTAGGAGGTTAAGGATAGCAATTCAAACATTTAACAATTTGGAACATGAACAAAAGTTAATATATTTTTGCATTTTTGTGCAATAAAAAATAAATATTAAAAGTTACTTAAATAATTTACAACTAAATACCTGAATAAAGCTCTATAATTACTTTATATAAATTGATCATTAAGCTGATATCGTATTATTCATTTCAAATAATTTATTCATTTTAAGTTGTAGCCTAACCAGTAATATTTGTTAAGCAATAAATGGACAATAATAAAAAAATTAAGTTTGTACTCTAAAAATATACTTAATGATCATTCGATTATGCTCGATTTTTATACAGTCTCATATTTGAAATAATTTATTAGTGTTACTTAACGAAAGAGTAGATCAAGCACTTAAGAACAAAATCATACCTTAAACAATTGGACTCCTATAACGGCAAACATGAATTGCAGTAGGCATGTGACGAGCACAATATTTCCGATAGTCTTAACAGCGACTATGACACATTGAACAACATGCTGTATGTGATACGACGGTATATATAGTTATAGTACGATAGATATATGTAGGTATAAGAAATACTCTATGTATGTAGTTCTAGATATAAATGTTTAATTTCGTTAGGGTTTAGTATCAACATAAATGGTACGTAATTTGACTATGCCTAAGCCACGCCTTGCATTTATTCCACGCCCATTTTCGTTAGATGTTAAAAGTGTAACTCAAAATCGAACAATATATATAGTAGGAGTATATAATATATATATATGTATACGTATATATTTATTTATTTTTTTTTCGTTGCAGTGTAAAACTCTTGGTGCACCCTACACCCAGCATTTCAAGGTTTTTTTTTAATTGGTTTTCATTGTTGGTTGTTGTTTATGACCACAAAACACGCACTTTTTCTCGGGTTATTGCAAAAAGTCAAGATTTGATTATTAGCTCGCAAAAAATATAACTTGGTGTAAGTTGTTTGTTTGTTAATTGAAATGAAAATAAATAGATTTAAATAATAAAGTCATAAGAGAAATAAATTAAATAGCTGTTTAATAATAGCAGGTGAATAAAAAAATATGAAAATCAAATAAATTGAAAAAAGAACTGAAACTGTGATAGTATAGAATGTGGCTTACCTTTAGACCCTTGGCTCGATTAATGGCTCTCAGGGGCCTTAAAACTCGTAGAACGCGAAGAATTTTCACGACTGAAATCGCATTCGAACTGCAGTTGAAATTGACATTATAATTATTGTCCAGAAGTAAGTTTTCAACTACTGGTTTAGAGTAGTTTTGCTAGGGTTTACCTGGATACTAGAGATATCAATGATACGCAAACCACAAGTAAATCTAATAGATTGAATGCGGATCTGCAAAAAGCTCCGTCGTGTAATACGAAGCCGTATGAAATCAATTTCAGAATCAGTTCTATTGTGAAAACTGCCGTGAAAAAATAATCAAATTTATTGAGTACCTGCAAATTGAACGAACGACAACATGAAAAGTACATGAAAGAAAATGGATTAGAATAAATCGATAAAATAAAAACCAAGAAAACACATCAAATATTGATAACCAGGCGCGTTGGGCAACTTACAAGATTATCAGATGGTTCTGGTTCAGTACGGGAGCTACTTACTATATTTAAGTCATCCTTGGCCTGTAATGGATTCTCGGCGGCCAACATGGCGGATGAGAACATAATGCAACACAGAATAATGTTGCCAAAATTACTGTGATTACAAAGCCAGTGGCAAAACACGCGAAATCTGAGAAGAAAATGATTACATTTAAATGGTTTGACAAAAAGATCAAAATAGGTATTCAGACAGTTACGAAATCAATCAAAAAAGATACATGCAAAACAAGCATACAATTTTTAAAAAGGTGTTAATGGAAATAAATTATTATTTGCTGGAGTTGCCTACTCAATAATATTCCATACATCTACCAACTAAGGACAGTGACAGTTCTATGGGTCTGTAGATACAAGAGGTTTAAGGCAAAATAATCAACTGTGAATATAATCCTATGGACACAGGTATAAGTTATATGCAAAAAACAGATAGTTATATAAATACACAAAAAATTAGGGACACCATTACATATTCATACGAGCACAAAAACACGCACACAGACAAACAAAGGATCAATTGATACAAAGTAATAAATTCTATGAATTTTTATGGTTAAAACTAAAACATAAAAACCTGTTTGTTTGGGAGAAAAGAAAGAATGATGTGCCCGGTGGTATTGGTTGAATTTTGGTAGCCGTATTAACCTCAGACATACGACGTGGGCGTGCTGTTATCATGCCTTCTTCATCCACTATATTCAATAAATTTTCATGTATCATTTGCCAATGTGGAAAAAATAATAAATACATATATATTCAAATATGTAGAAGAAAGCTTCTTAACTTAAAAACAAAAATAAATCGAATACATAAAAGCATTGACATAATTGAATGTATATAAAAGTAAATACAATACATACATTATATGGCAACCGTTAATCGATTGTACTATCGGTAATATACAATAATAAATTTGCAATAAGATGATTAGAAAACATCTCTTACAACTTACAATCATCATTATTGATACATTTAAGGCTAAAATAAATTAATTTCTACGGTAGTACTTATCATCGAAAAGTTGGAAATTCTATCTTACTGTAATCAAAAACTTATAAAACTAATATGGAAAATACATCTTTATTTTAAAATATTTAAATTTAATTTTAAAAACCTAAAACCCAATTGATCTTTGTGTGAGGGAAAGATTTTTGATAGTGTCAGAGCTTCAAAGAAGAAAACTGTGTATATAGGTCTAGTGTCTTTTAAGATACATCAACTAACAGATTGGCAAGTGCATTTATATAAAATAATAGTTAATTTCAATAGAATAAGACTTTCAGTTGAAGGGAGTCAAACTGTTTTTTAATAACTGAAAATCCAAACTTCTTTTCAATCGTATACAAAATTTATATTATGTACATTCAAAGGTGCAATAAGTACAGCTTGATATGAAATATTTAAATAAGTTGTAATGCTTAACTTTAATTGTAATAAATATTTTGAAAAGTATTTTTTAAAATGCAAGCATGCAAAATAACCGTAGAACCAGAGTGCACAAAAACGATCAACGAATTTAAAAAATTTTAATTTTCAATAATACAAGTGTGAATTGCGTATTGTATTTTGGTTTTTTTTGAATATTTTTGGTCTGAATGTTCGTTGTTGATTTACCTGTTTGTGTAACTGAAAATGAAAAATGCACTGCCGCGTGGTATGGGTTTTTTAGTCTTCTTCATGCTGACTTCGGATAAACGTCGGGGTCGTGCAGTAACACGTGCTGATACTTCAGAATGGGAGTCTTTCGATTAATTGAGATTGAGAGAATTGAGAGAGTTGTGTGCGGTTTGTCCAAGGCGGCAAATGAAAGCGTCAGTAGCATGAATATCATTCATATTGTATTTGTTTTTTATATCTATATGGTTTAGTATGTGGTTGAAGCTGTACGTATTTGTATGCTTAACTTAGCTACTATACTAAAGGCTTAAGTAATTTTTCGATTTTTAGACTTAGAATTATTTGTAGCCTAGTTATGTTAAGAGTAACCTAAATTTGACATACCCTCTTCCTCCTCATCGCACATCTCGCGTACTTCCTCATCTGATAACGTTTCCTGATCCCTAAAAATACAAGAATTATCATTCATATGTATGTACATATGTATTTTAGAAAGTAACCAACTTTTCATCGTCCAGCTCATGATGTTCCATATCCATATCAATACTCATGTGCTCATCATCCATACCATCTATAGTCGGTGTGGGACTGTGCGACCTTTTGATAGCACCCTCATCCTGCTGTAGATTGATAATTACATTTAAAATAGATCACATGAGAGAAACTTAATGTATGCATTGCAACTTGCCGGCTCTTCTTCCTTTTCGACCTCCGACAGTGAATCAGCATCGGCCAAATTATCGACAGCAATGGCCAAGAAAACATTTAGAAGTATATAGTTGCCGCATATGAACAATATGATGAAGTAAACACAGGCCAAGGCGCCATAGGAGGAGACACCGCCATACGCATTGATGCCCACATACATTACGGCATTCCAATCCTCACCAGTCATTATCTACGTAAGAGTTTGTATAATAATTGGGAATATCTTTGGATAATGGTAGACTTACCTGGAATACTGTGAGCATGCTCTGCCAGAAGCAATCAAAGTTCATTCGAACCTTCTCCTCATCGCTATAATTAAATTTACCACCAAAAACTTGCATGCCCAACAACGCAAATATCACAATAAACAGGAAGAGCAGTAAGAGAAGCGAAGCAATTGATTGTATTGAATTCAATAGGGAAGCCACTAGATTCGATAGAGAGCGCCAGTATCTAAAAAGTTGGTAAACAGAGTGTGAATCGATATTGGTAATAATCTTACATTGGCAGTGAATAAAGGTCAATTATAAATTAATAGAAAATAATAATTAATATTTTAAAATAATAGATGATATTAATTATTAAAATGATTAAATAGCACATATTTATTTCAATACTTATAAGTAATTTAACTATTTACTTTGTTACTTTGAAGACACGCAAAAGACGCACACAACGCAGCACGGAGACTCCCAATGGAGGCATTACTCCTGTTTTGGTCAACAGCGTCTCAGAGATGCTACCGATGACCACAAAGCAGTCAAAACGATTGAACAGCGACACAAAGTAACCCTGAAAGCCCAAACTATACATTTTCAGCAACATTTCACAAGTGAAGAGCCCAATGAAAACCATATTTGTGTATTCTGAAAAGTGATAAATAGGAATACTTGTGGAATTGGTTAGTGAATGGGCTCATTGTTTAAACTCACCCTGAAACTCATCCAACCAATCAACTTGTCCATAGTGCTCGGTGGCCAGGACACCAGTGTTGAGGAACACCAACACAATGATGAGCCAATAGAAGGCCTGAGATTTGACGGCTCGGCGACAGGCGCGACGCATTCGACGATTGACGCGATCAAAGTCCTTTTTCATTTTGCGCCAACGGGATTCGGTGAGTTGCATTTCGGTTTGCATCTCCTCTCCCATATTCTCGGTGGAGTCCATTTCATTCTGATGCTTACCCTTGCCGTCGGGCATTAAGCCACCAGTTGCATCGGGCTCAATGTCCTCAGCTTGTGTTATCCAATCGAGATAGCCTCGCAGATCTTCCTCGATTTGTTGCTTCTCACGCAGCTTTTGGAAATCGCCACGATTTTTGGCCTTGTTACGCTCCTTGGAGAACTCGCCGGACAACACACCAAGAATCAGATTCATGACAAAGAATGCGCCCAAGATGACCATTGAAATGAAGTACATCCATTGCCAGTCGCTCCCCATTGCGTCTTGTATCTGAGAAGAGGGTATAAAAGTTAAGTAGAGATCGCATAAGACTAGAAACGAAGGATGTAAGAATACTTTAAATTGATCTTTTTAGACATTTCGATTTGAAAGTCGATCCATAATTTGGATTTACGTCAATATATTCGTAATTATCATTTTTGTGTTATATAATTCTTGTAAAAATTGATTAACGAAATTCATTTTGTAAAGTGTAGATTTAAATATAAATATTAATAATCTTAATTGTTAAGTATCGATAATAATATAAGCAACAGTTTCGATGTATCGATATCAAAATATAGATCGATATCAAAATATCGATACAAGAAACTCACTTCTCGATATCTTTAGCTAAAATTGTGAAACAAGAGACGCGTTGTGAACAATATTTGAATTAAATAAAAATAACATCCGTTCAGAATTTTATAATTTGAAAAACTAAGAAAAGAAGGAAGTACTCGATATATCGGATTTATTGCCGATGCATACGTATATCGACAATTCGATTTTAGTTTTGACAATTTTTGCATTTCAATTTAACCCTCGATCCATAATTTGGACTTTCGTCAATATATTCATAATTATCATTTTTGTGATATATATTTCTTGAAAAATTAATCAACCAAATCCATTTTTAAAAAGAAAGGAAAGACAAAAGTACTCGATATATGAGTGTTATTTGCCGTTACATATATTGCTAATTCGATTTTTGTTTTGACCATTTTTGCATTTCGATTTAAGACTCTTAAATCAACTAACTCACTGTTCAGATACTTACATAATACAAAACATCCGTCCAGCCCTCGAGTGTTATGCACTGAAACACCGTTAACATGGCTAGTCCAAAATTATCAAAGTTAGTTATGCCGAAATTGGGTCCAATCCAATCGCCGTAGCACTTCATCCCATCTGGGCAGGAATAACCCACTCCACATGGCCTCTTAGTATCCTCGTATTCACCTAGATTCCGAGTTATTTGTTGGGGATTGTTTTTGTTTTGTTGATTTGATTTTTTTAGGTGTCATGCATTAGTTATGAGATGAACTATGAGATGGGATGATCTGATGAATTTTTGTGTTTTTGTGAGGTGATTTTAATTTGAATATTTGCGGAATATGCCGCTCATTTGTCCCAACACTTTGAATTTCAACAGCTCTATTAACTAGCAGATTAGATTAATTGGACAGAAATTTGTATTTGTGGTTCTCTTTTGTATTTGTATAAATTTGAGTGTGTTTTTTGGCATATCGTTATTGTGAATGGATGTGTGGAAACTGTGTGTACAGCGTTTTATTGTTTTGGACTGTCTAATTGACTGTTTGAATTGTGTTCTGTCCATCAGGATGTGCACTAATCTACTATTAATAGAGCTACAGGACGTTGAATTTTAGTGCGACATATCTGGTAGCATTCAAGACATTGAACGACATTCGTACAACGTATACAAATTGTACTATATGTATTTTAACGCTTACCTGTTACCTCATCTCGACACGCCTTATGCAATTTACCAGAGAATAACTCTAGGCCAATTATGGCATAGATTATGATTACGAATATGACCAGAAGTGCAATGTGAAACAGCGGCACCATGGCCTTTAAAATTGAATTAAGCACAACCTGTAGACCTGCGGAAAGCGTATGAATTGCCAATATGTTTATAAATAGTGGGGTTTACACGTACAATTACATCAAGTGCGGCTTACACTACAAAACACACAACAAAGCTTGTTACACTGCACAGAAAACAATTTGACAGTTTTTGAGATCACATTAGACTCATAAGTGCATTTAAAGATGTGTTTTTTGATTTTATATAACCAATTAGTATAGATATTTGCATTCATTTGATTTGAATCTTATTGTTTTCGATAGTCTTGATTTGTAATCGATATCTTCTCGATACTGAATGGTTATGTTAATTAACAGTTGCTTAACTTTGTGAAGTACGATTTATAGAGATCGATAAATATAAGTTTTTGGTATTTTAATTTACAGCAAGTTGACACCGTGAATAAGACTCGCATTTGCGACAAACATATTATTTAAATAAATAATGTTTATATTACATCAACTGTTTTATTGAATTGATAATTTACGCCAACTTGTATGAGTGACAAAAAAAAAAAAGGATTTGGAAATGCATCGGACATACATATGTATATTTCATACAGGTACAATAACAATTATCAGACAACAGACAAATAAAATTTATAGGACTCTATTGGTTAGTTCTTGTAATTTTTTAAAACAACATCAAGAATCTGTGCAGTATTTAAACCATGATATCAGACCATAGTTATTTACATATTTTTTAGCACTACAAAACATGGAAAATTTTGATTGTGTTTCTCGAATTTGTTGTTGTTTTTTTTGTTTTTAATTTTCATTTGTGGTGCAGAAAGCTCTTACTTGGTACACCCGATACAAGTCGCAATGGACGCAGTACACGAAAGGCACGGAGTGCCTTTACATCGAATCCATCCTTCACGAAATGGGATAGTCCGGTACTTATTCCTCTGTAAAATGTTGTTGGTATACAATTTCATACGTGTCTCAGTTATCGATTGAATTGGATATAAGGTAACATAGAAAATGGTTAAAATTAGGCCTGGAGGGGCCTCGGCGCTTTGCGCTTTTAACTGGCATATTTTATATGCTTACCCTATAACTACAATTGTAAAATCTAATAAATTCCATCCATTTCTTAGATATGCACCATTATGTAACACAAAACCATATGCTAAAATTTTCATAACACATTCCGCTGTGAATATAACTAAGAATATATATTCAACTTTTTCCTAATTGGGGATTTTCAATGGTTTTGTTTTTTATGATTGAACGATTTTTCGATGTGTGCATATGAATGACGGGTGAGGTGATGGGTGTAATGCACGAAAGATAGATGAAAGAAATGTAAATAGATTAATAAATCTCAATATCGGTTGTATACTTGTACATATATTTTTAAAGAACACGCCTCTTGAATCAGCTGGCGCTAAACTTACCAAGGTTTGATTCGTCACATTCGAATCACTGCCTGGATAAGGCGTGTAAACGGCCAAGGCAATACAATTGGCAAATATAGTTAGCAAAATAAGGAACTCGAATGGTCTGTAAAAATATTTTGATTGGATTTAAGGAAAACCACTAAAGCAGTAAAAGTTTCCTCGTAATACTGGTCGAAAGCTTAAAATACACACTCTGGAAATTTGGTAAAAATTCATTTAATTTTGTAAATAAAAGTAAATTTGTGTCCTTTTAACTGGAATGAATCGGAAATATAAAGTTATTCGAAGCGCTTTTTGGGTAAAAATAATTGAGCTATTCAATTTCTTGAAAAATGTCATACAAAGTGTAAGTATAAGATCTAATCGGATTGACTTGGCAAATTTTTCATTCTTCCTGTATACGTATATTGCTAGTCGCTTTTGTCACTAGCGTGATGTATAAGACAACCGAAACTTGTATACATATTAGTGCATTTATGTCAAAAGAGTAACTCAGAGTCTCGTATCTCGATGTTTTTACAAGTTTTAAGATTCAGTTAGCGATTTCAGGCGATTTAAATATAAGTTATTAAGTTTGATTAATTTTTAAAAAAGGATACTTCCACTCCACGATGCGTATGCAAAGTGCTCTTAGGGGATTCTTGAGCCCCAGACAGAACAGCGCTCGTTGGGGTCGATCCGGTTGCGGCTTGCCGCGTCTTAGGGGTCGCTTTTGGCCAGCAGCACCCGGCTTTTGTCCGCCGGCGCCACTGGGTCCAATTGTGGTGCCGTTCATTGTCTCCGGAATGTTTGCAATGCCCATGGTATCGATACCTGCAGGAGGCGTGTGGCACATGGCAGACGGGATGGAAGGAGTACGAGTTTGGGTCTAGGTTAAGAACTACTGCCACAAGCTGGTTAGTTGGGGGCTTAAACTTACCCATAATGTTGGTGCCGCCCCCCAGATCGGATTGCGGGTTTTGGGAATGGGACAAATCTCCGCCGAGGGCGGCACCTCCATTGCCATTAGGCGTGTAGGTGCCGCCGCCAGCGGCGCCTCTTTCAAAGTCCATAATATTGAAGAACTTGCCGGCACCGCCGCCGAAATTATCAATTAGCTCCGCGGAGCTAGAGTAGAAGGGCGAAAATGCTTGAGTATCGTCCTCCTCCTCTTCGTAATACTCGTCAGCTTCCTCGTCGTCGTCGTCGTCCTGTTCTTGGTCGTGGTCGTGATCGTCCTGTTCGTTATAGTGCTTGTGCTGTTGTGCCAGCTGCTCCTGTTCATCAATGTCAATGGTTGTGCCCTCAGGCTCGTCTTCTTCTTCTTCCTCCTCCTCGTCGTCGTCGTCGTCGTCGTGGTTGTCGTCCTCCTCCTCGGTGATTCTACATGTCCTTCGGATCGAGGGACGATTGTTGCGCGTGTTTCTTCTTACAATGACATCCGCATTGTCATCCACATCAGCGACATCCTCGAGCGAATCGTTGCCACTACTGCGTGCCGTGTCAGCAATGATCCTGATGTCATCATCCGCATTCTGACGACGTTCACTGAAGCTCTCGGAGTCGGTGTTGCCGGCACCCAAAGCTGCCGCCTGGTCCTTGGCTGCCGATGCGACGGCTGCAACAATTGCCGCTGTGCGCAGAGTCTGCGAGCTGAGATCCGCCTCGTCCGGGTCCGGATTATCGGGATCGTCGTCGTCGCCTCTTTTGCAATCGTCGTCGCCTATGAAACTGCTGATGTCGCCGACGCCGAATCCATGCAACGTACTGTTGTCGCCGGTAATGTCGCAGTTGCAACTGTTGCTGCTGCTGCTGTCGCCGCCGACGGCGCTGTAGCTGCTGTCGTCGTCCCTGGCGCCGCTGCTGTAGCTGCTGTTGGTGCTGCCGGCGCTGGTCACACTATTCTGCGGCTGTTGCTGCCACGCCGCTGACTTTGCTGCGGAAAAGGCTGTGAGTGTCTCCTCCGGCGTCAGCCGTTGACTCGCGTTGCAACTGGACTTGCGTCTTTGGCGTTTGCTGCCGTTTTCACTTCCGGTTCCAGTTCCGGTTCCGTTGTTGTTGTTTTTGTGCCTGCGCTGCTTAAAGTCGAGCTTATATGTGCTATTATTAACAATTTGACTGGTAACGGAGCTCAAGGCAAGTTCTGCGCTCGTTGCACGCTTCCTGCTGGATCCACCTGCTGTCGTATCCTCCTCAAGCGGACTGCAACTATTCGTGGAGTAAAAATGAAAATAACACACTTTTATTAACTAATCAATACTCAATTTATGCTAGAATTCTTTATTGGATGCATTTTACAGCGGTTCTGCTGGTTCATAACATTTCGTAAGTTTACCTATAAAACAGGGCAGCCAAATTCGGCAGGTAAACACCTCTACAACAACATCGACAGCAAAAACTTATCTTCGACACTCTAAAGACGAGTTTATTTAAGACGTCTGCAGAACCAACAAAAGTTGTTGTTTCTATGAAATCTATAAGTTGTATTGGACCCATTTAAACCCAATTTGGGCAGAAAGTACAAGACAACACCAAGTGCATATTCTATGATATTTTTGAAAATTTTTATAAAAAAAAAGGAAAAGGCTATATTCGGCTTTCCCGACTTTAGGATATCCGTAACTTACATAAATAAATTAAAAATAGAAGTAAGTTTTAGTTGAAAAATATTTTTGATTGCATTCTTCTGGCACTTTCATTGCTTGAAACAGAAATCAGCCATTACCACCTTTCTATTTTTCCGATCTTGTTTAAGAAGGATGATAGCTTTAATTAATAGATAACTTTAATTACCAAAAAATACATAGTATTCTAAAAACGGTGCGTGCGGGGGTAGTTCGCGATTTACGGAGGCAGTTTTTTAGAAGTCAGTGTGCCAAATTTGGTTGCTTTAACTCTTATAGTCTGTGAGATCTAGACCAACAAACGGACATGGCTGTTGCATACATTGCAACGAATACAATATTCCCTCTTACTTATTTTTTAAGTAACGGGCTTAAAAAATATAAGTAGATTTTTCATACGTTTTTGACCAATCATTTCTATGGCAGCCATATGATATAGTGATCCGATCCGACAGGTTCAGACATAAAAAAGATGGACCTGTCCAAAGTTTCATAAAAATAGGCTATACATAAATTTTCACACAGCGAAGTACGAAAATTTGGAAAACGAAAAACATATTCATTATTTGAATTCAACTTAATTCTTTTCTACTAAAGTATCTCGAAAGAGATCGTCTTATCCCCAATATCAATTAAGAAAAAAAACAGAATATAACGAGCACCAAGTAAAACATTGGGTAGATAAATAAGTGCCTAACTTTGTATGTAATATGCAATCTTTTAAGCAAAATTTATAATCGCGTTAATTGAAATGAAATAAACAAATGTAAAAATTAAATATATTACTTTACTTTACTCTACTTTTTGTTACGATACACAAACTTACGTATACATGTACATGCACGGGGTTCTCTTCTTCTGTTTTTTTTTAAGACAATATTATAGAGACTAGATAAGTTTTATTTTGTTCATGTATGTATGCATTTTAAAATGTTTTAAATACATTAACGTTCACTTTAAATTATGTTACAACAGTTCATATATTAATTTAAATATCCCTTGTAACAAAATTTATATCAGCATTTTTATGCTTTCGTCACTAGTCATTTATCTCGTCTAAAGATTTTTATATTCCATACTCCTACACATTCACACACACACATATAGTACTGAGACAGGAAGAGATAGATAGGGAAGAGGAAGACACAGACATTGATTACAACACTTAGATACGATAATTATAATGGGTAAAGGGGACATTGGCGAACTTACTAGGCCCCAGAGTTTCTAGAATTTCGAGAGTTCGTATGTTCCAAATAATCGAACTCTTGCAATGCATTGTAAATGAATTTCTTATCGTGCTCCTGTTGGAGCTGCATATACCTTTGTTGTAGCACTGTTGCGGAGCCAGCGGAAACCGTTGGTGATTCTCCGGTGCTGCCGGTTACCGCAACCGCAACCGGAACCGGCAGCGTTATCGTCGGCGAGCGTTGCTGGTGATGGTGCTCCGGATTGAGAATGACCACCTCGAGGTCGCTTTTAGTTGTGGTCGATTTGCGATTGTATTTGCGACTGCCGCGCGTCGGCGTCTCGGCCTTCAAATAGCGTCGCGATGTGGCCAGTGATGTTGGCGACGGTTTGCGCTCAATCACTAGCGTGTTATCGTCATAGGCTATGCAGTTGACCAGCTCCCCGCCCCCCATCAGACTTGTGGACGACGTCGGCTCATCACAGTGGTCATAAAGTATCGCCTCCTTCTGCCTCTGAAACTGCAGCTGCCTTCGGCGCTGGGATGAGGATGTTGCTGTCCTTGGACCGCTATGGGAGCTGCTTGGCTCGCTGGGCAGCGTTGCTTGTGGATTTCTGGTGAGACATGATGATTCATGGATGACAACGCCACTGCGGTTCGGTGACAAATCCCTGCCCGTCTCCCTTTCCTTATCCTTGTCTTTGTTCTTATTGTTATTGTTTTTATGATTTAATTTATTATTGGTACTAGAACTATCCAAGGCATCGTATTTGAGTGTTTGTGGCTTTTGTTGCTGTTGTTGTTGCTGTTGTTGTTGCTGTTGCTCCTTAGCTGTCGGCGATTGTTGCTTTTGGTGCGTTGATGATGCATGCTCCTTATGTTCTCCTGATTTTAATGGTTAATGATTTGTGTTAGTGCTTTGATTTTATGGTTACATTTAATGTGCTCTTGTAGGATAAGTGCTCTATTACTATTATTAACTCTATTACTCTATTTAATAAACAAAATATTATATTTAATAGAGTAGTGGCATAAATTTTCTGGTTTCTAGTTCTTGTGGAAATTAATCGTTGAACTTAATTTGCAAAATTAGCAAAATATAAAATTATGAAACTGGATACAGTTTAAATCTTTTGTAAGTACATATGTCATTTGTAAGAAATTCTGCATCGGCAATTTACTCAAATTAAAAAAAAATAATAATAAAACAATTTATGTAATGAAATGAACAATATTTTCTGACTGCTTCAACTTAACGTTTATTTAATTAAAAAGTAAATTTTTACATAGACTAACAAAGTTTTTAGGTTTAATTGCCGTTTATAGGAGACTTAGTACCTGTATTCATATTTATAGTTTCCTTCCCACGATTAAGCTGATGGTTCCATTCATTAATGAACTGCCCTATTGACGGTGTTTGCTTCTAAATGCGGTCAACATGAGCCTTCAACAGGTGTGCTCAGTCCCAGTTCCATTCAGTAACCAGACAACACTCACATGAAAATTGAATAAACTCACTCCAACACACACACACACTCTTTAGCACCTGATGAAGCCTGTTAAAAGCTCTTTTTTATGTTGGTCTCAAACAAATATGAAACTCTTATGTTAGACAGTGGCGCTTTCTGGACGTTCAAGTAACGTTCGCTGTTGATTGTTTTACATTTGCTTATTACTATTTATTACAAATTATTTAAAATTTGGCATTTTTTCAAGTCTGCGGTTTTCCAGCTGTTTGTGCTTCACATTAAATATTCAATCAATACATTTATTGAATTTCGGTTTTTTCCACTCGGCTGCATTATACAGAATTTCCATTAGTTGGGCCTGATAACGTATCACTGATAGGCATTCTAAATATAAATCTAAGCTCGTGGCACACATACACTCGCTTACATAAATGCGCGCGCGTTTCTATGCGTGTGAGCGTGTGTGTGTGTGTGTGAGAGTGCGCATCAAAACAAAAACATATGCAATGTTTACATTTTCTTTGTTGTCGCAACATTATTTTGAGCTGTCCAACTGTCAAATGGCCAATCAACTCTGGCGCTCTCTCTCTCTGTCTCTCTATGTTGTTGATTTCCTCTCTTCTTCTTCTTACTGTCGCTCTTTTGTTTTACAGAAAAGCTTAGTTGGCTTTGCAGCGCCCACAAAAGTTTGAGCCAAGTGTCAAATAAGCATTTTATGTTTTCACTGAATGACAGCACCCGCTGTCATCGTGTCCTGTCCCTCTTCGTCTCTCGTCCTGCCGCCCCCTGTATGATTCGTCACTGATAAAAGTTGGTACAATGCTAACCCCAAGACCAAGTTGGGGTCTCACTGGCATTTAACCACATTGGGGTCAAGTGCGCGAGGCTGAGTACTAGAAATTAATTTGCCCGTTTATTTTATGACTCGCTTGGGGAAATGTATAGCATACTTTTCAGCGTAGTGGCTGCGAAACAACTGTAACTGTAAATGCTGACCGATTGACCTACCCAGGCATATGTAATAAGAATACACACACACGCATGTATATGCACAACACACTCACAAACGCATATACACACGTGTGAAAAAAAATTCAGACTTAGCACGTATAAAAGCGAAAGCGTTTTTCACATTGCACTACAAATTGCCTTGAAGCATTTGAATCACAGCTTTATAAATTTTAGGTTTGCATTTGCCTTGTTAGCTATTGCATTTCTGTTTCAACGATTGGCAATAATTTATATTAATATAATTATTTTTCTTTGTGGTTTCACGCAAGTAACAACGACCAACAGCAATGCGAACGAGTTTAAGGAATCAGAGACAAAAGCACACTGTGCAGGAATTTGTAGCTTTTCGCGTTTCAAGCACGAAAATGTTGACATACACCGAAAACAGCTTTTATATACTTATTGTAGAAGCTTGCACACTTAAAGCTGGCTTTATCGATTTTGAGGCAACAGCCCAAAAGGGTTTGGAAAGTCACTAAATGGGTGTGTGAAATGAATAGAGCATGTTCTATTTACGATAAAAATTCGAATCCATATAAGTAAATCAAAATCTTAAATACAATAGTCAGGAGCTTTGTTTACAAACAAACTGAGCACAAAATGTGCCAAAGAACGAAAAACATGAACCGCTCGCACACTTTTATCTTCGTATCTATATATAAATAGTATATACATTTATGTACATCCATTATAGCTGAGATAATGTGCCCCAACTATTCATCTCTCGCTCGCACTTACATTTGTTGTCAAATGCTTCAAACAGATATAGAAGGAAAGCGCATGCTCCGTTAGATTTGTTGCCCATTTTGACAGTTGCAGAGCGCAGAGATTTTCTCTCCTCTCTCTTTATTGCTCTGTCACATTCGAGAGAGTGAGAGCATAAACTGATTGTCCAATTCATTTTGACACTTTTACGGGTTTGTAGAAAACATTTTCAAATGGTTTTTCTTTTCATGAATTTTCTTCACTTTTTCTATTGCGCGAGTTTTACAGCTGATTCATCGCAGCTTTCTCGACGCTGTCCAATAAATCACAACTATTTAAATCTTTTTTTTTTTTAATACGCTGTACATTTTGCTAATTAGCAACATCCGGCTGGAAAATATTATGTTAGGACCAACTCATTGTTGAAAAATAAAAACAAATGTTCACAAATTGTCATAAACGTTTCAGTCTTCATTAAGCTATTAATATTATTAATACTTTTTTTTGGGGTGTGTAGTAAGAATTTGTTTTCACTAATTAGTATTTATTACAGACCCTTTACTTTTAATTTTATTATATATTATAAATATTTTATTGATAAATAACAATTAAAATTTTCGATGCTTCGATGCTCTGACTGATTTCATTGATGACTTTGATAATTTTAATAATAATCATTATTTTAATGATAATGATAATGCTTACAAATATATAACTATTGAACATTTATTTTACTGTATATTATTTAAAACGTTTCTGTCAAATTCCGAGCTGCAAAATTATTACTATTATACAACCCTAAAGTATGTAAAAGTATATTTTTCTAAGACTGATAATAATATAACACTATAACTACTACTATAACTACTTATATCTCAGCTTTAAAGCTAAGAAATATCCCATTAAATTATTAATTTTTTTTGTTAATTGGCACAAAATTGTTGTTATAATTCGGTTATAACTCATTAAGTTAAATATGGTGTGTAAAATTGATTCTTGAGTTCAATATGCAATTAGTTTAAAAGTTTTAAGACGGTTGATGTGGAAGTAATATAGTATATCTTATAAAAAAAACCTCTTTACGAGGTAAAAGTCTAGTGACGAAAACAGTTATATGCCCCAAAATTTCTGATATCCAATTTTGTGACGAATAACATTAAGTTTGACATATAAATTATTTTAAAAAAGATTTTGGCACTCGGCACATTGCGCTAAAATGTCTCAATTCTTCATACCAAATAAAAACCACTGTTTTGCGCAGTGCCGAATGCAAAAATTTTTTTTTAAATAATTTATATGTCAAACTTAATGTTATTCGTCACAAAATTGGATATCAGAAATTTTGGGGCATATAACTGTTTTCGTCACTAGACTTTTACCTCGTAAAGAGGTTTTTTTTATAAGATATCAGAAATTTTTGAATAAGACATCAGAAATTTTGAAATTGAATTTTTTTGGACAGTATATCTTTATCAACTTTGTTTATTTTTTGTACAAGCTGAAACAAACTGTCTGGCAACACTGGTTCCCTTTACAAACACACATGCCAAGCGCAAAAGCTAGTAGCACTCTCAAACTCTGGCTGCTATGACACTTTGCTGCTGCTGTATGCATGCTACTGCATATGTACATGCAGAAGTGTAAAGGTAAAAGGTATATTCAGTTAACAGGTAATATCTTGCCCAAACGAAATTTGACGGCTATGTGTTATATGTCAAAAACGTGAAATTGAATTGTCTACAACAAATAACATATTTAAAAGTCATTTGAAACGTAGATATTTCTTAAATCGCCGAAATGTGGGAAAAAAACCTTCTTTCACCTGAAGCTTTTTACCTGTGCTTTTAAGCAAAAAAGTTTACAGCTAGGCTTAAAGCCCTTCAAAACACCTTTCTAACGATATATAGATCAAATCTGTAGCTTCTATTGTTTGGAAGCTGTGGTTTTTGGCGATTTACATGCACATGTACATACTGCATATGTACTAGTACATGCAGTAGTGTAAAGGTAAAAAGTATATTCAGTTAATAAGTAATATCTTCCAAACCCATCGGTAAAATTTTTTCTATCATATATCAGAAAACGCGAAAATTTATACACTACAACATATTGAAAGCTAAAAAAAATCGTTAGCGTCGTTTTCTCAAAAACCGCCAAAACCGCCTGTTGCTTTTTACCTATGCACTTTAGAAAAAAAGTTTAAAGGTCTGCCTAAAAGCCCTTCAAAATACCTTTCCAACGATATATAGATCACGTCTGTAGCTCATATCGTTTGGATGCTATAGGGGTTTTAATTTTAGCGGTTTTTAGCGATTTCCCGCTAAACTAGCTTTTTTTCGAAAAAGTCGTAGAACAAACGTTTCTAGATTTTTGATCGGGAACAAGTCCTCATTTAAACTTTTAAGCTAAATCAACGCTTTGATACTAACAAACAGACAAACAAACAAACAAACAGACTGACTTTTCATCTCGTTTTGAAATGGGCACCAAAAATTTCAAAATTAATTATCTTCTGAACCAGTGATCGGATTTTGATGATCAAGGTGTCATTCGACGCGTATTTTTGATAAGAATAGTAAAAAATTAAAATAAAAATCGAAAAGGCTCCAACGGCCCCATTTGCTCCAATAATTTAAAATTTTCTCCTCCCACTAACACCTGTTTATCTCACGAACCAGGTAAGTTTCCAAAAGTCTTAGTATGCACATTTGTAAGTAAAATTGATACCTTTCGATAGGTACATAACTCGACCCGATCGGACAGTCATAGCAAATTTTCCATTCTTCCTGTGTATATATGCTAGTCGCCTTCGCACCCTTCGTGCTGCTTTCGTCACTAGCGCGGACTGCCGTCCGCAGTGATATTATTAATATGATCATCATATACTATATATAGTCGGAGATTTCTCCCTATTATAATATTTTTTGCACATTTTAAATGCGCTTAGGGTATTCGAAAAGAAGACAACGCTGCCAAATCGATGGCACAGCAGCGTCAACCCGTTGCCGGTGCTGTTGTTGTTGTTGTTTTCGTTGTTGTTCTTGTTACCGGTTGAGGCAATATGATGACGGGGGACGGGGACGGAGGTGTCCGCCGGTCATTTGAATGCTTGGGCATGATGCTTCTTTCCTTGCCCGCAATTCTATATTTAGAACAAGCACACGTAGTGGGATCTGTCGATGCGACCGAGTAGTTGTTCTTGTTGTTGTGTTTGGTATTGTAGTGTTGTTGTTTCTAGCCCAAATTTTTAGTATCAAGAAGACAATGAAATTAAATTTAGCTTAATTGAATTGCCTTTAGCCCAAAAGCAAAACTATTAAGAAACGATATTGGAATTCATAAATGCAATGCAAGCACACATATTGACGAATTATGACTACAAACGGATGTAGCTCACCATATATATTAAGCACATATAATGAAATGTATAATATATTGGCTTGCTCTACATTTTACTTACATGATATGAATGCTCTCCCTCGTGGCAAAAATAAAAACAGGCGAATGTTAAGTGTCCGTTGTTCGTACAAAAATTCGTTGCGGAGACAGAGTCAGCATACGTGGTGTTTATATATTTAACTTTACAAAATTTTTATTTATTTTAATCAGCTAACAAAATACATTTTAAATTTGACTTTTGTATTAAAATTTTGATTTAACTGACTTCAATATGATTAAGACAGCAAAACTATATACTTAGTATATATAAATTTTTTTCACACACATATATGCAAATCTATATGCACGACATTTTATGAAACACTTTCTACTTTTTTCACTTTTTCAATGACAATCCATTAGCTGTGGCACTTATAGATTTGATTTCTTTTTAATATTAATTTATATTCGTATTTAAATTGACTAAAATGTATTGGAAAACCCGAAGTAATACTAAAAAATGTTTTTATTCCACTTCACCCGCACAGATAATTTGTGTGTAGTTTAAAAATAAATCTGAACACACACGGCTGCGTTGCGTGTCGAGCAGGAGAACGCGAACAGGCAGACCAAATTGTGCCAACGATCCGACGAGAACTGTCAGTTCGATGCCAAGATCTTTTAAGAATTTTTCAGTTTGGTATTTTTTTTATATTTTTGTATTTCGTATTATTTAGGTGTTTTTCGTAAACTAAGTTAATAAGCTAAGTGTGAATGCAACATATAAAATAAAATAATTCAATTTGGAAATAACACGAGAGTCACTTCAATCAGTAATCATTTATCAATTCATTTTTTAGCTTAGTCAAAAAATCTCATCTAAAATTTGATTAGTATGAAAATTTCTAAATATATATTTAGTGGGACTGGAACCTATTTACTAAAACCTCTATTTTTCAAGTATTTTCAAGGATTTTTCAAATGTAGAGCATTGTTCCAAGAAATAATAGTTTATTGCTAAAAGACAAAATTTTCACCACTATTTTTAGCTCAACTTTTTATGGTTGGGTACCTGTTGAATGCCACGGTACGAAAATCAGTCTAATTCAAGAAAATTTTTTATTTTATCTGCCATAAGACTTTTAAGAGGGATACATAAGGCACAACAAAGATTTCTATTCAAGAGTATACAACTTTCTTGTTTACTCTTCCCAAAGCATTTAACATAAACATAACATTGTGTGTACTTAACAGGGCTGCTTTGCTTGTATGTTACAATAAAAAGCTTTCTGAATTATAATTGCAAAAGCTCTTTTAAGAATTCGATTTTATAGTTGAAGCTATGCAGAATAAAATTAAAATAAAACTAGCTATTAACTTAATTTGAATTAAATGAGAAAATCTGAAGTACTTGAAGTAACTTATCCAATTGTATATTTATTAATGATATTCATATATTTGGAATACATAATTTTGCTGATTCATTTTACCGCCCACACCTACTTTAAAATTGCCTTGGGACAGCGTGTTTAAATCTCTGTAACATGTACAAATAACTTTCATAATTACCAACTAAAACAAAACAGCGTAGCAAAATCCAAATGGCAATACACATACACACTCACAAATATCACTCACACACACACAGATATTAAAACAATATTTATGTATGATTTTGTCGGTAGAGTGCTGACTCTGAGGCAGTCCAACTTTTGTCTGAATTCGGGTGTGTGAGTGTGTGTGTGTGTGTGAGTGTGAGTGTGTGCTTGTATGCATTGCATATCTACAGGAGTTGAACTTGTAAGCAGCACCAAAACAACAACAAAAATAATAAATGAGGGCAACAGGAAGAGAGCCGTGCAGATTGTCTTTGTACCGCCAACAAGCCACTTGGCATCTGCCTACATACATATGTATAATTATGTACATGTTAATGATATAACAAAAACAAGAGCAAAACTAAAATGAGCTTACAATTGCGAAGCCAGAATACTCTACAAAATGAATCACAACTTTTGTGTATAATTGGAAATTTTAAAACTTACTTTTAATTTTTAAATGCAGCTCTTGCTTGTTCTGACTAGAAAGAAAATTAATGAAAAGGAATTCAAAGTGATGATAATCTATATAATGAAAGGAGTTGATCGAGAATGATTAGCGTGCAAGGTGGTACATCAGATCTTGCTATATTTCCCAAGATCAGAATAATAATATACTTATGTATAAAAAAGTAAACAAAGAAGAAAAATGCCTATAGCTATAATATTTCTCATACAAATATGAAGATTATTTCGTTATACTCGTCTTGAAAGCGTATTGTGAATATAAATCAAATAAAAGTGCATATGTATAATAAGTATGTACGTATAAAAAAACATGGAGTGTACATTCAGCGAACATTATGTCATTGGCTCAACATTGTGTATGAGTGTTGTTAACTGTTGGTTAATTAAAAGTTTTGTTGGTAACAGCGGCTGAATATTCACAAGGAATACTCAATTGCTGTTTCATACTAATGATGATCATTTTTATAGTCAGCCAATTGGTATGCTAATTGCATTAAAATAACTGACAACGCACACACACACGCACCCATATTCATTTGGGACTTCATTATAAGTTGGCAGGGAGAAGCAACTGCAACAAAATGTTAAACTTGATAATTTTCTGGACATTTAAACAGTAAACTGACATTTTATAGCTGGACCTTTGGACTGCGACTGCAGGACAGAGGCGTGGCCAGAACCAACAGCTGCAACAATATACATAAACGTTACTGCAGCAGCAACAACAACAGTAACTGTAAAAGCAGCAGAAACTGTTTGGCCAGGACACTCGATAAAGTTGCGCAAGAGGCAATTCTCAAAGGAAATTAATTTGTGTTGCAATGTGAAAATTGTGCTGAAAATGAGATTTTTACTGTGTACTTTGCTGGCTTTATTTTGAGTAACTATTTGAAGTTGATATGTATTTAGTCCGATACAGACTACATTTTTCCGTTTGCATAATATTCTTTATTAATTCCAGAGTTCTCGTTTTTCTAAGCTTGTCCGAGCTTATACTGATATTTACATTTCGCATGTCTTTTGGATATTGCTGTCTATTGCCACCCACAGATAAATACTTTTAATTCTGTTTTTATTAAAAATCACACACAGATAGAAGGCAAATGAACAGATGTAACGTTTGACCGAAACTCGTTGGGCAATTGAAGTTTGGAAATTTTAAATATACATATATGTATAATGGAAAAAAGTAACAATTAGAAAACTTTTATTTTTATGATTTTCACTCAACTATTAAATATAATTTAGAAACTCTACAAAAGTTCGGTAAGATTCAGCTAAATAACTAGCCTGTCTTTTAATTTTATTTATTTTTTTAATTTTATGCATCAATGTTCTTTTTGTAGTTACTTTTTTTTCTATGATGGTTTTTCAAGTATCTTGTTCAGAAGATTTTTCATAAAAAGCAAGGGATCCCTATTATCTATTATCTTATAATTGAAATATCTATTTTCAGTTGCTCAGAACGTGATAACTTCTATTAAATGTTGTTTTTGGATAATTTCTGTGTTTTATTCCTTAAATAATCTTAAGCTTAATCTAGTCAGTGAACCAAGTTAACTAAATTCATCAATGATGTGTCTTAGTATTGTTTTTGGATAATTTCTGTGTTTTACTCCTTAAATAATCTTAAGCTTAATCTAGTCAGTGAACCAAGTTAACTAAATTCATCAATGATGTGTTTTAGTCTCCCATATCTAAGATAAAGAAAAATTATTGTATTTTTTTACTTTTTTATGCCAATTGTTCAGTGTGAAAAGAGTGTAAGAAATACTGCCAAATAGCCCAAAGTGGATGAATTACTTAACGAGTATGTATGTATGTATATATACGTATGTTCTTAATTTTTTGTTGGTCTTTTTTTTGTGGCAGCTGCATGTTAAGCAAAACAATCAGAGAACACATATCGAAGGCATCGATTCGCAGCTGAACGGATCTCGTTGTATGTGGTCAGTCAATAAAATTGTTGCCCAAAGGGAATTAACGCATAGTGGGAGCTATCCTCTACCTCTTTCTCTCCCCCTATCTCTAGCTTTCTCTCTCTCTCTCTCTCTCTCTCTCTCTCTCTCTCTCTCACTCTCTCTCTATCTCTCTCTCTTTCTGATGCCTGGTGGTGCACACGATGTTCAGGATTGCGTTTGTTGTTGCATTGTCACAAAACACTTTGTCTCACTTAATTTTTCTCTGGGCAACTGGAATTTTTTCTCCGATTTTTTCTGCATTTTCCAGTATGTTTTTTTTTTGTGTATGCTACTGTTGCGATACGGCAAACAATTTCAATTTAAATTGCCAGCTTTGTTTACCTTTTGCTGTGCTCTGGGTACACTTATCAGTGTCAATAAAAGTCCAAGAGGGAGTTTTAGTACAGCAAAAAATCGACTCGAGACAGATTCCAGTAGCCAAAAACAAAATTTGCTGGAAAAAAAAATGCTAGAAAAATTGCAAGTTCACTGACATTGGTTGGCCACAATAATGTTCTATCTAACCGAAGCTTTAAGTGAAATATGATTAAAGACCGTGACGAGAACTGCATTTGGACTCCGTCTAATTAAGCGTGGGGAGGAAAGAAATAATTTAAGAAAAACATTTACGAATGAGCATGAAACTCGAAAGGAAATAAACTAAAGCCATAACATGACAAATAAAAGCGGTAGAGGCGAGCGTGACCAACACTGAGATACCCAGTACTTATATAAGGTGTTTGATAACTATTGAAAGGATATTTTGACGTAAAATGTTTAGAAAATAATGTCTAACTACATTTATATAATATGAGATAAAAGAATGTGAGGTAAAAGTGGGTTAACAATTTCTGCTTGATGCTAAAAGTATGAAACGCTATATTTCCAGAACCATGATGTTAATATTCAGTGCCCTCTTAAACAAAAACTTAAAAACCCTTTCATTTCATTGAAAGTGGGATTAAAAAGCAGTTTAAGTGAAAAGTTGAAAAAACGTAAGCTTGGAGAAAAATATGGGTTATTATATTATATTTTTGTAAGTTTTTTGACCCGCCCTTTAAACCAGACTCACATTTTTTAGAATATTACGCAATTTTAGTTATTATTGTCATCTATCATTATATTATCGTCCTACTTAGTCGCAATATGACCGGTCAAACCGAACGATAGTAAAGGCTAATTTAAGTTTTAAGCAATGTAAGTGCCTAAAAGTATGCAATACAAATATTTTATATACAGTTGAACTTCCTTAACTCGAACTTCTATATCTCGAATTTCTCTCTAACTCGAACTAAATGAGTTTCAGAAAAATTAAAATAAACAAATATTTTTCTTTTGGTCTATTAAATAAACAACTTTATAGAGTTAAATGCAATAATTTTGATTTCAATTAAGATTCATTTTATTTCTTAGCTTCGTTTTTACCAAGTTTACCTGGATAAAATCGGACTTAACTTTAGCTTTATATTAAGGCACAAAATATATTGCAGTAGAAAGTCTGCCTGAATAAATGTATTGGCTTATTATGTCTTTGATCGACACGTTCATACAGACAAGAATATGTTCGCAATATATGCCGTTACATTCTGTTTAAGTAATTGATAAGACTCTGTGCAAGACATTCAAAAAAGTCACAGGAATGGACAGGAACACCGTACAATATTTAGCCACGCCTCTCGTGTGTAGCCCTTGGAGTCTGTGGTAATTTCACGCTTCTTGTTTTTGTGCCAATGAAATAAAAACCTTGATTATAGTCTAGCTAATAACTGCAAAGACAAAAGGCACTCTAACGGTAATGTGACTGAACGTACGGGCGTTCGACTGTGTATGTATGTATGTAGGTATGTATATATGTATGTTAGTATGTGTGTGTTTGTGTGTGTGCAATCATCATCGCCGACATCGGTTAATTAAGCAACGGCCAGCACTTGAGTATTTGCCACAGCATTCCAAGCGTTGGTTGCCGAGGCAGCAACTCCGAAATGTCGAGTGTTGCAATTATGACCATGATTTATGTTTGAGTGTGCAGCACACACGGAGGGAATATATGACCAAGTGTGCCTATACATTGATGATATTGGCCAAGAAGAAGGCCATCGAACATCTTAAGCTGCTTTGACTCTGATTATGAGAGCAGCTTCATTGTGATTGTATCGCCAAACCTCAATTGTGTTTACAAGCAATATGATCTAAACAATATCATTGAAGAGTATATATTTTCATGATAGTCGAAAATCAATCGATCGAATTCATTGAATTATTACTAAAGATAAAGTCGGTTTTCCAATGCCAAGTAGATTGAAAATTGTCCTTCAAAAGGAAACAAACTGCCGGCAAGACATAACATGACAATTCGTGAAAATTATTTGTTAAACGAGAATTTTTAGTTCGTGAATTTAGCAATGAGTTTATTAGACAAATACTCTGTCATCGCATATTTAATGTCTGTCGTTGTCAAATGTCCACTGAATTATGACAGTTTCAGTATTATTCTGAGAGTAAAGCAAAGGCTTAAATTATGAGAGGATAATCAAAATGTAAGGATTTTTTTTTCGGTATTATTAGCAATCTCTAAGGAGCAGACTTAGTGCTGTCGTTCTGATAATAGATCCGTACCATGCTTCTCAACCCAAATGTCCTGAAAAGCTGAGAATTGGGAATGTCTAATTTATTCTCTCTTTATTCTCCTTCATTATCTCTTTATTTTCATTTATTCTCTTGTTTTTTTTTTTTATTCTTTTTTATTCTCCTTTATAAACCTTTATTCTCGATTATTCTCTTTTATGTTTTATTTTTAAAAGAAATCGAATTTCTTACATAGAACGATAATTCCACGATTCGCCGGATGATCTCTCCCTAGTATGCGTACAATTTGAAAAGCGACGCAGCTTTAAGGGTCACATCGTATTGGGAATTTATGTTTTGTGAGCAAAAGTTTTACAATACACAATTCGCATAGCTCAGCCGCATTTTCCATTGGCACTCTGCGACCCATTCGAAAGTTCGAAGTACAAAATAATATCGTACACATCGCATTTTAAGCGCAACTTTCGGAAGAAAACAAAATGGCGTGCAAAGCGGAAGTGCACATTAGTTGTATGCAAAAGTTTACACTTTGCAAAAGGAATGAAAAACTGCCAGCTAAACGAAGCCACTATGAGGACTAAAATGGTGAGACGAGTGTGTGTGGGAGTGTATGAGGGAGTGTGGGTGTGTGTGTGTGTGTGTGTGTGTGTAGAGCTGAACTTATGGATAGTAGCCCAACAAATAGAAATTTGTGGAGTTCGCTTGGCTGTCAGCTGGCCCCTTAACTGTACAGGAACCACAACTGCCAGATCCCGCAAAGAGATGCGAAAATTTTGTGCACACCTGTGCGAAAAATGCTTTCAAAAACTTAGATGCATTTTCTTACACTTTTTTCTCTACCCCGGCTTGTATTCTCGCTCGTGTTGTTGTACTTGTTGTTAATAATTTTGAACACTGAAAGTTGTTGGGTTTTCGGTAGTTTGGCAAAGTGGCGTCTTCGGTTGCCGGTTGTATGCATTTCAATTTTTATATTTGTCGGTCGAAATTTTTTATTAAATTTCTGACGGCTAAGCAAAAGTTTAAAATATTGAAGTAAACTGTAAATGCTTTTGTAGCTCAGTCGTGATTCTTAAGTAAAATATCAGCCTGTCTGCCTATCAAAGAGAAGTAAATACAGAAATAGAAAGAAGTGGACGTATAAGAGATTTAATATTCAGTTTCATCAAGGTTATAAGTTATTCTTAAGAATACGATTTCACAATTGATGCTACTTTTAATAGCCTTATATTGAATTGATGCAATTCTATTTAATTGATATGCCTTTGTCATCAGAAGCAATTATAAAATAGTCTCGATATTCTTCAACTGGATAACTGACCACTATTATTGTTGTTTTTTGATTGCATTAATATTCAAAGTTCTATTCAGCATATAAATTAATATGAAACGTCGGAAATTATCGAATTCTGCGCGGAAAATATGACATTGATTTATTTGTAGTCCTATTGCCAGTTTCAAGCAATTAAAATTTGTATCAAGCCATCTTTTAAAGCTGTTTGGAAGTTTGACTTGTAACCGTTTAATCTAACTGAACATTCGCTATATAACTCTATTATCATTGGGTTTGGTGGAACACTCATTCAGTCAAATAGCCACGCCCATGCAACAGTTGTTGCTGACATTGCTCCGTGAGCATCTGGAGGGCCAATAAAATTTATTGCCACACCGCGCGTCCTGCAAACAGTTCACATTTTTGGGCCTCTTACTCGTAGCACCGAACAATTTGTCAGCTGCTGTAGAATCTGAGCGTTGAATCCAATAAATTTCATGTTGCTACAGAATGGGCGAGCGTCTGTCATTAAATTAACGCTAATTTGTTTAGTGGCGTCTTGGGAGACATTGGATTAGATAAAGAGTCAACAAAATCGGCCCCAAAGTTGCCCCAAAAGAACGCACAACGTGGCGTATTCTTAATTTCAGTGTTCGCGTGTGATTTATGTCACATTTAAGTTTTCGACAGTCATTTAAATTGAAATTAAAGGGACACAGCCGTACTTATTTATTTATTTATTATTTTATTGTAACATGAATCATTCCAACCAATAGCTATGATACTCAAATGCTCAAACAGCATGCAAAATACATAATGCAATTCGCTTTGTTACCTCAGGAAGCAATAATTACAACTGGCATTTAATCTAATATCCGACTAACGTGCTCAGATATATGTATGTATGTACACACACGCACACACAACTGTGTGTAAATTCATTCAGGCATAGTTGGGCTATTTTACCCTCATACCTCGTCGATACCCGTTTGGGCCAAGACATTGTGCGACATGCCTTTATTTATGTATTACACGTACATGAATTGTCATTGTTCAAGTGCTAATGAATTTTTGGCATGCAAATCTCACATGTAATTCGTGCATTCCAACTGGGGGGTCAGTTAGTGTGTTTGAGCCAGGTTAAAAGCCAGTTAAATTGCTAGTAGTAAGTTAAGACTAATAATATATCGGATAATATCACACTTCCATAAGCGTTTAGCTAAGTGACAACTTTATATATATTAAACTCATCATATGTACAAGCATGAATATCCTTTTTAAAAGACTTAAAGTGCTCTAAAAATTCACTTAAATAACAAAAGATTTAACTAATAATATGCAATGTTATCCCATGTCCAGATGATGTGAGAATATAAAATTACTAAGCTTATTCAGAATAAATATATTTAGGTGCAAATGTTGTGCAAATTTTAAACAGCTAAAGTCAAAAAAAAAAAAAAAATATTTTAATATGTAGTGATAAATTAAATTGCGTAATAAACTTGCACACCAAACTTGTCAAAAAATTTGCAAAATTCATGAAATTCCCTTAAATTTTCATTTAAGCATAATAGAACAATTTATATGCGAATAGCTTGCATTGTTTGCATATTTAACCGCAAATTACACGAAATATTTTCATTTCATTGTCATTTAATACCGAGCTAAGCAGATTTTTAATTTTTCGGCATTTCGAGGTTTCACCTTTGCAGTAGAGCTGCTACGATACGATATGATACAGCAATAGCTTTGATTCTATATGAAATTACAATTTATGTGTATTAAACAATTTCCAACAAATACAAAAGCCATAAGAGCAACAACAATCACAACAACAACAACAATAACAATGGCCAAAAAGACATTGAATGAAAATTTATGTTGGATGCGTGACCGTAAATGTTGTGTGCGTGATAAATCAATTTCCATTGCATTTTGTAATTGTGTGCAATTTGCTGTGGGCGAATGGGATGGGCATGGGGGAGGGGGAGGGGGCAGTAAGAATAGCGGTACAGTGGGAAATAACTACAACATGTGCATAAATTTTAAGCATTTATCCAGAAAGCAGACGAGTTATTTATGCGTTTTGTTGTTGCCTCTTCTGCCTTTTCATCTCGCTCGTCTCGTTAACGGAAATCGCGCAGATTTTCAAATTGCATTGCGGCAATTGTCAATTGGCTTGAGAGATTGAAATCAAACACAAACACATACTCAGCTTATTTTAGTGTGTGTGTTGTTTGTGTGTGTGTGTGTGTTGTGTACATTGTTCTGATTATCACCGTCATTTTGTGATTTATGTGTTGCATTTTGAACCATTCACATTTGTCACACAAATGCGCATTGCAATCGCATGCATCGCCAGGTTAATTTCAATTAAAAGGCACATTGGATTTTAATTAACACAGATCCACAGAGACGCAGACAGACAAAAGGTCTTTAAGGAATTGAATGCTTTTTAAATAATACATTACCTAATAATATAAAAGTCAAATTAAGTTGATCATTTTTCGTAGTGTAGGATAAATGTGTACTTAATACAAGTAACTCAACTGATTTTTCATCACATATTTTTTCCAATTATTCTTTTTATGCTGCACTACGAATCCAATTTTTGAAACTGCTTAAGTTATCGAAAAGTTCAATTTTTGCTTTTTTTTTTTTGACGCTCCTTTTTTCTGATTCTCAATCTTAATCTTGCCTTTGCTATTGTATTAAAAAGCCTTGCCTTTCAGCTGTTTAAACTCGAAACTTGGAACAAACTTGTGAAAGTTCTGATGCTTCTGTTGTTGTTGACTTGAATGTTTTTTCTCGCATCATTTCCGCTGCCAGCTGAAAGTTCTTTCCAAAGTTAAAAAAAAAAGTGTACAGTTTTCTATTTAGCGTGAAGCAACAATAAAGTTGGCTTATTTTTCTACTTCATTGGTATTCGAATGTTTTAAATATTCTATTACATATTTCTCTTGAATTAATTTACAACCATTTATTATTATTTTCAAATATATGCACTGTTATGTTGCCAGTTTACAGTTTAAGGTCTGTTTGTTCCTGATTCTAAATGTTAATCAGTCGAAAGCCGTAAAATTGCAACAAAGCTTTAAACTTGTAGCGATAATTGTGAACTGCGGAAACAGTGACCCAAAAGCTTAATCCAAAGCAGTCCAAACAAGCCAAAAATTTCACGCAACAACATGACCAACTACACAAGCAAACTCATCAAGAGAATACCAACACACAGACACAGCAACAACAGCAACAACTACAGCAACAACAAGAGCAAATACAATAGATGCTTAAAATGTCCAGCATGTGAGGACATTAAGCTTAATTAGAAGCAAACAGACAAAACCGAGCGAATGAAATGACTAAACTGCCAGTCTGGCTGGAAACACAGACACTCAGCCAAATGCAGAACGAGTCCATCTCAAAAAAGTTGTTAAATTTTTGCCGTTTCGTTTAAAAATGGCTTAAACTTTTAACTTGGTGTTTAATATTCTTACTTTAAGAGCGAATCGCTCGTGAAAGCTTAAATGGTTGTTTGGCATTCAAAATTCCATAGGTTAAGTCTGTTTCGTTCTTATAAACAAGTGGAATCCTGATTAAAAAATTCTTTATTTAAGTTCGGAAAATTGAGATCGACTCGCTAAACAAGTTCTTAAACTACTTATTAAATCCAGATCTTTAATTTTTATAAATTTTTTTTGCGCTCGCTTACTTAGAATTACTAAAAGGATCTTCCAAGGGAACCGGAGCAGTTGGACGGGCACTAAGAAATTAAGACTATATTTAACAGGATGATTTTACACTGACTGAAATTTTATTATACCCACGCTGATCATTTTGACAATTTAATTAGGTAGCGAGAGGTATTGCCTAACGATCATAATATTTATTATAAACAATAATAGCAAAAAGAAAATAATACTCAGAATCATTAATATTTTGATACTGGAAATTCATGATTGAAGTCCGCGCTTACTTGATTTTTCTCTCAGTGTACACACGTACACAGGCACATGCCAGTTAACTTTTGCTTAGGCTAAATACTTCAGTTGCATAACTTATCTGATGAGGCAGCGATGTGGCAAATTTTGCGCTTTAATTTGAAGTCCACACTGGTCGCACTGGCGAACAGTTTTGCGGAAAAGGGCAGCGTTGACGTCGCTTTGACAGGATGCAGGATAACAGCAGTGCCGTGCACATGTGCGTTTGCCACTTGACGTTGTTGTGGCTTCTGCTGCTGTTATTGTTATTGTTATTGTTGCTATTGCTATTGCTATTTGGCATGTCTGCTGCTGTTTGCACATACAAAACTTTGTTCGCTTGGCCCCCACATCCGCAACATCCCTTGCATCCTGTGCGGTTTTTCTCACTGCTGCTGCAGTCTTAGTCAAACATCACGATGCTTAAAATTTTCTTGTTCTGTGCGCCTCATTTACAGCATTAATCATAAGCCCGGCCTCAATCCCAATTGTCTGGGGACCAGAGGGGAACGGAAGATGGTTAGAGGGGGTTAACGGGTCACGCTCATGCACTTTAACGACATCACGTCTCAATCTCCGCACTTTGCACTGCACACACACACCCACTCACACTTAAGAACACACACCCTCACACACACACTAATTTTTTTGTAGCATACTTTTGTGTGCTAGGAGCTAATTGTTTTGTGTGCAGCTCCTGCCCCTTTGCTTAGTTGCTCCCGCAGCTTGTTGCTCATAATTCTTAAATGCTTTATTACACACACACATGCATACACGCATTCACACACAGATACACACACACGCACATAATCTCGACTTTATCGTCGTTGGCGGCAATAAAAATTAAATAAAACGCATTCGCTTCTACAAATTTCTTAATGTTGTGTTGGTGTATGTGACTATGTGTGTGTGGCCATGAGTATGTCATATTGTTGTTGCGGTTTTTGTTCTTGTTTATTTGTTTTGTTTTTTTAGCGCTTTGTGCGCCGCTGTGGTTTTCGCTGCCTCTTTGTCATTCCGTCTCCCCAAGAGACTTGACATTTATAGCTTGAGCATTAAAAGTCTCAAAAGTGGGTGTGGCATCACAAGTCGAGGGGCGTGACTGAGTCAGCCTGAGAATGAGTGTGTTATAAAGTCACTTTAGCTACCTCCTTGGGAATCATAAAAGCCAGACGCCATGCCAGAGTCTGAGTCGACAGGCAACTAATCACTGTGGGTGATTGATATTAAAAATTCGTATGTGTTCGAAAATAAATACGTAAATATGACTTGGCATTTGAAATAAATATTTAAAAATTATTTTTAATAATTTTTGTAGGTTTGATCTTTTTTTTCATTGAATTTAATAAATAAGTATGTTTTGCATAGAATAAACTATGAAGAAAACAAAATAATGAGTTCAAATAACCAACAAAAAAGTATTCTTACACCTCTTTAAACTATTCTTAACACTCAAATTTGACGAAATTTAATTTAGTTTATTTCTAAAATATGTAATACAAATTTTCCCTAATCAAGTTAAATTAAGTTAACTTCACATATATATGACTAAATGATGGATGTGTGCAATATTTCATCTGGATTCACCTTTAATAGACCAGTCAGGTGGCTCATCCATTTGTTCAAGGCTCACATTGATGACAATTTCCCAACTGATGTTGGCAATGTATTTTTTGCTTTTCCGCTTGCCATGGAGGTCGGAAATTAATACACTTCCGCTTAGACGCCCAGCGCATTACTCAAAATGTTTGTTGCGCCCGAAATACAGACATAAAAATTAATTTGTTTTTGCCGCCGCTGTCGTCTGCCGGAAGCGCGTTGTAATCAACCGACAAATAAATTAACGCCAGCCCGAAGCTTGGGGTGGGGGGAGTAAGGAGAAAGGTCGGGCTCACAACGCGCCTGGCAAATTGCGAGTTTAGTACCTTTTGACCTTTTCACTTGATTTCCGTTTATGAGTCGCTCTTCTTTTTTTCATACTTTGACTATGGGTATTTATTTTTTATGGCTGCACGAAGAGTTAGCGGCACTTTGTAACTGATTGGCAGACATGAACACCAGCAAAGAATGTTCAAAATAAAATGTTTTTAATATGCGCAACGCGCCGCTTTTGTAAACATTTTTCAATAAGCAATTTGCGCGAGCTGTGAATCAAAATGTTTATATTAAATTTACGGCAGTTAAAATTAATTATCTATATACGTAGATAAAACTCTTTTCCCATCAGTACGCCCAAACTCAAATTTTCGAAATGTAGGGATGTTAAATTTGTTGTCAAGTTATGCACTATGTTTGAATCGGGAGAGTAGGCTAATTGGTTAATAATGGACCATTGCATCTAACTGTAATTTTATTATTGTTGACTTATTACTTATTGTGCAATTTGTGAAAAAACGTTTACGAAGAGTTGCCAGACTAATGGCAGACAATTGCAAAAGCTGTCGAGTATTTTTTATTTTCTCGAGCCAAATACTTTTAAATTGTTTTCAGCTAAATAAAATCTATTATTATATTAATAAATTAAAATAAAAAAAAAATAAAATCTAAAAAAGTTGCTAACCAAACTCTTGGATTATTTAATCTAAAAAGGTGTCAACCCTTAGCAGCCATTTTCGAAAAGGTTATTGAAAACGCTAAAACGCTGAGATTTCTGTGGCACCCCTGATAGTCATATTCTACATTCGAATACAAAGAGCAAACAACATTTAAAATGTCTAACTCCTGTAATTTAGGTAAAGAAAAGTCACCTTTACCAATAAATTGCAACAAAACCTCTTTATCTATGTCTTGAATAAATTGATTTATACATATTTACCAATGTGATTTCTTTTTTACTCCAAGTAAATCTTTGGGCATGTTTGCCAGTACTTTAAAAAATTATGAGCATCTCGACAGCCATTTTTCACATCACGCAACAGAACAGAACATGTAAGCTGTTCCTATTGGCATGAAGAAGATATTTGCTCAGCTTTCCAGGAGCTTACACAGTCTTAAGTCACTCCCCTGCCGACTGGATACCGCATCAGCAGAATTGAGCTAGTTCAGCGTCACCGCAGCTGCTTTGAGTAGAGGCCCCTATTACGTTTATATATCCAAGACACACACACACACACACATATATACCATTGACGGGATGCAGGACACAAAGTGACAACGGCAGCCACAAGGGTGTAGGCGTGGCAAATGTGTATTATCGGTGTACTGTTGCATTGAACGTGAGCTGCTGATTGCCAAACTGCTCCTTCTCCTGTTGCTGCTGTCGTTATCTATAAACGCACTTGCACATATATCTTATAGGCCCAAATGTCGGCCCCAGGTTGTTGTGGAGAATCCAGCGAGACTGCATCGCACAAGACGATGCTGCGGATGCTGCACCAGTTGATGAAGCCAATAAAGTGCTTTTTGTTGTTGATGTCGATAATGATGTGACATGTGTATATATAACAGGATGTAGCGCTGCTGCGTAGCCTTTAAATCACAGACAAAGGACATACATACGACGGAGGACTCGTTGTTGTTGCTGCTTTAAGCTTGATGTCCTTATTTGACATTCTCATAAGCAATATTTTCCACGTGGTCAGCCATTTACTTGGGAGCCCATCCAAAACCGAATCCCTTAACGGCACTTACATAAATTTATGATCTTTCCATGCAAATTACGTATTGTGATTCTGGGCCAATTCAACCCATTTTTATTTTAAATGCCAAAGACAACAACTGACCATTTTTAACGTTCTATGCAAATATTTTTATTAAATTTATGTGCACGATTTGAAAATTTATAAAGGATATTCGTACAACTTCAACATAAGAGCTTCATTCTTTGAAAATACGTAGAATATTCATATATGTTAAATCTCGAGGTTTTTATTAAATTGGTATTAATTTAAATGAATAAATTATGAAGCTCAAAATAATATTTGCATCCATGGCCAAGTTAAAATATAAAGTTTGTTAGTAAAAAAAAATCACATTACTGTATATTGTACTTCTGCGAGTTCATAAATTTGAATACGTGCGTATTTGGAGTACGTGCGTAATGAATGTATTTTAAAGATGCTTTGCAATCATCCACTTATTCATGAGACATCTGCTATATATATAATTTTTGTTTATTGGCATTGATTATTTCGTTCGTTATTGGCTCTTTATTAATATATCTTTAAATAATTTTACACACTTCTGTAATTCTATCATTCCGCAGAGCATTTCGACTTTCACATTTATCACATTTCATTATTAACTATCTGTTAATAAAAGACACTTTTGCATGCATGTAATACAAGCAGCGAACAAACAATAATAAAAATTCTTTTAATGTAAATTCAGGCAACGGATATAAAAATATACTATATGCACGCATGCATACATATATGACCACAAAATATTTTATATGCTTTTCGCGGACTGCTCACAAAAGTATGCAACGAAAAGTGTTGGACAGATTCGCCGCACGAGGAGGCAGGCCACGCCCCCTTTTTCGTGCGTTGTGCATGCAAATGAAGTTATCCTGCGGTTATTTGTGGCTGTCGTTCTGATGTCAGTCTGTCGCACTGGCTGCTGGAGTGGAGGGGCAGGGTAGGCACATTGCTCAACAGGATGCGTATGCCATGTGCTTTTGTTGTTGTTGTTGTTGTTGTTATTGTTATTATCCAGGAGTGTTCACAGTTGCCTGGCAATTGATTAATATTTAATTGAATTTAAAGTTGTAGCCTTAAATTTAAAATGCCAAGCGCATTGCTTAAAATGCCTTGAGACGAATTGCTTTTCTCGGTTGATATTCCTTTAAATCCTAATCCGCTTACAAAGCACGCCAACTTATAAGCTTGCGAAATATATACGTGTACAGAAATATCCGCTATCCACTTATCGTCCGTGTGTAATCTTAATTAATTAGTGCAATTAGTTGTCCTGAATTTCGCTTGGCCGACCGCCAATACCAACTTCGAATTGACCGATTTTGCATGGTATCATTTACGCTGTTATCTAAGCTGTGGTTGTTGTTGTTGTTTCTGCTAGTTGAGGTTGTTGTTCTGGCCGCACTAATTGCAGAAAGTGAAACACGAAACTGACAATTTGTTGCTAGTTGTTGTTAAGCTCCCATCTTCAGCTCATACGAGTAGTAATCAATCCTTAAACTTAACGTATAAATAATTTTAACGAATTCAATTCAAGTCATTCTCTCTCTCACTGATGGCATTTTATTTAAATATCTATGCTCTATCCATCTTTACCTCAATTCACTGTTATTATACTTATTTGACTTTGTGGAATCCAGGTAAAGTCATCAAGGGAACAATTTTCATTAATCAAAGACTTAAAGTATCAGCCTAGCCTTGCATAAATAAGTAAACCAATAACAACAACACCATACAGAAAGAGCTTATCTCTTAAAAAAAGTTTACTTAGATTGCTGCATGTTTTTGACTATTATTTTTATTTATTTATAAATTAAGTTTTATGGTCGTGACTTCGAGCTAATGAATTACCATCTGCAAATACTCTATTCTTAATTCTATTTTTCTACTCATGTGTTGAATAATATACTTGCCACAAAATTAAAATCGCATTGCATAAAGTATGTATAGACAATATTTGTATCTCTCATGTCCTTAAATGAATTTTAGCCAAATTGGATCATTTGTCGTAGTAAAACAGCAAAATCAAGTTGAGATATGTCTTTAAAATAGCAGTTTTGAAGAGAACACAATCTTCGTGGTCCAATAGATATCAACTCTCCGTACAGTGGCTAAAGTGATAATACACTTCTGCCACGTGAATAATGATGTTCAGCTGCTGGGCACAAAAAGGTTCAACAATTCTTATTTTTTTTTTTTTGTCGTCCGAGCACTTTTCCACTGTCAGGCGACACGACTGCCAATGACAGGTTGAATAATAATTTTTAAATTGTCTACAAAAATAATTTTGGAGAATTTGCAGAGTAGGTACAGAGGGCGAAAAAATCAAGTATTTCTAAATTAAATTCAGATTTTAAACTTGATTTCCCACTAAGTTTGGAGCAGCACAATAGTTTCATTTTAATTAATTTTATTTTATCTTGAGAAAACTTTCAGAACAAAATGCTTTAATATATATTTCTGAATATTCTGTGTTCCATAAATCTTGCAAATGCAACTAGCTAATAATTTTATTTCAAGCGAAACATAATTTAAAATATATCAGAAAATCCAACAATTTTCGATGTTGTAAATATTCAGAGCAATGAAAAGAACGTATGTTATGTACATAATTATAAATAGACATGGGGCGATGCGAGCGATAAAATGCAAATAAAAAGTATTCAATGCCCAAACATTAACAATTTGTGTACGTGGCAAAAGGAAATTGTTTAATAAATGTTTTAAAAACAATAACAACATCAACGGCCAAACTCGCTACACAAATACCAACAAACTGTATACACAGCTCTGACCATAATGGTTGTGAAAACTGAATGCGACATGTTTGTAAAGCTCGGCGCCACCCAATTATTGAAATAATAATATGGGACATCGAATACTGATCACTCTTTTCTCAAAAATTAGAAAAAACAAAATATTTTAATCACAGCTAAAGACGAAATCATGAATATTGTACAATTAATTAATATATGTGTCGTAATAATTTACTTATACATAATAGTTCTCAAATTTTGATTTTATGAAATAAAATTATTTTTAAACTTACTGCGCTATAAAAACTATATCAACTGACATCACTATTATATTAGAAGCTTGATCATGCGTTGAAAGCATAAAATCCACAACCGCAATAATTCAAAGCAATTTACATACGATTATTAAAGCCGACAACTGACACAATTATATCTTAAATTAATTCCGGTCGGTAGAAGAGGTCAATATATGAGCAAAATATAAATACCATTTAAACTTGAATGCGAATTTTTATATCGGAACAAAAATAAGAGATAAACTCAGACCTAGTACATATTAAAAAAATAAAAATATGATAAAAATCAAATGTGTCAAAGACGCAGTTGAATATGCTCAAATATGTTTAATATGTATGAGTTGAGTTTGGCACATACGATATTTACTGAACACAAATCTGTCCCTAAAATCATTACGATCGAATACTTATTTATAAACTTATTCAATAAAATATTTTCCACAGTGTAGAACCAAAGGAAGAAGCAGAGGATGCTGACTGGAGGCTGTTTCAAATACTATATATTTAGAGCCTGTACTTAAAAGGAACAAAGGGCCTCTTAAGTTTTGCGAATTGCACTATTCAGAGTTGTTCTCTAAATAAGTTCAGAATTTATTTTTCGCAAGTAATAAAGTTCTAATGACAGATATTATATACACATATGTACCAATACTGTACCTTAAGAATGTATATTCTTTATAAAGCTGATTCCTCCTTTTTTGCACATCTTTCAATAAAGCTAAAAAATTAAAGTTTTCTATACGATATCCGAAAACGCTTAAAGTCAATGCACTTATTGCAAACTCGCTATACTTAAGAAATATTGTAACATTTTGAGAAATAATTCCCTGAGATTTAATAAAAAAATAATAATTCATATTTTTCAGAAATATTTAATTCTATACTTTAAATATTTAAATGTAAAAACAATTTTTTTTCTTAAAATTCGATTTATTATAAATATAAATTATTATAATGATCAAATATATGATTTAAACAGTTAACAACTAATATCTGATCAAGGCATATGGTATTTACTTATATATACACAACTTAATGCTTATCAAAAAGTAAAAAGGATGCAAAGTATTAATTTATCTCGGTCAAACTATTTACTTTACTAGACTTTGTTGTTGTAGCAGCTGTCCAAATAATATGTGCAACCATCCACGGTTCGCACATGTGCTCGTTTTGAGAACACGTCTAGAAAACCAGAAGCTTTGGCCAAGGCTTGAGCCAAGGGAGTGCCCACTTAAGTATGCAACACAAAATTAAGGCTGGTATCATGCATACATAAGGATACGAACAAATAGCTGCATCTTGTTGTCTTGGTATTTACTTAGACAAAACGTGCGTAAAGTTTTAATTATAAACTTTTACTTGCACTCTTTTTTGAATAGAAATTTAGTTGTTCTTTTTATTGTTGTTAAGGAAAACAAACTCATGGAAATTGATGTCACTGAAAGATAAATTACCTTACAGACTTACATTATGATCTGGACCAGCAGTTGTTCTTGCACATGCATTTATGTAAATTAATTCGCAATCAATTAATTAGCCCAAAATTGAATATATCTGAAGAGGAGCCAGTTCGATACATTTTTTGATGGGCAACCAGTCATTGAAGCAAAAATTCAATTATATTAATTAATAACATTATGCATGAGAAAACGCAGTTCTTGAACCATTATTGGAAAAGGTCAGCATAATAGAATCTGTCTTTGGCTGCAGCAAAATAAATAATTTTGGCATTTTTTTGCTTATTCGGTGTGAAGGGCACGAAGTAGAGTAAATTGAGTTTTAATCGATATAATTGTTACTCGTTTCTTTATTAAATTTTGAAGGGGATTCCAACTAAAGTTTAAAGTTTCATTGGTTGCAACACAAAATTCGTTTTATTCCTTTGTTGTTCCTTCATCATTGCGTGCTAGTGTTGAATTTCATTGTATAAAACTTTAAAAATCAGCCAAAGCAAAAATGTTGTGACTGCACTATTTAAATCTTACGTGTTTGCAGACGCTCTGTTGTTGTTGTTGTTTTTGTTTTCGTATTGCCTTAAGCCAGCGAAATGTTGAAAGTTCAATGTCCCCATTCAAAGGGGCCGAGTCCGTGCAGCGGAAGTCCTGCGATAAGTTTTTAGTTCTTGTTGTTACTCTTTTGAAATAAACTGGAAACAGCGTCGAATCGACCATCAAAACAAAAATATGGCATGCACTCCACACTCTTGTGTCTTGATATCTGAAATCATATGACCATGGTGAACAGTCTCTCTCTCCCTCTCATAATGACCACATAAGTGCAAGACAAAAGATTGTTTGCGTTCCAATCATCGGATAGCATCAATCATCTTGGTGGAATTAGTGCGAGTTAAGGAGTCTAGCATTCTCTCTCTCTCTATATTTACAACATACATCAGTGATGATTGTGTTGAAATCAGTTGAGTTCCGTTCGATTCATCGTTGTTGACGCCAAGGGAGCATAACTTATGCCCATTGTAGTTGAAGTGCAGCGAATGTTTTATTGAAATGCACAACATTCATCCAAACAACCAACAAGGAAACTAGGCAGTCCCCAACAATCACTCATCGAGTCGGGTCGTCCGCAAGTCACTCAGTCAGTCTCTCAGTCACTTAGTCAATCTGTCAGTCAGTCAGTCAGTCAGTCAGTCAGTCCGTCAGCAATTGAGCAATCAAAGCATAAAACCCCAAGCAGAGAAGCGACAAGAAGACGATATGAAGCTGCTGATGCTGATTTATAAATCGCTGCATTCAATTATACGCTCAAATGGAGTTTGTCTATTGCCAATGGTCTATTGTGAATGAGATGTGTGTATGTATATTGTGTTTGAATGCCTGTATTGGATGCTATTATGGGATTATGTGCACACCGCCCCTGGCTAGTCGAAGTGCCAGAAAGAGAAGGCAAGATGTTGTGTTTTCAACGGAGGTTTCAATAATTCGTTTACAATTAATTCGCTCAATCGGAATAAGTAATGCCTGCTAATTACCAAAAAGTACTTATAAAGTTTAATGATCTACTATTTTTTTATAACAAACTTCACTTTATGACTCGATGATAATGTAAAATATTAAAGAATTCAATAAATAGAAAACAATTATGTTACTAAATTCAAATAACTAACGCTGAATGCAGAATCCTTAAATTGTGAAAGGAATCCTTTCGACATTCCTTCACATTGCTAAACGTCCTATGCTCGACACTCAACGGACAACTCTCAAAATATTGAGGTAATCAACTCAATTAGTCGGAGAATGAGGAAGCCACACACACACACACAGACACACACTTTCGACAAACAACAACACAAAACTCAATTAGATGCCATAACTAAATAATCACAAACACATTTAAGCAAACAACGAAAGCGACAAGAGCAACACCCTCGGATCCTAGGCGACAAGGACAACGATAAGGCTCTTGCTGTGTAAGCAGAAAAACCAGGTCAGAAACAACAACAACAACAACAGAAGCAACAACAAAACCAACAACAACAAGAATAATTTTCTGAAACAATGACAACTGCTGTGTAGAAAATTGCTTAAAATGTATAGAAGCCAAGGAGATGTTGCTTTTGCAGGAGCAGAATCTGGATCGGGAGCTGGGAGCAGCATTCCAACATGTGACGCACGTGACAAAACTTGTCAAATGACTTTACTTCACTTTGACTGTGAATCCGGTTTGAAGTAAACGACGAAGCAAGTCAAGTGGGTGACGGCAACTGGGAAAACATACCGGAGCCTGGACCCAATCCCAAACATAAACCCCAGAAATAGTAGCATATTTCTATTATGAAATGCACAGCCAAGTAAAGTGGTTCAGACTCTTGTGTTTTGTCTTCACTTGCGCACTAAAACAATGAAAAATAAAAGAGCCAAGCAAAGGAAAAACTAAAAGAACAGAGTTCAGAAGGGGAAGTGGTTCCAACTTGTTGCGCCCCCAACTCTGAGTTATGGCCGATGGCTTCAGAGGCGCGGACACGGACAGCCTTAAGGGAAATGGCAAACGACACTGGAAATATTTCAGAAGTGCAGTCAAGTGGATTTCTATTTGATTCGCTGCCAGGCAACAGACGCATGAGCACACAGATTTCAGCTTCTGCTCTGTGGACGCTGATTTCTCAAAAGTTTAACAGAGCAGAGCACAAATGCTAATGGTTAGCCCTAGGGACGCTGAGTTCGCGGAGGCGAGCTACTCAGAAAGCAGGAGAATCGCTTAGGCAATTGCAGGAAGAGCAAACATTGCACCATAATGTTATGATTAAATGATTATACAAATCCTTAATGCGTATACTCGCAAAAACTCAAATATGTGTTTGTTTGTGCCTAATTTGTATCCAATCTGGCATCGAAAACGTCTTATAATTTACTCAAGAGACTTGAAGTATTTTTTTGCTTTGTTACCTTGCAAAGGTTGTAGATATTTTTTTGCTTGGCATAATGGATCCCCAGATCGACAAAAAAAAAAATGTTGAAAGTATTAAAAAGTAGGCGTGATTTAGAAATTTATATATTTAAGTGCCACCATGAAATGCAGCGCAGAAGAAATGTTATATAAAAAAAAAAAAAAAAAAACAGAGGTCCATTTATTGAAGAAAGATTTTTAGAATCCCACACATTTTGATTTATTCCATTTTAAATTTACACTGTCAAAATACCTATTTAAAGCGTTCGTTTTAAAATCAAACCCAGCAGACCTTGAGCCTTAAATAACTATTTGAAAAAAGCAAGTGAGTGTTTCGCTTTATAAAACTTCTCATTCTCGTCTGGGCTCTCGTACTACAAACATCTTTTGGAAGTAACCAAATTATTTTTTTTTTCTGATAACCTTGTTCCGTAAAAAGGCTTAAGTGAGTGTATCAAAAATCTTTTACAAGCATATATTAACAAATAATATCTTATTGTGGTGAAAATAGCTTGACAATGTGTAATCCGTGCTTGCGATCAATGCCTGGCACCTGTTGTGGACCAACTGGTGGACTAGGACCTTGCGGTTTTTGTGGACCCTACAATGGCCAATGGTTCAAAGCGATAAATCACTGCTGTGGTCCTTGTGGACCATATGGCTGCTGTTCCTGCTATGGACCCTGTGGTGGACACTGTTAGCCTGCTTAGAAGGAACGTAGGTTACAGTCGAATGATCAAATATGGTGGAGAAAAGGGATGTATTAAATCCTTACTTAAAAGATGCACATAATTGCTTCAACGGATGTATAAAGCTAGTTCCTGAAGCAATATACAACTTGTAATAGACATAAGTTCGTGTTGTCCCAACAAAAAAAAAAAATATCCAAAAAATTCTATGCAATTTTACCTATTACAATTATAGCAAATCTATAATCGAAATATAAAGACTTTTAAACAGGGACCGTAACAATTATAATTTGTAAAATATAAATTATTAATAATAATTTTTAAATAAACTTAACCAGTTTCTCGTCCCTGCTTTCAAAAAATGTAGAAGACGATTTTACTGTATGTACTGTACCTTCGTATATTACATTAAATTATTATATTTAAAAGTGGTTTCGATCTCCTACTTATTTGCCCCCAATATTTAATATTTGATATATTAAATGAGCTTTGGCATGAAACAATTTCAAAATATTTATGGCAGAATAAATGAGGGCTCAGTGTTATATTTTGTTGGTAATTTGTGTGAACCATGTGAAAAATATGCTGAGTGAGTTTCGGGACAAGTCCACGGGGGGTATTTAAGACTAAACCGATTTGATTGTAAATATTTGGCTCGTTTACATCTAATGACACGCAGGGGAGACGAGCAAGATAAATGGAGGAAAGAGAGAGAGAGTATTTGACTTAAATAATTGTTTGTTTTTAGTTTTAAACGCTGACTTAACCTTTAATCGTGGCAAATTTAAACTTCAAGAACTTTTAAATAATTGTGGCAGCTACTTGGCACGCTTCGAAATGCGTGAGCTACAGAGTAAAGGAAAGAAATCGACATTATTGAGATCTGGAGCCTGGCCCTTGTTTAGCTTGGATGCCACGGGAGTTACCTGCTTTTTGGAACGGACACTTAACTCGCTCTGGCTCTCACGTAAGGCTGGCGGCACATACACTAGATTTTTGACAACGACTTTGGACTGCGGCTTATTAGCTGACTGTGACCGCTTCTCCAACGATTCAATTAATTTCGGGCTACAGTTGGACACTTGCACGGGCTCCAGCTTCACCCAGGGACAAGGAGATTTTCCCAAATCTTCGGTAGAATGGCCGACTCCAATGCCATCGCCACCCGTATCCTGATACTGACAGTGCTCGATGGTGGTAGTCACATCTTCGGTGGTAGTCGCAGCTGTATGGCTTAAAGTCAGCTTCGAGTTGCGCTTTATATTGGGAAAGGGTTGAGCATGATCCTCTGTGAAGTCACGCCATTCACCCTCCTCGTCGAAGGCCTCGTCGGAGAAGCGTACGCCGAACTCCAGAGGGACAAGCGAACTGCTCGATACTTCAAGCTGCCCGGGCACCTTTTCACTGCTGTCTACTTCTTGGACCACTTTGGAGGTCTCCTCCAGTGTGCGATACAGCTCGTCGGCGGCCAAGAGGTTTGTTTTTGTAGCGGACTTTTTTCTGTCCTTTTTTGCAAAAAAATCATCTAAACTGGACATTTGTGTATCGTTTGTTTTTAATTGGCTTTGGAAAATCACGAATTTCGTTTTGAGCTTTTAGAAAACTGAAATTTTATGATACTGACAAATTAGAGCATCATTCAACATTAGTCTAGAAGTTTTTGACAGTAACTGCTTGGAATTTACAAATTTCAGAATCAGTGGAAAATCCATTGAATTTGCTGAATTTTAAAATGAAATCAAACCAAGCTAGTTTTCTATAATACAAGGGGTTTTATTGTCTTAATTATCTTATGTAAATAGAACTTCAGCTAATCTTTTTTTTTTTGCAAAAAATTCTCGGTTTATTTACAATATTTATACTATACGCTTAAAATAAAATGAACGGAAAACATCGTGATTCAGGGTCAGTTCGTTCTTTTATTATTTTGTTCTTAAAGCAACAACTTTTAATTTAAATCAAATTAAATTTATTTTTGTACAGTTTCATTGGATACTGGAAAATAATCAATTTAGTTGCTTATTGAAACAACAATTTGCATTACTTTATGCAATTTTCGTATTTGCACTCATTTTATTTGATTTAATCAAAGCATTCGTCTCGTTTCTACCTGAATATTATTCGCTTTTGCTGCGTCTCCTTTGCTTTCGCTTCACGCTTTATTTATTTGTATTGACATTTGCTGTGTGTCTGTCTGTGCAGGACGCGAAGGAAGCAACAAAAGCAAATACAATTACAGTGAGTGGTTCAGTTCCTGTTTAGCCCACTGCCCTCCCTCCTCCCCCCTTGCCATTCGACAGTTCACTTCGATTTCCATCCGTCCCATACTTTGGAGAGCAAATTGGCTGGCGCAACAAAGTATTCCGCACAGATAAATGTAAATACATAAGCAAACAAATCATTTGGAAAATATTTCTTGCATTATCCTATCCAGGTGCAAAATATTTACGAATATTATTTTTGGCATGGCAGCGAAAAAGTCAAGTCAAGAAAATGGCAAAATTGAAAGTCAAAGCAAAAGTGTGAAAAAGCTGAAGAGCATGAAAAGTGTAAATATTGCCACAGAAATAATATTTGTACAGCGATTTTTACTTGCATTTTGTTGATGAAAATGTAAGCTTCAGTGAGTTTTCCACACATTTTCCACAGACGGCGACTGATTGACTGGTAAAAGGCACAAAAAATATTGGCAAGAACTTCTCCTTAAAGTACATGATTCGACAACTAAGTAAGTTCTAGCAGCTTTGCTTTAGTTGATGTTCTATAATAGAAAGTAAGTGTTATTAAAATAGCTATTTATATTTAAATGAATTAAAACATTTTTTGAAAGATTTAAATATTTCTTCATTGAATTTCTTCGCTTTATTTCGGAAATTGTTAAAAGTCGAAAGAATCTAAATATGCTGTGATGTATGGAAATCGTGAGTTGTTAATTAAGATTTAGCTTTCGATAGGTCATGACATCAGGGGGAAAGTCGAATAAGATTGCCACCAGGTTGCATATTTGCGCACCGTCAATATCCTTATATGAAAATTGGGTTTTTTTTAAATAGGAATGGTCGCACATTAATAATTTCGAATTAGTTGTAATAGCTGACGATTGTGGCAAACCCATCGCAAAATCGATACAGGAATTTAATTGGATATTCATAAAGACTTTTATCGAATCACGAATAGGTGTATGTATTTACAACTTTATAAAAACTATAGATGAATTTTATCAAAATTACAACTTCTGTTAGCGGATGTCATAGAGGTAGAAATATGTACCTCTTAAAAAAGTGATGAAAACTTTTGCTTAATACTAAAATAGTTGTTCACATTGCACTTGCAAACGTTATACTAATTAAATAATGAGCTAAAATAAAGTCATATTGTTGTTGCTTTTGTGGTAGATGTTGTTGTTTGGCCAACACATGTTTGTTATACGAGCAGTATAATATCGCCGCTGTGGTCGTCATCATCGTCATCGTCCTCGTCCTCGTCCTCTTCGTCCTTCCCCGTCACCGTCCCCTTTTCCGTCATTTCATAAAGAGCTTTGCGCACAGTTGCACACAAATGAAATGCAGCGCCTGTAACAAGGACGACAAGGACAACAAGGAGCGTTACTTGGATTGCATTGCATTGCATTGGATGGCGGATTCCGGATTCCGGTACTGCTAATTACTCAAGCAGACGGGCACGATGAGGCTTCGAGGACCTTGTCGGCGGCAAACATAATGAACATATGCGACATAGTGGCATAAAAAGGTTTTTGCCACTTCAAAACTTCTACGGTTGCCAGCTAACAAACTGACGGGGTCAACGCGGAAACCGAAGTGCAGCTGGGAGGGATTCAACGATAGGGATGGGTTGGGCTAGATGGGTATATTACGCGCTCGTAATTCTAATTAGTGGTATCATATGTGAAAAACATAAAAAGGGAGAAACACAGAAAGATATGTTTGCAGAAATATTATTATGTTATTACGGCTTTTGAGCACAAGCCCGTTATGCGTGGGAGCATTCAACCAAGGGGAGTGGCCATGACTGTATGGTATGTCTGTATGTGTGTGTCCGCCAACTACAACTTAAAAAAACTAATTGGCAACATGCGCAGATTAAGAGACAGAAAGAGAGTCAAATGGGTCAGATTGGGAGATTTCCAAAAACATATAGAATATTTCTTTCAACTGCGTTTTTAATTTACAAAAATATTTCCACTGTTTCAAGAGATATAATTTTTTTAAACTCCAAATGAGAAGAAAGCACCAGGAGTGAAAGTGCTTAAGACTCTGAAAGATATAATGCAAAAAATGACAATTTTTGTAACTGTACAGATATGGGTACCGGGTATTTGGCATATTTAATTTTAACTAAACTTTGTACTGTCTTCACTGCATTTGTCGGCTGATAATTACTTAATAATTATCTAATCAAGACTCAGTTTATTAAGAGATGAAAGCAAAATGTGAATCCCGCCTAAGGGTAATTTCTGGTTTCTTATGCCATATTACTTACTCTTTATTAATTTCCAATTATAAACAAAAATGTTCTTAACTTTCATTTTGGCTTTTTTGTTCCAGTTTAAAAATTCAATTAATGGTAACAGCCTGAGGGGTTTATCCAAACATTAAGGGGACTCCCTAATACTACTATAAAGCAAGTTTGTAAAATATATATAAAAATATGTGAATCAGTTTTCTGCTTAGAATTTGATGCTTCCACAAATGCAGGCAAGTCAAACCAGCCGGGAAAACTATCGGGAAAAGCCAATGAACGAAATGTCAGCCAGTCAGACTGAAAAACAACATACGATGGAACCACCCCGAGGATACAGGAAGAAAAAAAAAAGCTACAAACACATTGGCGCCAGGATGACGCGACGTCGCGACGTCTGACTCTCATCTCGGAGAGTTCCAGAGTTGCCTGTTTATTGTTATTGATTCTGTGGTGGTGGGAGGTGAAATAATGAGTATCTCTGGTGTAGTATGATGCATAATTTGGAAACACCCCTGTTGCCAGGACTTCCAGATGATGACATCATCATAAAACCGATGGGTAAACAATTTTGAGGAGTTTACTCTTGACTCCGGGGTGAAGTTTGCTTACATTGTATGTTTTGCGTATATGAGCATTATATTTTTATGCTTATTTTGGGAGCAACTTTAAAACTGTTTTGATCGTCGCATCGAGTTACATTTGATGTGCCATTTTGTGGTTCTCTTTAATCTTCGGCCAAATGTGCCAACAATTTGCAAGGCAAACTGTAATATAATATCAATTTATTGAACTTATGCAGCTCAATTTAGTTTAAGTTATTCACTGACACAACTAAGAATTGTCTTAAATCAAGACTTACATATAACTTAAGAAATTAAACGCCTTTACTGAATCCACAATTTTAATGAGTCCAAAATATTATTATTCTCAGGCAGGTAGGAAACCCCGCTTGAAAAACCAACAAAAACACAAGCTACTGTTTATTCTATGAGGTTAACACTCCCCTTTGGCCCAAATGCGTCTAATATACACTTAATTATCATTGGAAAAGGAAGGAAATAAAAAAGGCAGCAGTCGGACAACAACAGAACAAACAAGGAAACTATTGTGCAAGCTCGTACGCCAAAGAGTTCTTACATAAACATTATTAGTCCCAAGGAGAATGGGAATGCCACAGTGGAACTGGCAGTCAAAATGGGCACACACACTCTCACACAGTCACGTACGAGTTAATGCAAAAAGCTTTGCTGCTATTTTAGAGCAAACTGGCAAAATTTTCCATTTTAGCCTCGCGTATTTTGCCCCGTTGCAAACTTTTTCACATAAATACAAATACTCATACGCCTCGTAGTACATGACTCCAGTGCCAAGTGCTAGTCCTTTGTACATATGTATTTATTTGCTTTATTATAATAATCTGTGCTGGCATTAAAAACAACCTGTGCCGCAGTTATTTCCCTCTCGCTCTGTCTTCCTTCCTGGGCATGTATAACTATAAATAATTTACTAACTATAGTCTGCATGAATATTATTTCTTTAGTTTACTATTTGTAACAACATTTACTCGTGTGTTGTCCCTAATTGGCTGCTACTTATAAATACTGTTCATTCAGGATGCTTTGTTTCTTTATGGAATATTAATTAGCAAACATAAATGAGATCAATGTAATCTGCACTTAATATGTAGTATTTGCATAATTTAATTTGGGTAAGAATTAGGCTTTACAAGTTTTGTTATTAACACATGAAATGCCAAAGCTTTGTTGCCTTGCTGTGAGTCAGACACTAACTAACCACAAAATTGCAACGTCGACAGTCCGTCCAGGCCATCCGTCCTCCCTGTCAACAGCTAACCCATTGAAACAACAATAACAACAACGAAACAACTCCAAAAGTGGACAACATTTACAGCCAACGTCGACGGCACGCTGAGTGACTTCCACAGAGCAGCAGTTGCGGGTATAAACAACAACGACAACAACAACAACACAAAACACAGCAGCATAAATACCAACAGCTACAACAACACAGGTTTGGTTTACACGTACATGCACACAAATTGATAGGGTCCTGGCATAAAAAGTTGTTTGGCATTTCACTTTTAATAAACACCTTAAGCACTTAATTGCATACTTCAGGACGTACAGTGAGTGCTAAGCGACTGTGTCTGTGTGTGTGTCTGAGTGTGCGTGCGTATGTGTGTGTGTGTGTTTGTGTGTGTTTGTGCGTGCAAGTGCTGATGCGTTACAAATTTGTTGTACTCGTAGCACAGCCGCCAGCGCGCTTTGCATTAAAGTGCAGTGCCTACCCCTACTCGATGTACTATGGTGCATGTGGATATTTTTGTCTTTTTTCTAATTAACTAACAGTTTAATAACTATTTGGACAACAATTAGACTATTTATTCAGAAACCAACTCTTTTCCTGAAATAGCCAGGTCGAACTGTCCAGATATAAAACATATTTACTAATATATGACATTATGCTCCTACAATTTTGATTAGCAAATATCAAGATAGAAATACTATAGTATTTAGGTGCCATAGAAAAAATGTTTTTTCTATAAAAGAAAATATTTATACAGGCGTGTTTCACAAATCTATAGAATAATTAAAGAGAAATTTCGGTGTTCCTTAAATGCCAGAGATTTGTTTTTGAACATATTTTCAATGTCACAAAAATGTATTGCCGTATATTTATTTTTCATTTTATCAAAAAACCTAATTTTTTGGTGTTTTTTATGTAAATTTACAAATTTATTCAATCTAATAACTAGCAAAAGTTATAATATATAGAGTTAGCTGCAAAAGGTTTTCGTCTACATTAGTTTATTCCATCTACTAGACTGAACTTAATTTATTTCAATTAATTTAAAATTTTACATTTGAGCAAACTAGGGAATAACACCATTTTCAGATTTCGTTGATATTTTTATGTCAGACTTTGTCGCTTGCAGCCCACTGTGCGCCTAGCGATGCTTATGCAAATTACATAAAAAATAAAATGTGTTCCGCTGCAGCTAACTGTTTCCAGTTTGAGTAATTGACGATTTTCAACGGTGTCGTTGATTGTTAACAGCACGCGCCTCTGTCCTGTCTACAGGACGTCGTCGTCCTGTGTTTGTCAGTGTTCGTGTTGCTGTCGTTGCCTTCCTCTAATAGATTATTGTGTGTGTGCTTGTGTGTGTGTGCGTGTTTGTGTGTGTGGATCATTCTTTGTCTGTGTCTGCAAGTGTGTGTGTAAACAATGGAAATTACACTTCAGCTGCCACTGAGTGTTGACACACTTGAGACCCCTGAGCTTGAATTGTCTTCTCCTTCTTCTTCTTTCTGACACGTTGCGTGAGCGTAAATGTTTCAATATTTGCCGTTTATTAGCTGTTGGTCGTTTTAGAGGCTCCCCCTGGTTGCAGGATTTGTTAACTGCCCTTAACATTGGACTACAATAAATTTAGAATGCAAATTGAGTTAAACGTGTGTGAAGCTTACACAATTTTGTACAATTATTATTAATTGGTATTAAGCATCTATCTACAGTAGAATCTAAATCTGTTACAACTATGTATTACATATTTATCAAATTAAATAAGAATTGTATCAATAAAAACATTGCTTAATTTAAATGTTATACATATAAATCAATGCCGGAAAATGAAAAATTTCTTTTCCCAGCTGTGGTTATTTGGCGTTTAAATCAAGTTGCAGCCTTTGCCTGGACAATGAGAATGCTAGCGGGACAAAGATTTGTATTTTTTCAAGTGAAAGCCACTGACCATGAAATTGAATGACAAGCCGAATCAGTCAACCAACCAAAACAAACGTCAAATGACAGCAGGGGTTTGTTTGTGTATCTTATTGTACTACCTCAACATCATTTGGGAAAACAATCAAAGCAGACATCAAATCAAAATAATGCCATCATTTATTTTCAATGAAGTTCGTCGCTGCTTTTACTTCGAATTGCAGGCAGACATGCAAACCAGGCTCTGCAAATTCTCCTTTTCTCACCCCTTTCTACTTTCTAACTATTCATGCTTCCTGTGCGCAGCAATCCGTTACAACAGCCTCACTCTCGGCTATTGATTACTATTGAGGAGCATAGATATATGTACATTGTACAATGTACATGTTGTTTTCCCACTCATGAATATCGAACAATGACAACACAACAGTCGCAACAATGAGAGAAACTGAGGATATGCTAAAGCATCTTATAACAAAATCGTAATGAAAGTCATTCATTCATCGTTCGGTTTTCAGTTTATCCCATTCTCGCAATTTGTTTGGTAGGCATCAAATTTATAGCATACTATCATGACGAGACCTTTCCGTGTGTGTGAGTGGGTGTGAGTTTATCTCAAGGATAGTGCGAGCTGTTGTTATTCGCCTGCGAAAGCAATTAAAGTGAATGGCACCGCATTGTTTTTAAGATGGCGTCCTAGTTCTAATAGATGCACTACGCTATCATTGATGAATATCATGGTTTAGCTTATAGGCAGATGGGTGTTAGTCGATTTTCATAATACTCGGAATTTACTTTCATTAGCCCACGATTTTTTTGAATATCAAAAATCACAAAATGAATTCAAAAAAAAAAATTTCACCTTATTCAATTTATAGTTATTAATGTTATACAATAAAGAAAAGTAAGAAAAGACTGAATTTAGCTTTCCTAATTATATAATAATTTATTTAGATACCATTTATTAAAAAATGCCAAGAGTCTTTATAGTTTTTAAAAATTTCCAGAATAGATCTGCAATGTAGTAGATTCTGAATTTTTTATTTCATTTATGTATGTGATTCAACACGTTTTGAAGCTTTCGTTACACTAAAGTTCTGAAGTTTAATTTTCAATCGGCAACCATAATTCCACATCACACTCATGTTCAGTCTGCAATTAAATTGACGAATAAATTGAGTGCTGGCCTGGTGAGCGGCCTGCTTCACAACTTCACGTTGCGATTGCGGCCAATACTTGACTTATGGCTGTCCGTTTTGGTCAAATTTGACAAGTAAGCATTACTCAAACTGTGAGCTGGAAGCCACAGGGGCCACATGGAACCACACGGAGCCACATGAAGCCAAACAGCACTGAATACGAAAGCGAATACGAATACGAAACGTGGCTGTTGTTTTTGCCACCTGCAATGGCACGCACACACCTCTGACAGTTTAACTGTCATTAATAAAGAGCAACGGGGACACACACATACACACACATGAATACACATACATATACGCTCGTATAGACGGCATAATTGATGTGTTTTTGTGAGTAATGTTGAGCTTTTTTGGGCACCACTCGCTGACTTGCCAACTTTGTTGGCCAGCCATTACCTGACTTTATGGTCCTGTGAATGTCCTTGCCCTCCTCCCCCCAAGACTTCAAGTGTTCTTCCGCGCTTATCACTACTTCCGTTTATGGTGGTGTCCCTGGTCTATGGTTGGGACCTTAGACCAGGTTTCTATCTCGCCTTTGGTGGCTTGTTTGTCAGTGCTGAGTGATGACTTCAAATTGGCCGTCGTTGATACCGTTTACAGGGGCAAAACACATGTGTATGTCTCAAGTGCACGCATGTGCCTTCTGTCTCTGATATGTCGCAAAGTTTGATTGGTTTAGGTAGTTTCAAAAAAGAAATAAAGGATACCCATTGATACCTTAACTCTATCGAATGAAAGTGACCTTTAAAGAGTATACATTGTTATAGTTTATAATTAATTAGTTTTTATTTTTATTAAATTCAGCTTCATCTGAATATCTGCCAGCTTTAATTTGTTTTATTTATTTTTAGTGCACCCTAATAGCAGGGTATTTTATAGTCTATATAGTCCAACATATATTTTAGTTGTTTTGCGTTACAGTGAATGACGCCTACCATCATCAATTGTTCAGGTGTGTCCGCTGCTTTGCAGCTTGATAAATGAATCGCCATTTGTAGGCGCAGCTTCGTTAATAGAAACAAATTGTTTTCATGCGCCAGTGTGTGTGTGTGTGTCTGCCAACGATTAGTGTTGCTTATTTATAAAAATTATATGCTATTCTGTGGCAAATTAATTAAAATTTATTAAAGCCATGTGCTTCATTTCAGGCATACATATATATAAATAATTCTTTTGTTTGGCTGCGGGATGCGTGCGTGGGAAGATGGAATTTAGTTTCATTTGAATATAAATTCGGAACGTTTGTTGAGCAGCTACCGTTCGTTGCATTTAATTTCATTTAATTTTCATTCTCCACCCAGCCCACATCACATAATTTCCCGCTAGTCATTTCGACAATCCCAAACTGCTGATGCTTTCGCTGCCGTTGCTGCCGTTGCTGCTGTGCGCTTTTCACTTTTCATGAATAATAAAGTGAAAGTCTAGTTAGTTTTGGGCGGCTGCAATTCTGGCTGACTCCGCTCAGCTCACGATGACTGCTTCAATTCTGCAATACAGCAATCCCCCAGAACATCGCTACCCACCTCCCCGTCATGCCCTGCCCTGCCCCTCCCCAATTGTGTACTTGCACCCTTGTACATTTTGTAATATTGTTGCATACTTTTGTGAGCTGCCGCGCGAGCAGCACTTTCAAAAGGCGGCTTCATCACAATTGTTGCCCAGGCGTTTTTCATTTTTATTCAGTCTGCACACTTCTTGTTGTGCTGCATTTAATGAATAATTTTTAATAGTTTTGCCATTGAGTGAGGGGTTATTTTGTACACTGACTTTCGAATGCAGACATCGGCAAAGCAATTTATATTCCATTTCAAGACAGGAGTCGGAATGCTTATGTGTGAATAGTACTAAAGTATAATGGATAGGCAAGTTAATACAAATTGAAAACATATTTTTATATGTGATCTATATACTATTTTTAACCATTATATTTAAACTTCAAAAAATAAAATAATGGCTCAAGAACATTAACCATTTACTCATTTAAGAACACTTTAAATTTTTCTTCATTTTCAGTAGAAATCATATGAGCTTCTTTGATGCTTTTTTCTTGAATGAAATGTATTTGTTACATAAATTTCTGTAGCAACACATTTATTCCAATTTTATCTGAGAGCTCTCCTTTGTTCAGGTTAGTTTACGCTCTTGACTCCCAGTTGCAGTTGTTGCATAAATCACTTCACACATTTAAACAGTGAAAAGTGCACGAAACCAGCGCCTCAATTAAGGAGGAAACTTACTTAAGACTTAAGTTGAAAATGCCATTCTTCATTCTATTTGGTAAAAGATATTAAAACGGCAAGCTAGAAGGCGTTGAAAATGATGTGTGGCACATCAGTCTCAAGACTACGAAACAAGCGACGCAAAAATGAGTTTTGCTTGCAAAACTTTTATATTTTTGTACATACTTTAAATAGACTCAAAGAGTTTTTCTCATTTTACATCTTTTGAAATTAATGTCCTTGCCATATTTATAATAAAAATTTGACAAAAAATTGAGATATAACAACAAAAGCATATTTCTGTATTTTTTTTTTTATGTATTGAAATATTATTGGTAAATTTTTTAAGCAGGAAAGGATTTCTGTTATTCCTAATGACCAACAGGCTAAATTCGAGGCAATGAAAGCAGGTCAAGCATTGCTGAAAAGGTAATAAAAATCAAATGCATTTCTTCACCAACAATTTAAGAAACTGAAAGTCACGCTTTCAGCTAATGGAAATATATAGCTTCAACACTTATGTTTTAATATTATGTTTTAATATTAGCTAGCAATTTGTCAATGGTCAAAAATACATTTATTAGCTGTAGCTGTGAATAGAGTTCCCTTTTGCTTAAAGATTAATGATAACAATGAAATTCATATAATTAAGTTATTTTGCTTTCTCTTTTGTGATTTGATTCCTTTTGTTAAACTACTTTCATTGTATTCTGAGTGCTCGTCGAATATTTGTGAGGGTTTTTTTTTTTGTTAGCGTGGCTAAAGTTTTTGCCAAGCCAATGAAGGCGTTAACCTAATAACAGATTTAACCACTTTTATTTGCATTGCTTTTATTTGATAACAGTATCAGTATTTGCTATCAAGTAATATATAATAATATGGATGAGTTCATTTTTAAAATTAAATATAATTTGTTACTACAGCTACATTGAAAAATGTCAATTTAATCTGTTTTCAACTATATTTATGGCAATTTACTTATCGTCCCTTTGAACACCTGACACCTTTGGCACTGACTTTCCAATGAAGTATTTGAATGTTCAAATAAAATGGTGTTTTCATATAATCCGCTCTAAGCGGAGCGTTTAAAAATCTACTTGCACGTAGGTTTAAAGCGAATGAAAAATTAAACTAATTTTAAACTTTACACTGCTGGGCCAAGTGCGATAAACAGGCCTGACAAATACTTATCGGATGAAACTTTTGGCTGCACCATCGAAATACGAAATACGTCCAAAAGTATGTCACGGCGATAAGCGAACTCAAAGTGAAATGGGTGGATGGGAGGTGGATGTCTGGTGGAGGTGCAAATGTCATTGTCATTGTGTGCGATACAATTGAAAAGTATAATTAATTAGACAGACGCAGTCACTGGCAGTGAGGTCCCAAGGGTGCCAAGGGTGAAAGGGGCACACAAAAGCGGCTTAGGGACAAACAGAGAGAGAGGACAACTTGCGGCTGCTGGCTTCTATGAGTACGAGTACGAGTACCTGTCCAAAATCCATCCAAACAAAAATGAACGATCTAACGCACTGCAGTCACATATGGGAAATGCCTGCAGTGTAATTAGCATATTAGACAGAGGACTGGGCTGCACTGGGCAGGGAAGTCCTTCGTCCTGGTCTCCATTTGATGCAATTAACGTAAGGCGGCATCGAGCTGGACAAGTGAAGCTGGACAGTTGAGTGTTGGCTAGGAACTGCAATCTGGGTGGCCTCAGACCTTGACGACTACGAGTTCTCGTATTGTGTTTGTGGTGCATTTGATACGACAATTCTAGGGCGCTATCTCCGACCTGGCCAGCCAGGGGGATGGGAATGCAACGCACTAGGCTTATAATTTATAGCCTGGCCAATTTGTTGCCTAGAATTACAGTGCAGATTGTGAGGCCAGACACGAATGCAATTGTCTCGGGTATCAAAATTGAATTGTCTATGTGTTTGTTTGGTGGTGTTAAATTTATATACATTTCTGCACAGTCAATGCAAAGCAAAGTTTAAAGTTGTAGCAGCTGAAGTTCAAAACCAAACTACATAATCAATGAAGCTGCAACAACTAAAACAATATCAAATCAAGGACATCAAAGGAGTCAGGGGAGGCTTTGTGCCACCAAACGTAATAATAAAAAAACCATGAAAGTAAACAACAACATGAACAAAAGGATACAACAGAAATGAAAATGATAGTGCCAAGTACAACGCTGCCCACGATGTCAAATCGGAGCAGAACAAAAGGCAAAGGACCAAAATAAATGCAGCATGCGACACTTGCAGTGAATGTCCTTTAGCAGCGGCCAGTTGCCAGTTGCCAGGATGACAGTTGGATTGGGTGGTGCGAACGGACAAGTGCAGAGGATGCGTTTTATTTCTATTGGGGTCATCGAGTTGAACGCGTTTGAATATTGTTGTCAGCCATTGTGATTGCCCGAATGTCTGACAATACTTGGTTTTGTGGCTTGCCATTTACGGATTATAAGCGCTTTTTAGTTGTCTACATACCCTTGTGCAGGGCATTATCATTTTGTCCTGAAATGTGTAACGCCTTGTAAAAGACATTGATTTGTTTCGACTTATGTAAACTTTTATTTCAAGTATATTGTGCTTAGTATTGTCCTTTAAATCCTCATGAAAATGAGTTTACATTTTTAAAATGCAGCTGTAAGTCAAAAAATTTAGTCTTGAGTCAAAATAATACTTTGTGTTTTTAAGGGTATCAATTCCTTGGTGAACCAAAACAACTTGTTCTTCTTATTTGCTCTTTTTTTAATTATAATTCCGCTAACAGCAAGGTAATTGTTGCTGCACAGACAACACTACGCAACTACAGTTGGTGATAATAGTTGTTGGACTGGAAGTAAACAAAAGAAAACAATTAAAAATTATGTGATAAACTTGAAAAAAATGTAAGTTTTGATAAAAGTTCATGACGGGAATAAACTGTTTGGTTTTCATAAGCAAAGCTACAATGCAAATTATTCTCTGGTTGGCTAAGGATTGAAGGAGACACGGCTTTGCAAGACTGTTGAAAACAATATAAATATATTATGCAAGCCGTTGATATCTTAATTTTTAAAAAGAATATAAAACCTGGCTATGCCAATGATATTGATCGGGTATACTTGTATTAACATAGATATATGTGTTTATTAAAATCTAATAATGTATTTATTAAAACCTAAATTTAAGGTAAAATTTTTAAGGTATTTTTTAAATTACAATTAAATTTATATTGTGGCTATTTTATTTATATGGTATACTGCTGATAATTCGATACTAAAAAATCTATATATACTAATTTGCAAGTAACCAATGTGTATAAACAAATAAACAAAATAATTGTTTTGCATTCTATGAAATGTAGTTTTATAAATACAGTTTAGTGCTTTTAAGCTTACCGCATAGCTAAATTAGAGGCAAGCTCGATTACAATTCGAACAATGACCCATTCGACAGTTACATTTGCATAAGTACTCGTGTAATAATTCAAAAACCGAATGTGGTCACTTGTTTACGATATTTCGCTCACTTTTTGATTCATATATGCAAATTAATATGCAATTGCCAACCTGTCAATAATGGAATAATATTTTAGAAAATAAAACAAAATAAAAACAAACAAACAAATAAACAAAATAATTGTTTTGCATTCTATGAAATGTAGTTTTATAAATACAGTTTAGTGCTTTTAAGCTTACCGCATAGCTAAATTAGAGGCAAGCTCGATTACAATTCGAACAATGACCCATTCGACAGTTACATTTGCATAAGTACTCGTGTAATAATTCAAAAACCGAATGTGGTCACTTGTTTACGATATTTCGCTCACTTTTTGATTCATATATGCAAATTAATATGCAATTGCCAACCTGTCAATAATGGAATAATATTTTAGAATCATTTTATAATGCTTTGCCTCAGCCTCAAAATAATAGTCAACCAAACCCGCAATTCACTGTGGAAATAGTCGCAAATCGAACATGATATTCGACTTATGTTGGAACATTGGCAAATTATTATTTTTATCAGTACCATATCGATTTTTATACCCTTGACTTAAAAAATAAGTAAAAGGGTATATTTTAATCGTTGCAATGTAAGTATGTAAGATAGGAGAAGGAAGCTTCTCCGACCCTATAAAGTATTTATGTATATTCTTGATCAGCATCAACATCCGAGTCGACTTAGCCAAGTCTTTCTGTCCTGCCCGTCCGTGTGAGATCCTAGACCTCAAAGACCGCTAATCGCGAAAAACCGCCACATGCACAGTTTTTAAGATGTAAGAATTGCTTTTGGTAATTAAGGTGATAACTATTATTACCTATCATCCGACTAAATCGTAACAAGATCGGACAAATAGAAAAGTAGTAATGGCTGATTTAAGTTTTTAAGCAATAATATATAAAAGTATGCAATAAAAATATTGTATATATATTTAAATAAGAAACAGGTATCCTATAGTCGCGAGCTCGACTATATCCTTTCCCAATTGTTTTTCTATGCATAATTACTAGATGATTCAATAATTTTCTGCAACTGTTCCAAATTATAAGTCATTATCGCTATCACCTGGTGTGTAATATTGAATGCTATATCTGCCTGAAGACGTTGAAATGTAAAGAAGACAAGGATAGGCCCAAAAAGAATTGACAACCTTAATATGTGCCAAAGATATTCGTGCCAAGATTGTTGTGCTTGGACCCGGTATTTTAATAATTTTCACCTAAATATACATACTTGGAAGTTTGTACGGCCGATCGGTCTATTTTCTTTCTGTGAGTTAAAAAATTATTTAACTAGAGAAGGTTTTAGAAATTAGATTTAAGAAATATAAAGAAGATAATATTGTCGAATAATAGTTTGAGTCATTAAAATTTATTTATCTGCAATCAAAAAAGAAACCACTTGAGAAAGAATTAGGATTTTAGCCAGTCGCTTAAAGTATTCAAATTTTGTTAAATGAAATTAAAGGGGTAGAAATCGTTCAGCTTACTTTGATATTGACTTATCAGATATGCTTCATTGTGGAACGCCTTCCCGGCTTCTCTGTCCAAAGTGGAAGTCCAACCGTTTGTCAATCAATTCATAAATACAGAGCACAATAAGAATATTGCCGCTGAGATTTAATTCGTTTTTTATTAAAATTGATAAGACTGGTGGAGTGGAGAGGACTGAAAAAAGAGGCAAAACCAGAGCACGGAATATAAATATAAAAAATAAAACAAGCAAGGAAAAAAGAACAGACCAGAAAACAAAGTAAGCCGAACAAATGTAAATGAAATCGTGCGTAAAATGCGCACAAAAGGAAATTGTTGCAAATATGCCGGAGAATATTGCACAATATGTACGTGTATGTGTATATACATATACATACATACATAAGTATTTGACTGCGCGAGCATATGAAAATTGATGTATGGGAAAATTTCAAAGGACACGCAGTTCTCGTCAGTAAGTAATGGCAGATTGGTTCAAGTTGGAGCCACAGATTCGAGAGCCATTGCGAAATGGGATTTGATTTTTGCAAAAGCAGCAGTAAAAATTGGGGAGTAATAAAATTTGTTGCCTGTCGCTTGCAAAATTCCTTTTTATGTCACAATTTTTCTGACTTTTTGCATTGCCTGCAGGTACTTGAAATTAGAATCTAAGACACTTTTCTTAAGCTAATTGCCAAAAAGCATGACGAATAAATTATTTATTACTGTCTGATTTGCATACTAAAATATTTGAGTTTCGAATTATTTGCATAATTTTAGTTGATCAAAATTTGTTAGCATATTCTACAGCAGTAAAAAATATGAAGTATATATATATGTGTTAATTGTGGGAAAAAGTTTGTAAGGTATGAAAGCTCAAATTTAGATTTAAGAAATTTTTCGTTGCCATTTATTGTTTTAAGATGAATCAGGTAAGCCGTAAACAATGTGTTAAGATAAATGATTATTAACCATTTTAATAGAATAACCTTATATTAAGAAACAAAGAAAGAAGGTCAGAAAACTTGACGTGATCTGCATAAATTGAGGTGAGAGAAAAGCACTGCGCAAATTAATACGAAAACTTTCTAGATTATTTGCGAATTACCCGAAGCAGAAGAAGAACAACAACAATAATAACAAAAAAGAACAGCAAGTCAATTGGCTTCCGTATTTTAAAAACAAAGTCAACAGAGACTGGGTTTTCTTGGGCAAATGGCTTGAGCAAACTTTGGGTCAAAGAGATGTCAAGGAGGCGCCTAATACGCACGAAGTTGTCTAGCTGAATACACGGCTGGTTAGCTAAAAATGCTGCCTGAGTTTGCCCCATCAGAAGCATCAGAAGACACATCGGCAGTAGCAGCCGTAGACTCCGCCGGCGACTCTTACGCGTGCCATTTAAAATTGGGCAACCGTGCGTATGCGTAATGTTTTTCATATGAACTCGTTGGCAGGCCTTAAAGTGACAGGCGACTGCGAAGTTCAAATTGAAATTCAACAGACATAGACTGCCATAACTAGGCGGGACAGGGACAGGAACGGAAGCAGACAGAGACGGAGACAGAGTGAGAATTCGACACCCAGAGAATTGTGGCTGTGGCTGTGACTCGACTCTGACACCGTGCCGAACGAAGTCAACTCGTCGAGTTGACTTTTATGGCTCAATGCACGAAATGATGATGTTTTAATTTTTTCGGTTAACCAAAGTTTGCAGCAAATTTGCGACGACATCTCTTCACATTTCTGTCAAGTTTGCTCATTGCCAAAACTAATTTGTATGCTGAGCAGCACTAGGACTCGCAGCTCGTGCGCTGCTCTCAGCACTCTTCAAATCAAAAAGGCGTCTTTGAAGTTGTCCTTTTTCTTTCTCTTCATCTTTTTACTGAGCGTCACCCGTACGAGCACAAATTCAATTAGGTTGGCTCAGTGAGTAGCTAATTAAAACGACTCACATTATTTACTGCAAATGCATTTTAACTCATACTTGAATAACAATGTGACAATTGCCATAAACATTATTTTTAGCAAATATTTTGCACTCAATTTGCTTGGTACTTAAACTGCTCATCACAAAATTTAAATAATGACTTTAGACGTGCTAAATACGAGCACTATAAAAACAAGGAATGCAGTCTTTCAAGGAATTTGTTTCCCTTTCAAGCAACCATATAATATGATATTTATCGAAATTTAATTTTAATAATTATAAAGCTGACGAAAAATTGCTAGGCTTACATCAATTGCCGCCAATCGTAAAAAGAGAAAAAGATTTAATAATTTTCAAAAATTTTAATTTTGATGGTTTTATTATTTTTATCAATATTGGCAAAATATGTTACCAGCAAATATGGCTGTTTAAAGTTTAAAAACTTTGTGAGCCCCAAAATGAGTGTACTATGTCCACATATGTATTTCTGTGTAACTAAACAGGTGTCCTCGACCGACTGCAGTCTTTTAAGCTATTTTTTTTACCTGCCGCTTAAAAACTAAGTAATTAAAATGTTAAAATGTGTGTAACAGAAAGAGGTAAGCATCTCCGACCCTCTTAACGCGTCATTTATAAATTTAGTCTGAAAATTAACATAATCATTTATGAAAAAAATCTAACTTTAAGATTTTTTCATGTGTTTGTCATATTTTGTCATGTAGTTTTAAAACAATTGTTTATCTTCTCCACTTCAATAATGAACAGTGTCTCCTAAGCAAAGTCGTACAATTAAAATTTACTCTCCTTGTATTGTTGACTCATAAGCTCTTTTGCTCTAAAAGGGGTATGTACAGATAGATTTTAAAATTTTGAACAACGACAAAGCTTCTTTTCTTAATTGCATAGGCACGAAAGATGAAAGAAAGAATACTTAGAATCATGGAATTGCCAAGACTGACTAGTATGTTATTTTAGTTCTAGTTCTAATTATATGTTGGAATTTTTCATAAATATTGTGTAATACGTAGACACATTCCCATGCCAATCAAAGTGAATTAATGCCTCAAGTTAAGCCAAAGCTGTGGAAACCCATTCGCACATACATATGAACATATATGTATGTAGTATGCAGACAGTCACAGTTATGGGACGAGTCGCACTCTAGTGTATTTCGAGACATATGTGGTTGCTGTCCACGAACAATGGCTGGAACAAAAGCGCAAGCATCAACTCTTCAAAATGAAGCCAAATGAAAGGGAGCAAAAAGAGTAAGAAAATAAGTGAAGAGTACTAGGAAGAGGAGGAAAGCAACAACAACAGCAACAGCAACAGCAGTGAGCAACAACATCGCCAATAATAGCACCAAGAACAGTGCCAACTCTTCCAAATCGGGATACACAAAAACCTATTGTCAACATAAATGAAATGCGCCCACAGTTTCAAGTTTGACGACATCTTTCCCTTGCCCACATACTATATACCTACGAACCTCTTTCCGTCTGGGGCTTAAAAGTATAAAATAAAATGAATGAAAAGCGAAATAGCAACAACAACAACAACAATAACAACGACAACAACAAGTAGCAGTGTAAACAGGAGGGTAGAAAATTTACGTTGGCCACACACACATACACACACACAATATACACAACTCACACATAAAAGAAATGACATTCGAGTGCAGCACAGTGCAAAAAATGACATAAGAATGCATTAAAACCACGCGCGTCAACGTTGACTGACTGCAACGCAGTCTAGAGTATCCCCAAGTCCCATTCTCTGGCCCATTCCCCAACTTCCCTCTCACCGACAGTCTCAACTGGCGGCCAAATGGGTTTCATACAATGCAACAGACGCGACGGCGACAAGTTGACTTCCACTTCCACCCAAACTTGAAGCACGGCCAATCCTCAGCAGTCACCACCCCATCCCTATCCTCAACCAGATGGACGCACGGCCCCATTGGGGTAACAGAGTCGGGAAAAAATGAAAATAAACGGAGACTCAGACGTAAAAGGTGGCATTTTGCTCACAAAGTGACAAACAGTCATACTGATTGAATAATGGTCGTAAATCGCATTGGTGACATTGCTGCCTGGCCATCGGGCGGAAAGGAGAGAGGAAGCGTAGGTTTCAACCCACCCCCAACCCCACCTTCCAAAGTGATAGCCACGTGCTGGCTCAAACCTGAGGGTTTGACCGCTTGCCCCCGCCCATTTGTTGTTTACCGCCCCTGCCAGTCAGTCATCAAGTGTGACAGCAATCGCATTTAAAGTGTTTACTTTGTGAGTGTCTCCCTCCTCTCCCTCCTCTCACTCTTGCTTCTCCTCGCCTCTCCTCTCCTCTCCTCTTTCTCACCCTGCGACACACATACGAGTACTATCTCTAGCTGCTTGATTTGACCATTCACTTTGAATTTTAAAGTGTTTTCGAAACGCGCTGATTTTTTGGGCGGCAACGCGGGACAACGTTTACAATTGCTTAACTGATTTATAACTAGAATGGACCGGTTGCAATTGGATTAACCCGTCATGTGCTCAGTAATGGAAGAATGCGAATGCATTTCTTCAATATTTTAAAACTGTACGCACACTTATTCATTTTTATTAAAAAATTCAAGAATTTAAGAATATAATTTCTAAATTTTAAGCGCATAAGTCGTATCAATATTTTTTATTTATGCGCACATTTATTCATTTTTATTTCAAATTTCATAATACTTTATTAAAATCTTTTATGAATAAAACGGCTTAAAAATAATTTATCTAGAAGCTACTGGAAGAATTCTGAAAATATATATTTTTTCACTTTCTTATTAAAAACGCGCAAAATCGAGCCCATGAAAAAAATCCCTGCTTAGAATAGTCTTTATCTGGGTATATTTATCAAAAAAGTGGGATTGATAAAAGCTAGAATCTGGCTGTTACGTAGTTATATGAAAACACCACATTAGCAGATATGCATTGAATATCTCGCTGTCTCACTCATATGTTTTATGCTCCTCTCTCACTTGCTAGAATCCAATGCTACAGCACAGATAAAAACTTAAATATGCAAGCATCGACAATTTTGCACAGCAAGCTGAACGGCGAGACGAAACGAAAATTATGAAAACACCATAAATTTTCTACAGACACACACAAAAAGTTTAGCGCTGAGTCACCCACAGTAGTGTTGCCATTCTGGTGGTTTTATCCTATGAGTGGTTTTTTTGACGGGCTCATCTGGTTATTTCATCTACCCTTGTAGGGGGTGTAATATTATAATTTGGCTCAAAATGTGTAACTCATGAAAGGAGGAAGTATGTAAATTTTTGATCAGGAGCTGTGTCGATAAAGCGAAGCCCTTCTGTGGTTGATCGCTGCAGGTCTCACGTTTTTATCTTTTTATTTGGTTCTTAACTACAAATAATTGTTTTACTAGCAGGGCACGCAAATAATGAATATTGAAATTTTTTCACGTCAAAAAATCAATGACTAGAATACATATACAAAAAATAATGGTAATGATTTACTTTAATCGATAAAATAAAATCAAAAATAATCATTATGAATTTTTATTTTTTTCGCTCATCATTGAAGTAAATCCTTAAAAATCTTTCAAATACTCATTACTATGTCATTTTTATAATATAACTCATAATAATTAACAGAACAGGGACTGTTTATTAGCTATTTTCGTGATTATAATTAAAATTTTTATAAATACTTATATATGTGTGTGCAAACATTTAAGAACACATTCGTTATTCCATCGAAATGCACTATTAAAATCAAAAATTGCGTAAGCTAAATTAAACAATTTTATATAGATGATATAAGTGAACCACGGCAATAAACATATTAAACAAAATCTCTAAAGGAAATTGTTCAATAAAACAAATGTCATAGGATCGGCTGTTAGACCAATTAAATGAGAAAAGTTCATGCTGGCTCTACGCTAATGGTTGCGTTGGAGACTTAAAGGGGATGTGAGAATTACGAGTAAGACAGACGGAGTTGTAGGCTAATCCAATATCCGGGACATGGAACAATGTCCCATGACGGACTTAGTGACAGCCAAATATTTGCCAATATATATCAGGGATTGATTCGGCTTTGCTTGTAGTCTCCCTCCACACGCACTATCCACTTCTCCTCCCCCCTTCGATGTCGTTATGATTTAACTTTGAGGGTGAGCAACCCCCTCACTGACAATACATTTCCCCTTCCATCACCCTGAGCTGGCACGCGTCTCTGACGATGTCGAAATATTTTGAACCAAATTAAGTGCAACTTTCGATCTCGACCATTAAACCGTTGGGCAGGGTGGAAATATCTAATGTATTAATTCTCTACATGCATTCAAAATGGGGCATAGTTCAGATCCACTGGGTCCTTGCTCTAATAAAATTGCAAATTTTTTCAATACATTACTTTAAGATATTTGGAAATTTGTGCAAAGTCGTTGGCCAAATGTCAGATTTCTTGGCTATCGTTTTAACCATCCCCCGAGGGGTTGTTGGCTTTCATATATTGATTTGACGCTGCTGCTGGATTTTATACATTGATAAGAGGGTGGACCTCTGTGACCTCAGCTCCATTCCATATGAAGATATATCTCGCTGCAACAAATTAGGGCAACGTATTTGTCATTTTTCTATATGTATTTGTGTGTGAGTGTATATATTGCATTTTAATTTCGAAATAGACAATTCATAAGGGTGGAATTAACAGAGGGGTGCCAAATGGAAGTGCTAATAGTTGATGACTTAGTTCCAATACGCATTAGGTTTAAAATAAATTGCACGAAAATACGGACAACTTTTTTCAAACTGTGGAAATCCTTTTAATATAGACAGTCTACATTTTGTTTCTAGCTTCATAGGAATATAGAAAATTAATTTAAGGGTCGATTGAAAATGTGTTTCCAATTCAACAAACAAATACAACATGCGCAAATAAAATAAAATATTTATTAAACATTTATTTGCACAAGACCAGAATCTATTCCATTATCGTCCAAAATCAGATGATTTCAATTATATATATAAAAACAGTCGACAATATAAAAATAACATTAAAGCTCAATTTTTAAATTAATACTCTTAATGAACACTTAAATCAAACAATACAAAATTTTTAATTTTAACTAAACAGATAAAAAACCCAAAAGCTTCAGTCGAGCACTCGACAGTTAAATACCCTACACAAGTTTCCATTAAAAGGATTTTGATTATAATATCTCCGAGGGAAAATGAAATCGTTAATTACTTACTCTAATATTATGTGTATAAATGCATACACTAAATTATATGTTTATAAGTTTATAGAGACTTTTACAGGGTATCATACTGTCGAGTGCGCTCGACTGTGGCCTTGCCGACTTGTTTTTAAATAAGTCTTATCACTTGCTTATCATTTATCTTTATTATGACCTAAGCCCTTCAATGATATGACTTCATTTACATTTCAGAAAAAAATGTTAAGAAATAAGCTCAAAGCAGAAAAGAAAGCGAAAGCATAAAAAAGCTGATGAAAGCAACTTCCGTGTGCGTGGCCTTTTCCTTTTCCTTACCTTCGGTATTGTCATTGAGCCTTTGTGTAGCACAAAAAGAAAATCCTAAACAAGTTTGTTATTTAGCTATTGCGCCATTTTACGCTTACAAAGTTGGCTTGGATGGAGTATTTACAATGTGGCATTTTGAGAAAGGCGGCAAACAAACGCCCTTTAAAGGTTAACACTCAACATTGTAGGGACGTAGAATGCGGAAGTTGGGGCTATTTATGGTCCAGCATGCTGCTTGAATAACTTTTGAACTTAATCTTTGCTAATTGATTGCTATTAAGTGGTTTTTTTTTTTTTTTTTTTTTTGACAAAAAAGAAGCTCTTTCCTTATCGACAATCTAATGCCAAACGCCAATAGTTTTGCGGACAATAGAATACGGGGGCAAACAAACCAAAAGTAAACTCTGAACTGGCACATAAAAAACTGATTTCTGTTTTATTCAAGTTCTTCTCACAAAGGCGCCCGGAAAATGTGCCACAAATCGCTCCACCTTTTGCTGTCTTCGGTCTTCGGTCTTTGTCAAGTCTCCCTGGGCCGAACCTATGCAAACATATTGAACTTCCGCTTGTGTGGACGGTTTTGGACTTTGGACTTTGCTCGTTGGTTCGGTCCTCATTGTCCACGCTATTTACACAGGGCCGGCGAAATATTTATTATGCCATCAAGCAAAAGGCATGCGCTTCACTCAATGAGCATTGTTCCTTCCCGTTGACCACAGTGTATACACACACACACACACACCGTTGCGAATGAACTGAGACACCTTTACCTTGGCAGGGTAGTCAACATATCTGATTCCCTTTGCTACAGATGGTCTAGGCGTCAGACTCGGAATATATGCATTATTATAGCAGTCTATTTTATAATAATCTTATTCATTTTTAAAGAAATACACCAGGTGTAGAACTACAAAAATTTACAAAAATATTTACATATTTTAAATGATCTTATGAAATTATAGTTGAATCAACGCATAAATCAGCGGTGGGCACGAAATCTGAATTCCGGAGCACTACAACGAAAACTACACAAGATCAACAACGAATAGGAAGAAATTAAGTTGGGAGCAGCCGTTAGCTCCCGGAGCTTATGCGTGCTCACCGCTCGTATAAATTATAGCTCCATAATAGGGTTTAAAATAAAAACTAATTCTAGCTTTCTGACTAACAAAAACCTCACAATACCTCTGAATATTATTTCTGAAGTTACAACTGAATACCAAAGCTTTAACACAGAATGGCCGCCATGCCAAGAGATCACTCCAAAATAAGGAGGGAAAATAGCTCTTTTTGCAAAGTATCTGAGTTCTGTCATGGCATAGCAGCTATTTTGCAGCTTGTTTTGTGGGTGGTTTTCGTGATTGTGGCTAAGTAAATACATTTCGAGTGTATTTAATGCGGTCTTGTTCGCATATCAAACAGTTAGAACAAAATAGTCGGCAGTGGTCGGGATCAGGATTTCTTTAATATCGAGGGTGTATAAAAAAATATTTAAGGTCTGCAAATATTTAAAATATTTCTCAATTTTTTTAATATCATATTTTTCTCCCTTCTATGGAGTGGCCACAGTTTTTATGTCGACCTTTGTGGCTGTCCATTGTGCAGTGACTAGCCATTAGACGTAATTCAATATTCCATTGAAGCTGGAGCCAAAATGAGAGCCAAAACCAAGGGGAACCAAACGAGCCGCACAATGGCAACTGACCAGAAGACGGCAATGTGGACAAAAGCCACGGGCACAAGATGGACCCCAGTCAACCAATTAGGGCTACTGTAACGAAGTCTAACTTAGTCAAAGGACATGCGAGTCCTTTTCGCTCTATATCTCTCTCTCTCTCTCTCTCACATTTTATTTTGATATACGAGATGATACATTTCTTTCATTTTTCAGCAGTAATTTGAACTGATTTTCGGAGAAATAGCAAAAAGGAACATATGTAAGTAAACTTAACGGTCGCATTCCGAGTTTTAATTAATTATAAAAGCGGGCACAATTCAATAAGAAGGTACAATGTTGTACTCAAAAAAGTATTTAAAACTATTTTTCCAATTAATCCTACTTCTTCTTCAAGTCAGAGTACAATTCTCTTTATAGAATTGAAAAAGCTCCGTGCATGTTTTTCTCTATTGAGGCATATTAAAGTGAGCTGATAATATGTTTCGTTAAGTAAGTCCTTGTTTGAACTCAGTGATTGTGCTCTCCACTCGTATGTATATATTTTTATTCCTTTCTAGTGGTCACTCATTTTTAAGTCAGTAAATTAGAAATGCAGCTTTTCTAAAGCGTCAAGTTGTACATTAAATAACGCAGAGTTCAATAACATTTTAGGATTGTTTATGGAAAATTGCATAAATTAAGCCACTCGTAATGTGCAGCCGACAAGTGGCAAAAATACTAGTCTGTCGTTGCGTCAATAATACAAATGAATTCGATTTGTGAAACAATAAAGCTCAATGACGTCGCTTCCGCTGACTGTTGATATGCAAACATAATAATATCACGTATACGCCACAGTGGCCAATCGTATCTCGAACTCTGTGTATTTGCCTAGTGTGAACGTGACAAATAATGTAAAATTGTCAGACACTCATTCTCATTGATAGTGTCAACTGTGAAAGAGTTCATTTCCCAAACAGCAATTTTGCAAAAATTCCAGCGAAATGCGCACACGTAATTTGTGTTTGGGTTGCTGCCTGCTGCCAAATTGATCAGAGGCCGTGAAACTTTAGCTAATCCCGCCTAGTGCCAATGCATTGCCACATGTATAGACCATGCCAAGTACCAATATCTAAAGTTCCAATGAGTCGTTCCAATGACTTAAGTGGCAATTGCCACAGTGTATTTATTTTATTGGCATCAAAGAGCGCCTAGAGTTGCCAAATTATTGTCATTAGTTACTGAATGAGCAAAGTCCGCCACTACAACCCTCATATACACACACACACACACAAAAGTTGTATTGTGTTATTAGAAGAAAAAAATCTCAAGGGGAGGTAAGTTTATGTATGTTTATATGAGTGTACAAAGAAGTTTTTCTGATAGTTAATTAAGCAATTTGGCTAGACTGTCAGCAAAGTATGTACAATTATCTCTCTGGAAAAATATCTATTAGAAAGTTTGGCAAATATCAACCATAAACAGCCAAGAAAATGAGCTTATTTATTTTTTGATTAGCTTAAGTCTTTAATTTTCTGCCAGGTACTCAATGGGTCAAATGATCCAAATTACTTTGTGAAGCTACAATAGCAATTATTGAAGATTAATTGTTCTTTATGATCGGAAATATCTTGACACAGCGATTTTATTAAATGTAAATGACGCTTTGCACATTTCTTATGAAAATGATCCGAAAAATATTTGGTAACTGCCCATGTGTATTTATTTATATGGGTGCAAATTTGTTTTTGCTTATTAACTACTTCTATAATACTTATTAAGTACTACAATTAAAGTTTATAACTCATAGTACTCGAATATAAATCCATAAATTTAAGAATATTCTTATGTTCCTTTATGTGTCACAAGAATTTTCCATTTACCCACTTCACCGGTTAAAACAGGCGACAAAATACAGACCGCAGGATGCAGGACTCTGTTTAGTCATTTCATGGCTGTTTAAACTTCAAAAGGGGCGCAGTTGAATTATCAAATTGAAAGCCGTTGAGGGCGCACTAAGGCGTCAAAAATTGGTTGGCAGCCTCTTTTGGCCCGTCGGTTTTCATGCTGTTGATTAATTGGCTAATTGTGTTTGTAGCGCAAATTATTTTCAAGGTAACAAAGTAGCACAATCAAGTGCTAATACGTAATGAAATTAAGGCTTAAATTAGGTTTGTCGACAACGCTTTGATAAGCGGCTTCCAAGTGTATAAGCTGACATTATAAAATAATTATAAACAATAATAAAAACTAATTTGCACTTCATATGAAAAGAGAGCGGTTGTCATTTACATACTTATTTGGTTTGCAAATGCATTTAATTAAATACATTAACATATTTATTCAACTAACCTACAAATGTTTACTATGAACTCATCAACAATTTTATTCGTTCTGGATATTGAATCAAATATATCGACCCATCGACTTTTGTAAGGGACTGTTGAAACCGCTCGTCAAAACTCATCGACATCTTGCTGTACAATTAAAATTGAACCTTTTGTAAAATTTGGTTAAGAGAATACAGATGTCCTTATATGTTCATTAAACGGACATTTGTCGTATTCAACTATTAATTAGCTTCATAGACAGAATTGCTATTAGTTTATTGGCACAAAATCAGAATTCAATTACCGTTCAAGCTATTTGTGTGTCATCAATTCATTACAAATATTTTTCTTATGCTGTCGAGACACAAGACAATCGACACACAGGCACAGATATCCTCTTATTAGTATGCCAAACAATAATTTGGTTCAATTAACTGCAATTAGAAGGTCATGAATTAGGTTTGCTCTGTGAGAACGAGAGACTGAGTGTGTGAGACGCTGATGGACAGATTGACATGACATTTTCGACCCATGGCAAACGAAAACTACAATAGTCGAATTCGAATTCAATAAATAGTTTTTGGCCAAGTGAACCGAATGATTCACTGATAGATTGATTGGCATGCTAGAGTCTGGATCTTGGCTGGCTGGCACAATTACTGCTCTCACATTTCCGTGCAATTAGCTTTCAATTAAAGTCCACTCGCTTCTAACTGGCAGCTGTCTATAGCAGTTCGTTGAAAAATGTTTGCCTACGACTCGCCTCGCAGCTTGAGCACATGAAATGTCACAATTACATAAGTAAACAAACACTTTGCAGTGCTCTCAGAGCCAAGTCGAAACAATGTGCTACAATTTAGCAGTGCTCTCGGACCACGCCCGTGGGCGTAATAAACACTTGACCCATAAACTCCACAAGTATGCTCCACGTGCTCCGAGAGTGCAATGAAGTCCAAGTCAAGTGCACACGTGTGAGGCCTGAGAAGGGACTTGGGAAGGGAGCAGAGAGCAGGGAGCAGGGAGGGGGATATGGTTACATGCTAATTTGCCCATTTGTTTGACTGTTTGACTGTCGAGTCATGAGAATGAGATGCGAATGGGAATGCTAATGGTAATGCGTATACGAATGGCCCTTGCTTTGAGCTCGACTCTCTCTCTCTTTCTCTCCCTCTCCCTCTCTGTCTCTCTTAATTTAAGCGAGTGCTTAAATTACATGGCGTGCCAATTAAAATACAAAACCAAAAGCGTTTGCTGCACAAATCCCTTGAGTTCCTGGGGAAAGTGTGTAAAATGTTTTCTCATTTATTTTCAATTTCATTAAACTTTTTACCTGCCCATTTGCCGGATGTCACCGAGCAATGTGCAATTGCAGGCAGCAAAACAAAACTTATAATTGGTTTTGCTGCTTATTTATGGCGCGTTTCTTTTATAAATACTCTTAGCCAGCTAAAGGGTCAGTTTCAGTAGGTGATCATTTTAAATGTATATCATAATATTGATGGGTATAAGTTAAGAAATTTGAAATAAAATGTTTTATGTCATCTGAAGATATTTCGAATATTTGTTATTAATATATATTTAAAGTCTTTTGCATACACATTTAACATTAATAAGGATCTTCTCATGTTGGATCATAATAAGCAGCTTTTTGGTTTCACTAAGAACATTCTTAAACATCCTAAGAATTTTATAACAAAGCATGTTGTGATAATCCTTCTTTTCAGATATTATATAGTCTACAATGTCTACTGCATCCTGTCAGTATTTGCACGCAATACCTTCTCCCTTATCCGGTCTAATCCTTTGTTAGCGCATTGAATCGTCGTAGTAGCTGTTTAACATACAGCTAAGGTTGTGGTTCTTTCTCTGAGAGGAAGAGTTCGAGCAAATGCAATTACAACATAAATCTCTGTCATTAGACTTTGTTTGTTGGCCTTTTTCCACCTTATCCTCCTCTGTCCAGATCTGGCGTTAGGTGGGTCAAGCCGGGGTAGAGTTCAAGTCCCTGCGGTAACTGCGGCGCGGCGTCCCTGGCGTATGAGTAATGTTGTCGGTTGTTGGGGGAAAATACAACGCATTGCATTTAATAAACAACCAAGAAAACCCTAGTCGACAGTGCACGACTTGGAAAAGATTCTGAAATACCCAAACACACACTCACACTTATATAAATACAATAAAAAGACTCAGTACACATCCTGAGTGAAATAGTTTCTTGAACATCTGATATTAATTTTGAAGACTCATCAAGACCACAATACTAATCATGTGTTGCATATATTGGCTGCCTAACTATTATACCCATTTTCAATGGGCGTAGGGTATAAAACCTGACAATAATTCAAAAGGTTCAATCTCAACAAATGCGAACCAAAAAGAGCCAAAAGAAGGGCTTTGCTTATTTCGCTGTTTTCGAATTTCACGCACGTTCCAAGACTAAAACATGTCACTCGTCGTTTTATTAACTCAACGGGGGGTTTGGCCAAATCTCAGCTGTCAATACAACCAGATATTAATCAGAAGTGCCTGCCTAGCTGAACTCATTGTGTCATGTCAGAGCCAAACCGCCCGCAAGTATGCAAAGCATTGTGAGTCGAGTTCAGTCGAGTTGAGTTGAGTTGAATTGAGTAGAGCAAGAGCTGAGTTGCCTAACGCACATGGGAGGCATATTAAAAAGAGTGCCATCAGCCCACAGACCAAAAGTACGAACAAAAAGAAAGAAAGAATGAAAAAATGCTTTATTGACAGGTGTCGATTAAGAATTTAGCATTATTTTTGCTCGTACGCAATGTGTATAAAAAATTTATTACACGCACGAAAACACACAAACGTGTCGCATTTGCAGTCATATGCAGGAGATGGGCGACGAAGTGAAAGGGGCGTGGCATTGGCATTGGGCGTGCCTGTTGGAAGTGCTCTTATGTCGTGACATGTAAAATAAATCAACCATGGAACACTCTCATCCTCCAGACTTACATTTGCCCCAGCTGCGAAATGAAAACGCAGACTAGTTGAGGTTTACATTCTAAGGATAACGCAAGAAGTGGGGGCACCATTTGGCAATTCTGCTCTATCACTCTTCCTCTTTTCCCATTTCTCTTGAGGCACTGATTGACAATCAAATTGGAATGGCTGATGACTCAGATGGATGTTTGAATTGTTGTTGAATTTAGTCCGTATTCGTTCAGAATTAAATTATGGTTTTGTGGTATTAAATAGCACATATCACACATATCTTCAATCTTTGGGTTCTGGCGAGGAAATATCTAATTATATTTTTAGTTTAATTAGACTCATCGATTACTCTTATGATTACAATTTTAGTTTTCGCGAAAGAAAATATTGCAGAGCAACTGTTAATGAAGTAAACAGACGCAGACATTGTGCAGTTGATTTAATTCGGATATAATTTTGATGAGTTTTAGAATTTTCCTTGCTACTCTCAAGTTGTGGAGAGACAAAAGCTCTCGTATCCTCGAAGTTTTTGTTTTAAGTTTACTTTATATGCAATATATTTCGATATTTAATTTGTTTATTAGCGCATAATATAAATTTTTCTTCAAAATTTTAAACTACTACGCTACCTGAAGTTGTTAGCTTGAAAAACTATGGATCACCGAAAATAATAAATATTTAAATAGAATTTATGCGTACATAAATATATAATTACTATAATTACTTATTTATAGAGCTCTGGATCCAGCTACAGGGTATTATACTTTTGTGTGCGCATGACAATAGGCTATCCGATATGATAAATATAACATTTTATATATGCGAAAACACTTTCCGCTTTCTTCGCTTGACATTCACTCAGCTCATTCGTTGCCTCAAATGCAAACTACTTTCGTCTAACAGCATAAACAACAAAAAAACGAGTTTAATCCAAAATGTAACCACATTTTCGTACTTTGTGGAACTTCATAAAAATGAAAATTTACAGCGTATATCCTTTATGCTCATATGCTTACGAAACTCAGCTTCAGTGCGATAAAGGTTTCAGCTCGTTTCCCTTTTGCATCCTCATCTCGTTCTCGTACTCGTATTGCATCCAAGTTTTGTGGCTGACGTGGTCTTGGCACTTACCCGCTATTAGTTCAGCTCAAACTTTGTTGCATTATGTGCACGAGTATGTGTGTGTGTGTGTGTGTGTGTATGTGTGTGAGTTTGCTGAAAGGGATTGCCTAGGAGATGCTTGAAGAGTCGCCTGAATGTTGATTAGGTGTGGAGTCATTACGTGAAATGTTTACGCATTTTGTGAAGCAGGTGATGAGAGTTTGCTTATGTATGTATTTATTCACGTCGTTCCTGCTTAGGAGGACAACAGCTGATGTATTGTTATTTTGAACAATGTCAGCAGCCGAATGACAGTTGGATGCAAGTGCAAATTTTTTTTTTAAATAAGTGTGTAGTCAAAGTTAATTCAGTTGTTTAAGGAATGACATTCATACTTTGCAAAATTTAATTAAATGCGAGTCTGATACATTCAACAAGTGGTTACTATACGTCTTCAATTCATTAGTAGCCCGTTCAATTACTTTCTAAATTGCCACATTTTTAAAAATTCTTCTTCTCTTTTTAACAAACAACCATTAAAAACCTATTTTGGACTCAATGCCATAAATATTCCAACAGAAACGTGCACCAGAAAATCTCAAGCGGCGCACAGTGGGGCCTTTGCTGATTTTACGTTGCAAAAATCGTAACTTTTGAACCAAATGAGATAATCAAATAATTTTAATGGCATATGATAGATAACTCTTCAACCTATGAAATTAGCACTTAAAAAAAGTGCCACGCCCCCGACATACTTAATGAGGGGCTATCAAAGTTGAAAATTGTGAAATTTGTGAAAAAAAATAAATTTTATGGCACCTAAAAATAAATATTTTTTAAAATTTTTGAATTTTTTTGTTTTATTTTAAGTGTTTTTATATTTAAAAATTACTTTCAAAAAGTTAAAAAAAAAAATTTTTTTTTAAGATTTTGTTGAAAAAATTATTTTGTATTTTTCGGTGTAAATTATCAGAATTGCATATATCGACCTAATTCCTATTGCATTTATATGATACACTAGTCCGATTTCAACTAAATTGACATATTATGAATCTGGGGTAGTCTTATATATCCAGACCTAATTTGGTTCAAATCGGACCACTATTTCTTATAGCTGCCATAGCAACAATCGGTCGAACTATGTAATTATGCCGCGTGTTTTCATTGTGAGGTTGAATTAGTTTTTTAGATTTTACGTAAAAGATTGGATCCAGCCGGGTATATAACCATATATATTTACTTAGAGAAATGAATACCGAAACGTTTTTAAGTTAGTGTTCTGCTATCCATTTCGATCCATGAGAGTTTTCGTCTACCAAAGTTCAAAAATAGTCAAAATCTAGTGTTTTGCAGGACCGCCGGCCGAACAACTTGGCAAAAATATTTTTTTTTGGGTAAGCGTTCGGAAAAAGTAATATACGGATTCGATAGAGAATTCTTCAATGATTAAGAATCCAAAAAGGATTTTTAGATCAAGTAAAAATTGTGGATAGTACAACCTTTTAAGGTTGACCCATTCAATTTTAAAGAACACTAGATTTTGACTATTTTTGAACTTTGGTAGACGAAAACTCTCATCAATTAAAATGCATTGGGTTCCCATAGCTAAAAAACGCTTCACAATTGATTTCTCTTTATAGCTATATATGGATTCAGACCCGCCCGGACCCGCCTAAGAAGGTTAAATCAAAAAAAACTAATTCAACCTCACAATAAAAACACCCACGCAATTTCAAAGTTCGACCGATTGTTGCTATGGCAGCTGTATAATATAGTGGTCCGATTTGAACCAAATTTGGTCTGGATGTAGAAGACTACCGCAGCTTCATAATATGTCAGATTGGTTGAAATCGGACTACTATATCATATAGATGTCATAGGAATTAGGTCGACATATGAAATTCTGATAATTCACACCGAAAAACAAAAAAAAATTTTTTGATAAAAAAAAATTGTTTTGAAAATTTTTGAAAATAATTTTTAAATATAAAAACCTTAAAAATAAAACAAATAAAATCAAAAATTTTAAAAAATATTTATTTTTAGGTGCCATAAAATTTATTTTTTTCACAAATTTCACAAATTTCAACTTTGATAGCCCCTAATTAAGTATGTAGGGGGCGTGGCACCTTTTTTAAGTGCTAATTTCATAGGTTGAAGAGTTATCTATCATATGCTATTAAAATTATTCGGTTATCTCATTTGGTTCAAAAGTTACGATTTTTGCAAAGTAAAATCAGCAAAGGCCCCACTGTGCGGCGTTCCATGTCACGTTTAGGTCTTTTATTTCATTTCCGACTTCTAGTTAGTTAATTAAATAAGAGTAATTACGATATAGCGAAGAGCCCGACTTTGAGATACCCTTTATTTAACGTTAATATATATTCATCTAATCAACGCATTTTGAACTATTAATTTGAAATTTAGTGCATACTTTTGGGCGCCTGCTTTGCTTAAATTTTTAATACAACCATAAGTGAATTTATATTTATCCGATCTTTATGTGACTAAGCAGGTTAGTAGATAACATAAAAATAAAACGGTAATTTCTTAAAAGATTGTTTTATATTAAAATCATCAATCTACTCGTCTTAATAGAATCAGTGGTGCCTCCTCATCCTGTTCATATATTTCAACAAACATAATTTACCCTTGTTCTACTAGTAAAAGGTAAATCAGAGAAAGAGAGTGGCAGAGAAAAAAAAGAGAGGGTTAGGGAGCGAGAAACAATGGCAAAAAGAGCACAATAATCGAATTGCAGCGGAAAATAAACAACAAAAATATCGGAAATAGACTTTTTCCCTTGAAAACTAAACAAGGAGAAATAATTACACAGCACACAAGACAATTCCAGCTGAAAATTGCAGTTTCCGAGAGAACAGAGGTTTGAAAACTACACGTACTACATGCTGTTTAGCTGCCTTTATTTCTGGCGTGTGCCGAGTTCGTGCTGAAGATACTTATACAAAGTTGTTGTACGTATAAGACGCTCGGTGAGTATGAGGCGGTTGCAAGGTGTTAAATTCACTTAAAAACGAATTAGAGCACTATGGTCGAAATGTTCGCAATTTTCTCCAAAATAAGCAGTATAGCCTCCAAAGATTTCTGCATCTATTTATTTCCTCTTAATATAAAATCTAAGAATAAACACAATCTAAGAATAAATCCACATTTGTGATGGATTGCAAAATTTCGGCATTGTGCTTGTAAATACAAAACTCTTGCTTAGCAGAACAATCAAGAGATTTTCATTCTTCTGTCTTTTGTCTGAGGAACTCAATAGGGTAAATGAAAAAAGAATAAACAAATACGGTCGAACTTCCCTAACTCGAATCACCATTATCCACAGAAAAGGTTCGAGTTAGGGAGATATTCGAGTTATAGAGTTCTTTTTCCTAAGATTATTAATTTTACTGCCACTCATTTAGTTCGAGTTACAGAGAAATTCGAGTTAGAGAAGTTCGAGCTAGGGAAGTTCAACTGTAATTTCATATTGAAATAATAATAAATGAATACACATTTTGCAATGATTCGTGTTAATTGTATTCTTAACATTTAATTGAATAAAAAATATGTGTTTGAAATTCAACTTAATTAAAATTAATTGAAGTCTTTATGAAGCCAATATTCACAACAGAAACAATTAATGTTGAATACCACAGAAATTGCACCGAACAAAATTGTATGCTTCAATTTAAATGTCACATGGAGCTTCTTATGCTTCAGGTGGCAATGAATTTCTGGTGCGTGTCTTGATTGGAAATTGGAGCATAAAAACTCTTTACAAATTCTTCCATACACCCACACATAATGCATGCATCCAAATGCAGCGAGGCGCCTACATACATAAAACATTTATTTCTTCATAAATTTATAGCTGTTTGTATTGTTTACATTGTGTGGCACAGAGAAATGAGCAAATGCAGCTGCAACTGCAAATGCAACTGCAGTCGAGGCCATGTCAAAAGTCGCCGGCATTTCTTGCATAATGTATGACATTGACATATTGCGGCACGGACAGCTCAGCCCGTCAGAAAACATGGCACAGTTTTAGGCGTCAACTCAAATTAACATGCAAAGAAAACAAGCATGCCTTAAATATCTTGGAACTGCACATCATTAGGAAAAAAGACGCGTCTGTGCAACTCAAGTACTCACCGCAAGTATTCGCTCCCTCTTTCTCTCTCCATCTGTCTGCATTTTCATTTTCATATAATTCTTTTACTATCTCTTGTCCTCAGTTATTCTCAGTTCTGAGCTTTTCTGCCGACAAACTGCAACAAGTGACTCCTTGGCCCCACTTTACATTTGGTCTTTGAGGTCTTGTGGGGCGATTGCATTTTAATGAGTCCATCAAAGCGCGAGTACAACGAGCTCACAATTTTTTACGGTGTTAATTATTGATTTTTGTGAGTTCACAAATTTCGTCACTTTGGATGCACATTAAAATTGAAAGCTTAACTAATAAATATAAAATACTTAATTTAATTTTCTTTACACACAATTCTTAATACTCGTTATAACAAAACTCGAAAAATATATTTTGAATTTTATAACTAATTCTACTTTACTGCAATATTTTAATTATAGTCTAAGCTATTGTTTAATTGTTTAACACAATTGTAATCTTACCGATGCGGAAAACCGCAAAGGGAAATACAAATAACTTTCTTTTAAATTTCACAACCGTAAAGATCTTTTATTGAATATTTGTAAGACAAAAACTTGAACGTTGTCAAGGCAGACCATAAAACTGTAATTTTGAAAACAGCCAAGCAAAAGTTTAATTTACTTATCATTTAACAATTTGCACATTTGGCATCAGAATCAGAATCAGGTTGAATGGAGTCAGAGGCAGATTCACAAAGCGAATCTTTACGCTTATTTACTTTCATTTCCTTAGAATTTCTAAAGCAAACAATAACAAAAACAAGAACAAATTTCTCTCTAGCTGGCCGCACATAATTCATGCTTGAGGCAATTTGAATGTCCAATAATCAGAAATGCCTCAAGTTTTGTGCCTCGCACTTTGGCCTGACTTTCATTGACTTGCCTTGGCCGCTTTTTGATTTGATTATAAATTAAATAAGTGCCATGGCAGCGCCAACAAGTCAACCACAAGCGCCGTTCCCGTCGAAGGCTGTTCGCTTCCCACTTTCTTGCCACTTTCACAATTTTATTAAAGTTGGCGAGTTTTCCTTTAGTTCTTTCTCTTAGCTCTGGGTCCAATCAATAATTTATTGAACTTGGCCCTGACTAGCGTAGCAAATTTTAATTTAATTAAGGTCAAAAATTTAACTTAGACTACGGCGTACACACGATGTGCAGTCGCTTCAACAAGGCATTGAACTCGGCGCAATCTTTTCTCGTTATGCATAAATAAACCAATATTATGTTTGCTACGATATTGGTTTGCCATTTGCTGAATAGTGGGATTTGTGCTTCTGTATAATTTGCATGTCTGAGCAGTTCAGGTCAGGGCTTGAACTTGAGTTCCTAAAAAGGTAGCAATTTTCGAAAATTGAACAGCTAAAATATGCAAAATACGGTTTCTGATTTAAAAAATATTTATAGAGGTTTATATATGGCTAAAATGAAGAGTTTAAATATAACTATTATGGGGACGGTCAAGCACATTCATATAATTTACAAGTAATTAAAATGAAAAGTAGAACTATACAGTAGAGCAGCGGTGGGCACGCAATGGCTCCGGGAGCCAGCGGCAGCAAACGAAATCAGAGGATATAAAGAATATGACTGTTTTCAGTTCTTAAGCAACAAGAGCGCCAGTCGCAAATCTGCATTCACTGTGAACGGTCGTGTCGCGCTTGCACTAAGTTCCAGCTAATCAAGTTTCGATTGTCTTCTCTGCCCTGTGCTAAAAATAGCACACACTGACCAGTTGGGCACCGCGTTATAACGGTGCCGGCAAAATCTTGCGAATAAAGATAAGAAAGTAGTGCGCAAGAACTACGACCACTGCCCATTGGGCATTACATTACCCCTCAGCCTGCGCGCAGCCGCACAAGAGGGGCAATAATTTCTTGCTTATCAGCAAACCTTTTTTGTTTTTGTTTTGTTTTGTCTAGTTTGTGCGCGCAAACAAGACTAAAACAGGTATAAAGTGTAAATATCCAATTTTAATATTTAAGTGATTAAATATTAATAATTGGCAATGAATAACAAACAATTAACTGACTCTCGGCCCAGTGAGGAACTGAAAAAGCACAGTCGGCTGCTCGACTATCAGAAAATGAAGCAAATTGTAGGTCTATCATCTGCTGAACTAAGATCACAACTGATGGAAGACCTTGCTGCACAAGGCACCTCACGTGCTGCATCTAGTTATGTACACGAAGCCACTATTGTTCCCACTACATCGGCAGTTACATTCTCGGTAGCTTCAACTTCAGCTGCTTGTTACGTGACTACTTGTTCATCTGGAGGAGTTTATTCATTTGGCAACCAGCCAATAACGGTCAGCAGCACAAGCCAATTAACTGGATCAACAAACCTGCAGTTATCTGGAACTAGTCGCCCACTACCACAACTTAATAAAAATGTTGACATGCCTGTGTTCCAGCCGGCATCAGTCACCTGGCAGAAAATCCCGCCAAAAAAAAGAAGATCACCTGACTCACCCAAAACTGCGAACAAAAGACCTACGCTACCTGCAACAAATCGGTTTGCCGCTCTTGCAAATCTAGAGCTTAGTCAAGCAGACGTTGACCCCGACATGGACGTTCTCCAGGACGAAACCGACAAAGATGGAGAGACACAGACCCAAAAACCTTCGGAAAAAAAACCGCCAAAGCCCAGCCAAATCACAGTACTGGCCGTCAGTGATGTACCAGCCCTGGAGAGGCATCTTAATTCGGCGGTTACTGCTGACTCATACGAGTTTAAGGTTGCTCGCAATGGTAATTTGCGCATATACGCTCGCGACTCTGATGCTCACAGAGCTATCACAAAAAAGCTTTCGGAAGTAAACCTCCAATACACGCACTTCTGCCTCCCTGAGGACAGAGCCTTTAGAGTGGTGGTATGCAACTTGGCTGCATCTACCCCTACCGAGCAAATTAAATCCGCATTCACCTCTCAAGGTCACACTGTTACAAATATGTACAATCCGAAGTCAAAATCACTGATTGAGGACCCCTCTGAAACTGCTCCATCCAAAGCTCCAGGCCAGAATGTCTGGTTTATAGATCTACAAAAGGCCCACAACAATCGAGAGGCTCTGAAGCTCAACAAAGTCGGTCGGCAAAGGGTAAGAGTGGAGATGCCGAGAAAGAACATTGACATGCGCCAATGTTACCGTTGCTTTGGATTTGACCACACCAAAAATTATTGCACCAAGGAGCCCAGATGCGGTAGATGCAGTAAGCCTCACTGGACTGGTTCTAGCCTGTGCCAGGCAAAAACTTATGACGACCTGGTGTGCGTTAATTGTCACGGAAACCACGAAGCAACTAATAAGAGTTGCAGAATACACGTCCAACGGCTGAAAAGCCGTAAAACCGGAGTCAATACTGGTCCCGTGATGCGTGAAGGCTACTCTCAGCCCACGCGTAATAATAAACAGCAGGTAATACCATCTTCAATTGTGCGACATGGTCTGTCGTACGCAGATGCGTCAAGTTTAGGGCAGCAGGGCATAAGATTAGATAGGAATAGCTCACATCAACATAGGAGTTCCCTTTATAATACAAGCTATCAGGGTACTGACCAACTCCAACAACGTGTGGCAAACCCAAAGCAACCACAGCAGCATGATCATACGGCATTTGATGGCTCACTAGCACAGATTGTGTTTTCCATGCAGCAGACCATCGCGGGTCTTCAAAAAACCATCGCTGAGTTATTAGAGGAGATCAAGGAACTCAGAGGTTCTAAGCCGGGGAAGCAGCACAAATAATGGCTACTGTGCTGCGCCTCGGTACGTGGAACGCTCGTAGTATCATCCCAAATACTAATGAGCTTAAGGTGTTTCTGATCAAGCACGAAATCGACATCATGCTTATCTCAGAGACTTTCTTACACGAAGGTTCCTACTTCAACATGACAGGTTACACATGTTATCGAGCAGATCACCCTGGAGGGCGTCCAAGAGGCGGAGCATGTGTGCTAATCAGGCAAGGATTAGTACACTATCACCAACAACCAATCATGACTAATCACGTACAGATGGCAGCTGTAATCGTATCCACTAATTTAGGTGAAATCGCTGTGGCTGCTGCGTACCTCCCACCAGGTTTGCCTTGGAGTACCTCTGAGTTTAGCAATCTACTTGATCAGCTTGGTCAAAAATTTATAGTTGGAGGCGACTTTAACGCAAAACATCGACTTTGGGGCAGTATGACGGCAAACGCTAGAGGCACTGCCCTTCATGACTGTCTTACCAGCAGTGCAACACAAGTACTAGCCACTGGTAAACCCACCTACTACCCGTATAACAGGAGGGATACGCCCACGTGCATCGACTTCTACATGTACAAGGGTATAGCTAGCAGTCTTCTCTCGGTGCGAGAAGAGTATGAACTTTCATCAGATCACTTGCCCTTGGTTGCTTCTCTATCAATGTCGCCTCAGCGAACTACTCCAACGACGAGGCTTGTTCCTCCTGGTGCCAACATTAGACTCTTCCAAGACGAGATGAACAACGCTTTTAATCTTAACACGGAGTTAAACACGCCAGAAGACGTCGACAAAGCTGTCGAAACATTTATCAACAAGGCTAAGAGCGCTGCTCTTACTGCGGCCCCAGCTGGTGCAACTCTCTATAGAGACGGACGCAGCAACCTCACTCTCTCTCCGGAAGCAGTAGGCCTCCTAACGCTCAAGAAGCGCCTCAGACGCGAGTTCATCAGAACCAATGACCCGGCGATCGATAGACTGTATGGAAGGATCTCCAACAGGGTGAAAAAGGTATTAGCTATACTAAAAAGAGAAGCCACAGACGCCTTTCTGGAAAAAGCTACTCCTGATGAAAGTTCAACGTTTGCGCTCTGGAAGCTCACGAGAAGATTCAAAAGGCAAGTTTCACCGAAATTTCCGGTCCGCAACCCAGACGGCTCTTGGGCAAGATCCCCCCAGGATAGAGCCGAAGCGTTCGCGAACAATCTGGAAGAAAGATTCCAGCCGTTTGAGACATCGTCGCCACGAAGAGTACAGCTAGTAGCCGAATCTTTAGAAGCCCCGTTGCAAATGGCCCTTCCTGTAGCTCCTATCACCCTCACCGAGGTGGAAAAGGTAATCAAAGAGCTTCGCAATGACAAGGCTCCAGGCGAGGACCAGTTTGATAATCGCTCTATCAAGCTGCTCCCTCGCAGAGCTTTGCTATTTCTTGTGTTGATTTTCAACTCCGCTCTTCGACTCGGACACTTCCCAGGCGCCTGGAAGAAGGCCAACATCATCATGCTACACAAAAGTGGGAAGCCAGCAGATGAACTAGATTCGTACCGTCCGATAAGCCTTCTGCCAGCATTTGGCAAAATATTGGAGAGGTGCATTCTAAGAAGGATTCTGGAAACCAGCGCAGTCAAAAAGGCAATCCCAAAATTTCAGTTTGGCTTTAGGCTCAGGCACGGCACGCCCGAGCAACTGCACCGAGTTGTCAACTTTATTCTTGATGGACTCCACGGAAAGGAGTATGTTGTTGGAGCTTATCTGGATATTCAGCAGGCATTTGATAGAGTGTGGCACGCAGGGCTCCTGCATAAACTTAAAGAGCTACTCAATCCACAGCTCTATCTCATTGTGAAAAGCTTCCTTCATGAGCGTTCCTTCAAAGTTGTGCAGGACGGGGTGTCCTCTCAAACAAAGACGGTCAGAGCTGGTGTACCCCAGGGTAGCGTGTTAGGGCCAACCCTCTACAGCCTGTATACGCACGACATGCCTTCAGCTGACAACATGCCGATCTCGGACCAGAACAATTTACTTGTTGCCACCTTTGCAGACGACACAGCGGTTCTGGCCAGAGACAATTGCGTCTTCGCTGCTACAGATCTCCTCCAGATCTACTTAAAAAAATTTGAGAACTGGGCCTGTAGATGGAATATTGCCATAAACCCTGATAAGTGTGTAGAAGTCACATACACTCTCAGAGCACAAACCTCACCCGGGGTATTCTTACATGGTGAACTCCTAGTCCAGAAGGATGCTCACAAATATCTTGGAGTCACTCTGGACAAACAGCTAAATTTCCAGCGCCATATAACTGATACAGTTAAGCGTCTCAAGGCAAAGGCGAGCAGTATGGCTTGGCTTCTTAACGCCAGGAATAAACTTTCGTTAAAAAACAAGACTCTCATTTACAAAATCATTTTGGCACCCATTTGGAGATATGGTATCCAGGTATACGGCATAGCGGCAAAGTCGAACCTCAATAAAATTCGAGTTGTGCAGTCCCAAATCTTACGAAGAATTACTGGTGCGGCATGGTACATACGCAACAGCGACATCGACAAGGAGCTCCATGTACCGAGGATCGGAGATGTGATCAATCGCCAAGCTACTGCATATTTGGAAAAACTCGCACATCACCCTAACCAGCTGGCGCGAAGGCTCCTAAGATGGAGACGTATCAACGGAGTAAGGATGAGAAGGAGGCTCAAGAGAGTTCACCCAACCGATCTGTCCCACAGAACCCTTTAATCTTCCCCTTTTCCCATTCAGTTACCCTATTATCTAGGTTTAAGTATGTACATATGTATATATTTTGTTGAAAATTAAATATTCCACTATAGTATAAGTTATTATTAATAGTAACAGTAGGCTATAAAAACAAAGTAATAAAGAAATCTATTAATAAAAAAACAAGAGCGCCTAAACGTATGCAATGATATTTCTTTCATAGATGTAGAAATGTATTAATTTAATGTCCAAATTATGTAATAGGGATCTCTACTTTACTATAGAATTCGTTCTTGTTAAAGTTAGCAATTATTCTTCAGTCTGGTACTTGAAAGAACAATGTGAGTTTGGCTTACAACGGTTTGAAAAGGGTTTAATTTGCTTGTCGTTTTCCGATTGCTCGGCCAGAGAGCGAGACACATACACAACAAAAAAGGAGAGAGCGAGAAGTCAAAGCTGGCTTTCGCCTACTTAAGATGATTGGCAAGGACACAGGACTCAGGACACACTCATCTGTTGAGGGAAGCTGCTTGTCCTTGCAGTGGTCACTCGGGCGCACACCTCGCTCGGCACACGCTTATTAGTTGCCTAACCAGGCTTTGCGTATTAGTGTCAGCTCCAATGCTGTGGCATTTATGTTGTGGCCATAACAGTCAGCTGTAACCATAACTATTCTGTGTCCTGAATCCTGTCAGTTGCACTGCAAGTCCCTCGGCTGTCGTAAATGTTAAATGATGCATATTTCATGAGAGTTACTCGATTTACTGGCAAAAATTGCAATGATGAAATTTAGTCAAAGCTGAAAAAATAAAAGGCACTCTTTATTTGTTGATAGATTTAATTCGATGAACTTTCAGTTGCCGCAGGTGTATATCCATCCAGATGTTAAGGCCATGCACGTCCAGTCCAACTGGCACAGTTACAGAATATTGTAACTGAAATTCGCAGCTGCCACTCTCTTGTATTTTATTTTACGTGTGTAATATTTTTTCGTGTTTATAAATATTGAAATATACGTCAATAACATTTCACACACTGTGCCTTTTTATCGTCTATCTGCACCCAGGCATATCGTATGCTGACTGAGGTCTTCAGTATGTATTCGGAGGACTTACTTTGTTGGGTTTCGTCTGCGTGTCGTACCCAAAATCTGTTAATAATGATGCTTGACATATGTAGACTCCAGGCGTAAGAAGCGGACGCATTTGTGCGTGTGAAATATGTTTTGTCAACCTATTAAATATGCTCAATTTTCTTTTTTTCTTTACTTTGCCCTTTTTTGTTTGCTTCGAAGCTATTGGCTAAGTACGTGCTGTGACATTTGAATGGAAAATAACATTTTGGCTCGAGGTGTGACAACTGAATTGATGACTAAATTATGAGGTGCGGTAGTGTGGTGGTCTCAGATTCAATCAGAAATTGTGAGAAAAGTTTCTTATTTCAGTATTTCGAATAACTTGTAACTTGTTGCTATTGTTAATCACAATAATTAAACTAACACTATTAATTTATTTGTACCTTTTAATTATGAGAAATATTTGCATTAAATAAATATCACAATTTATCAATATTATAATTATTATGTAAAATTTTTCTTTCTTTAAAATCATTCAATTGATTAATTTAATTGCGTATACGCACCGCCAACCGCTTAATATGCAATATGCATTCAGTTAATAACTTAAATTGGCATTAATTTGAACTCAAATTATTTACAATTGAAGTATGTATGCCAAATTTGCAATGAATGAACAATAATTATGCTGCAAATCGAAGCGAGGATTCAGAACTGTATACAAACATTTCGCATTGACACTCTCTTGGAAAATCTTCATGCAAGAATCATTGACATGGCAAATGACATTCATCTGACCAAATGGAAACCATTTTGGGGTCAACCATTGGCTCATTGTGTGTTTATTATCAATTGTGGGTGGAACAAAATAAAAGAAGTTCTGCTGAATGCTGTTGCTAGCTTTATTACGTTCTGTGCGAAGTTATTTTTATGTTGGGAAAAGAGCACAAGAAAAAAAGAGGAAAACAAAAAGATATTTTATCTGCATGAGGCGACAGTAGTCGTCTGGATGTCTGCCCTGTTGTTGCCTGGTATTTACAGGTAACAGGTAACAGGTAAAAAGCATTGAAATGCGCCCGTGTTTTGTTTGCCAACAATCTGCTTTTTATTTTGAACGTCTCGTTGGCGCCATACATCCCCAAAGCTCCCATTTTAATGGGGGAAACAACAGCAACAATAATCAACAACGTTGGCGACACAAAGGGGCGCCAGTTCAACCGTTTCCCCTCCTCGTAGAGCCCTGTCAACGTCTCCTATTCTCTTCCATGTTTTCTTTTTACGAGCTTCTGCAGTGGGTGGACACTCTCATTGTCTCCATCAGCCCCGGTTGCGTGTGTGTGTGTTTGTGTGTATGTTGTGACCATGTATATTTGAGTGTCAAGTTAATTATGACATTAAATTTTAGCATCGCACTCATAAATAATGCTTGCCTGTTAAGCCACCTTTATTTTATTGCTGCAATTACAATACAATAATTTAAATTAGTACACTTATTGCCAAAGATAAGCCAAAGTAAATAGAAAAAAGGAGTATTTAAAGTAGAATAAAGATTTTTTTAATAATACATAATTCTAATCATTTGCGATTTCTATCTACATTTGAATTTATATTGTGGGGCTCAAACGGTAAGAGCTACAAGACTCAACATAGCTGAAACAATTTCATCATAGCACTCATATTATTTATTGGAAAACTCAACTGCAAATGGGTCAAATACAAGGTCAAAGTTCACACTACGAAGAAGCGGTTTGATATTAAAATCATTTGCGTTTAAAGAGATATGTCAACCAAAGTCGCCGATTGTGTCTTTGGTATTGTAAATTATAGTCTGGACAACAATGATTAATGTCAAGCTCAATCATATTGCTGTCATAGCATTTAGTATAAAAACAAATAATTTTTAATGTCCCATATTCCAGGCAAAAATTAAAAAGTGAGACAGCAAATGTTGTAGCTCTTTGCATTTTTTACTTGAATAAAAAGAATTTATTTATGTATATTTACCAGTTTTAAGTTTCTTATGTATTTTTAGCAAAAACATATTTTAATATGAATTTGTAAATGGTTTTGATTTCGGGGGTGTACAACATTTTGGATTGTCATCTAGAGTTTGGCCAACAAACGTACCACAAACCAATGCCTGTTACACCTGTCATTCGTGTCCCTCCCCTTTGATTGGTGAAAGGGTCATTAACAAGAGCTGTTGATATTTACACACACTCACAAATATATTCACGGACACTTCCGAGGACCCGCAATCCATAGATTTGCAGTCGCGTCAACATAATTGATGAGTTTTGCTCGAAGTAAACCTTCAAAGCAAACCAGAGTGTCCTATTTGTGTCCTGCGGTTAAGACATAGACACACACAAGCACACACAAGCACACACACACACACTCACATATAGTTTTATGTATGGATGTTAGATGTCGGGAAATTGGCTTATTTTGTCGACAGTTTAAGTCTCCTGGGTATTTATTGAAATTTACTCGAAATAGCAAAACACTTAAGTTAGCATTAGGCCCAAAACATGTGGTCGAGCAGTTGATAAATGATTTGCACGCCCCGAAAGGGCCAAAGTGTCAACATATCAGAAATATATACATATAAGTGTAGTAGCAAAAAGAAAGTTATAGAGCTTTAAGCAAATAATATGCGAGTAGCAAACCACAAACAGAACTTCTGGCCCCGTTAACAGAGGTGCCCGATATAAGCATGGGATCATTTACTTTCGGTAACCGCTTGTTGACCTCGCATGGGTAGATCATGGCCCGATTCATGCTGTCGCCAGCGAAGGATCTGAGCTGCCTGGCCGCCTCCAGGCCGCACAGCATGGCGCCTCTGGTGTAGTAGCAGTCGAGGACATCGTTGAATGTCTGACAGACCTTGGTCGCATTGCGCTTCTCATACCAATCCGCTGGCGCCTCGCACTCGATCATGTCCGTCCGCAGCTCCTTCAGGCAGTTGTGGGCATCACTGAGACTGGCGCATCGTTTTTTATTGGTGCTGCTGCTGTCGCTGCCGCTGCCGCCGTCGCAGACTTGATCCTTGTAGTATTCGAGACCGTTGGCCAACTTGCCGTAAATGTTGTCGTCGGCCAAGACACAGTTGCTTGTGGCACTGTGGATGTGTTGCAGGACATCGGCAATCTCGTCGCAGGACTCGGTCAGCAGGGGCTGTGCCAGCAGGAGCACAATTCGCTCCGGACTAACCACATAGAGCCGTGCCAGCTGCATTACCACGGGATTGTCGTCGCACAGGCGAGCGCTTGGAGAAATTGGCTTGGAGCCCTTGAGTTCATAGCCAGGCGGACACGTTGCCGTGTTACCTTTATTTGATTTTGAAGTAGATCCCTTGCCTGGTCCAGCTGCCGGAGCTGCATTCACGGCTCCACTATGACGGCTGCTGTGCGGCTCAAAGCCATAGCGATGGAAGTACCATGGAAACCATATTGCCTCCGTTGTCTCCAACTCAAAGATTATTACCAGCAGCCAAAACAAAGAGACTGCCCATCTGATTGACATGGCAAACGCTTTACTAAGTACAACTGACTACAGGATTTTCATAAGGCACCTTTTTCCAAGTTCACTTTGATTTACTCTTGAATGATATTAGACCCTGTACCTATAAAATTGAGAAGCTTGTCAACTTTGTCGAAGATGGATATCTTCTAAATCCTTCTCCTCAAATTTAAATTGCGCAGTAATGACTCTATTTGTAGATTAAAGCAAATATGATAAAGATCTAATAATCGAATTCTGTGTTTTACATTTTTGGAAATTTTTTTATTAAGAGGTCTTGTCAAAAATTATTAATTTAATGCAGGACATGCCACTGGAGTCAATATTAAATTTTACTATAAATTAAAATATTTCTTTATTTGAGTGCGATTAAAAATTGATTTTAGCTGGATACTGATTTTTTATTAACAGTCGAGTAAGGCAGTTTTTATTATTTAGTATACTTTTGAACAGTACACAAACCTGCGTGTAAAATTTATTGTTATGAATAAAATTATAATGACGGCCCTGTTTTTTCTATTCACTAGTATAAGAGTATTGAAAATGCAAGTATTCATAAGCTGACTCTATTGTATATTGACGAATGGCAAACAATTTTTCCCAAGTTATCACAAAAATTGCACAAAGCATATACAAGTCACCATTTCATTTTGTTCTTTTCTATTCACTCTACATCCGGCAGTGAGTGGGAATTGCGAAATTTGAAATGAAATAGCATTTTATGGTGTCCATAAGGGGACTCCCTCAACTCCCTCGTCTTCCTTGCTACCGGTTTTGTCATGGCCCACACCTTGACGCACTTTTTGTAAATTGCCAAGGATATGGCGAGTGAATTTTATCAGTACTCATAAGATGCAAAGTGTATGGCCAGGAGACAAGGACAAGGACCATCCGACAAGTAGCGACAACTTACTGCGGCTGTAGATTTCGTTGCATACTTTTTTGCGTCGCCCCAACTTCATGTTAAACAGATTTTTATTGCACTTTTTTATTTGCATTTCTTGCTCTCCCCACCGATACCTCTCTTATATTTTTTGTTGTTTTTTTTTTTTTTGTATGAGAATTTTTACTTTGTCGCTCATTTTGATGTAGCGGCTTGGCGTGGAGCACTTTTATTATTTAACATTTCGTTTTATTTTGTCGCTGTAGGAAATGAAATATTCTTGCATATAAAAAAGATTTTGACTTCATGCTGTGACAATGTTTTCACGCTGTTTATGTGGGAGATTCACTTTCATTGTTTTTTTTTTTTTTTTTCATCCTCTTTTACATGTACTTATATATTTTATTTTATTCAGTTGTGTTCATTTCCGGCACGCAATGAAATAACAAGGTAAATATGCAAAAGAGAAAAATGTTATCATCTCATAAATAAGAGAGTGAGCTCAGACTCTTACGATATATTCTTAGCTCTGCTTACATAATCCCAACATATTCAGCTTTATTTTATCTTCATCAGAGGAATTTTTTTTATCATTAATCCTTAGCTGCAGACAGCAGATTGTCTGCTCCATAACTATTACAATTACAATTAAATGAATTGACCATAAACACAACATTCACACAAATATTGAACAAGGCACTAACGAGAGAGACAGAGATAGGGAGACAGATAGAGAGAGAAATAGACGAGGGGATATTGTCCAATTCATTCAAAAGCAAATTATGCCATTAGGCTGCCCATATTGAAATACTTATGTTTAATGAACTGTGTCAAATTTGTTGACTAATTGCGTGTGTCCTGCACTGAGGCTGGCCAGGATGTTGGCCAAAACTGACACGAGGGTGATAAAAAAATAATTGGATTTCGCTTACTCAAAGTAAATGACTATAGATTGATATAAATTAAAGCGTCACGTATTTTCATATATTTTTGCTTGCTTATGTATGAAAAAAAAAACTTCTGGATGTGACCTTCGATATGTCATTAACAGAATTGACAGATTTTAAATAGCTGAATATACATAGATGGTAATCCAAAAATGTTTAATCCAAGGGAAAAAACTTAAAGTTGTCAATAAACTGCATGTTTTTTAATAATAGTTGTTTTTTGTGATAATAGAATACATTTTCACGCTTCAACTTACAAAATCATAAAGGGTTTTAAGATGGTTTGGTTGTTCATGGTCGAGCATAATCAATTAATTCCTCTTCTTGCCTCTTAATTTCAATAATTCTTGTAAAAAAGGGTATTTGGAATGGCAAAAAATGGGCAAAACAGTAGTCCGAGTCTTAAGCGCTTAGCTCATCTTAATTTTGTTTCATTCTCTTTTATTTAGATAAAACTTTATCGAAAAGATAAGATAAAGAAAATAAGTGTGTGTTTAAAAAGTTTTAAAGTGCAACAGACAAAAACTAAGACTCGAGACTACTTATTGTTGGAAAGTTTATTAAGTCTAATTCGATATCTTTATTTTAAATCGATATCCTATCGATAAACTGAATTTATGTTAATTAACATTATGTATCGAACTCGATCATTTTAAGTTCTTTGGTATTTTTATATACAAGTAAGTTGGCAGCTCAAGACTACACAGAGACATATATAGAGAAAAAAACCTGAAACACGCACAACTGTGCAAAGTATTATTTAAATAAAATTTTAATAATACAAGAAGTGTTTTATTTGACTGGAATACAAACGACATCTGTATGTGGGACAAGAAAAGGATTGCTGAGACGCATCGACCAAGGAAATAATATCCAGCGTCTTTCGAGCCGGACATATTTAACATAATATTCCATACAGGTACAACAACACTTATCTTTATTTCTGATGCTGAATTGATAAGGTCATATATTCCACTTAATTTTTAATTTTAATTTTTTCCGCTTGCACCGAAAGTTTCAGAAAGCCTAATTTTTTTCAAAAACAGTAAAGCTTTTATCTTAAAAAAGGTTTAAGAGTACTCCCAATGAAATTCATTTTCCAGAAAATTTCATTCAAATTCAACAGTCTGAACGCGAGCAGTATCAGTTTAAACATGAAAATTTGCGTGCAAAAATGTAACGTCCGCAACCCAGAATTAGCCCATATATAAGAGATTTTAGAACATTTAACGTAATTTTAAACAAAAAATGCGTACTGTGAATTATTCATAAATTAATGCAATTAATTGAATAATTAATGAAGTTCTGTCAGCAAATAGATGGTTAAAAATGTAATAATAATAATGTTGCTATTTTCACTTAGCATAATTAACATGTCAAACTTGATTTTATTCATGGTATTAAGCATTATGTTAATCATGATAGTTAATGCACTTACCGTCCAACATTGCGTATACGAAATTTTAATTGCATTTTCATTAAAATCAATAAAATGTGAACACCCGAAAAGGCAAGCGGATGAATAAGTGCACTTCATACAACTGACGCCCGAAAAAATTGGCAGTTGAATGGTACTCAAATGAACTTTTACAGCCAACCTGGTGCGGGTGCTTCAAAATGAAAACTAATGAAAATGCCAGGAGGAAAGCGCAATAAGTTTGGTAAGAAGGAGGAGGGCAAATTGATGGGTTGATGGCCAGTGCAAATGGAAATTAGATTGCCACGGCGCCAGTTTGCAGACAAAACTTGATACAAGTTCGCTCCTTTATTATTATTTTGCACTTTTTATCTTCTTTTTGTATTAACTACTGGCCGTTGGGCCAACAAAAAGGTGAACTTCAATTGCCAGCGTAACTAGTTCAAGTTGCTTACAGTAATTATAAATTTACCTAAGGAATTACGCAAGCTCGTCAAGTGCAGTTGAAGGAGTTGTGCACTGCAGGTTGCAAGTTGCCGGCTGCATAAACTTTCAACACAGTGCCGAGTACTTGGTATTGGAGCAACTAGCTAGTTAAGTGGTTGCCAACTACTTGGCGGGAGGTACAAGTAATAATATTATTGATAGATTAGAGTGCGCCTCGGGGGTCTCTCTCAGCAGACCAAGTGCAGTTATGTCTCTTAAGTCGAGGAGTATAGTTACCAGTCTTACCAGTTATTGTTGCTTCTAATTTAGGACATCCTTCGGTAAATGTGCATCACATAAACTGTTAGTAGACAGCAGAATAGGCAGTAGGTAAAAGTAAAAAACAAAAAAAAAAAAACATTATTCAGTTTATGCCTCAAACCTTCATTTAGCCATTTGGCAACCAATTTCAAGCTAGACGGCAAAAAAAATGTCAAGTTGATTTTCTTTTGCAATTTCTTTTGTCATTTCTTTTGCAGGTCATACACTAGACTCGTCCTGTGGCAATCCCAAAAAAACTGAGCCTAAATTGCAAATAGTCTGCTTTGCCTTGTCTAAGACTCGGCTCAAAGTCTGCTGTTCCTGGTCTCTTTGGTGCACCTCAACGGATTTGCAAAGGCATTAACACCTTTCACTTGTGTTTACCTTTTGTGTGTTCGCGTTTCATTCTTCCTTTGCCATCAATTGCATGGAAACTGAAGATATACTGTGGAGATGAGGTATATAACTATAGTACAGCTTTAGATTTGAAGACATTTTGTTTTGAAAAAAAGAAAGAGGTAAGAAGATTACAGTCGAGATACTCAAATGTTAATCAACCAGTACCCGTATAAAGCAAATAAAGACACTATACTTAGTTGCTCAATTAATATTTTCAACTACTCCGTTGACTTTGTTTATTTTTTAGAAATGGTTGTATATAATAAATGATTTAAATTAATAAGATGAATTTTTGAGCTCACTCAAATGGACTTCTTTTATTGAATTCTAAAATTCTTTTTTCAACTTCTCCGTTCACTTTGTTTAGTTTTTAGAAATGCTTGTATTTAATAAATGATTAAAATTAATAAGAGGAATTTTTTAACTCACTCGAATTTACTCCTTTTATTGAGTTCTAAAATGCGAGCACCGGGGATACTGTTCCATAAACATTGGTGCGGGATATATTGCTGTCTTCCGGCTATGTCCGATTTAGTATATCGTTTTCTTTTTTATATCAAATCGATCATTAGCTGATTAACAACTTCTTACATTTAATTGTCTTGTTAGCACTTAAACTTGCCAGTATATCGCACTGGGCTGGATCATTAATCATGGTAATAATTTGCCTGTCTTATCAGAGCTCAGTGAACTAACTGGGCTTAATTTCACGCTCAGGTTCAGATGGAAATAGCTGCCGAGTTGCTGAGAGCTGAAAGTTGAGAGCTGAGAGCTGAGAACTTTCCGTAAATTACAATCACTTAGAGCAGTTTTAGTAGACATTATGCAGTCATTTTAGACTTCCGTCTAATTTACATGCTATTTAAATTATGTTAGCAGCCAGGACCTGGCAGCCCGACCAATATGGAGCTGCTTCATCAAAATGCTTTGGCTGCCCTTGGTCCTGGAGCTGAGCTGGAGTCCTTTCTACTGAATTGCTGCCACTATTTGGAGTCGTTTCTGTTAAAACTTGCAGCAGCTGCTGCCGCAGTTACTTTGTAAAAACTTTTGTATAGAATGGAGTCAGCCGTGGCGGTAGGACGTCAGCTGCTTTGTCCTGCTCCTCGTCCTGTTTCTGGTGCTGGTCTTGACTTAGCAGCATTGGCTGCAACTGCATAAAATTTCGCCAATATAATTTTAAAGAGCAGGAAATGGCAAGTGGCATCCCGTACTCTCCTTGCGTGTCCTATAGCTCTATCTGTATGTAAGCTTTTGCAATAAAAATGAATTAAATGCAATGAAGCAGCAACGCTGCTCGTCCTTCTACTTGTCGGTATGTCCTGGCTTCTCTGCTCACATCCTGGCTGCCTGGCTGCCGCCTCGGGGCGCGCAAATTGTTGCAACAAAGTGGAAAGCAGAAGCATCGCTTTAGCCAGCAACTGGTGTCAGTTATTGTTGGCTTGGATAGCTCAGGTAGCAGCTAAGTATAAACTACAGATAGTTCGCAGCACTGCCACGCCCACTTGCTGGCACTGCCTGCTGCATTTAATAGCAATTTGTAGTCGTGGGCGGCAGCCTCATGCAAATTTGTGGCTTATAGTTTATCAAGCCCAGCTCACCTACCACTGACCCAGCTTCATGCTTCAGGCATGCCAAATGCGTAAGTTTCCACAAATTGCGTAGGTGCCGAGGGAGACTCTATACTAAACTATACTATACTATACAGCAAGTAGAGAAGGCGGCATTGTTGCCTTTGTTGCGGCTTTTATGGCTTTTAAGTTGTGCAGCGCGTCATGCGGCATTTTTCTCTAGGTTAAGTGAAATTAAGTTGTTTTCGTAGCGCAAAGGAGAAGAACAGAAATAATGGAATAGCTTAGAAATAGAGTTAGATCTTGCCAAAAAGTTATTCATGCAGTTTTATTTATTTTTTTTATACTTATGTAGAGCTTCGAGTATTAGATTCCAAGTTACTATGTGAAAAACATTTTAAAATTAATTTGTATTCAATTTATAGATTGATATAAAAATTATAACAAAATTGAATTTAACTGAACATTTTTATAAACTTTAGAATGAACAATCGGTAAAGGCAAAGGTCGAGCGCACTCGACAATTGGATTCCCTGTGCCAGTCTTTATAAAAAAGAATTTGGATAAAATCGAAATTATACATCACCTGTCGAATTTTCTTGCTCTGACAGCTATTTGAGTAGCTTTTAGTTCTTATATTTGATGAGCATAGAGTATAAAAATAATGAAAATAAAAAAAATTCAGCAGCTAATTTGACTAGCAATCATTAATCTATAAAATGATCAATTCTTCAATAAATTCCGAGATTACTATCCCATTATGATTAAAACATTCAAGTCTCTAGCTGCAAATTTTATATACTATTATGTTTTTAACGTTATATGATATTGATTGAGGCAATAAGAACAGGTTCTCCCATAGTCGTGTTCACCCGAGCGTAGCCTTTTTTAAATTGTTTTATTTTAGCAACGTTTTCAATGTATTCGCTATTCTCACAATAGTCTCAACTTTTAATTAAAATCGTTGGCCTGCATTTGATTTTCAGTTAGAGGCTAATGCTTTTGTCATGTTCTGTTTGCCTTTAGCAAATTTTAATAATACTAAAATAATCATTTTGGGAGTCACTAAATGGACAAGCGTGAAAATAATTCAGCACAGGCAAAAATATAGAATATTCTCGTATATACAAAACATTTTAAATATTGCCATCACAAAATTAGAATGACAAGCACAGCAGGTCAAAATAAATGTTTTGTGTACAGTGTTAAAAAAAATTTAGATATTTAATTTAACAATTATATAGTACTTTCCATTGTAATAAGAATGAGCTCTATTAACAAAATATTAATTTTCGATAATCTTTTAAAGGGTGTAAGTCCAAGAACTATAGTAATTTGCATACAAATAGCAAATCTTCAATAGAGTTGAAATTAAAGCAGGAATACACTTGTATAAATAAATAAAAGTCTTTAAATTAATGCACAATCTGCGCCCTGAGCTGCTATAAATATAAATATTGTACTAAAAAAAATTGAAAGTTGCTACAACTTTTGAGTAGCTTCAAGGGAAATGCCGACATGGAAATGCCAAAATGTTATGAGTTTGAAATGAACTTTCATTCTTAGCTGATCTTTTAACTGACTTTAGTCACATACAAGTGAAAGTTGCGTCCCAGATGGTATACGAAACTTTGTGACTTTAACGCGTATTCTGTTAAAAAGTGAAATAAATGCATGCACATGGTAGACCGGGAAATTGATATTATTATTATTTTTGTTGAAGTGAGCAAAGAATGCAAATTTGCACAGCTCTATGCAATTTTGTTGCTGTGCTTTTCAGCCATGTCTGTGACTAGGGCTAATATCAAAGCCATTGTTAAAGTGAAAGCGGAAAGTGAACGGATCGGAACTGGCAATAGCGAAAGAAACGATAGCAAAAGTGGAAAGAAGCGTGAACACAAATAGGAATAGAAATAGAAATGGAAATAGAAGCAGGTCCTGTGGCGTAACAGGAAAACGTGAGGCAGCTGCTTCACTTCGAGCACACCACATTTATGCAGTGTCTTTTCATTTCTTTTTGGTCGTCGTGCTTTTCACCATTATTATTTCTGCATGAAGCTGTTGTTGTTGCTGTAGTTGCTCCTACGGGATTTTGTTGGCCAACATCTCTTGCTTTTGCTTGTTTGTATTTTGTTTGCCACTGTTACTGCCACTGCTGCTGTTAGCAGCTATTTGTTTGATTGTAGAAATATTTGCATACTAGTATAGTTTTTATTGGCACAACGTTGACACTGATAAGTTCCCCTCGGGATGTCGCTTCAGACTTTCCCTACGTTTCGCTTCTTTCGTTCTCACTGTGTGTCGCCTGCATGAAATTAAATAACAGCAGAGAACACACAGAAAAGCGCAAAAGCAGCAGCGCACTTGAATATTAATTAATACTTTCGGATTCTGTTTCCTTCGCCCTCTTTGCGTTTTCTACATACAAAAAACTTAAAAACTTTCCTCATGGCTCTTGTCATTTGATTTGCATAATAAATAAATTCCAAGAGCTTGACCACTGCCCAATGCACAGTTATTGAATTTGCTCAAGTATTATAAATGCGAGCAATGTTATTTAACTTTAAGAATTTTATAACCTGAGCAAATTAAAAATGTGCAAAAAAAAGGTGTAATGGTTTTAGGCAAATTTATGTAACAGGCAGAAGGAAGCGTGGCAGACCGCATTCGAGAACAGTTTCTTTTTAAATGCGTCCATCTCAGAGTCTATACTAAGCAACGATAAATTGAAGTGAATTTTGTTGTTCCCATTTTGGATATTTAGGCTTGAAAAAAATAATAATATTTCAATCGACTGCTTGTCATGCGTCTATCTGAAAGACTGTAAGATTTAGTAACCATACGCAGGCCGATTTAATTTTTAGCCCTGAAAATCATAAATAAAAAAAAATAAAAAACTCATGCAAAGAGCAAGTTTTTTCATTGAGATTGAATTTGTATATTAGATTGAATTTGTGCAAAATGTGCGTTAAAAATGCGTTGGCAACATCAGCTGAAACTAAAACTCATTTGCCAGCTCATTGGTGAATATGTTGAAGGTGCGAAATATCAAATGCACACTCTGTGCACATATAAATGTATCTCATTTAATTATTTATTTTGATTTGCCAAAAGTGCTTTTCACTTTCCGAGCTAAAAACAATTTCCGTGTTTTTTTCAACACGTTTTTCGTAAAACAAAATTTGCTTTTTTGTCGCTTACACTTTTCATTTCGCCCAAATTGCGCACACATATGTGTGTGTTTGGTATGATTTTTAGCCAAAAAACCGAGGCATGCCTGAGCGCCACTTCATTAATAAGCTAAGCGAATTCGTTGGCAGTGTTGGCCACGTGCATTCTTATGTTCTAAAAAGTATTTGCATTTTTATACTCGTTACGCGTAGAGTACAAGAATATAAGAAAATTTTACTCAATGTGATGTATTTAAAAGGAAGAATAAAAATAGACTTAATAAGAAAATACAATACAGCTTTAAGAATCCGATTTGGTTGGTACTCAAAGAGCACAGAGACTATTGGATTTCAAAATTGGACTTCTTCAGGAGTGGCATGTCTACTTCAAATTCTATTTCTTAAACTCTAACCCATATTCCTAACGATATCTGAATTAACTTTTTTCTTTTATCACGGACATTTGTCAAAAATTGTACCTATCTTTTCTTATACATACATAGCAAGTGCTTGCTTATAGTAGCTTGTTTTCAGCTGTCCAACTTCTTTGTACTGGAGCCCAAATTTATTTATTGCAACATATCTAAACTATCTGACTTACATGGCTGCATTTCCGTTCCGCTCTTGGCCGGCATAAGCAAATGTGCCCTCAAGCCAACTGTAAGTATGGCCAAAGCGTGTAGATTTTCTGTTTGTCTTGATTTTGATTTATGTTGCAGTAAATAGCAGCAGTAGCAGCATTTGCTTTGGGGCAGCCTCATTTGATACTTTGTCGCATCATTTCCAACCACACACACACACACAAACACACACAGACGTAGAGGGACAAGATCCAACTCCAACTTCAACTTCAGCCTCGACTCCAAACCGCTAACCTTCTAACCCTCCAGACCAGAAGCATCGCATTCTGAAGCTTGCTCTTGTTTTCCCTATTGTTGTTGTTTTTGATTTTCCAGCTGCTTTTCGAGGAACTGTGATTTTCTTTTTTCTTTTTTTGCTGCATACCTTCAAGCTTCCGTCTTACTCTTTCTCACATAATTGTGGTAACACAGCGAAACGAGTCATGTTGCAAGCTGGAATCTGAGTGTGAGTGTGAGTGTGAGTGTGAGTGCGAGTACGAGTGCCGAGTGAATATCTACATTCATATTGTGAGTGTTTACGACTTATAAAACGCAACATTTTTAGTCGTGCAGCAACAACGACATTAGAATCGTTGCCAAGCTGGCTTTTGGCAATGCCACTTGCTATTAGCCCTGCCCCTCCTGTTCCCCTCCTATCCCCCTCCGAACGGGACACCGCTCCAAGTAACTCGCACTTGCCATATAGAAAAAAACACGACCGTTACGCTTTGTTTGACTAAAATTTATGTTGCTGCTTCTTTTGCTTTTGCTGCCTGCATTTTCAGTTTTCATCTTTATTTTTTTTTTTTTGTCGCTTTTGTCTTTTTTGGCAACGCCTCGCAGACTTTGTCGCATGACTCACGAGCGGGAACAGACAGGACAAAGTCGACTCAGTCAGTCTGCCAGCTTGTCTCGCCATTTAAAAATGTTTTAATTCTTTGCCAGATATATGTATTCATGTATTCGAAAATCTTACTATACTAATTCACATCCCAGGCACAATAAGTCACAGGCTTTCCGCTGTTTGCTCTACCATAAAATTCATGTTTAACTTGCCTTTCAGCCGCATTATTTTGTTTATATGGTACATTCATTATATTCAAGTAGTTGGCGATTTTTTTATATGGCTTATTAAAATTTATGTGCATTGACGAGCACTTTTTATGTTTGCGATTCATTATTACTCGTTTTTTATAGATAGATAGTAACAATGTATCTAGTTGGCTTTATGCCGTAGATTCAGCATATGCCTATCAAATTTTGATAGCATATTTTTCTTGGCATTTTTATGCGTCCAGCACACCCGCAAACTGCGCACTTAAAATCTATAATGCAGCTTTGCCTTCCACTCATAATTATATCTTTTTTTTACGATTTTGTTAATGTCGTAATTGAAACTAGTGGAAGGGCTATATTCGAGCGAGACCGACTGTTAGTGACCCAGTACTTAATCTGGTAACCTAGTCGAATGATCAATTTTATAAGAAAGATAGTCCATGGAAAAAAACTATGTTTTGACTATTTCAATACCAAGTTCCTACACATAATTGTAGCTAAATTAAAAAGTTGGCAGAGAAAAATTTTGATATGTAGAGTTCTTATTTTCAGATAAAGTTTATTTTAATATTTGGAGACTGAAGTCGTCAATTACTTGATATTGAAGCCAAGTTCTGTTCTTAATTAGTAACTAAATAATTAAATTATTTTTACTTTGTTTGGTCTAAAATGTCTCGAGATGTCTGTTACATACATTTGCAAAAACCATTATGTCCTTTTTTCTCAGTTTAGAGTGTACAAATCAAACAAGCGGCAACAACAACTAACAACAAACAAGTGCAAATAAAGTGGTATTTTTACAAACGAAGGAAAGCCAAACCAACTGACATCTGGGTCTACCACATACACATTCCCATACACTCACATACACTCACACGCGTACAACCGCAAAAGAACTCAAACAGAAACTCACATACATACACACACACACACAACTATGCAGTAACACAGAGAGACACACACACACACACAGAGACACCGGTGTTTAAAGTCATAAATTTGTATTTGTATGATGATGACTTAAGTTCTACGTGCGTTACAACGACTCCAACTTACACTAGTACCTCCAGCTTCATTCCCTTACTCTCTCTCATACACACACACTCGCGCACACATACAGTGATATACAAAAGTTTCAAGATAGCTTTACTTAAGTGCATGATTATGCTTTTAGTGGCATGTTGAGGTTTTGTCAGTCAGTTGTTGCTGCCTTTTCACCTACCTGAATCTCACTGCTTCCCATTTTGTTTTTATTGCAATACTTAAAACTGACTATGTGTGGAACATGTGGTTCCCTATCATTGCCTCACAGCTCCGTCCTCCATCCCCCCTTTATGGCCAGCGCATTCTGTGAATACGTGCGTTAATAACAAATTCTCTTTGAGGTTCCCCTTTTCGTAACTTGCACATAACCATATTGGAAATTTCAGTCAAGTTAGCGTGCCTCAATTTGTAACTATTTCATTTTACGCAGCACCGGCTTTAGAATTTCCAAAAAAAAATCGATTTAAGCTCTGTGCAAATAAATATGTGTTGGAAATTAATTAATCAAAAGACTAACAGAGGAATCAAATCAAACTCAACTGAAAAAAGTCCGATTTTTTACGGAATAATGAATATAACTTTAGTAGTATCGAAGACAAATACCCAAGGACACATCTCAAGGACTAGGAAAGAAAAAGGAAAAGTCAAATAACACTTGGAAGCTAGAGCTTATATATATACTTTAGTCTGAAATTTTTCTGAACATTTGATCGTGATCGGATAATAAACTTAATAAATACTCATGGAATAATTTTTCACTGTGATTTTGATAAGCTTAACAGATGCTTTGTACTTTTTAAGTTCAGGTTCTAACAACTTTAACTTTAAAAGAAGCTTACAAGCGGCTTTTTTGTTGCTATAAGGTCATGAGAAGGTCAGCTGATAGGTCTTTGTCCCAAGTATAAATTAACCACTTTTTGAAAACAAATTTTATTTGATTAGTGTATAAAATGTTAGTGTATAAAATGTTAGTGTATAAATGTATAAAGTGTATAAATGTATAAAGTGTATATATTCTTGAGCAGCATTAACAGCCGAGAAGATTTAGCCCAGCCTATCTGTCCGTCTCTGTGAGCGCCTAGATTTCAAATACTATAAGAGCTAAAGCAACCAAGTATTGGGACACAGATTTCCATAAGCAGACAATAAAAAATATTGTAAATTTATTTAAATAAGTAACGGGTATCCTATAGTCGGAGCTCGACTATAGCCTTTCCCACTTGTTTTACAATGAGTACAGAGTCTTTTACAGTCGAGCTTGCTTTTCTACATATTTGTTTAACACAACTTGTGTTGGACTGTGTAGAGTACTGACAGACTGCAGGGGACAGAGAGGGGGAGAGGCAGCCACCACTTGCAGACTTGACAGACTGCTGAATAAATTTTCAAACTGCAGGAAGACAGAGAGGACAGAAGCGACAATCAGCATTATGAATACGTACTTACATCAACTTAAGTTGATGTGCAACTTGTTGTTGTTGGTGTTATTTTTATAGTTACCACGGATTGTTGTTGCTGCTGCTGCAGGGCGTCAGTTTGCCGCTAAGTGAAAAGCCAAGCCGACTTGCTTGAATATTTTAAAAAGCCGCTTTACTTTTGTAAATAGTCAACTTTTGTTTGGCCGAAAACTTTTTGCTAACAGTGTGCTCAATGAAAAACCAAGAAAAGAAAAAAAAGATGACGAAAAGTCGCAGTGAAAGACGAAAACTCTCTTTCGGCTTTCTTTTTCTTAAATGCTTTTAGCCGCTTTTGTCGGAAACTTGGCTGATACGCTTGAAGCGCTTTGAGATACTTATTTTTTCCCAGCTTTTCTTTTATTTTCTTACAGATAATGGCAAAAGTAATGCAAATAATTAAGCACTAAACAGCTGATAACAAATCATCAATTAAATAGAACCAATTAAATGTAACACTGACGCCTTTGAGAAATACGCAAGCAGAAAATATATAAAAAAAAGAAAAGTGTGCTAATCAGGAAAATGCACAAAAGGAAACGGCGACAAAGGAAGTGGCCGAAAAACGAAGTGCCGCAATTTCTCTTTGTGGTCAACCGCCATTAACGTTTATTACACCCACAAATCGCCAGCAATGAGACCGCACAACAAAAGCAAAGAGCAACATTCGCAAAATAAAACAAAAACAACTAATAACTCTATATACGAGAGTGCATGACTATGAGATACCCTAGGCCAAGAGTTTCAGATACTTTATCATATTTTTAATTAAAAATTTAAGGCACTCTTCTTTTTCTCTTTGATCCGAAGACTTATCCATTTATTAATATCATATGTGATACAGACCAAGAATATATGTATATAAATATCTTATAGGATCAGTAATACCACTTACACACCCTCCCACAAAAACATCATATCCCACTATGACCCACATTGAGTGCAGGGTATAAAAACAACAAACAATGAGAAAAAATATAATTAAAAATAAACATTACGCAGAGGCAGACAGACAAAAGGAACCAGTAAAACGAAATAATAAAAACGGAATGTGTAATAAAAGGTGAAAATTGCATTGTAGGCTCTGATCCTGCAAGTGTCCTTGCTGTGGTCGTGTCCTGCTGCAAAAGCATTGTAGGCGTCTAATTGAGCGTTTTAGTTATGCTAATTGTGGATGGCGCCTCCTTCGACCGTCCAGCACCTAAAGAAATTTAGATTGTTGTTGATTCTTTTCGCTTTCCTCAAATGCTCGAAAATCCTCATCTTTATGGTTGCAATATCTTTTAAGTATTTCAAGTCAGAAGCAGGCATCTCATGCTCATTAACGAAATGTCGCAGGGGCGTGAATTGTGAGTTCTTGCTTTAATTTATTATGGGGACATCAGCACAACAAATTGGGAATGGCGGGTATATGTAATGTTGTATTTTAAGAAAGTGCTGAAAAATTTAAATTAGAAAAAATTGAAGAGTTCTTCAAGACAGGTTCTTCTTCCTTGAAGTCTTTGCTCAATTGCTCCTTTAACCTAAATCCGATTTTCTTTTTTTTTTTTGGCTTTTCTGTAAGGGCACTTCTAACTACTTCAATCGCATTCGTTGAATTAAGAGATGCAGCCAAATGTTCATACCCAACAGTATCCAATGTCTAATGTCTTAAAGGACGCCAAGGGACTTGTGGATCTCATTTTTTCAACATGGGAAAAATAAAAATTAAGTTTGCACTGGACATTTTTTTTAAATTGATTTGTCTATTTGTTTTTCTTATTAACTTAAGAATTTTGTCTGAATGCCAACTAAATCCTCTTTGTGCTCAAATTAAAAATATAAGATGGTGTTGACCAACTGATTTTTTTCCATTTAATCGCTTAAGGAGTTTCAAAACTTACCCAATTTTCTATCGCGTTTCAATCATTTAATAAGAAGCAACACATTTTGTTTTTAAGTTTTCTCTTCGCTCGTTTAATTTTTGATTATCGACTGTAATTACTTATCTTATCTTATATTATATACAAATACATATATTTATATTTATGTATATACTTTTACATATATAGGCGTATTTAGACTTATGAACTAATTGCTATTTGGGATGTGTTGGAATTAGGTTTAATACAATTGTGTACGAGTATATTAAATTACATACATATATAACTTTATATGGTACATATAAATGTCAATCATATATATAATAATATAGACTTTTGATATATATATGTATATAAATATATATTAATTATAGAGAACCAAAGTGAAAAGCTTAGCACAACATTTTCTTGAATGAACAAAGCTGCAATTCTCACCCGATTCGCAAAGGGTTCGTTTTAGAGTTTGGCTTAAAGTGCCGAAAGATTTTGGCTCGGCTGTGCAACGAAATTCATTATTTCTGTGATGGTTTTCTTCTTTTTTTTTTGGTAATCGAAACCTTTCGATGTACTAGAGTTTTCCTTTGGAACCAATTTACGCAGCCTATTTTCATGTTAGACAAGAAAAATAAACATTTTGCTGAACTATTTGCCTGGATAGTAAATGTGTTGTTTGTAAGTATTTTTGTTGTTTGTATTTCTTAAATGCATTCGAAGTTACTTTGAGCTAGCTGAAACTTGTGTATGTGAATGTATCTGTCTGTCTGTGTGTTTGTGTGTGTGTTGTTGTAAATATTTTAGATACATTTTGCAGTTGCTAGTTGCCTAGGGCTAAACTTGCACATCTTCAACATGTTGTTGCCTATTTTCCATGATCTGCTTCTCCCTCCTCCCTGAAGTGTGGCACTAGAGTTGCGTGACAATTGAATCATGTTAATTGCCTGATACATATACTGCATCCTTTGCTGCTCCGACTGCTGTTGCTGCTGCTGTTGCAGCTGGTCGCCCGCAGGCTTTGTCTCTGGCACAGTTGTTGCTGTTGCTGTTGCTCCTTTTGTGCATTTTCATTGCGCATTGGCGGCTTGCAGGGCTTTGAAATCGCCACTAGATGCGACACTAATTGCCTGGCCAGCGACCAGCTGAGTAGGGTCAGCATCGTTGCTGTTGTTGCTGCCACAGATTGGCTGCTGATGCTGCTGCTGCCGGAGCTGGAACCTCGCCAGGCAGCGCCGCCATCCTCCAAACCATCGACGCCATCGTCATCTTCGCCTGAGGGTACAAAAGGAAAGAACAGGTCTAGCAAGAAATAGAAAAATGCAGGTCATATACTCTTTTGTTGCTGCTGTTGTTACTGTTGCTGTTGCTGTTATTGCTGTTGTTGTCTTTTGTCTCTGTGTATGTGAATGCTAATTGGACTGCCGAACTTACCCTGCAGCTGCGTCAGGTAGCTGTTCTTCTTGCTGTGGAACTGTTCATCCTCGTGCAGCGTATACTGGTCGTATACTTCATCGGGTCTCACGTGATTGCCGTTAGCACCTCCACCTCCGTACTTGCCCAACAGATCCGCCTGCAAGATTGTCTTCTCCGTTGTCTTCCAGTACACATCATGCAGTTGTGCGCTGCAGCGAAGCTGCATTTGGACATAAACAAATCAAACACGCTTCGATTACCACGTTGGCAAATAAACTCACCTTCAGTTTGCTATTCTCGTCAAAGTGTTGATCGGTCACCACGAAATGAATGCCCACAATTGCCGTTTCCATTTCGGTGCGCGGATCCCGCAGAATTTTATGATGACGAACGTGTGAGGGATTTACCTGTAAAGGAATTGATAAACAAGTTATATAAATAGATCAACGACGACAATTGGTAAAGAAAGTACAAAAGTCAACTTTTTTTAGAACGAGAGAACGTTAATGTGCGGATTTAAATTTGCGAGCTTTGCTTTCCAGTTAAAATCAAGACCAGCATCCAGTTAAGGAATTGTCCGATGAACAGTCACTTAATTATGCACAGATTTGTGACTCTTCAACATATCCAAAAAGCGGCAGTCACTCTTCAGTGCAATCACACACCCAAAAAAGCATTGCATACATTTGCAGTTCACAAATGGTAATGGTAAATTAGTTAAGCAAACTCAAAAAAGGTCGAAAAACAAAAGCGCCGAGTATTAGACTTTTCCCAGTGAATTGCATAGTCATGATTTTCCATTGCTCCACCCTCGAATGCATGCCAAAAATGTTGACTAAAAACAAGGAAAATGTGTGCGCCACAGAGAAGAATTTTCCAATAGCATTTTACACATTTTCATGCCCAGTGCGTGCATAAAACTGCGCTAAATTATTAGGGGGCATGAAGAGTCTAATGCATGGGGCGTGGCAAAACAGACGTGAAACTAAGCGATGTGCATATAGGTGTGTGTGTGTGTGTGTGTGTGTGTGTGTGTGTGTGTGTGTGAGTGTGTGCTTCTGTGGTAATTACATACCTCGTGCCACAACGCTCATACGGTCGCAGACACGAGCATAAATTACGCACAGATGCCGCTTAAAAACAAGAAAATTGCGCTTGCATAATTTGCGTTGGACTCACCTCTTCATTATTCACCGTCCATGTGAGATTCGCCGCCGGCCGCGAGTGTCGCGATGTACAATTGCCCCGCAATATGTCGCCGACCCGATATCGCAGCCGGATTCCGGTTATGAATGGTGCACTGTGCGGCGTCTCTGTAAATGCAACACAAATGGAAATGTGATTTAGTTGCAACTGTGAGCAGACTTAATAGACCCTGTACCTAAACAACTACAATTGGTATACTACAATATTCGTATAGCATGCGCAGCCGTATTGAGCAGCTCAATTCTGATTCATAATTTTGGTAAAATAAAAAATAAAGAAATAAATAAACTAAAACCAAAAGAAATAATTATAATAATAAAAGAATAAATTAAGTTGAATAATGCTTAAAGTCACAACCAAAATAAGATTAAGCACATTACAAAAGTTAAAAATATTGTAAATAATAAAAGGTAATAAAATAAGTAGATTTAAAATGTATTTGTGATATAATTCTTTTGATTTGTGCACTAATTAAAGAAAGTCCTTGATGTTGGCTAGGAAGAAGTAAATAAAATAATTTAAAAATAAAGCGCACTTGAAGTTTATATATACAGTACAAAGTCTCTCACTGTCGGGTTAACTCGATAGTAGCTTTTCAACATTTGCCAGTTTATCTGGCCATCGATTGTCACTAGTTTTGATAAACTGCCCGTCGCCCGAGACCAAAATGTCTGGTAATATGAAGAGTTCGATTTTGTTGTTGTTGTTTTTGTTGTTGTGTCAACATTTTGCGTAATGACAGGCGAATTCTGATCTCTGTGGTTACACAGTCTGTAATTGAAATACATTTGTAAACGTATTCCTTGTCGACATGTAAGAGTTGAACTTCTATTGCAGTTTTGAATGAGGAAACAATTCAAATTGCTCTGCTTTAACCGTGACAACATAAATTCCGAAATAATCCAAAGTCCGATTCGCATATTTCACTTGACGTTCGATTCGGTTTGTACTTTGTGAAGTTAAATACTTGGTTTAAGTGTCGTTTGCACCAAGTTTGGGCTTAATAAACCGACCATTCAATGCAAACAATATATGAGTATGAGTATTTTCTATTTTCGTATTTTGCATCCATACAGAAATTCCAACTTGGCACAAACTTGCACCAAGTCAAATAGAAATTGTAAAAGCGAGAACTAACTGTCTAATTCCATCCTTGGCTGTCATATGGAGTAAGTACGTTGGGCACATGCAAGATCGAGTTCAATTGAGCAGGCCAAAGGGCTCTGACTCGAGTTGTTGTCAAAACTCAAAGACCAAGCGACCAATCGACCAAGTTGCACAGCAAATCTGACGTCAAATGTGGGCGCTGTGGGTGGGCGTGACTGGAAAATAAACTGTGAATTCGAATGTACGCTAGTCAAGTGAATAAAATACAAACAAATTTGCTGGTTTCGGATGAAGATGAAGATATTTAAGTTGTGAAGAAAATACTCGGCTAAAATGCTTGAAATGGTCAATAAACTTTTAGCCATGTGCATGACTGTGTAATTTTCTTTTTACTTGGTTTTGTGTGTGTGTGTGTGATTAGAGTATTGCCAATAAGGGAAAACTCAAATTGGCTGCCACTGCGGCAATTCGCCTGTCTTAGCAACAAACTTTGGTCGTGTCTATGTCATGTTTATATGTCCATTTGTGTGACTTTCTAATACATGTCTGTCTGCATCTCCAATGGCTTCCTGGCAAGTCCAAATGTATCTTGTTTCGTGATTATATTGCGATTGCCAAACATTTGTGGGGAATTTATATGGTAAACTGATATTGCCATGAGATTCAACATGTTTATATAAAATATTGTAATCAGGTAATTAATTTGTTCTTATAAAATTAAAAAGAAATTGACCTAACATGTACCTAATGATCAAATATAGTGAATAAATTTAAAATTTATTAAATTCAACTGTAAGTTAAATTCCTCCAGCTCGACCAACAATAGTTTATACTGTTAAATATTATCCATGTAAACATGTTTTTACTTACCAATAACCTCCAATTCGGCGGCTGCTATTAATGTATGAAATGAGGGCGCATCCGCAGATACTTCGCAACTGTATTTTCCGGATGTTGGCATTGTTACCGCATCGAGCACCACTTGGCTCTCGTTGGAAGCTGGGCGCTGAAAAAAGAATGCAGAATTAGTATGGGAAGTGTATGACATAAAACCGAAATAAATGTATTTTTAAATAAAAACTTACTGCATGTTCTGTGTGTCGTTGTTAAATAAAAAATTTAACAAAATTATTGAAGCTTGTCAACTTTATCGAATTTTTTCGGCTTCCAATAAATGTTTTTTACCCAACCTTGTTTTTACTCTTTTTGTTTCAACCCTTTTTCATAAGCCATAAATATATGAATCTGACGAGAGTCAGTATGAGAGTTAAAGATCGATTTCAATTAACATCATTCTGACACAAAAATAAAAAAATACCCAATATTATTCCTATCAAACAATTATAAAGGGATGAGTACATATCTCCTTTAGGTATTATAAAGAAGGAACTTTACTAAATTTCATTAAGATACTTTAAAAAGTGAACAGTTGTTTCCGTAAAAAACAGACGAACGAAGTCCTTAAAATTCTTGCAGTTTTCTGTGCAAGTGTCACAGCAATTTGTGCTTTGTGTTATGTTCACAATAAATTTATAAATATTGCTATAGCATTTCATTTGCAATTTCAAAACAAATATTTTCTATTTCGATTTTCTATGAACTGCCAGAAACTATTGTTATTTTGTGCTTTCGATGTTTCTTTTGAATTGCCACATGAAATCGAAATAAAAAAAATGAAAATAAATAAAAAGGCTGTGTCTTTCGGAATATGCCTGAATAATTTTGAAAACTGTGAAACACGTTAAAATTGCCAATATTTATTGAAAAAGTTTTGCTTGTAGCCAATCTACCAAACGAGCCAAAAAACAAAACCAAAAAAAAAAAACAATAGAAAAAAGGCAAACGATGTGTATTTTTCCCGAATCGTAACTGCCATCAAGCGGAAGTTAAAAACCGTGTTTTGATTTGATTGTGCATTGAAATGTTGTGTATGTCTGCAACCCGGTCTATGTACATTCCATATAGCTAAAGTGCCACGCCCCGCACGGGCGTATTTCACCAGATTCAGAGGACAAAAAATGTAAATGTTGCGTTCATTACAACATTTCTATTGGGCTGTGTCAAATCAAACAGAAAGAAATCCGAAAACTCTATAAACTACATCGGAATGTAAATTTTTTGTTGAAATAAGCAAACATTTTACATTTGTTAATAGTAGTACAAATGTATATACAGGAGTTAAATACTTTTTAATTCAACAAAGTATGTATTATTGAGATCTGGAATATATCTAAACTTACCCGCACTTTAACACCAGGGAAATGAAAGACCTTCATTGGCGGCGTTTCCTTGGGGGTAAATCTGTAGAACTCCCTTCGGCCCTTGTACCATTTAACCGAGTAAAGACTGTCATCCTCGATGTCATAGAAACATTTGAGCACCGCCTTCTCGCCCCGCCTCACCGCATGTGGCACTCGTACCCGGACATCCCGCAGAGCTCTGGACAGTTCTGGAATGATGCAAATATGTAAACTTAAATATTAACATAAAATGTTAATTATTTAAATATATTTGCTGTTCGCATACAAAATTGACAAAGTAAACAAACCCTTTAAGCAATTACGAGTGTTTAAAAAAAAATATAGGCTCAACAATTTTGTCGCTTTATTAACACAATTTTCTCATTTTCATATTTATTTCTTTTTCAACTGCTTTTCTTTTTTCATTTTTAATTTACGATTTTCATTTTATTATCAATTTTGATTTTTTACGGCTTTGCAAATTATTTATGATAGGCATTTTATGTTTTATATTTTTGCCTTTTATTTAATAAATCTGTACGGCGTTTTATTGACTCGACAATTCCCAGGGCATATTTGCTTTTTGCTGGGGATCACATTATGACCTTTTTTGGTTGGAATTATGTGTTTATGATGTTAGGGAATTGAATCAAAAATAATAAACAAGGGTTGTAAAAATATACTGACACATAAATAATTAATTGATGAGAAAAATTTGCTTATTTATTTTGCTGCATGAAATTAGTAATATTTATTAATAAGAATTTAAGCTTCTAATGCTGTATCATTTGCCTATACTGAATGGAATTTTGGCACTCATCTAAGCATATGAGTAAATATTTATAGCATAAATAATCTAGGCTTTATTTATTATACCGCGTTAACGGACAATAACTGCAATCCATGTCCACTGTCTGATGCTGACATTTGTACAGTTGTCGTCACTTGTTTATTGTCAGCACATTTTATCCCATCAATTTAACTGACTGCCGTTGTGCATTAAAAATCAACATATAATCAAGCATGCCTCTTTCATGCCAACTCTACGAGTACCTGCTGCATTTATTGTCAGTGCGTAATAAAATATACAAAACATAATAAATTCTGATTTCCGTATGATTAAATGTGATGGAATTAAAAAATAAAGCACGCCTCTGGGAGTGTCATAAAAATGGTTATAAAATACGCATATAAATGATTGTGAGCACTGCAAACATGGCCTATAATTTAAATCCAAAAGAGCAATCGAATAAATGGATTAGTAGAAAATGATACGTTCCTGACTGGTAGATTACTTACTATAAATTCGAATTAATATTCAATTGATTTGTAATTATAGTTATATTATAATATGATCATAAGTTGCAATGATTGTCAGCACTGCCAACATGGAATACTATTTAAGTCCAAAAGAGCAATCGAATAAATGGATTACTTGAAAATGAAACGTTCCTGACTGGCAGATTACCTTAATGTGAAGTTATATTGAATTGATTTGAACTATAGATATAATATGATCAATGGTTATATAACTTATTCTATATCCATCTCAGTTAAAACTCTACATCTATACCAAGTTTCCTTTCAGTTGTTCTTTTCGCCATTTCTTGGAATTAACAGCACTTAACGCTTTCATGTTGCCTCTTACACCTTTCGTGCCACTCTGCATCGTCAAGGCAATATAAATGCGGCGGCAAATGAATGTCCAAACAGGCAACACCCGCACCTTGCACTCTAGTCAATAGGTGGGTGTAACCCTTGCAAATCCCATCAAAGAACTGTAATTGCAAAGTTTTTGCTGCTGCACGAGCTCACGCCTACAACAGCAGAAGTAGCAACCACTTGCACAATGTACGTACAAACATACACTCAGAAAAAAAACAAGATTTTCGTACTTGAGCAGGGTATATTCAACTACAAACGACCTCAGCTGACTGAGTTCAGAATTTTCAAAACTGAGAACTAAAATCTTATTTGAAGTTTTCTTTCGCATTCCCGGAAATCCAAAAATGATTTTCTGGGATAATTAAAGGAAGTATTGTAATCTAGATTAAAAACATTTTAATTTCAATAATAAATGTTATGTTGGTATATCAATTAAAATCACAGATTTTATGTTTGGTTTTAAATATTATGACAAAGTTTGCTTAAAATTTAGTATTAATTTTAAATATTAGAACATTTATTATTTAATTCAAGAACACAGCAATCGTAAGATTTTAAAAAGAAAACGGTATAAATTCAAGTAAATACTTATACTTAATTTTTGGATGGCATATTTTTCTGAGTGTACATACATATGTATTTGCAAACCGTTCATTTGTCTACAACTCCCAATTGCCAGGATCCGCAACGATGGCAACTCTTGGAGGCCCCGTTCTCATAGTTATCGGTGGCACTGGCAACGTGTGCAATAAATATGAATAACGAGCACAACGTGAGTGGCCCACAAAGTACAGTGGAGCCTACACACATGCAGACACCGGCACACACCTGCTCCCACCTGCAAATGAATCTCCGCCTAGGGCTGGCTGTGAAATGCAGCTTCCAGTTAGTGTTCCTTGCTTGGTTGGTGTCCTTGCTGGCAACACACGTCGGCAAATATTTAGCTTGTATGGCGATTGAGGGGAACATCCATGGGACCTGTGACTTCTTTTGTCTAATCCTTGTTTATGCAACATGCATGACATATTTTAAGCATCAGGCGAATAGACTTGTCTCTTTACTGCCAGTCTGCCACACAAATGTCCAGCATAAAAACTCTGATTTACACTCTCGATCTGGCTTTGATTTTTGGATGTAAGGGATGAATTTAATGGGATTTCACTCGCTGGACTCGGAAATATTAGAGACGATACAATAAGAAATTATTTATAAGGCTGGCTGGCAAAACTGTTAGAATTTATGCAATATTTTTGTCGCTTACTAGAACATGTGAAAACCTATTGGCAATGCTTTCTAGTCACCAAAGTATTTATTGAGAGAAACTTTCAAATAAATATTTGATTCCCGCAATTTTGTCAGTTTTTCATAATTATTTTTAATGTCGGCTAATTGAAAGTTGAATTACCAAAACTGATCAAAAAACAAACCAAGTCCAAGGCAGTCCTTGTTTACTCTCTGCTTCTTACACTCTCATTGTCCTTGCTTTGGATGTGCCCACAACAGCCACATAATTTCGTTCCACATGAACTCTTTGGAAGCAACATTTGCCTCACTGACCACACAGTTTACAGGAGAAATATAAAAAAGTATGCACAAATTTAAGAAACTATAAGTTTTTGAAGTGAAGCTCTTTTCTAAAAGTTTTGTTAGACAAGTTTATGAACTTGGCTTAGAATGTTGTGCAACATCAAGTTTCACTTGGGCAACAGTTGCTGCTAGAGGACATGGCATTTAAATTTTCTATTAGTTGGAAACCTCTCAGCTCGAACTACAGCAGGGCAGGTGCAATCCGAGAACTGTTGCTGGAATATTTCAAAGGGAGGAGGCAAAAGGGTTGTTTGGTTTGAGTCTTCACTGTGAACTGACTACTGTGCTTATCGACAGCTGTTATTTAACACTTTTGGTCTTGGGATGAGTGAGTTCATAATACTAGCACTAAATGCATCATCATTTGTGGTGACATTCGAGTCATTAAAAATGTAAAATCGCATCCAAGTGTAACTTGATGTGGGAGCAACAGATGAGTGACAAAATGGCTGCTTACTTTCTGGAGTCATTATTCAATCAGACTCGACATGCGCTTGACCCAAAAAGTTTTAGCTGTGGTGTTCACAGTGTGCCCTGAGTAAAAAGAACACGATAGTTTACTTCAAAGATGCGATATCGCAAGTTCACTATATTAGTTTCACTGTTATTGTTGGCTAAGAAAGAAAACTTTTGTAACCAAAACTATGGTCATCCCCAGCAACAGAACTCCCTAGTAGATTTATATGTTTGGATACTCTGGTGTCCAGTGCTGATCGCATATTGTATAGCATATAAATCTGCTGAATTCCCCGATATAACAATTATATTAGGATATATTTGTGAATTGGACAGGGAACCTAAGTTATTTCTCATTATTAATATTTAATAAATTATAAAATTACTTTTATATTTGTATTTGTAGTATCCATCCTGTACTTATATAATCACTCAGAAAAATTATTTTCTAATTTTGAGAAAATTAGTTGAGACAAATTTTCTAATATTAAGAAATATTTTTCTAAGATATACTACACTTTTATGATAAAAATAATTTTCTCAAATTTAGAGTAAAATTGTATCATTTAAGATAATAATCCCTTGATAAAAAAATAATGCTTTTAAGCGATTAAAGTGTAAAACCTTTCTGAGTGTATGTATTTGTATAACATAGTTATTATAAATTCTATCTGTAGAATCATACTACACAATCGAGCTGATGGTGACTCACTGACTTTGCCAGAGACTCCCCTTCCCTATCTATGTACATCCATCTACTCTCCCCTTCTCAGCAGACTGTTTATTCAGGCAGACTTGATGCCGCGGCGTCGCGTCGGGGATGCTGCTGTCGAAGTCCGTTGGCGAGGGTGAGAGTGCGGATTGGGGATTGGTGAGGATTGGGGGTGAGTGTGACTGAAAAATTGTTGACAATTTTTGCTTAATGCATTTGGATGTCAGTTTTTTCGGGGACTGCCACTACGACTGCAGTGTTCATTTCATTCGCTTCTCCGCCATTTTGTTTGCATCTCACACAAACACACACACACTTACACAAACACACAGACACACACACAAAGACAGAGATACTCGTGTAGTCATATGTGTGCGCACTTTTCATTCATTCCATGCATTTTTAGCACTGTCAACTGGAAATTGTGACCAAGTTGACGAGACTTCCCCCTTCTGGTTTTGTCTTCGCCGCCTCGTCGGAGCCATTCAAAGAGGCAGCCGCAGGAATACGAGAAGCTGTTGCCACTTCTGCTCCTGCTGACGCTGGAGCGGCAACAGCGGAAGGACATTGATGTCCTGACTCATTGCTTTGTATGGATTATGAAATTTAAGCACAAAAACCTCGTCATTCTTTTTGTCTGACTCTTAAAGAGAGTGCAGCTTGTCTAATTGCGCTTCGACTTCTTTTGTCTATGTCTGTGCTTTGTGTCTTCGTGTTTGCCATTTAATGGCACATTTTCCGGTTACCCACAACGACAGTCGCACAGTCGCATTGTCAGCTGCTTGTTGGTTTTTCATTAAATTTAATGCATTCTTATTTAATTGCAAACAGATTTCAGCCAGACAGCTGCTAACATTGAACATATTGAGCATAGAATACATACTTGGTAATTATACTTCTACTTTATTATGAAAGTCTTTCTAGAACGATTGTATAAATATACATTTTGCATTTTTTTACACTTATTCCACAAACGTCATCCACATTTTGGTATGATTTATAAGCATGAGTGCACCGCTAAAGAAAATCTTTATACTAAAACAGAGTTTCAATTCAAATGTATGTTATCTAATAACTTTATTTCAATTTAAAGTTGTATACGCTTAGAACTATAAACCCCCTTTATAGATGTGCGTGTAATTTAAGATTAATGGACCCAAAGAACCTTCAACATTTAACAATTCATTAACACATCCTCCCACTGGCTGTCAATGACTGTGTTGAGTTTGGTTTCAACGTTCATTCATTTACACGGAACACAACCTTGGTCATTTATTTAAAACTAAATAAGACAAGAATCGCTAAATCGCCAACTAAGCTCATAAAACCCCACGAACAAGAGGCAGTAAGTGTAAAGCAACGTTGGAAATGTTAAGGCAAAGTGAAAAAGTGGAAAAGCTAAGGAGAAACTAAAATAAAATAAAAAAGAATCTATATATATATCAGTGCCAGGGTGAAATGCTATGAAAAAGTGCAAGGGATCAAACAACTGAAAGCAAGAGACACTCAGCATGACCAAAAAAAACCAAAAAAAAAGCAAAAGAGTAAAAAAAAAATAGCATTTAGAGTAAGAGACATGGCAGAGTTAGGGAAAGCTGTAAAAAGTGAGCATCGCTTCGTGTTGCAATTCCTGCCCCTGGCCCTTCGTCTCCTCACTTCTCTCTGTGAACCGTTTCTAATCTAACACTGAAAATTGCGCAAGAATTTGTTGCAATGAGCTTTTTATTATCCATTTTCAACCCACATGCTTTTACACCTACAACTACAACTACACACACGGTACGCCTTTGAGTAAGCAATGCTTTTCGGATTTTACACTCTTTTGCATTCCTTTCGCCGAAAATTGCAATGCCAGCGTGTTTTCAGCCAGCAATCGTGTGCACAGGTGAAAATTTATACTCTTTACACCAATGGATTGTTAGCTTACCCCACTCCCCCCACCCCATCACCCACCATAGCACTGCCCCGCCTACTTTTGTACTGACCCGCCTGTATTCCGCCCCGCTCTCAAATTATTTGCGGATTTGTTAAAATGGCGCAGTCCTTTTCTTATTTTTATACCCATACAAAATGGTTAGAAAAAAGAGAGTAACACACAGCACGAAGTTTATATATATATTGCTGATATATATATTGCTGATCCAGCCGAGATGATTGTAAGGTATCATTTAGTCGAGCACTCACAACTTGAACGTTCTAACTGCTTTGATATTAAGTTACACAATTTAACACAAGTGTCTGTTAAGCGTCTGTTTAGTTTATATCAAAGGTGAGTAGTTGGTTGCTCTCACTTAAGCAATTGAACTTAGAAATCTATAGAGTGCGCTTCAAAATTGTAAAAAAAGTAAAGCATGATATTTCGTTAACTTATAAAAATTTATATTTAAGAAAATAAAGCAATGTGCACATAAATATGATAGAGATACTCAACCTTAAAAACATCAAATTGAAACATAAATATTTAAAGTACTGATCAGCACAATGAAACTAAGATAATTTTGGGAACGTTTACAAGAGGAATGACAATGAATGACTAAAGAATATTTATGGAAAATAGCACATATGACAAACCATATTGCAAGAATTATTAAATATAATGGCGATTGGAATTTAAGAGATTTGTTTCTTAAATAAGTTAAAAATGACAGTTAATTAGGGTTTTTTCACACCTTTAATATTGCTCAATATTGCTGTTAAGAACTGAATATATTTTGAGTAAAATTGATTTTTTGGTTTTATTTATTTAGTTTAGTTTTCATTACCGATTCTTTTGCAGATATTCATTTAATCAATAAAAATCTAGCAATTTTGTATTGATATTAATATTGTTTCATAATTATTTTCTAATTAATTTGAGTCAATTTATTACATTTAAGCTCATGTCGTTTGAAGCATTGCCAATTCTCAGACTAAGCATTGAATGCTTCAGAAAAATGTTTGGTGTGCTCTGTGAGAACAAGCAGCAAATTGCAACAATAACAAGAAGCCATCTTACAGTATAAGTTAAATTTATAGGCATTGAGTCAGGAATTGCCACTTCCGGCAGTGACAAGACATGCCCAGTACACACACACACACTCACACACACACAGAAACTCGCCTATATATACAGTTATAGCCAGGATAGTAGTAGAATTTGCAGACACATGACAAACTTACAGTTACATTCACTGGCAACTTCATTTGAGGACGCAACGGAACTTTAGATAAGTTCTCCAGCAAAACCCACGAAGACAAGATAAAATATAAATAGCTTAAATTGTTGGTAAGGGAGTCTGAGAAGGGGAAGGAGAATGGGGTGTAGGAAGGGGCAGGGTGCGGAAGTGCCACTGATAGCCGTCACATGCTGAAGATTTACTTATTAATGCCAAGCCTGAATGGCATCCTGCCAAGGGACAAAACAGACTGTGAGACCGACAACCATACAGAACACAATTACCACCCGCTGTGTGAGTTTGTTTTGTTTTGTTTTGTTTTGAAGTTTCTTTGGTTTTGGTTGGCTAGGGAGGATTTTTGGTCTCTTGGCCTTCTTCAGTCTTCCTTTTTGGGGTCCCCATTGACTTTCGCCACCCTTCTGTGCTTGCCGACATAATTTGTGCCCAGGACTTGGCCTGAGACAGTCTGTTGCTTCTTGCTTTTAGTGACTGTGACAGTTTTATACGATTTATGTCATGGTAAATTAAAAATTACGCGTCCTGCCTTCACCCTTAATGGTATACGAGGGGTTACTCCTAAGAGGACGGGGCATAAGTAATACGAGTACAGAAAATTGGGTAATGAAAACACAACGGGAGGAGTATCGTGGTAGTATCCAAATACTGACAATCAGTTCTTTTTAGTAGTTTTTTATTATATTTTTAAATTCTTGAAATTTATTTTTTTAATAATCAGAAATAATAAAATCAAATCAATCAAGTTTGCAATTTCAATTTAATTCTATTTAGAAATACAACCGTGTCGATATTTAAAAAATACCTTGACTAAATCAGATATTTTACTATTGGTAATCAACTTAAGTAGTTATGTGAAGATAGTATTTCGATTTAGTCTGTATTAAGTATTTTAGTATCAACAAGCACGAACAAGCACAAAATTCAACTTTCTTTGACACACTGGTTAAAGACTCCCTGATTTCTAACAATAAAATACATTTGATTGCATGTTGAGCATTAATATATTGAAAGTTTTCTGATGTTCTCTAAGAAATCGATTCCATTTATTGGGGAATAACTTAAGACTCATGGCTCATGTCAATTCCACGCTTCCATCCCATCGCGTGCCAGGAACACGAATTTGGCCGTTCTTTTTGGCTGTTTGCTGACAATCAAAACGCACTGTCAATCAATTAATTTGCATGCCCATTTCTCAAATTACGTTTCTTGCTATAATTTGGACTTATTCGCCAACACTTGTTAAATATGCAGGTGGATGTATTTAATGGGATGCATACGATGACCTTCATTTTCTACAAATCGTCAAAGACCTTGAATATGTTTTAAAGTTTTCTTGGAATGAAACAATCGTTTCCCACACACTGCTTAAAAATTAGTAATAAGTAAGAACATTTTAGTCGATGTTTTGACTATAAAATACCCGATACTCAACTTAGATATAAATATATTAATTGTATATGTGAATATTACTCTTATTTGGAAAATAATAAATAATAATATTGAACAGCGCTTTTGGCTAACTTTATAGGCTCTTTGTACTTTTTAATTACAGACTTTAAATGACAGAATTTTAAGCCAAAATAAAAAATTGGGATAAGCATGTTCATCCGCGTACTGCACAATATTTTATAGAATTACACAAAGGACTTGCTCCAGTATGAGTATGTATAGTATGTGTATGTGCTACAAACAACCATATGAGCTGCTTATCAGTTTACTGCGCTTGCTTTATTGTTTTAATAATATTATTTTTCTCGTATGTAACGCATGTCGGGTATCGGGGAGGGGATCAGGGAGTGGAGAAGCTTTGTAAGTGGAAAGGTGGCCCGCGCTGGGATTACTTAAATGGTTGATGCTCCAGGAGCTTAAATAATTCTTGGCAAATAAGTTACATAATGCAAACATTCTAGTTGAAATAGAATTTAGCTTTTTGCAAATTCAGGAATAATGCATAAATAAACATGCTTTCTGACTTTAGTACCCTGTAAGTACATTGAATGCGTAAGAGGTGTATTAGATTACCTTAGGTTAAACCGAGTGTTCCTCATGGGCCCATGCACAGGCCACTAAAGCCTCTGATAATCCGGATAAAGTAGAACTGCTTTCGTTAGCCTTAGAGTGGATTGGAATCCAACAGTAATGTTGGTAACAGGTATATTAATTATTGCTGTTTTGTTAGAAAGTTTGTATTTTATACAGTCACTTATATCCTGATTTTGATTTATAAACCATGCAATCACATTCTTTCTCTCTTTACACATGTTTGTGTAAAGATTGGTTTGTTCAAAATCGCAAAACTGAAAAGTGATTTCTTTGCTATCGACAGGTGATATACAACTCCCAATTGCTTCCATTTTTTTAGGTCATGCCAAAGTTAAAGCATTCCATACCTGTAGAAAATGAGTTAATGCCAGCAAAAAGGGGAAATTCCCCATAGTGCAGTTTTGCAAGGATTTCAAGGGCAAAAATTGCAGCTTCAATGAATGAATGATGCCGAATATTTGATACCCTTGCAAAGCCTTGCGTGGTTGAGATTTGGCTGGGAAAGAAAATTTAAATAGTTCATCCTTTTTCAGCTATATGATATAGTGGACTGAGTTTAGCCAAAGAATGTATTAGACAACACCAAATCGAAAAGTTGTTCATCTTAAAGGCTGATCGACCGATCGCTTCTGCATATCTATCTTCCTATTAAACTTGGTATTATTAAGCAATGTATTATTTACCTATGTGCGTTTTAGCTAAAATCCTGCTCCCTGTCCCTTAAATACATAAAAACCTATGTGTATTATAGGACATGCAATTTTTGTGCTATAAAACTCGCATGCTCACAATATCACGGGAAGCCAAGATGTTTCTAATGCAATTTTCACCTGACCACAAATCCATTCACTTGCTTCCCTCCCCTCCCCTCACCACCCTCCCTGTAGACCCTTGAGTTGCCAACTGTTCTGTGCTTGACGTAATTACTAAATACTTTTGGCGCTTATGCTGTCCAGACTCGGGTCTTGAACGGCTCTCTAGTTTAGCTATTTCTTTTGTCTTTACGTGTGTTTCATTCACTCTCTTAGCCTACCCCAATCTCTCCCTCCCTTCCTCCCTCTGTCTCTCTCTCTCTCTCTCTCTTAGTTATTTTCTTATCGTCTCGGATTTGTGGCCGCAAATGTTCGTGTGCTTTTGTTGGAATTTGGCTCGACTAGCTTTTATTTTCCTTATTTGTGCTCCTTGCTTCGGCTTCGTTTTTTCTTTGTTCTCCACTCTTCTTTCTCCCTCTCTCTTTCTCTTTTTTCTTTCTCACACACACACTTTTTGCCACAGGTCTATTTTGGTTGGCATTCCTAAAGTACAAGCGTGTGCCATGTTTATTTTTAATTAATTTTCCTTAAGCAGTCTAAGCCCCGGAGCCGAGAGAGTCAGAAAAAAAAAGATCCTTCTACAATAGAAAAAACAAAAACAGGTGGATTTTTGTGCATTTTCGTTTTGGTTGCTGCTGTTAATTTTTGCAATTTTCTACTTAATTTCCTCTCAGCTTGTTTAGCTTGGCTGCCCAATTTGGCTGGTCTTTATTTTTGGGGTCGACACCATAAATGTTAATGGCGGTAATTGGGTGAGAGAACAAATGCTTGGATTGTGATTGTCTGCTTGGTTAGATAAACGAAAACCGAGCAAAATGCAATTTCCAAAAGTCAGCTAAATAAAGTCCAATGCTCCTGTTGCTCTGTTAAAGGTTTGTTTCTTACAGAAACAATTTTTTACCCAAAACTAAAGATAATTCATTGTTATTGTACAAACAAGAGCTCCTTTAATTTTGTCTGTATTAAATTCACTGTGTAAAATTTATTTGTTTATATCTTGTTAAAATCTTCAATCTTCATCTATTTTATGTCCTTGACAGACTTAGGCTGAATTGAATATTCTATTTATATTGCTCTGAACAACCGAATGAAAACAAAATTTTTTTTTTACTTAAAAATAGAAATTGTTCCCAAGTGTCACTCGGGAAGCGTCCAGCGGCCAATTAGCTTAATTTAATCCGTCAGTAAAGTGCAGTTAATTAAGCGACTTTTACCTGTCTGTCAAGCACGGCTCTCTATATCAATATCCAAAAAATCAAATAAATCATTTATACGCTCATTATACTTTAAACTCTGCTAATTTCAACTTAATTTGCCGTGCTGTTCCGCGTTGTCCTGGCGATTATCCTGGCTTTGCCTGGCCTAAAATAAGGTGAGAAATCCTCCCTCGACAGTCGTCTAGTTCACAAGGCAGAGGAGACAGCTCTAAACGGTGAAGGCGTCCACTTTTTTGCGGCTTCACTTTCGCCTGGCTGCCGTCAAGAATGGAAGACAGACACGGACATTTGAACCGGGTTCAATTGTGCTTGAAATTTACACAATTAGCGGCATGGAGCTAAGTGAAACTTGATTTGGCCATTCTAGGAAAGTCGACGAAGGGCAAAAGGAAGGTGTAAGAGCTTATAGACAGGCCAATATGGAAATATTTTACTATTACAGAACACCTTATCATGAGTTTTGCTTCTTATTATTATAAATTAAATTTGAAATATTTTTTAAAGTTAGTCAAATGAAGTACAAAGTGAAATAAAATTGCTTAACTTAAATGGGGAAAGATAAGTTAGTTGGGAAAAAGTGCCCAACTGTTGTTTTGAAACGCATAAAGCTCGGATTAAGGACAATTACTCCACTCAAATAAAATATTCTATCGAACAAGTGATAGCTCTCACTTGTATTTAAAATATACTGCACTCCATCAATCAACTCACAACATGAGCATTAATTGAAGGCATACAAACTCATGTAACGATGTAAACTCACAGAACTGAGCAACTGGAAATTCACGTAAAGCACTCAACAAAATCAGTTTAAATGGAATTAATATGCCAGAGCTGTGCTCTCATGTTTTTCGACCCTTGATAAAAGTTGGCCCCACACAAAAAAAATGTGCTGCATAATTTTTTGGCGTAAATTCAATTTGGCCTTTCAACAAGTCATATGGTACATATATAAAATGTCGACGAGTTGCAAACGCGTGTGCGCATATTAATTTCTGTTTGCCTCTCAATTTAATATATGGATAAACAACAAAATTGAAGGAGAAAAGTGCAATTGGCATAAAATATTAAAAGAGCGAAAAAGACAGAGTCATAGTCATAGCCATTGGAAGGGCTAATATTAACCGGAAATCGTATCGCGCACACTTCCGGTTACGAGTCGTACTCGCAAATGCGACTTGTTGTCAGTTCAGTTCAGTTTTATTGGCATGTCGTACAGTGGGCCATAGAAAGCCAGTGCTTACGCATAAATAATAAATGTGGCATGTAGTAAATGCAAATGCGCACTGTGAAACTTCCATAAATTCAAGGGACCAGCTGTGAGTATTGCCCCCCTTCCCGTCTCCACTCTCACACTACTCTCCCCCCATTATCATGCCACTGCTCATGACATTTAACACTTTGACAAACAGGCTGAAACGCCATTTCATAAGGCCATTCAAATGCACTTGAAATTCTTGAAGCAACAGCTGCGACCTGCTAAACGAGTTGCCTGTAATCTATGTGTGTGTCTGTGTCACTGTGTGTCTGTGTCAGGGTGTGTGTGTGTGTGTGTGTGTGTGTGAGGCAAACTTGTTGGCAGCAGCCGCGTGAAAAGCGCCAAAGCCAAATTAAATAAGATTTGTTTGGCTGCCATTCAAGATGCGACTGTGTGGGTGAACAGGTCAGGCCCCGAACTTTTCCCGATGCCAAACCAAAGGGACTTAACGCCTCGCATTTTAATGAGCCAAATGCGAGGATTGTGGCTATGAGGGGGCGTGGGCGTGGCTTACGTTTGTTTGCCAACAAACATGCCTCAAGTTCAACAACAACAGTAACAATGCCAACAACAACAAAGTCCAATATGAGGGGTGCGCAAAGTTTTTATCATGACGTCTTGGCCTTAATTTCGTTCTCAAATACTTGCCACATTGTCGCCTTAAACACCAGCCAAATTGTTGTTGTAGCTGCTCCAATTACTTATTGTTGCTGTTGTTGTTGCTATCTATGTTGGCCACGTTTTTTCACTCTGCAATAAAAATGTGTTTAGAATGCGGAAAAGTTGTTGAAAATTCAGTTTTGTGTTCATTGCTTTCTATTCAATGAATTGTATTTTGGCTTTCTTCCCAACACTAAGAATTAGTCGTGATGGTTCTTATTAAAGATTCCAAAATATATGTTGTATAGTAGGGTTAATCCGAAAACAGATTTCGATTACTAGCCGTTTACAAGGAAGGGAAATCTGGTCACACTAAATAATTTAAAACAGGACACGACTCACATGCGTGTGATTTCTTATTTTTGTATTGGGACGTGGATATTCATAAGGCAGTTTTGGGCACCCCTGATTTTAAATATTCAGCTCTAAGGCAGATTTAGTTTGGATTTAAATTTCATTACTTTCTCGTTGAAGAAGCAGCTGTAAAGGAACTGAGGTATGCGTAACTAATGCAAGAAAATATGTTAAATATGAAGCAAAAAAAAAAGCAAGCAAATAAAATAAAGAAAAATTTAAAAAGGTCTTCGGAATAAAGACTTCATATTTGTATTTGTCATATTGTGTTTTGAAATCAAGTACAATTCACTAAAAATTAAATCTAAATATAATCGGATTGTGGAATACAATTATTAGCTAAGCCTAACAAGATTAACAGCATCAAAATATAGGAATAATACCACTAATAAATTAAAAATTTATAACAAAATTTGCAAGCTAAACAATATCAATTGTCAAATAAAAACAAAATTTATTATTTAAATGAATTGCATTAGGTGTGCGTAACTATACTGTTACCCAAAATTATTATGTTATTAACAACAATTGTAAATTATATAAACGCTTGCACGTCACATTTGTTTCAGTTAAAACATTTTCTATTATATTTTGCTGCTGTTCAAAAAGCCTGCAGTGTTTTTGTTTATATCTTACCTTGCCTATATGTGCCCTAATTCCCACACTCCTTGGCTTACCTGCCATCACCTCACCTGCAAATCAATAGCAAAGCCAATGCCAAACCTCAAGAGTCTCGGTCTGACCCATTACTGTCATTCGATACACTCGTAACGTACGTGTTTATTGGAAACTTTGGCTACTCATTCCTCACTTTGAGGTCACAACGCAAGCAATGTGAAATGTGTGTTGCAACATTGTGAGTCTTTATAAGGCAAAAAGAAACGTCAAAGTTCAATTTAGGTGCCGGCAGCAATGAAAATGTATTATTTAATGACATAATATTGAGAAAGGTTGAAAGTTATGAAGTTGTAGAGAATTAACTTGAAGTGCCAAGCAATTTATTAATTTAACAATTAGAACAAAAGCTTACATTTGTTGCTTGATCTGGATTTGAGTGCGGTATTTCAAATTTTAAATAGCAAAGTTAACATTCAAAATGTGTTCGTTATGTTTTCAATGCTTTTATAACTACAATTGTCAGCTATTTATGTATTTGATATTGTTATTTAATATTTTTTGTGTGACAGCTTTATGAATTGTTATGTATTTAATAACAGAACTTCGGCAGAAGCAACAAACATTAAAGAATTTGTTTGCAATAAAGTCAAATAAAATATTGAAATATAAGCAAAAAATATGAATTGAGTGTGGAGAGGCTTTATTTAGCCATTTTACGAAATTGAAAGCAGAAATCAATTTTACGACAACTAAGAGTAACAGACGAGAGACATCAAAAAGTAATTAATATTGACATAAGAAAAAATAAAATGAAAGATATTGAACAGCTGCATATGTAAAACATAATGTTTACAAAATAAAGTCAAAATTACAAATGTAGGTTCTTTATGTGCATATTTCAATTTAAATATTTAACATCAGTTTTCAATTCTTAATTAAATATGTATGGTTAAATTAACTTGATGTCCCCTTGTGGGTAAAGATTAAGATTAAAGATTGTTTACTGGGACAATTGACTTATGTCCAATAATTTGCTGGTAGATATATCTGATTAATATTGTAAGTAAGCAAAATGTTTTTTTTTTTGATAACCACTATAAAGGTTTGTTCTTAATTCTATTTAAATTAACTCAATAAATAAAAGGTTTCATACTTTTATATCAAAATTACTAACTTTTTAGAACTTTAAATTTTTGCAAAAAGACAAATTTACTTATTAAAATGCATTCTTTCAGAAAAGCAGCTTTCCTTCTTTCAACTTTTTTCCTAAACCTAGATCTCATAATGTTAACTTTCAACATTAATCTTTAAGTTAAAAATAATTATTATTTGCTAAACTTCCTCGGTATTAAACGATCAACTGTTTCTACTGCTAGCAATCCTTAGTTTGTTTTATTTACTTAATTTCTTATTTTTCAATTTCTCTATTTCATTAAATATACATTTATTTGAAGTCTGACACACGAGGCTCGAGAGCTTTAGCCACTCAAATGAAACGACCTCAGTGAAAGAGGTCACCAATCAACTCTTAAATGGTGTTTTTTCTTATCACTCTCACAGTTATTTCTCTCTTGTGTTTGCAACACACCTTTGCCTTTAATTAAATCAAAGCTCTGAGCTGTTAGTTAAAAAATCAATCGTCGTATTTATTATTGAACCAATTACAGAGCAAAAGCGTATCCCCTGAATTCTCCGACCACAAATGCACTCGAGACATATCCGAGCATATGGCCCTCCCTTTTGATCAAAGTCCTTTCGCCTTTCTAACCCCCTCTCTGTGGAGAGTCTAACTGCATTGCGGTGCTTGAATTGACTTGGAATTCGCTTGGCATACTTAAAACTAACAGGTGAACAGAGAAATATGAATAAACTGCTGTTGCATGCAAAGTTCCTGAGTATGTTTTCCCAATGTGATAAAATCCTCTACACAAGCTGAAATTCTAGTGAAGGCAGGTAGTTCCACAGCAATAACAGGTAAATTTATATAGAAATGGCCATCTATTTGAGACAAAAATAAAAAAATTTTATTTGTTTGATTGGAACTCAAAGATCGTTCCATAGCATTTATAAAAATCACCAACACAGCAGACAAAATGCAGCTGCAACAACCGGAAGCTTCGGTCCCATTTTTTCGTTTGTCAAGGGTTTGGAGAAGCTTACCAATATTTCTACGGGTTAGAGGTGAAAAAGAAAAACTTAATATGCAGACGAGTAGGGTGAAATGCTCGGCTTTCAACCATGGAGGCTAAGCGGCTTAATTGCTGGTAAGTGCCACGACTATCGTTGCACAAAAACAGTTCTCAGTGCTCATTGCATATTTTAGAGGCGCCACTTGAAGTATAACGAACAACAGCAACAGCTGATGCCACAGCCAGCTTCGAAATTTAAATAATAAGCGGAAGCAATTTCGATTCACATTTGCGTTTCTTAGTGCGTGACGAAAACATCGAAATAAACGAAGCTTTGCGGATGTTTAGGACAAAGGACTAACAGCATAGACCGGAATATGTAGTGTTTGCTTGACAAAATGCGATGTAAACGCAAGAACGCAACCTAATGTATTCCAACAAAAATTAATTTAAACATGTAAATTATTATAAATAAAATTTGTAATCGCCCCCAATCAAAATTTCAGGGTCTAGGGTTTTAAAAGATAACCACTACCACAAAGGTAGTGGTATTCCATTAAAAATTACACGTGTTTCTAGAATTGCCCCCTAAAGTATGCTATGTAATATTTAACGCAACTAAATGGTAGCCAGATAATGTCCTTATAGTCTGTGTGTGTGTATGTGTGCCTGCAAATGTCAATGATTCATAATGTTTATTAACCTGTCGCTATCAGGTACAGAGTACAACGCACTCACTGAAACATTTGTTGCTGCTGTCCTTGGCACTCTAATTGTTGTTGCTTTTGTTGGAGTTGATGTCAGACAAGCGTCTGGTAGCTGTACAATTTACACGCCCGATAAAAATCTTTAGCACGCACCGCAACAAAACGTATTTCGAATTTGCATTGTCCCCTTTCTCCCACCTTAACGTAAGAGTCATAAGCACCTGTTTGGTATGGTAAACTTTGCGTCGATTTCTACAGCGAAACAAAATCCCTAATTAGTCTCGGGCCCGACATGGGGCTGTGTCCTCTGACTTTGAGTCTGGCAAGTGTCGAAAGTCGGCCGTATACTTGATTTTATTTTAATAAGCAACCTTGACGTATCGCAAAATTTACTTTACTTATAGCTTAACTTTTGCTCGCTACTCTACCATTTCTCTCTATTGTTATTAAACAAAACGATTTTTATGCCTTGGTTTTATTTAATTCGATTGTGTTACGCCCCATTGTTAATGTCTTAATGCGTTCATTTTTTTTCGTCATGAAAATTGACATTTAATTACAAATTGTTCGTGCTTCAAGTCGAATGAAAATTAGTGGCTATACAATGCGTAAATAATACCATACAAGTTAAGTATATTAACCGATAAGTACCTAGATTTCTATTATTTCTAAATGCGTATTAAATTACAAGAAAGAGATAATTTATTGATTCCTTCCCACGAAAGGCACACTTGCATACAGTTATCTCCAACTGACACTGAATTATTCGACCAGCCACTTTCCATTAATGACATACTGGGATTTGTGTCCTCAAGGTCTGATATATGAAAGTACATAAGTCAACTTTGTTGGAGAATTGATTTAATCTCGCTGTACGAGTAAATGCACACTGGGGACACCTAATAAACATCAGTTTCATAAGTAAATTGACCAATAATTTAACCCACACAAATATATTAAATGTAAGCTAGAAAAATTTTTAATTCTGTTAAGAATTTCACTTTTAAATCAATTGTACTGAACTTAGTTTGTGAATAAATTAATGTAACAATTCCTGAGCTGACTGATTCTTGACCAATACAGACACTTCTTATTTTTTAAAAGCGAATTTGTTTTTATGAAATCTAATAAAAGAAAGAATTTAAAAAATTATCTCTTGAAACAGAATTAGAGCTCATCACTTCTTAAGCCTGCTGACACTTAAAAGTTTACAATTTTTAAGAAAATCATTCGCCACAATAATACACAATATACAAAACAAGCTGGACTACGAGAGTGCACGACTACGAGATACTCTACGTATTGACTTATTGGATATCTTCTGAGTTTATAATTCGATCATGAGGAAATCAGTTCAGATCGGGGCTACGATATCTAAGTTATTCAATATTAATAAAACTTATCTATTTTAATTTAAAAAAATTTTTTGAATCCAGTTTCTAAAAATGATTGCTAAAATTCCAGACAAATAAAAAAATTCTTCTGACATGTTGAATGTTTTATGTACTTTATTTTTAGTTATTTTAGCATTTTTTAAAATTTGTCGTACTTTGACTCGTTTGTTGCTACTGATCAAGAATATAAACATAGTAAACTTTAAATGGTTGGCGATGCCTGTTGCATACATTTGCTTAAAGCCTTTATACCCTTTTTTGAACACTTGTCACGGGCTCAGGATATAAAAAGCAAATTCCAGGCACGATGCCCGAATTTATCAATCCTTATAAGAATCACACACATACATCTATGCACACAGTCATGTGCTAACAAGAACAATAGCATGTGACACACCTTCACACCCACACAAACACTGCCAGACACACACACACACACATACATATGCATACAAACAAAGACTGGCATAGATGAGCCTGTCGCAAGTGACAAAGAGTCGAAAATTTCAGTCACGCGAAAGGATTGAAAGTCATTTGATGTATTCACTGTCATTTAAGTTTCTGCTGATAGAGTGACTGATAGATATGTAAGCGTATATACAAACCCATGTACATATACGTGGGCAAACGAGTTTATATTGAATTCAATCGATGTGCCAATAAAACTACAACAACAAAACGCTTTCAGATCAAAAAAGTGTATACACAGAGCGGAATAATCAAGTCAATCAAGAACGAAATTTAAGAATTCTAGTATTTCAAACTTAAAAAATTTGATTTAAGTACAATTTAAACTTGATTTAAGATCATTAAACTTTGTAACTGAATAGAAAAATAATAAGAACATGTTACGCGATACTCGTAGTGCACCTCATAGCAGAAAAGCAAGAGTCACTTGGGAATTTTAAGCAAGCTAACGTAAAAAAGATATAAGTACTCTAAGATCTTAACTCAAGACTTTACTTACTAGTGCTATTATTCGCTGTAAAAAAGAACTGAATCAAAGCTGAGCTCCGATTTTATATTAATTTCTATTAAATCTACATAGAGTTCTACTTAATTCCAGATTCTTTGTTCTTATATCATGATTGATGGTACTTAGTTAGAGAATTTTGTATTTCAAAAATTTTTGCTTATAGAAAGATGGATTTTTTTCTCTCTGTGCATGTATATATATATGTGGATGTACCTATATTAATATAGAAGCAGATAAGTGGAGAAGAGGCTGCAAGTTAAATGCATTTAAGTGCCAAGACAGACTGTCACAGGCCGGAGGAGTAAGTCACTTTATTGACGTGTGTCCTGGCTGTGAGACCGACCTGGGACTCAATGGAAGTCGATTATATCTGTGTGAGTAAGATGCAGATAAAATTTAAATCTGCGTCTTTTGCTCAGGTGAGTCAGGTGAGGTAGCTGCGATTGTGGCAGCAACTTGTGATTTATTGAATCAATCTGTGGAGGGTGTTGCTCAAATATTTATACACAAGTATGTGCCTTTGGGTGAGTATGTGTGTGTGTGTGTGTGTGTGTGTGTGTGTGTGAGTGTTGTGCGTGTGGTTTTGAAATTTATGTGCGCTGGTAAATAAAATGGGCCTCCGACGGCTGCTGAAAGCCGCGAAACGAGCCAAGGCAATAAAAGACTTGAAAGTGTGTGTAAAACATTCACGATAAAATTGTAGAAAACTTTGTACTTGTCAGCAGGCTTAAATCAAAATGCACACACACTTCATCTATAATTTCGAATGATTTGCTTTGCTTTCTTTCGGCATTCAATATTTTTTTCGCACTGTCGACCAATTAAACACAATAAACAAATTGTTCAATTAATTTTTTATGGCAGCCACAATTGCAAATCCTCGTTCAGCATAATTCAATATATAATTAAATATAATTTTTAAGCATTATGCATTTTTACTGAAATCATGTTTAATCTTTTATTGCATCAATTATTAAGTTTTTATGAGCTCATTTTTTATGCATTTGGCAAATCAAATAAATTTTAATCGCACCAGAATTCTATGACATAAAGTTTAATTATCGCTAATTAGCATTTTGGTCGTCAATAAAATTGATTACAATTAAAATGCATAAATATTGTCTTTGTGCTTAATCATAATTTAATAATATTTCCGTATTTTCAATCTGATTAATTTATTGACTAGATTAATTTTGCATTTTCATTTGCATAATATTTTATTAATCAATTATTCTCAATTCTGGGATTTCTCACATTTGATTTAATTTGGCCATCAGTAAATCCATTAGTACTTTAGTTTAAATGAGTTTCACATCAAACATAAAAATTGCAATTTAATCGAAGTCCTTCTGCATTAATTTATGCAAATAATTTGAAGAAAAGTATGCATACCAATTTATACTTATTATCATATGAAATATAATAATATCGGTTAATTTCGGTTTGGTCGAAACCAAAATTGTATTATGTTGTTTAGGGGTACATTTGATTTCTATTTCTAATTTTTATTTTGTTTAACCGAAAACCGAAAACCTAAACCCAGAACCGAATCCAATTCAGTAGAAATTTATCAATAATTTGAATATTGAAAGGAAACGAAACCTATATAAATTTGAAGGGTGTCAGTTCGTCCTTTTGTACTCCACTACCATTCAAACTCATGTAGTTTTTTGTTCACTTTTTTATGTTTTTAAAAAGTTAAAATTGTGAATAATAAACATTTTATGGTTGCACAATTGAGTTGATCTTGACAGAATACTTACCGATTAATATAGATAGAAGGAACACCGTTTGATAGAAAATATGTAGAAACCGCATGTTTGTAGTTGTACAAAGGATTGCTATGGGTGACAAAATACAATTTTTATTGTTAGTATTGTTTTAAGTAAATATTAATAGTCTTCTAATTTAATCTAATTGTTAAGTTAGTTTACAAATTAAGTTGAATAGCTTTTATTGCAAAACTCGGTAACAGAAACATTTGAGCTTTTCGTCTTTACCAAGTGTAGAGGAATTCGATGTGATACCAGACAGTTTTGAAAATAAAATTTGCAATGTTTGTTGCTAACCGAAACTCAAGTCCAGCCAAGTCGACCACAATATCCAACAGCCTTTACAGCTCAACTTTGCGTAAAGGCCAATAAAAAATAAGGAACCAACAACAACAGCAGGAAAATGAGTTGCTTAATGCGTTAACTTTTGCTGCAACACGTAACTCAAGTTAGGCTGCAGTTGGAGTATCCTGAATATCCTTAGCACGGAGCGGAGTGGAGTGGAGTGGAACTGGGCAACAGCTGGTTAGGTGTGCCAAAAACTGTTTTTGGCTGCTGTTGTACCCAAGAACTGTTAGTCTCAAAATACATATTGAAAGCAATATTAAAATCCAAAAATAAAGAATGAAAAAACGAACAAGAAGAAAGCTTTATAAAGTAATAACTATAAAGAAAACTGTTGTGATTTTCCACCCACTCACACACAGACACACACACACACACTGAAATTCCGATGTAAACTTGGACATTACAAATCCAGAGATACACACAACGAACCACAAACTGTTGCCAAAAATGTGAAAAATATAAAAGGTACAGCAAATGCTCAGATGCGAAATAATGCAAAGTATTGTGCACATTTAAAGTTGAAAATGGGATTATAATAATCCCTTTAGCCTTGCCTAGAAACCAGAGGGAAATGCCGTCTCAGTTCCCAGTTTCCTGTTCTCTGTTCCTCGTGTGACTTTTGAGAAGTAATAATCTTTTATGGCAGCAAATCGCATTAGAGTAGACAAACTAAAAATCTCATATAAATGCTGCTCACCTATTTACTATAGTCTACATTGAAACTCCGTGAGCTGAGAGTGTTTGGCCCATTAATTGTGTAGGGCCTTCTCTTAATTGGTTTAGCTTCATTAACAGAGGCCAAAAGAAAAAAAAAAGCAAAAGAAACTTTTTAATTTATGCATTGACAAACTTATGCACAGCGTGCAGCTACCCTGCCAGCTCGTATACCCCGTACACCCCGTAGCCCATTGAAAGCCACACGGCCAAGGGGCAAGACAACAAAAACAACAACGTCTGGCCAAAAAGCGATAAGCCGCAAACTGCAGCTCAGACACAAGAAAATCGCACAGTTCGAGACGGAAACGGACGGAGGAAAGGGAGTGACAGCAATTCCCAGTTGAAAAGGGAACAAAAACTGCACAACGGAAGCTGCAAAGGCAGCATCCTTTTAATTGGTTTTCGGTCAAACAGCGCATACAAAAAAAAAATAGAAAGTAGAAAGCAGCTTTTAAAGCGTTCCTTTGATTTGGATTGCCATCAACTGGAACTGTGCCATTTCAAGAGATTTCGCTTGCTTTACATTTTCGTGAAACTTTGGAACACAGCTCCTTGGAGACCTTTCAAATTTTCTATACTCGGAGTGCATTAAAAATGGACAAGAATGTTATATAGTAATGCATGTATGTAACAGAAGGGCAGACCCCATAAATAAAATGCATAAGTATGTGTATGTATGTGAGTTAGATGTTTAAATGTAAAGTTTATTATTATTTAATAATAGAAAAGACACAAATACGACAAAATTTTAATTATTTCTGCTTTCAGTTTTTTCTTACCGAGCTTTTTCTGCTGCTTCGATAACTTAAAATCTTGAACTCCAAAATGAACTTCTCAATAAGAATATTGTCTGTTAATCTGCTGTTAATGATCCGATGTTATTGTTCTGCTGTTGTTGTTCTACTGTGAAACTGCTGTGCATTCCCAATCCAATCTTCCATGTATATTCTTGATCAGTTTTCTGATCGCTTTTTGTAAATACTTATATACTGGTAATGTCAGAGAAATACCCTGACAAAACTTGAAATGTGAAAAGCTTGAACTTTTGCGATGCCAGAAAGTTGAGCCAAGAGGCGACACATATCAGAAGTTCTGGGGGACAAATAAAGGCATAGGACAAGAGGCAAACCTTTGGGCGATTGAAAAATATTTTCATATGTAAATTTACCGAATGTACTCTTGTTGTTCTTTCTCCTTGTGTTTATGTGTCCAGTAGCCGTAAGAGCACACACAAACACACACACACTTCCACACATACACAGAGAAACAGAGTGTACATATATGTATATATCGATATGTTGTTGCCTACTTTCAGGCGCTGCCGCATCTCAAGTGCAACATAAAACAACAACAAATTCGCCAGGCATCACTGAATAGCAAAATGCACAGAAACTACCTAGAAGCTAACATCGAGTGGTTGTTGTTGTTCGTTGGATTGTTAGCTGCGGTTGGCATCGCCGTCGCCTGCTAAAAAATTGTTGTGGAAATTTATTTCATAATCTCTGCAGCAACAACAACAACAACAACAGCATGGAAAAGAAGAAGAGCAACTCCGGCAAACGAAACTCAGGCAGGAAAAAACTTTGCATATGAGGAGAACCACGAGTAGCTAAGCATGTAATTTATATCCTTGAACAATGTTTCCTCTCTTTCTGTTTTCTGTCTTTCTTTCTCTTTTACTCAACGAGATGTTGCCTATATATGTATATCTATGCAGTTATTGTATTGCATACTTCGAGGGGCGGAAATCGGAGCTGCATCCTTTGCTACTTAGAAGCAGCCATAAATTTGCATCTGATGCGGTTATTTCCTTATCCCTCCTTTTTCTCTACTCGGCTGCAATTTTATTTGACCACATAAATTGTTTACCAATTTTCACAAGTTTGCCTCTCCCTCTATGTGCACGTGTGTGTGCGTATATGTGTGTGTGTAAATCCTTGCTTGTTCTCAATATTTTGAGTATTGCAATACTGGAAGCGGTTTTATAACACTCAGCCAACAATTTGATTTACTGCTCTTTTCTGCTTTCAATGCACAGCCTGTGAGAAGGCTGAATATCTATTTTCCTCTAGTTATTTCTAATTGGAAATTTTGAGAAATGTCCCACAAACAAATGACAACAAATTTTGTACCACAAAATTTGAGTAGAAACATGAAAAAGAGATACACACAGAATGTGTAATGCATAGAAATAGACAAAGCGTTAAAAGGAATTTGTGACTTAAGTTATTTTATCAAATCATTCGATTAGCTTATATTAATTCAATAATTGTTCTTAGAAGCTTTGTAGCTTCATTCAAGTTTAAATAAATCAATTTTAACTTTCAAATCAACCCAAAACTATTAACTAATTTAAACAAAATAAAGTCTAATTAATTTCAAATTAATTGAACTCTAATTAATATTTATATTTAAAATATTTTATTGTTCTCGTTATACTTCAAAGTTTTCAAACATTCAACTTTTGCAGTCTTGCCTGAGCTCGAACCACTTTATCCACATTAAATTTTCCAATAATTTAATGCAAATTAATTACAAAACTCTGTCAAGGCGACGGAAAAAAATGAGACCGGGTGAAAGCACAAGCAAAATTATTGCGACAAAACTTTGCAATAATTCTGAAAAATTCCCACAACGACGCACCTTAAACTAATTAACGCAGCTGCCGTGCTGTTCGCATTTTGGGAGGAGAATTTTTGAAAAATCTTGGGCATAAACCACAGCAGAGAAAAGCGAAGCATGGCGCGTTAAGCCAACAAAAAATTGCAGATAAACCCGTTAAGAGAAAAGGCTTCCAGCTGAATCCGAGGCAGAAGCAGAAGCAAAAGCAAATGAAGAAGAAGAATGCGTTATCCTTGCAGGTGGCAGTAAAAAATTGTTGAAATTCTTGGCCATCTACAGAGAGAGAGAGAGAGAGATATAACTCAACTCCTCTTAGTAGCTCACAGCTCATTAAACGCTTGTCACCAGTTGGCCATTTTCATTGCTGTTGCCATTTTTTGGACGTTCTCTTAGTTGTTCTTGTTGTTTTCGGCTAGTTTTTGGTCGGAATAATCCGAGAATAACTTTCAGTGCCTCTTGACCGTGTTAAATGGCATTCATTATTTCACTTAAGAGCACATTATTTTTAATTTTTTTATTACAAGAAGTGGAAATGAAAGCAATACGAGAAAGGGAAGAGACCAAGCTAAGTAGAAAGACAACGAGAGAGACAGATAAAGAGATGCTTTTAGTTCTCAGCAATGCGACTGGTAACATTCAATGTGACCAAGACAGAAATGTTTTACTTTAATATACAAATGAAAGTCTGCTACACAAAACAAATTTTAAATACACTCTGCCAGGATATAAAACTCGAAAGATTCTTAGATGCTGTTGCTTAAAGCTGTTGAAGGTCCTTGGCCTTTTTGCTTGACAACAATAAATCATGGCACATATCAATCAGTCAATCAAACGTGCCCCACAAACTTGTCTACATATTGATTGTACGCTACAAAAACGAAAGGAAGGGACCAACAAATTATGCCTGACTCAGCATTTTGGCCAAAAAGCTATAGTATGCATATGACATTTTCGTCAATGATACAAGCAGCACACAAAAAATGAGAAGCAAGGAAATGCTGCATGAAATTGTGACATGACAAAGGCAAAAAATTACTGAGGATATTGTTGCATACGAGTAGTACACACAGTACAGGTCCTTAAGTTTCTGCTCGCAGTTCATGAGGGCGAATGTTTTGCAGTTGACAAGTTTGGTTTGCTCAGCTCAGCGTTGCTAAACGACATTTTCTTTTCGCTTTTTTTCTACTGCCACGCCCATAAATGTGGAATTTTTCGATATTGATTAAATGTTCAATTGAAAAGTAATTATTAAAAAGCTGACAACATTTACAATTAACGACTGCTAATGAAACGGATACAAAAAATGGCGCCTAAAAGTAAGCAGTCATCTTTATGAAGTCTTTTAATCAAGATCTTATCTGTAGTATAACTTATTTTCCACGAGCAACAAAAACGATCATTCTAATAATCAGAATTTTAACGTTAAAAGCATTATTATAATATTTTTTAATGGCAAAAAAAGGAATATATAGGGACGGACTGCTACCTTAAATAAAACTGCATCTAATTATATTCGTTTAAGCTATATCTTTTTATTTTTGCGACTGTCCGATTTCAAAGTTGTACAGTACTGTCCTAGCAAATTAAGGTGTTAGCCACTGAACGTCATTATCAAATTTTTGGCACTTCAGTTTACAATTTAGCAACACTTACTAACATCACTTTAGCTGGCATCAAAATATTACCGCAGCACACAGAATTTGAACGGATGAATTGCAGTTCTGTGAACAATGTTGCAATTTGGAAGACGGCATTGGTTTTGTAGGCTCATTGGTTTAGTGGCTACCAACTAACTACGACTCTTGTGCTCGATTTTGTGTGCTCGAATTCCATTACAGAAGTTGGCTTAATTGCGCATTGCAAGCCGCTAATTTCAAATACTGTGACACATTTATTGGTTCAATTATGCCTGATCAACCTCAACATAATTATGTACTACACTTTAGTTTAATTAATTAGTCAAATATCCTGCGTCACAAAATTAACATTGAAAATTTTGCGAGTTTAGTATTTGAACAGAATAGAATCAGATACATGAAATGAATGTTTTTCTAGATATTTTTAATGCTTGATACATATAGAGATATATTCATTTTTTTTTTTTGGGTCACATAGTTCAATATAGTTTTATATATAAGATAAAACACAATAATGAATAATATATAGTTTAATCTTTAAGTTTTAAAGTTTTTTTTTAGTAATTGGGTTTTAGAAATATTCCTTATTATTTGTTTTACTTACTGATAAAAATTCCAATTACGTGCAGCTTTTTAAATATGCGTTAAGAATCTTTTTAATAAGGGTTTCGTTATAAATTTCAAATATTTTCACATATTTTAAAATACATTTATGACAGTTATTTTCGTGAATAATACTGTACTTTTAGTCGTTCTGCGCAAATTGGCAAACAATTTAAATCAAATTTTCGGAGGATTTATGCTTAGATCCTTGTTGCATCCAAAACACGGAAAGCGAGCGAGCAAAAGGACGTTGACTGTGTGTGTGTGTGTTTCTTGGTTGCGCTTTCCGTTTTGGTTTTCATTCGTTTTCTTGTGGCTTTTGTCGCAGGTTGCAACTTTCTTTTTATTTTTAGTGGTTTTTTCTTATCTCATTTTGTGTATCACGGAACTCGTTAAAATCACCTAGGAACACGTGACTGCATGTCCCACACACAAACACACACAAACACTCAAATGCACGCACGCACACACTCACACACACACACACACGCTGCACCGAGTCATGAAGCAACAGATCCTTAATGGAGGACACGGCAATTTATGGCAGCAAAAACAAAATGTGGCATTAGGTCGATCGCCGGTTTTTTGTCTTATTTTTCCTTTGTTTCTTTTTTTTTCTTTGGTCTATTGCATTTTACTAGTTATTCGTTAAATAGTTTCTAATAAGCAATTTTAGACACACAAAAATAATCTGCACAAACCTGGCAGACGACCACACACTGCACACAGCTGCAACGAATAGTTTGTTTTGTTTTTTATTTTGTATTTTTTACGCACGACAAAAAACTTGAACGGAGCGACACTGCAAAGCAATCCTCACGCAAAGGCAACGCAATGAAAACTGAACTAAGAACTGTCGTCGGATTTGCGGCGTTGCGTCGCTTCGTGTCACATCGCGTTCCTTGCACAGATTTTTCATCCCGACATACTAGCCGAATGTGCCGAAGCCTTCGGCTCTGCAGAACGAATCACAACACGAAGCTGTTGTCGGGTTTACTTCAACCAAACGCAGTAAAAGAGAACGACTGTGGGGTGGGCAGAAGCGGCAGAGAGAAAGAGAGTATTGGCATGAAAACTGTGTCAACTGTTGATAGGGGCAATGAGAGCAGGGGCGATTAATGTGGTGAGAAAGGACAGCAACTGCTTAGCATTGTGCGTTGTCACGTTGTATATGAATGAGAGAATTGAGAATGTTATCAAAATGAGAAACAACATCCATATTCAGTTGCTAACATGAATAGGGCATGCAAATGAGCATTTCCACAGAAATGTCAACCGCGGTTAAAAACTTAAAATTTATCGAAAATTCACATCATGTGAAATTGTTTTCCAGAAGCATATTAAAGTTATTTATTTAAGAAATATGAGCTAGAAAAAATTATCTTATTTTTGATTATTTTCTTAACAATTGACTTCCAAAATGGACCGTTTGTATTTTAACTATAATAAATTAAAATAATAATCAATAGGAAAAATATAATATAATTATTATAATAATAATATAAGGCAGCTAACTGTACACTAAAAAGATAAATATAAAGAAAATGTCTAGATAGAAATACTAATAACATAACATAAATGTGAATTAAAATAATACCTAGTCAAATAAATAAATAGATTGCACGCATAGCTAAGGAATTCAGTGAAATTTACATTGTGATCAAAGAGAGAATAAGAGAAGAAGAGAGAACAATTGATGCTTAAAACAAAGAGCTAAACACAAGACGAATATTTTTGAGAAGCGAGCTGATAAGCAATTTTGACGAAGCCTCAAGTATTTTGACAGCACAACTAGCTAGTCAGTCCGCATTGATCTGTCGATTAGCGCATATAAAACCTTTGCTTAAGCTTAGCTTTTCATTCACAACTTATTTAAACATGATAGAATTGAGTGAGTCATTCAACATGAAATAATAATTCAGTATAACGCTGGTGTTTCGGGGAACAATATCAGTGAATTATACCAAATTTCACAAGTTTAAAAAAAAAACCGTTGCCCATACACTGATAAGAAATTACGTTGTTCATGTTAACAGAAAAACAATTTAAATTAAATATGATTGGTTACGAATTTAAATTATTTATGTTAACTATATATTTTTATAAATATTTTCTGAAAGTAAATTAAATTTAAAGTTTATTTAGAGTGAGTCTATTTGAATGGGACAAACATAGATTTTTTTTTTCGATTTCAAGCGATGAATTCTTAGAAGATTTGCCCAAGAAACACGGGAAACCATAAAATGTCCAAAATTATCAAATCAAAGTTTGCTCATATTAAATGCAACTACTTTCATATTTATATGTAATATATTTCAGCTGGAGACGGATCACCTGGAGCAGGAGGAGCAGGAGGATCAGCGTCCGTTGTCGAGGCAGTAGACATTGATCAGAGCATTGAGATACCTGAATCCAAAGTACGTGTGCTGCGTGGCCACCAAAGCGCAGCTTACATCTGCACCTGGAATCCCAGTCGGGATCTGTTGGCCAGTTGCTCTGAAGATAGTACAGCTCGGATTTGGGATTCCATTTCCAATCCCCTGGTGCTGCGTCACTGCATCCGAAGGAACGGTGCCGAAGTGCTCAGCAAGCAGGCTGTCACCTCACTGGAGTGGAATTGCGATGGTTCCCTGCTAGCCACAGGCAGCTGCGATGGCTATGCGCGCATCTGGAAGACTGATGGTAGCCTGGCCTACACTTTGGATCAGCACCTGGGCCCGATCTTTGCCCTTAAGTGGAACAAGTGTGGCAATTACGTGCTCTCCGCGAGCTGTGATGGGACCACCATCATTTGGGATGCCTCGACAGGACAATGCCAACAACAGTTTGCGTTCCATGGTGGACGCGTTTTGGATGTGGACTGGCGGTCGAATCAATCGTTTGCCTCGTGCAGCACAGATCCGAGAATCCATGTCTGTCGCCTGGGCCAGGACGAGCCCATCCAGACCTTCAGGGGTCACACCGACGCGGTGAATGAAATCAAATGGTGTCCGCAGGGTCAACTGTTGGCCTCATGCTCCGCAGACACGACGCTGAAGATTTGGAGCCTGGCGAGGGATCGTCACTTTCATGACTTGCATGAGCACTCCGATGATGTCATTTCGATTGAATGGTCACCCACCGGACCGGGCACCAACAACCCCAACACGAATTTGATACTCGCCTCCGCCTCGTTTGATTCCACGGTGCGTCTTTGGGATGTGGAGCAAGGCCGTTCCATGCATAAGCTGACCAAGCACACGGAACGCGTTTATTCCATTGCCTTCAGTCCGGATGGCAAGTATCTGGCCTCGGGCAGCTTCGACAAGCGCGTGCTCATCTGGAGCACACAGACGGGACAGCTGGTGAACAGCTTCAAAGGCACTGGTGCCATCTATGAGGTATGCTGGAACTCCAAGGGCACTAAACTGGGAGCCTGTGCATCCGATGGCAGCGTCTTTGACCTGGATCTGCGAATGCTTTGATCCTCCTGAGGAACAGCAATAGAAACATCTGCCAGCTCCAGCTCCATCCCCTCCTTCTCCTTCATGGGACTTGAAAGTGCTTGCAACTTTTTTACTTAATCTTTTATATTTAAATGTAAATTAATTCAAATTAAAGGATGCTCTTATTAAAATTATCTTTAATATACACTGTCTGCATTTCACCACACTAACCAGCAGAAACTCATTCAATTTTCACCACACTTTCTCCATCAACTTGACAGATATTTGACACACTTCCCCTGCTCACAATGAAGGACCGTTGACTGCTTGCTACATTACTCCCTTTACTTTTTGCACTGCTTTGTTGACAAACAGAATTCAAAATAAAGTTATATTTAATTTGCGAAAACGTTAAGCAACAAATAGTTAATTATTAATTATTTTGGTTTCGATTTGGTCTTATAAAACGTAAAATATATAAGGGTTTTTGTTGTTGATTTTGTTGCAATTCGTTTAAACGAAATTTGCTTATTTAATAAGAAAGCTCAAATGAACAGATAAGAAAGAATTTCACAATTTTAAAAGCATTTGATCCGAACCAGACATCAGCAACTCTTGCAAAAGTTGATTGATAAGCAAGCTTAACTTCATCTCTCACTCTATAAACTATTGCGAATTAATCTCACTTGAACGAATCTTCCAGCTTATTCCAGCGAATTTGGGTTCACAATTGAAACGTTAATTTGTTTTTACTTTTTGTATATACATATGTCTTTAGAAACTCGTCTTGCCGACACAAGAAAGCTATGCGTAAGACATCGAAATTCAGCACGGCCAATCGCCTGATGATTCCGCAGTCGACTGTTACGTACATACATATGTATGTATTGCCCCACTGCTGATCTTACCTCTGTTATCGTAGGTTTGTGTCTTAATTAAGCTGCTAGCGATAATTAGCATTTTCTTGGTATTATTTTCTGTTTGTATTTATTTATTAAGGGATTTATTTATTTATTATAATTAAACTTTATTTTATTGTAAAAAATTTATCTAGCAAGCTAATTTTTTTATTATTACTAGTAAATTGTTTATTCGTTTAGTCATTTTTGTTTTAATGTACGTATAATATCATTGATATTTTTTGGATATTAATAACGATATCCTTTTGACAATACCCATCCTTACTAATGATTTTATGGTCTCAGTAGTCTGCAAAATTTGTATTATTTTAAGCACAGACTTTCGACGCTTGCCAAGTATCTGATGGCCAATAGAACGGAGTGTGTGTGTGTGTATGTGTGACAGTCAATGAGATGTGGAAAATGTAGGCAGGCTAATGAACTGTAACTGTAACTGTGTTGTGACAATTGTTGAGGTCATAAGTATGTATCAACATAACTGGCAATTTTTCATTTAAATTTGCTGACCAATTTCGCATAAGCTGCTCCACTTCAAGTTCTGAACAGACTCCCAATAGCTGCAACATTTCTTCTCTCTGCTTCTCCAACTGTTCCTTATGGGGAACATTTTGATTTACAACTATGGAGTGGAGCCAGTGAGGACATTTGGCAGGACATTTCAGCTATTAAATAGGCTCTACAGTGCGGAAGATGGATAGCTGCTTATGCTTTGCTTTATGATACATATGTATTTATGTAGGTATGTATATGAATTAGATCAGCTTCGGTCAGTGGCCGGCAAGGAAGCTACTTTCATCAATAAAAAGAAAAACACAAACACTGTAAATTAAAAAATAATTAAACACAAAAAGTAGCAATCATTCAACACTAATTAGCTGTAGCAGAATTAGGGATTGATATTTTCGATTTAACTATCGCATACTTAATTTTATATTATGTCGGCTTCGTTTGGCTTGACAATAAATAAATAAAAAAAAAAATTAATAAAAAAAAAATTAATAAAAAAAAATTTTTAAAAAAATTTGGTAAGTAGCTTAACTTCCACTGTATATAACATAACAAAATCTGTCAATATTTTGAAAATAAACATAAAAATAAAATAGGCTAATCAAAGAAAAGTAAAGAGTTCTAAGCTCGGTGTTAGAAAGAAATTTTAGCATAACGGGTTTTTATATTAATATACAATGGCTACACTAACTAAATTAAGTAAAACACATTGCTTATTAGTTTGAATTTACAACGAATGTTTATAGCGAGTCATAACACTATTGTTGACCCATGATTCAATTTCTCATTTCAAGATGATCAGAAAATAAACAAGCTGTCAAAATGTTTTCATAGTTTTGTTTTCATTGCAGCAAATTTCATTTTATGTATTGTATATAAAAATAGATAAAAATTATTTAAATTAAAACAAAATTTTCTGTAATAAAATTTGAAAATAGGTTTTTAAAATGTCGCTAACGGCCAAGGATATTATGAGGAAGGGCTCCACGCAATTGACTCACGTGTGCGAGTTGAATGTGAAGAAGCAATTGTCACATCGTCGTCTGGTTTCAATCATTGCAACAATTTCCCGTGCCTCACGCAACTTGGAAACCATTTACAATATGTTGTTGAAGGGCGTGAATATCTTTCGATTGAATTTCTCCCATGAATCGCATGAATCGCATACGCAAACCATTGAGTTGGTCAACACTGCACTGCAAAGAATTAAACACGAAACGGGCCAAACGGTTACCGTGGCCTTTGCCGTTGACACGCGTGGTCCACAGATTCGAACCGGTTTATTGGATGGTGGTAATGAGATTGTCCTACGCAGTGGTGAAAGTATAAGATTATCAATCAATCGTGATCTCTACGATAAGGGCAGCAAGGAGGCCGTCTACGTGGACTATCCGAATATTATAAATGTGGCAAAGCCCGAAGATCGTGTTTTCGTCGATGATGGAAAACTCTTTCTCAATATCCTTGAGGTCGGTGTGGATGGACTTCTTTGCGAGGTAATTCAGGGCGGTGTCCTTGGCAACAACTGCAATGTCATTTTGCCCGAGGTGGAGATTGATTTACCTGCCGTGTCTGAGAAGGACATGGACGATCTACAGTTCAGTGTAAGAGCAAATATCGATATTGTGCTGGCTTCAGGAGTGCGAAGTGCTAAAAGCATTAAAGAATTGCGCTCTGTGCTCGGTGACAAGGGAAAACACATCAAAGTCATAGCTAAAATCGACAGTAAAATTGCTTTAAGTCGAGTGTCGGAAATTATCGATGCATCGGATGGTTTGCTATTAAGTCGCGCCGATCTCGGCACCCAAATACCCATTGAGAAACTCTTCATAACACAAAAATCGGTATTGGGCCAGTGTAATAAGGTTGGCAAACCCGTAATTATTGCATCGAATTTACTGGAATCGATGCGTTTCAATCCATATCCGACTCGCGCTGAATGCTTTGATCTAGGGAATGCAGTCATCGATGGCGTCGATTGTATTATGCTGTCATCCGAGGTGGCAGTTGGACTATATCCCAAGGAGACCATAGATATCTGTGATGCCCTTTGTCGCGAGGCTGAGAAAGTGATTTGGTATCGGAATCTATTCGATGATTTGGTCCATGAAACCCATGGCGAACTGGATGCATCGCATTCGATTGCCATAACTGCAATTGAGACAGCGAGACGAACTAAAGCCACACTTATAATTGTACTTACCACATCGGGACGTTCGGCAGCTCTGCTTAGTAAATTCCGACCACGTTGTCCAGTTCTGGCCGTCACTCGGTGTGAGAAGGCAGCTCGATGGATCAATTTACATCGCGGAGTTTTGCCATTACTCTATTCCTCCGACTGTGCCGAGAATTATGCCAGTGATGTCGATGCTCGTGTTCGATTCGCATTGGCAAGTGCCAAGAAAAGTGATTTAATTAGCGATGGGGACCCCATTGTCATTGTCAGTGCCTGGAAGGATGGCGGCGGTTTCACCAACAATGTCCGTGTAGTTTACGCCTTCTTTGAGTCCGACCAAATGGATTGTCTTTTCCGAGCTGATCATAGTCGATCTCGAAAAAATTCAACACTGCAGACCAAATCAGGTAACAAGGCTTAGATGCACAGACTCACATAAAAACTGCCCAATTATGTATCTTTAAAATATCATTAAAAAAAAATATGTAAAATAAAAAGTATATAAAAAAATATTATGTTTGCAAAATAAATATTATGAATAGGGAACATACACATTTTTTTAAAGAAAAGAGTAAATTTGTTACCTTGCAATAAATTAAATTAATTAATTAAAAATTAAATTAATGTCATCTTTACTCTTCTTTGTAACTTATTATATTGTAGACAAGATCCATGTTTGTACACATTTTTGTAATTTTTCTTTATTTGTTATGAATGTTTATGTATAAAACAATAAGTTTTATTTGTGAGTATCACCAAGAATGTTATAAATTATGCCAGTTACAGATGTCAATTTAAAGTGACCAAATGCATTTTTTATGTCAAGTTCTTAACAGTACACATACAAAATTATTATTATTATTTGTTGGGTAAAAACGCATATCAGCTATTTGAATTAAGGTTTTATTTGCTCAATTTTAATGTGTCCATCATACCAAGTTCTTAATCGATGTGAAATATCAGCAAATGTGGGACGTTTAACGGCTTGTTCATGCCAACATTCAATCATAAGCGAATACACGGCAGTTGGACAATTCTCCGGACAAGAGAGTAGCTGTCTCGATCTGATTAAATTAATTACCTCCGGATTGCTGTAGCCACTGTACGGCTGTAAAATATTTGAGATTTAATTAGTTTCTATCAAATAAATATATATATATAAGATATACCTGCATGCCATAACTATAGATTTCCCAAAGTACCACTCCAAATGACCATATATCACTTTCTGTCGTAAACTTTCCATATAAAATTGACTCAGATGGCATCCAACGCACAGGAAGTAATGATTTTGATTGTACTCTAAATAAGAAAAGTTTGATTCGATTAAGCAAAGACATTTTAATGACCATATTCTATAAATACCTATAATAGTCAGAGCTGTAAATATCTCGGGACAATCCGAAATCCGATATTTTTACAACCAGTCCTTCGTTGACCAAACAGTTTCTAGCTGCCAAGTCTCGATGTACATAATGATGTCCTGAGAGATACTCCATGCCTTCACTGATCTGCATCGCTATTTGCAGGAACTCCAATTGCAGTAATGATTTCTTTTCCATTGGTGAGTTAGCGATCAAGAACTCGTGCAAATCCCCGTTGGCCATATACTCAAAAAGCATACAATAGGGTTCTTTGTTTAATATAACTCCTAGTATGCATACAATATTCTGGTGTTTGAGGTCCGATATTAAATCAATCTCACGTCGAAAGTCCTGTTGTGTTTTAACCGATGCATTCTCTTTTAACGCCTTAATGGCAACATTTACTGTTTTCTTATTCAGTTGTCTTAGTTGTCCTTTGTACACTTTTCCTAAAATAACGAATATAATAAATTAATTAAAAATGTATTAGAGTTTTGCAATCATTTAATTGCGATTAAGTTTCTGTTTCAAAACTAGAAAAGCAATAATATATCTGATAAAATCCTATAATATTACCGAAAGCTCCTTCGCCCAATTCTTCAAAAAACTCTACGTCTTGCAGGGTAAAGTGTGGTACTCTCAAAAGTGAATTTTTTTCAATATTCTTAGATGGTCCGCCCAGATGTTCCATGGAACTATTTAAAGGTATTCTGCCCATATCTTGATTTGAGTTAAGCTGCGAATTTCCATAAATATTGTTTCCAGCGTTAGGTGTGTTAATCTGTAAAACAATAAAATTATTAATAGAATCGAAGTCTTTTAGATTTACTAAGATGTTTAAATTTAAAGTATTTTAATGTAGGTTAGTTTAAGTGTGTATTATTGATTCATACTATCTGCATGGGTATAAAAATGCCAATAAATTTAAGAATTATAACAACAGTACTTACGTTTTGTATATTTTTCATTCCTCGAGAGCCCTTTTTTTTAAAGAGCACTAACAATAGTATGAGAATAAAAGCAGCAACTATCAATCCAGATATTGAGATTATGCTCAACCACAGATTATCTGAGCATTTAGGAATTTGGCAAGGTTCTATGTTTCGATCCAATGTTTTATCATCTACAAAGCACCATGGACTCTTCTCCGCACTTCCGGGGTTTCTAAAAATATACAGCATATCCATTATTTTATATGTAGTACATGATAGAAAACAGTAACAATACATTTTTCGATACTATAGTTATTTTACCAGGTAAGGGTATGCTAGGAAACTAACATAATTTAAAATAAATAAAGAAAAAGAAATTTAAAGATTTCTATTCTATAATAAATTTGCCTTTACATTTTACCGTCGAGTTTTTCAAAAAATCAAAAATATATATATAAAAGACCTAATAACATACATACTATCCTATAGGATATTCTGCTTAAGAGTCTAAAAGACAACTTGACAACTTACCTGCAATAGTTTTGTCCTATAAGTTCTGGAAAGTCGGAAATTTCTTTCATTAACCAGGACCATCGTAGACAAGGTTTTCCGGTGATGCTCAGGTTCTTGACGCCCCTGTAACTCGAGCCGTCCTCCCAATAGCAGCTCTCAGTTTCGTCCACTTCAATGGTAATGCCCAATGTGGAGCAATCTTTGTGTTGCGGCAACCTCTGGCACTCTTCGACCCCAACAATGCCAATTACAGGGTGACGCTTCGCAATTGCATACTCCTTTTGGCAAAGTTCGGTCTCTAATAGTTCGCATTCTTCGCGGCAAATGCGTTTTAAATTTTCCGTTTCTTTGGTCGGTGGATATTTGCTGGACACATCCTTGCTGAACACATCGTCATAGAAGATCGACTTCTTTTTCAGAAAGAAATTCTTGCCCTTGGAATCTCTGGAAACAGATCGTTTCCTTCGTGTATCATTTCCACTGTACAAGTTCGTGAACATTGCCAAATTGGCAAAATAGAGTAAGTTGGTTCGTTCAGGGGTTCTACAAATTGGCAGTGAGCTTAAACACAAACTGGGTAATGCATACTTTCGGCAATTGGAATTCATATCTCTAAAACAAAAAAAAGATAGTTTAAGTGACATTCAAATTAACGATGATAGTATATGAACTTACTTGGATTCTTTTATAACGCCGTAAGCGGCTTTAAGTCGTTCCTCCAACTCATTTATTGTCGCATTCGGTGGTATAAATACGTGAGTATTTTCCAAAAACTCTAGGCAAATAGTTCCATTATATAGTTGACAGATGCCAGAGGACTGGTCAATTCTGAAAATAAATAAAAATATAAATATTATTTTCTTAATGTAATTAATGAAAACTAGATATAAAAAATTCTACAGTCGAGCGAATCCGAATTTAATTAATTATTATATTTAAATTTGCGCCACTTTCCATGTGATTTAAATTACCATTTTCGATAACTTCTCCAATTTATCGAAAAAGTAAATTATCTTTAGAGCATTTATCGGTATACTGTTATTTATTTTGTTTACCTACAGCTGATTGATATTAACAGAACATAATAACAGCGCCGGGCGCTTTAATACATACATACGTATGTAAACCGCTAGGCAAAATGCTTATACTCTGTTAATAACAGCGCCTGCGTTTAAAGTTGGAATTTTTTCAAGTGAGGTTTTTAGATTTTTAGCCTCTTAAAAATATGTGATTAAGCCAAAAACAAACAAAAAATAGACGAAATTGACTAAAAAACAGACAGTTTTGGCGCAAAAACGCCAATTGTGGCAACCGTGGCTGGAATTTTCTCAAGTGAGCGGAAGTAGGTTTAAGATAAAAAGATTTTGGAAATGCACATAGCTTTTAATTATTAAACTTACTAATTATAAGATGATGTGTTAATAAATGCATAAGATTATACATAAATGCTTCTTCTGATTATATTGTCCTAAACCAGAGCTACTTGGCTTTTCGCCATTATTTGCAAAAGTTTAGATTTTCTCACAGTCGAGCACTCTCGGCTTTTTAGTCTTTTATAATAGTAATTTATTTTTATGTTTATTAGTTTACAGCACGCAATGGCTCCGGGAGCCCACCGCTGGTTTACAGTATGATTTTACACCATATTTGTATTCTACAATATAATATTAATTTCCATATATGTATTTATATGTATGTACATACCCATAGTTTTCAATTTTTGCATTTTTCGCCCTAACAGCGTTTAGTCTTAGGGCGATGAAGACGATTGTATACACAATGAGGTGATAATGTGTAATGTTCATTTTTTAATCTCTCTTTTGTTAAGTATTTAAATTGTTAGTAAATTTACATTATCAATCACTTTTTAATTTAATTATTTGTGCTCATATTTGATAGTGCTTATCGTAGTTTACACCAAGCAAACATAACGCGAGTGTATGTGTGTATTTATGTATGTGAAAGAATCACTCAAGGGGGTTGCATGTTTTATGCGCAGAACATAATAATAACATTCAACCCCATTTCCTTATGGGCTTTACAGAGTGCCCAGATTTTCGATTTTAAATGTGCATTCAATCTGCTTTATAAATTGTTATTAATTGATCAATTGATCAATTTACGTCGGTGTTTTCCGAAGAAAATCATCAAAAACTTTATTTTTAAACATCGATGAAGGGAAACATCGATAATTCTCCACTCTCCTGATGCGACTATGTCGCGTCTTTTAATAACGGTAATCAGCAAACTGTGTGGCAACGTTGGTTCCTAAAACACGGGGGCAGCCTGATGGTTGCTTGATATCCTTACATGATTATTTTTAAAAATAAACCTTTTCTGATATATTTGTTAATTTTTGTGAATTTATTGTCGAGATTCAAATTTTTGTTTTTGAATTAATCTTACCAATTTTTATCTACCAAGTACAAGCACCCAATACTGATTAAAACGATCTCCTTTATTTTATCTAATTTAAAATTATTTGGTTTTTATTAGATCTATAATTTATTGCTTAATACTTGATTAATGACCGAAACGTAAATAAATGTGAATTTAAACTTCGCGCGTGTCATGTTTAGATCCGGAACTGGCGCTGGAGCTCCCACAAAATTAAGCTAGCGTTGTCCAACACTTTTTGGCAAACAGCTGAATTTTACAGAGAAAAATTAATGTCTGGTAAACAAGTGAGAGCCATTTGAAATGAATAAGTCAATAACGACTAGAGAACAAACTAAAGCTGCAGCTGAAGTTGACTGAGGACACGGATGAAATTAATTATTTTATTTTTCACATGAATGGAAATGAATCAACTTTAGAACCTTCACCCAAATATTCATTACTCCTCCACATTGGGCATTGAAATATTTACATACATTTCCTCTTACCCATAGTCTTCTCTTTCGCACTTTATCATCATAAAACATATTTGTATTTCAATTTATGACGATTTATATTATTTAATTTTTAATGCTTTTGCAGAGTCTTCCTCAGTCGAGTATGCTAGACTGCAGACTTGACGCTTGACCTCCCAATAATTATTCATAATTTACCGAGGGTATTTTAAACGAATTTATGTAAATATTGGGATACCAAATAAAAACAACAGTCAAGAGTTTGAAATCGATTGAAAATGTATACGGCCTTGCATATGTATATATTAACAGTTATTAAATGTGTTACATAATTAGATATACACTAATACAAGATTGATTCGTATGCATCCAATAACCTATTACAAATATCGGCTCACACCAAAATGTACCACATTTCGGTCGCTAATTAAATACATACACACACATTTACAATTTTTAATACTAAATATATAGCTTGGAGACGGGAAATTTAGTAGTTGACACAAGATATACGAGCAGTTGTTGTACATAATAAGTAAACTAAGGTAAAAACAAAGACAAATAAACTATTTACGTAATGTCGGGACAAGACTACAGTTGTTGTTAAATCTAAATTGTTTACAGTTCTTCTGTTGCTTATTTCTTTCATTCTCATTTCTGTTGTTGCCTTTATGCATTTGTTATTTGGTGTTGTTCCAGTTCCTTCTCACCAGCTCTGCTCAAGAATATTGGCTGCTTAACTATTATTTAACAAAGTCGGGATTCTCCTGCAACTTGTCGGAGAACTGCAGCTGATTGTCGATGATTTGGAACAGCACCTCAGGCGCTGGAAAGCGTCCAGTTTGAATTTTGGACCACACCGGCACATCGTTGAGTGAAATCTCAAAAGCGCCCGACGATATGAGCTGACCCTCAATCATGTTGCCCAGAAAGAATATCATCATGCAGGCGTAGATCTTATTCGATTGCAGGTGACTCCACCAGCCCGGCGTGTTAATGCCCAAGCAGGTGAACGGACTCACCGAGCTAACCACGGACACTATTATGATGATTTTCAGTGCGAATATCAGCTTGGAGAGATAATAGTTCAAGCCGGGCGGATCGTAGTTGGCGCCATGAACCTGAATTTGTGGATACTTTTCACCCAGAATGTTTACATAGTCCTCGAAGGCCTTGCGGTAGCCGCACGAATAGCTGTACATGAAATTAATGACATATAATAAAGAGATAATGAGCGTTATCGTTATGCTCCCAAGGGGGTGGGGGGCGGGGGTGCACTCACCAATAAAGAAAAGTCATCGTTGGGGCAACGCTCTGTCCGAATTTGGTAGCCGGTATTTCCTTGCCCTCGAAGGCGAGCGCGTAGCAGGCACACATGCACAGTACTAGCAGTGCTATGTTTCTACCATTTAAAGAGTCCATTTTGTTGGGTTTAGCTATTACAATTTTGATCGAAAACTTAGGAGGAAATACGGCAGCAAGTAGTAAAAATTTATTATTCTTCTTCTTAGTGTTGGGTTGATAATGTGTGAGTGAACACAAAAAAATTGCTCACTAAAGTGAGCAAATGAACATGTTCCTTCCACAACGCTTGAAATCGATATATCGACATGTGAAATACCATTTTATACTATTTTCGTATATATTTAGAAACTATATCGCAATCGACATGTGAAATACCATTTTATACTATTTTCGTATATATTTAGAAACTATATGACAATGTAGCCAAGACCAATTATTGTATAAAGCATAGTATCCAGCACCGCGGAAAATAAAAATAACTGTCAAACTTCATATAAAAAAAACTGTGGCCGAAACTTTTCGTTTATGATTTCGTTGCTTGAGTATCCAGCAACCTTAACGAAATCCACAAATAAATATCGATAATTGGCCTATCGACTGCGTGTGTGGACTGAGAGAACAGCTGATGCACAGCTCAGGAATATATTGTCGACAATTATTTCGCAAGTGTCGATTGAAAAAATGGAAAAAAAAAACTGTGCGCAAAACCAAAAAGTGAGATGAAACTGTTTTTGCAACAATATATTCCGCCACCAACACAATCACTTCATCGTCAGAGTTTATTTTTTAAATTTTTTTTACATTAGTTGAACTTTTAAAATTGGCGCTGTATAAAAAGCACAGCTGTTTTATTTATGTCCCACACACACGAAATAAATAGCAAATTCCTAACATAAAAATTTCGCGGTGCTGGAGACAGGCCTTAAATATTGCGAAAGATATACAAGTGCAATTATTTATAGCAACTTCAATTTGATTTCAAATATGAAGTATCGGTCATGCCGTCTGACCGTGTAGAGGTCTACAGCCCAGATCAGCTGTTGTGACATAACCTCCATCGAAAATGCTGCGCCGAGTAAATAACAATAACAAAACCGCCTAAATATTTATTAAAACTAACGATTTTCATAATTATAGCTACTGCCAAGGGTGCGCCAAGCTGTGCAGCTGCCAAAGCCATCAGTCACCGCAATCAGATTTAACAGTGGCAGCGTTTATGAACCAGATTATCTCGAGGTAATTACGACACAGATTTTTATGCCTCCGCAAAAAGTGTTAATGCGTATATTTAAATGTTGTTGCAGTCGCTCAAGCCAAAGTTCCCGCAATATGAGTGCCTGAATGTGCAGCTAAAGGGCTACGACTATCCGATACTGGAGAGCTACCAGCGCTTCCTGCACAGCGTCGCCGAGTATCTCGATCTGGATGTCTCCGATTGCTATGCGCTGCCCCCGCAGCAGACGCACGTGCAGCGCCTGCGTCCCAACTCGACGGTGATCGAGGCCGACTACAAGTTGACCACATACGAGCGCAATCTGCAGCTCAATAACGTGGATGCACCGACGTATCCGCAATTTCTGCGCATCGCACAAGCGGCACTGCCGGAAGGTGTCCACCTGATTGTCGCCCAGCACACGGATGAGTATGATGAGCGTCGTTATGTGCCCGACAAGGATCTCCTTGATCTGAGGGCGGAACTGGAACGCATGGGCGGTCCCGCACCACAAAAAAAGAAATAACATGGCATGTGTCATTTTTGGCATATGGTCAAACATTAATAGCTAGCTGTAATTTGATTAAATCTGTATAAAATATATATATAGATATACATATAGAAAGAGTCGGAGAGACGAAGAAATATCTAAAAAACGTTCCTATTTAAAGCTTTGCACTAACTGGACGGCAATGGTTACATATGGAAGACACACTCTAGGATCTAAACATTAATTGCACTATGAATGAAATTCGATTAGACGACACCAAAATGAACCACTTTAATGGATGAGGAAGAGCTGCTGGGCGCAGAGGCTTTGCTATTGCTCGATTCCTCCTCTCTGCGCCGCGTTGGCGGTTTGCTCACATCTGCAATGGCATCAAATTTAGTCAATGGAAAGCTGTAAGTGTACAGTCACTCAATAAAGTTTGCATGCACTCTAACTTTGTCAAATTTTTGTATAACCAAAAAAGTTGATGCAGGTTTCTTAAATTAATCTAATATTCACTTAAATTCCTTTTGAATAATACAAACAGTTCTTTAACCCATTAAGTACCCATTAAAAAATTCGAATTTTTGTGAATGTCTACTTTTCCAACTTTTTTTTCGCTCTCAAACGAAAATTTTTTTTAAACAATACTAAATCTGACTCAAAAAAAAAATTTTCAAAAATCTCCACTTAGTATTTTTTATAATTTTTTGAAAATTGCTAAAAAAAAAAGGACTATTTTAACCCCTTTTTCCTCCTTTTCGTACAAAAAGTAGCTTTTTAGCAATTTTCAAAAAATCATAAAAAATACTAGCGAAGGGATTTTTCAAAATTGTTTTCTGCAGTCACTCTTAGAATTATTTTAAAAATTTGCTTGCATCAAAATATTTTTTTTTTTTAAATCGAGGATAAAAGTTGAATTAGTAGACTTACAAAAATTTTAAATTTTTAATGGGTACTTAATGGGTTACAGAAATGTTTGTATCATTTAAAATGAATTTAAGTGAATATAAGATTAATTTAAGAAACCTGCATCAAAACTGTTTTGTTGTACAACAATTTGACAAAGTTTGGGTGCATACAAACTTTATTGAGTGACTGTATATCTCGGCTTACTTGTGGTAATTGGATTGAAATCCTTCAAGTACTCATCGTTGGGATGGCAAAGCGGTAAACTATCAGCCAGCTCCTTGCGGGGATTGGTCAAGTGTCGGGCCGTTGGTCGCGAGTAGCCATTGCGCTTGGGCGGCATTGGTTTCTCCTTGCGAGGAATTTCCTGTTACCAATTACCAAAAGAAGATTGCTATTAAATTGCCGAGTTATTCAAGGAACTAATCCTCTACTTACGGGCACTACGGCCACCTGTATTGTGTCTGAAAACTTGACTTTGTTCTTCTCCGTTGGAGTTGTCTTGACACTGGGCGTCGTTGCGGAGGATTCGCCATTGAGTTGGGCCGGTGCAGCATTCGATAAGATGGAGGCTGTTGGCTTCTTGAGCAGCAAACGCTTTTGATAATCCTCATTGCTGAGCGTGGGCAGCATAGCGGGTATGTTCCCAGAAACCAGTGGATGCTGATAGTACTTGGGCTGATACGGAGGAACAGACTGCGTCAGCTGATCACCAAAAGATGTCGTGACCTGTTGACGCTGTGCCGGACTGCTGGCCATGGGCAAACCCACTGTCTGATCCGGCACATCCTGTGACCAGCCATTGCCTGCCATTAGTGAGCCATTGAAATCCTTCTTGGCAACTTGGCTGCCACTTTTCTGAGCCAGTGCCACCAGCGACGTGGCTGTGGAGGCGCTACTCAGCTTGGATGTCCTCAGCTCGGGCAAAGGCGGTCGCAGTTCAGGCTTCGGGATATTGATCTTGATCATCTCGGCATTGAATATCTTGGACTTGAATGAGGGCAAGGGTGGCACATAGTTTTTCAGGGCTTGCTGACTTGGCGACTGTGAGTAGCTGGACTGCGAGCAGGCGGAATCCGGGCGTAGATCGCTGGCTAAACTTAAACTCAGATTGCCATTGACGTGATCCTCTCCGTGGATTATGGCTGCGGCCTGGCTAAATGCGGCTTGGGCGAATTCGCTTAAGCTGGCAATGCACTTGGTCAAATTGTACAGATCCATGAACAAATCGTAGTCCGCAATGTCCTGGGCAATCTCGAATGCCTCGTTGAATAGATTTTTGCTGTGGCAGAAATTAACTTGAATTAGATTAAATGCATATGGGTATTTCCAGGATCGAGATCCATTTTATCAACACTATTTTTTATTGTAAAAGAAAAGCTTTGAAGACTAGTCGTTTTCGAATTATTTATAGAAAACAATGGATCACGAACGCGAAGAAAAATGGAACTCATTTTTGACCTCATCTTGACCAATGTGAAATTCTGCGAAATGTGGCGAGTAATTTGCAAGAAAATACTCTTAAGCCACAATAAAATAATGTAGTTTTCCATTTTAGAAATAATTTTGATATGTTACTATCATTTTTTTCTTTTAGAAGTTTAATTAGTAATTTGTAACGCGACATCTCGAACGTGTCAAGATTTCCACCTAGTTGGTTCATCAAATTTGATTTGATATATCGAAAACTTGTTTACAATTAAACTTTCAATATATTTCTATGTATTAAAATGGTTTATGCTACAATCTTACTTAGTGTAATCTTCCGATTACAAATGGTCCATTTTGGAAGTAATTTTTTAAGAAAAAGGGCAAATAATTAGAAAAAGTGAATTTATTCCAATGTAGAATCTGCTTGTTCACCCTAGTGAATTTATTCTAGTGTATATTGCTTAAATAAATAACTTGTATACATTTTAAGGAAGAAAATTTTACAAGATATGAGTTTTTGATAATTTTGACGTTTTTGGACGAGGTAATGACCACATATTGTTCATATTGACTTACCGCAACAAGAAGAAACAGAATCGTCTCTTAAGATCATAGACCTGATCGCTGAACTCATCCTTGGTGTCCTCGGAGAGCGTGCTGGCAAAGGTTCTGAGAGCTCTGGCCATCAGATCGAAACGCGCCCTGCGCTGATCGCCGGCAAAGAACACATAGTTGGCAATCTTGTGGAGCGTTATCAGGCACATCGCTCCATACGTCTCCCAGTTGAGGGAGGCCAGCACGTTGACCGCTCTCTCCGGCTGCTGCAGCCTCAGATACTTGTCCGCAATCACATCCGCCGTCAGCCCGGAGTTGTGGATGTCACCGCGCATCCCAGCGCCGCCAAAGATGCGCATGCAAGCCAATGGACCCTGATCGTATAGCAAGAGCAGCAGACAATCCGTTTGGGCATAGGTGTGCGTAAAACTCGTCAGATCCGGTTTACGGCTGAAGGCAATGCTGAGCAGCGTTGGCTGCGATGCAAAATAGTGCGATAGATCCAACAGACTCAAGGGGGTGACGCTCTCACTTAGCAGCTGGTTACCAATTGGCGCCAGCGCCAAATCAAAGCATTGCAGCACCGAACGCTCGTTGGAAACGCAGAGCAGCGCCGAGTCGCAATGCCAGGCACATTGGGTGGGCACAATCTCAATTTGATTGACATATTTGGTCGTCTGCAGCACGAGATCGTGTAGACAAATGTTGCGATCGACGCTGCCCAGAAAGAGCTTCTCCTGATCGGGACTAAAGGCAAAGGAGCAGATCTGTGTGCCCATCGCAATCGAGGTGATTGCCGTGCGCTGCATTTTGCCGGTGGTCAGTTCATAGGAGCAAATCTCCGCACTGATGTCGCCCTTGCGTGACACCTTCTGTTCCAGCGTTATGATTTGATTCTCCGAGCTGCGCAGAAAGTCCACGCACAACGGATCATTCTCGGACCAACAATAGGCCATGGATTCCAACTGCAAGCTGAATGGGAATTAATAATGATTATAATGAATGAATTGCAAGCATTCCATTAGCATCTAATTACCCCTTGATCTTGAAGATGTGAATGTTGGCACGATCCTGATCGCGTATTGTGGGTCGCCATGGATACACCTCGTTCTGGGAGGATTGTGTCCAGACCACAAACAGATCGAAGCTGCCATTAACGGTTAGATGGCGTGCCAACTTACGCTCCGATGCGGCGCCCGGAATGATGACATGAAATATACGCGGTTCCATGTTGGCAATCTTCTCCGGCCCCAGCGGTCGGAGATTGGGACGCTGCAAATGCACCACCGTCAGTTGGTTGGTATTGTAGGCCAAGACGATGTGGGAACGTGTAAAAAATGCTGCTGCCAAGTAAAAAAAATAAAATAGAAACGACAAAGTGCATAAACAAAACATGAAAGCGCGAGCACAGATTAATTAAAAATTACAATAATTGCATGTGCAATGTGTGTGTGTGTGTGTGTGTGTTGTTTGTGTTGCTGTTGTTGGTGGTTGTGGGAAAGTGGCCAAGTCGTTATAAATGTAAATTTCTCCAACGGAGCCAACACACACACACACACACGCACACTCAATCGAATGGAATCCAACTCACCATCGGTAATAACCTCGGCGGCCAGTTTGCCCACCAGATACTTATCAAATACCATGCGCCGTATATCGCCCGTATAGATGTCCACACAGATGTGCGCGATGCAGCCATTGTCGAAGAGGAGCAGCACCTGGGCCGCATCCTGCCACTCGGAATGCACCATTTTGTGTGTACGCAACAGATCCTCCAGCTTCTTTAGATTATCCTTCAGGCGTCCGGCCGCCTTGCGGCTGTTCTTCAGCACGGCCAGGCCATTGCGACGCTCCGTGTAGTCGCGCTTCGCCACCGCCGTTGTTGGCTCCTGGGACACCTCGCGCTGTCGCAGGTAACGAAAGGCTCCAAAATCGCTGCTCTTGATGCGCACCTCATCGCGCAGCGTTGTCCAGAAGTGCAGCTCGCTGAGCAGCATCTCTCTCTCTCTGACTCTCTAGCTCACTTGTCAATCGCTAATCAACGCATTGCAAATTGGAATACAAATGACCATTGAAATGGGAGTGGGCTTTAAAAACGGGGTTGACAATCGGACAGACGGATTGAGATTGAGTCCAAGCAAGTGGCGCATGCGCAGGCGCAACGTTCGATACACAAAACTGCGCACTTTAACGTACACTTAATCGTAGCCACTTAATATAGACGTATTTTGTTGTTTTTCTAATGGTTTCACTTGATTTTATTGGAATAAACCAGACGCATTGTAAACGTAAACACTGAAAATTCGAGTTTTAGCGATGACAGTGACGTGATCACTTGTTGCTGCTGGGCCAGTGTTGCTCACATAAGCCAGATTCTGATTAAAAAAAAGCTAAAACAAGCTTAATATACAAAATAAATTCAAATGCAAGAAGACATACAAAATCATTGTTTTTATTTTAATTATATGCAAAATATGCTGGATTTCTGGCTATAACTTATTTGCAAATTTTAAAAGCTAATTTTAGATATGCTATATCTAGCCTGAAATAAGCTAATCTGGCAACACTGCTGCTGGCCCCGGTGCGATTCGATACAAGTTATCGCACAGCTATCGATTTACAGTGTGACCGTCAGCGTACACAATGCAATTTGTGCCGCCAAAATTTAAAATTGCGGATAATAGTTGCATATTGCAAAAGTCTGCAATGACCGTAATTCGCAAATTATTCAAAGAATTTCTAGTCAATTTAATTTGTAGCCTTTAATTGAGATTGGCAAATAAGCGGCCTCTCAATGGCAAGTAAAATAATAGTGGACTATGCTCGAGGCTTCGCAGACATTGGGCAGATAAGATTAAATGCGCCACCCTTGGAGATTGACCGACTAATACATATCTTGGTAATAAACAAGGTATATTTTTAAACAAAAAAATGTATTTATTGATTTCACCATTCAATTAGATTGTTATCAAATATTCACAGTACTTTTCTTTCGTTCTTTGCTCGTTATCAATTAAACACGATTAAAGGCACTATAAAATATAGTGGCATCATTATAATCAACTAGTTAATGCACTAAATAAACAGCAACGTATCCGATAGTATTAATGATAGACTAATTAATAATAGTAACTAAAATATATATCGCATTTGAGAAAACTTAACACAACATTACGTATACGCTGTGTAGTGCATACCGATTTTAAGTAAGTGTATGAATTAATTAATTACATATAGATAGATAAATTGATAGATAGTTATATATATGGCGGCATCGATATGAACAATGGATTTGCGCGCCTAATGACTGCGACCACAGGATTTATCAGTATATCCTGCGGATAAATTAGTTCAGATTGTGCTTAAAAATAAGAACTAAAAAGGCAACTTAAAAGGGAACTTCTCTTATATACATACAACATATTCCGAGCGCTCTTTTTCGAACATTCTTTCTCATCTACAATATACACCATAAATATTAAAAGTATACTTAATTTCTATTTACAAGCGAAGAATGTACATCAAAATATCAACCACATTTTATTTGTTACTTTATAGCTTTAACTAATTAGCCTTTTTTTTTAAATTTTGATAACGTTTCAGAATCATCTCAACATAAGTGAAGTAATTTTCAGTTTTCTTCTCTGTTTTTTTTAAACAAGTTTTTCATCTGTTTTTCAGCTTTTTATGTTTGTTTACATTTTTTTTTTTTTTTTGGCCGTGACAAAAATAATTACTACAGTTTTGCAATTTAAAAAATAGAAAATAATTGGTGCGTTCAACGTTTAACGTCTCAAGTCTCTCGCGTTCGTTGCCTTAGTAGCTAAATAAACGAAGTTTGCGCTCGTTGGTTAAATCGTCTAGAAAACCACATTAAAATTAATATTGTTACATATTACAATTACAATAAGTTGCAGCAGTCGCGTCTATATATGCACAGATTGGGTTCCTCGCTGTTAACTAGTCCGATGCGGGGCGGGGTTTAATAGGCGTGGCATTTGGTTTTCTATTTTCCTTCAAAAATCGTAAAACTCATTCGACTTGTTGTTGAAACGCCGTGTTAATACATAAACAACCGCCTCATAGGTGGCCATCATTATCGCCGTGTTGGGTATCTGCCGCACCAACTGAGTGGCCAAGCCTCTGCGGGAAAGAAATGTCAATTCAATAATTAGTTCAAGCAAGCAACTATTATTTTAAATGATCGTTTTAAGTGCTGATGAACCTTACGCGACTCAGTTTCAGGTGATAATGAAATTATTTAAACAAATAGATACGAAATGCGTCGCAAAAGATTTCTTTATAATACTTAAATATAGATGAGCAAAAATCGTGGGTGCTTCGTTATGATAACAAATTAGCATTCGACAAAAAAAAGCAATCGCTTAAAATATAAATAATTTTTTGGCAAGTATTATTTATCACGTTCGTGATCATGACGATAGAGGTTGATTTAAAATGGAGATGCCGCGAGGCGCAGCCAACTTAACTACTGAATTTTGGCAACAGTGTCAGAGAATAAAGGCGATTTTAAATAATAAAATATATTTATAAAAGTATATTTTTGGGAAGCACCGGGAAGGGGTAATCCCAGACATATCAAGGGTCAGGTGGGGTTTCTTAATGTTAATCTCATGTTTAAATTGTGTGTTAAATCTAATAAAAAAGGGGAATTTCTTCCAGAGATTTACACAGCATGATCTCCTATTTGAATGAGCTAAAACCCACCTGTAAAGTCCAGCGCGTCCTTCCTCCTTCCACACGGTGTGCAGCGTTTGCCAGAATGAGTTGTACTTGTTGCCCTCCTCACGCAATCGCGTTCGTGCCACCTCATGTGGATACGCAATGCAGGAGGCAATTGTCTTGGACACAGCGCCAGCTATCATAAACTCTAGGAAATCCCGTGAGCTCTTTGTATCTGTGTTGCGTTGATTTCGCTGCTCCAACTGAAAGAACAACATTAATCATTATTTTGATAGGATACCAAGTTTACTGTTGAAAGTTTAAATTTAAAAGGTGCTTACCAGCTTGGATTTGATGAACTCGTAAATGACAAAGTGCACCATTGTCTCGCAGATGCCAAAATAGCTAGCCGTGATGCCCTTGTAGAATGCCGCAATGCCGCCCTGGGCGTAAACCCGTTCAATGCACTGTCGCACCGTCATCTGCACCTTGGAGTTGTAGTCCAGTTGCAGGCGCGTCTTCACAAACCAAATGGGATTCGTCGCTGTCGATGACACAAAGCCGGCACTTGCTGCACTCATAATGTGCACCAGCGGCGAATCACGCTCAACGAAACTGGGATGAGACCATATGAGATAGTTGTCATTGATGTTTCGCCATATTGCCATATTTACTTACCCCAAACTGTTGAGTGTGGTTTTTGTTTGTGAATAGGCGCAAAAGTAAATGGCACGTGAAGGCGCCACGCCCACAAGATTTGGACCCAGTCCTTTGAAAAGTGCGCGGGGACCCTCATTTTGAACAATGTGTCTACATAAAGAATGTGCAATACATATAGAAAGTTGACATTTGTATAAGGAAAATGTTGAAACAATACATTTTTGAAATTCCAATGTGGCAAAATGTTCCGGACTTGAATTTGGTTAAATTTTAGTCATATAACTGATTGATATTCAACATATCCAGAAAACTTGCAAGTAGTAAATCAGTTATTATGTCTGATGGGAGGGGGGTTTCCAATTTGGATTCGAACTGGAAAAACAGTACAGCAATAGCACATGAATGCCCCTAATACATACTATGTAGTACCGATATCAACTATGAATATTTAAGCGTAAGCTTTAAATCTCGATTGTTTTCGACTTACCGCAGACATTGAACAATGCTCATGGACTTTGAGGTGGTCGACGAGATGCCGCAATGGGAAATGGCCATAATCTGTAAGATAAAATCAAAATGATTGTCAATAAATGTTTTTATTAAAATTATGAATCAATAAAGCAATGATCATGAAGTGTTGCTGTTGTTTGTCATGGCAAAATGAACATGATCAGTAATTAGGAGTAAATAAAGAATTTGGTACTACCCTACGCACACCCCCAATCACCTGTGGCTGTGATCTGTTACGTAATATCGTTGTGCTTAGCTTACGTCGTTGTTCCGGCCGCAGCAGCTCGGAGGCGCCGCCATTCGCCGGTCCGCCAGCGGGTTCAACAATTCGCGCTGACGGCGCCTGAAACGCCGTTGAGCTCTGTAGACGGGTCTTGACCACCTCCAGGGGACATGTTACCACCGCACCAACTGTGCCCGCCGATCTGCAAAGAGCAAAATCAAAAACAAACAAATCACATCGCATCGTTTGACACATTGTCTAAAAATACTCGAAGGGAAAACAAAAAATAAATTTTCATTTTCGAAATTCGAACAAATAACGTGAAGTGGCGCAAGTGTGAAAATGTCGAAATATTAAGTATATCTTAAAAATAAAACCTATTTGGCAATTCACCATTAAAATGTGCAATAATTTTTTCATTTTTCCATAGCTTCGATTTTAGTTTAAACAAATTTATCGTTTCCATATGAAAATTAAATGAATTGCGCACGAATGAAAAGCAAACCACTTATTGGGAATCAATTGGAAAGTATTTTTGAAGGGGCTAGATGCATTTGTAAATCAATTTAATTTGTGACTCAAGAAATTGTTTACAGATTCGCCAATTTTCAAGAATTGTTCTCTAGGCATTTTACATCGTTTCTGTTACCCATTAAATGAGCAGCAATCGAATAAGTAATAATACCGTTTGGTTAAAAGTTTTTGCCTGCCTGTTGTATGATCTCATCTCAGAGATTTTGAGAGCTTGACTAACCAAAATTTACAAAATGAAAAAAAGTCTAACTGAATTTATATACTTCGTATAATTATCAGAATAGTAGTATATTATTGTAGTATATTATCATTGTTACATTTATACAGTTGCATTCTGATATATATTTAAAATGGATATCTCATCTTATCTCTTAATGGGTATATACTTGTCGAGCACTAAAAAGTTTAATAAATTGCTGATATCACAACTAAAACATATGCTTTCATAGTGTTGTGAATTTACATATTTTCATTCTAATTGGCCCAGACCTTGGTTAACAAAGACACTAATCAATTTTTTATTGGTTATGACCAAAACCTGTGATAAAAAACATTCATATCTTTATCATAGCTTTTCGGTCTGTAAATGAAGCTCAAATTGTAAATTGATTCTAATAATTAACGCTTGGCAACCAAAGAAAACGTGATATTTCCTCTATAATTTCTGCAATATATAAAGATATAAATATCCATAAATATGTATACAATATGTACAATTGTATTTCAGACACACAATAGTCCTTATGTAAGAGATAAAGGAAAACTCTTTTCGTTCTTTGCACTTTCATAAATTAATAAATTAAAGCGCATGTTTGATCGATGACAACCAAACAAAGAGAAGCAAAATAATACTCAATGAGTGACACGAAAATCACCAGAAATGCACAGAAATGAATGTACACTGCGAAAAACAAGCTGTTCATTCTGAAAACTTGCAATTCAGTTGTCATTGGAGATGAATATAAAAATAAAGGGTAATCTCATTTTAAAAAATTTTCTGCTTCTCAAGAACATTCAATTTAAATAAAGAAAATTTTAAAAAATATATTTAAAAATAAACATAAAATCATACATTAAGTTTTAAAGAATTCTTAATAGGGATACATTCTGAGAACTGAATACACATTAGGGTAAAAACATTCTACAAAAAATATTTCTACGAATAGAAAGATTTTCTTTAATTAAAATCAGATTAATCAGTTTTCACAGTTATCCTAACAATCCTAGCAACAAATGTTGAGCCAATAATTTTCTTTTTAATTTTAGATACCAAAGGCCATTAAATTTTAATTAATATTTTAATTTAATTATGTGTTTCCTCAATCTTAATTTTAAATGAATTGTTGTGTCGGCTGCTTTTGGCCTGACAATAAATAAATTAATTAAAGCGAAAGTTTGATCGATGAAAACAAAACAAAGAGAAAAAAAATAATATTCAATGAGTGACACGAAAATTCCCAGAAAAGTACAACCAAAAGTATGCACAGAAAACACGCAATTCAATTGTCATCCAAGATGAAAATATGCAACTAAGATTATCTCATTTTAAAAACGTTTACAGCTGTTCAAAAATATTTAATTTAACTGAAGAAATTATTAAAAAATATATTTTTTAACTAACATTAAAGCATAGATTAATTTTTAAAGAATTAATCATAGAGATAGACATTCTGAGGAACTGATTACACATTAGGGTAAGTACATTCTACAAAAAATCTTTCTACGAACACAAAGTATTTCTTGAATTAAAATCAGATTAAATAGTCAGCATTGTTCGCTTATATGCAATTAATCTGTATTGATGGTTTGAAAATAGCGTCCAGTTGGCGCAGCGAAACTAGTAAACAATTTCACAAATCCATACAAGATTGCAGCAGGGCCAACTGAGAACCGGTTTGAGCCGGCATCGCTTTGACCCCAGCATTGATAACCTGAGCCTAGGATTCATCAGCTTATCATTAGCTATTAGCTTATCAGCAAGACCGCCATGCCACGTTGAGGTTTGACTTTAAAGTACTACGTATTTATGTGAAATACTTAAAGATGCTGGAGATTCAATTGAAATCTGGTATTTGTACATGACATAATTGCTTTAGAAACCGGTAAGAGCAAATTGAACACGCCACATGTGTCTGGAATTTGTTTGCTTTCCTCTCATTTCACTGACCTCCGAATGCGCTACAATCCAAATTATATTAAGCCAATAGAATTAATAAATTAACAAGAGAGCCGTTCAGTATTGGATTTCATCATTAGCATATTGAGAATTGTCACATCCGTAGCGAGAATTAAAGCAGAGCAGACAGATGGACAAACATGAATGTATTATTTACGAATGACGTTGGGGAATTGCCAGACAATGAAATTAATCAGCTTTTGGGTTCATCAAATGCGAATCATACAATTTTATTTGCAAATAAATTGTAGAAACGAAATAAATCATATGCGTTTATTTATACATGTTTAAAATGCCATAAAATGTTTGGGAAATGCATTCGAATGCGGAACATTGCCAAAGTACAACGTGTATCTATAGAGTCAACTCAATGGCCTTTGTGTATTATAAACTCAACCGGTTAATGGTCGATTTAGCTGTTTTTTGACTGAATCGCATCGTATTCGTAATACGCCACACGCGCCAGATAAGAATGGAAAATTTGGCAGACTACAAAAAAAAAAAAATGAGAAAAGAAAGAAGAAAGAACAAGAAGCAAATGAACCTCTCAGGTGGTGTTTGGTTGTCCATTTTGGGTGCGTCATATTTGGTAGCGACTTTTACTCCCGCGGAAATTGCGACATTTGATAATTGTGCCATTGGTGGGCAAATCTTATCAGCACATTTTGTTTGACATTTCGCAGACTTTAAAAGAATTTATTATCAATGAAGGTCTGTGTTTTACTTTGTTGTGACTAAAGTGAATTAAAGGGTAAATCTGATTTTAAATAAGTCAATAAAGCCTTAACTTATCATGATATATTTAATGAAATGATGAAAATTTCAAAAAGTACCTGTGAGGTATCTTTCAGTCGAGTACTCTCTTCTAAATTTCTTTCACTTGTTGAATTTTGCTTAGATTACGTTATCAATGGAAAGTTTTGCACACTTTTTGATATATGGGTCAAAGAGTGGAATGCAAGAATATTGAGTCAATAAGTTTTGCATATTAGATTCTTACATTGACCATGATTCACTTACTATATAAACTAAACATTTTCTTATTCATTGAACTTGGCACGAGACCTCCTATTTTTATAGATACATATACTACTTATATACTATGCCTATTATTTTGTAAATAAAATTGTCATCTTCTGTCTACCACTCAGAACTTGTTTATTTAATGAGCCAAACGAATGTAGGTGTATATATTGTATATATATTTATGTATACAAATGGATTCTACACATCGAATGATACAAAACGTGTGCCCTTGACACAATTTTTAAACAAATCTTCAAATTTGTCGCCTTCAAACTGAGCAAGATATATCCTGATTTCAATACCCTTAGTCAAAGATCGTATGAGTCTTTTTGAAGAAAGACATGGAGATAGAAGAGGCAAAGAAATATTTCTGGAAATACTGCCTACGTGCGTAAAGACATGCAAGCGATTTCATAAAGAAACCTGGTTGACCAAAAAGATACACGGACAAAGTGACAATAAAAAGATAGAAATGTATCTGATGGTTGCATGTCTGCTTCCCCGTCCCTCCAATCAACAATTTCAATGCACCGAGTGCTGGTCTATAAATAGATCTAGTTGAGCTATTTAATCTTATATAACGTGTGGCATTGTTGTTTATGTTCGCACGTCAATGTTTGCACCGGTAGCTCGCTCTCTCTCTCTCTCTCTCTCTCTCTCTCCCTCTAGCTCTCTCTCTCTATTAATGCATCTTATTAGGAATGTTGTTATTGCGGTTGCAGTCGCCTTCAAATGAGTCAATGTGCCAGAAAGAGTTTGTTTGCCCCCTACAACTACAACGGCGACAAAACCAAAACAAATCGAAGACCAGACCAGGTCGACTTTGCCTTTGTTGATTTCATGAAATAAAAGCAAAAGTTTTACAACATCAGCCAATGACAACAACAACAAAGGCCGTTTAACGTGGTGTTTAAATTTAGCAAATCTTGTGTTGTATATTAATATTATGATTAAGACATCTGAGAAACTTTTTAAAACCATGCTCTGTAAAATAACAGTTGTCAAAAATCGCATGACTGTAAGATAACATAATTTTCAAGCTTTTAAAACCATTGGTATGTTTTCATATACCTCCAATGTTAAAGATGTATTTCTATGCCAGAATGAATATATTTGATTGACTGTCATTTGGATACAACTATAGATACTTTTCTTTACTGCGCAGTTATATATGTATACCCTATACAAATTTGCTGATTAGAGAGCATAATCAACAAGATTATTGTGAGTGACAGTCAAAAATAGCTCTTTAAAAGAACAAAATAGAATTGAGCCGTGCAATGCGTGACAAAGCATGCCCCATCAAAATGTATTCTCTCATAAAAATATACTCTTTAAATGCAACACCGTAGATACTTAAGGTTCAGATACAAATTGCATAGTATAGTCTTCGTATGTTCTCGTACAGACAGGCAATTTGTCTGTTGCAATTTGTATTGTAGCGTGTATTTCACAATCTTATTGAAAGGCACTTCTTGGATGCCTGTCAGTTTGTTTATGTATCTATACATATATATATATGTACATATGTATATGTATTTGCGTTTTATCTATTTATGTGGACAGTTGCAAGGTTGTTATTCCACACCGGCAAATGATAGTAACGTGTGTAAACACGAGATACCGCAGAAATACTTAGGAATAGATAAGTCTTAAACAAATACGAACATACATTGTTCTACACAGTTGGATAATCAGCTCAGGTTCCCGTCTCAAGAGGGGGGAAGGCAGTTGTTTTTAGTGCTTTCAAAAACAATACAATGTGCAACGTGATTCCATTCGTTCTTTGACTTTGTTGTTTTCAAAAAGGGCACAAATCCCCACTAACATACACACTTACATAGTATGTATAAAACGAATGCCAACTGCAGATAGTTCTTATTAATATCATGCCGGCCGGCCGGCAAATTGTTTTTTAGCTTTCTGTTTGCATAACAAAAGTCCGCAAATTGAAAGTAATCGACTTCTGGATACCCTCTGTTCACAACGCTAACATAGCCAAATAATAAGTCAAAACTACTTGCTTAAAAGCATATCGATTTTCTAATTTTCCAAGACTAATGTCTTCAAAGCTTGAGACTGAATAAAACTCTTTTTAGATAGAGATTTCAAATTAAAATATACAACTATCCTTAGGTTTTCAAATTTCTTGCTTTTAAATTGTTTTTTTTTTTAGTAAAAGGGTTTTGTCTTTAACTTGAACTTGATTAATTCAAGCATATAATTACTTTGAGCTTATTGTTTTCATATGTTTTTCAACTTATCCATAGATATACACTTTTCATTTTCTATATCTTGAGGTGTACAATCAACGATCTTGCCCAAGGACAAACTAATTTACGCTCGGGGCATTGTGAAATTGCCCCACTTTGCACTGTCGCTGTTATTGCAATTCTGCTGTAGTTGTTGCTTATTTGTTCACTCACACTCACTCTGGGCATTACGATAGTCCAAGTTGTTTACAAAGCTGTTGAATACAATTAAAAAAAGGTCGGCCCTATTAAACTTTAGTTACATTACACGCAATAAGAGAGGCTCGACTCACAAAGTTATTTACACGAAATGTGACCCGTTAATTCGCTATATAAATACAAACAAAATAAAACCGGATTTAGAGTAACTAAAGTCAACTGAAAGCTGATATGCCGCCGTACTGCGATGTAGGGTGCGTGATAAAAACAAAAACAATCACGAAAGCAGGAGGCAAATAAATAAAAGTGCAATTCTAAAAATAGCAACGTCAAACGAGCAGCAATAACATTACAATTGAAGCTTTTTATTCCAAAATCAAATTAAACATTGCCGTTGACAAATGATTTATGTGGGGATAGTGAAAAAAAAACGTATTTATTTTTTTTTAACTTATTAAACAAGTTTATGAAAAAGTTTCTTTCTTTCTGCAACAAATACCACACATTAAATAAATAAATGGCAAACACAGAAAGCATTTTTTAAAAGCATTCTTTTTAGTTATATTTTTAATTTTGAAGCTAGAATTTTGACAATTTTACAGTAGTTTTTGTTATATTTTTGTCGAATTTCGGATTTTTAATTAAGAATTGGCTAAACCAACATTTATTGAAATGTTCTTTAATTTACCTAGTTTATAATAATTTAGGAACTAAAACAAATTTATATTTAAATTGCGCACGCCAGCCATGTTTAGAACCGGAACCGGTCTTTCAAAATAAGTTCAAATTGTGCAAAAGGTGTGCTCAAGAGAGCACAACGTATTAAAGAGAGAGAAAGGGAGCGCCACAGAGAGCTTTACGATCTTTTTCTTCTTCTTTCGTCGCAATGTTTTGCTTTGTTTTTGTGTGCATGTTTTCCGTCTGACGGTTTTAATTGACGACTTCGTGTGACGTTTATCACGAATTATTTTTGCGCAGCGTGGGACGCGCCCGTTACCCCAAAATAAACTGAGCACGTGAACGATGCGTGATTTCTTTCTACAGATGATTTTTATCTGCATACATCAAATGTGTGTGTGTGTATGTGCTTGAGTTGTTTTGCTGTTTGTCAGCTTTTCTTTTTATTTTGTTTTGTTTGCTTTTTTGGCGCCATTGCCAACTTTCCCAACTGCAACGGTTCATACTATGTGCAACTAACTAACTAATCGCAATTGCGACGTTGCGTTTGCTCAAATCAAGATTCCAACTAAAACCGGTTTCTAGTTTGCCGATGGAGAGAGAGATAAGACGCAATAAACAACAACACAACATTAGTACTTACCCGCCGGCTATCAAATGTATCAAAGTATCACGATTTTGCGACATAATCAAGTTGATTTTTGTCTTTGCCTTTCGGATGCACTCTCCAATAAGATTGATTAATTAACGCGCACTTGAATTTTTTGGATCAATTTCTGCGCTGCGATTCTAGCGCATCTGTTTGTGGGCTGCTGGGGGGTTGGGGGGGAGCGGCTCTATTCCCGGCGGCAACGGCCGCTACACCGCAATGGAAATTTTTATTCTCGCTCTTTTTGTTCTTCGTTTTCTTTTTGCATAAGCAAGTTATGTGAGTACAAAAGAAAATGTATGTTGTTGCTGTTGTTGTTGTCAGTGTTGTTGTTGCCTTCAGTTGTTCTTATTATTTTGGCGCTTACAATTGTCAAGCGTTATGCAACTATTTGAACAAATCTCTCTGATTTCTTTTCAAACACTGAATTATGATAATACTGCGCACTGCAGTTTCTTAACGTTTGCCTCTCTTAAAAATAAAAAATGCACTTTATCGATTTATTTTGTTTTGTTTTAACTAATTGTTACGCTCCACGAGAACTTGATGAATATTTTTGTGCTTCTTTCGGCGAATTCAGAAATCACAGCGAAATCACGTCCACTCTATTTGGTTTCACAACGTTGACTGAACACGAACGAACTTGCAGCTGATGCGGCGACGTGAGCTGCGCGCTCGCTTGCTCCCAACGCAAAACGCTCTGCTCTACTCTAAATTGCAACTTTGTTTTTTTGATATTTTTTAAAAACGATTATTTTAGGTTGGAGTCCATATTTATTTTTATTTAATAAAATAATCACTAGATTAAGAAGAAAATGTGAAATACTTTTGAAATATGTGTTATTGCTTTAGGTATTTGTGAACGAAATATTTTTAATTTAATACAATGCAAAAATATCATGAGCTGCAAAAAAAAGTTTTGGTTCTTTTTTAAGTCAATTTGGCTCATTTTTTGTTTGTTTTTGGCTAAGTGGCAACCGTGGCTACAACAGAGACATAACAGAAACAGCTGTTTTGTGGTACTTATCGATTCAACATGTGCTTACGATATTATTGCGAATTAAAATGTTTCTCGTTAGTCGTGCGATAATTTTACTTTGGCTATCGATGTATTGTTCAATGCTTGTGCATGCGTTTTGAATTATGATTTTCATCGATTGAATGGGCGGTAACACTGTCATCAAAAATCCCGCCACATTTTTATTTTTAGTTAAAGTTTTTTGAATGCTTGTCAAACAGTCACAAACAGCTGTTGAGCTGTTGATTAATTATAAACATTAATAATTTTCATCAGACAGAAAGTAGTTTAGTCACTTGTATTTACAAATGCAAATAATAATAACAAAACTAATATCGAATTGTCGTCATCTCCCCTACATGAATATGTAATGGACAAATATTTAATTCATGATGTTTGTGTCGTTAAATAAACATGTCCCCAATTGTGCAATTGAAAATAACTCTAATTGCCAACTGGCAAGTCAAGGTCAATGTTTTTGGGGTGTCGCACAGTGGCACGTGTGTGTCGGTCGCACAGTGTCCCCAAAGTGCGCAGCTGTTGTCGCTGTCAAATGCTTTTGAATAAATAAAAATTACATTGTATCACAACAATAATGAAAAACTGTACTTTGTTTTTGTTGTTGTTTGGCTTGCGGTTTGATTTATGCATATGCAATATGTAATATGTATACGTATAATATAAATTAAATAAAATAGCCGATACAACAGACATGCAATCCCTGACCCTGACATTAAACAGGACTTGGCCCCGGTTTGCCGGTTTGGCTTTAATGCGCTGTCGAAACACGTGCCACAGTCATGCACGTTTGACCACACTCGTTCACTCTCAGTCACTCGCCATGAAGTTCAACAGTTTTCTGTTGAAACAATAGGCAGCGATTTCCTTCGTCTCTCCCGGCCAACGTTACGTATGAGTAATCCGGCAAATGGCAACGACAACGGCAACGACAACTATAGCAATTGCTGCTAAACTAAGGCTAATTAAAGGACAGCGGCAGCAAACTCCATACCAGGCCTAAAGCTCGACCTTGGTCGCCAAGTTGACTCTGGCCACAATGCCTGTAACGTACAGTATGTCAAGTAATTGCTTTGACAAAATTCACTTTTATTATTATTATGAAGAGTTAAAACCAGGGATTAAAATCGAAACGAATATCGGTTTCAGTTACAGTTTCGGTTATGTTCGCATTTAGATTTTCGGTTATCGGTTACGCAAAATCTTGTAATGAAGACATTTCTTCCTTAATGTTTTATTCACACATTTAATTCACATATTCTTCAGTTTAATGTAGTTTAGTCAAATTTGATCAATTTTAATATTTAATTTAACAAATTTATTTTATTTGCACTGTTATTCAGTGCTTTGAAATTTCGATCATGAATATCACAAATAAAAATTCAAAGTTAAGCAAATGGATGATAAAATCAAAAGTCAATATTAAAATATAAAAATAATTTTTTTTTTTATGTATGAAGAACCGAAATTAACTCTTATAAATGAAACGATTTCTAATCGGTAATTTAGATTTAAAGAGTTTCGGCTTAAGGGTTTCGGTCAAATGAATTTTATTTTGTGACGGTTTCTGTTACGGTTTTAAATTTCAATCGGTTTTTACCGGTTAAAGGTTACGGTTTCGGTTAGGGCTTAATTCCTGGTTCAAACCAATGACATGATAGAATATTTATTTTTTAAAAATCAGATAATTAAAACAAAGATAAATTCATTGTTTTGTTTAATTTGAATAAATATTATTAAAAATAAAAATAAAACGTTAAATAAAACTTGAAACCTAGAATATTTATTTAATTTTACTTGTAAAATTATTTTTGTTAGTTTTTCTCATTCAATATTTTATTTTATCAAAACAATTAGTTGACATACTGTACACTCGTAATCGTTTGTCACCCGACACTGTCGGTCGTTTTGGCCCTCAGTCGAAGCAGGCGAAGGATATTCCTATGCCTGTGTGTGAGTGTGTGTTTGTCTTTGGGCAAAGCATTTAATAATCAAGTTCTGGCCATTTTACAGTTGTTAAATTCGAGTTTCGGCATAATAGGTCCCCCTTTGTTTGAAGGACACGCTTACGCAAATGCCAAACACCTGATAGAAAGCCATTGGGCCATGCCCCCAACTTCAAAATTGTGTTGTGTTTTTATGTATGTTTAGTTTTTCTGTTTTATGACTAAAGTTTCCTTGGAAATGAGCGCATCGAATAACGATTCGCGTATCTGTTATAACAACGATACACACACTCACACACAGAGATACACACACACACATGCACATACACATACACATCGATCAACACTACGCGTGGTGCGAACTGTCGGAACAAAACAAGTAGTTGGAGTTGGAGTTGGAAAAACTGTGGCACTTTTCGCTGGCGTCATTTTGTTGTATGTGGATATTGCGTGCTGTGGGGCTTGCGTGATTCATGATGCATGGGGCCAACTCCAGTGCAACAAACACCCAGTCTTTTTGGCGCGTCTGTATGTCTATTTTAATTACTGTAACGGGCAACTGTAATTGTAACTGTAACAGTAACTGGCAACTGGCAACTGTAACTCGAATTGCTTTAAATGTCGCCACTTGAAGCCAATAAAAATGTCAATCTACGCAAAAGACACGGTCACAGTCAGAGACACGGCAGCGCGACCTTGAGCCGGACCCTCCTCCCCCCTCCCAGCATACACCAACTCACACTTGGGCATCCATTCCCCTCTCTCTCTCTCTCCCAAAGAAAAAAGAAAAGAATGACGATTAAAATATTTTTCGGCTGTCTCACAGCTGAGCGGCATAAACAAAACAAATGAGCATGAGAGCATGAAGCGGAGTAAGAGAAATATAGGAAGACAGAGAGAGAGTGAGAGAGAGCGAGAGAGTGTGTGTGTGTACAGGTAGAAACGGTACTTTTGACTGTACTCTTCTATTCAACACTACTCTATGCTGCTCTGCTCTCTCGCCGGCGACACGTGCACCTCGTGATGGCGGCGCTACGTGGCGTATACGTATTGCGCTGACGCCGTGGCCATTTTGCCAAATGTGTTTTGAAAACGCATGCAAAAGTTGCCGCTGTTATTGCTATTGCTGCTGTTGTTGTTGTTGTCTTGGGGTGTACAGTTGCGCTAAGCAGCGCAGCGTGGCCAGCGTGAAAGCAAAAAGCAAAAAAAGCGAAACTCCCAACTCTCAGTCTCAGTTTCAGTTTCAGTGCCATTTCCATGCAAAGGAGTCAGACGGGGGTTAGAGTTAGCGGCTGTTTATTCGGTTCTTCTGTCTGCTCTGTTGTGTTTGTTGTTGCTACCATGCAGCAACAATGCCGACGAGCACATTTATTGCTCACTCGCACTTTCCCGCTCTCTCACTCGGTCTGTCACGAGGTGCTCTCTTTGCTGAGAGAGACAGAGAGATGGAGAGAGCAGCTGCGAAACGATGGGCAACATGTGAGCGCGCAAAAATACAAACACAAATGCAGGCGGCATTTAAATGTATGGGAAGCAAGCATAAACAACGACGACATGTAGAAGACTCAATACACTAACAAACATTCACATTAAAGGACTATCCATTTTATTTTTATAAATTGTTTCGAGTTTGTTTGTTATTTGGCGCCCCTGAAAGTAGGCAATGGAAATTCTTTGCGAATCACAACAACATTTAAGCTTGTGAAATTTACTCCTTAAACTCGCCCAGGTAGATAACCACAATAAAAGGAGTTTTTTTGATAAGATTGTTTACCTTAAAGACAAAGTCAAAACAACTTCGGAGAGAGTATCACCAACAAATCAGGACGAGGACGAAGAGCTGAGAATAACGACAGAGCGACAAGAAAAGCAACAACGACGACGGCGACAACAAACACAGCTACAAAGGCGTCGGCAAACACGACGACGACGACGATGATGTCGACGACGTTGCCACGTTGCAGTGTCGATTCGCAACACTCAATCACACACACACACACGCACACACACATATGTATAAATATAGAAACTTGTGGCAACATCTGGTTGTGCTCCTTGGATTCACAATCAGTTCGTTGTCGTCAGTCAGTGAGATTAGTTCGGTTTTTGCGAATTCCATATAAATAAATTTAAAACCAAAAAAAACACCTTCCAAGGCGCATCGCAAAAACAACAACAACAACCACAACGAATTGGAACGCACTGCAGAAAAAGAGGCAACAACAGCAACAAAAATATAAGAAGCATAACAACAACAGGAAACAGTCACAACAGTAAAATTTAGACAAATTCAATTTCATCACAGCGTGTGTTGTGTGTGTGTGCGTGTGTGTGTGTGCGTTGTGTGTTCAAGTGGCGCGTCCTTGGAGCACCTACCAAATAACTGAAGCCCAAACCAATCAGCGGGCAATCATCAGCGGCATATGTACAGCTGCATCAGAGAAGAGTAACCGCAACCACAACCTAAACCAGAGAACCAGGCCAGCAACAACGCAGAAAATCAATTTTCGTGAAAATACATAAATTGCAACGAAAACAAGTGAAAACGTCTGACCAAAAAAAGGTTTCGACTAATTCACTGTGTAAAGTGAAACAGCAACAGTAACAGTAACAAGAACAACAACAACAACAGTACAAAAAGAAGCCAACAGAATTGCCAGATCAATCGACAGCCGCCATGCTGGACTAGCACAAAACTGTTGTTGTATCTGCTGACGATACACAATACAAAAAGAAAATAAAAAAGAAACCCAAAAAATAAAATAAAAAGTAACAAAAAAAAAAGAATCGGGCTTGACTGGCTGGTTAGGCCTGTCTGTGGAGGAGGTGCAACGGGGGCCATACGCAAAGAAGGGTTTAAGCAGCAGCAACAACAATAACTAACATAACAGAAGCAGCAGCGGATTCACAACTACAGTCAGTCATACAAATATTTTAACGTCTTCGTATCGAATATCGCACATCATCAAGAAGTGGAAGAAGAAGAAGTGGCAGCTAAAAATTGTGCGGCCTGCCGACAACATCCTCCATTCATGAAGGCCTAACCAACGTAGCATGCCACAACAAACGAAACCAAGAGAGCTGAAAATCATTGCAATTAATTTATAAATAATATCCGAGCAAAAACACACAAGGCGTCAACAACTAACGAAAAATAACAAAATTACAACTAATTCAAATTCAAACGCACTCAAATTGAATACAACTAAATTTATAAATAAATAATAATAATATAAATAAATAATAAACGAGCATCTGTGATTCGTATATAATAATAATAACACTAAAAATAAAATAAAAGTTATTTTCATACTGCACGTTTTTTTCCAAAGCTAAAACATATTGAAAAAAAAAAACATAAACAAAATTTATTTAATAAATTAAAAAAAATTAATTAAACCAAAATAATTATTGTTTGCCATAAAAAGGTAATAAACAACTATATAATAAAGCTCAAATATTAATTAATACAGCACACGCAATCAAGCCGCAGACTCAAAGGATTGCTATAGGGATTACAGGAACCGCAGCAACAGCAACAAAAACAGCGACCACAACTACAACAACCGCAACAACAGCAACTACAACAAATTCATACAAGGTCAACGGATTTAATATTTTTGTAAGTGCTTGCTGTACATTGATAAACACATATGTAGTATATATTCCCATTAATATCAAATGCATCATCCGCATTTTAAATTTTTTTTAACTCACAATTATTTCTTATTCATGTTGAGATTTAAAAGATATTGAAAATACCGCCCTGCATCCCCGGTATTCCTTGTGTGCACATGTGCATGTCAATTAGTTCTTTCTGTTCGCCCGTGAACATAATTCTATATCGAGAGTATCATCGAAGAAATATAATTGAGGGTCAAGTCGAAGCGTAAATACTCTTTACACGCATTTTGTACATAAAGCAGTAAAATATTAATGAATGTTTTAAGATTAGGTTGTTCTAGAAAGCAGTCATTAAGCTCGTAGACATAACCGTAACCGTTATCCGGTATTAACCATTTGAAATTGATCACTGTAACTGAAACCGTAACCGAAATAGAGAAATTATTCCATCCAAAATAACCGTTAAGAAACTGATTCATGCATAACGGTTAATTTCGGTTCGGTCAAGAATAAAATTGAATTACGTTCTAAGGGTTTAATCATCGTTTTTTAAAACAAATATAAATTTTTACTTCTGCCCTAATTTAATTTATATACTGATGATAATAAAAAGATCTTTATTTTTTAATATTTGTTTTTAAGATTACAAATCTTAATTTCAAAACCGAAACATACAAAAACCCGGTAACGGTTACGTAACCGATACATTAAAATTTAGCGTAACCGATAACCGAAAGCCCAAATGCGAACATAACTCAAACCGTAACTGAAATCGATATTCGTTTCAGTTTGATATACTTCTCTGTACATAAATCACATACATACAGTCGAACTTCCCTAACTCGAATTTTCTCTAACTCGAACAAAATCGAGTGGCAATAGCGTTTACTAAGCAAATTTCATACAATTTTGCTTCCCTAACTCGAACTTCCCTAACTCGAATTTCTCCTTAACTCGAACAAAAATGTATTGGCACGTGCTTCAGTAAGTCGAACTGTTCGGGGAAATCACCAATAAATTGCGTTTTATTTTTGTTTCTGTTTTATTTTGAAGTTACTGTTTTCTGTTACCAGCTCGTTTGGGTACGTTATAATGATCTACATTAACATATAGTATGGTGATCCAATATGATAACATATTGCATAAACAATTCTAAAGGCTGGTGAAGCCTTAGAAAAGACACAGTGTACAAGTGATGACCCCTACTATATTGGGCCTTAAACAAACTAGAAGCCCTTTTTTTTAGAAAATAATATAAAAAATAAAAATCAGTCCTTAAATTCCGATTATTTAAATTATGTTTAGCTTGAAGAATAAGAGAAATTTAAAATTGAAAGTATAGTAAGGTACGAGTAAAAGTAATTTGAAGTCAATGAATTAATGTTACTAATTTCTGATTTTTTTAGTTTTGTTTAACTTTAAGGATAAAAAATTAACAGCTCGCAGATTGAATGTATGTATGAGTTTGTAGAAACCAGTAAGTAAGTAAGCTGGTAAGCCCGACAAGATAAAAAACAAATTAAAATGTTCACAATTTAATATAAATGTATATGTAGTTTCATTTAAAAAACTAAAACAAAAAAGTTCCCTAACTCGAAGTCTCCCTAACTCGAACTTTTTTCTTGGATAATGGTGATTCGAGTTAGGGAAGTTCGACTGTATAATCAAGTGTGGTCTTAATATGTTCATCATTCTGTTTTATAAACTATTCAAAACATTATAATTTTTTATTTAGATACATATTATTAAGTCCGTTCCGTTTAATCTTCATTTTCTAAAGACTTTCGGCTAATCTATAAAATAAATAAAAATACTTAAGAGGAATGTGACCAAGTATCCTAGATGTCTATACTCCTATACCCTACAGTTAGGGTATAAAAATTAACGCATCATGGGCACCGCACTGCAATAATTGGGCCAAAAACAAAAATTAATTGGCTGGCAAGTGCGACGCACACAGCGGGATTGGGAATGGTCATCGTAATGGGAATCGTTACGGGATTGAGCTATCCGAGAATCGCAATCGCATTCAGTCTGGCGGGAGGGACAGCGACGCGCCTGCGTTGTCCCCGCCCCGGGGAGTCCCCTCTGTGAAATGTCAATGGTATTTTTATCGGCTCGGCTAAGTAGCAAAAGGGAAATCCAAAGCGGTAATATGAACAGATGTTTAGTCTGCTGCCTGATGATAGCATTGCACCTAACTACACTCTCAGTCGGATTCTCACCTGTCACCAGTCCTGTCCCTTTCTACCTGCAGTGCCTGACATCAGATTAGAAATGCTTTATATTGATTTTCTGTATTTTATAAGCATCGCACAAATCCATCTGTGATCCGTACCGGACTCGTCCGTCCGTCATCCGTCTCCTTTTACATGACCGTGTACGTGCAAATATGCAGACACATCTTGTCTGACCTGCAGCTGCGTGTCCCTCACACACACACATACCCATTGTCATGAGTGCCTGCACATTCATAAGTATCCGAGAACATGAGTAATACTAATTTCAACACGCCAGTCGACACAAATACGAGTGCGCTGCAATAAATAGTCATAGTAACCCAGTAAAACAACGGAAACGAGTAAAGCTATTCGCTGTTTAGGCCAATCAATCACATCATCAATCAGTCAACTAGTCAGGCAGTCAAGCCAACCAAGCCAGCGTTTAGATAGTCAATCATCAAATAAAATAACAGCAACAACGTTTAGCTACTTAGCAATGGCTGTTCTCTGCCTTTGCCCCAATTGCAGGAAATGGAGAATTGGCTTAAGGAATAGACACACAACAGCATACGAGTCTTAAAAACATATTTATTCATAAGAAATAGTTTACGAAATCGATTGACTTCAACTTTAAATAGAAATGGAAAAAAAGGAGAGCTTAGCGATTGAACAGAATTTAGCAGAGGTAATATAATCAGGGATGCTACAGAAATTGCTTTCTCTTGAATTTCACTGAAATTTATATGAAGTGAACTTCAAGCGAAAGCGATTTGTATGAAATTTAAGTGAACTTCAAGCGAAAGCGATTTCTGGGGCACCCCTGATTATTTGTCTGCTTAATCTGCAACAACTTAATCTGTCTGAACTGAAACAATTTCGAAAAATACTTTGTTCAAGCTCACCAATAAAATATTGTTTTTAAGAAAAAAATAAAATAGTGGAATACGAACTGGTTGAATTTGTAAATTATGCTGTATGTATTTAATAATTATTTTTTTAATTTTTGTAATTTAAATTTTATTACTAATAATACAATTTTTGTAATGATCCAAAGAACGAAAGAATTTAATATTTTAATATGAAATTTTATTTTTTGTTCACTTCCTGTTAAAACACGAACATAAGGGTTTTTGCTTGAACAATGACAGGATAAACAGAACCCAGAATGGAATATAAATGAATCTCATTTAGTTTATTGATGTGCAGTTTTTGTCCTCTGGTATTAAGTTATAATATTAAAGTTACTTTAATTTTTTCTCTAGTTCCTTGTAATATCAAAATTAGGAAATCAAAGCAATATATTAAATATTTGTGTTCTCTTGAGCAAAAAAAAATATTTTGAACAATGGATTTATGTAATATAATATTAATATGTTGATAGATTCAATTTAGTTAAGTTTTATGAATTTACGTGTCATAACACTTTATAAATTTGTCCATCGATCAAAGCTAACTGATTGCGAAGAAAGTTCCTCATTTGGGTCAGCGGATATATACTATTAGCTGAAATGACAGCATCATCATCAAAATTGTATCTGTCATCAGCATTGCCTTCGCTTTTCCACTTCTCTCCCTTTATTTTTCATCTTTTTTCTTGTGGCCAATTCCTTCGGCCTTGGCTAAGGCCAAATTGAAGAGGCCTTCAAAAGGGACAAAACGTGGGCGTGATTTAAAAATAGAATAATAATATACAAATTGCACTTGAATTTGATGAATATTTGAGATTATTCAATTTGTTTGTCGTATTGCGTTCAATATGTGTTTTTGTTTTTAATGTGTTTTGTATTTCTCTTTGCAGAAATGGAAATCATTCCTGAAGGTAGACACTTTCGTTTGGTGCATGAATCAGAGCTTCCAGAAATTTTGGTCACTTTAGAGCGCTATCTGCCGGAATCATTAAAGGTATGTCCATAGCATTACCATAACAGTTTAGTTAAGTTCAGTTCATCTATAATATCTATCTACTTGAAACGAACATAAATAAGTATTTTCACACGATAGTATTCTGAACAAAAAACGCCCCTATTCTCAGATAATTTTAGCAACTCTTGCAGCTCTGGAAGGGAGAGGGAGCGGGTGGAGCGAATCAACCGCAAGTCATGCAATCTCAGACCTGAATCAGAAATATAAACGCGACCCATCGCTGATGTTTGACCTGTTTTCGCTGTTTACGCCCGTATTTCACTTCTCTTCAATTTTAAATGCCCTCCTCGCCTTCCCATCACGTGTTCAAGTTCGCCTTGTGCATCTCATTCCCTTCAACTGTCCATTGTGGGCGGAACTCTAGGGGAAGGCGGCAATTTTGCAGCTAAACAATTTGGCTTGCCAACAGTTTCAACAATTGGGCCGACATTGGAGCTGCTGTTGGTTAAAGTTTCGATTTTTCCATTTATACTAACATTCTTTTTTTTGGGGGGGAATATTTCAAACGAAGCAAAAACCATTTTCTGCCATAAAAGCTTGTACTAATTTGGAGGTAATACCATTAACCTGTCAGCATATTATATTATCGAAATTTCAGGCGAATTTCAAAAGCTGAAGCTAAAGAAATTCTTGCTCGACTTGGTGATACCCGGTCTCCAACTTTCTCCACTACACTTAATAAATTATCGACATCTTTTAAATATTTATATAGTTTTCCAAATTAAAAAAAAAGTTTTTTAATTTTAAATAAATACAGAGAGAAAGAGGAGTGTAGTAGAAAAATAGTAAGCTCGACTTGGTGATACCCGGCACCCAACTCTTTCCTCTACATTTAATGAATTCTTGACATCTTCTTCTAAAAAACAAAAAAATTTTTTTTAAATATTAACATTGTTTCCCATATTTAAAAAAGGGTTTTTTAATTGTATATGAGTATAGAGAAAAATAAGAGTGTTGTGTATGAAGAGTGCTTGACTTGGTTATACCCGGCATCCAGCTCTATTCTCTACAATGAATAAATTCCAAGCATTTCCTTCTAAATATTAATACATAACAATTCCAAAATGCAGAAAACCTCATTCTTATTTTTAATAAGCATAGAGAACGACATAACAATATATAAAAAAACAGTCAATTAAAAAATGTATTTCATTACAGTTTCATCAAACCATTAAAACGTACCTGAATGATCGTATTTGGGATTTCAAGTTTTATGTTGCTAAAGATTGGCCCGAAAAACCGATAATATTACATTTTCCAGGATGCACGCTTGCGGTAATTATAAACAATAATCAATCTTTCATTTCATAATTAATTGATTAAATCAAATACTTTTTGTTTTTGTAATTAGCCCAACAACAATATATACCAAACACTTGGCATATTTTGTCCATCCGCACAAATCGAACATGTCGATCTGATGCGCACCGAAGATGTACTTATAGATTGGCAGAAGCCATTGTACCTGAACTTTACGCACATCGCCATTATGAATCGCCTGGATGAGTTCTATTCGAAGATGGGCCTGATGGAGCGTCTTAGTGGTGATATCTATGTGTGTAACAAGCTCAATACGGAACTGGAGCTTGAGCCCTTGCCCGATGATGCCGAGATGCGTCTGCTGACACTTGACAATGTCCAGGGCATACACGATCTATATCCGGCCAATGAAATCGAATGCGTCAAACTATTTGATATACTTGTACGTGTGCTGCCCGGCTTGGGAATCTTTCGTAAGGATACCAACGAGCTGGCAGCATGGATGGTCCATTCATACTATGGCGCTATGTTTTCGATGCAAACTCGTCCAGATTATCGACGCATGGGGTGAGATTCAATAATAATGAACAGAGTTGTACCTATAAACATTATCATTACCCTTTAATTAGTATTGAAATAAAAGTGCTAATGAAATTTCACTTCAGTAGGAATTGAAAAAAGTAGTGCTAATGAAATCGAGTTTTCACTGCATTGTAAAAAATAGAAAAAAAATTTAGAAAAATGTGTAAATTATTTTTTCGATCCTTTTCGCTATATTTATACGATATTTTTATACGGCAGTCATATAATATATTTTGGTGTGGTATTTGTATACGTAAGTTTTATGCGATATTCACAGACAGCAAATAAATAGATAGTTTAAAAAAATACAGTCTGATTGATTATTGGTTTGATAATTGTGAAAATAAAATTCGATTTCATTAGCACTACTTTTTTAATGCCTACTGAAGTGAAATTTCATTAGCACTACTTTTTCAATGCTAGTGAAATAAAATTTTTATTGGCACTACTTTTTTCAATGTCAAATGAAATGACAAATTTATTTAAAAAGTAGTTAACTAGGAACAACTCTAATAATGAAGATTTAAATAAGATCTGTATTACATATCTTTTTTTTTGTGTTTGCTGCCTTTTCTAGCTACGGCATTCGGCTGGCCAAGGCGTTGACTCAGCTTGTGATTGAGCGTGGTTATACACCATTCGTTGTGATACGTCCACATAATGATGCATCCAGGAATCTGTATACGAAACTGGGCTATGTCAAGGCATACGAAACATGCCGTGTCCGTATGACACCCGATTGCTATGAGGACAGCACAGTGGGCACCATAAGTAACACATCCTATGCCAAGTTTCCGCCACTACCTCAGGGTGAGTGTGTCGTTGTTGCTCTGCGCAAGCATGTGCCCGGCGAGAGTCAGACTGTGGACGATGAGGGCATCGAGGATATGTTGGCTGAAAAATGTGATATCAGCAGCGACGAGGCTAGAGAGCGTAAGACCACAACTGATGAGGGCATCGGGGAGGATAAGTAAAAAGAAAAAAAATGCGGCTCCAAGAGTCCGCCTATTACAGAGAGTTACAGATTGATTGATTGAATGCTATATACATATACATACATTTATAAATATACTTATATTGATATGGATATGGACTACGGATATGTATGTGTGTAAAGTTGTAAGCACCTAGATCTAGGCACCATTAGGGGACAGGATTAACAGGATTCTCGTGTCTGTGTCGATTGTACTTATTTAACATAGAGCAAGGCACAAGCGGCGTTAATTTTTTAACAATTATATAAAGATAACAACAAGAACAACAAAATGATGAAAATTATGAAATATCTACATAGTATTTACATTTATCTATATACGAGTATATTTATAGATGGTATATGAAGCTTCCTCACACAAAGCGCAGCGTGTTTTCAGTACGATAATTGCTAAAAAAAACAAACATTAAAAAAAGAAAACAAGACGATTGTTAGTCAAAAATGATTTATTTTATATATATGAAAAATTAAAACTGAATGATAAACCACAAAAAAGACATAAATAGGAGAGCCTAAATGAAATCTACGTAAAGCAAATTAACAATAAATAAAAGTACATAATGGAACACGCTGTTTATGAAGATCCGATTTTAGAAAAGAACAAAAAAAAAACAAATAAAAATGAAACTTTTTAATTTTTTGCTAAAAATGCTTTTACAAAACGAAATCCAAACAATTGTAATGAAAACTAAAAAACAAAAAAAAAACAAGACGACGGCGGCTCAATGCCAACAAAAAGGAGCGTATAAATTTATTATAAACTATATTATAAATATATCTATATATCAAATTGTTAAAACAAAACTAAAACTACAAAAACAACAACAAAAACTCACTCAACTACAAAGATAAGTACTTCTCTCTGGCTCCACGCAAACTCAGAACAGGTAAATCAATTATAATAAAAATGATAAACGGTTTTGGTACCAAAATATTTTACGACACTCGAATACTTCTTGTATGGGCCATGCGAACTCTCTCGCTTTCTATATAGTTATTATATTTGTCTGTTTACATTTTCAAACTAATTTTCATTTTTTTTAATAAACATTTCAATAAGCATGGCCCAAGCGAGACAATGCTTTGATTTTGAAAGTACATTTGGATTTATAGGCTTTTTCAAATTTATATATACCCCAAAAAGGAAAAAAACAAAAATCTAAAACTAAAAAAAAACCAAACTAAACATAAACAAATATATATTTTATTATTACGAAATTTTATTAAACTATATGCAAAAGAGTACTCAATGATTTTTTGCTCCTACATAACATATTTTTTAGGCCTAAAATGAACAAAAGAAAAAAAAAAAACAGAAAATGAAAATAAACACGCCAAAGATGTCTTCTGCTTTATTTTAAGAACGTACTTTCTATGCAAAGGTATTAATAAAATTAATCAAAAATGGCTAAAACTTGATTGAATTGCAGCACAAACAGATTTAAATCGTTGAATGCCGTTAATTCATTTTTGCCTTTGCCTATTGACAACTTTCAATTATGAAAACTCCAAATATACGCAAGAAAATCAAATTTAAAAAAAAAATGACAAAATTATAAAAAACTACAAAAAGCAAAAAAAAAAACACGTTATATATTACAACTGCTATATTGTATGTACTCGAACTAAACAAAACTAAACAAAATGAAGCAAATTTAAATAAATACCAATATTGAGACAGCAGAAACTTTTCTCGTGTTTTTATCCCACTGCAGAGGGAGATAACAATTGCGCACAGATAAAAAAAATTATCTTTTAATTGTTAATGAATATTACGTGTACAAACTCACAGAACTTTGCTAGTTAAACAAGCATTGGGCAATGGTTATACTCTTTCCAAGGGTCTATGCACTTAAGCACAGCAGGAACGGATAACTATAACTCAGTTTAAGGTAACCAAAAATATGGAGTTATTACAACAAAGGGTTTTACAATTATTTCAGCATGTAACTAGAAAATGCAGAAAGAATCAAGTCAAGAGCATTAACTATTTTTTTTTGACAGTTTACTACATTTTGTATGGTCTAATATGGTATGTATTTTTTGTATAAAGAAGGTCCGCGGTACGTACATAAGTAGTTTAAAACTAAACAAAAACCAAAGATGACAATTGATGACTTCCGATTTATGACTGTTCCGTTTCCGTGGGTTTGCTTAGCTGTGTTTTTAAATGCTCAGCCACATATTTCCAGTACTTGCGCCTGATGACATCGTGTTTAGTGGACATATCATCGCAGAGCGTATAGACTTTTTCGGCCAATTGGTTGTTATCACTGGTATTGCCACCTGCACTGCGAGATTGAAGTGCCTGCTCCTGGTACAGGTCTATCAAGAATGCCAACAGATATGGCGAACGATTGCCGGCATTGTACAGCCCCTCGCTGAACTGCACCACTTCTGGATTGCTGTTCAACTGTCCGCTCTCGCTCTGCCGCAGCACGCCCACCAAATAGTTCCAGGCACTTTCGTTGTTCTTAATAATACGGATACGATTCATGGCATAGGTGAGCTCCCGTTCCATAACTTCTGGCGTGAATCCCAAATGTTTGACCACAAAAAATCGCTGATTCCAGGCTGAATTGTTCCGTTGATCCTCGCAAATCAAACGATTCACAAACTCCAACTCCTCGTCATAAAGGCTAAGTAAGTTATAATTAACAATATATGATGCACTAATTTAATTTAGGCCAGACTTACTTGAATGTGCGTATGGCCCATTGGCGATGCTGCCACGCGTGATAGTTTTTGGCATTGCCATCATTGTTTAAGGCATTTTGTGTCAGCTCCAACTCCCATTGGGCGCAGTTCATCATTTCGACAATGACGCGTCTGTGATGCCACACCTGATAGTTTTTGGCATTCTGTCCGATCACTTCGTCCAGATAGTCCAGCTCATCCTGCAGATTAGCATCCAGTTCTCGCAATATGTCACGCCTATACTGCCACACCGTATAATTGGCTGGATTCAGACGTAGGGCTTCTGTGGTCAAATCCAATGCACGTTGCGACTTTTCACCTTTGGCGATAATGGCGCGCATAAAATCAAACACTTCACGAACTGAAATCGAAAAAAATAATAATTATCGAATGCAGCGAACATTTACATGCAAATTTATACATACACTTTGGGCTATAAGCTATGGACACGACGGGATTGGGGCCATCGTCCTGCGGCAACGGCGTCACATCGGCCCAATCCTCGCGCTCGCTGTACGGCAACCAGTCGGTGCCCAGGTTTTCATCATCAGAACTATCTCCCATCTTGTTCGAAAATCAACTGCGCAATTGGGCGGAACACAGCAAAATGATGGGGTATCAGATCAGTCACTCACACAGTCGCTAGATAAAAATTTTCAATCCAATTGTTCCTCGCATGCACTTCACCTTTGAAAACTCAACAGCTGACTCATATGCCATTCACAACGCAACCGTAAACATTCACCGCGAATGGAGGCACTTTTGTTTCAATTTGAATTCGGCCAAATCAAGTTTTCACAATGTGAATAATTAAAAAAGAAAAAATAAAGATTTCATGACATACTTTTTTTTTGTAAATTACAATAATTATTTTTATAATTGTATAAAGTACACTAAAGACCATAAAAAACCTTATCGCTTAGATCTATTCGATAAACTCATGCGTTGAAAGAACGCAACATCTGACAGCCATGCACTTTGCCATTCACCGCGAATGGCAGCTCTATCGTTTAAATTTAAATTCGACCAAAACAAGTTTCCACAATGAGAATTTAAAAAAAAAAATAAAACGATTTCATTACATACTTTTTCTTGTAAATCGCAATAATCATTTATATAATTTTATAAAGTACACTAGAGATTATAAATAACCTTAACGCTTAGCACTATTCGATGAATTCATTAGTTGTAAAATTGGCAACAAATGATCAAACTTATATTTGAAATCAAAAAATATTGATTTTTTTTTTGTATAAATGTAATAATAATAATAATGTAAATATGTTGTAGAGTTGTATGTACAGTAAAGAAAACTCTTGATTAATGCTTAAATCAAAGGCTCGTTTTCTATTTTAACATCACACTCTATTATGGAACTGTGCAAGAGACGAGGACTTGCATTATTTGTGTTTGACATCATTAACTTTTGGCTGGTTGGCTCGAGCACATGTGAATGATGATGATGATAGTTTTGGCTGGGCTGCCGCTCCTGTTGTTGGTTGAGATCCATCAGCATTCGACTGACCTCCGTGCGAAATTTCATATTGTTCATACTCGACAGCGTTTTCATATGCGGCAGCAGGCTAACTAGGAAATTGTAGTCGGGATCATTTTTGGCGGATGATGGTGCTGATTCTGAGGCTGATGCTGAGGCGGGTGTCGTGCGTCCATTCGCATATGGACTTTCTGCTGATGAGGTTCTATGGCGTCGCGTGCGTTTGGCAGGCGGTGCTATCGCCAGTGGGGTTAACAAGCTGGGCGATTGATTTTGAGGCATTGAAAAACTGGTTGGAGAGATGTCACAGTTCTGTTTGGCATTGGAATTGAGTAATGGCAGATCCGAGTGGGAGCCTTGAGGATATTGGGCATCTGTCGTCGCCTCGCGCTTAAAAATGTCACCCATAATCTCAAAGTCAAAGGAATCGTCACTGTTCAGATCGATTATTAAATCATCCAGCCTGCTCTGTTCGTCGTCCGCACAGCTGTTATTGTGGTCCACGTTCACGTTACAGGGCTCCGGTGCAAACGGCACCAGCTTATCGGGATCAAATATGATTCGCAGAAACTCCAAGGATCGAAAATACGGCCAGTTTGTGTGCTCGATCTGACGCCTTTGTATTTTGCGAACCTCGGCGCGATAACTGTCGCGCAGTCCCTTAAAGCGCTTCTTGCAAAGATGAACTGCAAATCAAATAAAAACAATTAATGCCAAGGAAATATGTCAGCACTTGTGGCATACCGTCTATCTGCATTATGTCTGCGACCTCTTGCCATTGCAGCGTGCACGCATCCTTGCGGAGCGTTGAATGCATGGTCGAGTCCCACAGTGCACGTCGCCTCTCAACCTCGGCGATCAGCCGAAAGTTATCCAATTTCATTTTGATAACTTTTTTCAATTTATCAGCGCCTAGCGCACAAAATCCCGAAGCGACAAAAAAAAATGTTTTCTTATATTTTTTTGGCGTGTAAACAAAACTGCGATTGGGTCAGGGCTGCTGCACCACTAAAGGAAACCGCCGACAAGCGCGTGCTGTGCAATTGTTCCTTAAAGACGAAATGTTACCAGTCAAAAAATTGTCGGCAATTGTCAAAATGTGTGACGTATTGAAAGAGTCAACTGAAAAGACAAATTTGTGTTTCGTACTCAAATCGCCGCAATTTTTTTAAAATCATTCGAACACGTTGTTCAGCCCTGGTTGCAACAGCAATCAACCAACCATGATGAAATTATATAAAGGTAATGTATTCGCTCTTTCTCGGGGCGAAGCTGTCAGAGAGGGTCTGACCTGAGAGAGACGACAGAGACAGATGTATGGAAAACTTGTTTTGTTTGGTTTTCTATACTCTTCACTCATTTTCGTTTTGTGCATGTTTGTCTTATTGTTCCTGTTGCATTTATGCGCATCACTGCTGCCAGATGTGACCGTTAAAAATTGCTAGACTTGAATACGCAAATTTTGAAGAAATGTTATAAAATTTTGATTGTGTTTTATAGCGTTCTGTTATTTTACTTCTACCTTCTTGGTATTCTAATTTAGAAATAAAATAAAACTTTGGTAAAAAACACTACCATCCTTTTTTATTTTTACTTTAAAATTTGCCTATTCAAATCTAGCAATTTTTAACGGTCACATCTGGCAGCAGTGATGCGCATTTGTCTCTAAGTCTCTGGGAACACGAACCAAACGGACTCGAGTTTGAGCGACATATGTATTTTGCACACACGGGGCATTTTTGACAGAATTTAAACAACCGATTACTACGACGTTTGCTTTCGTACTGATAATCGAAAAAGAGGGCATGTCAACCGAATACATCACCTTTATATAATTTCAACATGCAACCAACAGCTGTTGCCTGAAAATTGTGAATCATATGTTGAAGGAACAGTGAAATTGAAACATAGAAACGAAAAACTGAAAGAAACTGAAACGGTTCAAGTTTTTCTTGCGCCGGCTGTTTAGATATTCTATTATTTAACAAATAAACTATAATGATGCAGCAAAGTGAGGATGTGAAAGATGAGGACTTGCCGGCGAACACGCTGGAGCTGTTCTCCGAACTGGACCAGGTGCTCCAAATGATTGACACCATCAAGCCAATCGAAGCCAGCTCCTTTGAGCGTGAGTTTGAACAGTATACGGAAGTCTTGTCTCGCTACCAAGAGCAGCCCCACCTGCTGGATCCCCATCTGGAGCTGTTGCTGTCACGTCTACTGACCAAAATCCGACAACCGGATCTGCCAGTGGGCGAACGAGACGCCGCCTTCAAGTATCTGTATATTATTAGCAAGGTACGCACCTACAAGGTTCTCGTCAAGTTTATGCCCCACGAGCTGAGCGATCTGGAGTTTGTGCTGCATCTGCTCGGTGAGCAGGACCCCAAGGAGTTCAACAACTGGGAGACACGCTATGTGCTGCTCCTTTGGATGTCCATTGTTGTACTGAATCCTTTTCACATGTCCCGCTTGGATGCCTACGAGACAGCCGCACCCACTGTGCCTGTCGTCAATAACTGTGTGATCAACCACGTCAATACCCAGTCGGCACCGGCTCCCGCTCCGTCGTCCAAAATGGACCGCATCTTTGAGCTGTGCAAACTATACGCCTCCACAAACGACACTTGCAGCAGCATGGCCGCCTATCTGTCCGCCAAGTACTTTGTGCGCACCGACATCAAGGATTTGTATTTGGAGCGCTTTCTCGACTGGATCATCGAGCAGCACAAGGCAGACACACTGCAGGTCAAGTTCGGTCAACTGGCGGCCATTGCGGCCATACTGAAGCACGGCAAGCGCGAGGATCTGCTGCCATATGCGGACAAGCTGCTGCAATGGATCGTCGCCTGTCAATACAAAGATGGCAATGATTTTCTCAAATACAAATACTTTGTAAAGATTGTGCAACGTCTGGGACTGGTGCACCTGAAGCCACGCATTGCCAGTTGGCGCTACAAACGTGGTAAGTTATCATCCCAATAGGCTCCAAATAGAGGGGCACACAAATGTTTTCGTCACTAGATTTTTACTTTAACTTAAAAGAAACTAAAATTTTTCGTCACTCAATTCATTTGCGTTTTTTGAATGTGGAGTTTTCGGTTTCAATTCATTCATTCAATTCATTGGAAGATGCAGCCGAACTCATTTAATTCAGTTGGGCATGAATGTCTCATTTGACGTTTTGAATGCAGCCATGCAGACCTCTAGCTCCAAATATATTTGTTAACTCTTGTATTTATCGACAGGCACACGCTCACTGGTCACTAATTTGGGACATCAAGCGAGCGCTGGCGAGAACTCCACATCAACACCAGAAGCTGATGGCGATGATGGAGCTGGCGATGAGATTTGTGTACCCGATTCCATCGAGGAAGTGATTGAGGAGCTGCTGCAAGCACTGCGCAGCGGTGGCAACGATGTACGTTGGAGCGCGGCCAAGGGCCTCGGACGCGTGACCAATCGATTGCCCAAGGAACTGGCTGATGAAGTAATTGGCTCTGTCGTTGACATACTCAATCCTCTGGAGCCGCACGAGGCCTGGCACGGTGGCTGTCTGGCACTCGCCGAGCTGGCCAAGCGAGGTCTTTTACTACCCTATCGACTGCGCGAGCTGGTGCCGCTCTTGATGCAGGCGCTCTTCTATGATGAGATGAAGGGCTACATGTCCGTGGGACAGCACATACGGGATGCCGCCTGCTACATGTGCTGGGCCTTTGCCCGCGCCTACAATCCCGACGATCTCAAGCCGTTTGTGCAGCAGATCTCCTCTGGCCTGCTGACTGTCGCTGTCTTCGATCGCGAGATCAATTGCAGACGTGCTGCGTCCGCTGCATTCCAAGAGAGCGTCGGTCGCCTTGGCAATTTCCCCTTTGGCATTGAGATATCCACCACCACGGACTTTTACTCCGTCGGCATACGTCAAAACACCTATCTGAATATCAGCGACTTTATTGCCCAGTACGAAGAATATCGCCAGACTCTGATCGATCATCTGGTGCAACGTAAAGTTGGCCACTGGGACTCGGCCATACGGGAACTCACCGCCAAGGCGCTGCACAAGTTTACCTATCGCGCCCCGGAGTACATGGCAGCTGTGGTAATGCCCCAGCTCTTGGCCAAAACCGAAACAATCGATGTAAACGCTAGACATGGCTGTGTTCTGGCCATGGGTGAGATTACGCTGGCACTGCGCCAGCTGGAACAGTCACCGGGATCGAACACAGCTTACCTATCCAATCAACGGATTGCTGAACTAAATGATCTGATCTATACATTCCTGCAGCGTAGTTTCTATCGCGGCATGAGCGGTGAATTGATGAAATCCTGCACTGCCAACTTCATTCGCAACTGCAGCCTGGCCAGGCTACCAGTGACTCCAGAGTGCTTGGGTAAGTGATTGATTACTTGTTATACCCTGTGGGTATATTAAGTTTGTTCAAAAGCATGTAACAGGTAGAAGGAAGCATCTCCGACCCCATAAAGTATATATTCTTAATCAGCATTTACAGCCGAGTCGATATTCCTTGTCTGTCTGTCCGTATAAGTAAAAGGATCTCAGAGATGGTAAGAGTTAGGACCACCAAATTTGGAATAAAGACTTCTTATTATGTCAGGCAATATCAGTTTATGTTAAAATTTTGCCACTCCCACTAAACTTACCTTTAATTTAGGGTTTTAAGTTAATATTTTTTATTTGCCACAAAAACGATAGGTCGATATTCGAGGATGAATTGCACGGGCATCAAATCTTAGGCGTGCCGGAGACTAGGCCCAGAGTATATTGCTGTACTCGACTGTTCCGCTTGTTATATGTATATCTGGGCTAATTAATGACATCTTCCATTGCAGTCAGCTGGCAGCAAGTCATCGACATGTGTCTGGTAACCAAGAACATCAGCATACGCGATAGCGCTGTGGAGGCTTTTGCCGAGCTCTGCACCGCCTACTATTGCCTGGAGACGCGACACACGGAGAACGAGCTCATCATCAGTGCCTATCTGAAGGGTGCCGACAACGACTTGGAGGAGAACATCCGCATGGGCTATTTGTCCGCTTTGGGTGTGCTCCCAGCTTTCTTATTGCGTCCGCACTTGAGCGCTGTGCTGGATAATCTGGTGAAGCATGCCTTGACTCCGCAATCGATTCACGAGGATCACGAGAACGTGCAGACCTACAGATGGAGCGAGGCACGCACACAGAGTGTACGTGCTCTGAGCAAGGTGGTGCAAACCGTTGGCTACAATGCCACCATAGATTCGTTTGCCGATCGCCGACACTTCAATAGGGTTATGGAGTGCCTGCTGCAGGCACTCGATGAGTACACACTGGACAATCGTGGCGATATTGGCGCTTGGGTGCGCGAGGCATCCATGACGGCGCTCTACGAGATTATAACACAGTGTCCCAAGGAATTGCTAACGGCACAACATGTGCAACAAACTCTGGTCGGTTTTATGCAACAGGCGGTGGAGAAAATTGATCGCACACGCGGTCTGGCTGGACGTCTGTGCTGCAAGATGATTCATGCCCAGCCGGCCATACCACACATAAGGGCACATGCCCGACTGCTCGAGATATTCCCCAGCGATGATAAGTCCATCCTTTGGCTCTTTGCTGACCATACATTCCCATTGTTTTGCGAGCTGCTCGCTCTGCCGGACTATTCCAAGCGCGTTCTTCTTGGCCTAAGTGCCAGCATTGGACAGCTGACCGAATCTCTGGTGTGTTAAACTGCTTATTACGCATCGTCCACAAATGTATATATTTATTGATATGAATTTCTTTCCGTGCACAGATTAAATACGCTTCAACTGCGCTCTTTCACTTCTTGCGCTCGCATCCCGAAATGGTGCCTCGTCTATGCGCCGAGATTGTGCAGAACTTCGAGGCGAATCTGTTGAATGAGCGCGTCACGTATCCAATGCTTAGTTTCCTGGAAATCATCATCGGATCGGGCACAATCGAAGCGGTTTTGCATGACGAATCGAATCCATTTGCCGAGGATATCTATCGTTTGCTTAATCTGGAGGTCAAGGGTTACAAGAAGCTGTATAAAACGGCAACCAGCATCAGCACATTCTGTCAACTCGTCCAGGTGCCGCGTCTCAGCAAGCGAGTGCTCTCCAAATTGTCAGTATTCCTTGGATTACAACATGTCCACGTGCGCAAGACGGCGGCCACCAAATTGTATGAAGCGTTGGCCCTTCACGGTGATGTTACAGAGATTCCCGAAGATAACATGGATGACATCCTCTCGTTGTTGTCCGAGACGGACTGGACTCTGCCGTTGGTTCAAGTGCGTCCTCTTCGCAACGAACTGTGCAATTTGATGGGCATAAAGCCGCCAGTAAGCGGCGTAAATGCCCAGCCTGCAGTAGCAGATAAATAAGATGATTTCGTGGAAAAAGTTTAACTTTTTTTGATACGTACTAAAATTATGCACAATTATAGAATTTATATTTATTGCCCTGCTTAATAAAAACAAAATTAACAAAGAACTAATCGATTTAAATTTGACTTTGAAATTTAACGTGAAACGCAACAGATCAACGCAGCCCTGGAAATTGGCAGTGTTTGAAAACATGCGCAGTGTTGATAAACGTGAAGTACGCTAGTCGGTGCATTTTATTGAATGTCGTATGATGTAAATTAAAAGTCTTTCTATTTCGCATTTAAAAGTACGTGTGTGCTCATTCAATGCTCGAATCATATTCACTCTGAGATATTATTCACCGAACTGAGAGAAAACACAGCGTTTTTGATCCAATCAACAATAAATACACATACACACGTTTCTACTATTGTTGTTACACAAGAAAAGCCAATAGATTTTAAATATTGTTGTTGTTGCCTGCCAAACACATATTCAAATCGGTATTATGAGCATTTGGAGTGTAAGATGTTTGTGTCTCAGGTTCTGTCGGCAGGCGCACATATTGGCCCACAGACGGATCATACCTCCGCCGCAGCGACTTCCACTGGCCGTCCTCAATAATGGTGAGTGCGACAGGGACAGAGACACACTTTGTGAGGTTATGCGCGCCAGTGTAACCGGCATGAATTTCAATTTATAATAATAATAATGAATTTATTACATTTGATTACAGGCATCATTCGAGCGGCACACAACAGTTTATATCAAATGGTAAAGAAGCGCACGCTCGAGGCGCGCACCAAATTACAAGCCAATAAGTATCCGAATCACAGTGCCTGCATGCGAGTTCCCAAAACAATGGAATTCGCCCCCGACGATGTGGATGAGTGTGCTCAGGCCACAGTTATGCCCGATGCCCAAGCTCATCTCCCCGGCTTCGTCTCCCATCAAGATACCCATTTTCGAGTGGTATTTTGCATGCATATCATTCATCATTTCATTTGTTTACTTTTCGAGTTGTCTGCTTATTTACACTATTTCTTTTTCTCAGGGTTATGCCGACACACGATCACACTCTACTGCCCAGGATGTGCTCAAGTCGTCACAGTGCGAAAAACAAGCCGACCAAAACGCGAACGATGCCGGCAACAAGCCAGCAGATCCTTGCGAGGAATTTCATCGCTTGCGTCGCGAATCCGCAGAGGAAATGTTTGGACCCGGTGGCGGAAAGGGCGGCGGAGCGGGAGCAGGAGGCGATGGCGCTGGCGATGATGGCAAAAAGGCAGCTGAAGAAAAGGCCAAGCAACTGAAACTGCGATGCATGATTGGTGCACTGGGGGCCCTTTTGGCTGGTGGTTTTGTATGTATTATAAACTTATAGCCAAGTTTATTCCTATTCCCTGTGTTCATTGAAAATGGTCAAAAAGGGTATATTAGATTTATGTAATGTATGTAACAGGGAGTAGGAAGCATCTCTGACCCCATAAAGTATATATATTCTTGACCAGCATCAACAGTCGAGTCGATTGAGCCATGTCCGTCAGTCTGTCCATCTGTTTCAGACAGCCGATCTCAGAAACTATAATAGCTAGAGTCTTCAGATTTGGTATGTAGGTTGCTGGATCCCGGACGCAGATCAAGTTTGTTTTTAAATTTGGACCGGACCACTATATCATATAGCTGCCATAGGAAGGATCAGTTTAAAATCATGATTTAGTATGAAAAACTATTTTACTGTTCGAGATGTCTGAGCCAAACTGACACACTATGCAAATGAGATGGTCCCATACATACTGACCAAACTTGGTTGAAATCGGACCACTATATCATATAGCTGTCATAGGAACGATCAGTTGAAAATCAAGTCTCTGTATGCAAATCTTTTTTGTTGTTTAAGATAACAGAACCAAACTGATAGAATATGCATTTTGGATGGTCCCATACATTTTCACCAAAATTGGCTAAAATCGGACTACTATATCAAACAGCTAATTCGAGCGGCATTAAATATTTATGTTCTACATGGTTACATACATATTACTAATTCTTTTAAAACCAATATTATATTTTATGGAGACTGGCACAGGGTTTCCAACAGTCGAGCCAACTTGTTAATTCAATTTTCCATCTCGACTCCTTAGGTTGCCTGGCTGTTATCGCGTGACAGCAAAAAGACCACCGGCGATGGCACTGAGGGTCAAGAGAATCCAGAAGAAAAACTGAGACGTGCAAAGATTTCTGGACTCATAACGAGTATGTAATTCCACTTCCAATTGATAGATAGTTTCGTCATGCATCTTTGCTTGCAGCTCCGCCCAGCTCCGACATGCTGCCAAAGACCGTGCCGTACTTGATTATCGGCGGTGGCACCGCTGCCTTCTCTGCGTTCCGGGCCATTAAATCTAATGATGCTCGCGCCAAAGTCCTGATGATCAGCAACGAATATCGCAAGCCGTACATGCGACCACCTCTCTCCAAGGAACTCTGGTACACACCCAATCCCAACGAGGATCCCATCAAAGACTATCGCTTCAAACAGTGGACAGGCTCTGAGCGCAGGTTTGTAATGCTGGAAAGTTGTATTCCTTTTAATGATGCTCATTTGAATACTTTTCTTTTTGTGACAGCTTGTATTTTGAGCCGGAGGAGTTCTTTGTGGATCCCGAGAAACTGGAGAGCAGTGTTAACGGAGGCATTGCTGTCGCTCAGGGATTCGCCGTCAAAAAGGTGGATGCCCAGAATCGCATTGTCACATTGAACGACGGCTATCAGATCGCATATGATGTGTGCCTAATTGCCACGGGATGTGCGCCCAAGAATCTGCCCGTGTTCCGCGACGGTCCGCCCAGTGTGCGGGAAAAGGTGATGGTTTATCGGACACCCGAGGACTTTGATAGACTGCGTCGTTATGCGAAAGAGAAGCGCTCCATTACCATTGTGGGTAATGGCTTTATTGGCAGTGAACTGGCCTGCTCGCTGGCCCACTACTCGAAGGAGAATAACGGCGGCCGAGTGTACCAGGTGTTCCAGGAGAAGGGCAACATGTCCAAGGTACTGCCCAACTATCTGAGTAGTTGGACCACACGGAAAATGGAGGCACAGGGTGTCTGTGTTATACCCGATGCCAGCATCAAGTCCGCCACACGGGATGAGTCCCAATTGAAGCTGGAGCTTAACAATGGCATGACGCTACTCTCCGACATTGTCGTCGTCTGTGTGGGCTGCACACCCAACACGGCCATGGCTGGTCCCTCCAAGCTAGAAGTGGATCGCAGCTTGGGCGGATTTGTGGTGAATGCGGAGCTGGAGGCACGTCGCAACTTGTATGTGGCCGGTGATGCATCGTGCTTCTTTGATCCACTGCTGGGCCGCAGGCGCGTCGAGCATCACGATCATTCTGTGGTATCTGGACGACTGGCAGGCGAGAACATGACTGGAGCAAGTAAGTATCTTAATGGGATAATAACAGGGACTGTAAATGAGAGTTATGAATTCTAATTTCAACTAAAAAAATCAATGTGAAGGAAATAAGCTATAGCTATATCAGCCAAAAACTTCTATTTTCAATTTATAAGATATGTATAAATCAAATTTAATTATTATTTTAAAATTTTACCTAAATAGCGAAAAATTACGTTAAAATTCTATTTTTTTTTATGTTGTGAAATAACACTTATTTCTGATTTTTCCAATAAATAATAGTTATTTTTGATTTTTATTTTTAAAGTTACAAAAAAGAACTATTCCGTAACTTTGATTTTTTAATACAAGTATTTGTTATTATTTGTAACTTTTATTTTTATTCAAAAAATCTGAAATATGGTTAATTTCACAACTTTTTGTTGAAAATTTAATTTTAATGATTATTTTTTACTTTAAAAATTAAAAATAATTGTTATTCCGTAACTTTACAATACAAATTTGAGTTATTCATTTGCAACTTTTATTTTAAAACTTACAACAGTTACGGTCATTGAATAATAATTCTTCATTTTAAATTTCATCTAATTGTTTTTGCAATTTACCAACAGAAAAACCATATCAACATCAAAGCATGTTCTGGTCTGATTTGGGTCCTGAAATTGGTTACGAGGGCATTGGTCTGGTGGACTCCTCACTGCCCACGGTGGGTGTATTTGCGATACCCAACGATAGCGAGAAGCGTGCCGAAAATCATAGCGAATTGAGTGCTGAATCAAAGACAGATGTGGTTAAAGAAATCGGCAATAGTTCAGATGTCCCCTGTGATGCTAACGAAGAGGCTAACTATGGCAAAGGTGTCATATTTTATCTGAAGGACGAAAAGATTGTCGGCATACTGCTGTGGAATCTATTCAATCGCATTGGCCTGGCCCGAACGATAATCAATCAGAACAAAAGCTACGATGATCTCAATGAGGTCGCTAAATTGTTTGAGATTCACACGTAGTGAGTGTGCCAAGAGATTTGATGTGGGACTCACGAACCTACTGTCTACTGAATGTACTACAAGTAAGTCCATTTGGTGGACACTGACGCCATCATCCAGAAGCATCCAAGCCAACGTTCCAAGCCTACAGAATATGTATATATAGATTATATGCATATAGATGTACGTAACTAAGTAGCACAGACAAAGAGGCACAGTGCAAACAGAAATTTAGTGTTAATTTTATTATTTTGGAATAAATAGTTGTTTTTTAGTCAAAGCTAATTAACCACCGAGTGATGGACACACCTGAGTTGAGTTTGCGGCCCTGTATAAATATCCCTTAACTTCATGATTAAAAGCAATATTTGATTAAATCACATGTCAACATTATTCTCAAATCTAATTTCATTGATTTATTTATAAAAAAAACTATTCATAGTTGCATCTTAAGAGAAATTATTATTCGCCTAAAGAAATCAATAGATCAATTCATCTGAGCATTTGCCTTCTTTTTATGTTTAAACTTTTACTAGCTACAAAAGCGAAGTTTAAACCTTGACCAAAAGCACACAGTACTGTCATCTCAACATGTGCACTGTTAATTGTTATAAATAAAATAATATACATTTTTACAAATTCAATTTGCAATTTTTACTCTTGAAAGTCGATCATAAAAATATATTTGATTTTACCTATTTGTAATATTTTACCTGTGACATGTTTGTCTCATATTTGTTGCCTGTAATTAGAATTGGGATATTTCGGGATCATAGGTTGCAGCTGTCGCGGATTAACCGGGACGGTACGCGCGGATTAGCGGACACCAATTGGTAGGTAGTTTGTAGTCAGCAGGTAAATCCTTGAGCTTCTATAAAATGTAAGTGCATAGCTTGGAGGATCATCAGTTGAGAAACAGCCAGCAATATGAAGAGTCGCAATCAAGTTGTCGTTGCCAAGTCGCAATCAGATCAATGGAGTTCACATGGTGCTCTGGAACTGGAGGCAGCTGCTGCATTGCTAATGCTGCGCTATCAGTATGATTTTACCAAAGCTATCGCCGCCTGTACTGTGCCACAGACGACGCCACCATCACCGCCATCGCCATCACCACCGCCACCAGTAGCTGCAACAGCAGCAGCAACCATAGCGGCTCCAGTGATACCAGAGATACCCGCTGCCGAAACGGACAAATGCACGCCCAAGGAGCAAGTGCGTAGTGGACCAATGGCTGCCTCATCACAGCCGCTCAAGAAACGCACGATTCCGCCGCATTTGCTGCGACGCTCCCTGACACCGGCCAGATCCCCGGGTGGCAGTGGCAGTGGCACCAGCACCAGTGCCATAACAAAAGCCAAGCTTAAGGCTCCCGCTGCTCCATGCAACAAGGCGCTGCTCAAGTCGTGCCGCAACATGATACGAGAATTTCTGGACAATCAGGAGCTGTTTTAAAAAGAAGTACGAGGTACAATTGACCAGAAGAGACATACTTTTCAGTTTTGATTTCATTTATTTATTGCATATATAAATTTTCTTCATTTTTGTGTATTTTTTTATACATATATCATTATCATAATCATAATCATATTGAAAGATAAGGTTTTTCAATGGAAGAACAGGTATTGTGGCGACACTAAAGTGCTAATTATTAGCTATTGGCGGTGTTTAAACTTATGCATAAGAAAAAACAAACAAAATATATATATATCCATATACATAATATATATATATATATCAATATATGTGTACTTCATATGCAATATGCGCTAGTTAATAATATAATAATTAATAATTACAGATTGTATGTTTTGCTTTTTATATGATAATTATAATGCCTAAATAGATGTATGTGTTCGCGTGTGTGTGTGAAGTTATAATTAATAAAGTGCCTTGAAATGTACAAAAGAACATGTTGTTTAACTATTTTGTTGCATTCTCTCTCGATAGATCAATTGTGTGTTTATTTAAAACTTGTACTTAAATATGAACACCTTTTGCCTGCCTGCGGTTCTCTTGGCTGTTTTTCCGCAGTTGGCTTAATGAACTTAATCAATTAATAACTAAATACAATACATAAATATATTTATGTGCTTAGCTTGTTTTATATAAATGGAAGCCAATGTGTTTATAATAATTTTACAGCTAATCAAAGACAAAAAAAACTGTTGCAGTTTCTTTTTTGTTTGTTTTCGTTTTCTAAATGTTCTCAAGAATTCTTGTTTAATTTGTTGTTATCACAATTAATTTGAATGAAATGAAATTAATGGCTGATTGAATTAAAAACTGCTGCTTAGAAAAGGGACACATATTATCTTCTTTTTGTTTTTTATATAAATTAACAATTTGTTGGCCAACAATTTTTAAGTTTTCTTCTCCTTTTATGTATATATATTTTTTGTGTGTATATATATATATTTAATTTTTTTATGTGTAAATGTATATTGATTTTCTAACAATTTTGTTTTCCATGTTACGTGAAACCATTGTTGAGGCAACATTGTAAAGCTCAAAGGTGACAACACTTATTAGCTAATTACATATTCTAAATGTATATGTATGTGTGTGAGTGTGTGTGTGTGTGTGTATGATTTAAAACTTAATGTTTATTCAATAGATTATTAATAATATTATGTCGAAAATTGGCACATAACTCTGTAAATCGTTGAAGGCTGCGCTGCGCCGATCAAAAAAAACTACTTAAAGATTTAAACAAATTACATGTATATATGTATGCGTGTATGTATGTATGTGTGTGTGTGGTAACTATGTGTGTGTGAGTGGGTGTCTTAATATTTAATGTATAAAATATATTGTTTTTTTTTATAATATATTTATATATGTATATATTTTGTTATTTAATGCTGCAAAAACTATTTACTATATTAAACACACAGGCAGTTCTCATGCAAGTGTGTGTGTGTGTGTGGTATTTACAAAAAGGCGGCCACGCCTACAGATCGGCATGGGTTGTGAGTGTGTGTGTGTGTGTGTGTGTGTGTATTGGTGCTGTTCTTGCTGGTCCCATTGGCAGCTGCAATTGTTGCTCAGGTAAAGTTGACGGGGTAGGAAAGGGGAAAGGGGCGACTGATTGTCATTGTGCTGGAGGATCATCGATTGGAGATGACTTTCTACTGATGCATATGCCTAAACGAGGCCTCCTCGCTGCCATTGCACTCACTATCCATGGGCACGGGCTGTGACTGCTCCAGTGCATCCATCATGGGTCTCGGAGAGCCCGCAACGCTGTGTTGTTGTTGATGTTGTTGCTCCTGTGCCTCTGTCTTGGGCGACATTTGATGCTCCGTCGATGCGGCTGCTGCTGACGACGTCGAGGAGGAGGCGGAAGAGGGATCATTGTAGCGTATCAGCTTGATGGTGGTCAGGCCGTCGGCATTGCGTATGAGCCTGCAAAGAGGTCCATGGATTTGGATTAGCATATGCCTGCAGTTGGTTGTTTGTTTCTTGTTGTTTGTTCTTACGGATAGCAATCCTCGTTGGCGCTGTTGTTGTTGCTGGCACTTTTGCTGCTCACACTCAGATCCGTTGGCTTCAGATCCTCCCCGGTGCTGTCCGAGCTGACGCCATTTTCCAGCTTCAGCGGATGAAACTGGAATTTATCAGCTGATGATCCGGGTGCACCGGGCGTTAAACACGCCGCCACGGCAGCCGGCGAATTGGGCGGGGGAGCGGCGGCAGCAGCGGCTGCTGCATTCGCGGACAGATAGTGGAAGGCGTGCATGAAGAGCGGCGATGGCGGCTGAGGTCCGTACGCAGCTGCAGCGGCGGCGGCAACAGCGGCAGCTGTGGGCAAACTCATCGGTGGACCGTTCCTTGATGCTGGTCGCTGTGGTGACTGCTGAAGTTGCTGCTGCTGCTGTTGTTGTTGCTGCTGTTGCTGTTGTTGCTGCTGCTGTTGCGTCCAATTGTTTGGACTGCTTGGCGCCTGGCTGCTCACCTGATTGGGCGTTGTGGGCGTGGCAACGCCATTGGCCGGCGTCGTTTGACGCAACAGCGAAATGTTCTTAATATTCTTCAGCTCCGTGGGATTGCGCAGAAACTGATAGCAATGACGCTCCCCCTGCACCTTGCGCAAGATGTTGACACGGTAATAATAGCGCAGCGCACGCGACATTTTGTCATAGTTCATCGACAAATGATTCTTCTGGATGCCCCACAGCTTGGCCAGACCGGCGGGATCGACGATCTTGAAGACGCCCGTATCGCGGCATTTCCAGGCTATCAAATCGCTGTACTTCTGATTGCGATCGTTTAGCAGTTGTTGCAGAAAGTCCCAAAGCAGGCGACCATCTAAAAAGGAGCAAAAAGAAGAATCGATAAGTAACTGATATTTTTATCGAAATATTGTAATTGTAAATTAAAAATAGCGCCAAATGTAGTTATCGATAAGTAGCCAAGTTATCTATCGAAGTTTTTCATCGCAATCAAAATGCAGTGGAGCAAACGGAAATGGAACACAAATTCAAGCGAGCGAAAATTAATAAAACGAATAATGGAACAATACTACTAATTTTGAATTTTATATTTAAAATCAATCGTAAAAGAACTAAGTTAATATTAATTCGAGTAATTAATAATAATTATTGATATATTTGCGACAAAACTTGAATTTAATTAAGAACAAATATATAAATTAGAGTAAAAATGTCAGTTATTTAAAAATTAATTTTTATGACCCTGTTGTTAATTACTGAAACTTTATTAAGATATGATAGTACAAATCTTCTAAAACAAAGTAAACAAGACCTTGGCAATTCTTATAAAAATTAAAAAAAAAATTATAATTTATTATTAAGAAAAATACCATTTAAATATTATTAAAAAAGAAAAAGTGGAAAACAGAAATTGGTTTGTGACTTCGGCTACTACTTTCGGCCAGGGGCGCGTACCATTGAAATAAATGCATATGTATATGATGTCACACATCTTTATACTTTATACTAAAATTCAATAATTTTATTCCTAAATTCCTAAAATTTCATCTTGGTTCTTTTTTTTCTTCTTTTTTAAAATGAAAATGAACTTACTCGTATTTGGCTCCGAGTTCTCGGGAAAGAATTCGCGCTTCGCTTTGTACATGTAACTGGGCGTCGTGGGTGCCGAGATGGAGCCACCGCCAGGTGCAATCACAGCACCTGCTGTGTTCTCCAGCGTCAGTTTCTGTGGCTGTTGTTGCTGCTGCTGTTGTTGTTGTTGCTGCTGCTGCTGTTGTTGCTGCTGCTGTTGTTGCTGCTGCTGTTGTTGTTGCTGCTGTGACCAAGAGTTGACAAAACTGTTGGTCAACTGTTGCGTCCAATTGGGCTTCATGTCCTTGTGGATGGGCGTGCCAGGCGGACTGCCAGCGCTGTAGGAGAGCGGCAATGCATTCAGCTTGCTGCTGTTGCTAGTTGTGGCGTTGGATTCGGAGTACTCCTCGTCCGAGTCGGAGTGATTGCTGCTGGCGCTGCTGACGATGCCCTTCATGGGCTGAACGCAGCCATTGCTGGCCGTGCTGCTGCCACCGCTCGAGGATGCAACGATGGTGGCGCTTGTCGTTGACGATGACGATGATGATGATGTGGATATGGATGCAGATGAGGATGCGGATGCAGCTGTGGCGCCATTTTGATACGGCGCCGACTGCGGCGGACTGCTGGCCTGCGAATCAACCGATGGTGGCGGGCTGAGTGTCACGGAATTGGGCGCCATAAAATGATGGGCCATGTGAGCGGCCGCTGCCGAGCTGCTGCTGTGGAAGGGATTACTGCTGCTGTCCGGTGGCGCATTCAATGGCGGCCATGTGGGCGTCGGCGGGTGACTGTGCGGCGACAACGGATAACGGCCGGTGGGCGTGACGGGGCTGTTGGGCAAATGCCATTGCAGCATGTGCGACTCAATGATGAGCATCTGGAGCACATTGTGCAGCACGTCGCCGGCACCGGGACACCGATGACCGAAATCGGCGCGGGTCAGCAGGCAGAGCGCCTTGCCGTTCATTTGGAAGAGATCAAAGTCGAGCTTCGGCAAATCGAATTCGCGCACACAAAAGCGCAAAAAGACAAGGACATCGTCACGGCTCCACAGACGCGGATCCGATGGCAGCGATGGCGGCAGCTGTGTCTTCAGTTCCGCCAACTGACTTGACGGCGGCGGCGGGCAACGCCAGATGACGTCGCTCCAGAGGCTGGGATTGAGCGGATTCAGTGATAGCTGTACTGGAAGCATTTTCATTGTTGTTATTGTGTGTGTGTAATAAAGATTGGCGACGTGCTGCAGTCCGTCTTTATTGGCAGAGCGTATTGGCCACGAGATTGTTTCCGTTCAATCTGCAAAAAAGCGAGCAAAGAATGTGCAAAATGTAATTAGTTAAAAGAGCTCGAAATGAGTCAAAAGGATGTGAGCATCAATCGTCGCACTTCCGCCACCAAATAGTTGCCCATATACATCACCCAATACACACAAGCACACACACACACACACACACACACACGCATGGTCAGGCAGACACACTCGCATTCCAAGCAAATCAGATTTCTTCATAAACAAATAATCTCCACAGGCGCAACAGGCACGTCGCATCCCAAACAGAGGGAGAGCGAGAGAGCACGCTCAGAGCGTGAGTCAGAACCAACACATACATACATACGTACACAGCAGTTGCTTTACTGCTCTCGTTCTCGTTTTCGTTCTCGCGCTCTCACTCTCACACATCTGTTGACACCCCCGCAGAAACGATCAGCAAAGAACGTTGAAATTCCTTCCACCTTTTCAGTTTCATTACCTCTTGTTCCGATTTCGATGACAATTATCCAAGTCGATAGCACGGCGCAAGTGTAGCAATCGTTGTTAAACAAAATTTAACTGCATTTTCTTATTTTTATTTTAATTGAAAATTTCTCAATATGGTAATTGCCATAAATGTGTGCGTCGGCGGCGGTCGCAGCAGCAGCACTGCTCACTCTACTATTCCGGATGTATACAAAGCAAACACCGACAGCAAATAAATACGTACAAGCATACATATGAATTTTGTAGATATGTATGTAAACATGCATGTACATACATATATAAATCGACAACACATGGAGCCCAGCACACACACACATGCATGCATACATACATACACTTGTAGATATCTTTGGCGTGATCAGTCGCTGTAAGATTTCAACATAAACGAATGTATTGATGCCGCGCTGCTTGGCAAATGATGGAGAGATGCTCGAGGGTGGTGGGGGAGTGCGACGGGACGCTTTACGAAACTTGAAAGCCGTACCCATTTGCCCACTCGGGTCTGGGCTTGCCTTCCATTCCATATCACTGCCAGCGGCTGCAGCAGACGACGACGACGACGGCGGCGGCGGCAACAGCAAACGGAAGTGCACATTCCATACACAAAACCCGTTTCCCCAAGCAGCGGCGGCAACAACAGCAGCGATGTGGAGAAAGACGTTGGGGCAACGACGATGACGACGGCGACGACGACTAATAAATCCGCCAGTGGGTAAAGAGAGCAACAAGCCAATTTAAAGAAGCAGCAGCAGCAGCCTCAACGGCAGACACCCTGTATATTGTCCGTGATCAGACATTGCCCAGTCCCAGTCGCGGACATACATATACATGCATACGCATACACTCACTCACATACATACATACACACATATGCTCACATTAAAATTTATCTCATCGCGCTCTCTCACAAGGCAGAAACTTCCTCATTCTCCGGGAAGCGTTTCAACAAGTGAGCGCAAAGAAATTTACTTAAAGTTCAGTTCAAACGTGCGTAAGCGAGATGGCAATAGGCGACTGAGAGAGCGTGAACAATAAATATTGTATGCATGTTGTTGTTGCTGTTGAGCAAGAAGTAGGAGAAGACGCAGCCAACAGATGATAATGATGACGACGATGATGATGATCATTGCACACATATGTATGTACAAACATACATACATATGTATGTATACATATGAATATTTTATTGTGTACATGTCTTTTACTTAGAGGGGGTCTATTTGTTTTGTTTAAGAGGTGCTGCTGCCCTCTGTTGATTATGAAGACACAAACACATACATTTGTATGTATGTATAGACGATCCTACGTGTTATTTTGGTTGCCACAATACAACATATGGTTTAATTTGACTAAAATAAATTCATATGTACATACATACATACATATGTATGTACATATATTGTACTACACACATGTTCGCTCGACGGGCAGCAGCAATTACAACAACAACAACAGCAAACAAATAAACATTCAACCAGTCGGTGGCACGTAGTAAAATGACAAATGAATGTTCATCATCCAACAACAGCTATAACAAAGTGAAAGAAGGCAAAAGCAGAACACGAAACGACGCACGCAATAAGAGAATAAGAATATAAATACACACACACATGCACATACATACACATGTATGCATGTGTATTCTAAATCTCAGAGAAGACGATACGACGGTGACGGCAAAGGAGGCGCGGCTTGGAACAAGCACAAAGAGGCAACAGGCAGGCACAAGGCACAGGTAGTTAGGTATGCGGATGATGGCGAACCGGTTTCAACGGAAATTACAAACGAAAATTATAAAACGATCAGTTTAGAAAAATGCCAACAGCAGCCGCTGCCGCAGATCTCGAAACAACAACAGCGACAAATAAGAAATGTAAAAGGTAGAAAACTTGTAGAAGACTGCAGTGTGAAGAGAGCAGAGTATGTGTGTGTGTGTGTGTGTGTGAGCAAAGAATTTTTGCTTGTGCAGAGATTTCCGCTTTTAGCGTATTTGTGAAAGATGGCTGGGCGTGGGATCGGAAATGGCACAAAATACAAAATGGGGTGCTGGAAAATGGCAATGGAATGCAGACAGACAATCGTCCTGTGTCTAAAACTCTATCGATAACATTTTGATAAATGTATGCAAGTAAAAGGAACTGAAATTAGTTCAAATGAGTTATTAGTTCATGATCTACTCATTAATCGATTACATTTGATCGAAAAAAGGCGTATTTCAAATTGTTGAATCTGGAGAAACTTTAGTAAATGTTACGACATTAGTACTAATTAAAAGAATTTAAATGTATCTCTTAATTGGTATGTCAAATCTTTCAATCTTTGTCAAGTTAATTTTTCCTGAGCACTTGCCAAGTCCTCTCCAGACGACATTTGATCTATCAACTGTTGCCTATCCCAAACACAGCATGCAACATGAACAGCACTCACTTCACTTCACTGCAACACTTCATTCCACAGCTTGCAATGATTCAGTAAAGTGCATCGTTATGTACATCGGAGAAGTTAATGAGTAATTTCCGTAGGCGCATCCTCCCCGGGGGCGCCCCCTTGGGTTGCTGATGCGTATGTATGTATGTGTATGTATCTCGTATCTCTGGTCTCTGGCTGTGCATCAAGTGGCTGTTGCTGCTGCGCAGTAGAAGAACCACGATGAGAAAATAAGAAAAATCTGATAACATAAAAAGGCAGAAGCGACAGCCGCCACGGCGCATTAAGATTAACGGCCTGCTCACGGGGATGGCAACAGGGAAGAAGACGGGACGCAGTTGATGCTGATGGTGCTGTTAATGATGGTCCCGACCCTCTTTGCAGCAGGTAGAGACGACGGGTAAGATGAGAGGCGCACCGAGGGGGAGAGGAAAACGAGCGGATGGGAATAAGGAAATGCGTACCTGCGGATGCACTTTACATCTTGTAGGACTTCTTGGAAACCCTCTGATCGAAATTGAAGAACAAGATGAAGAAGAAGAAGAAATACAAAAGCAATGCATGTGGTGCTGGTTGCCTGTTGCCACCAGTCCCAACAGTTGACATTTGATCTCTTTTATGAGGTCTTTTCTTATTTTTTTTCTTTCTTCCTTTTTATCATCATCAGACAATGTCGAATTCTCAAGTGCTCTTGAAGCATGAAACAACCCTTATTCCCTATGTACATAGATAGGACCTTAAGGTCTTTGTTATTGTCTAAAAATTTCAAGGGAAGCAAAACAAAATCGTGTGTGTTGCACGTGTATAGAGACGAGAATGTGTGAAACAACAAATTCTACGCTTAGTTAGAAAAAATTGTTCGCCATATTCCGATATTCCGGCATATCAAATACTCAATTAATAAGCACAAAAAATTCAAAACCAAGTCAACGACCTGCTTTGCTTTATAACTGCTCAAAAGAAACAACAATACATATGCCAAAGCATATATTTAAAAAAACAACAACTGGCACGTAAAGCTAAAAAAGCTAACTCCCCCTGAAAACCCGCTCTGCTCTGCCTTAACCGTGTACGACCCAACAACTCAACACATACAAATAGATATTGAGCTGATCATGCATAACAAGCGCGTGAGCGTATCGTATTTGTATTGGTGATCATATAAACCACATATACATACGTATGTATATCCATGTTGAATAAACAAAACAGCAACAAGAACAACAACTCCAATTCCGGGTTCTTCTTCGCGCGATCGCAACAACAGCAACAACAACGAACCCCCCCAAAACGTCTACGATTAAATTTTTTGTCTAGATCGTCACTTTGCTGATTGTTGTTGTTGTTGGTGCTCTGGGTGTTATTTGTTGTTTTTGTTTCGCTTTAAGCGCCGTAGGCACTTTTTTGTGGAGCAACAGAGAGCCCAAGACCTGACTCTGACTTGCTGCGATCGCCGCTGATCATCCATGCGACGCTGGCAACTGAAAACGCTCTTAAGCAAGCAAATCAATCATCGTTACGCACTTGAAGTTTGCGGTAGCCCAGCAAGACGATGATTAAGATGATTAAGAAGAAGCAGAAGAAAGGCAAACCTGATCAAAAGACAACAGCGATCAGCGCAACCACGATCGTTGCCCCTTTGGGCGTTTTACCTTTTCTATGAAATTATTTTGCTTGTTTTTTTATGGTTTTTTGAGGGCAGTTTTGAACTTTATCTAATAATCTTAACTAAAGGCAAAGATCCTCACACTTTAGTCAGTTATTAGTGAGTGGATCACGCGACAAGATCTTGTATCCCAAATATGTTTATGTACTGACTACATGGAGTTAGATTAGAGAAACGCTTTTGACCTCAAGCTAAATCCAAAAAACAAAACCGAATCCACAAACAAATCTTTTATGATGTTCTTTTGTCGAGAGTCGTGTTGTTCGGGTTTTTGGGGGCATGTATGTGTGTGTGTGTGTCTAATGTTTGTTGTTCTAATGTCGAGAGAGATTCCAAGATCTCGCAGCAGTTTCAGCACTTGGAGCGCTCTTTGACTTTCTGCTGCCTCATTGTTCATCTTTATGCTTTGCGCATATCTTTTTTATTTCTATTTTATTTTTATAATGTGTTGTGTGTGCGGGGGTTTAGGTCTCTAATGATATGGGCAAGAGATATGCCGACATATGTATAAAGAAGACAACAACAGAAAGCTGAATACAAAATGCTTAATGATATCAAACGTTCGATAACCTTTCGGTATTTTAATATGCAAACCAAAGCCACAGCACAGCTTTTATTATGATGATCATCATGATCGCCATTAGTAGTGGAACAATAAAAGCACAGCATCATCATGTTGTTGATGATGATCATGTAGATCATCAACGGTAGCCAACTACCATCATTTTTTTACTACCTACTCTCGAATCTGCCCCGTAATCAAATATATTTTCCAACGATGAGTTCATCAAACGCTCGACAAGAGTTCAAAATTGTTTCGCTTGCCACGCGTATGTGCAACAAGAACATAATAAACTGTTGTTGTATCCACTGCTAGATCGGGGAGGAATGTGTGTGGGGGGGGGATAAACACAGCAAACGCATCATTTGTGTCCATTACATTCAATTAGTTGCAACTGTTTTTTGTTGCAACTTTTGCGATTTTCTCGCACTTGCTGCTGCCGCTTCTTGTTGCACAGACTGTTCCCCCGCTTACTAACTTAATAAGGCCAGTTGTCGTCATTGGCAAGAATCATATAAACGAACGATGCCTTCATCAACGGGCTTCACGTCATTTGTGCTGCGTATCTTTGTATCTTTTGTGTGTGCTTAGGGGCGGTTAGGGTCGGAGTCGGAGTCGGGGTTAGGGGTCAATTGAGTTGGTTTCAATGAGAGTTTGCTTCCGTGTTTGGCCATGCCACAAACTGCAATTAAGGAAAATGCAGAAACTCTAGCTTTTTTAAGGAGAAAGTGCGTCCAAAGAGGTTCTACAACAGTTGTAGAATTCGCCTTGAAGACGCCCCTGAATATTGACCATAAAAACCGATTTTTTGATAAGCCGCACACTTGCAACGCCCCTTCCTTCTCACACCTCCCTCTTCTCCCTCTGCCGTCATTGGGAAAGTTATAATATTAGTAAACTAGGATTACTTGTCTTGTCTTGTCTTTGGGGGCTGTCGACTCTTTGATAGCACTCAAGATATGGACAAGCCTAGTGACAATATATAGATACAACATGTTCCGTTGAGTGTGTAGGTGTGTGTGTGTGAGAGTGTGCCACACTTCCACTTTAATGTTTATATGTATTACGAAATGTTTACGATTTGCTCGAGTTCTTTTTCAGTAAGTTTATAACAAATATGCGCAGATAAGATAAGACAAACTCATAGATACGCACAAGCACAGATACAGATACAAGTCCATGGTATGGTAAGGAAGGCAGCTGCTCTGTTTGTCTTACCAAAATACACACACACACACACACATGTGAGCACACAGATACTTGTCTTGACTTGAAACACATTGACTTTGGTTATTGACTTCCTGCTGCTGTTGTTGTTTTTGCTCCTTCAACTCTCTTTTTCCACTGCTTAACTTGGCCAATTGATCTAGACAAGCAAGTCAGCTTCCTGTACCGCAAAAATGGTCAATTAGATCAGCGCCTATGCAGGCACGGATGTGGCCATCCAACCAAGCCAATCCAAACCAAGTCAAGTTGTATCGAATCGAGTTGAGTCAAGCCACTGTCTTCTATCTATGTATCTATGTAACTATCTGGTCTGTATCTAAACCGGTAGTTAGTATTTGCGCTAGTAATCAAGCACATTGCTTGAATCTAGGCATGCATGGAGCCAGCTCCGTTTCCTATCTTGCCCCTTTCCCCTTTCCCAAAGTGCTGTTCAGTCAAACGTAGAAAGAACTTTGGCATGATCTGATCGCAGCTCGTTTTGTTCGCGTTCACTCCACTGTCGACGACGATCGCGCCTCGCATCTTAATTACAGAGAGCAATGCAAAAAACTGAAACTGACAAAAAAATAAAAACAGCAAAATCAACTGACATTAATGTTAGGAACGACTAAGAGTTACCCTCTAAGCGATTCTTTCGAAAATTATCAAAAAATTCAGGGAAATTAGTAAAAATATATATTTAAAGCATTAGAGGAGTTTTATCAGTAAAAATCTATAAAGTTAGAAAGAGTTATCTCTAATAATATTGCTCTAAAGATAAATAATAAAATTAATTCTATTATTAAATTTTATTTGTTTTTGCTCCCTGCAGCACTTTAATTGCATTTACAGGGTATTGCAATGAATCTGAACAGAAACAAAGCCGCTGCAAAAACCTGAATTGTAAAAACGTTCTAAGCGAGCGTCGTGGAGCATTTTGCGCGTCGCTGGAAAGACACTTAATAAATGCGGAAGCGGATGTTCAAAAAGGCAGAGAGACGGCGACGTGGAACCGACTACAACTTCGACTTCCACTACGACTACGACTACAACACGACGATGTCTATAATCACAATCAAGTCATGCAAGCCCCACAACTGGCTAAAACTGGAGATGGATTTGGCGAAGGAGATGGAGAAGGGAGGCAACTAGAAGGTATCTGGTTGTTGTTCTGTTGGAATAGAGAAGATTCTGCGTCTGGTTTAACTGAGAATTCGCTAAATCGATGCAGGAAATGGACAACAAGTTCTACAAGCTACAAGTAATTGGATCGAGTCACTTCCTCAGATATCGCGAAGGGAAGTTTACGCTCTGTGGGGAAGCACAAGAAAACAAATAACAAAAAATCACAAAAAAAATGTGTAAGCCGATGAGTAAACTTTTTCAATAAAAAAATATTGTTATAGAACCACAAAGAAAATGTGCCAGGAAATTGCAAAAATAAAAGAAAAAAAATAGAACTAAAAATATACCAAAAATACACATGTTTCAACAATCGATCGTACGTATATATAATTATTTTCTATCTACAGTACAGACGCATTCAACAACAATCGCATCACAATCAATGGGAAGTAAATTACGAGTATTGTCTTGACATGCGATACGCTCACTGACATGAATTATTGATTAAATGAAAACACAATCATTACAAGAACATCATCAGTGTCTATCGTACAACGGCAGCTGGGAAATGTGCTTCCCTTTTCTCCACACCGCGCAAAAAAAAGATAGTATTCACATTAGACAACATCTCAAACGATAAGAGTAACTATGTCTAACAACAGATCAACATGAGATTGTTCAACTACAGTTAAACACAGACCTGAATTCAGGAAGCGATCAGTCTCAGTCAAAGATTACAACATGATCATTCTTCTTGAACTGATCTTCACAGGGAAGTCATTTGTATCAGTTGATCTTTGTCTCTTCTCAATTTAAGTTTATAGCCTGATCTTCATTTGCCTTGGTTGATCTTCGTTTTTTAAAGAGGATCAGTCAAGTTTTAATTACAGTTTATAGTTCGATCTATGTGAATGTTATTTTAATGTTAGCTCTAGTTCATTTATAAATATAAGATACCAATTTCTAAAGAAATTCGTTTCAACACATAACTATGGATCCAATTTATGGGCTAAGTTTCTTTTGTTGCAATTGTAGGAAGTGAATTGTCAAGCAGCCTAGTCATTTACTCGTATTTTCTTCACTCTAAGCTAATTCTAAAATTTCTAGCAAGCTCAACATTTTGATGACATTTGTCATAAAATTCAAGCGAATGCCGCAACGTCAATTCCAAGTGTCAAATGAATATACAAAACGACAACAACAGAAACAACAACAACAACAATAGACCCGAGGCAATTGCCAAGAAACTGAGACATAGACAACGAGTCCGGGTGCTTTATTCGGATGGGGAAATGTTAAATGTGAACAGAGAGACAGACGAGAGACACAGAGAGAGAGAGATGCTAGAAAGACAGAGATTATATTATTATAATTTCCAAGTAAAGCAAACAAAATTAAAACAAACAACAAATTGACACGAACATCACGTAGCAAAATGCTGTGAAGGAGCTCAACGCTGCAAAAGGCTTGGCCACAGCTTCTAAAGAAGATGACGCCACCAAGATGATGACGATGATGATGATGGTGATGACTGCGACTGTGACTGCGATTGCTGATGTTTCCTATTGTCGCCAAATTCATAATTAGCAGTGTAATGAGACACGCGGCTTGGGGCAATGCGGCATAACTTGAAGATGCAACTTGCCACAAGTCTTAACATGACTTGGATGACTCTATTCGAGCCAAGTCACAATAGTAGTTGGTTAATTGTGAATGCTTGAGTTCTGTGTATCTCATTAGATACACTTTTCATTTTTTTTAATTTCGTTGTTTTCGTTGTTGTTTAGCCACGTTCCATGCGGCATTTGCAACATTTGAGTGGGGTAAAACCACTTGGTTGTCATCTTGTCGGTGCGTCTATCTGTCTATCTGTCAGCTCTGTCAATTCTTTCATCCATTGTCCCTAGGCTATCGCTTATCATTGAGTTTTTCCCTTGCCCTCACTCCACATTCCCTGTGTTTTTTTTTTTTTTATAATTATCATTATTATTATTGTTGTTTGCAAAATATATGCATACTATAAATGTATGCACTCGACTTTAACTGTTAATTATTATGAACTCTCTCCCACTGTGTCTATCTACCCTCTCTCTCTCTCTGTCACTCTGAGATAGGCGCCTTTTTATACCCTTTACTTATAAAAAATAAATAAAAGGGGATATTCTATGCATTGCAATGTATGTAACAGGGAGAAGGAAGCATCTCCGACCCTATAAAATATATATATTCTTGATCAGCATCAACAGCTGAGTCGATATAGCCATGTCCGTCTGTCCGTCCGTATGAGCACCTAGATCTAAGAGCTAGAGCAACCAAATTTGGCACACAGACTTCTATAAACCCCTCGCAGATCAAGATATTAGAAATATTTTACTAAATAACGTTATCTACTATTATTACCTATCATCCTACTTAATCGTAACAAGAGCGGACAAATAGAAAGGTGGTAATGGCTGATTTAAGTTTTTAAAGAATGTAAGTGCCTAAAAGCATGAAATAAAAAATATTCAAAATTCATTAAAATTAATAACGGGTATTCTATAGTCGGGAGCTCGACTATAGCCTTTTCCACTGGTTTTATTTTATTATTTATTGCTGCTATCAGCAATACTTAAATGTGGAAATGCAACACAATAACAACAGCTGTTAAAAGTGCAACGAACAATTCAGAATGCGGAGTGTGGGACTGCCTAGAAACAGCTATGGAGGAACACGTATCAACCAGCTGCAATCAAGAACTACATCCGCATATGACGTCGACCATGTCAGAGATTAGAGGCAATCACTTTGTAAGCCAAACACAGTTGAACTTCCATAACTCGAACGTCTATAACTAGAATTGTCTCTAACTCGAAATAAATTGAGTGGCAACAGCAATAAAAAAACTTAATACAAAGACTTCCATAATTCGAAATTTCAAGTGACGCTATCACTGTTAAGAATTAACATTAAAAGATCTGTAAAACATTTTACAAAAACTGTTTATTAACATGAAGCATATAGTTACTGTTAACTCTTATGTTAGCAGTTTAACATCGCTTTAACACTTGCAGAAATGTTTCAAAATTTAACTTTAATGTTACAATTTTAACATAGTTTTAACATTATGTTATCTAAAATACTTTAACTGTTACCAAATGAATAAATAAATTTAAAATATTAGTCATATTATTCAAGCAAAGTTCATTGTTTCTTCATTTACATAAACTGTTTGAAAAAAGTTCCAAGAAATGTTAATTTAAATTTTTCTCATAAATTCATAATCTATGGGGTCTTATCTTCTTCCACGCTTTAAATACCACTAACTAATCAGTCACCTTTGAAGCATGAGCAGACAATTTAGAAAAGCCTATCGCAAATTCAAGAGTCCTTCCATTTCAATGTCCCTCCTCACAATATACAACCTTCTACAAATTTGATCGAATTTATTGCACATACAAATGTATTTGTATACTTATCATGATTATGTGCTATAGCTTTAAGTTCAAGTGCCCATAATTTTGAGGGCTTCCCATTGGTATATGTGTATATGTGCATTTCCAAATCTCTTGGTTGAATACTTTATATATAGCTCTATAATTGAACAGGCCAACAACAATATTAGTTCCACTTGCGAACTGCGATATGATTAAAGAAATTATACGATTGTTTGTCTGTTATACACTATGAGAAGGCATTTAAATTCTCTAATGCAATTTGCAATCCACCAAAAGAATAAAGTTGAAGTCCAAACTCTACCAATTTTGAACTTAAGTTCCAAATACAAAATATCGAACTATTTAAATATATAATATTATATATGATTACAATCTATGCTTCCTGATGCTTAAATAACATTCAAGTCATATATGAAGCTGCAATTCAAATATATTTATAGGGTATTAATTAGGCACCCGATACATTTATATTATTTGTTGTTTGTTATTTGATTTGTTTCGTTTTGGCTATCGACTTGAAGCGTCTATAAATAAATAAAATTATATACAGAAGTAATAAAAATAATTTAAATTTACGTGCGGTGCGCAATATAAACAAACAACGGAAAAACAAAAAATACAAAATACTAGACCAAGTGCAAGGGTATTGAAAATCCAACAACAGCAATTGATTATGATTAGGTTCCTATCACTTAAATATGCCCCGAAAACACCCAGACGGAGAAACATTGCTGCAATTAAATAAACGGGCTGACGTCATTTCCGGTTAAAGTAACACCCCCTGTAGCGTCCCGCGTCTAACACTTCCATGACCATTCTTTCGGACCCACAATAAACTCCTTGTATAGCACAGCCCTCTCCCTCCCCTCTCTGCACTCCTCAATGAGTACACGCGATTTTCGTTCCGTGTTCTAGGCTCGGAATTCGCTGCTCTTCCACTTGACTCGCTTATCGAATATTGTCGCGATTACGATAGGAACTCACACACACACACTTATAAATTGTGATAGGGTGGGTAACGCATTTCCTTATCAATGCTATCGGGCGCCAAAATCAAATTGATTTATGAACGATTTGCCTGCGCCAAAAATACAATTATATATAAAAGCACAAATATACATGGTTGTATATAATATTGTATTTATTTTGTATATCTTTTAAAAATGCTGTACATCAACGATGGGCACGCAGTGGCTCCGGGAGCGGCGACTGCTCACAACTATTTTTCTGCCCATTCTGTTGTTGTTGATGTTGTAGTTGTTATGCTCCCAAATTCAGTTTATGTGCCCACCGCTGGTATACATAGTGAATATATTTTTAAAGACCTCCTACGGTGCTTTAAAGTGGGTTTCTCGAGGGTAGCTCAACTTAACATAAATCTTTTTGTTATATGTACATATTTTCCTTTCTTTTGTTTCGCAATTTTCTTCTACAACTACTATTGTGCTTTGGTTTCAAGTGTTTGTCACTCTTCCTTCCGCTGTGGCATGCAATTTCCTCGAAATTGCCAACAGTTTCTCAATTCATTGTGAATTCGTTGCGGTCAGCAAGGGGCGTTTCGAGGTCGCATTCCACTCGAGACCTGAACAATTCTCGATAGGAGAATTGAGGGAATTGAGGCTCGGACCACCAACAGTTTTGTCGGGTCATTGTTCAACAGGTAAGACAAGTCCGGCTTACTCTCTCCCTCTCCCTTAGGTACCCGAGTACATCAAATTTACAGTTAGTTGACTGACTGATAAAAGGCTGACGAACAATTCATTATAAGGTGCATTCACAGCAGATACCAAGATATGAACGACACCCAACTTCCTTTTTGGTCATTACGACATCAGTTTCGTTTGGGTTTTTTTGAATGGAGGACACCGAAAAAACAAAAAAGTAGAAATAATAAAAACTGTTACGTCTAACCACGCAACCACTTGTCCCCCTCTACCCCTCAAAGTGCTTTAACCACCCCGGACTTGTCCAGTTCAATAGGTTTTTTAGTCGAGGTAGAAGAAAGAAAATTACCTAATTGTGTTGCATCGACAAACAGCGAGTTTTCCACAACATTACACTACTCTACTCCACTTCTTGCTTCAGCACGTTAAAAACCCCCTTCCATCCCCCACATCCCACCTAAAGATCGTTTCATACATGCTCCAAGTGTGTGTGTTTGTGTGTGTGTGTGTGTGTGTGAGTCTCCTTTGTATGTGTGCCACAAACTAACTAAAAGGAAAATAAAAATGTGCCAAGAAAACGGCAAATATGGCGCATTTTTTTTGCTCTTTTCGCCAATGCTGTTGTTGTTGTTGTTGTTGTAACTGTTACTATTATTGTTGTTGTTGGTAGTTTCTTTGCTTGTTCGTTTCTTTCTTTCTCTTTGGCGTAGTTAGATAATAGGCAACAACAAGCAACCGTTAATGCTACACCAAGATACACCAAGCTAAACCCCAAAAGCCATTTAGTTGTTGTAGTTGTTGTTGCTGTTGTTGTTGCTATTGTTGTTGTTACTGTTGCAGTTGTTGTGTCGGCGGTATAACTCAAGCAAGACTTCCTATATTTTGAAACACGTTACGTTCGTAACATAATTCACACAACAGGTTACTACTACTATTTTTGCCTCGACCATAGCAACAACTCGAGTCTTAGCCTCCTCGGTCTTAGCCACAGTTCAGAGACAGCTGCTCACATTTCATTGGAGTTGGAGCTTTGGAAATGTGTGCGGCTTTTTATTGTAAAGGGATATTATGGAGATGTTATGGAATTGCAAATATGTCAAATTGATGACAATATGTAATTTAATTAAAGTAAAGACAAATTTCCAGTAAACTTAACTATTTTTAAACACTTCAGTTTAAGGTTTCATTTTAATTTATAATTTTATTGTTAATTTTATAATCTTCAATAAAATTCTAAATATTTCATTTTTATAATTTATATGTACATGGATTCTAGATTTTAAAGCGCAAGAATCAAAGCTTTGAGCTTTTATTATCACCGTCTCTTTTATTCGTTCAATAACTATTCCTGATATTGAGTTGTCTGTCTCAATCTGTTACATAAATTTGAGCAACTTTATTATAATCTTTTTCACCTTTTTGGTAATAAGCACAAGTGCTGAGTGCGAGGAGAGCTTTTTATTCGCACGATCAACAAACGTACACATGCAGAGATGAAAGATAACCAGCGATTGCTTGCTTACCGTTGTCACACAGACACAGTCAGACAGATAGAGTAACATACACTCATACATACATACAACCATACTTTCTTCGGCGAATTTGATACAACATAATGGGAAGCTGTGAGGCGGCTAAACATTTACGGCAAATTCAGGTTAGTGTGATTTTTGTTCACTATAAAATGGGTCGTCGCTGTTGTTGTTGTTATTATTATTATTATTATTATTATTGGTGGCGTTGGCTGCACAAGTGGTTGCAATAATGCTACCAAAATGCACGGGCGAGGGGGATGTGGGCGAGGTGTGTTATGGCGCATGATGTTCACACAATTCGTGTGTGCATGTGTGAGTGTGTGCATATTGCAAAACATCAATATAGCACACATCAGCAGCAACAACAACATTAACAGCAACAATAGCCACATCTGTGCTGGCGATAACGCAGCAAGAAAATCAAACAACAACAAATACAATTGCTATGTGCGCTACTTCCGCATGCAAGTTTAAACAACTAAAAGTCATCGGGCGTCAGTAAAAACAAAAAGTACAAAATACAACAACAGCTACAACAACAGCTAAAGACGAAGACTACATCTATGACAGCGACTGCGACTGCGACTCATTCTCAATGCACTTTGCGTGCATGCGTGTGTGTGTATATACGTGAGAGAGTGTGACTCAAAAAGCATCGAACAGTGAGTGTAAAAAATAAAAAGAGACAACAGCAGCCAAGCCCCAACAATGCATATATTGAGAGCCTTAAGCCCTTTTCAGCCTCAGATCATTTTGATTTTGAACTACAACAATAGCACTGAGAAAATGAGAGAGCTTTACTTTTCATTATTTATTATTATAGTTGTTGTTGCTGCTTGGCATTTTCTTCCTCTTTCTTTCATTAGGCTGCTGCCTTTGCCTTTACTCCTCCTTCTACCTGCTAGCTGCGATCAACACTTTTTATACCTGTTTGCTTGCCTCCCCCCTGGCCATGCCTTGCCGTCTGCTCTAGCATGGCATACATACATTTGGAAATGCATGAGTGTGTGTGTATGTGCGAGTGTCTTTGCATGTAGAGGTTTCCCCAATTGCCATGCTGGTGACCCGACAGATCGTCGTCTGTATCGCCGCGACGCAACGCTCTCTTTCATTTTTGCTTCCGTACACTTTTCGCTCTTGCTTTACGTTAAAAGCGTCGCGAGCGTCTCTTACGTTGCGTCGTTGCCACACACTCACCCGTTACGTCGTTTGTGGAGCAATGCGGAAGTGAATTTAATTTATTGTATTTACGCTGGCTTTTGCTGCCACACAGATAGGCAAACAGACTGAAAGACAGAACCAGGAACGTTAACGGGTCTACACAGCTAGAAATCCATACAGCCTCAGCTGGAAAGATTTTTACTTGTTTATAAGTAAATATATATGTGCGTATGTATGTATAACTAGATACATATTTCTACGATTTGTTTCGTTTTTCGCTAATTGGATAGTCGAGTATTTTAAATAAATACACACACACACAAACACTGATATGATATAATCAAATTTATTGACGGAAATCTGTGCTCTCAGTAAAGGGTTGCCGGGAAAGGGGGGAGAGTGGGCGGGGGAACGAGAGCAGCATGATCAGGTGTGTTGCCTTCTTTGCCTTTAGCGGCTGCGTTTGAGCTTTTTGTGCATATATGTATATATATGTATATACACATGTGTGTGTGTGTGTGTCTGATTGTAGCTAAACCAGAAGCAGGAACTGTTGCTCGATTCGATTTGGTTGCGGCGTTGGCAGCGCCAGCGGGCGAACAAATAAACACAATTCTGCTGGGTATTTTTTGTGTTGCTTTTTTTTTTGTTTTTTTTTTTTTTAATTTTTTTTTTTTTTGCAAGCAGAAGCGGCGAGCTTTGCGATAAGATTTCGCTGACGTGCGATTCGGTAGAGCCCCAACGGGCAAAGCAACAGTAACAACAACCTAATTGGAGCTTAACGCTCCGCTTTTGTTTCACTTCCATAGAAAAAGTGCATGCAACCAGAGACCCGTCGAACCAAACCAAACCATACCAAAGAACAAGAAAAAGAGCCCGAACCGAACCAAATGATTGCCGCCGACACAGTTCACCACATTTTGTACGGATGGGTAATTTGTAATTAGCAGTAGACGGGAATTCATATGGTGATGCAACGGATTGATGCAAATCGAAGCAACGGCTCAAAAAAAAGATACATCATTAATTAATTGATTAATAAATATTATTCTAAATATCTAAGAAGTGGAACAATATTCCATATACATAGATAAAGTTCTTTTTTCAATTCAAATATGAAATAGGAATGCAAAATATTCCGATTCAGTCGTTTCAAGTTTATTTTTATATTTTTGCTTCAGATTTATTGTTCTCTTGAGTTTTCCCAAGTCACAAAACAGATCCCAAATCCAAGAATAGACTGCGTCGTGTGCAAGAAAGAGATAAAGTGCCCTAATGTTGTAAAGTAGAAATTATCTTGAGGCGGGGGAATTTATAATTTGTTGACCTCAACGTAAACTAAGAAAACTTTGTAAATTTTAAGTACAAAGCATGTCAGAACATGACAGAAACAATAAAACGAATCCAAAAGATTAACGTTAACATTTATCAACATTATTTTTGGTCGTGTGTGCATGTAGAGTGAGAGTGAGAGAGATAGTAGGGGTTGGGGATAAACAGATTTATGTTTCATAAATAATATACATGTATTTTGTGCGATATGAAATGAAACATATGGAACTGAGAGAAGGTCAGAAATTCAATCTGAACAAAGTTTTTGCATCAGAAGTTAAAATGTGTAAGAAATGAAAATAGTAAAAATTTCATGGCTTACCTGTTTGCTTTAGCTCCACTGTGCTGTGACGTAGTTCGTTGTTGTAATACTTGTTGTCTGTTTGTCGTTCTTAAAGCTTTAAGCTTTTAGCGACAGCGCAACGCGGTAGCGGATATGTTGTCCAGATCCAGAATACGCTGTTGTTGTTATTGTGTTTCTTGCTCTTTGCTTTCGGACAAGCAGCGCGTTAACTACAACTGCAGCACTACTACGTAACGTGAACGTCACGCGACGTAATGCATGCACTTTGTTGCTGCTGCTGATTTCCTGGTTCTGTTGCTACGCGTCGCGTCAAGTGGCCATTGTGGAGTTCACTTTGTAGACGACGGCGTTAAGGGGGGCGGCGGTTTGTTAATCCTGTGCTGACCGTTTGCTTTTATTGTCGTTCCGTTTACTTTAAATTTGCTTTATGTGATTTTTCTTATTTGCCATTGCAAGCGAATGTCAGCGCCAAAGAAGAATGGCGCACAGAGAAAATAACAAACAAGAAAAACAAATCGAGCGCAAGCTGGAGACGTTGGCTGGCGGTGGAGGCAGCAGCCACAAAGAGCCTAAAGTACTTCCGTCTGTTCCTGCCTCACACACACGCAAAACACGAATGCACACACATACACACAGCGAGCGAGACGGAAATATATATATAGAGAGAGAGAGGGAGATGGGCGCGATGCACTTGTGCTTGGTCTGTGTTTTTGTTGGTCTTGTTTCTTAGCTTTGGCCCTTTTCACGTTTCACATACATACATATGTACGTAGCGTACAAGTAGGAAACACACAACAATATAATTTGCTTCCTTTTCACTTTTTGCTTACACACTACTTGTACATGTTGTTTTTGTTGCGCTCTGTTCGCCTAATTTTTGTTTATTTCATATGTATTTTGAGAACAACCACAACAAGAAAACTTGGCGTACACAGTTATTTAGCTATTCTTTGCTTTAATTCTCGTTCTTGTCAGCGGCTTTTTTTTCCACAACTGATTTCGTCTCGTTGTTGTTTATTCTATTCTTTTCATTTGTTGTTTTGTTTTGATTTCCAAACGATTAATTCCAATTAAATAATGTTGATATTGATACACTTCTTTACTTAGATGCTGTAGTCACGCGCGCATTGAATCAAATTCAATTTAAATACAATATTTTTGCACAATTACAATTCGGAATTATATTTATTGTACAACAAATTTTTTTCCGCAGCAACACGTCCGCTCACCACGAAAGTTTCTTACGTTTTGACTCAAAACACGCAAGTAAGAAATAAACAAAGCAAACGACGATAACTGAGACCGCGCGCCAGAGAGAGAGCATGCGCATTTTTGAGTAAGTAAACGGAGAGTGAGAGAGACCACGAAGATGAGTAAATTTAAGAGCGCAAAGTGTTTGTGTTAACCAAGAGAAAGAGAAGTAAGAAATATAAATTTATTATTATTTTATTTGGTTTTTGTGTTGTTCTTTTTGCATACAATATTTCTTCCGAATACTTGCACGTTGTTTATTTCCTTTTACTATGGGTAAGTGCATATATTTTATACATTTTATGTGATCATTTGCTGATAGAGAAGAAGCAGGGCAAATAAACGTTTAAACGTTTATGTTTAAGAAAACTATTTAATAATGTTAAAATGTTATTCGATTTGTTTAAATCTGTGTAGGTGCTAAGCGTGGGCGCCAATTGACTTGTTAATCAGCAGCGATAAAAGTTGATACAATCGTTTATCGATGAGCTAATAAAGGTGGGTTGTCGTCTGTCCGGTCATGCCCATAAATAAGCTTGTGAACCCTAGAAACCAGTCGACCAATCTTTAATTACTAAATGTTGGAATTGCGAGGTGCAGCACGACATTTCCGCTTGGAGAGTCTTTTTTTGAAACTCTTTTCCTACATAAATTAGCAGACAACTCGTAAGAAGAGAGTGTGCGAGACAGTCCGAGTGAGAGAGAGAAGAGAGCGTGAGAAAGAGGGGGCGACAGGTTGCCATAAAAAGAGGCAAAAGATGCGCTCAGTTGCGTTGCACTGCATCCGCTTGAGTTTGTTTCTTTTCTTTTCTTTTTTTTGAGTTCGTTAACCAGTTTCCCTAAACATCGTTGACATTTGAAGTCAAATGACCATAAACGGCAGCGATCGAGACGACGCAACATTCACCCCCCCTCCTTTTTTCTTCCTCTCTTTAAACTGTCGCTGGCCCAAATTAGTAGTTGTAGTTGTCATGGTCCGTGGAATAAGCAAAGAGCGATACAGAGTATGCATGAGCACATCAAAAGAGAGAGACAGGCAAAGAGAGAAGGATTGCGATGCCGGTTCAGAGTTCAAATAGTCGTCCAATTGAGCCAATCAACATATGTATATACATATATGTATATTTTGCGATCAGCAGCAATAATTTTGCCGTCAACTCTCTTCTGAGTGGGCGAGTGGTTGAGCAAAAGGGGGAGAGTGAGGGAGAGAAGTGGGTGTGTCTTGGGTCGTAGGTGGCACGCTGATGAATGAGTCAACTTTAGATAAATTCGTGCATTTTGTTGCACTTATTGTATGCAACCTGCCGCCGTCAATCTGCCGCGTCTGTGGCAAGTTCGATGCCCAAGTGCAGATAATACATTAAAATAGACTACGTAGTATGTCCAGAGTTCGCTCTATCCACATACATATCTCGTACATCTGTACATATAAACATCCCAGACACAAACCAACTTCAATTTTGATGAACGCCCTGCGCATCCCCCCTGCCCTACATATGGGTGGGTATACGAGGTATTTGCATCGCAGACTCGCATGCGTCGTCTCTAAAAATAGTTTCGCTGGGCCCCGGCAAAACTATCCCGATGCGGAAGTATTCCAGACGCTTCACTTTTTTGGTCATTTGCCAATCGCACAAATTATTAACACTAAAATCCGGACAAAAATCGGGGGAGGCATGACATTTTTCAAAACTCGCAATACTCCAGTTCTTCGAGACTGTCTGGACTGCCACTTGATCGAAAGACATATACAAAAATATTTCAATATAATAATCCAAAAAAACCAGTTGACAAGACTGCATTATACCTATCCTAAGTTTATAGCAGTAAAATAATTGAGAGAGAGTTTAGAAAAAAGTTCACGTAATTTTTTAAAATACTAAAGATCAATTTTATTCCAAAAATTTTGTAAATATATACCAGTAAAATAATTGTTAAGTCAAGATAAGTCTTATATCGAATTCAATTTTAATTTTGTAATTTTTATATACTTATTCACTATGATATAATAAAGAATAATAAATATTAGTATGTGTGTTGGTATGTTTATCAACAGATTAAAGATTATAATGGAAACGAAAGATCTTTCTATTTAATTAATTTAGCAATTCATTTATTTATGTAATGTTAATATGATATGAAAAAATAATTTAAATATATATTTAAATTTAAACTGATAAAGAAATTGAAAATCAAAAGTGTAAATATTTTTATGGTATCGTAAACTAAAGCTCTTTAAATTTATTCTATTTTCTTCTTAATCTCTTCGATCTTATTCTGTGTAAAGTCTTAAAATAAGACTGATTTTGCAAACTCAAATTTGGATTTTATTATGATGAAATCTCTTTATATTTGTAGGTACTAGTAAGCCATATAAATTGGATAAATTTTTAAAGATAATCGATTTATAATTAGAGTGCTCCTGGCCTGATGCGGAATAAGTTACGGGGCATTCCGAGAACGCCTTCACAGAAGCTGATTGGAGTTTTGGGCAGAACATGATGCTGGCCGCCCTTGTTGCCGCCTACGTAACATACAGGATAATGTAGGAAGGATATGGGATAAAGGATACAAATGAGTTCGTTTCGTTACACGAAATGCAATTAAATTGAATTTCACTTGGAAAGGATATTAAGTGCAGATCCTGGTTACCCTAATTGTTACACATTCCCTCGAGTAACAATGACTAATTGTACGACCTTTTTGACAGTTTGCCTAAAAAGAAAGAATTCTTCTGTGCAAGGATGTGTGCGTATGTGTGTGTGTGTGTGCAGGATATGAAGGAAAGAAGAAACCGTGGGAAACGAGATCAGTGCCTGAAGGGCGCACTCAGCCATTGAACAAAAGCCAAACAACGGGAAAACCGATCAAAATCAAAGACCTGTGCAACAACGACGATCGCACACACACACACACACGCACAACAAACTGATCGATACAACAGGCAGTCAGGTCAGGATTATGGCAGCCAAGAATTTCAGATTTCATGTTCTAATTTAGCGCCCAAAACGAAAACGAACCAAAACTCAACGAAGCAGAACCAAAGCCAGACCCAGACAGCACTTAGGGGTTGAAAAGTGATCGTCGCAACGATCGGTCGGTGTGTTCGTGAGCCGCAAGTGTTGAGCCGAGCAGCAAGCAGGTTGCATGCCACAGAGCGAGGCAAAGAGTCGAGCAGAAAAGCCGGTGAAAGGTTTCATATTTCATTGTGCATTGTGCAACTGAGATTCGATATAAGATCGACAACGATCGAGGCAGCGATCCTCGAGGCCAGGATAAACATTATGTATGTGTGTATGCAATGCGTCGCTGCTTTGGCTTCTTGCAACGTGTGGAATGTGAAATTTTATCAATTAAATATCAAGAGACCAAGAGGGGGAATCGAAAACTAGATGATCATGTCTGCTGACTCGTATCTGTTGTTAAAGTCGATGCCGCGAAGCTAGAGATAGATTGAGAAGAGACAGACATACATAGACATGCGATAGATGCACGTAGACAGACGGCATGGAAAATGTGCGCCACATCCGCTTTGAAGGCTCGAAGATCTCTCGGTTTCGGTCTCGGTCTTGGTACCGATCTTTGCCATTGGCTGCATTTCTTGGAAAACGTTTAAAACCAGAACAGAACAGAGCTGAACAACAACTACAACAATGGGAACTATAGAAGATGATGATCTCAAAGATTGAACGTTTTCCAGTCTAAGCATCTAAAAAAGAAGGAGAGAAATAGAGACAGGGAGAGAGAGAGAGACAAGTGACTTAACTATGCAATCGCGCGCACTTCAAAATGAAAATGCTGTGTAATTAATTACAGCTACACAGAAAAAAAAATCCGGGCTATTTAGCCCGAATTCAAGCCGAAACGATGTCAGAAGTGGGGTAATCTCGGATTTTCTTAAATCAAGTACGAAATACTTGATTTTTTCAATCCCGAATTCAATCCTGAAATTCTTAAATTCAGGCTAAAAAAAAATATTTTTTTTTGTTGCATTTAAACTTTTTTTTTTAAACATTTTTTTTTAATCATTTTTTTTCTTAACTTTTTTTTTTAATTTTTTTTAAACTTTTTTTTAGATTTTTTTTTTAACTTTTTTTTTATTTATTTTTTAATTTTTTTTTTTATTTTTTATTTTTTTTTATTTTTTTTTTATTTTTATTTTTTTTAATATTTTTTTTTTTTAATTATTTTTTACTAACATTTTTTATTTTTACCCTTTTTTTCTTTTTAATTGACGGTGGGAATCGAACCCAGGTTTTTTTCAAACAGGTCGGCGACTCTAACCACTGAGCCACCGAACCAGTTGAAATGAGAGAGGCCGAAAGAGAATAAAGTAATTTGGGCTTATTTTCCCATTTTAATCCCGATACAGGCTTGATTATTCAGCTTAAGCCTGGAAACATACTTAAAAAATGCAGGCTTAAATCAAGTATTTTAGGCTTGATTTTAGAACGGCTTTTTTTTTTCTGTGTACAGGCGAGGATCATGGACAAGGGATAGAGCAATGGCAATGGCAATGGCAGGTTATCTGCCATACTACATATGCCATGGGAAATTGGAACGGCTGTGAGTTTAAAGTGTTTCCCATTCGTGCGTTGAAAGGAAGTTATCCTCAGCGAACACATGTCTGCTCTTTTGGAAGTGACAAAGGAAATGCCATGAAAACGTTCATAAAACTCGACTTTTATGAGTCAAGAGTTTTGGATATTTTTATGGTGTCCACTTTACGATGGGCAATTTCTATTGTACAATTGGAGATTCACACATTTTGTAGACGTATCTTTGTATCGATTTCCTTTAAAACTTTATTTGAAATGCGGAAAATAATGGAGAAGGGAATAATTTTTTTATATGAGACGAAATTGGAGGGAATTATGTATGAAGGTGATATTATTGCCACAACAAAACACAATTTTGTTGTGAACAAAACACAATTTAAGTGCTAATGCTCGTTTCAGACGAGCACTTTTTCACCGACACTTTTTGTAAAAAGGCTGTCCGTGTCGAGTAACCACACAAAATTTCAAAGCGTTGGTGAAAACTCGACGCTCACCGATGGAAATAGAACACGTTCTATTCCATCGGTGAGCGATGGTGACCTATACGGGCAAGAAAAAATTGCTTTTTGACACAAAGTGTCGGTGAAAAAGTGCTCGTCTGAAGCGCCCTTAAGAATGTAGAAATATATGACTAATTAAAGTATTTGGTCATTGAGTTTTAAAAAAATTGCATTGTATCCATTGATTATTCTACTGATCTTTTCAATTGCTTAATTTATTTGGCTTATCGATATTTTATTTAAATTAAATTAAAAAGATTTGCGGGTTTCATTAGATTGAAAGTAAAAAATTACCGAAAAGATCGCTTCAATTTGCCATAAAATCACTGATCTTTTCTTTAAGATCAACTTTTATTTGCCATTTTATAAAATCAGTATTTCCATATTCCCTCTTCAAGTATTGATATTATCAACAATAAACTGATCTTTGAAACAAAATAAAAACATATTTAAAAAAATGAATTTCATGCAATAATCTATATCTATATTAATCTTAACAACTGTTGAGTGATTTTAAAAATGAGGTAAAATTATCTGAAATATCGCTGCGATCCATTGATTGCTGATCCTCTACAGACTGAACTTCCAGCTGATTATATTAAAATATTTTCTCACACAGATCATGAACTGAATCCATCTCTCTCTTAGTGTGTGTCTTTCTCATTCCCTTATGCTCATACTCCCAAAAAGCTGTTCAATAAATTAATGAGGAAGCGTTTTTGGCTCTCAGGTGAGACAGCACCATATGCACTCAAACGGATCAGTTACAAGCAGAGCCAGGGAAGCTCTTAACTTGTACCGTTCGCTTTGCCCACCCACACACTCACAAACACATATAGAGAGTAGAGCCAAGTCGAGTCTCCAGTCACATATGTATATATAATCCGAGGCCGAACTTTTGGTTATTAACTTTCAAGCAAGTTGCTCATAACAGTTATAAATTGATTGACGCTGATTATATAACTTCCTCAAGCAAACCTCTATACTCTACTCCACTCCAGACAGACAGCCTCGAGTCCCCTTTCCCAGCCGGAGGAGAGTCCCACTCTCTTTCACCTCCCCCAGCTGAACTGATCGCAACGTAAAAAGTGTTACAAACACGCTACCGTCTAATGACGAACCAGACAAACTTAGAGATACCCGAAACCGAAACCGAGACGGTGTCGGAGGCGGAGGTGAAGGTGGAGGTGGAGGAGGAGACAGAGCCAAAGACAGCAACACCACCGCCAACACCAACACCACCGACACCCACTGCCTTACATTCATAATCTATTAAAGAAAACAAAAAAAAAACAATGCCGAGGAGGCGACACAGCATCCGGATTGGTAATGCCAAAAACGGAGCAAAAAGAAAGAAAACGAGAGAGAAATGTTTTCTTCGGCACACCGAAGATTAAATACCTTTTGCAGATATTTTTTATGAAATGTTTATGAAGTGAAATCAAAGGTAAGGTACATTGGAGTATTTCGATTTTCAGCAAATTTGTATAGTATGAATTAAAAAGTATTGATATTGTAATATTGTATTTGCTTGAGATACCACAAAAAACAATAAAAGTTTTCGTACTAAAGAAAGATCAGACAAAGATTTTGATTTCAAATGATAAAAACTTTGTGCAAACATCTAATTTTGTATTTTAATTAATATTTTAAGTGTTTGATTTTTTGATGAATTTAAATGCATTTTTTTAATATTTTACATTCAACGAAGAACTTCAATAATTTTTATTTTTTGTTCTCTATTTTTAAGTTCTGTGTATTAAAATTTAAAATGTAACTGATTGGTTTTTTTTTTTGAAAACATCTTTTTATGTTCCTGAGGTGCGCAATATCCACGATGAAAAACTTACCTGTAAAACTGAGAGCTTAGTGCTTGATTAGATTGACGGATCAGTAATATATTTATATATGTAATTGAAATACCCACTGTAAGGGTATAAAAAGCAAAGGAGAGAGAGAGAGGTAGATGGAGGCTAAAGAAGAAAGAAATGCAGAGACCGAAGACCAGAAGAATTCAGGTTTGCAATGCGGTAATGCACACTGCAGTGGTTGCATTGCCTGTGTGATGCTTTGTGGTGTTTGGAGGTGCTTGGCAACCTGTCCAGCTGCCGAGGCATCGCTTCAAGCTGGACCATAGTTACACTCAGTCAGACAGTGGGTCGAACGTTGGCCATAAATGGCTTGTAGACAGAGAGAGAGGGAGATGAAGAGAGAGAGAGAGGGGGATAGAGGGGCAAGATGTGGTGTTGTGGCTACTGTGCCAGTGTTCCACATTTTCGCATACGGAAATCTGCAATGAATGCGATGCCATCTATGAAACATGCCAGGTCTTGGGCCGTTGACAGGTGATCCGGGGGTCCGGGTTCGATTTCCCATCAACTAACTAAACTCGCCTCTCTCTCTCACTATTTCTCTGTATCTCTCTCTCTCTTTTTCTCTTTGAGTTTGTTTCCTGCTTTTGCGGTTCTCGACGCAGCACACAACTTTCACCTTTCACGTAATCTTTCTCACACACAAAGAGTCAACAGGCTTCGCCCAGGCTTGAGATCTGTAGACTAGTCCGAAGATTCATTTATTGCTTTGCCATTTGCCAATCGGCCAGATGCGATGATGAGAAGACAGCTCTTCAGCTCTTCGGCTCTTTGGCTCTTCTGTTTATGGTCTAGCATCTAGCGGTACATTGGCCGTAGTTATTCCAACGAACGGTTCCCATTGTGGCTCATCTCTGTGCAGCCAAAAGATTGGGTCAAATTACCCAACCATATTCTGCATCCCACATCCACTTAAGCTACTCATCTGCGTCCCCTTATCTCAGTTTGAATTGCCCACTACAGTTTGAACTTTTTAGAAGAATCAGCTTTACGACTTGAATACTATACAATTCACATAGACGAGGCAAAACTTATATAGAAATTCTAGTATCTTTAGCAAAATAAAACCTTTTTAGGAAAGAATTTCGATTGCAAACTGTAGAAGAGAAAGAAAGAATAAATCTGTAGATTTCAGAATTTTTATATTTCCTTTAAAATTGTTCAGAAGAATTCTATTCTGTAAAAAAGTTATTAAACAATAGAATTCTTTTGAATTTTTATCTTTTCAATATTAAGAATTCTTTAAGAGAAAACATCGTTTTTGTTCTAGGTAAAATTCTTTTTTGTTCAGGAAATGGTAATGATTTGTATTTTGTACAATTATTTTATATTATACTAAATTTAAATTTAAATATAATTATATGATATTTCATTTCTGTTCAATGCACTAAATGCAATTTCTGCATTACAATGGAATTTTAATTTTCTTTTGATGGAAACACTAGACAAAATAGTAATAACACTGTGTTACAATGCTTAATTTTTACACCTTGATATTTTTGCTAAAACTACTTGGAATACCAGGATCTTCGCATATGCGTATGTATCAGATAAATAAATTCGATTGCAGGACAACATGTACGAAAAATCTTAAGAAACAAGTGGTAAAGATTTAATTTTGTTGACATATTGATCCAAAACACCACCAAAGCAACCAAAAAAAACCAACATCTTACAAGTTAGATACCAAAGAAGAATGTCCTATTTCCTTAAAAATAGCAAACTTGGTCAAAAGCTTCCAGAAAAAAATGGTATATGAAACCATCATTGTAACTCAAAAAAATAATGATGCAGTTCCTCTGAGTTTGGTCATGTCTTTTTTTTTTTGAAAAAAACTTTCACACTGTAATTTTCAAGAATGGTTGGAATTATAATAATGGTTACTTTTCAATTCAGAATAGAATCCAAAAACAATATGGAAAATCAGAATTCATTGTGAAATCATGTATGCCAAAAGCGAAGTCATAAATATCTTAAACATCTGCTGAGAATCCCTTGCGGAAATGTAGTCAGTTATCGAAGCCAGTCCTCTATCCCTCTCCCTCTGCCTCTCCCCGTGCTGTTTCCTTGGCTGGTAAGGAAACTTTGCTCATATCGTTGCTTTCACAAATGTTTTGCTCCCAAGATGCGGAAATAGTGTTTCGAATGGATATCGGAGGGTGACGTGGGGCGGATCTAAGGGGGGGCATTGAAAATTAACTTTGCATGGAATTTAATTTACGTTCACGACGATGATTTCCTGCCAAAGCAGAGCCGGAGACGTAGCTGAAGCTGAAGCTGGAGCTGTAGCTGAAAGGAGCTTCCGTCATTTCCTTGATGCAAAAGGTTTTGTGGCAAGAAAGATAGAGAGAGAGAGAGGGGGAGAGAGGGAGAGAGAGAGCTAAGGAGGCCACCTAACGCCTACGCTATGCTTCCTGCAGGATGTAAAAGACGTCGCAGTCAGAGTCCTCTCACTCCTTCTCCCTCTTCCGCACACGCTCTCTCTCTCTCTCTCTCTCTCTGTCTGTCTCTCATTCTGTCTCCCTTTGTTGGGAGCTACAGTCGCTTGTTTACCCACTTTAATCAGACCCATGTGCAGCTCCAGAGCGTCCAGAGTGTGTGCTCGCATGTTTGTCCATGGCAAATGTCAGCAGGCAGGCACTGTAGTCGCTGTAGTCAGAAATGTCCTGCCTCGCCGCCTCACAGCCGCTTCCTTGCAAATGCTGCAGCTTCCGTTTCCGGGATATAATGTTCATATTTTCGAGGACATTTACAGGAAATAAAGTACGTCGCCCTCGTCGACAGCAACATTGTGTTCGTTGTGTTTGTGTGTGTGTGTGTCTATGGGGGATAGCATGCCTCAGCTGTTACCCCCAACCAGCATCGCAGTCGCAGTGGCAACAACTTTTGCCGTGTGCTCACATTTATGCCAGCCCAGTTGAAAAGCCCGACTGTCAGTCAGTCGATAGCTGGAGCAACTACCTCCAGCCTCTCCAGCCTCTGCCCTTCCCCACGCCCTGTCACTCCCCCTTTACGCCATCCCTCTGGCTTTTGCGTGCTTCCGCAGTGGCAGCAACAGCAGGAAGCTCGACTGCAGAGTACGTTTTGAATTTTGTCGCACTTCCTGTTACGGCACAGACCAGGCGGGTGGCAAGGCAGAACGGGACAACGGGCGAAACGGCAAACGGATCAGTGTTGCCAGCTTTTCACAAGCCAAAATAAAACCTTTATTTAGTAGAAGAAGAACGTAGAAAAATGCAACACCAACAAAATAAGGCAAAAATAAAGCTCAAATTTTGTATGATTATCAGACATGTTTTTTAAATCTGAAACAACTTAAATGCTAACCAACTTTAATTGTTCTCAATTGTCAAAATATTTGATGTAAAAATGATAAGTATACAATTTAATTATAAATTCTATACTTCAAATTTTCTTTACCTCTAACTAAATCCAGTATCAATAAATTAAATAATCTAAAAACAATTCCATAAGTCGAAGTGTCTATATTTCGAACGTATTCTTTGGATAATGGTGATTCGAGTTAGGGAAGGTTGACTGTATTTATTTATTGTATAAAATAATTATTTGTTTAATTTTGCTGAAATTATAGGAAAAATATATCTGAAAATTTACTATTTCTGATATATCAGAAAAAGACACCGACTATTCGTTCGCTTGCTATGCATTATGCATTATCTTTTAAAAGTCCGTTATGAAATTGAAAAACTAATTTTAAATATGTTTAAATCTACACCTTGATTTAAATATATTTAAAATTAGTTTTTCAATTTCATGTTTTATCTGAAATTTTTAATATATATTATTGTTAGGGTAACTAACATGTTTTTATATATTTTACATCTGAAATTAAATACACAATATCTGAAAAATTATTAGGGGTGCCACAGAAATCGCTTTTGCTTGAATTTCACTTAAAGTTGTATGAAGTTTGTATGAAATTGAAGTGAAATTCAAGCGAAAGCGATTTCTGTGGCACCCCTGTATGTGAAATTATTAATATATTATTGTTAGGCTAAGAAATGCGGAAAAAAATCCAATTTCATTTTTAAAATACAGAACTCTTGTTGCTCCTTTTTATTTGAAATTTGCACTTAATTTAACTACTTAAAAGGCCAGATTTGACGGTTAAAAAGCTATTCCGGCAGCACTAAGACAGACGGACTAGTCTCCGGATGAGAGAAAGAGAGCTGCGTGCTCTTCCGGTTTTTCGGCTCTGTCATCAGCAATGTAATTTCCGCAGCCAAGAACGGAACACGCTTTGTGCTCAGCCTCGCAGCCAGGCTTCAACTGGCTGTTATCATAAAGGATTAGAGATGGCACATGGAAATGGAAATGCAAATGGAAATTGAGCGCACAGTTAGCATTGAAGACAAACCTCTGACGAGTTTAAGGGCGAGTTGAAATTCATCAAATTGGCCAATGGTTAATGGTTAGTGGTTAATAGTGAAGACAACAAGTGATCGATCCCCTCTCTCCATCTTGCCCACCCACTCAACGAAGACAGCAAGTACAGGCAGGTACAAGTATCAACGACATTGTCGCTGTCCATTATTGTTGGCAGTTCATCAAATTCTCATGTGACCAAAGACCAAAAGGTTCAATTCGTTTCGTTTCATACGAAATTTGATATGCGATTCACATATTTAATGACTTCTTTTATTTTTACATAACACTCGATTCGATGAACTCCCCTTCCCTCCCCTCCCCACCCCACCTTCTACTCAACCCCTGACTAGGGTTTCATTTCATCAAAGCGGAGCTGTTGCACCCAAGCACTTGTTGCATTCTAGGGCTTGGTTCGATATCATCATCGTCATCGTCGTCGTCGTTGCCTCGGAAATTCCCATTCCCATTCCCGATCGTGGCGACCCTTTTGACAGGCCCCAGCTCCCCCAGGCACGTGATGGAACGCCGGACAAATGGAAGTGCCACTGCTGTAGGTGTATGTGTGTGTGTGAGTGTGTGTGTGCTCCGCCTTTGTGGCGAGTGTAACAGGTACCGGGTGCATTTGTATGCAGCATGGCGGATGCGCCGGCCAAAGCGTTTATTATTTCTTCATTTGACGCAAATGATGGTTGACTCCGGGCCAGAGGAATGCACTAAACCGCTAACTAAACAGAACCCCAAAATACAAAAAAAAAAAAAAAATAAAACAGTAACCAATCCCCAACAGCCGAGAATCCATATTCAAAAAACCTCAATGCCGAATCGTTGAGGTTTCAACTCAGAAACAGAAACCGAAGTTGAAGTTGAAGTTAATGTCGAGTTTTCTGACCGCAACTGGCAAAGGGAAAGGCAGAAGGCGACAACAATAACAACAACATCTGACCAAATACACTGAAAGAAATTACATTTTTAATATTACATAGAATTTATTAAAAATTTTCGGCAGCTTATTTCTATGCCTAGAACTAAATAAACTTATATATTTAATAGTTTAAAGAATTTATTTATTTAAGAATCCAATAATGTTCTTTTAAATAACTTAACAACTTTAAAATTTATTTATTTATTTATGTTATTGAAGCCTAGAATTAATTCTAAATTACAATATGGTTTATAGCCAGAGCAGTGGAGGCCTTCAGAGAACTTAAAAATAAATTGAAATGTTGCACAAAATTTGACCATAAATCGACTATTTTCGAGACAGATAACTTAATCAGAAAACTTCTTGCACTTTAATATATGCACATATGTATAGTGTAAATTTAAAATCGGATGGTCATAGCAATTTTTCCATTCTTCCTGTGTATATATGCTAGTCGCCTTCGCACCCTTCGTGCTGCTTTCGTCACTAGCGCGGACTGCCGTCCGCAGTGATAAGTAGTTGTAAATTTATTATTTTTTTTTTTTTTTGAGTTATTAAAGTCAATTTATTTTTAAGATCACTTAATCGTGCTTAAATTAAATTGGCATTGGCTCTTCTTATTTACTAAGAAAATAAGAAGTTTCTCATTTCAAGTATATAGCTATTTATTTTCTCTCAGTGCACGATTCTTGTTATTTGAAACCCGGATTTAAACCGAACATGAAAAAGAAAGAAGAACGAGCCACAAATTACTTTTACCGATCACAAAAAACAACAGCAACTCCACAAGAACAATAACAACAGCAACGAACAGAACAACAACAACAAGACGAACAACAACAACGACGCCGACGACAATGACAAAGTTAATGTTGATGACAGTCGAAGTGAAGAGAGGACACTAACTGAATACAAATGCATAAATTAAGGCACAAACAAATTTCCTATGTACGAATGCACTTGTCCAAAGGTTGGGTTCTCTATAGGGTATAACACTCGTACTCCTCACACTCACTCTCACCTTCACCCTCTCCCTCATCAACATCGAACATGCCATGCCCAGATCCCAGATCCAAATTGTGCATGCAAAACGGAATTCTCCCAAAGAAATGGGCATTTTTTAAAGGCCGCCAAAGCCGGACGAACGAACTTTTTATTGTTTATGGATTTATGTTTCTCTTTTTTGTTAATATTATTCGGAATTCCGATTAAAACGACGGGACAGCTCGTTAAAATATAATGCGAGGATAATATAGTGCCATTTTATAATAGATATTTTATAATTATTCATAAAATTAGTTATTTGTTTCAAAATACAAGGTAATTGTTGATCCTTCCCTTAGAAAATTGGTAAATAGTACTAATGAAGTAAGAAACTTTCTCTTAAACACCAGACTAAAGAAAGATGAGAGAGTTAAAGAAATTAAAAATTTCTTAGGCTTTTTGAATAGTAAATTGATAACTTTTATAGTTTATTTTTTTATTTTGATTAGATTTCTAAATAAACTATATAAAATCTTTACTTTCCTGTATGTTATAAATAGTTGATTGATAACTTTTATAGATTTCGACACAGTCATGAAATATTAATATTGATTAGATTCCTAAATTGAGAACATATTTGAAACTACACAAAAAACTATACAAAGTCTTTACTTTCTTCCCAGAGAAAATGTATGTTGAACCAAGAGGTAATGTAATTGAATTTATTGATTGAAGATTAAAGAAATATATAAGTAATGTTTCGTTAATTTCCGGAATGAGCATTCAAAGCAAGAGTTAAAAAATAGAGAAAAGTTGACATAGTTTTAAAATCTTGAAATATTTACAGCGCTAAATTCAAGAAAAATTTGTAAATTTTCAAGCGACAAAATGAAGAGTATAAAATCATTTCTTTTTATTTCTGTTATATAAAAGTATTAACTTTTAATCAGTGAAATATTGCAAATAACTATAACAAACACATGTTTAATTAAACAGATTAAAGTGAAGTTCAAGCTTGTCAGTTAAGAAAACGCCATGCAAATGAATAATCTACTATATGCTATAGTATGTGCACTTAACTTGGCTAAAAAATGTTTACAACTAAATTAATTCACAATCTTTGCAAAAGTAAGGCTTAACTTTACACTATACATATATATATATATATAAATGTACATATATATACCATTGGAAGCTTATAAAATCTTACTACTTAATTAATTAATTGTATAACTTAAATATGTACACAAGTCCTAAGTGAACGTTATTGCGTATCGTGTAAAAGTTGTCTGGCCTGTTCCAATGATGGGGATTCCGAATCAGAACAGCAGCAGACGATCGCTGAGCGTGATCGACTGCAAGTTGGCCAAATCTCAGAGACCCGTGTGACTCGTCTGCAGTTGTTCAATGGAGATGGACAACTGCTCCAGACGCTGCATTAATTGCAGCATATTCTCTTGGGCTCTGTTCGTATTGAACTCGTTTCCATGCTCCAGTGAATCCTCCTCGGCGGCGGCCAATTCGAAATGCAATTTGGCTAAACTCTCCTGCTGCTCTCGTATCTTGGTCATCTGATCCATGGTGCAGCCAGAGCCTAAAAGAGTATTCATTTAGTTAATGAAACATTTATTCATTTGTATTTAAAATACTTACCGAAAGCCTTCAGCTTGCCAGTATGAAAGTCATCCAGGAGTCCAAGCAGCGCACGCTCCATATGCTTCACATCGGGCACTTCGGAGACAAAGGAATGATGCTTAATCGGACGATCGTCGAAATTGTCACTGTGAACACTTGCGTTTGGCATTGTCAATGGTTGAGTTTGAGTCTGAATCGGATTCTGCGTCTTACGGCGCTGCAAGCTTGGCGTATTTGTATTGCTATTGTTGTTGTTATTATTCTTGTCGTTGCCGTTGTCTAAGTTATTGTTGTTGTTGATAATGTTGGTGTTGTTGGTGCTGATGTTGGGATCTGGGGACAACCATTCGCTGCTTACCAGTGTTATGCTATTCAAGCTGTGCTCGCTGCTGTGCATTGCGTCCAACTGTTTGCCATCTGCATATGGCGTGCCAAAAAATCATACAGAAAATCATGAAAATAAATATAAAACAAAGTAAAAGAAATCATATAAATAAAATATAAAATTCTACAAATCTGAAATTAAAATATTTAAAAAATAATTAAACAAAGCATCAGCTAATTTATTTTAATAATGCACTTAACTACAAGCTAATGCAATAAAATTTAAGGCAATTATAATTATCATTAAGGATTAATTAAAAAGAAATAACACAAAAAGGTTGATAGACAAGAAAAATAAATGTAACTTAAAGAAATCTTCTGTTTACATATAAGACCTTTTCTAGAATAATTAAATTTTAAAATATAGCAATAATTTTTGCATTAAAGATCTTTCTATAAAAAAATCCCCAAAAATAGCTTAAGAAGAAGCAATTAAAAATGTATCTTAAATTTGTAACATAAATAAATCTTCTGATTATATAAAAGATATTTTCTAAGCAAACTACAGCTTATGTTTAATACAATTAAATTATAAAATAATATAGCAATAATTTTCACATAAAAGATCTTTCTATAAAAATCCACTAAAATAGCTAAATAAGAGGCAATTAAAAATTTAATTTAAATTAATGACGAACTCAATTGTTAAACAAATCGAATAGTGATAAAATTGCAACTGTCGCGTCTGGACACAGAAAGTCAAGTCACATCGGCAATAATCCCACGGGCCTTGTCCCACCCACTTTTGGGCGGAACCGAAGAATTAATTAATTATTGAAATTATAACAATTTTGCATCGTTGTAAGTATTGTGTGTGTGTGTGTGTGAAAGTGTAATGTGGTCAACATATGGCCAGAAGTGCGTCATACGCTGGTTACCAACAAACGGCAACAACAACAACAATCGAATTGTCTGCTTCTGGACATCGACGCAAGCAAGCGTTCACAGCGACTGGAAGGATATGGAAAATCGAAAGTAATTGTTTTGGGCAAGGTGAGGTTTACCTTTCAGCAATTTGCGTGGACGAGTCTTAAACTCGAAACGTTCATCGCCAGCGCCTGTGTTGTTGTTGCTTGTGGCGTGGGGGCGTGGTCGGCGCTCATTCACATATTGCAGTGTCGTTTTGGCCGATGAAGGCTGTTGCTGTTGTCCCTGTCCCTGGCCCTTCTCTGATATGGTGCGCTCAATGGAACAGGAGGCCGAGTTGCGACTACGTGTTGTTTCTCCACTGGAAATGCCTTTAATCTGTGCATGTGTGTGTGTGAGTGTAATAAACAATGTTATTGCGAGTGGAAGGGGGGTGGTAACTGGGCGTTAGTTGATTTACATTGATCTTTGGCACCGCAACGGGTGTGGCAGGTGTTTGGGCTGATTTGGCTTCCTCCTCTGTTTCCACATCATTTGGCACTAACTTTTGGCGCTCCACAACTTCATCGTTTGGTTCCATTTTCAATTTTGTTTGGTCCAATTTATCTGTGTTTTTAAGCAAAAATTTACTTTGTTGCGTTTGACCACTCACAGGGTACGTTAACACCAAAACAGCTGTTAGCAGTGTGACCACACTAAATGAATTTTGTACCGCCAGGGCTGCAGCAACATTTTTATTTACTTTGGCGGTAAATCTAAATAACAATAAAATTGCTTTAGGGCATTAGCTAAGTTTTATTCAGCACAAACTACTAAATAATAAGGCTTTATTTTGTCATAATTTTTTATGCCTTCTTTTTAGCGAAACCCATTGTGTAGATCATATGGACGATGCTCACTAAACCCACGCCGCACAGAGCTGCAGTAATGCCAAATAGAACTCGATCCGCAGGTCCACCTTTCAGAAAAACGGGCAGATCATTTACTGCCTGTAAAAATAACTTGAATTAGAGCCGAAATCTTTACAAAACACCTTTTTATTAAAACTCGCCTGGAAAGTCTTCATTTTACCAGCTAATCCCTCGGGCAGCGCCATAATTTCCAACAAGTATTATGTAATTGCTGAAAATGTGCAATAATTAAATTAAATGCAAGCTGATGCAATTCAAAGTTTTCACAAAAGGCACTCGGCCATTTGCACTGAATTTTCATAATTTTCCAGTGCATTTTTTCATAGCTTAAACGACTTTACTTACTTTTCGAACTCCAAATACTTCTGAACTGCAGTGATTTCTGAGATGTTGCTAATGTAAAATTTTAAAAATAGAAACTACGAACAGATGTTGGTGGCAATGAGAATTTGCCGTTGCAAATAAAAAATAGTATTGCCAAGTTGCAACGTTTTTCAGCTCAAAAGTGTCGCAAGCAATGACCAACAAGAATTGAGCATTCAAACGAGAAAACCGTTGAAATTCAAATGAAGCGGCATGTGAACGACCGAGGGCCGACGCGACGTTGTGAACGTCCGATTTTCGATTTGTACGTGTTCCGTTCGCGCTATTTTGGCTTTTTGTGAATTTTTCAGCAGGCGCTCAGCAAAAGCTGCCAGCGAATAACGTTTTCTGTATTATACGTGTTTTTGACGGCGCAGCGCGTCGAATGTGCGAGAGCGGAAGCTTCATATTGCGCAAAAGCTGTGCACAGCTGTCGTCTCACTTGCACACACAGCGACGAGCACCCATCAAGCTAAAAGCACTCCGAAGCATTATTAAAACCAGCTGGCAACTGCCTAACGATTTTGTGAGCCTGGTGGGGATTACAATAATTCTACACCGAATGAGTTGTGCAATTTCGGGGACATCGTGTGTGCAAACTAAAAATGTGTAGACACAACGAAGTCGCCGCAGCAGAATTCAGCGACCGAAAATCAAGATGGGGAAAAAGTGTAGTGTCGCTTTTCGATTTACAAAATTCGAAATCCAACTGAATTTCTGGCGAATGTCGCATTGTTATTTTGTGTTTCTTGTTTTGTTGTTTTGTTGTATTTTTGTATATTATGAATGCAAAGCAAAAGCTGTTTAAGCTCTCGCCAAAATAAACGCTTACGCTGGCTCGAATGGCGGATCGCTTTGCCCCCCCGCCAGCTGCCCGCGGCCAACAAGCTGTTTTCAAAACACACACATCATAAGATATCGCCCTGCTAAAGCCTTTGTCGATTTTTAGCTCCCAGTACAAGAACTTTCAAAATCTGTAGCTTCCAAACAAAATTAACTTGCCAAAGCGTCAGCGTCGGCTGCGCTGCTGCAGCGCAACTTTGGTTTTCTGAAACTTGAAAAAAGTTAAATCTGTCAAGTTCACCTCTGAGTGCTTTTATCGCCATGCGGCAAAAAGAAACTTGTGGGATTCTTCTTCTTCTGAGCGCTCTACCCTCCCCTTCTGACGCTCTCACCTATTTATTGGGTGCGCTCTTTCGCGCGGAAGCGTTCAAAAAAGTTCAAGCTAATATTTTCAAGTTCTAAAACAGCGGTGGGCACGGAATGGCTCCGGGAGCCAGCGGCTGCTAACGAATTTAGATTTCTTGCCCACAGGGTTTATTGTGTAAGCTGCAACAACAACAACAAAAGTTTCAATGAAAAGAACTTTTGCAAAAGTATTTAATTGAATTTTGAATACTATGCCAAAAAAGTGCATGAAATCGCTGTTATTACTGCTGAATACGAAAAGAAAAATACTTAAAAAGATCTTTCTTGACAATTAGATTTATAAATACATTTTTTTTTTTTAAATTAGATTATATTTATTTTATTTTCAACAAAAGTCTATCATCACACACCTTTCTCATATTGTGCAAAAAGCACTGCTTAATGCTTTTTTGTGCTTGACAGATTGAAAGTTTTATCAGCCCTATATATGTATGAATGTATGTACATATGTATGGTGAGCCGAAACAAACCCGGCCTCAAAACACAAGCTTATTTACACAGAGCCACCGGAAACAAAAGTTTTGATAAACGCACAAACGAGCTTAAAAAGCGACTCTACAAAGAACGCGACAAATAAAAAAAAAACGACCAAATTTATATTAATTAATACATACGTATTTTATTTAATATGTGCATACGTACACTTTGAAAGTAATTAAAGCTTTGCACTAAGCATTTAAAGAACGACACATTGACTGGCCATGTTATTATTATAGCTTTTAAAACTTTGCGAGACAAAGTCTAAATTTCTATGCGCTTAAAGCTTAAGACCTTAGCAGAAAGAAAAAAAAAACTAATAAATACCATTTAATTGTTGTCGTATAGCAAAGCTTAATTCTAATAATCTTACAAATCAAATAAACAATTTAATTATCTCTACTTAATCAGCAAATCTGCGATTTTCCGTTTTCGATTTTCGACTTTAGTTTAGTATCAAAAAAGTGCCTTTGCGTCTGCTACCTTTTTCGCACCGAAAGAACACTCGTTGCGCTGTCAGCAATTCGAATGCGACAGCAAGAACAACAAACCGACGAGGTTGTCTACTCCTTTTCCTTTTCGCAAAACAAAATGGATTGCTCTTTAACTAAAACAGTTAACAGGCTCTCAGCAGCGACGGCAAACATTAAGAGCGGCCAACGAGAACTGAACAAACATTGAGATATAGTCATCTCCCTTCCACCAGCAGACAAGACTGTAGTCGCTGCCATTCACAGTCGTTGAACGATATTGAACCGAGTGAATCAAATGCGCATTTGTATGCTCCTCATATTGCTGGGCGCCTGTTGAAAAATTCACAAAACCGCTACGAATATAACGCATTCACACTATTCACTCACTCACTCGCTCGCTCGTGTACTCGTACACACTCGCTTCTCTGCACTTGGTCGAGAGTGTGGAAACAAAATCATTCAACTTTTGACCCTGTTTCATTGCATTTCTTTTTTTGAGTATGGAAAAAAGTTGGTAGTTTAAAAACTTAATTTTTATTTAAATACATTTGCATATGTCTGTGAGTGTACTCATCAAAGGAAGGCACTTTACTCGCTCTATTCGTTTTAGTTCACTTGTCTAGAGTTTATTCATTCCTCTCGATTGTACGTTTAGTGGATCTTCCTGTCGACTCTTTCTGTCTCACAAAGTGAAACGAATAACCAAACTTATGAATGCCCATGAATGCTAACGAGTACTTGGCCAGTTTCATGAGAGACACTCAAGAAGATTTGAGTTTTCGAAGGGGTAAAAAAAGTTCGATACGCTGTGCACTCGCTCACTCGTATTGTTGTCGACGATTTGGCTTTTCGATTGGATGCATGTTGTAAAAAATGTTTGAACTGTTTTAAGTTTAAGTTTTAACGGTAACAGTGACGCAGAAATGGCCAGCAAGCTGCTGAACAACCACAAAAGTAAACAATGAGCGTGAGTGTGATGCGAATATGTATGTATGTGTGTGTGTGTTTGCGGTTACCTTGACAATGAAATACTCTCTCAAGCACACACATACACTCGTATGTTCATACGAATGGCGAATCAGAGAGTCTTATGGGAAGTTCATTTACCTCTTTTAACATTTTCAGCGGTCATGCGCTGCTGAGGTGAATTAGATATTCTTGCATGCGTAGTTGTTGTTGTTGCTGAGTGGGAGCGCGTGAGAGCAAAGAACGCGCTCTCTTCTGTGTGCATTTGCTTAAGTGTGTGTGTGTGTGTGTGTGTGTGTTCGTTTCGTTTTTGGTTACCTGAATGCTAATTAGTTATTCGAATTGGGAGAGCGAGAATCCACTCAAATGTTTGCTCTGACAACAAACATATCTCCTCTCGTTTCTCCTCCTGTTCCATTTTTGTGTTATTGTTGCTGTTTCTGTTACTCCCGAGTCGCTGTGAGTCGATGTGATCACGACTAGTTGTTTTTGTTGTTGGCTGTCAAATGTGTTTCAAAGTCAATGTCGTGTGTGCGAGAACGAGCACAAGCACGTGAACAAGAATGCGAATGCGAATGAGAACGAGAGCGGGAGCAAGCGTGAGGCAAGCACTGTTGACCCAACCCCCAAAGTTGCCCCTCTTCATTTGTCGCCTGCCCAAAGCACCTTGATGCTTTTGTGTGCGTACTTCGCCCCCTACTCCTGTACGTGTGTTAGTGTGTGTGCGTTTTTCTTTTGTATTATCTAAGTGGATGTGTTTGTGGCGTTGCCCGTTGTCTGCTGCTTCTCCCGTCATCATTTAGAACAGTTGTCGACGCGCGCGCATGAACAAAAAGTAAATGGGGCGGGCACGGCACACACGGAGCAGAGTATCATCCACATCAAGCGTCGCGTCGCGTCGCTGCCGGCAAACGGGCAGCGCACGCCCTACAAATTTGCTGTTCGCCTATTCGAAAATTTCACTAAAAATTGTTTACTCTCTCGTTTGGCACGAAATGAAAGTGTCCTTTGGCCCCCAAGTGAACGTCAAGCGGTTTGCACACAGCCCCGTCCCCTTTAACGACTTTTAACGACGACACTGCCCCATTTTCAAGAGGTTTTATGAGCGACTACTATGTGTATAAATATATTGGGTAGCTCCATAGAACACCTGCTTTTCAGCGGGACTGTCATATTGGGGAAGATATTCGGCAATGCAGTCTCAGCATTAGATGGAGACTTTACAGGGGCGTCACAGCGAAGGATACACATTTAATCTGTACAATTAATTTAGTTTAACGGGTCGTATGTGCTATTTTACTATGAAAGGCATTTTAGTTCTGTTGAATAATTTTAAACTAATAAAATGTTAAAAATGGCTCAACCCCCTTTTAATTATTCATTAATTTAACATTAAAGAACATTTAACTAGGATAAATCTAATTAATATTCAAAGTTAACAATTGAATTAAGATTTTTATTTAAAGCATAAAATATAAAAACAGTTGTAAGGTCTGAGTGTATTTAACAAATATTAATTATTTAACAAAATTAACAAATATTGATCCAGCATAGATTGCGATAATTGAGGAAAACTCAGAAAACCCAATCCGATCAATATATTATAATTAAAAGCATTGCAGGTCTCTAATTCGATGGGGGAGGAATAGAGTAAAAGATAGGATAGGTATTAAGTATTTCTGTATAGTACAATGGTTAAAATTTTCTTTGACTCTTTTAACTATATTTGTACTCGTAGAATAAAAACTTAAACAATGTTAGAATTTTCAAGGCAGCTTTGAAATAAGAAATAAGATTAGTTTTGAATTTATCACTAATTTCTGTGCCATTATCGTCAAAATATCTTTTCAAACATTATCAAACACCTTATTTAGACATTGAAATAACGGTTCAAAGTCTTGTTCAAATAGTTGACTATTCGAATTTTAAATGTGGAACTTGTAATTGAGAATATTTTATTGATGTTTCACGTAAGTACAGAAATTTCGGATCTTTCCAGCTGCGCCACTGCCCCTGCATCGAAATTCGTAATCGACAGCAGGCAGATTTGATTCACCAGGCGTCACATAACAAAACAAGTGAGCACACACAAACCGCGACAGACAGAAAGAGACAGAGAGAGAGTGTGTGAGTGAGGAAGAATGAGAGATATCAGCAGCGGATATTGCTGGGAGGGGCAAACAAGTGCTTGTTTGCACTCAGTGTGACTTTTGTTGGATCATGTGCGCCTGTTACGGTAGTCAAGACTTCCCCATGTCGGCGTGTGTGCGCGCTTTGTGCCTTGTGACTAAAATGTGGAGCTCGAATCCGAGAGTGTATGTACTATAGCTTCCCCCTCAGTCGATTAATGCAGCCTTGAGAAGGTCTTTTGGGGCCTATGCCCCTTTAGAGGAGAGTCAAACGACAATCGACAGTTGGTAGTCGGCAGGGCCCCCTCAAATGTGTTCCCCAATTGCGGTACACTCTTGTGCTGTTCCCCACGCGACGACAACGACAAACGCTCTCGGCCGTTTAGCTATGCTTTCTGTTAGCCCGCGCTGTTAGTAGCCATCTTTTTCGATTTTTTGCTCAATAACAGACGATGATGACGACGACGACGGCAGACAGACAGACACTGTGCCACAAAGCGACGCGGTTTTGTGGCAGGGTAGGAGTGGGATTGAAGGGGGGGCACTGTGAATTATGAAGTGGGGGCTTTGGATCTGCCGCCCTGTTGCTGCTGTTTTCTAGCCACTGTAGTGTGTGTGTTTGAGTGTCACTTGCTCGCTGTGCAACTTCTGTTTTCCTGGTGTAATTAAGCAAACGAAATATAATAATAATAAATTATAATTTTAGAAGGCGTGCCCCGAACACCAATCAAATCAAAAACGGAGCGGGGCTTTAACCGCGAATAATATTATTTTATTTATGGCCAACACACACACTAACAGCCTTTTGCTTTGGTTTATTATTATGCCATTATTTCGTTTGTATGTTTAAAATATAAATGAACAGGCTTCAAGAAATGTTTGTCTCTTTTTTTTCTCTCCGCCTCTTTCACTCTGCAAACAGAAGAATTTGCCATAAATGTTCAAATTACGATTACACATAATTTGAAAATGGGTAAAAGTTGTGAGCGCGCGCGCCTTTTGTTATGTTAATTTTACAGCGCCGCCCCCCTCGCAACATTTTGAAAATGTTAGTGCCAAATCGAGTGGTAATCGTACCCAACTCCAGCTTTAGTTACAGCTCCAGTTTCAGTTTTAGTTGCAGCTCCAGCTTTGAGACTTTTGCTATTTCTATGAAAACTTGGTAACTGCTGCGTTCGTTTCTAACGATTTTCTATGTTAACGGAAGCGGTAACCACCCGTCAGCAGCAGCAGCAGCAGCGCCGCTGTCCGCCACATTCGCCTGCCGCTGCAACCGACGCCGTTGTTAAATGTGAAAAATGTACGTTCCGCGGACTTTGCGTCATGCGATGTTAATTCAATAGGCGCCCAGCATTAAACACAAGCTGCCTGATACGTAACGTCAATGGCCGACACTGGCGTGTGAGCGAGATGGCAAGTCACACACGACCCCGCGGCTTGCTCTGTTTGTTTACATGTCGTGTGTGTGTCTGTTATCTGTTATCCGTTTGCTTGCGAGCGACTGAATCAGTGTGACCGTACACAAGTATCTGTAGCTACAGCAACTGCGACAGCTGCTATCGTATGTATATATGTATGTCCCTCTCTCCCTATCTATCTCTGTGTTTCTTGTGGCATTGAACTCGGTCTTCAGTGAATTGCAGTTGTACGTTGGAATTCTTCAGACTTTGCGAGCGGAGAATTGGATTTTTATCCTTTATTTGTTTGTATTGTATTGTATTTGTAAGCATGTTAACACACTTTCGGTTTGTGTTTAACTGAATAGGTAACGGATGCTTCAATCTGTAATTAGCATAATATTGCACAATTCGAATAATAACTATAAAACATAAAATAAATAATAAAAAAAAATTAAATGTTTTGACTCTGTTTTCTTTAATTTCATATTTTTAAATCAAATAGTTTCACATTCAATTGATTCTTATTACCAATAAAAAAAATAAATATGTACACTATTGTCCTTAGAATTGCCCAATTAAGTTGGATGATATGTCATACTAGTAGATAAAATCAATTACCAAATGAAAAACCTAATATCTTTAAAACTGAAAAGTCTTTAAAAATTAAACAGAAAATGTAAAATGTTTTAAGCGATCGCAAAAATGGATAAGACATATTAAACGTATATTATTCAGCTTTTTATCCTTGGAAGGCCGATTTAGCAATTCGTCTCTATCCAAAAAAAAATTACCAAGAATTAAAGCCAATTTTTGACCCAACAAATTTTTGTACCTTGAACCTGTATTTTTTATTAACAGAAAATGTACAACATATTTTATTAAAATTGCGGTTGCATCCTTTTTATAGAGGGGCGGCGGTCAGGGCAGGACTGGGCATTGCCATTAGAATATAAAAGAAAACGAATCGGAACGTCGAAGTTTTTCAATTTTTTAAATTTTAGTTTGTGATATTAGTAGACTATTAGGGGAATTTAGAAACTATAATAAATTGATAAAGTCAGTGAGCTTTTTAAGTTTTATTTGTCATATTTGTGATAAATCAGCTGACAGTATAATTTAATTAAAAATATAAAATAAAACCATTCGACCTGAAACATTAGATACGAAAATTCGTGAGATGACCAATTTGTCAACTGGCCGTGATTATAGTCATCTAGCAGCTTCAAATAGTACAGTCTGGCCGTTGGTTTCTGTAATTTAAACATATAACAAATTACTTACTTTTGCAATCAATAACGGCTTAGTGTGATCATTAGATCAGAAATCTCGAAAATTACCAATACCTTTCTCTATTTAACACTTTGTCTCAATCCCAGCAAACCATATGAGTCCGCATGGTGCTCCATCAGGACTCCCTGTACGGTGCCTTAAGCCTCCTAGAAAGGTTCCAAAAAGTGTCCCAATGGAGCATATCCGACAGAGAAAAATGCCTTTTCTATATGTATGAAAAAAGTGAGCCTATAGGACTCCTCAAATGAGTGATATCGGAGTCCTAAAATGCTTATTTAGATAACCTGAAAAATATCCGGGCGGCCTCCTTTATTAGCCTACGGCAAATCTTTACTTAAATTGGTCGAGGATCGCGATGCCTTAAAATCTTCTAATCCTTCATACGATTTCTCGCTTCATTCCTCCGTCTTGGTTTTACCATACCCAGAGACACCGGAACAGTATCCCCATCGAATCGAATCTTACAAGTAAGCAATATAGTTGTTATAGTCATCAGTAGAGGCTGAGAGGGTAGAGTAGTGGAGCATTCGCTTTCGGTGCCGTATCATGATTACGGCACTTTAAAGGGAATCATGCATCCAATTGACGCCTCTTTCACTGGCGTCTTCATTATATTTCCCCGTCAAGTGGCTGTAAGAATTTCTCTTGATAAACCTAAGTTCTAAAAAACAATTATCATTCCAGCATACCTGTTGTGACAATCATTGGATCACCAGTTCTGTCTTCGACACAGTTTCCCCTCGGAACAATCATTATCGCCATCAAATGGTGTCACCTTAATGACCCGATGCCTTCAGAGTGAATCGCCAGCAGTTCCATTAGTTTTACTTCAATCTGTAAAGATCGGTCGCAAAATGTTGCAAAAAATAATTAGTATAATCCTTGTGATAAATTCTTTGTGATTGATCTCTGATTGAATCTGATATTCAAGGTCTTAGAGCGGAGTTGGAACGACAGAAGAAATGTGGCGTTGATAAGGAGTCGGATATTGGAATAGTTATGGTTCATGAAAGGATCAACAAAACATTATTTCCCAACTCGGAAGCTATGGGAGCTGAACGACAATCATACTGAGGCGAATTGATGGAAGCTCAGACTTTTATCGCAACTGGACGGAATACAAGAATGAAATTAAGGATCTGGATGGTGAATTATTTTTGGGACTGGACAAAATACATGCAGAAGTTGCTTGCGTGGGATTCATCCGTCTGGAAGCAACTCCTGGCTGTTCTATGCTGTATACATTTTGTCCAATCCTAAAAAGAAGACAGTCTCCAATCCTGAAATTCATTTTTGTATTCTGTCCAGTTGCGATAAAAGTCTGCACTTCCTTCTATGCGCCAAAATATGATCGCGCTCCGGCTTTCCGTATTTCCCCGGAGTATTTCGTTGTTTTCTGGTTCCGCGCCGCTCCAAAATCCGACTCCTTATTAACGTCAATTTTCTTTTGTTGTTCCAGTTCCGCTCTAAGTCCTTGAATATCAGGTTGCATCACAGGACAATAACAATGAATTTATCACAAGGATTGTTTTAATTGTTTTTAGCAACATCTTGCGACCGTTCTTTACAGACCTAATTTTAAGACTGACTGAGTAAAAATTTGACTTGATTATAAGAAATGAATTCCATACGAGTGTACAATACATATATATACATATGTATATACTTTACTGATAAGTCGCTCTATTTTTGGGTTTTTTTTTTTTGGGGTATTTGCAAATGCTGACGAGATGATGTCATTGCGTAATCAGTAGCTTGAACTCACAAACTTAAAAATAAGTTCAGGGGTTTAATAACTTTTTCAAGGTTATTATTGCGATACAGCACAAATTTATATATATAAATACTAGGTTCCGTTCAGTATGAGGAAGCACACTATTTTTACGAAATATTATTTGGGATGCCTATACAAAAGTTGGACATTTATGATTGTTGTTAATATTCTGCTGAAGGCCAAATGTAATACTAGGAATGTCCCCATTACAATCAAATACTACCCCATACTACAATCAAATTTAAAGATTGACCACTAGATAGTGGTTAAACGATTCAGATAAATCTGATGGTTCAGAAGTAAAAAAAGAAAGTTTTTGATTAAAGAATGAAAATTAAATAAATATTGATACGACGATCTGCTCTATTATTATACAAATTTTTTCGTGACATTAACTGGCCCTAGCTTTAGCTCGGTCAAACAAATCTGACTGTTTTTCCGGTTTTCTACGCGCATTCGGTGTACGTCTTATCACCAGTGCTTGTACGTATGTACATATTGGGATTCGTAGAATCTAGCCAAGATGAAATGATTTTGTACCTATATGTATGCGAGTGCGCTATTTTATTGTATTTGATTTAGCTCAGTAATTCGGACAAGAAATTCCCCAGTTGAATTTCGCAGTACACTTGACAACGGTCTTCATGCTTGTGTTGTGATAAGCAATCAAATGTTAATTCGACAAAGACCTTCATGCTTGTGATCGTCTGATCTATGTTCTATATTTGTAAAAAAATATATATTCTGTAGGAAATCTCTAATTCCCAATAGGTTTTTAATGTTTTAAAAAATTCCTGTTTGGGATTTTGGTTCTAGTTGGAAATCTGGTTTAATCTTCTTTCTTATTTCAAACGGCTAGTTTTGAAACTAATCGACGGTTTTTTTTCATTTATTAAGACAGCAAAAAACAAGCTACTTATGAGTGATACTCAATTTTTTAAAAATATGTTAATTTTTGTAGGAAGAAGTTTTGAAATGTTTTGTCAAACACTACAAAAGAAATACATACACAAAAATCTTTTTAATTCTCCCATAATTTTTATCCTCTGTTGTTTTTTACAAGTCGTTCCGAAAGGTTCTATATTTATACTCTCATTGTTTTGTGTACCTGGCATGAATAGTGTACCCCACTTTTTTTTCACCCTCGCGGTGATTTGAATAATAAAAAAAAAAAATTTTAAATCCGTACAGCGCCCTTGGGCTTAACCCTTACGCTTGTGACTCAGGGTGTTCACAAATAAGTAAGTACAAGAGTACTTAGTAAGTAAATACTACTATAAGTACTAAAAATAAATTACAAACTTGTGAGCACCGCCAATCGCTAGTGTCTTCCCTCAGTTCTCAGTCCCTACCCCGTGTGCCCTTCTTCGGCTTTGACTCTGCTCTCTTCCGCACTGCTCTCACGATATTTGCCCGCTCCGAAGTGCAATTACGACATTGCAATTTCTTCTAGGTGCGCATAGCTGCAGCTATCGCCTCTTTCCCTCTCGCTCTCTCTATCTTGAGCTCAATGTGTGCGAGTACAATGTGCAAGTGTGTGTGTGTGTGTGTGCTTGTGTTTGTGACGATGCAGCTCCTCTGCCGAGTTGTGTTAGCGTGGAAAATTGTATGCCCCCCGCAGCGCACATTTGAAAAGTGCATCTCTGCTGCGACTAGAGGCGGCTGTTGCGTGGATGGGGGATTGGGAGGGGCATGCCCATTCCACCGGTTGCAACAGCCAATGGAGCCTAGTTTGACTGCTTGGAAAACTCTTGGTTTTCTATTAGATGGCCAACTCAACCGGAGCTGACTAGGCCTATACAGAGAGCCCAGACAAAGTAGACCAACGATAAAGGCAGCGACTAGAGAAATAGAGAAACAACTCGTTTGTCTATTGCTTAGAGTCTCTCCTAACCCACCCATCCATGGCAAAAAGAAAATCCTGTCTACGCTTTCCCCCAAAAATAGTTGGCCCGACTGCAGAAGCTCCTAGGTTCAACACATAACTGGGCCTACACACATATGTATGACTGATATCTGAAAGGCAAAGCTTTGCCGAGTCGGCTCCCCTTTAGAGGCACGGGTACACACACTCACACCGGCACACGCGTTCCGATGAAAAATGGTTAAAAAAAGTTTTAAAAAAACGTTGTATGATTTTTCTTCGCCAATATTTTGTAACAGAGCCGCAGCACCGAGCGCACAGTGGCTCCGACTTTTGTAACAGAAATGCACACAGCGCAAGAGAGAAATACAATCATGCACACACAGATACAAACACACACTCAATTTGTTTCTTTTTATTTCTTATTGTGGCCCCTCCATCGATTCCCCTTCTCAATGCATATGAGCCCATGGTTGTTGTTGTTGTTGTGTTGTTGCTGCACTCGCCGAGCTGAGTGAGTAGGCGAGCTTCTGTCTATGTATGTGTGCAGTGCAGCTATTACGTTTTAGTGAGCGAGAGAGCGCATGAGAGAAAAGGCATGGAAGCGAGAGCAAAAGCGCAATGCATTTGAACGATGACCGCTATCACAGTGGCATTAATGTGCTGAAAACTGAATGAAATACCAAATGAAACACAGAAATATAAAAATTAAGATTACATTAACTTTATAATTAATTTTATTTATAAGTATTTATAAGATCCTATTTAATCAGCCAATTGGATTTTTTTTAACAAATCTAATATAAGAATTTTAGCATGATTATGGGCACACTCTAAATTGACTTGTGTATAAAATGCACTTTACCCACTGTGCTTGCACATATGCGGAACAAGAATGAGTGCAGCTTTTAAGCAGAGCGGCACAACTTGGTGAGACTACAATGCACTTTTTTTGCCTTGCACACAGCATCTCGCTCCAACTGATCCCAATACACATACAACGAAAGAGACGAAGGCATTGACAACGGCGTGCAGCAAACAGAGCGCAATGACGTCGCAGCCCCATTGAGAGATGCTTCATATGAAAGGCCTTTGACTGCACATTCCCAGTCTGCCCGCCCGACGACAGGCAAACAAGCAGGCGCACCTTCCCCGCCCCACTCGTTCTTACACACACACACACACATGAAAGCAAAAAAAAAAACGTTTATTTTTTTTTTGAGAGACGTTTGCGTTTTGTTTTTGCCAAAGTGCAACGACGCTACGAATTCTGGGCTCCTTTTACCAATGTAACACAACCATGCACCATGCGAGCGACGATTGCCCCAGGGCTGCCATTACCATTACGACAATGATTACGTGGAAGTGGATGTGGATACTTATATGGCAAACATGGCGCATTACACTTTACAGCAACCACGTGACGTCCCTCTTCTGGAGAAGCAGCTGCTGGCCATTACATGGCTCCATGCCCAGACTTCCTTTTGTGGGGTAATAGTTGGGGACCAGGTGGTTATTCCTTTTTACGGCTGTTCTGGCGTAGCGACTACCAACAGAAAAAACTCCTGCTCTTTGCTGCTGCGTCACCGTCATCACCAGCGTCGCCGTCGCCGGCTGCGTGCACAAAAGTAACAAAATGTACTGAATGGCAACAGGCTCACAGCGTTTAGCAGAGCGTCGATTTTACATTACAGTCGCTGTACAATCGAAACTCGGTCTCGGTACACACTCATTGCGCGTTCGCAGTCCCCACGTACTCTTCTTTCCTTACTCGCGACACTGTGTGCGCTCTGTTTGTGTCTGCCTGTTGCTGTGTCTGTGTGTGTGTGGCTGTGAACGCTTGAATATGCGAATGTGTGTGTGTGTGCGCGTCGCATTACTTGCGCGCGTGCTCCCCACTCTACAAAAACAAACACACGGTTAAGTAATAATGACTCCACTCTCCACTGCCGCAGTCGACGTCAGCGCAATTTGTTTTTTTTTTCTCCTCCTTATTTTGTTGTTTGCGTGCCTTTGGCGGCGACGAGGTCTTTGCTCTTATTCACTTTATCATTCATGACGTTGCTTTGATGCGTTCACTGAATGTATACCCACATACACACATATGTGAGTGTGAGAGTGAGCTGACCACAAGTGCATTCAACAAGGCAAAATAAAATAAAAAATGGCTAATGCATTTTGCAGACTTTTAGTCAGTCGGTGAATGCAGCTCATCGAAGACACTTGTGGACGGTTAAGAAATAAAGCGGACTGGTGAAAATGTAGCTTTTATTTTGAATATTTCTTTGATAAAAAAATAAAACATTTTATAAATATAAATTAAAAATTTGCAACACTGCTTTATTATTAGAAGTACATTTGACAATGTGCAAATAAAAATGTATGGGGAAAAGTGATTCAGTGTGTATTGCAGTTGAAAAAGGATTTCAGAATTAGCAAATACACTTTTCATTTTATTATTTTAATATAAATAATAATTTAAAAATAATACATTGTAAATACTTTACAATTAGTATCCAATAAGAATAGCAAAGTCCTGCCTGTCGCTCACTGCTTGCAAGCAGCAAATGAACTGCTTAAAGGTCAATGATCTTACGCACTGCTTGCTTCTAATCAGAATATGGGATCATTGATTAGTTCACAATAAATGCAATGAAAACAGAATTGAACTCTTGCAACAACATTTAATATTATTTATTAATGAATTATATTAAATACTAAATACAATTGATTTTGTATACATAAACGATTTGCACTGTATGTGTGCTTGATATGGTAATGATATGTTTTGTGGATTGTTGAGATAATTCTCTCTTATGCTAGATAAAGATAAAACCTAAAAATAGGATCGATTGCGTTGTACTCTGATAGCAAACGCTGATATGTATCGATTTCGGTCAAGGACTACGCTAAAATTCGGCTAATTATGTAAATATGCATAATATAATATGTATATAGATATTTAGATATAATATAAGTGTGTGCGATCGATTTGATATGTTTAGTTTGGTTTAATTAATAGTTTTAACTAGTGTTTATCACAGTTCAAAGTGCCGTTTAGAACTCGTTCGCTTTAGCCGTTTGGCCGATGGGCATGGCACACGCCTCCTTGAAGTTGGTCGCATTGAGGGGCGCAAAATAATCCTCGTGCAGGAATCGTATGATATTCTCGATGGGACAGAGATCGGCCTTGTTGCCACGACTGTCGCGGGTCACCCGCAAACTTTTGCCGCCCTCGCAGAAATCGATTTGCTGGGTCACATCGCGACCATTGTAGACGACCCGGAAATAGTAATCAGTGTGGGCATCGCTGCGATACACCTCGAAGGCCAGGCGGGAGGCGTAATTTATGGTCTGTCCCTGGCCAGTCACAATGCCCAGGGCGGCGGTCAGATACTGCATGGTGCAGTCATGGCCGGAATAGAGCACAAACTTGGTCCGATCCCCGGATATCATTTTGAGCATATAGCCCACGATATGCCGGATCATGCCATAGGCGCGCAACAAACCCGATCGTTTGTAGTAGGTGTGACGAGCCGAGCGCTGGGAGAGCTCATCCGCAAAGGACATGAGGGCATCCACATGGACAGGATCCACACAGCCCTCGCCAGTGTCCAAGGAGCCCGGATCCGGCTGCAATTCGGGCTCGACAGCTGCCAATCCTTCCTGCTGCTGATTCGTTGCCGTCTCATCCTGATCAATATTGATGACATCCACCAGATCCTGGTTGGCCCGTGTGCTTGCCATCATTGTCTGGCTGGCGTTGCGACGCCGACACGGCAAATTGGCCTCGTGACAGAGGACGGTCAACATGGCATCGACGACCTCAAAGGGATTGGTGATGCCACCCTCAGTGGCTGTATGCTGCAGCAGGGTGCCGCCGATCCACTGCATCACGGCCAGCACATCGGAGCGACGCAGCAGCTGGCGATCCGCCAAGGTGGCCAAACGCTTCTGCAGCACGAGGGACTGGGCACAGCTGCAGTCGGCAAAGCAAAAGGCCATGCTATGCGATTCCTTGACGTTCAATGCCAGCCACTTGTCCGGCGGCAACAAGGCGAAGAGCAGCGCCAATGCCGACTGAAAGGTGCGTCGATAGCGTGTGGTGAACACCACCACCTCATCCGAGTTGAGCAGCGTGTGCGGCGTCGTTGTTGTGTCCAGCGAATTGCGCAATCCATTCGGCTTCAGGAGCAATCCCAGAGGATGTGCGTAGATCTGATGCATAATGTCGCCCACGTGCAACAGTTGAGCAATGCCTCTGAAATGGTAATCAGCAGGGATTAAAGTCGTAAACGAAACCCTAACCGTTAACCGGTATTAGCCGATTGAACCGTAACTTAAACCGTAACCGAAACAAAATATTTGAATTTATTATACCGAAACAGAAAATCTGAAGTGGTTCAAACAGAAATAACCGTTTAGTTACCGATTCAAGCAGAACGATTAGCTTCGGTTCAATCAATCGTTGAATTAAATTTTATTGATAACCGATACGAAAGCGTACCCGAAACAAAATATTTATTAAATAAATATAAGCAGAAAAATCTAAATTATACAAACCAAAATAGCCGTATATGCGTATTTATCAAATTAAAATTTTAATTTTTTTTAATGTGTAATCATTGATATTAAAACCAATTTTGAATTTCTAAATTAAATTTCAATATAAATTCCATTCAATAGATTTTTTTTATAGATTAAATAAATGTGGTCGTATTTAGTAAATACATTAATAGAATTGAATAAAATATTTTTTTAAATAAACTTTTAGGTTTTTATTAACCAGCGATTAAACCGTTAGCTAGTATTAACCGATTGATATTGGTAGCCGATACCTTAACCGAAACAACATATTATTTAATATAAAATAATTTTGGGTTATATATTTATATTGTTCGTGTAAAAATGATAAAAAATTTTTTTTTTGTCAGCCGAAATTCGACCGGTATTTCGAAACCGATGTAAGCAAATAACCGTTAACCGTTAAGAAACCGATATCCTAAGATTATGCGTAATCGAAAACCAAAATTCTAGCTTGACCAAAACCGTAACTAAAACCGATATTCGTTTCGGTTTGATACCCTGGTAATCAGTGAGGGAGATAACAGAGTCGCCTCCTCCTCCCTCTGCACTTACTTGTAGGTCAGCTGTCCCAGCGGACAGCCGCGCTCCGTGGCGGGGAGCAGCGGGAAGCCATGAAATGGACCCACCTTATTCCAGTACATGTGATTGGAGCCCGAGGCGGAGCTGCTGGAATTGTGCACAAAGCTGCGATATCTGAAAGAGAACAGCGTTAAGTAACCATTGATAAAGCCACTGGTTTGGCCAGTCCAACCTGTTGACCAGACTGTCCCCATCGGCGGGTACACCACAATTGATGCCATTGGCATGGACATGCGACATGGGACCACGATCACCATGCCGAATGACCAGGAGCACGCCCTGCAGCTTCCAGCCCTCCAGTATGCCGCCATCATCCATGCGGACGAGCTGTGCCAACGGTGCGCATCGCTCACGATATTTGGCAAATCGCTGCGCACTCGAGGAAGCATCAGATGACGCACCGCCAGCAGAGGAGGAGCTGACGGTGCCAGGACCAAAGCCGCCGCCGCTGCCCAGAAGATTGCCATTGGGCTCAGCATTGCCCACATAGCGGTACATGCCTATCAAATGGAAAAACAGCTTGAGTAATCTCGCCGAGAATTGGTTGGGTTTGGTCACTTACCCGCTATCAATAGAAAGATCCACAGGCTGAGGAACAGATAGCAATAGAGGGTGCGATGCTGCGTTGTGAAGCGCGTCAGATCCTTGAGCAGCAGCCTCATGATGACGATGACTGATTTCCGGGCAGTGGCGGCTTCCACACATAAGGTTTCGCTATAGTCAGTGGTCAGCACACTGGAGTCTCTGGATATCGTTTAACTTTTCTAACAAGTTACCTAGAAGAAAATATTAAAAGCGTTGGTGGTTGAAGCTGTCAGCTGTCAAGCACAGTTACGTGGAGCGCATGATGAAATTATAACAAGGTGATGTATTCGCTCTCTCTCTCGGGGCGACGCTGCACAGTGGGGCCATTTTACTGCTCATTTTACATTGCAAAAATCGTAACTTTTGAACCAAAAGAGATAATCGAATCATTTCAATAGCATATTATAGATAACCCTTACCCCCGTTTGAACCAAATTTAGTCTGGATGTATAGGACTACCCCAGATTTAAAATATGCCAGATTGGATTAAATCGGACTACTATAAATTATAGACTCCATAGATTCTATGGCATAGAAATTAGGTTGAAATATTCAATCTGATCATTCAAACCAAAAAATATAAAAAATAATTGAAAAAAAAAAATTAAAATAATTTTAAAATATAAAAACCTTAAAAATTTAACGAAAAATCAAAAATTCTAAAAAATATTATTTTTTAAATGCCATACAATTGTTTCACAAATTTCAACTTTGAAAGCCCCTCAGTTAGCATCAATGGAGCGTGGCACTTTTCTTAAACCCTTGTTTCATAGGTTGAAGAGTTAGTTGGTTCAAAAGTTCAGATTTTTGCGAACTAAAATGAGCAGTAAAATGGCCCCACTGAGCGACGTCAGAGAGAGTCTATTAATTATATATATTAATATTAATCCACATTGAAAGAGACGACAAAGACAAATATACAAAGAATGGGTTTTGTTTCGTTTTCTATACTATTGACTCAATTGCATGTTTGTCTTATTGTCCCTGTTGCATCTATCCACATTTGTATCTTCTTAATATCTCTGGAAACACAAACCAAACGACTCGAGCGAGAATTTAAAACAACCGCTTGACAATCGTCGCCCCGAAAAAGAGCGCACGCCAAACGAATAAATCACCTTTATATAATTTCATCGTGCGCAGAGCGTATCCAATTGCGGAGCATGCGCCGTGCAACCAACTCAGAGCTCGGAGGAAAAACAGCTGTTCTCTGCAGTTCTCAAGCATTTGATGCGGTTCTTTTAATCACAGAAGCATCCAAAATACAAATAGTACAAATGCGGATAAATATAGATGTATATGCGTAATGCGTAATGACAAATTTTGGTTAATAGCTGAACTGAGAGCGTATCTTCAAGCTTTACAATGCATAAATGAGAGTGTATGTTTATAATATTAGATCAGAGATCGTATATAGGATTTGCGCAAATAATGCTGGCAATCGTTGCACCTAATCCTGCGTGGCAGCCAGAGCCAGCACAGTGAAGCGCACATCATCGGGATCACGGGCCATAAACTCCTTGCACACCTTGGCAGCATCATGGACAAAGGTCTCCTCCGAGGTCTTGCCATGACTGATCGGATACGATTTGCGTCCATCCAGCTCAAACAGTGTGTTCTCCAAGTTGACCAGTGCTATGAAATGATGAATGACCGTCTCATAGGCACTGGCATCCGTTTGTCCCTCCTGGGCGAGTGTCTGATGATCTTCGGTAAAGTCTTTGTCCTTCTCCAGATGCTGGCCACGTTCCTCGGGCGACAGCGATGCGCTTTTCTCCAGGAAATTCTTCAGCACGCCGGGTGCAATTTCAATGCTGCACCAAAATGCATTTTAGAATATTTATAAAATACAAATTATTTTGCACTTACTCCTTGTTATTGGCCACACTGTGGATGAGAGCGACGGTGCCGCAGGCATTGTGAGTGAACTGACGCATATAGAATAAATCCTTTGGATAGTTTTCCTCCTCAGCTGCACTCTTGATGCGCTCATGTTCTTCAGCGCGATGTTTTTCATACTAAAAATGACAATTCACACACACACACATACATGTATTGAGTGACTAAGCACAATTAATGTGAAAGGGAAACAGAAACACCTACAGCATCGCTAATGGGGAAGAGCAAGATAACTGCCTTCACAGGACGCGGCAGATAGGCGAGCAACTCATCGTCCAGACCGATGACGTCAGTAACAGACCATGATGGCGACACGCCCAGCTTGTGTATGTATTTGGTCAGCACCTGGAACGGGACATGGACATCATGGCGGCTTTAGAATTGCCAATTGCAAAAACAACACGAAAGTCAAAAAAATGCAAATTTTGCCAAGCAACCAAGCAAATATTTATTTATTTTAATCCTTTTGTTGACCGTTGATAAGCATTTAAAGAAGATAAGCACTCACCTCTGGGTTAGACTCTAATGGTGTCCAGGTCGACATTTTAATTTATTTTTTAAATATTATTTCACTTGCAGAGAGACAGTCAGTCACAGACTGAAATGTTTTTTTGTAAAAATGTCTGACATTCGATTCGATAAGTATGTTCGATTTGTCGATAACAGCTGTTTGGAATGCTTTCGATAACAACACAGCTGTTTTTAGTTTGTTTAGGTTCTTACTCAAATTCTGTTTCTGTTTTACTGATGGATATTTTAAATAGTTCCCTGACGCCAATTCGCTGTAAGTATCGAATTGTTTTGGAAATTTTAGCAATTCAAATATTTATCCGCTTTCAGTTGTCGACAGCCAACAGCAATCGCAATCACCAAACAAATTTAATGCCAATCTGTCCAATTGCAAGGCTCGAATGGAATCGCTGGTAAACGATCTAAAAAGTAACTATGCCAAATGGAAATTAGCTCAACAACGAGGAACCTCCTTATGCTACGCCATCGAAGCCAAGAAAACGCGCTGCTTGGAGAAGCCGGATGAAACGGAGGGCGGTTGTTATCCAGAAGATATGTTAACTGCCTGCGATAAGTTGGCCGTTATAACGACGATTTTTGTTGATATCGTGAAGAACACCTACGAGATTCTGCGACAAATGCGCGCGCTCGTTAAACTCGCTGGCCCAGCATCAGATGTGATTTTCTATCGCACTTGGAAGCTGCAAAAGTTCGTCTCGTTCACCGAGGAACTTTTCAATCGTTACGAACGGGAATCCATTGTAAAGCAGCAAGTGATGCGTAAGTCCTTTAAATGTTCTTAACAGTGATGCCAGTTTGGGCTTCTTTCGGACAGATTTGTCTGGTTTTTAACTGCTTTAGCCGGGAAAAATCTCAATCATCTTTTATCCGAAAAATCAGGCTTTTTTTTTAATTGTTTACATACTGCCAATGAAAATGGAAACGAACGAACTAGACACGTTAAATGCTATTTTGACAATTAAAATACTTCAATTATGTGCTTATGCATACTTTATCTTCTGATTATACGGTTTGTGTCAACACAAAATTTGTTGCCACACGAATAAATTGCCTGGAAAATAGCTAAATGAAAAATTTGTTGAAGATGCTTCAAAACTTTTAAATTTAAAAAAAAAAAGAAAAAAGTTTGGCCTGTTTTTCTGTCTTGTCTTAGCTTTTTAGTTTTTTTTCCGTTTTCTTCGACTGTTTTTTTTCCGGAAAATATTTGGCATCACTGGTTCTTAAGATTATTTTACAAATGGTGTCTTATTTTATAATCACAGGCAACATAGCGCACTGCACGACCAGAAGTAAACTTATCGCATTTACGACAGCCTGGGAATTTCCGGATCACGTTGATGCCTATGTCGATTTGGTGTTTCTTCTGCTGGCGGAGGAAGTTAAAACTAAATAAATTCACTCGAATATTGCTTTTAATAATTGTGATCATCAAATTGTGTAAATATATTAAATGTCTAATTAAACTAATAACTTCAAGCTTAACTTAAAAATATTCCCAGCAAACATTTTGGCGATTGTACAATCGCCCATCGGTGAAAGGAGTTGTGATAGTAGCGCTGGAGATTAATAGAAGATAAATCTTTCAGGCGATTTTTTTTTGAGAGAATTAAAGGAGAGCTCTTACAAAAATAAATTGCCGACCTGTCATAGTCCGAACTTCGAATTTTTGAGGTTCGATTCCCCTGTTGTAATTAAAACTGTAACACAATCTGATTTGACGAATTCCTTCTTAGAAGAGTCGCGGAAGAGGCTTTTGGAAGACTCGCAAGAGTTTTTCCGAAAATTCGCGGAAACGGCTCACTAACAAAAGGAGATCAAAAAGGCGATGTCGCCTGAAACTTCTAGGCGAGTCGCGAGAGACTCTCGCGATAGAAATTGTTTGCTGGGTTAAATTCTAAAAAATATTGGAATATGAGTATAAAAAAGTATATCTTAAGGCTATAAATGAGAACATAATTGATTTCATTTCATTCAGTGAAATGCTTACAGTCTGATAATATCGAGCCAAAAAAAGTCGACCATTTCAAATGCATTATGGTTGTGTAGAATACTGTTAAATATTATTTGTTGGAATGCTTTAGATTTTAACCGAGAGATTGTCCAAGCTGGGGCTGTGGCTGCGCTTCGACCACCACCAGAACCAAGCGCAAGCGGTGCCCAGTGCAATCGCTGTATAGTACAAGATCTTCAGGTTCTTCTGTAAAACACAATGTAATGTTAATCTTTTTCTATTTTAGCAAGTAATTTGTTATATCTTTCTACCTCTTTAGTTGGCGATGTGTTGCCATTTTGAGTCCTTTGTCTGTGATCCATTGTCAGCTGTTCTAGTTTGCGCAAATCCTTTGCCAGCTCGTCCGAGATCGACTGCACGCTGTTTAAGGCATCCAAGGCGAAGCGACTTGCATATCGTTTGTCTCCCACTATCACATCCTCTGGCGGCATCACCTGCAGCTTGTAATTGGTGGCCGTCAAGGAGGAGCGCAAGAACGTGAGGTGATTGGCGGCGTTGCCAACAATCTGATTGTTGTAGCCCTTGGCATCGTTTGCCTTGCAGATGTAGTCATAGCTTGGATCCTGGTTGGCCAACTGGCCAAACATTTTAATCAATTCGTTGCGCTCCTTGGTCGATGCAAAGCCAAACATCTGCAAATCTTCATCGGTCAGCGAGCCCAAGTCACGGAAACTGATGTTCTCCTCGAGCAGTTTGTCCACATTGCTTGAATTGTTGCTGCCCTGGCTCGATGTGCCCAGCAACAGCATTATTGACTCATTCTCCCTGCGCTGATCCGCTTTCGGCCTTGCTTGAATATTCCACGGCCGCCTCTCGTTGCCGAGAAATGCACTGTCCAATTCATGTTGCTGTGTCCTTGTATGGAATTCCTTTCTTGCTCCGAACTGCACGGCCGATGGGCCGCTTGATGTGGATATTAATGGCACATTATCAACGCTCATATTGTATTAATACTCTGTTTTGCTTAAATAAATATCAATTGTTTAAACCAAAAAATTTATCGATTCAGCTAATAAAAAATATCGATTTCTGCTGGGAGTATCGAATTTAAGAGAACGATACTTATTAGGGATGGTCGATGTTTCGAAGGCGCCACAAAATATTTATAAAAATTTGTATATATAAATATATAATAAAATATAAAACATGAGTTGTAAATGAATTAAATTTATAACAAGTTAACAATTTAAAAGTCGTTATTATAACTTTTTGTCCGCCACTTCTTTTGCATCCCTAGTAATTGTTGGTTATTTTCTAAATTTAAAATTTACAGAAAACGAATTAATCCAAGTTCTATGTAAACATTTACATGTATTTTAGTATAACAAATTACAATACAAATCTAGACCTAATTCTCTTTCTTATCGGAAGGTGCCGGCCTGTAAATTGGAGTACTTGTTGTTGCCGCTTCCTGTAGTTTTTTCATGAATAAAGCTTTCTTTCTATCGTTCTCGGACAATTGTGTTGGCGATCCCGATGCTCGTATACGTTCAATCTTCTCGGCATTGGGTTCAGTGAGCAGCATGAGTCCGTAGCCAATTCCACCGAAACCCACAAGCCAAATCAGGGATTTAACATACGGATTGGTAGCCATCGGTAATTTAGCTACAAATAAAACTTATTCTCTCTTATTAAGTTGTGCAGCTTGAGAACTCCAGTAATTTGCGTCCGTTTGCCGTATCGTGCTATCTCCAACAATCTCTCCGATTTTGTAGTAATACTCCAGTGCAAAGGGATACTTCTCGTTTATGTACTGGCGAAAATCTAAAAGAGAAGCACAAGTGGCCAGTGGAGAGCAACTTATATAAAGCACTATGCACATATGTGTGTGGCTCTCACCTTGGTCTGTGTTCATGCGATAGTAAAGTCCGTAACTGGCAGCGAAACAGACAGCTTCTAGAACAAACAGTGTTTTGGCGCTACCCTTGATGAATCTCCAAATGGCTGGCTTTGGCGTCTTTGGCAACATGGTAAATTGAAACAAATGTAACACGTATAAAAATTGTTGAAAGTGAAACACCGACAAAATTGTTGCTTACGAAATTGTATGCATGAGGTGCCTGCAAAACAAATCGTTAAAGACTATCGATAGCGCAAATGAATTATCAATATCGATATACATATCGACAAAAATAATATACTTGACCGATTGCAAGGCGCGTAATTTAAAATGTATGCTAATATATATTTCGAATAAAGACGATAATGTACCATAAACTGCTGAGCAATGTATATTATAAAATATGTGGTTTGTATTTTTATCGACTTTATGTTGTAGCTGCGCAGCACTTAACGATAGTCCAAGAATTGCGGTATTTTCGATAGTAATGTCAATCGGCAAGTAATACGTAACAAGCATAAAAACCAAAGCGCAAAGTGGATGTAAATAGCGAAACGTGCTGCTTTTAACGCAATCGCAGCAGCAGCAGCCGAAGCAGAAGCAGCGACAATAACGAAATAAAGGCAGCGCGTGAGCATAAAGCCTATATAAACAACGAGCTCTTGCGCATTTGCCACAAACGTAAAGAAGCCGAGCAAGTGACAACACTGTGAGATACAATAACAACAAGTAGACGCGCAAATTTACCGGTACATTGAATAACTGCACAATACAGAACAAACTAAACTTGAACACTTTTGACAAAATGCAATCGATGGCCAAACAATCGCTGCGTGCCCTACCGCAAATGGGCAAACAAGGTGTGTGTGTGTGTGTGTGCGTGTGTGGGAGTAATTCTATTTATATTCATAATTTGAATATTTTTTGTTGTTTCCCAAAAAATAAAATAGTGAGCTACAATCTGTCAACCAGCTGCAGCGCCTGGCGTGCATCAGCCGGCGGCAACAGTGACAGTGTCGTGGAGATAAAGGAACCCACGAAGACCACATCGGAAAAGTTTATGGCATTCCAAAAGAAGCTGCGTGCCAAGACGCCACTGGGTAAACTGGACGAGTTCTCGCGCCATCCCTATCAGGAGAAGGAGCCACTGAAGCCCTGGCCAAACTCAACAAATCCGCACACTGGCGAAATTGGTGGACCCGCTGGACCAGAGCCCACACGCTATGGCGACTGGGAGCGCAAAGGTCGTGTCTCCGATTTCTAGTCCATCAAAGCATACAAATATTAACTATTAACTGTTCCTTAGATCGTAGTTAGGCCCGTTTTTTTCAATGTTAGACTTAAGAGTTAAGACCAAAACAACAAATTGTATACTCAAAGCATAATTATATAAAATGTACAAAAATAAAAAACACAAGTATTTAAACAAATTGTTGGAATGTTGTTATTAATTCATTGGTTGCTGCTCCATAACATCGCTGACAATGCGCTCGCTGAGCGCCCACAACTGTTGCTGCAGGGCTGCGCACTTGGACAACCTGCTGGGCTCGGTGAAGTAGCAATTGTTAAAGTACATTCCGGACAAGCCCGTCAGCTCGTTCGCCGTTGCACAGTAGATGCTGGTGGCAGCCGCTTGTTGCTGCAACAGGATAATGTATCAGTGAAAGTCTTTCCTCCATTGGAATTGCACTCACCAGGGACTTGGTAAAGGGTCGCACCAAGAAAAATGCCAGACGATGAAACCAATAGTTGCGCGCCAGCTGCGTGGACACCATGTTGCCCGGATGCACTGAGAACACCGAAATGCCGCGATGTTTCCAACGCTACACAACACAAAATTAGGTCAACATTAATAACAACAAATTGCAGATGACTCACTTGTGCCAGTTCCTGGGCAAATAGCACATTGCATAGCTTGGCATTGTTGTAGGCCATCATGCTCCAATATTTCTCCGCTGGGGGTGATAAATGATGCACTGTTAGATTGTCCTTAGGCAGATTGGCAAATCTATAAACAAAGTATTCAAATATCATACACTACTGATCAAAGTATTAAGTCAATAGGTATCATAGTAATTTGTCTTTGAACGGTTATAGTGTTTCAAAACAATAAAATCAAAAATGCAATTAGGGAATTCCATTATTCAATTCTAAGCTTATAAATTTTAAAGGATTAGATCAGGATTTGGTCAAAGATTTGTTGGTTTTTATTAAATCCTTACATATTAAAGTACATCATAAAATTTACAAAAAGTGCTTTAGATGTGACGAGATTCCAGTGACGACAAAAAAATTGTCAAGGTCATACAAAATAAGGGTGACCATACCAAAACTTTACTAATAATATGAAAATAGTAGAAAGGATTGACTATGTACACCTCTTGTTTATGTTTTTTTTTTTTAGATTAAATCAATCACAAACAAGTTTTATGAGACGTGAAAGAAAGAAAGTGCGTACTTATTATTTTGACCAGCAGCGTATATGTACATAGACAAAGAGAACGAGCAAGGAGCAGCAAATTCAAGTTTATTTTAAGACGCAGTTCTGGGTTGTTGTGTTTGTTTTATTTTGTTTTGTGGTCGTCTGTTTCTGTTTCTGCTTCTGATTTGTTTTTGTTTCTGCTGTACATCGTTCATAGCCGGCTTACATTTACATATGTACTTATATACATACACATGTGCATAGCATCATCCAGTCGAACTTATTGTGGACTTTGCACCCACCGGTCGGACGCAAACAAGTCTTGATTGACTTTAGCGTTGTTGTTGTTTTTAGTCTTTTGTTGTCGTTGTCTGTGGCGTCGTTCAGCGCTCGTTAATGAGATGCAAGAGACGAATCCATGACAAAAGTTCAGGCCATGACTGTGACTGAGGCGCCTACACACAAATACAAAAACAATGCAACAAAGCAGCCCTAGCACAAAGCAGAATGACAACAAAAATGCCATGCAAAAAAACAAAAATGTCAACAATGTCCAAAAAGAACCGAACAACAGGTGGTTGTAGCAACAATTGGCGTTTTTGCGCCAAAACTGGCTTTTTTTCCTATTGGCGCATGGCAGTTTTATTTGATTTGGCAGGTTTGGCTCTTTTTTAGTCAAATTAGCTCATTTCTTTTTGTATTTGGCTCAATCAGATATATTTACATGGCAACCGTGGTTGTAGCGTATGCGCTAGTCGCATAAGCCTAAATAGTTCGAATTACAAATATAAGCGCGCAATAAAAAACTATGATTGGACTTTAGATTTGTTTTTTTTTTTGTTGTACCATGCATATTTGCATATACACATGTATGTATGTATATACGTATTTGTATGTTTGATAACGCTGCAAGAATCCATGCAAATTAATATTAATTAATTTCTTCTTCTTGGCATTCCTGCTCCACCCCCTTGAGCGATAAATGTATTTTGCTGTTTCGACGGGAAGTTGCTAAAATTCTGCGAATACGAATTTCCATATTTCTATCAATCTTTAATATCTGTTTAAATATATATATATATTAAGATAAATTATTAATAATAATTTATTATTTATTTTATTATCAGAGTGCACTTTATTATCCATTGTTTGTCTTCTGATAATACAAAGCAATTATAAAATTTAAATAAATTTCCCAGATCTTTAATCAATTAACGCCTTTGCAGTGTTTCTGACCCCAATACAAACTCAGCGTTATTCACCATACATTTGTATGCTCATATCTGGCCGCATAAATGAGTACACTCCAAATATGTCTGTATGTATGTCGTAAATAGTTTGTGGCATACATGACTCTCAGCGAGTACACACTGGTGTGGCGCACGCGACTTTTGGTGCATGCTTCCACGAGATACACAGATACACACTGTTGATCAAAAACCAACAACAAAAAAAGTGTAGTACTACGTGAGGAGAACAACGAACGCAGAGAAGCAGCAAAGAGCAACACAGCTGCAAAAATACGAAACCACCTCCAACAGCAACAGTACAAGCAAAAGCAATAACAACAACTTCAGTTCAATTACGTTTTATGCTTCGTTCGTGTTTGCTTCACGCGATTTTCGTTGATTTATGTGTCTACACAGTGTGTCATAGCATTGATACAAACTTCAAACAGTTGGCAAGCAGCCAGCTGTGCGTTTTCTATGCACTGTGGGACACTGTGCATGTGCGCAGCACGTGAATTGAATCTGTGTGTGTTTGCGGCTTCAACTGCTGTGATTAAACATACATATGCACAGTCATAGATACATTTTTTGTATGTTTCCATGTAAATATGTAGTTCTTCGTTCTACATAAAAAACTAGCTGGTAGATAATTACTGAAATTTAGTCTAGTTCTGCTAAGATGCCCCCGACTCGCTATGTAGTTTCTAATAAGAAATTGCAAGTCGAATAAGTAAATTTTGGTGGAAGTAGAGTGTGATAAAATAAATAATACATTTCGGTCGTACTTATCATCCATGTTTGTTGTGTAAGAAACCAACAAAAAACAATCTTAAAGTGAAGTTCAATTGCACATTGCCTTGAGTCAAGATTAAACAGAAAATCAAATAAAAACAAAAACGATGCTGCAAGGGCACAATTTGAAAAGTAATCATGGTTTTTCAAAAAAAAAAAAACAGCTTCCGACATAAACAAAATAAATAAAATAATCTTAAGTACAATATACATGTACATGTATTTTGCCATTTGACCGAATTAAATATATTTTAGGTAAGGTCCAAATTCCGGACTAGTTAACATACCAACAAATTAGTCGAACTATACGCATTGCAAATCTATTTATAGATTCGGACAGACAAACACGCATCGACGAAAGCACAAAACGATAGTCGCGAGCCAGAGCAAAGTCCAAGCATGAAGTGCAATAAACTTGCTAAAAAGAAATAATGCCAAATGCATTTTGACTATAAGCAACAGTGGTGGACAGAAAAAGAGGCATATCTGGCTTTTAATATATTCAAACTACGTTTATTTAAATGCAGTTTGAACAGTGGCGGCAATAAAAATGAGCATAGCATATAGATAATAAATTCAAGAAACTTTTATTTAACTGCCAAATGTAGTTTGAATCTAAGCCACAGTGGTGGACATAAAAAGGGGGCATAGTTGGCTTTTTATATATTTAAGTTACGTTTATTTTAATACAGTTTCAACAGTATCGGCAATAAAAGTGAGCATAGAATACTCTAAATATATTTAAGTTTCATTTATATACAGTCTGTCAATAAAGTTTGTATGCGCCCTAAATTTGTCAAAGTTTTGTATAAGAAAAAAGTTTTGATGCAGGTTTCTTAAATTAATCTTATATTCACTTAAATTACTTTTGAATGATAAAAAATTCCTTTAACCCATTAAGTACACATTGAAAAATTAGAATTTTTTCGAACGTCTACTTTTTTAACTTTTATCCCCGATTTAAAAAAAAAAAAATATATTTTTATGCAAAACAACTTTTTTTAGAATATTTTGAAAATTGCTAAAAATGACTATTTTAACCGCTTTTTATGTACTTTTCACACAAAAAGTGGCTTTTTAGAAATTTTCAAAAAAATTTAATAATATACTAGCAAAGAGATTTTTGAAAATTTGTTTTGCAGTCACTTTTGTTTGAAAAGTTTTGCATATTTTTTTCAAAAATCGAGGATAAAAATTAGAAATAGTGGGCATTCACAAAAGATATAATTTTTCAATGGATACTAATAGGTAAAGAATTAATAGCATCATTCAAACGAAATTTAAACGACATTTCCAAATATATTTTTTTACTTTGAAGACTTGACTTACAATAGCTGTTAAGGTAAAAACAAGGTAGTTTTTCTGGCTAGTGTAAGTTTGATCAATGGAATTATTTATGGGGATGCGACTGTTTGCCTTACCTGTGCGATTCGGAGGATAATACGACAACGCGACTGTTGTGATCAAACAGCGACTCCAGTTGCAGAGTTAAATAGAAATGTGATAGATGCGATACTTGGAATATTGTTTCGAGACCATCAACAGTCTTTGTATGGGGCAATGCAAACACACCAGCATTCAGTATAAGATAATCAATGTGGCTGCAAAAGGGACAAGCGAAAGATTAATTCAAAATTGATCAGATACACACACACACACATACCTCACAGTCTGCTTGATTTGCGCGGCAAACTGCTGCACGGAGTGCAGGGAACATAAGTCCAGACCCACTGTCCGGCATCTGGTGGCAGCTGCTTCGCGTTCTTGGCCAATTCGCTTGATGGCCTCCGCGGCAGATGTGAGATTACGGCAGGCGAAGATCACCTCACACCCGTGCAGAGCCAATGATCGGGCCGTTTCAAAGCCAATGCCACAGTTGGCACCCGTTATGAGCGCCACACGACCGTGCAAATCCTTGCCATGCAGCACTTGCAACGCTGTCGTACAGGAGTCGAATCTCTGACGCACTTGCGCCACATTCAGCGTCGGCTCCTCGACGGCAAACGCGAGACGGGGATCGATGTTGGTTCGTTGCTGCGTCTCCTTGTTGAGGAACATGTATCGTTTGCTTGCCTCATCGTAGTATTTCTCCCAGCCAATTGGCAGATCTCCCGTTATGCGTTTGGTTCGTCCTGTTCTCGGATGAGTCCACTGAGTAGTTTTACTTTGTTGACTGTTTGAAATGCCAATTGTTGAATCTATTTTATAAACAGTTTGCGACTAAATTTCTTACTTTACATAGCAAACGACACCGTCGTCGGAGGCACGCTGCTCCCAGCCAGGCGGCAGCTCGTCCTCGGAATCGGAGTCTGGCAGTGACATCATTTTGATGATATTTTCAGTAAGTTATAACTTATTTTCATCCAGGTTAAAGGTGGATTTTGTTTTTATGGCCGGTGGAGCAGCTGTTTACCAGGGCTGGTGAAGTTAAGGTGCCCACACACGGTAGGCATGTTCGATGAGCATGCTCGGCTCGTTTAAATTTATAGTTGCTCATTAACGACGAGTGGATCAATTTAAATTTATTTATTAGAAATAATGGAGAATGGAAACGGACAACTCTATTGACATTGTTACATAAATATACTTCCCAAATTCTCCTCCAAGCACTACTGTTTTTAAGAATTTCAGCGAGCCGAGCATGCTCTCCGAACTTGCTTGTCGTGTTCTCTGTGTGACTCGTAATCGTGATAGTTGCCATTCACGGGGTGAAACAAATGTTATCGATAATTGAGTAGTCATACAAAGCGCCATATTTAAAAGAGAGAAACATGCGAATAAAATAAATAATAATTCTTGCTTATTTATCTTGCTAGGAGCAATTGTTTAATATATACATGGTTTTAACAATTTAATAATAGAAAATTTCATACAACTATAAGCACTCAAGTCATTGCAACTTATGCTAAATTAAGTAGTTAATTAAGAAAGTGTCTTAATAATCTAGTTCCTAGGAGCTGAACTCACTTTGGCTGTCGGCGGCTCATTAATCAATCCATAGAATAGTGGGAGCTTTGTCAGATCGTGACGCACCAAGAGAATGAAGGGTGTCTCGGCACGAAACAACACTTCCGGGCCTGACTTTTTCAAAATGGCGGCCGAAGCGGCAGCAGCTTCCGTTCCCTGCTCATTGACAACAAAGTCAACCTTGTGCAAAATATCCGAAACGATAAGATCGGAAGGCGGCGTTGGGACTTTTGAGGACGCTGCGGCCTCTCGCTGTGCCGACAGATTGTGTAAGCTCGCCAAGCCGACGGACTGTGTGCGATCTACGGCGATCGCTTTAGTTGATAAATCCTTTGTGCCAATCAGCGACAGATCATTTTGAACCGGACTGAAGATTCCACCGATGCCCATGCGCTGCAGTAGCTTGTTCAGCTTGAAGGATTCGGTTATGTGCATCTTGGGGAAGGCTATGATTATGGAACGTCTGGACATTTGACTAATCATGCTTTCAATTGCCTCCGCTGTCAAGCTTTGCTGCAGATACTCCAGTCGCTCCACCGATGATCGCATCGGCTGTATAATGTACATGGTCGACAGGTTGCCATGATACGGCAGTCCAACAATCCGGCAGTTCAACTGCTGATCCTCATAGTAGGGAAATGCTCCCGCTCCAACCATCATTTCAACGGGCACCACTGGCTGTGTATCTTCGCCATTGGGATAGAAGTTCTCCACTTTGGTAGCACCGTTAATGAAGTCAATCTCCCACATGGCCTTGAAGTACAGCGCATTGGCCATAATGATGCGCGTGCTCTCCGGTAAATCCTCCGATATGATGTCCTCTATTTTGCCCTTTGTATGCTGCTCCACCCAAGAGTTGATGTGGTACTTCGCGGTCGCCGGTTGGGTTTCGAAATCAAGAACCTGCAGATCCGAATTATAAATCTGTGTGATGGCTTGTCTGGAAATAATGGTATAATAATTGACTTTTGTAATTCATTGATCATTTTATTGGCATTAAAAAAATTGAGCTAATGAAATGAAATTGGTTATAATAATAAAAACTAATTTTATTAACAAATCAAGAAACTAAAGATACGAATTGTAGATCAGTGCGAATGTTTGTTTGGCATTAATGATTAAATAATTTACTTTAGTAATGCGTTGATCAGTTCATTGGCAAAAACAAATAAATGATAAATGACAATGTTAATGAAATGTTATTTTAGTTATAATATAATGTTCTTTCATTAACAAATCAAGAATTTACAGATTCGAATTGTACATTTGTGTTATGTCTTCTAGGAATTATGATACAATAATTTACTTTTGTAATTCATTAATCTATTCATATATTCAAATATTTTTTATTGGCTGGAAGTGTTGAACCTAATTAACTAATATTTTAATGAATTAATTTTTTTTTTTTTGCATTCAAAATTCCATTACTAACATTGAAAATATACGCACTAAAACTAGCTATGTATTAAATAATGATTAGTGATAGTTAAATTTAATTTCATTAGTTCCTTTTCATATGTAATTTAATAAGAATTTAAAATTTTTAATGAAAACTTAATTTTATCAGCATTAATAATATGTTTTTAGATAATTTAAACTATTGAGCATTTGGCAGAGTTGATTTTTCTCACCTGTAGTCTGGATTTAGACTGTAACCCTGCTGGACAAACAGTCCATTGGCGATATGCACTTCCTGGGGAGCATTTCGATTACGTGGATAGTTCCGAAGACTCCTTTTGATGCTGTCATTGTGCCAATTATCCAGTTGCCGAATTGGTGAAGTTGTCTGCTTTGTCGGCTGCTGGACATCTGTAAGCATTAGGCCAAATTGCTCGTGCAGCTTAACCACATCGGATTGGCCAAAAACGCCGACGAGCTCCGAGTAACTGCGTCCCTTGGCGCCCAGCAGAAGCAGCGCCAAGGCGGACATGATGCTCAGTGGTGAGAATATTGTTGTCTTCCGATAACTGCTATTTATCTGGCGGGATAAGTTCTGGGCAAATCCCAAAATATTCCGTGCGATTTCATCCGAGGCAGCGACATCCACATGATCACCACCCAAGCCCGCACTTGGCGCTCCCAGGGAAGACACTCGAGCCGGAACGCTGGCGACAAGGCCGGGCGATAACAAGGACGGCGGTGCTGCTATCGCCAGATACGGCGGAGCAGCTGTCAACTTGGCCGTATTATCATAGAACTGCTGATGTACGGCTTGGTTGTCCGGGGTGCGTATATCGGACCATAAATTGGTTCCACCTTGGGAATTTCCAGTGGAAAACAGGCAAACGAAGGCCAACAGGGCACCGCACAACGAACGCAACATTTACTAAATTTATGCTTATCTTTCCGATTCAATTACAATTTATATATAAAACATACACATACGAACGAGTATGAATATGTGTGTGTGTTGTGTTTGTGATTGCTATGCGTGCGAAATTCGCGACCTCAACGATTTAACAATTGATGTTCAACTGAACTCGTCACGCTCATCGAATTCCCATTTATAAGTGGATGCGAAAACAACAAGTTGTTAAACTCGGCTCAACTGAGTTAAGTTCCGCACAACACTCTCTCGCACTCTTGCGCTCTTTTCAAGTCGAGCTGGGAGAGAAAGAGAGAGATCGCGATGATTGGCGGCGACGACTCATTGCATTGCTGTTTTACATACACTCTCTTGCTCTCTATTCAAGTCGAGCTGAGAGAGAGACACAGAGAGCTCGATCATGATGGAATAACATAAGGTGGTCTCGTCGGCTGCAGAATCGTTCGGTTTTTGTCCAGTATTTCTTCAGTGCGGTGCAATTCGGGGCTCTCTATCCCTTTCCCTCGCATTGATATCACGATAGTTAATGGACTGCTTTTTGCCGACGAGACCACCTTATGTTATTCCATCATGAGCGCGATGACGCTGATGGACGACAACGACGACTCATTGCCTTGCTGCCTTACATATTAAACGGTGGGTTATACCCCGTTCTGTTTACATTAATAGTAACTGACAGCAACAACATGGCTGATATTATATGCGAGTACTTTTAGTTGATCCAGTTAAGATCTAATAAACTTGAACAGATGCTGCTACTGCTGCCTCTTAGCCAGGTGACGTATGTAGCATTGTGGAATTGCGGATATTCTGGTTATATCAGTTCTCTCTCTCTTCAAACTCAGCTCATGTGGAGAATACTAATTGCTTTTTGGCCATTAACTGTTTGAGCAAAATATTAACTAGTTACTCGCATTTTGTTCCAACAAAAATATCATGTTTGGAATTATTGGTAAAATCACGCTTTGATTTATTGATGTTTGTATTATCACAAGATTTGTCATGAGCATTGGGGTTCACTGGGAAAGTTCGCTTGCCTCAGCTTTTGTCATCTTTTTATGGGTTTCCCCTTTCTTGATCTTCAACGCCATTCTTATACTTCATTCATAGAAATATGCAAATAATCAATATACTCGTAAAGTATTACATTACTTATATTAACACATTTAAGTAAAAATTCGATCAGTTATAAAATTAATTTAAACGAAAACGATGAGATGACAGTTTCTGTAAATCTGCCTATCGTTATCGGCGTAATCGATCTTGCTGCCATGGTTGCCACAATTGACGTTTTTGCGCCAAAAATTTCTCTTTTTTTCCCGAAAAACCATCACACAAACACATTTAAAAAATTACTTTTTTTGCTAAAATTTTTAAAGGCGGTGATTTTAATTTAATGTTCTATTCTAATTAAGTTAAAATTCTATTTTGATTGCCACCTATCTAATTTGCACAAAAGCCATTATATTGCACATTGCTGAAGGTATACAAATCAAAGTGCAGCTTTAATTTTACTGTTGTTGTTTTTTTTTAATAAAAAACACTTCAAAACAAAGATGCGTGATATTAGTTTTTTCTTTAGAATAAATTACCATTTCACAAGTGGACGTCAAAGTCAATCGATCCATGTTACTCCACAAATGTGATTGTGAGGTGAGTTTTACTTGATCATATTACTCGATCATATTACTCGAAATGTGTTGCGAATAGTTCATTAGTGTGAAATGAAAAATGAAGAGACAAGTGTTTATATATATGTTTAATTTAAATTGTTTTATATTTAAGTCGCTAGATTTGCAAATAACTCATTAGCCTAAATCACCTTAAAGCGGTAGAATAAATTTCAAACTTATATTGTACTATCTGTGAGCCTTCACAAATTTTGACCCCATGTGAACTCTTTCAACTTTAAAATATATATTAAGAAATAAATAATGAGTTATTTGCAATTTATTTATAATTGCGATTTTCACTAATTCTTCGGTTTTTTTATGTAAACAAAAAAGCGATTTTTTTCAAATATGACGAAAAGAATGCATAAAAACGAAAATGTTTTACATTTAGTTGGCAACATTTTTAATAGATTGAACTTCTAGCGAAATGGGGAAACACATAAACCAAACAATAAATTTTTTTTTAGTACAATCAGCTTAGAAGTGGAAAAAGTCTCTCACAAAGGCAAATGTCTTTTTGGGCCGCAAAACTTATAAATGAGACTGCTGATACAAATCTTCAGCAGCAGCAACATCGGCTCTTAAACAAGGTGGCGCCGATCCTTAAAGAAAGCCCAAAAGACCCAAATCCACTTTCTCCTCTAAGCAAAACAGTTTTTGAAAAAAAAAATGAACTCTTATTGCTTGACTGATGCGCTTGATGTGCTGATTTATAAATATTTAAACAAAATATAAAAATCCGAAATTAGTTTTAAAAACAGTCTCACATTAACATCAATTTTAAAATTAATGATTGAATCGGATTGATTGATTAGGTTTGTATAATTTCGATTTTTCTGTTTAGGTATGTATCGGTTACCAATTTTAATCGGTTTATACCGGTTAACGGTTACGGTTTTAATTTCTGCTTCTTGCCATAACTTTATGGAAGGTTAACAGACATTCGTAATAATAATCATCATTGTTTACAATAACAAGCAGAATTTTTTGTATATATTTAGATTAATGGAATGAAAATGATAATTGTTTTTCACAATCTTTACTGTTTTACGGCTTTTCAAGCTATCGGGTAAGTCCAATAGACATTATCAATGTGCTGAAAACCTAATTTTTCAAACATTTTGCGAGATGGCGTATTCTCAGTCACTACAGGTGCTAGAACTTCCTCGTCCAGCTCACAGATTTTCTTGGACATGTAGCGCACCACCAAACTACCAAGGCCAAGACGCTTTTGGGATTCAACAACTTGCAGCACTCCCAACGAACCCAATGGCAATCTGTAAGATATGCATAAAACTTTATTGGAATCACAGATAACCTTTTGCAACTGGAGATAAACGAACCTTAAACACCAGGCTATCAACTTCCCATCTGCGTCACAGGCTCCAACTGATATATTGTACTCTATCAAGTGTTTAACAAACTCTACAGAACCCTCAGCTCGATGTGGCCAAATTTCATTTATAGTTGGAGCATCTTCAATTTCCAATTTTCGCAGTTTAATACCAGAGGGAGGTCTTAGGAAAAGAACCGACAAAGATTATTTGAATTTCTTAAAATTCCATTTCTTACTCTATGGAAAATGTTGCAACAACTTCTTTACTGGCTCTGTACCAAGCTGTTTGAGCTGTTTCTAGTTGTTCCTGGTCAAATCTCTTTATATAGGCATCGACTGTAGGCAGTAAACGTTCTCCATAACCATATATTAAATATTCTTTGGCTTTGTCTAAGCAACCGATAAGCAACTGGCTTAAACGGTCAAGATTGTGGCTCAAGGTATTAAAGTAGACAAATTTCTGAGGCCCTCCATGATGTACCTAAAATATATGCACAAGCGCTGTAATAAGTACATACACATATGTATTTATATATATATGCTTACTATCATTATAAAAGTGCCGTTTTTTTTCCACTCATCGTCCAGCGATAAGCACTTGATTTTCAACTCGGGTGTTTTCTCTATCCATTTTATAAAATTGTTTATTAAATGATATCCAGTAGATTCAATTCTTTTTGTCGTGTAAAGATCGAGTAAAATTTTCCACTCATTTGGTGATATCTCAACATGGCAATCCGAATTGAAATTCGACTTCTGCGACATGTCCATTCAACTGAAAAGCTGTGCAACAACTGAGTGCAAATTGCAATTGCAATTGCACATATGCAAAACTGAGAGAGGGAGAGAGCGCAAAACTTCTCAGTGGCACTTTAAGAGAGGCGATCAAGAGTAATTTTGCAACAGCAATTGGAATAATTGGTCTTTGTTTATTGCAGATAATTCGATTATATTTATAAGTTGATATCAGTTACATTTTTACAAACGGGTAATTCTTTAATGTCGAAAGCGACATTCGTAAGCATTCAAAGTGAAATAAAGAATGTTTCAAGATTTAATTTTATTTTGACAAAAGGCGAAACTTATAGGTCTTGATTAGCACTATAATTGGTGCTAAGGTGTATTTTGGGTAATTGTTCGTATTCAAGATAATTAAAAAAAACCAAGGCGAACAGTTCAAACACTGATTTCAGCGAAATGTAAACGAATATTATGATGCAATTCATTTTAAAATGTAATGCATTGATTTATCTTAAAAATGTTCTTTGTTTGATTCAAAAATATTAATTAGTAGTTTTTTTTTAAACTTAACTCAGATCACACTTTTAAAAAGGAGTAAATTTTGAAAAAAATTGCGTCAAACCTGTGAATAATAAATCATACGATTTCCGAAGAATTTTAACATATGGTTAATTCTCTGATGTCGAAGGGAAAGTTATACGTCTTGATTAGCATTATAATTGGTGATAAGGTTGATTTTGGAATATAATTTGTTTTCAAGATGATTGAAAAAAACCATGACATTCGCATGCGACTCAAATATAAGTAGTTTTTTCGTCGACCAGTTGTAACACTGATTTCGGCAAAACGTGAACGCATATTTTGATGCAGATAATTTGAAAACGCAATGCATTGATTTATCTTAAAAATGTTGTTTTTTAATTTAAAATATTAAGTCGTTTTTTTTTAAATTTGATTTGAATCACTGTTGCACGCGACATGTCGAACGCGACATTTTGTTCCACAATATATTTCTATTGTTTCTGTCTCTCTTTTTTTAAATTAAATATCGAGACAGCTCGAAAAACTGGATTTAAATTAAACTTTCAATATATTTATATGTACTTAAATGGTTTATGTTACAATCTTACTATCTTACTTAGTGTAATCTTTAAAATACAAACGGTCTATTTTGGAAATCAATTTAAAAGAAAATGGGCAAAAATATAGAAAAAGTAAATTTATTCCAATGTAGTATCTATATGTTCATCCTATTGAATTTCATCTTGCGTATATTGCTTGAATAAATAACTTGAATGCATTTTTGTAAGAAAATTTCACAAGATGTGAGTTTTTGATCAATTTTACGTTTTTGGCCTCGGTTGACATTTTTGTGGAAATGCCCCTATAGTGAATTGTCGATGCAAATCCAAATAATGGATCAAGTTTTAAATCAAAATTTAATAATAGTTAAAACAAAAATTGAGCTGTCGATATATAGAAAAATAAAACTATCGAGTTAAAGTACTTAATACTAGTGTATTGATTTCTCCATAACTTTATAAAAAAAATTAAATGATTCTGTTATCTTTATAGTGAAGTATTTTAGATTATTTAACAATTTTTATGATATGTTAGTTAGTCCAGCAAATGTCATCAATTTTCTGAAAGCCCAATTTCTCAAACATTTTACGCGAAGCTGTATTGTCTTTGACAACCGGTGCGAGCACTTCGTCACCCAGTTCGGAGATCTTTTTGGCCAGGCAACGAACCATCAAACTGCCTAGGCCAAGGCGACGATGAGAGTCCAGAACGTGGAGAACGCCCAATGCGCCAATGGGGAGTCTCTATTAGGTAAACATGTTATTATGTAACCATTTTATAGATGTTAACTGGAAATTTAAATTTCAAATTCACCTCAAGCAGCAGGCTACCAATTTTCCATCGTTATCAAAGGCACCAACTGAGACATTGTAAAGTATCAATCGTTTGATAAACTCGACGGTATTTTCGCTACCATATCGCCAGATATTATTTACTGCAAGAACATCTTCACTTTTTAGGCTCCTCAAGCTGATTCCGACAGGTGCACTGAAAAATTCAAGGATTAATACATTAAATTTATGGAATCAAAGTATATGCTGCCGTACTCTGTGGAGAAATTTGCAATAATTTCCCTACTGGCTTGATACCAGGAGGCCTGAGTGCTCTGTATTTCCACATCGACTGCATATCTTTTATAGGCCTCAAATGCCGGTAAGAGACGCTTCCCGAAATCTTGTAGCCTAAAGTGTCCGTCCGTGTATTTTAAGCAGATAAGTGCATTGGTTAAACGCTCCAGATTATCACTGAGCGTGTTAAAAAACACGAATTTGTACTTGGGATCATTAATTGCCTGAAAGATAAGCATGTGTGTGAGTAAAATTATGGCATACAGATTATTTGTAATGACTTATATATGTATGTACAATCATTAGAAACGTGCCGTCTCTCTTCCAGTCTCCGTCAAGTGAGTAACAGTGGACATTTAAATCGGGTTCCCTTTCCATCCATTTGATATAGTTGTTTATTAGATGATATCCATTAGGTTCCGTCCTCTTCTCCTTATAGAGTTCCAATAAAATATTCCATTCGCTTGGAAATATCTCGACAAGAGCATGCGAATTTTTTTCCAAGCACTGCGACATATCTTACTCTCTTCAATGTTGCCCAACGACTGAGAGATCGTTGCTACTTCTTTTAGTGAGAGAGAGAATACAATTTTAAATCATCCACCAATGCGGTTGCCAATGTGACGTCATATGCAACGGCTCTCTCAACTGTATGAGCAGCATTTGTTACACAGATAGCAAATCGTATATGTGTGTTGATGTGCTTTAGAGAGCGTGAGCAGGGCAAAAAGCATAAATAAAGGTTAAGGTCTCGGCTGCCACACTAGGTACATTTGTAGATAAGTGGGTACATTTGTAATTTGTCGTACTGTGTACTTTGTACCTTCTTTAATTATTAAATATCCCACCAAAGTGTACCAAAATCGGTTAATTTTGTACCAAAAAGAGGGTACGCGTGTTCTTCTTGCTTCTCACATTGATGTGCCATAAATTTTGGTTATGAAATGATTAATACTTATTAAGACAATGCGAATAATTTTTATTTGACAATTTTTAGACACTTTGATTTTGGATATTTTTGAAATTTTTGGATAGGCTGTATATTCAATAACATCACTTTAATTTTTACCGATATATCGACAAGACGTTTGTTGTTTTGACGATTTTAACATTTGTATTATCCATAAAATGGATATATGTACATTACTAGTAGAAAGAAATTTATTCTAATAAATTGCAACAAAAATTACATATTTTTTGGCATACAAAATTTAACTGTTAACTGTTTTGTCCTATGACAATTGTATATTATAGAAGAACGATTTTGATAATTTTATGTTATATCTCATAATATTGGTCCAGATATCTTGGTAAGCAAAAAACGCCTTCATTCTATTTTTAATACAATCGAAGCTACATACATACATACACCAGACGGCATATTTATTTTGACACCATTTAAATCAATGGAAAGGTTATTTTAATTCCGTTTGAATGATACAAAACTTTCCTTAACGAATTAAGGGGAGGTTCTTTTGGATTTTTTTGAAAAAAAATATTTTTTTTTTTTATTTTATTTTTATTTTTATTTTATGTATAGAATATATGTGTTAAAGGATTTTTCAATACGACGCGTATTTCTTGAGCTAGGACGTGTCAAACGTACCCATGTCACGCGCGCTGCGTATTGTAGAAAACTTCCCAAAAACTTTAAACGCGTTTTTCTCGAAACCATGTTTTCTAATCTAATTTCAAGTACAGGTCTTGTTCTATTGATCCGATTTCCTTAATTCAAAAAATGTTGTTTTCGTCGCTTTTTTTTTAAATTATAAAAAATACTATCGAAAAGATATTTGAAAAATTTTTTGGGCAGAATTGATGCCAAAATGTACATGAATTAGGTTCAAATTATAAGTAGATTTAACTTTAAATGTTGTCAAAATAAATATGCCGTCTAGTGTATATGATATATTTAACCGATTTCCAAAAATTTAAATAATAACACACACATTTTTAAAGTTTGGTGTGCATAGTTTGTAAACACTAGAATTAAAATTAATTAAATCAATTAATTGAAAAAATTGTTCAAAATCCCCATGTTTATGCAGTTGCCAGTTGTGTAATAACTCAAGTAAAAATGAAAAACAAAAAGAACAAACACAACCTGGCTAAAAGTCGATTCGACCCCTCTGTGTGTATGTGTGTGTGTGTATTTGTGTGTAAAATGCCCATAACTTTTGCTGAGCGGCTCAGTTTTTGTCGGCGTGTGGTGCCCCTAGCCATTGGTTACCTACATTTTTAACTTAACTTTCGGCGCTGTTTGAGTTTTGCTTTATGAAATTTTCACATTTTTTGCATTATTTTGCTTTTATTGTGTGGCGTGTCGTTGCCCCAGCATTCAACCTCACTCCTGTCACGCCCACGCCCCGCCCCTTAGCTTGTGTTAAAGTAGCTTAAGGTCATTCGGGCGGTTTGTAAATTTTCAATTGAAATCCTTACACACACACACACCATCAGAAGATTTGTTGTTAGTATATTTTTGTGCTTTTTTTTTTTTTTTGCATTGGTTCTCGTTTTACCATTGCGTGCAAGCGAAATTTTATGTTTAATTTAAAATTGAAATGTACTCGTAGCTGGAAGCCAAACACAGTCGCCTGCAATTGGCAGTGGGAATTTAATACAGGCTTCTTGCTCCTACAGCTTTTGGCCGATGTTTCCATCCATCCCCTTCCCACCCCATTTAGGGTGCTTTCCTTGCTTTCCTCGCTCGTGTATTAAATAAAATATTTATAATTTCATAATGAAAAAAAAAGAGTAGCATGGCAAAGATACTATAATGCGAATACTGTGCTACACTTTTAAGATTTAATTTCTATAATTCCAGCTACAATTTCATGTATCTTAGCGTTAAAATAATATTTGGCCAGTGTCGACAGTGAGAGATTACTTTTTTTTATTATATTTATATTTACCTTATCTATTATAAACATTTACCATTATATTCCACTTTTTATTCCGTTTGAATTTGAAATTTTTTGTCATATTACTGAGAAATATCCGTTAACTTGAATATAATTTAGATCTGATAGGAATACACTGCGTATATGAAATATATACTCGGTTCCGAATTGTCAAAAAAGTAAAACTTATTTATACTAAGAGACATTCGTTTTATTTCAAACGGCATTAACAGCTTTTGAAGGGTTTATTAAAGATAGTTGCCTGAAAAATTAAATACATTTGGATTTATTTTTATATATAATTTTTAAATTAATACATAAATTTTGTTAATTATAAGTTTCTTTGACATATTATATTCAAAGATTTTAATATTTAAAAACTGAATATGAGATCTGTTAAATTTTAATTGCATTTATTTTATTTATTGTAATTTGAAAAATGGCTCGGCGTTAAGAGACTTTATTAAATTGAAAAGGTTAATTGTGAAAAAGTTTACATATAAATAAAACTTGAATTTAATAGGCTTCTTTATTAACTTACATATAATAAATATGTTTATAAATACTATAATAATATTTCCCCACATTTTCAATTACAATTCTTACTTTATTTTTAGAAAAGTCTGTGTATTTCACCATTTGCTTGAAAAGGGTATTCAGAGTGCGAGTTCCTGTCTTTGAATTGTGCTCTTGTTTTGTGGCCAAGTTGCCCGGACGCTGTTACCTGTCGCCTTTTTCGCAGCATGCATGTTAATGTTCCGCCATTACGTTGATTTCACAATATCCTTGCACATCCTGTCCAGAGCACTCTCGGTTCGCTTCTCAGTGCTCCGCAATGCTCGGGCAGCGCAATGTCAAAATTGTTTGTGGCAGTTGCCGCCACAGCTGCGTTGCCAGCGGAAATGCCTTCAACCAGAGCAACTGAGAAAGATAGAGAGGGAGAGCGAGAGAGAGGGGTGACAGAGAGGGAGGAGAGTGAGTGGGAAGCATCCGCTCACACACGCTGATGGGCGGCGTCTCCTTTTGTGGCATACGCAAAAACTGGCAAAACAGCAGAAATGACAACTGAAATATGCGACGCAGTGCAAATTTGTGAGTTCGTCTGCAGACCGGGGCGGGGCGGGGTGGGGTGGAACTGTGTGTTGGACTTTGGACCCTGGCATTGTGGTTTATGCCACGCATCATCGTCAGGATGCAGCAACAGTCGCTGCTTCAAGGATGCTGCCCGTTTCGTCTCTTTCTACTTCTGTTTCTGTTTTGTGTCTTCAGCTAAAGTCTGCGCCTGCCAGGATGTTGATAAAGAGCTGGACTCGTCTTGACTTATCACTGCACAGTTCAGAGCTTAACACTGGCTCCCAATCATCCACCCATCCACCCGTCCAACCACCTTCAATTCAGTGACGTGTTTGTGCATAATGAGCAGGGAAATGACGAAGCAGGCGCCTTTGTTGTGGTTCATATTTCGTTGCATGCAACTGGAATGCCGTTCATTTGTGGCGAGTCCATGTAGCCACATGTTACGTCCATGCCAGTTTTCTCCCGCCTCCGCCTGCTTTTCAGCTTCTCTGTATAAGCTTACCTTGTTTTTCACTTATTCGCTTAAGCCGTTGTCGCCTTTTCCGGCCATTCTGGCCCTGATCCTGTCATTAACATCATTGGATATTTTTGATGTTTTTCTTTTGTTGCACAAAAGTAAATACTAGTAGTATATACATACAAGTGCAACAACCTTTTCAACTGTCTGCAATAATCACAATGCAAATCTTTTTGCAACGGAAATAAGAGTAAAATAGTTTGCAGAGCACGAAATAAACATGAAGCTGCACACTTGAAAAAAGGATATCCTCCCTGAAAATAGCTGGAACAGCTTCGCAGGTTGGCCTGGTGAAGTGATAGACTTTTTATCATTTACTTTGTTCTTTCCTGCCCAAAAATATGTTTTATGGTTTTCATTTTATTTTTTTAGATTATGTATATTAAGCTTAAATATTATTGATATATCCGTATGAAATGTTAATTTCATTTAGAATTAGAAAGTCTATAGTCGAGTTCCCGACTATAGAATACCCGTTACTTATTTAAATATGCAAACACTATTTTTTATGGCATACTTTTAGGGAGATATATTGCTTCAATACTTTAATCAGACATTACTACCGTTCTCTTAGATCGATTTTATAAGAATTAAATAGAATGACCGCCTATAATAATGTATATTGGTAAAAAGTATGTGGCAAAAAATTAACAACAAACCTGATCTCCGTAGATCCAACTTTATGTTAAGAAAATTAATTAAATTATTAAAATTAATGTTAATAATTTTGGGATGTACTTACTGGTGACTCAACGCAAGCATGCTAGTGATGAAATAATATACTTATTCTTAATGAAAGGACAGCAGTCTAAAAAATACAGAAATATCGTCATTATATGAATCTTAATAACTTTAGAATCAATGAAATTCGTAAACAACATTATATTTTGTAGAAATTCAGAAGTCTAGAATTAACATTTAATAATCAATAAAATTTTATGAATTTGATCAGTTTGATTAAATCTCTTTTTTAGTTTTGAGTGATTTTTGTAAACTCGCTCCACTTTACTTATACACAATTTCTATAAGCATCATATAAATTGCTGAAAGACTTGCCATAATATTTATATAGCAAATTGTGTTGCCAAAACTCAGTTTAATATCTGAGCCACATATTAAGCTGTTTGCCTTAAAAGTTGGCGGCTTTTGGAAAACAATAGGAAAAAATTTAAATCGAGGAAAATTGTGGCTACTTTGAATGCACACAGCTTTTGAGGGGGCCAGACGAGCAAAAAGCAAAGCCGACGAAATGCAGTGAAGAATATTGTAATCCCAGGGGAGGGAAGGGGATCTGCTCCTAGACGTAGAGATGTTCCAACTTCTTTTGGCATAATAAAATAATATTTTGGCTCTGGTCCAAGCTGTGCAACAGAAAACCAAACAAAACAAAACCCAGCCCAAAACAAGCTGAAGAACAACAACAAACAGGAGATGAAGTGGCCTAGACTTGGCTCATGGGTTATGGCCATGACAGCGGCTAAAGTAGCAGAAGTCAATGCAGTCAAGTAGCCAGCACGGACCAGAGTTACACAGACCTGCCCAGCTCAACTTGGCCTGGTCATAATGTCCTTTTGTACACGAGGCAAGGATTGTAATTGGGGGCTGGGCAGCCTGTCAAGTTCAAGAATTAAAAAAAATGTTGAACAAACTCAGGCAGAGAAATCAAAACAATAATAATAATATGAATGTGAATGTGTGTGTGAGTGTGTGTGTGTGTGTGCGTCGTCTGGTGTGTGTGTGTGTGTGTGTTGACTTTGCTTTTCTGGCAGCTTTCCCGACTTCCTGTCTGGAGCTGCCATGATTTTATTTGCATGCAAGCGCGTGTCAATGTAAACTATGAGGCACAGACGAGTTTGTCCCCCCACCTTTCGCCCCTGCTCTCTTCACTTCTCTTGGCAGTCCCTTTCCCCTTTAATTCTCTCTCCTCTTCCCTCTGGCATTCGTTCTTGCGCTCAGTGAAGCGTTGCCTGTTACATTTTTGGCAGGTTGCCGAAAAGTATGCAATGTCTGTTGGCCTTGTGTTTAGGTACAGTGTGCCCCCACTAACGTTTCACTTGACGGTATTCAAGCGTTTTTACTGTTACTTCAATTTGCAAGATTTTTAGGCATTTCAAATTCGGGCTTATTTCCACATGGCCGTTTCGTTCGTTTCGTTTCCCAAAACGCATTTAAATTCATGAGACGAATACTGAAAAATAAAATAAAATAAAAAAAACTGAAATACGCGGAAACACGTGAATTCTGCAATATGCATTTATATACGTGTCAACAGCTGCTGTTGCAGCAAATCAAATAAAAAACGATAAATAAAGTCAGAAACTCACATAACGAGTTTCACAATGCTCTACAAATGCATAATAATCAGGTCTCTTCCGGTTTTCACATTTTACTTTTTAGAATTTAGTGATATTCATTTAATTTAGACTAAGTGTTTGAAAGTGATCGTTTTTCTCTTCATCGGTCAATTCCGACAAATCTTATCACGAATAAAATTCGGAACAGACGTGAATCCTTAAAACATTATCTTAATTATTATCCGAATTAAAGTGTTCTATATAACACATTTTGGCTTTATAAAAATTAAAAAAAATAATATTTAGATATGGCTCCTTTTTGTTTTTATACTTATCCTGCTTTTTCCAATAGTCTCTTATTCGTCACATAGAGCAACAGCCACAAGAAGTGCAGCCAAAAAACCATTTTTCGGCATGTTTCGCCTACAGAGAACATAACTGAAATATTGCAACAGTGTACAAATAACATGAATTAATATTCATTTAAAAATGTGCAAATATTTTATACACACATGTTGAGCATATTGTTGTTGCTTTCCTTTCTGAGCTGATTGTTGTGTTTTTTCCTTATTACACTTGGTTACTATTTAAAATAATCAATGAAAGGTGTAATAAGTTTTCTGAGATCAAAATAAAATATTAGATATTTTTATTTTTTTTTAAAGTTGCTATGAAACAATGTAAGTTTAGTTCCTCTGGACTACATTATTTTTAAAATTAATAGCCTTAGAAATTATAGGATCGAGAAAGACAAAATATAGAGACTATAGATTTCATACTTTAATACTTTAACCTCATTAATTCTCAATTCTTAAAAACAGTATTTGTAAGATTTTAATAAAAATTTCGATTGTATACGGGAAAAATTTCAGACTCATTTTAATACTTAATATTTAAATATTTAGTCAAGTTTGTGTATTGACAAAATAAATAATAAATTAGTATATATTTGTATATCTTACTAGGGGTAATGTATATAAGATTATTAAATAATAGCCAAATCTGTGAGTTTTTCTCTGTCACAACCATTACTTGACATTATGTAAACGGTATCCCTTAGTCGACTACATTGATTTAATAAATTTTTAACATACATATACATATATATTTGAGTATGGGAAGTGAGGGGCGAAAAGTGCAAAGTTGGAGGCATGTAGTTCTCTCTTAACGGTCAGTGCATTTTTTTGGTATTTTTTTTTTTTTACTTTGTGTTAAATTTATGAATTATTTGAGCTTTTGCAGTTGAATTTATTGAATGTAAATGCTGCGCTTGTTGTTCGCTGAAAACTGTTGTTGCATACTTTTGTGGCATCGACTTATCTGCAGGGCTGCATTTTGTCGATGTCGTTGTCGTTTGGCCCGAGGTAATTTACATGCATTTTCTGTTATAAATTAACCGAAACAGTTGCCATCAAAAAATATGTATATACAAGCTTATTTTGTTTGATTTATGCAAAATTTTCACAAAATTACAACAACAATAAAATTTGCACATACACACGTATGATTAATTAAAAATGCATAGAATTTTACATAAAGTAGTCAACTAATATTCATAGTTTCAAGTTTCCACTCAGCCATAAACCCAAAGGCCCACTTAATAAGCCAGAAACCAAAGGGTTGAAATTGTGGGGTTGGGTTGCCTTTCAACGCTTAAAAGATAACTGAACCGCACACTAAGTTTGTACACACACACACAGATACACACACACACAGATACACACACATGCAGAGACAATCACACAAGCTGTCCTGCATTATGAGCTCATTAATTATTCATAAATATTGCTTTACGCAATTAGTTAATTCCAGGATTGATTGATTTACTTTTGTCTGCATATGTTTCTCCCTTTGCCTTACCCCCTCTCTCTCTCTCTCGATATTTCTCTGTCTCGCTCTTTCGCTTTCTATCTTTGTTCCGGACGCTTTGTGGCATCTCTCGATGATTTGTGTCGTCTTGTTGTTTTTGTTGTTATTGCTGTTGTTGTGGCATTGTCTTCATGGTTGTCGTTTCAAGGCAAATAGTTCGCACAGCTAACGACAAAATGCCATAAATGCTTTTGCCTTCCTTCTATTTGTATAGACCACCAGCGCAAGTAAGAAAGAGAGAGAGTGAGTGAAAGAGAGAGAGAGGGAGAAAGGGGAGCAGCTGGTCTACAATATGTATGTACGTATGTTTTGCCCACGGTTCAATGGCTTTGCCTATGTCTGTGTGATAGCTTTAAAGCGCTTTGAAGTATCAGTTGAATTGATTTATGAGATATATAGTACATATATCAAGACATATCAAATGTAGATTAGGAATAAAATTATTATTTTAAATAAATTTAACAATAGTTTAACTAAATTATTGTAAAACATAGTTTTTAAAATAAAATATATGTAACTTTATGTTAAGAAAAGAAAACATTGTGATTAGCACAAGTTTTTAGTGCTGGGAATCCCAATAAAGAAAATAATTATAAATAATAATAAAAAATAGTTTTAATTTTAAACAAAATTATTATTAAGAAATTATTAAGATATATGTAGATTCAAAATATCTCTTGGAAAAAACTAACTATAGGCTGACAAAAAAATTGTTTCTTTTACGAACACAGTTCTCAAAAATTGAGAAAACGCTTATTAGACCCCATACTTAAAAAAAGTACAGGGGTCTATTAACTTCGTCACAAAAAAAGTGCGTGACAGGCAGAAGGAGGCAGGCGGTCTCCATAAAGTATATATATTTTTGATCAGCATCAACAGCCGAGTCGATATAGCCATGTCCGTCTGTCCGTCTGTGTAAGCGCATAGATCTCAGAGATTTTGAGAGCTAGAGACTCCAAACTTGGTATGTAGGATCGTCTATATTGCACGCAGATCGAGTTTGTTTTAGATTTTGGATCGGACCACTTTATCTCATAGCTGCCATAGGAACGATTAGTAGAACATCAAGTCTTAGTATGAAAAATTTATTTGTTGTTTAAGGTTTTTATTTTATTTCAATTTTTCTTACTGTCCATAGTTGATAACTTAATTAGTCGCTTATAACTAATCATTCAATTACAGCAACAACTCGCATGGCGAACCACAGAGTAGGGTCGATAATAATCACAACAACAATTTCAATAATAACTGAATACATATCGAGTACATACCCACATTTCCACACATGTGAAGCTCTCCGAAGTCCAGCTCAAAATTGCAGTCAACATAATTCTCTCGACAGACGCAACGTTTGTCCGTCGGCTTACGCGAGGAGGTTGCAGGGGTAACATGGGGATGGCTAGGGGATTGGAGATTGGGGAGGTGGATGACCAAATGCCGCAGTTGTATGTTGTCTTAGAGCCAAAGCCGATGCCAATGCTGTGTAAGGCGACTGCGCTAAATGCAAATTAATTAGAAGAGGCAAAACGGAACCTCAACACAGCAGCAACATCATCGACATTAGTTTCGGCACTTTTAATTCGCCCCCAGCATCGATTTGGGGATGACTTGTGTTCTAGTCGACTGGGCATTAGATTGCACGGCTTTTTAAACAATAATTATTTTGTTCGGCATAGTTATGAGCAAATTGAGCGTCCATAATGTGCCCATTTCGAGAGAGGAATTAGAGCAGAGGGGAGAGGGATGCACTCAGTATGGGCATTGGTTATGGGCCGACAATGCGTAAGCCTCAATTAAGCTGCAACAATTAGTGAGAGGCTTATTACAAGTGTGTTCTATATGTTTGGTTCCCCTTGAAGAGGATGGGCGGTACTTGAAATGGGTGTTATAATTGATGGTTGACCAAATACATCTATGGCACGAATGTTGTAGGATATTAGAGAGCACAATTATAAAGCTGGAGGCTTCGATTAGCTGCAATTATAGATAATGTACAATATTTGCCCATGAACTTGACATTCAATTACTTATTTTACTCTAAGTATGAATTTATAGTACTTTTTTATATGACTTAATAATATTTATCGTAATATTTGATTTTTTTCATATTAAAATACACAATATTTACATACTTAAACAAAAAAATCTGAACATTACACTTTTCTATTTACAATTCTACAATTTAACTTATTTTTATTTTTATTAAATTCCTTTATTATTTCGAAGCAAGTCGTATTGAACTGAGATGGCCTTCAATGTTTGTAAACTTAAATTAACCAAGACAATGCCGTGTAGTGCCATAATTCACTCGATACTCACAGTTTAAAGGCGGTTCATTTGGGTTTGGGAAAGGGTCGCAACAACCGAGAGTTGTTCGAGCTTCTGTAAGTTAATACCTTTGTCCAACTCAAGTTGGGCTGTGCAGGATCCAATGGAAAACAAACTACAAGTTAAAGTTTGTGCCTTCCTGGTTGGGTTCAGTCTCAGAGAGAGGCTCACATCTTGTCGCACTTTGTATCATTTGGTTACTTCTCTGTTATTCATTCTCCGTTCTCTTCATACTCGGTTTGAATGTTTTCCGTTTGTTTTTTGTGTTGTACTGTTAGCATATTTTATGCAATGACAATGGCTTTGGCCTCGCCACTGTTGGTAGTTTATAAATCATTTGAGATAAGCTGCTGCACAACGTGCAACACCTGATGCCTTTTTGAAAGGATGCCGACCCAGGCCAGCAGCGTGCCATGCCATTCGAGTGCTCTACGTTAAAAATTGCAAACAACGACTAAATGGGCACAAAAAACAGGAGCAGCAGTCGCCAACCGAAGGCAGCTACCAACAACGAGCACATAACAAAATTGAAAATAAAAGAGAATAACAAAAAATGTTAAATGGCAACTGGAGCAACATGCAAGTTACCGATAAATGATAAACAGGCGCAAGGATACCCTTACTTCAGTGAGTATGAATTGAATACAGTTAAACTTCCAAAACTCAAATTTCTCTCCAACTCGAGCTAAATGAGTGGCAGTAAAATAAATAAAGTTTAGAAAAAAAACTCTATAAGTCGAATGTCTCCATGACTCAACCTTTTCTTTGGATAATGGTAATTCGAGTTATTGAAGTTCAACTGTAATTTAATTAAAGTTTTTAAATATTATTCTTTAAGTTGGGCGCCAAAAGAATTTGATGAATATATTTTTAAGTATAATAAATTTATTTTTATTGTTAGGGTTGTATTTTATTAACTCCTTTTAAAGAATATTGTTAACTTTGTTAGGTCTTTTTAGATAAACATAAATAAATAATATTAGGCTCCACGTTGGGCGCCAAATTTTAAAAATGTATATTATTGTTTTAGTTTGTAAAATTTTATAAAATATAAAAATTTGTAGTATTAGTATAGTATAGTACAACGATTATTCACTTTATCCGCGATTCATTATGTTACCATATTCCAGTACTAAATTATGGGATCCCGTTACATCAAGGGTATGGCAATAACAACAACATCGAGGAACAAAATTGTTTGCGGTGCGGCGTAGAGCAAAATATGAAAATGTAAATAGCATAAAATGAAAACCTGCAATGGCAGCACTTTTCCAACACTTGAGATGGTGACGAGGGGGTGTCACATCCCATTGCCTTAGGGTTGCAAGAGTTTGGGGCACCATCAGGACGGTGCGGCGGGTTGGCGGTTAGGGCCTGGCGGTTGCTTCGTGACTGACGCTGAGTGCAAGCTGTTTAGCTTTCATGTGACAAAGTAAATTTCAATATATTGAAATTGTTATTTAAGTAGAGTGCACGTGGAACCCAAGGCGGCAACCTAGCAAGTGCCAAGCTTCTAGTTCTGTTATGTGTATGCCTGGCAGCTGCTGTCTCTTTTTGTCTAGGCCCTCTCCCTCACTCGACAGCCGATTCCTGGCCCGTTATTGTAAATAGTGTCATAAATAAATTGCCGTGATTTGTGTGCCAGCCACGAGAGAGGCGTCTATAAAAATATCAGGTGCAAAACAAATTGCATTTTAAAATGCAGCCCTTGCGATTTTCTAACAAAAGAATAAAGTACAGTTGCCACCCCAAAACCAAACAATCAACATCGAAAAGCAACAACAACAACAACAAAAAAGAAAACCAACATGGCTGCCACATTTGAGAGAGCTTGCTGGCCAGCTGGTGAAACGATTTAATTACAAATAAAGTAATTTTTAATTGAATAACCGCCAAAGTTGATGGAAAAACGTTTTCGCCTGACGACCCATAGCATCCTTTCCCTATCCCATCCCTTCCCCTCCCTTTCCTTCCCTTCATTGGCAACACCCACTCGCAAAGTCCACATTCTGGCTTAAAAACTGATCGATTTTCAGTTGCTGCTTGATGCAAACAAACAGTGGGAAATATGCACATCAACGTCAGCGTCAGTCAGGCGACTTTGGATCCATCGTTCCGCTGACCGGAACATCATTCTCACCACGGTGCGTGCCAGCATTTGTTATAATTCCACCTCTCTCTCTCTCTCCCTCCTTACTCACTCTCTGTATATATATGTGTGTACATTAATTTCGCCACTTTTTCGCTCTTTACATATATATGTATGTATGTATGTGCGCATTGCAGTGGCTTACTTTGGTCTTGGAAATGCCCTACGCAATCAAAGGGTTTGGGCTATTTAAAAAAACACAGTCTGAAATTAAGAATTTTTTCTTAAAATAAATAAGAAATCATTTTCCAGGATGGTGAGTTTATTAATTAATATAAAAGTATTGCTAAACAAAAGGAAGTTCCAAATTTTTCTTATTTCATCGTTTTTCTGTCGTTTTTAAAATCATACTTAAAATCATCGCCTGTTAATTCACTGCAGTTTTCCAGCTGCTGTTATTCTGTTTTTCTGCTGTTATTGATCTCATATAATTGTTTTGTTAATTTGCTGTAAACGGCAAAAGGTTCTCACTCATATTTTGTATATTATTATCTTTAATTACTTAAATAATGGTTATTTTCTGTGATCTGTCTTTTTCAATTGTCATTTCGAGCTGAGTTGTATTTATAATTTTTTGATTTCCCATTTTGAAGAACTTATGAAGGGCTTATGAGGAGTAATAATTTTCAAACTATTTAAAATTCATTTGAATACATTTATCGAATTCATTTATTTTGACTGACCTCTATATTTGTCATTTCTAGAGCATTCAACTGTCAAATATATCCAACTTTGTTTGTTATGGCCCCAGCTTCGTGCATTTTTTTTTTTAAATTTGCCGTCGCTTCTTTTTCGCTGCGCTTATTTGCAATTGCATCATCGATTTAATTGCAAATTAATTGCTTCATCATTGGCTCGCGCATGGTCGTCAGGCATGACAGTGGCAGGATCTGGCCTCAATATAGCCCATATCATGCAAGCAAAACCTGCAGTCCTGCAGTTCAGTCACAGTCATCATTGGATGAATTCGACCAGCTGCCGTTTATTTTTACATTTTGCGCCGGACGCTGCATTACTTTGTAATTATTGTGGCGAATGGTTTGTTTGCATATTGATTACAGCTGCAAAAAGCCAAGTGTGACCATGCCAATTCTTCATACAGCTCTGCATCTCTGCCCAATCCTCATTCTTCCCGACTCTCGTTGACCATCAGCACAATGCAGGCCACATGGCCAAAGGGCAACAGCTTCTCTTCCATTATAAGTATAATTTAAATTTTAAAACATAGGCATGTAACAATACAAGCCATTCATGGATTTGAAGCAGCGGTGGGCACGAAATCTGAAGTCATTAGCAGCCGCTGGCTCCCGGAGCCATTGCGTGCCCACCGCTGATTTGAAGTGTTGAAACATCTGTATATAGCTGCAATTGTTTCGTTTTAACATTCTTTTAACTCAAATTGCTTTACATTAACATATGAGCATAACATAATAAAGACAAGCAAAAGAAACGCCATCTTGTATATCAATTAGTGAATGCATCCCACCATACGAGGTGAATAACACAACTCACCCATTTGTGGTGTATTCTTTGTTTTCTCTCGAACTGACAAGTCGCAGCTAAGTGAAAGATAAATTATACTAAAAATTTAAAATTATTTTTAAATCTGATTTATTATTAAATAAATGGCTGAATCTTCAACAAGAAGAGTTAAGCTATATGTGTTAGATCAATATCTGTAATCTGTAAAGCTTAAGCATAAGATACTTTTCTTACGTATGGTATTAAAGTTATTGGCGTATTTATAATTTATACTCAAATTAGTAGATTTTAAAACAGATTCAATAAACTTCATCTTTAAAAATTCCCATTGTATCCGTTAAAATAATTTCTTAAGGAACTGCGATGGTAACTGATGTGTCAGCTATGCATTTTAGGATCTCAGTTGAAATCTTTTAGAATTTATACAGCAAGTTGCACTTGGTTTCACTGGCAGCTCTAAAAACTCCGGTCAGAGCATTGTCTGCTCAATCAAATTTAGGAAAATTGCCTGGCGAGGAGCGGTGGCAAATGTACGGGTAATGGAATTTGCAGCGTCAATTGCATTGCCAAAGTAGCCGCAACTGCAAGAAGTGCAACAAAGAGCTTGTTCTGCGCCTGCAGGACATAGACACAGACACAGTTACAGACATAGACATAGACATTGACATGAATGGGGCAGAGGGGGGTTGATGGGCAGACGGGCACATCATAAAGGCAACACAAAAAAATTTGCGGTTGATGCATTTTTATGAAGCGAACCGCAAAGTGGACGTGAATGAGGTTCTCTTTCTTTTTCTCAGCTCTCTGCACTTCTCTCCTGTTGTCAGTATGTGTGGGAGCGCAAGAAAATATAATAATAAACTAGAAAAATGACAAAAGACATGTTAAAAGCACACAAAGCACAAACCAAAAATAAAAAAAAACAAGTGGGAAACGCTATAGTCGAGCACCCGACTATGGAATACCCGTTACTTATTTTAAAGAATTTTAAAGACTTTTCTATTGCATGCTTTTAGGCACTTGTATTCTTTAAAAACTTTGATTAGCCATTACCACCTTTCTCTTTGTCCGCTCTTGTTACGATTTAGTAGGATTATAGGTAATAATAGTAGTTAATTCCTAATATCTTGAAAACTGTGCGTGTGGTGGTTTTTTTAGCGATCTACGGAGGTGGCAAGGGGCCATTGTGTTGGGTTTATAGAAGTCTGTGCGCCAAATTTGGTTGCTCTAGCTTTTATATTCTCTGAGATTTAGGTTCTCACACATCTCATGATGCTGATCAAGAATATATATACTTTATACGGTCGGAGATGCTTCCTTCTCCCTGTTGCATACATTGCAACGTATACAATATCCCCTTTTACTTATTTTTTATAAGTAACGGGTATAATCAGCAGGGTGGCAACGCCGCTGACAGGCAACAAAAGTAGACAGCCAGCACTTTCGGTAGGCCGGGCAAGCAGCTGGGCGGGAATGGGGTTGAGGGGGCACAAGTGCTGTAAAGATTTACTTGACGATAGACAAGAAAAGAGGCGTGTAAAGTGCCGCCGAGCTAAAAATATTTGCACAACAATGGAAGCCACACCGAAGAAAGAGAAAGATACATAAGAAATGTGTATGTGTATGCAAAGAGGAAGACGAAGAAAAAGATGGCGAAGTAGTTGAAGTAAAAACGTAGTGTTAAAATAAAAAAAAGGCAGCTGCCAGTTTGGGTTGCCCTGTAGTTGTGTGTAGTAAAATGTAAGTAGCTATAAAATATGAATATAATAGAGCACATCACATCATAATGCGCCCGCAGCAGTGAATGCAGCAGAATGTTAAGGTGCCGTTGGTGATGGGAGAAGTGACGGGTGAAGGGTGAAGGGATGTGGAACGGGAGATGGTTCGGATGGGTAGTTGATTAAATCTGTGAAGTGATCGAAGTGACATGCATGAACACGACAAGCACACTTGAGGCGCCACTTCCACTTCCATAATCCCGGCTAGTGCTACTTTCACAATGATGACAATGAAGTTGAACTTCTTCCCATCGGAGTTGTTACATCGAACGGGACGCGTGTGAATAACTTCCGTCAGTGGAATGAATAGAGTGAATAGCTTTGTTGAATGATGTGTGGGTGAGTTTATGAGTTTGTTACGTTGATAAAGTGCATATTTAACTTTCCTGACTGTCAATTCACCCCCTATCTCCCTCTGCCTCTCTACATCTCTTTCTATTGAGCAGTGACTTTCTTTAAAAGTTCGATAGCTGGAAAATATTGAAAATTTAGTGATTTTGGTATTTTTTTTCTATGAAATTTCTGTTGCCAGTTATCTATTCTTCAAACAATAATTTTAATTTTATTTAAAGCTTCATTAACTAGTAAATTAAGACTACAATTTTGAGTTCAATTTTATTCAAAAAAGTATTTTATTATATTCGGAAAAATAGTTTAACAATTCCTTTTACAATATAAATATACTTTGTACTTTTATTAACTTCATGACTGCCATAACTAAAATAAAAAGATTTTTGAGTTAAATTTTGAGCAAAAATTTCATATTTGCATCTTGAATAAACTTTATCTGGAAATTCAACACATTTTTTAATAGTTTTACTAAATTACACATTTTGAACTAGAATTGTAAATATTTTAAATACATATATAGGGTATTTCCTAAACCAAAACAATCTCTCGCTTTTGAGAGTATAATTGTCAAATAAATAGTCAAATATATTTGGGATTAAGAGGCATTGTAAGGATAAAGATGCTGTAGTTAAGTCTTGGCTGGAACTTTAAGGACAATGGCTGAAATCACCAGTTCGGTTGTCAGTCTTTCCGTTTTTCAGTTGAGTGCTCAATCAATAATCAAACAAGTAATAACAACAACCCAACAGCAACTGGATCTGGATCTGGAGCTGTAGCTGAAGCTAACGCCTATAACAACACCTTGATAGGGCAACAAAGGAACCAGCCACAAGGGATCATAGCCGAGACTGAGAGCGGACGGGACGGCAGGACGAAATGTCTGGCAGCAAAATGTTATGCATTATATAGAAATACTATATAACTGGAGTACGGGTAAACATTAACGCCATGGAGCGTGGCCAGCAGGAAGTTACACAATCGGCCCAGCCATCAAAGCAGCAGCAGCAGCAGCAGCTAACCGAGAGAGTCCGTCAGTCAGCCAGTCAATCAGTCAGTCAGTCAGTCAGTCAATCAGTCAGTTAGCCTTGCAGCCGACGGCAGTGTGAAGTCAGCTTCAGTCGCAAGTCGAAGTCAGTTAGCGCGTCAATAACATGGACACAAAGGCGTATGCAACATAATTTTGTGGAGGCAAATCCAGGACGAACAGGACGAATAGGACACACTGTACGGTACACAAAGGCCATCGGAGCGAGCCGGCAAGACGACCGCAGGCGAGGAAAAGGTAGGCGACCGTCAACTGAGGGCTAAGGGGCGGACTGGTGACAAGGGATAGAGGGCAGAGAGCAGAGAGTGCCAATGACGCGTTGCGGCTTATTACCAATGCCATTGTATACTTTATGGTGTTGCCAAAGTAAATGGGCGTGGCCATTGGGGGCGGTCATCGGTCGAAGTATGACATTAAGAGTGCAAATGTGCAGCACAGGGAGCAGGAAGAGATGTGTGTGCGTGTGTGTGTGTTTGTGTGGAGTGTGTGTTGACTTTTAACTTGAATAAATTTGCTTGGCAGTCGCTGCATAAAATATGCTTATACGTATAGGTAGTATGATAAGGGTGCCCGAGCAGGCGATAGGCGGTGGTAAATTGCGGGTGTGGCCAAAGCACTTGGCAATTCAATTTCATGTGCAACAAAATGTAGTGCATTAAGGGAATTCAAATATACCATATTCATAAAAAATCGGGAATACTATAAAAAAACAACAACTTATTTATACATATATTTATACATTTATTTTATTATTTGTTTTTATTTATTTAAATGGAAAATATTTCAAAAATAATGCATCTTAATACCAGGCCATAAAAAATTAAGTACATATACTAGAGTGGGTAAATTTTTTCGATTTCAAGCGGTTGTCAAAAATGTAATCTCTGAAGTATTCTAAAAAGATTTGCCCAAGAAACCATGGGTGTAAAGTAAAAATCGAGCTTCCGATTATGGACGCCAAAACGATTTTCTTGTGTTTTATTTCAATTTAAATTTCTATACCTCTAAAAAAAAACACGTTTTACATATATAAATTAACACTGTAAAGTAGAATTGAAGTATAAAAAATATATCAGTTAAGGAATTTTATTTCTGAAAAATTACTTAAACAAATCTACAGCACTTATAGAAAAAAATTTGTACTTGAGTGAGATTTATTTATTTTGCATTCGTCTTAAGAAATTTAAAATTAGTTTTTAGGTGTTTTCTTTTTCGTGACACCAGTCGGTTTATTATTATTAAAGTTTTATTACGACAGAAGTTTATCTTTCTGCCCTCGCTTGATTTTCTGTGGTCTGTTTCTCCTTCGTACTCATTTTCCTTTGCTTGCTTGCATTTTCATGTGCGTGTTAATTTTATTTGCAGTTTTATTTTCATTTTGCGTTTACTTCAATGACCTTTTTTGCTCTGTTGGCCATTGGCCGTTTGGCTCTTGGCTCTGATGTTGTTGATGTTTGTTGCCTCTGCTACATTTGTGGCATTTTAGTTGAGTGCATTTTAAGTGCCGCCAGGCCCACTCCCAGTTTGAAACCCAGTCTCAGAGCGATTCTCAAGGTTATTGGCACTGCCACCGCCCACTGCGAGAAAAGCAACAATTTGTGTTATTATTTACATTTGCCAAGTTGGCTAGCGGCGTTTTGCTTTCTACATTTTTATTCATCTTCTCTTTCGGGTTGGCAAAATGTTAAATAAAGTCTAGACACGGCAGGTAAAAAGTGCTCGAGCATATAGCATAAATATTTTATCATACAAAAGTCAAATCACGCATACGCAATGTAGGCCCAGGCTTCAGCTGCTTTTGGTTTATCTTGAGTCTTTTGAAATCTGGCGTGTGCAGCTTGTTTGCAAGAATTATTTAAATTAAATTTAAATATTAAGCCAAGCGAACTTAGAGGTCGATCTTTTGCTCTCTCTGCCTCTCTACTTGTCTTGCCTGAGCTGCAGAAATTCATGGCAAATGGAAATGGTGTACTATATAAATACATATATCGATATATGTACATATCTAACATATATTAATGTAATTTCATACGAGCAATATAATTAACCAAATTAGATTATTTTTAAATAAAGATACATAAAAAAGAACTTTTAGCTACTCTCCCCATTGTCACGTTCTCTCTCTCACTCTCCGCGTCTCTTTGAGGGACATTTTCTGTGTACGAATTTTAATAAAAAACCATTTCGGTGTCTTCGACTGTGAAACTTAATGCCCTGTCAAATGCGAGTATGTCCCCATGGGCGGTTTCCTGGTATCTTTTGGTATTCACATGGATGCAGGCATTTTTGGCAATGCAGGTTTTGAGTTACTCAAAGGAAATGAACAGAAATGTAACAACAAAAGTAAATTTTGCTTACAAATTGAAAAAAAAAAAAAAAAATAAAAAGCAAAAGAAATGAAAGAAATCGGCAAAGCCCAAAGCCTGCACAGGAAGTAAGTGCCTCGATATGTACTCTACTTTTTCGCATTCGCTTTTCTTTGCCTGAAATGAAAGCAAGTTAATTTGATTTGGAAATTTTGAAAGCGTTCAGGCGAAAGTACAGGCAGGAGACGACACATTCGAGGGGCTGGAGGCTAATAAACGTGTTGCCATTGTCGCTGAGGTGACAAAACAAGCGGTGGCAAAGGAGGTTTCCGCGTCTTGGAAAGCCAAGTGAAAAGCAAGGAAATTGAATATAAGTTGATAAATCTTACATTTAAAAAATATTTGAAATGTCATGCAAATGCACAGTGTAAAAATGTTTTTTTATAAGAAAATTGTTTCGATATATTAAAAAGTTTGAGTGGAAAATCATTTGATCCTAATATTAAATGTATTAAATGTATTCAATTTATTACTATTATTTTTTTAATGTAATGCATATTTTTAAATATTTACTATTTGTCTATTTTGATCTTAAGTTTTGGATAATTAATAAATACATGATCCTCATAATTATCTTTATATAACTAAGACTTTTATAGAAATTGGTTTTGTAAGACTGAAATATCAAACAAAATTAAAATTGAAAATATTAGAAATTTTTTTTCATGTTTAAAGCCTTAAATCTTAAAGTCATGTACCTTATACTTAATTAAGTTAATTAATTTATTCAAATCTTTGCTGCTTTGGAGCACTGTAGCTTCGGTAGGTACTGTACGTACCAAACCCACAAAATACATTTGGTAAGTCAGACAACAAAACGGAACGCAACTTTTTGCGCAACACTTTGACTTCCACTTCCACTTCAATACGCCAAGTGCGACAGGGATGGAGATAGGGATGAGGAGGACGTGGAGGAGAACAGGAGAACCGACAGTCTTGTGACAGCTGTCAAGCGAGACAAGCTGGCGGAGTAGCTGCTTCAATATAAATAGCTAACTGTTCTCGTATACCTGAGCGACAGCCCAACCGAACCCCTAGCTCAATACTCAACCCCATCCCCAACCCCAACCCCATCTTCATCTTCATCTCAATATACATGGCAACATGGCAGAATGGAGGGCGCCGAACAGAAAAGTACATCAAATGTACATTAGTGCGGTAGTTAACTTATTCATGTACACAGCTCCATCGCCTTTCCATCTCTCACTCTCTCTCTCTCTTTTTCTTCGTTTTGCCTCACCTTTCTTCTACTCATTTTCGTGTTGTTGTATCACTTTTTGTCACCAAAAAAAAAAAAAAGGAAAGAGGAGCAAAAAAAAATGTCAAATGAAATATAATAAGGGTACGGATGGGGCTGACTGTACCGCGGGTACCAGGTACCAAGTACTTCGGTACTCGGGTAGTCGTACTCGTACCTGCTTTATAAACTGACTCCATTTAACTGCGAGGGCGTCTTCGGTCCTCCGTCAAGTGCGTCCTTGGCGCTCTGGCTCTGGCGACTTCAATGCTGTCACTTTGCTCTGCAGACAGACAAAAATTTGTTTTGAGTTGAGTTCCTGCCGCATAGTTCTCAGTTTCCCAGTTTTGAGTTGCCAATTGTTGTTGTTGTCGGTTAGACGCTGCTTCGAAAGGGCACAAAAGACTTTAGCAAGTATGAAATAAAGTCAAATTCCAAATTGTGCCACCCTCCAGCCTCCATCTGCACTTCCCTTGTCCCTCATCCCTCATGCCTCGTCCAAGTACAGACGACTGCCAACAAGATGCCCCCAAACTTCCGAACCACCTGAAAAAGCGACAGCAGCAGCTGCAGGTGAAAGTTTTGTCTAATTAAAAAATGCTTCTTTGGCAAGAAAATTACGGCTTCATTTGACTTCGTTCTATGGACATCCATGCCGTGGGAGCTTAAAGAATCAACTTCGCCCCAAAGAGAATTCTTGCAATTCCCAAGCCTTTATCTCGATATCTTAGTTGTATAAATATTGTAATTTCGAAAAAAACTTTTCGATTTCAGAGAGTATTCTAAATTTGAGATCTCTTCTTTTCCCTTTTCACATTTATTTGCATTATCAATTATAAAATACACTTAACAACAGGGATTAAAACCCTAATCGAAACCGAAACGTTTAACCGGTAAAACCCGATTGAAATTTAAAGCCGTAACTGTAACCGTAACTGAACCGAAATAACCTCTTAGTAACCATTTCATTTATAAAGATTAATTTCGGTTTTTCATACACCAAAAAAACCAAAAAAATAAAAATTTCAAAAGCAAGCTAAAAATAATTCAAAACGAGAAATTTTGAACTAGTTTTTCTTGTTTGCGATCTCTGATATTTTGTTATTAGTTTTGAACTGCACTGAATAAGCGGAACGGTAACTGAAACCGATATTCGTTTCGGTTTTAATCCCTGCTTAACAATATACTTAACATTTATTTTATTACATTACAACATTTTTTTTAATCAAGGCTGTAAAATCAATAAAATTTTGAGGGTTGGAACAAATATTATTGTACAATCTTAAGGTATTCAGACCATAATTCTTGTTTATCTACCTACTATCTATTCCATTGTCATATTATCACCTAGAAACATTTGCACAATGGGCTCTATTTAACCATTAGTACCTACTTTAGATGCCACCAAGTTAGTAGCTGGAACAAATCTAACAATTAGTTTACTACTAAATCTGAAGTATATGTCTTTACATACACATATACACACACACAGGCAGAAGTCACCAAGTAACATTTACGCGTCTGCGGTTATTTTGCCTAATTTATGTTGTAATTATTTTGTTTGGCAGCCCATCCCAACATACAGTACTCGTTATAAATATTTACTTATAAATATCTTACTCACATTGTTCAAGTGTGCGTGGTCTTGTGCTTATGAATGCGTGTTTTTGGCGGTGTGAAATGTGTGTAAATACCCGAAACACCCACGCACAAAACTGGCAGCTGCTTCTTCTTCTTGCTCTCTAAAGGAGGAGGGGGAGGTGGTGTGACGCCATGTTTGTTTGCAAATAAATACAAGTCGAAGTGTACTTTATGGCCACGCTTATGTAGTACTAATTAAATGTCACTCATACGCACTGTAAGCCTCCACTACGTGTCGACTCTCTCTCGACTGACTTCAAACATTAAATGTATGTACTTTGCATGCTGTCATTGTGTTTGTTGTTGTTGTTGCTGTTGTTGCTGTTGCTTATTGCCTAGACGCCTTTAGGAAGAGTCTGATGCTTTGGAGTAGGAGGTGAAGGCGAATTCGGCTTAGTTACTCCACTCAAATTTTGCAATTGACGTGTGTGTGTGAGTGCTGAAGATAAAAGGACAGGACCATCTATTGATGACATGACATTGAAATGGCGTGCAAATGGCTAATTAATAGCCTGGCCTAATGGTCCTCTTGGCAGTTTGAATTGCTGATAAGTTGCTGATATTACAATAAGCTTTTCAATTGAATTACCCAATATTTAATTGATTGTTTGATGCATACATATTGAAGGATTTTTTTTAAATTTTAACTAAATCGTAATAATCAAATTTAATATAGTATAATTATATTAACTTAATTGTGCATATTCCACTGATCGTATTTGTTTTTAATTTTTTTGTCACTTATTTTTTGTTTGTATTATATTAATGATTATTTTTGAATCATTGATCTATCTTTAGTAAGTTTAATTAAATTACAAGAAAATGCATCAAAAAATACCAAAGCAAACATACTACAGCTGGCAGACAGTGCTGCCCATCTATGCGAATAATTTTAAGAGTGTGCCGCATGTGCTTAAGAGACCAAGCACTCTCTTTCTCTCCTTGTCGCTCTCCAGCTCTCTTAACGCCTGTTGGCTAGTTGTTAACTAAACATGCGCACTGTTGCCCGCCGCACACCTGTCCAACTGTCGCACCTGCCATTGCGTCCGATGTGAAGCATGCAACAGACGCAGTTGCTGGCCAAACAGGAAATAATGTGCCAGGTAAACGTATGGCAATGTAAACTTGACGAAAGCTGCGAGCAGCTCTCTCTCTCTCTCGCTCTTGCTCTATGTATTGCTCTCTCTCTCTCTCTCGTTCGTTGTGTGTGTTTGGGCTCTCCCACTCAGTGCTTGCTCTTTGGTATCGTTTGTTTGCTCTGGCGCGTTGAGCAAACACAAAATGGGCAAATTGGCAGACACAGAGCGGCAAACAAACTTTATTATGGGTCATTGTAAAGTGCAGCATACCCACACACCCACACACACACACCGACATTTGTATACACTCGAATGCACACACACACACACACACACATGGATACATATGAGGCTGCCTAAGTGAGCGAATTGAATTGAAGTGCCTATTAGTATGCAATAGATTTTTATCAAGCCGATGCTCTTTACAGCTCAAATTGTTTGCCTGCAAATTGAGTAAGCTCGCCAATTGATACATATCCAATTATTTAAGAGGAGAGAAGAGCCCCTATCTCTCTCTCTCTCTCTCTCTCTCTCACTCTCCCACATTAAACAGCTTGATAAGCCCTTTGAATTCTATAACCGTTTACAATTTTACATTTTGTTTGCCGCATTATGTGCTATTAATTTTTAAGCCTCCATAATTTTGTCATTTGGCAAAGTCAATGAGTAGAATACGGAAATTATTTGTGGATTTGTAATTTTAATTAGTTTTTCGCATTTAGCGTCTGTGATTGCAGTTGCGGGATCAAAGTATTGTCGATTGTCAGATTGGTTCAGGTGCCATTATTTCAAACATATACATAAATTTACATAAATTTGCGGCTTGGCTGCTGTTTGAATTGCGGGGTTGGGTTTGTCAATGTGCTAACCATAAGTGGCATTAACCATAAAGCACTTAAAATGTTGTGTGTAAATACACAAATCGCACATATGCCGCACTGCACATTGGGAAGATCGTCATATATATGTATGTGTGTGTGTGTGTGTGGTAACATATTAATATCATATCAAGCGCAGCTGACAAGCCATTATAGTATGTTTTAATTAATATTTGCACAGTGGACAGCTGATGATATTTGTGTAAGTTTAATAGATTTAATAATAATAATAAGTAATATAATGCATATTTTAATTTTATAATTCAAACATTTTATTTATTCATTTATTTTGCTAAGTAATTCATAATTTTTAAAATTATAAAATCATTTTCGCTGTCTATATAATTCTTAGCATATGTTAATTTTAAATAAAGTAAAAATATTTGTTAAAAAATTAAAAATAAATATATAAACTGGTTAAAGAGTGATAAAACTCCCAAAGCTTTTGATATTTGTGAATTCTCTTCCCTTTATATACCATAACTGTTGAGTATCACACTTCAATTGCTTTCGCACCACTGTGCCATTGCAGTACCGTTTTATCATAAGCATTTATGTTCGTAATATGATGAAATAAAATACTTTGCTTTAATGCATTAAATGCAACTGGACATCAAAGGCAGCTGAAGGGTTTCAAAGTGGCAATTGGTTTGGTTCATCGAGTGGCGGGTTGATTAAAAATCACGCATACGCAACGTTGCACAATGCAATGTATTGGATTTTTGCCATTTGTTTTTTTTTTTGTATTTTTGCTACTTTGCATCTGTTGTGATATTTTTTTGAAATATTTATTTTTATTTTTGCCATTGAATGAAGCACACTTAATAAGTGAAAATGTGCGTGGCATATTAAGAGTGACATATTTAACAAATAGATTGCAAAAAGTCGCATAACGGTCGCAATATGAATATGACAGGCGGTCAGGCGGGCAAAAGAGTGTGGTCGGATCAGAAAAATATAAACACGACATATTTATAAACAGTAGAATTGTTACTTGGTGATTTCTTTGTTGTTGCTGCAACAATTTTGCACTTTTGCCATTGGTATTAATTATGAACAAATTAATTAAATTAATTACTCATGCGAGTGAGTAGAGTGCATTCGTGGCTGCACTCACTACTCGTATTCACACTCACATTCCCTTTTATGCGGTTTACACAAATATTTGCACTGCCCGCTTGGGATTCAGAGCGAACTGAACAAAAAAACAAAAAAAAAAAAACAAACAAACGCTTTGATTCGCTGCCCCAAATCTGTTCAACTATAATGCATTTTAAATATTTAATTTAAGTTTAAATAACACCACTTTTTAGTGCTGGTCAGTGGGTAAATACTTTGTAAACTGATGCCGACATCATCATCATTTAAAATGCACCCCTACAATTATTCAAATTTGTTGTCCTGCAGTGCAACGGGGCGACAGAGCCGAAAGAGTTCTCTGGGGGACAGGATATTCAAATGGTATATTGGGTTTATTAAATCAGTTTTAATGTACTAGTACACAAGGTTCTTGCAAATTTCAATCTGACTTCAATTCAATTTCAACATAGTAAAAACATATTTATATATATGAGTTCGATTACATTATTTATAATAAAATAAGAAGAACAATTACAATTAAATACCTTCTGCAAGGTTTAATATACTAAAACCTAATTACTTTATTTTATTTTATTTTATCTTTACAAATGTTAAAAAAATAGGATATTCAATAAAATAACCATTTCCATTCCAAAATTATCGCAATTATCTACACTCCTTAAAAATCTTTTTTAGTAGATTTGGGCAACTTCAATGCTAAAAAGAAAATGAAAAATCCAGTTGACAATTGGCTACAAATCTAAACCAATTTACAAGTCCGTTTACAGGACATTGGGGTAAATTGTTGGTGTAGCCACAAGAATTGCAACTTAAAAATCAACTCCGTTCAGTTTACCACATTTCAAGGAGACAATGTGAAACGGAAACGGAAGTGCGAACGTTGTATGCGGCACTTTCACCAGCAAATTTAACCACATTTTAAGCACATTTAAATACAACAACAAATAAAATATTCAGACGATGGGGGGACAATGAATTACGACGCCACGCACCGAAAAACTGCAAAGGACGAAAACAGAAACAAAAACAAATATAAAAAAAATACAGAAGAACAGAAAAAGTGTGCGGCATGACAAGAACAAGAGCAACAACAATAGCAAAAGGAGGCGGGGGCTGGTGGGTGGTCAGGACATGCCGAAGGACAACTATAGTATGTACAATGAGATGCCAGCAAACAAAGGCGAACCAGAAGGCAACCAGCGGCAGCAGGAGCAAATACTACTACAAGCAATTTAACATTATTTTAATGCCATCCTTTGGATGTCCTTTGTCTCTGTCCTGCCCACCTCCACCAACATCTCCCCCTCCTGCTCCTCCTTCGCATATTTACATGCGTGTTTATCTGCCATGTAAGTAGTGTGTATAAAATAGAGCGACAGTTATCTATGTGCCTCTGTCATGACCGCCTGTTGCGAGTCCACAAACACAGCGAGCGAGAGGGAGAGAATGCGAGTGAAAAGAGAGGAAAACACAAAAAGAGAAAGCACACAACACGCTTCCCAGTTGTAATAGTGTGCAAATGTGTTTGTCATTTGTCTTTTTAACGCCGAACTGCCTCTGCCTCTGCCTCAGTCTCTGCCCCTCGACAGCCTCTGCGTACGTGTGGCAACATCTCCCGACTTCGTCCCAATTGGGCGCTGCCAACCCGCTGCGAGCACGACGTTTTGACTTCCGCCCGGAAGTGCGCATTAAAATTGCCATTAGCCTAGCGGCCGCTTTCACAAATCCATTCAATTCGCATAGTCACACTTTTTGGCAACTGGCAAACAATAGGCTCGTAATTTGCCAGACCCAACAAAAGGCAACCACCAAAGAAAAAAATAAAAGTAAGTAAAGCAATTGTCTTGCCACTTTCGTCTTTAGCACGCTGACTAATGCCTGTATCAGGCTTACAGCTTCAGACGTTTTTATTTAAGATCAAAGTGGTTTTAAAAGGTTACACAGACTATTGGACAAGATTTAACTTGGTTTTGATTGGTAAAAATTTTTTTTTACTATAAAATACTAATTATAGGATATTTTTAAATCAGTTATAATAGCCTACATATTATTAAAATATCAATTTTGTTTAATATTTTGCTTTCATTCATTTTGAAATTTAATGCATTGAAATGGTTGAAAATTATTGAAAATTCATCAGCAAACTTGATTAATAGAAATTTTAGTTTAATAATTTATTAAATTAAAATATAACGAAAAATAATTTATAATTTAATTTACTATAAAGTAATAAGTTGCTTAACAATTAATACAATTGTTTTAAATCATTATTTGAAATCAGTTTGTTTCACAATTGAATTGAGTCAATATTTTGTGAAATTATAACTATTATATTAGTAAACAAAACTAATTAATTTTGGAGAACTTTTTTCATTTATGTACATTTAGCTTGCTTGATGTATTTCAGCTTTAACTATTTTTTGTCGTTCCTCTACACTCAGCATGGGCACGTACACATGTACATAACATACATGATGTGACTCATTGGGGGGTCTCTGAAGGATTGGACACATGCTGAGCAGGACAAAACGACAGCAACAGTTTCCGTTTACGCACTTTTTCAGCTTTCCTCTTTGTGGCAAAGTCTAGGCATCTTTTTGTCACACTTTTTGTTCTCTTATTAGATCTATGCAGCGGCAAAACTGTTTGACATCAAGATGCAACTACTGCAACATTCATGGACTTTGGCTGGGTATCATCAAATCAAATAAGAGATGGAAATCAAAAAGTTACTGAACGACAGCAGAGAAAGAGAGGTAGAGAAAGAGAGAGAGATAGCTAGCACAGGAATGGAGAAAGCCTAAACAATACATAGCACTTGAGTTTGCAATGTTTGCAGTGCAGATTTGTAAATTGCGCTTAATTCAATTAAATAGTTTGAACGGCTAATTTATTTTGCCACTCAATGATCGAAGTATATATTTTCAATTGACCGCCACATTGTTTTAATTGATTTCGAGCTGGACAGTTGTACAGTGTGTATTCAAATAACGGACAAATTGACATGACATCAATATGGATTTTTGGAATATTATTGCATAACAAATTATCAAGCACATACATATATGTATGCACAGGCGAACAGAGATAGAGATACATATCCACATCCATATATGAATGGCATATGAAATTGCATAATAATAAATTGTAAATGCATAAAATGTCACAGTAGTATTACATTAAAGGGCAGCAAACAGTTAACTGTAGCCTCAGAATCAACTCGATGCATTTTAATGCCATTGCAATTGATATTTCAATTAATTTTCAATTAAAAATGGTTTTAATAACATATAATGCACAGTCGAAGGACTCAAATGTAGCGTTGGCAAGGGAAATGATTTGTTGTTGGTATTTATCAATCTAAAGTATACCATTTATATGTGTGTGTGCGTGTGTGTGTGTGTGTGTGTGTATGGTTGAATAAGTGTGTGAGTGTATCTCTGTGTGGGCTTAGCAGAGTTTTTGCATGAGTTGAGGTAAACTGGGACCAAACTGTCTGCAATTGTCCAAAGGTCTGTAAAAGTACACTGCAAGAATAGTAAATCAGCTTAAATTAGAATAAAAAAAAACTTGACAATATTATTTGATTTTCAGTCTAGGAACCATGTCTAAAAGTCTGTGCCTTAAACGTGAATTTAAATAAATAAATTATAAAGAAGACTTGATTGATAATAATTCAAATTTCCTGCTGTGCGTTTTAACTTTAGCTGCACCTTTTACATTTATGTGGTTTTAAACTAATGTACAACTAAAAAAGGTGTAAAAATTTGAAAATTTGAATAAAGTCATTTAATTATTAATTACTAGATTTACACCGAATTTAATCTTAACGTTGTAAATATTTATATTTTGAGTTAAGTGCAAAGTTGTTCCAATGCATTTCATATGGGAACTCGAAACTTTGGGAAATATTCTGCCCATCGCCATTTATCATGGTTGGCAATGAAGTTATTTTCATTTATCAATTAAATGACCATTTATGTAAAGCCCCAAGTGTATAATTTCTATGTAAAGTAATGAAGGCAAATATGTGAATCACATTTTTTGGGATTAAATAAAGAGCCTAGCGATTAATTAATAGACTTTAGTTATTAGTTAGTTTGCTGGCATACTAATTAATTTTTGTGGTTTTTATTATTTGATAATATTTGTTATTTTATTTATTTTCTGGTCTTGTTGCTCATTTTGCACTTTGTTGCTGCTGTTAGTTGGTTTACCAATTTGTCGTTGTATGAAGTTGACAAAGTGCTAGCCAGTTTAGTTGTTGTTGTTGCTTTTGCTAGTTTGTTTAACAAAACCAGAGCGAAAATGTGAACAAGTTGTTGTTGTGGCTCAAATGCACTCGTTAAATCAACAACAACAACATCAACAACAAGAACCACTCACATATCAAACTATTCAAATTTAAAACAAACGTAATGAATGAGTATTTTTGTCGAGCTTTTGCCAAGTGTAAAAATAAATATTTAATTGCCCTAATTGTCGTTGCATTATTGCATAAATAAACATTGAACACTTTTGCATATTGCATTTATTTGTTATCCTTTATTATTATTGCTGCCATTTGTTGTCCGGAAATTGTCGTTTGTTGTTGCCCTTCTGTGTGAGTGTGTGTTTGAAAAGTTGCAGAAGCTCTTCGATTGCATAATTACAATAAAATTTTTTAAATTTTTATTAAAAAAAAATCCAACATTGATTACAAAAAAATCGACCTTATAAATGATTCAACCACACATTAAATCTATTAAAAACCACTTTAATTATTTATATTTATTTATTTATTGGGTACTGATTTCATAAAGCACATTATTTATGATTTTAAATTAAAAGTCAAATTTAAAAGAATGTTTCTATAAATATTATTTCAAAAATCAAAATAAGTAAAATAAAATTAAATTTTTATTAAGTAGCTGCAGATTCCTACAAGTATGGAAAATGATTGTCGTAATAAACGGCATTCATATTAAAGTATAATTAAGGAAATGTGCCATACAATAATAATATTTAAAATTTAAGTTGCCTTTTTCGAGTGCTTGGCAAACAACTTCACAATGACCACAAAGAAGCTGGTGACATCGTCCAAAATGTGCAAGGATCATTGATTCCTCTCTGTGATGTCGGGAGGGTGACAAGGATAAGGGACTGAGTCAGTTCCTTCTATATTTTATAACCTGCATCGCGAAATAAAAAAGCTTTGCCCTGAGGAAAAAACAGTGTATCATTGTCAAAAAGCAGAGTCTGGTTTCGTCTGTCCGTTTGAATCCATTGAAATCAGCAATAATGAATAAAATATATATTTTTTGTTTTAAATATTTAATTATAATATTTTTCATAGACTGATACAGGGCATAGTTGTGTCGAGGTCGAAGGCTCCGGCTGACGCTCTTCATACTTGCTTCACCATGTCGTTTGCATTGAAATGTTTCAACATTTCCGTTTAATATGACTGCTTTTCCGTAAAAATTTAATTAAAAACTGGCATTTCTTCTGCCTCGTGGTGTGGCTTCTGAAACAATCCACTCCAAAAATAATGAATTATTTTAATACAGCAACAATAATGCGGGACGAACAATCAACATCTGAATATGTATACAAATTATTGAAACAAATACACAAGCAACAAAATAAAATCATATGTTATGCAATATTTTTATTTAATTAACAACGATATGCTACGGAGAACGATTACATTTTTGAGCCATGCCATTCGATATATGTATGTACAGTGTTGGGATAAGTATTTTTATTCACTTAAAGCAGCGGGATAGTTGGAATTTCATTGTTACACTTAAACAATATATAATTAAGAAAATATGTCTTCTCCTTGCGATACTCTCAGAAAATGTAGTCGGAGTATTAAAATCAATTTAATCTTATTTTATTTCAGTAATGAGTTGTGTAAATTTGAAATTAAAAAATATATATATCAGATAATGTGCATTGCTCCGAATTTAAAAATTTAATAATTTTACAGAATAAGCTAAAAGTTAAATAATGTATTTAAATTTCAATCGATGTCGATTTGACTGCTAGGATATTTAAATGTCTAGCACTCTCGACTGAAACATTTCAACATATTTTTTGCACATTTATCTGCAACGGCATTCAATTGGTTGTTAAAAGTTCTGGCAACTGGCAAACTGGAAACTGCAACCGACACGCAACATGAACGGGAGTGAAAAAGTTATTATTATTGTTATTATTACACTACACAACACTGCACAGAGCACAAATGCGGGGTTTTTAATTAAATAAATACATGTTTTATACGCCACAAAAGAAGATGCAGCGACACGAGGAAGAGTATTTAAAACAAAAAATTGGAAATTTGAGTAAAGTAAAATTAAATAAAATTCAACACATAAATAGAAGTTGTTGAAGAGGCTGCCACTTTTAGGTCGACTTTAACAAGTTGCTGAACACAAAATTAAACAGCGTCCGCGCAGTGGCAGAGAAATTTTGCAAATTATAATTATTTCATACCTGGGCCAAAAGGCAAATTTGCGCTTCACTCGAAAGGGACTTGGACTCCGAGCCGCACCGGATAAAACGCTTTACAAGCTGCAGCCAGCTTCAGGCCAGGCCCAGACCCAAAGTGAGCAAAGAAGAGGCTGGCAAAATGGCAGCAGTATTTGATGGAACGGGAAGGGGAACCGCGGGAGGTGACAGGTCGAAGCACTGGGCAAACTTCAATTACAGCTTAAAACTTTCAATTAAAAACTTTGCCGCGCGTGAAAAGAGAGTGTAGGCAAAAAAAAAAAAGCTGCTGCTGCTAAAGAGCCTGGAAAATGCATTTCCAGGCAGTCGAGTTTAGTAGGAAATTACTGACGAGATGAGCAGATTTGCTGGGCAATTAGAAGCTGAACAATGAATGGAACTATGCATATCCTCAGGATGCTCTCATATGGGTCAAGAGATAGATAGACAGGGAAAAACTTGAGTAAATCCAAATCCATGTTAAAAGTGTAAAAAATTAACTTATGTTAGCATTCCAAAAATTATGAAAAAGATAACTTCTTTTAAATTTATTAGAGGCTTACAAAGTTCTGAGAAACAGAATTAATTATTATTAATTTTAATACCCGTTACTTACACAGAAAAAAAAATCCGGGCTATTTAGCCCGAATTCAAGCCGAAACGATGTCAGAAGTGGGGTAATCTCGGATTTTCTTAAATCAAGTACGAAATACTTGATTTTTTCAATCCCGAATTCAATCCTGAAATTCTTAAATTCAGGCTAAAAAAAAAATAATTTTTTTTGTTACATTTAAACTTTTTTTTTTAAACATTTTTTTGTTTAACTTTTTTTTTAAGTTTTTAAATTTTTTTTTTTTTTTTTTAGTTTTTAAAGTTTTTTTTTTTAATTTTTGTTTTTAAATTTTTTTTTATTTTTAATTTTGTTTTTCATTTTTTTAAATTTTTTTTAAATTTATTTTTAATAGTTTCTTTTTTAAATTATTTTTTACTAATATTTTTTTATTTGTACCCTTTTTTTTTTAATTGACGGTGGGAATCGAACCCAGGTTTTTTTCAAACAGGTCGGCGACTCTAACCACTGAGCCACCGAACCAGTTGAAATGAGAGAGGCCGAAAGAGAATAAAGTAATTTGGGCTTATTTTCCCATTTTAATCCCAATACAGGCTTGATTATTCAGCTTAAGCCTGGAAACATACTTAAAAAATGCAGGCTTAAATCAAGTATTTTAGGCTTGATTTTAGAACGGCTTTTTTTTTTCTGTGTAAGAACTAAGCAAAAGGGGATATTGTATTAGTTGCAATATATGTAACAGGGTGAAGGAAGCATCTCCGACCCTATAAAGAATATATATTCTTGATCAGCATCAACAGCCGAACAATTTTTGAAACGCCACTTAAGTCTCCGCAAATAAAATATATTTTAAATTTATTTAAATAAGTAACGGGTATCCTAAAGTCGGGAGCTCGACTATGGCCTTTCCCACTTGATTTTAACTATTATGCTATTAAATATGTTAGGGATTGTCTCCCATGAAAGTAATTATTAAAGAACGGTCGGAGCATCTGGAACAGCTTGTCCATTTGCCGTCTTATAAAGATGTTGAGCCTGAGCCTCTTTAAGAGCTTCAGCAAAAGGATGCGAAACTTTACCTCAACGAAACGAAAATCCCGCACAGACTTTGGCCATATGGCAAATTTTGCACAGAACCAAAAAGTTTTTTGCACAAATTTTTTCGTTTCTTTTTTGGCATTTTGTGGCGCACAGCAGGCTGAGAATGCATTTTTAATGAATCCCCGTAAAGGTGAATGTAACATGCAACGTGGGCGAGAAATGGTGAGCGAGGTTTGCAGCCCAAAAGGAAATGCAACAGAAAATGTTGCAAAAATTGAAAAGCGCAACTTTGACTTTACTCTCGGTGTGAGTGTGATAGTATACGGGTATTTGGATGTGTATAGGTGTGTGTATAAATGTGTGTGTCGGTGTGTGCGGCTGTGTTTGGTTTCTCGACAGAGCAACACCCGCCGAGGCCAAACTCTTAATTGAATTAAACTTTTTAGCTGCAAACTGCAAGTTGAGAAAAAAATGTTTACCAATTTTTCTTTGGCCTTGCGGTGGGCATTGTTGCACCTGATATAGAAGAGAGGGATTGTTTTAAAGTCTGCGAGGAATGGATATGTTTAATTTAGCAGAAACAGGGATTTCTTTACGATTTGAAATAAGTAAGCCAAGTTTTCCAATCCAGCATTCAAATCACATAAATACCATACTCGGAGTAACTTAGTTTCATTTTCAAGTTATGACATTAAAAGTGCTTTACTTATTGAAGATTCCTGTATATCAAAAGCAAATTGTCTGAATATATATCAAAGGCATTTAAAGTTTGACTTCACTTAGGCGGTATTTTGTGAAATTATTTTAAATTATTTATTTACCGCCCGGGGATACCGAAAAACAAAACAATCAACAAGATACACAACAAAAATACTTTTCAAATTTGCGGGCTACTGAAACTAAACAGCCTTTGTAATTTTCAGAAATAAAAAAAAAATAAAATAAATAAAATATATTTAATTGAATTCGCACAAAAATTATAAATTCACACAATTGTGCGATGTGCGCAATTTCCGCACTTTAAGTGGCATTTTGTGAAATTATTATAAATTATTTATTTGCCGCCTGGGGCTGCCAAAAAACAATAATCAAAACAATCAGAGCAACAACAACAACAACAACAACACAAACAACAATGAGCGCGCATTAAAATTGACGCACGAATAGAAAATGTACAAAAATTAACTTCATTTCCGTTTGTGAGCGTCTGAAATAAACATAAATTCGAAATTAATACGCCACAAATTCCAAAAACCAGATGGAATGGGCTGCAATTGTAGAAAATCTGATGGAAATTCGGATTGAGTGTGGGAAATTGTTTGAACTTTTCCGTTGAATTTTCAATTTACCTGTTTGAAATTATGCAGAGTGTTTGCCAAATGGATGTCGTTGTAAAATTTAATTAAATTGCACGAAAGTCGACGACTTAGTTCTCGGACTTATTAGGGTCTGACATATGTGGGTCATAAAATGCCGAAATGGAACTGAAAAATGTGGAAATGCTTCTCGATGCGCACTGCGACAAGCTAAAAATGGAAAACAAGTCAATTTTTATGGCATACATTTAGGCGGGCAGGAGGTTACAATAAGTATACAAGCCATAAGTACACATATGGAGGAAAGAATGTAAAGCTGGCTAGAATAAAAGATGGCCTGTAAAAAAAAAATAAGTTTTCACCATATGTTATCTTTAGTTCTTAAACTTAACACGCATTTAGAATATATCGAATTAAATTATTTTATATTATTATTAATTCTTTTTTTAAATTAGAATACCCTTTTTAGTTATTCCAAGTCTACAGGGCATCGAAAATAACTGAAATGGAAATATTGTTATTGAGGGTGGAAACAAAGAACGACCAAAAGGGGAGCAAATGGTGTGGGGAATGCCGAATGCTGAGCACAGCAAATGCTACCTCGAAATGTAATAAATATCATGTAAGCAGATATCTGGAGTGCTCAATTTATAGGTCCTTTCCAAAAGTTTCAAATAAAAATGAAAACATGAAAAGAGCAGTTATGAAAATTTGCGAAAATCATACAAAAAGTAAAAGAGTATTTTTAACTATTGACATAGAAATTAAAGCTAAACTTTTGAAAAAATCGATAGGTGTTTAATTGATTCGCTTTCCAGGTTGCGAAAAGAGGGAGTCAGTATTGTTTAGTTTAAATGGTGGAGGACACACTTAACTCTCCGACCTTTCTCCGTTATACAACAACAAAACACAGAAAGTGCCAAGCTATGACTGGAAAGCTCTAAAAAAATTCAAATTATTATTCTATATCATGAAAAAAACAAGCAACTTTGGCTTGTCGAAAATAAAAATATTGAGTCGAATGCTTAGTAGCTTTTATTTTTTATGAATACCAAAACCTAACGAAATTGGAAAAGGATTTAATAAACAGAGAATTAATTTCCCCAATTGGAGCAATCAAAGTCCGGAACAATAATGCCGGCACCTTCTAAAGGCCGGTTCAGTGGAAACCGTAAACGGTCCACAGGGTCTTCAGTTCGTGGCACATTAAATAACGAAGGTTCCTCAGATCATCGAATTTCAATGCGTGCCAAAAGCGAAAGAGACACTTACTTGCCCGAATCGATATCTGAACCGGATCCTGGACAGAAGGTGCTAAAGACCAAGACGCAAAATGAACACGAGCCATGGAACAAGCGAAGATGTCCTCCGAAGAAGCAGCATCGACAGACGAAACGGGAGATTGAAATTGCCAAGTTTAAGAACATTGATTTTTCACACCGTGACTCGGATCCCCAGCTGACTGTGCAGAATCTAGAGTTTCCGGATGCGAACGTAAAACGCACTGAGATTGAGACTCGAGATGAATGTGGCAAACGGCAGTTCAGGCCGATGACTAAGAAGGGGGCCCATGATTTTCTTAGCTCGAGTGAGTCACGATTTCGTGATGCCGTTTTCACGGTGAATATGCAACCGCGCAGTTGCACATCCTCCAGCATTCCAGGCAGACCAGCCAGCACCCGAAAGAGTACAGTGAGTGCCCAAGGAGCTCCGGACTCAAGGGAAATGATTGATGAGTATCATGTGCCCTCGGTGCGTCCAAAAGGCTTCAAGGGCAACCAGTGGAAGCAACCCTGCGAGGCCAGTTACGAGCCTGGAGCGCCTCGCCCTCACATTGGACGCTGCCCGAAGAACTATCAGCAGCTGGCGAAGTTATCGCCGCAGCGTCAAAAGTTCTTCTTGACGCAGGATCCACGCCAGACCCACTGTCTGGTGAATCCCAGTGCACTGCGGCACAAGAAACTCACCCAGGATCAGCAGTTTAAGCTGATTAGCAAGATGGTCAAGCATGGGGACAATGTGTGCGCCAGCACGGGATCCGAGTCGTCGGATACTCACATCTGCGAGGTGATTGATTTGGAGAACCCAGTCAACTTGGACTTCCAGGGCATGGACTACAAGAACACCTACGAGAAGGACGAACAGGAGCAGCAGAATCAACAGACCTACTGGCGTGTCGTTCGCTACATGACGCGACGTCGCACTAAAAAGATGACTCAGACCAAAGTGGAGGCCGAACTGCAGGCGGAACGTTTGGCCATACCTGCCGTCTTTAATACCCGCATCAAGGACGAGCCCGTGGTGGAGGATCCGCCCGAGAAGCCCTTCAAGCTGGCGCAACTCTTTCGATCGCCAGATAAGCCGGCTAACAAAGCCAATATCAGTGAGGAGCAAAGGAAGCGGGAAGCGCGCTACAAGGACATTTATCTACGCAATAAACACCGAAAGGCCCAGAAGGAGCAAGAGCGCAATCAACAGGAGGCAGCTGCCAAGGAGATCGAGGCACGCACTGTCGCCGAAAAGGATCTGCTCGAGGATGTGGCCAAGATCGATGACGATATCGAGCGCAGTTTCCGCAAGTTCGAGTATATTCCGCCGGTTATAAGGAAACGCAAGTTCTTCCCGAAAACATTGACGGAGACCGAACGCCTTAAGGGCATCATGCACAAGGAGAACTGTGTGCGCCGCGACCAGGCCAGGGTAGCCCAAGAGTTCTACCTGGAGCGGACGGGCAAGCAAAAGAAATACCCGTATGCGGCTCAGCAACTGCGCTGCGAGGAGAGCATCGAGGGTAGCGTCGGATCGACGCCAAGCGAGCAGAGCAGTGACGACGAGGACTATCTGAAGGTGGGCAAAATAAACGATCACTTCCAGCTGCGCGGCTTCCACTTCAAGCACGGCGACGGACTGCGAGGCAAGCTGCATCGCCACCAGATCATGGAGGGTCAGCGCACGGTCAAGGGTTGTCTGACCCGCGACGAGTGGCTCAACGAGTTGGCGCCGCGCAAGGAGCCGATTAAGCTGGACGTCGAGCGGGGCATTATAAAGGTACTCGACCCCGACGATCCCAAACTGGATCTGTTCCCCCCGAAGGCGATGATGTTGCATCGCCACGAGCAGAAGAGCGCCATCAAGGAGTTTATTGACAAGCGTCTGGGTCTCCACTATCATCGTGTCCTGCGCAAGAATCTGAAGCTGGTCAAACCCACGCTGAAGTATCATGTCCAGAAGTTTAACCTCATTCGATATGTGTTCCCCGAGAAGATCATTGTGCCGGATGCACCGGATCTCCTGGAAGGCGACATGGTGGACGCCAACAAAGCCGACACCACCGTGGAGTACATTGCCCTGAAGAACCGAGTGGCCAAGGCCAAGCACCTCAAGCAGAAGCTGGCACGAATGAGTCTGCTGGGCTTGACTTGCGTGGAGGCCAAGCAACTGCGGGAACAGTCCCCCTGCGACGTCAAAGAGGAGGAGTACGATTTGGACTGGGTGCCACCGCAGGAGGCAGTCAGGGTTCCCGAGGGTAGTGAGCCCGACCAGCCGCGTCCGTCCGAATACCGCGCAAGTGCCGGTGCCGATGGTGGAGGCCTCGACATTCCCATTGATCGACGGGGTAATATGCCAGCGCCCCTGTTCCGAGAGAAGACGCTCCACATTCATCCAAGGCGACAACGCGATTATGCCGCGGAGCGTGTGCCCTCGGCCCAGTTTAATGACGCGATCCTGCACTCTGGCATGCCGATGCTGGAGAAGATCATGCCGGACACCATCAAGTTCGCCAACGTGCGCACCCCTAAGCGTCCTTATACGGAAGCACTCGAGGCGCGACACCATCACGATCACTGGGATCCCACCCAAGTGAAGCACGTGCATGTGCATTACCAGACCAAGACGGTCTATCCGGAGATCACCGTACAGGAGCAGCCCGAAAAGGTGCCGATTGTCAATTTTGTCAAGGCCAATCCGCCGTGCAAGAAGTACATGGACACGGACCTGACCATGCCTCGCTATGATTTCGAGAAAATGATCGCCGATCACTTGGCGACCACTCGAGTTGATAGCAAGGATGGCGCCAGAGAGGTGGTCCAGGACCTCTGCCAGCCTTATGACTTTATCTTCCACTCCCGAAAGCCCGAGGAACTGACCACACTTGACTTTCCAGGCCGTCGTCAGTATCTTGACTTCTTGCGGGAAACCCGCGAGGCCATCTACGAGACCAAGGACATTGAGCCGGGGGAGGAGCGTCTTTTGGTGGATCGCAAGGCGGTTGTCGCTGAACTGGAGGAGGATCTCAAGAGCATTGAACAATGCCTGACTTCACTCAGCAGCTCCGAGTGCACGAATCTCTCCAAGGATAGCGGCAGCTTTTTGCTGCTGGAGGATGACACCAAGATCCCCTTGGATTATATACGAAAACCTCTGGTGCCTTTCGAGGAAATGCGTAGATCGCGTTTCCAGGCCGAGGTTATTGATGTGGATGCCGAGGAGGAGAATCCATACCGCACCCTGCCCTTCTCCGGTCAGCACAAGGAGCAGGCCGTCATGTTGGGGCCCAAGGATTCCTTCTTCACGTTCAGTTCGCGTCTTCGCAACGGTTTGCGCCTTAGACTGGAAGTTCCAGTGCCAGATGTGCGTAATACCCTGCTAGGACCGGGTCCAAAGAAATACTATGGCTCAGTAATTACTGACCTCGATGAGAACTACATCGATGAGCTGAAAAATCGTGCGATCGTCAAACCCTTTAACTTCAAGACTGGAGTTGAGCTGCTTAAGGTTGCGATGCGACTCAAGTATGAGTCCCTTTTGATTCAGGGAAAGATGGTTCGCACTAAGATCTTTGATACTCTTAATGAGCGCCACTGGCAGGATATGAAGAACACACAGCTCCTCTACGAAGGACTCTTCGCCAAGTGGGAGAAGAAGGAGTACAATGCGGCAATGACGCAGGTTTATCAGGTGAAGACCTACTACGAGATAACCGATAAACTGAAGCAGGAATACCGCGAACTGGAGAGGAAGCTGACGATGCTCAACATGGACATTGTGTTCATCGAGGGTCACTGGATTCGCTGTGTCATGTTGCAGAACTTCCACTATCTGCTGGGCGAGGAGGAATGGCGATCGGAGCACGATTGGATTCACTTGGTGCCAGTTAGGAAACGAGGCATCCACTCGGATGGCGAGAGTGCTGAGGAGAAGACTGAGCCCCAAGAGGACGACGACGAGGACGTCGAGTATGAGCTGGAGCCCTATGACCAGTCGATTGCCAAGCGAACCATTGTCAATATACGCGTTCGGGACAAGGATGACGCCTGGGCCATTCGTGAATTTTACTATGAAGTCTATATGCGGAATCTTCACCCGGTGTTGCAGGTCTTTCCCAATGCCGAGACCTTTCTGCAGGGCATTGAGAACCTAAAGAACAAGACATTCATGTTGCTGCTGGAAATGCACTACACACTCTCCATTCATACCGAACTGCAGGGTAAGCTGGAGACCTTTGTCGATTGGTGCAACAAGGACTTGAAGGAGAAGCAGGAATATGTGGCTCGGAAGTCGGCCAAGAAATACTTTATGGAGGATCGAGCCCTCGAGATGGAGGCGCGTGTTAAGCTAAGTCTGGACAAGCCCATCGAGCAATCCTTCGCCGACGAAGAGTTCAACAAACATCGCGCGGTGCTCGCCGAGGTCTGGCGTCGTCTGGTGCCCGCGACGGTCCGAGGCTCCAGTGATGTCATCCCCAGTGCCTCGGACATGGTCGCCGCCATCAGCAATGTGATATTGGAAATACTCGGCAAGTTTGAGCACATGGATATTCATAAGATCCGAGAGCTGGAATTGTCATTCCGTAAGCGACGTCGCTACCTGGAGAAACTCTCGGCTCAAGCCTATCAGATTGAGAGACGCATCGATATGGAGATGAAGAAGGTGCGACGCAACCTGGAACCACCCTATAAGAAACCCAAGCGAGCTGGGCCCCTGCAGCGACTCTTCCTCAAGAAGCGTGTGAAGAAGATTGTCCCCCCGCCCGTTGTCATCTCGGAGAATACGAGGAACTTTGTGCGCGCCTTTGCCGAAGATGGTGTCGTTAGCGAAGGCTTTAGCCAAGAGTCTGTTATGGTCCTGGACAATATCCAGGAACAGATTGTGCCCTTCTATTTCGATCACTTTCTCAAGATCAACGGCTACACTCCCAACTATAATTTCAAGACAAACATTGAGGTACGCGATGGTCCCGAGATCAATCGCTTCCGTATTAAAGAGGTCATTCCGGATGTACTTCAAAAGGTGGAGAACTGGGAGAATTCGCACAAGAAGATTATGGAGGAGAACATTCAACGCAATCCAAAGATGTACGAGAATGTTAGCTAATTGACAAATCTTCGATCATTTTAAGGTTATTACAACAAATTTATCAGATTTTCGAGTTAAAAATTTATTAAATAAATTGCTGGTGCTTTCGCTCAAATTGCATTATGTTTTTATCTGCATTGATTCATAGAGAATTTGTATTTTTATGAATATTCTTGTTGACAATATCCTTCTCTCAAAGGGTGTACTAAATCTGCGATAGCCTTCAATTCAGTCCTAAGATATCTGTCTCCTTACATTAATAATTCTTTTTATGGTCGCTTAACATTTCCTTGAATTTTCCATCTTTCTGTGTTTTTCTCATGTCTTAAGTTTCAATATTTTCTGAAGTTTTGCTGGAACAGCTTTCACTGATGCAGCTGTCGCTAAGCAGCTCTCACTTCTTTCCCCGTCCCCTTCAGTCCCAACTGTCGTGCTACTCAACTTCCAGAGTTTGATATTGTTGTGCTGGTCGTCATTCTTTTTGTGTGACTTGGCAGCATCTGCATTGGCAATTTTCATTTTCTACCTGGTGTCCTACTTCATTGCCATCTGCATTGCCCAGTCTCTGTTCCCATTTCTCTATCTCTCACTCTCTCTTTGTCTGCATTCTCTAGAATTTTTTATAGTACAAAACTTGGCTTGCTTTTGTGTTATATTTGCACATAAATCACACAAGTTTCTTGAAATTATTTGCTGCTGCTTTTTAGTCGCATTTTATAGTTGCACACGTTTTTGAGTTTTATGCGATGCCCTGAAATACTCACACCATTGCTACATTGAACTTATCTCCAAGTCCTTCTGTCCACCTGACACTTAGCATCTGCATTAATAACAGCTCCAAGAAGTATAATTTGGCATTTAAAAGAAAATATATTTTTCTTAATATTTGTATAGCTTCTTTTATGACATTTATAAGAAAGTAATTGAAACCAATGCACTCTCTTTAAAATTCCCGTTCCCTCCCAACTACTCACAGAGTATTCACAACATTGTAAATATAAATAATTTTCTAAATATCAATTAATTTAAATAAATAGGACAAATAAATTGAACTAATTATATCATTCATTTTGTGCTTTTTAATCTGTACAAATAATAGCAATGAATTTATAAAAGCTATTAGAGAAGACCAAAAACAAAAATACAATATTGAAGTACACAACCAATTTTTTAATTTTTTTATTCTTTTACACTTTCTGTGAATGCCGTAATATACTCGTATGTGTCAATATATTTTTTCGTTTTCACGCCCTGTTCGCTGAAAGGCAGCAACCCCGGCCATAGATTTGTACAAAGTCACACAATTTCCATTAGTAGCTAATGAAGCATTAAAAAGTAACGAAAAAGGCAACGGAAAAATACTTAACGCCATACTTTCAAGGAAGCTGCGAGTTTCTATCAAAAAGCACAGCAAAGTACAAAAAGCGACGTAAGCGCAAAGAAAAGAAAAGAAATAAAATTAAAAGGAATTGAGAAATAAAATATTAAAAAAAGAGAAAAGCGTAATATGCGTCTAGCTGACTGGAGAATAAAATGAACAAGATGGAATATAAAAGCATCACGAATTAAATACCTTTTAGCAATTAATCTGCTTAGCTAATGGACGATTTCAATGCTGTGGACAACTGCAAGGGAGTTGTGAGTGCGGGGGCGTGGCCGTGGCCGTGGGCATGAAGGCACTTACATTAGGCTTACGGCTCGTTGACCAGGCCAATGCGCCCTAGCTTATGCCATACTATTCGCAGACTAATTTCATTCAATAAACGCGCTCTGTGACCATTGATGCTACCCAAGGCTGGATCAGACTTTCCCTGAGCCTGAGCCTTCTTTGGTCTGCCCTCGCTTGGTGTCTGCTCTATTGCTCTCTGTTCCCTGTTCCCTGTCCTCGTCAATGGGAATGGTTCAATGGTCGGCACTTGTATGTTTGCCTTTGGTCCGATGATAGCCCGCTTGGAATTTAATTTATTTAGTTGCCATTTTAATTGACGAGCTCTCCTCATTTTTATTTTCAATATCACTTTAGATAGCCGTGCCAGATTTATACTCAGATTGCCGATAGTCACTTTTCGTAATGAAACATTACGAGTTCAGCGCACGAAAAAAAACCAACTTTACCTATTTTTATTGGTGACTTTTTTATACACTTTTTATACACAGAAGCTGTAATATTTTAATGCTAATGATTTAATAAAATAATTTTATTTTTCTCAATATTCGCTCAGCTATTGTACCTATTAATAAATAAATTTAATTAAAAATTTAAATTATAAATTAAAAATATTATAATTGAAAAGAAAAAATACAGTGTAAAAAGTGACTAATTATTTTCTCATTTGATTCAATGAAGTTATGAAATTAAATTTAGATGTTTATTATTTATATTAATAAAATAAGTACTTTAATTTAACAATTTTTTTATCACCATAAAACGTATAAATATTAACTTAATATTAACTACCATTCAATAATAAATAATGTTTGAATATCTTATAATAAAAAACTCTTTGATGTCAAAAAAATTCTGTTATTGGTGAGTATATACATTCCATACTTAGTATATATTACAATGATTATGGACTTATTTGTGGGAGTTTTGTTCAACATTTTTGTCTGACATATGCTCATTTATAATATTTGTAACATTCAGAACATTCGTTGCTTCGTTCGCTGTTTTATTTATGTGGCAGGCCATCATATTTTATGTTATTATATATTGAACATATACTTATGTGGCATAACATGCCAACTGCGTAATGGGGCAGGGGAAATGGCAACAGGATGTGGCATGTGGAGGGAGTACACCATCACATAATGATAAATCATGCCCGAGTCTCGTTGCGGCTGTCATAAACAAAAATATTTGATTGAAATGACGTGGGCAGCTCTTGGAGCCGTTCAGTCAGTCAGCTCACCTGGCACACCGACTATGCTACACATACTATATGTATATTAAAGTTTTCCGAGTGTGCTGCTGAAATTACGAATTTCACTTATGTGAAATTAACTTTTCCTTTTTGCCATTGTCTCCACTCAACCAAATTCTTGAGCTCATTCTACCTGTCAGGCTGTCCATTCGAACATAAAAGGTGCATTCGTTTTTTTTTTATTGTGAAAGCCAATTGCTTCAGCAGATCATCTTTATCTGGAGATTGAGAAAACGATGAAAATATATGGGCAAAATTATAGTTAATTTAATAGTTCATAAAAAAGAGTTAAAGAGTTTTACGATTTCTTGATAAAATTTTTGTTTTTTCAATAACTGATATTTTACAACACGAAGACTAAGTCTGTGTCTATTTTAATCTGTTTGTTATCCAGGAATTGATAAATTTATATTCTTAAATGTGGTTAATTAAATTACTCGGTGCACTTGCTTCGATTGTATGATTTGTTATAGTAAACGATAAAATATTTTTGCAGCACTATAAATATATTCATATTCTTCATTTATTGTTTTCTGTAGTAGCAAAGTTATCACAGATCTACTGTGCAGCTTCTTCTTTCGTTGTTTTCGATTTTATGCCAGTGTAAATGAAATGAAATAAAATATTTGGTTCTTGATTTATTCAGAAATCTCCACAGAGATTTTGATGCCATTTCCCTGGCCAGGGGGCGGTGTGGGGCGCTATTGTAATACAGTACATAGTAGATCATCCGTATTTGTGTGTGTGTGTCGTGTGCGTTTGTTATTAAATAAATTGACTGACACACATAAATACACACACGAGAGTGAGAGAGGTGAAGCTGAGAGTCCTGTCAGAGTCCAGTCAGAGTCCTAGGTAGTTCATCATGTCATGAAAATTGTATGGAAATTTAATTGAAAACATAAGCCAAGGATAACAGGCCAAAAAGGACAGGCAATAACAGACACACACACACACGCACACACGTACATTAAAATGGTGGCATTACATACACACAGAGAGCGTGTGTGAGTGAGATAGAAAAAGAAAAAGAGAGAGACAGGCTGACAGACACTGAATTCTCTCTGCTTATTGTGGTCGACGCTCAGGAAGTGTACGAAATGATATAAATAAATAAACAAACTACAAGATAAAGCTATTTGCAATTTGATTGTCAATTTTCATGAGGATGCCAAGGACATTTCCGCCGTAAATGAAACTTTTTCATATGCGTCGTTCTTTCATTCGCTCCACTTTCCGCAAATGTCAATAGTTCAGTCATTTACTCATTGATGCAGTCAATCAAATTCCATGAGTAATTCTTGTTAGCCAAAACTTTTGCCTACTTGACTGCCATCTTAACTGTCAATTTTCATTTAGATTTTCTACCTGATTGCCTCTAAATGGCATATCGTATACAGTGGCTTGTCCTTCAACGTCTCTGACATGTCAGAACGCATCGAAGTCTTTAATTGCATATTTCAGTTATGGAGCCCCACAACAGCAATTTCGTAGTTTCAAATGCTTGCCAACGATTTTCCACACAATTAAAAACTGGCGTCAAATTATGGTGCACTTAATCCAACAAGCCATTCCCCATTCCCTCTCGCTTCTCGTGCAAATGGGGCCAACTTCAAAAGCTCGTCCCAACCCAGTAGAAAAAAAACCTAATTAAAAAGCGCTTAATGCTAAAAAAAACTCTGTGTACTGGGCGTGTGCTAATTTCATAATCCAAATAAAGTTTCAATTAATTTGGCCAGCACAGCATTACATTTTTGTTTTTTATATCTTATAAAAAAAACCTCTTTACGAGGTAAAAGTCTAGTGACGAAAACAGTTATATGCCCCAAAATTTCTGATATCCAATTTTGTGACGAATAACATTAAGTTTGACATATAAATTATTTTAAAAAAAATTTTGGCACTCGGCACATTGCGCTAAAATGTCTCAATTCTTCATACCAAATAAAAACCACTGTTTTGCGCAGTGCCGAATGCAAAAATTTTTTTTAAAATAATTTATATGTCAAACTTAATGTTATTCGTCACAAAATTGGATATCAGAAATTTTGGGGCATATAACTGTTTTCGTCACTAGACTTTTACCTCGTAAAGAGGTTTTTTTTATAAGATATCAGAAATTTTTGAATAAGACATCAGAAATTTTGAAATTGAATTTTTTTTTTGGACAGTATATCTTTATCAACTTTGTTTATTTTTTGTACAAGCTGAAACAAACTGTCTGGCAACACTGGTTCCCTTTACAAACACACATGCCAAGCGCAAAAGCTAGTAGCACTCTTAAACTCTGGCTGCTATGACACTTTGCTGCTGCTGTATGCATGCTACTGCATATGCACATGCAGAAGTGTAAAGGTAAAAGGTATATTCAGTTAACAGGTAATATCTTGCCCAAACGAAATTTGACGGCTATGTGTTATATGTCAAAAACGTGAAATTGAATTGTCTACAACAAATAACATATTTAAAAGTCATTTGAAACGTAGATTTTTCTTAAATCGCCGAAATGTGGGAAAAAAACCTTCTTTCACCTGAAGCTTTTTACCTGTGCTTTTAAGCAAAAAAGTTTACAGCTAGGCTTAAAGCCCTTCAAACACCTTTCTAACGATATATAGATCAAATCTGTAGCTTCTATTGTTTGGAAGCTGTGGTTTTTGGCGATTTACATGCACATGTACATACTGCATATGTACTAGTCCATGCAGTAGTGTAAAGGTAAAAAGTATATTCAGTTAATAAGTAATATCTTCCAAACCCATCGGTAAAATTTTTTCTATCATATATCAAAAAACGCGAAATTTTATACACTACAACATATTGAAAGCTAAAAAAAATCGTTAGCGTCGTTTTCTCAAAAACCGCCAAAATGTGGGACAAAATATCTTATTTCACCTGTTGCTTTTTACCTATGCACTTTAGAAAAAAAGTTTAAAGGTCTGCCTAAAAGCCCTTCAAAATACCTTTCCAACGATATATAGATCACGTCTGTAGCTCATATCGTTTGGATGCTATAGGGGTTTAAATTTTAGCGGTTTTTAGCGATTTCCCGCTAAACTAGCTTTTTTTCGAAAAAGTCGTAGAACAAACGTTTCTAGATTTTTGATCGGGAACAAGTCCTCATTCAAACTTTTAAGCTAAATCAACGCTTTGATACTAACAAACAGACAAACAAACAAACAAACAAACAAACAAACAAACAAACAAACAAACAAACAAACAAACAAACAAACAAACAAACAAACAGACAAACAAACAAACAAACAGACTGACTTTTCATCTCGTTTTGAAATGGGCACCAAAAATTTCAAAATTAATTATCTTCTGAACCAGTGATCGGATTTTGATGATCAAGGTGTCATTCGACGCGTATTTTTGATAAGAATAGTAAAAAATTAAAATAAAAATCGAAAAGGCTCCAACGGCCCCATTTGCTCCAATAATTTAAAATTTTCCCCTCCCACTAACACCTGTTTATCTCACGAACCAGGTAAGTTTCCAAAAGTCTTAGTATGCACATTTGTAAGTAAAATTGATACCTTTCGATCGGTACATAACTCGACCCGATCAGACAGTCATAGCAAATTTTCCATTCTTCCTGTGTATATATGCTAGTCGCCTTCGCACCCTTCGTGCTGCTTTCGTCACTAGCGCGGACTGCCGTCCGCAGTGATTTTCGTTTTTTTTTTTAATGAAAATGAAAGAAAATTTGTAGCAACCCGCGACCAAATTGTTTGGGAAATTATTCAGAAAATTTTCAGCTTGAATGGTTGAGTAATTATGAGTTGAGTTCGGTTGAGTTTAGCTGCGGTTTTCCCGCTTCATTGTGGGTTCTGAGGAGCGTTAAAATTTTTCGCTTTCCTCTAACTGTTTTCACGTGAAGCTGACCGGATGAGAATGGCGCCAAGTGCAAAATTATAAATAGCTAAGCTGATTAAGCGCAATCTAAGTGTAGGCCTTCAAGTGGACCTTTAGAACATGGCCAAAAAGTGGAATTTTAACTGGTAATATTAAACAAGTAAAAGTTAAAAAGTACGATTTAGCCATATACGTCTGTATAGGCGCCTAGATCTCCCCAGCAAACAATTGGGCGATTGTACACTCGCCCATCGCCGAAAAGAGTCTTCTGCGAGTCGCGCAGGAGATTAATAGATGATGAATCTTCCAGGCGATTGTTTAGCGATAGAAATCTTCCACGCGATTTTTTAGCGATACCAAAAACACCAAAATGAGCTCCACGCCTATAGCAATTTAATTCACATTTTTTGTAGTTCGCAAAAGTGTTGGTCCCGTAGCTCACTAGTTAGAGTTGCCGACCCGAACATTAAAGTTTGAGGTTCGATTCCCCTGATGTGATTAAACCGTTGTTACATAATCTGCTTCTAAAAATTCGTGGACCAACATAAAAAAAAAAATAAATAAAAAAAAACAAAAAAAAAAAAAAAACTTTTTTTGTATGTTAGAAAGTGAGCCACTTCCGCGACTCTTCTGCTACTCTCCTAAGAAGTGTCGCGGAAGTGGCTCACTCTCTAACAAAAGGAGATCAAAAAGCGATGAAAAGGCGATGTCGCCTCAAACTTCTAGGCGACTCGCCTGAGACTCTCTGGCGATTAAAAATGTTTGCTGGGTCAGAGACTATAAGAGCTAGGCAAACCGAATTTGGCATCCAGACTTCTAAAATCCCAAGAAGATGTGTTGGTAATTAACGTTGTCTTTTATTATAATTTTTTATACTACTAAATCGCAACAAGATCGAAGAATGACCAATCAGAACGGAAGTAAAGGCAGATTTATGTTTTAAGCAATGTAAGTGCTTAAAAGCATGCAATAAAAACATTTAAAATCTATTTAAATAAGTATCGGGTATCCCATTGTCGGGAGCTCGACTATAGCCTTTAGAACTTGTTTTTAATTTTAATTTTCGCATAAAAATAATATTTTGAATTTAGTTAGATCAATTTGTAATATATGTCGATATGACACTATATCAGCGCACAACAACACACAAGCCTAATATCATCTATGAGACGCTAGAACTAGTTGAGAATTCAAAGTTGAGTCAAAAGTGACAAAATAGCTGTAAGGGTGATCAAACCAATTGTGAGCTGTTGTTGTTGTGTTGAAGGCGTCGTTTTAGTATGCAGTTAAAGATATACTTAAATTAAAGTACATTCGCCTTTAGAATATTCTTAGGGAAAATCTAGACCATCGAAGGGGGGAGTAGTCCAGATAGATAACATATATTGAATGTTAAGGCCTTTTATATTTATAACCATTTCTCACATTTATCATAATTCTCAGTATCTCATCTCTGTCTCTGTCTCTGCAATTGCTACGCTTCATTAAAAGGTACTTGAAATTTAAATACGCCCATAAAAACAATGCAAAAGCGGGAAATGTTCAAACAAATGATGGCCTTTTCAACCCGCCAATTGTCAACTCATCTGGCGAGGCATTAACCCCATTGACACCGGCATGGAAAAAAACCAGCCCAGACTGAGTCGCAGCAAAAAATTGTTTGGCAGCAAAAATTATAAACCACTCGAGCATATTTTGCAAGTCCCCAAACTCCGCACTGAGGGGAGGAGGTCCTAGGTCCTTGTCAGCCTTTCATATGGATGGCCATTTTTTGTTGTCGTTGTTATTATTATTGCTGTTGTTATACGCTTACCATTTTTCATGAGCGGCCGAAAAAGTTGAAACGGAAATGCGACCATACAAGCGGATATGAGACAGACGAGCGATGGGACGAACGGATGGACGGATGGACGGATGGACGGACGGGGAATACATATAGATGCGATATATTACCGAGACCGCGTCGCGTCAACCTATAAATAAAAGAAATTCTACCCGAAATTCCCAATTCCTGCCTGCCATGAAGTGTGCAACATTTGTAACGAAGGATTCGACTCGACTCTGACTTCGGTTTCGGTTTGAAGGAGTTTTCTCGACATTTTTGCTGTATTTTTTGGTATTTTGCTGCGTATTTGGTTATTAACGGACGAATAGAAGTAAATATATGAGCGTACTTTTTGGCTGGCAGTCAAAGCGCAGTCAGCGACCGGAAGCAAGTGAAATTATATTTAAACGGCTTGATGTCTGACATAAAATAAAAGAGAGAGACAGAGAGAGAGAGAGTAATAGAGAGTGGGACAGATACATACTGTGTGTGGGGGTTGCAGCCTGGGAATGTGACGTTTTAATGTGAAACAAAAGCTCAGAAAAACGTCAGCCAACTATGAAGTTGAGGCAGGGGAAATGCGCTTTAAATGTCAGCCATTTATTAAGCCCCGTCCACAGGGGGCGAACGGACGGCAGACGAGCAAATGGCAAATGGCAAACGGCAAACGTCAGAGTCGCTTGGCCAAGTCACTCAGACAGTCAGAGTTGAATGCGCAGACAGTCGAGACAGTTATCCTGGTCCAGCCCGATTCTGGCCTGTGGTCACTGAGATATGAACGACTGAACGATTCTTGTGTGAGGACTTAAGCTTTAAGCTCTGGTCATACTCCAGGTAATAGGGTAATAACTAGTAACTACATCTAATAGTTTTAGGGCTGACAATGTATCTTCGTAGTCAAAAATAAAAAATAAATTGTATAATAAAAGTACTGTATGTATTCAATAATATTCTAAATAGTTTTTAATTTTTAATTTTTAAATTTAAATTTAAATTATTTTAAATAGAATTTAATTAAAATTAATTTTTTAATAAGAAAACAGTATTATAAATTAGCCGTAGAATTAAAACCTTTGGTTCAGTATATATCAAAATATTATAGATACTTTTCTCACTAAATGTGCAATGCATGACATTTTCGATTTCATAAGGTATATAGACTTTTCTGTCTGTCTTGCATTTATAAACCTCCACGACACAGAGTTAATGAACTTTAATTGTTCACATAAAGGACAGATTATAGATAAAAATCAATTGAAAAGAAAAAAAAAATTATAAAACTCTTTTGCCTTAAGAGATTTACACATACAGAATTTCGTGCTGCAAACAGACAAACAATCCGTGCTCTTTCGCCACTGTTCCAGCAATTTATATTTATAAACCACAAAATATTGCAGATACTGTTACCACACTGTCTACCCCTTTTTCAACTCCCCTCCCCCCTCTTCTACTTATTTGGTACACGCAAAAATACAAACATTAAAAGTCCATTACCATTGCATACTTTGCAACAGTGCGAGACGTTGACATTTTTTGGAATACATTTATTTGGCAATTTCGTTTGTGACGTTATGAGAAGGGGAGGTGCGATGGGGTAGAAGGAAGGGGGCCCGCTGTGGAGCCGAGGACCCCTCAACTCAAATCAGACCGCCGTTTATTGTGAGGGAGGCAACTGAAATAATACGTATACGTCATGTCTGTCGTGCATATGTGCCCAAATAAATGAAATGCATTTTCTTTTTTGTGTCCAACAAAACGGAAATAGAGCTATATTGGCGCCTCTGACATCCGGTATTCCGGTATTCCGGCATGACAGCATTTTGTTGCTCCCCGCCACCAAAAAACAAAAAGAAGTGGCAACAAATCGAACCCGCAGCTGTATTAATTGTTTTGACTAGTTTCGCGATGTTGTGTTCGACCATTTTGATAGCTGGCCAACCGCCTCAGTTAAATGATATTTCATTTGAATTTTGCATTTCACTAGAATAAACTAACTAAATGTGTTTTCTATTTATTTTATTTTTTTTCTCCATTTATTTTCCAGCCCGCACTTTTAGGCAAATTAGCAACAAAAATTTACACACAGAAATAAATATTTGTGGAGCTGTTTTAACTGAGTTTTCTCCCGCTCCATACACAAAATGAAATGCAAATGAATTTAATTGAAACTATTTTCGCCACTTTTTTCATAACTACTTAGTAGCAAGAGCTTTCAGTTGATGAATGCATATACCATGTGAAACTGACCAAACGGGTTATGACAAACTCGTTGAAGAGCCCGTAAAAAGTTTAAGAACTTTTCATGCCTTTGTTTTTTTTTGTTAAGAAATCTTTTACATAGTCTTTGAATTAACAATATTGACCCGAATTAATAGGGCATTTACTATTCTAGTAATTTCTATTCTAAAAATCATACTTGTTTTCAATTAATTGCACTTGAAAAGCAATCAAATTAGCCAAACTTTCTTTCTTTCTTTTTAAATGCAATCCATTGGCAGACTATTCAAGGAAATTTCATTAATTTAAACTCTACATTTTAGAGTTTTCTTTTCGAACATTTGATGTCGAGCATATTTTAAGGTTTATTGACCTTTTCTACAGCTTGAGTCACAAAGGACTTGCATTTTAAAACGGCAGCAAAGGCAGCCGCATTCGACTAGCTTTTAATGCTTGTCCAGAAATTAGTATACATTTTAAATGCTCTCACTCTCTGCCTCTCTCTCTCTCTCAACAACAAAGCAACAACCGGACGATTTGCGTGGGCGACCCAACGCTGATTATGATGACGACCTGGGCACATTAATGCTGATGATGTTGCCGCTAAGTAGCACTCCCAGAACCCATTCTCATTCGTATTCCCATTCTCATTCCCATTGCTAGAAAACCCGCAGTAGGTAAACAAATATGGTTTCAACTGGAAAAAGCTGATACAGCAAGTGAGAGCGAAAAAGAGAGAGAGAGAGAGTGCGAAAGATACAGAGGAAATTCGTTACAGCTCAAAAAAGTCTCAGCGGTTGCCAGGACAACAACAACAACAAGAACAACAACAGCTCTGTAGCTGTCTCTTTCATTGATGTTGTCTCACTCACTTGGCTTTGCAATTAAATATGCACATTCTCATTAAAAGTTTGCGCCATTAATAAACGCCAACAGGGATGTAATTTAATACGGTTAAAAAGTACGACACGTGGAAACCCAGAAAGCAAGAAGACATGCACACTAAAGCAGAGATACGTGTAGGTGTATAAAGTAGGAGTAGGAGTAGGAAAGGGAGTTGGAGTTGGAGTGGGAGTGAGAGGGAGAGTGAAGCACCCTACATACACACACAGACTGCATTACATTTAACATGCAGCCCTTGGAGAGTTGCCTTAACGCTCCCAAACAAAGCTCATAAAATTTGCAAATGTAAATAATTTTCTTAACGAAATTTTCACGTTACTCGCTTTTTGCTACTTACTTTGTCCTCGACCACATTAAAGCTATGCCAGAATACACTGCGCAAATTTGTCAACTGACAGGACAATACACTCAGACTCTCAGACATGGCACATATGGCTAGTGGCCTGCTTAGACTCATCTACCCGCTTCCCCTTTTGTGCCCCCGTCTCCTTCTGACGCTCACAATCTACAACATTCCAGGCATAAATAATAAATAATTGAAAATGTCTCACGGGAATTCTTTGACTCGTCTTCGCTTCGTGTGAACTCTGGCAGCCAACAATTTGGCCTTAATATTAGAGCAGACCAGCCAATGACTTTGACTTGGCTATAATCTAGCCTGGGCATATTGGCTTAGTTAATCTATTTGTGTCTGTTTTGCATGCATCCCAAATTCTTTGCATTTTTGTTTTTAATTTTTATTTGGCAAAATTCTAATTAATATTTCTGACATAATAAAAACTCTTAATTAAACATATTTTATTTATAACAATGAAGTTGATTAAATTTCAAGAGCAAGTTTAAAGTTAATTCTTTCTTGATCTAATAAACTAGTAATAATCCAAAGCTTAAGTCAATGCTCTAATAACTTGTAGTAATTTCTATATTGTGTGAATTGTTAATCTAAAATTCTAGATGTTAAAAATACAGTTGTGAAAGTAGAGGGTTAAATAACCGTCACAATTCATTCTTCAGACCTACGGAAATATTCCTATACAATAAATTGGCAGATTTTAGTGAAAAATGATCTGGTCTCTATTTTATGTTTTTAATTTATTGTATCATTACACAACAAATTAAAGCATTCTACATATTCAGATCATTTTATTAAAATAAAATTTCATTTATTTGAAAGTAACAATTAATTGGATTTGGTAAATTCACATATGTTCAGATCTATACATTTTTTGAAACAATAAATTGAACCGAATTGTGTGTTGAATTATTCCCTTTCACAGTCAATCCTGAATTTATTGTGTTTCAACAATATTATTTTTTATATCTACAAGAAGTCAGCAAGCGTATTTCGTAGCTCGATAACATTTTCGTCACTTTCTAACTAGTTTCTTGTAGAATCACATTAATTGCATACAACTAGGCGCTGTGGCAGAACGTTGACAGGCTGAGAGTCTTGACTGTCGTTTTCTTGGGCCAATTCCGGCGGGAAATTAAAGTAAGAGTTTACGCTTTTTTAGCCACAAACACACACGCACTTCTGCCACGCCCACAACAAAGTTGCGAAGATGCAGAGAAGGGGAGAAGACGAGGACGAAGAGGAAGACGAGGAAGAGGTAGAAGAGGCAACTGTAGCAACATGAAATTGTTGCTCATTATGTATTTATGTCAATTTCTGGGTCGCTCTTAAGTGTGTATATGTCTGTGTGTGTATGTGTGTGTGTGTGTGGTGTGCCGCAATAACATGTAAAACCTTTTTGGGCCTACAGTCTTCTTACACAGATCCACCTGGCCAACATTTAATGACTTTGGCTTGCTCTCTTTTGGGACGCATTTAGCGTGTAAATTTCGCTGTACATTTTCGCCGTTACATTTTTACTCCTTCAGCAATCGTAAAGGTGTGCGAGTGTATGTGAGTGTGTGTGTGCATATTTCAGTTATTTTTATTTCAGCGTTACTTTTTATACACACACACATCGGCATAAGTACACATATGTATATATATGAGCACGTTTGTTTGTCGTTTTTATGTTTTCATGTGTTTGGGCATTCAATGCCGGGGGAGAAAACCTTTATGGAAGTGGTGTAAAGGGGCCAGCGGGAAGCGGGAACTGGAGCGGGATCAACAGCAGAAGCAGGAGCAGGAGCAGGAGGTGCAGTGGTAAAGTTTTTGCGAGTCCTGCGAATTGCAAAGGGATTTGCTTTGTGACTCTCAAATGCTGATGACTCGGCTGAGAGATAAAAATACTTTTATATGGTTATCATACAACGCATAAGTCATAAAGCATCAAATTCGAGTATGCGAAAAACTCAAGTCGAAGAGTATGAAATCAAAAGTAAGTAAAAGGAGAAATACTCTCACAACACAATCACTTTCTTTTGATCAATCTCAGCAGCGAAATATAAACCCAATTTTAGAGTAACTTGCATAAATTCAGTGTTAATAATTGTGATGAACTCTTTAATTATACGAGTAAAACAAATAAAAGGTTTTTTTTTCTAAAAAAATTGTCAATTTTAAAGATAATTGCACTGAGAACGTAAATTTTGGGTTAAAAAACTAAAAATGATTTAAAAACCAAAATGCGTTGGAAATGAATTCGATTTTCATAATTATTAAATTACCATATATAAAAATAAATCTTTGCAATATACAATTAATATTCTTTTTAAAGCATTTATAATTTTATATTAATATTTTTATTGAATGTATAAACAATATATATTGAATTAAAACTTACATTCATAGAATTTTGGTTATATTTGAAAGCAGAAATGCAATTTATTTCTAATTTCTAATCGAGATGTTGGATTGTGAACTCTGCAGCTATTCATAGAGAATGTCAGATGCTAATGCTTATGTTAGTTGTTGTTTTTGGTTAAATTTATCAGTCGGTAATTTAATATTATGCGTGCCTGGCATTGTAGTTTGGCATGCATTAGCTAAACTGGCTGCTTCGAAGAAGCTGATAAATAATTTAAAAGAAAGCAAAAACTAAACACACGAAGCGACGGTAAACTTGGAGCTGAACCTGGCAGACGTAGCCGGAAGGAAGGAAGAGACGTTGAGACGCATGGGTTTGTCTTGTGATGAAATAAATTTACTTGCATGCCACATACACAGAGCACACACACACACGAGAAATACATATACACACATGCAGTCGAATGCACTCTGCTAACTAAATTTAACGCTGCGTACGCGACTCAGTGGAGTGCAAAAGGCATTGGACTGACTTGGACTGACTTATGGCAAGATAAGCAGCCGAGTTTGAGTTACAGGTTAATTTATTATTGAAACTAATGTTGGCAGTCCAATGGGGTTTCAACTCAGGTCGCAGTTGGGGGTTGTCATTGCAGGTGCCATGCTGACGTCGCCGGTTTGGTGAGTCAGTTCCCTATGAAGGCGGCCTATACTGAGTTTGAGGCGCAAATTATGAAATTCAACTTGACAAATGTCAGTGACATTAATTAAATGTTGAGATATGGCAGCAGCAGCAGTAGCAGCAGCAGACGAAAGGAAAGGGGCTGTCTCCAAGGGTTGCTCTCATTTTGGGAGGAGTGTGAGAGACCGTTAACTAATCGGGCCAAAATGTCATTTATGAAAATCAATAAGTTGCTTGCAATTCAATTGCTAAGCACTTGTCAATTCAATTGAACTTAATTCATATTATTTGATCTAAAAGCTTTAAGACTGGCGATGCCTTAAATAAAATGCCAAATACATTTAAAGCTGCCCTTGTCGTCCATTTTTTATTTTATTTTTTTTTTCGCACACTTCGCCAACTTCCGCTTCCGGCGGCAAGCAAAGCAATGCAAACACAGCCCACGCTCTGTCTTTCCTCATGTTCCCTCTCTCTCTCTTCTTACTTCTCTCTTTCTAGCTCGCTTTTGCTCTCTGCGTATTTCCTTTTTTGTTTTTGCTGGCATAAAAATCATTAAACTGATTTATATTCCGTTTGATCCCCTCGTTTCCCTCGACTACGCGTCATGTGTGCGTCGTCCGTCCGTCGTTGAATTTTTGTTGTTGTTTCGCTTGTATACCCTGTGATACATGATTACATGGGGTAGCTCAACAATATGTTGTTTTTTGTTATAAATTACACATAAAACACAATATTTATTATTTGGTATTGTCATCTATCACGGTAATATTAACTACTTATTATATTTAATTAAAGCTAAACAATTTCAAAGTTTCTTTTATTTATTTTTTTTGTTACATATATTTGATTACACATTTCTTCAGTCTTTCTTAGTACATTAAAAAAAAAATAATTGATTTCATTAATTATAATAAATTATTAACTTTAGTTTACACTTTTTATTTAAAGTTTTAATGCATTTTAAAATCTGATTTATAATTTTTTTTCCCTATATATTTATTTTCGAGAGTATCCCTTAGTTATGCCTCTTACATTTGAGCACTCGTACATGTTTCTTCGTTTCGTGGCCATGCTTGAGCTTGAGTTCAAGTTTGATAAAAGGGTCGCCCGACAGACCATGCCCATTCCCAGTTGCAGAACCCATACGAAATTCGATAATTCAAGTCAATTTCGCATGTGTCGGGGTCGCTCAAGGGTTAAGTGATTTCTTTTGTTTCTCTTTTTTCTACTCCTTTTTATCGAATGCATTTAGTCAAGTGTAAAATAAAGTCGCATAAATAAGCACAACTTGCTGGAAAGAACATGAAAAATTTAAAGTTCCTTTTGCATTTAAAATTTTTAACTATTGATTTTGATAAAAAGTAAGCCCATCATCATCTCTCTCTCTTTTTCCGTTTATCTGATTTTTTTACAACGTTTCTTTCTCTTTCTATGTCCATGGTTTTTGGCTAATACGCTGCAGGCGGTCACCAATATCAAAAAAATGTTGACCCAAAATGTTTGCACAGTTGTTGCCTTCAGTTGGGTTACCCAACTAACCAACCGACCCTCTTTCCCCTTTTTCCCCCCTTCGAGCCCCGATCCCCAATTAACCGTTCAGTTCGGGCCAACCACCTTGAAAGGGTTGTCGTTACAGAAATTCAATTCAATTCAATTTCGTTGAAATGTTTTATTATATGGATTTTGTTGTTGTCGTTGTTGCCTGATTTTAATGTAATTGCCGGTAATAGCAAACACTTTTTATGGCCTAACAAGTTGTTGCTGCTATTGTTGTTATTGCTGTCATTGTCAATGTTGTTGCTGTGGCCGCGCTTAATGTGTGTTTGATAAATTTTCTATCCAAAATGAATTCTAATTTGAAATTAATTTTCATGTTTTTCTACCTGTTTGGATATTGATATTATTTTATACAAGGGATAAACAGCCATAAGACAAGTAAGGTTGAATGAAAACATCATTTGTGTTATGTGTCAATTTAAATAATTTTAAAATACTCTTTCTGATTTTTTAGTGCGTTATTAGATAGTGCATAAGTATAGAAGAACCCGAAAAAATTTAAAATGAAATTTGTTTCATTCTCATTTTTATTTTTATTTGCTTGAACAATATCCGAAATGTCTCCTTACTTCCACGAAATAATTTCAAACATGAGTACAAATATCAATCTTGGGAGATTTTCCGCTTTCAATTGTCGCACAAATGATTTTACAAGTTAATAATATAATGTTTTATAACGAAAAGAGTGATGACGAATTGCACAGCGAATGCCAAAATAAAAACGCAATTAAAAAGCAAATGTGTTTACAGTCGAAGTGCGAATACTCTTCCATTGCTGAAACATTCGGTAGACTGTGGTTTAAAATTTGTAGCTATTTTGTTAAGTATTCGCATGACTTGTGTAATGCTTTCCGTTTCCGTCAAGTTGATGGCAATCAAGCCTCGTCTTTGATAATTGTTTTTGATGTGGCATGAAAGCACGTCATGGCAAGAGGTTCCAAGAGGCCCCAAGAGGCCCCAAGAGACCCCAAGAGACCCAAGAGACTCTCGCACACGCACGCCTCTTGTCACGGAAACCACAAGGTTTCGATATGCCCGCCCCACTAAAACTAGACTGTGCGATTTCTTATCAATTTAATTGTAATTACAAACTACTACGCGTCTACTATCAAATGTACAACATCTGCTTCATTGATTCTTATCACGGGGATTCAAGAAAATACCCAAAAACATGTGCTGCGACATGCCTCGACAATTTTATCAATGGTACATAAACCCCAACAAATTTCACCAGGTCATTGGATCGCATTGCTGATTAATGCATTAGGGAAATTTATAAAAGAATGATTCTTATTGACCATGGCCATAGTTATTATTTAAATTAAAGAGAATTAAAATTTTCATTAAAACTATACAAGTCTCTAGCAATCTAATGTTCTTTAAATAAACTGTGATTACTTAAAACTGTCAAACTATTTGTTGGGAAATTGGATAAAATTATAAATGAGAGTAAGCAAAAATGGTTTTTAAATTCCGTAAAAAGCAATTAAAAAGACATTTAAGCATTGGCTTATTTATTCTAAATAACAAACCAATACTTAAAAACTCTATTGAATATTAAAATAAACTAATGGATTTTTGGGACTTCGAAACTTCTGTTTTCAAAAGCCAATATCATCAAAATCTCTGGAGATTTGTTGAACATAGCTGATCAATTTTATTTTAAATTTTACAGGATAAATACTCAAGATTATTATGAATACTTTGGGTGTTAGTTACTTGCTTTGTTTGATAAGTTTCATTGGCAATGCGATGACAGGTTCAGGGCTTTCAGTCTGACCACTGCCCAATAGCGAAATGGACAGCAAACAAGTTCAATTTGAATTGTAGTTGCTGTGTGTGTATGGTAGACATCCAATTAATTAAACAATTGCAAGTTCCTTTGACAAATTAACGTCACCAAGCAATGACCACACATTCGCACACAGAAAATAGAGGAGAGTGGAATACGCACAATGGGATTTAATGTGTGTTGCCTGGGAGGCAGAAAGCACCGCAGAATTGCCAAGTTACGTTTGTTACATTTCCAAGTGCAAACAATTAAATAAATTGAACAGAATGAAGGGAAGAGCACTTTTGTTATCGATAAGAGATACCAAATGGTCCGACATCAAACACTGTCAAGGCACTTACCGCACAGCTTCCCGAGGAGCATTCAATATCAAGGTAACACCTAACAGATATCTGTCGATATCGACGAGGCGATAAGGCACCAAAGAACAACAACCATGTACCAAAGATGCGAATCGCACCACCTGACGCTACCATATAAAAGCGGTTGCCAATGGAAGCAATTTCATTTGTGTAAAGCATCTGTGCCTCGTTTGCTACCAGTAACCATACAATACCAACACAAGAGGAATAGCTGAAATACACTCCACGATGAGAGCTTATTACGGTATGAACAGACGAACGTTACCAGCCGCTGACAGGACTAACCCTTAACCCTTCCTCCTTGCAGTCCTTGCCTGCCTGGCCGCTCTGATCGCCGCCAGTGGCGCCGCCAACCTGAGACCCTCGATTAACCCCGTGAACAACCAGCTGTACCGCCGTTTTGTCTGCGCCAATAAAGATGACGGCTTCCGCGCTCTTGTGCCCGGCAGCTGCTCCAAGTTCTACGAGTGCCAGAGTCGTATGGCCATTGAGACCGTGTGCGCCCACTTCTTTGATGCGAGGGTCAAGGAATGTGTCGACTACGACACCGGTTGCGTTGTGGTCCAGCAAACTGCAGCTCTGGCTGCTGTCGGTGGTGGTGGTAACTCTGCTGCTCCCTGCGGTGAAACCGTAACCACCATATGTCCAGAAACAACAACTGCGTGCGGTCCAGCAACAACAACCGTTTGTGCTCCAGACACAACAACCGTTTGTGCACCAGCGACAACAACCACTTGCACAACCACTACTTGCACTCCCAAAACAACAACCACATGCACAACAACCACATGCACTCCAAAAACAACAACCACATGTACAACCACTACTTGCACCCCAGCAACAACAACCACATGTACAACAACCACATGCACTCCAAAAACAACAACCACATGTACTACAACCACTTGCACCCCAGCAACCACACGCACAACAACCACATGCCCTCCGAGTACAACAACAACCACAACCACTACTAAAACAACCACATGCCCTCCTAGTACAACAACAACCACAACCACTACTAAAACAACCACATGCCCTCCTAGTACAACAACAACCACAACCACTACTAAAACAACCACATGCCCTCCTAGTACAACAACAACCACAACCACTACTAAAACAACCACATGCCCTCCTAGTACAACAACAACCACAACCACTACTAAAACAACCACATGCCCTCCTAGTACAACAACAACCACAACCACTACTAAAACAACCACATGTCCACCCAGTACAACAACAACGACAACCACTAGTAAAACAACCACATGCCCTGTTAGTACAACAACCACGACAACCACTACTAAAACAACCACATGCCCTCCTAGTACAACAACAACCACAACCACTACTAAAACAACCACATGCCCTCCCAGTACAACAACAACCACAACCACTACTAAAACAACCACATGCACAACAACCACTTGTACACCCAAAACAACAACCACATGCACAACCACTACTTGCACCCCAGCAACAACAACCACATGTACAACAACAACATGCACTCCCAAAACAACAACCACATGTACAACAACAACATGCACTCCCAAAACAACAACCACATGCACAACAACCACTTGCACACCCAAAACAACAACCACATGCACAACAACCACATGCACTCCCGTAACAACACCTTGTGCTCCAACAACAACACCTTGTGCCCCAACAACACCTTGTGCTCCAACAACACCTTGTCCTCCAACAACCCCATGCGGTCCAACAACAACATCGTGTGCTCCAGCTGTAACCACTAAGTGCGCTCCAACCTCAGGAAAGGTAGTGCCCGCGTCCCTCAGCGTGAGGCCTTTCGTAAGACCAAGTGCTCCATTGCCCGAGGTGCTCAGCCAACCCAAGCCGATGGCCTCCGCATCCAGTGGACTGAACATGGATCTGCTCAAGAGCTACGTGTGCCACAACAAGCCCGATGGATTCATGATGGCCTCCCTCACGAGCTGCAACAACTACTACATCTGTCGCTATGGAATGCCCCTGCAAGTTAGTTGCGGCAACTTGTACTTCAACGCCCTGAAGGGCATCTGCGATCTGGCCGAGAATACACGTTGTGTGCAGCCACATGCTTAGAGGAGTCACCCGACACAGCGCAGGAGAAAATCAATGACTTAATCCACCAGATTGCATCTTAATTAATTAATTACACGCTCCACCAGAGCTCAATTTATTGATGTAAAGTTGAATTAGAGAAAGGCAAATGCTAATACAGGCTATAAAAATCAATTTACTTTGTCTATTCAATTTGCTAAAGGAACTTTCTTTCTCTTGCCCGCATTTAGTTGTTCATAGAAACATTTTAGCTCATTTTATAATTTTTTTCAGATATATATAACTCATTAAGAGAGGTTTATAAATTTGTTTGAGCAGGACGATCGATGCAGCCTTTTCGTTTGGTTGTTCTCAGCATCAATTTAACCACGTTTCAAAGCCAGCTTCTAGAGAAAGATTAAAATAATTTACCTTGCTACGAAAATTTCTTTTGAATTAAACTAAATTCAGTTTATAGGCAAAATTTCAAAGCATACTTCTGCGAGCGAGTTAAATTAATTTACATTGCATCCTAAAAGCATGCTACACAAAATACTTTCAAGTTAAACTAAATGCAGCAGTTGATTAGTAACTGATTTAAGGATATTGGTGGTCTTCAGCAGGAAGAACGACTCAACAGTTACAGGGAACATGAAAGTTTATAAGCTTTAGTTTCATTTCAACTATAATCATATTGTTTTAGATTGTTTTACTTCAATTGCAGTGAAAATTGGCCTTGTTGTGAGGCAAGTGCCTAAGAGGCGGCATTTCAGTGTGACGCAGGGGGAAAAAGGGATGCCATATTATTACAGTGTCCCCATTCGAAAAGTGGCTCGTCAGGGCAAATTACGACACACTCATAAGTGTGTGTGTGTGTGTGTGTTTATGTGTGACGAAGCTATGGGTTCGAAACGGACAGAGGAGGGGGAGGACTTTTGATGTAGCATATTGCGCACTTGTTTCAAAGAAAGTCACAAAGTATTTAAGGTATTTAGTCTTTAAATGCGTGACACTCACACTCCCTCGTTGTTCCCCTCTCCTTGTTGCTGTCAAAGTGCCATTTAAGTGAAGCGCGCCCTTAGTTGGGCTTTACAAAAATGGCATAAGGGGATTTGGTTGACCAGCAAAAAGAGCAACAACAACAACAATGACTTCCAAAACTGACCGCAATGCGCTTTTAGGCTTATTGAAGGGCGACTGGCAGACTGTCCATTACTTTATGGGGTTAGTTGCGGCCAAGGATTGTGTATTAACGGCTTAGTCAACATGTTTTGGCCATAAAAGTGGCTAACAGAGCAAATGAAGACGCGACGGGCGTTGCCAACTTTGTCGGCGTTATCGTAACTTTGTGACTGTTTAACAAAATAATTAAATAAGCAAGAGACAAACACACATACACAAGCACACACACATACTCATATGCCACGCCCACATACTGCGATAACGTTACTTTTATGTTAATTTCGAAGAAGGAGAAAACTTTTGCTAGCGGAAACTGTGAAAGGGTTTCGCAAGGCTCAAAAATTACAACAGAAATAAATAACGTGACACAGCATGAAAATTGCCAACGAATTGGAGAGGGAACGGACGGAGGGAGGGAGGGAGGAAAGAAGCGAGGTGACATTAAGCGCAACAGGAATGTGAACAGCAAAAGGCTAAAAAGTAAAACCAACACACGCACACAAACGCAAACATAAACAGAAAAGACTTTCATGACTTTCAGTTTCTTTACTCGTGTTCTTCACGCTGACATTTAAGGCCGCCAGCCATTTGCCGCGACATGTTGCCAAGTGCCAAAGGCGTGCCAAAAGAGGCTGAGGCTGAGGGGAGGGGGTAGAGAATAGGCTGGTAAACAAGGTAAGTTAGCATGTATCAAGCTTAGGTCCTGAACAAGCTCCAAAGCAGACAGCAATTGGTAGGCGGGTTGAGAAATCAAAGAATTCAAGTTGCTTAAAGACAATACAATTTTATTGGTGTTGCTCTTACGTCATAGTTACAGAAATTGTTAAGATTTGATATCTGTAGCATCGATCCATATGACATCTGCACGTCTAAAGAGTAATCTGTAAGTAGCATTTCATTAATAAACATTCAGGTTGCATGCTGAGGATATTGCAAATTTTTATAGCATACTTTTGAGAGTCGAACGGGTATCGAGAGAGCGAGCGAGAAAGGATGAGGCAAAGTGGCATAAAGCAAAGCACAATTACTGACACTGCAGGCGGCTTAACCGACGGCAAATTCTTATTGTCCCAAGCAGTCAAATAAACAATGAACACAAAAGCACGAAAAATTTCGTAATAAAATTCGCACACGCACACATGGAGTTTTTGGCGTTTGCCCCGCGCCCCTTTTAACTGGGTTTTCTTTGGCGCTTTTCACGTTGCCACCGACAACGGGGAAAATGAAATCGGCTTTACCTTTTGCACCTACGCTAGCGACATGAGTAAGGTAAGGAATTCAAATTACGAGTTTTGTTTACAATTGAGCCCCAGCCCCGAAAAATCGTCAACTCTTTGCACACGAGTTATTGAATTGCGCCATTTCCTTTCACCTTTCTCCTCTCACCTTTCTCTTCTATCCGCTTTCAGCCGCGATTGTAAAATGTTTTTATTGGCAACCCGCGCGCACTCTCTGCTTTGTTTCGGCTGTCAAGCAATTTTCAATATTCCTAGCCCTCGAAATGGCGCCGCAATCTGTTCAGCTCGGCTCAAGGCCAAACTGACGCCAGCTGGCAGCTTGAAAGCGAATACGGGAGAAGGAGCTTACCTTGTTGTTTGTTGGTTTGTTGCCTTGCCACAGAGCAAAACCCAATAATCCAAGATTCATGTAGACACGCAATCCCATCTATGTAGTTCCGGGAAGTTGTTTGAGGCATTTTGCACTGAGATGCAAGATTGCTCCTAATTTCTTTCCAAAGCTCAGCACGTATATAAGCCGAAGGGCCAACAGGCTGGACCCGAGGGACCACAGCCCCTTGGCCCGCAGCCACCACACGGACCACAGCCGCCACATGGTCCACAACCGCCACAGGGACCACAGCCACCAAAACATCCGCCCGCCCAGGGTCCACAAGCACCCCAAGGTCCGAAGCCATAGCTGCCACAGCCGAATCCACACATCTTGAGATACTTTTCCTTTGGTGCTGCAATTGATACCATATGGATATCTTATTCTACATGAATTTGCTGTATATATTCTCACCTGCACTTCACAGAAATAGGAACAACAGTATAAAATATTTATTTAGCCCAAAATGTTGCTGGAATTAATTTTGCTGCTTATTATAGCACTTTCAGCCGGATGTGATCTAGACAAAAGTACTATAAATTATGGCGTTCTATTTGGTTTTAAGTAGGGTACACACAGGATTTAAATAACCAGGCCTACTCATTGAAATTTATTTTAGAAGTACAGTGCAACATGAAATTGCAAAAATAATTGGAAAATTTGTGGATTAAGGTTACACATATGTATAAATTCTTAAACAATAAGCAAGAAGAAATTGAGTCGCTTGAGAAAAATCAACTCCAAAAGACAAAATTTCTTGGAAGTTTATTAATCCTTATTAGATGAGACTTAAATAATTTTATAAGATAAATGCCAACAATTAAATAACACAATTTCAGCAACTTTAGAAAGTGGAATGAACTTTTAGGCGGAAAATGGTCGAAAATTAAATTTTTTGGGGCAAAAAGATGTATAAGAAATGTCTGGTTAAGAGTGCTAATATCAGATACATATGTATAGCACTCAGTTCGTAGATTTATTCTGTGTTAGCTGTTCTGGCAGTATCTTTAAGCACAACTGTAAGCAGTACAGTTGCAATCTGAGCCGAGACAAGGGCAAAAGGGAATGGAGAAAAGGTATGCGAAAAGAAGTAGAGAAAGTACGGATAATTATTACACCTGGTGGAAGCTCGTTGCTAAGGGGTTTCCACTAGCTAACGGTGTCAGTTTTCAGTTCTCAGTTCGCAGCAGCTGCAGCAATTTTTACGACGTCATTAACCCAACAAGTAGCTTCCGCTGCAGCCGAGTTGGCGTCAGCCAGGCTAAACGGGTTAGCCAGACACTGAGTTGCACATTCCGGCAGCACTAGCAGCAACAACAACAACAACAGCAACAACAACAACAACAGCAACAATGGCGACAACAACAGAGGCAGACAGTTATGCACCTGCAAATATGCAATGCAAAATAGCTGCTGGCAAATTGTTTTGGGGCCAGAGACACATTTAACACAGCTCGTAATGCACTGCTCCGAATTGTTGAATGGAAGCTGCATCGGTAATACATTTTTGGGAGGCGGCAGCAAAGTTTGTTACCTGTTTTCATGCCGGCTAAATGAGACTACATTTAACGAGCTTTGCAGCCTGCAACGAGCGCAGACTTCTAAGCTCACATCCATTGTATTTAAGCGAAAATGTTAAAGTGACCATGGACAACAATGGGTCGAAAAGATCGCTGACTAATGCCAACATTTTTCGCAATTAAGGATTTTAATTTAATTAGGAGAAATTTGCACAGATAGAGTGATAAACTCCAATTTTAAATATAATTATCGACTTTCACTTTTACATGACTTGTTGTACAATTTTGTGACAAACTGGTTACAAATTTAGTTGTTTTGACAACTTTAGAATTTATTATTGAATTAATTTAATTTAATTTGATTTATATTTTTGCTGTCAAAGTAACTCTGGGCTCCTCTCGTAAAATGCGCATGGAGGCTTGCATAACCTTTAATTAAATTTAAACCTTTCTATTTTGCAATATTTGTGTAATTATCTGAGTATCGATTGTCATAATTTGCAGCCTCGCAGCGTCGTCAATATTTTCTGAGTAAATTTGAAATTTAACACCGCATTTTTATTGCCTGCCTCGAGGCAAAAGAGGAAAATCATCATTCGTCTGTTTATAGGCAAAAGTTTTACAACGCCGTCTACAAATTATGGGTAACCCCTTCTGTCTCTCCTCTCTCCTTTCTCTCTCTTTTTCCGTATGCTCAAGCTCTTGAACAGCCAAGTTGACTGCAACATAAAACTTGGCTAATGAGCCGCTAAGCAGCAGCCGCGTGGCAACTAAGACGCAAAAGGGTTAACACTAACTAGAAGAGCAACAAATTGTTGTTGTTGTACCATAACAGTTAGAAAAGGAAATGCCACAGAGCCATGAAATTGAACGACTTACTCGAACTCGGAGAAGGCTTGCTGCCCAACGTTAAATTTAATAACACAATATCAAATTGGCTCAGCGTCTTAAATTTATGAAATTAAAATAGCGGCTGAAAGAAGCTAACAAAAAATAGGAAAGAAGAGCTCCAATCAAAGCCACCACCCGCCACGAAGGGTGTTTCCCAGCAGGGCAACAGCTGTGTATGCGCTTTTCCACCCACTTCCATCTGAGTCTCAAACTCAGTCTCAGTCTCTGGGGATAAATTAGTGGTTTTGGTCTCTAATATAGTCATCGGGCATTCAGAATGGGAAAAGGGCGTCATCGTCTTGCGACATTTGTCACCCCAAGCCGTCCTCACTGATTTAATATTTATTTTATTAATAGAAAATTAACATAAAAAAAATTGCTGAAATATTTTGACACTTGGCATTCGCATTGTGCTAAGGGCGGACTGGTTGGGGCACAGATTGCGATTGGGTTGGGCTTTGAATCTTGCCAAGGGGTGGCTTGTTATTATTTTGACACTTGCCAAACAATTGGCGTGCGAAATGAAAACCCAGCTGCCCTTAAAGCAACAACATGAACAGCAACAACAACAACAACAGAAGGTGCCATGAAAAGCAAAATTTTATTATGGAATTTCGTAAATTAAATATTTACACGACAGCTGTGCGAAGATCTTGGAGAACTCGACTCATTCGCCATGTCCTGTGCCCTCTGACTTGATTCAATATTAAGCTTACAAAATAATTGAATTGAATAGCTCGTTGCTCTCGGGGCTTTAAAGTAACCGATGCAAATTCAAAAATGTATATTATTATTACACAAGAATGCTTCAATTTCTTGCTCGTATAATATTGAATGTTATTATAAAATTACTTATATTTTATGGGATATACTTGAAAACTTTTCAACTTTTGTATACCAAGTGAACTTTTAACTAACTAATTATTTTTAGGAATTTAAAAACCTCTACAGAAAAACACTACAATTTTATTTATTCAGGTTTTCTACAACATTAATGCAATTAGCTCACATTACAATCATCGCAGCTAAACAAAGTCAACAGCATTGGCAGTCACTACAACAGCAGTAAACATTGTTCATTTAAAAATAAAATTGAAGCAAATACAAATAACAACAGAAAAGAAATGTAAAGTGTGGGAGAGAGAGCGGGAAATTGGTTGGGAAAGGAAAGGAAAGGAAGGGAAAGGACAAAAAAGCAGCTAGTGCGAAAATGCGATGAACGCTGTGTCACTAATTCAGGTAATTTGTCACTTTATTTACATTTTAAATTAATGTTGTTGTTGTTGTAGTTGTTCTTGTTGTTGCTACTGCTGGTCGAGGACAGCGAGTAACCAAGAAAACCAATTTCCATTTTCATTTTGCGGGCAACGCAGCGCACAGAAGACAAAACAAATGAGTGACTGACGTGCGGGACGCATCGAAGGCGGAAGGACAAAGAAACCCTTTTTGCCTTTGCCTTTCGCCTTTGTCATTGTCCTTACCTTGGCGCCCCCATCCTGCCCCTTGCGGAGTGTCGAAGCCGAAGGACACGACGAAAGAACGACAGTCAAGTGGAGGAGGCGAAACCAAGAAATGCGATTAACATTTGAACAGTGAACAGTGAGCGAAAAGGCAACGTTGCCTTTTGTGGTGGCCCTAATGTAACGTAGGCTGTAGTCGTGGTTGATGTCCTCCCGTTGCACTGTGGCCAAGCCGTTCCACACGGCGTATGCTTAATTTGAATGAAGTGGCAACGTTCTTAATAGCCTTCTCCCTCTTCAACTGTCCTCTCAGGTGCTCAGCTTTTAATGATGCTGTTTACTTTGCATTTGATGCGACAGGTCTCCAAGGAAAAGAATTAGAATTAGAATGTGAAACCCGTGTAAATGTTTGTACAGCAAACAAAAGAAATTCCCACAAAATGTTACTGGCATCAGTGATGTCATATATGAAAACTGGCGATTTGTTAGGCTTTTTGCGGCTTGCTAAGATTTAATTAAATATTTTTAATCTAATTTTCATATCTCTTCTAAACAGTAAGTGAAAATCAATTAATATTTTGCTCAACTTGGAATCTTGATTCAATATTTAACTTAGTAAATTAATACATTTTTGCTTAGTTTCTTTTGCCTAAAACTATTTTTGTTCAGTTTGTAAAACATAGTAGAGATAATTAATTTTTGATGCAAGTTAAATAAGCTGCAACAGCTAAAATAGATTAAGCAAATATTAAAAAAGTTTTATTCATACAATTTGAAGTGCACATTTGTTTGTATTGTATTGTATAAATGTTCTTTGCTCAATAATTAACTTTTAATTGAATTATCATTTTGAAAGAAATATTATTTATCAAAGATAAATTTTATTCAGTAAAATATTTTAAGAAAAAATGTAATAAAATACAATTTTTGATACTGAAAGCTTTTAAAAGAGAATCACTTAATATTTATCTAATTTTTATCTAAAATGTTTGCAGTTTATTTCAGAATACTTTTATTATACGTTTAACCTTAATCAAAAGTGCTTGTCACATATATTTTTGTAAGCTTATATTATGTACGTATATACATACATGTATCTGTAAAGTTAAGTTTTCCACGGTTTTCATTTTCGCGTCTTCAGCCCTCTGGAAAGAGTTTAATGAAAATTTCAATCAGCCGAGTTGAGCACTGCGACAACGTTGACATTTATGAGCAGCTTGTAACATAAATTTTCAACAAAAGCAGCCAAAAAGAGAAAAATTTCGGGATATTTATCTCTCTCTCTCTTTGTTTCGATCTGCCTCTGTCACACCTTTTCTTAGCATCTGTCTGTGTGCTACCTTCTGCCATTGCCACAAATAAAAATAAACACACGTGGCCTGCCCTGTTCATTGCCAAAACGTGTGTTGATGCCACAAGACATTGCCAGGTGGGCGCAAGTTGAAAATGGGGTAGGGGGTGTGGCTTTTGTCAAACCCAAGACGAAGTGCCGCCACAATAATAGTTGAGAAACGGAAGCAAGAACTATTTGCTCCGAGATGGGCACATAAATATTTTAAACATGTTTACCCTGCCACATTTTGTGGCATCTTCTGTTTGCCCCAACTCCCGGTCGGGTCTCAGCTTCTTCATATGTCTGACCACGTACGCTATCAATGTCCAATCTTGGGCGACTCCTTGCCGCGGATCCCTCCTCCCTCTGCCTCCCTCTCTCTATCTCTCTTTCTTTCTCGCTCTGTGCAACACAGACGCCAGATGAATTTATTTGCCAGTATTTTCTTTCTTTTGCTCTCTTTTTGTCTTTTCTGCTTTTCATAATTTGCTTATTTTATTTGCTTTGATTTACTTTTCCACTGCACTCTTCTCCTTCCTCTCTCTTACTTTGCCTTCTCAGTAGTTTTCTATTTTCCGACGCTGTTTTTCCACAGATTTCAATTGCATTTTTTTGCTTTTGCTCTATGTAAACAATAAGCTTAAATTGTGAGCTGTTTGTGGAAGTATTCATACGAGCACGAGTACTATATGAATGAATGATATGAATGGGTTATGTCACTCGTAAAACTACAAAGAAATGTAGATACGTGTGTGAGTGTGTGTGTGAGCATGAGTGTGTGTGGGTGAGTATGTGTATTATGGGGTGTCTTTAATTGTGTAGTTATGTAGCTAAAGTGAAATCTAAATGAAAAGGAGTTTATAAATTATTAGAAAGTTTTTGTTAAATTTAAATTGAGTTTTATCATAGCTACAGTTTTAGTTCAATAATTATTTAATATAGTTATATGTATATTATAATGATAAATATAATTCTATTGATTACATTTTAAATATAATGTAATAAACGTCTGCCAGGTCAGCTACATAGTGTAAGTTTTTAAAATTATTTAAATTATTCAATAATAACAATTATAAGTTAATCAAATTTCCTTCGTTATTTCCCATAATTGTTTAGTTGAAGCTCCATAGCCTGAGTTCACTGTACGTCTAGGTGCACGCATGTCTTTGCTCTATTGTTTATATTGTTTTAATTAATTTCATTTTGAGACTTTCTGAAAGAACCCGCACCGCAACCCCCTCCACCCTCCACCCTTTACACTTCACACTTGATGCTCACGTGTGCAGAAATGATATCGCTGCGAGGAATTCTTTGAGCTAGATTTTAGAGTGTCGGCTGAGGGGTGTAGTGTATGTGTGTGTGTGTGTGTGTGTGTGAGTGTCGACCGCAAGCCAAGTTGTGTGCTCTGTTAAGTGGTAGAGAACGGTTCGAGGTGCCTCGCCTCTCCTCTCTCCGCTCTTCTCCTCGTCCCTTGGTTAAACAACAGGCCTTTAGAAATGGCAGCCAGCGATGTTGCCACTATGTTTGTGCAATGAAGCGTTGGGCTTTTATAACGCCAACAGTCAGTTAAGAGACTCCTCGACTGAGGGGCGGAACGCGGCTTCAAGTCATTGAGAAGCTCTAAAAAGCTGCAAGGAAATTCTTAATTTACGAAAAGAAAAAAGCAGAAATGAAAAAAAATCTGTGCGTAATAAATGAAACGTAAAGGCACAAAAAAATGCGAAAACGAAACCCAACAACTCGATGAGATGGGGAAAAGAGAGAGAGAGGGAATTAGGGAGGGAGAGGGAGAAGCGACCCTCTGGACAATCGTTCCGACAGTTTTAGGTTTTGGACCGACAGTCAGTTTTCATCCAATCCAGGCACTGAAAGCTTTACGCTCCACTTGGCTGCTGCTTTGATTCTCACGGTTTTCATTTGAATGCGCCCATTCCAGCTCTCAGTTTGAGTCCCAGCAGCAGCAGCAGCAGGTGAAGGACGCTCCCCACTTGTGCCGGCGCCGTTGTATCTTTGAGATATTTAGATACGTATATATTTTAATGTGCGCTTTATCAACAGCTTTAGATAGCTCGCTACCTAGCGCCCAGATCGCAGCCATTTGTTAGACTTGACTGCATCGCTTCGTGATGATGATGTGGGTGTGGCAGCTGGGCAGATGGGCAAATGGACAGGTGGGCAGGTGGACAAGTGGCAGGCTGAGCTGTTGGGCTGGGCAGCTTCTTGATGGCTGCGTGCTGTGCTTTTGTTGCCTCGAGCGAATGATTTTAAGTGATTTCTCTTTGACTTTTTATGTAGCTGATGTCAAATTTACTTTGATTGCAAGTTTTTGGTATGCAGTTGGCAGCTCAGTTTGTCAATCAGCGCAAGTTGGCAGAGCCACACAATTTCTATCAAATAATTTTGCTATCTGTTTTCTAATTTTCAAATTTTTTAAAGCCATTAAAATTATATTGAATCAAAAATCGAGAAATTTTTAATAAAACATTTTTTTTGTACAATTTGTTTAGAATCTTCGCAAATTGATATAAATGATCCGAATTTGCCCCAACTTTTCTCAGGATTTTTTTTGTTTTTTAATTTTTGCTTTCATCTTTATTTTTGTTTATCATTTTTCTCAGTCCTATTTTCTTTCTTACGAAAGTAATCGGTGATGTGTATCGCTAATGATTTCTTCTTAATATTTCATCAGGTAAGTTCAGTATTATCTCGAGTTGACAGCGCCGAAGAGCAATTTTGCAACGAGTTGGCAGCTTCGCTTTTCAGTTGCTGGTTGTCTAATTAAAAACTTTGGCGCGTTAATCCAACATATGAGACAAGCTCACACCTCAGTTCTCAGTTCTCAGGTCTCAGCTCTCAGTTCTCAGGTCTCGGCTGGCTGCCTGTCAAAACTGTCACAAAAATGGCATTTTGCTGGCTAATTACAAATTCAAATTAAATCACAAGTAATTAGCTGAAAGTCAAAGCCAAAGTTGCCAACAATGTGGAATGCAAATGGGAGTCGAATGGGGGTTCAACTTGGCTGTGAGGTGTTCAGGAATTTGACAGGATTTTATGATTTACAAACGCTATGAAATGCGCCTAATGGTTTGTTTTGTTTGCTTGGCCCTGTCAGGGAGGCGTTAGTCACGCCCACACGCCTCCCATTGTGCCAAATGAAAGACATTAAAAATGACAACAGGCAGCCAAAATGGCGGCAAGGTAAACAAATGACAAAGCGGGCGACACATTAAAATACATTTTTAATGTTGATGTGTTGTGTATGACTGTGTGTGTGTGTGCCACGCCCATTTGGAATATTTTATATGCCTCATTTCAGACTTGTTTATGTAGCAGCTTTTGCACGGACATGTGTCTGTCTCCCTGCCTGTCTGTCAGTCCATCTTCGACTTGAATTCTATTCAGCTCTCCCACAACCCTCTGACATTAGAATTGTAATCAAAATAATTACTTTTATTGTGATTTGGCTGAATGTTAATCAACAATATTACAATAACACAACATTTCAAAGGTATTTCGAGGGTGTAACGATTCCTTCTTTTTTTCTGCCTTTCGCATTTTTCTTCTCATTTGACTTTTGAGTTATTGTTATGGCTTTCCCTTTAATGGATTTTAATTTCCACTTTAGATCATTTGCCTGCACGATGAAATTAGCGAGGGCCTTTCATTCACATTTTATTTCTTTCTATCTTTTTAATTATGTGAGTTAATTAAAGCTACTTGTAGATACTTATCAATCTAATTTCATCTTTCAAGTGTTCTACAGATTTTTTATGCAGACTGGTAGTCAATGTTATAAAGTCACTATTATTGAAATAAATAAAAGTTAATCCTGAAAATGACTTAGTAGATTATACATATGTTTTTTAAATCAAGAGATTATTTATAATTATTGTCTTTTTTCTAGCTTTAAAAGTCATCAAGTAGGCAGTGACTAGTTTTCAATTGTCATTTCATTCGATTACATCGGAAGGGTAAAATTTCACATACTATATATTATCTATAAAATTGTGATTGATAAAATTTAAGAAAATACTTGAAGAATGAATCATGTTTGGGGTCATAAGGGACCCTATTTCCACGCTCCTTGCCAGCGCGATCGCTTTCCCAGTGTGGTGGACGAGATGGGCGAGGATGGCGACAAACTGGTCGCCCACTTGGGCATCTCCAACATGTCGGACATGGGCGCCCGCTTGAAGAGGGGTCGCAGGAACTCCAATGTCGCCGAGCAGCGAGCAGCTGAGAATATGAAAGACGCCTGTGTGCCGCTCAACAAGATGTTCCATTCCTCCTCGAAGGGATTGCGACGCGGCGTCGACAAGTTCGCCCAGATGCCCAAGCTCTACAGCTATGTGAATGAGGAGGAGGATCTGGATCTGGTGCAGCGTCATCGCAAGCTCCTCAATCGGTCCAATCCGGTGCCGGCTCTACGTCAGGCAGGCGAGCCGCCGTACACTGGCAACTGCCAGCACTGTCGGCACCGTGGCAGCAACGACGTGGCCAACGACTTTCAGGGGCGACTGTACTTACGAGAGGCCTTTCTTATCGAACAAATGCTGAACATGTGAGTTTGGCATTAGTCCAGCAAATGATTTCTGGTTTCTGAATCTCACTTCTGTATCTTTCGCTCTAGGGGCTTGGATGGTCGTCAGCCGCTGAATGAAGATCATCCGATGGCCCAGCGCAATCGCAATTATGACTAGAACATGGCGCTCACTTAAAAAGTGTTTTATTTCTGCAATTTTAGTGTCATTAAAGTTGAACATCTGCTTTCAATTATGATAAGCATGTAACATTCAACATGTAGCACAATTGTACGCCTGGGAAAAGTGTGGGCGGGGCTGAAACCGGGAGAGGGAAAGGGAATGGGGATGGAGATGGAGGTCTGTCTCACAAATCAACGCCAGCATTAATTTTCATGTATTTTCATGTAATCACAAGCGCCGCAGCCGCTGCACAAATTGCAGCCTTTAATTGCTATAAAAAGCCTTCGTCGTCGGCATTTAACAGATGTCAACAACAACCGAGCAAAAGATGAAGTATCTGTATCTGAAAATTTAAATGAAATTTAAGCTGGAATCGGGCATGTGCAATGCAAATGATTATGGTATGTTAATAATGAGGAAGAGACCACCAGACTCCAATTTAATGCATAAATGTTGCAGTTTTTTGTAGTATGTGCTTCTGAATATTTTATGGAATTTTTCGAATATAAAAAATTCTTTTAAAATGGACGAAACTAACCAGAATACCATTGGGAAATTTCCAATTTCGTTACATTTATTTATCAGTTTAAGAAATCAGTGTTTGTTTTAATAAAAGTAAATAGTAAAAAACTTAAATAGCAGGTAATGTAAGTAAATAAAATGTGCTACTCATACAACCATATTTGATGTAAAAAAATATTAAAAATTTTTATATGTGTATTTATCTCAAGAGCGTTTGTGCTTTGTATTTGTTTTTCATATTTTTTAAAAGCTGAAAATTATTTATTATTTGAATACTTTTAAAACTGTTTATATTGGTGATAGACCCACTCGAGAGTCTCCGATATCATTGCGTATTTATATGCATATGTAATGAAACAAAGAGAAGCTGCACTTTGATTTAGTTTCGCAGTGTTATTCACCCCGTTTGGCCCACTTATTCATGGGATGCGATTGTATTGTGCTCTTATCTGGCGATGCCATGTACTGCTCTACGAGTTGTCTCAGCACTTGGCTCATTTCCATGGTTGTGTAGCAGTAGTTGTTCTCCTGCTTTGGCTGCTGCTGCTGCTGCTGCTCATCCACCACCCACTCACTTAGTGCTTGTTCACTTTGCCATAAGCTTTGCATAACTTAAGGCGCAACAGGAAATGAATGAACACGCCCCGCCGGCTGCCTGAACAAGCGAAACGATCCCAACGCAGGCGAGAAAAATGTTGCCATGGCACAGTTTTTCCATGTACTTAGCACTCATTCCACACACTCATAGCGAGAGTGAGAGCGAGAGCAAGAGTGAGAGTGAGAGTGAGAGCAAGAGTGAGAGGGAGAGTGACTGTGGCAGGGGGCAAACACAAATTGCTCTTGTAATATCAATTTAAAGCAACGCGCCAAAATGACGCCTTAAATTATGCAAATGTTTTTAGCTGTAGCTGCCACAAAAAAAAAAAAAAATAAACAAACAATAGAATAAAAGGCTAACAAAATAAATGAAAATTTACAGATTGGCAGTGGTATTTGATTTTTATTTTATGTGTATTTTGATTTTTAAATTAATTTATTTCGTGCATGTAAATATGCCCTAAATTCTCTCGCATCAAGTTAAAAAGAACTTTTTACTTGTTTTTTTGTATGAAAATGAATATGAATTTCAAAAGAAAATTCAGACTTAAGATTAATTAATTTAAAGCAGCGGTGGGCACGAAATCTGAATTCATTAGCAGCCGCTGGCTCCCGGAGCCATTGCGTGCCTACCGCTGATTTAAAGACTAAAAATAAATATAAATTATAAATAGAGAAAAAGTGCTTGAAAATAATTTTAAGTTTTCACAATTATTTTAAGATTTTCAATTATATTTTTATATCTGATACAAAATAAAATGAAATATGAGAAACAAAAGAGAATCAAATTAGAAAGCAAATGTATTATTTTGTTTTTAGTTTTGATTAAAACTCCAATTTATTATTTAGTCTAATTTTTTTGTCAAATTCATGTAAAGTAAAAAAGTGTTTGTATTTGCTTTCATTAGCTCAAAATTACCTACATTTTTGAGATGTGGCCGACAAAAAGTTTTCCATAAATTGAAATAATTTATAAATAAATCAAAAAGAGCAATTCAAAAGTAAGACTTAAGTGATAAAATACCTGAGCATGTCAAAAGACACTGGAGGAGCTTATGTGATAAGTTTACACACAACCACACACACATTAACAGAAGAACAACATCAATTCCACAGAAAAACTTTCATTTTGCTGAAATAACTTTCTTAATATTTTGTTATATATAAATTTTATATATATACGTATTTATTTTGCTGTTCCCTTTTGTCTCCTCTCATATTTCTCTCTCTTTGTATATCTTTTGCTGCGTTTCCTGTGCCACATTTCCTTTGAACTTTATCTTTGTTGTTTGCCGTTTGCTGTTGTTGCTATTTTCATATGAAGTACAACAAACATTTTCAACTTTTCCCGTTCAAGTTTATGCAAAGTATTTCAAGTTTCTCCCGCCCCACAATAAGGAAAAAAATAGATGGAAAATGTGAGCGCCAAAACTTTCCGTTACCTTTAAACAAATTGTCCCTTTTTGTGGGCTGCTCGCCTGAGTGTGTGCGAGTGTGTGTGTGTGTTTGTGTGTGTGTTTGTGTCGGCAACAACATCCAAAGTAACACTAGAAAAGCACATTACAAAAACCCGGCTAAGCAGGATGTGCGCACTTTGAGCCTGTTTTACTTTTAGTATGGGCCTCCTTGTGTGTGTGTGTATCCATGTGGTTGTGGAAGTGTGTGTGTGTGCGAGGTTTGTGTTTGCCATATTTCCGTTGATATTTCTGTTTCAAACTTGGCCAAGTTTTTCTTTACTTTCCTTTATTTTATTTAGGCATTTTTAAGTTTTTTCTGCCTGTTGGCCAAATCTTTTAAGCATTTGATGCTAAAAGTTTATTTGCTAAGCATTGTGGATGCTCTACTTAAATTACAGGGTATTGTAGATTTGAGCATATCTAAGCTAGAGTCTCTAATAAAAAATACTCAATTATATAGTATTAATTGTGTTATAATAATAAAGACAACGCATATAAAGTTTAAGGGATACTTTTGTTTGGTTTTTGACTCGCTAATCGAAGGATAACTGAAAGAACAATTCAAATATATTTTGGTACTTTACATTATTATGCAATGATCTGAGAATCGTCTCTGGCAAAATACATTTAAAAGCTGGTAATACCCTTGACTACTGGCTAGTTGATTGTATACCTTGTCCAAGAGTGTGGAAGCATCACTGGAAAAATCAAGTAGTCGACACATGTGCTCAGTTATTAATAAAAATGCAATGCTATTAATAAAAAATAACTCACGCTGAGCCACGATAAGTCAGTGTGAGAGCAGGACAAAGGCACTAAAATAGAGTGAGTTAGGCGGCACTAGCTTTGGATTAAAAGTACAATTAAATTCGCATAAAACAAAATATCCTGCGGTGCTTTTTATGTGTGCGCTTGTAATATAAATCCTTTTGGCTAATGGGAGCTGTGCACACACAGACATACACACGTATATTTTTTCGGACTCTCTTCCTCTACACATGTTTTTTGGCATTGGTAAAAGCTGCGAGTGCCACAAGCCCGACTAAAGCTGCTCACAGCAGGCGGTTCCTTTGTCCGTGCAGAGAGAGAAAGAAAAACCCGAATTGGAGAAATAAAAGAACTCGACCAGCAAAATGAACTGAAAACGCTGCAAGGACAACAACGACTGCCAGCGAAGCAGGTGAAAGTGGAGAAGAGGAGACATGAGGAGAGGAGAAATGCGAAGAGAAGAGGGAGACAAAATGTGGCTCTGTGGTAAGCAGAGGTTAAGCAGCGCGCTCGTATGAAGCTTCTAATGAACAAAATGTGCATGCGAATGAGCAACCCGCGTAGAGATCCGGACAGGGAGGTCCTTAAACACTGGTTCGAGTGGATAGAAGGCAACCAGGTAACCGGTAAAATATGCATCCTTCGTGTGTGATTAAGCGTAAATCCATTTTTATGCCCCTGGTATTACGCAACAGCTCCTCACACGTCTTCCATTGTTGAGTGTGGGCAACGTAATCGCTGAGAAAGTGTTTTAAATTAAGTGAAATTTGATACGTGTTTGCATACTGAACTTTATTCTTCTAAAGTTTTTCAATAATTGTCAAGGTATTAACCACAATTTGTAAATTTAAACAATTAAATGGTCCCAAAGCAAATAATATTTAGAAGCAGTATTAATTTAAATATCGAATCTCGAATCTTTGAAATGAAAAGAGATAAGAATAAATAAAAATCAACTGGTTATAGACAATTAAATTTCTAATTTTGGTACAATTGAACCAAAAATAAATTGACAACCTGTATCATTGCAATTTAAATTGATATTCATTTAAACTTTAACTCATTTATTTTTGACATATGGTATTAAATATTTTAGGTTCAAGGGAGAGATCAGAAGGACCGACTGTAATGAGATTTAGAGAATAATTTACTTACTTGCCAGACAGTAATGCACGTTAAATGACCATTTTAATAGTAAGGCGCTTTTTAGCAGCCACTATCGCCTTATTCATTAAGACTCTTGCCCTGCACAACATAATATTTAATAACGTACGACTGGCGAACAATTTATTTTAATGCGCATTCAAGTAAATAATTGAAATTTATTGCGCTTTGGCTGTAAGGCTTTTTGAACTATAAGTACAATAACTTCAGTAAGTACAATGTACTAAGAGTCATTACAATGCAACTCAATTAAATGATTGTCATTGTCATTGTGGCGAGTGATTTAAAAGTCAAATGTAATTGAATGCAATTCAAGTTCCAAGAATATGCGCATCTCCACAAACTTTTAAATACACAGAAAAGAATTGCATATTTGGTCAACAATAAAATAAAAAACAACAACAACAATAAAAAAAAAATTAAAAAAAGTCTCAATTATGTAATGACTTCAATTTATTTGAAGACCAGAATCAATGTTGAAAATATTTTAAATATAATTAATTACATTACATTTTACTTAACATGTAGTTTGTTTTGAAATTCATTTCTATACATTCAATGTCCAATTCTCTTTTCAATTTTTATCAAACGCCTTATTTAGACATTGAAAAAACTGGCCTAAGTATTTTAAGTGTTTATCATTTCAGCTTTAAATTTTATATATTTATGCCAAAACAGATTTGCAGTTTATTTTTCAGAAATGGAGAAGTAATCCAACAAAGTCGCAATCAGAGGATGAAGTATTTAATGTTTTAAGTTCGAAAAAAAGTAATACTTTTTTTTCGGTGTATGCTTATCCAAATTAAAAGGCAAACAAAGGCTCGAAGTACTGCTCTATTGTGGCGGATTCTCTCGACCACAACACAAAGGCAGCTTCCAGTCAGTTCGAGTCGAGCTCTTTAAGTGCTACACACAATTACCACAGCAAAGGCAATTCGACAGATGATTTACCAACTGGTGTTGGCCTTTTCTTTTTTCTTTTTCATTTACCTTTTTTTTTTTTACTTTTTTGGCTAATTAAGGTCACGTGACCCGACTGCAAATCGTTTGGGAGCTGCGTCTCCTGTGCAGCGATGCATGCGCCTGGAAAATGTGTCTGTGCCTGTGTGTGTGTGTGTTTGTGTATGAGTGTGTGCGTGTGTGTGTGCTCATATCAAATGCAGCCCAGAAGCTTCGGGATCTGGAAGCGTCGTCCACTAAAAGAAACGCAACGCATGTTTCACGCACATTTGCCCACAGACGACGAGCTCGGTCAATTATCATACGCAAAAATCAAGCGCACCCCACCACCCAACCCGCCCACCCAAATACCCGACTAACCATTTTCCCCTTCCCCATCATTTCAGATGCCAGCCCGCCTGCCATGTTCAAATCAAAGTTTTCCCATGGAAAAAGCTAACTTAACAGAGGAAATTACGCACACGAATTGCGCTGGACAATAAAAAATCCAAAGAGCAGCAAAAAAAGAACGAACGGCAAATAAATTATGAACAGCAGGGGGTTGGGAATTGGCCAAGGGGGGGACACAAGGGGGCGGTTCGGGAATGGCATCTACTTGCGCGGCTAATTTGTTGGAAAATTAGTTTGTGTGTTTTGTGCGTGTAATTCTCATGCAAGTTTTTGGTTTCAGACGTTCTAACGTCTGCACTTGATTTTGATTGAAATACACAAAAACCAGAAAAAAATTACGGTGAAAAGAAAAGACTGGGAGAATTGTGGGGGCGAAATGAGCTAGCTCTGTTATCTCGGGAAAACGTTTACGGCAATGTCCTCGAAGACGAACACACAATGTGGTTACAATTTTGATTGAGCTTAAGAGAACATTGATAACAGAAAGTCGATTGAAACCCATAATTGTGAATGTCTAAGCTCTGCAAATGATATATTTTCTATGAGGCATTTAGTACAAATCTGTAACAACTCAAAATCAATGTGAGACTAATTTTAGGTATCCTTGAAACCTGAAAAAATATTTTGCTAATTGAATAAAATTTACTGAATTACGTGTAATTTATTTTTCAGTGAAAAAAAATCAAGAAGTAATTACAACCATTTGAGAAAGCAATTGACATTTTGTGAAAATAATTCACAATTTTCTTTTTTCAATTCATATCTCATAGCAATGTAATTACAAAATAAATTTTGTAAGCATATTGTAATTGTTAAGGCAAAATACATGGTAAAATTTGAATTTCAATTGATGAAATTTAAATATTTTACGATTGTCAAACATGTATCTTAATCAGAATTCTGCATTTGATTAAAGAGTTTGTTTCCATAATCTTTTCTTCAATTTGTAATTCTTGCAGATAATTCTGATGCAACGCCCACCTGCACGTCTGGGCTGACTATAATATAATAATCGCGGTACTTCCAGACCTTGCCTCATCCCTTGTCCAAATCAAACGCATCATAAACGAGCAGCCGCAATTGCAGTTCAAGTCGTAGATGGAGATGGAGTTGGGGATGGAGCTGGAAGTGGAAGTGGAGTTGGAGTTGGAATCATGCTCGTAATCTTGATGATCTTCCATGGTAAATTGCATGCACGCCTTTTTAACCCAAATATGATGTGGCCAACTCCTTTGCCCCTCTGTTCAGCCCGATCCTCGTCAGATCCGTGCTGCAGCCGATCCCCATTGCTGATGATGATTGCCAGGGTCCGATAAGCGGGGCAACGCGTTGCTTTTATTATGGGGCAACGACTGGGGCCGAGGACGGCGCATGGATTAATGAGTCGCGATCTGGCAGGCGGCTGGAAAAACGTTTACGTGACTGAATTTTCAATTATTTTTTATTGGACTCGGTTGCAAAGTTGCCAGTTGGCAGTTGCCAGTTGGAAGTTGCCAACTGCAAGTTGCAATGTTGCAGGCCGCCTTTAATTGCAGGAAGTTGCATTTTCAATGTGCAATTTATTAAGAAATTATTTATTGTCCAATGAAATTGATTTTGAAAGTCGCGTGACGAGAAGTTCGGCATTGTGTGTGGCAGGCGGCATGCGGCAGCCGGTTCCACATAATTAGGCAACAAAGATCTGGTTGCAATCAACGATCGACGTATGTACATGCATACGTGCAACATTTCAGGCCTTTCCACATGACTTCTAACACCTTTTCGCCAGTGCGATGTTGCACACGATCCATGCGATCCACGCGATCTGCGATCTGCTGCATTTGCCGCAACTGCCGCTTCGATTTCCTGCCACACCCACTTGCACTTCTTTTCACTGGTAATTAATTTGATTTGATGGACTTGTGGGGCAGGCACGACTACTGACTCCAAACTGATGCTGACACTGCGGTTCTCTAGCTCATTGCCAGTTTTCAAAGTGCAAACTGCAAACTGCATCAGAGGCAGCAGCAGCGAGTTGGCATCGCCGGCGTTGAGTAATTGGCTGCTTTGATCTTCTGGCCAGGGTGACGCCTGCAACAGCAACAGGCACCCTAAATATAGACAGCCCCCACCACCAACACCAACACCACTTTGAAGGAACTTTGAAGTACATGGAGATCTATATACACTTAATCAAAGAATTGTTTTGTCACACAAAATATGCACATGCTTGAGTTTAGTTTTTAAGAATTGTTACATCACAAGGATTTCACTTTCTTTTACTTGTTTTAAGAACCATTGGTAACTAAAATGAAATTCGAAATAAAGTTACTTTATTGAAGTATTTTAAATATTGCTAAATATACAAGTTTGCATTAATAAAATTTCGTATTATTTTAATTTAATGAGATTTCTTTTTTTTTTTTTTTTTTTTTTTCGTTGGGCGTTGACGTACTATGTATGTACGTTCAAGTGGTCCAAGCGACACCAAGCCTTAGCTTGTTACGCGCGGATCAGAAGACGAGTTCGCGGGCGGACGGAAACGAGATGAACGGCATGCAAATTAAAAGGTCGCGAAGAGAGAAAGAAGATAGCCAGTTACGGACATAAAATATGAAAACGGATATAGATTTAAATTACTAACAAATATAATAAAAATATTAAACTAATTATTATTAGCTAAATGGGTTAGTAGCAAAAGTTTTAGATTTGAAATGGAATTAGCTTCGGAAACAATATAAAAAAGCCTATTGTATTCCGAACACAGCATTCTAAAAGGTTCATGCAATGTATAGTTAGATCTACAGATAGGAAGAGAAATAGGAATAAAATTTCTAGATACTACTCTACGAGGAACAGAAAAGTTGAGTTGTGACATTAATTCGGTAGAGTCAATGTCACCACCAATAAGCTTACACATAAAAATAATACCAAGCATAATTCTACGATTTGATAAAGAAGGAAGGTCTATTAATAAAAGTCTACTAGAGTACGAAGGCAGTCTCACGTCCCCATTCCAATTAATTCTTGCATTTAACTTCACTTAAAGTTATTAATCATTTATAAGAATTTTTAATAGCTATTTAATTTTATTTTTGTTTTAAATACTATTAATAATAGTCTATTATTAAACTGGTAAAAGTCTAGCAGCAAGTAAAAGAAAATAGAGATCGGAATAATAAACGGATAAAAATCCTTTTTTTTCGAAGAATACATTAAATTAGTTTTGTTTTAGTTTTGACTCTAGACTTGGGGGCATTAAGGCAGCTCGCGCTATCTTGCCTCATGCGCCTCATTAATCAAATTAAATTGGATGAGAATTACGATGAGAATTTGTATCGGTCACTGCGCCCACAAGTAGGCAGCGTTGCGTGGCGATACCAGGCGTCGATTGCTGACCATCAAGCTAACAGGCAGCGAGAGGGGCAAGGCGGTGCGAGGAGGGGCAGGAAACGGGTGTCGTACGTGTGCAGCCAGCCGAGAAGATTTCGCGACAAGAGAGTCAAGGCTGCTGGTGGCTTGTCACATCGGAAGGCGCCTTGCTCTACGACTCCATGTGGGGTAGGTTGGATTGGGCAACTATGTATTGCAGATGAAATCTCTGCAGTGATACAGTGAGAATCGACTCAAAGGAACTCCTCCTCTTTACACAGGCACATCGCTTTGCCTTGATAAAACTAATAGCCACCAATAATCCGTAAACTCTGTTTGTTTATTTGACTTAATTACAAAACTAAATTTGTATTTTTTTTTAAAGATTTGCAAAATATTACAAAACTAAATTTGTATTTTCTTTTCAAAGATTTGCAAAATATTTAGATTAAATAATAAATGGAAAAATTTTAATATTGCATTTGAAATTTAAAGATTTAGAACCATTCGATTTTAGAAATTTTAAATAGACCTTAAATACCTTTTATTTAAGTTGGTTATTCTTTTTTATTTAAGTAAAATATTATACCGAACATTCAAATAAAATATTAAACTCTTTGCTTTAATTAATTTTAAAATAATGTTTGATTAATTCATAACAGTAACTACGTTAAGCTAAGTGGCATAAATAGCTAGTTTTTATACCCCTGCAAAGGGTATTACTGTTATTATTTAGTATTCTTATATTCAAATTAATGTCTGCAAAGATAGTAAAAGTTTTTCTTATGTTATTTTAATACATATGTTTAAGTGCATTATAGTTTTCTCTATTCTAGCTTCATTCGATTTAAATGGATTAATCTCTAATGAAGTTTTAATGTAGCGTTTGTTGCACTTGTTAGTAATTTGTTGCTTCACAGTGATAATATTTGCTTCAATAGAATATTGCGTTTTTAATTAAAAAAAGAAGACTCTGCCTTATCTTTTTAATGTCGTTTTTTATTATGTTCTAAAAATTGAATTATGCTGATAATGAAGAAAGCTATTTGATTTATCTGAAGAAAACTTAATGTCGTTAGCTGAAAGTGAATCTTGTCTTTTGATTAGAGGAAGAATGAGCTGACCTAGTCGCTATCAAGTTACACATGCATCATTAATTGGGCTTAAATGGATGAATCTGTATTGAATCTTTTATGCACTTGCCAAGTTACTTGTGGCAGGGGGCGCTCAATGGGGCGTGGCAGCGGTGGAAGCGTGGAAACTGCGTTAAATGACAAATTACATGTATTTACATGCAAAACACAACAAGATGCTGGCAGCCAGGCGGCAGGCAGCTCCATTGCAGGGTAATCGATGAGGTGAACGCGTGTCGCCTGACAAAAGACAAGAGAGAAGAGAGGAGAGTGAGAAGAGAGAGGAGAGAAGAGGTGAGGAGCCGAAAAAGAAACCGCAGGTTGACTGAGTGCCGTCAACAAAAGACAATCAAGGCAAGGCCAAGGAATAGGTGGAACAGGGGAACAGGTGGAACAGGGTAACAGGTGGAACAGGGGAACAGGCAGGATGAGGGCAATGTAATTGAGCATAAGAAGCCAAACGGCAAAGACGCTGGCGCCATCTGTTGTTGTGTGTGTGCGAGCTCAAATTGATTGCATTAATGATATGAAGTTGTTGCTGTTGTTGCTGTTGTTCCTACGTGCAATTTGGCGGCTGCAGTGAAAGCTCGTTTGCCTGGCAAGTTGATTAAATAGCCCGAGAAGAGAAAAACTTCAAAGGAAAGCAATTAGCAATTGACACCTGGGTGGCAGTTTAGAGAGCAAATAAATAAACAAACAGTCAAGAATCATAGTTAGATAACCTCAATATGAAATAATTTGTACTTGTATACGCAGCAATTCTCTAGAATAAACAATCACGAGCACATTTCATTAATTAACAGCAGAATTTATTATTAGCTGACAATTTAAGAGGAAATTTTAAAAATAATTATAAGCTATATTAGAAAATGAAAAGAAATGATCGAAAATGGAATAATTTCTACACTAGTAGCAAAAGTTAGTTAACTAGTTAGTTAATCAAAAACAGTTGAAGGGTCCATAGAAAACATAAAACGTTCTTTAAATTAAAATATAATGATAAAATCATGCGATACTCCAATCGCATTTCAATATAAATGGAGATATTACTTTATTGGCTTTATTTCGCCCATTAAGCTGTTTCGGAATTACTTTACTATTATCCAGGAGATGTTTCGATGGCAGGATGAGTTTAGTCATTGGGTCACTTGGGCTTGTGCTTGGGACTGTGTTTGGGTTTGGGTTTAGGGGTTCAGGCGATACATTGTTGAGGCGGAATCTTTACACACGCCAACTTTTAAATCATTTCGACGCCACGCAATGACGCCACATGAATCGGACCCAAACAGCTGCTCCCCCCTCGAGCTCCCCTTGGAGTCATGGCATAGGCATCTCAAGATCGCATGGCATAGAGTGTGAACAGCGGGTGCCTCTCTTTTTTTATTTTTGTTGATTTTTTTGTATGTGCTGTCAAAACATGCCTGGCATAGAGGGAGGGAAGGGAGGGGGAGGGGGAGGGGGATTGTGCCACATGCTGGCAAATGCCTGGGCTCATAAATTGCCGCTATCTGTGGACTGTATCTGTATCTGCAGCATTGTATCTGTTATGGCTCGGGCATTGCAAAATATGCTGCTAATTGAATTGAATTGAACTTGCGCACAGTTCGATGAGCTGCGATTTTCATGTGATTTATGCGGCGCGGGTGGAACCGCCTACCGAATGAAGTGCCAAGTCTGGAATGCGAGTGCCGGCAGAGTTGTAGACAAAGCTCAAAGTCAGGGAACAGCCCCCCAGTTGACGGGGGCAAGTGCGATTCCCCCATTCGCAGCGCTCTCAACCAATTAAACCAGTTTCCTGTCACCGTTTCACGTCTTTGGCTTTTGTTGTTGTCTTTTTCGCAGAATCTGTCGTTCATTTGATTGCACGCTGATGAAATAACAAGACCCAGATCCTCACTCAGACCCCTGCTCCCACATCTTCTTCCCAGTCCCAGCACTTGCCACAGCAGCGACGCCCTCATAATCAAAGAGTCTTCTTCCAGCAAAGGGCGTCTGTCTGCGCAGACGCAGCCACCAGAGAAAAGACAAGGGCAAGAGGAAAAAAGCGGCAGACGATCAGCACTTAACGTACGAAAAGCAAAAATAATTTAGCGCAAAACGTGCGAATATTTACTTTGAGCAAAAGGACAAACCCAACTTCCAACTTCCAAATGCCATCCTCCAAACGAAGCTCGAAGCAACGAATTAAACGAAGACGACCCTCGATGTGAATCTGTCTGTCCCTCGTTTCTTTAAACAATTGTCGCCTTGTGGCACAGTCTTCTTCTTGTGCCCCGAGGCATAATTGGGCTAACAGCTGGACAAGTGAATTGCGATCCGCTGGGAATCTGCCGATGGTGCGAAGCAAAAAGTGTTTTAACAACATACAGAAATTGTATAACAAGTTGCTACTGATTAACGAAGTTAAGGTAAGTTCTTAATTAAATAATGTTGTGCACATTTAAAATCTCAAGTGAAAAAAGTAAAGTAATAGTCGGAATCTTTTATTTGAATTCAGATATAATAATTTTGTAAAGAAAACAGTGTTTTGCCTTTGCCCTTTTATTAGATTTAAATACTTATAATATACTCGTAGGTAAACATTTACCTTACATATTTTAATACTAGAACTATAGTTAGTTTTTAGTCAACATATGCACAAAGAGTCAAGTCAATTGAGGAATACTCAAAATATTTTGTAAAAACACGTAAACTAAGAGTCTGGCAACTTTAATATTATAATAGGACGAAGAAGTAAGTAAGTAAGTAAGAAAAATATTATAAAGCATTGATCTCGCTGCGTCTAAGCTGGCAGTAATAAATAATAAAAAAAAAAAAACAAAATAAAAATATAAGTGGAACACACATGAGTAAACAATTGATCTACGCGTGTGCTTTAGTTTTATACTTATTATACAAATGGTTAGCTATGCGATTCGCATTCTTTCAACGATTGTTATTCTAAAATTCATCGTATTGCAATTCCCTAAGTTGTCATCAAGTTAACAATACCAATAAACAGTGATCATAAAATGAAGTTATTCAATTGATAAGATAGTTTCCAAATGCAAAATTCAATTCAATCAACAGCAATATGATCTGGAATGAGTTTTAGCATATAGTCCCAAGTGCAGTGCCCAGTTCCCTGCAGTTTGACACTTGACAGATCCAGAAATTTAGAGAGTAAGGCAACAGGCAGAGGCAGAGGCAAGTGTGGACTGGAAGAGGGGGGAAAAGTGCTACGTGCAACATTTTCGTGACTGCATCTGGTAGTTGTAGTTGACAGTCTACAGTCTGGAGTCCAAAATGGTGGAAAGTTGTTGCGACTTTCTTTGTTTTTTGATTTGCAACAAAAGACAAAACGTCAACGAAAATTACAACCGAAACGAGTTTGTTTTCCCAGCTTGTCCTTTGTTATATGTTGTGTTTTTTTTCTCTTTCTTTCTTTCTTTCGTTCTCTGTGCTTTTCTCGCTGTGGTACTTGCAACGAAATTGAAAATGAATTTTTAATGATTTGTTGCTGTGCGCTGCATGTGAAAATATCAGGGGCAGTGCATCAATTGATGAAGTGTGCGGGTGAATGAACCCAAAAGACAGTCTGGTAAATATATATACACTATCTCGAGCTGATCCTTGCCCAATTCCCTGTCTCCAGTCTCGCGATTTCGGAGAAACCACAAAAGGTATTCACAATTTATGGCAGCACAAAAGTGGAGCACTTAAAAACAAAAGATGCTGAACAATAAGCAAAACAGTCACGAAGCACAAGAGAAATAAAACCGAAGATCATTGAATTGCATATTTAAATCGTGTCAAAGAGAGATTAACATACATGAAATTATTGTGAAATATATTAAGGCAAACTCACAGTCTGCAAAGGAATGAATTTATCTCACATTCAGATGAGTTACAGATACAGATACGGATACATATTATTCATGTAAAGAAATTGATGATAATGAAGTGCTGCAGCTGCAGATACATTTGACAGGTCAAAGCTTGTGAAACAAATAAGCAAATGTCAAAGGACAAAGCATGTCCTTCGAGTATCTTATAATGGAAGAAAGGAGTGAGCAATGTGAAGCATATTTGAATGTGACAACATGTAGATACAAAAGTATCTACAGATGTCATATCAAGCATCCCAGCTGACTCCGATAGCCTATTACTATATCATACCATATTGTCCATTCATTGCAACTCTGTCTCTGTTTCTGTCTCCTGAAGACTGCGGTTTTGTGTGTTTTACTGCGGTCAATGGTATTTGCTTAAGAGGATTTGAAAAATGTCAAATTAAGTGGATTGCTTTGAGCTTCCTTTCCTTCATAGCTGCTGCGGTTGCCTGCATAATTGTCCTCGTTAGCCAGGCGACAACTGACGTTGCAATTTTAATGCCTGCAACTCTGCAGACTCCACAACATTGACAGAGATACTTGTGAACAACTTTGCCTCTTGCCTTCGTTTTGTTTAAAGCTCAGTCACCTGATAAGCAGCCGTGCTAATTGAAGGATGGCCAATGTCTTCCAAGCTGTTAACCTCTTACCTGGTTGGGTGCCTGCTTAGATACCTGCAAATTGACTGTTTGACCCTCGGTCCAAGTCAATTTGTCGTTGTACTTTGGGCACACACACACATAAATTTGGTGGCCAGAATCCAAACAGTCAACGGATCCTCGAGTCCGTGTTGCACATTACAACTTTGAATGCCAACTCGCAAATGAACTATAAATAAATAATTTGAATTACTAGGATAAGAAAAACAGAATGCCATTTTCAGTGCTCATATTGAGCTCTAAACGAGGGTTGCTTGACTTGTTCGCGTTAGAAGCAGAAACTTTGAAATTTCATAAGCAATGCACATTTTAATTATTTTTATTAATATTTATTAATATAATTACAATAAATATAATGAAATATAAATACATATAAATTAAATATAAATTTATTATTGAATTTTTTTATTTTCTTTGGATAAATTTCTGAATATAATTGTATTAACTAATTCAATACATTTACAACAACATAAACTGCCCTCGCATGCCAACACAGAGCAATTCGCAGTTTTGGCTGGCAGAAAAAGAAGAAAAAAAAAGGAAAAAAAAAACTATCGAAACGTAAACGCTCGACGGCAACAAATCGCCCCGAAACAAAAGGAAAACAAAAGTACTTTATAACGTGTCCACAGCAGAAGCGTTTGGCAAAGATACTCAAACGAACAAAGTTGTGGATGTATAGTCGAGTATTCGTATTCGTAATCGAGTATTCGAGCATACATATTCGTACTCGTACTCGTATTCGTATATGGTGGCAGTAACAGCAGCAGCAGCAGCAGCAGTCGCAAGCTACAAGTTCATTAAATAAATTATTCATACGCAACGTGTGCCGACAAAATGGCGAATGACGGCCGTCGCTTTGTTTCACTTTTACACACATATGCTCAGACGAATGAGAGAATATTTTCATTGGCAGTTTGTTTTATTTGGCAATGTCTGCACCGTTGTGCGGAATGAAAACGCATTCGCTTTAAATATTTATGGGAAAATGTCTGTATTTGTGTGCGGGCCTCGTACCAAATGGCCAGAACTGAAAACAGCAAACAGTAAAAAAAGACAAGGGTCGAGAGTGGCAGTTTCGTACTCAACTTGACATTTGTGGAGTGTGTGTGAGTGTGGCCTGCTTTCACTTCACGTCCACGGCCACGGCCAAGTGGCAGTATCATTAGGCCAGCCTCCTTTCTCCCGTATGCTTTCTCATTTACAATGCTAAATGACAAAACCCGCAAAGTGAGCTGAAAACCCGCAACACAGTGTGCAACACTTTTAGTTTCTTGTTTCTTTCTTTCAGCTGCAAATCAAAAATAATTTCATTCGAAATGCTGAACCAAGACTCTTGCCTGGATTCGTTTTTGGACTGGACTGTATATATCACAGATTAGAACTAACCAAAAAGTGGCATGCCCCAGCTCTGCGGACAAGTGGCAAGTATTTGACTGACATTTGTGTTGCAATCTCTCTCGTAACAGAATTTAAGCTGTTCATATGATTCCAAATGCAATTCAGTTCTAGAGTCGACTTGTTCTGAGTTCTAGGGCCAGGTTAACCAATAAAAATGCATAGTGAGCTATGCAAATGTCAAATGTAAATGCCAACAACCGACAAGTGCATGAATACTTGTATGTCAATGCATTCCAAGAGTTGGACCTGCATTTTTGACAGTTCCAACTTGTTGTCCACCCTCTCTTTCCACACCCTCTAACTGCCCAGCTCTCAGTTTATGTGTGTGTGTGTGTGTGTGTGTGTGTGTGTTGCATGCAAAAGTTGCTTCACATTTTTCTGTTGCTTTGCGGTTGGCTGATTGCATGAGATTGCATTTTCGAAAAGTCGGATACATGCGATGTCCTCGTAGAACGCAAGTTTCTAATATTTGACTAATTTGAATTCAGGCGAATTGTTTCTGCTTCACTGAAGCACTGCAAAATGTCAAACGAACGCACAAAATGTTATTCAATCTCAACAAGATTGCCACAAACCTTTTGTGCCCCAAGCGTGTAAAATGTAACTGCACTTATCACAACTTATAAAATTTTAATTAAAGTCAATTGAGGGAAAATAATTATCATTTGGGATCCACAGTATCAATTGGTTAAGCAAGTTTTCAAATATTATTAGATTATTATTCTATCATTTCAGTTCAATAAATGCTCACCTAAACGGAAAATATAAATAACCTGCTTAAATAATCGGAATAAAGTTTAAGTTCTCACTTACATGGTTAAATTTTTAGGCGAGAAATATAGAGATATAAGTCATGAGTTTCAAAAATATATTTAATATCCTGAAGCCTCCTATTCCGTAATATTCTTACTTAAAAAGTATACTATTTCCGTCGTATAATTAATCTTGAATTCCATACAAAAATAAAAGAAACCTTCCCCATTAAATACTTTCCATAATGTAGACAAGTTCTGTAAGTACACCAACTTTGATATTATTCTTTATGACTTCAGATGTGTCATAATATATTTATTACTGCTCTTTTTAAAGCAATAATCCTCAGTCTCAATCAATATGGACAATGAGTAATGTCATGCTTATTATAGCTGTTTCCATTCAAGTTTTTATTAAACAAATGTGCCATCATTATCAGTCGTTGTTCCCAATCTCCCCTCGTTGGTCAGTGCCTTCAGTTCCTGTTTATATCATTATTATTGTTATTTTCCCACGCCATTCCGTCACTTTGACTGTTGAGCAAAGTGCCAAATGTCAACGAACTGGCAATTTTTCATAATTTGCAAGAAGAAAACGCTTGAAAATGAAAATAATTTTGAGAAAGAGCAAACAAATTCATTAAAAAGCCGTCTGCATATGAAGAATAACGATGCCAAAACCAACAATTGACATTGACAAAGAGGCGTTGACGATGACAACAACTGAACAACTGGGCGGGGCTGAAGGGGGGCTGAAGAGGCTGGAGAGGGGCACGTCTGGAGTCGGAGTCTTTCAGACAGCGTCGTCGCTTTCTAATAAATCTGCGAGCAGTTCCTACTCAACGCTGAGAATTTAATTAAAACTAAGCTCTTCATTTGCTACGACGTTGCCTTTAATGGGTCAACTGAGGTTGCCAGTGGGCGTGGCCTACCAGAACAGCTGTTTCTCCAAACAAATTTTCTATCTCACAGCGCGCGCGCATATATTTGTGGGAATTTGTAATGAGTCCTCGAGCTCGAAGGAAGTTGGGATTGAGAAAGAAGGTTGGTCGGGTCCATATGCTAATGATTATTGTCATCATATTTAACATTTACTTATTTATATTTTTAATGTGCTTGTCGCAGCCAAAAATTAACGTCAAATAATATGTTTTCATTATGTTTTAAGTCGCCTTTTCTGCTACCACCGCTGTCAAATTAATTTCCCTTCATTTTGTTATTAATGCGCACAAAATTATGCTACGCTTTTTGCCCAAACGCCATTTTTTCCCTCTAAGAGTTGTTATTGTTGTGGTTGGCTTGGTTGATGGAATGATTAAATGTCCCAAAGAAGATTGTGGACAAATTATGCATAGGACGAAAATGCTTAAAAGTTTTGCAATTAGCAGAAAGTTCTTCGGATATTACACACAGATTACAGGAGATGCTGATGGCAGACAGTTATATTTAGTCAAATTTACATTATTTCTTGATTTTTAAAATATAGATTTTTATGAACAAACAATAAAACTTAGAAAGAAGTATATAAACATGTGGGAGTCGAGCTCCCGACTATAGGATACCCGTTACTTATCTAAATAAATATAAAATATTTTTTCTGGCCTGCTTTTAGGCATTTACATACTTTAAAATCAAATCGGCCATTACTACCTTTCTATTTGTCCGATCTTGTTGCAATTAAGTAGGAAAATAGCTTTAATTGATAGATAAAGTTAATTAGCAGAAAAAAACATAGTATTCTAAAAGCTGTGCGTGTGGAGACTTTTCGCGGAAAGGGGCGGGGCAAAAATTTGAAACAAACTTGACCTGGGTTGGGGCTATAGAAGTCTGTGTGCCATATTTGGTCGATCTAGCTCTTATAGAGTCCGAAATCTAGGATCTAGGATAAAAAGATTACTTTAATTTCGAAAATTAAGATTTTGAAGAAATTTCTTGAAGCGAATACACCCAAATTCATAATATGAGTTGCTCAGAGAATTATAAAAAACAAGCTAACGACTAAACTGAAGGTGTAAAGTGCAACTACGAAACTACTGAAAATAAAGCGAGTCCCAAATATCCCACAACGGGGGTGGGGAAAAAGGAAACTGGGTGGATAAGTCCCACAGTTCGTGGGCACCGATGTCAGCAACAATTTTAACACACACACACATTCGCACACTTAGCGAAACATGGCATGTAGACTGTTATAGAGTGCTGTCTCGCTCTATCGCGCACTCTGCACTTCGACCGTGTCGAATAAATTTATTTAAATAAATAATTTTTCCATTAACCGCAAACATGGATTTTGGCGCAATTGCATAAATGGAATGTAATAAATGAACTGCAACTGCAACAGCAACTGCAACGGGGCGGCAGTGGCGATGGGGGCGTGGCATTGTTGTTACTGCGGCTGATGGCGTGTTGACGCGGTCGCCTCGGCATCGCCAACATCGCTGGATTTACATTTTGTTGTGTGTACGGTTTAACTACCCTGTACACATGACATGTCTAAAATGAGGTATGAGTGGGGCTAAGTAAATATCACTTTATGTATTGATCAGCTTCAATTAAAAAATATCTACACATGTTTATGAATTTTATAGCATGAAATTATTTCTTAGTGATCATAATATATCAAACAATATTCGTGCCAATAACTAAACTCTAAATGTCTAAGGATTTATTTTCAAGACGAGTCATTTTAAAGCAGCGGTGGGCACGCAATGGCTCCGGGAGCCAGTCAATATCGGTTGTATTCAAATTCTTAATTAATTAATGTGATAAGAAATTCTATCACTTTGTACTTATTTTTTCTTTGACAAAATATGTTTTGAAAACTTGAATCATAATCAGATAAAGCATAAAATTATTTACTACATCATATTTACCTAAGCATATAGGATATCTTTTGGTAGAGCTCTTGGTTAGATTATTCTATCTTGGTTTTAATTTTCACTTTTTTTTGTGTATTGTGTTTGAGTCTGAAAATTAGTTTGTAATTTGTTTAGTTTACAAAGAGAAAATGGCCGCACAATGCATTTACATATTACATATTATGTTTTGCGGTTGCATTGTTGTAATTCGTGTTATTCGGATTCTCTGGTTACCTCGATTCCGTGTTCTTTGTGTGTTTCTCTATTTTGGCCCATAGAATCCCATGGCTGCCTTTAAAATTTTAATGTCGACTTTTAGGCGCCCGAGCTTATTGTCGAAATATGGCGGTTTACTTTGTTCTACTATGCAAATAGTTAATTAATTAACAGGTGACTGGGACATACATGCTTCGAGATTCATTTTCGAATAGTAATTACAGTTTGACCAAGAAGTTAGATGTAATGAAGTAACAGTGAATGGTTGATATAGATAATATTAAAACGCACTTTAATGAAATCTTGATAGTAGTATTAAAATCTAAAATTTTTTGCTATTCCGTTTTATGTATTTTCGATGCATATTTAAACAGTATGAAAAGAAATTGACTACGAGTATTTAGTTGAAGAAATGTAATAATATGAATATTTAAAAAATATTAAGAATATACCGCTAAATTTACAAAATTCTGGTGATTGCATTTACAAAGAAATACCAAGAAATAAATAAATCCTCTTTCTAGAAAGATTATAATTGTTAGTACATATTTATTTATAATTTTCTTTTGCAATACAAAAAAATTTTAATTTTTAATGTATTATATAAAATCTTGTATCTTAAGTATGTTTTAAGTACGTGGTTGTCATTTGGGGAATCCAATTGAGATTGTCTGAAAGTCTGCGCTGTACTTAGACCCTTCAGTTAAAATTTATATGCTTCCTACAACTCTGAACAGAATAATTCAGATGTTTTCATGAAATTCTTATTCAAATTCATTCATTTATACAAACGTTTAATGGCAAAGATATGCCAAGTTGTCAGCACTGTCGATTGTGTTTATTTCAGAACTCATTCAAAGTTTTTGCTGATATTTCAAACAACTTTCGCTGGCGACTTCCTAGTTCTTCCTAGGCCCCATACAACAAACATATGTATGTATATAAGAACTCATCATCACACACATACTTACATACTATTTGACAATTCACAGAAACTGACCTCACGCGGCATGCAACAACAACAACAAGAACAACTAATACTGAAGAAAGGCCCAACTCATAAACAAAAATGACTTCAATTGAAAAATTATACAAAAATAACAGCAAATGAAAACAATTTGTTGTTGTTTATTGAAAGACATTCGTTCAATATAAACAAAACAAAATTAACTAAAAGCCGACCTCCGTCTCTTGCTCATTCCAATCTCTCTCTGTCTCTCTCTCTCTCTCTTTCTCTTTCTGTCTCTCTCTCTGTCTCTTTGTTAGCCTCTTCAAGCCATCAACACGATTCGCTGCCATTTCGACATCCTGCGTAACATTTTATACAGTTCTCGGTTATTATCGAAACGTGCAGTGACAATTTGTGTATTAAATTTATGTCCCATTGTGCAATAGACCCCATGCCTTAACTTTAGAATATTCACAGCAAATCATAACAATAAAACATGCAACAATAATGAAGTGTTCAACGAGAAGATACTCTGTGCTGAAGCTTAACGAACTCTGTCTTGCTAAACAATTGCTTAAGAATCGGCAGATAGATACAAGACTAGATCAGGATTTTTATATATCACGGATCTTTTGTTTATTCAAGTCTTCGAGCATTTTGAATGATGATCAGTTAAAGAAGAATTTACCTATCTTCAAATTCATTCTTCATGAAATTGTATTAAGGAAGCAAGAAATTTTTCTTAAAATTAAAAACAGATTACTTTAATCTACCCATTCACAATCATATTTAATGCTTACAGGGTATCAAAAATAAAAAGTAAAAAAATTACATACAATTGTTGCTGTTAACTTTGAGGATTTTTCAATAATTTTATATGCTTTTTACAGCGTCACGTTTTCTTACACTTTTTCGATCGGGCGTCTCAGTTTTTTATGAATTTCTAATTAGGCACTTGCGACGCACATTTCTGACACCTATTGAAGGGTTAAGTTTAGAGCAAACGCGGCTCGCCAGCTCGTAAAAGTTGTGAGCGATTTTTACGATATTTTTATTTAATTGCAAAAATAAGCATTAATGTAATCGAGACGTGGATAGGGGTGGATGAGGGGCGGGGCGGGGGCTGCACCTCCTATCCGTTCCCCTTTCCCTTTATTAATAAGCTGCTTCCACAGCTTTTTTACGACAGCTGGGAACCATTTGGGGCGACGATGTTGCACCGAGGTGTCGGCCAAGTCGTTACATTACAAGTTTTACTGTAATATTATTCAAATTTCGAAATTGTTGCTTTCAAGAGAACGCCAAACGTCGGCGTCGTAAATGCTCGGCACACGCCCTCAGACGACAACGAGTAAAACCCGAACGGAAGTCGTCACACAACTTAAATTATCAGACCAAGCTCTAAAACTGGGCAACATGTGTTCCCTTTTCACTCGATAGCGTAATGAATAATGCCAGGAAAATGTCACAAATGAGATGACAGCTACATTTAGATGACACTTCAAGAATTCAAAGGATTTTATAAAGATAGCACAATATAAATGTTTATTTCCTAATCTTGATTTTGGTAGTAATAACATCTTCGAAATATGACTTACAAAATAAAAGCTGATTTATAGAATATTTTTGCTTTGAAAAAGTTAAGACTAAAATAAATTATTAAGCTGTATAAAAAAATATAAAATTTATTACAGTCGAAAGAAAAAGTGCGAACTATGGAGACTTTGACTTAGGGATGGGAATCGATATGGCGATATCGATACTATATCGATATTTACAAACGATATCCAAGCAGTAGACGATATTCAATGCGATACCATTTAGATATATCGAACTTTAATTCGATATATCGAAAAATTCAACTCATCTCCAAATTTTCGGTTTTTCCGTCTTTTCTGTGAGCGGTCTCTTTGTGATACATTCGTGTGTGCACGTTATACATTTCAAATATGCCAAAGTAAGTTAATTTGGAACATTTTCAAAGTCTTCTATTTATTTCCGATGTTCGTTTTTAGAATAACTTATAAGCAAGACAAAATATGGAGTTAGTTTGACAAAGTGGACTCACTTACTGCTCGTTGCAAGTTGTGTAAACGAATTGTTAAAACGGCGGGAAACACGAGCAATATGGCAGCTCATATGAAAAATAATCACAATTCTGTTGTGGTGGACATTACGCAGATATCGCCTTCGCCGCCATCAAGCAACCAATCGCCGACTGTTATACCACCCTCGCCGCAATCAATGCAGCCGTCCATAGAGGATGCGATCAGTGCTGTGCAGGCCTGCTCTGCAGGCAGCAGTAAGGCTGAACAACTCGACAAAATCCTCCTATATTGGATTGTTAGAAATGAGCAGACGTTCTCCATGGTGGAGGAAGAAGGCTTTAAATTGTTTTGCTCTCATGAAATTCCAAAATACCGCCCACCTTGTCGCAAGAAGATTGCAACACTTATGGATAAGGCATACACGGAGACAACAAAGACATGGCGGTCAAAATTATATATGAAAAAAGTTGCCCTCACTACCGATGTTTGGACGGAAACAATGAACATGAAAAGCTTTCTAGGTATAAAAAGAATTTTCTAAATTATTTGCAACATTTATGTGATTTTTAAATACTTGAAATATTCTGCATTTTTGATGTAAGTTTTTTGAATTTCTGTTATTTGTTTACATTAAGTTGCTTAAGAAGCATTTCTTGTTATAATTTTTGATATAAAAAACATTGATATGTATTAAAGAACCTGAATTAAATTAAATTTAAAATTTTTGTTTGAAAACATAAATATCGTTTTTATCGATATTTAAGGCGATATTGACGATATTTACTACGATATGATAATATATACGATATTATATCGGATATCAATATCGTCACAATTTGGGATATCGCCATCCCTACTTTGACTTATGAAATTCATTTATTTTCAGTTATTATACTCTTGATTGGCTCTTGATTTTGTTCAAAAAATTCATGTTATGGAAATTCGACTGGTTATGGAATGGAATGTCCTGCACAGAAAAAAAAATCCGGGCTATTTAGCCCGAATTCAAGCCGAAACGATGTCAGAAGTGGGGTAATCTCGGATTTTCTTAAATCAAGTACGAAATACTTGATTTTTTCAATCCCGAATTCTTAAATTCAGGCTAAAAAAAAATATTTTTTTTTGTAACATTTAAATTTTTTTTTAAACTTTTTTTTTAAATTTTTTTTTAAATTTTTTTTTTAATTTTTTTTTTATTTTTCATTTTTTTAAATTTTTTTTTTACAATTTTTTTTTTAATAGTTTTTCTTTTAAATTATTTTTAATAACATTTTTTTAATTTAACCCTTTTTAACCCTTTTTTTTTAATTGACGGTGGGGGAATCGAACCCAGGTTTTTTTCAAACAGGTCGGCGACTCTAACCACTGAGCCACCGCATCAGTTGAAATGAGAGAGGCCGAAAGAGAATAAAGTAATTTGGGCTTATTTTCCCATTTTAATCCCGATACAGGCTTGATTATTCAGCTTAAGCCTGGAAACATACTTAAAAAATGCAGGCTTAAATCAAGTATTTTCGGCTTGATTTTAGAACGGCTTTTTTTCCTGTGTGGATACGCGATAATCTTTAGGATTTAAGTTTTATCAAAACAAATTTTAATTAATATTTATATTTTGTTTCGTCTGCATGAAAAAATATGAATAAGTTTGATTTTTCAAATAATATAGAAAATTAAAAAATAATTATATTTGTAAATAAATAAATTTAATTTAAATTTATTTTTGAACAATTAATTGACTCTGCATTTAAATTATTCTTAATTTGAATTGTTCATATTAATTTACTTGATTCATTTCTTTATGACATTTATTTGGTTGGGTTAATCATAATCAATTGGCACTACTTAATCTCTGAGCCTCTCTGTCGATGAAATCAAGTGTTTGCTGTACTTTCGCTTCTACCAGATGATTGTGACTGTTGTTGTTGCTGCTATTGCTGCTGTTCATCATGCTGCTCATGCATCTGAAGTTTTGACAGTTGACTGTGATTATTTTGCCCCATACACCGTTCCCTCCTTCCCCGTTTCTCGTGCTCCATTCGCTGGCAAATTTAGCAGTGCGTTTGCGTTTTACATTGACGTTAACATTTTGCTGAGTTGAATACTAAACAAAGCCGCCAGTTGATCCAGCCAGCCCAAATGTTATGGCTGTTGCTGATGCTGCTGCTGTTGTTGTTGTTGCTGCTGTTGCACAAACCACAAAATGGACAAAATGTGTTCAATTTCAGGCCTGTGATTTTTCAATAGAGACAGCAACAATAACAACAGCAACAACAACAACAACAACCAGTTGCAACTGCAACAATGCCAAGCTGCTTTTGGCGAATTAACATTGATGGCGTGCCTGTGAAAGGATCAGCTTGGCATCAGGTGGCATGCAACCTCCCAAACGAGTATACTAGTCATTCATTTTGCTGTTTGCATCAGTTTTGAACTGTTGTTGCTATCGTTGTTGCTGTTGTTGCTGGTGAACTGAGCGTTCATTAGCACGCACGTCGGCGCCATTTTGCAAACGCATTTCCGGTGCAACTACGTGCAGTCGTGCGGCGTTACCGTTAGACCATTTCCCGTTAGTCAGTTTAACCCGTTAGCCGTTAAGACCAGGTAAATGTTGTAGCAACTCTGGCTATTGTTGCACATTTTTAAAAAATAAGTAAAAGGGTATATTGAAATGTATGCAACATGAAACAGGAAGTATCTACAAGGTATATATATTCTTGGTCAGCATCAACAGCCTAGTCGATTAAGCCATGTCCGTCCTAGACTGAATTTGGCATACAGACTTATATAAACCCCACGCAGATCAAGTTTAATCAATTATCTGTTATTATAAGCTATCATCCGATATAATCGGTAGTAATGGCAGATTTAAGTTTCAAGCCAGGTAAGTGCCTAAAAGCATGCAGTTTTTTTTATATGCTTTGTATATATTTTAGTTAGTAATGGATATTCTAAGGTCGGTGACTTGTCTATAGCCTTTCCCATTTTTTTGTTGTGTTTTATACCATTTTTTTTGAGTCATCATCAAAAGGCATTTTTAATTGGCGTGTTGCAGCTCAACGCGAGAAAGCGCCCCTTCATGTGGCACAAACAGGTAGCAGGAGGCAGAGGCATGAACACACAAACATCCAACAGTTCACGAGTCGATAATTGGTAACGCGTCACGTTTAATGCCCTCAAAAGCCAAAAATGGAATTTCTAATTAAGTTTTGCTGGGATTTAATATCGGCAAAAACTCCAGTTGCCTATAGTGCTTGTATCTCCATCATTGTATCTGTATCTGTATATCCGACAATCTTCCTATGTGTGTGTGTATTAGTCTGTGTCTGCCTTTCAGCGAGTGTATACGAAATTTTGGTCAATTAACACATCAACGAGCTTAGTTCGACCAAGCCAAAAACCAAAGCATCTCCACCTCCCTGTACACCCCCAAATGGCCCCTTCGACTGCATAGAGAAACCGTAACCAAAAACTGGATGAAAACAAAAAATAGAACTAAATTTGTAGTTACTTTGCTACAACATTTTGCAGTTGCTCTTCTGATGCGCTTGAGGGATTATCAGCTGAAAGAAACGTTGAAATATCAGGAAAATCAGGAACCAGATACGTAGGATGAGCTCGTCTTTCCGTATGTCTGCCTGACTGTCTGTCTGTCTGTCTGGATTCCTTACTTGAGGAGCCCCCAAAAATTGAATCATAAATCTGTGCAACATTTCAAAATTGTTTTCAGTTTGTTCCTATTCATGTCGAGTAGACTGACTTTGAGTTGTACTATTAAGCAGCTGCCGAATGGTTTGTTAACTGAAAGTGAAGATTGATTGCCTTTCCATGTGGTATTGAAAGCACTCAAAGTTCTTATATGGTTAAAGTAACAATCATAATTTAACCTTAACTAGAAATATAAACACAGAAAAGTTTTAATTTATTTTTAATTTATATTAAAAGAAATTTGGAATGCAAAGAGTATCTTAAACTTGTGATTATTATAGCTGAGATGGCAATCGAAACTTCTGAATCGACAGCTTTCAGTTCAAGAGGCAACAAAGTAAATGAGCATTAAAAGATATGCATAAATAATCAATATTGTGTATACATACTGATTTAGAGACAGAGGGAGCTGGTAACCCGTCAATCGCTCAATCAGTTAGTCAGTTAGTCAGTCAGATAAGCAGACAAATAGTCGGACAGGCAGACAGTTAGCCAAGTTAGCTCATCATTCGCCTAGAGCTGGCAGCAACAATTGATATATGCGTACGTGATTCGCATATTGAGACTAGGCCGGCAATTGATTTGATATAAACGGAAGACAGAGAGAGAGAGAGAGAGAGGAGCAGAGCAGAAGAGAGAGGGAGTAGGGAGGGCAAGTTTCTGAAGTGTGGTCGCAAACTTTGTAACTGGCACGCGTTAAAATGAATTTATGAGTCAAGTAGAGTAGAAAAGAGGCCTGAAGATACAAAGATACTTAAAGTGTATCAGAATTGGGAAAACAAACAAGGCTAAGCCAGTTGAGCAAGTATTGTCCAGGAAATGGCAAATATGTCTGCAGCAAAAGAGAAAAGAATAAAATAAAAGAATCCAATAACAAATTTATCAATTAGCAATTTATCATTTATGCAAACAAGCCAAGGGCCAAAAGCCAACTGCCAACAGTCAACTACCAACTGTCTGCCTGGTTGCAAGGCAAACAAATGCGCTCAAAATGAATGACAGAAAGACATATAGACAGAATAGCTTAGGATAGGAGTGTGGAGGAGGTGAAGGATAAGAAGGAGGAGGGCAACTCCACTTGGTTCATTCAATAACTCAGGCCAAAAACTGTTGCGCATGCGTCGTCGTTGTCGTCGTCGTCGTCGTCGTCATCGCATTCGCATTGTTTGTCTTCCTCAAGAGCCCAAACAAACACTGCACAGTCGAGTCAAGGGGAAAACTGAAGTGGAGGAGGAATGATTATTATGGCAGTGCCAGGCTAAGAATTTACACAAAAATGCAATCAGCGCGTAGGATAAATATACAAAATGCAAACTCCGACAGCAACAGACAACAGACAACAGACGACGACAACTGGCGCGTTATCATGAATGAATATTTACACTATTCGATAAATTTATCACAATGCCAACGGCGATCAGCGATTAGCGTAGTGCTGCCATGTTCAAATCATTCAGCTCATTCATGTTTAATTTGCACATATATTTAGCTGTCACTCCGCATTTGTGGTGTTTGTGGTAAACAAGGTTTTCAGCAAGCTCAGATCAGTAACTTGAAGTTGCTAAAGAAGAGAAAATATCCAGATACATTCTATGGCAGATGAGATTAGGTAAAACATAGCTGAAAATTTAGGTATAAGAATATACTAAAAAAAAGTTATTTTAAATAGTAATTAATTTCACGAATAATACGTTCAAGTTTTCTTTAAAAAAATAAAATTTTAGAGTGTATTCAAATTATTTTTTTATACAACCAATAAATATTACAAATATGCTAAAAATAAAAAGATAAAAAGATTAAGATGCAAAGCATTATTTCATGTGAACTTATAACATTATAACATGTAAATTAAAGCCATGATTATTTTAACGTGCTGCATTTAAATTAAATTAATAAAATAAATATAAAAAGGTGTGCCACCAATCTGTTTGCAAATATTTGCCTTTCCAATACAGTCTGATTCACATCGACTACTCTATCCTAATTTGAAATGTAAAGATTAATTAAATTAAATTAATTATTGTTGTACATAGTATCTAATTTTTAATGAACTTTAAATTTCAAAGTCATGTTTTTAATAAAAAAGAAGAATAATTATTGAATTTATTAAAGAACTTTAAAACTATTTGTCTCATATTTTTATTGAAAATTGTAACATTTATTTTTACCATAAAGTGGAATGAAATCGAACCAATGGAATATCTTACAACTAAGATCCCTTTTCGAATTAAAGCCAACTGATCTGATCAGATCCGATCAAGTGTTTAATCTGCGACATTTACGTTTGAGTTTTTATTTTTTGTGGTTGCAATGTGTGTCACTAGTCAAAATATTCGAAAGTAAAAACTGTTGACTTGGACCCGGGGACATCATAAACCAAACCCAAAAGCAAACAACCTTCCCAATGTGTTTGTTGTGCGTACCAATCAATCAAACTGCGGCCATAAAGCGGGCCAAGATACCATCTACATCTACAAGTGCCCCTCTGTCATAGGTCCGTTGTTAGAGTTACTCTTACCCCTGCCCCTACCCCTGTGCCTGTACCCTCTGTCATTCCCCTGTCCATGTCGCCAGTTGTCGGCTGTGGTCTAAGAATCGCGCTGTATCTGAGAGTTTGTATCGCAAACAAAACTGCAGAGTGTCATAAATCATGGCCAGATCGCACTCTCCTCTCCTCTCAGTCTCTCTCTCTGTCTTTGCCGCTGGCTGCTGGGGAAATCTCGACGGCGCTAAGCTGCATCATAATGCCTCATTATGACAAGTTGCAACGCGCGTTACGCATTTTGTATCTGTATCTGCAGCTTGTATCTCGCGCGTGTGAATATCTTGATTAATGCGCCCGGCAATTATTGAAGAATTCATCAGTTCAAAGATTATAGATATCTGATAACAGGCAAAGCAGCGGGAGTTTGACTTGAAAAGTGAACAGTTTGGTTAGTCGCACAACCAAAATATGCAGTTATAAATAATTATTTAAAAAAACAAATATTTCTGACAATAAATTTTACTTTGAATAAAATAGAAAGATATAATAATAAAATTGCATTTAAAGTTAAACATTCTTTATTTTTGCATTCTGAAATACATTAAATAATTTGCTATATCTGGTATTCATAGATTGTGAAAATGTTTCAAAATGTATCTCATGGATTGCCATACAAATCAACAGTTAGATGCGGTCTTTGTTTTGTTTCACTCAAATGCCACAACGTACCACAAACGAAACGAAATGGAAATGAAAACTCTTCTACTGTTCATAAAGAGAGCGGGAGAGAGAGCATTGGCTGTTTTAAGTAAAAGAGAGTAAGAGTTGAATTGAAAAAGATAGAGAGATATGGAGATTTGTTGTAAGAGAGAGCACAGGAGTGGAAGTTGTCGTCCCACTGAAGTTTCTGCAGGTGAGTGGAGTTGTAAATAAACACTTGCAATATGCTTATAATAAATGTATGAGGTTATACAAATAATTTAAAATATTTATATATTAATTCAGTAATTTTATGCATTAAATTTGCAGACAACATTGACTTAAGTTCTGATACCAATAATATTTATTAGTGTGAATTTGTTACCAACAAACACCTTGCCAATTTCCACTACAATAGATTCCACAAACAATAACTATTGGCGCTCTCTTTGTACTGACTCTCTCTCTCTCTTTTGTGGGTCACCCACACTCGGAGTCCACTCTGTGGTTAAGATCCACACAAAGCAGTTGTCGTTGTGTGCTCGGTTACATGACCGACCGACGGTTGTGCGGCTCCAGAGTAACTTTACAACGTTCGTTCAATTCAATCGCTCGTCAACCTTCGTTCGGCGCGTTACAACAAGCGAAAGGCAGCAGCAGCAACGGCAGCAGCGACAGCGGCATCGGCAGCGACAGCGACAGCGACTGTGGCAAGCGTAAGCGCAACGTCGGCGTTGCTGCAACAATTTTTCGGCTCGCGCTCGCAACGGCAGCGGCAACGGCAATGGTGGTTGCAACAGTGGAACCAGTCTCATTCAGTTTCAGTCTCATCCCAGCGCTCGTGGCGGCAACAACAACGCTCAGTGTGTAGCTCGGTTTCGGTCCGTATCCGTGTATCGCGTCTTTCGTCCGTTCCGTGATTCGCGTGAGTGTGTGCAGCGCACAGATACTGATTACTGCAGTTTACGAAAAGTATCTCACAGATAGCCACTACAAAATGCGGCAACTGTGCACTTGCCGGCGCCAGCAACGCATGGCTAATTCAATAACCGTTAAATAAACGCCAACAAGTTTACGGCATGTAACTAATGCAGTTACTACAACAACAGCAACATCAAAAGTATCTCAGTCGAGTGCTAAACATATCAAAACAACAACCCACAAGATACAACATCTGTGCGACAGTGCAAAGCCAAAAAAAACCCAAAAATATAAAAAAGGAAAGAAAGAAAAATAATTGCAACTGCTTCAACTGCATTTAGTTTGCATTTCAAAGTGTTTTAAGAATTTGTGCATAAGTGTTTTGTGTGTGTGTGTAACGCTTTTTAAATACTCTATCTATATATACATATACAGATATTTATATATAACCTATATACAATGCTATATATGCATGCAACTTAAGGATACAATCTAAACGTACTAATTGAAAACATTTGATGCGACAAATATTTTCAAAATAGGTAAGTTACAATGAATCTATTTGAAATGAATTAAGTCAAAATAATAAAAGGGGATACAATAATTATGAGCAAGTGTTAAAGTTGAAGTGTTTGGAATATGCATACAGATATAACAGTTTAGAGTTTGAATTAAATCGATGACAATATACATTTTCTGTAATATATATATACAAATTTATTCAAAATGCAAATTTTTCATATGAGAATATTTTAATCAATTTTGCACCATATCTTCATTTTGTACAACTTTGTTTCAAATCTAAATTTGAAAAGAAACAAAACATTTTTTGACTAAAAAAATTAAAATGAAGTAAATAAAAGTACGAGTACGAAATTGAAATAAATGCAACGGGAATCTTGAATCTTTGTCTTCGAATTGTAAGAACGTTGAATTGAGCATTGTTTACAATCAACTTTTTGTTGACAATTAGGCAAATTACTAAATAAATAAACGAATGCAAAAATAATAATCAATAATGGAACAGAAAACAAATACGTTAATGTGATCAAACGAGTCTTCGATTAGGTTTCATGCCAATTAGCAGACTTAAAACTGAACAAGTTTTGTTTAAACAATTAAGAGAGCAATGAAATTAATTCAAATGTTTTGCGTGTTGTCTTCTTATTTCGATAAACAATATTGGATATAAGTGTATTTGTGAATTGTGTTTTGAAACAATGAATCAACTAAGGAACAATTAAGTGATATTCAAATAAATGTTTTTAGCTTAGTTTGTGGAATTTAGTGTGCACACTAAACATTAATTAAACACAAATTAAGAGAAGTCAAACTGTCAACATGCCAGGCTAATCAAAATAACCTGCTGTATCTTATGGATACAAAAGCGGGCCATAAAAATTTCTACAACATCAACAAGAAAACTAGAAATAAATTTCGTTTCATTTTCGTCTGTGCTCAAAATGTTTATCAGTGAAAGATCTTTCCTCCAGTTTTATTTTTTCTTTTCTTGCTTTACACGATTTGTATCTGTGAGATGCGCAACGTTCGCTATCTGAAAAGTGGCATCTATGGCAAACTTCACACATCTTTACAACTGCTGTTTCATAATTTCCTCGTTATTCTCGCAGGTAATTAAGTGGAATTATATTCTTTGATCGGATTCATAAATATCTTTTGTTGGCTAGTGTAGTGTTTTCTAAGCAAATTAAGCAGTTGCGTGTCTCTATCTCAATTTTTATCTGAATTTGAATCTCAATCTCAATCTTTATCCGCATCCATAGCCAGCAGTGGAAGGCACTGCTCATGCATAATTAATATCGTGTAAAAATCATAATTACAGCAATTAAAATTTATGTAAACAAGTTGGCAGCCGCATCGCATCCACTTGAAGATGGGGCTGCCCGAGGCGCCATTGGGGCGCAATCATCATAACAATCTTGAAAAGTTTTCAACTTTTTCTTCTTGTGGTTGATTTACATTACAATCAAACTTGGCCTAATCGCCTTGTTATTTAATCTTACATTTATTTTGTGATATTTATTTACATATACATGCACATAAACAAAATATTGCGAAATGTTGGAAAACATATAAAATTGTGATATTCTTTAATTTTTTATCAGAGTTTCAAGATGAATAGTTGCAAAAAATATATTTCATATGCTTAAGTAATTTTCAAGAATTTAAATTATAATTTAAGTTCACAATTGTTTAGTCAATATTTACTATTATCAAGTGTTTATTAATGTAAAATTAAATCTTCTAATTATTTTATTCAATTACCTAAAATGTTTATTTTAATTTATTGAAAATATTTATGAAAATATGTATTTATATAAATATTTCTTTAAATTTTCTAATAAAATATTTATAAATATGATTTCATTTTATTTACTGTGTTTGCAAAACTTTGAGCATTTTATGACTTGGATAAGCCTCATTTCAGTCACTCACTCTGTCACTAGATTTCAGAGTACTTATTATCACATAGTTTGTAGTTGTGATTTCACTCATAGGCAGATCAAGTTTAACATAATACTTATTGCTATGCTTAGTTGTTGCATGAACTGTTGCATGAACAGTTGCCACATTTGTTGTCCTCTTTAACGGTTTCTCATTTTGTGGACAAACTTCCTTTTGCTCCATATCCTCCCACAACATCACGGATGGTAAATTTAAGCTCAACGTGAAAATGTCATCCACGTGGGGAGTGTTGTCTTCTTCTTCTTCTGCCAACATATGCGTACGTGTGTCTGGCAGAACGAATGGCCTTTGGGCCAGGTTTGGACTGCGGTCTGTGCAACTTTAATTAATTAGCATCTAACTAAGAATAATGTTTCCTGCCAGTCCACCGACTGTCATAACTTGGTCGGCTGTTTATTTGTTTGGCTCGTCGGCAAAGATACAAAGATACAACGACACTGAGATACATCGCACAGGTGCCACAATTTCGCTTCTCCTTCTCCACATTTGCCCCTACAGCAGCGTCGGCAGTCGTGCATGGCCAAGACAAGACACAGTAGCCTAAGGAAAACATTTTCGGGGGCAACCACGCCCCCCTACCCCCATCTACACACACGCACACACTTACATACTGTTGATTGCCTTCTTTTTTAGTTTTATTCTCGTTTTTATTGTTTGCTTGGTTTTTAGGCTGTGTGTTAACTTGTAAAAATGCAACACAGGAAAATTATTTTCCCTGCTTCTCAAGCGTTTGTCTTGCGGTCAGCGTCGCAGTCGCAGTCTGCGTCAACGTCAACGTCGACGTCGCCTTCATGTACTTGTGAAATATTTTCAAGTGTTGCGGCTCTTAAAAGTAGCCACTGTATATATGTGTATTAGTGTAGGTGTGTGTGTGTGTTATATCTTGGCATGTTGTTGAGAATTTTTCATGTAATGACTTGGCGCCAGCTTCGCTCTTGTTCTTGTTCTTGGTTTTCCTTCTTTTTTTATAATGTGCCACATTTTTTGTGTGTTGCTGGCAGCTTAAAGGCAACAACTTCAAGTTTTTCACAGCTGTTCTCCATTGTTGTTGTTGTTGCGTGTGGGACGTTTAATTAGTTTAAAGTTGTTGTTAAAGTATCCCAAATATTTCTAGCTGTCAGCGAAGCTTAGAAAATGGAATGTATTCATGTAAGGTAACTGTCGAGCACCTAAGTTACCTAAGAAAATTGACTTAAAGCGATAAATGGCATGCGCTGAAAATTGAACTAAATAATTTTATCTAACATAGTTCCTTGCCAATTTTGTAAGCAAATAAGAAACATTTATTTATTATTGAAATGTAAAGAAAAAGTAGTTGACAGCAAAAACAAAAACAGAATTTAAATTTAAAATAATATTAGATTAAAAAACAATACAATTATATTATTAAATTTTAAAAAAGTTACATGATGTTTGTTAATTTTTAGTTTTCAATAAAAAATACATATTGAAAAGAATAATAATAAATCAATAATATATATAGAATTTTGTATTTTGTATTATTGAAATACAAAACTCTACATTAATTTAAATTTAAATGCACATCACATCTGCAAACTAGATTATCCACTGTATTTTCAAGATTCAATTAATTACGAAATTCAATATTTTTGGTAATGATTTAAATAAAGTTCATGTAGATTTTTAACTAAGTGTCAAAATATGCTGAGCTGTAAATTGTACTAAATTAATATTTCATTCAATCAATCAGACAAATTCACAATAAATTCTTTTAAATTAAATTATTGAAATTGAAACTGAATCAGTGGCAATTCGGCACTAAGTATTTTCTCTTGTATATATCAATGAAGCGGATTAATCGAATGCCTAACTCACTTGTTTTATTAAAATATCATTGTAAAATCAATCAAATCCCATTCTCTATTATTTTGTGTGTTGTTTTCTTTGCCTATCGTTTAAATCTACAATCTCAGAAGAGGACAACAATTCCACTTAATATTCCCAGCAAAGTCAAACCCTTTTTTCTCACATCAAGATTTCCTTTTTTTGTGTTCTTCGCTGTTCTTAGCCCCTTTGCCTATCAAAGCTAGAACCAGTCGACCCTTATAAAATGGTTCATCAATGTTTCTGATACACTCGCATGTAAATGCGAATGCCTTTCAAAAGACACTGAATTCGTCACATGGTTCCCTAGATGAGTCTCGGACTGGGAATGGAAATGAAAATGGGAGTGCAACTGGGACGATGATTTCGTTGAGCTAATTAACTTTCGGTTACAGTTCACTGCGCAAATTTGCGATGAGAATGTGAATGAGACTGAGAAAGAGACTTGCACAGGGGACACACACGTAGCATGTAGCATGGGGCATTCTACTTACTTACTTCTCTCATATGAGGCATAAAGGCATATTAAATTTGTATTTAGAATGTGATGAGACGAGCAACCGGAAATGAATCGCCGCTCGTCAACATCAACATCAACTTCACGACGCTTCCCGCATTCTCTCGGCCAATGCTGTTGACGAGCCTTTGTCTGGGCCTCGGATCTTTTTGTTGGACAAACAGTAGACTCACTCGATTTGTAAGAGGCATTCAAGCAAGTCGTTGCTCAAAATTAGCCAGAGACGACAACGACAACGACAACAATAACAAACAGCAACATTTTACGCATCACAAAACAATAAAGTGTCATTAGCGCCGTTCTGCATTGAGTGCAATGCAATGGGCTCAGGGTCAGAGCCAACAAGCCCAAACCAAACCAAACCAAGCCAAGACCCAACCCACAAATCCATCAAAATGCGGGAAGACTCTGAATGCGATCACGCCGAAAATTTGGTTTGGTAATTAAGTTCTAAGTTGGCAAATGCATATTTGGAACACACTTCAGCCCTCGACTCTCGGCTCATTAATCAATGCTGTGCCCATAAAGCACACCCACTTCCCCTTTCTCCTCCTTCTTCCTTCTTTATCAACGCATACATTTTGAAAAAGTTTTGTCATACATGCTATGTAATTTCTCACAGTCAACACATTTGTCCGAAACTTGTTTCATTTAGCCCAAAACTATAGATTCAGATACAGCTGGCGATTCGAGTTCATTACTTAGCCCATTCAATTCCACGGACCTCCGGGGGAATACTTCAGCCTATGCAAATGTAATGCCCAGTTCCCCAGTGTATCAAATGGGACACGCCAGGTGTCAAAAATGTTTTAGCTGGAACTTCTCATTTGCCAACGTCATGAAGGTTTTCATCGAGGGTTGTCCCTGAAATGGCCAACACATTTGTAGCATTAAAGGGACTCGTGTGACGGGGGTTAAGTGACAACTGTTGTTGTGCCCATTTCGGAAGCAACTAAAGGGTTAAATGCTCTTCACTTCAAAACAATCAAGTAGAGATATTTTCAAATGAAACTGATAAGCTCAAAATATAGCTGAAAGGCAAAACGACCATGAAAAACACTTAAATAAAGTCTGAAGTTTAGATAATTTAGCTATTTAGTTATACTTATTTTTAAGTTCAATTCTTTTCAGTTCTTGGAAACTAGTAATTTTTGTATATTATATAATTTTTATTATTATGACTATTAGGTGTATGAAAAAATATAACAACAATCATTTAATTAATTTTAATTTGTATTAATATTATATATATTTTTTTCCAAGTGTTGTTTGAAGTGAATTTGTCAAAATTTTTGCTGTTAATACTTTTAAAATATTATAGAATATTGTGCATGTTTTTTAAGATCGTTGTCTGACAGAGCTTGGGGCTTCAGTTGCATTACGGTACCGCAACAAAGTAGTCATTTAATGCCCATTGCCTTATAAAAACAATAAGCTAATAAAGGCTTCCTGCAAACAGCAGCCCAAACAAGCGTTAAGTTTTATGACCACAAAACCCACAAAACGGGCCAACAGCAAATGCGGCCAAACAAAAGTTTTCAACATGCCGCCTTTCCGGCTTTGAGCGAGGTAGGAATGAGGAGTGGAGAGGGGGTCGAGAGGGTTTACGAATATGTGTCCATATGGGCAACTGTGTCGCAATTGTCTAGTACATGATTTCTATAATCAAATGACCCAAGCCGCCCGTTCTGTCGTACACGTGCAACAAACGAAAAATCATAGAGAATAATACAAACTTTGGTTGCATTGTGGAGGAAATGGCAACTGCAACAACAGCAACAAAGAAAACCTACCATTATTAACCATTTGCCTAATTGCACATCATTAGACAAATGTTGGGTCGTTATTAAATACATACTATATCTGAGTATATGTGTGTGTATCTGCTCACCTGCGACTTTGTTGTTGTATCTTTCAGTTACAGAGCGCGTCATAAAAATTAATCAAGCGTTGCTAATTTGTCTGGCTAACGGTGAACTGGCCAAAGCTAACAGGGGGAGGGGATCATTAAAAAAACATGTGAAAACATGGAATGAAACAATGAAGACCAAAGAGCCCATCGATGTACCCGCTGAGCCGCAGCTGCAGTTGCACATTCGAGTACCGCTGACAAACCGATGGAGCTTGAGTTTCTGACATGTCGCACAGTGGACCAAGCGGCTGATATTGCGCAACGAAATTAATGAAATTTAATAAGAGTTTTTTAATGCATATATAATTTTTTTAGAATATTAAATCCAACAAGAGTGCTTTTTTTAAAAGTTTTTAATCCATTTTATTGACGTATATTTCGTGTTCAATAAAATTAAAGAAAAACATATTTTTTTGACATACTGAATAACTGTTGACTGTACTGGGCAAATTAGAGAAGATTATTAATCTGCATATATACATTTTAATTTATATCTTCTGATAAGTTTTATAAAAATGTTTATTAAACTATAGGTAATTGGAAAAATTGTATTTTGTGAATTTTGAAGACGACAAAATTAAGTAACTCAGCCCACTGTGCCTCGAATTTGTATGAAAATCGATAGAGCTTGATTCGGGACGTCGCTTCGCGTTGTTGGGCAATGTCTGAGCCCACATGTCCTGGCCACGCTCCGTTGCTCGGCCTAACGACTGTCTGTGTATCAGTCTGAGTCTCAATGTCTGTCTTTCTGTGGCTCTGTCTGTCGCTGTGCTGGCATTTCGTCTCGTCATTCGTGGCCCGCTTTTGTGTGCCTTCCTGTCAATCAGCGCTTTGTTGTTGCGCCCCGCCTGGCAGCCACTTACAACTGCCTCATTGTCAATGTCATCGCTGTCGTTGTCATCCTCGAAAAATGCTTTTTTCTTACACTTTTTTTTAAATATATATTTTTCAGCAGCTTCGCATATAATTCATAAAAATTCCAACAGTGGCCCTCACACGATGATGACGATGTCGAAGTGGAAGTCGAAGCTGCTGACAAACCGCATACAAAGCGGTATCCATAGGATGTGTTTTTGTTATGTGTGTGTGACTGAGTGTGTGTGTGTGTGTTATGAATCCGGGTGGCAGTTGAGCTGCCTACTCAATTGACAGACGTAGTGAATGCCCTGAGGGTCTTACCAGCTCCGGTTTAACAAGCCGTTGAGGGATGTGTCCTTAAGCCAAGTTCCACACGCTGAGATGCCTCCCAGTTGCCCCTATCCGTGTTATTCAAACATTCGATAGGGTCTTTCAACCCTTCTATTATCATTATATATTATATATTCATTTATTTACATTATTTTGTCAACCATGAATAATCTAATATACGATATATATATTTCTCATATAATAAAAGTTAATAATTTATAGCTTAATATTTAAAAATTAAGTTTTTGATCGGAATACAACATTTTCAGAACATTTCCAGCACCATTTGGTGTTTCTCTATCTCCAGATCTCTTAAAAGTTCTCCAGTTATTGATCTCGTAGTTTCTTTCTTCTTTTTTTTCATTTATACACTCTTTCTTTCGTACTTTTTACTCCTTCTCTGCTTTAAGCATTATCACTTGCTGTCTCTCTTTCTCTCTCAATTTCTCCTCGCGTCTTTTTTCTCCATTCCCTCGACGTATTCTTCATAACTCCTGTCAATAACCGTGCGCTTCCTGTTTTCCCCTTCCTGTTTGTCCCGATGACATGTGATGACTATCCGGCAGAGCTTTACACTTGCTCGTGAACCCTTTTCACAACACTTTACTTGCCACTTATCGTGCATACAGTCTGCGAATTTGCCGCATTCTTTTCAAAAAAGAAAATAAAATATGAGAAAAGAAAAACTCGACTAATTTGATCCCCAGGCGCTGCTTGAGCTCATCCTTTTGGGCTTCTTCTTACTTACGCACCACTGGTCGACGCCCTCAGCCGCTGTGATTTCCTCCTTCTCCTTGGCATTGGCAAAGCGTGAAACATTTTTTGCGCAACCTTGTGACCTCTTACTCACCCACACACTCTGACACACACACACAGGGCAACGAGCTAACAGGCATAGAAATTCAATATTGCTCTCTATGTCTATGCTAATGAATGGCTCGCGAAAGCAGTAGAGAGAATCGGAAGAGACAGAGAGAGGGAGAGGGAGAGCGGAGAGTGGGGACAGGTTGGAGGTTGTCTCGTCTCGCCTTTTTATTTATTTTTCCGGCTTCCTGTCGCTGCTGCTGCCGCTGCTGCTGCCTTTTTTGCTCTGCTGCCTTTTTGCGGTTTGACGCAGCAACTAAAAGTATGCAACACTTTTTTCTCACTTTTTTTCGCATGTTGCTTTTTGCATATTTAATGGCCGGGCGACAGACAAAATGGCGTCGTCTCTTTTTTCGGTAGTTCGTTCCCGCTACCAGCTCTACCACACGCTCTCTCCCCTCTCTCTCTCTCTCTCTCTCACTCTCTCCTTCCTCTTTTGCCTCCGCTCGCCTTTGGTTTTGTGGTTAGGCGTTGATTTGTGGGCGCGTTGTTCCGTTGTTGTTGTTATTGTTGTTGTCGCATCTCGTGTCTATTTGCGGTTGGAATGTGGGCAGAGGATATTTGTATATTTGTTGATGTTTTTATTTTTTGTTTTTTGGGTGTTGCTGATGTGACTTTAATGAATTTGGGACATGTCGAAAAATCAATATGGCCCGTCCTTTAAATGCCTTTAAGCTGCTGAGCTTGCTGCCTGCCAAGTGCCTTTCAAGTGGCAGACAGTCGAGAGACAACAGTCGACAGACAGTCTGTCAGCCTGTCACAATAATACAAGAATAAAAAAAGTTGTCAACTGTTGTCTCTATGCAAATTTCTGCCTGCATTTTTTTTTTTTTGTGCATGTTTGCAGACAGGAAGACTTTAAGCCAAGCTACTTCAACACACACACACACATTCATAGAAGTACACTTTACTCTTTCATTAGTCTATCCCTCTTTCTCATTCTCATTCTCATTCTCTTATTCAACTGCAAGCCATTATTAAATCATCAAAAGTGTTGGCCATCAAATGTGACAATAGTCACAGGAATCGCGCTGTCGAGTCGAGTCGAGTTGAGTCGTCTTCATTTTATCCCTGTGAGAAATGCATGTGGCATGTTGTTGTTTGTTATTGTTATTGTTATTGTTGTTATTGTTGTTGCTGCCTGTTCGCTTAGACAGTTGCCTTCCGTTTTGGACTTGAGCAGAATTGTCGCTTCTGCTGCAGTTTCCTTGCTGTCTGCGTTGTCATTTGATTTGATTACAGCTGGGGGAAATTCGAGTTGTGTCGAGTTGAGTTGAGTTGAGTCGAGTCGACTGTCTGCATAGTTGATGGATTATATATGTACGTATTCACTATATTGTATGACTATGACGTTGCTATCTGAGCCCGCATGTTGGCTTCAAGTCCCCACTGTGTCTCGTGGCCAATTTGTCTCTTTTCAGTCTCCAACCTCCAGTCTCTCTAGTCTGTGCCTCCCTATTTAAATGCTCGACACCCGCTCGCTTGATTAGCGCCGCTGAATTGACAGAAATTGTCACTATCGTGTTCCACTAAATCCCAACTGAATCCCAGACCAATTCCAACCCTATTGCTCGACAATTTGCGTCACTTGTTGTGCATGTAAGACTCGTATTAAGTCTTTCTATTTCCCTCCCTCCCATCTGCTCTATCTGCATTTGTTGCATTTTTTACTTGAATTCGCTTCGACTGACAGATTTGTCTCTCTCTCTCTCTATCTATCTGGCTGTCTCCGTCTGCGCTGCTGGCACGTCAATTGCTTAATTGATCAATTTAATTTGACACTCATTCAAACACTCGACGCGGCATACAAGATAAATATCTTTTGCCTCCCGATTTTCAGAGCAGTCAACTCGCTTTTTGTGTTTCGATTTATGCAAATTGTGTCGGGCCATGTGGCCTACTATATATACATATATACATACAAATCTATATCACTCCCCTCTGTTCTACTTTTTATATGTTTTTCTCGCTTTTTCCATGAAAACTGCGTTGCTCTGCGCTTCATCAATTAATCAATTTCGTTGTTGGTATTTTTGTTGCGCGAATTTTTGTTGTTATTTTCTTTTATTTTCGAGTTAATCAGGAAGTCAGCCAAAAACACAGTTTTGATGTTTAAATTTTCAGCACGCGGGTCCGCAATTTGTTTAGATTTTTAGAGTCAAACACACACATACAGATGCATAGAGGGTTACCTCAATATAAGTGTGTGTGTGTGTTGACATTTAGAATGAAAATGCTTTTGATTGATGACCTGTGACCAGCTAGTTGAGCTCGTTGAGAGCAGATAATGCAATGAAATTGGAGATTGTTTATATTTATATGGAAGCTGAGCAGCTAATTAAGATCTTTGGGCTATTCTTATTGCTAGGGGAGTTCATTAAGATACTAAAGAATATCTATAAGAAATGGGAGAGTGAGGAAAAGAAAATAAATATCCCTGAAAATTAAAAACACGAAGTTTCTTTTTAGCAACCAAAAACAATAAATATGATCAACGAAGAATCGAGTAAAGGAAGAATTTTAATACGATGACATTAAAATAAAATAAGTTTTATATAATTTTGTTTAGATGACTTATTTAAACGTAACTTAAATGTAAGTAAATTAAATGTAGTTAATAATGAACCATTACAATTATTCAGATCTGGACTAGTTTAAGTTTTCCTTTAATACCCTTTCTTTTCTTTATCTCTAATAAAAGTTAAATTTACTTAAAAATCAATTTCCCTGTGTTCAAGTTAGCAATGTCCTCTCCATACAATTTTAATAATAAATAATAATAAATTGTGTAAGCTACGACATCGCAATGAAGCTCTTCAGTGCCAAATTTAAAGTTATTTGGATATTTTTCATATTTACGACCCTTTTCCTCATGAAGAAGAGGTTTGCGCAATTCGCAATATTATATCACAATTCCATCGAGGGGTCAGTTGTGAATATCTGTGATTAGTTTTTATGTAGCTCCCAACGCCTCTATCCGCTAAAGCCGAAGTTGGCTTGGCCAATAGGCGATAAATCTTTTATGACAACCATTAAAAATGCAGTTGTGGAGTTGAAATTGTCTTGGCTGGTTCTGCGGCTGTTCAGTTGGCTCAGTTGGTTCAGTTGGCTAATGCCGCTTTTAGAGGCAATTGAGCGTGTAATTAACTAACTGTACATTTCAATTTATGAAGTATTTGCAACAAAAACAAACAGCAAAGTGGTTTGCAAGTTGCCACAAAATGTGGCACGCCAGGTGCGCATAGCAAGTCTGGCCAGAGGCATTTGCCACGCGCTCGAAGCGCGCAGCTCGCAGCTCCACAGCGAGTGTCACTATTAATTTAACCTAGATTGTGAGGACCGGAGATCGGACTAAAGATCGCCAGATCGTTTGGATTGCCGCTGTGCATATAAAGCACAAGAAGTTACAACTATGACAGGCAGCATTTGTCAGGCAGCTCTTGAGAATTTTTATAATTTGTTGTTGCTGTTGCCGTTGCTGTTGCGTTGTTGTTGCAACGTCAAAGGCAGCCGCAGAGTTCAACTGGACCCTGCGACGCGACGTTGAAAGATGAGCAATTAAGCGCTGAGTTATTGACACGAGTCAAGGGAAAAACCAACACACATACAGATACGACTGCGAGTACGATTACGAGTACCCGAAGGATTCACTTTGGAATGGGGCAATGGGGGAGTTGCTGCTGCGTCTGCGTGACAAATTGCCACATGCCGTTGCCCATTTTTTGTTTTTGTTTTTGCATGTTGCACGGACACTAGTTGTGGAGGTGGAGTCATCAGGCGGTCGATAAGCTGCCTCAGGTTGCCAAGTTATACACATTGAGGCAACATCAGCATGTGGACATTTGTTAGATAAACATCAGCAGGGCAGGCAGGTAAACTGAGTCTTGTAACTCTGCGTGGCATGGGGCAGGAATGTGGCAGAAATGTGGCAGAGAAGTAATTGAAGTCTTGAATGATTCTCTAGATTCAAAGGGGTTATTTTCTGGAACTAATAAATATTTTGAATTAAAAATATATCAAACAAGTATTACAGAAAATTTCATTTATTTCATTAGAACAGGATTTAAAGACCTCCTTTCTTTGAATTGTCAGAGAATGAAAGAAGCAGTCACTTTGGTTGACGTGGCTTAGATCTAACTAACTCTTAACTACAGTTGGCTGTCTAAATGTTCTCTTCAAGCCCAACGGTGAATGAATCTGAGCCTCAATTGATGCCAAAAAACTGCCATCGCCAAATGTGTTGCCAGCTGTCGACGGTCTTCGACTCCAGCTCCAACTCCAACTTTGACTTCAGCTTCAGCTTCGACTTGAATGAATGCAAAGTGAATGTGCGTGACGATGACGCGCAGGATGCGAACTCTGAGCTGGAGAAAAGAAGAGCGAAGAGTGGGAGAAAGATTTGCCAAGTCGTGAGGTGGTCTGTTGCATCATCTATTCCCCTTCTTCACCCGTCTCCTGTCTTCCGTCCGCCGACTTTGTGGCTGACTGCATGACTTTGTGCTTTTCATTTAACATTATTTTGCAACAATTTTGCTGGAGCAATAGACATATGAGCCATAGAAAGCGGCCAAAGCAAACATGTTGTCTGCCTACCCTTCTTCCTCCTCCTCCTCTCCCTCCCCTCTTTTCACCACCGTCATACCATTAACCTCTCCTCCCACTGCCTGGCCAGAAGCCAGTTTCCGCTTTAATTTAACGCTGGCTTACAGCAAAAGCAGCTTCATAGACCCAAGCACGTCAGCTGGTGTAGCAATTTAAGGCAGAGGCTGCACTGCCACCCCATCCCTCTCCGGAGGGGCGTAAAAATCCAAGTCAGCTCCACTTTATGACATGCCTGGAAGGTTGGAAGGTTGGATGGTTGGAAGGCGGGCGGGCGGCCAAGAAATTTATTTAGTTTATGCAAAGTGTGCGGCGAAAAAAGGGCAAAAGGTAGCACAAAAGGCGGCGGCAGATGAGTGAACGTGCCACGCCCCGTTTGGGGGCGTCCACAAGAGAAGAGGACCAAAGCAAAAAGGACATTCTAGGCGCTTTTGGTCCTGGTCCTACAGCTGCCGCTATTTGTGTTTAGTTTGCAAATTTCTTTTGATGTCTTTTAATTTTAATGAGTTGCGATGTGGGTGAGTTGGCGACTACCCTAGACAAAACTAATTAGAAGCGAAGACAACTCACAATGAGCAGCGCACAGAAGAGTGCTCGATGATGTGAAGCGCATAGAGAGGCGCACAACTTAATAAGCTTCATATAGTGGACAGCACTTATTGTTAAGTCTTACAGACAAACAGCTTTGATAAAGCACAGCGAGATAAGATTAAGAATAGCCAAAAAAGAAAAGTCCTGTAACTAATTTAATTTGCTAATTAAGATAGCGAAATAATAGTTAGTTAAATTAAAGATAAAGTTAAACAACAGTCGTGTTCCATTAAGCTGAGAGACGGAAGCTCTTTATTAATTTTATGATGCAATCAAAAATAGGGATATATTTTAAATTTAAGTTAACGACATGGGCAAGACACTTTCAAATGATAAATTATTATTTTCATTAAATTTTTAAGTGAAAACTACAAACAACTTTCTAACAAAAGGCTTAATTATTTATAATAACTAATCAATTTTTATTCTGTTTTATTTACAGATCTCACTGCCAGGCCAAGTTCAAACGGAATCGAGTTTCTCTCGATAGTTTCCACATGGAGAACTGCACAGCCAACAAAATGACGCAAAGATTATCAGCTAACACAGCGAATACAACAACAACAACAACAATAACAACAGCAACAAAATCCAACTACAAAATGTTCTCCCGCCAGTGCCTTTCCACCTCCTCCAACCCGCGCTCTAGCTACCCCCGCTCATCATCATTATCAACAGCATCATCATCATTATTTTCAACCCAGAGTCGAGGACGGCATTTAACCTGCCCGACAAGTAACTGGAACGGCAACTGGAACCTTAGCCTTTTGGCACTGATCATTGCCATCGGCTGTTTAATGCTCAATACGCCAGCAATTGCTGCTTTCGATATTGGTGAGTCGGAGACGAATCTGTTTTAAATATACACTGCAACAAATAACAAATTAAACAGTATTTCTAAACTCAATACTTTTAATTTAAGAAACTATTGGCTGAAAACTATATTTATTTCTTATTAAATTAAAAACATTTGAATCAAAATAAAAATAAAAAATGAAATATACAGCATTGACTACTTATAATACAGGTTATGAGATATTTTATCCAATTAACAAATCCGATTAAAGTGTTTTTAATTTAGAAATAAATTTTGTTTTAAATTTTAATATTTCTTTTAATTGTTGTTGGAAATTAAAATAATTTTTTTAATGTAAATAATTTTGCGCGGTTATTTGTAATTATAAAAGGCGGAAAATACCCCTTAAATTAGTTTATAATCATAATGGAGTCAACAAGAACATTCTATTAAGTTTAGTTTTCAATTTCTTAGAGTCCTGATTCTCTCAGTGTAGTCAGTTTGGTTCCACGTTTGTCTCACAAATAAAATAAATGAACTCTTGGCCGGCAAGTCAAAAGGTGCGCACATTCATCAATTTGCCTGGGTTCCATCATTAGAGTCGAAATCCATCTTAAGATGGAAAAAAAAGAGAGAGAAGCGTGCAACATGTTTATTTTTCATTTGATTCAAGTGGCATATCGACTTGAGGCATCTTCAGTGAGGAAAATTTATTTTAATTGACATTGAAAGCATATTTTTATGTGTCCCATCATTCAGTGAGCTGCGACAGTCGTCACAGTTGGTGGCTTCTCTGCCAGACTCCACGGGGCGTCCTCCACATTCATGTCCAAGTCGTCGCACAGTGGACATGGGTGGTTCAGTGGCTCAGTGGCTCTGTGGCTCAGTGGCTCCTCTGGTCCAGCTCATTAATTGGCATATGGACATTTTTATGCTGCCTCTAAACTATTGTGCAGAAATTTTCCATAGACAGTAGTCGTATCGTAGTTGGAACGTGGCTTTAATGAAGCCATACTGAAGTAGCTTTGGCTTAGGATTATGGCCACTTTCAATGGCCCTGGCATGTCAGCGGCTCATAAATTTCTATGTTGATTTGAGGACAGACCGTTGGGGACACTCCGAAGGCTGCCCTGATGGACGGCACAAAGCCGAAGCCGCATTGCGAAGACTTTCAAAAGAAACAAAAACCTGACAACATTGGGGGGATAGAAGTGGGGAAATAGCACACAGATACTCGTATTTATAAATGAATATATTATACGATACATGAATGTAAGCATGAAAAATGAGGAACAAATAAAGAATTTGTGGGAAATTGCTTTGTTAATGGCCATATTGATTTTCTTGTAGTATCTAAAAATGGGTTAAAAAGTTGAACGGTTTACTTTAAACTTTCATCAGAACAAAAAAAGACAAAATAAAAATACTTTATTTAATAGAAAATAAATGAAATATATATTTAATGCAATTTATTTTTGACATGTTTGAAAAGATGGCAGAAATTTAATTTCATATTTAATAAAATTGATTTGCATAGTTGGAAATGCGTTTTGTTATGGCAAAACTGACAGAGTGGGGGAAACTGGGAGAAACTGTTGTTGGCAATATGAAAAATTACAGTTTTCATGTCAAAGTTTTGCCTTTTTCTAACTTTCGTATTTACACAATTTTCGCAGACTCAACCACAAAGTTTTCTGCAACTTACAGGCTGTCAAATTGCATTCTCATGATTTTGCTCTCGAGGTCTGTGTATTCCTTTGTCTGCCACAAATCAAATCTAAGCCATAATATTTATAGTTAATCAAGCAAGCCAAATACATAAATACGAATTTATAAACATGTTCAACAACAACTCGCAGTCAATACAGAAACTGACTGTAATATTTGCAACACACATAAGCAAATAAGCAGAGCAAGTGCCTCACTTGTTGTTGTTGTTATTGTTGTTGTAGTTGTTCTAGACACATCGAGTGAGTTGAGTTAGGAAAACATGCAACAATTTTCCAAATGAATGCACTTGCATTATGCAAGCCAAAGTCAGACGATGCCAACAGCTTCTGACCCTGGTCCTGGCCCGGGCCCAGGCCCAACCTCAGATTGAGTCAGATTCAGTCCGAGTGGAGTAGAACCTCAGTTCACATTAGCATTGCCAGCTATCAAATCCAATCAAGTGCGAATGCAAAGAGCTTCGACCAGGTTCTCTTTCTGCACTGTACGTGAGTGTGTCTCTTTATTTATAAACTTCTAAACGAATGCACGCACCTAGGGCCTCACTGTACCACACTGCACCTCTGTTTGATCCGGCAACTGGCAACTGGCAACTGGAAGCTGGTCCATGCTGTGCCCGTGCGCAACAAAAGTCATGTCAAATCAGTGTTGATTCTGGCGAAAATGTCAGCAGGCAGTCAGACAGACTGAGAGACAGACTGAGAGACAGTCAGACAGACAGACAGACTGGCAGTCTAGGCGGGGGCTCCAACTTCAACTCATATCCAAGTGTATGCCCAGGAAAGTTGTACTCCATCTGAAAATGCAATCGGCTGGCAATAAATTAAGTAAAGTAGTTGACGTTCTGCCCGGCTTGGTTTGACTTTGGCAATGATTAAGTGTTTGGCTTATTTAAGTCGCAGATACGAGTGCAAATAGTCACAGATGCCTGGGAAAGTGATAGGCCTACCTACAAATGCTTAGACTCAAAACTGGGCGTCTCACCTTCCTCACCCTCTTCTGCCTCCCCCTTCATGTCCGCCCCTTTGGGAACTGACGCTTGACTTATTTTGATAGATTTGATGGGCGTTGCACTGGCAAAGTGGCAGCCGGGAAATGGATTCTAAATTTACATTGACTCATCTTTGGGCGCTGCAAAAGAGCATCCATCATTAATTAACGTTTTGGCTTTTTTTTTTTAATTTTTCTGAAATCTGAATTCATTTTGTGCTTCTTCTATATATATTTGAGTATTTATTTTTCTTTTGATTCTCTGCTATTTACAGCTACGTGCAATGTGCCGTTGGGCATGGAATCAGGCGCAATTACAGATGCTCAAATCACAGCTAGCTCAGCCCATGACACGGGATTTGTTGGGCCACAACATGCAAGGTGAGTTGACTAAACTAAATAATACTGAGTTAAACTACAATATCTATTGAAAAGACTAAACATTTCAATTTAACAAGAGCTCAACTCTTTATTTACTAAATCCAATTATAAAAGATTTACTTAGAATGCATTTTTGAAACCCGTATTCACAGAAAAATATGCCTAATCTTATCATATTATAAATAAAATAAACACAAAGAAAGCATTAATTTAAATGAAAACTTGTAAATATAGAAAACTTAGTTTTATGTCTAGAATTATAATTGCAAGCAAAATAAAGCTATCTTTATCGAATATCTGCATTTACCGAACGGGAGGAAATACAGTTGAAAAGGCAACTTTGAAGTTGGTCTTATCTGGAGCTTTAACTGCCTGTTTTGGCTGAGGTCACAACTTAATCTGGTGCCCAACCACTTAACCCCTAGTTGCCCCCGCTCTGTGGCTTATCATTAAAGCCGCTGCGTGTTCGTTTAATTGCTAATTTTATAGACAACTTCATTAGAGCGATAAGAGGCAGTCTATAAAATCGAAATCTTGGCCACCGATTCAAGAAGAAATACAAACAACAAACAAACAAACAACAAACAAACAAAACAAGAAGGAACAAGTTTATGTTATGACACAAACAGTTGCCCCATCAAAATACCAAAAGAAAACTCTGCTTGGTGGAATGGAGGAGAGATAAGTGCTTTTTGCATATCAGTGTTGAGAAGCGCTTAAAGTAGACATTTGGTGCCCTTTCAAAGATACTCGTCTTGGGGAAATCTGAATCTGAATCCGAATCTGAATCTGAATTTGTTCATGAATATGCAAGAGGTTCGCTCAGGCAACCGTTTAATGGCTCTGACATGGCGGTATCTGAAGTCGGCAGCCCTTTTTTCCACACTAATTAAATGCAATTTCGATGCGGAGAGCCAGAAACTGAGACAGAGAACCGCAAAACCGGTTCACGAGGCGGTTCAACCAAAGGGCAACTGTGAATGCAGCTGGCTAGACAAGTTTAGTTCAGTTTAGTTTCATTTAGTTTAGTTTAGTTGCGTTGTGAGTTGAATTTCATTTTGTTTACTTTTTATTGACGCATTTTTCGTTTGAATTCAAGTTTTATGGTCTGAAGAGGAGTAGGGGGAAAGTGTGAGACAATGCGGGTCAAAAGATTGGGTCGGAAGTTTTGCAATTGCCCCGGGGAACATTGCGAATGATTGATGACACCATAAGGCGTAGTCTATTGCAGTATGTATAATTAGTATAGAATATCAGAACTCAACTAACTGCCCCATTGCCGAGCCACACATAAAGTAAAGCACTCATTTAAACCATAAACATGTCAATTACCACGTGAGTTACGGCAAAATCAATGCAAACATCGACTCGATTCAGGCACAGATTCATTCTTCTCGCTTTCTGTAATAATTTGCTGTCTGTCTGAGTTTATAGACATGCACTTAAAAAACACTCAAGTGCAGGGCTAACTGCCAGCAGCAGCTCCACCAAAGACAGAAAGAGACACAGCGAAGAAGAGCGAAAGAGAGGGGGACCACAAAGGCATCATTAACATTAACCCTTTATGGCGGCACTAAAGTAAAACCACAAAACGATGCGTGATGAGCACGTTGAGATAAACAAAACAAAATATATATATGTATATATATACTGTTTTTTTTTCTCCTCAGATTAACCGGAATTTGTTGTTGTATTAAAGAGCTAAGCTAAAGACAAAGACTAAAAGACTGGGGATACTCCACTCGGAATTGGACTTGGGTTTGGGCATTTGATGTGTTTCTTTGACTGCGGGCTCTTAACTGTTGGCCCGCTTTGACTGACTCACCTGAGAGGTCGTGTCTGTCCGTCCGTCCGTCCGTCTGTCAGTTTGCTTTCTGCTGGTACGAGTACGAGTACTCCTTGCGCTCACTGTCGGTTGAACGCAAAGTGCTTTCGATTGACAGGCGATGTGGTGATTTGCGATTACTGTACGAGAGAGTTGCTAAGTGACTGAAAACTTAATGGCAAATGAAATGGATTAGCGGTCAATATGTATTTATTAAGTTCGTATCAGTTTAGTACACATTAGTTCTGATTTAGTACATGTCTAAGTCAATTTTATGGCAACTTTAGTGTATACTTCGTGTAAATTCCCGCTTTGTGTTAAGTTAAGTTAGTTAGAAGTGATTAACCAAGACTGTTTAGCACACTTTTAGAACATATCGAAAATTTCGTGCAGGTTTGCTTAATAAAAAAGAGAATAAAAAGTTTTAAATTAGTACACTTAGTACATGTGTTTTAAGCAAGTTAAGTTAGCCAAATGACATACCAAAATATTCTAAATCTATATATCGAAATATGCATTTGGGCTGTATTTATAGGAAAGAGAAAGGGCATTTTTAAATGCGAGTATTTTATAAATATATCTCCTTGAAGTTTAAAAGCTTTGAAATTACTTTAAGTACTAGTTGGATGCTTACTTTAATTTCCGACTACTGTCGATCCCAATTGCTGTAGTAGTTAAACTGTAATCCGACTGAGCCTCGAGCCTTTCACCTTCTGCAACTTGAAGTTGACTTAACCCATTGACTGCCACACGCAGAGAGCAACTCTTCAAAAACTTGATGGAACTTTCTTTTGTCTCTTTTTTTGTTTCGGTCCTTGGCCCTTAACTCTTAGCCACCCAGCAAGCCCAATCAAGCGCAATGCAATTTGGCAAGCAGCAAAGTTCAAAAGTGCAGGCAGCATTATAATTTGTGGCTGCCGTGCACTTAACATGGCTAACCAGGCAGCTAACTAGTCCCAAAAACTCGAAGCGAACTTTAAGTAATTCATTACACAAAACATGCACTTAAAACAAATCACGCGCATTTGCTTACCAATCCAGACTCAGACTCAGACTCAGACTCGCCCGAGGGATTCCTCTTGGCCCTGGACTGAGGTCCCCATCAGGATGCGTTGACTTTGACGTGGAAGTTGAGGCTGATGTTGATGTTGATGTCTGCAGCTATTGAATTACAAAGATTAGTTTAATGACAGTTGGCGCTGTTTGATTTTCATTACCTCGCCCAACATCCCAACGGCCGTCAGGCCATTAAATTTACAACCTCTTACATATTAAAAACAACGAAAAAAACGAAGAATACGAGGATAGAGGAAAAAAATGCAGAAGGCGGCGCTTGATTAGAAACCAAAGCCAGTCCCAGTTCCAGTCCCAGTCTGAGTTCAAGTCGGAGTCGGAATCCAGTGCCCGGCAGCGTAGTCAGTTAGCCAGTTAGTCAGTCCATCAGTTGGGGCTGAAATGAGCAGCCGACGATGGCGCAGATTGTTAACTTTGGCAATAACAATAATTAAAGTCAAGTTGAAATGCACATAACTGCGGATATTAGCATTTTAAATGATGTTTATACGTTTTTCTCTCTGATTTTTCACTGTTCACCGTTCTCTCTGCTCTGTTGCCTTCTATGCCTTGCCTTTGGGTTATTTGCTTTTGGAGCACTTTCAACTGGGCTACTGCCCAGAAACTGAGACCACGCCAAGATGCAAGACACAAGAAACAAGGCAAAAAAAAAAAGGAGATGGAACTACGAGTAAAAAGGAACGAAAAGAAAAAATCTAAGCAATTTTATGATGATTAAATTGACCTTTTTGCCAGTTTGTGGGAACTGTCTATCTCTCTCTTTATCTTTCTCCCTCTCTCCCACGCATATCTCTTAGTATTTTAGTATTTTAATAAAGCAACTTTGATCTATGCACTTGAGAGTAATTGCAGCTGGTAATGATTATTACATTCGCTGGAAAGTGGCTGTTTACCCACTGGACCACATAGCTTGAGGCCAGAATAGTAAAAAAGGTGTGCTAAAATCAACTAAAGCAGTAAAAGCAATTTAAAGTGTATTAACATTTGAATTAATCACGAGTTCTAAATAAATTTTCTTATAGTTTACAGTCCGATTAACTATAAGATATTTTGATATTAAATGTAAAGAATTTAATGTAAAATTTTAAAGTATATCTCAGAATATATTTGACTGGATATAAACTGTACTGAGCGTAAGATTGTTAACCCTCTAATGCCTAACCCTGCCTTTAGGCGGGGTAAAAAAAAATGCAGTTAAAACTTTAAAAATTAGTATAATTTTATTATATTTATAATTTAAAGTATATTGCTACAAAACTTAATGAAGAACTTAATATTCTATCAGCCTGTTTTTCTTTTACTGCTCTACGATGTGATTTACTATGGATTTTCTTTGTCTGAAAATTAGTGATTGCTAAAATTTCTTGTTTTGCGTGGGCATTAGAGGGTTAAATTTATATAGGTAGATTATTGACACTTGCAGACTTATAAACATCGTAGTCAAAGAATTTATTTTATAAGAAGACTCAAATAAATTAAAAAATGTACTACATTCATTGTAATTAATCAGCCCTTTAATATATATTTTCCTCTACATAACGTAAAAACCTTCTAAAATCAGATGAAAGTTTCAGAATGTTTAAATTATACTGAACTAAAAGTGTTCTAAATGTGCTTAATTAAAATAATCCTGTTATTATGATTTGTGGTCATTTAAACAGCATAATTTGGTTGTAAATATTTTGGAACGTCTCAATTAAGTTGTGCTAAAAGAGGTCTAAATGCCCTAAATCACACTAAAAGCTTTTTATATGCTATTTTCTTACCAGAAACTGATCTTAAGTTTTTTTAATTAGTGTTTATTAAATTAAATATTGACTTCTAACCTATCTATGATCTTATTTACATGTAGGGACTCTCATTAACCAAAAAATATATTGAAAAGTCTCTCAATTCAGGCGGAAAACATTGCTAATTACAAATTGCTCAGTGCACACGCTATGAGCATAAAACTCAATAACAAATTGCAAAAATGCATTAAACGCATGTCGGCCACTAAATAAATATTGCAATCAAATTCAATAACCTGCTGTCACGGCCCAGGCAAAAGCAGAAAGAGAGGAAGAGGCAGAGACAGAGACAGAGAGTGGCAACAAAATGAAGCAATTTGCAACGAAGCAGCCAAAACGACAACTGGCCAAATGGAGTGAAGTCCGGGCCATGGCCAGGAATGAGTCTAGGCCTAGTCACAGCCGATGAATAATGGGCAAACATTAAGGCCCCAAAATGCAATCAAGCATGTAAAACTTAATTGAAATATAAACCGAAAAACGTATTTGTAGTGGTTAACATATCAATACCAGGCGGAGTAGGAGAGTCCGAGGCCAACTAGGAATTGATTAAGGCAGTTGGAGGGGGAGGACGCACACACACACACACACATGCACATCCTGCCAGTGTGTCTGTGTGTCTAACTTAAATTAATCCTTAATTACATAGACAACATCCTGCTGCGTCTAAAACCGCAACAGCTTAACGAACGAGACGAGCTGCCAGACAGACATAGAGACAGACGGACGGACGGACTGAGAGTCGGTTGAACAGGCTCCAAGTTATAGCTCCCCCCTTTGGGCCGCAAATGTCAGTGGCTTTGGCGGTGGCTAAGCCTGTAGCTGATGCCACCGACATCCACCTGAGGCAGAAACTGACTTCGACTTCGACTCCGACTCCAACAACGACTTCGACTTCGACTTTGACTTCGACGTCGTGTGGTGCCGAACGCTTAATGTCAATTAATTTATAAAAATCCTCGCAGCTACCGTTTGCGACTCTAATTAATAAAGCTGTCGTTGTGTCTTTCTCTTCTCTTGTTGCAGACTGAAAACCGATAATAATGGCGGTGCCTGGTGCCCCAAGCACATGGTCTCGAATGCGCTCAAGGAGTACCTGCAGGTGGATCTGCTGCAGACGCATGTGATCACCGCCATACGGACTCAGGGTCGATTCGGCAAAGGTCAGGGCCAGGAGTATACCGAGGCCTATGTCCTCGAATACTGGCGACCGGGCTTTGACAAATGGCAGCGCTGGAAGAACACGCAGGGCAAGGAGGTAAGAGGCGACTTCAATTAACTTTCGATTTTCCTGTTGCTGCAACACTCGATGCACTTTACAGATTCTGCCCGGCAACATCAACACTTACAGCGAGGTGGAGAACGCACTGCAACCGATTATATTTGCCTCCAAGATCCGCATATATCCGTATGGTCAATACGATCGCACCATCTGCCTGCGCGCCGAGATCGTCGGTTGCCCCTGGGAAGGTAAGTGCTCCTCATCCTCCATCCTCCATTCCCCATCCTCTATCCAGTCTAATCTCAGTCTGTCTAGGGGCGAATTTAAACGAGTGCGATAAAAACTCGACATGAGCAATGATAGCGCGGAAAGGCTAACAGAGTTTTAGTGTCAGCGTTAATTTATCATCGAGTCGAGAGGCACAAGGAGTGCCCTGGGTCCGAGTCTGGGTTGGACCTCTTACTCCGTGCTCGGTGTATCTATTAGACAAGCTAAAGCGGCTTAAGTGTGCAGTTAGTGGACAGACTGCCCTGAAGTGCCACAAGCCCCAGGGACTGAGGAGACTGAAGAAACTGAGGCAACTGAGGCAACTGAAGATGCGGCATTCCGATGCAACTTAGTATGCAAATAGTTAGCTTATATGGCTGGGGAATGCTCTAAGACACTAGCTAATAACTAAAGTAGTTTAGCTACTCTGCAATGAGTAGAAAAAGCTAAATGATGTGGATATCGTATCCAAATGGCAACATTAAAGGAGAAGAGTGCTATTTGAGAATCTCCATTTAAATTCTTTCTGCACTCTCCCTACTCCGTTTTTTATGTTTATTGTTTAAGAGATCACATCTTAACAGTCGCATCACGAATAATAGAGTTCTCTATCTATATTTTAAGGTTTAAAAATCTGGAGATAACTCCTTCCTTTGAACTAATTCGGTATTTCTATATCTCTTTCACTTCTTTATTATTGGTCTTTCTCTACAACTTTCTTTCCTAATAACAGTTTGTCAAGTGAACCACCAAATTTAATATATCTTCAGATCATGCCTCAAAATTCGATAACTCAGTACACTCCAATTATTTGACTCACTCCAATTATTTAAGGCTTATGTTCAAATTGATTATGCCTAAATTGATGATAAATGAAGCAGTTACTTCACCTTTTCACCCACAAAGTGAGTTCCAAGTATTATTCGATAACTTTTTGTAAGTTGAACAATCTCGCGATGCAATTTGCTTTGCATGCAACCCTGTCACCGTTGTTCAACCGAAAACATGACGTTATGGGCAGCGTATTAGTAAAACCGCATAATCCAATCATGGCAACAACGACTGCGCCTATGTTTCGAGACCTTCTTCTGCTTCTGCTTCTTCCTCTGATTCTGATTCTGCTTCTTCCCATTCGAGTTAACATTTGCACATTGCCACGCAACGTTTGAGTTGTTCCTGCAACATGCGAAATGTACTTGAAAAACTGTATATAGTAAGTATATCGCGTGCAGACATATGTATGGAAGCCCATACCAGAATCTGGAACCAAATCGAAATCCAGACTGGCTGAGAAACTATGCAGACGACAAGCGAAAACTGGCAAACAACCTCCGCGTCGCGACGTCTGACAAACGTCGTCGTTGTTGTTGTTGTTGTCGCTGTCGTTGTTTGCACGCAATTGTCAAGTAACAACAACAACAACAAGTACAACATTTACAACTAGTCTGGCCAAACAAATTTTTATATAATTTGCAGGTAGCAGCGATAACAACAACGCGAACGAAGCACGCCTAATGACAATTTGTTTGACCAGACCCAAAACCCAAACCCAAACCCAAGTCCAAATCCAACCCAATCCCATTTCCAGACACTCAGATCCCCATTTGGGGGCTTTGGGGTCCACTGGGAGCGAAAGAGGCGCGGAAGTGGAAATTATTCCGTAAATTAACGCAATGTGTGGTTGGGTTCTGATAACTGGCGCCATTCGTGCGAGGGGAGGTCAAAACTATGCTAGGGGTGGTTGGCGGCATCGGCATGGACATGCAAACTGACCAACTGAGAGACCAACCCCCCGACCTGCGTCGACCCCTCGACCCAATGGGGTTTGGGGCCATGTCATTTGATTTGCCAGGGGGCATTTAGATGTACACAGCGCATTTCATATGCAAATTAAATGGAGATAAGATGGAATGGGTCTGGGGTCTAGACAAGTGCCAGACAGACAGACAGTCGGACAAACGGCGCTTAGAAGAAAGAAATCAATAAGGTTTTCAAGTCATTCACATTAATCACATTGATGTGCCATCGAATCAGCCAGAAATTTAGAACGAAATCATAATTGTTTATAAATTGTGGCCGTAAATTCTGTCACTGGTCAAAGGCCATAGACCATAGACCATATAATCCCCCCGACTCTCCGCATATAAATGCAAATCAATGGACACACCTACGTGGCTAGAGACCGCACCCAGTTCAGTTTACCAAGTCGTTTTGGCTCTGGAAGCGCCGTCAAAATCATAAACAAATAGGGCTTAATCGATAGGGAGGGAGGGACTTCGGAGGGGATCTAGAGGGTCTGGTCACGTCATGGCTGCAGATTATCTTGGGGCAAGTGACACACTCTGATTTCACAAATTTGTTTCGATTTAACAACAGCTCAGCCCTTTTGGTTGTTGTATCGACATCTGATTCGGATTCAGACCCAACCCGATCCGACTTTATGCTTATGCTAAAGTGCATTTTACAAATGGAACAACTGATTAGCGTTAAGCTCAGGATTTATGACTACTCGCTGCACAGCAATGTGAATAATTTATGAGTGTTTGGGTTTAACTCTACTATGGGAAATTGAAAGTTTTCGTTCCTTTTCAGTAGGTGTAATTTAACAACGAGTATGAGAAGCATTTAAACTGGGGCTTAACTCAAATTGCATGCCACCAATGGTAACTTACCATAATGAAAAGCATTGTGTGGTTACATCAGTCGATAATCTCAATACTATTTACGTTTTTTTCGGTTTATTGTATTCATGGTCACCTTAAATTTGAACGCCCACATTTTATTAATTTCCATCAGAGACTATTCAATTTAACACTTGCCACTCCTATAATTGTCTAGTTTGTAGAGTAAGTTAATAAGTCAACTAAATTCCAAATTCAATGTCTGATTTTAAAAAACAACTGTGCTATACTTACTGAATTTCTTTATATTTTTTCTTTTACTTGTTTTCTAAAATCTTCTTTGCGATGATTCCAATATCTCTTCTCTCTGTATTCACCCCCTAAATTTCTTCTATTTTTTGGGACGTAATAACTCAGAACTAACTATGTAGTTTACCCTAAAGTTGTTATGCCATCCATCCAAGTATCTATTTATTCATTCAACTGCTGCTCAATTTGACTCATCAGCAAAGTTTGCAGACTTCGTTGGCGTCTCCTCCTCCTTCGTCCTTCGTCCTCGATTTCCACTTCCACTTCGTCTCTGCTCTGTCAACGGTCGCGTGACGAGGAGACCGAAAAAGGAAGCAAATTACATTTTATATATTGTAGTTGCTCACTGCCCGATTCTGTCTTGGCCTTATATAAAATACATATTCACATGTGTATACAATATGAGCTTGTTTCCTTCTTTGGATTATTTTTTCTTTTATTTTTGAGTCAACTGCACGCATTACGAGGACTGTGTTTTGCTCTTTTTTCATTTTTTTCTTCTTTTTTTTGGCAGTTTCCATTTTGTGTCTTTTTCTCTCGACACGCAAATAAAAATCGCATGTGAGCACGCGAATAACAAGGCTTAAGTGGAAGTCGCCCTTCGTGTCTCCCTCTCTCCACCATCTTCCTTGAATCCATTACCCCAAAAAGGGGGGAACATTGCGTGAAAGATGTCGCAACGCAATTGTAAAGTGTCTTTGCAGTTAATTAAATATCCCATATTCCATTTATTCTTACTCATATGGATTCCCGTATATCGTGTGGTCGCACAATGAAAGCTTATCTCTGGCCCTGATGTTTTTTTCTTTTTTTTTTGTATTTAAGTGTCCGAAACAAGGGCTTTGTCCTAATTCCAGTAATTAAGTGCTACGTTTTTACAACGACTATGTTCACATTATAAATAAATTAAATAATAATTAGCAAGTTTCTCTCTTTCTGTAGGAATTCAGCATAGATATTCGACAATAAATATCAGGTATAAAGATTGATTAAGGAATAATAATGTTTTATTTATTATACCCACTTTTGGCTGGAATATTCCATTGATTGACTGATTGAGTCAGTCATATGTAAAGCTCCCCACTTGCATTTACATGTATGATCCAGCTGCTAATTATCTATGCCCAATAGATCACAAATGCGTGGCTTGTACCTTAATTATGTGTAATTATGCGATTTTTGGTAATTATTGGAAAATTCCTTTGACTGTATGTCCTGCGTAGTATCCATGTCCATGTCCATATCGTGTTTACCACGTGCCCGAATTGTGTAAATAGAAATACCAGTAAATTAGTTTCCCTCTCCCAACGTAAACTGCTTGTTTGAGCTTAGTATGTAATTATTTCGAGTATCCTGGCAACCCTGACAGCCCAACAGTTGTTGTTTTTCGATCTAAATGTAATTGTTTTATAGGTGGACGCACTTAGTTTTGGTAATTAGTGTCAGGTGTTTGTTTGCCTTGCCCCAGCAAAGGGAAAATGATATCAGCGAGAGTAACTCTAACAGTCCTTCAACTTGAATACAGCCAAACTTTTATTTAGAACATCAAAACACTTTGTAAGCCCAACCGCAAAAGCATGACTCAGTTGTGGTTTCACCACTGTGACTTTGACATTGAAAAACTAAAGCAGCTCCCGGAGAAAACCCCAGAACTCCCCCTACTTTGGCAGGCACTTTGCTAAAAATAACCACAGAAACCAAATGGCAGACAAAAGACAAAAGTGGCCGCAAAACGAAATTATGTTTCAAGTAACTCAATATCCGGATTCCAGATGCCCTTCCCTTCGCCCCCCGCCAAACTTGTGGCCGACTTAGCACTAAGTTGAGGCGGGGGAGAAAAACTTTAAATGTACCGCAGTTTAAAAACCTAAAACAAATTCGAGACTCGCTTTGTCACTCGTTTGTCTGCGTCACGTGTCACGTGACACGAAACGTGACATCAAAGAAAAGGAAGTGATGAATATGTGTGTGTGTACGCATGTGTGTGTGTGTGTGTGTGTGTGTGTATAGTTGTCTCATGTTACTCGAGTTTCGTTGTTGTTTTCCTCGAATTTTAAAACTCTATTCTAAATTTGTATATTCAATGTTTTTATTGTTGTCATTGCAGAGGGCATCGTTTCGTATAGCATACCGAAGGGGGTGCAGCGGGGAATGGAGGTGGATCTGTCGGACAAGACCTACGATGGCAATGAGCAGGGTGACCGCTACGTGGACGGACTGGGCCAACTGGTGGATGGCCAGAAGGGCAAGGACAACTTCCGCACCGACATCCATGGCTTTGGCAAAGGTAAGTGCAACAATATCGATATATAAAACATATAACTGTCTGAGCTGTGAGTAAATTAGATTCAGTTTGCTTTGTGTGTAATATTAAATTAAACTTACTGGTACACATACCAAACTAGAGTCTCTCATTAGGTCCCAATGAACATAATTAATATTAAAATATAAATATTTCACTTATTACTAGCTCCTTTTTAATCTAAAACATGTAAGGAAAGTCCATAAGTGTCGATAGATTAAACAGATATCAAAAAGAGTAAAAATACTTAAGTAAACACTGTAAATGTATTCGATTTCAGTTGGTAAAAAGCACAAATATCTTGTTGTATATCTAATAGACTCCCAAACTAAATTCTCCCATTAGGAACCCAAAAAACAAAAGCAAATATTAAATGCAAATATTTCTCTCTTGACTACCTCTCTCATTAGAGTACACTCTCTTAAAGTTAAGCCTTTTTGGGGTAGTGAATAAACAAAAAAGCGAAACTTTCGCCATTTTCAGTTTTAGCCAGAGAAATGCGGAACACCCAGAAAACTAGTGTTAGCTGGTGAAACCCCGTGAAAATTTATTGCAATAGAAAAAACTGATTAACATCAAATAATTACAAAAGTTCACCAACAGCAGCAAAAGCATAAGGCGAGGTCCAACTGAGGGCTAACTTCATTGAACATTGAGTTATACCGAAGGGCGGGGGCGTGGCAATGGCAGAGTCAGGCAAAACTTTTGGCTTGCAAATAATTTGCCTCACAACACAATAAACAAAATAAATAATAACTTGGGACTATTTGCTGGCGTCGTAGTAAACTTGGCCGGATACAAAAGCCCAGCTCGACAGTTGCACCACACAGCACCACTCACCGCACCACACACAGCACCACCCGGCAAACTATGCGCTGTAAAAATGTAAACATTATGCATATTTGATAATTTATGGCAACACTGGCATTCATTTCCGACCCGCCGGGCAGCGAAAAGTTCGAAAAACTGGCAAACGACGAAGCGCGCAAGTTTTCGCTTATTTTTCCCTGCTTTTCCAGTATTCTGTTTGTTTTTTTTTTATATATATTTTTCTAGCTATTGCTCGCTTTTGGCAAATGGCCAATAATCGAAATTATTGAAAAGTTTGCGCTGTGCGAATTTAAGTAGAAAAGTTCCCTTAGACAATTAGACATGCAGTCGTCGTCGTCGTCGTCGTCGTCTTTGTCGAGACAGACACATAAAAAGCAATCGCATTGCAGCAGTTTCCCTTTTCTCTCTCTCTCTCTCTCTTTCTCAGTCTCTCTATGACAATTGAATGGCCATCTCCTTTATGTTTATTACGTTCCTGGCATTTGGCTTATTTGCATTGTAAGCAGAAGCAATCGATTTTTCAGGGGAATATCCCTACGTTCCCGCCCAGGCTATTGATTTCAAGTCTACCCCCTAGTGGGAATATCTTAACTTGCCCAACTGGAAATTGTATAATTTCTGGTTAGAGCACATTTATATCAAGCATAGTTAACCAGACTTGTGCAGACCAGCTTAAATGCTTCCTGTGGACTCTTTTTTGCCTCCAACTACTTCTGTTTCCCCTCTGACTACCTTCAACAAAGCAAATTAGGGCCATGCACACAAAACAGTGGAAAGAAATGGCTTAAATGTCGCTTTGGCCATAATTTCTAGTTATGAGCAGTCGTACGCCTCCCTCCTCTTCCTCCATCCAGTTCGTGAGCATTTGTTTGTTTTGGGCTACGAAAATTCACCCCAAAGTGCCATTGACTTGGGGGCTTAAATAGCTTTACATGCCACTCTGGAGCATATGTGCGGCCGGGTTGGCCTATTGATTTCCTTCTTTTTTTGTGTTTGAGTTTTTCCCTTTTTGGCGAAACTTCTACCAAATAGCGCTACATTTCATTTCATTTCATTTGATTTCATTTCATATGAATGGTTTTTTATTCCAGGCTACGAATGGATTGGCTGGAGAAATGATACGCCCGGTCTGTTGGGCAAACCCGTGGAAATTGTTTTTGAATTTGATACGGTTCGCAATTTCAGTGCCATTGTTTTGCATACAAACAACATGTACACCAAGGATGTACAGGTGAGTGTAAATCCAATATGATTTATGAACATATACCATCTACACTTACATATATATTCACAAATAAATTCAAAGACTGATTTATTACAAATAAATTAGACAGACTCATTATTGTTGATGAATTCATTAAAAACTATTATACGTAATTTTTTTTTATTACAAATTTTATTTTCTTTATTTTGATTACATTTTTAAAAATTATTTTTATTATTGAGTTTTTATACCTGCGAATAATAGTTAAATCCTCTCGGAATATTCGCTTTGAAACCAATTCTTACAATATATTTAGACTCATTTTATAATCTTGGTTTAATCTTCTTTCAACTTTTTAGGTGTTCGTACATGCAAAAGTTTTCTTTAGCATTGGAGGTCGCTATTTTTCCGGAGAGCCCGTACAATTCTCATATATGCCCGATACTATAATGGATCACGCTAGAGATGTGACCATTAAGCTGCATCATCGTGTTGGCAAATATCTGAAAATCAATTTGTATTTCGCTGTCAAATGGATTATGTTATCGGAGATCAGTTTTATTTCTGGTAAGTAAATTGTAACGAAAATTGCAGACGCGACTGCAAATGCATTTTTCAGCTTGATTTCACTTTCAAGTGTGTGACAGCAGCAACAACAACAACAACAAAAATCGAAATAGCTGGCAACATTTTTCCAACATTTGGCCAACAACAATGAAATAGACAGAATAGAGAGACAGAATGCAAAGAGAGACAGGCGAGGCGAGATAAGCGGCCCGAGAGGAAAATCCCTTTAGTACAATTTTCATTTTTTTTTTTTTTATCACTATAAAATGCATGTAGGCAACTCGTGTCGGGTCGAGAGTTGGCTGTGGGCTGTGGGGAGGGGTATAAAGTCAATAAAATGGCCAAAGCCCATGAATGGACAGGAGGAGGGAAGGACGGATCTCCGTGTCTCGGCATGCGAAAGTAAACAAGCGTCCCTGGCTTAGGGGTAGCTGCAACCCTCGAACTACAACAATGTTGGACCCCATACGATATGCACTGCATTTTCCAGCAACATATTCTATGAATGCCAAGCGTGTCCCAGTCCTGATTAAATTGTACCAAGTGCATAGATTTGGGACAGATAGACAGACACGCAGACAGGCAGACAGACAGACATATTTAGACAATATTTTCATGGCACATTGAGTTTGTCTAGGGGTAGCACAAATTGCTCACGGGGTAGGGAACAATGCTGTTAACATTCGAGGATCGATTGGGTCGGTCACTGAACCAGAGATCATTTATATTCATTGGGGTTGGATTGCGACTGCTGCAAAGCTGAACCCAAACTCAAATCGAAGTCGGGAAATTCATGTGCGGTAGGTGTGAAAATGACTAGGGGATAAAAACTGCCAGGCTGCCAACTTCATTTGATTGATGAGTCAAATAGAGCGTGCCGCATGAATAGGGGATTTTCTACGGATGGCAGAAGGGGCAACATTATAGGCTTAATGGATTTATGAAGGAAGTCGGCAATAAATCTATGCGCACTGAGATTTCATATTGAATAAACAGGAAGAAAGCTATAGGGAAACTGAACAAAGCTCGATGCATATAAAGAATATTTCTGACAATGCACTAAGATATAATAACTACCCTGAACCGACATTGAATAAGCCTATCTGCAATGGCTGAGGACTAAGGGAAAAGCAATGAAATATTCTTATGAAAGATTTTGAACCTACATTGAATAAACCTATCTGCAATGGCTGAGGAATAAGCTATGAAAGTAAATCGAAAAACAATAAAATGTTCTTATAAAAGATTTTGAAAATCGTGGAGGTTCCTTACAAGATCCCGATAAAGACTTCAAGTCGTAAGCCAGAAGATGATGCACTCAAGATCAGCAGTGGATCAGAGAGAGATAGAGAGAGAGAGGGAGAGAGAGCGCATTACAAAGCACAATTGTTGTGGCTTAACATCCTTAACGGATGTCATCTTCAACTGAGCCAAGGATACGAGTCTTCAACTGAAAAACCACAGCGAGATTGAGATTCAGAGGGAGAGAGAGAGGAGGCAGCTCAAACCTCAGTTCTCGATTGCACCACATGCTGCGTCTTCTCTGGCAGCAATTACATGACTGGTAACAAATACCACGTCGCATTTGTCACACACAACCACGAGGGGGAGAGAGGGTACAGTGGGAGAGAGGGGGCAACCAGCTGTTGGCTGCTTTTTTATTTTTACTTATTTAGTTTTTTGTTTTATTGTTTTTTTTTTTTGGCCTCTGAAACTAGGGTAAGGGTAAGGATAAACAAAAGAAACGCACGTACCGAGCATCTTTGAAGTGTGTGTGCGTATATTTTTATCAGGCACTGCAGAGATTTAACCCCAATGTGTGAGATTTGCTTGCGGTGATTGCTGCTGCTGCTGCTGTTGTTGTGTTTTATGGAGTTGTATTTAAAGGTTTCTAAAAATACAAAGGGCACAAAAAACAATGACAGCATAAGGAGACAGAGGGAGAGAGAGAGAGAGAACAAGATATACCCTGGGGACAAGCACACAAAGAGAATTAGTTATAAAGGGCATACGACAACGACAAGAACAACAAAATGCCAAAAAAAAATAAAGGAAAAGAAAAGGATATGCGGCATATTTGGCATTATGTCTATTCAAGCCACTCGTTCCCTATCCCCATCCCTATCCCACTCCCAGAGAGAGAGAGGGAGAGGGAGAGACGGTGGGTGTGTGTGATAAATGTGGCACGAAATATTTTAATTATTTTAAACGTTTTATGACGACCACAGAGAACAGTGAACAGAGACAAGAGAGAACAGTGAGAGATGCAAGATATGCCTTTATAAGTAGGAAGCAACAAGAACAACAACAACAACAACAACAAGGACAATGGCAATGCCAAAACAAAAGGGCAGCCAAGCACAACAAACTTCAGAGGCATGCCACTGGTGTGTCCTTAGTGTCCCCGGCACTCGGCACTCGGTACTCGGCACTCGGTGTCCTGTCCAAGGAAAGGCGACATTACTCAAAACAGCAGCCCAGGCAACTTCACACAGTAATTACGCCATTTACTGTCTGGAGAAATGGGGTCACCCACTCAACTCAACTCAACTCAACGCAACGCAACGCAACTCGGGGAAGCACATTTTTCGGCTAGCCTGAGAAAATTCACAGGATGGCATCGTGCAAAAAGCTGCCCCCCGGAAAGTTGCCTCTGCTCGGCTGTTGTCTTTTGTTGTGTTATGCCCTCAAGATGTTAGCGGAGATAAATGACAACACTTTGGGCCGCACTGAGCAACCATATGCTGTAACTACGGGGAGAACGAGACCTAAGCTGGGGGAATTACAGATCAAAGTGAACGCTTGATGAGCAGGTGTTACGCGACCCCTCGGGCCCCGCTTGACAGATCTAAGCCAATGAACGACATAAGCCTGGGAATCCTGGTCACAGGACGCGGGAGGGTCAGGCCCACCCATAACTTGGCTCAACTGTGCTGAAATCTTAATCTAATGACTGTATAGATTCAAATATGATTAAACATATTTTTAAACAGACATGTTTCTTAGTTACCTGTCGTAGCCCAAGATTCAAAAGCATTAGAGTAAAACAGTTTTCAGACTGAACAGTAGGAAAACAAAAGCATTAGTTAAATGATATTTGTGTTAAATTCTGATCATCTATTGTTAAAAATATATAGTCCTTCCTTATGAATATTTATGAAATATGATATGATGATACATGTCGTAAGGCATAAAGCCAATAAATATATTAAATAACATAAATGAAAAGAGCTAAAGTATCAATTAAGAAAATAAAAATCTATCCATAGTTAATTATAGTAACTCAAGATATGGAAGAAGTAGAGAAATGTGGGTTAAGTCGATAGTAAATCTTTAATAAAATACGAAAGTTTATATGAAAATTTTAACACATGATCTATAAAAAGGTTGAATTCCGAATAATACTGCCAATACATATGTATGCACATGATATCGCCTATACACAAAACATGCTTCCATATGTTGTAAAAAGTCAAACATCTGTATATATTTAGTAATGCTTGGGCATAAAAACCCAACGGTTGACAGGAAATGAACACGTTAGAGGTCTAAGAGGTCCAGAGAAAGAGAAAGAAAAGCGTAGCGAATGCAAAGCAATTTAAAGTGGAACGAAAGGTGTAAAGAAAAGAAACGGAAGGGAAAAGTGAAAGAAAAAAGAAGAAACTAATCATGGAAGAGCAGCTGTGTTTAAGTTGATGTGGCAACTTTTAAAGATGAAATTGAGTTGATGTTGTCCATAACTGAAGCCATCTCACTTACTCACTTTCTCTGTCTCTCTCTTTCTGTTGCAGTGCCTGCGCTGGGAAATTTCACAGACGAGCAGGAGCAGCGAAATAATTCGCCGGGCATGACGCAGGATACACGGGAATATCCTTTGCAGAGCAACGACTATCAGCACAATCATAACAAAAACAAAATGAATGGCGGCGCGTCTGGAGGTGCCGGTGGTGCCAGCAACGGTGGCGCCACCGATGCCACCAGCGGCAACAACAACAACTACAGCAATGGACCTGAGCGTAAGTCGCGATAAATTCAATTAGCAACTCAATTCATTTTTCCAGGTTTTTTTTTTTTTTAATTTACCTTTCGGCCTCTTTGCTAATTATTTAGTTGAACAATATTTACTTTTAATTTCGTTCTCTTTTTCGATTTCGTTTTCGATTTGTGCATGTTAATTTAAATTGAGCCCTTTGTTTATCGCTTGTATCGTCTGGTCCTTTTTGCAGTAATTGCGCCACGCCCGATTGATCAGGAGCCGAACGAGGCGAACTTCATTGGCGTTGTTATTGTTGTTCTAACAACGATAATTATACTGCTCGTGGCCATCATCCTGTTCATCGTGTCACGCACGAAGCGAGCACGCGGCAGCAACGTCCTCGACGCATTCCAATACAGCTTCAACCCCAACACTCTGGGCGGCAATGTAGACAAGCATCGTCCCAATGGCAATAGCATTAAGGTGAGTAATACACACATACCTACATACATACGAGTAGAAGAGCAGAAGAACATGTAGTCCTTCCACAAGGACGACAAATTCCTGCCTCAAATTTCACATAATTGCTCAATGTTGCGTGCAGCTGCCACGTCCACAACGTGTGCTTCGTGCCTCATGCCTCATGCCACACTTGACCGGACCGGACCCCGTGCGGCATTTATTTTATTTAATAGAACTTTTCAACGGCTTCCTTTATAGCCTGTTCGATGAAGTCCAGCAGTAGTCCACTCCCACTGATACTGCCACTACCAGTGTTGGGTTGTGGGTGCCAAACTTAAGTGCTGAGCAGTGCAGAAAGTGTAGAGTGTAACACTTTAAAGTCGCAAGTGGAGGGAGTTAAGCATTGCCAAAGACGCTTAAAGTAAAAGTAATAAGCAGTAAAATAACAATTGAAGGAAGAAAAGAAATAGAGAACATCTCTATATATGTGTTTGTCAATGTATTCAGTGTTGGGTAACACTTTAAGAGCATGGAAGGGAACTGAGCATTGAAGAAGACTCTTTGGGTACAAGTAATCAGCACTAAAATAACAATTGATGGGAAATATGTATATGAATGGAGAATCGCTATATATATGTATATCGATCTAAGCAGTGTTGGCTTTAAGTATAAGAGAATGGAACTGAGTATTGAAGAAGACGCTTTAAGTCAAAGTAAAATTCACTAATATAACATTTGAAGGGAAAAATATGAATAAATAATTTCTATATTACTAAATTTAATTTTTTTATTTTCCTTCCGAGTTCGTATTCAACATTTAATATCTGTAGATAAATCTAAATAAAGTTCGTCTTGGGAATGAATTTAATGCTCAGTCTACTATTACATGAAAATTAAAGGGTCCAAATGCCACATTGATATATGTATGTTCATTCCCTGACTTGTCACTATGTATATTAAGCATTTGTGTATTTTCCGGTTTTCAGGCCAGCGTCGACGACAACGATTCCATTGGCAAGAACAGTCTCTACCACGAGCCCTTCAATGTGAATATGTACACGAGCGGCGTGAACGGCTACGCAGCGGTTAATGATTTACAATGTAATATGACGCCAGACTATACAGGTGTGTAGACTCAATACTTTGACCCCACAAACCTCGAACCACAGATCCCACCTCCCCCAATTCCCTTGGCTCACCCATTTCCGTTGCGGGCTATAAAATATGGCGCCGCCAGCAACTAATGCAAATAAATTTTTGCGGTGTTTGCTCACACACACACACACACACACACTCATGAACCTTTGCCATTTGCCTGTGACTGTGACTAAGCGAAATCCTTTTGCGTCTTTTATTTCGTGTCCCCCGCGGCCAACGCACAGATGTGCCAGAAGGCGGCTATGCGGTGCCCCACATGCAGGACTATATGCCGGCTTCGAAAATGGCCAACGCCGGTGGCGGCTATGTGAATGTGCGACGCACGCCGCCGCCACCGCTGAGCAGCATATTCCCCAGACCGCCGACGGTGCCGCCGCCACCCATGGAGAAGTACTATGCGACCACGGCCATATTCAAGCCCATCAAGGGCGGCTCGCTAGCGAACAGCGGCGGCAACAGCAACACGAACACTGTGAGCAGCGGCGGCGGCAAGAGCAGCCACAGCAACCAGGACCAGCTGAACGGCATCTACGACGACGGCATGGGCACCATGAACTCCCAGTCGACGGCCCCGATGATCAATCCCTACAGCAGTGGCAACAGCGCCGCTGCCGCTGCCGCAGCTGCTGAATTTCAGCGGGCCAGAACTTACAACTTCCGCAGCTATCCAGACAATCTCTAGTTCGAAGCTTCACTCAAGTTGGCAGCAGCAGAGCCGGCTGGAGCGGGTCAGATGAATGATCCAAAGCGCAGCAACGTCTCCACCACAATGCCCAAGAAGCCGCAGCATCTGAGCATTGCCAGTGGCAATGTCAACACCAACACCAACACTAACACCAACAGCACCAGCACAAGCAACAAGCCCAAATACAGCCTGACTCTGCACAACAACAAGTATGCCACAAGTGGTGGCAAGCAACTCATTCCGATGCGCGACAATCATCAGCAGAGGCAGCACCTCAAGGCGCTGCGATTGACCCGCGACGTGGCCACCACAGATGCCACTGACTATAAGCGACCGACGCTGACGGGTCTCTCGCCCGCCGAGGATGTGGGCGTCCATGTCAGCAGGAAGGCGGCCAACATTGCGGGCTGTGGTGCTGCTGCCAACGGTGAAGCTTCAATCGACCCAACGACAACTAAATTGACTGGCAATATGATGAACGGGAATGTTAACGGAAACGGAAATGCGGCTGCAACGGCAACTGCAACTGCAACTCCAATGGCGAATGGTGTTGTGCGAACACAAAACAACAGGCTGTGGTATCATTGATGAAAAACCCATATTAAATGGATTTGAGGTGAGTTTTTTTCTTAACTTAAAAATGAAATAAGTATTAAGAGTAAAGATTCAATAAATAGTATTTAATCTTATTTATCATATGTGTAAACTAAATGCGGTTTATATTAAGAAAAGTTAATAATTAAAACAAATTTTTATGTGGCGATTTATTTTCTTATATAATTTCTAAAAATAACAGCCATTCAATTTGCGTATTTTTACTATGGCTTATCTTTTCCGATTAACCTTTAGATTCATTTAAAAATTTAAATAATTTACTTGAGCGTTTTTAATTAATCCCATTTCATAAAAGGTAGATTATCTGCTAGAACACTTGCATTTAATTTCAATAATTCAATAATTTTCCTATCTACAGCCTTAACCAATTCCTAATTAAAATGCTTTTATTATTTTGTTTTCATTTACAGCTTCGTTGCTCTACACGGACATGCAAAAATACAACAAAAGAATAGTAAAAATAAAAACAAAATACAAGCGATGTGAAAGTGTTAAGTACTCTTAATCATACAGTAAATTTGTATTAGAACCCGCCCCTCCACTAAGAGGAGAGCAAAATGCGTCGAACAATTGAACCCACTGAGCAAAAGAAAGAGTTAAAGTAAAAGTAAATTTATAAAATTATTAAAGTCGAATATCTAAGCAACATGTAGCAAAATGTCGAATATATGCCAACGAAATAATACAACTTATAGAATACAACCTGTAAATATATACCTAGTATATCACAATGAAAAAGGTAGTGAAAAATGCATATGATAGCAAAAACGAGCTGAATTTTTAAAAGATAACTGATGAAATGGGCACTAGTTTCTCATAGATAAAATGCAATCGAGCAGAACGTAAAAACTATATTGAAAAAATAAAAACGAATTTAAGGTCTAGCATTTAGCGACACATATTGTTTATAAAACGAAACGAGAAATAAAAATGGAATATAAAAAACGATATAGGAGGACATGAAGTAATTAGCATATAATAAAGTTCAACTGATTTTTAGTACCTTTCCGAAAAAAGAGAACTAACTGTAAATGCCTGTAAACCCTCAATCCTAATCCCAACACTATACCATACTCTACCATTATGTACTGTACTATCGTATATATTCAATGTCCCCCTATTTGAGACCCCACTGTAAATTTCTATGTATAAACCTAGAGAAGTATCCGAGAGATATATACTTAATCGTAGATTGTTTGCTAACTGAAGCAGATGGGAATGCCGCGTCAAAAATTATATAGAGATGGATGACGATTGATGATGATGAAGATGAAGATGATTATGATGATGATAAAATTGTAACGGAATTTAACGGACCAAGAGAGCGTGCAGAGCGTCGTCGCCTAAAACCAATTAAAATGAAGTTTTCATCAATGATTTGTGATTAAATATTTAACTACCTACTTTTAAAAAACAAAACGAATATTCAGTTCTTAATACTAACTTTAATTTTATGCTAAACGTACTACCCGACAAACAATGACTCTGACTATAAAAAGTACTATGAATATTAATAATTATAGACATACATATATATTATACATATATATAAATCACTTACTTATATACGAGAATAATTAATAAATAATCATGTATATGTTCCTTTTTAGTTTAATGCGCATACAAAATTGTCACAACAACAAAAATTACTAAACGTTAAAATTGTAGTAGCTTCGTAGTAGTAAAAAAGTAATAATGATAATGCAGCAAGTAATAAAAAAAGAGTAAACACCGCATTTTATAAAATAAAAAAAAAATAACTTCGTTAAATAAAAATTAAACTAAAATGATACACTCCCACAATCACACACAAATCCGACACACAACGTGCAGCAAAAACGTAGGTAAAAATATTAGCAGATAAAAAAGCAACAGGAAAACCGAGACATTCACTAAAGTATTTAAAATGTTTGTGCAACACTTTCGAACAAGTTTTTAATAACAACAGCAACAACAACAACATTAAGAGAATTTAAATTGAAGTAAGTATTAAGCTAGACATTTTAATAACATATTTGAAAGATTAAATTAATTAATTATTATAAGCTGTCTAGGCGCGAGGAATATACATAAATATACAACTTACAACATATTTCCATATTTTTCGCACAGTTCTTAACTTTCCAAGTTTCCATTGCACAAAACGTTTGCCAATACTGGCCACAACAACACTGACAACACTTTCTGAACGCAAATGCAATTGCATTTTTGCAACACTGGACACACTATCAAAATGAAAAGTAAATCACGAACCTACCTACAAGACTTGTATAAATTATAATAAATCGAAAAAAATGCGAAATTGAATAATTAGAAATTAAGTTAAAATTACATTTTGTATAAATTAATAAACGAGGCGTAAGTGTACACTGTAAAAAATTATATACTAATTGTAATGTTTTTTGTAAATTATAGCCAAGTCGTACAGACGAATTAAAAACTAATTCATTTGCTGTTGCTTCGCAATTCATTTATAGACTAGTTTAATTTCTAAATTAATTTAACTGCATTTATTACAAGTAAAATTATGTGTAAATTTTCAAGGCAAAATATAGTATTAAATTATTTAAACAACAACAAAACCCAGTGGATTTTCTTTTATTTCTCTCAATTTAATTCGAATGAATATGCAAAGTGAGATTGCTGAGATTGTTGTTGGCAAGTATAAAACAAAAACTTAAACGGCATAGATATGATTTTAATAATGCATTCATATTAATAATAAATTACGCTAACACAATTAGGAAAGCAAATTAATTTAAATATTAACCAAAATTCTAACTAAAATCACGCAAAAAAAAACACAAAAATAATTGAAAAATGGGTAATAAATCAAGAATAAAATTCAAACACAACTACAACAAAAGCGTAAAAATTAAATAAAAAGTATACAACAAAAAGAATAATTGAAATACAATTTGTGCTGTTTTTATTGGATCGGAGGGCATCCAAGGGATATATCATCCACCCAATTTTTTGGGGAGTTAAGGATTTTAGACATTGGCTTGGACTTCATGCACTTTTAAATAGAGATAGAAGACAGCAAATGTTTTAATGTGGGTTCTACTTATGAATTAGATTAAAAAAAGGGGCATTCAGAATTTTTTTAATTGTTAACAGCTTTTTTACTTGTGATGGATGAGTAATCAGTAAATCAGAATACTTCGCTTGTGACAAATCTGTTTTCATCATTTATAGTAAACCAATCAGTATCAGGCATCACACTATCTATACGATTATTTTGTTATACTGATACCAAAACGTGGCATATTTAATTGTAAGAAATTTTCTACTGAATGCATTTAATTACTCAAAATTAACACACTCGCAGACTACGGAATATGTTTACACTGAATTATAATATCTAAATGAGGCACTAACTGCTAATTGAATTGTTGTCCTCTAGGTCAAATAGAAATTTAGTAAGATAAACAGAACGCTGGAATACTGTAAACAGCCTCAGGGCTTTTCATAGAGAAAAGCCATTTCGAGCTGACTCTCTAGGGAAATGCTGAAGTAACTGGATGTTGACAATGTCCTTTGGATTGTGGATATAATGTTCCCGAAGGTCTTAATCAGAGCACTTATGGAACTGGGATCAATGGCCGCCATGGGGCAGTAACATCTGGTTTGATTCAAGCATATTTCGCATATTGCAGCTGAAGTGGAAAATCGACAGTAACTCGACCACAAATTGTGGCACGCACAAGGAAGGGAAGGGAAGGGGGTGTAAGTGGAAGGGTGCTGGGGAAAGTTAACACATGTCGCTTTCGAAACGCTTAAATCAAATATAATAAAATAATACAAGGCACTTGGCGTTTGCTATTTGTAGCTGTCTTTTAATTGACACTTTCGATTGTTCGACTGATTGAATGACGCTCGCTGTGCCCCAGTGAATGAATGAATCAATGAATGCCTGTCCATCAAACCATTCTGAGTATTCAATCCATTTGTTGTTGTTGGTGGAGGGGAGGGGGTGGGGTGGGCAGCCCCTTCACCTGCCTGTCAGGCGTGCGTTGAAAATTAGTTGAAAGCCATTTACGAAAAATCAAACCAAACAGAACGTAAAAAGGTTGAAATGTGTTTTTCTTTATTTTTTGTGCCCAACGTTTGTAAAATGAGTGAAAAGTTCTCTCAATTCGTCACATTGTCCATTGTCATTTGGCTTTCGAGTCGAGTGTTTAACAATTTTATTCTATTTATTTTTCATTGCACTTTTCGGTTTTTGCGCTCTTTCAATTTGTTGTTTGTCGTTGACTTTATTTATTGACCATTGCCAGTGGCAAAAAGGGTTGCCCGAATGGCAACTGACAGTTGACAACTTGACGCGAATCACACTCTCTATTCATTTGAGGGCTGTATCGTGATAAAAGTCCGTGAAATATTTATAATTATGGGCTGCATTGCGTGAAATTAAGGGTTATTCTTCCGCTAAAGGGGCAAATGTGAGCAGAGTGTAAGGGGAATAGTTATGGCATCAAATCAGTTAATAGATACATCACATTATCTATGATAACCGTAAAATAAAATCCATTAGTTTCGATTTGCCTTCAAACATTATGATTTATTTAAACATCAGAGGTGAAAATTTAAACATATTTGCTGGCAATTGTTTAAGCAACTCTCGTTAGTATAAGTTTAAGCTATGATATCTTAGTGCACACACTATGTACAGCTAATCCGATATAATGCCAGTTAATGCCCGTGTATTATTCAACTGCTTTGTTACATTGAAATGAGATGGGAATCGGAAAGCATCAGCTGCTTATGGTCCATGTATATCATGGTATGGCATCCTATTAACTAGACTCTGGCTCCCAACTAAGCCGTCTGGACAAATACTTTAATGCGCAGAACGTAAAAATGCAGAAATATGTTTTTTATGCCTCTACAGCAACTGTGCCAATAAGTAAAAAGTAATCCTAATTACAATTGCTAGTTATAAATAAACATGGACAAGGCGAAAGTAGCTCGGGGAAAACAACAAAGCCCGTCTCTCTCTCTCTCTATATATATATGTCTCTTCTTCTTTTTTTTATCTGGGTATGAGATGACGACGTCATTGTAGTAATGAAAATCCCCAAACAAGCCATAAAAGGGATAAACGAAACGAAACGAAATGTAATGGAATGAATGAATGAATGAAATTTTCGGCAAGCTGCGAATGTGACAGAGTAACAGATTTTCGCTATGACTATGACAGAGAGACAGTCAGACAGACAGACGGACAATCAGAGAGACACGGAAAGGACTTTCAGATAGAGTCAACTACATTTGCGACCTGTGCAGATTTTTTAGTGGTTGTTGTTCCACGTTGTTTCTGGTGGTGTCTCTGCACTCTAGTCTCATATTATTCGCAAATGTTTGTTTGTTTTTCAGCTTAGGGATTTTAATAAAGCAAATCGCTTAAATAGCTCAGTCAACCAGCACAGCACACTCACTACTCATAATTACAAATGTCTGAATTCAGCCCGAGATGAAAACGTTTTAAATCGCACATGAGACACACCCCTTGGTGAATATCAATCTGTACATAAAGAGCACCTTTTACAAACCCCTTTTTGACTTGTGAATTGAAAGAGCAATGGCTGTGGGGGGTTAACAATAGGTAGAACCTGGAACTACCTGGGTCACCGCATAACCATCATCAAAAGTTGTCAACTACTCAGCTGGCCTCAGAAGTTGCTTATCAAGCGTTAAATTGCTGCAATTTGACAGTTTATCGTTGTCAAAGACAATGGCTGAGGTTCTGCAATATTTGCATAGAGAAATCTCCCAACTTCCCCTTGTTCACAATTCCCTACTCTTCAACCTCTCAATGAATCGCCTAAATACAAAGTACGAGTAGAATGTCAAATTGTCGCCCATTCATTGCCTTCTCCGTTGCAACTAATGCAATTCATGTGTTCTCTCTCTCTCTCTCTCTCTCTCTCTCTCTCTCTTTCACTCTTCAGCTCTTTGTCTTTCCATTTCTGTCGCTGTTTGGCTTTATTTGTGTTTGTGTTTGTCGTGTCCTCTCTGTCAATTTGCATGTTACCTTACATTTCTATTGGCATTGAATTGCATTCTGTCCATGCCCTGAATCCTCTTCCTTCTCCCCTGCTCCTATTCGTCAACTGTCTTCATATTAGTTTGTATATCTGTGTATATATGTGTGTGTGTGTATGTGCTCTTATCAAATGCTATTTCCTGCTGCACGTCCTTGCTGGCTTCCTTTGTCTGTCTGTGTTTGTATTTGTGTGTTTGTTTATCTAACTATCAAAGTGCTGCCCGCTGCATGTTGCATGTTGCATGTTGAATGTTGAATGCTGCATGTTGCATTCGTAGATTCGAGTGTGTTAATTGCTGGCCTCCAATGCCCATCGTCCTGTGCGTACATCCTTCCTTCCTTTTCCTTCTCTCGCCCACTCACGAAACTTCCATTACAGTCTTAATCTATTATTTTGTTTCCCAACTCGATGAAATGTGCAAAAATCATCAGTTTATTTCGCACTTTTCTTACTGTGGTCAGTTGAAAACAAGTTGAAAACAGTTTCAAGTTTCAACAGATTTCAGTTGATTATATGAAAGGCCAAAGCTAACGAACTTCTCCTACGTCTGTAAATCTTGAATTCATTTGTGGAACGTTTTTAACTAGGATAAAAGAGAAGCTTTAGTATTTAAGATAGATGTAAGAAATATCTTTAACTGACTAAATGATTCACCATAACAAACCAAAAATAAAAATAGACGAATTAATGTAGAAATATTTTTGATTAAAAATTTTAATTTTTCAGGTCCAGCCAATAAAAATACAGAAATAAATATAATGAGACTGCAATGAATTTTAAATTTAAGCTAAATTGATAGCAGATAGATAATTAAAGGAATGTCAGCAAACAGTGAGATATTTATGAATGATCTGTGATATTTTTATGAAATAGAACCAAATAATGTCAATCTTAACGAATGATTAGTCAAATTTAACATATTTAAATAGTTACAGATGATTATATAAATAAATATGCAGATGTATCTACAACTTATTTCAATGTGTATCTCACAGATTTATCGCCATTTTATGCAGATTGTGAAGTCTACTTTAGTGCGTAAGTGTTGAGAACACTCTGGGGTCAACTAAGCCGTAACAATTGGCCAGTCATGTGGTTAGCTTCAGTGGCTTAGAAAGTTAAGAGCCGATCCCTCTGCTTCTGAATTTATGAATGTTAAGTTTGTTGCATCGATTGGTGAGAGTTTGAGGGAGGGGATAGTTATGAGACGTGGAGAGTTCACTTAACGCCAACTAATTGAAACTTTGCCTAATGCCTGTTTATATCACAAACAAACTACGATGAAGACAGTGGTGAACAGGGAAGGGGGTGGGGCAGGAGAGGGGCAAGACGAAGGGACAACGCTGATGTGCCAGATTATAAACTGCAACCTAAGACTTGGCAATAATTTGATAATTTAATTACACTTAACCTCGTTGAACCGACGTCCCCTTCCGCTGTCGACCCGAGCATAATTTATGCATCTGCCAATGTGTGAGTGTGTGTGTATGTGTGCGTGTGTTTGTATGAGTGTTGGTGCTAGTGTTAGTGTTGGTGTTATTGTTGGTGTAAGTGTTGGTGTTAGTGTTGTTGTTGTTGTTGTTGTCGGCGACATTTTGCTTGTAGAATCGCATGCATAAATAAGTTTCACATTGGCGTCGTCTCCTGCCCCTTATGGCTCCCTTCCTGCTTCCTGCCTTCTGTCTCCTACCTCCTGCCTCCCACTTGCCACTCCCATTCCTTCTTCAATATGTGCGGCATCCACATAATTGTCGACCATGTATCTTACAAATGCAAATTATATGCAAATGTTAATAATCTGCGTGGATGAATTTTAATGAGCAGCCAAAGTGTTTTGGCGACTTGTCGCCGACAACGACGTTGACGTCGACTTCGAAGTCGGCGTAGACGCTGGCGTCGCTGCTGCCAGTCGAGAGTGTCAGACATGCATCAAGGATTAGCCCTGACCAGCCCAAAGGCAGTTGTTGTTTTTCTTTTTTCCAGCGAACAGCAGCTGGAAACGTGCCTCATAAACGGAGCACAGGTGAAGGGAAGGAGACGGAGAGGGAGAGGGAGACGGAGGAGAGGAAGGGTGTAACCCTTGCCTTGTTACGTAGCCAATTTGAAGTTGGGAATTTAAAGGCAGTCTTTCTCCTTTCCCCAGCAGACATCAAGTGGCTGCGGCTAATTAACGCCACTGTAAAGATACGAACACGGTGAACTGAGAACTGAGAGCCAAGTGCTCTGGCTGCGTCACGTGCTCCGACTCCGACTCCTATCCGACTATCAAAATTATGTTCTCCGACACTTTTGCGTGTCCAAATTTAGATGGCAATCCAGCAATGCAACAACTCAGGCAGCCCGTCGTCTACATCATTTCCTTTTCATTGGCTTCAGCACGAGGAAGTCGAAAAATGAAAACAGATGTTGAAAAATCAGTTGCACATTAAATGCTGTTCATGTGGAAACTTAATTGTTGCCACAGTCGACGGCACAGTCGTCCCTCGATATGTCAGTTGGCAGCTCGGTTTGATTTGCGGTAAGTGTCGCCCAGCTTTCCAAGCTTAGGGGTTGCCAATAATATCCATTATTTTTCGCCTTTTTTTCTTTATTTTCTTTCGTTTGTTTTGCCAAACACTCGGGGGCAACATAATATGCCACATACTCACATTTATATATTGTGAAGTTTGTCAATAATATGAGTTTATTTGCCCATTTTAGAGGCGACATATGTTGTGAGCTCCTGCAGTCGACGTGGTCAGTCAGTGGATGAAATATATAACGAGAACTGTCAATTCCCATTACCAATCGGCATCGATGGGAGCTAATGATTATAACACTAGCTATAGGAGGACTGAATGGGTCTGCAGCAAAACTGTCTTAGCTTTTTATTTCATCATATAATTTCAGCTGTACTATTAAATAATATATATCAGGTCAGTTTCATAAAATAAAATTAAAATAATTAAATAAATTTTGAATGCGTGTCGAGTTCACAAAAAATACCAATAGTATTTTTATGAGATTGATAATTATGCATATCAAGATCATGAAATTCAACTCGATGAAGACGAAAAGCTTTCAATTTTATAATTCTTTTTCGTTTCGTTTCTTAAGCAAAGTGTACATCTTCAGAGATCATCAGTTATTTTTAAATAATTTAATTAATTATTGACCATAGTTCTACAAATCGAAAACGCTTTAATTCTATGCAATTCCGTTGTAATCGAACACTCAATTAAATTGCATTAGTGTAATTTCAAGATGGCAATAACTAAAACGCATGAAATTTCGACATACGTCGCACACATGATGCATTCCCAGGATCAATAGGAGCTGTGCGAGGGTTGGATTTGTGCAATAACTGCGCAATATATCAAACAAATTCACCTGGGACTCCCGGGGAGCGGAGACCGGGAACTGAACCCGGGGATGTTTGTCTCGTGCGCGTGAAGAACCAAATGGAAAAACTCAAATATAACAAAGTCGGCAAAGAAAACAATGGGAAACTGCAAATGGAAGTGGAAGTGGAAAGCGAAAACGAATACTGAAAATTTATTTATATGCGATTTGATGGAAATGCGAGGGTTGGGCGTAACAACAAATAAAAATAATGGATTGAATCAAATTTTGGTAAAGAGTCAGTGACCGACGAGATGAAACCGTAGACGATCCGAGAGTGTGACGAGATGGAACAAGGAGAGTTGCATCAGCGACGGGAAAAACAACAAATGACAACAAATGAAGAGCAAACAACGAGGGCGACTCCCCTGGCAAACATTTTGGCAAGTGGATCGTCCGATGAATTCAAAAAGTGAAAAAAGCGACCTTGTAAAATGTGAATGTCACTTTGGTCCAACTTTGCCTTAACCACTTCCGTTTTGGTGTCCATAGTAAGTATAGTCTTGGGGTTGCCGAACTTGGAATACTCTTTTTATAGAGCGCTTAAAGAAACTTAATTTTAAAAATAGGGTGCAAAATAAAATTATTCCTTCTTTTTTTTAAAATGTAATATTATTAATTTGTGTTATTTTATGAATATTTAAATTTTTCATATCATTAATGTATTATTTATTGAAGTTTTATTTATTTAAAGTAAAAGTAACAATTTTTTATTTAAATCTAAAATAGAAGCCAATAGTGTATGCTGAATAAGTGAGATAAAAAGCAACCAACAATATGTTCTTATACTCTATGTCGTTTTAAATGCGTCACATAATGAATGACAGAAAGTTGTTACTCTCGGCAAGGGCACAACTCGGCATGAGCATTGTTGTTTTTTTGCTGTTTCCACCGTCATGCTAATCCGGTAACTGAGCCCCGGACTCAGAGGTTGCCCCTGTTGCCCTGTGGCACGCCTCAATGACTTTCGCCTGGCGCCCTTGGCTGGGATTAATTCCACACATTAGCCGGAAATTGTAAATGTACTGCGAGTACGACGTAGTATACAATCATATATATTTATCCCTGCATTCTGACCAGTTGGTAATTCTATGAATATGTTGTGTTTGTTTTCTGCTTTCCTTATAGAGTGTGCCTCCTAATGCCTGAAATCTTCTCGAGCTAAGCTGACATGACCAATAGCAGCCACTTGTTAATTTCCCATACTAATTTCAAGTTGGCAGCTCTTTCGGTTGCTTTGGTTTCATCATTTTTTAAGGGGTTTTTTCATTTTCCCCTTTCATTAATCACACTGATCGCTTTCCGAGCACGCACAACCGAGTATTCGCCATCATTTTTTAGGATTTGGCACAATGTGGAATTTCCACACGTCGCATCGCGTTGTTCCTGAGGGAAATGCGACACAGTTTTCCCACTTTCAGACTTATCGGTGTAATTGAAATTTGTGTGAGTGATAAATTCAGTTTTGGTGCGCTGTGTTAAGCGCATGATTAGCGCATTTTCCTCGTCAGCCCACGAGTTTCCACAACACACAATTTTAGCCAAGCCAGCCCGCTGTGCCTCCATGGAGTCCCTCGGAGGTGTGGCACATTCGTGCCTGGCCTGCCAACAATGGCATTTAATTATTTATTGCCTAATGACCTAATGACTTTTCTTTGGCCAGCCTGAGAAAGACCAACCTCAATCAGTGTGAGCCAACGACACCCAAACAGAACCAAAGTCACGAACACTCAAATGAGTGCGCAAATTGCGAAAGGACATTACAGGACTAGGCATCAAAAAGACGGCTCTCTCCCTTATTACTCAGATGTACAGATTGTCCATGCAATTAGAAATGAGAACATATTTCAGTTATAACTATAGCTAAAATCCCATATTATTGTAAATATTAATGATATTTCATGTTTAGTTAATATTTACTTTTAATTATAACAACTGACAATTGTTACTTTTGAGCTTCGCACTTATTACATTCCTTTTACCAGAATATAATACAGTAAAAATTTGCTTATATAGAAAGGAGGAGCGGTTCATTATTTCGTGTTCAGTCAAATCATCAAAGGTTCACCGGATCATGGAAGTCCTGGTAAAAATTAATTTCGGCAATATTACTTTTAAATTTGTTTTAAATGGCTTTAAAAAATTGAGAATCTGCCTTTCTTTTCCATCTTTACGGTAGAATAAAAATTGAAATGAAAAATTAAACTGAAGTTGCTTGTACAGAAAGTTGAATTCAAAAAAGTTGCTTATACTAATTAACCGCTGAAGAAATATTAAAATTTACACCCCACCATTGCCATATTAATGACTCTTGATTAAATTATTTAGCTAAGCGATTTAAATTCCTTTTGAAAAGTTACTCCATCATATAGGTGGGGATTAAGCTGCCTTTTTTCGCATAATATCTAATTGGCTCATAATGCCATTAGCACCTTCATTAGCTGGCAAGGCGAGCGTGGACAGTTATTCTGCGAGTGACCTCTGTGTCGATAGAGTAACTACCCCGCCCACAATCAACTCAATTTGCAAATGGTGGCCTGGCATGTGCAACACTTGAAAGTATTTTAAAACCATTTATTTCAAATGACCCACACGACGAGCAACCAGACGACGCGTTGAGCCGACAATTTTAAAACTCGAGACACGTAAAGGTAAGTTGCAAGGAACCTGCAACTGAAACTGGGGCTGATGCCATAAAAAATTCATTTGACTTAAAAACTTGAAGAGACAAAAAACCAAAGCGATGGCCGAAGCAAAAAAAAAGTGAGCAGCACTCGTTAGTTGAAAATGGTGATGGGTGCGTTATTCAAGAACTCAACACGACACGAGTACAAACCACAAAATATATTCACGATGCAAGTAAATTAAATGGAAATATATTCTAAATAATTTAAAACTTTATTTTTAATGGGGTTGTATTATGAAATACATGTTCAAATTTTATGATTTTTATTCTATTAAGATTAGAATTTTTTTAGTAATGGTAAAAATATCTATCTATTGATGTATTATTAGTGTAATGCAGTGTAAATAGTTTTAATTAGATAAGATATTAATAAAAGTTTGTGTTTTTAAGTGGGATTTAAGCACGACTTTTGTCCATCTCTAGTTTTAAGTTGTCAGTCGAAATTGATACTAAGTCAGGTGGCGCGTGTCCATTACACGCATTGCGGCCAGAAAGCGAAAGCCTCCTAGATCTCCAGGTAGAATGTAAGACCTGCAGATATCCTCTATATCTAAAGAGAGAGAGAGAGAGAGAGAGAGAGAGAGAGAGAGAGAAAGAGGCAGAGCCTAAACTGACAGTTTTGAAGCACGCACATCCCGTGCACGGCATAAACAAAACAATATCTGAAAACAAGAACTCAGATCTGAGCACAAATTTGCTTAGCCAGCGCGGAAATTGTGGTTGGGTGCTCTATTGTCTTATTGAACTGCCGGTGAGAGGAAGGAGAGTAGGAAACGGAAGCGCGGCCAGTCCGCGGCCTAAAGTGCTGCTCACCCTATTCCCCTTCTGCCCCCAGCAACTTCCCCTCTATCGCTGCCTCGGTCAGTGTTCGGCGTTTTGTCAAAAGGCGCACGTGAACTATTAAAATCACTTAGATGCAATTCATGTCACGTTCGCAGGGGGCAACCCGAAACTTAGTAGCGATTGATATATGCGATGTCAGTCTATGTATCTGTATATGTCTCTGTATCTGCATGTGTATCTTTATCTGTGTTTGTGAGATAAATGAACTGACAGAACGACTTGCCAAACTCTGATAAACTTGAGCTCTGGAACAATTTACATAAATCGTTGGTCCCGTGCCCCATAGAAGTTATGATATTGTTGGTATTTCTGTTGACTAAGGTCAGTAAATGTTTTAATTAAATATTATATAACCTTTCTGTCTTCTCAATTATGAATTAAAATTGTTATTTAATATAATTTAATTCCTAATTATTATAACAATATTAGAATTTAATCAATAGAAAGAAAAGAAATAAAAATGAATAGAATTTAATAAATAAATCAACCATCCATTTAACTACAGGTGCCCAAAAGCACTTAAATAAAGAATAAAGTGCTTGAAAATTTAATGATAGAAGCTTTCTCCCCTGAATATATTTAACTGAAATTATCTGTTTTTTCTCTGATTAGTAAATGATTGACCAGACAATAATTTTACAGACTTAATTACTGCCAACGGTATTAAAGATTTATTTTTAGTTTGAATTAATTTTTACATTGAATTACACTTGATTTAAATTAAAATACCTGAAATAAAGCACTTGAATACTTTTCTTAATCTAATACACAATTACTAAATAAAATTATTTTATTTGCTACCTTTGATTAAATACTTTTGTGGATTTAAATGCGTTTGAGAATTGAATCACAATATTTATGCGTCGCATATTCAGAGCTCAAAGTTTGTGTTGAATATTTAAGAACATTTTATCGCATGGCGAGATTCCCATTCGTATTTTTATTGAAATTGTGCAGAGATGCATGTGCTGAAAAAAACCGACAACACTGACAACAACCACATCAAAATATTGGCCAGAATAAATTGGATCTAAGCTGATGCCAATGCAAATAGGCAGGCTGCAATGGATTCGCCCCAATTCTATCAAACAGATGCCCGAGACAGCAGGCAAAATAATGCATTGAATTTGCACTGCATGCAATTAAATATTTTGATTAATTTTATAAGCGAAAACTACAAAATGGCAAACACAATATATAGACAACAAAGTATGTGAAATTCACAGATACTGCTGAGATCTTGGCCAGGAATTTCGCCTGTGTCTTGTCAATTAAAGGCTGGCAAATTTAATGCCACACGCCGCAGGTCTAATGAGTGGTGCAAGGTATTCAGGGAGGGGAAAGACAAGTTTTTCCACTTGGCAGGCTAAGCAACAAATACAGAAATAACATTGTACATGCCCCTTCTCTTTTTCTCCCTGGTTCTGTCTCTGTTGCACTGATTAATTACAGGCAAATAAATTTCAATTTTTCCCCACTCCACTCTCCACGCTTTTCGTGTCATGTGTGGAAATGATAAAAATACTTAGCAGTGTTTTTTGTATTTCTTTGTTTTTTTGTTTTGATATATTTTCCTCTTTCCCCGCTTGGATTATTAATTACGCTGACACTTTGGATCTGCGCTAATGAGCACCGAAATAGAATTTTCCATAATTTGCCTGGTGTCTATATACATAGGTAGTGTGTAGCAGGAATCTTTAGTTTCTATGTCTGCATTGTCGTGTTCTTACTCTGCCCTCTTTGTCTACTTCCTTTAACGTGGCTATGACTGCACAATTTATGCAAATGATGTTGGTTGAGCAAACATAACCTCATTTTGGATTGCCCCAGCTCTAGTTGCAATATTGTACGCTAGATGTCGCTGCTGCTCCAGCTACTGTTCGTAGTGCTGATGCTGTTGGCCATTCTGCCAACTACTTTACCTGCTTGCACGTTCATGAAAAATGATTACAAGTGGGTCACAGGATATGCAAATGTTTCTTTTTCACACTCAGCTTGCGACAATGCCACACGGTGGCTTGGTGGCACGGTGGCACGGTGGCACGAAAGAACAGCAGCAGCTGCTACTCTCCTCCGCCCATTGCCGGGGGGCGTCAGAAGCGCCAGGTGTTGGGCCACTCTTTTGAGTTATATACATTGACTTTTTGCCAAGATATTTTGCAAATGCAACTGAAAGTTGGCCAAGAAAATAGCGAAAGTTTTTGCACTTTTCTACTTTATATCCGCCATCGCCGGCAGTTGCAACTTTAATTTCCAGAGTCCAACCCAGCGGTCCATGACATGCAACATGCAACATGCAACATGCAACGACGAGCACAGCAATTGGCCAAGGACAACATCAACAGCAACAACAAGAACAACAACAACTGAAAGGACCACGACAACACCGCCTAAAGCTACATTTGATTTCATTTTACTTTTGCCAGCTTCAAGAGACCAAAGTTTCCACAATCAAACGCATAACGCATGAAAAACTAATCAAAATGGCGCTTGTCCTGGGAATATTGTCCTGCACTGTGACCCTTAGATACAGGCAGCCACTACTTTCTAAATACCCTTTAAATTGTTTGTAAATATAGTAAACTTAATAAATCGAAGAGTTAACAATTAAAAAATGCTTCAAATGATTATTTACGATTATTAAAATATTTTATATTTATTTATATAGGGTATAACTACATAAGAGAGCGCTATCAAAGGAAAGCTATCTAACACTAGCAGCTAAAGTTATGCACATATGTTTATGTATATAAAACTTTTTATAGAGAGTATAGCAAGCATTTAACTCTTAAAAAAGCAAGAAACTTACAGGGTATAACTTATGCTTATCAATAATAATATTCTAAATTTTCCGCAGAAAAGAATATTAATACTTTTTATTTAGTGTGTGTAACACTTTACATCTTTCTACAGGGTATTCTCAGGTCAATCACTCCCAGCTAGAGCATTCATAGATGTTTTTTATTTGCGCTCTGCTCGTTTGCTCCTTGACACATGCACATGTCCTGCGAATAGCCCCAGAGTGAGATTTCATATAGTTATTTATTTGCCAGTCAAAAAGTTGAAAATGTGTCAGTAGTCTTTGCTATTTGTTTATTTCCTTTTCCAGAAATTACATAAATAAATACTATAAATCTCGTATTTTGTATTACTTTTATTCTATTTTGGTCGCTTGTCAGTATCTTGAAGCTGGATAGATTTTGACTTCTGATTTGGACATTGAAATTTAAATGTATGCAACCGAATACAGAAATAAAATCATATTAAAAATTTAAGCTGCCGTCAAACGACTTAATTTTTTAAAGATATACTGTTCACTTTTAGTGAGTTTGTCATTCACATTATTGACTTATGTTTTCAATGCAAAATCCCATCAAATTATAACAATTAAAATTCAAATCATTTAACAAGAATATTAATTGGTCTTATTTTGTCAAAATAAAGTTTCACTTGTAGAATAAATCAACTAATATAACCTGCAAGTAATAAAAAGACGTACAAATTTATTTGTCATTTAAATGTTCTTAATTATACTTACCCTGTGTTTTCTAACTGAAATCTGCACTGCTAAACTCCCTAAATGCTTAGTACATGATCAAAGCACTGATGACGAATATAAAGCCGTAGCACAGTGTAGAGAGTTCCCTTCCCAATTGAAAAGAAGGATTTTTTCGTAACGTTTACTTAAGCTCCTAAAATTTTTGCTTAGTTTGGCAAAAACACGCAGCGACCATTTTTCATATTTTCATTTATAAATTTATTATAAAGCCAAAAGCAGCAGAAGAGCCAGCGAGAGCAACGGCGCAACTTGGAGGGTGGATGGGGCTTAATAGCTCCAGTTTGCCCCCATCCTCCCCCCTCACTCTCACCTCCACCCGGTTGTACCGCAACTCTTCCCACTCTCTCTCTCTCTCTGGCAGTGCTCTGGGCTGCGGTTTAGAGCTTCGGCTACTTTGGCATTTATTTTAAATTATAGTTCGCAGTAATAACTAATGCTCAGTGTGTGTGAAAGAGAGCGCAGTTGTTGTTGCTGCTTGTTGGTTGTTGTCGGTTGTTGTTGTTGTTGTTGCTCTTGTTGTCGGTTGTTGTTGCCGCTGCCATGTACAGAAATTATAGACATTTTGGTCAGGGGCTTGTATGTAGTTTTAAGCCATTTAATGACAGTATTTGCGAGCAATGCCAAAGTTCTATGGCAGCTCGACATGAGACTCCGTATGGGCGGTAAGCGGTGAGCGGTGGAAGGGGGAAGGAAGGGGGTTTTTCGGTTTCAATAAAATGTACTGCAATATAAATGTGGATTAAACAGTTTGACAAGTCATCTGCATAATTATGAAAATTCCCAGAGCCAGAAACAGACATTGACATATTTCATTCACTAATTGAAAATTCCTCAAGTCAACTTAAAGCTGGCCAAATTATCCGACAATTTCCATCACTTACTTGGAGCAAACAATGCCAATTGATGTTGTGTGAATGAATTTACACCATCATGATAATCGACCCCTTTGGGGTCTACTATGTGGAGTCCCTAATGGCTGCAAACGCCCCCTGTTTACGCCCACCTCCAGCCCCACCCACCAGCTCAGTAAATATGAATGAGTTCGAGTAAATGAAATATTGAAATATGAATAGACAAACTCGCCTTCGCACACTCCAAAGCAATCATATGTCCATCAAGCAAAACTTTTCCCTCAGACTGTCAGAATGGAAACCAAGGAGAAAGCACACGCAGGTATCTGAACAACGAGATACCCTGGAAAACCAGAAGCAGCCAAAGCGATTCCCTAAATTGCAAATTCAACTACCCATCGATCATGTCAATATTCTATATACAACGTAATTTATAATATACCAAACATGTTAATTTGATAGAGTTTATGAAATTGGAAAAAAATTGAGGAAAATTGAGAAGTAACTGGAAGGCGTACCGAAAAAAGTAAAAGTAACCCGAAATAAAAACAAAATTACAACGCTTAATTATGAAAAGTGTTTTTTTCCCTCATCTTCGTCGAGGAAAATGAGTAAAAATGTAGAAAACACACGAAACGGGTTAATGAGCGAAATTATAATGAAGTTTTACTCGAAGAAAACCACCCTTATTGGGCATGTGGGTCAACGTTGCTGCTTGGGGGCTGTTTTAATGGGGCTAATCAAATATTTGACATTTACTCTGGGTGGAGCTCAAGTTGAAGTGTTGTCTAGTGTAAAACTCATTACAATTCGCTGCTCACTGCAGGCCACGTTTCGAAATGTAAAGCTGGGCAGATAGGGTAGAGTGTGGCTGGAGGGGGGCTGAAAGAAGGGGGCCAGTCAGGCGTACAGTATGCAACGAAATATTTCATTAAACCGCTTAACATTGCAACTGTTGGCCAAGTAACCAGCCAACAACCGACAAGCAACATCAACAGCCACATTAACAATGACGCCAACAACAGCAGCAAAAAACCAAAGAACTGAATGGCGTGATACAATATAAAAATATAAAAATACCATAAGGCACTTTGAGTTAATGCAACATCTGTAATCCCCTACAATGCGCTGAAAGTCGAATTTTTTAGTTGACTTTCCAGCGATACCAATGACTAACATCTTGAACGAGTACTAACATAATTTACACCAGCGGTGGGCACAAAATCTGAATTCGTTAGCAGCCGCTTGCTCCCGGAGCCATTGCGTGCCCACCGCTGATTTACACACATATATGGGTTACTTTAAAAATGAATCGTAAAAAATATTACAGAAAAAATCATAATTTAATTAATTTAAATTTTATACAGTTGTTAAGCAACTGATTTAAATTTATATTTGCGCATAAATTATAAATGGACATCGTCAATAGATTTCATGCAAGAAGTTGTTTAAATACTTATCAGAAAATGAAGGAGTTGGCTGTGACCAAGTGTTATTAAACTCGTGATGTGAGTCCTAATAGTGAATCGAGTTTAATATCGATATCAAAGAATCGGTCCAAAAATAAATCGACCTGTCGATATATACATATCTAAACGAACCAATCTTCCGAGTTTTCCCAAAGAACAAAATGTAGAAGAGAAGGCAATTGTAAATACAATTGGTAAATACAATAGGTCGATCCGATCAGACCATCTTCAAAGTGTCGTACACAGAAAAAAAAATCCGGGCTATTTAGCCCGAATTCAAGCCGAAACGATGTCAGAAGTGGGGTAATCTCGGATTTTCTTAAATCAAGTACGAAATACTTGATTTTTTCAATCCCGAATTCAAGCCTGAAATTCTTAAATTCAGGCTAAAAGAAAATAATTTTTTTTGTTACATTTAAACTTTTTTTTTAAATTTTTTTTTAACCTTTTTTATTAATTTTTTTTTAAATTTCTTTTTTATTTTTAATTTTTTTTTATTTTAAATTTTTTTTTTTAATTTTTTTTTTATTTTTAATTTTTTTTTAATTTTCTTTTTATACAAGTTTTTTTTAATAGTTTTTTTTTTTTAATTATTTTTTACTAAGATTTTTCTATTTTTACACTTTTTTTTTTAATTGACGGTGGGAATCGAACCCAGGTTTTTTTCAAACAGGCCGGCGACTCTAACCACTGAGCCACCGAACCAGTTGAAATGAGAGAGACCGAAAGATAATATAGTAATTTGGGCTTATTTTCCCATTTTAATCTCGATACAGGCTTGATTATTCAGCTTAAGCCTGGAAACATACTTAAAAAATGCAGGCTTAAATCAAGTATTTTAGGCTTGATTTTAGAACGGCATTTTTTTTTCTGTGTAGCTTTGCTTTTTTTTCAAAAATTCTGTAACAAACCTTGTAAGTATTCCCTGATGCTCGAATCGTAGAAGACAAAGGGAATAAAAGTGTAAACGAACTGAGCAAAATGAAAAGGACAAAATCGGAAGCGGAAATGCTTAATGCGGGCTTGGGAGCACCAAGAGCACCGCGTCCTCTCTGACCAGACCGAAGCGGAGTCCGAGACCTGCCCATGTGAGTTACGCGCTAACGAAAGCCGATAAATATTTATTTGCATGTGCACAAGTATGTGTGTGTGTGCAAATGTGTGTGAGTGCGTGTGAGAGTGCGTGTGTGTTTTTGTGTGCGCGCCAGTGTGTGTGTGTGTGTGTTAATTAAGAATTTGCAGCGGGCTGGCAGACGATTAAATGTGTACGAAAATGTGCCGCCCTTTTCCCTGACCCCTTGCCTGTAAATGCGTCCTGTAAACAACAATCGACGTGCTGGACAAGCAGAGGATGACCATTAGTTCCGCCTAGCCGGGGGCAAGGGATAAGAAGGGAGCGATAATCGAATGAATTAATGAAACACGCAAATGAAATAAAAATCGCCACTGCCAGCGATTCATTTGGATAAATCTCTTTTCTCCGCAACGAATATACAAATGCTTGGTAAAGATTATTGCAGATAGACACTTATAGGTAGATTTTTACTATATCCAAGATCAGCTGTATCTATAAGTCTGGTCAAATCGAAAAAAATTATCGAAAATTTAAATTAAGCACACAAATGAGATGTGAGCTTCGAATTTATCAAGAACATGTAAGCTCAAAAGAGCACATTACTGGGGAACCACATTCCAGCAAGTTAGTCTCCAAACTTCTAATACCAAAATAAAAGAATAAATATGTAGTAACAGAATTTACATATCCAAATACATTTGATTATTATTTACCGTCACGCAAATTATTCTAATTATTTTAATAATTTTTTTTAAATATTATTTAATTTTCAATTTTTTGTTCTTTTGAGCTTTAGTTCCCTTCTTTGAATTACCTATAAGTTTTCCATAGAAAAACTGTATAATAAGCTTATTGAGATATAAAACCATAATAAGAATACATATGAACAATGCATAAATATCCAAATTATTGGCTGCTATGAAGCTCATGTGTAAAAGGGGACTCTGCAGATGAGGAGCTCCGTGATGACGAAGGACATACTCGGTCCAGTAGAGGACAGTCTGACGAGCAGTCATCGGGCGATCTCGGAATAATTTGGAAAAGGCTCCCACTTTCTGAGTATACTTGGGGTTGTTGAGTATTTCCAAAATGTTATCTCGAAAAGGTTTCTCCTCCAGTGTCAATAGACTCATACTCAGGCCGAAACCATCAGATACCATTTTATTCGCATTTCCTGGTTGATCTCCAAATACCGGAAGTGACAGCATGGGTTTTCCGTGATATTGGGACTCTGTGATTCCACCTCTTCCAGCGTGATTAATGAAGAGTACTACTTTGGGATGTGCCAGAATATCATCCTGTGGTACCCACTTTGAGTATAGTATATTACTGGATTTGCCTGGAGTGTTGCTAAGGTCTTCCCATTTCCAAATGACGCTTTGCTTAAGTGAAGACAGCACTTTGAACATCTTCTGAACAGTGTCGGGATTTAGAAAGGAGCCTTGGATATTGGATCCCAAGCTCAAAAGGATTGCATCGTGTGTAGCGTTATTCAGAAAGTCAGCTATCTCCTGGGGCAAAGGATCTGGGTTTTCCTTAACTTGTATGCCTCCAACTTCTACTACTCCTGGGACATTGGGTCTAATGGGACCTTCACTGATGCCGTGAGAATTAAACAAGACTAGCGACACATTCTTGTTGATTTCTTCATATGTTGGCATGTTGGGATCATCTCCATAGAGTTCGCTGTAAAATATAAGTAAAATGTCTTTACTGGAAACTTTTTACTCATTGTCAACTTACTAGTAAATCTCTGCATTGTCCTTCTCCATTAAAAACGCAAAGATGCGTTGGAAACAAATGGAAATAATGTTATTTATGCGCTGTGAGAAGGTCATGGTGCGTTTGTTTTTAACTAATACATTTATGGATGGCACGTAAGCGACTCCACTGGGATTTCCCAACATGCTGTTGAATATTTCCCATTGAAACATTGAAGTAGCTATTACCACTGGCACCTTCAGTTTCTGGGCTATTGCGATCTGAAAGTTGTTCAAGAAGTATCCAATCATGACCAAATCAAACTTGTTGTCCTTGTTCTCGTATAAATCCTTGACGCGTTGATCCTTCATAACATCGCGGTTCTTGTTTGCTATGAATCCAAATTGTTGTCGCATGCGAAATAAAGCGGAAAACACATCGGTATTATCCCTTTGTGTGAGGTTGGAAACTGTATCTTTCAATAATTTGTTTTCGTCCTCAGTTAATGCCACATGTATAAGGTTGATATTCTTATGAGTAACATGTGGTTTTAGCGTCGTTACCACCGTCACGTTGTGTCCATTCTCGGCTAAAACCTTGGCCATTGATATTTCCACTATCAAATGCGAGGGACTCGGAACACTAAACACTGCCAGGATGTTTGCTCCTTGGGCACAACTGACAAAAACGATTCCCAAAAACACAAGGAACTTAAAATTGGGCGACATCTTGATGGCTTGAATGCTCAGCGAAGACTGGTGAATCTCATTACTGATCTGAGTTTTAAAGAATCATTGTAATTCTGTATAATTTTCCATGCCGATAAGCCTTAAATATCGAATGGTAATTGTTGACACACGAGTCTGTATGTTAATCTAATCAGTAAACATATTATTCCATATTCGGCAGCATATTCTATGTAAATTTTGCTTACTTTCTTATCTACTTATAACATGTTTAAACGCTATATTCGAGTCTACTCGACTGTGAGATGCTTGGTACCTGTATTTAGCTATTGTTGTACTAAATCTCAACATGATCGGATAAGTAGAGAGGGGGTAAGTTTTTAAGCAATGTAAGTGCCTAAAAGAATGAAATAAAAACACTTGTTATATTTTTTAATAAGTAACCGGTATAGGAAAAAGACTTTACCTCTGTGTTGAACAATTAGTGCTTTTGAAATTTTATCTCACTACAATCGAAAAAAAAAAGTGCTAAGGAAGATGCCATTTCAGTAGATTTCAGAAGGTGGTGTTTCTAAACTAATTTTTAAGTATAGCTGAAAATAAAATGTAACAAATTTTTTTTTTCTTGGCATTAAATCATTATAATGATAACTTTATTTAAGTAACTTTATAAAAGTACCTTTAATTTTTTTTCAATTTTGTGTTCCTTTGAACCATTTTTGAATTACCTGTAAGTTTTCTATAAATAATCTGTATAACAAGCTTATTGATATATAAAACTATAATAAGAACACATATTAACAATGCATAAATATCCAAATTATTGGCTGCTATGAAGCTCATGTGTAACAGGGGACTCTGCAGATGAGGAGCTCCGTGATGACGAAGGACATACTCGGTCCAGTAGAGGACAGTCTGACGAGCAGTCATCGGGCGATCTCGGAATAATTTGGAAAAGGCTCCCACTTTCTGAGTATACTTGGGGTTGTTGAGTATTTCCAAAATGTTATCACGAAAAGGTTTCTCCTCCAGTGTCAATAGACTCATACTCAGGCCGAAACCATCAGATACCATTTTATTCGCATTTCCTGGTTGATCTCCAAATACCGGAAGTGACAGCATGGGTTTTCCGTGATATTGGGACTCTGTGATTCCACCTCTTCCAGCGTGATTAATGAAGAGTACTACTTTGGGATGTGCCAGAATATCATCCTGTGGTACCCACTTTGAGTATAGTATATTACTGGATTTGCCTGGAGTGTTGCTAAGGTCTTCCCATTTCCAAATGATTCTTTGCTTAAGTGAAGACAGCACTTTGAACATCTTCTGAACAGTCTCAGGATTTAGAAAGGAGCCTTGGATATTGGAGCCTAAGCTCAACAGAATAGCGCCATCTGTCGCATTATTTAGAAACTCGGCCATCTCATTTGGCAGTCTGTCCGGTTTTTCCTTAACTTGTATGCCTCCGACTTCTACCACTCCTGGGACATTGGGTCTAATGGGACCTTCGCTGATGCCATGAGAATTAAACAAGATTAGCGATACATTCTTGTTGATTTCTTCATATGTTGGCATGTTGGGATCGTCGCCATAGAGTTCACTGTAAGGGTAAGTGTTGCTATAGTCGTTTGTTAGCTGTTTAGTGATTGTTAACTTACTCGTAAATCTGCGCATTATCCTTTTCAATTTGGTGTACGAAAAAACTTGTACAGAAAGATATTACCAAGTTAGATAGTCGTTGGGTTAAGCCTATAGTGCCATCCTTCGGAAATTGTACGCCCATGGTTGGAACGTATGAGACCTCGTTCGGATTGCCAAGCATACTGTTGAATATTTCCCATTGAAACATTGAAGTAGCTATTACCACTGGCACCTTCAGCTTCTGGGCTATGCCTATCTGGAAGTTGTTCAGGAAGTATCCGATCATGACCAAATCAAAATGATTGTCCTTGTTCTCGTAGAGATCCCTGACGCGTTGATCCTTCATAACATCGCGGTTCTTGTCGAACATATGCTTAAATTGGCTGCGGGCACGAAGTATAGATGTTGCCATATTGGAGTTGTCCCTTTCGGTGAGGCTGACAATAATTTTGGACCACGATCGCTCCTCCTCCTCAGTGAGTGCGATCAGAATGACCTTGATGTTTGGATGGGTCACATGGGGCTTAAGTGTTGTGACCACTGTCACGTTGTGTCCATTCTCGGCCAACACTTTGGCCATTGACATTTCGATGATCAAGTGTGAGGGGCTGGGACAACTAAAAACGCACAGAATATTTGCTCCCTGGGATCCACTGATAAAAAGGGATCCTAAAAGCACCAAGAACACGACGTAAAGCGACATTTTAACGGCTTGAACACTTGCCACAGACTGATCTGTGGTCAGTATTATTTATTGTTTATATACTTATCAGCAAACTTAGTATACCTACTTTGACTTTTGTTTATTTCCGATTCATCGTGAATTTGCCCATTACGCTGAATAGCTTTAGAAATTGGCCAGCAACCATTATCAACTCATGTCTACTAAAAACGCAAGTCAGAATTTGCAGCCAAAAAGTCTTGGGACCGAGTTATCAGTATATTTTGTATGCTGGCAGTTATTGTTATCTCATATGTTTGTCCGCCTTCAGCTGTGTCAACTCTCTGTGAATGATAAAGCAGAAAATTAAATCAATGAGTTAAAGATAAGAGCCAACAAATTCAATCATGTTAAAATGGTTGTGTTATCATCAGCTATATTATGATAGGGGAAATAACAATTTGCTGTTAAACAATATTTGAGTTATGAAAATGGAAATTAAAAATACATGCTTATCCATTTTTTTTTTAATATCCCGAAATTAGCGAATCTACAATATTTGCACTCAATCAGAAAATTTCTTTCGAATAAATGAGTTTTTGAATCAACACACGCTTAACATGGTAATGCCAGAAGATAACAAAGGCTAACCATGACCATGGTCACTAAATAATTAGTTAGACTCGCGACAATTTCACCATAAGCTGCGATACTTGCACTTAGTCCTGTTATCAGTCAGGTAGGCGATAGTCCTTATCAATGAGCATATAAAAAACGTCGTGTATTACAATTGAAGTAGTCTGTGCAATATTCTCGTACCTTAAACATGGATCGGTCTACAAGTAAATGCCTGCTGATCGTGATAGTGAGTGCTCTGCTTATCAGTGGCAGCCAAGGTGGAAATATACTTGGAGTATTTACGAGTGTAAGTCCCTCGCATTTGATAATTCAAATGTCGATGGCAAAGGTTCTGGCAGAGAATGGGCACAATGTGACGGTGGTCACGGCTCTGAAGCCCCCTGTTACCCACAAGGACATCACAGTGGTGCAGGTGCCCCTCTCCGAGGAGGAGCATCAGAGAATGAGTTCAAGTATTGCCACCATTGCGATGAGGGACAACAGCAACATGATTACATCCCTGTATCGGACGCTATCCGAGATGGGGTTCATATTTAACAAAATAAAGGAGGTGACTATGGACCAACGGGTTAAGGATCTCTACGAGAACAAGGACAACAAATTCGATCTAGTGATTATTGGATATTTTTTGAACAACTATCAAATTGGCATCGCACATAAGCTGAAAGTTCCCGTCGTGATGGCGTCTGCAATTCCACTGAGTGAACTGTTTAATGACATGATGGGAAATCCGAACGCGATCTCCTATGTGCCGGTAATGGGCCAGACTGTTGAAAAAGGACTGGCCATGACCTTCGCCCAAAGACTGAAAAACTACTTTTCCATTTTGGCCATTAAAGTTATCCTTTATATTGTAGAGAAAAATAATGCCAAGGCATACAAGTAAGTTTATTTCTACTCCAACCTAATAAAAGTACTCACAGCCTTTAATTCTCTTTAGAGAGATCTTCGTGGATGATCCCAATATGCCAGATTATGATGACCTGGCCAAGAACGTGTCCCTCTTATTCTTCGCCTCTCACGCCCTCAGCGAGGGTCCCATCCGACCCATTGTACCGGCAGTTATTGAGGTGGGAGGCATCCAGGTCAAGGACACTCCCGATCCACTGCCCAAGGCGATCGAGGAATTCCTAAGTAAAGCTACCAATGGGGCTATTCTCCTGTCTCTAGGATCCAATGTGAAGGGGAAACACTTGAAGCCCGACACAGTCAACAAAATGTTCAATGTGTTGTCCAAACTAAAGCAGAGCGTGATCTGGAAATGGGAAGACCTCGACAATACTCCCGGCAAGTCTGCAAATATACTCTACTCCAAGTGGCTGCCTCAGGATGATATTCTGGCCCATCCCAAGGTCGTACTGTTCATAACACATGCCGGAAAAGGCGGCATCACAGAGGCAGAATATCATGGAAAGCCAATGCTGGCACTTCCCCTGTTCGGTGATCAGCCCAGCAACGCTGAGCGAATGGTCAGTGAAGGATTTGGGCTCAGTCTGAGTTTGCTCACCCTTGAAGAGCAGCCCTTCCAAGAGAGCATTGTGGAGATCTTGGATAATCCTCAGTATGCCCAGAAAGTGAAGACCTTCTCCACTCTCTACCGAGATCGACCCATGACCGCCCGGCAGAGTGTCCTCTACTGGACCGAGTATGTCCTGCGTCATCATGGAGCTCCTCATCTGCAGAGTCCTCTGGTGCACATGAGCTTCATAGCAGCCAATAATTTGGATCTTTATGCATTGCTAGCGAGTGTTCTGTTTGTATTCGTTTATATAAGCAAGCTTATACTCTGTCTTATAATCAGAAAACTTAAAAGTAATGCGAAAAATGTCAAGAAAATAAAAAAGCATTAGGCTTTTAATGCAATTGAACACAGGGCTATGGTACTCGTTAAATTTCAAGTGAGAATGATGATATTTAAATATTTAATTTGTTTTATAATAAAAGTTATTCTATAATAATACGAATGTTTTCTAGAATGTTTTTTCCATCAAAAGTTCGCTGATTAGCAGATAAACTTGTTGATTAGGTTTTCATTTTAAAACTTGTAAATATTATGTAGTCATTGTTATAACTGCTTATCCGATAGGCACTTCTATGAATGGCACTTCAACGAAATTATGTTGTCAATAATTATCAGCAAGTTTACTCGTTGTTAAATCGTTTGATGTAGGAATAAAAATCGCATTCTCGTATTAGGCAATGGAATCAGTTTACATAAAAAATATTTGCTAGTAACTCTTGAATATTTTTTGGCCAACTGGTGAAAAGCAAAGTTGGATTCCTCTCACTCGTTGGCTGAATACTTGGCTAACTTTATTACAGAAATTCTCAAAATACTTTTGCACGTCGCAATGTTGTAGTCTAGGTTTATATTTCCCACACACGTTTACAAAAAAAAAAAAAACAAAACGAACAGCGAAAATTCTTCAAACTACCCAGCGAGAGCGCATTGAAAACAAAATAACATTTTGCAATAAGCAAATTTCAATTGAAATAGCACCCGGAAAGGCATGCAAAATACCCTTCCTTGGTACGAGTATTAGGTGCTTTTTTTTTTTATTTTGTTCTCATTTTTTGTACTCGTTGAAAGTATCTCAGCAATCTGCGCAATTGTTTTGTATCTTTCACTATGGAAATGCCAATTGCAGCGCAGATCGCCAAAGAGCTGTCAGTTTCTTGACTTCCTTTTACATTTGCATTTGCATTTGCATTTGCATTTGCATTTACAGACAACAATATAAAATACCTAAAATAGTGTTGTAATTAATATGTTATGAATTTCACAATAGTTTCATTGCAATGATGCAGCGCTCTGTGCAACACTTTTTATTTACCATTTCTATGAATATTTTAAGAGCAAGAATGCGTAAATTTTCTATGTTTTATATAAAAAGATTGTTAAAATATTTATAAATGAAAATGCGCTTCACTCTTAGTACAAAATTTTTCTTGGCAGCAAAAGTCAAATAATAATGTTACGAAAAAAGAAAAGAAAATAGAAAATGAAGTGTTCCCAGTCTCTTGAATTTAACTAAATGGTATTCTTTGTTTATTGAAAGAGCTGTGCAATATAATACATAACTAAATGAAACCATTTTGTGATAAAATCATGAAAAATACAAAAGATTACCAGGATAATTTCAATAATTGATTTACTCTTATTTATTTAGGTACTAATTTAGATGAATATCTAATTATTCATTCTTTCATTTAACACAAAGATTCTTTAGATGAAATAAATTCAACTTATTTGTTAGATTTACATATCTGCATATTTCTTTGATTCAACTTCCTTCTCCTCTAAGAAACTGATCGACCTCGACCACTGTTCTTGCAAATGCTTTCCAAATATTTACCTTTACTTTAATTTACTTAATTGCTTAACGTGCCTCTTTGGGATCATCTCATGCATATGAAACTCAGCATAATTTTGTTTCTAACCCCCAAGAACCAGTTCTACAATATATCTACCCATCTGAGGACTTTTCACAATACAAGTTCCCATTAATGTGTCGCTGTTGGCAGTTTGTTTAATTAAATGTGGAACAACAGCACAGATCCTGAGTTTCTCATTTCCATTGAATACCTCTTCAAGTGCTTGACAACAATGCCTAAAATAAAAAAATAAAAAAAAAACAGAAACTGGAATTCGTGTTGAAAATAAAAAATAAAACTATGGAAACTTGCCGTGTCATGGGTACGAGTATTGTCAAACGAAAACATTTTACGCAGTAGTCGTCGAAGCATAATTCATAAAGCCGCAGGGGATATAATCCTCGTGTTTTATACCTCTCTCCCTTACCCTTGCCCATTCCCATTCCCATATCCATTATAATTTTCATTCCCATTGCTGTCCCGGACTCGGGCAGTTCATGAAGCATGTGATGTGCGTAACCTACCCTACAACCTCAACCTCAAGTGGCAATGGCAACTGATATGTCTCAATCACTACAAGAATGCTTTCCCTCCCTCCCTCTCTCTCTCTCTCTCTCCAAATTTTCCCCCTTCCTTTCTTATCTAGCAATTTGCACCCCGCACGTGTCCCGAGCAATTGCAATTACTTTCGGGCTCAGCATTTTAACGATGGGAAACTGCATTGCGTGTCCAGTTCCTTTTTCGAACTCCCTTTTTCCGAATCGGCACTTTTTTCGCGTACTTCGTTCAAATTCAATTTCGATTATATTCATCAAGGTTGCGTGGGAAAATCGTTTGCTGTGGTTTGTCTGTCACAAATTTACTTTACGCTTTTTTTTTTATTATTATTAAAAGATCATTTAGTTGGTGCTGTTGTTTTTGTAGGCGTGGCTGGGCATGAATTGTACAATTTTTAATTACCTTTATATGTTCTGTGAAAAGCTATGGAAATGAAGACGATGTCATAACTGTTCCTCCACGACTCTGGATTTTAGCATTGTTTCCATTGATTTCCTCTTTTAGGGTTTTCATTTCATTTGTTTGTCTAAGTATTGATCAGAGAAGGGAGTAAGGGATAGGTTCGTAGTGGAATAATTTTGGGTAATTCAAATTTGTTGCTGCGTAAACTGAAATGCTGCGAAAGCGTATAAACATTCCAATCAATTTGTTCGCAAATGAATTATGCATCAAAATTTCATGCAGTTCAATTTAATGGTAGTAGTGGCAGCTTCAGTCGAAAACAGTAACAAAATTGGCTTCAATTGCAAACAGAAGATTTGTTATAAATACGTAAGACTCTTCCACCATCTTATTAAATAACTAGCCTAGTTTAACTTCAATAATTTTTGTTGCCTGGAGCGAGACTTAGTAAAATAAATGTGGGCTTGTAATTACTCAGCTATGCAAATTCCCACTTGGGGCCGTTAGTCCTCGATCATCGATGAAAAACAATTAAAATGGGTAACATTAAAAACAAGCACCCTACAAATTTGATAATCAATTCAACGAATAGTAAGGAAGTGAGTTTTGTTTGCAAAAAAAAAAAAATGCCAACAATTAAACAATTGTTGCAGATTACGCCCTTGGGAGTTGGGTTATTTACAATGTTATCAATATATAACAATATGAACATTAAAAAAAATTAGAATAAACAATCGGAAAGGCTACAGAAAAGCGTACGCGACAGTATTTTACCCAGCTTTTATAAACAATTATTTTGTTTTAGCCCATCGCATGAAAATTTAAGAAATTTAAAAATTAGGATATATATTTTATGTGTGGATTTGATTTTCAATATGATTTATTTGAATTACATGATAGTTATATGTGAGCACAACCTTTAGATAAGTGCCAATTTTTAAATGTTTAATCTACTTTTTTTTCAATCGTGACTATTGCAATAATTTATAAGTCCTGATACTTGTAGCATAAACTTGTAGTCATAAACATTGGACTGGATTCTGATGTTGAGAATCGAATATGCAAATCGCTGCCTCAGTTTTACATAAGATTGCAATACGTTGAGACTTATTTCTTGCCGAAGGTTCCAAATGTTGGTTCAAACTGTTCAAAAATATACTTTTTATTGTGTTATAATTCTAGTTTCAATTGGAGTAGGTAATGTCTATAACGAAAAGGCTAATAATATTAGAACCAAAAGATGGTACGACGAAATCTTTGTTATGCATTTGATCGGAGATATTTGTATATTTATCTATGAGAAAATATCATTTAAAAGTAACTTTAAAATACATGGACAAATACCTTATTACATTTCTGAAAAAAGTTTCAAGACGGATAAAATAAAAATGGACAACTGTTCAACGACATGCAATCATAAATACAATTTGTATGAAATCTCGAGTGATGAAGAATATGATAAAGAAGAAGAAATGAAAGATCCACTTTCATTCTTCCATGAATGTATTCTCCCACGTATAGATACTCTGACATTGAGTACTTGGTGGGGAAACATAACATATGAAGATATCACACTGTCAAAAATAAAGAAATTAAAGAAATTAGTATTGTACATGTATGGTAAATGTATGGATGTAAACAGAATCATCAGAGATTTTCAGTTTTTAAATGAACTTGAAATTCACCTTTATATGGATGTCAACTTTAATTTCTGCACTCAAATACATACAATTAAGAAGCACAGTTTAAAGGAAATTAAGATATACATAAATGTAGAGGAGCACATGTTGTTGGAAAGTCTTTATATCGCTGAAACATTTTTTCACGGCATGGAAAGCTTGGAACTATTCAAATTTCAATCTTTGAGGGATCGGCCCTTCGTTGTTATACACCCAGAATCATTTAATAAATTGAGAAATTTATCGCAAATCGTAATCGAAGACTTTCATTGGTTTGATCCGACACCACAGCATTTTCGAAATTTAACAAACTTAAGAAATTTGCGTCTAATCAATGTGCCTGTCAATGATCTCAACTGGATAAGGTAACTTTCTATAATTTTATCTGACAATATAATTTAAATTACAATTTTTAATTTTCATCTATTTCAGCTCAGAGACTCTGCAAAATCATTTGGAGTACTTAGAACTAGAACAAGTAATGCATTCGCAATACTTAAGAGATCATACAAAATACTTTCAGCACTTTACTCAATTAAATATTATCGCATTATCTTCAATTAAGCTTTATGACTATATGATCTTAAAACGGAATATATCAGCCTTTATTTGCTATAAGAACACGACGATTTGTAAATTTCGATCAGACATTAATAAGAGGCCTTGTCCCGATGGTTGTAAATGCACTCTCGATCGTCCCGAGATGAGTTTTATAATAAATTGTAGCGGCTCTGAAAAACTTAGCGAGATTCCTGAATTGCCTATCTCAATAATTGGAAATACATCCCTCTACTTCAATAAAAGAAACCTTACGAAATTACCAAACTCAAACTTATATGGATACTCCAGAGTACAGAAGTTGCATCTTGCTGATAACGAACTATTAAATCTAACTATTGAACAACTGCCTGAAAATTTAACTTATTTGGATATCAGGAACAACAGTTTAAAGTTTCTTGATAAAAAAGTTCTGGAATTTCTCTCTAATCGATCAGGGAGAATACAGATTCGCCTATCGGGAAATCCATGGATATGCAATTGCGAAAACTATCATTTATTGTCCTTTGTTTCAAATCACTCCCATAAAATTGAGGATCGGGCTTCGATAACATGCAGTGATGCAGCTCTGGGACAAATGGTATACCTTCTCAAATCGACGCTTTGCAGATCTATTTTCAAGGATCATCTTTTGTCAATTATTATTTTCGGAATACTTTCTGGGGTTATTGTCATCATGCTCATATATTTCCATTACAAGAAATTTGTTTTAATGTGGCTATACGAAAGAAACCTTTGCGTGAGCTGCATTGCCCGTCCAGATCCCGAAGCGGACGATGCTCTGAAGATTGACGCATTTCTTGCGTTTTCCCACAAGGACTTGGGGCTGGTGTCGGAGTTCGTTGAGAAACTGGAGAAAGGACCCCGCGAATGTCGACTCTGTTTCTACCAACGTGATTGGTTGATAGGCGAATCCATTCCGGAATGCATATTGAAATCAATTGCAGATGCCAGGAGAATAATCGTCTTGATGACCAACAGCTTTGTCAACTCGTCATGGGGTCGCTTTGAGTTCCGAAATGCGATTAAAGCCACTTCGATGGACAAAGACAAGCGCTTGATTGTAATATTGTATCCCGAAGTAGACCTTGACAGTCTGGACCGCGAGCTGAAGATCTACATGAAATTCAATACGTATCTCAGACGCGACGATCCCCATTTCTGGAGGAAGCTGATGTTTGCAATGCCTCATAATGGACAGCCGGCCATTACGGAAGTGGAGAGCCACTTGTAAAGATCCGAGGTGGGTACATCTAATGCAGATGTCATAATATCAAAGATTCTAAATTATTACTTATTTATATTTATTTTATTATTTCAGAAATAATATAATTAAGAAAGTGTTTATTAATTCATATTTTTCTGTTAGATTAAATTTCTGTACAACTTACACTATAAATTTCATTCATGTGTTTAATTTCAAATACATTTTCCAACGCTAAGCTTTATTTGGTCAAGGGTTTTCAGCCAGTTTAACGTACTTCAATATTAAAATAGTTTTTTTTTTTTTTGTTTTGATGAAAGCCCAATGTGCTATTCCTTTTTCCAGTAAACCCCATTAGGGGCTTTTTGCATAATAGTTGCCCACATGGCGAAATAAAAACAACTTCACAAATCTGCGGGACATAAAGTGTTGGCCAAATAAAATCAATAATCCTTAAAAATACAATACTTTACGCATGAATAACTTCCGTTATTTAATATGGTGTCCATCGAAATTCTGCAGTAGCTGCAACAAAAACATTAAACAAAAGCAAATAAAGGTAAACAAAATAAAAGAGAGGGATTTGCGAGACGCGTTTTTTGTCGCTCGCGTTTTCGTATTGTCGGTTGGACGCGGCAACCAATTTGTAATCAAAGTAATTTTAATGCAAATTTTATATGTTGTTGCACGTAGTTGCAGCTGCAACTGCAGTCAGTGTCCCAGCAAAGCCGTAAACAAATGCAAAATGGAGACAGACGTAAAAGGGTCGCGAAATCCTGATGCTTAAACCCATTCCCCCTTATGGCCATTTTCCCGTCTACGTCTGGTATGCACCATGGTTTGTTTATTTAAATGATTTTATGACTTTTCCAAAAACCAAATGGTGACAACTTGTGGCGCTAAAAGTTGAAAGTTTTGTGGCCAAAACAAAACGAACATAAAAACGAGCCATAAAAATGTATCCAGACTAAAAAATTCGAGACGCATTTTTTTAAGCCGAAGTAGAACTGCACTTTCCACAGATATATATGGAATTATAATGTATAAAGTATTTACTTTTTGTATATACTCAGTAACATATAAATTACGGAAAATACTGAATAGTTTATATCTTCAGTAATCCTTCGAGAAATGAAAGAAGGGTAAAAATTACCAAGTTTGTAAAATTATTATTAAGAAGCTATAAATTATTTGTATATCTGGGCTAAATGTCTAAGCCCACTTAAAACATTTGAAATATGTCAAAACTATAAGTTTTTAAACAAGTAAAATATAAATTTAATTTCTACATTTGGGCTAATTATCGAAATACACAGATTTCATAATCTTGTAGGTCTAGAAACTGAATTTGAAAGTAATTTTAAATAAATATTCACAGATTTAGAGTCATGAAATGTCTAGTCCACTTCTATAACTATGAGCATGTCTCGTAAGATATGTGATATGCCAAAAAGTCTATACTCTTCGTGGGAATATTAATACGTAGCGCTTTTTAAAGTCCGACAACACCTGTGGTCTCCTCTTCTGCTGGGGGCAATCTACAAAGGCGCCGTTAAAACTATAAAATGATCATTGAAAAAACAACCTCTGTGCCATCATTTGAGTCGACAGACAAATTTTTGATGCGTTTGGGCCGCATAAATTTTCCCATTGAGGGAAGTGAGTCCCAAAAAAGGTCATATTAGGCATCATTAAGCGACAGAGAATTGCGGTTAAGGTGCGGCCACTGCGTCGACTACTGAAGGTAGTCGATAGACCGGAGGTACCGCAAGTTAGGGGCCCACACACATGGCATTGGTAAAGGAGAGGGAAAGGAACGAGTCACATGTGTCTGTCGAAGAAAAGGACGTCTTCAGGTAGCCTTGACGGAGTTTTTCTTGGGAAATAGCATTGAAGTAATTATGTAATTGACTTTCAGTTCTGTTCAGGACGCGCTGTTGTCCCGGGGCGCCATCAGCAGGCAACAGGCAACATTGTCTGTCTGTCATCATTGCAGGCTTTGTCCTTTCTCATTTCATAGGAGCTGACTTTTCTTGGTTTTCCTTTTTTCTTGTTTGCTTCATTGTGTGTTAGCCGTCAATTGTCAGCTTCCGTTTTCATTTGTTATTTGTGGCTAAGATATTTTCGCCGCTTTTTATATTTATTGCTCTCTTTTACTATTTCTTCGTTTTCTTTGTCATTTTTATTTTTTTTTTGGCTGAGTGGCATATGTCGCAGATTATGACATTGTGACGGACAGGCTTCAGGTCAAGTAGCCCAGCAAATGGCAAAGGAATCTGTCCTCGTCCTCTTCTTGTCAAGTGTCAGTTGGTTTATGTAGGCCACATAACTAATTATTTAATAGCTCATTACTCTGTATTCTTGATACTTCGGCTACTAGATTGAGCTACTTGGACTTAACAAGAGAATTTATAAAAGAATGTCTGTAACTTGGCCGTAATGTCGATTAAAAAAGCGCATTATCTTACAATTCGATATCCACAAATATAAAAATATATTAAACAGTAAAGAAATTAAATCTCATTTGAGAATTGTACTCTCAACTCGTTTGTAATTCGATACTTTTGGTCTGACAGCAAAAACAACAGAATCAAATCGATTTAAAATACATTTCGGCTGCATTTGCCAGTTGCCTCAATGTGGCATTTAAAATTTCAATCAAATGCGACAAATGTCAAAAAGGCAACAATAACAAGGTGTTTGTTGTATATGTGAGTGTTGTTGTTGTTGTTGTTAATGGCTGAACTGTTATTTAATTATGCGCTAAGCTGTCAAGTGACATGGGTGCACTGCACTCGCTGTTCTCTACCAACTCCAACTCCAACTCCAACTCTCGTTCTCTTGTTTCATTCAAATGAGTCAATGGGCTAAAACACTGTCCACCTCTTCCCCTGCTGTGAACTGTCGATTTACCCAAAATCCGCTTGACATTGACGTCAACCAAATTGACACAGAAATTTGTTGTTACGTTGGGGTTAAGTTTCTTTTCTTGTTCCTACTTTTTGACAGTTTCTAATTGCTTAGCAAGTGATTTCCGCTGACTCTCAAAATACTCAACGCATTGCTGACGGGTGGTTGAGTGGCTGCCCATGTTGTGGGCAGTGGCCGGTGGGCGTGGCTGGCAGAGAAGTGCACTTGCCAAAGAAGCTAATTTGCAATTAGGCCAGCCAAAATGAAATCAATGCATTGCTTTGCCTCAGGCGCTGAAGTTTAATTGAAAACACAGGCACAGGAGCAACTTTTAATGAAGCCAAGCCAAAGAACAAATCTATAAAAACGGCAGAATTCTAACAGACGAGAATGGTAAATAGCGAATGCTCTACCAATTAATATTAATAAATTTTACAATGGTTTTGAAGATTTTAAATAATATTAAATACATTATGGCAACAGTCGATTAAAAAATCAATCACAACTAACTAAAAACTTTTTATGCTTAGGATTAAATTAATTAAAAATTCTCTCTCCATCTCCCTGATTTGCCAACTTGATGTAGAAGTTGCAAAAGCCTCGAGCATGCCACAGATAAGGTCAGCAAGAAGACGCGAAAATGCAAAATTTACTTCATTTGTTTGTTAACTTTTGGAAGTTGAAAGTTTTCAGTTTTGTACTTACTTTTTTTGTGCATTGTTTAAGAACTCAATGCTCTTGGTAAATTTAGGTTAAGTGAAAGTGCAATTTGGGCAAATATGAGAATAGTTGGAGTGTATTGTAGAGAGAGCGAGAGAAAGGAGAAAGAGAGAGAGAGAGGAAGAGAGATGATGGGATTTGAGGTTAGTTGAGAAGTTGCTAAAGTTACCATTAAAATGCCAAGTTGTTAACATGGCCGCAACTATAATATGGCTAATGAGCCAATAAATTTACTTGAATGCCCAAAGAACTCGGACATATCCAGAATGCATTGGGCCATAAAACTGTTTCATGTTCCAAGTAGCTACAACTCTTTGGCTGCATTTCAAGAGATTCTCAATTTTATGGCATGGCCCTAACAAATTTTGTTTTGGTTTTTAATTAAGGCGCAGCAGCAGCAACAACATCAACAAATAAAACTAACAACAAAAGGCAGTTCCATTGATCTTTTGTTAGTGCTTGGAAGTTTTTTACGACTGCATCTGCTTAGATTTGTGGCAGCTGTTGATATATGATAGGGTTTGGTCAACATCTCAAAGCATTGCATACTGATGTTGTCCCAGACCTTCTAGATCTCGTGTATATGCAGTTGAAACTGTTAAGAAAATCTTGTGTAAATATTTTGATATTTTTATGAAGGTTTCTTTAGTTGAACAAGTGCAGATCAATTTAAAAAGGGATACTCAAAATAAAACAGGATCACAAATGGGGAGATCATAAAATTGGAAATATAAATTATTTCTGAACAGATCATGATTTCGATATGTATTTTAAAATTGTTCAGTTTTTAAATCAATCGTTAAAAGTGTTATTATAATTTGTATTTTAATTTATACAGCGTGCACATTTTTGGTGTTTTAAATTATTAAAATTTTATTTGCGAAAGTCTAACAGTTTTAAAGTAATTCTCTTAATCTAATAGTGTTATATTCTGATTTTTATTCTTTGTGTACTTCTGCATAGTATTAATATTCTTATTAAAATTATATTGACTTTTAAATATTCTTAGGCAGCTCAAACTTAACATGTTTAAAATCCATTGATTCACCTCACAGCGATTAAAACTTGAAGGTTTTTCTTCAGCTCGTGCATGAATTTCAAATGGCTAAGTGGAAACTTTAGCATGTTGTCCCAAATTGAAGCACAAAACGAAAACCACATGCCGCAAAAACAGTTGCAAGTTATCGAAAGGCAACAAGCAACTGCTGCTGGTGGTGCATGCCACCCACCGATGCCACCTCAATTTTACAGTCAATATCCAGGCTCAATTGCACACAGAGTGGGGCGTATGAGAAGCCCTGGTTTCTTTGATCCTCAATAGTGTTGCAGCAGTTGTTGGTTTGTTGCAAATCATGCACAACAACAACAACCAGGACATTTTGGACACGCTCGTTTGGGTGATTTGCGGCTAAGTCATGTACCTTCCACGCCCCCTTAGACAGTGCCCCCTTCTGTCTTGTTGAGACTGGCTCTGGCTCCATCTTGCCTCATGCCTCATGCCACATGCAAAAATCAAATGTCAGCCATAACAAGTCACGTGATGGATGCTTTTCTCGTGTTCCTAGCGTCGTTGGGGAAAAACCTTCGGAATTGTCCACCTGCCTCGCTTTTCCCCTTGCCATGCTGCCAAGAAAATGTGTAGAACGAAATTGGCAGCAAGCCTCGAAGAAAAGCTGTCAGATTGCTGCACTTCCCTAAAGCCTTTTTGCCGTCTCTCTATCTCACTTTGTCTTTTTCTCTAGCTCTCTCTCTCTCTCTCTTTTGCACACACACTTTCTATCTCTGTCAGTGGCGTAATTGATTTTGGCGATAATTGATTTGATTTTGCAACGAGAGAAAACGCTGATTTTTCAGTGTTTCAGCGCTCATAAACGTGCCACATCAGCATCCATAAGGGGGACAATTTTCCTACTCTTGATGCAACGGACAACTTGCCACTTGCAACTGGTAGCTGGAAACTGGGAAGCTGCAACCAGAATCATCGATGACACCGTTGTCGTTTTATGGTCGCCGTCTATATAGAAGCGGTCCTCAATAGCAGAGAGTTATTGCAGCAAGTGAAAATGAAAAGTCAGCCAGCAAATTGGGTCAACGCCATGAAACTTGACACACAAAAGGGAAAAGGATGCATAGCCGAGTCCGGGCCAAAGGCAAGTCGAAGCATCCCCAGAGGAAGATAGGACGAAGGCAGCAACTTTTACAGCTTGCCAATTTTTGCCATGTTGCCAAGTTGCAAGCTGCAAGTTGCAAGTCGCATCAATGACAACAAATGCAGAAGTAACCAGTTTCCCCTCGTACTCTCTCTCTTTATCTCTCTTTCTCTCTGTCTATCTGCTTTAGTTCTCTGCTCTGCAATTGTTTTAAATTAATTTCTCAAATGCGAAACTTTTAATTGTTATCGAAACGAGAATTCAATGCGCATTGCTCAAGCTAAAACAAAAAGGCTTGGAGAAAAAGGGAATGTGGAAAGTAGTAAAGCCCGCTAGCTAATTGAAAACTTGAACTTTCCAAATGAATGTAACGATTGTAGCTAAAAGTCATAATTACAAATCATTGCATAAACTTCTCAGCAAATTGAAATCACATAATTTAAATAAATGGCAGATAATTATAATAATGAAAGCATTTATTAGAATAAAATTGTTTAAAAAAACTGAAGTAACTTTTAATATTATATTTTATTTTTATGATTTTAAACTACTTTTATTTAGACAACTTTAAATAATTTTCATAAAAATAGAATAAATTAAAATAAAAATTCAACGCATGAGAATTCTAAATGAATAATACGAATCCCTTAATACTTACTTTAGGAAACTTTCAGCTTGAAGTTTTGGTTACTTTATTTCCACTCGACTAGTCCAGGGTTCCCATTTTGGGTCACATTTAAATCGCTCAACACTGTTGCATCTGTCTGTCAACTGCAAGCTGAATATTTCTTGGACGATTCTCAGCTATGCAAACTTCAAAACTTCTGTCATGACCATAAGATTCGTTTCGATTACAAATCGCCAGACGTGACTGGCATATTGATTGGGATGCCGCCCTCCAAGATTTCCACTCCCTTTTCTGTGAAAGATAGCAAAGCAAATGAAAAAGAACTGCTTTCGAGATTTGCATTTCAATTTCAATTTCGCGCGCTGCGACATTTTTAAATCGCGTGACCCGAGGTGTTTTAACAGATTTTCAGGCTGCTTTCACGTTCTGCACTTGATTTTCAATTGACTGCAAGGAAATAGTTTTCATTCTCTCTTCTTTTCAAAATAAAATTAGTTTAACTAGTCATTAAGTTATTTGATCAAGACTTGAATTAAAGAATGTAATTAATGGAATATTAGAAAATCTTTATGGTATGTTGTAATTCATCTATTACTAATAAGTAAAAACAAGTATGTCTTCAAAATCTGTTTTTATCAAAATATTCTTTAAGAATAATCCTTTTTTTAAACTATTTTATAATAATGAAAATAAATAAATGAAAAAGTTTACGTTGCATAATATAATTTATTTGCTTAAAATGCGAGTCTTTAATTTACTTAACTTCCCAAATCTCGTTGGCTGCACCTTAAACCAATTCTCTTTGCTAGTTGCACACCTTTTTAATTGCTGACAATTGTTCTAAACTGTCCACTTTTCACCAGCTCCTCCCCCTCGCTCCACCCCCCTCTCGTGGCCACTTCGCCTTTAAGTCCACTTTTCAGCTTATTAACTTCCATTGCGCTTCCCGTTTGCTCTCAATTAAAATTGGCATAGAATAGAAAGCTTTACATTTAACGCGCTTCTTCTTAAATGCTTCGTTGCTTCTTCTTCTTCTTCGTCTGATTCTCGCTTTGTATTTTTTCTTCCTCATTTTGTACCTATTTCAATTTCGTCTTTTCATCATTCTCATCTGTTATACAATTTGCGCTCATTCAACGCTCGCGGCTTGAGCCTAAAAATGGCTTCCTCTTTTCGAGGCCCAAGAGAAGAACTTTTTAGCTAATTTCATGGAATTGTTTGGGCAGCAGAGAAGGGAGATGGGAGCGGGGGAAAAGGAAGAGAAGTAAGTGGAAATGGGACTGAAAATAGGCACAATACGGGACAGGCATCAGCTGCAGTTGCAACTTTTACACATTCTATGCAATTTGCCGTGGCTCACTTTTCATCCTCACCAACATCACCACCCACCATTTACTCTCCTCCCCCGCTCCACAAGCACTCCCCCGTTCAGTGGTGGCACTATTCGCTTTGCATTCATATTTAAAGCACAGAGTGAGGACGGTTTCCCATTCACTGCCGCTTTTCAAAACGTAAAATTTCTAATTTTATTTGCTCGAGCTCTGTACAAAAGCATCCTGGCGTGCGCTTATTATCCTGTGCGTGTGCACTACTACAGCCCCCATCCCCTCTTTTACTCTCCTCCCCAAGTCTCACTACTCCCTCTAGGGCTGGCCAGCTGGGCATTGTTCGGCCCTGGACGTGGATGGGCCCGCTGCTGGGCATTGCTTTTAATGCCTATTAAGCCTAGCAATTAGTAAAGTATTGGTTTTTGAATGGGTATATGGACACGAGGATACCCAGGGCATTCGGCCTGTAGTTTTGATTTATAGTCCAGAGTTATTGGAAAAATCCAGGGATCGGCTCTTTAAAATGTTGCCTTGCCAACGCCCAAACAAAATGAGAGCAGCAATCTAGCAGAGAGGATTGAGTAAAGTGGAATTATGCACATACAATGTTTTAGAAGAAAACAAAAAATAGAGAGAGATGAAAGATTAAAATATACAACAAAATTAAGTCGTTCGTCAGTTATAAAAGAAGAATGCATAACTCGAATAAAAATGGTTATTTCTAAAATACGATTGCTGAATGAAGTTCGTATTAATCGGGAATCAAACTTGGCGATCAAAATCATCTGCGGAATTCCAACATTCAAAAGTAATGCATTCTTTAAGCAAGAAATTGTCACAAAATAAATAATACATTTTTGTTTTTTTAAATGGCCTTATCAAGTATGAGAAGTGAATGAAGTTCTTGGAAATTCGCATATTTGCTTCAGTTGCAACTTGCTCAAAGTTAACCCCCAGCGATGGTTAAAGCAGAGCCCCCTATTGTATCGTACAAAGTGACTCGAGGGTGTGTGTAGGGGTGGGGGTGAAAGGTACAGTTGGGCCAAAATGGCGAAAAGAGTTGGCGCTTTGTTGTTTCCATTGTTGTTGAATTTTTGGTATTTCGCATGCAACGGAGGCCACAAGAGGTCCACCTCTTACCAGACCAAGAGGTTGCAGCAGTCTCCACCGAATGCCACACGGCGCAGGGGGGCGGAGTGGGGCGTGGCCGCACTGCATCAAAGCGACCGCAGCGAGGCAGGGGCAGACCAAGGGAAGGGGACAGGGGGAGAGGCAGCACGGAGCCACGCACGCTTCTTATTAAGCTTGTTTATTTTTTGATTAAGCGAATTTACGGGACCCGGAATCAGCCGGAGAGGATTTCAACCACGCGTTTGCCCAGTTGCCCTGCCAACTGAAACTGCCTGTAAAATATTTTTGAATGACAGAGGAAAACGAGAACAAAAATTGAAGAAAAAAATTTGAAGCAGAGCTGCACGCTTGAAAAATGATTTTTGGCAATTAGCCGGGCAGGCGGCCAAGGAATAAATATTTCTCATGCTTCCCATTTCGCAGGACACGCGCGTGCTTTATTATCCTGTGCTGCACAACCTGAGGGATTTTTGTATATAAATATACATACATAAATTTTTGGCGTTGCATATTTCCTTGGCCTCCATTTGTACGGCCTCCACCCACCTCTTCTTCCTGCTCGGCCGCGTGCTGGTGCGTGCGTCCACGCCCATCGCAACAGCAACGCCCACTTACCAGCCGAGCTGCATAATAATGTTATTAAATTAAATATTTGCTTTAGGGTATAAAATTTCATAATTTAATTAATTTTTCACATCAACTCAGCGGCGACGTCTTAAAAAAAATATTGAATTTAACGCTTGTTGTTTGATAAATGATTACCATGGTTGCAGCCCGAGGGTTGGGTTGGGGTTGGGGGTGTAACTGGTGTTCCACCTCAACCACCCAAGCACCAAACGACTCACCCACTCACCCACTCACTGAAATCTACGGCAAAAGTGGTGGAAATCAGAGCACAGCTGGGATTGACTTGCTGCCTCTGCACCGTGTGGCAGCAAATGCTAATGATGCAACAACCAAAAGCCTCGAAACTCCTCAGGTTGGGTGAACTCTATGTCAAGTAAGCTAAAAAGGGGTCTGAGATGATAATCAGTGGTAGAAAATAGCTTTAAATATTATATTATTTTATTTATAAGGTGGACAGTTCTTAAGCAGTTCAAAGTTCGAAATTTGCATTAAAAATGTCAAACCAGTTAATTAATTTTATAACATAACAATTAATAAGTGTGCTAGTATTATTTATGTATTTTGAAAGTAATCAATATGAGAGCATATTAAAACATTATTGAAATTACAATACAATTTTAATATTCTGATAATATTAATTATATAAATCATATTAATTAATATAATACCCCGATGTAAAAATGTTTTATTTAAATAAATCAAATAGTATATGAAAATATCTCTAATCTAATATAAAAAAAGTATAAATTGAAAAAGGTGTTTCCAGACATGTTTCATTCTTTGCTGATGATTCCTCAACACTACCCTCTGTCAGATTAACTTGTTGTCCACATGCGTTCTCTTCTTAAATCTTTCTTTCCAATTTTCAGTGATCGACTGATCAGTTGTCAGTTTGTGACATCATCTTGTCAGTCAACTTCACAACTTAAGTTGACTTCTGTAGTCTTTTGAGGATCTTACTGATCCGCATTAATCCTCAGTACTTGAAACCCTAGCTTATAGAGTAAATCTGTAAAGATACACTTTGACATTTTCATTTGAATGAGAGCCGATGCGAAGCCGATTTAACAGCTAAATGCAAATCATTTTCAATTAGCACCCATTCTGCAGTCAAGCCAATTAGGACATCGGCAGGAAGGCAGGCTTACAGGACGGTCCAGGATATCCAGGAGGGTGGAATGGACGCACCTTTTGGCTGCTACTCATGCCAATGGCAAATATGCCCGGGCAAAATGTAAACCATGCAAATCCTATAAAGAAACCGACGCCGACTGCGACTGCAGCCAATTTCCGTTTGACGTTGCAAAATGTGTCAACTTTGGCAGGATTACAAAACGCACACACTCACATATGCTACACATGCCACACACACACACACACACTCACTGAGACACACACATTCACAGAGGACCTGCCCCTTTATTAGTTGTCCTAGCTGCCTGTGCTTTCCTCTTCTCCACTTCGCATATCCTGTGAGCCGGAAATTTTTCAACGCATATGCCAATTTTGCTGTCAAGTTTAGTGTGCAACTTGTCGATTCTTTGATTCACAATTTGGAGTGGCCCGAGCCCCGCCCCGCTCCGCCCCCGATCGGCCCCTTTTCATGCCACACTCATGAAGTTGTCAGTCGATGCATTTGCTATGAATGCCCACAAAGGGTTAATTGCAATTTGATTGTGGCAACTGCCTGCAGTCGGCGTCTTAATTCTGAGCACTTATTCGAAAGCTATCGACAAGGTGAAAAAGTGATTCATTCAGGGCCTTATTGACTTTTAATTTCCATGCTGAGTCGGTTCTTTGCCAATAACTTATCAAAGTCGACAATCAATAGTTGAAATATGAATTAACAACTAGTTCAATTTCGACTATGTAGTCTGAATATCTAAACAGTTTATTTAAAATATAAAAAATAATTAATTAATGACAATAATTTCTGTGGATATAAAACAGTAAAATTAATACTATGTTACTCGGATCAATATAAATTTTTTTTTATTTTTATAAAGATGCTGAAAACATTAATATTCAATCAAGAGTTCGATTAATGATACCAGATTAGAGGCCGTCCAGACGTTCGCTTGTTTCTATTGATACATTGTATATCCATCCCTTTGCACTCTTATCAACACTTCAATCAGCAGACTTTTAACAATCAAAACACACAAATTAAGACACTAAAAAGCGCTTTATCAGCAACAATAACAAACAGAAGATGTCTGTGTCCCTTTCCACTTTGTTGTTTATAATAATTTATTATTGGTCTGAATTTATTGTAAGGGGCAGCGACAAAGTGTTAAGTTCATAAATCAATTCAAGTTTCCGATTATGCTTGAGAAAATATGGTAAGTATAACAACTATGTAGTCTAAGCATACATAAAGAGCCAACTATTTATTAATGCATCTGTTTAAATATTTATGTGGCATTAAGAAAATTTACATCAAGCCAAGGCAAATAAATCAAAGTAATTTCTTGTTTTAATTGTAGTATCGGTTGTGGAAGGGCTCCAGGGTAGGGGAGGGGTCAAACAACACGAAAAGTGCATTAAGTAAAGCCAATGCCTGTGTCGATGTCGATGTCTATGTCACTCGTAATGCATATTTTAGTTTACGACTGACAATTATACGGCTTTTTATGTCATTTTGCAGTTAACAAAGCAAATTCAAACGATTTGCAGCTAAGTGAAATGTGGAAGCAAAATGGACGTAATGCTCAGCGATTCTACAAAATAAAAAAAAAAAAATTTATAATTAATACGCACACAGACATACATATAAACGTAGTCATACTGATGTCAAATTTTAGCCATGGCTGTTTTTCTGATTATATGACAATGCGAGCGCTTTTGTATCGCAGTTTGTCCAATTTGTGGCACTTTAAGCATTTTATCAACTCGTATATTAGAACTAACAATAAAGTACTCCGATCAGCTGTGATTTATTATAAAACTCAATCTCTTTGGCGTCAGTAACTTCAATGATTGTCTTAAAATGATTGTCTTGTGAATGATTGTCTTGTGAATATAATTAATTAAATTAGTGGCTAAAAGAAAATAGAAATAAGCAAAACAATATTTGCATTTATCTTTGGGTTAACATTTTACTATTTTAGCGACACAATCTAATACAGTTTTTCAAGAAAATCAATTAATTTATTATTACATTTCACATAAATATGTCTATAATCAAAAATGTGATAATAGTATTACATAAAAATCCATTAAATTGTACATACACAAATATATCCATAAATACCTAAAATCTGATAAAATTATTATATAAAAAAATTAAAAATTATTTATTCATACATATTTTGTTGGATATTTTATAGTTCACTGCAATTCCATCGAATAGTATTTGCTTGAAGAGAGCATTCAGCTGTCGCAATGTCGGTGCAGTAAAAATTCTCTCATTTTCAGTGTCAGTTAGATTCAGTTATTTTTACGTCAATTTTTTGCTTTACACGGAGTGTTCTATGTTCTCGAAATTTATGACACACGCCAGCAATTTGTGTGCCGTACACCGAGAGAGGAGATACAAAAAATTGTTGCTATCGCGTGGCAGCAATGCAACAATTCCCCCTCGTGCCCAGGGGGTTCCTTGTAGGGTATCTGGTATTGCGGGGTGACGACTAGACACCGAGCATTATTAAAAGGTAAATATTGCCGAAGCAAACAATAAAAAAAATCACTCGAAACTGAAATCCAAAAAAATGTTCGACAACAACGGAACAATTTTTATGCGTTTTTCTTTTTCATAGTATTTTGCAGACGACGAATTTTGGATTTTTGTGAGATTTACGAGACAGTTGAGGGGCAGCACATAAATTCCAGTGAACCATAACACACACACACACATACACATACGCACACACACACACACACGCATGCACATTGACTCCAATTGCTGTTGTTGTTGTGGCATTCTCAAGTGCATTTAATTAGAGCGTCGTCTTTCCTAGAGAGCAGCACATTTTCTTATATGTTTTTCTCTCATTTTCTTTGTTTGGCATATTTTCCATGTCTCCAATTAAAATGAATGCGTTCATTGATCCGCCTGCGGTCGGGGATTGATTAAGGGCAGGGGTTGGGGTAGGGGAACTTGGGACTGGGGTCTCTGTGGCCTCTGTCCGAGACTCGCTGCATTTTGGGGCTGTGGCTTATCGGGCGCTATAAATCTTGATATGCTGTCATGTTCTGTCTAATTAGCAATATGTCAATAAACTTAATTTAATTTTTCTTCTGTTGCTTTGCCTTCTGTGTGGCATGCGGCTGCCTGGAGGCGTGTCGCATCTAGTGGGTATCTGGGGGGGAGGTGGAGAGGAGGTGTTTGTGTTTCTCTCAAATGCTTTAAATTTATTGAATTCTTGCATTCACTTTGGTATTTACTTTGGCATTCAATCCGATAATTTTCGGTGCGCTATGGTCACATTATTCGAATTATTTTTATTTGCATTTGTTTGTGTTAATGAACTTCAATAAAATTCCGTAAAATTTTAAATATCTTAACTGTGTATTTTGACATAACTCGGGAGAAGGTTATCAATAAAAAACGTATGTAAATGCGATGGGATGAGAAAAAATTAAATAAATTTGTAGTAAAAGAAAAAAAGGAATAATTTAAGCTCAACTAACTGAAAAACTTGCATTTCATATATGATTTCAGCCAATTGTTCCCAAATTGAGAATATTCAAAATTATTAATATGATTCTCTGGCTCGATTACTTATAATTTAGGTGCATATATGTACATATATTGGCAGCTTTTGCAATTGTATTCACCTATGAATTTCAATCAGAATCTCCCTATTTTTCAACACAAACGCGTGGCAGCAAAATGGAAATCCGAAAAACCCCCGAATGCCATCAAAATGCATCATCAAATTGCGGCAGTTTGCACCTTTTATATAATTTCCTTTAATCAATTATGTGTAACGGCAGTTACAACAACAACAATAGTAATAACAACAACAACAACAAAAGCAACATCGACAACTGCCTGTAATAATAATGGCAAATTCAACAAATTTACGACTCGAAATGCGCGTCGACTGTCAACATGTTGAAAATAAATTACAAAACATTATTAGCATAGCCAGGAGGGATGATCGATAGATGGTTTTCAGCTGGGAGGCGTGGTCACAGCCATGTCCAAATCAAATAAATTACCAACAACAAGTTCAGATGCCAAAATTTGAAACACGGTCAACTGCATGTTGCCCTATGAGACTCTGCATTCTACTGATAACTCGTAATTAAACCGGAGTGTCTTAAAAAAAATATATCTGTATATTTTGACTTATTAAACAGTCAGAGCTTATATCAAAATTTTAGATTAATGTCTACAAGATAAATAGAATTTAAATACATTTAATTTAATTTTTTTTTTTTTTAATCTGGAAATTGGGATGCGATAAATAATAAATTTACTTTTAATACACCCCTTAAGAAGTTGGTGCAGGGTATAAAATTGACCATACAAAGAGTAGAATAAAGTCGAAAACTTATGTAGAAAGAGAAGATGAACAGCTTACCATAAAATAAACCTGAATGTTTAGTTTCAGGATATTTGCGATTTTGTCAGATGTGAAATGGATCAAGGTTTGACCTGTAGACAGCTTCCGTTTATAAGTAATACACACACACACACATATGTATATTTAATTAAACACGATGTGAACACATTAAAAGTGCCATGTTTAATCATTGTTTGATAATTTGTCAAGCCTCAGAGAATCGGTCGACCGTAAATGAAAATGAAAATTAATTGATAAACGCTGATAAATACGTTTAATTTGCAACCAAAAATCACATTAATTGCATTACACACAGTAAACAGAGACAGTCAGACAGATAGACAGACAGAGGGACAGACGGGACACAGTAGATCAAAAGGCAAAAAACTCAACAGCTAATGGTCAATGGCAGACCAAAGCCGCATCTGTCTATGGACAGGGTGGCGGGTGGAGGGTGGAGGATGTCGAGGGAGAAGGCAGGGGGATGTGAAAAGACCAGCAGAACCAGCAAAGCCATCAGACAACAGGGACAGCAACCACCAGTCAACAGCAGCACGACGGATAACCCACACACTCACACACACTAACATACTCGCACACTCGCAGGTATCTTTCATATTGTGCACAATTAGTGACACTGAGAGACCCAAGTGGACAATTCCCTGGTACAGGATGAATGCCAGGTACAGGAGTACCTCCCTCCCTCTCTCTCTTTCTCCCTCTCTCACTCGTACATCAACTTCTGTCTTGTTGTCAACAATATGCGAAATTAAAGCTGACGATTCTCGACTTCACTCTTCTCTCTCTCTCTCTCTCTCTTTCAACTTACAAATTCTCGACACCCGTCTCATTGTCTTGTTTGTGTCCTGCACGTAGTTTGATGGCTTCTCGATTGGCACACATCTGTGCAAATCGAATTAATGTTCACGCATGATTTGGATATGTTGGATCTATATATATATTTCGTGCTGGGCTTTGTCATGGGTCCTGCTTTTGGCTGCTTAGTAACGCCTGCAGCCAAAGTGCAGAAAAATTAATTAACCATCTTGTTATGAGCCGAAAAACAAGACTTAAACAGCTTGAACATAAATGAGATGGATGACAGTCTTTTCAGAATATACCAGTATTCTTCTCAGGGATGTTGTGGAACTGGAGACGCATGAAAAAGGAGGGAGAGAAGTAGGAATGTAAATCTAAATGTATAATAATACTTATTATAATACGTTCTATAAATAAATAACAAACTATTGTAAGAAATACTCATCAGATACTTGCCTTATTCAAACCTTTGTCAACAAATTAAGATTCTTATGTTTATATTTTCTGTTGATTATTCATAAAAATATAATAAAATATTTATACAGCTTTCAGCTTCGTTATGTTTATATAATCAGGGATCGACTTATTTCAAACTAGATATATATATTATTTAATTTCAAATTACCATTCTCATCTCAAAAGAATATAATCCGTTAAGTCTTTTCATATAATACAAGTATTTAACAAATTAAATCGAACACATTGTTTGGCACATAGTACTGAACATGTGTTCAAATATTTATTTATACCTTATGTTTATATAACTATTATTTGGATTATCTTTCGAAATTGTCAACTTTAAATATTTGGCAAAAAACAATTGGCCAACAGCTGCGCAAACTTATCAAATCATGGGAATGCTCTCGACACTATAAAAGGCCATTCTTTTGATAGTTGATCATCATTGGATCAGTGAAAATTATTGGACCAGTTAATATGAAATCAAAGAGCATCTTCTTAAGCTGTGCTCTATTGGAAATACTAATTGCCCAGCTGCCAACTGGAGACGCAGTCACCTGTGCAGAGGAGCCGGATAACGCGGATTGTGTTGACTGTACCGATCCGATCAATGCCGAGGACGCCGAGTGCGTGGCTGAAGAAGAGGAGGAAACCACCACGGAGGTAGCCACTGTGGCACCTGGAGAATCTACGACCAGACGAACACGTCCGACACGCAGAGGAACTCGCAGGCCTGGCTGGGGAAGACCTAGACCTGGCTGGGGAAGACCCAGACCCGGCTGGAGGAGGAGGCGCACAACGACCGTCAGACCTAGAACCATCCTGGGCAGCATTATACAGAAGAAGATTGACTTTTTGAATCGCATGCAACAACCACGACCAAGAGTGATGGGTTAAATGATTCTACGGAACGAAACAGAAGAGGCTTAAGTTGAATAAATCTATTTTGTATATATGTACTTGGAAAACGTTATTCATTCGGATATACTTGGGGTCAGTGTATAGAAAGGTTTTAACTCTAAATCTATCGATTAGATATTCACAAAATATTTGGAATAAATTAACAGGCATGTATTTCATTTTATACCATTCGCTAATGTAGACAAGGGAGCCCAAGTATTTTATGACTGATTGACACTCATTTTGCAGTCATGTTTCCATTTAATGTAATAAACAAAATTATATACTCTACTCCATTTGCACAATATTTCATTGGTGAATTGATCCACATATGTTGACAATGATTGTATCTCTCGAAATTATCGGCAATTATTTCAGTCTTGATCCACACACCCGTTTAATACCCCAATTTTAGACATTCGCTCGAATGCAGTTGCCTTCACAATCACAACCCCTTCGCCTGCCGTTTTATCCACATCCCTGTCAATTCCATTTCCCAGTTGCACACATCTGCGTCTAATGCAATCTTCTCTAGCCTCATTCTGCAGAAACCAGAAAGGAAGAGGCTGCAGTTGGATGGAGATATCCTCTTATATTGAGTCAGTTATCAATGGCGCCAACTGCAGCTGCCTGCTCCTAACTGCACTAAGCTTACTAATTTTAAGCACCCTATTTTCCTGCCTTCCCCCCTTTCCAGTCTTCCTCTCTCCCACTCACTCCTCAGGCATTTGTAGTGCATGTTGCTGGCAGTGCCAATGCCATTGCCAAGTGATTTGCCATTCTATATTGCGTGTCGCTTTTGCCAAAGTCGCTGGCTGCTGTTGCTGCTGGCTTTTTCTCAGTCCTGGCCTTTTCAGAGTCATTGCCAATATGTCGAGCTGCCACTGCCACTGCCACAGCTGCCTCTGTTTGTGCCACAGTTTGCTGCCCGTAAACTGCTGATAATTAATATTTTATGCACACGTCTGCGTTGATTTCTATCTTTATTGTTGTTTGTCTGCCATCGTCTCGTCCCATGTCCTGTGTCCTCTGTCCTGGCTTTGGCTTTGGCATTGGCATTGGCATTTTTTCGTTGTTGCTTTTGTTGTTGTTGTTGTTGCCGCGCCATTGTTTGCCCACTGGCAACGCCTTTCAATGGCTTTTCATTTGGAAAAATGTCTGCACGATGTGCGGCTGCGGTTCATTACACTTTCTGTTTAGCCAGAACAGAAGTCTCTCCCTCACATTCGATGGGTTATTAAAAGTCTATTATAAATTCACGTTCAATGCCTTTTTGTGCCCCCCCCTCTACACCCCTGGTATTTGCCATAAATTAAGTGGAAAATCGAGCCACACTTATTATTATCATGGTTTACGCATTATATTTTTTTATCACACTTGGCAATTTGTTTGCGTTCGGGCTTTGCCAGCATTCTGGCAGAAATGTTTGCCAGCTTTTTTCAAGCTGCCACACTCTCGGGGCATGCCTTATCTGCACTTTCTGCGACTACAACTGACACCGGAAATACTTACTTACTTACTTGAGTGCGATCCAAAGTATCTTTGTGTAGTTTTCCATTTTCCATTTTCAGTTTTCCATTTTCGATTTTTATTTTTAATTTTATGTCATTCCATTTACACAGTGTCTCAGTCTCGCAGTTTCTCCATCTTTCATTCTCTCAGTCAGTCACCTCACCTGACATTAGGCAGGTGTTTGCCCCATGGCTCCATTCTGGTATGACATTTATGCTCTGGCATTTCCTTGTCGTGTACTCTCTATAGTACGAGTATCTTCAATTGCACTGCACTTTTAATTTTCTTGACTTTTGCTTGTCACTCTGCAGGGGGCGAGGGAAGGCAGAGAAAGAGAGAGAGACAGGGAGAACTGCGAGATAAGTGTCATGTGTGTGTGGAGCAATTGATTGACAGCTCTGTGAATGGTTGCATGTGCTCAGGTAAAGCTAAAATAATCTGAATACTCAGCATAAATAGGGCACAGCTTTATGGTAGACAACTTCAAAACGAGAGACAAACAAGGTTCAATAATTTCCAATGACCAGCTTCAATTTCATTAGAGAGGGAACACAAGTGGACATGGATTTGTGGTCACTTGGTGATATTAAATTCGAAATTCTATTGAATTGACAATAATGAAAAGCGCACCTCAATGTTGTTTGAAATTATTTGTACATGAAATATAATTAATAATTATTATAATCTATGCATACGTAAAACATTTTTTTCGAATTGTATTTATTTATATAAAATTATTTGTAAGTTATTTAGAGTTAATAATAATAACTTATAATCTGAACTTGTAGTTTGAATATCTCTTATATCTGCTAGTACAATAGTTTTCTTTAAGTCCGCCATTTTTATTTCCATTTTATTTCTTGAACCTTTACCTTAGTGAGCTCTAAAATTTCTATTTACTCAAATATTAATATTAGTGACAAAAAATCATTCATCTCTCCACTAATTCAGTTTAATGTAAGATCTAACTGTAGCATTTATCTTCGAACAAAGTATTTTATATCTATTTTACTTAAGCTTAATTTTAAATATTTCTGCTTGTCGTTTGTTTCATAAATTTAAAGTCATTCTTAATTCTATTTATTTCAAAGACAATTGAGTATATCTCTTCATCTAATCTTAATGCTAGGTATTTTCTTGTTTTGAGTGACCAAGTCAAAATAAATCAATTAGACTATCGACTCCCAGAGACACACTCTTATTCTTAGACTTCGACTCCACAGCTGCTCCATTAGGTCGTCATGAATCATTTTGTGGCTATTTTCCTTGGGGAATTGGCTACATCTCTGTGCCTCCAGCTCTATATTCTTTTCCTCCTGCAGTCTTTTGTTTTTAATTGTGCAAGAGAGAGACAGGGAGAATGGAGAACTGAGAGCAGAGGGAAATGTTTGCATTGCATGCAAGGAGACAATTTTCCTAGGAAAAACCCCAACGACAAACGCTTAAATATTTTACTTGAATACGCCTCATGGCACTGTCTACTTACTTATTGATACACTCTTGACTTGGACTTGGAACTGGAGCCGGAGTTGGACATGGACAGCTCGAATTCAAATAGCTGCATTAAATTTTAATTGTGTTTCATTTGAGTTTTTGGTAGCTGACAAAACAATGAGCCAACGTTTCAAATTTCATGGCTGTCTGACTGTCCCAGTGGAACCCACAATAATAGTTTTTAATTGTTTTACTGCGTTTCACATTAGTTGACAAATTGAACAAAGACTCGCAGCTGAATCGGTGGAAGACGGAGGAGAAAGGGCAGGAAAGGGGAAGAAAATACGGACTGCGTGTGAAAATTAATGCTAATTGATATTTTATTGATTCTTTAATCAAATAGTGAAAAGGGGTTTGGCTTTGACTTTGGGAACAGTTGCACATGTTCAGCGGGTTCAAGGGAAAAAACTGAAAACTGAAAGACACTTGAAGGCGACGCTACTGTCTGCAGTCGTCTAATGTGAAATATGGCACCCAAACTAACAAATATCCACTTGAGATCATGAATTTGTAATGCCAGGCATTTAGTCCTGTCCCCTATCCTGTCCTCTCCTGTCCTCTTCTGGCACCCAGCCAAGGAAAACAGCCCCGAAGATAATAATGACAATGATTAGTGTTAAACGCGCCGCGTGCGCCATTTTCTGAAAAAGAAGAAAAATATGTTTTCTTAATAGTTTCCAAGGCCTCCCCAATGTCCTGGCGCCTTACACTGACTATCACTCTCTCTCTCTCTCTCTCTCTCTCTCTCTCTGTCGCACTCTCTTTCTCTTTGTCTCAGTTTGTTTTTGTCAACGCTGCATAATGAGACACCTCTTATCCTCTGTCCCTTTTAATGTGTGGGTGCCTGTAATATTCTGTCGACAATTTTGGTTATTTATTTCGGGACATGCACAGCGGGAAATTGTTGTCTGGATAAGGAAAACTGGTCACTTTGAAGCATGGCGGGTCGGTAATGCGAATGGTAATGGTAAAGGACTTGAGTCGTTGTTTGTTTAGCCACATGTGCGTGGAAGCTGATAAAATATGACACTGAAGTCATATGGCGATCGAAAGATAATGAAATGATTTTGGCTCTTGTTTCTTGCGATCTCTCAAGTGAAAAGTTTTCTTATCTTTCCAACTGCTTCATTTATCCCCTTTAAAAATATATTTGTCGTTTTGTTTGTACACTTCTTGAATTGCCTTTAGCTTAATATCTCTAAGCAATCGTTTTGTTCTATTAACCCTTTCCCTTTTCCATTCCATAAGCCATTCACAATTGTTCCCCCTTTTTGAGCAGCTTCTGGCAGATATGTCCACTTCATTAAGTTAGCCACAACATTGGACCACTTCAAAGCCTTCTCAGCCCGCTCATATCCAGGTCGGCCACTTCACAGTTCTGGCCAAGTTCCACTTTTCTTTGTGATACCCGCACCTTGACAACAAAAGGCTGGACAACGATGCGATTCTGGGAGCAACCCTATCAGCGAGACCCTTGACAAACACAGCATAAAGGTACTAAAGGATGCTAGGGGTCAGTTCCAGGAGCAGATGAATTTGGGGGAAAACCTGAGTCAGAGTAATTCATCATAGCAACGTTTCTTTTATTTTGGACAGTTAAGAAAACCGTTTTCACAACAATTGAGCCGCTGTTTTCTTTTTGTACTGCTCGTCAAGGGTCGAGAGAGGACACTCGTCCTATGCGTATGCCAGGGTTCGTCCTATGTAAACCCATGTCCCCTTTTTGCCAGCTTCACTCGCTCGATCGGCCTCAAGTGCAATTTTCAATCATGCAATTTTTTGCCCTGCATTTGCCAGCAATTGCAGCTGAGGCTTCGTTTTCCTCATTGTCCCACAGCCATATGTGTATCTGTCTCTCTCTTTGTGTGCATGTGTGTGTGTATCTGTGCGCCCTTATCCTTATGTGTGTGCCTGTGTGCGTGTGTCAGTTGCTGTCATTCATTCATGCGGCCGTCTGAAGGCTTTTCATTAAAAATCGTTTAATCCACGCTATCGTTTACCCACTGCCTTTCTCTCTCTCTCTCTCTCTGTCTCTCTCATTCTTCGTCTGCCCGTCTCTTTTTTATGCTCTCGTCGTTATTCTTGCCCCTTGCTTTCGCTTTGCCAGTTTGCCAATTGCTCATTGATGCAAACGTCATTTGATTGTCGTCATTGTTGCATTGACAACGACGTCATCAGCAGCAGCAGCAGCAGCCGCAGCAGCAAAGGGAAGCTGCAACAGTGCAACATCAGCTCTCAACTCGACTCGGCTGAAGCGGATGTTGCCTCTTCAATTTGATTTTTTGTATGCTTCATATCCTGCCACGCCCCCATCCCTGGCCACCGCCTACTTCAGAGCGACATGTGTTCTGCGGTTCTCTGTGTGCACGACGCACTTGAAACTTTTTTAACGCTCGGTAATTATTGGATTTGCCACAGTCCGCCTAATTATGGCAGAGCACGTGGATGCCACACACACACGCACACACACAGTGAGGAGAAAAAGAAAGCAGTCAGGAGAGAGAGAAAGAGAAAGGCGCGGAGAAAGTGGAAAACGTTGTCCTTGCATTAGCGCATCGTTGAACCGTGAAAATAATGGCCTCGACCTGGCTCTGAGTTCTGGTTCCTGCAACTGCACGCGGCCACTTGAGTTAGTTTTTGGGGGGGAAAAAGGAAAAAGAAGGGGTGGAAATATCAGGACGGAATATAAGATTTAGCTCATTGGAGCTTAACAAAATTTTAAAAGATTTGCGATTGGTGAGAATCATTATATAAACGTTTTTTCAATGAGCAAATATGATTTAAGAGAAAGAGCTAAGAAATTTAAGGAAGAATGCAAGATGAAATTTATAATTTATTTAATTTAATTAATACAATTTTACAATTACAAACAACTTTACGTATTTATTGCAAATAATTTTTAATTTACTTGAAATTTTAAATGAATATGCGGCAGCCAATTTTGCGAATTAAAAAATTAGTCAAATAATTGAAATAACTGAAATCACCATATTTTATGTGATCCTTCCAACCCTTTGATTCGGTTGAAAATAGTATTCGAAAACTGTTCTATGCTTTCAAACTATACGGGTGTGCTACAGAAATCTCTTTCACCTGAATTTGACGAAATTTGTATGAAGTTGAAATAATTTTTCAGGTGAAAGAGATTTCTGTAGCACACCCGATAGTCTTGAATCTTCATGTAGATTCACATCCAAAATGTTTAGACGAATCTAATACCCAGATTTTAGTGAATACATCTTCCATTTGATACCTTGGAAAAAAGTTTAATCTTTTAACACTTCCATATTTAAATTATTTTTTATCCTTTGAGTTTAAATTTATATGAAATTCATATTAATTAAATACTTATTTTATGAAGTTACTTAATTTTTCTTGGTAAACTCGATGATATAAATATTAACTGCATATCCCCACAGTAAACTGTTTTGGTTCCTTTTCACAAAATATCTGCCAAACATCTTTCAGCAGGATCATGAAATGAAATGAACCCAACAACAACAAGCATATAGCATATTAACTTTCCTATCTAAAATATCACAAGTGTCCCGAACAATTAAAGTCATTACCCGACTATCATGTTGATAGTTCAGCTGTCTGTAAAGCGACTGTCTCATGTGTCCTCTGTCCCGTGTCCTCTGTCCCGTGTCCTCTGTCCCGTGTCCTGTGTCCTGTATCCTGAGTGTCGCCTGTGGTCGGTGGACCCAACTCTAAGCTGCCACAAAAACTTTGGATAGGCCCCCGTCCCCAAACAGGGGCGCGTCTCCAAAAATCCGTCCCCCCTCAAACGTTTAGCATACAATTAGCCCAAAAGGCAACGCACTGGGCGGGAAGCCTGGCAAAAACTTCAGTGAAAATTATTAAAATTTCTCTTGTTGGGTCGTCGCTCGAAAAGGGTTGTCCATATGGAAATTAGCATATGATACCCATTTTGTGGGCTCTTCCAGGACTCTTTTCTCTGTCCCATTTCCCTCTCATAAAGCACAAACTTAAAGCTGAAAGTCATTGTATATATAAAATGTCTAGTCATGCGACTCGACGAACTTTAGTTTGTGCTCGCATCTAACGAAAAAAGTCGGTGAGTTATGATTTTACATTTTCCACACTGAGTGGTTTCTTTATTTTTATATTTTTGGTCTATTTTTCCGGCTGCTGTTCTTTATTTTTTCTCAGCGTAAATTTTCCACCTTTTACACATTTTACTTCCATTTGATTAGATCGCCTTTTTAGAACGACACGTGCGACGCAAACGGGGACAGGATTCGGAATTCAGGAGGGCAGGGAGCAGTGTGCCATCGAGGCAACAACAAGAACGCCACGCATCCTGTTTTGTTTTCCCGACCCCGCCTTCCAAATCGTATACGGCATACCCTTTGCTATCGGGTATAAACACATTTTCAAGCCAAAAATTCAATTATAGCGATCTGAAAAATGGAATTTAGATTTAAAATCAGCGACCTCAAATTTGTAATAAACATGTCACAAAAAGTATAAATTCGTTTTCTTCAGTAATAACACTATTTGATATTTTCTTCTTAATAAGTTATCTTATATGTATTAGATTACAAATTTTTGAAAATTCTTACAAGCTAACCATTTATTCAAGTATAAAATTGTTTTATAGGAAGAGCATTTAAAGTGCGGCTTGTCGAATGCTGTTGTTTTTATTTTTTTATACAAATTTGCACGCTCATCGCTTGAGAGTTTCGAGGCTTATCAGGCGGCAGCAACTTTGTCATAATCAACATCAAACAGGCTCAGCACTTTGTGGCATCATGAGCAGCAGCTATTATTATCCGGTGGACGTACCCCTCACATCACCCCTCAGTTCTCAGTCCTGAGTTTTGAATTCCCCTCCTGGCACTTCTAATCAATGTGCTTAAAATCGACGTGATGTTTGGTTCGTATCCTGCCACACAGCGTAAAGGATGTCATCAGCAGGCAGCAGGCAGCAGGAATGCATTACAGCTGTGCCGTGTTGTATGTTGATTAAAATTTGTTTGTCATTTCGATAAGGTGGAACTTTTTAGTGTCCCATCCAGAGATCCATCCAGGCAGTTCAATAACCCAGCCCAGGCCGCTGTGCTCTATCTTTTTCCCAGAGAGGCAGCATCTAAAGCAAGGGTCTAAAAAGTGCTCTTCGCTTCAGTCTTTTTTTTTATGCTTTTATGTTTTTTTGTAATTCTTTCTATCACACTCCTCTCCTCTCGTTGCTGTTTGTAAACCCACTTGTACTAAACCACACAGCTTTAAGTTGGCATTTGCTTTTTATGCCTTTTCGTTTTTTGACACCTTTTGTGGGGTGTGCACAACAAAGAAAAACACACAGAACACAAAAAACGAGGGCGCAACACATCATTAGACAACACTTTGCGACTCTCAATTTTTGGGGGATATTTAATTTGTTGATTGTACGCGTGTTTGAAAAAGCATTTATTTTGATTTTAAAACACAGTCGTTCAATAATGATATTGGTTTAATTATTTTAATTGTCAATTTCAAACAGTACTTTTGAAATAAATTCACATGCGTAGAAGCTTGAGGCTAGAAGAGCTTTTAATTTGAATGAAAACATTTTGTCAACAACTTAACATAATTAAAATTCCATTCAAAAACATAACAGTGTACAAAAAGTATAAATCGAAGATTGAAAAATTTCTGACTGAATTTCACTTTATCATATGCAGAATATTAAAAATGTTCAATTCCCAACTGCTTCAAATATATGCAAAATTTTTTTATCAATACTCTCTCTCTCTCTCTTAATGTTTCTGGAAGTTCATAAATAAATTAATTTCATTTTATACTTAAAATGCACACTCTTTTCAATGAAGTCACCTGTATTTATACGAAAAATTCATTAGAATTTCCTCAAGATTGACTTTATATGCGTTTTATTGCGTGCTGAGATTTTTTCTTTGTTTTTCTTTAAATATAAATATTCTTATTTTTTTTAAGCTGTCTTATTTTTTTCTTTGCATATTTTTGAGTCTCGTCAAACGTTTAGCATATTCTCTTTGTGTTGCTTCTGATTTTTGTTTAGCTTCTGCTGCTCATTTAATGGAGCTTCGAGTCGTGTCTTCCTTTTTGGTGGTTGTTGCTTCCATTCTTGTTGTTGTCGTGCTCATTTTAACTACAAACAGCACAGACAATCACAGTCACAGGATAATACCAACAGCAGCATCAAAAACAACAACAACAACAACTACATTGATGCCAGAGAGATTTGCTCCATTAACAAAAACAACAACAACAGGCAGCAGCAGAAGCTTCGCATAATTCCATGTAGACTTTGGGCTAAAATGGTCTGAGGCATAACGTTACCCTGGTCTGGTTTATAATGCGCGCCGCTTCACTACGCTTATTATTTGTAGCACACTTATTGGGTGGGCGGCTTTTTAAATATGCATAAAGAAAAGCATAGCATACATTTTGGCGCTGTCTCGCCTCACATCGCCGTTCCTTTCACACTGAGCGGAAGGAGACTTGCAGGGAGATCGGAGCTCACATATTTGTCTGGGGCTTAGCATTATACGATGTGATGTTCTCCGTCTCCTCCCATTCTTTCTCCTTGTCGTCCTTCTCTTGGATAGCTGCTCTCTTTTGCGTGCTGTTTTCTTTAGCTGCTTTCACCTGGCGGCATCTTTGCCTCATGCCGCTTTATTTAGCTTATTAAAATTTCACTTCATTTTTTATTTTGCGCTCGGAGACGTGAAATTTATATACCATTTTCCAAGCACACACACAAAACCAACACACACACACACACACTTATACTCGTAATTATCTCGATATTGTTTGTGACTTTGAACTGTGATTGCACATTTCGACAGACTCTTAACTGATGTTTGATGACCGATTGGGCCATTTTACAAATGGCAATAGCTGCAGGTAGAGTTTTTTCTCTTTTTAATATGAGCACTGTTTTAATGTTTTGGTAAATGGGTAAAAAAATATGTGACATGCAGTATTTGTTTTTAACTAAAAGAAAAATAAAAGTATAACCAAACTTTCCCTGTCCAAACTAATGTTAATGAGAAATCTATTCTTAACTATTATTTGCAATTTTAATTGATGTTTCATGGTATAAATTTACTTAATTTAGTGCCATTCATGATTTGTTCACTCTTAACATACTTAACTCATTATATTTCATGGAAAACTTCAAGTTCTCCCATCACTATGTCAAATTTTAATTTTTTGCCTTTTTAATTGCCTTCTTAATTGATGTTTAATTCAAATTTACCTAGTTCTTAGGAACTTTATAAATTGTAATAATTTGTTCTTCAGCTCTCACTTATTTGTTAGCTTTCTTGAATATATTAAATATTTGAAACTCTCAGAGAACTTGCTATATTTGAGCTATTTACCACTATCGTGAATTTTTTAACAGAAAAGACTTTTTAGTCATTGCTTGATTTTTTAATTGATACTCCAACTGAATTAACTTAATTTATGGCTACTTAAAAATATTATTATTACCAATTTTTGGCATACTTGTATGCAGAATTTTCAATGACTTTGGACTGAATTCGGAGGGCTGAAGATTATATAATATTGGAAAAGGCGAAACGAAAAGTCAAAGGGGATAATAAAACAAATCAAATATTTTTGATGATCCAAAGTCTTTATTAAATTGCTTCAAGTTTGTTGAGGCTAACTCGTGTTTTTAAAAACGACCTCCACGGAAGTTTCTACCGCCTCCCCTGCCAGCGCGTCTTCCGCCACGCCCACCGCGGCCACCGCCCCAGCCTCCACGGCCGAATCTGCCGCCGCGTCTGCCACCTCGTCCACCTCTGCGTCCACCTCTGCGTCCACCACCGCGTCCACCACCGCATCCCCTCGACTCAGTTGTGCTTTCATCATCATCAGCAGCGTCTGTTGTTGTATCATCGTCCTCATCAGCGGGGACAGTTGTAGTGTCTTCCGTGATGCAGTCGACATTATCGGCATTCTCAGCAAGAGTACAGTCAACGCAATCCACATTGTCTGGTTCCACAGCACAACTGACTGCCTCGCCCATTGGCAGATGGGCAATTAGAATGGCCAGAAGAGCGCAGCTCAGCACAAAGATATTGGTTCTCATCTTAACTCGAGTATATTCAACTTGGGAATGATAAGCTTCACCAAACCGAAAGCACTTTTATACCATTACAACATTCTTTAAGCCAACACAGCTGCTATCAAATTTTATTTGTCAAATAATATCGTTCGTCAGCGATTTTCGAAGACGTCAGAGATAAATTCGGTTATTTGATCAGTTGTCTATTTTTAATGACGTTTTATTTGTCTTTAATTTAATCAAAGACTGTTTTTAACAGAGGCACAGAAAATCATTTGAAATTAAAATTAATATGAATGTTTATACTAATAGTTGAATATAATATATTTACAATATTTAAAAAAATGTGCGTAACAGGCAGAAGGAGGCGTGGCCGACATATTCTTGATCAGCATCAACAGCCGAGTCGATATAGCCATGTCCGTCTGTCCGTCTGTATTGTCGCCTAGATCTCAGAGACTATAAGAGCTAGAGATACCAAACTTGGTATGTAGGTTAGTTTTTATTGCACGCAGATCGAGTTTGTTTTAAATTTTGGCCACGCCCCCTTAAACGCCCACAAATTAGAAATATCTTAATTATACCGACAATTTTAAAGATAGGCATTTCTAATAAGGCATAGACGAAGATAACATTATTATCCATTTTTGCTAAAAATTTCATAGCGATCGGATAATAAACAGCCAAGATATCAAGCAACCAAATTCTCCTTTATTTGCCTTGCTTTATCAGCAACAATAAAAACAACAACAACGATCACAACTAGATAACAATTGCATCTGGCTTACACTCTAGTAGTATATAATTGGACCATCGCTTTCCCGAGCAGCCAGTGGCGCGATGTGCAGAGCGCTCGAATTTTTGCATAAGTTCTGAGTTCAGGTTCCGGGTTCGATCTCTGGCACAGACAAATTTTTTTTTTTTTTTTTTAATATACTTTAAATTCAATTAATATGATCCGCATATGTTTTTTTAAATGCTATTCAATTTTAAAAGCGTGTTGGCAGAACTCCCAACTGCAAAATTTGGAATCGCTGAAGTCTTAAGATAAGATTGTACTTTGGCCACAATTAGTCATGGGCTTCGGTGGCCTGAGGTGCTAAATTCCAGTCAATTTAGCAATATTTGGGGGTCGCGGGTTCAACTCCCAAAATGAGCAATTTTTTTTAAAATTATTTATTGCTAGCAGACTTTTAAACCAAGGGTCCGCAGCTCGAATCTCACGTTGGACATATGTTTTTTTTTTTTTGTTTTATGATTTATAAAAATTTTAATTACATTTTTATTAAGGTTGTATGTTTACATCAATTCAATGTTAATATTTGTTTTATTTTTTGTTAAAATATATTAAATACTTGTAGCTACTTATATTATTTTCTTTTTAGCAGTGTTTGCTATTGCAAAGTAAGTACGGGGTCTCCGACAGTCGAGTATGCTCGACTGTAGCACCGTCGACTAGTTTTATATAATAATTGTTTCTTTTAACAATGCAATAAAAATTGGCATTTTCAAAATTTTGGACAACACTGTTCTACACCTAAATGGATTCACTTTTTCAATATATAAAAAAAAAAAAACTATGAACCTTTTTGTACCCTGAGCCCACTAAAAAAGGTCAAAAGGGTATAATGGTATATAAAGTATATATATTCTTGATCAGTATCAACAGCCGAGTCGATTGCCATAGATTTTGAATTTTATATTGTCTCTCGGAGTGCCAGGGCACAGGGTATCTTACAGTCCAGCACCCTCGTCTGTAGCCGCACCTCCCAGCGAGCGAAGAGAGCAGGGGGCGAGAGAATAATAAAATTGTTATTTTTGCTATTGTTGCTAAATTTAACAAACGCAATTGTATACTCAAATTAAATAAATATTTTATTAGCTGTCTTATTATTTCAAATAAAAAATAATCTTATATAGCTTAATTGCAAAAACAACTTTTTCATACATTTTGCGCAATTAGTCTTTACCAAAAATTTTGATTATTTTTCTTGAATATTTATTTATATGTAGAATATGTTGTTTAATTTTTCAGCTGTATAATATGTCATTAGCTAAGGTACAACAGTTAATTTTCTGAAAACTATATATATATTTTGATCTATGTCTGTCAAAATCTGATTGAGTATGGCATTTCATTAAAAGCGCAATTTTCGATGTTAAATTTCTTTATTGTACCTTTGGCTTTGTGAAACAATGGAATAAAATTCCAAATAAAAATAAAAATTAAGTTTTTCGCACAGTTTTTAATTTCAATTTTATACAAATAAACATGAATCAAAAGCTATGGAATTTTATTTGTTGAACTCTTTTGTAATGTTTTAGAAAAAGAAATTGAAGACGGGATGTCTGCCCCTTCTGCCACCACGCTTGCTTCCTCTTCGACCACGACGATGCCACCTTTCAGTAGTGGCTGCCCATGTAGTAGCTTCCCATACCAAACAGTCGATATTAGCGGCATTTGCTGGATCAGTACAGTCAGTGCAACCCGCACTATCCGGATCCATTTCACAACTGACAGCTTCGCCCATTGGCAGATTGGCAATTAATAATGCTAAGATAGCACAGCTTAATATGATGATATTGGATCTCATGGTAGTTCCTCTGTCTTCAACTGGCGAATGATGAGCTGTATCGAATCTGAAGCACTTTTAAAGCAACTCATATAGATATTTTGGCTATTTAATATTGGGATTATCCAAGACTGTTTAACTTTGGTTGTTTAATCAGTTGTCATTCGGTCTTATTAGCTTTAAAATATATGTTGGAGTTGTATTTAGTTTACTTAGCATGCCAATAATTACTTAACATCAAGATCACTTCTTTAATCTCACCATCCCCAATGGAAATACCAGTGAATTCCATAATGATATTAGGTGGGTGTATTTGATTATTTAAAGAGTAATGTGAATGTTTATTAACTCTCATTTCTGATAGACACATAATGCCAGCATATAATTGATGGTGTCTATCAAACGCACTTTCCATCAACTTGAATACATCAATAAGGAGCAATTCTGGCGCCATCTGAAATATAACATGGTCACAAACCTGAAAGACATTGACTAATAACTTATTTATGGACCCAGTTTATTGTTATGACTGTGATCCAGCCACGGCTCGAATGGCAGCAACAATAAATACACGATAAACTTTTCAATATTGCTAAACTTTTTCAGCAGTTTTGCACATTGGAAAAGAGGCGAAAAAAAGAAGGGGAGAGAAAAACTACAGAGAAAATGAAAATGAAGTAGGAAAACAAACGGCAGCCGCTTCCGTTGGCCGCCATAACACCGGAAATAGCTGCATGCAGACACACACACACTCACACACACAGAGTCACACATACTTATGCACTTGCCACACCAGAGACAAATGCCATTTACAATTTTTGTACATAAAGCCGCTTAAGCAGCACTCTGTGACCTGCCTCCTGCCCCCTGCCCCCAACCCCCTTCGCATTTCCCTTCTCCTTCCCCTTCTCTCCCTTGACATGTAATTTGTTTTTATGTCTGCCCATATACGTGAGATAACGCGACGAGTTCCTCTGTTCTTTTTTCCTTCGTTTTTTGTTGCTTCTTCCTTTCGTGCACACAACTTCGATTAACATTGGCAACACTCAAAGGGAGAGCAGATTTCGAAGGACAAGAGAGCGAGGGCTTAAACTGGGGGTAGGGGGAGGGGGAAGTTGGTCCAACCCAAACAACAAGTGGCAGTCGACGCGTCGCGACTGTCGAATGGCCCTGGCCGTGAATTCCATATATAATTTTCGTTGGGAGCCTCCTTCGGCACAAAGTGAAAAATATCCTTGCCGCGTTGTGTTGCATTTGAAATTGTTCGCTAAAAAGCATCAAACGTATTGAACTTTACACACAGTTAGAACGGGACAGCTGCATAGAGAAAGAGAGAGAGACAGGGAAAGCGAGGGAAAAGTTTTGAAAAACTGCCATGCCACAGAGTTGAGTTGAGAGCTGAGAGCCGCCGAATGGGTTGAGTTTCGCATTGGAGAAAAAGCATCGACATTGCCGCAGTTTGACATTAATGGAAGCTCTTCGACTGCCAAGCTGAAAAATATATATAAAAAAAATATATATTAATATTGGCAGACGTGTTTAGTTTTAAATGCCAGACTTTGTTCTCCTTTTCTTTTCTTTTCTTTTTTTTTTTTTTTTTTTGGGTAGAGGATTTCCGCGTCTGTCTGCCGGGTTGCTTATGAGACATCCAATGAAAAAAGAGCTCAAAGTGTTTCCAAATTTGTTGATTTAGTCTCAATAAAGTGTCGAATTGTTTACACAGCTCGAGCTAACGCGAGTTCATAACATATAAGCTTAAATAATATACTTAATATTTATCAACAGAATATGCTTATATTTACCGACACTAGTCAACAAGTTTTTTGCAACTGAGTGAAATTTTTAAAATATTTTGATTTAATAATACAATAAAAAGCTATAAAAGTTTTGAGAAAATGCCCTTAAAAGTATTTTAAGTAAATTAAAATTGGCAATTGTTTCAATTTAATAAGGTATGTGTTTATAAAACCAAAAAGATATTTTCTCAGCTTGAAAATCAAGTTTTCTCAAACTCTTGAAAATACAGAAAGAAACAAATTTGGCAATGATTTTTTTCAATTTTAAAACTGGGTCAGAGTTTAATTCATTACTTAATCATTGAGTAGACTTGTTTATTCAAATTGATTCATTGAAGTTTTCAGAAGATTCAAGTAATGTTTATTAATTAAAGACGGGGTTGAAAAGTTTCTGCGTACCAACTTGAAACCGTTGTGTGGAAACTTGAGTTTCGCTTTACTTTCACTCAATGGGAATTTGTTTTATTTGATTTGATGGTCGCATTGCGTGACAGTAATTACAAAATAAATGCAAACATCTGCAACGGATCTCAGAGAAGACGACACGCCACATCAAGCGAAGGGGACAGGAAGAGGGCAAAGAGAAGAGCGAAGAGGAGAGGGAAAAGGGAAAAGGATGTCTATTGAAATGGGGTTGAGTTTTGGGACTTTGGATTGTGCGTGTTTCATATGTGGCTGTGAGGAGAGTCTGTGTGTCTAACTAGTTGTTGTTATTGTTGGTAATTCGAGTTGTTGTTTGCTGCATGCCCCCTTTGATGGATTGGTTTACAGTTGCACTTAGCTGGCAGGGCAGTAAGGGGAGGGAAGAAAGAGTCCCATCTGAAGTATTCTATTACATGTGTAAGTTGCTCTCCAAGTTTCCGAGTGCCTTGTGACAAATTCGACAACAGCTGAGACCAATTGCTCGAAAGTTGCTTGCACCTTGCAGCAGTGGCTTGCAACCGAGGCAAACGAGGCAGCCGAGGGTCTCGGTGTCGCATCTATCAATCAAGCGATGGAAAGGCAATCATAAAACTGCCATTAAGCCAGCATCGTAGACGAAACTCTATCATAAATCTTGGCCGTAATCTTTAAAAAACAGTTGCCATCCCGCCCTTCAGCCCGCCGAAGACACCTATGATATGATGGAAGTGGCTTTTGCTATTAACATATTGTTTACTTTAGCCAAAAAATGCAAACACATTTGCCATTATCTGCATGTGCAGCAGCTCACCATCGGAAGCAGCTGCAACTAGGGATGAGAGCTGAATATAACAGAATAGATATTGACATCGAAAAAAATATCACATCATATCGTTATAAAAATTATATATTTATTGCATTCATAAGTTGAATATAAATGTCCTTAGTAAATAACCTATTAAGTATTCTCCAACATTAAAAAATGTCGATCTAAAATACAATGCTTTTTAAATTAACAAGCACGTTAAGATCACATGTTTAAGCAAATAATTAAAAAGTGATATGCACAGTTTCCAACAAGCAGGCACTAGTCACCATTATTAACATCGATTTTAAAATATTATTAAGATTTAACAATTCACAATTAATAAAAAAAAACGAAATAGTAATAAGTTGCCATTAACAAATTTGGCTTAAATTTAAGATTAATTTTAATTTTAGCTCACAATTTTAATTTTTTTAAGAAACTTTTGGCGATACGTATACTTTGAATTATATTATTACTATTATTATTTTACTTTCATATTTATTTTAATTTAATTTTTATTTATTCTTTTTTTTCTTAATATTATTTTATTAAAAAAGTACCGATATATCGATATTTCGATACCCATCGCTAACTGCAACCCTCACACTCCTTCTCCGTCTCCGTCTCCTCCTCCACTCCCCTTCTTGGATAAATGTAGCCCCCTCATTGGTTTTGCAATTTATCAAATATTTTTCGCTAGCGGAAACGGAAACTGCCGGAAGCTGCATAAAGCTACGTGTCATAATGGAGCGAGAAGCAGCGGAGAAGAGAGAGAGAGAGAGTAATACGACGGGTTGAGGGGTTACAGGAGTGTTGGCCTGGCCAGTTGGGGAGGTCGGATAATGGGGCTAATAACGCGCCATCAAATATTAATAATAATGGGCAAAAAAAAAGAAGCTGTCAGTCGGCACTTCCGCTTGACCAACGTCCAATAGGCCCCCTAAAATGAAGTGTCTTTGATTTACTCACACACACAATCACACACAAAGAGAGAGACGGAACTCAATGTGAAACGTTGTCTGTGTGCCGCCCAATGACCAAAAGGAGGCAAAGTTTTGCACTTGAAACGCATTCAATTCGAGTGTGTGTGCGTTGTCTGTGTGAGTGTGTGTGCTTGAAGTGTGTGTGTTGGACATTTTGATTAGCTTTACGCCTGGACGTACGCCGGAAATGGCAAAACAACAAAAACGAGAAACAAAACATACAAGAAATACAAAAGTACTTGACTCTCGAGATATCCCTTAACACTTTCAAACACACGCCAGAAATACAAGATTTCTTAGAAAAACGAAACGATATTATAAAATATATCGATCGATAGATAAGTTAGATAAACCAAATGCACATCACTTAAAAACAATTAACAATTCCGAAATGGGAGATTTTTGATTTAACAAATATAAGTTATATTAAAGTAGAGTTAAAGGTATGACAAATACATATAATTTAGAAAATTATTTGGAATTAAATGGATAAATAATAAGCAACAAAAAACAATACCACAGAGTCAAATATTAAAATGCTCTTATCTAAAAGGAAGGACGGGATTTCGGGATAAACTCAATCCCATGTTAGAATTTTGTTGAAACCAGATTTTCTTAAACCAAGTACGAAATAACTGATTCAAGTACAATTTCTCAAATCTTTTGATGACGTCGATATTTAAAATATTTGCGGAGATCAAGCTTTATAAGAATTTGATCAGTAAACTTAAATAATATGGGCTTGTTTGACTATTTCAATGCTGAATAGTTTCCATTTAATCCGCATATTGGGTTATTTAAAAAATGTATGCTCAAATCAAGAATTTTATGTATTTGAAATAAGGATGCCTATTCAATTTTAGATTTTCCATGCTACTTTAATGCTTCAAAAGATATTAATGGATTCCTCTGGCTTCAAAATCTAAAGACTAATTAAATTTTATAGTGCTAAAAACAAAATATATGTATACGAGCCCCCTTCATTATTGACCTTATCAATTGATTTTTGACAAAGTTAAAGAATTTCGGTTTCTTAAGAAATAATAAGCACAATTCCATATTTTGATTTTGATAAACTAGGCTTGATTTACAGGGTATTTAAGGAGTAGTTTATGGTTGCCTCTTCGCAAGCCTAATACCAAAAATTTCAAATTTGATATATACGACTTTTGAAAGGCACTCGATAGCGTGTGCAGCAGGTGCATGCACAAGTCCTGTTTACGGGACGACAGGACGACAGGCTGCATTTGGGGGTAAACAGTTAGTCGACCCCTCCCCCCACAGCAGCCCCTACTCAAGCATCACAATTTGGCAAAAAAAACAACAATAAATATCGTTTCCATACACACACACACGCACACATACGCATCACACACACACACACACACACACACAAACACATACAACTCACGTTGCGAATCAAATTGCTTAGCATACTTTACGGCTTCAATTGGCAATTGGCAGCCTTTGAATTTCGTTTCCCCGGCACCTTTTGGCTCGACATGCCATTGGCAAGTCGCTTGACATGGCCCAGAGAGTACGGAAAGGGGAGGAGGAAGACAAGGAGGAGGAAGGTGGTTACCGGTGTTCTGAGTCTGGCGCCTACCTGGCAGCTGACAACTTGGCAAGAGTTTTTCTGTTGGATTTCCTTCTTTTTTTTTGGGTGCAAGTGGCATGTTGCGGCTAAACGGCTTTAAAGGCAAACCGTTCAGCGAGGGGAGTACCTAAAATTGCGGAAGATGTCAAAAAGAAACCAAATATTCAATATACAATTAATATAAATTTGATCAAGTTTGCAAGGAATCGACGAACAAAATTTAGAATATTGATCAAGTAATAAAATATATTAGAAAAAAAACAACAAAAAATAAAAAACAATTTTGTTGAAAAGAGTTAGAAATAAAATCAATATAAGTAAATATAAATGAGATTTATTTATTTATTTATTTGAAATTGTTGGCTTCTATCACTGCGGACGGCAGTCCGCGCTAGTGACGAAAGCAGCACGAAGGGTGCGAAGGCGACTAGCATATATACACAGGAAAAATGGAAAATTTGCTATGACAGTCCGATCAGGTCGAGTTATATACCGATCGAAAGGTATTAACTTAACTTACAAATGTGCATACTAAGACTTTTAGAAACTCACATGGTTCGCGAGATAAACAGGTGTTAGTGGGAGGGGAAAATTTTAATTTAATGGAGCAAATGGGGCCGTTGGAGCCTTTTCGATTTTTTGTTTTAATTTTTTACTATTCTAATCAAAAATAGATCATCAAAATCCGATCACTGGTTCAGAAGATAATTAATTTTGAAATTTTTGGTGCCCCTTTCAAAACGAGATGAAAAGTCAGTCTGTTTGTTTGTTTGTTTGTCTGTTTGTTTGGATCAAATCGTAAATTTAGCTTAAAAGTTTGAATGAGGACTTGTTCCCGATCAAAAATCTAGAAACGTTTGTTCTACGACTTTTTCGAAAAAAAGCTAGTTTAGCGGGAAATCGCTAAAAACCGTTAAAATTAAAACCCCTATAGCATCCAAACGATATGAGCTACAGACGTGATCTATGTATCGTTGGAAAGGTATTTTGAAGGGCTTTTAGGCAAACCTTCAAACTTTTTTTCTAAAGTGCATAGGTAAAAATCAACAGGTGAAATAAGATATTTTGTCCCAGATTTTGGCGGTTTTTGAGAAAACGCTGCCTACGATTTTTTTTAATTTGCAATGTGTTTGAGCTTGTAAAATTTCGCGTTTTTTAATATATCATTCATAAATTTATGTTAATTGGTTTGGAAGATATAACCTATTAACTGAATATATACGTTTTACTTTGAATTGAAATAGGACAGCAGCAGCAAAGTGTCATAGCAGCCAGAGTTTGAGAGTGCTACTAGCTTTTGCGCTTGGCATGTGTGTTTTAAGGGAACCAGTGTTGGCAGACAGTTTGTTTTAGCTTGTACAAAAAATAAACAAAGTTGATAGAATGAAATTTCAAAATTTCTGATATCTTTTTCAAAAATTTCTGATATCTTATAAAAAAAACCTCTTTACGAGGTAAAAGTCTAGTGACGAAAACAGTTATATGCCCCAAAATTTCTGATATCCAATTTTGTGACGAATAATATTAAGTTTGACATAAAAATTATTTTAAAAAAAATTTTTGCATTCGGCACTGCGCAAAACATTGAGTTTTATTTGGTATGAAGAATTGAGACATTTTGGCGCAATGTGCCGAGTGCCAAAATTTTTTTGAAAATAATTTTTATGTCAAACTTAATATTATTCGTCACAAAATTGGATATCAGAAATTTTGGGGCATATAACTGTTTTCGTCACTAGACTTTTACCTCGTAAAGAGGTTTTTTTTATAAGATTTACAAAATACAGGCCAACAGAGGTTTATGAGCCATGGCTGCTGAGCCATTCGGCTGGGAAATGAAATTAGAATTCAAGAAGTTGTTATATCTTAATTATAAAAACATTCTGATATAAAGAAAAAATGAACTGAATAAACCATAATGATGTTAAACATAATTCTATTTAAAAGAGGAGAATATTATTTTGTAGAAATATATATAAAATATTTAATATTACAGAAAAAAATATAAAATAATCAAATAAAATATAATATATCAAATTATTTCACTTAGATTATTTTTTAATGCGATCATTTCTAGTATTGAATGATTTCTAATACGATGGAGAATTAGCTCCTAAATTTTAATGTGTTCATTCTAATATTTGATGACTTCTAACATAATTTAGAACTTAGTCCCAAAATTTTCTTATTAACTAGCAATAATAACTGCTTATTTGATGATTTTTTCTATGCACATCTTTTCGTTATATCTTGATAAAGGACTGCTGAGTCTCTGAATATCTTAAGGATCAGGCAAATGCCAGTCCGTATCTGGAAAAGTGCTCAGTCAAGCAATTTAAATAGTCTTCATTTTCAAAAAATTGCCTTATCATTGACCCGTTGAAAGCCTTTTGTAATTCAACATAAATAGTGTGGCATGAACAGCAACAAATGAAATATTGTACACTTGTAAACAATTTTAAAATTACCATTCGATTGACCCTCGCCGGTCTGAATGCCGTCAGTCTGAATTGCAGTTGCTGTTTAACTTCCGCCTACAACAGCAACAAAACCCACACACACTGCGTCAGTTTTGATTGAAATATTGACGGCAATTTTAGCATAGTTTGACGATTAGTTTAGTAGTAGTAGTTTTCACCCAGCACCTGAACCACCTGAGCTACAGGCACCACCCGCTAAACAAGCTCAAATTCAGACTGGAATGTGTCTCAGGTGCAATGTGGTGAAAAGTTTAAAGAGTGCACAACTCAATTGTCTGGCTCTGACTCTGACTCCGACTCTGGAAACAGCTTATGACAGCTTGCCTTATTATAGCTGTCAGGGTTGTCAGGTTATTAGAGAACCTTTCTCCGTTCTCCTACCCCGTACTAATATCTTCATAAGGCTGCCAACTCATCGAGGCCCATGAATTGTTCGCTTTGTTCTCCTTCTTTGACTTTAAGCGCTTTTCTATTTCTATTTGTTTTTCTTTTTGCTTTTTCCACATTTTTTCTGTTGTTTTTGTTTTTCTGTTTTCAGGCCTTTTTGACAGAATGACAGCTCAGGTGTAAAATAGTTTGCCACGTCAGTTGGCAGCGCCGCATTTTCTATTTTGTATTTGCTTTACTTTTCTTTTCATTTTTGTCCACATTTGTGTTTCTTTTATTGATTTCTTAACACTTTTGGCCTAGCGCATTTCTTCATAAATGTCAGAAAACACTTTGATGTCTTGACTTTAAGACTACCACCTCCCACACACACACACACACACATACTCACACCTCTGAGCTCTTAAGAATTTTCTTGCCTTTTGTTCATATCTCCTTCTTTTTGGTCAAATGTGGTGTACATTTTTTGTCAAGTCACGGCTTTTAAGCCTGGTCTCTGTCTTAGGCCCAGGGTTCCAGTTAGGGATCGTTGTAGGTGTCGGGATTTGTATATTTTTACAAATCATTGCGTCTAATTGTTTTGGGACATAGCATCCAGACATTTGAAATCCTTGAACTAAAGGTCAGCAATTGTGCCAAGGTTGTTTCACCTCCATCTTCACAAATTTCTTCAAGTCTCTTCTATTTTTAACTCAGCTCAATTCAGACAGTCGATAGACAAAGCAGCAAACTAGAAACTTTGACTAAAAAAATATTTTTAAATTCAAAACAAGTCTTAAAAGTTTCGGCTACTAACAGAAAAGTTTGTTTGAAAAGGTCACACTGAAAATACTGAAACAAACATACAGATTTGGAATAAAAATAAGATATAATAGCAAAAAATTGATTTAAAATGATAACGATGTTGTTTTAAAAAAATTGAGTTTTATTTTGAGCAAAAATTTAAAATTATTTCTGAGTTTTATTTTTTTTTTTTTTCTCAAAATTAATCATTATCATTGAAAAAAATCTTTGATATATCATTACTGCGTGATTTTTATAATGTAATTTATAATGATTACTGTCTACGAATTTTAAAGTCAAGTTAAGAAAAAAATTTCTTCTTCTTTTATACATTTTACAATAAGTATTATTATTTTAGCTAGATTATGAAACATTAAAATAAAATAGAAAAAAATAGCAAATCTTTTTTTAAACAAGTTTGTAAAATGCAGAAAATACATAAAAAATATAAATCAAATTATGAAAACTCTACTATAATTTTCAGGATATAAAAAATGGTAAAAATAGTACAAAAATGCATAAAAATAGACAACTTTGAATAATGATTATTGATTACGCTTTTCATTGATAAAACTTTACAGACTAATCCATTGGCAAATGATATATGTACATATATAAATAATTACGAATCTCATGCAAAGTTATCAAATCGAAGAATTTAACAAACTTAAGTGGAACAAAGATAAATAGCTTGGCCGATTTCCCAGCACTCACACTCCATTTATTGTTTGTTGTTTTCACTCTCTGTCTCTCTCTCTCACTCTTTTCTTTACACTTATTATTATTTTTATCCATATTTCAATTTTTCATTGATAATGTTTCTTTCTTTTTATTAAGTCAACGCATTGATATGAGTTTTTGTTATTGTTTTTCTTTTGAAAACAATTTGAAATATTTTGTGTTTGTCTTGGAATTTCAAGTTCCTAAGCTTTTTGGCGCTGCAACTTTTGACAGCTTTTGATTGAATGTTTGGCAACGACGTCGACGGGGATTACCCGAATGTGTGTACAGTTATCTCTGCCAAGGGGACGGGGAACGACCCAGACAGAACCAAAGTTAAAGTTGGCCCTAATTGCTGAAAAAGGTGGGAAACTTACTTTGTATTCTTTTAAATATTTTGTTTGAAATAATACAAATATTTATACCAAAGAAATAAGTGAATTTACTTGAAATATTTTGTCATAAGCGTAAACACTTAAAAAATTAACTTGTAATTTAAAATAAATTAAATAAAACTCCACTCGAGAGTCCCCTATAAAGAGCAAAATGCTTATCAACAGGCAACAGCTTAAACTTCAGCGCGCTCTTCGTTCTCGCTCTCTTCGTCGCAGAGCATGTGCCGTATGCCAAAACATTCCGTCTTATACGCAATGCTTTGGCATTGGAACATGTGAGAAGTGGCGAGCATGAAGAGCGACGTGCTTCTAATAAGAGCACAAGTTGTGCTCTCTTTGGCTGCTGTGCTCAATTTGAAGTTAACACAATGTAACGTTAAGTTGTTTGTTTTTGTGTGGGGGCGCTAAATGTAATCAATAATATTAAATATTTAATGTGGCAGGTAGAAAAATTTACAAAATATTAGCTGAAATGCCTTAAAAAGCTTGAAAAAATTTATATTACAATTTGAATAATGTAAGTAAATTTTTATAATTTTTTAAATAATATTAAAATTATAAACATTGTAATAAATATAAACAAATGGCAAAAGCTACCTGTGCAGTGGCACTGGCACCTGCAGTGCTCTGTCTCACTTGGCATCCACAACATGAGTATGCGTTCCACATGGAGTCCACTTGAAATAACTCTGGCTCTCTTCGGCTCTTTCTCTCTCTCTGCAGCCTTCGTTGAGTTGCGCGCTGCTGATGAGCTAACCAACGGTAAAAAGAGTCGCAGTCCACACACAGGTGCACGTCCGTTAACTCCCTCGCTGTTCGGCACCTACGCACACAAACGCAACCCAGAATATTACATGAATTTGCTCAGCTCCTCGGTATGCCTGTTTCGCTCTCTTTCTCTGTCGGTCGGTTGGTCGCTCTCTTGGTGGCAGGAAACGTCGCAAGGAAATGGCAAAATGTTCTACGTCCATTCGGTTCGCATGTATAGTGTATGCATGTAATTGTGTGTGTGTGTGTGTGTGTGTGTGTATGTGGATGACATTGCGGCGCTCGTTGGGGCAGCGCCAGTTGTCGGCTTACGGTAGTCGTTGCGAAACTTTTGCTGGAGTAACGTGTCGCGCAATTGAAATTGGCGGCGTTTTCATCGTCCAGCGTCAGCTTCGTCGTCGTCGTCGTCGTCGTCGTCGTTGTCGTCGTCGACGTCTTCGTCTTCATTTTACGTATTCGCGAGTGGGTGTGTGTGTGTGTGTGAGTGTATTTGGATAAACGTGTGTGTGAGTGGGGCTGCCAATTAGTGTGTTACATTCGTGCAACAGTCTCGTTTACGTGTGTGTGTGTGTGTCTGTGTGTGAGTGCCCCATGCTGCATGCGTGTGCGTGGGGCGCCGCCGTTGTCGTTGTCGCTGCCGCAAGAGCAACACAAATTTATTAAAAATTAATTGCAACATATTTGCAAATATTCCGGAATCATTAAAAGCACTTTTGCCAGGTAAGCTTAACCCAAACAAATTAAGATACTTGTGGCAAGAAAAAAAAAAGAAAAATAATTCTAAAAACTTGTAACGAGTTTTTAATTCACTTTGTCTGCCCCATGTCGCGTGGCGTAGTGAACTTGCAACTTAAGTTTCTGTTGCCTTTTCCAGTGGCATCGAAAACTTTATCTAAATTCAATTTTGACCGGGCCCTTGAATTTGCCACCCGGGGGAATGAGACGCAAACCCGCAACGCACGTTTAAGGCCATTTAACCGAATTAGATAAGTTAAACGATGTCTAATGTCAATTTCATTATGTGAAAATAAAACTCGTGGGTGTAGACTTTACCCCTTATACCCTGTACTTACTCAAAATGGGGCATCAACGTTAACTCCGGCTTTGAAATTAGTTGTTGGCTCGAATCTTGATACAATTTCATGTAAAATTTATTTAATTTTTTCAATTTTTTTTTCAATGTTTCTTTAAAGTCACTTAGTAAAAGTGTTATTATTTTCTTCAATAGTAATAATTATAATCTGACTTAAGATAAATTTTTGTTACCAATATTTTTACTGTTTAAATAAATATCAAAAAATAAAATTAAAAATAGTTTATATAAATAATTTACTTACAGGGTATTTCCCAGTCGAGCAGTTTGATTTGTTCAATTTGTTTTATTCGCAATTAAAACTCTGGACGAGATTAAAGCGAAAGTTGAGATAAAAACTTCAAATAAATTTCGACTAATTTGAAAAAAGATGGGTTAATGTCATAGTATAGGAATATGGTAACCTTAAATTTAAAGATACTTTTGTATTTATCTTTTTCATCTTGCGATAAGTATTTAAATAAATCAATTTTTATTAATTCCATAACTTTAAATGTAAAGACTAATAAATTGATTAACAGTTTTTTTTTGTGTAGATTACAACAAAACAAGGGAAACTTTGAGTTATTTTATACTTATAGTAGTTAATCCGAATACCTTTGGAGTAAACGAGCTCTATTCAAGTTGTTGTTCCCTAAATTTAACCTTCAGATCATGCTAATTGATGGCTTAAAAACTTTGACAAATATGACGAAACTATTGACCAAATGAAATGAGCGTGAAAATTTCAATGGAAAAAACTGTTGTGAATATTGATGAGGTTTGGGGATGAGGTTGAGGAAAATGCGAGGGTAGCGTGGGAACGTATCAAAATGTGAATAGAAAAACGCGACAAGGTCAAAGAGACACGCCCCAAAACGGACATGAAGTGAAGTGAAATGAAATGCATTTGGTTTTAATTAAAAGAGCAAAAGTGACTTTTGAAATGGTCGAGAGATAAAACTGCAATAACTATAAAGAGCAGTTTAAACTGGGGCCAAACTGAATGACGATCGATGGGTGGCGTTGATGTTGTTGCCATTGGAATTGGTATTGCTATCGTATTCGTATCTAGGACTGCGATTCGGGTCGGACACGCGTCAATTTGTTAAGCGGGTCACGTAGTTAGCCCCTCCTGCTCCCTCCTGCCACTTGGCCAACTGGCACAGGCCTCTTCTGCTCTGCTCTGCTCTGTTCTGTGTGTTGTCATCAACACAAGAATAAAAATCGAAAATTAAACTCAATGAAAATGGCAACAACTTTTGTGGCACGCAAATCGATATCAATAAAGTTGCATTTTTTATACTCGTCAGTCGTTTTGTCGCTTTATGGGAAATATCTTTAAGGGCTACTCCACACGTAAGCCCTGCCAAATGACGCAACAAATTAAATGTCAATAATTTAAAATAATTAACGAAACACAAATCCCAGTGCCAAATGATCTTTAAAGTATTTTTATAGCTTTTTAATCCAATTAAATCGCCATAAATGTGCAAAGTCAAATAAATAAAAGTAAATCAATAAAAAATAAAAATGAAAATAAAAATTTGACTCACTTTAAAGTCAGACAATAGAGGCAAAAGAACCGCCACGAGATGATGTAAACGAAATCCATAAATATTCTCATAAGACAAAACAAACGCACAACAAAGTTGACAATGGGTTGGTCAAGGTTGAACGCGGGGTGGAGAAGGGAAAGGGAAGGGAAAGGAAATGGAAAGGGAAAGGGAAGGGAAAAGAGGGTTGGGTGTGGTGCAACTGCACTACTTTTTTATTGTCAAAGGGTTAATGAGTGCATGCGTCTGACATGAAAGGGTTTTCACAGGAGACACATACAGAGAGTGTGAGAGAGAGAGAGAGAGAGATACAGAGAGAGAGAGAGAGAGAAGCGGAAGGAGAGATCGTTGCACTAATGACCTGCATTTTGCATGTGAGCAACGAGCCGTTGTCAATGGGTTAAAATATGTACATATCTATGCATATGTATGCTATCAGTGAAGGGGTTCAGAGCCAGGAAAAAGAAGAGTTAAACACTCAGAGTCCGTCAAGTATCATTCATGTGTTCTATATAAGCCAGCAGACTCAATATACTGTCATTTTGTGCTTAAATTATTAAACTATTTGGAAGTTATAAATGTTTAAATCTATCTACTATCAATATTCTTACGTGCTGTTCGAAAATAAAATTAAAATCAATCTATAGTGTTACTTAAAGTAAAAAAAGTTGCCAAAAGTCTTAACCCTCCAGTGTCCACGGCCACCTCTGGATGGCATGAATTCAATGCACGCTTATTAAGATAACAATAACTTTTTCTTTTTGTGTTCTGCCTGATTTGGGGAATCCCAAACAATTTTTCATTGCTTTTGCAACACATGCTAATGGAATGGATGTTGGAACAAATTAATTGTTTTGCAACAAGTGCGATTTTCCAAAAAAAATCTAATAATAATAAAATCTGATAATCATATTTAGAAGGTAAGACTTGAGTAAATTGCAAGAAGGAACATTTCTTAAACAACTTAAAGAATATGCGTATATTGATTTCAAGCCGTCCAGAGACGATCTTGGGCACTGGAGGGTTAACTTGTGCATTTCTCAGTTAAAACATGAGCTAACAATAGGTTTTTAAATTTAAATTGCTTCAGGTCAGTAAAGTTTGTATCAGCCATGTCAAAACATTATTATCATGACTTTATTGACAACAGAACCCAAATGCAAGAACTTTGAAGGATTTAACAAATTGTGTATCTCTCTTACCAAGTGAGCTTTTCAAATGAGATTTCAGTGCGAGCTTATGACCTGAGGAATACCCTGTAGTTTGATTGTAATCATCTTAGTTTTTAGATTTGTTCAAATATTTATAAGAATATGCTGCAATTGGGTGACAATTACATTGACACAACTGTTAGAATACCTTATAATACTTTTTATATCTTCTATTTCGCATCTTAGATTACTATCAAAAAGGCGATTGTATTTCATAACTTTTATGACTGTAAGAAAACCCTTCAAAAATTTGTTGTGATTAGTTTGATCATTTTATTTTCCATCTCTTCTGACTTCAATTTTATTTTGAAACAATATTGATTTTCATTTTTAATTTTACCTAATATTACAGTTGGAATACCCTACAATCGAATTGCCATGACATTGACTGTTGTGTGTGGTGCAGGGGGTCTTATCACCACATTCCCATCCGCATCCTTGTACTCCGCGCAGTCCTCCGAGTGCACATAGTCCATGCCGAGGGCTGCCATTAGCCGCGTCGAATACAGACTAGTGCAGCAGGTCGCCATCAGCTGATATCCCTTGGAGCGTGCCAAGTCCATCAGGGCGGTTACCAGACGTCGTCCCAGTCCCTGACGACGCACCGATGAATCCACGGTTAAAATGTTTAAGTATAGAGCCTTTGGGACGTCATATTTCTCGAATAATTGGGCGCGTCTCTCAACGCCGGTAATGAAATAGTGAACGTGCTCAATGAAACCCGTTGGTTTCTTCTCGTCGACCTTCATCCAATTCTCCTCCAAATGGTTGGGAAGCAATTCTTCGGCATACGCCACGCCCACAATGCGATCTCCATCGTCAGGATCGATGGCGGCCAAAGAGAGTCCTTGCTGTAGGATCGCTAGACGAGCCTCCCTCCTCTCCGGCGTGTCGGGGCTCCTCTCATGATCTCCGGGAGTCAGCAGAAGCGGCTCATGGCCGTGGAAATGTTGGCCAAGAAACCGAATGAACTCGTCGACATCATCCGCTTTCAATTCCCGTATAATCGTCGTCATGATTCGAGCGTCGACAATGAACTGAAACCAGTTAGTTTTAGTCCATGCGAAACTTATCAAGCGAGAACTTATCGAGAGAGTTTATCAAGAGAGCCGATGTCACTGAACTCGACTGTTCTCTGTTGTGCAATAATACTAAAACGAATTGTTGTTGCTTTTAATTGTATTGAGTTTGCTAATCAACACGGTTTGTAAGAATCTTTAAAGCTTATACACTCAGAAAAATTGGACTACTTGAATTGAGCTTGTTCGCAAATGAATTTAAACACTTTTGTTCTTAACATTTTAATTATAAATTAATCTCTTGAAATAACTGAATATCGAACATTGCTTATTATTTAGTAGTATGTAATTTCCATATTTTTATATATTTATTATTTATTTTCAATTTAATGAGTTTTTTTAAGGTTAAAACCAAATTAAATCGTTTCTACTTGAATATCTCTTGCTTAAATAGGGAAATCTTGCATTTTTTTCTGAGTGTACAAGATGCAAGTCTGTTGATATTGGCTTTAGTTTGACAGATAACAATTATTTTATTTTTGATCTCAGTCAACAATCCAATGACCCACTACACGTGTTAACATACTTCATTTCTACATATCTAATCACTTTAAAGGTTTATCAAAAAATAGTTTCTTGAATATATTCTTTATTTAAAAAATGAACAATTTGTGTTTAATATTTTGTTAATGATTGAGCACAATAAAATTAATTGATATGTGTAGATTTCACAATTTAATTGCCAACACACGTATATGGGTATGAGGAGCTGGTAGTCTGATAACCACTTGGCCATTGGCATCCTTGTGATCTGCGTAAACTTCGGAGTAAATGCACTCCATTCCCATTGCTTGCTTCTGTCGTGCTGAGTAAAAGCTGGTGCAGGTTGCCGACATCAGGGAGAATCCCTTGGATCGACCCACCTCCATTAGGGCGGCGGCCAATCGAGTTCCCAGACCTTTTCCTCTTATTGAGGCAGCCACATTGGTTATGCAGGAGTAGAGCAACTTGGAGACTCCGTAATGCTCAAACACATTCGCCTTTAGTTCAACTTGGGACACGAACAACATAATGGGCTTTAGAAAGCACTGATCTCTCTCAATGTTCTTTCTGTGTTGTTCCGCCAGATCGCTCGAAACTGAAGTTCCGGCTAGTACCAGACCTAAAATACGTTCCGGCTCCTCCTCATCAATGGCCACCAAGCAGGTGCCCTCTTTTATCATCGAGATGTGATAGGCTTCAAAGCATTCCTGAAAGCGAGTCGCTGCATCCTCTCCAGCGAATGCGCAAAGCGGCTCGTCATTGTAGAAATGCTCTTCCATGAATATTTTCACCTGTTCGTAGTCCTCCACCGTCATTGTTCGAATGAGAATGCCATCCTTGGATCCGAAACTCGTTGACATGCTGACTCTTAGGTTTTCTATAACGAAATGCTCAGTGTTTCGATCTCTGGCAACAACTTGTGTGCTTCGCAATACTCTTATCATATTACATTGGCTTAAATTATCATATCTTATCAGCCAGACATTATAGTAACATTAATTGTTCTTTAGCCCTTCACACCATCTTCAGTCGTTTCAACGATGATTGTTTGTCGGTTTTCTCATTATTATTAGTTTGTGGAATCTTTATTTATAAATAAAAGATTAGAAAAAAGTGACTAAAATGTTTTTTCCTAAATATATACAAATTAAATAACAAAAAACAAACATTTTAAAATAAAAATTTGTTGTCGTCAAGCTAAGTAATAATGCATAAACATACTTTATAAAGTTGACTAAATCTTCTTTTATCAAAAATTGAATATGAAAATAATACTACTCTCAGAAAGGGTATACAATTTAATTGATAAATTAATCATAGAGCTGAGACTTTTTTCGTTCAGTATAGTTAAAACTGTGCTATTTTGAAGTTGAGTCTCTATCCATCTTATCAGTTAACATACAAATTGCAGCATCTATTAAAGTTAATTTATTAAGCTCTTGTTATCAGTCAGTTAGCATAATACTATTTCATAATTGTCTCTACGTATGTGCTGAGTAACAATGATTTGATGAAAGCCACGAATCAGAGCTGCGGTTGTCTTGTCAATTAGCTTTACGAACTCAAACTTAACAGAAATATTCACAAAAGATTCCAACATCAATTGCTTATAGTTTGATAGCCAAAACTCGAACATGTGTGTGTGGTGCTGGTGGCTTGAACACCACTTGACCCTCAGAATCCTTGTAGTCCGCGTAGGCCTCCTCATATATGCACTCCATGCCCATGGACTCCTTCTGCCGCGCCGAATAGAAGCTGGTGCAATAGGCTGCCATCAGTGGAAACCCCTGGGATCGACCCAACTCCATCAGGGCAGCGGCTAATCGAGTTCCTAATCCCTTGCCTCGCATTGAGGCATCCACATTGGTCATGTGCGAATAGAGAAGCTTGGAGACCCCGAAACGCTCAAAGATATTCACTTTCCTCTCCACTTCGGAGAGGAAGACGGCAATACGTCCCCAGGAATGTTTCTCCATTTCGTCTGCTTCCTTACGATGTGTCTCCAGGTCACTAGGAACTTGAGACCCGGCCAGGACGAATCCTACAATGCGTCCTCCGTCGTTTTCATTGATCGCCAATAGACTCGTGCCCTGCTCTATCATCGAAATGTGATAATCGTTGTCCTCCTTCTCACAGCATTGTTGTACATCTTCCCCTGAATAGGCGCAAAGCGGTTCCCCGTTGTAGAAGTTCCCGCCCATAAAGACCTTCAGTGGCTCGTAATCCTCCAGCTTCATAATTCGGATAAGGATTCCATCCTTTGATCCGAAGTTCGTAGACATGTTGATTTGAACGATTTCACTAATAGAATGCGATGTGTTCCGATCTCAGGGCTCTATTTATATGGTCGGTTATCTGCGAGTACAAAATTTTCGTTTTCGACTTATCAATCAGTTTAGAGGCTAGTCATCTGAACTTTAGTGCTATGTACTTTTCCACTACATTAAAATCATTCGATTCTTAAGTCCGATCTTGCAATGTCCCAAGAAACCCTATGTGCTCGATAAGCTTTCAGATAAAGAATGGGGTTTCCACCAGATTCGCAAGATCGCGCACGTGTAACCTCAACATATATAAAGGCGCTATGTGATAGATAGGTAAAAACAGCTGACACCAATACTGGAATGCTTTGATGTACCGTTGTCTAATCAGTAGACCCTGCGCTTAAAATGTATAAAAGGTATATCGGGATTGTCAACAGGGAAATGCTTATAAAGTATATATATATACTATATCACAGTAGTATATATCAGAGATAGAAAAGATATGAGAAATCTTTATGCTACTACTCTTTATAAATGACTTCATATACATTTAACTGACTGTCTCTAAGTATAGTAATAAGTATAATTTCTCGGGGCATCTCGAAGTCGATCCCTCTGGACAAAAGCTTTCTATCTTGCAATTAAATTAATTGCTACCATAATTTTATTTTTCCAGAATAAATACAGGGTCTCTCATAGTTGAGCTTTCTCAACTGCAACCATTCCAACCCTTTTTATTACACATATTGAACCGACCCATTTAAAGTCACCCTATTGTTGCCAACCGTCAAGCATAATAAGCTATATTAAAAATCAGCGTTGACATACTTTGTAAATTTTTGGCACTCGCATGTTAACTTAAAATATTATATGATTTTTTCAATCGATTAAAATATGATATTTAATTGTTAACAATTTATTTAAAACATAATTAAAGTTGCGTCATAATTATCTACCATATGACTTCATTTTAAGATTAGATTGTCACGAAAACTTTGTAAGTGCTTCAGACTAGAGAGTATCATCTACATATCGTGTACCCGAAATAATCTGTATCGATCAACTGCTTAAGAATATATTCAGATATCAGTTGCTTACAGTTTAATAGCCAAGATACGCAATTGGGTATGAGGTGCTGGGGGATTAAAAACAACCTCTCCGTTGTCATCCTTGTAGTCTGCGAAGGCTTGGGAGTAAACACACTCCATTCCCAAGGCCTCCTTTTGTCGAGCCGAATAGAAACTGGTGCAGGAAGCCACCATCAGGGAGAATCCCTTGGCTCGACCCACCTCCATTAGGGCTGCAGCTAGACGGGATCCTATTCCCCTGCCTCGCATGGTGGCATCCACATGGGTAATGTGTGAAAATAATAGCTTGGAGACCCCGTAGCGCTCAAAGAGATTGGCTTTAAGTCTAGTCCCGCACAGAAACAAAATAATGTGTTGTTTCGGGGTATATTGTCCAGTTTCATTTGGAATTACGCTCCTGCGTTGTTTCTCAAGCTCACTCTGGTCTTGACCATGGCCGAAAACTAGTCCTACAATACGTCCGTTATCATTTTCATTGATGGCCACCAAGCAGGTTCCTTGCTCTATTAGCCCGACGTGGAAGTCATCGTATTTCTTTTGACGGGCTTCACAGATTTCCTGCGGTTCCTTGTCAATTGAAGACACAAGTGGTTCTTCTCTATAGACATTTCTATCGATCTGTTTGTAGTCCTCCACAGTCATGGTCCGAATAAGAATGCCACCCTTTGAGCCGAAATTTAAAGACATGCTAAACTTTTGGTAGCTATTCTCGAAATGCGGTGTGCAAATTTTCAGGCATCACTATTTAAATGGTTCGTTCTCTTTTTTAACCAGCCACTTCACTATCAGATCACATAAACTTTTTAGTTTTTATTGCTTTGCTTAGCTCATCTTATAAGCCAGCCAGCATAATTACGGTCGAAAATAGTCAGCTTTCACTTGTCCGCTTCGTGTTTTTGCCAAAAACAGAGGTGCCAAATCTTGCTTATCACAGATCACTTTAAATAAAGAACTTTAAATAAAAAAACAACTGGTGATGGCACTATCGCATCTTTACTTTCTTATGGCTGTGCAAGATTATTTTTAGACCCCGTTCTTAAAAAAAAATTAAAGGCTAAATTTAGTTTGTCACAAAAAAAAGTGATTAACTGGCATAACGAAGCCTGGCTAACCAAATAAAGTATATACATAAGTATGTTGTTGATCTGTAGTATGTCTGTCTGTATGAGCGCCTAGATAATAGAGACTACATATTATATAAGAGCTGGAGACTCCAAACATGGCATAAATTGAATTTTTTATATCTAAATTATAAGGACAATATTAAAGAGAGAGGCAAAATTGTTATGTAGATTTATCTATATTGCAAACAGATGAAGTTTGCTTTAGAGTTGACCACTGCAAATTCTGTCCAGGTATCGCAGAAAAATATTGATTGTAATTGTTACTAATTTTCGCTTTTCAAACAAATTTTAAATACCGCCATAGAACAAAGATCTAGTTCATAGTCATAAAAATACCACTTTTTATCAACATAATTGAATTTAAGATTAAAAATTTAGACAACTATTTAACAAACAACGCTTACAATTTGATAACCATGATGCGTAGATGGGTATGAGGTGCTGGTGGCTTGAACACCACTTTGCCATTGGCATCCTTGTAATCCGCATAGGCCTCCTCATATATACACTCCATGCCCAGAGCTTGCTTTTGTCGTGCCGAATAGAAGCTGGAACAATAGGCAATCATCATGGGGAAGCCCTTGGACCTGCCGACCTCCATTAGAGCGGCAGCGAGCCGTGCCCCAAGGCCCTTGCCCCGCATGGAGGCATCCACATTGGTAATGTGCGAGTATAAGAGTTTGGAGACTCCGTAACGTTCAAAGATATTCACTTTCCTCTCAACTTTGGACAGGAAGACGGCAATACGACCCCAGGTGTTTGGTTCCATTTCATCGGCTTCCTTTCGGTGTTTCTCCAGATCGCTGGGCACTTGACATCCAGCTAAAACCAGTCCCACAATGCGTCCTCCATCGTTCTCGTTAGTGGCCAATAGACAGGTGCCCTGCTCTATCATCGAGATGTGATATTCATCGTTCTCTTTCTCGTAGCACTTCTGAACATCTTCCCCCGAAGAGGCGCAGAGCGGTTCTCCATTGTAGAAGTTTCCTCCCATGAAGATTTTCACCTGCTCGTAGTCCTCCACAGTCATTATCCGTATGCGAATGCCATTCTTTAAGCCCAATTCCGTGGACATGTTGAGTTGCATTTTTGTACACTTGCAATGCGAGTTACACCGTCAACTGACCACTATTTATATGTCTGCTTATCTGGTGCAGTTAACAGTTGTCTTATCATTTTAAACGAGCGAATTTCTATTACAATTGCGATTAGTTTGTTTGCCCATCTTATCAGTCAGCTTGTAAATTGACACAAGTAAAATGTTGCAGTTCGATTGACTTATACTTTTATACTTTTCCATTTAGTAAATACTGAGTAAATACTATTAATACTTTTGTTGAAAGCAATACAATTCAACTGTTTGTCACGTTTTGTAAGATTAATTATTGCATTAACAAATCATTTTATAGTCCTATTATTTAATGGTTTTAATAGTTGTCAATAATCATTTTGTCAATGTCATTAATCTTTGATTTGCCATTCAAATACTTGCCGGTTCATTTGCTGAGATACTTTTAATATTTTTTTAGCCCGGGTATGTTGTAGTCGTGAAGTAGACTGTATTGTTATTATTAGCTTAGAATTATTTTGTGTTCGTCATTGTGATAATCAGTCAGCGAATTTACTGATACTTGAAAGTGACGTACTTCAATTGAAAATCTTGCGAATGACATGCGATGACCGTACTTCTTCCTTATAATATCAGTATCTTAGCAAATTGTATCAGTTAAGAGTTTTCAACTGCAAGATAGACTATTATTAATATTAATTATCTATATAATTCAGAGAGTGTTTGATTACGAGTATCAGGAATATATCTGCTGTAGTAATTTAATTTAATTAAATTTATAAATTTATCTTCGCACGTGCAATCATATCTCCAAGAAAGTGTTTTCTACTTAATGATAGCAGGTTTTACGATTGTCAAAATACTTCAATATTCATAGAATTTAAATTGTGTTTAAATTTGAGATAAAAACTTTGCTCTGATATTATTTATTTTGTAGTTAAAAGTATAATAAATAATGAAATCTTTCAATACATTCAAAGGGCTTTGGATACAATATGTTACCCTGGAATTAATCATACATAAACAGTTCTTATCAATGATTTAAGCTTTATAGCATACCCTGCGAATTAAATGTTTCTCAAAGCATTCGATGCCTCGCTCTCTCTCTCTCTCTCTCTATCTCTCGCTCTTTGTAGACCACAAGCAAAAATGAGAAACACTTTAAGCAGTCACAATTTCAGACAGAGGAACAGATAACTGAAAACTGAGATGGGGGAGGGACGAACTGCAGGGTAGTGGTAGAGGGCCAGTCTGTTTGGTCTGAATGGTCTGCATGCTAGCAAATTCCCAAACTGGCCAAAACCAACATAATTTACATGTCTGCTGGATAAGTTCGACATAGAGAGAAATGAAATGAGGAGGGAATGGGGGAGTGGAACAGAGTCCAGTCTGGACTGTCTGGACCATTTGAACAGTCTGTTGGCCATGTTAAACCAGACTAGTTACAGTTGTTGTTGTTGTTGTTGTTGTTGTTGTTCTTGTCATAGATGTTGGTGTTGCGGCTGTTGCGCCAACTCGTGTTCGGAGTCAGGTGCTTTAAAGTTAAGTCTTCAATTTGGCTTGGACGCAAGTTTATCAAAGTTAATCAAAAATGTTCCGATCAGGTCGTTATTTTTGAAGGATTTGCATGTCGCGTTGATTGAAATAAATTGTGTGCGTGCTCTAAATTAATTTTTATGAGCTATTTTACATTGTTTTCAACTAATATGCGAGTATTCGTAGTTCAAGCGAAAGCCACAGGCATGAACAGCTGTTGAGGCTACTTTTGCCACATTGGAGTGGGCGTGGCCACGCCCAGCTGTAGCACAGTGTTGCATACTTTTAGGTGGCATGCAACGACACAAAATATTTGCACAAATATTTGCACAAGTGCATTTTTGATTTATGCTCGTGCAACGTGACCCAAATTTTTCAGGTTACTAACTAATTAAAAGTGAAAAGTTGACAACATTTTCTGGTTCAACTTTTCATTTTGTTATTTTTATAAATGTTTTAGTTGTTGTTTTTATAGAACTATGATTTATGGCGCACATTTGCCGAATAAAGTTGCGACCGCTGCGCAGAAATTAATGAAAATTCAATCAAAGTTCGCGTCAACCAACAGTTGTGTGTGTGTGTGAGTGTGTGTGGTGAGGAAGCCTTAAATGGCAACTTGCAACATATGATGTGACTGCCTCAGCGACCTCGAATGCCCCCCACCACTCGCTGTGTTATTCTCCGGCTGACCCTAATGAAGATTAATTTAAAACAAGTGCTGCCCGGTGCCAAGCCCTCGCTCTGTCCCTCTCTGTCTTACTCCATCTGTTAAAAAACAAAGAATAAAAGAATACTGAAAATAAACTTTTCTCTTCATGACACACAATGAGATGAAGACGATGACAACAATGCCTTCTGCGCTGAGGGCACTCACAGAAATAAAGAAACAATTTAATCATATCATTTTCATTGGCTTAGATTTACAAAGCGATATGGAACCAAAAGAGACCCAAAAACCAATATTTAAGCACGTGGTCTAGGCTAAAAAATACCTAGAATGTGCTACTACTTGTAGAAATAGAAACATGAAAAAGTCTCAAATAATACTTATGTTTCTGAAATAATATGTTGCACTGTGTGTGATAATTCTATTGAGAATGTAGATTGACATCAATTTTCAAATGAAAATATTAGAAATTTTCAATTTGTATTTGCATTTAATTTTTACTAATAATCATGATGAAATTTATACAATTGTGTATGATAGTTTTCACATATTACTACAATTATTTAAAAATATTTTCTTATTGTATAAGATTATTATCTCAAACTGATTTTTATAAATAAAATTTTTTTAAATTATACTTTTCAAAATATACAAATTTAATCTCTTTGTTTCAACTTGAAATTCCATAGTATCCATCCGAATTGTTGTAGCTCATGACAACCTGCATTCAACTTTGAACTTTACGCAGTGGAACTAAATATAGAATTTGTATCTGGCAAATGTCCCAAATAGCTTGCCACTTGATTTCTGATGATATCTGGGCTAATTAATTTATTAAACAGTTTTCATATGCGCCACGGGAGCTGACCAGGAGGTAACCTAGCTCATGGGTTTCAAAATCTTCGCTTGACTCTCCATTGTTTAGCCGAGCATAGATCTCGGCCAGGGGGTCCCGCTAATTTGAGCTACGTTAATTAGTGGATGAAAGAAGAAGAAGAAGAAGAAGAAGAGAAAACGAATCAAATAAACCTATTGAAAATGAACAGAATGGGAACCGAGGGGTCATCAGAGTTGATGCTTAACTGCCTACACAATGTGTAACGCATTTCGAGTATTATAATTTCAGCTGCCTACTGCCTAACTAAACTAAACTAAATTCAATTCAATTCAATTCGTTTATCTGATTTTCTTTCAAGTGGTCAGTCGAAATGTCGGCTACGTTTCGCTTCGTTTAATATTTTCCTCTCGCTTTTTTCTCTATCTCTCTTTTTACGTATGAATATTCTTACCAAATCTTGCTAGCCGTGTGGGGTATTATTAATGTTTATTCATTTGCTTTTTCTCTTTTTCAATCAACATCTTTCTTGCTACGCCGTTTGTTTATTTACTTTGCATTTTTTAGGCATTATTTTCAAATGAATTAAAGTGGCAAATTAAAATGATAAACGGGGGGTTGCACAATGTAATAATTTACTAAATTATACACAGTTCGTATCTTATATTGTGTAAATAATTAATATTAAGTGATTTTTCAAAAGTCTTGTTTGCGTTCTGCCTTACTTTATTTAAAAAATGTTGAATAAAAAAGTATACTATTATCAAAATTGACCGCAAATTTGAAATAGTGGTTTCTTATCTGTTAAAAATAAATAACTTGGAAGATGCATTAAAATTTAAATTTTATTAAAAAAATTATAGTTTGATAATTCTTTTAGGAGAAAAATTTAATTTTATTGAACTCTTCATGTAATTTATAAACAGAATTTTTATCGTTTAACTAGTTCTTATTGTGAAAGTTCAACAATTTTTTTTTACGTCTTTGCCTTTTATTTGATTTATTTCCTTTCTGTTCAAGGTTTCAAGTATGTATAATCAATAATATTTTCAAGGCTAGTTAAGTGAGTGTGTCCTCTCTTTAGGCATTCATCCATAAATCCAACCTCAGTATTTCCATTTTGCTCTTTTTGATATTCTCATAAAAAGAGTAACTACTCGTAGAAGACAGAGAATAATAAAATGCTGCGCAGCCCCAACTCCAAGTTGCATATAAATTTGTAAATCGATTTTGAAAACTAACAAAACAAACTTGCCAAAATAAAAAGAGAGGACAGACGAAGGCAAAACCGAAAAGATATTAATAAACAGAAATGATTTATGTGTCTGCAGTCGACATGGCGAGCAGAGGACTGAGAATTAAGGACAGATGTTTGAGGCTTGAGTACTGGTAACTGAGAACTGGGAACTGAGAACTGGAAACTGGGAACTGAGCAACGAGAAGTCGGCCTGAGAACTCGGTCCAGCAAAGTCTGCATTGCTGTGGTCAGTAACAAAACTGTAGCAGTTGTTATCTCAGCCCGTTAATCTAATCAATTGAACTGACTTCAAGAACAAACAGAACAGCACCCTCATAAACTGTGCTCCGTGGCGCCTGCGCAACAGGTACTCGAATAAAACCCAAAAGGAGAGAACTATTGTATAAGGTTTTCAGCACTTGCCCGTGACCCTCCTCTTTCTCTTCTCGCCAGAAACCTCCTGGGTCTGTGCTGCAAATCTTGAGGCAATGTTCGGGCGTGTGCATGACAAATGTTTTTTGATTTATTAACAGTTTCAAGTGGACGCAACTTTGTCAACATGGCTAGCTGGTCACGTTCTCTGGATCGGTACTTCACAGGCCTCCTTGGGTTTTTTTGGCCCAGTCAAGCCACCTGCTGTGCGCATGCTGCAAGCATTTAAAAATAGCACACAAAATGCGCCATGCCACATCAAAGTATAAATTGCGACAAACATTGTTTGCATTTTCAACGGTATCATGTGTTACTTGCATAGGGTATGTTAGTTTCATCATTGAGTGTGTTGCACAAGTTTTATATTTATTAAATAATTTATGAATAATATTTTATATATGCATGGACACACATTTTTTTAATTTAAAAAATAAATAATGAATAATAACTAAAAATTTTATCAGTCTTTTGCATTTTATGTAATAAACCATAAATCTGATATTTATTTAATATTTTGTTTCTTTTAGCTGGAGGCAAATATCAACATTTTTTTTAAAAAATGAACATTTGTATATATCTGTACTATTATGTAAAAACTTTACAGATTTTACGTATTACTTTCATTGAATTTACCTATAGAGATTGTTAAATCACGTATTAATATATTTTTAGTTCAAGGTATTAATCCAAAAGTTAAAACTTGCATTAATTTTTGTGTTCTTTTTTTGGGTATTTTTGCTTGTAATCGGAGCAGCCTACAAAGCGCGGAAACCAGCCAATATATGTGTGTGTGTGTGTCTGCCCCAAAATGCATTGCTTCCGCAGTTGAGCGTTTGGTTCTGTGTATTTCCCTCCGATTTCTGTTGTAGGTGTCGCCTGCCTGCACACTTGACATAATGTTGTTGCCAGTTGGCGGCACATTTCATTTCATTTTACAATTTATTGTGCGCCCTCGGTGATTTCTATATAATTTTATTGCCGTTCGTGTGGGCGGACATTCGGTTATGGTTTCTTTTATTTGCCTTTGCTGTCCCTCCTCCCCATACTTTGGTTCTTTATGGTAGTGGTTTTGCGAAATGAAGGAGCAGGCGTATTTATTTTTGAAATTATTTTCAAGTTAAAGTATTGCACTTTAATTGATGCAATTAAGTTTCGCAGACACAGCAAATGAATATGGTACTAAAATAAATATTTCTTATTTATATTCTGACATTATTATTATAAATATTTGTGTAATTTGATAAATTTACATCAACTTCTTCAATTATTTTTAAATTTTGTATCTATTTTATTTTCTCCCTTGTTAAGAGTACTTTTCTTTTCAAATTCATTCTTTTGCTCAATCTAATTCATATCTGTCCCATATCAATTCTCCAATTTCTTCATTTATTTTATTATACTAAAAGTACAGTTGTTTCTATTTTCTTGGCTTTCTTCATTTGTTGTTTCTTGTAAAAATGTCTTTCATTTTTGCTTAAAATTTAATTCGATCACTCATTTTGTGAGGTCTCAAAATATGACTGCATCAGCTTCACACTATTCCCTCTATCAATTTTCATTATAACCAAAATAGATTTTTGTAATGGGCAACAGTTTTCTTTTCCCTAATCAAATCCTAGTTATTTTTAGATACACTTTGATAGATTTTCGCATTTGTCAACCAGTATCACAGTTATCATAAATAGCAAAGCAAACTGCTTAGAGAAACTCATTTCGTATCTGAAACTGTAACATTCAGCACTCAATCAACAATCTATCTATCTATCTTTGTATCTATCGGGCACATCAATCAAGTAAATAGTGGAAAGAACTGAAATCAAAGCTAAAGCGCTGTAGCAACAATAAAGCGAAAAGCACTAAACAGAGTCAACATAACCTCAATTTGCTTATAGTGGCATTAAGTTGGCAAACCTAAATACAATATAATATGGCGACGTTCCGACATGCAGACGAAAGAAGGAGACAAACTACAAAACAACAGAAACTCAAAGAGAAACTAATCAAGCTGAGCCATAATAAGGACGTAGAACAACAACAATAGCAATAGTCGAAACAACTTGGACATAATAAATAGAAAAAATAGAAAATTATGATGGAAAATTATGACTTAAGTTGGCCAAGTCGTCGACGGCATCGAGGCTAACGTGAACGAAAGTCATTTGTAAAAAGAAACAGACGACAACAGCAATATTCAAGAAGGGGAATTGTCAAGGGTCAAGGGGGCAAGGGGGCAAGGAGGCGATAGTGATGGTCAGTTGTGGTCATTATGGCTGGAAACTTTGGACTCGCATATTAATAATAAATATAGTCTATATTCAACACTTTTCGAATTTCCGACAAATAAAACTGACACGCAAAGTGATCATTTTTCATTAGACACCAGGAAAGAAAAATATTTGTTCAACTCCACGAGAGACTTTTGGAGTCTAATGATCAGGTTCGTTTTTAGTTTTCCGTCATTACTCGAATCGAGCAATCGAACTAGACAAATGTACGAGTATTTTCTTAAGATAGAGTGATTAAAATAGAGTGATTAAAGGTATTCAGTTGACTTTGTAACTCACTTTCTAATTTATAATCTGTTAACAATATAAATGTAAGCTGAATTGGTAAATTGAATAGAAGTAAAAAAGATATCCAAAAAAAAGATTAAATATTTAAAATATTTCACATACATAAATAAAAAAATAATAAATAAATCAAATAAATATTTTTTATTTAATCTTTATACTTAAAATCTTTTTATTCTTGATGAAAGATTTCAATTAAGGTAATAAAGGGACTATTATGTCGATTTCTCTGTTTTTTTTTTTTTTATTTTCTAGCCTTGTTTAACTTTTCTTTTTTTATTTTACTTTATTTAAAGTGATAATTCTCAATCGTTATTATATTTTTTAGTGTGCTTTTTAAGCTGCGCCATTCTCCCCGTTTGCCGTGCTTCAACCCTCACCTGCCATGCCCTCAGAGAGAGGTAGAGAGAGAAAGGGGGAAAAAGGAGAATAAACGAAATGGCTGAAATGGGATTTTCAAACATATCGCATATACAAAATGCAAACATGTCTGGCAAACACAAATCCCATAAATGTCTCATCCCCCTTTTGGTGTGCGAGGAAGGGGCAACTCTTTTGGAATAGTGATAAAAACTTGCAAAAAATATTTTCATATGTGAAAATGTGTAAAGTGTAAAAGTTTCTACCGTTTGCTATTCGGTTGTTCGCGTTGTTCGCCTTTTTATTTTTGTTGTTATTGTATTTCCTATTTCCACATTGTTTGTGTTTTGTGAATTTCTCTGTCTGTTTGCACTGTCTGAATGTCTCTCCGTTCGTCTGTCCGACTGTATGTCTATCTATCTGTCGCTGTGTGAGCATCAGGTGCTGTGGCAAAAGAAATTACAACAAATCCATTTGTGAAATTGCAAACTGAGACAAACCACGACGACGATGATGAGGTTGACGCCTCCATCCCACGGACGCTTATCCGGTTGCCTTTGATGGTGCTAGTTCTTTTTTCTCAGTGCTTCCTCATGTTGTTGTTGTTGTTGTCGTTGTTGCATTTCTCTATTTTTTGCCTGGCCCTGACAGCACTTTAAGAGCCGTAGTTAGTTGTTGCTGGTCGGTGCTAACCAATTACATGGCTGCCCATTGGGCCAGGTCCATACTCGAACTCATACTCTGACTCGGCTCCTCCTGTCATTATGCACTCAAAAATCAAGATGGAAGGCACTCGCTGCCTGTCATTTGCCTGGGCAAACATTCATCTTACTAAACTTGGCCAGTCAGCAGGGCCGGCAACAACAATACACTCGAAAACCGGCCTCCTAAAGCCAGCAGCAGCTACACTCAGAGAAAATACGCATTGACAAAATACGTACAGTATTATTTAATTTTATAAAAATACATTTAAAACAACTTAAAGTAAGCATTAATATAATATAAAAAATTTTAATAATACTCACAAATAAAATTGGCATGTTTAGTTGAATTTTACATAGTCAAAAAGTTGAAATTATTTTATTCGACTTAGAATCAAGGATTTCTATTGATTTTTTTAATTTTAAGTAAATATTGGTAAATATATATATTGTATTTAAAGAATACTTTATACTCACAATTTAAGCTTACACGACTTTGATTTAAGACATTTAATCCAAAACTAATATTACAATATTATTTATAAACAAAACAAAGTTCATTAATTTATTTTATAATATATAATTGATAATTGAAATGCACACACCACAGATTGATACTTTTATTGGTAATGCAAAATTGAAGCAGAATATATAGATATATTAAAGTGCAAATAATAATAATTCTAAACACTTTTCTCTGTGTGTACTTCTTTCCCTTGGCAAAGTCGAGACATTCATCAATTTGTTAAGCGAAGCCGAGCAAAAAAGCGAAATTGAAACGAACATTTTTCGTCCTGGCGCTGCAGCTTGCATATAAATTTGCAAAAATAAGTGCAGTTCCAGCAGCTCGAACAGCTCCTGGCTCTCAACTCCCACCTCCCATCTATAAACTCTCAGCTCTTAGCTCTCGGTTCCTCCAGCCCGGCCAGCACCTCCAACCCGCCAGGACAGCAAACTACACACGTCAAATTTCAAACAAGTTCGGCCGCCGCAGGACATGCAACAAACGGTAGCATGCAGCTACCGAACAACCGTGTCCGTATACTTCTCTCCTTCTCTCTTTCTCTCCTTCCCTATCCCTGTCCTTATCCCTTGTGTGCGCAAGGGCTGACTAAAAAGAATCTGCCAAAGGAGCTCTGGACTCCTAGACATTCAGGTATGAGGCAGCATTTTTTCAGCACTTTTGTTTTTGCAAGCTCTTTCCTTCACCTGCCTTTCCCTTTGTATCCTTGCAACAGCGAAATGGCCAACTACTAAGCTACAGGAATGTGAGCCGAGCATAGTTTGGGATCTGCAGCTACATCCACCACAAATACAAGAACAATTCGTTTCATTCCGGCCAAAAGTTTGTGCCGTCTGCAAAATATGCCTAGGCTTTAAAGCCTTTTAAAGTCTGCCAAGTTTTATTTTTACCAAACCTGGCAATCAAATAGGGAAAGTTATGCACAACAAAAATAAGGAAAAAGTTAACATGCAATTTATTGAATATTTTTAGTGTACACTTAAAATTTGTTCTACTCTTTTATGGGTCGTTCGGCTAACAAAAATCTGCAGCTATTGAATTAGGAGACATGACGATCTGAAAATTTAAAGATGTACGGAAGGAAAGCAGAATAGAATTAGTCGTAGCATAAAGAAAGGCGATACACAATAAAAACTGAATAAATTCAATTTAATTGTTTAGCTTAAAGAAAACTAAAAAAATCAGATTCATTTCTACCAGTTTTTGGCTGGTTTTAATAATGAAAAAACTTATGTTTTTCTCGTAAATGTCGATAAACTGAATAAAAATTAACGAAAATTACTGTGCAACATTTTTAAAAACTATGTTTTAATTCTAAAAGTTTTGTGGCTTAAACAATAGTAAATGAAACAGCAAGAGCTCAAAGCACCATGCACATAACTTAATGAATATGTAAGTCCAACCGAGGAAAACTCAAACTAAGCTTAGCCAGGGACATGCCAAGGCCACCTGAGTGGGAAAGAGAAGGAAAAACGCGGAGAGAGAGAGAGGGCGAGTGTGTAGAGAGAAAGAAACACACGTTAGTTTGGGGAATTGCAAATAAATATTTCAACTGCAGTTGCAGATTATTTTAGTGCTGCGACTGCTCCAAAAGTCGTAACAATGAACCAAATGTTGGCCCAACAAAAACTGGAATAACAGAAATAAAAAATACTCGTAGTCATTCGTAGAATAGTAGCTGAAGCAGGGGCAAACAAAGCCAGAAACTGCTGAGACAAGTCGGAGAGAACTCAGCTTAGATTTCTCCGGGGAACTATGATAAAGTGTGCTCCATAATGAAGACAAATAGAGAAGAGGGCTGGATTTGGCTTTCAGCTTGGCTTTGGCCAGGTATAATTTCAATTTATTTGCCTTCGATTATTAACATCGGTATTCGTTTCATTCACTCGATTCACTTTCGACTCAGATTGTAGTTCCTCAAGTAGATGCCGGCGACGGCCTCCTGGAAGCGCCTGCGTCGCTTGTCCTGCATCAGGAGCGAGAGCAGCTGCTTGGGATTCAATCCACGTGCCGCCTGGCGCTCCAACAGGGCCAACTCATCCTCGCCGTAATCCTCGTCCTGCTCCGCGTCACCATAATGAGCAACTGGCAACTGTTGTTGTTGTTGTTGGGGCACAGGTGCAACTTCCTCAGCCTCGACATTTTCCGGGGCACTGATCACCTCCGAATCATCTTCGAGAATGCTGCCCTGCAGAAGGTCCACAATGGGATTGGAACTGCGGCGATTTGCGCCACTCCTGCCACCTGTTGTGCCTCCCGCAGCTGCTGCAGGTGCTGCAGGGAATGTGAGATTCTGGGCATTATTCGGGTTAATTATGACAATGGACGATCCAGTGCCCAGATATTCCGATAGTCCGGGAATATTAAAGGGTGGACGGTTTGGCCTTGGAGGTGGTGCCGGATACGAATAGTAGTCCGACCAGTGGGGGGGATGATGGTGATGATGTCTGTCCGACTCCGGGCTAGAAGGTTGCACAATCACAATGGGTTGTTGTGGTTTGCTCTCGCCTCGTTTAAGCCACAGCAAGCGGGGCTGCACCTGACCATGTGCTATTGATACAGAAAAATGGTTAGTTTGATTTAATATTAATTTATTCAATGTCCCGCACTCACTAGCTTTTTGGCCAGAAGAATCGCCTGAGCCAGCTGCAATGGCTAAGTAAGTGGCAAGTAGCAGAAGAAAAGATTTCTTGAACATCTTGGAAGCTTCAGAGAACTATGATGACTGATGACCAATCCATGTGCAAAAGTGTCTTATATACCAAATGTAACTCTGATCATTTTTAAGGTTCTGCCTTTTTTCTAAGGCTCCAAAATTTCGCCAGGCGTTAAGTGCCAATTTCACAGCCATAAATCTAGTGACTTGAACTCTGCTAGTTAGTCGAGTTATCAAGTCATAAATCAGTTTAAAAGCATTGTTTTTGAACTGATTTTCCGTTCTTTGTTTGTTTATTGCAGTCGTAAAATGATTTCGATCTGGACTGTCTAACTTTTTGACCGAGTTTGTGTTTATGTTTCATCGCTTTCATGATCGATTTAGCATTAAGTTGATAGCCTCAACTGACTACATTTAGACCTGTCTGCCCCTCGAGGGGCCTCCAGGGCGATAATTTGTTTAGTTTACGACTTGCGACTCGATCAGATATTTATGGCCCGCTATTGAGACTGCACTTGTAGGCCAAATAGATGATTCGCAGGCCTTGCAAAGTCCATTGGCCTCTGGATCACCTCATGTACATTGAACTTGAGAAAATCTCTGTCCCATCACCAGCTTTGTGAAAGGTGCTTCAGTTTATCACGTGGTCGCAATCTGCAATTTATAGTGAGATCGTTTCATGACAAATGCCAATCTGGAATAAGAAACTAAGTAGAGAAATTGATTATATATTTCAATCACATTTTACACTGGTTACTTGTAATATTCTGCATATTTGAAATATTATATTTCTAAATGTTTCTTCATAATTGCGCTGCTATAGACTTGGGTATCTCATGTTTTCAAACTGTGTTTTAATAACAAAAATTCTATATAATTCAGCTTGAAAGTAATGAATATAAATTTATTAAGTGTCTAATTTATATGAGAGTGCAATAATTTATATGGGAGTGTTCAATTTATTAATTTTCCCAATAAGCAAAATTCAATTAAAGAGATTCTCAATGCAACCATTCTTAATATTTTTGTAATAAAGTCTAAAAATAAAAGATAAAGATAAATATATACGAGTATATACGTATTTAACTCAACTCATTTATATTCACAATTTAACTACTGTACTGTGAATTAATGTTTGGTTCATACAATTAGCATGTTCATTTATTTTTTACCAGTCATTTCTGGTAAAATTGCATATCTGCATAAAAGATCAATAAAAATTATATCTAGAGCCGTTAATTCGGTTTCAAGTTGGGGAAACTCCTTAAATTTCGAGAATTCCTACAAGGGGAAAAGTTTCATTCCTAAATCCAATTCGATATGTTTTAAATCCTCTGTATATGTATGTTTTGAGTAAACAGCTTGAACTGTTTCTAAAAAATTGGAATATCTTCGCTTTATCCCATCTTTTATTGAGGGGGCTATCATCAGATACATTCCATATCAATTTCCTTTTACGTTAGCCTTATAATAAATCCATTTCCTTTGCCACGGCTGAGTAAATACATAAATACCTATGCCGGGGCAACTGAGAAAACTGGCAAAACTAACTAAAAAGCAAATGGCAAACAGCAAAAAAAAAGAATAAAAAATAATATCAAACAATATCCGTTGGCAAACGAGAAGTAATAAAAGTGAAAGTCGCAGTCGCAGTCGAAGGACGATGGCAAAAGGCAAAGAAGCAACAATAAATCCTAGATACACAAAAAGTACAACCACATGAGGCAAATAGTATTTAAAAAACCAAAACACGTAGGCAACACAAAGTACAAATCGCACTCAATCAAAATCACCTCAAGACCAGAGAAACCAGAGGAAGCTTAAAAGATGAAATCCCACCGAAGGACTGAGTGTCTGACTATGGTAGATTGAAAGATAGAGGGCTGAGTTCAAGGATGATTGCTGCAGGAGCTCTTAGTCAGACTGCTGCCAGCCATAAGTAAAAAATAAATAAGAAAAACGAACAAAAAAATAACAAAAAGACGAGCAACAATTGAAGCAAAGACAAATTCAACACTGCAAACTGTCATGTACGAGGATTTAACAGATTTAAATTCCATTTGGCAATCGCTACGAGGATTCGGATTTGGATTTGAATTGGTGTAGGTATTGGTCCCCCTTTTCGAAAGTGGGTTGGAGATGGAGGGTGGAAGGTGGCCCGTCTCGAGAGCTGTCATTTAATATTGACCAAAGGCTGTTTCTGGTTCAGATTCGGCCTAAAACGCTTGGCCACGTCATGTGTGCTGCCAAGTTGTAGTTAAGCTCGAGTTGCAGGTGTACCACAATCTCTTCTTCCTCTTCGTTCCGGGCGGCATTTAGCCCACATTAAGAACCTCCTCGTTGTAGCAGTCCATGTGCAAATATTTATCGATTGCCATGACAAACCAATTCGTTATGCTTAAAACTACGGGCACCAACTGTTTGCCCTCTCACTCTTTCACCCTCTCTCCTTCTCTCTCGCTCTTTATCTCTGTCTCTCTCTCTTTGAGTTGAGGTGCCAATTCACACACAGGTGGACAGAGGCTGTCGAGTTACCTATTTGCCGATATTAAATGAAGAATCAACACATCGTCTCGTCCTGCCTTTTGGCCGGGCCACAAAGTCCTTTCGGACCTGGCCTATTTTGCATGTGTGCCAGCATTTTTACGTAAATTGGCATTTAAGACAGATTGGACGACGACTGGACAAAGCGGGTGTCCCACAATCCGACATTCCCAGAGTCCTAGAGTCCTCAGCAAACCTCAGTTCAATTTGGGTAGCAGCAACTTGGCTAACAAGTGTTTTTGTGACTGTGCTCTCTAGTTTGGGGCTTAATTAAAGGTGTGGCTGTGAGCCAGAGATGTGTTAATCTATGAACCACTGGACAGCTGTCGAGCTGTGATAACAGCCCGAAGGCTCCACAAATTGGTTAACTTCCAAGTCCGATTTATCGGTGATCGATAAAACGTACTTGTGTTTTAATCTTCGAGCAGTTTCTATGGCTTCAAATGCAGCCTGACGAGACATTTGTGCCCCAAGTGAGAGAGAGGAAGGGAGTAAGAGGTATTTTCAAGCCATTTCCGGCGCATTAAGTGTATGTGTGTGTGTGTATGTGCTTTGTGTCGCGTTGCCATTAGGCATCCGCCGCTGGACAGAACTTTCCCCCCGCCTCACTGCCACGCCCCCTTGGGTCCTCCAAGTGCAGCACTCTCAGCTGCCACTCAGCACAAATTTTCGGCAGCATGCTTTTCCGGTTTGCCGACACAGCAGCGGCGATTCTTGCTGCCAAGGTCCTTCCTCCCCGAGGCTCACTCTAGTTCAATAAGGATTTCCGTTTCAATTCGTGCGCTGCTCCATTGTTGCTGTCGACGCTGACTGCGACGCTGGCTGCGACGGCGACGTTGTTGTTGTCCATTTTCGTTTATCGAATTTTTCACTTTGACGACCTTTGGCCAGAGGCTCAACTTTTTACACTTTTAGCAACAATTTCCTTTAGCTTTTCTTCTCTCGCTTCTTGCCCTTCGCTTTTTGCCTCTTATTATTATTTATTTATTTTTGTGCTGATTTCATGCGTTTGCTTTGCGACTTTTCGGCTGCTTTTTGTGCTTGATTTGCTTTCCAATTTTCAATGTGTCACTTTATGAGCGGCTCCATTAATCAAAATACAACAAAAAACCTAAAAGCAAAAAAAAAAAACAATATCTGAAAAAGAGCGTCAAGAAATTATTGCTTAAATAAGCGTGTTGTGTTTTTTTTTTCTTGTTTTCGTGGGTTACAGTAAACCTTGTGAAATGAAGCGACCACAAGCCAAAAGAATAAGAACTCTCTGAGTTGGCAATTCTGAAAAGTTTTTCGCTTCTCTCTGTACGCGTTTCTTATTGATTTTGGTTTTTCATGCGCCATTTACCGGGCAACATTTTGCATCCAACATTCCAATAAGTGACGCCTCGATAGCATCAAAAGAACGAAAATGTAACAGCCACCTTTTGTCTTGGGTGGATAATTTATTATCTAAGCGATTCATTTAAGAAACAACAATTCAATTACACGAGAAGCTCGCGAAACTGTCAAATACTCAAAGACTCAATCAAAGACATAAGAAAACTTTTTCAAAACTCAACAAACAAATTCTATTCATAAAATAAGAAAAAATGTTTGTGTGTTCGTGCTTGTTGATATAGTGTCATATCCACATTACTAGACCTCAAGTCGGCTTAAACTCACTTATTATTTAATATTCACGTTCAGGAAAGACAGAAAAATACATCAAGGAATCTTTTTAAAGTCAATTCACTGCATAAATTTACAACACTGACCCAATAACATTTTGGAGAAAACTGAGAAACCATCTATATCTTCTTTTATTCAGATATTATCAATGTTAGATACTTTAATTCTCAGATTAAAGCTAACAAGCTTGGTTACTACATATATTATTATTTTTCGTTCTTTCTTACTAACAATATTATTATTATTATTATAAAGCTCAGATATCAGTTCTTCTAAAGTCGCATTCTTCAAAAACAAACTCACAATCATTTAAAAACGCATCTAACAAGTGGAAGAAAGACAAATATTAAAACATCTCATGTACAACATGTCGTATACGAAATGAAGGAGGCTAAGACAAAGGCAAAGAGAAGACAAAGAATGTTGTTGCTGTTGTCGCATTTCTTTTTCAAGTGTCAAGTGTCAACGCCAAAATGATTAGGTAGGCGTTACCAACAACAACGACAACAACGAAAACAACATCAACAACTACAGTGACAACAAGCAACTAGTTCTCTTTGGCTGCCTTTGTAGGCGTGTTTCTTAAATTTCTTATGCCCCTCTTGAGCCCCGAAAAGCCATTAAACGGTCTGGCAAAGAGACAGCGAGAACAGAGAGAGAGGGAAGTCCGCCCCGTCCCTCTCTTACCCAATGTCAACGCCAGCTGCGATGTGAGCACAAATTCCCAGGTCTGGCTTCAGATTCAGTTTTCAGCTGCATTTGCAATTGCAACTTCAACAACTCCAACTTCCATTTAGTTTCTAGTTTATAGTGCAGTTTTGATTTCAAAATATTATGACGACTGTTAAAGTTATAACTTCACGTAGAGCTCATTCAACTTGAAATTGAAATAAATTTTAGCACTCAGTTTTCATGTTGCCAGTTCCCTTCTTGTGGTTCAGTCAGTCTGTCTGTCTTTCAGTCTGTCTCTCTGTCTGTCTGGTTTTTGGCATTGCTTTTTATGTTTTTTATGTCTTCATCATTCATATTTATGCATTTTTATTTTAATTTCACCTAGCACTTGGCTTCTCTAACTAGTCGCGGCTCCACCCACACCATAAGGTGCCAAGGAGAGACACACACACACACACACACAGACACACATGCTGGCGGCATCTTTCTTGCCCCATGGGCGTGAGATATTCCCTCTTGGCCCCACAAAACCTCCGCTTCGAGCCATTTTGACAGCTCTCTGGTGTGTGGCTGTCTGTCTGACATTCTGACAGTCCAGCGAATCGTTCACATTTATGACTGTTAGGGCCAAAGGTTTTTGCGTTTTACGAACCGAAATTATTGTGCAAAACGCAAACTACAAGTCTAGAGAATTGTAATGCCAGCCCAGGTTGTTAAAAGTGAGCACAAGGCCATCGCAGTTGGCCACAGGGTAGGCAGATAAATGTCCAGCTGTTTCGTAAGAAAACTCCAATAAAGCTCTCAAGATTTGAGGGCCATAAAAAACATGGTCATTAGGTAACTAAGTCTAATACATTATAGACTCTTACGAAATGATTCTAAGAAAGATACTGAAGTATCACCTAAATAATATATAGTATTCTTTTTATAATCTAGATTAAGTTAAGCAATGTGTGAGAGAACTTGCCAAATCAAACAAGAAATAGAAATTCAGACATTTGTCAAGGAAATCAGTACAATATCTATAAATATTTAATTTTCACAAGTCAGATCCACATATGAGATCTAAAATACAGTTAGGCTGAATCTAAATTTTTAGTTTCATTCTACGAATTGTTTATAAAAGTAGTAATTACTTAACCAATCACTTGGAAAAGTAGAGAAACACCAAATAGATTAGCACAACTCCATTGGGATTTATTTTTCCTGTATATACCATACCTAATCATCAAGTGCACTTTTCAGGGGGTTCACGACCTACGCAAAAAGCAAACACTTCAAACTGGCGGCGACAGGGCGATTATTATAGCCAAGTCAAGCCCTGGTGACGATGGGGGCACAGTTACAGCTAAAGGCTCTGCCATTTACATGGCCATAAAATATAACAGAGCCGTAGCGGGAAACTTTCGCTGGCGAAGCGAAAATTCCCAGAGCCATAATTTTTCACAAAACGTCTCTGACGCCGCATAATTGCAGCGTAATTTTTGCGCATTTAATTTCCATTTCCAACGTCTGGCCATGGAGCTCTCTAAACCTAAACCTTAACCTTACCCAACCCAATCCAAGAAGTGAGCCAACCAGCTCGGTCAGTTGGAGATTGGGGGAGTAGAGAGATTCGCAGACAGTCGACTACACAAGGCGTTGAATTGTTTTCCATATTCGCAAGTGACGATTTTTCCATTTCCTCTGTTTTCGCAGTTCCCGAAACGACCTATGTGAGCGACTCCGGAGACTTGTGTGACTTTTGTATGCAATTAACAAAAAAGAAAACACAATGCTAAAATTTGTGGCTACAACATTTTGCACTCTCCACTGTCGTCATCGTCGACATTCTCGTCTGCCGCCTTTGACCATGAAATGCGCTTCTCATAACTTGCCCGATGGGCATATAGCCTAAGTAATACTTTTTGATTCCATCTTTGAGAACGGGAGACAACTACATATTAAGAATTTTAGATTTTATTATTGAATATCATAAAATAAATAAAGAAAAGAATAAAGAAATGAAATGCTAATGAAATATTTTGAAATGAATCTAAAAAAAAAGTTTGCAAATTGTTTTAAATTTAAAATTATTGCAGAATGATGTTTTATTTTATTATGTTATATGTATATACATTTTTTTATAGCATTTTCTCTCTTCAATGTTTTAAATTTTTAAAATGTTTGTTTGTATGATTTTTGTTTATCTGGTTATTAAGGTGAAATAATACAGGTGAATAATACATTTGAGTCTGTCATTTTTTAGTCAAGTTTTTATAGAGCATAAAAGTTTCGGTTGATTTTTTAGTTGTGTGGACTTTGCTCTATTTTAATGTTTGTGTGGCAGAAACTGCGTCCATTATACAAAAATATTTCCGCACTTCTGTTCCCGTCGTCACTTTTGCAGCATTTCAATGATAAAGTGTTTTTGTGTAGTCGCCGTTGCCGTTCCATGGCACGAAAAATATATTAAAGAAAATGTTAAAAATTGCTAAAATGGTTTTTCTATTGTTCCGTGGTCGCTTACTGCATTTTTCCAGACGCTGCAGTAAAAAATGCCTGGCAAAAATTGTTTATTACATTTTGAGCTCAGCACAGAGGCGCACGGTAGAATATTTATGCCCGACATTGAATGGTATGCAAGGTCCCCAAAGACCCCAGGGGGATTTCGTAGTACAGCTGGAGGGACCAGGCCCAGTTCTGGGAACTGGCCAACTGGCCAAGGGCAGCTTTTGGCCCTGGTGCTGCGCATTGGCTAAATAATGGCCTACATGCAAATATATATGTATGTATTTTTTGGGTGACACAAGATGACATTGAACTCTGTGTGGAAATGAAAAAGATGCGTTTCTTATACACACTTTGTTTACTTCAAGAAGGTGTTTAAGGATGCTTAAATAGACATATTTAAGTCTTTTATTTGTATAAGTAAATTGTAAAACATAAAAATGAGCTTTCTTAAAATATTCCAAATAAATTGGCATTTCAGTAAAAAAGTAAAAATGGATACTAGTTCGATTTTAAGTTATTTAAGCTGAACAAAATCATGTTGTCTTTAATTATTTCATTTTTTTTACAGAAATATCTTTAATTTTCTTTTGAATTTATTAGAAAAATCAAAATGTTTAATTTTGCTTTCTAATTTCTTATTTTCCTGTGTGCTCCTCCTCTATAAAATTATTTGGCTTTAATAGACAATAATTACACATATTTAACAACAAGAGTATTTATTTTTAATAACAGTCATACATAGTAATTAATTTCAAGTAGTTTTAATATTTCTCATTGCTTTGTATTATGAGCATAAAGAAGACATTTTATTAATCTAAAAATTTTCATTACATTTAAATAGCTGCAAGTCTGCGTCTTACTTACATTTCCTCATTCCCCTCGTTGCTCCCTCTCGGGGCATTCCCGCTTGGATTCCCACATAAAATATCCATAACATTAACCACAATTACTGTGAAATTGTATACCCAAAGGAAATTGCAACAAGGCGAAATAAAATTGCCATTGGACGATGTTGCTGCTGTTATTGTTGTTGTTGTTGTTGTTGTTTTTGCCGCCCACAAGGCCCAAATTAAAAAATGGTTAAAAAAAGAATTTTTTTCTATTAATTTTGCAAGCTGTCCTTTATGCTGGTTTTTTTTCTTTTGCTGGCGCTGTCGTTGGCGTCGTCAACATGTGTTGCATGTGGCAATTAAATGCCAGCTACACACAGCAGCAGCAACAGTATAAAAAGAAAGCAAAATGCTGCAGCAACAACAACAACAACAACAACACTGGAGATTGCATCGTGATGTTGTTGTTGTTGTTGTCGTTGTTGGAGCGAGTAATAATTTTTGGCGTTGAGTTTCGCGTCTTGGACTGCAAATAAAATGGCGCTTTTTAGTGACTCAGTTGGCGGCAGTCGGTTGGTCTGTCTGCCTGTCTGTCTGTCTGTCGGCAGTTTGGAGAGTGCGAAAATAATATGAGCAGGCCGCAGGCAACGGTACTTCTAGCCACCACAAGAGAGAGAGAGAGGGAGAGAAGAAGTGAGAAAGTGGGATGGTGGCAAGGTGGCAAAGTGGAAAACGGGGGAAGCATAGAAAACTAAATGAATGACATGCCAGGGCGTCTGCAATGTCTGTCTGCAATGTCTGTCTGCGACTGGCTGCACAGTTGCAACTGGCACTGTACGGCAAGCCTAAGGGGAAGAGGATCTCAGGGAACGGAGGGAAAGGGTAAGCTGGGCAACTTGCGGTCCAACGCCTGCCAGAAACCGTCTGCGGCTCTGGCTTCAATTAATTTTCGACTCGGTTATTGTTTGCGGGTGTCGGGTGTTAATGGTCCACGTTATCAGTTGAGTAGCACAGGGAGTTGGGGCTCAGATTGCAGTTGGAGCTCCAGATGGAGCTGGAGATGGAGCTGCAGTTGTTGCCTTTAGGCTGTGGACTATGTGGTGGCTGCCTGCTACTGTTGACACTCCACAGTGCCAAATGTCTCTCTGACTATCCCCCGTGGCAGTTGGACTGCATTTTGTCGGGAGCTTTTTTCTTGCCCTGAATCTCTTTTGGTTGAAGGCTATGCTAAATACTTGTATTGGCAACTCCAAATTTGACTGGGACAACTAAAGATAATCATTAGGAAACGAACGAACAAAGTAAACTGCATTATATAATAGAAATCACTAAGTACTAAATATAAACAAAGCTATAGACCAGTTATTAAACTTAGTTATCATAGAAAATGTACAAGTCAAAAGATTTAATCTCTGCAATTTTTACATTCTAAAACATTGTTGAGTTATCAAATTAAATAAAACATAAAGGGGAAGTTGCGTTTTTCTTCTTTCAATATATGAGTTTTTTTAGGGTAGCCGGCCAAAAATTTGACTTGCATTTTAAGTAATTTATGTATTTAAATTTAAAATGAAATATCGAAACATGAAATAACAACATAATTCAAAAGGGTGGAGGCATTTACAAATTTTAAGTTTTTTTATTGAAGAGACACCAATCAATTAATATATTTAAAAATAATCAAATTGCTTAGTGACGTCTGTGAAAATAAATTATAGTCTGATTTCATGCAGCTAAACGTCATCACAAAGGGATTTGTTTAAAGAGATTAGATAGTTAAAATAATTTAGTTTATGTAAACAAATAGCAGTCTGATTCTCTACTATTTCACAATAATCGATTGTTCTCCAGATCCAATTCGACTTATGCATTCCCATCGATCCCTGTGATCTCTCAGTCTGTCTGTCTATCTGTCTGTCTAGTCTGACCCAATGTCCGACTGTATCGTCTTTTCCCCTAGGTCTGCTCATAGTTCGCGACACTTTAAAAACGATGCCTCATTTCAAGCATTTATTTTTTTGCTTTTTTTCGCTTTCGTCACATAAAAAATTTGCATTTGACTGCAGCTACCGAAGAAACAGAGCCAGTGGCAGTGGCAGTCCAGACCCAAACACTGAACTGAAGCTAACCCAAGGAAACTAAACGGAGCAGCTGCTGTTTGTGCATTGCAATTGTAACTGCGGAGGGGCACATGGAGCGAGGGGGAGGGGCATAAAAAGGCCGACCCATGGCCATAAAAACTATGCGACTCTTCGGAGTGTTCAAGTGGAGGCTGGTAAATTTTATGCCTTTTATTTGGGACTGTGCCGCCGACAAAAACAACAACAACAGCGACAACAACAACAACAACAACAACAACAACAATAGCAACAACAACAGCAACAATGAGCGAGACAACAACAAGGCACATTTGCAACTTTGCTGCCACTTCCACTGTCAAGTTGGCGTAACATTTTTCATTTCGCATATGAAAGGAAGTGTGGGCGCCAGTTTCCCACTCTCCTACATAGTCCCTAGTACCCCACACCCTCCTTCTTCCCCCCTCTGCCTCCTTGTGGAAGAGCAGATCTCCATAACCATAGAAGATCCCCGATTCCAGGCATCAGCCGCAAAACGGCCTCAACGTTTGTCGTTTAGTTTTCTTCATTTTACTTCTCTTTTCCTTTTTTATTTTCTTGTATATTTTTGTGACTTTGCCTTTCTTTTGCATTTTATTAATTGCTCGAATGAATTCGCGTCGGCATTTGCCGCCTGCCTGCGAACAATTTCTTTGTGTTTTCTCGCTTTTGATCTTTTTCGAGACACTTGAGCCACAGACTTGGAAAATGAAAATGGAAACTATCATGATGGAAATTGGAAAAGCGCTTTAAATGTGCACATTGTGCAGATGTTAACAGCATATGAAGTATACAGTTAGCTAAGTAATTGTTTTGACAAAAGACACATATTTGTTATTATTTTTCAAAATTAATATTAAAATGTTTTATTTTAAACTATGTATAATAACAGAAGAAATAAAATTGTAAAGGGCAAAATAAATATGAGAAGTTTTTCCCTATTTTATTTACATATATTTATTTTCAAAACAAATAAAATAATTATTTATATTTATATTCATTAATTTTTTTTATTATTGATTAATTTTTGACCTTTGTCTTGCCCAACTTTCCCCACTTTCTTTTGTCAACAGACTGTGCAATAAATCTGGGCATCGCATGTAGTTTTGGTTCAACTTAAATGTTGGCTGTTTAGAGCCAGACACGATCCTTAATTTCCTCAACCTTTCGTTGTTGCTGTTGTTGTTGTTTTTGTTGTTGCTGCTGTCGCACTTCCGGCTGAGTAAAGGGCAAATGTTTTTGCCTTGTCTGGGCGGCATTTTCGTACAGTTTTTCGCGCTGTTTATATTTTTGTATTTTGACACGTTTTGGCATGTCCTCGAGAGGGAGAGGGATAGAGTAAGAGGGAAAGAGGGGTTTTAGGAGCTCTGTCTCTGACATTTTACATAAATTTCACTTGGGCTCTGGGCTCTGTAAATCGTGGCGAGGAACTGCGCAACGTTGCCTGCAACTCTGAACAACTGGGAACAACTGACGGCAACTGCCACATGACTTGCTGTCATGTGACAAAAAACGCGACAGTTTGCAAGGTCACGTCACATTAATTTGCTGACAATGATGTATTTAGTGGGCACAGGGGAGGGGCAATCTGCCTGCCTGCCTGCCAGCCCTTTTGACACTCTTAAACACGACATTCTTAAAGCCACGCCAATTAAGTTGCGAAAATTTAAAAAATGTCTTGCAAAATTATGCTCAATTTATCAACATTTCACATGGACTTATTTCTATCTTTGCAGCGTCAAGTGTAAGATGTGAGAATTTTTTGGATGATTTCGCAGAGCGTGTTCAAGAAATAAAACTCAAAATGCCGGCAATAAAATTAAGGCAATTGGAACTGGCCCATTTAAAACGAAGGCGGCAACAACAATATTTGTCTATTGATTGTCCGGGCCAAATTGGAAGTCACCTCGATCACAGCTGTTGGCATTTTGCAACAAATTACTTAAAAAGTTATTGGCGCAATGAACGTCAGCGTGTTAATAACCATAAAACTTTATGCTGGCTGACATTCGCCTTGATTCTATTGACCGAATTCAGCGGATGGGCAACAGCTGTCGGAAGCCCAACGAGCCCAGCTGGGGGCATGGCAGCTTTGGAAATTGGTAAGTTGTCAAAAATATTTGTATTGTATAGAAAAACATGTGCAAAAAAGAAAAGTGTATCAGTTTAATGTAAGCCAACAAGTTTAAATTTCATTTTAATTAAAACAAAAATTATTTCAACGATTATTTGAAATTTTGAGAAACGAGTTTCAAATTTATACTCCAAAAAAATATACAAAATAAAAAACCCCTTTTTTTAATGAACACAAATATAAAAGATATCACATTTCTTTTGAAATACATATGTATGCAAGTTGCATAAATGAAATCCAAAACGATTTATTTAGAATTTGTTTATGAAATATTTATTCAGATATGCGCATTTTTTATGCATCGTACAGAACTTCCACATTGATAAACAATTTAACTGTTTTGGCCAACATCAGTTCACATTATGCTCTACTCGTATTTACTCCCCCACTGACCTCTGATCCTTTTGATACGTACAATGCTACCTTTCTCCCATGGTCATTGAACAAAAATGCCGTATGTTCAGTTCCCATGACATGAAAGTTATGCATTTTTATTTCGATAGCACACACTATGGCAAATAATATGTATAAAAGTATAAAGTTTGTTCGAAAAAAAAGAGGTATAAAGAAATATTATTAAAAATGTTTCGTGCATACATATGTAACAAAGCCAATTGGCATAGAATTTTTTGCTCTAGTTATTTAGAAGGTTTAAAATATCAACAAGAGAAATAAATGTATGCGATGTAAATATGTACATACATATGCGAGTACATAAATAGACTTACTTATTTATGCTTCAATGCATTCCAAAAAGTAGAAATGAGAGAGAGAAGGAGAGAACTACAGTCCCTAAAAGCTAAGACCACCCCATTGAGAATATTCCCCCGCTCGTTCAGCTTCATTGCATGAGATGCAACAGTTCAACAATTCGGGGCACTCACTAAATAGTGGTGGCCAAGTTAGTTGAGGGTCTGCAACTTGAGGCAGTGCCACAAATTTGCATTTGCATTCGGCAATCAACATGAAAATCAATCAACCGCAATGAGGCGGAATCTACACACACACACACACGTATCCTGGTCCTCCTAATAACACAAACCGTAACTAATAACTGTTAAGCGGGAGTCGGATCTATAGGCAGACAAACACACACACATACACCCACACACATCCATATTCACATTCACATTCACATTCAAACCGTCCGCATTCAACCACAACCAATTACAGAAATTTAGGCAAAATGCCAGGATGCGCCTTCGTCGATGACGACCGTCATTAATAAACATGAGCTGAGAACTGGGCCTAAGCTAGGGAGTAGTGATCAGTAAAGGGGGATCTGAGGGACCAGGTATTACTCATATATATGTATATATATATTCTATATACTAATGTGTATTTACGCTGCTAGGTGCTGAGATGCCTGGCATAAATCGAAGCCTCAGCGGTGCTTTTGATAGATTGCGTTTGCTCGTGTCTTTGGCTTGAACTCGGACTCCGACTTGGTCTTGGTCTTGGTCTTAAACTTGGACGCTGCTCATTACCATTGCTGATTGGCTCCGTTGTTGCCGGTGCCGTTCAACGGTTGCCGGTTGCCAGTTGTCGGTGGCTCCCTCAGCTCACGTGTGTGTGTGGTCGCGTCCATCACAGCTGGCATTGTTTTGTTTCTCGCCCCGCATTGTTCTTGCCATTCGTCTGCCGAGCATAACAAATTATCTCGTTGTGGGCCTCTGGCTCGTTAGCGAGCAACTTGTTTGCAAAACTCACAGATAGCCGCAAGTAAGGATCGTCGAATACTCAAATACACTTAAGATACACTTAATACACTTAAGTGTGTAAAAGCATTAGAGTGCATCGATTATTAAAAAAAAAATGGTAACCCATTTTCGTAATCTATGGTCAATTCTAAGATGTTTACACCAAGAAACCATATTTCTAAAATTAATTCCTGGTCCGCGCTTTTGAGTTGAAAAACTCAATTTTTCGAGCACTTATATCTTGGGTGTTTATGGACCAATCTTTACAAACTTGGTATCAACACTCTTGTTAGGAACAGGACTTTTAAAACTCCACAGAACCAAAGGACAACATGTCCTTTAAGCACAATTTTCATGTTTGGAGCGACTATGGTTTCTTGGCGAAAACATCTTAGAATTGATCATAGATTATGAAAATGGGTTACCATTTTATCATTTTTTCGGCCCATACAAATAGATAAATAATAAACATCTTTATTCATTTATTAAATAATTTTTAAAAATAATACTAATAACATTTCTAACTTGTTTTGATTGCCTTTTTATATTGTGTAATCTCATGTCAAGTTATTTAAAGTATTTAACCACCTGTTACAAGGCCAAAGCTAGTGACTAAGCCAAAGTAACCTGGCTAAGAGCATAACCAGGCCAGGTCAGTAGCAGGAAATGAATGAAGCTGACTGAAAATCATGTTGTCGGTCTGTCGTTTGGTCTGTCCATCTGTCTGTCTCTCTGTCTGTCTCTCTGTCTGTCTTTCTGTATGTCGATTGGCTGGTTTGCTCGCTCTGTTTTGCTCGATTACGAACCAATATGAATCTGTATCTGTCTCTGTGTCTGTATCTGTATCTGCAGCGAGTATTTATTTAAATGCGTAAATATCTGCATGTCTGACATATTTCATTTTGACCGTAGGCGCGTTGAAATGTTGCCTCGCATTGCTTCGTGGCGAGCAAATAAAAAATTATCCATCCACATTTACAAACAGCATCTATATTTAAATTGATAATGTTAAAACGTTGCCGTTGTTTTCGCCGTTGTCGCTGTTGTTTTTGCTTTTTTAAATGCTTGTATAAATTGGCATTGAAATGGAGTGCCCTGTTGAAAAGTGGTGCATTGATAACTTATTGTCTGCTTGGTAATACAATTGCCTCCCCGTGATAAATGAGCAGCAGTTAACAATCCGAGGTCGGGACACTGCTCTATTCTATCTGCTGCTGAGATTGGAGAGTGTTTTGGAGTGGATCAATATTTTAGAAAATATACAAAGTATATTAAAAGCTATTTTAAATCACAATTAAATTATTTGAAAATCTAAAATAAATATTTGTCAATGATAACTAATTATTCGAATTATAATTTATCAAATTTATGGGAAAGTCAAAAATATTTTTGATTTTTAAAATTCAAATTTTATTACATTTTAAATTGAATATAGAATTTTATTTCGAAAGATTTTTTTTATATTAATTATTTTGTATGTAAATAAATTATACAAAATTGTTAACTATAAATATAAATTTATTCAATCTGATCAGATGAGTTATAAGTTAATTTGCAATAATTCAAATATACAATAAAGTGGAGGCATATTCTTTGTTTTAAAAGAGTTAATTTAAATAGGATTGATATTGATCATAACTCAACTTGATTTGGACAAGTTCACACATGTCGTGTTTGCTACCAGCTAAAATCGCTTTATTAACTGTCGAACTTCAATCAAAGCCCACACACACACACACCAACTTTCATGCCACAAATTGCTGCACAGAAAACGCACCCAACTAACAGACAATTTGGCTGCTTTAGACTCTCCAAAAGCAATTTCCGAATTAATTGCTTGGCCAGCCCCATAGCCCATTTACACAATGTGCACAATCTACATACACTGGTGCACTTTTACTTTCTAGACACTCAGATGGGCGATTTATGCCATTATGGCCAGGCTAAGAAAATCCCACACACGCCGCATTGACGGTATCTCTTGAAAAAAACTACTTTCAATACAGAAACACAAAAACCTGATATGGATTGGTTATTAGATGTTGTCGCTGGTCTCTTGGTTGTCTCTTGGCATCTCAGCATCTTGGCATCTGTGTGCCAGCGATAAAACGGCCTAAAACAGTGGCCAAATGCGATAAACTAAACGCCAAGCAAGTCAAACGCTGAAATCCATGTAATTTGCCCCATTGGCCACTTGGCTGCGAGGCAAAGCAACAATATTTATGCATGTAAAATTCAACCACCAATGTGCAACGTGCAACGCGACGGTGGCAATCAAAACTAAAGTGCAACACTAAAGTGCAACTGGTGGCAACACTGCAGGCGAAAATGTGGCACTTGCAGCTACTTGTGGGGGCATTTAGCGGAAGTTATAGCTAAAATATTGATACTTATTAACTGCTTCACGCAAAATAAAATTGTTGGACTAATAAAAATAGACCTGGTGCATTTGTTTTTTACAATACGTGGGAGCTAAGACTAGTGATAACATCTAAATGAACACATTGCATTTTTCCCAACTTAAATTATATTTTTATTATCACAACATTTGCTAAAAATGGATACATTTTCCAAATATTTTTCTAAGAGTTACAAAACAACTTGAAAAGAACTGGGTATAAATTTTAAGGTAACATTATTAGTGAAACTTAGAAAAATGAAGCTTAAATTAGAAGATTAAAAAAAATGGAATACAATATAATATGGAATAAAAGTAAGTCTTGATTTTTTTTGTCTCTGTTATGTCTCTACTTATATTATTTGAAAATGTATCCGCAGCAATTTTCTTTGCATTTTTAAGTAAGTTGACAATATAATGTGTTCCGTCTTTATATTTTTTAGAGTAATAGAGAATAAATATCATTAGAATAACATCATCCGGTTGACACTTTCAGTGTAATTGTTACTTAACGCCAATGAAATCTTAAGCCACTTTATGAGTAAATTTAGGTGCAGATTTCGTAGTTAGTTAGATGCTGTTTGCAACTCAGGTATTTGGCATTTTAGCGCATTGCTGAAAAGACAACATGACAGGCTTTTGCGAGATACAGTGTTGCTTGGCTATACTCGTACATAGATCTAGCGATACACACGGATATTTTGACAGCTCAGCCAAATGGCAGGCCTATGGCTAGGGAGAGTTGCCTTCAGGTTTGCAGACCTGCAGCTGCACTCCGATAGCATAGCTGCGATAAGAACCGAACGGGACCCAACGACAGCTGACAGGCATGTCTGTGAAAAAAATTAAATAACAATTAATAGCTTAGCGCCCAGAAGGAGGGAGAGTACAGAGTGCAGAGTACAGAGGAAAGGGGTCCAGTCACCCACAACGGGGCAAGAGTCGCAGCATTTTGCATGGTCAGTCGATAAATTAAGGCCTGATAACTTGGCTACGATTAGGAGCGACAAGGAGATCGCGACAGGGAACATGTTTTGGTTATAGTTTTGGTTTTTTCATTTCTTCCGCTTCTCCTGCATGTTGGTCTTCTCTTTTGGCTTGGCAGCGATTTATGTTGACTGCGATAGAGCGTAAAAGTGAATGTTCGAAATGTGGTGACATGCATTTAAGATACTTTGCTTATAAATTATGTTAATTTATAGCCATATCTTGCCTTATTTTACTACACTCATACAAACATACTTGCGTATGCGCACCATAGATACATTTGTATCTTATGTTGCTCGTTGCTTTGTTTAATGTTGCGTGTTAGATGTTTGTCACGTTCATTTCCATTTCCACAGCTCGTTTTGTGTGTTCGGTTGTGTTCTATGTTTGGGCTACTTACCAACTCACAATTAATCAGCGTACGCGAATTGCAGCCATTGTGTTTATGGATGCAACTTCCGTTAGATACGTGGCATCCGTTGGATACTTTTGCTTTCTGAAACCCAATTAAAACGCGTGCGTAAATTGTTTTACACAAATCTCTCGCTCACTTTCAGCCCTAACGAAGCATGGCCAAAAGTTCTACAGCTACGGGTTGGTTGCCGGTTCCTCTTGGTGTTGGAGGTTTGTGCTCATAAAGCACGCCTTGTTGCCTTCGTTGTTTATGAGTGCTGGCAGCAGATACGCCTCATTGCACGCGTTTCGCGCGCGGTTTGTGCGCGGTTCTCTCGCTGTTCTTCACTGTTTGGAAACTTTTGCTCGCTTTCTCTGTGCTAGCATATAATTCGAACATTTTGATGCAACAATTAAATGCTCTACCAGACTTGTTTAGAAACTGTACACTTAAATCAGACATTATTAATTTAAATTTGAAAAAATCTAAACTTAACTTTAGAAACTAATCTTTGTTAAAGCAGTCAGAATCAGAGTTCAATCAATTTAATTATTTATATTAAAAAAACATAATAAGCATTGAAAATGCATTTGCTGAATAGAGGGCTTATAAATTATTAATTTAATATAAAATAAGAAAAGCTTTTAAAATGTGTATACATTTGCAAAAAATGACAATATTCCAAAAAAAAAAATAAATTTGTATCTTTTAAAATTATGATTCTTCGTTTGTTACGAAATTTAATTAATCTAATTTTAAAATAAAGTTCATGAATATTTCATTATAAATAAATTATTGACAATAAAAATGAAAAAACATTAATATTAGATTTAAATTAATTATGATATTATTATGTCTTGGCAGATTGCTTATCTGTCACATTTAATTAAAGTGAAGTGTTTCATGGCAACACATTGCTCAGTGATCCATACTAATTAAGTCTTCGACTAAAACTCTCGACAGCCTTGTTGTCTTCCCTTGATCTCAATGCTCTCGAGTGTATCTGAAATGTTTGCTTGCACTTTGCTATGGCTTAGCGCATCCATAAAACCGATTTCACGACCCATCCAATCTTCCTCTCAGACACTTGCCCCTTGCTTTGGCTTCTATTGAACTGTAAAATTTGCACAATTTTCAATTTCATAAAGTTTAGCGGTGTTTGTTTGTGTTGTTGCTTTATGGCAAAAGCCCAAAGAACTTTGAATTATGATTATCGCAACAGCAACACACAAACACACACACATATATGTACATATAGTCATATATATATACTGCAACGGACATACCCTGACACGCACTCAAGTGCAGTTAATTAAATTTTGTGCAATTTATTTTGTGCAAAACTTTACCAGCAACAACAACGACCAATAACAGTTGTTGTTTGCTCCTCGCGTTGTTTACTTTTCACTTTGTAGTTTTTGCATTTTGCCGTCAGGGTGGTGCAAAATAGTTTTCCACATGCCGCATCCTCATCCGCTTGGGAAAATTCTTTGTTTATGCTGTAAATAAAAGCGTTTCTTCATTTTCAACCAATTGCCATTGATTTGGCATAGTTTTTACACATCCATGTCTCTCTTTCACTTCCACATCTCTCGCAATAATCATTAGCTTTTCCGAGTGGGACCGAGGATAAGTTCTTGTGTCATAATTGATTACCCACCGATTATATGGGAAAAGCTAGAAAACAGCGGGTCGACCATCGATCAGGCAACTGAGCAACAACAGTTTTCTTCTTTGCACATAGTTCTTCTTTTCCAATAATTAAAAATTATTTATGTGCAGCAATATGTCAGAGAGTAATGTAAATATTACCAACTGTAACTTGTAGACTCTCGGGTAGGCGGATCCTAGGGGGTCTCTTGAATGATTGCAACAATTTATGGTTCACGGCAAAGTTCTGCTGACTGTGGATAATTGAGCAATTGAGTTTTGGCTAAATGAGTTTTGAGAGTGCACTGAGATGGCCGGGGGAGGAGCAAGTGGAGGGAGAAATTGGAAAAGAACAACATGTTAAAGAACCAGCGGGTATATAAGTACTTTTAGTAAGTAATCCCAGAGGGAAGTATTATAAGTTCTACAAACATGCACAAATGCAGTTACTTGGATAGCTTTTATTTAATTATTTAACTTTATTTAAATGCGGTCGACTGACATGCTGAAAATATTGAGTAAAATAAGGAAAACTATTAAATTAAATTTAGGTAAGATAGGTAATATTCCTTGTAAGCATGAATACATACTATAAGAACATGTAAAAATAATAGAAATATTCAATATAAATAACAAATTTAATTGGATGATTTACATTGACTTGAATTTAAAGCTTGAATTTTAAATTGGTTTGGGATTGAAACTAAGATTGAATTGTAAATAAAATTAGAATCGACCAATAAGAGTAAGAATTTGTATTTAACATTTAAAATACAATTTAGATATTTTAGTTGCTAGAAAACAAAAAAAGAGGAAAATATATAAATATAAGCTAGTACTAAACTTGTCGAAAGATCTTCAAAATGTTTCAAGTTCATAAATCCCCATTTTGTTTTTCCATAAACTTAACTGACTGCCCATTCATCAAGAAGAGCATAAAGTAAAAACTCTAGAGTCTAGACCAAAAATGGAACGACGACACGACCAAAAGTTAAGAGTTGTGCTTATACAGTGTTGCAAGTAAAATGAAACTACGACAAGATGTAAAAGTATCTATAACTGCAGATGCCGCGATAGGGCTGTCAAGTGGGAAAGGGAGTGAAGGGGGGGAAGAAAGAGAGAGAGACAGAGTGAGTGCTTGGAGAATAGAGTCAGGGCTGACCTTTGTCTAGTTTCCTGTCTCGGCTCAGCTGGCTTTGACTTATGGTGCTTAAGCGTTGACTGATTGCATCTAATTATTCACTGAATGATAATATTGTTGATATTTGTGTCTGCCTGGTTGGAGCTGCCAAGAACAACGGCTGAGGCAGAAGTAAAAGCAGAAGCAGCATCTGTTGAGCCACAGAGAGAAGGATAGAGAAACATTAAGAGAATGGATGCTCATGTTGATGATGCTGATGACGGCGTCTCAACGACCTATTCATGACCCTTTCGCGGTCTCTTGGGGGCCGCTGTCCGCTTGAGTGGAATTTCATTTGAAGCTTCAGCTGCTCCGTTCCACCATTCGACTATTCGGCCAATCGACAAGTGGAGCCCCCAAATGATAATTGCGCTTTTCATGCATTCTCACAGATTTCACAGGGAAATTGTGTCTGTCTTGTTCAGTCTGCCTGATTGTATCTTGTATCTTCTTTCTCCATGCCACTAATTTGATTTGCTTTGTTTTCGCTTAATTAATTTATGCGTTTGCCTGACAGGTGAGAAATTCGGTTGCATAGCATTTTTGATTTGTTTTAATTTGATTCCTGTATTAAGCTCATTCTCCTCGAAACATCAACCCAAACATATTTCCAAATACTTACATATGATTATTTTGTATAATATTTCCACATATTTCATTTTAATTGGGTGCCATTTTTCAAGTGTCAGCTGCCAGATTCTGTGGGCGTGTTGGCCTGGAAATTTTAGCTCTGCTTCTCGTTATGCAATGTGGCTGCAGGCAAAAATGCATCACATTATTAATTAACATCTGTAATTAGAGAGAGAGCGAGAGAGAGTCAGAGTGAGATGGATGACAAGAGTGGGAATAATTAATAATAAATAATATTGTATCATTTTTAGGCACCTGCAAGCAGGCCTTGGGCATGGAATCTGGTGCCATCGCTGACTTTCAGATCACCGCCAGCTCAGCCCATGATATGGGCAATGTGGGACCCCAACATGCCAGGTGAGCTCAATTTACCTACTAAATCTAAATTAAATGAATAACATAAAATCAATCTTCAATAATGAAATAAATAAAATCAGATTGAAATGGACTCTTACCATATGGGATTATTCTCGAATTAAAAACAATTAAAATCACAAATACAAATTAATTAAATCTAAAATAGCTGCAACAATTTAAAATCCACCATAATGAATAACAATCTGCAAAAAATTGAAATTTTGTATATTAATAAAATATTAAAGTTCATGAAATTTAAATATACAATTTTTAATATATGAAAAATATACAAATAATAGAAATTTAAACCAATGAAATGTTTTATTATAACATTAAATAGCAGTCAAATAATAAAGATCATAAACCTAATATAATTAAAGAAATTAAAGAACTTTAATTACATTTTTAAGTTACAAATTGAATTTATTTTACAATATTTTTATAATAATATATAAGTCAGTATGAAGATTGAAAATGCCAAATTGCTTTGACGTCAGACAACTTTGTGGCTTTGTTTAATACTTGTGATTACCCTTGGGTTGTGCAGGATTTAAATAAGTAACATCTATAATAATAACGACAACAACAAGAATCCGCATGTTATTTATGTTAACTCGAAATGATAAACAACAAACATGCATTAAAATCTGCCACATAAAAATGTTACATTGATGAGCGAGAAGGAATGAGTGTAAAAGACCAAAAGAGAGAGAGAGAGAGAGAGTGGAAAAGAGTGAGAAACGAGGAAAATGCTGTATCCTGTGTACATGAAAATGATTATGAATTATTTTATGGCGTGTTTAAATGCCTTTATGTCATTTGTACCAGAAACAAGGCAAACACTCAAATCACATAAATTAAAATACGCACACAAAGACAAAGCACACACACACACACACACACACACACACACACGTGTTTATGTAAATTTTGTGGAATAATGATACAACTTATGACCGCTTTATATTTTGCTGACATTTATTTGTGCTGTTGTGAAGTTGCCCAAAACATTTGCTGATTTATCTCTCGGACTCGCAAATGACAAATTCGCGGTCATCATAAAATAAAATGGAAATTCTGTGGTAATTATTTCGAATGTCCGATGCTGACCCAAAGCACTGTGATCATGAATACTTATACATATATATATGTAAGTCCAGGACGACTAAACCCCTCACAAAGGAACAACAATTTTTACGACGCACTAAAATCATTTGCACAATGTGACACAAAAACAAACAGCCAACAACAAGTCTGGACACCACAATATAAAAAGCTAAAAAAAAAGAGCTGAAAACCCAAAACAATCCCACAAATGTCAAGCTGAATAACTTACGAAAGTTTCCCGGAAACAAAACAAACGATAAAAATAAAAACTTTTGCCAAAACTACATATATTGATATGTAAATGACAAGTTTGGGTATTTTCTCCATTTAATAAATAGTATCATTAAGAAATTAACATATATTACGAACATTATTACTTCAAATTATGATTATGTTAGTTATCAATAGAATTTATATTTTATATTTATTAACATATTCTTTTTGCTGATATTTATATTTAATGTGACATAATTGCCATTCAAGGGGGAAGAATTCAACTAGTGCATGTGAAGATGCACGTTTTCTCTCCCTGATTCCCCCTGCTACCAAATGACCCCAAAGGTCATCCATTGACTTAATGGCATGGAACAAAATTGTAAGCAAAAGCTACACAAAATATGTATATGAGTGAAGTAACAAAAATATTGATTATAATGTCAATGTCGCCTTAGGGGGGGGAAATGTAAGGGAGGACACTCTGTAGGAAGTGGAACACCAGGCGAATCCAGAGCTAAAGCAGAGCGCATAAAAATAAAAGAAAAGCAATAAAATTATGCAAAGTCAACAGAAAAACGAGCAGCGACAGGCGACAGGCGACGACGCCAACAACATGCCCCGAATGTGGAAGTGTATATATATGGGGATGGGGATGGGAATGGGGATGGGAATGACGATGCCCTGGTACGTGTTGGCTACGAGGTTCCAGCTGTAGCCCCTACCTCAAAAGGCGGAAGGAGACAGTGTCAGGAAAGGGGGGATTCTACGGTGCGCTAACAAATGTTTGGTAGTAAAAATGTCACACATGGCGTTTTGCATGTGGCGTCCCTTTTACCCATCCCTTCCCTCCCTCTACCCCTAAGGCGAAGACTCGGAAATGTGCGTGCCCAGGCCTAATGATGCCCTAAGATGGGGAGACAGACGGGCAGTTTAACGTTAAACATGCGCCAAAGTCATATGAATTTTATTGCAAATGAAAAGGTTGCCAGTCGTCAAGGCAGATCTTGAGAAGCGCAGAGAGAGGCACACAAGAAAGCACTCAGCGTATGATAAATGAAACCCGGCTGCCCTATTGAAGGGGTTAAAGCAACAATTTCGTTGTGCAGCCTTTTTTAAAGCCAACTTTGCACGATTTACGATTTACGATATACGGTCTGCATTTGGGCCACTTGCCAAGGATACGAGTGGAAGCCAACTTATTAGCGTAGCCTACTTTCGGGCCAAAACAACAAATAATCAAGTGAAACAAAAGGCGGCCACACTGCAAATGATGCCATTGAAGCATTCTTTATGAGCCTTACGTGACCAGAAACTCTTTGCCTATTTTCGCTGGAGTCGGAGTTGTTTCTCTCTCTTTCTCTTTCCCTTTCCCTTTTGATGATTTTCAGGTGCTTCCAGCTAATAAACTTCAGCTGCATGGTTTTTCACTTTGCAACGCGCCGTGGCACAGGTAAAGCCAATAAAGAAATTCACTTGATTTTTTTCGTGGAAAAGCCGGAAAATTGTGGTGTGAGCTGTTCTTTTGACTACATTTTTATTTACTTACTTTTTTTTTGGCAGGGAAATGACAATGTGAATGCGGCCTCGTGTCGGGAACATGAAAAGTCCATATTCATGCGTGAATTTTGATGGATGTCCTCTAATGAAAATATGAAACTCACCCACTCTCTTTATCTCTCTCTCTCTCTCTCTTTCTTTCTATCTGTCGGTCTCGCTCACTCGTAGACTTTCTCGGTGTTTCACGCTCTGGAAAGCTTTGGCGCGTATGTGTTTGGCATACATTTTTGACAGTTGAGTTATTTTCGACAGCCCGCCGTGGGATTGAGTCCCCCTTTCCCTCTCTGTTTCTCTCTTTCTCTCTTCCTCCCTCTCTGTCTTTTACTACCTCTCTCTTGCTGGGTAAGGTTGCCTAAATGTAGGCTGCACATAAATTTATTTCGCTGCTTTTGATGTTTTGGGGGCTTTGGCAGTTGCCTTGATAATTGAAGCAATTTAAGAAATGAGCGAGGAGAGACCCGATATTATATAAGGTTATTATATAAGAAAAGTTTGGCATGTTGTAAAACTGTGTCAGGAGTGACAGTTTACTCAAACAGACTGTAGGTAAAGAAGTGAATCAAATGTTAATCAGAGTTCACATAGTTAAGCTCTAATCAATTGAAGATCCATTTCATATTCCTTCTCATAACATAATCGTGCCTTGAACTCGAAATCAGCTATAGGTTATTGTACTGAGCTGCCATTCAGGCGGCACTGATTAATAAAGTTAAATGACTTATAAGTCCATTAAGCAAACTTCTTCATTCTAGCGTAAAGTAAAAATGCCAAAGAAATTAGCGAACCAAAGAAAAAAAAAAAAATACCCGAAAAACTTTTCACGTCTGCAGCTGATGGAAAATACACATAACATAACAGACGAGAGAGTGAAATGAGAAGCAGAAACAAAATCACTATGAGAATGGAAAAACAATTGCAAACATTTTCCAGTACACAGCCAAAGGGAGAAAAAAAAAGAAAAGTGAACTACGTAAAATCTTATGGCAGCTTAGCATGCAATAAACAGAAATCAATTGACCCATTTGGTTTATGTACTGGAAACAAAGGCAGACCCAGACCGAGAACTCTGAAATGCCATCACATAGTAAATGGCAAGGCAAGGGAAAGGGAAAAGCAACGGATTCCCCATTGTTTTTTTGCATTATATTGACAGCATCGAATCAAAATCAACGCATTTTCAATTCGAAACTGTCCTCACTTCTCCATTCATGACAATGGGAACTGAAAGCTGCATTTCATATGCGCCAACGCACAAAACCAAACCCAAAAACCACAAGGAACAACTTTTCTGCAGAAAACTTACAACGTTTTGCAATCAATGAAACTTTGATTGCGGTTAAAGAGCTGTTGTTAGTCCCTAATTCAGAGGGGTTAAAAGAGAGTAACGGGGACAGGGTCGAGACCCTTGCGTTGTGGGGGTAATGTCAAAGTCAATGTGAATGCGACCAAATGTCAATGTCGGCTCAAGATAATGTCTGCAACAGACTTCAGTCGGATGGGAGGCCAAAGGCCAACGCTGCGTAGGAGCGACGCTGACTGACAGTTTTTCTCTCTGGCCACAATGTCGAATTGATGAACTGCCAAATCATTGTAGGACTGTCGTACTATCACCAGCTGCTAAATATGTGAAAAATTGGCATCGATAAACTTAAAGGTCAGCTCAGATAAGCGAATCAGATTTGTGTGGCCTCTGTCTTTTATTCTTTTGACCCCCTTTTCATTATATAATATTATGATTTTTTTAATCTATAGGGAACAAGCAACTATTTTCGATTGTCTAAAGAAACAGTGTAGTTTTTAGTTCACAAAATATATCTGAATTATTTTATATACCTATATATATTTTTTAATTTTATACATTTGATATTACATTTGTTCTTTATGGGATAAGTCAGCATTTTAATAACAATATTTAATTTGTATTTCCTACATAATTGTTCTGATATTTACAAAATTATTTTTTCTATTTCGAAATAAGCTTAAATCATTTAAGTAGGCTTTTGCAGGCACTTGATACTATATCTTTCTAATTATATAAATTGGTAACTGGTTAATTCAGAATCTAATGAATTTTCATTATATTCTTGAAAATAACAATGGTTTGAATCAGATTTTTAGTTAGCTCAACTAAACTTAATTTATTTATATATTCAAAATGAACAACAATATAAAATATACAGAAATATTTGCATGTCCACATTTAAATTCAACACATAAACTATTTATTTACCTCAATTTGAGATTGACATTTGGTGCGCCTCAAGGCAACATTGTGAAATTATGTCGAGCATACAATTTTGAATATTGAATTATGTTAGAAATTTGCCATGTAATAAAACTATTTCACAATTGGCTCGATTAGTGACTGTTTGTAATTCTGAAATAACATATTCTGTTGACATTGTAACTATCAATTCAACCATCAGCTTGTGGTTCTAGTTATTGTTAATTACGAGCACTGGATTTGCGATTGTTATTATTATGATTTTATATTGTTTAAGCCAAACAAATATTTACTCAAAACGATATATAATAGTAGCCATTGTTGGGTCTGTGAATTTGGTCCTGTTAGCCTGGTTATCTCCGGTTGGACTGGCCACAAATTGGAAAGAGCTTAGAGCTCACATTATCCACGTTCAGTTTCACATTCACATTCGCATTCACATTTTGAATGGGGGTCAAAGCCCCCACTTCATCCCTTAATTGCCGCATTAGTCGGTGCATTTGCCTTGTGTGAAAGTCAGACTCGTTGCCACGCCACATTATGCTACAATAACAACAATAACAACAACAATCAACCTGTGCCCCAAAACCATTCGAGACTCCAATTGAGTTCCAAGCTCCCATTGTTACTCAGTCTGTGCATTTTTCCTGGTTTGTCTGCGGCTGTCGCTCGTTTAATCGTTGCCAGTTCTTCCGTCAGTCCGTCTGTCTGTCTCTCTGTCTGTGGCATTGATTTTCGCTTTTAGCATAGTCTACTTTTAGGCGCACGGCACGTCACGCGGCCGGAATCGGGCACGGACTGCTGATTACGGCTGGAAATGTTCAGCCAGTTGCCAGCTTTTGGCCACTGAAGCAATTGTTGTTAACGCGTTTTCCATTTTATTGCATTAATGTTTGATTTGGTTTTGCTTTACCCCCAAAGCACTCCCCAATTTCAGCCTCATCTCCCCAATTCCCCTTCTGCTCTTGCTACGCTTGAATTGATTGCTCTGTATAGATTCATGTATCCGTATCTCGTGTGTTTGTATCTGAATCTTTTGGCTGTTGTGCGTTAGTCTTATTGCTAGTTCTTTGGCACTTGTGCGCATTGAATTTCGATTTCGACTTGCCTTCGTTTCGTTTCGTTTCATTTCGTCTCGTTTCTTTTGGTTTCGCTTCAGCTGTCAGCGGTATCAAAACCTCGACCGTCTCGCCCCCAATTGTGCCACGCCCCCGCCTTTATGTTCACACGCTGCGTAATGTGTTAATGTGCTTTTTATGTTACAAATGAGTCAATTTTTATGATTTAATGTTACTCGCAGCCTCGTCCAATTCGAACTTTGATAACGGTTTGGCATTTTTCTTCCATTGATTACCCCCAATATGGAGCCACAGTACGACTGGGAAAATACATAAATTTGCTTGCTTATTGAATTATTTATAACATTTTATTGAATTTCTTCATTGCCACACATTATTTCATTCAATTCATGAAACTTTGGCATTGATTTGGGTTGGGTTTCTGGGCGAATACAAAATATATAGGCATTTTGCCATTTTAAGACAATTTTTGTGCTATGCTTCACTTAATTGAAAACAAACTTGAGGCAACATTTCGACTTGCTTTCAGCAACTATCTCAAAATGCGGAGAAAATATATTTTATTAATTTAATTTATTTAAACCGTACACCATGGGTTATTTTCATTTAATTTTGTCAAGTTCCCAGCAGCTTCAAATGCCGATGCTCACAGAAATTTTCACATATCTTTACATATGTACGTAAACAGTCAAGTGACTACTTACTCGGAAAATTCCAGGAAAATTACAGCACCTACAAAGTGCCGCGGCAGATGGGAGTTTTCATTCCAGAAAAGAAAAACCAAGAGAGCTAGAGCACTAAGTGACTGACTTTTCATTATGTGAGATTTAAGAAGATTAGAAGGCTTCGGGAATCCCAAAACACAAATGGAAAACTTAATCGCAGTTTCCAACAAAGCAGCTACTAAGCTTGGCTTAGACTTCAATATTTTAGCATTCGTTTTCAAGTTATATTTGCTTTAATTATTATGAATAATAATGTAAGAAATATAACCAATTAGCTGGTTTTTGCAATTAAGTATTCGTGTAATTACCATCACAAATTTTCGTAAGCTACTTCTAAGTAAAAAGTGCAACTCTTTCAAAATACACTGTCTTCAAATTGCAATGCGAAACAGGTCAATCAGCTCAGGCAAGAGCCAAGACGCAGTCCCAGTCAACAGGTCAACACAATTGAGACGCTTTCAGGCAGCAAATTGTGTGGCGCGCATGCGTAACGAGAAGCGGCAGCAGCAACAACAACTGCAGATAAACCATTGGCAATGCCAGTTAAATTTAGATACCCAGAGCAAATACCGTGGAAATGTTTGCAGCCGTAATTGAAAGGCAAACAGAAGACAGAGCCGACAACAAGTTGACAAGTTGAAGACTCGAAGACTGCGCATGTGTAGACGACAACAATGCGACCGACTCGACCCCGGGGACAACTCAATCGACTGGAGGCCTGGGCCCAGTCAGATCTTGGATCTCGCATCTCGGATATCGGATCTTGTGCAGTCTTGAGCTTGTGCTGGCCCCGAGACTATTTGCCCACATCGCATTGGTGTAGACTTTGGCTATTTGCTCAACGCGTTTTCACTGCAACAACTGCAACTGCTACTTTCAGACCAAAAGAAAAAAAATATAAAAAAAACAGTTACAGCTTCTTGTCTATTTTTGTTTAATCAAGAGTGACATTAGGGTTGGGTTTGGATCCAGAGAGAGACTCGACTCGACCAGCATATTTGGGCAGCTGTGGCAGTACTATGAACATTAAATACACTTTGTGTAGAAGCCAAGATTAGAAAAGGCATGCGAATAGGCAACAGTTGGTAGATTGTTAGGGGTAATGGTTTAAACAATGCCGGATGGGTTATCAAGGTTAAGTCAATCTCAAAACAAAATCTAAAGAGCTTAGTCTTTTGGCATTTCCAACTTCAGAAGCGACTCGAATGAGAATACTAATGAGAGCTCTTGTTCTAGAAAATCACGATTGAAAGAAAGATAATAGAATCTAGAAAATCAACAATTTGTTTAAAAAATGAGAAAGACTGATAGATGAATATTAGATTCCCTAAACGAACAAACAAGTTTTAAAATATTTTCAATCTTTTCTTGTGCTAACAAACAATATCTTTGTATAATTCTCGTTTCTCTATACACTAAGTAAGACCTTTAAAATGTACATGTCATAGTTAACTTTCTCTCCCTCTCTTACTCTTAGGTTTGCTCTCTCTTTCTACATGTCCCTGGCAAGGCATAACCCACATTAGAGGCTGGTTTAGCTTTATCTTCTGGTCCTTGCCTGGCTTGGGCATATAGCATAATGGCTTTTGTGTTATGCTTTTATGATTACAGTAAAAACAAAAAGGCAAACTTAGACTATTGTTGTTGTTGTTTGTTTGTTTGCTTGTTCTGATGCTGAGACTGAAACTGGCGTTAACACTTGCACAACGCAAATTGCATACGAGGCGAATGGACAACAACAGAAGAAGAAAAAGCAAAGGTTCTCACAATATGAATATTCGAATAGGGGGATACCCTGTAAAGAAATCAATAATAGTTAAATGATAAATGAAAGTAAATTTTATTAATTATTATTTTTATACCCTGGGGGTTTTTTAAGTTTGTTCAAAAATATTTAACAGGGAGAAGGAAGCATCTCCGACCCCATAATGTATATATATTCTCGATCAGCATCCGTATGAGCGGTCGGATCTCAGAGATGGTAAGATCTAGAACCACCAAATTTGGAATGAAGACTCCATATTATATCGGGTAATATCAGTTGATGTTAAAATTTTGCCACGCCCACTATAAGGGGAGTAATTAATCAAAAACTTACATCACCTTTAATTCAAGGAGTTAAGTTCGAACTTTCTCCTTTTTTTTGCACCAACGTGTGTAACAACATACCTAAAATCTAATCACCAAGGCTCATCACGATTAGGCCATAAATAGTGTAGATATTAACAATTTTCTCTAACAATTCTCTCTTGCAGTTCTATAAATAGAATAGAACTAATGGTCAATTAATTCATTTTATATTTACTCTGCCAGAATGTATGAGCATTAAATTGCATGAGCATTAAATGTTCGGCGTGCCATGGACTAGGCCCAGGGTATATTACTGTCGAGTGCACTCGACTGATCCGCTTGTTTTATCTTTTTAATTTAAAGTTACAATAAATTAAATTGAAAATTCGTAGCATGCGATTGTTATATGTTCTTGAGAGAAAAACTTTTACTTATACCAATAGTTTAAAACGATCGGAGATCTAAAATACATTTCATTTAAACTCGAAATACAGTATTCTTAATAACTTATCACAGAGCACAGAGCTATAGCTCCCATTCTGGAACACTTTGAAAGGCTACAGGGTATTACAGGAATAACAACATACAGATGTGCGTCTTTTTATCGATTTCTTGGGCTGTGCCATAAAACGCTAATGGCCGCCACCTCACTTCCCCCTCCTCCCTACGTCTTTTACTCTCGGCTGTCGCCATTTTACTTTTCATATTTTCTATTCAGCTTTAAGCCGTTGACTTTGTTGATTCTGTTGTTGTTGTTGCTGTTATTGTTGCTATTGTTGTTGTTGTTATTATTGCTGTTGTTGCATTGGCTTTCTCTTTAGCCAAAGACGCCATTTTTATTGTCATCTTTTCCGTTGTCATCACATCGCTCCGGCGTGTTTGGCATTTTTTCTAGGTTTTCGCCAGCGACGCGTCGCCTTCGTACAATTTCCACTTGACACAATGGCACACAAAATGCAAAACTCTTTTGCAGTTACCTTCGTCCTTTACTCCGCACACTCCGCCCTTTTCTATACACTACTTCTGACTGTCTCGTTGTCTTGTCGGTTGTTGGATTGTTGGGTTGTTGGGTTGTTGGTTGGCTTCTGTAAAGTGTTGCCGGCATTTGGATTGTATGCTTTTATATTTTTGCGGCCTGTTGGCAAACGAAACGCTAACTGAAGCAAAACTTGTCCTCAGCATGTCATTTTCCATTTTCCATTTTCCATTCTCCATTTCCCCCATTTACTTTTCTTCTTGGCAGCTGTTTTTCTTTCACTCTCGCCCAGCTAGTTGCAAGTCGGCTTTGGCTTTGCCTTCCATGTCACATTTGCTGTTGCAGCTTTCTCAAGTCATTATTGTCGGGGCGCAATAACTGTGACAAAGTCATCTTTTGTGGTACGTGTCCTCCGCAGTTCCGTTTCATTCTCATTTCGCTCCACTGCGGCTGTTCCCTTCTTCTTTGAGGTCAGACGCCTTCAGTAGGTCGCGCCTGACTTTTGTTTTAATGGTTTGTCATATTTGGATATTCTTGACAGGACAACTGATGGAAATAGTTACCAAAGCCAGCTGACTGACAACTGTCATACGAGCAGGAACAAGTCAGTCAAGGATATCAAGTGCATAGAAAGTATATAAAGCAAAAATGTCATTGATGAAGAAAATATATGAGTGCAATGAGCAACGACTCTAATTTATAAAGCTAAATTTAAATGATTATAATTTACTAAACGAAATGAATATTTGGTTTGATTTAATTCTCAATTCTCAAAATAAATTTATTTGTAAGCTATCAATAAAACACAAATTTAGTACAATTTTTACTAAATGCTTTAAAAACTTCAAAGATAAAAGATTAAATTATAAAAATTAGGAGCTTAAATTCACATACATTCTGGAGTAAGGGGTTAAATACAAATACTTATAAGAAACAAATACATCCAAATATAACCAACAATTTTATAGTCTTAAGCATTCGCAGAGCCTTCCTCAACTCAATTCCATGTCAATATATTTGGGTGCCATTATAATAGCTAGGTACGTGGCAACAGGCTATTAAAGGCAGCTGACGCTCGTTTTGAGGCTAAAAATTAATTTGTTAAAGGATTCGTTGGGTATCCGTGACTTGGTTTTGTTCCAACTCTTCAATTTAAGCAAAATATTTTGGTAAAGAGCGCAAAAGAAAAAAAAAACAATTTAATTAAAAACTCGACGAACTGATGCCGTCAGCCACTAGATGGCGCTGTTGGGTGTATGTGCTGAGCGATAGAAACAAAAGCATCAGGCATTGTTTGAAAGGGGAAAAGGATGAAGATGAAGATGAAGAGAAAGAGGTGTTCTTTACAAACGTCAGCGGCGACGTCTTTATGACAATCGTAAAAAATAATTTTTAGTAGCTTACAAGCCGCTGGCTGAGGGACGAAGGACAAAGGAGGACGTTAGAGATGGAGTTGAGTCGTTGCCTTGGCATTTTAATTGCATCAAGTACCATTAAAAACGTTGAAAGAAAAATTGGAAATTAAATGAAAAATAAATATGTGTGGGAGAGGGTAAAATGAAAAGTAATAGAGAAAGAGTGACATACAAAGAGAAAGAGAGAGAGGGTGGGGAGGGGAGTGGAAAGCTCACATACACATATGAGATAGAAATTGAAAACGCAAATATTTTAAGCGTCACCTGTGTTTTTCATTCACGTTCCACACGTGCCATAAGCAAGGCAATGAGATTGTCAACCCTTCAGTTGTCCTACTTATTAGACAGACCCCTGCAGCATGTTAGGGGCACTCAAACATATGTGGCTTTGGCACGAATACGAATACAAGTGCCAGTATGAGTATGAGTATACTCAAAATGTGTAAGCCGCTTAAGTTTTGTCTCGGACCGAAGCCCCCAGCACAGTGCAGAAGTTAAGTTGGCCAATGCGAACTTCATTCACTGCAAATCAGCTTAACTTTTTGCGCTATAAACTGTAGCATATTTTGGCATCCTTTTCCCCAATTTTGTATCCTTTAAGGGGATAGACTCAAATAGAAATCTAGACAACCTCATTAAAAATAAAAAAAACATCTAGCAAACAAGCTGCAAACGAAACTTGATAAAGACTCTGACTCTGACTGCGACTCCTCCCAAGTTCCATATGCCCCAATGCATAACAAAAAGGATACGCAAATTCAGAGCAAGATATGAAAAAAGGAATAAAAAATGAAGTAAAAATACACATATCAGCCTAGGGGCAAAATCTTCTGTCTGCCTCTCTTCCTTTAGAGAAAAAGGGCCGACTTACTCGGGGGAAGTTTGCATTGTGCTTAGCACAACAAACCAATTGGACACCTAAGCTACAAAGGGGTTTCTGGTCTATTTTGCCGAAACATATGCAAATTAGATTGAGCTAGAGCAAAACGCACAATGAATAAGGCAGAAGACTTGAAATTTAGATACGAGCATGTATTGTATGAGAGCATTTAAATAAATAATTTACCCAAATATTCACTGCATTCAAATGAAGAAAATGGACAAATTAGCAGGGTATATTCTCAACAGAATACACAATGGAAGAGTCTTCAAAAAGCACTTAGGTTCAGCTGGACAGAGCAACAATGGAGTTGATTTCAAATTTACAAACAACTGCGAAAGCATTATGGAAAAGTCTTAATAAGTATTTGTTCATAGTATACAAAGGATAACTATATGAATATGTATAAATTTAATATAAATTAAGCAAGTGGGAAAGGCTATAGTTAGTTTAAAAAAATGTAAACTGTTTTTTAACGGGAAAAAGAATATCTACCATTTAAATACATTTTCCAACTTTAATTTCAATTTAAGTTTTTATATTGTGTTACGTAAACTTTCAATATTTTTCCAAATTATTTTGGTCTTTTATAAAAGTTTTGTAATATTTTACAATTATAATTTATCAGCATTGAAAAGTTGACTCGAGCTTTCCAATATTATCAGCAAGTGCTAACAATTTAAGACCAGCAGCTGCTTCTTCGCACTGGCCATTGATCTTTACACACACAAACGCATAGTTAGCGTAGTTCATGCTACGTGCCACATGACGCTGCCACATATGCATGCATATATTTTCATAATTATCTAAATAAATGTGTGTAAGGCCACAACACACAAGTGAAAGCGACATGAATTTATATTAAAAACGGGCAGAACTTTGCCACAATCCGGGACCTAGTACCCCATAAATGTAGCTGTAAATATGAATGTGTGTGAGTGTGTGAGAAAGTGTGTGTGTGTGGCTGTTGGTTGACTCTAATTTCAGCCACGTTTACAGCCATTCCAGGCATGGCTTGGTCCCATAAAGTAACCCAAGACCTAGTTAGACTTGCCTGCCAACTAACTGTATCTCCCTAGATGTATATGTGTGTGTGTATGTGTGTGTGTGTGTGTGTGTACTCAAATGCAACATTACGGGCAGTTAGCTGTGTCGGTGTGTGCTGCAGTTATGCGATAGCTGCAGCCTTTTATGGCATATTTTAGTAGCTTTGCCTAAATAAAAGTGGCGCTAGGTGCCATTTCCTGCTGCTGCTGTTGCCTTTAGCTGACCATAATGCCCCAAAGTATGCAACACTCACACACACACACAAACAGTGGCAAAAAGTACCAGAAGAATGCAACAATTTGCTGTTAAATGAAACTTCAGCAAAAGCAAGACTAAAAATATTTGTATACCATGTAATCATCAAAAATTGTCTGAAAAGGGTATACTAATTTATGGCCAAGATGTAAAAAGAGTATTTCCAATTTATTAAAGTATACTGAACTGTTGATTAGACAGAAATAAGTGCTTTTAAAATTAATTAAATACTTTTGTATATATTTCATAAGTATTTTTGTATGGGCTTTAATAATTAAAAAACCACTTATATATTAAATATTTTGATTTTTAACTGGCTTTAAAAAGAAATTTTATTTAATTAAATTTTATTTTAATCACTCTTTTAGATTGCCTTAAAAAAAAATTGAATAGCTGTACATTTATTTCATATATTTTAAATTTGGACCCAGGATATCTTATAGTTAGGCACTCTCAACTGTAGAGTACTTACCAGTTTTTTTATTGGAAAACACAACAGTTTCGCACGGCACATTTCAAATTCGTTCACATTGCACACTCCTTTGGGGAAAAAGAGAGAAAGTCTGGCACGTTGTGCCACGAGAAATAGATAAAAAGTGGAGAAAGTTTCGGGTGTTAAATAAGGAGCAAGATAAGTATCCAAGTATCTGCCTCGTTAGTACTAAATACGATGACGAAGGAATCGTCCTGCCAATGCTTAAAACGAAGCTAATGAAAGGCTTCAGCTGCATTGCAATGTAAAGCTGATGGTTCCTCTTTCAGACGAATATGCCATACTTATTGGGGCTGCATAACAAGCAGAGTACTATAAAAGTGGAGCATGCTTTTAGGCATTTGGCATGGCCAAAACACTTCTCAAGCCTCTTGTACAGCATTCCTGATGCCAACGTCCATTATTTGCCCAATTTGAATGCGCATTGAGAAAACATTTCTCAGTCTTGTCATGCAAATGATGCTAAAATGCCATCCCAGGTGACCCATATGTTAGCGGTAATAAACAGACTCAACCGAAGAGAGTCAGAAAAAAAGAGTGTGTGATTCATGCTTGACGAATGTGCAATACTCTTTAAGTAAAAGCAGCTCGTTAAGATGGATAATTATTTTTCAATGCAATTAATATACATTTTTGAACACTATGTAAAGGTTTTAAAAAGAAAATATCTTATCATTTATAACTCAAATATTGTTAATATTTATTTATGTTGCTTTATGTTATATCAAATAATCTTGTTTTACTTCGACTTAGGAGCTGCAATTTTAAATTAAATTTAAATCAATTGTATAATATTTCAAGTTTTCTGAAAAGTACAAATATTTAAGATGTTTGCCAAAAATATTTAACTGAAGCCATTTTTGCTGTATTATTTTCTAAAATCTCTGATTTTTACACAAATTTCCAAGTTTCATAACAAAATGAAGGTATCTTCTTGGCAGTTAAATACAAACAACAGAAGCTTAAAATTTAACGGAAAAAAAGTCAAGTCCCCGAAGCCCCAGAGCGGGTCACATCTCATTGGATTTATGACAACAGAATTGATATTAATGTAGAAAAGTCGCCCTATACTACTGGCAAATAGGCAAACCACCGAGAGATTGGTAAACAGAGTATCGCGGTGGGAGAGAGGAGAGAGGGAGGTTGGGAGAAGAGTGAGGGAGGGAAGCTTGGCAGGCAGTCAACTTGCTGACTTTCCAGTGCCTATTTTGCATATGAGTTTCGCCAGCCTTGGTGCTCGTCCTGCTGTCTCGACGTGTTGTAAACCGCGATTAACGTAAATGGCGGAAAAAATGGCGCACAGTGGCAGCAAAAAAATATGGCACAGATAGACACACTCACACGCACACATTCAGCGAATGTGGTCGAAACGGAAAAAAAATATATTCACATCGGTGAAGAAGAAGCAGACCAGGCGCCAGAGTCAGATCCAGAACATAATGTAGGTCAGGGCGGGATATGTGTGTTCAAGTTAACTCCAGTGCATATGGTACTACATATACAGCAGCCCCTGCCCTTTGTCCTTATTCCCCTCTCTGCAACAGCGTAAAGTGTTCATATGTCTGTGTGTGGCGCCTGCCATGTGGAAAATTTGTTGCAATTTCCACAAAGCGAGGCAACTGCTGAGGCAACGGTCACTGTTGTTGTTGTTAATGTTTATATGTTGCTGTTGATGTTAATGCTAAAGCTACAACAACAACAACAACAGAAGAACAACAGTGGCTGCTACTGCAACTTCAGCAGTTAATTAGCAGCTGAAGTTTTTTATTAGATTGTCGATTAGCTAAGGATACCGCCGGAACCGTTGCAATTAAAACTGCTGATGAGCGAATAGATAATACAGAATGGCAAAAAATAAACAGACATTGTCTTTTTATAATATGCACACTAAAATATAGTTGCATAAGTGAGTTTAAATTGAGGTCTCTAATGGGTTAGTAAGCGCTTAGAATTTGTACATAGTGTACAAAACAGGTGCAAAAACCTGGCTTACGAGCAGTAAATAAAAAGTTCTAGTAATTATAAAAATATATTATGTATTATATTTAAAACATAAAACTTCAATTTAGCTTGATTCTAAAACAATGGAAAAATCACACTAAAATACTTATCTTGTGTTATAGAATCTTTAAACATCCAGCAAGAATTTTAATTGAAATTGTATAATCTTAAAAAATCAAGGTAAAATGTAAAATGTCTGAGAAAATAAATTCATAATGTGGATTATTTCACTTTGAGTGAACACAATAGAATGATGTATGCAAAACAATTCCTTTTGATGAACTTTTTTAATAGACATTTGCTACAAAAAGCATAAAGTGAGGCAACAATAAAATGCGCATGCAAACAACATGTTGCATAAGTAAATACGCTTTGCTATGGCAAATTCTCCCCAACTGAATGCATAACTATTTCCCTCTCTCTCTATCTCTCTATCTCTCTATCTCTGTATCTCTCTATATGTCTGTCCCTATATATTTATGACTTTATTCTGTAGTCCAAACAGTGCAAATTGTTTAAATGACTTTGCCTGAGTCAATAACGTGCATGATTTACTGCACTTTCCCCTTCAACACTCCCTCGTCATTCTAATACAAACTATAAACTAGATAAAATATGAATATTAACATATACCGTATGCCATACACACACACTCGCAGAATTGGCTCCCATAAAGAAATTGTCGCAATGCAGTTGCTGTTTTTGAGTTTTGCGAAAAAGTTAACGTTCGAGTTTCGAGTCGAGTTTAGTCGAGTTGTATTGAGTTGAGTTGAGTTCAGCTTAGTTGAGCTGAGCTTTTCAAATTCACACACATAGCTGAAAGTTTTCACAGCAGCACAGCATGTGGTTAACTTTTTTGTTTGTTGCCTGTTTTTGAAGGAAAACGGAAAGTGAAAACTGCCAAACTGACGCAGCTGTTCTGCCAAACAATTCATAAATTGACCGCGAATGTTACGGCCAAATAAAAAGGTATATAAAAACGTTGTTGAAAAATAATTCAATGATGATTAAGTATGAACACTGACGACTTGACACACACATAATAAAAAGTTTTATTAAATAAATATTGGCAAGTTATTTGATTTGCTTATAGACATGTAAATTAGCTCATAATAATTGAATAAAAGCAAATAATATGACAACTGAAAAGTCGGTTTGCCACAAAGTTAATAATGATTTATTATGGAAATATATGGTTAAAAAGTTATGACAGTAAAATGAAAAATATTCCAAAAAATTAAAATTAAAAAAAAAGTGAGACCAACATCGTATAAGTAGTTTAAAGATATAAAAATTTTCATAATAAGTAGTTTAAAGATATAAAAATTTTCAGTAATTTTCCACTACATATTAAAAATAAAAGGCTGCCATTTTAATTAGTCACGCATTTTCCCAAAAGTAGCAACCGATTTCACCTACAATCCTACCAGTTGGTAATCAGAGAATCGGATTTACCAAAGGACGAATCAAATTGGTGTCCTCGCATAGTTAACGTCATTTAATTACAAGCAGCCGTTGCACTCGACATGCAGCTCAATTACAAACACATTTGATATGGAAAAAAGTTTAAAAAAATATTAATTTAATTAAATAATTATCACCACTGCCAATAAGAGAAGAACACCAACGTATGGAACATGTGGAAAATAACGAAGAGGAAATCAAATCGACGGCAAAGAGCAAAAAACCATTGACAATGAACACGCATTGGGCCGTAACAGGCCAAGTGGGCGTGGTCGGACGTGGATTTAACCATTGCAAACTTAAATTAATTATTGATTAATATGGTTTATGAGCAATAAAAAAATTCAAGTTGTCCCAACAAAAAGGAGACACTTCTATAAATTACAAAAAATATTTAGTTATTAAGTTTAACAATGAAACAAATATTTGAAAACATGGACATAAAACGATATATATTTATTGATACTTATACAATTAATAAATAATCGCTAAGAAAAAAAAGTTCAAAACTTTCCGCGTATATTATAATTGAAAAAAACTTGAAATATGTCAATAGTATTTTATGTTTAGTACAATATATAAAATAAATTGAAGAAAAAAATAAAAATAAATTGAACAAATTCAATACTTCAATATCGTTTAACAATTTTCCAATTGAATTTATTTATTTTATTTATTGCAGGCTGAAGGTGGACAACAATGGAGGTGCCTGGTGTCCGAAGCACATGGTCTCACGGGGGCTTAAGGAATATCTGCAAATTGATCTGCTGCAGGTGCATTTGGTCAGCGCCATACGCACACAGGGTCGCTTTGGCAAAGGTCAGGGTCAGGAGTATACGGAGGCTTATGTGCTGGAATATTGGAGGCCGGGCTTCGAGAAATGGCTGCGCTGGAAGAGCACACAAGGCAAAGAGGTGAGAATGCCAGATTGTGCCAAACCTCTCTTTGCCATTCACACATTAATCACGGACAACGGGACGGGACGGACTGGGAGAGCGATAAGCATCGCAATAACCGCGAGCCACGAACAGATACAAAATGTATCTACATCTTTAGGCTGAACAATTTACGTGCGAATTATCGCGAGAATTGCGTAGGTGTCCCTCGATGCTCGCTCCTAGATTGTGCTGGCACAGCCCGATCCCCAAATCTCGAATATGAACCCGTTTCCGTTCCATCGATTTATTGTGTGCAAGCTAAGAAAATCAATTTGAACGCTTTTGTTTTTTGTTTTTCGTATTTCGTTTTTGTTTTGCTTCTTTTTCGGCCACAGAGCTCAAATTCCCTCACCCACACAAACAAGCTGGGGCATTAATAACGTTTTATTTTTACATTTTGTTGCATCTTGCAGATACTTCCCGGCAATATAAACACCTACAGCGAGGTGGAGAACGTTTTGCAGCCCAGCATCTTTGCGTCCAAGGTGCGCATCTATCCCTACAGCCAATACGATCGCACAGTCTGTCTGCGCGCCGAGATCGTTGGCTGCGCCTGGGAAGGTAAGTGGTCCGGCCATAGCCATGAATTATAGCTAACATTGCACTCCACCTCTCCAGCACCTTATCCGCCTCCCCCTATTCCCCTCCCTGTTCCATGTTTTATGCTCAGCGTGATGGTCGCACTTGTTCGTGCCTTGGGGCTGACAAACAGCTAAAGTATCTTTTAGCTGCAGCCAAACGGGAGAGTTGGAAAAGCTACAAGACAAATCGAAGCTGAGATACCCTGTGAAAAGTGCTTCGAAACTAAAAAATGTTTATTTGACTTTTAGCTATAAGCGAGCTTTTAAAAGTTCTTGAAGCAACGAAAAAAATAATAGTAAAGCATTAGCGAAAATAGCATTAAACAACAAAATCAAACTGTTTATTCTTACATAAATCAACTTCTGTAGTTAAAAACTTTAAACATTTTTCAATGGTAGAGTTTTTTTTACGCCTACATTTGTCAGCGTTACACGAGAATGCTAAGACCGATTATTAATGGCTTTATATTTTCTGAAAGCTTATAAATTATATTATTATTCCTTTACATTCAGATTTTAAAATAAGCAATTATTTCACATATGGGCATTTCCATACTCGCGCACGGGACATTCGTACACATTCAAAGTAAAAAAACGGTAAAAAGGAAACGGTTTTTTTTTTCTGATGAAGGGCTTAACATATAGCATTTGATTAGCTCTTTAATTGGTGCAAAGATTGATTTTGGGTTATTTTTCATTTTGAAGATAAAACAAAAATTCAAGTGATTCGCACGGGACACAAAACGGAAGTGACTTGTGAGGTCAACCAATTCAAACGCCAATTTCAGCGAATCCAGAGGCAATATTTTAATGCAACTTATTTTTAACTCTTGTGCATTGATGCCTCTTAAAAGTGGCTATGATTTTTTTCAAAGATGACTTGCACTTTTTTTTAAATTCAATTTGACGTAAATTCGCACGGGACATCGCGCACGGGACATTTTTTACCATCACTATTTTTATGTTGTTTCTGTTTCTCTATTTTAAATTATATTTCGAAAACAGCTCGAAATACTTTATTAAATTAAACTTTCAATATATTTCTTTTAATTAAAATGGTTTATGTTACAATCTTACTGTCCTACTTAGTGAAATCGTTAATATACAAGCGGTCCATTTTGAAAGTAAATTTTCAGGAAAATGGGCAAAAATAAAGAAAAATTGAATTTATTCCAATGTAGAATCTCTAGGTTCATCCTATTGAATTTCTTCTAGTGTATATTGCTTAAATAAATAACTTGAATACATTTTTGGAAGCAAATTTCATAAGATGTGAGTTTTTGATCAATTTTACGTTTTTGGCCGCGGTGGACCTTTCTGTGGAAATGCCCATATATAAATTATTAAGCGAAAAAAATAAAAATTTTTATTTTTGGGTATTAATATGATTTTGTGATTATAAAATTAGAATTTTTACAATTTTTATTTTAAGCAAGTCATAAGTTGCTCGATTTGTAGGGTATGCAAAGTATCTGCAAGCATGCAATCAAGCGTGCGACGTGTTTTGATGACTTTGTTGTGTATTTGGAACCTCGAGCTCAAACTTAGTTAGTTTCTTTTATTGTTTTATTAAAAGCCTTAGTGCGCCTCAGTTTAATTTGAAGTTTTTCAACGAATTTATTACAATTTTTAATGCAATTTAAAAAGAAGTCAGAGTAGGGTAATAAAATAGGCTTATAATTAACGAGTAACCAATGAGCACAACTTTAAAATATGAGCCCACAAATCGCCTTAAATTGTTGTTTTGATACACATATGCCACAATGGTTGGCTTTTGCCTTTCACTAACTCGTTATCTGACTTTTTGCAGAGGGCATTGTCGCCTACAGCATTCCGAAAGGTGTGCAGCGTGGCATGGAAATCGATCTCTCCGATAAGACCTATGATGGCCAAGAGGAAGCCGATCGCTTTGTAAATGGACTTGGCCAACTGGTGGATGGTCAACGTGGCAAGGATAACTTTCGCATGGACATCAATGGCTTTGGTAAAGGTAAACGAGAACAACAACCAAAATGTTGTGTCGACGCGTCGCGACGGTCAACATCAAAAGCCGTTATTAGCCGTATAAAGTATTTTAGCCACAATCTTTGCCCTGCTTTACAAGTTGTAACTGCACATGAATGTCACATAAAATAGTGCTTAACTGAACTGAGACTAGTTGGATGGCATATCGTGCAGAGATTACAGTCAGTATTATTGCTCTTAGTTATTGCACATGTGGTCTAGTTTTGTGTCTTGTGGAGTACTAAAAATGGATAACAAGCTTCCGCTAAAAAAACGAGATACTAAAGTAGTTACAAGTCTTTTTTAAAAACGCATGTTAAGATATTTTTTCATTCATGGAAACAAGTTTGATTAAGAATAAATTTAACAGTTTCTTTTCTTGGAATACTGATTCCCAATTCGATCAACCAATAAAGATAACTTACTACAGTAAAATAAAACTAAATGGTATTTGAACATGTACAAAAATCTTAGTTATTAGCAAATTAATTGAAAAAAAATAATTTACAATTTTAAAATGCATTTATTTCAATTCAATAACTTAATTTTATTTCTAAAGAAATATTTTTGCATTGAAATGCAACCAAATTTGGTTTAAGGATCAGAAATAATCAATTTTGCTTTGTTTTTTTTTTGGGGATTTCATGATTTGAAAGTCATTAAATCAGCTTTATGCGAAAGTAGTGAATTAAGAAGTTTAAACAAAAGATTTAGGAGTACCAGAAACTAATTCAATTGCTGAAATTTTTAACAGATTGATTAAAAAAATACCCTTCATTTCAGGCTACGAATGGGTTGGTTGGCGAAACGATACTCTTTTTGGTCGACCAGTGGAGATAACATTTGAATTCGAAACTGTACGAAATTTCAGTGCGGTTATAATACACACAAACAACATGTTCTCCAAGGATGTGCAGGTGAGTCGAACAAAAATCAAAACAAATCGAATACACTCAAACAGAACCCATAACTGTCAACTGCAACTGCATTCCATCACATTTTTATTGGCAATAATCCAATTGGAATATATGAAAACAACGATACTCCATCGATATGGAGGACAGATAAAATGGTACTTTAAAAATAAAATACAACAACAAATTGTATAAATAAAGTACGTTTGGAAATCGTAAAAAATCAACAGCCGCCATGAGGTACTAAGCAACAGTTCCCATTCCCATTCCCATTCTCATACCCAGACCGATGCCTATACTCAATTCCATACCCATTGTGATACCCATTCACCATTCACCATTCCCCCAGCTGTTGGCCAGCTTCGAGCCAGACAAACTGGCGGCGGCAAACTGAGCAAATAAATGCTAAACAGTTCCGACAACCACAACAACCACAGTGCAGTAATAAAATAAATTCAACAAGGAGAAAAAAGAGAAAAACAAAATACGAAATACGAACGATTTTTATAAACAAACCAAATTCGAAATCGAACCTAAACAAACCACAATTGATATGAACTGACTCAGGTGGCACTTGAAAACGAACGTATGTACACTCGTACAGTGTGTACTCATATATGGCATACCATTATATAGTCAATTTCCTTACTCGTCGTGCTCTTTATCGAAAGTAAACAATGCGAGAAGTCAGTACAATCATAAAATGATTGGGCGCTGTTTTGTTTACCCCCACAAATTAAATAGAAGAGACTGAGAGAGGGGGTTCCCCTCCTCATTGGCTCATAATCTGGCCATAAAACTGAACAGAAAAGAACACAGAACTGAGCAGAGAATATTTTCAAGTCCATTGACCCAAATTTGCTGTTTGTGGCAATGTGTTAACTGGTAGATTGAGATAGCTATGAGCTTGTTGACTGATAAGAACTCGAAAATTGTTTAACTTCAACCACATTAAAAGGTACGAGTGCATCAGCACTATTTTTAATTAAAGCTCGCCTTATAGTTCATGTACAACTCTCAATTCCATAGAGTTTTCTCCTTCCCAATTCTGTCGTAAATTTCTTGTAAATTTCTTTGGCTGACAGTTTCGAGTATCGTTCGACAGTTTAATAATTTTTTATATGCGCACTGTTTGATCTTATCTTTGATAACTTCATATACTCGTACATGTTCCTGTTCCATATGCTTGTCAAATTTGTGTCAAATTAATCTCGATTTCATTTTGGGCCTGGACGGGGCAGATAACCGCCTTTTTCCGAGTCCATTGGAATGTCATAATTATGCATTTAATATGTAGCTTTAATTAGTGATAAGATTTACATATTTTATCGTTTATTGAATACATCCAAGTTACAATGCCGACAAAGGTATCATTGCTAGTATGGAACTTTATCTATTTAATCTGGGCCATATCGAATTCTATATTTTAGTTGAGAACAAGAACTTAATTTATTAAATTCAATTAATCACAATTAGACTCTTATTTAGATATTTTTTCTGAAATCATTTATATTTTGCATTTCCTTATTTTTCCTTGATACAACAAAATTCCAAACTCGCAACTTAAATAAAAACTATGCACAAATCATTCAATCATCACAAAAAAACTTTAATACTTTTCATTGCTCACATTATTTATAAACTTATTTACCTGTAGCTCGGCTTCCGCTTAATACCTTTTCTCTGATTGCATCTACTAAGCAATTTTGTTTATTTCTTATCGCTTATCAGTTCGCTGAGTAGTTTTAATGATGATTCTCAATTCCTCAGCTTATTCTCACAAATTTATGTGGCTCTTTATATATATCTTTTAAGCATTCTCTTTAGCTTTATGTGCAGCTCCTCTGAATCACTTCTCTGATGCCACTCTAGATAGCGTACCTTGCTGGCCGGCTTAAGTATTTTACCACAATTCTGCTGACGTAATTAACCACAAAGTATGCAGACCCAATTGGCAGCAGCTTCAAACGGCACATAAAATTTCAATTACCACAAATTTTCTTGGGCTTTGATTTGTTACCGCCATTTGTACGTGAACTGAACTGGGCTTGGACAGTGGAAGTGCCATTGCCAGTTCCAGTTGGAGTCTGTGGTTGGTGGATGATGTCTACCTGGTCGCAACTCTGGGTCTTGGCCATTGACCACTCGCTTTATGGCTTGCCATAATTTACACAGCATCAACGATGTTGTCGTCGCCGGAGTCGTCGGAGTCTTCGTCGCCTCTTGCTTTCGCTATAATTCTCATTTTTATGATTTTTCATTACCATTTGCTTGGCCAGCGCCATTCGGAATGCCCCATAAGTCATAAAATTACTTAGTGCGGCTTTTTTGGGGGGGCTGGCAGGCTCTGGGAAACAGCTCTGGACAGTTTGCTAGAGTCGTGCCATAAATACTCAAAATGTCATTTGTGTGATGCATTGATAAGCCTAAAATTATGCTAATTGCGTTTTAATTATGACACGCGTGTGGCTGTTGCACCTTTCACCGCACCTGTTTCCACCTATCCACCTCACCTTCTGCTCCATCTTCAGGTCCAAGTCCAAGTCCAAGTCATTACATGTCAGATGTTCGATAAGCCCCTTGAGCTCTTGTGTTGTCGGTTAGCGTCTGTTTGTTTGACTTTGTCTTTAGCATTTCTAATGAGTTACCCCAACTCCAACTCGAACTTCAGTCATTCCCCTTGTGTACTCTTTAAAATGCGTGCCCAGATTTATAACCCCGATTAAGACATTGTCGTGGGGGTCGTCGTGTCTACGTGTGGTCCTATTAATTAGTGTGGGGGACTTGGCCTCTTCTGATTGTTTGTCTCTATAAGTGACTGACTTCCGTAGAGTAATTTGGACTGGGAACATTTGTTGGACAACAGTTTGACAGGTGGGATTAAGCTCAGAACTTTGCGAATACTTAGTTTAATTCAAACTTATCCAAAGTTATTGAATAGAACTTTTCGACAAATTATGTAAAACCAGCAAATGTTTATCGTATAGTTTTTGCTATTTAATAATTATATATCATTTTGATTATTACATTTCTTACTTTTAAATACATATAAAATAATAAATAATAGGCTTTAATTCAGTGTACTAGTTATAATTATTAATAAATTAAAAAATACGTAATTTTCAAAAAAAAGTTCAGATAAAAGCTTAATTCTATAATTTGAATTTAACATTTTTAGGTTATTATCAAATGTAATCAATTTACGTCTTTGATCAAAAATATATTTGGTTATTTTAGCCACATTTATTTGAATATTATTTATAATATCAGCAACATTTATTTAATGAATAAAAATAGTTTCTATTAATAAATAAAGTCGATGAAACGTATTTTGTATCAAATAACATGTCGATTCACATGTCAATATCAATTGAGTGAGATTTTATAATTTATTAGCATTGACAGGCATAGACATATCTATTTTCTATTGGTATTCATTGTCCACAAAACACTTCCAAAACAAATGGCCAAAGGCGTCGGCGAGTCAACAAGTCAACAACAACTCATTAGCCATGCTCAGCTCAATTGGCAATGGGAAATGGAAAAGCCAACACTTACACATCCGGCTGGCCCAAAAAAAAAAAAACAAAAATAACAAGAAATAAAATGCAAAGTGTAGCCAATGCCTGACCAAAAGTAAATGATTATTTTATTTACATTATGTTCTTTAGTTTATTTTTGTTTTCTTTGTTTCTTTTTATTACGAGACTTCCGTGGCGCGTCGCTTGACCAAAACTGTCAGCAGAGGTAACAAATATGGGAATACAGTGTTAAAAACCAAATAAATGTGATTACTTTAATTATTATGCCACTCACAGATTCACACATTTACTTGTAGACTTTGACTTGGGGATTGTCCAGCAACCATTACTCATCCCGACTTCTTCCTCGTTTTTCGTTTCTTTCCCAGGTGTTTGTGCACGCCAAAGTTTTCTTCAGCATTGGCGGACGACAGTTCAACGGGGAACCTGTGCAGTTCTCCTATATGCCCGACCAGGTGCTGGATCATGCACGCGACGTGACAATCAAATTACATCATCGCCTGGGGCGTTATCTGCAGTTGCATTTATATTTCGCCGCCCGCTGGATGATGCTCAGCGAGATTACATTTGTATCAGGTAAGCGACTTCAACTTCAACTCCAGCTCCAACTATTGTACAACTGCAACTGTAACGCCCGCTGGGCCAGCAAAGTGTTGCAGCAAAAATTATTTTATTAAAAAATGACACACGAACATGCAAAGGTAAAAGTTACAAGTGAGCGCAAAAACAAGGTAAAAAAAATAGAAATGAAAATAAAAATAAAAATAAAAAGGGTTGACTCGCATCTCAGTTTCCGTCTTGGCCACCTGCTGCCCCACTTGCAATAAATGTGAATGCATTCGTTGTCAACTCTGAATGATTAAGGGAGAACTGTGCGCGGGGGGAGTAGTTGATGTGCCCCTGTTGTTTGTAGTTTAAATTAATTTTTTTCTGCTCGTTTGCGCTGAGTTGTTGGTGGATTTAATGCCGCGATAAAGCACAGATATTCTGACAGGTATGTGATTAGTGTGAAATGCATATGTAGAAAAAATTTTGAATGAATTGACTATATGCAAAAAATGTAGTGTTTAATATTTACTATAAAAATATTTTATTTATGCATTTTATTGTTGTGTAAGCGAATAAATGAATTCAAATTAAAATTTTAATTCCATTTATAAATATTTGACAACATAAGCTATATTCCAGAAAATGGTTAGTGAATTTTCAAAAATAAAGACATTGAGCTGTCTATTTGATACTTCACAAGATATTTGATATTTCATAAGAATATCATACTCTACTTGTATACAAAACTATTGGACCAAAATTGATAGCAAATTCTAGTTGGCAAATTTTATTTGAAGCAGCTGAAAAATCAATATAATTATGTTATATGTGTAATTTAATATATATTTCTACAAAATTTAATGAAATTTAGTGATTGATTACATTTCTGTCTTTAAGTGGGCTTTTGAGGGTTAACTATGCCAGATCTGCCCTTTTATGACTTAAACAGCAAGAAAATAGAGAGTCGAGCCTTTATTTACCGTTCCAACTGTTTAATTTTCATTTTCTGCACCTGGGCAGAAAATTATTGCTTTCTCTCTTTTAAATACTCATACGAGTCGTTTGAGGCAGAACGAATAACCCAAACAGCAAACATAATTTAGCCAGGCAAACTGCAAAGCTACAAAACTACAAAACTCTAAGCTCAGTGCGCCTAACGGCAGTCGCTCGGCAAACATAAACTGCAACTGCAACTGCCACAACAGCAACAACAGCAGCAACAACAGCAACAACAGCAGCAACTTTGAGCAATTGAAAATTCCACTGACACTAAAAATTCGTTGCGCATTTCATTAAAACCCTTGGCAAACGGCTCGACTCAAAAACTCAACACAACTCGAATGAAAGTCGACTGAGTTTGAATGTGTGTGTGTGTGAGTGTGTGTGTGTGTGTATGAAAGTGTGTGTGTGTGTGTGTCGATGGTGCAAAATATATTACCAAGTGAGAGTCAGGCTATGAACCAATTTTTACTTAACTCACAGAGCAGCCAAGGCAGCTTTGTTTTTGTACTGTGCTGTGTGCAATTGTGCATAGAATGATACAAAGAGAGGAGCAGACGGAGGGGAAAACTGAACCGAGCCATTGTAACAAGCATGAGAAACGGAAGCACACACACATGTACATGTGCACAGGGATAAAGAGGGGGGCAGACAGAGGTAAAGGCAGAAATAGCAGCTATACTCATGGCATATGCTTCACTACAACTGAACAGAAGCAAAGCACAAGGATATTGTGAAAATTAAATGAGTTGCATTACTTTTGTGCATTTGAAATTTGCAACTCAATGAGCACACAGCGCAGCCAGTCGACAACTCAGAGGAACCCAAGGGTTACCCAGAGAACAGAGAACAGAGAACACAGAGCAGAGAACAGAGAAAAAGCAGAGATAGTAGTAATATACCAGGGGATCTGGCAATGGTAACGGTAACGGTAACGGCAACTGCAACATCGTGCTTTCCTGTCTCCAGCTTCCACTTTTTACACGTTGCATAATATGTTGAAGCGTTGAACGGCTGGAAAATGCTCTACACATGAAAACAGAGTAGATACAAAGAAAAACAAAAGATAATAGTTTAAGCTTTAACAATTTCAGGCCTGTTCCGGTTTTTACTATTTACTTTTTAGGATTTAGTGATATGCATTTGTTCATGTTGAATTTAGAACAAGTGTTTGAAAATTATCGCTTTTCACTTTATCGCCGACTCAAAGTGATTTCAATCCGATGGATATAGCTGAAAAGGCATTAGAGCAGGTTAAATAAATTCAATTCCGACAAATCTTATCTGAAGTGAAATTCGGAACAGGCCTGTATATCTTAAATGAAAATTAAGCTTTTCATTCATTTTTTTCTTTTACTTTTCAATCAACTACTTTGCGATTTGGAAAGGGAATTCAATCATCGACTTGCCTCATTTGTCATTCTCTTTTGTTGCCTTGTGCCATTGGCTGTGTCTTAGTTGCTCTTGCTTACAGATTTGTTTCACATTTTCCCCACCATTCTTTCTGCTGCTTTTATTCTAAGCTTCTACTTTTTTTTTGCCTGAAGCGTATTTAAGCTTGGCAAGTGCTTTGCTTTATAAATCAATAACATTGCAATATATTTTTGCATGCTCCCCCTGTTTGGATTTTGATGCATTCAATTCAGTCATTCCGTCAGTCAGTCAGTCAGTCAGTCATTCGTTCAAGCATTCAAATTCATTTCATAAACTTCGCTGCGCTTTAAATCCTTCAGCAATTTCCCTCGCTTAATCCTTTCTAATTGAAAATCGTTTTGTATTCCCATTCGAAATCTGAGAGTGCTTTTATATGGAATGTCTGCATACATATCTGGGGATTGGGCAAAGTGTGGCAAGGGGAACAGGGGTAAGGGGGATTGAGCGATTGTAATGCGTAGTTGATGCTACATGAAATTGCATCATCATATGCAGAACATACATATAATGCAGTTGATTTGTTGCACCAATGAAGGATGCTTCTGGCCTTGAGCCACTCCCATTTTCCCCACACTCTCTCTCTCTCTCTCTCTCTCTCGCTCTGTCTGTCTCTCTCTTTCAAGCAAATTGCAACAATGTACGTCATTTCGCATTTTGAAATTCCGAATTCGGAATTCGCATCGTAATTTGCTTAATGGTTCAGTTCAGTTCAAGTGCCAGCCAAAGTGCATTGATATTGAAAGCATTAAAGTGCCGAGTGCATAATGCAATCAATGATTCCCAGAGAAGAGGAGGCAAACTTCAGACAAACAGACAGACAAACAATAAGATCTTAATGGAGGTCACGAGCATTGCGACTGATTAAGATAAACCTGGCAGTAAACACATCCATTTATAATCATAGTAAGTAGAATTCATTTCGAGTGTATGAAAAAGCTGAAATCGATTTACTCAGCTGGAAATTAAACATAAATCTGATGCAAACGGAATGCAGTTGAGAGCTCAAAAATATATATTTTAAATTATTTGCTAAACTACTAAACAATAATTAATGAACAACTATTTCCACACAAATTCAACTGGTTAAAAATTAATAGCGATTATTTTTAGCTACTTATCATCATTCCAGTAGGATTTCGACTTAGTCCACATTTTTAAAACTATATCGGGGATATTATTACTTATAGTATAAATATTCCAGAGGCAATATTCGACGAAAAAATCACATCTTATGAGTTCAATTTCTTAACAGTTTTATCAAATCGCTGACTTAAAAAAAATCGATTGAAAATATAATTTTTTTGTGCAATGTTTTTTTATTCTTTCTTTTTCATAAAATGTTAGATAAATTTCAGAAGTTGGCAGTGAAATGAATTTGGCAGCGTGCTAAGAAATAACGTTACTTTTCAGCTTTTCCTACATAAATAAATAAAATCAGGAGTTTATTAAGACAGCCCGACACTCGACTGTCTTTCGGCTTGACAAATCCTTTATCACCGCACAGCTGTCACATCGATCCATGTGTCAATAGCCAATCTGAAAACCAATCCCCCCAAATACACCCCTCTGCACACTTTGGACGACAAGTGGTGCCATTAACATTTTGTCTCTGGCAGCGTAACAAATTAGCATATTTGAGGTTCCCTTCGGTTCGGTTCTGTTCGGTTCAGTTCGAGTTTGGTTTCGGTTTGGACCAGGGAACATATGACGTGGCTTTTGGAGAGATGGGAGTCCCAATTCACAGCGCTACTTTTGGATGTGGCGGACCAACTTTGATGCCACAAGCGTCACCCAGAAGCGAATGGAGAAAATGTTGCTGATGTTGCTGTTGTTGTTGTTGTTGTTGTTGTTGTTGCCGTCTCTATTTGCATGGCAAATTCAAACACACGAATGTAAACAAAAAACTTTTGTGTACCAACCAAAAAGTTGACGCCAAAGAAAATAGACGACACGCGGCGGTAACAACAACACAACAAGTTCAAAATCAATGCCAAGAGCTGTAAAAAATTTGCATTTCCCTCAACAGTTTTTCAGCTGCTTTTATTCGAAATTTCTGCAAAATGTTCTCGTTAGTTTTTTTGTTCTACCTTGTTCTTTGTTTTTAAAATATCGAGCGGAGTTCAACAAACGCTCGAGGCGGAAATGCATTTGGAAATTGTGCTCTAGACCAGGATAACCATTTCTGGCTAACAAAACAAAGTTGTCAGTCCGCTGGGTAAACAGTATTTCCTCGAAGGACGACAGCAGGGGAAGATGTGAGGAACTGTGTTTTTAGCAATTGACGACTGTCTGGACTGGATGATGGCATTTCCATCACTTCTGTGTTTATTGTCTGGTCTGCAAAGGTCAAAAGCAAACAACATGCTCACGCTTCAACGCCCTGCTCCTACTGTCGTTTGTGGGCGTGGCGACACCTAAAAGTATGCAACACTAATTGACACTCAACTGGGCGTTTCTCCTCCTCCAACCGAAGCAGCAGCTCATTTATCATAATAATCGCGATTCTCTCTCCCACTATTTATGTGCTAATTGCTCAGTAAGAGCCATTAGCTCGGTTGGTTTATCAAGACGGGCAGCTGTCATTGCCACCCCTCATTCATCATCAGTTGCTTAGTTTGCTGCACTTTTCTCCACTTTGTTTTCATGCAGCCTTTTTTCTAACCTATATTTTGAAACCTCTCTCTGTCTATCTGTGTCTCTTTCCAGTTCCTGTCGTAGGCAATTTCACAGATGAGGAGCTGCTCAATGTGCCGCCTTCAAACGGCGCCCAAGTGCCAAACACATCGGAATATCCGCTGCAACGCGACGAAGTCGGCAGAGCCGTCAGCAGCGCGGGGGAGAGGAGTCAACATACCAAGCAAGGTAAGTCTATGCTTTGAATGTTTAATAAATTCTTTTCAACAATTCCCAGCTAAATTAGCATTGAGGCAAAAATAATAAACAAGTGGCAGCACTCGACTAAAAGATACCCGTTATTTATTTAAATAAACTCAAAATAATTTTTATTGCATGCTGTTAGGCATTTACATAGCTTGAAACTTAAAACAGCCATTATTACCGTTATGATTGGCCGATCTTGTTACGATTAAGTATTATGATAGAATTAATAGCTAACATTAATATGTGGTGATTTTTCAAGAGTTACGGAGGCGGAAAGAGGCGTGGCAAAAATTTGAAACAAAAATTGATCTGCGTGGGGTTTATAGAATTCTATGTGCCAAGTTTGGTCGCTGTAGCTCTTATAGTCTCTGAGATCTAGGATCGAACAGACTTACGGACGGACATACGGACGGATGAACAGACGGACATGGCTGTATTGATACTGATCATTGAAGGATCAGGAAGTTAAGCACAATATATATGGTAACGGGATTCTTTAGGCTTATTGTATAGACCAAAAAGAAGAATGGGGAAATAATAGCTAAAGCTTGCTGCGCTCGAAATTTCCAAAATGATCTGTGAGATAAGTTCCAGCATAATGATTAATCCCTTGTAAATGATATAGTTATCGAAATCTTTACAATCACTTGTATCAAATTCGATAAAATGACGATGGTGTAGATGGAGTAGCGTGTTGAGTATTTTTCCGAGTTCCTCACTCACCCACCAATTGCGAAAATATGTAACAAATAAGGTACTCAGGAGGAAAATGTTTTGTATTTCGCTGATTTGTTTAGCCAAAGGATTTCGTATAAAGATCTCCTGTACGGCTTCTGTCTCTGTTGCCGCAAAGTTTTTGAATAAGACCCAAACCACGACCACATTCAAAATTATTCCGTATCCAACTAACCATCTGGAGCGTTGGATTTTTTTCGTCCTTGAAACGTAGATGAACGGAAAAAGACCAAGGACCCAGGAGCTGTAGAGTGTCGCCCACAAGTTGAACTGAGCGAATTTCCGGTACCAACTGCGATGAGTTCGACACATTGTAACTTAATGATTCAATTCGTTTGAAAGTAATTTTCGTGCTGGAACTAATGAGTAAGATGAACGATAAGCATAGAAAGCTGAATTAATCAATAACATTAGACTACATAATTTAGGCAAATAACAGAATATTCAGTCAAAATTATAAGAGCCACGCTCCTTTCCGCCTTCGTAAATCGCGAAAAGCCACCATACGCACATTTTTCAAGATTTTAGTATTTTTTTACTAATTAACGTTAACTACTATCATCCTACTAAATAGCAACAAGATCGATCTAAAAGAAAGGTGATAATGGCTGATTTGAGTTTTTCAGCAGTGCAAGTGCCTAAAGGCATGCAATAAGAAATATTTTAAATTTTTTTAAATAAGTAACGGGTATCCTATTGTCAGAAGCTCAACCTTAGACTTTATTTCTTGGTTATTTGTTTACTTTTAAGAGATCTAGAAAATTCACATATGCATTTCTGTCTCGCTTACTCTAACGCTTCATTCAACTTATTTGCAGTTTTCAAAAAATTATAAAAAATACTTTCGAAGAGATTTTTGAAAAAAAAAAATGCTTGCAATCACTATTAGAATTGTTTAAAGAATTTTTTTGCATCAAAAAAATTTCTTTTTAAAATCGACGAAAAAAGTTTCAAAATAGACCTTTACAAGAATTAACAAGGAGGAAACGCTATAGTCGAGCGCCCGACTATAGGATACCGGATACTTATTTTAATGAATTTTGAAATATTTTTTATTGCATGCTTTTAGGCACTTATATTTTTTAAAAACTTTAATTAGCCATTACCACCTTTCTATTTGTCCGATCTCGTTACGATTTAGTAGGATGATAGGTAATAATAGTAGTTAACGATAATTAGTAAAAAAAAATTTAATATCTTGAAAACCGTGGCTGTGGTGGATTTTTGCGATTTACAGAGGCGGAAAGGGGCGTGGCAAAAATTTGAAACAAACCTGACCTGCGTGGGGTCTATACAAGTCTGTGTGCCAAATTTGGATGCTCTAGCTCTTATAGTCTCCGAGATCTAGGCGCTCACACAGACGGACAGACGGACAGTCGGACAGACGTACATGGCTATATCGACTCGCCTGTTGATGCTGATCAAGAATATATACACTTTGTAGGGTTGGAGATGCTTCATTCTCCCTGGTTCACACATTGCAAAGAATACAACATACCCTTTTAATTATTTTTTAAGTAACGGGTATAAAAATATACACAAATATCACTGCGGACGGCAGTCCGCGCTAGTGACGAAAGCAGCACGAAGGGTGCGAAGGCGACTAGCATATATACACAGGAAGAATGGAAAATTTGCTATGACTGTCCGATCAGGTCGAGTTATATACCGATCGCAAGGTATTAACTTAACTTACAAATGTGCTTACTAAGACTTTTAGAAACTCACCTGGTTCGTGAGATAAACAGGTGTAAGTGGGAGGGGAAAAATTTAAATTATTGGAGCTCATGGGGCCGTTGGAGCCTTTTTGATTTTTATTTTAATTTTTTACTATTCTTATCAAAAATACGCGTCGAATGACACCTTGATCATCAAAATCCGATCACTGGTTCAGAAGATAATTAATTTTGAAATTTTTGGTGCCCATTTCAAAACGAGATGAAAAGTCAGTCTGTTTGTTTGTTTGTTTGTTTGTTTGTCTGTTTGTTAGTATCAAAGCGTTGGTTTAGCTTAAAAGTTTGAATGAGGACTTGTTCCCGATCAAAAATCTAGAAACGTTTGTTCTACGACTTTTTCGAAAAAAAGCTAGTTTAGCGGGAAATCGCTAAAAACCGCTAAAATTAAAACCCCTATAGCATCCAAACGATATGAGCTACAGACGTGATCTATATATCGTTGGAAAGGTATTTTGAAGGCAGACTTTTAGGCAGACCTTTAAACTTTTTTTCTAAAGTGCATAGGTAAAAAGCAACAGGTGAAATAAGATATTTTGTCCCAGATTTTGGCGGTTTTAAAGAAAACGACGCTAACGATTTTTTTTAGCTTTCAATATGTTGTAGTGTATAAAATTTCGCGTTTTTTGATATATGATAGAAAAAATTTTACCGATGGGTTTGGAAGATATTACTTATTAACTGAATATACTTTTTACCTTTACACTACTGCATGTACTAGTACATATGCAGTATGTACATGTGCATGTAAATCGCCAAAAACCACAGCTTTCAAACAATAGAAGCTACAGATTTGATCTATATATCGTTAGAAAGGTGTTTTGAAGGGCTTTAAGCCTAGCTGTAAACTTTTTTGCTTAAAAGCACAGGTAAAAAGCTTCAGGTGAAAGAAGGTTTTTTTCCCACATTTCGGCGATTTAAGAAAAATCTACGTTTCAAATGACTTTTAAATATGTTATTTGTTGTAGACAATTCAATTTCACGTTTTTGACATATAACACATAGCCGTCAAATTTCGTTTGGGCAAGATATTACCTGTTAACTGAATATACCTTTTACCTTTACACTTCTGCATGTACATATGTAGTAGCATGCATACAGCAGCAGCAAAGTGTCATAGCAGCCAGAGTTTGAGAGTGCTACTAGCTTTTGCGCTTGGCATGTGTGTTTGTAAAGGGGACCAGTGTTGCCAGACAGTTTGTTTCAGCTTGTACAAAAAATAAACAAAGTTGATAAAGATATACTGTCCAAAAAAAAAATTCAATTTAAAAATTTCTGATGTCTTATTCAAAAATTTCTGATATCTTATAAAAAACACCTCTTTACGAGGTAAAAGTCTAGTGACGAAAACAGTTATATGCCCCAAAATTTCTGATATCCAATTTTGTGACGAATAACATTAAGTTTGACATATAAATTATTTTAAAAAAAATTTTTGCATTCGGCACTGCGCAAAACAGTGGTTTTTATTTGGTATGAAGAATTGAGACATTTTAGCGCAATGTGCCGAGTGCCAAAATTTTTTTTAAAATAATTTATATGTCAAACTTAATGTTATTCGTCACAAAATTGGATATCAGAAATTTTGGGGCATATAACTGTTTTCGTCACTAGACTTTTACCTCGTAAAGAGGTGTTTTTTATAAGATTGAATGTAACTGATAATAGAAAGTTCTTCCGATTATTATTTTTAATTAGAAAAAAACAACCTGATTGTATCTTCAATGCAGAACTTACTAATTTGTAACTGGCGCCATGTCGAGTTTTTTAATTACTCCACCTCGATTATTAACAATGAGTCAACAAAACAAAAGCGTGTTGCTAATATAGGCACAAACAATAAACAAAGCCACAACTCGATCTGCAAAGTATACAAGAAAATGCTGAAAAAGTGCAAAAGTTTTTCATTAAATACTACAAATAAATACTACACAGCAAATAAAATGCAGACAAGTTTTAAATACTTTAATTTAACATGTATCTTTTAAATAATTGTTAAATTCAGATGACTTAGCACTAAATTGATTGAAAGAAAGCACTTAAAAGTATTTGAATCAAGTGAAGAAAAGTTTAAAAACTCTAATAGTAAAGTTTCCGATTGATTTTTTCAGTGTAGTTGCATTTTGTTTTTCTCTCTGCTTCCATGCTTTCTCTTTATTCTTTCATGCTCGTATTCTGGCTTGCTTAACCGCCAATTGCAGTTGCTGCTGTCTCATATCAGATCTTTTCTTGCTCTCACTGTTTTCTTGTTGTTTTTCTCATTTTTTTTGCAGTTATCTCACCGAAACCCATTGACCATCCGGAAGTGGAAGCAAGTTTCGTTGGCGCCATAATCACAACGCTGGCAACGATAATCATGCTTCTGGTTGCCATTATCCTTGTGATAATAGCACGCAATAAGCGCGGAATCGGACGTGGCAATGTTTTGGATGCATTTCAGCACAACTTCAATCCGGACACCCTCGGCGGCGTTGATAAGCGACTCAATGGCAACGGCACTGCCAATGGGATCTTGAAGGTAGCACCTCGAACAGAATCAACTGGCATTTGGCATTTTTTGGCCACTAACCGGTTTACATGGAAACTGCATAAGCTGTTGCTGTCGCACATGGGGTTCAATCACCAGTCACCACCCAAAATGCATGTCAAGCATCAGCCAAAAAAAAAAAACAGAAACGGAGAAAAGAAAAACTAAAAAAAAAGCGAAAAAAAATTGAAAATTGCTGCCGCTAACGCACAAAGGTTTTTCCGCAGTGCCCAGCTCCATATGCAGAAATCATGATTAAAAACTGTTGTGTGTAGTTCAGTGTAGTTGTAGTTGTTGTTGTAGTTGTTGTGTCGAGAATGCAAAAACTAGGCGTCCATTTTTTGTTCAACACATTTTTCTCACCTCTCGCCCTCAGGTGGTCACAACAATGGATGACAATGAGTCGTCCATTGACAAGAACAGTCTCTACCATGAGCCCTTCAATGTGAACATGTACACGAGCGCGGCCAGTGCCTGCTCCATGAATGACCTGCAGCGTCAGCATGTAACTCCGGACTATACAGGTGAGTTCACAGGTGAGCTGTTATTGTTGCTGTATGTTTGGCAGTTGCCTCTGCTGCTATGGGCCATAAACAGGGCTGGCTCACAGCATGATTCGAGCATCATATCCTTCTCCTCCTTCTCCTTCTCCTATTCCTGCTACTGCTGGTGTCGCAGCTGATGAGTTTGATGTTTTGCGTCCTGGCTGTGACAGGACATGCAAATGTTTCTGCAGCATTGGGGCTACAAAAAATGAGAAATGCGAGTACGAGGCAATGCTTAATTTAGCGCACAACATGAAAGTCCAGTCTGATGGAGCAACAGCCAACAAAATCCAACAAGGAAAAGCAAAATGCAACAAAAAAAGAAGAAGAAGAAAAAAAGAAAAATGAAAACGGCTCGTTGTTCGCGCCGCAGGACATAATTTTGAATTGCTTAGTCAGCAGTCCGGCAAACCTAAAAGAAAGGGTATGCCGATAGCATGGCTAACTTCGTAACTAGTTTTCTGTAATTGAATCTGGCAGTTAAACTTAAATATTTAAGTTATTTTTCAATGATTTTTTCATATTAAGTATACGTACATATGTGTAACTCAAATCTCATAACTTAGCTTTAAGTATTTAAGCAGCTTAACATCGTGTTTCTTCAGCTAACGCAATGAATTCTTAGCTAGAATTAACTAACTTCAGTTGCCGAGTAAGAAAACACTGTAGTCCTATTTGGATTTGAAGAGTAACTAAATATCAGTCTGTCGCTGCTGAAGATCCTTTTCATGTATTTGTCGAGTAACATGTGCAGTGTTTAATTGCCACATGGAACATGGAGCATGGACCCTTGGACTCATGGTTAAGGGTTACGAGCTTAGCTACGTAATTTGTAATGAATTCTAATGTCTTCTGCTTACCGCCTAAAGGCATGCTACACATTTTTTGCGGCCTTTGACTATCTTTCCCTCTCTTTATCTGTATCTATCTTACTCTGTTGGAGACTGAGCCAACCGAAGTGAAGCGCATAAAATCGACAACATGCAGGACATTGTTTGCACACATTCCTGGGCCATCATAGTCATCATCATCATCATCATGATTATCAGCATTGTCATTGTCATCATGAACGTTTATGGCACGCCTTTCATGCGCTCGAGTCATTTGGCAAAAAGTTTTCTGATGTTGCCTTTGGGTGCATTTTATAACTGGGCAGCAAATATTTGTCATCGTCTTCCCCACTCCAATCCAAACTCGTCCTGTGTCCTGTCTCTTTGTCTGCCCGCTTGCCATAATAATTTAATTTAGCTCAAATAAATTATAACTTTGGCCATGGAACTCCAACTCCAAACTTCAATTCCAGCTCCACTTTCAGCTCCAGTTTCATTTGCAGTCACTCGTCACAGTCTCGCGCGTACCGCACGCTTCAAATTGAGTGCTTGAAACTTCGCTTTGGCCTTTCAAACTTCTGCTTGCCGCAACCTGCACACCACTCACACACACACTCAAATTAAATCGCATTTTTGAAGTCAACTGCCAATTTGCACTGCCAATGCAGTTCCTTTCCCTCTTCTCTGTGAAATCCCTGCAAAAAACTCCACACTTAATAACATTGCATGCAAATAAACATGGCAATAAGCCGAAGACCAAACACGAAACTCGTTGAAAAGCAGGTCGGAATTTATTCAGATATAAGGCTATAAGACAATCGAATAGTTTCCGAATTCCACATAATCAAAAGAACGAAGCTAAGTTTAGGAAGGGCAGCAGATATACGAAAATCATAAGTAGTAATTAAGAAAATTTATTTATTTTATTTACAAAATTAGAGAGAATATATAAAATTAAATCTAATACATTAAAAGGGTGCTTAGAGTACTAGTAACTAGACCTTCGACTCTAATTAAGGAAATTATTAAATTATTTTAAATGAAATCATTCAAAGTTTTTATAAAAGAAAAATAAAAGTCTTAAAATAGTATACATTAATATTTATTTATGTAGCTCATTTATTAAGGAATTACATTTTCTAATCTATCTAAACATGAAACAGAAATGTGTATATATCATATATAGAGTCAATGAACAAAAGTTATCTAAAAATAATAATATTGTTCTTTCGGTTAATAAAGAGTAAAATAAAATATGTTATTTTATATACTATTATTTAGTTCGACTAAGCTCTAAATTGTGTAGGGCATTAAATGTTTTTGCAATTTCAAGTTGAAAACGTAAGGCCACAAAACTTCAGTGCAACTTCAAAACTAAGGCACTGATTGCTCAAATACATAGATATACTTACTTAGTATATATACACACACACAGACACAATGTACACACACACACCCTGAGACACACATGCAAATGCATATACAGACAACTTGCATACGAATTTCGCAGAGTCGTCGAAAAGTTTTGTCATTAACGTTGAATCGTCTGTCTCTCACTCTGTCTGTCTATCTGTCTCTCACTCTAACCATTTGTCTGTCTTCTTCGCACTGTCTGTTATTTTATGTTTTCCACTACTTTTTGGCACAACGAATGCAAAAATGACAGTCAAGATGGAGGCCCAAATGGAGGATAGACAGACAATGAGCCACTCACACACACACACACACAAGCACACGCACACAAACTAAATAATGTTATTACAACAACAATAAAATTAAAACTTGTTCGTCTATTTGTACAAGTGCGAGTGAGGCAACAGGAACGCCAAGTTGCAATTAATTTCATTTAGTTTTTTGCCACACGCCATTTTGTCTTGCCCAGGGTTCTGTTTTCTCAACATTTTCTCCCCCTTGCAATGGGAGTTGACTAAATGGGAAAAGTTTGAAGTTGAAGGCAACAAAAGTCCTGGACAAGACAAATGAAAACGAGAGACAACCAGAAAAGTCCAGTCTGCCTGAGTGAGATGGCAATACGATAAACCTGAGCATAGTCACACTTAAAGCTGAGTTGCATTTTTTGTGTTCCTCTGGCATCGAAAATTGCAGAGATGAAAAATATATAAATATTACAGCTACTAAGTATTTTTAATTTGTATTATTCAATAAGATTATAGACAATAAGTAAGTCAAGATAAAGATTAAGATTATAAGTTAGAGATAAGTTAATTAATAAAAGGGAACCAATCCAATTTTCATATTTTCTATTCAATTAGATTATTGTCAAAACTAAAGTATACATCATTGATTCACTCTCTAACAGTTTCATTATTAATTATTGCTCAATAATATTAGATTAGATTATATATGTCAGCTATTAAGAATAGATAAATATTTAAAGGGAACCAACAAAATGTTCTCTTATTTTTTTTTCATTCGTTTAGATTATAGCCAAAACTACAGAATTGTTTTAGTTTCTAACAGTTACTTTCTTACAGCTTTCTAACGTCTTTACGACTTGTGTAGTCGAGTGTAAATTTCACTTGAATATCCGTAACATTTTGTGGCATCTTTTTTGTATAATTCGTTGGCGTTGCAAACTTTTGGCTGGCACGTAAAATGGCGCTTAAAAGTTTATTGTTTTGGCAGCTCAGTTTTATGGTCAAAAATTAACACTCTCTGAACTGGAAACTCCCATTCTCATACTCCTTCTCTATCTCACTCTCTGACTCACTCTCTCTCTCTACACACAGATGTGCCGGACATTGTTTGCCAGGACTATGCGGTGCCTCACATGCAGCAGCTGCTGCCGAATGCCGCTGGCAGTGCCACCGCCCGCAGTTCACTGAACGCATCCATCGTTGGCGTTCCAGTTCCAGTTCCAGTTGCAGTACCAGTTGCAGTTGTTGCTGCGGCTGCGACGGGGTCAGTAGCCATACCGCCACCACCGCCTGTGCCACCGCCGCCAGAGAAATATTACGCAGCAACACCAATTTGCAGCAAACCCGGAGTTTTGGGGCCGCCGGGCTCACAGAGCAGCGGATCGTTGAGTTTGAGCTCCTCGAATACGGCTGCGACCACGCCCACGCCGACGGGCGGCAAACCGCATCATTACAATTTGGATATGAGCGCTAATTTCGCCGACATCAACGAGGAGCAGGCCAATTGCCAAGTGCAGGAGTTTCCGCGCCAATCCCTGGTCATCGTCGAGAAGTTGGGCTCCGGCGTATTTGGTGAACTGCATTTGTGCGAAACAAATGTGCTGAAGTAAGTGTTATCTCCCCCTCTGCCTCAGTATTGTGTGTCTATGTCTGTTGCAAGGCCTGTTGCAAAAACGAAACTAGAATTCGTGGCACAAACTAAAATTAGCTGCATTTCAGTCTATTCCCTGGGCCACAGTTGCAGCTGCATTGAGAGCTCTCCTCAATGTGCATAGTTTCCTTAATTGTGTGAATGAGCTACGAGTATTTTAGATCCATGACTAACTGCAGATTAGTTTCAACAGCTTGAACTTCTCAAGAAAATCATTATGTTATTTTGAGCGAGTTTCCAAATCTTAAGAGAATCAGCCTAGAGGTTAAGAGGTTCCACACAATATTTGTTCGCAATGGATTAATTAAATTTAAGATTCATGTAAGCTTTTGATACTTGACTTTCCGTATATATTTATCACAATGAGAGGTTAATATTCTGATATCCGCTTACTAATAACAACGCAAGAAAGAAATAAAGTAATAAGTCGATTTCCAAAACTGATTAACCAAACTTTCTAATACTTACAACAATTTCCTAAAACATAGAAAATAATACTCTAAAAGTAGAGTTGAATTGAGTGAACAAGTCTGCATATATGTAGATATTTCTAACTAAGAAAAAGACTATATTTTGGATTGACTAACAATATTTCACAATACAAATAATATATTTTAATTTTTCGTAACAAGTTTTGCTCATTTTAGGAACCCATGACGGTTGATGCAATAAATAAATTGATATTAAAGCAATTCATTCAAACCTTTTCATCAAATAAAATGTTCTTTTTGACATGTCACAAATTGCCTCACATGGATAAAAAAAAACCATTACCCGATTTATAATAATCTACAGATACGAGTACAGTGAGAATGTTGCTTGCATGCGCAGATGGCAAGAAAAATCAAAAATTCGTATAACAATTGTTGACAATGGGAAAAACCGCAATACTTTAATGCACATACACACACGCACATACACACACACACACACAAAGATAGAGAAGGATATCAAATGGTTAGATGAAAAGGCATAAAGCAAAGCGAAACCGATATGAGAGGCTGTGAGATGGTTCGTCTCGTTGCTGCTGTAGATTGCAGTTTACAGGATGCAGTTTACAGTTTACAGGTATCAGGCTTGTGGCATATAATGCCACGTCTGCGGTAACAACAACAGCAACAACAACAACAACAACAACAACAACAAGAGCAGAGGCACATGCTGGCCACAAAAAAGCTTATCAGAAATTCCATTATGAAAACTTTAACCAAAAAGGCAGCAACATCAGCAGCAACGTCAACAGTCAGAAAGAGTGCCACAACCAGGAACCAGTCACAGACAGAGACAGAGACACAGACGAGACAAGTGGAGAGAGCTGCAAAAAAATGCCATTGTGTTCGTATTCGGAATGAAAGGGCCTGTTACCTTTGATTTCATTTTTGCCGTTTAATTGAAGCTTTTTATTGCACATTATTTGTGTGTGTGAGAGTATGAGAATAGGGCGAATGTGGGCGTGGTCGGTCAATATGGATACATTTTGTATGTTATATGTATGTATTTTATATGTATATGTATGGTACTGCGGTAGAATGTTCTCATTTCCCATAGACAGCATGGCGTATGCGTAATGTGGATCTTTGGGTGGTGTTTGATTTTCAACTTGCATGTCTATTATAAATTTCATCTGTAGTCTGGGACAATAAAGTCCATCTGTTGTCTGATAACTGTCTATCCAGCTGTCTATTAATATTTTATCAGACTGCCACGCCCCAGACACTCACACACACACACACAGACGACCTCGTTTGGTGTTGGCCACTTGAAGTTTTAGCACAGAAACGAAATACAGGCAGCCCTTAGAGCATTTCATATGTCTAGTGTGCGAGTGTCTCTCTCTGTGTGTGTGTGTGTGTGTGTGAGTGTCTCTATGTGTGTGTGTATGTTAATTATTTTGCATACAGCTGCCTAGGGGCTCATCCTTGCTGGCTGGCTCTCAACTACACTGGCTGCTTTTTCCGTCACTGCAGTGCAATATTACGTATACGTAATACGTTTTGTGGCTTTCTAACCGCAAAACTATTAAAGCAAGCAGGCAAATCGAATTGTTACGTTCCGCATCAAAATTGCAAAGGGCAACTATATATACATATTGACAACAGCAGAGACCATCACATTGTTGAGCTGCTCTAATTGATTTTTGCGCTAGAGAACAATCGTCCTGGGCATACACACACATTTATATACACATATATATATATATTTATATATATATCAATTGATATAGATTGGAAATGCTAGTGTGGTCAGTGCGAGTGGCAGCACGTTGAGAGATGTGGCTCAAAATGTTGAGTTATCTGCGGTCAACTTGTATTCAAGCCACAAGAGTTAACATTCAACATTGTAAGATGTTTAACTAATGTATCGAATTCATATGGGAAAGCAATGCTCTTACCCACTTTCCCTTGATAACCAAGGAAAATTAAAGATTCCACTTGAATTCTTATTCTCATGGCTATATTATGTTTGCGACAATTTTTGGTTAATTCCCGTCTTGAATTTCTTAGTGTATTAATCAGTGATTAAGAACTAAATTGCATACTTTGTAAATTTAATAAGTCAGTTCTGTACGATACTCATACTGATGGGGAGCAGAGTGAGTTTAGAATTTCCAAAACTGAAAACAAAAATCTCACTTCAAATTCGCTTCTCGCAATCCCAGATATCTTAATATAAGAGTTAAAGTAGGTTTTGTTATTACTTTTAGTTTGTAAAAGATTGAATCATACTAGTTGAAGCACATAAAAATCGTGAACTTATACCAAAATGTAAGCAAGAAACTTAAATTTGAAAAAGAAATGTCGGAAATTTTACATTTGAGATCGTTTCATACTTAATTCAAGAATAATAGTTAAAGTGTTATAAATAAATCGGTATATTTTCAAGTACATACATCATTTTAGAATGGCACATTATTTTAAGAGTAATGAATGGAGTTGAATATCTTAGAATACAAGACGGTTCTGAATAATTGATTACTCCTACTGATGGGGATTAATGTGATTTGATTATATGGATTTCATTTTGTTACTTTGGAAACTGTTGACTATAGTGTGATTTAAAACTGTGATTGTTTCAGTGCCACCCTCGTTGCCGTGGCCACGCTTCGGCCTGGCGCCAGTGATCATCTGCGAAAGGAATTCCGTGGCAAGGCCAAGCAGCTGGCGCGTCTCAACGATCCGAATGTGGCACGTCTGGTGGGCGCCTGTCTGCGTGACGAGCCCATTTGCATGGTGCAGGACTATTCCAATTGCCTGGGCGACTTGAATCAATTTCTGCAGGAGCATGTGGCTGAAACCACTGGACTGATGGCCAACAAGAGTTTGAGGTATGTGCCGCAGATGGAATGAGATGCGACTTGTTTTTTTTTCTCTCTTTTCTTTTGCCCTTTAATGAACAGCAATCTAATGTGTTGTGTGTGTGTGTCTCTTACATATATTTTGCTGCGTCTCTGCGTGCGTTTTTATCATGCTTCCTGTACCGACGCCATTTGCCGACGCTACACTTCCGGTCTCGTGTTCAATGATTACGCCGATCCACCCGAAATGAACCACCGAACCACCAAACCAACCACCAACAACATGCGCAAACGGATGTAAAAACTTCGTTAACTTTGTTGCCACTGCCACTGCCACTGTCGTCGTTCTCGTCGTCCTTTTCATCCTTGCCACACGCGAAAACTTTGTGAAATTCTCATTTGACGCTGGCATCCGTTTCGTGCCCCACCAAAATGCTTGTAGCTATGGCTGCTTAGTCTACATTGCCACACAAATTGCATCGGGCATGAAGCATTTGGAGCAAATGAATTTCGTACATCGGGATCTGGCAACAAGGTAAGTGCTAAAGATAAGAATACCCAACATCTTCTCGCTCTCCCCTGTCGAGTGCCTCTCTGTCTCCCTTTCAATTTTTGTCGCATCATTGCAGCAAATTGAAGTTTAACTTAACATGCTAAAAAGTATTTTTTCTTTTTCCTCATTTTATGTTTTTTTTTTTTTTTGTTTTTTTGGTGCGTGCTTAAAAAGTTTTTCAACTTGACGCTGAGTGGCAATCGAGACAAGAAAAGATGTTTTCAAAATCACTTTAATTTCACCAAACTGAATTGAGAAATTCATGACTTTTCACTGGATTGTCTACATAGATTCAAGTTAATTATATCCTTGATATTTGATGCCCATGAGAACACCTGTGGCACTTGTGACAACTGAACGCAAATTGCTTGTTGGCAACATTTTTGGCAGAGTGCTCTCAGGTTACTTTAATAAAATTCATGTTCCCCCGCCCAAACGAACTTAACTAATAATATCACATTATTGCCAAGCCAAATTGGCAGCAAGACGAAGAGGAAGAAACTGTGGAAAAGAAAAAGCGAGAGAAAGTTATAAATATAAGTGTAATTCAATATATTGGGAGACCTCGAGACTGGAGCGGTGTTGTCTGCACATTTACGCATAAAATGTAATCAATTAAAATTAATTTGCTAATGAAAATGTCAACAAGAAGAACAGCTACAACAACAACAACAACAACAACGAAGGGGAGACTAATAACAGGAGCTACAACAATGGCCATGGCAACATTTGACGATGTTGCTGTCGTTTATAAGCGAATTTTTTTGCCTTTAACCTTTAAATGAATGATAGACATTGTTGTTGTTATAGCAGCATGCCCCTTCCCCTTCCCCCTGCCAGAGTTGTCGTCGTCATAACAAATCAATAGACTTTGCAGAACATTGTGCATGGCATGTCATGGCACTTGGCCACATTTCTTAAATGTTTTTGAAATCCAATAAGAAATTTTGCCGTTTTTTGGCCCAGACCCGTTCTGACGCCCAAATGACTTTCATTGCATAACAATGCAATCCAATGATAATAAAAAAGTCGAATACGCTCGATAGGTAAGCAACATATCATTTGACAGCAATTGGCCATGGCTCCCAATGTGGCTAGTGAGTTATCTATCTTTCTATATACATTTCTATTTGGTTTTTTTTTTTTTTTGTTCTAAATTCCTTGGGTTGCGAATTGTTGGCTATAAATTTTTGGACATGACAATGCGGCGTATGCGCAATATGAGTACAAATATTGCGTATGCATGCCGTGGTCCCCAAGCATTGGCATATTTATGATGTTTTCGTGTTAGTTTGCAGCACACATTAAGTATACGTCACCAGTTCTTTTTACTAAAAAATAGACAATTGCAAGACTTTTTATCCAACCTAATTGATTTCAGGATTGGATGGCAACTCACTCGTTGGCCAACGAAGTGTGTTATTTATAGCATCAATTATTGTGTCAAAGCCATATAGAGTAAGAAAAAGAGACAGAGAGAGCTTATGCCTGTCAGTAAAGGTATCAAACAAAGCACTTACAAGCATCTGAAAATGTGTCTCTCTTTTCGGTTAGCTTAACATATTTGCCATAAAAATTAACTAAGATTTCAGCCTGAATTCACTTAAATAAGATTTCTGCTACATTTGCCCAGGCAAACAAAGGACCAGAGCGCAAATACACATAGTACACACGCACACATACACACAGATATAGAGGGAGACATACAAACATGCATAGAAGGAATATATTCTTGACATTGTTTGATTTAGCATTTTACCTAGTGAGCAGACAACGAGCCAAGAAACTGAAGAAACATCAGCCAATATTAGCTGAAAAGCCGCACTGAATGGCAAAGTGATGAAAAATACTGCTGAGTGATATTTGCACAAAGAAACAAGAGACTGAACAGCAGAAAATAGAGTGTAACAATTGGACATGGGTCTAAGTTGGGCATTAGACATAGAGATGTACAATAAATAAACAGAACTTATGTTTTAAATGAAAAGTTATTAATAGTTTCTTGTGAAAGAAACTAAAAATTAAACAAGATCCAAAAAGGGCAAAATATAAAATATAATGCTAAAATAAAATAAACACTAAGCTATTAATTTTTATGTTATATTTTAATGCTGTATTATAGGTATTTTTTTATAAACTTAAAACTATGTTGTGAAACAGAGTCTCAAATACTATATATACTACCCTCGCTTTTTCCACTGATATTAGTTAAAATTTCACAACAGTTTTAGCCGTCTGCCCGCACAACTGTAAAGTAGTTTTGGCCACAAGCCAAATTTGCACAAATTTGCTGACGACCCACCCTCGCTTCGGTTCTCTTCTCTTCCCTTTCCTTCCCATCCTGTGCTGGCCCGTTTCCCTGTGGCTGCTGCAAGTTGTCACAGCACACTGGGAGGCATACAAATTGTTGGCCAATGTTGGACTCTCGAAACTGGGATCCATGGCACGACCACTATTAAAATTTTATACTTAACTAATGTGCTGTTGGTTGGGATTTTACTTCTGGTCGGATTCCGATGGCAAACAGCTGACGTTGAGAAAATTCTCGACAGTGCCACAAAAGAGGAAATTCAGTAAATAAGTATACACAGTTACAACTGAAGATGTTTTTGTAACTGTAGCTTATCCCTACACAAGTTCACATGTGTTTGGTCAACAGGAAGTAGGAATTGTCTTTGGATTTTGTGTTTTTACATTTACTTTTGATTTTGCTCTTGGCCAAGCGTCTGCCTAGGAAATGAGTTTATTGCTGTTGTAAACATTGTAAAATGTTTTTTTTTTTTTTGTATTTATAATTTTAACAAAAAAGTCTTGCTAAGCCTTAAATTCAGTTGATGTCGGCAAAATGCTAAAATCCTGTCCTGGCTTCTGCGGTTCGTTTGGTCGTCTGGCCAGATAGTCTCAGTCTTCTTGTTTGTATCATTGATTTCAGAGAATTTTGTCGGGATTAGAATTCATGTCAGGGTTGTATTTTATAATTTTAAGTGCTTCTTCCTGACCACAATTCCACTTAACCATTGGCCAACTCCGTGTCAGTCAGATTTATCAATCACACCAAGAAATAAGTTAAAGAAAACTAGCCTCACAAAATATTAAAGTACTCTTTAGGAGCGTAAAACTTCTTAGGATAGCATTAATTCCTTATGGTCATCAAAAATATCTACTTCTAAAAACAATGAACATTATTCATTGAGAACTAAATTGATTGCTCTTTTTCCCCTCTAGTTTAGTGCTGTGTTTATTACAAACGTGTTTAAAAGTTATATTTTCCAACAGTATTATATTACTAATTGTTATGCTGCTCAGTAAATGTTGTACTTATTTGTATAACGTTCACAACTAATATTTTAATTTATTGATTTCTGAATATCAAAAAATTTTTAAAAATCAAAGAATATTTTTAAAATTTTCAATGTTCAAAAAGTTCAATTGTCGTTTAATCACACATATCTTCCCTAAAGTATGATAGATTCTTCTTAAGCAATTTATGTTCCATATTTTGCCATAAATTCCAATCAATTAGTCAATTAAACTTGTAGTATCATTGACCGTTTCATATACATACTTCAGAGAGGTCCTTGCTGAAACTATAAATGATTTAAATGGAGCTTCAATGGCATTGTCGTTATGGCAACACTCTTATCAACATTTCCTGCCAACAAGCCATAAGAGAGAAAGAGAGAGAGAGGGGAAGAACGTATGTAAAGGAAGTTGAGAGCCACAGGATATGAAAAAAGAAAACAGAATCCTTGGCCAAAAAGTGCAATGCATTTCAGTTTCGGCCTTTAAATAGTTTTGCCTACTTTTGAGCGCCAGTAAAAACAATGTGCACTGCCTTTCCCCCTCCCACCCTCTGTTGAAAGTTTACACTGTGCAAATATGCAGAAATTTATACACACACGCATACGAGCACACACACACACGCACAGACAGAAGCATACACTTGTAGTGGCAGCCATCCATTTCCTTTCACCCCACTCGGACGGGCGCATATTGTATAACGACGCATTTTTTCCGCTTTTTCCCGCTGCTTGCAAAACTCTTATCAGCGCCATTTCCCTTCTTCGCCAGGAGCTGCCGTCATATGGAATGGGCGTGGCACCCTGCGTGCGCCCAGAAATTGTTTAAAAATAGTTTCCAAGTGCTGCACAAGATGATGGAAAAAAAATACACACGAAAACCTCACACACACACTCGAGTACAGGCTCCCTCCCCAAATGATATGAAATTTTGCGCCGAGTGTTGAGTGGAGGGCGTTGAAGGGGGCGTGTCGCGGCTGTGTTGTCATTTATTGCCATTGCTGTGCGTAGTTTTCATGTAATTTTCAAGTATTTTTTTAACACCCAAAAACCGTGCAGTCTGTGCAACTTAACCAACTTCTTGATATACCCTGTTGTAGCAAAAGTCGGAATGATCCTGCTAACCAATTTTAACGCTTAGTCTCATAGCGATAGACATTGCCTTAGGAATTAACAAATGTACTTATTTGATCCATTATAATAAAAGGTTAATGCTGTCCCTGCTTCATAATAAGTTTCTACCATATAGAGTTTTATATACAATTATATAAAATAAGGTAAGTCAAATTAGCTAACTATGGAATAACAAGTAAACAATACGGAAAAGTTAAATAATTAATTAAATTAAATACTTAATTACAATTTTTTCCATAAAACAAAAGGAATCCGTTGACTTAAAATAAATAATCATAAATTAGAATTTTTATGCCAGCAACCTATTGTTCAAGCTACAAAATTTGCAAACTCTCGCAAATTTAATATAATTCATACCTGTTAGATTTCGATTAGAATTACTAATCAATTAGATTATTTTTGGAAATAATCGTAGTGATTATATAATTCACTGTTGAGAAATTTATGATTACTAATCATTATTTTCAGGTATGCTATAATTATTATAAATTAATAAGCTAATTTATTATTATAATCAACATGCCGACTACTGTCTATCTGCATTTGCATGTTCTATGAAGTACAGGGTATTTCTATAGTGTGTCAATTTGTAGCTGTGGCTCAAAAACTTCTGCCTCTTTCCATAATTTTGGCAGCCGCAATGCAGCAAACTTTTGTCATTCTCCCACACACACACACACACACACTGTATATGCAATTGAGTGTGTGCTGTCTCTGCGAGTATGAGTGTGTATGTGCTTAACCCATCGTTGCCGTTGTCGTTGTGTCTGGGTCCCATAGCGCACATCAGCTAAGTAAATAACATTTTTCGCACTCTTAGTCACGTTCCTAATCATTTTTATTTGGTAACTGTTTGGAAAATGTTTGCACACCAGCAGCAGCATCAGCAGCAGTAAGAGAAGCAACAGTATCAGCAGTTGAACTCACACAATCACACACACACACACTCACACACACACACTTACTCGTATTCGTACTACTCGTAGAACCGAGAGTATACTGACAATATTTGTTGAAATGAGCTTTGGCACTAATATCGTTTATTAGCTTGGCACTTGAGTGTTTAAATGCTGAAAAATTGTTCGTGATAGTCCTTTTTTCGAGGACAAAATGGACAAAGGGAAAAGGGGAGACAGAACGACAGAAATGTCCTCGGCATCATTGAGTTTAATTTGAAATTAGTTGAACAGTTGTCGGTTCTACGTTTTGTGCTAACCAAGCATTTTGTGTGCACAAACACAATTTTTTCCATCTTCTCTTCTCGTTTGTGTTGCCGATAACGGAGAATGTTGTCATAGGTCGCGGGTTCAATTGGGCTAAAAAGGGGAAAGAGACGACTGATAGCAAGGTCAATTCTCAACGGCTTGCAGCTGAAACGTTAAGAAAATTAGAAGTGGATCAACACCAGAGATTCGTAACTAGAAATAAAACTACGAGTGCAATAATAAAGCTGCATTTAAGAGTGCTTGACTATAGAGCAAATGTCTACAATAAGAATTTAGAAAATTTAGAAAATAATGTTGTATATGTTTCATATAATTTATAAAATTCGTGAAAATTAAAGTGAAGTTTAAGTTTAATGTGTTTTTAGAGATTTGCAACCGCTATTCGGAAATTGAATCAATAACGAACATATCAAGACCAAGATCATTGAAATTCTTGCCTTTGATTCTTATGTATTATATATTTATGTAAATGTTTATATATTTACATATTTCTATATTTGCACATATGCTCCTGCCATAAATTTCTGATTCCGTTTTAGCCCATTTCTAGCTAGCAAAGGGTTTAATTACATTCCATCGAAAATGAAATGAAAGCACTTCAACCGCAGAGTGAGTCCAGCAGTTTCCATTACGATTTGTGGAAATAAAGTTGTCGCATCATGCCATCGATTGTTGAACTTGACAAGTTTGCATTAGAAACTAAAACTGGCAGCTATCCGAAAACTAATGCCACAAAAAGCTGCACCTGAATGTGGTCAGGTTGCAGCTACAACACAACTATATATCTCTATCTATATACCTATATATACCTATGTATGCGTGGGTGTGGCAGCAACTGCTGCTGCTGCTGCTGTTTGCATATTGTTATTAATTTTCATTTTGAATGGCATGTTGACAGTCACTTTGACACTGACAGCTTTTGCTAAAAACTAACAGACAACTTGCCGAGAGCGAGATAGAGTGAGAGAGAGAGAGAGAGAGCGAGATAGAGCTAGATCCTGCGTCCTCAACTGAGCTGAGAGCTCTGCGACGACCACTCGGGTTTCAAAAAGGTTTATAATTTCAAAACAGCCAACTGATGTGTCACGTCAACAATATGCAGCAGGTGTAAATCACACACACACATTTCCGCACACAGACTGTATGTAAGTTTGCTAAGCCAAGTTTAACTTTTGGCCAAAATAGAGCAACAACTGCCGCCTGCTGTTAGACTGATAAGCGAACTGCATTAGAGCGAAAGCAAGCCGCATTTCAAGTCTGCATCTTTAAATCTGTCGTCTAATGATACTTTTTTTTATATATATTTTTAAAACTTCGTTTTGCGTTTTCCGTTTTCTGTTTGGCTTAGGTCAAGTGTCGTCTCCTTGGCTTCGTTGTAGCCCCTCAAGCTTTCGCTTTTTGCTTTCTTAATTACACCACTCGAAAAATGGCTCGAAAATGCAGCAGGGCCCTAACAAATTGCAGACACGCAAATAGCCGCAACTCCTGAGGGGCTTCTGAAATTCTGTAATAACAAACACAAAATGAGTTGACAGGAAAACGCAGCAGCTTTAAGCCACAGCTAAAAACAACAAGTAGAATATTAGATAAGGTAAAAGTTTTAGGATCTTGGCCATGTAACACAGAACACGAATTAATAATGCAATCTCAAAATAAAGGCTATGGTTAGTCGTGCATACCCAAGTGCTAAAAATATTGTCAGCATAACCAACGAAACAATTTACTGTGAGGTGCACGGTTATAGCCTTGGTATTTGGCTCGCAGCCTGTTCTTTGCATGAGCAAGGACCTTGTACAACGTGGCGTATGCGCAATATTTAACTTTAACGACAGGTGTGTTTATTTAATACTCGCTTTGCTCGGCGTATTCAAATACCGCTTTACCGTGCACTTAATATATATGGGTTTTATTTTCTGAAATTAATCAAAATTTATATGTAAAAATATAAATAAAACTTTAAATATAATATTGTGTGTATATAACTATAATAATAGTCATAATAATATTCAGATTAAATGTAATGAATTCTATTTGTCATTGAAATTAAGTCAAAGAAATTTTATAAAACATTAACAAATTTCAATTATTTTATTTATAATTGAGCTAAATGTATATTACAATACAACATACAAGAAACATCAATTTTATTACTTTCTTTATTTTTATTTCTTTTTTGTTAAATTGAATAACATGATTTGCTGTCGACAGTGTTGACCAGAATTTAATAACAAATAGTCTAATCATATTTTAAAAATGCTTTCAGTGACTTCCGGGGCATTTTTTACAAACAAACTATAAAAAACAAACCAGCATACTGTTAAAACAATAAATGGAAAAAAAGTAAAGAAGGCATAAAATGTACATATGTGGTAAAAACATTTCATTGGCCGTGTTGAGGTTGTTGTTGTTGCTTTTTTTTGTTTCAATTCTGACGTTTTGGGGTCTCGGGATTTGGTGTTCGGTGTTCAGTATTCGGGTCCCATGTCCATGTTGTAGCCGGCCCGCATTTCGACACCTTTTTCGCACATAAATTTTAATAACACATTCCAGAAGCGCAGTGCATGTAAATTGCACCCGCACGATACGCTCATATGACCCCTATTATATGTATTCGTATATACCTATACATATATGAAATTGTGTGTGTGTGTGAGTGTGGTGTAAACTCATTTTTATGTATGTGCACAACGCACAAAACAATTCCCAAATGTAGCGACACGTAACGTTGAAAAACGCTGCCGTTGCTGCTGCAATTGGTAAACAAGTCAAGGTGGAACATCGAGAAGATGGTAGTGGTAAATGAAGGGTCGTGTATCCTATTGGGAGCAGCTCTATATGTGTGTATATATATATATATATGACGCTCATTTTGTGTCAACTGTGGAACGTGAATTGCCGAAAGGGACAGCGAGGAACAACAAAGTCCGCCCTGTTGACAAGTTGAAAAGTTGTTGCAACATCAACAACACACACATATGCACATACACAGAGCAGTCAATAAACTATAAAATATGCAATGTTTGAATATTTTTTCAACAAAAATATTTTATGCATGCAGGTGAATTGATTCAACGAGCTGCCAACCAAACCAGGCAACCAGGCAACGAGTCAAGCAGCCATCGAGTCAAAAGGCAACCAACGTTGCACCCAAAGGAAATTAGCTTGACAGGAAATTCCACAACATTGCGACGAGGCTGTGAAACCAGTAAAACCACCCAATCACCCAGACACACAACTGCACACAATAGTCTGCCTTTTGCCTTAACACCTATGGGCAATGCACCACCCAATCATTTTGGTTGCCACAATGCACGTTGACATTTTCACTCATGCCGATTTTCATATTACATTTGGTTGAGCTTAAATGACAAATGTGGTTGAGTAAGCCGACGTCTGGGGCTGCCATTCTGCATCCCTCGTCTGGGCCCTGGTCTCTTTCTCTCTCACTCTGTCTCTCTCTCTCTACAGTGTAGATCGTCGCCGGGTTGCACTGAAGTTGAGGCATTTTCGGTTTGTGGTATTATTGCTGAATGACAGTCCGACTGAGTGACTGACTGAATGACTCTATATATCTGTATGTGTGTGATTGAGTGAGCGTGTGTGTGTGTGTGTGGACCTGTCTGGTCGCGTTGGCTTTGTGATTGTGATGGATTGTGTTGGCAATGGCAGCGATGCGGCGACAATGGCCACGTTGCTGTTGACTGACTGTCAATTTTGAATGAACGCAAGTAGAGACGAGAAAATTGATAACGATACGGATAAAGTAGCTGGAATATAATGCTCTTAATTGATACAAAAAAATGAGCTGCTTTTTTTAATTTAAATACTCCGGACTTTAGTTTATATTATTATTTTAAAAACTTATACTTAAAAGTCTACATTTTTAATCTGAATTCTTTTTATTTAAAACCTTATTTATTTAGAATTTGCTTGTATTTTATTGAAGCTTTTTAGAATAATAATATAATTAATTAAGATCTTTATTTTGATTTGTGATTTTTAAATTATTATTATTAAATGATTTGTATTTAAACCATAAAACTCCAACCAAAAACAATCATTTCTCAAGTTCATTTTCAAATGCTCAGCATTTATCGTATGGCGTTTCCCAGTTGCTTAGATCATAAATATATTTAAATCTACCGCAAACATAATTTAGATAAAATAAAATATGTGTACATGAAAAAGTTTCATTACAGTGAGAAAACAACTTCTTCAGAGATATGGCAATGAATTTACATTCATTCATAGTTCAGTCAATAACTATAGACCGTCTTTTCTATTAGGCTTGAATTGGTTCCAGGAACTGTAGCATAATGTTTGTTTCAAAGACAAACACGGTCACAAAAGCCTTTTAGTGCCCCAAGAACAACCCCTGTGCATTTGCACGTTACAACAATAACAACAATTACAACGACAAAGGGAACAACAAAGAGATGCCTATCGAAACCTATAAATAAATTTGCCGTAGCCAAGTCAAAAGCACAAGTACACAAAAGGCAGCAAATGGCAACGATGCTGCAAAGACATATAAATATAAAAGGGAAAAACACGCATACGCAGTGTATGACAGCGGCCCAGATAAGGGAATGGGAAAAGCAATAAAAACCGTCAAGTTGGCAACATTGACGACATCGCATCGAGAACGACTATAGACGATGTCAACAAATAGAGCAAATACAGCCAAGAGACGAGGCAGCTGACAGAGTCTCAGTCCAGTTAACCGGCCTACCCTGCACCCGAACCTGCGGCCTGAGAGTATGCAATAAAAAGGCAATCGCTTTAGTCGTCGTCGTCGTCGCCGCTTTGCATTAGTACTGCAAAATAGACTCGAATGCGTTTCTTTTGATGCCCTGTCTATGGGAAGTGTGTAACAGGGTATTGCCAACTTTATTAATACAAATTAAAAGAGAAACTCTTATTCAAAATGAAAAATTTGCAACGATATAAAATATGATATTTTGCAAATTCGTCTTATGTTTAAGGGAAAATAATTTCATTTTTGCAATTTTAAAATTCAAAAATGTTTCATGGAAACTAACTAATATAATTTTTGTCTATTATAAATTTGTAAATTATAACTAAGCTTTTTTTTCTCTACCTTTAGTATTACCCTAACTTAGCAAAAGATATACTTGTATGTGTAAATAAACTTAATTTTATAAATTAACTAAATCTAGTATATTTTTTTTTTAATTTTAATTTTAATTACAACTATTTTTATTTTATTTAAACTGGTTTTTTGCTACCTTTATCATCAAAATATACTTTTTCGTGACTTAGTTATAGATAAATCAAAAATTTTTGCTCAGCTGCTGTTAAGATAAATTGTGCAGGGTATTTACAATGTTCATCAGAATCGAAAAAAGCGATTCTTCTTCTGTTTGCAATGCGCTTTTAATTTGACCGAGTCTAGCGGCAACGACAACGTTGACGACAACTTTGGTGTCCCTTCCTTTGACTACGCAACGGCGCAGAAACTTAATTTTCCCCACTGTACTCGTAACTGTAACTGTAACCGTGGTAGTTGTTGTTGTTGTTGTTGTTGACTTGCGTTTTTGCATTGCAGTGGCAAGTTTTGTGGAGTCGCTAAAACTTTAGCCATTTGTTGTTCTTGCAAGCATTTTTGGGGAGAACGAGGCTATTTGTTGCTTCGCTGGGCCAGACAACGACAACAACAAAGACAGCGACGACGAAGAGGAAAATGTCGCCCAAAACCAATCATTTCCTTTATACTCAGACCATCAGCTGGGCTGACTCCTTTTGCTACTATCTACAGTCTCAGCGGATGTCTTACTAAGCAGAGGGCAATATTTTAATATACTTGTGGATGCCATTGGCTCACTGCCATTTAGAGGCATCTTCTCCTTTTTCTACTCCAACTCCTTGTGTCACGCAATTTTCTTACTAAAATAAATTTTATTTCGCTTGGTTTTTGGTTTCTCGTCGTCGTTTCTCATTTCATCGAGCGCGCTGTTTATGAACTGCTTGCTCCTTAAATTGTCTTTATGCCATGGGCCAACTGCATGCCACTTAGACGGTGTTCTTTGACCCAGCCAGTCCCGCATTTTACTTCTCCTCTTCTCGTTTTTTATTTTTTGGCAAATATTTTTGCGTTTTGGCAAAATGACATCCTTTGGGTGAACACGAGCGAAGCGCCGAAATTATTGCTTAAATTTAGTTTAGTTTTGTGTGTTTTGGGCATCTTTCTTGGATCTTTGGACTGCCTTCTTAGCCATCGTTTCCTGGGGGAAATTAAAATGTGCTTAGTGAATAATTTGAGTGCATTTGGCTACTAAGTTCTTTTGTAGCCACAGGGAATGGGCAACTAGAGAATCGTCGGGAAAATAAAAACAAAGTCTTGTTTTCTGTTTAAAAGCACAAATCAAATTTTGCTATATTTCGTTAGCACAAATGACTTTAAATACTTTAAATCATTTCATGGTTATTTATTCAGCGTCCTAAATTAATTTGTCTTATCTAATATAACAAAATATCAAATGAAATTTTCTTTATCAATGTTGTCAATTTTAATATCTTCACTTGGGTTGTTATATTTCTTCACTCTAGGCTTCTGCATCGGCTACTTTATTTGCACTTATTATATATATATTTTACTTTTGTATTTGCTTGACTTGTAGTTTTCTTGTCGTTTTGAATAACTTTAAGCTCTAACAACACAAGATAAAACTATTCATGTTTTTGCTTGGCATTATTTGATTGGATTTCATTTTCCTGCCCGCTTTGTAATTCCTTTTTTGGCTCGTCTAAGCCCTGGCATTTGAAACAGATAATTGTTATAATTCCCATGAATAGGCCAAACAATACTCCAATTACACTGACCGCAGCCAGAAAAGCCAAATAGTGGACATCGTTCAGCAAATAGGACAAGAAGTCGACGACGGGTTGCGCCACATAATAGCAACAAATTTCTATCGGATTTAACATCATTTTGTTTCAATATTTGATTGTTAATATATGTTTAGTTTAATGATGAAAATGACAGAGTCACAAATTCAGAGAGTAACTGATGGTAATCAGAAATTTGTCAAAATTTTCTATACAATATTAGTAACATATGCATATTCTTCAATTATTATAAATTCAAAAATTAAGAAATCATGGACGTTCAGGAGTATTTTTACAAGCAGTTGACCATCTTCCATTATCATTTGCAGTCCGATTATGGGCTGCTGATCAAGGCGGCGACGTGCATCGCCTTTGGAGCAGTTTGCGGTTGGATTATGGCCTTGCTGGCTTGGATAATTTTTAAGATAAGCGTCTATATGAATGCACTGCCTGCGCCTGTGATGTATAATTATCCAGATGATGATTTGGATTTGGAGTCTGATATTGGGTATGCTGATGGCATTGGCAGTGATGACACTTTAAGGCATTTGCAGCCAGTGGATTACGAGCGCTAAATGTAAAACGATTGTCATTGATCTATTGATGATGCTTGATGCATTTTGAGGCAAGCACTCGCTTTGACTCGACTTTCCTCTTAGACAGTCTCAAGTGGCACGCGATTTGCAGTCGATACACACAGTAGCCGCAAAGTCATTAGCAGACTTTTCTCCTTGCTTTCCTCTTTTTTTATTATGAAATGTTGCAGCACTTTAAATTCAATTACTTATACGCCACGTAACACCCGAGCCAGGCCACATGAAAGATGCTCTACACTCTACTCTCTTGGCATGTGTGTTTGCTTTCAACATTGCCACAGGCTCGAAATATTTAATAAACCATATCGTTTCTTTTTTCCGCTTCTCCATTTTCTGCTAAATTTTATCAAATTCCTGTTTACGTGGGTCATGTCTGTGTGTGTATGTGTGTGTGTGTTTGTGTTGATTTTCCACAAATAGCCGGCAGCTATTTTTCCACAAATTTTATATAAAATATTGGCTGTCTTTTGACGTGGCTGCTGTGTGGGATAATGAAGGTCATGACTTGATTCGAAATTAGCCTTAAAGCCTTGCCACGCCCACTGTGATTGCAGCATGCCTTAAACACGGTTTACTTTATCTGCTGCAGATTTTAACGTTGATTTACTTGCAGCAAACTGAAGCAGGAAATGCGTAAACGAAAAATCCCGACGAATGACTCATTGGTATATAACCGAATCAAAAGTCCTGCCTGAAATAAATAATTTTATTAAATAAGTCAATTGTTTTATTGATTTTTTTACTGCTTACAAGACTCGCTACTACAACTTCTTGTCGACTTTCTTAACTTGTCTCTACCAAAAATACAGTCAACAGTCTCGGAATATTCATTTTACGAGCTTCTACCCGCGGTTATTAGCCCACTTTCAACAATTTGGCAACGTCGCATTGTGCCTTTCTTTGTTATTTAAAAGACCATTGTCTACTCCAAGTACTTGAGAAACGCTTACAATGGCAACGCTCAGAAACAGACACAGTGAAGCCTGGCAGAGTACGACAGCCCCAATTTTGGCAAGCGAGTTATAATTGCAAAAATGTTACAATGCAGGCGACTCGAGCAGCCATATTGCGGTAAGAATGAAAGAGAATCTGAAACTGAATAAATGCCATGACAAATGGGGATGGAATGGGGCGCATTGAAGAGCATTTAATCACCCCCAAACCCAGCCCAATACCAACCCAAACTCAACCAGATTTTGCAACCCGCGTAATTCATTTAGTGGGTGGCGTATTCGTATGCAAAGCTTAAGCCTTCTGCCCTGTCGAACCACATGAAACCCTTCCTGAAGGGGTGGCTCGCCTACCCAAATGCGCTTAGGGTGTCGTGACTGAATGCAATCTCCTCAGTTCCGTCTCAGCGTTGTCCGTCGTCCGCGGGACACCAAACAGCTGTCACCGTGGCAAATTTTCAAAATGCAGCTTCCAAAAAACTTGCCATGCACTTTGACAAACCCTCAGCAGGGCGAATACGCCTTAATTGATACATAAATATCAAGCAGGTCTGCCATAAAACAGATTGATAGACTACAAATTACCCTACAATACACTACAGCAACAGTGGGCACTTATTGTCTCAATTTGCTCTTTTCGTTATTTTTGATAGTTCGTCGTCAAGAAAACAATTAGCATTTTTAATATCGATTAGTAATAAAATTCCAAATTTTAAGTAGAGTATTTAGTCGTTATGTTTAATTCGTTAAAAAATATATCAATAAATAAAAAATTAAAATATTGTCTATACTTATCTTATAAAAAAAACCTCTTTACGAGGTAAAAGTCTAGTGACGAAAACAGTTATATGCCCCAAAATTTCTGATATCCAATTTTGTGACGAATAATATTAAGTTTGACATAAAAATTATTTTAAAAAAAATTTTGGCACTCGGCACATTGCGCCAAAATGTCTCAATTCTTCATACCAAATAAAACTCAATGTTTAGCGCAGTGCCGAATGCAAAAATTTTATTTAAAATAAATTTTATGTCAAACTTAATATTATTCGTCACAAAATTGGATATCAGAAATTTTGGGGCATATAACTGTTTTCGTCACTAGACTTTTACCTCGTAAAGAGGTTTTTTTTATAAGATATCAGAAATTTTTGAAAAAGATATTAGAAATTTTGAAATTTCATTCTATCAACTTTGTTTATTTTTTGTACAAGCTAAAATAAACTGTCTGCCAACACTGGTTTCCTTAAAAACACACATGCCAAGCGCAAAAGCTAGTAGCACTCTCAAACTCTGGCTGCTATGACACTTTGCTGCTGCTGTCCTATTTCAATTCAAAGTAAAACGTATATATTCAGTTAATAGGTTATATCTTCCAAACCAATCAACATAAATTTATGAATGATATATCAAAAAACGCGAAATTTTACAAGCTCAAACATATTGCAAATTAAAAAAAATCGTAGGCAGCGTTTTCTCAAAAACCGCCAAAATCTGGGACAAAATATCTTATTTCACCTGTTGATTTTTACCTATGCACTTTAGAAAAAAAGTTTGAAGGTTTGCCTAAAAGCCCATCAAAATACCTTTCCAACAATACATAGATCACGTCTGTAGCTCATATCGTTTGGATGCTATAATTTTAACGGTTTTCAGCGATTTCCCGCTAAACTAGCTTTTTTTCGAAAAAGTCGTAGAACAAACGTTTCTAGATTTTTGATCGGGAACAAGTCCTCATTCAAACTTTTAAGCTAAATTTATGATTTGATCCAAACAAACAGACAAACAAACAAACAAACAAACAAACAAACAAACAGACTGACTTTTCATCTCGTTTTGAAAGGTGCACCAAAAATTTCAAAATTAATTATCTTCTGAACCAGTGATCGGATTTTGATGATCAAGGTGTCATTCGACGCGTATTTTTGATTAGAATTATTATTAAAAATTAAAATAAAAATCAAAAAGGCTCCAACGGCCCCATGAGCTCCAATAATTTAAATTTTTCCCCTCCCACTTACACCTGTTTATCTCACGAACCAGGTGAGTTTCTAAAAGTCTTAGTAAGCACATTTGTAAGTTAAGTTAATACCTTGCGATCGGTATATAACTCGACCTGATCGGACAGTCATAGCAAATTTTCCATTCTTCCTGTGTATATATGCTAGTCGCCTTCGCACCCTTCGTGCTGCTTTCGTCACTAGCGCGGACTGCCGTCCGCAGTGATGTTGTCAATAAAAATTATTGCGTTGTCGATATTTCGATTTTTTTTTGCAACACTAATCAAAGTGTTTTTCATTTATAATTTTCTGTTTTTTTCAGTGTACAAATGTGTTCATATGTTGATGTTGATGTAAATATTGTTGTTGCAGTATTTGAATGTCCAACTGACAGATTTGTCTTGCAAAGAAAATCAAACACGCCTTATACACTAGCTTTGCAGGGTATTAAAATGCCGCCAGCAGATAGACAACCAAGCGCTCCAAACCTTTTGTAGCATGAATTGTACGCGGCTTGTGGATTCATTAAGGTTTTTCATTTCATTGAGACACGAGCATTTTAAGGAGCATTTTTCATATATTCATATATGAATATGAATAGCATAGCAGAGCATAGCTGGCATAGAATGAGTGCATTCATACAGCTGCAAACGAGTAGATTTTTTATATACATATATATATATTTACAATTCTTGCTCTGGCACATTGTGACTTGCGTAATGAGGCAGGAGACTTAGAACGAAATGGATCAGGTTGCTTCGGGTTGGTTTTTTTGGGATTATATCTATTACTGTGTATATATATATATATAAATATGTATTTTGTTGTTGTTGTTGTTGTCTAGGCAACGGCTGAGCGCGCTTTTTATATGCACCAACAACGGCGACGACGGCAGAGTTGCATTTTCCGGCACTCGCATTTCCATGGGGGAAATAGCACTGCCAAGTATTTTACACAGCTGGGATGCTTTTCTGCCTGTCTCTCTGACTGTCTGTCTCTCTGGCTGATTCTCTGACTGTCTGTGCTCTGCCTCTCGTTTTGGTGCATTGAACTTTCACTTAGAATTAAATGTTTGTCTGTGGATGCGGTTCACTTGCTTTCTGACTTTTCACGTTATTTTTCGGGTATTTTGAGGCAAACTGTCTATGTAATTTGAAGCATTTTTGCTTTGCAGCATTCAAATATTTTCTAGTTTAATTTGAAAAAGGTTGAATTCTGATGAGAGTGCATGAACCGAACTGTAAAAGAGTTAACTGGAAATGAATCTCATACCAAGTATCTGTAAAAATGGCAATGTAAATAACTTAAAAATGCTGTAAAGAATATTTATCTAAATACAAGTATTTTTATTTGATTTTAACACAATAGAAATTATATAAGCGACTGAAAAACTTCAATAAAATCGAACTACTAATTGAATACTAAATATATTCTGTTTAATTCCTTTGTATGCCTTTAAAGCACATATCATTCTATTAAAAATGTTTGTATCTATTGCTATGTCGTATGTTGTTAGTTCTCACTCACTTTCTCACTCTTTGTTTCTCTTTCTCTTCGCTTACAAATTTGTGGACATCGTTGAGAGGATTGTGGCAATTGCGTGGGCCATTTCGATTAATACTCTTGTTAATAGCCAACACATAAATAACAGAAACTCGATTAAACTGTGTTGCAACACATCATCAACGACTTTCATTCATTTTGGTGAATGATGTTGAACACAGAAGATATCAGATTGTTGCATACTGAACATGACCAAGTTGTCTATAGACGCATTTACCTATATAGCAGCTGGCTGATCTATTGATAGGTGCTGCCATTTCTTCAAGTTGCACTATAATTAGCAGAATAAGCGATAAGAGCACATGGAATATCATCATATTATCTCCCAGATATGTTAGTTCTTGCTATTAAATTCGTGATTCTGATGCGACAGTGCGTGAGTTATGTCGTCTTCGGGTTTTACATCTGGGGACAATTATTTCGAGTCGATCAGGCAACCGGCCAGGACTTTCTGCTCGATATGGTCATACAATTATGATCCTTTTACATTCCCAGGAGAATTGCAGACTGATGAAACATTTGGTCAACGAGACAATCTTAATCACACGCACCATCGAGTCCAAATTTGGTATGATCTATCACTGTGATCTATACCTGGTCTATTTAATTCTGGATTCCATGTGGAACAACCCATACTTTCTATGGATCAACTTTCTATACTGGCTGCTCTTGGAGTACTGTTCCTTTGTCTACTTCATCCATTTATGTTGTATCAAGATTATGATTAATTCAATTTTATGAAACCATTTTGTAGTATTGTCTAAATGCATATTCACTTGCAATCATCTTATTTGCTAATTGCATTGGCCATGTCGATTAATTCGTTTCCTAATGTTAAACACATAAATAACGAATATTCGATTTGACTGGGCTGTAATTCATTGTCGTCGTCGTTGTCCTTGTCGGTTTTTAGTTGTTCGATTGCCGTCATGTTGAACAGAGAGGATATTCGATTGTTGCGTAGTGGACCTGGTCACGCAGTTTATAGACGTGTTTTCCTATATAGCAGCTATCTGCTGTACTGGATTGCAAAGTGCTGTCATTTTGTCAAACTGCGCTATAATTCGGAGACTAAGCGATTGGAGCATACGAACTATAATGTCATAATCACAAAGCTAATTTTGGCAGTTAAATTCTTCTTTGTGCTAAGACAATGCGTGGAGTATTTGGTCATGGGATTTGTCATCTGGATACATTTATTCATAGTCGAAAAGGCGGATGGTCAGAACTTTCTGATCAGCTTGGCCATGCAGGGAATTTCCATCAATGCACTGCGCCGCATTCTGATCTTTTTGCATTCCCGGCAGGATTGCAGTCTGATCAAGCAGTTGGTCAATGAAATCATCTACATCTCGAGGATCATTCAGTCCAAATTTGGCATGATTTACCACTGTGAGTTGAGTCTATTGGGGCTTTACCTGTGCAAGCTATACTTTGTGTACATAATAATAGAGACCATGTGGAATAAGCCCTTCTTTCTGTGGATTACCTTATTTTACTGGATACTGCTGGAGTACTGTGCATTTGCCTACTTCATCTATCATTTGATTTTACTTAATTGGTACAGCAACCTGGTCTTCTTTCTGCAGTCCTTAACTGAGTATCATGAGAACATCGAGTTTATATCTCGCCATTATCATCGTCGCCTATTGTTGCTTTTCAAGGTCCATTTGCGCATCAATAAACTGCATAAAGATATTAAAGAGAAGGTGGCCTGGTTGCCCTCAGCTATTTACTTGGGCATATTCACCAGCATCTTCAATATGGAACTTCTCCTGGAGTGCGTGGTCTATGCCCATGACGATATCGAGAATAAAATGTATATCATAGCTGATGGTTGTCTTGGCCCGGCCCTTGTTCCATTGCTCAATGTGCTAATCCTTGGCATTTGTACGGATCGATTACGCAGCGTGGAGTTGACACTACAACAACAAATTGTGATCATAAATATTCTATATGCTCGGAAGGCCTATCAACACGATCATACACTTAAAGTGCTCCACAATGAGGTAAATGTTACTTTGATCTGTTAATATTCAAGTTGTTTCATTACTCATGATTTCTTACAGCACACTTCATTAATTGTACACCAAAAATTGGAGCCACTTAATGTGATCGTATTCGATATCATCTGTGATCGAGAGTTTGCCTTCGACTACTTCTTGACTGTGATGATAACCGCATTGTCCTTCATACAGTACACCGTTTCAACAAATCGAAATCTCGCCGAGTGTGTGACACACAAATAGAAATTTTATAAATATATAATGATTATATAATTATATAAAAATTATATAATAATTATGCAATTGTTTAGAATTTTAAATGCATTTTTAAATTTCAAAAAATTTTTTACAAATCACAAGTAGAAATTGATTTTATAATTATATATTATTTAAATACTTATAGTAAATATTATAAAATTATATAATTGTTCTCGATTTCATTTGAATGCATTTGAAATTCTCAAAATATATATTTCAACTTAAAATCTTCTTATTTTCTTTTCCTAATTTATCAAGAACCTGCCGAACCAAACTTTGCATAGATTTACACTCATTGGGCGCAACAGTTCAAACATTCAACAGTCACGTACCAGTTTGACATTTTAAAAGACTATGCGAAATATTCAATTTTTGATACATTTCGCTGGTACATTTAAATTTGTTTTTGCAACCCTCAAGCAAACGTGTTGCGTTCAAACAACCTCTTCCCTGCAGGCGATAAAATAATAATCGATTTGACTTTGGTTTGAGTTTACTTTTTTTTTTTTGTTATTCTGCTTTTGGCTGAAAAGCCCACAACTCATCTGAGCGGCGCCCCAAAAAAATATGTGTATATAAAAAATGGAGCAGCTTCCTGTTGGGAATCGATTTTTGTACATGCCTTTCCAAAAATTTATGCGAATTTGAATTTGATATGGTTAAACTGTTTGCCTAGGCAACTTCAGCCATGCAAATGGTTTGATAACACTGACAGCATAAGGGGGCCGCATAAGGGGGTGTTCGGTAGGGTGTGTCATTGTGCCTAGCTTTGTCGCTTTTTAGTGTAAAATTAATTTGCTATAATTCATCAATGCGGCCCTGCCAAAGGATTATTTTGCATAAAAAATTGTGGCACTTGTCGATTTTGCATAGTCTGCTTTTGGGCGCAGCAGCAGCTGAGTGGGGCTGATATAAACTTGGCGGGGGGAGGGCAAGGGAGAAATCGAGCAGAGGGAACATCTCCTGTCTCTTAGTGTGTGTAACTGACGCACTTTATGTAATTTATGGCTGCACATTTATTTTATTGAGTTTAATGTGGGCGCAGTTGTTGCCAGCGCCTTTTCAAAGGTGAACGGCTTGGAGCTGGGCGACGAGGGATGGGGGATGGGGAGGGAAAGCTGAAGAATGGGAACTGATGGCCCATTGGCGCTTTGTTATGCCTGACTAAGCGCACTGGTAAATGTATTACATTTGGAAAACGAGGGATGAATGGCATTTCAGAGATGCCACGAACACGGTTCATAAAATGAATTACGACATCTAAATCATTTGAATATTAAATTCAAATAAATTAACAAAAGCTCTGTTCTATTGACTCGAATTGTTAATTAACATTGATTAGGATATAGAGAAATCATTTAAAGAACTTTTATCTGGTCTTCCATGAGTTATCAGCCGGAAAATCATTTGCAGTTTTCATTAACACTTCAATAAACTTTGGCAACAATTAATGCACTGAAACCAGGCATTAAATATAATAATAATGCCAATTAAATGAAATATGTTTTATAATTTGTCGCCCACAAGCAATTTAAATCGTTAGACACTGAAACAAAACACAGTCACAGACAGTCGACTCCTGCTTTATGTGTATTGCGTGTATTGCATTCGCCAGAACTAATTAAGCATTCAAAAACGTTTTGGCGTAAAGTTTAAATTGTCTATGGACATGGGCCTGGCTAAGAAAATCCAATAATAAAGCCAACGTCGACAGCGAGAACGACACAGAACGACGCTTGACGCTCATAAATTATAACAAATTATTAAGCAAAAGTCACAAAAAGTTTTCCACCGCACGCGGCAAACAAAAGTTTGTTAGGGGAAGAGTACATTGCGTATACGTAATATGCTGGACAATGTCGTGCTCGTTCTCGTTCTTGTTCTTGTTGTTGTTGTTGTTGTACTGTGCGAAATGATTTATTTTTATTATTATTGGCGGTGAATTTTAAATCAAAAAGCGCACAAATGCTGCTGCTGCTGCTCCCCCCCCAAAAAAAAACTACGAGTGAGAGTTGCCCGAAAAAGTATGCTACAGATTTGTGAGCTGCCTTTCGGTGCCAGCTGCTTTTGTCATTATTAATAACTGTTAATTATTCACCATTATAACTATGCTTCAGAGCACGTTCTTGTTTGCCTTGTCGTCTACTCTCCTTCTTCGCTCTCTTTCAATGTCTCTCTATGTACTTTTTGCCGCTCAAGTAAATTCTCTTTTCATATTGTTTGGCATTACATTTTATGTGCTTCTTAGTTAACGCCTGTTTCATCCATCTCTCTCTCTCTGTCTCTATCTCACATTCTCTGTCTCTCTGTTGGCTGTATTTACATATTATTAAAAAGTTTTTCAAGCTCAGACGACGACGACGAGCAGAAAACTTTTCTATTTTGCCTCGACTACAGTTATTGAAAATTCATGAATAATTGACATTTATTGCAGTTGGCACAAGTGATGGTCGATAATGGACGACCCACACAATATCGGGTAGAGACAAGTCGAGGGGCTCTCTATGTCGGTGTCTCTGCACATTTACCGACATAAATATTAAAGTAGCTTACGTACTTAATTGCAAATTATGTATTCAATTAGTTATGCCAGGCTGCCCAAGAAATGATGAAGTTGTGCATTGCAGAAGATAGATAGATAGATAGTTGCGAGTACTCATTGTAAGATAAAATTTACCCCAAATTCAATTTAATTTTGATTGTATTCTAGAGACTTGTCTAACTAATAATAATGTCAGCTGCAAGTTGATTTATGGAAAGGCAACAAGACTACAAAAGCATTAGCCAAAAATAAGTGAATGTTGTGCACTCATGTTATTTACGTTGAAAAGATTTAATTAATAAGTGATCAAGTTAATATCCTATTTAAATGTAGTCCCCTTCTGAAAATACAGCTCAATAAAAACCATAAAAAATTACTCCCATATCAACTGAATATCAAGTGATAGTTTCTATTGTATTCGCTGATGTTCTCTTGTATTAACAAGAATTTTTTCACATTTGAAACTAAAAACTTTTCATATTTTCCCAACTAAAACATAGCTTTCTGTGGCTCGACTAGCAAGTACCCTAAGCATTATCAATCACACATACCCAATTTATCCTTTTAATTTGCTAAAGGATATAAAATTTGCCTTTTAATGCCAGTTAAGATAAAACAACATGTCAGTAAAAAATATAAAACAAATAGATTTTTAACTTTAAAGCTCGGCTCGAGGCAACAGCAACGCTTTGTCGTCGATGTCTGCAGTTTTTGATTAAATGTGGCCCGCAGCGAATGTGTGTGGATTTACTGTATAGACTCGAATATTCGTACGCACAGCAGAGATTGCGTATTATGAAAATGCGGCAGATCCCATTGGCTCTCAGTTGGTTGGGTTTGGTTTAAAATGTATATATTTTGCTATAAAATAACACCAGAGGGCGCTGTCAGCAGCATAAGCTCAGCATTTCCGTTTTTGTTTTAGTTACAACTAACTGAATTGTTGAGGTTTGGAGTGAGTATGTGTTCAGATGGTAGCCCATATATCAAAACATTTATGTTGCAGTATGTAAACCACATATGCTGATGCTTTTGAGTGCCGTCTCTACGCATTTCCAGGCATTTGCATTCAAATGCATTTAATTAAATCAACTAGAACCAACAGGAAAATGCAGCAGCATCAGCACCAGCAACGAACTCAACTCAACTCAACAAATGACCTTCTCGCACACACACACACACTCACATACACACACTTTTACACACACTCTTTTCCCTGCTCTCAATATGAGCCTCATAACATTTAAAACGAAATTTATTTTGTGTAAATTTGGCCAGGTTCGTTAGTTTTAATTGTGTTTAGTTTTCATTTTCAGTACGAGCACGTACAGTGGCACAAAACTACAAATTGTAAAGCAAAACAGTGCTTAATAAAATTCTCAAAAGAAACCAAAATATTACCTGCACATTTTAAACTACTTTTCAAAAGTAAAAACTAAAAAGTAAAATATTCTTAATTTTAAATAATGGACTTTCGCATAACATATTTCAAAATATCGTTTCATTTTTGTAAACTTTCTTAAGCAATAAAATTTAGAATCTGAAATTTATTATATATTGATTTTTTTCATATTTGTTTTTAAATAATTCCATGACATTTATTAAACTTCATAAATTTGTTTAACATTTTAGCCCCAGTGTATGGTCTTTTGTTTGGATTGACAACAAATTTTTGTCTTGCATACAATTAGCTTGGCTTGATGGACAATATATTTTTTATATATACTCCACTGTTGATGCGTTTTTCTGTCAATTTGACAGTTTTGGGATTGCGGTTTTTGGGATTCCCAAAACAAGCAAAGCCATTAAATAAAACAAAAACGAAGCGAAACAAAGTCGAAGTCAGCCGTCGACCTGTCTGACTGTCCTGACTGTCCTGCCTGTCTGACTGTCCTGCCTGTGTGCCTGGCTGCCTCGTTGGTTGTTCCGAAGCCAATCCCACTGTCAATTAACAATTGGCTGAAACAGCGTACCCGCATCAAGCTGTCAAAAAGTTAAATGTGAAAAACTCATTCGTATCATTTATTTTATTATCGCTAATTGAAGACAAGGCTGAAGGTAATGGCCAATAGCTTCAGATAAAAGGGCCATCCTACAATTGTCCCCTCTCTTTTTCAGCCTCTTCCCGTTCCACAATCGAAACCAAATCATGGCTGAAATGAAGCACTGATAACTCAGCCAACTGGCAGCCTAAATGAAAAAAAAAGGGATATCAAACACAACAAGATTGTATTCAGCTTTATTCACACTCGAATGCATTTTCTTTGTGGGAATACATCTTTTTACTCTTTCAGTGTCTTTAAACTTAACACTGAGTGGGTGAAAGTTTTGAATTCACTTTGTTTTCATATTTGCTGTATTTCAAGGAAAAATGATGCACGAGTTCACTGATGTAGTTAGACACAAGAAAGGCTTCATTAATTTAAATAAATAACGAAGTCAAATTGAGGGGTTCTTTTGAAAGTTTAAATACATATTTATTTAAGAAGAAATATGTTATATTACTCAAATAACACCTTCACAAGTTGAATAAACTCAGTGAGCTTATTTCAACCACAGATGCTAGAAAAATTAAGGGAGATTTTCTTTGTATTTTGAAAAAATTCTCAAAAGTTTACTAAGGGAACAAAATATTTAGAAAATACCATAAATTATTAAATAGGTAAGTGTTAGCCATCTGATAAGTTAAAAGGGATAGAAATAATATTTTTAGTTGAAATTTAGACATTTAATAGTAACTACAGTTTAATCACTGTAATATATTCTTTACTTTCATCAGTATTATTTTGCAACTTCCCTAAGTCTAAGTCTTGAACTTCAAACTTTTGCTGGACTAATTCATTAAAACTGTTTGAGTACACCTCGCTCTGCTCAACATCATAATCATCAGCATATATGCGTCAAACATTATGCGAATATATTTAATTAATTGAAAGTCCGAGCTACAGTGTCTCATACAGAACCTCTCCCTGCCACTTAGGAGTATATTATACATTAAGGCATAATTGTGCCAACATTTAGCATCATTATTTTTGCTTCTTATCTTTGATCTTAATAGTTTGCTTTGACAATTTAGCAAGGCCCAATGGTTTTACTTTGCGGGTGACGGCAAGTCCGCAAAGCATTTAATGTGATTAATTAATTTAAAGTCCCCAGGGAAATGCAGGCAAGAAATTTGAGGTAGGGAGAGATATGTATAAATAATGTTGCTTAAATGTTGGAGGATGCCATTTCTGCAGAGTTTCTCTAATTGCCTTCAATCAAACAAAAGCCTTTCATAAGATGCGTTGACAGTGACACTTGAAAAATATGATACCAAAACAAAACAACGTTCAAAAAAAAAAAAAATCAAAATTATATGTAATGAAAACTAAAGAAATTTTGAGAAATGAAAGACCCTTTCAGGTCTTTCGAGGTCTGTCCATAGTTCATTGTCTTACTGGGCGAACCCTTTGGAAAAGTGACACCAGGTGAGCAGCGGTCGCCATTTTTGATGGACATGTCATGGCGGACAGGTACAGTCGCAACAAAAGGCGAGCCTCGGAGTCATTTATCAAGGTGGCAGGCGGCATTTTAACTTAATAAACAATAATCAGGCTGTAATTATATGATGGTAATGGTATAATGAGAGCCCAGACAATACGTCAACGTCCTTGTTTGGCTTGATAATTGAATATGTTTGTAATTTTCGCCTGGCTTTCCTTTTTGTTCTTTTGTTTTCTACACAAACTTTCCACTTTTATCTGTTGCAAAACTTTTGTTGGCCTTTTTTCCTTCTCTCTATCACTCTCTCTCTGTTGCTACAAAGTTTTGCGACAGTTTAGGGATTAGCAGCCCCGAAATAGGCAACGAAAAAAAAGCGAAAAAGACGAGAAAAAGTTTCGGGTCATGTCCAAATTTAAGTGCTGAAAAATTTGCTGGATTATGTGGCAGTTGATGAAGTTGTTGCGCGGGGAATTAAAGGCCAATGTCTGGATCATTCTTGTTGCTTCTTGGCGCAATGCACTAATAGATTTGTCTACAAAATATTCGAATAAGTTGATGTACAAACATCGTTAACCTCAAAACACCAGGAGTGAGTTGGGCAAACAAAACTTTTCATTATTTCACATAAAGCTAAAGACAAACGCAGCTGAAAGATATAATACAGGTTTGGGACTTTGAAAGCACTGTGGTCTATCGAAAGATAAATATTTCTAATTTAAAGGAAGATATTACATCAACATATATACATTTAACAGATTCTGAAAATAACCCTAATGAATACAATCTCTAATAATTCCGAATTATTCGTGCTTGAAAGTAAAAAGTTAAAATACAAGAGAAAATTCGATGGACAACTAAATAATTAAATTTAATTCATAAATATTGTAACATTTGCGTAAAATAAACTAAAGAAAAATACTTAATCTTTTTAAATGCAAAATACAAGTTAATATGCATCGTTTTGACTGAATTCCCCGCAATCCTGTTTGTTAAAATCTGTACAAAACTTGAATACAGAAGCCAATGAAATATATAATACAATTTTATTGTTTAAAAACAATAGATTCTCCACAATATTTAGTTTCTTATTGATTTTGGTAGGGCATAGAATTAATTAGTTTTCGAGCATAACTAATCAGTGTGATCTGTGAATTTGATACAACAATCATGACTATGCACAGCTAATCAGGATTATCACCCCAATAACCGAGCATACATATAATGTGGCTAAGGAGACTATAAATAGTATGGAGTCTGCCAAACGGTATGGAAAATGAAGTCTAAACGCAGCTGATGTGCAAATAATTTTCGGTAAATGCCAGACATAAGCCCGAAGCAAGTTGCTTTGCCAACGACTTTACAGTTTAGAGGGAATGCCTTCCCCTGCCCTCGCCAATCCCCCTTCATCACTGCCCCGTTACACTCCTGGTGGCTGAAGGGGAAACTTTTCACTAAGATGCTTGTACTTCGATGCGCTTTGGCCTGGCCGCTTGTGCAATTTAACTAAAAGCTCAATCAATCATCTCACATAGAAGGCGCCTCCATGGTAATGCTTAATTTCTGCTTATGCTTCTCCCTAGCAGCTGCCCCTTCTTAACTTTCCTCTGCCCCATTGTCTCTTTGTCAGTGTTGTCATAGAGTTTCGTTGGGGCAAGTGGCTTGTTCCGAGAACCGTTTCGCCTGAAGAAGTTTTAAGCCGCTTTTCAAGACGCTTTTTGAAGTTTATCCTGGCCAAGGACTCCCCATGGTTGTGGCTACCTGAGCCGAAACTGTGCGGCATGCATTTAGGCGCCGCCGTTAGCAAACATATTTGCTTAGCTGCAAAAAGGGTTGATTATTAGGCACGAGCAGCTCCCGAAATTGTTGCGGCTAATGCCCAGCCAAAGGCGGCTTAGCGACTAAGTCGACAACATGACGAGGCCTTAAAGTAATTGCTTGGAAATGAGCCGAGCTTTTGATCTACTACATGTTGTGCAATTAAAAAGGCAAGCCTTAAAGTGTGCTAAGCAATATCCACAGCAAAAAGCCATGCTTGACTTTAAGATGCCCTAGTAAAAGTTCGAAAATGGTTTAAGGAAGCTTTCCAAAGGTTAAAGCAGAACAAGGTCTGAGCTTATTTTGTGTGAACTTTTTACTGATGTCCCTAAAAAAGCTGAACAGCTGAACAACAATTACTTCAATTAATACGCCTTATATTAAAAAACATTGCAATAATTTCTGACTTAATAATTTCTAGTCTTAAAATATAAAATAAATTTTTGTATAAAATATACCAGTAAATACTAAATTTAGTGATATCGTATATTAAATAAATTTATGGTAGACGATTTTGTGAATGCTTAAAATGAAATTTCGGACATTTCAAAAACATATAAAATATAAAATATGTAATATATTTAAATTGGCGTCAATACCTCAGGAAAGTTTATAAAATACACCCAATTGTATTTAGAATTCAGCATTTTTACCTACCTGTATTTTTAAAGCAATTTGTCCCTTTTCATTTATGAAACTGTTGTAAAGCTTTCCTCAAACCCAATATACCCACTTTTGCAATAGTTGTAGGCCATAATAACTATGCTTTATAAACTAACAGCCCTAAAGGCTGGTGCATAGTCTCACCCAGGCTCAGACTAGTTATGATGACAATGATGATGATAAGCGAAATAAAAGCAACGCAAAAAAAAATTACAGACAACAAAAGCGACAGCATAAACAAGAGCGAGAGCAACAACAACAATGCGGAATAAGAATATAATTATGTCTGCTTTCTGCAATTATTTCAATTATAAACACAAGCTGTTGCATTTGCCAGTGCGCCACAGCAACAACAACAACAACAACAACAGCAGCAACAAACAATGAAAAGTTGCAAGTGGCGCATAAAAATCTCATTGCATACTTTTCAGCGCTCGTCTCTTCTCGCCTCAACTTCTTTTCTCTTCTCTACTCTCCTGTTTTCTCTGCGCAAAGGAAAGACGCTTGCATAAAATGAGCACATTAGCCTAAAAGCAGGCAACATAAACTGTGCAAACTCCATTGCAGATAGAGAGAGACAGAGAACGAGGTGTTGGACTGAGTTAAAGAAATAAAAAAACAAAGACGCCCCAGTGTATGCTACACTTTTTTCTATATGCAACTGCCACAGCTGCTGCTCTGCTGCTTGTTGCATATGCATGTCTGGGCGTAATGCGTGAAGTCTGGACAGCAACAACAGCAAAAACAATGGCGTAATTACTATATAAACTGAGCGAGCTTGGCTGACTTTTGACTGTGCCTCCGTCTCCGTCTCAGTCTCATTCCCAGTTTCAGTTGCAGTCCGAGCCTCTTTTAGTTGTGTGTGTATTATTTTTGGCATGTGCCGGGAATTGTTTTTTGGCTCACGTTTGCAGCAGCAGCAGCAACAACAACAATAACAACAACAACTCCCTTGCTCATAATAAAAGTTTTACTATGACAGTAAAATTTTAATGAAATCACTGCAAAACTACAAAACACTTGTGCCAAGGCAACCAGATCCATTGGAATTTCTGACTGGGGGGAACTTGCAACAGAGACTTACGACAATGCTGCACAGTTTATTATTGTTGTTGTTGTTGTTGTTGAACGTGTAAAGTGCACAGGCAGGCAATTGAAAACTGAAGACTGCAGGACCAAGAAACATTTCCACTCTTTGTTTGTCTACTTGTTTGTTTGTTTGTTTGCTTGCTTGTTGTGGCAATTCGTAACACATTTGAAATATTTATAAAGACCGAAAGAAAATGTAGTGTAAAAAATCAAATGCAGCTAAGGATAAACTTCTAAGTGGGTGAAAAGTGGAGCATTTAAATAAAACATAATATTGGATTTGTTCTTTATGCTAAATTAAACTCGTTAGATTAAGGGCAAAGTTTAGCATCATTAAAAAAATGTACATTATGTCAGATTAAGCCGTTTTTAATTGCTAGCTTAAAACTTCGTCATAGCTTTTGAATATTAACTAAAATAATTTTAATTTCATATCAGCATAAAAACAATACAAAATCTATATACCAAATACAATTAATTAATCAGAGTTTAAATTGTTAAGAACAGCTGTTAATTAAATAATCCTAAAATCAATATGACATATTTACTTTCATATTATAATAGGCGTTTCGATATGCAATTTAGACACATTAAAGTCGTGCACTTCCCCTCTTGATTGTCATTCTGCGACAGACAGTCATTGTCTGATTCTGCCTCTCACATAAATCAATTTATCGGACAATGTTTTGTTACGCCCCATCGTCCACATCAAAAATATAAATCAAATCGCAGCCATAAACCTAACCCAACAGTAACAAAAGGCAAAAGATGCCGCCGAAAACGATAACCCCACAGAAAAAAACAACAAAATTAAATGAAAAAAAAATATTCGCTTGAATTAATTTGCATTATTAAATCGGACGCATAAATCGCCGAGCAGCAGGCAACAAATACAATAATAGAATAACAGAATGAAAAAAATACAATGCGATAATTAAAACATCCCCAAGGAGCTTGGAACTAATTGCCGCAGCCCTTTGGCAGTCGTCATCGAGTGTTATAAATAAATAAATGAAAGCCAAACCAAACCAAACTGAACCAAACCGAACCAAACCGAACGAAAGTCAACGTCATGCATAAATTATAAGCAAGTGTGGCGCTGCCGCCTTAATTTATGCTTTAAAATTTTATATTAATAACGCACAGCGTGAAAATTGGCTTACAGACACTGAGAAATGAGAAACGGGAATGACAGCGAGAAAGAGAGAGAGTGATAGAGACAGCCAGTGAGAAAGCGAGAAAGTTTATTGTAAACGCACTAATTCAATAATTTATGCACATTTTTTAACACATGAACGGATTCAGGGAGAGTGCAAGGATTCCCAAATCCTTTTTCTGACACTTTTAATTAAAATTAAGCAAAAATTACTGCACACCAAAGTGTGCAATTTACAAATACCCTGTAAATTCAAAATGGAGAAATGTTTAACAAGTTGAAGTTATATTGTGAGAATTCTTAAATTATTTATGGCAATTTCTAGTGCTTTAAAAATAAGTTTATTAATTTTTGGCATAGCACTGTTTCAGATGTTAAAGAAATACTATATTTAAGATTTAGTCATTGATTATCAAGAAATAAATTTAAATTGTATTGGCCTATATAATTTTAGCTTTAGTTTAAAGTTTAAGTTATATTTTGGTTAGTTTTCTATTTCAATTACTTTTTTATGTATCTAAAATTGCTGTGCTTTTTCTAAAGGTACGATAAAAATTATGATTAAATTCATATGCTTTATAAATATTAAATAAACTAAAATATGCAAATGCCCTATTCAGCTGTAGTTACAGAGTATATATATAAATTTCGTGCTGAGCAAAAGTGGCATATTGAGAGCGTCACTTTTGGCTTGGCGTGCGTTTCAAATTGAGCGGATTAAGTTTAATTACAATTTTTCGTTGATGCCATGGAAATGGGAAAGTAACTCTCACACACACACACAGGCATAGACACAGACGGACACGCACTCCTTTGTGTGCAGCAGTTGTAAGGGTTGTTCCTTTTGTCTGGGTGCATAAATGAAAAGTAAACCTTTATGCAACACGCGCTGCGGGATGCAATGCAACGCCGTGGAAACCGCATCCAAAGGCAACCCCCTCTACGCCCCTGTGGCAACTATCCCATCCCCCCTTGTATGCGTGGAAAATTCGATGCGCACACGTGTTCAATGTCCTGTCCTGCGTCTTCGTGTCCTTTTTTTGGGCTACTTCAGGGTGCTCCTGTTGCGCTCTGTGTGCTTATAATTGGATTTAGTTGTCGTTAAGTTTGGACTGCTTATTGTTTTCCCGCCGCCCATGCATATGTTGGCTGTCATTATGGGCACCCACAGACCAGCCCGACGACGCTGCCAATCTTCTCCAGCTTTCAGCTATAAGTGTGTGAGTGTGTGTGGTTTGTAATAGCAGCCATTGGGCCATTGCCATTGGGGTTGCCTCAAAGGCATTAACCATCGCAATTACAGTCTCCGTAAAGAAAACTGATTACTTGACAGACGTCGAGTCGACATTCAGATGGAGATGGAGATGGAGATGGAGATGGTAACTTAACGTGTCAAGAGGGTTGCACAGATCCAGCACATTACAAAGGTTAATTAAATTTAATGCTGAATTTTAATGTGTGCGTATGTGTGTGTGACTAGCTCATAATGGATACTTACATGCAATATCATTGTGCTGATGTCTGACTAAAACTTAACTTGATTTATGGCAACAATATACGAAATTATAAAGCAATATTGAAATCGAGCTAACAATTTAAATTAATTATTTGCAATTGATTGTCTTGTTCTATTATTGTTGTGGCACATTTCAACAACATTTCTAAGGAAATAATATTAATATTTTGACATAAGCAATTTAATTGAAATTAATTGAATACTACATATCGTTTCATGAATATAAGATAACAAATTACATTTTTTTTATATGTTATTTCCCTTTGAATGTCTTATCACAATTTACATATAATTTTAATTACAAATAGGCAGGTTTCTTATTCAATAGAGTAATCAAGATAAGCTTGGGTTTAACTATAAAATAAAGTTAATTAAATCAATAAATTCTACTAGTGTCCTGGAACATTGATTTGATATTTGATAAAATGTAGTTTATATTGTAATAATCAAAATCAAGATTCTAGTTAAACTGACAAAAATATTTGTAAACACGAAACACAATAGCGTTGATTCTTTTGCTATTTTCAGAGCACTTAAAATTTTTCTTGACTTTATTTTGAGTTGTTGGAGATTTTTTGGAACATGTCTGAGTTATAATTAATTATATTTAATTATTATATTCAGTATTTCCAAGCAGTTTATATGATTAAAACATATTTATATTCCTTAAATATTCCTCTGCTGCCTTTTGTCTTATCTGCATGAAAGTCAACGACTCCACTGACTGCTTATTAAAGCCCTTTCGCTAGGTGGCTGCCACTTTTGGCTATTGAACGCGTCAAACCATTTACAGAGTAATTACGTCTAATGCTTTTTCCTACACTAAAGTCCACCCGCTGTCGTGTGCCCGACACTGGCCACATGCTCCTCTAATTACTTTCGAAAATTGTGATCAATCACACGATATACATATACATATATATATATATAAATGCGTATATCTATGCGTGTATAAATGCAGCTGTCCCACAACCCCTGCATAATTACCAGCCTGGCAAACACCTCAGAACAGTAGCCACAGTAGCCAGAAGCCAATGACATGGCTAAAAGCATTTCTGCCTTAATCGTTTCATGTCGCGCGACAAGTTAAACCTACCCCACCCCTGAACCTTCCCCAGTCTGTTTGAGTGGAGTTATGGGTTGGTGGATGGTTGGAGCCAATTCCATGACTACCGTCGCTACTACCACAAACTGTGGGCCATGGTCAGCTGTGCTTTAGATTTGTACAGATAAGCTAAACAGTTGAATTTGGTTGGCTCTTAGCAATAATTGCAAATCAATGACAAGAATATTCAATTCAAAGGCCGCTAGGCGACACCACAACAACAACATTGACAGCAACAAATGAGAGCAGCTTGAAATTTCAATCGGATCGATTGGAAATTAACAAAAAGCGCAGAGAGCCAAATGTTGCCTGACATTTAGCAGAGGGTGGAAATTTCATGGAATTTGTGTTTAAATGACCAACGCAATTATGGCCAAACATAATTATTAGTAGTGTGAGTGTATGTATGTGTGTGTATGTGGGGGTGTGTGTAGGTGAGTGTGGGCGTGCTGTGTGCCTCGTTGTATTGGAAAATGCTTAATTGATTTAATCAAACAATGACAAATATGAATAACAGGGCCGCAGTTGGAGGGGGATTAAAATAAAATAAAAAAAATGTTGGTATTATTTCGAAAATAAATCCTAAAGTTAAAAGACAAAGTTAAATAAAAATAAAAATACATTCTTATTTAATAAAGTAATGCAATAAAACAAATTTGTGAAAATAAAGTATCTCAAGAAGCCTTCATTATACTTAAACAAATTTGTTTTCTTGTAAAATTCGATTAGATTATTTAAATTGAATTTTACATTTAAAGTATTTGGCAATTTTGTTGTCATACATTTTATTTAAAAATACTTTTGCTGGAAAATCTTTACCTATAAATTAAATTTATATAATGTAAAGTTTGTACTTTATACTACAATCATATATCTCAATCCATCTATTGTCTTAGAGGGGTTTCTTGTAACGCCCCTTTTTCGTGCCCCTTCTCTGTGTTTTTTGTTTGTCATCTTGCACTTTTGTTTTACTCTACGAATATTTGTTTTACGTAAGCGAGATAATTGTTTAAAAATGCAAAACTATAAATATATGAAATACATATGTATTTATATAATTATATGTATCTGTATATATATGTATTTAATCCATTGCAATCGATGTCTGCATATTTACAAGCAATAATTTATTAAATGGTAATTGTTTATGGCATATTATGGCCATTATGTTGGCCAGCCTTCATTTATTTTAATATGCCTTCAATCAACACGCACACAGACACTCGCACACACATACACACCCAATTTCAATCAATTGTCATTTGCATAAAATCAACATTAAAACGGCATCGTTCTCCGACCACAGAAAAAGCTCAGCCCTTGCAAAATTTTATTTAAAAATCAGCTTGCAACAATGGCAAAAAATTGCTAGAGAACATGCAAAACTTGCCGTTGTTGTTTTTTGGAAGGTGGGAAAAGTGAAAGTCACTAAATTTGAAAATGAAAATTGTTGCACTGGCAACTGAAGGGGGGAGTCAGGGAATTGCAATAAATTTCAAGCCAAAAAATAAAAAAAAATACTAGAAAATGCGCATAAATTAAGCATAAAATGTTGCCAAGTGCAACTCTGCTCAGAACTGGAACTAGAGTTACGGCAGTTAGTTAGTTTTATGCCCCTTGAAGGTAGCGCTCATCCAACTTAGACGCAGTCACCTACAGCTCCACCTGGCGCTCAGTCTAACCATATCCAGCCCCACTGCAGTGAAAGTAGTTAAAGTGAAAGCCCTCAAATGCAGAAGATTTGCATAAATGCAAATTAAAGCGAGTTGGCTGCAGAGTTTCAGTTAAAAACCCGGGCACATCACTCAAAACGACTCGCTGCACTAATGAAGCAACAAAGAGGCGTTCCACTAAAAGGCGGGCGTGGCATTTAAACAGCGTGCAACAATTTAAAGTTACCGCGTCGAACGAAATATCGACCATAAAAGAGAAGTTCTATACGCTAAATACAAAGACAAGATCGAAATGTTATGTTTATCATTATACATATCGATTAAATAATTATCTACTGTTCATATAATAATTTGGTTTGTGTGTTGTACTTTTGTTTACCCCAAGTTAACTAAAACTTAGTTCTATAAAGCTTTAATCCCAATAAAAAGTCGTGTTTCACCAATCTCTAGAAATAATACTATTTCACAGCTACTTAACTGCTTAAAAACCATTTTTTTCGGAGATATTTTCAAAGTCCTAAAATCAGCTATAATTAATGTTTATCAAATTTCAACATTAAAAATGATTGGTATATTTTATACAAATAACAAATTTATTTTAAATGCACTTTAAGCCAATTTTTTATTTAAGGTATAATATATTTTATTTAATTAAAATTAATTATGCATCAAATTTTAAATACTTTCACATCATGCAGCCAAAATTGGTTTGCATTTCTCTTGGGTTGTAGACATTTAGATAACTCAACTGAAAATACAAATTTTTTATTTTTTTCTCATTTTAAATTTTTCTCAATCGCAGAAAAGCTAAACCTAAGAATAAAAGTTTGATTTGACTGCTTACATTTTATGAAATATACGTATAAAAAGTTTTAATAGTAATTTGCCAATTTAACACTTAATCGTAAAGTCGAATAAAAGTTTTTGAACTTCGTTGGCAACGTTGATTCCATTGATGGGCAGCATTGAACGGCTCTCAAGTTGCATTTAAAGTCAATCAAGTCTTGGGAATATAGCAACTACTTCCGCCTGGCTGCACATTATTTCCTGCCAGTGACAACGTCAAATGTCCGCCAGTCTGCCATGACAACGTCAAAAGCAGTCGCAGTCACAGTTTCAGTTTCAGTTCCAGTTTCTGCATCAGCTCCAGCTTCATTTCATTTTATTTGCACGCGTCGCGCTGTCAAGGGTTAAATGCATTCGCATCCCACTTCTCAACTCTCAAACCGCCCCATTTGACCTTTATTGGCAATGGCAACCGTTTGCTTCCACCTGATCACATTTCACACTGGCTCCCAGCACAGACACTTTTCCCTTTCTTCCCTCTGTCCCCTTTTCATATAATTTTTGCATGCGTTGACATGTGAAATTGTTGCGCAAGTCTCCAGGCGATGTTTTGCAGCTGTTTGTACTTGACTTGTTGTCGTTGCTGTTGTTGTTGTTGCCGATGTTGCTGCTGTTATTGTTGTTGCTGATGTTACTGTGCTCTGTTTGTGCGCAGGGGTTTGGTGTTGATGTTTTAATTAATGGCCGTATGTCAACTGCATGCAAATAGGTTAAAAGCCAGCCAATTTCCGTGTAAATGAAGCCAAATAGCACTCCATTTGAATTGGTTTAAGGTTGTGGTTACCTGAGCAGTTGATCCGCTTATAAATAGTTTGAGCATACAAAAATCCGTTCCCTGGCAGCACTGTTGCTTTAAATGCCAGAAAGGATAACCAGGAAATTAGTCAATAAAATTTAAAAAAAACAGATACTATGATATTTTATACTTACAAGTTTTCATTTATTTACATTTAGAAAAATATTGTTCAACAATTCGTTTTTTACAAGAAAACATTTTAGGAAACATATACATTTTGAACAAAAAGCTTTCGAATATTATTTATTTTTTTATTCATATTTATTGTCAATAAATATCGAGCCAAAATCTTTCTGTGTGTTTCGGCTCATAGCAATGAACACATTAATATTGTAATTTAAAGACACAATTACTGTGACCTATTTTGATTTTTTAAAATATATAAAAATATATTTTAAGTTATAAGCTTTCGTTTTACAAATGTAATCAGCTACATCTGAAGCGATATATCAGAAATTATATTAATGCAGCCATTGCATGTCCAAATACTTGCTTTAAAGCTCATGCAAATTCGACTTCATAAAGGGAATTTAAATAACGAACTAGCTGGCCAGCTGAATGACACGTGCTGAGGTCATAGTTGACCTAAAGCCATAAAGCCGAACTTAAATCAGAGTTATAAGTGATAAAATTCAATCATAAATGCGAGATGAGGCCTTGTCGTCGTAACCTTTAACATCGATGCTGAGGGCCGGGCTCTTCATCGTTATCATTAGCATACATTACGGCTTGACCCTCAAGTACTGTCCAAATGGCCTTTTATGTGCTTGTAGCTGGTTGCTCCATTGGCTTCCTAACTCATCATTTTCTTTTTCTATTTTTTCCAGCTGTGTTTAGTCAATAGCAAGGGTCCCTCCTCGTCCAGCTCTCGTTCGTATATGTGTCTCTGGGTTTAGAGACCACCAATAACTACACTACTACATATACATACATATATATATGTGTGTACTCTGGGCAAATGATAATAGTTGCTGGCACACACAATACATAAGGACCGGCTCCCTCCAACAGTGTTGCCATTTTGTCCTTTTTGCGGATCTGTCCGATTTGAAACTGCGATTTCCGAAAACATTTTAAAACGTCCCTTTCCGGAATAATGCCTTTTTTAATTATTCCAAGTCGCTCATTGAATATATCAAATACAAATATGTGTCATCTAACATATTCATTTTCGAATCGCCGAATTACTTTGAAAATTAGAAAAAGAAAAATGTCTGCATTTCTTGCGGAACATATTTTACTGGCCAATACAGCTAATACTTTCAAAATTGGAGTTGTTTTTAAATCTATGGTATTATTATATGAATTATTATTATATGTAAAAATAAGAATACATTGTCTGTTCAGATTTTTTGTTCTTTTAAAAAAAAATCGGTCCATTTTCTGTCTTTTTTTTTGGTTTAATCTGCCGTTTTCTTGGCAACACTGCCCTCGACTGATGCCGATGTTGTCCAAGTGATAAAAAAGCTCCGCTCAGTTCATGTACTGTTGTTGTTGTTTCGCAGAAGTTCTTCATTCATGAGTTCATTCATTCAAGCGTTTCAATTGAGTGGAAAGCCAAGTCGGACCCGAACCCGTCCTCTATCCATTATCGAATCCTGTCCGGTTCCATCATAAGCTTATAAGCTCGTTTCTCGCCCTCAACCAAGTATTTCCTTCTCATAGGTTTTGGTCGCTCATTTTTCTTCATATCTTTCTTCTTTTTTTTTCAATTCAACATCCGTTTTTGTGGCTACAGCATGTCTATTATGTTGATGATGTCCTTTGCCAATATAGCGAATGGGGCACAGTGAGAGCAACCAGTAATGGGTCCAGTAATGTCCAGAGTTTGCCGCTTGTCGTTTGTCGCTCGTGTATTGGCATCGATATCGGGGATTGTTGGGTGCTTCTGCCTTTCGTTTTGTTTCTCTAACTGATTGTAGTTGCTTTTGTGGCTTTGTTTGACATACAACCAAAGGGTAGGGCTGCGAATTGGTAAACTCTCGAATAAACATTTAAATTTAAAGTTCGATGGCTCGAGCCTTCCTCCTTCAGGATTCTTAGAACCCAAGGATTTATTTCAAGTTTTAAATAAATTTTATACAATAATAGTATTTTATTTACTCAATTGTTAAATTTTGTTGTTAAGACTAAGAAGTTATTGAATAACACGATTAATAACTATTGAAAGAATCATACTTATAAAAAATCACAATAAAATAATAAAGAACTTCTGCAAAATTATTTTCCATTTGATTTTTGATTTGATTATTATTTATTTTTCTGACTATTAAGAATAAAGAAACAAGCAGTAATCTTATCTGAGTGATTGACTTGCAGCTTGGATAAATTATCGATGCTAGAGGTAATGCCATGATAACCTATCTACTTATAGTTATTTTAAGCAGGTATAAAAAAATGATTCCGCTATAGAATTAGAGATATTATTAAATAGAAATATTTTGATAAAGATATTAAATTTAGAGGTATTCCCACCATTAACATATAGCTGTTTTCGCTGCACTTAAAGCTGATTTCTGTGTTTCAAATTAAGCTTATGGCATATATGTATTTATGTATCTCTACATCAAGTACTCTTACGAATATTATTTGAGTATGTCGACGCTGTGATATATCAAGTGACCTATATAAGAATTGCTAAGAATCGAGTTTGGCCAGTTTTTCAAAATGCCTTGGGGCCATTTAAGTTGATTGGGGGTTGCTTTTAAGACACCCTTTGACCTCGTACAGCTCATCAGACTTGAGTTTAATTGTTTGTTTTCTTAGTTTATTGAACTGCGACAGACGTTCGACTGACAGACAACAGACAACCGACAACTGACCAGTCCAAGCACTTCAGTTGATGCACTTAATGTCCATGGCGTGTTTTTAATGGCCATCATTTTGTCTGGATGGCAGAGGGGGTTGTGGGGACTTTAATTAACTCGCTTTAAGCCAAAAGCCGCCATCTACGGCACATAGAAAGCGAGGCCCAGTTGGCCGGACACTGGGCACATGGTTCTAATTTATAACCATGTGCCAAGACGCTTTTCTCGCGTCCCACGCCAAAGCAAATCCCAAAGTCGTTTATTTGTCCTTGCTGCCAAGCATTTTATTTATTTAGCTCGCCGTCGCGTCGCGTCGAACTGTGTGGAAAACGCTGCTTACCAGGGGTAGGGTAAGGGATGTAGGGTGTCGGGTGTTGAGGGTGTGCTGGGTATGATGTAGAATGTGGGGCCTCTGAGCTCAGACTCTGGACAACTAAAAACCCATAACTATATGTTTTTCTGACACATTTTAAAAGTGCGCCGCAAGTCGCATGCAATTTATTGTTATTGCGTTTTGTACTCGTTTTTCTTTTATTTTCACTCTTGTTTGTTTCCCTCTTTTTCGATCTCCCTTCCACTCCATCTATCTCTGTTTATGTCGCAAATCCAAGGACATTTTGTTGTGCATTTGTGTTAACCTAATATCCTTGTAATTGCCAGCTAAAAATAAAACAAAAAAAAAAAACATTAGCACCGAAAACTGGAACAATGTTAGTGTACATGTTGTTGTTGTTGTTGTTGTTGCTGATGTTGTTGCTGTTGTTTCTGTTTCTGGCACACAACTTGTTAGTAAAAGTTGCGCAAAACCAGAACCAAAACTAACGACGATTCCATAGTCCATTCTTTGCTTTATTATTATCAAAATACACTAAAAATAGTAAATGGACTAACTAAAGTGAACAATAAATGTAAGTGTAACTTGCTGACAGTCCATAGAATACCTCATTTTTTGTTATCAAAAAAGATTTTAATTGTCATTGCATAATTTGTGAAGTGTGGAAGATGTTCATTAAAATATATTACAAATTGTTTAAAGTATGTTAGATATTAAGTGAAGATATACCAGACGATTATAAAGACTTTTGGAAGATATGTATTCTACTTCTATATTATAAAAATAAATAAAAGTGTTATAGTAGATAGTAAATAAATAATGCTATACGGTAATACAGACTTTTAAATGATTTAATTACTTTATTTAAATTAAATTTCCTTAAATTTCAATTTTATTATAATATTAAATTTATTGCTGGAATTTAATCAGACTTAAATTTTGTAAAATCACTTTAAATTTTGTAGAGTATACTTTGAATGAATGTAGCCAAAGTTAAATTTATTTTCTTTTTTTTGCTGTTTTGTTTTGGGCAGAGCTTCCACCATTTGGCCACTTTAATTTGTTGTTGGTCAGCTTACAAAATTTTTATAGCGCATTTTAATTGACGCTGGTTCTGGCCCAGTTCTACACACAGCACATGGCAGAGTTTTATTTTACGGTATATTTTTCTTAACCAAATTTATGGTCGAGTGTGTTGGCCAAATTAATTGGGTTAATAGTTCGTTTTTTGTTGTGCCTTTATTTCAAGCTAATGGTTGTATTCGAATCGATTGAGTTACCACAATCTTGTTTAAAGTCGGTAGCTAATGCAATCGCGATACGGGTATCAATTGGCCAATTTGAAGACAGCCAACAGATACAAGTATGTCCCTGATGATGTGAGAGTGATGTGGGCGTAAAAGAGGGAGGAATAAAGGGGGGTCAAAAAGCAAATACGGTTTCAACCCTCGGCAACACCTCGACACGTGTCAGTGTCGCTGTCAATGGATGTCAAGAGCATAGAAATGGTAATCCTAGCCCATCCATAAACTGCCTAGACAAGCCTACTTAACTACTCACTCAACAAGCGACACTCGATCCATGTTGCAACTGCCTCATACATATATACATATATGAACTTGCCACATCGCATGTCAGCTGAAAATTAAACCTTTCACTCAACTCAAATTCAATTGTTGTGCGTCTTCAAAATCGAAATCTATAACGCACGAAAACAGAAACTGTCCGCCAAATGGGGTGGCTTTAACCCCCCCGTCAAAAAAAAAGCAGAGTATGGTTTAAGATTTGGACTAAACGCATTACATGTCAAACAGTCGAGAGGCAGAAATTGTATTTGTAATATGACAGCACTTCATATCCTTTTTCAATGATATTAAGAGTCAGGCGAACAACAGGAAATTATGCACGTCAGACCTGTCTGCTTATGTCTAATACCCAAGCCCAAGTCCATGTCCAACCCACAACTTGTAATATTCCGTGAATACAGAGTTCATATTCGAGTATTGCCCGCTGGGCCCTTCGTCAGTCATTTGGTTAGCCCCATGTCTTGTTTGCCATGGTTCACATGGTTTGCTGGGTCTTTGCATACTTGATTGCATTTCCGTTAATGAATTTGCTGCAGATGTGCCAGATGTTCGATAGACACGATATCGATAACAGCATTCAAAATCTTGAAATCATTTGCAGAAAGTGTGAATTTGAACAGTACTCTTTATTTTTAGAGTTCTATCTATTGGGATAAGGAATTGAATTGAGTTTGCTTCAATCCTTGCAACAAATTTTGGATTATTAAATAATTTTTTGAATGCCCCCAGACTCTTTCATTTTAATATTTACATTAATTTCTTTGAGCCATTCAGTTTAAATTTATAATTAACTTTATTCTACAATTTATTTTGGACAACTGCTCTTAGTTGACAATTGATAATAAATATAAATAAAAAAAACTAAAAAATATTTATATTTAACAGACACAATATCGATAACTGATAAAAAAGGTTTAAATTATTTTAAATTTATAAAAAATTTAATAACAAAATAGATAAAATACAAATGAAATTCATTTAAAATTGTAGTGAAAAAATTATGGGAATTAATTTTATGACCACAAAACTATGTCCGAAAAAGGAAATCCTTTACATTTTGGTTGTTTTTAAAGAAAATCAAGAAAAAATGTTTTATATTAGATTTATACAAATTATCATTATTATCTATATATAAATTGCAGATAATATTCAAAAGTAATCAAAACAAGTTAACAAATGTTAATATCACTTTTTCTAAAAAATAAAGACTTATTTGTGGTTTTTAAAAAGTACAAAAATATGCATATAGATTTGTTCTTCCAACAGCTATCAAATCGAAATTGATTTGCTTACCACAAATAATGACCAATTCGTTTAAAAATCTATTACCTGATTGTTGACCTTATCATTTGATTCCCGAAGCTGCTTTATCATTGCATTCATTAAAAATCATTTTATCAACATTTTCTCTGTCTTTGGGGTTGTGTTTTTTATTCTATTACTCTCTGTCATTGCCAGTTGGACACTTGTCGCAGTCTTCATATTTTTTAGCATTCACTCGCACAACATACATATTTTCAAGTTCTCAATTGTGCTTACAGGTATGAGTTTGCTGTCATCAGTCATAAAATGAAACTGTCGTCGTATTTACTTAACTTTGGCACACTCCACTTTGCCCAATATCAAATGTTGATGGTGTTTACCATTTCATGGTTTCATTTACTCCCCCAATGCAGTATGCAGTAGCCAAAGCCGCAGTACACCCAATCCTCCTTCCTCCTCCTTGTCATTCTCAGTCATGCTTCAACGTTTGCTGATCCCTCCCTCAGTTTTTGTTGTACCGCCTCGGAGTCATTTCGTTGCTTCCGGTTTGTGGAACTGGGGTAACGACTGAAACAATAATACAAAAATATATAAAGCTTCCAACTGCTGCTCCTGTTGATGCTGCCCTCGGGGCGCTCAGTACTCAGCGGACTGACCACTTGCCAGCTTCCAAACGTAATGTTAAATCTGTTTTGCACCGGCAAAGCCCTGCAGCAGCAATGAAAAAAAAAGCTATTAACAAAAGCATGAATTTTGGATACCCTTTTAGTAGCAGAGATTAAATGAAGTTTTGGAAAACTATTAGATCAAATCTAGCAAATGTCCAAACATAAAAAGTCTTACATACATTTTAGAGCAACGTTTTAAAGGTGCACATCTTTACAAATTTCGGCAAGGTTTGAATCTGAGAGTGTGTACACATATCGATAAAGGTGTACACATAAAAAATTCTTAATTCCGGCTTAAACTCCATGCCAAACTGTGTCTAAAGTTCGGTAATCTCGAAAGACAAATACAAAATACTTGATTCTAACACGATATTTCCATTCCGTCTACGCAAATATTTTGATTATCGGGTCTATATACAAATATTTTTATTAAAATCAGTGTTTTTTGCTCTGACAATTTAATGCTGAGTTGATGAAATTCTATGTTGATTTAACAATCATTTTCGGAATACATACTTTTAAAATACATACAAATATCGATAATTTTAAACATGAATTTTAGAATAATATTCTTATCTTTTTAGTTTTAATATAATTTTTATTTTAATTTAATACTTATTTTTTTCATTGCTTAAGCTTATACACATTGTAAGGACTCATCCAAAAATTGTCTCCAATATAGTCCAGTAAAGTTAAGTTCAGACTCAGTTTGTAGGGTTGCAAACTCTTAAGAGAGAATGTAGCCTAGAGATTTATGCGGTGCATATTATTAATGTATTTTCCAAATCGATATCTGCCATTAGGCTTAAATGCTGCAAGCCTCTTGATCAAGCTGCAAATACCTTCTCGAATGTGAGGAACAATAACAAGAGCGGGCAACACATGCAACCCCTTAAAGTTGCCACAACGGGCAAGGGGCGAAAATGTCAGGGGGGTGCGGGGAGGGGGAGTTGGTTTGTTTGACAGCGACGCTCATTTGAAATGCATGCGACGACAAGGATGAGAGAGAACGAGAAAGAGAACGAGAATGGTAATGGGGAAAGGGGTTGGGAATGGGGATTGGGAATGGAAAAGGGAGAGGGGATGTGGATGTGGTGCGACGACGAAGCAATCAACTCGTGTCAGCAAGGAGCATATCCTGACTGATGCTGACGATGTTGCAGTAGCTACAGCTGTAGCTGAAACTGAAGCTCAATCTCTCCCCCCCACCCCCATCATCACCCTCTCCATCTCTCTCTCTTCTTCTTTCTTTCCTTGTCTGACTGTCTGGTTTGGCTTTTGGCCTGCGGATGTGTTTGTTTATTTAATTTCTGGTATTTTTAATTGAATTTTCAATGCTGCCACAGATTTTTGATGCAAAACTCTCGACTTAATCTCGCTCTCTCTCTTTATTTTTCTCTCTGTCTCTCCCATTGCAGAAGTTGCATCATTGGACCCGAGCTGAGCGTCAAGGTCTGTTCCATTGGCACTGTGATAAACCGTTCGGCCTATGCGTCGGACTATTGCCAGCTGGAGGGCACCACGGGCCGACAAACGCAGCCAATGCCCATACGCTGGATGGCCTGGGAAAGTGTTCTACTGGTAAGTGTGTCCATTTTTTTTAAAGCTTAAATATACAATATGTATGTATTTTACTTTCAATACTAAATAAATTATATAACAGTGAAAGGCGACTCCTTGAAAATCCAAATCAATTTTGTTTGTCTTCCCACAATTTCCCCGACAAGTTTTCGCCTCACATTTGACACACATAAATTCGAAAAAACAGAAAAGTTTAAACTTAAACAAATTAAAAGTAATAATTCTTAGTACACAAGTACCAGACTTAATTCAGTCTGATTATGGAAAACTATTCCCTGAAACATTTTGTTCCATATTCACGCATTTATTATACAACTGAACTCTTTTTCAGTGTCTTTTACATGATCACAATTTTCAAATTTTTTATGATCTGAGTTTCTCTTTTTCTATTCAGCTTAAGAATTACTTTTTAGTTCCATTTTTTTACAATAGTTGCATTTGTTTTATCAACCAAGCTAAAGTCATAAAAATAAATAAATCAAATAAATTGTATTCAACTATTCTTAAAAATAAAATGCAATTATGTGAAATAAAGGCAATTGGTTATTCACTTTAGAGTAACACTATCAGTTGTAAATAGGGTATCTCCTAGTCAGGCACTCTAGATTAGAGCCTTTTTAGCTGCTTTGGCCATTTGCTGTATGAATTGTGCGCCCGGGCAAAACTTTATAATTATAAATTAATGAACAGTGTTCACGTTTTTTCCTCTGTCTGTTTACCACTTTTCCCCCCCACTTTCCACTCTCCACTTTTCCGACCCTGCTCCTTGTGTTGCCTTCGAGAAGTCAGTGAGAAGTGAGTGGACCAGGATGAGGGCTAGTCGATGCTTCGGGGAAAGCTTGACAGCAAAATGAGATGTAATTGTGTTAATTATTTTGAATTTGCTTTTTCTGCTGCCTCTTTAAGCTGGCGATTTATGTCAGTTACCTTTTCCGGTCTACAAGCCTTGTGAGCAGCGTTGGGATAAGTTTATTAAGTGTTCTAATATTTTTTGTATAAGAAACATTCATACTTTGCTCGACAGCACACGAAAGACTTTCTAAAATTAAATGCCAGCTTCGAATGCATAATTATTAATGTTGATTGAGTCAGAGACACCTGGAGGGAAAATATAAGAGAGGGGAGTTGCGATTTATTTTGTAATCAATTTACTTTCAGTTTTGGTTGAAATATTAGAATAAGATACATTTGAATAGATTACTATAATTTGCGATAATACAGAAGGTGATATGTACTTAAATTAATTAAATTTTGTATAATATCTTAATGTATGTAATGTGCGGTCCAAATTATTAAATAAATTTTACTATAATTATAGAATCAAATACATTAAATTGAAATACATTATAAATATAGGGTAGAAACAAGGTAAATAAGTATATACATTTTTTTATAATTGATACTGTACATAGACAAATAACTCCTCTGCAGATGTCTAAGAAGTAAATGATAGATATTTCAAAAATTAGTTTAATGAAAATGATTATGAAAGTGCATATAGGAATCTATCTGTTGTATAAAATTTTACATAAAGATTCAGAGACTACAAATTATAAGTACTCGAGCACATATTCATATTTACACAATAGGCTGCAGCATGGAAATGTAGATATCCTGTACAGATGCTTCAAGGGGCATGTAACCATCCAATTAACTTACGGTTAGCTGAAGTCCATTAACCTCCGTCCGCAACCGAGTTAAGCTCTCATCAAAAATGCCAACCGAGCACTTTAATTTGCGCTGAAAGTGGCATAGAGCGAGATTTTTATTACCAAGCAAACAAACGAACCAACAGAAGGAATGAAACACAACCAAAAAAAAATATAAAAAGAGAAACAACAAATTAAAAGTAAAAAATACAAAATATAAACAAGAAAACAAAAACAGAAACTGAAACCGAGAAGAATATTTTGAAAATCCCCGAGCGAAAAACCGCACTAAATAAATTAATTAACTACATGAAAAAGGGGTTTTGGTTGCAGACAGAACATAAGAGAACAGAACAGAACAGAACAGAGAACAAAACAGGCGCACAGACAACAGACAAAAGGACATGCATGAAGTTTTGTCTGTAAATAGCAAGGATAAAACCCATGGATAAGCCCACGCATATAGTAGCACTGGATATGGTACCAGTTGTTGCTCCGATTGTTATTGCCATTGCCGTCATTGTTGTTGTTGTTGTTGCTGCTGAGGTTGTTTGTAAGCTTGTTTGTGTGTGTGTTTTAGACAGCGCCGAGTACAAGTTGCTTTTAGAGGTTTCGTAGTGCCTCTGGGCCAAATAAACGGCAACTGTGGCAATGGGCATAGAGTAAAAGGGCAAGGGTTGACTTATGCTAAATGCTATATGGAATATGCTATATGCTATATGCTATATTAAAAAGCGCAAAAGTTGCCTTAAAGGGTATGTGCACATGAATGGCTTTTGTGGCATAACATCATCTCATTTTTCTTCATTTTTGTTTATTAATTAATAAAACATTTAATTACAGGCGAAATTCAGTACGAAATCAGATGTTTGGTCCTTTGCCGTTGCCCTTTGGGAGATTTTGACATTTGCCCGGGAGCAACCTTATGAGCACATGACGGATGCGAATGTTATTGAAAATATTGGACATATCTATCAGGACGATAAAATGCATGTAGGTTCACAGTCAACTAAACAAGTCAACAAATATGTTACCCCAAACATTTCAAATATATTTTCAGGAACTTTTACCAATGCCACTCAACTGTCCACGGGAGATTTACGATCTGATGTGCGAATGCTGGCAACGCAACGAGTCAAGTCGACCCAATTTCCGGGAGATTCATTTGTTTTTGCAACGCAAGAATTTAGGTTTTAAGCCCAGCACCCAGACGCTGATGTATTGAAATTTTAAAGTGTAAAACCAATGACGAAGCTTCAAAAATGAAGAAAGAAAGACAATGAGAAGGCAAGCAGAATCTACACGCGATTTTAGCACACATTTGTAATAGGTACTATATATATCGAATAATATATTGGCAAATTTAAAATGTCAAGCACAATGCGAATTTTATGCATTTGCAAAAAAAAATGCATTTAAAATTAAATGATTTATTCACAAACGGCGGCGAGTCGCAGTTGAAATGCCCTAACCAAAATATAGCCAAAGGATCCAGAAAAAAAGGCAAAATTCACCGAAATAAAAAAGGAGCACACAATTGAATTTACAACAAGCGGAAAAGATCATAGTCGAGCTCCCGACTTTGGGATACCCATTACTTATTTAAATAAATTCTAAATATTTTTTATTGCATGCTTTTAGGCACTTACATTGCATGAAACTTAAATCAACCATTACCACCTTTCTGTTTGTCCGATCTTGTTGCGTTTATGTATGATGCTAGCTTTAATTAAAAGACAAAAAAAATATTCTAAAAGCGGTGCGTGTCTCTGAGATCTAAGCCCTCAAACAGATGGACGGACAGACGGACATTGATATATCGACTCGTCTGTTGATGCTGATCAAGAGATCGGAGATGCTTTCTTCCCCTTGCTACATACATTGCAACGAATACAATATCCCCTTTTACATATTTTTTAAGTAACGGAAATAATGAGTAAACTTAGTGCATCAGTTTGATAGCGAAGTTAAATCAATAACAAATTGGAATACTCATTATAATAAACGACATATTCTGCTTTTGGGTAGGGCAAATTGCACATATGATATGAATACCTACATATACATAAGAAGTTTTTGGGTCGAAAACAGGAGATGCTTAGTGTTAGCTTAGATTTAGATTCAATTTCGAGTCAATAGCTTAAGGTTTGCACTCAGCATAAATAAACAATAATATTTGTAAATATAATTCAATTTAGACTATACACAAATGATATCATATTATAAGTACTCTACACGTATTCTATGAAATAGAATCTAAAAAACAAAAATAAGTAAAAATTGACATATGTGTGTACCTATCGCTCCTCCACCTGAATGCTCTCTCTATCTGATAATTTTGCTTTAAATGTATATAAAGAACTCTATATATATATGTTTATAATGATCTTTGCGGGGACACTTTTCCCATAATATGTGTATTAAGGGGACTTTTTGCCATTACGGGGACTGTCCCCACTAATTTCAGCAGTTTTTTGTATATTTTGAGGACATTTCAAAATTTGTTATAATGGAGCAGCTAAATCTGAAATCTGACATTTTTTCATAAAATAACACACTCCGTTTACCTTAAAGGCAATTAACTTGCATTTACATATTTAACAGCAGGATTATATTTTTTAATTTAACTGGCACTTTAACATATGTACGGAAAATTTTCGGGACAGTACTTTAAAATCCTTCTTATGCTTGTCATGTTGGCCATTTACATAATATTATAATTTTTGATTATTAATTTAAGTTGTTTCTTTATTATAAAATTACAATATTAAAAGATTGTACACAAAAAATGCATTTTTTAAATACTATTTGCTGACACCGTTTCGACGATGTGGCAACTCCGTAAACTGGAACAATGGAATAGTGGAACAAAAATATATACATTGACTATTTTAGGACTCTCTGTAAAACATTAATATCTTCTACAGAAAATAGTTGATTTCAAAACATGTCCTTAAAAGCAACGTTCCGTAATTCAGACTAAAGGGATTGGTCACATACACAGAACCAGATTTGTGATAGCACAAATTTCTGAATGATACACAAAACTTCATGATTATATATTAAATAAATCAAATTTATTTGAATGTATGCTGCATTAAGCAGCGTTCAGTTTTTTTAATATTATTTAAAGTATGTAGAATGTTACATATCTGATCATATATTAGATCAATACTGAATGATAAAGAAAACTCTATGTTGCTACTTAAATATCAAATTTACATTTTCAATTAAGACTTTTGTTATACATAACAATGCCTAAATTATGAAAGAATAAATCATTTTAACTATCTTTTCTTCACTTTAAGAAAATGATAATTAAAGTGATTCATTGTTTTATATCTCAAACATTAATATGATGTACAAATGTCTGAATTAAAACGGTGTATCTGATATTTAACTAACAACTATAATTATGTTTTCATTAGAACATAAATAGTGACATTTCATAGTTTAAAGTAGTGCAAATGTAACAAACATAAATTGACATTATTTCATTTTAACATTAATAAGCAAGGAACAACAAATCCATTAATTTCTTATTCCTAAAGAGAAAGTGACAAATTTTTCAAAATTTATGGGTAAGTAAATAAAAATAATAAAAATATCCATCCATGTTTTGAGTTGCGCTGGAGTACTATTTTGCAGGCACTTGGAGCTTCTGATTAGCTCATTGCAAGTTTGCAATGATGGCAACGCATCCACATGTTTGACTTCAATCAACAAGCTTGCAATTTTAGCTCGTTCCTCCTGGCACCAATGCATTTTTTTAGTTTTTCCAAAAGGAGATTCTGTAAGTATTTAAATATTAATATGGTATAGTGACAAAATCATTAAAATGTTAAATACTTACGCATCGGCGGATGCAGCCTCCTTTGGGTCATCATCTAGCTGGTCGATATTTGAATCTTATAAAAGAAAAATAAAAGTTAATGAATATTGATCCAAAGACAAACAAATTACCTACCTGGTTGATTCTCAACTTGGTCATAACTTTTAGTATCGGCATCATCTACTTCATCGGTATCACTTGAGGATTCAAAATTATCGATCAGCTCTTTATCTGAAAAAATAATGGAAATGGCAACATACCAAAATAAAAATCAAATTATAATAAAACAACAATGCTTAGAAGGTAATATTCTACAATTTTTTGTATTTTACTTTGACAGTAAGTTAAAAAAGTTGATCTGTGCATACTTTTGTTGTTGCTATGTGAAATACTTTACAAACATATAATTTAAATAAATAACAACAATAACAAAAACTTGGAACTTGATCTTGAAAACTTGATGTAATGATAATTTCCCGTCGTTTCATAAATCAACAAACATTATCATTTGCAAAAATACTCACCAAGATTGTTATTAAGCTCGCTGCACTTTTTTTTCAAAAACTCCTTGTCATCTGAAAATGATCAATATGTTGAAGATTTCATATATTACTTCAATTTCAATTGTTAAGTAATAAAATAACTTGACTAAACAAAAAAATTTAGAAGTTAAAACATGGATAGGCTTGTTCATACGATACATTGAAATACAATTTTACATGCAAACATACAAATGTATGCATATTTTCAGTTTTTATATAGCTGCAGAAAACTCTTCGAAAATGACAGACGAACAGATGTATATTGTTAATAATGTAAATACTTAAGTGTACTTCTTTTTTTAGGTATAATGAGAAAAAGGTGTAAAACGAAAAGCGGAAGGAAGTTTACGAACAAGAAAGCTCACACACTTGTTCATGCATACAAGTCTGTAAACATACAAATGTAAATACATAAATATGTTCATACATACATAAGCAATTACGTACATATGTACATACATTGTAAATGCATACATATTTACATACAAACATATGCACGTACTTACATACAAATGTACATCTGTACCTTCATACATACATACATACATAATTCATAAAGTCATATGTTCATGCATATGTACAAACATACATACACTGGCGAACATAATTATTGGCACAGCAAGCATTTTAAGATTTTGGCGCTTATTTGCTCCCTTATCATTAACATATTGGCATCAATGGAATATCATTTAAATTCTGTTTGAATAACAATTAAGTACCCTTTAAAAATTTCGCATTTATTTAAAAGACATTTGTCAAAACTTTTTTTCTTAAAAATAAATTTTTTATGCACAAAAATTTTTCAAACACTTCTTTTAGTGACTGCAATAATCACAAAAAATATTATCGAAGAAATTTTTAAACATTTTTTTGCAGGCACTATTTTTTTGAAAAAAAAAAATTTATTTAAAATGCAGGAAAAAAGTTTTGAAAATTGACTTTTACATAAATACGAGAAGAAAGTTTTGTGTCACTCAAACAAAATTTAAAGTATCTTCCATTGATGACAATATAATAATGATAAAGGAGCAAATAAGCCCCCAAATCTGGAGAAGCTTGCTGTGCCAATAAATATGATCGCCAGTGTATGTACATACATATATACGCATAATAATCCAAAGATGTACGCACAAACAAAAACTCACACACTGATGTACCTATGTACGTACTCCCAATACACACATACATATTCATATGTAAATACACAGTTTTTTTTATAATTGCACACATGTATATAAAAAGGAACTTCTAAACAAATGACTATTTACATATACTTGTAAATTTTGTTGTGCATACTTATGTACAAAAATATTTTTATTTGCATCTTTTTTTAACTTAAAACAACCACATATGCACAGCCTAATATGTACATACATAATCTACATACACACATTAGTATGTACATACATAGAAATAAACACCGATTTTTTTCATGCTCGGTTGAAAAAAACGGCTGTGCCAATAAATATGCTCGCCAGTGTATGTACATACATACATACGCATAATAATCCAAAGATGTACGCACAGACAAAAACTCACACACTGATGTACATATCTACGTACTTCCAATACACACATACATATTCATATGTAAATGCACAGTTTTTTTTATAATTGCACACATGTATATAAAAAGGAACTTCTAAACAAATGACTATTTACATATACTTGTAAATTTTGTTGTGCATACTTATGTACAAAAATATTTTTATTTGCATCTTTTTTTAACTTAAAACAACCACATATGCACAGCCTAATATGTACATACATCATCAACATACACACATTAGTATTTACATACATAGAAATAAACACCGATTTTTTTCATGCTCGGTTGAAAAAAACGCGTTGAAAAAGACGGCTTGGACGGACGAACAATCGAGCACTATGTTGACATATATTATGTACACATGCATTTTTCTAAGAAAATATTAAGTATAAATAACACATTCACTAACCACTGGTATCCAAAAGTTTGGCTTCGAGCTGTAAGCCGTTTTTTGTTGCAATACATTTGTTATTATGTACATTACTTATTAGTTCACTCGGAAGAACATAATGTTTTCCGAATTTAATAATTGAATACATTTTCAAAAACTTTACAATTTTCTTCATGCGCGGACAAAATTGAAATCGAAATGATTTAATTTCTTGCAATTTTCTTATTCTGCGCGTTGCGCTTATTCTCTTGCACACTTTTGCACGCATGTATTTGTCCTTGTCTAACGCATACGTTTTGCAACCGAAACTCTTGTAACGGTTCTTTACTAAAAGCGAAATACAAAGAACAAAGAGTAATGCACGTTCACAACGAGGGCTGCAGAAAAGATCAAGGGAGGGAGAACAACAGTTTAGCAACTTATTCTGTTTGCTTGTTTCTTGTACAGTGGTGCATATACATTACATGACTATCAAAGTAGAAAATATAAATTGTATATAAAAGTTAACAAATAACATTGCAAAGAAATAATATTAAACTTTTTTCTTTGTATCAAGATAGATGTAAACTTGTATAACTGTATGCATTATGTTTATGACAAATTAATGTTGATCATACACAATTAGAAAATGTACAAAAAATAGTCTTTGGTTCACTGTACAATGCAACGTTATAAGACAGTGATGTCACAGGACAGCTAGACAAATTAGCGGTTTTTTTTTTATATTTTTTGTTATCGTTTTTCCGCTATTTTTGGTCAAGAATTACTATCTGGTGTGATTAAAAAAAAACATCAGGACAGCTCAAAAAACATAGCAGAAAAAACGCTTAAAGAAATTACATTTTTATTGCAAATATTATTCAGCTTTTTTTTGCTTAGATATCTTGTTATAGGGATATCACTGCTTTGTGATGTGATGAAGAAAAAAACACAAGAGCTCGACTAAGAAATAGCGGAAAAACGTTTCGAGAAACTAAATTTTTCGCTATTCTTTTTGTTGAACTGTACTGCTTTTTATTTTTTTTTAATACATTGCACGGCAGTGATATCACCAAAACATGACAGCTAAACAAAAAAAAAGCGAAAAAATGTATACAACAGAAAATTAATTTTTTTAGCGCTTTTTCCGCTATACTTTTCCCAACAGTAGTGATTGATACTTGACCAAAAATAGCGGAAAAACGCTAACAAAAAATTAAAAAAAAAACGCTAATTTGTCTAGCTGTCCTGTGACATCACTGTCTTATAACGATGCATTGTACAGTGAACCAAAGACCATTTTTTTGCAATTTCAACACATATATATGACAATCATATAATATACCTTTTCTAATTGTACAGTGGTGCATATACATTACATGACTATCAAAGTAGAAAATATAAATTGTATATAAAAGTTAACAAATAACATTGCAAAGAAATAATATTAAACTTTTTTCTTTGTACCAAGATAGATGCCACAGTATAGTTTTCGATAATTTTAATTATTACGCAAAATATGTAAACTTGTATAACTGTATGCATTATGTTTATGACAAATTAATGTTGATCATACACAATTAGAAAATGTATATTATGTGATTATCATATATATGTGTTGAAATTGCAAAAACAAAAAATAGTCTTTGGTTCACTGTACAATGCAACGTTATAAGACAGTGATGTCACAGGACAGCTAGACAAACTAGCGGGGTTTTTTTTAAATTTTTTGTTATCGTTTTTCCGCCATTTTTGGTCAAGATTTACTATCTGGTGTGATTAAAAAACATCAGGACAGCTCAAAAAACATAGCAGAAAAAACGCTAAAAGAAATTACATTTTTATTGCACATATTTTTCAGCTTTTTTCTGCTTAGATATCTTGTTATAGGGATATCACTGCTTTGTGATGTGATGAAGAAAAAAACACAAGAGCTCGACTAAGAAATAGCGGAAAAACGTTTCGAGAAACTAAATTTTTCGCTATTCTTTTTGTTGAACTGCACTGCTTTTTATTTTTTTTTTAATACATTGCACGGCAGTGATATCACCAAAACATGACAGCTAAACAAAAAAATAACGAAAAAATGTATACAACAGAAAATTAATTTTTTTAGCGCTTTTTCCGCTATACTTTTCCCAACAGTAGTGATTGAAACTTGACCAAAAATAGCGGAAAAACGCTAACAAAAAATTAAAAAAAAAAGGCAAATTTGTCTAGCTGTCCTGTGACATCACTGTCTTATAACGATGCATTGTACAGTGAACCAAAGACAATTTTTTTTGCAATTTCAACACTTATATATGACAATCATATAATATACATTTTCTAATTGTATATGATCAACATTAATTTTTTATAAACATAATGCATACAATTATACAAGTTTACATTTTTTGCGTAATAATTAAAATTATCGAAAACATAACTAACTATACTGTGGCATCTATCTTGCTACAAAGGAAAAAGTTTAATATTATTTCTTTGCAATGTTATTTGTTAACTTTTATATACAATTTATATTTTCTACTTTGATAGTTATGTAATGTATATGCACCACTGTACAAGAAACAAGCAAACAGAAAAAGTTGCTAAACTGTTGTTCTCCCTCCCTTGATCTTTTCTGCAGCCCTCGTTGTGAACGTGCATTACTCTTTGTTCTTTGTATTTCGCTTTTAGTAAAGAACCGTTACAAGAGTTTCGGTTGCAAAACGTATGCGTTAGACAAGGACAAATACATGCGTGCAAAAGTGTGCAAGAGAATAAGCGCAACGCGCAGAATAAGAAAATTGCAAGAAATTAAATCATTTCGATTTCAATTTTGTCCGCGCATGAAGAAAATTGTAAAGTTTTTGAAAATGTATTCAATTATTAAATTCGAAAAACATTATGTTCTTTCGAGTGAACTAATAAGTAATGTAAATAATAACAAATGTATTGCAACAATACACGGCTTACAGCTCGAAGCCAAACTTTTGGATACCAGTGGTTAGTGAATGTGTTATTTATACTTAATATTTTCTTAGAAAAATGCATGTGTACATAATATATGTCAACATAGTGTTCGATTGTTCGTCCGTCCAAGCCGTCTTTTTCAACGCGTTTTTTTCAACCGAGCATGAAAAAAATCGGTGTTTATTTCTATGTATGTAAATACTAATGTGTGTATGTTGATGATGTATGTACATATTAGGCTGTGCATATGTGGTTGTTTTAAGTTAAAAAAAGATGCAAATAAAAATATTTTTGTACATAAGTATGCACAACAAAATTTACAAGTATATGTAAATAGTCATTTGTTTAGAAGTTCCTTTTTATATACATGTGTGCAATTATAAAAAAACTGTGTATTTACATATGAATATGTATGTGTGTATTGGAAGTACGTAGATATGTACATCAGTGTGTGAGTTTTTGTTTGTGCGTACATCTTTGGATTATTATGCGTATGTATGTATGTACATACACTGGCGAGCATATTTATCGGCACAGCATGCTTCTCCAGATTTGGGGGCTTATTTGCTCCCGTATCATTATTATATTGTCATCAATGGAAGATAATTTAAATTTTGTTTGAGTGACACAAAACTTTCATCTCGTATTTATGTAAAAGTCAATTTTCAAAACTTTTTCCTGGATTTAAAATAAATTTTTTTTTTTCAAAAAAATAGTGGCTGCAAAAAAATGTTTAAAAATTTCTTCGATAATATTTTTTGTGATTATTGCAGTCACTAAAAGAAGTGCTTGAAATATTTTTGTGCATCAAAAATTTATTTTTAAGAAAAAAAGTTTTGACAAATGTCTTTTAAATAAATGCGAAATTTTTAAAGGGTACTTAATTGGTAAAGGAAAGTTTTGTGTTATTCAAACAGAATTTAAATGATATTCCATTGATGCCAATATGTTAATGATAAGGGAGCAAATAAGCCGCAAAATCTTAAAATGCTTGCTGTGCCAATAATTATGTTCGCCAGTGTATGTATGTTTGTACATATGCATGAACATATGAATTATGTATGTATGTATGTATGAAGGTACAGATGTACATTTGTATGTAAGTACGTGCATATGTATGTGCATATGTATGTATGTATGTATGTAAATATGTATGCATTTACAATGTATGTACATATGTACGTAATTGCTTATGTATGTATGTATGAACATATTTATGTATTTACATTTGTATGTATGCAGACTTGTATGCATGAACAAGTGTGTGAGCTTTCTTGTACGTAAGCTTCCTTCCGCTTTTCGTTTTACACCTTTTTCTCATTATACCTAAAAAAAGAAGTACACTTAAGTATTTACATTATTAACAATATACATCTGTTCGTCTGTCATTTTCGAAGTGTTTTCTGCAGCTATATAAAAACTGAAAATATGCATACATTTGTATGTTTGCATGTAAAATTGTATTTCAATGTATCGTATGAACAAGCCTATCCATGTTTTAACTTCTAAATTTTTTTGTTTAGTCAAGTTATTTTATTACTTAACAATTGAAATTTAAGTAATATATGAAATCTTCAACATATTGATCATTTTCAGATGACAAAGAGTTTTTGAAAAAAAAGTGCGGCGAGCTTAATAACAATCTTGGTGAGTATTTTTGCAAATGATAATGTTTGTTGATTTATGAAACGACGGGAAATTATCATTACATCAAGTTTTCAAGTTCAAGTTCCAAGTTTTTGTTATTGTTGTTATTTATTTAAATTATATGTTCAACTTTTTTAACTTACTGTCAAAGTAAAATACAAAAAATTGTAGAATATTACCTTCTAAGCATTGTTGTTTTATTATAATTTGATTTTTATTATGGTATGTTGCCATTTCCATTATTTTTTCAGATAAAGAGCTGATCGATAATTTTGAATCCTCAAGTGATACCGATGAAGTAGATGATGCCGATACTAAAAGTTATGACCAAGTTGAGAATCAACCAGGTAGGTAATTTGTTTGTCTTTGGATCAATAGTCATTAACTTTTATTTTTCTTTTATAAGATTCAAATATCGACCAGCTAGATGATGACCCAAAGGAGGCTGCATCCGCCGATGCGTAAGTATTTAACATTTTAATGATTTTGTCACTATACCATATTAATATTTAAATACTTACAGAATCTCCTTTTGGAAAAACTAAAAAAATGCATTGGTGCCTGGAGGAACGAGCTAAAATTGCAAGCTTGTTGATTGAAGTCAAACATGTGGATGCGTTGCCATCATTGCAAACTTGCAATGAGATAATCAGAAGCTCCAAGTGCCTGCAAAATACTGCTCCAACGCAACTCAAAACATGGATGGATATTTTTATTATTTTTATTTACTTACCCACAAATTTGAAAAATTTGTCACTTTCTCTTTATTAATAAGAAATTCATGGATTTGTTAAATTGAAAAATATTCTTTACTTAACAATGTTAAAATTAAATAATGTCACTTTATGTTTGTTACATTTACACTACTTTAAAATATGAAATGCCACTTTTTATGTTCTAATGAAAACATAATTATAGTTGTTAGTTAAATATCAGATACACCTTTTTAATTCAGACATTTGTAAATCATAATAATGTTTGAGATATAAAACAATGAATCACTTTAATTATCATTTTCTTAAAGTGAAGAAAAGATAGTTAAAATGATTTATTCTTTCATTACTTAGTCATTATTATGTATAGCAAAGTTCTAAATTAAAAAATGTAATACTGGTACTTAATAATTTTGTTTATCAATCAGATATTTGAAAAATTCTGTTTACTTGTTTAAAGTTAAAGTTTTCTTTTCCATGTTACAGAAGTGTCCATTATAAATGATATTTGTTTTTGTTGCCTTCACATTGCCAAATAAAAGAAATATATATTCATATTCTTTGAATTTTTAATGGGGAGTTTCAAATGTAATATTGATTTGCTTTTTAATTTTTATATATTAAGGCTGCAGATCTTCAAATGCAGAAAAAAAATCGGTTCCGTGCATACAAACCCACATACACCGAGATTTATTTCTGCTTGAATTTATAAAAACATATATAATAAATTCAATTTAATATGTTATAATTTTTTAATTGTACCCTCAAATTGCAGCAAAAAATGTGTTAAATTTAAGTCTTCAAATTATATGGTTTCTTAATATTCTCACCATTCTTGGCTTTCAATTTACTTTTATGGACAGTTTAAAAATATTAATGATTTAAAAAATCTTCATATAAAATGGAATTGGAACATGTTCTTATTAAGAGGACATTTAAGGGACATAGTCCTCGAAAACTGCGTTATACTAGGGGCTCGAGAAATAATCGTATTTAATTTTCTTACTTTTCCTTGCATTTATACCTTTGGTAGGGTTTCTTTTAAGGACAGTCCTTGAAAAGCTCATAAGATGCTATAACTGTATGAACCTTTCCATGAAATGGAATCGGAACATATTGGCTTTTATAGAGAGCATTTAAGGGACTGCGTCCCCAAAAACAACGTTATATTAAGGGTCCCAAAAATAATCCTTTCTTAAAGAAGAATGCTGGTCCTCAAAATAATCGTTGTAAATAATTACGTAAGTCAAGTGGCAACGCCACATTTTTGTCCCCGCAATTATCATATAAATTATAGTAGAAAATTCATCACATTATGGAATGTATATTCCGGAGACTCTGTTCCTGAAATCTCCGTTAGACATTAGGTCCTAAAAATTGTCTTTCCATAAATAAAATGCTATATCCTTCGATCCGTAACTGATATAGTTTAAAAATTTCTGGAGGACACTATTTGAGGCATAATGAACAGACATTTTAATAAAATTTTTAAATCGGAGAGGGTCCCCAAAATTGTCGCTGTGAATATATATATATATATATATATATATATATATACTCGTATATCTATATACTCGTAAGTCTAGCTCTATGCAAAATCCCCCTTGTCAAACTCTATCAGCCACAACTCAAAATTAAATTTTGATGGGTAAAATTTGAAAAAGAGGAATGGATCCAAAAAAAACCTGCGTATAATTTTGACAATAAGTGACAAATTTAGAATTTCTTGCTTCTAGAACTGCCTAATCTAATGAAATGAAGAAGTGTGTCAGATACTCGTAATATTAAATGTATACCATAATAAGCTAAGAGTTCAAATTCACAGCTTCAACTTCGAATCATAACCAAGTCAATTAGACGCATATCAAATTATATTATTAAATTTCACTCTCACTTTCTAACACACTTTATTTTAATTTCATATGAGAAACTTTTTCCTGTGCCTTTTCCGCTTTTCATTTCAATTGTATGATTTCCTTTTTTCCGTATTATAAATAAGCTTTAACAAGGTTTCGCCATTGCAACAAAAAACATAAAGGAAAATATTTGAAAATATTGAATATACATTTGATTAAACTCAATTTAATTAATTAGCCAAAGTTCGGCAGGCCGAGACTTACTCGAAAATGCCTTTCCAATCAATTACAGTAAGAAGTCGTTTGGAAAATGCATTTTTAAAAAATTTAATTGTACATTAATTTAATTGCAACTTTAAACTTGTTTCATAGTTTTATTCCAATCATAAATGCTGATTTTGCATCGTAGAATTAAATGCAATTAAAATTATAATTAAATAAATTTAATTAATAAACATGATAAACGTACTCTAATTATTTAAAAAAAAAAATGTTCACCTGCAACGAAATCAAATTATTGCAAATTATAAACATAACATAAATTAATTAATTAATTTTCAAGAAATTATGAAAAAACAAAACGAATTACAAAGAAAAAACGTTGAGCACAATCATGTTGAATAAATGAAAATTAAAGCGCATTAATAATGGCAGCAAAAAAATTTTTAAGTAACGAAAACAAAGAAAGCTAAGAAAAGCAAAAAACGAATATGTAGCTTAAGCGAAATTACAGCTAAAAAAAAAAAACGAAACAAAAAAAGAAACCAAAAATCCTAAGTACACTAAATGCAAAAATAAATCGAAATAAAAATAAAAGAAAAAAACTTTTGGTAGATTTCATTATTGGGAGGCAAAGCCAAAGCAAAACTAAATGAGACTTTGAGCCGCAGCGTGCAGGGCAACAGCTGAGTCCTGTGAGTCCTTAGGACCAAAAAAAGAAACACAAACCGCCGATGACTTGACTGCGGCTGTGTCTTGGCAAATTAAATAACATAAAATACAAATCCGCAACAAATCCGAAGACCGTCTAGAAAATAATATACTTATTAATTCAAATTGGCGTTCTCGACACGGCCAGCAGTGTCCTTCGGCCCAGGACTCGGCTCAGTGGCTCATCATTGTCGCATTGTTAAATCCTCGAAACAGCTGTGACTCTCGAGCTCAATTACAGACACATTTTCCCAGCCCTGCTTGCTTCACTTACCCCTCGCAGATGGAATAAGAATAGGCAGCAGGATTGGCCCTCAGTTGACAGAACTCAGAGAAATTTGGTCTTTTTACTGGACTATCCCTTGCCGGAAACTAATCTTACCTCAAAATGGAAGCATAAGCGGATCATCCAACAAAATTACTTAGATAGTTTCTGTATCAAATCGATACAGAAATGTAAAAATATGAAAAATAATAATGAACGAAATGTTGAGAAAAATAAATCCGGTAATCGATACAGACCAAAAAAACTATATTATTGCTAATCTAAGAAATCAAGTCAAATTTGCAAAAACCAAAATTGTTAAATAATACTCCTTAATTTTAAAATATAAATTGAAGAATTTCAAGTATATTTCAGTTAAATTTACCCTTGTTAATTAAAAGTAAAAAAGCTAAATAAGAAAATAAGAGTAGGAAAATAATATATCTAAAAATTTATAATATTCTAAAGTAAATATTGAAATATTGAGATGTTTTCAGCTATAAATTAAATGGTTGGAGCAAAAATTTCAGCTCTAAAATGTACAAACTACAAAAAAGGAAAAACAGTTATGAAAAATAAATTCTGAAAGGGAAGGATTAATTTTTACTTGGATAATTTTAGTCGAAAGTCAATACAAACTATAATGACCATATTATGGCTTGCTTTAAAGAAAAATAAGAAAATAAAAGTGGGAAAATAAAATACATAAAAACAAATAATACTCTAAAATATTTATAAATGCACAGAAATCTGTTTCCAGTTATAAATTCAATAGTTAAAGCAAAAATTTCATCTCTAAAATCCACAAGCGAATCCTGAAATGGAAGCTACACTTACGAGTATTTTTTGCCACTCTCCTTGCAGTTTTGCCTCTCGCATTTTTATTGTTGTTTGTCGTGTGTGTTTTGAATCCTTTAATACTGCCTTCAACCCACAACATCGAAATCTGTGGAAGGCAACACAATGTAATTATTTGTGTGTAGTTGTGTTTGTGCCAGCTCTTTGGCCGGAATTGGGATTTGGCGAATTTTGTGGCTAATTGGAAAAAATGGCGGGCAGTAAAAATGTGGCAACAAAGTCCTTGTGTCCACTAGAGCTCATACATATTTGATGTTGCTTTAATTTAAAGTTACGTTTGCTGTGCAATCAAAATCAATAAGTTATTATGTGGAGCAAGGCCTCGGGCTGAAACCCACTGTGGTCTCCGAGGGATTCAGGCTGTTCCGACTGGCCAAGCTGGCTGGCTGCTGTGCTTATTTGACTTGGTTTTCTTTTAAGGTTTGCGAAAACAAAATCCCAGACGCAATCTTTGATTTTATTGTAAGCAAACGAAAACAAAGCAAACGCAAAAAGAACAAACAACATGAGAACGCCAGCAGCTGCCTTTGGCAACAAATGCGCTCAGAGATTTTGGTTTGGTTAGAAAAACAATAACAATAACAGCAGCACAAGCCAACTGCCTCAAGGGACATACAAAAGGGGGAATCACACGAGAAAGCTAAAAGTGTTGGAGATGCTGCGGGGGCTTCCCCAGTGCAAATTGCCAAAGTACGTAAAGCATTTCAAATAGATAACCACTCATCCATACATATGTATGTAATATTGTAGATATACACATATGGACAAACAATCATGAAGTCACTTGAAATATGTAGTTAATAAAGTATTGACGAGTCTTTTAGACAAACTTAATTGAAATGTTTTCATAGTCGAGCGAAGTTTTCTTTACAAAAACGTATGAATTTATTTTTATACAAAACACTTATTGAGTTCAAAAATTGAATACATAATACAAATATGTATATCTCTGCGAAATACCATATATTTCAGATGTAAGTAAAAATGAACTGATTTACAAAAATGTTACAAAAAAATTTTGAAATTTAACTCAAATACAATTTAAAAAAAGCAATATTTCTATAAAACAGGGTAATTTGGAGAGGGTTGCTTACGCGCGAGTCGCGACATAAAAATAATTCAAATTTAATATTTTTTAAAAAGCCATAAAGTCGGTTCACTGTGCAAGCCATAAAAATGCAGACGAAGTCAGTGGGTAAAGGCAAGAAAGCCGCTGCACTGCCTGCTGCACACCTTGGGGACATGAAGTCATCAACTACGACACCCCCTGACTTCCTTGCTTCCCACTCCATCCCCTCGGCGTGACCCTGTTGCGGGTGCTGAGCACAAAAAATAGCCCACTGCACCTTAAGGATTTGCTTTTTATGTTTATTATTTTCTTAGCTGTCTTTGTGTGTTCCTTGTGTGTTGTTCGCCACGTGGCCTGCACCCTTCGCCAATTCGACGCGCTAGTTTCACACCCTTGTGCACCCAGCCCCTGTCTCGACCCCTAAGACACGCGCAAAGAAGCCGCAAACGAAACATGTTGCGCTTTTTTATGTGGCCTACTAGATCCAGGGGTTGGGCTGGGCTGGGCTGCTTTCTTTTCTAAGGTCATCAATAATGGCGCAAACATGCATTTAAGTCGCTTGCTGTGCATTAGGACGAAGCGGCTTATTGAAATTGGTACACAGCCTGATCCCTTTTCCTTCTCCCTTTCTTATCCCGTTTGCTATTACGACAGAGGCTCAAGTTCCCAAGGGAGTCACTACTTTCAATACAAATTTGTTTGTACATTGTGGACACTTTTCTTTTTTGCTTTTGTGGGGAGCAGAGGCTGAGGTGGATTTTACCTTTTTTTTGCTAATATAAATAGACAGGTTGCTTTTTCCTGGGGTTGTAATTATTGTTGCACTGAGATCACGGTTGCCACAATTGGCGATTTTGCGCCAAAACTGGGTTTTTTTCCAGTTGGCGCTCCCGCTCATACACAACGAACATTCACTAAACGTTTTCTGCAAAACAAAACTTCATTTTTTTATTTTGCACTAACTCAGCGAGAAGCGAAATGCACCAAACCAATTTTTGATTGAACTTAATTATTATACAAAATTTTGTATTTTGTTGTTTATTTTTGAAATTATTTTTATTTAATTTATAAATGATTTTTTCATTTCAAATTTTAGAGCGCAAATTATAATCAGCGGTTCTGTTATTTACAGACAAAACGCCAAAGTTAGCAGCAAAATGTTAAGACACAGCTGTTAACGCAAATATGAGCACTGTTAAGTAAATAGATAAAATAAATAACAACTATCGGTTCTCCACCACAATTGATCGGCCGACATTAGTGTATATACTTTTATTATATCCTACGGGATTGAAAAGTTTTATATGAAGTTGAAACATTTAAAAATTTAAAAAATGTTTGAAGAATTACTGGGAAATTACAAGGAAATGAATGATTTAGTTCATGATTCCAGTGAATAAGTTCATTCGTTCATCTTAATGACCCGTTCATTTGAACTTTTTCAGAACGAAACGACACAACTCTAATTAGTATATATCGACGTGGTAACACTGGCGCGGCGAGACCATTGTGCATTTTTTTCTAAATTAAAATGGCATTTACAAGCCCAAAATTTGTTTAATAAAGTGCAATACGTTCAATAATTTTCCGTGTAGGTATGCTGCTAATCAATTAATAAACGGAAGCAACGTTTTCAAAGCTTCAACGTTGCAGCTTTTCTGCTTGAAAAACTATGCGCGTGTGCCTGTGTGAGTGTATATGTGTGTGAGTGAAATTCCAACAATGCGCAGGGAGCGAGCGAGCTGAAATTTCTTTATGCAAAGCGTACGCAACACAAAAAGAAGAAGCACAGCATTAAAGCAACACAAAAGCCAGGGAAAATTACTTGCATGTGTGTGTAGTGCGACTGCGGCTAAAAAAAAGTGCGTATAATTAGCAAGTGCAACAACAAGCTTTGTATATATATACACATACAATATATAATTTAAAGCAGCCTACATCAAATCATTGAACTGTACAAATACGCCCATATTTAGAGTATGTGTGTATATATGTATGTATGTATGTATGTATGTGTCTGTTTTGTGTGGACAGTGTTTATTTATTACACTTTGATTTTGCAATAAGTTGCTCTTGTTGCTTGTTGTAATGGGGGCTTATCCAGCGAACGGAAGTCGTCGCCTACAATTTTCGTGTTTTTATTTTATTATTTTTCGCTCCCCCTACACACACAAAACAATCAAGCAGCGCTACACACGCATACACAAAAACACATGTACATGCTTGCATACATACAAATATATACCCACACGCTTGAACAGCCTGTGTTGCTGTCGGCGTCGACGTTGCCGTTGCTGTTGTCGTCGGCGTCAGCAGCGCAGACTCAATTGCATGAGAATTTTTTTTATACGAGTATCTCTTGTGTTTTTGTTTTACTTTTTGTTTTGTTGTCGTCGCGGCCGTAGCGTTGACTTAATTTATTGGCAGCATTGTTTTTGTTGTTGTTGTTGTTGCGCCTGCTGAAAATGAAAGTGTGTTAGTATGTATGTATGTACTGCAAAATGTGCGGCCAGCAAAACAAAAGCAGAAAAACAAAAAATGAATGAAAGAAATAAAACAAATAAACAAACCAGCAAAATTGACCAATAAAATCTCACAGCAATTTTTTTTTCACGTCGAGAGATTTAAGAGATTTCAGTTTTTTTTTTTGCAACTTAATTAGGGGAATTCTGTGGCAACAAAAGGAAATATGTTTCATAATTTATAATAGTTTTTTTTTTTTTAAACTCATTAACTGAAACTTGTAAAAGAAAAAGTAGGTGTAGAAATGTCTAATCTTGAAGTTAATCTTTAACCAATCTTTGTTACACAAATTTCTTATTACACCCCGTATTTAAATAAAAGTACAAGGGTCTATTAATTTTGTCACAAAAAAAGGTGCGTAACAGGCAGAAGGAGGCGTGGCAGACCCCATAAAGTATATATATTCTTGATCAGCATCAACAGCCGAGTCGATATAACCACGTCTTAGTATAAAATACTTTTTTGTTTAAGATATCTGAATCATTATAATTTTATTTGAAGCAATGTTTGCTTTTCAATAGTAAGTGCGGGGTCTCCGACAGTCGAGTATGCTCGACTGTAGCACCGTATACTAGTTTTTATTATAAGATCTTTAATTGTAATCTTTATTATTTACAGCTTAAACTCAAGGTCTAAAGTTCAGCACATATCACAGAACTGATTGGTATGCCGTAGCTGCAGCCAAGGAAGCAGCATAAGCAGCGCTTTAAATGGATCCATATCATCATATCAGACATCATGTGGGTATTATCATCATATCTTTAATCGTATGCCCATTGTAAACGCATTAAAATACTTCTCAATCTTGTTGTACAGTATCCACCCAATAGCACAGCCAACAGCCACAGCTCAACGGTGGTTGGCAACACGAGCGCAATCAATCGACCAGAATTGCATCAAAAATGCAATCGGGGATCGCATTCGAGTGACACAAGTTCAGCGTACAGCGGCAGCGATACAATGGCCTCTGTATACGGTTCATCGCTGGAGGCGGAGGAGATTGATCTCTCCGGCCTCGTCGAGTCTGTGGTGGACTCCGATGAGGAGGATCTTGCCGAGAGCATGGATGTGAGTTGGTTGAATTTATAGAATGAATACTTTTGCTGTTATCTTATCATGAAATGTGTAACGAAATGAGGTGTGGAAGAGCTCTTAAAGTATGTGTATTTTATAGAAATGAGTCGATATAGCCATGTCTATATGTTACTATTAAGTCACTATACCTATCATAGGAGCTATCATTCGAAAATTTTTCCTTAGCATTGAGAACATTGGCAGTGTTCACCAGAACTAATCAATCAGTAATCAAAACATTTTTGATTTTGATCAAAGTTGTCATTTCTTTTTTGTCAAAGCTTTTATTATTTATTAAAAAAGTTCAAATCAGTTTGGCGCAAAATGCTTCATGTAATGGGAAGGAACGCAGAAGAAGGCCAGACTTAAAATAATAGATAATATGTTGCATTAATCAATAATTTAGCCATGATATTTCAACAAAGCATATTGTAGACTTGGTATTACTATTTTATCATATATGATATTTGTAATTAAATTGGTTGTTCTATATGATAACTCAATTAAACTCACACATTGTATAATTGGTGTCGAACTACTTTAAAAATATAGCTGCCTTAGGAACGATCGATCGAAAATCAACCTTAAGTGTGCAAATCTTTGTTTTTTTTTTCATTATAATACCTCAAACAATCATCACATATCTTTAATCTTTTGGCATTGTCTCATAAATAAATACATCAACAATTTTGTATTAAATCGGACTATAATACTATTATGAACTAGTCAAAGACAATCAGTTTTAAATTGATATACAAATAAAATGCTTTTATTTGCACAGAGTCTCAATGTGCGCGATGCCGTGCGCGATTGCCTGGAGAAGGATCCTTCGGAGCGCAGCGAGGACGACGTGGAAATACTGCTGGAGTTCACGCAGGGTCTCAAGGCATTCACGAACATAACGCTCGCCGTGCGACGCGCTCTCTGCTCGGTGATGGTCTTCGCTGTGGTGGACAAGGCGGGCACTGTGGTCATGTCCGATGGCGAGGAACTGGACTCGTGGTCGGTGCTCATCAATGGCGCTGTGGAGATCGAGCATGCGAATGGCTCCCGCGAGGAGTTGCAGATGGGCGATTCATTTGGTATACTGCCCACCATGGATAAGTTGTATCATCGTGGCGTGATGCGTACAAAATGCGATGATTGCCAGTTTGTGTGCATCACCCAGACCGATTACTATCGCATACAGCATCAGGGCGAGGAGAACACGCGCCGTCATGAGGATGAGAATGGACGCATTGTTATGGTCACCGAGCTGCGTTCCATTGGCGGCAGTGGGGCGGAGAGTGCGACCACGACGAGCAGTGGATCGGCAGCCACTGCGAATCTGAATACGAAGCGAGGCCATGTGGTCATTAGAGGCACACCGGAGCGACTGCTGCAGCAGCTGGTGGAGGAGAACTCCATGACGGATCCCACATATGTTGAGGACTTTCTGCTTACCCATCGCATTTTCATCCACAATCCTCAGGAGGTGACCAGCAAATTGTTGCATTGGTTCGACCTGGAGCAGCTGGACACGCACAAGACGCAGGAGCTGCGGGATCGTGTCACGCGCGTCGTCCTGCTCTGGGTGAACAATCACTTCACCGACTTTGAGGCGGATCACGAGATGATGGAGTTCCTGGAGATCTTCGAGGCTGGCCTGGAGCGCAAGAAGCTGCTCAGCCAGCTGCGTCTGCTGCACATTGCGTGTGCCGCCAAAGCGCGCATGCGCAGCTGCATCCTAACACGCTCCTCGCGCGATGAACCTCTCAACTTTCAGATCATTGGCGGCTACGAGCTGCGTGGCGTTGCCGCTGCCACCGGTAATGCCTCTGTGGGCATTTACATATCGCATGTGGAGGCGGGATCGAAGGCTCAGGATGTGGGCCTGAAGCGTGGCGATCAAATCCATGAAGTGAACGGCCAATCGCTGGATCATGTGACCAGCAAACGGGCGCTGGAGCTGCTTACGGGCACCACGCATCTCAGCATTCAGGTGAAGAGCAATCTGTTGGGTTTCAAGGAGATTATGCAGGCGCTGGAGCACGGCAGTGGCGGTAACGCAACGGGCGGAGGCATCACCACCGCTGGCACTGGGAGCTTCAAAAGCTTACGCAGTCCACGACGCATCTGTGCCAATGACATTGCCAAGCTGCATGGACGCAGCGATAGCACCACCGAGGAGCTAACCAATCGTGCTCACATGGTGCGGCTCAGTTCGGTGGACATGCTGCTCGATCAGCCGGACTGTGCCCCGCCCCAGACGCCGCCTGTGAGTGGCGGTGGCAACATGGCAGCCAACTTCATGCAACAACTGCTGCAAAGCGTCAACTCGAACTCGGCCAAAAAGTGCAGCGCCGAGGATGCGAAACCAGGTGGCTTCATGACGCTTGCTCCCAAGCGGCGTCTGCAAAAGGCTTTGGCCAAAATGAATCTACTCAATAAGCAACAGCACCAGCCGCATGTGGGCAGCCTCAACGACAGCTCCGACACGCTGCTGAACGAGCCGCAGTCCAAGCCGAAGCTATCGGCCGCCAGCTCCGGCAGCAGCAGCTGCAATTCCACAACAAATGGCAACGGCAACACGGGTCGTCTATATCAATCGCAATCGAATCCGGATCTGAGCAGTCTCAACTATGACAACAGCAGCGAACCATGTGCCACACTACAGGTAAACTATTTATATGGTCTTAATTCTGTAATGTTTATTTTATTTTATTTTGACAAATTGAATTTTCGACGACCAGTTCTAGCACTGATTTCGGCAAAACGTTTACGAATATTTTGATGCAATTAATTCTAAAATGTAATTAATTGATTTATCTAAAAAAATTTTTTAGTTTGATTTAAAAATATAAAGTTTTTTTTTTAGTTTGATTTGAATCACTGACGCACGCGAAATTTTGCTCCAAAATATATTTATGTTGTTTTTGGCTCTGTTCTTTTTTTTAATTATTTATCGAAACAGCTCGAAACACTTGTTTTAAATTAAACTTTCAATAAAGTAATATGATTGCTGAAAGCGTTTTAGATTTGGTTTAGATTTCGCAGCTGCTCCATAAAAAATTTTCAGTGAGCCCAGAGCAAATCAGGGAAATGTGGTCTTACTAATTGATTTCGTGAAATCAGCTCTGAAACTCATTTCGTTTTCATTTTGATTTGGTTTCAAACAACTGTGTGACAGTTGGTGTTTGTTTACATTGGAAATCTGCGAATATTCAATAAAAACATATTCAATGAGTAAACTTTCGTTTAATACCTTTATAAATTTCCTTTTCTGGCATTTTTTGCCAGTGTCAATAGAATACAAACAGTCCATTTTGGAAGATAATTTTTAAGAAAATAGGCAAAAATATATAAAAAGTTAATTTATTCCAATGTAAAATCTACATGATCATCCTATTAAATTTCTTCTAGCGTATGCTGCTTAAATAAATAATTTAAATTTATTTTTGGAAACCATGTTCTAATTTAACTTAATATGTTGTGACTAACGCGTCAATGTTAAAGCAGAAATGCTGTAGCGTTAGGAATGCTTAGAAATAAGTTAAAAATAAAATAAAATAAATAAATAAAGTTTCACAAGATGAGAGTTTTTGAGTTTTTCGGTTGACATTCCTGTGAAAATGCCCATATTTTATTATGTAGAAAGAAAAGCTTTGGCAGACACTGTAAAGTACACTCAGCACAAGGTTTATTCGTACGCTAAATTGTATACTTCTACTGCAATCATAGATCAGAATCTCATAGTAAATTAAAAATCAAATAAACACTGTGCACTAATCCATCCAACTCCTCCATATGCAATAGGTCAACTATCTGCAGGCGCATCTGCATCGACCCTCCGCCGCCAGCACGCTGACCAGCAGCTCCATGCTGCCCCCGGACTATCCGGAGCACGTGCTCAAGGTGTACAAGTCGGACCAGACGTGCAAGTACGTGCTCATCTACAAGGAGACGACGGCGCATGAGGTTGTCATGTTGACGCTGCAGGAGTTTGGCATTCACGATCCCAGCTCCAATTTCTCGCTGTGTGAGGTCAGTGTGGGCGAGGGGGGCATGGTCAAGCAGCGTCGCCTGCCCGATCAGCTGCAGAATCTGGCGGAGAGGATTAGCTTTGCTGCACGCTATTATCTCAAGCTCAACGACAGCACGGAGCCCCTGGTGCCGGATGAATTGGCACTGGAATTGGTGCGTGAATCGGGTGTGCATTTCCTGCAATTGAATGCCTACGAGCTGGCCATTCAATTGACGCTGCAGGACTTTGCCAACTTCCGGCAAATCGAGTCCACGGAGTATATTGATGAGCTCTTCGAGCTGCAATCCAAATACGGTGTGCCCATGCTCAGCAAATTCTCGGAGCTGGTGAACCGTGAAATGTTTTGGGTGGTCAGCGAAATTTGTGCCGAGCACAACATCGTCCGGCGCATGAAGATTGTGAAGCAGTTCATCAAGATTGCGCGACACTGCAAGGAATGCAGGAATTTCAATTCCATGTTTGCCATCATTTCGGGCCTGGGACACGGTGCCGTCTCCCGACTGCGTCTCACCTGGGAGAAGTTGCCCTCGAAGTATCAGCGTCTGTTCAATGATCTGCAGGACCTGATGGATCCATCGCGCAACATGTCCAAGTACAGGCAACTGGTGTCTGCTGAGTTGCTTGCCCAACATCCCATCATACCGTTTTATCCGATTGTCAAAAAGGATCTGACATTCATCCACCTGGGCAACGACACGCGCGTCGATGGTCTGATTAATTTCGAGAAGCTGCGTATGCTGTCCAAGGAGGTGCGTCTGTTGACGCACATGTGCAGCTCGCCCTACGACCTGCTGGCCATACTCGAGCTGAAGGGTCAGACGCCCTCGAACGCGCTCTTCTCCCTCAACCAAATGTCCGCGTCGCAGAGTAACGCGGCGGCGGGAACTGTCATCGCGGCGAACGCTGGACAGGCGACGATCAAGAGGCGCAAGAAGTCAACGGCGGCGCCGAATCCCAAGAAAATGTTCGAGGAGGCACAAATGGTGCGTCGGGTCAAGGCATATCTCAACAGTCTCAAAATACTCAGCGACGAGGATCTGCTGCACAAGCTGTCGCTCGAGTGCGAGCCACCACATGGCTCCACCTACTCGGGCAGCATTTCGCATGGCAACACCTCGCATCGGAGCGCGGGAAGCGGCAGCATTTCACATGGAGGCACCGGCACGGGCAGTATCAATGCTGGCGGAGATCAGCTCAGCATTTACTCCCACACCAGTTCCAGTTCGGCACCAAACTCGTCGCTGTCGCTGCGCAAGCGGCATCCCAGCTCACCGACACTCTCCACCACAAGCTCGACCAGCTCCACCAGCGACCATCAGCGTCGCCAGCAGCTGCACAATAACGGACCCAAATTTGGCACTGCCTCGCCGCAGGCTGTGAAGAAGATGCTCTCGCTGTCGGAATCCTCAAAGATACGACCGCACCAGCCATTTGTGCCGCGTCACAACTCGGCTCTGCCTGGCGTCATTCCGCCGCTGCATCATCTCCATGCCGCCCATGGCTTTAGCACCCCCGCCGCCGGAGGCGTGGCAGCTGCTGCCGCCTCTGCCGGCGTCGTCAACGCACAGTGCACTCCCAGTCCGAGTCCATGTGCACATCGACGCCTGGCATCTGGAGGTAAGCAAACACACGAGTCTCAAATATTATTCGGGGGATTAGCGGGATTCCGGCAACACTACCGGATTAAAGTTGGCCAAACAAGATTTGTCTTTGTCGAATTCCTAAAACTGCTTTTGAAGATCGTAAGAAAAGGATTAGTCAAATATTTAAAAACATTTAACAACAGATTTTATTTTAAAGAAAGCAGTTTAGATAAGGAGCAGTTATTTATTCAAAACTATTATCGATGTAGACGTTATTTAAATGAAAATTATTATCCAAGTTGATGGAAAACTGTTCATTTTAAATTTAAATTAAGTAGGGATGTAAATCTAAGCTAGAAATCGAGTTTTAAAATCGAAATGGTTAAATCGTTAAAGCTAAAATCGCTTTGTCGATATGCTGTCAATCAAAAAAATATCGAGTAAATGTACGAAACTTACATAGAAATTTTAGATCCATTTAACACAACGAATTAACTATATAATAATTTTAATTTAATATAAAAGTGAACTAGTTTGACGACTAAGATTTTTAAATTTTCGATAAGCAGAGTTCCAGAATTGTAAAATTTTTGATATCCAATTTGATGATTTAGTAATTCGTTCAGAAAAGGTTCAATTAAAGATCATTAAGTTCGGTAGTTCACCATAGATTATACAAGCGAATTAAACTTGTGCAAATAAACTACCATGAACAAATTCTAGTGAACTGCCGGTTTTACATAAAAATCGATTTAATTAACTCGATATATCAACAAAAAACAATATATCGAGTTAAAGTACTGGTCGATTTTTCAATGCATTTTTGCGTGATTTATATTAACAAATAATTCCATTATTCTAGGCAACATAATGCCCGCTCGGGCGATACACGAGCGTTCCCATTCGGACACGCCCGCTCCGCCCCCGCCGCTGCCTTCGGTGGACCTTTCGCTGGAGAGCAGCAGTGTGACAACATTTCGTGACTTACCGCTGCGAAAATCCGTGACTTCCGGTGAGTTTATTGAGTCCAATCAAAATAATAAACTAAACGCTTAGTGCTGCTACTAAAAACCTAAGATCCATATTAGAATTTAGTTAATAATAGTGCATAATTGTAGCTTAACTTTAGTTTGGCTTTTTAGTCCCAAAAAATTGTTAAATTATTGATGACGCTTTAGAATCCCTCGCTTGCTAAGTGCTTGCATTTTTGGTGGTTGGTTATCGCTGCTTTTGCAATTGGTTGTTGGTCTCTCACACACACACACACACACACACAGAAACACTACAAACACCCGCACACACAGTTACAACACTTTCACGCAGTGTGACACAATTTACGCTACTTTTACTCTTCACTCATTGCCACAAACAACAAACACCCAACAGGTTCGGTTTCATCGTGTGACAGTGGGCATGGCTCCTACGCCCAGCAGCAGCAGCAACACCATCACTTGACTTACCAACAGCAACAACAACAACAACAACAGCAGCAGCAACAACAACAACAATCGCCACACAATGAGCCACCGCCACCAGTTTACACGGCTGCCGATTGTCGACTTTTGCAACAGATTTCAAATAATGCCGTCACACGGAACTTGAATAGTCCCTGCCAGAGCACTAGCACACCACCCAGCACACCCACACCACCACCACCAACACTACAACCACATCCACAACCACATCCACAGCCGCCAGCAGCATCCAGCTTACAGGCACCAGCACCACAGCTACCTGCACCGCCTGCGCCCTATTTGCATATGCGCAGCCATCAGCAACTGCAACAAATGCAACAACAATTGGCAATGCCACCACCGCCGCCGCCTGTCTACACCGCAAGCAGCCTGTACAGTCATCATCACAGCAGTGCCACCAACAGGCACCTCAACCACATGCACGGTAAGTCGAGTTTTTGACCAGCTCGAGACTCCAGCAGCAACTACAACAACTACAACGATAATGATAACGATAACCACCAAAAGCAGCAGCGGGAAGATTTCTACAATCAGATTATATGATAAGCTTAAAGATCTCATTAAATATGCATACAATAAGATAACAATTAGGTAACAAATATGAATAATCGCTGTTATAAAACTGTATATTGAGTAAAACTAAACATCGAAAAATCAAGCAGTTTAAAAAAATGATGTTTATAACAGTCATAGTCTATTATGTTACATATAGCATTGTTAAATGCATGTTATCTTTTATGTTAAAAATAGTAATGTAAAGAGCATGTTATCAGAGAAATTGAGAGTAATCTGAAAACAGAATAAAACACGCCTTGGAGAAGAAGTGTTTTCTCATAAAAAAAAAGTCAGTTGCGTTCGACGGTGATTTTTTATATTTAAAAACAAATATATGACTCTTTGAATAGCTAGTTAGTTAAATTTCGATTTCGCAATGTTTAAACTAACATTAAGTTACTATTACTATAGGTATTAATAATTATAAGCTTTTCTTTATGTACCTAGCTTATATAAGGCAAAATCCTAATCTTACAGTAAACTAATTAAATCTTTTATTTCTCTCACAGGTGGCCCGCCAAATTTTATGGATAGCACCAAGTGTACCATATGTCCCATGCCACCCATGAATCAATAAATCAAACTGTGCTGTTTTAACTACTAAATGTTAATTTAATTAGTTGTGAGTAAACGAAAACAATGCAAATAAATCATAACAAATGCTAAATTCATTTTTGTTCTCCACTTTTCAGCATATATAGATGCCAAAATTTGTTAATGGTTGTGGTTTCCATGTCGCCAGCAAACACACACATATACGTCATATACAACAAATACTTATATATATTTATATATGTATACAAATTTGGCACATAGCATTGAGAAGACGTTGCCTTCACCCACCCATTAAACACATCTACATGTTCATATCCCATTTATCAACGTTCGAAGCCCCATTTGTCACGTATTCTTAGATTAAGCGCATAAGGTTTAGTTTTTGCTCTACGTTTCGTTTTAAGTGGCCTACAATTAATTTTAATTTAGCACAATTCTTTGTAAACATTTTTCTCGCATAACAAAAAAAGCTTGAGCAAAAAGACAAAAAAAAAAGAAAGAATTATTCACAAAGTTGTTGCCTTCTCGAATGAATGAAATTAAAGAAAGAAACGTCTGCAGGCAGACCGAAACCAGCAGACTTAATCAAAAAACTAAAAGAATTTGCAATCAAAAACTCTTTTGAAGACTCTTAGTCGGCATTTAAAAAACCAAAACTAAAATAAAAGACAATTTCAATATTTTGCCCAGCACAACAATAAGATGAAAAGAAAATAACACGAACGAGTTGAGATCTACTCACTCACTCGCTTGTATTCCATTTATGTATACTTTAGCTCTATGTACAACTTAGTTTTATATATAAATCTCTATATATATATACATATACATCTATGCAAATTAATGAAAAGACCTTCGCTCCAATTCCAAATATTTAGTTTATAAGCTGAGAGATTCTTTCGAATATTTTCCAAACGTTGAATTTATTATATTGTAATCAACACACAATGAAAAGACAAATCGCAATTTATGTAAACAAAATGAAAAGACAACAACACAAATGATAGTACAAGAATATCGAAACCAACCAGAATCAACAACAAAAACAACCTAAAACCTGAGACTCGACATAATAATAATAATAATTTTTTGTAAGCATATTTTTCTCACTCGTAAGGGACTCCAATATTTTTCTGTGTGTATATATTCAATTGCCTGTTATTTACAATTAAATACACAATATTTATATACATACGACTATATACAAGAAATCTCTATATATATACATTGCCTATATACAAACCTGAACAAATTGCAGCCCAATAAGCCAATAATTTATTGGATGCAACACAAATAAAAAAATAACAATAAAAACACTTACAAAATTGAATATGAAAAAATTATCGGAAGAATTAAATAAAATGCTAAATGTTTAATGTATAATTGTGCTCTTTTATGTTTAAGTTAAGATAACGGAAACTTTTGCTTTTTATGGCTTACAATTAAATTAAATGTAAAAGAAAATGATTGTGCTTGTATTAACTTTTAATTTAAAGTAAAAATATCATATGAAAAATGCTAAAGCGCAGATTCTAAGTTTGGGGGAATATTTCTTAATAAATCTTTTGGATAGACTGAAAGATAAACGCTATCTAGCAATACTTCAAAAGATTTCATTTTAAAATTATGACTTTTCCAATCAAACACAAATTATTTCATTAAGAGGCTACTCTTACGTTTTATACTTATAATCTAAAAATATTTTACTGAACGATTTTCTAAAAGGCATATCATCTTTCTTCGTTCGAAAAACGTATTTTGAAATTCGGTTTTAAAATTTTCCCCAACAAATTTGCGCAAACATACTTACTTGCTTAAATAACTAAAATATTTAAAATTCATTTCAAATCTTATATTCAATTTATGTAATTCAGTTAAGATTCAATATGTATGGATGATAAAGAAATCAAATACATGCAGTATTTAAAAACAAAAACCCAAAAACGAGTTTGATTACTATATAAAAGAAAATGCCAGTCATTGATTGAAACTGTATTATATTAATCAATTTTTATTGCTTTGCGTTGCGTAATGCATATCAATTGGTTGAGTTAAAAAATTTTATAAATAATTTGGCTTTAAACCTAAGCACTAAGATTAACACAAATGTTAGTTTTGCGTTGGGGTGGAGCGCTTAAATGTTGTTAACAAATTCAATTGGGATCACAACGTAAATACATAATATGATCAAAAATGGTAGTATATATAGTAAAGTATATAATGTATAGGAGCTGCCCGATTGGAAGAACAGTTGCCGTATCCTAATTTAATGATCAATATGAAGTAATGCTTGGATACAAGAAAGTTGTTCGATATTTGTTTAGTTATTCATATGTAGGTTAAACTTAGTTGCAAAAATACTACGATTAGACAGTGTTGGGGTGCGAAATTAAATCAACCTCGTGCGTTTCAGATAAGTGATGAGCAGATTGTAGATGAACTTATATTGCGCAAGCGATGGTATTATGCTATCCCGCTGATGTCTCAGTTGGCCAATGACACGCGGTATATCCAAGTCCTGCAACAGATTAACAACATTAAGTTTGCGTATTATCAAATTGCAAATGTTAAACGACTGTACCTCATTGTGATCCAGCGTATAGAGCAATAGATCCGCTGTTAATGTCACACCGGAACGTCCGCCACCCTCCAGGCAGTGTATGAGTACGGGCGGATTGGTATTGTGCCCCGGCGGCACCTCGTCGGTCGATGCCAATCGAACTGAGTTGAGCTCCTCGAGAAAGTCGAGAAAGTGATTGACATCCCGTGGACAATTCTGTTCCGCCCAGTCGGCGTATTGCAGATGCCACACGGATCGATAGCGACGCGATGGTGCGTGATATAATCGCAGTTTGCTGGTGGTGCACCGATCTGTGGTTTGTGAAAACTCCTGATAAACCTGGAACTGCAAGGGAATTGATTAGTTATTGATTTGCTTCAGTTGAACCGTCACCTACCTGACCAAACTCCATGCGCTCTTGACTGCTGCGCGGTATGTAACTCATATCCTCCGTGAGCTGCACCACCAGGTAAACATCGGCCTCCCACACGCATTGCCAGAAGATGCGCATCGTCTGCGACTCTTGCGGCGATTGGGCGACTATATAAAATCGTTGCTTCGTCCCAACTGTGGCCTGTGCAATCAAAATCAAATCTTTATTTAATATAAGCCAGAGAGAAAGACTAGGTAAGGATACTTGGCATGCCGAACATCAAAATTAGAGTATCCTTCATATTTAAAAAAGTTGTAATATAAAGTAACATAAAACAAATATTTTCAGATAAAAAATATTTGTTTTTTTTTTTCAATTAAATTTAAATGCGAAATTGATTTTGAACAAAAATAGAATTTTCGATCGTTCGCTAAATGACATTGGATTCCGATTCAATAAATTTTGGTCAGAGTATATAAAATATAATCAAATACAGCATATCTTAAATTAGTTTTTTTTAAGGACTTATTTTTTTACTGTCTCAAAAACTCTATTTTAGTGAAGACTAAACCTACCGATATGTAGGAGGCATTCACGTAGCCATGCCGATTGTCCATGGATGGAGTGAGACGAACGCGATTGTCGTCGTATGGCAGAAAGTTGGGATCATGATTCTTGAGCTCATTCTCCTCGAGCAGCGCACAATCGTATTGGGCATGCTCGCGTCTCTTCGGTATCCGCTCGAACTCCATGAAGAGCTGCGCATCCTGCAGCTTGTCGTTTAATATCTGGCACTGCAAGAGAACAACGAATTTTGATTAGAAATTTGCTGTCGATTTTAATCAGACATATTAAAAAAAAATAAGTTTTATTTCTTTGATTAAAATAAGTAAATTAGCTAATTTCAATTTTTATTTAAGCATTTAAAAAATTTTTTTTTTTTTATTATTATTTTTTGAAGTTTTTTTGATTGTTAATTATTACTTTTAATAACAAAAAGACTATATTATGATTTTAAAATTAAAATCGAAAACTCATTTACTTTCTTAACATGTTTTAATTTTTCAATTTAAATTTTTTTATTTTATTAATCAACTTTTTATCTTTTGAGTTCAAATTGAAATATAACTAATTTTTACTTAATTGGTTAACTGCTCTTAGTTGACATTAAATAAATAAAAATTAATTTTTATGATAATAACTAAACATAAAAGCTTCTAGAATTCTTAGGATTCATTTAAATATTTATTTTCAGTTCTGATTTTAGCAATCTCATCGAGTCAACAGACTTACCAATTTATCCTTGGAATACTGCCCCGAAATGGGCTGCGGTTTGCTCACGCCTGTCGACCATCGATGCGGCAGATTGAGATCGTCCTGGGCGAGCTTCAATTTGGTCGCTAGCTTGGCCTGCTGCGCCGCCGAGGTGTTGGCCTTCTCGCGTCCCAAGGTGGCGGACTTTTGTTTATCCGGCGTTTTGCTGCGCGACAAAATGTTCCAGCGCCGGCGACGCTTGACGTCTTTGCTGGCTGAGGAGGAGCCGGTGGTGTCCAGCGTCGAGTTGAACATGGACGAGGTGGACGCGGATGTGTTGGCAGACAGATTCATGGCACTGAATTGCTGGTGCAGCGAGTCGCCCGCCGGCGAAATCACATCCACCGTCGACTTGTTCAGACTGGCCGTCGATCGATGCTGTCGCGGCGGGGGCGTGGCACCAATTGCTGGCGTGGCACTCGCCGCACGAGCTGCACGCTGCGGCGCCTGCGGCTCCAGGAACTGCAGCTCCGTGCTAGCCGCTCGATCTGCGCCGTATTTCTTAATATTCCTGGTAATCTCATCGTCCGCCTGTGCGTTCACCGTCAGCGTAATCACATTGTTATTGTTGTTATTGTTGTTGTTGCTTGGATTGCTGGCGTGCCGTGCAGCGGGCACGGGCGCCACGCCCGCCGGCGCTGACTGTATGGAGGAGGCGCGTTGCCGCATCGCATCCGCGAGGGTGGCATGGCCGCTGGCACCGCCGCTGCTGCCGCCACTGGCGCGCTGTGGCAGCGGCACATTCTCGTAGATGGGCTCGATGGAACCATTCATGGCGCTGCGCTGCAGCGGCGTGGGCGTCGGCGTCGCTGCTCCTCCTCCCCCTCCTCCTCCTGGCTGCGGGCTGCTCGCCGGCGGCGGAGGCGCCGAACTGCGGTAACCACTCGGCGGCAAAGTTGGGGAACTGTAAGATTAAGTTAAGATTAACAGCAGTTAGAAAACTTAGTTATAATTTGTAAAACATGGTAGTAGTAACTATAATTAAATAAATAATCAAAAATGTTAATTCAATTTGACACAAAAAAACATTTAAAATGGTATACAATTGCTTGTAAGTTTGAATGGTTAAATTTCCAATTTTATTTAAAAATCAAATATTTAAATCAACGCATTTTTTCAAAAATACCGGCACAAAATAAAATTTGGTATATAAAAAATACTATCATACTACTAGTATAGAGTTTTACGCCGATTGTGTTAGCTTCGGCGGCGGCGTAGAGGCCAAAAATACCCGGCGGCGGCGGCTCAGCCGGCAGGGAGAGCCGGCGGCGGCGGCGGCGGCTAAGCCGTCGAATTTGTCGGCGGCGGCGGCGTTTTAGTTAAAAAAAAACAATTTTTTTTTTAAATTAAAAATAATAGCTCTTTAAATGTTTTTAAAGTATTTAATAAAAAAAATTATTTTAAATCAATTCAGTCATCTTTCATATACATATTTTTGTACTTAAAAATCAAATGTATGTGTTTTCATATCTTCTTCCTTAAATTATTAAATAAAGCAATGATTTACAACAAATTAACAGTCATTTTTCATCGACTTGTTTTCTTATATATGTACTTATAAATCAAGTTAAAGTCTTTTCGTTTCTTTATCCTTAAATTATAAAATAAAGTCAAAACTTAAAACAAATTAACAGTCATTCTTTATAGACATGCTAACTTAAATACAGATGTGCTTATTAATCAAATTAAAGTCTTTTCGTTTCTTCTTAAAAGTAACTAGTGCTAAAAGAATTCATCATAGAGCACTATATAGACTTGAAGTAATAAATGATATACAAAATACATAAACAATAAAAAAAACATTAAGTAAGGCTTTCTTTGCAAGTTTCGTAATTGTCATGAATGAAAATAATTTTGTTAACGTTGTGAGGACTTAGCAGCGACCGTTTATGTGTGATTGTAAGACCAGCAATCGAAAAGACTCGCTCACTTGGTGTGCTCGTTGCCGGAATACACAACACTTTTTGTGCTAGCATGGATAGTAAGGGCATTGCAGATGCCTTTTCCCTCCAGAATGTTAATACGTCTTGACATGAAGGCAAACTTAGAAGCAAATGGCATTCAGCTTCCAAATTACTATTATTGGTATTTGCAGAATGACGTTGAGCAAGCTTTAATATTTTGCTTTTTTGAGATTCACTGCAAGTATCCTGCTGATCGCTAGCTTGTTGAACATCACCAATCAGCTTCCTAAACATTTTTAACAAAAAATTACTACTGACTAGAATATCTGATGTTGGAAATCTCGAATCTAATTTACTTTTAATATTATCTTTCATTTTCGTCAAAGAAAGCGGGTCATTGTTCTTAGATTCAGCCAATATTGAGACGATCTCTGTTCTGATTAATAATGCAAGGCTTATTGACGGATATGAATCTCCAGACAGAATATTTACTGCATCTTTAAATTTTTGCAAGAAGTCGCGTAATTTATATAAAAGCTGTGCTTCAGACTCTGATAATATCAAATCAGTCTTATTGCTGCTTCTGAGCAATTTATTTGTTGCGGCTCTTTGGCACCCAAGACTGTCGAGCATTGCTAAAACGCTGTGCCACCTGGTTGGCACCGAGTTTTTAAGAGAAACATTTCTCTTGTCAACCAAACTACTTCTCAAATCATTGAGGTTGTTAATATTCTTATAAGTTTGCAAGGGAACATCATCTAACGGTCCAAAATCATCATCGTAGTCAACCCATTCAGCATCTTCGGATGCGAGCAGCTCTTCTAAATTGTCGATATTTGACAAAACTTCATTTTGAAGTTCGTCTGCTTGACATCTCAATGCATGTGTCTTAAATCGCAAAGCTCTCACAATACTTTTGCACTTCACAATTAAATTTTGAATTTCCGACACGGAATTGTAGCCATCTACATTTAGTAAGTTGTGGAGTCCATGTCCAAGGCAGAAATGATTGTTTATACACCCCAAGCTAATAGCTTTTTTGATATTGCTGCCTTGGTCGGTTACGACGAAATTAGATCCCATTTCCAATTTGAACATTCCAGTTACATCTTCAAGCTCTGTCAAAATATTATTTGCTGAGTGAGATTTTGATACGTATTTTGTTTCCAGCGTTAGGTGCTTCATATCAAAATTTGGTGACAGAAAATGGAATGTAAACGTAATGTAGCTTCTTCTTCTATAATTATCCGTCCACAAATCGAAAGTTAAGGCAGTGTTTTTGTCCAGATACAATCCGTGCAACTGCTTTTAAAACGCATTCATACACATCGTCTAGTGCAGTTGTTGAAAGCGTTTTATAATGTGGAATATCATCAGCAGTTACCACAACTTTATACTTTGTTAGGAAGTCCTTAATTCCATTGTGGGAAATTATATGAAAGGGTAGCAGATCTCTAGCCATCCACAAAGCGAGCTCTCGTCCCAGCGCCCATTTACCATCCCTTGGAGATCTTATTGTCGTGGATTTGTTGAAATAATTGGATATTCTTCCTCCTGTATGCAATGAAGTACTCGGCGAATCGATATCGCGTAAATTGTGCTCATTTTTCAGGTGACGAATTAAATTTCCTGTAGAACAGCTCTTGGAATATGACTGAATTTCAGCACTGAAACAATTTACAAAATCTTATTTGAAACTTATAAAACTGAAATAAATCATTACCATGAAAATATTATTGTTTCGTCATCTTGCTTTAAAGCATCCAAGCAAAGTTTACAAAAAACCTTGTCCTCTTCAATGCATTTGTTTTCTTTGGTCAAAATGCCAAAAAAGTCCCATGCTTTACTCTTTCGACTTGCATTATATTGAAGTTTGATAGAATAATTGCTCAATGACTTATCCATCTGTTTTTTGAGAAAATATGTAATTTATATCTTTCTGATATTAATATTAACATTGTGAAACTTACTTTGTCAAGTTTTTAACGCATATGCATTAAGAGCAAGTAAACAACGCGTGAACTACAGCTTTTTAATCTTCTAGATATGGGACATAAGGAGATGGAGATGGGACAATGTCGACGATTATTCGATTATTTAAATCGACAATATTGCCACTTTATACGAAATATTGAAAACAAAAATTTTTATTTTTGTTTTATAAAGATGTAAAAAAAGATATGACGCCGAGCGCCGCCGCCGCCGCCGCCACGCCGAGTTTTACGTGATTCGGCGGCGGCGCGTCAAAACAGGCAAAAATCGGCGGCGTCGGCGGCGTGGCGCGGCGGCGTAAATGTCTATACTAGTATATATACATAAATTTTAATTTTATTTTTGTACAACTAAAGGTTTTTATACCGGTTACTTAGAAAACAAGTGAAAGGGTATATTGTATTTGTTGCAATGTATGTATCAGGGAGAAGGAGGCATCTCCGACCTTCTTGATCAGCATCAACAGCCGAGATGATATAGTCATGCCAGCATCGCCCCTTTCCGCCTCCGTAAATCGCGAAAAGCAATCACTGTCAGTTTTCAAGATATAAAAATTTTTTTCCAAGTTAACAATAACTACTATTATTACCCATCATCCTACTAAATCGTAACAAGATCGGACATATATAATGGTGGTAATAGCTGAATAAAGTTTTTAAGCAATGTAAGTAAATAAAAAATATTTTATATTTATTTAAATAAGTAACGGGTATTCTATAGTCGGGAGCTCGACTATCGCCTTTCCCAATTGATTTTTTTTAATTTTTCAAATACTTTTTGAGCATTCGATGTTTTCTTTATAAAAAAAAAATAAGAGTTAAAATGATTTTTCTAATAAAAGTTCTATAAACGATTTGTCCTTTCTTTAAATTATTTGTTTTTAGTTTTGGATTATGACATACACTCAATTATTATTTTCCTACTCATTCAGTTGCTTTTTTTTTATTCAACACTTGTTATTTATCAACTTGCGACTCCTTTAATCTCTGGAGCTTTTGCTCACCTTTGGACAGCTGCTGCGGCGGCGGCTGCTTGACTCATCGCCGACTGGCGCAGCTGGGACATGATGGAGGGCTGCTCCTCGATCATGTTGAGGTTCTCGAAGGTGCCGTGAGGCGGCAGATACGGCTGCGAGTGGCCCATGAGGCCGATGTACGGATACTGGTGCAGCATGGTGGCACCCGAAGAGGTCGGCATATTGCCACCGTGCACTCCTCCAGCTCCGCCAGCTGTGGCCACAAACTGGCCGACAAACTGGCCGCCATTGAGCAGATTGCGATTGGACACAAGATCCGGCGAGGAGCCGGACACGTAGTTGCGATAGCCCTGCAAAGGACGCGGCGTGGCCACCGCCAGGTCCGGCGTGGAGGACGAACTCAGGCGATTAACCGGATATGGCGGCGGTGCCTTGTGCCGCATCATGTGCATCCGCTGGGACAGCTCCAAGTAGGCAGCCGGCTGCTGTTGCTGCTGCTGTTGTTGCTGTTGTTGTTGCTGCTGCTGCTGTTGCGTCTGATAAAAGTTGAGATGATGATGATGCGCATGCAACGCTGCCGCCGGCTGTGCCACATCCGGATAGCGATGTGCCGCCGTCAGGTGGTGGCCAAAGAGCAAACTCTCGCCATAGACCGCCGAGTTGTGGACATCGGGCTGCGAGCCCGCATAGTAGGCGGCCGTGTTGCCGGGCGTGGCCAGGGCCAATGCCACGTTGTGCAGCTCGGCGGATGGCGTCCGATATTTCAACTGGACGGCCGTCTCATAGTCCGGCGCCGGACGATACGTGGGCAGCATGGCCTTGAGGCGTTCCCGCTCGTGGGAATCGGCGTTGAGCGTTGTGCTGCCGCTGTTGTTGTTGTTGATGATGTTGTTGTTGTGGTGCAGCATGCTGTTGCTGCTGTGCAAGTTGTTGTTGCTCAGGTCCAAGCAACTGCTGCTCTGTCCCAGCAATTGACTGTGGCTGGCGGCCAGCGAAATGTTGGACGAGAGCAGCTGTTGGTGTTGCTGCTGCAGTTGTTGCTGCTGTTGATGTTGCTGTTGCAGTTGTTGCTGCTGTTGCAGCTGCAACTGTTGCTGCTGCTGCTGCTCGGCGGCAGCAACATAATCATACTCCACATAACCAACACTGTCCGCTGCCATGGACACACCATTGTTGCTCTCCACGTCCGCCCCGCTGCTGCCCAGGCTGGAGGGCGTGTCCGTGTCGATGTAACGCTTGAAGAACTTGTGCTGCGTAATGCACAGCTTCCAAAAGTACCGCGCAATGTCCGCCTCGCTGAAGATGAAGCTGCCCACGATGCTGCCGTCGCCATCGAGTTTATTCTGCTCGATCTTGATCGTGCGCTTGTCAATGGTCACCGTGTGGAACTCCTTCCAGGGAAAGTACTGCCTGCCGTTGTCCGCATTCACGACCATGCCGTTGATGGCCAGACCCAGCAGCAAGTCATTGCCCAGCGTGTCCTTGGCAGCAAAGCGCTCCTCGCCATAACCGTCCAGCTGCTGGCAGCACTGAATGTACATCTCCTCCGCCTGGCATTGATTGAGATGCGCCAGGCCGGCGTGCTGCTGCAGCACCTCCATGATGAGTCCGTCCAGCATGCTGTCGTCGTTGGCCAATCCCTGCATGTTGCGCGGCAGCACCAGCGACTTTTTCAGATAGTCCTTGGACTGCTTGTCGCCCTGGTAGCTGTCGTACTCCGCCTGACGGCAGTACAGGGCCAACAGAATCGCCGTGCGAATGTCGCAGGCAATCCGTCCCTCGTAGATGTCGCTCTTCAGCTGCAGAAAGTAATAGAAACGCGTCGCCTCATCCGTGAGATGCCGCACGCCCGTGGTCACATAATGACGCACTCGCAGATACATTTTCGCCGCCGCTGCGTATTTCTCCAGCTGACGGCTGAGCGAACGCTCCAGGTCGATCCATTTGTATTCGTCCTCCTTGTCCTTGACCAAATAGCGCAGGCCGAAGAACTCCGGCTGTTGGATGAGCAGACGTTGGCACACGTTATCCAAACACTCCTGACCCTTGCTCTCCGAGCTGATTGTGCAGTCGACGGTGCTCGAGCTATCTGTCGGATAAGAAGATACGTATCTCTGGTTAGATAAAAACGTGCACAGATTAGACTCCAAAGTCAAAGCGAATACCCAACCCAAGTAATAGAATGACAACAACAACGCTTGACAACAGAGCACGCGCAAATATGCTAATGCACACTCAGATATTTATATTTTTCTTTTCTTTTTTTCTTTTATTTATTTGTTGTCTAATCGTTATTTCGTGGATTGCCTTGTACGTTTTATTGAGCCACCGACGGAAATTGTCGTTGAGTTGTTTCCAGCGAGCGCTCTGTTATTTAACAGAGCGCGAGTACGATTACATTTGCTTAAAGTGTTGGATTAATCTTATTTGAATTTAAAATCTTTATATACAAGTTTTATTGCTGGATACAAAAAATATATGTGGGTAATTCTCTAATGTCGAATGCGACATTCGTACGCATTCAAAGTGAAATAAACATGTAATATTTTCGGCGACCAGTTCTAACACTGATTTCTGCAAAACGTGAAAGAATATTTTGATGCAATTTATTTTAAAATGTAATGCATTGATTTATCTTAAAAATGTATTTTGTTTGATTTAAAAATATGAAGTAGTTTTTTTATTATTTAATTTGGTTTTAGTTACTGTCGCACTCGACATTTTTGAAAAATGTCAAAATAATATTTTGAAAATATTTGTGTTGTTTCTGTCTCTCTTTTTTTAACTGTATATCCAAACATCTCGAAAATCTTGTTTTAAATTAAACTTTTAAAATATTTCTATGAATTAAATGGTTCATGTTACAATCTTGCCGTTCTACTTAGTTTAATCGCTAAAGTACAAACAGTCCATTGTGGAAGACAGTATTTAAGATTTTTAAATTATTGAGAAAATGGGCAGGAACATAGAAAATGTGAATTTATTCTAAAGTAATATGTTCATCCTATTGAATTTCTAAATAAATGACTTGAATACATTTTTGGAAGAAAATTTCACAAGATGTGAGTTTTTGATCAATTTTTCGTTGTCTTTATTTTTACTTTATTTGTCTTTATTTAAACTAAAAATCTTTATGTTGTCCTTTATATCAGCGTAGGCACGAAATCTGAATTCGTTAGCAGCTGCTGGCTCCCGGAGCCTTTGCGTCCCCAACGCTGCTTTAGAGGACATCTTTTTAAAGACAATGTCATTCTAGCACAAGCTATCTCACTGTTAACCGTTAACAGTACGCCTTTCTTAACATAACAGAGGCGCAACAAGTCACATAATAAAAATGCTGTTTTGTTGTTGTTGTTTTTGATATGTTTTTGGCAAAGGTGAATTCCAAAAAACTGGTCATAACGAAAGCCAAAGATAAACTCATTGCTTATCTGCTGTTGTTGGCCGTAATAAAAATACAACACACAATTACATAAATGTTTCCAATTAAAAACGCGCAAATGACTCAATAAATCAACAAGTGTAAAAACTTGGCGGCAACAACATTTTTGGTGTTGTATTTGTTGCTTTTCCCCCATTATTGTTGTAATTGTTGACGGCGACTCATTGGCAATTGAAACCGTTGTTATTGAAACTCTTCTTCTTTAGTTGGTCTCGTTGATTGTTGTTGTTGCTTCTGGGCTGATACGCCCCCACACTCACACACACACAAACACACTCACCTAGCAAATGATGCACAGATATAACAAATAAACTTTTGGACGTCACATTATATTGTCGACATTTCTTAAAGAATTTTAGTGGCATTTCCGTGCCGTTGTGTACACGCTCCGTATGGAACAATGCGTGAGACACGCTGCGGCAGATTCTGTTTCTTTTTCTGCCTCTGCTGCTGTTGGCTTTGGCTGAGATGTGGTTGTTGCTGTTGTTGTTGGCCAGCAGGTACCAACGACATTTGCATGTAAATTACACAATTGGTATTTGTTGCTTTCGTTTTTTCAAGCTGTTCGCGAACAGCTTTTAAGGCACTTTGAATAGAACACAGTTGTGTACACGTTAACCATTAAAATTTAATAATTAAAACTAATTTAAAGTCGTTGCAAATTATAAATAAAGGAGCTAACAAAAAAAAACTAAAGCGAAAGAGTAGTATCGAATTAGCGACTGAGTACAATGGCTGGCTGTTAGAGATGGTCAATCTATAACATAATATGTTAAACATATTGGCATCGAATGTTAACAAGGAGCTGTTACATTTATAGTTTCATTGATTTCTTTTAAATATTGATAATGCTTATTTCAACTTAATTAGCTTTAATTATTAACATAATTTCCCAGAATGCTTGATATATTGAATATATATATATTTTTACATTTTGCACATTCTTATTGAAGTGCGTACTCTGCTTAACAGCATAGTCTTCGTTGGATTTGCTCACTTAACGAAAATGTATCAACGAAACGGACAGTACCTTTTGAGCAACAATAACAACATGCAACAGTATCACTTAGTTAAAGCTGCTGATCGGACGTGGTTTTCTCCTATAATTGCGCCGAAACAAGCAAATATTTTATATCAATTGGCTGACTACATCAATTTAACCCTAACTGCACACCCGACACTAGAGTATTAGTCGAGCAACAGCTGAACGAAGACGTAGACGCGTTAAACAGTGATTAGCACACGCCATACATACATACGCATATGCATATGTACATATGTATAGGTGCGTTTACACGACTGTTACTGCAGTCGTCGTCCCCCGTCGTCGTGGCTTCCACTTTAACTAAATAAAACAAATTAAGCGTTCGCGCAACGTCAACGCAAAACGTGTACGAAAACGAGGAAAATCGAAAACAAAAAAATTATATATATATATATATATATATATATATATATATACACATATATATATTGCAAATCTGTAAGAAAAGATTTATACAAGGCGCATGCACAAACATTTCAACGGCGGATCTTTCTTAAAGTAACCACGCACTCAGTGTAAGTTATACATTATAGATACACATATTATTATCTTGAGCCGATTGATCATTTTGTGCTCGGCATTTGATGGTCAAGGTTACAACAACAATAAGAGATCAATACCTACACACCAATCCATACATACATACATACATACATACATACATACATACACATATACATGTATATGCGCACACACAGGCATGCATATATGCACGCGCATACTGATTGAGAGCTACGTGTGTGCGAGCGAGACGAGTAAATGCTTCCGTTGGAGTGTAAAGTTCAATACCTGTTGCTAGTGTTGCTCTGTCTGTGTGTCGACAGTGCCTGTTAAACAGGTTGCATGCTCGTTATATTTGAGGTTACATTATATCAAACTGTCTCGCTCTCACACTCTCTTCGTTTTCTCCGCTGTATCTTCTCGTTAACGAACCTTGCGTTCAATTTAATTCAATAATATCTTTGTTATTAGCGAAATATTAGAGGCACGCCCTAGGCAATAAAAAAGAATAGATTTCGCACAACTACTGAATCTTTGATTGTATTTCATCTGTACACATTTGATTAGAATATAAAACTGGTTTCTTGCGTTTCGCTTTCAGCTGATTTTGTGTTTATTATCCGCTTACACAGCTGAGCGGAAATATCGATTGAACTGTATTTATCAATATCCCAATAATTAAAATTGTTTGCTATAACTTGATTATATATTTTATATACAGTGGAACTTCCCTAAGTCGAATCACCATTATCCAAGAAAAAAGTTCGAGTTTTTTTTTTGTTTTTTAAAAGAAACTACAAATTTATTCATGTTAAACTGTATATCTTTTAATTAGTTTTTTTTTATCTTGTTGGGCTTACAAGCTTACCTTAAATTAAATTAGATTAAAAAAAATTCAAACACTTCAAATTACTCTTATTACTCTTACTCTTACTTTAACTTTTAAATTTTCTCTGATTCTTCAAGCTAAACAGAAAATCGAAAATAAGGATCTAATACTTATTATTATTTATTATTTTTTTTTTTTCATAAAATCATAATTTTTTGGCGATTTTTCGGAAAAATTTGACTTACAGAAGCAAGTGCAAATATTTTTGTTCGAGTTATGGAGAAATTCGACTTATGGAAGTTTGAGTTACGGAAGCAGAATTGAATGAAATTTGCTCTGTAAAGGCTATTTGCCTCTCGATTTTGTTCGAGTTAGAGAAAATTCGAGTTAGAGAAGTTCGAGTTAGGGAAGTTCGACTGTATATTATAAACATTCTTTCAAATCATAGCTAATTTATTATGCCTTAAAATAACAGACAAAACTTTACCAGTTCTGTGTTAACATCAACATTTAACATTTACTCTTTCAAGGATAAATTTGAGTATTTGAACTCTTTAGATATAATTTCCCTTTTTAAAAATGTATTATTCATATTTTCGTGTACGGTTTGTTTTTTGCCAATTCGGAGTTTCCACTTTGCACGTTTCGTGTTATTGATCAACACAAAATACACTTGCCCGATTCATTTGACATTGAACCAAATAGAGGCGAGTGTTCGTGAGATTATTTTGTGTATCCAACTAGTGTGCGTAGAGTGAATGTTTGTCTTACAATCTAGTAACAGATAGTTAAAGCTTATCGAGTAGTTTTGCCCAAAATCAGTACAATAGCAAAAGGTTTAAAATGCCCCCCCGTCGAAGCAAACAGTTTAAAAATCACAACAACATTTCGCAGCGATAACAAAATTCAAGCAGAAAAAATAGCTTGCTCATGCTTACTATTTGGTATAATGATTCGCGACTTGCACACGTAGACAACTCGTATTAGGAGTACTACGAGATTGGATGTACTGGACTATAAGTAACCCTAGGCAACCGACTTTACAATTCGCTCACTCAGCATGCGTTTACTCATATTGCTCGACTCGAGGTTTGTTTTGACTAGACTCATGATTATTTTGCGAGTTGTGTTCACTATCATATGGTATTCCATTTGATAACACTAGAATGGACATTGAAATCGACATCGAATATGAGACTTAGTAAATTCTACAATTATAACCATTTAGTCGGGTGAGGCGCTAATCGCAGCTCTTATGTATCTTTAAAAAGTAATATAACAAATTACAATTAATGAATAAAAAAACGATTTAGCTATTCATTATCTTTAATATATGTACACATGTATGTTCAGAATCCAATTTGTAGTTTTTATATTCTATTCTCTTATTATTTTATTTAAACTAGCGTTTTGGGCATTTATCAAAATATTTCTTATCACAATTTACTCAAACTCATAAAATTTTGATAAACATATTATAACGCGAAGTATAACTTAAATTTAATCTTAAGTTTATGTGTATTAGAATCATAGTAAATCCACAAACATTCTTAAGTCTGACTTTATCTGAGAGTAAATAAATGAGATTACAAGAAGACAAACAACAATAGATTAATGGCGAAAAAGTACATTTCAGTTCTAGGGCTAACTCAAATTTGAATTACATAGTTTCTTCTTACTAAAAGTGTTTAGATGTCCAGCTATACAATTTTTTTTTGGTATAACACTATTTAATCGAGATTGTCTTTATTGTATTGTGTTAACTTCCCGTCTATTTTTGTTTATTTATATACAGTTTACTTGCAATGTAAAATTATCCTCCCGTCTAATTCAGTTGCTAATCATAAAACAAATATTGTAATTTAGATATTTGAATTTAAACGCCTGCTGACGAGTTCTGAGTTCCCATTGGACCCATTGTGAACCCGATGGCGTCACACACCTTGCCAATTGTGACCTAAATAAATGATCAGTTGTTCCGCTGTTGCGACTTGTAATCACAGTTGTTGTTGTTGTTGTAACTCGATTGTGCGAGTACTTGATTGACCATAGAACACCTTTTTCAATTCCTAAACCATGGAAGACGACAAAACACTACGAAAAAAGAATGATTTGCATACGCGTCGTCGTTGACAACGTTGCTGTCACATGTTTAATATTTATTTTTTTGCCATTTGTTGACCACAGCAACAAGAACTAAATATTGCACCGCCATTTTCTATGCAAAATACAAACGCACCTAGTCGAAATACACACTCACACACACACTCACACACAACATTAGACATCAATAAAAACCTGCTCAGAATTCAAGGTGCAACGTCAACGTGTTTTTATGATTGACTGTTTGTTTGACAGCTCCCTACTTATTTCTGGGGCACAAAGAATCGATTGAGGTGATCTCAAAAAATATTGCAAAAATATTTAAAACAATCCGTTTATTGTATGTGTGTATGTATGTGCATCAACTCAAATACTATTGTAAAAAACTATGCAAATTACAAGAAAGCAAGAACATAATAAAAACCACGTGTTCGTCTAGCTCGAAAACTTTTACTTTAAATTTGTGAGGGCAGGTAAAAAAATATACATATGTAGCCAAATTTCTTAAGGAATACCGAAAATTTATTACACTTTACTATTGTTTTTAAATATAAATTGTAGATGGAATGAATTGTTCATATTTAAATGAAAGTTTTTTAAACATCAACCCATTTCTGAAGCAATAAAAATAGTATTTTCTGTGTGAATATTATTTTTTCTATCAGTTATTTTAATTAGTTTATTATTTATTTATTATAAAAAAATCGCCGTGATTCGATTTAAATTTTAGCTCAAACTTTACGAATTGAATTCACTTTGAGCTGGTGAATTTTAGTCCAATAAATAGATATTGCTTGATAAATACAAAGTAAAATTGATTAGATACCTTAAAATAACAAATGTTAACCAAAACCTGAATATATTAACTTATTAAATATTTAAATTTATGTTTTTTTTTTTGAGAAATAAGATTTCCACCAAGTTGCATTTGTACATCAACTCATTTTATCATCCTGATTAAGAATTTTCTTATCTTTAATGGCTTTAAATACCTCCTTTTATTATTTTCCATATTTTGTTTCGAAACTAATGTACTTTTTTAGAAAGAGTATACAAATAAGCATAAGAAAATGTATGTATTCAATTTTTGGGAGTCTTGACACTCGTGGACCTAAAGATACATAAAGAAAGATACGTAGGGTTAAAGAACAAAGAATGTAAACAATGCTTGTAAATAACTCAACATACTATTGAAATAGATTTCGCGTGGTCAAAAAGTCAATGGTCGCATTTTTGCTTACGCACGGTTAAACATTGCCAAAAGGCTGGTGATATTTTCATCATTATTTCATTTGAAATCGCTATCGTTATCAATTCATATCTCAATTGTTGCTGTGCAGAAAGTGATAATCGTTTGCAGTTTGCAATCGCTGATAACGAATCGGTTTGACGCATAAAAACTCTTGTGTGCAGGTGATTGAGCTGTTAGTTAACAGCGCGCTGTTAAGTCGAACAGACGAAGGTGAGCGACATTCTCGAGTTGCGTCAACCGTTAGACGACTACTGGCAATTAAAATGTACAAATAACAAAATTTAATTGAATTTGAGTTAAATTATTTTAATAGCAAGTGAAAACACGAGTGCTTTAATATACAAATAATAGTAGTATTTTAATAGACAAGGCGAAAGCAATTTAAAACGCATTACAGTGTCAATGTCAGAGTAACAGATATAGACTGTGCGAGTGAGAGAGTGCAAGCGTGTACCGTTAGAACAAGTGCGGAAGCTAGTTTGCCGTTAGGCGCCTCCGGTCGCATGCAAAATAGACTCCAAAGACTGTACTTGGGAGTTCTATTTTGTTTCTGGCTTACGTGGCATACATTAAGTGTGTGTGATCAAAGTGCCATATGCAAATCCGTGTTCTCTCTCTCCCTTCCTCCACTTAGTGCCCCTTCTGCTAAGTTCTCGCGCTCGTGCGTAAAGTGTATGCAAAACTTAAAAAAAAAGTACCACAATGTTTCGTTTTTTTTTAGGGTGTATATAACAATTAGACATTTGTGAAACTATAAAGCATATGATCGAAATAAAAAAACAGATCTCTGATTTGTATAATATAAATAAAATAATAATGAATTTGGGTGATGGTCAAGAAACAATTATATTATTAAGGCTTGTTCCGAATTTCACTTTCGATAGGATTTGTCGGAATTGAATTTCTTTAACCTGCTCTAAAACCATTTCGTTAATATTCAGCGGTTGATGAGTTGATGTGTTTAAGTCCGAAATAGCGAAACACAATCATTTTCAAACACTTAATCTAAATTCAAAGTGAATAAATGCATATCACTAAATGCTAAAAAGTAAAAAGTAAAAACAGAAACAGGCCTAATCGTTAAATATTAAAAGTAAACTGGTTTTATTATTATATTTTGTGAACCATACACAATTATATAATAATAAATAAGCAAAAATTAAAAAAAGACCAGATAAAGGAGTTTTTTATATGTTAATTTGTTTGGTCAAAACAATTACTTAACCAACTGTATGTAATATTTAGAGAGTGTATTACAGTAGCTCTAAATTACTTGACTAAATCTTTCCAACTTATTATTTGCTTTCAATTGCAGTCAGATCTTAAATCATGGCCAGTGAGCAGCTCCCCGTTGATGGAGCCGCAGCAGCAGCTGCCGCCGCTAGTGGAGATGAGCCCTTCCTGGGATTACTTGATGTGGCACTGCTGGCAGTGCTGATCGGCGGTGCGGCCTTTTATTTCCTGCGCAGTCGCAAGAAGGAGGAGGAACCCGTGCGCAGTTATTCCATACAGTAAGTAATCTGTTAGTGTTACTGTTAGTTAACATCTGTTAATAGTTCTCTCTTCCCTGAACAGACCCACCACAGTGAGCACCACGGCATCGACGGATAATTCGTTTATTAAGAAACTAAAAGCATCGGGTCGCAGTTTGGTTGTCTTCTACGGATCACAGACGGGCACTGGCGAGGAATTTGCCGGTCGTCTGGCCAAGGAGGGCATTCGCTATCGGCTTAAGGGCATGGTAGCTGATCCCGAGGAATGTGATATGGAGGAACTGCTGCAGCTGAAGGACATTGAGAACTCACTGGCGGTCTTCTGTTTGGCCACCTACGGCGAGGGTGATCCCACTGATAATGCCATGGAGTTTTACGAGTGGATTACCAACGGCGATGTCGATATGACGGGTCTCAATTATGCGGTAAGTGCATAGTTCTAACACAAATGTAACAAATAAGCCAACTGATAACTGTTATCAGTTATTTGAATCGTTTGGCCTTAGATTTGCCTTTTCGTCTGTTGCTGTTATCAAGCATTGGCTTGTTGATAGCAAACCATTATCTATTTTTGTGTTCCCCTGTCGGTTGTGTAATTAGCCCAGCGTTATTTTCGTCTGAGTATTTTATAAACAATCCAATATAAATAATAGATAATAGTACAAGATAAAACCGTTAGCGCTATATTTGTTGGGGAAATTCAATCTACTGTTGTTTATAAAGCAGGAAGCAAAATATGTCAACTGTTACGAATGTGCTCACTCAAGTCTGGAGGGCATTTATTATACGTAGATTAAAACTCACAATAGTAAATGAAAGCCAACATCGCTGTCTCGAATTTTGCACGTGTCCGATAATTGCTAGAAATAATTTGCCGAGAAAATTAATAGTTGACCGAGTAGACTTTTTCAACTAGAAACAACTTAATTATGTATTTAACTTGTTCTAATTATCCTAAATAGATTACTTTCAATAAATCATAACAACATATTGAGCCCACTTTTTGTATACTTAAGAGTTAACCGTTGAATTGAAGAAATATGTATTATATGGTTAATAACTTATTTTTTCTTTAATTTACAAATTACTAGGCAATAATAACAAACAAAACATATATTAGGTTTGTGACCACGGTTGCCACAATTGGCGTTTTTGCGCCAAAATTGGCTCCTTTTTGGTCAATTTTTTTCAATTTTATGTTTGTTTTTGGGCTTAATCAGATAATTTTGAACAAACAACACTTAAATTAAAAATGTTTGTTTTTAGTGACCTTTCTAATTTGTAAAAGTAAGTTTTAGTTAACCTCAAGTGACCTTTCTAATTTGTAAAAGTAAGTTTTAGTTAACCTCAAGTTAACTAAAACTTACATCTGAAACTTAAATTATTTTTGTGACGTCACAATTCGGCTAGTTGCTGTTAGTTAACAGCAAGGGCAATGTAAGAAACTGTAAAGCGACTATCAGATGTGCCGACCATGTCACACTGGTCACACTGTCACGTAACAGCTGTTATTAAAACGTGGACACGCAAATTCGCCGCAACATCTGTTGCGCAATATTGTTTACTGTTTTTGTAGTTGTTTTTGCTTTTGATGCGAAATGCTGATAATTACAATAATTCAAAACGCTGAATGAAAACATTGTCATGTGAAACACGCAACTGCGCCGGCTGCTGCGAAAAGGAAAACTGGTCAGAGTACTAATGATGAACACGTTTGCCGGCGCTAGCGTCGGCGTTGGCGTTGGCGTCGCCGTTGGCCTTGGCACGCGTCGATGTCAGTGGATGGGGCGCACTTTGATCTGTTTGTTAAATAATTTATGTAATAAAGCAACAAAACGCATAAATACAAAAGCCCAGCATGTGGTAATGGATCTTCATGTGCTTCATAATTGTCATAACAATTTTATTGTTTCTATTTGTTTTGCAGGTCTTTGGCCTGGGCAACAAAACCTACGAGCACTACAACAAAGTCGCCATCTACGTGGACAAGCGTCTGGAGGAACTGGGCGCCAATCGCGTCTTTGAGCTGGGACTGGGCGATGATGACGCCAAGTGAGTACAAATTGTTGTCACAACAATTACTTGACTGACTATACATATGTTATTTAACTACACCATGTAACAGACAGATTTTAATGTTTAATAATTTAACTTTTTCTTTTGCGCAAAAAATTTTCCAAAAAGCTCCTGAATAGTATTTTTTATGATTTTTTGAAAATTGCTGAAATTACTATTTTAGCCCTGTTTTACTACTTTTCTGCAATTTAAAAAAATCATAAAAAATACTAGCCAAGAGATTTTTGGAAACTATTATTTTGCAGCACTCTTAGAATGGTTTGAAAATTTTTTGTGCATCAAAATATATATATATTTTTTTTTAAATCAGGGATAAAAGTTGAAAAAGTAGACTTTCACAAAAATTGGAATTTTCCAATGGGTAATTAATGGGTTATGGAAATTTTTGCATCATTCAAACGGAATTTAAACGACCTTTCCAAATATATTTTTGTTTACAATGAAGACTTGACTTACCATAACTGTTGAAGCATAAAAAAGGTTGTACGCAATTAACAACTATTTTTTTAATGCATATTTAATTACACTAGCATTAAAATTTCAATTTAAATAGCATTTTTGAATAAAGTCAACTTCTTGAAAAAAATGTTAAAAAATTGTAAATGGTAATTTTTATGTTAATTGTTAATGTTATTAAAAAAGTTAACATTTATGTTTTTTTAAAACTTTTTCCAAAATTGACCTAGTTGAAAAATGCTAGTTAAATTGAAATGAACATAAAAGTTAATTTTGTTGCATAGTGTAATCAGAGAGAAACTTGTACTAATTTGAATAATATTTGCTAGCATCGAGGATGACTTCATCACGTGGAAGGATCGCTTCTGGCCCGCCGTCTGTGACCACTTCGGCATCGAGGGCAGCGGCGAGGAGGTGCTGATCCGCCAGTACCGCCTGCTGGAGCAGCCCGATGTGCAGCCGGATCGCATTTACACGGGTGAAATTGCCCGATTGCATTCAATGGAGAATCAGCGACCGCCGTTCGATGCCAAGAATCCCTTCCTGGCTCCCATTCGTGTCAACCGGGAGCTGCACAAGGGCGGCGGTCGCTCCTGTATGCACATTGAGCTGAACATTGAAGGCTCCAAGATGCGTTACGATGCCGGTGATCATGTGGCAATGTATCCCATCAACGACAAGTCGCTGGTGGAGAAACTTGGACAGTTGTGTACTGCTGATTTGGATACGGTGTTCTCGCTGATCAACACCGATACGGATAGCAGCAAGAAGCATCCGTTCCCCTGTCCCACCACGTATCGCACTGCCTTGACGCATTACTTGGAGATTACGGCCATACCGCGTACACACATCCTCAAGGAGTTGGCCGAGTACTGCACGGATGAGACGGACAAGCAGCTGCTGCGCAGCATGGCCTCACTGACGCCCGAGGGCAAGGAGAAGTACCAAAGCTGGATCCAGGATGCGTGCCGTAATGTGGTGCACATCTTGGAGGACATCAAGTCCTGCAAGCCGCCATTGGATCATGTCTGCGAGCTGTTGCCACGTCTGCAGCCACGTTACTATTCCATTTCATCGTCCGCCAAACTGCATCCGACGGATGTCCATGTAACGGCTGTGCTCGTTGAATATAAGACGCCCACGGGTCGTGTCAACAAGGGCGTGGCCACCACCTATCTCAAGCACAAGCAACCCCAGGCGGGCGCTGAGGAGGTCAAGGTTCCTGTCTTCATACGCAAATCGCAATTCCGTTTGCCCACAAAGCCAGAGACGCCCATCATAATGGTGGGACCGGGCACGGGTCTGGCACCCTTCCGCGGCTTCATCCAGGAGCGTCAGCATCTGCGGGATGAGGGCAAAACGGTGGGTGAATCTGTGCTTTACTTTGGCTGCCGCAAGAGCAGCGAAGATTACATCTACGAGTCCGAGCTGGCCGAGTGGGTCAAGAAGGGCACGCTCAACCTGAAGGCGGCATTCTCCCGCGATCAGGAGAAGAAGATTTACGTGCAGCATTTGCTGGAACAGGACGCGGACCTGATATGGGATGTGATTGGCGAGAAGAAGGGACACTTTTACATATGCGGGTGAGTACAAAGAAAACATTCGATCTTTTTCTAAATTTAATAATGTGTCCATCTTTTCGCAGTGATGCCAAAAACATGGCCGTGGATGTTAGAAATATTCTGACGAAAATTCTGTCCACAAAGGGCAATATGAGCGAGCCGGATGCCGTTCAGTATCTGAAGAAGATGGAGGCCCAGAAGCGCTACTCAGCCGATGTCTGGAGCTAATCAGCTTCAATCCATCGCTTCTCGCCTCTCCCTCAACCCTCACTCACGGCATGAGTCAAGTCGCGGAACAAAGGAAAACACAGCAATGAATAACTAGAAGCCGCACATTTAGTTAATTAAGCTATATAAATTAATTATATAAAGTCGGTTTGGGAACTTCAGCTGCGGTTCAACAAACAGAATATGCCTAATTCTAGTGTTAAATTTGATGATTATAAATATACATAGATGCATATGTATAATGATGCCTTTAATTAATGTTGTGAGTTAAACAAATAATTGATGTGAGCTATTGATATTGATGATTGTAATAATTGTAAGTAGTTATTTTTTTGTACGTATGGCAAATTGATTTGAAATGCTTTTTACGCAGCATTGTTGAATTAAAATTGCGAATTTTCTATGGTGATTTCAGAAGCAAATGAAACAGTTTGTGCAATTTTAAACAACATGAAATTGTATTTTATCTAAATGAGAACAAATAAATTAAATGTGAAATATTTTACAATAAATATAATTGACCAAAAAAGCATTTTGAAACACATATATATTATATTGAAGTCAAGGAAAGAATTTTTGCGTCACTCTTCAGTCGATTTAATGACGACTGGTGGTGTTGATGGTGTTTTCTTCTTCCTTTGTCGCAGTTTTCTAGCTAAGGCCTAGCTCTGCCTTGTGGGCAATTTTCATTTCCTCTAGCAAACCCAGCTTCTGAGGATGTTCCTTCTTCGCAATCCAGGTAAAATTTTAAGTTGAAAAATGTTAATGGACAACGCACTAATAAAACAATATATGTATGTATGTACACTTTACTTTGATGTGCTTGAGGAAACTTCCCGTAATTTCGAACAGAGCCGTTTAATAACAGTCGTGGTGGTTTTGGAGCGCAGTGCACGCATTCTACGTTTACTATTTCGTCGTGCCTTGATCGTAATTTGAACATCCTTCCCCGGACACAAAACCCAGTGGACCAAGCAACGGACGGTCAAACAACGTGCGGCGATCGAACCTCCGCCAAACATGCATTGTCGAGTCAAAATGTGGGCCAAAAACGGATAATATTCGAGAGAATGCAAAGTTGTACACGTTCGAGATCCACAAAAAATATAATTAAAGTTCTGAAAATGATACGTTTCCGTGCATCCGTTTTTGAGACTTTTGCTGCCACAAACTGAGCGACAGATCTTCTATTACTTCAGATCTGAAAACGGACGATTTGCACGTTCGAAAGTAAACTATCATAAATGAAATTTTGGTCCGCTGGGGGAATGCACGGCAGTGGAAAATGTCACATTTTGATGGCGCGCGTGTTGTGTGGTGTTGTGTGTGTGTGTGTGTGTGCTTGGGTCGGAAAATATAACGGTAAAAGCAAAATGGCAGCCAAAAAAAAAAAGGTGGCAGCCTTGGCAGAAGGTTCAAATTGACCGAATTTAACTCTTTTCAGAAAAAGAGTTAAATATTTACATTTTATTTTTTTCACAATAAATATTGAAGCTAGAGCTTTGAAACTTTCACAGGAGGATTTCTTATATTTTTTTTAATTTTTATAATTTTTTTTTAGAATATTTTACTAATTTGTTAATTTCTTCACAACGCAAAGGCTGACGTTTCCCAATCCAATTTTAGAATTAACTTTATGAATTTACAAAACTTTTTACGTTCTTGCTTTTTTCAATTCGCACTTACAAATTTTTTAATAATTTTTTTAAAATTAATAAATTTTATTAGAGAAATGACATGGGACCAATTTTCTATCGATGTTTTTTTCCAGATTGAGTCTATCCGTTGGTTGCCCCCTTGTTTTTTTTGGGTCAATCAACAACCGCAAGTCCGGCAACGCTGTAAAAGCTTCACTGCTTGCAACGGTAAATGTGCGAACCAGGGCATAAAAAGTGTGTGAAAAGTGCGCGTAATTCTATAAAAACGTTTATTTATATTTATGTGTGCTGTTTTTTTTAACTATGCTAGTGCAATAACCATAAACTAGGCCAAGGACACCTGTTCAGGTGAGTGCTGTCGACCTTTTCATGCCGTCTATTTCAATTTAATCCAATACACCCGCACGCTCAAAGTGCGGCAGGGCGTAGCGCAGTGTTTCAGTTACGCGGGAGGAGGTGAATTGTTGCTCCACCTTCTGCCTGGCAAAGTCGGCGTCGCGGAAGTTCTCCAGATTGTTGTCCGTCGTCTGTGCCTTGTCCTGGCTGACGGTGGGCAGGATGGCGTAGGCGGCAAAGAAGCCGTACTTCTCCCTGCGATGCACCTCGGCCAGCAGCTGATCGTAGCTGGGCACTGGGACGCCCATGTCCAGTTGGAGCAGCGTGTGCGCCAGTCGATTGTGGTAGATCTTGAGCAGCTGTGGACGCTTGTGCTTGAGCACATCCAAGCTGAGGCTGGTGTAGAAAAAGTAGTTGAGGTCGATGCCCGGACTGCCCCAGATGCTCAGCTGAAAGTCGATGAAGATCAGATCCTGCGGCTGCTGCGACTTGTCGTACTTGAACAGCATGTTGTTCACCCACAGATCACCATGATTCAGCACCTTGATTTCCTTATCCAGCGGCGCCTGTGCCCGCACCAAATTCGAACGATGATGCTCCATATATTTGCCGATTTTACTCGCAATCCGCTCAAAGCCGGGCCAGCTGCTGACCAACTTGTGCAGCTGGTGTCCATTGCCACTAAAGAAACGTAATATTAGGCCGTCGTCCTTGGCCAGACCCTGAGGCGACAGCATGCCATCGCCATAGGCGTCAAAGATATCCGAATCCTGAATCATCGCATTGACTGTGAGTTTATTCTATTCAAAGATTTTAAATGTTTCTTCTATCTTACCAACATGGCCAGCACCATGGACGTTGCATGAAATTCCGCCAAGCGTTCCATGACCAGGCGACAATGTGTCTCATTTAGACCCGCTTCGCGTGAGGCCATCACATAGCCCAGTTGGCCGAGATCCTCGAACACGAGCGCTTTCTCCGGCGCCTTTAGGCAATGATAGAGTCTGGAAATGGGCAGTTGATATGTCATTTATTGCAGAGTCACAGACCCCATAAAGTTATAGTACATATATATTCTTGATCGGGATGAAAGACAAGTTGATAAAGCCATGGGCTGATTTTCTTTTAATCTCACTGCTTAAAAGCTATTTTCAAGTATATCATATAGCTGCCATTGGAACGATGGGTTGAAATTTACCTTAAGTTTAAAAAAAACTTTGTTTTTTTGCCTAGAATTATAACGATACAGTTATCGGAAGTACCGGTTTAGTACATTTTTCAAAAAATTATATGTTATTTTCTTTAACATGTGAATGGAAATTCATGATTTCGTTTTAAATTAAAAAAATATTTCCCCAAAAAATTAATGTTGGGTTTTTCTCGATAAAATACATACAGTTTGTGACGGCAAAAAATATTTTTCAAAAATTTCTTCGCTAGTATTTTTTATGATTTTTTTTAATTTTCTAAAAACTGCTATTTATCCCCACTTTTCCACTTTCCACTCTTAGAATTGTTTGAAAATTTTTTAGCACCAAAATAATTTTTGTGAGAGACCAATGAAATAAGTTGAAAAAGTAGACTTTTGCAAAAATTCAAAGTTTTCAATGGATACTTAATGGGTTAAGAGAAGATTTGCATTATTCAAACGAAATTTAAATGACATTTCCAAAAGTATATAAGATATTAAATTCTTATATAAAGTCAAAATATACAATTTTTTTGAGTGGGTAAAGTGGTTCTTGACAAACTGTATGAATAAATGTTTTTTTTACCTTTATTTTAGATTGTATTTTTGTACCGGTACGTACTGATACTGAACGAGAACCTTTTACCGACATGCATAGTTCCTAAGGGAACCTGATATTTTGAGACAAATCTGAAAGATCATGCAGGTTATCGAATTTGAACTTTTGTGCAAAAAACTTTGGTATTTTAAGCGATGTTTTAAACATATTTTATAGATTGTTAAGTATGAAAAACTTAGTTTTTGTTTAGATTAAAATATAGTTTTATGACTATACACTCACTTGGGTCCAAAGCGTCGTTTGCATTTCATGAGCAGCTCCAGACGTGGCAGCACCTCATAGTAGGTGATCTTCTCCTTTAAATACACCTGCAAATCCTCAATGAACTCCACAGACTCAATGTGCGGTATACTTTTTACAATGACTGCCATTTTCTGCTCCTGCTGCGAATCTTTGGTGTCATTTTGCGTCTTGTATCTCATTTGAGCCCTATAGATTTGACTGCAATAGTTTTCACCCGTGCTGCTGCCCATGCTGCAATAGATGCCGATCAGTTGAATCCGTGAAGTGCGTAATGCCGTCTCCAGCACTTCCTCGAAGAAGGCAACATTCAGATGCTTTGGCGGCGATGCCTCCAGCTCCTGACCGTATACAATGCTGCACATATTGTGATCTCAACTCGTTTGAAATGCGTCAACGTTGCGTTGCCCGTTTTATAGTATGAGATAACCAGGGAGAGAGAGAGAGAGCATTGCGGTTTTGATTGAACGTAATTAATCTTTAAATAAATATATACTTATATATTTGTATACATAAAGTTGAGACAATGACACGCGACCTTTTTTTTAAAACACACATGGAATACTTTAAACCAGTTATTTAATTTTCTCGACGTTGTTTTACATCTCATTATAAGTATAGACGAGTAGCATCGACTTGTTAATTTGATGGACAGCCCGAGACTCTGAAATTATCCTATCAAGGCCCACCCAGTTTTCAGATTATGCCAACTACTATTGTTTAGCACTCTCTACTTATTTGCTATTCAACCAGCTTTCCAATTAGCGATGTGTGCTTGAGATAAGATAATTCTCAGCCATATTTTCGCTCATTTCCCACTCTCTATCTGTCTCTCTTTCTGTTTGCTTTGCTTTATAATTTCATATTGAATCTAATACGTAGTTTAGGCTTTCATTACATCCTCTCTCTTTCTCCCAGTTTGTTCTCTATCTGTCTGCCTATTTTTATAACTATTTCAAGTGTATTAGATTTTCGGCTTTTGTTTCTTAAACATTTTCATTAATTATCGCTTATTATCTAGATTTCTCTGTTTTTTTTTATTCAACACCCAAACTCAAATTTTGTTGCCTTAATTGTACTTAAATAATTATTTATAATTATTATTTTTTTATATTAGATTTCTCACGCCATATGTGAGCAGACAGCATGTTTATAATTTATGTCTCAAAAAAAATTAAAAATACAGGGTGTTTAAAATAAATTTAAAGTTTTAATTAAAGTGCAAAAGTTTCGAAAAATACTGTATTATCGACTTGCTCAAATATTCGGCAAAATAAATCTCTTTTTGAGTATAACTCTTCGCAGACCGTGAACAATTGACAATTAAATACAATTGACTTTATCAGTAAAAAACTGGTTATCTAACTTGATTGCCATAAACTGTCGAAGTTTTATCAATGCACTTGGGACGCCCTATGCGGAAGTCAATTTAAGAGGTGGAGATTTATATAATTCACTTCAATTAATTAATCAGACAGGGCAAAAGTTATTTAAATTAGATCAGCTACTATTGATTAGCGATTAATATTGATTCACAACTTATGAATTAAAGCTCAGAGATGCCTCCTGTTGTTGATAACCTACGAGGGTCGACTGATAAGTGATTATAAGTTTATTTTAAACTTTTAGAAAATTACCCACTATCAAAAATGTAAAAGTTTGCTATCGGACGAATAGCTTGATCGTAACTGATCCTTTTTTTCAAACGACTTACTCAAATGTCTTAAATTTCTGATTCAAGTAAAATAGTGATTTCTGATTGAAAATTCTGAAATGCCCAAATTTACAACTTGGCTAAAAGGTTTGAACTAAAAAAAAGTGAATTCTTTCAGTATCCTGATTTATGCCTTTGTGGCTAACATTTATTTAACTCGACGAAAACAGACTTTACTCAAATGGAAAGTTTATTGTGAATAGAATGCCTTTGAAGACCTTGAATAATCTTTTTATTTGAAAAGCTTGAGGACCGCTATTTAAATCAAATCACTCTAAAAGATAATGTTGAAAAGTAAATTAATATGTTTGAAATATTCGCTTTGCTAATTCTGGTTTGACAATTATGGTTAGATTTCTAGAGACCAATTATTTGCTTACTTCAATATGTATGTTATTTGATGACCATGACATTCAACTCATTCATTATTGCTCAGGCGTTAAGTCTTGAAATGACAAAACGACATTTAATTAATTGGGGGCAATTTAAGTGCTGCACATTTTATTCTATTTGAATTGAAAAACTCGCACATGCAACCGTTACAATAGTAGTAATAAAATGCAATTGTTACTTGAGGCAACTGTTCAATCGAAGAGTTGCAAGTCATCTAAACGCTTCAACGTGCACTTGAGGCTCTCCAGAGTGCGTGTATTGCCCTCGAACATGAGCTGCACCTTCTGTCTGGCGAACTCCTCGTCGTGAAAGTTCTTCAACGAGTTGTCCTCCGAATCGATCCCAATCATGCTCATCAGCGGAAAGAAACCAAAGGCCACAAAGAAGCCATAGGCTTCCCGAGCGCGTATCTCCGCCATGATCTCATCGTGTGTGGGCAGAGGTTTGCTCCAGGGCAGCTGCTTCAGGCAATCCACCAGAGCATCGTGGTAAGCATCAATTAGCTGCTGACGTTGGGTCTTCAACACACCCAGCTCGAGGCTGGTATTCAGGAAATAGTTAATGTCAAAGCCCAAACTGCCGTAGAAGCACAACTGAAAGTCAATCTGGAAAGGACTCGAGTGAGCTGAGACATCATGAAACACTCTGCTTTAATTACTTACAATCTTCACCTGCTGCACCTGATACTGCTCGTCGTACTTGAAGAATATATTGTTCACCCAGAGATCTCCATGGTTGAGCACATTAAACGCTCCACGCAGTGGATAAACTGACTTCAGGACACGCTCCGTGAAATGCTCGTGGTATCGATAGAGTTTTCTAGTTATAGATCCAAATCCCTCACAATCGTTAATCAAGGCCGCCAATTTAAGCAATTGAGTGCCAAAGAGCAGCTTGAAAGGCTCCGATTTGATGGCATCCATGTGCAGCAATCCAAATGGATAGCGATCTATGATCGTCTCAGGCTCGTGCTCTGCCATAACCATGGTCAAAGCGTGGTACTGGGCCAATTTGCGCATCACTAGCGTCGCATGGGCCGCGTCCAGGCCAAGTTGGCGACATTTCAGCTGATAGCCCTCACAGCACAGATCCTCAAAGATTAGGGTCTGCTCTGGCTGCGTGGTTGAGTAAAAGTGTCTGTGTCCATAAAATTCAAACTATTATTTGAAACTCTTTAACACGTTGCAACTAACACTTATATTGGGTTTAAATTTATTTTTTACTGAATTGTAGTTTTGCGGATCTTTACGTCCATTTAATTTTTAATTATTATTCTTATTATTATTTATCATTTTGAAATTAATTAAATTTAAATTTAACTCCTTTATTATTTATTATAATTAATACTTTTCAAGTCTGCAAAACCAGCAAAGTTTTTGTAAAGCTTCGGTTTATAGATCAGGTCTAAGGTTTGGTTCGCGCACCGGTTTATATGTATACCCCTGAACCTAAGGTTTCGGTTCGAGTCTTGGTTAATTCAATGCAAGACAAGTATTTTTTATTTTCATTCTTTCTTAATCTTTTGTAATAAATTAAATATTTTAATTAAAAAAGTGAAAATGTCAATAATCAAATTAATTTCATGATTTAAATATGACTTTTGTCATATTTAAATTTATATTGTGATATTTATTTGAAGAATTGAAACCCTTTTTCAACATTTGAAAAGCTTGAAATGTCCATAAGCCTTTTTTCGAACGGAATATTTTATTTAAAAAAGAAGTTTGCGGTTTGCAGCCTTGATAATTTAAAATAATATTTTAAGTTTTAATTTTAATTTAATAGATTTTTTGTCGACTGCTCTTAGTCGACGTAAAATAAAAAAAATAAATAATATAGAATCGTATGGAACTCCCAGTTTCTCTCAGCCTAAAAAAAGATTCCCAAAATTACTTACTTGGCACCCAAGGTCCAGGGTTCTTCATTGCTATTTGCCCGCCACATGAGCGCCTCCAGCTTCGGTTTGATGTGCATGTAGAAGACACTCTCCTTGTTGTAAATGTGAAGGCGTGCCAGAATGGCCTGCTTCTCGGCCGGCATACACTTGACAATCAGTGGGCACTCGACCAGTTCCTTTTCTGCCGTCTGGTACTTGATATGGGCCCGATAGATGTTACTGCAATAGTTCTCGCCGCCACGCGTCAGATCGGTCAGCTGGACGTCCAGCACCTTGAGATCCTGCTGCTGCAGGCCATGCTCCAGGACGCGTCTAAAAAACTGCGATGTCAAATAAAGCGGCAGCGCCTCCGTTGTACCCGACATTATCTTTCACTCTGAATCTGCTCGGCGCCAGAACTGTTCTCTTTATATATGGCAAATCAAAGTGACCTATGGTTTGTTTTTAATTGACCCTAATGGAAGATCTTTGGGTGCAGCTTGATTGGCTTAATAGAAATGCATTCCATGACTTGTCGTTTGATTTTGGATTAGCGGTTACAGCTTTTGATGCACTCTATTTCAAACTATTTCAATACAGGATTGATAGAGTTGCCCTCCATCCAGTTTTTCCTATTTATAATCAAGCAAATGTCTTTATTTTATTGCTCAAGCAATCTAGAGATCAGATAATAATAATTCTTGGACAATCTTTTAGTTTTGGCTCAGCAAAATAAAGTAATCTTTTTATACAGAAAAAAGACGTACATTATCAGGTGAGCTACGGAAATCACAAGTGAACTAGAATTCAGCTGAAAGCTTTTCCGCGTGGAAACTTCAGCAGTGCCACAGAACTTCGAGTGTTTTAATTTTTTTGTTGACATTTTTACCAAACTTTTCGAACTAGGCTGCTAAGGGTTGACAGCTTCTCAGATTAAATTTTCCAATCAACTTTTTTAAGTTTATCATTGAATTCTTTATTCTGACTAAAAAATGTGATATTATTCTCATGGCATCTGACGCCAGCGTATTGAGCGCTGATTTCGTTTCGCTCAAAGTTTTTTCAGGGGATTAGTCTGTGTAGTGGAATGAAATAGAATATATCTTAACGAGATTCAGTTGAACTTTATACAGTTCTGTGTGATAATCGTATCTATGACTGTTTAGCTAGGTAGTTATGGATGTTGTATATGTCGCTTAAGGACTTAAAACAGCCATAACCACCTTAATTCTTATCTGATGCTAATGCGATTAAGTAAGATAATTTATATTATTAAAAGAGTACGTTTACTACCAAAAAAGTCAATCTATCTTGGCGCTTTGCAGTGTGAAAACATTTAAAAATATCTAAAATATATTTTAAATTTTTGCTATAAATATGCCTCCCAATACAAAATCTACTTTATTGATTGAAAAACCACTTCTATATTAGATCGTTTTAATTGAACTCAGGTCTATAAAAAGCTGAAATATGTATGACATAAGAATTAGCTCTCGCAATGCAGCTGGTCGGTTTCTGTGTCTTCCTCAGACGTCGTCACTTCGCATAAATGTCGATGAACCTGTTGCCTACTGGCAAAGCATCAGTTTAGTAATCGTTAAAGACGCCCAGATCATCGGCTCGTTTAAGGGCCCATTTGTGATAATCATTGAGGAACTTTTGCGAGAAGATTGCATCCATTTTTTTGGCTTTAAAACTCTCATCGCTCATGTTCTCAATGCTATTGTCATGGGAAAGTTCCTTGGGCATCGTAACCATGGGCAGGAATGCGAATAGGGCGAATATTCCATAAATCTCACGGCTGCGCAGTTCCCAAAGCAAATCCTCATAGCTGGGAATCTGTTCGAAGCGTGCGTACTCCAAGGCCTCCTTAAATGCCTTATAGTAGACCTTGATTAGCTCCTCGCGTCGCTGTTGCAGCAATTCCAACTTGACGCTGGTGTTCAGAAAGAAGTTCAGGTCACAGGCGGGACTGCCATAGAAGGACAGCTGAAAGTCCACAAAGATGGCCCGAGTTGGCACATCTGGCTGGGATTCATTCTCGTAGGCATACATAAAGTTGTTGGTCCACATATCGCCATGATTGAGAACCACATAGCGATCATTTGGCTTGGGTTTAGAAGCCAATAAGCAAGTGCTCCTAAAGTTATCTGAGAATCGCTGCAGGTCTTTCGTAATCTTCTCATAGCCTTTCCAATTGCCAGTGGCATTAATGAGGCCCTTAAGGAAACCGTTGAACATATTCTCAAAGGTATCGCTTCTCATCAAAGTAGCTTCACTGAGCATTCCACGTTGATATTGCTGGACTATGGCCGGATCCTGCAAATTATGGCAAGTTATTTTGTGTTTCTCTAGGGATTTAATTTCAATTTGTTTGTTACCTTCTTCGCGAGCACCATGGAGGTGGCATGTAGCTTTCCCAGCTGCTGCAGTATCAACGAGGCGTGCGCCCAATCCAGGCCTGACTCGCGAGAGGCCGTTCTAAAGCCCTCAACTTTCAGATCGTGAAACACAATCGTCTGCACGGGCGTCTTCACGGAATGATAGTATCTATAATGACATCATTTAACTTCGTCTTTCTTTCTTTAAAAAATTAGTAAAAGGGTATATTGTATTCGTTGCAATGTATGCGGCAAAATTAATGTTTTCACGAATAAATTACGGATAATTAACGGAAAATTATCCATCCCTTAAAAGTTGTTTTTTTTTTAAAGTGTTAAGATATTAAGTTTTTTTTTTATAATTAACGTTAAGTAATATTGAGATTTAGAAGAATGCTCAAAAGATTGAATAAATAGAAGGGTGGTAATGACTGATTAAATTTTTTAAGCAATGTGTGTGTTTTAAGTATGCAATAAAAATATTTTATGTATTTAAATAATTTACTTGGCACCGAATCTACTGCCATTGCTCAGAATATCCAAGCGTGGCAATACATCTGTATAGGTCTGCTTCTCCTTAATGAACACACTAACATCCTCCAGGAACTGTGTATCCTCCGAGATGGGAATTGTTTTCACAATAAGCGACAATTTCTCCCTTTTCGCTGACTCTTTGCCATCAGTCCAGCGTGCAAAGTTCAAGAGCACACGATAGATCGCTGAGCAATAATTATCTCCCGGATTGCTGCCCCATTCAAAGTTGATATCGTAGAGCGTTACTTTTGTTTCTCGCAAACCCTCCTCCAAGGTATTCACAAAGAAATCTGCGCTTAGATATTCCGGCACAGATATATTTTGTTCATTCTTTATAATCACCATTTTGCTAATATTTTTTTTTTATTTTTTGTTTTATTTCAAAAATTACTAATTCTACTTTGGGAACTGGCCGGCGTCACGCGACGATCATTTTCCGCTTACAACTGCTAGAATTAATGTCAGAGACCTGCTATTATATATTCCTACTACCTTGTTGGGGGAAAGTTTTGTGAATTATGTCGCGGTTTCGACGACATTCCGGCTCTCTCTATTCTCTTTTTCACTGTCAGTGTCATCGTTAACACAAAAACAATAAAAGGCTTTATCAGTGCACAGTGAACCAAATGTAAATGTTATATTCTGAAAACTAAAAAAAAAGTTAAATGTAGCAAGTTATTTTTTGTTTTTAATATTCTTATTCAACAATTTTTTAAGTTAAATATAGTATATATATATTGTTTGTTTTTTCCAATTGAATAGGTATTGGAATCTTCACGCAATTAGTTATTAAAATTAAAATTTGTAAATACGTTTTAGTAACATTGAAAATAAATAAATAAATATCTATTTAAAATGTTTACAAATTTTAATATGAAAAAAAAGAGTTAAATGATTGACTCAACTAAAATTAGTGTTAAACCACTGTAAATAATTGACGTCACAATATAGTTTAAAAGTCTCTCAAATGAGTTGAGATTTTTGTTTGTTTTAAATTTGCTTAGACATCATCATTTTATGGCTTTGCGAAAGGTTTTACAACATTTATTTAAAAGTAATATCCCCTTCTTTAAGTATATTATTAGCTAAGTTGCTGGATCACCGCTTTTCCAGGGGTCAATAAATGTATATACTTATCAGATTCATAACTGAGCGCAATGGTGTGATTAGCAACTAAGTGATATTTACTATTTTACAAGTGTGTTTATATAAAATTATAAATGTGAGATACGCACACCAGAAACTCATTAAGTTTTATATATGTATGTATAAATATTTCACGACAGAGAGACAGAGAGTGTTGAGATAGTAGTTTGTCAAGCGCGTGTTGAAGCACAAATAGCATCTATGGGCAAAATGTTAAGTTTCTTATCTGAGCGCTAAATGCATTATAAAATTAGGTGATAAAAAATATGGCTTGATAATACTGTTATCTATTATGAACACATATGTTTGTGACAGTGACTGAGGGCAGTACCAGCTGTAACGTCTAGTGATTTCAAAATCAAAGCACTTTTATTTATTGATTAGATTTACATACTATACTAAGCATAGTATTACATTTTCGAGAAAATGAATACATTTAAATTCAATTAATTGAAGTTCTTATTCTCTTTTACAACCTAAATAACATCAGACTTTTTTGTTGAGTATCTCAGCTGAGTATAAATATAACTACAATACTATAGCTGAAAGTCCTGACTTATGCAAGGCTTTTATTTGGGTCGTGTAAATTCTGTTTTTGTTGTCTACTTATTCTTTCACAGGATAATTAAGGAATTCACATTAACTCTTATTTAAATGTCTTACTTTCCATTTTTCTCTTTAGTTTTTCAGTTAGGCCACGCTTTGTGAAGGAACTAAGTCAAGTCATTAACCGGTGAATCCTGCCATATGTATGTATAAGCAACCAACAGATGGGACATACACCCTATTTTTCCGTTTGGGTAATTTCTGGTTTCGTTCTTTGCTCGTTAACCCGCAATTCGTTTCCCCGTCTTTTTCTAGGTTTCGTTCTCTGCTAAATTGTTTAGATATATTAGGACTTTTCTTCCTAACCCATGACATTCTCATTCACCCTTATTTAAGTTCCTTTCGGAGTAATGTAGCAGGACATGTGCTAAAAAGTGGACTTTCTTGCTTACAGGGATAATAAGGATATTCGAGTCTTAAAATATGGGTATTTGGGACATTTAATATGTATAAATAAGTTGAGTCAAATAAATAAATGAACATTTAGTGTTGCCAGACTCAAGTGAAACCGCTTCGTTGGCTGGCAACGCTGCAATTTTGATATAATATTAACATTAAAGTAAAGTTTGTAATAAATATTCTTCACAGGCAGTTGAAACTGACAGTAAATATAATTCAAGTTGTCCTGCAGTTGTTAAATTTAACATGTTTATTTTAAAACGGAACTGAGAGTTAATTATTCTCTCATTTTCTTTCCTACTTAACTTTAACTTCTTTTTATTTGCACATAGGACATTTTTGAAAAAAGAAAAGTATAGAAAAAAGACACACACAACTTGTGGAGAGCGTTGCCCACTCTGTCAATTATTGCATTTTTTACTGCGCCTTGCGATACGCATCACCAGTTGCTTTTTTGCCTGGGACTATATATAGTCCAGGGGAGGCAGAGAGCGAGAGCGAGAGACAGTGAAGGTAAAGAGAAGAGCGTGGAAATTGAAAGGCCAGTTTGCCATGTTTGGCGCTTTGCCTTTGAGTTGCCATCGGTCATACACATACACATACACATGCTAGCACTCACACACTCACACTCTCACATACACACACAATTGTGCATGTCACGTGCTTTTGCAGTTCATGACGGCTTAATTAACTTGCGTGTTAGTTTTTCTTTATTTTTCATGTGTTTCGTTTGATGCTTTCGAGATTTTTGCAGTGCTTGCAACTGACTTTTCGTTAGTTTTTCAGGTTTTTCTGTTGGCAAATGCTAAAAAAATACACAGCATACATTTTGCATTACACGTTAAACGGAATGCATTAATAAACAACAGCGTTTGAATGCGCGATTGCACACAAATTAGTGACCAAAGCCACGGTTGTCTGGCCACGCTTCACCCTCTTCCCCTCCACAACCCCTAACCACACGAGACTGTCACCTTCCCCCCCTTGAGCCTCTGAACAGCTCTGATGTATGCGATTTTAATCGTACGCTCAGACACAAACATGATGCGAACCCAAAATCCATGGAAACCAACCTCCCCTTGTGGGGGACAAAATATAATGGAAGTTGCCGTTTTTGGATGAGGGCGAGATGCGGATGGCCAAAAGTAGACACAACAACCGAATCGGGAGGCAGACAGAACAGAACAGAACAGAACTGAATAAATGACCATAATCAAACACTTTACGCCTGAAAGCATGCATTCTGCACTCGCCGCCTGCTACTATTAAAGAAAGCAGCTCTGCCTAAGCTCCATGCTTCCTGCATCTTGCTTCTCTGTTTTCGGCTCTTGCTCCTGGTAATATTCCGATTCAAGCTACCCTCTTCCTATCCCTATCTGTGTGCATCAAAGTAGCTGTCGCCGGTGGCCAAATTTAATTAGTACCCTTCAATGGACTCCCTACTTTGTTGGACAAAGCTTTCTACAGGGTATTTGCCTTTTTTTATTGACTTTGACTGTCTGAGAGCAGCGAAGAAAGTAAAGGGAGAAGAACTTTACTAATGTTAATGTAGGCTTATGGGATTAATCATAGAGTCTTAGACAGAATGCAGAAGAAAAATTAAATACTTTTATTGTAAATAGGTTATGAATACATTTTATTTTACTATATATTGTTTATTGTAAAAGTATTTTTAAGTTAAAAATAAACTCTTTTTCACCAACCATTCTTGTTGTTTATATGAGAATTTTAGCTGAGTCGAGGTCTGACTAGTTTAGATCAGCTTTACAGCTATTTTGTCACTTTTGCGACTTAGAATTCTCAATAGGTTCTAGCGTCTCAAAGATGACGTCTCTTGAAACAGCTGCAAGTTTTCTGTGTGTTGTGTTTTGTTGATATAGTGTTTTATGGACATTAATCAGACCATTTTATTTTGCATTTAATTAGTATGTGTTTTATTTTAATAATGAAAATATTGTTTTTTTTATTTATCACTTATTTATATTTATTAAAAAGCGGTGAGGAATCGATTATTATTGGTATTGTTTATATTTCAATTATCAAAATATTCTTAGCGCATTACTTAACGAAATCAAACAAATAAAATGTCTCGCTTCAACAATAACTGCAGAGAAAAAAACACAGATTTTAAGGTTCCTTAATGTGAATGACAATTTTTAAGTGTTGAGACTTCTGCTCTATAGAGCATGCTGTGTCCATTGCATAGAATTCGGTTTGGATTTTCTTTCTTCTTGCTTGGCCACTGTTAAATTAAACTTCATTTGCACGTAGCACGTGGGTTGCCTACTGCAGACTGCAGACAACATTCTAACGCCTACCCCTGACCGCCTGCCGGTTGCCCTTTAATCACAGTTGGCGCAAATCAAACACAAACAAATGACATTATCATGGGGGCGGTGGTGCGTTTATAGGCGTGATAAGGGGGGTGGATGGGAGGCGGGAGTGTTTTCAGTTGTCTGTTGGCGGTTGCAAAAACTGTTGCATACCATTGGGCGGCGACGGCGTTAGGCAGTCGAATGCCTTGCATACTTTTTAGCTGCGTGGCCGAGCGCATGAATAATTGATTTCCATTGCCCAAAAGTCGCGCGATCTCCCTTTCCCCCATTCGATATAGCGAATGCACACAGAGTCTCATGCTGCTGTCGTCTCGCATTCATTTGTCAGAAAAGAGCGTCAGTTTATTTGTCAGTCTCTCTGTCTGTCTATCTGTCTGTGTGTTTGTTTGTTTGTTTGTTGGTTGGATGGATGGGTTGGTTGGTCGTGTTGTTTATTTGTTTGTCGCTGTCGTCGCATGCAACATATTTTCGCTGGGGCCTGGCATAATTCGCCAGTCCTCCTTCTCTCTCTTACGCTTCTCCTCTCTCTCGCTCTCTCTCGGCCTGTGGCTATTGTTTTTTCAGCCTGTCGCTTATCAGTTTTTTTTTGTTCATGCCATTTGCGTGCTACTGTCGCTGATCCCTCCCACTTTCCCTCTCTCATGGTTTTCTTATTGCTATTGGCATATGTTTTGGCCGGTCGCGTGTTCGGCTTAAATCCCGTCCAAAGCATTATGTTGCCATGGCCCATACTTCTCTATTTCTCTTAACTCGGTGCCCACAACATTTTTACTCATTTATAGCTAACATACTCGTATTTGGCCAGTGGCTGGCAATTGAATCGCAGCTTATTTTCAATGTGAACGGATATATATTTAATTTTCATAAATACATATTTGTTTTGGAAACGGTTGATCCTTGCATGTTGTCATTAGTGTTGTACCTGTTGTCCTTATGACACTCGACACAATAAGTGTTTGAGCCATAAATGCCCCTCATTAGTAGCTGTTGTTCCTCCTATGATGTCCAACTCTTGACAGTTCTATATAAAATACTACCCAACTACAAATCCTTTCACGTTCCAACTTTTAAACGGGTTCTATCAGACTCACCTAACCGATTAATTCCGACAGCATTATGTCATCTTCTGTTGGCTATCACTTTGAGCAAAATGTTATTAAATTAATCACTTGCATAAAATACATATTTATATAATATGTGGATTAAAGCTTACTTTCAATCGACATGTTACAATTTTTATTAAATATTACAAATTGTAATCTCATGTAATCGATGTTGCCATTATTACAGCAGTAATTATTAAAAAAAGAGCACTTTTAGATTTTCATGAGCTTAAATTGTTTTTTTAATTTTTTAAGCTGCGTATTATTTTTTTAATATGCAGAATTTACTGAGTTACATTTAAATAAAAAAAAACTTAAAACTGCATTTAAAATGATTAAATTTCTTTTTTGATATTTATTATTTTAATTTGTATTTTTTACTAATTAATTTAACTTTTGTATTTTTAGTATGCAATTAATTAAAATTGTTTATATTTTGAATTAAGCTCATTCCTAAAGAGTTGGGTTTTATGATAACACGGTATATTTCGAATTTATTCAAAAGAAATTTATACACATTTTTTGATACACATGATAGTGATAAATTTAATATGTATATGTAGAATATAAATCTTATAAAAAAAACCTCTTTACGAGGTAAAAGTCTAGTGACGAAAACAGTTATATGCCCCAAAATTTCTGATATCCAATTTTGTGACGAATAACATTAAGTTTGACATATAAATTATTTTAAAAAAAATTTTGGCACTCGGCACATTGCGCTAAAATGTCTCAATTCTTCATACCAAATAAAACTCAATGTTTTGCGCAGTGCCGAATGCAAAAATTTTTTTTAAAATAATTTATATGTCAAACTTAATGTTATTCGTCACAAAATTGGATATCAGAAATTTTGGGGCATATAACTGTTTTCGTCACTAGACTTTTACCTCGTAAAGAGGTTTTTTTTATAAGATATCAGAAATTTTTGAATAAGACATCAGAAATTTTGAAATTTAATTTTTTTTTTGGACAGTATATCTTTATCAACTTTGTTTATTTTTTGTACAAGCTGAAATAAACTGTCTGGCAACACTGGTTCCCTTTACAAACACATATGCCAAGCGCAAAAGCTAATAGCACTCTCAAATTCTGGCTGCTATGACACTTTGCTGCTGCTGTCCTATTCCAATTCGAAGTAAAATGTATATATATTCAGTTAACAGCTAATATCGGCTAATAGTTATTCGACTATATTCGCAATTATAATATGTTTTAAAACAATATAGCCGAAGGCCACGCCGCCAGTGCTATACCTCATAAGTTAGTCTTAGTTTTGTAAACTGTTCTAACTTTTCAATAATAATAATAATAATAATATGTTTTATCTGGCGCAAAAAAAAATTCACAACTTACAATCAGTAAGATTTCCGCATGACGCTGCAAGCAGTGTACAACAAATAACATATTTAAAAGTTATTTGAAACGTAGATTTTTCATAAATCGCCGAAATATGGGGAAAAAAACCTTATTTCACCTGAAGCTTTTTACCTGTGTTTTAAGCAAAAAAGTTTACAGTTAGGCTTAAAGCCCTTCAAAATACATTTCCAACGATATATAGATCACATCTGTAGCTTCTATAGTTTGGATGCTGTGGCTTTTGGCGATTTACATGTATGTACATGTACATACTCCATATGTACATGCAGTAGTGTAATGGTAAAAGGTATATTCAGTTAATAAGTAATATCTCCCAAACCCATCGGTAAATTTTTTTGTATCATATATCAAAAAACGAGAAATTTTACACACTACAATATATTGAAAGCTAAAAAAAATCGTTAGCGTCGTTTTCTCAAAAAACGCCAAAATGTGGGACAAAATATCTTATTTCACCTGTTGCTTTTTACCTATGCACTTTAGAAAAAAAGTTTAAAGGTCTGCTTAAAAGCCCTTCAAAATACCTTTCCAACGATATATAGATCACGTCTGTAGCTCATATCGTTTGGATGCTATAGGGGTTTTAATTTTAGCGGTTTTTAGCGATTTACCGCTAAACTAGCTTTTTTTCGAAAAAGTCGTAGAACAAACGTTTCTAGATTTTTGATCGGGAACAAGTCCTCATTTAAACTTTTAAGCTAAATCAACGCTTTGATACTAACAAACAAACAGACTGACTTTTCATCTCGTTTTGAAAAGGGCACCAAAAATTTCAAAATTAATAATCTTCTGAACCAGTGATCGGATTTTGATGATCAAGGTGTCATTCGACGCGTATTTTTGATTAGAATAGTAACAAATTAAAATAAAAATCGAAAAGGCTCCAACGGCCCCATTTGCTCCAATAATTTAAAATTTTCCCCTCCCACTAACACCTGTTTATCTCGCGAACCAGGTGAGTTTCCAAAAGTCTTAGTATGCACATTTGTAAGTAAAATGAATACCTTTCGATCGGTACATAACTCGACCCGATCGGACAGTCATAGCAAATTTTCCATTCTTCCTGTGTATATATGCTAGTCGCCTTCGCACCCTTCGTGCTGCTTTCGTCACTAGCGCGGACTGCCGTCCGCAGTGATATTTAATTATTATATTTTAAGTGATATGACAAATAAGTTGAAAGAGTTGATGAATTATATTAATATTCTAAAACTTTAATTTGTATTAATATTTTTTTTTATAAAGTTAATGCTAAGCAACACAAGTTTTATTTTATATTTCCCCCCATAAGTTCTTGACTTGCTTCACATGTCCTTTAATCTCGCATCTCTGTTGCATTTCAATCTCAATTCGCTGTTGGCTGCGAGTGACATGCAAGTTATCGAAACAGATTCGTTTGGAAGTGCATATCAATAGACCTGGACATCCAACTCACCGTGTTAGCTGTCCCGTGATATATGCGCGGACATGGGCTGTCTGTGCTATCCTGTCTTCTGTCTTCTGTCTCCTGGCTGTGCTTCGAATGACACGCTGGACGGCAATAAATGTCAGGCGGCAATTAAGTCAAGGTATGTGCCACCCCTCAACGCAGGAGGGGTAGTAAGGACAAGAAGAAGAAGCGAAATGTACCAAATGACGTCACAGCTTAAGGGATGCATACATTCCATTAATTTTCCCTCCCTTCCAGTCAATTTTCCAGTGAGAGTCCTTGCTCTCTCTCTCTCTCAATGTCTCTCTCAAAATGCTTTCCATTTGTTTTGGGATATTTTTTGTTGCGCTTGGCGGCAAATCCATTGGATTTTCCGGCCCAACTCATTGGGACTTCTCGTGGTTTTGGTCGGCACTAAGACTCGAGACGTTGTCAGGTGTGCGTTGGCTAACAGGGGGATGAGGGGGAAGAGGAAGGTGTGTGTGTGTGTGTTGGGCGCTGGCTTAATGGAAACTGAAACACCAGTTGATTGCCTGTTGGTATTGCATTTCAGTTTGCTGTCCTGCTGCTTGCTGCCTCTGCGAGTATATTGCATGTGGTTTCTGTGGCAAGAACGAAAGAGAGAGAGAGAGCACGGCTAACAGAGAGAGAGGCAGCTAGCTGTAAATGGTTTCTAGTTTCTTATGGCTAACTGTTTTGACAAGCCAATATTAATGTGTAACCCAATATATGAGGGGCGATAGTCGATGCAACATTCTGTTGCATAGCCAACATGCAACACACGTTGCACTTTTCTGCCCCATGTTGCGTGTGCTCAGTTGTTTAACGTTGTTCAGAGCCAAAATGTAATTAACATGCGATTTGCCTTTTGCATTTCAAGGTGTCATAAATCAGCGCATTGTTTGCCCTCATTGCTTGTCATTTGGGGGTGTGTACTTCCTACAAGGCGGGTGTTAAGTCTATAAACGGGTAGAGACCAGAGGGGGTGGGGTGTATAAGAGAGGGTGTGCGCTTCATTAAAAAGCTCACATTACCGTTGATTTCCTATTCATGGCATTCATTTGGTAAACATGGTCAAATGATTAGAGCCAAGGGGCCAAAAGCAGTGACAGCTTTAAAAGGTATCAAAGAGGGTTTAATTTATTGAACGACAAACGAAATTAGAATGCGAGTTTATGGTAATTTTATTTAGTCAGTCATACAGTCTATATTCTATGCACTTTTACAGTATGTTATATAAACTTTTATGCTCACATATTTAACGAAATAATTTATAATAATTTTCATTTGCTTCGATTGGCTTTTTCTAGCAACCTATGTCAACCCAATTTTATTGTAAATTACCCTTTGACTATTTGACTATTTGACTTTTAAATTTTTTGCTTCCATTTAAATTACATTATTATTACATTTAAATTTCCATTTCTTATTATAAATTTTTTTAATTTAATGATTTTTTTGGTATTCTTTTTATTTTTTACATACAAAAATTGTTTTAACTATTCTGCCAAATGTTATTAGTTGACAATAAATAAAAATTTAGCTACTGAATTAGCAAATAAAATAATTTATAAATAAATAAATAATGAAATTCAACTTAAATCCCCCTCAAAAACGCCTCTGTATAGTGTGTTTCAGGTGTAAGAACCCCGTTTGTTTTAGACTCTTGAATGAATGCCATAAATTTTGCAAATATCTCTGATGTAGATTTTGGCACTGACGATAAGCGACGACGATGACGACGACGTCCCTTGACATCCCTTCACACATGCCGCACTAATTAGGTGTGAGCTTATGGGCGTTGCGTGTCAAAAAGGGGGCGTGGTGGGAGACGAGGACTTATAATTAACCAGAGGCTCATGCGATTGCCTCAAATCTGGTTAGGACATTACGCTTCCAAATGGCTTTAAATTTGATTCGGCGGGAGTTTGAGTTAGCAGTTGCGAGTAAATTGAATTGCGAGCACAAACAAATACATACATAGGGCAAACACTGAAAGAAACACATCCGTCTGCTGGTTGTCATTTCCGTTTCCGGTGCGGCGCGTGCGTGGGTAATATAAGCTCTGGCTTTGATTGCCCCACAGATTTTTACAGCCTGTCTGTGAAAGTAAATGTAAAAGAATGTCACCAAAATCAGATGAAAAGAAACTTAAAAAAAAAATAAGGAAGAAAAAATAAATAAACGCGACTTTAACAGCCAACATAGACACAGACTTAAGGCAATAGTCTAGCCAGGGCTGCTAATCCGGGCTAACCCAGGGCTCCCTCTGGCGAAAGATCAAAGGCAGCCACGCATTAGGCAATGTTATTTTGTGCTCTTGTTTTGCATAAATTAAATGGCCTAGACCTAATGTAACTAACGGCAAGATACAAAAAACAAAAACGTCTTCACTTCAAGTCGGCTTAAAGTTGCCTTGATTGAAATGGCTCAGACTCTTTAGGGCGTATTCCTGTGGCGTGCAAGCCACAAAAACCAACACACAAATTCGAAGAGATGCAACCACCTTGAGCCGTATGTTGTGGTCTGACTTATGGTTTTGACTTTTGCTTGACAGTTGCTAGCTACACAGAATGACATCCGCCCACTTATGTACCTGGCACTTGGCACCTGTTCAGTGTGTGAGTTTTTGAGCCATTTTTGGCATGCATCGCAGCACACACAACAAATGTTTATGACACATTTTACACATGCGGTTTGGCACGCACAAAGGCCAGGGGAATAGACAGAGACAAAGGCAGAGGGGTCTTTAGTATATTGCTCTTTCTAAGCAATTCCAATGAATATTCATTACATTGCTCAAGCGAAACTAATGTAACAAATGATTTGCCTTTAATTTCAACACACTTGATGGCTTATTGAAATTAACTTGCTGCAGATTACGTGTAAATCTCAATCGCCTCAAAGTCACCAAGGTTGAAATGTTTTTGCAACAAATATTTTCTTCCCAATAAAAGTTTACTCATTTATGTCAGTTTTTAATCAAAATCTTCTTGTTTTTTAAATTCTTAAAACTATAAAATGTTTAGTTATACATATTACTTCACTTTGCGAAATTTGGGCGAATTTGATTTTGGTAACACGCTCCGTTTATACCTTGTGCTGTTCAACCAACCGGCAAATTGCCAGAAAAAAATCTAATTTTTCTGGCATAATTCAAAATGATATCGCATATGCAAAGTTTTGATAAATTAACCGACCATTTAAGTAGATTAGTTGGGTGGGGCATGAAATTGATACTGATTAATAGATAAACTTTTTGAAATGATTTAAAATATCACACTGAATCGCAATGTTCGTTTTAAACTTTAAAATTTAAAGTATTAAGATTAAAGCTTAGTGCTTTGATTTCAGTTATACATTCAATTTCAACAAACATTTATTTACAATAATATTAAAACATTAGATTCAAATGTCAAATATAAATAGATTTTATCGTGGGATATTAACAAAGCTTTGACCTTTAGATTTGTTTGTCAAGTAAATTATTGAGATCTTAAAACTTTATTATTGACTTTTAATTTGATGCCCTATAATAAGGCGGAGAAGCAGAGCTAAAGGAAAACAGATAGCCTGCAGTCTACGCTTATTATCCAACATTTAGAGAGCTCATTTAATTAGTAAGTTGTTAAGAAAAGGATAACCGGCAAAAGTTTCAATAAAAATGAACAACCAACTGGTTAAATATACTGGGAAACGAAAGAGCTAACATTTGTTCTTTTTTTTGTGGTACTTTTTTTTAACACACACTTTTTGCAAAAAGCTAACACAACTAATTAAAAGCACTTTGTAGAGTTGCCGACAGACACATTTATTAGTAAGAGCCGCAGTTGCAGAGGCTTCTTTCTGTAAAGTGGCACAAGAGCTGGGAAAGTTGAGCCTTTTGGTAAATTGCCGACCGCTAAAGATGTGGGCGTTAGCTGTGGGCGTGGCCCTGTGTGGGTAGAAACGTGAGCTGTGGGCGTCTTGAAACAAAAAACCGCAACGCCAAACTTCATTAAAAATGCACACGGAAGCGGCAACAAAAGCCGACAACTTTATTTGAATAAAGTTAAGACAGACACACACACACTCACACAACTTGCGACAAGTATCTGTGTGGGCTTTAATTTATGAAGTCATTAGATGCAATTTTCAAGCACCTGAGCAGCATCTTCACAGCCAGCATTTGGCAATTTGGCAGTTGCTTTTAGCCATTTGCTGCAGTTGTCCCAATGCCAAACATTTTAACGTTTGGCGCGACCCTAGAAAATCGAGGCCAGTTGGTTTGACAGCTGCCAGACGATTACACCCCCAGTCAGGGGGTCCGGGGGTCAGGGGGGGTTTGCAATGCAAACGTTTTCTAATTTTCCACACCATTAAATCAGAGATTTCAAGCCAGACACAGACGCATGCGATTCCGACTGCCACTGGCATCCTGACAGGGACAGGAATCGTCGCACTGTCTGAAGGCCAACCAAGTTGCAGTTGCAGCTGCTAGACTCTCGACTTGGTCAAGACAAATGTCCAATAAAATTGGTAGCAAGTTGCGAGAGTGATTGAGGTTAAATAAACGAGCTTACTCTTTATATTGTATCTCGTGAACAAGACATTTAATTAGCGATTTATGACTTTGCTGATTGTTTAAACGCCAGAGAGTTTTGAAGGTAATGGAGCTGGCTAAATTTGCAATTCAAAACAATTTGAAATGCTTTCTGTTTAACTTAGTATCTGAGTAACTGACAAGACAGCAAAAAATAAAAGAAAATTTAAATGCTCTTTTAACTGTTTGTTAAACTATATATTAATCAGTGTTATTCAGTAATTTAAAGGATAGAGTGCGCTCTCGGGCTATCAACCTCTCTCTCTTTCAGCTTAAGTTTTTTCATCAAAATCCCTTTAAAACAGTGATTTAAACCGTAACCGAATCCGTAACTGTTAACCGGTTAGACCCGTTTTAAAGTGATAGCCGTCACTGAAACGAAACTTTTTTTTACATCGAAACGGGAAACTTTATTTATTTAATCCGAAATACCCGCTTAGTAATCGATTCATGTATATAGCATAATTTTTCAAACCAAATTTGATTTTTAAATTTAATATTAATCTCATTAAATAACGTTTTTTATGAATCATATTTTTAACACTTTTACAGCTAATTTATTTATTTTATTTTTGTAATCAAAATCGTACCAAAACATACGAAAACCGATAACCGAAAACCAATATGCGAACATTCCCGATACTGTTCGAAATGTTCGTCCTTAGATCTGTTAACGAAATTTGTGTTTAAAGTGCATTAATAAAAGTTAACCATATTTCGGTTTCTACCCTCGAGGAACTTCATTGTTTCGCACTAAAACACGATGGGGTTTTGTCATCTTCTTTCCCAGCAGAGCCAAAAAGCAAAACCAAAAGAGCAATGGGAATAGCGAGACTTGTCGGTAAAGTTTAAATTTATAGCACTCGGCTCTCGGTTAAGAGCCAGAAGGGAAGAACTGACCTGGTCTAAGGTTATTGCGGTAGCATCCCAAGAAAAAAGAAAAACCAAAGATACTCGTACAAAGAGATAATTTTGCAGCTAAGCATAAAGACGGCGAAACAACAGAAACAACAAGTTTTTGTGGAAAGTTTTCGCGTTGGGCAACAACGTCGTGTCGTGACAGGCAAAGAAAACTCTGTAAAAGAAGTTTTAACACGTTTCAGCTACTACTACCTTTTTCTGCCACGCCCACTCATTACTGAGTGAGTGAAATGAATGCAATGCAATTAATTGTCAACGCATCTCTGCGAGGCATTTACAGTTTACAGCTTTGGCTTTGATTGCCGCAGAATAAATTTAATTGAAAAACTTTTTCAGCGATCGAAATGCGTTTGTAATGTACGAGTAGTACTATAATTACCGTTACTTGTCCTTGTACTTGCTGTTATGTATTTGCCGTTAGCCTTGGCAGCTGCATCATCAATACAAAATTGCAACAATGTCAGCCTAATAGTTGTTGCAAAACGAGAACTGCAACCGGATGCGGAGAGCGGAGAGCGGAGAGTGGGGAAAGTGGGGGCATCACCTGAATAACTTTGTCCACGTTTCTTGCCAAAGTGCAATTCAGCGTCAACTTGAACTTTGTGTTTTGTAACGTGCTCTCAACTGCCTTTAACTTCGCTCGGGAAGGGAACTTTTCACTTGGTTATGTGCTTTGTAACGACAAACAGGACAATATCGTCAGATGAGTAAATAAGAGTCCATAGTTAATCTGTACATACTTTGAAATCGTTAATTTTGCTGATGAACTGTCATCTCCATGGTGAATTATTAACAGGCAGTTAAGTTTACAACGTTGCCACCTAGCAAAAAATAACGATAATGACACCTGAATACAAAAAAAAACTCTAATAATTTTAATAACTTTCTAAAATATGTATAAAAATTATTATCTGGGAGTTAATTTAATTAAACTTAAGCTTACTTGAAATTTATTTCTTCGAAATCATTAAATGGGCAGGTCAATTATTTATCATACTAATAGCATCAGGTTTCTAATAACAAGTCAGATATGTTAATAAGATTCTCCATTTAACTTCTGATGGATTCGAAACTTCTAGATTTGATTGACTATGATTACAGCTTTGCCACCTAACAATAGCTAGGCTTTAATGTACTTACGACATGTGTTTTAAAAAAACAAACAAATTATTAATTCATGGTTTTAAAATTATGAAAAAATAGATCACATAACCCAATGGCCAATTCCAAACTGATCTGATTATTTGGTTCATTTATTATTACTTTAAAGCAACACTTCAATTCCGGATTTATGCTCTCAACTTTATTTTTAATCAGTTTCACTATAATTGGCAAATATTTTTATAAATTATATAAATGAGCACTCGTAACTTTTGTTAGATCATACAAGTTTCGATGTTGTAAAGTTTGTTGGCAAGCGAATTGTTGCTGCTGTAATTGGTATACGAGTGACTGTTGTTGTTGATGTTGTTGTTATTGTCTTTCATTGTTGTTGTAGTTAAAAGTTAGACGATGGCGACGACGTCGTCTGCACGTGTAACCTGCCATATTATTTACAAGTGGTCGGAGAAACAGTCACCACCACACCTGAGTCGCACTCACTCCCTCTCTCGCTCTATCTATCTATCTCTCTCACTTTCTGGTGTTGGCCGTAGGGGGAGGGGGGAAAGAGGGTGTCGCAGGGTGTATATTCGCCCACAAGGCACCTATAATTTAGCGCTGTTTATTTGTAAATGTCTGTCGCGGTACGAGGATCAAGTTGCAGGGTCGGAGTCCTTGTCATCGTCACGCTTCATGTCAACAGCGGCAACTTCATTGTCTGCCGTGGGCACAGCTTTTACTCTCATCCTTCCCGTTGGTATCCTTCAGCTGCTCCTCCTCCTTCTCTGTGTGGGTGTGTGTGTGTGTGTGTGTCAGTGACATTAAGTGCATTTGGTTGCTGGGTTCTACTTGTTGTTGGATTGTTTGTCGGTTTGTCGATTCGCAGAAAAACGTTTTGCAATTTATTAACTGACATTTGAAGTGGCTGTTGTTGTTATTATTATTGTGATTGTTGCTGTTGTTGTTGTTGCCAGGGGCAAGTCGCTGGCAACCTGTGCAAAACCTATGACACTTATTAGTGAAGCAGCTCTGTGGCAAACAAAAAGAAACGTCTTCGTCGTTGTCGTTGTCCTTGCATGCATATTTGATTAAGCTGCCACTGTGACGCCAAGTATACTCAGAAAAATTTCCAAACTTAAACAGGGGATATTCAAAAACAAACGAACTCAAAAGCTGACTGAACTGGAAACAAAAATAGTATCACAATCCCGGAAATTTTAAAATACAATTTTCTGTTTTCGTTTTGGAAATTATTTAAGTCTGTAAAAGATCGAATCTTACTAGTTTAAGTATCAATCAAAAAATGTATTTGTTTCTAGTGCAAAAAAACCCAAATTTAATTTAATTTCAATTTTGAAACATGCTCTTTAAGTATTTTAATTCACAGATTTAATAATTGGACTTATATAGTTAAAAAATGAACTATAATATCATACAGCTGTCATAGAAACGTTCAGTCGCAATTTTAAATTGTAGACTACTTCATATTTAACTTAAAACTAATGGTCTACAACAGCGGTGGGCACGCAATGGCTCCGGGAGCCAGCAGCTGCTAACGAATTCAGATTTCGTGCCCATCGCTGGTCTGCAACAATCTTAAAACGGCTTAGATTCATGTATGGTCATACTTCATTTTGGGATGACATATTTTTCTAAGTGTAGGCAATGATATTTGCAAGCCAAACTTTGCAGACAAACGAGCCCGCGGGCCTTGGCAAACATGACACATGCACAGAAGAGCGAGAGAGAATGGCATAGATACAAAGAGAGAGGGAGACACTCGAGGGTTAAGGCCACTTTGGCAGTCAGCAACAATAATGCGTAAGTTTTTGAACCTAAACAAAAGTTGCAAAACGGTTTTGAATTTGGGTTGAAAAAGAGACAGAGACAGAGACGCACAGACAAAATGGCCGGAAGCGGAAACTGTTTTGTACATTGGAAAATTTGATATGTAAACGTGCAAGGGGCAAAAGGGCTAAAAGCAACTAAGCCCCAACAGACAGTTCTCGGTTTTATGTGGTTATTAAACGCTTATTATGGAGGCGGCCAATGGAGCAGCAGGTGGTCGGTGGAGCGCATAATAAAAAGCTTAGTCAGTTGAGGCAAATGAAAGGAGTAGATATTTATATTTGCCAAAAGAACTTACAAGTTTTAGACGATTAGCAAAGGTTTAGACAGAGGGACGAGGAGACCTTCTAGTGGCCTGTGAACTCACACAAATGTTGCACGCTGTCTGGAGCCTAATTGTTTATTTATGAAGTGGCTGGAAGTGGACAATCGAGGCACCTGGAAGTGTAGTAAGCTCCCGGTCTTAACCGAAGCTTATGAGTGATATAAGTAATTGGTAGGAGACGGTACGAGTATGGCACGCATATGAGGTTGATTGAAAAGAGGCTTTAATTGTTTAATGTGTTGTTAAAGTAGTTTATTTACAAATAGTTGTGCTAAGATTGATAGATAATTAGACTGCTGATTGATAAAGAGCTTAGAAATAAATTGAGAAATTATATTTATTATTAATTACTGTGTAAACGAGCATAAAGGAAAGAGCTCAGCGAGCCAATTGAATCTTTATGTGCTCATTACAAAAACAAAATGGAATATCGAAAACTCGCGAAAGCGAATTTCAAGTACTTCAACTCTATACTTTATTTATTTACGATAAATGTACGAAAACTCGACTTATAACCATTTTAACACATCAATTAATTAGCGTGTATTTTGAATTTTCAGTTCCGGTTTCATTGGAAAAGCTCGATATAAAACACGATATTTTAACGATAAATCGACAACTCGATATTTGCTGGGACTATTTTTACTAATCGATTAAGAACTCAATCCATAGTTTGCATTTACTTCACTAGATTTAACTTTATAAACCTATTTTATACTATATATTTTACAACCTTACGTGACTATATAGTTGATATACTTCCTTAAAAGTAAAAATAATTTAAAGTTTATTGTTTTAATTACTATATTGACGCATTAGTAATTGGTTGCTTGATTGAATAATGATTGAAGTGGAATAAATTAGGAATTTATACCATGAATACCACTGCTTACAATTGATTGTTTCAGGCACATAGAATAGATGTCTGTAATTAAAAGCTACTTAAGTATCCCATCCACGTATGAGTGAAACGTATTCCAACTTGTTAGCATCTCGCCTCCACTCACTCATCATGGCAATCAGTGTCAAACCAACCACAAATTCCTTCCTTTGTTTGCAACATGTATTAAAGCCACAGACTATGAGTATCACGAAAGTCCATCTGATGCCCTTTTTTGCCCAGCTCATTTTGGGCAATCTCAGGTGTCATATTCCAGATGTAATGATGTACACTCACATTAAGCGACCCTTAGATGGTCGTCTCATTCATTTGATATGCATAGCACGGCAATAACAAACAAACAAAAAAAACCGGCAAAAACAAACAGACCGGCAATGGCCATTTAACACTTTAATGTGCCACACACGCACATCCTTTACAAACATGAATCTCGATGTGTGTGTGTATGTGTGTGTAAAAACTTCAATTAAAATGCCAACGTAACAATGTGCAATGGATACGAGTATGTGTATTTGTGTTGACCCCATCAGAATTTGGTTAGCATTACATTTGCAATTTAATGCAAAATAGCCGTAAAGCCACAAAAAGGCCAAGCGACCAAGTTGGCAAAACAAAACAACACAGCACAACACAACACAATGCGGAGAAGTGGAAACGCTCCTGCAATGCTTACAATATCATAAAACGCAATGGACCTCTTAACAGCCAACAACAGAATGGTTGCTCTGAGTGACGATGAACCTGACAATTGTTTCCGCTTACCGCTAGAGAGAGCGGCTGAAATTGACGGGGGATGGGTAAAATTTTTACTCTCTCGGCATTCCAAAAATCACTTGCGAAAGCATTTCTCTCATAGAAAATTGTAATAATAACTAAACGAAACTGACCGCTAGACAGAGCGACTGAAATTGACGGCGAATGAATACAATATTTTCGAGGACATTCCAAAAATCATTTTAAACAGCATTTCTCACATAAAAGATTTTAATAATAACTAAATACTTATTTGAAAGTTATTTATTTTGTATTTTTTATTTACTTATTTCCTTTTTTTGGTTTAGGTACGTATTTTATGCAACAAAATTATTTTAGTTATTTAAATAATATCAAAATTTTCCTTAATATAATTTTCCTTAAATAATTTTAAAAAATATGATTTTTCGACTGCTTAAAATATCTAAAAAGAATTATATAAATTCTACTTTCAAAAGATGAAAATTCAATTTTTATACTCGCACAACACAAGTTCCTTTTCTTGTAATACAAAATTTAGGCGAAATTGTGGTTAAAAGGCAATTCGGAACGTATAATTTTGCGGGCTTGCCCAATGGCTTTGTTTTCCTTTGCATTTGGAGCATGGCAAAGAAGATGCTATAAAAATTTACAGTTAAGTGATTTTGTAGCAATTTGCAGTTTGTTGGCATTATAAGAACAGGTAAGCGGCAAGTGGAAAGTGGCAAGTGGCAGGCAACAACGTGGCAGTTGGGGAGGCCACACTCGTAAATCCTGGACAAATGTTTGCCAAGTGTGAGCTCAGGTCGCGCTCAAAGTTGCCAGCTTGCCAGGTCTTCAGGTCTCCAGGTTTCCAGGTCTCTCTTCAGGCTTGCTGTTGTGGATCTGTCAGTAAATTCAATTTATTTAAAAGCATGTCAACAATAAGTCAAATGAAATGCTCTGCTCAGCTGTAAATATGGCGGCCCGGTAATAAAGCTGATTTATTTGCCTTGTACAGATTTACAATCCCATAATTGCACAACGTATAAAATTTGTATCTAAACTTAATTCAACTGCACTGAAATGGAAATAAAATGAAAAGCTTGAGTGAAATATTTGTGGTTATTGTGGCAATATATTTAAATTCAACTTGGCAGCTCCTTTTTTTTGAGAGGCGGGCAACTCCTGTTTTGTCAGAGCAACAAGGAAGTATTTACAGATACTCTTATATTGTTATATTTTTTCTAATAGTAGTACTTCTGCTGCACATGAGTGTATAAATCTTCTGCTGCGGTTAGGGCCAGGGTAAAGGCTAGAGATAAGCTCGACATCCAGTTAGCACACACATAAAAAGGACACAACAATTGGCTGCAGGACATCAGTTGAACTAAAACGACTGTTAAATTGCAACAACATAGAGTTGTGTCTGACTAGAGGAGTTTGTATTCAAAGGGAGGCAGAGAAAGAGACAGAGCCAGAGAAAGAGGCAGAGATAGAGGCAACAATGCTTGCCACATTTGGCAAACAATATTAAGTGTGTCTGTTTTTTAACATTTGAAGCACAAATAAAACAATGGAATATTTATAGTTAGAAGAGAGAGAAACACAATGCATATACATATACAATTATCAATAGCTGTCAGTTAAGCGAGGGCAGGCAGAACAGTTTATGGCATTAACAAGAGCAGCTGCTTAAAACAGAATATTTTCCCTAGACAGAAATTTAATACATATCGAATCACTTAATTTATGTATAAGTATGTAAAACATACTTTTTACATACTTCACAACTTTTTATCAAAAATTGAATTTTTATGATTATTTTTGACTTTTCAAATACAAATTAAAAATAATTGTTGTTTCGTAACTTTAAAATACAAATTTGCAATAATTGTTAATTTGCAATTTTTATTTTAGAACATATATTACGGTCCCTGATTTTTACAGAGAAAAATATGCGGCAAACTGATTTATATACTTTTTTTTAATGTTTAATTTACTGTGTGCTATCATTTGTACTTAAAAATCGAAGTAAATTTTTTTTTTAAATTTTCATATAATTCAAAATTAATTATTTAAGAAATTGGCAAATATATTGCCAACTTAATTAACAATTTATTTATTATTAATCACATATTACACTTATGTTTTATGTTCCAAAATACAAAAATGATTAATTTATTATTTTTCTTTTTCTAGATTTTATACAAATGTGACTGTAAATACTGTTTTTTAAACGATTTTAATTTGTGATTATATAAAATTATATAAATACGAAAGTAATCAGGTGAGTTTGATATTTTTACTAACATTATGCAATGGCAAACTAATTTAAACATTAATAAATTTCGTCATCTTTGGGCAATTGAAATGGCAGCCCTCGCATATAAGTATTTGCATAGCATATGTATGTGCATTGTTTGATTGCGCAACATAAGTGTGTGCAGATAAAAAATGCCGTTAGTGAAGTTTAAACAATGTTATTGACTGAACAAAATGCTGGGCTTTGCAATGAAGCTGCTTTTCAGCTGCAGTTGAAGCTGCCTCGTTGCCGTTGTTGCATCTGCTGTTGACTTGGCTCATAAATCTATACAAGTGCTGTTGACTGACTACTGAGTATTTTTTTCTGTATGCAACTGCTTAAATTATCGATTATTGCGAAACTTGGTCACAACTCAACTGTAACTAACTTTTGTCACAGCCACAAGTCGGCAGGAAGTTCATTACTTTTTGTCTCTGGTGTCTGGTTTATGTGCATTAATCAGTGCGCTTCATTAAAAGTAAAAAAACCAGCACTAAAGCAAATGACTTTTAGCAGTAATTTAAAAAACATGTCCCACGTTCATGTCTAATGGTCAGACTTACTGACCTTCTCCCCCCAACGACAAGGATGTCCCCCGAGATGCCTGGCATGTGTGGAGTACGCAGAGAGCGGAAAAAAAGTATCCCATTTACTGTTTTTGTGCTGTCATAACAAACAAATTCCCAGCATGTGTGCAGTGACTCTGGCAACTTGGGGGACTGCAGGGTCGGCGGGGGCATGACCCGAGGCATTCGTTTGCTTGGTCAGCTTTGTTGAGCTCCAAGAATTTAATTATACTTTTGATTTTAATGAAAATACAAGCGCATAGCGCTCGTCGACGTCCATTCTCTGTCTCTCGACTCTACTCTACATTTAATGGTATATGGAACTTGTGGTTAAATATGTAACTATTTGCTTTTTACTCAATAAAATACTTATCTTAACCTATCTCATAGAGTATATGCTTATCAAAAATGTAAAAAAAAACTTTTTGTAATTTTTAGAGTAAGAACATCTGTCGTCAGTTTCTGACTAGTTTCGATCAAGATTAGAAATGGAAATCGTGTCCCTAAACACTTCTTAATTATTGTTTAAAATAGTTTTGTAAGCACTTTTGAAATTTTAGTTTTTATGTTTAGCTATTATGTTCTTGGTAAACTGGCAAACTTGACAGAGTTTTTCACTCCGCACTAGTGACTTTGCCTCGGTTAAGGTCGTCGTTGTCGCCAATGTAACATAAAGTTACTTTGGGGAGTTCATTTTACTGAATGTCAACGCAGTCCTCGTCAGTGTAAAACTGCAGTTTAATTACACTTTTTAAGCATTTTTACTTGCCTTTGAATGGGATTGCAAATGGACAACGTTTAATGAAATTGGAAGACAGACGCATCATAATATGTCTGGAATGTGCATTTTATGGGTATTTATGTTATAAATAAATATCGAAAGAAACAAAATGTAATACACTGAAATGTGGGATGCGTTGAGAAATTGAGAAGGAAATCTGACAAACTTTACTTAAACAAATTTTTTAATTATATGGGATTTATGTTATAAATAAATCTTGAAAGAAACAAATTTAAATACACTGAAATGTGAGCTGTATTGAGATATTGTAAGGAAATTGTAACTTTGGCTGTAAGTCAAATAATAAACAATTTCTTTGTTAAATAAGTACCGAAAGTAAAATATCTAATTCACTGAAAACTGGTACGTATTGACTAAGTAATTGAGAGAAAGTTCTGGCAACTTTGGCTATAAAAAAAAATAATAAGAGTACAATCTATTTAAAAAATTTGTTAATTACATGAGATTTATGCTAAAAATAAATATCGAAAGTATCGAATGCAATACACTGACATATGGGAAGTATGTGGGTTGTATGAGTATTGCTATGAGTTGAGAAGTTCTGGCTAAAATTGATAAAAGTGCTCGCCATTTAACAATTCTTTAAATATATGTTCATTAATCATGTAGAGGCCTTGGATTTAATCCCAATATCAATCATTTTTGGTATTCTTCGAGGCACTGGCGTTACATTAAACAAATCCACAACATTTGCGCCCTTTGACCGCACATTGGGCTGCACTTGAGTTGCATTTGCATTTGCAGCTGACTTCCCTTTAGTCATTTGTGAATATGCGCGTTTAATATGCAGCACATGTTCTGACAGCCTTTGCCAGGGATCCGAGCCAGGCGGCCACTTCAACTACCACTCCAATTTCAGCTGCTGCTCCTGTTTTGAGTTGCGGCTTTTGTCGGTCACTTGCCACGATGCATGCACAACATGCACTTGCAATCAAACATGTCCGTCGGGCGCGCCATTTGGCAACATTCGTCAAGGGCCTGGGAGAAAGTGGTGGGAGTATTGCTGTGGCTTAAGACACAACAGCAGACGACGACATGGACTACAAGGCAGTCACAACTGCCGCCTCTCTGCTTATTTGCATACAACACTTTGACGCATTGTTCTGGGCCGGCCCAAAACGGACAGCTGGCAGAAGCACATGCTGTGCCAACTGCTGTCCCCAGCCACTTGATTCCCCCCTCGACTTGAGCACTAATTAAAAGCAAATTTAAGCATACTCATGCCACTTATAATCCACTACCAAAGGCAGACGCACAAAATTTACCAAATGATTACGCTCACAAACGATGCTCAATGGGAGCCAACGGGGCGTATACGCAACGCAGACCGTGATGGTTGAGACTGTGCTTGGGCTTGCGATTGAAAAGCGCTTCTCTCAGCCACCAAATAAGTGTTAATTAATTTGATTTTAAGCTGCAGACAATCGACGAAGATCTGAGAACTTAGTACTGTCTGACAACGTGGCATCATTAACCCATTTAAGGTGCAAATCCAATTAGACAATGACATAGGCAAATTGAAATTCGAGTGTGCCTGCTGCAAGCAGTGTTACTTTATTTTGCATCCAGCAACAATTTACATGAATGTTGATGGTATAAAAGACGAAATTCTGTATTCAATTGCTCTAAAACTGATATCCTTTTATTTGTAAAAACTTATAAAAATTGTATAATATATTTTTTTTAATTTTTTCCAGTTAACAATTCTATTTAACATATTTTTCAAGTACTATATCTCCCTCTCTGTATGCTATTTTGAGTCAACTGAAATGTTGTGAAACTGTTGTTTATATTATAATCTATTCAGAGTCGACCATAAATCACGGTTTGCTGAAAAAGCTTGCTTGCGTTTGTTAGCTTGGCACAGCCGTTGGCGTTAAGTGAAAATCTTTTAAGAGGGCCCAAGTAATGCACATAAATAATAAATACAACGCGAAATTAACTTTCCGGCGACAGTCGTCGTGCTCCACGTGCTCCACGACGGTGTATCCTGTTTTTTTTGTGGATCCGCGACTAGACCGAAAAACCAACACTGGAAGCCATTTTACTTTTATATATGTACTATATTATATTGTGTGTCACCTGGACGCCGTCAACTATTTAGAAATGCAAAGCACATTGAAAAGTTGAAAGCGTGCAACGTTGGTTTTGGTTTTGGTTACGGTTTTTGCTTTTAAGGTGCCAAAAGCAAGTACAAAAAAAGCGAAGGCCAGAGGGAGAGAAAGCAAAAAAGAACTGTCAACGCACGCGTTAAGTTGACAGCCGTGGCCGCTAGGCAGTGAGTCGAGTTTGGGGGGAGGAGGTAGGATGTAGTGAAAATCTCAGTGCGCCAGCTAAAAAAATCATAAATTTTATTATGTATTAATATCTTTGGAGCTGTTGGAAGCGACAGCAATGGCGACACTTTTTACGGCCAAAGAAAAACTCGCATTTGTGAATTATTGAAAAAGCTTAGCATACTTTTGAGCGCTTGGCAAGTTTAAGGTCAATAAAGGCGACCGCAGGCTGCTTTAAGACATTCCACGACAGACAAAGAGGATGTGCGTGCATATTTGACTATTTTATTAGATTAAATTTCATATAAATGTGTTGATAATGCCAACCAGACATTGTCTAGACTAAGCACACACACACAGTCAAACACAGTTGACATTTGAGACAGCAGCAAAAGGTGGAAACAAAGTTGAGGGGAAACAGGTAGATAGAGCATAACTTCATTGCATGGCTGTCACAAATGCCACAAAATCCACAACGACTGCAATGCAATGCAAAATTAATAGCTGTTGCATTCGAGTATCTGTGTCTCAACTCAACTCAACTCAAGCTGGGATCGGATCAAAGTTTGTCTGGGCCGACAGGCACGCTCCGAATGTCAGCGACTGTCGTCGCTCTTTGACAGAACTACCGAGTACCGAGTACCGAGCAACGAGCTACAGGCTATAATTCAAATATCATCATCATTTAGCAGAAATGTCAAGGGCAAGTGTGCCAGTAAAAACTTTACTTTTGCTGACGTTGGATGTGTGATTTATGCAATGGGAAATCGCATTTGAATTTTTACCGTTTCACTACTTTTTGCTTTATCATTGAAGTGCTCTAAGCCTTTAATCGGTGTCCGGCTAAAAAGTTGAGAATAAAAAAATTGTTGCAGGAAATTGCTTGTGCACAGTTTTCTTTATGCCGCAGTTTTACAATAATATACAGGGCTAGTTATTTAAAGTCAAAGATATATTTTGAAAATTATCTAAAAATACATTTTTAGCTGGTTTGGTTAAACGTCGCGACGCGTCGTATAAGTAACGATTACTTTTTTAACTCAATTCTACGTTTCATCATAAAATTTTACATACAAAAAAATTTGATAAAAAAAAATAAAAATACATCTTATGATAGTTCTTGTAAAGAAGAAGGGCAAAAAAGATTTACAGGGTGAATTTTTTTAGACTTAATCTTAAGTTTGACCCTGAAAGATTTGTATGAAAATAGTTTCGTATTTCTTTTGTCTAAAAGATTAATTTCAAAATTAATATCTAAAACATAGAACTCAGCTCTGTTGATAAGTGAAAAGTTTCAGTTCGCTTAAAATGTTGTTAACCTAAACTAAAAAGACACCCTGTATGTATTTGCTATAAGAAACATTCAAAGTGACATTTGCATTTTATTGTTGAATGCCGGGCATTACAACGCCAACTTTCTGCTCTTTGGCTTATTGTGCAATTTCCTAGCTGCTCCTAGCTCCATCCTCTTATCATGGCTCTTCCACTTTCTTGCCTCTGACTGTGTCTGCATGAAATAAGAGTTAATCTTGCGTCCACTGGGAACTTACACACGCACGCACACACACACACAAAGTTGAGTAGCCAACATCTTTGTGTCTGTGTAACAGATGTCCTTGATATTTCATTTGAAGGCAACGTTTGCTGGCGATATTTCAAAGGCAAATGCCGTCTGCTTTAGATTCGGGTGCAATTTTCTTTTGTGCGACATCAAAGTGCAACTTCATCAAGTAAATCCCTCAGCCGAAAGCCGATAAGGCAGTCGACATTGCCTTCTTTTGCCAAATATGCCACAAAGAATGCAATAATATTGTAACAATCGAATTGTCAACGCGGCAACCCCGCTTCCTTTAATAATATTGCTTTTAATAATATTTTAATAGAAACAGCAAGTCTCTGTCATTTTTCCTAGTCTATTTTAAGGGGATGCGAGCGACTGGTGGTTGCTTTTGATGTCGCGGTGCACAGGTTCTCGAGCAGCTGGAGACGTTTTGATGGATGGCTAGAAGTACGCAAGTATAAGTAAAGTTGTTTTCGTCCAACTTACATATCATAAATCATGTGGATTTTGTTATTCTTTTGCAATAAACGGGTAGATTAGCTTTGACATACGGTGTATTACCACTGAAGTCTAAGCAGCTAAATCTGGATACACAAAATTAAATCATAAATAAATGAAATAATAATGGAATAATTACGGATTAATATCAGAACAATTACTGATTCCGGTACAATCAGAAATGAGTATTGCACTAAAAGGTTTCCTTATTGTTTCCCTGATAATTATTATTAAATAAGTCGCATTAAATACAAAGTATTATTGATGACAATGGATTAGAATTTCATGATAATTCACCTTACATTTATTTATTTATTTATGATAGTGCTTCAAACTTAACTTATATTTAAACTTTTTGAATATGTTTTTTTAACTTCATGTTTATAATAATTAATTGACTTTGCGGCGGTGAATCTATTTATTAAAAAACAACGGCTGTTTAAGACCACTGAATTTAGTAATATTTTAACTCTTATGTTAGTATTGCATGTGAATTGCAGGGTATATTAATGTCGTCTTCTTATCTCAATTATATTTCATCTTTCTGGCTGCATAATTATTCAGGACACTCTTGACATGACACACGACTTGTTCGTTTTCATAGATACGCTGAGGTATTTCTAGTATTTCTGGTGTCGTGTGGCTTATTAAATCTTGTGGTTGTGTGTGAACATATGTGTGTGTGTGTGTGTGGCGTATTTTCAGCTTCAGTGAAGCAAAATAATTGGGCCATGTTGTTGGCCAGGTAACGAGTAGAAGCTAAACAGGGAGAGCCTTGCCATTGCTAAGGTCAACTGCACGTTGTTTGGTTCTTGGTTCGTGGCTGTATCTTTGGCTTGTAGTCTCGGGCCAATTGGTCGTCTTGTTAGCTTGTTCACAATAGCCTTAAAGCTATTGATATTGCCCGGTCAATACCTTGGGGAAAATGCAGCATACATATTTTGAGGACATTTTTAATTAAAAGTTTGTTGCAGATGACTTGACTGAAAGCTGGCCCAAGATTTGAGCATAATAAGTCACCTGGCCATGAGTCAGCCGGAACTTAAGCTCTCCCACTCCTTCTTCCCAATGACAGTTTTCCGTCTTTTCCGCTTTTTTTTCGTTGTCCGCTTTTCAATGCCGAGGTAATTAACTCTCAAACTGCCTGGGTACCGTTAACATCGACCTGGCTGACAACTTTTTGGTCAACATTTAGCGAGTTCGGCTTTTCCAAAATGGCTGCTGGACCAATAAAGCACCGTTAGCTGGTCATTTTACAGCGTCGCCTGTTGGTTTAGTGTGATTCTTAAAGCATTGTTTAATTGTTGAGACCGGTAATAACAATGAACAACAGCTGCTGAGGAGTTGTGATTTTATTTCGAAAGGCTTTTCTTTTTTTGAAAGACTTAAGAGCTGTGGACAGTGATAACACCAAAGGAAAACTTTTAGAACTTTTTATTTGAGTTTTTTATTTCACACTATTAAGGGTAGCATTTATAAAACCATATTGTTTTTCATTTGATTTACTTAATATTTATATTTTAGGATTTATGCTAGAAATAAATTCACAGGTGTTTCATTAATTTCGGAAATTGCATTTCACAAGCTCGATGTAAAAACTTTAGACAAATACTCGTTTATTTCATTGGTATTAATAAAAAGTTCATTTACAAAATTTTTTTACCTAATAGCCTTTTATCGATTGGTTACAGTTATATTAAAGATATTTCAAAATATTTTAACAAATTTGAAAATATGTCTCGGTTAAAATTTGATAGACTTTGAAAAGATTTCCATAAAAATTTAATTATCGTTACAAATCATTGGTAAAAAATGGCTACAGCTTAAATACATTTCACATCACGAAATTAAAACTTGATTTATGGCTTTATGTTCACTTATAAATATTTCTACATTTTCAGTGACTTTAAGCTGTTTTAACTTCTTTATGAACCGAGCTGGTCCTGATTCAACACTTGTTTATATGCAATGCAAAATTGCTTGTTTTGCTAGTAAAGTTTCAGTTGAAATTTTCGTGTTGTCTGGCAATTGCTAAAGTTTAAATTGCATGCGAATCGAGCGAGGAAATCTGTCGCGCTCGATTAACTTTCAGATGGGAACATATACTTGAACATGCGGACACATTTGTGTGGCATTGGCAGCGAAACTTGCAATGGACAAGCCAGGCTTATTTGCATTTTTAATTAACTAACAAGTGCTTGCAATTACGGCCGCCCAAGTTCAGAGCTCTATTACCATATAAATGTGAATAATAACAGCTGCAGGCAGGAGGAGAAATCTCTCTCCTGCCGTAAATCAATTAGGCGTCAATGTGTGTTTTGAGTCAAACAGTACTTGGCATAAATTACTGAAGAATGGTCCCCTGGACAGTGTCTCTGCATATTTTAAACACTTTATTCCACAGATCGTAACGATTATAGTTTTTAAAAATTAAATTAAGTTCGAAATGTCAAATAAATATTAGTTTGAATTGAAAAATCCACGTGTGAGTATAACTCATATTTACTTAAACATCGATTATTGCACTAAAAATTTAAATTAGAAAATTGCATACATATTTTATTTAAAATATTTTTTATTAATTATTTTTTTTGCGTTGTTGGTTTTTTGGCACTTTTGGTTTTAAATTCTAAACTGCGATTCCTGCTTTAATTACTCAGATTTATTATCAAATTCCCAGGCTCATTCGCACTCACTAAAGTGTCAAAAGTTGTGAAGCTGCCAAATATGTGGCATGCTTTGTGCCAGATTATGTCACGAATATGTTAAACTGTTGCCACTTTGACAGCCCGGACTAAGGGGTTGGAATTGGCCCAACTTGAAAGTCTCTTTTTGACATTTATTAGGCTGTCTTTGGTTGTGTGAGTGCCGTGTTGCATTCCTCCTCAATTGCAGCCAACACAATTTGACAAGTTGAGCGTAACTACGCCAAACAACGACTGACAGCGCAAATATTTTAACAACTTACTTGACTAACTCGCCAACTAACACACTGGCAGACAGACTGACTGAATGGATGGTTGACTCACCTGTCGTACCTTTGCTACACGGCATTTGCCATTGTCGACGAGCTGAGTAAATTCTGTGCGCTTGACATTTATCAAATGTGATAATATTTTATGATACATATTCAATAGTCGTTGGCAATATTTTTCTTGATTTTTGACTGCTCGTGCGCAACTAATTTGGTAATCAATTACAGTTATTTCCACCCACATTCACACATCTACAACTTTTGAATTTCAATAAGCATAATGTGGCTATATATTTTTTGTTAAATTTCATTTTTTCGCTTGAGTGAACAACGATGTGGTTTGGAAATTACAGGGAGAGCAACCGTTACACAAGGCGTATGAGTAATATTTGTTTGCTCTACATTTTTGGATTTTTCTGTTGACAATATTTTAAACATTTCTATAATTATAATTAAATTTCATAAATTTTCAATAAATATTGTACATTTATTTTTAATGCTTTATCGATATCTTTAAGTTTTATGTCCATAAATTAAGGTTGCGGTCTTAATAATAAGTTAATACAAAAATTACGTTCACAATTATTTTCCAATTATTTTTATTTGCGTAATAAATGACTACTTAGGGTATTCAGAGACTCTGATATTTGTGTCATTTAAAAAAAATATATATTTTGTAATGACATAAAACGCACAGAAAAAAGATTATTATGAAGAATTTTGTTTACATCCCCCAGGGCATATTTGTTGTTCAAATCATTTTTCTGTGTGTGTTTTGTCATTACAAAATATATCATTTTTTAAAATATCACAACTATCAGAGTTTCTGAATATCCTAACTATTTTTAGTTTTAATTTGAAAGTTGCAAATAATCATTATTACAATTTTTATTTGAAAGTAACGAAGTAAAACTAAGCTATAATTTATAAATCTAATTTTAGGCACCCCATTTATTTTTTGTTTTAAAATAAAAGTTACTAATCTTCACAAATTCTTTCAATATTTTTCGCTTTTAATCATAGGACTTCGCTCTAGAATTTTCTTTCAATATATTTATTCGATTAATACAAGCTGGACCTTATACTTTCCCATGCCAACTCATCTAATGCTATCTTGATAATTGAGTTTGCAGAGTATCTGCGTCACATGCGACTCTAACCCAACAGAAATTCCCCAGTTGACGTCATTCCAATGTCGCAGGTATGCGTCAAAAAATCCACATACGAGAACACTCCCCTCTCACACTGCCTCCAAAAACACCCCTTATATATATACATTTGTATGGAATATAGTATTACCGTCGCGACATGGAAATGAAAAATGATTGCCTGCTGTGCCTTTTTGGTCGCACAATTCACAATTCAGCAATTGTGTGGTGTATGTTTAAAGTTCAGTTTGGATTGTTGTATAAATAAAATTACGCATACGCCCTGTTGACATGTCGTACACTAAATAATGTAGAAGTTAAAGGCAAACCGTGCCAAGCGGTTTCGCACGCTGCCCCTAGGGAATCTCTGATGGCTGCCTGACCTACCACAACTGCCACATACAACAACAACAACAGCAACAACAACAATAACAACTACTACAAGAACCACAGACAAACAAACTATGCTTAATTGCAAAGGGGTTCTGGGGCCTCGACTCGACTCTCTCAGAAAGTCAAGTAAATGTCTCAATAAACTGCAAAAGTTACCCAGGCGAACCACTTGGGAGCACGACTTAACCTCAATTTTGATTAACAATGTCTGGCAATGAAGCTGTCAACGTGCGGCCAGAACAAACACACACATACACACACACACAACCTGAGTCGCAGTCAAGACAGACAGACAGACAGCGAGACAGGTTGAACTGGGAGGATTCTCCTCTCTGTTGGGGCTGTCCTGAAAAATGAGCACAATTTGTTTGTTGGCTTGCCAGCTGCGACGACTGCCAGCCACTTGGGTAGACCTCGATCCGGACTCCGACCACGACCCCGACCCCGACCTCGATCCCTGTCTGCGACCCGCAACTCGAACTAGCACCAATTTCCCGCAAATATATATTTTATTTGTGCACATTATTCATTTGCTAATAACATGTTTATGGGCGAACGTTTGGCGTTGCCACCTTTTAAAGTCTTCCGTCGCCTTCTGCGGCCCTTGCTCCGCCTTGAATTGCATCACAAAATGCTCCAGTTGACTGGACATATTCTGTCGTAGCTTCAATTTGGGCGTGGTCACTTCTGTGTCCATTCTTCGCATACCACGCAATCGCTGACTCAGTCCCCTCATGCCATAGGCGGGCACTTCGATGCATAGGAAATAGGCCAGCTCCATGCCGCTAATGAGCGAGCAGCCCAGAAAAAGTCCGGCAATGCCACCAAAACTAACTGTAAAAATGCGTATTTTGGGGAATTACCAATTTGAATTAAAGTGCGATGAAATAACCATAAGTTGAGAGACTCAGTACTTTGTCGAAAAAATAAGGAATTATCTAAATCTTTGTAAAAAATAATCGGGAAAGGCTAAAGTCGAGTTTCCGACTATAGGATACCCGTTACTTATTTAAACATTTATAAAACATTTTATTGCATACTTTTAGGCTCTCCAATTGCTTGAAAATTTAAATCATGTGGTAATCCACATGCAAGTCCTTTGCGTTACGCAAGAGGTTTGGTCCTTATTCTATTTATACCAAATAAAAGAAATTTCGTTATTGTTAAAAAAAAAAAAAGTCATTACCACCTTTCAATTTGTGCAATTTTGTTGCGATTGAGTAGAATAAAAGTTAAAAATTATAGTTAGCTTGCGTATTGCGGCTTTTCACGTTTTTCGGAGGCTCAAAGGGGTGTGGCGAAAATTTGAAACCAAGTTGATCTGGGTGGGGCTTTTGGAAGTTTGTGTGTCAAATTTGGTTGTTCTAGCTCTCATAATCTCGCGGACGGATTAACGAACATGGCTAAATCGGCTCGGCTGTTGATGCTGATCAAGAATATGTATACTGTATAGGATCGAAGATGCTTCCCTCTCCCTGTTACATACATTTCAACTAATGCAACCCTTGTACTTATTTTTTCAGAAACGGGTACACAAATTAAATTAAAACATAACAACATAAAGAGTAATCTTCTGATGTGAGTTTCATATATGGTAAACTTTAGTACTGGGTCTAGAATGTAGAATGCAGAAATTAAAATGGAAAGAGTTTTTCAATCACTAACTTTTACTGAGGCAAATGAATGTTCTCTCTTGGCTTTTACTAACCCATTAAGTCGACCCATCCAAATACCAAGCTAGTACGATAGACCATAAGGGTTTCGAAGCGGAAATGCAAATCCAAGTCCACATATGATGAATTGCCAACCACTTCCGGCGGCAGAAATGATGGTCGCACATCGTTGACATAGTTGAGCGAGTAACAGTTGCGAAAACACTTGCAGACCATGCCCTCATAATTGTCGCGCACAAAATGCTCCTCTCCAGGCTGGTGTGAGTAGAGTAGTTTATCTGTGTGGCATTTAGAAGTATACTTTGTCGAATGAAAGAGAGAGAGAGAAAGAGAGAAAGGTATATACGCACTATTGTTTTCCGCCAGGCAGAGTAAATCCGGAGAGCGGCAAGAGCGATACTGACCTGCAAGTGGAGAGCAGAGCTTGAAGTCCCTGTTGCGGTTTGAATGGAACGTGCTTACCCGGCGGAAAAAGCAAGTCCATTGTGCAATTACAGTAGCGAACCAAGTACTCCTGATGGCACTCCGATTGGCAATTCTCAATCATGTAAATGTAGCCCAGCAATGACTTGAAGTCGCGACTGTTGTGCTCATCCTGCAAAGCAATTTGAACAGTTTAATTGAATCAAATTAAAGGAATCAAAACGAGAAAAAATAGAAGGAAAAAACGTATATTCAAATCGGCAAGACATGCATATTTGATAATGAATGAATCCAGATTTTAAATAAATACGTAAAAAAACGATCAAATTAAAGACATTTAATAATCGATAATAATAAATGTTTTGGTCATGTGAATTTCCTAATTTTTCAAAAACTTATATAAAACTTATATAAAAAAATATTAGCGAAGGGATATTCGAATATTTTTTTTTTGCAGTTTTTTAAATTGTTTAAAGAAACTTTCTGCATCAAAAAATTTTTTCGAGGGAAATCGAGGGAAAAAGTTGACGTTTACAAAAATTCGAAAATTTAATGGGTATCATTCGAAAGTAATTCAAAAGACCTTTCCATTGATACCAAACTTTAGATGAAGGAAGTTCCAAATTTGGCTAGAACTAACTATAAGGGGTGCCAAAATACTTTTGGCCACCGTGTATACTACATATTATGAACACTATATTTCACATATTTCAGACTTCTTTATAGATATCACTTTCATATCACTTTAAAATTGTTTCGATATTAGTGCCTGTTAGTCAAAATTCTGATAGGCTTAAAAAGTTGAAATAAACTCACATCGAACACACATTGGCGCTGATCGGAGCTCACAGATCGAGTGTCGTTATCGTAAAAGTAGATTGTGGGCTCGATTTCAATCGATGTTTGGGTGTTGGCTGGCACGCTGTATGGACTGTTGTGCCAGACATAGGGCTCGGTGAGCATCACCTCGATGCCCTTATCGTTGTGGCCGAGCGGCCAGTGTTTTTCCGGATTGATGAGGACGCGGACAAAGAGAGCACTCATGGGTCCAGCGGATCCAGTTCGCCAGGGCCACATGGGATCGAGGAGCTGCATGCGTTTGCCCTCGGCGGTCTCCAGGGAGTTGAAGGCCCAGCACAAGCCGTTCTTGCTGCGTCGCTTCGAGAAGATCTCACAGCAGTTGTAGGGGTAATGACGCCACTTGCAGTCGGTCAGCAGCTCGTCACAGGTCCAGGTCATAAAGTCGACGACGAGACTGAAGTTGACGTGGCTCAGCTGCTGTGTCGGCTCATTGCGGAGTCGCTCAAAGGACTGAAAGTGGCCAAATGACATGGAATCGTAGCTGCCGACAATTGTCTCGAATAATTTCAACTGCAATGCATCGCTGACATTGGCCATGAAGCGCCTTTTGGCCAGGTCCAAACGCTGCCAGTTGAGGCGATTGCGATTGCAAATCGTTATGACCGGATATGCAATGCGATAAACCGGATATCGTGTGCTGTCCACCACGGTCTGAAAGTTGCCATCATTATACCGTTGCGACAGTATCAGACACACATAAACGGCACCCAAAAAGGCGCTAACAAAGGTGCATAGCCAGATGAATCGCTCCCAGCGACTGGCACGTGATGACAGCAGTCTGTCCAAGCCATGGATCGTCGTCCGTTTGCCAAACCTCAGGGCCAACTGCCAAATGGCAGCGCCCAGCTGACCCAACAGCTGCTGATGGCGACGCGGCAATAACCGGGATTTCACTTCTGGCCGTGCCGTAGGATAATGAGCCAGAGTCATGGCTGGCTTGACAGAACTCAACTGAACTGAACTGAAATAGTTGTCCACTCACTTAGCTTCTTTTATACCCGCTGCTCTCTACGTGCGGGAATGTTTTGTAGATAATTAGATAGCCGACCATGTCACGGGGTCGCGCTGACGTGTTAAACGCCTATTAAACCCATTGGGGACAGCTCGACGCACAGGTCAAGTTAGCCTGAATCGATGTCGACGCGGCATTGGCCGTTCTATTCCGTGCTGTCTGCCCTGGAGACTCGACTTGACTTGATTTGCATCAATGATTTGTACCCAATATATACATATGTCAAATTAATTGGACAAACACAATTCAATTGAATGCAAATGATTTGCACACAGAGATTAGGAAGAGCATACCCAAATATGATAAGGAATAGCTCACACTCTATCTGAAAGAATATGAAAGGAGATTGAAGGGAAACATTTACTTAAAATAAGAAAAATTTATTTAACAAGGTTAGAGTCTTACAAAAATTTGAAAAATAGCAAGATTCTGCATTCTCTGAGATTTCATAATAAATTTATCCAACATATAATATTATTTATAGCTACGATTTTAAGATATTTATTCAAATATTTTCACTGTTATAAAATTCAAATACAATCAAAGATGACAATAATTTTTAGAATAAAAGTGATCGGAACTCTTGATACTTCAATTGTTCCCTGTTGCAATATTTAAATAAAATTGGCATGCCTTTCATTCAAATGAGCCTTAGATTTATGTACTTCTTTATATAATTTCCAACTTAAACTGTTTAGCTTAGTGTTCCTATAAAGTAAAGGTATACAATGAAGACTCCCTTAGGTTCGCTATAAAAAGCTTAGTCTCACCAAACATATTGACCAGAAAATGCAGAACAACCAATTGAGAACCGTGATACGAAGGCGTCGGGCACTTCATGCTTGGCAAGAGCAGCCACAAAAACAGCCCAGTTATGACATCGTCTGGATGAAGTTCATCAGTCGGTACACGACTGGATCCCACATACATGGATTCTATCAGCTCTTTTGGCCACCAATGCGTCGACGAATGCGGTGAGTTGGATAGGAGAAGTCGCTGCTTGAATACTAGTGACATTGATAGTTCAGTTTACTCTGGGCATCGGCACTGCTGTCTGCCTTGACGGTGCTCATCTATGTTACTTATTTGCTGGGGGAGCGACATCAACGTCATCACTTCCACACGATAATCGCTGAATCGCGTTGGCCCATTCAAAACATAGCCTTCCCCGTGATTGTTGTCTGCAATAAGAATCGCTTGAACTGGTCTCGTCTGCCGCAGATAATCCAACGATACAACATAAGTGATGCCCAGCAGCCACTTCTGGAGCGTATCCTTACAGGCTACGATGCCGTTAGCTTTGCTCGATTCGATGTCTTTGCTCCTCTGAAGGATCAGCCACTGCAGACGTTAAACCATCTCAACTTCACCCGAATTGCAATTGAGATGGCCTGGCGTTGTGATGAACTGCTCACAGAATGCAGATGGCAAACCAAATCTGTAGATTGTTGTGAACTCTTTAGGCCACGAAGGTCGCCCTATGGCGCTTGTCTGGCCTTTAACGAAATGGAGAAACGTGCCATTGTGGCAATTGAATCCGGCTCTGGTTTGATGGTCCGTCTCCGGCTAAATGAGGCTCAACATGCGCCAAACAATTTGGAGATCAAAGGCTTTTTGGTGCGTACATACTTAAATTAATTTCGTAAGAACTTGATTTAGATTCCTGATAAAACACAAAAATCTTATTTTAACTAAAAAATTTACCAAAAAGTACGACAGTTTGTTATGTTATGTTTTAAATCTTGCTTAGAATTCGCAACTGGTTCTTGCTGGACTGCTGTTCGAGACTTCACTACCTTAACACTCTACACTTATTTCAGAATATTTTATAGGTGAAAATTCTAAAATAGTTCAATTTTCAAGCTAACTCGAAATAAGTGAGATATCAAATTTTTATTTGGGTTTTTATTTTTTCACATTTTTACCTTGCAAGTTTAACATTTGACCCTTTTAATTAACTAGCTCAATGTTTTGGAACCAAGTGTGTGGTTCGATTATCCCATTGAGGTCTTGCCGGATATGGACTGTACCATAGGCATCAGGGCTGTTTTTCACTACTATGACGAAGGTACCTTATCCATGTCCAGCCAGCAAAGGATGTGCCTGCAGGATTATGAGCATATTACCGATAACATTCACACACTACAGGGCCTCAAATATATGATGGAAAACTGTTTTGCGGAATGTCAACAATTGTATATGTTACGCTATTGCAATTGTACTATGGATCTGTTCTATCCGCCTTCGGATCATGTTGCCTGCCAGCTGAAGGATCTGCCCTGTCTGGCAGCTAACAATCATCGATTGACAAACTACGAGCAACCTGGAGAGCATTCTTATGTGGCCCAGACCGAAACGGGTCTCATCTGTGAATGTCTGCACAACTGCAAATCGTTGACCCTGATCAATGATGTACGTAAACATGTCCAAAGTCCCTGGCAAAGAGTCAATGCCAGGGACAGGACATCCGGGCGTCCACAGAATCGATCAATGCTCCTCGATGTGTTCTACAAGCGATTCAATATTCTGGTCTATAAAACAAGTTTGATATACACCTGGATGGACTTAATGGGTAGGTTAAATTCGCTTTATAGACAATCTGTTAGAAAAATTCCTTAGCTTACTGGAAAAAAAAAAAAATAGACAATCTGACATTTTTTTAATTTACTTTAATATTCTAAAATGTTGTGGGAGTTACTGTCTATAAGTAACTCGATTTTTATGGAAGTGATTTTCAAGTATTTTTATACGGTTTTTTTAAAGACTTTTTAAAAATTTTCAAACATTCATAGCTTTGTCTAAATTTCCTTTTAGCATGTACATTTTTAAATTGCATTTATTTAATTTAATTTGATTTGTTTTTCTCCAACTCTGTTAATATTTCTTATAACTACACCTTGACACTTTTTCAAACTCTTCAAGCTTTCCCAACTTTGCCAATTTAACCGACTTGGAAAATGTCAATTTCATCTTTGATTAATCTTTAATTTGATTCGAATTCAAAATTTTGTTCATTCAAAAAATTCATTTTTTTACTTTATCTGTCCACGTTTTCCATACTCAACCCATTACAGTTTTTCAAAAATTCAAACTTTCATAACTTAGTCAGAATTGTATTATAGTCTGACCTCAAATTTGATTCTTCAACAAAATTTTATTAATTTGAAAAGTACATTTTAATTGGAAATTGAATAAATCATAATTATCTTGCTTGCAGTTTCATTTGGCGCAATTTGTCAACTCTGCTTGGGCTGCTCCATCATTGGCCTTCTGGAGGTATTGTACTTTGGTCTGATCGATGTGCCCCATTTCTGTTGGAGACGCTTTGCTCTGAGGCGATTTTGTTAAACTATCCAAATAAAAACGACAATGGTCGGTCGCTCTTATGCTTGATGTGCATTTTATTTTTGTTTATTGCCTGCCGTTTATGGTCTGGTGGACACTGTAAAGCTCTGCACTTGGCTTGTGACATATGCAAAGCATTTGCTGGCAGAAATGTTTATTGTTCTTTCGCACTACCCTCTGGAGGTAACATTTTCAATTGCTTAAAGGGCGGCAAATCAAAAGCTTGGACAGAGCTTTAGTAAAAGCTTTTCAAGCAGAGCAAGCAGTGGAAGCAGTGTTATTTACAGCTTACAGTGCCATAAAAAACATCGCGCGAAACGGAAACAAAACATCGAATGTAGAAATCATAGCATGTCTATAAATATAGAATACAGCAAAACATCGAAACATAGTTACATGTTCTATGTTTCTATGTTAAGCTACGTTGCACTTGTTGAAACATAGAACGTTGAATACTGCTTGCCTTTCATATCACTTAATTTATAGCAAAACATCGAAATTGCTCAAGCAGTACAATTCCTTGCTGTAGTTGCTCTACTGTCCGCTTCAAGGATATAAAAATCAGATGAAGATATCTCAGTATTTGTAGTTACAACTTAACTCTTAACTACATATAGTAGAACTATTAGGTTATTTTTAAATTGAAAAACAATTTTAGATACTTATTTCTTATTATGCTTTAACAACTCTGTTACAATATCAAGGTTGTCCAGAAAGATGGCTAACAGTAAAAGTATTCACTGCTAACGGATAACAAATAAATTCTTTTGAATATCAATCGTGGCCACAACTTTTAATATGGGACTAGTTTTAAGTGCTAGTGACAATAATATTTAAAATACTAACGCAATATAATACACTCGACGGATAAAATATTATGACAAAACTAAAGTTAAATCTACTCATAATATGATCTTACTTTATGTAAAGTGTGGCAACCATGAAAAGGTCATTTTAATTTGTTTTTAATTATACAAAACTTTCCTTAACCCAAGAAGTACCCATTGAAAATTTTGAATTTTTGTAAAAATCTACTTTTATTTTATTTTTTTCATCGGTCTCAGACAAAAATGTCTAATGCAAAAAGTTTCTCCAAACAATTCTGACAGTGACTGCAAAATTTTTTATTTTAAAAATCTCTATCTTGACAACATTTTTTATGATGTTTTGTATGGGATGATTTCAGAAAAATGTTGTTTGAAAATTTGGAAAAAGTGGCAAAAATAGTAATTTCTAGCAATTTTAAAAAAATTATGGCGATTTTTGAAAAGAAAAATTTCGCATACGTTTGTTTGATTATTTGACAAATCCTTTATTAACATATCGATTACGAAGGTGTTGAGGGAACGTTAATAGTGTCAATTCATATTAGATACAAGAAGATTTTCACAGTTAAAATCTTATACTTTTGGGGCTTATCAGCTTAGCCTCTAAAAATATACAATTCTGGACAGTCGTTTAAGTTGTTTTTTAACGGTTTATTGACTGGCCGCGGGCTGCGACTTAACTGCTGCAATGTCGCTCTAACAAGCAGCATCCGGACGGGACTTGGGGCATGTCTACCATATACATACTTACACTTGTACATATATACCACAGTGGCTCTGTCGCTGGGCGCCTTGTCGAAATTACGCTCATAAACGTGACTTGACATAATAATCTTTGACTGGCGCTCGAACTGCGCCCGCTGGCTTTGTCTCTTACTTCTCGCATTTCTTTTTTGATTTTGTTTTTCTTTTTTTTTTGCGTTTTACCAGTCACACATACATATATAACAGATGTCCCTGCATACATATATATCTAGTCTATTTTATGCCCTTTGCGGTTTGAACAAAAAGGGTGTTACTAATTTGTCTGTTGCACAGATTGTAGGTGGCAGTTGCAAGTCTATTAATTGACTTTGATAATTTTCATTAAAAACAATTTTCTATAGATTTTTATTGCTTAATACTATCCTTGCAATTTACATATTTACGCGTTTTTGCATATTATATTCATATTCTTAAAATAATAATTTGTAAAAGAAAGAATTATGTTATTTTTTAGATAACCTAGAGATATTATATACATTTTTCTATTATTTAGCTAATAATCTCATTTATCTCATTCATGTTTCTAGCCTTAAATTATGTATTCCCCTAGCAGGGTATCTTCGAGTCGTGCTGTCTTTACTTATTGTTGTGGGGTAATGGCGTTAATTTTTTCGCCGCCTTTTCTTGTATTTTCTTTTAATTTTTTATTGCTTTTGTTGTTGTTGTTGTTGTTTCGGGGTCAAGCTTTGGTTTTTTGTTGTCTTTTGGGGTCAGCAGCCGGTTGGCTAATATTGCAAAAATTTCATTAGTTTTACAAACAAGCAAACAAACAAAGCAAGAAACAAATATTTGTGCTTGAATTTTTTAGCAGTTTAGTTGGCAGTTGTTGTTGTCCTTCTGCTTCTTGTTGTTGTTGTTGGCCAGTGCTACGCTTTTATCTAAAATAAAAAAGCAGCACCAGCTGGGGTTATGGCCAGGTTCAGGTGAAGCCAACATTCGCCTGGGATCTAGCGTAAATAAATAAACGGAAAAACCAAGAACAAAAACCTTCACAACCAACACGAATGCGGAGTTCACTTACACTTACACAGTTTGTCCGAGCACAATTAAATATGTAATTAATTGTTTATTTACTTGTATAAAAACCAATAAAAAGGTCAAGAAATTAATATGATTATAATCAATGACCAATTTAAGTATTTCTTAAAATTAAATGTTTATTCACACAATAGCCGTTTCATTCATTTGGATTCTTGATATTAAAATCATGAACATCAGATATAAATTAAAAGTAGTTGATCACAATTTAAATTTTGTTTTATAATTTATGATAATATAATTTATTTATACACTTAGTTCAAATACTCTAACGTAGAGTATGCGAATACAAATGGCGCGTGCGCTATTTCAAAATGACTTTGGTTCTTTTAATTGAAAAACTGTAATGGGTGACAGTATATATGTACACGAGAATAGTAGTTAGTTTTAGGAAAACACGTAAAGCTAAAAACATTTATAAACCAAACACATACAATATATTACAATTTTAGATGGCTCGCTAATTTGATAGTTTAAAATGCATAGTGTCCAGCCATGTGTGCCATATGTTTTTTTGATCCATTTGTGTCCGGGAAATGCTCTCATGCCTTCACAATAACTAAACAAAAAACGACGTTGCGACCCATTCTGTGGGTAATTAGATGTCTCTGTTGTCCTTTGACCCTAGCCCCTACCCCCAATGGCCCCGCAGTCAAAGCACAATGAAGTGGAGCCGCTTGGACAGCATTTGCTGCTGTTTAACTTGCCTTTTTTCCGTGTCCTGCTACTTAAAAATGGCTGAAAAGAGAGTATCACGAGTTGGCATTAACGATTTCATAATGAGGTTTGACAAATGAATTTTTAAATTAAATGTACTCTTATTTTGAAGTTTTGAACTAACTCTTTTAAAAATTCGACAGGCAGAGTAAATAGCTGCATTGAAAAAAAAAAGATCCTAATTTAAGATTTTGGTCGGATATTAATGTCCTTCTTCGATCAAAAGAAATTAGAAAAAAAAAAACAAAACACTTATTGTAAGATCATATATGTATTTTCATATTGTTCTTTGGTTGTTTGTAAGTGAGAGCATCCCAAGTTGTCAGTCAACCTGGTCAAGCTGATGCTCCATTTGTCCCTTATCACCTTGGCACATAAATTATGACGATGAGGTTACTTTGTAATCAGCAAATTAAGTTTATAGCCGCCAGCAATATTATATTTATATAAATATAAACATGGAAAACCCAAAATGAAAAGCAAACTTGTCTCCGGCATTTCTTTTAGCGTTGCTCGTTGTTGTTGTAGTTGTTGTTGCAGTCGTTGGTTGTTTATTTGCAACAAAATGAACACGAAATGTGGGCAAATTTAAGGCTTTCCCTTTTCTGAACTGACGGCTTGGCAAACAATACACAAATCAGTCATTAAATTGTGCAGCCATTTTTGGCGTTAGATAATCGAAATTTTAATGCCACGCTGGCGGTGTTTGCATTGAGGCCAAAATGGGCCACATTACTCAGAGGTATTTGCCCTCCCTCTCACTTTTTTTCAGTCTTTCTGTTCTTGTCGCTCGGGTTGTCGGCGCCGTCTAAATTGGCGGCCTGTCGCGGTTTAGCCGGCATTGTTTTTGGCACACACTGAGAGGGTGGGCGAGTGTGAGAATTGGGCTAAAAATTGTGTAGACTGTATGTCCGCCCACAGCCGGTAACCGACAACCGACAACCGACACATGCGGTAATTTACCTAATTTACAGTCGTAACGCCTCCATATCCACTTTGTTGTTGTAGGTTGGCGCGGATAGAACTGATTGGATTTCAGAATTTGCTCCTACAACTCTCAGCCTCCGCAGAGCACGCTATTTAATCGAATCCTCCTTTTATATTGACGCTTTTTAATATCAAACACCGTTGGCTGCTTCTCTTGCCCCTCGTCTTTGTCGATCTCCTTTAACGAATTCAAAGTTTGGCTAACAACTTGACGTTGGCCAAACAACAATTCGCTTTCGCAAATTTTCATTATGCATTTTATATGAGACACCAAAGCTGGGGTTCCCCTTTCTCCATGCGTTAATGATGCCGCTGTTGGGTTTCTTCTTTTTCTCTCTTTTGCTGGCAGCCAAAATTGCCTTTGGTTTTGGTAGATTATCAAATTTGTGGACAAGGAGGGTACACTGCTGGAGGATTTAGCTGTTGGCTGATAACTCGCTTGCTTATTAACGTTTTCGCTTATTTAAAGGTCAACTCTACGCGCTGATAGCCAAGTTTGATAGTTTAATAGGCATATCCGTTGACCCTTATCAATAGCTGAGCTGACTTTGGCTTTATAGTAAGCTTAACCATATTGACAAGGGTGAAAGTCACATGTAAATCACATTTTTAATCAAACTGCTGCTGACATCGCAAGCAGGTAAGACTTTTTTGTAAATTCTATATGGAATAAGTTATCGAATATATATTCTAGCTATCGTATAAAAGCACGTTTCCCCTGCTCCATAAGAAGACGATTTAACATTTTTTAAAAGTAAAAGTAAAAAGTGAAAACCGGAACAGAACTGATAAGAATAATATTATAAAAAGAAAAATTCAATTAATCAAACATGGTTTATAATGCTTGAGTTTTTTAAATGAACAAGTTTTAAGCTTGTATTGTAAAATATTATACGATCATAATTATTCTTAAACAATTCCAATTCTTTAAATAGTTCTAGACTATGTTTTTATTTTTCATACTTTTTATTATAAATTTAGAAAATTTGAGAGAAAGATATATAGAAAACTGCTAAAATTTTAACGAGAGTAATTTTAAAAACATTCAAATATAATATAATTGAATAAACAATTTAAGGACAAATCAATTACATAAATTATATACATAAATTATATACACTATTTTAATAGAAGTCTTAATAAAATCTCAAAGAATTCAAATATCTTGGTCTATATGAATTCTAAGAATCTTTCAAGTTTTGGTAGGCATGTATATTTCCTTCTGTGTATACTGCATAAATATCCTGTTCAATTAATAAACAAGAATCAGGAATGTCAACCCAAGCAAGATATTCAAACGGTTGTCAAAATGTCACAGCAACTGATTTTTATTTAGTCTTGGGTCAACTTGTAACCATGCACTATAGGTCAAATGGACCCATTTTCTGATATAAATTAATAACTCGAAGGTTTTTCAAGTTTTCCGTGAAAAATTTTTTGGATACCATTCTAGACTGAATTTGGAAATAGTTTTGAGAAAATGGGCGTGGCACTGACCATTAACGCCCCTAAAAAAATATATATATACAAAAAAATATTTTTTAATTTTTTTTTTTTGTTAATTAATATTAAAGTATTGTTTTTTTTATACTTTCGAAGTATATTTCAAATTTCTTTTATTTTATTTAATATTTTTAGGAGCAAATTTTGAATATTATTTTCGAAGATTAGTTAGCCCGCTACTAAAAAATCTATGTTTTATTGTTGTCTGGGTGTCGTAATATTAATAATATCGATATACCATTTAAAATAACGTACAACAGCATCCACTCCATAAGTTTTTTTTTTATTTTTCCGTTACGCTTCAAGCAAACCGGCATTGCTTACATATAGGTTATGTGCTAAAAAGTTAAATTTTGGGAGAAGTGGGAAAAGGTGGGAAATAAACTTAGCTGATATCAGTTTACAAGGAATTACTCTACAACATGTATACAGTCACTTCTTAGACAAGTCTAGACATTTTTTTAAAACTCTTCCCAAAGTTAAGGTTTTGCTATAAAAAAATTATTTTTGGAGCATCACTTTATGGACACTTACTACAGACAACACAAACAATACCAACAGCACAGAACTACCAACATAAAGTACAAACCACACTGATTAATTTTCATCGCAAATTTAATTAAAAAAATTAAATTTGAAAAAAAAATGAGCCACTTGAATTTCGCCAAATTGTTGCACAATTTAACGGCACGTGGGCTTTAAGTTATAACAGCTGTTTTAACAGCTGGTAACTTAACATTAGAATGCAATGTTAACATTTCTGGTATGCAACATTACAGTTCAATGTATTCCTAACAGAAATGTAAGAAAAGTGGGTTAATTTGAGTACTTTTAAAAAATGAGTTTATATCACATAAAGGGTCCATTTGACCTATAGTGCCATGCTCATGTGTTTACATACACACGCATACACACACACACATGCATACACATTGAAGTGTCTGAGGTGCCATATGCTATATGGGACACCACCTGCCAGACCCAAATCTGAGCTTGTGTGACGCGCCTTTAATAAGACACGGATTATCGCCTGGCATTATTTCAATCACATACCAAGTGTCGAGTATTTAGCAGACAACAAACACGCGCTGAGCTGTGATACTGTGATACCCTGCCCCTCATGCATGTTCGCTCCCCTCTGTCCATGACTGGCAGAGGAGCTGCTAAAAAAGCCAATAAAAATACTTTGTTTGACAAATAAAAGCCGCAGTGAGAGCTTTGGCGATAAAATTTTCTAGATAGAGCCCGAACAGTTCTGGCTGGCGAATGCCTGTTTAACTGACAGTCACATTAAGTCACATGTGTGTGTGTTTTTGTGTGTGTATGAGTATAGGTGTAGGTTCAAGCATGTGTGCATGTGTGTGTCAAGCTGCTTCTTCACGTCGTTTGACTTTACGAGCCTGAGCCAGTGGAAATGTCCAGGCCATCTTGTCGGTCTGTCTGGCTTTCCTTCTCTCCTTTCTGGCTCTCTCTGTCTCTCTTTAGCCCTATCCCCCTCTCTCTCTCTCTTTCTGGTTGTATACCCTAATGTTTTCAGTAGACTATTGGTCCTTTAAGGATTATGCTTACTGTAAGCTCACGACGATTTCTAATTTTGGAATTTCTTAAATGTTTAGCCTATAAAAAATTTATTTTAAATGGTTTCTATGCTATTGAAAATTAGCCAAACAAGTTTTTGTTACTGGGATAAAGAATGTACATTAAAATGTATCTTACCTTTATTATTATTTTGCCGACTGCTCTGAGTCGTGCCATAATAAATAAATAAATAAAACAAATACAAAAATTAAATAAATGTATTAATTGTGTCGCCGATTGGACATAATTTATACTGGTATCTTAACAAACTAAATTTGCCATTTTTCGAAAACAGTAAGACATGCGTCGATTAATTTCTAAAACTTAAATCTTAATTAAAAAAAATTGGCTGAAAGCAAATCGATTACCAACAGTTTTCCGTTAATTGAACATGATTTATTGTTTTTTAATATCTCCTTAATGGAAACTGGTTGTGAATTGTGTCTCATTGTCCAATTGAAGATAGGGTACAATGAAGTCTTCCATGATGTGCTGTAATTTTTTTACTGCCTTTCTGTTTGGTTTACTATATGTTGACTTCCACTCAGCGATCATGGTTGTTGTAAAGCAGAACGACAACGATGAGTACAACAACAACAACAACGCGTCGCCAACTGTTTTCCAGCTGCTTTTCTTCGCTCGCTGTTTGACAATAATCAACGCTGACCTGACGACGCACAGTGGGGCCTTTGCTGATTTTACTTTGCAAAAATCGTAACTTTTGAACCAAATGAGATAATCGAATAATTTTAATGGCATATGATAGATAACTTTTCAACCTATGAAATTAGCACTTAAAAAAGGTGCCACGCCCCCTACATACTTAATTAGGGGCTATCAAAGTTGAAATTTGTGAAATTTGTGAAAAAAATAAATTTTATGGCACCTGAAAATAAATATTTTTTAAAATTTTTGATTTTTTTTGTTTTATTTTTAAGGTTTTTATATTTAAAAATTATTTTCAAAAAATTTCAAAACAATTTTTTTTTTCAAAAAATTTTTTTTTGTTTTTCGGTGTGAATTATCAGAATTTCATATGTCGACCTAATTCCTATGACATCTAAATGATATAGTAGTCCGATTTCAACCAATCTGACATATTATGAAGCTGCGGTAGTCTTCTACATCCAGACCAAATTTGGTTAAAATCGGACCACTATATTATATAGCTGACATAGCAACAATCGGTCGAACTTTGAAATTGCGTGGGTGTTTTTATTGTGAAGTTGAATTAGTTTTTTTTGATTTAACCTTCTTAGGCGGGTCCGGGCGGGTCTGAAACCATATATAGCTATAAAGAGAAATCAATTGTGAAGCGTTTTTTAGCTATGGGAACCCAATGCATTTTAATTGATGAGAGTTTTCGTCTACCAAAGTTCAAAAATAGTCAAAATCTAGTGTTCTTTAAATTTGAATGGGTCAACCTTAAAAGGTTGTACTATCCACAATTTTTACTTGATCTAAAAATCCTTTTTGGATTCTTAATCATTGAAGAATTCTCTATCGAATCCGTATATTACTTTTTCCGAACGCTTACCCAAAAAAAAATATTTTTGCCAAGTTGTTCGGCCGGCGGTCCTGCAAAACACTAGATTTTGACTATTTTTGAACTTTGGTAGACGAAAACTCTCATGGATCGAAATGGATAGCAGAACACTAACTTAAAAACGTTTCGGTATTCATTTCTCTAAGTAAATATATATGGTTATATACCCGGCTGGATCCAATCTTTTACGTAAAATCTAAAAAACTAATTCAACCTCACAATGAAAACACGCGGCATAATTACATAGTTCGACCGATTGTTGCTATGGCAGCTATAAGAAATAGTGGTCCGATTTGAACCAAATTAGGTCTGGGTATATAAGACTACCCCAGATTCATAATATGTCAATTTAGTTGAAATCGGACTAGTGTATCATATAAATGCAATAGGAATTAGGTCGATATATGCAATTCTGATAATTTACACCGAAAAATACAAAATAATTTTTTCAACAAAATCTTAAAAAAAATTTTTTTTTTTAACTTTTTGAAAGTAATTTTTAAATATAAAAACACTTAAAATAAAACAAAAAAATTCAAAAATTTTAAAAAATATTTATTTTTAGGTGCCATAAAATTTATTTTTTTTCACAAATTTCACAATTTTCAACTTTGATAGCCCCTCATTAAGTATGTCGGGGGCGTGGCACTTTTTTTAAGTGCTAATTTCATAGGTTGAAGAGTTATCTATCATATGCCATTAAAATTATTTGATTATCTCATTTGGTTCAAAAGTTACGATTTTTGCAACGTAAAATCAGCAAAGGCCCCACTGTGCGACGTCGCTTTTCATATATGTACATACATATATGTATTTGCTAACATGAGCGGCCATCGCAGAAATATGTATGTATATATTTTACTCACTTTAAAGTCAGCTGATGATGCTGATGGCGTAATCATCTCATGATCATTATTATCGTGAGCATCATCATCCCATCTCGTCTGCGTGACTTGGAAATCTGCTGTCAGCTTTTCATTTAGATGGGAAATATGGTTGGAGGCGTATTGTCAAAACTAATTAAAATTTTATGGCGATATATTTTTTGGGGCCCCTGTAAATATGCAAACAGAGCGACGGAGCGGAGAGGAAAAATAGTAGTCGACTTTTGGGCGCAGTGTGCAAACTGCAATTAAAGATGGCAACGAGCGTCAACATCGAAAGTTTGCTCTCAAGCACGTTTTGGGCTTCAAAAGCTTGTTACGCATTTCGTGTGCCCTCTGTTTGTTCATATGGTGCAATTATGTCAACACACGCACACACACGCACACACACTTACACATACACACTCAAACCGAGTTGGCAACATTATTAATCAACTGACCGTTGCATATGAGGCCAGAGAACGCAGTGCTGTTTATATCGTCGTCATCATTTAATGTCTCGTCTGCTCCCTTTGAACGTTATTTAATTGCACTCTATATCAGACGGATTCACACACACACACACACACACAGACACACAATCACAAATTCGGCTGTAACCATTGCAAAAAGGTAATAGGGCTAAAAGAATCGGGGACAGATATTGTCAAAAAGAAACGTTTTCATATTGACCTCGGAATAAGTATCACATAGAGTATACCCTACTGAAAATCGGTAGGAACGATTAAAATTCTAAATTTAAAAATTTAATTTAAGAATCTGTAGAAAAAAAGTTACTTAATAATTTATATTACAAATTGATGTATCCAACATATACAATATAAGTGTACACATTAAATATTATTCTGTTTTTATCTCAATTATCATTATTCTATATGATCGCATTTATATACTTTATATTTTACTTGTAGGGCATGTATTATTCGATAATAATATTGAATTCTACCAATGAATTTCTATCAGAAATCGCCGATTGAGTACCGGAAAAAATTCAATAAATGATTACATTTGGGTGCTTCAATATTTGCTAGATTTTGCGAATTTATGTGTAATTTTGCTTGTCTTGTTGTTTATTTGTTGAATTCACAGTTTACTGTTCACAGATGAAAGTTAACATTTACTGCGTTTGTTATTGTCATTACAGTAGATTTTGTTTATTTAAAATTCTGATTTGTATGTCGTTCAACTAATGGTATGCAGAGCAATTGCGCTTTTAGGACTTTAATAATTGTTGATATTATCATAACACTATTTTTCTTACAGACACATATATATATATATTATTTTGATAATTTTTATATTTAATTTCTATATTTTGTAAGTCAAGAAACCATGGGCTATGTAAAAATTTTTCAATTTATTTTGTTATTGTTTGTATTGGGAATCTATCAATATTTTTATTTATAAAAGAATTTATAAGCAATTGTTTAGTATTGCAATAGCAATCTTTTGGCATAAAAATAATTACCTTGATTACTAAATTTGCAGCAATAGTTAGCCTAGAACGACATGCAAATTAAATACATGACTACACCTCTATATATTTAATTTAGATTTTAAATTTCCCATCTCATTAGTTATTTGCAAACGCCATAAATATTATATTTTTATTTGATTACTTAAAAACATTATAAAAACCCTAATTAGTTGAATGCGTCAAAAAATTGGGATGATAAAGACTGCATGAAATTGGAGATAATTATATTATATGTAGTAGAGAATTCCCCAAAAACATCGCAATGTTGGGACTTTTGCCATTTTTTTGGAATTACCATACAGGGGTTATGTGATCAAAGGTATTAAAAAATTGTGCACATTAACAGGAATTGTCATGACTTTTCTACATCATTCAATACATTTTATGGCAGCACTCGCTTCAACAGGGTTCATACGATATCTTATAAAAAAAACGCTTTACGAGGTAAAAAGCTAGTGGCGAAAACATTTTTATTCCCCCACAATTTGTGATAATTAATTTTGTGACGAATAAAATTAAGTTTTACTTATATAACGTATTAACAAAATACGTCTACACCCAAATATAAATACAAATGGATTTATGATTACTTTCTAATAAAGAGTGAGACTACTTCAGAAATGTAAAAAAAATGCATGTTACGCGTATATTTCATTTATTTATGTATATCATTCAAAATAGATTAAATAAATACCGTGTTAATAATTTCGAAGTATTTATATAAATTTATTGTTTTTCAGTGAATGATTGTGCATATTTCTTTAATTTCTTTATATAAGTCAGTAGCTTACTCTATATAAATTCTCAATTTGAAATTATTCTTCAGTTTGTATTTGTGAAATTACAATTTTGGATAATATTTAGGAACAGCTCAAACTTTGAATATCATTGAGCTTATAACCCTACATACATTGGCACTCATTCGGTGTATGACAGAAGCTATGCAAACCGCATTTGGGAAATCATTTCGGTAGGCATTTTGAGCTCTTCTGGTCCCATTCGTAGGCAGTGGAGCAGTCACATTTTTCGGGGGCCACACAACGACCATGGGCACCACATCCTTGTGAGCACAGTGGTTGACAGACTCCATTCTCTACTATATAGTCCTTAAAGCAAGTACAGATACCGGGTTCACTGCAAATTTCATTTTGATTACATTTTGGATGACAGATAGGTTGACATTTCTGAATCTTCTGATCCCAAGAGTAGCCGGCGTTACATATACACCTTTCAGGAGCTATGCAATTGCCATGGGCACCACATCCTTGTGAGCACAGTGGTTGACAGACTCCATTCTCTACTATATAGTCCTTAAAGCAAGTACAGATACCGGGTTCACTGCAAATTTCATTTTGATTACATTTTGGATGACAGATAGGTTGACATTTCTGAATCTTCTGATCCCATGAGTAGCCTGCGTTACATATACACCTTTCAGGAGCTATGCAATTGCCATGAGAACCACATCCTTGTGAGCAAATTGGTTGACAAACTCCCTTCTCTTCTAAATAGCCCACGGAACATACACAAGTATTACGCATAACGCAAACGGCGTTTGCTGCACAACGTGGCAGACATTTTGGACGATTGATTTCCTGATCCCAAACGAGTCCAGTTTGGGTGATGTTCTGTTTTCGTAGTATATAAATATTTGCAATCTCTTCAAATCAATTTTATGAATTTGATGTATCTCTTTTATTGATTTACCTTTGCTCCATTGCTTAATTGAAGGCATGCGATCAAGCCGAAACAAAGGCCAAGTAGACCCTTCATTGAAATAATTCGCTTCATTTAATAATATTCTTGTTCACCGAATCTGATTGAACTAAGACTTATGTTGGTTTTCACTAGCTTTTATAAGCTCTTCATACAATACAAATACTTTGTATGACGTCCGTAGTGATTCAAAAGTAGGGTTTTGTTTGAAAAAAAAAGGAAACACCCCATTGTGGATAGATTACTCGTCTCTTCGGCTGATACTCAGCAGACCTCTTATGCGATACTCTTATCAGCTGCCTCTAAAATTAAAGGTTGGAGTTTATAAATGTTTACAGAATTCATTTAAAATACTGCACATAGCTAATTAAATTGTGTGAATTTAAAATTTACTCTCTCTGCATGTGTAGTCGATATTGTCAGCATATGCATTCTTTTAAATTCATAACAATGGGGCTGCTAACAATAAGAGACAAACACTGCGACTGTTGGTAAACAAATCAGCAGCAATAATAACAACAGCTACAGCAACAACAAAAACAATTTCAATCGCAGAAAACACCAAAAACATTTCCGAACAATGTGGCAAACCACAAAAATTTTTGTTGCCGTTGACTTTTTTGAAATGGCCAGAAACGTCGTTTAATAAACACGTTGTTGTTGTTTGTTTTGTTGGGTAACTGGAGATGGAGCAAGAGAAAGAGTTGGAGTTAAAAGGGGGGAGAGTTGGCCTTCTCTGTGTTGAAGCAAAGTGGACACAGTGTCAAACAGGGCGACAAGAGACGTTGTCGCCGCTGTCACTGACACTTGAACGTGCGAATTTAGCCGCAGATTCTGTTGCTTTTCTGTTTATTGTTTGTTTGTTGTTGTAGTTGTTGCTGTTTTTGTTGTTATTGTTGTTACTGTCTATCTTTTAGAGCATTTGATTTTGAAAACATTGCGGTTAAATAGGAGAGAACGGAAAAAATTTGGATCACTTGCCACTCATGTGGGTAGATTAAGGGAATTATGATATCACACAGCATGTGTATGACGATTTAACTCAGTGTAGCACAATTTGCAAAGCATGCTTTTGCGAACAAAAAATAATAAACTAAAGAAATAGTGGAACGATAAAAAAAAAAAATAATATTACGCTTATTATATTAAAAAAAAGGAATCTAAGATCGGTTAGATCGGTTAGATTGTGGGGCACTTATTTATATAACATACTTAAATAGACAACAATTGGTACTAGAGTGGCCAAGAATATATCTCACATTTGCTGTATTTAATACAGAATATTTTTTTAAATTGAAGTTTTCCCTTTTTGGACTCCACGTATCTTTATAACCTTTAAAATACATCTGGATACAAGATATTTAATATGTTAATGATAAATAAATTATTTAAGTTAAATCTGAAATGATATTAGCTTGCTTGCAGTGTATTTACTTATAAAATTTAAATGGGATGTTATATCAGAATCTATCGCACAATTTTGTTGCACAGCAAAAGGAAAGATTTTTCTAATTGGCAATGCTCCAAATTCATCACAGTTGCAATAAAAACAATCAATATTTGGGCAAACTGACAACATATGTCTGGTTGACAGTGTGAGATCCGGAGTCCGGACAGCAACAATCACACGTGACAAATGGCAGAGTTGAAAGAATTCCGGATCCGGATGCAACTAATTATCATAGAGTAGTAGTAATAGGCGAGTGGCGTGCTGTGCGCCCATTGGCTGTGCTCATTTTAGCGGTTCAGTGGTTGAGCGGTTCAGTGGTTTGCCTACACGCAATTCATCGCTCAAATTGCGTCACTTGGACACGTGAAGTGCCCGCTAAGCAGTTTAAAATTAAACTTAATTATTAAACGATTCAGAACAGCCACGACAACTAATTTGACTTACATGAATGAATGAAATTGCTAACTGATAAGCCGCATACTCATACACACACACATACGTATAGACGCCCAAACACACACACACACACACACACACAAAGCCAACAAATCGCACATGGAATATCAATTTGTGTGGTCGCGCGAGTCGCCGGCGATTCGAGAAAACCGCAAGCCCAGCAAACTGGGAACTCAAACCCGGCGACGGTACAAACTGCCGACTTAACATTAAGTCAACTCACAGTCAGACAATCCGAGCCACAGACAGTTCCATAAATGCGCATAAAAGCAGACGGACCGCAATGCTGGGCATATGGATTACACAACAACGTTTGTAATTCATTCAAATTGATGAAGTCAATGGGTTTAATCTAAATACCCACAGATTACACACAAATTAGTAAAATGACACTAGCTGATTAATAGTATATGAATGAATTTGATTTAATGAAATTACGCAAACGTATTGAACATTCATTTGATTATTTATTAGTTATAGTTTATACCTAAGATATTTATGTGGGAATATAAAAAATATAAATAAAAAAAATATATATAAAAATATAAAAATTTGACTTTGTAGCTTTAACAAGGTATATAAAATGAAAAAAAAAAAAAAAAAAATAGCAATAAATATTAGTATACTAAATCTTATGAAATTTTGAGTTAAACTTTTGAAATTTTATGATTTAATAAAACAACATTTAAACAAATTGAATATTAGTTATACTTTAGATATACTTCCAAATTTAATTAAATTAAACTATTAAAATCAAAATTTGACCTTGTAGATATAGCTTAATAAAATCAATACAAATTGCACAATCATGTAACATAATTCCATAGTGTCTTTATCTGTAATGAGCTTAGTCGATTTCATCATTCCATTGCTGAATGCATTTCAATTTTGATTTTCCTGCACTCTCACGTTTAAATTGCAAATCATTTCGTTAATTGTAAGTACTATATAATTATATGCGACTATAAAACATCCTGTAGAGCATCAAAGTCGTCATTGGTGTTTTAGTGGAATCGCTTAATTAACATTTGAGGCACCTGCTGAGTCCAAAGCGCAGTCTGTTGACATCTCGGCTTTGGTTCACTTTGCTGTGGGTCTGGCATTAGCTATTGTCTTTGTGTATTTGTAATTTGAATCACGTGTGCAGCTTCTACTGTTGGTGCCTTGTTAATGGTCTATTAATGTGGAGCGCCAGCTGCGGTTGCCAGGTGACTGGGTGGGGCCATGCGGCGTATGAGTAATATGCCAGAGAGCGACCTTCAACAAGTTGCCAAGTGAAAATATCTACAGCGACAGCGACAACGACAACGTTGAGCTCTAGATTCGAATTCAGCTTCAGCCTCATCTTCTGCACAGGAAGCGCGTTAATTAGCAAATAAATAAAAAGCGTGCCGGCAAACAAGACACGCACACGGGCTGAGCATATGTGATGCCTACATATACATATGCATGCATGTACATATGTGTCCGTATATGTGTTTATGCTATGCATGCGTAAGTGTGTATTGATATGTGTCTGTATGTGCCACAGCGATACTCTCAGTGCCTGTGCGCTATCTCTGCCTGATTTCAATGCATGACGATGCCAGCGAGAACATTCTTTATGCTGCCTCTGCATTTCCCATTTCCCCTTGGTCGTTTTTCCAATGCTCTGCAAGTTTCTCTCAAATTCACAGACAATATTTATTTCTATCATCAGCTCAAAAATATACCCATATTAATTAAATTCAAGCACAAGTTCATTTTATAAATTTAGTATTTCTTAAATCAATCAATCTAATCAAATACAGACAATTCACTTAAGAAGAAAGAGACGATTTAGTTCAATCGTTTTTCAGTTCCAAGCTTTAAATTACAATTTAATTAAATGTACATAAAAGCTGTTAACACCAAGTTTACTGCCCAAAAAAAACGAGCAGAAAAAATGCTTTACACTGAGCAAATTTGGGGCGTAGAAAAGCTCCGAAAATACTTTCGGTGCTCTGCTGTATTTAAAATAAATTGTAATGAATTGTAGCTTTATTTTATTACAATTGCGTCGGGTAGTATAACTACTATATTTTATAACTTTCACAGGAACGATCACTTGAAAATTGATTTTGCAAGGGTTTTAAATCTTCGGCAATCGGAAGCTCACACTTTTTTCTTGCTTTTTTCTTTTGGTTTTGCCCTGCTTTGTTGGGTTGTACATAGGCAGGCAGAGAGACTTTCAACTTTTGCTTCGCTCCGTTCGCACGTTGTGCACGTAATTGAAAATTAACTTGTTTCGCTGGCTGCGAGTTACCTTTGCCACCTTCTCCATTCCCATTGCCATCCCCATAGTCATCTCAGACAGTCCCAGCTTGCCAACTGTTTGGCTGTCAAAGATTTCTGTGAGCCTATGCGCGTGTCGCATACTGATGTGATCCACGTAACCCAAGCCAGGGACAGTACTATGGGAAAAGTTGCCAACATATTGGCAAATTACTTTTTGTCGGCATATAGAAACTAAATACTCAAATTAGAATAAAAAGGTTTTTTTCTTTTAATTTTCTGCAACTTTCATAAATATATATTTGAAACTCGATCAAAGTTAGTAGATTCCGAATTAGCATGTGATCTAAAAAAGCGCGCCGCTTGTAATTGTTTTGTAAATGAGTAGTAGTAATTGTAGTAAAAAAGTATTAATAAAAAAAAGTTAATCAATAATATTTGCGTTTTATTACGCAACCATCCAATATGTTGGTTATGCACTATCATATATTGAAGAATTTAAGCAAAATTAAGCTGAAATGTGTTTAGCAATACCGTCTAGAATAAGATGTGAATTATATTTTTTGCCAGTTTTTGTTGATTTTCTTATGTTGCAGATGTGCATTTATATTTAAAAATCGGCTTTATCGGGACCAGGGTTAACCCTAGGTCAAATTAACAAAAAAAAAACCTATTAAAAAGAAAACAAAAAAAAATTAATTTTTAATTCTTCGTTAGTCATCCCATTTTTTAAGTCTCTCTATATTTAGGGTCTATGCCAAATATCAGACTTGTTTCCCATAGTAGGCAGGTGAAAAAGAGATTGAAAGAGCGCGGGCAGGAGTAAAAGAGATAGCAGTTACTTAAGCATACTTTTATTTACAATACTTGTTGGCCTAACTAGTTAAAGCTATGCACCAGCTACATGTCTATATGAAAAGATGTCGCTACCAGTATCGACAGCGCTCGACAGGATTCATGGGCGTCCCCGGGTGGCAGTTGAAGACCTCGGCGAACTCGGGCATCTGGGCGAGGGCATAGTTCAGGCGTTTGCTGCCCGGATCGTGGTAGATGTCCCCCTCCTCGCCGCAAAAGAACTGGGCGAACTGCAGGAAATACAAGTGTCCGTTGTGGCGTCTCTGCGACGGATGTTGCATGTACGTCTTCAGGGCCAGCCGCGTGCCACTGATGTCCGCGGTGCGTTCGTTCAGCATGCGGACATCGGTGTCATTCAGGCAGCTGACTCCGGCCACATAGCGACTGTTCAGTCGCAACTGATCGCTGTAGTTGCGCATCACGCCCTGGGCATCGTAGTCCACAAAGTACGTGTCAAAGGCGTGGAACATCTCGTGGCCCAAAGTGTTGGCCAAGTCGCCATAGAGCAGAGCTGGCCAGAACTGGGCATGGAAGAAGGGCAGCTGCACATATGCGTACGGCATAATGATGATGTTGCTCAGGCAGTAGAAATACGGAGTGGCATCGATGTTGTCCAGCAGCGTGGGACCATGATGATTGAAGCTGTACGACAATTGCCTCAGTGTCGCATTCTCAATGCGTTCCAGCTCCGCCAGATGGCCATAATAGTGCAGCAGGCTCTCCAAATGATTCCGATAGAAATCATTGCCCACTGGCCAGTGCTGCTCGCAATCAGCATAAAACTGATCAGTCGCATTCTGTGGCATATTCCCAACATTGAGGCGCAATCCCTGCACCTTCTGTTGGAATGCCTCCAGCAAGTTGGCATCCAGTCCAAACTCATTCTCCTTAATTTGCTGGGCAAGCTGGGACTTGAGTTCCTCGAAGACACCAAAGATGACGCGTTCATCGGCCGATCGTTGCTGGGCGTAGTAAGTGATCTCATAGGCGTAGTTCATGGCCAGGTAGAGTGTCTTCCGCATGTGCTGCACACAGCTGACGGCTGAATTGGAGTTGGAGTTGTCTCGACTGGTCACTGGATTGTGTGGCAGCTGGATGAGATGCTGCAGAAATCTCGACAGGCTGTAGAGCTGCAGAAGACGCGCATCGGCCTGATTGAGATGCTCGATCAACTGTCGCAGCCTTGGCAGCTCATCCACCAGCAGCTGATGACTCGCCTCGTATGTGCCATTCAAGCGCAGCTCCAGGACGTGTGTCCAGTTGAGAGCCGGCAGATCCCGCTGCAGCTGCTCCACTGAATACACTGTGAGCGTCTCCTCGTCGCTGTTGATGTTCTTGGGCCTGGCCAGTCGCTCGAGGGTCTCCTCCAGTTGCCTGAACTGAATGCGCAACTGCGACAACGACGGCAACTTGTGGTTCATGTATCGCCTCAAAGTTCCATAGATGGTTCTGCTCAGATTCAGACGGACATTGAATTCGTGCGCCTGGACGGCAACCATGTGATGTGTGGCATTGTGCTGGATCACCTCGATCTTCAGGTAGTGCTCGTGACAGCCATATCTACCCAAGATGGCCATCAGCTCCTGCCAATGATTAGTGGCCGGAACCGGCAAATGGTTCAGATAACGACGCAGACGCGGTTTATCCAATGCCCGACAGCTCTCATAATATCTCAAGAGTTTCGGAAACATGGGAAGTCGATGCTCCGACGCGTTTGGTTCTCTCAACAGACGCTCGAAGAGATTCACATAGCGCTGATCGATGTGGGAGCCACTGAGTGACATGGCAGATACACCAACTCCGTACTCAGACCTCCAGTTGCCGCAGGCATAACCATGAAAATCCTGGCAGGCATCCAGCTCCGGTCGCATATGAGTCTCCATGCGTTGAATGTACTGCAAGTTGATATCCCTGCTGCACGGCGACTCCTCCAGGGGATCATCTCCGGAGTGGCGGCAACTTTGATTCAGCTGGTTCGTGGGCAGCGCCTGGACACTGGCCAGCAGCAAACAAATTCCCCAAAGGCGTTTCATTTCAGCAATCACACAAAATAGACTTTTCTTTTTTTTTAACTTTTTATAACTTTTCTTTTTTTTTTTAACTTTTCTTTTAATCAGTTTTTTATGCAGTTGCTTGCAATTCTGGGCACAAATTGCTGTTGATGTTGTTGCAGATTTTGTTTAGGCGCACACATGTCAGAAAAGTATTTTGAGTAAATCTCTTTAAAAGGTTTCTTTCACTTTTTGGTATTTCACAATTTCCGTCTCGATTTTGGATTCGATTTCGAGAATGTTTCGTTGCGCGTTTGCCGCTTGCTAAAAATCAACTAAAAACTCGTTTCACGCGTTTTCAATTTTTATGTATTCGTATTTAATTCATTCGACCCATGTACACACACATACATATGAGTGTGCGTGTGTGTGTATTTATGTGTGTTAAAATTCTTGCAGCGCGCTTTTTACATTTTTTTTCGCTTGCTTTGCTTGCTTATCAGCGTTTTAAATACGTCTTTTCTTTCAGTTCGTGCGAAGCGGGCTTATCAATGGTACGAGTACACTGTAAGAAATACATAGTAGATTTCGAAAGAGCTAACAATATGACTGTCATTTAATAACGTCTAACTCTAGAATTAAATATTTATTTATTTTATTTTATTTTTATTTATTTAAAGCAAACATTGCTGCCTCTAATTAATTCACAAATACAATATATAAAGTGGATATTAACAATATTATAAGAATTTAAGTCTAATAACTAATATAATATAATAATAAATATAAAATAATTAGATTTCACTTATTTTAGGGTTTTTAATAAAAAAAAACAATTATGAAATTTTTAATGATTTCTAAAAATATTTTAATTTAATAAATAATTCCAATTTGCATAAAAGAGTCAAAAATATATAAAAAATCATATCAAAATGAGAATTACAATTAATTTTTATAATAAAAAATTAAAATTAATAATGTATACCTATCCAAAAACAAAGTATAGTATGTCTGTAATTTTATCATTCATCCATACAATTTTTTCAAGTTTAATTTCATTGAACTTGAATTTTTGTTTGAAATATTATTAAAAACCTACTGCATAATTTCTCGATGCGTAGAAGACTCAGCTTGTATTGAGCAAAAAAGTGATTTTAATTCATGTGTTAGTTATTAATTGTCATCGTCGGCTCAGTCGCTTGGCTTTCGCCTTATCAGGCCATTGGATTAACGGATGACGCAATTTGGAGCTGCAATTAATGACTAACCTTAAGCACGAGAGGTTCGGTCTAGGGTCAGAGAACCGTCAATCATTGCGATATGCTGTCGATGGTTGATATATGTACATATGTATTCGCTACATTAACTCAGCCCTTAGCTTCTTTGTCATTCGAGAGGGGCCTGGCCATTCTTTTCGCTTTGGACTCTTGGACTCCTTGTCCCCGGGGGGTGAGGAAGGGGTGATCAACTTTATGTCAATTGTTCCAGCCCAAAATAAGTGGCATGTTTAACACTCACTTTCTTATCAGTTCCAGAGAGCACAATTTGTCGGTTTTTTTTTTGTGTTCTTTGTAATAAGTTGTATTTATTTGGTCTTTGTATAAAATATAACAATCGAATTCTTTTTTTTTAATCTTGTGAGCAGGAGCACTTGGGTCTTATCATCATCTGCACGGTTTTAAGGGAGTACATGTCACCACGCCAATCCTGCCACCAAATGCCTTTATAATCGAAGTTGCCTCCATAATATCCTTTGGCATACACTCCGAAAATATTGCTAATAAAATAAATATTCGTTTATATACTGTTTAATATGCAAGTAATTAGAAAATGAACTTACTTTCTCGTGCATCTATCAAACCATCCGGCACTCAATCGCATGACAGCACAACCCTTACTATTATCTCTATCGTATGTATGAAATGGCATATTGGCATTGTAGCGCAATGAATCTCCAGCGTCTCCAATATAGTTGCCCAGCCTTTCCAATTTATATGAAGTCTGCTCGCTGCCAATCAGAAACTCATCATATCGTGCAAAGCGTGAACTTCCCTCAAAGTCCTCCAAAAATACATAAAGTTCATGGGGCTGATCATATGTTATGGCATGTAATCTATCCAAGCCTATGAAGTATTCACTGGACAAGTCACCGAACCCCGTTTGATATTGCGTCCAGTCACGATAGAAATTTGTAGAGCCATCAAAACGCTTTAAAATGACCATCCAACCAGCGCCAGCAATTTTCGAGTCACATTGCACTGAAAAGGGCCCTAAGCCATTGACTTTTATTTGAAAGTTCCCATCACGATCGGGACAGGAATTCTTAAATGTTTGGTGTCCTGTAATATTGCGATCAATTAAATCTTGGAGAATGTTGGCCACCTTAAGGCTGCTCAGATCCTTCTTATAGTCCTTTATATAATTCCATGTTGAATTATTGAACTTCTCCAGTTCGCCAAATAACCTAAATTAAATGATCATTGATCGATTAGCCTCATATTCCTAATACTCTTTCTTTTCAAAGTCCAATTAAATTTCAGTTACAAGTTATTTTTGAATTTGTTATGATTATTAATAAATTTATTAGTTAGTTAACTGAGACCTTAAATGAACATTGAATATAAAAGCCTTATTCCAATTCTTCCCTTATTTAAAAATTATAAATACCTCCTTCTGTCGTTTTCATTTTGCGTCGAGCTGCAGTGACAAATGCAAAAAGTCAGGCTTGAAATTGCCAAGTAAGTCCACGTCCACTTCATTTTAGCACTATCAGTATAATGAATCGACATTTTTATACAATTTCTACCAATACTTTTCTACAGATACCTATGAAAAGTGAAGCAAATAGAGTCCACTGCGATCATAAGAACCATAAAAACTGAATTGTCTTTGCACATTCATTTTCATGCTGTAGCTGAAAACATTAAATGAATAAATAAATAAATACTTAGTTTAATGTTATATTATGTCAGCGACAAACACAGAGAACAGGCGATGTATGTTATCTTTTATACAGGGCATCTTAAAGTCAATCACTTGCTACCAACATTTTCAGGCTTAAATAAATGTTTACTTTATTAGCGTAAGAAGTCAAGGGGCAATTAAAACATTTAAAAATAATTTATTTAGGAATTAAATATGCTGCTGTCAAATTTAAAACATTCAGTTTAAAACACACACTGCCTGCCTAAAATAACATTCAGACATTGAAAACTCGAGAAAATGAATTAATAATTTAATAATAATTATAAAAATTTATTAATTAATAATTAAAAAAATTGAATATTTTCAAATAGCAGTTAATTAACAAAATATTTTGAAACCATCGATAGTTTTTGAACGTAGGACTTAAATATTTTTCTCTACGTGAATTTAAAAGTTAATCGCTGGTCTTTTAGCTAATTTATAACACTCAGTCAAAATGTTAATTTAACTAACGAATTACGTTTCATCTTCCCTTACATATGTATTTGAATTCTATTATTGCCATAGGCAAAACTTTCGATATGACAAACTATTTCAATATACATGCATTGTTAAGCTTTTTGAAAACCTAATCATTAAAGCGTGTGCCTCGTTTGATTTTAAATGATTGAATTTTAATTAAATTGCAATTTGTATAACTCACACACACAAAGATAGCGTGTGTGAGAGAGAGAGAGAGAGAAAGAGAGAGACAAGCTCAGTAAAATTTACAACGCATGAATTAATAATTATTTTTTAAACACTCTGAACTTTAAATTGGCATAATTTTTGTGTCGTTGACAAAGAGAGAGAAAAAACGAGCAAGAGAGAGAGAGAGGGAGAGGGGGTGATAGCGAAAGAGAGGCATACACTTTATGCGAAATATTTAAAACTACTTTAAAAACTATTTGATAAGCAGCAGCAAAGGATAAGTGAGGGGCGGATTGTGTGTGTAAATGAATCAAAGTGAAAGCTTTATTCAAAATTATTTATATTAAAAATTTCACTTTTTCCTCCACATATTTCATTAAGTGCAGGCAAAAGCACGACATTGTTGGTCGGCATAAGGTAAAATTGCATTATAATATATTAATTTATTAACATGAGTAAAGCGCGAAAATTATTTACCACAAGCAGTCTACATTTGTGCCTCACTGTAAATACATATTTATGTGGATAGAAAGTGCAAGCATGTTGAAATTACTGTTCAATGGTTGCTCAACCCTCGCCCCATCCCCCCTGAGGTTGCTCCCTGTCCTTGGCTCTTTGAATGCTTTAATGCATCGCCGCCAGCCGCCTTTTCGAATCACGAATTTCATAATTCAATTACGCCTGGCGAACTGGGAAAGATCTCAGTCAGAGAGGCCTATTCAGATGCCCTATAACACTGCTCTTTATAACTAATGTTATAGATTTGTGTAACACTTTATTTTGAACATTGTATAAAGTATAGTGTTATTTTTGAAGGTGCATCTATCCCTTTGAAAATGAGTTAAGTTTTATCTTTATAAAAAATGAGATTCACATGGAAAAGTGTATACAACGTTGCTCTGCTTTGCAATTCATGGCGCATAAAATAAGTAAAAAAGCAACCCAACAGTTTGCCTTGTTAAATGCTCACTTACGCATGCACTCAACATGCTGACCCCTCAACCCTTTCTCCCCCCTGCTGCCCCGACTTCACGTTAAGTTGCAATTTTCCTGCATTTTTTTATTGTGACTTTTACAGAGGGCAGCCCTTAATGTTTGCGGTTGTCTCAACAACTTTAAGTTCGCGCTCAAATTCCTCTCAATTTTCAGTTTCTTTTTTTATTCTCCTCTTGCTCAAGTAATTCAGTTTCCGGTGTCTAGAGCACCATGGAAAATATATTAAAGTTATTGAAAGCGTAGCAAATAGACAACAAAAAACAAGCAAATAGACAGACAATGGACAAAAAAAATGAAATGTGTAAAACCTTTTACCCATTTTTGGGCAAATTTGTTGTCTAGACAATTTTCCATGCGTGGAAATATGCCACGTGGCTATTAGCAAATTGAAATGGTCGATTCTAAGACTGAACTCTACTCCGCACCATACGATGATGATGATGCAATAAAGTGTGCTACCAACTCACAAATGTCATCATCAACATTCAGCATGAATTCCAGCTTAGCACCTGGCTGAATTCCTCACTCGTTTGCTGCTCGGTCCCCCTGATTTGCATAAGGCGGTAAATGGCGATGCCAACAAAGTTTCAGCTCAACTTGGAGACACTCACGGCGAGCTGGGTCTCTCCCCAGGCCAACGTGCCTGCCTCAAATCCAATGAAATCAAAGCTCTTCCCCAGAGCTCTCCACCAAATTTTCGTGTGTGATTTTTATTGTGGCTCACAACTCTCTGGGGTCTTGTTAGTACTCACATTTTGTGGTGGCTCTTGCCAGCTGTTGACAACTCTCCATTGCATGCTTATATGTTAGACAGAGTCATTTGCTAAAGAACTGACTACAGTGCTGCATGAAAAGCATTGCTCTATAAACGATAATTAAAATTTATGTACATTTGTTTCTATTTCTTTATTAATTTTTGTCTAAAAATTAAAGTATTACTATTATTATAACATAAGTTTCATTGCAGAAAAGAAACAATTTAAAATTAAAATATAATATTATTTAATTATTAGTTTCTTACCTTGTTAGTCGACTGCTATTCGTTGCGTGCTGATAGGTAGAGTCATTTGCTAAAGAACTAACAACAGTGATACTTAAAAAGCATTATTCTGTAATAGATAAATAAAAAATATATATATTTGTCTAAATTTATTTTTCAAGTTCATTTCAGCTTTTTTTTTTATTTTTTAGGCTTTAAGTTTCATATTATTTAATTATTGATTTGTTAACTTGTCGACTGCTCTTCTTTGCTTGCCGTCATTTGCTAAAGAATTTATTACAGTGCTAATAAAAAAGCATTGCTCCGAAATATATTTATTATAATATTATAAAACTATTTTCTAACATTCAAACTTTTTATTTAATTTTTTGTTATGCTCAGTTAACCAACTAACGTAAGCTCAACAGTGACGTCAATTTAGTTCAGTCCATGACTGATTTTCCCGTTTGTCTGCAAAAATGCGAAGATCTCAGAGTCTGAATAAGTTTATGAAATAAACAATTTATACCAATTATCAGTATTAACGGCTGTTACTTATTTAAAGTATCTATAAATTCTTAGACATTTATTATTTTATATTTTAAACAACGATACAAATAAAACTTTAACAAAGTCAGAAGACTGCTAATATTTCCTAGAAACTAAACACATATTGTGGATTATGATGTGTCCGAGAACTGAGTTTGTCCCTATATTTATTACAACTGTCACATGGCAGGATCAATATAATCCAAATCCAATTTGCGAATCCCTAATCAACTTTCCACACCTTTGTTCATCCTCAAATATACCCAATTTTATTGGTCGACTTTATTAGCGTAGTGCAGTAAATGCAAATTTCTAGAAGCTACAATATTTGTATCTACCTGTTAACTTTTTTAACTGTCATTCGCAGGTCGGCAAATTGCACGATTCCTGGAAGGTGATTAAATGCGCGTTAGAGGTTAAGGGTGGTGAAAACCCCAAGTGGCAGCTGTGCCTCGATTAGACGACCTGACCTGATGTTGGCCCGGATTAGCAGGTACCAGAAGAAGTTCGCCTAGGCTCGATCCGTGCTCCTTAAAAGGCGCTGCTCGACTGCAACTCGCCACAGTTACAAACTGCAACGTCTAACGTGAAGAACGCAAGAAAGAGAAGTGAATAATTCGCAAGATGGTTTTAAGCAATTCAACGCCCAACAATAATCACAAGCAGCAGGAGCTTGTCGTGGATACGGCGGCCATGAACAGTGCCGATCTGAGTGAGCTGATCCAACTGAATGCCGAGATCGAGGAGCGGCGATCCCGCCACGCCCACCTTGGGAGTGCTGGGAGCGATGGAAGTGGTCTGCTCCGGGCCACGATGACACGGGAGGAGCTCTTCGAGGTCTCCTCCGTGGACGATGATCGGTTCTTGTCGGCGCTCGAGCATCAGAACTCGTATGTGGCGCCGTCACGCGTTCCAATCACCGATCTGGACCTGTCCAGCATTGAGAATCTGATGAAGTACTTCAACGAAGAGGTGCCAGTGTCGCCGCGTAAGGAGCTGGGCCACACGGTCAACATTTGTGGCGGCAAGGTGGCCAGTGTCATTGAGAAACTGGCCAATCAAACGGCGTCGCCTTCCAAGCAGAAGATCCACAGCTGCAGGCTGAAGATCAGCGAGTTGAAGCAGAAGTACGAGCAGCAGTCCACGGAGCAGCTGGCCACGCCACAGGCGGTGCGAGGTGGAGTCGGCAAGGCCAGTTCCATGCTGCCCATAAAGGTCAAGGACATGGCACAGCTCTTCAACTCCAAGATCAGCCAGGTGATGCGACGCAACCAGGTCGCCCACTACTCAATGCTCCAGAACGAGCTGTCTCTGTCACTCTCGCCGGAGCCGAAGTTGAAGTCACAGCCCAGGACGAAACAGTTGCCACAGCAGCGGGAGACATCGATAGGCCAAGGACCTTGCCTGGTCGCCGAGGATGTCTTCCGAGAGCTGAGCGTCAAGGACAAAGTGTTGCTCTTCAACAAGTTCGTGAGCGACATTGCGGCCAAGCATCCCAAGTTCAACGAGCACGCGGATGACCTGAAGGCGCAGGCCAAGAACCAAATGGCCAGAGGTGAGGTGATAGCCGAGCAACAGGCCAGTGTCAAGCAGTTGGCCCAGGAGCTGGAGGCCAAGTGTGCACTGCACACGACAACGCCACCAAAGCCACCAACAACAACGACAACAACAACAACAACTGCATCCACATCCACATCCAACACTCCCTCGATGCATGTGAGCACCTTGACTGTGGTGATCAAGCCCAGTCCGGAGCGTCATGTGATCGCCGTGCCAGGCCAACAGGTGGCGCCACGTCCAGATGCGTCCAGCGCACAGAAGCGCAATCTGTCGGCCATACGCAGTGCGCTGCCCACGGAGGCGTATGCGCCGCCCAAGAAGATTCGACGCACGCGTCAGGAGCGTGCCGGGAATGATACGCATCCATTTTTTCAAAACGCGCCACTGGAGAGTCTCTTCTACAGCTGGCTGAGCGCCGAGAACGGTGTGCTCTTTGACATCACCAGCGTGGCCAATCAGGAGGAGACCATTGAGATTGCCAGCTGCGATGAGCTGCCCGAGCAGGGCACGATCAGCTCCGAGCTGGGCGACATTAGCCAGAAGTCGGCCGTCGAGCGTTTGCTGGAGGAGGCGATTGCCAAGCTCGAGCTGGAGAACAAGACCAAGGAGTCCAGCTATGTGGAGGACAAGGATGTCGACACGGCAGCGGCAACAGTTACGCCACCAACCGCCACGCCCACCACCACAGCCACGCCCACGCCGCGCAAAATGAAACGCCAGGCGCCGCCAATTCCAGCGCCGCGTCCAAGTCTCGCCCAGGCGCAGAGCAACTGCATCACATCCTCGAGCTCCTCGAGCTGCAAGCAATCCGATGCTGAGGAAAGCGAATCCGGATTGTCTACTTTGCCAAAGGTGAGTCCACAATCTCATAAGAAATTCACAAAAGTCGCGAACATCAGAATCCTAATCAGAGTTGTCAGTTCAAAAAAATTATATAAATGAGAATAGTGCAGATATTCCTTTTTTGGATAGATTGCCTTTTTAATCCCAGTTTTTGCCATAAAAATCATTATTAAATTACGATTTTATCAGTTCAAAAAATGATATTTATCATTAAGAAGATCACAGATATTTTATTTATTTATTTAGTTTTTACTCACTTACACTCTTAACTATCATTTTGTTTATAATTTTAAAATACAATCCTTGCTTAAAATAATTTTAATTGAAAATCAAAAAACTATTTTTCTTTAAAATTATAATCGTTACGATTAAAGTCACTAAATTCAAATCAAAACAAACTTTTCTGTTCGAGTTTTCGTATTTAGGTTTATATTTTTTATTTACTAATGGAACACATTGACCCCTTGCAGATAACCAGTGATGAATCTCAGCCGGAAATGCCTGCATCGCCACCGGAAGGAACGGAGTTTGATTTTGCGAAGCCCGTGCGACCGCCGCGTAAGAAGAAGATGCGACGCACTCTGACCTGGAAGAAGGAGAACTCGATTGTGGAGGCCACTGCGAACGCGGTGACCAGCACCGATTCCGACTCGGACTACAAGCCATCTGCAATGCAGGCCAAGAAGAAGCCAACAAATGGAAATGGAACTGGAACTGGAAATGTAAATGGAACTGCAAGTGCACTGCCACTGCCGGAGCAGAGTTACATTGAGCTGGACAAGTCGCTGATGCGTCAGGTGAACTCGCCGCGGAAGATCAAGTCGGCTTACACGTTGACGGTGATGTCCTCGCCGTCTCCCAACGCGGACAGCGACCAGTCGCCGTCGCAAACGCCGTCGCAGACGCCGCGCCAGTCGCTGGACCAACAGCTGCGCGACAGTTTCATCGACCAGGGCTTCGAGACGGGCTCCAATGATGCCATGGACGGCAGTCCACTGCGTCGCACCTCTCTGGGCATGGCCAGTGCCAAGATCTCGGGCTTCTCCACGCCCGTGAAGGGACGCAATGCGTCCAGTTCCGCCCAGCAGCAGCTGTTCAGTCCGATTGGGCAGCTGGACAAGTCGCGGCGCAGCTCGCTGGCCATGCAGGTGATTCGCGAGGATCATCCACTGGACTTGGCTTCGGATACTCCAAGCACGCCCACGTGCAGCGAGCGAGAGTTCTTTGCCAATGCTCCGACTGTGGAGATGAGCTCCTCCCAGCTGGAGGAACAGCCGGCTAGCAAAGTGCAGTCCAAGTTTTGGATTGCAGCTGGAGATTTCACCGTCTCCTTGGATATTGCCCACCATACGCCAGAGCGACTGCGTCTGCTGTATGAGATCTTTACCCAGAAGAGCTGGGAAACCCGTGAGCTGACCTTTGGCATCGATGGACACAAGTTCTCCAGGTCAACGGGCAGTGTGCAGGAGACCAAATCCCTGCCAGAGCGTCCGCCCAGCGTGAAGGGCTTCTCCCATTACTGGTTTGCCAGCGGTGACCTGGCCGTGCCCTTCAGCGGCAAGCACATGTCCAGCGAGAAGATCGAGCGTCTGTTCCACTTCCTCGACACGGAACTGGGCTCGGATGCCGAGCAGGAGCTGCGCTTCGGCGTCGATCACTTTGAGTTCAGCAGCATTCCCGAGTTCTGGCACACAACGCCCAAGTTCTCCATCGAGAGCAACTACAGCATGCTCGTGGGACTGCAGACGGGCACCAGCAATGGCCTGGAAGGTCGCAGCAAATACGCCTGGCCGAACAACCAGAGCAACAACTCCGTCAATGCGATCAAGACGAGCGATCTGGACCAAACCGAATTCGAGTCGGACTGTTTCAGTAACAACAGCGGAAGACTCTCCTTCTCGCCGGACTTGTTCAGCCAGGACTATGAGGCGGTGCCGCTCGATGAGCTCTTTGATAAAACGCTACCAATCATCCGCTCAACGCCCACAAATAACACTAACACTAACACACATGGGCACATGGGCATGCCCCAAATGCTGCAGACGCTGCAGCAGCAACAAACCAAGTTGAAGAGTGTCGAGCAACGCATCAGGAACTACGAGCTGCCCTCAAAGCTAACTGAGGCCACGTGGAAACAGTGTCGCAACAAACCGGAGTATGCCCAAAAGTTGCGGGCCATTGACAACATCGCTCGCAGCAATGGATTCCGCGCCTGTTCCATGGAGGAGCTGGAGAGCTTCATGCAGTTCCTCATCGAATACGCGGACGTCTGTCTGGGCAGTTGCAGCGAGCATCTCAACAAGATCATCGACTCCCTTTTGGATCAACGCGCTGTCGCCGTCTAATTTCATTTAATGCATCTCACATAACCCCAATATCAATCTATTGTAATTATATATATGTATCTTATAAGCACTAACATTTAATGTTACAAATACAATTTTATTTCTAATAAACTTTATGAAAAGTTAAAACAAATCAATTTTATAAATGAGCACGTAAATAACACAATTGGTGTTAGCTAAAAAGGAGCAGACAGAAAATAATAACAGCGGATTATCATTGAAACTAAGAGCAATAAGTAATAAGTGATAGCTGCGAACTGTCGTAAGTCTACAGGGTATCTTCAATAAGTTTTAATGTACTAATACCATCTCTTGCTATAGCAATCTATTTGGACTCTACCTCAATGGGTCATATGCCTCTGCAATGGATGGCAAAGGCAGCTGGAGGGACAGTCGATATTCATACAAGGTGATGCGAATGATGGTAAAACCCAAAAACCCAAAACCAGGAAGAAGGGAAAATTTCGAGCTATATACCGATCGAGGAAAATAATTTTAACCAGGGATTAAAACCGAAACGAATAACGGTTTCAGTTACGGTTTCGGTTATGTTCGCATTTCGGTTTTCGGTTATAGGTTACGCAAAATCTTTGAATAAAGGTTTCGTAACGGTGAACCGGTTTTCATATGTTTCGGTTTTGAAATACCGGTACGGTTTCGGTTCCCCAAAAAAAAAATTTCTTTGTAAAAATATAATTATAATAAAAATATAATAATAATAATAAAAAGGCATTACTTTCTTTATGTTTTATTCACACATTTATTTCACATATTTTGCAAGATTTATAATTAATTTTTATTCAAAATAAAACAAGAAAATTAAAATCAAAATTAAAATTGAAAAATTAAAAGAAAATCAAAAATAAAATATAAAACTAATAACAAACTTCAGAGATCGCAAACAATTTACCTTGTTTTTTAAATTTGTATAATACAAATATCACATCACAAGTCACTTAAATCAAATGCGTGTATTTATATACATAACTGTGTATGTATGCAAATGTATTTATGTGCATACATACATACATATGTATGCAACTACGTATGTTTCACTCACTGAAATTTCTTTTTCACAGCGTTTATTGTCACTTTCGACCAAACAAGAGCTTGTGTTCTTTTCTAAATTATACGAAAAGAACTTTCTAAACGGATTAGATTCCGGTCGCGGCATTTTGTTCAAAATATGTGTCTATTTAATTGCGCGCACGTCTTCTTCGTTAAAAAACTAACTCCGATTGAAGTTGCGCACTCTTTCAGCAGGCGAGCAGCGTTGCCAAAATTAGTCCGTTAAAAAATAGCCAGATTTCAATAGTCAAATTTTAAAGAAATAATAAAAATTATGGTACTACTTTTTTTAGCAAACTTTTATTTTATTTCTGAATTAAAATGGAAGGAATGTAGAAATAAAATAACAGAATGATAAAAAACAGTACCATATTTTTATATTTATATTTATTTGCCAGTTGCAACCCACTAAATCTGTCGGGGAAATAGCTAAATTGGCAAGCCTGCAGGCGAGGCAGAAAATGTGAAGTAACGGAATGTGCGTGAAATAAAGAAAGAACGCTCTATTCGAAAGGCGACTGTGAAATACCCTATGACTTAATATGTTCCTACATATGTAAAATATAAAAACAAATTATTAGATCGTTACATAAGTATTAACATATGTAAATATCAAGCTAATATGTATGATTAACATAAATAATCTTATGTAAATGCAGATATTTTACATATGTATGTACATATGCATGTCAATAAAAAAAATATGATGGGTATTTCTGCAGTCGCATATGTGAGTCGGCATATGACGTGTGCTTGAACGATTTCGACTGTTTGCTGTCTCACTCGCACTTGCACACTCAAGCGCACAAAAGTAAGCGCCGATCGTCACCACGAAACGAGGAGGAGACAATTGAAATTTCGTTACTTTTTGCATGCATATGTATGTATGTATGTATGTACGTACATGTGATGAACTGCTCAGTTTACAGTTATTGTAGCATATTTTGCTTATTTGGCCTTGAAAACATTTGACGCGTCGCGTCTTTCATACAAACATAATATGTACATACATACACTGAATCAATAAAGTATGTATGCAATTGGCAATACAAACTTTAGGAAATAAGAAAGCATAACTGCAATGTATTAAGATCAAATAAGTAGATATATTTCAAAAATATAAATTATTAAATAAAGTTAGTAATGAAAAAAGAAAAAACATAACATAATTAAATAAAGTTAATAATTTATATTTCTGAAATATATCTACTCATTTGATCTTAATGCATTGTAGTTATGTTTTTTCATTGCCTAAAGTTTGTATTGTCAACTGCATACTTACTTTATTGATTCACTGTATGTTTATATGCATGTGTGGACATGCATAAGACAATAAAATTCTGATTTTTTTTTGCAACTTGCTTTAATTTTTTTTTTTTTGCATGTATGGAAAACCGAAATGAACCCTTATAAATGAAACGGTTACCAAACGGTTATTTCGGTTTTCAGAGTTTCGGTTTAAAGGTTTCGGTCAGATGAAAATTTTTTTTTTCGGTTACGGTTTCGGTTACGGTTTAAAATTTCAATCGGTTTTGACCGGTTAAAGGTTACGGTTTCGGTTAGGGTTTTAATCCCTGATTTTAACTAACAAAAGTGCAGACTTTTGGAACCTCACCTGGCTCGTGAGATAAGCAGGTAGAAGTGGGAGGGGGAAAAGATAAATAATTTGAAATTTTTAGTGCCCTTCTCAAAATAAGATGAAAAGTTACACTGTTTGTATCAAGTCGTTAGCTTAAAAGTTTGAATGAGGACTTGTTCCCGATCAAAACTGTTTATTTTATGACTTTTTCAAAAATTGCTAATTTAGCGGTAGATCGTTAAAACCCGCTAAAATTGAAATCCCACAACATCCAAACGATAGAAACTACAGATATGATCTATTTGTCGTTGGAAAGGTATTTTAAATGGATCTTAGGCGTAACTCTGGTTAGTTTATTTAAATTTATGGTGTTACCGCAACACACTTTGATTTAAAGTGTTTTTATTCTCATTGTTATGGCCATGGTACTAAGGTATATTTCAAGAAACAACAAACATCATTTGACAAATTCATACGGTCAAAAAATATTGCAATTTCAAAATTGTTGATATCTTATTAAGCAATTTCTGATATCTTATAAAAAAATTTGGATATCAGAAATTTTTGGGACAATTAAATTTGTATGAAATTTAAGTGAAATACAAGCGAAAGCGAATTTTATATTTTTGTTTTTTAATTGGACCTTGTACTTACCCCTCCCAATCTGTCTCGCTTCCTGACCTCGCTGGGTTTACCCAAAAAAAAAAATTTTTTTTTTAATTCTGCGGAGAATGTATTTTCCAAAAATGAAACCATTTTGGGCAACCGATATGTGAAAAATTTGACTTTGTGCACATCTGTCTGTCCATAATTGGAACAACAAGTCAAGGGAAAAATCACAGAAATCTGGGTTTTAGCTCACACAAGGTTGAAGTGCACCACACCGAATGGACATTTTAAAAAGTCGAGGGCGTAAATAAAAGACAGTGCTTGCAAGACATTTCATTTAGTCTTTAGCAACTCGTCTTACGATGGACACTCTTTGGATTTTCGTAGTAATCTTGTGCTGTTCTTCACAGAACGTTGCAGTCGGTACCGGCAATTCTATTCAAGAGCCCCAGGTAATATTAACTCCTTATTAAATAATGCATATTAAATATATCCTTTGTTAAAGGGCGAAGTGAGCTTAAGCAACGTTACAAATCATGATTTGCCAAGTGGCAAAAGCAATGAAAATATGTTGAGGTATGTATGTGTATTAATATATCTACCCTACATCATGTAACCATAACCGCAAAGAATGAAACTCTGTATCCGTTTCAAAATTTGAATTTTTACTCTAAACAATTTATAAATTTTTTTTTAGATTACACAAAGAGCTGGATGAACTTAATCAATTATTTATTGAGCACTTAACGAACAATTATAACATCTGTACGCCTCCTGGGAATGACATAAAAGCAGTTGATATTGTCAGAAAAGTCTTAGACTCAAACAGGATCGACTCCTTGGACACTTTACGCTCGACCTGCCCGACTTACAGGGACTCGAATGGCATTTACACCATTAAAGTATTTGGACTGGAACCCTTCGAAGTGCTTTGCGATTCCGATCTAGCCGGACCTGGGTGGACTGTGATTGCATCTCGGACTAATGGCGAAATGAACTTCTTTCGAAATTGGGCAGAATATAAACGTGGTTTCGGAAGTCTTACAGGCGATTTCTTTATCGGATTGGACAAACTGCATGCGATAACCATATCACAGCCCCACGAACTTTACATCTACCTCGAGGACTTTGACGGTAACAAACGATTTGCGAGGTACGACGAGTTTCTGATTGGCACCGAGACTGACAAATATGTTATGTCCAAATTGGGCACATATGTGGGAGATATGGGGGATTCTTTGAGAGAAAATGCGAATAAGAAGTTCACAACACATGATAGCGATAACGACAGCAATAGTGGCAATTGTGCGGTCCAGGGCATGGGGGCCTGGTGGTATTACAGCTGCGCCCACTCCAATCTATTTGGCCTCTACCTAAAAGGGGCCTATGGCAGTTCTATGGATAAAAAAGGCATGCTTTGGGCTGCTTGGCTGGGAAATCAATACTCATACAAAGAAATGCGCATGATGGTAAAACCTAAATGCTCTTGTTCCCATTTACATTAATTAGCTGGAAATAATTTTAGTACTTAATCATGTATGGATTAATTTCAAATAATAAAGTGGGAATAAATATATGTATTTTATTTATTTATTTATTTTTTTTTTTGGCTTGCAAAGCAATCTTCTAATAATGTTTATTCCGTCATCTTTTTCAGTTTTTTTTTGTGGAATTAATTTAGTTTTGTTCTTAATTATGCAATCGTTTAAATATATATAGTTTCTGGATATATTTATATATACATACGTATATATACTTGCGTTTTACTGCAATTAATTGTATGTTGTTTAACGTTTTAAGAGTAATTTTTTTATTCATCTCAACAAGATTATCTATTCTCTTCTGGATGAAAATGCTTTCGCCGTTTAGTTTAATTTAATTATACATATATTGTATAAGTATGTATCTTCTAGACACTAACATGTATTGCTACAAGTACAATTTATTTCGCACCCTTCGAGCTGCTTTCGTCACTAGCGCGGACTGCCATCCTTTACTTTAAAAAAGTTTAAAAAAAATATTGCATACTTTTAGGATGTTTTCAGAAAATTAAGTTCATAAAAGTGAACAAGGAAATTGTTGTTAGCTAAAGCTATAAATATATTATACGTTTTATATATTCAGTGCCAAGACCATAAGACCAAGACAGTAACAAATAAAATCAGATCAAATAAATAAAAAAAACAGTTGAAATAAGCAGTAAGATAATATATTATTTTAATTAAATAAGTGTCACATTCTTAAATCCACTTTATTTATATTAATTTGGTTTGGTTTAAAAAATAGAACTGTGGCAATAAAAGAAAAGACAACTTTTATTTCCCTCAAAACAATAATAGGAATTACCATAAGTATTTATCTTTGTTGTCTGAAATGCTAACCAGATCCGCCAAATAGTGAAGGCATATTGAACATTTAAAGTCTGACTATTGGAGGGAGTACAACTTGCAGTTCAATTGGGTCATTCAGCTTTAGTTGTCAAGTCGAATGTTGAATGCATCATCAGCGTCTTTAGCACATTTGGCCTTTATTCCTATCTCCTCCAGAGGAGTCCATATAAATGCTCTTTTGTGTTTGCATTGCGCATACGCCACGTAGGACAAGGAGCGTCACGTTGCCATTGCCATTGCCGTTGCCGTCGCTTGTCAAAATATTTGCCTTGGGTTTTTGTGGCCCGCAAACAAGCTGCAAGCTGCAGCATGAAGGGCTTAGCTATGCAGCTACAAAGTCTCTGTCTATTGTCAGACGTTGCCCGTGTGCAATGTGCAGTTGAATGTTGCCCTTTGGCAGTCAAGTGGATAACGCCCCCGGACTCAATAACAATTTCACGTTCTAGTACCCAAAGTGCTGCACAAACACGAAATCAAATAAAATCAAGAATCGACGCACACAACCATAAACATTTATATGTTCGACGGACATTCTCAAAATCTCGAATTTTTTGAATTCGATTGCCGATGATATACGTAAGTATTATATTATTGCGCTTTCGTGGAAATTTGCCTGCCTGTGATTTAAATAACAAGCCTTATCAAGTGACCAGCAGCAGAAAATTTAAATGGAAATTGATAACATATCAGATTTGTGGGAAAGGGCTTAAAAAGCCGGTATAAATAAAGTGTTGTGTGTAAATCACATTTCATTTATTTTCAAGCAACTTGTATTATAATGAGCATTTTTTTTTATTTTCGTAGTCATCTTTTGCTGCTTTTCCCAGGACATTCTATTCGGCTTCGGTCCTTCCATTGAAGGATCATCGGTAATTTTAATTTCCCTTAAAATATATATTTACTAACACTTCTTTATATGTATATAGTAAAAGGATGAAGTGAGCTCAAGTGACTGTCAAACTGAAAAAATGCAAAGTGTCAAACTATAAATGCTAAGAAAGTGATGCAAATTTGCTGATTACTATACCAGAGTACTCCAGTTACAGTCAGGAATGGTATTGATGACTTCAATATGGTCTTACATTATAAATTATACAAGATGACTACAAGTACAAAACGTGTTCATCATAAATTGTCACATCCCCGTAAGAATCGAATTAATACCTGAAATATTTATTAATTTGTTTCAGATTACACAAAAAACTAAATAAACTCAATAATTTGTATGTTGAACACATAAAGAAGAATTATAACAACTTTACGACTCCTGGGAATAACATAACAGAGAAGCCTTAGATCCCTTCGCGTTCATCCTCTTCGAATAACAGCGATTCGAATGTCATTTAAACCATTAAAGTTTTTGGATTTTAGCCCTTTGAAGTACTTTGCAACTCCGATCTTGCCAGTCCTGGTTGGTCTGGAATTGCATCGCGGCGTAATAGTGTACTGATCTTCTGGGCAGAATATAAGTGTGGTTTCGGAAATCTGGCAGTTAAGGGCGTCGGCAGCTTTTCAATGAAAATATTTTTTTCAAGTATAAATAAAAACTCTGGGTGGATTTGGGGGCAATGGCCCCCCTACAAATATGTTATGGCCAAATTGGAACACAGAGAAATTTTTTTAAATGTAATAATTTGGAAAATGACTTGAAATCACATTTTTTGGTAGTTTGATTGATATTCAGATAAAAAATCTTTTTTACAATAAAACTCTTTTCTGGTATTTTCAGGTTTTTTCATATGAAAACGATGCTGTGTGCACACACTGTACTGATTATATTAATGGAAAGCCTTATCAAGTTTCCAGCACAGACAGTTTAAATGTGAATGCCCTCTTTGTATTGATTACTTTTCAGTATTGTGCACAAGGTTCAAAAATTCGAAAAAGTCAATAAAATATATTAGCTAAAAGAATTTTTCTTTAGTCTCAAACCACTCGTGTTTCAATGAGGTCTCTCTGGATTTTTGTTGTAACTTTGGGCTGTTTTTCACAGGCCGTTTTAGTCATCTTCGGTCATGTTATTGAAGGACCATCGGTAATATAAACTTCCTTTGAAATAATGTATATTAAACGATCGTTATATTAAAGGGTAAAGTGAGATCAAGTGGCTATACAAATCATGAAGTGCAAAGTGGTGAAAACAATTTTAACATGTTGAGGTATGTGTTCATATACATGTGATATAAAATCGTACTTCTCCAAAAATGCAAAGAAAGGGATAATTTTTGTTCCTCTTTACTTCACATCTTTTTGTCTGTTAAATATTGAACAATTTTTTCAGATTATACAAAGAGCTGGATGAACTTAATCAATTATTTATTGACCACTTAAAGAGCAATTATGACAACTGTACTCCCCCTGGGAATGACATAAAAGCAGTCGATATTGTCAAAAAAGTCTTAGATTCAAACAGGATCGACTCCTTGTATACTTTACGCTCGTCCTGCCCGACTTACAGGGATTCGAATGGCATCTACGCCATTAAAGTTTTTGGACTGGAAGTTTTTGAAGTCCTTTGCAACTCCGATATAGCCGGACCTGGTTGGACTGTGATTGCATCGCGTAGTAATGTCGAACTTAATTTCTTTAGAAACTGGGCAGAATATAAACGTGGTTTCGGAAATCTGACTGGAGATTTCTTCATCGGATTGGACAAGCTGCATGCGATAACCGTGTCACAGCCCCACGAACTTTACATCTACCTCGAGGACTTTGACGGTAACAAACGCTTTGCGAGGTACGACGAGTTTCTGATTGGCACCGAGACTGACAAATATGTTATGTCCAAATTGGGCACATATGAGGGAGACATGGGCGATTCTTTGAGAGATCATGCAAATAAGAAGTTCACAACATATGACAGCGATAACGATAACGATAATGGCAATTGTGCGGTCCAACGAATGGGTGCTTGGTGGTATTACAGCTGTACTTCATCGTAAGTCTACATGGTATCTGTATTAATTACAGGATATTGATTCAATCTATTCCTACAGCAATCTATTTGGTCTCTACTTAAATGGGACCTATGACAGTTCTCTGGATTCTAAAGGCATGCTTTGGGGTCATTGGCTGGGTAGTCGATATTCATACAAAGTGATGCGCATGATGGTAAAGCCTAAATGCTCTTGTTCCCATTAATGTTAAATAATTTTTTGGAAATAATTTTCATACTTACCCATCTATGGATTAATCTCAAATAATAAAGGGAAAATAAATGTTTGCTTTATTTATATTTAGTTTTTCTTCTTTTGCATGCAAAGCAATCTTCTAATGAGTTTTATTCCGTCATCTCTCTCATTTGTTTTGTTAATGGGGGATTAATTAATTTAAATGTACATTATCACTCTTAACAGTTAGAAACACAAACTAAAGCCTATGATATATTTATGTATGTATCGTACTCATATGTATATTATATAGTTTAGTTTAATTTACTTTAGTTTTTCTTTCTTAATTATGCTGCCATTTGAATATATGAACATAGTTTCTGAATATATTTATATATATGTATAATACTTGTGTTTATTCGAAATTAATTGTTTGTAGTTTAACCTTTCAATAGTTTCTTTTTTGATTAGTGTCTCGACTTGGCATGATACTCGTACTGTGCTTCTGTTAAAATAAATTATAATGCTGTCTAATATCATACAAATTAAAGCGATATTAAGTGTAACAATTATTACGAGCACATAATTTACAATTGTCCGTCTTGTGAAAACATGTTTTTGGGTGTCTAGTTATTTACATATGTGATTTTGTTTTTCTGCTAGATTAATTTTTTTTGTAAGAGAGCTCTTTCCCATCAGAACTGTTGTTAAAATTTTGATAAAAGATACTTATGTCTAATGAAACCGAACCATAAGTCTGAGTTTTTTAAACAAATTAAACGTCAGAAACTACTGAACGAATGGTATATTACATTTAAGAAATATTTGTATAAAGAATAATTAAATGGCACAAAACTTAAATTTAGTAAGAAAATGTGTTGAAATTATTTGTTGACTTTATTTTAAATGTGTACTTAATTGGAGTTTATAAATTGGATATTTAAAGCAATGGAAAATATGGAACAGTTTTATGTCAATTATAGTTTTGAATTTAGATAGTGACTAAGATATTTCTATACTGATTGGGAAAGAGCATTCGCCTAACTGCTCGTTATCATTTTCAGCTTTTTGTTACCTTATTTTCTATTTTTTGCTTAAATTCAACTTTTTTTTTTAATGTAATTTAAGCACTTGAAATCAATTTTGACTTTTGCTTTCTGACTGGGATAGGATAAATTAAATTAACTAAAATTTAACCACATTGCAATTGGCAAATTGCTTAATTAGGTTTTTATTCTGATGTTGCAATGTGTGCTGCGAGTTGTTAGTTTTGCTCTGTAGAGGTTTGGCTTTTTTTCCTTAACTTTTTTTTTTGTTTTTGGTAATGGCACTTTAATAATACAGCTTGCTTTTACTTATCCTAATGATGCGATTGCGTTGCCAGCAGCGTAAGAAGCATTATCAGCCAGCCGACAGATCTCAGACCACGCCCCCCGCTCCTTTTGCCCTTGGACCAGTCGTAGCTATCTGGATTGCTGCCCATCAGTTTCTGTTCAGATTTTCCGATCTCATTTAAATTCGATTGGTATTTATTGCCCACTGCAAGTTGTGATTAGACTAGAACAATTGAGCTGACATTCAAATTATTCAAACTACTCACATTTATCATAGACAATCACCGAATTCGTGGGCACATCTCCGCCAGAGAAGCCATTGAAGGGTGTGTTTGAGTCGTACTGAAAGTTCATTGTTGTTGTGGTTGTACGCAACGTTGTGGTTGTGGGCGGTGGTTGTGTGGTTGGTGGACTAGACACTGCAACGAGGGAGAGAGGAAGATTAATTGTAATGAGTCTAAGCTGTCTACTCCGATGAACGCTTAAAAGATAAAATATTCCAAGCAGACAAAAATCCTTATCTGAAAAATCAAAACGTCAATTAATTGACTGCAATTTGGGATAACTCTCTCTTTCAAATGCCTGATTTTATTAGCTGAAACCTACTAATTAAATAATACATAATGTATGAGCTCCAACAATAAATTAGACTCGGTTTAAATAAAATGGGCTTTTCCTGAAATCTAATCGATATGTTTTGTATAATTAGAATTATTTAATTAATTAATTTATTAATTTATTTCTATTAGTTGAGATGGTAAATTTCCCTTAAAATTCTTTAGAATTTTAATTTCAAATACATTGCTTATTGAAATCACTTTTTAAATAATATTCTTGACCAAGAGTAAATTTTCGGATCCTTTCGTTTACTTTCAGACCGTGTCCTTTCAGTTTCAATTTCTTTTTATAGGAGCATCGTCCTGGATGCCAAATCATTATTCAACGGCAATTTGTAGAGTAAATTTATGAGTCTAAGGATTCGACACTCGGCGTCTGGCACTTGGCGTTTGGCCTTGTCATGATTCAATCCTTAACTGCTTATAGGGAGCAATGCCAAGGGATGTTGCCAACTTTCATTGGAATGCTGACCACTTAATAAAATTGCTACAGGTTCATTGTTCGCATTGTGTTGCCACTGTGCGAGTGTGTAAGTGTGTGGGCATTATTGTCGCCTCTTATTATCAGCTGCTGTGGCCGCTCTTTGTTACCTTTAATTGGTAGATCGTTGCCTCCCCTTCTCTCCTTCTCGGCTCTCAAAGTAGCGACACCCAACTGTATTGTTGTTCGCTGATGTCTGCGTTTTTATCGCCTGTGCGCCCAAAAAAAAAACTAAATTAACTTGTCGAATTTTCACATTGACAATTTCTGGCCTCTATTGGCCATGTCCTTTTGCTGTCGCCTTCCTTTTATATTTTTTTTTCATTTTGATTTTATTTGAGGCTCAACGGAACAATGCGAACGGATATTTTATATTGTTTTATGAACTTTTATGCCCGGAATCAAAGTTACGTACTCTCTGATACTCTGATACTTTAATGGCCCACCAACGGGGAGTGATTTAGCAAATTGACAGATTATTGGCATTTCATGGGCCCAGGCGCAGCAAAACAATGGCAGCCTTTTAATTGACGCGCATACGCCGTGTGAACTGCCTACGGTTTTTAGTATCAAATGCCATAACGACCCAACTGTCATATCGATTTGCAATTGTTTTTAAAATCTGACAGCTCACACATCCGACCAACTGTGTCTACACGTAACCAAAGCATATAAAGCTCAAATGTCCAGCCAAATATGCTGCAACATTTATATTCAAAAAGTTACATTTACATTTGTAGCATATGCAGAATATTTTCTGTGAAACTTAATTGCAACAGATTTAAAAACTTGACATTGAACAACATTGGAAATTAACTTAAAGTTTAATTAGTTTAATTAAAATTTAAATGTTAACTTATGGAAATTTATTAGCGTTTACTATTGAACTTGCTGACCAAGCGGTAATGAAATCTTGTTTTCAAGTAGCTATACAGAAAAAAAGTCTACTCTAAAATTCAAGTTAAAAATTTTTGATTTTAGCATGTATTTGTTGTTATTAATAAGAAAAATATCTGAGGAGACGAAATTGACAAATCGCACTTAAAGCAAGTATTTTTGACTCCACTTTAGAAATTTTGAGATAACCAAACTTTCAACACCGTTTGATTGATTTTATACCAGATTTTTCAGATGACATGAAATCAACAATGAAGTATTTTCAAATACTGCATTAGTCTTCATTAAGATTGGAAACACCTCTTGGTTATTTGACCATTTGTCTATACCCTATCTGGTTTGGCTTTGATAAATATTTAGTTGACCATAGCCTGTTGCCTGACCAAAACTAATGACCGCATTATTTGGCTGGAATTTCATCATGGAATTGTCAGTAGCAATGTGATCAAATACAACACACATTTGTTCGCCATAATTAAAGCCACAAATGGCGTAGTTTTCAATTGCGCCGTGACCATTCGCAAACACACACAAACACACACATACAGAGAGAAAGAGAGAGAGAGAGTGAGAGAGAGAGAGAGGGAGAGAGGCGCACGTTTAGGTCAAACCTTGTTATTTATTATGCTTTGTGGCTGCTGGCTCACGCATTACGGGCCAATATTAAAAAGTATAAATAACACACACTTACTGTAGAGTTTTATGTTGCCATCCATGTCGCCACGAGGATTCTTGGCGACGCATTTGTAGTTGCCATAATCGCTGCCCTGCACATTGGTTATCGTCAGCCGCATCGTTGCCTTATACGACGGATTGCCCGGAATCGTTTCAGTTCTGCAATGAGACAGAGAATGAAATAAACAAACAGTGCTCAACAAAATGAATGAAAAACATTCCCGTATCGCATCATAATTTGGGCAAGTTCAATGACAGCAATTGCGCCGTGGGTCGCGCACCGTGTGCGTCTCTATAGGTCAGTAGCGAGCAGGGACAATGCTGCAGCTACTCCTCCCGTCTCCTCGCGTCTCATTCAAATGAGCGCCAATCAGAGAAATCAAGGCCAAGGTGAAACTGATAAGCGCTGTCGGCGTCCACTTAAGTCTAATCAGAATGCGACCCGGCACACTGAATGCTATGCGCACAGTGGTTGCAAAACACAATCAAAACAGGTTGCTGTTCATTTCCAGCAAATCTAGTTCAGTTTCCTAATGTTCACAAAGAATATTTTCATTTATATATTTATTTTGTATGCTAGCACAACTTAAAAATTATTGTGCTAGTCACAATTTCAAGAGAGGTTTAAAACTTAAATGCGTAACATTTAAAGTTTTCTTTATATTATAAATTAAATTTAATTATGATTTATTAGATGTGTTAACAGTTTTCATTAACATTGAGGTGCGCTTTTCATTGATTTTAAAGTGCCGTTAAAAAGCCTAAATAAAGTTTAATGTATATGATCTAGATTCTAGAAAAACTCAACTATATTGGAAGCTAGAAACATAGAATAAGGCGTAGCAAAAGAAGCTGAAGTTGGAAGTTGCAGAAGTTAGAAGTTAAAACACTAGATTAAAAATGTAGTAATGAACTAATAAATATACAATTTTAATTAAGAAATAAACAAACAAGGTAAGGTGGTTTTGATTTTCACACTTTAGTACCAATGTCCAGAGGTGTGACGTAACAAATAAATAAGATTAACAGCTGTCCTAACTAACAAATGCCTTTAATCACCAAAACAAAAATCTCTAATTAACTACTAAAATTATTATTATGTGTGTTTTTATTTACAATTTATTTATTTATTTACAATTTATTGTAAGTTGTTACCCAGTTTAATAATTTACTGACTATCCCAACTGCCAGTATTTTTATTTTTTAATTCTTTACTGTGAAATTTACTATGAATTTTCTTTGTTTGAAAATCAGTGATTGCTTACATTTATTCACTTGCGAGGGAATTTGAGACTGAAGGAAATTAATACTATATTTAAATAAAACTTCGTCACTTCTGTCCCACTGTGCCGCACTGCGATGAAGACTGACAGGCAGTAAACATTTGAATGTTGCAAACTCGCACCGCCAGCTGATCGAGTTAAGCTCTCGGGTCCAGTTTCAGTTATGATTAGATCGCGGCAAGATGCTGAAGCTCAGTCTGATCGCCTGGCTGCTGTGCTCCCTCGCGTGGCGCACGACGCCCACCAGTTGCCGCCAGACGCGGCCAGCGCCGAGCATCCAGGAGCTGTTGGCCAATCAGCTGCAGAGCTACATGGACACGAAGGCGCGTCCGTGTGAGAACTTCTATCAGTACGCCTGCGGCAATTGGCAGCTGCAGCAGCAGGAGGAGCACGCACATCACCAAAGCACACATCACGGCCAGGGCCAGCCGAGGGAGCAGAGGGAGCAGCCGGAGCAGCTGCAGCCCAGCGATACCCTTGGGGTGCTGGACTACTTCCTGAATCGCCAGCTGGAGCACCTGCTGCGACGTGGCAATGCGAGCAGCAGCAGCAGCACGGAGGAACTGCAGCCGGAACTGCACGACAAGATGCGGAATTACTATCGGTCGTGTAAGCGCCTGAAGCCGTACAATCTGAAGAAGTATCTGCAGCTGCTGCAGCCGGGAAACGGGACACACTGGCCACTGCTGAGTCGCAGCTGGGCGCCGGAGAAGTTCAATTGGCTGGCGACGATTGGCAGACTGCGTTCGTATGGTCTCAATGGAGTGCTGCTCAAGGAGCAGGTGCTGCCGCGTTGGGACGACTCGAGCAGCTACAGCGTGTATCTGGACAAGCCCAGCTTGGCGGAGACCACGCCCATGGGCGAGGGTGCCATGATAGAGCTGCTCCTGGACATTGGCCAGACGAAGCGGGTGGCCAACGAGCTGGCCCGCCAGGTGGACGCCTTCGAGCGGAAGCTGCACCGACTGCAGGAGCTGGAGGACGACGAGGGCGCCAAGGAAATGCAACTGGGATACTTGGCCGAATACTTGCCCCAGCTGCAATTCCTGCTCTACATGCAACAGTTGCGCGACACGGATCTCGATCTGCTCTCCACCCTGATAATTCAGAACGTGCCCTATATGCGCGCCTTGGATGAGCTGCTGCTGCGCCAGAAGCCCGAGACAGTTTGCAACTACATCATGCTGAGATTGCTCGCCTTTTTGAAGCAGCAGGGTCCGGCGGAGATTTCCCGGGTCGAGTGCATTGCCAGCCTGAGACGAGCGATGCCCTTGGCGGCCAGCTGGCTGATTGGCCAACGATTCCACGAGTCCAGCTTCGAGCCAGTTGTCGATGAGCTGTTCAGTCGACTGAAGACGCGCTTTGACCAGCTGCTCGCCGAGAATCGTCTGCAATTGCAGCCGCCAATTGTGCAAGTGCTGCGGGAGAAGCTGCAAAGGATGCGATTGCAGCTGGGATTCGTTCAGCTGAATGACTCGGACTTTGTGGCGGATTACTACGAGCGTGTGGAGATCGATGCCCACAGTTTCTATGGCAACCAGCTGGCGCTGCTCCGACTGCGCGTGGAGCAGAACCATCGGCTGCTGCTGGACAGCTCGCAGTCGGATGTGAACAATGTCAGCTATTTGATGGACCACTGGCTGAGCAGCAGCTCATCCCCCTTCTATGTGAAGCCCAGGAATCTGGTAATGCTGCCATATGGAATGCTCCAGCTGCCCGTCTGGCATCGCAACATGAGCGAGCTTCAGCAGCACGCGATGCTCGGATTTGCACTGGCCCACGAGCTGATCCACGGCTTCGATAGCTCGGGCATTGATTACGACAGCCTGGGCAACATCATGGGCCCGAGTGAGGAGATTTCGGGCAATCCCCGCTTTGCGGAGAGTCTCAACTGCATGCAACAGCAACTGGCAACTGGATCGAGGTCCCTCAACGAGAAGCTGGCCGACTACGAGGCACTGCGTCTGGTCTACGAGACCTACTTTGGGGCGGACATGCTCGTGGATCGCAGGGAGCCGCGCGATCCCCTCCTGCCACAGTTCAGCCAGCGGCAGCGCTTCTTCATCAGCTTCGCGCAGTTCTTCTGTGGCAAGCTGCAGAGCCTCAGTCTCCACGCCCAGCACCTGGAGCACGCCGTCGACGAGCTGCGGGTGATGCAAACATTGGCCAACTACGAAGAGTTCTCGCGGGAATTCGGCTGCGAGCGACGCACCAAAATGCAGGCCAAACAAAAGTGCAGAGTCTGGTGACGGCTCAGGGTAGGGTTAAGACTACATCTAAGCAATGGTTTAAGATGCAGACTAAGTGTAAGACTAGCACAAGTCTTAAGATTAGGCTAAATATTAGGCTAAGGCTGAGGTCAAGGACAAGGTTGTCAGCAAGGTAAATCTAAGTTCGAAGTTCAATAAAAATATTTATTTGCCTGAAGTTGGTAGCAAAAATCAAAATCTAAAATGTTACACATTCTTAAAAGTTAAAAAAAGCACGGTCGGAACATTTTTTAATATTTAACATACTCAATTTCATAAATAAAATAGACAAAAAAACAAATGTGTGCCCAGGCAAAAATATAAATTTGAGCATTCACTAATTTTCAGACATAGAAAATTCGTAGTAAATCTCATCGTAGAGCGGTAAAAGAAAAACTGGCTGATGGAATATTTAGTTGTTCAAAAAGTTTTGTAGCAATATACTTTCAATTATAAATCTAATATAAATTTATTAATTACTAAAGTTTTAACTAAGATTTTTTTTACCCCGCCTAAAGGCGGTCTTGGGCACTAGAGGGTTAAATTTTTAACTAATACCAATAAACATGAAACTAATTGGATAACAAATCTTAAATTTATATAGCGTTTATTTTGTTTATTTTTTGAGCGAAATAATTGATATTCAAAAAATTGTTAGCTTTGAATTCTAAATTAAGTTTTTAAATTAAATAAAAAAGGTTTTGAATTTAAAAACAGTTGCAGAGTCTGTATTTTTTTTGTTCGTCCGAATTCGGCACTTGATCCACTGTACAGTGGAAATAGTCTAAATTAATCTGCTATAAAAACATAAATGTCAACAATTATTAATAACGACTTTGTGTTGCTAAAAGTCTTGAAAACAGACTTGAAACATTTTGATTTTATTGAAATTACCACATTCGACACTTTTGTGAGGGATGCATATTGTCGAGATCCATGCGACAGTTGTAGGCATCGGCGAAGGCTGGGAAGTTGATCAGCACCTGCCGGAGACGCATCTCATCCGCATCGTGGTCCTCAAAGACGTGTTGGGACGTATCGCCACAGAAGAACTGTGCCATGCTCAGGAAGAAGAATTGCTTGAGCGGCACACTTGTGAAGCTGGGCTGAGTTTGGCTAAAAGCAGAGCCAGCACCAAAGTAGACATCGTAGGCCAATCGAATGCCCGCGATATCCGCCTCACGTTCCTCAATATAATCGGTTTCATTGCGATTGAGACAGGACATTCCCTCGGAAAATCGATCTTGTTGAAGGATTTCCACACCCGATTCGTCGACGTTTCCCTGGGAGTCGAAGATTAGGCCGCCTGAGACAAAGCCGTGCATTAGCTCATGGCCCAGCATAAAGCCCAGCAGGCTGACCTTGAAGATATCGTGGGCATCGTGGTGGAAAATGGGCTCCTGCAGAATGCCGTAGGGCACAATGATGGTGTTCTGGCGCAGCATGTAATATGGAGTCGAGCTCATGGCCGAGTCCGAGTCGGAGATGTAGAAGAAGTCGCTCAAATTGGCAGCTGGCTTCTCCAACAGGTCGAACCAGCGACTCACGCGGAACTGGAGCAGCTCCAGATGAATCCGAGCATAATCGTGTTCCTCTGAGAGTCGCAAATTCTCATAAAACTGTGCGACAAAGTGAGTGCGATTCACACTCTGCGGCATGTTGCCAATGTTGACTGCCATCTTATCCATCTTGAGTCTCAGCATATTTATTTGATTTTGATTCAAGTGCAGGTTATTCCCGTCCAGCTTCAGCAGGAACTGTTTGCGCAGGTGACCAAAGAGCTCCTGGACATCGGCCTGATGCTGCCTCAACTTCTCCGGGCCAATGAAACGCGTCTCGTATAAGAGGTTCGCCGCCAATTCCAAGTTGCGTCGCACTTCCTGGACACAGGCGATGTCCTCTTCACTGTCCATGGACTCCTCCTGGACGAACATCACGAAGCGCAGCATTATGTAGCTGGCCAGCACCTCGCGATCGTAGTTCTCGAGCAGCTCCATCAGGGCGGGGAAATAATCCAAATTATCCACTTGCACCACGTAGTCGGCAGATAATCGACGATCTTGAACAATATTCAAATAATTTCGCCACTTGCCTCCCGTCATAGTCCCCAGATCCCGTAGACTTAAGTCCCTGGAACTCTCTTCGCTCGCAGTCGTTTCGGTCAAATTGCGTATTGAGGCCTCCAGAGTCCTCATCTTGATGGCCAGAGATCGCGCCCTTCGTCTGTCCACGCCCAGTAACTGAAGTCTTAGCTTGGTTATTGTCACCGACGGCAGCCGTTGATTTTTCTGCTCAAAGCTTGGACTATCGATATTAATAATATATTTGCTGCTATTTTGTGCAACCACTTCAAGCTTAAACAGGACATTGGACAGACCGTATCGACGCAGTCGCCCCAATGTCTCCATCCATTGGAACTTGTTGCTCGCCCAGACTTCGGGTTTGATTGTGAACTGCGGCCAAGAGATCTGATCATTTGGCGGCACTAGCTCCACATAATGCCGACTCGATCGCGTTTCACTTTTTGCCGCTCGACAGGTTTGATAGACTTTTAGGGCCTTTGCCTCCACAGTGTTGGGCTGCAGCGAACGCTTCTCCAGCTCATCCATCAGCGTCACAATGTTCTCATTCACCTTCTGATCGATCAGTCCGGTAATCTCGATAAAATTATCGTCCTCATGCTTCTCCCCCCACTTGCCACACGCGTATTTATAATAATCATCGCACGGCGGAATACTTTCGTTCACATAACTAAACATCTGATTCGCCAGACGTGTGTCGAGACTTTCAGCAGCAGGAGGACGAGTTGTCTGACTAGTCGCAAATAGACTTATTAAAAAGAAAATAATCCGCGTTGCCGATGTTGCCATTATCGTTATTGTTTTCAAACTGTCTTCACCTCTCGGCAGTATTCTCAATGTAAGCTCAGCTCAGTGTGTCAGTGTTATCAGTAGAAATAGCATATATATATATATTAATATACTCTAGCAAAAATAAACAAGTAGCTTAAAACCAATACGATGTAAAATTTATATGAAATTAATTAAATTTAATGCATAGTCAAAAACAAAGTAAAAGCAATATTTAAATAATTAATCTGATTGGCTTTTGTTTTGGGCTTCCCAATCCTTGCAAAAAATTTTGTTTTAATTGCAATTTTCCCCCAGACTTATTGTTATTATTACTCCATACTATTAATTTTGTTAAATATTATAAATACTTAATAAGTTATTGTAATTAATTTATTTTAATTTATAATAATATTATTTTACCCGTTACTTAAAAAATAAGAAAAGAGGATATAGTATTCGTTGCAATGTATGTAACAGGGAGAAGAAAGCATCTCCGACTCTATAAAGTATATATATTCTTGATCAGCCTCAACAGCGAGTCAATATAGCCATGTCCGTCTGTCCGTCCGTCAAATGGCCTATATCTCAGTTACTTTAAGAGCTAGAGCAACCAAATTTGGCACACAGACTTCTATAAGCCCCACGCAGGTGAAGTTTGTTTCAAATTTTTGCCACAGTTTCAAGATATTAGGAATTTTTTACTAATTAAAGTAAACTACTATAATTACCTATAATTTTACGAAATCGTAACAATAGAGGACAAATAGAAAGTTGGAAATGGGTGTTCAAAGTTTTTAGGATATGTATGTAAGTGCCTAAAAGCATGCAATAATTTTTTTTTAGATTTATTTAAATAAGTAAAATGAATAAACTTAAGAAAAATAACTCTATAAGTCGAATATCTAAATAACTCGAACATTTTCTTTGGATAATGCTGATTCGAGTTAGGGATTTTCGAATGTATTAAATTTAATAAAGAGAAATAAAAGAATTATTCTAATGAAATATTATTATACCCAAAAAAATAATTAAAATATTTTGCATATTTTATTTTAACGACAACAGATAACAAAAAAAAAATTAATTATTAATTAGCATCTATACACTCTCTAAGTCACTTGCAATTGAAAATACTTTAATCAATGTGAAGTCAACTTAATCTAACCTTGTCTAATAGAATCACTCACTTGTATTTGGATGATTCGGTAATCATTTGTTCATTCTCTCGCGTCCAGTAATTGAGCGATGTGGGATTTGCTTCGATGAAGCATTCCAGCGTAACATTGAAGCCCATGGGAATTCCCACCAGTTGATGTGGAATCCAGACCATTGGAGAAACTGTCAAACAAAAGGACTCGTATTCTCAGAACAACTGCCGATGGGCTGATTAGATCTATGGATGACTTACAGTCGACACTGACTTTGATGCGCTTGGAGACGCTGGGCGGGACTCCATTCGAGGCAATGCAGAGATAAGCGCCCATGTGCAGCCGCGAGATTCGCTCCAGCTCCAGTGAGTCCGTCTCCAGGTCATTGACTGCATTCAAGTTGAGAATTCAGAATTTAACGGGAGCAATTGCATTGCAGCTGGACTTACCTTCGAGCGTTTTGTTGATGACAATTTTATGGTTGTCATCCCGCTTCCATTTGATGGTTGGCTCTGGGCTGCCTTTCGCCTTGCAGCGCAGGGTGACATTGTCGCCCTCCCGTACAATCACATCACTGGAGGTCAGCGCATCGTCAATGTTTGGCGGCACTGTGATACGGAGGAGAACGAGAACGGGAACGAGGAGAGACGACGAAATGGATATTATTATTATTCATGCCAGCTAAACATAAACTCAAAGCAAGCAGCACTTGATTTAAATGCAAAGACTTTTGCATTTTTTGGCAAACGTCTTTGCCATGAAAGTGGAAACAGCAACAAAATACAAGTCTTAACTTCAATACAACGAATTCCAAATGCCCTTGCAGTTTAAATAAAATTTTGTTTTTTTCTTTATTTTTTATTCATTTTTCCGTTCATTTTAATTTTAAGTTTTCTAAGTACACACCTTTTGTTCTTAAATAATTGATTAACATAGAAATGAATTTATATCAAAATCAGTTTATTAATGACCTGTGAATATATTAACTGATTTTTTGAGTGTTTTCTATTAAGATAAATACAATAACTGATGTTCAGATTAATACAAAGTCTAGATAATGTCAAAGAAAGAGGTTTCAAAGCTCCTTAAAGTACATATTCAAGCCAGAGCTGAAGCCATTTATGTAATTTTATTATATGGTCTTATTACAATTGGTCAGTTTTACATGTAGTCGGTCAACAAGTATGACAAATTCATGCTACTCTTTTGGGCAAGTGTAAAAAAAGCATTTCACGCATTGTTGAGCTCGACGCGCTGATTCAACTTTGTCCCGGGAGATATTTTAGTTTAAGCCTAATTAGCTTTGCGACAAGTCTTTGGCCCGGCTAACTTCTGGGGCGACTCTGTTAATTTAAAAATCGATGCTGCCAACCTTCATCAAATTGTCATCAGCCTTCGGGGGGGACAATTGCTGAGTGAACGTTTCTGTCAAACCCTTTTTTCATCTTACACCCGTCGTCTCTATGGTTTGTCCTTCAAGTTTGCAAAATCTGTAATGAAAAATCTATGCAAATCAAAGCGCACAAAGCTAGAGGCCATGGATTTGGCCAGGCCCGAAGTCAGACAAGCGGACAGCCATTAAAATGGCCTGGCCGAATAGACGGATCAATGGCGAGCTGGACATATTTACTCGCTGACAGCCGCAGCTGCAGTTCGTCTCATTTCATATTCCGAGCGATGTCCGTAATCAAAAGATATCGCATGCAATATTTTCATTTGGCCTGAAGCCCGATCAAGGTCTTTAGGTCACGTGCCTGACGCATTTGAGTTAAAGTCTGACATTGACGCCTCTGTCATCCTATCAAGTAATCAATAATGTCATGAAAATTTCAATAAACACTAGACTGATAAACTTTACAACTGATAGACAGAGTGGAATAACACATAATTATATATAGAAATTAGTAAGCGCATTGTAATTTCCATTTAAATGTATTAATTTGATTTGCTGATTAAAATGTAAATTTATTCAAACAAACAAAACAGAAAAATGTAAAATTAATTTAATTTAGTAAGCAAAAAATTTGATAAATAAAATATTGTCGATTTAAATTTAAGCCATATAGAAATTTTACAATTATAGTTAGAATTTAATATTTTTAAAATAAACATATTTCTAACAATTAATAATTTTAAATGCACAGCTTGTACTCTCTTAATAATATTTTTTTACAAGTCTCAGATGTCAATTTTCTTCTTGAAGCTCTTTTAAAACCTTCGAGTTAAGGTTAAATCTTTACCTTTTAGCCACATTGCCCAGGGGTAATATGCCGCATAAAACCAAACTGTAATTAAAAGTTGCAATTACTTGAACTTTTTCTATGCGTTGTAAACTTTTGTCTTTGGCTCCTTCATCTCTCGGTTGGCTCATAATCCCGAGAACCTTTATGACACAATAGAGGAAAAGGGAAGAGATAGAAAAACTTTGTTCGGACCATTTGCTGTACTATTAATAAGCGCTTGATGTGCTAATCGCCGTGCAGGACACGAGCTCACCGAATCGCTCCTTGGGCAGCTGTTGTCCTGATCCCCTTCCCCCGTCCCCATTTGACATATTGGTTTCTTTATTGATATTTAGCAGCTGGTGACATGAAGAAAGAAAGCATACAAACTTTTGTTTTTTCTGGGTAAACTTTTCACATACAAGCTGGAAATTTAATTAGCAAATGTCAACGCAATGAGCAAAGTTTGACTTTGAGGCCTGTCAGGATACATACATGCTCAATAAACCAACCACAAACAACGTTGTCCTCATTGCATCTATAATTTATAATTGCCGTTCACAGTTCGCGAAGGGGATCAACGTAGTCGCTGAGATAATGCGGAAAAATTATTTAATTGCCGTGTCCGCTTGCAAAGTTTTTCATGGCGCTGATAACGACCTGGACATCTAGCCATTCAGCAATCCAACCATCTAGCCATCCAACCATCCAACCATCTAACCATCTAATGAGCGGCAATTAGTCTTCATATCCTTACCGCACACGTAGCTCTATTCGAGTTTATTATGCGAGCCATAAATTTTGTGTTGCCCAAAAAGTTTAACGGTAAGACATCAACCCGACTCACTAATGCTCTATCACTGTGGACGCTAGTGACGAAAACATCACGAAGGGTGCAAAAAGCCATAGCAAAATATAGAGGAAATATAAAACATTTACTATATATATTTTATTATAAACTTTATATAAAAATTCTTCTTAAAAAAATGCTCAAAAAAGTTGTGGTATGAAAAAAGCGAGACTTTTTGAGCAATTTGACAAATGCCAAACTTGTTTTTAAGAATAACTTATGTACGAAATTTAAAATCGTTCTTTACAAAATTGGATATCAGACATTGTTTAGTCGTGAGAAAACTTTTAAAAGTTTTCGATTTCTCAGCTTTATTAATTATTGTTTTCTATTGCTATATAAGTTTTAGCGCTGACATTGTGCGCATTAATTTATACATTATCCTTTTCAATACGAGAATATTTATTTTAAATCCAGAATATTACTATTAAATATTATATATTCAAAATAAGAAAATTTGAAAAAATAATTTGAATAAAATAATTTAAAAAGATCTGATGTACAATCAAGATATTTGCTGATATAATAGTTTTTAGAATAAAGATTTTTTATGTCTAAAATAATAAAACATGCATATGACTTGTTCATAACCTTCATTCACATTAAAATCCAGGTTTATAAACTATTGTTTAAGGCTCTGTTTCATGATCCTTTTAATATCAAACTGCTTTAAAAATAGCTCTCACTTCAGCTACAATTTTCTGTTTTCTAAGCTTTCCTGATCCTTTTGGTTTCTTCTAATGGCAAACTCGTTATACTTTGTTTTTTCGCCATGAATAGTTAGATAGGTCGGTAGGTAGCCAACTCAGTTACCTATTTGCTGTTCCTCCCTTTGCTTGTGAATGTCAACGTTGTAATTGAATTTAATAAATTGCCTCATTATGTGAGCAGAAATTAAAAATTATGCGCCAACAGAGTAAACATTGTACAGTGGTCGCTTCGTTATTGTTGTTGCTTGTTCTTTTCCTGGTTCGTTGTTGTTGTTGTTGTTTCTGTTGTTGTTGTCTGTGGTTGTTTGCCATGTTGTCCATGTTGCATTGTTGTTTTGCATTTTGTGCGGTCATTTGGCCGACTTTCGAGTTGGGGATTTCCCCACAATTGCACTCACACCATTTCTGTTCCCCGGGGCGCCACAAAGCGTGCAACATAGCAACACACAGCCGCTGCCAGTTGGAGTCGCATTTAAATGCATTTTGTGTGCGGGGCTCATAAATTCAAACGCGTTTAATGTTTGTTTTTACCACCCGGCATCCGCATCCCAACATTTTATAATTTCGTGCCTTTGGACGAACTCGCGTAGATTTTATTTCATCTGCCCCGTTTCGAGTTTGGCGTTTTCTGTTTGCCTCAGCAAATTAAATTCACAAATGTTGTGCTCTCCAAAATTTATTTATTTATTTATTTACTCGTTTCCCAATTCGAAACAACATGCTGAATTTTTTTCTTATTTAGACGGCAAACGCAACGTTTTAATTTCATTACATTTTCTGCACGATGTAATTATCATTTTTTCACCACTTAAATTGTTAAATTGACTGTCCAACGTTAAGCAGGGGGAAGAGTTCTTCTGAACAACCTTTTATTTTTTTACTATTGCACAACATTTAATTTTGTTGGACTTAATTGGATTTGGTATGCAAATGAAATGCATTTCATTTGATTTTATTTTGTTATATTTGACAATCTCAATTTTGTGTTTATGGTTTAACATCAGCTTTTTTACAGATTTTTTTTTACTCTGCTTGAAGAATTAATTTTTAGATTGTTTTCAATAATTTGCACAACAAGCTAAATGTTTGTTTGACATATGATTACTAAATAAGTAATTAATAGAGTAAAATTGATTTGCAGTGCTAATTTACCGACAAAACATAATAAAATACAAGTTGTAATTAGAAATGAGATTCTGTTCAAAAATAAGCTCTCAAATTGCAGCCATTTATGACTTTATAATTACGTGAATCTATTAATAATGCTAAAAGCCTTAAAGTGCTTTTAAAGGCACAATTTCTCAGTTAATTTATGGCATCAATAATCTGATGCAATAAGCCTAATTATAACATACACAAAAGGTTACAAGCACATTTATCTATTTAAAATTACCATATCAACCGTTGAGCGAATTTCATTTCACTTCATTTTACACACAGATTTAAGTCTTCTTTGTACAACAAGATGGTCATTTGTGAAATGCCGCAAATGGTTTGTGGTTAAAATTGTTTTTCTTTTTCGCACACCCAATAAAACAACACATAAAAGTGCAGACAGAAAAAAAGCGAGTGCAAAAGAAAAAATTAGCGATAAAAAAATGTCGTGAAATGGACTTTGTTTACCCATTTGACAGTTTTCAGATTTCAGTATCCATTGTTAATTGTTTGGTTAGTTTGCTTTCATTGTATTTTATTTTTTTTGTCCAAGAACTTTTTCAATTGGTTGCAGTTCTTTGCCTTGTGGCAAATGTAAAGTTAACCTATAAATCTAATAAAAATGTATCCAAGTTTTCAATGCTCTAGGAAATGCTGGAATTGCGCATGAGATCCGCTTTTCAAGTTGACAAATCAACATCATCCGGTGGACAAACATGCAGCGCACTGGGCATAGATGGGCAGAGGCAGCAGGATAGTGTGATAAAAGGGGGGGCAACAGACGTTTTGCGGCAGTCACATAAATCAGTTTTTGTGGCAAAACTTGAAAAATATGTGCGCAAACAAATGGCAGCCAAGCGGAGGAGTCGGAAAACTGCGCCATGCAACAGTTAGGACATGGACAATATGGTCCATAGGCATGGACACGGACACGGACACAGACTGGGACTTGGACAGGGACAGAGCAAGAAACAGAGACAGAGTCACAGCCAGTCAGAGACTGAGCCGCACACATGCAAATGCGCGAGGACAAACGGACAAGGACACATGTGCTGCACGTAGCAGGATTTTTGTTTAGGCTGGTCAGCAAACCAGTAAAAATCAGACTTGCAAATTTATAAAAAAAAAAATGATGGAAAAAATTCAAAGAAAAATATTGTGAGTACATCATTCTATATAAGTAATATAATAACAGTTAACAATGTGTTATACAATGCTCTTAATGATCAGAAATATGCTAGTTAAGCAATATAAGTATAAAAATGTTCAAATAAAAATTTGGAATTCATGTTAAATTTTTGTGTTTAAAAATTATTAAATATCGTAAAAGTCAGTTTAAATAATTATTGTTTATGAATATTTGTCTATCTATAATCTAAGAGAATTATTAAATGTTGTTTATTTAAATATCTAGCCATCAATCTATTCATTAATATAAAAATAAATATTCTATTCCTATGCCTATCAATCCACCAAATGATATATCTTTCATTATAGATATCTATATCCATTTAGCCATCCATCGATCTCTTAGACTATCTAGAGCTCTAATTAATGTTCGTAATATTTGATTGTTTTGCTACGTGTCGCAGCCCTCGCACAATAGCTAATATACCCTAAAAGCAATGCTCTTTTAGCGAGGGTATAAAAATGGTTGTAACATATTTTAAGTTTTTTTTTATACTTTTCGTTCATTTTTTGTGTTGTTTTCTGTTTTGCCTGCTGACCAGCGGGCAAGGTTGTCACACCACTATTATTTTTTTCACTGGTAAATTTGCCTTTCCAGCACTTTTTGCTACATCAGCGTGTGCCCAGCATACGTTTAAGTGTGTGTGTGAGATAAGTGTATGCATCGTCTGAATGTAAAAAAAAAAAATGTTAAAAAAAAAATGACAACGACATAGCAGAGAAATTCGTAGAATGGCGGCTGTTCCTGCCGTTTTGGTCACGGCACGTCAAATTGCCAGAACACGCGTGTGGTGCATGTGAGGCGTGTTATTTGAGCATTTTACAACACTGAAGCGTGCTTAACGGCATTTTGAAAGTGCTATCAGAGAGCACACAGACATAACACATAGGGGAAGTAAAAAAGAAAACTATATTGCAAAGCTCTGTAAACATGTAACGCTTAGACGAACTATATGCTCTTAGGTGTATGCTAAACAGGCTCTATGAAAAGTTCATGCAAAACATTTGATTTTGAAAAAGAGTTTAATAAATTTGTAGCCTATATATGATATTTTCATTAATGGAAACTCATTCGTCATATTAACATAATCATTATCTATATCGCATTGAATAAAGCTAATTTTGATATCAATTATTTAATTTAAAAATATACATCCTGTTTAATTAATTTTGTCTAAAAAAATTAGGAACAATTTAAAGAAATATACCATTTGGTTTATAAAAGCACTATAAACTTTTATCACCAGCTTTATATAGGAACTTAATAAATAGTTAAACAATTAATTTATTTAAAGCAGTGAAAGTCGGCCGCTTTAAGCATCCATAATATAATGTAATAAAAAGAGTCAACTGATTGAATTTCAACATCAGTTTCCAGTGACGTTGTCAAATCATTTAAGATGCATGCTGATATGGGATAATATTTATCTACTATGTGTTTTCTAAACTTTTTCAAAATGATTGTACGAGAATAAGTCGCACATATAACATAGCTGGCAAGAATGGCAGACAGGCGACTCCTGCTGGGACCTCCCATGGTCAACAAAGTTGTGGACAAACTGGGACCGAAAGAGGGACAGAAATGCACACACAAATGCCATTGTTCATGCGGAAATGTCAAATGTGTATATGTGTGTGTGTGGGTGTTGAAGGTGTGAATGTGAGCAGCGGAATTTGAATTGCTATTTTTTAAAGCATACTTTTATGGGCCGACAGTTTGGAAAACATTCTGATGGGCTGGCAAACAGGTAAGTCGAATGTTTGTTTGCCTTAATAAAGTGCTTTGTGTGTAATTTAATTGTATGCTTGTTTACCTTGCTGACTAAAACAAGGCCCGAAGAGCTTTGGGAGCCGTCCGGGCCAACTAATACCTGGCAACAGTTTGTTTGGCAAATGAAATGAAATATGCAGGGGACATGTGTCTAAGCTGCGACGAGTTGTTCATGTAATTCGAGGCGAAAGCCCGAACAAATATTTCAATGTCAGATGTGGTGACACACGCACACTCACGCACACACAACATATTCACTTACCGACTACTTTGACAAAGCCATATTGGGTTTTGGCCGTCACCGTGTTGATTTGGCACATGTAACGTCCCATATCCTCCTCCTGCACGTTGTTGATGTGCAGAAACCAGGTGCGATGCTTATCGTGCTTATCGTGCGTCACGCTAATCCTCGGATTTCGCGTTATCACATGATTGTGCACCGTCAAAATGGCCGACTGCTCAAAGTGCATCCACGCCACCTGCAAAAGTGGTAAAATAATCAATTTAAAATTAATCAACTAAACAAAACTCTTAAATTGTTTTTGATTTGATTAAAAAATCCAATTTAAATTTTAAATTTGGCCACCGTTTTTTCACAGGTAAAATAATTTCTGTTTTGTAATTAACGTACAACAACCTTGTTGACCAGTGTTATTAGTATCAATATATAATCAGCATATTTAAAATCCGTTTATTATTCTCAGCAGTAAAAAATATACATTTACCTCATGATCATTTATAAGCAGCTGACGAAAAAGTGTCAGCATTTTTTATTGGCAAACTTCGCCTCCATCATCATCAATTTTTATGAAGGATTAACGACAAAGCGACAAACGACAGGACAAAAGATGTGGCCCCGGCTAAATTTTGGTCAAATTGGCAAAGTTCGTTCGAGTTGTCGTCACATGTGTCAGCAGCTGCTGCTGTTGGAAAACTTGGCTGCCTTCATGCGTCCTTAGGATGCGCATTCTTAACGCCTTCGCTTATGCAATAGTTACACCCAAGAACAACAAACAATTTATGGAAATTTAAGCGTTCAAAGTAGAACATTGGTAAGACGTGCTTAATGTAAAAAGAGGAGGAAAAAAATGTAAACACAAAACAACCATTGTCGAATCCATTTCAATGATAAATTTCAACACACACAATACACAACGACGAGGGCAACTTGACAACACACAAAGGATGTGAATAAAAAGCGACGCATCGATCGAGAGGGTAATCGTAAGTTAGAGACACTAGTTTATGCTATTGCTGCAGACCAGAGGCGTTGCAAGGGGGGCAACACAGTACAGAACTGGGTCAACAGAGCAGTAATATCATATAAAGAAGTAGAGAAAAGATTAGTTCATTATTGTTGCAATTATTTATACGGTCCTTCGAGCACAGAATATAGATATAGGAAGTAGAGAAAAATATTACTGAGCTGATACTTCAGAGAATTATATAATTTCAAATTATGAAATAGGAATATCAAATTAGCAGGGACATTAATCATTATGAGTTACATTATAAAAATGACTTAGTAATTATTATTCAAAGATTTTTAAGGATATTCTTCAATAATAATGATTAATCTTGAGCGAAAAAATAAAACTTACGTTTTCAATGATCATTATTTGCGGTGCCTGCAAATTAGTGTTTAATTTTAAGGCCTCTTTAAATAAATTCATATCATTTTAGGAAGTAAATGTTTGGCAGAAAAACGTGAATGAAAGGTTATCTTCTGATTTATACTAAATTTCATCAAATAGTTTGCTTTAGATCAGAATGACTACTCGTAGCTGTATGCTTAGTTCTCGTAGTTTGCATAGATAGGGAGTGTCGAGACTCTATCAAATCGATCATATCAAATAAATATTCTAATAATAATTCTAAAAGAAAAGATAAAAGTACTAGTTTACTAACTAATTATAATGCCTTCATGTACGTTATTCATCTGCCATGATTGATGTGCCGTAAGCTGATCCACTTATCATCGTCATCTTGGCGCACTCAACATTATAACTCTTAGACCATATTTAATTGACAGCCACTTTTGCCAACTACCTTTACCTATTATATGCCTTGGATATGCTACTACTAAAGTGTCCTCCTTGAGGCTACCACTGTGCTGCCGCGATGTTAGATATATCCTTATATATGTAAGTGCGGGGAATGAGAAGTAATGCGAAGCTGATTCGATGGTGGAGCCACTAGAAGCTGCTTACAGCATTGCCGACATAGTGTCAGGCAACATAGACAGATATTGGTTAATTTTTCAATGTCTGCAATGAAAACGTGCGACAAGTCAGACGAGACGTCATTCTCCTTCCTTTCCTCTCCTTTCCTTTCTCTCCCCTAGTTGTAGTCAATGGCGTTTATTTAGATTGGTTCGTCGCCTCAGACTCGTTGGCATCTTCAGCGTCAGTTGAATAAAAAGCAAGCAGCTGTAGTTTGCTTAAGTAGTTGCCAGTACTCTTTAGTCTGCTATCTTCCCTCCTGCCGAAACAAACAACAACAACAACAAGCACTTCGGGAAATATTAATGAAACCAAGTTTATCAGGCAAATGGTAGAGGTAAAGAACTGCAAGTAATCAACTCCAATGCAAAATCAATAAAAACTGCAAAGCTTAAAGCCAAAAGCCAAAAATACATATACATACATATACCAAAAACTAGCACACATTTTAAAGTGTCGGCCGCAAATTATATGAAAATGCGCTGTATTTGCATTTTGGTAGCTTTTGAGGTCATTCGAATGAAATTAATTAGGCTCGTGTAACGCCAGCGAAAAAGTTGAAAAGCCAAATAAAATGTAGACCCACATTCAACATGCAAGCCTCCCAGCTCCCGACTAACTGTGTTGAATGGTTGGCCAGTGTTTGGGGAATTAAACCGTGTTCATGCTGTGGTTTGAGTGTGTGACTTCTGGCTTAATAATATTCGGTTTAGAAAATGTCAGCGAAAGTCAAGGCAAAGTTGAACTGCTGTGTGGCCTGTGGCCTGTGACTTTATAATAGGCTTTCCATCTGCTATTAAAATTTTACGCATATTTGAGTCCATTTATAGTTGCAACGTCCTGCTTACGGATTATAGAGTTGGAAAGAGATGGAAATTACTATCTAAAGGATAAGATGTCTGCTGCATCGGTGCTGTTCACACTGACTTTTAAGCTCTCATTCTCTCACTCGCTCTCTCTCTCTCTTTCGTGTGGTAATCTGCATTTGACTTTCCTTAATTTAACTTATGCCAATGAACACACAATTTGGGAAATGGTCATAAAATTCCTTATTAGACAAATAGGCTGATTTCAGGGATCATCAACTTTAATCGAAAATTTGAGGTGTAGCAGTCTCTGTTACCGGTAGTTCTTTCGTAACTATTATATTAGAATATTTCTGTTGTAATTAATGTGCAGCATGGATAATCTTAGAAAAAGTGTTTCCCGATACCAGAACATAAATCTATCGATCTGGATAATATGAGCACGGGTAAGAAATAATCATAATAACAAGGTTTTTTTTCACGTCATTTTCTATGACATGACAATGTGCACTTGTTTGGAGTTAAACGTGCAACAGACGTAAATTTTTAAATAATTTTAAAAAAATCCGCTATATATACATAACTTAATCTCTTAGAAAACTTTCGAACAAAAAATTTATGCAAATCGTATTATATTGGAACATTTTTATACTATTGTAAATGATTGTGTACTAGTTATGTACCGATGATTTACAATTTCCATCAATTTCCAAAACTTGCCAAACAATTTATTAATAAATTAATTTCCGTTAAAAGTATGCATATTGATGCATAGATTAGTTGATAAATCAATCAGCATCTAAATATAAATTTACATATTTATTTCATCGCTTCAAATCTAAACTAAACTTTTATTTCAAATGCAAAATAATTTTTTATAGTCCGAGATCACTTTACTTTTTTAGTAAATATATATAGAACACTTTTGAGACATGAGTAAGTGCAAAAATTATTTTCAAATAAACTCATTATTTTTTCCCATACCGGGAATTGAACCCGGGCCTTCCGGGTGAGAGCCGGATATCCTAACCACTAGACAATATGGGAGATAATCAAAGTGCCGACCAAAGGCAACAAATTCTAGCATTTCATACGAGATCTATAAATAAATGGGTCATAAATCTTAAAATAGAAAATTGCTTAAATTTTTTTTAAACAGATTCAACAATTTTTGTATGAAATTTATTTAAAAAATGTAACTCTGCATTAAGCTTCAAAAATCTCGCCAGCTTTGCGATTTTTAATCTTTCTACAGCCTTGTGAGGACTTTAGATGGTAAAGTATGAGTAGTTTATAGTTAAGTGTTTTTAAAATCTGTGAAGATTTATCTTCATTTCCTTGGCTGCGTCGTCAGCTGGAGCTGAGGCATATGCTGATGGCACAAGTCGATAGACGAAACAGAGAGTGGCCAATTTGCAATTTGCGTAATGGCAAAAGTCTCTCTGTCTTCTGCACTTACTTTGGGCCACAACTACACTATGGGCTACTAAATGAAGTCATAAAAATTTAAACAACAACTTAAATATATAAAAAAAAGACAAAAACTACAAAAAACTTTCAGACAGAGCTAAAATAAACACACTTTATTATGCCCCTGAAAATGTTTATGGTTCGTTCCGAAGCAAACAAAAAGAACGACAACAATAACAAAACTAAACTTATGCTCATGTTGGTTGAATGTTGTTGTTGCCATGTCTGTTTGTTTGTGTAGGCGTTGCAAAATTGAAACACAAACAAGAACATGGCTGGAATATGAGCCAGACAGTCGACAATTTTAGCAACCCGGACAATCCTGGCAAATGGTAAAAGCTAAATGGTAAATGGCAAATGGCTGAGGCAACGCTCGAAATATTAACAATTTAAGCGTAAACGTGTTAAAAGAGCGTCGAAGAACTACGCGAGTTAATTTACACGCAGCTCAAATATTTGCATGGCAAGAACAGCAGCAGTTAAAAAGAATTAAGAAAACGAAACTAACTGTTTCGTAGCCAACACACGAATACCCTCACAAACAAAGAAAAGGAATTAGTTGAGGATAATCTATAGGAATTTTAATGGTAATATTGGTAAAGTACTTATGAATAATTAAATATATTTTTATGGATAAATATATTGTTAAGGTATTTATTTGGAACAACAGTTTATAATGTGCAAGATGAAGAATTGAATTAATTTTTCAAGTGGAGTACATAACTTTAGTTGCTATGTATCTGTAAAATCGAGATTGAAAGTTTGATTTATTAAGTTTAATTTTGTTAAGCAAACTCGATTTCTCTGATATACAACGAAAACATCTTCTTTTCGCCTTTTCACTTCAACTTTTCTGGTAATTTATATTTTCCGATGCTTATCATTTCGGCTACATTATCAAATCTGACAACAAAGTTAATGTACCCAGTGCTAAGGATATAAGAATCAATTCCAATGTAACCTGCCTGCTGGCGGCTACGCAACTATTTTGCATGCAAAGTCACGTTTTATTGCAGCTACGCGTTGTTCTTGTTACTTATACTATTGCTATTGTTGTTGTTGTTGTTGCTCTTGCTGTAGTTGTTGTTGCTGCTACTGGTTAACTTTTGAGCATACCTGCGGCGACACTGTACGCTTGGGGTCCGGGGTCCACATCCTGGGCATTGTTAAGTGGTTGTGTAGGGGAAGTCAAAGGAAAGGAGAGTGGGAGCTATTGCATGCCAAACTTAAGGGCCATAAAAATTATTACGAGCACATACTCATAACATGAGCTTGCCAGATAAAAGAAGAGGCGAATAGACAGACTCGTGCCTTGTCGTGTCAAATGAAATTTATGCACGTTTCGGTCGACGCACATTATGGAAATTCAATTGGATGCAAATTTAAATTGCCGGGCATACGCTCATCCACACACACACACACACACATACACCCTCTCACACACACCCAGTCGTACACAAAGCCAGTGAAAATCAAGTTGTATGTAGATCAGGAGCAGCCTAAAAATATGCAATGAATATTGAACAGCGAGATTGTCCACAGTGGCTCTCAAACTGCATCTTCTGTCCACCAACAAGTAATTAACATACACCAAGCCGACTCTAGAGAGACTTTAGCACACAGTAACTTAATTAAAGTTAGAAGCGTTGTAGCTAATCTTAACTTTGTTTGTCTAGTAGGAAAGGCTGCAGACGAGAAAAAAAAAACTATAAAACTTCTTAGCCGTGGCGGAGAATTATTTCTTCAAAGAATTACAAGCTTCCAATCACGAGATTCCATCATTGCTTTAGCAGCACAGGGTCTAAACACAAAAAAGCAACAACAATAAATATGACTACAACTAGTCAAAACAAAGTGTTGAATCGAGCTCAAAAAGTCAGCAAGTTCAATGCGTTGGCCTTTCTTGTTCAGCCATCATAGGGCGTCCTGCCTGTTGCTTTTGCTGCTTCCTGGACCTTGACTTGGTTAGCATTGCTCGTGACTGTTGTTGTTGTTGTCGCTGTTGAATGCCCCAGAGATAGGTTGAAGACCAAACAGCGGCACATTAGTTTACTAGTGGGCTTTATGTTTGTCAGCTGAATATGCCACAAAGTCAATAAACTTAGTTAACTTGAAGTTTCTCTGGAACATAAGTTGACTTGATGCAAAGTTATGAAATAGTTCACTTGTGAACATAATATTCTTAGCAAATTTATAGAGTATTTGTCTGTTTAGCACATTCAAGTGTGCAGTCAGTTTAAGTTAACCATTGATTAGTTCAATTAATTTATCTACAAAAATATAGTTAATTTGATAGGATAGACAAATTAATGAAAGCGATTTCCAAATATGTACAGGGTATTTCCTGGCACATCATTCTCAAATAAGCATAACGCTTAATTAGGTTTTTCTTATTTATATACAATTATATTTGCCTTTATCAACTTACCTTATACGAGCCTAGATTCTTCACCGAACAGGCCAATTTGACATTACGTCCCGCGGGTACTGTTATATTATCAATGACGTCCGTGAATTCGGGATCTTCCAGAATGACTGCAATAAAATAGAACACACAAGACAGAGACATAAGTAATTAAGACAACAAATCAAATTGCTTTCTCACTCCATAGAATTCTCTTTTTATGTATACAGTGCCTATAAATAGCTTCGCCCACACAGTCCGACGAGATCTACAGTTTGTGAGAAATTTGTTCTGACAAGTGAAGAATCTCCCAAATCGTATTTTGTACAAAATTACCAATGCTTGGTGGTTTTTCCAAAAAAAATAACTATTCAATAATCTAAAATTAAAATCAAATTTTGAAACTTTTCTTGGTTCAAAAAATTACGAAATATACTCGATATATCGTATATTTGAAGACTCTGTGTTATTTTTATTTAAAGATTTATGTAGGCACTTAAGAATTAACAGCAATAAAGACGCGAGTAGAAAAAACCGATCAGAAAACTGTCAATAAAATGTGCATTAAGTGTGAGTAGCACTTAAGATTTTAGAGACAGCAAAAGGGTGCCACGCCCACACTCCCACACATACACAAAGCCATAAATCATAATTAAATTTCACGCTATGCGCCTTTTGAGAGCCAATACCAATGTCGACTCATTGTCCGACGATTGAATCAGGAAGGGATCGGAATTGGACGCCTTTACAGCAGTTTAGCCTAGTGTGAAATTGCATTTGGTTGCATTGTTTTTGCCGTTGCTATTATTGCAAACTGCAAATGCCACTTGTTATTACCCTTTGCACTGCCAACCCCCCAGGGCGCCGTTGGGGTTGCAGCTCCAGTTGGCCTGAATTAAAGGTGATAAATGTTGTGCAAACTGTTTGGCATTTTTGGCTGCTCAACAAAATAGAACGCTTTGTTCAAATTTAAATCAATGTTCAGATAATTCAAAATAATTGACTATCCAGTGCTAAAATCTTAATAATTCAATGTATAATTGTAATCAACAGGAAACAGAGGATTGTCAATTTCATTTGCATTTATTATAAAAATTATAATTTATAAATCTAGCAAAATTTTATTTTAATTAAAAAAGTTCCGATTATTTAACTAGTTCAATGAACTGTTAGCGATTAAAGGAATAAGTAATAAACAAAAAATGAAAAATAAAATTAAATATATATGTACATAGTATGTTTACCCAAAAGATATTTGAAAAGACATGCAAAATAAGATTATATGCAGCTCTATTATTCTTAAATTTATTCTTATTTTTTTTTTTATATAAATATCCAAAAGTTTAAATCAGTAGCGATGCAACTAATAATAGAATATCACAATTATAGAGGTGAATACCCTTCCATAGCTATTTTATTTATGTGTTGAGACTTGAAATTATTTAATATTTTATTCCTACCGTGCCAATCTTTTTTTTAGTACTGGACTTGAACACGACATGTTTGTAAATTTTATCAAGTACTTGCCACCCATTGACTTGTTTCACTCAGTAGCTCAATCAATGTAAGCTCAAATGTAATCCAAAATTCTTTTGGGGACAGTCAAGTGAGTGGAACTCAAGCATATTGTATTACCAGCCGCAGTAATGGACTGGCTAATGCCATTTTGGGATCACCCAGAACACATCCAGAACACAACCTGACAGCAATACATATTTTGCAATCATTATGGTTTCGGGTTCTCGTGCTCTGCTGCAACTCATTGAAGTTCTAATCACCTGCAACGACGGCAATTAATTAGCTGTGCCGGGCTAACGACAACGGCAGCAACAGTCATTAGTTTAGCAGCCAGGGCTAGGGCGGGAGGTCGGTGGCCAGAACCACTAACCCGTTGGCAGCATCAGATAAACAACCACATCAGCATCAGCATAATGCGGCAAAGGACCAACCGTGCTCGACAGTTTGATAGAGAGCGAGCTGCAGCTGGAGTTGAGAGTGCCTGGAGCGCTATTAAAGCGACATCCGATGCAGCACCCGCCACCATGACGGATATTACAAAGCACCATCACCAACACCACCATCACCAACAACCACCACAAGCAGCAACAACAACAACAAGCTAAACAAAATATAATTAAGCTGTGTGTGCTCTAACAGACATACTAAAAATGGACCTAAAGGACCTAAAATACAATTTTGTTGGATTTCGAACATAAGTATTCGAATGAGTCACAACTTAACATAAGGTTACGAGCCTCCAATATTTTAAATTTAATTTATTTATTAAAAAGGTAAGCAAATGAATTTTTCATTACTTTTGCACTATTTCAAAGTGCATATTATATTAAAATTAAGATAGTAAAATTAAAGGAAAATAAATAATAAAGTAATATATTTTTCTGTTATATTTGGTTGCTTATTTTTATTATTTTTTAAACGTTTCCTAAAGAAAACTCTTTGCACTTGGCTTTGACCTCAAATCTTGATTAAATTGTATACACAAATAATTTTTTAGTTATATTATTGTTTGTTGTTTTTTTTTTGTTTATTTTATAACCAATTAAATTATTTTTTAAATAATTTCAAACTTTTCAAAGGATCTAACCTAAGATTTGATAATTAGTTTTGCACTGTTTTGAAAGTCAAGTTTAAATGCATATGTATATATGTAAATTTAGTAAAATTAAATAAAAAATAAAGATATTTGTAATTATTTTTCTTTTCTGTAAGGTTCGATTGTTAATTATAAAATATTAGCAAAATGTTTCCTAAAATAACTCCTTGCACTTGGCTTTGATCATGGTAAAGGTAACGCTGCCCACATTCTGGGCCGCATTGTTGATCATTTCGAAAATGTGACGATTTTGTTGCCCCTGCTCCACTGTGAGCTCGTGGAGTCGCCTCAATGCCTGCGAGTATGCCTCGTACTTGGGAAAGCTCTCAGTGTCCAGCTTGAAGTTCTCATAAAGCTGCTGGATGTCATAGAGCTGTCGATTGGTCTCGTCGTACAGCAAACTGGGCGTTTGGGGCAACAGTTGGGACCAATGATCGTGGACGTGTTCGAGGAACTCAAAGTTGCTGAACAGAAAGATGACAAACAGATCCAGGCCCTTGGCCTTGAGTTGATCCAGTAAATGTTCGGTCAGATGCAGCTCCGCTTTGACGTGCTCCGACGGCAGATGGCGCTCGAGAAAGGAATAGACACTCTGTCGCTTCTCAAAGAAATCCGAAATGGCCAGCAAAGTGTCCAGTTGTTGTATCAGCCCCTCCAGCTGTGTTGTATTCTCAGCCAGATCGGCGTGTTCAGCATCAAGAATATCCTGCAGGAGACCACGCAGAATGAGCACATAGTTGTCTATAATCTCAGATCCCGATAGCTTGACACGCTCATACAATTGCTGTCCAAATTCAGTTAGGTTTAAGCTGCTTCCATTCGATAAGCTCTGTGTGAGATTCAGTTGTTGCAGAGCTGCGCCCACTGTTTGATCATTAATCAGACGATCGCTATGTTGCACAGTGGGACGAGGTCGCTCGAACTGCTGACAAAGACGATGCAGGCGCAGCTGGCGCATCTCCTGCGCACTCGATTCCCTGGCACCGCGTAGCTGTTGGCTGAGGCGACTGAGGAACAGTAAATTCCGCAGCACACATGTCTGCTTCAAGTCGGGCTGGAAATGGTTTTGGGCGTCCAGCAGCTGCTTAATGAGTACCACCTTGGGCTGTAGTTTGCGGGAGGCGCGGGCGGAGGCCAACTGCCCACTGTAGTTGCCATAGCTGGCGTCACTCTCCAATTGTTGCAGGTAATCGTTCAGGCTTAACTCGGCCCTTTGTTCAGCCAGGTCGGCCAAAGCTCGCAAAAAGTCGAGCTGATAGTCTTTGGCATTTAGTCTGGACAACGATTCCCCCACCGCAGGCCCACATTCCACAAGCCACAACAATGGGAACCAAAATAACAGCGACCAATTGTACATCTCGCGAATACTTCGAATTGCCAACTAACTGAAAAGCCAGCTGCTGTTATTCCTATTGCGACTCTGCGCACAGTGGGCGATTTCAGTCATCTAGCTTGGCAAAATTAATTACATAGGAAAAAAATTATATTATTTTTATTTTTTTATTTGTAAAAATTTAATTACAAAAATAAAAATAAAATTATTTAACAACAACTAACATTTAAAGTTGCAAATGTAATCGTTCTATTTTTTATGATTATACTTTTTATATCAACCTTATAAAGGAGTTAATTATTTTTTTAATTTAGTTTGTTAAGCTGAAATTACTCAATAAAAAAAATTTATATTTTTTAAATACACATATATAATAGCGGGATAACATTTATCTGAGTCAGGCCCGTTTTTCAATTCAATAGAGAATTTGAAGTAAAATGTATAGAAATTAATGTCAAATTTGAAATCATATGTTAAATAAAACTTATATGTACATTAAAAAAACAGCCCTTAACATTTTAAACTTAATCAGATTATTTAGAGGCATAATTTTCTTTGTGTTATTTTAAAATATTGAAAAAGAATCTGAATCAAAACAAAAAGGCAGTTTATTTAAAATATTTACATCACAAGAAACTATTATTTACATATAATACATAATACACATTTTAAAATTGGAATTCATCTCCGCGAGCATAGCAATTTCTCCCACTGTACATCGTGGGTTAGTTTCGTTGTAGTCGCAATGTAAACATCGTTGTAACTGTTGCCTGATTACGAGACGCAGTTGAGGCTTTGGGGCAGACGGCGGTGCTGGAGGCGTTCATGTTGTGGTTCAGACGAGGGGTCAGTCGGCTTGTCGATTACAACGACAGCAGCTGAATGAACTGAATGAACAGCCTTATCGCTGACCAAGACACTAGTGACTGCACTGAACAAAATGTTGTGGGCATCTCTCCGGGCCTGAGTCACAGCTAACTTTGGCACGAGACTAAACCACAAAAACCAAAAGCCAATTTAAGTTTAGCTTCAAAATATTTTTTCTACCAGGTACTTGTAGAGTACAAGGCTAAATTGAATTCGTGGCATATTTTATGGAGTATATACATTCTTGATCAGAATCATTTTTTTTTTTTATTTGCCGATGCAAAATTTTAAGATCTGGCTTGCTTAAAAAAAAAGGAAGAAAAGTAATTACACTAAAAACTGATTGATTGATTGTACAACAGAAAAGCAAAGAGTTTTTAGGAATATTCAATTTGAAAGAAGAGCGAAAAGACCAAACACAAGTATTATTGAACTTCAAATCAGTTATTTTTGATAGTTTTTAAGATAATCCATCAATGTACTGAAAAGCTTCGTTAAAGCAATTTAAAAAACTATGAATCATCTGAAATTTCTAGAGAATCAAATGGCTATTCCTGTAAATAGCTAAAAACCAACGAACCACTAGACGTTGGTTTATCCATTTACCTTTGCCTAACTGACATTTTGTGTGCATGTGTCTATGAGTGTGTGTGAGTGTGAGTGTGCATAAGTGTGTGGTTACCCTGTACGTGAGTGCACGTTCGAGACAGCAATTGTTGACCAAGCACAGTTGCTCTATAGTATGTGCCCTATATGTGTGTGTGTGTGTGTGTGTGTGTGTGTGACCCTCTCGCAAGTTAAATAAAAGTTGCAGACGCTTTTCATTCATTGACTAAACTTCAACGGCATCCTAATTGTGCCATGGCGTGACTCTCTGCCTGTTCTCGTACCTGTCATGTCAGTTTCTAGTCTGTTTTTAGCCGCAGCCTGATTGAAATTTGTCAGGTTGATTGAACTCTTTTAGGTCAGTTGAGCTGATGGCAAGTCCTTCTTGGTTTTTTTTTTACCTTTTTGCTGCTGCTTTAAATCATAGAAAATGCCAAACTAGTTGCAATTTAGTTTTTCTCATTCTCATTTATTTAATTTTGTGTCCTTTTTCTTGATTCTTTGTTCTATTAGAAGTTGGCAGTGCGCCCATTTTGTTCATTAGCTTTAAATATTTGATCAAAGCGACTAATGGCCAAACACACATTGTGCACTCGGCTAAAAAGTTCGCCTAGTTCTTTCTTCGACCATTTATTGGCCCGATTCGCTTCCAACAACCGCAAGCAACTTCATGATTGCCAACACCTATTAAGACAGCAGTCCTCAGTTGGCCCCTGGTCACTTCAGCATCCCCTTTGGCCACAACCAACAAAGCTTACGGCGTTACACTAAGCGTAAAAAGTGAGGCATGGCCAACAGAATAACAAAATAAAAGAGAGACATAAAGTCACAACGTACAAGTTTTTAGCCAAAGAAATTTTCCAACAATTGCACAATTGGAATGCGCTACGCATGCGGATGAATGAGCTGCTGGGGATTTGAGGACAGAGTTTGGTCAACAACAAAGACGAACCGTTTAAGTCGTCAACTTTATTTCATTTTGTCCAAAAACAAGAAAATTCATTCAGTTTTAAATTTAAGTTCTCTTTACAGGTAGCTTGTGCGAATTAATTGTTAAAATAAAATGTAATATTAAACTTGTGAGCAATTTTATTCTGATTGATAAAGTGAAAGAGCATGCTGTAGTATTTAATTAAAAATAAAGAAATAAAAACAGCTATGCCACAAATCCAGTACACTATCTAATAACTTATAAAAATAATACAATACTATTATAAATATATTAATAAAATCATTATCATTATAAAACACGATTCTTTAAAAAGTTAGGTAAAATCTTAAAACAATTTGGAACCAAAAATATTAAGTTTTTTTTATAAAATAAGCCAAAACTTTGTGTTAAGCGGTTCAAACCGTTTTCAAAATCTAAAGACCATCTTTCTTTGATTTTAATAACATTATATCAAAAATGTGTATTTGCTTTTAAAGTCGTTGGTAAATTTATAAAAATAATTCAAATTAAAGTAATGCCTAATTATAACCAATATTCTACTCAATATGGCAGTTCACGAGCCCTATTCGCCGCAATGTAGAGGAAATTTTCAGCTCTAGTTAGCCAGACTCGTATTTCTCGGATAGTTTCACTTTGTGCGACGCAAAAGTTAGCCAGTTTTTTTCCATCATCACCGACGCTAGATATTTTTTTACAAACCAGAAACAAAACTTTGTTGCTTCATGGGGAAGTTAGGACGAGACGAGGATGTGGATGTGGATGTCGACCATGGGCAATCCATAAGGCTGCAGACGAGCAGGAGACATCCTCTGGTTTGTTGGCGTGAAAAGCGCTAAAAGCGCTTAAATGAATTTAAAAAGCGAACAACTTTTGTTATATTCCAAACGAAAAGAATAAAAATGCAACAAAAACAAGAAAACTAAATTGCTCAACTCTTTGGTGAAAGGTTTCAGCTTTTGTGCGTTTTACATTGTTATTCGCAAGCTGGGATTTTTGTTTAAAGTTGTAAACTTTGAGCAAATAGTGGGGGGATCAAGGAGTAGCGAGTGGTCTGTGTGTGAATTGAGTAATTTCCATGCAAATGTTTAGCTGACTGAAACCACAGCCAGAAACCAATGCTAACTTCATTGATATGCTCCGAAAGAACAACAGACATCAGTGACAGCGTCTGAAATTTGAGCCAAGCTAACTTTAAAACTCCTCTTTTCGAGAGAAACCATTCATTAAAGCTGTCACAGTCGATTGTCCAAGCTGTAACCCAGTTCGCAAGTCTCACAAATTGAGATGTATGGACCATATAAATGCAACTGAAAATCAGTTGAAAGCCAAAAACCAAACCGAAACCGGCTACACTCTAAAAAATGAACTCATCTATCGATTAAGAAATAAACATAAAAGAATATTCGTATCCTTTTTGGAGATCTGTTAACTTAAATGGATAAAAGCAGCAAAAGAATTGCAAACAGAAAGCAAAAACGATGGGAACCTTGTATAAGAAAGTGTATGAAAAGTTTGTCTTGCTTTTAGCTGGTTGTCGTTGTTTCTAGTTGGCGGACTAAGTGATGGGTTGGGAAGCGGCGAATAAACATATAAAAAACTAGACAAATATAGTATTTTTTACTTAAGTTTACTTTTCGTTTCGTTACGTTTCGTTTCCTGATGAAAAGTGCACTTTAAATGGCATGCACCATGAACTGTGCTATAAAAAAAATAAAGGAAAAAGAAATAAAATATGTCTATGGTTCATCTACACTGGCTGTCATCGAATGTGGGTCAGGGTTGCTGCTTATGCATTTAACAACGTGTCTCGTCCATTGAGGTAACTCAATGGCTTTGGCTCGGCAAACTGGCCGTTGGTTGTTTCTGTTTTTTCTTTTTCTTTTTTTTGGCAAAGTCCAAACGCTGTCAGCATAGCACCCAGAAATACCAAAGCATACAAACCGAAACACAACCGTCAAATTCAACTGCTTTGCTACTAGTACAACAGCAAAGAAAGGCGGGGAGTTGAGCGGAGAAGTTCAATCAAGCAAATGTAATGCTGCCTCCACTGCCAATTGCAGGCGAGAGCGCAAAATACAAAGATTGAAACTAGCATTGACAGTTTGACTGACTGAATGAGTGACATGGCAACAGTGTTTGTGTATCTGAGAATGTGTGTGTGTTTATGTTGTTCTTGCTATTGTTGTTTTCAGAAAGTCCAGGCAATTGTAAATGTCAGTGGGTTGCTTGAAAAGTTATTAATTTAAGCAAGAATTTAATAGTAATTTATATATGAGCTAACTGACTATGTTCAGCATTGCCTGTGATTTAATAGCAATAATAGTTATATTAATCTAATTAAGACCGATAGAAGTATCTGATTTCAGAGAATAGTGAATACAATAACAAACACAATCTGTGAAATTGGTTCAAATATCTCAAGAAAGCAAAGTTTCTTACACTAAAAGTTCATCGACTTGGCTCATCGTACTGAATTTTATGAAGTTTTGCAAGCGTCTATTTTTATTTGGGCTGTTTTTAAATTTTGTCTATAAATATGAAATGCATTAAAATAGGGTTTCTGGTTAAATTATAAGATTTTCCAAATAAAAATTGCCATAATAATTGTAATAAAAAATTGTAATAAAAGTAATTATGTTAGTAATTAAAGTACTGTATTGTTTATATTCCTTAGTGTATAAGCTATTGATTGTCTTCAACATGTTATTTATAAATACTTTGACTACGCATCGTACAGCCCTCGCAAGTAACTAACTGCACAGACCTACTCTGATAGTGAATATGCACTTAAATGTAAGCAAAGCAAGTCAGGAATAGAAGAAGCTACTCAGGCGGAAATGCGCATAACTGCATCACAGTCATGACAGGAACACATACATACACACACATATATATACACACACACACACACACACATACATATACACCAACACACACACGAGCACATTTAAGGCCTTAAGTAGCTGCTCTACCAATGGCAATGGCATTGGAAATGCTCATAGCTTTGACTTTGCCTTCATCAAACTCTAAGTGCTGCTTTATTAACCGGGACACAACAACAACAACAGCAACAACTAGACGAACGATGAGCAACAACAACTCGGATATCTCATCGAGTACATTTGATGCAAACGATGGCCACTATAAGCCAACAAACCAACTGGCCGAGAGACCAACAGACAAACAAGCAAACAAGCAAACAGCCAAACCAACATCGAGAACAACTGAACTGAACCCAGAGAGTATATAGAGTTGACTTCCAAGATTGCGCTTTAATTATGCATTTTATCCAAATGCTGCCCGATAACATTACGAGATCCGAATTGCATTAGAAGCGGCAAATGGCCAATGACATGGCCAGAAATGAAGCGTAACGCATGCAATTCAATTACAACTTATAAGTCGCCTCAACGATCAGTTTAGTTTTAACTCTAGCCATGAGTGGATTAAAAGCCTGTTGGGGATACTATTGCCATATTATTATTGTGTTTGAGTTATTGTTGCTGTCGCTTCAAACGGATGTGGCAACTGCCCAGGAGTAAGTTGTAAACAAAATCCAGCACAATAGTCCTTAATAAGAGTAGAATCCTTAGCACGACGAAAGCGTTATGTATATTATTAAGTAACTAATTTACCATAAAGTTAACCATGTGCTGCAAATTAACAACAAAAAACGGTTCTCAAATAGAAAAACTAAAATTCACTAAAGTGTCGATGAATTAGAGAGTTTTATTTTATTTTAAGTATGACGTTCTCTTAGAAACTCTAAACGAAACTTTCTTTCTTTTTTATCGTACTTATTTCAAAATCATTTTTAAATATCTATGATTAAAATTTAAATTCACATAGAAATATTTCCTTCTTCTTCTCTCCTCTCAAATTCTTTTTGTTTGAGCTCTGATATGAGTAAGTAAAAGACATATTAGGGGACATTGATAAACACGTTTACAACATTGAATTGTTTTGCCAATTTGCATCATTTGAGAAATGTTACTAATATTTTATACGCAGCTTTCAATCAAAGTTATCACTTTTTTGTTTAGTAGTAGTAGTAGTAGTAGTAGTAGTAGTAGTAGTAGTAGTAGTAGTAGGAGTAGTAGTAGTAGTAGTAGTAGTAGTAGTAGTAGTAGTAGTAGTAGTAGTAGTAGTAGTAGTAGTAGTAGTAGTAGTAGTAGTAGTAGTAGTAGTAGTAGTAGTAGTAGTAGTAGTAGTAGTAGTAGTAGTAGTAGTAGTAGTAGTAGTAGTAGTAGTAGTAGTAGTACATTTTATTTAGATTTTTGTTTTTTTTTTCCTCTTGTTTACATTGATATTTACAAAAATTTATTTTACTAAAAAAGGTTTACATTATGGATGATAGAAAGAAATAGACAAAAATCAAAATAAAATATAAAAGACAAAGTCTTGGCTTTTAAACTTTTAAGTATTTTCTCAGAATAAAGTAAAATTGATTTTTAAATATCATTGCCAATGCAAAAAGATGTGCATGAATCTAATGAGCTTTCAACTGTACAATATTTAAGTCAGCTATTTTCAAAACGAGTATAATAAAACTTTTCAAAGTCCAAATACCAAAAAAAAAATCAAAAATTATGTAAGAATTTAGTTATACAACTAAAAAAGCTTAACTTTTACAAATAAAAAGTTATTGCAAGAATATGTATTTAGACATACATTTTTCTATTAAGTAATTGGTCTTGAGTAAGTGCAGAAAATGTACCGAATCAAATCAGTATGTAAAACACATTTGTGTATCTTATTAAATTTTAGTCATATGTTAAATTAAATTTATTCTTTCCACAGCAATGAGAATGGTTACTATATGGTATCAGCAGCTGGTACCATTTTCTCGGGACGTCCTTATGGTGTCATTGTGGGCATATTTGAGAGTAAGGTCAGCTGCAGTTGTGAGGTACTTCTAAAGGGTCCCAGCATAAATATGAGTATAGAACTGAACATGACACCACTTCAACCAATAAGCTCGTATCGTTTTGAGCTCCCGGAATTAACCAAAGGAAAATATTGGCTAACAGTGAATAGTTTGCGTGGCTTAAACTTTACAAACACAACACAATTGATTTGGCATAATTTCAAGAATTTTATCAAAATTCAAACACCAAAAACGAATTATCGGGTCGGAGAATTGCTCCAGTTTCGTGTGCTCTTTCACAATGAGATGATGAAAGCAGTGAATCCGGAGTTTAAGGCCATCATTTGGATTGAGGATGCCCAAGGACTTAATGTCAAGCTGTACGACGACTTTGTGGTCAATAAAGGTGTTTTTCAATCGGATTTACGTCTCAGCCGAACTCCAAATCTCGGACGCTGGCGCATTTGTGCAAAGAATGGACTATATGTGACAGAGCAGTGTTTAAATATTCATGTTAAAGAAGATGATATTAGCTTACAAGATCAAGTCAGACGCATCAAGAGACCACTTACAAATAACAACAAGACACATCGGCTGAGGAGATCAGCACCAGTTGAGAAGAACAGAAGTCAGGAAACAGCTAACGAGAAGGATTACCTATTTGCCAATAGTACAACAAATGGTCTCTTAAAATTCAAGACGCGAAGTCGACCTTTAAAAAAAAATCACGAGAATTTGTAAGTACTACCAATACAATTATACATGCTGTCAGATTTGATCTTACCATATCAAAATATAAATCATGTTAATATTATTATTAAATTTTAAAATAAATTAAATTAAAATACTTCTACAATTTAGAATTCAAATGGATTATGGTGAGCCTAGAGGTAGTCCTGAGATAATAAAGTTTCAGCTCGATTATATGCCCAGCTATGGCATTTGTGTGATAATGTTCAATGGACTCATATTGGGCTCAGCCCTGATATTTCCCGACAAAACCAAAATGTTTCCCGTTGAAGTGCAGTTAACAATGAAAACTTGGCCGTTTGTGCACGTACTTATCTATGGAATGGAATCAAATTCAAAAGATTTACGAGTTGCTACTCACTTGATAGAAGTTCCACGATTGCAGCATGGGCATGTAAGTATGCTCAAATGTATTCCCAACAATTTCTCAATAATAATTTGAATTTAAAGGTACAAATCGAAGCCCCGAGCGAAGTCAAACCCGGCGAAGAGATAACACTACGGATTAAGGCAGTAGAAAAATCATATTTGGGTCTTCTTGCCGTGGATAGTCGCATTTTTCACGACGAGGATAATAATGATTACTCCCTAAGTTATTTTGATGTTGTAAAGTCTTCACTGCGAGCGGCCTCTCCAGATAAGCAACTGAATGAGACTGCGACAGTTTTTAATTTAGGTCTAGTTGCAATGACAAATGCCTACACTATTTCTACTGTCAATTTAAGTAGGTTTGACCTTCTTTGATTTTAAACAAAAATTGTCCGTTAATTGTTTGTTTCGATTGCAGAGATTGTTGACAAAACTCCGTCTGATTTAAGTAAGTCTTATACGACTATTATCTGAAGACTATGCTTTCAAAAACTGTTTCCACATGCAGAGACTAACACGAATGTGTCTACCAAGCAAATACGTTCACGAACTCAAGCTAATTCTAAGGATACAACTCAAAATTTGCGTTCGAATGAATTTTACAATTCAAAGTTCGAGGTACCCTTTAAGAGATCGTCAACTTCGGATGATATCCAAGAGAACCAAGGTCTGCCATCAAAGAGAGCTGATTCTTCGGATATTTGGATATTCGACAGCATAGAAAAGTAAGTAGAAATTAATTAGTTAATGAGACATATTCTCTCTTTATAACTTTTTATTTAGTACAAAGGCTGGCTGGCAAAACTGGACAACCCGCGTTCCTAATGAAATCACCAATTGGAGACTGAATGCTTTCTCATTGGACCCCAATGTGGGACTTACAGTACTGGAGCACAAACCCTTTATAAATATTAAAAGCACCAAGCCCCTGTACTTGCAGTTCACTGTACCCCAACATATAAACGTTGGTAAGAATTAACTACAAATTAAATTCAATTCATATACATATTAATTAAATCTCTGTGATCAGGTGAGATTTTAGTGTTACCTGTGAATTGTTTCAACGATTTGGACCATAAACTTCATGTCACCATCAGAGTTCCACAAAAAGAATCTCACTTCCATCTGCTCGACGATCACCAAAATCCAGTGCCTAACTCGGACTATTGGGAAAAAGAGCTGATCATAGCGAGCAATGCATCCAACTCATTAACTCTTTATTTAAATGCCATCAAAACTGGAAAGGTGGACATTAATATTATGGCCATATCTGGCGATTTCAACGACACGCTGATTCGTCAAATGAAATTTCGCCAGAAGGGTCAACTGATATCTCATCAAGTGGTCGCCTTTGAGTCCTTGCGATGGCACAACATGAAGGCCGAGTTTCAAATGAATTTACCGCACCAACATACCATCGATGGGGTGAAATGTTTTCTGAGTGGAAACATGATAGCTGCAAATATGCAAACCCTCAATTCCATTAATCGAATCGACAATGGGGAGCAACTAATCACCAAACTGTTGGCGATTTATTACCTGTGGGATTATGTGCAGACTGAGAATTCGATTGGAAATCGCTGGCGGCAATTTCTGGACGATCAGTTGAATGATGGCTTTCAGTCGTTGCTGCGATTTAGAGCCCATGATGGAAGCTTCACCTACAACGAACAGCCCAGATCCAATTGCAGTTCAACCTGGCTAACAGCTTATGCCTTGCACTCGATGAACTTTCTGCAGACGACTGCATTAAAAGTGGACATTCGTCAGAAGATTCAAAGTGAGAATTTTCTACTTAGTCGACGCTCGAATAACAAACAGTTTGTGGAGAAATGTGTGACACCACAACGACGAAAAATCGATCAATTGGAATTGTCCATTGATGTGCTCAAAGTGCTGCAATTGTCGACCCGAATGATTCACATACAAGAGTCTCATAGTTGGATCACCATGGAACTGCAGGACAAATATGATTATCATCTGGAGGCCAAACGTGGCCATAATCTTCCAGATTGGATACGACCCGCTGACCAGACCGATGGCAACTGGAGGAAACATCGTCGTAATATAGAAACCACGGGTCGTATCATCACTGGACAAATAATTCGAAACAAAGTACCATCATTCGAGATCTACAAATGGCTGATCCTTCGAGTTTATGGAGAGAGCTGTAAAGAGAACTACTTTGAATGCTTTATAGCCAGACAAGCCATCTACAATTATGTCCGAATTCCAAAAGATGATCCTCCACTTGACCTCACCGTGTCCATGTGGGGAGAAATATCCGATCGACAGACGGTAAATGTCAATGCAAAGAATCAATGGCAACCGCATCATGTTCAACTTCAGGCAAAGAATCAAACACTCAACTTCAAAGCCGAAGGTCTGGGCGATCTCTTGGTACGTTGCGCCTACGAGTATGATCCAAACGATCAGCAACTAACCGAACAGAATACAACACTTAAATATGATCTACAAGTAACACTGCAGAAAACCTTTGAGAGTTCCGATTCATTCTTGAGACTTTGTGTGCAGCGTCATCAGATGGATCGGGAATTCTACGTAGGCACCGAAGTTGCACTCCACCTTCCCTCGGGCTATGTGCTGAGCCCAAAGAGTCTGAGCCGTCTTGTAACATTAAAAACAATAATTCTGGTAAGTTTTAGCTTTAATATAATAGTTTTAATATTAGTAAATATTTTGTCTATGACTTTAAGCTTACAACATTTTTATATCTGTTACTTAAAAACTAACTAAAAGGGTATATTGTATCCATATCCGAGCCTTTAAAATATATATTTTCTTAATCAGCATCAACAGACGAGACGATATAGCCATTTCCGTAAATTGCTAAAAGCCAAAACTATTATAACCCATCATCCTACTAAATCGTAATAATATCGGACAAATCGAAAGGTGGTAATGGCTGATTAAAGTTTTTAAGCAATTAAATTAACTAAAAGCATGCAATAAAAGTTATTTTAAATTTATAAAAATAAGTTACGGGTATCCTATAGTCGGGAGCACGACTATAGCCTTTCCCACACGTTTTTAAATATCGAAGCGAACAAATATCCCGCAAGCTTTAAAACAGACAAACTGGCATTGAAAAATGTATGATTATAAAACAAATTTCATTTATGATTCAAAATTGCAAAAGTTCTTTGCCATTAAATAATTTTAAGAATAATTAAAATTGACTAGAATTAATAAACACATTTTTGCTTAAATTATATTTTAGGAATTTGCAATTTCAACAAAATTATGCCATTAATGATAATAAATTTAAAAAAATTGAAAGATTTAAATGAAAATGCTCGACAAAAGCAACATTAATTTATACAGAATTTTCTGTACAATTACTAAAACATCTTCTTTTTTGTCAATTCCTGTAATTCTGGCTACTCTTTTTTTTCTTTTTTTAGCAAGCCGGCTCTGAGGATGGCAATACCAAAATGCGTGTGCGCCTGAGTGCATTAAATGTAAACGTGGTAACTTGTCTGTCTGTATTGGTTACGCGTCTGTACAAGGTGGATAATCTACAGCCGGGAATGGTGACTGCTTATGATACCAATTCTTGGGATACACCCCAAGTTCTCGCTTACAATGTAACTTTTTAGGAGCTCTCTTCTCTACTCTGTTTAATTGCCAATTTCCGTAATAAATATGTGTAGATTTTATATTAATTAGACGGCCTTCTCATTAGCAATGTTGGCTGGTAAAACTCTGAGCCGCACTGTTTGCTGTCAGGAGTTGGAGTTGTTTACGTGACACTCACTCCCATTATCTGGAGTAAACCTTGTCGTAACCTCATACTCCACAACATCTGCTGGCTGCTCTGCTTACGAGTAAAAAGTTCAAAAGCCGCGGGAGGGTAAAGTGTGTTCCAGGATTCCTGATTTAATGACTGACGCGTGGCTTTCGGGTATTTGTTTACGCCTCAAAGCTAAAGCCACGCATTCTGTATCATATTTTGGTCTCATTTGTGTGTTGTGCCTCCTAATGGAATAGGTTTGAGAACAGGAAATGGACTTCTCCTTCTACACTCAAGTGAACTCAACAGGCCTCGGTTCTCAAATATCATGGCATATTAATGAAGGTGTAAGTGTAAATGGGTAGGTATGTATAAGTGTGTCTGTGTGTGTTTGCATGCCTCAATAATTACAAATAAATATAAAAGCAAGCGCAAGAGGTACATGATGTAAATTATGCAAAATAAAACATTCAAAAAACAATTGTAGAAGGGAAACAATTTAAGAAGTGAAAGACTGGGTGTGAAATTCACCGAGCTAACCTCAAGTGACAAAATTTTCAATGAATTTTTTTTAAAAATATAGGAATATTCATAAAGGTGCATAAAATTCCGAGCGCTCAAAGGCATAAAAAATAACAATTGTTTGGTTTCGCAAATGCAATTTTCGCATTTAATTTAGTTCAATACATGGCAAAAAAATTCAATTTCTTGACCCTTTTGAATAACTTAAAATGCATGACATATTTGATAAGTGCTTGGCCGTCTTGTCCGCAAAATAAACATAAAAATATTTTGCAAAAATATACAGAAAATAAACATTTCGTTGAGAATAGCCTTCAGGTAAGCCAAATACGACATGTTGCTTGTCCAAGCAAAATTCAAAATATGAAAGAATTTTTATCAAATATTCAGCAAAAATTGCACTGCTCTGGGAACAATAAATGCTGAGATGTGTGCTTACATATATGCAAACAAGCTCACTCGTATGCCACACTTCTATATGCATAGTCTTATGATAATGCGCAAAATGTCCAAGTGCTAATAAAATGCCAACGCCCAATAACAAAATCTCGGCCTTTAGGGCAGGCTACATGGAATGACGGGCTTTCACAGCCCTCTTTTTTTGCCAGCAATTTTTGTTTCCTTAAAATTTTTCAATTTCTTCGAAAATACAAAATGAAAGATTGAGCAAAAATATACATAATGTATACAAAAATAACAATGGACATAGCAATAACAATGCCAACAGCCTGTTCATCTTTTCAAGTATTTTCTTATGTCTGCTATGGATGGCAAAGAGAATTGGCTTTGAGGCTTCAATGATGTGTCAAACAGCTTCAATTTAAGACACAAAACCAAGTCAGAATTCTAAAGAAAAATGTGAAGCAAATAATTTTTTATTAAGTTACATTTATGGGAATAAATTTAAAGGGGAATTATTATGTGAAATTTAATTTAAATATGTGAGTAAACTTAATTCGAATTGCAGAATTTTGATTGACTTGGCTTATGATATATGTATGTTTCAGAGATACGATATGATTTACGATACAATACGATAAGAATTATACACAAGATCTAATAACTAGTATAAGGGAATTAGCAAGTTTCCATGATCCTTATAAAATAAGCTTTATAATGTGTATAAGATAATTTTTGAAAGACTTAAAAAGAGTTGAATAATTCATATCCAAATTACCTGATATTAAATTGAATTTAATTTCATATTCTATATTAAGTGAATCTTCAGCCAAAATGATTAAATAATTTTGTAAATGCAATTTTTTAATTTAATAAAAGTTTACAGATTGGAAAACCAAATATAAAAATATTTAATAGCAAAAAATTATGTTTTATAAATCCCTAATTTTAGAGAGCTTCTTTGATAACTTTCAGACGAATTTTGCTTATCTCATCATCACTTAGACTGACATGAACATACTTTACGTCTTTATGCATAAGTAATATCATGTTAGTGTCAATAGTTGTCAACGAAATGTTGTTGGCATTCCCCATCTGTTAAGCTGACATCTTCGCACATACCCCAAATATAAAAAAAAAAATATCTAGACATAGAAAAAAAAGTAGTACGACCTCTCCCACTCACAGTGATTGTATTCTCTTTTTTTATTATTATTATTTTATTTCATTTTTTTCTATATGTGTTGGTGTTTTTTCTTTTTGTGTGTTGTACATTTGTTTTGTGGCAGTTCGTTATCGCATCCCCATCTTTTTTGTGGCACCGCCTCCTTCAATCCACCTTCCCCTTCCAAAACGCCCCTGCAAGGCTAACACATGCTACACATTGTATTATTTTAGATTGGCATTACTTTTGGGGCCATTGGAGATGCCTGTGCTAAATACAACGAAGCTCGTTAGTTTTGCTCTCGGCATTTCGATTCAGTTTTTTTTCTTCTCGGCTTTTATTTTTTTTTTTACTGTACTGCGCTGCGCTGCCAACTTCCGGCGGGGCGTCTCACGTTGCCCATGGCGTGTCCTTTAGCCAACGCCTTGCTAGTTACTGGTTACGTATACGCAATGCTGTCCATGTGTGAGAATGTGTGTGAATTTGTTAGAGGGCCGCATATGTTACTTTATTGGCATTCAATTTGAGTTATCGCTATTTTTTCCTGTTCATATGCGCTTTTTTTTGTGCCAGTGAAAATGAATTTTTCTACTTTTCACATTGTCCATTGTTGTTGTCAGTGCCATTGGTGTTGTGACTGTAGTGTTTGTGGTTGTTATAACTTGAATGCAACCGCTCCGCCAGTCTGAGATTTCAACGTTAGTTTAGTTTTGTATCTGAGCACGTATTTGTGTGCTGTTGGACAGCTTCACATACAACATATTCGTATAATCACATTTTATTTGAACTTTTATTTCACATTATTTGATTTCATTTCTTTTGGCATTTTGCAGTCTCTGCTTTGCCTTCTAGTTTATTTACCAACCATTTTGTTTGCTGGTATTGGGCCACGTCAGGACCAACAAAAGTTTTCTCTATGCAAACGCAAAGTTCAAAGTTTATTTGTATTGATTTACTTTGCAGATCATTTGGGTATGGCTTAGTCTATAAAAAACTATTGCTAAATTTTGATTGATCCAAATGAAAACAAAGCAATGCCATTTGTAATGGCATTTCAATTGAAAATGTCTGGCCAGCTTCCTTTATTTTCGATTATCAGTTAAGTTGCAAAGCAGTAAGCAACAATACTAAATAACAAAATTTAAAAATATTCATGTTTCCAAAGATTAAAAAGTTCCTTCTCTTTTAAATTGTTCGCTATATTCAGCGGTTATTATTTAAATACTAGAGTTAGTAACAAGAACTTAAATTATCCTAGAAATTTTAAGTAAAACTTTAAAAATAAAATGTTATTATTTTCTAATTAAAAACGGAAATATTTTTTATGATACTTGTAAAAAAATTTAATTAAATTAAATTATTTTTGAAATGCTTTTCATCTTCTTCTCCCGAAATAATAGGATTTCTTGTAAACACAAATTGAACTAGTGTGATAAACTCAGTCTGTATTTTAGTTAAAAGGTTTCTATTTAGTCAACACTCTTTAATGTTGCATATTTCTGGAAGCGGCTGAAACTTAGTTTTAATCAAGTCTGAAATATATATCAACTGACAGTTTAAACGTAACTCGCTGAATCACCAATTGACTTCCTTCTAGTCACTTTACTTGAGCTCCTCATTTTATGCCTTACGGATCTTTGCTATCGCTGCTCGTTTGGGGAACTTTGTAAACTTTTTATTGGAAACGAAAAACAAGCTCACAAACTGCCATATGCAACCCGGCGAGACTGCCTATCGTTGAGCCCATGAATGGCGCTTTTAATTAAATTAACAACACGAATTGTCAAAAGCAGACGCTGCAAATGTTGCACGAACCTCAGGTATGCAAACAACAACATCGAAATAACAACAAACAAGAAAATAACAACAGCAACAAGCTTATTAAAAACGTGTCAAAAACATTTTCATAAATACATCAAGTGAACTTTTTGCGGCTTGTCAAAGTGCCAGTACCAAGTGTCAAAGTATTTGTGCAAGGAAAATGAAATCAATAAGCTGAGAAGTTTTCTCCTTTCAAAAGGCGTAAGAGGGGAAGAGTATCTAAAGTCTGAAACTGTAAGTATTTTGGGGCAGCAACAAGTTTATAAATAAAAATACAATATGCTAATAAAGAAATTGAAAATTGTTAAGGGTGGGCAGCACCAAAAAGAGTTTTAAAAGTTTATATTTTCCGTTTCCGTTTTTTATTGAAATCTGCCCAACTTTAAATGATAATTTATAGCATAACAAAGTTGGGCAGTCTCAAATAAGCCAATTTATAGAGATAACGATGGGACGTGCAGAGAGTAGCCTCATTTTATGTGCTTGTCTGTCGATCTTATAAATAAAATCAAACTAACACACGAGATATCAATAAACGAGGCAAATAAAATCAATTGTTATGATGCTATAACATATCACGCCCCTTTCCCACCGAGCCTTAAGAGCGGGCAAGAAAGTCACCCCGTTGCAATGTGAGGACCAAACTTTTTCGTTTGCGATGGCAAAAAAAAAAAATAAAAAATTACAAAAAAAAAAACCATTGAACCCCGCGGTGGTATCTTGGGACATTTCTATTTTTCTCTTCTTTGTGTACGACTTGGGATAAACAAAGCCATAATTCAAGCAACGTTTACTCGCTCACAGCCTCGACTTGCGACTTGCATAAACAAATTGTGCTCAAGTGCTGTGTAGTTGCTTTCTCTCTCTCACTGTCTGTCTGTCTCTCAGTGAAGTCTGCCCGTCACAGTGTCTCGCAGTCTGGAAATCTGAGAATCTGCGGGAGTATGCTCGTCAAACTCAGCGTAAACATGATAGATTTATAGTTGGCTCTGTTTTCTGTGGTCGCCGGCGACAACATTGCAACGTGTAGCATACTAAATGGAACCCCATCGGATCTGCTGCCATTGCTGATGCTCCTTAGCTTATCACAGCTCGTAAACACATGAAGGACCCACATGGTTGGGGATGAATGCCCATGGAATCGTTCATTGCAATCTCGGTTAAAGCCACGAGTTGGTTTGGGTTGCTTTCTCGCCACTTGACTTTGTTTTCGTCAATAAATTTGGGGCAACTTCTCTGTTTTTTTTTTTAGCTTTTTCGTCTCAGCTGCCATTTAGATGCCGAGTTGCCGGAGAAAAACCACATACCAGGCGCCTGTTGGTATGCCACAGTTTTCTGGCACTTTTTTCTATACCCTGTGCCCATGAAATTGGGCAAAAAAGGTTATAACATTCAGCGAATTTATGTAACATAGCACACAGAAAATGCATGAATATTTCACGTCTTATCCAATAATCTCTAGAAATTTTGAAGCTTAAAATAACTTTTCTAAATATCAGTGCACTTTAAATGTCAGAGATTTCATTTCTTGGAACTCACATATTGTCGAAGTCACACAAATCGACTGCCATAATTTTGTTTCAAGCTTCAATAAAATAATTTCTTTTAAAATCTCTCAACTAACTATTTTCAGAAGAACAGAAAATTATTTATGTGAATTTGGCCTGAAAGCTATTTGTAGAACATAGCAATATTTTTATTTACAAATTTTGAATGCATTTTCTTAAAAAAGTGTGCTTTTTCGTGACTAACTTATTTATTTTTAAAAGTATATATATGTGTTTCCGTTTGGTACACGGGGTATCTCGCAGTCAAGCACCTTGTGGTTAAGCATTCTTACTTGCTTTCTACTCTTTGAAAGGCGCCCAAAAGTAGGCAACAAGAGCATCGCTGTGCAAATTTGCGTTTAAATGGCGTGTTAACATTTAAATCTTATTTTTACGCCTCATAAAATGACTCTATAAAAAACATGGCAATAAAAGGAAAATAAAAGTTTTCCAAGTGTTTTGATATTTACCAGAAACAGAACACATTGTACAGTTAAGTAGAGATTTTAATTTGCTGATATTTCTTAGGTTACTATAAAGACTTTAAATAAATTGTTGTGAAATCTTTAAATACAATTTTTTAATTATACGATTGACATGATATCCATAACTCCTCATTTACAATTGTAAAGAAGAAAGGCGTGAGCTTTACATTTATGTATCTCTATCTGTTTTCAGCCCAAAAATAATGCTTTGTTTTATGGCTTATGTAAATTGCCTCACTAATTTTGTGAGAACTCTCACAATATAAATCCTTTTTTGCCTTAGTCGCCTAGTGAACCTTTTCCGACTGCCAGCAACTTTATCTAGTTGGATTTTCCTTTTGATTTCATACAACCAGACAGTGCTTTTATTTTCCTTTATTTTTTTGTAAAAAGAAAGTTTATTTTCGCTTAATGCGCTTGAATGAGTTGTGCGATTCGTTTGCTATTTTTATTATATTTTTTTCGGTTTGCTTTCTTTATTGTTTTAACATTTTTCTTATTTTTCTTCAGAGAGTTTTCTTTCTGTTTGAGCTTTTGGCAGGTTATTTTGTTTCTGATATCCTCTTAAACAAATTCCTTGAGCATAACTTTGTACTTGCTTGTTTTTCACCAGTAGCTGTTTTGTTAGCTTTACCCAAATGATTACAAGAAGAATTATAGGTGTATTCTAAATTGAATTTCATTTTATTTGTAGATTCAACAACTAATTAAATGCACGTAACTATTGCTGATTGTTTATTTGCTTGTTGATTAACTTTAGCAATAGGCAAAGAGGAGAATAGAATTTCCGGAACACTCTTTAAATACAATTTTAAAGCAGTAAAAATGCAATGCGGGTGCCTTCCTTCTAGTTTTGGTGCCATGCCACGCCAAAGGCCACGCCTCGTTGCCCCCGAAAGGACTCGACTTGACGCCAAGGTCCTTTATCAAAGCGAAAGTTGTTGCACAGTTGCACGGCCAACAGACACACACACACATCTATACATATATACAATATGTATATACACCCGCTTGCAGGTCAATTATCGCGCTTTGCATCCCACGAGCAGCTCAGCTTTTGCTTCTGCTCTTTCTTCTCTCTAACCGCACAATCCCTTCACCCTTTCCCCACCAAACTGCATGTTGTTGTGGTTGTTGATGTTGTTGTTGCTGTTGTGGTTGTTGTTGCTTTTGCCGTTGGCGTCTGTGAGTATTTGTGAGAAAACCGAAAGCCAAACAAATTTGTAGCTTGAAGTTGCACCATTGAGTTGGCGTCGTATCTGACTGTCTGTCTGTCTGTCTGTCGATCTGTCTCTGTCTCTCTCTATCTCTGTATATTTTTGTTTGTCTCTCTGACTGTGTTGGTTTTCTATGACCTGCGGTTAGCAATTGCAATGAAAACTTTTTCTCTGGCGCTAATTAGGCATTACGTATACGCCTTGGTTAAGCATCTTAAAGTGCACTAAATTGCACTAATCATTAAGTATACATGCTTACACACACACACACACACACTGCACACACATGCTACCCACGAGTTGAACTTTTAGTTGTCGGCCTTTGTTCGCCTGCAAGTATGCAATGGTTTTTGTTTCAAGTGCTGCTGCCATGTAAATTATGCCACCAACAACAACAGCAGCAACAACAGCAACAATTCTCGACATGGCCCAAGAATTGTGGCAATGTGCACTCAGCGTCATTTAGTGCCACGCCCACACGCCCATGCACCACGCACCACGCAAAGTGACGCCCACAATGTGCTCCATTGTGCGCATTGACGGCGCGTGCAACGAAGTGACTAAGCTGAATGCATGAATATATGTATGTATGAATATACTATGAATGCGAGTGTGTGTGTGTGTGTGTGAGTGTGAGTGTGCTAGTGAATTGAAGTGGGTGTGATTAGATCGCGAGTGTATGGGTGTAAGTATTTGTAGTGCATTGTGTGTGCAATGCTAAAATCGCCTCCGCCTAAGTGGTTCACTATGTTCACTATGTTGCAACAATAGTTGCCTATAAATTGGTTTGTTTATTACAAAATGAACAAGCACATAAGCTCGAAATCGCATTCATATTAATACATAATCCAGTCTTCATACGGATAAGAGAATCAAAGCATGTATTCCATTAAATTAAAATAATATTCTTTTGTTTTCTCTTACTTTACACAATTTATTATTAATTTAAAAAGACATTTTATTTGTTATTGAAAATTTGTAATGCTAATATCATAAATAAAACAAATAAAATTATCTTAAGTTTCTGTCTACCTTTTGTTATTAATTAAATGGTTGTAATATTATTTGTTACTATTACTAACATTGTTGTCTTTTCTGTTGTATACATGCATATTGCTCACTTATATAATTTATGTAAGCTAGCTCAGAAAATCACTTAACAAAAATATAAAAATTTAATCTATTATATAAAATGTTATTAACTATGATATTATATTCTCCTTATTTTTTTAATTTAACTATAAATATTTTCAAAATATTACTTACCGCACCACACCATACCGTCCACACTTTTATTTTGCAAATTGCTAATAATGCTTCAACTAGTTTTGAAAATGACAAACCCAAATATTAATATATTTAATATGTTTCTTTTATGTGTATATATCAAGAATTTTAAAGTAATAAACAAATACCCAATTAAAAATTTATACACATTTATTTAATTCTGTCTGGCACTCTAAAAATATTATCTTACAATAGCTTTGTCAATCTAAATAATTTATTGATTTTAATAGCTAATAAAAATATGGAAATATATAATATTACCATGCATTTATAAGCCTTTATCTTTTCTAACTAAGCCAAAAAAATTTCCGTGAATTAATATGAATTAAATTTGCTAAGAAAATTACCAAACGAAACTAAAATCTACTATTTAAATGAGATTTATTTGATATTTATAAATACAGTATTCAGCACATGAACGGGGGAACGGGATGGGGAAACATTTCAATTGCCATTCGCACCTATCAGTCGATAATCCTAATGTCCTGAGAACAGCATGTTCTTTCATTTAACAGATGCCTAATTGGTCTTTTGGATAACACGCTCAAGACACAAACGAGCAAAGGTTGTCCTTAAATGTCCCTTTTCCGTTTGATTTTTATTGGAATGGGAATGGGTACAAAAAGTGGAAATCCGTAACTGCTTGTGGCTGTCAACTAAATTTCATATGCAAATCCTTGGCCCTGACTATCGCTACCTGATAATCTACTTGATTTATGCGGTTGCACACAAACACAGACATAGACACTCGGACACAGACACTCGGAGACAACCCAAGAGGGTCAGATGAACAACGCTAATAATGCCGCTGCCTGTGGCGGGCTAGGCACATCATTAATCTGGGCCCATGCGGGACTGTCCCACGCTACATTGTACATTGGTAATGGTACACTCAGAAAAACAAACAAGATATCCAAAATTATATAGATGAAACAAATGATTTAACAAAGCAGTCTGAGTGCAGAATCTATACATATAAAACTCTTTGACCTGACTGACTGACTGAGAATCAACGTGCAGCCCAAACGATAAAAGATAGAAAGCTGAAATTTTCACTTTATAAAGCATTCTCATATTTAAGTTTCTTTCAATTTGTAAAGTACACAGAAACTTAAATTTTATTTACAAGTAGTTAGTATAAAAAAGTTTGTTGTTTAACCAAACTTACAGATTTTATGTTTGACTCTTATACAAAGTTTTGATTAAACTTAGTTTAAATCGGACATATAAATTTAAGATCATACCGAATTAAAGACTAATAGTACACAGCAGTCTTTAAATTTTAAAAACAAAATGATATAAATTCATGCAAGGGCATACTTAATAGCATATTTTTCTGAGTGTACATGGTACATGGCACTTGGCTGTCCATGTGGCTGACCTTCAGCATAATAATTCAATGTTAGTGATGGTGCTGGCCGGGATTGTGGCCCGGTCGAGAGACACGTGCTAATTGCTAATCAGCACAGATAAAGCATTGGTCAGACCCTCCTCCAATCCTCGCAGCCATTAAGAGAAGATGTGAAGCGGAAAGCATTTTATTTTTATGGCCATTCAAGGCAAGGGGAGCAAAAGGGAGAGAGAAAATTCTTTAAAGCCCTGCACCATTTCGGAGCATTACTTTGAGAGCATATCGCGTCCAGCTGTCACAGTTGAGTGTTTCATAATGGAAGAAACAGATTTCGACCTCCTTTTGCGGACTGACAAATGATCTCTGCTTATGGAAATAACTCCCATTGTGTCATCTGACATTTGTTCCCTCTTTGTTTCCCTCTCTCCTGTGGCATTCAATACTTTCGGTCTGCTTATAGTTATAACCACTTGACTTTTTGGAGGCCACTTTTTTGTTATTGTGGATTCTTTCAGTTTCATTTCTTTTCACATGTCAACAAAGCCATCAACACATTTCACACGAGTTTCCCTTTGTTTAAATGTCACATTACATAATGACACTCAACACATGACTGAGAGTGAAACTGGCAAACGGGGGAGGAATTAAAGGAGCGGGGGAGCTGGGAAGGGGCTTCACAGTCACTCCCAAATGCCTTTTTATGGCTCTGCGCTAACAAAGGAAAACATTTCGACGTTGTCGCCACTTAAATGCCAAATTAAGTGTAATTTTTATTGTGTTTACAACGCCACAACAACAACAACAACTTGACTTTAGCACTTGACAAATTTGATTTTTCCTGACTGAGTTTGCTTCCTGCTCCGCATTTCCCCGTCAGCTTCTCGCTGAATTCTTGCTGTCAATTAGCGTTCGTTGTTCTTCTTGTTGTTGCTTCGAAATTGTTTATGTAATGTTATGCATATGTGTGACAAAGTAAGTCAAGTATCCACCGAATGAGATAGTGAGAGAGAGGAGAACAAGTGTTGGCTGACATGTAATTGGTACAAATTAAAAACATTTTATGAGCCCTTTGCCAAGGTGAGCAAATGCTAATGGATGGCTTTACATTTAAGTGGCTCGTTAAATAAGATGACTTATAAGCTTGGCTAACAACTAATTAGGATAATCCTGTTGCCCAAATTTAAAGCCAATACAAAGTTATACACACATTGGATCATAAAGATCGTAAAGAACCAGTTAGATACTTACGGTATTAAGTAAGAACCCGGTAAGAAAATACTACAACAAAAATTCTTAACTAAAGTGCAATTTGCATTTAATTAGTGTTCTACAAATAAATTCGAATTTTTTAAGCTTTAGTCCGGGTTTCTGATAAATTTTATTTTAAAACATTTTTTTTGTTTTTAGAATATGTTTGTAGAATATTTTATTGCGGTTTTTAAATCCTGTTTTACAAAGTTGACCTGAATTTTTCTATTCTTATTGTGATATTTTTGAGTTTTCCCAAATTTTTTCAAGAAGCATATAATTATATTTTCACTTCTTTATTAAGTAATAATTTAAAGTATTATAAATCAATTTTAATTTGTAATTCCTTTATTTTCCCATAATGCTATTAGTCTGCAATATATAAATAATTTTTTTTTTAATTTCTTGTCATCTTCATTTTCTTTTCTCGTCTCTAATTACTTTGCTTCTTTATTTACCATTCATGATCATTAAAATGTTCCTTTGCTGCAATAGCTTTAGAGAGCTCGATTTTCTCTTCCGTCTTTTTATTGCTGTCAATATCCTCAGCTCTAAGAAAAGTTCAAAATGCTCTCACATTTTAGCTATATTAAACATGAGCTAACTTCTATATATAATAGTCATAAAGTGAAGTCAACTTAGTGGCGCTAACACAATCCCAAAGTCAAAGTCAAAAGCCAAACAAACTTTAGACTTTAAGTGCATTTGCAATTGGTCGGCAATTGCCAACTTAGCATTGGCCACTTGACTGCGTAATTACCAAGCTCATTGTGATGCATAAATACACACACACACACACACACACACGTAGATGCGAGAAGTGCTGTTTAAAAGTCATCAAAGTCGCATAACTAATTCATTAGAAACTACAAGAAACATACCAAATTTTATATCCCAATAATGAGCTGACCATACACACACACACATACAGACACGCTTATACACACACAAAGGCACACACGCACACACACACACTCCCGTCGGGCTTTCAGTTTTTGTTGCCTATTTAGCGGCGCAAATATTTGGTTTGTCAGCCAACGCACTCACCCAAAAATACACACACACATACACATTATAAATGTCTGGCATGGATTTAACTTAACCCGAGCATATCATTGGCCTGACTGTTCCCCCTCCCCCATTCCCCCTCTTACCATTCCCTTGCCACATTTACTCATTAGCATTATTGCCTGGCTTCTCTGTTTGTTTGTCTCTGTTGGTTTCTTTCCGTATTTCCCTCTGTTCCTCTCCCTCCTTCCCCGACAAACAAATGAGAATTTCATTAACGTTATTAATATTTTCATTGTTGAGCATTTTGCATGCCTTCTAGCAGCCACGCCCCCTGGACTCCCACATCAAGTATATGTATGTGGCAGAGTAATAACTTGATTATTATGTTTGTTGACTTTGCTTGTGTGTTTTTTTTTTTTTTTTGGTTTTTGTGTCTGTCTTTTTGTGTTTTTGTGTTTTACATTTTTCATGGCTTAATAATTGCTCATTTCAGTTGCAGCTGCCTTTTGTTTATTTTGTATTCGTTGTTGTTAACAATTATGAGGCCACTTAAATAAATTTTATTGCTGCCAGGCATTGTCCCGTCCGCCTACAAACAAATTGACAATTATTTTGCTCGTTGGCCTGGCCCAAAATGACAAACGAGCGGCCAAAAAGTTTTCATGCCATTTATTAACTGGAAAGTTTTATGGGTGTGATTTTGATTTAGCTTCGGGCCAATTCCTGCTAGGTGGCAGCAACATGAGTCGAAGCAGCTTCATCTTTACCATCACTTCAATTCTGGCTAATGAAGTTCTCAATGGCCAAGCAGTTGAGCTAAGTTCTTGGCGAACAATTGAGGAGAAAGCCTTCCGAAGAAGAAATTACCAAAACTTGGCATTTGAGTTATGAATGCTATATCTTTAGTTACGTTTTAATAGTGGGAGAGCATCAAGAAGAAGTTGATTTGCTTCATAATTTTAATTACTACAATAAGCAAAACTAATGAGTCTGCGGGTCACCTCAAAGATGAAATATCTAATCTGTATGGTATAAGTTGAAATGTATTTATAATCTACTTTAAAACTCTCTGAGTTTAGTTTAGTTGAGTTTATTACCAACATTAGACTGCTATCTGTATAGTTCTGGGCAATGCTTAAAATTCCATAGTGAAACAGTTATGAAAGTATAAATATTGATATACTAAAAGAATAAAACAGCGTTCACTCCAATTTCCTTTTTATTGTACTAGCTATAGAATTTTGTATTTAGGCTACGAAAACAAACGAAAGACTTAATAAGTAGATTTACTAGTTACACTCAATTTTCATTGTTTCCAGGGACTATAATCATTATAAGGGATATTAAAAAAATTTTGAAATAATGATTAATTTCAAGTTTTATAGAATTGCTTACAAAATAATGATTCATTTTAAGTTATACTTTACTTCTCAACCAATAATCATTATATTTGAGCAAAAAAGTAGAACTTATGAAATAATCATTATTTTCAGTCCTTGCTTGTTTCACATCGAGTTCATTACTTTCAGATTGTTAGCCTTAAAATTTTTGTCTTCAAAGTATAAAGAATCTCGAATTACAAGAGAAAAATATCTGCAACTCGATTTGTTTATTTTTAATTTGGACTCATTGTGATTCGATATTTCAATTAATGATATGATTGTCAATTGAAGAATAACTGAATATTTCTCTTTATCAAAAGTAATTTACCGAAAACTTAACAATAACTTAGAAACTAAACTCAATAAATGAAGATTTTTTCAAAAAATCAAGTTTGAGAGTTTTGTATCAAAAATGTCAAATTTTGAGTCTAATTAAATTTATCTGAACTATATAATTTAACTATAAAAATTATGTATTTTTCAATAAACTTAGAGATTTAGACCATAACTTTATTTATTTAATTACCACATAGATCATTATTTAGTAGTTCTTTAAGCGCACAAATCTCGTTCTGTATTGCACTTTAATTGCTTTAAAATCCATAGAATCACTCAGCCAATTAAATATAGCCATGTCACGTTTTAATTGCTGTCAGACTTTCAGTTAATTAAGTTAGTTAACGCTCATGTTGTAAATAAAAGGCTCCGATTATTCACATGCCTTTGGCATTGAATAGTAATAATTTTAATTATAATGCAATAATTTTTATAAAAAAAAAACTTTACTCACCATTGTTGGCAGTGGAACCGCCAACGCTGCCGACGCCGCCGTCGCTGCTCAGCGCCAAAGATCTCAGCGTCTCGGACATGAGAAGTATGGTTAAAATGGCGTAAAGATAATTCAACATGTTGCCAACAAAATATATTGTGTACCACAAATTGTCAATTTTTTAGTGAATATTTTTATTTAAAAACGATTTTAATCAACAGTCACTTTTTTCATTGCACTTTAAATATATTTTAATTTTATCGTTTTTTAATTGTTCAATTTATGTTTCATTTCATTTAAACGTTGTCCATTTAATTGATCATTTTTTATTGCTGCGTGCTGCAAATAAACGAAAAAAAAATTAATTAAATATGATGGCAAATTTATATCAATAACGCACATAAATTTTCTGTTAAATTAAAGAACACGCTCCAATTTGCCAGTATTTAATGCAAGCGTCTAAAAATCGAGTCTGCTTATTTATTGACAAACTCCTCCTCGCCCACCAATGCCGACAGTTTTGAGGGGACAGAATGGGAAAAAATCAGTGCAAATTTTTGATTGAATTTCGCCTGACGTAAGCGGATTAAAAGCGAATTCTAAAAAGAGCACAAAAAAATAATAATAAACCGAAGCATAAAACAAAAATAACGGACAAGTCATAAAAACGCAGTAGACAAATGAAAGCCAAAGCTTTTTACTTGATGGCAGAAGGGACAGTCAACCATAGAGTACAAAGGGACACGAGCCCGGCAAAGGAATCTCCTCTATGTCCAGACAGACACTGTCTGCTGACTTAAATCCCAGCAACTGCCGACACGTACTCTGGAACTCCAGCTAGCTCTACGGTAATTACTATAACTAACTGTGCAATCACGGCGTGCATGAAATGTAAAAGTTCACAGATTTAAAGCTCAGTCCCCAAGCCAATTCCAATTAACATGTATTGTATACTCTTTCCTTAACCAAATGCACCATTTTTACAGTCATCTACCTATTTGCACCTGTTCCAAGTGGAACCTAATCAACTGGCAGGCTATATAAAATGTGCTGATAAATGTAGCTCCGACTATGCCACATTATAAACTGCTTTCTGGCTACCCACAGCCAATAACCCGCTCGGTTGTCCAGCACTCGGAAAACGCTTAGCATCCGTTCACAGCTCTTGAAGTCGATAGAATGCCACGGCCATCATCATCAACATAATAATCATCATAATCATCATCATAAAATCCCTCATCAGAGTCTCTTGGCGCCATTGGTCTCTTCTGCTCTGCTCTGCTTTGCTTTGCTTTTGCTTTGCTTTTTCCTTTGCTTTTGCCTATATGACAGGAGTCGCCACAGTGAAGCTGGTGGAACACATGTACCCATATATACATATACCCTTATTCGAGTAGGTATTATATAGAAGAGCCATGTAAATGCAAAAGATTAATACTTCTCTTTGATCATAAATCAGATGATTTATGAAAAGCAATATTTTAAATATGGCGAAATTTTTGCACTACTACACTGAATTTAAACTTAAATACTTATATTTTCTTCTAAAGCGCGAATAAAATATAAATAATTTTAAATGTATTTACATGAAATTAAGAGATTATTTTAGAACTAAATTATATAAATAAATGTGCAACAAATAAAAAACAAAGATTTTAAGTTGTAATATTGCTAAATATTTAAATTTGTGGACTGTCCAGTAAATCTTTGGCAATTTAAACACGAGAAAGATTAAATAATTAAAGCTGCTACGATGGAGTTCATCAAAACAAAATTTAAGAGTTTTCAATAAATGCAATAAAAGGCAATGCAAAACACTTTTCAGCGTTTTGGAACTATAGCAGCCTATTTAAATAAATTAATTTTTAATTGAAATGAGTTTTCTTGTTGTATAAAATTTACAAATTTTAAATAACTTTTTGAAATGTGAAAGAAATTTATTTTTATGAATTAAGAATCTCTATATGTAGACTTAATGTAGAACTTTTCTTCATATAATGCAAATTTAAAGAGTATCTTAGAGTCAGTCAGTCTTGTATTGCAGCTTTCTTATTTGACATTTTCTTTTATGTCTGTTCGTGTCATAAGCGCAAAGCAATTTGCTCCGTCAGCTGTTCTAGCTATAACTCCCCCTTACCCTCTTCATCATCTCATACACACCACTTTCCCCCACTACAACAATATTTTCCCACTCCCATTACAATCTTTCGTCCATTGCAATATGAATGCATTTCAATTAAAATTCTGGCGATGCTTTCTTAACAGCAGCTGTTGTGGTTTTCCCGCTTTGGTTGTTTGTTTGTTGATTTTTGTTTTTGTGTTTTGTTTGTCTCACATCTAAGTTATTGAAATCAATTTGTAAACTTAATTGCATTTGAAGTATCTCTAGCTTCACGCCCACGACGAATTTAAAGCGACTGAACTGATGGAACTGAAAATTTACCTTAAATTTTGGACAACATATGAGGGAGCGAGACAATTTTACATTTTCGGCATGTCTATTAGCCACCAGAGCAGGCACACGATTCCCCTCCCACATCCCCCCTCAACCTGTACACACTCCAGTGCTTTGCATATTTTTCACAGCCCAACGATTTGTGGGGCAAAACTTCCTACAGCTCCGAACCAGGACCAGGACCAGATCACCCACATGCACTCACTCGTAGTAAGCAGCAAGCTTTTTGTATTATTGCCAAAAGTTATTATGCCGTGGCATTCCATATATTTCGCTTTGTGTTGCATTCTTTGCGGCTGGTTGAAAGCTGTACCAATTTTTTTTCTTTCATTTTTCTCGATTCTTAGACCCTGTACATAAAGGTCTTAAAGAGTGTCGTCAGATCCTCAAAAGCGAAATGTACGTAATAGATGGCATAATTTATAGATACATTAATGATCCGCATCAAATTCTGATTCTAAGCACTTTAAACGCTTCTGGTTAGAATAATTATTATTTTTATTACTTCTTTATTGGGATTCCCAGCACTACAAGTGTAAATAGGCAATTTACTACAAGTAAGATATTAGTTATAATATTTGATTTGCCGCTCTGAAAACAATTTGGTCGTGAGTTCGAGTCCCGCCTTAAACTTTTTGGTGCTTGAAAATGTTAAATTTATCTTTTTTTAACCATAATTTTTAACATGTTTTCTACACTGAATAGCTACAGGGTCTTTTACAGTGAAGCTTGCTCGACTGTTGATTTTTGCCCCTACTAGTTGTTTTTGTATTTGTTTGCTTGAAGAACTTTAAGCGCGTGATTTTTGCAATTTGGCTAATAGCGAAAAGTCAACGAAGCGCCGTCGGCTTTGAATGGCTACTGACAGTGAGTAATGGTGGAAAGAGACAGGACTCAATGATGGTAATGGAAACTGTCTCTTGCTCTCACTTGTGCTGTCGTCCTTATAGCGAGCGCATTTAAATCAATATTAATAGCCATGTTTACGCCCCCGCAGTCATTGCAAGGCATTGCATGGATGCAACTGCCAACCGGCAACTTCAATTGAAGATTTACCTTCATTTCATCTTCTTTCTGCTTCTGCTTAATTTTTTTTATGTTTATTGTATTCTTTGGAAAGCCAGCAAGAAATTGTCGAGGGGAGGAGTACGTGTACAGGACTCGCCTCCTGCCAAGTCCTGCATTCAGTCGCTTGTGCATAATAAATCAATTTACATTTTCTCTCGCCACACGCAAAAATGAAATGCAAATAACGGCAACAAACCATGAACGATGCAAGAGGCCGAAGTCAGACCAGGGACAGAGACACAGGAAGGAACAAGAGGAAGCAGAGGAGACGGCACCACTTTTCACCGCAGAGATTTACGCGCACTTAAATCACAGCCACCAGAATTGATCGCCATCAATGTACGGCAGCACCAAGAAATACGTACAAGGAAAGCCCGAACAGCGTGCAAGTATTGGACTAAAAAATACCCTGCAAATGCACTTGACAAGCAGTATGTGTGTATGTAAACATATTAAAATTGTTGCAATTTACTTTAATATAATTCTTGTTTATATACTTTTGCTTAACTTTATTACACCCCTTTCTTAATTTCTGCAAATACAGGGTATCAGCAATGGACGCTTGAGGCGCCGCGGCGCGCCGGTAGTTGGCCATTTGGAAAAAGTCGAAGAGTTTGCACTTAAAACGACACTTAATGAGCATAAAATATGTTAAATACCAGATGATGTTGTTATTGTTGTCCTGCGAGCAGGACAATGACTGAAGTGAGTCGGGTATTATGCAAAATCATTGTTGTACAGCAAAGGCTGCCCATCGCCAGATCATGGCTCAATCATGACAATGGTAAATTTTGATGAAGTGACGAATTACAGGATGTACAGTCGAACTTCCCTAACTCGAATACCGATTATTCACAGAAAAAGTTGTAGTTAGGGAGACATCGACTTAATGAAATCTTTTTGTTCTTTTTAATATATTTGTTTCGAGTTAGAAAGAATTCGAGTTACAGACGTGCGAGTTACGAAAGTTCAACTGTATGCAATTATGTTGAAAGCAAATGGTTTTTCTCTTGATTTTCAATTATTACCATTCAATTTTTTTAATTTTTCAAATTTTTTAAAAATAACATGAAAAATATGAAGTTTATAGCGATATTTGACAAATAAATAGGTCTAGTGTTTAGCAAGTGCTGAAACATAAAAGTCAAGGAATACGAATAACCTTAAAGCATATAAAAGTTATACTCATTTTTTTAATGTTGATCTATATTATTATTAATTTTAGAAATATAGTTTTTAGTAAAGTAGTTGAAAATCTTAAATAATTGATTAACTTTCAATCTAAAAGATCAATTCAATTCAATCTAGAGATATTATTAAACCTCAACATGGAAATTGATTAAGTTTTTTTAAAGCAATGAAAGTCTACGAAAATTATGAATCTGTAAATTTTGAATATTAATTAAAAATTAAAAATATGTACATTAAAAAAATTTGCTAACTTACGCATAACTTCTAATTTTAAGGATTTAACATTTCTTTTCAAACTTTGTTATTATGCTCATAACACACTTTCAATGCTCTATTACATTTTCTGACGGTTTACTTCAGAGCTAGACAAAATGCAATTTACGAAATGCTATAGCAATGATAATTACAACATTTGTTCATTTTGCCATTAAACAATTGCAATATGTGAGTTATGAAGCACACACACACACTCACTCACACATATACCTACTCACAACCACAGACAATAGCAGTTAATGCTCTGGCTAGTCTAGTGTTAAATTTGAAACATTTGTTGAAAGTGAAGTTGGCATTAAGTTTTCAGCAATGAAATGCGTGATTTTTCATGCGAATAGTTTTCGAAGACGTAGTAAAACTTTGCTAAGGAGTTTAATACAATGGTATTGCCATGGGAAGCAAAGTGTTAATATTATAATGGGCGTGCAGAGTGGGAAGAGGGGTGACGTGAAGACTGCTCAAATTGAGGGGGGCTGCAACGGAAGCAGCACATAAACATAAACAACAAAGCGATGCCAATGCACAAAAGGCAACATTTTGCAGCGCTTTGGCGCAGCACGCATTAATAAACAAAGCAGACAGCAAAAGTGTTTAATAACTCACTGGGGGTAAGGGGCAAAAGGCGAAGGGTTAAGGGTGAAGGGCGGATTGCTCAACTGCAAATGGGCGTGCCAGTAAATGGATGCCCAACATGAGAAGCATCTGCAACAGCAGCTGTTTGCTGTCAGCTTGATGTTGATTTGTTTCGATGATGCGAATACTTAAAAGCAGAAGGATTGAAATTGATTGAGAAAATCATTTGATACACTTTATTGATTTGACAAATTACAATGTATGATTAGAAATAACAAGCATTATATCTCTGAATTTAACTCATTGAAACAGAAACAGAAACATTGGTATTAGTCCCTTGAATATTCTCTTTTATTATAAATGTTAATGTTCCTATTCATGCAACCTCGACTTATTTCAATGTGAAACCCATTGTTTAATTTTTAATTATTATTGATCAATACACTCTTACTATCTTCCTATATTTCTAGATCTAATTTTCTTATGTAATGATCCTCATTAACATGATCTCTTAACATTCACACATTTAACAGTTTACATTTCTTAGCGCATCAACCATATATTTGGCCTTTATTGTCATATTCAACATCTGATAAATATTTGTTGAATACGTATACTTAATAATTTTGTGATCCTCATCTACGCTTTGCATTTGTATAGGTTTAATCGTACTCCGCTTTATACCAACTAATGTTGTGTTTCCCCCTTCTATTTGACCGATTGTTTTATTAACTCACCAAGTGTCAGTGTCTTGAAAAAGAAAGGGGTCTGCAGTCGGTAAATAATGTTAATTTATAAATAGATAAGCGAGACGAGAACGCGACGCATTTTCATGTTTTGTCGCTGATCTGTTGTTGCAGCATTTGCACAAGAACTTAATTAGGGAGACGCGATAGAGACGATAATCATAGACATAGACATAGACATAGACATAGACACGATGACGCCGACGCCGGCAGACAAGTCGCACTCACACACACACACTCACGCTTAGACAGCGATAGAGAGATTGAAAAGCAATTGCTTAAAATAACAGAATGATTAATTAATGGACAGCAGCTTGCAATTGCATTTACAATTACAATTACAATTACAATATTATGATTACTATTCCTGTTGCCCGCTGCATATAAACAACAACACAACAAGCGAATTTCGCGTCTATGAGGACAGCACAAAACAGAAGCGAGCCACACACAACCGAAAACAACAGAGCGACATCTATGTATAAAGGACAACCGCACGCAACGACAGCCGATTTGGCACTGAAACGAAGCAACGAACGACCGAACGAACGCAGCAGCATCAGCAACCGAAGCCGAAGACAAGACGGACACGAGACCAAAATGCAGACTGAAAGCATCGTTGCTGGTCTTCGTTGCTTCGTCTCTTCATCAGTTCGGCAGGGGCTCATATCAAGGTGCTTAGTCCCAATACAGTTTTAGCAAAATACGATTGGATAAGCAGATGGCATCATGTGCTCTATTATTCCATTTGAAAGGTAATTCACTTTTCATGCATGTCCGTAAATAGAACAAAAATAAGCTAATGCTGCTCAAGTTCATATGTGCTTTGTTTATTAATCCTTTTTAGTTTATCCATTACCCAATTACTTGCAACTTCCAAGGACAATAGTCTAATGCCAATGCAATTCTGTTCCATTTGAACAAATACTCAATGTTGAAAGCTTTTTTAATCTGACTTGTATTATTTATCTAAGAAATTTCATAGTGTTAACGATAAAAAACATTCTAAAAATAAATAGAAAACTTTCATAAAAGTTTGACTTCGTCGTTGTATGCATTTGACATCTGTCCTGTAATGGGAACTCTTTTGCTGATCCCCCCTAAATAAGTTTTAAGTAATACACAACACATGTGCTGACATCTAAAGTGCATTTCATTTCAATTTGTGTAATGCTTTCTCTGTTGATTCTAAGATATGCGAGTGGGGATCAGGCGACTTTCATCAACATATGGACAAGTGAAGTAATCGCTGACTGATCTTTCTCCTATGTTTGGCAAATGTTCTGGCATTGGAAACGTAAACAAATGTTGTATTTACAGAGCTGTAGAAGATGCGTCTCTGCATTTAACATGCACATGTTAGTTTTAATAGCTGTTGGGGTCTTGAAAGCGTTCAAATTGTTTTGAATAATGTCGGTGCGTTACTAAACTTAAAAAGATGTTGAAAGATAAGTATTTTAAGCAAAATATTATTGTACAAGTGCGTCGAATTTTAACGACGTGGATATGAAAGATATGTATGTGTTCAAATTTAAAAATATAATGAATGAATTTCCACGATGGAAAGTAAAAGCTCGATTGACGAGGCTAATATATTTCAAATTTTATTTGTATTTCAATTTAATTGCTATTTTTGTATGAAGCACAGAATAAAATTGGATGAATGAGAAAATCTTACAATAGATTTACTCATTTCAGATTCAGCATCTTTTTTGTGAAATAGGATAAACTTCTATGTTCCATTTCAATCGAAAACATTTAAATCATATTAAATCCAAAATTTTTAGAAATCATACAAAAGTTTTCATTATTAGGCGAAATCACTCGGTCTCCTTCACTTTAATCAACTCTGATAACACTACAGTTTATTTAACATAGAATGTCTCTTTCACTGTTGTGCCCCACTCGGCATTAACATAAAAGTTACTTTAACAGAAAACAACAATTTACAGTCTTATGTAAACATCACACCCCTAAAAGTTATGTTAATGAAAATTTACCATTATTTCCCCAAAGAGTGAGCAGCAGCTTTTGCAGATGCTTGAGCAGCAACAAGATAAAGCTTTCAGCTTTGCAAACTTTCAAACTTTAGAGAGTAAGAAAAAAGCTTTTTGCCTTTGACGCTTCCTTTTTGACTTCGGCAAGTGGCAGTTCAAATGTGAACGGCGCCAAACAGCTGACTGTCAAAAGTCGCCCCACCCCCGCAAGATTTGCTGTCAGCTGGAACTACAACAGAAACTTAGAGTCGCTTGGCCGCGACTGTGTCAGTTAACACACGAGTGGAACAGAGTGGAATCATGCGGTGCGTCACCAAGTGACGTTCGCACGCAAGCAAAACAGTTGCGCTCTCAGTGTGTGCATGTGCATGAATGTGTGAGTGTATCTTTGTGAGTGTATGTGTGCGTGTGTGTGGAGTAACATTGAAAATCGCTCAAGCCAGACAAAAGCCAAATAAAAAGGATAAAAGAAAAGTGACAAAAGTGAGCCTTGACCTGAACCAATGCAAGTGCAAAGCCAACAATACAAACAAAAGTCAAACAACAAACAATAACATCGAAACCAAAGAGGTAAAACAAGGAGTTAAACAAGGAGAGCATGAGTCAATTAATTCACGCAACTGGAAGAACAACAACAAGAACAACAATGTGCAATTGTTGGCGCATGTAAAAGGAGCGAAAGTTGTGAACAACAACAGCAACAACAACAAGTGTGGCACATTTGGCGGCCTTGCAGCATTTGCCGTGGAGCATGGGTTCATGTCTCGGCAGCTGTGTTGCCACCACCACCACCACCACCAACTCCGCTTCCGTCTCCGTCTCCGCCACCAACTCCAATTCCAACTCCAATTCCACAGCTTCATCGTCTTCCTCAACGGACAGTTCCACAAGCTGCGTTACGGCCGCCACCAACAGCTGGTATCTGTGGTAAGTTCCTATCACCTGCCACATCACACACACACACACACACTCACTCACACACTCACACACATGTAGTTAATTAAAATTGAATTTTGTTTACTTTGGCACAAAAGTATGCTATGCCAATGCAAATCCAATAAGCGCGCTGCCGAGTCCACAATCAATACCAACTTAAAAGGGTGGTGAATAAAGAGGGCGGAAGGGAGGCTATAAAAGAGGTGCTGGGCATCACCATAGGGCCACTAATTAGCACAATTCCCGTGCAAAGTCCGTTTTATGCTCGTGCCTAACTAAAGAAATTGCATTAGAAAACATAATTTGCGTCCAGCCGGAACTGTTTGCCACCCCTCCGCAGCTGGCAGGGGTCAACAGCCTAAAGTATGCAACGCTTGAGTGCGTGTTGCCTGCCACAAACAATGTCCGAAAGGGGCTTCACTCTAGTCCCATATATATACATACATATGTGTGGTTGTTTATAGGTGGAGGTGGAGCTCATAAAAAACACAGCATTTCCGCAGTGACACCCATTTGATACCCTCCATAATATTGCAAACATGCAATTGTTATTATGCTTAGCATGTGTTAGTTATTGACTAAATATTTAGTACAGTTTGATGAATTGCTTGAAAAGCAAGTGTTAACAAAATGGATTCTGTTTTATATTCATTTGATTGCTATTGTGTTTATAAATTTATGAACAGAATATTTCAAGAGATCTTTCAATCAATTGTTGTTCTGCCTATTATTTCTTAGTTATGGACTAAATACTTAGTACAGAATTATGGTCGTTTCTAAAAATTCCAATTACCAAAAAAAAAAAATTAATAATAGATAAACAAAAGTTAAAAATTCCTTAGATGAATATAAGAAACGCATTTTAACCGAATGGAATGCTCTTCAAAATATTTACAACATGAAATATTGCTTATTAACAGTTTTCAAAAAACACAGATAATTGAAAGAATATTTAAATAATACAAAATAAGTGTTTTAAAAGTAAATGGTTCTTTGACAGAGTTGTTAGCTATGAAACCCTAAAACATTTTAAGAGAATATTAAAGCAAACAAGAAATTAATCAGCATAATTTACTTATGGTAAGTAATAATTTGCAAAATATTTAACACAGGGAACAGGGAAAATAGTTACCTAAACTATCGGAATAATTTTAAATATATATTATTTTAAACAGGGTAAACCGGAAAGAGATAAAACTTTTATGTACAGTATTTATATAAAAATTAATTTTATGTTGTTGGTTTTGATAATAAAATAATGATAAAAGAATAATGATTTATATATAAACTAATATGTATTTCATTTTATTAATAACTTAAATAGTTTCGGTAGCTACATTTAAAAACATTTTAATTTTAGCTACAAAAATATTTATTTATTACACATTAATTTTAAAAAATATTTAAATGTCACAAACTGAGTGAGAAGTGGATTACACCTCGCATGAGAACATACAATGGGTACACCTAATTGGTACACTAATTGCATTTGCAGGCGATGTTCCCGAGCGAGGGGCAGAGCGAGAGCAGCCGCTGGAGACGAGCCGGAAGTGGAGCTTCTATCGGCTGCCAGTGAACGCTGCCAGCGCCGTGGCCTTGTCTATCGCATATTAAAGTTCAAGCGGAAGCAACAATGCCCACAGTTTCTGGACAGATACTGGGAGCAGCAGCCCAGCTATGCGAAGCTGCAGAATGACAGGTGAGTTGGACAAGTAACAGATTAACCGGATGGGTAGACCTTATAAACTGTGTCTCTCTGTATGTTTCCACAGCGCCCTGGCGGATATACAGCTGCAGAATCTGGACGTGCATAAGCTGCTCAATGCCACAACGACGACTCCTAGCAAGGAGACGGAACTGCAGAGCTATGCGCGTCTGGCGAGTTCCAGGGCCAGCTCATCGCTGGATCTGGAGTGGGAGCATGAGTACTCCCAGCTGCGACAGTATCAGCAGCGGCAGCAAAAGGAGCAGCAGCAGCAGCGGGCGCAGGAGCAGGAGCATCAGCAGACGCTGCAGGACACACCATCCATGGTGGCATCCCACGCACGTTACGCATCCCTGGACCAATTGACGACGGCAGCGACGCAGGCCGCCAGCCATGGACGACATCATTCGGTGGCACGTCTGGCTCGACTGGGTGGACAGCGTTATGGTGGCTCCTTTACCCGCACATCCTGCTGCTCCTCCACGCAGAACTCCTGGTCACACATATCCACACCCGAGTCACTGGAGTGGGACGTCGATGAGGAGCAGGAGCAGCAGCGTCAACTGCGGCAGGAGGATGACAACTTGGACGAGGAGACACTCAAGTTACTGCATCAAATCGACCAACTCAAGCATCATGTGCTCCAAGAAACTGGCGATGGCTTGAGCATGGGCGCAGCTGCGGGAGTGGGCGTGGCTGTGGAGGAACTCACTGAAGGTCTGCACTTTCGTGCATCCCACTTTGGGGTGGCAAATGCAACGGAATTGGAGGCTCACATTAGTTGATTGACGCAGAATTCGTGTAAATAAATCGCTTACGAATGTAGACATAGTGAACGAGAGACCTACAAAAGTCCTGTAAGGCATTTTAGGATATCTAATATTACGTTCATTAGAAGAACTGGAGAGAATCTTAAAGAAAGATTTGCAGTTGATTTCATTTTACTAGAACAACACATATTTTTATACCCTGTGCCCATTGAAAATGGTCAAACGGGTATATTAGATTTGTGTGATGTATGTAACAGGCAGAAGGAAGCATCTTCGACCCTTTAAAGTATATATATGCTTGATCAGCATCAACAGCCGAGTTGATTGAGCCATGTCCGTCTGTCTGTCCGTCCGTCCGTCTGTTTGAACGCGTCGATCTCAGAGACTATAATAACTAGAGACTTCAAATTTGCCATGTAGGTAGCTGGATACCGGACGCAGTATCCAACAGTCGAGCAAACTCCACTGTGGCCGCGCCCACTTTTTTAGGCTAAACGAGTGGCCGGGACTACCGTGGAGTTTGTTCGACTGTTGGATACCCTGTGCCAGTCTCCTTAAAATATAATATTGGTTGTAAAAGTAATATGTATTTGATTGATGTTTTATCGATCGCGTTTATGGCAGCTATATGATATAGTCGTCTTACTTTGACCCAATTTGGTAAGGTTACCAAGGACCGTCCTGTACGCATAATCTATTAGTTTGGTTTAGATATCTCAAACAACAAAATAGTTTTCAATACCAAGACTTATTTTTTGACTGATCGTTCCAATGGCAGCTATATGATATAGTGGTCCGATCCAAATTTAAAAACAAACTTGATCTGCGTCCGGTATCCAGCTACCTACATAGCAAATTTGAAGTCTCTAGTTATTATAGTCTCTGAGATCGACGCGTTTAAACAGACGGACGGACGGACGGACGGACAGACGGACATGGCTCAATCAACTCGGCTGTTGATGCTGATCAAGAATATATACACTTTATAGGGTCGAAGATGCTTCCTTCTGCCTGTTACATACATCACACAAATCTAATATACCCTTTTCACCATATTCAATGGGCACAGTGTATAAAAATATGTTACATGCTTTTTCTTTTTACAAGAAACCAAGAATCTTATTGATGTCCAACTAAATTGAATCTAAACCGAATCTTAAAATGCAGTCGAACTTCCCGAATCATCACTATCCAAACAAAATGTTCGAATCATGGAGATCTTGACTTATGGAATTCTTTTTTCTAAGTTTATTAAATTAAAATGATATAAGTTCGAGTTATGGAAGTTCGGCTGTAGCTCACAAAATTTACTCACAGAAAGTATTATATCTAACAGACTTAAAATTTATTTCGTTTCTCGGAGCAATCTCAACTTATGTAGATTCTAAAAGAAACCGGATAAGTAATTTATGTTTCACTTTTTGAATGAAACTTAATTTTAATTTAAGAGAGTTTCCAAATCCCAGCAAAAGAAATTTAATTCAATTTATTTAAACACTTCTTATCCATGTTAAAATTCTAAAATCTCTTAATAATCTCCCATTCCGTCTATAAAAACTCTAATTTATTTAATACAATTAACAAATGTACAGAAATTTTTTTTATTTTAAGTTGATTTATTTTTTTAGAATCTGACAAATATTTATCATACCCACTTTTGTTTATAAAACCTTTAATTTATTTATTGTAAAGTTCAACTGAAGAGAGTTTTGGGAGTTTTCCAAAACTCTGTCTCCCTATAAAAACCTTTAAGTTATCTGTAAGCAATTTACGTTTATAAGTGAAAAATAAGAGTCTCTAACAAAGTTATAGCGCAATTTAAGTGCCTGGTAAAAGAACAAATTCAATTTCCTTTCCCTCCCATAAAAAAAGGCCTTTCAAAATTCATATGTCAACCGAATTTTTTGAATCAAAAACTAAACTATATATCAAAGGCTTGTTGTGTTTCTAAATGTTTATGCTGAATGCAGTTGAGAATTGAATGAATAACGATTAAAATACAGTTGCTAATTATATATTTTCAAAGTTTATTAGACAAAATGCAAAACAAAATACAAAGGTACGTCCTTATAGAGAGAGTATTACACATGTATGTATCTATGTATGTATATTTAGTAGTTGTAGATGCGGTCAACTGTGACCCGATCCACAAAACAAACAAACTCACGACTTTCTCCTTTAAGACTAAACTAACAGATTAAAGAAACGTTTGTAGAACTTTTGTGAATTGGTTTATTTTGGGTTTCGTCTCGGATTCTAGTCTTTCATGGCAGTTCTCGTTTTGAATCCTAACCGATGAGGTCGGTTACTTTATTCTTAATTTTACCAAAAATGCTGGTCTGCGTCTGAAATGCATGAATGAGTTTAGTCAGAGTTATTAAACTGTCGTTAAATTCTAATTTACCGTAGTTTCAACTGGTTTCGCCTCATGGATTTGACCGTAGTGGGAGCCATAAGCTTGACCTGGACCTTGTCCCGTCAAGTCCTCAACCTGCACTTGTCCCAAGTCCAAATCCTGTTGATTATCCAGCAATTGCTGCTGCTGTTGGCCACCATCGTTGTAGTTGGCATTCCAATCTAAGTGCTCCTCCTGCTGCTGTTGCTGCCCACCATCCACCTGATCCTCACTCCAGCCCAGATCCACCTGCTGCTGTTGTCCCAGATCTTCGACCTGCTGCTGCAATCCTGGCTCTGGTTCTTCGCCTGCCGCCCTGCTCCATTTGCTGGCCAGCTTGGCACTGGCACTGGCCGAAGAACCAGTTGGTCCTCCAATGGCCGAGGCCGACGCACTCACAGGCACATTGATGGTGTAATCTGTGCGACGGTACTCATAGCCAGCACTGGGAGATCCCCGCTGATATGGCAGAGGAGCGGGAGTGGACAGAATGGGCATGGGCTGAGGCAGTGGCGACTTTGTCTCGCCCTCTAGACCGGGCTCATCGGCTTCGTTGTCGTTCTCCTCGTAGACATGCGGCGGCTGATCGCCACGATCCTTGGAGAAGGTGGGTTTATTCACGGCCGTGGCACCGGCTGTGCCCGGATCCACAATGTAGCCACCGCTGTTGCTGCTGGGCAGATTGATCAATCCCTGGCTGAGCAGGTACAGGGTGCGTCGCCAGAGGCTCAGCTCCTGACCGTATTTGCTGAGCCTGGACTGCAGCTTCTGCAGTCGCCAGTGCTGCTTGGACTCCCAGCTCTGGGCCTCCGTCTCCGTCAGCAGCTTGCGATGATTCAAGTACGTCAGATAATGGAGCTCATCCTCCCGGAACTGCTGGAGCTCCGTTAGAGTCATGCCATAGTAGCGTGCCACGGCCATGATGCGCTCGTACTCCTTGATCTGCCACGCCTTCAAGTCCTGCAGGGATATCAGATGCTGCTGGGCCAATCGCTGCAGCTTCTGCTCATCCTGGCGCTGCCAATCGCGCAGCTGGCGCAGTGTCATGTTCTGGGTGCCAATGAACTCGTAGATGCGATCCCGTTCCTTCTGCTGCCAGCTGGTGAGCACATTCAGCTGGCGCTGCTCGAGCAGCTGCTCCTTGAGCATGTTCGTCACATGGATGCTCTGCACGGGCGCCAATTGACGCAGATCGACGCCATAGAGGCGGGCCAGATCATTCTGGTAGCTGGTGTCCTTGGCGAGGAGCTCCAGCAGCTCCTCGTGGGTGATGATGACGCTGGCGCCAATCTGGCGCAGACGCTGACGTTCCTGCTCCTTCCAATCGCTGCCCACGACGCTGCCATCGACAATGAGACCCATGTCCGCCAATCTCTGCAGCTTCTCGTGGATAAACAGACGCAGCTCCTCAACGGTCACACGATACTGAACCGCCAGCAGGTTCACATCGCGCAACAGCAGCTGCTCCAACGCATTCCGATTGATGGGATGCCGGATGACGGTCTGGTAGATGCGTTCCAGCTCCTTGGTCTGCCACTGGATGCCATGTCCCTGCTCAATTTTGCGCAAGTCCAGCAGACGCTTCAGTTCGTTCTTGTACCAGAGCTTGAGCTCCTCGATGCTTATTTGATACTGACGCACCACGTCCAACAGATGCTTCTGGTCGTTGAGCAGCTTCAGCTGCAGCTCCTCAATCGTCCACTTCTGGCGACGTCGCAGCTGCTGATCGATCAGATTCTGTATATATTGCTGCTCCTTCAGTTGCCATTCCTCGACGGTCAGGGAGCCGGTGATGAGACCCTCCCTGGCCAGCTGCCTGGCTGAATCCTGCAGCCAGAAATGTATGTCCTCCACGCTGATGTGATACTTTTGGGCCAGCTGCTCGTGGGCAGGACGATTGCGTACCAAGTACAGCTCGAATTCCTGCCAGGTCATGGGCTTCAGATGCGTCTCGGCGCGCAGACGGGCAGCCAGGTAATCCTTCCATTTGGCCGAGTCACTTTGTTGATTCCAGATGCTAATCTGCTCGTAGCTAATGTTGTCCTGTGGCCTCTCGATCTCACCAATCAGGGAGAGTCGAGCCGTCTCCTTCTGCACCCATTCCTCGACCTGTTCCACAGTCAAATGGTAATCACTGACAATGCTATTGAGACGCGCCTTGTCGCGTTTGAGGAAGTCCACGAACTGCTGATAGCTGGTCGAGTCCCGTTGTTGCTGCAGCCAGTCGTTGAAGCCAGTGCTGATCTGCTGCTGCCACTGGGTTTGCTTCTGCATCTCGACCAGTCCCGAGTCCTGCAGACGCTTCAGTTCGGTGCGCAGCCAATTGTCCACCTCATCGATTTGCACATGATTCGTTTGCGACAGACTCTGAAGGCGCTGATGATCCTTGGTCAGTTCACGCTCCACTTCATCGTAGCTGGCGTCCTGCTGATGCTTCAACAGCAGCTCAATTAGACGCTCCTGTTCGGCAACCTGCCACTTGGTTAGATTATCGACCTTGGCACTGCCGGTTGTCTTCAGGTTGATCAGTTGTTGGCGCAACCACTGCTCAATCTCTTCCACATTCACGGAATACTGACTGGCCAGCTTCTGGAGACGCTCGCGCTCCTGCTGCAGCTCCATTTCGAACTCCACATAGGTGAGGTGGGTCTGCTCCTTCACCAGACTCTGCAGACGCTCCAGCTCCGATGTCTGCCAGGCACTGAGCGATTTTAGGGATGTCTCCGTGTTGCCCCTGAGTCGCTTGAGCTCGGCAATCATCCACTCCTCGATCTGCTCCACATTCAGACGATACTGATCCGCCAACTGATTGAGATGCGCCCGATCGGCGAGCAACTTTTGCTCATATTCAGTCGTGGACAAACCATTCTTGTACTCGGCTATCATGGACTTGATGTAATCACGTTCCACCAGCTGCCAACCCTGCAGCTGCTCGACCTCGAACTTGCCCTTCTCATGCAGATCCTCGATCACCTGCTTCACATACGATTCAATCTCCATGACGCTCACATGATGCTGATCCGCCAGGTTGAGCAGGAAGCGACGATCGTTTTGTACCTGAAAAGCAGAAGTAAGCCAGTAAGTGGAAAGTCAACAAGTGGGAGAGGCTATAGTCGAGCTTCCGACTATAGGATACCCGTTACTTATTTAAATAAATATAAAAAAAAAATTGTTGCATGCTTTTAGGCACTTACATTGCTTAATACTTAAATCAGCCATTACCTGGTCCTTATTATATTTATACCAAATCTGTGTTTGACCGATCTTGCTACGATTTCGCAAGAGGTTTGGTCCTTATTATATTTATACCAAATCTGTGTTGGTTATGTTGCTAATTTGTATGTACGGATTCCACACTTACCAAATAAAACAAAATTTCGTTATTGTTAAAAAAAAAAAAAAAAAAGCCATTACCATCTTTCTATTTGACCGATCTTGCTACGATTTCGTATGATGATTGGTAATAAAAGTAGTTAACGTTAATTAGTAAAAACTTGATCTGCGTGGGGTTTATAGAAGTCTGTGTGCCAAATTTGGTTGCTCTAGCGCTTATAGTTACTGAGATCTAAGCGCTCACACACACGGACGGACGGACAGATCAGACGGACATGGCTATATCGACTCGGCTGTTGATGCTGATCAAGAATATATGTATACTTTATAGGGTCGGAGTTGCTTCCTTCACCCTGTTACATTGCAACGAATACAATGTCCCCTTTTCCTTATTTTTTAAGTAACGGGTATAATAAAGATTGATTGCTTGAGATCCCTTGACTAATTACCTTCGCCTCGAACTGCTCCATCGTGATGTTGGACTGTGATTGAAGCAGGGAGAGAATCCTCTGTTGCTCGGTTCTTTGCCAGGCCGTCAACTGCTCGATGTTGAGCTTGCCCTGTTGCTGGAGTCGCTCGATTTCGGACTGGACCCAACGCTCGATCTCCTCCACCGATGTGTGATACTGGAAGGCCATCGTCTGCATGTGCTCGCGATCCTTGCGCAGTTCGGCGTTCAGATCCTCGGCGTTCCATTGCTTGTTCTGCTTGAGCAGCGTCTCGAGACGCTCCCGCTCGGCCAATTGCCAGGAGGTGAGATTGTCGATCTGCAGCTTGCCCTCGTCCCGCATTCGAGCCAGCTCCTGTTTCATCCAGCTCTCGATCTCCTCCACTTGCACGCTGTACTGCTTGGCCAATCTCTCGAGCAGCTCGCGATCTTGACGCAGACGGGCTTCCAGTTGCTCCGTCGATTTGTATTGCTGCTGTGCCAGATTCTTCAGATGCAGTCGCTCCACCTCCTGCCAGTTGGTCAGACGTTCGCTTGGCTTCAGCAAACCCATGCCAATGAATCGTTGCTCCTCCTTCTTGACAAACTGTTCGATTTCCTCGATCTGCACGTTGTGCTGCATGGCCAGACTCTGGAGACGTGCCCGATCCTCGAGCAGCCACTTGTGGAACTCCTCGACAGTGTAGTCTCGCTCCTGCACCATGTTGGTCAGATTGCCACGCCATTCCTGTTGCCAGTTCTGCAGTCGCTGCATCTCGAGCAGACCCTCCTTCTGGAGTTTCTCGATCTGCTGCTTGATCCACAGCTCGATCTCGTCGACGCGCACTTGATTCTGTTGGGCCAGGCTGTACAGATGGGTCTGATCGTTGCCGATCTTCGTCTTGAGCTCCTCGATGGACAGATCGTTCTTGTTGATCAGATTCATCAGACGCTGATGCTCGATCTTCTGCCAATTGTTGAGCTGCGTCTCCATGTGCAATCGTCCCTCACGCTGCAGACGATCGCCCTCGGACTGAATCCATTGCTCGATCTCGGAGACCTGGACATTATAGGTCTTGGACAGATCGTTGAGACGGGCTCGATCGGCCAAGAGTTTACGCTCAAACTCATCGGTGGAGTACTTGTTCTGTTGAAGCAGCCTGGAGATCTGCTGACGTTCGGCCAGCTGCCAATCCTTGAGAGCCTCGGCCTTGAGCAGACCCTCTCTTTGCAGACGCTCCAGCTCCTTCTTCAACCAGTCCTGAATGTCCGTCACTTGGACCTGATATGTGTTGGCCAGTTCAAAGAAGTGCGACTGATCCTTCTTGATCTTCGCCTCCAGTTGCTCCACAGTCAACGAGTTGTGCTGAACGAGAGCTTCAAGTCTGTCGCGTTCCTGCTGCTGCCATGTGACCAGCTCCTGTTGCACATCCTTGAGCAGACCCTCGGACTTGAACTTGTTGAACTCGCTCTTGATCCACGACTCGATCTCATCCACTTTCACCTTGTAGGCGCGCGCAAACTGCTCCAATCGGGCGCGATCATTGATTATGGAGCTCTGGAACTCCTCGATGGTCAACTGATTCTGGGCAATAATGTTGCGCAGATTGGCACTGACTCCCAGTTGCCAATCCTTGATGTGCGTCTCCAGCTGCTGCTGTCCAACCAGCTGCAATCGCTGCAGCTCATCACGCTGCCATTTCTCCAGCTCGTCGACTCCCACACGGTATTTGGCCGCCAGATTCTGGACATAGCTGCGATCCTGGGCCATCTGCTGCTGCAGATCGCTAATGCTGCCACGATGCTCCCTCACCATGGCCTCAAGGCGAGCGCGCTCCGAGCTCTGCCAGGTGCTCAGACGGGTCACCTGCTCATTCTGTTCCTTGATCAAATCTCCGATGCGTGCGACCTCGCCACGCAACCACTGGGTCTGGCTCTGCATGTCACCCTGGTACTTGATCGACAGATCCTTCAGACGCTGCTGATCGGTGCGTATGGAGTTCTGGAGCTGCGCCATCGTCGCATTGTGCTGACGGATCAGCTCATCCAGACGCTGTTGCTCCTGGGCATTATTCGCAATCAGGGAGCTCGAGTCGGGTATGGATGGCACGTAAACGGGTTGACTGGGCTGACTGGGACCAAGTGAGTCGTTGACCTGGTTAAAGTGCACATAGAGACGCTGCAGTTCCTGTTGCTGCCACTGCTTCAGTTGCTCCTGCTGGACACCATATTTGATCGCCTGCTGACGCAACTTTTCGCTATTCTCGCGCTGCCAGCGATCGAATTCCTGGGTCGTCAGGCTATTCTGATGAATCAGCCAGTCGAGGCGTCCGCGCTCCAGACGCTGCCAACTGTTGGCGTCCTGAACCTGCGACTGATACTGACCCAACAGCTCCTTATAGCGCGCCAGCTCACGGCGATGGAATTCCTTCAAATTGGCCATTGTCGTGTGATAACGATGGACCACACCCAGCAGGCGATCCTCCTGCTGAAGCTGCCAGTCCTCCAAGCGCTGTGGCGATGTCAAATACCAAAAGAAGTGTTCACGCTCCTCCCGCTTCCATTGCTCGTCACGTGGCACCGTCGATTGGCCAAAGGGTCGCTGATTATCGTAGACAAGTCGACCGTCCTCCCAACGTTGGTTCGACTCCGATCCATCCACAGAGCTCGTGCCATCCGAGTGCTGTGTGATCGTCTTATTGAAACGTCGCACTGTCACCGTGGAACTTGAGCTGGGCAAGCTCACCTGGTGGGAACTGAAGGTGGGAACTGCGCTAATCTGACCGTAGGAGGGGGCATTGAAGGCTGCACCTCGACTGTCATCGACATTGACAACCGATCTGTAACCCATCACCGTTGGCTCCATTCGCTCCCTAATCCAGTCCTGCAGAGTTGACTTTTGGCTTACCGTCGTTTGGCTACTGGACAGAGGGATCGGATTCTGGGCATAGTAGCCATGGGTGAGCTGGCCAGCATTGTTATCAAATGTATTCGTTATTTTTGTGGCCTCCGTGCAGTTGCGATGCACCACATAGGTCTTGCCGTCGACGACCTTAACCTCCGCCGGATACGCATAGTTCTTCACCTCATCAAAGCCACTCAAGTCGACCGGCTGGAAGGGATTAAGGTCGACAGTATGTTGAACACCTCCACTGGCATATCGCATCAGAACTTCGGCCGCCTTTGCATCGAAGAACGTCGGCTGCACAATATTGTTATAGCTTATGAGTCCCTGACGCATATCATTAACCAGCTGCTGGCTGGTCTGATAGCACAGAGCATCCAACTCGCTGGCACTCTTTCCACTCAGCTGCTGGATATTCGCTGGCAAGACAAACAGAATACAGTTGGTTATATCAAAGTAAAGACTGTTGAGATAGTTTTCATAAACTTAAATATAGGGTATTATCCGATTAAAATTGGTAACCGTAAATGAAATCGTAAAACTTTTTTATTATACCGATACCAGAAAAATATTCATTTAGAAACCGAATCATCCGTAACGGTTAATTTCGGTTACGTCACGCATAAAATTTATTTGTTTTATTAAGGTTTAATTCTGGTTTTCTAGAGTAAATTTGATTTTTATTGTGTATATTGATCTTAATAAAAATATCTTAATTTTTGAAATTTTTTAATATTTGTTTTTGAAATTTACATGTTTTTAACATTCTAAACATTTCAAAACCGAAACATAAAAAAGGCGGTAAGCGTTGCATATCCGATAAACAAAAATTTTTCTAAAACTGATAACCGAAAACCTAAATTCAAAATTAATCGAAACCGTAAATGAAACCGAAATTCGTTTCGGTTTGATACCCTGAGTCAAATATCACCCGAGAAGGGTTTATAAGGAAGACTGTGAAGATACTTTTTCTTCAACTAAATTATAGGGTGTGTCACATAAAAACAAATCTAAGTAAGGATTCAAATATATCACCCTAATTAATATGATTATATCACTGTGGACGGCAGTTTACGCTAGTGAACTAGTGAACTTCGCTAGCACCCCGAAGGGTTTGCTGTTGAGATAATTCTTCTTTAACTAATTATAGAATATTTCACATTCCATGAAAAACAATCAGAGCGACAATATAGTGTCTTAAATGTATCACCCTAATTAATAAGTTTAAAAATAACCTTAAATGTCACCCTAATTGGTAAATTTCTGAGATTAAATTATGAAAACAGAGACAGGGACAGTTACACTTACAAAAATAATACTCAGATTTTAAGAGTGTAGAATAGCTATACTTAATTTTGTTTTTTTTTTTTTTGGTGTAAAACGCAACCGAAAACATCAAATTCAAATAATGATGTCACGTTTCATTTTGAGATCGAGTCGCCTCAAGTTATCTCTTAAATGTATATTAAGCCTATTAAAAAATTTATTCAAAAAATATATATATTCGATTTTATTTGCTGGGACGCTGTTGAACATGGTCATGTTTTTCCACGAATTAATTATATTATCTCCAAGTGAACCGATTAAGGTGTTAGTTTGACCTCAAAATTTTTAACAAAAATTTTGAAACCTTGATTAACCGCATTTGACGTTTAGCTTCGACTGATTAAAACTATCACGATGCTGTGATAGATGACAACGTCCGGTAAAAGTGAAATTAGAAATTTTATTAATTCTAATTGAAATTCTAGTTTTTTTTTTAAATGATCGAATTGGTAGAATTGCAAAAGGAATCGAATTAAAGCGACTTATCAACTAGATAATTCCTTGAGTTAATCTTTATAGAATACTAACTAAAAACTTAATTTTGTACAATTTCTCTTCTAAGTAAATACTTACGACTCCAATTGAAGGAATGTCCTATTTTGTTGTTAGCTCCCGTAGACATCGCATTGTATTCCTGAGTCAAGCGATTGGCGAATTCTCTCACCTCAACTATATGAATTTCGGCCCAGTTGCTGAGCTGGGACGTTGACAGGGCCTGCGATTGTCCGTTACCAAATGAGGACGAGGAACTGGTTCGATAACTGCTTCTGAAGCTGTTGTAGCCCTGGCAACTGGCAAGCAGTGCCAAGAGCAACGCACACACACCCAAAACTCTCATTCCGGGAGTGTGTCGAACTGGAAACGTAGATCAGAAAGAAGAAAAAACTATGTCATTCATAAATACTTAGTAAATGGGTTAATAATTGTAATGTCTTTATTTATAATTATTTGTATGTACGAGTATATATTGAGAACTTTGCTTTGCAAGCTCGACTCAACTCGAAAATCAAAAGTTTTTGGCTGCTTCGAGACGTTGATAAGCGCCTGAAACTGAAATCTAGCTCAATGTATATTATTCGGATTATCACCAAACTGAGGGTCAGCAAAGGTTGGCCAACAGATAATGATAATGCTACTTCTCGCTACTTTTTTAATTTTTTTTTATATAGCGACTGATTTAAATGTTTTTGTAATTTTATTATTTTATTTCTATACGTTTTTTTTTTTTTTTTTTTTTGGCAGCAAATTATAGTCGTATTTTTCATCTTCCATCCGGTTGATAAGTCTTTAATGACAACGTGGTGATTTCATTCAAATAAATCTAAAAAAAAATATTGTTTTTCATCCACCATCCATCAACACCTTGAAGGAAAACAAAAACAACACTGCTCCAATTGGGTCACATTTGTGCTTTGTTCCGAACTTAATTTTATTTCTGGAACAACTAATTTTGGGACCACTGCAGTTTGGCCAGTGTGCAGGCGGTGTCTATTTTTGGATAACTTTATATTTATGTATTTATATTTATTTTGTACTCACTCTCACTTAAGATGTCACTGCGAGCGTTTTAATTACGCTCAATTGTTAAATTAGACACGCGACTAACTAAATAGACTTAAATGTGGTTCACAGGATCGATCTCTTTCCCGTTTCGATTCCGATTCGTTTGGTTCACTTCACTTTCACCGTTGTCGCTTTTAATCGTTACTCTGACCGAACACTAGAACGCTGCGTTGCGTTGCGCTGCCGAACAGCAACTGACAGCCGAGTGCGTAGCGCAAAGCTTTTATTAGAAAATAATCGACAGAGAGAGAGGGTCAAAGAGAGAGCCTCAGAAGAGAGCGCCCTGCCGTTATCAATGGAAACAGCAGCATTTGAACAGATTTTTGAAAAAACAACGAAATTGTTACCAAGAATAACTGAAGATCATATTAAACGTCATAGCCAAAAGGCAATAACCGGTAGTATCGGATTCTTCTAATGAGCTCATAATAATAATTGTGACTCACAAGCCGGTACATTTGACCGCTTTGATTTCGCTGACAACAAATGACAATAGATCAAAAATAAAATAAGTGAGAAATATTAATGAACTCTTTACAAATTTATATATGATCTCATATAAGCTCATGAATTGCACTTACATGACAGGCAGCAGCCGCAATAAACTGTAGAAGGAGGCGCGTCATTTGCGTGGGGGTCACAAGTATCTAAGTATTTTGACAGTGATTCAAAACAATTAAGAAGAAAATAGATACTCGTTCTATTTGCATGTATGCAAATTTTACTGACCTTGCAGATGCTTCAAATTTTGTCAATTCAGTTGAATTGGAAACCGCTAGGGAAAACCATGCAATTTCGAATCCAAAATCCTAGTAAATATTTACTTTTTAATTTAGAACTCGTTCGTTTAATTAATAACCACAAAATTATTAGCAAATTTTCAAAAATGTTCTCAGAGTGATAAACTAAGACATACCCTGCACACAGAACATTGCCATTAATCAAAGCCACAAAATGAGAAAATTTATTTGAAACATTTTAATGAGACATTTGACGGCAATAATTGTCTATAAAAATCAAAATAAATAAATTTAAAATACGACAATAAATACAAGTGTGTTAGTCATTCATATTGAGTGTTCTTAGAAATAAATATGTGGTGTTATTGTTTTACAAACAAATGAATTAGTTAGCAATAGCCGGTTTTTAATTTGGCACAATTTGTCGCGAACTAAAGATCTGTTAGCGCCATCCATTGGCAGCACTAAAAGTCGAAAAGTAAACAGTGTTGTCAATCATTTGAAAAGTGAGCAGCGAGTGGAATGTGAAGGTGTCATTAGTATTCTGAGATCATAAATTAAATGTTATTAATACATTTGGCCAAGAAAATGTTGTTAAGCAACAACAATATACAAATTTTAGTGAATTGTATTTGAAATTCAATATTTGCAATGTACATCGTGAGCCCTATCGTATAAATTAAGGTGACAACCACTAGTAAATGATAAGTGTCAGTTAGTATGCATTTAAAGTTAATATAATATTAATCTGACTGAACCCGCGTTCCTCTTCCGCATTTCCTGCGTCTCTATAGGCGGGTTCCTCTGACCAAAATCTGACAGTGTCATTAATCTGTTCCGATTTTAGAAGACGAATTTGATCAATTTTTGTTTTCAAATCATCAATAAAATCATCTTGAACCATTTAAAACTTATAAAAAATTTGTTTATTGTTACAATGCGCTATATAAACTTTTAAATATGCTAGAATTATGACTATAATCTGTTTGCAAATGTTATAAGCTTTTCCATTTTCAAATATACTAGATTTTCAAACAAGCTAGTCTGGCAACACTGCATAGTATTAATTGGGGAGGAACATGTTCGCTTGTTCATTTGTAAACTTGTTCATTTGTTCGCTCAATCAACGAAATACGTGGTTGATTTGTTTAATAAAACGCCCACAAACAGACTAAAATGTGTTCGCGTTGCAAAGTGTGCAGAATTAATGTAAAGCAGAAACAGGTGCTCAACTAGTGAAAACAATTGGTAAGTGATAAGTTGTAAGAAAGGATAAATAAACACTAAAACGAGGAATGTTATTCACAGGCTATGGCGAAGTGCAAAGGGAACGAGGAAGAGGAAGCACAACAACAGCAACAAAAGGAGCCAAGGATTCAGTTAACATATCGCTTTGCACTCTTCTTCATTGCTGGCAGTTTGGCAGCATTTGCATTTCATGCGCTTGCATCCTCCGGTGGTTCCCTGTTGGGCTGGCGGCTTCAGTTGCGTCAATTGCATCATCTGCCCACGGCGCATTATTTGCAGACGCGCGATGAATTCGCGGTTTATTCGGTGGATGAGCTGAATGCATTTAAGGAGTTTTATGACAAGAGCATAAGTGATAGTGTCGGCTCGAGTTTCTCGGAGGCGGAGCAGACCAATATTAAAGAGGCCATGGGTGCACTGCGTCTGGCCCAAGAGATGTACATGGCTGGCAAGGATGACAAGGCGTTGCGTCTCTTTGAGCACGCCCTCGCATTGGCGCCCAAACATCCAGAGGTTCTGCTGCGCTATGGCGAATTTCTGGAGCACAATCAACGCAACATTGTACTGGCGGATCAGTACTACTTTCAAGCTCTCAGCATCAGTCCCAGCAACTCCGAGGCACTGGCCAACCGTCAACGCACTGCCGATGTTGTACAAACTCTGGACGAGCGCCGCTTGGTGTCGTTGGATGAGAAGCGGGATGCCTTGTCTGCCATCCACGAGGCCAATGCGGCACTGCGTCGCGCCAAGAAGGAAGCCTACTTTCAGCACATCTATCACTCGGTGGGCATTGAGGGCAACACCATGACACTGGCCCAGACCCGATCCGTGCTGGAAACCCGCATGGCCGTCGATGGCAAGTCCATCGATGAGCACAACGAAATTCTAGGCATGGATCTGGCCATGAAATACATTAATGCCAGTCTAGTACAAAAGTATGTATCTCTATTAGAGGTCTGCATGAGTTCACTCAAAATTTGAGTTCACTCAAAATGAATTAATTCGAACGATGTCGAATTGAGTGAGTGTGAGGCACACTTTGAATTGAATTTGTTTGAGTGATGTTGAGTTCTAAAGTGACAGCTCCTTGTAAAAATGAATGCGAATGAACGAATGTGCTATGTATAATTAATGAATATGAAATTAATCAAATCAAAATTCGAAACAAACTCGAATTAACTCAAAACAAAGTAGCAATCTCACTCATTCACTTCGTGTCACTCCGTATGAACGTTGTGAGACTGAGTCTGACACGAACGCACCAACTCAGTCAAAATCGTTCGACATCGCATTCGTCTAATTTCAATTTCTTTCGAACTTGAATGCTTCGAACTTCTTTTTAGCTCATTCATGCAGACCTCTTACGTCTATTCCAATTATCACACATAGATAATGAATCTTATTTTATTGCAGATTGGAAATTACGCTTAAAGACATTCTGGAGCTGCATCGCCGTGTGCTGGGCCATGTCGATCCCATCGAGGGTGGCGAATTCCGACGCAATCAGGTGTATGTGGGTGGCCATGTGCCACCTGGTCCCGGGGACTTGGCAATTCTAATGCAACGCTTCGAGCGTTGGCTGAACTCGGAGCACAGCAACGCGCTGCATCCCGTCAAGTGAGTCTATCAAGTGTCACTCTCTAGATGCCTCTCTCATGGTCTTAATTGGATTCCACAGCTATGCTGCACTTGCCCACTATAAACTTGTGCATATTCATCCCTTTGTCGATGGGAATGGACGCACCTCGCGGCTGCTTATGAACACGCTGCTCATGCGCGCTGGTTATCCGCCCGTCATCATACCCAAACAGCAGCGCAGCAAATATTATCATTTCCTTAAGCTGGCCAACGAGGGAGACATACGGCCCTTTGTCCGTTTCATTGCCGATTGCACGGAAAAGACGCTGGATTTGTATTTGTGGGCCACCAGCGATCTGCCCCAGCAAATACCAATGCTCATCCAAACGGAAAGCGAAGGCGGCGAGCTGGTTAAGCTTCAACCGCACATTGCCCAAAGCGCCTCAGAGTTCTATGAGACAGAGACGGGGTCGGGATTGGATTTGGGCTCCAGTGCACCGCCCTGACACCCAAGTCACTGGTTGCTCAATCTATTTAGAAAATTGTCTATAGTATATTATGTGTGCTAGCATCAAATTCTGTATATTTCTGTGTATATTTCTAATTTATTCAACAACAAAACCGTTTGTCTGACTGTGATCGTATTTAAGTTTAACGATTTAACCAAAAACTGTAAACAACAAAATGCTTTATAGATAGAGCATGATAATAATGTAACGCACAAAATTTAATTAGTAGTCGATAAAATATAATAAATATCATTTATCGAATCAGAGATTTTTAAAAAATTTTGTGTATATATAGATGTATATGCATATGTGTAAATTTATTTTGAAACAGACTATCAACATTTAATAAAAAAACACAATTTTAATTGAAAGCATGTTTTTCTTTTGTCAATCGCTGATAACTTTTCAGTATTTGATATGTCATACAACAGCAGAGCTTTTTATTGTAGAGGTTAATTCGCATCTGATTGTTCCTATGACAGCTATACGATGTAGTAATCCAACTTTGACCAAATTTGGGCAGAATGTAAGAGACAGTCCCAAAAATACTATTCGTGTGTGTGGTTGAGATATCTTAAGAAACAAAGAAGTTTTCATACTAAGCAGTTCCGTGACAATCAGGACAGAAATCAAGTAAAAGCGAATTCAGAGAAAAGCAATTCCGTTACGGAAATTTCTTAGTGCCACAGATATTCGGGTAATTTAGTTTTTTTTAGCATGTTCACCAACTTTTTCTATACTTCTAGAGCTGGCCCCATCTCAGATTAAATTTCCCATGGGTTTGCTTTAAGCGACTCGCTACAAGTATTTACAGTCGAACTTCCCTAACTCGAACTTCCCTAACTCGAACTTTCTCTAACTCGAACAAAATCGAGTGGCAATAGCGTTTACTAAGCAAATTTCATACAATTCTGCTTCCCTAACTCGAACTTCCCTAACTCGAATTTCTCCTTAACTCGAACAAAAATATTGGCACGTGCTTCTGTAAGTCGAATTTTTCGGGGAAATCACCAATAAATTGCGTTTTATTTTTGGTTCCGTTTAATTTTGAAGTTACTGTTTTCTGTTACCAGCTCGTTTGAGTATGTTATAATGATGTACATTAACATATGGTGATCCAATATGATAAAATATTGCATAAACAATTCTAAAGGCTGGTGAAATAGCCTTAGGAAAGACACAGTTTACAAGTGATGATCACTACTATATATGGCCTAGAAGCCCTTTAATTTAGAAAATCAAATAAAAAAAAATAATTATCAGACCCTAATTTCCGATTATTTAAGTTCTGTTTAGCTTGAAGAATAAGAGAAATTTAAAGTTAAAGTATAGTAAGGTAAGAGTAAAAGTAATTTGAAGTGAATGAATTAATGTAACTAATTTCTGATTTTTTTAGTTTTGTTTAAATTTAAAGATAAAAAATTTAACAGCTCGCAGTTTGAATGTATGAGCTTCTAGTAATTAGTAAGTAAAGTAAGTAAGCTTGTAAGCCCAACAAGATAAAAAAAAAATATGTAGTTTCATTTAAAAAACTAAAAAAAAAAAATTCCCTAACTCGAAGTCTCCCTAACTCGAACTTTTTTCTTGGATAATGGTGATTCGAGTTAGGGAAGTTCGACTGTAATATATTTAGCCAACAATAAAACAAATATTAATATTGAATTAATGTAAACATGCAACATTAATAAAAATGTAATTACAATTTTCATAAATCATAAAACAAAAAAAAAACATTTGTCCAACGTGAGATTCGAGCCGCGGACCCATGTTCTACAAGGTCTGCTAAAATAAATAATTTGTAAAATAATTGCTCATGTTGGGAGTCGAACCCGCGACTCCAGAATATTTGCAAGATTGATGGGAATTTAGCACCTTAGGCCACCGGAGTCCATCAGTAGTGGTGGCCAAAGTACAAATATGTTAAGACTTCAGCGATTCTATATTTTGCAGTTAGGAATTGTGCCAACACCCTTTTAAAATTGAATAGCAATGAAAAAACATATACGGATCATATAGTAACAAATTAATTTAATTAAAAAAATATAATAAAAAAAAAAAATTTGTTCGTGCCAGAATTCGAGCCCGAAACCCGAACTCAGAATTTATGCAAAAATCGGACGGGGCGTTGCCAAAATCTAAAAAAACTCGATCTGCGTGCAATAAAGACGAACCCACATACCAAGTTTGGAATCTCTAGCTCGTGTAGTCTCTGAGATCTAGGCGTTCATACAGACGGACATGGCTATATCGACTCGGCTACTGATGCTGATCAAGAATATATATACTTTATGGGGTCTGCCACGCCTCCTTCTGCCTGTGTCGCACATTTTTTTTGTGACAAAGTTAATAGACCACTGTACTTTTTTAAAGTAAAAATCTTTCGAAAATCTGGGAATTTTTCAAATTATTATCTCATACATGATGTTTGTTTGCTGTTATCATTGCTAATGTTTCTGGACGTCATTTCTGTGCAAATGCCCAGATTTTTGCTTATGAGCATGGAACTTTCACATGAGCTGAATTCTGTTATTCAATTTTTACCACATACTTTCTAAAGCCCATTTTGACAGAGATGATAATGGCAAACAAAAAATTAAATTACTTGCGAAGAATATAATTTTAAATTGTCATGGGATTTTTAAAATATGTACGAATGTAGAAAAATAAACTAAAAGTAAGTAATACGTCACATCTTAGAATTAATTATACCCGAAAATTCGCAAATTTCCGTTAGAAATGAATATGATAATACTGATAATTCCCATATGGGTTCGCTTAATAAAAGGTGAAGCTCTGCTTAGACAGAAATGAGTGGTTTCAAATTACTAAAGCTGAGCAGAACTCTCAGTCGAATTAAATAATAATGAAAATCATTTTAGTGGCTCTGTTAATCGCAATCCTCGCAGTGCTGAGGATCAAAGCGGTAAGTTTGTCACTCTAATCAGTTTGAATACTAATTTTAACGTGAACCTCAATGCAGAATCCTTCTCATTCGATGAAGAATAGTGCACCAACTCCACAAATTAAATCTACTTCAGTCTACGAAAATAAAAGTGAATTGAATCCAAACGAGTTAATCGATCCAAAAAAACTGCTGGATAAAAAGTTGGAAAACCATGATGAAAAGTTGAAAGTGACGTCAAGAAAAACCAGAGAGTTGCCAAGTTTTCAGAAAATCGGACTAAAATACTACTATATTGAGCATACGGAAAAGATGGATTGGTTTGATGCTACTTATTTATGTCGTCAGCTGGGTGCAAAAATGGCCAGTCTCAATAGTATGAATGAGTTAAGAGCAATTTGCGAAAGGTTAACCCAAAGGAACTACTGGCTAGACATCAATGATCTGGATGAATCCAATAACCTCAGTGATAACGAACAATGCGTTGAATTGCGAATGACACGAGGAAAATGCGCGATGAACTATAATGAGTGTGCGACCAAATTGAACTTTATTTGTGAGAAGGATCCACTTTACAATATTCAAATTCTATTGTACATGTGAGAAGGATCAACTTGACTAGTTTCGGATATAATTTAGTGTAAATTAAACATATATATTGATATCATATATCGAACAAACATTTATCAACGACATTGTTAGTGACCACTTTGTGGGGTGTGCAGCAACAAAATCAGCAAAAAGCGCCTCGTTTCCGCCAGTGAAAGTACATGTATCTAGCAGATACACACACAGAAACAGAGAGCATCAAAGCAGAGAGAGAGGAAGAGAGAGATTGTGGGAGAGGGGGACAAAGGTTAATAACTACCAGAAGATGATGCATAGCGTTACACGGGCAAGGCGCAGTTGACAGTTGGCTGGCAGACACTGTAGACAGTGTTGGCTAAAAGGAAGCAAGGCAGCTGGCCATGGCTATGTACTTGGTACTCGTATGGACGCCATCGTTCCAATCTTTCGCAGCTGACAGCCATTTTTATGCCCGTTGGCGGCCAAGGTGGAATTTGGCCAAGTCACTTCTTTACCTTCTTTCTTTTTTTTTTAACAAGTAGCAAGTTGAGCACCTTCCGACTGGCTTCAGACTCAGGAGTGTTGCGCTACGGTCGGACAACTAGACAGACAGACAAACTGACAGACAGACGTTTTCATTCTCAAGCAAAGCAGTTGTTGGCCAACCAGCGAAGCGGGCCATGTTGAAGGTAGTTACCAAAACGACGACTGCACTTTGGCTACTTGGCAACTCCCCTTCAATATTTCCTTTTCTATCTCGCTAACTCGCTTACTCCCTTACTCTTGTGTCTCCTTTTTAGATTCAACTTGTAGATTGATAGCATTACCTGCCTCTGGTAGTCTAGCAATGCTTCACATTTCGTATAATTTACATCTTCATTTTCGTATTTTTAGTACTTTTTTTTGGCTCGTTGCTAGGCTCCACTTTTTTATATTTTTTCTCTGCTATTTTTATTATCGCTCCTGGTGCGATTTAAATCAATTTCACACTAAGTACAACCTAAGCAGAAGGCAAAGGCATCGCAATGTAATATGCCAAGAGCAAAGAGTTTACTTTGAATTAGGGAGCAGGAAAACTCAGTTTAAGTTGACCGATGATCTCGAAAATTTACACAAATTTACACACTGCATTTGATATGCTTCTGGAAGTTGGAAACTTTCCTCAAATGCAGCTGCAATTGTGAGGATAATAATGACATTGAAATATAATAAAAGGTTTTCGTCATAATTTTCCTTTGGTGAAAAAATATATTTCTTCGGAGACCCCGTACTTACTATGGAAAAGCAAACACTGCTAAAAATAAAATAATATACATAAGTCGCTACTAGCAAATTGCTTAGCAACTTTTTTGAGTTTACCATTGCAGAATAATAAGTGTTTATTTTATTTCTTTTTTAAATTATTTATATAATATTTGATATTGTATAGCTTAAAAATATTTAAAAGTTATTGGCACTACAAACAATAAAAGTTACTTGACAACTCTAAATTCTAAAATTCGGACGAAAAATGTGACATTATTCTCATGGCATCGAAAAATTTTAGATGAGTTGACTGTGGCACGGAGAAATGAAATGGACGTGAAACTTAAGTGTAAAAGATTTCTGTAGCATAACTTTGAGTCTTGTGAGAACAATGAGAACAATGAACATTGAAATATTATTTTTTAGTAACTGGTATATTTTATGTGGACCTGTTGCTCAGTGGTTAGAGTCGCCGACCTGTCACATAATTAGATCTTGCAGTTTTAATAAGAAACTGGGTTTGATTCCGCCCGTCAATTGTAGTCAAGCATGTGTTTTTAAGTTCTTCTGAATGAAACGCAAAAATATATACGTACTGTCATAAAAAAAAAGTATATTTTATTACTGCACTGGCATTAACTTATCAAGTGCGCAGAAATCGAAATAAGAAAAAAGATTATAAATTTGATTAATATCTTGACCTTAGGTTTATAGGCGAAGTATGAAATCATTTCTCAGAAATGGTTTATTTATTCAGTGCTTGCCAGACATTTCACTTAGTCTTTAGCAACTCGTCTTACGATGGACACTCTCTGGATTTTCGTGGTAATCTTGTGCTGTTTTTCACAGAGGATTGCAGTCGGCAACGGCAACTCTATTAAAGAGCTCCAGGTAATATTAACTTCCTTTTAAATAATGTATTAAATATGAACAAATTCCTTTATTAAAGGGCGTAGTGAGCTTAAGTGACGATGTAAATCATGAAATACAAAGTGGCGAAGACAATTCAAATATGTTGAGGTATGTGTATAAATATATTTTATTATTTTTGTTTAGAAGTATGTATATCGAAATTGTCATCTTCAATCCAGGTGGCGGAGTGGTGAAAGTAATAAGTGTTCGGCAAGCGAAACGGGAGTTCGAGATATGAATCTTGGTCTTGTCGATGCAAATTATTTTAAATTATTTAAAATTTTTAATTTATTTAAATTGTCAGTCTAATGGTAGATATACGCGCAAGTTCGCAAGGGGTCGTGAGTTCGATTTCTGGTTTAGTAAACCAGTTTATTTTGGTTATTTTCATAATTTTAAATTTTAAAAAATTTTTAAAATTTTAATAAGGATAAGTAAGATAATTGCGTGCGTCTTTGGCGTGCCAGGAACTAGGCCCAGGGAATATTACTGTCGAGTGCACTCGACTGTTTCGCTTGTTGATATACGGCTTATCTGCCCCAGACATATAACCATTTACGCAAAGAAAGAGCTACAATTTTTTTCTTCTTCACTTTACATCTAATTTATTATATATAGAATAAATGAGAATCCTCTTTGAATTTGAGCTTATACTTTAAAAACTAATACATGATTATTATTATACGAGTATACATTTTTTTTTCAGATTATACGATTGGGCCTGTCCGACTTACAGTAATTTAAGTGGCATCACAACCATTGAAGTTCCTGGACTGGAACCCTTCGAAGTGCTTTGCAATTCCGATCTAGCCGGTCCTGGTTGGACTGTGATTGCATCGCGGAGTAATGTCTTCCGAAATTGGGCAGAATATAAACGAGGTTTCGGAAATCTGACAGGCGATTTCTTCATCGGATTAGACAAACTGCATGCGATAACCGCATCGCAGCCCCATGAACTTTACATCTACCTCGAGGACTTTGACGGTGACAAACGATTTGCGAGGTACGACGAGGTTCTGATTGGTACCGAAACTGACAAATATGTTATGGCCAAATTGGGCACATATGTGGGAGATATGGGCGATTCCCTGAGAAATCATGCGAATAAGAAATTTTCAACATATGATAGCGATAACGACAACAGTACTGGCAATTGTGCGGTACTGGCCATGGGTGCCTGGTGGTATAACAACTGTACTTTTTCGTAAGTCTACATCGTATTTAAATTAATTACAGTTTACTGATTCAATCTATTCCTATAGCAATCTATTTGGCCTCTACTTAAATGGGACCTATGAAAAGTCTCTGGAGAAAAAAGGCATCTATTGGTATCATTGGCGCGGTAATCTTTACTCATACAAAGTGATGCGCATGATGGTAAAACCAAAATGTTCTTGTTCCCTTTAATGCTAATCAATTGTAATAATTTGCAAACTTACCCACATATGGATTGAATAAAAATAATAATACTAATAATGAGAATATTTACATCACATTTTTCTTAGTAGGAGAATCAAATTCATTAGTGGAATATGATCACTCTTTAGACCAGACTAACATGTTAATTGTTGAAAAACAAAGGTTTGGTTAAAAGGTCACAGTTTTTTATACCCAAAAAAAATAATTTTTTTTTACACAGTGGCGAATGTCAAACTTTTTTTTTATAAAATTGGATCATACTTACCGTAAGCATTCTCATTTAAAAAATTACAAAATATTTGTACTTTTTTAATAAGTACAACAAGTAAATTTATTGCTTAGCGAAGCTGGAATATGTAAATGATCTATGATCAACAAATATTGCACTATTATATCACGCATTATAAGAGGCTATTTGAAGTACAATTTCTGTTTTGAAAAGGAAGTTTCAGATCATGTGTATATATGGATATTTTAAAGGCACTCAGCTGATGAAACTTAATTGTTAGAATTAATATAAAGACTTCTTTTATGCCTTAATGTGCCTTAATAATCTTACAACTTGGCGCGCTGCAGGTAATGCTTATAGGTGACATCACGCCACCAATAAGGACGCTCATAGACACCAGGAGTGGACACAATGGTGCGCTGCAAGTGCTGATAGATCTGTTGAGTAAAGCAGAAATTAAAAATCACAAACAATAAAATGGAATTTAAAAACAAATTTACATTGCCATCACTCATGCCCAGTGGAGAGTTAAGAATAAAATCGGGAGGTGCAATGGCATCCACAATGCCAATTGCCTCGTTCTTCAGCACTGGCAGCAGATCAAGGATGCCCTGCTGATACAGTTCAATGTGTGAACTCTGGCGGAAATATCCGCCCTGATAAAACAACGACGAGTATTTGGTTATCAAATTGGCGCCATAGAATGACAGCAACTTCAGCAGCACCTGCTGCTCAGCTGAGGCAGGCAGCTCGGTTACAAATTTGTAGAACACATAGTAAATTGTGCGCTGCATAAAGTAAAATTAAAGTAAATAAATTAAAGTACTTAAGGCTTAAACAAAAAAAAACGCACCTCCGCATAGATAATTGATAGTTTTTGGGCAGCAAACACCTGAAGATTGTTGCGTGTCTCAAATGCATCTTTTCCAGCAAATTGCAGCTGCTCGAAGCGCTTCACAGTCGCATCCAGTTGCCAAGCAGTTAGCCAATCCAGAGCCTTAAGCAAGTCTATAAAATACAGACTTTAGTTAATTATTTATAAGATTTCTCAGTAGTCATAATCACGCACTGTGCACATCCAGGGCCTGGGCAACGTTAGATTCCTGGGCTTGTGTCTGGAGCACCACGTTCATGTTGTTGAGGAAGGAGACTGTCTGCAATGGCGAAGCATCCACAAAGTTGGCATTGTTGCGACGCAAGTTAACCAGCCAATTGGATGCCTGCTGAATGAGTGTATTATTCTCGCCCTCGTAGGTGCAGTTGGCATCGTTGTCGTTCCTTAGATCACCCAGGCCAGCTGCTCTTAGATAACCATGACCACCGCAAGCTTCACGGCACTCCTGGATGCCATCACGAGCCGCCCAGGTGGTGTAGGGCTTGAGTGCCGATGAAATTGCATGTATTTCCATGCCCACCTTCGACGTATCTTCTCCCGCCAAATTCTTCAGGGTCATATCCATGTTAGCATTGCCAATCCACATGGTTGCCACGCGCATTGCAACTGCGTTGGCCAAGTGCGGCAAAAGGCGATACTGTTGCGACTGATACTCAATCACCGGCCACTCCAGCTTACTGTCAGTCGGTCCGAACTGTCGTCGGCTGGCCGAGTACCGTGTGGCAATGCTGACGGCCTTGCTCAGCGCCACATAGGCGAGGGCCGTAATATTAACACGCCCAGCGGACAGAGCACCCAGGGAAGCCCCCAGACGTTTGCGCGCATCCTTAATGGTGGTATTGTAATTACCCTGGGCATCAATGTCGCCCGTCTTGGACAACAGATTGGCTTTCGGAATGCGATAATTGTTGAACATCACAAAGCTGCAACGGACAAGTTTTTATTATAATTAAAACCGGGAACAGAAACGATTGTAATTTTCAAAATATAAATTATTAAATAAAAGTTATTTGTTGAATTTTATCAAGAAAATGAAATGAAAACTCTTATTTTTCGATCTAAATAAAAAAATTATAAAATAGTATTTAAATTTAAAGTTTTATTTAAAAATTATAATTTACGTCTTATTTTCAACAATTTTGATCAGTTTTTTTTTTATCAAAAATAAAATAAATAAAATTATTCAAAAATAATGATTATTATTAAAGAAAAAATCAAAAATAAAAATATAATCATTAAAATGTAATATTTTTAATATAACTTATAATGATTATTTGCAGTCCCTAATTAAACCAAAACAAATGTTTTCTGTATTCACATACCCATTGTCAATGCCATTGAGACCAATTTTCTCGCCCAAATCGCCAACGGTGACACCAGGAAAAGCCAGCAGTGTGCGCTCATCACGAATTGGCACCAGGAATGCATTCAGGCCCTGATGCTTGTCATCCGGCACATATAGCTGGGCATAGACAATGGCATGGGTGCAAGTCTTGCCGAGATTACCCACCCAACACTTGGCGGCCTCAAAGTCTGGTGTATGTATGATAAACTCCTGCGTTTTGTTATCATACTTGGCTGTGGTGCGCATACCTGGAATTAATAAGGAATAGAAAACAATTAATAATCAAATTAAATTAATTAAAAAATATTAAATAGTACCATTTGCATTTGTGCCATGGGATATCTCGGTTAGAGCAAATGCACCCAATATACGATCGTCGGATATCTTGGCCACATATTTGCCCAGACGCTCCGAGCCATTTGAGACCAATGTGCTGGGAAACATGCCATTGGAAAGTGAAAACTTGACCGAAAAACTAAAGTCATAGCTGAAGATGGCCTGGCTGAAGGCTAATATCAAATAGGGCGTTGCGAGAAACTAAAAATAATAGAGTAGAAATGTTAGGCAAGCTAATGATTAAATCTTAATTAAAATTGCCTCACCTGGTCGATGTCAAAGAATTTCTGTTCCCAAAGCAAATGATGACGCTTGTTGGCCAACTCTCGGGTACGCTCTAGACTTGGTGCTTCCGGTTCGCGCTGGAAATCTGGATGTTTTTCCATCCATTGCCAAACTTTGTGCTGAGGATGTTTGTTCAGGAAGTGCAAAAATTGATTAGATTAAGTTTAGATAAGAGCGTATATTTTTGCAATCCTAGAGTTTAAGATAGGCAAACACGTAATCAATAAAACACCTGCCTAAACTGAAGAGGTTTTAAGATTTTTATCAATTGATAAAGTAATCTAAAATCTAATCAAATATTCAAAAAATAAAAAATGTCTAGTTTTATATTGCAAAAAAAAAATAAAATAGTGGGTAGGGCTACATTTGAGCGTACTAGACTATGGGAGACCCTGTACTTAAAATAGAAAAAGGCGAAATGTAAAATTGTGGCATAGTAGAATTTTTTGTTGCACATCGAAATTTTAAACGTTTTTTGGAGGTTGATCGAGTTAAAAAATCCTATCTTGAACTATGCATCAATAAATACAATAAATTGAATTACGCCTTTGGAAAGTAAAAAAGTAACACCTTTCTCACAGTATATTACACTGCAATTACGGAAAAATATTGAGTGTGTTATATGTAAATATATAGGGATTTTTACAGTTTTTTGAAACTTTACAGAACTTTGCACTTAAGATAATAAGTTAAATTCACTTTTGGTATGCAGTTTTAAAAAACATTATTAAAATCAAGTAATATTTAACTGAGCTATTCAACTTTTTAGAAAAACAGTCATGGAAAAATATAATAAAATTTCAATGTACACCAAAAAATTCTAGGATGCCAAAAAAATTTATTTATTTACATACGCTACGTCCCATCCCAGAAGTTTTGATTTGATATTTTCTTGTAGCACCGTGTTATTTATGAAAATAATGTACAAATAGCAATTTTAATGTTTAATTAAAATTTAAAGCAAACCGAGAAAAAAATTAATTTCACGATCGATTTAAATATAGATAGGTGTATATATACTAAAGTCTGAATCTGTCCTAAAAATGTTTTCCTATAAATACGAAAGTTATTCAAAAGAAACTATTTGCATTACCATATTAACAAAATCTATAGACCCTCTATATCCTTATTAGATACAGGGTCAAATTAATAATTGAGGAGATATGAATTAAATGAACAGGTTCTTTTTTTACACATATACATTACATTGATTGAACTTTGTACACAGGGCTTAAAGCTCTGTTTGATTAATCCGATAAAGCACTTTAATTGCGGACAATTAAATGAGTGTGTGTCACAATTACCTTTAGACGTATGTGCTCTTCACCCTCGAGCAGCACATTGAGGCGTTTGTAACAGAAACTCGCCTTATCGCGATACTCGTCCAAAGGTCCACTGCGAAAGCCGGGAAAGATCTTTTTGTCCTCGTATATGTCTGTTACCTCGTCATTCGTCTCCTGCTTACTGTAATAATCCACAACGGAATTAAGTATATTGTTCAAGCTAGTCCCATTAGCGGCACTTTCAACTTGTGTTGTTGCCATTGCAATTACACACAAACAACTAAATTGCAATGTAGATTCGTTCAGAATAAGTTCAAAAGAACGGCTCACTTAAGTGAGCGACTGAACTTATTTAACAAATTGAACTAAATATCACAGCTCAAATTGCAAGTACGGTAAAATAAACTACTCACTTGGCAACTCGCAATGCAACCATAATTTCGGTCTCTGTTTGTTGACTGTTTGTGATGTGTTAACGGTCAGCGATACGCTTAAACTGTTTCCAAATTCAATTGACTTAAGCTATTTACAATAGTTTGGCGACGCAGCTGCTTATCCGTTCTTAAGACGATAAAAGTAATAACTCCCGTTGGCAATAGAGATTCGTTGTTGTCGTCGCGTACACCAAAACCCAATACATACACTCAACCGCAACTGATAAGACGCTTGATAAGACGTTTGAATTGACCAAGATTATGCTTTTCTTGAATTGCCTGTATGTTTAACTATGTCAGGAATAATTGTTTATTTTTAGTCCAAAAACAAAAATCGATGGGCCAATAAATCAGCTGTTGATTCGTGGGTGTAGTGTTGTAAAGTGTGACAATTTCCACACTACACAAGGTCACACTGGCAGTTGGTAATTCAAATTTTAAAAAATTATTTACAAAAAAATCGGAAAGTTATATATGTATACTTAGAGTATTTACCATGGCACCAAAACGCATATTGAAATGTTTATCGCTTGAAGAAAAATTCAATCTTATTAAAGAAATCGAAAGTGGTTCAAAAAAGAAGATAGTGGCTGAGAAATATGGTATCTCAGCGAGTACTATGTCCTCCGTATTAAAAAAGAGAGAATTCATTATGAAGTCACTTGAATCGGGAACTTCGTCTGGATGCAGCAAAAGAACGAAAAGGCCAAAATTTGAAAATATCGACAAGGCAGTCCTCGATTGGTTTGCAGCAGCTAGAAATCAAAACATGCCCATAACTGATGTCATATTAAAGCAGAAAGCAATGGAGTTTGCGAAGCGATTTGGAGATGATAACTTTAAGGCCAGCACAGGTTGGCTTCATAAATGGAAGCAGAGGTATGAAGCAAAGCTTTAAACCAGCGGTGGGCACGCAATGGCTCTGAGAGCCAGCGGCTGCTAACGAATTCAGATTTCGTGCCCACCGCTGCTTTAAACTGATGAAATCTTAGACTAACGTGTTTTTTTTAGGCATGATGTGAGTCATAGAAGGACACGCATTCCTTCAGATGACGACTTTATTGAGCACTATAGCTCCGAGTTTATGGAAACGATTCTAATCGAAGGGGAAAGTGATGACGAAGGCTCAATGGAGGATATTATTCGTCAACCGTCCATGAACGAGGTAGAAGGCGCCTTTAAGACCTTGGCGCATTATTTACAAACGAGTAGCACTACAACTGACGATCACTACAAGGCCTTGGACAAACTGGAATCTTTTTATATTGAAAATAACAAACAAAATAAATAAATGTCAGTAAATTAATTTAAGAGTACGCAATTTGAAATGTATACATGAATGCATACCTGTTAAGTGATGATTATTAATCATTGTTATTAGTAATTAGATTATTTCTGTTTAAACGTCGAACTAATGATTAAATTACGATTATTTTTGGGTTTACCCTATTCTTTAATGATTACGATTACAAAAAATCAGAAATAATCTAAAATTATTACAATTATTCAAAAATAATCCTTTTAAGTATCGGATTATTTTTGATTTGTTTTTTTTTTTTTTTTGTATTATTTTTGATTATTTAGTAAAAATGAAATTATTTTGAGCAAAACAGTTTATAACAAAAATGCTTCTTTTTTCTTTAATAACTCGGAAGATATTTGGTCTAATCATAGAATTTTGAAGAAACCATTAATTGCGTTCAATTCGCCTCAATTTTTTAAAATAAATATTTTGATGCAGATTACGATTATTTCCAAAAATAATTTAATTGATTAGTAATTCTAATCGAAATTTAACAGGTTTGCTTTAGTGTATGAAATTGTATTTTCATTTAACAATGTAATAATTAAAACTTTTTCTTTGGAAAATGTTGATTTGAAGCTCAACTGTATTTAGAGTAGAATTCGTTAACAGGTTTCCAGAGATTGTATTTTCGTTATATTCCCAAGCCTCCAAGTTCAAGGATCCGCGCAACAATAATTTCACTTGTGAATAACCGTTTAAGATTTGACATGTACTGCATTTTTATTTGAACTTACACAATTAGGTAACATGCACGGCATTTGCTTGGCTATTTAATTAATTCAAAACTTTATATTGTGGTATCTAATATTGATTATCATTATCATGCGCTTATTACTAAATATTTAACTTTAATTTCTTGCAGCAATAATTTCGTAGTCTAAACAGAATTTCTATTGATATTGTACTTAAGTTTGCTTTATGATTCTGTTTTTATCTATTAAAATTGTAATTTAAACCATTGCAAAATCTTAAAGGTTATGTGTGTGTGATTTCGACCCCGGAATTAAACTAATTAGGTAACATGTAGTCATTGATTAGATATTGGTAAATCTCATTGTTTGATTTCTAGCATTGTTTCTGGCATTGATTCGATTTAGTTTATAAAAAGCCATATAAAATTAGCTGCGCTACAAATATTATAATTTTTATAATATACGTATAATGATTTTTATGTATAGATATATAGGCTGCTATATATAATATTACTTGCTAAAATGGACTAATTGACGCATTGAAATGAATGTGAATATTGCGTGATATTTGAATTTCAATCTTCTTCTGATACAACCATATATATATATTTTTATATGTATGTTCAAATACGTATTTATATTGGTGTATCTATGTTAAAAGTCCTAATTAACAAATTTCGTTTCACTTTTGGCTTAATATTGTTATAAATATATATTGATGAATTATTAAAACAGGGACAAATCAAACGGCAAAATGGTGCTAATTAAATACAATTAAAAGCAAACTAAAACTAAACTAAACTGAACTATATTAGATTAAACGAGATTGCAAATTTGGTAGGCTTAAAAAAATATATCCGGCGTATCGAATAGATTCAAGCTCTTCTCCATTAGTGTACCCGACAGTAGATCCAACTCAACCTGCTCCTCATTCACGCCAAGAGCACAGGGCAACGTTGTCGCCTTGGTGTCAACGCCACTCTGGCCATTCTGCTCATATCATCGACTCTGACAGGAGCTAGCCGCCGATGAATTCGATGAGAATGCCGACTGCAGGCTGGTCATGGATCCTTTGTAGTTGGCCGAACTGAGAACTTCGTAAAACAGATTCAATTGGGCACCCGATGGACTAAACCAATGCATTAGGTAGCTATCATTGTGATGCATTACGTGCGATCCCTGCACGCTCTCCTTGTGCCGACAAATGAGAGTTGGTTCCTCGCGGAAATAATTAACACCCTCAGCAAAGTCCTGTAGATCAAAATATGAAACGGCCGCATCTGTGGAGCATATGAAATTGTATTTAATTCAATTGAATTATTTGATAATTGGATAAACTTGACGCACCATGCTTGTCGGGCAACTCTTCCGTGACGCGGTAGAGTGTAAAGTGTAAATCGTTGCGCATTACGTCAAAGTCCCAGGTGAGCACACTCTTTGGATCCGAATTGCGTATGAGCAGTTCATGGGTGAAGCCCGCTTTGAGCTCGACGGTCTTGTAGAGATTCCTGTGATCATGCTGATGGGCGGCAGACAAACGTTTCGTCTCACTGGATGCATCACCCGCCGAGGCCGAGGCCGATGCCGAGGCCAAAGCAACACGAGACGCAACCGGCGTGTCATCATCATGATCCTCCAGTGAGTTCATTTTGTACAGCGTCTTTGGCACAAGGCCACCTTCATGGATCATCGTCTATTGTTACAAAAATGGAAGGCACAACATTTAGTAAGCATAATCGATAAGTGGATTGAGTGTTTTGGTGTTTGCTTGGCTAAGCTTTTGTTTCATGACAAGGTACACAAAGTGTGACAAGAACACACGGACAGCAGGGCAGCAAAAAAACGCATATATATGTATATTTATATTTATGGACTTGACATTGTTCGCAATACAAAGGCATTTGACAGAAGAACAACGTGTATCAATAACAATACAAAAATTCAAAAAAAAAAAAAATAAACAGGAAAAGTAACAAAACAAACAGCACTTTTTATGGATAATGTTGTTGTGAGTAGTTTGGATGAGGGATTAGAGATTTGAAGCAGCTTACACAATCGCATTGAGCTAAATAACAATGCGTTAAGTATATTTGATTAACTTGTTCCACATGCGATAAATGCGTCTAAGGATCGCCCAAAAAATGTTCAAGGGATTGGATAAACAAGTTTACAAAAATAACAATAAAATATTTGATTTCTTTTCTTGTTTTGTTTGAAGTTTAAATTAGAAATAACGTTACCTTGCAAGGACCACCTAGAAAGTCTGGCACAATTTCCTCATCTATATATTGGGCGAGTCCATCCTTCATGTGCTCACAATCTGGGCCATAGAAAAGGAACTTGGAGCGCGTATGTTCGTCTATAAATAATGATCATAATAAAAAAAACAAGCATACATCAATTTAAAACATTAAAAGTTATATTATTTTCTTAGTTTAACTGCTTTACACTGCAGAAATGAAATGAAAGCATATTCGAACTGTCGCATCGTTACTGTTATCAAGGTAAAGAGAGCAACGCATTAGTAGCAGTGTATGATAAAAGTCTAGCGCTGTGCGGAATAAAAAGCCGTTGTGAGAGCACAAGCTGTCGAAAGTGCTATTTATAGAACACACGTATTCTCTCACTATACGTGAGTATTATGAGTTTTTATCCCGTAGGATAGGCTTTTGGCATCCAGTGACCCTAACTATTTTTGTAAATTTCTTAAAACTTAAAAAAAAAATTCAAAAATCTGATCTATTTTTTCATTTTTAAATAAAAACATATACATTTTAATATTATCTTTAGTCTTTTTAATAAAAACAAGATCTAGAGCTATATATTTTTTGATTATTTTAACTCGATTTCTTAACTTTTCTTACTATTTATAAAATCTTACTTAATATGGGTGTTTAATGAGTTTATTATTATTTTGAAAGTCGAGCTTAAATAGTATTATAAATATTAGTTTGTAACAATAAATATAAAGTTTATATAATTGTTACTTTATTAAGAACCGAGTCTTTAATTTAAGAAATTTGTTAAGCTCAAGTTGTGGTTTATATTAAGGGTTCCATTTTGAAATACAACTTACCAATAAAAGCGCTGACAATTGTCCAGGCAATGGGAAATACACGAGGAGCACGCACGACCAGGACACGGCCCATGGTTTCCGGATAGTTGCGTTCCACGGTCTCGGTGATGTAGAGCAATGCCTTGATGCCAGGACGCCATAGATGACGCATCGAGAGACCTTCGAGATCGACCAGCAGTGACCAATTGAGCACGGGCTTATCCAAACGCTCGGCGGATTCATTAATCTTCTGTATGCCCTCCTCGCAAATGTGCAGAGCCTGTGAAAGTGAAACAAGAATTGAATTATGGAGTACAGTAGTGTTCAATTAAGTTAGTTAACCAACCAAGCGCAGCAGATCCTCCATGCCCAAGGACTTGAGCAGACCCTTGACATCCATGTGACCCAGTCGCAGTATATAAATGGGTCGACCATCCTTGTCGTGATGATGCCAACCGCCTGGGAAGTGTTCAATCACAACGGATGGCTTGCTGTATTCCTGGAGCAGATTATCGATGCGATGCTCACGACGCCATTTGAGGGAATCACAGAGCATGGCATGGGCCTGGCTAACATGCCAGTCGCGTGCTGACAAGAAACGCAAGATGGTCTGATAACTGGGCATGCGCTCCAGATCATCGACACCATCGAGCATTTTTCGCAGCTCCAACAGTTTGGATTCCTGCATCGGCGACAATTGTCCCAAATTGCGTGCTATAAAATCACCATCGAGCAGTATATCATGATTTTCACCACTGATTGGCGATTTGGGGCCATTCAATGGCGGCACCCATCGTTCCACATGCTCAATTCCCTCCTCCTTTAGCTGACGGATGAAGAACTCAATGATCTCCTTACCCTTGAGCGTTGTTTGTGTGTATTGCTTCATGCCCATCTTCTCCATGGAATGCTCAAAGCCAAAAAAGTTTTTAATATCCAGTGTTGCGGTCTGATCAAAGCATGTCCATTCCGAATTATCCGGATGCGCATAATAGCGACAACGCTCAAAGATCTCGATGCGGGACGAGAAGCTCTCGTTGACTGCCTCAATGCTCAGTGTGCGATTTGTCATGTCCAGATAATTGGTCTGCAGAAAGAATACAAAATCTACGCCAATCAATTTCTTAAAGATGTAGGGTGCATCCACGGCCAGCTTGCAACGTCGACTTGTATTCCTTTTGGCCCCATTCTCCAGGCACTCGTCCTTGATCACCTGACAGTCCAGCACTATGGGCATTTGGGGGCATGTGGGAAACCGACGCTCGTAGGCCTAATGATGAACAAATAATTTAGATTAATTACACTGCAAGCACATGAACAGTATATACATACTGATGCCCTTGAACAGGCGCCAATTTATGACATGAACTTGGCCAAAGGCCATGGTCGTCAGAGACACAGACACATAGATACAGATACAGATTCGGATAAAGATACAGATACAGATACAAGTATTTATGACGCGACAGACATTTGCCAAACTGAATGCCAATTTGCAAAAACATCTGCTTTTCTTTTATTTGTCTTCATTATTGCCAAGATATATTAAACCAGCTTAAGAAAAAACCCATTGAGAACCTTTTCCAACTCAAGTTAAGCAGCGAATTATAAATACAGACTGATTGAAGGAATGAAATTTCTAGGAAACTTCTGGGAAATACTTGTATAATCAATAAACAGAGAGAAAAGAAATAAAATATAAATGCATTTCATATACAATTCATTTTGAAAAAGTTGTAAAGTAGTCACTATAATTATGATAAATAATTATAATAAATATTAAATTTAAGATAAACTTAATCTGCGTAGGATATACACTATATAATATAAGCGTGCATATTTTTTATAATATTCTTATAATTATAGCTTTTTCTGTAAATTAAAAATTCATATGAATCTATATATATAAAATTCTTTGTCCTGACTGACTGACTGACTGACTGACTCACTCACTGACTGAGAATCAACGTGCAGCCCAAACGGTAAAAGATACAAAGCTGAAATTTGCACACAACATAATTTCATCGTGCAATAAGACGGGGTTTTGCGAAATTCGACCTGTAAGTGGGTCAAAATCAAGGTCAAAGGTCACAGAATTGCTTAGTATGAAAAACTTTTTTGTTTCTTAAGATATCTCAACCAAACTCACAGAGTGTATGCTTGAGACTGTCTCTTACATCCTGACCAAATTTGGTCAAAGTCGGATGACTATATCATATAGCTGTCATAGGAACAATCGGATGCAAAATAACCTTTAGTATGAAAAACTTTTTCGTTTCTTAAGACATCTCTACCAAACTTACAGATTGTATGTTTTGGACTGTCCTTTACATTCTGGCCAAATTTGGTCAAAGTTGGATGACTATATCATATAGCTGCCATAGGAACAATCGAATGAAAATAACCTTTAGTATGAAGAACTTTTTTGTTTCTTAAGGTATCTCAACCAAACTCACCGATTATATGTTTGGGACTGTCTTTTACAAATTTTTTTTAGAACCAAAATTATTTTTTTAGAACCAAAAACTCTGTTGTTCTAACAAAACTCATAGATTGACTCTTCTTGCTAAATTTTGACATTTTTCCCAAATTTAGCTTCTTCCCGCCAAATTTAGCTTTTTCCCGATAAACTTTGGCTTTTCCCGATAAATCTGGATTTTTCCCGCTGAATCGATTAATCCGTCTTTAACCTAAGTCCAATTACCGAGGAAAAACATTAAAACACTAAAGTTAAATATTTACGTTTTTCGTCAAAAAATGCTATATTATATAAATTTGTTAAAACGGACTACTAAAGATGTTCTTTTTAATTTTGCGAGCGCAGCGAGCTGGGGGTTGGCGAGCGAAGCGAGCAGTTTTATTTTGTTAAACCGGACAACAAAAGAAATTGTTTTCAATTTTGCGAGCGAAGCGAGCGGGGGTTGGCGAGCGAAGCGAGCAGGGGGCGGAGCCCCTAGTATTATATAAATTTGTTAAACCGGACTACTTAAGATGTTCTTTTTAATTTTGCGAGCGCAGCGAGCTGGGGGTTGGCGAACGAAGCGAGCAGGGGGCGGAGCCCCCTAGTAGAATATAAACATTTAAAATAGAATTCCATATTAAGAATTTTAAATAAACTTGTACAGATTTCAACATAACGAATTCATTCCAAGCATTTGTTTGGTTCGAAAAATGTTATAACTTAAAGATCTAAATAATCTTCTTCAGATTTGGCAAGAGCCATCATAAAACAAACTCATCTGTTGCATTTTTTTGGTTCATGCTTTATGATTATTGCCCAATTCTGAGCTCATTATCTCTTTGGAAAAGGCGTAAACAAATGCGGGAAAAACACTAAAGAAATGCGGCTGCAATATATCAGCATATGGTCATAAATAATTCCGAGAGGTGTTTAACAATTAATTTTCATATGTTGCGTGCGCCCAGAAAATTCTCACGTTGCGACTGTATTGATTTTTTATGGGCATTTTAAAATGTTTATACTTGAAGGAAACACTGAGTAGGGGGCACTAGTTTATTTATTTAAGGCAGCAGTAAGAGTCTTCATGTATACATTTTTGAAATACCAGCATGCTTGCCGCAGGGACAAGGACACGAACCTTCAAAATCGTGTAAGGCAAGGACTTTGGAATTTTAGTTTTCCTCGCACACGCTACGAACTAATTAAAGCAGCCGTAATAAATATTTAAAATGTTCTAGATGGGAGATGGCACGTTTTGTCATTTGTCTGGGAAAAAGGCCAGCATGCAGACAACTTGTTGTCGCCTAAGCCAATATATTACTTATTAAGTTCAATTACTTAAAGGTCGGAGCGTGTGAACAGCCACTTGGGTTGTACCCAACAGAAGACTCAGCTGAACTATTTATGAGCAAACAAAATCCAGCAGCCGCATAAAGCACTCGAGTGAATGGCAGATTTATGACCCTGGACATGAAATCTGTTGCCACTATTCTTGTGAACTGTGTTCGTAGCTCATATAAAATGCTAATTGCCCATTACTTTGTTGGTTTGCTGACTAAACGATACTCCAGTAACTTCCATTTCCATATAGAACCGTCCATTGTTTGGCTGTACACATATAGAAAACTGTGCAAATTCTCTGGCACATGTGACGTATACATAATAACACTTCTGACGGATTCCATTGACTGCTCTTACTGAGACACACACACACATATATACGTATACAATACAAATGGAAATTGATGATGACCTTGAGAATTGCATTTACCCCAATGCCTTCGGGCTGTTGCGTCAATACAACACCAGCAAACACAACCACAACGACAACTACAACAAAAACAAACGCGTGCAATCCCTCACAATATTTTCTAAAAATAACTGACATTTAAAACATCTCTTTCGTTTGTTAATTGTGTTTCCATCAACTGCTTTGGACACAAAAAGTTCCATTATGTTTTGCTAGCAATCTTTTTATGATCTTCTATATCATTCTTTATGATAATCATAAATTTATGAGTGATTTGATGGCCCTTACTTGGTTTATATTAGAGATCTTTATAACTCTTAAAATATAAATTATAAAATAACAAAATTTTGACAATTATAAAAAAATTATATATATTAATTGTGTGTTATTAAAATGCTTTTGACACAACAACAATCTAAACTGTATTTTTATGATAAAAATAGTGTGCATCTTAATGAGAGAATTAATAGTCGTTAACTTAGGACCGTTTTAGTTTTTAAAACATAAATTTCTATAAAATTCTATTTTAAAATTCTATTTTTTTTACACTTAAATAGATAAAGTCAGATAGAATAATATATTTATTCTTAATTAAATATTAAAGCAATGTTTAATAAACTCTGGTGCAAAACTATAGCCGCACCCAGATTTTTCAGTGTACGGATAGAAAGAGTGGAGCTAGAGAAAAGATTTTACTACCATTTGAAAGAGCGTTAGAAATGAAAGAAAATAGATGAAAAACATCGACACTTTCCATTCAAAAATTAACCGTTATGTTGCATTTTCGTTTTGGGCAAGGTGCAAAACTATAGCCGCACTAGCTGATATCTTGTTCTTTTTTTTGGCTACCGCCGTTTTTTTTGCTCAAACTTGGTTGAGTAACTATTTCAGACAAACTAATAAATATTCCAAGTGACCAGTGCTTTCGGATGTCGGGATAGGTCTAAGTTCTGGCGCCCAAAAGTGAGAAATGCTAATTTTGAGAAATTGACAGAAATATTGGTCTCTCCGACAAAGTAGTTGGAAATATTTGATAAAATGTGAATGAATATGGCACAGAGAAATCCGGAGGATGTAAAACAAGCAAAACCAAACTCAAAAACCGAACATTATTGCTTTCAAGCCCAGAACGCATCTCACGGTTGACGTGTATTGATGCGTTGTCCAGTTGAAAAATTAACTTTTCACGTCTTTGACAGAGAAGAAAGGACAATACGTCCATTTTCAATATATCCACGTAGTCCCTGGAGTTCATTAGAATGATTGGAAATGCCAGTAACAAGCATCCAGACTCGCAGAACGCATCCCAAACCATCACAGATCATCCTCCAAAATTTCACGTAGGAAGGAACAAGAGTTCTTCCTTAAATCCCTCCAATAGTGCAAAACCCATCATGACTATCCAAATTAAACCTTTTCTTATTCGATAAAGTGATCTTGGAAGATAAATTAATATTTGCATTGCTTTGTAGAAAATTTAAATTCTTGACCAGCTTGTTGCAATGTTAGTTGTTGCGAATTTCATCAGGGACTCTTTATGGCGGTCCAGTAACCTTAAAGACACCTTTAATATTTGTCGCACTATGGTTTCCGATTTTTTTAAAGCCCGTACAACGGTCCAGAGGGCCACTTATAGGCCACATTCAGCCACTAACTCATTAGCGGTCTTTAATGAATTGCTTGCAGCACTCAATTATCGCCGCTGTCAATGAAAACCTATCTTCAAAATACATCCTCCGGGTTTCTCTGTGCCATATTCATTCACATTTTATCAAATATTTCCAACTACTTTGTCGGAGAGACCAATATTTCTGTCAATTCCTCAAAATTAGCATTTCTCACTTTTGGGCGCCAGAACTTAGACCTATCCCGACATCCGAAAGCACTGGTCACTTGGAATATTTATTAGTTTGTCTGAAATAGTTACTCAACCAAGTTTGAGCAAAAAAAATCGGCGGTAGCCAAAAAAATAACAAGATATCAACTAGTGCGGCTATAGTTTTGCACCTTGCCCAAAACGAAAATGCAACATAACGGTTAATTTTTGAATGGAAAGTGTCGATGTTTTTCATCTATTTTCTTTCACTTCTAACGCTCTTTCAAATGGTAGAAAAATCTTTTCTCTAGCTCCACTCTTTCTATCCGTACCCTGAAAAATCTGGGTGCGGCTATAGTTTTGCACCAGAGTTTATATTTAATATTTACAATATACACACCAAGTTTCATCACTATTAGACTATTATAAATTATAATAATCATTTTCTATGTTAGAGAAAATCTACTCATTCATTTATATTTCCACCAACTCAAAAGATAAATTCATAAAGTTAAGATGCAAAACTGTGCTTACTTATCTCTCAAGACAGTTGAAGCACAGTTTGAACTGTGGACTCAAGTTTCATTGACATTATTTCCGGTTTAAAACGTTGGCTATATTATCAAAATATATTATTTGCATAATGAATCATAGTTTCATAATTGATATATGGTATACAATTACACTTCCTAAAGCTTCAAGTATGAAATTTGATTACCAAATGGCCTCTAACATAATTTTATCTAAGGTTCTAAGTTTTCTAAAAAACAAACAAACTTTGGGCAAGGGATTCTCCGTTTCTATCAATCAAATTGACAACATGGGGCACAAAACGTGACTAGGGGAATATAGAAAACTAAAGCGATTATTTTTACTGTTAAGCCAATTAGTTAGACTTACTTTAGATAAAAGCGAATGTGTATGTGTTTGAAATTTGTTGTTTTTGTTTTTAAGTCAATGACATTTGGCTTGCAACTTTTGTACTCAATTGCAAAACTAAGCAAATTAATTCCAGTGATAGTAATAAATGAATTTGTTTACTGTCGCGCATCGCTCAATTAATTGCCGGCGCAATCAATTTACGTGCAAAATTTAATTAGGTCTACCTTCATACACATACATACATTTGTACATACATTGATAAGAATGAAATATTTTGTCTACCTTTTTTGCATACACGTTATCAGAAAGTAAACCCAATTAGTGGATAGCTCGCCATGACCCAACGTAATCTTATCAGCTATCTGTTGAGCTATACCCTTACTAAAGCTTCTGCTATTTAGTCATTGAGTTGGTCAAAAGATGAAACTGAATTGATCCAACTCAGCTCTTGTGTTAGAAAATTTTAATTTTGCTTTAATTTTTTTTTTATTAAATATTTTTTTTATTTTGATTATTATTTCTGAATTATATGCAGAAAAAAAGTTTTTTTTTAATAATATTTCATTTTAACTATTTAAAAATTGATAACTGATTTGTTGTCCCACTTTTTGACTTCCAAATGAAATATTGAAACAATATAATTATTTATATATAATTAAGACTGTAAGTAAAGTTCAAGGTCATATTTTTTCGAGTCTGGTTTGTGTTTTAAATTTGTGATAATATCTTCTTCGAGATGAGATCATAACTCAAACTACAGTTTAACATGGGATTATTTTGACTAAAACAAAATATATTACAGTTGAACTTCCATAACTCGAACTTCTATAACTCGAACTTCTCTCTAACTCGAACTAGATGAGTGGCAGTAAATTTAATAAACCTTAGAAAAAGCTCTCTATAAGTCGAATATCTCTATAACTCGAAACTTTTCTTAGGATAATGGTGATTCGAGTTAGGGAAGTTCGACTGTATTTGCAAAAATCATTGAAAAAATAGAACAAGAAAAAAAATCTAACTTTGGAGATGCTTCCCGTTATATTTGTATGCACACTTATCCTCAATTTCCCTTTAAAAAGGAATTCCAGCTAAATGATAAATTGCAAAAATTCCCCAAAGATATTAGACAGACCTTATATCATGTTGCTGTCATAGCTGTCAGTAAGGGCATTTAATATTTTGCATACAAAAGATAAGCTCTAATTTTACTGTATTGTCAGTTTTGTTTTTGTCATGTGTTATGTCTAGCTCTCGCACTCGTACTCGCACTCGCTCCCTCTCCCTTTCTGTCTACCTTTGTTGATTGCTTTTTATTGTATACAATTGCCCATAATCGCTCATTTCCTGTCACTGTCTGTCTTTATAAGGCGCATCTGGTATGCAAAACACGAACTGGGCAGCTGACCGTCTTTCTGTGCACCCTTCACTCCCTTTACCCCACCCCACCCCAGCCACAATTGGGATGCTTTCCATTCATGACATTACATACGCGGGTTCTTCAATTGCGGGAGCAAAGAGAACAAGCAAGAGAGCGGAAGAGAGAGCAAGAGAGCGCCAAGGTTAATTTTATTTATGTTTTGCATACGATGCGCGACGATAACTGACAGCTAAAAGAAAAGAAGAGAAAAAGGTAAATGCAGGCGGAAGAAGCAAGCAGCTGGATGAGAAATGGTTGGGGAAATGCAACGAACTCAATGACAGCTGCTCGTAATTATTAAAACTTGAATAAAAATAAAATAACATTTTGATATGAAATAAATTAACACAGACATGCGTCAGGCGCATGAACACACCCACACATGCAAAAACAAGAACACACACACACACACACAATCAATTCCAGTCATGGGATTGTGTTTGAGGCGTGGGCGTTGATTGCGACACGCCACGCCTACTGCAAATAAGATACACACCTTCATAACCAGCTCAAAGGGATATTTGTAGACGCGAACGGGCGATTGAAATTTTTGCACCATTTTGTTGCTGTTATTGCTGCGCTTGTTGTTGTTGGCACACTTGACACTGGTTAAAAATCAATTTTTACTTTATTTTTCTAATGCACTGTTTAAGATGCACTCGCACACGCACACATGCGCCAAAATGCGCCCTTTAATTATCACTCAAATTTTGAGCTACTTTTTTTTTATTTTGTTTATTGATTTGAACAGTTGAAGACAATTTTAAAAACAAATTTGTAATTATTTAGTTGAAGTGTAGAAATGTCGCTCGTCGTGTTCCTTTGCAGCCCCAGCGATTGTTGTGCGTGCAACTGCTGCAGCTGGCTGAAAAGAAAGCCTTTCTTTTTTTGTGTACACTTTTTTTTGACTGTTTTCGTCGGAGATGACGAGCAAATATCGATCTATCGATACAAATTGCCCCTACAGTTGTTATCGATGTTGCTAGCGATAACTGTTCCGAAGTCTGCTGTTAACAGCATGCTGGGTCAGAGTTGCCAGAAAGTCCGTTAAAAAAGGACGGATTTGAAAAGACAAATTTTAAAGTAAAAATTAAAAAAACTTGGTAGTGTTTTTTTGAAAGCTTCAATTTTATTTGTAAATTAGAATGCAAAGAAGATAAAAGCATCTGTAATTTTTAACGGTCAGAGTTGGCAACAGTGTGCTGGGATCACACTGCACACTGTTGTTGCCACTGTGACCGTTAAAAAAAGACAGATTTGAATAAACAAGATGTAAAGAAATAATTTAAAAATTTGTTTGTATTTCATGGCATTCTGTTATTTTATTTTTGCCTTATTTTCATTCTGGTTTAGAAATAAAATAAAAGTTTGCTAAAAAACACTACATTATTTTTACTTTTACTTTAAAAATTGCTTATTCAAAACTGTCCTTCGTCCTAATTCTAGCGACACTGCATCACACAGTACTTTTATCTAGGCTCCTGTTTTGTTAATGTAAATCGCAGTAGACTTCAGTTACGCTTCAACTCGTATTTCAACTTGTATTTTAGCTTTGAAACTGAACAAGGAACTAAGATGGACAGGGAACAACAACGGAGATGCAATATACGCATCTGCATTACGTACATTATAACATTCGTTGTATTATTTTTATTCTTTTCTCACCTTGTGTTTAGTAATAGCAAAAGCACTACTTTACTTACGAAGCTACAAGATGACGTTGCGTGCTTATCGGTAAATAATTTTTAATGAATTATGTTGTTAAATGCAATATAAAAACCTTTTCTTTTCAAAGAAAGTTATATTGGATCAGCAAGAGAATTGCATCAAGTCTGGAGGTTCGCCAAAAACCGATTTCAGCTGTATGACAGGTAATCAGGGATTAAAACTATTCCAATTCCAATATTAAATTATTCCAACCGAAATAACCGTTAAGAAACCAATTCAGCCATAACAGTCAAACAGTTCGGTCAAGCATAAAAATTGAATTACGTTGCCATCGCTTTTTAAAACTAAATTTAATTAAACATTGATCTTAACAAAAAGATCGTAATACGAAACCGAAACATACAAAAAGCCGGTAACCGTTTTATAAATCTTATAAAAAAAACCTCTTTACGAGGTCTAGTGACGAAAACATTTTCCTGCCCCAAAATTTCTGATATCAAATTTTGTGACGAATAATATTAAGTTTTACATATAAATTATTTTAAAAAAAATTTTGGCACTCGGCACATTGCGCTAAAATGTCTCAATTCTTTATATAAAATAAAACTCACTGTTTTGCGCAGTGGCGAATGCAAAAAATTTTTTTTAAATAATTTATATGTAAAACTTAATATTATTCGTCACAAAATTGGATATCAGAAATTTTGGGGCAGGAAAATGTTTTCGTCACTAGACCCTTACCTCGTAAAGAGGTTTTTTTTATAAGATATCAGAAATTTTTTTATAGGACATCAGAAATTTTAAAACCGCAAAAAATTTTGACTGTATACCTTTTTAAAAGGTGTTTCTTGTTTTTACAAGCAAAAACAAACTGTCTGGCAACACTGGTTCCCTTTACAAACACACATGCCAAGCGCCCCAGTGGACCAAGCAACGGACGTTGAGCGAGAGTCTCGCCAAACGCTCGTAGACTTGTTCAAAAACAGACAATTTGCGGTCAAACAACGTGCGGCGATCAAACCTCCGCCAAACATGCGTTGTCGAGTCAAAATGTGGGGCAAAAACGGATCATATTCGAGAGAATGCAAAGTTTTACACGTTCGAGATCCACAAAAAATATAATTAAAGTTCTGAAAATTATACGTTTCCGTGTATTCGTTTTTGAGACTTTTGCTGCCACAAACTGAGCGACAGATGGCTCATACTTCTATTACTTCAGATCTGAAAACGGACGTTTTGCACGTTCGAAATCCGTAAAACTATAATTTTCGCTATCATAAATGAAATTTTGTTCCGCTGGGGCACCACTTGCAAGCAGTATATTTCCGAATGGAGCTGCAAGCAGTGTACATACTGCATATGTGCATGCAAAAGTGTAAAGGTAAAAGGCATATTCAGTTAACAGGTAATATCTTGCCCAAACGAATTTTCACAGATATTTGTTATATGTCAAAAAACGCGGAATTGAATTGTCCACAACATATAATATATTTCAAAGTTGTGTGAATCCCCAATTTTTCTTAAATCGCCAAAATGTGGGAAAAAAATCTTATTTCACCTGTACCTTTTTACCTGGTTTCTTTAGCAAAAAAGTTTATGCCTCAAAGCCCTTCGAAATACCTTTTCAACGATATATAGATCACATCTGTAGCTTCTATAGTTTAGATGCTATAGGTGATTTAATTTTAGCGGTTTTTAGCGATTTCCCGCTAAACTAGCAATTTTTCGAAAAAGTCGTAGAACAAATGTTTCTAGATTTTTGATCGGGAACAAGTCCTCATTCAAACTTTTAAGCTAAATCAACGATTTGATCCAAGCAAACAAACAAACAAACAGACTGACTTTTCATCTTATTTTCGGAAGACCACTAAAAATTTCAAAATGAATTATCTTTTGAACCAGTAGTCGGATTTCAATGATGGAGGTGTCATTCGACGCGAATAATAAAAATTAGAATAATAAAAAATTAAAATAAAAATCAAAAAGGCTCCAACGGCTCCATTTGCTCCAATAATTAAAATTTTTCTCCTCCCACTAAAACCAGTTTATCTCACGAACCAGGTAAGTTTCCAAAAGTCTTAGTACGCACATTTGTAAATTTAATTGATACCTTTCGATCGGTATATAACTCGACCCGATCGGACAGTCATAGCAAATTTTCCATTCTTCCTGTGTAAATATTCTAGTCGCCTTCGCACCCTTCGTGCTGCTTTCGTCACTAGCGCGGACTGCCGTCCGCAGTGATGTTTTGCGTAACCGATGACCGAAAACCTAAACGAAAATCGAAACCGCCCTGAAACTTATATCCGTTTTGGTTTGATACCCTGCAGGTAATACCGAAGGATACTCAAATTCTGCTTTAATGGGATGCAATACGCAAGAGATGCAGACTTATGTGGACTCAATTGTTAAAAACCAGTTTAAAGACGTTATGGATGATGTATACAATATGAAAAGCCAATTTACGAGCTCTGGGTGCAATGCGGAAACAAGTTCAAATAACAAACCAGAGGCCATAACAAATGCTCGAGTCAATTATGCTGCAGACGAGTTGGGCGCAAGAATTAATCACGTATTGGCGAAACCCATTGGAGGCTCCAGCATTTTAAAGACTGTCCTGGGCCTGAATTTTAATGCGAATCCTCCAATAAACTTATTACGTTCGAGCTTATCGCCTGGATCGTGTTTTGGATTTTATGGTTCTAAGGCGACGGTTTCTATTCGACTGGCCAAAGCTATAAACGTGGAAGAAATTGCTTTAACCCACGTGCCCAGGGAAATGACACCTATGATGAGCGTGGCTAATGCACCAAAGGACTTTGAAGTTTACGTAAGCCTTAAAGCCATCACCGACTTTTGTGTTTATTGCATTAATATGTTCTTTGCAGGGATTGCAACCAGACGGTAAAAAAGAACTATTGGGTCAGTGGACTTATGATAATGCGCCCAAGAAACGTACACAAATTTATAACGTTAAAAACAATAATGCCGTACAAGATTTGGTTTTTGCATTTATTTCAAATCATGGCGCCAATTCAACTTGCATCTATAGGTAATTTACTAAACTAAAAGTTATTCAATTTATTTTATTTCTTACATTTTTCATTCGCAGCGTGGAAGTGTTTGGAAAACTTATTTAAAGAGTATCGATTGGATTACTAAATGTATTTCTTTATGCTTAAGCAATAGTTAAATTCACTTTGGGTTTTGGTTTCTTTCTATTTTTTACAACTGATAAAAATTCTGTTTTGTAATAACAATTATCCAATTTTACAACTGATAAAAAATCTGTTATATCAATTATCCAATTTGCATTACCCCGGATTATCTCAATATATATTTATACACTCACACACTCGGCAACTTTTTAATGAGCTGTTTTCAATATTTTTTCGAAAAGTCATTTTGAAGCCAGATTTCACACAAATTTTTTTTATATTTTTGCGTTTTTTTGAACCTTTTTTAGAATAAACATTCTACAAAATTATTATTATTTCTCTAATTTATAATTTATATATTTTTATTAAAATGTACTTGTTTGCTGAATTAACAGTCTCAACTTCTTGATAATTTTTTTTTTTGTAAAGTTTGTTAAAATTTTTAAATAAAGATCATTTTTAAATGAGTTTGGGTAATGTCATCCTTCTCGTGGTGAAAAAATTAAGAAATTGGTAAGAAAAATTAGAAAATCGAAAAAAAATATAACAAAACTCCTGAAAGTTTCAAAGTGCTAGTTTTAAATTAATTTAAAAATAACACATTCAACTTTATGAAAGGAGTTATATATTTTCATGGCTGCAACAACAACAAACTACAGGCAGACACAGACACCCAAAAATTTTCCAATTACAGAGTATCTTTCATTTCTTGTTTTCTTTGTTATTTTTTTGTTTTATTTTTTAAAAACATTCGATATGTGGAATTCCCCAAAAACTCCGATGGTTCCGATATTTTGCAAGCATCGAAACACCGATGGCTCCGATGTTTTGTATGCATCGATATGTGTCACTCGATATTTCTCCACCCTCTAGTAGACATGAGCGATAACGATTATCGTTTTGGTTTTGGCAAAGATAAAATTAAAATAAATAAATTAAAACACGATGGCTTGTGGCGACTAAATCTAAATAATAATAACAATAATTTTGTGGAGTGCAACGCGTCGCATAACTTTGTCAGCCCCGATGGCGAGGAGCAGGCAAAACTGCAAAGGACAATGGCAAAAGCGAAACAGAAACAACAGACGACAACAACAACAACAGTAACAGCAGCTGCCACAGCAACAACAACAGCAGCAGCAACAATAGCAACAACAACACAAACACCAATATCAACAGCAACAACAACAACAGCAATAGGCGCTGTTGCTGTTACGCCCACTTGTATTGCACATATCGAGGATGAGGGCGGAGGAGAAGAAAGTGACTGCGCTGCAGCGGACGACGATGATGGCGACGGTGACGGCGACTGCGACTGCGCTGCTGCAGCAGGCCTAGACACCAGTGATAAGGCAAGTGGACTTTTAGACCCCGTACTTAAAAAGAAGTACAGGGGTCTATTAACTTTGTCCCAAAAAAAAAAATGTGCGTAACAGGCAGAAGGAGGCGAGGCAGCCCCATAAAATATATACATATATTCTTGAGTCGATATATTCATGTCCGTCTGTCCGTCTGTAATAGCGCCGTGATCTCAGAGACTATAAGAGCTAGAGATTCCAAACTTGGTATGTAGGTTCGTCTTTATTGCACGCACATCAAGTTTGTTTTAGATTTTGGATCTTACGACTATATCATATAGCTGCCATAGCATCGATCAGTCGAAAATCAAGCCTTAGTATGAAATACTTTTTTGTTGTTTGAGATATCTTAACCGAACTGAGAGAATATGCATATGGGATGGTCTAATATATCCTGACCAAATTTGATTGAAATCGCACCACTATATCAGATAGCTGCCATAGGCACGATCCGTCGAAAATCAAGTCTTAGTATGAACAACTTTTTTTGTTGTTTAAGATATACCAAAAGCGATGTATATAATTGTATTTTAAGTAGTGTTTGCTTTTCCGTAGTAAGTACAGGGTCCCCGACAGTCGAGTATGCTCGACTCTAGCACCGTCCACTACTTTTTTATGTTTTGCATATTTCCCTTTTTCTCAACTTCTCATTGTTTGCTGTTGCTGTGGTTGTTTTTATAATAATGCAATTTTGTGCTTCAGCTAAATGGGATCGACGTCGGCGCTGCCGCCTACGCGCTGACTGGCGACTTGGCAACAGCAACTGCAACTGCAGCAGCTGCCGCCGCGGCTGCCTCCGCATTCTCGCCCACCGATGCGGCCGTTGGCGGCCTCAGCTCCAGTCGCACCTCCATGAACAACTCGACCGAGAACCTGAGCTATGCCAGCGACAATTACTATGCCGACGATCTCATCTTACTCGACGACGATGACGACGACGATGTGGATGTGGATGCCGAGGAGATATCCCTCAATTCGGATGACTGCGTCTATGCGTATCGCGGCGATGCTGCTGACTTCGACATGGCCGCCCTGGACGCCAGCACCGGCCGGGGTGGACGTAATTTGGATTTTAGTCTGATACGCGATGATGAGACAGATTTTCTGGAAATGGACTTTGAGCCGGATCCGTCGTCAGAGCTGGAGTTTGCTGCCAACGCACAGGAGGCGGGACATGCTAATCTGCTGCTGATGCAGCGGGATTACAGTCAGCTGCAGAGCGGTCGACACATGGGCACGCCCACACAGACACGCCAGCTGTATAGTTCGCCCATTGAGGAGCTGCCGCTGGCGCCGCCACAGGAGGCACTGCAGCGATTGAGCAAAAAGTTTGCACGCATTAGCCTCAACTTGGATCAAATCAAAACGGATGCGGATGCTGGCTCCGATGTGGATGCCGATGAGCTGTTGTGTGGTGGCAAGGATGACGATGACTATGCAGATGTTGTTGCTCCAGATGCCACAACTCTGGCACACTCGCTGCCCAGCACACTGGTCTACAACAACAGCTTCAGTCGGAGCACCAGTGTGCCCAGTGAACATGTCCATGCCACCGAGGAAGCGTGCAACTCCAAGCAGACGGGTGCCAAGCCAAAGCGCCTGAGCACGCTCTCCAACTCCTCGTCGTTGGTGTCCGCCAGCAAGAGCTGTGCCTCCTCTTCCAAGTCACGTCGCTCCCAGCCCAGCTTCGATGAGCGCTGCTACAGCTGCACCGATTTCCGTGCTGTCTCCCTGCAACAGCAGCAGCAGCACCAACAACAACAATCGGATGTGGCGCCCATGCTTGTGGCAGCTGCGGCTGTTGTTGCCGCCAGCGCAGCCATGGCCAGCAACTCGACACAGTTTGATCTGGGCAACGGCGAGGAGACCTGCCTGGATTGTCTGGAAAAGGAGTTCCTGGCCAACACCATTGGCAAGGCCCTCGATCTGAGCAGCTGCCCCAAATGCCGACGACGCTTCGGCAGCCGTGGCAGCAGCCTCTCCCTCTACGCCCGCGCCGAGCAGACGCGCTGTCGCAGCGGCTCTCCGGGTTACTTGGACGAGTTTGGCGGCCTCTTCAGTTGGCACAATCCGCCGAGTGGCGCCGGCGACATGGGTCATTACAACCAAAGGTTTATTTCGTGTGATAATAATTTTGGCGGCGTTCAGGTGAGCTGGCAAAAATTTACAGACCTTTTTGCCTTTTTATTTTATTAAAGAAAAATTTGCATTTATATTATGATAGCAAAATGGCATAAGATAATCCATTTCCTAGACAATTTAGAATAGCATAAAGAATAGTAGTCAACAAGTATTGTGTTGTTAGTTTTGAAGTCTTTAATTGTTAATCTTATCAAGTTTAAATATCCTGACAAGTACTCAACTCTGAGTCTTGTCTTTCCATACTAGTAGGTTAAATGTTTTAGGACGAAGAAACGGGGATTAAAACCATAACCGTAACCGTTAACCGGTATTAATAGATTAAAATTTATAACCGTAACCGAACAAAGCTTATATTATACCGATAATGAAAACCCGAATTGGGTAATTTCAATTGGTCAGGCATAAAATTTAATTATGTTATTAAGGTGATCTAGTAAATTTGATTTTTATTTTTTTTTTGTGTATATTGATCTCAATAAAAAGATTTTAATTTTTGAAATTTTTAACCGATACAAAAAAAATTTAAAAACCGAAAACCTAAATGCGAACATAACCCAAACCCAAAGTGAAACCCATATTGGTTTTGGTTTGATACGTTGCTTAGAAACTTACACTAATATTTATTGATCTGTTTTAGCTATTTTTCTGGATTTTTTGACAATCCATATCCAATCCCAGACTTATTATTTTCACTTGAATGCAATTTTTTGGACTGATCTGGAATAATGTTTATATGATTTGCCAAAAAATTGTAGATTAACATGGCTTTCGAACTAGTCTTAATTATTTATTTTCCTTAGTACTCTAAGTTGACTAATGTGTGGGATATTTATTAATCACAAATATTTATTCAAATTTCCAATTATTTTCTAACACTTGCATAGAATTGTCCAGAAAACTGAACTGAAATTAATCGTTTGTGTATTTAAAAATGTTATTATTTGTATTTTAAGCAGCTGCCCAAGCAAAGCTTTTCGACTGAACCGCTGGTGGCGCGCCTGTCCACGGCGCATCTGAGTGAGGATCATCTGGTGCAGGCGCTGGACAAACTTCACGTTTCCTACAATGCATCCCTGTTGCACGGCTACTTTGAGCAGCTGGCAGCGCAGTCGCAACATGACGCGGATGTTGGCAATTTGAAGCAGCTGCTGTTGCATGTCTCCAAGCGACAGTGTAATCACCGAAAGCTTAAGAAACTGATCGAGCTAATCACACAGCAGCAGCAACAGGAACCTCCACAGCAGCAACAACTGCAACAGCAACAACTGCAACAACAACAGCTCAATGTACAATTCAAGCGGGTTAGATAATAAAATTCTAGAAAACCAAACGTAATAATTAAAAAATTGTCAATTATTTTAGTGCAACGCTGAAACTGCAGAGTTGGTGCCTGTCAAGGTGACTGAAATTCTGGCGGCTTGGAAACGCCATCCCGATCTCTACGTGCTGCGGCAATTGGATGCGCGTTTCCATCGCGCCAATGTCATGGGTAAGTAGTGCAATTGGAGTACAGCATAAATAGTCTAATTACACGATTACGTGATTGCACATTCAAAAACATTCCATAAATTCAACGCAAATAAATAAAAGTTCTAGTTCGAAATTAAAAAAAAAAAAATAATATATAAAATAAAAGTTACAAAAAACATATTTTCTTAAACTTTATTAACAAATTTTAAAAGTTTAATCTGTCAATCTAAATTATAAAAAATTATGAAAAAGCTTTTTGTACATTTTAATTTATTTAAATGTAATTAAAATTAAAAATAATTTTATTATCGTATTTATTTTTCAAAACAAAAATAACAAAATATAAATACAAAAAAATTATGAAAAAAATTAAATATTCAAAAAAGTTTAAATAAAAATCATAGAAAATCTTTTTTTGGCTGAAAACCCCTGTTAATAATCAAATTGATTTTAGGTAAAATTGGACACATTGTGCGGCAGGCGCAACAGCAACAACCGGCTGCAACAGCATCAGCAGCAACAACTTCCGCATCGGCAGCAGCATCGACTTCAATCTCATCCGCGCGACTCGCGCTGCCCGAGTTTATAATGATACCACAGTATTATGCTTGTGGTGAATTAACATTGACGCGTAAATGTTAGAAGCTGCCACACACACATACAAATGCACAAACACACAAACACATACACATAAAAACTGAGACACAACAAACATTTATGCGTGGTTGCGTTTTGTTGACTTTTTTAAATTGTGAGAAAATTGAATGCAAATTTGCAATTGCTTTCGATCTGTTCCTTTTTTCGTTTTCGACCAAAGAAACTGTTTCATAAATTTTATTATACATAAATAAATTGTAAAAAGTATGTAAACTGATGACTTTAGCTGGTTTTTAAAGTGTGTATAATATTCAAGCCAATTTTCTTAAAATTATGCATATATTATGCTGTCGTATATAGTTTAAGATCTATTTAATCTCAATACCTTCGTATATTATTCTACCATTTAATGTTGTTAATTACTATTTGTTTAACGCTTCAATAAGTTACGCATAATAAAATTGGTTTGAATATCGCATATTGACTGAGAAAGTGTAAGAAATTTAATAACTTTTGCTAATGTTATCAGTTGAAATAGTTGAGATCTATTGACTTTTCCTTTCTTTTAAATCGACAGTTTGTGTTTAAAATTTTTTGAATATTGTTGAAAACTGGAACAGAAAAGAGCTCAAATTTTTTGATTGCATTTGCATGCCGACGCTGCCTATTTACAAATTTACAATTCACGCTTAGCGGCCACGCATAACCCCAAAAAATAGTTGGATCAATGGAGTATAAATTGCGGCGTCTCGTCGATAAAATTAAGCGCGTATTTAATGTATGTGTTATAACGTTATTCACAATAGCCGTTAATCGAATTGCAATATTTATATAGAACCATATATGAGTGTCAGCCACGCCCACACGTAACGTATATCACAATATAAAGTATGCATATAATAAATATATATATACATATATATAGTATATACATGTGTACAGCGTATATAGCTTAGCTTGTATACTAAACTAAAACTAACAAAAAAAAAAAAACATTATAAACTGTAAGTAGCCAAGTAAACTCGCACACATGATCAAACATTCGGCGTTTACACGGCGAACTAATCGTGATATTTAAATATAAATGTTCATTCACCTAACGTACATTTGAAACATTTCAAGAATTCAAAGTTTCTAGTTTACTTTCTTTTTTTCAAATCCCCAAAAATTCAACACTAACAATATAAATCACTTTAATTCCTTTGTTCTTGATTTTAAAATAAAAGTTACGTATTAGTGCATATATAAAAGTTAAGAGTTTTCAGTTATTTTGAAACTTTTATTTAAAAGAAAAAGTATTATTTTGAAAAACGTATGTAGTATTATTTATTTGATGTTTCTAAAATTTTGTAACCATTTGTTCTTGTGTAACTTTCATTTTAAAATAAGAAATAAGTTTAATTCTGTCAAAAAATATACATTTTTCAATTTTTACTATAAGTCCCTGATTATTATAATTCTCTATAAATCACGATTAGCTGATGTCGTATAAACGACTTAATTACAAATAATCACACAGACACATACTCATTACATTTCGTGACGCAGACGAGGACGCATCTCATCAGCTCTCTATCCAACTCAACCCAACACTGTGGACTCCAGATCCTAACCAGAAACAAAAAAAGTAATGCGACGGTGAGAATAATGTTTTGTTTTAATAAAATTACGCTTTATTAATATTAATTATTATGAACGTGATTCCTTCTCCTAACTATGCAAATCGACAACTGATTCCTACAACATCATTTTGGGCTTAAGGTCAATTTATTAATAGCGCTGTTGCTGCTGTCGTCCGGCATTGTAGTAGCCCGGCGCGCCTCCGCCCGCTGGTCCCGGTCCGGGTCCCATGGGCGGCATGGGTGGCGGTGGTGCCGCTGTCGTGTAGTGCGTCGGAGGCGGCGGCTGTTGTGTCCAGGCATTGGCTGCATAGGGTGGCATGGGCACAACGGGCGGTGGAGGCGGCGGCGGTGCATGGTACATGTGATAGCTGGCCGCATTGCTGTTTAGATTGCTGGGCGGCAATGGAGCACCGACTGCATTCGCTGCGGCCAGAGGCAGTGCGTCACTGGGCGGAGGTATGGATACAACAGCAATGGGAACTGCGCTCGCCAGCGACTTGATGCTCTGTATGTTGTTCAGTTCACCACCATTGCCGCTTGGCTGTGGAGGTGGTGGCGGTTGGCAATCGACGCTGGAATTTAGGGTCAAGGATTTGACGTTTGTGGTGGGACTGTCGGCCCGACTGGGCGGCTTTTGGGGCGGACTGTTGGGCTCCTGACCCTCCTTTTGCGTCGACTGATAAAGATCCAGCACCTGATGACAGATATCCTCCAGTATCTCCATGGTGACATTCGATACAAACATATCCCACCATCGCTGATGCTGCGGCTGGCGTCCCAGCCAATCCAGCACCGTGAATTTGCTCAGCTTGCTGGCCAAATGAATCAGAGCGACCGCTATAATCTCCGGTTCCCATTGCAGACAGACGACCGTGCTCAGTGAATCATTGACGAAATTCCAGGCCATTTGCACCATTTTCTGTAGCTTCTGTTGATCGCCCTTGAAGCACTTCGCATACTTGAGCAGAAACGTATAGGGGTGCTCCACCTGCAGATCGAACTTGATCGTTTGCAACAGGATGCGCTCCAGTGTCATTACCTCCTCCTTGGGATCATCACCAAACGAGTAGAAATAATTGTCGTTGAGAATACCGCGTGCCGTTTTGATGATATCACGACACTTTTTCGGCGTCTCCTCCACCTTGCCGGCGAGGAACAGGCAACAGCAGGCGGTCACGTACCGTGGAAAGCTCTTGAACGAGTGAAACATGTAGAAGCGATGGAAGTACACGACACCGGTGGCCATTGTATTGTGGCCGAGTCCCATTTTGGTTCCGCATTCCATGATGAAGCGTGCGCCCTCCTTCCGATAGCGACGCTCTGTCTCGTAGGTAACCCCATCCAGTATTGAAGGTGTCTCTCGCAGCTCCTTTTTGTCATAGTACCAGCAAGGCATCTTCGTATTCCGGGGCCAACAACAAACACAATAAATAGAGTAGTTATCGAATCGTTCCGAATAAGTTCGATTACTACTACATACCAAAGTGAACTAGTGGTGTGGCAGCCTTGGTTCTCACAAAACATCTGGCAGCTTTGGTTCCACAGAAAAGGGTCGTAGTCAGTTTTAGATCAGTTTTTAAAATTATTCATTTTGAAGCTAGATATAAAAATTTTAATTTGAAATGAATTTATTTAGAATTAGCATAATTCAATAAAAAGAAAATCCAATAAAAATAACCTAGTCTAATTTAGAATTCAAATTGCATAACAAATTAGTCACATTGCAGAAAATAATAGTTGTATACCGCGAGTGTTGGACAGCGAGCCGCAATGCTGTCGAATGCGTTTACAAACACTGGTTTATCTACCTTTTCGTCCAAAATAAGCATTTTTAAAATGCGGTTTTTCACTGTGTGGCAACGCTGAAAGAGCCGTTATTCAGAGCAATTGTGTATTTTTCATTTTTAGATTTAAAAGAAAGTGTTTAAATTGTACCGAATATACAAAAAGATGATGCAGGCTGACAATGTCACCCGACAGCGTTAGTTTGCTTTAATTAGTTGACAATTGTGGCTAATCTCACTTATGCAGGCTTTAATTACCCATTTTAGTCTGGCCTTTCTTTCTGTGGTTTTATCGGCCAAGTTGACTTTCCACAACTTCGTTGCGCATTTTGTTACTGGCGGCGGCGCCTGCAACAAATGAAACGGCCACAACTACCTGTTGCTAGTCAGTTGTTGCCATGGCCAATGGTCGCCAATTAGCCGCAATGCCTTGGCATAGTTGAGGTAACTATTAATAACTAGCCTTTCCAGTTGTCGTTGGCTGTAGTCGTTGTCGTTAGTTTAATATGCGCTCCTCGCCAAAAGTAATGCGGTCAACAGCTTGCTCACCCGTTTGACAGCCTCCTCTAACAGGAATTTGCTTACATATGTGCCGTACTCCTCCAGTTTTCCAGTTTCTGTACATATCCATCATATGTACATATGTATATGTACATATGCTCGCATGCATTTTAAACTTTGCTCATGCCGCCCACTTTTGTCACATTTGGGGTACCTTTTAATACCCGTTAACGAGTAGATTACATGGGTATATTGTGTGTGTTAACTAAATTATTATTATAAGAGTGGTTTGGTTTGGACTGAGGCTCGTGTTAGTATTTAATAGGTTCGGAAAGCTTAGTAGAATCTGCCTAGTGCAGAGCTGCTTAATAACATTGTTTGCTGGTTGAATATTTTAATGCATAGCACACCTGAGGGTCTTAACAGTATTGTCAACTTAACAGAAACGCTTTGCTGTTAAATATTGCAAGCTGCAATATTATTTATCTGTTTCTTTTGGCAAGCATCGAGATCATTTGAGCTTATTTTGCAAATATTAAATTTTATAATTGCAACAACAACCATCCGCATTGTGAAATATTTTGACATTTAAAAACTAGAACAGTGTGATTTCTTATGTATTCAAGTTGAGTAACGGATATAAATTCAGTAACGGGAATCTTTTAGTCGGTAACTTATTTTGTTTATTTTCTGATATATTTTAATTCTGTAACGGGTATCTTATAGTCGGTAACTTGTTTTGATTAGTTTCTGATATATTGTGACATTGAGTAACGGGTATCTTTAGTAGGTAACTTGTCTTGATTGATTGCTGATGTATAGTTCAATTCAGTAAGGGGTATCTTTAGTCGGTAACTTATTTTGTTTATTTTCTGATATATTTTAATTCTGTAACGGGTATCTTATATCCGGTAACTTGTTTTGTTTAGTTTCTGATATATTTTAATTCTGTAACGGGTATCTTATAGTCGGTAACTTGTTTTGCTTATTTTCTGATATATTTACATTGAGTAACGGGTATCTTATGGTCGGTGACTCGTCTTGCCTCGTTTTGCATAACAGCAGCCGAATTGCAAAATATGAAAAACTGGTTTGCATTTCGCTTGAGGAAGTGCTGAGCCAGTCAGCCAGTCAGTCAGCCAGCAAGGCAGAACAAACAATGGCGCACCCTAGGGAGCCCCGGGACCAAGATCCAAGCCAGCTAGCTCTGCACATTAGCTTGAAAATTTATTTACTATTTGGCCATCTAGCCAGTGGGTTTGTCTCACATTTCAAACTCAAGCTCAAACTCAAAATACAATAACAATAAAAAAGGCAACAACTATTTGTATACACAGTTGCAGTTTGTGTCTGCATTTTTCGTTGTCTCGATGCGATGTTATTAACCTTGCTCAGTGAGTGTTTGCTGTTGTAGTTGTTGCAGTTGTTGTTGGAGCCTGCTTCTCGATTCTCGATTCCCGATTCCTTGGGGGGACGAGTCTTGTCTTCAGACAGGTCCAACTTATGTACTAGTCAATAGAATTGTGCCGGGTCCAAGCAGCATAACCAGTTTCTTGATATGCGTTCTTTGTATTAGCTTTTACTTGGCCCGATCGCCGGTTCTCTCTCTCTCTCTCTCTCTCTCTCTCTATCTCACTCGCTCTGGCTCTCCCTCTCGGCCAGCTCTCTCAGTGTTTGTTTGACACTCTCTCTCTGGGCATTCGTTTACCTACCTTTCTGGCCGTTTAAGACACGTTTGCAGCTTCGCTGCGCTTGACGCTGCTCGACGCTTTTCAGTCACTTTTGATACGTCGTCAGCGTCGCCAGTTAACAAAGCGGATCGCGCAGCTGGCAGCAACAACAACAGCAACAGCAGCGACAACAACAACAATCACATTCCGTCCATTTCAATTGTAGTTGTTGTGGATTTTATATTTTTTGTTGTATACACAACTTGTATCTTAATGCGCGTTCGTTTCGGGCTACGACTCTGCAAAAAATCAAATAATAAGGAGTATACAAAAAGTGGCTCGAGTGCTAAACAACAACAACAAAAAAAGAAGAAAAGAAGTGCTTGACTAGGCATAAAAAGTTTTTCAATAATAGAATAGCAATATAATAAACGTGTATAAAGCAAAAAGAAAAGAAAAGAAAAGAAAACGAATACGTTAAGAAAAAAAAAGAAAATTAATGTGTGCTAAAGAAAAAGTTATAAAGTAACTTAAGTCTCGTATCGCGTGCTCTCTCTTTCGCTCTGCATATATCTCTCTCTGTCTCTCTTGCGTCCCCCTCCTGGCGTCCCCCTCTACTGCATGCATTCCTTGGAATCATTCTATGTGGATTATCGTTATCGAGTCAAAACGTTGCGTTATTTGGAATATTTTTTACGTTATACCTCAGTCTATAACGCTAAATAAGTGAGTTCATCTTTATTTTCATTACTATTCATTTTAAAAATCTCAAAAACTCCAAGCAATCAATTTTTTTAACACTCAAAACTTTTGTTGAAAAAACTAGAAATTTGTTTCATTAAATAAAATTCATTTTCAAATAACATAAACAATTTAAACACATTTTTAAATCAATTTACTTACTATTTATATTAAATTTATGACAGCTTATTTTTGAGAGTTTACAAAACAAAATAAAATCTCTGAGATTTTAGGAACATCGACATTATGTCAATTGTCAAGAAAACCTTTAGAGATTTATAAAACACACCTGACTATAATTTATACGTTTATATATCTACCTGAAAGCAAGTGATTCAATGTTTTAGCTCATTTTTAGAAATCCCACACGCCTGCATTGGAAATTAGCGTTGTTGCAGATTTATATCTGATTTATCATCAGACGCATTTCACTGCCAAAGTCGTGTCGTCGTCGTCGTCGTCGTCGCTCAATTAAGTGTTAAGTGTTTGACGATTAGATCATCCGAGGGGCGCGTCAAGCCGCTTAGGCAAGTTAATGAGTGTTTTTTTTTTGTTTTTTGTTTTTGGCCGTCTATGCGCAAGACAAGGCCATTTGAGCCTGGTTCAGTTGCTGGAGTTGATTGAACCTGCCACAAGACAAGACAGCATCCAGCCATGTGGCAACTAGTTACAGGCAGCTGTTTCCTAAATAAAACTCGTAAAAGGGGTAACAAAATTTAAACGATACAGTGCGCTTCATAATTATAGACACAAGCCAGCATTTTCCATTATTAATCATGTTTTCTTTTTAGCTATTTGAGCGTTGCTTAATGAATCATCTGTTAGTCTTTCATACACACAACTATTATACTAGATGAAGGCATGACAAATCTGTAGTAATGCTTATTATAAATTAGTCGACTCATTTCTTGAACTCTAGTCATAATTTGTTTTCGTTAAAATTACAGCTAATTAAAGCCAAGGCCACTTAAAATTATAGATTATTTCAATTAGTAGATTTGACTGAATTTATCAATACTTTTCTCTTGCTTTCAATTATAAAATGGGCAGATTTAATATAAATATAGTGACACTGCGTGTGTCAATCTTTTATTAACATGTTTATGTTAACGCCATGTTAAGCATATTTATCAGAATTGTTAAAGCTTCCAAATTGTAGCCAACGTTTTCAAATTTGCCCAATACCAATACTACTCTTATTCGTTGCTGCATTTCTAAAATATTCCGCTTATGGTTTATTTGTTAGAGTCATCGAGCTTTTTAAAATATTGTTTATCTTTAATTTTATATTTTTATTATTTCCATTCTTAATTTTTTATTTTGGACTTCATATATTTCGTGAATAAAGCAATATTAATAACACTTTTCTAAAAATATCTTACACAATATTTTAGCATACCTTTAACATGGCTAAATAAATGTTAATCTCATTAACATTATGCTTAAATTTTCTGTTACTATACAGATATTACAGATCTCAAGGATTATGTATCCACATACTTATTTTTATAGTCATTATTGTAACACAAATGTAGCATAATCACAATTGCTATTCGTATCTCGATTTCTCATATTGTGCACACTCATTGTTGTTGTTGTTGTGGTTGCTACTGTTGTTGTTGTGCTTAACTAGCCCATGTTGATTTTTTTAACCAGGCTGTTGAGTTGGCTTTTGAGGCTTTGCTTTCCACAATATGTTAACAATTTTGATTGGCAATGCGATGCGTGGTGTTTGCATTGTTTTTACTATCTGCCGCCGCTTGGATCTGTTGCATGTTGCAAATTGCAAACTGCAAACTGCAACTGCAACAGCAACAGAGCTTCGTGGTAATTGTTTCGGCCGCCGTCAAGCGTAACCAACATCCCAATGGAGCGGCGTTGAACTCATCGCTCCGGCCGAAAACACTTAACAAATGATTCTCCATACAATACACATTCTTGGCCACCTCAAAAACCGCACGCAATGCCTGATAAATGTTAGATGGAGCAAGACAGAGAGATAGAAACTGAGATACAGATCTTAGCCACAACGCACAACGCACTCGACGTGGCCATAAATCACGCGTGCCTTGGCCATATTTGTGGTACTAGGCACAGTCTCAGTCGCGGGCCACAGCCCATCAAATGTCAGCTACCTTTTAAGTTGCTTTTTATTGTCTTCATAGAAGTTGTTTTGGCCATTTCTGCAGTAACCAAAGTGCTCGTAATTTTTGCTGGCTCTTATGAGTTTCTTGACGTGACCGAATCTTTGCATGATAATTGTCTAAAACTTCGAGCCATTTGAGACATAACTGTGCTTATTATGTTGTGGCAGCTTTGACAACTCCGTAAACAATCAGACTCTTTGGTGATTGCTTTGCTTTTCGGATTTCACCGTTTATATAATTTATTTTAACTTGTTTATGCTTATAGAAATAAGTTGCAGGTTTAAATGCAACTTTTAAGCTGAAGAAATGCAATATTTATTTTTAGTTTCTAAAAATAATACTTTTGCAATTCCAAAATGGGACGCAAGCTCTAAATAACTCTTTAATCCTTCAAATTACTCTTTTGGGGCGTAAAATCAATTGACGTTTTGCTATATTTCTATCTGATTAAATTGATTTATATATTTAGAGTAAATTTTTGACTAAACTAACCAAATTACCAGAATTATAAAATTAAAAAACAACAAGATATAAATGCCAACGGATTTTAAGAGCTTTTAACATGTTGTGAAAAGTTGTAGACTTCTAGCTCTTACGGTTTGGTTTTCTTGTTGATTAACAATCAGAAAAAGGGTTGTATACATTAATATTATAGATTTTCAGTTTCATTAATTTATTAAAGAGTTTTTAAGCATTTTGGCTACTAACATGTTTTTTAAAAAAAGGTTTAAATTCTTTACTTATTGTGGCTTTAAACCCTCTTTAATTTCCCGCTCACAAATCTTTAATTTAGTTTTGCGGCCCAACATGGGGCAACAAATGAAGTAAAATCTGCGGTACGCTTGGCCATTTACTTATAATGCGTTACACTTAATTCAATCGCAGATAGAAACAGGCAGCTGAGCACGGAGATGGTAGCTGCTGACCCAGTTTGCATTCGACCTGTAGTGGATCTTGAGGAAGAACTCTGTTTGTGCCCCCGGGCGCCCTATTATACGAAGTAACAGCTATTTCATGGAGTAAATCAAAATTTCTTTTAATTCATTTAATTTCATTTAAGCCAAACTCAGGCGAGAACCGTCATCAGCGAAGCTTAGCCTTTGGCCAAAAACTTATTAATAAATGTTACTTCTCTTTTTTTATTGTATTTCTTTTTGCGTTTTTCTCTATTTCTGTAAGGCGTAGATATGCTGACCTGATTAGCGACAGCACGCACACTTGGCCCGGCTTAGAGTTGACTGAGTCTGAGGTAGAAAGTGTCGCCACTCTCTTTTGCAGTGGCCCAAAGAGGTTTCTCAGCTTTTTGACATTTGATTGGCCCCAGTTCCAAGACGGCTTATTGAACTATTCGGTCGGCGTGTGGGCTTGGTTAACGTGTTTCTTCCCATGAAGTTGACTCTAATTGAAAATTAATAAAAGTCAACCAGTTTTTATTTCAAAGCTGTCTCTCAACTTTGACATACAAAAAGGTGTTGTCAAAAGTTCATTGAAAAAAAAACTAGAAAATAATGTTTAAAAAAGGTTTTTAAATATTATGACAATGCCGTGCGTCGCTTGTCCAACTGAAATGAGCTTTTAACTTGAACATGTTAATAATTTACAGCCAAGCGGCAAGAAATTATTACCTTTTATATGTTTTTGTTGCTGTCGTGGTTTCGTCAGTGCCATGTGTTGAAAATTCTAATTAAAATGTTCACAAAACACAAAAAAAAAAAAAAATAAATAATGAAAAAACGCTGATGGTTGAGAATCTTCTCACATCTATGAGATGCTTCGCTGGCGATTTTTATAAGCCATTGTTTTGGCCAAGGAACGGGGAAATAGCTAAAGATCATGTGTAGATATTGTTAACCTTTGAGAATGTTGCGTAAGTTAAAAAGCTTTGTATGTATAACAAAAAGAGTCTAGAATTCATTATGCGAACTTCAGAACTTTTTGGTCTAAAACGAACTTTGAAAGGTTAGAATTTAATATTTTTTAAAATAACTAAAGTGAAAATATATTTAATAGTTCGCTTTGTCATTTCAAAAGTACTTGCTAAAACTTTAGTCTTTTGAAAATGCAAAATAATTACTTAAAATGTTCAAGTGTCTTGCTTGTTTACCAAGTACTCGATATTTGCAAAAACATTCGTTCGATAGTATTGTTTACCATTTCGAATGTTTTGAGTTACTTGAGTTGAAAGATGAAGCGTGTATTGAGTGTTGAAAGTCTACTCAAATTGAATTGATATTCAAAACTTGACAGAAACTTGAGTTACATGATTAAATGAGGAACTATTCATTCGCATCAATTCATTTTTGTAAATATTATTAAAGATTATGAATAGCTTTATAATGGTCTTATGTCGATGCTATATTTCGAATTGGGTAAATCTCTCTAAACTAATTGTTATGCATTTATGCTGGCAACTTGAAACTTGCAACTAGCAAGCAAATCAAATTCAATCACTTAACAATTTTCGACGCCCCATTTTGGGCCGGCACGTTAAATGGATTGGAGTTGTGCTGCCTCAGCGGGGCAAAGTGAAGGCCGAAACCGGCACATGGCTCAAATCTCGAGTCTCGGGTTTCGGGAACTCGAGTCATGGGTCTTTATAGCATATACACAGACCGCTTAATGACTAATCGCACTGTCGATTTGCATGCTATAAGGCAACAGCAGAGCTTTAACTATGTTTTGAGAAACGGCAACAGAAACTGGTTTTTGTCTTTCTTTCAGTTGTACACACATTGCATTTTGCAGTCGCACATTAAAGAAATATGAAACCATTATTAAATGTTGCAGATCCGGTCTAAGATTAGCATAAAATGTAACTAAATTAAATGAATTTTAAGTATTTGTCTCATTATAAGCAGATATTTCTCTTTATGAGAAAGATGTCTATCTCAAAGTACTTTAGCGAGATAAAAAGATAGTTGGATAGAGATTTAAGTCTTTAAGAAATATATTCAAGTAGTTAAACTATCCTTTTTGATTATCAGCATCTCTTATTGAAATCTTCGTGCTCTTGACCTTGTTATTGATCTAATATTTAAAGCTATTACATTTTTGTACTCATAAATTTCAATCTCTTAATTAAAATTTGCAATTAAATTGCCAATATTTCTTACTTAATAGATAACTTGATTTATAAGTAAAACTAAGCAGAAGGAAGCTGTTGGTTTTAGCCTTGATCCATTGATCTATTGCATTTACTGTCAAATCAATTTCAAGTTGTTCTGACCTCTAGTTAACCAGCTCAAATCAATTGAAGCCAATAACAAATTTGTAACAAATCGCTAAAATTGCCGCTTTAACGTTTTTGAGTTTTGGCCATTCCGACACGTACCAAATACAGATGTGTAGTAATGCCAACTAATTATTTGACTTTTTGTGCCTCTCACTCTCACACTTGGCCCAGGGTAGGGTAATTGTTTCGGTTTAGCTCTTGATTAGCATTCGACTTGACTTAAAGCTGTAGAGTTGTGGACCTGTAGAGTTGTAGACCTGTAGAGTTGTAGACCTGTAGAGACCTGAGGAGTTGAATGAACCTCGAGCTCGATTCTTTTGAAATCTTCACTCGTTTGCTTTGTTAACACTTTTTCTGCTACTGCTGCTGCTGTTTTGTTGAAACTTCCGCTAAGCAATTGGCCACAATTTTACAACTGGCATTAATTGAAAATTCATTTCGTTAATTTGTTAGCAATTAAGTGCATTTGATTGAGACTGTTGCTGTCATAACTTTCACCATTCAAATGGGTATTATAATTGATAATTTCATAAGTGACTTGACTTCTTTTGCACTCTACAGCTGCCTATTTTCCTATTGGCCCCGACAATGAAGCCCACAAAACTCACAAAATTGTGACAATCAAAAAACTAAAATACTAACAAAAAAAAAAATTAGCGTTACGTCCGTTGAAGTTTTGACACACACAAGTTATACACACACCCTCTATGTGTGTAAAGTGTAGGTGTTTACTTGGACACGGTCCGATTTCTTTTTGTTTATTAACAGCTTTTTGTTTAGCTTCATTTTGCTTTGCATTGTTTTGTTTTGGTTTTTGGATTTTTTTTTTTAATAGTTCGACTACCCCATTTGGCTATCTTGGCCTAATTTGCATAATTTATGTAATTTCTGCCCATTTTTTATTGACTCTCATTCGAATATAAACAAAATATATGTTCAGCTTTGAAAACTGTGTGTGTAGCCCGAGGCATCGAAAATGTTTTGCTGTTTGCTTTGATTGCAATAAATATTGGCATGTTGTTTATATCAAGCAATTTGACTCTAATCTCAAGTTTATATATAGATTTTGGGGTTTACTTTGTTTGGATATTTGATATTTGTCAGATGAGCTACAATTAAAGCTGAAAATTTTGTCCACACATTGCTTAAAGTTTTAGCTCTTGTTTTGTCACTTATTCTTTGAACATTATTCTTAAGCGTTTTATACAACAGAATGTAAATAAAATGTAGCTTTTAATTGTCTGAAATTCGTCTTCGATTTTTATTATTAAAAGTTGTACAAATCTTATTTTTACATGATTTGTAGATTAAAATACAATTAATATTAAAAGATTTTAGAATCATAAGAATGAAGATTAAATTTAGAGAGTTGAGTTGAGTTTTATATTTAAATTTCGAATCGATTAATTAAGAGCAAATATTATGCATATGAGTGTTTAATAATTAATAATTATTATAATTTTAAGATTTTGTAAAAAGAGAATCACATCAATGAGAGGCTTAATTGATAGATTGGTTTGAATTCGTATTGCATTTAGTGTTTTTCTCTCTGCTTTAAAACATATTCGTAAGCGTTTTGATAAAAAGAAAATTCCTGGAAATTCAACGTTTTTTTTTTTGTTCAAATAAGGCACAGTTGTTTTTAGTTTCTTATTTACTGATTTCGTGTATTATTCAGTTATTAACTTAATTAATTATAGTCTTGGCTCGAATGTTTCTCTCTGTCTCTCTCTCTCTGTTTTGCTGTGATCTTCTCCTTCGCTGCTGGTTTAACACAAAGGTTCTCTCTGTTCTCGCTTATTATATTTATAACTGCACTTTAAGGGCCATGTCAAGTTGTTTCCCAAGTGAACAGAGTGAGAACAAGAACTTTGTATTCAAACTCCACAAGTGCTCAGAATATATATAGAATATATATGTATATTTACCTGGTATGACCTTGTTCCCACAGAACTGTACACTGGCTACTAGCCCCATTATATTTAATTTACTTGACAACGATTTTCGTATCTTGTGCGGTTTCATTTCATTTCGTTTCGTTTCGACTTCACAATCAGCAAAAGTGGAAGACGACACATTTAACTGCGAATGCAAAACAGAATAAAAGAAGAGAAGAAAATAAGAAATTTAATCAAGCGACCACAGAAAAAAGAAATCAAAAGGTAGCCACGATAAATTCAAATCAAAGTCGGGGTCTAATTTATGGGCTACCTACCCATTGATTCGGCTTCGTATTGCCAGATAACTGGAGACAGAGAAAGAGAGAGAGAGAGAGCGACAGACAGCACGAAATCTGCAAGCGTTGCACGTACGTCTTTTGCTGCACCCACGTTCCCAGCTGCCACAATCTGATCCACAAGCTGTTGTTGTTGTTGATTAAACGCCCACCTACTTTCCCGGCTTCATTTCGTTTCTGTCCAAACTGTCTGTCTAACTGGGCTTATCACTCGGATGACGGGTTTGCCTGACTGACGGCCATTCAAGTGTTGGGTTCTTAAGTGCCACTTTACTCCTGTTCCCCTTCCCCTTCCCGTTCCCGTTCCCGCTCCCGTTGCTGCTGCTGCGCATGCGCTGAGGCGTGTCATCGCCTACATCTTAATGCTGGAAGCTCCTCTTCTGCATTCTCATTCATTGTTTCTCTTTTTTGTGCTCTCCCGTGCTTAATAATTTTTGCGGATCTTTTGTGCTACTTCCAAAGCGAATTTGGCACACAGTTCCCTTGTCTCACTCCCCTCCAGTTGGTCGTACTGCCGGTTTGGCTGCCTCATCTTCATTTTGCTATTCAAATTGTTTGTCTTTTTTTTTTTCCTTTTTTTTTAGCCTAATGGCATTTTTTGCATTGCAAATTACGCTGCGCCTGTTTCAGTTAGGAATTTTTGTGGAGTCATACGGCCAAAGAAAAAAATCATGACAAAAATAATCTCAGTATTTCTTTGTGGGCTAAACTGGTACAAAATGGGCGGTACTCAGTTCCCAAAGAAGTCAGGGAAGTTGGATTTATGGCTGAACTCGGCATATTTGGAAGGAAATCTCTTACATTAAATGAGTTGAAAAAATAATGAGATTTTGTTTGGAAAGATCTAATAAAGTATGTAAATTATAGTTCAGACTGAACAGATTTCGGGAATTTCATTTAGATGACACATCAATCTTCGGCTTAAAGTATGATTAAGAATTGATAACCTTATAAGATGTTGTGAAATACCCTTATTAAACTCCTTTCATTACTTTTAGGCACATTGAAAATTGAATTGAATGAATTCATTATATTTCTGTTTTGATTCAAATTTAAATCGTTAATTATTTATTTTCATTTTAAATGATAAATTAATATTATAAAATGTGTTGTTTCCACCTATTTTAGTCTCTGAGATTAACTGAATTTTCTCGGCTATTCAAATGGATTTACACATAATTTAAGCATTTTTATTGACCCATTTTCAATATTCCAAATGAATTTTAATCAATTGTTTAAAAATAAAAACTCAGAATTTAACAGAATAAGCACAATCAATTATATAAAGTAACATAAACAAAAGGATGGATCTGTTGTAAAATATACTTGTAATATTTTGACTTAACAATAAGCTGCTGAATAATTTCATTCATTGAAATAAATAAAATACATCATATAAAGTAACATAAACAAAGAATGGATCTGTTGTAAAATACAATTCGTAATATTTTGACTTAACAATAAGCTGCTGCATAATATCATTTATAGAGAATTACGCCTTCAGAATAATTGTTAAGACGCATTAGGAACAAGCTACAGTTGCTATGACGAAACGTAAACAAGATAAACGCTGAATTATACAATTATTAACAAGAATAACAACAATGCAATGCAATGCGAATTTATACAGCGCTTGCAAATCTCGATTTTGCATAATGAGAATGACGATGACGATGACAAAGATGAACTATATAGTTCGTCAAGTTGGGATAGAGAGAGAGAGAGAGAGAGAGGGAGACAATCCAAATAGATTGCGACACAAAAGTCTGAACAAGTTTTGCGGTTTTCCCACGAGTTTTTGTTTTTTATTGTATTTGTGTTTGCTCAAGTGATTTAGCGATTTATATTTGTTGTGCATAAAATGTCACCACATACACTGCAACAAAAATAGGTGGCATAAATGTTTGGCATAGTTACGAAAACAGGAATCGAAATCGAATTGCAAAGAAACTGAAACTAGTATAATCAAATTATTAGACCACAACAACTTGGCCGCAAGGTTGCTTTGAAATGCTTTGAACATTTCATTAGAGCAGAAAATATGATTTATAATGAGCTAAGCGAATTTGCATGAAACAAAAGCAAAAAAAAAATAACAAAACATGAGAAGGCGTGCCACAAAACACGAGATCAATTATGTACTCAAACTCTGTCTTATATATAGACTCTATATACAACTTGCATTCACTTTTCATATTGAAACTTCCTGCAATGCGCAGACGGTGAAAACTTCCAGTCGAAATATCTCAAAGCGTTGCACAACTCCTGAGAATAGCCATGCCACAAATACAACAGCAATAACAACAACTACAACAATAAACAATACTACGCTACCTTTAACGCCAAATTTCGTAAGTTTCCCGCAACTGAAAGTGGCCAAAAGGCAGCCTGAAGAAGCCGCAACAATTGCAAAGAGCTAAATTCACAAAAAAAAAAAACTAAACATGTAAAACTGCTGTCTTTTGATGGAGCACAAATTAAAGATACCCTGTACCCACAGATGCACTTGAAGCTTATGAGAAGTTTTAAATGCAGACTTAGATAAAGTCTTAGATTTGTTTTTCAAAAAAAAAAAAATAAATTACATACAGTTCATCTTTTACGTAATATTTTACTATATTTATTCTTGGTATTTAGCTTGGTATTGATTTTTTTTAAATGTTTTTGTATGATTCAAAATCAAGAAAAATACTATACAATACAAATAAAAAAAATATATTTCATTTTAATTTAACTGTAGTTTTATGGAGTGGAATAAGTTGAATTTGTGTTTCAAAACCCTTTTTTAGTTTCTGTAGAGCTAAAAATAAATCAAAGTAGAAAACAATTAGGAAAATAAAATAATATTTTTATGTATAAAATTAAAGCAACCAAAGATTAAAACCATCCAATTTAATCTTCTTCAAGACTTAAAGTACTCATTTAATTTTAACTACAGGGTATATAAAACCAAAATGAGATTGCAGTTGTGTAAAGCTTTATTGTGTAGGAGTTGAGTTTGACTATAAGTTTGTGTTTGTGTTTTTGGTCTATGTCGACAATGGTTTGCACTTTTGCATTAAACTCTTTGGGACAAAGACTTTTCGAATACACACAGAGAAAATGTTAATGAATCTTTTAATTTAGCTGCAAATCAAATGGGGCTCAGACGCTGGCACAGACAGCGACTTGGCCAGACAGAAAGTGAAAGTCCATTCATCCATCTCTGCAAAATAGTGTGAATAGAAATGCGAGCGCACCTTTTGTTCAAATTTTTCGTGCGTTTCACACGCAAGTTTATTACACTTTCAACTTTGACTGGCGCTTGGAAAAGAGTGTGCGAAAAAAAATAACAGTCGAAATCAACAACAATAAATAAATGGCTAACAAAATACAAACTGCAATCGAGATCAGCTAAAAATACAGACAGTTATGACTTAGCAAAAGGTGTTAAATCAAATTCGTTATACTTAGCAATGAGATCATTTGGGGTGGATTTAGCGATGAGCAATAAATTTGAGCTGGAATTAAATGTTAAGTATTGTAAGGAAAGATTTGTTAGATAGTATTTACCACTGTGTTTGGTAGAGGAGATCAAAGCCTCTTTAAATGTCTCTTGTTAAAATGTCAATCACATTGACTGATTTATTTACTACAAATCTGTGTCGTTTAACTGGAAAATTCAAAATCTTACTTATTGTTGTATTCGCGGAAATAAAAGACACTTGTAATAATGAACTTACAGTACTAAGTTTTAATGTTTCATTTGCTTATTAAAGGGCAACAAGATATTTCTTTTAACATAATAAAAATCATTGCTTTATCTCGTTTTGAATTCTAACTAAAGTTCTTCTTAATTTGTTTATTTTATTATTTTGAGTTTAGTATACTGATTTATCTCAGTTATAGACCTCATTCGTTCGACAACCTAAAGATTTGCAAGTGTAAATATATATTTGATAATTATGACCATTCTGTGGTGCTTTATTTAATTCATTGCGAATTAATTTCATTCATTTTATTACAGTTCTAAAATACCTGGCACTTATCGTAATTTTTGTTTATTTTTTAACACATTTAGAACTCTTAGCTGCGAAAACTTTAAAGCACATTTTAAAAATCTTGTCTGATCGATACTCATTTTTAGTTCAGATATAATTAGTTAAATAATTTTTATCACATTTCAGAAATCTGTTTTCTTTGTTTTTTAAATTTTTAGTACAGCTTTTAGCTGCTGATGAATTAATGGTTGAAACATTTTTAGAAACTTTTCCTATAGAAAAGAAAATATTCATAAGTTCAAGGCAGTTTAAGAAACCGATTTTCGAGAAACTTAATTAGATTTTGATAATATGCTAATTGATTCAGTTCTAATTTTTTTTAGAACATTTATTTGGTTTTTTCTTGTGGCACTGATATTTATTAATATTTTTTCATACTCATGACAAATTTTCTAACTTATTCCGATGTTAATCAGCTGCAGATGATTTTTAGAACTGTTTAGTACAACTGCGAGGCGAATGAAAATAGATAAGTTTTCCTGAACTCACAGTTTTAGCGGCTTACTGTTCACTTTATCAAACGCCTTGAGCCCAATGTTCCATAGGTATTATTACCTAGTTGGTAAGCAAAACAATCAGTGCGATATATACAAGTCTGATAAGCGTTATCACTGCTACGATTGTTGTAGTTGTAGTTGTAGTTTTTGTTGATTTCGAAGTGTAAATTGAGTGATTTGGCGTGTATTGTGTGCTGACCATTTGACTGACCAGTTTGGTTTGCCAGCTCATGTAGAAAGGAGGCGCGTCATGCCCCATAAATGTGGTAAGCAGCAGCGTCTTCTTTTTCCCGAATCGGAACAGAGTTTACTTATTTGCAATTATTATCTGTGCGTCACGGTGGCTGCAACGTTCGGCAGTCGCACGATTCGCCGATTCGCTGCGTTGAAAAATATTAAATTGTAAATAAATACGTACTACATACAAAAGGCAACACAGCAAAAGAATTATGTTCGTGTCGCCGTCGACGAAGCGATTGTGTCTATATGGTGTGTGTGTGTGTGTGTGTATTGTGTTTTATTTTATTTTGTTTTTTTTTTTATTTTTGTTTTTTAGTAATAGTACTCAAGCGCACCTCAGACGCTGCGGTCGGCGGTCGGAAATGTCGTTAGTCGTTGCCTTCACTTTTCGCATTTTCGCTGATTTTGTGTTGTTGTTATCGCGCACACACCTTTCATACCTTTCGCCTTTAGACCGAACTAAATGAACGCTTGTTTTAGTACTAAATCGAACAGTGCGAAAATTGGCAACGACATCGCAAACGAAATTTTAACATATTCGGCAATTTTTTTGCCATTTGTGTGTGTATGTGTGTGAATATATATTTGTTACACTTATCACAATTTGTTATGTTTTTCAATTCGATGAAAGATAACAATATTAAACGACATTTAACTCTCTCTACATTCGAGCTAAATATGAAATAAAAGTATAAAAATATATATTAGTGCCTTGATGTTAAAAATTCTTATGGTTTTTGCACATCGTTAAGGGATTACACGAAAAATAAACAACGAACTATCCGATTCTTAACGAACACAGGTGAGAAAGTTTAAGACTTTTATGTACTCAATGGGCGTGGCATGCACAAAGTAAATCCCGGTTCCATAAAAATCCAGATAACAAGAAAATAGCACTGCTTAAAATTGTGACACCGCAAGCACTAAGAAAACTTTATGAATGTTCTAAATAATGATTAAGTTCTTGTTTGAAATTTATGAATAAAATACTGCAAATTTTAAACTTAATGAAATGCATAAAAGAATAAAATAAATACTCTCTATGATTCACTGCTGCTTTTATTCTGTAATTCAGATTAAGTACAAATAAGCTCAATATTTTGATGTGAAATTGATTTGTGTACATGTTTTCTAATACCATTAAAGACCCAAATACATCGAGGAAATAATTTATTAGAATATTCTTTAGATGTTGAACGCATTTATATTTTTCGAACCTCGGCAGGAAACCACAATCTAGCAATATTCTTGGTCTCTTCGTTCTAATCTCTTCTAAGCTCTTCTCTAATTTGTTTAAGTCCAGCTTCGTCAATTCTAAGCAGTGAGTCTGGAACATCAACTTCGTCAGAATAAGATCTAAAGCTCCTAACGATTAAAACACAAGTTGTTCAACCCAGGATCAACTCCAGTTACAAATTTCTCCCGCTTGGATCAAATCAAAATCTTTCAAAAACCTTTTCGTTTTTTAATTTTGATCCCACTTCTGAACTTTAAGGGTAGCCGAGTAAATAATAATTAATTAGAATATTCTTTAGATGTTAACACATTTCACCATGTTTTTGTTTCGCCATCGTAGTCTACTACTTTCGCCGTATGTGCTCGTACATATAGTTGTATTTATTTCCCTCTTTGGGCGTACTTATTACGATATATGTACATAATATCGTAAAGTGCCATCGAGACAAGTGAGTCATTTGACAGCGTCCGAAAACAAACGTGCTCGCATTGTCGGATGCAAACGCAAACAGAGAGATCCCCTTTATCCAATAATTCATCTGAGCTTTGTTGTTTATGAAAGGCCAACAACTGGCAACAGCAACAAGAAATTGTTTAAAATTGATATGAACCAAAATAAACAGAGATTCTCATTCGCTGAACAGAGAACCGAACCAAGGAGCCAAAAGCCAGAAACAATTCGTAGCCATGCCGGCAAAAAGAACGAGGAGAACACACAAGAAAATGTGCTTGGTTCGTATAAGTGCTCGACTAGAAGATACCATGTTCTTAGGTAGGCATACTCAACTGATAATTAGGAAGTAGAGTTTTACTTTATATTTCTGGCTCCTTAAGTATTTAAGTTCTCTACTTATTATTATTCTCTAATTCCCACTCTTTCTACATTTTTGAAATTTGTTTGCATCAGTTCAAAAACTGTGGGCAGAATTAATTCTATGCCAAACATTATAAATTTGGCTTTAATGATTTTTAAACAAATGCTATTGTTATCTATTAAAGAGTATCTAAATGCTCATATGAGAAACGTAAAAAGTAGACAAAGAAATTTGAACAATTATTGATTATGATTAATTATGTTATTTTAAAAAATATAAATACTAGTTGGTTAGCGTAGCGGGTATCATTTTAAAACATTCAGAATAAAATGATTTTAAACAGAATTAATCCTATGCTAAAAACTATAATTTTTAGTGAATTACTATGAATATAGTATGTTTTATAGAGGATTTGAGTGAAAATTTGTAAAGTGCGCACAGAATTGAGAATAAATAATGAAATAAATAAGCATACCCATCCTCACCTTTGATATTAGTACAGGGCATACCAAAAATCAACAAAATATGAAAAAATTTATAACTGCACATTTTTGGGGCAAGTGAACTTTTGCAATTAAAAAGCTGCTGGCAACTGGCAACTGGCAGACGTGAGCGTGATCCCAGCAAGAGGGCCAGATGGCCACACCTCGAGTTTTAAAATTTCCGCAATCTCTGACCAAATACTTTATGTACACACTGTGTGTGAAGAAGCTGAGCAGCCAGACAATCTAATAAAATAATTTATGCTTTTCTAAGAACATTTTCCTGCCCATCTTTTTTATTTTTTTGATGCTTAGGCCTTTTTTAAACATTTTATTTATAGATAGAGTACGAAATGTGACGCATTTCGTTTAATTTGGCATGTGAACTTATTTATTTATTTATTTTTGTACTTTTTTGTGACTTTACGTTTTTTATTTCGAGTGAATGACTTGTGTGCGCTTTTATTTAGTACATGTGACAATTTCTCTCAATTGGACAACGCATTATCGCTACAATGAAATGGGCCCTACATAAAATACAATATATACAAATGTTCATACCTACCTACGAGTACGTCTATATCATTTGGCTTCCTCATGGTGTATCTGTCGTTTTTTGCACTACCGTCCAAAGTTCAGAGTCGTGGGCTTGGTGGGCCAAAAATATGATGGATGCATTTGTTAAAGCCAAAGGTAAATAACTTCCGATTTATAATTATCATTATATAGGGTGCCTCGGGCTAGTAACTTTCCGTATTTTATTTACTCGTATGTACCTTCTCTATCTTATCTATCTTCTCTAGCAATTCTGTTTAAAAAGGCAGCCTTCAACTTAACGTATTTCGTATTGTATGTATTTGTGTCTCGTCTCCGCGATAAGCTGTCGAGGAAGCCAAAGATACAAGATTGATGTCATTCTCATGCTGTGATTTCGCACTGGCATCTAATACTCTACACATGTTTTGCTTTTCCTTTGTTGGACAGCTGTCTAAGAGTTCTGTTTACAGCCGAAACCATTTTGAATACTGAACTGATTAATTGGTCATGATTTGTTGCAGTTATGACAGCTTTTCTTAGTATAGAAAGTCTCAAGAAAGTGAAAACTGTTGAAATGACGCAAAATAATGTGTTCTAAAAAGCGACAACGTGGTAAATAATCGTTCAGCTGTTGTCGTCAGTGTTAAATCCGTAACGGAACTACAAATATTATCAATTTAGAGGTGAACTAAAAATATACGAAAGTGTTCTAAATATTTTAGGCTGCTTATTTTAATCTGTTGCGGAAATAGAAATAGATAAATTTTGAGGTGTACTAAAAGTATACAATATTGTTGTATTTGTTGAAGCAACTTTCTTTTTGTCTGTGGAAATTTTGTAAGATAGTGTGTTCTAAATTGATTAATATCCATTGAGTTGACGTTGTCAGTGATGCGTCCCTTTGAAACCAAACAGCTTTTTTTTAAATATCAGAACCTAAGTTTTAATTATTAAGTTCTCCGTTCTAGGAAATGTTAACCTAAAAAATGTTAAATCTCAATCTGTGAAAGTGGAAAACAGTGCCAACTTAGTAACAAGTGTTTAGAACATATAAATGCATATATTTGCAAGTGTTCTAAAAATGTACTAAATGTTGCGGAAAATTAATATTTGGTTCATTATCGCTATCTGCCTGATTTTGAAGTGTACTAAATATGTACTACATTTTGCTAAACATTAATATTTGGTTCATTATCGCTATCTGACTGATTTCAAAACAGTCTTTACGTATTTATGTGCTATACATAGTTAAGAAGTTATTCGCTATTGAGTCAATTCCTGTCAAATCTTTGTAATCAATCTGTTGTCCTGATATTAAGATAACAAGTCAGCCATTTACTGTTTACCTGGCAGTGCCTTGACATGTCTTTGGCATCGTTTGAATTCAATTGAATTGCCTATTTCAAAATGCTCTTTTCGACCAAATTTTCTTTGTACATTTTCACAAGGAGCATGTGTATTGTGCAATATTGTGTGTATATTTCCAATCGATTTATAAATAACTTGAGTTTACATAGCACAAATTGCGAAATAAACAACAGGTCGAATGCCTCAAGTGACGATAGAGCAAAAAATTTTCTCTGTTTATATGCTGGTATTGAATTGAAACTAAATACAAATAGAAATACCAATATATTCCTCAACCCCCTTTTGACATTGAAAGTGCAGGCAGAGAATTGGGTTATCGCTTGTTTTGTTGAATCCAGTCTGGCATGAAGAATGCTTTAAACAAAATCTATAAATTGTAAATTATATTATGTTAGTATGTACGTATATACGAAATATATACACACATAATGCAGCTGGAAACGAAGCAAACAACTTGCGATTCTTGACTTTCAACGCCCACTAAGCACTGTAGTTTGACGGGAGCCGATTTTCAATTATACTATATTTACATTTATATTTATACATATGCCATGTGCGCGGCATACAAACCAACATATTAGCATTCGGCTGGAGCAATTAAAGTCGCCCACGACTTATTATTAGTCGTGAATTGAGCTTGGAGCACAATCAAGTGCTACAAACTTGTACTAAAATGTGCTAAAACAATTTATTGAACTTGAGCTGTTGTGCTTTCTTTACTTAATGCCTGTATACATTATATATTAGTTAATTGCCAGCTATCGAAATTGTTTTATTGAAAAACTCTGCAAAAAATTGTTTACCGCGTACTAAATATTATATTCTCGTCTTGAGCTTCAGTTTTAAACTTTAAATCTAAGTAATAATTTTGAATGCCCATTCAAATTCACTTGAGAGGTATTAGACTATAACTAAACGTTGAAACAATTGGTCTCAATGTTCTAATGCTTCTTTGATATTTAAAATAATACTCACAATTTAATTTCATTCTTACTATAATAGCCACGCGCTAGTAAATAAGATTCACTTGGATGTACTAAAATATTTTAAATGTGTTTTCATTGAATTTTTAATATTATATTGCAGTGAATAAATAAACATACCCTACCCTTTTTCGTGTTTATATTTGCTTTAGCTCTTATCACCAATTTGTAATAACGTACATTTTGCCATTGTTTGGTATTTTTGTTTTCAGATATCGTTTTCGCTTATCGAAAATACAACAAAAGTCTGTACCGAATGCTGCCGCCAAATTGCACAGAAACTCAAACTCAAAATAATTGCGATAAGGCAATTGGAAATAAATGGTACTATGTGCCTCAGTTGCATTCAATGAGGAGAACCTGAAGAATCAGAAACGAACCGATGTGATACTTGGAGACTAAGCATTGCAACAACGATATAAATACATTAGCACTAGATAAAACTGTAGAAATAGCACAGAAAATACAAAACAGTTTCTAAAAGACTTGAGCTAAAAGACTTGCCAAATTCAACATGGAACACTTGGATCTGGCGGGTTTTCTGAATACACCAGTAACCTGGAATCTGGGAGCATTTGAACAACAAGGTGAGTGTAAAACTTGTTAAGAAAAACTATTTAGCACATAAGTTGAATAGTTGGGTACTATATTGGGTAAAGAAAGATTTAGACAAAAGCTAAAGGAGGTAATAATTCTTCGATTATGTATAGCAGGAATGTAAAAGCAAAAGTTATGCTAAATCAATCAATATCGGTTCTTGAATTATGTAAGCAATCAAAGTTAGTTAAAGTTATTGCACTTTTGTATTTCTGAGCCTCATCCCAGCAAATGATACAAGCTTAAAAGTTGTAAGTTCCAAGCTTAAAAACATGTGCTTTTAAAGCTTTTTTTATACAATAAGATTTAACAGCCATCAATTCATTTTAAAGCAGCGTTTTTACATACATGATTGCGAAACATGTGCTTTGAATAATATAAGTTTTAGCTAACAAATCTCGGTGAAACAATATTTTAACATCTGTTTATTTAATGGACTGTTTATTGTGCATTAAATTTCATGATATCATATTGAGCTAATGTCTTGCGTATTTTATGGGAAATTCTGGATGAATCGCTGAATAGGCAGATCTGTTTTAAATTTTGTCTCAGAACTTGAATGAAAGAAATGCCAAATTGACAGATTAATACTCTGTTAGCTCTTCATTATGTAATCTATTTATAACATAGTCTCTCAATATTTGTCAAAAAAATACTACATTTTGAAATTAACCATCTATTAAGCCACTTAATCTCCAAGTGTTAGTTGAAGCAAGTGTCATTGGTTTATGAAATAACAGATTAAAATGGAAGTATCTCCTTCTTAGCAGATACATAAATATATTTTAAAATTCCTGTTCTGAGTGCTGTATTTGCAGATTAATTAATCAATTAATTAATGATTACTTGAAGCAAGTGTCATTGGCATACAAACTTGCTCAGCTGGTCATTTTTATGCTCGACGCAATTATTAATAAATTGCATAATTAAGCGGCATGATTCATGCGATGAGGCAGAGACAGAGACAGAGACAGAGACAGAAGCAGAATTAGAGTTATAGTCAGTCTGAGGCGATCCCGATGCGGGCGCGTTGCGATAAGATCGCTGCAACAGTTGCAACAGTTGCAATTGCAGTTCTTGTTGTTGTTGTTGTAAGTGGTGGACTGCGAGTTCGCCGATGCCGATGCCGATGACGGTGACGGTGCCTGGGGCCGGCTGACTCTGACTCTGTGCAGACAGTCGCTTGGTGGCAATTCAGTTTTGTGGCAGTCACAGCTGGAGACGGTGCTGCAAAGATGCGCAAGTGGCAGGCTAGGCTGCTAAGTACTAATTTTAATTAATAAATAAACAATACAAATTGTAATATGATGAAATATAAATACATATTTCATGATAAGCTATATCTAACACCAAGTTTTATAAATATTTAAAATAATAATAAATGAAACATGTACAAAATTAAAATTGTAAATAATGCAAACAAATTAAGATTCATAAAAATAAAATGTTATAAAAAATTGTATGACAAAAAATTGAATAAAAAATCAAAAAAAAAAAAGTAGCAAAACTAAAGTAACCAAAACTAAACCAAAAATTCTATAAAACAATGATAGTCAACAATAAAATAAAATAATATTTAATAACAGATCAACCACCATAAATCATTAAATAATAGACAATGTATATAATAATATACAAAAATTATTTTAATTAAACATATAAAAAAATTTAAATTGTAAATAATGCAAAAAGCTTTAATGTGTAATATTTAAATGTAACAATTAATTCTATTGAAAACAAATTTAATAAACAAACAAAAACAATAGCATAACAAAAAAATAAACAATAAATTCTGTATTACAATGATATTTAGACTATAATAAAAATAAATAAATGTTAATAAGAGATCAACAATAATAAATCAGTAAATAATAGACATCATCTGAAATAATATTAGAAAACATTTTTAAATTAAAAAGATGTTTAAATAAAATATATTTCAATTAATAATTATTATTAATTATTATTAACAAGCTATAGATTATAGATAGAAAATAAACGTATTTATAAAATAAGAAAACACTAATTTCAAAAAAAAAACAAATATTTAATTAAAAATAGATTATTACTACAATTTATAGTTCATTATTAAGTATTTAATAATAAAATTAAGACAACAATTATTAACAATAAATATTAAGGAATAAATTATAGACAAGAAACAAATATGTTACAATAATAATAGTAATTAAAATTGGTGCAATTCAATATTTTTGCAGATGCTATTTACTTGTCCAGCTCGCGCCAAATGCTGGAGCCCATCATGGAGGAGACCTCCGAGGATGAGGAGCATGCGCAGAACAGTTGGAATGGCTGCGAGCAGAGAGGCAGCTGCGGCGGATTCTGGAGCTCAGCAGAGTCGGAAACGGGTTCGGTCATACGAGTCGAAGTGAATAAGGGTAAGTGTGGAGTATAATCGAAATGGAATGTCATACTAATAGCTGGCTATCTAGCAGATATCGACGCCATATCGGAACGTGACTTTGCCTGCCCACCGAAGCGGGCACGTCGCTCACAGGATGAGCAACTGCAGCAACAGTTGCAGCTGCAGTCACAGCTGCAGTCACAACAGCCGCACAGTCTGGAGGATGTGGTGCAGCTGCGTCACCGTCCGCCACCGCCGCGCTATGATGCGGATGCCCACAACAGCCTGGAGCGTTTTCTAGCCCTGGAGGCGTGTGCTCGGGACAGCTACGGCAGTCAGGGACAACGGAGCAGCACGGGCAGTCGCCGTGGTGGCTTTGAGGAATTCTATTCCGACAATGATTCGTATCATTCGCTGTCGCGCAGCTCGTCGCTGGTGCAGTTCGAGTCGCTGGAGCGACAGATGACGCTGCAGGAGCAGCATCAAAGCATGAGCAGTCTGGGCAACAGTTCGCCGTCTCTGCTCAGCTGTGAGACGATCACCAGCAGCGGCTCAGGAGGCGGAGGAGGAGGCGGAGGAAACGGTGGCAGTCACAGCAATCCGGACAGTCGACGTGGCTCGGCGACATCGCTGCTGAAACGCTACGAATCCAGCGATGGACGATTGCATCAGACATATTACGAGCTGCACAAACTGGACTTTGAGGAGCAGCAACGTGAACTGTTCGGGGCCTGCAAAAATCTGCATCAGGCGGAGCTGAAATCCGACTCGGAATCGAGCAGCACGTCGAGCAGTGACAGCAGTGGACACAGCATGTTGAGTGCCTGCAATCCGGGCAAGCAATCGGATGGTGCTGGCGGAATACGCCGATTGCCGCTCAATTCGGCGGAGAATTTGTCTGAGGATTCGGGCTACTGTGAGCCATCGACATTGCGACGGGCCAAATCGAAAAGTATACCAAAGAATTTCGACAAACTGTGCGAGGAGGAGGAGATGGTGATGGAGGAGCTGCTGTTGCTGGATCAGCATCATCATGATGTTAGTGTGGCCGGAATGCATTCCAAAAACTCCAATGATTTGTGTCAGACAAAAATAGAGCAGACAAATGAGACGCAGTCACGAGCAACAGCAACAGCAGCAACAACATCTTCGTCTTTGTCGTCATCATCATCATCATCATCATCATCGTCGTCGTCGTCGTCGTCGTCGTCTTCTCTATGCTCTCCAACATCATCTATTAATAGCTGCGAGAGAGGCGCATCGCCATCGCCATCGCCCAGCGGATCAGCAGCATCCACATCGTCTCCATCAGCGTCGTCGTCGTCGTCGTCGTCTGCCGCCTCGTTCACTTGGCTGCGCAACAGTTTGCCCGACATACGCGAGCCGCGAGGTTCGTCTTCCCATTTTCAAACGGACAACAACAGCTACGTGCTGGCCAACAACAGCAGCAGCAACAACAATCACAGCAGCAGCAGCAGCAGCAACTGCTCGCCTGTGTTGCCACGAACATCAGAGGCCAACAACAACAACAACACTGATACCATCACCAGCAGCGTGCCCAACGAGCTGCAGCAGCTGGGCAGACGACGTCGAGCACGTCCACGTTCCAATCGCAGCGATCGGAATTGCCAGAGCAGTGACGGGCATAGTTCTAGCGAGGATCTGGATAACTTTGATTGTTACAGCTTGCCACGCATACGGCGCAGTTGCAGCTGGAACGATCGCTGTGGCTGGAGTGGAGCAAGTGCATCAAGTGCAAGTGCTGCGGGTTACTTAAATGCCAGCTATCAAAATCTAACCCTGTTGGATTACACGGATCAAAGCGGGAACTGCAAACGCAGCGCATTGGACATGGACAGACGCAGCAGGCAGCAACGTGTTGGGTCGTCGGGCGAGGATTATGAGCATCTCATATGCAAGGGCAACTTTCTGCTGGATGAACTGAGTCAGATCTATGATAAAAATGCCTCCATACTCAATGACAAAACCATGGAGGAGGAGGAGGAGCAGCAGCAGCGACCAGCAGCGAAATCTCTGCAGGATGTAATTGAGGAACCGCCCCAGGTGCAACATGTGCAGTTAACCATACGCAAACCGCCGGCGCGTCAAAAGCACAAGGAGCTAATGGTGCTATCCCAAGAGGTGGCGGTAACATCACCAACAGCCCCATCAGCCGCTCCAGCGTCGACTGTCATCAGTTTCAGCAGCTTTGGCAAGACATTCGATCAGGATCCAACCAATTTGAGGACATCCTATGCCCAGTCATTGGAACAGTGCAACATTGAAGTGTCCGGCGAGAACAGAGCTCCTGCTGCCCCTGCAGTGCGTGTGCTGCCCAAGCGACGCTTTCAGAGCACAACGGCCAAGCAACGCAGTCTGGTCAGCAGCACGCCCAATTTGTCGGCCTTCGATGGCGGTGGCCAGGAGACGGAGGATGATATTTATGTGAGCAGTGCCCACAACTCAATGCATCAGTTGCCACAGACGCCCACACAGCCAAAGCCGCTAGGGATTCTGTTGCCCGCGGGATCACGTAACTCGTTTAGCAAGGAGGTGAGTTTCTGTCCGGTGGTGAGTAAATATTGCTGGCAGGAGCAATCGTCGGAGGAGCCACAGGAGGAGCAACAGAGCAGTGATGAGGAGGAGCAGGAGCCAGACGATGAGGAGGAGCTGTTGGATAACAACGATGCCACTGTTATTTATAACACCAAAGAGAACGAGAAAATAGCTGAGCGCTACAACGAAGAGCAGCAGTTAAGAGCAACGCAGCAAGAGCAACAAGAGCAACAGCAGCAACGAGCGGCAGAACGAGAGCGAGAGAGCGTTGTTGTGTCAGCGATCGAAGAGCGTAGCGCTGAGAGCGACGACAACAACGAAAACATCGCCAGCATGGAAACGAGACAGCAACAGCAACAGCAGCAGACGAAAACATCGCCACTGTCGCTGCCGACGTCGCCGCCCGTTTCGGTTTCAGTTCCAAGCGTCGCTGCTGCCGTCAGTCTTGAAACGCGCGTCGACGCGAGCTCATCAACCGTTAACGTCGCTCCAAGTTCAGTTGCAATTTCATTGCCAGCACATTCGCAACGACCGTTAAGCCTGCACTTGCCCATTTTAAGTGAACCGCCCACAAATCGCGCCCATCACATACTCTACGCCTCGCAGCAGTTGCTGCAGCGTTACAACACCGATCACGCTCACGATCACGCTCACGATCACGTTCACGATCACGACAAGATGCCCAAATCACAGTCGATGAGTGCCGCGATCTCCCACTCCAGCAGTGGCAACAACAATGAGTCACCGCAAAAGCAGCGCGCCAATAAATCGGATGAAAAGCATCCCAGTTCAAAGAGTTTTCTATCGCGTTTCGCACACGGTTTGCGTTTCTCGCTGCGTCGCAAGAAGAAGCAGCAACAGCAGCAACAGCAACAACTGGAACAGAAACCTGTCACAACAACAAAAACTGTTAAGCAACAGAGCAATGGCAAATCACAGGATATCGTGCATATACCGCTTAAACCGCCACGCAGCGGCATGCTCGACGAGAGCAACATTTCGGAGGCGAGCACAGCGAGCATGCACAGCCGGCAAACGGCAACAACAGCAGCAACAACAACAGCAACAACTGCTGAGTTGCCAAAAACGTCAACATTGCAAAAGCTGGTAACGGGTAAGCCGCCATTGCCAAAGCAGCCGGCACGTCCGGCGCATGCGCTGTCCTCGCCAGCGGCCAGTGCTGCCCATGCCGCCCATGCTGCTGCTGTCGGCAGTGCTGCCCATGCGAGCAATGCGCTGTTGGACGCCGAACGGGAACAATATGCGGCATTTGCCAAACAGTTGACATCGGGCCACCGTCAAACGACAACGACAATGCGCGACATGTCGGAAACGGTAAACGGAACCGATACGCTAACTGTAACGGGTACAGAATCACCATCGCGCGCGACCGTTGCACAAAAGACGCAAATGTTCAATCAGCTGGGCGCCAACTCCAATACCGCCCGCCCCCTGACCATGGTGACAGCCGTGCCGGTTGCCGTGTCGCCCATGCTCGACGATAATAATAAGATGGGTCTCATCGAGACCAATTTGGACACACACGAAACGGTTATATCGGGCAAGACACGCTCCCTCATGGACATCACATGCAATCCAATGCAACTGCCGCACAAGCGTTATCTGGTCAAGCGTCTGAATGTCACCAGTGCCGCCTATGACATCGAGCATGACGACGATAATGATGATGTGGATGGTCAACATATCAAGACATCGAACCAGGCGGGAGGTGTTCAGATTGCATCGGTCCGAAGACCACACAAAAGCATGGAATTTCTGTTGGATAAAGAGAATCAAAAGAATGTTTTGGTGAGTACCAAAAAAATATACTTATATATATATTTATGCCCCAACCCAAGACCAACTCACAGAGCCTGGCCCATTTGGGGTTGGCTGGTAAACTACTTATAGTACACATCGTAGTTTTTATGGCTTTTGTCTCGTGCAACATCATCATCATCATCCCCCAGTTGCTGGGCAAGCCGCTCCCTTACGTTGCACTCTTAAATCCGCAACGGGTCGTTGCGTTTTATGGGTCAGTTGGACACAGTTTGATCAGCTGTGCTTTCGGTTCAGCTACGAATTTATAAATATTGCTTAACTCTTTAAGTTTATCCGGCAATAAACATAATTTCTGCAAGACACTTTTTTTTTAAATTTATTTTTCTTATGTAAACTGCAATATAATTATAATTGCATTTCTACAGAAATGTCAACCGAGGTAAAAAACGTAAAATTTATAAGAAGAAAGAAAGATCATATAGATTGTACATTATAATAATTTTACTTTTTGTATATTTTTTCACCAAAAGAGAGACAGAAACAATAGAAACATGTTGTGGAACAAAATGTCGCATGCGACACTGATTCGAATTAAAATAAAAAAAAAGCTCCTTAATATTTTTACATAAAACAAAAAGATTTTTTAGATAAATTGATGCATTACATTTTAAAATGAATTGCATTAAAATATTCGTTCACGTTTTGCTGAAATCACTGTTAGAACTGGTCGTCGAAAAAACTACTTCTGTTTGAGTCGCGTGCGAATGCCTAGTTTTTTTTAAATTATCTTGAATACGAACAATTGCTCAAAATCAACCTAAGCGCCAATTATAGTGCTAATCAATACCTAGAAGTTGTCGCAATAAAATACTGTTTTGGCACATGTTTTATTTCACTTTGGATGCTTACGAATGTCGCATTCGACATCAAAGAATTACCCATATGCAGTTAAGCAATTTCCATATAAATTTAAATTCTTTAGTGTTAAAAATGTTTACATTTTTGTGATAAATAAGTTGAGCATGTAATGTAATTATTGTAGGGTATTTGCATATTGTTCAACTTTATTTGATTTGGATGTTTGCCTATTTCAGTATTATTATTACGTTTTCTTTGCTCCTTTTGCTATTTATTTGCTCTCAATGTGCAAATTATGCATGCGAAGCGATTTCCATTTGTTCTCTCTCTCTCTCTCTCTCGCCCTCAATCAGCATTATTTGGCTTGACGCTGTCTCTGTCCCTCTAGCTCTTGCATTTCCAGTTGAATGGCGTCAGCGCGCGACTTTGATCTTCCTTATGGCTGTTAATTGATTTCGGTACATTGTCACACTCCCTTTCTTCCCACCCACATACACCACACCTCCCCCCTTTGTTATGCCCCACCCAAACTCTCTTCACTCATTCGCGCGTAACAGACAATAACTGCGAGTTTTGTGTCATCTCTTTTTTTATGTCGCTTCTGCTTTGGACAGCTTATCACTTACGTCCACCTAACGCCACTCTCACTCTCTCACTCTTGTTATGCGTGCCGCATATCCATTAACAGTATTCGTATCCTTTTCGTGCATAATTCGCCAGCTAATCAGCTTTGGAACGTGCATGCGGTTAAAAACGCCAGCAAAACGCGTTGAGCTGCTTTGGATTTATTAGATGCTTTTCATAAATATTATATGTGTGTGAATTCTATATGTAACACTGCTGCAAACAGTTATCTAAGTAATTTTTTTCACAAAATTTATGCAATGAATCTATTATTTTATAATGTCCAAAAGAATATAAAAACTAAAAAATTATTTTTTATTTGTGCTAAGTATAATATGTGCATTTTTGTCCATGTCAATACAATTACTTGGCTAACTGTATTACGCTTTCTCCTTCATAGTCCTTGGAGCATCTTTCAATGACATTGTTGTTGTTGTTACATTTGTTGTTGTTGCTTTGTCGCCTCGCATTTTCTCTTAATTTGCTCAGACGCGTTTTTGCGGCTCCTCAACAAATTACGAGTAATTTAATGTCATCTTCTGTAGAGAAACTGAGACAATGACCACTTGACCTTAGTTGTATAATGTGCGTAATGATGTGCCACCTCTCGTCCACCCCCCACACCCTCCTACCACCTACCTACCACGCCCCCTTTGGTCTGACATTGTTTTTGCGGCTTTTTTCTGCCTTGTTACATTTTGTTTGTACAGTTTTTTTCCCATTATGTTAATCAAGTCGTTGGCTTTGGCTTTTGTTAGCAAAGGTCCGAAATAAAAGTCTTGACCCAAAAGTTGGCCCAGTTTCTGTTTTCATCTGTTTTTATTTTACTTTTGCATCTATTAAATAAATCCATTAAAAATAATTAAATTTTTGCTGTGAACTTTGATATTGTTGCCTAATGGTGTGCACATTACTTTGGCCGCCAGTGTACAACTGAGTGCAGAAATTGCTCATCATTAATTCAGGAGCACTCGACATTGAAACTGTTTAATATTTAAATTAATATTTATTATGTATGGTAATATTACAGGTTGCATTACACAAGAAATCAATGTAAAGCCATTAGGAATAAAAAGTATTGATTTTTTTGTACGATTTTTGCAAAATAAAAGTATACTTACATATACTTGTATCTTATCTTTGTTGCGATTCGTATCAATATTATCTATAACATTTCAATTAGATTTACTTATTTCTTTTATTCGAACATGTTTCTATTTGACTTTTGCAAATATCCAGTTGAAAGCAAATTTTGCAGTAAATGTTCTGGTTTTTAATTAAACAGACAACGAAATATGCAAAACATTGTTTATAAATAGAACGAATTTTAAATAAAATTTAACAGATGACTCAATCTCGTGCTCTAAAACTCAGCAAGAATGCATAAAAGTGTATATAAAACTCAAGAGTTTTTAAATGTTTATATATTTTTTGGATGTATACCAAAAAGATTTTATGCATAGTATAGTTTACAAATTTGAAGATTTTAAATAAATCATACTAAGAAAATGATTCAAGTTTTTAATTCAGTAGAGGTATGTCTTTTAAAGGGTATCAAAGTGTGGTCACGCCTTATTTGATTGGTTTATTTTTCTGAGCTTTGAAACTGCGCCCATTTTTTGGCGTCTCTTTGTTGTCTGCTTCTTCTTCTATGTTTATTCGACTCCTACGTCAAAACTTTCGCCTTGATTTCCGTTCAAATTTAACAGTATGTATAGTTTTAGTACTTGTTAAAAGTAAATATTTGTTTGTTCGTGCGGAAATGTTTTAGCATTGTCATTGTCGTTGCGCTTGAGAGTTGTCATGTGGAATAATAATGAATAATGAAAGCAATATTCAAATAATTGCTCAGAAATGAAAGCAAAATATTGGTCTTTATGTTGCTCCAAGCATACTAATTAAAATCTTAATTAAATTTTGTATAGTTTCTTGTCTTTGTAATGAGCAAACAAGTTCTGCTGATAAGACAAAAATGCAGTTGGTAAACTTTTCGAAAATCCCCAAAAATCCCCAGAGTTTTAATCACTTTTCTTCTCTCTATTTTCTACTTCAACTACTGGTACATTCATATTTACTTACTGCGTCTTCATTTATTTGCTTATCTTTGCTGTACCTTCTGATAATACAACAATTTAGTACAAGAACCCAAACAAACCGCCCCCTGTCCTTTTCATAATGATTATTTAATGTGTTTATGCCCAACGGGCTTTCAATTGTTTCATTATCATTAAATATTTGTTGTTAGCATTCAGTTTTATGAGCAGCCGTTGTAAATATTGAAGGCGAAGGTAAAAACATAGAAAACATCGCACAAGGCGCTTGGCTGCCTGCCAAACTGAGCGGCCATCTGTTTCTCTCTTTCTGCAAGGCACTCTCTTAACATGTAACAGCGCTGTTAATGTTACACGATCACTATCGGTTGCTGTTAGCAGTCCATTGTAGTTTTACCTGCAGCTGTTATTGACTGCTGTTAGATCAATATCTCGCTCTTGCCATCTGTTACCGCTCTTACAAGTGTAAACGCGCTCTCGCGTGTCTTTTCTACCTGTTTCTTTTGGCAATACCGACACTGGCGGCTTATCTATGGCCACAATTGCAAAATGCCTGAACAATTTTGTTCATTGCCATATTTGTAGAAATTTGTTTTGCTTCAACGAATGCACGTCTATCATTAGCAGACATTTCTCACCCTCTCTTTCGCACTGTCTCGCTGTCTCTCTGTCATACATTTGCCTAAAATGTCAAAACAATCGCGACAAAAACAAGGAAAAATGCAACTTGCTTTTCATGGTTGCGGAAAAAGTTAACTGAAAATATTTCAAAAAAATGCAGCAGCTGAAAAACAACCGCTTTCTTTTAAATACTCGAGTTACTGCAGCGCAGAAATTGCACAAATTGTAGCTTTAACTAATTAAAATACTTGAATACTTAGTGCTAAGCTGAGCTCATGGCTTAAGCATTTTTTTATTGTCTAATAGACTCACTAATTTATTCAAATTAAAACGGTATTTTGTCTGGCTTTAAGAGTACGGAATGTCTCTGCTACAGTGGCTTCCCACACAATGTGCACGCCCAAGGCGAAAGTGCGCAAAAGGCAGGAAATTTAATTAATTTCAGTTTATTTTCAATTCATTTGTGTTTGGACTATTATTATTATGGCGGGTTTTTGCTGGCCACAATTTATTTTTCACACGCCTTTAATTTCGCAGCATGTAATTTTCCTTTTTTTGCGTAAACAATTGAAAATTGAGAAACTCTTAAACAAAACAAAGTTTATTTATCATCTCGCAGTTTTCTTCTTTTTTTTTCCCCCACCAAACTTAGAAACTGACTAGAAAAACAATTTGTGTATTGTCGGAAATGTGTGGGTGAATTTTCCTCAGTTTCCCTTTGTATATGTATGTGTGGGAGGTTCTTTGGGTGCAGCTGAACTCAAGAAATAATTGTTGGAAATTTTTGGAAATTAATTGATGAGTCTTTTATTTTAATTAATATCAGGGCTCGTGTTGATTCAATTGGGCCAAGTTTATAAATCATCATAGAAAAAATTTTGAAAATGTCTGAGAAATGTGTAATAAAACTCGTAAATAATTGTGAATTGCTGCTCACGAGTAAATTATGCAATATTTTAAGATAATTCTTGAAGTAATTATTAATCCCATTAAATATAAACTGAGAAAGATTTTAAGTCATTTTCTATAAGCATTTATTTATTTTCCTTAATATTTTCATAAACAATTCCAAATTATTGCCAAAACAATTTAAAATTTTGATATTTTTAATATACCTCTCACTTCAGTTAAGTAGTTTTTATTCGCATTATAAAAAGTTATTTGTCTGTTTTTCTTTTTGACTATCTAATCTTTGTTTACTTTGCTTTTGGCCAATTCCATTCACACCTCGAATTGCCATTATTTTCAGCAAAAAATATGCAAATTATAATACAAACAAATTCATTATTATATTGATCAGATGTAGGCAAATGTTTTTGGGTTCTGTCAATAAATGATAAACTGAAAATGTGGGTATCGATTGGCAACTTGGCCAAAAGCATGCTCCACTTTCAGCCAAGTCACCTGACACGCCACTGAATGCTTTTGATTTATGTCGTTCACATTTCATCGATAAGACATTGATGAGTCAAGATTATACATGTATAAACATATATATAAATTTAATATTTGTAATTTCTTGCATTCTGAATAACTCAGCAAACGAATGTTTAACGATTTTACGCAGTTTGTTGCAACTTTTCACGATCTGTTAATTTTTGACGATTTGGAAAATGTGAGAAACAATAATAATTTTGTTGCTTTGCCAAATGAACTTGCAATCTAAAAATAATACAGAATCCTACAGCAATTGCAAAAAGCAAAATAAAATAGATACATATTTTTCGAGTTGATTTGCGTACAGGAATTTTAAGCTGATTGAAGCTGGTTTTTTTTTTGTTTGTATATTGTTGAATTGAATTTGGATTTTGCACCGCAAAGAATCTTTCTCACTTGACTCGTATTTTTAGTCATTGTCTATAATAAAAAGTTATGATAAATTATGGTACAGTCAGCTGTAGTCACATAATCTACATATATATGTCTACTTATGAGTATATATGTATGTATTTATTGCCTTTCCACTTTGTTGTTGATGCTGAGTAATTTATGAGTTGGCGACAAGACAACAACATTCCAATGGCATTCTCGTACCGAATGTGAGCCATAAAAATGTGAATGCAGCATGCTGCTGTTTTAGACCCCAATTACGAGTGCTCAACAACTCGACAATCACATGCCACATTTCACATTTCATATTCCACATTACACTGGCTGTTAATTCGACTTGCACCTCGTTGAGTTCCGTGGCATAATAATAGTACAAGCCTTTTAAAGCCGTTAACTTCAAGTGGCAGACGACACAGATAAAGAAAAGAATCCCGTCAAGATATGCGGAAGTTGCAGTTGCCTCCAATTCAAAGAGCTCACTGCAAAAATTCAGCAAACTGAAGAAAAGAAACTCGAGCAAAAGGTTAAAGGACTTTATTATGTCGCGTAGTCAGGAAATCTGGGGCGGAGGAGGTTTGGTCCAAGTCAACACTGCAGGGGATGCCAGTGTCTAGTGGCCTTTAAAAGCGGTTGCCAAGCCAAGTGAATGGGGCCTAAAGAGCAGCAAAGAGAAAGCAATGATAGTTGAAGACTTGAAGACTTGGTTTAAGTGCGGCAAGGCTTAAATTGTCTAGTTTTATTCATATGCATTATATAACAGGAATATAAATATAAATTTCTATTTTAATATATTGCAGTTGGTATAACAGTTGACAAAACAGTCAAAATGAAAATGTTCCGGTTTTAATAACAGCATTAAACTTAATACATATTAAAGTTTAGAGAAAATAAAACTAGAAATACATAAAATTAGCACTTTGGCTTGTATTTTTCACTGCTAGAAAAGGTGTTAAATAGTTGTTAAATCCGTATTAAATTTTTGATAGTTTGCAAAAAACTGTGATTTTTATTTGCGATTTTACAACAGCTTTTTTAACACTTTGTGCTTTGTGTATTATATAATATTCTAGCCATAAACATTTACGTATTTTAATTTATTTATGTCATCAAAATAAAATATGTATTTTACTGTTATAAATTAATTGCTAACAAAAACTACAAAAACTGCTGTAATTAATTTCAAGATAGAAAACAGAAGATTGAAAATTCCGTTGATCATCCATTGTTCAGCCAAAAGAAATCTATAGAATCAACACTGTTTATTGTTGCCGAGTTTGATGAACTCGTCACGATCAATGCAAATGTATAAACAGTAGCACAGTTTCAAGAGGTACTACAAAGTATTTTGCACTCTTTTGTCTTCTGGAATGAGAAAATTCTTAAGCCTACGCATAACATTCTCAGTCAATTTGACAAACTGACAATTTGCCCACCAAATCAAAGCACAACTCAAAAGCAGCTAAATTTATAATTGAAGTTGAAAAACGAGCTTGGCTTTTTAACTGGGTTACCAAGACGACGACTGTCTGGCTAATTTCTGTGTGTGTGTGTGCCAACGAGCAATGTTCAAGGCTAACGCAATGCTGATTGAAAAACACACTCAACACACACGCACGCACAACAAAATAGTGTCAGCTGCTGCTTTAGCCCCCCCTCCAAAGTGCACACCTGCCTTGCCACTGAGTTGAGTTCATATTAAATACCCTCAAAATAACAGAGAGACAAATAACGCGCACTTCCTTTTCCGCTGTGTTTCCCCTTTGACCCCTTGCCACGAGATTGCATTCCAAAAATAGTCGCACACTTTGTTGGTGTTCCTCTTCAAGTTGTTGTTGTTGTAGTTTTTGTTGTTGTTAACATTTTCATATAAATCACATTTTAATGTGCCGCATCTTTTTGAGTTTTTCTCTGCATTTCATTCTGTTTACCTTTTAGTTGTGGCATATGCTCAACCTATATATAAGAAGATCGCTGTATAGTTATGTAAAATATACACACATATATATATATGCACTCATTTAGCATATTATGCATGCCCACATTCGTATACATATGTATGTATAATGTTTGTTATTCTCTCAGAGAACGACCACTTTCATGTTTTTTTTTAGTTTTTTTTTTGCGTTCTGTTTGCCTTTCTATATTTTTTTTATCTTTCGCATGGGGTTGTTCCGTGGCAAACGCAATACGTGACAGTCGATCAATCAAAGCGCTATGAAAATATTTTAATAATGGTCTTTGACCTTTTGAAAATTGCTGCATTTAAAGAAGGGGTTTACATAATACAGATCAATTGGAATAATCTGTTAATAGTATATTCAAACAAAGAGTAATATATTTAAATATTCAGTATTCAACTTCATTTCTATTTATATTTAACAGCTTCATTTGAAGAATTACTCAGTCTATGTATAGATATTAATTCAAATTTGCCTTATCTCTTTATTATAGAAAAAGTGTACAGTGCTGAAAAAGAATTCTTCAAATGAACTTAAATTAAAATGTTGATTGTTCATAAAAATACACTCATTACAACGTCAAAAGAATAATCAGATTAATGTATGTATTTACAAATTGATGTCGAAATTTTGATGAATTTTACATCACTAATACAGATTCTTCTCATTCTTTTACATTTGTGAATCAGCTTAGGGTATATATTTGATCATATATTTAATCTGTTCCGTAAATAACGTTTTTTGCCTCTTTCTTATTCCTTGGCTGCAAAATTCCATGAGCATTGCCAGAGTTTCCTTGGGGTTTATTTTCAGTGAGACATGCAAATGGAAATGACATTTGCCTGCTGTCTCTGATGTCTGATGGCATTGCACAGTTTCCCTCCATGGGGCATATCTAAAAAGGTCAGTTTATTTGGTTGATTCTCCAGGGGAGAGAGGAAGGAATCTGTCATTCCACAGCGACAGCTGATTCCGTACAGTAGAACTAAAATAAAATTAAATTATTTGTAGTATATGGAGGTCGCGCATAATATTTAGATAGTCAGGGTCGCTCATTATACCCTAGGAGAGGGGGGAACTCGAGAGCATATCAGCTTCAACGTGGCGTGAAATGCGTTTGATAAATGCGAGGCACGTGCAGCTTGTGTCTAGTTGAAATGTTGCCAGAACTCGATTTGGTTGTTGGCCAACTTCAGCTTAGCGGCTTGTTGCCATTTGTGGCTCCCATTTGATTACAGTTCGTTTTACATATGAAGAGAGAGGCATGACAATGGCCCTTTGCCTTTAGATGCCACTTTTTGACAGACAGACAGACAGTCAGACAACTCATCAGATAGTCTGTTCTTTTGTCTGTCTGTCCCATCATTTGTGTTCTTTTTGCCCGTGTCATAATTACTTGACATGCTCGCCTAATTGCAATCAACAGGAAGCATAAAGTGCACAGATGCAGTTACGACTGTCATATACTATAAGCTAACTGCACATAATTATAGTCAGTACCTTTTAATACCCTATGTCCCAAAGAGTTGCATGGTTTATTACCCATTAAATGTTCTCCAAAAATTGCATGGTATTCTGGATTTAAGCTTTGTGTGTCTCTTTTCCTACATGCTTTATTTCTTTTATTAATTTATGCTATGCTTGAAATGACTACAGGGTATTTACCTAGTTAAACAACTTTGTTCTTCTTTGTTTTTATTTGGCCTGTAAAAGATTTTGACGCCCACATCCGCTTCCGTTTTCAGTCACGTCACTTGGAAAGCTTCGTGAGGGTTAAGTTCTTCCAATTCATTTCGGTTTTTAGGGTGTTTCAGTTGCTTTTCACCGTGCAAATCAATAGCAACGGGCCCAAAGACTTTGTGTGTTTTAGTTGGCCAGGGCAACACTGCAACAGTTTGTCAATCCATCAGGCAAACAGAGTCCTTACCCCAATGGCATGTGAATGTCATTGACCCCAACAGGTTAGCTGACCACAGACACCTCAGTGCTCCCCTCTCCCTCTCTTTCTCTCTCTTTCTCTTTCTCACTCTGCCACTCCATTTTCTCTGTGATGTTTTTCCTGGTCAGTCAGTTGCCCTCTGACCATTCCCAATTCATTTCAACCCAACTCCGCTCAGTCAGGCATAATTTCCAAGTTTGCTTCTTTTTTTTCGTTTGAATAAATGTTACAAATTATGTTTTCAAAGGGTTGCATTCTCGTAACGGGGCTCAGCAGAATTTATTAAGCGTGTCAAAGGTGGTTGTTGCTAAAGATACCATCTACATACACAGTTTCCCACTATAGATGTATGTAAAGGATAGAATTACATTAAGCGACTTTGATAATAGCTAAAACTAAACATGTTTTTACACTTTATTTTCTAAAAAGTGATTATAAGTTTGGAATTTTCGCTAACCTAACTTACGTGACTTTTAAGGAATTTCCTATCTTATTTAATTATACCACAAATATGTAGTTAACTAACTTTTAATTGCTTGGTTATTGTCATCTTTTTTATGTAACTTATTAACTAAGAAATTCTCACTTAAGTTTAGAGATATTTTAAGTTCGTTTCCTTAAAAGTTTTCGCTCCGAAATTCTTAATGAAGAAACATATATATTTATTTTTATTTCTATTGTCTTTAGTCAACACACTTATGCATTAAATCATATGTTTCTTGAATAGATAAAACTTAGTTTATTCTAAACATTTCAACATATTTTCGACATTTTCTAATCTCATTATGTGTAGATGATCTCATAACAATCTTCCTTTCAAATAACATCCTATAAATGTTCGCAATTAATTGTCTTTATTTCATAATCAATTTGCACAGTTTCTCAGTGACCTCGTCTCTTGATTGTTGCCCTACATTTGCACTTAGTTATATTTATTAGCACACATTGCGCATACGTTCCGATGACCCAATGGCTTATCAAAACTGTCGTTGCTTTCAATTACGCAAATTATATAGTGTGTATATATATGAGAAATCAAGAGATACATCCGTTGCCTAAAATGAGAAAAAAACACGCCACATCTGATTTGATTCGGCATATGTCACATTATCTCACATCATTGCGTCGGACTGGACACATTAAGGTGCTCAAAACAGCGGAACAGACTGTCAAATGTCATGCAGATAAGCGACTGTTTCAAGGTTGGGCTTACAAATAGTTTTGGACAATCTCCCTCCCCTCTGTCTCTCTACAGCTCTAACTGCATGATTGATTGATGGCAATCAAATATTTGTGCGCGTGCATTAAAATTACGAATAGTTCCTACTAGCAAAACTGACAATTTTGTTTATATAACAGCAAAAGCAAAAGCGCGCTGAAAATTATTGCATATTTATTAATAAAACGCTTAGCATTGACTCTATTTGTTATTTTTATATTTACTCTTTGTTGTCATTGTAAACAATGCCCGAGGCGACTTGAGCTCGAAGCTGACTTTATGCGTTTTTGTAATAGAACTCGTTTATTGAAATTCCAGTCTCGTCTCGTCTCTCTGTGGCGTTATGTGATATCATTCTGAGTCAGAGTCGAGAGTTACGCAACATTTTGGGTGATGATGATGAACATGAACACTTGTGAGAGGGTCGCTTAATTAGCTTGTCAACACATGTGCAATTAAATAAGGAAAATTATACAATAAATATATTTTTAACTTGATCTATCTGTCAATCTAATCAAATAGTTGTGATGAGAGTGGATCATTAAATTATAAAGTCATCACTATACATATGCAATTGCCTATGAACTAAATCTCTAAGATATGTTCTCACTAAAACTTAAACAATTGTTTAAGAAATAATTAGATCTAGTTTTGAAATGAATTGCAATAATACTAAACCATTTTTATCATTTTCTGAGATCACATAGCTTGATATACTTCTATGTCATCAGTTTTCTAGTTATCGTTTTGTATATTTTTGTGTGACAACCCTCGCTTTTATGTAGCTTGAGTCTTTGCTTAGCTGATGTCAGCAATTAGCTTGATTAACGCCCCAGCTTAGGCAATTAAATTCAATTGCTTAAGTTGCCAGAAAAATTATGCAAAACGCACTTTTCACCTCGACTCGCGATACGCGACTCGCTGAGTCAACAATTCGATAGATATAGATAGTTTTGGCCCAGTTTTTGTGAAGTGTATAATCTTAAATAGCCGCGATTACTTACAGTTTAGGCTCGCAAATGTTAAGGTGCTACGAACTCCCACTGACCGAGTGCGCCCACTTTGGGGGCATTTTCTGTCTGCCAGCTGCCGCATACCGAACATTTTTCGCTCTTTGTTTGTTTTTTGTTTTTGATGTGGCTCAGAGTTAATTGCACAGCAGTTTCATTGTTGGCTCGCTGCCCAGCTTTGACGCCATTAACAGAGCAAACAACAAAAATTAAAACTACTATAGTATCTAAAAATTTAATTAAACTAAAGCAAAAATTGCATTTGCTGTGCACTCGCGTTACTCAATTCAATTTCATTTGCGTCCATCGACATGAAATGTTGTGGCAAATGCCACTCGGTGGAGAGCTGCTTGCATAAACATCCCGATTGGCAGCCAGACGGACATTAGCCATAACACCGCATAGTTAAAACTTATTATTTAAGCCAATTAAACTGACCAGACGTGCCATCATTACTGGCCCCAATAAATTAATGACACTTGCTGCCATATTTAGTAGAAAAATTCAGCTTTAATCTAACTAATTTGCATCCGATTGATCCTATGACAAAATTTGCTCAGGATGTAAGAGTCCCGAATATGCAATCTTTGAGTTTGGTTGAGATATCTTAATAAACAAAAGTTTTTCATACTAAGCAATTCCCTGAACTTCGACGTCTTATCTATGTCTTATCTATGTTGTGTGAAAATTTCATCTTTCTACGTTTAACCGTTTGGCCTACACGTGGATTCGTAGTGAGTCAGTACAGGGGTGCCACAGAAATCGCTTTATAAATAAATACTTTAACTAAACTTACTAAAATACACAATAACTTTCCAAGCTTTATATTTTTAAACTAGTATTTATTGAATTTACTTAAGCGTGGTTATGTTTCTGTAGTAATTTTTTTTGATGGTGGTCCCTTGGCTCTTTGGTAAGAGTCACCTGGGTTAGATTCCTACCCTTCCACACGAACAGACCTTAAATCTAATAAATTTAAAAAAAAAATTGATTTGATTTATATTAAAATTGTTTTTTATAGTGTAATGATTTGAAGAGAAGTAGTGCTAACGCAATTACCCATCCAATTTTAGAAAGATTTTAGAAGCTCGTCTATCACTTTGAAATCCCAACCAAACTGTCAGCATTAGTTTGCAATTTTCTAGACTTTGTTGTTTGCGTTGTTTCAACGCCCCCTCCCAGTGGACAATTTTTGCAATTGAAGCTCGCGTTTATCTAACTATGAAGCTCTCTCAGTTCAGTTGATTGAGTGTATGTGTGCGTGGGATTTACTGAGTGCAATTTGTCAGTAAAGAAGAAAGCTTAGTGCAACCATCAACTTGAGAATATATGGATGTAGTATTCTTAGAATAAAAACGAGTGGGAAAGTCTATAAACGAGCTCCCAACTATAGGATACCCGATACTAATTTAAATAAATTTAAACTATTTTTAGGCACTTGCCTTACTTAAACCTAAATAAGCCTTTACTACCGTTCTGATTGGCCGATCTTGTTACAATTAAGTAGGTTGCTAGCTTATAATACATGTACAGATGCTTTCTTCTCCCTTTTACATACATTTCAACGAATACAATATACCCTTTTACTTATTTTTTAAGTAGCGGGTATAACAAAAACTGTGACAATGAATTTGCGTAGTGAAAGCCATATAAGGTGACTTGTGTGTAAGTGAGTGTATTACCTAGGGCTATGTATTATATATGCCACGGTTTCATGGGCCCCATTTATCAAAGCAACGCCATTCATAGAGTCAAAGAACGCAGAGAAGCAAATCAAAGACCGCCCCACATGTTGGCCGAGGGTTGAACAACCTCAGAGAAGTAAACGCCTCGTTTTTTTATAAAAAGCGAAAGAAACAATCTCTGGCAATAACTTTTAATGTAAAACAGAGGCGCATAGTTTGTTGAAATTTTTGCTAGATGAGATCAGAGTTCCCTAGGGTTGGGTTGGGTTTGAAAACGAATGAAATGAAATGAGATGAAATGGTAGGGAGCAGCACATTAATAATAATTACGCGACCGCCAGCTTGACATCTGTTTGAAGTTTATGCTGGCATACCGCAGCTAGTACAATACTCTGCATGGATCACTTTCCTCTGCCACTGATGGAGTTATTACAATGGCCCTATAAATAGAATTTCCCCAAGGCACAAAGTCCGACTGTCGATCGGCACGCAACCAGCAGCCATTTAACTTTTGTTTTCATTTCGCGTTTTTATTATTGTGACCCTATTAAACGGTTACCAGATCTCAGCAGAAAGCAGAGAGGGACTCCAGTTCTTGGTATGCTCTGGTCAGTGATGGGGTCTTCAACGGAGAGAAAAGGGGGCTCGATGCGAGGTCATGGTCCGGTCAATGAATCATACAGAGTGGGAGCTGAAAATGATTATACCGGTCATCTATCATTCGACTTTAAATTTATATAATTTAATTTCTTAAAATCAATTTTTGTGATTATATTATTATTTTTTGTGATGGAATTTTATTAGGATCATCATCTTATTTAACAGCAAAATTATCTAATTTCTATAGATTTCTCTTCAATTCTTCTAATAAGTAACTACAATAATCAATTACACAAATCAATAACATCAAATCAAATATAACACAAGGTGTTGAGTGTCTCTTTCAGTTTTCCCCCCTCTCTGCAATGATACTTCCCCCTTTGGGCTACGCCACTGTCGTCGCTGTCTTACAATTTGCTTTGTCTTTTGTAAATGTAAAGCAATTGAAGTTTTGGTTGTTTGTTTAGTGGGCGTCCATCAACGCACACCCAAGGCACAACAACAACAACAACTGGAACGACAAACAGCCCGACTTGTCTGAAGATCTCCCTCTAACCCCTCTAACCCCCTCTGCCCCCCTTTCCTGCCTCTGTTCCCACTTGTTGTGCATTTGTTGCTGTCGTCTTGGGCTTGTCAGTTGCCAATTGGCATTTATGTTTCTGCTAAATTGATATTTCCGCAGGGTGCAGTTGAAGCTCCTCTATCAAGTTGCTGCATTCTAAAAACAATTTAACTAATTTGCTCCAATTCTTTGTGCTCTCTCAGTGATTTAAGTTCTAAAATAAAAACTTGTTTTGTATCGTCAGTTAATTGTTGTCTAAATCAGTTTATAAAATACCACGCCTGCTACTTAATTGCTTCAACACGGGCGGGCCTGGCTTTATTAATTTAAGGCAATTAATTTAAGCTGTTAAGTGGCCAAAAACAATTTGCAGCTCGTTAAAGCAGCCGGCATCAATGGGTTAAGTGCCGCAACGCTTCCACTCTTTTCATTTCTCATTTCTCGGCAGCTACGTGCTTAATTGAAAGTTCAATGGATTTGAACAGCGGCACAGCTTCACAAGAAGTGTTTCTCCCTCCTCAGTCTCCACCTCCATCTCCATAAAGATCGCTCATCTCTCAAGTGCATTTCATCTGTCGTTTTCAAGTGAATCTCATTTGGTTTCGGGCAGCTGCAAACTGCATTTCCATTTCTATTTGTGCAAAAACAAAGACTCTTAATCATCTGAGATTTTTCGATTTTCAGACGTCCCAAAAATGAGTTTAATTACAAGCCAAGTCTGTCGTCTGTCGTCTAGACGAGTCAACTCACTTCCCTGTCAACTCCTTATTTTGCTGACCACGCAAACTACGAGTCTGTTTTACTCGACACTCATATTTATCAGCTGCCCTTACAAGTGACTCTTGTCTGGCCTTTTGAACATATTAAACATTTGATGACTTGAAAATGTTTACTTGTTGTCAACTAATTAAACAACTTACTCAACTTTACACTATGTCAGCAAACTGCTCCGCTAACTTAATCAACACTTAATTATTTTCTTATCTATGGGTGAATACAAGAAGACATTTAATGTGAGCTAAAGATTATAATAGAAAAACTTTCAAGTCTACTTAGGACAAAAACTCAAATATCATCACTCTTTTGTAAGTTTCTGTTAAATTTTATTCTTTAATATTTTGTCTGCTAACTTAATGAGAGTTGAGTTTTTCGTAAAGTCAACCTCATTACCTGAGTAACAAGAGGATAAGGTTTTGGATTAGGATTAGAAGACAGTAAAACCAACCAGCTTCTGTTACCTTAAGTAAGGTGATTAGTATTTACTTTCGAAATTCTTTAGTTTTGTCTAATCTAGCCTGTTTAAGCATCGTTCTTTGATTTTTGAGAATCAATATGAAGTCTTCTAGCTGAATAATATTCTTTGATTTAACCCGTTTACAAATTTTTTAAATTTTTCTGTTTATACATTTTTATATTGGAGTTATATCCTGTTAAAGAATCGTATTTATTAGTATTTATAAACGTCTTCTATCTATATAATAGTACATTGACAAGACCAAACCTTACTATAAACTTTAAATCTGTTAACTATTTCTTTCAAAGTCTTGAATAAATTCACAAGCTTGTCCGCTTGAAAGCATAAATGATTAGACTACACTAATCTTATCAATTGACGAGTATAGTTATTCCGTCAGCTTTATTTATAAATTCCTGGGCATGTAATTTATCACATTGCTGAATAGTTTGATAAGCTAAAAGAATGTCAATTCCTATAACATAGATGAATTTGATAAGACGTTGATTTCTATTTAGTTGTCAGCTGCAAAGTTGCAAAATAAGAGTCGATACATATATTGATTTAGTTGGACTGGAAACTAAATATTTATGATGACCAATATAATGATATGCATACCAGAAATGACAGATGTCAAAGGTGATGCCGTAAATGATTTTATGGTCAGCTGTGAAAGGTGCCAAATGGCAAAAGGACATTTGAAATTGAGACGCTATAAAAGCCAGGACGACCCTTGAGACCTGACGCCGACTTGAACACGTGTGCGTCCACTCTGGGAAATGCCAAAATTAAAAAGCAATCAGGGAATTTCCCAGGCACAGACTAATTACCCGACTTGCCATGAAAACGGGCGACAGGGATTTCTAGTCAGGAGGCGTCTCTCGCCTACCTGTCCAGGTAGCAGAGGCACCTTCAAGGGTTACAGGGATCAGGTACTTGAGCCGATTCGTGTGCTATATAAACCCTGTTGAGGCTGAGGAACAGCATCAGTTGCACAGCAACCAGCAAAGTAAACACATCTACAAAGCAGTTCTACAAGATTTGTGAATCATCCTAGTCAAGAAAAATGGCAAATTATACTTGCACCCAGTTTGTGGACTTTACCGAACCCATGAGTTTTGGCATTACTACCACCACATATACCCTGGACGCGGCTCGCTTCGGCAAGCGTGATCTGGGCCTGTTCATGGAGAGCCTGGAGACGATTTCCCGCATCGAACGGGAGCGTCACGAACGCCGCCAGCGTCGGCGGGAGCGGAAGGTGCAGCAGGCGCGCATTGCGGAGCTGGAGGATGAACGGTGTCCCAGTCCCACGCCCAGTGCCGAGGAGGCTGTCGACGAGCCCAACATCTACTTGGAGTCCAAGTGCATACCCTACGCGGTCAGTGAGTCCCTGCCCGTGGCCCGCAAGACTCCGTCCGACTACGACTTCTGCGGTGACGAGGCCTACGGCAGTGCTGACCAATCCCCGCGGAGCAGCGTCACCTACTGCAGCTGTGACGGCGTCTCCAGCACCGGCCTTGACTCGGACTCTGCCGAGTCGGGTGTCTTTGCTGGATCCCCGCCACCACTGCGTCCCCGCTCCCAGGTCATTACCAAGCCCAAGCATCGCTCCACACGATCCCGTATCATCAGCATGGTCCTAAAGCGGGAATATGCCAAGGCGCCCTTGCCGGAGACAGTGGAGCACTCCGAGCGCTGTGATCATCTGCTCAACAGCACCATTAAACATCAGTACGATCATCTGTCCAGCAAATCCCGACGTGGCATCGCCTGCAGTCAGGGATCACCCGAGGAACGTTTCCTCGACAAGGCCCTGCGCTACCTGACCTTGTGATTGCCTCGACACAAAGTGCCTTCAGCTTTAACTTGTAGTTCCTAAGATCAACATACAGTATACATTATCTACCATAGACTAGATTTGTTTGTAAAACATTTCGATATTTAAATAAAAATTACTCGAAAACACAATTTACTTTTTTTTATAATTATAATTAATTGTCAATTCTATAAGATTTTGGATAACTGGCCTAAAAATACCTTAGGCAAGGGGTTTTGAATATTTTATTACAAAGTAAATGAAACAAAGGATTTTTAAGGAAGTTGGTACGACTTATTTGAAACTTCTTTGTAATTATCATACCTCTTAAAGATTTTGAAAAATTCTTATTCCGAACAACTGTGGTCTAATACGATATGACAACTTATATTTCAAAAACTTCTAAATAAGGGTGATGTTGGGATATGAAATGTCCTATAAACAATGTGACTCAAGAATTCATTAAAATAACTTTTTTATACAATTTCTTAAGAAAAAAAAAAATTGTACCATAGCATATTTTGTACCATAATTTTTAAGGATTCCTAAGGTACTTTTCAGAAAAAAACATAATATATAAAATAAAAAATCTGATAAAGATATAGGTATTTCGGACAATCTCCTAAAAATTTCATTTTTTTTAAATTCTTTGTACTGCTTAGCTCTTAGAATATATTCTGATGGATTTCTTGGTGTAAATATGAAAGCTCTTTGGAATCCTTAGAATGTTTGATAAGTAATGCAGCTCCAATTCCCTTAATTAATTGTCGCAAATTGATTTTTAATGCCTTCTGCCTGAATAATCCACTGTAACCCACTGACACAATTGTCATCTCGATCTCGATAATCTTGTGTCATTTAACAGGCCGTCAACTTGCTGTCGACTGTCGGTTTAGGGTGTCATCGTTTTCCTTTCCGGCTGGGTTGTGTGTGTGTGTGTTTGTGTGTGTGACCTGATCTATAAATAGGCGACCCAATGACACTCCACTTCGTGCACTTCTCCACTTCTCCACTTCCAGTTCCAGGCAGCTGTCAGGCATCTCGTCTTAAGTTGTCACTGTATTTGTATTTGTGTTTGTGTTTGCCGCCTGTTGCTTTTGTTTTTGCTTTGTTTTGTTTATGCGCCTGTCACAGGGTGTTTCGCCTGAACAGGGTGAATAAAGTTGGCATCCTTATGTTGCCATAAAAAGCTCAAAGCTGTTGCGTCTCAATTTGTTTGTCATGCGCAAAAGCTGCCATAAAAATCAAATAAATACGAAAAAAACTACGGCTAACACACGCTTTTGGCTTTCGGTTTTTGGCCCGCTGCTCAGTATCTATCACAAATTCAAAAGCGTAGCATACATTTCGATGCCGGAAATGGCAAACGGCGCGTAGTGTTCGCTCTCTTAGAGTGTGTGTTGTGCGTGTGTGTGTGTGTGTGAGTGGAACTGTTGTGTGTGTGTTGCGTTTTGTTGCATGTCGCGCGCGCCATGTTTGCTCAAGTAAAAGCCAAATTTAATTAATTAATTTAGCCACACACACACACAGATAAACATTTAGATACGCAGTCGGAAGTCTTAAAAGTGTCCTAAAAACGCATTTTGCCCAACTGCCTGTAACTGAACTTCCTGCAACTTTCCCCTGCTTCTGCAATACATTTAACACTTGCGTTTCCCTTGACAATCAAATATGAATTGATGCGCGCGCTGCGCCATAGTATTTCTTATATATCGCAATACATATTGCATATATACATATATATACATTATATATATGTACATATGCGTGTGTATTTGTGTCTTGCGTTTGACACTTTTTTCCTCCTGCTTTCGTTTCGTTTTTTGCCTGTCCATTTTAAGGTCAACTCATGGCTAAAAAAAGGGGCGCGTTCAACCAAAAATTTTATCAAATAAAAATCAATTTAAATTTGAATTTAATAAAATAAAATGTATAAAAATAAAATGTTTGCCTAGCAACATTTTGTGCTATTTAGTTTTTGGGTGTGCCTATTTTATGGCATGCAGTTTTTGCCAGTGTGTGTGTGTTTGTGTGTGTGTGTGTGTGTGTGTATGGCACTTTTATTGACTTCCTTTTTGCGTGTTAATATGTGTGCGTGTGTGCTAATTGAGTTTTCTCTTGTAAATGTGTGTGTATCTGTGTCTATGACAAAACAAATCAAACAACTTTCATCCACAACACTTTTGCTAATTCCATCAAAATTCCAAGCATATAAAAACGTAAAAAAAAATAATAATTAAATATAATAATATATTTTGTAAATACATACATATATATCGCAAACAGTAGGAACTGAATATATATAATGCTGCAATACGATCAGGTAAATGAGAGCGACAATTTGTTTTATCATATCAAATCACATCACATGTTGACGTCAAATCAGCTGCCAAAACAGTCTAAACTCACCCCCCTCCCCCCCTTGCCCCTCAGTTCCCGCCGGCATTTGAATATGACCCAAATAAGTTTGGACTGTCAAGTGTTTCCGCTTGCCGCTTGCCGCCTGTCGTTGCCGCACTTTCAATAGTTGATTCAATTGCAGCTGCGGCACAACAATTGCCGCACACGCCAACTGACGGCATTCCCTCTCTTTCTGCCCTAACCCTCTCTCTCTCTCTTCACTCACTCGTTCTTCTCCTTCATTGCAGTCACTGAAGTGTCATTGCATACGTGTATGACGACTGTGATTAACTTTTGTCAGTCTTTTGTGTCTCACTGTCTCTGTCTCAGGTTCGCTCCCTCTCTTTTTCGCCCATTCACTGTCTTCTTTTTCGTATGCGCTTTTGTCTTTTACATTGTCCTACAGCCAAGGCGAAATGTTGGTAGCCATTGCATTGTTTACACTCGAGATGCTAACTCAAGTTTTTGCTATGCACTTGAAATCTTTTATTAAGCACTTGCCTTGAGAGATAACTGTAAGTGTTAGTGTGTGCGTGTAAGTATGTGTACACATGTGTATGTACATTTGTGTAGAAGACTGTGCACAAGGCTTACTTATAACATGAAAGAAACTTAACAATGTTTGTTATTTCTTAAACCTTATTAGCCTCGTCAATCTGCCGCTGAAAACAAGACCAAAATTCATTTACTTGCATAATTTTATTAAATTTGTTTTTATAACCATTTCTTTTAACATAAATACATTTAAATTGGTTTTGATGAAAATACACTTTATAGAATTCTAAAACTCAAATCAAATCTACTCAGATGAAGTCATTAAAAATAGTTGTTTTATAAGAAAAAAACACAAACTTTAGAAATTTGTATAATTTTAAAAAAATACTGCGATCTTCAAACTAGAATTATAATCAAAGCAAACACAATTTACTTTATTATTCATCTGAAATAACTTAAAAGTTACTATCAAGTTAATGGAATAAGGATTAATTTAGTATTCTATCAATAACTATTTAATTATATAACTCATAAACATTTTATACTATTCTTTATGTAACTGCATAACAATGCATTATTATTTAGTCTAAAACACACTTGCATAATAGATAAGTTGTCATCTTCATTTATTTGTGCTTCTTCTTTCAAATGTCACAATTATACGTAATCTATTTCGTAACCAGCAAACCAAACTCTCAAGGCATTTATCAAATCTGCCACCTGAAATATACACACCCCCAGACACACACGCTTCAAATTGTACTCATAACCCAGAAATGACGCACAATACTTTTTGTATTGTTTTTACATTGTGACTGCCTCCTTTTTTTTGGCCTGGGGCAGACGACTTTATACAAATAGTCCAGTCCACAAGTTTTGTGGGCCACCATTTAGAAAAACAAACAAACAAACAGAAGCAAAACTTTGCTTTAAGTTATCCAAAAGTTTTGATTTTACTTATTCATCGCACACACACTGAGTATTGGGTGTCCCACAAAATGAGAATTATATCATTTAAATGTCACTTTCCATAAAGATGCAATAAATCATCGGATTTGGGTGGATATATCCATATGCTTTATAGAAACTCAGCTAATTTTGACATTGGCCTAAGGGTCGGCAATCAATAAATATTAGGGTGAAACCTGTTGATAGTCTGTCTTTATTAAGAAATAGAATCTTGTTCCTTTAGATAAGTTGATAGAAAAGAAATAGATGTGAATTTGTATACTTTATTAAATTATGATTGATACTCGTTTTTAAACAACAAATATCTTTCTTTACAACTGCAGATTTAAAATACATAATTTAAAATTGTTTATAATTTTGTATCTCTCAATGATATTTAGTCTTCACTTTGACCTTTTTTGTTTAAATAAGTTGACAGAAAAATAAAGGATACATTTTTAAATTTATTGTTCTTCTAAGTTTGTATTAATAATCAGTAATTTTGAATTAAAAATTCGTTTTTTTAGATAAATTGACAGAAAAATATATCTTCCTCCACCTGTTAATATTTAGGCCTTTGTTTTGTATTGGGAACTATTTCCTTTCGATTGGAAGGATAAGAAAATATTGAAATCGAATTTTTTAAATAATTTTCTTGCATAAATTTGTGCTATTTAGGTTTTTATTTTAAGCTGCGAACTAGTTTTTTTCTGATAAGTTGACAGTAGAATAATGGAATCGCAGATTGGAATGAGTTCCAACATAAAGTATTTATTCTCAAATCCTGAAAAACAATTCGTTAAGACTTTTTTTAAGCTGAAATTTGGTAGTTTTAAGATCGTTTTAAAGTTATTATTAATTATTATAATTTTTTTCACTCCTTTCAACTTTTCTAATTAATTGATTCCTTTCTTCTCCGTTACAGCCACCTGAGAATGAGCTACAGAAATCGCATGATCACAATCCGGCCGCCCTGAGCGAGCATCAGTTGCGGGTGCAGGCATCGTTGCAGCGCCTCAATATTCCCGACTGGTTCCGACAATACAATCAAAATGCCGCACGGTCGCCAGATGGCGCCCACGCTGGCCACGCTGGCGCAGCAGCGACCTCTGGCGGCTACAAGCCGGGCAACTTTACACGCAAACGCACACAGGATTCGGGTCGCTGGCAGGGTCTCAACTCGAAGACGACTTCGCTCAGTTCGTTGGGATCACAGCGCTCCGATCGTAGTCCCTTGCTGTTGAGTCCCTCGGCGCACAGTCACCACGGCGGTCAGAGCAGCGGCGTGGCTGGCTCGGCGGTGGGTCACCATGCTCAGGGCCAGGGCGTGGGCGCCACTCGCTGGTCCACCTCGCATCTGAACTCCACGCAGACGTCGCCAAGTGTCTCGCAACGCGGCAGCTTCGCCCGCGGCGCCCCCATCAACAGCAGCTTCATGTCCGTGGCAAGTGGCAGCAGCGCCGGCGCAGGCAGCGTGCTGAGGAACTCCTACCGCCAGCCCTATCTCGGCTGGCGCAGCACTGAGAAGCTATCACAGCGCACGCCCCACGAACGGTAAGCGGGTTTGGGAATGAGTTCATCATAAATCGGATAATATTCTCATAAATAATGCCAAACATATCCAAACATTAATATCTTCAATTTGTTCAGCGATTATTTTCGATGTATGGAGGGAAATCAATCGATATTCATGATCAAAATTTATGTTCTTTTGCAATTACGACAGTTGTAAATATACCAAAGAAAATTTAGGCATCGTATAATCGATTTATTTGGTGTAAAATTTGTCAAGTGCCGCCCTTACTATTGATGTTCCGTTTGAACTGATCCCAAATAAATATTTCGATAAGTACCTTCAAAACAACTTACAAGTTTTAATTTGAGACCCTGTTAATAAAAAAAAAACAAGCGGTAAAATCGATTGCAAACTATTAGGCAGTTATATTGCTCAAAAACTTAAATCAGTCATTACCACCTTTCTACTTGTCTGATCTAGTAACGATTTAGTATAAGTATAAAAGTCTGTGTGCTAAATTTGGTTGATCTAGCTCTTATAGTCTCTGAGATCTGGGAGCTCACACGGACGGACAGACAGACGGACATCGGCTGTTGATGCTGTTTAAGAATATCTGTACTTTATAATGTTTGAGTTGCATCCGTATTACTTATTTTTTAAGATAGATAGATAGATATTTTATAGATAGCAAATTATTTTTAATGTGCAAGTTTTTCTTTTTTTTTTTGCATAAATTGTCCTGTCAATATTTGCTAAAGAAAAGTATTGAATAAGGCTCTTAACTTTATATTGTTAAGTTAATATTATTGACATTCATGATTCAATATATTTTTTTTTATAACTGCTATTACAAATCAGAAATTAATTATCCCATATGCTTTTCAGGTTGGCCAACTCGCTGCTGGCGCAACGAACTTCCCCCACAACGGGAACGGCGACAAATGGAGTGCGATCCCTGCAGCCGGTGACGCCGGAGATACAGAGTTCCATCAAGGAGGTCACCTCGGCCATTGTGCACTATGTAAACGATCAGACGCAGGCGCAGCAGTTGCAACAACAACAACGCAGCCGCTCGGCGAGTCCCAATTCGAGGTAGGCAACGGAACAACCGCTCTAAAACCGTTGCAACGAGCCACAAATCAAAATAAATGCATATAAAGCAATACTCGTATTGCGTTCAAGCTGTCGTAGTAGTCGCCTTCTATATCCCCATCTGTGTGTAGTTGTTATTACCAATCTATCAATCCATCATTTCTATATACAATCTAAGACAACCTGTACCCTCGTGTCCACTTTATTATTTTTCGTATTTGGTATTTCAAAAATTTCATTTCTCTCCGGCAACTACATCACAACGCGTAGCTACCTGTAAAGTCACCTAGTTGCAACTTCAACTGCAACTGCCACACACACATACAGTCCAGTCCAGTTATCACCGATGTCCGTGCGAGGTAAGCGAGCCCCCCACATTCCCATGTTGGGCTTTGTCATCCTCATCCTCATCCACATCGTCAACGTCAACTTCCTTCTTCATCTGGCTAACCAAAGTGACTAATACTGTACAATAACTACATGTCATACTTATATATTTATCTAGCTGTATGAATATCTACTTCTACTAAAACACTAAAAACAGCAACAACAACTAAAACAACAACTTTCACCTTAAGACTTTGCTTTTGGATTTTTGCCAACTTATGTGAACACAATTAGGTCAGGTCAGATCCATGCAAGGGAGAAAAAGTTTCAAAATTGAACTAAATATGTTTACGTACAACCATTCGGCCATAGATGGCGCCAGCTTCAGGTTATCGGAATTTCGGTCAATTGTACTTAACAATAGATGACGCTTTAACAGTTTTTAGTTGAAGTAATTTTCGCTTTATCTTGAGAGAAATTACGAAATAAGGACAAATTTAATAGAGAAATTTGAATAAATTTCAAAAATATTTTATTAAGTTCCCCGATGTCCACTTTGATATGAACATACGATTATTATTTCTTACACAATAACCTGGTCCTAGTTACAAGCAAAATCAGTTAGCATTTACACAATGAACAACCATTTAAATTGAAATTGATTTCATTTCGCTTTCATGTGGAAACTGACGAGTCCATGGATGTCAGTGCAACCTTTCCCGAGGCAATTATTAATAAGTCGCAATAAAAGGTCTCACTTTCTCACTCTCTTTGCCGTCGCATGCAATTTAAATGTCAACAATGCAATAGACGGGGGCGACTAACGGTCCCCGGATATGACCAGGACAGGATCTCATTTCCAATATGGTATACCTGGGCAATCAGTGCTGGCCGCTTGAACACGTTTCGAGTGGAGCCCACTTTGTCCTGTGGCAGTGCCAATCATTATGAAAATCAATAATATTAAAGTAGAGCATATATACAGGGTGTCATGTAAAAGTAACTTGCAATGCATGCATATGTATGTGTCAGTGTGTTACTCTTCAACAAATAAGTTCTTCAGGGAAATAAGTTTTTATGCAAAGAGTTTTTATTTGAAATATAGATTTTCTAACTAATTAAACTAACGAGTTGTAAAAACCCTTTTAATTAATTTTTTTTTTTATTTTTCTTTGCAATTTCTTAGAAACCTGATTAATTAATTAATTTTATTTAAATTTTTTTTAATAAACAGCTTCTTTTTTTAAACACTTTTTAGAGAATAATTTTAATTTTAATTTTTTCAAACAAACTCTGCCATTTGTTTTACTAGTTAATATGCTAGGAAATCATAGACGACTTGTTAATTTGAAAGCACTCAATAGTGTAAACAAAATACATATCTGCATTATATCCAATCTAAATTATTACTTCTACTTTCTGAATATTATGATATTTAAAACTTGGATTGCACTTTTAAGAGATACCCTTTAAAGTCTAAAGAATATTTTCAATAGAAACACGCAATTTCCTGCAATTTCCAAGCTCACATGTCGCCAATTTCTTTTAATTTTCGCATAGTTTTCTGGCAGAGTATCAAAGGTATCTTCTTAAAAAGTTGAAGAATTTCCATGTTGTCTGTAATCAGGCCGCCAGTCAGGCGCCACTTTTGGCCATGCAACAACCCTCTCAGTCCGCAGCAGCCAACGTGGCGTATGCTCATCACTCTCCCCCTAGCTTTCTTGCTATCCTGCTTGCTCGCTCGCATAGCGAAACCTAAGTGACCCCTGCCCTGCCCCTGCCCCTGCCCCTATTCCTGCCCCGTTTTATGCTCTCGATCCCACATTTTGGCTCTGGCTACTTGTGTGTGTTCCGTTCACATCCACGAGTATCGTATCGACGTTTCATTCGTGTGCCACGTCTGGTCCCAAACGCTACTCAAAGTGCTCCTGCAAACAAGGCAAAATTGCATAAAAATAATTATATAAAACCCTAATCATATTTTATTATTAGTGTGCACTTTTGGGCAGGCACTCTAGGCCAATTAGGTAGGCACAACAATTGAAAAGTTGTCTGAGGTTAGTTCGCAGTGATAATAAAGCGCAGTTGCTGCCACAAGTGCCATGCCACAATGTGAGTCACATAGCTGCCTGTGACGTCACTTATTGATTTTACTACTACTCTGGTGTTATTTTTTCTCTCTGTTGTAACTGTAACTCTTTTCTGTTATTATTATTCAAATTATTGTGAATCATTTACTAATCTGTGCATTGTCTGTTGTTCCATCATACAGAAAGTGCTGGCTGGAAAGCAGCTTTGTTGGCACACGGCCATTGGATTCACCGCAAACGCCCGTCATCGACAGCAGCAGCAGCCCGCCCGCTTCCCAGCACCATCTGCAGCCGTTCCACTTGGATGCCACCACTTCGGTGGTTGCCACTGGACAGCCGCCACTACGCATGAACGGACTTAGCCGAGTCGGCGGCGGTGGCGGTGAGTCCACCATATATATCTGACCCGTAGACTGTGGACAGCCATAGGCTTAGATGATGCTTAGATAACTTACATACTACTACTACTCCCATATACAGTTGGTCACGAAATTGTTTTCATTTCATTTAATTTAATTTGCAAAAGATTTGATATTTTATTATAAATAACATCCATTTTATTATGATTATTTTTATTATAATCGTGTGCAATTTTATTCTTTGTCATAGAAATAATTTGACTAACTGTATATCTTCATTGTTTGAACATCCAATATCACAATTTTGTTTTTGTAATGTGCACAAAATGAGAAACACAAAATGAGAAATGCGTTAATTAGATATACATATGTATATATACAAATATACATATGTTTAGTATGTAGATCGAGAGAGATTCCCTTTATGATTTCATAGATGCACACTACACACTCGAACACACACACACACATACACACAGATGTAGCTTGAAATGCAATTTTTTCTACATTTGTTTTGTATTTGTATTATGAGTTAGTTTTTTTTCTACAAGAAATAAAGTAATGTGAATTAATGCTAGGGTGCAAAGTGCATTTTTTAGCTTCAAATCGACTGTAAATTACGACAAAAACAACTACAAAATTTGACCCAACAATTTTATCAACAATTTCAATTGACAATCGAAAATAGTAAACAATTTAATAAGTAATTTTTTAGTGTTTACAAACTTATTTTAAAAATATATACAAGTACTATTTAATTTAATGATTAATTTCTAATAAACACACAGCTATGGCATACAGTTAATTATATAAATGTATTATTATTATTCTTATTCATATTCATACATCCATTATTGGACTTTTAGTTCTTGTCAAATTCATAACATACTTATCTGCGCATAAGTTTGCTATGCATAATTTTGACATTTCATTAAATTTGCATCATTTTCAATTCAATTCTCAGTTTTTCATTTTTGGAATTTTCTATTTTAGGCTTGGTTTTTAAAACTAGAAAAATTCACGTACCTAACAATTAAAGTAAACAGCAACTATTTACAATCTGACTAATTAATTAAAAAAAATTATAAACTAAGCGTGCTATAAATTTAATTTCTTTATATAAATATATTTAAAAACGATGTATTATTTTAATTACAAAAGCAACGAACGATTTGATAATGTCTTTTTTCGATTACTTACTTATTTTTATGATATATAATTTTTGTAAAAATTAATTTTAAATATGCTCTTTTGAAAACGATATCAAGTGCTTTATACAAATGTCGCTCAAGGTGGCTACAATAAAAACTGATTTATATTTTATTCAAAATGTTATAATTTTTGTAGTTTATTTCTTTATTATAAAGTTTGTATTTATTTAGCTGGCTTTTTGCGTTATGCATTTGTTAATAATACACACATTTCACTTGTACATAACAACACTTTCTCAGTGTAATTTTTATAAATTTATGACAATCATTTGATAAACATTTAGTTGTAAGAACATTTATAAATGCGCTATATATATTTTTTCAAGCCTAACAACAATTTGTTTTTGTATTCTTATATTTTATGCCGTGCATTTTTAACCCAAAAAAAAAAAAAAACAATTTACAACATTTAAAAATCGAAAAAACAAATATGTATTGAAAAAAAAGCGCCAGAACGCTCGTTGAGCAGCGCATCGCTAGAAGATGTCTTAGCCTCACTTTTAGGACTGCCAACTACCTCCTCCTCCAACAGCCAGAACACCAATACCAACAACAACAACAACAGAAACAACAACAACAGAAATCAAGCGACATCGGGGTCCTCGACGACAGGTATGAACCTGTAAGTTTTTGTTCCAATATAATCGCTACCCAAAATCTAAAAAAAAAATACAAAAAAAAAAATAACAACAAAAATATGTTTGGAAAATATAAAACAAAAATGAAACAAACTAAAATATTGTTGAAAAAATGGGTATAGACAAAAACTAATCAACTTGCGTTCTTGTTTGTTGTTCGCATATAATCGTCTTTATAATCGTCGTTCTACTATATATCTGTTAAACATATAAACTCGTACACTCGACTTTTATTTTTGATCAATTCCTCAATTCAATTAATTCTTAAAGTTTATTGTAGTTTTGTGTGTTTCATCAAGCGCATATTGAAATAGACATATATGTATATCTCTTCAGTTCTTATTTTCTAACTAAATTACACTGAGAAAAAATACATGAAAATACATACATATTTTATGAAGTTGCGCTGCGCTTGCGTCGTTACTAAAATACTTATAAAAAAAAAGCTACACTACAAATACATATATACAAATATATATTTATATATATACCCTATCCTTATTATTTGCTAGCATGTGAGACACTAAAGTGAAATCGAACCATTTGTTTAAAGTAAAAATCCATTGAATGCTCATTGTTGTTGTTATTGTTATAAACTAAACATGCAATATTTTTGATGCAAATATATATAGATGGTATAAATGATTTAATTTGCAGCAGATACAGCTAGTCGTCAGCAGCTGGAGGTGGAGCAGCAGCTGCTGCGTCGTCGCAGCGAAGGTGACGCGCCCAGTCAGCAGAAGCAGAAGCAACAAAATCAATCTCAAACCCAATCCCAATCGCAATCTCATACACTATCCCAACCCCAGTCACAAGCTCAATCCAGTTTAAATGCCAGCAATCGGCGAGTATCGCTGGGCGACTCCAACGCCCACACGGACAAGGGCAGCACCAACATCGTCGCCGTCGATCCACAACAGCAGCAGCAGCTGCTGCTGCAGATCCGGTGTCGCAACACCAAGTGCGAGGCAAGTGCCACGCCCGCCGATGCCAAGAAGCTGTACAAGTCATGCCACAATTGTACCCATCTATATTGTTCACGTGAGTGTCGGCGCGCCCACTGGGAGAAGCATCGGAAGGCGTGCCTGCACTCGCGTGCCTCCAATCTGTGCCGCCAGGTGCTAGCCACCTGCAAGGACGACCTCGACTCGCAGCGCCATCTCAGTCTCCTGGCTCGCAAGGGCAGCCTCTCCCAGGGACGCGGCGTTGTCCGTGTTCTCTTCCGCAGCGCCGAGGCGGCCGAGGGATTCATCAAGCATGGTTTTCAGTGCATGGGCGAGGCATCCTATGTCCGTTGGCCGGATCTGATGCCAGCTGAAATGGGCCTGGAACTCTATTCGGAGCTGCTGAAACTGAGCACCGAGTACAAGCCCGAGTCCAAGATGCTCATCTATGTGGCCATTTGTGTCGTCTCCGAGGCACCGGGCATGGGTCAAGCACCGGTGCGCTGGGAACGCCAACTGGTCTCGCGTTGCGCCAAGCTGAAGCTCTGCAAGAGCGTCCTCGCCGAACTGGAGCTGCAGCAACAGGCGCTGCAGCAACCACTCGCCGTTATGGCCGTGCCCGAGCGCACTGAGATCCTTATACTGACCTTCAATCCCGGCCTGCGCACTGTTCCCGGCAATCGGGAGCTCATACTGTCCAACATTTTGGATATATTGTCGCGTCGTGGTGTCCTGCTGCGCAAGCATTATCCAGAGATTTATCAGCGCCTGCAGACATACACGGAGGGCCAGACGGACAAGTTCAATCCGGTGACGCTGCATCCACGGGACTCGCAGACGGGCCAGAGCTTCGTGTGCATCATCATGCCCGTGCACACGGACAGCGAGTTCATCAAACTGCCCTCGGCGGCCGATGGTGGCGGCAATCGGGTGACCACCATTGATGTCGGCTCTCCCGCCGCCCTTGCCCAGCTGGACGATGATGAGCTCCTCACACGCACCACACAAGCGAGTTGATTGAAGGCGAGCAGCAACAGCAACAAAAACAGCAACAACAGGCGCAGCAGCGGAAGTGCCACGCCTCCGCATGCCCTCAACGCCTACGGGGATGCCCTGGGCTCTGGCCTGGAGAGCACACGCATGTGAGCTTCCAAAACTTGCTCTGGATTATCTATTAAGTCTCTATCAAGTCGCTTCTATCTCTCTACTCTAACTCTACTCTATAATATTCATACTAGTTAATCAGCTGTTCTGTTACTTCGATTAACTAAACTAGTTACTAATTGCCAGTTTCAATACACCATAGATACATACATACATACATATGTATATCAGTAGCGCCCTCCACTCGTTGTTTGGCACACATTCAACTCGCTATTTAAATCGCGAATTGATCAAAAATGATCATTTGGTGGGGGAAGTACCCTCGATAACTTTTAACGGTAATAAGTCAAGCTTTACTAACGTAATACTATATATCTCTGAGCTTACAAGCGACTTTCTAGGGTCACATGCAAAAGCTACATGCTATATAACTAAGGTGAGTTTAACACAGTGGTAAACAGTGCTGCCAATCAGATTTGAATATACATATTAAATGCAAAATGAAAGATAAATACATATATAAAATAAAATATTAAAAAAAGACTAAATGGCATTGCTTTTGAAACAAAAAGATTATTTTGTGTTTTTTTATCAACCTAATTTCCAATTGGCAGCACTGTTGGGACAACAAAAAAAAAGAAGTTGAAGTTTTGTTCACGATAGATAGCACTGTGAAATTACCGAAATTACCCTTCATATTTATTCTGCAGCTTCCATACAAAAAAAAGCAGAAACTAAAACACTTTGAAAGTTTATGTAATACAAGATAAGTAATTGCTAACATTTTTTGTGTAACAAACATTTCCTATATGCAGCTTAAACTCACTTTTTATAATGCAATTGAACACAGAAACACATCATAAGCTCTAACTAAAACTACAACTATAAATATATCAAACTCTAGCTATACATTTATATATATACCTATATATTTACTTACTCGTATATTTCCTTCTGCTATGTGTTAAATGTAACAAAAGCAAATCATTTGCTTATGGCCTTATTTAAAGTTTGTTGAATTTGTTCTGCCCCTCCAAATGAAAAGTAACATTTTGTAGCCTTTTAAATTAGGTTTTTTTATGTGTAAGTGAAAAGTAAAGTGCAGATCCACTTAGGTTAGCTTAAATATATATCTACACGTATTAGTTAAATTTATGTACTAAATGATAGGGTTGAGAATCAAAAGATAAACAATATATTGCCCAACAATAAACAATTTGTAATTTCACGTTTTAGCTAAAATAAATATTTAGAAATCGATAATAATGTATCCATTCCTTTGCTAGTTCCAATTGTTTAACTAAAACAAGACAATTTATACATTTTTGTGTAAATAAAACTAAAAATAAAAGAGATGCCTGTATTAACTGTACTCATATATGCATTATATAGTTCTTAAAAGGCCGACATTCTGCAGATTCATACTATATATCATGCATCATTAATTCTCAAAAAACAAATAATTATAATAATGAAAACTGTAAGTTGTTTAGTACTTGTAAGAAGGACTTGAAAAACAATAAATAAAATGCATTCAAAATTATTGAAATTACCAGTGGAATTTTAATGGGTTTTACAAATTTCTCTTTCAGCTCTTTGAATTAAAAATTTGATCTTATTTAAGCTAATAATTCGCATTAGCATCAGTTAAATCAATTAGTTAATAAAAATTGCGTTGAATTTATTCAAATATGATTTATTTATTAAAGTTATAATTGTTTTTATATAATACTTATTTAGATGTACATAAATTGTATTTAAAATGTGTTTCTTTTCTTTTCCACTTAACGCTAATATTGTTTTTAATCGAATTAAGTATATACATATACATATGATGTATAAGTATAAGGTATATATATATATATATATATATATATATATGTTTATTGTGGATGTATATTGTACATCCCTGCGTAGATTCTTACGTATTTGCTTTTGATGCGGCTAACGCCTTTTTCCCCCCTTTTCGCTTATAAATCCGTTTAAATTACAGCTACAGTTTGTTTACGGAAATAGACTATAACACTTAAATGTACCACATATTGCGCCATATCTATGTTACACTCTATGAATAAATTAGGTTCGATTCGTTTCGTTTGATTAACGTGAAAAAGCGTTTATGACGGCACTCTTTCGAGTGCCCCCAAGCCCAATTCAAGGAGTCCTACAGGAAAACTACATTATTTAAAAAAAAATAAAAATATTAATAATATGTATAACACATAGCTCGCAAATAACTGTTGACCATTTCTCGTTGTCTGCAAATAAGTGTCTTTTCCTGACTCTTTACGAAAAGACTCAGCGAGCAACCGTTTTTTCGGTTCTTAAATGAGCTTGCTCGCGCTCGGAGCGAGACCTTTTTTTCTATTTTGTTTTGTTCTCGTTGTTTCAATACCGTTTCGTCGTGTTCAATGAAGCAAACGATCTTTTGCATATGTATTGGTATACATTCACACGCATAGGCAAGCAAATCACTAAGCGTCTGTTTTGCAGACGAAATTTATTAATTGCGATCGTGAATTGAGTGTGTGAAAATGTGAAATATTTGTTGTGCAAAAAAAATGAAATTATTTCTTTTTCACAACAACGCAAATAAATGTGAAGACCGTTTGCGTTGAGTTTTTCGGTCAAAAGGTCTTTTGCTGAGTCTCATTGTGCGAGCGTTCTTCGTTTCGCTCTTTACGCACCGCTCATTGAAAGACCGACATACAAAGAGCTCAACGAAAAAGCTCAACAGAAAACATAAATGGAGACAGCAAGAGTCTCTTGCTCAGAGCGAGAGCGAGAGAGTACGAACTTTTTCGGTTGTGCACGCAACGAGAGTGCAAGAAAAAAAACGGTCGACAGTTATTTGCGAGCTATAACATTAATGGTGCCTAGCTGGTAATGGTGATGATGACGATGACGTTGTCGATGCTTCTCTGTCCCGTTTATATACAGGCGCCGTCGACTCAATAGTTTGATGAAGCACTAAAGGCGGCGCCTTGCTGCGACTGCTCTTCCTGCCGTTGCTGTGCCGTTGGCAACTGATAGTAATAGCCTGGATAGGGCTGCGTTGGAAATGCGCCCGTGCCTGCACCCGTACCCGATCCCGCCGTTGCCGTAGTCGTTGCTGTGCTGGTCGTCTTGGCATTGGCCTTGGTTGCTCTTATCTATAAGCCACCGATGATCACCTCCTGCTGCGCATCGTCATCCATGTCGGGTAACTCTTGCTTATGCACCACCATGCCATCACCTGCCGGCTGTCTGGGCGCCGTTTGTCCATACTTCTGGTGAATGCCACGATGACGCTTCAGCGCAAAACGATCGGCAAATGCCGCCGAGCATATTTCACACTTGTACGGCTTCTCGCCGGAGTGCACCTTGGCGTGGTTCTTGAGATGTGCCGCTTGCGAAAATGCTGAGCCGCAGATTTCGCATTTATATGGCTTCTCGCCCGTATGGATGCGTCGATGATTCCACAGCGTGGCATGACGCGCGAATCCCTTATCGCACACTCCACACACGTACGGACGCTCACCGCTGTGCGTGCGCTCGTGATTCTTCAGATGCGGCGATTGTGAAAACTGCATGCCACAAGTTTGGCATCTGCAATCAAATCAAAAGAATAGATATTAATATAAGGAAACTCACAAGTTGACATTTTGCACTTACTTATACGGCTTTTCGCCCGTGTGTATGCGGGCATGGTTCTTCAGATATACAGCCTTGGCGAACGCCAATCCACAGATGGTGCACTTGTAGTTCTTCTCGCCGCTGTGCAGCTTCTTGTGCGACCACAGACTGGAGTAGCGTGAAAACAGGCCGCCACATATGTTGCAGCTGAATGGTTTACTGGGATGTCTAGAAAAAGTTAAACAATATTTAATAAGCTTACTCATGTTACAGTTGTTCTAAAATACCCTTGCAGAAGGTGTTATGATAAGACATCTTGTTTAAATTTGACGTTTCCAGAAAAAGGTCTACCTCGCCCAAAAAAAGGTCTACCTGATCAACAATTTAAACAATATACGCTAGAAGAAACTCTATAGGATGTTCATATAGATCCTATATTAGAATAAATTCAGTTTTTCTATATTTCTGACCATTTTCTTAAAAATTTACTTCCAAAATGAACCGTTTGTAATCTGTCCATTACACTAAAATAGTAAGATTGTAGCATAAACAATTTCAATACACAGAAATATATTAAGAGTTTAATTTACAACAAGTTTTTCGAGCTGTTTTCGGTATATAGTCTAAAATTTTATGATCAAATTTTTGGAACAAACTAGTTGGAAATCTTGTCACGTTCGCGATAATAATAAAACGATAAAAATGAATAAAATGATAGTAACATATCAAAATGATTTCTAAAATGGAAAACTAAATTATTTTATTATTTTATTTTTTATTTTTTTATTTTAGTATTTTCATCCAAATTACTCGCCATATTTCGCAGGCTTTTGCATTTGTCAAGATAAAGTCACACATGACTTCCAGTTTTCGTCGCGTTCGCGATGCATTGTTTTCTATAAATAATTCAAAAGCGACAAGTCTTCAAAGCTTGTCTTTTATAACAAAAACATTTTTGAAAATGTCAACTTTTGTCATTTGTTTTTTTCATTTAAAGACGTCTAAATATCGCGTTCCCGATCCTGGAAATACCCAAATATAAAGATGATATATAAATATCATATAGCTGTCGTAGAAACAATCCGTTGAAATATAAATACGTGTCTCTGCAAGGGTATTGAAACTTTCTCAGTGATTTGGAAACTCACTCGGTCTTGACGGTGACAGAGTTTTGCTTGACAGATCCCCCGGCACCAGTGTGGGATTGATGTGTATGCTGGCCCATTAGTACCACACCGGATCCATTGCACTTTTGACACTTGGTCATCTGCTGCGAGTTGCGCTTCTTCACCGGATGATGACCGGCTGATGAGCTGGGTTCACGCTTGGGCGTCGTGCCGCCAGTCTGTTGGGCAACTATTTGCTGGAGTTGAGCCTGCGCTTGTGGTGTAGTTGATATGATTTGCACGGGATGTGCCATTTGACCTGATTACAAGAAGCATTCATTAGTCATGGTGTATTCAATTGGTATTTGGGCAATCTCTCTTACCGTCGGGCGCCACAAATATTTGTTGCTCCGCCTGCATGCACGATTCACAGCGCACCTGCTTGGGACCCTTGCGCTTCGATTGCTGGTGAATAGCACTGCCGCAATTGATGCACTTGCTCGACTTGGAGTTGTCGTGCTGCTGCTGCTGTTGCTGTGCCTGTTGTTGCTGCTGCATTACAGATTGCTGCACTGGCTCCAGCGAATCGGAAGCTACAATTTGGATCTGTCCCATCTGACCGTTGCCGCTAATGATGTTCTGGGCTTGGACCATGCCCGCAATGCCGTCACCCGACTGCTGCTGTGCGTTATGCTGCTGCGGATCTGAGCCATCGGTGTGCATGCGCTTGTGTGCGTTGAGCAGCGCCAAATGCTGAAACATCTCGGAGCAGACATCACACTTGAAGCTGATGTTCGATATTGTGTTCTGCAGTGGTGAAATTGTCTGCTGCAAGACCAAATACAAAAATTAGTTATTATAAATGTATCTGCAGCATCAAAACAATCAATAGTCGAGTGACCGACTACAAGATACCCGGTACTCAAATTAGATGTGTATATTAATTGTATCTTGGATTTACTGCATCAATTTGCAAGGATAGAAGAGGGCGTGGCAAAAGTTTAAAACTGAAAATGCTTTGGATTCAAAGAATTTGATATGCCAAATGTGGTCTGAGTTTCATACGAACACACGGATGCTGATCGGTATAATACTTGTATTTCATTAAGTCTGCCAGGCTCTCTCTCTCTCTCTCACTCTAGGAGTAACAGATATTATAAAGTATATCTGGCCCTAAATATTGTTGCCTTACAGATGATATTGGCTTGTTTTGATTGACAATCTGTATGCGTCCCTGGGCATCCACAGTGGCAATTCCTAAGGCGGTGCCCTGGTTCAGTGGCATCCCATTTACCAATGCATAGTTATAGCCGCCCACTGGCTGTGCAATGTAGCAAGTCTTATTGTCGTCCGAGGTTGCCAACTGTGCTAAATTCACAGTGCCTGCATTGCCCTGCAAATTGCAAAAATAGTATTAAGTATCATCGTTATAAATCATTAACGGATCATTTGACTGCCGATAGCCGATAGCCAACAACCGATAATTGACAGCCGACAAACGGCGATGGCTGCACACACACACTCACATTTGTTGTGTAGTAGAAGGTGGGCTGTTGGTCGGCCTTTTGGCCCTCTATTTTGGGTTGCTTGAGGATGGTGCCGTCTGCTGTTTGGTATTGTATGGTTGCCGGTTGCCCGTTAATGGCGTTTGTCGTGAATATTATGTTCTTGGTGAGGTCTTCCATCTTTCGCGGTAGTCACTGTAACACAATTAGTTCAAAATAATTGTTATTTTCTTGAAATATGATGCGAAATCTGTTTAAAAAAAAAAACGCACAATGCGCGTTGTTTTACAACACTGTCGACGCCGCTAGTACAGTGCGAACGAGCGAGACAACTGTATAGTACACACGTCAGCGAAAAACGACTGATTAAAAATGGCGACGATGAGACAAAAAATATGTATGCGCTGCACACACATCACAAACGAATACGAAATTATAACTTTAATTTCACGCTACTACAGAACACTTGGCAATTGCACCACTTTTAGACGCATTTAAACTCAATTTAGTAGCGCACGTACGCAGAACGTTACCACACCACAGCGTGGGTACGCATGATTTGGCAATTTACCTTTTACGCAACCAACCACAAAAAATTATATTTCTGCTGCGCCTAGCACGCCCAGCGCAGCACACAAAATGATTTTTAAATTGTTTTTAAGTTGGCACAGTTATTTGAACGGCTTAGATTCGGCCGGTGATCTATTTATTATCCACTTTATTTTGTTTGGAATGAAAGAAAACTTTATTATTGTTTTTTCTTTCTCTAACAAATTAAATTCCAGCACAAAAACCTTCTGCTCGTTTGTTCTTTCGTACGTTCGAATGTGGACTGCTGAAGAGAGACGGAGAGTGAAGAAAGCCAGGGAGAGAGCAGTAGCACATTAACCGTGTCACTGGGCTGCCAGACGGCGCACAAAACGGATGGCCAGATCACCGAAGTATTTTTAGCGATATAAAATACCAAAATGCAGAAATATTTTTAAATTTAGTATAATTTTTATATTAACTAACTTTAATGTGATTTGATAATTAAGAAAAAAACAGTAAATCATTCATACCATCGATTTAACCTTCAAAACCAGGCAACATTTAAATATCGATACATCGATTAAATTTTAGAAATAGTGTGACCACATTATTATTATGGATGGCCAGATTGATATAAAATGGTCAAAGTTGGAAATGTGTACGTAAAATGCGAATGGATAGCGAAAGTTTGGCGCCAATTTAAATTGAAAGTGTGTTGTATTGAATTTACATATATTTTGCTATCACGTGGAGTAAGCGACATGAACTGTGGTAAGTTTTGCAGCCGGTTTAATGCTAGCACCTACACCGCCCACGCTTTGCTGTGCATTGAAAGTTGTAAACTGACTGCCGTTGTCTGCTTGATATCCAGGTCCAAGTCCAGCATCGTGTCGCAGCCATAAATTACACTTTCAAATTATTTGCAACATTGCATTTTGGAAAAGCTGACGGTAAATTTGGGTCAGCCACAGATGCAGACATGTCGGTGGCGCTGGCGGCGACCACAGCAGCCTTCAAATTAATACTTATTTCCATTATATTTTATTCATTTGCCTCAAATTAATTGCTACTCGTACAATGGTCGTTGCAGCTTTTTGGAGCGCAAAACTTTAGACAACGATGTTGCGTTTGCAAAACGCCAAAGAAGAAGAAGAAGAGACCGAAGAGGATGCCCACCGCAACAGTAATTAACTGTACAACAACAACAGCAGCAGCAGTAACTACAATAACAATAACAACTGCCGTGTACTTAGATTGCAAATTCATTTTTTGGTTCAACGTTCTGCTTGGCCCAAACATTTTCATGCTGCACGCTTCGTTGCACATCATTGCATTAATTTGTAAGTTAAAGTTAAATTTTCAAGAAATATTTCAACATTTGTTGCGGCGAGCTCTGCCATTTGTTAATGTAATTTTTGTAAGTCTGGCAACAATAACAACAACAACAAACACGAATTGCCATTGTATTTACTTATGTTGTATCTTTGTTTGCTGTTGTTATTATAATTAAGTTCATGGCGTGCTACCATTTGCCGTTTTATGTACGGATTGCTGCCGCAAGCAGTAAGCACTTTCAAAAAGCCCATAAAAATGGTAGCAACGCAATTGTCTGACAAACTAAATCAGCGCAAGTGCGTGGAGAAATTTTCATTCCACACGGCAACTGTTGTAATAGATAAAACACACACACACATACGCACATAAGCGCAAGCAGGGCTGCAAACATCAACAGCTGGTACCGAATTTCGAAACTTTTTTAAGGAATTTTAAAAAAGAAGATAAAATTACCTAGAATAAAATTGTAGGGATCCAAAAATGGAAAGAAAAAATTAGGTAACATAAATTAGGAATTTCAACTAAGAAAAATATTCAGATTACAAAAATTAGGAACAAAAATTGGGAAAAGTATCTTTGGTTTTCCTGCCATTACATTACTCAAATTTCTCTGTGCCAAAACAGTCGGTTGTTTTTGTTGAAAAAAATTGAAAAATATATAAACAACAAACAAACGTCTAATATCGCTAATCAAAGCATACGACGAACACAAAAATTATCAAACTATTGAATTTTTATTGATTTTGAACTAAAAAAGTATCAAATGCGCTGGCAATCGAAGTCCTGATTTTGAAATAAATGTTTCAACATACGTATGTTGACTTTTTGCTAATAAAAAAAGACGAAATCAAATTTATTTTATTAAAAATCTCGCGATTGTTAAAATATTTTTCATTTAGGCTTTTCGTAATTTTTTTTTCCTATTTTTGAATTCCTTATAACTATATTTCTAATTTCGGGTTCGTAATTTTTGGATTTCTAATTATTCGATTCCTAATTTTGGATTCCAAATTTTTTTTTTTCGAGTTTTCGTATTCTCAGTATGGATTCGTATATGGAATCCAAAAGCTAGCTGTTCCTTTTATGATTTTGAACATAGTGTTATATACTGTCGATAAATTGAATGTTTCTTAAAAAAGTAATAAAAGCAATTAAACGTTCACAGTGGAAAAAGAGACATACTTAAAAATTTTTAAATAACAAAATAAGAAAATTAAAAAAAAGAAATTAAATTTTTAGTTATTTGCAAGGCTTTTGCATATCCATGATATCGATCTGCTAAGCAATTTTGGGTTCATAGATACTCTCGACTTTAGCAGCCATGTTTATGCAGCCCTAAGCTCAAGTTTAAACTTTAAAGACAGACGATTGTTGCGCACGCATTCAAATGAGGCAAAAACTTTGGTTGTTATTTTAAGAATTGTAAAGCCGAGTAATAGCAATTGAAATGTGATGTGATGTGTTGCGATGCAAAGTGATGTGAGTTTTCACTTTTATTCATGCTAAATAGACATTCTCGCTGTCGCTTTTCATATTTTTACACTTTTACAGTTTAGAGTTTACAGTTAATTTATGTATGCCGGTAACGAATTTTCACTCTCGCTATTTTTCCGCATTTTAGACTCAGCGTCTGGGAAAGTGGCCAAGCACAGAGACGTCGCATCCGCCAAAAAAAAAGAAAAATAAAAACGACACAGAAATGAAAAGTGCGCCTTTAAAAAATAGACAAAAAATAAATAGCTAAATCCAGTCGAAGCGTCTCCAAAGTCTCAGCCCAAAAATTGTGGATGCAGTCGCGACGAGACGGCGATTGCCGAAGCTTGTGGGTTAGATTAGAAAGTGGTTGCCATCGTCTCTCTCTCTCCCTCTTTCTCTCTTCATCGATAACTGCAGATTCTTTGTGAAAAACTGTGCCGGCCTCAAGTGCAGCGCAAGCACACAAACACACTTACACACAGGCGTACACACACAGACACACACACACATACAACATTAATTGGCATTTTTGCATGCGTTGTGAAGCTGGGAACCGGCTGCAAGTTGTTGTTGCTGTTGTTGTCGTTGCCAATGAAAGAGAAAATTGGCCCCAAATCAAGTTCACTATCATTGGCCGTCGGCGTCGCTGCACTTTTTGTGCAAACTAATATTTTAAAATTGTTGATTATGATGACTTTTCATTTCGTTCGCCAAGATCTGGATTGCGCATCAGCATCAGCTTTGCCATCTACATCTATATAAGTACAGTGGACCACTAATGTCTTCTTACACCCCAACTGTGTCAAATTTTTTTATAATAAAAAAGATTAATTTAATCTTCTATTTATTTAAATTCCGTTTAAATAATACAAAAATTTCTTTAACCCATTAAATACCCATGGACAATTTTGAATTTTTGTAAAAGTCAGCTTTTTCAACTGTTATCCTTGATTTAAAAAACAAAATATTTTGATGCAAAAAAATTCTTCAAACAATTCTAAGAGGATAAATTTTTTCAAAATTTATTTTTATTCGTGTGGTCTAGTGGCTCAGTGGTTAGAGTCGCCGACCTATCACATAATTATAACTTCCAGTTTGAGAAAAAACTGAGTTCGATTCCCCCGTCAATTGTAGTCAGACATGTGATTTTAAGTTCTTCGGAATGAAACGCAAAAATATATATATCATTAAAAAAAAGTGGCTTTTAAACAATTTTCAAAATATCATAAAATATACCAACCAGGATACTTAGAACTGTTTGGAGAATTTTTTTGCATCAAAATATTTTTTTTAGAAAATCTAGTATAAATGTTGGAAGTTTTACTATATAGGCTTGACTTACAACAGCTGCTAAAGTAAAAAAAAGGTTGTGCGCATAGTTTTTCTGGCTAGTGTATGTCCATCAGTAGCAGCCACAGCAACAACAGCAACAATTGCAACAAAATTGCACTTGCTAAGTGTTATTTTTTGCTTTTAATTTGACGCTTGGATGCCGCTGCCGCCGACGCCGCAGGCTGGGATCATTAGCCATGCAGATGGACGGACTGCAGCTGCTTGGACTGAGTGGACATTAAGCATACGCAGCATTCGCCAGTCCAGCTCCAAATGCCTATTACTTAACGTCTCTCCATCTTTGTGGAAATGGCAACGGCAAACAATATTTCACGGCACATTACATTTTTGGCCACGTTTTTCGCAATGCCCATGGAAATTTGTCGGGTATCCATCATATTGCCACACGCTGCAGCCAACATGCTTCCAATCAGGCAGTAACCGCCACTGGCCACCTGGGGAGACCTACACGCCCGCCTCAATGTCAGCATCATCACTCACATGGGGCGCATTCCATTTAACATATGGAGTCCTCCACGCCCAGCCCCGCCAAGTTATTCTATAATGTCTCGGATGTGCAAGTTACTGAAGCGTTTCAACAAAATTTGTTTACGAGCGCATGTCTTAAGGTTAACTGATTATATGCCCCAATTGTGCATCGAGGCAAGCGAATTACCCAAAACCGATAAGAATCCAAGGCGAGACCGTTACAATTTGTAGCATTTGCCTGAGAAACTCATGTCATATGTGTAATAGCAGTAAAATTTTGAAAATATCTGTTATTGAGCGCGACAGTTTATTGTGCTGAAACTTTGGGGAAAATATATGACTGGAGAAATGTTGTTTTAATTACAGACTATTAGCATTACATTAGCTTTTGAGACATATTTAAGTAAGTTAATGTCACATCAACAGTAGATCAAGACTGTTAAGTTAATTTTTTGCTCCTCAACACTACACAAATATTAACCAGAAGCGCAGAACGACATTTTGTTGCCCTATTTTTTAAACTTTTATTGATATGCTTATACTATTCAAACTTGCAAGTTTTAATTTATATTTTTCTTACGTCTCTTCTTTCCAATTTTATTTGATTTTTGGACATAAAATTTATTGTGGTTTAATACGATTTCGACTGTGAATATCAAAACCTTGGAATTTGGTGTGCGAGGAGTTTAAGCAGAGCTAACATAGCATTTAAGCAATTATATGAGTAACTTAGGATCTGCTTAACATTGAGCACTTCCTCGATTGCCAGCCCTTCCACATGGTCTCATATATTGTAAGCTCAGCCTCAACTCAGACATAATTGGGGATTACAGCTGCTGCTGAATCATTCTTGACCAAAACTAACTCAAACTCTTCATTTGGCCAGTTCACATGCATACATGCATAACAAACAATCATGATCCGCTAACCTTCGCATCAGAAATCAGAAAATTGTTCCCTTTTGTGAGTCGCCAAGACTATCAGCATATTATTATAGCCCATTTAATGTGTATAGGGAGGCTGGGTATAAATTTCCGTTGGAAAGCAAAATAGAAACTATATAATTAGTAATGGCTCTAGGTACGCCCCAAGGGGTTACGTTTTCTAAGGCCACAACAGCTACAAAAAAGCTTCAATGTACGCGAAGTAAGCGCAAACGAAACTGAAAACTCTCACAAGCGGAGGCCTGAAGATGACAGATGACAATGATATATGGGATTCTTGAAACTGAAATCGAGCCGAGTTTAGTTGTGTTGAGAAGAAATGAGTATATTCACTCGAATATTTCGAGAGCCAACTGATAGCCGTAAAGCAAAGACAACTGCAATTGACTTTCGCGCCAGATGACACCTGAAGAGCGCATGGTAATGCCGTTGATGATGACGATGATGATGACAATAATGATGATGGAACTGGCCCAGGAACAGCACACCACAAACTGGCTAGAACCACTTTCTACGTGTACAATGAACGCAGTACCCTCCTCCTCTTCCCCCTTTCCGCTTTCCGCTTTCCTCATTCCAATTCCATCTTTCGTCTGGGAGCAAACGGGCAAACAAAGTAAAAGTCAATTTCTTGAGCGGTTGTCGCATTTTTTTTTTGGAGTCGCCACGAAGAAGACGACGTTTTAATTTGTGGCTTGTTGGTTTTTTTCTTTCTTATTAATTTCTTCTGCTGCTTCCTCTTCTTTGTTTTTCATTTTTTTTTAATATTGTTTTTGCTTAATTACAGCATGAAAATCGTAAACCGTTTCATATTTTTTTAAGGGCAGCGGAACAAAAGTCTTTTGGGCAAATTTGTCTGTCCGCTTCTTTGTGTTGGCTTATGAAAAAGGAAATGGGAAATTATTACGAAAATGATGTTGCGCTGCTTGGGAAATTGGGACACACAACGCAAAAAAAACTACAACGAAAAGTCTAAAATAAAAAATAAAACAAAAGACTTAAGACACAAACTTGAAGTGCTGAGCAGCTGTGCCCGCATCGAATTCGAGCAGTGAATTAATTATAACATGCAGCAGCCGAGCTTGTCTTCTGGCCAGGCGCATTAATTATGCCAAAGACAAAACAACAAAAGTCAGCGCGGGAGTCAACCAAGCACAGTGGAACTAGGTTAGACATGGAAGTTTGTAGCCCCCAAGAAAAAGACTCTAGTAAATGAGAAAAAGCCTCTAGAAGAAGATTGAGCAATGTGAAGTGTGTGTAAAATATGTAATTTCTATGTTGATATTCGAAATAACATAGAGCTTGCCCCACTGTGAAGGTCAGAAAAAAACTAGGTTACATTTGGAAGTAGGTCCCAAAGAAAAGTAAAAGCTAGAATTGTCTCTAAAGCGGATGAGTAGGTGAAGACTAATGATAAAGCGCACGAAATTAAATCTGTGTGTGGTTAAGGGAATTACAAAAATGTATTAGACGAAAAGAACAAATAGAATAATTTGGTTCTCTGGAATGCGAAATTTTCTAATTTCTGCACCAATAAAAAGTGATAAATGTCTAGTATTTAAATTTTTTTAGTGCCGAAATTCGACAACTCGCTTGCAATATGTTTCACTTCATTGAACAAATTGTTGTAGAAATGTCTATGGCAAAGAAGCCAAAAATACCGACTCGGAATTATTAAACAATATAAGCAGCGGAGTTATGAATACATTTATATATAATAAGTATTAGCGTGGATATTCTACAGAGCTTAAAATATAGTATATTTAAGACTTTGTGCCACTGTGAGGGCCATCAATAAGTAAGCGTCAAGTCCAAATCTCATTGCTGATGATTTGCATAAAAGACTGCGATGCGATAAAGTAATCAACCCAAATTCGGTGCAAAGATTCGCACGGTCTGTTGCCGCAGCAGACGCTGAAGGCGGCGCCAACGGCGCAGCCAGCGCAGACGCCAGCGTCGCAGCGACTGAGCGAGATTCAAGCGACGGTAGAAGAGTTCCAGCATTAGCGCTAGAGCTGCAAGAGTATAAGGCTTATGTGACGAGTCTTTTGGCATTGGATGGATCCACGCACCTGCTGTGAGGGAGCCCACGGCGAGGCCAATGAAGGCGCCTTGAAGCATGCGCAGATTGAGCGCGCTAATCATCTCATTTTCCTGGACAAGCTTTGGTGGGGCTTTGGCCTCACTGCTCTTGGTGTTGGCATTGGCATTCTCCGCGGCGGCCAGTTCCTTTGATTGCCGCGCCTGATCCTTGGTCAAAATGCGGGATTGTGCCTCGTATTCAGCCGTTGTCATCTTGTCCAAAATGCCGCCCTCAAACATGTGCATTAAACTGAGAAAGAAGACAAGAGGCCTCTCAAATGAATCTTGTTTGAAATTTGAAAGGAACTCATCTGCCTGCACACCAAATTTGATGCCTCTAGCCCTTGCCAGATAGACTGTCAAGGCTCTATTGACTCAGTCTGTTACAACTGAGAAAGAAATAAGAGACCTCCCAAATGTATCTTGTTTAAAATTTGAAAGGAACTGCCTGCACACCAAATTTAATGCCTCTAGCTTTTGCCACATAGACTGTCAAGGCTTTATCGACTCAGTGTGCTAAAACCTTAGCATAAACTAGTATTCACGGTACCTCATATGAAGGAATTTTTAAAAACAAGAAAAACAACCAAAGAATAAAATTTGGGGAATTAAAAATTGGAAAGAAAAAATTAGGAATCATAAATTAGGAATCATAAATTAGGAATATCAACTAAAAAAAATATTTACAGTACAAAAATTAGGAAAAAAAAATATTGGGAAAAGTATCTTTGGTTTAATTCTTTCGATTCCTAGCTATTTTTTTTTCCGAATTTTCATATTCTGAGTAATATTTTTCGACATTCGTATATAGAATCAGTATTTTCAAATTAGTTATTCATTCAGGAACCTACACATCATTGAGACTGTCCAGAAAGGGGCATCCAATCTGCACAGCCACCGCGGAGTATCGAGTGTATAGTTTCTGGCTCAGCTGAAAGTTCTTGGCTCCATATTGCTGAATGTTAAAATACAGGGTCTCTCGTCCACCGAGCACCGCCTTGTTCTCCCTGCCATCGGCTATCAGCTTGATGCCCGCTTCCACAGAGTCAATGAGGAATGCCATGTGATCGTCCGGCTGCTGTTGCTGCATCAGTGCGTAGAGCTGTCGGAATAGCTCCGTGCCATTCTCGAGCATTTCGAGGGAACTGCTCTCCTTCTCCACATACAAGCGATAGCCATCCTGCTGCATGACCACCTGGAGGCGCTGCAGGGTATTGATGGGCGCCTCACGAGCCGGACGGGCAAACTGCGAGGTCAGCTGAGCGGAGTAGACATCGGCCAGGACATAGGTGGCAGCTACCCAATACACAATGGTCAGGAACTTGGCGCGATAGTCATGGCACGGCACGTGACAAGCTGCAAGGATTCAAGAGGGATGAAGTATTCTAACCAGGGATTAAAACCCTAAGCGAAACCGTAATCTTTGACCGGTAAAACCCGATTGAAATTTAAAACCGTAAACGAAAAAAAAACTTCAAAACTCAAAATCTGTAAACCGAAATAACCGTTTCATTTATAACTGCTATTTTAGATTTTTCAAACATCAAACAAAAAAATACTAAACACTTTAAAAGCAAGTTAAAAATAATTTAAAACGAAAACTGTTTAGATTTTTTTCGACTCATAAGTCTTGTTTGCCATCTCTAATATTGTGTTATTAGTTTTGTATTTTATTTTTGATTTGGTTTTGATTTTAATTTTTTTATATTTAATTTTGAATTTTTATATGTGATATTCATGATCGAATTTTTTTAGCACTGAGTAAGCGGCAATAAAATAAAATTGTTAAATGAAATACACATATTTTTGTAAAGAAATTTTTTCTTTTGTGAACTGAAACCATGCCAGTATTTCAAAACCGAAACATACAGAAACCGGTAACCAGAAAACCTAAATGCGAACATAACCGAAACCGTAACTGAGATCGATATTCGTTTCGGCTTTAATCCCTGATTCTAACAGATGTCAGAGATTCCACTCACATTGCTTGAGGAACAAACGCAGAGTGAACCAAATGCAACGCTCGAGAAGCCGCGGCGGCAACTCATCCGTTGGATGTGGGCGTCTAGTGCGTCTGATCCTTAGCACACATGGTGTGATCTCCTTAATGTAGGCCATGTAAATGCACAGCTCACCCAGCTGCTCCACATCCACATCCAGGGCCGCCTGAGGGCGACGCCACTTGTAGGGCAGGGCAATGATGATGTAGAAAATGGGGCCCGAGAACACCATGGTCAGGATGAGGTATGGCCAGATGTCCAGTTTGAAGGGTCGCATCACGGCCAACGCCTCGTTGAGGCGACGTGGCGCGTGTGTTGCAAACGCCCCCGAATCGGCGAGCGTGAAAAACGAGAACTCAATCGCCTTGCGACGCTCCCAGCTGAGACCCACGTCGCCCAGAAAGAAATCCGCCAGCTGTAAACAGGGACGCTTGAGGAACAGTCTCTGAAGATTACGTGCGATATACTGACGCCACTCTGGAGCAGCCCAATGCCGCCAGTGAAGCTATCATTGGCCTCCCCATTGTAGTCCGGTGCACGCAGTGATCCTTGGGTTCTGCCAGGTGCCTCAATGTAAACGAACTGAAAGTTCATGTGCTGCGCCAGAAGCATGAGCAATCGATGATCCCTGCCACCCGTCACATTCACCTCATTGTACTCCATGTTCTCAAACTCGTCCAAAGTCTCCTCGCTGCCACTGTTGCTGCCTGTGCCGCTGTCGTTGTTGTAGCTCACCCAGAACCAAGGTGGTGACTAAAGAATTGCATATATATTTAATTATTTCAATTATATTGAGCCGTATTGAACAATAGACATAAAAATTATACAATCTAATATCAATTGGATATTAATGAATAAATATTCAATTTAAATGATTAATATCTTTTACTTCGCCAAATTAATAAAATTATATAAATATGAATATTAAAATCAAGGAATCTTAAAATAGTCTTCATCAATAGATCATATGGGGTTTTTTTGAGTTTTCCCCAATTTATTTAATCATTAATTTTTTGAATATCCCCAGATTCTTATATTTTAATTCTAAATTTAATAATTTCTTTTTATTCTTTCAGTTAAATTTAAAGTTTTATATGGTTCCTATTAAATTAATAACGTATTATATTACTTAATTTCATTTTAATTTTTATAAATTAATTTGGTCAATTGCATTTAGTTGACATTATAATAATAACGAAATAAACGAAACAAATAAAATAGTTTTGTGGTATAAGGTTCAGTATCTTATACCCAGATTCGTACTCACATGGAAAACGGGCACTCGAAAGACGCGACCTTCGAAGTTGGCATAGACAGTGGCGGCGCTGGGCAGGAGTGGGGTCTTCTGTAGACCCAGATTGTCGCCGTCGTACCAATTAACCAGACGCAGTTGACTGGCGCCCGTGGGCGATGCCTGGTTGTAGTATATGCGGAAGGCCTTGCGACGCGGTCTCGTGATGACCACCGCACGCATCGGCTCCTCGAAGCGCACCCGAGTCGCATTCGGCGGGTGCCTGGCGCCCCAGTAGAAGATGAAGAGGCTGAGGCGATGGGCCAGACGACGGTCCTGAATGCGTGTGGAGAGCTCGTCCGGTTCGTGGAATATCAAATTGACGCACTCGATGGCGCCCAACAGATTGGCCTCGATGTACGCAAAGAACAGCTCCAAGTCGTAGAAGATGACGGACTTGTAGTAAAGTCGATGCAATCGCTGTAAAAAGTCATCCACCTGAATCGTGTCTGCACTGTCACAATCCGCACTGAGTAGCTTCGAACTGGGCAGGGCCAAAATGGCCAGCTGGCGTGGCTTTAATCCATTGATGATCTGCGAGAGAGCTGCATTTAGAAAAAGAAGGTGTGACATAATTATTGAGAGCTTTAAATTAATCAGTTTCCCAATTATATGGATAATATTTATTATCCTTTTTTTTGCATTTTTTTAATGTTTTATTAGATTTATTAAAATGAACTATTTTTCAAGAATTTTCAGAACTATTTACTATTTTTTTAAAAGCCGACACAACAATTTAAAAATATAACGTTAAAATTAAAAAAAAATATACATATTTAAATTACAAAATAAATAAAAATTCAAAAATAATCAGTGCTGCTTAATAAAATAAAAGAAAATGATAAATATCCGCTGGTAAAAATTGTAATAAGATTACCTATTGACACATCGGATTCGTTGCACGGACTGTAGCTGAGTTTGGCCCAGGCCAATGGGCAGAGCAGAAACCACAAGCGGAGTACAACAACACAGTTCCTGGCCTGCATTTCGAGTCCTGGGCACGGATTCAAGTCAGGTCCTTATATAGCCCGCATTATGATAGCTTTTTGATGTGCAATTATAGCATCAGGTCTTAAATATCACATGTCAGTTGTTGGGACAGACAGACAATTGGGACAGGTTGAGTTGAGTCGAGTTTGCTGACTATCAACTGTCAGCTATCGATTATCGGTTATCGATTTTCATAATCATCATTGCAGCCCTCAATTCAACTCAACTCACAATTACAATCAGATTTCGTGCCGCCCATGTTGAGTTGCAGGTTTTCTTTTTTTTTAATTGTCAGAAGTTTGTCATTGCCGTTTTCGCTTTTCCACCCCTCTCTCTCTCGCACACTCTTTCTCTGTCGCTCTTTATTGGAGACATCTATGGATGGATCGTCGATCCAACCATGAACAACGTCTGCCAGTTGCTGGCATTTGTTGTTGTCGTCAATCTTCTAATGCTGTTGACATTAATTCCGTGTTGTGCGCATTTTTCTTTTCTTCTGCCTCATTGCTGTTGTTGCTACTGATGCTGCTGTTGTTGCTGTTGCTGCTGCTGCTGCCTCTCCAGCAGCTCTTTCAGCTCACATGTCAACGCTCTACTTTGTTGCGCCAGTCAATGATTTATCGCAATCGCAGACTCGGAACAGTCGAGATTACAAATGTCCATTGATACTCAACTTGTTTGTGGGCTGCTCTCAGAGGTTCCACGATTCTAACACGAATTAAGGACTCAACTTGCACTATGTATGCCAATTAATTATTAACAATTGTTTTTGATTTAAAAAATAATTACTCTATCGATCTAATTATTTCTTATTTTTTTACTTTATCCCATAAATAAAAAAAGTAAATAAAATAAAAAAGAATTGGTATTCTTTTCAGGGACCGCAAATAATGATTATTGAATTTCTTTTCACATCAAAAAATCAAAGACTAGAATACATATACAAAAAAATATCCAATACTTTTGCATATCTCTTTAAAAGTAAGCCAGAAAAATCCTTAAAATGATTACGTAAACTTTTTTATAAGTGAGTTTTATTTTGAGCGAAAAAATAAAAATCATAATTAATGATTACCTGTGAGTTTTATTCTTTTGCTCAATTTAATTCTTAAAAATTTTTAAATAATCATTACTGTGAAATTTTTATAATATAATTTGTAATGATTACGGTCCCTGATTTTTTTAACAAAATAAAGTTTGTGTAATCATAACAATTACTTGACTGAGTGTATAGACAGAATGAGGTCATTTATATTAGGTGGGGAGTGATGTTCCTTGTTTCTAAAAAGAATTGAATTCTGGACTGAATATAGTACTCATTTCTACTTGTTTATATCCTGCGCTTATTAAAAGGTAGATGAAAGATACTTCAAATCAGATGCCGTAACGATTATGATTTTTATTCAAAAAAGTAAAAAATAAGAGTTATTGGCTGATTTTTATAAAAAATATTTTCAATTGTTAAAATTAATTTAAATGATATAAATTAAAAACAATTTTTATTTTTCATTTTAAAATAAAGAATTAACCCCAATTTTTATTAACAGTTTTTATTATAAAAATTAAAACACTTCACTCTTATTTGTCAATAATAATTGTTGTTCATTTTTATCATTTAAATTAATTTTAATAATTGGAAATAATTTTAAAATTAAAAATAGCAAATAAAAGTTTCCTGTTTTCGAAATTGGCATTAAAAATAACATGTCTGTTTTTCCCACTTTTCTAGGATGCTTTTTTGTGCTTTAATTTTTTTAAACTCTAAGTTATTATTTGCAGTCCCTGCTTCAAATTAAGGACTTGAATCAGTATCCTAATACATTTTTGTAACATAAGATGTAAACTTGTCACAATATTTACAATTGTCCATCGCCCATTAATAGAAATTGCTTCAAAAGTGCGAATCAAAATATTTGTAATAAATTTGGCTCTGTCTCAGCCAACGAAAGTCTCGTTTTGAGCCGTTTTGTTTGACCAAATTGGTGTCTGCTGCCAATTTGGGCGATAAGCTGCCCTGTGCACAGGGGCGTCGCGACTGAGAATTAAGAAGCGAATAAGAGAAAAGCAACAAAACGATGACCCGATTATGATATGAGAGCGTATATAATTGCCATATACTGGATATGAATATGTATGTCTCTATGTCTCCATGTCTCCATGTCTATCTGCCTGTTTGTTTGTGATTTATGCCCTGTGGGCAAAGCAATAACAAAATCGAGTAGAGCAAAGGAAACTGAAACTTTGCCTGACCTTTGATCAAAACACGCATGGACAGAGAAAGAGATTAAGAGAGAGAGAGATGGATGGAGTACTATAGAGATCTGTTAGGTCCAAGTCTGTGGTTATTTATAAAGCCGAGTCTCACAGAAACAAAACTAGCCGGAAACGTTGCAGTCAAGAGAATCCGACTGTGAGAGACTCTGTAATTATTTAAAAAATACTTTTACATGCTCTAAAAAAATAGGTTGCAATATTTGAACTTTGTAGCATTAGTGAACGCTTATTTGTTAAACAAATTTAAATAATATTAAAAGTGTTAAAACGTTGCTGTAGTTTTATATTTTTTTTTATAAAATGACTTTTATCATATTTCAATTCTACATTAAAGTTCTGCTCGGGATATTCGGTGTTTCTTAATATCATATAATAAATCCTTTTTTCGAGTTAAAATTCTACGGACGAGAACATTTTCATGCCCCAAAATTTCTGATATCCAATTTTGTGACGCATAATATAAAGTTTTATATATAAATTATTTTAAAAAAATGTTTGACACTTATTTATATCACATATGTATACATACGTCAAATCTTCTTTTATCTGTAATGCATTTTTTTACAAACTTAGTAGACCTTTTGTGGGTTTTAAGTACAGGGTATTAAAAGGAGGCAAAAACAAATAAACCGCGCGTTCAGCGTTCGACAACTTGTTAAACTTCAAACTGTCTGCAAACGCGACATTGTCTGATAAACGACAACAGCAACAGCAACAACAACAGCAACAGCAACAACAGCAGCAACAACAACAAGAGGTGCAACGTCCATGCTGAGTGGGCAACTGTCTGGCGATTGCATCTGCTCCGGCTGTGACTGCGACTCTGACTGCAACTCTTGCTCTGACTGTGACTGTGACTCTGGCCAAGAGCTGATCTGGGGCCAGGATGCTGGCAGAGGCAGCACGCCAACACTTTTTGTTTCAACGCGCACGATAGTGAAATGTGGTCCGGTTCGATGGACTGGCCCTTCGATCGATGCCGATGTGGATGTCGATGTGGATGTGGATGGGGATGTGGATGTCGGTGCCAAAGCCAGTGCCCAGTGCCAGTGCCAGATGGAGCAGACAGCCTAAGTGGATCGTTGCTATGCTCGATGTTGGATGTTGCTTGCCCGAGATCAAGCTGAAGTTGCGAGTTGCAGGCACGGGGGGGAGAGGGAGAAGGCACGTTTAAATGCACTTTATTTGTTTTGCCAGAGACTCGTGAGCCGCCCTCTCATCACCATAACGAGCTGTCAATTGCCAGAGCCCTCGCATGTAAATTACTAACCGAAAGCCAAGTCAAGACACTGGCCTAATGCAACTCAGTTGAGGGTTTTGAGGCGAGTAGATCATCGGAACCGTTATCAGATATCGACTAGGTGAAAAACATGCTTGAACAAATTGAAGAAAAGGATAGTGCAAAATAAAAAAAAATGTATTTTCAATTAGATAGATTTAAAGAATATGCATATGAAAAAGTAGCTAATCAACGTAACAATTTAAATACTTTTTATAATGTTTTAAAAAATTCAAAAATCTACTAGGCAAAATTGATAAGCGGGTCGAATATTTTATAAACACTTTTGCCAAAATATGTGGGAAAATGAAAACAATATATAATTTTAAACAGGGGTTAAAACCCTAACCGAAACCGTAACCTTTAACCGGTAAAACCGATTGAAATTTAAAACCGTAACTAATTCCGTAACCGAAAAAACCGTTTCATTTATTAGCATGGTATCCAGCACCGCGGAAAATAAAAATTTCGGCCAAACTTCATATAAAAAAAACTGTGGCCGAAACTTTTCGTTTCTGATTTCGTTGCTTGAGTATCCAGCAACTTGAACGAAATCCACAAATAAATATCGATAATTGGCCTATCGACAGCGTGTGTGGACTGAGAGAACAGCTGATGCACAGCTCAGGAATATATTGTCGACAATTATTTCGCTAGTGTCGATTGAAAAAATGAAAAAAAAAATGTGCGCAAAACCAAAAAGTGAGATGAAACTGTTTTTGCAACAATATATTCCGCCACCAACACAATCACTTCATCGTCAGAGTTTATTTTTTAAATTTTTTTTACATTAGTTAAACTGTTAAAATTGGCGCTGTTTACAAAACACAGCTGTTTTATTTATGTCCCACACACACGAAATAAATAGCAAATTCCTATCATAAAAATTTCGCGGTGCCGGAGACAGGCCTATAAGGGTTAATTTCGGTTTTTCATACATAAAGAAAAATAAATATTAAAAAAGCAAGCTTAAAATCATTTAAAACGAAAAATTTTAAACTATTTCGATTTTTTCTTACTCATATGTCTTGTTTGCGATTTCTGATATTTAGTTTTCAGTTTTGTATTTTATTTTTGGATTTTTATTTCGGATATTCATGATCGAATTTTCATAGCACTGAGAAATACATATATTTTTGCAAAGAAATTTTTTCTTTTGTGAGCCGAAACCATACCGGTATTTTAAAACCGAAACATTCAAAAACTGGTTCACCGTTACGAAACCTTTATTCGAAGATTTCGAGTAACCGATTAACGTAAACCTAAATGCGAACATAACCGAAACCGTAACTGAAATCGATATTCGAAAAAGTAAAATTTTCAGTATAAAAAGGAAGATTAAAAGATTGGAAAGAAGTTCAGAAAAAAAACCTGATGGAAGTTATTTACTCTTGATCTAAAACACAATAATAAGTTTAGTTGCATTTTATAGAATCTTTATTTATAACATAACTTGCAAGTTAATAAGTTGAAGAAATATTTACATTAAGTGGAATGCTAGAACAATCCGAATATTAAATCCCACAGACAACATTCACGGTCTTTATCCTTATTCTTGTCCTTGTTCTTGTCCATATCATCCAGTTCCTTGAGCTTATCCCTCAACATTTTCAGTAAATTTGGATCGTTGAGAAGGGCGTCAGTGACTTGTTTCTTGCCCTTGTCATAAAGTCCCAGTTTCTCAAGGAGTGCGGTCACACGCTCATCGAAAGCAGATTCTTGCGTATTTTGCCGAAGGAATTCAGTCCTGTCTCCAGTGGATGATTTCAGATGGTTAAGTAGTCGCTGCTGCAATTGTTTCAGAGGCAGATCCTGTTCCTCATTCGGAGACGTTTTCTGTCCGAAGTTGCGATAGGCACTGTATGCCCTAATCTTTTCATCCAGTCGATCAAACGGCAAAGCCGCCGCCAGAGAAAGTCGTTGATAGTGCTTCAGAAAATCTCCATTTGCGGATTTACTTCTCAATTGTTGATCCTGCTGCAAAATACTATTGATCCTGTCCGTGACTATGAAGTTCAGTTTCTGCAGTGGCTGATCTGGCGACTGCGACTTTCCTTGGATGCACTGCATCAGCGGCAACAGCAGCGACAACTTCAACACTTTGATTAGTATAGACATGTCTGTCAACTGCCAATTTGAAACTTTGACTGGTGACAGGCTCTGGGCATCAACTGGCTTATAAAGCGTTCACAGTTCGCCGATAAGCCAAAGTTATGGTCCGACAATAATTGAGTTTCCAAGGCTCCGGACCCGCATGGCATGGCAGGTCCAAAATGCCTTACAATGTTATCTACTCATATTTTTAAATGACTGAAGTGTCACCAGTAAACAATATTTAGCAGGTTAACTATTGGCAAACTAACCCAGATCACATCCAAAAACTTAAATGAAACTTATACAAGAAAGAAACATTAACTTCGGCACGACGAAGGATTGATGCCCTTTGTATACATTTATTTGTTGCCTTTCATTTGGTTGAAAATTAATTAAATTAAATTTATGTCTTTTTCTACATGAATTGTTCTTTTATCTGGAAATATTTAAAAAAAAGGGAATAAGAAATAAATTTAAAATTGTTTTCCGTATTGGGCATACATACAGATGTAGATAGATTGCGTATCCCTTAGTTATCAATAATTTTCCAAGTATCTTTCCCAGCTCGAATTACAATAATCTACTCTACACAATTTTCTAGATCTAAATATAGATAAGAATTTCATACAGAGACATTTTATTTTATTACATTTACATAAAATAATAAATATATTTATGTTCAATGATTTTGAATATGCATTTTTAATAGTCAAAATTAACAATTCTAATCAAGTCTTAATTGTCTTTACTGCTCCGTATAGATTTTTTTTATTGATTTTCTTTTTAATATTTTTAAAAATAAAGATATGTGTATACGTATATTATGTTGACTTACAAGCTGTACTGAGTGTCATATATATTGCATATTCTCGATTAAAGATCTACAAAGATCTACAAAGATCTTTAATTTATTAGATTCCGGAGAATCAATTAGTTTAAGAATAGTTTATATTCCCCCAATAGACAGGACGTACATAAGTGATAAATGTGATTTAATCTGTCTCAATATGTGTGAATCTTTCTTAGAAAAAAGTTAACACTTCATAACTGAGTTGATATGGTCGAAATCAAACCGATTTGATAAAGAATTTTCTTTTAAATAACATTAAAGTTTTTTGCCTTTACAATCATTAATTACTATAATTTAATGTTTTTATAGCATTCAATAGAATAAAGTTTTATTCAACCAGAATGGCCAAAAATCATAATCGGAGTCTTCATCGGATTCACTCTTATCCGTGTTGTCCTTATAGGGGCACGTCTCGCTATAGATCAGCAGTTTATAGGACTTTAAGGAATTTGTCTCGGTAACTGCCTGGGTTAACTCCCTTTTCTGCTTATGATAGAAGACTTTGCACTCATCGCTGATGGTTTCGTTGTAGAAATAGTTGTCAATGACGGCAATGCGACTGGCCAAATCCCCTTCCAGTTTCAGTCTGAGCGAATTATAGGCCACAAACTTATCATATGCATGTTGCTTTAACTCCACGGCATTTGGACCAAGACCGCCTGCCGCTCGAAGAACAGTCGACATTTGATCGAATTCCAAATTGCCAATAATATGGCCAGTCTTAGAGATCTCTAGGACATGCTGAATCTGAATATTGAGCACTTCGTTTTTACCCTAGGAATACAGTTTAAGATCAATTATTAAATTATTTTAGTGCAATTTAAAGTCATACTCCATTAATGGTTGGTGTTGTCGGTTGTGTTGCCGCTGGTGTTGACACTGGAGGGTCCGAAGATCCTGCTGAGGTTGCTGATGTTGAGGAAGGAGGATCAGTAGAAAGTGGTGGAGCTTCTGATCCTGCCGGTGCTGTTGTAACTCCTTCGTCAGGATCAGCATTTCCAGGACTTGTAACTTCTGCATCGTCCTGAGCTTGTGACACAGCTATGGCCACTAAATCAGATTTTATTTCATATATTATATGACTCCAAGTATAAACTTATATGTTATATCAACTCACAAACTATGCCGACTAACAGCACGCCAATTCTAAATTTATATTTCATATTCTTGATCTGTGCGCTTCAGTTTCAGAATCGTACCTGTTTGGAAAATTTGCCCTGCTTTCCAACTTTTATACTCTCATTTTGTTCAGCTGGGAATTACCTTAACTCAGATAAGACATAATTGAAAGTGTCACAACTAAAAAAATCAGGCGTAAATATTATATTTAGTAATTAGTTTCAATATGTTATTTTCTAGGAATTACTTCCTCATAGTTTTGGTATTTTTTTGAATTAACTAATTTTTTTATGTTTGTAAGTAGCGATTTTTTCAATTTAAAAATTTTAAGAAACATATTCACTTCTCATTTTTTTTCTGGTTTTAATACCTTAAAGAATTTCTAAATTATATGGTAGAATATTTTTTCAGTTTCCTTAGCATTTTGCTTAGCAATGAAATACTTTAAATAAAACTCATATTAAATAATGTTGTACAGTGTACACTGTAGAACATGTAAGTAATAATACCTTTGATCAGTAGTAGAGTCTAGGATTGACTGGTATATATAGAAACAAATACTCCAAATCCAGTACATCCTCATTACAAACTGAAGACTTTAACTCCAACTTTAGCTCTTTTATATCATCGACAAACTTTGCTTAACGCAAGGTATTTGTCTATTTGTCAGAAGTTAATTAAAAGTGTTGGAAACTAAAATTTTACTTATTTCTTCATATCGCCCTTATTAAACAAATAGTTTTCTTAAGATTCCATTGGTAAGTAGGCCAAAAGTAGAGTAGATTGTCGAGTGAGGTTTTTACAACTTTTTAAACAATTTGAAAGTTGAAATAGTTATCAACATTACTATTAAATTTAACTAATATTCTATTTATAAATATATTATTTATTTAATTTAAAATAGAGTTGAAATGTATATCACTGCGGACGGCAGTCCGCGCTAGTGACGAAAGCAGCATGAAGGGTGCGAAGGCGACTAGCATATATACACAGGAAGAATGGAAAATTTGCTATGCCTGTCCGATCGGGTCGAGTTATGTACCGATCTAAGGGTATCGATTTTACTTACAAATGTGCATACTAAGACTTTTGGAAACTCACCTGGTTCGTGAGATAAACAGGTGTTAGTGGGAGGGGAAAATTTTAAATTATTGGAGAAAATGGGGCCGTTGGAGCCTTTTCGATTTTTATTTTAATTTTTTACTATTTTAATCAAAAATACGAGTCGAACAACACCTTGATCATCAAAATCCGATCACTGGTTCAGAAGATAATTAATTTTGAAATTTTTGGTGCCCTTCTCAAAACGAGATGAAAAGTCAGTCTGTTTGTTTGTTTGTCTGTTTGTTGGTATCAAAGCGTTGATTTAGCTTAAAAGTTTAAATGAGGACTTGTTCCCGATCAAAAATCTAGAAACGTTTGTTCTACGACTTTTTCGAAAAAAAGCTAGTTTAGCGGGAAATCGCTAAAAGCCGCTAAAATTAAAACCCCTATAGCATCCAACGTGATCTATATATCGTTGGAAAGGTATTTTGAAGAGCTTTTAGGTAGACCTTTAAACTTTTTTCTAAAGTGCATAGGTAAAAAGCAACAGGTGAAATAAAATATTTTGTCCCACATTTTGGCGGTTTTTGAGAAAACGACGCTAACGATTTTTTTTAACTTTCAATATGTTGTAGTGTGTAAAATTTCGCGTTTTTTAATATATGATAGAAAAAATTTTACCGATGGGTTTGGAAGATATTACTTATTAACTGAATATACCTTTTACCTTTACACTATTGCATGTACATTGTACATATGCAGTATTTACATGTACATGTTAATCGCCAAAAACCACAGCATCCAAACGATAGAAGCTACAGATGTGATCTATATATCGTTGGAAATGTATTTTGAAGCCTACCTCTAAACTTTTTTGCTTAAAACACAGGTAAAAAGCTTCAGGTGAAATAAGGCTATGAAACACATAGCCGTCAAATTTCGTTTGGTCAAGATATTACCTGTTAACTGAACCTTTACACTTCTGCATGTACATATGCAGTATGTACACTGCTTGCAGCGTCATGCGGAAATACTTACTGCTGGTAAGTTGTGAATTCTTTTTGCGGCAGATAAAACATATTATAATTGCGAATATAGTCGAATATTAGCCGATATTAGCTGTTAACTGAATATATACATTTTACTTAGAATTGGAATAGGACAGCAGCAGCAAAGTGTCATAGCAGCCAGAGTTTGACAGTGCTACTAGCTTTTGCGCTTGACATGTGTGTTTGTAAAGGGAACCAGTGTTGCCAGACAGTTTGTTTCAGCTTGTAAAAAAAATAAACAAAGTTGATAAAGATATACTGTCCAAAAAAAAAATTAAATTTCAAAATTTCTCATGTCTTATTCAAAAATTTCTGATATCTTATAAAAAAAACCTCTTTACGAGGTAAAAGTCTAGTGACGAAAACAGTTATATGCCTCAAAATTTCTGATATTAAATTTTGTGACGAATAACATTAAGTTTGACATATAAATTATTTAAAAAAAAAATTTTGCATTCGGCACTGCGCAAAACAGTGAGTTTTATTTGGTATGAAGAATTGAGACATTTTAGCGCAATGTGCCGAGTGCCAAAATTTTTTTTAAAATAATTTATATGTCAAACTTAATGTTATTCGTCACAAAATTTAATATCAGAAATTTTGAGGCATATAACTGTTTTCGTCACTAGACTTTTACCTCGTAAAGAGGTTTTTTTTATAAGATTTTAATTAATACTAAACATTAGCTTGTTAATGTCCCAAGTCATTCCATATTTAGTTTCCGATATCGAGCAAATTCAAATGCAAGCGAGTTCGTACTCAACGGCTGTTGAAATGCGTTCCACACCGTGTGGAACCCAATGCAGACTAACAGCTGCGCTCAGGCAAACACACATGAGCGCAGGTGAGAGTAGAGAGACAAAGAGCGCGAGAGCGCACGATCCACAACATTAACGATGACGATAACTATGACGATAACAACAACAACAACAAAGACGACGACGTGGTCGGTCGTCTTGGTGGGATTTGTTGCTGGTCTCTCTGTCTCTCTGTTAGTCTTGCAGTTGGTTTTCCATAACGTTGAGGGTTCGATTCAGTTCTTGAACGACTGCTGGCCGTGTTGGTAGCAAACCGCGCTGCTTTTAAACGTGTTAACGTCGGCAACGAGAGTCGCGTTTGCTTTTTGGAAGACGTTACTTTGTTCGGTTTATGGACATTTGTGAAATGCAAAACAAAAACAAAATCAACCAAAGCAAAAAGGCGAAAAAACAGCAAAAGCAAAAGCAAATCGCACACGAAGATCAACAAAGTGAAATTTAGTTTTGAATGCGATTTGAAAATTAATTGGCAAGAAAGGCATAAATGATTGCAAATTAAACGTATTTTATAAAGATATCACCACAACAAATTCAACAAAAATAAATAAAGAAGGAAAAAAACAAGTTTTTAAGGTGCAAAACGAAACTAATAATATAATTGAAATCAATATCATCGATACAAAGTGCAAATCAGTTTGTGTATAAATAAATAATAGCTTAATTATAAAAAACAAACCAAACAAGGCGTTTAACTCGACGCAAAGTCTTCAAAAGGTGCGTAAAAAAATAGGAAAATTAATTTTTTGTAGGTGGTAAAAAAACATGCGACGTACTATATTAAAAACAGCTGAGAAAATAGTAAAGAATTAAATATGCTAATAGGAACATGAGTAGAGACCTTATCAGCTGACAAAACATAAACAACAGAATTGGGAAATGGGAAATAAAACGATGAACTTTTTCAAGACTTGTTCTTGTATTCGAGTTGTTATTGTTGCTGTTGTTGTTGTTGTTGTTGTGGTGTAATGCAAAGTTTGGTGGCGCAAAAATAAATACAGCAATAATCTACATACATGTATGTATAAATGTATGCAAGCATGTGTGTGTGTGAGTGTGTGTAGTATATGCAGCAGCAGCAACAACAACAAGAAAACTGTTAAAACCAGTTTCCAGCGGCGCATGCGCCAAACAGAACTCAGCAACAACAACAACAAACAGGCAGTAGAAACTGGCAAGAGAGAAAAAGTTGGTAGGGCTGCCGAGGCGAATCTTTGAGCAAACTGTGAAGAAGCCGGCCCAAAAGACGTACAACATCTGAAAAGGAGGCGCAACAGAAGCTGCTTGGAGTCTGCACAGCTGAAGCTGAAGCTGAAATTGGGAGAATTGATAAAGCACTTTCAAAAGAGAACGCAATATTGGTTAGAAAAAAAACATTTAAGACTAGGCTACTGAAGCAATGGGAAGGTTAAGGAACCAACAGTCTGAACTGTCTGTAATACAGTTGTGCAAATAGATGCAACAGTCAAAAAAAATAAGAAATATATGTATATATACATTATATATTTCAAGGCTGACTTCCCTATCTGTGCTCTATTTGCACAGCAGCCGTGTGACACTTCAATTTCATATCAGAGTTGTTGTTGCTGCTGTTATCTGAGCTGAAAGCAGCTTAAGATACAAGCGTGCGAGCTGCAGCGCCAGATAAGTGAGATAAGCTCAAAGAAATGCCAAAAAAAAAAGAGTAAAAGACAGAGAGGGAGAGAGATTAAAATTAAAAGAAATAAAAAAAAACATGTCGAAAAGATCTGAACAGCTCAGACAGGCAGGCCAACACCTGCCGCATTGAGGAGTTAAAGACGAACCCCCAAGGGACGTCCAAAGAGGACTTCGGAGTCCCTGTCGAGTCCAGAGTTCGTTGTCGGTCTCTTTTGGGATTTATTCATTCATGCATTTCGTGTCCGTTTCATTTGCTCTGCTCCTCTTTGTCTTTGTCTTGCATGCTAAATTTTTGCGTTTCATTTTCTTTCGAGTCGAGTAAATAAGTGGAAATATGTATGCAGATATGTCTACATATATAAGCAGAAGAAGTACACCTATATACATATAAAGGTGTAGGTAGAATTACGTTGAGTTTGCATGAGAGATATACATAAACCAAAATTAAAATACCATTGAGATCGTTGTGGTCAAAAGAAGATACCCTCTAATATTGTTCTCTTTTACCATTATAAATTAAAGTTACGTTTATTGTAAATAGTTGGAAGAACTTTTGAAACATCTTTATAATTTGATATTTCAAAATTTGTTTTTAACTTTTGATTATATTTAGAATCTGTCACTTGTAGACCATCACTGAATTAATTTTTTGGCTTTTAACTTTAACGGATAATTGTTAATTATTTCATTTTTGATATCATTTTATATAAAACATACCATCTCCAGTTTTCTGCCTAATTTTATTACATACATGAGTCAAAGCTATGTTTCTCCGCTTGACTCATTATCAATGTGTACAGGGTATATGTTGTATGCCATGCCATAAAGAAAAGAAAAGAAACAACCGCATAAAGCACTCTGTACAATTCCTGAAAATGGTCTGTGTCTTTTTGTTGCTGTTGTTGTTGTTGTTGTTTTGGCCGTGTTTTGTTGCCCAGGGTCATGCCAAGTCACAAGCCAAGCGAGCAACTTTCATTAAAGCCAAACCCACAAAGGCATACCAGCCAGGCATTATATGTTACTATGTTTGTATTTGTGTCTGTGTCTGTGTTTGCCGATCTATAACTCCATTGAGCCACAGTGTTCAATCACCTGTGTCAAAGATCACAGCGGCAACAAACAATTTATGATTATAATTAAGCTCAGCTCAGCTCAAATCCCAGCTAACTTCAACTTGGCCATTATGCAACAATCTCAAAGTCATGTCTTGGCTAAAATTACCCACAAGTATAGAAGTTTGTTCTAACATTGCCACTCCCCCGATACCAAATTCGCAATTGGTTTAATACATTATTTTTGCTCAACTATTGAAAGCGGAAATAAATTTTGTTTTTTTTTCCGAATAATTTAACATTAAAGATTTTCATGAGAACTTTTAATAGAAATTATTAAATTTGAAGTATGTTATAATTTATATTTATTTTATTCATTTAAGAACTTAAGAAAATCAATACAACCTCATTAAAATATAGTTCAGAAATGAAAGAGAAGTTCTTATAGGTTTTGCACTATAGTAAACTTGTTAGATTTCGAAATCATCGAAGAATTCAATCAAATCCAAAAAACGTTCTTAAATTATGGTGTAGAGAGGACAGTAGAGTTCTTTATGGAACTTTTAATAGATGTTAAACTATCTTAATCATTTTATCATAAGTCTTATGAATATGTCCTATGAAAAAGTAGAAAAGAAGATGATCTTATAGATGTCATCTTATCATTATGACACTGCGACACGATAAGTTGAAAGACTCTCAAAATTAAGTCTTAAATCTTTAAATTGAACAGTTCCTTTATAGTCATATTTATCGACGTTTCAATCTATTTTTCATATGTTGTTTTCCCAACAACGAATTGTTATGGTCATAAACAATTTTATTACTGTCATAGAAACATTGAAAGAATCGTTGTTTATGAGTTATAAACGGTATTCACTCTGTTCTTCGTATCGATATTACCATGAGAACATTTTGTAAATATCTTATTAGGGTTCGGTTGGATACGCTGTCAACCTTGTTTGGGACTTGGCTTCTGTCCTTGACGGCGCCCGCATGGACTTGCAGCCCGTAATTAACTGTCATTGGTTAACAGTTTGGCTTTTGGCCATCTGACTCTCTGGCAGTTGTCAGTTGGCGCTTGGCTCATCGCCTAATTAATCATTTGTTCGAAATGCCAATTTGTTATTTTTTTCAATTGTTTTTTTGTTGTTCGTTTCTTTTCTTACAATTAAGCAACTTTTGTGCAATTGTATAATAATAACAAAAAAACAGTGTGCTCGTTTGTTTTTCGATATCAAAATAATGTTTGGCTTTTTGCTTACCCACGGCGAGGTTAAACTTTGACCTAGTTATTCACTTTTCAATTGTTGCGACGTCGTGTGCCGCTAATTCATCATTATACCGTGTTGCAAATGTTATTTAAAATTGTGCAAATATTTGAATGACATATCAACGCGAAGTAATTATTCAGAGTCTACTTTTCAGCGTGTCTCTGCACTTGAAATACCTCGGCGAAAACTAAAAGTCTTTTTGGCAAGAACTTGACCACACATTTGGCTATAAATAGCCGCGCTAAACACTTGAGTTTACACACGCCAACAGACAAACAAAATAAGTTATTAATATATTAGTTATTTAAACAATTTGCAATGCCAGAAAAAAAAAAAAAAACTGAAGTAAGAAAAAACGATATTTATAATAGCTATGAAGAGGCAAAAAGCGGCTAAAAGAGGCTCTTAAAGCTGTCAACGAACAGCGAATTGTAGCTGATGTGATGTGGGCGTGTGGGCGAGGCTAGAGATGGTAGCTGAGCTTCGATAACTATCGAATGAAAGAGAGGCTGAGAAAGAGAGTTTTTAATGAATATTCCTCAATTGTTCCCAAGTTGCCTTTATTCATTCACCGAAAAGCAATCCTAGATCATTAATCATGACACATCTTAGACAATCACTATATCGAATAAGACTTGTGGAGCACTTTTTTGACCCTGTACATAAGAACGATAAAAAGGTCTATTAGGTTTTTCACCAGAAATTAAATGTGATTTAAATAACGAATTACATCAGGCAATTTAAAATTTCAAATCTAATCTATCGCAATTTTATTTCATAATCAATAAGTACAGGGTCTCTCGCAGTCGGGTTTTTCACCAGAAATTAAATGTGATTCAAAAAACGAATTACATAAGAAATTTTTAATCTAAAATCGTATATTACACTATTTTACTTTATATAAAACAAATTAAATCAGCATTTTTTAATTTTAAATCTAATCTATTGCAACTTTATTTCATACACAATAAGTACAGGGTCTCTCGCAGTCGAGTTCGCTCGATTGTAACTTTTGCCACTAATTTTTAATATTTCATTTCGTTTGGAACTCAATCAGCGGGCGGCTCAGCGTGCACTTGATAGTTCATAATGCTGAATTGGGGGATAACCTCATATGGGTGTTAAAATACAACACACTCGCATACATTCGAGTTGAGTTTGTTCAGCTCGAATATCGGAGCACGTATTTGTCTCTCTGCTTTTGGTACACCATTTGCGGAAGCAGCAATCAAACAATAATGTCGAACGTAATACAATTTCACGCTTCAGACCAGGGCCAAGTCTTTTGATCTGTTGGTCTTTTGGCTACTGGTTATAGACCGGACAATTAGCCAGTAAAATGTTATGATTTGCTTTGTTTGAAACGCCACTTAATAGATCAAAATGGAAAATAGCAACAGATGTTGATGTAGATGTGGATGCTAGAGGTCAGCTCATATTAACTTTGAGAATACAAAGCCAAAGTCAAGGCAATAAACTGTAACAGCTTCTGGCCAATGAAGTGTGTCTAATTGGATTTATCAGTCAACTGATCAGAGATGGATAGAGGGTACAAAACTTGTTAGAAGTCGATTCGTAAGTAGGTAGATGGAGTAGTAGGTTGTTAAAGGCTTCAGTCTCAGACTCTTAATTGGGTCACCTGATGTGACAGCTGTGCCGTTATGTCCCTCCAGCCATGTGAATGTCGAATTTCATGTGAAAATTATGTCACACACAATTTTGACAAACTGAGGAAATGGTGCTCCAATAAAATGACAACAAAACTCCGGCTAACTCTCATGTTGCAAACGGAAAACATCGCTCTGGCCATAATCACAAAATAATAACCAAAAAAAAGAGTTACAAAGAAATACAAAAAAATTGGCCCTTATAGCGGAAATAGCGGGCAATAGCGGGTTTTATTTTTGGGGGCTTTCGGGTTTTCGGGCTTTCCAGATAGAGATAAAGTGCCATCATAAACGCCATTTAATTGTAGCGAGCAGTACCAGACGGGCCAAGGGAATGCCTGGCGAGCGATAAGCAGACATTGGACAATTGCCTGACCTGGTTTCCATTCCATTATGTGGTGAGCGGGTGAAGAAGGTGGAAGAAGGAGGGACAAGTTGGGGGGGTTATGTAAATGAGTGCACTCGTGAGTGCACTCATCAAAATAACTTGGTTCACAACTTCGAAATTTGGTATGAATTTGACTTGGTTTTACTTGACACTAAAGGGCATATCGACTATTTGGGAATACCCTAAATTCAATTTATAAAAGTTTCAGTTTGCTGTTCATGTGGCAAAGAAGATGAGCTAGGAATTAAAAATTAAATGAAAATTCACTTTAATAATTTTCCTATTTTTCTTAAATTTATTTCGAATTTCATGAAGTTTTTTGGAGTTTTTTTTTTAGAAGTTTTAGCTTGTAATGCTGAATACTTGAGAATATGATAACTGATTTAAAAAGGCTTTTCTCATATTGAAAACTAGTAATGATTCAAAATTATTAAACGTATTTTTAATTCTTTAAGCATGAGTTTTACAAGTTTCTTTTGTGCCTTATTTTATCAAATATGTGTTGACTTTAAAGGGATAAATACATTTGTTTTCCACACTAAATAGTTTTATCTGATTTTTTAAAATTATTTGAAGTGTATTCAAAATTGTCATATTTAAAACGAAGCAAAAATTGATTGTCTGTTATGCGATTCGTTGGTTTTGTTGATGTTCAATTTGATTGTTGTTATTGTTTTTTGCGTGAAAATGTGTTTGGACTGCTTTACATGCCGCACACACTCACATGTCGGATGGTCAAACGGTCGGACAGAGGGACAGACGTCTCAGACCCAAATGGGTCAGCTGGGCACGATTTTCGGTGTAGTTCTTAAGCGCAATGTCGTGCCATGAAATGCAAACAAATAAAGCAAAACATATAAAAAGCGATTTAAAATCGTGCTGCAATGCTACAAATATTTGGTAAATAAACCAATGCCAAAGCGGAACCAGCTCAAAGAGCCAGAGGCTAAAACAGACGCAGATCGCAGAAAGAAAGAGCTATAGAGAGAGAGAAAGATAGAAATAAATGTGACAACAAGTTCAACCTGTGCCACTTCCCAGAGTCGCGTTGCTAATCAAACAAAAACAGAAACAGAAAAACAGATGATGACGACAATGAGAAGCAGGCAATAAAATACAAATTGACAGCCAAGAATGAAAGTGGTGAAATTTATTTTATTATATTTATTGTATGTATTATTTCTTTGCCTCTTTTCTTTCTTTGGCCTAGCCGGCAAACAGCTCCATCTCCGGTTGCTTCTAGCTGAAAGTGAGCGACAAATGACAGGCCACTGTGAACAGATATCAGACCAGATCCGACCTGGCCAGACCCGACCAGACCAGACCAATTCAAAAGCCATAATTCTTCAAAAAAAAAAAGCAAAACCGAAACCGAAACGTGAGAGCGACTTTCATTGAGCGCGTTTTCAAACGCGCACAAAACGCACACAAGTCGCAGTCGCAGTCGCAGCTGCAGAAAGCGCGTCTAATTACGACAGCACTAACCCGGCTGTGACTTCGCAGTTCGACCCGGCTCCAAATTCAAGTCCAAGTCCAAGTCCAGAGCTCCATGGCACGCGGCACTTTTTCCTAATGAGCTTTTGGCTCTAAGCGTAAGCGAATTCTAAACGGTGGCTGACAGGAGCAAATTGGGGCCAACCGGGTGGATCGTGTTTGCCTCCCTCTCTCTCACCATCCACACAATGGCGGCGACGTTGAGAGTGTCATAGCTGTGAGCTTTGAACTGTAATTAAATATTTGTGATTCGTTACAAACAATAAATTATGAGTAAAACTCGCTGTCACAGTTTCCAAATTGTGTGAATTTACAGTTGTCAAAGATTGGTATAGACGATGATTACGATGGTGATGATGATAATGATGATGGTGGTTTTGCAATTAGTTTGTTATTTATGGTCACAGCTATCACTTTTTGCAGTTAATTAGTTTTTACTGTGAAATGCACATGTAAAATATGCAATTTGATTTTCAATAAATAAATACGAATCATATAAAATAATATTTTTATTGAAGCGTTTAGATGCGAGCAATGCTCAGTTAACAAGTTTCTAATTAAATATAAATTACGGGTAGGGTATTCAGATGAAATTGTTGCCCACTTGAAAGCCACGTCTGTTTAGCCATTTTAAAATAGCACACGTTCCTCTTTCTTTTATATACGATAAATTACTATTTAACATGTTTTTCCGCTGACAATTTCACGCCGCTAATTAGCAGCTAAATTGTTTGGCCCGCCTTTATTTTATGAGTCGCCCTATTTCCCCCTCTGACTTGGTCAGAATAGCCTAGAACATGGTCGTAAAACTGAACAGAACCTGAACCGAGTGCAAGAAGTCTGATAAGTTATGCAGAAACGTGCAGTTTTTATTTGGTTATTTTGTTTGGTCATAAACCTTTCGGTGCTTATGTATGTACTTAAACATGGCCCATGGCTCATCCCCAACCCGGCCTAACACATAGCGGTAATCAGTTGCCGGGGCAACTTTGTTTCATTTTGTTTTTTGGCTGTTGTTGCTTTTCTTATACCCTATACTTATGGTCAATGATTAAATCAGACCAGAGTCCACTATATAAATCACAAAAATCAACGGCCTCAAATTGATTTAAATAAACAAAAATTAAAATTATTAACATTGGTTTATTTAATACAATAATACATTTATTTCAAAATTTAATTAATGTCTAATTTTTAAATCTTAAATTTAATTCTTGAATTTTCTTAAAATACAGTTGAACTTCTATAATTCGAATTTCTTTCTAAATCGAGCTAAATGAGTGGCAGTGAAATTAATAAACTTAAAAAAAAAGAACTCTATAAGTCGAATATCTCCATTAATCGACCTTTTCTTTTGATAATGGTGATTCGAGTTGGGTAAGTTCGACTGTAATTATTAACGATAACTCAATAAATATCGCAGATTATCGAGGGTATATTATAGTCGAGCCAAGTTGGCACTAGCTGCTTTTTTATTGTTAACAGCTCTACCAGTTGCAAGTTGTTGTTGTTTTTCTCAATTGTTTCCCTTTTTTTCGTGCCGAGGCAACTTTAATGGCTTCTGTGTGACGACTGGAAGTTGGATGAGTTGAGTTGCAAAAGAGTCAGCTTGGAAAGCGTGGGTAATTTTCATTTGGCCTGACAATAAAAATATAATTATGACTGCGTTATATGCAGATAAACACATACATATGTATATTATATGAATTTAGTATGTTTGGCAATTCGCCAGGTTGTGAGAATGATGTCGAGTCACTGCACGTTCGCCAAGGAAGTTGTGCAATTTGTCTGCAAATACAAACTATCTGCACAATAACTTAAGAAACCAAGAGAAAGAAAGAGGAATAGAGAGAGACAGATAGGATATTGCTCTCTTTTTTTTGCAGTAAAGATCTATGGATGACTTGGCAAATCCATCGAACAAAAGACTTTCAGTTTCCAATCGCTTTTGTTCCACATTTTAGTTTTGTGCATCCTATTGCTTCCTTTCTTTTAGGTTTCGGGTCTGGAATTTTTTTGAATTTTATTTTTGCCTCTTTCAGATTTTTTAGTTTTATTTGTGGGCTCGCAGAAAACTCGTTTAATGTCAGGTAATCGTATTGCTAATTAGGTGATTTTATATGTCTTTTTTTTCTGTATCAGCTTCTTCTTTTGCGCCTGAGCTCGAGCCAGTTTTATTTATTATGAATTGTATTTTTATATATATATATTGTATATGGTATATAGGTATTTACATCGGGTGGGCGCTCACTTCAGATCGCCGTTGTCGTTGTCGAAGCAATTACAATAAAATCAGCCTCAGTTCGTGCTCTTGCATTTTCAGTTTCCTGTTACCAAAAATAAAATAAATTGCGATGACTTCACTTAATGAATTGCGCCCAGCACCGAAACTCTTTATGCCAACAGCACGTCTTGGGCTCTTTACTGATTAATTGTGATAAAATGAACAAACAGAAAGAGAAAGAAACAGACAGGTTGAGCAAGAGAGAGATAGACTGAGGGAGAAATATGATATTTGTGCTGCTAAATGAAGTTGCCTTCCTTGTAAGGCACTAAATGCACATGACCAAAATGAGAGTGAAGCCAGTACGAGGATCGGTTCGGCGCCTTTCGGAAATGTCAAAAAGCACATTGAGCAATAAAAGTCTGTGGGATTACGAGTGCGAGCATATGGACTTGTGTTGTAATACAATAGCTCACATAATACTAAAAATAAAGTGTTGTCGAGTTGCCATTAAACGATTTTTTTAATCAATTTATTTTAGTTAGATTTTCACAATTTTATACCCAGTGTCGAGAAGAAATCCTAATAAAGTTTATATATATCAATATCAGTATATAAGATAAGAGCTAGAGTCATCAAATTTGTTATGTAGACTCCTTGTAAGTTCAGGCATTTATAGTCTTAGAAGTTATACAAAATAATATATATCAATTTTAAGAAATAAACATTGAATATATAAAATTACCTTGAATAATCTTGGCTCTTCAATATTTGTTAGCCATTTCTTCGCAAGATCATTTATAACTCAGTTTAATGAAAATCATTTTCCTCTAAAATCATTAAATGATCGTCTTGCCTGTGGCAATAGAAAGCACAGATCATTTGCTATCTATACAAACTCTAGTTGACAACAGTCATTAGCTAGTTATGATATTTGTCCCGTCTCTGTGTTTGCCCTAAAGAAAGCCCGTTAACTACCTATTTATATAAACCTTTTTCCGGTTCTAATGACATGACTGACTTGGGGCCAAGCCCAAAAAGCTGCCCAACTACAATAACAGCAACAACAACAACAACAGCAACAGTCGTGTGTCTATGTATATGCTCACATTACAGTGCACAAAACTCCATTAATTTCTAAAAGCTATAGACAACATTCAGCCATATATGGAAGGAAATGACAACAAAGGAACCAAGAACCAAGAACCAAGCACAAATAATTCTTATATTGCTGTTTGTCTTTCAATATTGAGTATTGGGACTGTGGAGGGGTCTCCACTTAGTCCCCAGTCAAGTCAAGTCAAATTCAACTCAAGTCGAGTCCGAGTCTGAATCGGAGTCTAAATCCAAGTCGAGTGTCTCGACTGTGACTCATATGCACTTTGGAATTGTTCAATGAGCCACAAAGCGGCTCTGTGGAGCTCATAAGTGGGCCGACAAGAGAGAGAGACACGTGTGTGCTTCCCCCTCTTCCTGTACACATACTTACCTATAGCACTGTCGGGGGGCCCCACATAAAGCGGCACTGTTGTCGGCAAACAGCAGCCCACGTCGGTTGACTTTTTACTATAGTGTTTTGTATTACTTGTGCTGTGTGGTATTAGAAGGCTCCACATACAAAATGGACTTGCAGTTCATTAATTTTCATTGTCAGACATTTTCGGGGCGGCAAATGCAAATGTCAAAACTTTTTAACGCTCAAGAAAAATGTCACAAGTCGATGACTCAGAGACCAGATGCTATACCAGACTAGCCAGATCTCAGCTCTGTCTTTCTCTGTCTCCCTCTCTCTCTCTCTCTGTTGGACTGCATTTTTTACGTGTTTTTATGGATCGATTACATAAGTCGCTCAAGTCTCACTGGGCATAAGTTTTAAATAAATTATGTAAATTTCATAATGGAGCCTGCATTGAATGTCTTTCTTTTGGTGACAAACTCTCAAGCGGCATAGTTCTAAGTCCCACTGTTATCCATTCTCCATTAACTGAAATTCAAAGAACTATCTGTGTATCTTGAATGTATAGACTTACATTTCATTGTACCTTTCCCTTGAGTTTTCAAAGTTTTCTGGGAGTTTTTTCATTTCAATTGTTTGCTTTGCTGTCTTGTTGAAAAATTCTTTAGCTTTTTTTCGTTGTTCTTTAATTAGAGGTGCCCACAAAGTTTCATTTGCCCATCATCAAAACGTCAACTCGACGGGTTGTCATCGCATTTCCCATCACATTTTAGACACTTTCTAAGCAAACACTTTTCCACAGCGATAACAAGTCAATTAGACTTGGACACGAAGATGCACGGAATGTGTTAAACTGATCATATGATCACCATTTATTAATAAACAAGTTGACATGATGAAATCTGAGAAAATGATTAATATGGTGACATCTGAAACTTTTAGAATTAGCAGATAGTGTTAAATAAAAAAACTTCTTATTTCAAATAACTTATTTCCTACAACTTATGAGAATATTAATATTCTTATCGACCATCAAAAATTAAAAGATATGTGATACGATGAGAGATTTTTAAAGTAACAGATTAGAATCAAATTACCTAAAAAATGAAGGCCTGTTTTTCAGTTAAAGGCACACTAAAAGTTTTGAATTTTCTTAACTTAATTGAAACAGATGTAAATAATTGTGAATTAGGTTCTAATATCATTTGATAATTATATGTTCTTATGTTCAACGATTATGCGAAATTATTTCTTGAAGTTATAGATAAATTATTAATACATAATTATTTTTGTATATACAATTTGGCAATGAAAACTTTTAAGTTTCCCATTTCTTATAGTTTTTCTCAAGCTTTTCGAATCAACACAATTGCTGTAATTATAAATTCGATTGTAAAGATTGGGAAACATGTCTGATGAAGTGATCATTGCATTTGCAATTAATCACGCATCTTTTGTGGCTGCCCTCGCATTTTCAGCTACATTCTCTCTATCCGATTAGTGCGGGTGGATTGTGGAGGGGCCCAGAGATGTTTAGTGAGAAAATACCTTAAATGAATGCAAACAAATACGCAGACAGAAGAAAAATGTTTTCAAAAACGCACAGAAACAAAAGTGAAAACTTTCACTTTTCAACATTTTTTTTTTGTGTTGAGCGAATGTATTTAGTCGCTTTTTTAACAAGACGATTTAAAATCTGACTGCCCTGTGACTGTTATTTCTTTGATATTACCATAAATTTGAATTTCGTTTACATCATCCACAATCGCTCGTCGCTTCTCAAGTGTAAAGAATTGTGGAGCAGATGAGGGGCGTATTGCGGGGAGGGATTTGAGATCCGAGACTGAGACTGAGGCTGGGCCTTTTCTTTGGGCCAGGCCATAACGACACGTCCGACTTTTGTGTGTGTTTTAATGCGATAATTTAAAAGTCTTTCGCTTTCATTTCGCTTAAGCTTTGGCTATTAATCAGTTATGACTCTCCATTGAACGATCTCAGACCTTTTTTTTTTTGGTTTCCGAATGCCGCCAACACACGAAGAATCTCTGGCAGTGTATTATTGTACAAATGATTGCACAACCAGAGCTCCATTGTATGGCAATGGCAACCAAAGGGGGGTCCCCATTTATCTTACAGTTTTTCAATTAAACTCTGCCTATTTGAAATACTCCGTCGTCGTGTCGAGTCGAGTCGAGTCGGTTACATGTTTCACTCTGCATAGATAACATTTTAATTTTTTGCGGCCTGTTTTCAGTTTGGTTTTTGTACCTTGTGAACCGGGCTAACATGCATGCCAAATTGTTTAGATAAAAAGCACATTAGGTTGAAAAGAATTTTGCGGAAATACAAGTACAAAACAAAAAACAAATGAACAACATGCGGGCAAAAATGTCGTGAAATGGACGTGGAAAACCTAATAAAGATTCGCTGGAAATCAGCTTAAAGATCTTGCAAAGTTCTTCTTAAACGGAACTGATGTATCAAAAACGAATCACTTTGAGTACTCAAACGAATGTGTTGTTGTTACGCATGTCAATTCCACTTGGTTCCAGTTGAGTTCAGACTTTTGTTAAATGGCATGTGAATGAACCCTTTGGAAATTCAAAAACGATCTTTAAACCACCTTTTATTCTGGTCTGCACTCTTAACCCAGTTAACAACTAAAGACGACCACCAATTGACTAGAGACTATATTTAGTGCAGCTCACGAGACAGTTGGCAATTTTATTTTTGTGTTTTTTCAAAACACTTTTGAACATTTCAATGGAATTTCTTTTGGCACGACACCTTCGAGTCGAGTTGACTTGAGCTGAGCAACCAGTCAACAATAATAGCCCTGAACTTTCGTTGAGTTGTTAACTTGTTGTGTGTGTTGTTGCTGTTGTATTTGTTGTTGCATTCGCTCCACATGTGTACAGCTGTTTTTTAATTTAAAACTTCATTTCGAACTGAAATGAAACTTGTTTTCCAGCATTTTTGTATCTTTTTGTTTTTGTATTGTGCAGTGGGTGCAGTTGTCGTTCCGACTGCCTGTATTACAATATATTATTTTGTTCCCCCTTGAAATTTGCTTTTTTTTATTTTATTTTATTTTATTTTGTTACCTTTTAGCACTTTACGAAAAATAAGAGAAACACATATAAATTAAGCAGCGACATTGTTGGCATTCATTTACATTGGTCGCGGAACATGTTTAATGCTTTTCATATGCATTTATTTTTTAAATATTTTATTTTCTGAATTTTGCGTTCCCTTCATATCCTAAATTATTACTGTCTCTCTCTCTCTCTCATCTTTGTCTGTCGCTTTTCTTTTCGGCTTTATTTATGCGAGTCGAATTTGTTTTTGCTTCTTTTGCGCTAATTATTATTGCAATTTCTTGTCATTATTTGTATAAATATTGAAAGATTGAAACTGCTTATGGCAGCTTTTTCATTGTTGTTGTTTTCGTTGAGCACCAAAAGAATTTCAAAGTTGTGTAATGTCAATTTCATTGAAGTTTTGCTGAGGAAAATTCATTAGAATGAGAATGAAAAGAAAAATAAATAGTTTGATTATTCGAAATTATTGAATAAGAAAGGATTTTATTTGTTAATCTTAATAATAATAAAAGAATAATAATATAAAAGAATTCTTAAAATCTATTTAAAATATAAAATAAATTTATACGATAAAATTTGGTAAGAAACTTCATATTTTAGACAAATTAACTCATGCTTAAAATATTATGTTTTCAATTAAACTAACAATTGATTTATTTATTTAATATCATTGTGCTACAAGTTGTAAAACTTATGATTAAGGCACAATTAATGCTATATACGGTCGAAATTACAATTATTTTTATATGTAACTAATAATACAAAATTTGATTTTTAGTATTATGATTTCTTAGTATTATGTTTAAATTTTCTCAACATTTCTTAACAATTTTCTTAAATATTGTTGACATATTTTCTTAGTGCACAGCTCTTCTTAAGACCACGTGATCTATTGACTAGACTTCTAGTTTAAAATGCAAAACGCATCGACTCCAGAGCTGAGTCGGACCAGAGTCAATGTCTAAGGGGCAACAACTGCATGCAGGAAATGCTATTTGTACGAATATTTACTCAAACACTTGGCATACCCACTCCCATTCCCATTGCCGGTCTCAGTATCAGGTCTGAACCTAATGTGAGGTGTTCAGAACCTGCTGCAAACTATTGTCGAGTGTTTGTTGCTGTTGTCTGTGGTTGTTGTTGGTGCTATATCGAATGCAACGGGCATTGGGTTACCTGGCTTACTAATGTTGTTGTTGCTGTTGCTGTTGTTGCATTTCTTGCCGCTTGGCTTCGACAATATTTAAATAGGAAATTAGGGTCGACATTGCAGTCGACGTCTCCGTCTTCGTTTCTTGTCAGCGCTTGGCTTCCGCTTGTCCGCTTGTCTGGAAGAAGAAACGCCCTGGGGCCAGGTTCCACTGTAAGCCGAACCCCAAGGCGCTTTCACAGGGTTTCCCGCAGGTTGGTTAACACACACACACACATATAGCCATAGAATTTGTGTATGCTAATTAACAGCTAAGTTGTGTACATGAACTCGTCACTGCACTTATTTATTTATTGCCCCAGCTCTAGCTCCAGCTCCAATCCCCAGTCGGAGTCCCAGTCTCGGGTTTAATTACCTGCATTTACAGTTGGAGCTAAACTGGTGCACTTTAGCGGATTTTCACATTAAAGGATGCAAGACTTGTATCTCCACTTGGCTAATGTTTATTATTTTTCATTTTTAATTGCAGCTCAACGGCAATTCTCTCAGTGTGCGCCAACAACAACAACTCCAACAACAACAACAACAAGGAAGCTCATGAATGAAGGTAAGCAACTTGAAGAGTTGATAACTTGGCTACAACGGTACTCTCAGTTGGCCAATTGTCGTTTAAGTTAAACAAGTTCTTGACTCGGTTAATTGCAATTATGATGTGAAAACATATTTCACCATAAATAATAATAAAAAAATAAAGAAACCCAAACAATAAAAAAAATATATTCATCGGGTAAATGACACCATTGACTAAATATCGTCAGCATGACTAAGAATTGACCGCAACAGACTTTATGTATTTATGTTTATTTGCAAATGTTGTGAAATTGCAATGATTAGCAAATTGTCAGCCCGCGGTGGGGAATGGAGAAAGGCGCTGAGGGCGTGGCCGTATTTTATTGAAAATGTTTAAAGTTTAATTTAATGCAATTTGTCATGGACTTTGACTTGATTTGCTTAGGAGTTTTTCTAGGCCTGCTTTTGAATACCGGTTAATGGAAAGACACTTTAACCGGTTTGCTAATCGTTCTGACCAACAAGGCCTTTGTCTTTCACTTCATATTGGCTAATCTCCTCGCTTACGTAAGGGTTGACTTGGTCGTGAGTTCAACGCACTCTCAGATCATCTTCATTTCAAAACTTCATGATGTCAGTTGAACGTGTGTTCTTGAGTAATCTGTCTTATTTCATATTTATTCATAAATTAATTCATCATTATTTATAGCATTGACATTTAAATACGTACTTATATAAAGATTTTCGTGCATATTCGAAATTAGCAGAGCTATTTATAATAATAATGAAACAAAATTATAGTTCATTAATCGATTCAATATTCTCAGACGCTATTAATTATAAATAATTTTTGAGTTATAAATCAATAAATATATTTCAATTAATTCTTAATAATTGTCAATTATCATTTATTAATATGTTTGTAACAATAAAACATTAGTTAATATTAAAACTATATTATTATTATACACATATTAGATTTATTTTGAATAGTTTAGATCAACAGTTTCGAATGAGTAATCGTATATCATAATAATTAGAAATCTTGTAGTGATTAAGTAAGATGATAGCTAATAATAGTAGTTACGATTTGCGGAGGCGGAAATGGGCGTGAGAAAAATTTTAAACAAACTTAATTTAATATAACATAACTTTATAAACATTATAGGGTCGGAGATGCTTCCTTCTGCCTGTTACATACATTTCAACAAATTCAATACCCTTTCGCTTAGTTTTTAAGTAACTGGTAATATTATAAAAATTTTATAAGTTTTGACATAGATTTTTCTGTCTAACAAGCATAACTATATCATAATATAGCGCGCAACATTGTGATGCCATTGCAAGGTATTATATGACTTTAAACCGTCTTATTTCCGTATGGTCAGCTGTACTTTGATTTCCAGTTACGAGTCTTTCATCATTGGGGCTTTGTTACGTCGGTTCGCAAGGTTCCCGCAATGCTCTTTAATTGGATTAGAAAAGGGGGAGAACCAAACAAAATGCGCATAATACCCGTTGCTATTTTTCGCACCGTTCTTGATGTGCTTTAATTAAATTAAGAGGTCAATGTACCTTACCTCTCCGCCGTTCCTTACAAAACACATTTTGAGAAAATACTCGGCCAAAAAAATGAAGCGTAAAACAGATTTCTTCACATTTTTTCATCCATTTTTTTTGTTTTTTTGTTTATTGTATTTTTAGCTGAGAGTTCTACAATTAGTTGGTCAGAAGGGGAATCGAAAAAATGTTGTAGATCAAGTTTTCGCATTTGATATCTCTGACGGGCATTTTGTGAATTTAATTTTTTTGTGTTTTCTTTCGAGTGTTGTTTAATTCGTAAATTTAATTTGCATGTTTGAAAATCATTAATTCGCCTGCTATTAAAAAATTGCTGCCAGCGAAATTTTACGCTGTTTCATTTCTTGTATCTTTGTTTTGCTTTATTTACTTTTTGTTTTTAACAACAAATTAGCCGCCATGTGAGCAACTTATTTGCATTTTGATTTTTTGTTTTCAAGCATTTGTTGCTGTTGTTGCTGGTGAGATACCAGCAATTTTATCGCATGTCTTCAAGCGGCGAGTTAAAGTTTTGGTTTAGTTTGGTTTCCAGTAGTTTCAGTGCAGCCAACAGCTCGTAAAATTCACGCCAGCCGAAATTGGAGAAATTCGTAACGCCACAATGCACATTTGACTTTCGTTTCTTAGATTTCCCCTCCACAATTTTGTACAAGAAAGCTAACAGAGGGTTAAAATAAAATAGAAAATACATTTGCTAAGCTAGAAAAACAGGATAGTAGCAACCTCTAAACCTTTTGAAATATCTTGGTTGATAATGGCAATTAGATCGCACAACTAACTTCCTTTTCAAAAAAGTTATTGTTTATAATTTTTATCTTAACTAATTAAAAAAATTATATGTGTTTATCATTTTAAACCAGAGATAGTAATGAGTTATATTATAAAAATTACCTAGTAATGATTATTTAAAGATTTTTAAGGATTTACTTCAATGATAATGATAAATCTTGAGCGAAAAAATAAAACTCAAAAGAAATTATTATTTGTGATTTTTATTTTTACACTCAATTTAATCGTTATCATTATTGTTTTCCATATGTATTCTATTAATTGATTTATTGATGTGAAATAATTTCAATAATTATTAATTGAGGTTCCTGCTTTTAACAAATCATTGTCCTGTCTTTTTAATAATATTTAACTTATTTATGCTTCATGAGACAAGAAAGTGTTACAGACCAAATTTCGAGTTATAAAAATGAATTTAGAAGTTTTCGGAATAAATAAATTTTATGAAGAAATGCACGAATGCAATGAAAACATAAGTGACAGTCTCTTCTAGAAGCACTTAGTTCCATACCAGTATTTTAGTAAATTTAAAAATTTTTGTTAAGGATAAATTGCAATGTATAAAAAGTTTTGTCATGAATATATCTAATGAATAAAACCTGCCATAAAGACTTAGGTTAATCTTGGTAAACTCTAGCTAAACCATAGACAGGCGGAAGTCAGTCACATTTATTGTAAACATAAGTGACAGTCTCTTATAGAAGCATATTAGTATTTTAATAATTACTTTTGAGTATATGTAAAAGTTGCGTTAAGGATAAAGTGCAATGGAAAATAAGTTCCATGATAATTCTAGCTGCAATTAAGAGTTACGTTATTCTTGGTAAACTCTAGCTAAACTATAGACAGGCGGAAGTCAGTCACATTCAGTGGAAACGCCTCGCAAGCACGCGTCAAACACAAACTCAAACTCAAACTCATACTCAAACTCAAGCTGAAGCACAAACTGAAACTCCCTCTGGCTAATCAATCACGCGGCAAACATTCACAAGTCTTGTGGCTTGAATGAAAGTAATTTGAATAGCGCTTGTCGGCGTGGGCTGTGTATATTTACCTGTGTGACAGGTAGTTACAAACGCATTCACACTTTTGCAAACACTCGTCAGTCAGTCAGTCAGTCAGCCAGTGAGTCAGTCAATCACTCTGTCAGTTTGTCAATACTCTTTGGTCGACTAGACTATCGATTCGTAGCGCTCGCTGCACGTGTCAAGTGTAAAAAATCAAATATAAAATATATGCGAGTTGTTTTAAGTGAAAGAGCGAAGAGCGAAGAGACCCCAAGAGACTTGTCGCCTTTGTCCACTTAAGTACCTTTTGCACACTTGAGTGTCTTGGCCAAGTTTTTCCGAGATACAAATTGTATTTCGAGCAAACTCAGCGGTCAGTCTCTCAGTAGGTTCCGGGGCAATAAACCGTTATGCAAGATGATGGAGGGTCCAGAAGAAGAAAAAGTCAGTTTACCTATTATTGTATTTTCTTACCTTTTTAGCTTTGTCACTTTTCAGTTTTCAGTATTTTTAATTTTCAGTTTTCAGTTTGCTCCACAAAATCAGGTCACAACTGTCGGAGACAGCGACAATTTGTTAACGCATTTTCCCCTCCGTTTTTTTTGTTTTTTTTTTTTTTTGTTTTGGGGAAAAAAGATCGATGAATGTCTTGAAAAGCTGACAATTTAATTGCCATCTATGCTTGACCCATTTTCAAAGCATTTACCGTTCATTGCATCATTTTTTAAGAATATTTCAGTTGATTTTTACGATGGTCTCCCGCATAAACTGAGTTTTTTTTAAGGTTTTTCTTTTGTGTTACGTTTTTTTTTGTGATCATTAGAGTCGACGATCGTTGAGTTTGATTAGAGTTTGGGCTCATTTACATATTTTGACCCGGGGCTGTCTAGGATTTCATTGAGTGAATTCCGAAACATCAATGGTCACTAATTAATGCCAACACATCAAAGTGTCAAACCTTGAAATTTGACTAGCCAAAACTAGAGACCAACAATAATAGCGATAACTAGGTACCTGTATATGATCACTTGAGGAACACGCATTTCTAAGCACACACAGAGAGAGAGAGAGAGAGAGAGATAGAGACACAAAGAGAGAGAGAGATAGAGAGTCGAACCTCAGGTAGTGCGCACTTTTGAGTCTTATCATGGATTTCTTTTTCTTTCTTTTTTCTCTTTTTTGGGTCCTTTTGTTCCGATATTTATGCAATGCCCATTTTCGGTGTCTTTGTTGTTTAGACCCTGGCTCCCTAATATCTTATATGTATATATATTTTTGAGTTTTGATTTATTTCAACAAAGACAAAAGACCACGACCACGACCTTCATCTAATGAAAATTTCAATGTTGCAATGGAAATTTTGGTAAGACGTGAGACGCCACCCAAGGCGACACATTTTGTTGACTGGAAAATTGTAACACTCCCCTGGAGAGGCTTAGACGAAGCTGTCAATCGTTGGCACGTCCCGCACGCGGTGACAATAAGTCGTCCAAGGTGTCCTGCCCCTATATACATACATATATAATTCTTCTGTTCCATAAGCCTTTCACTTTTTATCAGCACAGTTGGAAGCAGCACTCTGGGCATCCTCTTCGCCTGTAGGTGGTCACAGATTAGAGTCGTATCTGTACCTGTACCTGTACAGTGAAACCACCCTATACCTGTTTGTCAGCCTACCAAAGCTAATCTCGAACAAATGTTTGGGCTTAATGCTTCACTTCGGTTAGCTGTGTGTTTTAAGGGGGCGCGGCTCGTGTTCTGTTTATTTTAGCAAATCCATCAGATTTGTGGCATTAACGAGATTTTAATATTTTCAAAGACTAACGATTTTTCCGATTTTTCCTAGTCCGATTTGGTCTCACAATTTGATTAGAAGCATGAAGCATTTTGTCTTCGCCGACGGCAATGGCAACAGCAACGAATCAGGCCCAAAAAAGGCCAGCCTCAACTCATTCGTCTTGGCCAATTAAGACAATTTGTTTAGGCTCGCTGTTGGCCAGTTTAGTCGATTGGTAAATCGATTGGCTGCTGCTTTGCCTGCCTGTCAGTTAGCTCGAATTTATAATAAATCTTGCTGAATCTATTGCCAACTATTATTATTGGCATAAATATTGTATGAACAGATATGGTCATTTCTAGTTAGACAAATGCTTAGATGGACATATTGTGATTTCCAAATGCGATAATTGAGAGCCTGAACTGAATAAATGTTTAACCAAATAATTTCGTAGAACTCCGATAGGATCTCTGGCTTTGAATTCTGCCCACTTTTGCATATTTAAATAATTCGTTTATTAATAAAAAATCCTTTTAAAAATCTGTTGATTGATCAGCAACTTTCCATTCTGATCATTAGAATACAAAATTTATGTTTAATATGAAAAAGATTAATTTACAGCTGAATGCTGAATACTTTGAAAGATATCAAATTATGATTAACTGAATGATTTTGTGGAATTTCCCAGAGCATTAAAGTATTTTAGACAACTTTCTCGTAACAGCTTGAGAAACAGACAAAGTAACGAAATGTTTACTTATGCTTTATGATTTACTTTTTTTTTTTTGAGTATTGCATTATCATTATGTGTCGGGGTGTAATGATCATTGGCTTTTGTTTTAATTGGCTTTAAGCACGCGCAGAAAAAGGAAAAGCCACTCCATTGACTGCGCATGCGCAACGTCTCTGCCGCTGCCTCTGCCTCTGCCTCAGTCGGCGTAGGCGACTTGGCGCTTTTTAATTGCCATCTCTTTACAGTTCATAAATTTATGGCCATAGCGTAACAAGCAGCCGAAAATATAAAGAACAATGCCAGTTATTTAATCATGGCGTCTGAAGTTTTATTGGTAGTTAATGTTGCAACACTTTTGAACTTGCCACAAATCAAATGTTCATTCGTAAATCGAGGCGGCCATAAACTTGTTTATAACAAGAACCTTCGACAAGGTGCCATATAATTTACCCAAGCGCCCATTTCAAGGTTGGATTTACAATAAAACCCGCGATAGTGTTGATAGACCGACTGCTACTTTATATATCATACATCTATCAAATAAGCACACAATAAACAACATTTTGGACAGCACCCAGCAAATTCCCACAAACAAACAAAGCGCCGAAACAATTTTCAGCTTATTTGTTCAAAAATTAATAAATAAATGAGCTATTGTTATAAATTAATGTTGACGCGAACAAAACCAAAAATAAAAAAACTCGGAAAATTGATAAGCAAAATCAGTAAATGAAGCTTAATAAAAAGCTTAAAAAACGTAATGAAAAAGTAATCAATTATCAGAAAATCGGCATAATCAGAATTGTTATCGTTAGTGAATTTAACAATCTGTTGTGAAAGGTTAGTTAGGCACAATGCCAGATAAAGTTAGTTGGAGTAGCTTTCTGATATTGTCGAATGCGCTTTATCACATGTCCGTCAAGAGCTTTTAAAGCTCTAGGCTCAGCACGCAGAGCTTTTTAAAGGGTTCTGATTAAATAACTAATTTTTTTTTAGTTTTTCAATAACTTATTTACATTGACAAATGCACACAGTAGTCACAAAATAAAAAAAATAACAATAAATAATATATGTATCTACTTTATTTAGTCGAAATACAAAAATATCCCACAAGGAGCTTTGTAAGCACACAGAGCTTTTAAAGTGCATTAAATTCAATTAAAGTTAAACAGTTACTTCTTTAATAAAAAAATTAATTATTAAATTTTCAATCAACTATTTCTATTGTCAATTGTAATCATCAACTATTGCGTGTGAAGTTTTCAAAGTACAGAACTTAATTCCCTTTTAAATTGAAATATATTCTTGAACAAACACATGACAATGTCTATAAATAATTAAAGATACGATTTCTGTTGAATTGAATAAAACCCGTGAAATGTGCCACATTTGACGTGTGACGAGTAAAAGCAATGCGATAAATATGTCAAATTGCCTTGACAATTTAATGATTGCAACATCTGAATTGATTGACACATTATAGGCGCTTGATTAACTTGGTTATTACATATTACCAACTTTGAATTACATGTGCAATGGAATGGAATTTCAATTGTCAGATCAATGCATAACTAAATTCGCTTTGAATCCGTGTTTCCCAAACTAATAAGTTTAGATATGCAATTTAAATGATTTCCATTTAGTTGTTTCTTCACTGTAAAAGTAGAGAGAGCTTTATTATATGTATGTGTAATTTGGACATTGATTAGTGATATAAACTCTAATTATGGTTTGCTTATGCTTAAGTGGTTAAAATAAAAATCGTTTTCACAATATACCTAAAAAAATTATCAAGTTAAAGAACCCGAAAATGAAGCTATTGATTTTTCTATGTATTATGTTAACGATTGGCATGTACATAAGTATGTAACATACATATAACATAAATTTTTATGTATGAACATTTATATATATAAATGTTCAGTTTCTTTAAAAAGTTGTATGGGTACTTAACAGATCTAAGCGATTTGTCGATTAATCGCCAACAAATTATCGAGTTAAAGAACCCGAAAATGGAGCTATTGATTTTTCAATGTATGTATTTGTACATCACTAATGTTAATGAATTCCATATATATAATAAATACAAATATATTTAGAGTTATAAATTTATAATATTATAATGGTATTATTTTCCAAGTATTTTTACGTCACTAATCTAAATGATACTAACTTAAATCTATACCTACCTACTATGATATTTATCTAATAAATGATCTGTTCTTTTTTTTTACTTGCTCGATTTCAGCGCTTTTTAAGCCACGGAGCCGCAAGTCATGAAGTTGCCGTTGTCTTGCGCCTAATCCTAGCCAGCCAGCAGCAATCCTTTAGTGCAACGAGTCCCAATTCCGATTACCCAGCAATATGTTCAGTCTGTTGAGCAGTTCTCAGATCTATGGCCTGCCACAAGCAACAACAACAACAGCAACAGCAACAACGGATCAAACAACATCCCCGGATGACAGTGGCGCTGGCCAGAAGAAAAGCAACAGTTTGCCCCATAAAAATCACAAGCAACAACAACAGCAGCAACAACAACAACATCGACGATCAACGAGCAGTTTAAGTGACACAGGTGGCAAGTTCTTTGCCAATCTAAGCGCCAAATCTCCCAGCCAGTTTATAGAGAAGTTCATCAAGAGCGAGTTGCTCAACGGTTACGATACCCTCAAGTGTCAGGCGGGTGGAAAGTCAGCAGCGGAGAAGGAGAAGTCCACCACGGATAACAGTCCTTTGTACAGTAATTTGCAAACGGATTGGGCCGGATTCAGTTGTCTGCAGGGCAGCTATCGCAGTCACGGCGACAGCGAGTTCTATGAGGCCGTGCAGCTCAAATCTTCCAGTCCCAACAACATCAACAACAACGAAGTGAATATGCGTTCCAAGTCATCAAATGGTGCGGCAACCCTTCAGCATTATCAGAAGCTGCCGGAGCCCAGTTTGGAGGTCAGTTACAATACTCAAGCTGCTGGACATACGCCTGCCTATAAGAAACTTGGATTCGGAGCGAGATTACAGAAACAGAGTGCAGAGCATGTAAGTAAAAAAAAGGAGGAGGAATATATGGAATGTAGATCGTGAACATCTTATATAAAAAAACTAAGATCCCTGAGAATCTTATCAAATCGGAAAAAGATTTTAGTAGAAAAAGGAGAGAAAGAAGAAATCCTTGAAAGTTGGAAAAAAAAAATGCGATATTTAGCCCGAATTCAATCCGAAACGATGTCAAAAGTGGGGTAATCTCGGATTTAATACTTGATTTTTTCAATCCCTAATTCAATCCTGAAATTCTTTAATTCAGGCTAAAAACTTAATTCCGAGTGCTCTTAAATAAAGGATTCATAAAAATTATCCTGAAAATTGCGCCAAATTCTTCATACATAATATATATTACTTTTATGCACAGTGCCGAGTAACAAAAAATTTGTTTATAATAATTTATATGCAAAACTTAATATAATTCATCACAAAATTTGATATCAGAAATTTTAGGGCATGAAAAAGTTTTCGTCACTAGTATTTTCCCTCGTGAAGAGGTTTTTTTTATCAGATTTAAAGATACTTTATGGCACAGTGATGTTTCTTTACATACTAGTTTTATTATTCAGATCATACAATTAGGAAGTAATTATCGAATACTGGAAAAGCCTTTTAGTGAAAATTAGCAAACATACAATACAATAAAATTTCATAGTTTTTAGATTTTTTTTCAGGCAGACAAAGTATGTAAAACAGTCATTAAGATTTTTGGGACTTAATAAAATTGTAAAAATTAATAAAAGGTGCTTGCTTAGTTGTTTCTAAGTCCCTTGATAAGAAGTGATCTTTCATATCTTTCTATATATATATCTTTGATATCACTTTCATATAAATTTCTTCTGTTTTCTGCTTAGTCATAGTTTGCATCTTAAAGATACAAGCTGCAGCTAAAATTTGTTGGTCAAACTTTTGCTTATCTGAGAGATACGAACACGTGTTTTGGGCTTTGCTTATCAGCGTAGTATTTTGTATTTTTAGACTGATTGCTTTGATGACTTTCTAATGGGCGCGATAAGGGTTAATTGTGTAGCTAGGGGCGGGGGAGGTAATTTTCCTTGGCACTAATTGCACTATTGTTGGAATCAAGCTTATTGGATTAATTGTCGCATGTTTCGCATAGCACACATATCCACATACATTCGCAAGTAACTGTATCTGCACGAACGTGTCGTCTTCAGAGTTCTCCAGCTGCTGTCACAATTCCCATAGTTGGTCAATAGCACGCAGATGCCAACTGACTTTTTGGCCAATGGCCTTCGATATGCGCTGTGTTGTATTGTGTTTTGTTGGGGGTGTTGTTGCATTTGTTCATGGCTCATGACTCGAATTTTGTACCGAATGTCAATCACAAAATCCACCAAAAACAAAAACAATGCCATAAATCTTTCTACTTTGAGCTCATAAAAAAATACATTTCTATCTCACTCTCTAGTTTTTTTGGTCACAAGTCCAAACAGGTGATAAGATAGACGAACATCAAATGCTGATGTCTGCAGTTTATGGACACTCTGATGCTCTTAGAGCGCCATACAATTGATTGATGTCTGCTTAATTTGGGTTAATATTAATGTTGAACTGGGTTAGATTCCTTCGAGTCTCGATAAAAATATCTGCAATTTTGCATATATTTCTCAAAGAGATATTTTAATTTGGCATTTAATATTTTGTGTTTTTTTAATAGTCTAATCTTGTTTTTAAAAACTTAGTCTTGCAATTTACCAAATGTCCCAAAGCCCGGCTTGGTACTTTTTTCAAAATTCCCTATTTTATTTATATCATTTATTTCCGTTGCATACTTTCAAGCGCAAGCAATTGTCCTAATATTTTTTGTTGCATAGTTTCAGCCGCAATCAAAAGTCACAAAGCCTTACTTGGTACATTTCTTGAAATTTTGCTTTTATATTTTAACATTAGTTGCATACTTTAAGGTGCCATCAAAAAAATACCAAGTCCTGCTTTGTTGGGCTTAATAGCGTTTAGTAAAATAAGTCTTCAAAAGAAATTGTAAAGAAATCGTAAAGTAAAATTCATAAAGTCGTAAGAGTGGTCTTTTAGGTAGTCAAAAAGATAGACACAGACGAGTAGGGATTTCTTCTTCTAACCCTTAGCAACGGTATCAAGATGTGTGTGAGAACTCATGTTCCCCGGGCGGAATATACAATCCGATTACTCGTAGATAACTCAACCTGGCGACCAGTGTGCGTCACTATTATAAGACCCCATAGTCGAGATAAGACCACTATCAATCAGCAGTAGCCACAGTGCCGTCGGGCTACTGTCAACGTCCAGTTGTCGCTTGGAGCGGTCCGAGCAAAGTGCACGGGCCAGCAAAATGGTTGGAAAATGGAGCTTCGGGGGCCATTTTCATGTGCTGGGACATCACAAGGTCGCCTCGGGATGAGAGCAAGTCGAAGATTGAAACTAATAAATATTCCATGTGTTGTCTATTCCCTAAACAGAACTCGGACAACTCGCAATCCTCGAGAAACACACGCAGCAGCAGCGAAGTGCAACGTAGCTCCTCCGGCTCCAGTTCGTCGGGCGCTGCTCCAGTGGCAACGGCGGTCAGTTCATCCCCGGAGCGAATGCAACGTCGTCGATTGCTGCAGATGATCTCCAACTACGATCAGCAGAACAAGCAGCTGCATCGGGAACTGGCCAAGGAGAAGCGCCGACGCACCGAGGAACTGGCCTGTGTGGTCAAGTCGCTGCTCTGCTTCGAGTCCAAGCTGAAGAATGACATGAAGACGGTCAACCAGCGACTGTTGGATCGCGATGCCGAAATCTGTCGCCTGTTGCGCCAGAATCGTGCACTGCGCAAGCGTCTGGTCGATCATCAGCGGGATGAGGGCATGGTCGCCGATCAGGAGACCAATCTCGATCAGGAGGAGGAGCAGCATGTGGAGGAGTGCCTGATCCTCGAGGCTCTGCAATGCAACAATTGCCGCAAGCAATTCTATGACATTGAGCTGAGAGCCAACGGCACACAGACTTCTGTCAAGGAACTGGGCGTCAGCGCCAAAGGTAAGATCAGAGATCTATCATGCAAAGGGGAATTTAATTTTGATTTGGGAAAAGGGAAAAAACAAGCGGAAAGTTAAGCTCCCGACCATTAGATACCTGTTACTTATTAAAAATACTTTCATTGCATATTTTTAGGCACTTTCTTTGCCTAAAAATTTAATATAACCATTACCACCTTTCTATTTGTCCGATCTTGTTGAGATTTAGTGGGTGATAGCTTCTAAACTGTATATTTGGTAGAGTCTTCTTTGTGTGAAAATTTTATACTGTCGAACATCCCTAACTCGAACTCGAATTTTGTCTAACTCGAACAATATAGAGTGGCAATAGCGTTTGCTGAGCGAATTTCACACAATTCCGCTTCCGAAACTCGTACTTTCATAAGTCCAATTTATCCTTAGCTCGAACAAAAATATTTTAACGTACTTCTGTAAGTTTAATTTTTCAGGAAAATCCCCAATTAGCATATGGTGATGCAAAGTGATAGAAATTGCAACCTTGTGAAATTGCAGCATCACGTGTATTAAAATGTTTATCGCTTTAAGAAATATGTATTTAAACTTATTTGTTCCAATATTTGAAACTGGATCAATAAAATTTAAGTGGCTGAAAAATATGGTATCTCATCGAAAACAGTTTTCATTATATTAAAAGAATGGAAAATTAGTTATGATGTCATTTGAATCGGGAACTTCTTCTAAATAACTTCAACCAAAAGAACGAAAAAACCAATTTTTGAGAATATTGTCAACAAACTGGAATTTTTGTTGTTGAAAATAACAAGAAAAGTTTTACAATTTGAAATATATTTGTGAATGAATAAAATTGTAGTGTCTTTTAAAAAATTGAAAAAAAAACTTCCATAACTCGAAGTCTCTATAACTCGAACTTTTTTCTTGGATAATTTTGATTCGAGTTAGGAAAGTTCGACTGTATTTTTGAGCTGGCCAAATTTAAGTGAAACAAAACTTAGTTTAAAATTAAAGTAGGACTCTATAATCTTGATTTTTTCCTTAAGCTGTGACCCAAAACTCATGTTTTCCTCCTTCCGTTGCAGCTGAGCACGGCTCCTCCAGCGATGACACCGTGTCATCGTCGTTCTATGGCGCCAGGCGCAGTGTGCGCTACACGAGCAAGCGAACCGCTGGCACGTTCCGGGACTACATGCGCTCCCGGGCGATGCACATCGATGATGCGGCGCTGGAGCAGCAGTCGGAGGAGAACACGAGCAGCATCAGTCGCGAGGACTCGCAGACGAGCTACGAGCAGCTGCACAACTATGCCCGGGCCATGGAGCGTATGCACGGCGTCAAGTCCAACCTACAGGATGGCGACTACTCCGAGCAGAGCAGCCTGGAGCTGGAGCAGCAGCAGCAGCGTCGACGCAACAGTTCCGCCTCCAGTCGGAGCAGCAAGACGACTTCGTCATCGGTGGCAGCCGCGCAATTGGAGGAGGACGACGGCATCTTCTCGCCCACACAGGATGACGAGGACTTTGATGAACTGGACGCGGAGCAGGAGCAGCAGCTAATGTCCCGTGGTGCTATCAAAATAGTGCAACGTCGCTGCGCCGAATTCTCCGAGGCGTCGCCGAAGCAAATCTATGAGACGACCACGGATGATTGGTATGCCAGTGCCTCGGATCAGGAGGAGCTGAGTGCGGCGCCAACGTCAGTGGCCAAACCGTATGGTCAGGGCGCCGTCAATCCCGTGCTGGAGTGCGTCAATCAGATACTGCTGCAGCAGTCCATGGAGGAGACCTTGCGTGATCCACCAGCGCCGGCAGCAGCAACCACCACGCCCAAGTCCGCGATGGCAGCCAAGGCATCCGCCAATCTGCCGCGTCGCAGCTCGCTGAGCGGACGCAGCGGAACGAATGGACGGAAGCGTGTACACTTCTCCACCAAGAACAGCATGGTGCATGTGCCGCGTCACGAGGATGTGGATGAAGCCCATGCCCATGATGAACTGATCTCACACTATCATCCCATGGCATCCGCTGCCGTTGTCTCTGTTCCCATTCCCATTCCCGTTCCCGCTCCCGGTGATACCTTAAACTACGAGAGCATCTATAGCAATGAGTACGAGCCCATTGGCTCAGAGCGTGCCTCCAACCTGTATGTGGACATGGCCGCCGCAGCAGCAAATGGTAGCGTCGCCCTGGCCAAGACATTGCCACAGAAACTGCCGCCCGCGCTGCCGCCGAAGCCGGCGAATCTGTTGAAATTCAAGAAATCGCTGCAACAGCTGGAGGAGATTGAGGACGAGGGCGACTGTGCCGTGTCCACGACAACAACCAGCGAGCCGGATTACTGTTCCATAGCCGAGGTGGGCGTGACCAGCGTACAAATAGTAGCCGATGTCCACAAGGCGCCCGAATCGAGCACGCCCACGGAACCGGACCAGGAGCGGGAACGGGAGCGAGAGCAGGAGCGGGAACTGGAGACTAGGAATCCAAACTGCTCCGATGATAACGCCTCGCACAAGACTGAGGAAATCGAAGAGATTTTCGCCGACATACCAAAGCTACCAAATGTGGCGGCCATCATAGCGCCCAAGTCCAAATCCACGGACTATATCTTGATGGCGCCCAAAACGCTGCGCCTCCAGCTGCCCTCCAGCTCTGGGAGCGCACAGACCATGCCGTCCCAGTACAAGCGTAAGCATGTGCCCAACATACTGGCCGAGATTAACAAGCGCATGAGTTTGCCCAGTTCACCGACCACGCCCACAACGCCCAAGACTTTGTCCACCACTAACACATCGAAGTCGCTGCTCCAGCTGGCAGATGCTAGCGGCGGACTTCCCATGCAGGCCGAGTTCGATTGGTATAATCTGGATGCGGAGTACGATAGAAGCAACGAGACGGCAACAAAGTGTTCACAGAGCGAGGGCATGCTGGAGGAGATTAGCGAGGATAACGAGTGCTTGGTCACGGCAGCCGATGAATACAATCTGGATGAGGAGTTTCAGCTGCAGCCCGAACAGGACGAAGAGGAGGAGCAGGTGGAGCAGGAGCAGCAGGAGCGGGAGCAGCAGGAGCAGAAACAAGAAGAGCAATCCAAAGCGGAGCCCGCCAAGGCAAAGCAAATGAAAAAGAATCTGGCCAGTTTCGAGAAATTCATCGAGGGTTCAGGATTGAGCACCAAACCCTTGCCGAGCAAACGTAAAATATACTTTAATGCGCCCTTCGTCTAGAATCCACATCAGCGGTGGGCACGCACTGGCTCCGGGAGCCAGCGGTTGCCAACGAATTCAGATGTCGTGCCCACCGCTGAACTAGATCGTCAGTTCCCTAGATATGCCCAGCTGTACAGTGGTATATCAACCTATAATACACACATACTATACTATATTAGGTGCATAACGAATTTAAGTTTGAATGTGTGACAAGTTTTTTATGTGTTCCGTCTTTTTGTTTAGTTCTTAAGTTGGCAAAGTATTAAAATGTTTAGAAAATTTTCAATTGAATAAACGCAAATGATAAAAGAAAGTATATAATTATTATTAAAGGGAAACTTGGGAAAATTTTAAAATAAAAAATTCAACTTTTAGTTTTTAAAATGCTCTTTTTTAAATAAATGACTCAATTACGCTTAAAATTCAGATATGTTTTGACTGTTGACGATACTGAATATTAAATTTGAATTATAATTGCCTCAATTAAAAGAATAATAAGCAATAATAATGAAAGTGACATCAAAATAGAATAGAAATAAGGCAGTAAAAGCGTATTTATAGTTTTTTTCAAAATATAAATACATTTTGCTAACTCAGACTCTTATAAATTTGAAATTCATTTGACGTCAACATATTTTTTAATTGAAAACAAAATCTAGAACTAGAGCAGAAAAGTTAATAGACACAATTCCAAAATATACTTACGAGCTAATAACTAATAACTCAGTTAAATATTACTCGATTTTAATAAACTAAAGTGCAGAAGACGCATTTGGCCATTTGAAGTGTAATATCTGACCGATACAAAATATCTGATACTTCTCCTCCGTCAAAAAATTAACACAAAGCCCTTAAATTACAACAATAACTAATTGATCATTTATTCATCCATTGAGATTATTTTGTGCAAAAACACAGGCGGTGCATTTTCAGTTACAGTTGTAAGGAACAAACTTGCATCTTACATGTATTAGTTGCCATTTGAGCAAATGATATACAACTCGGAAATATATGCAATATATGAAAATAAATAAATTTACACAGAAGCTTAAATGAAACTTAAGGAACAACAAATTTGTAACTTAGACATACAGATTGGAATGTGAATGCAGCTTACAAACTAAGTTGTGAATTCAATTTGAATTCGTACAGACAGCATTTGTCTCTGCCTTAATACAAACTGGTCTTCTTCATAATGCGAAGGAACTCTTCCTGATTGACTTCGCCGTCGTTGTCCAGATCCGCCTCATCAATCATTTCGCGCAATTCCTCATCCGTCAATGTTTCGCCGAGTTCGCGGGCAACGCGCTTTAAATTTTTGAATGAAATTTTGCCCGTTTCATCGTCATCGAACAAACGGAACGCTTTCAGTATCTCCTCTTTGGTATCCTTCTCGGCCATTTTCATGGTCATTAGGTGTAGAAAGTCATTGAACGCAATCCGACCACTGCCGTCCTTATCGATTTCCGCAATCATTCGTTTGATTTCCTCCTTTTTCGGCTCAAATCCCAACGCCCGTATGGCCACCTTTAATTCCTTGACCTCAATGTATCCGGTGGACTCGTTATCGAACAAATCAAATGCCTCCTTAATGTCCGACTTTTGTGCCTCAGACAGCTCAAATTTGGGTCCCGACTTTTTGCGTCCTTGCTGCGTGGATCGTTTAGTGTTTGCCACGGCCGCTGCGGCTGCTGCTGCATTCGCGGGATTTGGTGAAACATTCGCTGCAGTTACGCTTGGCTCCATTTCGCTAACTGGCTTTGATTGTGACTGCGATAAGCTAAATCAATTGCACAAGCAAAGTTTTTGTGGTTTAAATAGGCCGTCAATAAATCTAATTTCATAACACACGCAAATGTCAAAATAAAATATGAAGACGTCACACGGCCGTTTCACGCTCACCTTGACTTTGACGATGGGCCAATGCGCGACTGTTGTTAGTAAATCGCGTATCCTTGCACTTGCGGTGTGTTTCGCTTCCAATTACGACGCCCAGCCCACTCTCTCACTCTCTCAACAACAACAACAACACACGGCCTTACTTTACCTGCTTCACGTTCGGTTTGCCTTCTTCTTTTCGTGTGATTGGAGGGTGGGGGGTTGCCAATGTGTTGTTGTTTTGCTGCTATAAATAAACAGCTGCAGGTTACCGTTGCAACTGCTCCTGTTACTCTTGGCTACGCAAATTGTTGTCTTTCAACTGTTTGGCATCTGCCGCTGTTTGTTGTCTCGCGGCACGCCAGTTTTATACCAATTTTCAACAACTATTTTGTTTATTTACTATAGAGCTGGAGAAACATCAAGTGAAACATCGATGTCTTCGATGCTTGCAAAACATCGGAGCCATCGGTGTTTGGTAGGCCACTATCGAATGTTTTTAAATATAACAAAAAAAACCATCCTGATAATTACGGCCCTCTAAAATATTAAAAGAAACGAATTTCAAAATATTACGAGAAATATGTTCAATACAATCCCTTTTATGATGAGATTTACAAATTTAAAAGCGGTGTCCAATAAATTGTATGTGTTCAGTAAACATCGAAGCATCGGGGACAACACACACCTCTATTAATTAAATGCATTAATCGGCTGATTGCATTGAAAAAAAAATAGGTGGCAATCTTGGCAATGGTCGATAACACAACTACGTCGCAGTGTCGGCCGCTGCAAACATGTTCTTGCCAACTTGCCACTGTGCGATAACATTTCCATTATGCGATACTTTTTATCGCATCTGGCGCTTGGGCATTTTTAGTGCTTTTTATATGGGCACTTGTTTGTAACGGCTAAATTAAATTTAAACTTCAACTACTTACAAATATTATTTAAAGAAAAACAAATAATTCTAATTGATTTAACATTAGTTTACGCAATTTTAATTAATATGCATATTTCAATTAATACTGGAGTCATTCACTGTCGAAAATCTCTTTGTGTTTTTTAGTAGGCCATTCAATGTAATTACGTTTTTTTCAGACAGCCAAATCCATTTATCATTTGCTGCTACTTAATTTTATCAAAGAAGCTGTCAAAAGTATGAAAAATAAGGAACCAAAACAGAACTGATTGTTCTCCAAAGTTAATTAATTACACCTTTTGATGGCGCATGACAAACCAAACCAAAGGCAGAAGAACTGGACCAGTTTCTTCTGTTGGCCATTGACATCGGCGACTACTCCGGTAGCTGTTGTATTGATTACCAGTTGCCGGTTGTCGCATTTTGTTTTTATTTCCATATTCGCGCTTAAGTTTTACAACAACGAAAAACAGGTAACGCATTTGTTTTGATTTTTCAGCGCATTCAATATGACAAAATTGTTAGGCTCTGCTAATAAAATTCAATATAAAATATAGATATTTTTTTAATATTTTGTTTTTAATTTCATTTTTTATGCACATGTTTGTTTACATTTTCATAAAATTTATTTGCTTTTAACTTCTAGTATAAATGTATTTTATTCATTAAATTGATAGAATTTTTAATGAAATTTATAGTTTGAACTTTGCATCTAATTTCCATAATTTGATCGCACGAATATTATTAATAAGAGTATTTGGAAGGCGACAATTCCAGCAGAACTTTCCTTTCTTTTTGCTTTAACATTTTAGAACGTTGCTGGAAGGTGGTTTTTTTTATTTTATTTCATTTTTTGAGGCACGCTCCGATCGTGTATAAATAGCGGCGTCCTCAGTGCGATCGCCAACAGTTTCTTTCCGGGCGCGCATGCGCAAAAGTTCTCGCGACACAGAAGAAAAGACTTGAGAGCTTGGAATTTGGGATAGGCGTTTAAGTAAGTGATTGAGTCAAGTGAATTCAAGTGATAACGTGGACACTTTCTTTATAAACTGTTGTAATTGTGCCGAAACGAACCAACAGTAAATGGACAACAAAATGCATATAAAGTGGAATTTTTTGGTGTGTGTGTTTGTGTACGTGAACGGCATGATGAATTCGAGTTTGGGGCATGAGTTAACACGAATTTAAACCCAAAAGCCCGCTCAAATTGATGGCTTTTTAATAGTGGCACATTAAATGCACAAACTCCCACAATTCTTTTGTTCGATTCCAGCGTAAAGATCCAGTTAAATTTGGCACAAAAAAATACATGTGATTATATAAATAGAATTTGTTAATCTTACAAGTTAAATGCTCCACGCTGGCAAATTGATGCCCACCTTTTACTGTTGCACAATCTCTTTTTGGCCACATCTTAAATATGCAGACAGGATCTGTTCTTGGCGTCGCGTTCAATGAACCCCAAATGAAAACCTGACCCGTTCTTTCTTTCTTTCTTTCTCTCACTCTTAAATTGCAAAAGTTGCCCAACATCTTTTCACATGCATATATTTAGCATTGGCGTAGGATTACATTTCTTTCTGATTACCATACATAATATCATGCATAAATATACATATACGATGTTACGTCTTTTTCTTTCGTTATCGCTCATTATAAATCGGCGACATTCAAAACAACAACCAAAACCGGTCAACATCGTAAAGCTCTTAACCCAATTCTGAAAACGGATTTGCATATTGGCCAAATAAAGAAGTTGGCAAAGCAGAGCACATTTCGAATATTTAAATGAGTTGAAGTGGAGACAAACAGAGAAAGACTTTTATCGCTAGCGGCAAATTATTAAATAGATTTATGCAAATATTTCAACATAGAACTGAGAAAGGCGAAACAACAAATAATAAAAAAGCCATAAAAGTGGAAAAAGACTTTGACTCATGTCTTGAAAGACACTTTGTTTCTTTGTGCCTCAACTCAAGGATCGAAGGTGTAAGTCACGTAAAAAGGTGCAGCCGAGTGTGATTGACTACAGATACTCTGTTTTTGTCTCCGAAATAACTGAAAATGTAGAATACTTCTATTCTATGTCAACCAATTTTTCGGACAACTTTTGTTTCTTTTATTCGATCTTTAGTAAATTCTTAATGTGGTTAAAGGGAATTTTGGAGAATATATAAATTTCAAGGTCTTTAAAATTACTTTATATATTGAAAAGTCTTCTTCTTTGGGAACCAATAGTTTTGCAACTCATTTCTCGACTAATAGCTCCAAAAATAATTATTTAAAATTGTTATTCAATGGGATGTCTACAAAACAAAAATTCTATTAAGTTAGATCTCGAATTTAGACTGAGAACTTGATGGTCAGAGATCGAAACAGTCGAAAATCATAGTTTATGAGATTTCACATATCAATAAATTAATAAATTGTTTATTATTAAAAAAAACTTTCTCCTGTAAAAAACATTTCATCAATATTTCAGTCACGATAACTCACTTATTTTTTTAAATTTAAAAATTCATTCATACATTCTAATAAAAATATTGTCAGCGAATACTCAAAACCACAATAAAATTTATTACTCAGCGGCGATTTCAAACGCATTACTTGAAATTAATGCGAAGTTAACATAAGCTATTTATTAATTTAATTAAAATGAATAACATTCGGCAATTAAATGTCAAGTCCAAAAACAAGTTGCGTTTTAACTAATTTATAACAATTTTTGAAAAACGGTGAGAAAGTAATCCAGTTCCAATAAGTTCAAGTCCCAAAACCAGAAGTATATTTAGTTGGTCATGAACGTGTTCCAAATATTAAAATCGCTGCGCCTTTATTTACAATCAAAGGTAAATAGACATTTATCACTTACAATCAATAGGCAGGCATATCAACAAGTTCCGGGCGCAAACACAAAAAATAAAAGATAAATAAAATTTAACAATTACTTCCCAATTTGTCATCCAAGAGCAAAGCTCAACTTGATCTCATTAAAATGTGCGACGCATTGTCGCACGTAATGCGAGAGGACAACGCTGACAATGTGATAATGTTGGTGTCTGACTAAATAAATCATATGCATAAGCAATTTAAGCCAAAATTTTATGCATCACAACAAGCAGAAATAATCATATTTCGGGTTAACTCACTCATCATTCATCAGTCAACGGAAGCATCAAATATTAAAATAGTCGGGGTACACAAAAAGTAATAATAACGGTTGCCCACAGTCATTGTTAACTTTAAGCTCTTAAAGAGCAAGATAGAAGAAGAGAAGCTTTGAAAGCTCTAAATAATGAGAGTTGCCCATTAGAGAAGTTTAAGAACGCCAAAACAAAAGAAAAAGATACATTTTTAACACATTTGACTCTTAGTCATGAGCAGTTAAAAATAGTTTTTAATAGTAATGCGACAAGAGGAAAATGCTAAAAAAGAAAAATGGAGAAGTTAAAAGACGCTGAAAGAAGAGGCATGAAGCAATAAGTATAAGGAGGTCTCGTCGGCTGCAGAATCGGTCGTTTTTTGTCCCTTAATGCTTCAGAGCGGTGCAAATCGGTGCTCTCCATCCCTTTCCTTTGGCTTAGTCAAGGGACTGCTTTTTGCCGATGAGAAGAGGTAGAATTAGATGTCGTACATGTCTTACTCTCTTGACAAAGACACATTAAGAGTATCATTTTACTCTCTCAGAAGAGAAGTTCAATGAAAAAGAGTTCATAAAGAAGACGAATAGACATTTTTAGCTATAAGTCATATGGTATAATATACTATTTGTACATATCTTTTACTCGCGAGAAATTAGCTATAAAAGAAAAGTGAGATCCCTCTTTGACTCTCTTAAAAGAGAAGTTGAGAGTAAACAGAAAAGGGAATATGATCTAGTTTTAATAAATTTTTCCAACTCTCTTCCAGCTTAAACAAGTTTTAAGAAACGATTAAGGAAAAGAAAGAAGCAAGAGATAGCATTTAAAATGCGTAGAAGAGCTACGCTGGACAGGCTGCTGGTGAGTCTTGGCTTGTTTATCTTGTACACCCTACAATCTGATCAAAACTGAATCCTGTTTAGTTGCTCTGCCTGTGGGCAACAGTGGCGACGGGTCACATTCGGATCGAGGCGCCCGAGGTGCATGTGGCGCCCAACTACAAGCCGGCATTTGTGCGTGCCGCAGTGGAGAGCATGCCGCTGGAGGATGAGCCGGGTGCACTGAGTCGGTTCAGCATACGACCCACATTTGGTGACACATTCCTGCCACTGCGCAGCGCCGTGGAGAGTGTGCCCAGCATCAATGAGAGGAATGCGGCGTTGTTAAGGGAATCGTCGCCCTTGCGTTCCTTTGTCAGGGATTCCGTTGAGGCACAACCCAGCGATGACGATGATGACGATGGATCGGAGCTGGAAAGCTTGCCCATCAACTATGTGCGCGATGTGTCCGAGGAGAAGCAGGAGAAGCTCAGTCAGCTGGTAGAGCCCGACCCTTGGTCAGTGTCCGACAAATACGCCGCCTTCATTGCACCCAGCGCTGATGATGCCTATCAACCGCAACCCTATCGCTCGGGATCACCGCACCAGCAACTGCTCAAGGCGGTGGACATTGAGCAATTGGAGCACATTGAGGAGCTGGATGGCTTCACGGAGCAACAGTTCTTATGGTGCACTGGCACACGCTGATCTCGGCCAGACTGGAGCTGCCTATGGCGCTCTCGCCCAGGTGAAGGCGACCACGCAGAAGAAGAACTACAACATGGAACCCAAGGTGCTGTGCTACATGTCCAACTGGGCGTTCTATCGCAAGGCGGATGGTCACTTTGTGCCCGAACAACTCGATCCCAAGCTGTGCTCCGCCATTGTCTACTCCTTTGCCTCCCTCGATCCGGATCATCTCACCATACGCGAGTTCGATCCCTGGGTGGACATTGAGAATCAATACTATAAGCGTGTGATCTCCCTGGGCGTGCCCGTGCTCATTGCCATGGGCGGCTGGACGGATTCGAGTGGGGATAAGTATTCCCGCCTCGCAGGCGATGAGATCAAGAGGAAGGTGTTCGCCTCCAGTGCGGCGGGATTCCTGCAACGTTACGGCTTCAGTGGTCTCCACTTGGACTGGAACTATCCCAAGTGCTGGCAAAGCGATTGCTCCAAGGGTCCAGCCAGCGATAAACCCAATCTGACCAAGCTGCTGCGCGAGATTCGCACGGAAATGCAGCGCGTCAATCGCAAGATGCAATTGGGCGTCGCCATCTCCGGCTACAAGGAGATCATTAGCGAAGCTTATGACCTGCCCGCCCTCTCGGAGATTGTGGACTACATGACCGTGATGAGCTACGATTACCACGGCGCCTGGGAGGGACAAACTGGCCATGTGAGTCCTCTGTACGGACGGCCCCAAGACAAGTATCCGCAGTACAACACGGACTACACGATGCAGCTGCTGGTCAAGATGGGCGCTCGTCGCGAGAAGCTCATCATGAGCATTCCCTTCTACGGACAGAGCTTCACCCTGGCGCAGAGCAGTCAGCGTCTAATGGGCGAGGGCGTGGCAGCCAGCGGACCTGGCGAGGCTGGCGAACTCACCAAGCAGCCGGGCATGCTGGCCTACTATGAGATCTGTCAACGCGTGCGCAAGCAGAAGTGGCAAACCGGAAGGGATGCGGACCGGAAGAGTGGTCCCTACGCCATGTACCGAGATCAGTGGGTGGGCTACGAGGATGCGGCCAGTGTGGAGGCCAAGGCACGTTATGCGGCCAACAACGATTTTGGTGGCGTCGCCGCTTGGACCATTGATCTGGACGACTTCCAGAATCGTTGCTGCAGTGAAGCGTTTCCCTTGCTAAAGGCCCTCAATCGCGCCCTAGGACGCCTCAGCACGGAACCTCCCATGAAGAGCAACTGCGAGCGTCCAGCTCAACCGGTTACTCCCGTGCCGCCACAGATGACCACCATAAGCAGCGATGGCTCAGCGGGTTCGGGATCGGGTCTGCATGATCATACCACATCTTGGCCCAGCTGGGAGGTGAGCAGCAGCAGCACCACCACCGGAAGACCTTCCACTAGCAGCACCACAAAGCGACCTAAGAGCACCACCACAACGCCAGCTTGGTGGACATCCACGACATCCACTCCACTGCCGACGACCTCGTCCACGAGCACCACGACAACGAGACGTCCAACGAAGCCGAAGCCGAAGCCGAAACCCACGAGGACCACAGCACGACCGGCACACACGACCATACCCGTGCCGGCCTTGGTCTATCCGGTTGTCCAGGCCTCCAGCTGTGAGCCTGGCGAGTTCTATCCGGATGCCAAGAACTGCAATGCCTACTATCACTGCATCATTGCGGGCGAGATGCGTCAACAGTTTTGTCCAGGCGGTTTGCACTGGAACAACGAGGTCAAGGGTTGCGATTGGCCCGCCTCCGCCCAGTGTACGGTAAAGAAGCAGCAGCCAAGCACCAGCAGCATCCCCATCACCACCAGTCGACCAATTACTAGCAGCAGTTCCACCAAGAAGCCAAGGAAGCCGACGACCTCCACCTCCGTCAAGCCGAGTCGCAAACCGACCAAACCATCCGTTGCCAGCACCACAAAGCGACCACCGCATCGCACCACACGACGTCCACGTCCGCCCACATCCTCGCGCTGCAACGAGGGCGAGTACTACACCCACAGGAACTGTGGCAAGTACTACATCTGTGTGAATGGCGCCCTAATCCCGAGCGAATGTGGCGGCGAGTTGCATTGGGATGCGATCCGAAAGATCTGCGATTGGCCGCAGAATGTCCAGTGTTTGACCAGCAAGAAGTATCTGCGCATTGTGCAGTCCAAGGCCAGCGAGGAGGATCCCTGCAATGGGGAGGAGCGTGTTCCCTATCCGGGCGATTGCACCAAATATTTGTTCTGTCTGTGGAATCGCTTGCAGGCGGCGGATTGTCCGCCAGGATTGCACTACAACGAGGCGCTGGGTAACTGTGACTGGCCAGCGGCTGCTCAATGCCATGCGAATGGAGGAGAATCCTCTTCAAGCGGCACTGCCAACAAACCGAAGCCACCTGCTGCCGCCAAGCCCGTGCCGACGACACAGCGTCCGAGCACCACACCCAGACCGACTTATCCGACGGATAAGCCACAGTTGCAGCCACTCGATGGCTACTACAAGGTGGTCTGCTACTTTACCAATTGGGCCTGGTATCGCAAGGGGTTGGGACGCTACACACCCGACGATATCAACACGGACCTCTGCACCCATGTGATCTACGGCTTCGCCGTCTTGGATTACTCCGAGCTGACGCTACGCACTCACGATTCCTGGGCGGACATCGACAACAACTTCTATACGAGAGTCAGCGGACTGAAGAGCAAGGGCATCAAGGTCAGCCTGGCCCTGGGCGGTTGGAATGATTCCCAGGGTGACAAGTACAGTCGATTGGTCCGCAGTGCTTCGGCTCGTGCCAAATTCATTCGTCATGCTTTGGACTTTATTGAGAAATATGGATTCGAGGGTCTCGATCTCGACTGGGAGTATCCGGTGTGCTGGCAAACCGAATGCAACAAGGGATTCGAGGATGAAAAGGAAGGTTTCACCGCCTGGGTTCGGGAGCTATCGGAGGCATTCAAGCCACGTGGTCTACTGCTCTCCACGGCGGTTTCTCCCAGCAAGAAGATCATTGATGCGGGCTACAATGTGCCCGAGTTGTCACGTTACTTTGACTGGATTGCCGTGATGACCTACGACTTCCACGGACAGTGGGACAAGAAGACCGGACATGTGGCACCTTTGTATCATCATCCCGATGATGACTACGACTATTTTAATGCGGTGCGTATATTTAATTCTATATTGGTAATTGCTCTATCTAATTGAGTGTTTATCTTGCAGAACTTCTCACTCAACTATTGGATAGAGAAGGGTGCTCCCTCCCGTAAGATTGTGATGGGCATGCCACTTTATGGACAGTCTTTCACCCTGGAGAATGCCAACAACAATGGACTAAATGCCAAGGCACCAGGACCTGGTCAGGCTGGCGAATTTACAAAAGCAGCAGGATTCCTGGCTTACTATGAGGTTGGCATATGGAATTATAGACCACAATTTTTTAGCCTGAGTTGGAAAGAGCTAGAAGCACCAAATTTTCATATGTAGACTTCTTTTATGGAGTGCTTTAGAACACTCTACCCACAAATGGAAAAAAGTGTAACAAGAGTCTGTCAGAATAGAATAGAACCAATCTCAGAGCTAGATGCACCCAATTTGCTTTGCAGACTCTTTTTTATCCAAGCAGCTGAAACTAATTTTAAAATTTGGATATATAACAGCTATTTTCATGCTTATCTATCTTTCTGTCCTTTTTAATGAACAGATTTGTGAGATGGTAAGAGCTAGAAGCATTAAATTTGCTATGTAGGGACTAAGGGTATCTTGTAATCGGACAGTTCTTTCTTAACTTTCTGCCTTTGTTTTTTGCAGATCTGTGAGCGTGTGAAGCATCAGGGTTGGGAAGTGGTGCAGGATGAACGAGGACGCATGGGACCATTTGCCCGTAAGGGCACCCAATGGGTTTCCTACGATGATCCGGAAATGATACGCAAGAAATCGCAATTGGTGCGTGCTTTGGATCTGGGCGGTGGCATGGTCTGGGCTTTGGATCTGGATGATTTCCGTAATCGTTGTGGAGACGGAGTGCATCCGCTGCTGCGAGAGATTCATGCTGTGCTCAAGGATCCACCCAGTGGCTACGAACCGACTCGTAAGTCAGTAAGCACAATTCTGTTGCTCCTAATTCAATTTGGAACTACTTTCAGCTGGCTTGATCCCCGCCGAAGCGGAATCTGTGGAGGAGCAACCCATTTCAGGAGAGGTGGGCACAGCTTCGGTTGAAAGCGAAGGTGCACAGCCCTCCCAGGAAACGCCAGCGGAAGAGAGCAGCGAAGCCGAAGAGATCGAGGGTGAAGCTGGCGAGGAGGTGGTAGTGATGGCACAACCACCAGCCCAACCGGAATACTCCACACCCGAAGAGGCCAGCAATGAGGTGGAATCCTCACAAGAAAACGAAGTGGATCCCAACGAGGACATCGAAGAGGGTGACTTTGAAATGGAAGCTGGCTATCCCGTTGTTGGCACCGGAACTGGCGACTCCGATGACTACAAGGTCGTCTGCTACTTCACAAACTGGGCGTGGTATCGTCAGGGCGGTGGCAAATTCATGCCTGAGGATATCGATGCCGATCTCTGTACGCACATTGTCTACGGCTTTGCGGTGCTGAATCGTGAGAAGCTAACGATTCAACCGCACGATTCGTGGGCGGATTTGGACAACAAGTTCTATGAGCGCGTTGTGGCCTACAGAAAGAAGGGCGTCAAGGTGACAGTTGCCATTGGCGGCTGGAATGATTCCGCGGGCGATAAGTACGCTCGATTAGTGCGAAGTGCTGCAGCTCGTGCGAGATTCATTCACCATGTGATGGACTTTATCGAGCAATACGGATTCGATGGCCTCGACCTGGACTGGGAGTATCCGGTGTGCTGGCAAGTGGATTGCAAGAAGGGCACAGCCGATGAGAAGCAAGGATTCACAGATCTGGTGCGGGAATTATCGCAGGCCTTCAAACCAAAGGGTCTCCTACTCTCCGCGGCCGTGTCGCCCAACAAGAAGGTCATCGATGCGGGCTACGATGTGCCGGAGCTGTCGCACTACTTTGATTGGATTGCAGTGATGGCCTACGATTACCATGGACAGTGGGACAAGCATACAGGTCATGTGGCGCCCATGTACGATCATCCCGAGGGCACCAGCACCTTCAATGCCAACTTCTCCATCAACTATTGGCTGGAGAGCGGCGCCGAGCGTAAGAAACTTGTCATGGGCATGCCCATGTACGGTCAATCCTTCTCCCTGGCCCAGGCCACTGATCACCAGCTGAATGCGCCCACCTATGGCGGCGGAGAGGCTGGCGAGGCGACGCGTGCTCGTGGCTTCCTCGCCTACTATGAGATTTGCTCGTACATCCAGAAACGCGGCTGGAATGTGGTGCGAGATGCACGTGGTCGCATGGGTCCCTATGCCTATTCGCGGGATCAGTGGGTCTCCTTCGATGATGCACCCATGATACGGCACAAGAGCGAATATGTGCGAGCCATGGGCCTGGGAGGTGCCATGATATGGGCCCTCGACTTGGACGACTTCAAGAATGACTGCGGCTGCGAATCTTATCCACTGCTCAAGACCATCAACCGAGTGCTGCGGGGCTACGCGGGTCCGCATCCCAAATGCCTGCTGGAAAAGAGCGAAAAGACCATGGGTAAGTAAACGGCATCTTCTAGGCTGCGAGCACACTGGGAGCGGAGAGCGGTGCGTACAGCGGAGCTTATAGACGAGCTGATAATTTCAGAACTAAAATGATAAATCAGCTCAGCTTGCAGTGTGCGCGCTTTCATACAAGCAGGGTGTTTGTTTTTTTCAAGTTAATAAGCTCCGCTGTACGCTCCCAGTGTGCGCCTAGCCTTAGTCTTGAATTAGAACTGATTAAAAATAGCTAAATGAATGGCAAATTTCTAGATACATTAATTTTAAATGGGATATTTAGTCTGTAAACTGAATAATCTTTCCTTTTTCATTTTTACGAATGAATAATTCAATTTCTAAGTATTATTTAAAAATCAAAAAATTACTCTTGCTTTATAGAGTTCAGAAATAATAATTGAAAAAAAATTGGAATGTTTTTTTTAGAGAAACGAATATTGGTTTCAGTTATGTTTCGGTTATGTTCGCATTTAATAATATAAATAAAGGTTTCGTAACGGTGAACCGGTTTTTGTATGTTTCGGTTTTCAAATATTGATTTGTTTCGGTTCACAAAAAAAATTACTTAATGTTTCATTCACACATTTATTTCACATATTCTTCAGTTTGATGTATCTTACTATAGTTACATTTTAACAATTTCAAATTTATTTTATTTGATCATGAATATCACAAAAAAAAATTCTAAATGAAACATAAGAAAGTTAAAATCAAAATTAAAAAATATTTTTTGGATGAATGAAAACCTGAAATTAACTCTTTTAATGAAACGGTTGCTAAACGGTTATTTCGGTTCACAAAGTTTCGGCTTAAAGGTTTCGGCCAAATGAAATTTTTCGGTTACGATTTGAGTTACGGTTTTTACCGGTAAAAGGTTACGGCTTCGGTTAGGGTTTTAATCTTTGGTTATTTTCCAATTTGTATAACACCATTTTAAAAATAATAGCAAAAATTAAATTATTAATTCATTAAGAATGTCTCAAATCTAGATCTCGACCGATCGTTCCTATGATTACTATAATATATAGTTGTTCAAATTTTAGCCAAATTTGTTCAGGTTGTTTAAGACAATTCCAAATACACAATCAATCGATATGCTGATCCTAAAAATCTACAAATTCCAGTCGCTGGCGACAAAGGATCCATTGTGTCGGCCAAGCCCACCGTAAATACAGTGACGCCAACAAGTGTCAGTGCGACGTCGGCGAAGCCTGATCCTGGCCAGCCTGGACAGCTGGACTGCAATGGACGCAATTATGTACCGCATGAAAGGGACTGCAACAAGTATTACATCTGTCAGTACGGCGATCTCATCGAACAGCGGTAAGGCAATCAACCCTAAAACGAAATGCAATTAGTACAGGGTATTTCAGAGTACTGGGTATATTTACTTTGCATTCCTTTGCTTTGATTTGCCTTGCAGTTGCCCCGCTGGTTTGCATTGGAATCAGAACTACTGCGACTGGCCGAACAATGCGCATTGTGCTGTTCGGGCGGATCAGACGACGCAGCCGCCGGTGGTGCATCGACCCAAGCCGACCAGCACCACGGAGAGCAGTCGTCCGGCAACGAAGCCCACCAAGAAACCCTTCACTCCGCCCAACAAGAAGCCCATTGCGCGTCCAAAACCAACACCAGCTCCTCCATTGGGCAGCACTGAGGATTACAAGGTCGTCTGTTACTTCACCAACTGGGCGTGGTATCGTCCCGGGCAGGGCAAGTATGTGCCGGAGGATATCGATGCAAATCTCTGCACGCACATCGTCTATGGCTTTGCCGTGCTCAACAGCAACTCGTTGACCATCAAGACTCACGATTCCTGGGCAGATATCGATAATCGCTTCTATGAGCGTGTCGTAGAGTACAAACAGAAGGGCCTAAGGGTAACCGTCGCCATTGGGGGTTGGAACGATTCCCTGGGCAGCAAGTATGCCCGTCTGGTGCTTGATCCTCAGGCACGTGCTCGATTCATCGAGAGCGTACTCAATTTTATAGAGAAGTATGGCTTCGAGGGCTTGGATCTGGACTGGGAGTATCCGGTGTGCTGGCAGGTGGACTGTGCCAAGGGCGCACCCGCCGAGAAGCAAGGATTCGCTGCGTTGGTTCGCGAACTCTCGGATGCATTCCGGCCACGTGGACTGCTGCTCTCCGCCGCCGTCTCGCCGAGTAAGATGGTCATAGATGCGGGCTACGATGTGCCACAGTTGGCACGCTACTTTGACTGGATTGCCGTGATGACATACGATTTCCATGGGCACTGGGACAAGCAGACGGGCCATGTGGCGCCATTGTATTACGTTGAGGGCGACACCAATCCCTACTTCAATGGCAACTATAGCATCCACTACTGGTTGGACAAGGGCACGCCGCCGAGCAAGCTAATCATGGGCATGCCCCTATACGGTCAGTCCTTCTCGCTGGCCGACCAGAATGCCCGCTCCCTGAATGACAAGTCTATTGGACCCGGGCAAGCGGGCACCTACACACGTGCTGGTGGCTTCTTGGCCTACTATGAGATTTGCGAGAAGGTCAGCAACGGCGGCTGGACGGTGGTGCGTGACGACGAGGGTCGCATTGGACCCTACGCCTACAGCGGCAATCAATGGGTATCCTACGACGATGTGGCCGACATTCGCCGCAAGGCGCAGTTCGTGCGCCAACTCCGTCTGGGCGGCGGCATGGTCTGGGCCTTGGATCTCGATGATTTCCGTGGGCGCTGCGGCTGTGGCAAGCATCCATTGCTGCGCACGCTCAATCAGGAACTGCGCGGCATTCCCGGACAACGTGCCAACGATTGCACATAATAATATACATACATATTTGTATTGTTAATTTATGCGTATTCCTATTCCTATTCCATGCTGCTGACTGGGCTCGCAATCTGTTTTCAAGATTTTTGCCAATTAGTTGTAAGCACACACACCCACAAACAAAACTAATAAAAATTAAATAATTTAATTATCCACAAATATGTTTAATATTATTTTCTTTCAAAAACCCGCGAGACACACAACAAACAATAATTACCTAAAAAATAAATGTGACCAGGTTATTTAAACGGAATGGAGGCCACACACGTAATCTCACCCTATGCTGCAGATAGTGTGGTCACCTTAGTGACATTACTTAACCCATTTTATGCCGCGATCATGTTTTTCATTAAAAACTTTTCTAGGCTTATTTGGAATTTCTAAAATCGAATATGAGGTTAAAAATTAAACTAAAATTCACATTTTTTAATTATATTTAAATTAAATTTTTATTTTTTAAATATGGGATGACCAGAGTAAACTTTTTCTGGATTTTCTGATTTTCTTAATTTTTCATTTGGAATTAAATACATTGGATTACATAAAAAAATCGCTCTCAAAATTAAAAATTTTGCTGTTCGAAGAGCGGCAGAAAATGGGTTAAAGTAATTTCGATGCAGCTCATGAAATGATGTTAACAATTTACAAGTTTTAATAACCAAAAATGTCACAAAAATATGTATGTACTGTTAATAAAAACAAAGTAACACAGTTATGAGTAGCCTTTTATTAGTTTGATAAAAATAAAAATACTATTAAAATTTAAAAATTAATTATATGGAATTCAAAATTATTAATTATATTCTCAAAATGATTTCTGGTCTTTCGCGATGTAATGAGTTAAAGTCGTAGCGTGTGCGGTAAGAAGCAATAACAACGTGTGTGGGCGTCTATTCGAACAGCTGTTTGATTCGAGAAATTCAGTTGGCAAAAAGTACCTTGGAAACTTTAACGAGAGCGAGAGCGACTGAGCGACGTTTAAGAAGAGCCAAAGCTTTAGCTTAACACATTGGAGCTGTCGTTATCGCCTTCGCGTTAGTCGAACGGGAAACGAAGTTGCATACGCAACAAATTATTTGGTCTGCGGGTCGCGTTGCGGCTGTTGTGCGTTGTATTTGTTGTTGTGCGTGGCAAAGCAGAGGCAGAGACAGAGACAGAGGCCAAAGCAAAGCTTGTGTTTTTGTTTATATTCACGGGCGCACACACACACACACACTGACTCACCCATATAGTCATAACGAATACGCGCGACATACATACATATATCTATTAAATGCAAATTCTCTGTTCGAATATTGTTAAGTGACGTCACGGAATTTGATCAGAGCACCGCAAAAACCAGAATTTTTTTTAATTATTAACGCAATAAAAATGAGACAACAATGTCATGGCGCCTTCAGGTATTTGGTGCGTCATTGTCCGACGCATTCAAATACCGCGTCAATGATAACGAATAGCAGCTGCCTCCAACGGAGAATCACCTTCATGGCGGCCACATGCAACAGATATAACAATAACAATATCAACACCAAATGTGGCAACCCTGTGCACCACCAAAGACTCCCACCGAAGTTACTCCAAGTTTAGTTACCACCTGAACAGCGAGCGGGCTTTGGAGCTGCTTTATAACTTGGACGAGGAGGAGCGCAACAATCTTCGCGATGCCATGCACAAAATTGCGGCGGATAAGGAGAAGAAATTCTTCGAGAGTAAGTACACTTTCTGAAGAATTCTTTATATCACTTTATCACCACAATTGACACTTGGGAAATACCATAACACGCCAGTATAAAAATACTTTTAATGCAGTATGAAAAAATACAATAATAAATACAATAAAATACAAATACAAAAAAGAAAATAGAGCAAAAATCATTACAAACAATCTGATTTGGTTCCTTCACTAAAAGAAAATAAATTTTATATAATTTATGTTATATTTTTAATAAGTTCTTTTTATGTATCATAATTTCTAATAAATATCAAAAAGAATGTAAATACTTGTTATGCAGTATGAATAATTAATTATTAAAAAAATAGAGCCAAAAACAAATTAAAAAATAAAAAAAATCGACCTGGTTGGACAGTCATAGCAAATTTTCCATTCTTCCTGTATATATTGATAGTCGCCTTTCGCACACTTCGTGCTGCTTTCGTCACTAGCGCTGACTGCCATCCGCATTGATATCTAATGAACATCAAAAAGAATGTAAAATAAACAAGCGGGAAAGGCTATAGTCGAGCTCCCGACTTTAGTATACCCGTTAGTTTTTTAAGTGAATTTAAAATATTTTTTCTTGCATGCTGTTAGGCTTTTACATTGCTTGAAACTTAAATCGGCCATTACCAGCTTTCCATTTGTCCGATCTTTTGGCGTTAAAGTGGGATAATTGCTTTAACTAATAGATAAAAAAAAAACGTAATATTCAAAAAACAGTGAGTGTGGTGTATTTTCGTTATTTTCGGAGACGGAAAGGGGTGTGTCAAAACTTAGAAACAAACTTCACCTGCTTGGGGTTTATAGAAGTCTTTGTGCCAAATTTAGTTGCTCTAGCTCTCAAAGTCTCTGAGATCTAGGTAGTCCCACAGACGAACAGATAGACATTGCCACAAATCTTATTACATTTTTTCTATTACTTTTTAAAATAATAATAATAATATTGGTAAATGTATATCCAACAAATGTAGGTTTTTCAATTATAAATTAGAATTAGAATAATAATTTGTGTTCCCTTCAAAGGGTGGAAAGCATTCTCCTGCCCTTAAATTATTATTCCCAAAATATGGAGTTAACTTTCTTGAAATTGATTTATGAAAAAATTGAAATGCAAATTAAACAAATTTTCTATATTTGCATTAAGTTTTTCATGACAAAAATTTAAAATAAAAGTTATTTTAGGATTTTTAAAAAACAAATAAAAGTTAACTATTTTGCATTTTAATTCCAAAATTAAAAATAATAGTTAACGTTATTTTACAATTTTTATTTGAATGCTGATCAAAACAATAATATTACATATAGATAGTAGGTTTAACTAAATTTTTCATTGGGTTGTCGAGGTATCGCCTGGTTCTGTCTTGTGTTGTCTGGTTCCTTGTTGGGATCGTTAGTTATGATGTCTACATAAGACCATGTTTCTTTGCCTCCGTCTTGAAGCACTGGCCGTAGGCTTCGGCCGCCTCGCAGTGATCGTCGGGGACATTGATGGCCGCACAGATGTCGCCGATTTCGAGGGCAATCTTTAGCTTGGCAGGATCATTGCCAGTGTATTGCTTGGCCTTCTCGTGTCCGGCATTTGTGTCCAGTTTGCCATTGGCGTCCAACAGATTGAACTTCTTCATGACACAGGCTCGCATGCATTTGCCCTCGTAGGTGGATGCCGGCAGATGTTTCATGGCCTCATCCAAGTCGCTGTCGCTGGCACCAACTTCTGCCTTGCAGGGCTCGGCGTACTCCACGAACTTGGCCAGAGCCGCCTTCTCGTCAAAGGCTCGCACCAGGGCAGCTCCCAGCAGGGCGATCAGTGCCACGGAATACACAAAGCGTTGCATGTTGATTGTATTTACAAGTTACTGCTGTTAATTTGCGAATCAAACTGTTGATGATCTGTTCGAGTTGGCAGCATTTTATAGCCAGCTGGCTGGAATCCGTCAGCTGTGAAATTATACAGTTGAATTTAACAATTTAACAATGCTGTCAATTAATTGCCCAATGTCTAATTAGTATTATTAAACGTTTTTCCCAACTCAACTTTGAACTAAGCAGCAGGTACACAGACACACACACTGACAAGTCACACACACATCCAAACAACAGGACAAACTTACTTTCAACTTTTAATACACTCTCTCACTCTCTTGCAAAGCTTTTTTTCTACCTTTGGCTGTACGTGATAACGGGCGAAGTCACATTAGGAAATCAACGCACAGATTTGATATTTCCTGAGTGCTCATCCTGTGAGGGAGTAGACTATCTCTCTCTCTCTCTCTCTATCAAAGTATTAACAACATTTCCCTTTCACAATGTTGCCAGAGTTGTTCAAGCTGAACTTTAACAAATGCTGCCAACAACACAAGTTGATAGCAACATAGCTGCCGTATCAAATGTTGCTAGCAGTGGAAGTTGATCAACAGTATCTGGCAACATGTTGAAGGAGCCTTGAAAACTAAGAAATTAAATACATTGCTAACACAGCATATGTAAGTAAGATTGTTCAGACTCAAATGTTGCTGTGCAAGCTGATTAACAGTAGCTAGCCACATTTAAAATGCGTTCTTTGCGGCATGTTGCTAAACAAAATTTTAATGTGTGCCTGGACAAATATAAAAATAGAATAGTATAACAATTACTTAAATATGCGCATCTATTTATGCATTTGTATTTGTATTTTGTTTGTAGCAGAACGGCATGGATTTTGTTTTCTTGGGTGGCTGCTCATTAAAATTTCAACAGCCAACAACCTGGCAACAGCTGCCTGCAGCTAGTTGAAACTTGCCGAAACTGCTTTACGCACCGAACACAAAGGTAGCGTCAACGTCAACGTCGCTGCTGTCTCTCTAGCTTTAAGTTTAACGTTTACACTTTCTGGCAATGCGTTTGAGACCCTTGCTAAAGTTTTTTGATTACATTTTTCGTTGAAGCTTGAATCTGGCATTTTTCTAAAGTAGGGTGAACTTGCAATATAAGTCAACTAACTACTTAAAAAGCCCAATGATTGGGGTAATCAGCAAAAGTTTCACGAGTTAGCACACGTAACTTTGCTTTCTGATAAGAACTTGTTGAGTCGTTTGATAAATAATCTAGCAAAGCAAATGTTACCTGTAATATGTATTTGATCAAATTGCTACTTAATGTTATGCTTAATGAAGAATGAAATGAAGAAATGTAAAAGGGCTATTATGATGCTATGTTAAGATACGTAACATATGTAAGCAAGTAAAGATATGTGAAGATCTAATCCAATAAGCAAGAGACCTAACATATTAATGTTAGCTTGCACACTGTTAGAAATAATGGCTGTTAATCGAATAAAACATTGCTTGAAAACTTAAAAAAAAATGTATAAAATGTGTTGAAAGCAAATCCTAAAAGCTTCCAAGTCTCCTTGTGTAAAACGATATTTGCAAATTCTGCAAATAAAGCTGTGAAAAACAACACGAAGTTATCAAGTTTTTCTTTTGGTAATTCAAATCATAAAAGTTGTGCAGTAATATGAGTTTTTAAAGAGCATTTTATCTGGCATGCTAACTGTTGCTTTCATCAGAAGTGCTATAAGTAAACAGAGATGCTTTTCGCACAGTTGTAAAGCTTTGGTACTTGAGCAAAGCCAAGTTAATCAAATTAGCGGTTGGTGGGCACTCAAAACGCCAAAAGCATTTTTGAGAAACATTCGTAAAGTGGAATGTCGCACGAAAATTTGGTCGGCGACCCTCCAAGCTTCTTTCCCTAACCTTTCCTTTCGCTTTTCTTTTCTCCACAAAAACCAAAAACCGACAATTCGTTTGGCATTAGGGGTGGTTCAACCAACTTACAAACCTACCCCAAGTAATTGCCAAGCCCGCCCACTACCCAACTTGTCTGTCCAGGGCATCTGCTCCCCACATTAAATGATGTTCATTGTGCTGTGCACACATAAAGTCATGACGAGAGCATCTGTTCAAGAAACATCCCCTCTCACCAGGCGGACATGGAGACATGAATGAAAATTCTATTAATCGTTATCTGACCTCATTTGTGACTTAACTAAGCATTGCAACCTTGATGCCAACATAAGACAAACGCCAAGAATTTTAAATAAACGTTCTGACATCAGGAACTTCATTTATCAGGCATACCCAAAAAAAATTCATTTGCCTAAACGCATTCTGAATTATTTATAGACTCGCAGCGGAAGTAACGGGAAAATATATGTATATATATGCATTGAAAGCAATTGAAAAACTTCACACTATAAATAAGAAAATTTAAGCGGAAAAATCAATATGCTAAAATGCGCAGAAAATCGAATTGGAGTAAAGCCAAATTTTGATATGCAAAAGATGAAAATAGAATGAATAATAAATTCAAATTTATAATGAAAAAAAAAATGATTGAAGATATGTAAAAATTCAACTCGACTTAGTTGTAAAATCGATTTCGCTACTATTTCACTTTGTTTTCTGCTGCTAGAATTTTACTTGTGGGTTTGAAGTTACTCCAAATATAAGAGAAACAGCATAAGTGATTTGCACTTAAGCTAAATTTTGACACTCAATGGTTGAAAGAGATGTGAAGATAATGAATAATGCATAAAGAATTTTAGATGAGGGCCGAAATGATTGAAGATGTGTTAAAATTACAACCAAGATATTTATTTGAATTTTGTTACATACTTACTGGAGCGTTTTGATGGTTATTTTTAAGGTTTTAAAGAGCTCGGTTATATAAATGAAGAAGAAAGAGAATATATATGTAATAGATGAAATTATTATTAATATTTATGAGGAAATAATTTTATAAAGATATGCTATATTCACCTGCATTTAAAATCAATTTCGTAGCTTTTTCACTACATTTCCTGTTAACGATGTGAAGAGAGAGAAAGTAATTTTATAAAAAAATGCTTCTGCATTTCTGTAATTACATGCATTCAAGTGGTTGACAAGGTTATAAGTCGGAACGTTGACGGAAGCTCAACTTTAAATGAGTCATTCATGGCATTGCGCTGTTAAGTATGCGATATTAAATGAAAATGGGGCGAGCACCTTTAGTAATTTGATTCAATTTGCTGCCTTTTTAAAGCACGTGCCGTTGTGTTTGAGAACGTCCTGAATTGGCCACGACACCACGAAACGTGAATGCAGGACGATGTTGGGAATTCCGGGCAACAGGCAGAATGAAGCAACAAGCTGAATTTTTGTATATGTGTGAGTAATATTAACGTATTTGCGTGTGTGTGCCTCTAAAAAGTCATAAAACAGAGCAACTCAAATTGAGGCACAAAGCAAAACAAACAGAGGGGATAAGAAAAGAAAGCGAAAGCGGAAGTGAAAGCGAAAACGGGAGACAAAGAAGAAGAAACAAAACATAAAAGCAGAGCGATAAATTGAAAACTGTGCACTTTAAGCTCTCGGAGACTTATAAAGAGCGGAAACAGGGACACAGCCCGGGCAGGTGTACATAACTAAATACGTGTTCAAATACAGATACAGATACACATGTATCTGTATGTATGTATCTAAACACACACACACACACATCCCAGAGGCAAAGCTGGCTTACTTTCCTTTTTTTGATTGTAACACATTGCGGTCGGCAGCAGGATTTGTTCAGTTTACATAACAATAACAAAACAAACACCAAATGGGCCACAAAAATGTTTCAATTTAACAAAGTTAACAGTGAAAAAATGGGGAAATCAAAATTGAAATAAATTTCACAACTTTGCTCATTTTTTTTAATTTGTTGTTGAGAGGCACAAATTGAGTATCAAGTCAAATATAAACTACAGAATTTAGCTTGAACTCTACGAGTAATTTTACAGAAATGCTACCGAATCATTTATTGATAAATTAACCAACAGCGAAAATTTCTTCTATGAATTTTGAAATTTTTGTTTTGTTCTTCTGTTTTACACCAGGGCTTTGAATTTTAATTGCTTCTTAAAATTCAATGTAGACTACAAAATACAAGTAACACCATTGAAAACGATTTCACTAGAAATGTTTCCATTCAACAAAAGTTAGAAAAGAGTTTGACCATTTAAGGAAAGGGGGAAAAGAAAGAAGCAATGTCCTAATCAAGTTTGCAACTTTTCTACGTTTTGTTTTTCGTTAGTTGTTGATAAATTTTGAAGTAATAAACAGTTGAGTTTGGAATTTTAATTCCTCGTTAAGTCTTCGTTGAGTCCATTAAAAGTGCTGAGTTCGTGGAGCATTTAAATAAAAATGAGAAACGTAGATGAGATGTGCTTTAATTACTCTTTAAATTTTGTTAGATTTTGTGATCTTGTACATAATTTAAGAGTACAAATTAAATATAAAAACTGTCTTTAAACTTATGGTAGAATAATAAACAAATAAGTTACAACTTTGATAAAATTCACTAGAATTCGAAATACTGTTATTAAATATATAATAATTATCACAATACAATATCTATTTGAATCTCAATTCACGCAAAGTCAAATATAATCTACGAATTTTAATTACAGCATTGAAACTCTTTGAATTAACGTAATCCTTTTTAAATTTTACCAAAACTTCAAGTTTCACGGCTTGTGCAAAATGGTGTAGCATGCTTGTTCATTTTTTATGCAAGGTGAATTTCTTACTTGGAACAGGACAATGCATACGTTTAGCTTAAAAGTCACGAAGGAGAAAGTATGAGTTTAACCCACAGTGGCAGCCAATTTAAATGCTAAACACGAAGCAGTCTGTCTCTCAGTCCCACAGTCACTCAACCAATAAGAGCTACTAAATGTTATGCAAATTGTCTGCACTCTCTCACACACACACACACACATACATACTATTCACACACAATCACAACATGCGCCAAACAGTCACATATGTATGTGAATATGTGAATGCGCGCTGCAAAGTTTGTATGTGTATGTAGTGAAATTTTCACCCTATTTGACTATGGGGCGAAATCCAATATATCGAATATTAATAAAAAATTTTAAAGAAGCTAGTTTTGGATGGGGGTTTTTTTTTTTTGTTGTGCCCCCCAGAAATTTTGGGGGAGGGGGGGGGGGCGCCCCCCCCCCCCCTTTTTTTTTTTTTTTTTTTTTTTGGTGGGAAAAGTGGGTGTTTTTTCACCCAAAAAATATTATGTTTGTAATTAATGAGGGAAAGAGAGAAGGGGGGGGGGCACCGCAAAAAAAAAAAAAAAAATAAAAAAATTTTTTTTTTTATTTTTTATTTTTTTATTTATAATATTTTTTATAATATAATACTTTTTTATTTATAGATGAAAATAATTTTATAATGAAAATAGAGTAATTATGGGAGGAAGGGAAAAAGGGATGAAATGAATGGTTTTTTTTATCTTCATTTTATTTTATATATAAAAAAAAGGAGGGTGGGGGTGGTCGGGGGGTCGGGGGGGCTGGGTTGATTTTTGTTGTTTTGATGTTTTGTTGGTGTTCTATTTTTATTTTAGATTTTTATGACTATTTTGTATTTTGTTTTGTTTTTTTTGCTTTTTGTTTTTGTTCTTTTATTTTTGGATATGGTGGTGGATTTTTTGTATTTTTTTTTGTTTTTTATTTTATATTTTTTTTATTATTTTTATTTTTTTATTTTGTTTATTATATAATATAGTTTTTGGTGGGGGGGGGCTGCAGGGAGCAGGAGAAAGGAGGAGTAGGGGTTGGTGGAGTAAATAATAATTAAAAAAAAAAGGAAATTGATAAATGGATTGTGGGGGATGTATCTAGAGATATTATATAACAAATAAAAAAAAAAAAAAAAAAAAAAAACAAGAAAAAAAAAGAAAAGGCAAAATGTAATTATTTGGTTAATATTGTAAAAGAGGGAAGGGAAGAGGGGAGGGGGAGGGGACAGATTAATTTATTATTTTTCTTTGTTGTCAGCAAACACAGATACTCACACACACACACACACACACACACACAACAGGCAGCAACGTGGCACGTCTTCCTGTTGCTTCTTATATGGCAAGAGTTCTCAGTCAAGATTGCTTGGGGCGAGATAGGAATATGCTTTGCCTTTTGTGGCCCATAAACAGGCATTGGAAAAATGAAAGAGAAAGAAGCTAGAACAGTTTTCAACTTTAAGATACCCTTTAGTCACCTTAATTATATAAGCATTGAAACTCCCATGATATAAAAAATTCTTACATTAAAAACAAAACCGCCGTAACTTTCTTTATATTTAACCGATTCTGATGCGATTAGGTAAGATTCTTAAAAATTTAAAAAGGGTATAGGCATTCTTCTAAAAACACTAATATCAAAGTCTTTAGCAGTGTAGTGTATTAAAGTGTATAACATTATACCCCTTTACTCCACAAGTAACGGGTATTCAAATAAATGGGAAAAGCACTCGACCTCAAGTGCGACTCTCAGATTTCAGGCGCCCATTTCAATATTCGCTTCCCTCGTTGTTTGCCCAACAAATCAAGGCGTCTATTTGGTTGTCTTTGTCTGTGTGCGTGTTTGTATATGTGTGTTTGTGTTTATGTGTGCACATGTCACAGTTTGGGCCAAAAACAAAGAAGAAAAGAATTTGGCGAGGTCAGTAGAATGCCCCAATGTCGTCTCTATATTGAAAAATACCCGTACTCATTGACTATATTGGGCATATTCCCTGTTGTGCAGATAATTTGTGAATACGAATATTAGCTTAATTTACAGCCAAGTCTGCATACCAAAATCAAAACGTATTTTTAATATAATTTAATTAACTTGTACACTTTTATATTACTTTTCAGTATACTTAGATCTGAGTGAATTAAGAAATACGGAGAATGCTTCTGATACTTGTTTATTTTTGTATTAAGATTTAACAATTTTTAAGTTTGAATTTAATAAAAAGCGTCAAATGACGTATTTTCTCAATTAAAAATAACATTTTCAGTAACACCGACAATTGATTTTATGTTGCTGGAGATTTATAAAAAATTCCTATATATTTTGCTTTAGATGTGCCGGGTATATACATATGTCAGTAGTCGAGCATTCGTTCAAACCGCCCCATGTCATTGCTATGTGTTAATAGCATGTTTTTGTGATTCGTTGAATCAAGCGAGGATTTTATGTTTAACACTTAACCGCCACGTAAGTGACATAATTGCCCTGCAAATTGCTCAGTGCCCATGCATAAAATAAGACAGAGTGGTTTTGGTTAGGATTTTATGGCCATGCCAACACACACACAAACACACCCACGTATGTAACTAATGTGTGACAGACGGCGGCTAGCGACAAAGTGTTCTCCAGTGGCAGCTTATTATACCCCGCATAAGGGGCACAAAGCAAAGGTATTCATGCATACAAAACACAAGCATGAAAGGAACAACCATTACAATTTAATGTCGCTAAAAATGATTTGTGTTTATATTAAATATACTGACGGTAAATATTATTTGTATTTACATATCATTTACATATGAACAATATTTTTGTTTAAATTAGGAATAAATTAAATAAGAGTTTTGCGTTAAAAAAATTAAACCTGTCAAAATAATCTCGATGATTGGGAGAAACCAAAATGTGATGAACTACGACCTGTGTTTTTAACTTATATAAAATAAACTCTTAACAACTCAAAAACAAGCAACTGTTAATTATTAATTAATTATGTTAATTACAATTATTTTTATTTAAAAAAGAATATTATTAATCTCGGCTTTAAAGGGTATATATTCGTGTTACAAAGTCTGTTTATTTGAGCTTGCCGCCAGAAGTATGTTTTATGTCTCCCATTGTGATTGCTCAGGGAGCAGCAGTTAATTAATTGCGCTCTTTGGGTCCTGCACTGTTGCTGATAACAGTAATGGTAATTGTCATTGTTTAATGACGTCTATTCCCTGACCTACGCACGTTCTAAACAGTTGAGCTACTGCTTTAGCTTTTGCTGTTGACACACGTAGATTTAAGCGCAATTATAACACGTTGCTAATGGTGAATAGGGCCCAAAGTGCCGCTAAAATGTGTCGTTTTCAATTTAAATGCACATAAAACACACACACACACATGAACACACTGCGACTCACACATGTGGAAAGAGAGACGTGGGCACGAATGTTTTTGCAGCGCGACATTTGAGGCCGTTGCAAAATGTAATTGAGTTTTATAGCAGCGAGACGGAGACATATATCTACACACGTACGCAAGCAGTTAAATACGCACACACACACACTCAGTCACACCTACAGCAATTCAGCTGCGTTTTGTTTGTGCTTTTTGTCTGCCATTGCAATTTTAATGCAATTCGCAAAGTGTGAATGAAAATGAGGATGGCGTTGGCGTTAGCGTTAAGGCTAGAACTGGGGTCGCTGGTGTTGGCTTACATAATGCGACAGCTTTTATCCTTTTGCCTTTTTTAATTAGCGTTGTGCATGCGAAAGCAGAAATTTAAGGCGCTAACAGCAAACAACTCTGCCTTTTAAATCTTTCATAATATGTACTAAGTTAATTCTAAGTTTTTTATGGTCATATTTTAGGTTTTTGCATGTTTATGACCTGAAACATTTTAAATGAGTTAAAAGAGTATAAAAAAGTTTAGCGGCGGTCTATAAAATTATTTTAAAAAAAAAACCTCTTTGACTCTACACAACTTCATTATCATTCACCATTATTATGACTCCTATTATTATCTTATCATCGAAATAACTCATATAGAGCTCCACATTCCACATCATACATAATTCTAAACTTTTAATTAAATCACAAAATTGTCATATTGATAATTATTCTTTGGTATTTGAATGAATATTCACGCATATAATTAAGTTACATTTTTGGTAGAAAATAATGTGTTTGAATCACAACTAATTATTAAGTTGGATTCTTTATTATTATTTTTTTAATGACAACTCGTAATCTCTTTTTATTTGCATATGTAAACTTCATCACTTGTGTTTTGATTTTGAACCTAACAATCGCCACACAAAACAACAACAACAATGCAACTACACTACACGTCAATTACACTGTGCATCAAACCATAAGGTCAGCTGGCGGTTGGCAGCTGGCGAACACGCTTCGGACGACTCTCCAATAAGACGCCCTTGGGGGCGGTGGATCCATCCGGCACATTTTGTGCCGTGCCCGATGAGTGGCTAAAAAAGAAACTGGGTAAAAACTACAATTTAGGGTAAAAACAACAACAGAAACCAAAACAATATTAATAAAAAAGAAAACAAAATACGGCATTCCAATGGAAGTTGAAAACTAATTTTAATTACATTTCTCCACTTCTTCCTTTCTCTCGCTTAACAGTCGAAGCGGCGGAACCTCCGACGGCAGGACAATTGTACCAAAGTAAGTGAAAAATTGCAAAAATATTTAAAAAAGGAAATTGTTTCATTTCGGCATTTATTGTTTTTTTTTTTTCCTCTCTTAGTTTTCTTTGTGAACGCTGTGCCCTTTATCGCTTTCGGATTTCTTGACAACTTTATAATGATCGCGGCCGTAAGTAGTATTTAATTAATAAGGATAAGTGTATTTTAATGTTATTTCCATAGGCTCTTATTTCCATGGTTTGTGCAGAAATGATAATTGTATAGTCGATTACCTGATCGTTATCGATACTATTGAAAGTAGCATGCAAAAGTCGTCAAACGACATACAGTAGACTCTTAAAAATTCGAACCACTTGGTTTTTTGCCTAATTTTTAACATTTTTAATTTCTTAAGATATTTAGCTGTAAAAAAAGGATTTTTTTTTAGATATCCAAATTAAGTCAATTTCAATTTCGAATTTCTGTATTCACAATAAAGAAAATGAATTTATTTTGTAGGGCGAGTACATCGAAAGTTCTTTGGGTCACTTTATAACGCTATCGACAATGGCAGCCGCTGGTTTAGGCAATACCATCAGTGATATTATTGGCATTACCACCGCTTCATATGTGGAAGATATCTGCCAGATGCTGGGCCTGAAACAACCTCGAATAACAGCTGCACAATTTGAGTTAAAGTCCAGCAGACGAGCCTCCAGTTGGGTAAGCAAACCATGTCTTAATTATCATATTCATATTATTTAATAATTCTTATGGTCATTTCGTTTTAGGGACGAATCATTGGCATCACAGTTGGTTGTTTAATCGGCATGTGTCCTCTGTGGTTTGTTTCCGACGATGATAAAAAGAAGAAGGAGTAGACTGGATATCCTACTTACATATCTAGTGAAATTGTCAATTTTTCAGATGGTGTGCCGAATATGTCTCAATCCGAACGCAATTTTTAATTTAATTAAAGAGTGTAATTATAAAATTTCTATGAAAATAAATTATTTGTTGTATTTTAATTGCTCTTTTTTCCATGTATAAAGTCAAGCTAATGTAACACACTCAAAGTACCTACTAAAGACTATTCATATAGTTTATAAATTGTAGGTTTTACATAAATATATAAAAATGGATTTCAAGCACTGATTCTGACTGCACATTGTATAACCAATTTGTTTTAAGTTCTAGAAATGGGCTCAAGGACGAGATCAAAGCAATCAGAAACAATTGATATTTGGTAATTTGTAATTGTAGGCAATATTCACTAATCCTAAAATAAAATCTAATCATATAAGCCATATAAATATATAAAATAAAAATATATAGTAGTTGCAAAAGGTCCAAATGTAATGCTAAAATCAAAATAGCCATTTTTTGTAGAGAATTCATTCAAAATACTGACGAAAACACAAATTATCTATTGTTATTGGCATACTAGAAAAAAAATATGAAACTTCTAAGAATAGCAAAAGCCTGTCAAGTTCATAGAAAGTCTGTGAATATTCTCCTTTAAAACTCGCCACTCTATAAAGTGCCTATATTAAATGCTTTAACTGCTGCACGCACTTCTTAAAGCTATTCGACCCATTACTCTGAATACAAAGTTGCTTTAAATACAAATACAAAACGAAACATTAGTCAAAAATGTAAACTTTATGTTTAATGTTCAAGTCCAAATGTAGAGAGCTTAATAAACAAATAAATCCAATTGAAATGTGAATGTCTTTTATTTAAAATTGTACTATCTTCTGGCACTCATATCTAGACACCACTGTCGGCCATCCCAATCAAGTGTGACCAATTGGCACAGACGCGTCTGTAAAGCGAATGTCGGCTGTATCTACAGCGGCGTCAAAAATGTGAGTATAATATGCTTGAAATATTCTATCAGACAACATCCATCAAAAAGCGAATAAAGTTATCAGACCAAAAACATTCTTGTTGCAGATTAGTTTATTTTGTAGTACTTGTTGAAAAAATATATAATTTATCTGTAGTCAAAGTTAATTGATAGTTGAAATAAATGTTCATTATTAGTTATACGAAACGCAAAAAAGGGTATTCTTAAAATTGCAGCTCAAATCTTAGATGAGCTTTGGCCATAGCTCTGGCCAGCGTACTAAAAACGATTGATGCGACATTGCATCGCTGAGCAGTTGCCAAAAAACGGATGCATTCTGGGCATGTTTCCAATTGTTGTGCTTGTATTGTTGTGGCCAAATGTCATAACATTTCGATTCTCATTATCATCGCTGTACTGGGATTTAATGTTGAGCCAGTGCTGCGTATTATCCTGAGGCGTAGTAGCAAACTCCATATGAGAAATGGTCGGTAGCAGGGTATTAGCCGGGGGTTGCTCCAAACGCTGCCTGCGTCGCAATTCATTCAGTCTTTCTTCAGCACAATATTGTTGCTCCAGTTTCAAGAGTTCCGCTTCCACATTTAACGCATTGCAGCTTTCATTTGTCGCTGCAACTCGAATGTTGCTCTCGTTGCCAAGAACAGGCGCAGCTTGTGTGGCATTGGGCGTGTCAATTGGAGTCGTTAGCGTTGTGTTAACCGTTGCCGTTGGAGTCGTTTCCGTTGGACGATGCCACAGCGTGCCCGGTACTTGGCTAGCAATGAAAAAGGCGCCCGCAATCGTAAAAACGCTGGCCGCATAGCTTAACGCCAACATTGCAAAATTATTAAGTAAGAAACTCATCAACGTAAAGTTGGGCAGCAACTGCATTAGTTCACTGTAGGTTAACCAGCCACGTCGGAGACCCTCACGTTGTGCCAGCGTTCGCTCCACACTGCTCAGCTTATCAAAGAATTGTTCGTTGGATATGTATATGTTCCAGTCCTTTAAGAGTAGAAGATATACAATGTAGTTGATATTAATTGAAACTAAAATACAGTCAATCAATAAAGTTTGTATGCACCCTTAAATTTGTCAAATTTGTTTTATAAAATGATGCTTGGTTCTTATATTAATCTTTCATTCACTTAAATTTCGTTTGAACGATACCACGATTTGAAAATTTTGAATTTTTATAAAAGTCTACCTTTTTAACTTTTATCCTCGATTACAAAAAAAATTATTTTGATGCAAACAAATTCTACAAAAAATTCTAAGAGTCACTGCAGAACAAAGTTTTCAGAAATCTCTTCTCAGGTTTTTTTTTTACGATTTTTTTTAAATTGCTAAAGTCACTTTTTGTATGAAAAGCAGCAAAAAAGGTTTAAATTAGTCGTTTGTAGCAATTTTCAAAGAATCGTAAAAAATTCTAAAAAGATTTTTGGAAAAACAAAAATTTTGTTTGAGACCAAGGCGAAAAAGTAATTTTACGAAAATTTTAAATATTCAATGCTTACTTAATGGGTTAAAGGCCTTTTCGTATCATTCAAACGAAATTTAAGTGAATAAAAGATTAATATAAGAATCCTGCATCAAAACTAATTTTTTATACAATTTTAATAATTTAATGTGCATACAAACTTTATTGATTGACTTTATGTATTCCCACTTACAATGGCTGTCAGAAACTCGATTTCCATTTCCTTAAGCTTGTCTTCACTCATGTTGCCCTCCTTTGCCCAGTCTTCCAAGTAGAAACGTTCATCGTGGCCGGCATAGAATTTGGTCGAAATCATCTGTAAACAAAACACAAAACAAGTTAATGAGTAACACGTGACGTCATTGCTTTGGCAAGATCACGTTATTAATACCAGAAGAATTATATAAAAATTCTGGCATGCATTTAATGCCATGTAGTCTATTATCAGCTTGGCAGTTGCCCTCTTTACATTTAAATTTAAATTAAAACAAATACTATTAAATAGTTGTGAGATTGCAATGCAAACAAAGCAAAGGCAACAACAATTCTACAGGTGATCACTCATACAAACACAACATTGTGCTCAATTCTGCTTAAGAACAGTCCGCTCATTGTATGCATGTGTATGTGTGAGTGTGTGTGCGTGCGCATGTACACACAAACACAAACAACAACAGAGCGAGTGAGTGTGTATGCGTAATTGCGTTGATGGCAAGTTATCAATCAACAGGTTTTGTACTTACCAATGACACAACAAACAGTTCCTGTGGCGTGATTCTATAACCATAACCCGGATCAATGATATTCAGACGATCCAAATAAATTAAAGCCATTATTAGAGAGCATGGTGTCGCATGAGTTTTGCCAGCAGCAATTGAGCTCAAGCGATGCAACGAGTGACCCCGATGTGGCTCCGAGAAGAGATCCGCTGCGTACTCAGCGAAGGGCATAGAAACTTCCATGTCCGCCTCAGTTGTGTCCACGCCACCATAATAGAGTGTTTTACGTATGCGGTTTATGAACTCACCGTGCTGCATCACCTGCATATTGCAATTAGACTTACAGTTAATGCTGTACATGGGCAACGATGACAAATGCTTTAATTACCTTTTTTGGCGTGGAGGCGACGAATTTACTTCGCCCCATCGTTAAAAATGTTCTGCGTTTTCAGCGTGGAAACGAATGACTGTGAAGAAGAAGAACGCTGAAATTAATCTTATTGCCATTCGCACACAACGGCACGAGGGTTGTCGGCTATTGCACAGACCACAGACAGGAATCTAATTTATATTATTAGCACATAGATAGTGCAGGTTTTGATCGAAAACATAATAATTTTAAAATGCTATTATATTATAAATAGAATGTCAGGCAGCAGCTTCAATTGTTTGATTATTATTATTTAACAAACTTTTTGCCATTCACATGTTAATATGCCAGCATATGGTATGAACTAGTGCTGGGACCGATTTTAATAAAATCGATTTTAAATCGATTTAAATCGATTTTTTCTTGGGGGGGGAAAAAGCTTTTTTTTTTTAAAAATGGTTTTTTTAAAAAAATTTTTTTTTTTTATTTTTTAAGAAAATGGTGGATTGGGGGGGGTTTTGGGTCTTTTGTCTCCTTGGGTTTATTTTTTTTTTTTTTTTTTTTAGTTGTGAAATGATGAATAATAGGGGTGGTTATTTATTATTGTTATTTGTATTTTTTTTTTTTTTGTTATTGTTTTTTGTTTTTGTTTTTTTTTTGGGAAAAAAAAAAAAAAAAAAAAAAAAAAAAAAAAAAAAAAAAAAAAAAAAAAAAAAAAATAAATAAAATTTGTTTTTTTTTTAAAAAATATATTTTTAAAGTATGAACAAATTGTAGAGCTGTACAACAATCGATGGCGCGGAACTTTAATTAAATTTAGTCAATTTTTTCATTTCTGTAATAATATTAAATACACAATTTCAATTATAAAATATAAACTGACATCAACACGAAGTACGATGCAAAAACTATCGATGGCTGAAATCGATAGTGTGGCACAAAACAATATATTCGATATATCAATAACGATAATTTTGCAGCTGTTCCAATTGTATTCTTTTTTTTTGTAAAAGAAAATAAACTAGCAAATTGGCAGCAACCTGAGACCTGTGGTGTGTCGCGCGCAGACCATCAGAACACCGTACCTGACTTGAATAGCGTTGTCACTGCAGCCGACCCTATCTTCACCCTTGCGGTGGTTTTAACCAAAAAAAAAAATTGGCAGCAATGTCGCGTTTCAGCGGAGCGCTGCAACTAACTGACCTGGATGACTTTATTACTCCATCACAGGTAAGCTTAAAGTCTGCTGTTGATTTGTTGAATCAAAAGTAAACACGAAATATTATATTTAGGAATGCATAAAGCCAGTGACGATAGATAAGACAAAGTCAAAGACTGGCGCTAAAATTACTGTGCAAGCAGATGGCTACTACGAGGAATCTGATGTAAGTTGTTGGTTTGAAATTGACAAATTCACATGCAATCAAGCTTAATCTGTACACAGAGCGGCAAGCAAAAGCTACAGAAAGTTGAGATCACACTGCAAGATTGCTTGGCGTGCTCCGGATGCATTACGTCCGCCGAGGGCGTACTTATTACACAGCAAAGTCAGGAGGAGCTGCTGAAAGTGCTGCGTGAAAATCAAACGCTCAAGGCCACCGATGACAGCGGCAAGGAAGCGCGCGTCATTGTGTTTACCATTTCCACACAACCGCTGCTCAGTTTGGCCCATCGCTATCAGCTCAGCGTGGAGGAGACGGCTCGTCATTTGGCCGGCTACTTGCGTCAACTTGGCGCGGATTATGTCCTGTGTACGAAAATTGCCGATGATCTGGCCTTGCTCGAGTGTCGGCAAGAGTTTGTTGAACGTTATCGCAATAATCCAGAGCTCGGAATGCTCAGTTCCTCGTGTCCCGGTTGGGTTTGCTATGCTGAAAAGACACATGGTAGCTTCATATTGCCGCACATTGCCACAACGCGTTCGCCGCAACAGATAATGGGTGTTCTGGTCAAACAATTGTTGGCCGAAAAGCTTGGAGTGCCCGGTTCAAGGATCTATCATGTGACTCTCATGCCCTGCTACGACAAGAAGCTGGAGGCTTCACGCGACGACTTCTATAGCGAGGTGAATGAGTCACGTGACGTGGACTGTGTGATTACATCAAGTAAGTAGTCGAATACGAATGTCGAAAAATATTACTCAGAAGACGAAATTTGCGAAAAAAAAAGAAGAAAAATAAGGAATCCAAAATTAGGAGTCGAATAATTAGGTATCTAAAATTAAAAATTCTAAATTAGGAATACAGTTATTGGGAATCCAAAATAAGGAATCGAATAATTAAGAATCTAAAATAACGAATTCTAAATTAGGAATACAGTTAATTAGTAATCCAAAATTAGGAAGAGCAAAAATTAGGAAAACAAAAATTGAGAAAAGCTGCAATCAAAAATATTTTATTAAAAATTGCACGATTTTTCTAGTTTTTGGTAAACTATTTTTGATTGCGGCTTTTCCTAATTTTTGTTTTCACAATCTCGCGATTTTTAATAAAATACTTTTGATTGCGGTTTTTTCTATAGGCAAAAACACACTATTTATTCGAGCCACACATTTCAAAATTTACATGTTTATATTGTGTGCAACCTTTTATTAAACTCAAAAATTTTTTTATCTTTCTGTTGGTCGAATGTATTGTTTATCCTTTCATATTTTGAGTGTTTTCTTTTTTTTGGCCTATCTCCAACGTTAATTTGAATAATCTTAATGTCTTGTTCATCTTGCTCTTTCATTAGGTATTTTAAAAATGACAGGAAAACCAAAGATACGTTTCCCATTTTTTTTTTTTTGCCTAATTTTTGTACTTTTTTCTTAGTTGAAATTCCTATTTTATGATTCCCAATTTTTTTCTTTCCAATTTTGGACATTTTATTCATTTTTTTTTAAATTCCTTCAAAAAGTTTTGGAATACGTAGACGGTACCGTCGAATAACGCTTTCTTTTTTGTTTTTATTTACAAACTTTCTTCGCAGTTGAGGTGGAACAAATGCTGCAGACGGAGGAACAAACATTGCAGCAGTTCGAGCCCTCCGATTTGGATTGGCCCTGGACGGATCAGCATCCCGAGGCGATGGTGTGGGCACATGAGGCGACTATGTCTGGTGGCTATGCGGAGCACATATTCAAATATGCTGCTCGAGAGCTATTCAGCGAGGAGATGCCTCAGGAATTGCAATTCAAGACGCTGCGCAATCGCGATTTTAGCGAAATATGCTTGGAAAAAGATGGCAGGACCGTTTTGAAATTTGCCATTGCAAATGGCTTTCGCAATATACAAAATCTGGTGCAGAAACTGAAGCGTGGCAAGAGCGCTCCATATCATTTTGTCGAGGTCATGGCCTGTCCCTCTGGCTGCATCAATGGCGGTGCCCAGGTGCGACCGACGACGGGACAACATGTGCGTGAATTAACCCAACAGCTGGAGGAATTGTATAAGCAACTGCCGCGTTCCGATCCCGAGAATACGCATACCAAGCAGATATACTCGGAATTCTTGGATGGCCCACATACGGATAAATCTGAAGAGTTATTGCATACAAACTATCACGCGGTGGAGAAACTCAATACTGCGTTAAACATCAAATGGTAGCGCGGATTCTGTTATTTCCTTTATCTTTGTTAGTTTTAAGGGGTCAGTCTGCAGCAATACATGTACACAATTAAAACAGACAGTTGTTCTTAACCCAAAATCAAGAAATTCATGTGTAAGTTCCTTTTTACAGCAAAAAAACTAAAGAACAATGGATTAAATCAGCGGTGGGCACGAAATCTAAATTCGTTAGCAGCCGCTGGCTCCCGGAGCCATTGCTGGATTAAATTTATTTATTGTGACTAGTGCTGCCAGAATCTTGCTAGATTTGGAAAAAAAAGTTGCTAAAAATTATGTAAAAATTGGCAAAATAAGAAAAAAGACAAATGATTTCAAAATCTAAACAAAATTAGGAGTACTTATAGTGCTGTGTAACTCATCAGCTTTACTTAAATCAGCGTCCTCATTGCCAGAAATTTAAGTCAAGTACCTTTATGGTAGAACATAATTATGGCCACATTTTCCGTGTCTGTGTAGACCATTCCTGTTAAAATATTTGAACTTTTATATGTTCAATTTGTATTTAATTGTGTTTGTATATTTAATTGTATTATAATTATTACAATTTAAATTTTGGGTGAATGCAAAAATGTTGTTATAAACTTTTGACATTTTAGCACAATCATGAAACACAGCAAAAGAGCAAGCACAAACTTTCAATTTGTTCATAAAATCGGGCCACTGAATTAAATACCAGAGTCTCGATATCGTTGTGAACAATTATTAATCATAATTTGTGAAATCATTTGCAAAAAGTTGTAAAAAGGCAAAAACGCTAAAGAAAAATAATAAAATGCTATTTTTGTAATAAAGTTGCTAAAGAAAAATTAAAAATAGCTGTTTCACGGCTAATATAGCTGTTCGAAAATATCTTGCAAATTTTTTTAAAAGCTGCCAGATCTAGCAACTAAATGGCTAAACTGGCAACACTGATTGTGACTCCCTTTTCGAGTATCGTTTTATATCGATGTTTCCGGTATCGCACGGCATATTCGATATGATTTATAAATATCGATTTGACGATAGATATTCAGCAACCCTAAATTAGAGTTGGGCATTTTAGTTCAATTTGCTGAATAAGTTCAATCGTTCATTTTTCATTCGTGAACTAAATCAGTCATTTAGTTCAGTTGGTCATTTGGTCAGTTGATGAACTATGAACGAGAAGGCTTTTATTCAGTTGGCCGATGAAAGATGAATAGGTTATTCTGATCAGTTGGTCAGTTGTTTATGAACGATAATCGATGTGAATAAGTCCTACCAATGTTTCTTGTTAGTATAATGTAAAATGGGTTTTAAGATTATAATTAAAATAGACGACATAGCCAACTCGATTCGGATTATTCTCCACCATTTTTGGGTCTCACATATATCCAAGAAATCGAAAATGTGAAAACAACCAGTGAATGGTTTTTTTTTTTGGGCTTAAATAACTATCATATTTATAAACACTTAATTAATATATGAAATTGAACACACATTTATATGTACCATAAGTATTTAGAAATATAAATCTTATATAGTCGAACTCCATGTCAGCTTAATCTAACTAACTGAAGTGTATGGATCTTTTTGGGGAAATATTCATTCAACTGGATGAGTGAGTGCTAAATGAGTTCAATTTGGAAGGAACATGTTCACTTGCTCACTTCAGGGAGCAACTCTTTTTTGTTCACTCACTCATGAGCAACCCAACACTAAATTACACGTAAACCTTAAAAAAACACCGCAGGCCCTCCAAAACATAATAATATGCTATTAAAAGTATGTTTTGTGCTAACGCTTTTAACATTTGCAGCTGCTATTGATGATCCACAAAAGCAAAAGGATAAATCGACCAAGTTGCCACCTTGTAAAGCTTGCACAGTGCTTGTCGAATCCTTCAATTTGGGTTTGGAGAGAACAAAACGGGGCAAACATGCCGGTGGTGATGCTGCTTGGGAGCAGGAAAAACTGCGAGCCTATAAGAAAAGTGAAGTGCGGTTTGTTGAAATCCAGGAGCAGCTTTGCACTGAGGTAAAGCGCGGTCAGGACCACTGCCATACGTTAAGCAACGACCACGAGTCGCTGATCGAAGACTGGTTCACACACAAGCAGGAAGAGGAGCCCGAACTGCATGCCTGGCTGTGCATTAAACAGCTGTCCGTTTGTTGCCCCTCTGGAACCTACGGGCCAACTTGTGAACACTGCACCGACTGCAATGGGAATGGTAATTAATAGTTTAAAACAAATATATACAGTTCGTTAAGTAATTGTTCTGACAAAATTAAAAACTAACAAGTAGAATGTACGATTTTTTTAGCATTGGTGGACATATTTATTTTGACAACATTTAAAGTTGAATCTACTCATAGTTTGAACCTAGTTCATGTTCATATTGGCATCAATGGAAAGGTCATTTAAATTCCGTTTGAATAATACAAAACTTTCCTTACCCATTGAAAATTTAGAATTTTCGTAAAGGTCTACTTTAAAACTTTTTTTTCTTTGGGTTAAAACCAAAAATGTTTTGACGCAAAAAAAAAAATTATTCAAACAAATTCAATACTGACTAAAAAAAAATTTTTTTTTTTAAATCTCTTTGCTAATATTTATGATTTTTTTAAAAATGCTAAAATTTACTATTTTAACCAATTTTTCTATAAGATCTTTTTTAATTTGTCTATACAGTTCTGTATATTTAAATTAAGTATTGAGTATCTCACATAGTCTGGCTTGTTTGTTTCGTATTAACGAATCATTTTACAATTGCAAAAAGGCAAGTGCAAAGGAAATGGAACACGCAAGGGGAATGGACAGTGCCTGTGTGACAATGGCTACGCCGGCGTCAATTGCAATGACTGCGATGAGCAACACTACGAATCCTTTCGCGATGCAACCAAGCTGCTGTGCACACCATGTCACACGGCGTGTGGTCAAGGCGGATGCAACGGCGGTGGTCCCAAGAGCTGTCGCAAGTGCAAGGATGGCTGGCGCATGGACACTGAGGCCGGCTGTGTGGACATTAACGAGTGCTTGGATCAACAACGAGCGTGTAAGCCGCAACAGTTTTGCGTTAACAATGAAGGCTCATTCAGCTGCCTTGAATGCGATCGTTCCTGTGACGGCTGTGATGGCGATGGGCCCGATATGTGTAAAAAATGCACAAATGATTATAAGCTGAAGGATGGCAAATGTCAGGGTGAGTAAATAAATAATTGATAAAGCCAACTATTACATTTTCCGCACACTTGACTCTTTACAAAGATCTGTCGTCGCAGCAACGCGATTCATATGTGAACATCACACGGTTTCTCACCTACTTTGGCATGTGCGTGGCCACCTGCGTCATCTTTCAAAGCTCCACGCACATTGCCTACATTGTCGGCGGAGCCGTGGCTATCTACATAGCTGCATCCGAGTATTGGTTGAATTCAACAGTACCAGGTGCCCAAAAGCCCGAAATAGACACAAAGCAGCTAGAGGATTTGATTATGAAGTCATTATAAACTGAACTGAATCAATAGTGGAATTTTAATTTATTCTGTGAATAATTCGTACAAGATCATTAATCTGCAGTATTTTAATTGTGCATATTATGTTTGAAATTTGTAACCACTATTCCATATTTTGTTTGCAGTCGCGTTGAAAGTGGACAACGATAACGATTCAGATGCGGTATTCGACGGTGCATTGGAGCGCGAAGAACTATAACGCACAGAGAGCATAACACCTTAGTAAATTTTAGTATTTTAATATTACCAAATTATACTTTTTATGTACTGAAACTGAAATACCAAATTTTGCCAAATTGAGAAATTCGTTTTGTTTTTTCGACACTGCTTAATATACAGTTATAGACATAAACAATTGGACAAAACTAATGTTAAATCTATTCATAATTTTACTTACTTCATGTACATTTTGGCATCAATGGAAAGGTAATTTTAATTCCGTTTGAATGATACAAAACTTTCCTTAACTTATTAAGTACGCATTGAAAATTTGGAAGTTTGTCCCGTCATTTAAAAAAAAATAAAAGTAATTTTTAGAAATTAATCATTAACTTTATCAAATCATTTAACTTTAGTTTTGTCAAAATATTTGTGCCCGTGACTGTATATGCTTTTACTAGTTTATCTGGGAAAAGCAGTTTATCTGTTTCAGCTACATTTTCTTACCAAACAACTTGAATTTCTGTTAAAAATCTTTATATTTACGATTAAACTTAGCAAACCTTAACGGATTTTAAAAGTCAACAGTTACATTGCAATGCACCAACAATTTTAAAATCATATGTTCACGTACTCAACTGATAATATCAACATCGATTGCCCGAATTGCCGATTTATCGAATGTTCTATCGAAAGTGGTAAGAAATTAATCAAATAAATAAAGTAAAAGTAAAGGGCAAAATAAAAATGGAATTACCAAAAAAAGTTGTAGGAAAGTTTTTTAAGCAAAATTAAAGATGTAGACTTTAAAAATAATGAAATTTAATAAAGGTTATTTTGCATAATAATTATGTGTTTCAATGATCTATCGCACTATTGTATATCTATTTATACTATCGATTTGCGGTGTTTTGCAGCCCTATGCGAGTTTTAGCGGCAATTTAACGGCTTATCTATCTATTTAATTTTCTTCAGGCTGGAAAACGTTTATCAATAACAAACTTTCTTTTGATATCTTTTGATCTTTCAAATTATTTTGACCATAGAATTTCACAAATTTATTTTTGTAAACTGACGTCGTTTACGATCACGATAAATGAACTTCTCTAATGATGTTCTGGTTGACTATGCCGCACTCCAGCGCATGGTGAAACTAATACAAGGGGTGACGTAGTCGGATGTGGTCAAGAAGTTAATTGAGTTCACCATTCGTGCGGAACTTCATAATTTTCTTTCGTCAGTATGATTTTAGTAAAAAAATATTCTTTTTACGGAAGAAAGTGTGCCAACTTTTAAAATATTTAATATTACATTACATTACATCTTTGAACACATATTCATTTATAATTATCACAAAAAGAATAAATAATACAATTTAAATCTCTGTTTACAAAAAATTCACCAACGAATAAAAAATTTGCCATTTTCACTACCCGGAAAAGAGCAACTGTTTGGAATACGGTACCTTGTTAGTTAATTCACCGTGCGCAAGTCCATAACCATAGTCAACAGCAGCAGCTGGAATATGAAGTCGCCGCATTGGAATGCGGCATGTTACTGCAGCAGGAAGTAACAGCAGGATATTTGATTTTATTTTAGTTTGGCCCAGAAGGTCAAGCTCTGCTGTTATCGTTAGCAGCCAACAAATAAATAGAAAGAAAAAAAACAAATAAAAAAAATCAATGAGCTGGTAAAGTGTCCTGTGGCATTAAACAGCCAGCACACAGCGTTGACATTATTAATTAAGAAACGTTAACATTTCCGCCATAAAATCAATAACGCAGCAGCGGCGGTGTTGGCTGATTATTATTAGTAGGCGTTTGCGTAACCAGGCAAAAGTCGTAGTCGTTTACACATACATACATACAACATATAGTAAATAACAGTGAAAATAACAGTTAAATTCCAAATAACAAGTGACTTTCCGAACCAGAAATATTTGATTTAAATGCTAAAATGTCGTCGTCATCGTCAGCACATCCATATGGCGTGACAGCGAACGATATTGCCCGTGAGTATCAGCCGTATGGGGGATCAGCCGGTTTTGTGGCCAGCACTTCCAAGACAAGTGCTCGACAACAACAACAACAGCAGCAGCAAAAACAACAACAGCAACAAGGGAGCAAGAACGCGAGGATGCACTTGAGTATTTCATCAAGTTTCCAAAGCCAACAGCCGACAATGATTTTGTCCTAGTCAGTGGCAATGAGGAGCATAATAATGTGCCGATTGTTATGCTGCTCGGCTGGGCAGGTTGTCAGGATCGCTATCTCATGAAGTATTCCAAAATCTATGAGGAAAGAGGGTAAGTGCGAGGGCTGTCTCATAAGTCATTGGCCCAAGTAGGAAAACGTAACTGTTTTCATCACCTGTTTTTAGCAGGGATTAAAACCGTAACCGCTAACCGGTATTAACCGTAACGGAAACCGTAACCAAAACAAAACTTTATTATATCGAAACCCAAAAACAAAAATTACTCCAACCGATATAGACAGGTTCATGCATAACGGTTCATTTCCGTTCGGTCAAGCATAAAATTTCATTATGTTTTGGGGTAATTATAATTTTTTAAAGTAAAATGGTTTACTTCTGCTTTAATTTAATTTATATAGTGATCTCAATAAAAGATATTAATTTTTTAATATTTGTTTTCAAATTTACATAGCTTTAGCATTTTTTAAATTTGTTTTGTAAATCGAAATTATATCGGTATTACGAAACCAAAACATACAAAAATTCGCTAACCGTTATGTAACCGATATCTTAAAATTTATGCGTAACCGATTACCGAAAACCTAAATGCGAAATACAATTTAGGCACGAAACAAATTTCATGCATTTAAAAAAAATACCAATAAATTATCAGAAATTATCAAAATTAATAAAGTTACGTTTTCCTATATAGATCAATGATTTATCAGAAATGATCAAAATTAAAAAAATTACGTTTTTCTACATAGACCAATGATTTATCAGTTGATCCTTATAAAAGGAGAATAAATTTATATTATCAAAGAAAAAACGTTACTCACAACCCACTTTCAGACTCATTACTGTGCGCTATACTGCTCCCGTGGATACTCTATTTTGGAAGCGCAGCGAAATGATTCCCATTGGAGAGAAGATACTAAAGCTTATTCAGGATATGAATTTCGATGCTCACCCGTTGATTTTTCACATATTCTCCAATGGCGGTGCCTATCTCTATCAGCACATTAATTTGGCCGTTAGAAAGCACAAATCGCCGCTTCAGGTCCGTGGTGTGATCTTTGATTCGGCACCAGGTGAACGTCGTGTCCTCGGATTGTATCGTGCTATTACAGCTATTTATGGCCGGCAGAAGCGTTGCAATTGCATCACAGCACTGGCCATAACACTGACCCTAAGTATCATGTGGTTTCTCGAGGTGTGTGTTCCCATTTACAATATATTTTAAGTCATTATTTTTGACAAAAATTATGCATGCATTTTATTTACATTTGTTTTTTAATTTTAAATTTTAAAAAGCGAAATCACATATTCAGACCTTTCCGGTTTTCACTTTTACTTTTTAGCATTTAGTGATATGCATGAATTTAGACATAATGTTTGAAAATTATCGAATTTAGCTTTATGGTGATATCAATCCGCTGAATGTAGGCGAAATTGTATTGGAGCAGGTTAATGAAATTCAATTCTGACAAATCTTATCAAAAGTGAAATTCGGAACAGGCCTGATTATTTTTTTTTTCTCTTTTTCTTCATTGAATTCTCATTATCAGGTGTGCTACAGAAATCTCTTGCACTCGAATTTCACATGAAATTTTATGTCAAGTTCAAGCGAAAACTATTTCTGTGGCACCCATGTATTTATTATTTCTTTTTAATCCGAAATAACCGATTCATGCATAACTGTTAGCTTCAGTGCAATCACTTATTAAATTTTTTTTTTTTAAGTGTTATAATGTGAATATAAATCCCGATTAATAGTAAAATCTTTTTTGAAATCAAAGAGTTTTAGCTTATATTTTACCATATTCTTGCAAAAAAATTATTTTTTTTTTGTAAATCAATTTTGAAAATGAAAAAAAAAAAAAACAATTAACCTCTAACCGTTACAAATCCGAAATCCAAGATTTTGCGTATTTTTATTAAAAAAATATTTAAGCCTCACATTACTTATTTTTTTCTAGCTTCCTTGAAATTTTTGCTTTGTCCAAAAAATGACCATACATACTGTTTAAACTTGATTGATCAACATGTAAATTAATTTGAATTCTTTGTGATCCAGGAAACTTTCGTTGCCTTCAAGAGTTTGTTCATCAAGTCGACACCAGTGAATGCCAGTCCATTTTGTGAGCTGAAGAATGAGGCGAACAAATATCCTCAGCTGTTTCTATACTCGAAGGCGGACGTGGTCATACCATATCGAGATGTGGAGAAATTTATACGATTGCGACGGGATCAGGGAATCGATGTGTCGTCCGTTTGTTTCGAGGATGCGGAGCATGTGAAAATCTATACCAAATATCCAACTCAATATGTGCAGTGTGTGTGCAGTTTCATTAGGAATTGTATGACCATGCCCACTTATCAGCTGGTCGGCGATGTTTCTCATCACTCCGATACCATAGAGCAACTGCAAGAGAAGCAACAACAACAACAGCAACAACAGCAGCAACAAAATTCCGTTGGCAATTTAAAATATGATTAGATATTAGATTGATTTTCAATTTTTAAGCACAAACAGCGACCGCTAGAAAAGGACAACGCATCAAACGCATGTGATAGGCAGCAGCACAACTACTATTAACTAAAACTAAAACTACTACTACTTGCAAAATACTATTCGAAGAAAATTGCAAACAAATTTTAAACGTAATTATTGAAAAATTTATTGCTAGCGAGCGCATGGCGTCCGCTGCCGCTTTAATGTAGGAACGAATTTAAGAGTTACTCAATCTAAACGTGCATTCTTATATTTTCTCCCCCCTATACTTCTCCTGCTGTATGCAGAAAGTGCCGTAAATAATAAAAAAAAATAATAATTAATACGAATCGTAAAATGAGTTTAATTTTCAAATGTCATCGCCTTGACAATAGCTGAGTGCTATATAAATAATTAGCCAGGGTGGTGTGCAACTATCGAAAAATTGTGGCACAATCGTTTATATTCGATAACACTTGGCTAGTCGCCATCTTGGAATGTGCGAAGAAGAAGAAGCGAACAAAAAGCAAGCGAAAAATCTTTAAGCGTATTTATTTAAATGTATAAATTGCATAAATCTATATATTTATTAAGACCAAGCACACACATTTAATGCTCTACTTAGCAATATAAAAGAAATCCCAGCATAGCTGCCACGTAGCGTTTGCCCAAAAAGGCTGAGCCACAAAAAAAAAAATCGAAATCTCCGACGGCCCGAAGGTATCACACACAAACACACACATACAGGCCACACATCAGTGCAAGCAAAAAGAGGCAGAAGAAGCAGAGACAGGCAGAGAGTGTTTCCCATCATTTTCTGTAAAGCTACTTGGATCTGAGGTAAATAAAAAACATTGGGCAAAATACTCACTCGGGGCATTAGTGCATCTCCAAAATACTTAAACAAAATTAAGGCGCCGACTTTGATGCCGCAACGCACGCCAAAAGTTTCAGTGCGCGCGCGTTTGTGTGTGTGTGTGTAATTAATGCAAATTTAACATTGATCCATTTTACGTTTTGCAGACGCCGTTTCTACTGACTTCTGGCCAGGCACACACAATACAGCAGAGAAACAGCGTGTGTATTGCTGTATTGCTGGCAGGTGATATAACAAAATACTCGCCACAGCTCGCAGCGGACTATGTCTGACTATTTGCGCCAGCAGAAACCACAAGAGCACACATAGCCATGGCTGCGACGAGAAAATTGCAAGGTAAGCACATTTCTCCATATATATATATATGCATGTATGTATGTACGATTATATACTGATTCTGTGATTCTATATTATCGATAATTTCCTGCAATATAGGCGAAATTGATCGATGTTTAAAAAAGGTAGCTGAGGGCGTGGAGACGTTTGAGGATATTTGGAAAAAGGTACACAATGCAACAAATACCAACCAGAAGGTGAGCACCTCTGACCGAATAACCGTTTCCATTTCAAATTTATCTAATATTTTGCAAATTCCCTTCACACTCTTCTACAGCAAAAGCATCTGCAGGAGAAGTATGAGGCAGATCTCAAGAAAGAAATTAAAAAACTGCAGCGATTACGTGATCAAATCAAATCATGGATTGCATCCGCCGAGATCAAAGATAAAAGCGCGCTGCTCGAGAATCGAAGGCTCATTGAAACGGCAAGTAGTTTGCTCAGAACATTTTGATATTTGAGGCTTTTAAAATATAGCTCAATCATATTATTTATATTGTCAGATTTCTCGAAAACGACACGAGTCTATTTTTATATGCAATTACACTATCTGGAATCTTTTTCTATACTATTGTTTTTTTTTTTTTTTCATTCATTTTAAACTAAGTTTTTTATAAAAAATTTACACTGTAAAAATGAGCAAGAACGTTGAAAAAGAACTAATATGGTTAGAGTTAAAATATGCTTTAATTTTTAGTTTAAGTTTAATTTGTATATAATTTAGTATTTGTAATTATAAATGACCAATATTAATTGTTCTCATTTTTGTGAATTTTGTCAACAGCAAATGGAACGATTCAAGGTGGTAGAGCGTGAGACAAAAACAAAAGCGTATTCCAAGGAAGGTTTGGGCGCAGCACAAAAAATGGATCCAGCGCAACGGATCAAGGATCATGCTCGCAATTGGTTAACCAGCTCAATTAGTACACTGCAAATTCAGATTGATCAGTATGAGAGCGAAATTGAATCCCTGTTGGCGGGCAAAAAGAAACGTTTGGATCGCGATAAACAGGAAAGAATGGACGATTTGCGTAGCAAACTGGATCGACATAAATTCCATATAACCAAACTGGAAACACTGTTACGACTGCTGGATAATGACGGCGTCGAAGCGGATCAAGTGAACAAAATTAAGGATGATGTCGAATACTATATTGATTCATCGCAAGAGCCCGACTTTGAGGAGAATGAGTTCATCTATGACGACATTATCGGTCTCGATGAGGTCGAACTGAGCGGCACGGCAACAACGGACAGTAACAATAGCAACGAAACGAGCGGATCACCCAGCAGTGTCACGTCTGGCGGCAGTCCACCCCAATCGCCAGTTACAGTGCAGCAAGTGTTGCCATCCTCCTCCTCATCATCACAACAACAACAGGCGACGACGACAACGGGCAGCAGTGGCGGTCCCGGCGGCACCAGTGCGGCCAGTGCAGCGCAATTCCAGCATTTGCAGGCGGCGGCAGCAGCAGCGGCAGCGGCGGCACAACAATCGAATGGAAACAATGTTGGCTATGCAAGCGATACAAGCGCAGCCTCATCCTCCGCGACTACGTCCACAGAGGCGACAACGGGCGGCGGCGGCGGCGATAAGCGTAACAAGAGCAGCGAAAGCAGTGCCAACAGTAGCAAAGCCAAGGTAATTTACTGTCTATTCTCTAGATATTTAGACCCCGAACTTAAAAAAAGTACTGGAGTCTATTAATTTTGTCCCAAAAAAAAGTGGGACCCCATAAAGTATATTTATTTTTGATCAGTCTGTAACAGCGTCTAGATCTCAGAGTCTAAAAGAGCTAGAGACTCCAAACTTGGTGTGCAGGTTCGTCTATATTGCAAGCGGATCGAGTTTCATATAGCTGCCATAGGAACGATCAGTCGAACATCAAGTCTTAATATGAAAAACTTAGTTGTTGTTTAAGATATATGAACCAACAGCGATTTATTTAATTTTATTTTAAGCAGTGTTGGCTTTTCCGTAGTAAGTACGGGGTTTCCGACAGTCGAGTATTCTCAACTTTCGCACCGTCCACTAGTTAAATAATATTAATATTGTGTTTGAAAATGTAAATTACTAAAAAATAAGTCATTTGATTTACACTACTCAAATGTTAACTTAATTATCTTATCAATTATTCGCTTTTAAAAATGTTTATTAATATTGTAAACTATGTTTATCGAATTGCAGCAGCAGCCTCAGCAGCTGATCAAGCCGACACCAGTACGTGCAACATCAAAAGCGCCCGCGGGTAGTGATAGTGAGTACTTCAAATTCAAACTCTTTTTATTTGCATTGCTAATTGAGCAATTTTCATCAGCAGCTCCAGTCAATAAGATTATCAGCTCAACGCCCAGCAAAAACCAGCAGCAACTTCCAACGGCCGCCTCCGTCTTGGCGTCTAGCGGGACACAGAATAATAGTAACAACAACAACAGCAGCAGTAGCAGTAGCAGCAGTATTGTTGCTGCCAGTGGTCACAATCCTGCCGTGCAGCCACATGCCCCAACGCCTGGTCTAAGCGCAGCCAATGTCGCCGCAGCATCCGTCGGCACAGCAGCAACAGTTGCAGCAGCGGCGGCAGCAGCAGCAGCGAGTAACAACAGCAGCAACAACATTCAAGGCCAATCTGTGATTCAAGCGACACCAACAATTGCATTTGCAGCGGTGGCTAAACACAACACATGTATGTTCCATGCAATCGAATATTACAGCCGTCTATTTTTTATACTGAATTTCTATTGTTGCACATTTTTAGCACTACTGGAAAATGGACCTGTGCTGCAGCAACAGCAGACAACGGCGCCCACGGTGGCGTCCATTGTGAGCGCCAGTGCGCAGGCCCAACAGCAACAACAACAGCAGCAACAGCAGGCGGCGCAATTATCCAATCTTCAAACGAATTCCTCACATATGCAAAACGGTGCGTGACTTCTAAACTCTTGGGTCATTTACAAATTGTTTATACGATTGTTGATTTGCAGGTCTGCCTGTCTCACTCAGTAGCAGCGGTAGCGGTAGCAGCAACAGCAGCAGCAGCAATAACAACAGCAATGCTGTCGATGCGATTTCATTGAAAACCATGGCACAGGAAGCCATTAATCGATCCGTGATCGAACCCAATTCCCTAAATCAGCAGCAGGCAACTAATATAGATACGAGACAGCAGCAGCAACAGCAACAATCGCTGCTGCAACAGCATTTTAGCACTGAAACAACTGCCAACCAACAGCAACAACAACAGCAACAACAGCAGCAACAGCAGCTTCAACAACAACAAGCGACAGCCGCAGCAGCGCAGCAACAACAACAGCAGCAGCAACAACAACAACAAAATGCTGCAGCGGCAGCAGCAGCAGTTGCAGCTATTGGTACAATAGTTTCGTCAGCCAGCAATGGTCCCACAGCTGGCAGTGGACTCATGAATCTTGCAAATGCTGCCGGTCAGCCTAACAGCGGCAGTGGAGGTGTTGTTCCAGCGAATGCCAAGCAGCATACACCACAGCAACAACAACAGCAGCAGCAGCAACAACAACAACAGCAGCAGCAACAACAGATGGCAACAACGGAGGCGCACATACCACCGCTGCTGGGCGTAACGCCATTGGGTCCAACGCCCCTGCAGAAGGAACATCAGTTGCAATTCCAAATGATGGAAGCCGCATTTTATCACCTGCCACAGCCCATTGACACCGAGAAGCTGCAAACATATTTTCATCGCTCACCGGTGGTAACGCCAGCGCACTATCCACAGGTGAGTCAGGTACTTTGATCAATTTGTAATGCATCAGATGGCTATAGCAATATCATTTCCATATATAAACAAGGCACAGCTGCCCATATACGATACCGTTGAATTCTATCAGCGACTCTCCACGGAGACACTCTTCTTTGTATTCTACTACATGGAGGGCTCCAAGGCGCAATATCTGGCCGCAAAGGCGCTTAAAAAGCAAAGTTGGCGATTCCACACCAAATATATGATGTGGTTTCAGCGTCATGAGGAGCCCAAGATTATCAACGATGATTACGAACAGGTGAGTGAACTTGTCAATGGGAAAACACATACATAAATATATGTTTTGTCAATTGGAATTTTTAAAATATTTATAATTAGGCGTGTTCCATAAATCTATAAATAATTTTAATTCATCAAATCAATTTTTAAAATTTTTTATTTACATTTAATTTATCAACGTAATTTTTCTCGTCAAATCGTTAAATATTGATTGAAAATGTATTTTTACCAGCGATTAAAACCTAAACGAATATTGGTTTCAGTTACGGTTTCGGTTAAGTTCGCATTTAGGTTATCGGTTAACCGGTTTTTAGTTTGATGTAGTTTAGTTACTTTTTAACAATTTTTTACTTTTTCTTCATGAAAATTCACTCAAATAAGTATTCAAAATTAAAAATAAGAAAAATAAAATGAAAAATCAAAATTAAAAAGAAAAATAATTTTTTATTTTTAATTTTTGAAAAATCTAAATTAACCCTTATAAATGAAACGGTTGCTAAACGGTTATTTCGGTTTGCAAAGTTTCGGGTATGGTTTCAGTTACGGTTGTGAATTTCAATCGGTTTTTACCGGTTAAAGGTTACGGTTTCGGTTAGGGTTTTAAATCCTGATTTCAATTAATCTTTTAAGTTAATTTAAATATGAATTCAATGCAAGTTTTAATTTTATAAAATGAAATAACGCTTATAAGCAAGAAAAAAATGTTTGAGAAACAGCAAAAATTATTGTTAGCGATTTGTAAAACATGCCTGAATATAATACAAAGTTTTGTATGCATAATTTAAAATATACCGAATAATAATTTGTTTTGTTTGTTTATTTTAGGGTACGTACATCTACTTTGATTATGAGAAATGGAGTCAGCGCAAGAAGGAAGGCTTCACCTTTGAATACAAGTACTTAGAAGACAAGGAGCTGAATTGAATACTGCGTTGTTGTGATGCGAATGCGTCGGCTGCCTACAAAAACCAACAAAACTCCCTAATCCATAGCAACAACAACAACAACCACAACAATAAATAATAATAGCATACAATAATCATACATACAACAAAATCAAAGCAAATACACACACGTACACTCATACATATACACATACATCCAACACAGACACACATACAGAACTCCATAAGACAAGATAATGAGAGATCATGTATATGAGGAAGGAAGCGATAAAGCAAGCAGCAAAGCAAGCCGTAAGCATAAGTGAAAAGGAAGTTATGAAGTATGATACTTGTTCGGAAAATGCATGTAAAAACATATGCTTTTTTATATAAATGTTTAATTGTTTATAATTTTTTTTTTAAGATTTTTTCCTACACAAATGAGAAGAAAAGAAAAACAAACAAAACAAAAAAAAAAAAGAAAAATCGAAACAAAATTATAAAAAAGTTATGTAAAATGTGTGCAACAAATTGAAATTTCTGGCAATCGTCGCCAAAGCCTGTTCCTGTTTCCCTCTCTCTCCACAGTCCACACGCCTTCTTTGTTTATATAAGTATATCGCTTAGCGTTTCTCTCACTCCCATTATTCTCTCATTCAGATCGAGTTAGTTCCCCTCGTTGCCAGGCTCCCACACACCCACCCATCCGCACCCCCCGCACTTGCATCATGTATAAAGAGCGCAGCAGTGTGTGCAGAAAATATTTTTAATTGTAAACATATTTAGCGCACCGATTTTTTGATTGCGTTTGCATAGAAACGTATTGAAGAAAAATCGTAAGAGTATATAAACAAAAAAACAACAAAAAACAAAACAAAAAATGATAAACTTCAGCTGATCTTATTTAAATTAAATAATGTAATTACGATTACTAAGATCATTGATTAAGTTGAGCATGATAATGATGCTGCAAGGCAAACAAACAAACAAAACAAACAACAAATTAATGCGTAAAAACTACCTTTTTTTTAAATGTAAGCAAAATAAAAACAAAACGTGAGTAAATAGTTGAAACTTGTTTAGTGTTTTATTATTTCATTTTATTTTGTTATTTAACTAAACTGTTTGCATAAGTTATTCATGTTTATTTTCTATTTTTAGCCTGTTTGATCCTCATTTTGATCGTTTAAATGTTAATAAGTCATATAGTCAAATGATATAAAACAAATGCATTTTAGAATGTTTTTGCGTAAATATAGCATTTTTGCTAAAACGACAAAACGAAAAGATAATTTAACAATTTTACAAGAATAGTTTTAAACGAAAACAAAATGCATGCAAAACAACAAAAAAAAAAGATAAACATGAAAAACATTTTAAAAATTATTAAAAAGAAATGCATCAAAATATACATACATAAAATTATTAGATTGCCCGGCGTACTGGATTTAATTCTTTCTTACGAATCGAACATTGAAATTTTTATTAATTCGCCAGGTGAGTCATCCGAAGCGATTTGATAAATAAATGGCTTTGATAATAAATTGACACAAAAATAGATTGGTCTCAAGATAAACAAAATCTATATAATTATTGTTGCTATTTTTTTTATTTATTGGTCTTTGGTCGCACAAGAATTTGTACTTTCTTGTATGAATAGTAAGGACCACGCCAATCCCACCAGGTGATTCCCCGAACTCCGATATCTGGGCTGTAATTTCCGCTCAAATACATTCCGAAAAGATGGCTAAAATAAAGCATGCTTTAAAAAGTTGTATTTAAGAGGAATACAATCAATTGTACCTGTTATTGCACCAGTTATACCACCAGGCTCCCATTCGCTCGATTGCACAGTTTCCGGAATATATGTCATTATCTTTGTCGTACGTTGAGAATTTCATATTCAAATGATAACTCAACGAATCACCGGCATCTCCAGCATAGTTGCCCAACTTTTCCAAAGCATAAAAACCAGTTTCATTACCAACCAGAAAGTCGTCATATAGCGCATATCTCGTTGATCCATCAAAATCCTCAAGACGTATGTAGACTTCATGATCCTGACTGGCGGTTATCGCGTGTAGTTTTTCCAATCCGATGAAGAACTCGCTGGACAGATTCCCAAAGCCAGCTTTGTAGGCTTGCCAATCGCGATAGAAATTCAACTGACCATCAATGCGATTTAGTATCATCATCCAACTGGAATTGCAAAGAACCTCGAAAGGTTCCAATCCGACAAGTTGTATAGTTTGTATGCCATTTGTTGTAGAACAGTTTGTGGGATATCTTTCAGCTGTATTACTTCTGTTAATATGTTTCAGACTTTTTGGCGATTCCCCCACATGATTAGACCATTCTGCAATACCATCATCGATTATAATGAACGCAATTGCGAAGATAAGCCAAATAATCCTCATAGCTAATCCAAAACTGTGACTTTATAAACTGAATGTTGTTGAAAGCGCACACAAAATGGAACTAAATCCAATTTTTGGCAACTCAAGTATTTATTATTTTGAGCATACTCTATTTTAAAAGGGTTATAACACAGATCGGTGTTTTTTTTACCGATTGTATTGAAAAATTTCATCTAGTTTTGGCTCTTTCACGAGCTAAAAAAGTTGTACTAAGGGGTTTTCAATTTATTTCCCCTAATCCACATTCACGTGACTGATTCATTCTTACTAAAGGGTGTGTCTAATTCGGTCTGCGTTTCAAACTGATTATCTTATCAACAGCACTTTTGTTCTTTGTATGCAACCATAGAGATTGACGGATATTCCTGAGGGCGGTTCATAAAGTTTTCAGATGACCGACAAGCTTCGATTGTGGCATTTATAATAATTATTTTTTTTTATACTTATCAAGAATTTCCAACTTTATCTAGTTAGTCATTGATGTAACTAAATTGTATTAAACTGATCAAGTCAGTCTGTAATTCAAAATTATGATAATTGAGATTAGGCTGTTGTCAGTTAATATGTATTTAAATTATTGGTAATTCGTAAATTGTGTAAAAATAAATCATAATTATAAATATTTTGTCGTAACGAGTTGGTTTAAAGATTGAATTTTCAATTTTCAATAAGCCAGAAAATTATTTGAATGAAATTAGGGAAATATGAATGGTACTCCGCTTAGAAATCGGAGGTAAAGTTATGAAAGTTTGAAAAACTTGTGTTCAATGAAAGGAAATTAAAAATTCTTTTCTTATTTTGTCTTCTTATTTTATATATATTCTTATCCTTATTTTATGCATCAAACATGTTGCATTCCACCAAAGTATTCAATAGAATATTTCTTAGAACTGTCTCAGACGTCGTGTGAGATTTATAAGCAAAAAGATCAAGATTTGCTTTTGAAATCTATATAACAGAACCTATAAAAAGATGAAGATGATCTGTAAAAATCGGCACAACGAAATCTTATTAAAACCTTTCATGGATTTGTCCGTCTTTGAATGATGGTTCTTATTAATATAATAATATTCTCAGCCCTTTGAAAAAACAAAAACATTGTAAAATTGATTACATAAAGTATGGTACAATTATACGCGGCCCCAGCGTATTGGAATTTATTGCATAGCGATGGATACATGGATATGTACAGAAGTGTACTTTAAGTTGGGAAAACCATTAAATTGAAAATGCTGGCTAGTGACGCCTATTACGACATAGAACATGGAACAAGAAATGGCGACGGATAGTGAGACTAACATGTATGTTTGATAGTTTAACTAAATCACGAAGAGACGACGGTTGACTCCGCAGTGTTGCCCCAAACGACATCGTCTTCATCATCCTCGTCATGGCCCCAGCCCTGATCCGCCTCGGCATCAGTGTCATGGCCATTGGCGTTGGATAAGGCAGCCGCAAAGCGACTGGCATCGATTTGGACGACCTCGGATTCGCTGGCTGGTGGCTTTGTTTCGATGACCGGCTCCATGTCTTTGAAGAAATCAAATTCGGCTGGTTCGGTGGTATTGCTCGGCGTTGTCAGTTGCACTTGAATGTCCAGGGCGCTTAGATCATCGATGAGCTTGGAGCGGTTGGACGGTGGCGGGATTGCTTTAGTGGTGGATGTGGATACGGTGGAGCAAGCGGTGCGAAAAGAGTCGGCTATCGATGGCTGTGTGGCTTGTGTGGAGGTGCTGCTTTGGGTTTCCACATTGCTCAGGTTCAGCTCATCCAAAGTCTCCTGCTTGACATGCAGGCGCTGCAGCTCATCGGCGTTCTCCCAATCCGACCAGGCCTCATCCTCATCGTTGACCAACGTTTGTTCATGGGCAGCACTGCTTGTCGAACTGTCGGCGCTATCCGAGTTGCTATCTGGACTCAGCTCCAGAGGTTTCTCTTTTAGATTTGTGATACTCTTATCATCCTCTCCGCCATCGGGACTCAAACGCAATGGCATCGGTGCCACATTGTTTTCCACAGTGGGCAGTGGACTGCCCGAGACCATATAATCCACGGCATCCAAGGCGCTGCCATTCATCAGCGGCGTTATAGATCGCGGCTCCGTCCACTGGGCCGTGCTGTCTGTGGAAACGGCAGCATGCGGACGTCCATCCGAAAAACAGCGTCTCCGATCGCCACCGAGCACCGTTGCCGCACCCAAAATGGGCACGAGATCGGCCAGGGAACGCAGCGTTTTGGCCACCAGGACATCGTTGGTATCGTTCATTCCCAGCTGCAAATGCGGCAGAATCTCAGTGAGCAACTGCTCATCGCTCAGCAGACGCACATACTCCATGAAATAATCGAGCAGTATGAGGCGAATTTGTGCATCCCGAAGACGAAACATTTTGAGCACATGTGGCAACAGATACTCCACATACGTCTGTGGTGAGAATAGAGCGGTGGCTCCGTTTTCCGTCTTGGTGCGCAGCACAAACGGCGTCACACAATGCTGGGCGGTGGGATCCAGCAGGACCATGCGAGAGAGCAGATCACTGGCCAGTTGAGAGGCCACCACCTGCTCGTCAAAGCAACGCAGACGCTCGATCAGACTGCTGAAGAATTGCTGACGCTCCTGCACTGATTTCAATGGCAGCTCAAATAGAAAGGAATGTATTAAAACGAATTCGTGATTGAAATACGGATGAAGCAGCACGGCAGACAATCTGGGACGCATCTCAGTATTCTGATGCTTCAAGTGTGTACTGCAATACTCGCGAAATTCCTCTACATGCGGTGTGCCCGTCGTGCTTTTGCCATCCTTCAATTTGTCCAGAATTTGTTCACAAAGTGTTGCAAAGGCAAACTGTTCCAGAGCCTGCTCCAAATTGGCCGCATCGATGGCCAACGGTTGGCGAAAGCTATGCGACAGCTCGAGCAGCTGTTTATTCAACTCCTTGGCCTTCCACACGTACTCAAAGCCCGCCAATCTCCAGCTGCCCTTGTCCGTCACATAAACGGATTGTGTGCAAATGTTGAGATGTCTTGCCAGCGCCTTTTCAACCAAAAATATCAAGCTGCAGAGTATGGTGCGCAGTCCCAGACACACTTGGATATCGCTCTGTTGGGCCAACACATCACTTAAGGGTCGGACGCGCTCCGTGGCCAAATGCTTTTGTCCAGATTGCTCCCATGTGGACATGTATTTGAGTATATACGGATGGCGATAGATCATCAGATTCTGTGGCATAATCAAAGCATGTAGCAAACTGGATTTTGTATTTTTGTTAAAGCACTTACCTTTATGGCACGCTCCATTGGCCCCTGGGCGACCCACAATTGGCCCTTCACCAACACTTCACCCTTGAATATGGACAGAAGTTGCCCGCCGCCGCCTTCCTCGTTGCAGGTGGTCGGTGACTCCGCATTGTACAGTGCCCAAAAGTCATTCACCTCGACTGCATTTTGATCAATTATTATGCCTTTTAGTTTGCTGCCCTCATTGCCCATTTTATTTTTTTTAATTATTAACAAAAATTGTGGAAAGTGGCAAAAATTAACATTTTGGGAAACTGTTATTAACAGCGGGCAGCCAACATTTACTGGCGTTTTCACTTTTTTGTTATATGATTATTGTTTTGGTTGTCATTTTATGAAAAACTGTTGTTATTAATTTATAAAATTGTTTGTTGTTTTTTAAATGCCAGCAAGTGAAGTAAAATCGTCAAAAAAACTAGTTGAAAATTTAACAGATTCTGTCAGCAACTGTAATCCGAACAGCTGAGCAATGATGAAATTATATAAAGGTGATGTATTCGCTCTCTCTCGGGGCGATGTTTTTGTTGTCAGCTCTCAGGGAGAGAGAGAGACGAGAGAAAAAGATATGTATATAGAAAACTTCTTCACTCGTTTTCGTTTTGTTCGCTGTGGAAGTTATAAAATGAAATAAGAAATTTATGTCATGTTTGTCTTATTTTTCTTATTGCATTTATCCACATTTGTCTCTTCTTAATATTTCTGGAAACACAAACCAAACGACCCGAGTTTGAGCGACATATTTTGCACACACGGGGCATATTTTAGAGAATTTAATGCAACCGTGCCCCGAAAAAGAGGGCTCGTCAAACGAATACACCACCTTTATATAATTTCATCATGAGCTGAGCTATAGATGTATGTGTTTATCTTTTTATGTTCTTGATGACACACAAAATGTAGGGCACTTTTTTTTAAAAATTTGTTTTATTTTCATTAATTTCATCCATAGATTATTGAATAATTATAATTAAAACTCGTAAATAAATAAGTGGTATGTTAACAGAACTGTTGCTGCTGTTCTTAAATTAATGTAGTGTTGGAAAACGCAAATCTGTGGTGTGCTTCGTTGTCAAGCACTGGCTCCCAGTCCAAGGCGAAAAGTTTTCGTATAACATTTGTTTATGGATTAAAAAACATAATAAAAGCGATAAAATGGACTTGTACGACGACATAGACGCAAAGCCGCGTGCCAGCCAAATGGATGGATGGTCATCAGGCATCAAAATGCTGCAAACGCAGCTGGCAGTAAAGAAAGCCCAGCTCCCCAAACCAAAGCCAAGGGATCAAATCAAGAAACCGGTGTGTAAAGCTGTTTAAAGTGATTTTAATATGGGAAATGCAAATTATTAATGAGTTTATATGCTTGCATGTACAGCTAATGACTCCAGTTGTTAATCTGCGTGCTAAACGTACCACAGACTCGGATAATTTTGTGCCCGTAACAGTGGCTGCAAAAACAATCGTCACCAGCACGACACTGGCTCCGGCGCCAGTGTTGGAGAGCATAAAAACAGATGATTGGGATTTTGTGGACGAGTATGATCCGCAGTGGCCGAACGAATATGAGAAACTGAAGGACAAGACAAAGAGTAGCGACAAGCCACGCAACGCCGGCGGCGTTGGGGGCGGCAACAATCGGGAGGAGCGCGATCGGGACAGAGATCGTGATCGCAAGCGTAATCGTAGCGGACGCAGGGATTTGCACAATCACGATAGTTCGCCACCAGCGGTGAAATTCAGTGGCTTTGGTCAGCGGCAGAGCGACGAGGACAGATATAGTCCACCTGCTCCAGGCTCAGTGGCCAAACAAGGAGGCGGTGCGGCGATTGCGCCACCACCGTCACTTTCCATCGATAACGGCGATGGCTCCTCGAATGTAACCATACCCTACTCGGCCAGCTCGGTGGCGGCAAAGATTATGGCAAAGTACGGCTTCAAAGATGGCCAAGGTCTGGGCAAATCGGAGCAGGGAATGTCGGTGGCGCTGCAAGTGGAAAAGACATCTAAGCGCGGGGGTCGCATCATACATGAAAAAGACGTATTTCTGCCTCCACTCGCGGCACCATCCTCTCCTCCTCCGTCTCCGCAGCAGTTGCCAGCTGGGAACACAACGCCGACAGTATCAAGTCCTACTCCTGCGGTTACTGCAGCAGCCATGCCGCCGCCACCATTGCCAGGACCACCAGCGGTTGCAGCTGCTGCTGAGCCGGAGCCGAGCATAACCGAAATCATGAAGGCGCCCAGCAAAGTTGTGTTACTTCGCAACATGGTCGGACCGGGCGATGTGGACGAGGATCTGGAGCCGGAGGTGAAGGATGAATGCAATACAAAGTATGGCGAGGTGATCAGTGTCATCATACACGAGGCATTCGGCACAGTGCCTGAAGATGCCGTCAAAATATTTGTCGAATTCAAACGCATTGAGAGCGCCATAAAAGGTTTGTTTTGATTACTTTTCATTTTTAATTTGTCTAACATTATGTACTTCACAGCTGTTGTGGATCTGAATGGTCGATTCTTTGGGGGACGACAAGTGCGAGCGGGCTTTTACAATTTTGATAAGTTTAAGAGTTTTCAATTAAACTGAGCTAATAAATATTTGAAATATCCATAATTCTGATTGTTACTTTTCGCACTTTTGAAATTGTGCAATTTTTCCGGGACCTAAAAGGAACTTTCTTAATTTTGAAGCTAGAATTTTGAAAATCTTACCAGAATTTTTGATGAATTTTTCTCGAATTTATAATTTATATTTTTTTTTTTTCATTTTTCTTGGCATGAACCTAATTATTTTGTTTAATTTTTGGTTTTGTTTTTTTAAGTTGTTTTTAAATTTCAAGTTTTGCGCCTTTTAGTATAACATTTTTCTGCACTTGAAAAGAGTGTCGTTAACAGATGGCTTTAGTGAGTGTAATCGATAAATGCAACGAGTAGTGACAACTCTACCTCATGCAGTCACACATACACGCTACGACGAATCAGTTTGTCTTATGACCAAAATATAGGTAAATTATTTATTTACTTGCGTTTTAGCCATGTTTGATTATGCAGACAATGTTATTTGACCAAACCCGAGGGTGTCAGTGCAAGTATAAGCTTGCATAAAACAAAGTAAGCGTGTGACTTTTTAGTGACAACTCACAATAGCCAGTTGTATCGTGCCTAGTATACATATGTAGCTAGTGAAGAGGTTTGGTTTTGAGAACTGAAAACAATTATCGCAAATATTATTCGCTTTCGCTGCGTTGCAAAATTGATTGACAAAAACAACAGTAAAACCAAGGTGAGTTCTTGACGCTGTTCTGTTTACAATAACAAAGTAATTTAGTGTGCATTAAATATCGAAAAACAAGCGCGACAAAAAATAAGAATTGTGTTGTGCTGTTTTTTTTTTCTTTCCCTTTGCGCGAATACATAAGCCAAAGCAAACGACCAGAGAGCAGCAGAACGGTAAATTCTCCAAATGTCAACGACACACATACTTGTACTTGTAATTAAATTCAATTAAGCTGCAGCTAGTACTTAATTTGTGTATCAATTTTCATACATGTGAAAAAACGAAACAATACGAGACGCAGTCTTGACACTCCAGGCCGTCCTCTTCCCCTCCAGCCAGCTGTGGTAGTCGTTGTTGTAACTGCAGCAGCGACACACACACACACATACAGATTCAGAGAAGCAGACAGACGACGGCGCAGCTCAGATCACAATTGTGTTCGTGTGTGTGTGTTTGTGTGTGTGCTCCATGCCAATCAACAACAAAAGTTTTGCATTGTTCAAAGCTTTCCCCACGCCCACCGCCGCCCAACAACTGAACGAGCAACAGCAACAACAAGCAAACATCAACTGTATTTTACCATACTATATCCATCAAGTAGTTGTTGTTATCGTTGGGGCCATGGGCCCGCTATCATCGCTCTATGCTGTTGCTGTAAGGTAAGGGGTGTCTCTCTCTCTCTCTCTCTTTCCTCCTCCCAATTATGGATTCTGGTTACTGTTGTTGTTGTTTCTCTTCTGCTCGCACCGCAGTTTATTGCACTATTATTTAATATACACACGCACATAAATATGTACATATGTATGAGTATGTTATTTACATACATACATATCTCTCTCTGTTTCTCTGCTTCTCAGTTCTTCGCCTTCCTTTACGTTGGGCGTTCCAAAGTGGAGCAGACGCGCCCCGATCGAAAACATATACAAACAAACAAAATGTTTTTTTTCGGCAGCCCCCTCCCACACATACACACAGAACCAACACACACACACATGCACAAGTACTCACTTTTGTTGCCCGCTTCTTCAATTATATTTTGAAAATATTCTATTTTTATACAAAACATTATTTTGTAGCTGCACTGAAGTATGTATATTTTTTTTCTCTGTTCACGCATATTGAAAAAATTTAAGAATTTAACAATTTTGCTTCAATGACTCCTAAAGAAAATTAAAAGGAATAATGGGTATAGAAGAAAAAGATATTAAAAATTAAACATTAGTTTCGGAATATTTATTTTATAGCTCAGAATATTAAATTGGATCTTTATTTTGTTATTGGCACCAATTAAATTCCAATTGTCAAAACTAATGCCAAGTTTACAAGGCAGCTAAATCTGCTTAACCAAAATCGTTTGGATTTTCGACACTTTTTTGAAGTGCTGACTTTGTAATTAAATTGAAAAATCAATTATCTCATAGTTCAGTTTTACTTAAACCGAATTAAGCTGTCGTATAAACGTACGTACGCGTACGGTTGACTAGCTCAAACTGTATACCAGCGGTGGGCACGCAGGGGCTCCGGGAGCTAGCGGCTGCTCCCAACTTTTTGCTAGCACATTTGAGTGATCAACAAAGAAGGTAAACTCTAATAGGGTTGTTGTTGATGTTGTTGTAGTGCTCCCGAATTCAGATTTCGTGCCCACCACTGCTCTATACATTTGATCAGGTAAACATTGAGTTGAATTTCATAAAATGTCAGGTATAATATTTTGGTTGATTTATTTGGATCACACAATACACAAATTTTAAAACATTCAAATCAAATTATACAAATCTGCAAGAATTTACAATTGATTAACTTTTACTGTCTGTTTGTCTCTGTGTTATTCACACTTTTCAGTTATGGTCTTGGTCAGCAACGAATGGCAGAGTAATAAGGATGACGATCAGAAATCCAACGTGGCAGCACCAACAGCACCAACAGCAACAACAACAACAACAGCAACAACGACTTTGACGCCGACGACAACAGCAACAACAACAACAACAGCGATTGCAGCAACAGCTACAGTTGCAGTTGTAAATAAAGTTAGTTCCTCTGAAAAATCATCAGGTCAGGAATTAACAGCACGTCCAGGAACTCATATAATTCCCGGCGTTCCTGCTGTGGATATTTCAAAGCGTCAGCAACGAATCAATAAAAAAGCTCTAACAATAATGGAACTCAACCGAAAAACCGAAGAGGACCAGCTGCTGTTACGTGAAAAACACGAGACCGAAACGTGTGAGCTGCCCACAGAGAACATCAACAATAGCAACAGCAATAACAGCAATATCAATAACAGCAATGTGAACAGCAGCAACAGCAATATCAATAGGAACGATGCCAACGACAATCTGGAGAATCAGGAGAACAACAATACAACTGCGGCCGAGAACTGCGATTCCAATACCAACACCTTGCAGGTATTTATTTCGATTGCATATTAAAGTTGCTGCATCAATTGCAATCAATATTTATTCGATTCAAATCAGAATTGATTTCAGTTAGTTTTTAATTGCAAAAATTTGAGTTTGCAATCAATTTAGAAGAAATTATTGCAAACAATTAATTCATTTCCAACACAATGTGTTTCTATATAAATTTTAATTATAACGAGTTATTCAAGTGTTTTGCTTTTTTTTTAAAAATCCTCTGTTCCTATTATTAAATATTACAATTTTTTTTAATAACTTTTTTAGTCTTCATACTACGAAACCTGTTTATCTTAAGTGGAGCATTTTATTTATGTTCGTACTTACTAGAGTGATTGCAATCATTTGCTTTAAATTAAATAAAGACCACATAGATCCTTTATGGCTCCTCTCCTTTATAAAAGAAGTCTGTCCATGTGCAGACTATATAATATACATGGGTACGAAATCTGAATTCGTTAGCAGCCGCTGGCTCCCGGAGCCTTTGTGTGCCCACCTCTGATATAAACATCCACTTATAGGAATTTATTTTTATCTTCAAATTTACTTATTGAAATTGAAGAATTTCTCTTGTCAATTTTTATAAATTATAATTTTTAATTAACATACATATAAACTTATAATTTTTTAATATAGTTTGAAAATTAAATTTCGGTCTTTAATTTATTAACAAAAGTAAATATAATATTTTTTATCGTCGTAAATATTAAATTTGTTCAATTTATTGCATATTGAAATTTTTGCAATCAAAAAATTAGTTGCTCAATCTTTGATTGCTAAACATAATGATTTGCATTTTTGTACAGCTCAAATCGAAATATTGTAATCTTATCAATTTATTTATATTATTTGCAGGGTCATCTGGCTCAGCAGCAGGTGCAGTTGTATCTGGCTGTCAATTCGGCGCCATACTCCTCCAATAACACAACGACGAGCAATAATCTGTTCAGCTCGATGGGTGCCTTACAAATGCCAAACGAAGAGGTGGCGAATGCAGGGGCGGGGACGGGGGCGGAGATGACGCCGGTCGAGGCTAAGATAATACTGCAGTGTGAGGGTAAATCGCACAAGTTTGAGACGCGCACCATTTGCCTGGCCCCGAATCAGGAGTGCAAGGTCGGACGACTCATAGCCAAGAGCAAGGCGAGCGAGGGTAATGCCATATTTGATTGCAAGGTGCTCTCGCGCAATCATGCAATGCTGTGGTACACGGCGGACGGTCACTTCTGGGTGAAGGATACCAAGTCCAGCAATGGCACCTTTATCAATGACAACAAGCTGGGCAATGAGCCCGCCGAGCTGCACTATGGCGACACTGTCAAGTTTGGCGTCGAAGTCATTGAGAATTCACGCCAGGAGGTGCACGGCTGTATCATCGCACGCGTCACTCTATTCCTGCCCGATGGCCGGGAAGCCATCTCAATAGAGTCGGATCAAATGCAGCCGGCGGGACCGAATCGTATTAGTTACGATGAAATTCAGCGTCTGAATGCATTTCTACAGGAGGCCTCGCAGCGCGAAAAGATGCTCAAGGCGAAGCTTAGTAATTTGCAGGGTGTTCTCGATTCCACGCGCAAAAACTCGTTCATGTGTTGGCAGAGCATGATCTCCGAGGATCAGCTGATACACAAGATCAATCTGCTTGAAAAGAAGCTACAGATGATGGAGAAGAATGTGCCTGAGAATGCGTTGCGTAACGAGGTGATTATACGTATTTTATAGCATACTTTTGAGCGCAATTTGGGAATTGTTATTTGAATAATTGTTAAGTTAGAGTTTTAAGCATTTAAATCAGGGACCGCAAATAAGAGTTATAAAAACTGGGTTAACTTTTATTTTAAATTTTTTTTTTAAATTATAGAATAAAATTTATTTTTAAATTTTTATTATAAAAATTAAAAACAAAAGTAATTTTTAAATTTTTATAATAAATATTGAAAATAGAAATAAGTATTATTCTTAAATTTTTATTACAAAAGTTGAAAAACAAAAATTGAATTTAAATTTGAAATCATATAATTATGCCATAATTTATAAATCTATTATTTATATAATTTTAAAAATGATTAAATATTATTAATATTATGCCATAATTTATAAATCTATTATTTATATAATTTTCAAAATGATTAAATAATATTATACTTTGCTTTGCAGATCGTCAAATTGCTTGATGATAAGACCACCTATCAGCTAACTGCCAAAGAGGCGCTGCGCAAGGTCTACCAGGATCGGTGTGATGCCATGCAAATGCTGTCCAAGATGGAGATGGCATACACAACCTCGGATAACGAGTGCAGCATATTGCGTGCTCAGATTGTGAGCTCAAAGCAAACGCTGCAGGATTTCAATTCACGATTGGAGATGCTGCAGCTGGAGTATGCGGAATATAAGCAGGAAGCACAGCGTCAGCAGCAAGAGGCTAAGGAACAGGAGGAGCAGCGATTAGAGCAGCTCAGGGAGCATCTGAACGGGCAGGAGATTGAAATGGAACAGCTGCGCCAACAGCTGATGCGACTGCAGCAGACCAAAGCTGAATATGACAGCGAACATGCGCTGCAGGAGCAACAGGCGCTGGAGCAACTGAATGCAGTACTTGACCTCGGTGATGATGACGACGAAGACGACGATGACGATGACGAAGATGACGATGAGGATAACGACAAAGTAGCTGGCGACCAGGAAAAGGCCGCTGACGATAACGAGCTGCAAACAACTCCAAGCAAACAAAAATCGGTAAGTATATTAAATGCCAATTGTTAATTATGTTAATTAATTCTACTTAAAAATTGCAGAGCAAAAAGAGCAAACGACAACTGAAGGATGAACTTGATTTGAAGCACAAGGTGGTGCGCAAGGACACAATGATGAAGTGGCTAAAGAATTCGGATCTCAACAAGGGCGCCGACGGCGGTGATGTATTAAATGCCATAGTTAATAATGCCGACTCTGGCGACGAGGAGCACGACGAGAAGCCACCCAAGGTGCAAGGTGCATCGTCGCCACCAACGTCCGAGCTTAGTGCGGGCACCAAGCAGGAGACGGAAGCTGAAACGGCTAGCGATGAGTTTATACACAAATCTCCCAAGCACACGCTGCTCAATGGCATCCAGGAGGTCCACAACAACAAGCTGGAAACACAACAGACGCTGATGCAGGATTCAGATTTGCCGCAAGAGCATGCAATTGATATGCTGCAGGAAGAATGTACATTCTACAAGCAAAAAACAATTACTCTGACCAATGACATTAGCGAGCTCCAGGACCAAATGAAGCTGCTAAGAGAGCAGCTACAAAAGCAACAAGAACAACAGCTGCAAATGGAGCGCAGTTCCAGTTCCGCTGAGGCGACTGATGGAGGCGAACAAAAGGAGCAGCTAGAAGCGAATATTGCCAAGGAGGATATTGATGGCGATCTATCATCGAGTTGGCGTGAAGAATTAAACACCATTAACGATGAGGAGCGCGAAGAGGAGCTAATTGTGTACAAGGAACGTTTGGAGCAGTCGGAAATGAGCAATCTTCAGCTGCGCGATGAAATCTCAAAGCTACGCCTCAAACAGCCTATCATCGGCTATGACAATCTGCTATATCGTCGTGCCCTTCCCTTGGGCGCAATGGCGCTGGCCGTGATCATTTATTTCCTGACCACCCGAATCTAAATGGCAGACACACACATCCATACACACACACACACACACACACACACTCAAACTCACCAACAAACGTCGTACCTAATGCAAAACGAGATTCAATAACCATATATACATACATACCTACATCATGTTGGGAGGGGGCAAGTGTGGAGTGAATATGAATTGAGCAAGGAGTAGAAACTGGATGGACGCAGTTATACAGTTACATAATTATATCTATCTATACATACTTATACCTTTATAATCGAGCTTTACTCGCTTATTTGTGTTCTGTTCTTAACCGCAATTATTTTTTCGATCGCAAAATTTTTAGTCATAAATCTGAATTGAAACGAACAAAGTCTAAAAAAAAAAATAGAAAACAAAAAAATGAAAATGATAAATAGCAACAAACACGAGGTTAGTTAATTCTGAAGTAATTATATTTAAAGCAATTCTATTGTATGCTTTTTGATGTAAACTATTTTGATGGTGCGATGATCTAAGTAATGGGAGCCTTCGACTTGTGTACAAATCTAGGAGAGCAGAAGAAAGGGAGCACTAGAAACCAGCTGGCGGCGAAGCATTAAGTTTAGCATTAAGTTGCAATTATTTACCATTACCAGCTATGTTTTATAATACTATATATTTACGTATTCTAAATGTTGATTTATGTACTATATTTAGTTGATTTTATTTCCGTCGTCCCTTTGTAAGCGAACGTGCGTGTAAACATTTATATTTTCCGAAGTGAAACGAAACAAATATGAAAAAATGCTTGCGATAACACAAATAATATGTGAAAAAAAGAAACAAAAACTATGTATGCAACAAAAGCAAAAACAAGTAAAACAAATGAATAAACACAACACTATAATGAAATCATGTAAGAATTGAATTGACCTGTTTTGATTATCAAATTTCAGCAATGGCTTTAAAAGTTTCCGTATCTCCAATTTAAATGAAATATTTTCGCGCCTAAGAAACATGCCCAGCAAAACAAGGTGGCAGCCTTGGCTCCCAAACCAAACCATGGTGGCAACCATCAATGGTTTGAAGCTAGAATTTAAAATGAAATGAAAATTGCGCACAATTTTTGTGGGTTTTTTTAAGCTTATCTAGAATTAAACTATCAACTTCATCACCCAAAATAAACTTCATTATTTTAGATAATTTATATTTTTTTGGTTTGTTGAAGTTGTTGTTTATTGATTTGATAAAAAAAGTCACATTTAAATATCTCGCTTCAAGAATTAAAAAATGCGAAGCGTTTTAGAATGACTTTAACTAAAATTGTATTTCTAGTATTTTCTGAATGATTACAATTAGAGGTGGAGAACTATCGATAGTCGGCACCATCGATAGTCAACGATATTATTTTTCAAACCATCGATAACTATCGATAGTTTTCGTAGTGTGTTAAATTATAAATTTTTTTACAAAATTCTAAAAAAAAATAAAAAATGGGCATATTTTGGGATTAAAAAAAAAAAAAAAAAAAAAATATTCAACAAAAATAACTAAGTAACACACCCCCACAAACTAAATTGCGCCGCGCGGCCGAAAGGGGGGGGACAAATAAATAAAAAATAAAAAAAAAAAAATTGTTTTTTTTTTGTCGTCCCCCCCAAAAAATATAAAACAAAAAACAAAGGGAGCCCAAGGGGGCTGGGGACGGGGGCAAAAACCCCCCCCCGAGGGGGCCCTCGAGGGCTCGCGCGGGCCCGCCGGCGCGCGGCCGCAGCCCATTACAATACTTTTCGATATTAAATGCCACACTAATAGTGTTGCCAATTTAGCTATTTTTAAATTGGAGAATTATAGCTTTTTAATATCATCTGGAAACTTCATTTATATTTATGCTTTACGCAAGACCCTGCATAAAAAGATTGACTGGCTTAAGATGCAGCCAATGATGGGAAATGCTTTGCAAATATTGCAAATCTAGCATTAATACAAACTTTCGGATTTGCACTTACATGCCCCAGACAGCTAAGCATATATACAATGGCGATCATGTTTATTTGAAAATTATAAAAATTCCTTTTTTGTATGAAAAGGAGGAGAAAGGGGTATTCCTTTAAAAGCCTGCGATCAAGAGGCGGCGTTATGTTTATATCTGTCAGCCCAATTGACCATTTGGGTTTGTTGTGCGGAACCAAAAACACTAGATTAAAGCAATAAAAATAACTTTTTATTACTCTAGCGTTTTTTTTAGCTTTATTCAAAAGCTAGTTTAGCTTTTTTCATGACCGACTGAAGAGTTGGCAATACTGCACACTACTGCTTGGGGATAAGTGTTGGGTAAACATTGCTCATTCAGGTGAACATGTTCACTTGTTCTTTTTTTTAGGTGAGTCAACTCACTCAGATTGCTCTCTTGTTCAGTTGCTTTCATGTTCAGTTGCTTACTTGTTCAGTTGCTCACTTAATCAGTTCCTCACCTGCTCATTCATATTGCTCATTAGCTCAGTTATTCACTAAACCCCTCACCCAACCAATCGAAAATTGTCTACGTTACATTTAATTTAAGTCTGATGGCTGCTCAAGTTGGTCTGTAATCAGCAGCTCAATAAACATTTACAATACTTGCATTTAGCTTGCTGACTTCCGACATCTTCGAAATGGCTCCATATTTTCCTACACTTTTTGATAAGATTTGACACTAATCCAACAATGTGCATGTTTAAAGAAAGAATCTACACAAAATGCCCTAAGCGGTCCAAATGCCCTGAGCAACTGAACAAGACTGAACAACTGAGCAAAAAAGAACAACTGAGCAATAAAGAGCAATTTGGAAGGAACATGTTCACTTGCTCACTTCAGGGAGCAACTCTTTTTTGTTCACTCACTCATGAGCAACCCAACACTAACAGTTACGGGTCGGATTTTCCATGGTGCGCACGGTTGTTAAAAGCGGTGCATTTTTCTTTTATCTTTGGCATTTAATCAAGTACATAAATGAAATAGTGTAAAAATATGAATATTAACAGTTGTGAATTCTGAAACACAAGTGGCAAACAGTGTTGAATACGACAGAGACAAAGCGAATCAGCTATTTGCAGTGGTAGCTAGAGATGAGCGATATTGTGACTTTTTGAGTCACTGTGTCAATTGTATTTGTAATTGTACTTTTCACACATCGGTGACAAGTTTCGATGGAAAAGAAATTGGCAAATAAATCCAGTTAAATGTCTGTTACTTTCGGTTTTTAAGTACTTGTGAAAAGTCACAGGTACACAATTTAATGCGCTCATCTCTGGTGCGCTCGTGTGAGGTGGGCGTGACGCCCGTCGGCGGCTAAAGCGCAGCCAAAGTGAAATGCCTAGAAAGACGGGATTAAATACAGTGAAATAAAAGCGCTGCAAAAGCTTCAAGTATTATTGCAAAATTGCATGTTCTCTATCTCTCTCTCTTTTGTGTTTCCAGCTTAAGGCCAACAAAATCGCAAGTTGTGCAAGAGTGTGTGTGTGATTGTGAGTGAAGAGTAAAGTATAGGCGGCAACAACAACGATTACAACAACTACAACAACGACAAACCACAACGAGAGAGCTCAACTCTGTCTCTGCCTGCAGATGTGGAAATAATTAGCCGAAAAATAATAAGAAAGCAATAAGAAAACAAAACAAAAAAAAATAAAATAAACTGCTCTGCTGGCTTAACGGACTTCTCGTCGTTGACTTTATTCAAAAAGGTAAGGCCCCATAAATAACGAATGCATGGAAAATATTGCAAAACTTGACATTGCCCATGCAGCACAATAACAGAAGAAGGCAGCAGAAAGCAAAAAAAAGAAATACCATTTTGCTGCATTGGTGTGCGTGCCTGCGTGTATAAGTGTGTGTGTGTGTAACGAAGATAAGCCACATTCTCTGATAATAACAGCTGAAGTTGCGTAGTCAAAGTCAGCGTGACACACTGACGACTCAGCGTAGACAGAAATGCACTTTGGCTAAAAATATAATTGGATATTTTACAGGTGAATATCAATCTGTTAATCAGCTGTTCGACCTTGCAGGAATCCCATTATTGTGTTCTCCATAATTGTCTTGCCTATAAAGTCAAAAACAGCAACAATCTCTGGTTTTTTTTTGTTTTGGTAACTAACTTGTTTTTGCCTTAAAAAAACAATGCGCCAAAGTCAACCAATAATAATTAATTTATTTAAGCTATCTTATTTGCAAAGTATATATTTTATATAAATATTTTGCGCCACTTATCAGAAGTAAACATTCGACTTTTATAGTCCACTCCTCTCGCCTCTCTCTCTGTTGCTATCTACAAGCTGTCGGCCTCTCTCTTTGTGTTCCTTCTTCTACACGTTTCGCGCTTGTTGCTTTGCGCGTATCTTCTAATTACATAGCACAACTTAATGAATTCTTCGCTTTGTACAGTTTGAAAGTTTTCTACATTTTGGTGTTAGTGTGTGTGAATGTGAGTTACTCTATACCGGCTATGATTCATAACGGTTAACATGCTTGCTTATTGTCGTTTGCCTTTTGTTGCCTTTAATCACAAGAACACTACGTACGTTTGCATTGTCAACATTGTGGCATAGCATCATTTGGCAACAACAAATGCCAATGAACTTTTCTCGCACAACTTTCACTTGCCAGGCCCATTGAAAGATAAATGGCTTAAGATAGCCGCAGCCAATTGGCCAATATCCATGACGTGCCACGCACACAGGCCCCAAAATAAATCGAAACAGTCAATTAAAAATGACAGCGCAACGATTGCGAAAAAAAAAGGTGAAAAGCAATCAAAAACAAAATAAAACAGGGAAAATAATAAACACATTATTGCTTATAAAACACCCACACTCTGATCCGCAGCCGACTGTGACGTCATAGAGCGACGAACCAAAATTGGCAACTTGCCAGCAACACACATGTACACATGTTGCTAAACAAGCCGATCAAGACATTGTGACTGGCAACATTAAAGCGTATATGCATGCTTATTTAGCAACATTTTATGACTGTCATGTGGATTTTGCGGCATAGCTTTAAATGACAGACAGATGCTGCAAATGGTCATAAACAAAATAGCTAAATGAGCAGCTGATGATGATGATAATGGGCGTTTTGAGATCAGATTAACTGTTGTTTTGTGATAAATTGTGGGTGACAAGCAAAGTTAAATCACTTTCTTCTACGACGTCATCTTCTTCACGGTCCTTAATCATTGGTGGTGCTATAGCAATAACTTACAATCTTGTTAGCTTTGACTATTTATTTTACAAATTTATATTGTTGCAACAGCAGACCACATGACGTCACTGACCGCACAGTTCAATGCCTGTTCCCAGACGCCAAAGTCTCCTCTCGCCCCCACCTCCCCCCTTTCTTCAGCAAGTTTCAGTGATGCCAGCACAGTGTTTTTTTTCCCGTCAAATGTGACCCTTTTTTTATTTTAAGCATAACTGTGGGAAAATTTAAATCTAAAATCAAAAATCTTACCCAAAAACAATATTTATTCAAATCAGAACAAAATTAATAATTATTATAAGTTTATAAGAACGAATTTATTTTAATTCACTTATTTTAAGAAATATTGTAGATCTTATAAAAAATTATTTGGACAACTAGCGTTGGAATTTGATAAACTTGATAACGACAGCTTTTTTCACATATTTTCTGTTGGAAAATAGCTTTTTTCATTAAATTTAAATTAGTTTATTATTGTCATATATGCTAGCACTACAAGAATTTAATTAATGCACTAGTTACAATTGTTGAACCTTTTAATTATTGCAATTACTAACTATTTTAATCTTATTTATATTAATATTTCGATTTGTTATATTATTCTGTTTTTTTTTTTTTGTGGATTTTCAGACCCTAAAACTGCTTTTTTTTTGCTCGTCAAAAGTGGACAACACTGGCAAACTATGACAAAGCGCTTAGCTCGACGACCACTTGAGTCTGAACATGCATTAAAGCTAAAGCGTATATCAAATGCAAAGAAGAAAGAACAAAAAAAAAAACCAACAAACAGCTATAAACAATGCGCAAAGTGAGTCGACTTTTAGCATTGATTGTTTTTGGTTTTTAACAACAAATAGTGTGCCATTATGTGCTGCACTCTTCACTCTCCTCTTGTGTCGCCTAAACAGCTTCAAATTTCAATGAATTGCAACTGTTTTTATTTGTTTATTTCTCATCAGCCCTTTTGCTGCAGCTGCTGCTCATGTTGCAAGCCCACACACACACCCACATAAAGTCAGATACAGTAATCACTCGGATATGCGCCACGTGTCAACTTTCACTGAATGTAGCATAAAAAGTTTGTTTTAATTATACCCATTGCTTTCTTTAATTTTCCTTGTTTGCTTTTCATTTCATTTTATTATGTTTTTGATTGGCAGCGAACTTGCAAATTTTTGATAGCACCTCAACTGCCCCTACAAACATTTAATACAAGCCATTTAATTTGAATGTCTTACTGTTTGCTTGGAAAGTTTTAAAAAGAAAGTCGACAGAATGCATGCAAATGAGATTGTTAATTAGTTGAGCTGAGTTAAACCTTCGATAGATTCGCAAATTCCACAAAATGTGGCAAAGAAGCTACACCTATTAACCGTTAACAAATTACAGTTAACAGTGACAATACAATTTACAAGGAATTCTCCTATCAGTAAGATAAGTAAGGTAATTTTTTTTAGTTTACTTTAGAAAACATAAATATTGATAAAAAAAAAAAAGTAGTTTGTTGCTCCGCAAGTCTTTAAATAATTTACAACTTTCTTGTATGTCAAAAATATATAGAACTACGATCACTTTAGCCAGATAATTAACCAAGTAGATAACTAGAGTCTAGGAATTTAATTTCATTTAACAGAAATTTCTATGGATACGTTGGAACAGCAACTAAATTTAGCGCTCGACTTAGTTGGAAATTATAATATTTGATTTGTGTAGGTTGTACTTTTAGTCTGCTTTTTTTTGTTGCTGTTATCATAGTTTATTAATACATGTATAATATGCGATGTGTCATTGCCACACATTTTATGCTTTTACAAAACTCATACCATATCGTGTTTCCTTTGCCCTTTTCTCCAACCAAATGTCAAACTATGTCGACACTTTTTCGCAAACGAATCGTATGTAAGTTTGTATGTAAGCTAAAAGAAATTTAAATAACTATGTAAGAGATTACAACTTAATTAATATTTTTTTTTTTTTAAATGTAGTAAAAAAATCAAAATCTTTTACAAATCTGTCTCAATGTACGAACTAAAGCCTGTAATCTGTTTTTTTTGTGACACCCTTTTAGTTCAAATTAGAATATTAAAGCATTTAATTAGGAAATAATTATTGCAAATTCCATTGTGATTTCACTTGACTCTCTACTTGTTTATTTGCATACGTATGAATGTTCTATATAAATACATATGTTTATTTGTTGATGAAACAACTACCATGTAGGAAGGGGGGTAGAGAGGAAAGAGGTAAAAAACAAACAGTAGGTTCTGTTTGTCTGAATAGCTTGGCGCAACAATAATCAAATGTCAAATGGTCTGCACACAGATGTTCTTTTACTTTACGCTCTCTCTCTCACTCTCTCCCTTTCTCCACTTTACACTTAGCTTGGCATTTCAAATATGTTTTGTTCTGGCTTATCAACAGCAATAATATTAGCAACAATGGCAACAACATCAAATAATTACTATAACTCTAATCTGCTTTTATTATTGGCCCGACTCAAGTGCGCAACATTATTATTTGGCACTTTTTGGCGACCTTGCGTTGGAAACTGGAACTGGAAATGAAACCCAAATGAAATGAATTCACTTGCCGTGTACGCATTCGTCTGCTAATGAATTAAACATGAAAAGCTGCCAAATCGATTTTCATTTATTTAATAGGTCACAACAGCAAACAACACACAACAAAAACAATAACAAAAACAATGGCAATGAATAAATAAATACGAAGATGACAAAGAAGCACGCACTTTTTCACAATATGTTGAGCAACATGCCTTAGCAACATTTAAGCTGCGTGGCAACATAATGTTACACTTAACAGTCGCTTATAATAGAAGCAATCAACATCAACTCATGATGTTAAATGTGACTTGGCTGTAAGAGGAAATTTTTCTAAAATGGACTTTTTTGGAACTAGTCTACTTCATAAGCTGACTGCAGTTCGTGTGATTCGAGTTAGGCAAGCTCGACTGTACTGGTAAAAGAGAAGACAAGAGGACAAGTAGAAGCAAACCGGCCCAACCACTTGATACAAAGTTCAAGGACACTTTTGTAGTCTGCACAGCGCAAGTTGCGTGAATTACACTGGTTGCAGTTGTTGCTATTGCCGCTGCAATGTTGTAGGCGACTCGTGCACATTTTCTGGTTTATTTTTTGTCAGTGTTTTGTGTATTGAGCCAAGTGAAAACTGTCACTTGGCTGTTAGGCAAACACTCTCAGAGGGCCATAAGACGACACGAGTTTTGTGCACTTGTCCAACGGGGGCGGTGGCCCCAAAGTTGAACTTTTACTTTTCGTTGACGCTGGCAAGGGCAAAGTTTATATTTAGGGCTTTAAGTTGTTGTTGTTGGAAAAGTAAGAAAGTTGCACATACTTACTAAATTAATTGAATTGAAAATTTATATTTATATTTAAATTGCTGACTTTAGTTTCAAGATTGTTCAACCAGTTATGGATTTAATATGTGGAATATAATTGATTGCACTAAAACAGATTGAAGTAGGACCAAATAGTAATCTACTTATAATAAAAAATTAATTAAAATGATTTGTAAAAAGCTAAAACATTAAAATAACATAAAATTGCAAAAGTTGCTAAAAAGAGACTACAAAGAAAAGAAAACTAAATTCAATATAAAGTTAAAGGGAACTAGAACTCTAAAGTTCTCCCAGTCAAAACTTTAATGATTCTTAATTCTTCTTTGATACTTTATATTTTGATTAGTTCACAAATATATATTAAATGGTTTGAAAAATTATATTAAAATTGCAAATTTGTTAACTAAGCACAAGAATTTTGATGTTTTATGGTAAATTTTTGTTAAAAATAATATTACTTGCATCTTTTCTTGACTGGTTTGCAGTAGAAAATGAGCCAGAAGTGAACCTTCAAAACGAGTATTAAAAATTTCAAACAAATTTATCTTTAAATGGGATGTAGATATAAATGAAATGTTAACTTAGAATTGTACAATAAGTTACCGATTAGACTTACGCTAAATATTTACATTTTAAAAATGTTATAACTGAATTAAGTAGGTAAAAAAACAAAACAAACTTTAAATTTTAGTGGTACAAATCTGCTTAGAACCACTGTATTTGTAAATAAATAATGTACCACTGTGCCCAAACTAATCACAATGCACAATTTACAGTTACTTTGTTCCATCCCTGTGTTGTTGTTTTTTCTTTTCTTTTAATTTTGTGTTGTTTTTTTTTTCAATGCGCTTTTGAGCAGTGTCAGGTGTTTGCAGAAAGCTGACGAACATTAGCTTTGTCTGCCTTTCTTTAAGCTTGTGTGTGTGTGTGTGTGTGTGTGTTAGTATGTGTGTATACGTGTTTGGGTTTGTGTTTGTGTTGTATGCGGCTTTTAACCCTTGGCCCTTGTCAGCAGCAACGGTAACGGCCCAGACAGCGAGGGTTGCTGCTGTTGTTTCTTCATTAAACTTGCACACAAAACGCTCATAAATCACACACTTGGCAGATGGGTGCGGATTGCATCCGAATGCTGTTGTTGTTGTTGTTGTTGCTGTTGTTGTTGTGTCTCCGCCGAATTGTTTCTTCCTTTGTGCCCAAAACAACTTTCGCCCGGTTCCGCATTTAATGTTGGAGAGTAGAGTTGAAGTGTCGACAATGGGCGACGACGCCACTTGAACACATGGTGCACGGAAAAGAAGTTGCATTCCCCAGCTGCCCCATCTGTCCCCCTCTTAGTAATCCGCCGCCCCCGCTGTCCCCCTAAAACAGCTGTCAAGTGTCGGAAGTCTGAGAGTATCTTTTGGCCCTCGGGACTGTCACGGCTGTCTCACCATTGCCAAGGGCAACTGTCACGTTGTGGGCTGTTTTTTCCAGTTTTCTTTGTTGTTGTTGTTGTTTGTTCTGAAACTGTTTTCGTTTATAGCCTAATCAGCACACCAAACACGTTTGCGGCTTTCTCAACAATTTGCCGGGGTCCCAATTTTCATTACAATTACCTGAGGTCCCCAAAAACATTCCCTCCATCCATTGCCAACGGGTCTGTTCCCATTTTGTGCCCTTCTGCTTTTTGAATGGAACATCGCACAACATTTCTATATCTCTGCCCGTTTCTGTAATTTTCTTGTTTGCCTTTTCTCTCGTGTGCTGAGCACATGAATATTGATTAATTTGTCGTTGGAAGAAAGCAAAGCACATAAAAATACAAGTAAAATAGTAAAAATGCTGCAACTAGAGTGTGCTAGACTGTGAAATACCCGCTAAACATAGTAAGCACTTATTTACAATACATTTCGAAAGCAAGCAACGAGCGCAAGATGGCGCTTTTCAAAATTTTTATTTTAAACCACATTCATTTAAAAGATAATGGAATTAGATTGTAGCTAAGTTATCTATTATTACAACAGTTTAATTTTAGTTTAATTTTATATAATATTTAAGGGCTAAGTAAGCTTTGACTGTATTTTATTTTCTATTACGAATCTTTTAACAGTGCATTACAGAGTAAGAATTAACATTTTATTGTGAAAATGTAAATATTAAATTTGACATTTGTAACCTTCGATACTTTTGTGGTAAGGCATTGATAAGTTTAAAGTGGCGGAGTAATGGAGGAGTTAGAAACATTCATACAAGAATACTCCCAATTTACAGAGTAAAGGAAAATTGTTGAGAGACATTCATTGAAAAGAATATTGAATTCTTCTGTCTTCTACTTTGCCAGTTTCTTATTTAAACCAGCTGTTTTGTGGGGCCAAGAGTAAGTGTATATAATAATTTTGTGGATCATTTCGATTGCGTGGAAATTTCATTTTTCCGTGCTCGTTTTTCACTTTTGCTCTCTGGTTCGTAATTCTCAGTGGCGTATTTGGTTGGCCCATTAATTTGACGCTTGAGTGCGTGTAAATCTTAATTAAACAACTTTTGTGAACTATGAAAAATTGGCAACAACAACGATATTAAACACGATATGCCATAACTTTTATGACGCTTTTTCTTAGCAGTTGTCTCTGTGGTTTTGTTGTTATTTTTATTTTTGGGTGCAACAACCGGAGACATGGCGCTGTACGGGGGCGCACCTGTTCAGTGGCCAGACAAAAAGAAAAAATAAAATAAGAGAGACAGTTGTCTTTGTATCTCTTCACTCTCTTTGTTTCTCTTTTTCTTTTCAGGCCAAGTTTGGCACGTGTGCGACTAAATATAAATAAATAGTTAGATTTATTTTGCAACCATTTAAAGCAATTGTTATTGATGTACATTTGTTGAACAAGTGAAAATCAATTATAAATGCAACTTTTTTTTGTTTGTTTATTAGGTACGTATATCGAGTCCTCAACTCAAGTGGGTAGCTTGGCTTTTGGGTAGGGTGTCTTCTCTATGTCTGTGTGGCTGCGTAGGCAACGTCAACTGATATGACAACAGCAACAACGACAACAACAACAACAAAGAGCAATCGACGACGACGCCAACGCACATATTTCCTGTGCCGGCGGCTTATCGATTTCTAGTTTGACGTAGCAACGATTCCAATTGGTTATTAAATAAATTTATTTGATTTCAGCATAGGGATGTTCACTATCAACTTCCAACTTTTCTTTTTTATTTTTGCACCTAACAATTTTTATAGAAACTTGAAACAAGTTTGATTATTAGCTAAAAAGCAACCAAAAAAAATAACGCTCCAGTTGCGACTCGTGATGGCGAGTGCAAATTGATCTACATGTGTTTATGAATCATGATGAAAAGAGCGAATTATATTAAAATGCATGAAATTAAATACAAACCAAGGCTCACTTGGCCATTTATAAGCTTAATTCGAGCCTAAAATAATATGCATGAATACATATAAAATACCTTGTTTTGATTGGCGACTGTTGCCTGCTTGTTAACGCACAGTCTAAACGGTAAGACCTAGATGGCTTAAGTTTTCACAGTAGTTTTTTAAACTCAAAGAGTGCCCTATTATTAAATCGGTTTTTTAGTTATGGTTACGGTTTTCCCTGAAAAAAAGCTTGTCATGCAACTGATGAGCATTAAATCAAGACTAAAAAGAAACACTGAAAAATCTTCCCATGTGATTTATAATCTTCCCTCGCTCAATTCTCTTCCTCTCTGTTTTCTATCAATTCCGATAGTGATAACAATTAAAAGTTTTTCGTTTAGTTTTTAATGAAACTTTCCAATTATAGCTGATATGACTAACTGCTGATTGCGTAAATCAGAGAGCAAAGAGATCCAAATTTTATTGCTGTAGTAAAAGCAATTACAAGTTTGGAAAAGTAGAAAATTCCATCAATTTTCAAGCCAAGTGAACAAAAGAAAGTGTTTAAATTGATTATTACGCATTGTTTCTTTTGTTGAATTTATTAAAGCCAACAGCTTGAAGTTTTTCTCATTCTCACAATTATGAACGCTCTTGAGGCTTGAAGGTTATGGAAAAGAGATACACGTATCTAAAAGCTATTAAATGCAGTTAACACACAGTGAATACCCCTAATGTAGGCGACATTGATTTGTCATAGTTTTCCCATTGCATTTGCAAATGTCATCGTTTGTGTTTTCAATAATTTGGTTTGAGATTTTGGCCTCATACACAGCAAAAAAGGTCAAATGGTTTTTTTTTTTTTTTTGACTTCGTCGTCGTCGTCTGAGCAACCAAACAAAATGCCAAATGTCATGCTCAATGGAACAAGAGAGAAACAACTTGGGAACCGCTGCACTTGGTGGCCAACAGTTCTGACCCACTTGGCACTGAGCTCAACTGCAAAAAAAAAAAAAATATATATATATAGAGAAAACGGCACGGCATTAGGCCAGGCCAGATAGAGGATAGACGTATTCAGTTCAACAACAGAACGACGCTTAGATAGAGATGACGACAGCTTTTTGCAACAAATGAGCGAATGAGCCTCTGACTCTTTGGAGGATTGGCAGCGAAATTCATTAAGTTAATTACCTGTGGGTCTGTGCGCATTTGCGCTAAGCGGGTCTGGGCATCGCCCTCACCTTCCAGACCAAGTCAAGTCCTAGACACGCCTACCACCAAAAAGGTGGCGTCATAACAACACACTCGCACAACACTCCGTAATGAGGTAATGGAGCAGTCATAACTTTGGGGCATAAATTTCCATTTGGCTGAGAGAAAGGCAGGCACAAATGTTGCCGCAACATGCCACAGCAACATGGCAACAACAAACCGTACAACAAATATCGTAATTCAAATTTATAGCCTGACACGCGAATCCCCTCGAAAAAGCACAAGAAACTGAACGTCGATCAAGCTTAAAGTGTGTATGCGAGTGTGTGTGTGTGTGTATATGTATGAATGTGTGTGGTTGGGAGGGGGAGTGGTTAAGGTACAAAACAACACGTCTTATGTATAAAACAAAAGCCCAACTGAAAGCAAGATATGTATACATAAATCTACTAACCACATAACCGAAACTGAAATACACTGAAGAACGCACCGAATATTGTAATTGTTATCGAAACATATCGATATTATTTTTTGCTTAAGGTAAGGTTGTAAAATCCGATGCAATTGTACCCAATATTGGTACGTTGGATCATGTTCAAAATTGTACAATTTAGTACAAAAAGTTGATACACATGGTGTAAATTAATTAAGTACGCTTAAATTCGCTGAATCGTATTTATTAGTTATTCTTATTAGTTATACTTTTGAAAAAATTAAAAAAATGTTTTTTTTTTTCATTAAATATAATAAAGGTTTAATTAAAAAAAAAATACTAAAAAATAAAGACATATTTCGAACTTAATTCATAACTTATTATTCTAATAAAGAGTAAAATCACAAAAGATAAATAAATCTAATTAATACTATTTAAAAGTAAGACAATAAATTAGATAATTTGGATATTAAAATAAGTATATGGGCATAATACATATTTTAAGAATAAATATTTTAACTATGGGTTTGATATAGTTTACAAAATAAATACAATGGTAATAAATACAGTCAAAGAAATATAATGCCTGAAAATCGTGAGTGCCCCTAATGACTTATCTACTGACTAAACTGAAAACATATTTAGGGTGTTCATTTGACCCTAGCAGCGTTGCAGGTTGAAAACGTTGCAAGCTTGCTGCGAGGACAGCGCTTCATGTGCAACTCGCTGCACATATTCACAGTAAGCTGCTTTTTGGTAACATTGTTTTGAATATGTTCAAAGTGATGTACGTAAAGCACTGTTCTCGCAGCAAGCTTGCAACGTTTTCAACCTGCAACGCTGCTAGGGTCAAATGAACACCCTAATTGATAATTCTGTTGTATACAATAAAACAGCTGTCAGCTGTATATTTTCCTTTCCTGCTTAAAGGGTATACAAATCCCGGAAACGCAGCACAAAGCTGATGAAAATATCATTATGGCCAGTTGGGGCGTTAGGGTGTAGCAACAACCAACGGCTTGCAACATGGGGCCGACTGACAATGGGCAAACGCGAGACGTGCCAGTGAAGAATAAAAAATGATGAAAAATATAAATACTTATATAAAAAATCATAAACGAGCTTCAATGAGCACCGAGCTGTGCGAGTGAGAGGAGAGATGTATTGAGACTTATGGACGCTCTGACATAACCCACCGTTCAGTTGGAGGGTCTCGAAGAGGGATGGGTTACAGGTGGAGAGGGGGCGCAGCTGACTCATTGAACAGCTATGGACGAGGATGGTAACCAGACGACCAACCAGAGGCGTAGTTGGAATTCAGTTGCCAATGATGATCGCTTAATGACAACAATTTCAATAATTTGCTCAAACTGTGACGTGGAATGTTGTGTTATTGTTGTGGTCGTTGCTTAAATGAGTTGGAATGAGAGCTTAATTGAACTTGACAGTGACAGAAAAGATTTCAGATTGCTCTCGCAACTATATAGCGTGACAGCAAGCTATATAGATCCATAACTGGCAACTTAATCTCAGCCGACACCTGTTGTTGTCTCTTATATTTATTGTGCATCATTTACTATAAATTCTTTTAAAATTTGATATGGTATTATGAGCAGATAAATTTTTGAGCCAAAATAATTGATTACATTTTTGTTCTCTTGATTCACGTGTCTATTGAAAATTTAAAATGTTCGTTTAAATCTTGTGTTAAAATGTATGTGATTGTCAGAAAGTGATATCTTAGAGTTTATAAATTAAATTGTATGTATATGTATTCTTGTATTCGCTCAAATCAATATTACACTGTCTATCTGTATAAAATCCAAGAGATTTTAATAGCTAGACATTTTAATTATTAGTTTTTATGCACATACGTATGTAGATTAAATTTTATAAAAAAAAGGCTATTTAGTCTAGTGACGAAAGCATTTCCATGCCCCAAAATATCTGATAACTATTTTTGTGACAAACAATATTAAATGAAACACATAATTTTTTATCTCCACACTGTATAAAACCGTAGACTTTCGCCTGTTAATTAACGCCTTGCTTAAACGGTAAGAGCTAGACGGCTGAAATTTTCACATTACTTGAGGTAACGATTGTTAGCGTGGTTTTTGACAATGGCTTTAGTAAAATATTTTATAAAACTAAATGCCCGGATAATAAGTTATCTAACCAATTTTTCCCTTAGTGCAGCCCAAATTTGTATAGATTTGACATGTTCTCTTTTACTTACTCTACTTACTAGATTTCTTCAAATTGAACTTAAAAAAAAAAAAAATTTCATTGCTTGATGTTCAGATTACCTTAACTATCTATATCTATTGACATTTTTTTTAAGTAATTGATAGTTAAAGTTGAGCTTATTTGACGCGATCTTGTGTATGACTTTAACACTTTTAAGTTAAAGTTTAAATTGTCAAACGATATGGACACGAATATGGATACTGACATGGAACCCGCCTGTTTAATGTCCTGGGTGTGTCTAGAGTACGTGCTGCCTCTCTTTCCTCCTGTGTCATCTTCTTCTCTCCCACATTCTTGTGAGAACCTTTAGCCGCAATGGCGTCATATCAAAATTGTTTACTCCGGTAAGGCTGAGGTGTGAGCAAAGTCAGCACTTTATGGCATACGACAGCGGTGGGCACGCAATGGCTCCGGGAGCCAGCGACTGTTAACGGTAAATCGGTCAACGTCGTGGGGTCATCATTGGAATCTAGTGCACCAAGTCAGTGAGGCAAACAAACCACTCAATGTGGAAAATATGTGGTTGCAAACAATTTACGTAAATTAGCGCAATTACAGCTGGCATTCTGCCTCGTTGTGCTTGTGTATCCGTCAGATACTTTCTAGTCTACAAGCGGTGCCAATGAAACCGGTTTGTCTTTTAGAGTTTCTGTTTCTGTTTCTGATTTCAGTTTACAGTTTGCTGTTGTTATGTGTTGATTTTTAGACCGTGTACTTTAAGATTTAAGGAGTCTTTTAGATTTGTCAAAAGCGTAAATGGTTTATTGGGAAACAACTTAAGTACAGGGCCTCTCAGAGTCGAGTTTGTTCAACTGTTGCCCTTGCTGCTTATGTGATATTGCATATTCGCTAGAAATTTCAGCAAAACACACTCAAATATGTACTTAGTTAAACTACAAACAATGAAGAGAAAACATTTTCTATAAGAACAGCAGCATTTGAACTAAAAGTTGATTATAGAAATTATAAATGAAGATCTTAAGTATTATATTATATTAAAAAATTAAAACAAATACGAACAACAACAGAACTACAAATCAAGCTGTATTTATAGAGAACGCGGATGAAGAAAGCAACAAGCCTCATTTATTTATATATATATTTTGTATATATTTTGCAGCATGGAAGTCCAAGCCGTAAACAGCCTGCACAGCACAGCCGCCCTATTGTCGTCATTGCAGGTAGCAAACAGCGCCAGTCCGAATGGAACGCCCAAGAAGAAGGGTGCCGCAAATGCGGGAGCCGCATCCGCCAAGCAGTCCTCCACAGAAGCCGCCATTCTCGAGCAGCTGAGCAAGCAACAACAGCAGCAACAGGAGTTGGGAAATCACAGTCGCGATTGCGACAGTCCGGCCAGCTCGAATTCCGAGTTGGAGAAGGATTTTAACGAGTTGAGGGATCTGAATGGTTCACTCACTGGCAGCGGCAGCGTTGGCAAATCAAATGGTTCCCTTAGTGGCGCCTCATCGACTAATTCTGCAGCTCCAGTTGGTGGTGCAACTGCCAATGTTCCTGCCACATTGAATGGCAGTCCTCAGACAGTCGGCGCTGCTGGCGCGGCACAGTTGAAGAAACGCATCTCAAGCAGCCGGGCACCGACTCGTAAGGCACATCGCATCAAGTTTTATCGCAACGGGGATCGTTTCTATCCCGGCATCACAATACCTGTGTCCAATGAACGCTATCGTTCCTTTGAGAGCCTCTACGAGGATCTTACACGACTGCTCGAGGAGAATGTCAAGATCCCAGGTGCTGTGCGCGCCATCTACACCATGTGCGGCAAAAAGGTGAGTCAACTGGAGTAATCAGCAAGCCAATTCTATCTGCTTAGATTCAGTTTAAAATCTCCAGACCGATCGATCTTTTTATCAATCTTAATTTGTCTCAGCTATGCAGTGTGACAATTTTCAGACTTCTAGCTCTTAACGTTTGGACTACATCAGGATCAGTAAATATGTCCGTCAGTCAGGATAAAAAGTGCTATATCTGAATTTAGATGTTGTCTATAATATTTTATACATTTTAAAACAGTATTATAATAACTTCTGCAAGTGAATAATAAGAAGTTATATAAATTTTCAATGGCAATTTGAGATTAGTTGAGATATTGAAAATGAAGAGGATTGCATTTCATACAAAAAGGTTGATTTTGACCAATCGCTTCAATGAGAGCATTATGATTTATTAGCTTCAATTTTTCTAAATTTATCTAACTAATCTTAGCAATAGTGTGAAAACTTTAGCCTTCTAGCTCTTACCGTTTGCAGTTCAAATAATGAATCAGTCAGGACATCGATTTTTATAAAAATATAAATTCTGCAAGTGAATAAGAATTATAAAAAGTAATACGCACTCCGAATGTCCATCTAGATCTCCGCCTTTGATGAGCTGGAGGATGGCCAGAGCTACGTGTGTTCCTGCAATAACGAGAACTTCAAGAAGGTCGAGTACAACACCAGCTCACAGCCACTGGCCAATCTGACGCTGGCCAACAACGGACGTTCGGCTAACCAGCGTCTGGCGAAGCTTCAGCGACCCGCGTCTCCGCTGAAGAATGGCGCCCTGAACAACAGCATCAACAGTGGAGCAACAGTGTCGAATGGAGGTGCTGGTGGTGGTGGTGCTGCTGCTGCTGCCACAAATGGTTGTGCGGTGAACGTGAGCCGTAACAGCGAACGGGACAGCGTTGTGCATCCGCGTATCGTGACATTGATACGGAATGGCACAAAGCCACGACGGATTATGCGTCTGCTGCTGAACAAACGCAACAGTCCCAGCTTCGAGCATGTGTTGACCGCCATCACACAGGCGGTGCGACTCGATACGGGCTATGTGCGCAAGGTGTTCACATTGTCCGGTGTGTCGGTGGCCCAGCTGGCCGATTTCTTTGGCAAGGAGGATGTATTCTTAACGTATGGCACGGAGCGTGTTAACACCGCCGAGGATTTCAAACTGGAGGCCGATGAGCAGCGTGCTATCAATGCCATACGCAAGACACTGCGCACAGCGGGCACCACATGCCAGGGACCCAAACCGAAGATGCCCGTCAAAAGCAAAAAGGTTTATCCAACGGAAACACAACGACCACGCGATGGCGACGATGTGGTCAACGATGAGGATGATCAGGCGTCGCTACTTAACAGCACGGGCGTTGAAATTGGCGATCTACCCGTTGCCATTCGAGATAACTATACGCTGGGCAAAATGATTGGCGATGGCAACTTTGCCGTTGTGCTGAGGATCAAGGATCGGCAGACGGGGCTGCCCTATGCCCTCAAGATCATTGACAAGAGCAAGTGCAAGGGCAAGGAGCACTACATTGATGCGGAGGTGCGCGTGATGAAGAAGCTACAGCATCCGCACATCATATCGCTCATCATGGATGTCGATCAGGTGACCAACATGTACCTCGTCCTGGAGTATGTGAGTGGTGAGTGCAGTCTGAAATCTGTTCATTACTAAATTTAAAGTCAGGTATTAAAACCCTAAACGAAACCGTAACCTTTAACCGGTAAAACCCGACTGAAATTTAAACTTTAAACTCGAAATTTTAAACCGAAACTCTGTAAACCAAAATAGCCGTTTAGTAACCGTTTCATTTATAGGGGTTAATTTCGGTTTTTCATACATAAAAAAAAATTCATTTTAATTTTTGATTTTAATTTTCTTATGTTTAATTTTGAGTTTTTATTTGTGATAATCATGATAGAATTTTCATAGCACGTAATAAGAGAAAATAAAATAAATTTGTTAAATGAAATATTAAAATTGTTAAAATTGTAACTTGAATACATCAAACTGAAGAATATGTGAAAGAAATGTGTGAATAAAGCATGAAGAAAGTAATGCCTTTTTATTATTATTATTATTACATTATTAAGATAATTATATATTTGCAAACAAAATATTTTTTGTGAACCGAAACCATATTGGTTGATAACCGAAACATACAAAAACCGGTTCACCGTTACGAAACCTTTATTCAAAGATTTTGCGTAACCGATAACCGAAACCGTAACTGAAACCGATATTCGTTTCGGTTTTAGTCCCTGATTAAAATACTTTCTAATCGTTTCCCATTTTCTTTTCAGGCGGAGATCTATTCGATGCCATCACGCAGGTCACACGCTTCTCGGAGAGCCAATCTCGTATCATGATCCGCCATCTGGGCTCGGCCATGTCTTATCTACATTCCATGGGCATTGTCCACAGAGATATCAAGCCGGAAAATCTTCTCGTAAGCAACTGACATTAATTTGAACTGCAAATTTTAACTACAATTCCATATATCTCCGGCAGGTTGAACTTGACAAGCATGGGAATGTTGTGGAGCTGAAGCTAGCCGACTTTGGATTGGCCTGTGAGGTAACTGAACCACTGTACGCCGTCTGCGGCACACCCACCTATGTGGCGCCCGAAATACTGCTGGAAGTGGGCTACGGATTAAAGGTAACTTCATTACATTCATTCATTTAAACGGAAACTCTTTAACAATCTTAATCTTCTGCTGCAATAGATTGACGTTTGGGCTGCCGGCATCATTTTGTATATACTGCTCTGCGGATTTCCACCATTTGTGGCACCTGACAATCAACAGGAGCCGCTTTTTGATGCCATCATCTCGGGCGTTTATGAATTTCCAGATCCCTACTGGTCGGACATTGGGGAAGGTGTACGCGATCTAATCGCCAACATGCTGCAGTCGGATCCGGATGTCCGCTTCACCAGCGAGGATATACTAGATCATTTTTGGACAAGTGGACAGTGGGAAACGTTTTAAGCAACTGAGGACGACGAATCGTCGTATCGTGGCCGTGTTGTCGGGTGTTTGATCAATTGTTAAATGCACACACACACACATCCAACCACGATGTGCCGCTGGTAGTTTTTGTATTATGTAATTTAGCGCTATTCTATAGGCCTTAATTTATTATTTATACATATTAACACACACACACACACGTATATATATATACCTATTATAGTACTGTTTGTCGTTAAGCAAGGATAACAAACAACAACTATAACAAAATGAGTAGAACATAACAACGTGACTGGCAAACAAAGACGTTGCAAACAGTTTTCAGAAATTCCAATTTAGAAACCGTTTACGGTTTGCTACTTCATATTTTTAATTAACGCAGATATATATTTTTTAAAGGAAGGTACTTGCATACATCATATACATACATACATATATTTTATTGGTATTTTTAAAGAGTTTTTAATTAGTATTTTAATTGATTATAAATTATGAATAAAAAAATGCATGTTGTGTATATTTTCATAAACTGTTAATTATGTTTTCGGATAATTTTGCTTTGATTAAACGTATTTGTATGTTTTGCTAGCACTTGTAATGTAAACGATAAAACGCGATATAAAGAAAAACGTAAAAACAATTAATAATTAAGCGCATTTATACAAACACCAATAATAAAAACTTTAGAAATAAATTCAAGTATACTTAACTTATTACTGAGGACTTGATGTCATATTCCTTTGGAAATAATAAAGGTTTTCTTCAAAAACTGCACATATTTGTTTTTATGCATTCAAAGTGGTTAAAATATCGCGGGTAATTTATCGATTAATCAACTACCAGTGTGCAGCAACGCATGAGATTTTGCGTATGGACGATAGTGCTGGGACCGATTTTAAATCGACTTTTTCTTTGGCGGAGCAAAAATCGATTTTGTTTTTCTAAAAATCTATTTTTTTTTTAATAGACCAGTGCTGTGATTTTCACTGAATCAATATGAATAGAAGACCTTTTGGACCTCTTTGTTTTTGATTTTTAATTTTTATATTATCCTAACTAGATTTAGTTGAACATATACTCACAATATGAATTAAACGGGGTTAACTTAAATCGTTGAAATTTGAATTTATTTTAATTTGGTTATTATTTCCCTTTTTTGTGCTATTATTGATGAACAGTTAAATAACATAAAAAACTTCTAATGAATAATTAATAAAAAAATTAAGCTAAATTTAATAAAATCGTTAAGTCCCAGCTCTAATGGCTCTAATAGAAACAGCTGTTGACTGCGAAATACGGTCACACTGTCGAAAAGGTGTTTTGATAAGACGCGAATGCAAATGAAAACGTAAAAATTTTATACAATGGCCGAGACTTTGCCAATTAACAGCGTAAGTTATAATTGTACTGATGATTTGATCAACTATTTGTCAACTGCATCTGTTTGTTTAGGACTCCGGCACTGATGAGGAGGAGGTGGCGGAGCCAAAGTTCAAATACCAGCGTATTGGCAACGATTTGAGGAACATACTCAACACGGATGTGGTCACCTGCAGTGCGGTGCATTCAAAGGTTTGTTGTTTGTTGGCTTGATACGAATTCGACTCTAAATACTTGCCATCTTCAAGTTTCTCATCTTTGGCACATTCCGAGGACGGGTCTATCTGCTGGATCACCAGGGCAACTCAGTGGAGTCCAATCTAAGCATTGGCGATCGTCATACGCATTCTGTGGCCGTCAACCACATCGATGTGGACCCAAAAGGCGAATATGTCGCCACATGTTCCGATGACGGTGGCGTGAGTCATTTGATTTATTTCATTTATTGAGGCTAGCCAGTGAATAATCGTATTGTAATTGCATTCGCAGGTCAACATTACGGGACTGTTTAGTTGTGAGAACAATCACAGTCTCAGTTACGGCAAGTTCATAAAAGCGGTTGCCTTGGATCCCGAAGTTAAATCCGGCGTGCGACGATTCATTGTGGGCAAGTTGCCGCTCTTAATGTCTACACATTTTTTTTACGTTTCGTTACGGTTTCGGTTATGTTCGCATTTAGGTTTTCGGTTATCGGTTTCGTAAAGGTGAATCGGTTTTTGTATGTTTCGGTTTTGAAATACCGGTATATCGGTTCAGAAAAATAATTTTTTGGCAAAAATATAATTTTATTAATAATGTAATCATAATAATTAAAGAAGCCTTACCTTTCTTAACGTTTCATTCACACATTTATTTCACATGTAAACTAGACGGCATATTTATTTTGATAACATTTAAAGTTAAATCTACTAATAATTTGAACCTACTTCTTGTACATTTTGGCATCAATAAAAAGGTCATTTCAATTCCGTTTGAATGTAAAAAAAAATCTTCAAACAATTCTAATAGTGACTGCAAAATTTTTTTTAGAAAATCTCATTGCTAATATTTTTTTTATAATTTTTTGAAAACTGCAAAAAATACCCTTTTTGTATGAAAAGAAAGAAAAATTAATTAAAAAAGTAAATTTTTTGCATTTTAACTATAAATGTTCTCAAAATAAATATGCCGTCTAATGAAGTTTGGTTCCATTTCAACAACTTTAATATTTCATTTAACAAATTTATTTTATCGGCGCTTAAAAAAATTTAAAATTGAACATAAGAAAATTAAAACCAAAAGTCAAAATTAAAAATAAAAAATATTTGTTTTTTTGATTTATTAAAAACCAAAATTGACCCTTATAAATAAACGGTTACTAAACGGTTATTTCGGTTTAAAAAGTTTCGGTCAAATAAAAATATTTTTTTTTTCGGTTAGGCGCTCAGTTACGGTTTTAATTTCTATCGGTTTTTACCGGTTACAGATTACGGTTTCGGTTAGGGTTTTAATCCCTGACAACAATATTTTATGCTACTTTCACAATCATTTTTAGGCGACGACAAACTCACATTGTATGAGCGAAATTTGCTGCAGAGACTGAAGCCAACTGAATTGTGTGCGGTGGAGGGAAGCGTGCTGTCCATTTGCTGGCAGGGCAACTTTGTGGCCTGGGCGAGTCACTTGGGAGTGCGCGTGTATGATCTGAGCGAGAAGTGTTCGCTGGGCCTTATGAAATGGGAGGTGCCGCCAGAGGCGCGTCTCGAAAACTTTCGCTGCCATCTACGTTGGTCCAATGCCACCACGCTGCTCATCGGCTGGGTGGATACAATCCGAATTTGCGTGATTCGCAAACGCAATGGCATCGAAGCCTCCTCTAGCAATTTACCCGGTTTCATTGTCGATCCAGGTGATTATCTTTAAAGAGACCTCTATATATTCTGTTCAACTAAATCAATGCTGTATTTTGCATTACAGTCTCAACATTTCAAACGACATTCAACATTTGCGGGCTGGCTCCGCTTGCCGTTAACCAATTGGTTGTGCTCGGATTTCGCAAGGAACGCAGTGCCGACAACAAGGCATTACGTCCGGTACTCTGTGTTATTGAGTACAAAATGAATACCTGCGAGGAAGTGTGCACAGACATTCTGTCGCTTCGCGGCTTCGAGGAGTATACCGTCAATCACTACAGTCTGGGCTGCATTATCGAGGAGAATCGTTACTTTATCGTCGCTCCCAAGGATATTGTGGTGGCCAGCCTTATTGAAACGAACGATCGCGTGGAATGGCTTATTAAGCACAAGTAAGTCGACTCTATTTTTATTCTTTGTGGAAATTTCAAATAAGAAAAACATTTAGATTATAAAAATACGGAAAAACTAGTTTGTTATTTAATAACAATTATTTATTAATATCAATTAAAAAAGCGTCAATTTTTTAACTAATTTCATATTACATTTAAATTTGTCTACTTTCTGCACATTATTGTTTATCTTCCAAATTTTATTTAATTATTATCCCTAATTAGACTTTTCCCAATTGATATTGTCAGTATTATTTGGCAAAATTCCTATGGGGAATCCTGCGATTCATTTATTAGATAAACAAGTGGATTTAATTAAAAACAAAACACGTCGTAAGATTAAATACTTTAAATTTAAATTAACTGCTTAATTCTAGCTAGATGAATTGCTGCCATAGGAGCAATTTATAGTATAATGATTCTACCAGAGTATATGAAGCTTCGGCACATCGAAGATATTGCATACTTAAATTCTATCTTTGGTTTTGGCAACTATTAAATCTGTCAATTTTTATCAACTAAGCAACGATGCTGTCACAGCATTTGTCCGCTGGCTTGGACCAGTCGTAGTAGTAGGAGACAAAGAGCCTTTGGCCGGGCTGTTCGTGGGTGCAAAACTTTCCGGTGTAGAGATCTTGCATTAGCTGTGGATTACGCTTGTGCAGCACCAGATGATACGGACGGCATTTGGAGGGCATGTATGCGGTATCAAAGCGTGCATCGTGCCAGCGATAGACGTGACGTAGTGGCGCCAACCATGTGCCAAGTGAAGCATCTTCCGAGACATAGCTGGAGAGGAGTTGCGAGTTGTTGGCCACATGCTCGCATAGTTTGCGAGAGATGACATAGCCACCACCTAGGGCATAATTTATGTAGTTCTTGCTCAAAAAGTAATTGGATTCCCGCCAATGTCCTTTAGTTTTGATATTCGAACGTCCATTAAAGTAACCCCAATAGAGCTCTGGCAACGGATCGTGTGCATAATCCAATCTCCGGCGCAGCAGCTTGCGATCGTAGGAGACGAGCTCGTTGAGCAGATTGTCCAGTTTAACGTAGGTGTCGTCGTCCACTTTCATCAGATAGGAGAATTCGTAATGACGCGTAATTGTCTCCAGGGATTGCAGCAGTTTCTTTGTCAGATTGGAGTAGTCATCCAGCAACTGCGGCAACAGCAACAAATCATTGTGCTCCTTTTGCTCGTGCTCCAATTCAAGGCGCAGTGTAGAGCCCAATTGTTGTGTGCCGATGGCAAACAGATATTTCAACTTGATGTTGCGATGCACACGTGGCTGCTCCAATTGGGGCAACTGCTGCTGCCAGTTCTTAAATTGTTGCAGGCGACTTGCCTGCGACGCCACTGTTTCCATTTGTAAGTGGCCACCACTGTAACTGGGCAGGTAGACGTTCTCCTCGGGAAAGTACGTTTGCTTCAAGGGCTGACCCAGGCGCAGCCACGTCTCGCGCATTCCATCACGCTGCTCCACATTCGCCGGTGCACTGAACACAAGTACGACCAGGAATAGATCTGGATGGGGTTCCAGTTTTGGAACACCGCTTCGCTCTGCCGGGCATCTATCGGCCATGCTGAGAATGCGCGTAATGAAACTGCCGAAAAAGAAGGCGGTTATTGCTGTGAACAGCGTAACCAGATTGTTCAGTCTACGCATTTTAAATCGTTGCCTTTATTAACTAAATAACCGGAAGAGAAAAATACAAACTGTTTGCAGGTTGTGCAAACAGCTGTTGAAGCGATACTTTTGTTATGTTATTAATTTATCGATAATTTATGCAGACATCGACTAGTCGAACGTTTCACAATTAAAATCAATATAAATATATTCAAAATCTAAAGTTATCAAAGTAATAAAAATAATAGAGTATATTAAAAAGCAGGGGTTGCAAATAAGAGTTAAGTCGGAAAAAAATCAAGCATTAAAAAAATGACAGGGACATTGAAAAAAATTTAACAATTTTTATTTTTAAAATTATTTTTAAGTCTTATTTTAAATTTTTACGATACTCTCAAAGCAAAAATAAATAAAATCATAAAGAGATCGATTAATGATGATTATTGGAGAACAAATTTTTGGGTCTCCGCTAGTTTTTTTAATTGAATTTTAAAATTTTTAATGCAAATTGAGTTTTTGCATGGTTGCTTTGTGCATTTGGCATTTAAAATTTCAAAACTCAATTAAAAACAAACTAGCGGAGGATCCCTAAAAATTTGTTCACCAAAATGTATCATAAATCGCCCTCTTTTTGATTTTTTTTTTGAGAGTAGTGCCGCTACTAGACTGATACCTAAACCTCAAAAATAAAAGTTCTTTTTCAACTTTTATAATAATCAGGAAATAAATTTTATTTCAAAATTTTTTCATAAATCTTATAAAAGTTACGATCCCTGTTAAAAAGTAAATATATTTGTTTATTTGCAGCAAATTTGAGGTGGCCATGGAGATATCTTCACGTGAGGGCAGCCTGCCACGGCTCTCCGTAGCCAGGTATGAAATATATAAGCTGTAGCTTTTCCTGCTGATCTTTAATTATAAGAACACATAACTTGCAGATTATATATAAACCATTTGCTGAAGCTGAAAAAGTTCGAAGACGCTGCCAAGCTTTGTCTCCGCGAGCTGGGCAACAACCGAGACCTGTGGGAGGAGGAAGTCTTCAAGTTTGTGAGGTGTCAGCAATTGCGTTGCGTGAGCTCGTATTTGCCCACATCGGAGGATTGTCGACTGGATCCGCATGTCTATGAAATGGTGCTCTATGAGTTTCTGAAATTCGACGTAAACGGTTTCCTCAATCTGATCAAGGAGTGGCCTCCCCAGCTATACGATGGCTTGGCCGTGATTAACGCCATACACGACAACTTTCGCAAACAGCATGCCAATGAGCTGCTCGAATCCTTGGCATTGTTGTATTCCTACCAAGCCGACTATGAGAGTGCCTTGCGCATGTATTTGAAGTTAGTATTTGGCTCTTATTTATCGCTTCTGCAATGATTACTTAACTCTCCTCTTGTAGATTGCAGAATAAGGATGTCTTTGAGCTAATAAGACGCTTTGAGCTTTACGGTGTCATCTCCAAACTAATCATTCCACTCATTCAACTAGATCGCGAACGTGCCTTTAAAATATTATTGGATAAAAGTAAAATAAAACCCGAAGTCGTTGTCCATCAATTGGAACAAAATCAGGAATATCTCTACTGGGTAATTAAAAGCTCTGGTGTTATAGCTACCTCAAACGAATCCCGAAAAATACCAAGAATAAAATTTTAGGAATTTCCACTAAGACAAATATTCAGAGTACAAAAATTAGGAAATAAAAAAGAAATTGGAAAAACTATCTTTGGTTTTCCTGTCATTGGTTAAATTCTCTCCAATTGTAATATTAAAATTTTTAAAATACCTAATGAAAGAGCAAGATGAAAAACACATGAAGATTATTCAAATTAACGCTGGAGATAGGATTCCTAATTATTCGATTCCTAAGTTTGGATTTCTAAAATTTTTGCGAATATTCGTGTTCTAAGTAATATTTTTCGACATTCGTATAGAGAATCGGGGTTATATGTACATATATATTTTCGTTACTAAATCTCTTAGTTTCTTGCAGTACTTGGATGGTCTGGAGAAGACCGACAGTTACGGCGCATTCCATCAGAAACTCGTCGTACTCTATGCTAAATATAATCGATCGAAATTGTTGCCCTTTCTCCGACGCTCGAATGATTATGTTATGCAGGATGCGCTGGCAATTTGCAAACGTGAAGGATTTCATCCAGAAATGGTCTATTTACTGGGTCGCATGGGTAGCGTCGTGGAGGCTTTGAATATAATCATACATAGCGTAAGTAAACACAGAACTCAACGCATTTAACGATTTAACGCATTTACATTTCAGATAAAGGACATTGAAATGGCAATTGAGTTTTGCAAGGAACACAATGATGATGATCTGTGGAACAAGCTCATTGACGAGTCCACACAACAGCCTGAAATAGTTACCAAAGTTTTAGATGGAATAGTGGGTATGTGACGTTAATTAATTTAATTTAAATTAGTTCAATTATCTAAATAACATTTATTTTTTAGACTATGTCAATCCGGAGTTGGTGGTCAGCAAGATCAAGTTGGGTCAGAATATACCACATCTGCAAGAGTCTCTCGTCAAAATGCTATGGCACTACAATCTACAGGAGGAGGTCATGAAATTAGCGCACCAAATCCAATTGACCGATTACTTTGACACTCACGCTGAGGTTGTGACGATGCAGCGACGAGGACGCAATGTCTCCTATGATCAAGTGTGTCCCGCCTGCTTTCGTCCCTTGATCATAGTCGACAACTTGCCCCACACTGGCCTGACAATATTCAACTGCGGCCACATTTATCACGAAGCCTGCTTAGCTGATAGTCGCTGTGGCGAGTGCTTGGACTGGGACACTATTTTAGCGGAGAGTTAGACGACAGTAGACAAGTTGTCCCTCCACCTCCACGACAATTCATGAAAAAAAGTCTGAATGCAGTTTATTACCATATGTACGAGGGTATTATGAGTGCGCGAAAGTGGAAAATGTTGCTAATCGACGCAAGAACGCATCTCCTACACTACAAAACATATAAAAGTATATTCCGGATCAGTATCAACAGCCGCCAAAGCAATGTCTATAAGTTTTTCTGTTTTAAACTATGAGAGCTTTAATCACTAAATTCTTGGTACTTCCCCTGAAATTAAAAGCACTTTTTTATAGATATAACCCTGAACTTTGGTATCTCTAGACTGCAGCGTTCTTTCTTCTTTTTTAATCTTCATGCAATGTGTACATTTATATTGTTAAACTTAAGCTTTGCTTGTATATTTATTTATTTTTTATATGTAATAAAAATGCATCAACTAATTATCAATATATGCACGAAATTATTTGAGAATAGCAGTCCGCTGTATTATATTTAATGGTAAATTTGCAATTAAGAAGCATTTTTGTGGATTCTGAAAAATGGCTAAATTGTGCTGCTCCGACTTTCATTCAAACTTGATAGTTTATCGCTATCGAACAGAAATGGGTCTGCCAACTATCGATAACAGTCATCAAGTCTCGACAAAGTTATCGGTCGTATAATCTTATCGCAGAGCGATAAATAAAAACGCGTGCTTGTTTAATAGAAACTTAGAATAAATTATGCATGATATATTGGCAATTGTTTCTTATTACAATTGTTTCCGTGTTTATTTTTTCTTTCACCCCAATACAAACAGCAAACGGTAGTCAAATGCACTTAGGCCTCGGTCTCAGACTGAAGCTTAGCCACATAGGCGGCCTTGTGGGCAGCAACCTTGGCCTTGCGCTCCTCATTCGTGAGTTTCTTGGCGTTCCACCTCTTCTTAGCAGGGGCTGTCTTCTTGGGAGCAGCCTTCTTAGGAGTAGGATCCTTACGAATGGCCTGGTGGGCTTTCTTGTAGATGTCCTCAATCTGAAAGAGGGCAGAAAATGAGTTACATTAAAATAAATTATCTTAAACAAAATAGCTTTAAGCATGTGCAACCATAAACAGAAGGCTTAACTCATTAAGATGGAGTTGAACTACGAACACAGGTTGCTCAATATTTCTGTGGTCCACATTTCGCACAGCAAGCGTCGTGGGTTACAAAACGCAGCGGTAATTTTGAAAATGGACGTCTAAATTAAAATAAATTTAATAATGTGCAACCATAAACAGAAGGCTTAACTCATTAAGATGGAGTTGAACTACGAACACAGGTTGCTCAATATTTCTGTGGTCCACATTTGGCACTGCCAGCGTCGTGGGTTACAAAACGCAGCGGTAATTTTGAAAATGGACGTCTAAATAAAATACATATATATTACTAAATACTCACGTTATCAGCACGGATGCCCAACTTGATGTAACGGCTGAACTGGCGCTTGAAAGCCTCCTCATCCTCTTCCTCCAAGCTGCGCATATAATCGGCAACATGTTGACCGAAGATGTGAGCACGGTGCACATCAGCGTTGAAGCTCTTGGCCTCGGCAGAGTAGCCAGGGAAACGCTTGACGGAGTGGGGGATGTTCAGACCACCATCGACAGCACCCTTCATGACACCAAAGACACGGGCTCCGGTGGTGGTGCGAGCCAAACCAACATCCAAGTAGCAACGGAATGCACCTGGTCCATCATCGACGGGCTCCACGTTGAATTCCTCACCGGTGACCTCGGTGCAGCCAGCGTACAGCGAGTCCAAGCCCAACTTGTTCAGCAGACGGCGAGCGACGAGAAGGCCCGTGCAGTAGGCAGCAGAGTAGTTAGTCAAACCAACCTGTAATTGTTGTTGTTGTTACTTTTATCTGTTTGGGGGTATTGTAAATTAGCAACAACTTACCTGGATGCCATAGTTGGGGAGCTCGTGCGAGTAAGCAGAGCAGACAACGCGATCACCCTCGATACGAGCGTAAGCGATTTGGGCGGTGATGTCCTTGTTGGACAGACGCACAATCAAACGGTACTTGGGCGTGTTGTACTTGTTCTTGTCCTGGAAAGTCAGACGCTTTCTGGCATAGTAATCGGTTTTGCCCTCACGACGCCTGCGGAATTTAACCTGGTACCGCTTGAAGTACTGCTTGTTCTTGACTACCTTGACGAAACCCTGTAAAAACACACACACAAACACAAGTTAGCATTAGCTGTAAGCTCACTGCATGAAATCCACAAGCATTAATCTCTCAATTATTCATGCATCAGTGGCTGGTTTTGGCTAGTTTTATTACATTTCACTTCATAGCACTTTAATTGAGATGTTTGCTGTGTTATATTTTTGTTTTTGCTCACCATTTTTCACTTTTTTATGAAAATCAAACACCGACGTAAAATACGCGATGTCTTCACACGTAGGTGAAAAAGAAAAAGGAAGAAGCTGACAGGCCGCTTAGAAGCAGGGTCGTATTTTCTTGCTTTGACATTTCATGCACAGCCAACTTTGCGTTCGCATAAAAAAAAACGGCAGATGGCGCTTGGCTAGCCGGCTGGCGTTTAATGCGCGCGAAAACTATAATTCAAAAGGCAAGTAAATATTTTTAAAAAATTGTATTACGCAGTGTATTATACTTTAACAACAATGATTCTAAATGTATTTGGGCATTTTCTTCAAATTCCTCCGTGTTTTGAGAGCCATAAAATCGCTCAATGTCATGTTGCAATTTCTAAAAATAAACACAAAAGTTTAATTTAATATAATTAGTTAAATGTAGATCAGCGGAGGGCACGCAACGGGAGCCAGCGGCTGCTAACGAATTCAGATTTCGTGCCCACCGCTGATGTAAATAATACTTGCCATAACTTTAAATTGAATGGCTTCAACTGGTGGTAAATTCTCCTCAATTGGATCCACATTTAAAAACAAATGCTGCTTAACATGATAAATAGCCGCAACATCTTCACTTTGAAGTGTTAAAACACTTTGACTATCCTCTTCAACGGTCCCAAGAATTATCTTGCTGTCTACAAAATATAATTCCAGTTTTTTATCGTGACTTCTGCCACTGGCATTGCATATGTCTGCTATTTGCTCCAAGTTCAGATTACTAGGTTGCCTAATCCTTTGATGGATAATAGGCTGGTGACTTTTTCCGTTCGGCTTGGGTAACATATCAGTCGCATGTGGTTTATTGTACAAATTTAGAGAGCAAAGTTGTCCACTAAAAAGAGCTTTGTATGTTTCTCGATTTTCCTGCACCAAAGCAGGCAGCAAAACTGCATTGATTTGTGATTGCAACTCCAGGAATGCCACAAGATTCAACGTAAACTCGGGCAATCGCATGTTAGCAACCACTTTCAGTGGTATTACGATCCGACACTTGCGGCTCAAAAGCAAGTCCGTTGGCACACGGTGCACATGCGCGTCTTGCCCATGATAGACGAGTATTTGCCAGTGGCTGCTGTGCAGCAACAGATGGCTATTCTGCAACTTCAACTGCAAGATGGCATAAATGCCACAGCTATCCAGATCCACCTGTCTGGCTGTGTGCAGTAGAAGCACATCAACTCCGTAGACTGGCAGCTGTCGTCGAAACTCCAGTGTTGCCTCTAAGCCATTCTCCAGCCATGATTCATTGCGTGCCACGGCCACAAGTTGTTGCTTCTCGTGCTCCCGCTGTATGGCAGCCAATAGCTGAGCTGGCTGCTGTTCGTATTGCTCCAGAATCTGTGCATTGCCACGCAGACGCTCAATGGCCGCCGGTGTCAGATCACTCAGCTCACCGCCTCCATCTTCTGCAGCCGTCACTTCGTTTAAACTGAAGGCAATGCGATAGAATATGTTATTGTCGCTGAGGCAAACCAACTGCTCAATGTGTTGCACCCAAGTGCATGCTTGCATGCCGGGCACAGGCTTGACACAACGCTGCACCTGACAATCATCCAGCTGGACATCGTATTGGAATCTCAGACGCACCAGTTGCTCACCATCCGTATAGTAAAAGTCGCCATTGTCGCTGCTGGCATCATAGTCCAACCATTCGGCACCTGTGTAGTGCATCTGGCGTTGCTTAATGCCCAGTAGTTGGGACATGTACCAAATGTCCACACTGCCGCAGCTAAGATACACCAGGCATAGATTCTGTGCGGGCAGTAAGCGCATTAAATTAACAGATGTTGCATAGACACACAGAAGCTCAATATTGTACGCCTGCTCCGACTCCGACTCTCCAGCATCCCTATCCTGTGGGATTAGCACAAATACGTGACCAGCGATGCTGAAAATATGCAGCTGCTTATCCTTGATGGCTGCACTGCCAAATAAGCACTGCATGAACTTCTCGTGCTGCTGGGACACGGTGACAGTCAACAGGGTGTAGTCATCATTCAGCCAGTCGCATTGGAATATGTTCTGCTCGTCGTAGGTAATGTCGTAGCTATGCTGCAATGTGCTCTCTCCCTTGCCCAAGCTGGGTAAATCCACAAAGACCTGCAGCAGCAACTGTTGCGTCTCCACGCTGTGCAGTATCACACTGAATCCCTCAGGGGAGCGGGCAAATGCACGCACACCTTTCAGCCAGGAGATATTGTGCAGCGATTTAATCGATCCAAAGCAATGAACTCTCCCATCGGACATTACCAGCAGTGTGTTGTACTCCAGCATGTGAATGCTGCGCAACTCACTGCTATTGGGCAGTGGAATGCGCACTTTCGTCATTTCCGTTCGATTCGTTTTTTTGGACTTTTTAAAACGATAGTTGATCAAATAATATTCATTCCAGGTGACGAAAACGGATTTAGTTTTGTTGTTGCTCGACGATGAGTGGCTTATTAGACCACATGGCTGGAACAATGTATCATCTTCAATGGACCAAAGGGCATCCTCTTCTTCCACTGTCGCTTGATCATCTAATTCTTCGATTTTCATCATTTTCCCAAAAGAACAAAAAAACAATTTTTAAAAACTATGTACGAAAAACAGCTGATAGCTGCCAATGTGACCATAGTCTAAAATATAAAAATACCAAAAAAAAAACCTTTTTTTTGCAATAGATGGGAAATTGGCACTATCAGTTATCGATAATTATCAGCGGTTGGTTCGTAACGACTTTGATATTTCTTAAGAAAAGACAAAAAATAAACAAAACAAAGCTGAAAACAATAATGGCGTTGCTTATGCGCCTGTCTCGACGCACATACTCAACTAAGCTGAAAGATCATCAGGCAGCATTGATGGCGCGCAGTTTGCCAAAGCGTGAGGTGCTGCCGGGAGTGCAGGACATAATTGTTGTTGCCTCTGGCAAAGGAGGCGTGGGCAAAAGTACCATAGCAGGTAAGTAGTTAATAGAAGGAATACACGGTATATTCATGAAAAACACCACACATTTGTTGCAGCAAACTTTGCCTGCAGCCTGGCCAAATTGGGAGCGAGAGTTGGTTTGCTGGATGGTGATATATTCGGTCCAAGCATACCACTTTTGATGAACGTGCACAGTGAGCCGCTCATAAATGAAAAGAATCTAATTATCCCGCCACAAAACTATAATGTCAAGTGCCTGTCTATGGGCATGTTAACGCCACCGGATGGTGCCATCATTTGGCGCGGGCCACTGGTTATGTCGGCCATACAGCGTTTGCTCAAGGGTGCCGAGTGGAGTCCATTGGATGTACTGGTTATTGATACACCGCCCGGCACTGGCGATGTCCATCTATCACTGACACAACATGCACCGATCTCGGGCGTAGTTCTGGTCACCACACCACACAAAGCCGCTGTGGACGTCACGATTCGAGGCGCTGAAATGTACCACAAGCTGAAGGTGCCAATCTTTGGATTGGTCGAGAATATGCGCTACTCTATCTGCGATAATTGCAAGGAACGAACCGAGTTCTTCAAGGGGCAAACTGAATTGTCGAACAAGTTGCCAGAGGCAATCATATCATTACCACTGGAATCCCACATTGCCGAGTGCGGCGAGTCTGGCGTGCCCGTTGTGATTAAATACCCAAACTCCGAGTATGCAAAGCTGTTCAGTCAGCTAGCTCGTCGTATCTGGGGAATATTGGAAGAGAAGAACCGGACAAGTGACTCATCTAAATAGAACAAACCTAGATAGCTATTAGTGGAGATTGATTCTCCATTTTTGCCTTGGTTATTAAATTTATAAGACTAGGATTCAAAAAGCCAAATGAAATATAATTTATATTAATGTACATAGGATTTTGAGAAATAAACTCAAAGTAAAACAAAATGTTATGTACTTTAATGCTAATGATTTATTTGCGCTTCTTTAGTTTCTTCATCTTTTTCATGGCTTTCCGGTGTGCATACTTGTCGGTGCGTTGAATCACCTCTTTGTACTTTCGTTTGTTAAACTTCTGGAAGGCCTCATCTGCCAACAGCTCATCCACCAGAGACTTTTTGGTCTTGCGCGTGTGACGCTCGCTGTAATGATCCAGCGGCGAATGCTGAACTGTGCCAATTTGGAAGTACTTGGGCAGCACCTTGAGGTCATTCTTTTTGTAGAAATGCTTGGGATCCAGCACAGAACGCATTTGTATAATCTTCAGCTCATTGCGCATCTCATCAGTGATTTCCGTTGCTGGTAAATCGAACCAACCGCTGCCCTTTGTCTTTGCGCGCTCCGCCTGTAAGTGAATAATTAAATGGATTAAATAGGGAATAAATCTTTCCTGATGGAGCAGCATGAACATGCAGTCAGATTACTAAAGAGGTCGTCAATGTGGCATCAACACATGCCTCGGTAACTGCTGTGTTTTTGGGCGACAATAGCACAAAGTGTTTCATTGTTTAGAGGATTGTTCGCCCACGCCTAAATTATATGTCTTGTGCTCGCGACAAACAACAGTCTAGCGTTAAGTGGCATTAATGTTCCGTCGGCCTTACAGCAACCGTCACATGCTCCGAGACGGCCGCTAAGATTACAACGGATGAAACGTGTGGTGTGCCATTGCCTGTGAGTGAGTCTCTTGTCACAGCAGTCACCTCAAGCAGCATGTGTGTGCACTTGCCACGCCCTTGGCGCAGCTTCGGTTGTCGAATATGTCATCATACATAGATAATAGACAAGGCTGAACAATAAACATTGTGAGCAACTTACTCTATTCAATATGGGCTGCTTCCGTCTGGCTACGGTTGGCAATGCTTTCAGCTGCTCAAATCCAGGCACTCGTTTCGTTTTTTGCATATCCACCTCGACATTCGCCTTTCGCTCTTTCATATTCTCGCTGGGATCAATTTGCAGATCTGTAATGCGTTGACGTTTTGCCAGCTTGTGTGTGCTAGAATTCTGTGCAGCCTCGTTAACCTTCTCCGTCAGTTCAGTCAGTTGCAAGGCGACTTGGGATGGCGGCTTTAACGTAGTTTCTTGAGCAGATGATTTAACCACTTTTCTCATATCCTTGCCATTCACCTTGACTCCAAACAATTCCATTTCTCCCGCTTCTTCATCGTCCTCGTCTTCACTGCCCTCATTATCATTGCCCAGCAACCGATCTTTGGAAGCCGCGTTGTATAGAGCGGCAGACGACTGTACACCTTCTGCAGCATTTAGTTGCTGGTCGCCAGAAGAGTCAAACATAAATAACGAAGCCATTCTTTATGTTTTAATTTACACAAAAGCTAAAAACGCGCAACGCATGTGGCTTCGATTGTTATGTAGCTGGCTCGCTGTGACTGCCAAGTAGGTATGTTACGATACGGTATCGATAGCAAAACGTCTGAACAACTAAACTAGTTCAATCAAACTTTTCCTGAACGACCAGATCAACATCGATTCCGGCTCACAATTTAAATATGGAACTTATATTTGTTCATTTAGCAATAGTTGTGCAATAGATAATAATTTATTGAAACCATGATTTATAAGTTACACAAACTAAAGGTGATCATTTGAATGAATGCTGGGTGCTTCCCAAAATTACAGATAATAACACAAAAGGATACCACACTCACGGCTGCCACAATTGGCGTTTTTGCGCCAAAACTGGCTCTACTTTTTCCTGTTGGCGCAATGATTCTTATTTTTTCGATCTGGCTCTTCTTTTCATCAGTTCAGAATCAGCTATTTTCTATGGCTTTAGGTTGAAGTACATATTTATTTTTATTTGATGACATAATCACTACATTAAGATGAAATGTGTAATACCTTGGAAATATTTTTTTTGTTTTGGATCAATCATATATTTTTAAGTGGCAATTGCGACCCCACTTGTCTAGAACAGTGGCGCCACTCTTTGTTTTGCAAAACACAAATGCAAAACTTGAATAGCTAATATGGCAACACTGGCTAGCGCATTCGTTCGTTCATTTTAGTGTTGGGTATACATTGCTCATTTAGGTGAACATGTTCACTTGTTCTTTTTTTTTAGATGAGTCAACTCACTCAGATTGCTCACTTGTTCAGTTGCTCACTTGCTCAGTTCCTCACACATATTGCTTATTAGCTCAGTTGCTCACTAAGCCCCTCACCCAACTAATCGAAAATATCCTTCGTTGATTCCGATTCCGGTTGGACTTCCGACATCTTCGAAATGGCTTCATGCTTTGCTACACTATTTGATTAAGCGTCATTCTGAATTTAGATTTGACACTAATCCAACAATCTGTATTTTCAAAGAAAAAATCTACACAAAATGCCCCAAGATGTTTGAGAACAGAGAAAATTCGAGCAAAGTGCGCAATAGAACAACTGAGCAATAATGAGCAACTAAACAAGACTGAAAACTGAGCAAAAAAGAGCAACTGAGCAATAAAGAGCAATTTGGAAAGAACATGTTCGCTTGCTCACTTCAGGGAGCAACTCTTTTTTGTTCACTCACTCATGAGCAACCCAACACTAGTTCATTTGAATCACACGTGTTTTGATTTCAGCTGAGAACGTTGGCAAACAAGCTGCAAATATAAATTGAAATAAACGAATATAATGCCAGTTTTCTATAATACACAATTCTTAGAATATTGTTGTTGCAGTTTTATTTATAAGACGTAGATACCGATATCAATTCGACAATAAAACCTAAGCGAAGTTGGGTTTTGCTTATGTCGAACGCTAAATTGCGTTGTATTAGGAAATAGAGAAGAAGCTAAATTGAAACAATACTGAGTGCTCGCAATGTCGATATACAGCAGTAAAACGGGCACTACGTCCATATTGAAGTCCTTTAGCAGTGCGGATCGCGAACGTGCCAAGACAGCAGCTCTCAACAAGGTGCGCTTTTCAACGCCCAAAGAGAAGGGTATCGTCGAGTCGGTGCGTGTGGCAATAGAAGAACACAATTTCCATTTGATCAATGAATTTACATATTTCATACGCGAGGCTGATCTTTGTGTAAGTTGCCATCAAATAAATGCATACAATTTCACATTGAAAAATTTGATCAAATTCACAGGATGAAGAGGTAGTGACCATAATGAGAGATGCACGAAGAATAGTGCACAGCCTGACACCGGACTTTGCTGATCTTGTCGAAGCACTTTTGTCTCTCAACTGGAAGAGACGCAGCTTGGATGCCATTCAGGCCTACTCCGAATTCACAGTCGATGTTATGATTGCTCATAACGCGTATATACAGATTGGCATAACCAAGTTAATTTTGAACTGGATACCCAATGATCAGGAGTCTGCCGATTGGACCAATGGATCTCCCTCGGAACGAGTGCACGCTGATTTGGCAACTGTACACAGTTTACTCAATCGCATTCTGACTGCGGTGCCAATGGCTTTTGATGCGGTCATCGATACAATTGCAGCCAAGTTTCCCTATTTTAAGAAGCCAGCTCATGTCACCGCCGGCTATATACACAATGTGCTGTGGCTAATGGACTCCAAACCGGTATATGAGGAGCTGCTACTGCAGCTGGTTCTGCAAAAGTGAGTTATCCTTATAATTATCAATGAGAATTTCTGTAACCACTTCTTTGACTGTTTAGATTGCTTATACTGGACGTGAATGCGCCACGTGATGACATTGAAGAACTCAGAGAGGAAGTCGATGAGGATGAAGCAGATGCAATGTTTCAAATGGATGATATAAATACTGCACCTAAACAACCGCAAGCACTTGATCATCCCATTGGCCAAATGTTAGATATATGCATGCTAAAGCTTTTCAAGTTCCTCGACGATAAATGCCGTCCAGTGCTCAACTCCAATGATGAACAGCGTGTGGCAAAGAACCGATTTTTCAAGACCCTCATTCACATATTCGATGAGGTGCTTTTGCCAAGTCACAACACACATCATGTTCAGTTCGTGGTGTTTTACGTGTGCAGCATTCGTCCGGCATATGCGGAAGCCTTCCTCAGCTCCCTATGGCTGAAAGTGCAGAACCCAAACGTTTCCCCAATTCTACGTCATGTCTCTGTTAGCTACATAGCCAGTTTTCTGGCACGTGCCAAATTTGTGCCATTGAGGTGAGTTTATTGCAATTGGTTTGTATATTACCTCTTAAATTTCGATTAGAATTACTAATCAATTAATTTATTTTTGGAAATAGTTGTAGTTACTAGTTACATAATAGTTCATGATTACGATTACAAAAAATCAGAAATAATCTAAAATTATTACAAGTATTCAAAAATATTCAGTTATAATCAAAAATAAACCGACTACTTAAAAAGAGTGTTTTTGATTATTTCTGAATATTTCTGAATATTTTTGAATAATTGTAATAATTTTATTATATATACTCGAATATAATCGAAAACAATTAAAATATTCAAAAGTAATCCGACTATAATTGTAATAATTTAGGATTATTTCAGGTTATATGGAATCGTAATCATTAAATAATTGGGCAAAAACGAAAATAATCGTAATTTAATCATTAGTTCGACTTTTAAACAAGAATAATCTAATTACTTATGACTATGATTAATAATCATTACTTAAAAGATATAGTTTGTTTAATAATTTGGTGAATAAGCTAATTTATTTGATCAATTGCAGCACCATCACCTACTATCTCAAGGAGCTGAGTAACTGGGCCAACACCTACATAAACGATTCAGATGAGTTTAGCAGTAAAAGCTGTTCCCTTAAAGCCAACATGGTATTCTTCTCTGTCTGCCAGGCCATGTTCTATTTGATTGCGTTTCGTGCGCGCGATTTGACCATGAATGAAAAAAGTAAGAAACTTGCACATTTTAAAATGCAAAATAATTAAGAAATAATACAATAAGAACTTTTTAATGAGTTATTTCTTAAATTTTCTGTTGTAAATGTTTTATTTAAGTTTCATGTATTTTCCTTACATTTTTCATCTTTAGATTTAACACTGTTGAACAGCCTGCAGTTGTCCCGATTGGCCATGTGCCATTTTAATCCACTACGTTATTGTCTGCCGCCAGTGGCCACCGCATTTGCAGGAGTCACACGTACTTATCAGTTGGCGTATTGTCACACTGTGCTGGAGCGCAATGCCCGACGCAAGCTGGCGACCATCTATGGCCATGAGAAGCTGATGCCCGAAGAAACGCTTGATACCTTCTTTCCATTTGATCCCTACATTCTGCCACTGTAAGTCTGCACACAACCCAACCCAAAATAGCTTTGACTTCATTTCACTTTTACTTTATTCTTGCAGATCGGGCAAATACATTGAGGCCAACTATTTAGTTTACAAGGTGCATGAGATGGACGAGTCGGCGGAGTGCGTGGCAACTGAAACTATGCGTCGCAAGCGAGGTGATTCCGAAATGGTTGAGGAGGATGACTTCATTCTGGCCGACAAGCGACAGAAGCTAAGCGAATTGTCCAAAAGTCAGTTGTTTGATAAACAGTTTTACTACGGAACCTCGCCGGGATTTAATCAGCAGTAATTGGAAACTTTGGGGCATAGTTGTAATAGTATTGATATATTTATATAAAAATATAGACATTTATATTGCTGAATTGGAAATTCACATAATGAGTGTATTGGACGTGTCCGTTTTATGCCGCTCGCCACGCATGTGCTCCAGTCTATGGCCCGAAGTGCGAAACGTTGCACCGCAAACTTCACAGGTAAATGGCTTTTCCCCGGTGTGCAGGCGCAGGTGCAACTGGAGCGCTGCTTTGGAGGCATAGGACTTGCCACACACTTGGCAGTTGATTGGATTACGTTGCGATTGATGGGTCTGCAGGTGCCTGGATAACGTGGACTTTAACGTGAAACGCTTTTGGCACACTTGGCATAAGTGTAGCTTGAGCTTGGAGTGCGTCAATAGGTGACGTCTTAGATCGCTGGGCTTTTGAAATTGTTTGCCACATTGGTGACAGTTGTGGTGTGTCGTGTGCTCCGGCTGGACATTTAACAAACGCCTCAAATGTGTCACCATGTGAGTCCGACAGTTGAACTTGCGATTGAACTGCTTTTCGCAGTAAACGCACTTAAAGATGCGGCGGGAGACAACGGGCTGTGGCAACAGTTGGACGAGTTTTGTGACCTGCGGATCCGTTTCCAGCCTCTGTTGTGCATCCGAATGATGACCGTTGTGTTCCTCGGTCAAGTGCTTGTGCAGTCGACTTTTGGAAGCATAGCTGGCATTACAGTGGCTGCAAATATGTTTCAACGGAGTGGCATGTTGACGCTTCTGGTGTTCATTCAATTTGGATTTGGTGGCGAACGATTTGAGGCAAATACTGCAAGGATAGGGTTTCTCCTTCGTGTGCGATCGCCGGTGTCTGGCGAGGAGCAGTTTTAAGACGCAAATTTTTAGAAACAAATTTAAAAATAAAAAAGAAAATGTTCTTTGAATTTAATAATTAAATCAAAAAACATTTTTATATTATCATAGTTGTTTTGATATGGTTACTTATGATTTTAAAATAAAAATCGAAAATAATAAAAAAGTGTATCTGATCTAAATTATTTTATTTTAACTCCCTTGTATCGGTATCAACCAATTCCTGTTGGTAAGCGTACTTGAAACTGTTACCGATTCCTCATTATATATCTAAATACAGTCACTCAATAAAGTTTGTATGCGACCTAACTTCGTAAAATTTTTTTGAAACAATAAAGTTTTGATGAAGGCATCTTAAATTAATCTTCTATTCACTTAAATCCCGTTTAAATGCTACAAAAATTTCTTAACCCATTAAGTATCAATTGAAAATGTAGAATTTTTGTAAGTCTATTTTATCAACTTTTATGCTCGAATTTTAAAATATTTTGATGCAAGAAAATTCTCCAAAGAAGTCTAAGAGTGACTGCAGAATACAATTTTCAAAAATCTCTGCTAGTATTTTTTATAATTTTTTGAAAATAGCTAAAAGCTATAATTTTTTTTATGAAAAGGAGGAAAAAGGTTTTAAAATAGTCGTTTTTACCAATTTTAAAAAAAAAGTTACCTTATAAGATCGTATGTCTTGCTAAACTCCTTGGCACAGTATTCACAAACATAGAAGCATCTGCTGTTCGCCTTCCGCCGTATTGACTGCGTGGGCAGCACATGGAGTTCATTGTTTGGGTTGAGTGTATTCCTCAGTTGCACCATTTGACACGGCGGCTGCTCCTCAAGTGTTGCCTGTGCCTGAGCACTTGTAATGGGCACATCTATGGCATTGTGTCCTGCTTGCAATTGCTTTAAGGCATTCAGAGCATGTTGCGCCACGTTGGAAGTATCACAATCCACGGGCAACGTGTGTTTGGCCCGCAGATGGCGCTGCAGTGAACTTGCCTGTGAGAAACGACTGGTGCATTTCCCACACTGCAAAGATTTCTTGTTATTGTCTTGGCAAATTAAAAAATATTGCATTTTTTGTGTTTCCAAGAATATATTTGTTTTGCAGGGACTGTAGACTACAATCTGTACTCATTATAAGTGTTATAAAATTTTTTTGAAATAATGATTAATTTCAAGTTTTATATATTTGCTCACAAAATAATGATTAATATTAAGTTGTACTTTTCTTCTGAACCAATAATCATTATTTTTGAGGAAAAACTAAGACTTAAGGAATAACGAATATTTCAGGAGTTTAATTTTTTGCTCAAAAGAAAACTCAAGTTGTAGTTTCAACTTTTTCTTAGGCGATAAAAGCAAGAATGATAATAAGCCAAGATAATCTATAATAATAATACATTTAAAAAACAAAATTCTTGTGATGAGCATCAAATTAAGCCTTAATAAATTAATGATCATTGCTTAAGTTTTTTTTTTTGCTCAAAAATAAAACTTAAAATTAATCATTATTTTGTGAGCAAATCTATAAAACTTAATTTTAGTCTATTTTCCGCTGTCTCAAAGTTATTATAAGTGAATGATTTTTTGATTATAAAAAAAACAAATAATCATTATTTGCAGTCCCTGTTTTTTTCGCTAAATCAAATGTGAATTTTTCTTTTGTCAAAGCATTAACACGACATACTGTACTGTACAGCTTGGCTGCAACTTACTGCAAATGGTTTTTCCTCAGTGTGCACAACTTGATGGCGCTGCAGAAGCGAGGGCTTTGAAAAACACTTGCCACAACTTGCACAGCTTTTGGAGCTCTTTATCATTGTACTGTCTTGCATTTTTCATTTAGAATTGTAATTTTTTCAGCAAATTGTACGCTGTCAAACAGCCGGTAAGAAGAAGCATGAAAATTACAGCTGTTTCATTTTTTTTTTTGCTGCTTCTTTCAACCGGTGTCCGTTCCCCGCCTGATTAAAAAATACACAACCAAATAACTGTTTTTGTTTTTTTTTAGCAATCATATAGAAAATCAATTCTATTTGAATCTTAGCTTAGAATCAACCAATCTACACAAATTGTAAACAAACACATCCGTTTTCCTTCGTTTGTATTTAGGCAACGAACTCGTATGGAATTGGCGCCAGGGCGATGGGTTCCTCCAACTTCTTGACGAAATGCGCCTTCTTTGGCTGCTCGGGCTGACGCTTCAGGTTGACCCACTTGCCGTGCTCCTTGGCATCCTTGAGCAGACGCTCGTTCTCCTTGACGCGACGCAGGAAATCCTCGCGGCACTTGGAGTGATGGACATGCTCGATGCGCACGTTGATGCGCTTGGCTAGAACCTTGCCGCGCACACGTTTGTTTACAATGACACCAACGGCGTGTTGTGTGACGTTGAAGATGCGGCCAGTCTTGCCGTGGTAGGCCTTATAGGGCATACCCTTCTGAACAGCACCGTGTCCCTTGATGTCAACAATGTCGCCGTTCTTGAAGACGCGCATGTATGTGGACAGTGGAATGACACCATGCTTGCGGAAGGGGCGAGAGAACATGTCTCTGGTGCCGCGACGGTAACCCTTTGAGTTGGTCATTTTGTTGGCTGTGGTTCCCTGCAATAAACAAACACTTTTAACAACATTTTACACAAACATATGTGCACGGCACACGCGAACGCATTTTGACGTGCATTTCAATTGCAATTTATTGGATTTTATTCCAATTTGAACAAAATATTCGCTAACCTTTTACGTATCGACGTCCACGCGGTCGTGAAGATGGGGAAAGAAAGAAAGATGGCTACCTGCGTGGCGTTGCCACACTCATTACGATTTGACGTATTTGCAGGGTTGCCTTTCGCAATACGGTAAGTTTCGTATCCCTGGAAAAGAGTTGTATTTTTCAATTAATTGAGCGGTTAATTTTACAACATTTAAAATGATGTCAAATTGTATTGCTCACAATAATTGCGATTGAGGGAGAACGCTGTTTAAGTATTTCATTTTATTAAGTTAAAAAAGTTTTACAAATTCAACAGAAAACTAATTAATATTAAATTTTTGCTTAAGTTTGAGCACTTTGGTACGCACACACATAATAGTAAATGTCATTTAAATATCTCGTTACATATAATTTATATTTTAACTATCGCATATAAATGTATTATATAGGCATATATGTTTATATAACTTGTCCGTTTGTGTTCTATAGTTATAATTTCATCAGAAAAATTCTAAGAATGTGGCGTCATTTTGTTTTCAATTATTACATGATTGGAATATCAAAGCACAAAACTATTAAGTAAGTTTACGGGCATTTTCGTCAAATACATGATAGGTTACATATGTAAGTATATATAATATGTATATTTAGCTTATGCTTATGCATGTGGTACGTATATATAATAAATATTGTAAATAATTTCATAAATATATAATATATATATGTAACTCATATAAGCAAGTGTATACCAAATATATAAACAGCACATACACTTTGACTTGCACAAATCGATATAAACATAAAATTTAACATTAAGTGTTGCCATTATATTAATTAATAATTTAATTTAGTAGATTATACTTGTCTCGTTTCGTTTCGTTTGGTTGGTTGATTGGTTTTTCTTTTTTTTCTTCATTACTTTGCGTCACGTTATTATTATTATTATGTATGTATGTATTATATATTTTTTTTTGTAGGTATGTATATTATTGGCTGTTGTTTTTTGGATTTCACAAATCCTACTACAAAAGCAGTCTCTCAAACTAGTCCACAGCTTCTCAATGTCCTGGTCATGCTACAAAATCCTTTCGTTGTCCAATGTGTTTTTTTTTTTAACATTTTGCAAATCTATTATCTAGTCGGATTAAGCTGACTCCTTCTTGTTGTGCCCATTTTCCAGCGGTCTTTTTGGCAAGCTAGAACAATTCCAGTTGTTATCATCAATGGGCAGTGTCGCGGATTGTTGTTGCAGCTTCTGCTCTAGACGAGTTTTGTACGTGTACAACGATTGCAGCGGCACATGCAGCAGCTCCACAATCTGAGTAAAATTTAGCTCTGCAATCAAACAACAATTGTTTAGTTAAATTCTTTAAATTTAATGTTTAGAGTACATACCATTTTCGGCTGTTATATAGCCATGTCGTATCAAGAAATCAATAACCACTGGCGCCGATGTCGTCTTGAATTCTGGAGTAAAGACTCGCTCCACACACTCGTCGGCTGGCAGAAGCTCAAAGGCTTGCACCTCGCCATCGGCATTGTGTGGTATAAAGTCCACTGGTAGCTCCAAGTCAAACACATACTCTGTATTGGGGAACAGTCCCTGGTCGCTCTCAAAAAAGAACGAGACACAACCGGCTGAAACCAAATTCTTGACGAGATCACTTGGAATGGATGCCTCTTCGGCGGCCTCCTTAATGGCCGTCTCCATGATGCCATAGCCAACGGAAAGGCCACCACCCACCATGTTATCCCATTTGCCCGGCCAGGTCTCTTTGGTATTGGAGCGCTGTTGCAGCCAAATGCAAAGACCATGCTGCGGATGCCTCACATAGCCATTGATGTCCACACCATATTTGCGTACACCAAACAGCGGCGTCGCCGCACGCTCCATCTTCAGCAGACCATTGTGCTCGGACTTCACCTCGAAGTACTCATCCCGCCAGCCCTGCAGGGCCGAGAATGAACCATCGCTGCGCAGATCACGTAATACTTTCTCCAACCGTGCGGTACGCTCGTTGTAGTCACGGAATGCCGGATTCAATTCAACCAGTCCCTGTTAATGGTAAATGCTCTGAATGCATTGAAGATGATGTCATTTTTATTTGGCTATATCGTAGATTCTCACCTGCTTGGTGTGCTCACAGTCACGTATGCAGAACACTTCAGGATACTTGAGCAGCTGCTTGAATACATCCAATTTAATGAGGCCAACCTGCTGACCCTCAACCAGAAATGGACGTATGTCGCCCTTATGAAAGCCTGCGATACAATTAACGTTAATTAGTTTCAAGTGCAAATTTGAGGTATGGCCATAAAATAATAGTTATTTATAAATGTGCATTAAATTATAAATTACTTATTAATTTTTAATTTTATTATTTTTAATAATACAGATTTACCAAATTAATCATTTTTTTGGTAAATGACTAATGTTAATCGCAGGGATGAGATTAGATAATATAACTGTCTCAAGAAAGAAAGAAATAAGCTTTTATCATACTACTTTCTTATCTTCTTCACTTCCGTATGCTTGTTCAAATTTTGATGATTAATCTTTCCTCAAATAAGGCACATTATAAAAAACCATATGCAATTTTACTGTGCATATATATTCTCATAAACATTTCTTATTAGACTTATGTATATTATATATTATATTTATTTCAATACCCATACACATAAGAATTGAGAGATTTTTCTGAGGAACTCAACATTTTGATATGCAGACAAAACAGCGACTTTCTTATCGCCAGTCACATTAAAATTAATGATTCTTAGCCAAAATGTCATTATTTTTTGTCGAATTTTTAAGCAGTCTTTATAAGCATATAAAAAGCTTTGTTATTATTACTATTTCCCTCTATCGAAATATTAAAGTTCACTTTGCAGTTCAATTGGAAACACGTTCAAGCACTTTGATTAGATATTGTCAAAAATCTAATATGAATTGCAATTAGCTGACTTAAGTACTTTTGCTTGAAACGAATTCAATTGGTTTGTTGTTTACTTTTTAAGTTTATCAAACAAAGGAATTAATCATGTTTGAAGTAAAAGTTTTTTGTTTGGTGGTCAAGCCTTATCAGGCATAATTAATTAATTTGAACACTTTGAGAATAAATAAAGATACCTTTTCTATCTTTATGTTTTTAAGATGGTGGAAATTTTAGTAGTCATCTTCTTCTAATTTGCAAATTCAACTGAAATTATTTCCAGTAAGTTGTCAATGTATATAAGCTTATTAATCATCAATCAACATTCTTTTATATGCTTGTTTGGATTGAGGAGCTGATAATGAAATCGATAATGTAGGCGGTTCGTGTCGGTTCGCGAGATCGTTGTTGATTTTGGCCAACTCAATTATTGCATCACTTGAAAAACGCGAATGGATAGAAAACAACAAATCAGCGAACAAAACATAAACACAAAATTCCAATTCACTTCATGATTCAAAGCTAAACAACACTTGACAAAGTAGCTTATAAAGCAAAACAGAGACAATAAAACCCGTTTAAATTGTATTCTTCAACATAATATCCTACATATTGTGTACAGTGCCTCAAGTAGCTGATTTGACAAGAAATTAAAGAATAATAAATAAACATAGATATACTTTTTTACTTATTCTTAACTTATTAGAAATCTGTTCTTCTTGTTAAGTTTTATGACAAGTTAATTATTTTAGCCAACTTAGATACCCAATTTATGAGGGGTATTTCGAAAAGAAAATGACGAAATACACAAAACTCAGATTCGTATAAAGCAATATTGAAATAGTTGGGAAGCAAAACAAAAAACACGTCAAAGAGCAGAAAGCGCGCATGCCGCTTATCAGCGGAGATAGAGAGTGAAAGAGTGATAAATCGAGGTAGAGTGAGAAGAGACAGAAAGAGAGAGAGAGTGGCATTCTCATTAACTGAACATATGTGAATTTGTTTGCACTTAATTAAACCATAAACATATATCTCTATATTTATATGCATAAACATATATTCGAAAATATACTGTATATGTGTACATATATTCGTCTGTGTTTGTGAGATGTTTCAGCTGTTGCTGCATGTTGTTGTTGCTGTCGCTGTCGCGACAAAATGCCAAAAGCTGCCCTCAAGGTGATGCGATAAAAATCTTGTTACAACAGCAAACAAGTGACAAATAATTTGTAAATTGTGATGCAGCGTAAAGTTCTTAATTATTAGCAAATACTTATGTTTATGTGTGTAACCTTGATCTCTATCTTTTATATTTACAAACACACACACACACATACACATACAATCATATGCATATGTCAAAATGATCTTGCATAACAGTTGACTGTTTAGCAATGGATTTTTGTTTAATTGCCGTTAATGCAGAATGATTTGTGAATTGTAATGCGATAGTGCACAGCTGTTGAATTGCAGATTGTGGATTGTATGAGCAAGCAATTATTATTGTGAAATGCTCAACAATATGAAAGGTAAATAACCAAATAATTCGGTATCAAATTCCAAGCGCATCAGGTGAACTTATCGATCAAAGGTGGCACGGAATTACGAGTTGATCGATAACAGGCAATAAAACGAAGGACCTACGTCTGTCTGGTCATAAAAATAGCCAAAAAGGAAATTAATTTCAATGTCAATGCAGAGATGATTGGAAGCTGCGATACGAATGCGACATAGAAATAATGGCAATGGTAGCGACGTCAGCAGCAGCTACAAATAACAGCACCAGCAAACTGAACATACACACACACACAAACCCACTCTCACTCGCACTCACACCACACAAGTAAACAAACTAATCGATAATTCGCACTCTCTTGCTCTCGCTCTTTGCAGCAATTGCAGTAAACTTTGAGTGCTGCACCCATAACATTGGCGCCTTGGCCGCCCACAATATTAGTGTGTGTGTACACTGTATGTAGAGGGTCAGCAGCGGCCAAACCCATTTTCATGGCCAGCAGGCAATGGAGTCAAAACCCCCTCTCCCCACCCCAAAATAAAAGAAACAACAACAATAAGAAGAAAGGCTCTGCTGACGAATTAAGCTGCGTTACTCACCTGTCAAGTAAAAATTATTAAATGATCTCGCTTGTTCCAGCAGACGCGTGCTTTTCTGGGTTAACGGCATTTTGCTGAGGACGAATTGAGTACAGGCTCGGCCAGTCAAAGTAAATAAAAATACACTTTAAACGCCGGCTACCTTTGCTCCCACTCCACTTCTACTCCCACACCAACAACAACCAATTTAGCACACAAAGAATGTCGCAATTGTTATTTGTTTTTTTTCGGGGCTGTTTTCCTTGTTAGTGACTCTCTTTGTTTGCTGGCCACACAACTTGCTTATTATTAATTTTCTCTATTGTAATTAGGGATATATATGGACAACCAACGATAAAACCACCAACCATCAAAACACAACCGCACGCAACGAAAACCACAGCCGTAGTGCTGCAAAATATGCATAAAGCAGGGTATCCACAGTATAATTTTCTTGTCGAACGTGTTGTGTTCGACAAAAGTTCGCATGTGAACACTGCTGCCACTTAAAAATATCTGATTGAGCCAAAATCAAACAAAGAATGAGCCAAATTGACGAAAAAAGAGCCAAAAATTTTGTTTTGTAGTTCGTGTTATTTTTGCATTTAATTAAATAAAAAATATTTCGTTCAAAAACTCTTAAAACAATAAAACATATTTCCAAAGTATTTCACATTTTCATGTTAATGTAGTGATTATGTTATCAAATAAAAATAAATATGTTCTTCAATCCTACAGCTACACAAATCCAAATCGATGCCATTGAGCCAACAGGAAAAAACAAAGCCAGGTTTGTTGCAAAAACACTAAATGTGTGAAACTGAATTGTGTTCGACGAACACGTTTGACAAACAAATTCTACTGCTTAAAGTTCGATAACGATTGGCACTCTGTTCAAGTGTTGCAAAACAAGCATCAACAGCTGATTATAAAACAGCTGTTTGGTAATTCTTCCATACTGGTTTACAAAATTGGTGACCAAGTGTTGTAAAACATATGTATGTAGTGTGTTTAACAACACACGTGGGGAACAAATGTCACGCTGACAAGAGAACAAAGATAGAAAAAGTTAGAAACATAAGCAGAGCACGGGAATCGCATTCGTTTCCCATTTGTGTTGTGAGCTTCAAATAATTTGGCAGCTGATTGGCCGTAAATTAGTAACCTACCTTTGCAAGGCACGCGAATAAATTCCAAAATGAGCGACGACTACTTAAGGAAACCATTTTCATTAGCGCCCGCACCAGCCGGTAAGCAACACACACACACCACAAAAATTTCCCATACATGCATTACGCAATGTGACTTTCGGTTACATGAAATGTTTGTTGAATGAGAATTCGTGTTGAATAAATTGTTTTTGGCATTTGCTTGCAGTAGATGATCCACAGACAACAGCATCAGGAAACTACACACCTGCCACGAGCACATTCAGCAACACTCCGGTCTCGCCATACCTCAACTATGATTCACGTTTCCTGCGGCAAGCGCAACCCGAGTTCATATTCCCCGAGGGCGCCAACAAGCAGCGAGGACGTTTCGAGTTGGCCTTCTCACAGATTGGCACATCTGTGATGATTGGTGGTGGCATTGGTGGCCTGGCGGGCGTTTACAATGGCTTTAAAGTTACTAATGCGCTAAATCAGACGGGGAAGCTGCGTCGCACTCAGTAAGTACTCAAAAGACCAAAACAGAGGCTATAAAGGTGCATTTACACTAGTTGACACGCTGGTCAATTTCATCTCAGTACGCTGAAATTTTTGAAGGCAACTTAGTCAACTCTAGTGTAAACGGTGGTCAACTCTAAGCAGAAGTGCGTTGACCTGGTAAAAAGCAATGCCTACTTAGATCTTAGATAAGATTGAGACTCAGGGAGTAATATAGTTTTGTCCAAAAATGTGAAACCCTTAAACCATAAAGAACGACGCGCGTGAGTGTCTTAAAATATATCTCAACCAATCTGTGATTGTGTATTGGATATTGTCCGATGCATCTTGAACAATAACTAAGCAAATCCGCTCTTTATACACCTTTCTTGTTAGATAATTATATTTACAAATGCTCGTCTTAATTACAGGTTGATAAATCACGTCATGAAACAGGGTTCCGGTACGGCGAATACCTTGGGTACGTTGGCTGTGCTGTATTCGGCGTGTGGAGTGTTGCTGCAGTATGCTCGTGACCAAGATGATAATGTAAATACTGTTATAGCTGGCACGGCAACTGGACTGCTATACAAATCAACAGGTAAGCGAAAGCTTTCACAAATTAGACATTTTGCATTAATTGGAATCCATTTTTTAGCTGGCCTGCGAAAATGTGCCCTGGGTGGCGCCATTGGATTGGGCATCTCGTCGCTCTATTGCTTATACCTGCTGGCGCAAGAGAGCAACAACACAAACTCCTCAAGTCCTAAATTCCTGTAGGTGAGACGGCGGCCTAGATTTAAAAAAAAAAACAAAAACCATCAAATCACTAGCTGCCCATCGTACGTGGCCAATGAATGGCTGATATATCTCTACACACGCTGTGTAGCTGTCGTTTCGATGCGCTTAACCGTCAAATATATAGTTTTGTTTTATATTATAAATACATATATATTTAGATTAATCTGGACACTAAGAATTTCTTTTTAGTTAAACAGTACTGTTCATTAGGCACGCACACCAAAATTCTTGAATGAAAAATCAAGTTGTATGCTTTAAATGCAACTTGCCATCAAAATAAATAGTTTATTGTAAAGAACGGTCCACTATTACACTGTACTACACCACACGACATACTTTTTTTTTTAATAATCGATGCCATCGGAATTGTCGCCAGTTAGCGTCAACACCTTGACAACCTTATCCTCGTCCATCTCATTGTTGGTAGGCGCCTCACAGTTGGTGTCCTCCGTTGAGCACGTATGACAATGGCAATTGATTGCCTCCATGTAGTTGTACTTGCGTATGTTATCCTTGGCATCCGGATGACAGTTTTTCAGTATGGCCACCGTTGGCTGTCGCTGCGCATGCACGCAAACTGGATGAAAGGATCGTTTGTATGGAAATTTCCAGTCTGAAATTTCGCTAGAGTCACAACGGCCCCAACAGCTCCAGACACTCACATTATCCCAGCACTCGCGTCCCTGATAATCGGATTGGGTGACTCTATAAGTGTACAAACGACGATGGCAGCCAAGTGGAGCAACTGTTGGACCACTGTTAACCGGCTGCAGATCCAACAACTGTGCGCTGACCACATGCAACAGCCACGAAATTATCAACAGCAAACGCAGCCTGTGTCAAACCAACAAAATTGCAAATTAATCAAATTCATTTTTAAATCTGTTTGCTTGAATACTAACGTCACTGCGCCCATTGCGATTTATAGACTTGTTATCTGTGTCGTTTCTTTTTTTAATTAGTGAATGCTGCATCCGTAGCAGTCGAATGCTCTGTGTTGACTACTTTGGATTTTCCCTTTTTATATATAGTCGAGTCTGCTCCTTGACTTCTTGGCGTCTGCGCACAGCTTCAATTTTAAATTTGTCTTCAAGTAAACAATTTACAATTGTCTTAATTGGGATTTGCATATTAAATGCGCGAGCAATTTGAATTCAAATTTATTAATCATCTTTTTAGGGCTCATTTAAGACAAGCGTCAAAAGGATAATAATAGAAAAAATTCATTTATTTGCAAGTCAATTGCATTTTTATTGTGTATGCGGCACAGAATTTACAATTTGAATTTATAATTTATGCCAACGAATTTTGAATTCAGATAATTTTCTAACATTTAGTTTTAAAATACTTTTGATTTTTAAGCTATGCAAAATTATGATCTTAATATAGTTTTAAAATATCTTCAACATTGATTTAGTTCTGCGAGGGTTATTTGTATAGGGGAAATTCTTTATTTGGTAATTTGTATCTAGCAACATTGTTGCGCCTCAAACTATGCAATAGCTAAAGATGTAAAATGCAGAGAAATTTACAATTGGAATTTGAAATCGAGAATTCGATCTTAAAATATTTAAGTACAACACTAATTTAGTTTTACTAGCTAAATTTGGCTAAAGGAAATTTGTTTTGTCTAATTGGGTTCTAGCAACATTGTTGCAATAATTGAGGATCTAAAATGGGAGATACATATTTATGCAACAATGTTGCGCCACAAAGTGCTCAACAATTGATGATTAAAAAGATGAAAATACAAAATTCAGTTAATACTATGAATATTCTGAATTTTTTTTTATTGTGTATGCTGCAAAGAATTTAGTTAATACTACGGAAATTTGGATAACGGAATTTAGCTTTAGAAAATTGCCAAAAAATAAATTGATGAGAATCTAGTGCAAGAATTTAAACATGTTGCCGAGTGGAATTTGTGTGCGTTATCGAAAAGCAAAAATAAAAAAAAAACGGTTTCTATGGACGTGGTTGGGACGTGCTAAATGTTTTTAGCACCGGAATACCTTTATTCCACGCTTACGCTTCCTCTTACGGGTGAATGAATGTGAATGTCGCCAATTGGAATATTGGATAACTGATGGACGTGGTCGATGGTAGGTGCGGGGGGAGTGGATCAGTCAATTCCGGTAGGGATGATTGCGTCTTTTAGGAGCGACGACGGATTTCATGATGCGAACCATAGCGCTGATTACGCAGCTGCACCCGAAAGCGCCGATTATTGTTGTTGTTGATGTTGTTGTTGTCAGGAGCGCGATCATGGACAGCAGCTGCTGCAGGCGGAATGCCAGGAGGTGCTGGCAGTGGTAGTGGTGCCAGCTGTTGCCCCGGTAACAGCACCTCCATCTCCTCTCCATCCACATCCGCATTGGCATCCGCATCCTCATTGGGACTCTCCTCATCATCATCCAGATCCAGATCCAGAGCCGTATCATTGTTATTGTTGTCAATCAAGGACTGTGATCGATTCGTGCTGCCCACATCCTCGCGTGCCATTGCCGTTGCCATCAATCGCTGGCGTCGCTCCTCCATCAAGCGATCCCGCTCCTTGTGTATGTAATCCCGTTTATTGGGCAACCCGGCCACATTATTGGCCGACAATGCGGAACGCACGATATTCATATCCGTGGCCTCCATCCATTCATCCGTTTCGGCCACATAGCATTCGGTGTGCGAGATGGTCGAGACGCCATTGAAGCCGCCAATGGCAAAGATCATGTCATCGATGATCTCGAGTCCGAAATTGCTGCGCGAATGATTCATTTGGCGTATAAAATGCCAGGATTGGGTCTCCGGATCAAAGCGTTCGCCCGTCGATAATCTGGATGTGCCATTGAAGCCGCCAATCACATAGAGCTGATCCCTAAATGCCACACAGCTGACGCCCGACCGACGATGATTCATGTTGGGTATGCGTGTCCAGATATTCGTCAACGGATCATAGTACTCGGCACTGTCCAGACACTCCTGGCCATTGAAGCCGCCGGTCGCATAGATGCGACCATGGAGCGTACAGGCGCTCGCATCCGATCTCTGCATATTCATGGGCGGAATAATCGACCATTGGTTCGTCTTGGGATTGTAGCGTTCCACGGTGTTGAGCCGATTGTGGCCATCGTAGCCGCCAATGGCATAGATGAGGCCATTCAGTTCCGCCACGCTGACATAGCAGCGGCGACAGTGCATCGGAGCAATCTCGTTCCACCTCCGCTTGACCGCATCGAAGACGCGACAGGTGTTGAAGTATTCGACGCCATCGTAGCCGCCGATCGAGAAGATCTTGAAGCCAATGACGGCGGTGCCATGATACGCCCGCGGTCCGGCCGGATCCTCGGCATTGATGTTCACCCAGCGATCGGCACGCGTGTCATAGGTCTCGATGCAGCCCTTGGAGGTGCCGCCACTCCAGCCGCCAATCGCAAAGATCACCTCGTGCGGCAGCCGGGGCATCGCCAGCGGCGGTGTGGTGAGCTTGGGTTGAAAGGGCAGATCAAAGGGCACGTATAAGTTGCTGCTGCAAATGCAAATGCGAAGGATTAGTTGCGATTAACGATTACCTCTTCGGCTTGGGGGTTTAGAAAGTCCAGGTCATACATGAATTTGAAGGTGTCCACTATCAAAGGTTTCGCTGCCTCGCATTGAATGACATAGGGATGCTCCTTGACCTCCTCCATGAAGCACTGCAGAAACAATATGGGAAAGCATGTTAGAACGTTACAATAGAGTGTGCTCGACTGCGAACGACCAGTTATACAGATTTTAAAAATTTTATTTTAAAATAATCTATATGTTAAACTTAACATAATTCGTCACAAATGGAATCACAATTTTGGGAAATCCCTTCCCCCGGGGTTTTTTTTTAACCCCCCAACAGCGGGGAAGAAAAAAGTCCACACACACCTCTCCACCCCAAAAACAGTACGGAGGGTATATACACAGAGAAAAAAAAGTCATGCTAAAATCAAGTTCAAAATACTTAAGTTAAGGATAAAATTTTTTAAGTATGTATTCAGGATTAGGCAGTATAATAAAGCCTGTTTCAGGATTAAAATGGGAAAATAAGCCCAAATTACTTGGTTCAAGCTAAGAAATTCTTAAAATGTCCTGTTGATCACCACATTTGCTGAGCGCGAGATAAAACTCTCTCGCCTCTCTCGTTTCAACTGGACTGGTGGCTCAGTGGTTAGAGTCACCGACCTGTTTGAAGTCGAGTCCCCCCGTCAATTGTAGTCAAATATTCCCGACATTAAAAAAAAAAATTTAAAAACAAAATTAAATTAAAAATGTTAAAAAAAATGTAATAAAAAATTAAAAAAAAACGTAAAAAACAAATTCTAAAAGAGTTAAAAAATAAAAAAAAATTAAAAAAGAATTAAAAAAAGAATTAAAAAAAATGTTATAAAAAAAGTAAAATAAAAGATAATAATTCGGGATTGAGAAAATCAAGTATTTCATGTTTGGTTTAAGAAAATCCAATTTACCCCACTTCCGACATCGTTTCGGATTGAATTCGGGCTAAATATCCCGGATTTTTTTTTCTGTGTATGGGAGCACTCTCACCTTGGGGGTCATCAGACCAAGGCGCACGCCCGTCATCAGATGCGCCACATGCTGTCTGCGATTCTCGGGATCGCGGTCAATCCACTTGACGCACAATTTCCATACGTAATCCTCTTCCCGTGTGTTCAACTCATCATCGCTAATAATACTGAAAAAGTCCTTCACATTCAAGTCCAGTATGTCCGTATTGCGGGCAGCCACATCTGTGAAATACCTAAGCGTATAATTGCGCGCCTTAACATACAAATCCTCGAGAAATCGAAAGCTTCAAAACAAAACGGAAAACGGATAGCAAATTAGTCAATCAATTAAAGTCGGATTAAATGTCAATTGGCAATGGATTATGATGCATACCGCGCAAAACCCATGATGCTGACACAGTTCTCCGGGCTGAGGGTGCGACCGAGAAAGTCCTTGCACTGTTTGACCAGCCCCACCATTCCCACGTAGTCCGCGCAGATGAGCAGCTCGTGCACGTTGTCGTCCCCGATGTTGGTCTTCCGCAGGTAGGCATACTGTATCACCGAGTTCATGATGGACGCCCCGATTCCCGGTATGTGGACAATGCGACTCTCCTCACTGCCCGCTCCTGCACGGCTGTTGAAGCCCGTAAACTGTGCGCTGCCACAAACGGAAAAGGACGAGTCAGTTAGAACAAAAAAAATATCTATTAAAAATAAATAAATAAAATAAATAAAATTTTATATTAAGTAAACAGTACATTGTGACTAGCACATTAAATATTAAGTTTACAGCTGTAGTTCTGGGAATCCCAATAAAGCTGGCTTCACACGAGCACTTTTTCACCGACACTTTTCGTCAAAAACCTGTACTTGTCGTGTAACCACACAAAATTGAGCGACACGGACAGCTTTTTGACGAAAAGTGTCGGTGAAAAAGTGCTCGTATGAAGCCAGCTTAAATAAATGAAAATAATCAGGGGTGCCACAGAAATCGCTTTCGCTTGAATTTCACTTAAATTTCATACAAATTTCATAGCAATTTAAGTCAAATTCAAGCGAAAGCAATTTCTGTGGCACCTCCGAATAATAATAATGCAAATTTAAGCTCCAACGGTATTAAGAAAAAAAGCATAATTTTAGTAATTTCTACACAGAATAAAATCATTCCCAATTTGAATTTTGAAATTCTCTATTTTAGCATGTATTTTTTAAGTAAGTAAGAAATCATACTTAAATCAAGTATTTCGTATTAAGAAAATTCGAGGTTACCGAACTTTAGACATCGCATCGGGTTGATTTATTTTGTGCATGGTATCAAACCAAAACGCATATAGCTTTTTTTTACGGTTTCGAACATGTTTGCATTTAGGGTTTCGGTTATCGGTTTAGAAAATTTGTTGTATATCGGTTACGTAACGGTTATCGGTATTTGTATGTTTCGGTTTCGAAATACCGACATAATTTCGGTTCACAACAAAACTTATTTAAAATGTTAAAAGCATGTAAATTTGAAAGCAAATATTCAAAAATGTAGATCTTTTTATTGAAATCAATATACACATTTAAAATAAAAATAAAATTTACTTCTGAAAATCAGGATTATATCTTAATAGTATACAGTTAATAAATGACCGAAAATTCCGTTTTTCAGTATCGGTTTCAGTTACGGATTCCAATTTCAAACGATTAATACCGGTTAACAGTTACGGTTATGGTTTCGACTTTAATCGCGGTTTTTGTACATTTTTTTTTGTAATTCTTCGTGGCCTCAGCGGCCTTGAATATTTTTTGAAAACACTTTAATGCCTGTTGTCAATTTTTGAAGTCTATGTGGCAAATTTGGTTACGAGTTACGGGTATAATAAAAGGGACATCCCCATTTTGGGTTTTGATACTATGCGAGGTGACTCACCGAAAGTACGAGCTGCAGGAGCACATGATGGCACGGTGCACATTGAAGGACTGCTCTCCGACCGAGATCTGTGCATCGCACAGCAGATTCGCTTCCCGTAGTTCATTGAGCACGTTGAGCGCATGATCACTGACTATGGGCGACAGGGACTTGGCGGATGGCTTCTGTATGGGATTGGGATTAATATTCTCTAATTCGTCACCCGGATAACTGCTATCCACATCCATATCCATGTCCATCATTTCCAATTGACCCTCATTCATGCCATGCAAATGGTTACCGTTTTGTCGATTCATGTCGTAAGCGAGCCAGCGATTTTATCTCGGTAAGGTCTCAAATCCTGGTCCTTGTCTACACTTTTCACAGGCAGGCGACGACAGCAGAAAGAGAGAGTGACATACAAAAAGAAAGTCATTATTTTGAATTTGAAATTGAAGTGATCGAATTAATTAATTAATTGCCTACCAAGGGAAACGCGTTTTGTTGATATTTTATATTTTTTGTGGGCTGTTTTTAAGGAGAAATCTCTCCGTATTTAACAATAGGAACAGAAATAATGTTCAATAATTAATCAACAACAACGAGACAGTTCTCGTAACGCACAAAATGGGACTACTAAGTGAAAAAAAAACTCAAAACTGAACGCACTCTAATCTGCTTTACTTCGAAACCAATTTCATTTTCAGGTCTTACCTTTGGGCAATATCATCGAGTCCCTTTCCAATAATTAGTTGCTATCCAAAAATGGTTCCTTTTTTTTTTTTTTTAGCAGAATTTAACTCTTCTGTCCGAACAGACGTCTAAGGTACAGTTTAAAATCATTTAGAATGCTTTGGCTTTATGTACGAGACATTAACTATCTAGACATCTCAGGCAAAGCATGGCATAATCTATGGAAAATTTTAATCTAATCTGAAAATTTTTAAACTAAGGGCAAAAATTGCAAATTGTCAAAGAACTTAATGTTCCTCACAACAGGCAAAAACAAAAATTTGTATTTATTACGACTTGCTATTATTATTTTTTAAGATGGATTGATATGGGCTTATATTTCTCTTATTTTTGTGTTTTTTGATATTTTTTGTTCATTATGCAAAATTTCAAAAAATGAAAAATTAATAACCTCAAATCGACTTCCATTTTTTGTAACGTCGGTAACGAATATTCAGCAAGCTGCATTTTCACTAAACTGGACGGAAGCTGTATCAGTTTAAAGCTGTATGAAAAAAGGCAAACAAATGTAACGTTCGCAACGCTGGATGACTCCATATCGAATATATTGTATGTATTTACACTAGAGTCACCAATATTGTATTGTATACCCCCTTAAATAATCGTTTGCGAGAAATTTAGCATTGTGTTACTTATAATTAATTTCATTACATAAATACCTAAAAGTTAAAAAAAAATTGTATTTTTTATTATATCATTACTGGGTTCGATTCCGCCCCGTCAATTGTAGTCGAACAGGTGTTTTTAAGTTCTTAGGAATGAAACGCAAAAATATATACTTCCCGTCATATAAAAAAAAATTTTATATTTTGCAATTAAACTACATTTTGTATAAAGAATTTTTTATTTATACAAGTATATTTCAATAGTAAAATCTAAGTCCTGAAAAGAAAAAATTTATGATAAAACTGTAAAATTGTAATACATTTTTAAAAAAATATTAATTTCTTTATTTAAATAACTTTTTTTAGATACATTTTAATTTATTTGTCAAGTATCTTTCAGCATACAAAGAAGTGAGTTTTAGGTATACACCCATTTTAAGAAAACCGGGCAGTATTGGGTTAAACTGTATGTAAAAATAGATTCGTATTTGTAATTCTATTTCTCATTTCTTGGTCCATATTTAAATGCGAATATGCACACATTAAGAGTTGCGCATGAATATTTAAGGGATTCAAATCCCCTCATGCCATACTAATGGCAGTCCAATGCGTCTCCAGCTTCTTGTTGTCCTGTTCCCTTTGCGCAGTCGTCAACTTCCGCCAGGATGGAATAAAATGGAGCGTCTGTTGTGACTTGGCCAACAGTTGAATTCAAAGTCTCGAGACGAGATGAAGTCGCTATCGATATTGGCGTTCGTCCTGTGGCTGCTCTGCGGCTCCTTTCTGGCCAGTGAGAGCAGTCTGATGGGTGGCAAGGACACTTGGCTGCGTCCTGGCTGCCACAAGGTGGGCAATACGCGAAAGATCTCGATACCGAACTGTGTGGAGTTCACGATCACGACCAATGCCTGTCGCGGCTTCTGTGAATCCTATGCGGTGCCATCGGTGCCATCGGCAGTATCGGGACTCTTTCGACCTCCGAAGCCCGTGGTGTCCGTGGGTCAGTGCTGCAATATGATGAAATCCGAGGAGGTGACTGCACGACCAAACAGGGGGAACCCCCATTTCCCAATTCCGAATTTAATTCGATTTCCATTGCAGATTCAACGTCGTGTCCTGTGCATCGAGGGACTTCGCAATGTGACCTTTAAGAGCGCCCTCTCCTGCAGTTGCTATCACTGCAAAAAGGATTAGGAGAATACTAATTGTCAGATATACAAATTATTATTATTAAAATTGATTGCCTGAGCCACTTTAATAGTTAATCATCCGTTGGGATTTAAATAAATTAAAACTCTGTATATTGAAATTAGATATTATTTCTTGCCTGCATCCTGTGCTGCACTGCGTCCACTTCCAGCGTCTGCCTCCAACACAAGTTGTCCCATTTCGGCCAGGGCCAACTCGATGGCCTTGGCGTAGCGTGTGGCGCAGATTTGGGGCTTCAGCCTCCAGGAGGCGATGGCAAAGATGATATCATTCTCGCGCGGATTATAACAGCAGCCGTAGCCCGCGGCGGTGAGTGGCCCACAGGCCATGAATCCATCGTGTGGCGACGCCATCTGTGAGCTGAGCACCTGGAAATTGCTCGACTTGACGTATCCCTGGGAGCAAAAGAATGCGGGCAAGGGCATCGCATGCTCCCTGGCCATTTGCTTCAGTCCAAACAGATGTCGGTCCACGGCATGTCCCCGCATTGCCAGCCTCGCCTGCTCCTGATGCCCATCGACGGCGTTCTGCAGTGCCAACCAACGATCCTTCAACGTGGCCGATTCGCAGGTCATGGCGCGCACAAAGGCCAGGGACTCGTCGGAAGTGGAGCGTATGGCTTCAGTGCGTCCACATTTAAAGAGCCGCAGATGCGCCGACTCATGCTGAGCAGGCAGCTCCCTGTGCAGCCGATAGAATGCCAGCTGCAGGGCCATCTGGATGAAGCTGTCCATCGAAAGACCCTGCGATTCGATCAGGCACCTGCCGTAGCACGGAAACTTGAAGACCTCCAACTGGAGTCGACTGCTGATCTTACTGATGCTACGTCTCGCTGCGCCCAGCCAGAGATCTATGGATTCATCCAGCTCGGTGAAGTACAGAGGATGCGGCTTATCAAATATCTCAACGGGGCCCGAATCATTGCCGTACTCCGGATTGTTGCTGTTTAGAAGCAAGATTTCTAATTAAAAAAGATAGACAGATGCAACTTTCTGTACACTTGCAGAGTAGTCTATTAAATTTTTAACAGATTGTTTCTATGGCAGTTGTATATAGTTTGGTCAGGATGCTGAAGATGTTATCAAATACGCAATCAGTGCGAATTTTTGAGATATTCAAGAGGTGACAAAACGATGAAACAAATTTTTTACAAAAAGTATTTTGAAAAAGTATATAAAAATTCTTGAAACAATTCTAAGAGTAACTGCAAAAAAGATTGTTCAAAAAAATTTTGCTAGTATTTTTAAAAAAATTTTGAAAAGTGCAAAAAAGCCACTTTTTGTGTGAAAAGTAAGAAAAAGGGATTAAAATAGTTCGTTTTAGGATTTTCAAAAAATTTAAAAAAATAGTAGCTAAAATATTTTTGCAATTTGTTTTTTGCAGTTAATCTTAGAATTAGGAAAAAAGTTAAAAAATCGACGTTTTTTTTAGAAACAAAATACTCAATGGAATGGGCTAAGGAAATTTTTGGCATCATTCAAACGGAATTTAAACGACCTTTCCAAATATATTATTTTTTTTACTATAATAACTTTTCTTACAATAGCTGTTAAAGTAAAAAAAGTGTGTACGCTTAGTTTTTCTGGCTAGTGTATAATGATTGATATTGTATAGTTTTAAAAAATTTTAAAGTTTTTGGCGCTGAGAAACAATAAAAGTTACTTGACAACTCTAAATTCTAAAAATTCGGACAAAAAATGTGACATTATTCTCATGGCATAGGACGACAGTGGATTGAGACATGATTTCGTTTCCCTCAAAACTTTTCAGATAATTTGACTGTGTCACGGAGAATTGAAATTGCGTGGAATTCAAGTGGAAGAGATTTCTGTAGCACACCTGATAGTATGAGAAATTACTAGTAGTTCGTCTTTAACAAAATGTAGTCAGGAAAAACACAATTTGAGAGATTAATGGAGAAAACAGAGAGAATAAAAAATGGTCAAAGGGACAATGCTAAAATGACTTAGCTCTTCTTGAATTTAGTTGGGAACTTGAAGAGAAAAGAATTTATTAATTATATTTATGGGATCTACTACAGTTCCCAGCAAAACTTAAATGCCCTTTGCAAGGTTATGAAAATCTAGCATTCCTTAAAAAAAAAGATTAAGCATAACTTACATTTTCGACTGCACATAGTCCATGATTGTCGCAGCCGGCTGAGGATCGGCTGGAGCATGTTCGCAACAGAAGCCCGCCATGCCATTGGGATTGACAATGAGCTGCAGGGTCTTGTCCATCCAACGGTTGGCGCTGTTCGCATCGTATCCACCGCCATGGAGGAGCTGTCCCGCCAGCACCGAACGCTCCTGACCCTTGCGATGCACCGCCACAGACTCGTCCAGGGAGACGCTGAATAGCGACTGTTCGATGCACTGCACCACACTGGAATTGCTCTGCTGGCGACACAGTGCAACATATGCATCCGCCCAATTGTCCCGTGTGTCGTGGGTGAGCAATCCAATCTCAGGACCCTTTGATTGATTACTCTGCACAATTCTTAGCAATTCAGTTCGCAGCTGATTGATATTAAGTATACGCCCCTCAGCACTGTAAACGGGCAGCTTGTGAAACTGGGGGAATCACACGAATTAAGGCGATAGTTTAATACCCGATCCGGATTATGACATTCTTAATAATTTAGTCAAGTTCGATAAAATATTATTAAATAAAATTAATTATTTTCAGACTTCGAATAATCATAAATATTAATTTATTTATAAATCATAAAATGTAATAAAACTATTGGAATAAATAATTTAATTGGTTTTAAGATTCCAGGGAAAATTTAAGGAACTAAAATATTTTTTTAAATGCCATTGAACCAAGGTTTGAAACAAAGTTTTAGATTCAGGGGTATATAAACCGGTTTCCGAAACAAATCTAAATCGAATCTATTTAAAAATTTTTTGGTTTGCAGCCATAAATCAAATATTTAATCATGTTCGAAAACCATCAAAAAACTCACGTTGTTTTTGTGTATAACAATCACATAATCCGAATTGCATTGCTCGAGAATATCGCAGGATCGTTTGGGTTTGCGCACCGTGCCGAATACATGATGAAACTGACTATTGTCCAGATCGCATCCTTCCATTCTATAGACTGGAATTCGGTCAGTCTCCAGCAGAGTTTTGAACTCGCACATTCCGTAAATGACCTGAGCCGTAAAGTGAGCAAAGTCGATGACGTTGCCAAAGTCCTGCTTGGGGAATGCGATGCAGGGACTCGAGAAGACAGTGAGAGGACCACGATGTCGCAGATATTTGGCCGTTATCCAACGATCCGACAACCAGTTAGTATCACGTTTTCCCGCCTCCTCCAGCAGCTTCTGCAATTGGGCTCCCTTGTTGTTCAGAAACTCCAGTGTTTGCTTCTGTTCCTCTAGGTATGCTTTGTCCTTGAAGAACGGACGAATGCTGTGCAAATAACGCTGGAGAGTCTCCTCAAGCGGCACCACCGGATATGACTGCAGATTCATAGGCACTTGCTGAGATGGAAGAGTTTCAGCTGCGGGTTTCATCTTAACTGCTAGCATGGAGTTCTGAATTTGTGTCATATCAACGGATACTTCAGGGGAATTGGGAATCGTCGCGATATGTAAAGGATTATTGCCTATTGTTATCTTGGACATTTCACAACTGTTGCCTTCAGCACCAAGAGGAGCAGGAGTTGCAGCTGGAGTCGGAGCTGGCATTGGCTCAAATTGTTCTGCCCAAGTCTTGAAATAATTAAATATTCTTTTCACGAATCGATGCTCCTCAACCTGAGGCACTTTGAAAACAGCCTTTTGATCATTTGACAATTCATTGGACTTGTTTTTTTTACTGTAGTTACGCACATTGCCTGGACTCTGAACGGATTAGGATGAAATTAAAATTAAGTTTAGGATTGGCAAAGCGCAACTTACTTTTCTTAAGATACTTTCGCCAACGAATACAGCACGCATTACGAAATTTAGTCAGAGTTCCAAAAAAAAGATTTAAAATGAAGAAAAGAAAGAGAAGTATAGTTAAGAAACGAAATAAATAAAGGCTACTAGATGTTCACATTTTGGCTGGAAACCTTTAAAGCTATTAAAATGTCCTTAGAGCAGGACTTTAAGAATACCTGAACCAAAGGTTTTTAATACAATTTCATACAGAAATTAATATTATGCTCTACAATGTTTGCATATTTTTATGATTGTTGACTTTTAAAATATTCAATTTATAATTTAGGTTATGATTTTAATAATTATTTTCCAATATCTCAGAATCAAGCTAAAATAAAATTATAAGCAGGGATTAAAACCCTAACATCCAATCGAAAAGGCATAAAATCAGACTTGATGTATTTAAAACTTTCTTTAATATCACTGGCAAATTTAAAATCTCTTTCATTACAATTTAAAAATTCAGGCACTACAACTTGGACTTCGGTTTGTTGGCTTGTGGGTCCTTCTCGAGAACATCTTGCATTTCCAGGAACGCGGCCTCTAGTGCCTTGGCAAACTTGTCAGAACTGGTCTCAGAATTATAGCTCCACGATGTGATGGCCACAATAATATCCTGATCACGTGGGTTATAACAAGCGGCATAGCCATCATCAGTTGCAGGGCCGTAACCCATGAAGGCGTCGTATGTGGTGGCCACCTGAGATGTTGAGACGCGGAAGTGCATGGACTTGGTGTAGCCGGGCGAGGAATAAAACTCTGGTATGGGCAAGTCGTTCTCATGCGCCATCATCTTGAGGCCCAGCAGATGACGATCGACGCCAAGACCCTGCAGTGCAAGTCTCGCATATTTCTGATGGCCAGCGACTGCCTCACGCAACAGGCAGGCCTTCTCCTCGACAGACGCCGTTCCACCTGTCATGGCCTTGCAGAAGGCCAGCGATTCATTTGAGCAGGAGCGAATGGTTTCCGTGCGTCCGTTCTCAAAGATACGCAAATGTGCGGATTCATATTGAGCACCAGGTACCTTGTGCATTCTGTAATCACATAAAACATTAGTCCTTTCAATTGATAATGGGTTGAATTTAGTTGCTACTTGTAGAAGGCCAATTGCAGTGCCATTTGGACAAAGCTGTCGGGTCCCAGCTTCTGCTTCTTGATGTAATCCTTTCCAAAGCACTTGAACTTTAATACGTTACATTCCAGAGCATGAACGAGCTTATCAATATTGCGCTTGGCATAGAAAATCCATTGATCCACACAGGAATTAAGCGAGGCGAATGAGATCTTCTGCGGTTTGCCACTAATCTCTGAAGAGCCACAACTGCCATAGTTCTCGTCCTCGCTCCTAGAATAAATAAACAGTTCAATTTATATGGAATTGAAATGCAAATAAATGCTATTCTTACATTTTCTTTACCACATAGTCCATCATCATGGCAATGGGTTGACCCTCGGCTGGGGAATGCTCGTAGGTGAAGCCAACGTTGCCATTTGGATTGACCACCAGTTGAATGGTCTTGTCCATCCAACGATTGCCGCTGTTCAGCTTGTTGCCATTGCCGTGAATAAGGCCCAGGATTAATTGATTCGCCCGCTGTTCGGGCTCCACGTCAATGCATTGATCCAGCGAAACAGTAAATAGAGCACTCTGAATGGTGGTAAGGGCCTCACAGTTTTCCGGTGTCTTGACCAATTGCTCATAGGCCTCAGCCCAATTGTCACGATTGTCGGTAGTTAGAATGCCATAGGGCACACCGAAATCACTCTCCGCCGCCATGATCTCATCCAGCTGCTTGGCCAATGACTCGGCTGACAACAGACAGCCATCTTTGCCGTACAAGCACAATTTATAAAACTGCGGGATTGAAGAGAAAAGCAATTAAGAACAAGCGGACCAGTCGAGTGCACCCGACAGTAATATACCCTGGGCCTAGTCCTCGGCACGCCGAAGATTTGATGCCAATGCAATTCTTATACTTATCTTTATTTAAATTTTTAAAATTTATAAAAGGAGAAATAATGAAAAGAAAAAAAAAATTGGTTTACTGAAACCAGGACTACCATTAGACAGACAATTTAAATAAATGAAAAATTTTAAATAACTAAAAATCATTTGCATCTATTGTACAAGACCGAGATTCGAACAAATTCGGCAAATTCGATATACATTCTGGCAGAGTAAATGTAAAATGAATTAATTGACCATTAATTTTATTCTATGTATAGAATTGCCATTTAAAGACCTTGGATAAAATTGTTAATATCTTCATTATTTATGGCCCCATCGTGATGAAAATCGGTTATTTGATTTTGAGTATGTTCTTACACACGTTGGTAAAAGGAAAATTTTAAATTTTAGCTTAAGACCCAGAATTAAAGGAACCCTTCGCTTATACGGACCGACGGGCATGGCTATATCGACTCGGCCGTTGATGCTGATCAAGAATATATACTTTATGGGGTCGGAGCTGCTTCCTCATCCCCTAAACATAATTTTGAACAAACTTATAACTAGTATAGTACAACAAGTAAAGAACTATTCTATCCGTGAACTCACATGATTTTTGTAGATGACAACAACATAGTTGGAACTAGGATTGTAGACAATACGATCGGTGCCTCGAATTGGTATGCGACATGTGCCAAACACTTTACCAAACTGACTGTTGTCCAGCTCATTTTTGCCCATTTTAACAATGGGTATCTTGCCAGCATCTACAATACCCTTGAATTCACCCAGGCCAAAGATGACTTTGGCCGTGTAGTTGACATAATCACGCATATCCTTAAACTTTTGGTACGGAAATGTCATGCCGGGACTGACATAGACGGTAACTGGATCACGATACTTCAGATAGGCTGTTGTTAGCCAGCGCTGTGCCATCCAGTTTTTCTCCTGCTGGCCAACTGCCTCGAGCAGACCTTGAAGCTTATTGCCCTCCTTCTCCTTAAATTGTTCGGTTATTTGCTTTTGTTTCTCAAACTCCTTGGGCGTCAGAAGCGGTTGGGCAGTGAGCAAAAAACGTTCCAGCGTGTCATTCAATGGCAGTACAGGGTATCTTAACAACTTTTGCTTCGGTGGCTCCTCCCTATCGCCCGCATCGGAAGTTTTGCTGCTATAGCTCGACGAGGGCATCAGCTTGACAAGCACATTTGGAGTCTGATTGTTGATGGAGACTTTGGTCTGTAAGAATCGGAAATTTTAGATTATACTTATATTTTATAGGTCCTGGCAGGCTTTCTTCCGCTTGTTTAATGAACATTGACCCTAAATATTTCTTAAGTACAGGGTATATTCAAATCCAAATGTTGGCTCTATGACAAAAAATTCCTATATTTCAGCATTAACTCCAATTTTTTTTTGTTCGAAAAAACCCAAAGCAAACCAAAATAAATTTTTTTAGATTTTTCGGGACCACCCTTAATATTTTAAGCGCGCTCAAAGTCAGCTTAAAATAAATTTGCAACTTTCAGAGCGAATTGTGTGTGTTATCTAAACATTATCAAAAAGAATAAATGTGGACAAAGTCGATTAAGGTATTTAAAAAACGGTAATAGTAGAAATTTTTAGTATTTGTAGTTTATAGTGCAAGAGTCCAATGTGTTGTTTATGTGTCATTTTAGCTAAAAACTAACAAATGTGTTTCTATTCTGTTAGGCTTTACATTAGTATCTAGAATCAGATGTTAATAATCCCGTTTGTTCGTGAAAAATTACATGTTGTTGGTGTGAATTTTGACTGAAATTAGGATTTTTCTCAGATTCAAATGGGGAGCAAGGTGAAAACATGGTCAAATTAAAAGACAAACTAAATTGATATTCCTATTTTAGTCTAATTAGAAACATTCCAAGTTTGAAATAAATTGCTTTATATTTAAGCTTAAAAAAAATTTTTACGGGGAGTAAGGGGGTAGAAAACAAGGTCCAATTAAATAACAACAAAAATTATATATATTTTTGAATATTATAACTAAGCTTCGTGTTAAATTTTAAGTCTGTAGCTATATATTTAGGTTTTATATAAATTGTTTCACTTTTTCGCTTAGTCGTATAGATGTTGGAGGTGAGGGCATGGTCCAAATAAAAAAAAAAAATTAAAATTCCAAATCAGTCCAACTAAAGTTCATGCCAAATGCAAGTCTCTATCTTTATATTTAGAATTTATGCCAAAACATGGGGCTTTTTTTACCACAGTGCAATGTTGATTTCTTACCAGATTCCAAAAGACTTTGCCGTTGCTCAATAGTCGCATTTCGGAGGGGGGAGCTTCAACTGTTGTTTCAACTGGGGCGCTAAAAATTGTCAATATACGCACAATGTTAATGATAATTCAAAGGTTAATCTATCTTGTGTGTGTGTGTGTGTGTGTGTGTGTGTGTGTACAATAGTTCACCTTTGATATGTGTGCATAATCGTTAAGGATTGCGATAAGAAGTGCGTTAAGATTAACGCTGGCAACAAACGACGCAGGCGGCAACAAAGCAAACAAACAGTTGGCAATTAACCGAATTGAATAAAATGTCCACGTAGACACAACTGCAGTCTCCAGTTGATATCAGAGAAACGACGACCGGTTTCGATTTAACCGACTTTCAAACTGTCCTCTTGCTGCCTGCTGCACACCCGTCGCTGCCGCTAAATTCCACTTGTTATCGCTGCCAACGCTGACGCTTACGCCGACGCCAACGCCGGCACGGGCATCGAAAGTGAGAGCGGAACGACGGGAGAGACATTTGCGATTTGACTTTTGTTTTGGTATCGGGCCAAAGTCTTTGGTTATTATTTCTTACCCTGCAACGCTTTTTGCAGACTTTTAGTGGTAGCCCTTAATTTGTTATGAGCCTTTAATTTTCTGTAACTTTCATCAAATACTTATAAAAATACTACACATTTGGCAGCAAATAGCTTTAATTTTTTTTAATTATTACGATCATTCTTTATAGAGGTGGGGCTCAATCGATAGTATCGATTGTATGTCAAATTCTTCGCTTGTTTAGTCTCATTTATCGTTTCTTTTTTTAATCAAGAATTCATTTCTATTAGAATTTTACAGAGCTTACAAATTCAAATCGTTGTTTACAATTAAACAATTCTTAAGAAAATTTCATATTGTATTTAAAATGCTCGCCATGCCGCTTTTGGATCCAAAAGGTTGATAGATTGTGGCGGTCGTGCGATAACTAGTATATATATTATTCTAAAGGGAGGAGTAAATTCTGTTAAATGAGGAGTCCGTTACAGAGAAGAACAAACCCGGTAAATTTAAATTATTGGTGGTTATTCTGTTAAGCTTGCTTAGCGCAATTTAAGCGTCTAAAAAAGAGAAATTGCTTTTAAAGTTTCGCCTTTCAGCTTATAACTTACAATTAATGGACCTAAAATGTCAAATATACTTCAAAATAAAAAACTTGTATTTAAAATTGTTGTATTGTGTTTATTTTTATGTTTATTATTGTGCACTTATATGCTTAAATTACATGTTCTAAAGGCTAAGATATAAAAATTATTGTGCGAACGCTTTATGTGAAATGCGTTTGCCTATAAATTCTGCTTCAATACAAAAATCACAGCAATTCTTAGCATATGCAGATTACGATCTTGAACTACAATTGATGTGCAAATTTCTTATCAAGTTTTCATCATAATTTGCTTTAATTCATATTTAAATTCAAATTATATGTGACACCTCATGGAGGTGACATGTTGACTAAATATTTACAGCGAACGAAACTTACAAACTGCTTAAATTCGATATAAATAACTCCATTCAAATGTTAGTTTTTTTTTTGTGTTTGTTTTTAAAGTCAGGAGTAGTTAGTACTGATTTACTATATACAGAGGATATACATATATATGTGTGTTGTTGGGGTATTTGTTTTTGATTTGTTGTTTGTTTTAAAGCTATCACAGTAATAAAAGCAGCAATTGGCTTTCATATTATTTACACTATATATATAAAATGCTATATAAAACCAAAGCAGCGATGCCGATGCCCAACCGAACTAGCACATTAAAATGCACTTGCAAATCATCAATCATCATCATCAATCATCAATCATATGTGGATACCGACAACCTAAACTAAGTGTTAAACTGGTAACTTAATTCTATACATGCTTCGTTATCGCTGTTCCGCCAAATTGCTCCGGATGTGCATAGGGCGTCCAACTTTTACTCGAACTCCTCTTCTCGCTGTCTGGAGATCTGGAACTGGAGCTGGAACTGGAGCTGGAGCTGCTCGTCGATGGAGTCGCCGAAGCAAAGCCGCTGCTGGCCAAACTAACGCCCAGCTGTAACCGCAAAAAGAAACAGAAGAAAAGAAAGCAAATTGATTAAAAACGACATCAAGAAATTAATTAACATATCTATGCTATCAATGGCTAAGTGTATGCAAATCCCAATAAAAGAATCAACACGCGTGCAATTTTTCAAATCTCATGTTTGCCCCAAAAACGAGTTTTGTGGTTTGTCACCTGTTGCCAATTGCCGCCAAACTTAATGAATTTCATTTAACGAGCTCGTAAATTTGACCAGAAACAACAACGCGACGTAATGAACTCGAACTCTCGCTCCCAGACACGTTAGACAGCTTGGCGTCGATTTCCTTACTTATATGGCATATATATACACTCTATGTGCTGGTGACATTATATTGATTTTTGAATGCGCGCCCCCATCTGAGACTAGGTGACATAACAAACTATATGGTAACCGATTGGCTAAGATTACAATGAATCAGCAAAGACAGAATACTATACAGACAAAAAAGTTACCTGTTAAAATTTAGATATATATTTAGAATATAATTAATAAATTACCATTACATGTAATTCAAACGGAAACTTCTCAGGGTTAAAATAGTTATACATTTGATTGAACTAAACTATTATCATAAAGTCCCAATAAACAAAAGATTTACGGAGAAGGACTAAAAAAGTGTATTTCCCTTGATTTAAGAATTTTCGTGATACCGTTTGGGACTGTTTTCCTCTCAATTTTTTTTAAAGTATGTAAAAACTTTAAAGAAACCTAAATAATGATAGGATATTGGTTAGTTTTTTAAAGAATTTATGAAACTTAACCAATTTAAGTATTTAATAGTGGTAGAATACATTTTTTTTAAATTGTGCGCTTTTTAATTATTTTTGATTTTGTATTTTTGTAATTTTTGCCTTAGCCTTATTTTCTATTAATTTTGTTTTCCTATTTTTAATATGACAATTGTGAGTTTCCTAGTTACGATTTTCAAATGTTTTTTCCCTATTTTTTTTCAAATAATTGTGTGAATTTATAATCTATTGGCTTACCTGTTGCTTCGGCTCTGTGTTGCCCTGTCTGACAGCATCAGCCGCATCCAAATCGTGGTCAACGAAGCAATCTATGCAGATGTCATCATCATCATCGCCAGGTTCAACTTCTATGCACGAACTAGACGTGGTCGAGTTGCGACTGAGAGTCACAGTGTCACTCTCGTTGCCCTCATCGCTGCTGTCCGCATCGGAGATTGCTGGCTCCAGCTCCAAGGCGTACGCAGATTGACGACGCTCCTGATAGACGACATCATCCGCATCCGCATTGTGGTCGCGGATGATGACATGTTTCTTTCCCGCAGGCATATCGTCCAGCAGCTTGAGCTCACAGGGCTTATACACCTGATTGCCGCCGCCAATGTTGGCACCGCTGCCCGTTAAATTCTGCAGTAAATTGGCACGCGCATACTTTCCGTCCGAGATGGTCGCCTGATGTGTGAAGCTCGACATGTGAAGAGTGGCCCGAGTTATGGCATAGCCCAGCAGACACACGCCCAACAGTAGAGCACCCCAGAAGCCCAGGGGATTGACCAGCGGCAAGAGATTCAGATAGAAGTTAAAGCGTGTGTCCAGTGCATCAGGCAGTTTGGGCATCATCTAAAAGTGAACAAAATATATATATCTATTTAGATCTTTTGTGTTGCCAGGGTCCAAATAACTACTTTTCAATGCATATTTTAATAAAAAACATCTTTTAAAATGCATAGAAAGCAAAATTTTCAAAATTATTTCTTATAATTTTATTAACTATCCTATTTTATTTACGATATTTTAATAATTTTTAGGATGTTTTAAGAACACTTTTATATATTAAATTTTCAAGTATTTAGATTTATAAAATATTAAATAAATATCAATGTTATTTGTATATATATTGAAATCTGTTGTGATCAGGATCCAAAACACTACATTTTTAATGCATTTCATAAATATGATCATACATTTTGAAAAATATAGTAAAACAAATATTTAATTTTTTTTTCATACTTACATTTTTCAAAATACTCAAATACCTAAATTTCAAAATATGTAATATTTCTTATTATTACTCCAAAATCAATTTCGTTTTAGTTATTTTGAATTACAGTCGAACTTCCCTAAATCGAATCACCATTATCCAAAGAAAAGGTTCGAGTTAGGGAGATATTCGAGTTATAGAGTTCTTTTTCCTAAGATTATTAATTTTACTGCCACTCATTTAGTTCGAGCTACAGAGAAATTCGAGTTAGAGAAGTTCTAGTCAGGGAAGTTCAACTGTATATTTAAAGAACAATTTTAAATATTAAATTTTAAAATAATTTGACTTTCAATGTAAATAAAATAAATTGCATTTGAAGTATTTATTGCCAGAACAATTATTAATTTTTTTTTTCAATTTTATGAGTATATATATTAAGAAATGCATTCGTAATTTGTGTAATTACATTTTACAGTGCTATGTTTGTATGTTTGTTTAGTATTAAATCTTCAGTGTTTTAGATTTTAAATTTCTTTCTTCTTATTAGATAATAAATAAATTAATTGTACTTACAATTTCGAACCAGAGCATGGGTGCGGTCAAATGACTAAACTGTGAGACCTGTTGGTAGTTATGCAAATCCTTGAAGTGCATGTTGATTTGCACTTTTACGGACAGCGATAGTGGCAGACCGGATTCCTAAAATGTACGAAAATATGCAATTAATTTATGAACTATGCGGTAGTAAGGTCTTATTGTTGTTGCTGTAAATGTTAATGTTGTTGTTGCTGTTGCCTCCCAAGTTCGACACCATTTCGGCTGCACTTGGCCTAATTTCATTTAATTGTGCAACTTAAATATAGGCCTGCCCATTGCCAGTTGTCCTTAAGCTATATTTTTTATTCGAATTATTTCGTGTAATTCGCATTCTGTGCATTTTATGATGAAACTGGTATAACTTGAGATGAAATTGCTGCTAGTGTCTGAATGATTGATTTTACGTTCGATTGGTAATTGATGTTGCATTGATTTAATTAAACGGTTAGCAGCAATTGTTGTCTTGACTTGTTGCTGTGGTTCGACACTGTGGGTGATGAGCAGGAAATATCATTTTGAAATTTAAAAAAATATAATATTTTCACCTGCTTGAAAGCTGTAACGGAAGCACTTAGTTTAGAATTTAGAGAGATTTACTATATACATGTTGCATGTCAATAAAATGCTGTTAGCTAATCTGACGCGCACTTGGAAAATCATATCAATTTCCTGCTAAATACTAACTAAATACTTGTATTTATTGTTTTTATTGTTTTTTGCCTTAAAGAAAAACAGTTTGATCGTGACTAGACGGATTTACGGTTAACTTAATTAGCCGGAAATGTAAATATTCAAAACTTAAAGTTGATATTAAATTAAATAATGTACAATCAACTTACACGCGATCTCAGACAAGTGGAAGGTAAGCAAAATTTATGAACAGGTGACAGCAGTGGCTGCCAACAGTAGCAACAACAACATTTAATCGAATATTTTTGAACAAGTTAATTGTAACACTTAATGTGCATTTTTAATTAAATATTGCCTATATTTTCGTGCGTTTAGTTAATCGTTTTACAGATGTTGCAGTTGTTGTTTTTTTTTTATTGATTGACAATTGAAAGTTGCCGCCATTAATGGGACACTAATAACGAGAGCAACAGCAACAAGGTGATTTTATTTTTATTTAACACATTGAAGGTTACTTACCGGTTGTATGACAAATGCTGTTGAGTGCTTGGCAGGATCAGGCTCCATGCCAGTAACATTCTCCACAAGGCCAACATCGCCGTTCATAAAGTGTGGAAAGCTTAGAGAGATGGGGAAACCATAATAACAGTCTGTGACGTCAATCAAACCGACCGGCTGACAATCACCTGAAAAGTAGAATTAAAAAACAAAAACAATGTTAGCAATCAAAATTTTTGTATGTAAATGGAAAAGTTGCACAATCGAATAGTATGTGTATATGTATGTATGAAAATGCCTCACTTTTTAAAATAATATATTTCTTTGAATTTAATTTTGACAATAAAGTGTTTTAATGAATTTTCTGAAAACAATTGATTGCGTGTCACAGATTGTGACGCATTGATTATTGAGTACAATTATTATAGGCACAAATCGAAATAAATTGTTTGTATTTGTCACATGCGTCATAATATGTCTATGGAATATTTTGTAGAATATCTTGTGAACAACATAAAGTCGAGCTTATAATCAGTAGACTTGAACAGCGTTTTTTTTTTCATTTTCCATTTTAATTAACAAATTTAAAACCGTGGGGGATTGAATTTTATAAAGTAGCCAGCAGCGGGCAACGTTTAAAAAACAAGAATTTGTTGCGCTTTGTACCGGGCAATTATAAAGTAAATGAACTGAAATATTGAGACGTAGGTCGCTCGATGTTGTTTTCGACCAGACCAGGCCAGACCAGAATTGCAATAAAATTTGTGTAGTTAACAAGGGTTCCAGAAGGTTCTTAATTGTTAAGCCAATTAAACTGGAACGGGTCTACTATCAAATCAAACATTTATAGCCGTTTCTTTAGTACCGGAAATTACGATCGCAATTGATTGATTTTTGATTCATTAAATGGCTAATTTGACTTACCCCGTCGACAGAAGCACTTGTTGGCCTCATTGATGGCACCATTATCGAAGGCATTATCCTCGAACACGTAGTTATAGCCCTTCAAGCTGCCAAAAGTGCGCTCCTTACCAGATCGATACTGCAAAAAAAATCAAAAATAGGGCATTAAATTAAAATTAGTTTTTATATTCATGCGTATTCCGGTTTTAACTTTCGGCAAGATTCTAGCGAAAATTAATTTCCCTCACATGTTCCGGTTTTCAATTTCGGCAAGATTTTGCGAATTGAATTCACATAACATTGAGCTAGTGAGTTTGAATTCGGAAGGGATAAATTGATGAACACAAAATATTTATAAGATTCCTCCAATGTTTTAGGAATAATGCAACATCATTTTTAAATAATTTTTAATTTGTCATACCTCAAAATCGGTAAGACTCTATCCTGGACTTGTTCTAATTTCCGCAAATATTTGTGAAAGTTGGAAATTGGAAGTTTATTAGAGCTACCCTTGTAGGTAAGGAGAGTAGTAAATATTTTGGTATATTTATTAAAAATACAAAAGTTATAACGAAAGTAGGTTTTATTATTGAGAAATTTTTCCACTTATGATTAAATAAATTATTGATGAATTAATTACACATTTTGACGGACGGAAATTCTTTTGACGCAAATGTCTGATTCACCCAGAACATTTTCCAGCACTCAAAAATTACTCAACACAATGCGGGAGGGAAATTCGGAGGGTAATTCGCAGGAAATGTAAAGGAATTTAAAGGAAAATTCGCAAAAAACAAGTGAAATTTTCTGACATTTGACTTACCAAATTGATGGGCCTGCACATGCTCTTCCTAAAGAACTTCACAGTGTCGTTGGGCTGTATGAAACTCTTGAACTTGGTGCCATCGGAGGCATACTCAATGTTACTGCAATGATCGCCCTCCCATTGCGGCAGTGTCTTCTCGCCCCGATATGTGTCATAGAGACCCGATATGGCCGGATTTGGCACGCCCGTATGGAACGTCTCAAAGTCCGTTGAGAAGTCATACATGCGATCAATCAAGCCAACCTTCTCGAACGATATCCAATTGGGCAAGAACGTGTTGCCCAATGTGGCAAGTGCCGATGGAAAGCCAAACATAAACTCCTTCGCTGTCATTCGAACAATTGGCTCCGATTTAGTGCTGGCAAAGAGTCCTTGCAATGGCAGACGGACAAAGAAGTAATTATGATTGGCAGTCAGATGAGAGATGGCCTGCAAAAAGAGCAAAGTAATGCATTAAATTAACATTAATAAAATTTTGGAAAGTGTTTAAATTCTATGATATTTTTCTTTGACTATTACAAGTCTGAAATTGCTTAAGAAAATAAAAGCCTCAAATATTTTCATTATTTTTTCCAAGCCCAACTTTTGATTTTAAGAAAGTTAAACTGCATTTATAACAATTATATTCTAACGCATTTTATTAAATTTATAAAATTTCAGTAAAGGTTGAGTTCTAATAATAATATAATTATGATTTAATAAAATAAAAGTCTTAAATATTTTCATAAAATTCTCCAAGCCCAACTTTTGATTTTAAGAAAGTATAACTGCATTTATAAAAATTATATTCTAATGGAAAAGGAGCTATGTAACGCATTTAATTAAATTTATAAAATTTCAGAAATGGTTGAATTCTAATAATAATATTTTCATTATTTTCTCCAAGCCCAACTTTGTATTTGAAGCAAGTAAAACTGCGCTTATAATAATTCTATTTTAGGGGGAATCCCCCCAATAGCAGTCCCATTCAGGATACACATTTCACCTTTATAGGTACAAGTCTATTTTGTAATATAGTGTCTGCGTCAAGTGTTTAATTATTGCCATCATTACAGTCAATAAATGTAACATTTAATTAACAATAATTACATACTTCCTGAGTATAGCATGTAACACTAGTAGCTTCGACTAGTCTAGTTAACTCAAGTGACAGAACTGACATAACAGATTTACTCACGTCAGTGTCTAGGGCCAATATAATGCATTATTCATCAATTTGGGACTATATTGTACCCGGATAAGTAATACGTAATGAAAGCTCAATCAAATTCTTGTTTCTACGGAAATTTTACTTCTTTTGTAATTGATTTTTTTTTTGTTTATGCCCAGCTATTTGGCATAAATTAAGCAAGTTAGTGTAATTGCAGTTAATGCAAATTTCAAATACTTTTAATTGAAACATCATAAAATCAACAATTAATTATAGTTGCACCTGTATGTGTAATGATTGAATGTTGCATTTCAAATGTTTGATTTGTTTACGATATCAAATGCGATATCGTCATTAATCAGCGAAAATTGCTGACAAAAACAAACACGCCCCCTGACGGCAGCAATTATTATTGTAATAATAAATGCAGCAGCTACAACAACAACAACAACAACAACAACAACAACAACAAAAGCAAAACTTTCGAAAACGTAAATGTGTGTGCGAGCGAGAGGGATAGCCGCATGTCAATAACGGTTGCAGTTTCGTTTGGCGCCCTCTTACGATAATTCTGCCCCTCACTTGCACTCACACAAACACTCACTCACACACTCACTCAATTGCTCCTCCGCTTGCTATCCCTTTCGCACACTCCCACACTGTCTCATTGTGTGCAAATTAATTACACGCCATTTAGTTTAAATATAATGACAATTTTTGTGGCTTATTTGAGTGCTTTGCAGTTGTTGTTGTCGTTGTTATTGGTTTTGGTTTTGTTGACGTTTTTGTTGTTGTTAATATGTAACGTTTATTGACCTCAACGTTGTTGTTGCTTAAATAATTTAAATACTCTTGCGTAGAGTTCTACAAGATATTCATGCAATGTGTAATTTATTAAAGGAGTTGTGTTTTTGTAAATCCCAAAAAAATCGTTATATTCAAGAATAGATTGACGAGCTTTTTGAAATAATCAGTACTCCCCATTTTAAGAAAATCATAAAAAATATTAACGAATAGATTTTTGAAAAATTTTACAGTCAGTCATTCATAGAATTGTTAGAAGATTTTTTTTTGCATCCAAACATTTTTTGTTTGAGCTTGAGGAAAAAAGTTGAAAACAAAACAGCTTTAACACAAAAACATTTTTATAAATTAGCCATAAAGAAATGTTTTTGTCATTTAAACGGAACTTAAATTAAAAGATTATTGTTTGGAGAAATCTGCATCAAATCTTTCTTGTTAAAAGCATATATTTTTTTTAATAACTTCATCCTTCGTTGGGGTATCTTTCTATTTAAACTATAACATTAGTTTTCAGAAATATTTTTTTTTTAGATTTTTCGTTTAAATTTACAATATATTTCAATTAAAGAGTTTTAGATTTTCCCCTTTTTTTTAAATTTTCTTAGGAATTTCTTTTACAAAAATGATCAAAAATTTCATTAAAATTTAAGAACATGTCTTTTGAAGGGTATTCAAACTTCGTTACGACAAAAGACAACTATACTTTCTTTGTTTTAATTTAATTTGTGGCTTTCGTCATGTGCACGGCACGCGATATTTATTGCTATTGCTATTGTTTGCAGTTAGTTTGCCAATAACGGAATAATATCGAGTTATTTTCCAGAAGCAAATTAACATGAGTTGTCATGCAACATGTTGACAAATAGCGAATGATTATAGACTATCAAGATACAAATGTAAGACAACAATCTGTCATTGAGATTGAATTACATCTGGGATTACAATCAAAGTGCAAAGAACAGTTAATTAACAACTCGAAAGATAATTAACTATTTAACAGATGGGGAAATTCCTTTTATTTGATTTACTTTTAATTGCACACACACAATTCATTCAAGTGCGAATATTTCCGATTTTCTAATCTGTGTTCCAACATTCCTGACACTTTGGGATGATGTCAGAATGCATCAGCAATATATATAGAGTTTTATATTTTTAAATAAGTTTAATTTTTTATAGCAAAGTCTTTTTTAAAATAAATCTACATAATTATTCAAAAATATTTGATTTCTAATTTTAGGACCCTAATAAGTCTTTCTAAAGTCATTTTAAATATTTTATTAAGATGATAAAAGCCATTGCTTTATTTTTAAAATTGTTTTTAAAATTCTTGACGACTTACCAGCATAGCTATGTTGAGCATTACGACTTCGTCGTCCTCTTTGTGCCCTTCGGACATATGCTCCTGCCAGACCAAAGGATGACTGGGTGTTGTGGACATCGTGTTATTATCATTAAACGTGATGTTCTCATGTGTCATAAGTTCTCTGTACAAAAATAATAATGATTATAGAGAGTATTTCTAAGGGCTTCTAGAGGTTCGTCAGACTTACTTGTAGACATAGGGACCAACTTGCTCCACTTGCAGCTTTTCGCGACCTGCGAGAAACGCCTCTGCATTTGTGATATTGAATAAATATATTTTGATATACAAATCGACTGGTGGCTGGGCCCAAAGATTAAAGATTTCTCCATTGTCGGCCATTACCAATTTCTGCAAGAATTCAAATAGTTATTAGAATTAAGAAGGTGGATTGTTTTAAATATGGTTTGTTCAATGGCATGCCAAATTGCAATAAACACCGAATTCGGATTGCATTTATGAATCTATGTACGGACGGTACGTGTTAATACCGAAGGCCCAAGTCGGTCGAGAAACGCATAATTGTTTGATTGTTTGTTGACCATTTAGCCGAAAGGCTAAGGACGGCAGTTAAAAAAAAAATAGCTTTAGTTTCTGTTTATTGGACTCACCCATTTGAATATCAAATCGTAGGGTTGAAACACTTTAACCAGCACCGCTGTTGTTATAGCCAAAAATCCAATGGCCAGCAGCAAAAAGGCACCTGCAACAAAAAATCAGATACAATAGAAATAAGTGTGTGGATCGTCGAGTACATATAAATAACCTCATTAAGTTAATTAAGCCACGATTAATTATGCATAAATAGATGAGTCAAAAATATGTGTATGTGTGTGCGCGACACGCGAAAATCAAAACTGACAAGACAACAACAACAACTACAACATAAATTTGCATAATAAAAATAATATTCTTTGTAGCTAGATTTTTTAGAATTTTTTTTTTTTTTTTTTTTTTTTTAGATTACGCGTGTTTGGTATGTGGAATTGTAAACTTGGTCATGTAATACGGCATCTATCAAAAAGTCCATGTGAACTGGATAACACGTGGAGAAATTACAATAAAATATTGTATACGCACCGCATAATAAATTATGTATGCTTATATATTAAAATAACGGACTAAAGAGTATTATAATGGAGTATATGATGAGAGAAATATTACTTATATATTACATTCTGACACTGAGGAAGTCAATGGATTGTAAGTTATGTTAATCGAGATGGAAGGCATTATGTCTGAATACGACACGGGAAATCAGGCGATTAACTCGTGAGTAGATTGAGTACTTGCAACATATTCATACAATGAGTAGTCCGACGAGTTATTGCAATTCTATTTCATATAAGTCACGGACCCGGCATATATTGTCATCGGATTCTAGTCATATATGTATACATATATGCGTGCATATAAATTTCTTCATTAAGACAACAGCAACAGAAACAACAGCAACAACAACAGCTGAGCAGAGTGTTAACAACACCGTCAGTAATCAATTATGAGTGTTCGACTTGTCAACTTGTTTTTCTCGTTGTTACACTGGTCAAGAACTTGTCTATTGTAGAAATTGTGCTGTAAATGCGTGGCATCGACACGTGAATTAAATACGCCATATGATTGCGAATATATACATACATATATGCAATATATAGAGAGAGAAAAGAAGATGGTAACCAAGTAACTGGTTTCACATCTTTTCATACCAAATGATCAGCATTTAAATACAACAGAAATACAAGGAATAGAGAAACACTTTGGATCACCAGTGAATGCCAGTGACTTGTTTGGCTTTTAATGGGTTAACTATTGAAATGCGCCAAAAGGCAAAAGTGGTTTAATGGGTTTCGTGTATGGAAAGTGACGTGAATGCAGAGTCCTACTCGAGTATTTGATGTAACAGTGTGAGAGAATGAAATACAAAAAATATACATACAAATTTTAAGGCTTAGTCATTGTTTCAATGCCCTACAATTTCCTTTATATACTTTATATGCTTTTTAGACTCAATAAAAAGAAAAGACTCTTAAAGAGACAGCAAGAGATGAAGGAAGGAGCAAGTGGGAAATTGTAAATAAAATATGTGGGAACAAAATAAATACATTAAAATGATGTACCACAATTTTGCTTTGTATCAATGATTAAAAAGTTAAGGAGATCAGATTGAAGCATAGTTATTTTCTATAGCTTCTATACAGAGAGAAGGAGAAAGAGAAATTGTTTTCTGATTTTAAAAACAAATATCACATTTATAGAATATTTTCCATACTCTATAATTCACTTGACATTGCTATACTATATATGAAATAAATATTCAGCAACTATCAACTGATTTTCAGCATTTAATAACACTCATTAAGTAACCGCATTTTCCATAATAATTAAAAAACAAACAGCAATGAAAAACCAGACAACAATCAAATCTATGTATATTCCTTTAAATATGTATCTAACAGATCTGTTGACAAAATTACGCCGGTTATTACTCAACAACAATAGTACTTTGAAATTTCAGATGAAGATATTGCTGATAATATCGATGACTATGATAATAATAATTTAAGCGAACCGTTAAGCTGATCATGATCTTGATCTTGAGCTTTAAGATTTAACCGCATAGCGCATATCGACTTCGTTGCGACCTTGTTTTACGTATTCTTTTAGCCATATTATTTTTTTATTGTCTCGTGCTTTTGTAGTCATCACATGCTGACATTGAACTTGTTCTTTGTATCTTCTGTATTCTGTCTTATGTCTTGTATCTTGTGTCTTTTGTCGCTTGTGTGTTGCCACTTCAAATCCTGTTGTGCAACCAGTTTGCAGGGAATTTTCCTTTCAACTGTAACTGAGCAGCTGCATCAGCCAATTGGAATGTCCCCACATGCTTCCAACTTTTATGGCACTCTTTCTTATTTTTAAATGAGCATGACGAACGTATATATGTATATGTATGTATATTTATAGAAACGTGAACTATAAAATCTTGTCTAGACTCTAGTGTCGACTAATCGTATTATCTGGTATCTTATTAATTGGCTTACACATGACTTGCCGGCGATCTTGCAACTGCTGCAAGTGTCGCAGCTTCTCGAGCGAGAAACGGCGATGCGAGTAGAGTGCACCCAGAAAGTCCTTAAAGTCCTTAAGCGACTGACGCCGCAAACGTCGACGCACCACCGTCATGCTAACAATATTTCAATACTCAATTTCACACTTTCTTACTGTTTTTTTTTTTTTTTTGATTAAATCTATTTGATGTGATCGTTGCAAAGTCAAAGCCAAACTGAATGTCGTTAAATTGTCAAGGGTCCGATGTACCCTCGGCTACTTTCATTTCATTTCAAGCTCAAGCAATTATTAATTGCTTTCAATACGCTTACTTTGAGCCTAGATGACTTGGCTATCTATAATAAAAATCACAATTTAATAAACAATACTTTTTTGAGAAATAAATCAAATATAATTTGACTTTAATCAGAACTAACTAGAAATATTTTTATTTTGTTTTTTACAAATAAATATATATCATTTTGGTTAGTGTATTGAGAGTTCCATTTGCCAGCTGATTAATGGTTATATATATATTTTTTTTCGATTGTTTTTAATCAATCGTTTCGTATGCACTGCAGGTATATGAATTTAGTGGTTAGGTGCAAACGACAAATTTATGAACAAAGAGCGTTTGTCTATATTTAAATGTATAAAATCTTGATTTCTTCTTCTTTTTGTTGTTTCAAATTTTGAAATGCAAATGTTTAATTGCTTTGTTTGTTTTGCCAAAAAATATATATATTTGATACTTTTTGTTTATATAGAATTGTATTCGATGATTCGGTTATGTGCGGCACGTTCGTTTGGTGCGCCTGCCACCCACATTGAATTGTCCAAGAATTCGTGGGAATGTGCCACTAATTCGCAGTTGGAGCACGCAACGCACGCGTACAACAACAACAACAGCAGCAACAATGAAAACAACAGCAATGAAAGCGATAGACAGACAACAACATTGTCAACGGCTGTCAAGTTCGTGTCTTAAGTCTTTTGTTTGCGTATCAAAATAAATTTCGATTATAATTGAGATAAATAAACAAGATTCTTTCAAGATTATATCTCCATTGCAACAGCAACAATTCTTGCGTCATTTTGACAATCTCGAAAAAATGGGGGCGGGACTTTAATCAATGCTCAAAGTTTCACCTTTTGTTTGTAGGCAAAGTTTATTCAGATTTTCAGTTAAGATTATCTATAGTATCTATCAATCGCCGGTCGGTTAGCCTCTAGGGCAGGTTTATTTCAATAATTTGTTATAATCATTAGTTGAGCCCAAAGGTATATTGATTTATAATCAAGTTAACAATTGCGAGTCAGCATACAGAACCTGATCTCGATCTATGACGTCATTTGAGTTTAGGTTTATGTTTGTTTTATTTGTTCCAAGAGGTGACTGACCATTTTTTTAATATTATTTACAAAGATGTAAGAATTCACTGCTTGGGAAAATATACAACTATGAAATACCCTGTAAACTGTAAATAAATATTAACTGATCCTTGCAACGAATGTTGGATAATTATTATATTTTTTTTTAATTTTCAATTTTTTTCTTTTTAATTATTTTTTATCCTTTCAGTTTAACATTAAATTTAATTTACTTCAATTTTTTCTTAATTGATCAACTGCTCTTAGTTGATATTAAATAAATAAATAAATAAATAATAAACTTTATTTGCATGTGTTTGATAGCAATCTACCTAATAACATAACTGGTTTGAAAAAAGAAAACAAATTTATGTGATTTTTTTTAGTTTATCAAAACAGTTACTTTACTTTCAATATCACAGCTTTTAATGCTGATCAAGAATTTATATAATTTGTTTAGTTGTTCATCTTTTATGCTGCCTCTTAAATTATTTATATCACAAATAATTTGTTATCTTTAGATACTTTTAGACTTATTGCCATTTGCAGACACATTCCCACAGTAAGTGCCCAGTTACTTGTCGTTTTATTAACCCCATTTATTTTATGGCTTAGCTGGCGAATTTGGCAATTCCACTTGCTGTTTTCATGTGCTTGGCAAATTTCACTTGATCGCTTGGCCAAAACAAACAGTGAACAGCTGTTGGATGTGCTGTGCTTATGGGCATGAATCATTGCGGCATTTAGCATTAGGCGTTATTTATTTGCTCTCAATGATTTAGCAACTTTCGTTTAGTATTTTTTGAAGCACCGGCTCTGGCTAGAGGGGAATTACCCGACAGAAAGACTGAAACTATGAAAATTATGCGAAGAGCTTCTATTGAACCATTTGGCTGTGGCTGACAAGTGTAAACATAGCTGACGCAAATTGATTATGTGATGGGGCGACGACAGGCGAAGCAATTATACTGCAAGATGATTGCAACATTACTGCAAGTTGCAGCAACATGTTGCCAACAACGGCAGCAACAACTGCAGCTGGGCAATAACTGCAAAGCAAACATTTTTAATGAGTTTTACTTGCCGATGTTGTTGTTGTTTTTGGTATTTCTTATTTATTATTATTTAGCAGAAATTGCCCAAAAAAAGAAAATTGCAGCAACAGGTAAAAGCTGACGCCCACTTTGTCTGGCCTCATGTTGCAAGAGTCTCGAGCATAAAAAAAAATTGCTAACAATAATTTGCAGTTGATTAGAAAACTCAGTGGCTATACAAGAATTCAAGAATTTGGCTTTTACTGAAAGATTTTGAAAGATAATAAGCAATTTCGTTAAATTAAAAAAGTCAGAGAGTGATTATGTGTTTTTCGGATCATTTATGAAATAATTATTGATGCCTTAAACTCGTTTTGTCACTTAAGCTTAGCTGACTTAGCTGGCTTACAATAATCAAACCTCCCAGCTAGAGAGGTTTAGATTCAGACATTCTAAATACATTTAAAATAAAAAAAACCATTGATTTTCTGATGAAGCTGATGAAGCTGACGATCCGACTATGCGAAATATCAAATTCTTTTGTAGAATGTCAGCAATGAACCGCTTTTTTGCATAAATAATTATTGCAAAAAATAAAGAAGACAAAAATAAATTCAGCCAACAAAAAGACAACACGCGATACGCTATAAATATATATATTTAGAAATACATACATGTTCGCAATCCTGTTTGACCATGAACAGGCACTTTTATTGTAATTATTTATACATACATACATATGTATTTAATGTGAATATTTGTTGTTGTTGTTGTTGTTATTTATACCAAACAATCAACAGCTACTTTTGGGATCAATTAATTCGAGCAGAATGCGAAACTTGTTCAGTTTTGAAGACGATGTTGGGCGTTAAAATTTGGCTTCTAATCAATAACATCCTATGCAACAATCGATTTGCTAATTCTTTTGACAATGAAACTCGCCTGGTTTTGCCAGTTTGCCAGTTTGCCAAAAATATACATTAAATTTACTTTAAACACACACACATAGATATATAACTAAACCACATATGTGACATATTAATTAATTGCATATCGAACAACAATTTTATTTATTTCATTACCCTAAAAAATCACAAGTATATTTATGTAAATTTATTTTCGACACTTTATTTGTGCGCACGTGTAAGTTTTTATTAGACTTTAAGTAACGTTATGAATTCGAAATGATTATGATATTTATTGTATATATTGATTTATGATAAGATCATAAATAAATCAGCTGCTTCACTTCTGAATTGATTTGCCAAATTGATTTGAATTCGAAGTATATACAGAGCCATTGCTCGTGGCTCCAATTAGAAAATCTGTTGTAACTCAATAATTAAAAAGCATTAAAAAAAAACGATTTCACCTTATAAAAGGCAAAGTTTATTAATTTACAGTCTAACACGATGCCATAATTCGACCTGTTTAATTAGAGACTCGTTCTAAGCAAACAAAATATTTTTAAATCGCTGATTAATCGATACACTTAAAAGTACAAGTATAATACAGTCAAACGTATAGTACATTTGTCGTTTTTAATATTATGCAATAACTGGTTGATAATTATTCAAAATATTTAATTTTATTCAAATATTTGAAAAACTATAACAGTCAACAAATTTTATTTGAACTAATAATTAAAGGGTATCTAATTCTCGCCATGGTTAAATTGTATACTAAATCATATGTATCTTTCTTTTTATTAAGTTTTAAGCAAAGTCATTCAACTGTCTCTGTCCAATCAATCTATAAGCTTCTAACTCATGCTCATTTATCAAAAAAAAAAATTATGTTGATTGTTTATTTTATTAAATTACTTTTATTTATAGTTTTGTTTATTTTTTGTTGTTTATTGTTCATAATTTTATTGAGCAACATTTATAAGGAAGTAAATATCCACAAAAATCCAACTAATTGCAAACGATTATTTTTTGTATTTTTTTTTTTTTTATTGGTTTCGCATTTATTTATTTTTCTTTATAGAATTTATTTACTATAATTCTTATTTATGTTGTTTTTGAACACTTTTGGACGTTTTCAGTTCTCTTTTCATTTAATTTACTGTGTAAATAAACGCTGTGCAAAAATGTGCGAAATTCGTGTTGTTCTTGACTTTTGAAAGAAACGCTCGCGATTCGTCTAAACATGTATATATGGTCTGATCGGGGTGTTAATGAAGGTGATGCGGCAGCAACTACATAACTATCTTGAGGTCACAGCACTGAGCTCGAAAACATGTGCAATCCAAGCCCCAAAAAATGCAGCCGTAAAAGTCGCGAGCGTTTTAAAACGCGCGAAACAATACAAGCGTCTGGGAAATGCAATTCCCCAAAATGAGTAAGAGGAAAACACACAATGCACCAAAACTTGTATTGCCTGCTTGGCTATTTGGTCTTATATGGTGAACATATGGTCAAGTTCAGGGTTATCAACTGACAAAATCGCGTACGACAAAGTCGCGTTTTGTGTGCATTCTATGGGTTAATTTGGTGATTTAATTGTTTGGTTTCTTTATCGTTGACAGAGAGTTCGAGAAGATATATAAACTGTGTCAGTGTCAAAGAGTTGGCTAATCAACCAATGAACAAAAATAAAAATAAAAATACAAATAAAAAACACAAAATCAGCCAACAACACAACATAAAGTGCTATGCTAAACAGCGACACTGTTTGTTCCGCGTGGCGTTTTAAATCGCGACAAAACACACACTCAACCAAAATGTACATAATTAATGCAAAGCAATGCAAAGCAAACGAAGCTGCGTTTTTTTGTTTTTTTATTTTGTGTTTGGTCCATGATTGACCAATGATTAATGAATTAAGCTTTTTTTTTATTTTATGCCGAATATTCGAGAAGAGCTCAAAAACACACACACACATATGATATGTATAAATTGAAGACACTTTAGGCTGATAATAATTTAAGCACTTTTATTTTATTTTATTTATTTTTTTGTTTTGCACTTACGTGTGGGCGAGCGAGCATTGTGTTTGCCATGTCGCTGTTCGTTGAAGAAGGTGCCCAAAATATCCATGGGCTTCATGGAACGATTTGCCTTGAGACTCTTGCGACGCTGGGCGCGCTGAAGCGCCGCCAGTGTCGCTGAGTTTGTGGCAGGATCCGGCTCTGGCAAGGATACGGCTGCTGCTGTTGCTGTGGTTGTTGCTGGAGATCCTTCTCCAACTGCAGGCAACTCCATCAGAATTGATTTGCTCCGTCTGATTGGCATTCAGGCCGGCCTCCTCATCGCTGGCACAAACGGCACTGTAGCGACTTCCAAACATTTTGCCAAAGTCCTTCATAATTGCATTTGTATCTTTCAGTTACAGAACAAAATGTTTTGTATCTAATCACTTCAAACGCACTTGTTTAGCTTCTTTATCTGCGGCACTTGAAAACGTTTGTTATTCTTATGCTTTCGCTGCGGCAGCTCCTTTTTTTAAATCAATTAAATCACTTAGTATATAGAATATGTATTCGAGTTCATATATCTTAAATCTGTATCTTTATATGTTTTTTTTAATCTAGCTTGTTGGTTGGCCCAAGCGCGTTTGCGTCCGTTCGCTGGCGTTGCTCGCTTATGAATGAAAACCCGGACGTGCGACAGTCGCACCAGGTAAAGTTACGGCTTTCAATTTTCACAGTACGCGCCAAGTGCGAGATCGTTTACCTGTCCGTCAAGTCTCTCGCTCTCTGTCTAGGGCTCGCTCTCGCGCTCTTACGTTACGTTACGTCACGTTATTGGCTTACGTTGTGCTTAGACGCGCTCAGCTGTTTGCTTTGTTTTGAGCCGGTCTTTACAGTTTTTGCCTCTCTTTCTTCTACTTCTGTGCGCTCACTCAAGCTGTTGCTCTTAGCCAAGTTTAGTTTGTTGGCCAAAATCAACAAAAAAAAAAACAAAAAAAAGGTTGCAAACCCGTTTGGCATTCGGCTTTGCTACGACGCATCGCATTTTGGGGAAATACCACTCGCTATTTGATCGTAAACGCGGCTACTTCAGTAGCAGACATTACTCATACGTCGCGTGGTACAAACAGCAAAAACACAGTTACAACCCAAAAATCATGGAAAACTTTTGAGCATTTTACATAAATTGATTTAACGAGCTGGTGTTAGTGTAAATACGCAATTTGAATCCAGTTTATTTGCCAGCTACTCGTATTGTTGTTTTCTACAATCTACGTAGACATAAACGCCGACAAATTGTTGTCGGTTTCTGTTCTGCGTTGACTTAAAAATAAATAACAATAACAGCAAGAAAAAAAAAAAAACCAAATCACCTTCAATTTTGCATGCAAGCGTCAAAGACGTTTTCTTTTTCGTTAAAAAATTCAAGTTTGTGTGTTTAGAAATTTCTCGATTGAATTTTGATTCCGCCCATTTCTATGTAGAGTCTTGGCAAATACTTAAGTGGCAACTAGAAGCATGTTTGCAATTATTACGAGTATTTTTGATTAAAGGGGCTCGACAGAGTTTGTTGTGCATGTTGCCTGTAGATTGAGGGTTTGCTAATCAATTACCACACAGCTGATAAAAGGCCCGACTCGCTACTTGCTACAAGCCAAGCAACACTTCCTGTTTTGGCCAATACTTAATAATAAATATAGCCATTATTTGAATCAGGTTCTCAATCTATTGACTGAAAATTGCATTTGACAACAATCATTAAAAATAGATTTATAATCGCATATAATTTAGACACATTAGTATTATTAGGTGACTGAAAAACTGTGAGTTATGCACAATTCTTTAAAATACCCGAGTATCCTATAATAATATTTAATAATATTCAATTAGTTATCCAACTATCCCGTTGCATAATTTTGATGCATTCTAAGTTGATTAATTTCAAACTTCGTGTATCAATTTGTTGATTGATTAGATGATTGACGGAGTCCAGGTATATTATTTATAATTCCATTCCCAATTAGGGAATTTTTATCAATTTTTGTCCGATCAATTTTAAATTTGTTTCCATTCTCTAGGTACTAAATTAATAAACACAATAGTCACTTAAATTTAAAATATATAAAATAGATAAATGTCTGATCATTTAAGCCTTAAACCTAATTTAATTACTTTGAAATTTAAATATGTAATATTTAAAGTAGGTACTCATTAAATATAGTATTAAAATATAATTCATAAGGTTAATTGAATTTGGCCTTAGGAAAATATATTAAGTACTTATTGTGATGAGCTATTATAATAAAATATACATATTTAAACACGGTATATATATCTGTCTATTAATTAATTATTATTAATTAGCTTTATGTAATTTACAAGCCATTAAATATATTGTGGGGAACAAAGTACGGAGAAGTTTTTACACTCTAAATTCAACTAATCACCTTTCGATTTCTTCTACTAATTCATTTTTTAATATAAGTGTATTGAAATACTATTTTTTTTTTTTTATATCGAATGTCAGCCAATTAAGGTAACTGTAAATATTGCGGTTTTTATTTTGTTGCATTTTATGAAAAATCGTGTCATTGAACTGGAACATGCAATTCGTAGTCTATAATTAAATTGTTGTTATTCATGATTATTGAATATTTGCTGGCATTTTTGTTTTAAATAATTGTTATAAATAAATGATTTCCAGTGTAGGGGATGCCTTAATCAATTTCCGCATTGATAAATCATTTGCCGTTAATCTTTGAGTCATTGGCGAAAAAAAGCAAAATGCCGAGTTTGTTAATCTATCCCAAAAGAGATGTCAATTCATTTCCATTGTCTGCCGACTTTAGGCAGATGACCTTGCCGAAAGGCTACTGAACTCGCTCTTTGACATCGCAGAATATTGAACACAAAAGCCCAAACAAAACTATCAATAAATTAACAACATATTGTGTGAAACGATTTGTGGGTGTCACGCGAGAGGAATATTAGCTTACTCGACTAGCAAGTACCCTGTACCAAATCATCGTTTTTGACTGTTAATGATTTGGCATTAACAAATACTTTATACTTATATCCGCTTATATTTAACTAAATATTTGTTTAAGTATTCGAAAAATATGGACTCAAAAAACAGGGTGTTAACTCGAATCGGTTATGTTCGTATTTAGGTTTTCGGTTATGGAAAATGCCAGTACGATTTCGGGTTACAAAAATTAAAAAAAATTGTCTTTGTTTTTGAGATCAATATTCATATGTATAAATTAAATTAGGGCAGAAGTAAAAATTAAATATAATTTTTAAAACGACATAATTTAATTTTATGCTTGACCTAACCGATATTAACCGTAATGCACGAATCGGTTATTTAACAGTTATTTCGGTTAGAATAATTTCGGATTTCGGGTTTTGGTATTATAAAAAGTTTTGTTACGGTTACGCTCTCACTTACTATACGTATTATCAATATCAATCGGTTAATACCGATTCCCCCATTTTAAATCAAATTCTCTCAAAAACAATTTTATTAAAATATTGTTGAAATATTACGTCTTCCAAATATTATGTCACCTCTTAATATTTTTATGAACACACTGAAAAGTTGCAACATTTCCAAAGTTTTAATGACAGACGCTATGCAAATGTGATGTTCTCATTATAATTTATAATAATTGGTAATCAAGACATTTCCTGGAATCGTTTTCATAGTTATTGTTAATAAATGGACTTGGCAATTTGCCCAGGACAGTTGAAGTCAAGCTAATATCTAACCATTAACGCAGTTGTTATTGTTATTGCAAGCCAAACAGTTGAAGTTAAATGAAATGTAATGTGTTATTGATAGGAATTGGCGCTAATTGTTTTGTTCGTATAACATGGGTTAATTTGAGATCAGAGATCCCAGAGATCCCCGTTCTCAGATCGTTAATTGGCCAGACTAGTAACGGATCTGTCCATTTCAATCTAACTATAATTAGCTCACTTTACTGGCTAATTCGCACTTGGTAATCATAGGGCTTAGACTTCACTTTGATTAATTACTAATTGCATTAGCCACGTTTCTCAACTTGGAATGCAATTGCGACTGCATCATCTGTAGGGTTCAGCTTGGGTCAGAAGTTATTATCGATCGTATCATTAACAATATTATTATTACTACTATTTTGCTTTGACGTCATTGAGAACCAGAAACAATAAATAAAGTTGGACTTTAACCAAATTACCCAAATTACTTTCGAGCTCACAATTATCAGCTCATGTTTTATGGATTTAAAAGAAGACTTTGCCATTTAATCAATAGTTGCCATCGAATTAGTTTAAAAACCAAAACAAAATGCCATTTAATTTGGTCACATTGAATTTTGGCATTTAATCAATAGCTGCCATCGAATTAGTTCGAAACCCAAAATAAAATGCCATTTAATTTGGTCACATTATTATACAAAAGTTCAATTGTTCATTTGAAAGTGTTAAGCAGACAAGTACAATTTAAATGGAACACAAAATCTACAAAATACCAAAAACAAAATAAGCAATACAAGACAATAATCCAAAACAAAACATTATAAATAGCACTACAACTAATTTGGGTTAGGTAACAACAAACTTAGTTTAATGCATGTCTATATTTTTTTTTGTTCTATAGTTTTAAACAGTTATGAGTCTGAATACTAAAAAAATAATATTGACATTGAGAAAATTACACAATTTGAAAGGACTATCCATGTGCAGGATACATTTTTATATCCAATTCTTATGTTTTTATTTATTTTTAGCTTTTATTTTAAATTTTCTAAATTTTATATTCCATTTTTATTACAAACCTAAATATAAAAGAGAATTTTCATGATATTTTCCAAACATAATTAACAGTTTAATTAAAGAAAGCCAAATCTAAAAAAAAACACTTACATAAACATCTCCATGCAACTATATAAAATTTATAAATAATTCTTAAAAAAAGTTTGGCATTCGACACTGCGCAAAATAAATTGCGCAATTGCAAATTGGGTTAAGTTACAAAAAATTTAAAATAGTATCTACATATTTTGGGGTTCAATAGTTTCAGTTCCATTATTTTTATTTTTTAAAATCACCTCAAGATGTATCATTATAATAATTTAAATAAATATAATTTTAATTTTTTTATTTCCAAAAATTATTTCATAGATAATATAAATAAATAAAAAAATAAAATTAGATCAGATCAGAAGACTACTGGGTTATCCCGATGAACAGCTAAAATATCTAAATTTAAATATTACAGTTTAGGATTGTTTGTATGAAATTGCAATGCATTGCTGATTCACTATTTATGTGAAATCATTTTTTTTTATTAGTCTAAACTTGACTTATAAATATTGGAGAACTTGTTTGCAATCGTTCCAGTTGCTCTGGCAACAGGTAGACAGTGAATCGACTGGCCATCAATGGTGATGATTAAGATAAATTAACCGATCTGTCAATATAAAATTGCGAACTTTAAGCTTTGATATAAACCTGGCTACTTTATACTGGAATACTAAGTTTGATGGCATGCAAATTTGTAGAATGAGAAGGCATAAATGCCATCTTCAAATATGTAACTGATAATACATACACTTATTTATATTGAGGAGAAGTTAGATACACGAGCTGCTAATAATAATAAGAATAATCACAGCCCAACTAAGACATATAATAGTATTTGTATCTGTATCTGTTTGTAAAATATCATTATCGATTAAATCAGTTTAAGTGTCGATTCTTGAGTTTTCTTTCGAATACTGTCGGGTAATTAAAAGTGACACGATAAGTTGAATTGTGTTCTGGTTTTCCGACTAATCAAAGTTAAGCTTATGCGTAACGCATAGTTACAAAGACACATATGTAACTAAATTGATTTAAATTTATTATGGCATTAAATAGAGGTAATTATTAATCAGCCTGGTCTCACGTGCTCTCAGTTAACCTTGATTTGGATGTCGAACACATGTCCGTCCCCAGTCTGCAATTGTGCAAGTATTTTAATTGTTTAACCTGAGATCAGTTTACAATCATCGTCTTCAAATCTGTTGAGTCATGCCGGTGTGAAAGAAAGAATATGATATCAAGACAGACATACGAGTATAAGCTTAATCATAAAATAAACACAACCATCAAGAGTAACAAACAAATTAATAATATTTAAATTTAAGCATATATTTATGCATATTTAACACAAATCTTAATTATAAATGAACAACAATAAGCAACAATAACAAATTACAAAGTGGAATTTCACAACTTGTTATTTGTATTTCGTATTTGTTTTTGTATTCGTATTCGTTTGGATTGAACTCTGGTCGGGCCTCCAACAACGTCTTGTCGTCATACGCTATTCGGACTGTCTTTTTGACTCAGCGATTTCTTTCAATGGCTCTTAGATACATTTGTATCTGTAAGAGGCATTTTTGACTTATTGGCTTACTAATTTTAAATGGTCGGAAATAATTCAAAGAGTTGATATAAAAATGTTTTGATAACCTTTAAAATTCACATATGAGTTTTTTAATAACAAAAAGTAAATAATAATATAACAATAACATTAACATAGTCCCAAATAAAGTTTCATTTTCAATAGAAAATATGTTAATTTTATTGATTTTGTCAAAAACTGTTTTTTGATTAAGTGTACATTTAAATAACTTCAAATTTGATTTCAGACAACTCGGAGCGGAGCACAGGGTTCTTCATAATCGAGCACTCTCGAAAATCATATTTATTATTTACGACTAAAAACTTAATCGATTCTGAAATTATTTTGAATAACTCCAAAAACACAAGTATGGTGTAAATTGTCTACAGACACCTGGTTAAAGATAAATGATATAAGGATTGGGCATGCATTGCCCAAAAGATTAATGATTCATAAATATTAAAACTATGGCAAATAAATAATTTCGTTTTCGAGCTAAAGCAGACATTACCTTGAAAAGGTTTTAGCTTGATAAAGCCCAATTTGGACTGGCACTAATGATCTGTCTTTCTTTCAACTAGTATAAATATCGAGTCCAAAGATCAATCACAACTGACGACAACTTCCCGATCAATAACTTCAAGTACTATTCATATTTACAGAGATTTCTCTCAATGACGAATCACGATAATTGTGCTTCGTTTTTCCTATTCATTCAGCTCTCTGCGACTTCGTAGCAACATTCTCATGTTTAGAACAAACCCTCGACAACAACAGCCAAAATAAGAATAATTCTAACGACGCAAATATGCTGGTTTTTTGTTCCTTTTTGAATTCGAATTCGGCAGCTAATCGTGAATTGGCACAAAATCATCAACGGCTCGCGAATTATTTTCATTTTGTATTTTTAATGGGAATAGGGAAACGGGAGGGAACTTTTGGTTTTTTTTGAATTTATTTCTGTATTTAATGTGTGTCAATGGCCGGAAAGACTACGAAATACCCTGTGTAGAGTTTTGAGAAACATATACTTATAAAAAAGCCTCTTCACGAGGTAAAAGTCTAGTGACGAAAACATTTTCATGCCCCAAAATTTCTGATATCCAATTTTGTGACAAATAATATTAAGTTTTACATAATTATTATTAAAAAAACTGTAATAAATATTACGTTTTTGGGAAGGGCCAAGTGTCAAAAATGTTTGCGCATAACTTGCGACTTACCCTCCGCTAGATGGCGCCTCTGTTTCACTCAATGTATTAATTATCGGAGAGCTAAGATATTTTCAGAATAAATGGATCGAAGTAAAAATGATGCTGATGATTTCTATATACTATGTACTGAGTTGCGCAATATTTTCATGGATTCAAAGCTAAGAAGCATATGTATAAAGAGGAACTGGAAAAGTACAACTGAGTGCCAGGCGAACAGTGAAACATTGAAACCTTGTAACACATTTTATCATCGATGTCGTCGAATATTTGATGTGTACAACACAAAGTTGTATGACAAGTCCCTGTCGGGGTATCAGTATTAGTATTATTAACATTTATGTGTGTTTCTACCCCGCCCAAGTTCAAGTTCAAGATCAAGTACCGAGCATACTAGCTTACATATTTAATCAATTATGACAACAATCAAAATATTTAATACCACACATGCAATTTACAAGCTATTAAAAGCCCATAACTAATCAAAAATTAATTTATACATATGTAATTACGTGATGAAAACAAAAAAGTTGAGCATAATGAAGACATTTAGCTGTTGTGGGCCTATTAAAATAGTCATAAAATATATAAAACACCTCTAATTATATGACCAGGGCTTTGAGTTAGTTAAGCGAATTGATTAAGCCATTTAATTAGCGTGACAAAGTGTGACATTATATACTATAATTTATATATAGGCCCACCATATACTTTATATGATTCGTAGAGTCATTGAACCAAGTAAATAATGTAATATAAATCAATGTTACAAATATTTAGATCGTACAAATAATACCGATTAATATGTAGAGACTACAAGGTCAGATAGGAGTTGTAAAAAAATCTGTGATCATAAATAAGCATTTATCAAGTTCCATAAAATTTGTGTAGTTTCTTCTGCACAAAGTTTTAATAGATCTTAGCTATGAGATCATTTAAACAAGTAGTTGTAAAAATTAACATTTGCAACTAAGTGTGTACAGTTAAAGTTCAGTTCCATGGATTTCCCTATTTTATGATCCACTCGAAAGTCCATTTAGAACTCTTAGTTTTCACCATATTAATATGAAAATCAAATATGTTAATTGTATAATTAAATTATTGCTGTTGACTTTGGTTTTTTAGCGATTCAACACAATGTTGACATAGATCAGTTACATACGATGAGGTTTGGGAATTTATTCTCTATAATTACAGCTTCCAAAGGTAACTGACCAGAAGATTTTGCATAGTCAATAATCGATAATAATTTGCAAATACATCATTGAATTTATTTCAAGTGTAACGTTCTTAGATAATTATGCTTTATTTACGCGATTTCTCTTTGACACATTGATGGATGCAAGACAGGCTGTTTATTTTGCATTTTATTTTAATTGATATTGTTTATAATATTTTGTTATATTTTCAGGGATCACTTGGGTCAACACTGATTCACATTATACAACCGACTGTTTGAGATTGTTCTGAGATCAATGCACTGATAACAATCTTTAATTCTGGAATAGCACGTGTAACAGAAATGTGAAGATATCCAACATATTTCTTTAAGAATAAAACAAAATGAAAAATAAATATTTTTTTATATAATTCAGATAGCAGTAAAAAAAATTTAAATATAAGGCTGCATTTCATGAGAATCATAAAAAAGTAATAGTAAAATTAATTAAGCTTTAATTAACAAGGTAATAAGCTGTTAAATGATTAAATTATTTAAAAGCAATAGCGTTTTCTTTGCTTGTTAATATTCAATCAGGCGGAACCTTGTCAGGTTTATAAACAATAAAAATGCATTTAACATTTTATCTGCATACAAGTTTTTGTATATAAATCAATTGATTATGGGCTTTCGGCTTTTATACAACATAAATAAATGAAAATAAAAATGAATACTCACTTTTTGGTATAGTAAACATATTTCTTCTTTGGATTCAAATATTCACAACGTTTATATATTTTGTAAATGTTGTTATCTGAGCAGATTTCACGAAATGAATGGAAATTAATAAAAAAAAAAAACGACCATTGAAGCTAACAACAGTGAGCAATCGAGTGAATTCAAATAATTGAAAATGTTTTATAAAATGCTTTTATTTCATGTTTTTGTATGCATATTAGAGTGAGTCAATTTTTTTTTATTTCAAGCGGTTGGCAAAATCGTAATCTACGACGAATTCTAAGATTCTAATTTTCTCAAGAAATCGAGCTTCCGACTTTTAACGAGAAATTATAAGCTTTGGCTTTTCATACGATTTCCCAAATTTCACGCTAAAAATTTGAAGCTCGTTTTTGATTTTAGACCCAAGATTTAGAATTATAACTGCTTGAAATAAAAAAAATTTATTTTTGCTCCATACAAATTGATCTACTTTAATGTATGTATATTTGTGTGTTTGTATACTTGGAGGAGTAAGTGTGCTTTTAATCTGCAATTTGCAACGAGAGAGACTTTTTGAGCATCTAATTGGAACGTCATATGTCTTATCAGAATCGTGGCTGATGAGCAATTGATACGAAACGGCAGACAGACAGACAAACGGACAGACAGACAGTGGGAGTAACAGTCAGACACACTTAAAAAAAACTGAGTTGAAAGATTTTTTTTTTTTTTGGTAATTTAGACTGCCCATTAAAAGCGTTTTCAATTGAACTGCAGTCACCTCCAATATATAAGTCGAATATTAAAATGTCTTTGTAATTTAATTAGTTTTAGACTAGTTGTTGTTGTTTATATTGGTAATCCTCTTTGGTGCACATTTATTGTCATTAGGTTGATTTCTTTGTCATGCTGTTTGTTGTAGCCTGAAGTCGTTGGCCCAATTAACCGAAGCCCTGAACTAAATATAACAATTGAATTTACCCTATTTACGAGTCAAATACATTTACTACTTATAACAATCTAATTATATTTTTTTTTTTATTATGTTTTTTATTCACTAGCACATACACACGAACAATCACACTCATGGACACACACACGCAACTCTTTTCTATTGCCGTCGCTGTGGCGAACTAAACGAGACCGACTAACTAACGGACTAATGGACTAACTTGGGGATGCCAACGAAGTTCTTTAATCAAAATAAAATATCCAGCTGAATAAGTCGTTGAACGCTGGCGTTGTGTCGAGGAAGAATAGAGAAGAAATAGATGGATAAGGAGATGGAAAAGTAGAAGTAGAAGGAGGCGAAGGCAAAGGCGAAGGCGGAGGAGTAGAAGCAAAGCAAATGAAAATTGCGATAGCAGAGATCAGAAGAGAGTTGCCACAGTTGCCGAGCATGCTCAAGAACCAACTGTTAACTGTTCCAGTGGAAGCTGAAAGTATACACAAATAGAGAAAAGTATGGCTGACTAATGAAATACCCTACTTGATAAGAGAAATTGTTTTAAAAATAGTCTATGATATGTAAATATCAAAGTTGCAGGCCTCCAAAATTAAAACTAATATATTTTCTCAATAATTTTTTTTTTCTTGATTTTATGAGGTGTACAAATATTTAATTTAAGGAAATTAAGTCAAGTTTAGTAGATAAATAGACTAATTGAAATCGAATGCTCTTCTAGAATTGAATACCCCTGCTGGTGTACCAAAATTCTGAAGATTTCTTGTGCCGCGCTGATAAGACGACCGTAGAACGGATGCCCATAGCAGCTGCCCAACGACTCAAATGTCTGATAAAATAAATGCCTTTTATACGTACAGTCCGATATAAAAATAGTTGAAGCATTATATTATATTTAATAATGTAGAGTTGAGCGAAAAAAATAAAAATCACCAATAATAATTACTTGTAAGTTTTATTTTCGCTGAATAATCATTATCATTGAAAAAAAATCCTTAAAAATCTTTGAATAATCATTACTACGTAATTTTTTTAATATAACTCACAATGATTACGGTCCCTGCTAAATACGCTTCAAAATTTCAAATTAATTTCTTTATGTTACAAATAAAATATATATTTTCTCAATTTCCGCATAGCGCAGTCGATTTTTCATATGACCGATCATTTATATAAATTAAATTTTCTTTATATGAAAACTGGGTCGTTATAAAATAAATAAATCCATAAAAAGTACAAACACAATATAAATTTTACCACGCCTCTTTTATTGATTTGACGCTTGTTGCTAATCTGTTTCAAAACCTGTCAATATATTCTTATTTTATATAGCTTAACTATCGGTTAGTGGGTTCATTAACACATATTCAAATGACTTTTTGATTTGCTATAGAATATATTATTCACATGTACATATATTAAATATAAATATCTCGCCCACATGTAAACAAAAAACAAATGGGATTGACCACGTTTTCTTACGATTTTAAACATAGTAATCCAGTAGCTTGAGTTCTTAACGAAACCCTCAATTCAAGTAATTCGAATGCGGCATGCGGCACTCGAGTACCAGTTAATATGTTGTAATTAAAACTTGTACAGAACCGTGTTGAGTTGATCTCAAATGACGCAAATGGCCAGGAAAGTGAACGGATTGCAATGTACAGCATGCTGTGAATTGAGAGCTAAGATCTGAGCTGTGATCCGATCTCAGATAGGATCTGTCAGCACAAAACTCAAAACAGAAGAAGCCACAAAGTGTAAAAATACTTCCGCATAAAAAGTTTCCACATATGTATGTACATACGTCACAGTCACAGAGTCGTTAACGAAAACAAAACAACGCAAAAAAGTAAAAGGAAGCATCCTCAGTTTTTGCCACTCTCCACGCTGCGACTGGAAGGTCACGCATTGTTACGCCCCCCTGACAACCCTATTGTAACACTTCCAGTCTACACACGTGATGCCGATGCCAGCGAGCAAGTCTTGGCGCCAAAGCACCTTCCCAAGCGCCTCAGTTGCCCTCGAGTTACGCACACAGAAACCAAACCCCAGAAGCCACAATATTTTATTTGTTCTCAGTGTTTTTTTTTTTTATTATTGATTTAAAGTTTTTTTTCGCTATCGCTTAAGGTCAAAGGATCACGCGGCTTTAGTCTTGCTTGTTTTAAATATACACAATATCTTTTTATTACAAATTTACGCGTTTTTCATTAAGCCACATCCATTTAATGAGACTAAATTTTACTTGTATTTGTTTAAGTATTTCGCTTCATACCGCGCCATTTGTTAAAAAAAGAGCTTAATTAATAATTTAATTTATTAAGACGATTCGAAACAATTTGATTGCTATTGCTGCTCCTGTGTTCACAAATTAAGTGTGGTATTGTGAAGAAATATCACCCGATTTGACCTTCCATTTGCACATGTGAGTATTTGCCTAAATTACAGTGCGTCAAAGCTAAAAGAAATTGATAAATTTTTTTAAAACATACCCACGGTTGATGCATTTTTTGTAACATAGGGATGTAATTGCTACCTCTGAGTGTTCGATCGATTTTCTGCAAGTACAAGAGAGTTTTTATTCTCATAAATAAATGATTAAAATGTGTTTGAGTTAAAAATAATATTTGGTTTAATTTTTAATCTGTTGTAAAAAGTTCTTTTTCGAAATTTTTAAAAACAATTTTTATTTAAAAATATTTAATCGAATGAAAAATAAACATAAATTTCCAATTGACATTGCAGTTCTGCAGAACAAAAGTAATTTATTAATTTTGTTCTTAATTTATTATTTTAATATAAAAGTATGTGCAGAGTGTGTAATATTCGTTTCCAGGTATTTAATTAACATATTGCAAACTAGTTGCACTGTTGCTCATAGCGACTAAGTCATTGAAACTAACTAGATGCCATCAATCAACAAGTGTTTTACAATTCAATTCAATTACCAGCTAGTCTCGACCCACTGTATAACTAACTGTAAGTACTCATCTACAGTTAACCGTGCAAAACAAAAGCCCAATGGAAAAGTGTCGCATTTAGCGACATTAGTTAAATATTTCTTACTCTCCGTCTGGCTCTCGATTCGCTCCCTCTCTCTCTCTCTCTCTCGCTCGCGCTCTTCACCTTCGTCTATCCCCGTCTCGCATTGTAAATTAGTGTGTGTGGAGCCAATAATTTATTCTAGTTTCTTAACACTTTTTATTGATGTTCTCATGCAAATTGTTTCATGTTAACAGCTCTATGGATATCTGCAGTCCGAGACGATTAATTAATTAAAATCATTTGCATTTGCAATCATATAAATTAGTTCAGACAACAACACCTACATACATAATTGTAATGCAAACTTATAAAAATAATCAATTAATTCAATTATTGGGGCTTTATTTTATTCACATTCCAGCAAAACCGCAAAAGTGACTTCCATAAGTGCCAGGCACCGATTCTAAAACCAGTTTTGAGATCGCAGCATCCAAAGAGAACACGACATGACCGAACGTTTGTACAGGTGAGTGAGATTCTTACCTGTAAATAAGTAATAATAATAGTAATAATCTGAATAAAGTCGAGCATAAATACTACGCTATAAAAAAACAGTTGCACCTTTTCAAAATCTCAAAGAAGGTTTGCTTGTCATTCTGTTTTTTTTTTATTGCATTAGTTCTTATAAATGGCATTTATATTGGCACTTTAAGACTTTAAGCTTATTATAAAATATTTTGGACATTCTTGGTGTACTTTGATTGTCAAATTCTTTACAACAGACTGCTTAGAAAAAAAGTTAAAATATTACATCATTATATTTGAAAAACAGTATTAGCAACTTTTTTTCTATTAGCAAAAAATATTAAAATATTTAGATATATAAAGAAATCAGTGAATTGCTCAAGATAATGTTTATTCACCTAATAAAATTACTGAATAAAAAATGTCTTTAAGCCAATTATAAAATATTTTAAACATTCTTCGTTTACTTTCCTTATTATTTTTCCTTACAACAGAGTGATTAGTATCTAAATTAAATTTTACATCAATATATATTTTAAAAACAAATATAAAAATCTTTAAAGATATCTGAATTAAATTTATAATATTGAAATATTGAGCAGACAATATTTTGCTTAAGATTAAGTTTTTCCATATAATAGAGCTTATAGTTATGAAGATCATTTATTGACTTCACATAAAGACTTTTGCAGTATAAATTAAAGGCCGATTGATTATAGAATATATCTGTGCTAAAAAGTGCAGCAATATAACAATTTGCTATGAATTTTCCAGAGATTAATTGCAAAAACAAAATTAAAAAATGCCTTTCGGAAATGTTATTGAGATCGTTTAAATAATTAAATTTTATTTTATTAATAAATTTTAAAAGCATGCAATATAATGTCCATTTAGACACAGATTTTTTAACTTATGACTCGACTCAGTTTATTGGAAATTTATTTGGTTTGCTGCATTTCTGGTGATTTCATTTTATTATCATCAGCCAATTATTCATCAAGTTCTGCATTAAAAGCGATTAGAAGTTTGTGTTAACAACCAATTGAAGTTCCTCTGGTTTAACTGGTTTCCACTATTCATTCAGTTTCAACTGCTTTTGAGCCATGATTGTTGCGTTTCTCATCCTTCCAGCTGGCCCTGTGATGGAGGCGTTGATCATGCAGCCGCTGCGTATTATGCCGCTGCCCAAGGGCCAATTTATCCATCGGCTGTGCCGCCCACAGCGCTGTGTGCTGACTTCAATAACAATTCCGGTGGAGGTGGAGGTGGATTGCGTTACTTCAATGGATTGCCTGGTTATATGCCGCCGTCGGGATTGGTGCCCAATAAGTTCAATGGTCCGGCTGGGATGCACTCGCACCTGGAGGTGTGTCAATATGCACATGCGAATGGCAGCGCCTCTTGCTACAATCGCAATCGTTATATGCCCTATAATCATAATCGGGCATGTGCATCGGCTGCTGCCATGGCGACCATCAATGGGCATCCGCTGATGGGTCAATCTCTGCAGCCGGCGACCGTCTCTTATCCCGGCTATCAGGCATCGTTTGCTCCTATCTATAAGCAGGCAGCGCCACTGGCCACGCCCACAGCACTGCCAGCAGCAAGTGTTGCCGCTGCCACGCCCAGTGCGAGTATTGCCAGCAGCAGCAGCAGCAGCAGCACGAGTATTGCGGACTTTGGATACACCAATGAGTTGATCAACACCATGGCGCCCAGTGTGGTGTCCGTATCCTGTTCTGTTAACTCTACGTTGTCCACGCTCTCCACCAACAACAGCAGCAGTGGCAACAGTTGCAGCAACAACAGCAACAATAGCAACAACAACAACAACGGCAGCAACACCAATGGCAGCTCTGCCAGCGAATCCAACTCTGGACATGCTTATGCCAGTGGAGGCAGCGACACCAGCGACGCTGTCACCCTGCAGATAACCAATCTGGATTACTCCCAGGACGAGGCCAGTTTGCGCAACTTCCTGATGAATCAATTGAAGCCCATCACGCCCGTCATCTCCCTCAACTTTGAGGGCAGCTCCTATGCCAAGGTCACCGTTCCGGATCTCTATGTAAGTACAGCAGACTCTCACTAATTATAACTCGCAGAAATTTGAATTTATTTCCAATTGGTACCTAAATTTATTGAAGAAATTATTTTCAATATCTTACAAAAAATCAAAAATAATCTAAAATTATTAAAATTATTCAAAAAAAAAAAAAAAAGTGAAATAATCAGAAAAAATCAAAAACAATCCGAATAGACAAAAAGATTATTTTTCATTATTACTGAATATTTTTGAATAATTGAAATAATTTTAGATGATTTCCGTTTATTTCCAAAAATAATCAAATTGATTAGTAATTCTAATCAAAATTTAACAGATATTCATTCAAGTTTAAATTTTTTATTCTTTATGTGGAAAAATTTGAAGAACTCACTACACTATTTTTCCCTTATCTTACAAAAATATATCGAAAGCATTAAAAAAATTAACATTTTTATAAAAATTGTTGAAATAGCAATGTAAAAACTTACTGTACTTTTTTTTAAGTGCGGGGTCTTACAAGGTTTTGAGAAGTTCCCAACTTAAATGATCCAAAATTGTAGTGGATTTCAACTGTAGATTCAAATATTTGTATAAAAATTAAATTAAATAGAAATTTTAGACTGTCTTCTTTTACCAGGGAATGGTTAAAAAAAAATTAAAAAAAAAACTTTTAAACGCCCTTTTCGATAATGTAATGCTATAATGCTGTTATATTATTTTTTCGGATTATGGTTTTTAGTATTAAATTTTTTTAGATGCTTTCGGTGAAAATACAGAACTATTTCCTCGAAATTTCTACTAGGCAAAAGCACAGTTTTTTAAATAACTGGAACTTTCTGAAAATTCGAGCATTCTTGAAACACAAATATAGTTTAAATTAGCGAGAGTTAACTGTAACCAAAACTGCATCAAATGTTAATTTAACATATATGCTCTGATCAGTTTGCCAAGCAGGTGGTGTCCAATTTGCATCGCAAGAAGAATGGACACAAGCGCATGTTGGTGAGCTACACCCGCGACTCCTCCCTCACCGAGGTCAACACTTTGCGCTGCCAGGTCGCCGGACTCTTGAAGGTCAGTCTGAGTTGTATATTCTCATTCCGAATCATGATTTCATTCTTATGCGCAGGATGTTCCCTACTATACACTACCCATGTATAAGTTTCGTGAGCTATTCCAGTCTCGGTTCAAGACATCGATCAGTGTCCTGGATTTGTACAAGATGCAGGATATCTGTACGATTAACTCGGACAACAACGAGGACAAGTTCATCAGCCTGCAGCCGGAGTTGGTCAATACTTTGGAGAGTTCGCCACTGATGGAGGGACTGCAGCACAGTGTGCCCTACTGTACGGTGCACTTTAAGCGGGAACAGCACAAGGGCTGGGCCGAGCAGGAGATTGAGCCATTGCCGAATGTATGCATGACCATTGCTGAGATCCAGCAACTGATTTATCCGCTGTTGAAGCATCATCCCGGCGACATTCCCGTTGCCACATTGCTGCACTGCATCGAGGGCCAGTTGAAGGTGCAAATCTCAGCAGATGATAATGGCGTCAATCTGGAGCATCTCGTCTGTTGTGTCCAAGGCATACAGATTCAAGTGAACAACTTTGGCATCAAGATACTCGGTTGGCTGGAGCTCAACAAGGAATTGAGTGGAGGTTCCAGCAGTTCCAATGTCAGTCTGAATTCCAGTGATCGTCCCAGTAATAGTAGTTACTTTAAGAACTCTGGGGCGGATCCACTCTCTCAAATTTCGCGCGAGGTCATCGAGCTGGTCAAGATGTCGCCCAAGTCGACGATGAAATTCAATCGCTTCATTCCGGCCTATCACAATCATTTTGGCAAGCAGTGCCGCGTCGCCGACTACGGTTACACCAAGTTGATTGAGCTCTTCGAGGCCCTGTCCTCGTCGGTCCAGATCATGGGGGATGGGGAGAATCGCCAGATAACGTTGACCCATCGCACCCAGATTCGACGTTTCACCTCGGATCTGTTGCGTGTGCTGCGTGCACATGGAAATAGCTCCGTCCTGTTATCCCAATTGCCGGGCATCTTTGCCCAGGCGCAGAATCGTAACTTTGATGTCACCGATTATGGTGTATGCGATATTGTCGACATTTTGGATGGTCTGGTCAATAGCAATATTGTGGTGCTCACCACTGTGCAACAGGGCAAGGATATACTCATATCCATGCCGAAGCGCAAACAGACCAACACGGAGCTGGAGAAGATCTGTGTCTTTGCCGGCGAGATGGTTGAACTCTTCCAAAACGCACTCCAATATACGATACTGTTCCAGAAATTTGTCCGCTCCTATCACTATCATTTCGCCTATCAGTGTCGACTCAGTGACTATGGCTTCTTTAAGCTGGCCGATCTCATGGACGCCATCCATGGTGTCGTCGAGCTGGAGCAGAACAACGATGAGGACAAGAAGATTATGTTATCACCGAAAATGGCCAGACGTGTGTTTGCCCTGCAGTGCGAGGATCTTATCCGGAATGCCACCGGCAACTCCACCAACTGCATGAAACTGGATCAGATTCTCACGCTGCACAAGAAGAAATATGGGTATCAGATGCAGCCACAGACACTGGGAGTCAAGGACATTGCCAGCGCCATTGAACTGCTGCCCTACGTGGAGGTCATCCACAAGGAGCAAGCCACCTGGCTGATGTGCCACAACGATGACCTCGAGTTCCGACAGCTCTGCTATCGTGCCTGCAAGCATTTGCTGCTCAGGGACACGCCTCCTCCGGCCAAGGGCGAGCGAGAGGTCAAGTGGCTGGAGCCGTTGAGTCAGGCCCAGTTCCTCAGCGACTTCAATGCCAAGCACAAGCTGCAGCTGACGGACTCCAAGCTGGCTGCCATGCGACATGCCATCGAGGTGAGTTGCCATCTCTAACATTAGCAGAGACATAAACCGTAACCTTAACCGTTAACCGGTATTAACCGATTGAAATTGATTGAAATAATCGTAGCTGATACAGTAACCGAAACAAAACTTTTTTTTCATACCGATACCGAGAAAACGGAATCATTCAAACCGACATAACCATTAAGTTGCCGATTCATGCATAACGGTTAATTTCGGTATGGTTTCTTACAACTTGATATTTTTTTTAATTACATTGATCTCAACAAAAAGATTAACATCATTTACATTTTTTAATATTTGTTTTCAAATTTCAAAAAAAAAAAGGTTTTAAAATTCAAAATGTTTAATATAATTTATATATTGATCTCGATAAAAAACTTACACTTTTTTATATTTTTGAATATTTGTTTTCAAATTTACATATCTTTCACGTTTTTAATAGTTTTTTGTGAACCGAAATCAAACCGGTATTTTGAAAACGAAACATTAAAAACACCGGTAACGGTTGCGTAACAGATACACAACAATTTTGCATAAACGAAAATTTTAATAAGAACATAACCTAAAAACGTAACTGAAACCGATAATCATTTCGCTTTGATACCCTGAAAATTAGTTGAGTAATTTTTGAGACAGAAAAATACACATCTACATATTTATTTTGCCCAAAAAACCCTTTTTAATCGCATTTTTCTTCTCATTTATTTCGAATATTTGGTTATAATAAAAAATAAGATCCTTTGGATGAATGAATGAAGATTATGTTCTTTATATACTTAAGATTAATTTGTCTCACCACAAAACTAAGTATTTTGAAAGGACGAATTACAGAATATATTAATCTTTTAATATCGTGATAAAAACTATAAAAATGTAAATTCCAAACTGAATGCTCACACAAATATTTTTGTGTTTGGTGTTTCTTGAATTAAGCGCTTGACTTTTTATTTTTCATTATTTTTTTTAAAATTGAACAATACTCTATGATTTTTAAATAAAAACCAAAATAAATTACAATTGCATTATTGAAAAGTCTTTGCCTTTTAAAACCAGTTGTCGGTTGAGAGATAAAATGGAGTAAATGACTTTTTAAGAAAACCTCTTGAGTATTTGTTAAACTCAGCTTCCCTCGAATAACCCCCCAGATTTACACGGAGGCGGATCAGACATGTGTGCGTCTCACCAGCTTCATGAGTTTCCTGATCTCCGTGGTGCGTCTCCTGGAGCAACGTCCCAGCATGTATTTGCACGAGCTGAAGACAGCATTGGATTGTGGCCTAAGCACCACATTTGAGTTTGGGTTTCCCAATTTGTATTCGGTGATTGTGGCCCACGATGATCTTTTCACCATCAACAATGGACCGACCCAAGAACGCAGCGATGTCACTTTGAATGTCAATTGTGAACGTAAGTAATGATTAGTTTTTATTAAAAAAAAAATAATTAAAGAGGCACTCTCAACATTGAAAACTTGGAACTTTGCAAACTTAATGTTGTTATAAAATAGCAATCAGTTACAAAATTATTACTTTATCGATGTAGAAATAATCGATCGAAAATCAACCTTCGTAAAAAACTAAACAAATTTCATAAATTTTGTATTTGTTATGTTACGGACGGCAGTCCTCGTTAGTGATGAAAGCATATATACGGGAAGAATGGAAAATTTGCTATAACTGTCCGATCAGGTCAAGTTCTATACTGATCGTCACAAAATTTGATATTTGAAATTTTGGGGCATGAAAATGTTTTCGTCACTAGACTTTTACCTCGTAAAGAGGTTTTTTTTTATAAGTTTCCTTATGCTTCGTCTTAAATCGGACTACTGTATCATATAGCAGTCAAATGTAGGAAAGATCAGTCGTAAATCAGTCCTTAGTACTTATAAAATCTTTTTAGTTTCTGGAAATATCCCAGCCAATCTTACAGATTTTGTATTTGGCATTGTCATTTTTATCAAACTTGGCTAAAATCAGATGAGTCTGGTATATATACATATAGACGATCGGTTGATAATCAACCTTTTGTACGCAAAATTAGCACTGATTGGTCAAATTAAATTTATGGAAATTACTTATGACAATTTTAAGATATTTTTCTTCAGTGTGCCCAAGATAACCCTTATTCCTTCTATTATTTTTGATTACTTCAGTGCGTCTCAGTGCTGGGGCAAGTCATCAGCATTTGTTTGGTTCCCTCAAGCTGCCCTATGCCAAGCACAAGGCCCAGCGTCAATCTCGACCAGCACTGGGCGAACACAATCGTCCGCCGCCGGCTCAATCGCCGCCTCCGCCCAAGACCCGGGCCATTGCCAGTGAGTATGCCAGTTCGGTGGGCAGCACTGGCACCAACGTGGCCTACAAGCCGCAGGTGAAGGTCAACAGTTTCCAGGCCTATCAGGAGCACTATGCTGCTGCTGCTTCTGCTTCTGCTGCTGCTGCTCCAGCCACAAAATACTCACCACCTGGCTTAGCCAACTGCTCCGTCATGTCATCCACATTGCTCAACAGCTCTGGCTCCAATGCCAACTCGGGATCTGGGCTGTGGAGCAGCTGCAGCAACAAGGAGAACTCTTTAAATAGTTCCCAGCAGTTCTTGCACAACAGCAGCTACAACAACAGCAACAACAGTTCCTTCAACACATCCTCGGAGCTGAACAGCAGCCTCTGTGTGGGCGATGTCGCCTCCAGCACAGCCATTACAGCTGCCACGCCCTATGATTACTGCAGCAAACTTTGGTATCGTCGTCAGACCAGCTTCGGCAATCGCCAACAGCAGCAACAGCAGCAGCAGCAACTGCAACAGCGACAACAACAACAACAGTCGACATTGTTGCAACATCAGAACTCTCTGGATGCTGGACGGGATTTGTATGATGCGGATGTGTTGTCCACCAGTGGCGTCTATGATCCAACCAAGTATGGGACGACCACTGCAGAGGTGAGCACAAAATATTTCTTACATATTTAATTATATTTATTATTATATTTTTGGCTTTTTTTACAAGCTTTAAAAGCAATAAGATATTTAGCCTCAAAAATTATTGAATTCAACTTATATAAATTTCTTATCTAAAGCTATATCTGCCAGCAAATTACAAGAAAAATTAAAGTCCTTTAGCTCTTACCGTTTGAACTGTGCCTTTTTATTAATTTCAATGAATTACAAAAGTCAATAGTATGATTTTTATCCGAGATCCGTGATAAAGTTTTTTTAAATCTATAATTTACAATATGTAATACAAGTGAGAAAGGCTTAAAGTCGAGCTCCCGACTTATTAAAGTAAATTTACAATATTTTTTATTGCATGCTTTTAGGCACTTACATTGCTTAAAAACTAAATCAGCCATTACCGCCTTTCTGTTTGTCCAATCTTGTTAGGATTTAGTTAGGAAGATAACTAATAATAGTGGCTAACGTTAATTAGTAAGAAATTCCTAATATCTTGAAAACTGTCCGGCTTTTTAAGATTTACGGAGGAGGAAAGGGGCGTGGCAAAAATTTGAAACATACTTAATCTGCGTGCGGTTTATAGAAGTCTATGAGTCTAATTTGGTTGCTCAAGCTATGTACAGTCTCTTAGATCGGACAGACGTACATGGATGCTGGTCCTTTATAGGACGGACTTCCTTGGAGCAAATACAATATCCCCTTTTACTTATTTTTTAAGTTACGGTTATAAAACAAAATACAATTTAGTGACATTGAGAATCATATTATTCAGTTTTACAAATTCTACAAATAACCATAATTTTGTATCATTGTCCATAGAAGCTGCCCTACTGGATCGATCCCATTTGGAGTAATCAGCAGCAGCAGGAGCCAAAGCAAAATCTACTCAACATACGTTTGCCGGAACTGAAGGCCTTCAATGTGTTGCCCATGTTTCTATCGCCTTATACCATATCGAAGCATAAGAATATGAAGCGGCAATTGTTCAATTTCGAAAATCACGATCGCAAGATTGTCTAGAGCTTAAAGAGAACGATCTTTGGCCTATCTATAGCAGAGCTCCTGGTGAGCCTTAACTTTATTACAATTTGATTTCATTTCTATAAATATTGTATCTTTATTAAATTCGTTTAATTGTAAGCACATTTTGTTAATGCCAATTATTTACAAATACTACAAACAAATTTACTACATACTACATAAGTTATTATTTTTTTTTTTATAAATTGTTACACGGATTACACATCAACAAAAAACATTTTGTATTTTAGTTTGTAAGCAAAAACTTGTTGAGTCTTAAACAAAAGAGAATTATTATTTTTTTTTTATATACTTGTAGATTTTTCTCACTCCCTTGTTAATGCACATTTCGAATAAATATATATATTGTTTTGTAAACTTTTGTATAAACGTATTAATTAAAATATTTTAAAAATTGGGCGCTACTTTTCGGAAAAATGCATTTGCCAACTCAATGCCAAAGAAGGTCGCGGCATTTGCGGGGAATGCGCGAATTATGACAGGTGTAAAGCCACTGTAAAAGTTTAAAAAATGAATTTAAATTGAAAATTTAATTATTTGTAGTTGAATTAACTAACCGATATAAGGCGGTGATTCCATCATTTTTCAATAGATCCGCAAACACAGCTCGGACGCCATTGAATTTACCCTCAGGAGCTGAGTGATAAGACAGAAGATTACTTAATATTTTTTGTAGATTCTTCGTCACTTACCAGTTTGCAGACGACTCTTTAGGACATCGGCTGGCATGCCACCAATCCAGTAAAATATGCCCGCTATTCCGCCAGCGAAAATAGCCGGGATTAGGTCAACATTGGGTCGATTATATCGGCGTTTATACTCGTCCGTTAACATCTCATATCCCAGAAAATAAAGTCCGCTAGCGGGTATATCTATAAATACAAAATAACTTTAATTCGCATGTAAATACTCTGGGATTAGAGTGTCAATAGTTTACCAAATGTGTTTATAAATTCATTAAATACGCCTTTGAATTGTAATAATTGTGTGTCTTTATCGATTAGATCAAAAATTTATAGCAGCTGTTACACAATCAATTATTGAACAATATCAACTTGCGACGCGGCTCCACTTAAATCACAGTAATTAAAGCCGGAATCCGAAGAGATTACGCGTAACCCTCATATTAGCGCACTGAATTGCACTTGTGACTCTCAAACTAATTAAAATCACATAACGAACACTAGATTGCACAATTATTGTCGCTTATATTTTTACATTCTTTAATTCCTGTTTCTAAAGAGTGAAAAATACTGAAAAACTAATTTATTAATATTATTTTCTTCACACTCTTTACAATATACTTCAATTAAGTAAATGCAGGGACAAGTGGACGTTTTGTCAAAATAATTTAATCGACTAGTGTAAAAAGACGCAAGCCCTTCATGGTGCACTGCTTGCAAAACTGCAATGAAATTGTGCACCTCAAACTGTACTCACCAAACTTTACTTGTGACGTCTCAAACTGATTAAAGACAAACGATAAAGAGGCTATGGATAATCTGCAAAACTGATCTGTATTAAAGAACACTTGTTAACTTACAACTGTGTTTATGCCGTCAAACCTCAAGCAAGTTGAAAAAAATTAAGCGCATTTTGCACTGCTTGTGTAATTCCACAGCACTGCTTGAACTTTTCCTTGTCAAACTGTGCATTCTAAAATGCATTTGTGGCTCTCAAACTGTTGCAGCACATTATTTACTTGATGCAAACAGCTTGAAAAATTGAGATAAAGCTTGTGTTGTTAATGCTGGTGGCGCTGATTAAAAATTGTAGCCACAATTTTCAGCCTTAAATAAATAAATGTTTTAAATGGCGGATAGACAGTTAAATATGAAAAGTTCGAAGATATTTCCTTGTTTGTTCCAAGTAACGAAAAAAAAAACATGATTAAATTTGAATTCTAAAAATGTAAAACTTGTTTAGTTAATATAAAAATACGCATTTATTTTAGTACTACACTGTTGGACTCTTAACACGAGCATTTGAATAAATTCATTGCACTTCCTGGGACAAAAGAAACTACAAGTAATAACAAATCGTCTTTAACTAGAAATTGGGAGTGAAATAGTTGAAGAACTTATTGGCCAACTCAATGCCAAAGAAGCAGGCAGCATTTGCTGGGAAGGCACGAATCATAATGGGAGTAACACCACGATATAAAGCCAATGGACCATCCTTAACAATCAGATCCTTGAACACGCTGCGCACGCCGTGCTTGTAGGTGCCCTCGGGTGCTACAAAAAAAAAACGGAATTCAAATTAAAATCTTTGAAAAGGATTCTTTACTTTAAATTTGTATGTAGCATACCCGACTGCAGACGACTCTTTAGGACATCAGCAGGCATGCCCAAAATCCAGTAGGCCATGCCCGCAGCACCGCCAGCAAATATTGTTGAGGCAGTGTTGATTTCTCCCGTCTTCGATTGCTCCTTGGCCTTATCCTGAATGTACTCGTAGACCAGGAAGTACAGGCCATTAGCAGGCAGATCTGTAAAAAGATTTGAGACAGTATTAACATATGATGCAGTTGGACTATGTATGTATTATTAATAAAGAATTCATAACTACAAACTAATTAAGGAACTACTTTTACTACTCGACTTTCTTATTATTTACTCACATTTTATAAACTTTTCTCTTTAATCATTTCTTCTTATTTCTTTCTTATAAATTTCTTGATAAACTGGAAATTTAATACGGCAATTATGCGAGAAATGTGAGAATTTAATTTATGCAAATCAGGGAAAATTCAAGCGGCGACTTCAACGGCGCCATAGTTATCTTGTTTATAGCAAGGCCCAATAAACTATGTATGCATAAAATAATTAAAGCTTTAGCCGAGAGTGCTCGACGATAGGAAACCCTGTAATCAGTACTGACATAAGGAAATAACTTCAAAACAATCGAAATGATTGAAAGTTTCAAATAAACTTGTAGTTCATATTTTTTCCAGCTGTGATAAAAGCATTTACTTTGAGCTGTAATACCCCTTAATTCTGATATCAATTTGGTACAGGGTATAATAATATATATGTATGTGTTGTGTGCTGAAGAAAACATAAACAAGTTATTTGTACAATGGGTGGAAAGAATTTAAATATGAAAATGAATTACGAAGTAAACGTAAATAAATGTTTAAAGTGAGTCAAAACAAGTTTTTCAAAAATATAAACAGTCATTGTAAATAAATACAATGTACTGTAATTTAATTTATTCATATAATTAAAAATCGACTTCGAATAGATTTCAAGAAAAAATCTTAACTGGTTTTTATACGGTTTTACAATGCGTAGTTTTCAGCGATAAAAAAGTGAGTTTTCAATTAAAAATAAATTATATAATACTGGGAAAATGTTATGTCAGGCATTTTATATAGGCGTTTTTAAGATTCAATCTTCATAGATTTCAGAAAGACCATATAATTATTATAAAAAAAACAAAAAGATGATGGAAAAATGTTAAATTAATATTTATAGTGAACTTTTTGCGATTTTATTTAACATTTTTTTAGAAATAGTAAGGTAAAAAATTATTAAAAAATATGAACTATAGGAAGATTTTTTATTTAACGTAACAAATTGTATAGAGCATTTGTTAAACAGAAATTGATATACTGGAGAAAACATTTTCTGAAAAGATTATCATACGAGTATATTAAGATTCAATAAGAAATATTTCAGATATTTTTTATTTTTCTAAATTATTTTTGATAATAAAAAAGAAGAGTTTATATTATAAATCTTTAAAGAGATAGTCTGGAATCCATCTCGAAAGAGACTTTTGCATCATACACAAACGGGACGACCTTGTGTCCAATGGTCTCTGAGCCATGAGGAGAAAAAGTTTTCAAACCAAGACGATGCCCACTGCATCCAGCATGAAATAAATACATCGTATTTATACTTAAGAAGAATGTCGACTTATCGCTGAGGAAACTCATTTCCGTTAAGAATAACGAAAGATATTAAAATATGAGTTCAACTTACTGATTTCGTTCTCAGTTGAATGTGAACCATGAGACAGAATTTTAGTGTATGAATGGAATTCGAGGCAAGCGTGCCTTCATGAAAGAAATCCGACATCGGAAGCGAATTTGGATTTAACTCTGCTGCAGACGATAATGAGCATGATGATAACGATAAAGACGTTGATGAAACTGTTGATCGTGATGCTGATAGTGAGTGACCAGTAAATACTATTTAGTTGATCAGTTAATGATACACTCTAAACAGCAATGCCAGTTACATGCAGCGATGCCACATGCAGAGGTGCAGGTGGATACAGAGCTGGAGGTGGAAATGGAGGCAGAGCCAATTCCTGAACAGGACGCATCTAATTGCCCCACGAGCTGTAGCTGTCAATATGCCGCCTTCAATGAACTGCCCATTGCACGTTGGGTGAATCACATGACCAGCATTGCGGATGATGATTCCAATCTGGATGATACCGATTATCTAATGCCCTCAAGAATCAAGATGGCCACTTGTCTTCTGCAGAAGGAGAGTGAAACGCAGAGTTTGTTCAATGCCCTGCCCATCGATCTACAGGCATTGATTCTTTTGCTCACGGGTAGTTTGAATAGTCAACTAACAGGTGAGTTGAGACACAGCAGATTCTAATCATTATAATTGACTTGGTAAAACACAAAATTCTAAGATTTCAAACGCTTTCTGCTTTAGCAGCAGAAAGTTAGCTTTTAAATTGATGACGAGCTTTCTTGAATCTTTAATGGGCTAGAAGTTGTAATGACCAAGTTGAGCTTTTAAAAGCTTCTGCAAAGCTTTAATGTGCTTTCTTAAGCTTTAAAGCAGCTGGGTTCTAGATGGCAAACAATGTTAAAATTAATCCTAAATAAATTGGTTTTTGTAAGCTTTTAAAAACTCTCTCGTATTTTAAATGTGCTTAAGTTCTAAGCAGATTAATTTATGGAAGCTTAAATGTGCTTTAAGATGTAAAGAATGCCCAAGATGAGAATCAAAGTTTTAAATTAATTAAATTATAGAAAGAATTGTTAGTTTTCTGAGCTTTTTAAAATAATCGAAAAGTTCTAAGTTTCATAATGGTATCGTTTATAGTGAAGATGACAGTCAAAGATTTTAATTAATTATATTATGGAGAAAATTGCGAAATTTTTAAAATACTTGAAAAGCTGTCAATAAGTCAATGGTATCGTTTACAGTGAATACCAGCAGTCTGCATGGACTCAATCAGCTGATGACACTAGAAATTCGCGGAACGGAGACCACAACACTGATCATTGATGAGCCACTGGAGTTTCTGCAGCACGCCAATTTCGAGGGATTGCGAATTGAAGCGAGCAATCGATTGCAGCGTCCCAAGTACTCAAAGTTGCCCAGCGATGATTACGAATACAAGCCGCCAAGTGATGTGGCCGGCAACGAAGTGACGCCCAAATATCAGCTGCAATTCGAGGCAGATGCCGCCCTTGAAATTATGAGCTATGAACAGCATATTGAGAGATTGAAGCAGACGCGAATGCCAAATTTCTATGGCTGGAGTCGGTTGGAAGTGTTGCGCATCCACAAGTGTCAGCTAAATGAGTTGCACTGGCAAATGTTTGATGGCCTGACGCAATTGCATCATCTCAGTCTCGAGCGGAATGGCATTGAGGAGCTGCAACCGTTTGCCTTCTCGGGTGCACCGCATTTGAGAAGTCTCTCGCTGGCCCACAACTCTGTGGCAAGACTGTATTATTTGGGTCTAGCTGGTCTCTTGAAACTGGAGACTCTCAATCTGGCCGACAATCATTTGGAGCGTCTAAGCGAATCAAGTTTTCCGCCCTTGCCACGCCTTCAGAAGGCCGACTTGAGACAGAATCCCATCAAGTACATATTGCCGGCAACGTTTTGGGTAATGAACGATACGCGAGAGTTGCAGCTGGGCAGCGAAGTGGCAGCTCTGGAGTTACGCAGCTGGAACAGCTACGGGCAGTTCGATTCGTTGCACAAACTGCGAAAGCTGCATCTGGGAAATGTGACCACGGCTAGCTTGGAGCAGGGAGTCTTTAAGGTAAGTTGCAGCTACAGTTCATGCAACTCTTAACCTTAATTTGAATAAAGATTGGAAAATAGATTAATCAATTTTGACACTGTTGAATATTTTCGATTTTTACAAAATTTATGAAGTATATTTTTAAATTTATTCATTTCTTTTTTTACTTCTCAAAATTTAATTTTTTGACTGTACAATTTAAAAAAAAAATACATTTTTAAAACTGGAAAAAATGTGATGTGAAAATACAGATATTTTTATAATAATGTGGACAAAAAACAAAACCTATAGAAAATCAATTTCAGAGTGTATAATGCCGAGATTATACATTTTAAAAGCAACACTTTTTAATTCGATAAATACATACTCTAACATTTCTATGGCGATTTTATCATTATTATTATTATTCTATGTATTTACATAAGAAACCCAATTTATTCAAATTAACTTGGTTTGCATGGAAAAACTAGTTTTAAGACTTTGGACTCTGAAAAATCACGAGCTTTTTGATCAAATATTTTTCATTTTCGGTTTTGACAGGGAGCGAACCATATATTTCTTCTCTTATTTTTTATAATTTTTTAAAATTTCTTAAAAGGCACTTATTGTATGAAAATGACGAATAAGGGCCTTTTAAGCAGTTTTCAAAAACTTTCAAAAGATACTAGCGAAAAGATATTTGAAAATTTTTTCGTAGCGAAATTAGACGGTTTCTTGTGGCCTATATAGTTTTCCATTTTTTTTTTTTTTTTCAATAAAGACAATCGAAAGTTCTGACGCAGAGCTATTTGAATAATGAATAATGTATATAACTATTCGAAGGAATTTCACCAAAGACAGGAAAACCAAAACTTATTTTTGTACTCTGAATATTTTTCTTAGTTGAAATTCATAATTTACGATTCCTAGTTTTTTCTTCCTTATTTTGGATTCCTTAAATTTTATTCTTTTTTTTTTTCTTCTTTTCAAAATTCCTTAAAAATATTGGATTTCGTATGAGTTACCATTACCAATTTCTTGATATTTAAAAAATATATTAACAGCTATGATATTAAAGACGTGCTCAGCTGTACTTTTGGCTCAAAATTTCATAATTTCGTTACCCAGAAGTCTATTGAAGACATTTTTGATTGGCATTTAAATATAAGAGAGTTGATTAATTCAATTTAGTTGAGAGATGATTAAGAGAGATGATTAATTTAATTTAGTTGAAATCAATAAACTGAATTTGCATTTCTTTCAATAGGGACTGCAATCTTTGGAGCAACTGACGTTGAAGGGGAGCATTGGCAGCGTGCAGTTCGATGCCTTTGCGGGAATGGAACAGTTAAGGGAGCTGGACATGAGTCACTGCGGCATTGTGGAGCTATCGATGGATGCACTGATGGGTGTGAAGCGGTTGCAGCTGCTCAACTTGTCGCACAACAATTTGACGCATGTACCGAATGGTTTGTTGGATGATCAACAGCAGCTGGAGGTGGTGCAACTGCAGGGCAATCAGTTGATAACGCTGCCCACAAGCTTCTTTCAACAGGCGCGACTGCGTGTGGCACGTCTCGATCAGAATCCCTGGCAATGCAGCTGTGACATGAGCAGCTGGAAGCCACGACTCACGAATGTCATACGCCTGCCGAGCGTCAAGCGTTGTGTGCGCGACATTCACGGCGAGGATATTTCCTGTCGTCATGTCGTCAGCTATGAGACGGACAAGAGTCTTGTGCCACGTTGTGCCAACTACAATGGCCGTAGTGTTTACTATGTGATGCGCAAGCAACTCCATTGTGGCGCCATGAACATCCTTACGCGCTCAAAGGCAACCAGCACGCGTGGCCTGCCACATTGGCGCAAATTGGAGTTGCAACAGCAGCAGCAGCAACAACAACACTTGAACAGCTCCAAGCAGCCAAAGCCAAAGAAGAAGACGACAAAGAAGCAACACAAAGCACATTTTGCGCCACGCAACAGCTTGGAGTTCATACTGCAGCAGGAGCAGCAACAGGTGCAACAAAATGAGGCATCCATGCCAGCATCTGAGGCACAGGAAATGTCCAATGAGATTTAATCAGCACACTCGCAAATAGTTTAGCTTTAAGTTGAATATTATGTTTTATGTTTAATGAATGATTAATACGACAAGTTAATTAGATAAACCCAAATATATAATAATAATTACGCTTAGACTGAAAATCAACTACAGTTGCCACACCCAGAGGAGGACTTTCGAAAAGTAGCAGACTTAAAATTGAAAATTTAACTACAATACTAACAACTTAAACAAATTAAAACCTTGAAATATTTGATTGAGTGAGAAAATATTCTAAAATTGGGTTCCCTGCCAAAGATTATTTTTCAAATTTTGATTGTCTAAATAAGTTTCAACTATTATTCTATGTTTTTATGTAACAATTAAATTTACATATCGCAATTCACATTCAATCATTTAATTTTTAAACTATACGTACAACAGATCTATCCGAAATACATTCAAATTTTAGTCAAAGAGTCATTTAAACACATATTTACCACTCAAGGGGAAAATATTAATATTTCAGAATTCAGTAAAATATCAAATCAGTTTTGGCTTACAATTGGTTGATCCAAATTTAAGACAACAAATATGGGAAATAAATCGAAATTCTAATTTTGTAAATGTATAACATCAACAATTGAATACATTGACAATCAAAATCGGAACAACTTATTCTGCAAATGAAATAAGAATCGAAACTCTAGTGTGGTCAATGTAAATTTTTGTAAACAAATTTGAAGAAAATATTATCGAAAAGATTTTTGAAAATTTTTTTGTGAAGCCACTCCTAGAATTTGAAGAATTTTTTTTGCATCAAAACATTATTTTTTTAAATCGAGGGAAAAACGTTTTACATGAAGACATTTACATACAGGCCTGTTCCGGTTTTCACTTTTTATTTTATAACATTAAGGGAAAAAATTTTTATTCGAAATTTTCAATGGGTACTTAATGGGTTAAGGAAATTTTTGTGTCATTCAAACGGAATCTTAATGACCTTTCCAATGATGCCAATATGTTAACGGCGCAAATAAGCCTTAATAAATGTAAAAATTCGTGCCGTGCCTATACTTTTATGTGCTTCTGTATAATTATAGAGTATGATCAACTTACCCCTGAGCATGGTGGCGCAGCTGCCTTTGAACACACTTCGCAGACCGCCCTCCATGTACAGTTTCTTGCCACAATCGATCATGCCAGTGTATTTCTTTTGGCCATTGGGGCCAGTGCCTTGTGTTTGGAGCAGCACCTTGATACGCTCACCGGGTGCCATGATGAAAGTGGAGAAGAGTCCGGAAAAGGAGCCGGCCACAAAGATTTGTGAGTATGTTAGTTTGGCATCCTCGCCGCGCTGTTGCAAACGCTTGCCAACTGCATAGCCAGCAAAGCACATGGCAAAAATGGGCGCCACACCCGTTAAGGGCGCCGACATGCCCCTGTATAGACCCCGCACACCCTCCTGGCGTATGGTTTTGGCAGCGCAGTCAAAGGTGCCACTGTACATAGGTTTCTCGCCAGGCGCTGGGCGTGGCATTGTTTGCAAACGCACCTAAAAGTGTATAGTAAGTTAAAAAAGTGTTCAAATTTGGTCTAAATTACACACCTTAATGGTATCCAAGGGATGTCCTGATAGCACATTGCAAATGCCTCCAAATCCGCCAGTAATAAAGGATTTAATCGGATTCGCTTTGCGCTCCGTGGGCGCATTCTCTAACTTTTCAGCAACTGCCATGGTAAGAGAATTTGCAGGGTTCTGAAATGAAAAGAATTGATTATTAGATAATAATGTTAAACAAACAATAATGTTAAATCTATGTTAATCAAAGAAATTCTTAACATTTGCACTAAGAGGCAGGTAACTTGTAATTAAAAAATAAATAAAAAATTATCTATATACACAAAGTTAAAAACAAGTTTGAATTATATGAAATATCTAATATCTAATAATTATCCCAAAAATATTAGTTTGATCAATAGTTTACTCCATATGTGACTAAATAGGCAATGAGCCGGAAGATCATAAAATTTTGTAAATGACTGTAAAAACCAAAACAAATGTAAATGGTCTATTGACCTTTTGACACACTTTATGCAGCTACAGTGTATCTGTATATATTCGCATATCTAATCTAAATTCAACTCCCTCCACTTGAAAATGCATTGCAATCTGCATATTTATGCCCATTTAAATGGCCAAAACATATAATTTCGCTAAATATGATTTTTGGAGTTTGCACCTTGTCCATAGACATTGCTTAATCTGCATTGAACATTTGCTTTAGCTGATAAGACTGGGCGTCAATTACAACAAGTGTTACGACATCGGCTGAAGGATTACCGAAATGTGTCTCTGTTGCCTCTTACCTGTTGTACAAAATTATTATTAAGACAAGCTCCAAATTGCGTTGTCGTGGCTGTGGCGGTGATCGTAGCAGAGGCAGCGACAGCGGCAGCGGCAGCGGCAGCGAAGAGAGCGTCTCAGTGGGGAACCTGTTGCTGGCAGCAGCGCAAAGCTCTGACTGATTTTTCGCTTCAGGGGCAGCGTCTGTGAAAGTGAGCGAACGGGTGACATCGTTATCAACAAACACATTGAATTTAGCGTCAAACAACTTTTGGCATTTTGCTCAAAATATGAACACGTTGCGTTGTTACGTATGTATGTACGCACATACATACATACGTACCTAGGAAAACTCAATTTGTATTAGCTGTGCTGCATTGCCGGCACTGTTGGGTTCAAAGTCCGTTATCACTGTGGGGCTCGGGCGCTGCTGCTTTCTATTTTGGACATCAGTAATCTGTCGGAAAAGCTTTGTCAATTATACACATATATTTTCAATACGATACTTTGTTTACTTTCTTATCAATACAAATTTAAAAACTGAATTCGTACAACAAAGTGCCGAATGTAATTATGTTTCGTGTAATTCCTGTGTCGAACTAGAGAGGAGCGCTAAAGACATCAGACACTCACGAGCAAGCACGAAAATACACGCTACAAATTAATTTACTTTCCTGTACATCCCATTAAATCAATAAATTTATGAATTTATTATAATTATTATTTTTCTATTTTGCAATACAAAACAAAATATTTGTACAATTATTATCCGTATGATCCATGAATGTTTTACTCGTGCGAAAAGCACGAAATAGTTCCATCTCAACTGGTATGTAAAAGTTCAGCACTGCCAACCTGCTTAAAGATTTCAACAACATTTGCACAGCTGACCGCACATGACATTTACCTTATTTGCGCGCCATTTACAGAATTCAAAGTTTTCTATCAAAATATTTGTATTTAATTACATAATGTTTATATACTAAAGTAAACAGTAAAATAGCATCTGTTTGGCCACAACCTTAAACTTACGTCTAGAAATTCATTAAGTCGTTGGCCAATTCAACGCCAATGAAAACCGCTGCTGTTGAGGGAAACGCACGTATTAAAATTGGTAAAACACCGCGATATAAAGCCTTGGGACCCTCTGTGGCCATTAAATTCCTAAAAACACTTCGAATACCATGTTTATATGTTCCCTCGGGCGCTGTACAAATACATAATAGAATTGTTAAAATTTGGTATAAATTGGTGGACAGGTTTTTGGATACTAACCCGATTGAAGTCGACTTTTAAGTACATCAAAAGGCACAGCTAGGGTCCAAAATACAATGCCAGCCATGCCGCCAGCAAAAATTGTTGAAGACGGCGTTATATGTCCCATTCGTCGTCTGGCCAAGTCCTGTAGACCCTCGTAGACCACAAAATAGACACCAGTTGGTGAATCTGTAAGGAAAATGTTATTAATGAGATTTTCATGAGTGCCAAGTTTATAAGACAGCTAAATCAGATTAAACAATAGACGTGTGTATCTTAAAGCAAAATTATCAGGTGATTAAACCAGAGTCTGTTATCATTATAGGGACCGTTTTTTTATTTGCTAAATAAGGTATTTGATAACTATTGAAAAGAGAAATTAATTAAATAATGATTAATTTCAAGTTTTATAGATTTTCCCACAATAACGATTGTTTTTTGCTCAAAATAAAACTCAAGTTCTAATTTCGATTTTTTAGGATTTAAGGACAAAAATTATATGTATTCCTAGTCAGCAAGCCAAGACAAACCTTAATATTAATACAATTAAAAAAAAATGACTTATAGAGAGCATCAAATTGAGCTTTGTCGAAAAAAGAACTTTGTGAGCAAATCTATAAAACTTGAAAAATGCTTAATAATGGTTAAAATTTATAAAAGAGCCATTAAGATGAATATTGGTATTTTTCTCACCATCTCAAAGTTATTATAAGTGAATGATTTTTTGATTACAAAAAAAAAAAAACAAATAAACATTATTTGCAGTCCCTGGATTCGTTTTGTTCTAACTCTTCAACTCGATTTGCCTTAAACCGAATTAAGCTGTCGTGTAAACTCGACATAATACTAACCTCTGAGAACACAGGCGCAGGTGCCTTTGAAGAGACTACGAATGCCGCCCTGTTTATAGAGCTTAAAGGCTGTGTCCATCATCCCGTTGTACATTAGAGGTCCCCCCGTAATTGGTTGTGTTTGCAGCAGCACCTTGATGCGATCCGTTGGCACAGTGACAAGTGCTGAACAAATGCCAGCGCCAACACCGGCCATGAAGATTTGTGTATAGGAAAGTTTAACCTGATCATCCGATTGAAGTAAACGCTTGCATGCCGCATAAACGGCAAAATCGACAGCATAAATGGGCGTCACACCGACCAGAGGTGCTGAAATGCCGCGATAGAAACCACGCACACCCTCAGCACTAAATGTCTTGACGGCACAGTCAATAATGCCTTTGTATTTGGGCGGTTGGCCAGCTGCCGGCAGCGGCATTGTCTGCAGTCGCACCTAAAAAGTAAACAATTCAATTTTAAATTATATAAATAAATGTATAAATCAAATATGAATAAAAAATCTCGAAAATATACCTTAATGGTATCCAGTGGATAGCCGGTGAGTACACTGCAGATGCCACCAAATCCGCCAGCGATAAAAGATTTCGCGGGATTTGCTTTGTGATCTGTTGTTACTGCTGTCATGTTGTTTGCTGCTCACGGTATTTACGTAAACGAATCCAGAAAATCGTCAGACTCGTTCAGCGGCACTTAACTTACTAATTCATACATGCACGCGTGATGACTGTTGCTTGGGTTATGTTATCAGTGAGCTGCGCTGCCGTTTATTTGTACTAATAAAATCCGGAATTTCGACAGCGAGCTCAATTTCCATCGCGATGAGGCACAAAAACAGTTTTATTCTTAAGAAACCATATGTTTCTGCCACCTGAAAACTTAACATTATCTTGAACTGTTATTTACAGCAATAGACCAACATTAATTTATATAAAAGTGATGAATTCGCTCTCTCGGGGCGAAGCTGTCAGAGAAAGTCTGTCATGAGAGAGACGACAAAGATGGATACATAAAAAAATAGATTTTTTTGGTTTTCTACACTCTTCACTCATTTTCGTTTTGTGCGCTGTGCATATAAAATCAAATGAAAAGAATGTAATACATTTATGCCCCGAAAAAGAGAGCACATCAAACGAATAAATCACCTTTATATAAATTCATCTTGCGTTAGATCAAAACCACTGTTGTCTAACATAACATAAACGGATCGAAGCAATTTCATTGTAATATTTACCAATTTCGTAAGATAGGAACTCCTCCCGTGGATTCTGTCTTGTGTACTATTTTGTTTCTGTTTACATTTTCAAGAATAAATAATAATTTTGATAGCCTTTCAAGTTGAACAGATTGTAAATGTATTTTTGATAAGACAGTTAGCAGCACAGCAGAAATGCTAACTACAATTACAATGTTAATGTTTATTACAAGAATAAGTAAACATCACATTAAAATCGTAGGGGTGCCTTAACATTAACATACTAAGGGTAATGCTTATTTCATACATTTTAAATAATTTTTAATTATTTAGTTACTATTTGTTTTTTTGCCATCTTTTTAAATAGCAATGAAATCGAGTTTCCGTTTATTTGACATTCAAAAGAATCGGTATGATGGAGTAATCGATTTGCTCTATATTCGATTACAGTGATGTTAGCGATACATATGAAAATCGACATTCACAGCGATTTCTATCTAATTTTTAAAATGTTAAGCAAACACAAAACATTGTTTTTTTTTGCAATAACAACAAAAAAAATATGTAATTAATAATACAAAACATTTAACAATTAAATGTCCATTCGCCCAAAAAGGGCACAGTTCGTTGCTATCGATAACATATCGATAGTGTGCTATCACAGGGCTGCCAACGACAGAGCGAGCAAAATTGTTGCGTATGAGTTTGTTTGTGTGTGTGCAAAAGCATATGCATCATACATTCATTGTTTAAAACAATCATTTTTGTGCAAACCGTTGTGCAGAATCATATGTAGAACTTATGTCTGATACAAGTGCAAAGGAATTATGTATCAGTTGTAGAGCGAGCTGCAGTAGCAGGCGCAAAAGGAGGAAGTGAAGCTGCTGCAACAACAACAACAACAACAACAAATTTTGTAAAACAAAAGCGAAACGAAAAATTACATATATATAGATATATATTTGTACACAAGCAACGCACACGCAACGTGCTCGCATCCCCAATAAAAATATAACCGATTGCAATGTCCAATGGTGACGATGTGCTAGACAACTGGGAAGAACTTGACGAGGCAGGCGTGAGTATTATTGAATGGCATTACAACAACAATAACAAAATAGCAATGTCACAACAACAAGAAGAAGAAAATGAAACTAACATATGTATCTTTTTGCAGCTTTGCATGACGTTGCAAACAAAACTGCAAACTGCCAGTGACGACACAAGTAGCAAATTAAAGCCCGCCACAACAGTTGAGACCACAACAGGCAGTAAAATGAAATTGCTACAGCGTCCACAGTCTCTGCAAGAGAGCAGCGTCGTCGTCGGCGGCAGCGCGGCAGCTGCTGCTGCTCCCAAGCAGATAATGATTGCCAAAAAGCCAGCGTCAGATGCTGATTTGACAACGGCACCTGTTATGATGGTATTGCACAAGTCGGCCAGCGAATACGATGCGGCCAATTATGCCAATCCCATTAGCAATCAAACGGTAAAGATATTGCGACGACCCGCACAGGCCGAAGAGCGACGTGACTCCAATGGTATACGACCCAAGCAACCCATCAAGACGCTGCAGCAACGCGAACAGGAATATGCACAGGCGCGCCTGCGCATTCTGGGCAGTGCCAAGAATCCCGAGGACGATAAGCCGTTAGTATTGCATATACTTGTAATATTGTAATTCCTTTCTAGACTACGCTTTTTCTATCTGATTGTATAATAGAGGTCTGCACGGCTGCATTCAAACTTGAGCGTCTCTGAGTACTTGTGAGTTTAATTCAGTTATCTGAGTGAAGTAAATTCAAAGATCCGGTTCTCATCAATTGATATTAATTTGAGTACTCATATGAACGGCATCGAGTGAACGCGAAACGAATGAAATGAATGAAGCTAAGATTTTTAGAGTACTCAGAATGCATCTAATTTTTTTAATAATTTATGTGTTACAATTCGTTTCATATTGTTAAACTGGATATCAGCAATAGAAATGATTTTGTGACTAGAATTGTTACTTTAAATTTAAATGAAACTTAAATTACGGCACCTATTCCCCTCACCCGTTTTTTTCCAGTTATTTCCTAATTCAATTCATTTTGCATGTGCAGTTTTCGATTTCAATTCATTCATTCATTCAATTCATTGGAAGACGCAGCCGAACTCATTCAATTCAGTTGGGCATGAATGTCTCATTTGACGTTTTGAATGCAGCCATGCAAACCTCTATTGTATAACTATAAATTTTTTGCTTCGGCCTTGAAATACGATTAAGACCTTTTCACTTTATTTACTGTCATAGCTGCAGAAATAATCGTGTAAACATTTCATATTTATTTTTTGTTGTATACTCTTCGTGGGAAGAAAGATGTCTTCTTGCTGCATAATCATATTTCCTGAGTTATGGCATTCTGAGAGTATACAGAGCTTTTCTCGATTATAATCACTAAACTATCTACTTTTCTATATGCAGTGCCGCAGCCCCAACGCCAGTAAGCAACGCCAGCACAACGCCAGTGAATCCATCAGCTCAATGGCCGGCAGAAGCACCGTCTTATGCTGCCAACTTCAATAATAACAATAACAATAACAGCGGAGGTGGAGGAGGAGTCGGCGGCGGTGGCGTTGTTCCATCTACTGCACCTGGCATGCACCGATCGAGCTCGGCGCCGAAAATGTCGCAACCACAAACGCCAATGTACAACTATAACAACTACTATCAGGCGCCGCCACCGCCGCCGCATTCGGCAGCAGCCATGAGCTATATATACTCAGCAGCGCCACTGTTTCAGCACCAACGCATGCCTCCATATGTTGCAGGACCGGGAGCAGCAGCAGCAGCAGCTCCTACGCCCAATCCTCAGCAGAGCTGGTCACCAGTTGTAGGCGGTAGCGTTTCGGCGGCATTGTTGCGCCAACAGTCAATGCATTCGCCACAGCAGCAACAGCAAGCGCAACAGACGGCGGCGCCACCACCACAATATGCTCATCCATACAATGATAATGTATTGCGTCTGCCACGTGGTCCTTGCCCCAATGGCACTATTGGCTTTCAGATGCGTCGGTAACAGGCGACGGGACGCAACAAGAGTTGTTTAATTTCAATTATCGCATGCCACTTTAAGCATGCATTCAAAATTGTCATTCTGAGATTACATTGAGTAATTCTTTCTTGTTGTTTTTACATTAATTATCATTTATTATTATTTTTGTAGTGCACATAATTGCAGCTGCAACAACCACCACTATGTAAACAAATTTATGACGGAGTTTGGTAGTTATCTTGTAAATTTACAACAACAAAACACAATTTTTTAATGCCTACTACTAAAAATACAACAAACTGAAATAAAATCGATATTTTACAAAACGAAATAATTGAGATTTTCAATTGATTTTGATCGGGTTTTCAAAGGATTGTATTTTAAATGATTTTACTATAAAGCAGAAATTAAAAGTATGGAGACAAAAATTAACTAAAATTATCCACAAAAATTGCTATCTATAGTTTTTTAAATATGAATATTATAGCATATATTAACTATAGTTACAGAAATGCCATTTTAATATAATCTATAGGAGATCTTCGTTATCAGTTTATTTAAATTGAAAAATAAAAATTTGGCAAAAGTTTCCGACAGAGACTTTTGAAGTTTTAAAGGTATTTGAAAAACCTTTTACAATATTTTAGTTTATTATACTAGCTTGTGGTTTTTAAAAACATTTTAGAAAAGAGATAAAAAAAAATTGGAAATGTATTGATTTTTAAAAATGAAAAAGAGAAATATTTCAATCTTTTGTCACTACTGTTACACGACTTAATAAAAATCAAAAATCTTTAAAAATAAGTTCATTAATCCCGATCAATATGAATAATATTTATACATATGTTTGTTGTATATATTTATTTCCTTAATTGATATCACTTAATTTGCATTTCACGATGATCCATAAATCACTGCGGACATCAGTCCGCGCTAGTGACGAAAGCAGCTCGAAGGGTTTGAAAAGCGACTAGCAATATATACAGGAAGCATGGAAATTTTGCTATGACGGTCCTTTCGTTTTTTGGAACTGGGTTTCCAGCGAAAAAAATGTCAAAAAACATAATCACTATGAGCGGATTGGATATAAAAACGAAAGCATGCTAAAAGCAACCAAACAGTCGTTGATTTTAAGCGCTAAAACGAATAACAGCGAGGAGAAGGTTTCACCAAAAATACGATTATAATCTAAATAAATAAAGATAGTTAGTTCAAAATGTGGCTTAATCTGTTTGTAAGTCTTGAGACACTTGTGGGCCAATTTCATGGATTTAAACTAACACGTTAAATACTTTTCAAGCTACAACTGGCATTGGTAATGGTTGTCATCCAGGCGACATCCGTTTATGTTCCCGACTCGGATAGTAATACCTGTACACTGCACAACGATCTGCAAATGGCTCCAGATGGCGGTTATCAGTATAATTATGAAGCAGAAAATGGCATAGTGGCCACACAATCTGGTCAGGGTGATGTGGTAATCCAAGGTGGAACCAGTTGGATGTCGCCCGAGGGAACACCGATAAGTGTTAGATATGTGGGCGATGAATAAAACTCATGACAATGATTATTCTTTAATTTTTATTTTATTACTCAGAAATATTGATTATTGATTAAATTGTAAAGTACTTTTAACTCATAATTATACATTATTTTCTAAGCAAAACTTGAAATTTTTATATAATGTTGAAATGCTGATTTTACTGGAATATTTATCACCATCTCTTTATACATGGTCCAAAACAGAAAATGAGACATATTTGAATCCTTTGTTAAAACAGTAACTTGTCTAAATAAAAATCAAAATCTTTGAAAATAAGTTCATTAATCCCGAGTAATATTTACATACATACATACATATGTACTTATTTCCTTAACTGATATCACTTCAATTGCATTATACGAGGATTCATAAATTTATTTGACTGTTTGATTAATTCATGTGAATTTAATTGCACTTTAAGTGCTCAAATTAAATTGCAGGAATTTCAAGCAGTTTAATAATTTTAATAACAATTTCAATTGGCAGAAACAAATTTAAAAATAAACAAAATAATAAAATAAAAAAAATAATTTACAATTAATTTAATTTCATGAATTAAAAAATAAAATTAAAAAAAATAGCATAATAAATGGTTTTCTTTGGTAAATTAATTGTAAATGTTTGTTTGTTTTTATTGTAAATTAATATTGCAAAAATGAATTTAAAAATAAAATAACAAAATACCATTAAAAATGGTTTTGTTTGTAATTGGGGTAAAAAATAACATTGCAAACATTTTAAAAATTGTAAATTAATTTAAAAATAAAATAACAAAATACAATTTATAAACCAATTATAAATAAACCCATTTATAATGGTATTTTGTTATTTTATTTTTAAATTAATTTACAAAAATCGTAAATTAATTTAAAAATAAAATAACAAAATACAATTTATAAACCAATTATAAATAAACCCATTTATAATGGTATTTTGTTATTTTATTTTTAAATTAATTTACGATTTTTGAAATATTTGCAATGTTTAAGCCGTGCAGTTAACTGCAGTTGCATCTTTTTACCCCCACGGATGCAGCGGTTAAGGCCGCAAAGGTTATCGATGTGTTTTCGTTATTTTTCGAAACAGCAAAAACAACAGAATGCAATGAAGCAAGTAGACGACGACGACGCCGACACTTAACGCCTTTTCAGCCAGTTCTCTTATCAGCGGACAGCAACACAAAACAAGATAGAATTACTAGAAATGTTTGGCCGAAGTATTCATACCCTGTATTTATAATGCAACAATTACAAAAGCTTAGCGGTACTTGAATTTGTTGTGTTAGCTTAAGAAGTGTGCGTTAGACAAAGATAACTATACTTCTTGACATAACATCTTGTACTGCACTAACTTATTGTGTTTTAAAATGTCATTTTGAAACCGTTACACGTACACACGTTATTAAAGGGTATAATAAATACAATCAACTGACGTTGCTGTTAACGTCACGGATCGGCTTACCTAGGGACGGGCAATTGGATTTTTTGCTACACATAAAATATTTAATTCAATTGAGTTTCAGTTGTAAACGCGTCGTTGTGTGGTGCGGTTTAATAAGTGCTTAAAGCCCTCTCAATAAAAACATAACAAAGAGAACTAAACAACAACAGCAACATAAAAGCTTTGACAAGCTGCGCTCTCTTCTTGTTCTCACTGTGCGTGCGTGAGCTCTCTCTCGCTCTCTTTTTGAAACCAACAGATCGCTCAAACACGTGGGCACGAGTAAAACCAGCAAAAACAAATTAATAACAATTTGTGTATAAACGTGCACAGTTTTTGATTGTTTTTGTAACGCAGAAAAGAGAGAAAAGAACATTAAAAATGTCGCATCGCGTGTTGGTTATTGGAAGTGGCGGACGCGAACACGCCATCTGTTGGAAACTGAATCAATCGCCTCAGGTGTCGCAGATCTATGCGCTTCCCGGCAGCTTTGGCATTTCTCAGCTCTCCAAATGCCAGAATCTTGGTGCTGATGTACTGGATGCGAAGGATTTTGAGGTGAGTGCAGCGCCCCCAAAATGGAGTCTGTGGTTGTGGCCACCACTGCGCCCGTCCTTCACTTAACCTTCGTGCTAGGCTTTAAGTTACACTCTCTGTTAAAAGTCGACTCTATGCCAACTGCGATGCGAATGCTACAGCTGCGATGCAAAAATTTTCAACATTTTTATTATAATTTGTAAGGCCGTCTTTTTGCGTAGTTTTATGGTTCTCAGTTAATTTCGTTTTAATGCTAACCGGGGCTCATAAATGGATCCAATCAAAACCATAACAGCGTCCAATCTTTGAAATCTGTATCTGTGTGTGTGTATGTGAATGTGTGTAGTATTCAGCACGATTTAACCCTTGTGCTGCGAATGGGGTGTTAAAGCTCACAAATAATGCATAGATTGTGATGTGCTATGTGTTATTGTAAAAATGGATTTATTTAGTGGCAACCATATCAATCCATCTAATCTATAAGCTGTGTAATTTTTAAATGAAAAACACGCTTACTTTTAAGATTTTGTTGCTTTTGAGATTGCAATTGCGATATAAATAAACTTATCATGCTCTTTAAGGCCGGTTTTTTCAATGTCTAAATAAGGAGCTTGAATATTATTGAAAAGAGAATTTGTTAAATAAAAGTTAAATGTACATTGAAAAAACGGCCCTAAAAGTATTTACTGCTATTTTTTAAAGTTTTTTTTCATTCAACGTCAACTAAAAGCTGTCGACAAAAATATTCTTCGATCAGTATTAGGAATGACTAAAATAAAAGTTTACGTTTTATAATTTAGGTAAAGTTTGCAGCTTACATACATACATATGTATATTTTAAGTAATATTTAATTATTAAGAATTGCTGGTAAACTCTAAAAAAAATAATAAGTTGAAAATCAAAGTGCAATTCTAATCTCAATTTTACAATTATTGCTAGAGTGAAAGAAACTAAATGCGATGAATTTTCATTTTTGCTGCATTTATTTTGAAACCACGCTAAAAGCATTCAAAATCTTTACCATGTTTTAGCAAAATATTCATATGAAATACAAGGACAAAGACTGCCATCCGCAGTTATATTTTATAATTTTGGGTTTACAGCAAAAACTAATTTTAAATTTGATGGCTTAACCATAAATAAAAAATGATCGTATTTTAATTTTCTCTTTAGACGTAGGACTGCGACAAAAGGTTTCCTAAATTTTATGTTTTATGTATCATATGTATAATTTTACAGATCCCTAACTTATGTGTCGTTTTTTTTTTCGCTAGTTTGTCTGAAATTTCGAGCTAATTTTTAAGCCCTGTCATGAATTTCATTGCAGTACTAAATTCCTGCTTTATTTCTTTCTTTCGGCAAAATCTTAAAATTTGCAAATTTAATGGTTTCTTTTATTTCTGTTAAGTACCTTATGTATCTTAATCCTTAACTCGCAACGCGTTTATTTGCCAGACTGTTTGAGATTTCGTACCCATTTTTAATTCCGTCATAAATTCCGTTACCGATTAGCAAGTCCAAGCCTTGGTGACTCCCCGCGTCTCTTCTCGTGCCCTTAGCGCATTAGCGTCTACCCAATTGGCGCCTCAGATTGAGACAGGTATAAACAATTCAATCTAATTTTATATGTATATTTTTTTTATTGCATAAAAGTATAATTTTACATTTGTATATATGTTTGTATGCATATAAATGTTGTGCTTACTTTGTCTTAACACTTCTATTTATTGTGGCTTAATTAATGGTTTAGATCAAATTCACAGTTTGTGTTGCCTTGTATTCAAGTCTTCCCGCCCGAATCCCTCCCGCCCCAAATCATTGGGTTACCCGTCAGCGTCGTCGTCTGCTTAGCAACTGCGTTGTGGGCGGATGCGTCAGATGCACCACCTTGGGCGTGGTGCTGGGACGAGATCGTGGTGTCGTCGGCTCCTGAATGTTGCGTGTGTAGACCTTAAACGCCTCCGCATCGTGTTCCACTGTCTTCACTTCGCCAGTATAATAATCCCTGACTTGATACGGATGATTGCGTATGTACTCCAATGATCTTAGTATGTAATCTGGCACTTTGGGTATATGATCACCGACTGGATAATATCCTTTCTCATCGGCGACATAGCTAACACTAATCGGTGTACCCTCGGGCGATATCCAACTGGCTCCACCTTGGATTGCCACGCCACCTAGTCCAGATTGTGTGCCCACAATGCCATTGGATGTTTCATAATCATAGCGATAACTGCCATCTGTATCCACCTGCAGATCGTTGTGCAGTGTATGCGTATTACGATCCGAGTCGGGAACATAAACGGCTGTCGCCTGGATGACAACCATTACCAATGCCAGTTGTAGCTTGAAAAGTATTTAACGTGTTAGTTTAAATCCATGAAGTTGGCCCACAAGTGTCTCAAGACTTACAAACAGATTAAGCCACATTTTGTATTAACTATCTTTATTTATTTAGATTATAATCGTAATTTCGGTTTAATTTTCTCGTCGCGGTTGTTCGTTCTAGCGCTTAAAATCAACGACTGTTTGGTTGCTTTTAGCATGCTTTCGTTTTTATATCCAATCCGCTCATCGTGATTATTTTTTTTGACATTTTTTTCGCTGGAAACCCAGTTCCGAAAAACCAACGGAGACGACGAAAACCAAGATTGGGAGCGGGCGGAAAGGCGAAGGCGGCAACATCGTCGTTGTCGTCGTCGGCGTCTGGCGCTCGTCATCATCTTGAACGGCAGTCATAAATTAAATGATTTTATTTTTATTTTAATTTTGTTTTTTTTTTTACCTCTTTTTTTATAATTATTATTTTATATATCATCGCAGAATTGTTTGTCGCTGCAATTCCTTAAGATGTGGGCTGGTTAAATTCATGTAATCGAAATCCGGATCCGAATCGGAATTGAATTGCCCTACTCGAAGGTTGTGTGGCACTTAAATTTTGATATATATATTTTTTGAATATTACCTTGCATTCCATAATTTTTTTGACAAGGCAAAGAATTCATTGAACTTTTGCTTGAAATGGAATTTGACTGAGATTTATTTGGCGAAGCTCCAGAATGAAAGAAATATAATTTTTAAATCATACTTTGTAGCTTGAACTTGAATTTATTAAAACATATCTTAGAATACATCGTAATACAGCTTAACTCGACCTGATCGGACAGTCATAGCAAATTTTCCATTCTTCCTGTGTATATATGCTAGTCGCCTTCGCACCCTTCGTGCTGCTTTCGTCACTAGCGCGGACTGCCGTCCGCAGTGATATAATGGATATTTTAAAATCATCTTTTTGTTTTAGTTTTACGAATCCTCAGAAGATCTAGACATTTTCTGTTTGGACTATGCAAGTATAAAGCAATGATGATAAATAAATATTCTAGTAAAAGCAGAACACTCATAAAAATTAAGACGCATTTTAAAATTTCCTATTCCATATTCTAGATTTTAGATATAAAGTAAGCAAGGACAACAAATAATGATTTCTTTTTAATTTTAATAAAGTAATCATTCTCTTAAAGTGGTTTTGAGTCAGCGAGAAATACAACAATATTAATTTTTAAATCTTCATAATAAAAAAATTGCTGTAATTTCAATTTCTTCTTAGGGAATAAAGACAGAATTTTTATAGATTCCTAGTCAGTAAGCCAAGACAAACCATTAAATTCCATTTAAAAAAAGGATTTCTTGTGGAGAGCATCAAATTGTGAAACTTGAACAGCTTGAGTTTTATTTTGAGCAAAAAATAAAACTCATAACATAATGATTAATCTGTAAGTTTTATTTTTTGCTCAAAAGAAATGAATATTGATTAATTTGTAATGTATAACTCAAAATTAATCTTTATTTTCGGAGTCAATCAATTAAAATTAATTAATAATGATTACAGACCCCGAAAATAAGTTTTATATTTTTAATATTACGTACTTTATATTATAGAGCAGCGGTGGGCACGCATGGGCTCCGGGAGCAAGCGGCCGCTCCCGAATTCAGATTTCGTGCTCACCGCTGTTATAGAGTATAGAATAGAATAATTTTTTTCTCTAGCTTAAACTTTCCATTTTCCATGTTTTAATATTCTTTATGAATTATTTGCCATTTTTATTTATACATATTTTGTTTTATTACCTTCCCTCTGCTAAATAAAATACATATGTCTTGTTATAATAGTTGCCTTATTGTCTGCTGTTGGCTTAAAAAAGCTGTCAAGACTATTTCCATTCTGATTCTCAAAGTAATCCAACAAAGCGTAACTAATTCTTGAGATACTTGTTATTTTGGTCAACAGTCTAAGTTCAACTTTGTGCTGTCTCTTCCCAGTGTTTGATTTGCATATATTGTAGTATGCAATAACGTAAATCATGGGACGAAGATAAAGACAAGAAATGTTCTGGCCAAATTTGGAAAGTGGTCAGAAATTCCGAGACGCAACCACAACAGTTATTTAAGATGCTCTCCCAATTCGTCCCACTGTTTTGTTAGCGGGAAATGGAAACCTTGGCCGGATCGCCAAAAATGGTGACACCAAATGGCAATGTGAAGACGTCACTCCACAATGACATCCCGGGCTCGAGTTCGAGTTCGATGTTTACGATCAGTGAACGTACTTGAACCCAGTCTTTGGATGTGCTAAATGGTTTGGAACGTCGTTGCACTTGCCATTACGGCGATTAAAACAATTTCGCCATTGGCGCCAATTCGATTAGAAGACTGAATAAATCGCAGTCACGCTCCCTACCACAAAAAACCAAAACAAAAAAACAAAAAACCGGATCATCAGGGCCCGGATTTAGTGGGTTTTGCTGTTGTTTACATAGCTGGCAGCTGAGTCAGTTGAATTCGTTTCGTTTCGACATTCACCAATGAGACAATGCACCCAGTTTTAATGACAAAACAATTAGGAAGGAATTCTGTTTTAATTTTTTTTTTTTTTAAATATTCTCGACGACAAATTGGCCAAGATAACTAATAAATATGATCAGTTTTTGGGCTTGTTCTACATCAATTTACATTTTGAATATCTCATTGCATCTTTTTGCATTCCAGGCCATTGCCAAGTGGTGTAAGCTGAACAAGATCTCGCTGGTTTCCGTGGGACCCGAAGAGCCATTGGGGTTGGGCCTTGGAGATGTGCTGCGACAGGCGGGCATCGCTTGCTTTGGGCCCGGCAAACAGGGGGCTCAAATCGAGGCGGATAAGAAGTGGTCCAAGGACTTTATGCTCCGACATGGCATTCCGACGGCCAGATATGAGAGTTTCAACGATGTCGCTAAGGCCAAAAAGTTTATACGCAGGTAAGAAGTGCTACTGTATTGCCTCGAAATTTTCTTTTGTCCGATTTAAAATAAAAAACTTGATTGTTTATTGAATTAATTCAACAACAAATAAATATTTAATACATATAGTACTGTCGAATTTTTTTTCAAACCTGACTACAATATCGTATTCCAATAATCTGTTGAAAATAAACTTTTACTACACATTTAATTAAAAAAAATATTTTTGGCTTAAAAGCTGTAGCTTTAAATATCATTAGCATTGTTTATCAAAATCGTCAAAAGATCGATCATTGTACAATTGGATTAATAGTAGGAAAATTAAATTATTTTGTAAAAGTTTTCTAAAAATATTTCAATTGCCTCTATATAATAAAAAGTTTTGTTCTTTCTTTTGCTTAAAAAGATTTTTAAAGCATCTATTCATTAAAAAATTTTATACTTTCTTCTGTTTAGTATTTTTGGTTTTTTGAGAAAATCGCACTTACAAATTTTTCTTTAACTAATTTAATTATATTTGTTTTAAGTAGAAAGTTTAATTGGAATACATGAAAGTTTAACCAGCGTACTGTTGTTGAAATTTAATTGCTATCGTGCTTTTAATCATCTTTAGTACAGATTTGATAAATGTAAAGTTGTATTAGAAAAAATAGCACAATGTTAGACTAATGAAAAGATGGTTTAAAAATTTGGTTCTGGTCTTAAAGGGTATTAAATTCTTTTCTCTCTCATAAGCGTTTATTTATTTATTTTTTTATTAATTTATTCTATGATCTAAATCTGAAATACTCTGAAATAATTTACTCAAAATTATTATAGCGCACCCTATGCGGCTCTGGTAGTCAAGGCAGCCGGTCTGGCTGCAGGCAAAGGCGTCGTGGTTGCCGCCAATGCGGATGAGGCCTGTCAGGCAGTCGATGAAATCCTGGGAAATCTCAAATATGGCCAGGCAGGCGCCACACTGGTGGTCGAGGAGCTGCTGGAGGGCGAGGAGGTGTCTCTACTGGCCTTTACCGATGGCAACACGATTCAGGCCATGCTTCCAGCCCAAGATCATAAGCGTATTGGCACTGGCGACACTGGACCGAACACTGGCGGCATGGGCGCCTATTGTCCCTGTCCGCTGATCAGCAAACAGGCCTTGGAGCTGGTCCAACTTGCAGTGCTGGAACGTGCCATCAAGGGTTTGGCCCAGGAACGCATTCCCTATCAGGGAGTTCTCTATGCGGGTCTCATGCTGACACGCGATGGACCCCGTGTCCTGGAGTTCAACTGTCGCTTCGGTGATCCCGAAACTCAGGTCATACTCTCCCTGCTCGAGTCCGATTTGTTTGAGATTATGCAGGCCTGTTGCTCTGGAACTCTCAACAAGCTCACCTTGCAGTGGCGCCACAATGTGAGTGCCGTGGGCGTGGTCGTGGCCAGTGCTGGCTATCCGGAAACTTCGACCAAAGGATGTGTCGTTAAAGGTGAATATGCCAGTTTGTAAAACATATAATTAATTATATTCTCTCTGAAAGCTCTGTACACATATTTAGACTTCACTGTAAAGGAAACATATTTGCTTTTTTTCTGTTAAACATTTTACAGAACATGCAACAGTGCAAATAAGCCTCTCATTTTCACATGAATTAATCATACTCATTTGCATTTCCAGTCATTTTTAAGGACATGTGCCTAATTATTATGACACCACTGTTGTTCCAACTATACACTTATAGCCTAATATACAGTTGAACTTCACTAACTCGAACTTCTCTAACTCGAATTTCTCTGTAACTCGAACTAAATGAGTGGCAGTAAAATTAATAAACTTAGGAAAAAGCACTCTATAACTCATATATTTCCTAATTTATTTTTTTTTTTTGTTATTTATTGGGGTGGTAATTAGATGTCACAGTAATAACAAATTTTCATGCAGACCAGGCAACCACAGTTTATCTTAATATTTTTTCAAACATACAAATTCACTAAATATTTAGACGCCACTGTTGAATATATCTTCTCTCAAGCATAGACACGTGCACTAATATATTCAGACGCTACTGTCAGTACTAGCTCTCTCACTTGAGGTACCGGAAGCCACTGTGGCAGCTTACAGTGGCGTGCACACTATTACGCCTGTTCTTTCTTCAAATGAAGAATATTTGGGTATAGAAAATACAAGTTAACTTAAAATTAGCAGAAAGTCAAAAATATAATAAACTAATTGCAAATTAATTTAATAATAATAATAAAAAATAAATTTTGAAAATAGTAATTATTGAATAAAAATAATTAATAATGAATAATAATAATGAATATTTAATTTTTAGGTCTGCCCGTTGCGAATGAAGATAACCGATTGATCTTGCACAGTGCTTTGGCATTGAATGCGGATAAGAAACCGATAACAAATGGCGGACGTGTTCTCATTGCGATCGCAATGGATTCCGATTTGAGGACAGCAGCAGCTCAGGCAACCAAAATGGCGGCTGGCATTTGTTTTGAGGGATCGACAACACAATATCGCACGGATATTGCACAAAAGGCATTCAAAATGTAATTAACTGAATAAAACAAAGTGTTACATATGTACATATTTATTTCGAAATACAGTTTGGAGTTCATTTTCGAAATCAATTTAAAAGCGGATGATACACTGGAAAAAAAAAAGACCACTTTCTAAAATCAAGAACATTGTTTTAAAATATTTTGTTCTTGAAATAAGAATATTTTAAAACCATATTAATAAAACTAAGAATATTAATCTTGAAAATCTTAAGATCTTAATATAAGATTAAAATTCTCAAATTTAAATATTTTGTTCTTAATATAAGACCATTTTAAGACCAAATTACTAAAACTAAGAATATTATTCTAAAAAATCTTAAGTTCTTAAATAAGAACAAAAATTTTACAATTTTTATCACTTTTTGAGACTTAGAATTCACAACTGGTTCTGTCGTCTCAAAGATAAAGCTTAATCTTTATTTGGGATTTTATGTCTAGAGTATTCAAAACTTTTTGGTCTATAAGAACATATAATCTTAAAAAAATAACAAGTTTTATTATTCTTATACTAAGATTTGTGGTCTTGAAAATATAAGAATTTATGATCTTAAAAATTAAAACATGGTCTTAATTGAAATGTTCTTAGATTGAAGATGTGTTTTCTTACTTCAAGATTTTCATGTTCTCGACGCATTTTTTAGACCAAAGTTCTTAATTCAGAGATCCTTTTTTTATCAGTGTAGATGATATCACTTTAGATCTCTTACTCTACGTCTACTTCTTCTCTCTTTCCCTTTGTCTTTCTTCCTATCTATCTGTCTGGTTGTGTGCTGTCTCACAGGGCGCCAGTTTCATCGCTCAGCTACAAGGACAGTGGCGTGGATATCGATGCTGGCGATGCTTTAGTTCAACGCATCAAACCCCTTTCCCGTGGCACACAGCGTCCCGGCGTCCTTGGCGGCTTGGGTGGCTTCGGTGGACTCTTTCGCATCAAGGATCTGAGCTACACGCAACCAATCATTGCGGAGGCCACTCAGGGCGTGGGTGCCAAAATCCAGTTGGCCCTGCAGCACGAACTCTACGATCACATTGGCTACGATCTCTTTGCCATGGCCGCCAATGATTTGCTGGAGTTTGGCGCCGAACCAGTCGCATTCCTGGACTACATTGCCTGTGGCAAGCTGCAGGTGCCGCTGGCCGCACAGCTCGTCAAGGGCATGGCCGATGGCTGTCGGGATGCTCGATGCGCTCTAGTAGGTGAGAAACCAAAGAAATAACGAGATTGATTACTAAAAGAGTGTAGAAGATTTAAGTTTGTCTATGGGGAGACTCGGTTTGCAACCATTTAATGAAAAGCTTTTTAAATCGAAATTTTAAAATCGTCAAAACAAAAATGGAGTTGAAAAATTATGGATTTAATGCAGGGACCGGAATAATTATGAGTTATATTATTATAATTACATAGTAATTATTATTTAAAGATTTTTAAGGATTTTCTCGTGTATGTAATTTTTTTAGTGGTTGATTTTTTCCGACCATACCTCTTATTTGCAATATACTACTTCTAGATAGGTTATCCTAGAAACAGGTTGAACTTTTGAGATTTGAATCCTAAACAATGCAATAACAATCTTAATTTTATTTAAAAAAAAAAAAAACTTGAAATTTTTGAGGGAAAAACTAAAGAATACTAGTATTTATTTTTAATACTATATAAAAACTATAGAGTCCAACTTTCCTAACTCGAATCACCATTATCCAAAGAAAAGTATGGAGTTATGGAGATATTCGACTTGTACAGAGGTGCCACATAAATCGCTTTCGCTTATATTTCACTAAAAATTTGTATGAAATCTCTTTCGCTTGAATTTCACTTAAATTTCATACAAATTTAAATGAAATTCAAGCGAAAGCGATTTTTGTGGCATCCCTGATAGAATTATTTTTCTTGTGGCACTCATTTGGCTCGAGTTAGGGGGAAATTCGAGTTATAGAAGCTCCACTGTAGTTATTATTGATATACGGGGGTGCCACAGAAATCGCTTTCGCTTCAATTTCGATTGAATTTGTATGAAATTTAAGTGAAATTAAAGCGAAAGCGATTTCTGTAGCACCCCTGATGGAATTCTTTTTCTTGTGGCACTCATTTGGCTCGAGTTGGGGGGAAATTCGAGTAATGGAATTTTGATTTATGGAAGTTTTATAATATTGATTTAATTAATTTTGAAAAATACTTAAAAAAATTCCAAAAATTTACAAAAATACTGCTAGAAAATAACTTTTCAAGGGATATCCTGTAGTCCACCGTTGTCAACCTATTTCTGTTTGTGTTTTCATCCTTGCAGGTGGCGAAACCGCTGAGATGCCGTCCCTTTATACGCCCGGTCAGTACGACATGGCCGGCTACTGTGTGGGTCTCGTGGAGGAGTCGCGAGTGCTGCCCCGCTTCGATCTATACCAGCCGGGTGATCTCCTGGTGGGTCTACCCTCATCCGGGCTGCACTGTGCCGGCTTCAATGAGCTGCTGACCCGCCTGCAAGGAGTGGATCTCAAGGAGTGCTCGCCTGTGCTGCGCCATGGCGGAGATCATGGACTCAGTTTGGCTCAGGTGCTGGGCACCCGGACGCAGTTGTATGTGCAACAGCTGTTGCCACATCTGCAGGCTGGTGAGATTAGGGGCGTGGCCCATGTGACACATGGCTTGATGCATGATGTGGCCCGATTGGTGCCCAAGGAATTTGAGGTCGTGTTGGACTTTGGGGCGGTGCCAGTGCCACAGATCTTTGGCTGGCTGGCGGGTCGTCTTCAACTCAGTGCGGCTGCGTTGCTGGAGCGGCACAATTGTGGCATTGGCATGATGCTGGTGCTGCCCCAGTCCAGTCAGTGGTGGCGTCAATCCCTGCCCGGCGCCAAGGTGCTCGGTGTGCTGCAAGCACACAAGGGAACATCTCCGCGCCTCCGTGTGCGCAACTTTGAGGAGCAACTGGAGACACTGGCCAAACCATTTGGTGGTCTGGGTAATCGAGAACTGCTGCCGGAGGGATTAGAGCAGGCACAGCCACAATCCCCGATAGCAACACGTCAGGATTGCTTTGAGAATGCGACAGGACGTCGCCTCACCCGTTTGCCTGCTCACTACAAGGATCCCATACTCATTCTGGGCACCGATGGCGTCGGCACCAAACTGAAGATTGCCCAGCAAATCGGTCGCAACAACAGCGTCGGCATCGATTTGGTTGCCATGTGTGTCAACGATATACTCTGCAATGGCGCCCAGCCCATGAGCTTCTCCAGCTACTACGCCTGCGGCAAGTGGCAACAGCAACTGGCCGACGAGGTGGCAACAGGCGTCAACGAAGGTGTCCAGCAGGCCGAGAGCAGCTTTGTAGGTAGGTTAGGAGATCGCTCCGACTAGCGGGTAGTCACTAGTGATGTAAATTCGAATTGATTATTCAATCTTAACATTGGAAAATTGAATATTCGAATTTATTTTACAATTTTAACATAGGAAAATGTAATATGAATAGTTTTAAATATTGAAATTATATTAGAAATAATATTATTTAATATCGGAAAATTGAATATTCAAATTTATTATACAATTTTAATATAGGAAAATGTAATATTCGAATAGATTATTATATCTTAACATTGGAAAATTGAATATTCGAATAGATTATGAAATTTTAATATCGAAAAATTGTAGATCGGAAAATTCAATAGTCGAATAGATTATTCAATTTGAACATTGGAAACTTGAATGTTCGAATAGATTGTTCAATTTTAATATCCGAAAATATTCGAATTATTTATTCAATTTAACATTGTAAAATTGAATTTTCGAATAGATTATTCAATTTCAACATCAGAAACATGAGTATTCGAATTTATTATAAAATTTTAGTATAGAATATATTGAATATTCGAATAGATTATTAAATTTTAATATCGAAAAATTTAATATTCGAATAGATTATTCAATTTTAAATCGGAAAAATGAATATTCAAATTGATTATTCAATTTTAACATCGGAAAATTGAATATACGAAAATAAAAATGTTTTGATGCAAAAAAATTCTTCATAGAATTCTAATAGTGAAGGCAAACAATTTTTTTCCACAAAACCCATTAAGGTTGGACCGATATGATAGTTATTTATGAACGTTTCAAGTTTTGCAGCATCACATTATTAGTTTCTTTTTCATATTTTAAGATTTTAAAATAATATTTATAATTTTTACTGATTTAACGCGTGTAATAGCCGATAATAATATTTAGATTAAATTTAAAAAAAAATTATATAAAATCTATTTAAACTTAAAAATGCAATATAAAAAAAATGAATTTTTATTAAATTTTTAAGTTTAAATAGATTTTAGATGATTTTTTTTTAATATTTTTTTCGTACGAAATTAAAAGGGCTTTTTCAATATAATTTTTGTATTACTTAATATAAGTATTTTTGTAATTTCTTAATTTGTAAATTAATAAATTAATTAATGATTTTTAAATGCTCTTCTGCTCCATCCTGCTTCCAGGTTCCCACACAGCCGACATGCCATTGCTGTACGAACCTCAGGTCTATGATCTCGCCGGCTTTGCACTGGGCATTGCGGAGAGGGCTGGAATCCTGCCGAGAGTGGAGGACATTCAGCCGGGGGATGTGCTCATCGGATTGCCGTCGTCGGGAGTGCACAGCAACGGGTTCAGTCTGGTGCATGCGGTGCTCAAGCGTGTCGGATTGGGCCTGGAGGATCGGGCGCCATTCAGCGATCGGACGTTGGGCGAGGAGCTGCTGGTGCCCACAAAGATCTATGTGAAGTCGCTGGCGCCGCTGCTCGCCCAAGCCGGACATCATGGCATCAAGGCGCTGGCCCACATCACCGGCGGCGGCCTGACCGAGAATATACCCCGTGTCCTGCGCAAGGATCTTGCCGTGCGTCTCAATGCCAACACATTCCAATTGCCACCGGTGTTCGCTTGGTTGGCCGCTGCCGGCAACATCACGCCGGATGAACTGCAGCGCACCTACAACTGTGGCCTGGGTCTCATTCTGGTGGTGAGTCCGGCCCAGGTGCAGGCGGTGATGCAGCAGCTCCGCTATGCGGAACGTGCGGTCATCGTGGGCGAGGTGATAGCTCGCAAGGATCCGAAGAAGCCGCAGGTGCAGATGCTCCACTTTGAGGAGAGTCTGAAGCGCAGCCAGAAACTGTTGACCCAACCGAAACGTCGCGTTGCGGTTCTCATCTCCGGCTCGGGCAGCAATCTTCAAGCTCTCATCAATGCGGTGCGTGACTCGTCGCAGGCGGTCCATGCGGAGATTGTGCTGGTGATTAGCAACAAGGCGGATGTCCTGGGCCTGGAACGTGCCAGCAAGGCGGGCATTCCATCGATGGTCATCTCACATCGCGATTTTGCCAGTCGCGAGGATTACGACACGGAACTGACGCGTCATTTGGAGGCGGCACGTGTCGATCTCATTTGTCTGGCCGGCTTTATGCGTGTCCTTAGCGTACCCTTTGTCCGCCATTGGCGTGGCCGTCTCATCAACATCCATCCCTCGCTGCTGCCCAAATATCCGGGTCTCCATGTCCAGCAGCAGGCTCTCGATGCCGGCGAAAAGGAATCCGGCTGCACGGTTCATTTTGTCGACGAGGGCGTCGACACCGGCGACACTATTGTCCAGGCCGAGGTGCCCATTCTGGAGAACGACGATGTCGAGTCCCTGACGCAGCGCATCCATCTGGCGGAGTATTGGGCCTATCCCCGGGCATTGGCTCTGCTCGCCAGTGGTGCCATCTCGCCCAGTGGTGCCGAGGGGAAGCCCCTCAACAAGAAGAACTAAACTCAATCTGCTCTTTCTCCTTAGATTCAATCGGAAATCATCCAAGACAGTTCTTAAATTGAACTTATTAATATGCTAAATTAAATTAACTAATTGCTTATCAAAATTTAAATACTTTAATTTGACAAAAAACAAAATATGAATATATGGTTTATTTTATACTAAATTACTAAATTTCTCTGCTTACTATTTCTCCTACTGCGATTTAATGGGTTTAAATATTTTTAAAAACAAGTAAATACATAGTTTATAATAGTTTATTACCAAATTCCATTTTTATTTGTTTTTTTATAGGTCCCTTATGTATACAGTCACTCTACAAAGTTTGTATGCACCCTAAATTTGGCAAATTTTTGTATAACAAAAAAGTTTTCATGACAAAAGTTTTCATACAAAAAAATAATTGAAGCAAAAAATGCTTCAAACAATTTTAAGAGTCTCTGCAAAAAAATGTTTAATAATCTCTTCCGCCAGTATTTTTTATTATTTATTGAAAATTAGATAAAAAAGCTCCTTTTAAATTAATTAATTTTTAGAAATTTTCAAAAAAAATCATACAAAATACTAGCAAAGAGATTTTTGAAAATATTTTTTTTTTTGTATTTATGCATTCTATAACACAAAACCAATTTGCCCTTAATTTTGTACTTTCGCATAATTAATATTATTAATTTACACAATTTTATTTCTTTCGATTCAGAAATTATCATATAAATATTTGGTAGATAATTTCCTTTGATAATAGATTTTAAATTACGTAAGATGAAAATATGAGTTGAATTTCATTTAAGTGAAAATTTACATTATTTTTTATTAAATAAATAGAAATTTTTTTAATTTGTTTTGTACTAATGTATTCTGTAACTGGTTAAACCTAGAGACTAAAATTATATCAAAATAATCAGAACTGAATTCAATAAAATGACAATTTTATTTATCAGAACTGAATTCAAAAAAGTGAAAATTTTTTTTAGTAGATATATAATGAATCTACAATATTTGTTATTTAATAAATAAATAAATATTTTTTTTTCTTTGTGCTTGTGTATATTTTGATTTTCGCTAAACCAAACAATTATCAACAATAAAACAACAGCTTTTTAATATAACATTTTCTACAAATACATAACTAATATCACCAATTATTAACACATTCTTTTATCACACTGTTTTCTATACAAATCCAATGATTGAGAAGAAGCTTGTCATGAAGTTCCTTTCGTTGCCAGTGCCCTCATTTTTGTCCTTGCTTTTGGGTTGGGCACGTGGCAGATTGCGGGGTAGATCTGGTTCCTTAAAGATGCCCTCGGCAAGTTTATCCATGCGCAGACGAAAGAATTGATTCTCCAGAATGGGCACAATCAGATTGTACTTGTCGATGATTTTGTTGAGCTGCTGCACTTCCTCTGCATGCAATTGGACAAAGGATTCCCAGGCTGCCAGCTGATCTGGGCTGGTCAATGGCCAATCGCCATAGAAGCTGCGTTCAGTGCGAACCTTTTGCTTTAAATTGTTGACCGCCTCACGGATGTCGCGACTCAACATTATCCATTCCGGCGTAAAGCCATTGTCCAGCAGGATTTTGTTTAGTTTGTGTGTGGTAAAGTCCAAGTAGGGATTCTGCATTTGGGCCGTGGAAAGCGGCTTGCCAGCGCCATTCAAATTGTTAAAATCGCCCTTGGACATGGCCTCCTGTATAAGATCTTCGACGACACGCTCAATCCCGTATTTGGTCTTGATGGCATGTCTGCCATAATAGTTGCCGCCCTTGGACATTAATGTTGCCTCGCCCGCTGTAGCCCGCTCTATGCGATGCTCCAGGACACGCTCCTGCGCCTTCATGGCACGCACCTGTTGATACTGCTTCTGACGCTGAAAGGGCGTGCCAATGCCAATGCCATCATTGGACAGATACTGACGATGCTGTGGCGCCGTATGCTTTATATCAAACTCCACAGATTCCTCCTCATTCTCGCTGATGTTGCGTCTGCCTTTGGCAAATTTCTCCTGCAGCGTTTTGAAGGCTTCATCAACCAGCTGAAAGCGTTCGCTGCTCGCCTCATCCGTGTCCGCATCGGGATGCACGCGCTTAACCAAATCCAAATACGCCTGACGCACTGTATCCTGATCGGCGGATTCGTGTACGCCCAATATACGAAAACATTGCTGGGAAACAGCATTTATTAATATTAATTAATTAATTACTTGCATTACATCTCACCTGATACACCTCGCGTCTCTTCAGATGCAATGAGCGCCAGCTTGGAGCAGGTTTTTTGAATTTCAACAAATTTCCAAGCAACATTTTCAGCTTCAATTCAAAACAAAATTTGTAGCATTATTATTATTATTCAATCAAATGATGGCAATTCCATAGAGCAGTCGACTATGATTTGATTTTCTGCAATTTACTTAGCAGACTAAACGCCAGCGCACTTTTATTAATCTGTTTCTGTTTTTGTTTTCTATTTTATTTACGTATTTCATTTTATAAATATGTTAACAGTACTCTAACATAGCGCATTACATAAATGTTATTGGTAGCACTGCTGTTAAGCCTTACATGCAGCACAGTTTTTTGGTAGGCAAAACCACACAAAAAAAATGTACAATTAATTATTTTCTCAACTATATCAATTTAGGGTAACAGTCTAGAAGCAGTACCCACCGGTAAAAAAAAGGGGAATTTATGATGAATTTAGGTGAACAAATTTTTAGGGGGTCTTTGCTATTTATTTTTTATTCAATATTGAAATTTTAGTGTAAAATGAACATATTAGTGACAATATACACAAAAAAACGATGTAAAAGTTTATTTTGCATTGAAAACATGGAAATTTCAAAATTCAATAAAGAAAAAACTAGCAAAGACCACCTAAAAGTTCATTATAAATCTCCCTTTTTTTGTGTGTGTGTGTGTGTGTGTGTGTTTTTTTTTTTTTGAGACTGTCTACTGCTTCTAGACCTTTACCCAATTTAGTATTTATTAGTACTACCATTTATTTAAATATCAAAATGTATAAACACTTATTTTTCACCAACTTTAAAGGTGAACAGCATACTAGCCTACGCCTCGAACATCTGTTGCTGCTAAAATTTTTGAGCAGATACAGCCAACTGTTGTGCAACTGTTTTGTCATTAACATTACTGTTATTATTCTCAAAATGGCACGATTTTAAAATAACATAACATAAATAAAAATATTTGATAATTATCAAATGTTATCGGCCTGACTTATGTATGAGTGTGACCAGATTTAAAAATTGTTAGTTGAACTCGCGTGACCAGTGCTGCCAACTTGGGTTTTTTCTCGTCAAATCTAGCTGTTTTTGAAGACCAATTGCGGTAAAAATTTGTGAATTGCGGGAGGGGGAATTCTGGCTTTTATAGAAATGCATTTGGCTTTATTCCGCTTTTTTTAATGCTACCACCAATTTCATGAAAATATGTAGCAATCCGGTTGCCACTTGCAAGAAAAAAAAATATTGTACCAAAAAAATACTATTTTTGATAAATCTGTAAAAAAAATTGTTTACTGACGCGCTAAGTTTTGGTAGAAATATTCAGTAGAGTGGCAGCTTAATAATACGTTTCTATCGATATTTGCCACACAACCTTAAGCTATCATCACAATATAAAAAAAGCTCGTAAATGGCTCATACATAGTTTTGCTATCCCAAAAGAATATAAACAAAAGTGATGCTTGGCTAAAGAGCAAAAAATTGAAGACATGGTTTCGCAGGGATGACACGGACGAGAAAAGGGTTTATGCAAGACTACATTTACTGCAAAGCTGAGCGATTTGCGTGCTCATGCAACCACTTCCATCAAAAAAAATAAAACAAATCTCGAAGAATTTGACAATCTGCTGAAAACCTTATAAATAAAACATCTAAATTAATACCATAATAATGCGCTTTTTTGCGCTTTTTTCAGAATATTTTCAGCTTTTCTTTTCCTTCTCTCCAGTCAAAAACTGCTTTTTTTATTGGTAAAAGGTTGGCAGCACTGTTTGCGTGACCAGATTTTTGGTATTGCAAACAGCTGTTGAATTTTTCACATGCTTCGGTCACACAGTACCAAAAAACCAACAACACGCAACAAAAATTAATATTTTTCGATTTTAAAAGCAAACGGAAACAAAATTAAACAATGATTGCCAGCTAAGTGCCTCAACTGGCCGAACATGTGTAAACAATGTGCAGTGCAATTAGCGAATAGAAATTGTTTAATATAAGGCTACATATAAAAAAAGAAATATTTTTTTCGTAAGTGTCGCAGAATTTACTAGTTGCTGTGTGTGCGTGCCCCACTCGTGTGCGTGTGTGTGTGTTTCTGTGTACGTACGTGCGTATATGTGCATATGTTAGTGACTTTGACTGCATTTTGCGTACGTCTTTTTTTTTTGTTGTTGATTAAAATGTAATAAAACGAACTGCAATTAAATATGTAGAAAGGTAACAGCCGCCCTAATCACAACAACAACAACAACAATAATTTGCTGTTTTACAACACTACATTGGCAAAAAGAAACAAAAAGAAAAATAGCAGCATGTCGCATCATTGTGTGTGTGCGTGTGTGTGTGTGTGTCGTCGTCTCGTCACAGTCATTGCATGTGTGCGTGTGGGTTGATTAGTATTTGTGTTAAATAATGTTTAAACAATTTTCTTATTTCACACAACATTTTGTGCGTTGCAGTTACAACAAAAGGTGAGTAACGTCAGTTAATTGTTATTAATTAAGCCAAAGTTTGACAACAGTCGCTCCTTTCTCTCTCTCGCTCACGCTTCTAATCCTTCTCCCAGTTTGCTCGCTCTTAATTTCATTGCTTCTCATTTTTTTTTTAGAGTAATTTTTATAGTTGCCTTTTTTAATTTTAATTTGCTATGCGCGATTCGCGCGCTTATTGTGAATGCGCAAAGCACACAAACAAACGTCAAATGTCAGACAAGCCGCTCTCGTTGCCGTTCGGGGACTCTCTTGCTCTCTCTCCCTCTCTCGCGATGTGTACGATTTGATTTGTTTTTGTATAATTTACTTTTTACGTGCAAAAACTAAAAACTCTTGTTTTTAAAACACGAAAATCAACTCATTTTACAGTTGCTACTCTTTCAGTTTTTTTTATTGGCATTTCATTATTATATTTGTTTTTGCTTTGTTAGATTATCTATGCAACACAAACACACGCACACAGACACAGAAATACACACGCATACACCTTCGCTTTCTGATAAGACATTTAATTGTTTCAAACGGACATGCCAATAATTATAGAAAAAATACTTCAACGTTGATTTCCAAGATTAATGAAAATTTATATTTAGATTCACACAATTTTGCTAGAAAATATATTGTACTTAAATATTAAAATGGACTCAAATCGAATTAAGCACTCAGCACGATTATGAATGTAATTTGCATGAAATTCTTGTTAATTTTCTACTGAAAATATTTAGATTGTTTGCCCGAATTGAAATGGATAGTCAATAATCTTACAAACAGTTTAAAATGCCGCTGACGTAATGTATTGTAAGTGTTTGCCTCATCCAACTTCCAAAGGTCGCTCAATGGCTTGATAAGCATCCGAGGTTTTCGGACAGTATTGCCAAGAATTCGTCAACACTTCTTCAATATACAGTCAAACTTCCCTAACTTGAATCACCATTATCCAACAAAAAAGGTTCGAGTTAGGGAATTTTTTTTTTGTCTTTTAAAAGAACTACAATAGGGAAGTTCGACTGTATTAAATTTTCTCTTATTCTTGAAGCTAAACAGAACTTAAAAAATCTGAAATTAGGGTCTAAAAATTATTTTTTTTATATTATTTTCTGAAAAAAAAAGACTTCTAGGTTGTTTAAGGCCCTAAAGTGAACATCTGTTGTAAACTGTGTCTTTCCGAAAGCTATTTCACAAGCCTAAGTAATTGTTGGTGCAATATTCTATTATATTGCATCCCCATATGCTAATGTACATCAATATTACATATCCAAACGAGTCGGTAACAAAAGCATAAAATAGAAACGAAAAAAAAATCAAACTTCATTGGGGATTTTCCCAAAAAATTCGACTTACAGAAGTACGGGACTATATTTTTGTTTGATTTAAGGAGAAATTCGACTTATGGAAGTCCGAGTTACGGAAGCAGAATTGTATAAAATATGCTTAGTAAACTCAATTGCCACTCGATTTTGTTCGAATTAGGGAAGTTCGACTGTATAGCAATTTCGAAGTGCTAATTAGTTCATAGTTTAGCTCATAGAAAAGCACTAAAAAATTCGGGGATCCACCCATCGTACATGAACATATTTTCCAAACACAAAAGCAATAAAATTACAAAACAACAAACACTAAATGCCAGTAAAAAATTGTAGCAGCAAACAAATAAACAAACAAACAAAAGGCATAACAAGAGCATTATATGTTGTTGTTGTTGTTGTTATTCGCACGGTTTCAAATTCCAATGCATTGGCAACACTAATGTTAACTAGCAGCAACAAACACACGCACACATTAAGCAAAAGTAACAACAAACAACAGGCGAAAACGTCAGGCGCGCTCTCCCTTTAATCTCTCACTCTCTTGCGCGCTCTCCTTCTCCCTCTCTCTGTTTGTCGCTCTCAAACATTCATTCACAATTTACTGTCGCCGCGAGCGAAAGAGCGCACAAAACGGAATGCGCGGCAAACGTAGCAAACATATGTTGTTGTTTTACATATACATATATTTCTTAAAACAATACATTTTAATAAAATTTCGAAAATTAAAAACCAAAAATGAAACTTAAAAAACTTAATGATCTTCGCAACCAGTTCACAAATTATGTTAATGCTCTCCGCGTAATTTCTCTCACTCGCTCTCTCAAGGCGAACTTTGCTGAACGCGAGCGCCACCTGTTAATTAACAGAAATTTAACATGCACAATTTGAGTCAACATTACGCTCCGGCAATAATTTTAACAGTTGGCGCCAGTGTTAACAGTTTTTTTTCTCAGTAACGTAACGACGTCGCGCCGCATAAGACGTAAAAGAGAATAGCGAAAATCGTGAATTTTTTCATCTGTACGCGCCCGTCAACTAAAACGCCATGCTAAATAAATAAATAAATTATTAAAAATAAGTGTGTGTGGAAATTGTTAAGCAAGTGCAATAAGTGCAAAGTTCAAGCAACGCAAAAAGCAAATCATAGCCAAATTAAATGTAAATGTAAAAGCAAATGCTAAATCAAAAGCAAAATAGAAAAAAATACGTAAGTTGTGTTTATTAATTATTTATGACAAAGAGCAATAAAAACAAAGCGTCACAATCGTTGCCGTCGTCGCAAGTAGAGCAACGCCGCGTTACCGTCGCCTGCCGCCCCCTGTTGTCCAACGGGCCAACTAAACACGCATACACTGAAATACACACACACGCATACATATACATGAACACACACACACACTTACAGTGCATATATAAATGCGAATTATTTTTATTATTATCGCTCTCGCTCTCACAGACTCTGTCACTCTGTAACGCCTTGCAAATGTTATGCAAATTAATTAAAGCAATAGGAACAACAACAATTAATGAAATAAACAGCAGCCGCAACAGCATAAAATACAAATTTCGCTTTCGAAAAGACGACAAAAACAAAATAAAAAAAAAAAATAAAATGAAAAGACGGTACAGAAAAAGTGAAATGCGCATTGACTTCAAAGTTGGTTTTTTTTTTTATAAAATTTTCAAACGGCACTTGGCGCTCAAGAGCAATCGCGGACTCTCTCGCTCGCACGTAACGGAACTGCCGCCAAGACACTCTTATTGCTATCGTTATTGTTGTTGTTAGGCAGCGTCAAGCACAAAAGCAAACGCCAAAAAAACGAGTATGCGTGCGTTGCCCTTTGGGTTGAGTTTGCCTACAAAACGAATAACAACAACAACAACAGCGCGCAACATAATGAATGAAATACTACAAAAACAACAGTGTAGGCAATTTTCTGAGCTCTCTCACACATGCATACAGACACACACACACACACACACACAGACAGACTCACGAGCACGAGCATATATACATAAGAATTTAGCGTATGAAACATATGTACATAATATGTATGTACATTGTACATATGAAATCATTACACGTTGTGACGTTTGACTTGTGTGTTTCTGTTGTTGTTTTTTTAATGACAGTGTATTTGTAGTACGTCTTTGTGATTTTTATTTAACACCTGCTGTTTTTCCATCATCGCGAGCCGTGGCACTTGAAAGTCGCAGCTGCTACGGTGAGAGAGTTGGCAACATCTCGTGCCTTACTTACAATGTGGTTGGCAACTCTGTCGTAAATGTTAATGCAATTGCGATCAACAGCTGTTAAGAAGAGAGCAAACTGCGAGAGCCAGAGAGAGAGCAAACTGAGAGCGGGAGCATAATATATCCTTGTGTGTTGTTGTTGTTACTTATTTAAACTTATCATTTGCCGAATTGGGAGACGAGAGAGAGAGCATAAAATACCTCTATTATCCTTGTGATTGCTGTAATTGTTGTTTTTACATTTGTGTGTATCATAAAGTTTTAAGAATCTGGGCACATTATTTATGTTGTCGATTGGTTGAATATTATTTTAATTATCAATTTCACTTTACAGCCCAAAAACCAAACAAAGCAAAGAAAATAAATAATAAAATCGCCTCAACACAAAAGCAATAAATAATTAAAGAATTAAAAGTAAATAAAATACAAGAAAGTTAAGCATAAAGTAAAGAATATATAAATAATTAAAAAAAAACAAAACGTAGCCATTAGCTTTAACGAAAATAACAAACGCATAACATTTATGAGCCGTAAACTTATAAAGCCTATAAAAGTACGCCTTCCAATAGTTATTATATATAAAATATACCGTTATATATACATACATCAATACATGCATAACTTACAAATTCATATACATATTTAGCACGCAGACAGATAAAGAAGCTAATTAGTTTATGCGAAGTGCGTTAAATTCTAACGATGCAATCAAATCTTTAACTAATTAATTAATTAATAATAATAAATTCAATCGTATATACATTCATATATATATATATACATACATATATTTCATATAACAACGAAAACTATTAACACATTATTATCAGCTTGCTTACAAAAAAAAAAAAAAAAAAATAAACAATCAACGCAATTACTTTAGCAAATTTACTTTAAAAATAAGAAACAAATTAATAACATATGTATAGGATATAAAAAAGTGCATATTCTAAAATTAAATAAATTAATAAAAAATATAAAGTAGTTTTTTTATGAGCCCAAAGTGCTTAAGCCACAACAACAAACAGCTAACATATACATAAATCTCTCAATAACAACAACACAAGCAACAACAACAACAGCAAAGAATATAAAAATGTAAAAACAACAAAAACCTCAATTAACACAGTAAATCGAGCAATATTACTCATACAAATTATTAAATTTAATTGTTAAATGTTAACTAAACAACCACAGAAACAACAACAACAACAACAAAGCCAGCAACCTGCCAACAACAAAATTAACAGCAACAACAACAACAACTCATGCGGTGCTCAAAAGTCGCCGCCAACTTTAATCCTCCCGCAACAGGAGCACAACAACAACAACAACGACAACAACCACACCAAAAACAGCTGCAACAACAACAACAACAAGAGCCAAAAGCTAAAGAGAGCAACGGCGCCATTCGCCGACGCTCTCACAATCTTCTCAGGAGTTGTTGTTGCACACATTGGATTATCCCCCCATCATTCATGTAGGGGAATTACCAGAAATCGCGTCAACAACAACAACAACTACTACTGCAACAACAACGTCTACAGCAACGGGACATGGATATTCATATGAAAAAACTAACGAAACCACGGTGAGTACAGTCTCAATTTATTTACTATATCGATTTGGGAGAAACCCATATTGTGAAATTCACTAAATTATAAATTGTCCCTTGAATATTTATGTATCTTCAAGTCAGCTGTTAATTTTCAGCAAAGTTTGTAGTTTTATAGTCGTAAAAATGAACACCTTGAGCTCAAGAATTAGCAAATGAAAAACGCAAAATGAAATTATTTGAATAAATATTTTATATTGTAATTATAAACATTTTTTATTTCCCAAAAATTTGAAGCAAAGGGAAATCTTTTAAATAAATCTTTTCTATAACGGTAAAAACCGATTGCAATTTCAAACCGTAACTGAAACCGTAACTTACAACCAAAACTCTGTAAACCGAAATAACCGTTTAGTAACCGTTTCATACATGAATAAAAAATTTAAAAAGCAAGTTAATAATAATTTAAACAAAAATTTGGAACTGTTTTGATTTTTTCCGACTCATAAGTCTTGTTTGCGATCTCCGATATTTTGTTATTAGTTTTGTATTTCATTTTTAATTTTTAAATTTTGATTTTAATATTTGTATTTATTATTTGGATTTTTTAAATAGATATGTATATATATTGATTATATAAGGTCGGAGAGGCTTCCTTCTCCCTGTTACATACATTGCAATGAATACAATATACCCTTTTACTAATTTTTTAAGTAACGGGTATAAAAAGATCTTTTGTATAAGCGTCAATCTTAATATTTCTTGAGTATTTTGTGATTTCGTATTTGAGCTTTATGCCATAACAGTAGATTGATAATCTTTAGAGTGTTTCAAAACATTTTCGAAATGAAATAAGTCTGTATATTCCCCAAACAGTACGCTAAGATATTCAATATAAACAGGACAAGCTGTTTTTTCCCAAATGCCACATTACTCAAACACTCTCACATGCATACATATCAGAGACACACACACACACACACACACACACTCACACACACACACACAGTGTTAGACACATGGAGACACAGAAAATGACGCTGAAATTCGCAGACATTCGCAGAAGCAAGTTTTCATTTGCTTTCCGTGGCTTCCCGTGTTAAAAACTTTTCTCATTTCAACGTATGGCCGTATGCCACAACCCTTTTTTATATTCTTTACATTTTACTTTTCGTCTATTTTCTTTTTTTCTTTGCTGCTTTTGCGCTTCTTCTTTACTGTCAATGAGCTGCGTCGACCACTAAAATGTATAATTGAAAATTGTACGCCCCACATTACGACTTAAAATCCTTAAGCTTTGAGTGGCAGAGTGGGAAAGATAGTCTGAGAGAGAGAGGGAGAGAGAGTGTGTGCAGAGGGTTAGGGGGAAGTTTTAGTGCCAAAAATGTTCCCAAGTTGCTTTTAGCGCCATACAATAAACAGAGCAAAAGCAACAACTAGAGTATGAAGATAACAGCCATTGCAATAAAGAGAGAGAGAGAGAGAGAGAAAGAGAGACAGAGTTGCCAAGTTTTGCGGGTTTCTTAACTGCCATGTCTTCACACCCTTTCACACCCGCCCGCTACAATTTAGAGTGTGCCCACCTTGACCAAAGTAGAAAAATCTAAAAGTTTTTCGTTTTTTATTCTATATTTTTCTTTTTTTTTTGTACGTACGAGTTTTGTAGTATATTTTTGCCGGCGTCGCCACGCACTGTTTCGCTTTCTTCTTCTTCTTCTTGTTCTTGTTCTTCTCTGCTTCTTCCTCTTCTGCTTCTACAGTGAGTACGACAAAACCGCGTAGAAAGCATTGTGTGCACTTTTCGCTGCAATTTGTCGAAAAGTTTTACAGTGTGCTCAAGTTTAACCATAACAGATTTCTTTTTTTCCTTTATTATTCTTGAGGGCCGAAAAACTTGCAACTTCTCAATTTGACCGCCTGCTCGCTTCTCCAGCTTCGCCCCCTTAGTTTCTCGGGTCAGTTAACAGCCGTATAAACCTGCATATCTAATTTGACGAGCTCTAACTGTTTCATTAGATATTTTTATTTGTAAAACAAAAAAAAAACTTGTTCTGTTTGTTTTTCTTACCTAATCAACAAGCTGTTGTTGGACGGACGGATTTGTGGATTTTCCCATGGTTTGATAGCTATATAAATTTTTTTTTTTGAGTATTAAATTAAAATAATCGCGGAAATAAGAAAAAATTGACATAAGTTTATCTGTTCTTAAAAAAAAGTTGAATTTTTAAGTTTGATTTTTTTTAGCAATACAAAATTTAAATTTGTTTTTAATTTTTTTCATTCATACGAATCTATCTGTAAAAAAAACCAATGATAAAAAATGACTTAAATGTAGTAAATCCAATTGTTAATAATAAAAGTTTCATATTAAAAATCTTTACCAAAACTAACTCATAACAATATCATAATTATTATAATATTTTATTTCAATTTAATAAGCAAGTTCTAGTTAAAATTATATTTCTAACAAGCTAATAACATTTAATTGAACATTATTTTCTAATGAATTTGTTATGAATATTATTGTTACTGGTTGTAAAAACATATAAAATAATGAAACCGTATCAAAATGAGAATACAGATGAAATTGTAATTTTTCAGAAAAATTGAAATTTTAATGTGCGTCTAACGCGCGCGAGAGTTGCCTGCAATCTCTGTCCGCCATTCCATTCCGCCACTCAATTCCTCCCTTGCTCGTGCTTCCGTCGTTTTGTCCTTGTTATGTCCTGCCTGAAATGCCCTGCGGCACACACACACACACACACGCAGACAGGCAACTGCAAGTTTCTGGTTTTTGTGGCTTTTCTCTTCCTCACCTCACCTCACATCAATTCTCTGCTCTCGCTCTCTTTCCTCCTCTCATTGCTCTCTCCTGCTCAGCTTTTGGCATTGACTAAAAAGCGAATTTCTTTCGTTGAATTATTTAAATTTGTCGGCGTGTGAGTAAGTGTGTGTGAGTGAGTAAGTGTGTGTGTGTGTGTGTTTGTGTCAGTTATGAATAGTTAAGTGAGTGCAAGTGCTGCAAGCTGCCTTTTCATTTTCATTATATGCAGGTCCCACAAGCCCAACGGTCCGTAATGATAAATGGTAGCACATCATAAGCTCACAAATTCAGAATCCAAATTTGTATTTCGAAATGACCTTTCATCCATTCTATTTTTAATGAAACCCGATGATTAGCTGCAATATCTGATGATGCGATCTGATTTCTTTTGTGATGAAATCAAATTAATAACAATCAAATTAATGTTTCATCTACTTGAAAGCTTTTCAAATTTTTAAAAAATTTAAAACATAAAATACTTAACATTGACACATTAAGCTGTTTATCTTTTTAAATTTACTTAAAAAAATGTTACATGTATTATAATTATTGATATTCTAACTGATTAAAACTTCCAATTGAAGCTTTTCAAGTTTTATTAGCAATTTTTAATACATAATATTAATTTATCTAAAGTTGTTTAATGCTAATTTTTGTAAAGCTTCCTTCCAAAAACAATGTCTAATAATTGTGACTAATATAAAAATAAAAGGATTTTTATCACATCGGAAGCTCCAAAGCTTTTTAGTTAATAGGATTGCTACTTAAATTAACTTCAAGTTAAATAAAGCTTAGAATCATATAGACAATGTCAAATCTGTAATTGTCTTGTATTGATAGATTGAAAGTTGAATAAAGCTTAAATGAGTAATGAGAATAAAATACCAAAGCTGTGTCTAACAATTGTCGCTTACGGAAATGAATTAAGCTTTCATTATTAATTGATTGAAAGTTGATTAAAGCATCATCAAGCAACAAAAGTTTAATTAGCTCCGTTGGCATTTACTTTATCCCTGAAGTTAATGAAACTTCGACCCTTCGGATACGTATCCAATAATTGTCACTATCATTAACCAAAAGAGAGAATCTTCAATTACGTATACACATGATTTATTTACGTGTATGTGTGTGTGTGTTTGTCTCTGGAATTGTGTATACAAAAGGCAAACAAGTTAAATGCGAATCCCAAAGGCAAGAGGAAAAACCCCAGAGCAAAAGAAAAAAAAATACCATATAAATGTTAAGGGAAGTGATTTACTTTATCGATGGACGTAAAACAATTTGGCTGGCAAACTGTGACTCTCTCTCTCGGCCCTTTCTCTCTCTTTCTGTTGTTGCTCTCTCTCTGTCGTCTGCATCCCTCAAGTGACTGTCGAACATCTGTCATGTTGGTTTGGTCCAAAATCCTTTTTATTCGCACAAAAATCTAACAGAAATGTTGTGTCTCGCATTTAAAAGGTATGAAAAATATATATGTATACATACAGAGTGGAAAACTGAGAATATCCTGGAGGAGAGTAGCCTTGGGGTATCCTGTAGTATCCTTGGCATCCTTGACAGAGTCATAAAACTTGTGCCCACGAAAGTTTTTGTACACAGACTTCTCAGTCTTTGGCTTTACCTTGTCCTGTTTTACATCTTTTCAAACTGTTGCTGATTTATGATCTGAGCGGGGCGAAAAACGAGAGGGGAAATGTAGGTCTTTAGTTTACATTCTCTCTTTGCTCTCTACGAAAGACAAAGGAGACGGAAATAGGTGTCTTTGTGTAGCATTAAAATGACATAATAAAATGTATAATTTCGTCATAAAAACTGAAATCCCCAGAGAGATTTCTTATTGCCAGCGTAAAATGGAAGAGGTGGGACAAAAGGGGCGAGAGAGAAAACACTCTCAAGGTCTACCAATAAAAAGAGTCCTAATTTCATCTCTTTCTCCGCCCTTTTGATTGTTGACTCTACGTGCGGCATATCAATTAGGTGTGTAGGTCAATAGTTTAAGTGTGTGCCAAAGGGGAAATAACTACTCGATTGGTCTGTCTCTGGGCTTGGCAACATGACCCACAAAAATACAAAAAGGAATTTCGTGGGTTTGGTTATTTGAACTAGAAATTGCACATGAATCATGAATACAGTTTTCATGTGTTATGTAAAGTGAAACGGACTTCTTCTTCCGATTTTGGAGTGAATAAGTTTCTGAGAATGTGTGTAAACTCACATATATACAAGTGGCAATTTTACACAACAATTTGTTGCTGAATTTGTGAATGAATCATATTCACTGCGCTCAAAAAAGTTTTCAAATAAATGTCGTTTGATTTACGATTTTAATCATTGCAATATAATTAACTGGTGATTGTGAATAACTAACGTGATTCACATAATGTATTGCAAATACATGTTAATAAGAGCCTATTAGGATATTGTCACGATATGTGTAATGATGTTATATATACATATGTTTATTAATATACTGTATTAGAGGGTTTATATTTAAATGTATATAAAAAGAGTAATAATTTTTTGAATCTAGTCGAAAGTATTAGTTAAAAATATAGATTCCTTAGGAATAACAGATCCAAAAATAATTTTAGTAAGTGTTTGTAATTGTTTACTTGTCGATAAAACGTACAAAATCCTTTTTATAGGCACACTTACACATTTAAATTATACAAAACTACCATTGAAGTGATTGATAGATTTTTGCATAAGTTGCTCTTTAGTATTGGCATATTTCTCAATTTGAATTTCGAAACTTATAAATATTCAAATATTAGTATATCTCACATAGTCCGAGAAAATTTCATTGAAATCAGGTGACTCAAATCGAAGTGGTTAAACGTTTATTACTATATGTTTTAAAATTATTTTATTTCAAATTACAGTTTAAGATAATATCGTTTGAAAATGAATTACAGTTTCTATGGATACCAATTGCAATTGTCGACAATAGCGTAAATTTGTCTTTATTTGTCAACTAATTTAAAGATGTTTTCCCATGAAATCTTACTAAAGCAATTAAATGTTTGATTACTTTAATGAATAACTTGTATATAATTTAAAACTGTGTCAATCCAGACGCCTTTATGTGTGTGTTTCTGAGCAATCATTTAAGCTGGAACACTCCTCGATGTCGACCTGCTTTCTAATGGCTAAGCTTGCACTCTCTCTCTCTCTCTCTCTCTCTCTCTCTCTCTTCAAGAACTTTCCACCACTTCTTGGTCCCTGTTGCACCTTGCCACCCATTTATATAAATGATTAACTGTTGCATGCGCTGCCACGCCCATCAGTCAGCTGCAGTTCAGTTAACTGAAGGACACAGGACAACGCTTTTGCCCAGCACTGTTGCTAGTTGTTGTCCCCACATACTCTACTCAAGTGTCTATCTCTGTATTTGTGTGTGTGTGTGTGTGTGTGCCACTTGCAAGTCGCGACGGACAAGTGTTTGCCACTTTAAGCCCACAACAACTGAAACTGAGGCTCAGACCGAGAATGTAACGGTAACGATAACTGCAACTGCAACTGAAAATGAAATGACTGCAAAGTATTTAACTGCCGTGTGGCATTTGGCTCTGATACCCTGTTTTATTCAGGCACTCGAGTTGGGTAGATTGGTAGATATTGTAAAGTTTTTTGAAGTAAACGTTTTTACAAACATCATTCAAATATGCAAAAGTATTATTTCAAGTAAAAGAACATTCAAAATTATATGACCAAGAATTATAGAAATTAATATGACAATAATTACACGTTTTTTCGAAATTGAGCAAAATATTTATATTATTTATATATTATATATTATAAGCAAATAATTAAGTTACTTCAAAATAATGCGTTAGAGTTTATTTCAACAAAAAAGTTGTTTACACCAAGCAATTCCCTAAACTTAAACTCTTCATTTGATCCACTTACAGGTCGAATTTCGCAAGAGTCGTGTTATTGCTCGTTTAAACTGTTTTAGCTATGTTGTGTGAAAGTCTGATCTTTCTAGGTATAACCGTTTTGCCCGCACAACGATCATGAATAAAAGAATGTCTTAAAAAAACCATTAAAATAAATTATTAAAATCAAGAAAGATATTTTAATAAAAAGGCATACAATATGAAAGTAAAAAAAACGTTGATGAGAAAACTAATGCTTTTCAATGAACACTATGTATAAAGCGAAGTCTAAAACTTTTCTTTAAATTATTCAATAAAATAAAAATTCACTCATTGAAATAAACAGAAAGTTAAAAATGAATAAATATAAATAAATATTTCGAAAGAAAATCAAAAATTATGAAAAAGAATTTGAGAAAATCTGGTAAAATCGAGGGGTTTTTCCAAAAAGTAAACATGGCTGCAAGTAATGAAAAAATGAAAAGTAAAACAGAAAGAAATGCGAATAGAAAGTGATTAAAGGCAAAATAAATTGCGAATCTTCAAAGGGAGACGTACTTGTTGTCTAGGGGTGGGGTTAGTCAATACAGAAAGGGGAGAAAGGGGACAGGGAAAGGGAAAGGAGGACTTCAAGGCTATCAATATGAATATGAACTTAACCAAGACTTTACCATTGTACTTGGGATTCGTGGGTCTTTCGTCTACTATATATTCCCCCAAAGACGACGCGGAAACAGTAAATAAGTTGCACTTTTCCGCTGACAGGGAAAGCGGCGTTGCCAACTAAACTGAGAGAGAGAGAGAGAGAGAGGTTAAATGGAGGGAGGGCAGGAGGATTGGGCCAAGTTAGTGTCCTTCGTGGCTTGGTGAACTGCAAATAAAAACAAAAACTTATTTGCCATTTATTTTCAGTTGACGTTTTTTTCTTGTCCCCTTTCTCTCCCTCTCTCTCTCTCTCTGTCTTGCTTTCTGTTATTAATATTGACAGCAAAAGGGGGCTGGCAATGAAGGAGTGGGTTGGGCAAGGGGGGAAAGGGGAGGGGGGTAGTTGAGACAGGACCTCGACTTGGAGAAGCCTTTGGGGTCGCTCGCTGTTGCTCTGCTTGTTTGTTTGTTTGTTTTTGTGCTTAATTCGCTGACCAGAGACTTTTGCCTTGAGCCACACTCTGTCTCGCTCTCTCATTCATTCGCTCTCTCTCTCTCGCTCTGTGTGTCACTTCTTTCGGTGCACACTCAGGCACTTCCGGTGTAGGGATAAATTTGTCGTGGTTGAAATATTGTAACCTGAAGCTTTATTGAAGGACTTTTTAATGAATGTTTGTGTTTGATTGTTGAAAGCAACGCGTTGAGGAAGTTGTGTGGTCCATTGCTGTTTATCTCTCTCTCTCTCTCTCTCTCTCTCTCTTGTACCTCTCTCTTTCTTATCTTCTCGTAAGAAACGTGACACACTGGAGCAAAGAAACAGGAAATAAAACTTGCCACAGTTTATAGAGTTTATGCTTAAACTTTGCCTTTTAACGTGTCATCGATACTATCGATTACTATTGTTATCGATACTAAGGAGTGGGAAAAACGTGTCGGCAATAAATTGATATTGAAATGGCTTATAAAACATGAGTATTCATGAGTACTCATAAACCACTTTTATTATTTCACTTTTATGAATTTCTCAACCCTTGTTGTCAGCTCTTTCTAACTTTCTCTCTTTCTCTCTCTCTTGCCCACGTCACGCAACGGTTAACTGAGAAACTTTTGTCAATGCTTCCTTTTTTTTTTACCCTTTTTCCATTAAATGTCGAATATTTGTATTTATTTTTTTCATAACTGAAAAATTAGGACAACCCTCAACAGGCTCTGATTGCATTGGGAATACCCGGAGTGTATGCAGTCAGGTTGATAATTGTTGTTTTCACTTAATTGCGAGTATAAAAATATTCATTTTATTCACTAACGATTGTTACCTAAATTACATACATTTTTAGATTGTGTCAATTGCAGTTTGTAATTTGATTTTAGATTGATTTTTATTACGTGAATTTGAAAATTTGTTGCACCAAGAGAATAGCATAAAAAAGAGAAGCAGTAATATTGAAATGATTCCTATATGGAATATATACATATATGACCATATCAATCTAGCATCAATAATAAGAGGAATTAATTGATAAGGCTTGTCCATGAAAAACCTTTTTGATTTTGTAATTTGAAGCCCAAATATGTATTCTAATAAAACAAAAAACAACTGTTATTAAAAAACATGCAACAAAATTAAGTTTTCGCCCTTGGTTTAAAAATTTCCGGAATAGCCCATATTATTAGTTCAAAAATGTAACACAAATATCTTTACATCTTTATATCTTCATCCGCGCATACACAAACTAATCACAAGATCTCTTTTTCATCTTTGAACGTGATTCGTCAGTTTGCCATTTGCCATTTGTTGTTGCCTTCATTTTGTCGTAGCTTTTTTCAAACATTTCAACATCATCATTCACATATTTGCCGGCAGCAGCAGCAGCAGCAAAAGCAACAACAACGATGCCATTGAGAAGCGCAACATTTGCATGTGTCTATCCAATTTTAAGGCTGTCTCTTTGGTGCTCTTTGCGCTCTTCTGCTATTTCTTCCGTTCCCACTCTGATTCAGTTTGCTCTCTCACTTGTATGCCGCAATTAGGTGTTAATACGACATTTTACTGAGCAGCTCCCCCCAGCAATAAGAACAACAAAAAAATAACAAAAATAAAATATTTATGCAATGCTTGCACATGAAATATTTATGTGTGCGTGTGCGTGTGTGTATGTATGTGTGAGTTAAGTTGAGCACCTCATGCTCTCGCTCTTGCTCTCTTTTATTGTGTTGCTTTTATGCCAAACGATCGATAAACTGTCGTCTGATGGCAACGTCCCTCATTGCTCGCTTCCTGCTGTGTGCGTGTTGTGTGTGAGTGTGTGTGTGAATGTGAGAGAGTTTTTGTTTGCATGTATTTGCCTGTGGATTACATTGTAAGTTTTGTCTCTCCATAGGCTACAAGCAACAACAAAATGCCGCAACGTGCAAGCGTCCCCTCACACTTATACGCACACACACCACCACACACACAAACACACACAGTGTGTCACGCATTTGCCTTGTTTTTGTTTATTTTATTAGTTGAGTGGCTTTTAGTTGAAAATTTCTGTTACGTTTTTGTCGCTCTAGCTATTGTGTTGTTATTGTCTATTGATTGCTGTGCTGCAACAACACTTGCTTGCGGTAAATCCCCCCTCCCATTTGACAATATGTACTTTTCCAAGTACATACATATAAACATACATAAATTCATATTGCAAATGAAAACATACATAATTGATATTAAAATGTTGTAGTGTGTACATTTACTTTGCGTGTTTACTTCTAATTTGTTGATTTTCACGAATTGCAATCATTAATAATATTTATAATTTTATTGTTTGTCTTTGTGACATATAAATGTAAAAATAAATACATGCATACATTCTTAAAAAATAGTTGAATCAATATCCTTATGAGCTGATTTATTTATCGAATTAAACCTCAAATGCTCTACAAATGAGTTATTTGAAATTGTTATGCGATTGGTTTTTTTTCATACGTACATACAGTCATGGAAAAAATAATAGAAACGGCATTTTTTTTTCGTATTTTTTTAAATTTTGTTCAATGAAAATTTTTTTTTCTTAAGTTTCATAATTTTTATATAAAGCCTATCCAGTGATGTATCAAACTACAACAATATAATAATTTTCAAAAATCTTAATATAGCAGAAAATTTTTTTTTAATTTTTTAGGCCTGGAAAAAATAATAGAAACGGCACGCCTAAAGTTAAGAAAAATAACTATTTACCTACAAAGGCATAAAGATTGAACTTTAATTTCACTATTTGGTTGTGGCACCACGAGTTTTAGTGACTTTGGCACATCGACGACCCATGGAGTCCACCAGTTCGGCACAAATTGATGGGTCAATGGAGTACCATTTGGATTTATCTTTTTTCCACAAATAATCCTTTGCTTTGGGGCTTATAGTCCCCAATCCTTTTCTTTAAGATCCCCCAAAGTTTCTCTATGGAATTTAGGTCTAATGACTGTGAAGGTCATTCCCTTAATGGAACTTTGTTGTCAAGGAAGCATTTCTAGGACAGCTTCAAATAATGTTTCGGATCATTATCCTGCTGGAACTCCCACTTTAACGGCATTTCCTTTTCAGCATAAGGTATCATTACATTGTCAAGTATATTGGCATACTGGGAGGCACTCATTTTTTCCCTTATCGAATGTATTGGACCAATACCAGAATGAGAAACGCATCCCTACAAAGTTGTGTTTCTACCTCCATGCTCAAACGCTTTAGTTGAGCACCTTGGGTCTTGGGCAGTATGTTTAGGGCTCCTAAAATGTGGTTCCTCATCAGATCTAAGCAAATTGATCTTAGTTTTGTCTGATTACAACCTTTTTTTCAATTTGGACGAAATAAACGCATCTGCCAGAAATTTCCCTTTTGCTGATGCTCATTTTACTAAGGTATGGTACCTTTTGAGCTATATGGCCTTTGAAACCGAAATCAATCAGCCTTTTTCCTATAGTGTGACTCCTGATAGGTGCATTTAAATCATTTTTTTGGACTTCCGATGACAGAAAGGGATTTTTTTTTTATTTTCAGACAAGGAGGTTGACGAATTTAGCCTAAGGTGCAAGCTTGTTTCTGCGTGTCTTTGGTTTTTTTTGAAGTAAATCGCTAAAAATATTTTGTTTACAAACATTTAGGAATTGTTTCAATATTTGACTTTGAGTTGCCTTTAATTTTTAGATTAAAAATATGTTTCCTTTCAATAACGGTACAATGTACGCCACGACCCATTCTGAAACGAATAACAACAACAAGCAGACCCGGATCCAAAAAAAAAGTTATTTTATGTCTTCTCCTATCTTTAGTTCATGAAATGTTACCTATACAACTCGATTTTAATCTTTAACAAACAAGATAATATCAAAATTCTTGTGCGTTTCTATTATTTTTTCCAAGTCAAAAATATGGTCTTTCTACAAATCAGTACACACAATTAATAATTCTTACAAAAGAAGCCCAAAAAGGCATCCAAAATAGAGAATTGTTATCCTGAAAAGAAGTACACTTGTTTTCATGGATGAAATTTGCTCCAGAAACGAAATATTTGGTTTCAAATGTGAGCACCCCTGTCGTTTCTATTATTTTTTCCATAACTGTATATCATAATATACTAGTATTCATAAATTATTTTAAAAGTAAAATAAAATTTTCCATTTATTGTTAAAGTTAAAAGATACAGTTTTTTTTTAAAGATACTTCCTGCTTTCCTCATTCAATTCAAGGAAAAGATATGTTCATATTTGTATCCCATTATGCTTAATTAGCAGCATGCGAATGAACCCCATCAAATTATCTTAACGCTTTTGATTGCCAAGCAAAATAAATCAGGCGACAAGGCGAAACAAGTCAAGACACAAGGCAACAAAATAAGATAAACAACTAAAAGGTATGACAGTATTCAAATACTTTTGCTAAATAAATTCAATGCACGAGTTTAACAATCCCTAGTGTGGAAAGAGTTTGTCTGTCTGTATTAAAGCGTTGAAATAGCTTAGATCTAAAAACTTTTGCCCCACGACCGTTTTAGAAAAATCCCTAGTTTAGTGGGAAATCGCTAAAAGTCGCTAAAATTGACACCCTCAAAGTATTCAAACGATAGAATCTACAGATATGTTCTATAAATCGTTGGAAAGGTATTAGTTATACCTTAAAAGTTTCTTTTTTTCTAAACTACACATTTTGGCGATTTTAGAGAAAACCGTTATTATGATTTTTTGTAGCAAAACTTAATTTTTTTTAAATATTTTATTTATGGTATGGTTCGTGACAATATTAGATTTCAGAAATTTTTGAGCATGGTAAGAGATTTTATTGTTATAAGATATGTTCAACTTAAAGTTGACATTTAGTGCTGTGTTTTTTTAATGTCCAGTTAAATTTTTTAAGCATTTTTCATCAAAATATCTCAAATCTTGTTATTTAACTCTTCTCTTTTTTATTCCTCCTATCAAGAATTTCAATTTTTCTGTTCTTAAATCGTCTAATTCAAATGCGTTACACTTTTGACGATAAAATAATTATACCCCCGGTACAAAAGTGTATTAAAATATGCGAATGCATTGCAAGAAAGACGCAACAACAACAAAAAAAAAAAAAACGACACAAAATCAAAACAACTGTTTTGCAAAGCAACAAAACAAGAGATGAAGTAGAAGCAGAATTAAAATAAGCAGAAAAAAAAACCGCAGCAAAGTGGGTTAAAAATAGCAAATTGCACAAATACGACGGCAATTATAAGGCCATAAATTGTGGCCACAAAATTATATTTAGATAAAACAACAACACAAATAATTTAAGTGGCTTAGAGAGTGTGTGTGTGTGTGTGTGTGTGTGTGTGTGTGTGTGTGTGTGTGTGTGATGTGTGTGTGTGTGTGTGTGTGTGAGTAACTAACGTCAACAGTTTGCCAATGTAAACACCTGATGCGTTTAAGCCAAGGTACTATTTGTAATTGTTTGTCTAATAATAGCGTTAATAACAATTGGCGACTCCAAGCAATTTTCATAAATTGTAAATAAATTCAAATAAGAACTTTAAAAATAGACACACAATGTTGCAATACTTTTGAAGCTCGACTTTTAGTAGAAGTGGCTTGGCTTATTGTCAGCTCTCTTTTTGTCTAGCTTGCTTTCCAATTCAAACACGCTCTCTCTGCCTCTGACGCTCTTTATCTGTTTACGCTCTCTCTTGTCGTTGCCTTCGTTGTCTATTTTTGATTCGGCGTGAGCTGCGAGCAGCTTGTTGCCGTTTATTTATAAAACAACCGACGGCAACAACAATAACAACAAGAGAAAGAAGAAGCAGAAGAGTAACAACAACTGTGATACAGCTAAATTTACTTACATGTATGTTTGTATGTATGTGCGTCGCCGCCTTTGCGTATCCATTTGCTTTAAGTGGGCGTCGCTGCTAACGTCGCTGTCACTGCGCTGCTGCTCCTGTTGCTGTTGCTGGAATTCTCTTTGCCATTGAATAAAAATTTGCATTGAAATTAAATGCGAATAAAATAGAGAAAAACAAACACACACACCCACAGACACACAGAGACAACAGTAAATAGAGCTGGAGCAAGGACATATGTGTGTGTGCTTTTGTGGGGAGGGGAAGCTGTTGTATTACATCTATAACGGTTACTATGGAATTGAATAACAACAACAAGTGTAAGACAATACAAGAAGAAAGAATAGGAATGCAATTAGTTTGCTTTGTGTATATCGAATAATAGCATTCGACATTTATCGATGAAGAGTAATCGAGAAATCTAGTTTATTAATCTATTAAAAAAAGACAACAAACAATTTTCCTTAGTTTTCGTTTTCGCTCATCTGAGCAAGGCTTTACCATAAAAGCGATACCATAAAATATAATGGATATCATACCAAATATAACAGTGATTTTTTTCCAGATCAAATAGGTATTTCTAAGTTATATAAAAGAAAACCGAATGTTAAAGTAACGCAAATTTTGAGCTTCTTTTTGTTTTTGTATAGTTTCTTCTTTTAATCTGAAATAAAGTCTTGATATTTATTTTATTTAATTATTATACATAAGTTCCTTATAATATAATAACTAAAGACTAGAGTACTAGCTACTGGGCCATGTACTTGAAAGTCTTAAGGTATTTAATCTACCATTTTACAATTTTTGATAACAGTTTAATACATTTTATTCGCGTTTAAAGTTGAATAATAAAAAACCGAATATTAATGGCATTCACTGTAATTACTGATGATTACAATTTCTTGATTAGATTAATAACAAAGGATCTAGTTAAGATACATAATTCCATTGCCAGTTATTATCGGTCCTCATATATTATTTACTAATTAATAGAGGAGATATATTAAAATAAATGTTTAAAACAAACGTCCGAAGAGGATGAGAGAAAGAGCAACAAGCTGCGCAGCACAGCGTAACGCCGACGTGCTGCAGAGCCGAGCAGAGCTGCACAGTTGGCGCAATAACGCCGACGTCAGGCGTCAACTTCAGCGTCAGTTTGAGGGCTTGGCATGAATTGTGTCTGCAGCCAGTGAGTAAAATGACGTTTATGGCATTTTTATGTTGTTATGGCCATTGCCATTAAAACTAATGTGCATAATGCAAAAACATGCGAAAACGTTTAAAACTAAATAAAAACCAATAGATATTTTGTAAAAAGCATTTCTTGTACATACAAACATATGTACATTTATTTTAACATTAATATGTAAGCACAATAAAGCGTAGCGCATATGTATACATACAGTCATGGAAAAAAAAAGAAACGGCTTTTTTTTTTTTTTTTTTTTTAAAAAATTTTTTTTTTTTTTTTTTTTTACCGGAAACAAAAATATAATTAAAAAAAAAATTTTTTTTTTTGGGGGGAAAAAGAAAAAAAAAATCATAAGCATTTTTGGGGGGCCGGCGGGGCTTTTCTCCTGCCTCAGTGGGGTGGGCCTTGGCGTGTGAGCTCCTGCTCGGAGATTGTGGGGAGGGGGTCTTGAAAAAATGCCCAGGGGGGGCGTGGGAGGTCACTAAATTGTGTTGGTTTTTTGGAGACCTGCTGCTGCGTTATTGGGGGATTGGGCTCCTTCCGGGGGATTTGTGGGGGAGGAGGAGTTTTGGGGGGGGGGGGGGTGGTTTGTTTTTTAAATGTACAAATAAATTTTTAATTATTTGTTTTTATTTTTTTATTTTTATAATATGTACCGCAAAAAAAAAAAATTATTCTTTATTATATTATAAAACGTAATTTTGTTATTTCAATCAAAAATATTAACAATACACAAAAGAGAAGGAAAAAGGTTTTGAAGAATAGTATGTATGTAAGTGCGAACGAGATAGTAAATGTACGACACAAAAGCTCGGCGACAACGCGTCGCGACGTCGACGTAGACGCGCCAAATACCTTTTGTGGGTGGTTGGCTGGGTTCTGGTTTTGTTCTTGTATTTTCATTTTGTTATGTTTTTTTGCTTTTGTTGCTTTTGCTTTTGTTTTGACTGCTTCTGTGCGTTGACATTCATGGCGCACATGCATCGACACGTTTTTCACATTCTCGTTGTTGCTGTTATAGTTATTGTTGTTGTTGTTGTTGCAGTTTTAGTTCTTGCTGTTGCTGTCGGTGATTGGAAGTTTTTGCATGCAAAATGAAGTGTTAATAAGCATGTTGCTGCTATTTATGAGAGAAAGAGAGAGAGTGTGAGTTTGTGAGAGAGGTTTGCTGGTAAGTTAAAAGATAGCGGATCTCCCCAGACTTTCAAGTTATCAGAACTTTGTGAAAACTTTACCGATTTCCGATTTCCATGCGAAATGTTTTTTTTATTGGTGTGGTGTATTACAATATTTGAAAAAATGGGAAAAAAGTAGGTATTTTCGATCTGAATTGCACAAATTGTGAAATTAGTATTAAATTTTAATTTTAATTTATAAAAATTAAAAAAAGAACTGTTTTTTTTTTAATTTTAGTCATCGGCTGTAATTAGTATAAGAATCAAGAAAAAGGTTTCTCCTCATTTGCAAGTTGAAGTTACAAATTTGCCCAATTTTCCATGTGGTATATCTTTTATAAATTAACATAAACCACTGAAGCAGACAGAACTTGATCTTTTTCACCCATTGCGCTGTCTCACTCACACTTACAAGCAAGATTTTCTCATAATTTACAGTTGAAACGGAACGCGCTCTTGATACAAAGTCCATGCCAATGCCAACATTTCGGACATTTATTTCATACACTTTTTGTATTGCAATTCCATTCGTGCAAATCCTTAACGAACAAACACACACACACACACACACTCATACACAAGCATAGAAGCATAGAGAGCACGTGTGTGAGCAACTCACGCGTGGGCGGCAGGTGACGCTCACGTTTCTTTTTTGTTTGTCTGTCTCTCTGGCAGTCTGTCTGTCTGTCTGGCATGCAATGTGCAGCTGAGGACTTTGGCATTTTATTAAATTACGTGCCTGCCTCTCTCGCTCTCTCTTGTCTCACTATCCCCTGCTTCCTCTTGCGCTGCCGCCGTCATCAGTTGTGAGTGGCTGTAACTTTGTTACTTCCTATCTAGCTCTCCCACACTCGCTCTCTTCTTCACTACTCTTTGAGTTTTTGTGAAGCGCGCGTTGAAAAGAAATGAAAATGTGTTAAAGTTTTTGGTTGCGGTTAGTTGTATAAGTGTGTATGTAAGTGTAAGAGAGACTGTGTATGTGTGTGTGTGTGCTAGGGGCAGCAGGTGAACTAGAATGTTGTTGTTGTTGTTGATATAGTTGATATAGTATGAAAGGTTCCATGACAAATTGCTTATCATAGGAAGCGTAAGAGCGATAGATACAGATGTCAATTGAATTGATGAGGAATGCGATAGAGAGATGTGATTAGTGCAGTTAATATTCGATTTATGTTAATAACTTATCGATAACTTGTACTTGTAATCAATCAATTGAAAGCAGATGATAATAAAGCCATTGATAACGAATAAGTAAATGAGATAAACTAAAAGAGAAGTAAAAGAAAGCAAAGAAAAATAAACAGTCGGACCTACAAAAAAAAAGTGAGTAGAACGTGCAAAAATGTGGAAATAAATACAGATAATACAAAAGGCGAAACAAGTTCCCCTCTTATCAGGTCAACTTTGCGCTTATCAGTGCTCACCCTCTCTTTCCCACTCTCTACCTCTCCTACACTCTCTCTCTCACACTCTTGTCAACAAATTAATCAGCTTCAAAAGTTGAACTATCAGGCAGATGAAACGTGCGCCAGCACCTCAAAGCTGTTTATGGCTTACAGTTTATTAATAACTTGGTTAACTTGCAGTCTTCAGAATCATCCACTCTCCACCCACTTCCAAGATTTTCCTCTTTATGCGAGAATATTTGATTTCAATGCCCAAACTTGAACAAAATGACGACTAGCAAGTGGGAAATATGCTACAGATTATGATGATGATAAAGCTGTTAATAATGACAAGCACTCAGTTAATAAAGTTCTTAACCAAAATGTATCTGAGTGACTGGACACGTATTAAGTATACGACACGTGGGCCAAAGCTCAATGATTATGTGTAAATGAGTGGATTTACGTGAATTGTAACAGAACCAAAAAGTATTATGAAATAGCAATGATATCGACAAATGTAATTACCAATTATTATATCGATAGGTCGCATCAACTGTTTATGCAACGATAGTTACTTATGACTAAACAACATTTTTATATGCATTTTGCTACTAACTATTGTCTATTGTTTTTTATTTATTTATTTAACGACAATCCTTCAAGTTAAACTATTTTTTAATAACTAGTTAGGCTCGCAGCTAAACAATTGATAGATATTTTGGCGTAAAATGTATAAAAATCAATATTAAACACAAATAGTATCAGCTTAAAATTAACAAAAAAAAAAAACAATTGAATTTAACAAATTTTAATTCCACTTCCAGATTTCAAAACAAAAATTCAGTCGAAGTTCCCTAAATCAAATCACTATTATCCAAATGAAAAGATTCGATGTTCTTGGAGTTTATTCGACTTGTAGTGTCACTTATTTAGCTTGAGTTATATTCATTTTACTGCCAGTCATTTAAGCTCGAGTTATGGAAGTTATGTATTATCGACTATACAGGCCCCTAAATAAATCGATTCTTATCGTTTATGCTTATCATCTTTTATAGTTCACTGAATAATGATTCTTTGCTATTTATTAGTTAAACTATTGCTTAAATTGATAAGTGTTGATTTTCTTAAATTTATTTTAATAACATGTTATCGATTAATACATTGTTATTAACGCTTGGTCCTTTAAGATACAAGAGTAGGAAGTTGTTGTCTTATCTCTTGGCATTCCACATTCCGCCTCGTGGCCTCGTGGCTTGAAGTGCACGCTCAATTAAAGGGCCCAAACCGAAGCGAAACTGCCGCCAATGAGGCTATAAAATATCAGCAGCCAAGCGACCAGCACATAAACAAAACTTCAAAGGACTCGCCAAGTGGGTGTAAGAACGGGGGATAACTGATTGGGGTGGAGAGCAGCCAACCAGCAAAGCAAGAAAACCAGGCAGAAGAGAGAGAGAGGGAAAGAGAGGAGCCGCAACATGCCGAAAAGAAACTGCCAGTTGAAGCGAAAAAAACAAAAGGCATTGCAATGAAAGCCAAAAGCAGGACGAAAGATGAAGTAGAAAGGACGAGGGGTAATGTCTACATATATATAGTATATATGCTGGCGAGGACAACTTCAGCGTCAAGAAGGACACAAGCTGAAAAGCAATGATGATTTATGTACGAGGCCAAGTCGGGAAAGGCAACTGGACTATGGGTACGGGAGTCTAGGAGATAGAAGGGAGAAAAGAAGAGAGAGAGAGAGAGAGACAGAGGATGGAAGCACTTGAGTATTCATGCAATTTCTGGGTTATAGCCGCCATTAAACTTGCTCCAAACTAAGCGTCGAATCGCCCTTTTTCCCCCCTAAGGATGAACATGCAAGAACGCTGCAGTTGAGCGTGCTCGACTGTGATATACTCGTGTAGTATTTGAATTGCATATTAAAAACAAAAAAATAAAATGTAAAAAAAATAAGAAGTTTATAAAAATTATATTTTAAACGTACAGTTGAACTTCCTTAACTCGAACTTCTCTAACTCGAATTTCTCTGTAACTCGAACTAAATGAGTGGCAGTAAAATTAATAATCTTATGAAAAAGAACTCTATAACTCGAATGTCTCCCTAAAACGAACCTTTTCTTTCGATAATGGTGATTCGAGTTAGGGAAGTTCGACTGTATTTAAACATGAAATTTAAAGAAAGAATTATTAAAAAATTAAACAAAATTAAGAAAAAACGAAAAACTTTTCCGACACTCGAACCCTTACACAAAATCGACAGAAATTTTCGGGACAAATTACATAACAAAAATAAATTGAAGCATTTAATATTAATTTGTGTTAAAAGAGTCCAGTTAAGCTGCTTTTGAACTAAAACTACAAGTCCGTACTCAAAGATTTTCATTTAGTTTATTATGCAAAATGCAACGTTGCCAATTTTAATTTTCTTACAGTTTAACAATGTGTAACTGAAACTTTTAGAAATGCAACGTTGTCAATTTTCACATCAGTATAATTGTTATTATGTTTGCAACGTTGCCAGTTTTCACTTTTGTATATATATTTGCAAAAAATTGGGTCAAACATTTTGTGATTCTTTTTTATTGAAAGTTATGAGTTTTTTTGACCTATCTACTTTCTACTCGCCTCTGAACCTTGAGCTAACCATATCAATATTATAATTTTTTAAATACCACAAAAATTTTAAAACAATTCAAAAAATATTAAAACAAATATATTAAAAATCAGAAGCCCCTCGGCATATGATTTCGACTTGATTGTAAATGCTAATCAGGAATAAATTCACTAGTTTATATTTGTGTGGCAAAAAGTTAAAACACTCGTTTACTTATTGAATACCGAGTATAAAAAGAGACACCAGCAAACAATATGCAAGCCTTGGAACTTGGAAAAGATGCGAAGATTCAACTCAACTCAACTCAACTCAACTAGACTCGAGTTGTGTTGCGTTGTGGGGCAAGAGGAGTCAGAGGGAGATGGAGATGGAGACAGAGAAAGAGAAAGAGACGCCTTACCCCCAATTGAGGCAGACTGTTGTGTGTAGGCTTTTGCTTAGTTCTGATGTTGCATTTGGAAATTGCATGCCAAATGCAATGAGGATGTAAATGGCAGAGTCGCAGGAAGGGGTGGGAACGGGGGCAAGTAGGAAATGTGGGTTGTGGCACAGCAGTTGACAGTTCAATGTTGCATTTCAAAGTAAAAGGGATGTGTTGTGTTGTGTGTGTGTGTGTCTGTGTGTGTGTGTAGTTGAAGCGTTTTAGGCGCTCAACTTAAAAGCGTGTGTGTAGCCACATTAGAAAATGCACAAAAGAAAGTGCAGCAGGGAAATGGAGAAAATGCTACATATACTTGAGGACAAGAGAGACAGAGAGAGAGAGACAGAGACGGAGAGGAAGAGAGAGAGAGAGGGGAGAGCACAAAGGATGTGTCGAGGAAGACTCGTGCTTATGCAAGGATTTGTGCCGCAAAAGTAGCGCCAAACGAGCGAGTCAAGTTGAGGATGTTGTTGTTGTCGCACATGCAATGCAATCGGGGGGCAACAACAATGTGGGCGTGGCCTAAACAGAGAATAGAATGGGAGAAACGTATACAAGGAAAAAGAAAAACTGTTGAATTTACTACAAATCTTTGAAACTGCAATAAATAAGTGAAAAGTTGAAGAAAATAAGTAACAAAAATATATGCAATTAAAGTAAAATAGTTGTAAAAATAGATATTAGAATAAATATATGCATCATAAATATTTATAAAAAATAATAATAGTAAATAAATAATTAAAAAATAATAGTAATAAATAAATAATTAAGTAATAATAAAAATAAATAATTAATTAGAAAATAATAATAAATAAGAAATTAAAAAATAATAAAAAATAAAAGAGCAATTAAAAAATAATAATAAATAAAAATAAATAATTTGAAAATAATAATAATATATTAATAATTTAAAAATAATAATAAGCAAACAATTAAAAGATAATAATACTAAATAAACTATTACAAAATAATAATAATGAATAAATAATTAAAAATATTAATAGCTAATAAATTATAAAAAAAAATAATAATAATAAATAATTTCAGTACGGAGAACGCAGTTCAAACTGAAAAAAGTATTGATTTATTATGAAATTTTATAAGCGCAACGTTCTCATTCATTTATTTAATAAACATAAAATTCATCAAGATTCTTAAATCCACCCGGATCTACCCAATATATCAGCAGTTTACAGTCTATATAATTTCTATCTAATTAATAAATTTATAAAAACAAGCGACAAATTTGTTCTCCAGTAATTTTCCGCATAAAATGCTTATTGCAATTTTGTTTATTTTATTTTATTGCTTGCGTTTTTGCCTTGTTTCGCTGTTTCGCTGTTCGCATTCTCCCATTGCGCTTCATTAAACAAGCTGTTTGTGCTCGACACACTTTGCTTAATTTATCAATACCAATTACACTCACTATTTACATCTTTCTCTCTCACACGTCGCTGTTGACTTCTCTTTCGCAGGGTGCGTTTAAAACCGCTTACATTGATTGATTACCTCGGAGGCGCGACTTTCGTTGCGTTTATGCACGCGCGCGACTTAAAACGCGCTCGCTTCTCCAAATGTTTGTGTGTGTGTATGTATGTGTGCGGTTGTGCCTCTGTGTATGTGTATGTGTGTTAATTGTTGTCAAGGTTGTTTTCTTGTTGCTTTCAGTGTTTTTTTTTTTTTGTTTTGCCCGTTTGTTGTTGTCGTCATCGTCATCACTGCACATGTTTCTTGTTTTTCTGGCTTTCAGCACATTTTGCTTTCTTTTCCCACTTTTTTTTTATTTTTTTTTTTTCATTTCTGCTTCTCCGCTTTTTTTCTTGCTCTCTTCATGCTTCAAAAGTTTTTAGCTGTGATTTTGGCTAATGCAATTTGTTTGGTAGCCGCTTTTGTTTGTCTTTGGCCTACATTTCCATTCTTTCTTCTTTGTTTCGAGCTCAACTCTGTTGTTGTTGTTTTGTGTTGTTTTGATTTGATTTTTCAATTGTGTCGATTTTTGATTTGTGAAATTGATGCCAACAAATGGCACAGCTGTCACCCAAAATCCTAAACAAATATGTCGGCCATTGTTTTTTGCATTCACACTTTAACTATTTCAATTACAAAGTTAAGAAAATTTAGGTTTTTATTGACAGAGTATAGATTGCTGTTAATGAACATAACTGGTCTGCTTATTACCAGTGCACTCTGTTTATTAACATAACTCGCTGTTAATCAACATAACAGTGAAAACGTGCGATCTTTTACACCAGCGGTGGGCACGCAATGGCTCCGGGAGCCAACGGCTGCTAACGCATTCAGATTTCGAGCCCACCGTTGTTTAAGCTAGCATCCAGCCACATTAACATTCGAATGTTAAGTACCTCTTTAGCTTAACAGTCGCTGTTAAATTGAGTATTTTCACAGTCTCGACCACGCATTCAATTTAAGGTTGTTTTAAATATTTCAAAATGAAACTAATAATAGAAAACTATAAACTAATAATTAGCTGTATAGTATTGATAAAACAATTGCAGGTCTCGTATTCAACTCAGCTTAACAGCTGTGACGTCAGAAGAGTTCACAAAAATGCAAATTAAAGACTTTTTAACTTGCAACTACCCTTTTTAAAGTGTTAGAACACAATTTACAATAAATTAAATGCAGCTGATTTTAAGCAGCATTCAAAAAATATTATACACATTCTTTCTCATTATACATATTAACATTTTAATTACACCAGCTCATTAAATGCTTGCACAGGGCATTAATAAAAAAATAAAAAAATAAAAACTTCCCATTGACATACCGAAATTAACTTGCTTGCATGCATCATACCTTTGTTGGCAGTAAAATGGGGGAAAAAAACATATTTCAAGTGAGAGTAAAAAATATGAACTCAAAACAAGGTCACTGTAAAGAAGAAGATGAAGACGAAGAAGCAGACGAAGAAGCAGACGGCAAAGAGGTGTGAAAGCGAAATAAATATTTTCATCAAAAATGCAAAAGAAATACACAGCAAACTGAGCACAAATTCCGAATTAAATTAAATTCAGGTAAATTATAAACATTAATATGATTTTATGCTCTGCACTGAAATGGATAAAGGGTATGATGAGATTGGAGATACTTACAGCTCTTTAATGCTATATAAATTCTTGATCTGTATCAAGAATTCGAGTTGATTTTTATTTATCTCTATGAGATACGAAATTTAATTAATTTTACTTTGTTATTCAGATAATCTACTATAAAGAAAATTTAAAAATTTGTGTAGATAAATGTAAGAATAACTTAAGAGTATCTCGAGCTTTGAATACTGGGTATCTTGCAGTCAACCACTGAATAATGTAGTATTCTTACTTATTTATACATATATAGACAGCTATAAAAACGACAGCATTTTGTATTATAAAATCTTGGAAAACACAGACTTTCTACCCCACTTATGCGATAAAAAGAAAGAGGGAGAGTGACGACAAAATAGAGACAGACAGAAAGAGAGAGAGAGGTAGAGAATAAGCAGTAGTGCAGAGAGCGTAAATTGTGATAAATTTGTTGTTGCTTTCCATTTCGACTGTAAAGTTGATTTGCCTGTGAATTTGAATGTGGAATGTGGAATTCACACGCAGTTTGATCGATAAAATTTAAAATAGAGCACAAATACATATAGAGCGACAAATCGGGCAAGGGTGCGGTCCCAAGGTCCTCCTCACCCGCCCACAAATACAGAGGTGTGCGTAGGGGCAGTTAAGCTGCTTTTGAACTAAAACTACAAGTCCGTACTCAAAGATTTTCATCTAGTTTATTATTATGCAAACTGCAACGTTGCCAATTTTCATTTCCTTATGGCTTAATAATGTGTAACTGTAACTTTTCCAAATGCAACGTTGCCAATTTTCACATCAGTATTGTTGTTATTATATTTGCAACGTTGCCAGTTTTAACTTTTGTATATTTGAAAGAAATTTGGTGAATTTAACTTTAGCATAGTTTTGTTTCATTGAAACTTTGTCAATATTCACTTCAGTATAGTTTTTAATATAAATGCAATGTTGCCAATTTTCATTACACAGTATATGCAAAGTTTAGCCAAAAATTCAACTATTTACTTACTTATCTAACTTGAATGCAAATGAAATGATTTAAACTGATTCTTCACATTGCAGTCGTAGCTGTAACATTGCCAATTTCCAGTTAATTATCACATCTACTAGCTAAAAATAAAGTAAAAATTAAAATTCAAGTCAAATTTGGGTCGCCGTGTAAAGACAAAGTCCAAGGCAACAATTTGACTTTTTTTCCGTTTTCTTGTTAAAACTATGGTTAGCTTTCTTAAATGTGTATATGTATGAATGTATTACAGCTATAAAGTTGTACGATTGTACATATGTATATAGCTTCTGTTTGTTTGCACATGTTGATAAGTCGTCAAGATTGCAGTCCGAATTCTAGTCTCTGGGCCCCTTCGCACGTATTGTATAATCGCTTATCAGTTCAGTTCATTTTTGTTGTTTTTATGTTTGCGGTAAGCGTATGACAGAAATAAATTAAATGTTTAGATTGGAAACAAAATAGCTTATAAAACATATTCTGTACTTATGTACATTCGAAAACCGCGTTCAACTCACTACAATTCCATTTAATTTCGGTTAACCGCAAAGCATTCTGAATACAAAAATTGCAGGTCCCTTTATCAATTCCCTCGGCTGCTTTTTCGGTCATTCTATTTTTCTATCTTTGTTGTTGTTTCTGCTGAATTTTTGGCACTCGTTTTTATTTGTTGTTGTTTTCTTTCATGGCAAATGAGTCAGCACACGTATTGGTTGTTGCTGTTATTGTTGTTGCGGCCGTTTCTTGGCCTAAGTCGTCTAATTAGTCTAATTAATTAAATGTTATCTTTATTGGGGGAGCTCTTTGTGCTGCTTCCTGCTTGACATGCTATTTAGACTTTCAAGCGTCAGTTGTTATTTGAATTCATGCCTATCTATAAAAATAGTACAAATGTGCCAGATTAAGGGATACCCTGCAATACTATCTAATTTACCTCAACAAGTATTTACAACCACTTATATATATCTTCACACTTTAAAAGATATACTAATAAATAGTTTGCAAACCAAGAGTAGAGAATATTATTAGAATAAAATAAATAAAATATTGTTTTTATTATGTGATTGTATTGCAATATTTGGGATAGATAGAGGGTATGTTAACGTCTATGTATGACCAAGGAAAACAAATATAACTTCATTAAACTATAATGATTTTGTTAGTGTTTTATATTATTATCGGATAAAAAAATATTAGATCATTATAGAGAATATTCGGCTGTAAATACCAAAGTTTAAAGTTATATCTATGAGAATAAATGAAAAAATTATGATTTATTTTTTGTACGTTATGCAAACAAACAAATTGCAAATTTGCTGTGTTTACCTCTTAAAACAGTTATTGAGCTAGTTTATTGACCAAGAATAAATATATTTTATAGGGTTGCAAATAACTTATTCTACTTAGTGTATAATTTGTCCATATGTTAACGATCTGGCAGCACGGTGCCCAATTATCCGTTAAGTTGGCTGCGCCTGTTCAACTCTTTCAATATGAATCAAAAATTCTAAGCAGACTTTACAGAAAACTAGACAATTTTGATAAGTAAAATATATTTTAACCCATTTTCTTATAAACTAATAAATTCTGAAATTGTAATTTATCATTTTCAAGTATTTATTTTATGCTTAAATGTGTTTTGTTAAAAATCGTTGATTCTGATTAAGATTGTTTGGTTTTCTCAACATAGCCAATAATTTATGTGCGTTTTTTTTTTATTACTTTTTTAATCAATTTGACAATTGAAGCAATCATGATAAATGTGTGTAAAGTTGGATAGTAATTGTATTTTTGATTTATTGCTTAGCCCTAAAAATAGTTCAGATAGTTGAGAATTGTCTTGGGTTCTTCATTAGCATTGGCAATAATTTATGCCCTTTTTTTTTTTTTGCAACTTTTATTTAAATATGCAACTGATTTTCTCCCTTTGTTAGCATAACAAATCAGCCAAAACTTCCTTTCACTGAAAGCGAAGCAGAAAAAACATTTGATATATAAAAAAATATTTGCATAAACGCAAAGTTTAGACATATCTGTCTTTGAGTTTGTGGAGTTCTCGTAGAAGTCCCATCGATAGCTTGTAACTTGTATTTTTAGCCACAATATCAATTAATTCGCTCTTTCTCTCTCTTTACTTTCTCATATATTCCCTACATTTTCTCATATTTTGTTCTCTCTGTTTATCTCTTTGCAGGTGAGTCATAAACACAAACATATTAACGACTTTGCAGTATGTAAGTATAAAATGGATTTATAGATAAATGGATGTGCGTTTTATAGGGTATTATTCGTCAGTCATGCGAAAGTTATGCACCAAATACCGTTGCGTGTCGCATTGATAAAGTAACTTGAGTGGAAATTTATGGCCAAGTCACAAAAATCAGGCAAAAGAAAATTACAATTTTAACTGCCTTAAAACGTGTGAAAAAGTGTGTGTGAGACGCTTGATAAAACACGGGAAAATGCGGAAAATGTGTGGGGTTGGGGGTGGGGTTGGAAAACTGTAAAGCAAGAAAATTTTATTATAGATTTCACTTTTGCTCACACACACGGAGAGAGACGAGAGAGAGACAAACAAACAAAGCAAGAAGAGCTTCCAAGTTTACGATGACGTTTATGACATTTTGACCCAATGTCGGGAAAAAAAAAACTGGAAAACTGAAAACGGAAAACTGACGACGCTGCTTATTAAAAAAGGGTCGAGAGGACCATTAAGTGGATAATGATGTTCAACTAGATCTTCTCTTTATTTATGGCGCATTTAGCTAACAACTTTGTAAGCGACAATTGAAAGTTGATTAACGAATCTAACTAATAAGGAATTCAAGTTAAAACTGTGTGAAAAACCTGAGAGATGTCACAATATCTCATTTACCCATGATAGAGAGAGAGAGAGAGAGTAACAATACATTACTTTACATTTTACTTTGCGAACTCATTCCGCGAATATACCTGCAAGATATTTCTACCCTACTTTAATCTTACTGATCGATTTTCTTTTGTATTTTGATAAAAACTCAAGATCTCATTTATTAATGATCCTTCATTGTCACTTGAATTGCAAGCAAGTTGAAAGTTTATAAATGATCTAAATCGTTAGCAGCCGCTGGCTCCCGGAGCCACGACGTGCCCACCGCTGATCTAAATAATAAAAATATTAACAATCTAGAGCTTATAATAGGAAAAACATTAACAAATTACTCTTTCAACTTTTTGTAAGTAGCTCCACAAACTTGTGCTCCATGTTCACTTTAAATAGTTGATGATAAAATTCATTTGAGTGAATGTCATTCGGCAAAATACCCATAAATAAAATTGGCTTAAACTTTGAAAACATATCAAAATGTGTCGTAAAGATATAAATTGAAATTTAATATTCATTTGTCCTACATGTTCACTTGCGAATACACTTGAAAGTAAAGAAAGACTTTTTGTTGTGTCATCAACTTTGACCTTTTGCAAACAGACTGTCTGCCCTCTCACTCTCAAGCTCAAGCTCAGGCTCTCTCACTCTCACTCTTTTTTGTGTGTTAACAGTTTGACAGTCATTGGACTGACATTCCCCCGCCTCTGTTTGTGCCTCTTATTATTGTTTAACTGGCAATGATTAATGATGTCTGACAACAATAGCAACAACAACATCATTGCTTTCTCGCTCTCGCTATCTCTCTCTCTTTGACTGTCTGGCTAGAAGACAGGACCTAAAAATTGTTGGCATTTCTGTATTGCCAATGACCCAGAAAGTATTTCAAAGTTTCATCAAGACTTCAACTGTGTGGAGTGATTAGAATTTTGTACCAAGTTTGAAAATGTGAAGAGAATTTCATGTATTTGCATCTTAATTAACCTGTCGATAAATCGATTAATCGAATGGACTGAAATGTGCTCAGACTTAAGGGGAATTTCGAGAATGAGAATCCCAAGATTTTACATATTTATTATACAAAGTTAATATTTATTTAAATTGATTAAATCTTTTCCATTTTCTTTTGAGTTAAGTTTGCAGTGTAATCAAGCAAAGAACTTTAATTGAAATTATAATCAAACAGAATTTTCAATCAGAGATTTTCATACATAATTTTCTACCTCGTAATAACTATAATATACAGTTGCAATCTTTGCTGAGGCTTATAGTTTATTATATTACACTTTGTTTGTCTCTTTCTTCATTTTCATGCTCCTTTCTGTTTTATTATTTTATTTCATTGTTTGCCTTTTTTGCAGCGTTGTTGTGTGTGTGTGTGTGTGTCTTATGTGAAAAACCTGCCTCAAGGTTATTGGCTTCTTTCTTCTACCCGAAAAAAAAAACGGTGCCACAAGAGAGCGCAAATGAGAGGGAGAACGAGTGAGCGGGAGAGAGACAACAGCAAAACGAGCAATTTCTCCATTACACAGACGGCGGCTCTCGTTTGTTGTTGTTGTTGTTGTTGTAGCTGTTGTTGTTGTAGCTGTTGCTGGCTCAGCTGAGTTCATTTCTGCTGACTGAAACTTATCGAGTTCATTATCTTTTATGCTTTTTACATTGTTAACACCGACGCGTCGGGGCTCCCAACAACATAATAATAATAATAATAATATTTATAATAAGGTCAAGGATTTTTCATATATTTCTCGAGTGCTAAATAAGAAAGAGTAGAACATTGTTGTTGTTGTTGTTGTTGTAATAGATTTCTCACTGCTTCTGCTTCTTCTCAGTCTTCGGAATGTGCTGTTAATTTACAGACACGCACAGACTTGTTTATGCTTGCACAATTTGAGCAAAAGTGTGAGATGAAGATGTAAAGATTGCAATGTATCTGAACTATAGACATACATACAATTTTCATCCAATTAAAACTGTAACTAAAGCAGTTTAAATAACAAAAAAAAAATAAAGTGGAGACTGTAATCAAAAGACGCTTAAGAGCTGGGGTGGGGAAAAATGAAGTTTTTCTCATTCACATTCTATTGCAGTTGAGTTTTTACTTCATCGTTGTGCAAAAGGAACTTGCACAACTTTCAGTCAACAGCTGCTCGTCGTAACTTATCATACGCCCCTCGTCATCCCTTTCTTCCAGCCCATTCCGTCCAGTTCCTGACTTTTCAACTTCTTTAACCACTTAGAATCATCAACTTGTTTTGCCAGCTACTTCTTTAGCCAGTCTTTTTTCCACTTTTGCTGTTGCTTTTTTAAAACTTTTTCTGCATGCCACTTTAATTTGCTCAACTTCCAACAACAACAACAACTAGGGAGAGAGAGAGAGAGAGAAATGATGCAAAATGTTACCACAATTTGAAGCCGCTGGTCAGCAAACAAAGTTTACAGTTTTACATTCACAAACACACACACACACACACACACACACACACACATAAACACTTACGCATATGGCATCGCATTTATAATGAACTTAAACAAAGTGACCCAACGAGTGAAGAAAGAGACAGCAAACGCACAGCTGTAGAGCACTCGTTTCTTGTCTGTTTTTGTAACACATTTTCAGCGACTCCAACTGCGACGCTGACGGCACGATGCGTTCATTGCTTTTCAACGCGACGCCGGCGTCGTCACGTTAGCAGCAGCAGAAGCAGCAACAAGACTTACAGCCAGTGTTGCCAGATTAGCTTATTTCAGGCTAGATCTAGCATATTTGAAAATGGAACAGCTTATAAAAGTTGCAATTTGCCATAAATATTTTAAATTTTATAGTTCATATAGCATATCTTATAAAAAAAACCTCTTTACGAGGAAAAGCAGGAGAAACAGTCCCAAATTTTTCATTGGGAATAATATTAAAAAATATTAAAATCAAAAAAAGGGGGGATTAATTTTATATTTAAAGGGGTCTTCTTTTTTAATAATAAAATAATTTTTTTTTTTTTTTATTACATGCCAATCGCAAAAGCTAGTAGCACTCTCAAACTCTGGCTGCTATGACACTTTGCTGCTGCTGTCCTATTTCAATTCAAAGTAAAACGTATATATTCAGTTAATAGGTAATATCTTCCAAACCAATAAACATAAATTTATGAATGATATATCAAAAAACGCGAAATTTTACAAACTACAACATATTGCAAATCAAAAAAAATCGTAGGCAGCGTTTTCTCAAAAACCGCCAAAATCTAGGACAAAATATCTTATTTCACCTGTTGATTTTTACCTATGCACTTTAGAAAAAAAGTTTGAAGGTTTGCCTAAAAGCCCTTCAAAATACCTTTCCAACGATACATAGATCACGTCTGTAGCTCATTCGTTTGGATGCTTAGGGGTTTTAATTTTAACGGTTTTTAGCGATTTCCCGCTAAACTAGCTTTTTTTCGAAAAAGTCGTAGAACAAACGTTTCTAGATTTTTGATCGGGAACAAGTCCTCATTCAAACTTTTAAGCTAAATTTACGATTTGATCCAAACAAACAGACAAACAAACAGACTGACTTTTCATCTCGTTTTGAGAAGGGCACCAAAAATTTCAAATTAATTTTCTTTCGAACCAGTTGTCCGATTTTGATGATCGAGGTGTCATTCGACGCGTATTTTTATGAAAATTGTAAAAATTCAAAGAAAATTCGAAAAGGCTCCAACGGCCCCATTAGCTCCAATAATTTAAATTTTTCCCCTCCCACTTACACCTGTTTATCTCACGAACCAGGGGAGGTTCTAAAAGTCTTAGTTGCAAATTTGTAGTTTATTGATACCTTTCGATCGGTTTAACTCGACCCGATCGGACAGTCATAGCAAATTTTCCATTCTCCCTGTGTTTTGCTAGTCGCCTTCGCACCCTTCGTGCTGCTTTCGTCACTAGCGCGGACTGCCGTCCGCAGTGATTTACATTGCTTCTGGCATTGTTACTTTGCTAGGAGGTTTTCAATATGCACGCTGACAGATCTGACTACAGCGATTTATTTGAGTAATTAGAATTTTTTAAAAGAAAAATTAAAAAAAAAAAATGTTTGAGGTTTGCCTAAAAGCCCTTCAAAACACCTTTCCAACGATACATAGATCACGTCTGTAGCTCATTCGTTTGGATGCTATAGGGGTTTTAATTTTAACGGTTTTTAGCGATTTCCCGCTAAACTAGCTTTTTTTCGAAAAAGTCGTAGAACAAACGTTTCTAGATTTTTGATCGGGAACAAGTCCTCATTCAAACTTTTAAGCTAAATTTACGATTTGATCCAAACAAACAGACAAACAGACAAACAGACAAACAGACAAACAGACAAACAAACAAACAAACAAACAGACTGACTTTTCATCTCGTTTTGAAAGGGGCACCAAAAATTTCAAATTAATTTCTTCTGAACCAGTGATCGGATTTTGATGATCAAGGTGTCATTCGACGCGTATTTTTGATTAGAATAGTAAAATTAAAATAAAATCAAAAAGGCTCCAACGGCCCCATTAGCTCCATAATTTAAATTTTTCCCTCCCACTTCACCTGTTTATCTCACGAACCAGGGGAGTTTCTAAAAGTCTTAGTATGCACATTTGTAAGTTAGTTAATACCTTGCGATCGGTTATAACTCGACCTGATCGGACAGTCATAGCAAATTTTCCTTCTTCCTGTGTTTTGTAGTCGCCTTCGCACCCTTCGTGCTGCTTTCGTCACAAGCGCGGACTGCCGTCCGCAGTGATTATAGCAATAAATGCATTTGACATCAACGATATATTTTATAACATGGGCGCCCAAAACTGGTGCACGCACCAATACAAATATAAGAAATCACACGCATACATGTAACGAACATTTTTTTATTTCAATGTGTACAAAGAAAAAAAATAAATTAGAAACATGTTTTTTTTTTTTTGTTTTTAGCTTATTTTAGCTCATTTTTACTCAGAATCTAGCTTAATAGGCGCTGAACACCAGGCAACACTGGCTTGACGGCCTGGCACACGCTCTTCTTTTGGTTCATTTTGTGATTCACTATTTGTTGTTATTGCTGATTTTGGCTGCTCCAAAAACAGTTTGATGGCTGCCCCGGATCCCTCTCTTTGTACTGTCTGTCTCGCTTACTCGTCTGCCAGCCAGCCTGCCTGGCCATTGCTCTTTGCTGTGGTTCATTTTTTGTTGCTGTATTTGACAAATGAGCAAATGGCGCTGCCGTTCTGCTGCTGATGTCGCTACTTCGACTGCGGCTGCTGCTGTTGTTGACACTGATGACAGTTTTGCCGTAAATAACAGAAAAGAAAGGAAACTGAAAAATAAAAGAGCCGCACTCTCTTTTCGCATTCATTCCTTGTAACACTGAGGCAATTGAGTAAATACATTTGGTATATACTGTTTGTACATATGTATCCAAAAATTACTTGTTGTTAATTTAATCGAATTTTATTTTAAATCTGCATCAATTAATTTAAAGTTCAATTTTATTTTAGTGTTTGTAAGTTTGTGTGTGTGTAAGCTTGAGTTTACACAAGCTTATGCTTGTTCAAAATGTCGCATACCAAATCTTATTGTTCGCTCACTTGGAAGCTTTTATCAAGTTGCCGAGCACATGATGAGTATCTATAATATATACATATGAACACATGCTCATATAGCATTAGTATACGCCCCAACTTTACTTCTAGTACATCTTGTAAGCTTAGCTTTACCTACCGCATAAGTACCAAAAAAAAAAAAAGAAAAATGGAAAGATAGCAGCAACAACAACAACCAATTAAAAACTCATCAAATTGCTCAGCATAAAACTTGCAAAGGGAAGGGAAGGGTTCTTTGGCTCTCTCTTATTCGGCTGGCATCGTCTGGCTGACCACCCACCCACTCCCACTCATGAGTTGAAGAGGGATGGAGTGTGCCCAAGGGAGTCGAGTAGTCGCAAAACATTTGGCAACCCATCGCGGCGACCTTATGTTGCTTAGCAAGCCCGTCTCTCTTCAGTTGCCGCCTCTCTTCACTCGTTGCTGTCGTGCACTCTTTTCAAAAATTGTTATTGCTGGCAAGAGAGGAGGCTGTTGCTGCAAATTGTTGCTGTTCGCCGGCAGCTAAATTTCGTCTGTTGGCTGCCAAAGCTTGTTTCGTTCCCCCTCTCTTGCGATCTCTTGGCATCTGTGTGTGTGTGAGTGTGTGTATGTGTGCATAAGCAGACTTTACATTGCCTGTTGTTGTGTTGTGTTTTGCTTTCCATTTTGTTGCTGTTGGCGCTGCTGTTGCTGTTGCTTTTGTTATTGTTATTGTTGTAGTGTGCGCTCTATTTGGCTTAAGTGTAGCTTGTTGTCGTTGTTGCTTTCTTTTTAGCTGCTTTTACTGTTTACTGTTATTTTCTATTTCTTTGTGTTATGCTGCGTTGAGCATTAAAAGTTGCAAACGGCTAATAAATGAAAATAAATATTATGTATTTGTTTTGGGCGGCGTCATTGCCATCAGGAGTTTAATGACATTTACCAACACTTGTTGGCATATTTGAAACCAATCTATGCAACACTAAAGATTATTAAAAACAGTTTTCGCCAACACTCTGTATGCTTATTTACCAACACTGTGCCAAATATTGATCCACTTGTCCATCTCCCTTTCTCTCTTTGGCACAATTAGCCAAACTTTTTACATGTCAGAAACATTTGTGTCATTGTCGTATACCTAAAATCCAAACGGTAAACCTGCATAGCCATAGACTTTTCTCATTCAACCGTCCTTTTCTAGGCCATCTTAATGATGTTTGGTTTTGGCCACTTGACGTAGATACACACATATGTAGGTGGGCAATTAGGTGTTGGGGTTGAAGGGGTGTGAAATATTATTGACCACCGACCACACTGACAATTCAGTTTGGGCCTGGACTGATTCGACCTTTGCACACTGGACGGAAAGCCCGATTTTTTGGCATAAAGTCTAATCCTGAAGGTAGAGAGTTGAAACTTTGTACAGTTTTTAGTAATAGTGTGTGTAGTAACTGTTTAAAATTTGAAGCAGATCGGACCACGCCCACTCATGCCGCCCCTATAAGAAAAAATTGTGAAATAGAAATTTTTTGATTTAAAGCTCTTTGATTTAATTTTTAATGAACTGTTTCTCAAATTTATCACAATATATTATTTAAATTTATATTATTATAATATATTAATAAAACAAATAAAATATTTCAAATTTTTTTTAATTTATACATTCTTAAAAATCTTCAACATCTAATGAGTATGGAAACAAATTAAATTCTAAATCATCGTTGTCATCGCTGTCATCGCTTGGAGAATCGTTGTTGTTTTTATCACAATCGAATTCGGGTGCTTCTAAAAGCTCCACGACTGCCTTTGGTAATGCTTTTATTTTGTTTTGAGGCGATCTCTTGTTTAAAAAAATGCTTGAAATAAGGGTTTCCGATGAGTCGATAGATCTTTGAAAAACATTCGTTAAATTGTTTAGCCTGTCATTCTGACGAGCATGTGACCGCCTATCACGCTTGTATAATTTGTTTCGCGCTTCTGACGCGCTTTCAACTAGACATCCAACAGGCATAACAGAAGTTTGAATTATTTGGGATCCATGAACTAAAGTCTTATGTACGGTAGGGAACTTTGGAAGCTTGTTTATGTAAAATGTAAAAGTTTTTCGCAGAACTGTTTAAATTGTACATGATTAATCGGAAATTCACAGGAAATTGCAATTAAAATTATGTGGAACCTTTCTATAATAAATAACTCAATATCCAATACAAATGCCAGAAGGATTGGATTGGAAAATGCTTGGGCTGAGCTACAAGTATACTTCTGAATACCCTAGATGGGGACGTCCCATTGAACCAGATTTCGACGAAAGCAACTCAAAATTGTTGAAGACAAAAGTAGCTGCAATACATTCAATGTTTCGGAAAACGCGCAAATTTGCGCAATGATAACTATTATTCTCTTAAACTGTATACTTTCATTCAAAACGAGACATATTTACTTTTTGCCACAGATTGGCAGGGAACTAGTTCTACTCCACAATTCACGAACACTGGGTTAAACTTTTCAACATAAATCGGTTTAACAACACAAGACACATAAGCAAACAATTAACACATATTAAACCATTTTTACTTGGGATTAATCTTAAACATACCTTGCTCTTCATTATCCATTTTAAATATAATTTAAAAATAATTACTGTTTAAAATTACACAGCTTGAAACTTTTAAAAACTTTCGCACGTGGCAAATGTAAACAAAGCGCTGATATAATGTTTGACTTTGACGCCCTGGTAAAAAACCAGGGTCGCAACTCTACTTGTTTAATTTATTGATTAAGTGTGTTTGGAATATCCATTTTCAATATATAAAATCAAAATCACAAAAGCTTTTCATGAGTTTTTGGACTTTATGCCAAAAAATCGGGCTTTCCGTCCAGTGTGCTTTGGTCAAATTGATATGGGTTATTTCCCATTGTCGTTGTCGTTGATGTTGTGTGCTTACTGTACTTGTGTCTATGCAAATGTTTGAGCCAAGCCATGATTAATGATGAGTTTAGTTACAGCTAAAAATTGTATGTCTTTTAATTTGACAGCTTTAATTTCAGTGTTGGTAAATGCGAGAAAATTAAAGATTGTTCGTTTTGTAGGGAAATTAAAGCTTGGCAGTGTTGTAAAATATATTTTATGAACTTACATAAAAAATACTGCGAAATGTTTGAAAGGTTATAAGATCTTTTAAATCTAATTAAAAAGCTACCTTCTTATCATTTAAATTTGAAACATTTCATTGTAAAGGGGATTAAAATGTGTGTAATTATTATCTCTAAAAATCGGCACTTTAAATTTACACATGGTTTTTATTTTGCTCAAAATAAATCAGAGTTTGTATTTTAACTAATCAGATTAAACATGCACTAAATAATAAAATTTATAATTAGATGAGATGACATATTAATATAATTATTATTATCTAGAGTATTTAATCATTCGATAAACAGAAATGTTGTTGTGTCTGTGTGTATTCACTTGTAAACAAACAAGTATGTATCTTGTAAAAAACAATTGCATTTAATTGTTATGACATTTGATGAACGTAATTTATTTGCTTGGTAAACACATTGAAATGCTTAAATGCGCATTTTGTGTACATTTTAATCTGTTGCAATAAAATAAATGGACACTTTTAATGCCATTTAAAAACAGAAACATAATTGACGATTGTCGTTAAAGCCATCTCTTAAGCTTTGTTTACGGAAATGTTGCTGGTTTTTGCTTGTATTATTCGAAATTTGTATTGAATTTGATCGAGTTTTTAATAAACTTTAAGAATAAACTTCTTTCAATTACATATAACTACATATAAAGACAATGATATAACTTTGTTTGAATGCAAAAGATATCTTCCAACTTATATTTTCAATTATTCATATCTTTATCGAAATAAAAAGTTTTGAATTTTTTTTATATACTTTACCATGCTCTCTAACTCTTCTGAAATTGTCAACTCAATTTAGTTAGAGGCACAACTGAATTCTTTGGGTATAGGGTATCTTCTAGTCCAGCACTCGCATAAATCACAGGCAGGGCAAGTCCCTGGATTGCATGTTGAGTTGCAATTTTCCTCACTTTGATGTTGTATTGAAAAGCAGCCAGACTATAATAATTTTCCACACATTTCTTTATATTTGTTTTTTCAAAAACTTTCCCAAAACGGTAACTCTGATGCCGTTATGTGAAATTCTGGAACTGGAAAACTTGTCCACAGATTCACAGCTGCATTTAATGTCAACTTAAATCAATTGAAATGTCATTTACAACAAAACATGAAACGAATAACGTTCAAAAGCGCAAGACCCAAAGACGAAGTAAAGTTTTATTTTAGAGAGAAAGAGCTTTTGAACAAGTTGAATGAACGGGGAGGAAGGCGGAGGGTGAGGGGTTAGGCGATGGGCCTTTCCCAAGTAATTGACTTGAATTGAAGGTGAGCACAGACGATGGCAACAAATACAAAAACAACAATAACAACAACATCGGCAAGTACACAAACACAGACAAGATTAACATTGGTGCAAGACAAAAAAAAATACGAAAAAAAAAGATAAAATAAATATAAAACTAAAATTAGTATTTTTCTAAAAGTCATAAGTTGAATTTCCACAAAGAAAGATGTCGTTTTTTTATTAATCTTTATAGAAAACTATTCATCGCGAAAGCGACAAAAAATGGAAGTCGTTTTTGACATCATCTTGAAAATGCAAAAGTCAGTAAAAGGTGTCGAGTAATTTGGAAGAAAATACTCTTACACCACAATTGGAGTAAATTTCCTCTAGCGAATCTTGCTTAAATAAATAACTTAAATACATTTCTGGAAGAAAATTTCACAAGATATGAGTTTTTGATCAATTACATATGTATTTTTTTCTTCAAATATGAATGAAACATCTCATTATAAATAGGTTTTCTTAATTTTCGTTTACCTACAAATTTAAATAATACGAACGAAATCTTATAAGTTGAACCTTATTAAAAATTAGATTTTTTTTATAACTTGCAACTTTTCTTCTTACAAGTCTTCTCCGATATCATTTGTATTTGTACTTTTTTAAATTTTGTTGTTTTTTTTTTTTTTAAATTTTGTTGTTTTTTTTTTGAATTGAAATTTAATTGTTTATTTCATTATTTTGTTATTATTTTGTATAGCAATTTGAATTAAACTTATACGCTGAACTTTTAATACAACTTGGTCGATTTCAAAAGTACAATTGTTACGTATTAAAATAAATTTAAATTGGAGCAAGAACTTTGGCTGTGTAACCACTGTGCAGTATATTAACTGGGGGCACCTTTTATTTTTAGATACAGGTGGGACACATAAAAGCAGAAGTAGTTGCGGAGACAGAGGAGTTGTTTGGCAACATATTGGCTGGGGTTTTCCCTACTTACTCTCCATCTCTTTTGTACCCTGTCTTCTGCTCGGCTTCGCTACAGTTCAATTCCGTTTGGTGTCAGTTTGAAAACAGGTTGACATACAACTTTAGCAGTTCAAATGTCGCCAACGTTGAGGGCCTTTTTATACAGATGCAGATGCGGATACAAACGCGGATCGAGAGATGCAGATACAGATACAGATACAGATACAAGATAGAAATTGAGATACACAGATGAATTTACAAATTACCTAGATGAATAACATCACGTGCCTGGCAGGGAATTAACACAGTATTCAAACCATTTGGAAAAAAAGGGTCGATAGATAAACAGACAGTCTGATGATGGAGAACAAGTCAAAGAGGGGGAAAAGATGGAGGATGGCAGGATAAAGGTAAACGCAAACAACTTCAATAACATCTACGAACTTGCAATTACAAAACTCTCGGGCAAGTGTAAAAAAGTTTGTCAAAGTGGTCGTCGATTTGTTTATCAGGTTTTTGTGCAGTTGGTAATCTCTTTATTTTCCATCAACTCTTTTCTCTATTTCCTTTACTCTTTGATTTTGCATTTCACTTTACGTTTGTCTTCGTCTTCACCTGCTGCCTTCTTCGTCGTCTTCTATGTTTAACATTGGCTTCGTTATGCAAAAAGTCATTTCGTTTGAGGGGCAAATTTTAAGTCGACATTCCTTCGTTTTACCCTCTTGATTGTTGTTTTTGTAATTATTTGCCAAGTGGCATGAAAGAGAAACGGCAACGAAAAGCGAGTAGAGAGAGAGAGAGAAAGGAAAAACACAAATTGTGACCAGTAATTAGAAAACTTGTTAGTTGAGATTTTGTCCATTTATTTGGAATCGTCCCTTATTACGAATGCACACAAGAATGTTAAGCGTTCAAAGAAAGAACAAATAAAATCATTGAATTAAAGTCGATTACTTGCATTTCATTAATTTTATTCGATAGGTTAAATAGAATTACATTGACAAAACAGCCCTTAAATTTATTAAAACTTTCGAATCGATTTTATATATTTGATAACAGAAATTGTAGATATTTTTAGGAATGTATTATTTCAGGCTAAAGATCTTTTTTACAAAATCGATTAAATGTATTCGATAAAAGTAATTTTGTTAATTTAATCATAATTACATATTAAATAACTGTTTCTTTATTTGTGAATTATAATTTATAAATCATATTCGATTGCTTTATAATTCATATTCGGTAGCTCTATTATATCGAATTTTCCCAAATATTCGATGGCATACATTCGATAACCTCGTATATTATTTCTTCTATATCTTCTTTAATATTAGATTTTCATTACATTATTTACGTATTCGATAACACATAATAAATTACAATAATTATCTCATTCAATTATCTGTCTTTATCAACGCAGAACTCGTCATTTTAATTTCTCAAACGATAATGGTTGACATTAATCGACTAGGCATAGCATTTAATCACTTTACTATCGAATATGAAATCAAATTGCGGCAAATCAAAGGGAAAACTTGTTTGAGAAATGAGCTAAAAGCCATAACAAGCAAACAATTAACCGTTTACTAAAGCCCAAAGCAGCACCAAAATGTCAGCTCGCTGGCTTACACTCACTTAGCCATCATCAAAGTCAGTTAGTCAATGCCGCAGGCCAAATTACAGGGGAAACCCTGAAAAAGACATCCCCCCATGAACTGTCACGAATTCTCCGCTCTCTCTCTCTCTCTCTCTCTCTTCTAGACCTCTCTCTATAACAATCTAGGCCCACATGCAATACGTGTAATCACAGCTCATATAATCATAATTATGAGCGTTGCCTACACACTGCCACGCCTACTTTTGGGGGCATGTATATGTACATTCAACGGTCCTTAGTTCCTCACTTGGCCCGCATCCGTTTCAACGTGCAACGTGGCGTATGAGCAATTTGCCTGAAACTCAAAGTGAAAAAAAGCGAACGCATTTTGCAAATGCCAAGCGGAGCATATGCTATAAGCCACGCCTCCTCTGCCGCCCCTACTCCGCCCTACCTTTCTGCTCTCCTTCTCCTCTCCTCCTCTAGCAAAAGCTTGTGTTAGTTCAGTGCTCATTATGAAATTATGCAAAGAGATACATATATATTTTTTAGCTACGCGCAAAGTGTGCAAAAAATAGTTTTTTTCACTTTGGTTTCACACACACACTTTCTCGCTTCTTTCCCTCTTAGCATCTTCTCTTCTCACCTTCCAGATGAAGTAAAAATATTCATGCAATTTACACCCAAATGAAGAAAAATGCTGCCAAGCTATGAAAATATAAGTTTTTTATGTTGTTTCTTTCGAGTTTTTCTCTCTTTTGCTTTTAAATGCATTGAATAAATATTTTGGTCGTATATTAAATGTAGCTACCAAAATAAATGAACGGAAGTTTACCAAGAAGGCAACTCAGGTTTTTAGAGTGATCTATGAAAACTTGCAAATTATTTAAGGATTTCTCGTTTTTCTTGTCGTTTTTGTTTTCTGTCTAAAATCTCTCCTTACACCTTGGAAATATTAGCTAGAATTTTAATTAAATATTCAAAAATATAGTTTTCATTTTAATTATTCTTTTGAAATTGCAATTTGAGAATAATGTTACAATTACATCAAGCAATAAATTGAGAATAAAGAGTGTGTATTATTTGATCTGTTAAAGTTAAATTCAATCCTATTTTATTTTTCAGTATACAATACGCAGTTCCATTTATTTTAAGGATTCATTATTGAATTTATGTATTTTACTATTATTTCTATCTATCCTGAAAATTTCATTACAATCGGATAATAAACACCGCAGTTATTTTGAAAATAATTTGAATATTATTTCCCTAGTTATTAAATTCCGAATTTGAGCTCTTGAATGTGTTTAGCTAAGTAACGTTTTAAAATTGAACACGTGTTGTGTATCTAATGCAGGGTATTTTGTAGTTGCTTTCTCACTTCTTCTTTTACTTTGTTTCAAGCTAGCTTTTATCGGTTCTCTCAGTCACAAACTCATTACAGTTGCCCACTGGCAGGCAGTCAAAGTTTAAGTAGAAAACTCTTTTCAGTCCTTTATTCAACTAAATACACGGCCTACATTTTGGTACTGCCCTCAACCAAAACCCCTCGACGTGTTTAACCCAATTCGTAAAAGACGAAAATATCTTTAGCGAAAAGTTCAATAAATGCTCCCATTTTCCATTTTGGCTAACAGAACCAAAAATTACGCGTCCATCAACCCAATTGCCACAGCAGCCAAGCAGAGGAAGCAGAGGAGGAGGAGGAGAAGCAAAACGAGATGACGGGAGCTTTTCATTTCATTCGCGAATCCCTCAGTCCTAAGAGAGCCTCTTCTTCTTCGTCAGCTCCCTCCTCCCTCTATCCTAGAAACTAGGAGAACGATTTCCTGGCATCACGAGCGCACAGTAAAACCGGAAAATTTTCTACTTCCTGACTGGCGAGTGACGACTGACTGGTAAAATGCACTATAAGATAGAACATAAAAAAAGAACATGAAAAGAGTTGGGTATGCTCGACTAGTAGATACTTTGTAGTGAGAAATGTATTTTTTTAAATCAGTTTAATTAGCTCAAATATGAAACCCCAATTTGAATTTGACAGTTAATAGTAAATGCTCGACTTGCAAATACCCTGTAGCAATGATAAAAAGCATAAGCTCTGCACAAAACTCGACTAAAAATAAAATTGATCTCATTTTACATTATTCGATTTTCTGGGCTATGCTCGACTAGAAGATACCCTGTATCAAAGCTAAAACTCGACAAAAAATCAGCGTTATCTCATTGTACATTATTAAAACATTCTATTAACAATTTTCTGGGAGTATGCTCGACCAGCAGATACTCTGTAGTAACCTAAAAAGCTTTCAAATGCAGACTGATATGCCCGTGCTATGTGTTTCACAGAGTATAAACAACTAGCACAAGAAAAAGCAAAGCGAAATGAAATGAAACAGCGAGTTGAAGGGTCGCAGAGAATGAGATAGGTTAGAGGTAGAGGGTAGTTGAGGGGAGAAAAAGAGTGAGGGAAGTGAGGGATGTTAACAAACAAAAAAAAAAAAATGGAAAAAAATAAAACTCATGAAACGGGCCTAAAACCAGAAATCAGGCAAATAACTATCGGGCATACATATGTACATATCTATGTGTGCGTTCTGTTTCTGTATCAGAGCCTGTATCTGTGAGTGTGTGTGTGTGTGTAGTTTTTGGCCAACTTAAATTTGAGTCCTGCAGCCAGCGCTGGATCCCCTCTCTGCCTCTCTGCATCCCGCTCTCTCCGCTGCCACTCAACGCGCATAAAACTCTTGAAAATGCTTTTGGTCGTAAATTTTGAAGCAACTGGCGAACGGATAGCAGTGTAGAAAGAGATAGAGAAAGAGCAGGAGATGCAGATGGAGATGGAGATAGAGATGGAGAAGTGCAAAAGTGAGGAAGTTGTTGGGTGGTTATTTAGCCCACAGGCAACCACAGTGCCACAGTGAAGCTGTTGCTTTTTTCATGTTGTTGTTGCTGCTGTTGCTGCTGCTCCTCTTGTGCTTCTTCTTATTTTCCAGCTTGTTGTAAATGTTAAAGGAGTGTGTAAAGAGGAAGTGAAGGGTGAGGGGAACGTGGGTAAACCTGGCTGGCACAGGACATTGCCGCAACAATTGTTGGCTTGCCGCCGTCGTCGTCGTCGTCATCGTCGCAGCTGCATGCAAATTTATTTTCAAATGCAACGAGGGAGCAACAACAACGACAACGACAACAACAACAGCGATAGAAAGTGTACTTGAGAGGGGGGCGCAAGTTAAAGAGTATAAGAGTGGCAAAACGTAAGAGAAGTAGTAGGAGAGAGCAGTCTGTTTGCACACATGGCGACGTTCACTTTATTGTCCCCTCTTTTTACGTGCTGGCAATAAAACAAATTTTGCGGAAAAATATTCTATTTGTAAATGTGTGTGTGTGTGTATGTATTTCTATATTGCATAGAAAAGAGTGTAAAATAAAGAAATCAGAGTCTACAGTGCCAGCAAGAGGACACATGCTGCTTAAAAAGGATTAATAACCAGTCGCTCGCTCTCTGTCTTTCTTGCTTGCACTCTCTTACGCTTTTCCACTCACACTCACACTCTCACGCTCTGTTTGTGTTTGTGTTTGTGTCTGTCTAGTTTTATAAATTGTTTTGCATGTTTCGACGCTCGCGCTTCCCACTCGCATCTACTCTCTTCGTCTCTTCTCTTTTGGGTTATAACTCAACATCGAAAAGCTGATAAGATTATATTTGAAATATGACTTTGAACCCACACACCCCCGACGACCGACCGACTACACATACATATATACATGTGATTGTTTGATGCATTCAGAATGTGTGTGTGTGTGTGTGTGTGTGTTACTTTATTTATTCGATCACGTAGTTTCTATGAATTGCATAATCTGCCTTGGACTTACGTTTAAATGCAAAGTATTCTTTTATGATGAATTGAACATTGACCTTGTCATTTCACCTCACTTCCATAAATTTATCTCACTTGTTGTTGTTTTCAATATTTTACTTTAGCAGCTATAAATTAAAAGCAATTAACAAGCAAATAATATATAAGGAAACATGTGTCAACGAACCGCACGAAAATTTCCAAACAGGTGACAAATGAACAAGATACTCGTCGCTCAAAAATTCACACAATGCAAAAACAAAGCCCAAGAAAATAGATACGAAAAGGAAAGCAAAAAACAAAATACCAATAAGAAAAATGCATTTTTCTTACGTCCACTCCCCGTTATTTATTTTTATTTATTTACTTGTTTTCACTGGCAATTTACGGCAGCCGATGACGTCGACTGTGCGCTGCTTTAAATTGCATATAAAGAGTACGCTTAGTGGAAAGAGAGGGAGTGGGTGAAGAGCAAATGCGCTTGCAATAGCTTGCAATAACGTCAACGCTTGATATATTGATGACGATGACGTCGCCGTGACTGTAACGGCATTGTGTTGTTTTGTTTTTCGAGGTCGCATTTGTTTCGAAACGAAGTCAGCAGCAGTAGCAGAAGTGCGTCACTTAATAAACGGATAGTGAGCATAACATAAGAGACTTGCGTTAATGAAGAGAGTAATAAGCAACGATAGAGTGTTTGTGTGTGTGTGTGTATTAAGAGATTTAACTGAACCGATCTATTATAAATATAAGTTGGATTGCAGAAGCACTTGTAAAGCTCTCTTAAATAAGTAACAGATTTGTATCCATACTTAAGGATATTTGCAAATGTACATGACTTGCACAATTAGAAACACCTAGGTTTGACTCTCCCCCACACACACACACACACACACATACACACACACATCACATGTACGTACATGTATGATGTACATATGTATGTAGACAGCATGTCACCAGTTCGCCTGCTGTCAACGCCACCGCGTTTGTCTTTTGTGTGTTGTTGTTGTCTTTTTGGTGGGTTAGGCCTTTTTACAGTGACTCAGTTTGTCAGTCGGTCGGTCGGTCGCCAGTCTGTGATTGCTGGGTATATGGTTCTGACACTCCATTACCATGCAGAAAAAAAAAAATGAGAAAAGCGAAAAAAAAAACCTGGAGGCAGCGAAACTTATTGAGGTTGTTAGATGAACGACCGCAACACATCAGACAAACTAACCTCCCCCACAGCAACTACTTCCCCTTTCCGTCCCCACCCATTTGCAGCCCACTGTCTGTGACTATTGCGTTTGTTAGGCAAAAGCGAAAAATGTGCCCGAAAACAAGAGAAAATGTGAGGAATAAAAATACACGACTACAACATAATCAACGGTAGTGGCAATAACAATAACAATAACAATCACAATAACAACAAACAACAAGTTTGTCGCAAAACAAAACACTCACACTGTTGTCGGGCACGTCAAAACTTTGTCACTCTCCCACTCTCTTGCTCAGTTTCGCTCTTATATTGTCTAAGCTTTTTGCGCCTACTGTTCTCGCTCTTTGCTGCTGTTGCTGTTGCTGCCGTTGCTGCTGTCGTTGTTGTTGTTGTGTCGGCTGTGAAGCCGCGACCACAGCCGCGTTATTCGTCGCTTTTTGTGTCACACGTTTGTCATAGTTTTCTTGTTTTGCCTTTGCTCTTTTCCTTTTTTTTTGTTTTTAGCAAGTCTGTGTATTTGTGTGAGTATGTGTGTAAGGAAGGCAGCAACCGCTGCTATTGCATGATAAGCGCAACGGAAATGCAAACCACAACAGCAGCGGCAGCAACAACAACAACAACAGCAGCAGCCAAAACAAAGCATGTTTGCGCGTATGTTTGTGTGTATCTGTGTGTGTGTATTTAAATGCAATAAAAAGTGCAAATGCTGTAAACGAAAAACTAAAAGGAAAACAAAAATGAAAACTGAAATGAGAGAAAAAGTGAAATGCATGCGGAAGGAAAAAGTTTGATTTCAACGAAAGAGAGACAAAAGTGCCTGGGTCGAAATTCAGACCGGACAAAATGAGTTTGTAACTGAGCTGGTGAAAGGGAGACAGACAGTGTGTGTGTGTGCGATAGCAACAGAGATAAATCGTTGGTATTACATTCAAATGATCGTTATAATGGTAATTTAATGATGAAGTTGATTGCATTTAGGATAGTTTGATGCTGGCTAACAAAGAGAGAAAAGGCTCATATATCATGAATAATAAATATAAGAATTATCATGCTAAGTTAGTAAATACTTAAAACGAGTAAAATATCCTTTTGGCCTCATTCTAGCAATGACGATTGCAGATAAGAGAAGCAAAATTGCCTTGAGATGTTTAAATATTCTTTTGGTACAGATCTCTTTCTTTAAAAAAAGCTTGCAAAGAGCTGAGGATCAAAAAGGGAAATTTGTTAAATATTATCACTGATATAAAAATGAAATGAAAGAGATTAACTATTGAACTTTGTGCCCTCTCTTAAACTCCTGACGCTTTATTCAATGTTATGTTTACAGAGGTTAACAGTGTAATAAATCAATGAGATTTACAATATGTAATAAAAACAAAAAAGAAGGATTTTCAATTACTTATGCATTCCATCCCATTCAATCAATCAGGGCATATCTTTTGTTTCCTCAACCTGCAACAATTTAAATGATGTTATTCAATTCAAATGCAATTGTAATCAAAAAATCCGCCAATTTTGTACAAATGTTGAGCAAACAAACAAACAACAACAAAGCCAACAAGCCAAATATTTCTTTACATATTTGCCAATGGGGCGTGGCATGCCAATTTTTTAATAAATAACAAAACAACATTTTTTTTTGGCATGGTTTCTCCATTTCAGTTGTCGTGTGTGTGAAATAAGCCGTAAAAATAAGAATAAAACAAAAAGAATAAAACACGTGCCACACAAAAATCAACAAATTGACAAGGAAAACGAAGGGAGAAGGTAGAGAGAGAGTCAGAGAGGAAGGAAGGGAGGTAAAGTGCAAACAGACAGACAGAGGCTATCAATAAAACCTAAATTGCAAATACATATTCAAATATAAATATCGAAAACTTTTGCAAACACGTCAATTTATGTTGTATGCGACGACAACAACTACACAAAAAAAAATATAAACATAATAACAACAACAAGAACAAAAACAACACTCATGCAATGTGTCCTGAAGGCACTGAAATACTAGCTGAATTTTCATACAGAGAATCTCGTTTAAAGTGGGAAAATGGAAAGCGGGTAAACAGAAACAAAATATAAAACAAGAGTAATAAAATGAAGAAAATGAAAATGAAGTAAGCGTGTTGTGCTAGTGAAAAACTTTTATTGTTTTTCATGATAGAAAAATAGAACAGTATGTATATTTAGCAAATATACCCTGTATTTAGTATGTAACAGTTTTATTCTAAACTAGAAATTAAAGTTAAATTGTAAATTGCTTAGTCTATGTTATTCTTATGTTAACTTACTTATATTCGTATGTTATGTTATTTACAGTGTATGTTATTTGCATCGTACAGTATAAACTGCGTCGCTGCTACGATTTGTTTCTGTTAAGCTGCTGTTATTCCGCTGTTAGGCGAAGAAAAATGCCTGTGTTAGTGATATAACTCCCCTATTCCTACTACATATTTAAAGAGTGTCTTCTAGTCTACAACTCATTTGCTTTATCATTGCTGTCGTTGTCGTCAGACAACAGTAACAGACACCTGCAACAAACAATGTCACCCAAAACTGAATATTATTTGGTTTTGATTGAATGTCAATCGAATTGTCTGTCTCTCTCTGTCTCTGTCGGTCTGACTATCTGACTGCCTCTCGGTCGTGTCGTGACTATCTTGTTATAGTATGTTGACTATCAATTTTACATTGAAAGTAAAGTTTTTTGTGTCTTTTCCATTATGTATGTGATGAAACTGAAGTTGCCGTTTAAAATATTCATACACGCGAAAACTTTGACTTTGAAAGGTTTTTTCTGATTGAAAGTAATGTAAAGAAAGTAATGCAAATTAAAGAGATTTTCTAGTTTATTTTCTTTAATATTTAAATTCAACTCTTTCGTTAATTTTATGTATATACATATAAATTACTTGATTTGTTTACCTAATTGAAGTTCCATTTAAATTGAATCTGTTATCTGTTGAATCTACAATTGGTAAATTTTAATTAACATTGTCATGGATTAAATTATTTTCAAACTAATCTAAAGTCCAGCAAAATAAGAAATACTTTTTTTTTTAAACTTTCACAACTACTCCCATATTGAAATTAAAGTAAAGTGAACTTTTCAATTAACTTCCAAAGGGTGAAAAATGTATTGAGATTTTCAACTGACTTAAGTACTATTTGAATTTAAATTATGTCAACTTATAAAAGCATTTCAATGAGTGGAAAATCTGTTGTTGTTAAATTAATTCAAGGTATTTGAACAGCTCCATCGATTTCCACTGCTGAGAATATATTTCATATCCTGTTTAGATTATAATATTACCTTATCGTTTTATCATTTTCATCGAAAATTGTTTCATTCTGTGAGTTTGCCGACAAAGTTTTTCTTAGCTCAACAACTGTCTGCACTTCTCTCTCTCTCTCTCTATCTTTTCTCTCTCTCTCTCGCTCTCTCTCTCCATGATTCATTAAACGTCGCCATAGCCGTGGATTACTCCCATTGTCATCCTCCCTCACCCTGTGCATAAATTATACGCCCTGTCATCAGTTGTCTGTCTCTTGTCTTTCTGTCCAGTGAGTCAAGCAACCAGCCGAGCTGCTTTCCCCCTCTGTTTCCCTCCATCTCTGTCTATCTCCAACCATTTGCCACTTTATAAAGCTGCGTCGCTTCATTTGTTGCCTTCTGTCTGTCTGTCTGTCTGTCTGTCTCCATCTACCCTCAATTTCCATCTCTCCCACAAAGTGAGCAACAGCTGCTCTCACAGCCAGCATCCGTCGTGTCTAGAAAAAATTTTCAAAAATTTATTAAAAGTAATTTGCATTGCAAATTAATTTTATTTTGCTCTTCAGGTTTTTTTTTTATTTTTATTTTGTTTCCTTCTGTCAAAATTACTATTTTATTTTAGTGGATAGAGTAGGAAAATTAGAGAATATTGAGGGGGTGGCTAATGTTGGGGATTTGCATGCAACGAAGTAAACAAAGTTTAGAACTTTCAATCTATTTTTCTTCCTTCCGTTTTCCTTTAACAATACTTTGCATGAGGTAATTCAAAGTTTTTTTTTTTGGGGGGGAAGGGTTTATTAGAATGATGCGATTACACAACACTAGATTACATAGATATAATATTAGTTTTCAAAAATTTAATACTGTAGTTTTCGTTCTTCTGGAAAGTCAAACCTCATAAAAGCTGGGAAACTTAAATATTTATTGTTGTTTATATAATTATAATGTAAGCTAAGAATTTGCACAGGAAAATTCGTGTTTCTTTTTTTTTTTTTTTTGTAAAATTTGCTACTTTTGTGTGAAAAATAGTTAGTTCAAAGTTGTAGGACTGTAATTTAAATGCAGGTTCTCTTTATACACTAAAATAATTATGAAAATAAACACAGGTTTATTTGAAAAGATAATTGCAGTTTTATTTGAGTTAAGATATATTAACAAAACAGTTTTTCATACTAGAGGCCAATTCGTAACCGATTGTTTCTATGGCATCTATATGATATAGTAATCCGATTTTGAACCAAGCAGTCCCAAATACAAAATCTGTGAGTTTGTTTGAGATATCTTGAGCATACTAAGCTATTCGCTGAACTTTGATCCCGAATTCAAACACTTACAGGTCGAATTTCGGATTGTCTTAGCTATGTTGTGTGAAACTTTAAGCATTCTATCTCTTACCGTTTGGCCTTACACGTTAATTCTCAGTCATTGAGTCAGGACAAAGAGTTTTATATATAAGAAATTATTAATCTCCCCCATGTAAGACTGTGAATATTGAAGAAAATCTAATTTTTATTAAATAAGTTTAGATTTATTTAAAATAATATTAGTAGTATAAAGTTATTTTAAACAAATCTTAACAATAATTAAACCGAGTCTAAGTCAGTACCAAATATAATATTTTAAAATAAATAACTAAAAACCTCGGAGAATGTTGCGTACTACAATTCCGATTAAAAAACTCTTAACTGACTGTATTCGTGACTGACCACGCCCTCTGAGGGCGTAGGCCACCTTATTGCTCGCAATATGAGAACTACAAATAACTTTAACAATAAACACAAACACAGTTTATGGGTAATTTGCAAAATTTGTAAGGTAGTTAAAAAATACTTTATCTCGAGTTTAAATTAAATGAACACTGAACAATGGATTGATTAACTTGAGTTTAGTTAGGTTATATAAAAAAAGTACATCAAATAAACAAAAACTAGTTGATTCCCTTTAAGTATTATCAACGATTTATCGATTTAAGTATGTACCGAGTTTACAGCTAACTGCGATAACTGCATGTAATTTGAATTACTTTTTATGATTGCAATGAAAATTATTTTATATTTTATGGTCATTTTTATAACTGCAGAAAAAATGTGATTATTTATGATTGATTTTATGCAATTTGTGCACTGACTTTTAAATACCCTCACTAATATTTTTGTTGATTTAAAATCTGTGAGTCTAGAATGTTCGTTTTACTTATCTGCAATTGTATCTATCAGATACATATGTATCTGTGAGATATATCAGACCTAGCAGTTAAAATAAGAGTATTGAGACTGTGACTTAACGTAATGGAATTTTCTTTTCATTTTTTCTACTCTTTTGATGCGTTTTGACGCTTGAAATATTGTTATTGTAATAAATTTGGTAGATAAAATGAAATTTGTTTGCACCAAGTGAAATGATTAATGATTTATGTATGGATAAAAGCCAGGCCAACAACTAAACAACAATTGGTCAAAGTCGAACAAGCGTCGAGGCGTTAATGAGAAAATAAAAAAAAAACAGTAAAATAGTCGGCGCAAAAATTTAAAGGCCATTAACAACAACAAGAACAACAACAACAAGATAAAGTAAAATAACAAAAAAACAAACATGCACAAAATAAATAGCAAAACAACAACAATAAACAAATAAATAAAGCAAGATAAACAACAACAACAATAACAACGACAAAATACGTTGCTGAGTAAATGCAATTATTTGTGTATGCGGCAAGAAGAAGCAGGAATAACAATTGAAAACGGACGAGCAAAACAACGACAACAACAACAACAGCAAAAGTTATTAGCAAGAAAAATGGAACGAAAAGAACGAAATGGAATAAAGCAAAGGGAGAGTGGAGCAAATAGCGGTTTAACGGGAGGCTAAGAGAAATGCAGAAAAGGGAGGGAAGTGGAAGTGGTGGGAAGTAGAGAGGGGGGAGGGCGGGAGAGGAAAATATAGTTCTCCAGCTGGCACGCGATGTCATCAGAAATAATCATTAAAACAAATTGTTATTAGGTATAACTACATTAATACTTGTACTTAAAATTTCTCGTGAATTTCGTAATAACAATTCTCTATATCGTATTACGACTATACCTATGGGGATTGAGAGAGAGAGTCTATAATAATTGAGGTCACATTCCAGAGAAACGTTTAACAAGCAATATAATTTAAGAATATATAAAATACTCAAAAAAAAAAAAAAAGACAATTTATTTTTGATAAATCTAATCGAAGATAATTTGTTTCATTTAAATTTTTTTTTAACTTACAATTTTTGCTTTGAACCAAAAGTAATTATCAAAGCTCGCAAATAACTCAGCACGCTAAAAAAATAAGGCAAGGCCCAAGGTGCTCTGTTAATTATAGTAAAATAAGAAGATAAAAAAAAAATTAAATCACATTGGTTTCTTTTTTGCAAAATAAAATATGTTAAAACAATTATAAAACTGTGTAGTAAATTCGTTATATATTTATTTTGAGGTAAAAATTGCCTTTTAATAGGGGAACAATTAGTATGATAAAACTATTGTGCTTATAAAAATAATTGGTGCACTTATAGATACCTGCATATGTATGCATGTATAGGGGTATTTAACAATTCTGTTTTTGGTTAAAATATTCATTGATTTTCAGTGCACTTGGCAAACATGGCTAACATGGCATGGCTGGCACACTTGGCCAACGTTAGGGGCCTTCCTCTCAGGCTTAACGCGCGTGTTAACCCTATAAAGGCCCCCGGCCTACACATATGTATGTAATTACATTACTCACATGTCAGTCTCGATACGAATGTGCGCTAATAAATTAATTTATATTAAGTGCATTAACAACAACAACAACAAATGGCAACTAAAATGAGGCAACAAATTTGATGCGCTGCTAATTAAAATGCAGTCAAGCGCGCAGCCAGCGTCGACTGCGACGTCAGCGTCAGCAAATAGAAGTCAAAAATACATGGCAAATTAAAGTAAAAATCGACAGAACAACGACAACAACACACAACGCACAGCGCAAACAACAAGCAAACAGACAGACATAAAGGAAATCTATAAAACAGCAATTCAAATATGTACAAACACACTGTCAAACAATAACACGCCCACTCTTCCCTCCTGCTCTAATTAATTACTTGATGCGCCGCACTGCGTTTCATTTGTCTTTGCCGGTTTGTCATCCTCTCCCACTCGCACAAATATGCAAATCAACTGCTTGCTCTCTTGTCCTTGAATTTTGAGTGTGAGCTGCGCGTGCGCTCTTTTAATTGCAGCAGCGGCAGCAGCAGCGTAAAGAGAGTGAACGCGCGACGCGCGCTTCACTAACCTACAAGTTCACCAACAACAGTTTTTAGTGCTCTTCTTGCTCACACTCTCTCATTCTGTTGCTCGCTGTTGTTGACAGTATTGTTTTATTTGGTTATTTTGGCACTTTCAAGTTTTGATTGGTTGCTTGCCTCCAAACTCGCTCACTCTTCGTCAAAAATATCTCCTATCGTTACTTAATTGACTTTAGTTTCTCACTTTAGCTTTTCATTTTGAGCGTCTAGTCTTAATACCAATACATCTTATTGTTTGTTTTGCATTCCTAGCTTGATAGATAAGATCTGTTATTATTATTTTGCAATAGATTGTTTAATTTTGTTTACGGAAGGTGAATTTGTTGTAGGTCATTTAAAATTTAGTTTTTTTTGTGCATATGATTGCATTAGGGTGGGTCACTTTTTTCAGATACAATAAATTAAAGTTAATACAAAACAAATACGAAAAGAAAAGGCTCGAGCTATGGAGACATTCGAATTATAGAATTCATTTTCGTAAGTTTATTAATTTTACTGCCACTCATTTAGCTCGAGTTAGAGAGAAATTCAAATTATAGAAGTTCAAGTTATGGAAGTTTAGCTGTTTAAATATCAGTAATAATTTAATAATCGATGGGATTGATTGTATATCAATCCTCACTTGTTATCCTCACTTGAGTTGTTATAATGAAGTAATTAATCCCGAAACCTTTCATCAAAATATGGGCGGCAATTATTTAAACATGAAATTTCAGCACTGGATAAAAATAAAATAAAAATACATACAAAATATGAGAGAAAAAACGTACAACAGGCGAGCTTAACTCGCGTGTTGAGGTCCTGTGGTTAACGAAGGCGTGGCAGCAGTTGTGGGCGTTGTAATGAGTGACAGATATATACATATGTATGTATGTGTGTGTGTGGCTTCTGGCCTCAAATGCCGGACATGGCCACGCATTTTTGCGTATGTCGCTTTACACGGCACAACCATGAGAATCAGCTGCAGTGGCATGCGGCATGTGGCACATGTAGTACGTACATATACATACACATAAACACACACAAGTGTCCTGCTGCTGCCTTTCAACGTGTTGCACGAAATGCCATCGCTTGTCGCATTAATTTGCCACACGCATGACAGTTTTTAGACGCGACTCCTGTCGCTTCTCCCGCCTTCCCTCTGCTGTCGGTATTTCTGGCTCTCGTTTTAATGGCTTAAACAAAACTACGCTAAGTGGTTGGTTTTAGCCAACATTATGCACATTGAGTGCAGCAATCCGAGTTGAATAGCAAAACGAATATGTGTGCTGGCCAAAAGGATTGTTCGAAGCAGTTAAATGAATGCCAAAGTAAATGCTTCAATTTCGTGTGAATAAAACTACTTTAATTATTGGTTTTAATTACATAGCTAGAAGTTATTGTCATAGATTATTCTTTGGGGTCATTCAACCTATGTAGCTATGCCAAAAATAACCGAAATAATATTATTTGAAGGGGTCAAAAAACTTCAATTGACACGCAATGTAATTGAAATGTAGACAAAACAGCTTGACAAAAGGATACCATAAGTACAGTGGATATTTTGATATTAGAACCTGACAAAATAAATCTACATTTTTTCCGATGTGTAAGCAATATTCTTTGAAAATAAGTAAAGGAAAAAAAATTCCAAAATTTATTAGTTGTTTGATTTTAAATAAAATAAATACATATTATTTTTGTACAAATTTATAAAAATCAGTTATAAATATTGTAAATAAATTTTGTTTTTAGTGACCTTTCTAATTTGTTGTTAACTAAAACTTACTTTTATTGTAAATAAATTGAAATTGTTATATAAAACATACAACAGATAGACTTGTAGCAAATAGTTGTTCCATTTTAGAAGAAAGTCTTCCGTATACACTAATTACTTACATAAGACTTGAAGAATTATTAATGTTTAATCAAGTATTTTGCCAATTGATGTATTTATCAGCAAATGCGTCTCACTTTTTAATTGTTATATTTCTCGCTCACTCCCATGCATGCACACAGACAGACAGACACGCAGACAGACATAGCGACAATAAGCGCTGCTCTGCCAGCATCGATCACTCTTAATCGCACGTCACACGCGTCGTATACGTAATCAACGCCTCAGTGCACAACTCTTGACAGACTCGCTCGCGTCAAACTCATTTGACAATCAATAGGCGGCAATAACAAAAGCAACATGCTGTGTGCTTAACATTGCAATAATTTAACACCCACCCCCCTCCTCTCGCCACCTCTCTCGCAGCCGCGTGCGTTCACTCTCTTACGCGTGCTCTCTTGTTGCTTTATCTTCTTCTTCTTCTGTTATGGACTTATTACTTGGACTTGTTTCTACTCTTGCTCATTTTATTGGCTTTGACTTGCTCTCTCGCCGCTCTCACTTGTGTGTGTGTGAGTATGTGTGTGTGTGTGTTAGTGTGCTCCCTTTGAGTTCCACTTTGTCATTTTGGCTTCACTTTGCGCTCTCGTTCTACTTATTGTCTTATATTTTATTTTAAATGTAGATTTCTGCCTGCCCCACTGGCTCTATTATCGCTCAGTTGATTTAATTAAATTTACTGTGTACATATACAGAATGTTTATGGCTATTATATACAAAACGTACATATCTTTTTGTCGCCTGCCTGTCAACTAATATTTGAGTTTATCTCTCTTTTCTTCACAGGTGAGTGTCACTGATTAAATCTTTTTGGTCTAATGGAAATCAAATCTAACGATTGCTTTGGGGAATTTCGTTTATTTTTGCGGTAAGTTGAGAATGTTTTCAACGGAAAAAAGATTAGCCACTTACTATTTGGGTCATAAACAATTGAAATATTGACGCAATTTTCAAATATTAAACCATATCAGATCTCTTGAAACCGGAAATGTTTTTGCGAAAATGATTTCTTTGAAAAGTTGTAAATATTGTCAAATTAAAAACAAAAGAATGCAATTATTAAAATTAACTGCAAGAATACAAAATCTGAATTTTAATGATACTTTTTCAAGTTCTTTGAAATAGGATACTCTATTATAAATGGAGTGCTACCATGCATATTTTTCTAGTTATCTCTGGACTCAAAAAGTTGCAGTCCTTCAAAGCTCAAAGAACATGTCGAAAAGTTTGAAATCAAGGTAAAACAAAGAGTTTTCAATTAAAGTGTGGAACTGTTATCGCTAGTCAAAGGGCGAACTATGAGAATTGTTTGGAGTTCTTGTAGAGAAAAAGATTTCCTAGTATTTTTTTAGCTCCAACTGTTAAATGGGGTCCTTTAAAAAAAAGTCACAAAGACAGCAAAAAAGCGATTAAAAACAAAACCAGCGGCTGGCAAAGATATGACAAAATATTGCAAAACTGACATATGCCAACAAAAGGCAACTGTGTGTACTGGGCAAAAAGAGGGGCAGGAGGGGAAACGAAACGAAACGAAACCAACTGAGTAGAGTGCATTAAACTGCGCCAAGTCAAACACACACAAATGATGGAAGCTAAGAGAGACAGCCCCCTAAAGAGAGTGTGGAACGAAAGGCAGCGGCTGCAGCTGTGTGTTTGTCAGTGTGGGACGCGGGTGGCGTCGACGGTGTGTGTATGTGTGTGTGTGTGTGTGTGTGTGTGTGTGGACAGCGAAGTCGAGTAGCTTTTGTCAAAGCACAAGAGACAATGACGACGACGATGGCGGCGGTGGCGGTGGTGGAGGCAGGCAAATCAAATCCACAGGCGGATTTTCAGAAAGCTCTTCAGCTGCAAACCAAAAAAAAAAAAAAAAAAAATATATACACACAAACAAACACTCTCTTCCACACACACACACACACACTACTGACACACTACTCACACTCATAGAGCCAAAAACAATAATAAATCTCGGCAGCTCAATCATAAAAATAAAGTAAAAAGTAACAAAGGCAGTCGCAGGCCCATAAAAAGCGCAAATATCACAAATGAAAAGAAACAAGTCGAATAAAAAGAGAAAAATATATATATGTGCAAAAAAAAAAATTTATAAAATAAAGTAAAATAAAATAAAATAGTCGACTATGGCTGCTGGCATCTGCTGCTCATCGCTGCCTACTCCCGACTCTCTCGCACTCTCGTTTAGTCTCTCTTTTTTTTTTTTCTTTTGCACAATCGAAACGTATCGCATCGAATCGAAGAGCAGCAGATAACAAGACAGAAAGCCAGAAAGAGATAGAAGAGCGGGAGCGGGGAATGTCGCTATTGGGATTCGTTATCGGAATGATAATGAAATGTTGTAATAAGAACAGAAACGATCATTTAAACCAGCGGTGGGCACGAAATCTGAATTCGATTTAAACGAATAATAAATATCCTATCAAATGTTAAGTATCGATCGATCTTTCCTTCTTAAACATTTCACGACAAAATCAAAGAGTAAAAAATGAATTAAATAACAGAGTCGCAATAATATAAATATCAACAAATTGTACAGTAATAAATCCGCTTATATGTTCGGAATTCATATATTGTTGATTTACATGTTGACATGCTCAATTAGCTGTAAATAGTTTAATACTCGAATTGGTTTTATAAACAAGTCACTCCCTTGTTTTGGCAAGTGTAAAATTTGTTTGGCGTTGCTTTGAAATTCCCGCTAGGAAATTCGCATAAAAACTGCAAGCGGCATATTCGCCGTTCGAATGGCGGCAATGGAAAAGAAAAGGCAGGCGAGAGAGAGTGAGAAAGGTGGAGAGGGGGAATAGAAGAAACAGTTGCAGCAGGAAAAAGATACAGATACAAAGTGTATGTATAGTTTTTATATTTGCAACTGCATGTGTGTGTGTGTGTGTGTGTGTGTGTGTGTGTGTGTAAATATGACCCAACTCATTTAGCGCACACCACTTACAGCAACAACAACAGCAACAACAACAACAACAACACAAACAACAAAAGCTGCAACACAAGTTTGTCATTACACCGCACGGCAAAGTCCACTCACTGATTTTAGAGTTCTCCATGTTATTCAACGGTCGTTGATGATGTTGAACAAGGGCAGAGGGGTGAGGGGGAATAAGCAAGGGACGGGGGAAGGCAGAGAGACTTGCAATTATGACCTGTTGTTTGCATTGCTAATGGCTGGACAGCCAGTTGGGCGTGGCAATTAAAGCACCTGTAATTTTAGGTTGTACCAATGTAGAACTGGGATTTTAATGTGCGACTGCAAAGAGACAAAAAGCTCCGACAAAGGGGAGCTTTTTAGAATATTTAGAAAAAAATTGTGTGCTTTATGATGAACGGTTTTCTTAAAATAGTAACTTTTGTGAATCAGAAAATTTATTTAAATAATGTAAATGTTTAATATTAAAGTTGTACGACAAACAACTTTTTAAAAAGCTTTTACAATTTTAATATTACCTTTGAACTTCCTTAACTCGAATTTCTCTCTAACTCGAGCTAAATGAGTGGCAGTAAACTGAATAAACTTAAGAAAAAGAACTCTATAAGTCGAATACCTCCATAACTCGAACCTTTTCTTTGGGTAATAGTCATTCGAGTTAGGAAGGTTCGACTGTATCTTATTTTTTACATTATTTTTTATTTCATTTTTTTATATAATTTTGTATTCTTTTTTTAATTAATAAGCTTTTTTAATACAGATAAATAGGTAAAAGAGACCCCAGAATTAAAAAAAAAAAATAAAATATTATGTTAAACATCTAAATATGTTTTGATCATGTAACAGTATGTGCAGTATGTACATTCATATGTATATGCTTTCAAAAGCTGATAAAGCTCTTGGATCATAAATTTAATATTTAAACAACCGATAATGTCCATTGATGCTGCCGTTGACAACATTTGCGGAGAGGCCAAACAATTTCCGATAGTGTATTTTAACAGCACTTGAATTGTGCCAGCTACGAGTTGAATTCACTTTCGCCCCCCTCGACAACTACGCCCCTGTCTTGTTGAATGTAATGCAAACAATTCTCGATTACAATGTGAAAATCGGGCAATGAAAAGGAGTTTTTGTGTAAATGCCTCTCGGCATGCTCGCTCTCGCTCTCTCTCTCCCTTGCTCTCTCCTCCAGGGGGCACAGGAAATGCATAGAAAAAAGCACAACAAAAAAATGAAAAACAGCAGATATTAAGTGTAAGGGAGAAAAAGAAAATAAAGGAAAAGAGGAGTCGGAATAAATGTCAAAATGGCGACGGAAAAATATGTAAACTGTTTCAAAATGCATTTACATTGTATTTGTTGTCAAAAGTAATCAAATTAAACAGTTTTAAATGTAGATTTTTGACCATCATCACTATCAAAATTGATTTAGATTTGACCTATTTCTAAAACAGTATTTGCAGATATTTTAAATAGTCTCATTATTGCTTTTGCTAATTATATTATGAATACAATTCAATAAAAAGTCTTACGAAAGTCTTTTGGCACAAATTTATTATTCAAAGTACATATTAGTAAATTTTTAACTGCAGTCAAATATAATCAAAAAAAAACAGAAAAAAATTTGATAAAGTAAAAGTAGTTGTAAAATAAAATAAAGTAAAAGCAAATAATAATATTTAGGTATACTAACTAGTATATTAAATAGTCGACTTAAAGATAGTTAGTTGCTAGTTTTGTGTTATGTTCAACGTTGCGTATGCGTGATGTGTGATTTGTGCTGCGTTATGCATACGCAGCATGTGCCCAGCAACACACACATTCCTCTCATATAACGAATTGTTGATAATTGTTGTCTAGTTGTAGCAATGATTGTTGTTGTTGTTTTGTTGCCGTTGTTGTTGTTGTTGTTGCTCTCGGTTGTCCACAGCATTTGGTCATCATCAACTTGTCATACTAATTTCATGGGTTAACCCAAAAAGCGCCTTGAGGCGAGTACTTGTGTTTCCTGTCCTTTTGTTATGCTGTCTGTCTCTCTGGCCAGTTTACGCTTGGAGTTGAGTTGAGTATGAGAGAATTCTAAAACGCACTTTGTGACAGCATTGATGTTGTTGGTAAGTTGCCAGTATTGAAGACCAGGCCAAAATGCCTGCAGATTGTGTTTGCTCGACTGTCGGACTATTCGTCCTTCTGTCTGTCTATCCGTCCGACTGCCTCCTTGACTGCTTGTCTTGTGTGCTGCCAGCCAAAGCAGCTTCCAAGTGAGTGCACACACAATCCCACACATATTTGTATTCACAAACATTCACACACACATTCACACACTCACTTGGCCCAATGATCGGCCACAAAGTGTGCTATAGTTTTGCTCGTTTCACATCGTTGCCAAAACTCGATTTGTTGCCATATGTTTCTGTCAGCTTTTGGCCACGTTTCACATTGCCTCGGTTATTATTATTTTTTTTTTTTTTTGGAAAACTTTTTTCAACTTTTTTTTTGTTTTTTTGGTTTACTACTTAATTCGTTATCAAGTTGCGAGTTACTTAAATTTTGGTAATTGATAAGCTTAAACTAACGATTATTGCTTTATCATTGAGTTACTTAAAAAACCTATATTTAATATAATTTTATTTCATTGCTTTTTTACCAATTACAATTTAAAAAATTGTAACAAGCCAGAAATGTAAACCCGAAAGTTTGAAACCATTTTATGTGCGCTGAAAGTAACAAAATTAAAACTTGGCTTTTAATTTGCAACAGAATTCTGAGAATTTATTTTTCTGCTTTGTTTTTGAACTTTGTTTAAACAAAATAATGAGAAGAGCATTTCTGAAAATGCATAATTCAACGGAATGTATAGAGAAACTTCATATTTAGGGGTGCCACAGAAATCGTTTTCGCTTGAATTTGACTTCAAGTTTGAAGGTTACCACTAGGGATTTGAAACCATATCCGTAACCGTTAACCGGTATTGACGGATTGAAATTGGTAACCGTAACTGCAACCGTAACCGAAAAAAAATGACTGAAATTATTTCAACCGAAATAACCGTTTAGAAACCGATTCATCCACAACCGTTGATTTCGGTTCGGTTAAGAAGTAAATTGGATTTTTATATTTCATGTGTATATTGATATCAATGATTAGTTTCGAATATTTGTTTTCAAATTTACATACATGTTTTAACATCTTAAATAATTTTTGTTGTTAACCGAAATCATATCGGTATTTTTAAACTGGAACAAAATCAGTAACTGTTACTTAACCGATATACGAAAATTTCTCGAAACTGATAAACGAAAACCTAAATGCCTAAATGTTACTACATTATTTTTCGTACCAAAGTCTTTGCTACAGAGTATCTTCAAGTCGAACGCTTTTCGTCTGTTCAACCTTTCAATTAAAATCTGCTAATAAACGACATCAATCATGAATGAGAACTCGGAACAGATATTGGTTGCATTGTGTGCTGGCGGTAAATCAATCAGTTGAAATGATAAAAGCGGAGAAAAACTAAACAAGTAAATTGACTTTGGGCGGAGGCGTCTAGGTCTAGGCCTAGTTAAACGGTCCTAAAGCTCTGCTCTTGGTCAGCTTCTACTTCTTCTTCTTCGTCATTCGGCTTTTTTCTGTTTTTACGCTGCAATTTTTTATCGTCAAGAAGATTTATGCGGCTTTGTGTCATAATTCTAACGCGAGTCAGGTAAACAGAGCAACACGATGGGGAGAAGTGGGAGGAGTAGTTAGAAGAAGCGAAAGAGGGTGGAGAAGGAGGGTAATAACAACAACAACAACAGGGGAGAAGAATTCAAGTCAAGTTCCTTTTTCTTTTTTTGACCAACTTTATATGTCATTCGTTTCTCTTCTTTCTGTTTCTTTCTCTACTTCTCTCGCTCTACTCTTTGATATTCCACACATCATTGTCCTCCCATTTCTCCTCCTTCGCCTTATTACATTTCTTGTTTTGGTCTTTAAAAAAAAAAGAAAATGTTTTGCTTTTGGCCCTCTTCTAATACGTTTTTTCATTGTCTTACCGTTTTTGGCCGGCTTTTGCTTTGGCTTTATGCCTCATAAATTTAAACAGACCCCGAGTTGTGGCACATACACGTTGTTAAAGAGTGGGTGGAATGGGGGGGGGGGGGGTAAGCACCTTTGGGTCGCGTCATAAAAGTGCGAAAGGCCAATAGCCAATCCCATATTCTCTTCTGCTAACTTGGCCATTAAATTGTGGACCACAACGATGTTTTGGCTTAAGCCAGAAACAAAAAATAAATGTTATCGCTAATTTACTTGACTTGGCTTAAACAGTTATTAACGCAGTTCACTGAATTACGGTCGTCTTTCAATGCTGACTATATTTAAGAATTTGTTGGAATTTTCATTGCTTTGTTTACTACCAAAGTTTCAATTCTCCAACACTCAATACCACTTTAACCTACTACTATTTTCAAGTTACTATTTTGAAACTAGGAATTTGTTTCAGGGACTGTAATCATTATAAGTGATATTAAAAAAATAATTAAATAATAATTATATTCAAATTTTATAGATTTCTTCACAAAATAATGATTAATTTTAAGCTATACTTTATTTCACAACCAATAATCATTATTTTGGAGCAAAAATATAAATCTTTTTGAATAATCATTATTTAATGAGTTTTATTTTTTGCTCAAAATAAAAGAAATCTTTTAATTTTAAGTACTAATTCAAACTAGGATTTTATTTTGAATACAATGTACTTAACTTCACTTTACTACAATTTCGGCTATGATAACTAACATACGGTTTCTTAAGTGTGTAAAAAGTTCATTGAGCATTTCAAATGCCAAATAAATATTCTAAACATATTTCTGTTGACGTCTTTCTTAAGCATTTTCCTGGTATTTCTGCTCTCGAATGTTGCTTGGCATTCCAAATGTTGTTTAGTTGCCCCTTTCAAAACCTCCCATCACAAACTCAACTCGATTCCAACTCAACCCTAACTCAATTCAGGCAACACGCCCAACATCTCAATAGACTCAGCTGCAAAGTGTTGGGATGTTTTTGGTTATGTGTAGGGATCTCCTCTTCGAGTTAACCTCCATTGAGTTGGCAATTATAACAAGCCACACACTCACACACACACCACACACACACACGAAGATGTGTAACACATTTGGCGATAAAATTTCATCAAAATCTGTCACGTACTTGGACAGAACAGACAAATATACATATATATAAACATATTTCTGTATATGGAGGTACCCAGATACATACACTCGTGGTCAAAATTATAAGTTCAGCCACAACTCTTGCTTATCATATTATATATGCGCTTTGTTTAAACATTTTTCAACGTTTTTTTAAGTTTCAGAAAATGAAAATAACGGACATTTATGTAGGGCACTTGATACATTAAAAAAAAAAAAATAATAAAAAAAATATATACAGTTGAACTTTCCTAACTCGAATCGAAAAGGTTCGAGTTAGGGAGATATTCGAGTTATAGAGTTCTTTTTCCTAAGATTATTAATTGTACTGCCACTCATTTAGTTCGAGTTACAGAGAAATTCGAGTTAGAGAAGTTCGAGTTAGGGAAGTTCAACTGTATGTATAAATAAACTTTTTTTTTTTTTGTTTTAGTTTTTTTTGTATTTTTTTTTTACTTTAAAGCTTTTTTAAACCTACACAATGTAAATATAAATAGATTGCTTATCATAAGTTGTAAATGTAGTACTTTTTTATCTTAAATATAAGCGAATTTATTTCTTTTTAAACAACTTTTAAAAATTCGAAAAAAAAGTGTTTTTGAGAAAATAGTCTTTGCTGATATTCATTAATTACACAACTACAGTTTTCAGTTTGGGAAAAAAACCTTTTAATAAAATGTATTATGATTATTTTTATTTAATTAAGGATACTTTAAAACTCTATAGCAGCGGTGGGCGTGCAGTGGCTCCGGGAGCCAGCGGCTGCTAACGAATTCAGATTGTGTGCCCACCGCTGCTCTCTAGGAATAATTATTAATTTTACCTAATTTTGAAAGAGTGAAATTTATTTGAAACTCTGATGTTTACTTTAAAAGTTTTGAAATAAGTCTTAGAAGTTAATTTCTTTCAAGTCAAGTAATGCTGCTGTAGTTATTATTTTGACAGTAAGTGTGTGTCTATTGTGACACACACATTCAGAAACATATACATAAATATAGAAGGGACGGCACACACCCACACAGTTAACCCGCTGATGATGCTGTCGTCGTCGTTGTCTCTCACACACTTGTGGTTGCTGCACATTAATTTTGACAAAAACAATTTCATTTAACGACATTTCCGGCAGCGCAAAGACAGACAACAGAAAACAGACAAAAACGACAACAACAACAGCAACAACAGCAACAACTACATTTTAACCGAATAACCAAAAGCGCCAACTTTAACCCCCTAAAGGCCAGAGTCCGACCTCCGACCTCAAAAATCTCACCACTCCGACAAATTCACCGCAGCCCCATTGTTATGAGGCACAATAACTCCCCATACAGCCCTTAACTTGACACATTCGCAGACGGCCAAAACGAGTTAACTAGGCGCAAAACTGTTTAAGTATGTGAAACAACAACAAAAATGGCTGAGAAGCAGCTGGTCAATGCATTTCAATGTGTTCAAATGCCACGCCCTTTTTTGGGAGAAACGCCTCCGCATGCAGACGCCAATTGTGGCAACAGTCGCATCTCTGTCATTGTGTATGGCCAGACAATTGTTGTCGTTGTTCTTGGCCTTTTTGGGAAAGTTGATTGTATTGTCATTGTGCTTGACGGTTTTTCACTGAACTTTGTCGCTCATTTTTGGTAGTAGATTGTTAATAATTGGCTGAATTATTTATTTAATTATAACAATCAGTTTAAAACAGTTGACACAAAGATCTTAATCAAATTATGTATACGAGTAAAACTAATGATAATAATAATAATAATTTAGCATTATTTTCAATTGTAATTTATTTATAATATTTAGTTTAATTTTTAACAAATTTAATTTTTATAAAAATCAATATTTAAATTTAATTGAATTAAGCAGTCAAAAGTACATACTTAAATGCTCACAATTTAGAGTTTAATATTACAAAATATTAAAACCAGATTAATTTTAAAAATTTAATTGATTTGTCAGTTTTTTAAATTATTTATTTAAACAGTTGAAAGAAAATTGTGAAATTGTATTATATTTAAGACACAGTTTTAAATGTTTTTTTAATGAAAGGACATTTTAATTGACTGCTTAATAATTCAATTAAGTAAAGAATCAAATGCGTCTTAAATATAGTACGAGTATTTTTGTTTATAACTTTATTTTTATTTTTTACATTTTTTTTAATTTTTATTAAACGAGAATAATTAATAGAATTGGAATAGGCAGAAATAAAGTTGGGAGCAGCCGCTGGCTCCCGGAGGCCATGCGTGCCCACCGCTGCTGCAAATCATGCAGTGTTAAAGGCTTTCTAACTATTTAAGAATTTGTCCTAAAGTCGATCCGAACAAGTTTGACTGGGCTATGAACTTGAAAACTTTAAACGAGTTTTTCTCAAAACGACATTTTTGAAGTCGGTGACCAAAATTACTCGAAAACTACTGAACGGATCCTTTTTGAAACTTGGCAGGCTTGTTCAATACACAAAATTGTAGCGTGTGATTGCAGCTTTTTTTTTCGATAAAAATTTACCGTTTTATGGCCAAAAAATGGAGGGTATTTTAAGTGAAAATCGAAAATTTAACTTTGACATTTTGTAACAAAAAAAAAATATATATTTAAAAAAAGTTTCGTAGTTTCCGTAAAAAAAAAACTATCAAATTTTCATACGCAACAGGTGGAGGTAACCCCTTAAGTAACGATTAGGGCAACATATAGACGCTGGCTTTACATTTTGCAACATTTTTACATTTTGCAACACTGTAAATTGCTCTTGCCATATTGTTGACTTTTCTTGTGCGCTTGCCAAATTTGAAATTCTCATTGTGTGTTGCCAGTTGTTGGTTGTTGTTGTTGTTATGACTGCCTCCTGTTGTCACACACACACTCACACACACACACACATACACAGAGCTTTTGTTGTAACGGGAAGTTGCGTCTAACACGCACGTACATCCAATGCCATTGCCCATGACAGGCAATCCTCTGCCCCAGACACGCCTCCTTCTTCTACGCCCCCGACTCCCCGTCTCCCTCTCTTTCTCTCTCTGTCTCTGGCAGTTCACTCAATATGCCAGTCAGCCACTTGGCCAGACGAAAGACTGTCGGCAATTGTGGCCAAGAAGGGGGCAGGAACTGTGGAAGGAAGTTGAGGGGGAAAACCAAGTTCTGTAGACATTTGGCGAAATGATTTTCATATTTTGTGTTAGCTAGTGTTATGCTTACACATACTAATGCCTTGTTAACTTGGCTGAGTGGAGAGTGGGGGATACAGTGTGTGTATGTGTGTGAGGGAGAGAGGGAGTAAGAGAAAAGTGTAACATTCTTTTCATCTATTTAAATTAATGAGGCGTGTCTCACTTATGCTTATGCGCTCATAGACTTTTCCTTCTGCTCATCATCCTTCATCTCCACATCCTTCATCTCCTTCTCTTCCCCATTTTCCACCGCCCTTTTCCTTCTCTTTATGCGCATCATCATATTTTCCATTTTGATGTTATTGTTATTTGTTATTATTATATTTGTGCCGTAAAGTGCCACGCCCTCTGCCTACCGTCTCTTCAACTGTTGCCATTTTTGATCATAATTTATTGTTTATTGTTGTTGTTGACGTAAGCTGCTTAAATAATTAGTTAATTGATTTTATTTAGTGCAACGCCACTTTGTCAAAGGAAAGGAGCAACTTATTTTCCCTGAATTATGTTAATTTTATTTGATTTAATTCAAACAGATATGATTGCAATTCAATTGAACATATTTTGTTGCTGGAAATATACATATGTATGTTTTTTTTTTTTTTTTTTTTTTTTGTAACGGAAACAGTAAGGGTAAAGCTATATAAATAATAAAAACAAATTAATGTCTTCTAGCTATGAAGTTTCAGCTTGAAAGGACTATTTAATTTTATTTTTTTTTTTTTTTTTTTTTTTTTTTTTTTTTTTTTTTTTTTTTTTTTTAATTATTTATTAATGTAACATATCATCTATTATTTTAAATCTGGAATTTCTCCAGTGTTGATTCCAATTTTATTAATCATTTGGCGGCAAAAAATTAAGAGTTACGAGCTTAAAGAAAATAATGCAAGAAAAACAATTTACATTTTTTCAGATATATGTGTGTATATCTATCGGTAGGCTATCCCATATTTTTGAATCATATGTCCGAAATTAAAACTAAGTCTGAAATTTGTGTTCATTCTGTTTAATTACCCGCTTATTTTTCAAACTTATTTAATTGCACTGTGACACTTGATTTCAGCTGACTTATGCATCTGCTTCCACTTCCCATCTGACTCCAGCTCTTCCTCTTTTTCCTCTTTCACTGCTTCCTTCTACATTTGCTGACCAAGGCAGTGAAACCGTTTAAAGGTGCACGGCAAAGAGCCCAAAGGTGTCAATCAACTGCCACTCGACTTAAGCTGTGGCACAGTGGTCTAAGGGTTGTGGTATTTGTTGTATTAAGTTCGATTATTGCAACCTTTTTAATAAATTTACTAAACAGAATTTTACTTAATTTCAATTTTTGTTCTCTCTTGCATTACTTTAAATTAATAATTTTCTAAAAGGTTTTTTTTTTACCACTGTGCAACTTACATTTTGTTTACGTTTTGCCTCGTGTTCCTCTTATCTCTCTTTCTCTTTCCCTTTAACTTGTGCACATTAAAAGCTGCCCACTTTTTATTTATGGTCATCAATTTTTTATGACGCACAACGCACTTCAAGAGGAGATGAAAAATGGTGTATGTTAAACGGGAGAAGTTGCCTTACTCTCTCTTCACTTCTCTTATTCTCTTTTGCCCTGTCGTCCTGTAAGCAATTACCATAAGCAAACCCAAGAGAAATGAACGATAAAACTGAAGAAGTAAATATCATTTTGTATTTATTTATACAAAGAAAATAAATAAAATTAAGGAACATATAAAATATTGAATCAATATATCGATTAGCAAATAAATAGTAAATTATTTGACAGATTAAAAAAAAATTATTTGCTTCAACAAATAAATAAATAAATAACAATATACAGTTGAACTTCCCTAACTCGAACTTCTCTAACTCGAATTTCTCTGTAACTCGAACTAAATGAGTGGCAGTAAAATTAATAATCTTAGGAAAAATAACTCTATAACTCGAATATCTCCCTAACTCGAACCTTTTCTTTGGATAATGGTGATTCGAGTTAGGGAAGTTCGACTGTATTTTAATCTTAAGAGCGAATCGAATGCATAAACTTGATTAAGAATAGAACAAGATGCCTACGTTCTGTTAAACATATGTACAAATATAATGTTAAGGCAAGCAGACAACTGTTAATTAATAGGCTTTTCTGTTAGCAAACTGTTAGCGTGATTAGCAGGCTAATGTTAACCGTGTGCTGTTAACTTCACTTCTCATAGATTTCGTAAATAAATACGCAGTTCAAAAAGATAATTGTATTTAATTTACGTTTGTGTTGCTACAGAAAAGTAAATAAATTAACAAATAGCTGAGTAAATAAAGCGAGCAGAGAGAAAAGCGGAAACAAAAAGCAAACGACGCAACTGTTTAGCATAATTTGCGCGTAAAATGCGAAAAGTAAAATAGAAACAATAATAAACAATGTGAATATAAAGAGAGGATAATCCAAAAAAAAGCAGTTTAAATAATGTGGATGGTTATTTACTTAATTTCTTTTAATAAAGTGAAAATGAAATATAATTAATTACTTTATCTCTCTTAGTTATTTAAAACCTAACCGAAACAAAGCGAGCAAAGAAAAATAAAAGATATAACAACTATACAAAGTCTGTTGGCTAATTTTTGTTAAGGTTTTTTTTTACAGTTTTATTGAGCATTTCACAGAGATAAAGCAAAAGAGACAGGGAGAAAGAGATAGCGAGCTGCTCAAGTATTGCAGAGATAAGACAAACCAGCAGATACATAGATAGAGATACATACTTACAGATACAAAAGCCAATATCTGTTATTGTTGCCGTTCGCACGTGTTGCACTTGCAAATGAAATGTAAAAAATAAAATTGCTTTCATTTCTGTAAACAATTGAAATCTACTCACCAAACACAGGGCGTATGAGTAATCAAATTTTAAATTTCCCCCGCCTCAGAGGTCTTTTATTGGCGGCTGCCGTTGCTGTTGATGTAATTAAAAGACCACCGACCTGTTGGCCGGGCCCAAAAGCACAACACAACAACAACAATGCACAAACCAGCAAATGTGTAAAGTGGTAGAGACAAAGGGTGCAACAATGGATGGTGAGAGAAAGAGACAAGGAGTATGAGAGGGGCAATGAAGTGTGGTAAACGCAGACGCATGCCGTTAACAAGGTTACATTAAAACATGTTGGTATGCTGCAAACTGTAACCAGCTGATGACGTGAAAAATACCCTAACATTAATTATATTCATTTTTTATAATGTGATAAAAACAAATAGTTCATTTAATTAACAGAGTTCGAAACAAATAACAGTGACTCTCAAACTGCAGAAATGCATAACAGGCATACGTTAACATGTGTATGAGCAGGCTCTGTAAGCAGATCGCATTCCATTTCTATTGCTATGTTAATTAACAGCACTGAATTTAACCTTTTTTTACCGCACTCACTATGTATTTGTGGTTTATTCTTTTAATATTGATCATTAAATTCATCAACAAACTTTTTAAACAAACTTTTAATTCCTTTGGATGATTAACTTTTCTTCTTTCGAAAGAGAGAAGGGGCATGTAGCTGTTAAAATTCCTTCTATAACTTGCATTGCTGCCGATCAAAGAATGGAATTGAAGCCACGGTTGCCACTTAAAAATATCTTATTGAGCCAAAATCAAACAAAAATTTAGCCAAATTGACGGAAAAAGATTCAAATATTTTGTTTTGCAATTCATGTTATTTTTGCATTTAATAAAATAAAAAATATTTCGTTCAAAAACTCTTAAAGCAATAACCCATATTTCCAAAGTATTTCACATTTTCATCTTAATGTAGTGATTATGTTATCAAATAAAAATAAATATGTACTTCAACCTAAAGCTATACAAAAAAAAAAAAGAGCCAGTTTAGGCGCAAAAACGCCAATTGCGGCAACCGTGATTGAAGCAAAGAGAATGTTACCTAGCGCTGTCCTAAGAAGCTGAACGCTCTCTTAAGCAGATGAGCATGCAGTCGTTTTAGTTTAGAAACTTGTCGAAACACCAAATGAGAGAGATCTCGCTATTCTGTTCATTTCTTGATGTGCATTTCCCTTACAACATGTTAAACGATGGGTATAACAACATTATAGGGACATTTTCGCGCCACAGAGGACAACCAGTGATTCCACAATGCATAAGGCGTGGTTGGGGGAGACTGACGAGGCAGGCAGTCAAAGAGACACTCCAAGAGAGTGTGTGAGAGAGGAGGGGCGATGGGCAGTGTGGTTGCCAGATTGTTACACGTTTCACGGGGCAACAAATGAATCGTAGTTTGTGTTCAGTTTAGTCAGGCATTAAGGTTAGCTTTATTTCGGTACCTAAAAAAAGAGAGACAGAGAGAGTTTTGAACTTTTGCCGACAACGGACAAAGATAATTAAGCGTAAAGCGAATAACGCAAACGCAAAGAGCAAAGACCAAAAAAGGCGCATTGCGATGCGATGGCAAAAACTAAAATTGCAAATAGCTAAAATTGTACGAAATGAGGTAATGAAATAATGTTGGTTGCTATGCATGTAGGTGGGGAGAGGGGGAGCTGCTGGGACATTTACCTTTTCCACTTAAGCGGATGCGTGTGTGTGTGTGTGTGTATTGCATTTAATATAGAATGCATGGCATGATAGCATAGAATGTGTTTCAACTGCATTTTCGCCATGAGGTCGAAACGCACTAAACCGATAGACTAATGAATCACGTTAAATGGACCGTTAATTTATTTGCACAAAAGTCTCCATCACAAATAAGCTCTGACAATGCATATCCAAATTTCATTTAAATTGAGAAATCATTTCGAATGCGTTCAATGAATATTCCAACAATGGTTTAAAAATAATATGTGGGAATGCTGCAAACTGTAAGCGGTTGAGAAATACCCTATACCCCTAGTATTGTGAACTAATTAACAGAGTTTGCAATAAATAAATTAAATTGATAAACAGCGACTGTTAAAATGCTTAACAGGCATACGTTAACATGTGTGAGAGCAGGCTTAGTAAGCAGATTGCATTCCACAGCTATGTTATGTTAATTAACAGCGCTGCATTTAACTTCACTTTGTCTATTGTGTTAATTCCAGGGACCGTAATAATGATTAATAATTCCATTTAAATTGATAAATCATTTCGAATATGTTCAATGAATATTCAAACAATTGCTTAAAATTGTCTATGCATAGATATAGCTACTTTCAATTGATTAAAAAAAATAAAAATAAAAGACACATTGATAAATAACTCAATTAGAAAGTTTATGCAAGTAATTGCTTGATTTAATTTTGTAAAAGTCTAAAATATTATCAAAAAAAACTCTTGAAAAAAAACATAGATAACTGCTATATTTTCGACTAATCGGGCTCAAATTTTGATTAATTAATTTATAAAAGTATTTTACAAAGAATAAAATATGATATACCGTATGTACATTGTATGAAATGAAATATTTGGGTCTTGCAATGATCTTAAGTACACATAATATATTGTAGGATATCTTTCGTCAAGCACTTTTGTTTGTAGAATTTATATTTAATAGCTGTAATTTGATCTGCTGTAAAGCGTGAGCATTTATTGTGGATTTGAACATGTGGTTGAATGTTTTTTTTTTCTATTTTGCAATTTGTGTTTAATTTTGTGTATTCTCCAATGAGAATTCTCAATTCTCTATAGAAATCTTGAGACTTGTTTCAGCGCTTGTCTTTCGACACGTTTAATGTGATTTTCTCAATTAAATTGAATGTAATTGATTCAACGTTTTTATTGCCGTCATCGATGTTTGTTGTTGTTGTTGTTGTAGCTGTCAGTTGCCAAGTTGATGAAAGTTTTTCGTAGCACTCGATGAAAAAGCGAAATATTTAGTTTTGCAAGTAAATTGTGCGATAATTTATTAGCTGCTGCCACGCCCACAACACTTGACAACAACAACAACAACAACAGCAGCTTGCAACATTTCTCATGCCCCAAGGCCATTTAATGTTGCGACTTTATCATTGCGCTGTAATTATGCCGCAGAAAGCGACTCGAAGACAAATTAGCACATCTTCTATTCTGACAGTAGCGCGATTTGTGGTCAAAAGGCAACAGCAACAACAACCACAACAACAACAAAAACCACAACTTTAGACTCTCCCCTCGCGCCCTCTCTTTCTTATGGTTTTATCTGCAACATGGAAATTACAGTGGAATTTCCTTTGAGTTGTTTAATAAATATCATTAAATATTCAACATTTACACATGTCACGAGTTCATTATTCATGAAACACTCAATAATCCAACAGGCGAAAATGGCAAATGGCAAATGAAAACACACAAAAAGGACAACATTCTGCTTCCATCTCCTTTCTCCCTCCCCCACATGCTTGGAGTTATTTATGGCAGCTGGGGACCGAATGTCAAAGAATTTAACTTTGCCTAAATTTCATGTGTTTCTCTTTGGCTCTCTTGCTCTCTTCCACTCTCTACAGTGTCAAGTGAATATTTTAGTAGCTGTTGTGCATAACTAAACAGTTTTCATTAACTTAATTGATTTGCCTGCCTTCCATTTAAGGTCTTTACTCGCAAAAAGTTGGCTATAAGCAATAGTTTGAATGGCCTGAAAGAAGCGAAGCAAATAAAAGGGTTGCATTTAGATTTAAAATAAGATTATGTTGACTATTTGCATATTGTTATATACAAATATAAAAGACATTTGGGTAAATGGTTAGCAAAACAGTTTTTTTAAGTTTAAGTTTTAAATATGATATCTTTCATTTTATAGGTAGTTTCCAATAAAAAGAATACAGGGTATCTCCTAGTCGATCACTATCAACCAGGCATTCAGTTTCTGATGCCTACTCAATACAGCTTCAATTAAGAAACGCTTCGCAATGCTATTAATTAGCTAAACACAAAATTTAATTAGTTTACAATTCTCCTTTATAGAACTTCAATTCACTTTGCCATTCACACACATATTCTCAGCCTTTGAAAGTTCAAATTATATTCATGTTTTGTTAGTAAACCCATAAAATGTAGCCACAAAACGTTAATTCCCCACTCTTAGCCGCCATATCAATCAATACGGCCTAACAACAATTTAAGAACCAGAGAACTGAACGAAAGAAAAAACAGCAAATTTAATGGGCAGCATCAGAGTCTCTAAGGGCAGAATGAAACGCCGGCCGGCATGAAGGATAGAGAGAGAGTTAGAGAAGGACAAAGAGAACAGCTAGGAAAGAGATATGTAGAACTTAACAGTGTTGCCAGAGCTTCAAGGGCTAAAATGGCTAATTTCAATTAAAAAAAAAAGATGGCCATACATTGTTAATGCTAAAATAAGAAAAGCCCATTAAACCAAATTATTTTTCTGTATTGATATATTTGTTGATTAACAAAATTCTCTGTACATAATATTTTTCTGTATTGATATATTTGTTGATTAACAAAATTCTCTGTACATAATTGAATTGAACAACATTTATATGCTTAATATTTTCCCAACTAACAAATAGATGATTTTATCGTAAAAAAATCGTATATCCTCAGTTTCAAATATCTTATTTTGAAGTAATAATTCTTTAGCTTTGAATGTTATTTGTTTATTTTTTAATTTTACCATTGCAATTACAAAGTAGCTAAATATAAGCTAAAATGGCAGCACTGAAAAGCACACGCACAGACAGACAGACACACATGTTTCCAAACGCAGCTAAGAGATGGAGAATTACAAAAACAGTTAACTACGCGATGAAGAGAGCTTATGTGTTTGGGAGGGAAACAGACAGACAAACAACCTTACACACGAGCGACGCGTTGCACGAATAAGTTGTCAAAAACAGCGGCGACGGCAGCGCAGCAACCAAAAGCGCCAAAAAATTTACCAACTATCAAAGTGAACTTTTGTCTGGGCAGCCAGAGAGTGGGAGCGAAAGAGAAACAGAAAGAGAATGTGCAGGGAGGTGGGGTAAGCAATGTTATAATATAGATTACACAAGCACAAACACACACACACATGAAGACACATTTAAAGTGGAAAAGGAAACGCAACAAGGCAAAAAAATAAAAATCATATATGAAGAGAGTTAGAAATAGATAGAGTCAGGGATAGCATTGAGTAGATAAAAGAATAAAACTCGCAACTAAACTTTTGAACACATTCATTTCAAAAGTAGCCAAGGCAACAGCGAGTTTTGCCACAATTACAACAACAGGAATTTTAACCAACAATGTTGTTGACAATGCCCAAAGTTAACTGAGGCAGATCAAAAAGTTTAGCAAGCACTGTATAGGACACTTTATTCCCTAGCAATTAGTTGGCATTTTGCAGCTAACAAAAACCGCAGACGCGCAGTGGCTGTAAAACTGCAAAATTAACGACAAACACTAAACGTGAAAGTTGAGCAGAATTTTTGTTTTTATTGTAGCTTCAAATACAATTTTAATTTAAACTGTTAGTTTTTGATTTAACATACCGCAGCCATCCCTTAATGTTTTGAATGTGAGGTTGTATGTGTGTATGCGTATTTAGCAGTGTATTCTCTTTGCATTTTGTTGCCAAGCTATTAGCAACATGTTGCTTTATTGCTGACTGGTACAAATAAGATTAGCGATCAGAACTGAATTTGTAAAAATTCATGTTGTTAATTTTACAACTAAAATCTCAACTTAGGATGATTCAATTATTTTATTAATTTGGATAAATAAAAAATATAAAATTTCATTTAATCTTTAAAATATAATTTTTTTCTTTAATTTTGCGCAGATTATCAAAATGTTTACTTAAAAATGTGAAAATGTTGCAACCCATTCTTAAACAGTTGATTTGATTATTTCTCAATACGCTTTCGGCTTATAACAATTCAATTTACAAAGTTACAAAGCAAAGAGATGAATAAATAACTGTGCTATTTATACGATAAAGCCAAATTTTGTAGCAAATGGAAAGTTTTCTTCTCTCAGTTTGATAAGCAGCTTAGAGTTGCAGTTTGCCCAACAAATTTCGGCTTATTTTTGTTTTTTGTGTTGCTGTTGAATAAAATGACTTCAAAGTCTGGATTTTTGGTCTTAAAAATGATTATTTTATGAATTTGCACTTCATCAGGCAGCAACAGGATCCAGAGCATGTCCTGGCCAAGCGCAAAATGACGACGGTTAACCACAAGCCGGAGGCGTGGCTTCTGGCCCCCAAACTTGTCTCTTTTAGCCATGTTATGTATGTGGTTTAAATTGTGGGCGTCGTTTTGGCGGTTGCTTTTGGCCACCGACACGTGGCCCTTAAAGTTGGCCAGAAACGAAAAAGCGATATGCGAGTTGGCTGGGCAATTTAAGCCCACTAACCTTTAAGCCATGTTTTAGGCCAGTTCTCGAAGGACAAAACAAAACAGCGGCCACAAGATGGGCAAAAAACGAAAGCTAAGAACAAATGCAGCAAATTTTATGCAATTTTATTAATGGAATTTTTATGTTGCAGTTATTCTCTTCTCCTTTTCCTTCGTTTTACTTTTTTTGCCCTTTAAAATTTAGCAATTTGTAGCAAGGAAATGAGCAAAAGCAACGGAGAAATGGGGGAAAATGAAGGAACTGGTTATAGAGGGCTTTGGTCAAGGGGTAGAAAGGTGGGGAGGGACGTACTTACGGACAAGCTAACCCACATCAATTTAAGTTAAGTCCCAAAAACTATTATCATTTTAATCAAATCAAGCCGCTGGGCAACAATAACAACTCTAGAAAACGGGGCAATACACGATGGAATACCGAAAGCAAAGCAAGGGAAGTAACAAATTTAAACAGAAGTTAAAAGTTGACACGACTAAGAAAATATCTGTAAGTAAATGGTTTAATCAAAGAACTGAAAAAAATCAGTCTCATAAGTTTTATGAAAAAAAAAAAATTCTAAAGAATGGACACAATACTAGAAAAAAGTTTTAGAAAATTCTATAAAAAATGTGAAACTTACTAGAAAGAAAAAAATTGAAGTGAATAGTGAAGAACACAAAAAAAGGTTAAAAACTAACTAAAGAAGGGTGAAAAATTCTAAACAAGGTAAAAAAACAATTCTCAACAACTAGAAAAAGTTGTGCTTTAAAGTAGAGTGAAATTTCATAGACATTGTAGAATTCAGAAGCAACTAAGAATAAAAATAGAAAAAAAATACAGATGAATCCTTAAAAAAAACGGACAAGATAATGAATCGCTCAATAAATAATGCTAAATGAAACCAAAATATTTTCTAAACTTTTAACACTAAAAACTAGATTTAAAAAAAAAAAATTTACAAAAGGTTATAATTCTTTTAGAGTATTTCCAATAAATTAAATATATTAGTAAAGTTGAAGTAAGAATCGAATTTTATTTCATAAACATAAACTTGTTGACTGTTGGCAGAGTATTTTTTAGTTGATCAATCAGTCAGTTGAGAACCCAATTCCCTCAGAAAAGTACAATAAGATATTTTAAAGTCTTAGTTTAATATTCAAATGTTTTACAACACTGGTTGCTAGATTGCTTTGAATATCTGTTGTTACACCAAACATGACTGTGAATTCTTGACTGCTGACTTTTACAGCTTATCAGATGCGTGCTGAGTACAGGGTATAAAGAAATGTACGCAAAGGAAATGAGAAGGAAGAGAGTAAAAAAAGTCACTAGAAGAATAACAAACAAGAAAAGTGACCAAGGAAGCAGGAAGGCAGCGCAGCTGCAGGAAGGAGGGAGGTCCTTGCCAGTTAAAGCATTGACAGCGATGGCGACGTTAACTAGGCAGCTGAAGGAGGAGGAGTAAGGGAGAGGGAGAGAGAGCGACAGGGTCAGGAATAGGACCAGGATGACAATGATGGCGACGGCTCGTTAAAAGCAAACGGCAGGTGAAATAAACTGAACAGTTGGAAGGGAAGTAACAGACCGAGAGAAAGAGAGGAGAGTTAGAAAAAAAAAACAGGAAAAAAACGCATTGCAGTTTTTTTTTATGATGCTCCTCATTTTCTTTACGTTTAGTTTTTTTTTTTTTGCTTTCGCCCAAGTTAAACATTTGTCGTGTTGCATACTTTATGGCGGCGTTGTACGTAATGAAGCAGGAAATATGCGTCAGCAGCAATATGTAGCCCAGGCGAGAAAAAACGATACAGGTGAGAGCAGGTGAAGGTGCTTGGAGAAGGGGGGCAGGAGGATAGGTAAATGGCAGGATGTTCAACCGAAGCCGGACAAGTCAAAACAGGGAGCAGCAAGTGCAACTGCAACGGCAACAGCTGCCGCAGTCACCACAGCAACAGCAACAGCCACAGTTAGATAAGCAGCGTGTGCATCTGCAGATAATAGATAAGTGCCAGATAAAGCAGGCCTGACATAGAAACGGCAGCACGAGTAGCTTGGCTTAAACCTGTCAGCTCTGTATGCACATGATTGAATTGATTGCCCAACAGCAATTGCAACTTTAACCTGTAAAAAGGAACTTGAAAAGCAGCCAATCTCAATTTAATGTTTAAAATATAATATTAAAGTTTCTTACTAAGCAGATGTTTTATCTTTTAAATTTTCAATTTAACATTTATCATTATTCAAGTTTAAGTTTATAAATTTTTGTAAGCATTAAATCTTAATTTTAAATCTGTAAACATTTTTGTTTTTAATTTATTTAGAGTTTGAAATCATGTTTTTGAAATCTATTATAAATTCAAAAAATCCTAATACTTTGAAATACTCCAATTTTTAAAGTGTATTAGTTGCAATGCTAAGCTTTCATTTAAAAAATTAGTTGTGTAGCATTTAATAATCAATTTATGTCAAATATGAGTTGGCTTGAGCTTATTACGCGACTTTGTTACAAATTGAACGGAGATTGTAATTTAATCCATAAAATAAAGGAATTTAAAGAGAAATCCCTTGAAATTATACTACACTTTTGCATAAAGAACCTCAAAATATATTTTGTTATTATGTCCATTACTTGCACAACAAGAAATGTATGTAACAGGGAGAAGAAAGCATCTCCGATCCTATAATTAACGTTCACTACTATTATAAGCTATCATACCACTAAATTGCTACAAGATCGGACAAATAGAAAGTTGGTTATGGCTGATTTAAGTTTTTAAGCAATGTAAGTGCCTAAAAGTATACAATTCCATATTTTTTTATATATATTTAAATAATTATCGGTCGAAAACATGACTATAGCCTTTCGAAATTTAAATCAAATAACAATAAACAATTTAAATTGTTGATTGCGCTTTGCACTGAGTTGCCAGATTGATTTTATCCACAGTTTCAATGCTAAACTGAACAGATTAATTAAATTTAATTTGAAACGAAGTACAAGGCAAATCAAGGGAAGGCAGGAGAAAGAGAAATAGAGGCACATTTAAAGAAATGAATTAACCAGACAAAACTGAAGCGAGTCCCCAGGTTGAAATCGGAATAGAAATGGGAATAGGACTCGAAATGAGAATGGGAATGGGAGTCGTAGTTGGAGTTGAAGTCGTGTCTCTGGCGCACTTTGCTGAAAGAAAGTTTAATGAGTGCCATAAAATTTGTTGACTCTCTGTGCAGGCAGGCAACACAAGCAAAGACTGCGACACGGTCAAATTGAGGAAGGCGGAAGGACTAGACGAAGTGAAGCGAAAGAGAGGGGGAAAGCAGGGGCGAGGAACTCGGAACTCGGTTTGGAACTGTGGCTATGGTCGTTAGTCTATGGCGCCCATTTGATAATAAATCCTGTCCATGTATACAGACACATGGAACGCACACAAGTAAATAGAGGGACAGACGGACAGATAGACAGACAGACTGACGGACAGATAGACGGACGGACAGACATTCAGTGAAACCATCCAGCAAGTGGCAGCTTGGGCAATTTCTGCCTTCTCTCCTTCTCTTTATCCGTACACATGCTTCAGCTTTTGTTTATGCACTGTCCCAACAATCGTGACCTTAGAGATGACAACGTGTCGTGTCACGACTGAGAGAATGAACATGTGTGTGATTTATGCAGCCTACAATTATTTATTAAACTATTTTTGCAACTTTTACAAAATATTTAGAGTAATCAACTGTTTGTTTCAATTCAATATAAACTCAATTATTTAGTTCATTTGAGAACTGTTTGCCGAAAATAAAAACTATATTGATAAAATTTAATGTAATACTTAATTTCTCTGATTAAGATTATACATTTTGCTAAGCTTCAAGAGTGATTGACTTATTTTTGTTTAATTTGTAAATTTCAAATTACAATTTATTAGTTTCCTTTGTGAACTATTGTGATTTTAATGAATTTATCAAAATTTATCGCTTCTTTGAATTTATATTAATCGTGAGACTAAATGAAATCATTTAATTAAACTAAATTGATTACTAAATAATATAACTACAATGTGACTTGAATATAAAGAATAAAATGCAGATTTAACTGACTTTGTTCATAATAATAATAATTGTAGGTTTTTTTATAAACTAGAAGATAAAAAATATACTTTTGTATTCAAAGTTGATTATTTTAAAAGACATTTTAATTGGCTTGCATGGCCATCTCTACCTTTGCACTATCTATACTGTTATCTTGCCGTCGTATTGTCCCCTCTCTCTCTTTCTGTGACTTGCTGTCTCTATCTCGCCGTGTGTGTCTGTGCGTTCTCGTTCAACACTTGGCGGCTTAACGTGGCTGCCCGCATGTATTTTCCATTGGGGAGTTAAGTAGACTTTTGTGTTATAAATTAGGCGTGCCAATGTGCATGGAGTCGTCCTCGTCCTCTTGGCCCTCTTCCTCTTCGTTGTCTGGCTGCCTTTTCAGTTGCTTCACACGTTCTTCTTCGCTTACCTAATTCTTTCGATCTTTTTCTCTCTTTGCTCTCTATCCCGCTTTCCTTTCTATCCTCTCGACTGCTTACGGGACACGGTAGTTAGTCTAAATATGCATATGAATATGAAATTAGTCGCATGTGTTCTTGGCTCCTTGTATATCCTGCTTCCTCTGTCCTGTCTGTGACTCCGCCCTGTATTACATTGAATTGAATTGAATTTTGTATGCCGGCAACTTTGGTGTGACTCTCTTGTTAAAAGGGATTCGCATGCGTTATTTAATGTTTACACAACTTGTTAAATGATTCATGATTAATCCCCGAACAAAGGCCTTTCATAAACCAAACTATCACAGATTTAGGTGACCTTTCTAATATGCAATTTGCTTCATTTAAATACAGGGACTGCAAATAATGATTATTTGTTTTTTTTTTGTTTGGAATCAAAAAATCATTCACTTATAATAACTTTAAGACACCGAGAAAAATACCAATATTCTTCTCTATGGCTCATTTATTCATTTTTGACATAATTAAAAATTTTTCAAGTTTCATAGATTTGTTCACAAAATAATGATTAATTTTAAGTTATACTTTATTTCTCAACCAATAATCATTATTTTTGAGCAAAAAAATAAAACTTATGGAATAATTATTATTTCATGAGATTTATTTTTTTGCATAAAATAAAACTCAAATTGTAATTTCGACAAGGCCTAATTTGATGCTCAACACAAGAAATTGTATTTTTTAAATGGATTATTATAATGGTTTGTCTTGGCTTATTGACTAGAAATTTGTATAATTCTTGCCTTTATTCCCTAAGAAACAGTCGAAACTAAAACTTGAGTTTTATTTTTTGCTCAAAAATAAAACTCATTAAATATTGATTATTCCATAAGTTTTATTTTGTTTGCTCAAAAATAATGATTATTGGTTGAGAAATAAAGTAAACTTTAAATTCATCATTATTTTGTAAACAAATTTACAAAACTTGAATATAATTATTATTTTAAAGTTTTTTTAATATTACTTATAATAATTACAGTCCCTGTTTAAATATAACACTCGTTTTAAGTAAACATCACTTGTGAGTTCAATACACTGGAAAAAAAATGTAACGTATCGAATTTTCTGCACCTTTTTGCACATGTCAGATGAAAAAGAGAACACTGTGTGTGTGAAGAGTGGCAAGCGTGGTGGGAGAGGGAGGGGTGATGGGTAACGCGAGGCGTTTCAGTCGCAACTTATTTGCATAAAATTCATAACATATGCCCCAGTCTCAGAAAGAAGCCTCTGTGGTTTGTCAAACTCCCTACGATATGAGAGAGGGGAACCCCCATAAGTAGGCAACGAATGAACCAACGGAACTGTCGGAGCGAACGGTAAACAACTGCGCCACATCATCGTCATCATATTTGCTCTTGTTGTTGTTGCTGTTGTTGTCTGCAAAACGAAAAGAAACAAAACGAAATCAAAGTAAATAAATAGACATGTGTGAAAGCAAAAAAAGTAGAAGAGAAGAGGTTGTAAAGTGGAAAGAGGGCACAAAATTGAAAAATGCTTAAGCTCCCAAGGTTTCAGTGAATTTACTCGATATAATTTATGTTTGGTAACGAAACGAAGACAGCTGAGTAAACAAGTAGATTCATTTCATTCACTTTTAATAATAACGAAATCGAGTCAAGTGAAGAGTATGGACTGTGAAGCATCTGTAAACTTTTGTAATCAGTTGTTAAAAAAATATGAATAATCCAAAAACTACGCTACATATGGAATTTTCTTTTTTAATACTTACTTTATATACTCTCATTTCTCAAGAACGATTAATAATGAAAACTAGCTAAAAATCAAACAAAAACTAATAATAAGAAATAAAATTAAAAAGAAATTTTATTCATATATTAATCAAAAATTTGCAATTAGATTTGCAAAACTTAACTGAATTTTAGTTAAAGTAATTAATTTAATTAATCTCAGAATTATTCTTCACTATAACCCCTTACACATTCTCTATTTAGAACTGATCCAACTGTACTAGTCAGTACCTACCCTTAACCCCTGTCAGCCCCAATTCTTTGACTGCGCTGCACTATAGGTCAAAGGACTATATGGGATAAAATTTTTAAAAATAAACCCTTCTTGTGGGAAGGTGGTGGAGTGTGACAGTATCGGGGGTGGGGAGGCTTTTTTTTTTATTTTTTTTTTTTGGATTGGGGGGGGTGTTTTTTTTTTTTTTGCGCTGGCAACGCCTTGACGTATGCAACACAATTTTATTTATGACAAAAAATGTGCTTTTTATTTTTGGAATGAAAAACGTGTCGGTTAAATTAATTTTCTGGTCACAGGATATCACAAACAACAGCAGACGCACAATGTTGACCCTTTTTCAACACACCACAAGCGCCAGAAAGAGACACAAAGTGAGAAAGAAAGAGACAGAGAGAGTGAGTGAGTAAGTGAGTGTGAGCGTAAGCGTGATACAACCACAAATCTGCTGCTGTTGGGATGTTTTTATGCTGTTGCTGCTGTTAAAATTTATTTGTCTTATAAATTTTGTTAGCATCTCAACTGAAGAGCCAAAAACAGAGTCGGACACAGCATTTAATTATTTTATTTCTCTGCCAGTTTCTTACTGCCAGCCATTCATTCACACTGCTTACAAATAGTTTATGCACACAGCTACTACAACTCGGAATGAATGAAGACGAAAAGTCAACAACAGAGAGACAAACAAAAACAAACAAAAAAAAGCTTGACAAAGTTTTTAACTTGTGCCTCTTTTTGTGCTATTGCCTAATTTATATGCTTGCTATCTCCCTCTTAGTCTTCGTCTTCCACTCCCACAATCTTCCAATCTTCTATGTGAAGCTTTAATGTGCGGCCATTTAATCTAAAGCAACAATAATTTGTCTTTACTCTGTCAGTTTTGGGTATTTGTATTGTGACTTTTTAACTGTTGATTTTTACGATTTATTTGATATTATTAAAAGTTAATTTTAAGCATTGTTGTTGCGACAACTCTTTGGCAGTTTTCGGCAGGTTAAGTGAATCTCAGCATTGAAATTCGAGTCAAGCAGTCGCCATTTTGTTGTTAGTTCTCTGTGCTCTGACACTAACAGTGCTTACTCTTACTGTTGTTGTTGTTGTAGTTATTTGTTTTGTTATTGTTTTTGCTTAAGTGGATAGTCGTTGAAATAAAAGAGATACGTGGACGCCAAAGCAAAGCTCATAATCCCTGACTATGCACATGGGCGAGTATGACTATGTGTGTGTGTGTGAGTGAATCTGGATGTCGCGGCTCTCGCTCTTTCTACTCGTATAATGAGGAGTATCATAACAGAGCGTGGATGATATTCTCTTCTCTTCTACAGTGTATGCTTGTGTGTATTAATACCGTACGTGATTGTACACCTGGAATATTACTATTTTATCAGATACATACTATTCTATATATTTTTTAGTTATTTTAAGTAACGAAATTAATGAACTCAACTAATTTGTATCTCTTTATGTTTTGCTCTGCTCTTTTCAGGTACTACAACTTTAAATTTAACATAATACTTACACACTGACACACACTCACACACACATACATAATACACAGAGCAATATAAAAGACTTGAAAAGTAATCAAAAAAGAGCAACAAACCACAGTAACAACAACAACAAGCAAATTAAGCATTTAAATTAAAAAGTCTGTTCGTTTCATAATTTTCCAACTACATAAAATGCAAACAAGCAACAACAAAATGAACAACGAACTGAGTTAAACAAAAAAAAAAAAAACATGCGCTCTTAGTCCTTTCTAAAAAGAAACAGAAGCAGAGACCAAAGCAAATGTCAGCGAAAATGTTGCGGTTACACACAAACGCAGCAGCAGCAACAACAACAACAAAAGCAAACATAATCCAAGCCGCGATTCAAGAAAACAAAAAGAGCAGAAACAACAACAGCAACAGCAAAACACCGCTGCAAAATTACAACGATAACATAAGCGCTCTGAGCAGACGCCATAGCAAAGAGAGCAAAGAGAGCAAAGAGCGCAAAGAGCACAAAGAGAGCGAGGAGACAAAGCGCGAAACCAACAAGCTTTTACAAACACTTTCTGTTAACTATCTCCACTCACAGGTTTTAATTTCTTGTTGGTGTCTCTCTGTGTGTGTGTGAGTTTTTTTTTTTGTTTTGCTTGTTTGAGTCTCTGTTGTGCGTGGTGCCAGCGAAACTAATTAAACAAATATTTGTATTAAGCGCACGTTATGGCCCAGCAGCAACAACAACAACAACAGCATCAGCAGCAGCAACAACATCCGCAGCAACAACATCATCAGCAGCTGCAACAGCAACAACAACTACTGCAGTACAATAACAATTTGTACAACCTGAACTATAAGTAAGTTAAGTTTAAGAGACAAATCGTTGCGTTGCGCTGCGTTTTCAAAACCCCTTCGACCCGCTCCCGCTCCCACTTCCCGCACCCACTCTTTTGCTCTCTGTTTGTTTCTCCCTTTATACATGTATGTGCGTTTATGTGTATGTGTGTTTGGCGTAAAATTTGTTGATTTTAATAACGAAAACACATGCAAAAAGCTAAAGTCCTTATGCAAATATTTATATTAAACATGTGTTCCATTTACACTAAACACATTCCACACGCCTTACCGTTTAATCCTCTCTGTTGCCATACATATTGTTTACATGCTCATTAAGCCTAAGCCTTGTCAAACTGTTACACTCTTTACAGTGCTGTTAAAGTTTTTGAGGCGGCTTTTAATTGTTTGGCTTTGTTTACTAACATATTAATGGCAATTAACTTATAATAAAATTAACAATCAGCGTATTTGCAATTGTTTTCTTTTTTTTAAATTGCATTACCCATGCAGAAAAAACGCAGCACAATGCATGTCAAACTGTTTACATAGCACCAACCGCGCAGCGCATGTTAACCTGCTGTCAAGTGTCTTGACTCTGTTGTTTAGAGAAATGAAAATGTTGCATACACAACACGTTTCACGTCCAGCTCCACGTCACGTCATGTTTGTTGTTGTTCTTGTTGTTGTTCATGTTGTTGCCTGTCATGTTTGTTTGTTTGTTTGTTTGTTATATTTGAAAATTGCTACTACACGGACAGCCCACAGAGCTCTGTTAATAAATGGTCGCTTCATAATTTTGTTAAACCTTTTACAGCATGGAGGATCCCGAGCGGCGGAAAAGGCGGGAAAGGGAGAAATATGAACGACAGCAGGGTGTACAGTGTGACGATCGGGAGACTAGTCTATTTGGGGAGCCGCGTCGTCTGACGCCCGGCGAGGCGGATCCGGAAATAACGGCGGCCCTTGGTGAGTTCATTGATGCCCGGGATCACATGAATAATTCCACGGTGGGAATCTATCGTCAAGCGCCTAGTGCCTCAAATGCCCGACTCCAAGCGCCGCCAAAGGGTTTCGCTAGTGTTGTCGGCGTTAATAGTTCCACCAGCGTCTCCACCTCCTCCGCCTCCGTCTCCGCCTCATCGTCAGCCTCCTCATCCGCCTCGGTGCCTGGCCTGTTGCCAACGTCACAGCAACAGCAACAGCCACACTATCAACAACAACAGAGGGCGCCCACCTATCTGAAGCAAGCGGACAATAAACCTCCCTATAATGGACGTGGCGGATATCCTGGGCAACCGATGAAGAATGATATACCCTCGAGTAGTGGCATGGCCCCGCCCCGTGGTCCGCCCAGATCCTCATCATCTTCCAGCAGCAACTCGTCCAGCGCCACAAACAATGCCACAGGGTCAACGACGTCTGCATCTGCGTCGACAACATCATTATCGCCCCTCGGTCCGCCCATTTCCACCCAGATGCCCAACGGTCGTGAAAAATCCTACCTGGGACCCCCGGCGCCGGCGCTCTCTAATGGCGGTCGCTTTGTGCCGCCCGCGGCGAGCGGTAAGCGGCCCAGTATCAACTCCGGACTGCAGCCACCGCCGCCAGAGGTAAGTTCACACTCGAGATCTAAACTACTGTGTTTTTATATTAGGAATATTTTTGCCAGAATCACAAACAGTTACAAAAAATCCATAAAAAAAACCAAAATAAGTACAGGGTCTACCAGAGTCGAGTACGCTCGCTGTTGCCGTTTTACATAGTTTATTTTAATATCAGTTAAAAAAAATAAAGAACAAGTTGATATATTGTACATATTTATAAATTTTCTGTAAAAATAATCTAATGCTTTTAAATTGAAGTGTTTGCCTCTTTTTATAATAACTGCAAGTACAGGGTCTACAACAGTCGAGTACGCTCGCTGTTACCGTTATACATAGTTTATTTTAATATCAGTTGAACAAATTCATATAGTATTTATACATTTTCTGTAAAAATGATGTAATATTTTCTATTGTAATATTTTTCATTTTAAGTGATTGCCTTTTTTCATAATAACTGTAAGTACAGGGTCTACCACAGTCGAGTACGCTCGCCATAGTTCTTTAGACAAAATAAAGTACAAATTTAAATATTGTATTTTCTGTAGGAATAACCGAATCTTTACTAAAAATGCTTTTTCATTTCTTTTGTGTTTGCGTTATTCCACAATAAGTACAGGGTCTACCATAGTCGATTACGTACGCCGTAACCTTTTTATGCACCAGGAGATATAGAAATATTGTACATAGTATATAGATATTCTGTAAGAATACACTGCAAGGCTTTTCTTAAAATCCAAGCTTCAATCTTTGTGTTTAATATTAACAAACGTGATGAATTTCAAAATTTTTTGTGCGGACAGTAACAATATAAATTGATTGTATAAATTGATTAAATTTCGTATCCAAAAATTTGCCAAAATAGACGCATTGTAAAGAAATAGATAAATTCCACCAGGCCGAGAACACTGAATCCTAGATACAGACCGGCAGTACCGCCCAGGGAAACTGTTTTCAATGTTGAATCATTAATAAAAGTGAAAAAGAAAGTTTTATTGTTCAAAGAAAGTGAAAACTTACCCAGCAAATCCGTAAATGAAAATATGACTTGCCGCCTGAATTGATTTTTGGGCCAAAACTTAACGAGAACTGAACTTCCCAGACTTCTAAGCAACATCTGGGAGCCTCTCATGACCTTAAAATATTGTTTAAATTGAGCTATAACTAAAACTAAATTATAAAATATTAACTTACGCTTGCTTTAGTTAGTTTGATCACAGAGTCCTGACAATTCTGTTCACATAAACATTCTGCTGGAACTTTATCATGATGTCCTTTCGCTTCGTAAAATTTCAGAAAATATCCTGGAAAATATAATTGCTATTGAATTGAGTTGCCCTAATCCTCTTAACAGTAATATAATTTACCAGCATGACTTGGGAAACAAGACTTTAATATTTTGTAGGAGCAAACGCGTTTTGGCTTTGAAACTGAAAATTGATTTTTCAAAAGAATTGATCAATACTCAAATCGATAGACTTACCTCTGCGATTTGGATAAAAGTGTGGTATGCATTTACAAACTCTATAAGCCAGATTGAGCCGACACTCTTGAGAGCATGAATTCTTTGTGTAAAATGGATAATGCACCAGATTCGATTCATGAAAGAAACGGCAATTCCTTTGCGAGACTGAAGCTGCTCTAGGGAATAGAAAATTAAAAGTATGAATTCATTGTAATTATAAACAAGCGGGAAAAGCTATAGTCGAGCTCCTGACTTTAGGATACCCGTTACTTATTGAAATAAATTTAAAATATTTTTGATTGCATTCTTTTAGGCACTTGCATGGCCTAAAAACTTAAATCAGACATTACCACCTTTCTTTAAGTAGGATGATAGCTTTAATTAATAGATAACTTCAATTACCAAAAAATATGTAATATTCTCGACAGACGGACGGACGGCTGTTGATGCTGATCAAGAATATAGAATTTATAGGGTCGGAGATGCTTCCTTCTCGCTGTTACATTCAACAACTACAATATACCCTTTTACTTATTTTTTAAGTTGCGGTTATAAAAATATTAAATTTTCTTTATAACTTGCTGCTGATTCAGTTACTTTTCCAAATTCTTTTCCGTTGTAATATGCTCAATCTCCAGTTCGTATGCAGAGCCTTCTTCTGTATAACCAAAATTGCTGTCCAATCGCATGACATCGTGAGGAGAGTGTAAATAAGTCTGTAATAAAAAGCAGTGATCAAATTTTCTAAAAAATAAATTGATGGTCTCTTACTCACATCTATAGCTTTACTTTGGAATCCAATTAAAGTAAAACCCGTATCCTTTTCAAAGAAAGCGCCATGTTTAATAGGTTGCATTAAACTTTCGTTCAACACCTCGTTTAGTTTCGGATATTCACCAAATAGCATATAACTTGCACTATACTCCAATCCCAGAAATGTGTTGCAGACATAGCACAATCCAAACTCGGTAAGGACCTGAGTTACTCGGATCTCATAGCTGCCATCCGTGCAGCGGACTCGTCCTGCATCCGCATTGTGTGTGACATCCCAAGATAAATTGTAGATTAATTCCATATAGTTTTCGGGCTCAATATGCAAGTTTCTCAGTGTTTTATCGATACTTTCGTATTCTGGTATATTTTCAAAATTTGTATACGTTGAATTTGCTAGATTTTCAAGAAAATCATAAAATTCGGTGCGTTCCTTGCCAAAGATGTTGTTGGCACTGAAATTTATAACAATATTATGAGAAAAGGAAATTTAATAAATAAGTTAAATAAATAAAATACATTACTCGCAATAGGCACCAAATCGAGAGTCGTTAAGTCGTTGCATTGGACATCTAAAATATAAGACAAATATTGTCATTTTAAATTATTTATACATTATTTTTTATATATAAAACTATTTACATTGTTACGCTGGGCAAGGAAACATTCCATTTATAAGAATTTCGCTCAATTCCAATGTGTGTGCTCTTATAATTGAATCGATGCACAGATGATAAACACGAAACTATGCAGAAGTATATGGATACTATCAAAAGTATCAGCCACAATAATCTGTAATTGGTTATAGCGAAAGAAAATATATATTAAAATAATCATTTAACTTGAAGTACTTAAAATTCTAATAAATTCTAAACTCATCTCATTTATCGATTACCTTTCGAGCAAGTGCAACATACCGTGCACAAGGAAACGAAATCCATGAATGCAAGAATTGTTCAAATACAAAGCGATAAAATTGAAAACCAATTTTGGCCATTTCCAATTCCTGCTGAACTTGTGCGACATGGTTAAAACACTTTGATTAACTGAATGTAAGTGCGCTACAAATAATTGTTTGAGAGGGAACTGATATACCGTAGGTTCAAACAAAAATAAGGCGCGAGCATATACGCTTGTTTTGCCCACGTATGTGTATAATTACATTTTCAAGTATAGAAATATTAAAGCTGTCTGTATAAGGTATTTTATGGTCGAGTCCTTTAATTAAAACTTAAGCAAAAAAGCGTGACAAGTTCAACTTGAACACATCAAAAAAAATATGCAGAAAAGGACATGAAATATCCATTTGCACTTGCTTTTTTGAAGGATTGACAGGGAAAACAAATTAGAAAATAGCTGTAGGCAGATTACATCATACTATATTATGCATAACGTGTAAGTTCTTATGGATTTGAATATGAATACAAGAAAAAATCGAAGAATGAGATTTTATCTGGTAAAACCTTTTCATTTACTAGTAAGTGAGTTTTAACTGACACTATATCAAGAAACAACCACACACAAACGCTTTTTCAAGAGTTACCAGCGATCCAAGGGTAATGTCATCTTTGAGTTTCTAGAACCAGTTGTGAATTTTAAGTCGCATAAGTGACAAAATATCTTTAAACGCTTTTTACACGGTTACTTAATCTTCTTTTTTTATTTGAAGTGTTTAGTAGTATTAATAATTTAAGTTTTCTAAGTATTCCAAGCAAATTGAGCTTCTTGCTGTCCAACCCTGAGTTAAATTATACGATGAACAATCACTTTTAAATTCCGTAAGATAAGAATTGTATTGTAGTAGATATTATTGTCAATGTAAGGAAAGAAATGAAAGTTGAAATTAATTTTGATTTCTTGTCACCTTATCTCTTTGAAACCAACAGCAGGACATTAGCAAGATGATCAGCGAGATGACAAACACGTATCGCGTGACGCCATTGACCACAATTGCGGCAACGCCGCTTGCTCCGGTGCGCGAGAACTACAATCTGAATGGGCCCAATATGTACAAGTATGGTCCATTTGGTGGACCAGTGGATCCAATTGGACCCCTCAACTCCCCGCCGCCGTCGTCTGGCAGTGCTGCCTCCACGTTAATGACGCCCCTGCCGGCGCCAATAGCGCCAATCACATCGCCAATTGCACCGCTGCTAACAACACCTCCACAGGCGAGTCAGCTGCCGATGGTGTCGCCCCTGGCCGGTGCCACAACAGTGCCGCCCTCCGCCCTGGCGCCCATCCAACAGTTGTCGCCAACACCGCCAAAAGCATCGCCAACGGCACCAGCGATAAAACCGCTCAAAACGGAGAAAAGCTACACGCTGGAGAAGCAGGATTCGTGGTAAGTGCGACCAGGATCACAATCATCCAAAATATTACTCCGAAATTCTGAGTCAGAATACGAAATTTCGGAAGAAAATAATTACTAATCCAAAATTAGAAATGGAATAATTAGAAATCCACAATTACGAATCCGAAATTAGAAATACAGTTATTAGGAATCCAAAATTATGAAGACAAAAATTAGGAAAGCAAAAATTGGGCAGACAAAAATTGGGCAAACAAAAATTAGCAACTAGCAAAAAGACAACATTTGACGAACCATTTATTTCAAAATCTACATGTTTATATTGCCACCTTATATAAAAAATCAGCAATTTTTCATCTTTATGCTGGTCGTAAGGCGGTTGTCTACCCTTTCATATTTTGAATAAACTAAAGATACTTTTCCCAATTTATTTTTTTTCTAATTTTGTTTTCCTAATTTTTGTTCTCTGAATTTTTTTTCTTGGTTAAAAATCCTTTTTTATCAGGGATGCTACAGGAATTTGACATAAATTTCATACAAATTTAGCTCGACTTTTAAAAAATATTTGTAAATTAACTTGTGGCTTTGAGTTTTTATTAAATGTTTCAAGTACATTAGTTAAAATTGATTTTTAATTTGATTTAAAAGTGATCTAATCACACTCTCTTTTTTGCAGTCTCGAAAACGATCTGGAGCTCTCTGAGTCGGACGATGAGCGCAAGAAGGATGGGTAAGTTGTCTGTTAACACAGTTTGACAAGCACTGTTAATGTAACTCCATAACATTTTCTCTTGTTTGTAGTCGATCGGCGGGCAACAGCAGCAACAGTTCGGAGTCCGATTCCAGTGAATCTGGGAGCGAGGCGAGCAGCAAAGGTGACTTGCAACAGCAGCAAGGGTTGTTGCAACAGCAACTGCAACACCAGCAACAGTTGTTTCTGCAACAGCAACAACAGCAGCAGCAACAGCAGCAGCGACAACTTGCAGCAACAGCGAATGGCAGCAAGAAAAAGTACAGTCAAACCATCATTGCCAGTGGTCCGAATACCATAAGTGGTTTGCTCACCTCCAGTGGATTGGGTGGCTCAAGTGGTGCTGTTAACACTGCAGGCAGTACGATCACAGCTGGCGGCGTGGGCGGAGGTGGATGCGGTTCAAGCAGCTCCGGAACGGGCACCATGAGCAGCTCGAGTTCGTCGAACAAAACACCATCGCCGACCGACAGCAATCGCTGGACTCTGAGTCGTTTCTTTCCCAAGCCCGCGAATCAGGCGACCACAGAGAGCGTCTCGCCGGGCGTGGCCAATGCCATGGGCAATGTGAGCATGAAGGTGCCCGGCATATTGCCGGGAGGAGCACAAATCATACCCGAGTCCATAGAGGTCACCACGGCCATTGTGAAGAACGAAAAGTTGCACGACGATCCGCGTCAACTGGACATTGATGATGACGAGCAGAATGTTGATCAACAGCAGCAACACCAGCAACATCAGCAACAACAGCAGCAACAACGTTATGGTGTTGGACTCAGTGTCACCGTCAAAAAGGAAGCCTTGGAGCAGGATCAACAATTGGGCGGCGCCTTGTCAAAAAACCAAATAAAACGCGAGTCACGTCTCTCGGACTCGGGCAGCAGTGCGAGTGGCAACAGCAACAGTCACAGTCACAGCAACAGTCACAGCCACAGCGGCGGCGGCAGCAGCAGCAGCGACTGCGCCGGCGGCAGCAGTGAAGTGTTGCCACTGCCGGGACCCGGCGAGACGCTACAATTGCCGGGCGTGCCGGCAGCAATCACAACTGTGATGCGTGTGCCGCCGACAATGCAGCACAACAAGTCGCAGCCGAATAGCGTCACCTTGACGCCAATTGGCCCATTGCCGGCGTCGCCAAAGGCGCGACAGAAGCGATCGCGCAAAAAGAAAGTGTCGGCGGCAACGGCGCCAACATTGGACTCGAGCGATGAGGATGAACCGCACGCGAGCAACAGCAGCAAGAAGCATGCCCTGGAATTGTCGGCAACGGTTGCCGCTGCTGCCACCACAACACTGCCAGTTGCTGCTGCTGCTGCTGCTGCGGCCACGGCGTTGCCAGCCATCAAAAAGGGGCGTGGCAGGCCGAGAAAACAGGCGGTGCCACAAAGCGGCAACCTGAGCAGCGCATCGGCCAGCAGCAGCACGCAGGCAAAGGGACCAACGTTGACGGCGGCCAAAAAGCCGTTGGCCAAGTCAACAACAACAGCAGCAGCAACAACGACGACAGCAACAACCGTTGCTGTTGCCAGTCGCAAGCGTGAGCATTCGAGTCACAGCAGCAGCAATGGCAATACGCCCACCAAAAAGTCACAGGCAGCAACAGCGACAGTTGCTGCTGCAGCAACAACATTGTTGCCGCCGCCTGTGTCGGCCTTGGAGAGCAGCGATGACGAGAGCAGCAGCAGCAGTTGCAGCAGCACAAAGTCCAGCAACAGCAGCAGCAGCGACAGCGATACAGAGACAACAGCAGCAACGGCAACAGCAGCAGCAGCAGCAGCAACAACAACAGCTGTAACTGCAGCAGCAACACTTAATAATCCTGCCAAGAAGCGTATTGTCAAAATCAATAAAATTGGCAGCAGCAAGGCCAAACAACGTTACAGCGCCGCCAGCAGCAGCAACAGCAGCAGCAGCGAGACAGAGGAACAACAGCAGCAGCAACAGCAGCTGAAACAGCAGCAGCAATTGTTGTTGCTACAACAGCAGCAGCAGCAGCAACAACAACTGCAGCAACAGCAGCAAGCATTTGTGTTGCAGCCACACAAGCAATCAAACGCACAGCAGCAGCAACAAGCACAGCTGCAACCATCACATCATCACAACAACAATAACAACAACAACAACAGTCAACGTTTGAGCAGCAGCGATTGCAGCAGTTCAGCGAGTAGCGGCAGCAGCAGCAACAGCAGCAGCGGCAGCGGCAGCAGCAGCGACGAGGACGATCCGCATCGTGGCAGTGGCAAGCGTAAGAGTGATAAGAAGAAGATTTGCACATTGACGCGCATCTTTAATCCCAAAGAAGGCGGTGCCAAAAAGCAAGGACAAGTTGTTATAATCGATCAGTCCGAGGATCAACAGCAACAGCAGCAGCAACAACAACAGCAGCAGCAGCAGCAACAGCAGCAGGCGGCAAAGGCGCGTGCCACGCCCATACAGGCATTGGGCGCCAATTTAGCATCCCCCGCGCGCACCACAACCCCGCATCTCACCTCACTCATGTGCAAAATCTCGCTGACCAAGTTGGCGCGTGTGTTGCCCGAATGGTATAAAAATAGTTATCGATTGCATGCAACAACAACAGCAGCAGCAGCAACAACTGAAAATGCACAGCAACAACAGGAGAGAAAGACACTACAGAATGGACATTTGAGCAGTCGATCAGCGGATGGAGCACGCACTCCAAAGGATCTACAAAATTGTACACCAAATGGTTATGTTGCTGCTGTCGGCGCTAACAAATTGCTTGTTGCTGGCGTCAAGTTTGAGCATGGCGTCAAACCGGAGCCGGAGCTGGATGCCGGCTACGAGTCTAAATATAAGCCGACCAATAATAACAACAACAACAACAACAATACCAACAACACTAATAACAACAATAACAACAACAATAATAATAATAATAACAATAGCGTTAAACAGGAATTTATGCTGAAACAGGAATTACCATCAACGGGCAGAAGACGCAAACGCAGCTCCAGTTCCAGTTCAAGTCCCTACAAGGAGAAGAAACGAAAAAAGGAGAAGGCCGATCAGCATAGCAAAGAGTTGTTGCCGGTGCCAGTGTTGTTGCCCGCCAACAATCACGAGCGATTATCCCGCGACAAGCTCGAGTTGTTGCAACAGGAGACTTCAACTGCCAACGGCAGTCCCAACAAATTGTCGCGACAACAACAACCACAACAACCGCAACAACAACAACAGCAGCAATCACATCACCTGCAGCAGCAGCAGCAGCAACAACAACAGTTGCAGCCACAGCAGCAACAACAGTTGCAACAACAACAACAGCCTTTTCCAATTGCCACAGCAACGACTGCGCTGCCCAGTCAACTGCCAACCACCTGCAGCGAAGCGGTGCAAACGACACCACCACCCGCCGCAGCATTGCCGGCGCCACGCCTCATTTATCGCTCCCACTTTGACAACGAGGAAGAGCACACCAGCAATGACCTCATGTAAGTCCAAAATAACATGAACAGTCAAAGATATTGCACAGATTGTTGCCATAACAGCAAAGTGTTAACCTAACAGCGAAAGAGAGAGAGAACAGCCTCTGAGTAGCATAATGTAACGTCAACAGTAATGTTAACAGAAAAATTTAAATAATTTCTGTAAACGTTCTGATCGTTATGGTGGAGATATTCAGCAATAAGCTGAAATCTTTTTTAAATTAAGAGACAGACGAATAAAACTCACCAAAGAAGATAATTTTAAAGGAAAACAGGCGACAAATTTGTTAAGTTTACATTGGATTTGTAAGCGCAAGAGTTAACAGTCACTGTGAGACTGAATAGAAATGCAAGCAAGCGACACAATAACAGAGTTAGCTTTTTCAGTCACTGAATAAAATAAATTTAACAGGTCTCTTAACTGTAAACTGCTAACTGTATAAGCAATTGATTAAATTAACAGTGAAAGAAACAGCCAATTAAGAAGGAAAATTAAATGGGGAAATTACTGTTGGATTTTAAGAAACTGATCTGTTAGGTTTACATACCCCTGTTAATAGATACTGCTTACTGTATAAGCAATTGATTAAATTAACAGTGAAAGAGAAAAGCCACTCAAGAAGGAAAATTAAATGGGGAAATTACTGTTGGATTTCAATAAACTGATCTGTTAGTTTACATACCCCTGTTAATAGATCAACAAATCTGTTAACATTTGAATAGGTAAAGAGATCAGACACAGACGCTGTTATCATTACATTTGTCAGTTAACAGTCAAACTTAAGCACTTGTCATTATTATTTTGTCTTTTTATTAATAACAATTACCTTGGATTGCACAGGAAAACCGACATGTTGCTGCAGGAGGCAATTAGACGAAAGCGTGCAGCGGACTCGGAACGTGATTCCTTCAACCAGATGACGCTGTACCTGGAGGCAATTGTTTACTTTCTGCTAACCGCCGATGCCATGGAGCGTTGCAATAGCGAGGCCACCTGGACCATGTACAAGGATACACTACACCTAATTAAGTAAGTTGAATTTGAATTTATTTATATTCAGTTCTTTATTAATTTGTTGTCAATTTATTTTCTAGATACATTTCCTCAAAGAATCGACCCTATCAGCAAGCAACAAATGGCAAACACGAATCGCACAATATTGTGGCCATACTCAGGTGAATAGAAATTTAATGATAATTGATTGATTTAAATAATGTAATAAATTTTATTTGAATTTCCATTAGTTTGCGATGCCAATCGTTGATATCCCTAAAGCTTTACAAACTGCGACGTGCCAATTGTCGCGCCATCATTGCCAGTTGCTCGGATTTCTTTAAATCTGGCAGGGGGGACATTTTAAATGGCAATACGCCATCCTCCATATCACCATCGAACTCAGTGGGCTCACAGGTCAGATTCTTTATACAAATCACAAATAAATATGCAGTAATCATTTTAATAAATTTCCATTTTTTTTTTTTAATTAATTTAGGGTTCCGGTTCGAATACGCCGCCTGGCAAAATAGTGCCTCAAGACATACACAATCAGCTGTGCAAGCAGAATGAGTATCTCACCTATGTAAACAGCTGCCATGAGCTGTGGGATCAAGCCGACAGATTAGTGCGCTCCGGCAATCATATAGGTAAGTTTACAAATTCAACTACAATTGATTTTGAATATATTTTTAAATTGTTTTTTATGCATTTTGCAGACTTTATTCGCAAACTGGATCATGAGAATGGACCGTTGACGCTGCACAGCACGATGCATGAGGTTTTTCGTTATGTGCAGGCGGGTCTCAAGACTCTGCGCGATGCTGTCTCCTATCCACAGTCACAGTCACAGTCACAGTCACAGTAGCTGTAACTGCAACAACGACTTCAACAACTAATACAATTGAAACAGCAACAGAAACAGCAACAACAACAACAACATAATCAGCATCACCACCAAACGTGTCTAAATAAAAGTCAGGCCAAATTAGCAACTATTATTAGAATTATTTACAACAAATTTAGTTGGTTAGCTTCAAGAAACCTTTCACAGCAAACAATGATTGTTATTAAATTAATTGCTTAGTTATTTTTGATTATTATTATTATAATTCTACATAAACACACATGATGCACACCATTTACTTATTTTCCTTATGCTCAATTGTCAGTTGGTTACTTTATTCTTGTAGACATTTTAAGCTTTATATTTATGCCTAGTTTTAATTGATATTACATACACATTTTTTATCTATATGTTTGCTAGATTTTAAGTAAAAAGAAATCCCCCAATTACCTGCCGCCCCTTAAAATTTTAGTTGAATTTTGTTTATTGTTTATATTACACAAAAGAATTATGGCTTTTTAATATTTAAGTTAGTTAAATCTCTAATTTTTTATCGTTTTGCACATTTAGCATATTCTCGCTGGCCAAATTGTTAATGCGCCTCAAACAAAAAAAAATAAGAAAACAGAAACATAAATTTTTTCATGTATATAAGAATAAAAAAAAAAAAAACACAAACTATAATATTAATATATAGTGAGTATAAACTAATATTGCGTGAAAAACATGATGTAAGTTATGGTTTTTTTTATTAAAACTAATTTTAAAGCAAATTTGTAAGTTTTAAATATTGAGTTAACATACAACAACAACAACAACAGCAAAGAGCAAAACACTATTTTACATAGTTTTTATGATTACATTTAATTATGTTTATAATAATATTATTGATTTTTAAAGTAAATTTTTAATCGGAAAGTTAAAGAGAGAAAAGCAATCACGTTTTAGAACAAAAATTCAAGAAAATATAATACATTATATATGTATATATATAATATATTTAAAATATATCGCATATATTTGCAAACATTTGTATTTTATTGTTTTATTTTGTCTAATATCATTTCTGGTGCCTCGACAACAACAACAACAACAACCGAAAACACAACAGACGCAACAAAAACTAATAGTGCATTAGTAGTTTTTAAACGAATTCGAAACTTAAAATGGAATTCATAAATTACACAGCAATTTAATCAATGATCAATAGACTTGCCTCCCTTTTTCCCTGAACAACAAATACATATATATACATATATACATATACACTGTACATATAGTCAACATATACATACATACTTACATATACATATGCATATATACGTATATTTTTAATATGCCAAAAAAAAGCAAAGCGAAAAATCAAGTTATAGTCCTTAAGCAACAAAGCGAAATTCGTAACAAAAATCAATGAAAATCAATGAAAAATAAACGAAATGCAATAAACTAATATTTAAGTCCGTTGAATTCACGCAACAAAATGGGCAGCACTGTTGTGCCGACCGAAATTGGCAGCACTGTTTTTGGCGTTTGCAAAGTGAAACTCAAAAATCAAAGCGAAACGAAAGGAAATGAAATGAAACGAAAATGAGAAAAACTACAAAATGGTAAACGAAGAAGCAAAAAAAGTAATATTATTGTACTTTTAGTATAAAAAACAATATGTGGTTCTGGGGAAACAAAGCATTAATTAACTTTCAAACGTGAAAAAAACTACCTAACGTTTAATTCGTAGTCAAATTCTAAGTTATATATTCACACAAAAAAAGGAAGGAAGGTAAAATTTAACTAAGTTTCGGCACGCCGAATTTGAAATACTCTGGCGGTCTAAACAAAAACTTGATATTTTGTGAACAGTTCTTAGATATGTGCCGAAGTATCCCCGCTTATTTTCTAAAATTAAAATCAGTTGAAATATGTATGGAATAAAGTTTTTGTTAATATAATTCTTTACAAAGATATAAAGCATTTTAAATTAATTTTTAGCTGCCAGGATATTAAGGATAATAAGGAAAGAAAGCATAGAGCGCAATTTTATTGTGCAATATGAAATTAATTGTAATTATTACGAATTATATTAAATGCAGGCGTACATATACATGTGTACAATTATTGTTAAAAGAAATTCCATCGCTGTAAATAAAAAGGCAACTTAATACACACACACACACACCGTACATATACATATGTAGAATATCGATAATTATATACATAAATATATATAAATATATTTATTTTTATATATATACAAAATAAAAAAGAAAAACTTTAAATTATAGTTAAATTTTTTCAAACGACAGCAACAACAAGCTTCAATCTTGCAATAAATAAAAAATATTAAAAAAAAAATCAACCAACAACAAAAACAACAAGAACAACAACAAAAGGAAACGAAAAATGCGCCTAGACGATTTAATGGAAGGAGGGGATGAAGAAGTATAGTTAATAATATTATATTTTGTTAAGCGTTATTGTAGTGCAAAATAAAAGCAAAACAAACGAACATTAAAAAAAACAACAAATGAATTAAGTTTTAAGCTGGATACTCTAATATTACCAACAACAACAACAGAAACATCAACAATTGATAACAACAGAAAATTGTTCATTAACAATGTAAAGCAGATATTATTAATTAAAATTAAAAACAAGTATATAAATATATATATTTTGTACAAATATAATTAATGACAAACGATTTAAAAGGAAAACAACAACCAAAAACCGCAGCTGCAAAAACCAAGTACACTTATTAAATTTTAAGCAACAATACAAAAACAAAACCAACAAACAATTTAATATGCAATTACCGTAACAGTAGTTGATAAATCAAAATAAAAAACAAAAACCAAAATTGTAAAATTAAAAAAACAAAACTTCGAACTTTTTTTACATTGGGTATTGGATTGGGGATTTTCTTTTCGAATTTAATATATACAACAGTGAATTTTTTTTAATTGTAATGTTTTTTTTTTATTATTTCTTGCTAAACTAACAAAAAGAAGTTCACATTTAAATGCGGAACCAACCGTTTGATCGGAATAGGTTCAGTTGAAGGACTCAAACTAGAAGTGGAGAACTATCGATAGTCGGCACCATCGATAGTCAGCGATATTATTCTTCAAACCATCGATAACTATCGATAGTTTGTTAAATTACAAATTTTTATATAAAACTTCAACTAAAATTTAAAATTATTTTGGTATTATAAATCGAAAAATAAATAAAATTAGTTATAAACAATAACGTTTCACTATAAGCTATGGTAATAGCCAAAGTTCCGCGATATAAATCTTTTTTGTCCAGCTACAACTACATGCGCTTGGACTCGACTAAAGTGGAGAGCACACACAAATATATATTTAAACATTAAAATTTGTATAAGGTTTAGTTTCGTTACGTTCTTCTTATCCATGTCATAAAAATATATAATTATTAAACACAAAACTAAATTGCAGATGCCAAATGCGAGCCTTTCTGTGACGAGTTGAGCGTCGTAAAAAACTATCGACTACTATCGATAGTGCACGTCTGCTATCGATGGCGACTTGAGAGTGCTTGACCATCGATAGTGCCGATAGTGCCATCGATAGTTCTCCACCTCTAACTCAAACGAGCGAACGAACAAAACTACTGAGTGAATGAACTGAACACTCGCTGCATTCGAAGAGTAGTTCATTTCAACATATTGTTTACCATCCGATGCAACCCTACAAACAGAAAACAGAATTAAGTTTCAACACAGTGTATAATTTTTTTTTGTTTGCTCTAATTATTTTGACCACAATCAATTGTAAGTTGGAAAAAAGACATTAAAAATTGAGAACGCATAAGGAGTAATAAAAAAGCCCGTAATTAATTTAGCTAGAATAACGGAACGACGGCCATTTTCACGTTGCACGTCTATTTCTTGTTGCATGTAAAGAGAATGAAGAAAGAATACGAAATAATAAATATTGCGGAAGACAAAAAGATGCCGACCAAAACACAAAGACGCCGAAATCAGCGAAAGAAGCAAAAAGAACGCATCCTACAATTGGCAGCTGACTTGGTCGAAACGATTGAAGACGTGGAAAAAGAATACAATTTTAAAGGAAAACAGGCGACAAATTTGTTAAGTTTACATTTGATTTGTAGGCGAAAGAGACTGAATAGAAATGCAAGCAAGCGACACAACAACAGAGTTAGCTATTTCGGTCACTAAAAAAAAAATTTAACAGGCCTCTTAACTGTAAACTGCTAACTGTAAAGCAATTGATTAAATTAACAGTGAAAGAGAACAGCCACTCAAGAAGGAAAATTAAATGGGGAAATTACTGTTGGAATTCAAGAAACTGATCTGTTATGTTTACATACCCCTGTTAATAGATCAACAAATCTGTTAACATTTGAATAGGTAAAGAGATCAGACACAGACGCTGTTATCATTACATTTACCAGTCAACAGTCAAACTTAAGCACTTGTCATTATTATTTTGTCTTTTTATTAATAACAATTACCTTGGTGTCGAAGCCAGCTGTTTATTAAAAATACATATGTTAAGTTTCCGAAATGTAAATAACTCATATAAATAACATTAACGCTAGCATTAGCATTCCACTTACATATGTATGTAACTATATGTATGTTATATCCTACAAGTCATCCGCCACAGCACACGAAGTGTAATTTAAAGTGAGAATAAAATTCTATTAAAAGTTAAAAGTGCATTTATTCCTTGCGACACCACCACTACAGACATTGGTCCTTCGAGCCGGATATCCTTCCTGACTCGCCCCAGCTAGTTCCTTGGTGAAACAAGATAAGTAATGCATTTTTATTTATGCTTCATATCCCATATATGAAAACTTTCTACATACCGACATACATACATAGCCCGCCATATTTTTTATATATTCCAATATAAATTATATGTATGTATGTTTTCTTCCAATTCGTCCAATTGTGTCCAGCATCCGCTAATAAAGTCCAAGTCCGACTATACACTCGTACAAGAAGAATCAGATGGTCAATATAAAATAAATATATTAATTTTTTATTGACATATGTGTGTATGTACTTACATGGTCCATTCCCACAGTTTCGTTCTCCATTGCAGCATACAGTCGTCGGCATAACTATTTTGACAAAACGATGCGCAACGCTTAGCGTTGTATTTTGTCGAATTGTTACATGTATCGGCTCTCTTATCTGATTTACCGTTAAGTATATGATTGCAAAAAGTAAATTGTAAATTATATTCGTAGTTGCATTCTCATTTTTCTTAATATGCTTATTATTTTCATTCGTATGCTGAGTTTGGCCGGACAAAAGTATTTTGTCACACCTTGCATTTAGTTTGCATTTATCTGCTGTTGATTGAAAATCACACCGTTATTACGGCTTATCTTAGTTAAGAGATTCTTATTGCTGATAAGCTTTTTTTTCTTTCAAAAATTTGTTTAATATGGGTAAAACAAAGGAATTGACTGAATCTATTAAAAATGAGATTATTGTGAAGTATAACTCGGGTATTTCAGTACAAAATATCAGTGAATTATACAATATTTCACGTCAAACAATCTATTATCAAATAAACAAATATAATAGAACCCACACGACAAAAAACGCTGCACCTAGTGGCAGACAACGTAAGACAACTGCCAAGGCAGACAAATATATTATACGGCAGTTTAAGCAGGACGTCTTGAAAACTCCTCGATCGGTTGCCAAAGAACTTAACGAAGCAGCAAATGTTGATGTCAGTGAACGGACAATTCGTAGACGTCTTAAGGAAGCTGAATTTGGAACGTATATTTCCAGAGTAATACCGCAAATAACTTGCCGGAATAAGTTGAAGCTTCTTGAGTTTGCCAAAAAAGTGACACCCACATGTGAACGAGCAAGCCATGGAGGTGGCTCCGTAATGTTTTGGGGATGCGTCGCCTACAATGGCAAGGGAGACTTAGTTCCTGTTGATGGAGTCATGGAAAAAGGCAAATATTTGAATGTGTTAAACGAACACGCATTCCCTTCTGGAGACAAATTGATTGGGGACCACTTTATATTCCAGCAAGACAACGCCCCGTGTCATAAAGCTAAAGTTATTACCCAATTTTTGAAGGATGTTGGGGCTAATACTTTGGACTGGCCGCCGCAGAGCCCAGATTTAAACATTATCGAGAATCTCTGGGCGTATATTAAAAGAATGCGGAGTCCAAATTTGACAAGAAACCGCGAAGATACAATATCGGAGGTAAAAGCACTCTGGAGAGAGATTCCATTATCTTATATCAAAACCTTGGTGAAGTCTGTGCCTGGACGTCTGCGAAAAGTGATAGATGCAAGGGGCGGATATATATTTTATTAAATCATTATAAACAGTCCTTTGAAATATTTGATTATATTTTTTTTTTTACATTTTATAAAATGTCAAAATACTTACGCCACCGTTTATTTGTGAATAATCCCTTTTTATTTTATAATTAATACACATATCTTACTTTTTGTACATATTGTTAATAGCTTAAAACTATACCTATCTACCATAAACAAATAAAGTTTCTTCTTTAAACAAATAAAAAGTTACATCAGAATATCTTGTGCATTATTTTTGTCAAAATAGTTATGCCGACGACTGTATACGGCAAATACACCATATAATAATATTTAATCCTAAATATTATTCACAACTTTCTTCAATTTTCTTCTCGTTTTGCAATATATTTTCTCCTAAATATCATTGCATTTGTCATTGCCGCCTACGTTGTGACATTCATACATATGTACTTACATATGACACCCACATAGTGGCGTATGTATGTACATATATACAAGGGTTGATTAGTCCCAATTCCACTGAACACTTAAATTACATATTGAACATTTTATCGCATGCATATTATATTATATTCTACTAACACATTTCTAAAAACATTTACGCAACTACAATATCGCCGGCAATAAGCAGCAACAAGTGATAACATATTTACATACGCACATATGTTCACATATTTTTGTGCTCCATACATACATATGTGTACACATGCATATGCCGGCAACCACAAACATTTCCACACATAAAACACAAATACATCAGCTGATCGAAAACATTAGGCGCGTTCCAAACTATTGCATGTAATACAATACTTATTCCACTCAACTATATTAAGTTAATAAGCATTATATTATCATATTTATTCCACTCGCGCAAAATTGCAAAACGTAAACAAACGAAACTATCGATAAACGCAATCGAGATCATCAGCTGTAATCATCGCAATCAATCGATGCCTACTGTCCAATCGATTGATCGGTCACTTATCCAGTGAAAATCATCGTTTACAAAAATATCGTCGTTTCCATTGCGTTTTTCAAACTAAATAAATACAAACAAAAAACAAATATTCCTTGTTTTAAATAAAATTTATTTTCTTTGTTTAAAAAAAGTAATAATCCAATTTGAACATTTTTTTTTTTTTTAAATATACAATTTATTAGAAAACTGCATCCGGTTGATTCTTTGGGATTTGTTGGTTAATTGATTATCTCCTTGGCTTGTTATTATCACTCTCCTGTGTTCCAATAACAGTAAAAAAAAAAAAAATCCAAAGTACAATAATTCATTGTGGTAGAATTCATCGCATCCCCAGCAGCCTCTCTCCATCTTTTCTATTGGCTTTTTTGGTTTCGTTTTCGGGTATCTGATACTTAGGAAAAAAAGAAAGAAGTATATTCCTTTGAAGTTTGGAGACATATTATGTCAGAAGGGTCAAAGGGGACAGATCGAACAGCTAAGGATCAGCTTACCGTCCCAACCGCTAGCACTGCGCGTCGCTCTTCTGCTTCTTCTATTCCATCGGGCACGCGAACGCCTTCTGATACAAAAGGTTCCCTCAGATCAGTCGACAAGCCGAAATCCGCTTCCACTTCTCGTCTTTCGGTTTCGCCAGCTTCAGCTTTAAGGACATCCAACACAGGATCGATAAAACCCAAGCGTGAACCCTCTGCACTCGCTTCAAAGGCAGGGTACTCTCAACGTAGTCCGGTAAAAACCAGATCCATTGGAAAAGCGTCACCTTCGGCTTCCACAATGGCGTTATCCAGCTTCATCTCCGTAACCGACAAACTTTGCCAGTTTGAGTCCCGCGTCAACGCTCCCCCGTCCGACGATGACAATATCTTCACATTTGAGGTCCGTCGAGATCGTTTACAAATCCTGTGGGATAAAGTTGAGGCGGAGTACGAAGTGTGCTCAAAAGCACTCAGCCAAGATGCGAGTAGTAACGATGTGCCAGCGATGGAGTCCAAATACGATCACTGCTTCATCGTATACGAAAGGTGTATTTCCAAATTGAAAGGGCAAATCAGTCGGGCAACTGTGTCAGCCACACAAGTCGTACCAGCGCCCCTTTCCTATTCCGGGGGCTGTCGTCTCCCTCCGTGCGACACAGAAGTGTTCCATGGAGACTATTTGCGTTGGCCCACGTTCCGTGATCTTTTTACGGCAATATATATCAACAATCCAAGGTTGACTCCAGTTGAGAAATTGTATCATCTCAACACCAAGACCGCGGGTGAAGCCAATGATATTATCGCCAAATTTCCACTGACGAATGATGGTTTCGCATCCGCGTGGAATGCGCTTAGCGAACGATACGCTAACAAGCGGCTACTTGTCACGAGCCAGCTCAAGATTCTTTTTAACCTGCCCTCGGTTAATAGCGAATCAGGTGCAGCAATAAAAGATCTTCGTAGCACCATCCAACGATGCTTAACAGCTCTTGAGCACTCCGAAATTTCCACTTCTTCCTCGTTCGCAGATTGCATTTTGGTTTTCCTGTGCACATCCAAGCTTCCCAAGCTTACTGTGTCTCTTTGGGAGCAATCCTTATCAAAGAGCTCTGGGATTCCGACTTGGAGCGATTTGGACTGCTTCCTTAATGAACGCTATCACACCTTAGAGCAGATCGAGGATTTAAAACCTACTTCCAACTCTCAGAGCGTTTCCAATTCATCCTCCCGTAATAGCGCAGGCTCTAAGAGGTTGAATTCTTTCGAGGCAAAGGTTAGCAAGAAAAGCAAAACGTGCCACATGAAAACCGACATGTTGCTGCAGGAGGCAATTAAACGAAAGCGTGCAGCGGACTCGGAACGTGATTCCTTCAACCAGATGACGCTGTACCTGGAGGCAATTGTTTACTTTCTGCTAACCGCCGATGAAATGGAGCGTTGCAATAGCGAGGGCACCTGGATCATGTACAAGGATACACTACACCTAATTAAGTAAGTTGAATTTGAATTTATTTATATTCAGTTCTTTATTAATTTGTTGTCAATTTATTTTCTAGATACATTTCCTCAAAGAATCGACCCTATCAGCAAGCAACAAATGGCAAACACGAATCGCACAATATTGTGGCCATACTCAGGTGAGTAGAAATTTAATGATAATTGATTGTGTTAAATAATTTAATAAATTTTATTTGAATTTGCTTTAGTTTGCGATGCCAATCGTTGATATCCCTAAAGCTTTACAAACGGGGACGTGCCAATTGTCGCGCCATCATTGCCAGTTGCTCGGATTTCTTTAAATCTGGCAGGGGGGACATTTTAAATGGCAATACGCCATCCTCCATATCACCATCGAACTCAGTGGGCTCACAGGTCAGATTCTTTATACAAATCACAAATAAATATGCAGTAATCATTTTAATAAATTTCCATTTTTTTTTTAAATTAATTTAGGGCTCCGGTTCGAATACGCCGCCTGGCAAAATAGTGCCTCAAGACATACACAATCAGCTGTGCAAGCAGAATGAGTATCTCACCTATGTGAACAGCTGCCATGAGCTGTGGGATCAAGCCGACAGATTAGTGCGCTCCGGCAATCATATAGGTAAGTTAACAAATTGAACTAAATTTGATTTTGAACATATTTTTAAATTGTTTTTATGCATTTTGCAGACTTTTTTCGCAAACTGGATCATGAGAATGGACCGTTGACGCTGCACAGCACGATGCATGAGGTGTTTCGTTATGTGCAGGCGGGTCTCAAGACTCTGCGCGATGCTGTCTCCTATCCTATCACAGTAGCTGTAACTGCAACAACGACTTCAACAACTAATACAATTGAAACAGCAACAGAAACAGCAACAACAACAACAACATAATCAGCATCACCACCAAACGTGTCTAAATAAAAGTCAGGCCAAATTAGCAACTATTATTAGAATTATTTACAACAAATTTAGTTGGTTAGCTTCAAGAAACCTTTCACAGCAAACCATGATTGTTATTAAATTAATTGCTTAGTTATTTTTGATTATTATTATTATAATTCTACATAAACACACATGATGCACACCATTTACTTATTTTCCTTATGCTCAATTGTCAGTTGGTTACTTTATTCTTGTAGACATTTTAAGCTTTATATTTATGCCTAGTTTTAATTGATATTACATACACATTTTTTATCTATATGTTTGCTAGATTTTAAGTAAAAAGAAATCCCCCAATTACCTGCCGACCCTTAAAATTTTAGTTGAATTTTGTTTATTGTTTATATTACACAAAAGAATTATGGCTTTTTAATATTTAAGTTAGTTAAATCTCTAATTTTTTATCGTTTTGCACATTTAGCATATTCTCGCTGGCCAAATTGTTAATGCGCCTCAAACAAAAAAAAATAAGAAAACAGAAACATAAATTTTTTCATGTATATAAGAATAAAAAAAAAAAAAAAACACAAACTATAATATTAATATATAGTGAGTATAAACTAATATTGCGTGAAAAACATGATGTAAGTTATGGTTTTTTTTATTAAAACTAATTTTAAAGCAAATTTGTAAGTTTTAAATATTGAGTTAACATACAACAACAACAACAACAGCAAAGAGCAAAACACTATTTTACATAGTTTTTATGATTACATTTAATTATGTTTATAATAATATTATTGATTTTTAAAGTAAATTTTTAATAGGAAAGTTAAAGAGAGAAAAGCAATCACGTTTTTAGAACAAAAATTCAAGAAAATATAATACATTATATATGTATATATATAATATATTTAAAATATATCGCATATATTTGCAAACATTTGTATTTTATTGTTTTATTTTGTTGAATATCATTTCTGGTGCCTCGACAACAACAACAACAACAACAACCGAAAACAGACAACAGACGCAACAAAAACTAATAGTGCATTAGTAGTTTTTAAACGAATTCGAAACTTAAAATGGAATTCATAAATTACACAGCAATTTAATCAATGATCAATAGACTTGCCTCCCTTTTTCCCTGAACAACAAATACATATATATACATATACACTGTACATATAGTCAACATATACATACATACTTACATATACATATGCATATATACGTATATTTTTAATATGCCAAAAAAGCAAAGCAAAAAATCAAGTTATAGTCCTTAAGCAACAAAGCGAAATTCGTAACAAAAATCAATGAAAATCAATGAAAAATAAACGAAATGCAATAAACTAATATTTAAGTCCGTTGAATTCACGCAACAAAATGGGCAGCACTGTTGTGCCGACCGAAATTGGCAGCACTGTTTTTGGCGTTTGCAAAGTGAAACTCAAAAATCAAAGCGAAACGAAAGGAAATGAAATGAAACGAAAATGAGAAAAACTACAAAATGGTAAACGAAGAAGCAAAAAAAGTAATATTATTGTACTTTTAGTATAAAAAACAATATGTGGTTCTGGGGAAACAAAGCATTAATTAACTTTCAAACGTGAAAAAAACTACCTAACGTTTAATTCGTAGTCAAATTCTAAGTTATATATTCACACAAAAAAAGGAAGGAAGGTAAAATTTAACTAAGTTTCGGCACGCCGAATTTGAAATACTCTGGCGGTCTAAACAAAAACTTGATATTTTTTGAACAGTTCTTAGATATGTGCCGAAGTATCCCCGCTTATTTTCTAAAATTAAAATCAGTTGAAATATGTATGGAATAAAGTTTTTGTTAATATAATTCTTTACAAAGATATAAAGCATTTTAAATTAATTTTTAGCTGCCAGGATATTAAGGATAATAAGGAAAGAAAGCATAGAGCGCAATTTTATTGTGCAATATGAAATTAATTGTAATTATTACGAATTATATTAAATGCAGGCGTACATATACATACATGTGTACAATTATTGTTAAAAGAAATTCCATCGCTGTAAATAAAAAGGCAACTTAATATACACACACACACACACCGTACATATACATATGTAGAATATCGATAATTATATACATAAATATATATAAATATATATATTTTTATATATATACAAAATAAAAAAGAAAAACTTTAAATTATAGTTAAATTTTTTCAAACGACAGCAACAACAAGCTTCAATCTTGCAATAAATAAAAAATATTAAAAAAAAAATCAACCAACAACAAAAACAACAAGAACAACAACAAAAGGAAACGAAAAATGCGCCTAGACGATTTAATGGAAGGAGGGGATGAAGAAGTATAGTTAATAATATTATATTTTGTTAAGCGTTATTGTAGTGCAAAATAAAAGCAAAACAAACGAACATTAAAAAAAACAACAAATGAATTAAGTTTTAAGCTGGATACTCTAATATTACCAACAACAACAACAGAAACATCAACAATTGATAACAACAGAAAATTGTTCATTAACAATGTAAAGCAGATATTATTAATTAAAATTAAAAACAAGTATATAAATATATATATTTTGTACAAATATAATTAATGACAAACGATTTAAAAGGAAAACAACAACCAAAAACCGCAGCTGCAAAAACCAAGTACACTTATTAAATTTTAAGCAACAATACAAAAACAAAACCAACAAACAATTTAATATGCAATTACCGTAACAGTAGTTGATAAATCAAAATAAAAAACAAAAACCAAAATTGTAAAATTAAAAAAACAAAACTTCGAACTTTTTTTTACATTGGGTATTGGATTGGGGATTTTCTTTTCGAATTTAATATATACAACAGTGAATTTTTTTTTAATTGTAATGTTTTTTTATTATTTCTTGCTAAATTATTGCTAAATGAACAAAAAGAAGTTCACATTTAAATGCGGAACCAACCGTTTGATCGGAATAGGTTCAGTTGAAGGACTCAAACGAGCGAACGAACAAAACTACTGAGTGAATGAACTGAACACTCGCTGCATTCGAAGAGTAGTTCATTTCAACATATTGTTTACCATCCGATGCAAACCTACAAACAGAAAACAGAATTAAGTTTCAACACAGTGTATAATTTTTTTTTGTTTGCTCTAATTATTTTGACCACAATCAATTGTAAGTTGGAAAAAAGACATTAAAAATTGAGAACGCATAAGGAGTAATAAAAAAGCCCGTAATTAATTTAGCTAGAATAACGGAACGACGGCCATTTTCACGTTGCACGTCTATTTCTTGTTGCATGTAAAGAGAATGAAGAAAGAATACGAAATAATAAATATTGCGGAAGACAAAAAGATGCCGACCAAAACACAAAGACGCCGAAATCAGCGAAAGAAGCAAAAAGAACGCATCCTACAATTGGCAGCTGACTTGGTCGAAACGATTGAAGACGTGGAAAAAGAATACAATTTTAAAGGAAAACAGGCGACAAATTTGTTAAGTTTACATTTGATTTGTAGGCGAAAGAGACTGAATAGAAATGCAAGCAAGCGACACAACAACAGAGTTAGCTATTTCGGTCACTAAAAAAAAAATTTAACAGGCCTCTTAACTGTAAACTGCTAACTGTATAAGCAATTGATTAAATTAACAGTGAAAGAGAACAGCCACTCAAGAAGGAAAATTAAATGGGGAAATTACTGTTGGAATTCAAGAAACTGATCTGTTATGTTTACATACCCCTGTTAATAGATCAACAAATCTGTTAACATTTGAATAGGTAAAGAGATCAGACACAGACGCTGTATCATTACATTTACCAGTCAACAGTCAAACTTAAGCACTTGTCATTATTATTTTGTCTTTTTATTAATAACAATTACCTTGGTGTCGAAGCCAGCTGTTTATTATACATACATATGTTAAGTTTCCGAAATGTAAATAACTCATATAAATAACATTAGCGCTAGCATTAGCATTCCACTTACATATGTATGTTACTATATGTATGTTATATCCTACAAGTCATCCGCCACAGCACACGAAGTGTAATTTAAAGTGAGAATAAAATTCTATTAAAAGTTAAAAGTGCATTTATTCCTTGCGACACCACCACTACAGACATTGGTCCTTCGAGCCGGATATCCTTCCTGACTCGCCCCAGCTAGTTCCTTGGTGAAACAAGATAAGTAATGCATTTTTATTTATGCTTCATATCCCATATATGAAAACTTTCTACATACCGACATACATACATAGCCCGCCATATTTTTTATATATTCCAATATAAATTATATGTATGTATGTTTTCTTCCAATTCGTCCAATTGTGTCCAGCATCCGCTAATAAAGTCCAAGTCCGACTATACACTCGTACAAGAAGAATCAGATGGTCAATATAAAATAAATATATTAATTTTTTATTGACATATGTGTGTATGTACTTACATGGTCCATTCCCACAGTTTCGTTCTCCATTGCAGCATATACGGCAAATACACCATATAATAATATTTAATCCTAAATATTATTCACAACTTTCTTCAATTTTCTTCTTGTTTTGCAATATATTTTCTCCTAAATATCATTGCATTTGTCATTGCCGCCTACGTTGTGACATACATACATATGTACTTACATATGACACACACATAGTGGCGTATGTATGTACATATATACAATGGTTGATTAGTCCCAACTCCACTGAACACTTAAATTACATATTGAACATTTTATCGCATGCATATTATATTATATTCTACTAACACATTTCTAAAAACATTTACGCAACTACAATATCGCCGGCAATAAGCAGCAACAAGTGATAACATATTTACATACGCACATATGTTCACATATTTTTGTGCTCCATACATACATATGTGTACACATGCATATGCCGGCAACCACAAACATTTCCACACATAAAACACAAATACATCAGCTGATCGAAAACATTAGGCGCGTTCCAAACTATTGCATGTAATACAATACTTATTCCACTCAACTATATTAAGTTAATAAGTATTATATTATCATTTTTATTCCACTCGCGCAAAATTCCAAAACGTAAACAAACGAAACTATCGATAAACGCAATCGAGATCATCAGCTGTAATCATCGCAATCAATCGATGCCTACTGTCCAATCGATTCATCGGTCACTTATCCAGTGAAAATCATCGTTTACAAAAATATAGTCGTTTCCATTGCGTTTTTCAAACTAAATAAATACAAACAAAAAACAAATATTCCTTGTTTTAAATAAAATTTATTTTCTTTGTTTAAATAAAGTAATAATCCAATTTGAACATTTTTTTTTTTTTAAATATACAATTTATTAGAAAACTGCATCCGGTTGATTCTTTGGGATTTGTTGGTTAATTGATTATCTCCTTGGCTTGTTATTATCACTCTCCTGTGTTCCAATAACAGTAAAAAAAAAAAAAAAAAAATCCAAAGTACAATAATTCATTGTGGTAGAATTCATCGCATCCCCAGCAGCCTCTCTCCATCTTTTCTATTGGCTTTTTTGGTTTCGTTTTCGGGTATCTGATACTTAGGAAAAAAAGAAAGAAGTATATTCCTTTGAAGTTTGGAGACATATTATGTCAGAAGGGTCAAAGGGGACAGATCGAACAGCTAAGGATCAGCTTACCGTCCCAACCGCTAGCACTGCGCGTCGCTCTTCTGCTTCTTCTATTCCATCGGGCACGCGAACGCCTTCTGATACAAAAGGTTCCCTCAGATCAGTCGACAAGCCGAAATCCGCTTCCACTTCTCGTCTTTCGGTTTCGCCAGCTTCAGCTTTAAGGACATCCAACACAGGATCGATAAAACCCAAGCGTGAACCCTCTGCACTCGCTTCAAAGGCAGGGTACTCTCAACGTAGTCCGGTAAAAACCAGATCCATTGGAAAAGCGTCACCTTCGGCTTCCACAATGGCGTTATCCAGCTTCATCTCCGTAATTGACAAACTTTGCCAGTTTGAGTCCCGCGTCAACGCTCCCCCGTCCGACGATGACAATATCTTCACATTTGAGGTCCGTAGAGATCGTTTACAAATCCTGTGGGATAAAGTTGAGGCGGAGTACGAAGTGTGCTCAAAAGCACTCAGCCAAGATGCGAGTAGTAACGATGTGCCAGCGATGGAGTCCAAATACGATCACTGCTACATCGTATACGAAAGGTGTATTTCCAAATTGAAAGGGCAAATCAGTCGGGCAACTGTGTCAGCCACACAAGTCGTACCAGCGCCCCTTTCCTATTCCGGGGGCTGTCGTCTCTCTCCGTGCGGCACAGAAGTGTTCCATGGAGACTATTTGCGTTGGCCCACGTTCCGTGATCTTTTTACGGCAATATATATCAACAATCCAAGGTTGACTCCAGTTGAGAAATTGTATCATCTCAACACCAAGACCGCGGGTGAAGCCAACGATATTATCGCCAAATTTCCACTGACGAATGATGGTTTCGCATCCGCGTGGAATGCGCTTAGCGAACGATACGCTAACAAGCGGCTACTTGTCACGAGCCAGCTCAAGATTCTTTTTAACCTGCCCTCTGTTAATAGCGAATCAGGTGCAGCAATAAAAGATCTTCGTAGCACCATCCAACGATGCTTAACAGCTCTTGAGCACTCCGAAATTTCCACTTCTTCCTCGTTCGCAGATTGCATTTTGGTTTTCCTGTGCACATCCAAGCTTCCCAAGCTTACTGTGTCTCTTTGGGAGCAATCCTTATCAAAGAGCTCTGGGATTCCGACTTGGAGCGATTTGGACTGCTTCCTTAATGAACGCTATCGCACCTTAGAGCAGATCGAGGATTTAAAACCTACTTCCAACTCTCAGAGCGTTTCCAATTCATCCTCCCGTAATAGCGCAGGCTCTAAGAGGTTGAATTCTTTCGAGGCAAAGGTTAGCAAGAAAAGCAAAACGTGCCACATGAAACCCGACATGTTGCTGCAGGAGGCAATTAAACGAAAGCGTGCAGCGGACTCGGAACGTGATTCCTTCAACCAGATGACGCTGTACCTGGAGGCAATTGTTTACTTTCTGCTAACCGCCGATGCCATGGAGCGTTGCAATAGCGAGGCCACCTGGACCATGTACAAGGATACACTACACCTAATTAAGTAAGTTGAATTTGAATTTATTTATATTCAGTTCTTTATTAATTTGTTATCAATTTATTTTCTAGATACATTTCCTCAAAGAATCGACCCTATCAGCAAGCAACAAATGGCAAACATGAATCGCACAATATTGTGGCAATACTCAGGTGAATAGAAATTTAATGATAATTGATTGTGTTAAATAATTTAATAAATTTTATTTGAATTTGCTTTAGTTTGCGATGCCAATCGTTGATATCCCTAAAGCTTTACAAACGGGGACGTGCCAATTGTCGCGCCATCATTGCCAGTTGCTCGGATTTCTTTAAACCTGGCAGGGGGGACATTTTAAATGGCAATACGCCATCCTCCATATCACCATCGAACTCAGTGGGCTCACAGGTCAGATTCTTTATACAAATCACAAATAAATATGCAGTAATCATTTTAATAAATTTCAATTTTTTTTTTTTAAATTAATTTAGGGCTCCGGTACGAATACGCCGCCTGGCAAAATAGTGCCTCAAGACATACACAATCAGCTGTGCAAGCAGAATGAGTATCTCACCTATGTGAACAGCTGCCATGAGCTGTGGGATCAAGCCGACAGATTAGTGCGCTCCGGCAATCATATAGGTATGTTTACAAATTCAACTAAATTTGATTTTGAACATATTTTTAAATTGTTTTTATGCATTTTGCAGACTTTATTCGCAAACTGGATCATGAGAATGGACCGTTGACGCTGCACAGCACGATGCATGAGGTTTTTCGTTATGTGCAGGCGGGTCTCAAGACTCTGCGCGATGCTGTCTCCTATCCACAGTCACAGTCACAGTAGCTGTAACTGCAACAACAACTTCAACAACTAATACAATTGAAACAGCAACAGAAACAGCAACAACAACAACAACATAATCAGCATCACCACCAAACGTGTCTAAATAAAAGTCAGGCCAAATTAGCAACTATTATTAGAATTATTTACAACAAATTTAGTTGGTTAGCTTCAAGAAACCTTTCACAGCAAACAATGATTGTTATTAAATTAATTGCTTAGTTATTTTTGATTATTATTATAATTCTACATAAACACACATGATGCACACCATTTACTTATTTTCCTTATGCTCAATTGTCAGTTTTAATTGCGTAAGTTTTAAATATTGAGTTAACATACAACAAGAGCAAAACACTATTTTACATAGTTTTTATGATTACATTTAATTATGTTTATAATAATATTATTGATTTTTAAAGTAAATTTTTAATAGGAAAGTTAAAGAGAGAAAAGCAATCACGTTTTTAGAACAAAAATTCAAGAAAATATACGTTATATATGTATATATATAATATATTTAAAATATATCGCATATATTTGCAAACATTTGTATTTTATTGTTTTATTTTGTTGAATATCATTTCTGGTGCCTCGACAACAACAACAACCGAAAACAGACAACAGACGCAACAAAAACTAATAGTGCATTAGTAGTTTTTAAACGAATTCGAAACTTAAAATGGAATTCATAAATTACACAGCAATTTAATCAATGATCAATAGACTTGCCTCCCTTTTTCCCTGAACAACAAATACATATATATACATATATACATATATACATATACACTGTACATATAGTCAACATATACATACATTCTTACATATACATATGCCAAACGAAAGGAAATGAAATGAAACGAAAATGAGAAAAACTACAAAATGGTAAACGAAGAAGCAAAAAAAGTAATATTATTGTACTTTTAGTATAAAAAACAATATGTGGTTCTGGGGAAACAAAGCATTAATTAACTTTCAAACGTGAAAAAACTACCTAACGTTTAATTCGTAGTCAAATTCTAAGTTATATATTCACCCAAAAAAAGGAAGGAAGGCAAAATTTAACTAACTTTCGGCACGCCGAATTTGAAATACTCTGGCGGTCTAAACAAAAACTTGATATTTTGTGAACACTTCTTAGATATGTGCATAAGTATCCCCGCTTATTTTTTAAAATTAAAATCAGTTGAAATATGTATGGAATAAAGTTTTCGTTTATATAATTCTTTACAAAGATATAAAGAAATTTAAATTAATTTTTAGCTGCCAGGATATTAAGGATAATAAGGAAAGAAGATAAAGAAAGCATAGAGCGCAATTTTATTGTGCAATATGAAATTAATTGTAATTATTACGAATTATATTAAATGCAGGCGTACACATACATACATGTGTACAATTATTGTTAAAAGAAATTCCATCGCTGTAAATAAAAAGGCAACTTAATCACTGCGGACGGCAGTCCGCGCTAGTGACGAAAGCAGCACGAAGGGTGCGAAGGCGCATATATACACAGGAAGAATGGAAAATTTGCTATGACTGTCCGATCAGGTCGAGTTATATACCGATCGAAATGTATTAACTTAACTTACAAATGTGCATACTAAGACTTTTAGAAACTCACCTGGTTCGTGAGATAAACAGGTGTAAGTGGGAGGGGAAAAATTTAAATTATTGGAGCTAATGGGGCCGTTGGAGCCTTTTTGATTTTTTTCAAATTTTTTATTATTCTAATCAAAAATACGCGTCGAATGACACCTTGATCATCAAAATCCGATCACTGGTTCAGAAGATAATTAATTTTGAAATTTTTGGTGCCCCTTTCAAAACGAGATGAAAAGTCAGTCTGTCTGTTTGTCTGTTTGTCTGTTTGTCTGTTTGTTTGGATCAAATCGTAAATTTAGCTTAAAAGTTTGAATGAGGACTTGTTCCCGATCAAAAATCTAGAAACGTTTGTTCTACGACTTTTTCGAAAAAAAGCTAGTTTAGCGGGAAATCGCTAAAAACCGTTAAAATTAAAACCCCTATAGCATCCAAACGATCTATGTAATGATCTATGTATTGTTGGAAAGGTATTTTGAAGGGCTTTTAGGCAAACCTTCAAACTTTTTTTCTAAAGTGCATAGGTAAAAATCAACAGGTGAAATAAAATATTTTGTCCCAGATTTTGGCGGTTTTTGAGAAAACGCTGCCTACGATTTTTTTTAATTTGCAATATGTTTGAGCTTGTAAAATTTTGCGTTTTTTGATATATCATTCATAAATTTATGTTGATTGGTTTGGAAGATATAACCTATTAACTGAATATATACGTTTTACTTTGAATTGAAATAGGACAGCAGCAGCAAAGTGTCATAGCAGCCAGAGTTTGAGAGTGCTACTAGCTTTTGCGCTTGGCATGTGTGTTTTAAGGGAACCAGTGTTGGCAGACAGTTTGTTTTAGCTTGTACAAAAAATAAACAAAGTTGATAGAATGAAATTTCAAAATTTCTGATATCTTTTTCAAAAATTTCTGATATCTTATAAAAAAAACCTCTTTACGAGGTAAAAGTCTAGTGACGAAAACAGTTATATGCCCCAAAATTTCTGATATCCAATTTTGTGACGAATAATATTAAGTTTGACATAAAAATTATTTTAAAAAAAATTTTTGCATTCGGCACTGCGCAAAACATTGAGTTTTATTTGGTATGAAGAATTGAGACATTTTGGCGCAATGTGCCGAGTGCCAAAATTTTTTTTAAAATAATTTTTATGTCAAACTTAATATTATTCGTCACAAAATTGGATATCAGAAATTTTGAGGCATATAACTGTTTTCGTCGCTAGACTTTCACCTCGTAAAGAGGTTTTTTTTATAAGATATACACACACACACACACACCGTACATATACATATGTAGAATATCGATAATTATATACATAAATATATATAAATATATATATTTTTATATATAAAATAAAAAAAAAAAACTTTAAATTATAGTTAAATTTTTTCAAACGACAGAAACAATAAGCTTCAATCTTGCAATAAATAAAAAATATTTAAAACAAAAATAAACCAACAACAAAAACAACAAGAACAACAACAAAAGGAAACGAAAAATGCGCCTAGACGATTTAATGGAAGGAGGGGATGAAGAAGTATAGTTAATAATATTATATTTTGTTAAGCGTTATTGTAGTGCAAAATAAAAGAAAAACAAACGAACATTAAAAAAAAACAACAAATGAATTAAGTTTTAAGCTGGATACTCTAATATTACCAACAACAACAACAGAAACATCAACAATTGATAACAACAGAAAATTGTTCATTAACAATGTAAAGCATATATTATTAATTAAAATTAAAAACAAGTATATAAATATATGTATTTTGTACAAATATAATTAATGACAAACGATTTAAAAGGAAAACAACAACCAAAAACCGCAGCTGCAAAAACCAAGTACACTTATTAAATTTTAAGCAACAATACAAAAACAAAACCAACAAACAATTTAATATGCAATTACCGTAACAGTAGTTGATAAATCAAAATAAAAAACAAAAACCAAAATTGTAAAATTAAAAAAACAAAACTTCGAACTTTTTTTTACATTGGGTATTGGATTGGGGATTTTCTTTTCGAATTTAATATATACAACAGTGCATTTTTTTTAATTGTAATGTTTTTTTATTATTTCTTGCTAAATTATTGCTAAATGAACAAAAAGAAGTTCACATTTAAATGCGGAACCAACCGTTTGATCGGAATAGGTTCAGTTGAAGGACTCAAACGAGCGAACGAACAAAACTACTGAGTGAATGAACTGAACACTCGCTGCATTCGAAGAGTAGTTCATTTCAACATATTGTTGATGCAACCCTACAAACAGAAAACAGAATTAAGTTTCAACACAGTGTATAATTTTTTTTTGTTTGCTCTAATTATTTTGACCACAATCAAATGTAAGTTGGAAAAAAGACATAAAAAATTGAGAACGCATAAGGAGTAATAAAAAAGCCCGTAATTAATTTAGCTAGAATAACGGAACGACGGCCATTTTCACGTTGCACGTTTATTTCTTGTTGCATGTAAAGAGAATGAAGAAAGAATACGAAATAATAAATATTGCGGAAGACAAAAAGATGCCGACCAAAACACAAAGACGCCGAAATCAGCGAAAGAAGCAAAAAGAACGCATCCTACAATTGGCAGCTGACTTGGTCGAAACGATTGAAGACGTGGAAAAAGAATACAATTTTAAAGGAAAACAGGCGACAAATTTGTTAAGTTTACATTTGATTTGTAGGCGAAAGAGACTGAATAGAAATGCAAGCAAGCGACACAACAACAGAGTTAGCTATTTCGGTCACTAAAAAAAAAATTTAACAGGCCTCTTAACTGTAAACTGCTAACTGTATAAGCAATTGATTAAATTAACAGTGAAAGAGAACAGCCACTCAAGAAGCAAAATTAAATGGGGAAATTACTGTTGGAATTCAAGAAACTGATCTGTTATGTTTACATACCCCTGTTAATAGATCAACAAATCTGTTAACATTTGAATAGGTAAAGAGATCAGACACAGACGCTGTTATCATTACATTTACCAGTCAACAGTCAAACTTAAGCACTTGTCATTATTATTTTGTCTTTTTATTAATAACAATTACCTTGGATTGCCACAGGAAAACCGACATGTTTCTGCTGGAGGCAACTAAACGAAAGCGTGCAGCGGACTCGGAACGTGATTCCTTCAACCAGATGACGCTGTACCTGGAGGCAATTGTTTACTTTCTGCTAACCGCCGATGAAATGGAGCGTTGCAATAGCGAGGGCACCTGGATCATGTACAAGGATACACTACACCTAATTAAGTAAGTTGAATTTGAATTTATTTATATTCAGTTCTTTATTAATTTGTTGTCAATTTATTTTCTAGATACATTTCCTCAAAGAATCGACCCTATCAGCAAGCAACAAATGGCAAACATGAATCGCACAATATTGTGGCAATACTCAGGTGAATAGAAATTTAATGATAATTGATTGTGTTAAATAATTTAATAAATTTTATTTGAATTTGCTTTAGTTTGCGATGCCAATCGTTGATATCCCTAAAGCTTTACAAACGGGGACGTGCCAATTGTCGCGCCATCATTGCCAGTTGCTCGGATTTCTTTCGATCTGGCAGGGGGGACATTTTAAATGGCAATACGCCATCCTCCATATCACCATCGAACTCAGTGGGCTCACAGGTCAGATTCCTTATACAAATCACAAATAAATATGCAGTAATCATTTTAATAAATTTCCATTTTTTTTTTTAATTAATTTAGGGCTCCGGTTCGAATACGCCGCCTGGCAAAATAGTGCCTCAAGACATACACAATCAGCTGTGCAAGCAGAATGAGTATCTCACCTATGTGGACAGCTGCCATGAGCTGTGGGATCAAGCCGACAGATTAGTGCGCTCCGGCAATCATATAGGTATGTTTACAAATTCAACTAAATTTGATTTTGAACATATTTTTAAATTGTTTTTATGCATTTTGCAGACTTTTTTCGCAAACTGGATCATGAGAATGGACCGTTGACGCTGCACAGCACGATGCATGAGGTGTTTCGTTATGTGCAGGCGGGTCTCAAGACTCTGCGCGATGCTGTCTCCTATCCACAGTCACAGTCACAGTAGCTGTAACTGCAACAACGACTTCAACAACTAATACAATTGAAACAGCAAAAGAAACAGCAACAACAACAACAACATAATCAGCATCACCACCAAACGTGTCTAAATAAAAGTCAGGCCAAATTAGCAACTATTATTAGAATTATTTACAACAAATTTAGTTGGTTAGCTTCAAGAACCCTTTCACAGCAAACAATGATTGTTATTAAATTAATTGCTTAGTTATTTTTGATTATTATTATTATAATTCTACATAAACACATATGATGCACACCATTTACTTATTTTCCTTATGCTCAATTGTCAGTTTTAATTGAGTAAGTTTTAAATATTGAGTTAACATACAACAAGAGCAAAACACTATTTTACATAGTTTTTATGATTACATTTAATTATGTTTATAATAATATTATTGATTTTTAAAGTAAATTTTTAATAGGAAAGTTAAAGAGAGAAAAGCAATCACGTTTTTAGAACAAAAATTCAAGAAAATATACATTATATATGTATATATATAATATATTTAAAATATATCGCATATATTTGCAAACATTTGTATTTTATTGTTTTATTTTGTTGAATATCATTTCTGGTGCCTCGACAACAACAACAACTGAAAACAGACAACAGACGCAACAAAAACTAATAGTGCATTAGTAGTTTTTAAACGAATTCGAAACTTAAAATGGAATTCATAAATTACACAGCAATTTAATCAATGATCAATAGACTTGCCTCCCTTTTTCCCTGAACAACAAATACATATATATACATATACACTGTACATATAGTCAACATATACATACATATTTACATATACATATGCATATATACGTATATTTTTAATATGCCAAAAAAGCAAAGCAAAAAATCAAGTTATAGTCCTTAAGCAACAAAGCGAAATTCGTAACAAAAATCAATGAAAATCAATGAAAAATAAACGAAATGCAATAAACTAATATTTAAGTCCGTTGAATTCACGCAACAAAATGGGCAGCACTGTTGTGCCGACCGAAATTGGCAGCACTGTTTTTGGCGTTTGCAAAGTGAAACTCAAAAATCAAAGCGAAACGAAAGGAAATGAAATGAAACGAAAATGAGAAAAACTACAAAATGGTAAACGAAGAAGCAAAAAAAGTAATATTATTGTACTTTTAGTATAAAAAACAATATGTGGTTCTGGGGAAACAAAGCATTAATTAACTTTCAAACGTGAAAAAAACTACCTAACGTTTAATTCGTAGTCAAATTCTAAGTTATATATTCACACAAAAAAAGGAAGGAAGGTAAAATTTAACTAAGTTTCGGCACGCCGAATTTGAAATACTCTGGCGGTCTAAACAAAAACTTGATATTTTTTGAACAGTTCTTAGATATGTGCCGAAGTATCCCCGCTTATTTTCTAAAATTAAAATCAGTTGAAATATGTATGGAATAAAGTTTTTGTTAATATAATTCTTTACAAAGATATAAAGCATTTTAAATTAATTTTTAGCTGCCAGGATATTAAGGATAATAAGGAAAGAAAGCATAGAGCGCAATTTTATTGTGCAATATGAAATTAATTGTAATTATTACGAATTATATTAAATGCAGGCGTACATATACTTGTGTACAATTATTGTTAAAAGAAATTCCATCGCTGTAAATAAAAAGGCAACTTAATATACACACACACACACACCGTACATATACATATGTAGAATATCGATAATTATATACATAAATATATATAAATATATATATTTTTATATATATACAAAATAAAAAAAGAAAAACTTTAAATTATAGTTAAATTTTTTCAAACGACAGCAACAACAAGCTTCAATCTTGCAATAAATAAAAAATATTTAAAACAAAAATAAACCAACAACAAAAACAACAAGAACAACAACAAAAGGAAACGAAAAATGCGCCTAGACGATTTAATGGAAGGAGGGGATGAAGAAGTATAGTTAATAATATTATATTTTGTTAAGCGTTATTGTAGTGCAAAATAAAAGAAAAACAAACGAACATTAAAAAAAAACAACAAATGAATTAAGTTTTAAGCTGGATACTCTAATATTACCAACAACAACAACAGAAACATCAACAATTGATAACAACAGAAAATTGTTCATTAACAATGTAAAGCATATATTATTAATTAAAATTAAAAACAAGTATATAAATATATGTATTTTGTACAAATATAATTAATGACAAACGATTTAAAAGGAAAACAACAACCAAAAACCGCAGCTGCAAAAACCAAGTACACTTATTAAATTTTAAGCAACAATACAAAAACAAAACCAACAAACAATTTAATATGCAATTACCGTAACAGTAGTTGATAAATCAAAATAAAAAACAAAAACCAAAATTGTAAAATTAAAAAAACAAAACTTCGAACTTTTTTTTACATTGGGTATTGGATTGGGGATTTTCTTTTCGAATTTAATATATACAACAGTGCATTTTTTTTAATTGTAATGTTTTTTTATTATTTCTTGCTAAATTATTGCTAAATGAACAAAAAGAAGTTCACATTTAAATGCGGAACCAACCGTTTGATCGGAATAGGTTCAGTTGAAGGACTCAAACGAGCGAACGAACAAAACTACTGAGTGAATGAACTGAACACTCGCTGCATTCGAAGAGTAGTTCATTTCAACATATTGTTGATGCAACCCTACAAACAGAAAACAGAATTAAGTTTCAACACAGTGTATAATTTTTTTTTGTTTGCTCTAATTATTTTGACCACAATCAAATGTAAGTTGGAAAAAAGACATAAAAAATTGAGAACGCATAAGGAGTAATAAAAAAGCCCGTAATTAATTTAGCTAGAATAACGGAACGACGGCCATTTTCACGTTGCACGTTTATTTCTTGTTGCATGTAAAGAGAATGAAGAAAGAATACGAAATAATAAATATTGCGGAAGACAAAAAGATGCCGACCAAAACACAAAGACGCCGAAATCAGCGAAAGAAGCAAAAAGAACGCATCCTTCAATTGGCAGCTGACTTGGTCGAAACGGTTGAAGACGTGGCAAAAGAATACAATTTTAAAGGAAAACAGGCGACAAATTTGTTAAGTTTACATTTGATTTGTAGGCGAAAGAGACTGAATAGAAATGCAAGCAAGCGGCACAACAACAGAGTTAGCTATTTCGGTCACTAAAAAAAAAATTTAACAGGCCTCTTAACTGTAAACTGCTAACTGTATAAGCAATTGATTAAATTAACAGTGAAAGAGAACAGCCACTCAAGAAGCAAAATTAAATGGGGAAATTACTGTTGGAATTCAAGAAACTGATCTGTTATGTTTACATACCCCTGTTAATAGATCAACAAATCTGTTAACATTTGAATAGGTAAAGAGATCAGACACAGACGCTGTTATCATTACATTTACCAGTCAACAGTCAAACTTAAGCACTTGTCATTATTATTTTGTCTTTTTATTAATAACAATTACCTTGGATTGCCACAGGAAAACCGACATGTTTCTGCTGGAGGCAACTAAACGAAAGCGTGCAGCGGACTCGGAACGTGATTCCTTCAACCAGATGACGCTGTACCTGGAGGCAATTGTTTACTTTCTGCTAACCGCCGATGAAATGGAGCGTTGCAATAGCGAGGGCACCTGGATCATGTACAAGGATACACTACACCTAATTAAGTAAGTTGAATTTGAATTTATTTATATTCAGTTCTTTATTAATTTGTTGTCAATTTATTTTCTAGATACATTTCCTCAAAGAATCGACCCTATCAGCAAGCAACAAATGGCAAACATGAATCGCACAATATTGTGGCAATACTCAGGTGAATAGAAATTTAATGATAATTGATTGTGTTAAATAATTTAATAAATTTTATTTGAATTTGCTTTAGTTTGCGATGCCAATCGTTGATATCCCTAAAGCTTTACAAACGGGGACGTGCCAATTGTCGCGCCATCATTGCCAGTTGCTCGGATTTCTTTCGATCTGGCAGGGGGGACATTTTAAATGGCAATACGCCATCCTCCATATCACCATCGAACTCAGTGGGCTCACAGGTCAGATTCCTTATACAAATCACAAATAAATATGCAGTAATCATTTTAATAAATTTCCATTTTTTTTTTAATTAATTTAGGGCTCCGGTTCGAATACGCCGCCTGGCAAAATAGTGCCTCAAGACATACACAATCAGCTGTGCAAGCAGAATGAGTATCTCACCTATGTGGACAGCTGCCATGAGCTGTGGGATCAAGCCGACAGATTAGTGCGCTCCGGCAATCATATAGGTATGTTTACAAATTCAACTAAATTTGATTTTGAACATATTTTTAAATTGTTTTTATGCATTTTGCAGACTTTTTTCGCAAACTGGATCATGAGAATGGACCGTTGACGCTGCACAGCACGATGCATGAGGTGTTTCGTTATGTGCAGGCGGGTCTCAAGACTCTGCGCGATGCTGTCTCCTATCCACAGTCACAGTCACAGTCACAGTAGCTGTAACTGCAACAACGACTTCAACAACTAATACAATTGAAACAGCAAAAGAAACAGCAACAACAACAACAACATAATCAGCATCACCACCAAACGTGTCTAAATAAAAGTCAGGCCAAATTAGCAACTATTATTAGAATTATTTACAACAAATTTAGTTGGTTAGCTTCAAGAACCCTTTCACAGCAAACAATGATTGTTATTAAATTAATTGCTTAGTTATTTTTGATTATTATTATTATAATTCTACATAAACACATATGATGCACACCATTTACTTATTTTCCTTATGCTCAATTGTCAGTTTTAATTGAGTAAGTTTTAAATATTGAGTTAACATACAACAAGAGCAAAACACTATTTTACATAGTTTTTATGATTACATTTAATTATGTTTATAATAATATTATTGATTTTTAAAGTAAATTTTTAATAGGAAAGTTAAAGAGAGAAAAGCAATCACGTTTTTAGAACAAAAATTCAAGAAAATATACATTATATATGTATATATATAATATATTTAAAATATATCGCATATATTTGCAAACATTTGTATTTTATTGTTTTATTTTGTTGAATATCATTTCTGGTGCCTCGACAACAACAACAACTGAAAACAGACAACAGACGCAACAAAAACTAATAGTGCATTAGTAGTTTTTAAACGAATTCGAAACTTAAAATGGAATTCATAAATTACACAGCAATTTAATCAATGATCAATAGACTTGCCTCCCTTTTTCCCTGAACAACAAATACATATATATACATATACACTGTACATATAGTCAACATATACATACATATTTACATATACATATGCATATATACGTATATTTTTAATATGCCAAAAAAGCAAAGCAAAAAATCAAGTTATAGTCCTTAAGCAACAAAGCGAAATTCGTAACAAAAATCAATGAAAATCAATGAAAAATAAACGAAATGCAATAAACTAATATTTAAGTCCGTTGAATTCACGCAACAAAATGGGCAGCACTGTTGTGCCGACCGAAATTGGCAGCACTGTTTTTGGCGTTTGCAAAGTGAAACTCAAAAATCAAAGCGAAACGAAAGGAAATGAAATGAAACGAAAATGAGAAAAACTACAAAATGGTAAACGAAGAAGCAAAAAAAGTAATATTATTGTACTTTTAGTATAAAAAACAATATGTGGTTCTGGGGAAACAAAGCATTAATTAACTTTCAAACGTGAAAAAAACTACCTAACGTTTAATTCGTAGTCAAATTCTAAGTTATATATTCACACAAAAAAAGGAAGGAAGGTAAAATTTAACTAAGTTTCGGCACGCCGAATTTGAAATACTCTGGCGGTCTAAACAAAAACTTGATATTTTTTGAACAGTTCTTAGATATGTGCCGAAGTATCCCCGCTTATTTTCTAAAATTAAAATCAGTTGAAATATGTATGGAATAAAGTTTTTGTTAATATAATTCTTTACAAAGATATAAAGCATTTTAAATTAATTTTTAGCTGCCAGGATATTAAGGATAATAAGGAAAGAAAGCATAGAGCGCAATTTTATTGTGCAATATGAAATTAATTGTAATTATTACGAATTATATTAAATGCAGGCGTACATATACTTGTGTACAATTATTGTTAAAAGAAATTCCATCGCTGTAAATAAAAAGGCAACTTAATATACACACACACACACACCGTACATATACATATGTAGAATATCGATAATTATATACATAAATATATATAAATATATATATTTTTATATATATACAAAATAAAAAAAGAAAAACTTTAAATTATAGTTAAATTTTTTCAAACGACAGCAACAACAAGCTTCAATCTTGCAATAAATAAAAAATATTTAAAACAAAAATAAACCAACAACAAAAACAACAAGAACAACAACAAAAGGAAACGAAAAATGCGCCTAGACGATTTAATGGAAGGAGGGGATGAAGAAGTATAGTTAATAATATTATATTTTGTTAAGCGTTATTGTAGTGCAAAATAAAAGCAAAACAAACGAACATTAAAAAAAACAACAAATGAATTAAGTTTTAAGCTGGATACTCTAATATTACCAACAACAACAACAGAAACATCAACAATTGATAACAACAGAAAATTGTTCATTAACAATGTAAAGCAGATATTATTAATTAAAATTAAAAACAAGTATATAAATATATATATTTTGTACAAATATAATTAATGACAAACGATTTAAAAGGAAAACAACAACCAAAAACCGCAGCTGCAAAAACCAAGTACACTTATTAAATTTTAAGCAACAATACAAAAACAAAACCAACAAACAATTTAATATGCAATTACCGTAACAGTAGTTGATAAATCAAAATAAAAAACAAAAACCAAAATTGTAAAATTAAAAAAACAAAACTTCGAACTTTTTTTACATTGGGTATTGGATTGGGGATTTTCTTTTCGAATTTAATATATCCAACAGTGAATTTTTTTTAATTGTAATGTTTTTTTATTATTTCTTGCTAAACTATTGCTAAATGAACAAAAAGAAGTTCACATTTAAATGCGGAACCAACCGTTTGATCGGAATAGGTTCAGTTGAAGGACTCAAACTAGAAGTGGAGAACTATCGATAGTCGGCACCATCGATAGTCAGCGATATTATTCTTCAAACCATCGATAACTATCGATAGTTTGTTAAATTACAAATTTTTATATAAAACTTCAACTAAAATTTAAAATTGGTATGATTTTGGTATTATAAATCGAAAAATAAATAAAATTAGTTATTAACAATAACGTTTCACTATAAGCTATGGTAATAGCCAAAGTTCCGCGATCTAAATCTTTTTTGTCCAGCTACAACTACATGCGCTTGGACTCGACTAAAGTGGAGAGCACACACAAATATATATTTAAACATTAAAATTTGTATAAGGTTTAGTTTCGTTACGTTCTTCTTATCCATGTCATAAAAATATATAATTATTAAACACAAAACTAAATTGCAGATGCCAAATGCGAGCCTTTCTGTGACGAGTTGAGCGTCGTAAAAAACTATCGACTACTATCGATAGTGCACGTCTGCTATCGATGGCGGCTAGAGGTGGAGAACTATCGATGGCACTATCGGCACTATCGATGGTCAAGCACTATCGAGGCGCCATCGATAGCAGACGTGCACTATCGATGGTGGTCGATAGTTTTTTATAACGCTCAACTCGTCACAGAAAGGCTCTCCTTTGGCATCTGCATTTAAGTTTTGTGTTTCATAAATATATATTTTCATGAAATGGAAAAAAAGAACGAAACGGAACTAAAATTAATAAAAATTTTTATGTTTTAATATTTATTTATGTGTGCCCGCAATTTCAGTCAGGTCCGAGCGCTTGATCAGTGGGGCTAAACAAAAAGTTTTAGATCGTGGAACTTTAACTATTAAAATAGCTAATAGCGAAACATTATTGTTGATAACGATTTATATTTATTTTTACTTTTATATTACCTAAATTAATGCAATTTCAAATTTTTGTTGGAATTTTGTATACAAATTTATAATTTATTACACTATCGAAAACTATCGATAGTTATCGATGGTTTGAAAAATAATATCGTTGACTATCGATGGTGCCGACTATCGATAGTTCTCCACCTCTAATGGCGGCTTGAGAGTGCTTGACCATCGATAGTGCCGATAGTGCCATCGATAGTTCTCCACCTCTAACTCAAACGAGCGAACGAACAAAACTACTGAGTGAATGGACTGAACACTCGCTGCATTCGAAGAGTAGTTCATTTCAACATATTGTTTACCATCCGATGCAACCCTACAAACAGAAAACAGAATTAAGTTTCAACACAGTGTATAATTTTTTTTTGTTTGCTCTAATTATTTTGACCACAATCAATTGTAAGTTGGAAAAAAGACATAAAAAATTGAGAACGCATAAGGAGTAATAAAAAAGCCCGTAATTAATTTAGCTAGAATAACGGAACGACGGCCATTTTCACGTTGCACGTTTATTTCTTGTTGCATGTAAAGAGAATGAAGAAAGAATACGAAATAATAAATATTGCGGAAGACAAAAAGATGCCGACCAAAACACAAAGACGCCGAAATCAGCGAAAGAAGCAAAAAGAACGCATCCTTCAATTGGCAGCTGACTTGGTCGAAACGGTTGAAGACGTGGCAAAAGAATACAATTTTAAAGGAAAACAGGCGACAAATTTGTTAAGTTTACATTTGATTTGTAGGCGAAAGAGACTGAATAGAAATGCAAGCAAGCGGCACAACAACAGAGTTAGCTATTTCGGTCACTAAAAAAAAAATTTAACAGGCCTCTTAACTGTAAACTGCTAACTGTATAAGCAATTGATTAAATTAACAGTGAAAGAGAAAAGCCACTCAAGAAGGAAAATTAAATGGGGAAATTACTGTTGGAATTCAAGAAACTGATCTGTTATGTTTACATACCCCTGTTAATAGATCAACAAATCTGTTAACATTTGAATAGGTAAAGAGATCAGACACAGACGCTGTTATCATTACATTTACCAGTCAACAGTCAAACTTAAGCACTTGTCATTATTATTTTGTCTTTTTATTAATAACAATTACCTTGGATTGCCACAGGAAAACCGACATGTTTCTGCTGGAGGCAATTAGACGAAAGCGTGCAGCGGACTCGGAACGTGATTCCTTCAACCAGATGACGCTGTACCTGGAGGCAATTGTTTACTTTCTGCTAACCGCCGATGAAATGGAGCGTTGCAATAGCGAGGCCACCTGGACCATGTACAAGGATACACTACACCTAATTAAGTAAGTTGAATTTGAATTTATTTATATTCAGTTCTTTATTAATTTGTTGTCAATTTATTTTCTAGATACATTTCCTCAAAGAATCGACCCTATCAGCAAGCAACAAATGGCAAACATGAATCGCACAATATTGTGGCAATACTCAGGTGAATAGAAATTTAATGATAATTGATTGTGTTAAATAATTTAATAAATTTTATTTGAATTTGCTTTAGTTTGCGATGCCAATCGTTGATATCCCTAAAGCTTTACAAACGGGGACGTGCCAATTGTCGCGCTATCATTGCCAGTTGCTCGGATTTCTTTCGATCTGGCAGGGGGGACATTTTAAATGGCAATACGCCATCCTCCATATCACCATCGAACTCAGTGGGCTCACAGGTCAGATTCTTTATACAAATCACAAATAAATATGCAGTAATCATTTTAATAAATTTCCATTTTTTTTTTTAATTAATTTAGGGCTCCGGTTCGAATACGCCGCCTGGCAAAATAGTGCCTCAAGACATACACAATCAGCTGTGCAAGCAGAATGAGTATCTCACCTATGTGAACAGCTGCCATGAGCTGTGGGATCAAGCCGACAGATTAGTGCGCTCCGGCAATCATATAGGTATGTTTACAAATTCAACTAAATTTGATTTTGAACATATTTTTAAATTGTTTTTATGCATTTTGCAGACTTTTTTCGCAAACTGGATCATGAGAATGGACCGTTGACGCTGCACAGCACGATGCATGAGGTGTTTCGTTATGTGCAGGCGGGTCTCAAGACTCTGCGCGATGCTGTCTCCTATCCACAGTCACAGTCACAGTCACAGTAGCTGTAACTGCAACAACGACTTCAACAACTAATACAATTGAAACAGCAAAAGAAACAGCAACAACAACAACAACATAATCAGCATCACCACCAAACGTGTCTAAATAAAAGTCAGGCCAAATTAGCAACTATTATTAGAATTATTTACAACAAATTTAGTTGGTTAGCTTCAAGAACCCTTTCACAGCAAACAATGATTGTTATTAAATTAATTGCTTAGTTATTTTTGATTATTATTATTATAATTCTACATAAACACATATGATGCACACCATTTACTTATTTTCCTTATGCTCAATTGTCAGTTTTAATTGAGTAAGTTTTAAATATTGAGTTAACATACAACAAGAGCAAAACACTATTTTACATAGTTTTTATGATTACATTTAATTATGTTTATAATAATATTATTGATTTTTAAAGTAAATTTTTAATAGGAAAGTTAAAGAGAGAAAAGCAATCACGTTTTTAGAACAAAAATTCAAGAAAATATACATTATATATGTATATATATAATATATTTAAAATATATCGCATATATTTGCAAACATTTGTATTTTATTGTTTTATTTTGTTGAATATCATTTCTGGTGCCTCGACAACAACAACAACTGAAAACAGACAACAGACGCAACAAAAACTAATAGTGCATTAGTAGTTTTTAAACGAATTCGAAACTTAAAATGGAATTCATAAATTACACAGCAATTTAATCAATGATCAATAGACTTGCCTCCCTTTTTCCCTGAACAACAAATACATATATATACATATACACTGTACATATAGTCAACATATACATACATACTTACATATACATATGCATATACGTATATTTTTAATATGCCAAAAAAGCAAAGCGAAAAATCAAGATATAGTCCTTAAGCAACAAAGCGAAATTCGTAACAAAAATCAATGAAAAATAAACGAAATGCAATAAACTAATATTTAAGTCCGTTGCATTCACGCAACAAAATGGGCAGCACTGTTGTGCAGACCGAAATTGGCAGCACTGTTTTTGGCGTTTGCAAAGTGAAACTCAAAAATCAAAGCGAAACGAAAGGAAACGAAAATGAGAAAAACTACAAAATGGTAAACGAAGAATCAAAAAAAGTAATATTATTGTACTTTTAGTATAAAAAACAATATGTGGTTCTGGGGAAACAAAGCATTAATTAACTTTCAAACGTGAAAAAAACTACCTAACGTTTAATTCGTAGTCAAATTCTAAGTTATATATTCACACAAAAAAAGGAAGGAAGGTAAAATTTAACTAAGTTTCGGCACGCCGAATTTGAAATACTCTGGCGGTCTAAACAAAAACTTGATATTTTGTGAACAGTTCTTAGATATGTGCAGAAGTATCCCCGCTTATTTTTTAAAATTAAAATCAGTTGAAATATGTAAGGAATAAACTTTTGTTAATATAATTCTTTACAAAGATATAAAGCATTTTAAATTAATTTTTAGCTGCCAGGATATTAAGGATAATAAGGAAAGAAAGCATAGAGCGCAATTTTATTGTGCAATATGAAATTAATTGTAATTATTACGAATTATATTAAATGCAGGCGTACATATACTTGTGTACAATTATTGTTAAAAGAAATTCCATCGCTGTAAATAAAAAGGCAACTTAATATACACACACACACACACCGTACATACACATATGTAGAATATCGATAATTATATACATAAATATATATAAATATATATATTTTTATATATATACAAAATAAAAAAGAAAAACTTTAAATTATAGTTAAATTTTTTCAAACGACAGAAACAACAAGCTTCAATCTTGCAATAAATAAAAAATATTTAAAACAAAAATAAACCAACAACAAAAACAACAAGAACAACAACAAAAGGAAACGAAAAATGCGCCTAGACGATTTAATGGAAGGAGGGGATGAAGAAGTATAGTTAATAATATTATATTTTGTTAAGCGTTATTGTAGTGCAAAATAAAAGCAAAACAAACGAACATTAAAAAACAACAAATGAATTAAGTTTTAAGCTGGATACTCTAATATTACCAACAACAACAACAACAGAAACATCAACAATTGATAACAACAGAAAATTGTTCATTAACAATGTAAAGCATATATTATTAATTAAAATTAAAAACAAGTATATAAATATATATATTTTGTACAAATATAATTAATGACAAACGATTTAAAAGGAAAACAACAACAAAAAACCGCAGCTGCAAAAACCAAGTACACTTATTAAAGTTTAAGCAACAAAACAAAACCAACAAACAATTTAATATGCAATTACCGTAACAGTAGTTGATAAATCAAAATAAAAAACAAAAACCAAAATTGTAAAATTAAAAAAACAAAATTGCGAACTTTTATTTACATTGGGCTTTGGAATGGGGATTTTCTTTTTGAATGTAATATATACAACAGCAATTTTTGTTTAATTTTAATGGTTTTTCATTACTTCTTGTTAAATTATTGCTAAATGAACATTTAAATGCGGAACCAGCCGTTTGATCGGAATAGGTTCAGTTGAAGGACTCAAACGAGCGAACGAAATGAACGAACCAAACAACTGAGTGAATGAACTGAACACTCGCTGCATTCGAAGAGTAGTTCAATTGAACATATTGTTTACAATTTGATGCAACGCTGCAAACACAAAACTGCGCGGCAGAATTAAGTTTCAACACCGTGTATAATTTTTTTTTGTTTTTTTTTTGTTTGCTGTATTATATATATTATATTATATTTTGCGTTAGAAAAAAGACATAAAAAAAGTGAGAACGCATATAGGATAGTAATAAAAAAGCCCTCAATTAATTTAGCTAGAATAACGGAACGACGGCCATTTTCACGTTGCACGTTTATTTCTTGTTGCATGTAAAGAGAATGAAGCAAGAATACGAAATAAAAAATATTGTGGCAGACAAAAAGATGCCGACGAAAACACAAAGACGCCGAAATCAGCGAAAGAAGCAAAAAGAACGCATCCTTCAATTGGCAGCTGACTTGGTCGAAACGGTCGAAGACGTGGCAAAAGCTGCAAAGAAGAGCGCAAAGCGCAAGAAGCGCCGCGATCAACGAAAACGCGCCAAGGTCGAAAAACATGTGCATGCAACAACTAGCAAGAGTGAGAGAGAGAGCTCAAGTGAGACACAGGACTCGGAACTATTGACTCTGGATGAATTAGCAGTGGAGGAGGATGAGTATAAATATCACAGCTCTCAATGGGCCTTCGATGGGCAGTGGTCAGCCGATGAAGGCGTCGCGATGCCAGCACAAAATATTGGCCCATGGATGCAGCCTCCTCCTTCACTTAGTCTGCGACATGAGACCCACAAACATGCCTATTACATGAACGACAGCAACAATAACAATACATACTACGGGCAACAACAAGAACAACACTGTGAGCTTCATTTCTTTCAAAACTGTTGGGAAGAACCAAATTCATGCGCTGTGCAGGCGACATTTGAATTTCAGCAACAGTGCTATCAAGCACTGTGGTACAAGCAAGAGTAAGGTAAGTCTCTCTTCGCGCTCTCTTAAAAAGTGCAGTCTCTTGGTGTTTACAGTTTTACAAGCCAAGTTTTGTAAGCACTGTAGTATTCTTGTGCAAGTTATTTGTCTGATGTTTAATGTGATTAAAAAGCTTTTAAACGCTAGTTAATAACGGCAATTTATGAAGAAACTTAAACTGCAAATTATATTTGTAATTGTTGGTTATTTACACAGTTTGATAATCACAGTAACAGTTATTACTAATCCTTGACTGTTGTATTTTTAAATACTTACATAGTAATCTTAAAGTAAATTTTTTTGAATTTGAATAATTAAATAAACAAAAGGGCAAGTTTTTAAAATATACATAAAGTTTTTATATGGTCAAAACAATTATTTGACTAACTGTACATATTTGCAGATGTATGTAGTATGTATTCAATGTAAACACTTGCTGCTTGCGCTACATAGAACAATAACAACAGCAACAAAACAATGCATATTGCTTTGGGGAAGAAGTACAGAGAGAGAGAGAGTGTGTGTGTGTGAGTGTGTGGGTGGGTTTGCGTGTATGGGAGCAACTTCCTCTGCATAGAGTTCAATGGTCTTTTGACACAAATGATGTCAAGTTGAGCTTCTTGGCTGCTTTGGCTGGTGCATTCGCATTCGGTCGGTCTGGGCGCTTGTTCGGCTTTCGGCTCACGCCACGAGTCAGCTGTGTGCATGTGTGTGTTTGTGTGTGTGTACGTTTGCAAATCCTTTGTGTCTATGTATGTGTGTGCGTCGGCTTAACTGTTTGTTTGGGTGCCTTTTTGGCTGTTGGCCCAACGATGCTTCGCTGCCGATATGCGACCGGCATTCTCTCGCGCTCTCCAGCTCTCTCTCTCTCTCTTCGGCGCTCTCAATCAAGCAGAGAACCTACCGCAATTTGTTTCGTATTCATCGTCGTCATCGTAATCGTCATTGCTGCATTTCCTTGTTTATGTTTTGTATTCAAATGTAGGGTATTCGGCTAAGTGCTGGAGAGTGAGCGAGGATTCAATTGAGAGAGAGAGAGCTTGCAGTACCGTTGGATTGTCAACGGACTGTTGCAGCCTTTGCACTGCTATTGGTGCTGCTGTACCTGCACATATGACGCTGCATACTTTTGTTATTGTTGTGTCGCTTCATCTTCCGCTTTTACTCAATTACTGGAATCAAACTTTGCTTTGCTTTTACAGTGGTTCAAAGTAATTACGTTAATTAAATACTTTTAATTATTTTTTGGTATACAAATTAAGGATTAGAGAACTTGTCCGAAATTTATTGATATGATTGCTAATCATTTTTAAATGAGCATTTTTTTAAGATCTGTCTGTAGGTCTAGTAAAAGACAAGATCTGTAAAATTGGTTTTGTGAACAGAAACCATACCGATTTTTTAAAACCGAAACATACAAAAACCGGTTCACCGTTACGAAACCTTTATTCAAACGCGAACATAACCGAAACCGTAACTGAAACCGATATTCGTTTCGGTTTTAATCCCTGGTTAAAACCAAATGATTTCAAGAAAAAGTATAAACACAGCTAACGCCGGGAACCACTGTATACGCGAAAGCAAAAACTACGCAGTTTTGCTTCAGCTTTCGCCTCATTCGCTCTCCCAGAAGCACTCAACTGTACGACCCAATGGGGAGAGAGTAGCTGCAGCAGTAAACTGGGCTTTCGGCGTCGACTTCAGCGGCGTCAGCAGCGACGTCAACGCAGTCGTCGTCGTCCTGGCTGCATTTATCCTGGCGGCAATTGAACACTTTAATCATTTAGTTCTTGCACTCTCCGGCAGCAAGTTGTGTTTTTTGATTATCGTCGTATCGTCGTCGTTTATAAATTGTTGTACATCGGTATAATACACACATCTAGCATATTCACATAATTACATACATATATGCATATATGTACATATACTATGTGTATATGTGTGCATCGTATTCGTATATTGTGTAAATCGGTTCAAATCTAAATAACATTTTGTGCGTGTATTTCAAATACTCATTTGCAACGATTCAGATTTCAAGTTTTCTCAAAAAAAAAAAAAAAAAAACCAATGCATACATTCTGAGGAAAATAAGTGAGGAATATTTTTGCATCGCTCTCTTGCACAAGCAAATTCAACTAAACTAACTAAAGTAAGAAAACATATGTATATGGAAAATATATTGGCGAATTGTTGATGTGGTTGTAGTTGTGGTAGTAGATTTACATATGTATGTATGCAGCTGCATATTAGCATGCGAAGTGCCCACACCCATGGTCGATTTTTCGCATTTACATATGTATACCAATACATACACACAAACTTGCCTGCATGCACACTAACGATAGTAAAAACTTGGCTCAATGGGCGGCCCAGCGTCGCAGAGCATTTCTCTACACTTTGCTGTCAAATGCCGCCTACACATATACACAAACACACTCGTATGCAGCTGCGTTTCTTGCAGCGCGCCGGCTGCAGCCGTCGTTTAACCTAAAAAACGCAGTCGACGTCGCAGCTTGCAGCGGAGCGCACTCTCACAAGCCGAAGAGCTTTCTCCTTAGCGCTCTCTCTGCATTGCATATCTTAAGGGGCTCTCACCAGTCAGCTGCTGCTGCTGCTGCAGTTATGCTCTTTTTCGTTTCCTCTCTTGATTTCTGCCGCACCCAAAAGCAACGTAGCCTAACTATCCGCTTTGCTAGGCACTTCGTTTGTTTCCTCCTTTCAGTCCATCAGACTTTTGTCTTTTGCCTTTGCCCGTGTCGTAAGGTGTGTCACTTTTTTGTTTTGTTCTTGCAGTTTTTGCATGCACACTGATACTGTTGATACTTTCGAGAATTCCTTCGTCCATCAATTAACTGGAAACAAATTAAAGTAATTTATGAATGAAAATTGCCGGTTTATGTTACACTATTTTAGTGGGCGTTAAAGAGGAAAGGGGTACATGTGTATGTAAATGTTGTTCGATGGGTAGGGTGTTACCCATTCTTGGTTGCTTTCAATTTGATTATATTGTTCGACTCTCGTTGCAGGGTAATTTTTAATGGTATTGCCCAGGTTTGTAAAAGTGGGCTTAATAATTGGTCACTAATTTTTATTTGAAATTGTTGAATAATTTTTAATGCTGTAAAGAAGGATCAGTAATACATATGTATGTCTTTATTAAATGTAATCACTGTTATTTTAAATAAATATATCTTAAATATAGTTTTTAGATTAAAGGAAAACAGTATAAGCTGAAATTGGTAACATTTTAAATTTTAGCAGCACTTATATTAATAAGTGAGTACTTTATTGATAGTGATGGCACTTTGTATATTCATAAGATTATTATAATGGGCTGAAATTCCTTATCAGGCACTGTCGAGCCAACGCTTCTTTTTGCCACTGTAAATAGTAATTATTGTAAAGTCAACACTTTTTTTTTAAATACAGTCATGAGTGTGTTTAATATCTGATTTAACCAGCTGTTTATGTTTTCAAGCTGACGCTGATATATTTTAACAGCTGTCTTTGGCAGCCAACGAGTTCTGTTAGTTTCACTGCCAGATTAGGCCTTTGCATATGATAACTAAATGTATCTTTCTGTTACTTTGCTTTCATTCCAACATGTAATCCAATTATTACGCTTTGCTTTCTGCGCTGCCTGCATACGAATGTAATGCACATAGCGATGTCATCATCAGCTTTTATTTACATATCCATGCATGAGTGTGTATGTGTATGTGTTTGTGTACAAGTACATGCTCTGATCTATACAACCACCCGCTTAGTACGGACAGTTCTCTTCACTCACGCTCACTTGCGCACTCAGACTTGGAATCGGACTGAGAGCGCAGCACATTTAAAGAGCATCAGCAAAATGCTCTCTCATTCTGCTGCTCCACAAATTTAGTTTACAATTTTCTTGTGCTCCCAATCACGCTCTCTCTCTTTCTCTCTCTCTCTCTCTCTCTCTGGTCGCTATGGCTATGCAGGCTGCCACTCTTTTTACCGTTTGTCTTCGACGTTTGTGGCGACGACGACGGCATAAAAATAATTTCCATGCCGCTCGCTGATTCAGTTTATTTCTGTTCTGTTGAGTTGCAGGAACGTGTTCTTTTTCTACTTTCCGTTTGATTTTATTTCCTTATTATTATTATTGTTCTCATTATAATTATTATTATTATTGTTAAATATTGCGTTTGATTCAATTCAATTCAGTTCGGTTCGGTTCGATTTGGTTTGCTTTTAGTTTCTCACCGTTTTTTGTTAACTTTTTCAAACGCCAATTGTTTAGCATAAGTTGTTGCTAAAATTGTTCAGTTTGTTTGTTTAATTTGGATTATTACAATAAACAAAAAAAAAAAATACAAAACTTGTAAGCAATCCTAAAAAAAGTGTTTCGTAATCGCAATCGCAGTCCCAAAAACAACAACACGCAACAAGTTTTGTTGACATTTCTCAGTAAAGGTAAAAGATCTATTTTCTTTGCATATTCTTGTAATTTATATAATTTCCAACGATTTCAATAATTTTTTGATGTTGTTTTTGTATTTGTTTTCGTGTCGCCACTTAACCTCACAAAATGCGTCGCAGCAGTCGACGATGTCTCACAGTTCGTCTTGTTATTTTAAAAATATTTCGAAAATATAACTCTTGCGACTTTTGCCGGCTCTCAGAGATGCTTTCCCAACCCCAACCCCCACTCTGTCCCTTGGCCCACCACCCGAGTGTTGTTTGTTTATTTTTAAAATATTAGTTTTTCGCACGATTTGCGGTGCGATTTGGCCCAGCTAAATGAATAGAAAACATTTGGCCAAATTGTAGCGAAAAACAAAAACTAAATACAAAAGGTAAAATATGTTTCTGCTCTTGTTTAAACATTGTAGAATCCCATGGAAGAGCAGTTTGCTAGGTTAAGGCTAAATCTAAATCTAAATCGATTTACCTATAGATGCCTATAAATAAATGTGCAATCTTATATTTAGTTTTTATCGCCTGAAGATCTATTGAAACTTTGTAGAAATAGATCTGAATGAAGGAAGATTTACGCTTAATGACGGATATGAAAGCCCATAAAAAGTATTTTACATTGGTTTCTTTTTTTTTGTTCTTTAATATTTATATATATATATCCTTGTTTCCATATGAAGCATATATGTCTCAATTTTGAAGAGTATTGAAAAAGATTTTCACTGAGTATATTCCACTGAGCCCTAGTATTTTTTTTTTTTAACATAGTCAAATTTACATATTCAATCGATATGATAAGAGTATTATATTATCCTTCAGCATTTGTTGTTTACTGAGCATGTTTTGGCTGTAACTATTTAATCTTTGTCACTTCAAAGATAAATAGATTCATAGATTATAACTGGATTGGGTTATGAATATACACAAGTCAAAATAGCGACCGATTTTAGTTATTCCATTTTGAATCCATTTCAATCGACAATCAGTTAAGTCAATATTGCTTAAAAGTTTATTAACCTGAAATTAAATTAAAATAGATAAAAGGTCCCAACTTTGATCAATAACTCATCCTTCTTTGTATATATTTTGTAAAATGTTGTCGGAAAAGTAAATATTTGCAAGTTCTAACATTGTTAGGATATTTGTTATTGTTGTTTAATTTACTTCAATTAGAAAACTATTTACAATAGCTTTGCCTTCCCTGCAGTCACCTCCCTCTTCTCCCTTGTTATTAGCCAACTCGTCATTTTAATTACATCGATTTTTCAGTCCATTTTCGAATCTATTTGTCGAGCGACCCGCAACTAAAATGGAAATTGTGCCACAAACAAGGGCCAAAAGCATTACTACGGCTTCATTAAAATTGTTGGCCATGTTTGCCATCTGGCTGATTACCGATTGTCGATTGTTAGCTGCCACTTGTACTCTACCTGCATATCATTTAAATTAAATTAAAATAATTGATTTTTATTGTCTTATTGCAGTTACACTTTCGGACATACACAAACAATATTACGTATACGTAGTGAATACTCACTGTACTGAGGCGCACATTTCCCGCGCTTATAACTAGGCTATAGTCAACTATTCAAGTCGAATCAGTTTCCGTTTTTCTTTCACTTCTGTTTGCCCGTCTGTGCGTCGAAAGGTGAGCTGCATTTTTTTTTTGCAATTGTCTTTTTAATCATTATCAAACTAATCGGTTTTTTCTTTGCAGATTTTTGAAACGCAAAACAGCAGTATTATTTAAAAAGAGAACTCTTTAAGCTATCCAAATAGTGAATACTTCAAGTCTATTTATCGTTTTCAAATAAGAAAGCAGTAAAGTTTGCCAAATCATATTTTAGTCGTTTTAAGCTTATAAAATATTCCTTTATCGATTTTTATTATGTTCTGTAATGATAAGGTCTAGAAATGGGCTTTTATAAGTACATATATAAGAGCAAGTTTAATAGACAAATTAATCACTTTCAAAAAATTTTTTTTTAGCTAAAACTATTCCGAATATAATCAAACCAATCAGATATATATTTTAAGCTTTAAAGTATTTATTATGCGGCTGATTAAGATTTTTTTGTACATCTTTAACGTTTCATTGGGCTCGTTTCTAAAACGACAATTTAAACCTAGTTAATTTAATAAATTAAGCAATGCATTTTTTCTATTTGATTAGATTAATTGAGTAATAAAGAATCTCAAATCATAATATGTGTATATTGTTAGCCTTAAGTTATATAAATTATATACTTAAACTCCTAAATCATTGTTAGCCTTTAAGTCATATAAATTACATATTAATTAATATTGATCAACTGCTTTTAGCTAAATTTTTATACATAAATAGTTAGAGTTTCTTTTACAATAGATTGGATTAAGTGAGTAATAAGAAAGTCATATAAATTAAATATTTATTTTCCCCCTTAATCCCCATATCTAAATCAACTTTAAAATACTGATCAATTGTTAGTTAACTTTATATAAATAGGCAAAAGTATCTTTTGCAATAGATTGTTCATGATTAAACTAAACAATAAGAGTAGACAGCTAGTTGTATAGTAAATAAATAATTTATTATTTTATTAATTGTATTCACTAATTGCAATCGTTTGCCATACGTTTCACAGCAGCAGCAGCGACATCGGCAACAACATGGTTGAGGGTCAGACGGCGGTGCAACAGCAGCAGCAACAGCAGCAGCCTTCGGGTGCTGGCATTGTCAGTGGTGGCACGGGAACGGGCGCGGGCAGTGGTGCGGCTGGAGCTGGAGGTGCCACCGCTGGTGGCACTGTGACCAACAGTCAGGCCCAACAAAATGGCGGCTCCGGCTCGACGTCGACTGCGGCAGCAGCGGCTGCTGCTGTTGGCGCTGGCAATCAAACTGCGGCCAACAATGCCACAGCAAACAACAACAGCAACAGCAATAGCACCAGCACTGCAGCCACAAATAACAACAACAACAACAACAATAATAGCAGCAACAACAACAATAATAATAATAATAACAACAACAACAACACTAATAATAATAACAACAATAACAACGAACCAGATCCCAAAACCAATTTGATTGTGAATTATTTGCCACAAACAATGTCGCAAGATGAGATTCGTTCATTGTTCGTTAGCTTTGGTGAGGTGGAGAGCTGCAAGTTGATACGCGATAAGGTCACAGGTGAGTTGATAACAATCGTAAATCGTTAATCGATACGTGTTCAATAAATCCGTATTCATTCCCTTAGGCCAAAGTCTGGGCTACGGCTTCGTCAACTATGTTAAGCAAGAGGATGCAGAAAAGGCCATCAATGCACTGAACGGTCTTCGTTTGCAAAACAAAACCATTAAGGTGACCATCCCAATGCAACTGTTTAAAACATGCTATTTGTATTAATTAATCGATCTCTCTAATAGGTCTCCATTGCGCGTCCGAGCTCGGAGAGCATTAAGGGCGCCAATCTATATGTATCGGGTCTTCCAAAGAATATGACACAGTCCGATTTGGAGTCACTGTTCAGTCCATACGGCAAGATCATAACTTCGCGCATACTTTGTGATAATATCACTGGTGAGTTAAGGGGAATCTCTTGTAAGGCATGTCTCTTACCACAGATCAGTTTAGTGGAGGGTTTATTTGCCATTGATAATTATTTCTTGATTTATTATGTATGAATCGTCATGAGGATAGGGTGTTTTTCTTGATCTTAATCAAGTTTCACGCTCGTTACATATATTATTTTATTAAGACAAAAAAGTTGTACAAAAGTTATTTATATAATTCAAGTGGAAATTAAAAGTAATCCATCTTTCCTGCAAAATCATTTAATATTATTAAAATCATTTATTTTTTGTAACATAATTCGTTATTTCTTTCATGAAAATAATTTTAATTTTTTGTAATAGCAATTACAATTTCTTAAATTGGCCGAATTCTTTAAAGTCTGCCTTGACTTGAATTTTTCACTGTTTATTTTCTATTTACGTATTTTATAATGCAAAAATGATTTTACAATTATATTTTTTCATGTGAACAAAAATGTGAAAAAAATCAATACAATTAGGTGAACATGCGGCTGGTACGTTTCACTTTTTGTTTTTAAGTAAGATGTTTAATTCGCATTCGAAAATTTCTTATTTTCCATTTTTCATTTTGCTTGTCAATTAATTGCTTATTTCATTAGAAATTATTTTAAAATGTAAGTCAAATGTAGATGTGTAAATATTCTTTTCTTATTTGGAAAGAGGTTATGGGATACAAGAAGTGATTAAATTAAATATAATAATTCAAAAGCAATAGAATAAAAATTTATTAATTTTCATATCAATTTTGAATTTCTTTTGTGAGAAAATTCTGTTGAGCCGAAGTTTTTGTCTTAATTTATTTTATTAATATATTTTGTAATTAATATTATTATTGTTAATTATTTTCTTGCATAACTGTAATAAATGCAATGTTTTTTTAATTTAAATTTATAATTATGAACAATTTTGAATTAATGTAATGATTTTATTTATTTTTATGTTCTGTTTTCATCATAAAAAAATTGAAAGAAGCACGCGCTGAGTCCAACAATAGTATGTATCATTGACAATTTCTTTGTATTTTGATTGTAAAATTGATTCACTGATTGTACAGTCTGTTGAAGATGAAATTCGCTAAAAGCTGATTAACTCAACCATTTGTACTTTGTAGGTCTCTCCAAGGGCGTTGGCTTCATACGCTTCGATCAGCGGTTTGAGGCTGATCGCGCCATCAAGGAGCTAAACGGCACCACACCGAAGAATTCCACCGAACCGATAACCGTTAAGTTTGCCAACAATCCCAGCAGCAACAAGAACAGCATGCAACCCCTCGCCGCCTACATTGCGCCACAAAATACACGCGGCGGACGCGCCTTTCCAGCCAACGCCGCTGCCGGTGCCGCTGCAGCCGCCGCTGCCGCCGCCATTCATCCCAACGCGGGCCGTTACAGGTCAGCAGAACAAGTAATGATGAAGTTTATAAAAGTTTAAGCCCAAAAAAGTGGCAACGCGTGCATCTGGATTAGGGATTATGGATTGGGAGACGGTGAATAAGACTGAGAACGATGATGGGCAAATATAACACTGTGATACTTAGAGTCGTTTAAAAGAGAAGAACTTCGCCCTCTACTTTCTTAATTCCAACTTGTATTTCTCAGTTCATCCTCTCTCAGCTTTGTATAAATATAGGTATTGAAAGAGAGGTCAGACTTTTAGCCTGGGTTTAAATCGAAACGAATATCGGTTTCAGTTACGGTTTCGGTTATGTTCGCATTTAGATCTCGGTTATCGGGTACCCAAAATCTTTGTATGTTTCGGTTTTGAAATACCGGTTCACAAAAATTTTTTTTTTTACAAAAATATAATACAGTCGAACTTCCCTAACTCGAACCACCATTATCCAAAGACAAGGTTCGAGTTAGGGAGATATTCGAGTTATAGAGTTCTTTTTCCTAAGATTATTAATTTTACTGCCACTCATTTAGTTCGAGTTACAGAGAAATTCGAGTTAGAGAAGTTCGAGTTAGGGAAGTTCAACTGTAGTTTATTTACATTTCAACAATTTTAATATTTCATTCTACAAATTTATTTTTGCTATTTAGTGGCAGGAAAATTCGATCTTGAATATCACAAAAATAAAATCAAAAATTAAAATTTATTTAAATGTGTGAAAAACCAAATTTAACCCTTATAAATGAAACGGTTACTAAAGAGTTATTTCGGTTTACAGAGTTTCGGTTTAAAGGTTTCCGTCAAATAAAAATTTTTTTTTCGTTTACGGTTTCAAATTTCAATTGGTTACGGTTTCGGATAGGGTTTTAATTCCTGCCCTTTACTTTCTTAATTCCAACTTGTATTCGAGACGCTTCTCAGTTCATTCTCTCTCAGCTTTGTATAAATATATGTACTGAAGGAGAGGTCAGACTTTTAGCTTTATGTTCTTAAATCGTATGCTCACTTTCCTTTCTTAAAACTGAATGAAAATTTCCATTTTCTGCCCTGCCAGCTCTGTGATCTCACGCTATTCGCCGCTGACCAGTGATCTAATTACCAATGGCATGATTCAAGGCAATACCATAACCAGCTCTGGCTGGTGCATTTTCGTCTATAATTTGGCACCCGAAACCGAGGAGAACGTGCTCTGGCAGCTGTTTGGGCCATTTGGAGCCGTGCAGTCCGTTAAGGTGAGTTCTGATTCAGTTAAAAAAAACAATTCTTTTGTACGGATTTCATTGATCGTTGCAGGTAATACGGGACTTGCAGAGCAACAAATGCAAGGGCTTTGGCTTTGTGACCATGACAAACTATGAGGAGGCTGTTTTGGCCATTCAATCGCTCAATGGTTACACGCTGGGCAATCGTGTACTTCAAGTCAGCTTCAAGACCAACAAAAATAAGCAAACGTAATTATTAACCAAGTTGGCTGCTGTTGTCAATGCCAATGCGGCGGCAGCGGCGCTGGCTGCCAATAGTTTGGTGCTCAATCATAACAACAACAACAACAACAATCATAACCACAACAACAACAACATTTGCAACAGCATCAACAATAACAGCAACAATAGTGTTGCCTTTCAGCTTGGCAAATATGTAAATCATAACAACAGACAGCACAACAACAACAACAACACAAACACAAACACAAACAAACAGAAGCAACAACAACAACTTGCAACATCCAGTAACAAGCATTCGCTGCCACATTTAGCTGCAACAAAGGGAGCTGCAACAGCAACTAACAATCGTCAAAGCAAAACAACTTCTACCAGCAATAGTTGCAGTAACAAGGCAACAACAAGCAACAGCAACATCAACAACAACAACTCGTCCAATGCCACGCCCCATGGCGACGCCTCCCCATCCAGCAGCTCCAGCAACATTTTGAAAACTTCCACGAAATTCATATACAACAAGCCACAAAATCATTTTGAGCTGTTGCAACAACAGCTGCAGTTGCAGCAGGAATTTGCACAGTTTCTCACCAACGTGGCCAACAGCGCAGCTAACAGCAGCGGCAACAATAACAGCAACAACAACAGCGTTGGTGGCAGCGGCAACTCGGCCAGCGGATCAAATGGTCAACGACATGCTGCAAATTTGGGCAACAACACGACAGCGACAACAACAGGCGCTGGCAACAAAACCAACAACAATTATCAATCCTCTCTTATGCCATCCTGGTCAAATTGGTTCTTGTAAGGAGCAGTCAACCTCCTTTTACTTATTTATATGATTTAAGTTGATTTTCATAACAATTTTCTTTTGGAATTTATTAGCCTAAGTTAAGAAAAAAGTTAAAATTTGAATTTGTTTTGTTTTTTAAGTTTGTTTCAAAATGTTTCAACTGAATTTTGTTTTCGAATATTGTTTTAAAGCTTTTCATTTGAAATTCATTTGCTATTATTTGATAGACTATTTAATCCTTGTTTTTACTTCTGTACTAAGAGCAAAGTCTAGTCGCCTCACAGCTACCAAAAATAAAAGTGAAAGAATGTAAGGTTAAGTTTTTGTTTGACAAAGCAACATACTCTATAAATAGTTGAATAGATTATGGAAAGGCCAAAAACCACCAGAATATATTTGACAACAAAAATATTTAAGCCTATTTGATAATTGTAAAAAAAATACGTATAAAAACAAAGAATTAAAACAGACACTGAACTGAAAGGCGTTAAGCAAATGGAAAAGCGATGACAAATGTTCGATATGTTTAATTTACTATTATATGTATAACTTTTGCTTAAAATAAAGATCGTATGCATTACAATATACTTATAACTCAACACAACCACACACCTTGTATTCAATTATTAACCTTAACATCATCAAATCATTTGTTTAACTCTGTTAAAAACTTGCTCAATGTAAGACTTCCCGAAGAGCAGCTAAAAGAATGAGCAAATATTAAAGAAATGGCAACAACATATAAAAAAAATGTTTAAGCAAATCGAAACAGATAAATAAAAATACGGAGAATTTTTCGAATACAACGAATAAATGTTTAAGAAAAATTTAAACAACAAGAATTAATACCAAAGACCCGCGATAAAATATCATTGAATAAAGAGCTGAAAATATTATAACAAAGATGAATTAAATAAATCAACTAAAAACAATTTCAAAACAAAAATTCAGTTAATACATAAAGACAAATAAAATTGAAAGCGCACCATTTCGAAAGTCTCTGAATTCATGAAAAACTTTATAACAAATTCCCTCCCTAGACAAAAACGTTAAAATACTAAATACAAATGTAATATTAATTGACAAAACGCGTTTCAGCAAAACGAATTTGTTTAAACAAACCCAAAACAGCAATAATAAAAGATCGAACAATTAATGCAAAACAATTTGCCAAATTACATTTAAATGAATGAAAAAGAAAAACACGAAAAATTCTTGAAAATTTTATGCAAACAATTTTGGAAGAACTGAGGAAAACTTTAAGCAAATTATATATTAATGCATTTAACTAACGAGCCAGAAAAAGACAACAGCAAAAAGGTTGGCAAAGTGAGAAAAACTGATGAAAAGAAAATGGTGCTTGAGAGATTTCCTTGCAAAACTAGCTCAATCAACTAGTCCTCAATATCCTCATAATAAAAAGAATATTGTTATTATATATATTTAACCCAAACTGTACTCTTTTTTTCATAATGGGTATGGCAATTAAGTAGCATTATTCATATTTATATTGTTTTTTTTTCAGTTTCTTTAAGAGAGAAATTTCATCCACAAACAATTTGCAATGTTAAAAAACACATGCTGCTATGCTAAAAAATATAAATATATATATATAAAATCTATAACTATTTATGAAAACAACAAAAAAGTATATTACATATGATTAACAATATATTGATGTTGTGTATTGAAAATTTTAAATGTATAACATAACAGAAAAAATATTAAAGAAAACACACAAAAAAGAATACTTATTAACTCATGGCATAAACCACAAACAAAACACTTTCATGTATACGTCAAATAAATTTATTGCATCTATTTAAAAGTAATTAACAAAAACAAAAACAATTATTATATGTATGTAAATTTACGATTTCGATTATTAAGTGTGTAGTGCATATTTAGTCGTAGCTTCACTGACATTTGTAAAGCTGAAATGGCTTGTTTCCACTTCCGCAATAACATCCTGAGATTACGAATCAATCGAGACACTCGAATTGCCATTTTCATGCGCAACTGCTTGACTGAAATTTCAAAAACAAAATAAAAATACTAAAATTTGTTGCTTTTATGCGATTTATAAGAACAAACCATGAACCTTCCATTAATCTCAAACAATGTCTAGGATAAATAAAAAAAAAAAAAAAAACTACAAGAATAAAACACCAAAAAGGATAACGTTTTTTACAAATGAAAGCACACACATTTTTTTGTGCAAGTGCGATTTGAATAACGAAAAGGGAATCCGGAATGCGGAGTGCGTAATGCAATTATGTATGTAATCATAGCATAACAGCAACAACAACAAGAACAACAACAAAAAGCAATCGATTATATATACATTTTTTAAGGGAAAAATGTTTTATATATAAATAAATACAAAAAAATCGAATAATAAAAAAAAAAACCAAGAAAGTATTTTAAAAATTTAAACATATACATGAGTACTATATATACAATATATTATATTATATATACATATTATATACTTAAAGGTATTGGTAACGAACAAAACACCGCACAATAATATACAAAAAAAATAAAAAAAAAACGAACAAAACTATAAAAAAACGGACAAAAAAATCAAGAATACGTAATAACAAAGCGCATAGGATCTGACAAAAACAAATGTTAAACTAAAGCAAAAAGACTAAAACCAAATGAAAACAACTGAAAATGGAAGAAAGCAACTTTATAATTTTTACATGAAAACGCAATAATGTTAACATTTAAAGAAAAAGACAATGACGGAAGACGATGAAAACAAAACGCATATCTTTAAAATGAAAATGAAAATTGAAAACAAGAAAAAATATATAAACCAAACGAAACGAAAAGAAAAGAGCAAAATATTGATATCTATAACAAAGATACGAAAAGTTACCACAAGTTTTAACTAAAAAATGTAAACGAAACGCGAAATATGGTAAACTTTTATACTTTTACACCACAACAAATATATGAGGATAGTGCAATACACATAGTACTATGTATAAAGTATAAAGTATAATGTTCTGGCGATCGTGAAATCGTCACGTTTTGTTCGTCGTTTCGAGGCACATTCGCGTTTTAAACCAAAAAGGTTGTGCAATGCCTGCAGGCGGAAATCGGAACTAGTTTCGGCCCCTGCAGTGCTCTCTCTCTCTTTAAATGTCTCTCATACATACATGCAAACAAACATACATACATACAATGAAAGACACCGCTCTCTTAAACTCACCACTAAAAACTCACTTAAACGAATGTTGAATAGCCAAAGAATGTGTGAAAAAGCAGGAGCAAAAAGCATCTCATGCAAATAAGATATTTGAATGCTTGTAGGCAAATAGCTTAATACAAAATGAACTGACACAAGTTGTTAATCGAATGCAAGTTAATTAGAATATTATATTCACGAATTCGCAAACACAAATTATTTTCGTAATATTCATCTATGTATTCGATCCTATCGTAAATACTCGTATTTCAAATTGTTTGTCTTTGTATTTTAATCATCTTAATATGAGTATCTAGTGATTAACATCTTTAATTAAACAACAATAATAATCACAAAATAAATATTACAGTACCTTTCTGTTTTTTTTTATTTTCAAACTTGATTCGAAAAACTTCTGATTCTTGCAATTATAACAAAATACCCAACGTTTTTTCTCCTTTTGACACAAGTTTTAACATGTGTTTGAGACCTAAAACAATTGAACTTAAATATATCTATCCAATAAATTTCGTAGTGCATGTCACCAATAAAGTTAAGATCGAAAAATGCTCTTTCTATATGTTTGCATTCAATGTTAAAGCAAAGCAAAACAAATACAAAAAAAAGAAAAAAAACTAAAGAATATATATTAAATTAATTATGTATAAACCAATCTTAGTCGAAAACAACTTAGTCAAAGGTACTAATTTTAAGCACTCTATGCAACGCAAATTGCATAAACATTTACTTGAAAGAATGATTGAAAAGGAATAGGAAGAATCTAAATCTAAATGGAATGCAAATCTTGAGTGACATTAGTTCTTTCAAGCTCGAGCTCAACATAAAATGCATAATTTATTGAAAAGTATTTAATTAAACATATGAAATGCAATGATTTCTATTATCGTCTATGGTTTAGCTTAAATATAGTATTTGAGAAAGCATACTACTTAATTGTGGCAGATTCAGAAACATATAAAAAACACAAAACAAAATGATAAAAGGAAAAACTACTATGCAACGTTTTTTTCTCGTCGTTATAAACATAGTGAAAATATTGGTGGACCGTATCGTATTGTAGTAGCAAATATTTAACTTAATCATGTCAGAAATGAGAAAAACAATTATTCCAATTTAAATTAAAATTGCATATTTATCTATTGAATTACAGTCGAATTCTCTCATATAAGGCGTGATATTGACACACAAACACAAATACACACACAAACACACACACACCTCACACACACACACACCTTGAAAAGAATTTTCTTCGAATTTTCATTCAATTAACTTAAACGAAAACCAAAACCAAAATGAAAAAAAATACGATGCAAATTTATATAGCATATTTATGGTATACTCTGTGCAAGATTTATTAAGAATCAATTAAACTTCATTATGAATTACTCTGAGAATTTACAACAGCAAAACACGCAAACACACACACGATCACTCAAATGAAGGTAACAACAACAATTTATTCAATAAAGCTATGAAATGATGTGTTTAAATTGTCTCTTTGGTATTTTATTTAAAACTACAGTCGAAATTCCTTCACTCGAATCACCATTATTTAAGAAAAAAGGTCGAGTTATGGAGACTTCGACTTATGTAAGTATTTTTTTTAAGTTTAGCATACGCTATTGCCACTTAATTTAACTAGAGTTAAAGAGAATTCGAGTTATAGACGTTCGAGTTATGGAACTTCAACTGTAAATGGTGTGTGCAACATTTATGTGTAAGAGATGGTTAAAAGGAAAGTGTTCAAAATATTGAAATTTTTTAACAAAATATTTGGAATATTTATTTACAGAAGTCTGCATTTAAAATTTCGTTGTTTCAGCTCTAACAGTTTCCGGCTATAGGGATTGGTTGGTGATACTGAACATGAATATATAAAGCATATTGGGGGGTCTGACACACCATCTTCCGCCTGTTGTATACTCTTTGCACAAAGTACATAAATGAAATGCAATGTGGCATCCTTAAAACGATGCACTTGGTGGCAACGCATAAATAGTGCTATCATGTTGCCTGGGCAAACGGAAAATCTCCAACTGTTCACTCTCCCCCAACTCTCCAACTCTCCCCCTGCAGTTGGCTGAGTGTCGCCTGGGCGTGTGTTGTGTGCTGCTAAATCTTACATAAGTTGCACCGACAGCCGTTGCGGTTTGTGTGTGAGTGTGTGTGTGTATCAGTGTGCAAATACTCATGGGCGTGGGCAGAGGGGGTAAATATTTTTTGCTTCGAAATTAGCAATTGCCAGATACGAAGTCATTTTATTAAATTGATAAAAAAAAACGGCTCCTTTAAATAATGAATTTTCGCCTGTTTAGTCTTTAAAATAAGGGCCGTTTTTTCAATGTACATACATATAAAGCCTATTCAACATATAGACACAAATTTGACATTAATTTGTATACATTTTACGTAAAATTTTCTTTTCAATTGTTATCAAATATCTTATTTAGCCATTGGAAAAACGGGACTGTGACAAATTACTATAAAGGAAAAATATACAAAAGTTAATAGTTTTAAAGCGAAAATGGTTTCCATAATTTTTCAGAATTTTTGCTGCTGTTTTGAGGCAAAAATGATTATTTTGGACCATTACTGAGTTAACTTCAAAAATTAATTAGACCCTGGTAATAATTTGTACGATTCTAAACACAACTGTCACTGGGGAATGTTGGTTTTGAATGAAATGATTGATTAAATTAGTTTAAGATAATCATTTGTAGAATAAATATTTTTGGATTATGTAAGTAAAAACCGCACCTTACCTTTTGAATTCTGCTGATTGTTTTAAGCTGACAAAAGTTGCTTACTCTCTTGCATTCGTTTAATAAATTAATCTTTGGTGGGGGGGTCGGGTCGATGGCCCCATGGCCCCTGTCTACGCCCCTGGGCGAGGCCCTTTTACACATATATGTGCATGTGGTCATTTCAAAATGGCCACAGCCACAAATCTAGCAATGAAATGTGAGATTTGAGATTTGTGTAATGCCTTTTGCACATTTTGAGAACATTTAAAGCTAAGAACATGAACGTTTAATTGGTACGGTCGTAATAGTCGGCGGGTATAAATATCCAGTTCTTGGCCAGATCGTTGATGCCCTCGACCATGAGACGATTGAGTATCGAGAGGATGGTGCTGTAATTAACAAGTAGATTAATTGGTGAATCCGATAGATGCAATTGCAACTCACTTGTGATCCACATACGAACGATTGTCCACAATCATGTTGGATGCTTGATTCGCATCGATCACCTGCTCGTAGGTCTTGTTGAACTTCTTGCGTGACCTTTCCGGGGTGATGCGCATAAAGTTCGACTTGGACAGATACTTCCAGAAGAGTTTCTCGAATATGGTGATGCGATGGTCGATGGACATGCTCAGATCAATAACTTCGTTGGCATTCAAATAGCGTTTCGCCGACAGACGCTTCACCAGCTCCGCCCTCTCCGCGCTCCTTTGTTGCTCCTCCGTTGGTGGCACTGCAGGGCCATCGCCATCACCACCTGCCCCCGCTGCCACCTCAGTGCCCACACCTCCACAGGGCTTACAGTCGCCCCCAATTTCATCACTAACATCCTCAGACTTTTCATCATTACTGCGCGAATGGACGCGTATGTTGAGATGCAGAAATACATGCTCCACATAACTGTCCTCCTTCCACTTGGGATCGTCGATAGACTCAATCTCGGACAACTCCGCCTTGGCTATTTGTGTGGCCCGATCCAGAATGCGATGCACCTCCAAGACAATGGGAATACGACGGAAGAACACGAGACGATCAAAGCCAGCAACTCGAATCTCACAGAGCTTTGAGTGATGTCCCTTCAGCCGGAACACGGGCGGCTCGAAAGTGACCGCAAAAAAGTCGCTAATTATATAGCTAAGGGGGAAAAGGGGGAGTTTTAAAATCGAGTCCTGTTTATATTTTTAAAAGAGGGTAAATTCTTAATTAGGTATATAAACACTTTTTAAGCGATCAGTCCAAAATCGAGCTTTAGTAAAAAACCAATTTGTGTTTTGAAATATCTCAGCCAATATCTTTGGTTTTACTTGGCCGATGTCTTATAAATGCTGATCAAATTTGTCTTAAATCGGATAACTATCATATAGCTGCCATAGAAACGGTGCGGTCCAAAAATGCATTTATAATAAGAACTTTGTTGTGTATTTTTTTAAAATACTCTGAACAAAATTACATAACATCGTTCCACTATTTTATTTATACATTATAAACAAATAAAAAAATGCGAAATTCCGGTGGCAAATCGGTAAAATCGAAAACTTTAAAATAGAGCATGAAAAAATAAATTCATGTGCGATTTTTGAATTCCTGCTCTGCTAATATTCTGACTGCCCATAAGTTTCTTCAGTTATATGAAAGGGGTAATTTAATAAAAATTACCTCAAGCATAGTTGAGTTTTTAAAGAATTGTTTTTCTGTGTACCTTAGACCCTAGACTTTTCGGCGAGTGATATTGTTTTCTTAGTTAGAAACTTACTTTTGCCAGCGAAACTCCATGCACTTCTGCCCATAATTGTGCACATTGACCAGTTGGGTGCGATTCTCTTTGATCTTAATCTCGAAGCTCAGTCGGTTCGGATAGATGACGTGCAGATAGTCGGAGGATTCCCTGTCCTTCAGGGGCATATCGGTCACCTCATTCTCATCCGTGATGACGCCGCGAGCTTTGATCTTATACCTGGCCTTGGTATTATCATAGGTGAGTATTAGCTCGATCTGTTGAACAAATTGGGAATAATTATGATGGGCCATTAACCAGTTGAATAACTTGCCTCATTTTCATAGTCCAAGGGTCGGTATTCCACCAGAAGGGGCCACACACTCTGACGAGGCACCGTCAAATTTGAGTTGTGCAACTTGAAGTTTCTCTCGCGCGAGGCGAAGGCAAATGCCAGATGTGTCATGGTTATATTCTGAACCCAAATCGGCTGAGTGACGTGCTGAAAGTGCTTGATATTTATGGGCAGCAGTTCCTTGGTCAGCAGACATTTCTGCGAATCGAATGCCGAAATCTCAAGCTTAAAACTCCAAACAAATTTACGATCATCTCCGGTGCTAAAAGAGCGAGACAAATTAATGGAATTTACTCAAGTTTTAGGTAGAGTAATGTCACTTACTGGACCTCATAGGTGAGGTAGTGTTCGCCATAGAGGAAGAAGTAAGCGGTCACAGTCAGAGGCAGCACCTCATCGGGCTGCAGATTCAGGACCTCTTGGCTCACATGAACCAGACGACGATGGGGACAGTGGAACAGCTGCCGGAACTGATTGAAGCCCACTCGAGTCTGCAGGGGTTGGCACTGGCAGTTCTGAATACGCTTCAGCTTCAGCTCCAGTGGCTTGGCCGACATGTTGCGCAGCCAGAAGAGCATCTTCAGGGGCTGACTTTGGATCTGGCGCACTGGAACGGCCAGGATATGCTCATGCTTCGGCTTATTGGAACGCAGCTTTTTATTGAGGCTGTACATATATCGGAAAAAGATTTATCAGTCATCACATCACATCAGAAGAACTGCTTCACTCACCCCGTTATATCAAAGCTCTCCCAATAATATATCTTCAGGATGGGCGGACGAATCACAGTCAAGTTCTCCACCATGAACTTTTGATAAACTATTGGCGGCTTCAAGGATCCAAAGCAGGGAGATTTTGCCATTGTTATTTAAAGTAGTCGTAAATGTGTTTCTGATATATATAAACTCTCTATGAGCTGCTGAGATTGTGTCAAGTGTACATTTTCGATTTGAGAAATAAATTCATAGCAATAAAATGGTGTGTAAATCAAAAATGTATAATAAAATTGTATTCACTAAATTGGTGAAATTGAAAACACAGTCGAGCTTCCCTAACTGGAATCACCATTATCCAATGAAAATGTTCGAGTTAGGGAGATATTCGAGTTATAGAGTTCTTTTTCCTAAGATTATTAATTTTACTGCCACTCATTTAGTTCGAGTTACAGAGAAATTCGAGTTAGAGAAGATCGAGTTAGGGAAGTTCAACTGTATTTGAGTTACAGAGTCCTTTTCTTAATTCTACTACCACTCATTTAGTTCGAATTAGAGAGATATTCGAGTTATAGAAATTCGAGTTATGAAAGTTCCACTGTAAATAGGAAGTTTATCTGTTGTATCTTAAAAAGCTGCAGATAATTATGATTAAACAAAATAAACTAATTGAATCCCATTGTATTTATTTATCAATTTTATTTTATTTTTATTTATTTATTAACATTGATAGTTAAGCTTAAAAACTAAGAAGTGTAAATTCAAAAACTTAGTCTAGATTACATTAAATTATATGGAAGATCTTGATTTCTTAAGGAATGTTATAATTTGTTTGCAGTTTTCGTGATTGAGGTCTGATAAGGAGTTTGATCGGTTTCTTTCTTTTTAAATATTTGAGTTATATTTTGATTAATTGCTGGGCTTTGGTCAAGAATGTGTTCAATGGATATTACTGTGTTAGTGTCGCATAGTTTGCAGATTTATCTATTTAAATTATATATTAATTCAAGGTTTTATGCTTGAAACTGAAACTTACTACAAACTCTGTAATTTATTTTAAGAATTGTCAAAAAATATTCTTTATAAAATATTCTTTATAAATAACTCTTTTAAAAATGGCAGATAATATTTAATGCTGCATATAGCCTGGTCAAATGTCTATTTATTGGCCATTTTGCTGGACAATTGCTTGGGGCATCTGCGGCAATAGAAAACAATCCAAACAATGGCCAGAACTGTCATGGAAGTAACGAACAAATACATATGTATGCATATGTATATACATATGAGCATACATACAAATTTATATGTAGATTCAGTTAGATAGATATAACAATAGGTGCGTACCTGTCTGCATTGTTGCCACTTGTCCCTTTCCCCCCTTCGCCCGCCCTCGGGCAGCTGACACCAAAGTGCAATTCGTTTTGTTAGTCGATTGACAAAATGCCAAAGGCCAAGTTATTGTTAGTTTGTGTGTGTGAGTGAATATGTGTGTGTGGGTGTGTGTGTGAATATGAGTGCATGCAATTGTGAGAGTGGCAAGCAAACGAGCAAGAAAAAGACATTAGTGCCAACGCACCAACGTCAAAAACAAAAACAAGCCACCTTCGTTCCTTATCCCTTTGCTGAAGTGACAACCTCATGGCATAGAGACTATAGAGAGTGCATTGAGGCATTGAGGGTAACATCATTCACAGTTAGTACGCTGACAATTGTAGGCAACAAACGTTCATATAAACGACAATTTGAGTTACTCAGCAGTGGGCACAGTGGACCCGAAGTGTCAATTTGTGACTCAAGATCATCACCAAAAATATTCACTTAAAATATTAATAAATTCTGTATGCTCGTAATAAAAAAAAAAAAAACAAAGTTAGAGTATTCAGAAACTCTGATATTTGCGTTATTTTAAAAAGTGATATGTTTTGTAATGACAACAAACACACAGAACAATGATTTTTATGACGAATTTATGTATACATACCCCAGGGCATATTTGTTGTGATAATCTTTTTTCTGTGTGTTTGTTGTCAGTACAAAATATATTACTTTTTAAAATAACACAAATATCAGTGTTTCTGAATACCCTAAGTATTTTATTAGTATTGATTTTTAAATTTATTCACTATTATAAGTGTTTAAAATATTTTCTATCTATTCTTTAAATGTTTCTCAATTATTAGGGGTCTGAAGTCTGCTTGGAGGAAATGTCAAACTGAGAAACATTTTTAATCAGCTAACGTTACAGAATTTGCAAAATCCTATGAATTAACGTTTCGTTCTTTCGCAATATAACAAAATATGCTACATTTTTAAATCATTTAAGCTGTTTTAAATTAAGCAAATGTAGACACAGTTAGGGTATTCAGAAACTCTGCAAATTGTAATATTTCAAAACGTGATATTTTTTGAAATGACAAAAAACACAGCAAAATGATTATGACAACAAATATGCCCTGGGATGTGTATACAAAATTCGTCAAATAATCTTTTTTCTGTGTGTTTTTTGTCATTACAAAATATATAATTTTTTGAAAAATCACAATTAGCAGATCTGAATACCCTAAGTATCAATTTGAGGGGTAAGAAAAGATTAAAAATACATCTCTCATTTAAATCGTCTGAAATAATTGTTTCTCTAATTTTTGCTATTTATTCCACTGTGCTCTTTTATAGTGTACTCCAGTTAAAACCATTGTCGCTCTTATCAGTGATATTCTCGCTTTGGCTTTATCGTTGTGGGAGTTTCTAAACAGTTGTTAGTTATACTTTCAGTCATTGTTTCGTTGACACAAAACACAATGTTTAATTCGCAATCGACAAGCTGTGTATTTATGTATGTATGTACTATATGTACATAAGTATCAATCAAACCTCCTGACAGTGTCATCCCCTTATCTCGATTCCGATGCGGAATAGTCGCAATAAATACTAACACACATGTGAATTAAAATTGCTGTCTGTTGTTGTTTTGAGTGTTTTCACAGTTCCAGTTCCATCGTTCCAGTGCACTCAGAAGCCACTCAAACTCAACTCGTTTCCAGTTGTTTCGCTTATCTGGTTTGGGCCTGGTCGACATAGGAGGGCCAACATTATGATTTACTCGTAAGGTAGCTTAACAAGTTTTGCGTTTGCTTTTTGGTGACAACTTGTTGGGCAATTGTTGTGGTTTCTCGTCTCTCAAAGAACTTTTAATGTCCGGTCGAGCGTTTTGTGGTTACGCTTACAGTCAATCAAAAAGTTGATTTACCCAAATTACACTGCCACTAAATGGAAATTTGCCTGCGGCATTGTTATGACATTATTAAGCTACGAACACTAATTAGGTCTGGTTTGCTTCCAAGTCAATTACCAAGTTTTTCTATAAAATGTGCTTCCCCTTGAGGCGGAATTCAACACCATATATAGTTTAGTCTAAATTCCAATTTTTTTGAATTGAGAGAATCTTCACAGCCCCAGAATTCTAAATATTACACATCAGTCAACATCTACAGTAGTCTCTGGATAAATTAAACTAAGTCGAAAGTCACGTTTGCTTATTCACCAAGCTTATAATTAAAAAGGGACATGAGAATTTTAAAAATGCATCAGCTTAAAGAGTTGTTCTTAAGCCTTTGGAATGATTTTGCATAAAATTATTATACCAAGTTAAATGTAATAAAAGGGGCTCAAGTTAAGGGAAACAGAAGAGAAACAAGCGCGGTTCGTGGCCCAAGGCAAACAATTATTATAGTAGGTATTTCAATTGAAATTCAACGTCCACCATTCCGCTGCCCCTTCCCCTTCCCTGTCTTCATACAATTCCCCTGGCTCCGCTCAGTTATGGCTTTTTGTGGCACAATATCAAAATTACACACCTTGCAGCAATAAAGGAAGGCAGCTTTTACAATGGAGGGGAAGATCCCCGTGATGCCCCTTTTGAGGGGAGATGTAGACAATTGCTCTCACTGTTCAGAATGTACTCCGTGTACACTGTACACTGTACACGGTACATTGTAATGCAAATTACGTATACGCTACGTTGGACCTGCAGTTGCTAGCCGCATCGCAGCATCGTTTGCTTTTTAGTTTTTGGTTTTTGGTTAAGTCAAAGTGGTGTCGTTTTTGTAGGATTAGTTTAGTTAAGTGTGTGTGTATGTCCATTGTATGTGTGAGTGTGACAATGAGAAAGTCAGTACTCGGAAAAAACAGAAAACGGAAAACTCGTTGCTTAGTTGTCCAAAACTTCGTTTTGAAACTGGTCAGAAATGCAATAAGATTTTAATAAAAGTGACCGCAAAAAGACTTCAAAGGGAAAATTAGAAATAAGTAAAATCAAAATAATAAAATTAAATTGAGCATTAAAGCTGTTAATATGCCAAGTTCTCTGCTTAAAGAGAAGCTCTTGGGAATAATTTCTATGATATCGCACATACGCCTCGTGGTGCTGGCATACGTACAAAGGATTGTCTGGCTAAGCTTGCACCTTATTGGCTTAACTCTGTCAAAGCTGAACAAATTGGCTAACTTAATCACCGAAACAAGTCCAGGCGAAAAGCAAACGAGCTTGTTTCGTTTCCTTTGCCAGTTGCCAGTTTCCAGTTGCCAGTTGCAAGTTGCTGCTGTTGATGTCCAGATCGAAGGAAATGAAACATTTTGCAGCAGGAAATGCAGTTGAGCAACTTTCCGTAGGAAGCTTAAATGTTCTTTGGCTGGGGGACGGGGGGAATGTTAAGCCGGACAAAAGAGAGGGATTAAGAGAAAGCAACTCTTGGTATTCCGACTATGTTCTGACTCTGGTCAATTCGAGTCGAGTGCCCGTACCGGGAAATTATCGTATTAAAACCATAATAAATATAAACATACATGCCTATCAAAAACAGTAACAACAACAAAAACATCAACGAAAAAACACAATGTGACTTAGCGAAAAACCACAGAATGGAAAGAGAAGACACATCCTCGCTGTCATAACCTGATGCCCAAGAGCTCGACCTTTGGAGCAGGTTCAGACCAGCAGCTGAGCCCTCAACAAAGAACAGTTTAAAAATTATAGTAAGCGTATTTACTTTGCTCAAAAAACAAAGACGCAACATATTACCTCGAAAAACAAACACATGCTTATTTGGCAGTCATTCAAATAAAATTAAAATTAATCTGATAAAATACACAATTTTCATAAATTGTTTTCCTCCCGTATTTTCCAGTGTGACAATATGAGTTATGTTTATGTGCTGCATAACATCTACATAACATCTGTAAATCACAAGAAAACTGAAACAGTTTTCCACTTTCTTATAATGTCAATATTTACGATTACATATAATTACATATAATAAATAAGTTGAATTTAAGCAACTTACTTTTAAGTTTAAAGTATATATATTTAACAATACATAACTTATTCAAAGACAAGTATTTTTCGAAATTCCAATTTTTAGCGGATTAATTGGAGAACAAATTAAGTTTATTTATTTACAAAATACGTCTATCAAGCTTACTTTTGACTTATTAGAAATTCCTGAACTCAAACTTTTATCCCTTAACTCTTTTTATCTGTAAATAATTTATTAGACTTTTCTTTATATCAACTTCAATTCCAACCTGACTTTTCTATTCGTTTGTATTCGTTTCGCTTTAGGTTAAACAGACGTTATTATACCCGTTACTTGAAAAATAAGTAAAAGGTTATATTGTTTTCGACCCTATAAAGTATACATGTATATTCTTGATCAGCATCAACAGCCCAGTCGATATAGCCATGTCCGTCTGTCCGTCCGTCTGTGTGAGGGCCTAAAATTAAGATACTATGAGAGACTATAAGAGACTAGAGAAACCAAGATTGTTTCAATTTTTTGCCATGCCCCTTCCCGCCTTCGCAATCACGTACTGTTTTTAGAATATTGCATATTTTTTGATAATCAACGTTATCTATTAATTAAACCTATCATCCTACTTAAACGCAACAAGATCGGACAAATAGAGAAGTAGTAATGGCTTGAATAAGTTTCAAGCAATGTAAGTGCCTAAAACATATTGCAATAAAAAATATTTGACATTTATTAAAATAAGTAACGGATATCCTATAGTCGGGAACTTGATAACAGCATTTCTCACTTGTTTTATTTGTAGTTTTCTTGTTCGCACAGTGAAATGGAATAAACTTTTTACTTTTCGGCATTTTGTGTTTCCCTTTTTTTTTTAGTTTTTTTTTGTCGAGTTGCAAACGAAATATTCGCTCTGAATATTTAATTGTGCGAGCTCTGTGCATTTGTCTTTCTCTATATAACTGTGTAAATGTGTGTGTGTGTGAGGATGTGTGTGTGTGTTGTGGGCGAGTCTCGTTTTGGTCTGTGCGGTTGCATATTTGTGGCACTTTCTGGCTCGTTTCGATTTTGGAAATGCGCTTTTGGATGTTTGTTGTTTGCAGATCTCTTAGTAGGGTTTTTTCATTGTTGTTGTCATTGTTGTTCTTGTTTTGACAACTGGATGCACACAATTCTTAGCTTTTTTTAGTCTGCCATGCTAGGCTTACATTTATACTATACATATGCCTCCCCATACGAAGTCTATAACTCGACGCGATATGTTCTCTCTCTCTCTCTCTCTCTCTGCCTACTTTTCGGCTCTGAAGCTCATCTCAATTCGCTTACATGTGAATCTAATGTGTATCTAAGTGTGTATATATGTATGTGTGTGTGTGCATAAGTTGACACATTGATGCATTGAAATAATGTGGAGCTAGATGTTGACACTGCGATTTGCATTACGTTGTTTATAAGTGCACAGAACAAAAATTGTTGTATAAATATTTATGAGAATAATATTATTTTATATATAGTGACACACAAAAGTATTGGCACAGCAATAATTTTGACATTTAAGGCTTATTTGCGCCGTTATCATTAACATATTGGAATGGTTATTTAAATTCCGTTTGAATGATACAAAACTTTCCTTAAACCATTAAAAACCCATTGAAAATTTCGAATTTATGTAAATGTTTTAAAGCAGAAAGTTTCTTTAAACAATTTAAATAGTAACATCAAATTAGCCACATTTTTCAAAAATCTCTTTGCCAGTATTTTTTATAATTTTTTGAAAATTGCTTAAAAGGCACTTAATCGTCATTTTCTTTCTATGCTCAGATTTTTTATATTTCCAAATTCAATCAAATTTGTCAAATGAATAATCTCTTAAATTTTTAGATTCCATAGAGCGCACTTAAGAACAATTGAATTAGGGTTTCATTTGATATTTTTTAATTGAATTGGCAATTGAAACTTCATCAAACTTATCACAAATATCTAATCTGTTGCCGATCGAGATTAAATATTCATATTAAAGTATAGACACCAATTGTAACTGCGTTTTTAAATTGTCGTTTACAAAATGTAATCATAAATACTTAATGCTATAAGTGTGTGGCATGAGGCGTGAGTCGTGAGGCATGTGGCATATAATATTGCTATTAATTACGTTCAATTAATGCATTTAACACTTGGCTGTTTGTGAACTCGGGTAAAGTTCTCAGCTCTCAGTTTCCTGTTCAGCTCCTCTGACAGTTCTGGCAGCTTGATTAAGTTGAATATAAATCAATTATTTAGTTTATTGCCAACATACATGTGTGTAACAGCTGTCATTCCTCAAGCTCTAAACTTACCTACATATATACATACATACATACAAACTAAGAAAATCATTCTCCTACATCATGAGCTAAGCAACTAAAGCTGCTTTATGATTTTTATGGCCAACTTCGCTTCGAGCTGCCTTTTGACCATGATTCGTACACGTACTCGCACTCGTGCTCTTACCAATGTTACGGGTCATTTCTCTAAGGTGATTAATTGTGACATATATTATGTTGGCTTTGCTAACCGTTTTCATTTTTAAGCCATAACGTGACCATTTTAGCCATCTCGGACAATACACACAAACAACATAAATGAAGTTTTGCACCAACTCTTTAGTGTTATAAACATTTAATTATTTTGTGTTATATTTTTGTGCGATAATATCTATTGTGGATTTAAAACTAAATAAAAATATGATTATTTTAAATTTATAGATTCACAAAAATATAAAACTATGTTAGACTTGAATAAATTTGCTATTTTAAATTATTGTGAAATATATTCTGGACTTTAAAGAAATTATTTTAATAAAATTATTGATTAATTCTTAATATAGGATGGATGCTAATACTTTTACGTCCGATCTATCTGGAAGTACCTTAAATAAAATACATAAAAGTTTACTTAAGTCAAGGGTTGTCAGTATTTAGTTTAGTTTTGTACTTTTTATTTTCAATTTGTTGAGCCCTCAAGTAAATAGTGGTTGTAAATGAATGTAATCCAGCAAAACAACTGAAAAGTTGAAGCTAATTGGAAGCCACAAGATGTACCGCTAGAAATGGTTGCTTGTAAAACATTTCTATTTGACTTGCTTTTATTTTGGTGAAGAAAACAAAGTTTTCCTCTTGATACTCATCTTCCCTTGGCAACAGTCGTTGTTATGCATACCGTAAACAAACCATCATTAAAAGCCGTGTCCTGCCCAAAATACTTGTATCCTGTCACATTTTTGGTTTCGGCGAAACCTTAGAACATCGTTTTGAAAGCGTGAAAAGCGCCAAATTTCAATAAGCATTCAATTTAAATGATATAAGAGAGGAAGTATTTATAAATATAGCTATATTATTAAAATATTTGTATATATGAATCAATATAACTTTGCCTAGGGGGCGTATTAATAACTCCCACTTAATATGTGGGACTTCCTTCAATTTTCTTCAGTGTTAAATGTTGATCATTCTATTTTAAATTTCTTTCTTTGTAAATGTATTTTTTCGGTTTCTAACAGCGGTTTCTCTCATGCGATTCATTTCCTGTTAAAGGTGGATGTCTCGACTAATGTTAGCAATATTGTGCGCTTGTTAACAGTCTCTTATTTCGGCAGCTGTAAAATGTTGAATGCTAACCGTCACAGCTGTTAAGCATTATGGCAGATAATATTTATGACTGCAGAACTTTTGTGGTGTATGCAAATGCATTGCCTAAGGCGGGCCAAGTCAGGCCAAATGGCGAATGGAGCTACCGACCTGGTTTCTCAATCAATATGTCAACCATTAGGCAAATACGAGTAGCAAATAATAAACAGACGGCCAAAAGGCAGCTGCACAAGAATTACCGGGTAACAGACTGAAATCGCAGCAGCAGAATCAAAGCAGAGCAGAGAGCGGCAGCAGCAGCTGAGAGAGGCCCGCAGAGAGGCGGCAGAGCGACCGCAGCAAAAAGAGAGAGAGAGCGAGACTGCGGCAAGAGGCGTTTAACAGAGTTCTGTTAAACGTGCGCCTGTTCTGCTATAAAAAATAAATGTGCGCGCCCTTTTTGGGCATGCTTTTGCCTGCTGTAGTTTTTCCTTTATCCTCCTTTATGTCTTCTGTCTTTTTGTTTGACCTCGCCGCTTCTTTAATTGTTCGCCGCGATATTTTGGGCAAATAAATTTTGAGGTGCCGAGCTGAGCGTCGTCTTACTTTTATGAGCGACTGTTGTAAGTCGGCGATGCTAAAATATGTGCAAAAGTGTTTCCAGCTTAAAGTCTTCGCAATCCATTCGAACGAGGTGTTAAATCTTTTTACGCTCGTTCAACACTTGCCAAAGCCAATGCCAAACACGGTGAAAATGTAACCGTTACCAGCAGCCATTGTAAGACGCCCATTGACTGGCAGTCAATTTGCGAATTGCTATTTCACCTGCCTAAGGGTCATTCCCAAAACCGTGCTGTACCTTTTTCCCGTGTCAGCACTCAAGTGGCTTGGTCTAAACTCGAAATGAAAAGCTCATTGTGCGTACTAATAAGAATGAAAGGTTTGTTTTTTTTTCTAACACTCTGCGAAGTCAACGACAAGATACCCTTTCAAATAATTGAAAAAATTGAATCGAAACAAAATTAATTTAAATATTGTACAAACTTTAAAATTGTTGCCCAATCTAAGAATAATATGTTCAATAGAAAATTACTATTTCTTTAAATGACCTTAGTAATAATTGTTAATTGTAAGTTTATAACAAAGAAATTATAAATAAATGCTAAGTTTGTGCATTGTTTTATTATTATAGCATCTTGTATGACAACTCACACAATGTAACATATTCGTTAATGAAATCAAAACACCTTTTCGAACCAAGCGTATTTAAAAGGTCAATAAGCTTAGTAAAGTAGAATCAATCACGATGCTTGGACAAGACCCTCGGGACGGACTTATAAATACAAGAGAAAGGGAAGTAGGGGATCTGAAGGCAGCAGGAGAGCTAAAAATAAATAGAAATTATAGAAAATTGCCAGAGACCAGAAACGCCGTTGGCAGCTGAATTGAAAAGTTTAATTTATTCTGCGAAATTGCCAACAACTTTTCGACAAGAACATGAGGTACAAAAAAGTGAGGAAAATGGAGCATTATTCACTTAGGGCTTTTAATCTGCACTTATTTTGCATGCTTTACATTTTCAGCACTGAGCCCCCAAAGCGTCAATTGTACACTTATTAGTTTAATATGGGAATATAAGTGGAATTTTCTAGAATTTTCGAATTTGTTTTTCTTTTTTGTTAAGGAATGTAAGAAGAATTTTTCGCTATTATTGACGCTTTTCAGTACGGTAGACATCGGCAAGTTTTAGTGAAATTTTGACGGGCCATTGAGTATATGTTTGAGTATTTAGAGACATTTGATCACGAAATATAAAAACTAATTATTTATATTTTGAGGATTTTCTCACCTTTATTTTATTTACAAAAAAGTAGACATACTAGATATTTAACAATGTGTTTATCCCTATCATGCTGGTGAATCTGTTGCTTTTGCCACCTCTTTAGTGTTGGCTTTACTGGCACACATATTTCATTGCATACTTTTGGGCCAATGGACAGGTGTTTGCTTGTTGGAGGTGGGTGGTTTTTTTTGCGGTGATTTCACTTGCTAATTGCATTTGCACTGCGCTGTTTATTTGTCAGAGTGTCGCCTCAAAGTATGCAAAAGTTATTTAAAGCAGTTCTCTCCGTGCTCACTGCACAACACTGGTTGCATTGAGTGTTGTGAAAGTGGTGTGCATAGGGTGTTTTCGGGTGTTGACACACTTTTGTGTTGTTTTTGGTTCTGGTTTACTTTTTTCTATTTGGCTTGCAGGCTGCTCTTTTCGCTTGAGAGGGTCGACGAAGTACTCGAGAGTCTCGGCAAGCGTTTACGCTAGACTGGCGGAAGTGTATCACCTTAAAGCACATGTGTGTGGGGCATTCCGAAAAACAAATTCAACTTGATTTAAGCCAGGGGAGAGATAGTCGGGCACATGTGAAAGTAAAGCACAAAGTGTGAAGCTCTCGCACATTTCAATGGTCCAAAATTTGCAAATATATAATGTAAATTTTCTTTTTAAATAATTTCGCTTGTAAATTGAGAATTACTTCATTAATGTATTTAAAATACTTATAATACTTTCAATAGTCCAAAATTTGCAAATATATAATGTAAATTTTCTTTTCAAAAAATTTCGCTTGTAAATTGAGAATTACTTCATTAATGTATTTAAAATACTTATAATACTTTCAATAGTCCAAAATTTGCAAATTTATAATGTAAATTTTCTTTTTAAATAATTTCGCTTGTAAATTGAGAATTACTTCATTAATGTATTTAAAATACTTATATTTAACGTGTTTTGCTGACTAACAAACTTAATGAGGTAAAAGAAATTAAATTTTTTTTACTACATATAAGATAATTTGAATCATTGCTTTTCAAGTTTGACAAAATGGTGGCGAAATTGCTGTTGGGAACTTGGCAAGCGAAGTGCTTGTTGGAATCCCTTAACGGCTGTTTGGAGGCTCTGCAGGGTATTGAGACAATCAGGCGACTGTCAGGCGAGTTGTTTTTTATGTTTTTTATGGGCTTCCTTAATTGGCGCTGCCCAGTTCGATATGTTTTTAGGCACTGCCACGCCCCTTACTGCACTGCACAGCCCACATGATTGAGTGGGAGAGGAGGAGAGAGAGTTGTTATCAAGGTCATCAATGGGTTGATGGGTTGATGGTTTGATTTTTTATTCGATGGGCCTGGCTAAAAGCATGGGCTCAGGTCACGGCCAGCTTGTCCAGTTAGTCGCGTTAATAAATTTAAATGCAGCCTGTCATTAGCCGCTGTATCATCGTTATATTTTATAATCGCGTCGTTGGCAGCTGTCCTTGTAATTTTTGCTCTTCTAAGTCAATTGCTTCAGCTGATTGATGTTGCACTGAAAGTTAGTGTATTCTAAGCAGTTTAACACTTTGTTGCTTGTCCTGATAAATATATCAATAGATTGCTTGCCACTTTCCCCATAAAACTGCAATTCATTTGTAGCACAGTCGTAATGTTACTGCAACAGCAACAGAGGAATAACAATGATTGTATCCCCAAGTGACTTCTGTTTCTGCTTTGTTGTGTATACCCTGGAATTGGGGGTAAAGATAGGGAGGGTACATTGATTTACGAGAAAGGCTACTAATGTATAATTAATATATATTTCAACTGCATTTTCTGCCCTTGGGAAACTGAGAGATTATAAAATTAAACCTCCACATCAAATTATTTAGAGATGTTCTTCAAGTTAATTTTCTATATGTTTATACTTAAAAATTAGTATTAACTTCTTTTTCTACTTTGTTGAGTATACTTTGGAACGGAGATATTCTGTTTGTATTTCGCTAATAATACTTCCCGACTATTGTAGAATATTAAAAGTAGTTGTGCCAAAATAAAAATAATAGAAATACAATTTCCAAGTGTATGAGAGTATAATTCTAATCCTAAATGAAGTGAGACATTTTGGAAAGTTGATAGTCAAAATACATTGTTAAATATTTTGTGCTAAGTTTCCTTACATTGAGAAAGACCAATTACTTTTTAAAAATATATTACCAATTGTATGCGTATACAAGGTATATCTTTGCAAGTGTTTGTTTATGTACTTGCCGGCTTTTACTGTGTTTAACTGTTTGTTTAGTGTCGGTCATAAAGTTGCGTATTTAAGTGGCCATCATGTTGTGCGTCGAGGCACTTTCAATAAAAACTGGGAAGGAGAAGGAAAATTGAACCAGTATCTAACATTTTACGATATCTGGAAAGCTGATCAAATTATACGAGAGCCTAAATAGTGATTGTTGAAATACGAATTCATCAATTGTATTTCCATTCTATTAATTTTAATTTTCTCTCCCACTCTCTCTCTCTCTTTTATCTGATTTACTTAACAATTTCAAATGCTAAACACAATCTCTAACTTAACGGATTCAAATGTTTAATCCAACATAATTCTTGAGCCAAAAACTAAGTTAGAAATTAAATGCGGGAAAAGTCGAACGACTGGCGATAATATTTTGAGATTTGTCGCTGACTTTTCGCATTATCCAAAGCCAAAGGGAAGCATTGAAGGCGAAGTAAAGAATAGAGCAGGAAAAGGAAAATAGAAAAAGGAAAAAAGAAGAAGGAATAAAGAATAAAGAAAAGCAAGCCAAGTCTGTTGTTCATTGTAGTCAGAGGCGCCATGGCAAGATAAATGGCGCAGAAGTAAATACATTCGGTGTGAAAACTGAAACTGAAACTGAAACTGGGTAACTGGGTGAGTTTCAATGGCGGCGGCCTGTCGAAACAAAAGTCCACAATGTGGCCAAAAGGGGAGAGGGACAGAGAGAGAGAGAGAGAGAGAGAGATAGGGACAGAGAGGTGTAGAAAGAGAACGTGAGTCGACAACAGTCGAGGTGGCATTGGCAGCTGTTGCTGTTGCTGATGTTACTGTTGATGAGACGCACCACAGCAACACCTCTACTCCCCTCACCTTCCCCTCTCCCTTTTACTCTCCCCTAATCCCCCCTTTGTTGATCACGCTTTGTACGGCAGCTTAATTTATTTTATTGCATCTTTCACTGATAAATTACGCAGTTTTTTTCACGACCCATCCACTCCCCGTGTCTTTTTCCTACTCCTGACCCCTGACCTTCAGACTCTTTTTCTGTCCCTGCTTTTCATTCGTTTCAAAAGCATAAATTGTTAGTGGCAATATTGGAATTTTTAAGTTTTGAGTAATTTTTAACTTCAAAATTGGGAGTTTGGGTTTCCACCAATAAAAAAAAAAAACATTTTAAATTTTAAACAATTCTGGATATTTTGCATAAATTCGACATTCGTTCTAAATTTATCTTTAAACCATAACAACTATTTTCAGTACATATTTTAAAAATCATCTAAGGAATGTTGAAAGAAAATCATATTAAATTTATTTGCATAATATTATTGCACCTATGTAGAGTTATATCTACAAACACTCCCTCATTTAGGCATTACAAAATTAAAATAGAATTTGCTTTTGTCCAAGTCCATTCAGCGTTTAAATTCCCAATGGCTGTTCTCCAGTGGAATTCATCGGTTGTGTTGAATCAATTGTAGACAAAAGAGAAATAGAAAAGAATGTAAGAAAACTTTCATCTGCAGCGAATCGTTCAATCTTTCCGCTGTTCAAGTGAGTTGAACACTTTGCCGGGTTAAACGGAAAGTTATTCGAGGCGAAGGACAAGTAAATTGTTTATCCTTGGCACAGACAGACAGACACTCACACTCACACTCTCACTCGCATATGAGTGTACTCATTGGGGAAAAGAGCTGAGATCATTGCCACTTTGGTAGCTCAGCTCCGCAATCAAGTTAACCCCTTCGTGGAAAAACATGGCAGAAAAATCCAGCGCGCAATCCCCCATTTAATTAGATTTAAACCCAAGTGGCCAACACTCTTCCACACACACTACATATAAATATATGAGATGATGTTGGAATTAAGAATTTGTAAATATATTTCCGGGTGCATATCAGAAATTTTCCATCATTCTGTCGCTGTCAATTACGCAAATCGCACTAAAGGGTTCGTCCCTCCCATGGCCATTGCAATAGACAAAAGTTAATCAAATCAATGTTTGCCGGCCCTATCTTAGATACATACGTGTCTATTTGTTATTTGTCAATCAGTAAGCTACTTCAGGCATGTCAATATGGCCAGGTGCCGCCTTCTAACCTTCTCCTTCTCTTCCCTCCTCCTTTTCTGCACCCTTTTCAGGTGGTATCTAACGAATTCACTACTCGCCCAGGCTCCTTCAAGGGCTTTGTTCTTACACTTGACTGGCCACATTTGCCAACTCACCCCAAGAGAAATTCCATTCTCTCTGACAGTTTGTCCCTCTGTCTGTCCTTCTGTCCCTCTGTCTGTCTGTCTGTCTGTCTATTTTAGTAGACGGCTTTCTGCCTGTGCTTCATCTAGTTCGCATAACACCAATTCCAATTTGAACATGAAATCGAACAGGGACAAAGACATTGAAATTGAAATCAAAAGCACGAATGGGATTGAGAATGTGAATGTGAATGGGAGTATGAATGCGAGTGCGAGTCAGATTGGGGATTAGGGAGGGGAAATAAAAGTAGAAATTCGTACTTAGAAATAAGAGTGGAAAAAGGCAGAAACATGAAAAGCAACTTTGTAGTTTAGCTCCAAACTTATCAATCCATTATATGTGCTGAAGGACAATAGAATCCTTTGAAATGTCGACAGGTTGCAAATTGACGCAATGAGAAGAAAACGAGAACAGATCTGGAAAATAGAAGAGGCATAAAAGTAAATGAAGTTGAAGTAGAAGTGGAAGAAGTGAAGAACTAATAGAAAAAAGTGATACGCAATTAAAAGAAAAATATCGAAACGAAGAAGAATGGGATGAAAATAGATAGACAAAGCTTCAAAAAACAGAAGTATAAATAAGTATAGAAAATATAAAAAAAAAAAAAAATTTGTGAAGAAATTAGGAAAAAAAAGGAATAATTATGAGGAGAAACTAGATAGAATATAGAACTTTGAAGATAAAAGATAGATGCTTTAGGATATTAGATAAATAATAAATAGATGAAAAAGAAAACTGGTAGCTAATGGTAACTAACAGTAAATCCATAAGTGCAATACAAAATTAAAGCAAACATTTATATATTTTTAAATTTGCCCCCTGGGCAGCAAAATAAAATGACTCACAAAGGCGGTAAATTTAACATAAAAATTCAAAGCATACTTTTGGGGTCGGAACTAAACAACCCAAAGACTGTCAATTTGTGAGGACGCATCGCGGTGGAGTGAAATTGAAGAGAAAGTGAAGTCATTAATTGTCATTCGCCCTCCGGCGACTCGAGTTTGACCGGAAGAAGAGATTAAAGAAAGTGAGTGGGAAAGGGAGAAAGGGAGGATGGGAGGAAGGGACATAAATAGAAGAAACAGTTTGGACAAATACGTACATCGAACTGAAGCTAAACTGAGACTTGCTGTTTTATTTAATTGTTTTGACGGTGTGCGTGTTTTGCATGCCAAAGCAGAGAGATGATGAGAGGAAGCTGGGAGGGATCAGGTGGGAGCAAACTCTAAGCTGTAATTTGCCCAGTACACACAGCATGCAAGGGGCTTAAATTTGTGTAATAGAAGGAGGCATCAGAGTCCTGTATACTTACATATTTATTATCAAATGTATGTTATAGATATGGCTATGACCCTAATATTTCTAGAGAGTGCATAAAAGTAAAATTTAAAATATAGAAAATATAGAATCACAAGAGCATTTTCATTTATGATTATAATTATTTCATATTACAATTTAATTTATTTAATTAGATTTCATTTTTAAATTAAACCTAATGCCTTAAGTTTTGACACACCAACCGGGTCTCCTAAAGTCGAGCACACTCGACCGTTGCGCTCTTTCCTGCTCCTATTTGGCATTGAGTGCACGTAGGAGAGCTGAGCGACCTGCTTTTAATTAGCCTTTGCCCAGGAAACCAGCAGCTCATGCACTTAATTAACCCGGTCGAGGTCTGAGTCGAGTTCCCGATCCGATTCGGATTCTGATTCGCAGACGGGAATGAAGCGACCTCTAGTATTAACTGCTGTCTTGTTCAAGAATTGACTGGGCGTGGCAACGATTCAATTTGAACTGGATGCTAAAATTATTCATGTAAAAAACAGCGAAACATCGATGAATCGAGGTTTTCAACTATTGTAATTCGATGTATTTTTGCTGGTGAATTGAGTTGAACTGATTAATGTTTATAAGAAGTCGAACTCTTTATAGAGTTGAGATTTTGATAAATTATTATTTTTTTTATGCATTTTTAAAATAATTATAAATAATTTTCGCAAATATGTTATTATTTAGTATTTGCAAAATCGATTAATCGAAGTTAGAATATTCTAGTGGATCGATAATTTAATGTTTGTGTTGACAATGCCAAGATTCCAATTTTAAACTGCATAGTCAGTTTGAATTTGCCTCAGTAGCATAGGTAGGCATATGACTGTGATAAATGCTTGTGGCATGCATCAGCTAATAGGCAAAAGCGAAACGCCAAACGAATTGTAATTGTGTTCAAAGCGTTGCCACCGAATGCAGCAGTGGCTCGACACATGCAGTGGGTTTAAAGGGGGTTAAGGGGAATCAAGGGGGCCTTGACCTCGGGCAATGATGCCTTCAAATCGTGCCAACAATCGCAGCTTACCGTTTACCATGCTCAGTTCTCCTCAATGCAGCAGCTTCTCTTTTTTCGGCCGTTTGGCATCTGGCGAGGGGGCTCTCTTATTGTTTTGCCATGCCACATGCCACATGCCGCATGCCACGATTCTGGGCACTGGCAAAAAGCCGTTGCATCCAAAGCTTCGTGAAAAATTAGCGTCATTGCCGTTTGGTGTTCACGGGAGCGTTCGAGGCTGAACGACAGCTGCCGATATATTTTTTTCTCTCAGTTTCTTTTTGGGCCCTGTGTTCGAAAACAGTACAAAGAGTCTTTTAAGTTTGCCAAAATAAAAGACCAAAAAACTTTATTTATTTTAATGTAATTTATTTTTATTTGTTTCAATTTAATTATTTAATAATTAATTTTAATTGGACCTGTAAATTAGTCAATCAATCAGCTAGTCTGTCGGTTATTCAGTCAATCAATTCGAAGGTCACCTCTCTGAGAGTTATTTAGACACTCAGGTGCGATTTCAAATACTTTTCTTTTTTAAGACGCCTTTTGCAGGGTATCCCGACTGTCGGTTGTGCCTCCCACAAATCGGTTCTGGTTGCGCCTTTGTTTTAGCTGCATTTATTTCAGGTGGCAGGCAAAAAACTGCACAGTTTTTTACTGAGATTCTTTTTTTGTTGTTGATTGTGCTGCACATTTCGTGGCTTTTGCGTGCTGACACATGTATGTATGTACATATGTACATTTGTATATATGTACGTATAGGTTTTTATAAGAGGAAGGTGCATCAAGAATTGGGTGAACTAATTAAATGCATTAAATTCTGCATTGAGTTTTGTTATTTGAAAGTGATTTTGTTGGGTTCCGACTTGAGTGAAATATGGCCAACTGAGTGAAATTTAAAACTAAGTGCTTTTCCAATTCCTTTGAATAGACAGCTTATCGAAAGTATGCACTGATTGCCACTACACAACAAATCTAAAAGTTTATTTACCAGAAATAAATTGAGTAAAGTGTAAAATGCATATTCGTACTTAAAATTTAACTGATTTAAATCATCTTCTTTGAGTTTGAGTATTTCCTGTCGGACGAACCTTCTGTTTTCCTGAACTCATATCGAAAGTTTCCGCAGTTGATTGTGAGCCCAAACCGCATTACCCACAACTCCACAATTCCACAATTTCACAATTCCAGTCTGTTTCTCTGCCACATTCTGTAAATTGTGCACGTGCACGACCCCAAAAAGAGATAACACAACACAAAAGCAACAGTAATAATGCGAGACAGCAACAAAATCTTTACTTATACACGTGTGTCTGTGTGTGTGTGTGTGTATTCCGTTTGTGCGTAAGCTCGCAATTCTTAAGAATTCTCTCTCCCACCTATACCAAGGTTCCACTCCAACGCAACACACTCACGGTCCACATCCCACTGTCTCAGTCCACTTTCACAACGTACCTTTTTGCACACACTTGTGAATTTCGAATATTTCACAAGTAAAATCTGTCGACTCCGTTGCCAGTGTTGTGTGCGTGTGTGCGTGTGTATATGTGTTGTTTTTGCATTTGTCATCGAAAAATGTTTTACCGCCTACCCAGCAGCCAATTTGTAAAGCGAAACTCTCTCTCGCACTTTACGCTCTCCGCCCACTTCGACACATGCCGTCCTACTCTGTCGTATAGTGTCTGTCGTTGGTCGCTGTTTTTGTCTGATGAGCGCACACAAGGAATAAAAACTGTAAATTTATTGTGAGCCACATGAGATTTTCAAATTGTAAACAAAGGGAAGTACTTTTTTGCACAGAGATAAGAAGGAAGAAAGTGCGAGTGAGAGAGTATGCCTTGGGCAAGAACAATTATAATGATCGTAAATGGAAATTGCACACGGAAATTGAGTTTGCTTGTGAGCAGCCAACACAATTCTCATTTAAATTAATATTTCAATTAATTACAGTCGAACTTCCCTAACTCTAACTTCTCTAACTCGAATTTTCTCTGATTCGAACAAAATCAAGTGGCGATAGCGTTTACTGATGAAATTATTAAAATTTAAATTAATTAAAATTTAAATTTCATTCAATTCGTTTTATTTTTTGGTTTTTTTTTTTTTTTTTTTTGTTTGTGTGGTACAATGACGTACATTAACATTTGATGATCCCATATGATAAAATATTGCATTAACAATTCTATAGGATGGTGAAAAAGCTTTAAGAAAGACACAGTTTGCAAGTGATGATCACTACTGTATAGGGCCTTAATCAAACTAGAAGTCCTTTTTTTAGAAAATAATATAAAAAAATATTTATCAGATTTTTTAAGTTCTATTTAGCTTAAGGAATAGCTTGAAAAACATAATAAATTGAAAAGTCAGTAATTTTAATTTTTGTAACTTATTTCTGATTTTTTTAGTATTGTTCAACTTTAACTATACTAGCAATTTCATTAAAATTTATGTCAAATTCAAGTAAAAGAGATTTTTGTAGGACACCTGAACAAAAAAATGTAACAGCTCGCAAATTGAATGTATGTTTGCAGTCACTAGTTTCTGAAGCCCAAAATAAAAAAAAAAACAAATTAAAAGGTTCACAATTTAACATGAATGAATTCATAGTTTCTATTAAAAATAAAAAAATTAAATTCATTAACTCGAAGTCTCCATAACTCGACCTTTTTTCTTGGATAATGGTGATTCGAGTTAGGGAAGTTCTACTGTAGTTAGTCAAATTACGAATAAAATGTTTCATACTTTTGTTGTTCTTTATTATGATAACCTAATCAAAGTTGTGCGCCTGGCACAGTCATAAAATAACGAGAGAGAATTAAATTAGCGAAAAATATCAAAATAGCTTTGGGCGAGAGATTGAATTTCTATATTGGCGAAAACTATTGTTTCAATATTTAATTAAATTTAGTCGATAGTTTTTTGCAAACTTTTTGCATGCTTTCTCGAACTCAATTTTGGTTTGCTCGAAATCGAATAAAATAAAGTAATTTAACATTTTTGAGAAAATACGGCAATGTAAATTTTGTAAATACATTTCATTAAGTACGATTGTGCCTTTTTGCCACAAAAATTTCAAGAAGTTTTTAATTCAAATTTTCATTATTTCGGAAATGCATATTTCACTTTAAGCCGCAACGCCAAGCAATTAAAAACTCTCAGCATTTGTAAGTAATTAAGAAAGTTTTTGTTAGTTGTGCAATTTTATGTAACAACCCAGTGAAGCACACACACACACACGCATACACATACATTACATAAATCACACACATAGATACACATTGAAGAAGTCAGGATGTACGTATATATATCTGTGATGTGTCTGGCACAAATATTTATGCTCACACATCATTTCTCACATCTCTCATGTCTCTCGCATCTCTCGCATCTTTTACATCCCAGTCAGGCATTAAATTCTAATGATTACTTGGAATGGTCTCTGTCGCTCAGCTGTGAAATGAGTTGGCATACCTGATAGAAGCCGAATCAGATGCAACAGCTACAAAATGAAAAAAAAACAGCTGCTAATAAAATCGAAGTCATTTCAACTTTACCCCAACCACCCACACATACATTTCCCTTGAAATGCTCTCCCACCCCCTCTCTCTGCTATGTAATCGTTTCATAGCTTTCCATTTCACTTAACTCAAGTTATACATCCTTACACACACACACACACACATGCTCTCACTCATCGACGCACACACATTACTCATACGCAGTGGATGCAGCTCAAATGTGGATAGCTTCTACTGCTTCACATACTTTATAGAACGTTGTCATAATCGCGATGCGTTTTTCAATTCCAACAACTTTGAATGGGTTGACATGATTTTCTTATTCATTTAGAACTAATATATATAAAAAGGGAAGCTAATAGTTCTTATAATATAAATATTAAACTAGATTCTTTTTTTTACATACTTCTCGTCTTATTTTTGTAAAAACACATAATAATGAATTTACTTACCTTATGTACACTTTATTGAGCTTAATGTTGCTAAATTATTGAATTAATTTCCTTAAAAAAAAAAACAACTCTTCATTCGTTTAATTTTATATAAGTGCATTTAATCTTCTGCCATCACCTTTCTATTGCTGTTTTTGCACCTGTGGCTGAAATTAATGCAAATTCTGCTGTCGTGATTCGTATTTTGAACATGACAGCGACAGCAACAGCTGCAGGGCAGCTAAGTAGGCGTTACACACAAAAAAGGGGCGTGGTCGCATCACACTACGTGTAGCTGTTTCCTTCGCATTTGTTATTTTTGGACTGACACAACTCAGAATAATCGAGATTCGTTTTTTTATTTGACACGGATTTCAGTGTAACTTGCATATCGACTTCTAATATCGACGATGTAGATTTAAAAAGCAAAACATGAACATTTTTGAAAAATTGTTAGAAACTGTTTATATTAAAATCGTTCAACCGTTGCGATCAGCGAAAGGTGTCGCATGACATTAGAGGCGTCGCCTGTCTACCAGAATGTGAAGTCAAGTATGAGAAAAATGCGCATAATCGCAAGCTAAAATTAAGTTACAAATTTGAATTTAAAATTTGTGCCATGTTAGTTTTTCCAATGGAACAACATTACGTATACGCTATATGCAGGGCAATTCAGGCAAAACAAAAATCGTTTAGAAGAAAGTACAAAAACTTTGCAGCTGAATCAAATTAAGCACAAAAAGTCGAGAAGCTAAAACTGCATGACATTTTTAATTATCTAGAACAAGCGCACTTAGCACACCACACAGACACAAGAACATACATATGTACATTAAACAAGTACCTAAAGCACCGTGGCGCATAAAATCATTTATACTGGCATAAAATAAATTATTGGTAGTATATCAAACTTTAATGCTACTAGTCATTATCATTAATGTTAGCTTTAACGAAATATATTAAATTATTGAGCTCGATTAGTAATAATAGCATACAGGATAGTAAGACATTAATAAATATACATCTAAAAATATTCATTATTCATGTTTTATTAATCCTAGTTGCTGACTGAAGAGTGTATTATATATTTTAATCAATTAATTACTACTAGCAAATATGTTGATTTGCCCCACAGTGCACAGTGCATTCAGCACTCGCACTTGCAAATGAGTTGCTCATATACACACACAAAAAATCGTTGCATACTTTTGTGAGCTGCTGGGCATTTAAATGAAAATTTTGCTGCTAACAGCATGTGTAGAAGGAAGTCGAGTGAAAAACACGTTAACACAAAAACACGTATAGCACATACAATCCCATGCATAGCGAGCGAGTGAGAGAAAGAGATAGGCGGTATAGAAGATATTCGAAGAATGCGAAAAGCGCATTCAAAGCAAATAGCACGAATTTTGCTTGCGCAAAACTGTCAAAAGTTTAATTAAATATTTTGAAAGATTGCAGACCATTTAATTTGTTTATCACCGTTCTTTATTTGTTAATTAAAGTCTGGGCCTGTGTGAAATTTTAAAAACGCATAAGCCACAATTATTAATCGACCTTAATCGGCTATAATTCTCGTCTACAAAAGCAAACTGAGGGTGATTCCTCCCACCAACCTCCCATCAATTCACCCATCAACTCAGCGTTACAGGACTATAAAATAAAATCCTTTTATGGAACATTTTGTTGCTGAAATGCGTGTTTGTGAGCAGTGTTTTCGCTGTACACACATTTATTTAAAAATTTCATGAAAAAATAAATATGCTGAAACAATTTTTAAGGTACACGAGCTAACGAAAGGATCTTTTATAATTAGTATAAATATTCTCCTTAGAGGATGAAATTCTGAAACGAAAGAAAAGACAAGGTTCTATATATTAATTGCCAATCAGTCAGGCGAATATTTTTTATTCGAGTATATATATGTGAACAAAGACATATATTTCGATTTACACTCACATGATTCCGGATTAACGAGATTCTGTTCATAATTAGCGTACAAATGTTTGTTTAACAATTCACAAGCATTAATGGTAATTAATGGAGTATTTTAGTATTACGATGAAACAAATTTTATTATTCGGCAATTAATGAGTGTAGGGCTGTCAGCACATAAATTGTCTAAGGTGAAGTTTTCTTTAAGAAGAAGAAAGGAATCAATTGAAACAGAAAGAGCAGTTAAAAAAGTGAATGAAGTAAATGATATTTGAATAACATAAATTCGACGCTTTTCTCCTATTTCAAATTGCTTATTTGCAGAACACTTGGTCATGGGACTTAGCATAGTTTTATTTAGCTGTTTTGTTTAACTACAAGTATCTTAAGTATTAAATAAATCCAAAAAGTTAAAAGCTTTTCAACCCCAACAGTAGGCTATAAAAACAAAGTAATAAAGAAATCAATATTAAATGTAAAAAAAAACTGATGTGGCCAGCTCTAAAAAGTATGCTATGGAAATTGACAATTGTGTCAGGATTATTCTAAAATTTCATATTTACATACATGTTGTGGTAAAAATACATCAACAATTGTTTATTAAATCTCTTTTCAACCCCAAAAAGCGAACCGAATATTTGTGCAGCACTTTAAAGTGTGCCCGAGAAAATATTGAGTGCGGAAAAACTATTACTGGCAACGCACAAAATTACCGAATATTTTACATATCTTAAAGTTGTAAGTTTCGAAAAGAAAAAGCGGCGTTGTGAAAGGCCACATTGGTAGCGATTTATCTATCGCCCATATCCGGTTCAGAAATTAAGTATGCTCCAGATAAAATTATTAGCTAGAAGATTTCCTATATAAATTACTTTACTAAACCTGTTTAATAAAAACATTTATAATAACATTAGAAATTAATTTATAAATAAGAGCTTGTCAATTCTGATTAAATAGATTAATTGTATAAATTGTTATACCCCTCTTGAGCACATTTTGAATGCCGGGCAGGGTATATAAAAGGAGAACATGAGGAGGACAGCCAACAGAAACACAATGCAAATGTTGTCGTTGATAACTTTATCAACATTAAATTTTGCATACATCAAGTTGTACAAGCCAGACCGAAATCCCCCTTCCCCCCAGCATCTTCCGGCTCTTCCTTCGATGAAAATGCGCAAATAATAAAGCAGACTTTTTCCAGTGGGTGTAAAGGGAATGTAGGGAATGTAGAGTGTTTAGAGACGGAGTTAGGCTTCTGTCGAAATACATTGAATGGTTTGGACTGCGGGTATCAAGGCATCTCAGCCAAGGAGCTGTCACTTTTGTATTATATGTATACAATATACACTCGATACTCCTCTCACATTCGCTTCAGTCGATTTGAACAATGTGCTGGTCGATTCTTGGCGCTCTGTTTAGTTGGTGTCCGTGTTAATGTTTGTTGACATGGAAAAGCCTAAAGTTATTGTTTGCAACACCATTGTCTGACCTCGAGCTGACCCTGCTTGTGGTTCTAACGCCCCAAAGGCTACATAATTTGCCTCTTTGCCGGCCTGGCCTGTTATTGCCTGTTCTGGCCTAATAAGCGGCTCAAGTGTTGGCCTGGAATTAATGCGCTCTCCCCCCTCTAACCCATTATCACTTCCACCTCCTGCCTCTGGACACACCCTTCTCCAACTGTCACTGACTGTTGTTGTTTGCTTATGTATTTATCATCGCCCAAAAGTTACAATCTCCGGACATGAAATGGCCATGACTGAGTGCGTGTGCAGTGCCTGTGTATCCCTCAGATTTCCGATTTCAAAGGACACTCTATCAACTAACAACGCTTGCTTAGTTATGATTTCCATATGACCTTAAAAGTTATCTAAATATCTGTACTCATTGTTGACTGACTGGTAAATAACCAGAACGTCCAAACGGTAAGAGCTAGCAGGCTAAAATTTTCACAACTTGTGAAAGATTCGATCTGAAAGTGGCTTATAGTTTTTACTCCAAAGTATCGGCACATACAGATTGTGTGTCTGTCCATTTAACTTGAAAGATCTACATCAAACTAAACAACACACACTACAGGTAAACTGGTTTTGTAATCATCTTATGAATTTAAGGCGTTTATTCAGACATTGACACTTGAGTTTAGAGCAGAGCACAATCTCACTTTACGCTCCATTAGCTTAAATCAGACTACATGATTTTGGATTTACTAAAGTGTAACGTGGTGCATTTGAAAGGCCGAAACATCGATGCGTAGTGGCCACTTCTTGTGGCACTTAAACGAGCCTTTTGATTGATAAGAGGCCATAATAAATTTCTTATTAGTGAGTGTCGGAGTGAAAGCAGCTCAAATGGCCAAAACCAAATGACCAAATGATGCGTAAACAAAAGTCTAATGCGCCTCGGGACCCACATCTAAGAATAGAATAGCCTAGTATTGTAATATATTAAGCAAATAGATTGTTGTTCTCCGTATTTGTCTATGAACTGACGATGAACGAATCGTGGAAATGTTGTGAAGTGTTTTTATTCATTCTGATTTGATTAGATATGACAGTGAGCAATGAAGAACGCCTAAAGATATGCAGGAAAATGACTGAAAGTATGAAATGGCCAAGTAAAAATTGCCAGCAAATAGTTGCCTTCTGATTAGGCTCCCGTGCAATGGTTCTTGGCTCTGTTCCAGCTGCAAACCATTGCCAATTGGCATCCCCATTATCAATTTGTCCCCTCACCACTTTCAGAAATTACTTGGGGAACTCACAGCTTGAATTTTTATCATGGAACCGCAGAATGGCTGTGAATTTGGAATTGAAGTCAATGCCAAATTTGCGGCAACATCAATTTCCTATGCTAATTTCAATTAAAAATTTCCAGAAAAATGTCTACAGTACAAATGTCTAACAAACTTTTTCTTAGTCTTGGACTTGGCAGCTGAAGCATACAAAGAAAGATCAAATAGATTGGCAAAAGGTGCATTTTAATTTCACTTGATGTATTCAGAAATAAAAGCTGTCAGACAAATGAATCAATTTAAAAGTTGACTTTGATGAGAGTGAGAAAATGGATAAGAATTTGAATTTAAATTCAAGTTTAACTTTAACTTGAACTTAACTAATCTTTGAAGAAGTTTTAGTGAGAACGGCGAGCATTCACAATACTATACATAATATTATTATAAATAAAAAGTTGCAATTTCTAAATATTAAGACAATTTAATAAACTTTGAGGTTCGACCTGTTACCTTAGCCACAATTTATTTAGGGTCCAACTATGTGTATTATATGCAGCTCGCAAGTCATATAATAAATATTTATTCAGTGTGGTTGTTGATGTTTGCGCAGTAAATAAATACAATAAAATACAACGGATATTGTATAGCCTGAATAGAAGGAGATTTCAACCGTAGAGTCCTGCACTTTGGCTTTCTCCTCTCCCTCCTACATATTGTTTAGCTCCTATTCACTTTCTGTTTATTATCCAAGAATTGGTCAGGCGTTCAATTCCCTTTCAATTCTATTCCCTTCAGTTCAGTTCAGTTCTGTTCAGTTTTGTTGTTGATTTGTGTGCGTGGGCGTCAGTTGTCTGTTGCCCCGGCAATGACAAATGATTTACACACGGCACCTTGTCCATTCAGTGTGAGTACTCACTGTATCCATGACCTTTCATTTTCAAATATTTCTATATATATTTTTCTTCTATTTCAATGAAATTGATTTCGTAATTGGCCAATTTGTGCAACTTAATGCCTGACTTACTTATAATCAAAGCGGGCTTGCAAGCCATTATTATTGACCAAGAAATGTAAGTCTATTCAAATTGGCTAATTAAACTAAAAGCCATTAGATTTGTAAAATTATTTCTGCAAATTTTGCGCATTGATATCAGACTTCAGAGCTGCAAGCATTTATCCAAAATTAAAGTCACATAAATTATGTAAGAAAAATTCTTTTTACACCGTCGCACGCGCACAGCGGGAAAAAAATAAAATAAAAATACTAACAAATGGCCAACGTACATGGCCAAAAGCGTTGCGCTTAAACGAATTGTAAACAAAGCGTGGGCGTGGCTTACAAAAGAAGATTTTAAATTATCAGAAATATGAAAGTGTTGACTATTTAATACACTGAAAAGAAATATAAACATCGCATAAAAAGTACACAGTGAATTTTTTCGAAATAGGAAGTGGATATTGATCACACATATTAAAAATATTTATTTATTATCTTTTATTTTACATTTTTGAGAAATTCGACATTTAATTATTGGCTTTTCTCTCTCTCTTTTCAGTTAATTCCACTTGCCATATTCGATGTACCTTTCATTAGGATAACAATGCTCTTCAGGCGAATTAAATATTAAATAAAAGTCGCCCATTTTGCGCTCTTAATTCACATTCGCGGGTCTCGTTTGATTTATGCGCTGTAATTTAGGCTGCTTAATTTATTTCCGTTTTCGACGCGTTAATTTGCCGCACTGACGTTTTAATGTGCAAGCGTTAAACGGAAACACAAATAAAGAGGAAAACAAGAGAGAGTAATACAAACATAATGCCAATATATTTTGTGCTCTTTGCAAATTGAAGACGGAAGTCCTTGACAAAAACAAAATATTTTTATTAAATACAAATGCATTTTAAAGTGTAAAAAAATTTAATAAAAGTTAATGTTGTTGATAAATTTATTGTTTAATTTAGGATTTTAGGGTATCATTGAGCCAACCCAACCGATCTGTCCCACAGAACCCTTTAATCTTCCCCTTTTCCCATTCAGTTACCCTATTATCTAGGTTTAAGTATGTACATATGTATATATTTTGTTGAAAATTAAATATTCCACTATAGTATAAGTTATTATTAATAGTAACAGTAGGCTATAAAAACAAAGTAATAAAGAAATCTATTAATAAAACATTGAGCCAAGCATTCTACTCTATCAGCGACTTTTTTCATTAGTTTTACTTTCTTTCTCTTATTACATTTTTCGAAACGGTTGAAACTTTTTGGCCCGCACAACTGGCGCCTATTTTGTGTACTTTTTCTAGTTTTGCCGGATGTTGTGTTACACTTTTAGCTAGTCGCACATTTGCATACCCTGTAAGGACTGAGAATAACACAGATGAATAACATAATAGTTAGTGTACCCGTATAAAATATTTTGTATTTGTTTACGAAATTCTAAAAAATAAAATTGGTTACTGTCGATATATCCTGCTACCTGTTAAACTATTATAACTAGAATAATTTTAACTCAACTGTGTACAGGGTATTTCCTAGTCACAGACTTTAAGTTTTTACATTTTTATTTTTTCTTGTTTTAGTAAAATTTTAAAAACTTTTGCTTGCTATGGAAAGTTATACTTTTTTTTTGTTGTATAAGTATTAGTAGTTTACTTTTTCATTGTTAGTTTTGAAATGGGCGTTGGCAGCTCAGAGTTTTTAAGGTGAATGTCAAGAAATTGGGTTAAATAAAAAGAAAGAATTACTTCATTTCGGGGACGACGGAAGCTAATAAAGTTACAGTTCTCAATTATTACAAGCGAGAGTTAATTAGCCGTAATAAGTTTAGAGAAGAACTTCTGCTGCCTTGAATATTGAAGAAGAATGTCATGATATGCAAATATATCCCATTTCCACAAGAAAGCAGTTACATAACGTTGCCAAATACAGCTTCCCTCCTAACGGAACTTCTCCTGCATTTTCGCGAAAAATCATCCAAAAAGTTGTTGGAACTGTCTAAACTATTTGCTGACAAGCTCAAGCGGAAAGGGAAAAGAGCTGCGCTCAGCTCATTTGCATATCATAAGTAGCGAGTAGAGGCGGAGAGTTAAAATCAGCAAGAACAGAGTGTAGTTTGTATAGTACCAAATAGAGTGTGAAGAGTAGCGAGTAAAACTCAGAGCGTAACGAGTAGCGAGTGAGGTGTTGGGACTAGCGAGTAAATTGTTAAGTATAGCGAGTAGAGAGCAGAGTGTAAAGACAAGAGAATTCAGTATTAAACGTAGCTAGTAAAGAATAGAGGGACAATCACTGACTAGTCGATACAGAGAGTAGGAAGTAGCGAGCATAGGCGGAGAGTTAAAATCAGCAAGAACAGAGTGTAGTTTGTATAGTACCAAATAGAGTGTGAAGAGTAGCGAGTAAAACTCAGAGCGTAACGAGTAGCGAGTGAGGTGTTGGGACTAGCAAGAATATTTGTTAAGTATAGCGAGTAGAGAGCAGAGTGTAAAGACAAGAGAATTCAGTATTAAACGTAGCTAGTAAATAATAGAGGGACAATCACTGACTAGTCGATACAGAGAGTAGGAAGTAGCGAGCATAGGCGGAGAGTTAAAATCAGCGAGAACAGAGTGGAGTTTATAAAGTACCAAGTAGAGTGTGAAGAGTAGCGAGTGGAACTCAGAGCGTAAGGAGTAGCGAGTAAGGTGTTAGGACTAGCGAGTAAATTGTTAAGTATAGCGAGTAGAGAGCAGAGTGTAAAGACAAGAGAATTCAGTATTAAATGTAGCTAGTAAAGAATAGAGGGACAATCACTGACTAGTCGATACAGAGAGTAAGAAGTAGCGAGTAGAGGGGGAGAGTTAAAATAAACGAGAACAGAGTGGAGTTTATAAAGTACCAAGTAGAGTGTGAAGAGTAGCGAGTGGAACTCAGAGCGTAAGGAGTAGCGAGTAAGGTGTTAGGACTAGCGAGTAAATTGTTAAGTATAGCGAGTAGAGAGCAGAGTGTAAAGACAAGAGAATTCAGTATTAAATGTAGCTAGCAAAGAATAAAGGGACAATAATTGACTAGTCGATACAGAGAGTAAGAAGTAGCGAGTAGAGGCGGAGAGTTAAAATCAACGAGAACAGAGTGGAGTTTATAAATTACATAGTAGAGTGTGAAGAGTAGCGAGTGGAACTCAGAGCGTAAGGAGTAGCGAGTAAGGTGTTAGGACTAGCGAGTAAATTGTTAAGTATAGCGAGTAGAGAGCAGAGTGTAAAGGCAAGAGAATACAGTGTTAAATGTAGTGAGTAAAGAATAGAGTGACAATTGGACATTTTACAGAGTTTGATAACAATGAGAAATGAAATTTAAATTTGAATACAGTCGGAGAGCCCTGTGCTTGGTTTGACATTATTTAATGTGACTTAACTAAAATTTTATTTCCTCAGAAATTTTGGATCTTTCGACACAGCTGGACCCTTTCGATTTTACAGATTGAACTCAAATAATTTTTTCAACTCAACCAGCCACAAATTAAAAAAAAATAGCAAATAAAAAAAAAGAGTTTTTATAAATATTTGATAAAATTTTTCAAAAGTTTTTAATTAAAAATAGAATGTGTTCTCCCAGCGGACCGTGCAACCCCTGTGATCCTTGCTGTGGCCCTTTTGAGTGCTCGCCCAAATGCTACAACGCCGCCCAATTGGAAGCTCTGCCGCAATGTGCCCCCCGCATCCCGCCGCCCTTTCCCAAGTGCATTACGGTGCAACAGCCGCCTCGTCTGATATGCAAGAAGCGAGTGGTCTTTACGGAGAAAATCGTGCCGGAGCCCATGGTTGTCAATCGCTGCAGGCAAATCACAGTGCCAAAAGTCGTGGACACAACGCGGGTTATCAAAGTCCCCAAACTGGTTTGGGTCTCGCAAATGGTTCGCGAGCCTCGAGTCATTTACTACCCCTCGATGATTCCGGATCCGTATGTCGTCTGCTACCCGAAGCGAGTGTGCGAGCCGAGAGAAGTCTGCCAGTCGATTTTGTGTCAGCCCAAGCCGCAGTCTATCGACATACCGCCCCCCAGGGAGTATTGCTGTTATCCAAATGGACCCATCAACTATAAACCAAGTGCTGCCTGTCCTCCGTGCCCGATTGGACCCTGTGCTCCAGGTGGACCGTGTTGTCCCCTTCCCTGTTTCTCCACCAACCAGTATCCCGTATGTGAGACTCGTTGCGGTCCCTGCGGACCTTGTGGACCCCGTGGCCCTTGTGGACCCTGTGGACCCCGTCGACCTTGTGGACCCTGTGGACCTTGCGGAGGGCCCTGTGCTGTACCTAATTGTGGACCGTGTGGCTTAACAATGCCTTCTGGACCATATGTGCCCGCACCTTGCGGTCCATGCGGAACGGGCTGTGGACCACTTGGATCCTCACCGTGTGGACCCTGCGGACCATGCGGACCCTGCTCCCCACCTTGTCCTTACGAATCGCCCGAGTGTGGACCATGTTATCCGTGTGCTCCAACTCCTTGGAACACGCATTGTGGGCCAGTGGGGCCGTGTGGTCCTCAAGCTCCGTGTGGCCCCTGTGGTCCTTGTTAACCGTTGAAGTATCTATAATCAAAATTTATACATATATTTACTAGTAAATAAATTTTCTTATACGTTCGAGTGATTGGGTTTTATCCGATGGTATCGATATTTTCTGGAAAGGGGGAAGGGGGATTGTAAGAATAATAAACAAAAGTAAAGAAGCGAGTAACGAGTAGAAAATAGCATAGCTATATTTACGAGCAGTAATTAATTAGTAATGAGTAATAAGTAACAAGTAGTTAGTACAAGTGGAGTTACAAGTACTAATTAATGAGTACAGTGTAGTCAGTAACGAGTAATGATTAGAGACTAACGAGTAGCAACCAACGATAAACGAGTAAACTACTTACTAGTAGCAGCTGATGAGTAGCGAGTATCGCTTAACAAATAATGAGTATCGTTTAACGAGTAGATAACAAGAGGCGAATGAAAAGTGGCGAGTAGCGAGTAATTAATAGAGAATAACAAGTTTTAACCAACGAGTTGCTATTAATGAGTGACGATTAGAGAATCATGATAGTCAGATTGAGTGTCAGATCGTCAGAATTTCTTTGTCATGCATTTTACGAAATTTGCCCAGTTGGCGTTTGGTTGGGACTTGGCTTTTTGCCTAACAGCTCAACTTGTGGGTCATTTGTTATAGAAATTTACCAAAGCATTCTTAATGGGGCCCACATAATTATGTGCTAATAAAAAGAAACGATGGGGAAATGAGAGGAATAGAAGTAAGTTGCCTTTGTCTTTTTTTTATATCATTCGAGTGGTTCGGATATCTCATAGCAAGCCACACACGTCCTCGTCCTGTCCCCGTTCCATTCCGCTCCGTTCCGTTCCGTTCCATCATTATCACTTGTGCGTAATGCGATAAAAGTGCCTAAAAGTATTCCAAGCTTTTTGACATGTGCGACATAATCATCTTCAAAGGAGGCGGCAACGGCTGCTCTGATTAATTGAAGTGGAAAATGTGCTTGTTTTGACTTTCCCTTTGCCTTTGCCTTTCCGTTTGCTTTCGCCCTCCGCTGACTGAATCCTGATTGATGGCACTTGCTTCTAATTAGAATATATTGCGGCATTCTTTCAGGCTTAGCTGTTGAATTTAAGTGATAGCTAGATTTTTCAAATAATCAAAGGGAATAGAAGGAGCAAAGTATCCCCGGCAATAATGTGAGTAACTCCATTGAGCGTAAGTCTCGATTTGCGCAATTTTGCTTAAAAATGCCATTGGCATTTGATTTTCATGGGACTTGAGTAATATTTTAAAAGCTTTGCCATGGCCAACATTTGAATGGAGCTTAGGATTCATACAATTTGCATTAACAATAAAGGTTGGACCGGCCATTGTTGGCCTCTCGTTTCCTCTCGTCTCTCTCGTCTCTCTCTCTTGCTCCTTTGCAAATGTAATGCCTGTCAAACGGCTGTCGGCATGCAATAGTTTCTTTTTTTGCTCCCTCTCTGTCTCTCTGTTTGTCACTGTCTTTTCACTTCTCATTCACCTGCCACATGTCAGGGTTCCTGCCTCTTCCTCTTTCATGCCACATTCATGCCCATTACAGACTCATTGTGAGAGACCTACGGAGACGCAGTGTCAGTCTGCTATACAATCACATTAGAACACACACACACACACCAACAGTCAGCCATTGAGTTGACTGTACCAGAGGGGGCGGCAAGGGGGGGGGGGGGGAGGATTTTTGGTGTAGGGTGGTGGTATGTGGGGGGGGGAAAGGGGAGGGGGGGGGGGGGGGGGGGGTGGGGGGGGGGGGGGGGGGGGGGGGGGGTGGGGGGGGGGCACTCAAGACTCTTACTTCTTGGCGGCGATAGAAATTTGTTATTTTGAGACGAGTGTGTGTTTATTGGAAGATTAGCTGTCGTCATATTTATAGATGTGATACGAGAATATTGTACAAAGTTTCGAAGGGAATTTTATAGTTATAGATTTATTTATTTAATTATATTTTTGATTTTTTATATTTATATTTATTTATTGTCAACCGACACAAGAATTAATTTAAAATTAAACATTATGATTTAAAAAATATATATATTTAAATTTATTTATTTATTTATTTGTTCATTTAATTGTGTACTTATTTAGTTATTTATTTATTTCCTGTTCTTTTTTAGTTAATATAAATTAAATTGAAAAATGATGGATATTATATTTTTTTATATAATTATTTTTTTATATTTTTTTTTTTATTTATTTTTGTATGATAACCAAAAAATTACGGGAATGAATGATTTATCGAAACCGAAGACGAGTCGATGCATGACAAGCTGATTCAATAATGCACACTCCAAAAACTCTATAACGAACGCGTTCATTAGCAGCTTCCCTGGCTGTGAATAGCCTCACTGTACTGAATATGCCAATATCCAGCTGTGAATTTTATGAGTTTCTTTGTTTTGCTTTTCTATTCATAGCTTGACTGTGCGAGTCGATAAAAAGAACAGCACAAGTCTGATTCAATGCAAGGCCATTGTCCGCACCGAGTTGGTTTTTATTCGTGCCACATTCATCGAGTGTTTGGCCATGTTTTCAGCATTTTTGGTGCGTGCTGAGTCTTAAATGGATATCAGGAATGACTGCAAAGCCAAAAACCGAAGCAATGGCCAAATTGTGGCATCCAAGAGTTGCACGTGCAGCTGACGAGATTCCCTCATTCGAATTGGCGAATGACGGACCAAAAGCCAAACTACAGCAATTTGTTGCTGTCAAGGCAAAGTCTAGTGCAAATGGCATAAGTTTAACATCTGACCCTGCACTAGTTTTAGCTCTGCATCCAAAGATAATAAATAAATTTGTGAGAGTATCATGGATTATAAATGAAAATAAACAACGAAGAAAAATGAAACATTTTGAAACAACGGCTGAAACGAGATGGACGCGTTCTGAAAATATCATTTCGATTGGTTATTTAAATAGGAAAATAATTAAAAAAGGATATTTAGTTATATTTAAATGCAGGTTCTTTTATTTATATAACATCTTTGTCATTCATAATAAATATATATATATTTAAAAAAAAATATCAATATAAAATTTGTAGTGGTCCACCTGAAGAAATAGCTGTCAAAATACGAATGAAAGTCGAGAACTTCGATTTAATCGGAATCAAAGTATTTCGTGCCAATAACTTTAAAAGGTGCTAACAAAACACATTCAAACAATCAGCTTCTGACTTTGATTGGCCAGATTGACGGGTTTAAACATTGCTAAGTCCTCATATGAGAGTTCAATCCTTGACAAGATGGATACTAAGTTCAACAAGCACTTTGTGAGGTCAACATTAGTATTAAGGGGTTATATATATTTGCAGCTAACGGCACTTAACTTGTTAAGCAAATGAAATTCAATACTTGACAGCTTTAAATTAAATGTAAACTGATGCCATCAGTTTGGTAAATGTTTTAAATTCCTTTGTCTGTTTGAGCTTACACAAATTTGAAATTCCTTAAATAGAATAGCATGTTTATAAAACTGCAGCTTTAAATGCAGTTTAACATTTAAATATTTGTTGCTGGTTCAATTACAAATTGATTTTTAGATATATTAAAGTTAAGATTAACAGGTTACATTGCTTTAATCCTTCTGATACTGTTTCAACGTGTTGTTAGCTTCTGCTCAACAATTTTACTCAGCTCTGATTACAGCTAAATAGGCAAGAGTCAGGAAGTCAGGAATGAAGAGGAGGGAAGTCAGGGAGTATGTCTCGGTTTACATATTCTATAAATGGCATATAAATGCCCGGCGCATGTTACTATGCTGTGAATATACTCTTTATTCTCCAGTTGCCTTGCTCCCTTAATAGATGGCCAACAACCTTTTCTCCCTCTCCTTTTCCTCCTCGGATGACTTTGTTTACTTTAAGAAAGGAAGAGAGAATGGGGGTAACATTTTTATGAAATATTGTATCTGGAGAGACTGGTTTGTAGCTTAGCTCCGACTTAAAGTATATCCCACAAGATAGGGGAAAGACAGAGTCACTTGAGACGTTAATGCGATTTACTTAGCACTTGCTCAAGAGTTTCTCTTCGAGGGATCTGTTTTTAATAGTACGGCCGAAAGTTTTCAAAAGAAGCAAAAAAGAAATAGCAAATATCTGTTGTCAAAATGCCACAAATGAAATTTAACAAAGGCACGTGACTTAGACACGCCCTCGATTGTGGCAAACGCCTTCGTTTAAACTATACGCGACATGCCTAGAATTCGGCCTAGAATCCTGGCATCCAGGCATCCAGGCATGACCAGGATGCGAGTGTTTATATGGGTGTTAGAGAGACAGAATTATATCATTGTTCCGTTCGCATCCCTTTTGTAATTTAGTTTTTGCTCTATACAAAATGGTCCAACCTTGGTTGGCACACGCTGCGTATAAGTAATCGCATTTGTACAACAGAGTTGCACACTTGTTGGGAACTTTATAGTTAAGCCAGACGTGGCGTGGGGACTGCCACATTTTATTTGCCCATAACCGTTGACTTCAACACGACCACAACAACAACCATCGCCAAATATGTGCCAAGAATTTAGAAACAATTGGAAGTTGGATACCGTGTTGGGTAAGGACACAAGATTTCTTATTTCTACACTTATATTTATTAAAAGGCTAATTGAACTACATTTCTAGAGTCTTAAGAAAATTAATAAATAGTATTTCGTAAATATAAAAATATTTTGTATACTCGTACATAAGTAGTTACAAATATTTTTAGCTAATAATAAGAAATTTTTGCAAAATTATTATTCGAAAGCAGCAAATAATGAGCCACATTTGAACTGCGAAGCAAAAATTCTCAAATTGTATTACACCAAAATTAATAATTTTAAATTGAAATCTTTAAAGCCCAAAAATATTTAATCAAGCTACTTTAATTTCACACATTCGACTCGTGCTTTTTTCATGTACAACTTGTTTAAATATTCAAAACCTATTGGTAAGCCACTAGCCAAATTGTTGGCAAGTAAAAACCACAAAGAGCAAATGCAAAAAGCACAACAAGAAAGAGAAAGGAATTTGGAAGGGAGTATAAGGGAAGGACAAGGGTTATAACCCAGTTGCATATGTGTGAATAGTTTCTATTCCAATTGTCTGTCGTTTATCGTTGTGAAAATTTACAAACTTGTAGCTGGGAAATTAATTGAAAAACCCCCGAGAAGTAGACGAAGGGGAAGTCGATGTGCCATTTGGCGCTCAAATTAATTGGCTGCCAACAAATTCTTTATTTTTGCAAGCGTTTTAGTTTTTCCGTTTTGTGTAACAAAACTTTTTTGGCGCTTTGCCTCACTATCGAGTGTTAAGTACTTAGCCTTTTTCCCCCTTTACCTCTTTGTTTAGCTCTTTTTTTTTTTGGTTTCACTTTTTCACTAATTTTTGGCAGCAGGTGAGAATTTTCGGACAGCTTTCAACGCCTCAGCTCACAAAGGGTTAAATCGCAAGTCATTTGCATAATTTTTAGTCGAAACCCATGTACTTAGTGGGTCTAGGACCTAAAACTGAGACCGAAACCAGGATGAAGATGGAGATTACTCAACCCTAAAAGTCAAGAGCAATTAAATTTAATGAGTATTAATGCTTATAAGACCTTACCAGTTTCTTATGCTTGGCTGGGCCCATAAAAGTGGTAGTATGTCAGAACTTAACACTCTTTAAAGTGAGGGCAATAATTTGAATAATGTGTCTACCTTTTTATTAATTTCAGTTCAACTTCCATATTAAGTTAATATATATAACTATAATGAGCAGATATTTATAGTATCAAATCTTATTTATGCATCGTAATCAGCTAAATTCAAGTCAAGAGAATCTGACTTTTTTCAGAAAAATTCTACTTTTTTTAATTCTCTCTATAAAAACATTATATTTTATAGTGAAAAATTCTTATCTGGCAGCTTAAGTCTTTATCAATGCCTGGTAATTTTTGCGTAGTCAATGTGGCAATCTCATTAACCCGTCGTCCATTGAAATTGTTGTAGTCTCTTTAATTATTCATGCTTAAATTTCACTTAAGCATGCAAAAACTCGTTATGCCTTCTCCTCTTTTTCATTCCAGTCATAGTCCCAGTTTCAGCTTCAGCTTCAGCTTCAGCTTCGAGAGAGATTCAAAGAAAACTTTGCATGGTCAGACAGAGAATCGCAAAGCGACCACAAGGTACACTTTAAACAAGCTAAAGCCGATGAAAAAATGGAAGCTGATAATTTGCCTTCTGCTTTTTAAATAAAATATAAATCAAGCCACGTGCCAGAAGCAGCCAGGAAAAAGGCACACAATTCTCATTTACAGCTTGTCAGTCAGTCAGTCAGTCAGTCAGCGGAGATTTTCACACGCTGCTTAACTTGAGCCGTCAGCTTGGACAATTCGAGGATTTCCAAATGCTCTCGCACAACTTTTAAGTCCGCACCACGCGGCGTATGCTTGATAAAATGACATCAAAATGATATATATATATATTTTTTTTTTTGGCCTGAACATAACTTGCCGTGACGTGTTAATTAGTGTGACTTTTTTGTGGTTGGCACGTATGCCCTAAGGTCCAGATAAGGTAATGGTTTTAGCCAAGGCAGCTGATGGCAGATGACAGCTGAGGCAGCCTTGACTGAGTCGAGATGCCGCTGGTTTAATGTTCAGCATATTGTCGACTCATTAAAAATCCGCGCGTTGGCAAACCACAAAAAGCAAAACCACGACGAAGTCATTTTCATAATCAAACAAGCTGCAAATCACATACAACACGAAACACAAGGCCAGCCAGGGGACATGGGACAGCGGAGGGCAAACGAAGGCGGGGCGTCGGGGATACAAATTCAGAGGGATGACAACCGAGCCACGGATTCAGCCATGTCAATTGCATTAGGAATTGCATATAATGAGCACACGACGAGGAGATGGACACGGAGACGAGGCAGCAGCTGTCATCATCAGCATCAGCATCAGCGTCGGGCAAATGGGCCAGAAAATGGCGCCATTGAGACGCGCAAGCTGGCGCCCAACGTGGGGCGCACACTGATAAAAACCAAGCACTGTAATCATTATGAGTTTTATTAAAAAAAATTATTAAATAATGGATACTTTTAATTTTTATTGACTTACAAAATAATCATTAATTTTGAGTTATACTTTAGCTAAAAAATAAAACTTGAAGAATAATCATTATATAATGAGTTTAAATCTTTACTCTATAAAAGCGCAGTTTGATGCACTCCACAAGAAATAGATATTTTAGTTTGTCTTGGCTTACTAAGAAGAAATCGAAATTACAGCTTGACTTTTATTTTGAGCCAAAAATAAAACTTATGAAATCATTATTAGAGAGAAAATCTATAAAACTTGAAACATTTTCAATAATTGTGAAAATTCATATTTAAAGCAAAAAGATGAATATTATTATAAGTGTATGATTAATATATAAATCTTTATTTGTAGTCCTCGAAAAAAACTGTGGTGGTCATCGCATTTAAATTGAATTGAATCGGAGAGATATGGTCTAAGAATACTTACTTTTTATATATTGTTGTCTTTTATATAAAAAAAATATTTAATTTTTAAGGTAAATGTTTTTCATTTTAGAATCCAGTTAATTTGTTCAGTGTATATGACGAAACATTTGAATGCATTTGATGGCATATCAAAGGGCAGCTTAGCTTGTAATTATATCGAACAGCGCTTTCTCGTTCCACGCCCACTTCTGGCCTTGTCAATTTAATTTGATGATAACTATTCCAATGTCGCATACATAATTTATTATTCGTTTACCTTTCAACAACAATGCTGAGGTAATTCGGCCAGATAATCCAAAACAATTCACAAGTCACACATCATTCGGAAATTTCCATTTAACTAGCTGAATTCCTTTGTGTGTTATGCAAATCACAATATTTATTTTGTTTTGTTGACATTGGGCGAGATTTAAATATAAATTTCTATAGCTGTTCTCTCTATTATTCTGTCTAATCAATCGAATTTTAAGCTGTTAATTGTCTGTTCGGATATTGACAATAAAATGTGCAAAAATATCATATTGTTTTAAAATTGTGTGTAGTCAACAGATGGGGGAATATCAGAATTGTGAGCCTCCAAAATGTTGAACGTGAACTCACTTTAATTTTGGCAATAAATGAATTGTAGACCTCCATTAAAAACTTAATTCAACAGCAAAAAATTAAATTTATATTATGAATTTATGACATATCCATGATCTTTGTTTTAACTTTATTAAATTTTAAATAAATTCTCCTAAGATATCGTAATATGCTGAATTTTTCAATGCTGGACTTTCCCGTCCTAAACTTATCACATATGTGTGTATAATTTATTTCTCTTCAGGGCCAAGACTACCAACTGAGCAACTAATTCAGTTCAGCTCAATCATCGAATCAACTTGAATAACCAACTAGAGGAATAAATGATTGTCTGAATTGTTGATGAGTTACACAAACTAACAATACACATTTCTAACTGGCCGGGTGGCAAATGCTTTTTATTGACTTATGAGAAGTCTGGCTTGGTTTAAATTAGCTGTCCCTCTGACCTTTGCATTATTTTCACAACATTTCATGGTAATTTGGACACTTTCCTTAACTCACATCGTAAACACGCACGCCTCGGTGAACGTAACTCTCCTCGATTGTGAATCGGTCACCAGGGTCTCATTAAATTGCCGCTGTAGTAAATGGCATGTAAATTCAACTCGGTTGCCATTTTCATGTTTTATATCTTATAGTATCTAAAGTGGAGTATTTAATTTTATGTTGTCTCGCTTAAATAGGGGTCAAATCAGAATTTTTTGGAAAAAAACTTGATACAAGTTTCTACAGGGTACCCTCAAGTCACTGTCAATTTCAGAAATTAAACTATGCTAATTTTTTGTGAAATTCCTTTTAAAGCATTTTGCTAACACTATGCAGTAAATAAATTCCTACCCAACTCGAGCCAAGCTCTTCAGTAAGTAAATAAAAATAAAAAGTATGTGCAGTCAAAGTTCAAGTGAGTAGCAGCTCTATTCAATAGAAATTGGAATGGATTTATTTATATCTGAAAATGCATTTATTGTGAAATCAATAGCTACCCAATGACATTTCAATTCGAGAGCATTTCCATTACAATCTGTTAAGCGCTTTCAACTGCAAGCCAAGTCATTTGCACAGTTCGCTGACTTTCAATTGTTGTGAGCCAGGTTAAAAAAGGGGCACCATTCAAATTAAATTTACAAACAATACTTACTTTTTAGAATTTTGAGCTCTGGCTAGTTTAATTCAATTAGATAAAGTTGGTCTATTGTTCTTATGAATGTCTTTGATATCAAAATTAAATATTCTATTTCTGCTTTTTATGTGACAAAAGATTTTATTTTCTTGATATCATTTACATGATGTCAGCAGAAAATACTATTATGCAGCTTCGCTCCAATTTAATATATTTCAGAATACTTACTGTCAAGCCAAAGCAAAACTGTCAACCAAAATGAGAACGTTTTCCATCGCTGCTGGAACTCTGTCGGCTTATGTACAACTTTCAGATAAGAAATACCAAAATTAATACTGAAAATACGCTAAAAACTAAACCAAACTATATCAAATATACAAGATAAAGTTGAACGAAAAAGCGTCAGCAGATTCTAAACAATTACGAAAAAGCATAATATACAATAGCAGCATCATCATCATACCATACGGAAGGGAATTGAAAGCAGCCAAACCAAAACCAGGCTTATTCTTGGGTTATGGGGCGGTGGGGATTGTATTGAGTAGTAGGGTGGTTCAAAAATAAAACACAAGCGACATTTTTGTTAGTTGTTTTTTTTTCAGTTTTTCTTTTATAGAGAGGGTAGCTTTTCTCCGCTAAGGATTTTCAAAGTTTACTTTTATTTAGAGAAGTTCCTTTAATGATAATCATACTTATGTTTTTTTGAGTTTTGTTTGCTGTTTGCCATTCGCTTTTTTAAAAGGTGTTGTTGTTTTGTTTATGTTAAATAGTTGTTGTTTAACAGCTAAATACAATGTTATTATATCATATAATCTTGGTTTAATAAGTTTTTTCGTAATGTTTTTTTACTTTTCTGCTATAGTTTGTTGGTTTATGTTTCTTTTTTTTGTATTCTGCGTTAAAATTCTCTTACTAACTAATTTTGCATTATGTTTTAAGTTTATTTTTTTTTCTAAATTATAATTGTTTTGTTTGTTGTTTTTATTTGGTTTCTGGTTTAGCCCTTGATGTTGTGTGGCACCGTGAGTTGTTGTTTTTGTCTTTAGAGTTCGCATTTCTCGACAAGTTTAAGAATCAATCATATTTCTAAAATTAAATTTTAATCTATATATCCATATATCTTAATTGTTAACGTGACTTAATATCCTAAATTGTAACAATAATTTTATATGTATTTTTTTATTTTAACTTTTACACACATATAAGCAATACACGTAGTAATATTTAGGTATGTCCATATAATATATAAGTCTATGTATATTTTTTTTATTGAGTTTAAACGCTTGGAATGAACTTTAACACCAACTTACGAGCTAGAGATTTGATTTTAATATAAATATTTTCGCTTTCGCACCAACTTTTGGCACATACTGACAGTGTCTTTGTCGCCTTGTCTTGTCGTTTTCCAACACTGCCAGCGGACACCTCTAACATTTCCATCGTACTCCTTTCATCCTGACTTAAAAGCTACATTAATTGAGATTTTGTTATAACATGCATATTTCTTCATCAATTCATGAGTATTAATGACATGTTAAGAACTTGTTTGTGTACTTTTTGAATATATACGATTATAATATATATTTAATAATTAATTGTAACAATTATAAATTTGTTTATATATCGTGTTAATGCAAGAACTTTGAAAAAATCACTAAGTTTTCTTTCTTTCTTTCGTTTAATATATATATTTGTATTAACTAAAGCTGAAACGATATTTTATATTTAACTTTCCATTTCGTATGACCCTCAACATTAAATTTTCTGTATTTTTGAGACTATTTAGAAAACGAATTTGAATTAACGTTTTAGTTTTTCGATTAAATATATGTATGTATATTTAAAAAGTGCGTGTACTTTGAGCAAACATTAATGCCACAACGTGAGCCTAGCCTCCTAGCTGGGAAAAGTATGACAATGCATTTGGGAGACTTCTCAAAATTTCAATTCTCTCATTCCAATTTGCTCAATTTTCGTGGCACCCTCACACCCCTTTGAGCCCGGACTCCATGCCGCGACTCATCCGCGTGCTTAGTGCTCTCTTGAGCATTGGGAAATCTTTGGGGGAAATCCACGGAAAAGCTTCTTGTCTAGGCTTAGGTTGGGGCACAATTGAAGTGCCTAAAGTGACTGACGCCTACACTTACGGTTACATTTATAATTTAGCTTGAACTTTATGCTTTGATTTCGACTGTTACCCAGACAACGCTACGACTGGCATTTGAAACGCGCCGCAGTGGCAACGCTGCGTGCTCCACTTGCCCATCGTTCCCATGTCTGTGAACATCGGCAATGGGAGTCTGAATAATAATACTTTCCGCACTGACGAGTTTCGTCTCTTTTTGATTATACTTGTACCTATTCCATCGTTCCATCGTAATCGTTTTAGTTTTTGTAACCACCAAATACCTTAATTAGTTTATGTTGATTTATGTTAATGTGTTTATTTGTAGATTTTTGAGTGCAGCTGGATTAACTCGGCGAGCTTCTCGCTTAGCTTGGTTGATTGTAGCTGGCTGCTACATTTGTGCTTTAGACGCCCAATGCGTTCCATTTCAATCGTTTCAGCTTTAGGCTGATTTGGTTACTTTTCGTTTTGACTATTTTCTTAGATCTGCACTACGTTTAGTCCATTGTTATGGCTACGTTGTTTTTTGTGGTTGTGTTTATTTGCTCCGTTCCATTCTCATTCGTTCCTTGGCCTCGTAGTTCTCGTAGCCTTCTCAAATTATTTTGCTGCTATATAATTATGCTATTACTTATTTGTTGCACGACTTATTCATATTGTATTCAATTTGATCTACTTTTCTTGAAATGTGCTCGTGTTTGTCGCTAGATTTTAGCGGTTCGGGTATATGTTAAATATAATATTATGTGTTTGATTTCTGTTTTGCCTTCTTTTGTCGTTTTGGTAACCTCATTTTGAAGAGTGTTTTGTGTTATGTTGAGTGTTTTTCTGTTGTTGTCTTTTAATTTTCTGCCTCAAATTATAATACTAATTTTCAGTTTTTAATTGAAATTAAATACTTTATAACTTAATATTTTATTAAACGTAAACCCATTAAATCGCATATATGCTTCTGCTTTAAACAGATGTTTTCGCTATATAATATAATATATAATGGATAAGTTATAGCCGAAAATCAGCTCATCAAGTCCATTTTGCTGTCTAATATCGACTGTTTCGAGTGTTTCTCTAAATTATTCTAACTGTTTCAACTATTTATCATACTATATTTATGCTGATATCATCATTTAATCGCACTACATTAATAGTTACTGTGTTTCATCATCTTCGTTTTTGTTTTTTGAGTGTAGTTTGAGTGTCTTTTTGTATGTTGTTGTGTTCTGCGTATATAATAATATATAATCTCACTAGATAAATTTAATAAACATAGTATTAAAACTAAATTAAATACATATTTTATCATCGAGTAACTACAGCGTCTGCCTTTTTTAAATAGTTTGTTTGTTTCTTTGCTTCTCTAAACATATTTTATATTTATATTTTGTATATAAAATCATAATTATATATCTATATTAGTTATCTTTTATAATATATATTTGTGAATAGAAAACCATACATAAAAATGTGTCGATCGTTTTGCATTTGCCTACAATACGATTTAGCTGCTTTCTTTTTATAAAATCCATAAAATATTCAAGTTGGAAACTAAATTGTTAGGAGGGTCTATATCTTTATATGCATAGCATTTTAAGCAACTTGCTAAATTCAAAAACTTATCTCAAAATACTGGGAATGAAGCAAGCAAGATCGTCTGTTTCATTCCCATATGTTCCAGCATGTCATAGTAGTATTCGAGTAGCTTGATTAAGTCAAAAACTGAATACAAAATTTGTTATATTTCTCAAGCGATTCGGAATCGTTGGAAATGAAACAGCAAGATCGATTGTTTCATTCCCACGTCCCTACAGTGTCTGCCCAACATTTGCACAGGTTTCGTTGGGAAACCTTGTGTGAAATGCAGCGATTAAGTTTAAACAAGTTTGGATACAATATTATTTTGTTAGGGTTACCAAAAAATTGTGGCAAACAGTTTAGTTTTTGTTTTCATTTCCTGACTAAATATGATGGGTGGGTTACATTTATCGAGGCTCAACATGTAGGATTTAGTCACCCATTACTGGCTTATGATATGATATTGTTAGCGCTGTCGACTAGTGTGAAGATTGTGTGTGGGGCTGAGGGATTTGATGATGATATGATGATGGTTAAATAAGAAATAGATAAAATAATGGATGCATGCTTTTTGAACTGAAAGAGCAATAACAACTACATACGATACGATAACTAGAAAAAACCCAGAGATGAACGATTAAAGCAAGCTACAAGTAGATAATCGGCGAGAGCGAGCGATAGCGATAGCGAGTAGTTAAAAGAGAAAGAGAGACGAAGAGAGAAAGAAACGAGACGACAGCGACAACGAGTATGTACGATGAAACGAGTACAGGTACGAGTGAGTACGAGTACGAGTACTCGTTGTTGATGTGCCTGTTTTATTTTGCATGTTGTTGTTGTTGTTGTTGTTGTTTTGTTAGTTGGGGATTTCCCTTCCAAAGGGGAAGAGGGGGCATTTCATTTATTTACTATGCACAGCTTATTTTGGTTATATTTATTGAGTTTGAAGTTGGAGTTGAAATTTGAATTAAGAGTGTGGCATAATTATCAACTTAAGCTTAGGATCTTACTGCCCCATTTTGGATCTCAATGCCAGCGTCTTCGATGCATCAGTATATGCTCCCGCACGATCTGCCAGAACTTGCCGTGCAGCCAGAGAATCAGCACGACCAGCTGCATCAGAAGTGGCCACTGTTGCAACTCGCGGCGAGTGCGACGCTTCAGTTGCTGGAGGCGACCCTTGGGACCACCGAGTAGGCACTCGTGTGGCGCTGCCGGCGGTGGGGCATAGCTCAAATTGTAGTTGTAATAATAGTAATAATTGTTATTATAATGCTGCTGTTGTTCCTGTTGCAGCTCATGATTGAGGGAAGCGTAGTTCGAGCTCAAATTCGAATTCGAATTCGTATTGGAATTATAATTGGAGACATGGCTGCTACATCTATTGTTCTCTAAATATTTGTAATTATTAGTTGTTGTTGTTGTTGTTGTTGTTGCTGTTGCTGCTGTTGTTGTATTTGTATTAATATTGTTGTTGTTGATGGTTGGATGCTCATCATTGCGGTATTTCTGTGGTTTACGATAATATTACATGATGATACATTTGCCTTTTTCAGCCCACGGATTGTTCTTTTTATCCGGCGCATTAATCAATGGATCATTCTTCTCATTCTCCTCAATAAAGGAGCGCATTCTGTGAATATTAAAAAAAAAACATATCAAATCAAATTAGTTGATTATATAAATAAAATATATTCTTATGATACTTATTATATAAAATACTAAATAAAAAGTAATTTCTTGAATCTACTACTTATAATTTATGGGGTTGCCATGCTTTTTTCTGTCGGTTACATTTCACTAAACCATCAGTCCTTTTTTTACCCAGTGTGGAGATATAGTAATTTCTCAGAGTCACAAATTTTATAAGCCGGTATCCTGATATCATACAGTTCGTATTTGTTACACGAAAAAAAAGTTTTTTATACTGAAGGTTGCTTTTATCCGATTGTTCCTATGACAGCTATATATTTATGAAAATTATCTGACTTTGGTCAAACAGGGTATATTACAGGCAATCCTAAACATGCAATCCGTGAGTTTGGTTAAGACATTTCAAGAAACAAAAAAGTGTTGCATACTAAGCAAATTCCCTGAACTTGTTGCTTATATGAAAATCTATGTTGAGTGAAAATTTCAGATTACTACCTTTAACCGTTTGCCCTTCACGTTGATTCTCAATCAGTGCGACAGGACAAAGAGTTTTATGTATATTTGTAAAGAAAGTATAATTTGTTTAGTAGAAAAAAGAAATATCGTGAAAGTGAACATGCCACCATATATTTTTTTTTTTTTGATTTAAAAAAACTTCGTAATTTATATTTCTTAGATCAACGAAATTTATTAAAAAAATTGTGTTTCTGCAAATTAAAGCTCCACACATTTAATAATAATAATATCGTTAATCACATACGCGTTCATTAGTGACAATCCTCATTGTCATTGTGTGTGATTCAGCAAATCAACTTTTATGACTAAAAAATGTATTCAAATTGAAATTGAATTTTCTGCAAATTAAAACTCCTTACAAGCTTATAATAATATTACCGACCATTAATTACTTGTTCATTAATAAATAAAATGGTTATTTTTGCAGAATTGTGCGATTCAACAAATTAACTTTAATGACCAAAATCAGTATTAAATTCAATCATGCATTTATTAAAATTAATCCTTCGACAGGATGCATAAGCTGCTCTTAGCCCAACTCACACCTCGTATAATCCGAGACCAACGAGACTAACTAAACTTTAAGGATCGTAAAACTTGTAAGCTCTTCTAACTGTTGTGAGTACAACAAAAATCAAGCTATTTTGCGAATTGCATGATGGCTATGTAGGAGTACTTAAAGTCAAGCAGACGTACAACGACATCGCACGCGCCAACCATTTGAACAGCAGGGAAGTGCCATAAAATATATATATGTATATATATGTAGAAAGCAGGGATCAGGTCAGTGAGGAGGGAAGTCAGCAGTTTTTATGCTAATCTGCACGCAGATGGACATTAAAAATGTTCAACGCTTTACACGCGCTCAAGAAACTAAAAGATACTGTCAGAAACACTTCTTCTTTTTCAACCCCCTCGATTTCCTTCACCCCTATATACATATATATTTTGAAATCATCTGCATATACATTAGTTGTTGTTGTTGTTGTTGTTGTTAAGACACTTATCCTTTGGGAGCATAAAAATAGGGGCGCCCTGTCGTTTGCATTTGTATCTCCTTTTCTTTTCTTTTTGTCTGTTTCTCTATCCGTTTGCCCATTTGTTTTCCTTCATTTCTGCACATTTCCATTGCACGTATAAATTTTTTTGGAAAATTCGCAAGAAATTATTTATTGAGGGGTGCAGGAGGAGAGGGAGACAAGAGGGACAGCAGAGTAAAGTGGAACAGATAAAAATACAGACTGTCTGTGGCACACGCTTTGCATTTCTATTTGTTGCGTGAATTATTTTCTTTGCATTTTCTCGGCAATGCCTTTCTTTGTCTCCATTTTGTTATGTATCACGCGGCGTATGCGTTATATTTAACATGGCGAATTCTGCAAATTGATATCCACTACAAATATTAAAGGCATTTAAGTACCTTGATAGTAAATAGAAGTATAGCTATTAAATTAATCGATATACATATTATTTTAGAAAAATGATAATTAATTTATTAAACAAAAATAAAATAATCTTCTTAATATTTCAGTCATTGATTTAAAAAAAAAAAGAAAAAAAATTACTTAATGTTATTTAAATAAATCACAAAATATTCACAAATATATTTTATTAATTAAATTATAACTATTACATTTATTATTTATGATTCACTTTATATTTATGTATTTATTATCTACTTATTTTCTGTGCCTCTCATTAGTTATTAGTCTTGTCCCAATGGCAGAATTTCTCTTTTGAGAGACACGCGTCGTATACGCAATGTCATTTATAAAATCTACAGGCACACACGTGTATGTGGCAAACTATTGTGTTTGTCAGGTGTGTGAGACAGGGCACGCCCATCTGCCCATCTGCCCATTTGCCCATCTTTAGCCGCATTTATGCATAATTTAACTAACAAGACCTTGTCGACTGTGTTCTCCTTGTTGTTGTTGAGCATACCTGTGTGTGTGTGTGTGTGTGTGTGTGTGAGAGTATGTGAGTGTGTATTGTGCCTCAATGTAGGCGTCTCTATTTCCTTGCTCATTTTCCGCATCAACAGAGCAAACGGCAACGTCACGTTAGACAGGCAGGGACGGGGTATGATAGACTGTTTGTTAGATACATAAAACAATGCCCAGCGAGGCTAATGGGCTTATGACTCTGCGGTTTTCCCGGAAAAGCCTACAGCCACAACCCCAAAAAAGCATACTACAAAATCCACAATGTGCAGACAGAGACAGAGAAAAGCGAAAGGAAAACGACAGCGAAAGTATTTTAGCCCTTAAACAAAAGGCCAAGGGTTTTGCTCTGAGGTTTGGTTTTTGTTTTCATTTATATTTTGTTTTTTTTTTCTTTTTTGGATTTGGGTTCGACAGTCAAGGCTACGGCTGCGCCAGTCAACAGAGTTGTTATGATGACGTTCTTGCGGCGGAAAACGGTGGAAAGTGTGTAAAAGTACGTTTTCATAGGCCTTCTGTATGACATTTCATTTTGTGGGCAAACGTTGCTTATCATGTATTTATAATGAGCGCATTAGCAAGAAATGTCCAAAAAAAGGTTTTCAGCTCTCTAAGTAGCTCAGTTAGAGCAAGGAGCGGAGATATAAAATGGAGGAAAAGGTAGACGACTGAGCTGGAAAACACAGTTAAAGTGTTTGGCTTAAGTTGAGAATTTACATTTACAATTTGCACGAGTTGTACCATTTTCATTTCCATTTCCATTCCCATTTCCCAATTCTTATTTCGTCTCATTGTGTTTTAAATTTATAGCCCACTTTTGGGTTGTGCCATAATCTTCAGACTTTGTTCGCCGCTTTAAAATGGTTTTGGCATTCAGGTATTTGAGCTGTCAGTAAAAGAATTCCTGGCAGATTTGTGCCAAGGGTTAAAAGAGATTTTGAGTGAACTTGAGTTGCGCTTATTGTATACGATGAAATATGCAGCAGCAGATGACGATGCTGACTTGAGATGAGTTGAGCTGAACTGAGCTGAACTGAGCTGAGCTGTTGATGTCATCATCGGCAGCAGCTGTACTCCAAATTACTTGTCGAAAACTTTGGCCATAACTGTAAGACGCTTTTAATAAGCAAAACGACAAAAAGTTGATGGAATATAAGGATAAAGACGTTGTGAGAGCAACATACGATATAAAAATAAATTTTATCGCATTCCAAGCAGCAGCTGTAATAAATTGTAGATACGCTCAGGAACATTCTGAAACACGTAATGCAAACTAAGTCGAAATTCTTTAATTAATGTGTGCCCATTTCATTTACCAAAGAGAACTGTTCTCCCAGGAATCTTCAGTCATAGTTTTGCTCCTGCTGTGTGCAAATTAACAGCACTTCCGTTGAAACGAGAGTAAAATTATGTGAAATTGTCAATGGTTGAAAGGCAGTTTGCGTATATTTCCTGCCCACTGACAACATTTTGCTTTTAGCGTTGGGCAATTCATTAGTTAAAATAGGGTAAGGAAATGGGATACTGAGTGGGCAATGGATTCGACTGACCTAATAAGATATGCGCATTTGAGAGCTGTTGAAGGTGGCACTTGCATAAAGTAATTTAATTGTGATAGAAATCTAAAGAGAAATAAGCAGAGATTATTTAAGTTAACGAGGAATATTTACTGAATTTCAATTAACACATATTTTTAATGAGTTGTAATCACCTCAACGACCAAATCAATTAAATTTGCTTAGTTTTTCACTCCACGATAAATTTCTTTCGGTTTTCTCTGTTTTCAGTTTTGTATTGAGGCAAACCAAAGAAAATGTCTGAGATGTAGAAGTTATTTAATAGATAAATGCTCATAAATTACAGAATTTTAATCACAGTTTTCCCAAAAGTGAAATGGGAACAAAGAAATATGTCTGTGAACTATTAATTAAATGTATGCGCACCTGTCAACTCTACATACAACAGAACAACCCTCAAATGTAGGATACGCGCATTCAGAGATTCATTTACCTTTTTCCCATCACAAATGTCTATTCGTCTTAGTCTATGTCTGATACGAGAAACCTGAACACAATTTAAATGTTGATTTATGACAACAACACACACACTCACACACACCCTCACACACATACACATAATGTAAGCACCTGCAAGCATGCTATAAAAAGCATTATTTATCGATGACGTCAACATTCTAGGCATCTATCGAGTACAATAATCGGAACCCACATCGTGCGGTTCTATATAATCCACAAGCAGCTTAACAGATACTTGTTCACCTTTTCTACCCGTTTGCCCAATACCCTACATATCAGGACATTAATTTCATATTCAGTTTGTGTAAACAAAATGCGACAACTACATGTCAAATCGCAACTGTGTATATAAATACGTGTGATTGTGTGATTATGTGATTATGTGTATATATATATATATATATTTTACTTCCTCTATACTTTCATTTCCTATTATCCCATTTTCTGTCCCATTCTCTCTACCGCATACTGTTTGTCATATTGCTTATAAATTTGATTTCATGCATATTTTATTTGTTTACGCATAATTACTGTTGCCCACACCCCAACTTGTACTATGGGCACTTTATCCATTTCATTGAAATAAATTCTATTTCAGTACAACTGCAACACGTTAAGCGCCAATCTGTAATGTTACAGAGCACAACTCTGTTAAATTAACAGACGTATATCTAAAAAGTTTCTCTAATAGTCTTAAGATAAATTTCGCTACAAGAAATTTCCAACTAAAAACATTTTAGAGCGCTCCTGAGTTATTTATTAAATCCAATAATATAACAAAAGTTTCCATAGTGGCGAGCGAGCAAAAAGTGTTGCCTACTTTTATGCGCACTGTAAATCTATAGCATACTTTTGTGCGTTGGCCTCAGGCGACCTTCGTCATAAGCAAATTTCGAGCTCATTTCACAACTGTAGTGTGCTCTGTTGTATTGTTCGGCCTTCACAGCCTCAGCTAAATTTAACATACTTTCAACAACAACAACAACACCAGAAAGAGGAAGAACACAAGGCAGTGGCACTTAAGGCCCAGTTAAATGCCCCTCCAGCAAAACCCGCCAAGTTGAAGCGCTTTGTTTGCATGCAAAATATGCGAAATTTAAATAGATATATATATGAATGTGTGTGTAAGGACATGTGTGTGTATGTGTGAGTGAGGTAATTATATATAACCATGGCTTGCAACAGCTCAGGTGTTGCCCAAATTGACAAGAAGACTGACTAGAAAGACACTCGCAACGTTGAAATAACCCTCACCTGTACTTACTTAACGTGCAGCATATATACCCCATTTATTTAGCTTTCACGGGGTATAAATATGCATAAAATTGCTTTGGCTTATCGCGTGTTGTAAATACACAAATTGCACAAAATATGCAAATTCCCATGTAGATTCAACATGTGATGCATTTCATTAGCTTCAAGTGCCCGCAGATGCCCCATAAGTCAGTGATGTGTGTGGAAATGTTGTGGACATGTTGCGGTGTTGGATTAAAAATAGCGTCATATTCAAGAGGTGAAGGGCACATTTTGAAGGGAACATTATGATAATTGAGCTATATAATAATTTTAACTAGCTGGCTTAAACCGGTGTGGCCCAGTGTAAAAAGTAATTTAAAAAATGTCAATTACTTTTTTTGCAAAATTAACTTAACAACTTTGGCAACAGTGCCTCAACAATTTTCTATCCAAGTGCTAATTTTACAAAGTATTATAGCTGAAATATGCGCCGAAAAATGTTATGCGTATGGAAATGAATTGTTTTTTTAACAGCATTTTTAAAAAGCAAGGGAAACATAACAGTTTCTACTTATTTTCAAAAAATTTCAAAAATATCATATTGATTATAATAAATATTTAAATGTTAAATAAAAATTAAATGAAGTACAACTTATTAAAAAAGTTTATCAAATTTAAAATATTTAAATATTTCTCAAATTTTTCCAATATTGCCAATTATTCAGCGTCATTTAAATATTTGAAAGAAAAATAAGCAACAATAGAATTCCACACATTTTCCACACTGGGAGATGAAGTTTTCAAGGGTCTAGAAATCATACTCTTAACGCTTTAAGACATTGATTTAACTTACTAATCTCAAAAATTGCTCAGCTGCTTGGGAATTCTTGACAAATTATTGCTTAACTTTGAAAAGACACCATTGTTGATTCTTGCATGCACCACAAATGTCGCATTTAAGTTTGCTTTGCTTGGCACTGAACGTTGCAAGTTGCACAAACAAGATCCGGAAAGGCAACGAGAGACTGCGACTGAGACTGAGACTGCGACTGATTTGTGCTCCGTAATCAGAAATCCAAAGAAGATTTTACTCGAACCGTGCACTGAATGGCAAAATGCAGGCTAAATCAAGCGAGAAATAAGGGGACTGATGCACTTAGGAATACCCTGTTTAGAAAATTTACAGTTGACTTTTAAAAGACAAATTTAAAAAACAAAAATATTATTTTATTCTCTCAACTCTGAGGAAAAAATAAACCAAACTTATTTTACGCTGTTTTGAATATCAAGTTTAAATTAAAGTACTGATAGTTAAACATAAATGGTTACATATTCTACAAAATAATTTCTCAATTGTTTTCCTATATAAATAGATTTCCAACTTTTTAAGTAATTTTAATATAGCCTACCGATTTTATTATACCTTGTGCTCTCTTCTAAAATCAAGCTAAAATAAAATAGTTGTCGATTGTAAAAAATAGAAAGTAATGAAATGGAGCAGAAGATGAGGCAGAAATGTTTTTGATTTCATGTCTAGGTCGCATACTTTGTAGCATTAACTGGGTAGCTATTACTACAGGGTATTTGCGTCAGCTTCCTGATTTTGTTTGCCTTCGAATTGGGGAATCAGTGAGCAATCTGCCGAGCTGAGCCAATGTTGCATCTGTGTGCTTTAAAGACATAACGAAACCCAAATCACGAACGTTAATCGTTCCCCAAACAAGGGTAAAGGGGGGCTAACTTTCATGTGGGATGCGGGTTGGCAAAAAAAAGAGCAAGGATAAAGGCCTGAAATAGTTCAGATCACCTGCTGACCCACTCAATGCAAAAGGCGAAAACCGAAAACCGAAAGCAGCTTTATTATGCACCAGAGCCATAGACTTGCCACAATCTGGCGCACAAGAGTGCTTGGCATTTTCTTAACCACTTTTCTGGGCACTCGATAGCGATGAAAGACGTGCATGGGGGCGGGGCGACCGAGATCTGGGACTTTTTTGCCTTTTCATGAATAACAAATCAGGTTGAAAGACAATCCCGGCCAGGTCGGTGCATAGACGGCCAAAAGCCGTAAGTTCTCAGTTCTATGCATACAAAAACGACAACGAAAATCCTGAAACAAAAAGCGACACAAAAAATGAATGTTTAGCATGGTAAAGAGAGACGACTACTGTCTTTTGAGGGTAATGCCCAAGCGGGCAGGGGGATGTGGCCAATGAAAAGGAAAGCAAGACGAGTGGGAAGGGTGGAGGGGCAAGGGTAGCGGTAACTGCACTAGAAATGTTTTGAAGGCCTTATGGTCCACTTTTGTTGAATTGAAAAGAAATTGTGCAAAAAACACTTGAGCCGAGTTTTCCTCCACCTTCTGTTGCTGCTCCTTCTTCTCCCCCTCCTCCTCATCATCATTATCAACAGAACCTTTCTCTTATTTTTCCTCTTCCCCTACGTCTAGTTATTTTCAAGTGTTTGTCAAAGTTTGCCTCAGGTTTTCAGCCATACAAATACTATTTTCTATATTTTCCTCGCCGTTGCCATTTCAAAGTTGCAAGTCAAATGACCTGTGACAAGTACAGTGCCTGCCAGAATAACACGTGAAAGTGAACAGTTTCCAGTTTCAGTTTGAACCTTGGTGCAGAAAGCCAAATGAGCTTTCAAAAGTTGTGGCAGGTCCACGAAAAGTTGTCATAAAAACTAATAGAATTGTGTGAAATCGAGTTAAAAATTTAGTTAATTTATGTTCAAATTATAGGCCTAGTTTTATCCAAAAAAAATCACCTAATTCGCTTTATGTCGATTTTATTGTGCAATTAACTTACACTATAAATTTGTTAAAAATATTTCTAGCTTCCAAAGAGTTGATTATTTATTAATTGATTTCAATTTCAAACATTTAATTTTATTCACTAGGTATTGATATTTTCTAAAATATCCTGTCACATTTTTCATGTATTTTCTGCTAAAGAATCGTAAATATTAAATATTGTGAAATTGATTACTTTCATTAAACTTTATTTAGTTATCGGCATTAACTCTGATTGAAATTAATACAATATAAGCTGCTTTTTTGAAATCCCTGAGCTCATTGGTAATATTCGAGTTACAAGCGAAATTCAATTATAAATATGATTAAAATACAAAATGTGGGAACGTGTGCATAATGATAGGTGTTTACTCAACTGGGGGGGAAACGCACAAGCTGTCAAGGGGGCGGGAAGGGGAGGAAAAGCTTAGCATATATTTCACGGCTGTTTGCTTAATTCCTACAATTGCGTATGCCGAGCACGCAGGAAGGATTTCAATGCTCGAGGAGCTTAAGTACTTAATTTCTAGACACCGTTCGATAATTACAGGTGGCAACTGATAGACATGAGTCTCATATACGCTATATACTCATGTATATGTATGTATTGAGATATCAGTCGTCGACTGTTACCCAAATGCATATTGCTTGGCGAATGCAAAGCGGAAATTTAATGCCAGAAATTGCAAATTTCCTGCTATCAAAAAGTCGAACTCGGGCTGAACTTCTAGCACAAGTGAAGCCAATGTTGATATCAAGTCAAGGCGTTCGTATTTGTGAATTTGCATATTTGACAACTAAAATTATCATTCAATGTTGCCTCTTTCTCTACTTCGGGTGCTGGCATACGTGGCGTATGCGTGATGTTCACTAATCCTCATTATATTTATTATTAAGCAACATGAGCATAACCACAAACTAAAAATAATGATTCCAGTTTGTGGTGTTTTTGTCAAAGCAGATTTCATATTATCCAAAATTATCTCATATGTATTTGACGATTTTCTTATGATATAATACTTTAAATATGAAATGAAAAATTGAATACATAAGAGAATAAATTCTTAATTAATAAGAGAACTCTAAATTAGTGATTTATTTTTATGTTATGGATCAACTTTTAAATCGAAATCTTTAAATCGTCAAAACAAAAATTGAGTTGTTGATATATAGTAAAATAAATCTTCAAAAGAATTATCGAGTCCAATCGCGCGAAAATCGAGTTGTTGATTATTCCAATTATTTTAACATTCAATAGTTATAATATAACTTTTTATTGCTTTAATTTCTTCAACTCAACAACATTCCGGTATTTTTCACAGATTGAGAAGAACTAATGAACAAAGTCAAATTTAAATTAAATATACCACATTGTTTTAAAAAAAGCCAAAGCTTTTGAAACGAAATTTCAATTCAAATCCCAAACTTCACAGATTTTTTTGAGAAACATTTGCAATAATAAATCTTTAACTGCAATAAACTTGACCATACCTTAACTTTTGCTATACCTTATGGTGGTTGAAGTTGGCAAAGTTCGATTGTTTTTATTGAAGGCAACCAGCCAGAAATTGACTTTGTTCTTTTGTCAAGCACACACACACACAGACACAGATACACAGTTCAGTTGTTTACTTGGCCAAAATATAGGCTAAGCATTTTTCTTTTGTCTCGACTTTCAGTTGATTAATTGAAGTGGAAAATTGCTGAGCGAGCGAGAAGAACGAGTATGATTGATAGTTTTAGCTGAGTTTAATGAGGCCTGAAGGGCAACCCTTATGACAGATGGCTAACCAAAGACTTGACCAGAAAACTTACTCACACTTATTTACATATCTAATTACTTGGAGTCCTACCAAGCAGACCAAGTGACCTCCACCTGGCGCCTTTAATTAAAGATTGTTAGAGTCCCACAAATTGTTTGGGATACACGTAAAACTCGCACAATTCGTTTTGTTAATGAAGAAAACTTTGCGCGTCTTTCTGATAAATTGCATGACAATCAGAATGTTGCGCTGATGGACAGAAAGGACTCAAGGAACTGACTGATGGCAAGAATTGTTCGTTGCGAAGGCAATTTGCAACCAACAACGACAAAAGCCAGCAAATTAACTGATGAGATCAGGAAACAACAACAACAACAACAATAACAAGAGTAACAAAGATTGACAACAATTTTCATTTGGCTTGCAAATTTCTCTGCCCGAAAAATAAATAGGCAACTGCGTTTAATTTACGTGACAGGCCGAAAAATGTGCTACACTTGGAGGGACTGAAGGCTGAAAGAGCGAAAAGTGAATTAAATGGTTGACAGACAGTTGATTCAGTTGATTCAGTGACCACCAAGTGAGTGTTTGAATATTGTGCGAAACTGTGTCCCATGGATGAACACCACATAAGTTGTGGTAGTAACTCGTTTGTCAACAGCAAACAAGAGCAATAAATCGTGCCATCTTTAATTTAAAACAAGTGGGAAAGGCTATAGTCGAGCGCCCGACTCTAGGATACCAGTTATTTATTTTAATGAATTTTTGAATTTTTTTTTTTGCATGCTTTTGGGCATTTTTTTTTTTTAAAATTTTTTTTTGCTTTTCCCCTTTTTGTGTTTGTGCGCTTGTGTTGGTTAGGGGGGGGGGAGGGGTATAGGAGGTAAGATATTATAAAAAAAAATATAATTTTTTGTGGAGGGGGGGTGGGGGGGTTTTTGTTGGGGGGGGGGGGGAGGGGGGGAAATAATGAAGGGTGGGGGGGGGGGGGGGTGAGGGTGGGTGTTGGTTTGTGCTTTGGTTTGGGGGGGGGGGGGGGGGAGGAGGGGGGGGTGGGTTGGGGGGGGGTGGTGAGGTATATAATATTTTTTGGGGGGGTGTTTTCCTTTTTTAAATTCTTTTTTTTTTTTTTTATAACTATGTAGTAAATTACAACTTCAAAATGGATATTTATAGCATAATATAGAAAGTGGCAATATTCTTGAACATTATTCCGAAGAATATTTAAAATTGTGAAGTGAATATGAGAATATAAGGAAAAGTACTCTAGAAATCTTTGTGCTGACTGATTTACTGACTGTTTAACTGACTGATCTACTGATTGACGAACTTTATGAACAATTGGCCAGACCAGATTTACTTATAGAGTGACTTACAGATTGACTAACAGATTGGCAATTAGATTTACTAACGGGTTCTTGCTTAACTGACCAAATGACTAACTGACTGACTTGATGTTTGTGATGTAAATCCAAATTATGGGTCGAGTTTGAATGATTGCTTGTCTGCCAGCCTGTTTAAGCGACTGATTGACTGATTGACAGACTGTCTACTACTACTGATTGAATGACCAGACCACATTTACTTATAGAGTGACTTTATAATTGAGTGACAGATTGACAATCAGATTCATTAACGAATTCTTACTTGACTGACCAATTGACTGACTGATTGAGTGAATGACTGACTCACTGTCTTCACTATGGATCGAGTGTTAAATGGATATGTTAAAATCGTCAAAAACAAAAATAGAGTTATTGATATATCAACAACATATATCGAGTTAAAGAATTTGAATATCGATTAAGCTAAGATCGAGTGGTCGATTTTCTTACGTATTTTTTGGAAACCTATTACTCAATAATGGCCGCCTGATAAACTGATTTTATTAGTTTTACCATAATTGAATTTAGTTTGTTAGTAATTCACATTAGTTATTGACTATTGAAAACTTCACTTTATTATAATAATTTTGTTAACATTCCCAACTAATAATAATATGTGCATATAAAAGACCGATGTACCCTTGAGTCTTACATATATACAGGGTGTTACGCGTGTGTGACATTCTGTTGTTGGTATATGTAATTTGCTATTTGTAATTCGTGGCAACAATGATGCGGGTGACGGGTGATAAAAAAGCAGAGCAAGGAGAATGGAGGATGGAGGAGAGAGGGAGGAGGGACGAGTCCTCTAATTGATGCCCTGAACCGAGTCGCGACGCTTGAAAAGTTTGTTGTATCCTTTTAGCGTTAACTGTACTTTTCTGTTGGCTGGTTTGCGGCTGCTTTTGCTCTTCAGGTTGTTGTTGTTGCTTTTTATGACTATTGTTGTCGTTGTTGTTGTTGTTGTTGTTGTTATTGTTGTTGTTGTTGTGGGGTTGTTACTGTAGATGCTTGCGCTCTAATTCGCCGTTAAGTGGCTTTTGGACATTTGTTGCAAAACTTTCCCACATTTTTTTTTCTTTCAACCACTTGATATAGTTTGTTGTTGTTGTTGTTGTTGGTGCCGTCGATACTTTTAGCGGGTTTCATTTGCGGTTCTACAAATGCTGGTAGATAGCACTGTGAAGTTCTGTTGCGATAAATTAATGAGTGACAACAGACTGAGAGATTGAGGAAAACAAACAGAGAGACAGAAAGAGAGACAGAGAGTGTAAGATAGTGAGAAAGAGAAGTTTACTTCAGCAAAGTCCAAAGTTACTATATTGAGAAGCTTGAGTTGAAAAGCTCTATAAATTGATTTACTGAAGAGTGAGAACCAAATTTTGGGGAGAATATAATAATGAAAACGTTTTACTTATTTTATTATAATACAGTCGAGCTTCCCTAACTCGAATCACCATTATCCAAAGAAAAGATTTTCGTTATGGAGATATTCGACTTAAAGAGATCTTTTTCCTAAGTTTATTAATTTTGCTGCCACTCATTTAGTTGGAGTTAGAGAGAATTTCGAGTTACAGAAGTTCGAGTTATGGAAGTTCAACTGTATTTCAATATCCGTTTCAAATTTTATGGTTGCAAAAATAAGAGTTATGCAAAAAACTATTTTATTTTATTTTATTAGATATGTCTATATTTTAGTTTGGAACTGGGAAATATTTGAAGGCGCGGCCTTTTTTATTTATTATTTCAAATGTTTTACTATGAACATATATTTTTTTTTTGTTGTTATTTTTTGTGGAATAATAAATTATGACCCAACATGTACTCTAACTCATACGTAGTAATGGAATATTATTGGACATAAATTCATGATTTTAAGGTAATAAATTAGAGCAAAAGCTCTCATATTGCAATGACACATAACTTTCATAACAGTCATTATTCATTTCTCTTCGATTTTTGAATAATTTATTAAATGTGCAAATTAAGTTGCCTGATCATAAGAATTCTAGTGCTTCTTTCCGCAGTCTTTAAGCAGTCATATTTAAGAGATCTGAGTATAGCACATCCTGTCTGATTTAATGGGCATCTGCAATCACAATTTGTTGACCATTTCGTTTCATAAGTAAACCAATAATTGCATTTAAAACGCGCACCTGTGACTGAAATCACAATTCAAAAGCTCATGAATGCGAAATGTGGACTCCTTTAAATATTTATGTACAAGTATATGTGTGTATCTCTCTCTCTCTCTCTCTTTCTCTCTATGCGTTTCCCTCTGTGTGCTCGTTTGGGTCATAAAGCTTAACGAGGAGTCCTCCCATTGTTATGCGGACAATAATGCGTTGAGACAAACACGTGAAATAAGATTTTTATGTCGGCACTTTTCCGACGTGCAGGAAGTTGTTTTAATTATATAAACACCTGACGGGGGAAGATCCTTAAAAAATACACATACGCACGCACACATACATATGTGATGGTACAGTCCGCACAAAAGGCAAAGAAAAAAGTGACAGCAAGAGAGAGAGAGAGAGAAAGAGAGAAGACGTTGTCATACAGATTTCATATGCAAAATTTAATTCCACAAATGAGAAACGTTTCACGGTGACTGCATTGAAATCACACATTTTTTTATTATTATCTCACTCCTTTCTCTTTACAAGATTCTTTTTTTCTCTGTCCTTCATTGTCTTTGGCTCTGGCTGCGTTTTTGACTCTATGTGCACACAAATTTTGCGACCAGACACAATTTAAAAAATTAAAAAAATAAAAATAGAAGGGCGTAGCACGAGAAAAGAACGAATGCCAGCAAAAACAATCCGGATGGAAGCGAACGAAACAAAACGAAGCGAAACAAAACGGAATGACCATGACCAAGAGTCCTAGCCTTAGAAATAAACAAAAATGTGGGGCAATTGTGGATCTAGATATCCGGCAGTCGACGCTGGCAGTTAGAAAAATGTTTCAACATATATACAGACACCGTTTTCGAAACGGGGGGTACAAGGCAAACTCCCCTCGGGTGGGTGGGGCCCACCGCTTTGTTTTTTTTTTTTTTTTTTTTTTGTTCCGGGTTTTTGATTAAATGGGGGGGGGGGGGCAGAATAGTTTTATATAATAAAAAATCTTTGTGTGTAAAAAAAATTAAGAAAAGAAGGAATGAGAATGAGGTGTCTTTTTTTTTATTTTTATTTAAATAAGTTGTGGTGGTTAAAAAAAGTATTTGTAGTGTATTTTAGAAAAGCAGTTTTCTAATTGAATATCAAATGGGGCAAATGTGAGATCAAAATACTCTAAAATATAAGAGAGTTTTACTCGATGTCAATTGGAAATGTTTCAGTTACAGTATTTACATACTTACATACAAAACTTATTTCATATATCATCTAGGTTTTGGGCATACTCACCTGAAAGAGAGGAAAAGAAATTCAGTTAATAAATAAATTAAATGGTTTTCAAATAAATTACTGCTACTAAAATAAATTCAGATACTATTCCTATATCTATTTCTTATCCCAATTTTACATCCCTATAATCCTTAATCCATTGCTAATCACTCGCTTAAATAAAGTTTATTTTCATCCCCAGTTCTCCTGATTAAGTATGCCGCAATACTTTATTACTTCATATGTGAATAATGTTTATATTTGCCCAAAATCAGGCATCAAATATGTATTCCCCAGCTAAAAATACGAGCATGATAAAATATTTATGGAAATAGTTTCACCTTTTTTCCGGTTACATTTGGATACATAGACATCATGGGAATTAAGGCTCATCCGTGGCCATGAATCATTGAGAAGACCCGGGGACCAAGCAGATCAGAAAGGTTGCTTTAATATGGTTTTAAGTCATTTCATTTATTATTTAAGCCGTGGCACAATTCGGTCGCGTTGACTGTCAAAAATGCAATCGCCAAAGCGAAAGCAGGAAAAACAAAAAAACACGAGAAAAAACAACAACAAAATACAGTAAATCGTGGGAAAATAGAAGGAGAAACAATATGTGGGATGCAGTGAAATTCAATTACAACGACGGTGGCAGTCAGCAAACCAAGCTAAGAAAAGCGAGGAAAGCGAGGAAAGCGAGGAAAGCGGAAAGGGAACTGCGACTGTTGGGTACGTAACGAGATGTAACTGTTGTTTGCACATAAATTGTTTGTAGTTATGCCAATGCTCATACAATGTGTGTGTGTGTGTGTGTGTGTGTGTGTGTGTGTGTGTGTGTGTGTGTGTGTGTGTGTGTGTGTGTGTGTGTGTGTGTGTGTGTGTGTGTGTGTGTGTGTGTGTGTGTGTGTGTGTGTGTGTGTGTGTGTGTGTGTGTGTGTGTGTGTGTGTGTGTGTGTGTGTGTGTGTGTGTGTGTGGGGGTGTGTGTGTGTGTGTGTGTGTGTGTGTAACCCCTCTCTGCCCCCCTTTAACCCCTCACATACGCCATTTGCTGGCACTTTCTCCCAGCCATTTGTCAATGAAAAACAAAATATAAATACGAATAATCCAACGCCAAAATGTCGCAGTTTTTCCAAGGCAATTTATGTGACCTCTCACTCTTTTTCCTCTTCATCTCTCTCTCTTATTGTTTTAATTCAGCACTCTGTCTGCCTCTATCACTTGTTTTGTCATTTTTATTAACCATTTCAACAACTGCTGAAAAAGCAAAAAAAAAGTAATAATATTGTACAAATAATGACATTGTATTTGATATACGAAGCACGCATTTTGGCATCGAGTGAAATATATATAGATTTAATATCGACTACTCATAAATTGGAGAGTAGAGAGTGAAGTGCAGTTGTTAAAAATACAACAGAGCATCCAAGTCCTATATTTTAAAATCTTTCCTAAATACAAGTTACCAATTAGGACAATAAATATTGTGTATTAAATTCAGATAACGCTAGGAGCTGTTTAAGTATTCGATTGCGTAAAATAATGAAGATTTTTAAATATTTGCAGATTGTAAATAGTTAGCAGAAATTGAACTAAAAATTATTATGGATAATAAAGTACAAGTGGAAGTTGAGAGTTCTACTCTAAACAATCCCTCACTCAATATATATATAAAATAATCATTTAAGTTCTAGTGTTAAAAATTAATACATACATTTAGATGCTTGCACTTCTGATCACTACTAAAAAGACATAACTATCGTTTTATTGTGTCTATTGATAATGGCAAAGATTATATTCATACACACAAAGAGTTTTCTACCTCAAACGCAGAAAAAAAGTGTCCCAAAATTAAAAACACACAACAAATTTAAGAGTCTTGTGCTAGCTAAATAAAATTGAGCAATTATATCAGTTTATTGGAAGCAGATAACTATTGAAGCTCTCATAGTTACAAAATTGCCAATTACTGTTTATTTACTCCATATATAATTAAAATAATTTGCACAGTAATTACTATTTTCTATGATATAATTAATCTAGTATATAAGTAGATCATAAGTAGTCAAGTCGTCTGGCAAGTCTTAGTCTTAAATTGAACTATTTCGCCTAATATATTAAACTAAGTGATTATTTATGTAAGCTTTATTACACTTGACTTCTGTCGAACATAATGCCACACTTCACTCTGGGTTAAGCTGCACTTAAGTTTGGCTAATCGTGCCAGATAGTGGCTATAACTTTTTAATTAGTCTCATGGAAAATTGAGCAAGTCAAATCAAGTTAACCACAAGCTCGCCCTCTCAATCATCAGCTAATTAACTGAAATTTGATTACATATTGTTCGAGTATCTGTGGCATTAAGAACTCTTTAATTGCCACGTTAAGTGCTGCTTCATTTTGATATTGTAAAATTCGGTTGCGCTTTATAATAATTGTTTAAATAAATGAGGTAATAAAGAGCAATTGGCTCTCACTCTTTTACTGTCACTCTCACTCTCACTGACTCTATCTCTCTCTCTTTCAGTCTGTGCAATTAAAGAGCTTGTTAGCTGCCTTAATAATGTTGCAAGCTTAATAGTTTTCGCTTCAAGCAACGTGCCGCATTATCGAAGTTGCCACGTTGCGCGGTTGCGACTTCTTTGGAACCCTCCAGCCAATTGCTCAATCATTCAACTAATAGACCAGGCGACGAACTCCGACGACTTCTCAACTGGCCAACTCAACGGGGCGTAATTGCAGCATTCTACGGGGCGTGGCACCCTAAGTACTTGTAACATTGGACTTCCTTCCGTTGGTGTGGGTTTCAAATGGACAATCGCGTAATTAGCTGCTCGAGACTGAAGAATACTCGAGTGGGATGATTCAAATAACAGACTCGCAGCACAATTTACACGATATATTCTGGGAATTGTCTGTAGTCCGTCACATCAGAATGACCAGTGTTGCAAAATACTGTGAAAATTATTAGAGCAAACCAACTAACCTAGACGCAGAATAAGTTTATTTCAGAATTAACACATTTAGAATTAGAGACACTAAAAAGAGACACAATACAATGATTTTGAAATTTCCATGTTTTTCAGCTCAAGAAAAGTAGGGAAAACTCTTTTTGGGTATGAAAATACACTTTGACATTGCTAATACCAACAATAAATCACATCAAGATCGGATAAATAACACGATAGTTATGGCTTTTTTAGTAGTGATCAGAAATGCAAGCTCCTAAATGTATGCAGTAATTTTTGACACTAGAATTTAAATGATTATTTTATATTTCAATTGAGTGAGAGACTCGACTTTTAGCCAAATATTGCGTCTTGGATTTGCATTATAGTTATAGTGCAGATCTTCTTAATCAGGCTACTTTATTTAATTTTTGAATGCAAAATATCTTCTCTTAAGAATAGATTAAAGCACACGCATCATAATTCATCGTCAGATTAATCAATTCACAGACACCGAGTAAGATTAATGTAACTGATAATCAGATAGGCAAACCCAGTTGTATTTTGATATGAATGTGAGTGTGTGCTTGGTTATACTATATGTATAAAAGTAAGGCAATATTTGCTCTCTCTTATAAGAAGTAACCATTTTGCTCGAACGAGAATCCGACTTGAATTGGTCCGATGTTGTTGCCATTACAATTCATTTATATGTGTGGCATGTTTTATGGCATACTTTGCTGTGCTGCCATTAATCAACATTAAAAGTGTCAAAACAACAACAACAACAACGACAACAATAACAGGAACAACAATAGCAGCAGCAACAAAAAGAGAGAACTAGATAGAGAGAGAGAGAGAGAGGAGTAAAGAAAGGAAAATGCCAAGCCCGCGTCTTGACTGTATGCAAAATAAAATGTGAAAAGCGCTCATAAATAGCTGACACGTCGAGGTGAAAGGCAAGTGGAGGAAAAGAGGGGAAAGGTGGAAAGATGGAAGAAAAGTAAGGTGGCAAGTAGTTCACTGGGTAGCTATAAAGCAATCAGCAGGTGTCTGTCATATCTCTCTAGTAAATTATTTGCGAAGACAACGTTGATAATTCACCAGTCAGCATTCAGCTCAATTTCTTGCGCTGTTGAACCCACATTATTTATGGGATAAAATTATTACCTAAACATAAATTTAAACTTAAAGATACATTGTATTTAAGAATAAAATATGTATCTGTATACTAGAAGAAACCTATGATGCTTAGAAAGTAAATGTCATACTAAAGTTTCCGATATCTCATTCTATTTTAAGTCTTATTTTTTTAAACTCAGTTCTAAGAAAGAAATTTCTATAACAAATGAACATGGTCTCCATCTACAAATTACAGCCGATGATGTTGCAGAAGAAACTTGATATTCACAAGTCAGCATTCAGCTCAATCAACCTGCATTATTTATGGAATGAAATTATTACTTAAGAAAAAATATAAACTTAAAGATACTTTGTAGTTAAGAATAAAATTTATATAATAATAAAATTTATATGGAAGAAAATTATTATGTTTTACAAGTAAATTTCCAAGTAAAGATAGCGATGATTAAGTCAATTTTAAATATTTCCATATTTTTTTATATTTTATATTAAAAAGAAAGCAGCTTTCATGAATCAACCAATTCTAAGAAAGCAATTTCTACAGCAAATTCCCAAGGTCTCCATCCACAAATTGCGCTGATGATGTTGCAGAAGAAACTGGAAACCGCAATCAAGTAACTGTTTGCCAATCGTTCAACCCTATTCTTATTAAATTACATTAAACACAGCTCACAGTGATCCCTCCGTGTGGAGGGGAATGAAAGGAATATTCTTTGGTAAAACAAACTCTGCGATTGCTTTACACGTTGTTCCATCTGGCTAAGCTTTTACAACGAACTCAGCACTTTATAGAATGTTTTGCATTTAAATTAAATTGAATAAACCACTAATCCAATTCACTGGCCACACCCAAAATTCCTCCGCCCATTTCCTCTCACAAACATCAGCTGTACAAACAAAGGTCACATCAACACTTGTAGTACATTTTCCATATCCTTCCTGTCTCCTTTTCTTTAGTTGAGATCTGTGAATTGTGTTGGGGGGCAATTAATTTGCATGTTTTGCGGGTCGAAACGAACTTAAAGCCGTTTTTATAGCAGACTGTTGACAGTTGTTAGTTGTCAGGCCCTGGTTCTGTCAGCCCTGTGTCTTGAGTTGGCCAAAAACTATGGACAATTACAGTTGCTGTGGAGGCAAAACTCAATCTGACTCACTTGACCCTTTAAATTATGGTTTATCTTTTAGTTTCTGCTGGAGATTTGTGTGTTTTGTGTAAGTTGTAAGTGGTACTTTTGGCACTCACTGTGCACAGTCTGCACAATTTGTCGTGTTTTCAATGACACAAATATCATACACAACATTTTATCTCAACAAAGTTGCGAGTTATTTTTTTAAAATTAAATCTTAATATATTTACAAGTATTTTCAATATTAATTTTACAATATTTTGAAGTCAAAATTAATCAGATTGATCAAAACTTATTAAAGTTGAGGTAAAAATGGTTTCTTAAGCAAATAATCCTTTGTTCACTTTTATAATTCGATAGTAAAATGTAATCACATTTTGATAGGCTATGAAAATATCAATACTATGGTATACAATTTTTAAACCTACCTTTTCATGTGCAATTTTTATAGACCATAAAGTTGGCAGAACACAAGTGAAAAAAGGTAACATATCTTTCAACTAGAAAATACCCTTCCTTGAAACCGAATCAAATACAGATGTTTGTTTTTCTGACCCATTATTCAGGCCTTAAATGTAACAAATCAAAATTAAATCTCTGATTTACACACAGCAACTATAATATTTAATAAAATATTGTTCAAAGCCGCATTAAATTGGCGACCAACTTTGCAAAACGAACGCAATTTGAGATTTTTTTTGGGTGCTTTGCAGAAGCTTTAACCCCATTCAGTTCTGGAAAATGCATCCGATTTCTGGCTGTGCGAGTCACACTCACATTTCCGAATTTATAACCGCAATAAACCGCAACAACAGCGACAACCACAGCTATAAACTGCAGCAATGCTCGTGTCCCTCATTGTTGTTCGCCATACGAGTACAACAACATATATAAATTGTCATAAAAATATAAAAAATGTATATAAAAATAAAAATAAAGGAAAATGTACAGGCTCTCTCTATAGTCGCACTCAAACGCATACCAAGGAAAATGTAATGCCAAAAAGCGACCAATCTTCTTGGCTTCTGCTTCCCTTTCCATTGTGGCTAAAAAAACACAATTTTCTGCACGAAAAGTCAAAGCAATTCACATTCAGCATACATATACCCTAGTCAACAAAATAACAGCGGCTTTATTAGCTATTCAACGAGTTTGAAAAATCTCTAAGGCCTTTTTTTATATAGTATAATAAAATTTAATTCAAGAGATATGTTTGAATCTGACATTCATTTTGAGGCCTTTTTAGTCGATATGTCTTTTGGTTAGTTAGTTGACTTTTTACTTGATATTAAATAAAACGGACCTTAATTTAAACTTTAAAAATTTAGGTTTTCGGTTATTGGGTAACCAAAATTTTGATGTATCGTAACGTATCGGTTAACGGTTTTTGTATGTTTCGGTTTCAAAATACCGGTATGATTAACAAATTTTAAAGATATGTAAATTTATAAATAAATATTCAAAAATTTTAGATTAGGGTAGAAATAAAAATTAAATTTCGATTTAAAAACCATAACAAATTTTGTGCTTGACCAAATAAAAATAAACCGTTATGCATGAATCGGTTCCTAAACGGTTATTTCGGTTGAAATAATTTTGATTTTTGGGTTTCGATATATTACAAGATTTTGGTTTCCGTTACGGTTTCAGTTCTGGTTTCAGTTATGGTTACCAATTTCAATCGGTTAATACCGGTTAATATCAGTTAACGGTTACGGTTATGATTACGGTTATATTCCCTGCTTAAAACTGGCAATCTAAAGGTAAGATATAGGTCTTATGCATTTTGAATTTTCTTTAAATTTATGCTTGGATGCTTATACTAAAAACCTATTGGTTCTTAAAAACACTTTTTACTCTAAGATTTACTGAGATGACAACATCAATCCGTTTCAATTTAGGTAAGCTCCAATACAAACTTTGAGTTAATTTCCCAAGAGACATTATTCTTATAACCCCCCCAATATTAGGGTGTCTCATATTCTAAGTACGAGTATCATGTAAATTCTTATAGCTGGCATGTCTTATTTATTAGTCGCCGCAAAGACACACGAAAATATATTCGCACTTGTTGTTGATGATCATTTAAAATGCACAACAGATTTACATACCTGTGGACGCAGAAGAAACAGAAAGAGATAGCCAGAGTGAGTGTGAGAGTGAGAGTAATAGAAATAGAGAGTGTAGAGTTTTGCGGCTGGAAGACTCGTATTAACATTATATGTATAAGGGGCTTGCATGAAAAACTTTTGCCATCTGGAGCCTGGAGTCCAGGGCGAAAGTTTCGCAAATCTTTTGCCACTCCCGCCTCGCCCCCACTCTCCCCTCTCCGTCATCCTAAGCGTTTCCAAGTAAACCACAAAACTTGGACTGTGCATTAAGGTAAAATAGATGCCCATGTGGCAAGTTGTGATATACTGCGATATATACGATGTATGTGTTGCACACACACACACCCTCCCCTAAAATGCTTGCCACATTTTGTTGTCCGTAACCCAAATGACCAGCGGCCTCCGGCGTAATGCATCCGTGCGTTTAAAGCCTGTCACACCAGGGGCGGTCGTGTGTGGTTAAAGCCACAGCACAACACAGCGCTTTGCAACACTACACACAAGGTGTCAATCAATCATGATTGCGAAAACCAATAGCGAGGAGCATCGAATTTGGAATTGAGTTTCTCTTGCGTTTTTCGTGTTCCAAATCGCCGTAATTTGTGATGTTTGCTGTACTTAACGAGTTGCCTACCACACACAGACTCACACCAACCACACACATACTCACCACACACACACTCACCACACACACCCATTACACACACCCACTTCCCTCACAATCGGTGGTCAGTCAGTGCAATTTGTACATCAATCAAGTGCTTCGATTTCGCCTCTCAAAATTTAATTGGCTTTGATTTTGTAAAGTTGATGCCAGTCGCAAACGAGGGCTGACTAATAAATCAATGGTCTAGGTGAAAAAATGCAACGGTTTTAAATGGAAATTAAACTAATTTTCAGCATTGTACTTTAACTGAAGATTCTTCAACTTCTGAGTTGCCTTTGTTTCTTTAAATAGTAATTTTTCACAAATATTCCTTTACTTTGAGTGAAATAGTTATCTTAATTGATGTTGAAAATTCACGCTCGAAGTAGGAAAACAATTTTGATTTTGTTTGACGTTATTCTTAATTTTGATTATAACTCGGCAAGGCACATCGATATACACACTAGAGATGCGGGTTTAAAAATTTGGGGGGGAAAAAATTGGGGGGGGGGGGGAAAAACCAGAAGAATTATTGATTTTGCCCGAGGGGAAAAAAAATAACCGGGGTTTTTTTTTTTCTAAAAACTTGTTTTGCACAATAACGAGGAAAAAATAATGTATACAATATATTTGTTTTTTTTTTTTTTTTTTTTTTTGAAAAGGTTTGGGAATACACACTTCAAGAATCGCAACAAGACAGAGAGAGTGTTAGCAACATTTATTATTAAAGCAGGGTATCCAGTTGTTGAAAATTCAGTTTGAAAGGTGAACCAAAAAAAAAAAGGGGAAAGCCGGAAAAAATTTTGAAGGTTAAAACCCGCAAAAAATGGGGGCGAAAAAAATTTGGGGTAAACACTCAGAGCGCGGGGGTTTTTAAAAAAAAAAGGCGGGGGGGGGAGGAATAAATGGGGCAGGAAGGGAAAAAAAAAAACAAAAAAATAAGAGCCGAGGTGATAGACAAAAAGAATAAAATAAATAAATAAGAGGGGGGTGCGCCCGCGCTATAAACAAAAAAGAGAAAATAAAGATAATTATATATTAATGCTATATGTATATGGTGTGTATTTTAATAATTAAAATAAATTAAATTAATTTATTTTTTTGGTTTTTATTTTTTTTTTCGGGGGGAACGGGGACAAGGAAACCAAATTTATTTTATTGTAAGGGGGAACAAAAAAATCAGGATAATTATCAAAAATAAAGCTACAAAATGTTGCCGAACTACATGAGGATCGTTGTTGCTTTTTACTGGTTTCATTTGATAGGAGCTTTTAATATTGAAAACGAAATAAATTACTCGTTGAATAATTTAAATGTGTTTCGCTGTTGAATATCTTATTTTGAACAGTGTAAAAATCATCGCAGAAGAATTCCAAATTTGAAGATGTTGTCGAATAACAATATTTTGGAAACTTGATAAAATATGGTATTTAATCTTAGCTAGACCAGGAACTTATCAGCCCACGCTCGTATGTACACTTATGTGTGTGCATAGAGGGATACGTGAATGTATTTGTGTGAGTTTTGTCTAATTTGCTTCGTTTTTCTGCTACTGATTGAGTGACAAATTTGTAATGTACTGTGAAATTGAGTTGATGCTCCCGTTAAATGCCATTCCCAAATTGACATCGATTATCGACAATCGATTAGAAATCGCTCTATTTAATTCCATTTATCATGCTCTTTAATTCCATTTAACATTGTTGACTTATTTCCGTTTGTCAAATATTGTTAAAAACTTGTGTGTTCGATTTGTGTTTGAGTTTTGTTTACTTCGATTATCGCAACCAAAGTGCAAATACATTTTTTATGCTTGTTTGCTGTGAAAGTTTATTTTGTATACACTTTACGTTTACTTATTTGCTTAACTTTTTGTTGTTTATATTTTAGGGAATTTTCAATTCAACAAAAAGACACTCTGGAAATACAAAATAATCGCTTTTTTCTCGCCCAATCGAAGGTGGCAAAATTACAGAATAAACCAAAGGGATTCCAATTTATTGCAGTTGAGTGAGTGCTCGACTCAAAGATACCCTGTACGCGCACTGGATAATGATAATTAAAGAATTAGGCATGTAAATTCTAATTAATAAATAATTAAGTTGAAAGAGTTTTTAACTGGATCCATATTTCTCCAATATCTAACACCAATCAAACAGAAATCTTGCTCCAAAATGTTGGAGGTTTTTAAGCCCAGCAAGAATTACTCATAGAAATTATGTAAAGAATTAGTCTACTTATCGAATATTTAATATATGTACTATAAGAAGCCTGTTTAGCAGGATTATAAATCTCAACGTCGGTGAGACTAAACAAATTACGCAAGCACACAGATTTAAGCCCCTGTTTAGAGCCCAAGAGAAACCCCAGGAAGTGAAAAAGTGGGAAGAAATTCATGTTTCTGTGTAGCATTTAATTATTCATAATTAGCCGCCTACTGAATGTTTAACCAAATCACAGACTCTCACACTCAGTACAGCCTCAGCTTCAGCTCTGACCGCGTGTTTATTTAAAAATTGGCTTCACAGTCGCAGTTGGCTAACAGCGGAAACATTTTTTGTTTTTCGTTCAACAATATTAAAAGTTGGTCATTAGAGAGCAGTCATATTTATTGTGATTTATATGCGGTGTTTGTTGGACCAGACTTGCCATGAAAATAGCAATTAAAAATTTCAGCAAAGTGAAAATTGTCAGCAATATTAGGCATTCATATTGTTATTCTCCTAGGGATAGGATATGGCAACGAATAAATCATTTCATTCTGGTTTTTAACTATGAAAGTGTAAAGTGTAAAATACGTAATCTCGTAGAGTTTGTAATAGATTTCGAATTTAGCAATTTTTATTAAAATATTTTTGATTTGGAGCACAGTTTTGACCGTGAGTTCTATCAAGAACATTTATTTTTTTTTTATTGAGTCATATCAGATCTATAATAAAGATCTAAGTAAAGATCTAAGATTCTAAAATTTCTTTTAAGAATTAAGAAATAATCACGTTGCAAGAAATACCCTAGTTTCAAAACACAGTTTCCAAACAAATCGGACTCTAATTTATTGAAAAGATAAATGCTTAAATTGGAGCTTATTAATTGCATATTATAATGGATATAAACTATTCAATTATGTGTTTTTATTTCTGAGATAGCCGAAAAGCTCGTAAGACAATTCTGCTGTTTTAATCTAGGTTAAACCAGACTACAAATACAGTTGAACTTCCATAACTCGAACTTTTATCAGCTCAAATTTTGACTAATTCGAACTAAATAGAGTGGCAATAAACTTAATAATCTTAAAAAAAGAATACTATAAGTAGAAGTCTCGATAATTCGAAGTATTTTCTTTGGATAACGGTGATTCGAGTTAGCGAAGTTCGACTGTATATCAATTTCTCCGCTGTAGGATTTCTGCTGAAAATAACATTGAAAATTGACTCGGCGAAATTCTGCGAGATGTTTTTTTGGTGTTCACAGCACACACACATACACATGCACATAACTTTGTCTAGTCGTTGTCTACACACTCCCTTTGCCCCTTCCCCACCCTCCCCAAACTGGGTACAGACTGAAAGGCAACTATCGCTTATAGCGGGGTCCGAACAACAACCACCACAACAACAACAACAACCACCGCCAAGAGCAAACGACAACAGCAACAGCAAGTTTATATTTATGTAAATATAAATATTTTGCAAGAACAAACAGAACGCCCCGAATGAGCACTCAGGTGCTTTCAGGTGTTGTCTCGGTGGATGCAGAAGTATGAATATTTTAGGCAGGCACTGTGTCAACTTTGCTACGAAAAACATGGCGCGTGTCTGGGACAAACATGAGTTCGCTTTTTTTGGATTTTTATTAACACACACACACACTTTAACCAAACTCACAACATTTGTTTAACACTGTTTTTATTTTGTTTATTTCATTATTTTAATATTTATAATTTATAAACTTTACTCACTCAGCAATGCTTTTAGATAACGGCCAGCGCTCCATGGAGGCCTGATATTTCATATTCTCGATTTGCTTCTTTAATGCGTCCCGATCCATGTTTTGTAGAGCACTGGGATCCATGTCGGCCAAAATTTATCCACATGCCACCCCTGCAAAAGGCCAACAGAGAGCGAAATGTTAAGCTCATATATGAAAGATGCTATAAAAGTCTGCACACACTCCAACTCTCTCTCTCTCTCTCTCTCGCTCTCTCTGTTTGCTGCTTTGACTGTCTCGCTCACACTTGTGCAGCGCAGCGGTAGCTGTGCCGTATTTACAATGGTTGGCAACGCAGTGCAGCACCCTGTTTATATTAATGGCCGGTGTCTGGAGTTTTGCAGCACTCAGCTAACGCATGCGCACACCATTAATAACAAATCAATAGAGAGCGCAAAAATGAGACTGAGAGCGGGAGCGTGAGCGTGTGAGTGTGCTTCTGTTTTAACATTGCCGCCCGCTGTTAAGTTGCCCAAAAGCCATTTGTTTACCTCCGTCTGGATTGTGGGTGAGGAGAAATTGAACAAAAATGGAATGCAGCCAAAAATAAAAGGGCGCGCCCGACGCCAAGCTGTCAAATGCAAAAAACTCAAAAACAATAAGTGAACAAAAAATAACAGCTGAGCCAAGTACGCAGCTCTCTCCTGCTTTTTTAACTCTCCCTCGCCCGCTCTCACGTGTGAAAAGTTCGACCGGCTTTCATGTTATAATTTATTAAACCGCATTTTTGTTTATTTAGTCAAAGTCGCTTTTGGGTTTTACGTCATAAATAAAAGCAGCGTGTCAAAAAATTTGAGGGTGCGAAAATCTTGCGTGCTGTGTGGCAATTAATTTATGGCAGCGCATTGTTTAGCTAACTGTATTTATGTTGGTCAATAAATTAAAGCCAAGAATGTACAAATAGAAATTTAAGAAATTTTAGATAATATCACACATTTTGGCATAATAGGCACGGTTGCCACAATTGCCTTTTTTGCGCCAAAACTGCGCTTTTTTGGTCAACCGTGGTAAAAAAGCATTTAGTTGAATCCTAAACGTGCTGTTAAGCCAGCCCATTAACAGTAACAGCAGCTGTTATATTTAGCGTAGACGCAAACCTATGTAAAAGATTATCGCATGCTACAAACACACAAGGGCGTCGGCTAACGGGGCCACTATTACACTAATTTTACACTATTTAGCTGCCGAAATCCAACCAGAGTAGTTTCTTAAACGTGCAAAAAATACTTTGGACCCCCCTCATTGAAAAGCTGCCGACGCCCTTGACAACACGCACTTATGTTGTATAGATAACCAATATTAGACAATAAAAACAACCGCAACATTAAGGGTCTTGGGTCAGGACAAGGGTCATAGGGTCATAGGTACTGTGACAACGGACAGACAGCTAACTAAACCACTAGCAGCAGTTGATTCCCAAATGTTTTTTCCTACCAACTTCGTCTATAATCAACGCAAATAATATGAGTTGGAGTTTCCTCCCGTCATCCCTTGTGGGCGTGTCCAATGATACACTCCTGTCGTCCTGTCATCCTGTCGTGCTGTTTTCTAGGTGTAAACTAACAAATAGGAAAAGAGGACTGAAGCGTTAGGCTGACCAGTTTTTGTTCATGTTCATGGTTCTTTACTTAGTCAGCTGTCTAATCGGCACTATGGATACATTTACACTTTTTTTTGGAGTTCTTTAAGGACAAGATTTGCTGTTCTAGACTTCTCATTTTATTTATTATCTATTGCCATTATATGCATTTTTTTTGAGCCTAAACTTGCTGAGCTTAACATGTGTCTAACAGCTGCTTAACAGCCAACTGTTATACTAACAATTTTTTTATGTTATTGAATATTTCATGTTTTTCCTTAAATAACCTTACTTTTGGAAATTTAATAAATTTGTAAAAAACGATAAAATCTCCATAGTGCTTAAGGGAGACGGTACATAATTTTTTGTCGCTTCGTTGGTTAACTGACAGCGGTTACTCCATTCTGTTTGTGGGCCTTCACCAAAACGAGCAGCTGTCAGGCTGTAAAAGGATTTCGGGGCTTAAACCCAACTGAGCTGAGCAGCTGTGTTGCCTTTGAGCTTGTTTTTTTTTTTTTTATTTTGACGCCCAATGCTTTAAAAGCTCTGGTCTGGTCCAAGTGTTAATGGCTCAAATTGTTGTAAAAAGCCAGATTTAATGTTGGCCAGTGCCAAGGCTCCTTCACTGCCCAGGACGGGAAAGGACAGAGCAGAACTTTTCCGTTTTTGTTTTTGTGTGTATGTTTGTTCTGTTTCTCTTTCGTAGAACATGTGCTCACATGTTGACAACATCGGACCAGTGCCACTCAAAGCTTAAAGTTGGTTTAATTAAAACTTTTGCCATGAGTTCTCGTAGCTAGCCAGATACCGTTTTCCTTCTGGCCATTTAAATGTGCAAATCATTGGAGTTTTTTGACCAAAAGCACTTTGATGTCTGCTAAACTAAGCGTGCTTTTAACGAACACATCAACGAAACAAACTGAAAGAGAAATGCCTGATGTACTGAGAAATACCCTGTAAGTTCATTTAAGCTATCATCCTTTTGTCATAGAGTTTGGGTTTATTTTTCGTTTAGTAGTTTTCTAAGCAACTTTACTTTGATTCTACGTGATAAATCAGAATAAAAAGGCGGTTCTGGACTTTCGCCATTCAGTTAAACTTTAAAAGTATTTTTCATTGTTTATCCTTAGCTTTTCAACTCATTTATTAATTTGTCATCTAAACGGAAATAACATGTTTCCCAAATCAAAACTAATTTCTGAAAGTTTTAAGACAGTCGTTCATTTACAGTGATCACTTTTCCTATACATTCTATAACTTTTTACAACTACTTTTAAATTTAGGAAGAAGTCTTAATCTTTATCGCATGTTTAACACACAAAAACCAAACAAAACTTGGTTTTTTTTCTATAAGGTTCGAAAATTTTCAATTTGCGATTTAGGTTGAGATATGTGCAAAAAACAACGAAAAGGTTCTCAATAAATATTAATTTTCGATTAATCCCATAAAAACCACACACTCATTAAAAACACATTTTTTTTATTATCCAATTAATCTCTAAATATAAAAACTAATTTTAGTAGTTAATTTTCAGAGACTTGTAACTGCTTGAATGATCAGTTTTCATAACTGATTTCTCCTCTGATTTCTCTGCTTGATTTCTTTATAATTTGTAAGTTTTCAACTAATTTTCCATGACTTCCCAGTTTAGAAATAACTAAGGACTCCTTTCTAGATCAACATATAGAAGATATAGCTTGAAAAGAAGTCTTTATCTCAATCTCATCATTTAAAATTAACTCATTAAAGCGTAATGTAATTTTTTATCATTGCTTGAAATTGAAACTAACTACTCGCAGCAATTGTTAAAGACGACTGACATGTTATCCAGTTGGCTAAAATAGGTGCCATGCGAGTGGCTGCAAGTGGATGTCAGAGCCAAGTGAAGTCTTGGCCAAGACACTTGCAGTGGCTGCAACTGAAAAAGCGAACATTTATCTCATAGCCCCCAAATTAGAGAACATGCAACGGACATAAATCGTTAGCAAAATGTTTTTGGCGGTTACAAGCGGCTGTGTTCTCAATTCCACATTCTACCCCCTCCCCCTCCCCCTTTTTCCACCTTACCAACGCTTTAGCAAACGCTTCGGGGTATTGCTTTCCTCCTCTTCCTTCCGCGCTCTCTCTCCCTGCCTCGCTCACACGCATATATGTATAAGTTAAGCGGCTCGAATGTTTCGCATTGTATGTGTTTGTGTGTCAACGTTCAAGTATTTTTACACTCTGCCCTCTCTCTCTCCCTCTCCCTCTCTCTCTCTCTCTCTCTCTCTCTCTCTCTCTCTCTCTCTCTCTCTCTCTCTGACAAACAACAGACTCGTCCCACGCATCCTGCATCTCTGCCAGCGACAAGGACAACTACGAAAAGTCAAGTGATTTTCGTTTCTTTTTTGATTGTTGTTGGCATCCTGTTGCTGCTTGTTGTTGTTGTTGCTGTTGTTGTTGTTGTTGCTGTTCTTGTTGTTGTTATTCTTCTTCTTGTTGTTGCTTCCGCTTCATCTTCTTCTTCTCCGTCGTGTTGTCATTGTTGTTGGTTGTCAGAAAAAGAAAACAAATTGTAAACCGTCAGACAGATCCAGTCGAGCAGTGAATCAACCATAAAGACGAGCCTCATATGTTACTACGAGGGTCGCTTCATAAGTCTTCCAGCAAATGCATTTTTTTGTCTATTTTCCAGGAAATTATTAATCAATTACAAATTAAAGAGTTAGTACATTTCCTTAAGAGATTTTTCCCAAGAATTATAATTCAGCCGTTTAAATAGTAATTGGAATTATTAAACATTTACTTAAGAAATAAGTAAAAGGGTATATTTTATCCTTTGCAATGTAACAGGGAGAAGGAAGCATCTCCGATCCCATAAAGTATATATATTCTACATCCGATTTTTAGAATATCACGTACTTTTTGGAAATTAACGTTATCTATTTATTAAAGCTATCATCCTACCTAAATGCAACAATATCGGACAAGTAAATAAAAAATATTTTGAACTTATTGAGTAAGTAACGGGTATCCTAAAGTCGGGACTCAACTATGGCCTTTCCCGCTTTTTCTTTTAGATTATTGTATCTGAAATAAAGATGATCACCAATTCGCCATCTCTAAAAACCCATTTCATAAATTATATTAAATTTATTATCAGTACAGATTACAAAAGATTACAAAGATTTTCCGATGTATTTCAGCCAACTAAACATCAAAATCGAATTTAAAATTTGTTTTATGGAAGCGTTTGAGAGATTTATATTTTAGAATTTTTATAATTTTCGGAAATATAAAATTACATATTTCATGGTGAAAAGACTCAAAACAGATAAAATCAAATGTACACCTAATGTAAACCTATTCAAGTATTTGAACGACCTTTGAAGAGACATAAATGTGCATTTATGAACTCTATTAAAAATATGTTTTAGTATCAACTATAACAACATGATTACTTTATTACACTTTTTTCATATTTCCTGGAAGTGTAAATAATTGACATAGGTCAAAGATATGGTTGACTGGGCAACAATTTCAGCTTGTTAGCGTCAATTTAAATGCAATAATATTCGACGCTAAATGTTTAACAAAGAACTTTAACGAGGCTCTTGAATTTAAATAGCCGTGAGGTGCTTGGTAAATTTATGAGGAATAAATTTAACGCATTGTTAGTCAAAAGCTGCTTCAACTAAAAAATGCAATGAAAGCTCGACAAAGTGGATAGAGAAGTACGCTTTTGTTTAGTTAACTGAAAGTTTAAATACCCTTGCTGATAAATTATTATTATTTTATTAAAATATATAACTTAAATAGCCTTATAAAGCACAAACAAATATATTTGGGGAATTTAAGGTGTTTATAAAATTTTAGAATAAAAATTTCATATAAAATACAAAAATAATATAGGGATAAGTTTAAGTACCCTAGAATATTAACTATTTTATTAATAACTATTATAGTATTAATTGAAAAATTTAACATGTGGTGCAGGATAATCAAAAATACTAGCGATGTGAGCAATGTTTGCAAATTTTCCTTAATTTTTCACAAATTGGTGTCTTAATGTCGGATTTTTCGACTCTTCGACTCACAACAATTTTACCAATTTAATTAGAGTAGCTGTGAAAACCATTTTATCGACTATAAATAAATGAACGCTCAGTTCCGAATTTAGACCCTTACATTCACAACCAAGTTAATACTTCCAAAACTGTAATTTGTTATAAGTGAATGCAGAAATGTGCATCATCAATTTGTCACATCAGCGACTTTCATTTAAAACTATTCAACATTGTATCACAAATATTTGTGCAGTTATCAACAAGATTTTGTTCTGAATGTTGAGCTACCTTTCAACACATTTAAAAACTTCAATATAATGAAAACGCGAACAATTTGCAGGAAAACTTTCAAGTCCCAAAAGTTTTTGCGGAACCAAGTGAAACCGACGAACCACAAAATGCAGCTCTAACTTAATGTGCAACTTCGTATCTTCAAGTGTTTTTCGGCCATCGAAATAGAACAGAGAGAGATATATATAGAGAGAGAGAGAGAATAGGAACTAAATAATTAAAGCACAAAATGCATGTGGTTTCATATTGGCGATTTGCCAAATTGCGTGAGTGTTATGGGGATATTATCCTAGTCCACAATACACTAAATTTCTGTGGTTTATAATCGTACTATGCGGCGTATGCGTGATTTATACCTCAACCAGATGTTGCCTAATGATGAAATAATACAAGTTATCCCATACATAGAGCATAAAATGTGAATTTAATATGCGTTGGCAACAAATTAAAATAGTCTCTAATTAAGTGAACAATCAAATGAAAAAGTGACCTGAATATAGAAAACTCATGTTTTTTTCACATGACTATCAGAATATTAATTTTAGAGAAATTTATTTCACTAAGTAAACATTTTTAAGTAAACAAAAACTAACCATTTGAAATGTAAACAATTTTTTATTTTTTTAATTTGGAGAGAAGGTGTTATAACAACGTTTTACAAACAAAACGGAGGACCTAAAGTTGTAAATTTAATTCGAGTATTTATCTTGATCATTATTTCATTGTAAATGACCAAGGATAACAGGAAATACTGTTTAAGGGGTTTATAGAAATATTTTTATTAGTTTTGTAGTTTTACATCAGAGAGTTCTTTACAATTTAATTATTTCAAGTTTGTTAGTTTTATTAATATACAAAAGATGGAAATTATGTTAATAATATTTGCACATAAATTTGAATTAATTATATGCATTTTGTGTCTGTAAACTGGTCAATATAGTAAGTATATTTTCAGACTATGCTTATGTGAAGAAAGAGAGCCCTGAAAGTTGTAAAGTATATGAATTTATGTTGGAAAAGTTCACATCAATAAAAAAATATGTAAGTGACCACTGAGGTGGAGGAGGGAGATGGCACAAGTTATAGTATGCCAAGAACTTTGCCAACTTCTGTCTGGGAAATCGCATAAATCACAGCAGCTAAACGAAGCCCAATGGCAATTATATTTACGACTTGAACTATGAAATCGATGCCTGGAAATGGAGATGAAAAAGGGGGAAAGAAATAGAACCATTTTGCAATCGTTTCATGTTTGTTGTTGTTGCCGCTTTTTTTATCAGTTTGTTGTGCTTGTTTACCGTTGACGGCAAAGCGCACAAAGTAAGCGAGACAACAAGAACAACAAAAACAACACAAACAACAAAAAAGTGCAATTAAAAGCGTTTCATGTGACACTTCACTTACCTCACGTTCATTTTATTTTCCCTTTTTGTTGGGAGCTCAGATTGGGGGATCTATTTGTATGTATGTAGATATGTATTTGTTAGCATAGCCGGCGGGTTGTTGCATAATGGTGGCATGAGTTTCAAGAACACCAGGTGATAGGATATTGAACAAAAGAAAGGACTTGATGGAACGATTGGTTGAAACGAAACTAACGATAATAGTTATCTGGCCCTAAGTGAGGGGATGAATCAACCCCAAAGTGCACAATGTGCACTATAAAAGCACATTAAAAGTAAGGATACTGCAGTAAAAACGTTAAAGTTGCTAGGAATAAAATAAAAGTAAGCACAAATTAATGCTGAGATAAAAAGGTATAAGGTAGCTTAAAGATAAACACAAAGCTCAATTTATTCTCTATCTAATACTCAATCAATACAAGAAAATATCCACGTTACTTACAACAATAATTAATATATAATCAGTATCAATTAAACCGGATTCTATAATTCGTATTGAAGCTTCCCAAAACAAACTCTTTCTTCCAGTACAATTTAAGGTCTAGCATTACTGCATATATTTAAGTTGAAAGATTGATAATAACAATACCTTTCAAGTTAATTAAATTTATTTAAATGTATTAAATTTTAAACATTATTTTAAAGTGATATTTTTAGCATTTGGAGAATGTTAAGGTATAATTCGAACTCATGGTAAGGATTATTTTCAATCTTTTAGAATTATATAATGTTAAAACTAATATTTTTTTTAAATAATAAAATGTATTGAAACGCAAAAATTCAAAATTTTTAGTTAGTTTTTTTTTTAATAATAAATAGGTTATCTAATTATTGAGTAGATGCGGATATAGTAGCAAGAGAAAGCGTTAATCAATACAATTATGCATTTTAATTGAGAACTCAAAAATTAACCATTCTCATGTATTGTTGGTACAAACATGGAATTCATCTTTTATACAAAATTATATACAATATTGATCATTTTAAAGTCCTGACCAAATATGCACAGTGGCTCTCGTTACGTTAATGTTGAGTGCAAAGGAGAAGTTTGTTTCCTGGGAGACGTCATAAAGTTGCTTGCTTTCAGTCTGCAAACGACACGATGCACTTAAAATTGAAATTGAAATTGAAAATGAGCGTCCGAGGACAGCCTTAAAACTTGAAGACGAAATTAAATGTATGCAGTGAACACACAGAAAACCCAACCATTAAATTTACATTAAAATATTCAATTAAGAGTAGAGACCAGAGCAAAAGAGGAGAGCAGAGAAGGAGAAGAGAGACGAGAGAAGAGAGAAGAGACTATGTAACATACTTGCTCATGGTGCATGTGACAGATGCTTCAATGGCTGTGGCTTCTCCTTCTGAAGTGTGCATCAAAGGCATTGGGTGTCCTTTGTAGTACATAGATGACGATGACGATGACGATGACAATTTCTGATGCTGCTCAGCTTTGGTCTTCAATCCGCTTACGCTCTCACTCCCACTCCCACTCTCTCTAGCTCTATCTGTCTGCCGCTGACAGCTGCACCTTATTTAATGCTTTAATTATTTGTAGCATGCAAAGTTAAGCTCTTACACACACATTCACAATCACACGCACACACACGCATAGTATTAAGTTGTAGATATGTATGTACATAAAAAGCGCTGCAACTCACAACTATAGCCTATCTATCTCGCTTACTCGGCTGCTGTGCATGTTAAAGTGAATTACATTGCAGTCAGCAGCTGGCTGCCTGTTTGTATGTAGCATGTTAAAAGCTGTCTGCTGTGTGTGCGTGTGTCCACATATTTAACAGCGCCGCAAAGTTTATCAGCTGCGTAACTGCTGCTTGCACTTCGGATTTACTTTTGAGTTTATATTGTTTTTGTTGCTGCTGCGACTGTTGTTGTTGTTGTTGTTGTTGTTGTTGTTGTTGTTGTTGCTGCTGTTATAGCTGGTGTTTTGCTAACGAATGGCCACACGCCTTGCCAGACAACTGTTTTAGTTAGTGGCTGCTGTGGGCGAGTGCTACGTTTTAAGTGCACCAGCAATGGCTACACAGAACAAAAAAAAGACACTCAAAATTTAAGTTGAAATAACTTGAATTTATCATGTATTTTTTAGTATTCAGAACTATACGCGAATCAAATGCCAAATTGTTTGATTTAAGTACAAAACTCTAATACGAAGTTCGAAGCTCAAAATCACAGTGAAAGGCAGTTCACGTTAGTGACAAAAGTACGAGCTAAAATCAAAATGAAATATCGTACTTACAAAAAGTATTTCGTGTTCACTTGAAGCAAATCAGCAAATTTTTGACACATTTTAAATTTCGTTTTAATCAGAAAATATGGATATTTCTTTTTGTGTTTAAAATTCTCCATATCACAACAAACACACATTGCACACACTTAAGCCACAATTAATAGAGTTTCTTGCCTGTCTGCGTTTGCACAACCAAAGAAGCTTATAAGCTATTTTAAAGCGCCTCTTGGAATCTTTTAAAATTGATTCCAATTGGGACTTGGATATGGCTGGAGTCTAGCCGATATCTTACAGCTTGCGTAAAAGATTGAATTTAATTTAAAATTTGTTTTGTTTTATATTTTTCAATTTAATAAATTGATCACGTAGTCTAAAAATTTGTTTTGATATGCAAAAATATATTTTTATTTTCAACAAATTTTTTTTTAATTTTATTTTAGATATTTCACAATTAAAACACAAACTAGAGGGGTAATTGACTTTGAGAGTGCGCTCCTCTTGAATTTTTGGGAATAATTATAAAATGAGATAAAATATATATTTACAAAACATGAATAATGATGTTAATTATTAATACCCTAATTTATTCTTTATTCCAAGCCCAATTCCAGCAAAAGCTACAACTGGAAGGCAAACGCAATCAATCTGAGTAGGCAAGAGAATGGGCAACTAAATGGCAGAGTTTTGCATAAAATGCTGTCTGTCTGACTGTCAGACGGACATGCCACACCCAATCACTTAGCGAGCTCATTTAGCTGCCACACTTGTTGCCAAATACTGCGAGCGGCGATTCGTTTAATCAAATCAAATCAAATCAATTCTTCTATTTGCTATCTTCTCACACATATTGCAGAATGCTCGAACCATTTACGAACCAAACTCGCCAAATGCCCCTATGCAAATCCAATCCATTGTGACAAGCCAGCAATGAATGAACGAGGCCAAAAGCTGAGTCAGAAAAATGAAAGCCAACTCTAATTGAATTTAGTTTACGGCCTTTTTTTTGTTTTTTTTGTTTTCGGTCCTTGACCAGGCTACCAAATTCTCAGCTCAACTCAAAATTGATGCATGAAAAGTGCAACGCACTGACGAGATGTCGAGGAGAGGAGAGGAAAGGAAGGGAAGAGGAAAGAGAATTGAGGCGCATTGTGCCACGAAAAGGCAGCCATAGAAACGCCGAGTTGCATCATTCCATGAGGCAAGCTGGCAACTGTCGCTTTTGTCTGCCTCGCTCTTTTTTGTTAGCTCCAAATTGGTGTCGGGCCTCTGTCGTGGTCTCGGAGAACCCCCTCCATGAATGGCGGCGCAAATAATTGAATAAGGCGATCAATAGGTGAACAAGTTGCAAAGACCGTTCTCCCACCGATGAAATTCATTTCGGGATTGCGCAGCGACACACAGACTACTGGTGACTGGTGAAAAGCTGGCAAAGTGTTTAATTGAATTAGCCGAAAACAAGTGCGGGTCAAAAGCTGTCAAATACCTAAAGCCATTTACCACGATCCGTTCGCCGTTTACCTCTCTGTTACCTCCAATTCACGTATTTTGTTTGTCTTCATTTTGGTAGCAGAGCAGACTTCTCTCTTTACTTATCTCTCCCCATCTCTGTCCTTTCACGATAATAGATTTTTAAAGAATACTCTTAATAGTAGGAGAGCGTCATTTGTTATGATAGATTATTTTAACTTTAACTTGTTATATATTTATTTAAGTTAAATGCTCAATTTCATAATTTAACAAAATATTTTAGCCATTTCCATGAACATTTTAAATTATTTAATCTTAAAGACGCGTATTTAATACGTGATTTTAATGAAAAACCCATAAAAATTTCAAATTTAAAGTTAAGTTTTGTAAGATAATTCAAGGTATTTTATATTCAAATTATGAGTTGAAATAACTTTAATTTTCTATAAATACTTTTGATTAGGTGTGTATTTTTGTTAATTTTAATTGAAGCTTTTGATTAAAGTTGCTTTTTGTGCTGGTTGAAATAAGCTGTAAGCCACTGTACTTATAAAAAAAAAAAAAACAGGAGTTGATCCATCATTAAACATATGTATTCCCAACTCCGTATAGCGTTTAATTCCTAATAAAAATCTTGAAAAATACGAGTTTTCCTAATACACATTATACTTAAATAACATCAATTTAAGATCACATATATTTGCAGTTATTTTATGTCATTCTTCATTTTGAAACTAAACTAAACTTAAACTACTTATTACACACATACATTTTTAATTAAAATTTGCAAAGTCAAATACTAACAAATTTATAGTTACGTCAATTATATTAGACTTTTGATTTAGTTATTAAATAAATGTTAAGCTTGTTTCCATTTAAGTGAACGGAAATTGCAAAATCCTTATATCATAGATCAAATACAATTAAATATTTGGTCGTTTGTTGCAGCTCCTAAAGCTGTCAAAGATTATGCACAGAAACAATTGCAATTATTTGCCACAAAATTTATTACCCAATTTGTGTGAATAACAATAGTACACTCATTCCAAATCATAGCCAGTGAAACGATTAATCAACTCAAGGCCAGAACTTTAAGCTACAGGTAAAAGTTTAAGAGCAATAACGACAAGTTTCCTGCCCTTTCCCCATTTGCTTTTCCATTTTCATCTTAACTCAGGCAATGTAATTTAATATACTTCGATTGGATATCAAAATCCAATCCAATCAAAACCTGCATCAATTTTTCATGATTTAAAACGATAAAAAAAAAATCGCAATGAAAAATTATGAGCCATGTGGTAGTTGCACTCAAAAAAGCAACAATAAAACGAGAAGTTGCAACAAGAAGACGAACAACAACAAAAACTATAACAATAACAAACAACAAATAAAATAAAAACGGTTGAGGCAACCCTTTTGGCTCTGCAATTGACCACGACCAGATATAATGGCCAATAGCCAAGTGGCCATTGATGCGTTAAATAAAAACTCAACCAAACCAAAGCAAAAACAAGCGAAATTTGAAGAAAGAAACGATATTCCACAGTTTCCACACGAAAGAGAAATTTAAACAAGACAGAGGACTTGCATTCGGTATGACTGAGATTGAATACCCTTTAGACAGTATTATTGCTATTTTTTTCGTATAAATAAAACTTGAATTTATTAGAAAGTCATATTTTGTGAGAACAAATGCACATTTATTGGGAATTTTGGTAGATTTGGCGTTAAAAAAGTCATCTTTGGCGGGAAAAGCTCAGAATTTATTGGGAAAAGGAATGGAAGAGTCCAGATTTGGCAAGAAGAGTTTGTGTGAATTTAGTTGAGATATCTTAATCAAAAAAAAATTTTTCATACTTGTTCCTATAGCAGCTATATGATATAGTAATCGGACTTTGACTACATTTAAATTGAATGTAACAGACAGTCCCTAATATAGAATCTGTGAGTTTGGTTGCGATATCTTAATAAACAAAAAAGTTTTAAATACTAAGGAATTCCCTGAACTTTGACCCCGAGTTTGACCCACTTACAGGTAGAATTTCAGCTTTCTAGGCTTAACCGTTTGGCCGTTCAGTCTGCAGGACAAAGAGTTTTATTTATATAGATTAGCATATCTGATAGTAGTCATACTTTGGTAAATTAAATAAAAATTTTTTAAAAAAAATATTTTTTTATTTATCTATCAGTTGTGCAAAGTTTTTCTATCATTAGCTTCAAGATAACAAAAAAATACTTAATCGTACTCTAACAGAACACATCATCTTCAAAGAAAAACCTCTAATACCTTTTTAACGGTATAAATAGCTGGTAAAACCCAAAACTAAAAAATTGGAAAAACTTTAAACTTTTAAATATTGAAGAACTCAATAATGATTCAAAGGGAGTTTGGGAATAGGAATAAAATGTTCAAAAATGTTTGAAAAAAATAACGAATGCGTGAAGTTTTTTTTTTAATTTTATGGATAGAGTAATGAGAATAACTCTCGTATTTACAGGGCATCAAATTGATGCTACAACTAACAAGCATTATTCATGGCACCTACAGGCCTTTCCTTTTTCCTTTCTCCCTTTTCTCACAGCATTTCCCTTGTCCCTTGTCGGTGTCTCTTCGTGGCATCTCTTTTGCTGACTGTGCCCAGACACGTTCACAAACATTTCATGGTTCAATAAATTTGCTGCCGAACGTACCGGAAACTTTGCGCAAAAATCCATTGGAAAAAATGCTCTTGGTTGCAATGTAAAAGGCAAGGAAATTATCTGTTGCCCGTGGCAGTTAGCCACGCCTTCAATGCTCTTGTGCCACCTGCCACCTGCGATGCCGTCCTATGTATCTTCCTGTGCCACATGCGAGTACGAGTACGCGCACGAGACTGCTCACATTTTCTTTTATTATCCTCCTTTTTTTGTATTATTTTTTATAATTTTTTTTACATTTACAAGTTTCTGACGCTCACTCTTTCCGCTTGCCTTGCTGCCACGCCCTCACATTATATATATTTTGGCCATTTTTGGGGAGTGTGGTGAAATGGGGCAGCGGGTGTTGTTGCTAAATTATGCATTTCCCCACCCTTTTTTCACACCTTCAGCAGGAGCTGCAACAGCAACAGCAACAACAATCAACGCACAGTGGCGCCGCAGAAGAAAAAACTTTTCAAAAGTCAAATATTTCACGTTTAACTGTTATATATGTACATATATACAGTCTTATTAAAAATTAAAAAAACATGATTTTATAAAAATTAATTTTAAAAAATTAAAGTAGAAATATAAAAAATCTAAAATTGTTTAAAATAATTTTTTTTAAATATAAATAAAAATGACTGACGCATCGGTATTAACAAAAACATCAAAAACCACCAGAAATATCGCCAAAAAACATCGATGCTATATGTTTTTTTACATCACGAACGGTCTATCTTCATTGAACGCAGATCAGTGATTGACATCAAGAAAAGATCAGCCGATCAGATGCTTTATGAGAGAATAAAAAGAGTGAACGGGTGGTATTTAAAAAGTTTCCTTGGGGGAAAAAATTTTGTTTTGGGAAAATTTTTAGATGGGGGTTATAAAATTTTTTTAAAGTTACGATTTTTGCAAAGGTAAATGAGCAATGTCCCCACTGTGCGCCGGCAATTGTGAGTTCGTCTGTCATTTAAATTATTTAATTATCTCATTTGGTTTAAAATGTCTGATTTTTGCAACTAAAAAACTCAAATGGCACCACTGTGCAACGTTTTGCATTTGCAGGCTGGTTGTTGTAGCTGTTGTTGTTGTTGTTGTTGCAACAATTTGGCTTCATTTTAATATGTTGCACAAATGGCAATTAAAAATGCAGCAAAAACCAACCAAATGGATTTTAACGAGTGTAGTTTATAGTTTTAATTAGACGAAGCACGTTAGCTCGCGCTCTCTTTCACCATCGTTTTTTTCTCGTTCTGCGTTATCTCTTGGGTCGTTAACTGATTAAAAATTCTACTTAACAAGGTTTCATGTAAAATGATTTTTACATTGGTAATCTGAAAAATTGGCAGCGGAAAGAGAAAATTTAATAAGACCTAGCTGAAAAACGATTGCACACCATTTAAATTTAACAACAAATTGGAGTAGATCGATAAAGATCTTGGGTTTCTCTCTCGAAATTCATCTGAAAAAATGCAATATTGTTGGGAAATCATCTCATTTTTTTATTATATAATTCTTGGAAATATCTAACGAAAATAAATATTTCATTTTCTGTCTAACAAAATTTGAAATTCGCATTGACTGCGCCTAAAACTGAAATTTATCAAACTTCTGCTACGTTGCACACGAAGAAAGCAAACAAATACAGACACACATTGATACATACGCAGAAACGCAGTGCCACAGAAGGAGACACCATACGGAAACCGGAAGTACTGCGCAAATTTTGTGAATGCACTTTCGTTTAGTGGGCTGCGAATTCGTGTTCGACTGTGCGTTAAACGGGCTTTCAGCTCGTCGCATACATATGTGAACTGAGATATTTAATGTGAGTGCATTATGTGCAGCTGTTGTTATTTATTATTGAAAAATCTACCTAAATTTATTATATGCCATTATTACAATTACACGCTGCGCATAAAACGACAACATGCATGTATTAATCAATGAAATTGAATAAGCTGCATGCATTAAATGCAGGCTACACACATGGGGGAAAACATTTAATTCTAATATGCAAATAAACTCAATTGTACTTCATTTAATACGCATGTTGGCAATTTGCCAATGTTAGCCAAAATTGCTTTCACTGTTTACAGCAGTATTTAATTATAAGCAAATAAATTCGAGGAATTTGATTTTAAATATATTTATCATTATTATAATAATCATTATTATTAACATAATCATTATAATAGCTAGTTAATGTGGAGAGCACATTGCAATTATCCGTTAATATTAAATTTGCATGGCAACTATTAACTTGCCAAATTTAACAGAGTACAAATTTAACTAACATTATGTTAATGAAGTACACATGCAAATTATGTATGTTATTGAAGTAATTAAAACTTTTAAAATGTAAAGGGCGAATAAATGAATAAATTGTAAAGTTCGAATACCTAAATTAAAAAACTTAAGGCTTTGCCTTTAATCGAGGAAGCAACAAAAGGTATGTCGCTTACAGAAAGCTGTTAAAGCACACACACACGCATATTCACACACTTTCATAGATTCTCTTTTTCACTTTCCTCTTTGAGTTCGGCTTTCTTCGATATTTTCTTTTGTTTGGCGGCTGGGCTGAAACTAATGCACGCCAATATTCAATACAACAAAAATCGAACTTTGGAGTGGGCAACGTCGCGTCGCGTACAATTACGAGGTACCCCAAAGTGGGCGTGTCGGGTGGGGCGGCTTTTTAGGGGGTTAACTTTGGTTGCAATGCTGCTTCAGCTGCTTCAGCTGCAGCCCGTGGCGTGCACTTCTATTCTGCTTGGCCGAAAACCACTTGAAATTTTTATTGATGAACACGCGCTGGGTGGTCGTACGTAGAAGGGGACAGCGGCAACGGCGGGGCATCAATGACAATGGCTACGAAGCTCCAAAATGAGGACGTCTATAAACAGTGAGCAGTGAACAGAGAGGGGGCTGCGGGGGTTGGCCAGGGAGTTGTCGCGGCAACGAATGCGTTTTGTGCGTGCACACGGAAAATATGAAAATGAAAACGAAAATACATTGCATACTTAACGGCACTGAAGTGGCAGCAAGGCAGCACAGGTCATTGCATGTCCAGTACCTTAACAGTTTTTATGGCTGGCGATAAATTAACATTTATTAACATACTTTCTGCCGGCAGCAGTTACTACTCAACCCCAGCTACCAGTGAAAGTTTTGTATAGTTTATTCAGTTGAAGCTCTTGTTCATTCGCTTGTAATGCAAAAGAACTGGATGAACGATCACCAGTTCGATCACTTTAGACTTTCGTTCAATGGAACTATTGCTCAACGATTCACTGCAAGTGCAGTATGCAGCCAAACAACTTTGTTTTGCACCAAGCAAAATAAGTTATGATTTCGAAAAATAAATATATATCACCAGCTATTCAAATACAAATATAAATCCAATTTATGTGCATTCCATTTAAATTATTGTAAAAATTGAAAGCTGCGCACTTAATTACAAAATTAATTGAAACATGTTTAATTCCATTTGTCATATGCATGTAAACAACGACAAAACAATTCTTTCGAATGACTCTCGGAAATTGTCAAATTGTCACGTAGTGTTGAACCTTTTATGCCACCTGCCATTCATGAGATGCATTGAAATGCAAATATTTTTCATTATAATTGAAGCACGACAAATACGAAGGGTAATTTTGAATGTGACTGCAAATTTTAATGCGGCTGCGAATGAAATTCTGCCATCGGCCGGACAATAGACAAAAAAGCACAGTGTAATTCCATTATTTTTGCAGTGCATGTGGAAAAACCTTGAAAAAATAGCAGTATTCGGTGTGTCAAAGCGTAAATACCCGTCTAAACACATAGATTTTTCGAAAAAAAAATCATTTTTTTTAAATGTACGTTGGTAAAAACTTAAAGTTTTTCTCGAAAATAAAATATTTTTCGAATAATTATGTATATTATGTAAGCTTAAGTAATTATAAAAAATATTTATACCTTTCAAAATGCAATTGAGTTAAATGAATGGGAAAAACGTCATAGGAATCAATTCTATAGCTCCAATTTGTCATACCCTGGATACATTATTGATTTGTCTTGCAAAATATTTATTAATTGACCAACATTATAATTGTTTTATTGCCTTTCTAGGGAATATCTGACAAAATAAATGGAAATTGCAGTGGAGCCAGGATAAATGAATGGAATGTACCAAAATAAACATACAAAAATTGCAATGACAATTTGATTGAGAACTGGCGCCACATTAAAAACTTTATAGAGCAGAAGAATAATGACGAGCCTGCCATTAATTTTATTTGAACGCCGTTTAGTCATTACATCATCTCTGACTGTAAATTTTTCCACAACAAAAGAAGATGAAAAAAAAGTGCCATTAACTGTGGTCGCAAATTTATAGAATTTCAGTGCTAATGAGGGATAAAGGTTTCCATTATTATTTAATTAAGTTGCTCAATTAAAATAGGCTTAATTGATAATTAAATTTAAAGAAAGGCATATCATGACCTAATGTAATATAATTAAATGCCATTTTCTGTTTTTATTCTTCAATACAGTTTTTAGAATCTCATCTTTAGTGTCGTATATTCTATAATCTCTATTATAAGTTTTGTCGGCTTGATATCCTTGTTTAACGTTGCATATCTGTGTTGTTTGATCATCATAACGATAAGTACATACATATCTGTGCATCTTCTAAGACAGCGATGGGCACGCCATTGCTCCGGGAGCCAGCGGCTGCTAATTTAGATTTCGTGCCTACCGCTGCTCTAAGTTATACGTTCGTAGACTTTTTACGTTAATTTAAAACATTTATTACTTTTCTAAAACTGAGTTTTATTAAAAAATTTAATACAAGGGGTGTCAAAAAATCTTTAAACATCATATTTTCCTTATAGCTGTTTATATATCTTCTCCTATATAAATTGGGTTCTCACTTTTAAAGCCTAACTTAAGAAAATATATTTTATGCAGAGGCTGCTTTTCTCTCGTATATTATTTCAAGAAAATGTTTTTTCGTTTTCATAGAAAGATTGACCACAACAGGTTTCTATTCACACAACTTTACAAGTAATTACCAATTTTTAATTTTTTTTAATGATTTAGTCAAGGTGGGCAACAGTTTTAAATTAAGTTCTGAATTAATTTAAAATTTCTACATACATTTTTGTAATTCAATTTAATAATAATATGAAATTCACTTCAAGATACAGACTATAATTAAATATTTAAAACTTGTATACATATTCTAATTAAAATTGTTGTTTTCAAACTAACTTACCAGCCGGAAGAGTTTTGAAATTTGTCACTTCGCTTGAGAAGTGGACGATGACTTGGTTTTGGTCTTGGACGTAGTTTTAGGTTGTCTGTGTTGAGCTGACCACTGGAAAACGTTTTCAATTTGTGTTAGGAGCTCGAGGACAGTGCGCGCCAAAAAGTATGCAACACACAACTATGGAATGTCTTGTAGGTCCGTTGTTGGCCGACTGCCTGCGACGATGTCAATGCCTGTTAGCTGTTTGGACGATGGCTGATGGTTGGTAATGTGATTAGTTGGCCCTGTCGAAGTGTACGAGTGTGCGAGTGTGTGTGTGTGTGTGTGTTGTGAGTAAATTTTAATTTAATTATGTCTGCTTCTCGTTCTCTCACTCTTTCACTCACACACACACTGGCATACCCTGCAATTACGAAAGACTGTTCAAAGCAAACAGAGAAAGAGAGTGAGAGAGTGAGACTGAGGGGGGGGGGCAAAAAAAAATAGTAAAGACACGCACCAATAAACAAAGGAAACAATAACAGAAAATAGAAAATAGAAAACAAAAGACAGACCTGAGTTTGGGTACGGATCCGCGTCTAGTTGCTGCCAGCCACGGTACTTTGGCGAATGTCGTATAAATGTAAGATGCGTATGTGTGTAAGTGTGTGCGTGGGTGGGTGGTTGGGTGTATAAGTGTGTGTATGAGTGTGTGCGAGTGCAAAACGAATGCGAATGCGAACGCGAAACGAAACTGAATCGCGTACTGGAGGACGCTGCTCGAACTGTTGCCGTCTCCTGCCTGACTAACTGACAGACGTGCAAAATGTTAACGTTGCAACTTCTGTCGCTGCTACAAGCGACTGGCCTCTGACTCTGAGCTGTGTTGCATACACCAAGGCTGGCGTGCACAAGACACGAGGAACGTTTCGGCAAAAATGGAACACAAACGTTCGTCGTTTTGAGTGCAACTTGCAATCACACTCACCAAGTGTTCCCAGCCAGAGTGAGAACAGTTTACTTGCACACACACCTGTCCCTATTTTGACTGGCAACTGAGAGCTGCAACTGAAAGTGGGAATGGGAATGGAAAATGGAGGGAATGTGGAGTGAATTTCGCCTGCTAGACGAAAATTTAATTGAGTTTTCGATACTTCAAATATTTGGCTCATTAATGTAAGGGTAGTTCCTACAATAGAGGGGATGAAAGCATTACACATATTAAAAAGCCATAACATTGAATTGATTGCTTTTTGTTGGAAAAACCATAATTATAATTTTATAGGGTAGTTAAAGAGACAAGTGCAATCATTAGTTATAGAAATAATAAATGGTATTTCATTCTCTTATTTATTGCTTACTAACATCCACTATTTCAATGTTAATCAGTTAACTAGCTTAAACATGCTTACATGTGAAATGTGTGTAAAAAATGTACCATGTATAAATTTTAGAAGAGTATTCAACAGTCGTAGCGTCTAGAACTTTATTAATTTATGAGCAGTAGTAAAAAATGGATACCAAATAGAAGGAGGCATTTTCGATTCTCTAAAGTGCTTCGAACTTCTCCAACTAAAATTTAGGTAACTTTATTTTAACTAAAGAAAAACTTCGTTAAGACATTAAAAATATTAAATTAAAAAAATATGTATGTACATTAGAGTGCATCGCTTAATTAAAAAAAAAAAAAAGTAACCCAGTTTTGTAATCTATGGTCAAGTCTAAGATGTTTTTACCAAGAAATCATAGTTCTAAATGAATACCTGGCCCTCGCTTTTGAGTTGAAAAATTCAATTTTTCGAGCATTTATATCTTGGGTGTTTATGATCCGATCCTAACAAATTTGGTGCCAATACTGTTGTTTAATACAATTTTAATAAAATATGAGTTACACTTTCTGTTAACAGAAAATATAGGTTCAAGGAAAAAAATTCTTTCGGCCAAAAAATAGATTTAACTCTGACTAATTTTTAAGGATAGAGACGAATTGCGAAATCGCCTTTCCAACTTTGTCCTTTGGATCTGTGAATTTTGTTTTCAAAAATAAATGCATTTTTCAACTATTTAGAACTATTGTTTCTTGGCGAAAACATTTTGGAATTGACCATAGATTATGAAAATGGGTTATTTTTTTTTTTTTTTTTTTTTTTGGGTACATACAAATTGATGTACATATATTTAATAACTCCACAACCAGATATACAATTCAATTACAGAAAAATTTTTCAATCTTCACTTTAGTTTGGACCTCAAATAAAGATTAGATTTTTAGTTACACAAGCTTTAAAATATAGAGCTCTTAGTTTTAAAACACATCCGCTAACATTGTAATTTAAAAAATACATATCTTGCAGTCGAGCAACGTATTCTCTTATTAAACACACTTTAATAGCTGACGGGTGTCTAGAATGTGTATCCTGGTCTTTGTGTGGCTTTCTCGCTGTGCCACCTGTCTATATATAGAAATGCAATAAAGCTCCTGTTCCATATACAGACAGGTCTGGTCTGTATTGATGTCAACGTCGGGCAGAGGCAGAGGCAGAGGCAGAGAGAGAGAGAGAGGTGTAGAGACAGAGACAGGACAACAAATGCGACACACGCACCGCAATACGATATGCAACAGTTGTAAATACGCGTTGTCACTATGGAAAAAAGGAAGTTTTTTTTTGGCTAAAAATTCTAAATATAAAACTTAAGACGTAAATTTTTGTATGTATTTTAGTCAAACTAAAGAAAAATATAAATATATAAATATACATATAATATAAAATATTTATTATTATTACTATATAAACGTTATACTTCACAGTACTTGAACACATTTGTTAGATTCGAGCTAAGAATACATTGCAATAAATCGCAAATACCTAAAAAAAATACTTCACTTATAATGGATCTAAAAAAATGGTTCACTCAAAAATCTTTATTTTTTACAATCTCTGCATTTCTGCCATTATTTTTAAATTTCTGATTTTTTACGTTTTTCTTAAATGATAATCATAAATTTTGAGCAGGGACAAAAACCCTTACAGAAACCGTAACCTTTAAGTGGTAAAACCCGATTGAAATTTAAAACCTTATCTGAAACTGAACCCGAATAAAAATTTTCATTTGACCGAAACCTTCAAACCGAAACTCTATAAACCGAAATAACCGTTAGTAACCGTTTCATTTATAAAGGTTATCTTCGTTTTTCATACATCCAAAGATAAATAAATTTTCATTTTGAGTTTCATTTTCTTATGTTTAATATTGAATTTTTATCAGTGATTTTCATGATAGAATTTTCATAGCACTGAATAGGAGCAAATAAAAAAATGTGAAGCATTAAGAAAGTAATGCCTTTTTAATTATTATTATAATATGTAATATTAATATAATAATAGTTTTGCATACAAATTTGTTTTTGTGAACCGAAACCAAACCGCTATTTTTAAACCGAAACATAAAAAACCGGTTCACCGTTTAACAAAGAAATGCATTTACAAATACCAAAATATTTGACTTTTTCCCATAGTGTTTGTTGGGGAAATAGAGCGGCAAATACAACAGTGTGCATGTCGGAGGCATATTTAAACGCACATTTGTATGCGTGTGTGTGTATGTATCTGTGTGTGTGTGTATCTGTGTGTGCATTAAATCGTTGTGTAATCTAGCCATGAAAGTCGCTTCCGCTTTACATTGCGTATGCTTAACGCATCGTTTGGTCGCGCAAATTGAGTTTTCACTGTGGTGTTGCTCCTGTTGCCACTTTTGCCACAAAATAAAGTGCAACCAAAATGTTGACGTTTCAACTGATTGGATATGGCTTTGACAAACTAACTTATAGACCAAACTGCTAAGCTCCAAAGTTTTGGAAAAGGTTGCAAAATTGTTTTTATTTATCTTAGATTAAGTTAACTTCAATTTTTGTTTTTAATTATTTTTTAGTATTACATACTAAAATGCTTTAATCAGAGTCTAAATCAAACTCTCAAAACTAAAAGAGAATGTATCCAATGATTGCACAAAATTACGATTTACGTTAAACCGCAAAGTCAGCTAATAGATGGAAATACATTTTGTAATGGACTTGCAAATGCAGATACATTTGGTAGTCATGCAGCAGATGCATTTGTATCTTCGAGCAGACAACAACTGTTGCAAGATGTGGCAAGGGAAAGTGGTCGTAATAGCATTGCGTCTGTTATTTCTGCAAACTTAAGGGGGTCTTCTGTGTCAGACGGTAAAATAAAATCGGTTTTTTTAATCGTAATACGCGTAAATATTCTTCTGTACCCCCTTAAAATTCTTGCAATCCGGAAATTAAGTCCACATTGCGGTTAACGCAGCTGCCAACGGCAATAAGTAGAATCAAATTCAGCGTATTTTTTTATATATATATCTATATCTTCGATGTCATTTTAGGACTATCCTTAAGCTCCTAATATGATTTTTATATTTTGTTTGCTTTGCTTACCAAACTTATATCATTTTCATTTTATTAATGAGCATAATTAATTGTCATATTTAAACCAAAAAATTATTTCCTTTTTTAATAAAATATGATTTTTTTTATTTTTGTCAAATCAATTAGTGTATTAATTTAAGTTCAGTAAGTCTAACTAGTTTTCTTTTTATTTTTAATGAGAACGCTCAGAACAATTTGAAACCCCTAAGATTTAAGAAACTGCATTATAATCCAGCTGCCATAGGAGCTTTAAATTGTAGAATACAAAAACATATAAGACATTTTTCAACATTACAACATGCTAAGGTACAACTTATTGATTGTATATCATATCCAGCTTGGCCCGTTTTTCCAGAATTTCCAGTTCTATAATTTTAATTCGAAGTTTTCCCTCTTGAACTTCTTGATCCAGTTTCGCCTTCTCTCTGCTCAAATTCTGTTCGTGTGATTCCTGTGCTCGCTGTTCCTTACGTACCAAGAGCTCTTTCTGAAGCCGCATCAAGGAATTTGAATCCTTCTTCTGGTTGCGGTTGCGTAAACGAGGGCTTGAATTGCCCGTTTCCCAATCAGAACTTGGGGTAGCAATGTCCTCCTCAGTTCCATTAAGATTAGTCACCTATCAATCGAAATCAGTCAATATCATTTTATAAATATTCAACTGCACTTACTTCATTTTCATCGGTTTCATCCACTTTGCCATTGGTCTTTGCCTTGACATATTTCCAAAGCAAACTCGTCGCAGCGCGTTCAGCGTCCTCAGCCACTTTCGGGTCCATTTTGTTGAGAATGCTTTCCCAGTATCGTAGGATCGGACGAACTGGTGGAGGCGAAGAAGTTTCCAGCGGGTCACGACACTCCGAGTGTTTGCCGACCATCACTTCCTGCGACTCTGCAGACTTATCCAACTTTCTCAATTTCTTGGGATTCTCCTCCTGCTTACAGTGATAAGTTTAGTTTATTAATAATCGACTTCATTTGTGATTAGAAATATTTAAAAATAGTAATAACAATTCATTTTTAAAAGAGGGTTTGGGTTGGGTTTTATTTTTTTTTTTTTTTTTTTTTTTTTTTTTTTTTTTTTTTTCTTTTTTTTTTTTTTTTTTTTTATTTTTTTTTTTTTTTGGGTTTTTATTTCAATTTAAATTTAAAGGCTTTCTCTGAACAAATTTTTTTCTCTCATTGAAATCCATCTAATATATTCCTTTTGTGAAATCCCCGATCTGGATTTTGCCCAATCCTTGCAATTAATGTTGGATAATTTAATAATTTTTTTTAGTACCCCCAGATTTTTAATATTTTTAATTAACTTTTTATATTTTCAGTTTAAATTTTAATATGACTATAAGTATTTATTTTAATTTTTATATTAATGAATTTATACAGGTGTGCTACAAAAATCTCTTCCACTTGAATTTCACGTCAATTTCATTTCTCCGTGACAGTCAACTCATCTGAAAATTATTGGGGAAAACGGAATCATCGCTCAATCCACTGGCGTCGGCCGATACCGTGAGAATAATGTCACATTTTTTGTCTGAATTTTAGAATATAGAGTTGTCAAGTAACTTTTATTGCTTGTCGCGCTAATAACTTTTAAATTTGTTTAGCTATGCAATATAAATTATTATATAAATAAATTAAATTACATTAATTAAAAAATAAATAAAATAAAAACCTATTATTCTGCAATGATAAACTTAAAAAAGTTTCTAAACAAACCCTCGGGAAATTTAATCTGAGAAGGGGCCAACCCCAATTCGAAAAGGTTGGTGAACATGCTAAAAAAAATAATCACTCGAAGTTCTGTGGCACTGAGAAATTTTCGGAGCGGAATTCTTTCTCTGAATTCTCATTCACTTTAGCACACCTGATACTTTAACTTTTACGATAATAGGTCAACTGCCCTTAGCTGACAATAAATATATAAATAAAATAAAAAATAATTCAAACAAAAAATAAATAAAACAAATAAATTCTAATGCTTTAAACTTATAACTAACTGGTAATATTCGAATTTGTACTTACATTTGAATGCGTTGACTCCTTAAAAGATTTGTTGTCAGCAGCCTCCATTTGGCTTTCGTCAATGTCAAACAGATTGGAAAATGATAAATCATCCTTGTCAGCTTCAGTCGTCTCAAATGGATCCAAAGTTCGGTCCTGGGTAGATGCATCTTCAACTTCAAAAGCACTGTTGAACGTACTGCAAGAAATAATCGTTTTATAATAGGTTCACACTGCTTTAAGCTATGGGACAAAGCGAGTCACAAGTTAAGTGTTCACTTTTTGAACTATGTCATTCAATTGAACAATTAGTATCACAAGCTTTTGTCACAGTGAATACTGATAATGTGTGCGAACTCAAAAATAGAGTTGCCTACGCACTGAAAATAATTTAATATTTTTCCACCCACCGCCTTGTCGCATTCAGTTTTGGCAGAAATGTCAAGTGTGGGGCAAAATGCCAAACCACTTTCGGCTGCTCGGGAGTAGCTCCGTCGGCACCAACACGCTTGCAGTGGTAGCGATAACTATCGCGAATCGACTTCCAAGCTAACTTGCATTCATTTGCTGAAATCAAATCAAAATGTTCAACTCAAGGGCAGCAGTTCATGAAAGTCGCATTCCGACAAAACTCACTGTTTCTATTGAGCTTCCTTGCCACATTTTTCCATGCTTCCTTTAAAACCATTCCATCGAAATGCTTTTTATCCTCCACATCCCAAAGTACTCGTTTCTCTTGCACCGCTCGGATTAGGGCAAGTTTGTCGTCTTTGTCGAAATCCTCCAACCGACTTCTTTTTCTGGTTTCGCACATTCTGCTAATGCCGCTTCGAAGCTCCAAACAATTCACTATCAGAGTGCAAGCAGAATATTCTGTCAACTAAATTCAGCTAGGTCAGTCCACAAAAAATTTATAGAGGATGCCGAATGAACTTGGCGTTGCCAGAAAGTCCAGAAAAATCAGCTGGTACATTAGCAATATGATAATTAATTGTGCTACCCCGTTCTTCTAATCTGAGGACAACCCTAGCAGAATAAGTTTTCAGAATATTCTGTTTTGATTTCGGCACCCCTTATATGGAGCTTATAGAACAACTAGATCTGTTTATCTAGTACTTGTTTTAAACAAATAGAAGCAGCAGCTTTACATTTTATGGAATACGACCGAAATTGTTCTGAACAGTACTTTGTTACACTATTATCGACCGACCTCCATAAGCTGTTGACCATTCAGAATCAAAAATATTCAAGGCGCGCAATTTAAATATAACAAATAATATAATAAATATATGTGTGCAAAACTTAGTCTTCAGCGTAGAAATGTGCGAAAATAAAAATAAAAACAGAGCACAAAATAAGTGGCATTGTCCTATTTTTGAGAACAAAGGCTGCCAGATGTTTCCTGAGTACCAAGGTTGCTACATCGATTGGATTTAAAATATACTTCTGAACGGCTCACATACAACTCTGCTGCAGATCGACGCCATATGTAGAAGCAGAAAAAAGGCGGACAAACTCAAAAGAAAACAAGGAAACTAGACGCTTGCCTAGAGTGCTACAAAAAAACTTAAAATATATAAAATCAATCAAAATATATAAAATCAAACAACATGCCGCGTACGAAGATACAAAAGCATTCCAAACGGAATCGGGATGCGGCCCATCGCGAGGAATTAATAGAAAAATTCGAAATGAAAGTGGATGCCGTTCATTTGGCGTTAGACAATATGGAGAGCCGATATAAGGAAATGACGGATAGGTCATTAAATCTTATAAATTCGCGACTCCAAACCGAGTTGCGAAACATGAAAATGGGCGAGTTTTTGAAAATCTTATGTGAACTGGACCACTTTGCCGATTTCAAAGCGAGCGATCAGCCGTCGTTGATTGCATCGCACTCCATTTGCAGCAATACAACAACAAGCGGTGCTGTTGGAGTTGCCAACAGTCGAAACGATGAAGGTTTGTATACGCTTTGTAATTTGCTTTTATTGGTGGTGCGTTCTCTAACATTGATGCTCTTCTCTTCTTAATCCCTAACATTGTCATCCACAACAACTATTCGCACACATATAATGCACTTACTCACTCACTCACACACACATACGCACGCGCATTGCATTTGGTCTGGTCTGGTCACTCTATTTAGGCTACCTTACAGAGGACAGCAGCATGGGCACCGCCGTCGGCAGCAGCAACAGTGCCTCTCAACTGTCTACCTACAATAGCTCTGTGTTGCGTTCAACACGAGCGATGCGTACACCTGGTCCATTGCATTCAGCGCGTGCGCGCCGTGATCGACGCAGTCGCTCGGCTTGCGGTACCAAAGTGGGTCTATTAGCCACAGGCAGTGTTGTTGCCTCCAGCAGCAGCAGTAGCAGCGCCTCGAACTCACATCGCAACTCACGCAGCAAGATGCGCACTCCAATGCGACCCAAGGCATTGAGTGCCGATCGTACATCGCGCAAGACACGCGCCTCCTCACCCGGCACACCGCCCATGTGCTTCCTACGCTGGCCCAAGCCCGGCGAGGTGGCGCTCTCCAAGTTCGGCAGTCCCATTGTGGCTCAGGTGTAAGTATATTAGGGCGCATTTATACTAATTGACAAGCTTGTCAATTTTATCTCAGGGTGCATTTACACTAGTTGACAAGCTTGTCAATTTTATCTCAGTATGCTGTGATTTTTACCAGGTCAACGCATTTTTGCTTAGAGTTGACCACCGTTTTCACTGCAGTTGACTTAGTTGCCATCAAAATTTTCTGTCTATTGTGATGAAATTGACCAGCTCGTCAACTAGTGTAAATGCACCCTTCTTGTGTTGTACAAAACATTGATCAATTTGAATTTGATTTGATTCTCATTTACTAGGATGCAGGATAAATTTGCCAATGTCAATATTCCCATACGAAATGGCGTATTATCGCTGCGGCCCAAAAAACTGGGCGAGGTTCAAGCGGATCTGCTGGAGAACCTTGATGCGGACACATTGAAGCAGATTAAAACACTGAACGAGAACTTACAGTTGATTGTTGATACCGCCAGCAAGGCAGGATTCAAGTAGCATCATTTCCCAAAGGCTATGTATCTATCCATAACCAATCTTCATATAAATACCCAATTTATAATCGCTTAGTTTTTAGTTAAAATTTCATTTTGTCAACCTATACATGTAGTTCTTAAAATTTAAGCAAATGTTTCTTAATAAATTTCAATGTTCATTCAAAGCTGGCCATGAGATTTTGTGTAATTCAATAGGATTTCAGATTTGTTCGCCATTATTATTTGAGAGTTGGTGTTGAAAATATGACACGCACTAAAATCGGAAAACGCACGCGTCGCCATTTGCGCTTGGAGGCGGAGAGGGATGAGCAACTGCGTCTGGCCGAAATCAAGCTGGAGTCGGCGCTGGAGAACATTGAGGAGTTGGGCAGACGCAGCTTGCAAAAGGTGGACCATCAGCTGCAGCGGATTGTGTCGCGCACTCCTCAGCATGTGTTGCAGATGAGATGGAGCGAGTTTCTAAAACTCAAATTTAATCGCTTCGAGGATTATCAGTTTATAGGTGAGTCGCTGTGATCATGATGAAATTATATGAAGGTGATGTATTCGTTTGACGTGCCCTCTTATTCGGGGCGCGAATGTAAGTATGAAACAGTGCAGCCAGATTAGCTTATTTCAGGCTTGATCCAGCATATTTGAAAATGGAATATGTAGCTTAGAAAATATGCAATTTGCTTTCAGCCATAAATCTAGCATATTTTAAAGTGAATATAGCATATTATAGCAATAAATAAATATTTTATAAGTTTTAAATGGTTCACGATGATTTCATTGATGATTTGATATCAAAAATTGATCAAATTCGAGTTCTTAATTGGGATCAGATTAATGACTGTCAGATTTTGGTCAGAGGTGTTTGCCTATAAAGACGCAGGGAATAATAATCCATTTGAGTTTCTTGCTTTGTTTGCCATTTAAATGCTTTCGTTGCGGGGGTCGAATGCGGAAGAGCAACGCGTTTTCAGTCAGATATTTTTAAAACAAATTGTCTACAAAATGCAATATTAAGCAAATTGTTATTTTTTTAAATCATATTTATTAATTTTTTAATTTTATACCTACAACTTGCCATAAATATATGTGAGTTCTTTTCAAAAATAGATAAATATTTGAGTGAGAAAGAAATTGATGAAATCCGTGATTTGTTAACTAATTTAATTTAAATAAAGAGCTGATGATCTTGTATGTCTTCTTGAATTTGGATATAGCTTTTTTCCAGGATATCTTTTTTAATTTTAGCTTATTTTATTTTATCGCTGTCGTCTCTCTTCGGTCAGACTCTCTCTGACAGCGTCGCCCCGAGAGAGAGCGAATACATCGCCCTTTTTTTTTTAATTTCATCAAGGCTGTGATATCTCTCTTGCTCGCTCTCCCTCTCTTATCAATCTCTTATTAGCGCCTACTCCGCCTCCGCCCGCCCGGCCGCAACGTAGTCACTCGAATTGCTCGCGCAGCGGACGTCTTCGCACACCACAACAGTCTCACACGCCACGCCTTCAGGCGCAATCTGTGGACAGGGGCGTTCTCAAGAAGGCCGATTTGCCCGCTGTCGCCCTTCTCCGTTGGCCCAAGCCCGGCGAGGTGGCTCTCTCCAAATGCGGCAGCCCCTTGGCCGTGCAATCGTAGGCGTCTTTTATATATATACATATACCATTTATCACACATGTTGATTTTGCTTTTCTTGCAGTTTTCCAGATCGTTGTGCCAATGTGCACATTCCCACCAAAGTGGGCGTCTTAAAGTTGCAGCCCCACAAATTGTCCGAGGTGAAACGTGAAGTACTCAATCAGCTGGATTCCGAGACTTTGAATCAAATAAAAACCTTGAACTCCAATTTGCACATGATTGTCGATATGGCACAACAATTACGAATGTAATAATTCACATATTACAATTATGCAATTTAATATTGAATTCATTTTTGTCAATATTTTTTGAATAAAAACAGCCATTTGTTCTGCACTCGTGTTATCGATATATTTATTTTAAAGCTGCGATATTGCAACGTACTGCTGTGGCGCTAATTTTAAATGCGTCACTTGACGTAATTAATTAAAAGTTAATTCGTTTCTGGCAGTTTGTAGTTAATTTCTTTAAATTACATTTAGTAGTTATCTTTCAGACAACTGTCATTTAAATGATCAAACCTGAAGTTAATTTTTGTCCACAATTGCAGTCATAGTTGTTATCGATACTTCTATCATAGACTGTGACATCGATTGCAGCGTCAATTGCAAGCATGCATCTTGACATTCACGCACTAACGTATGTGTGTATGTTTGAGTTTTTTGTAAACAAAACATATTTAAAGCATGTCGCGGCAATTGAGCTTTAGTGCACATCAAGAATATGAACTTATTCAATATCCTGGACGTGTGGTGAATATAGACAGAATGCTGTCCACTCTTGGCGGCATTGTCAACATATCAAAGGTAGGAGACGCTGCGCTGGTTTTAGAACGATTGCCACATTTCCACATTGCAGGTGTTGGATGACGAAAGGAAACGCTTGGAGCTGCGTTTTCATCCAGACAATCCGTACAACAAGCCCACATTTGGCGACTGCATCGATAAATCTGGTGTGCTATTGTCTGTAACTGTGCGCCGTCACAAACACGACAAGACACGTCCGCCGCAGCATTTTGTGCGTCTGCTGGGCCATTGCACCCGCAGCTTTGCCTTTGAGTGTAAGTGGCGGGATGGGAAATAGCAACAAAGTCTTAATTTAATATTCAGCTGTTTAGCGCTCTGTGATTTCCAGTATCTGCCGCTGTGGAGCACGCCCAAAAGCGACGATGCCCAGGCTGCGGCGGAGCTGACGAACGCCCTGGAGCATGTGAAGCCTCGTTGTGTCACAGACTTGGACTATTTCAAGTGTGTACAATGCATATGCATATGTTACGTTAACATTAGAGGTCTGCATGAATATAATTAGAAGAAGCTCGAAAGGAATTGAAAGGAGTCCAATGCAAAGTCGAACGATTTTGATTGGTTCATACGGAGTGCATCAAAGCGAATGAGTGAGATAGCTACTGTGTTAGACCCCGTACCTAAAACAAGCTACAGGGGTCTATTAACTTTGTCACAAAAACACAAGGAGGCGTGGCAGAACCCATAGAGAATATATATTCTTGATCAGCATCAACAGCCGTGTCGATATAACCACGTCCGTCTGTAATAGCGCCTAGATCTCAGAGACTAAAAGAGCTAGAGACTCCAAACCTGGCATGCAGTTTCGTCTATACTACACACAGATCGAGTTTGCTTTAGATTTTTAATCAAACCTCTATATCATATAGCTGCCATAGGACCGATCAGCTAAAAATCAAGGCGTAGTGTGAAAGAATTGTTTGTTGTTTGAGATATTTAAACCAAACTGACAGAATATCTATATGAGATGTTCTCAGACATCCGGACAAAATTTGATTGAAATCGGAAAAATATATCATACAGCTGCCATAGGAACGATCAGTCGAATATCGAGTCTTATTATGAAAATCTATATTGTTTTTTGGGATATCTGAACAAAACCAACAGAATATGCATATGGTATGAACAACTTTTTGTTGCTTAAAATATCTGAACTAATACCGATTTATTTTTGAATTTTATTTGTATTATAACAATATCGAATTCTTATTATTAAGAACATAGTATTTACTCAAACTTGTCTGGGTTGGTGGCAATTACACAAAGCTTCTCCGTTATTAGATTTCTTGCATTAGGAATTATTCGATTGCATTCGGGCATTTCAAATTCATTATTTTCACATAGCACATTCCTTCACTCGAACTCATTTCTACAAGGACCTGTCACTGTAGAACTCAATTCCACTCGCACTCAAACGAATTCAATTCAAAGTGTGCCTCGCACACACTCAATTCGACAACGTTCGAATTAATTCATTTGAACTCAAATTTTGGAGTGAATTCATGCAGACCTCTAGTTAACATTTCAGCATTCCAGACTCACACTTAACTTCTTCCTTTTGGCAGGCGAGCCGAGTCGCAGCTGCTGTGTCTGCCGGAGCTGTTTGCCCGCGTGGACATTGTGCACGGCGGCAGTTATCGCATCGATGGACCCGAGGATGGCCAGCACGAGGTGTTGGGCGTGTGTGCCAAGACCATGCACGACACCCACGATATTGTGCAATTCAATATGCAGGACACCTTCCCAGCCCAGCCGGATGCCCAGATCCTAAAGCGTCTCAAGGTCAAATACGTTTCCGATGAACAATATATGCGGGTGAAGAAACTGTTTGCCGAAAGTCCCGTGTGGACGCGGATTGCGCTGCTCTACGAGTCGGGCGTGTCCAATGACAAGCTGAAGTGCATCATTCCCTCGTTGGCATTCTACTTTAACAATGGACCCTGGCGCTCGCTCTATGTTCGCTATGGCTACGATCCTCGCAAGGATTTCCAGAGTCGTTACTATCAAACATTCGATTTTCGCCTACGTTTCGGCTCCGGCGTCTCCGAGTTTGTTTATTCCCGCAAGTCGGCCAAGCAAAAGAAATCGCTGACAGGCGCCAGCGAAGAACCCAAATCGGATCTGGTCCAAAACATCGACTATCCATACTTTGAGGAGCACAAACTGCCGCGTTCCCGACAGTGCATGTTGCGCTATTGCGATGTCCGTCTGCCCAGGATACAGGAAATGCTGGAGAAGATTCCCACGCCACTGACAGGCGCCGTTTGCAATGAGCGTACGGGTTGGCTGCCACCAAGTTTTGACACCCAAGTCAGACAAATTGTGTGTGGCACAATTAGAGAACTGCTGCGTAATCATTATCGCAAGGAACATCTCACAGCGGATGTGGAGGCAGTGCCTCAGACCGATGCGGATGCGGATCCCGAGGCAGAGGCCGAGGGAGATGAAGAGTACTATGCCGAAGATGAGCAGACACAGGAGGAGGACATGGAGATCGACGAATCAATTACGGATACAAATCTAGAACAGTTGATTAATAACATAACGAGCTGATCTGGGAGGGAATGGAAAAACAAATATTTCATTTAGTTAGTTGCATGTTTCCATGTTGGAGTTTTAATCAGGGCCGTAACGTTTATAATTTTTAAAACATAATTTATTAAATATCAAATTGATTTTTATCAAAAAAATTAAATGCGAACTCTTTAAATAAAAAAAATTTTTATTATAAGAGTTAAAAAAATAAAAATTGACTGTTTATTTTTTGAATAAGTAGGCGTATTTTAAACATTGACATATATAAATATAATTATATATAAAAATTGAAAAAGAATTTGAATTTTAATAAAAATTGAAAAATAACTTTTATTTTCAATTGCTAAAATAAGAATTGAATAATTGTTATTTTCAATATTTATTATACAAATTGAAAAATAACTTATATTTTCAATATTTATAAAAAAAAATTGAAAAATATTTTTTATTCTATAATTTTAAAATAAAAATTGAAAATAAAAGTTTTTCCAGTTTCTCATTACTTTTATTTGTGGTCCCTGATTTTTAATTAAAATGTAAGGGATTTCTATGAAACGACTGAATAAATAATATTTTTATTGTAGCCAATATATTTGTAATATATTTAATTTTGAAGCGTTTGTCTTGAAAGCAGTATCTATTCGTGTTTTAAATGCTGTGAATAAGGGAGATATTGGAGATGCCCTGATCCCGCTTAGGGCTTGCATCTGTCGAGGAAGCGCGGGTAGAGGCAGACCTCGCGAATGTGATAGCGGTTGAGCAGCCAGCAGAGGAAGCGCTCCAATCCCAGACCATAGCCGCCATGTGGCATTGTGCCATAGACACGCTGGTCTGTATACCAATAGTATGGCTTGGGATCGATGCCCTCGCGCTCGTAGCCCTTCAACAGTTCGGCCATGTCGTGAATCCTCATGGAGCCACCAACAATCTCGCCCACATTTGGCAACAGGACATCAACGCTCTCCGTTAGACGATTGTCGTCCTCGCAGCGTTGCATGTAGAACGATTTGATCTCGGCTGGGAATTTGATCAAGAGAATGGGCTCATTGATGGCATCGGTCATTTTGCGTTCAGGTGCCTCGGGAATATCCTCGCCGAACTCATAGAAGGTGCCATCGTCTTTGGTCACATTGTTATCCTTCAGCCATTTGATGGCATCGGCATAAGTCATGCGTCTAAAGGGTTTCTTGGGTGGCTTAAAGCCGGGATTGAGTTCCTCAACCAGATGGCCAAAGGGTGACTTTAAGACACGATCAACGACATCGCTAACCAAATCCTCCAGACGATCCAGCAATTCCTCAAATGTGATGAACGGACACTCGGCCTCAATGTGCGTGTATTCGGCCAGATGGCGACGGGTGCGACTCTGCTCGGCGCGATAGCTTTGGGCAATGGTGAAGACATCGCCCAAGGCGGGCAGACAGGTCTCCAGATACAGCTGCGAGCTCTGGGTAAGAAAGGCCTCCTCCCCAAAGTATTGCATCTTAAACAGCGTGGAACCTCCCTCGACCTGAGTCTGGACGAGAGTTGGAGGCGTCACTTCGTTGTAGCTGCGCTCAAAGAAATGCGCACGGAATGCCTGCATCACAACGGAGCGCATCTTGAGCACCTTGGAGGTGTTCTCGCCACGTATCATAATATGCCTGTTGTCCAGCTGCACATCCGGATGCGCCTCCTCGTTGAGAATGGCATCGGCACCGCCGGGCGGTGCCAAGCCAATCAGTTCCCAATAATCCACATTCAGCTCGTGTCCACCTGGCGCCGTCTTGCCCTCGGGCACCAGTTTCAAGGTGCCGTAGAGCAGCACTGTGCTCTCCGTGCTCAGCATGAGAGCCTCATAAGTCTGGCACAGCAAATCATTCAGCACGCACTGTAAAAATCCGGTGCCATCGCGCAGTGTAATAAAGATTAGAGATTTGCCCTGACGACGCAAACGATGCACCCAGCCATAAATCTTGACACGTTCGTTGCGCTTCTCGGTGCCCTCCAAGATGCGGATCTTGTTGGCTTTTGGCCAACTGGGATCCTCGCTGATCTTCACCTTACGCGCCTCTTCCAGATTCTGTTGACGCTTCTCCGCATCCTCGGCCTCCCGTTGCTGCTTCTCGGTGTTCTTATGGCCCTCGCGCACGAATAGCTTTTGAATCTTCTTCAATTGCGATTTGGCAGCCACCTCATAGACCTCCGTGGCATTTGGATCCTTGCTGTCCACGTAGATGGTGGGGAAGGGCTCCTTGCCCGCATGACGCATCGCCTGCAAGATGGTCTTAAATGGCTTCAACTCGCTGCCATCGCCGGTCTCGTCGTTGCCACGCTTTTCCGAGGTGAAAAGGGAACCTGTTCAAGGTACAGATAAGACAAATTTAATATCCGCCAATGTGAGATATGAATATATACAGTATGCTATGTAATTATGTTGACATGTCTCAGAAAAATTAATTACTTACAACGCGCATACAAAACTCACCCATATTACAAATTGTACAAAGGTAAACTTTAAAATTAAAGGAATACTCTTATTGAAATGCATATTTTTTAATAACACAATTTATTAAAAAATCTGCATTTTAATTTATTACATGTATATGTAAATATATTAATAAAGCAATAAGAAAAATTATTTTTGAGTGGGTCAAACAACCTGAGAGTGACTGTATTGCATATGGATGTCTCGTATGTGCATATGTATGTGTATGACACATGGCCAACGTGGACAGCGGCGATAAAAATGCCGCACAAGTATAACTTCATTCATATATTAGCAATCGCCAGTCAGAACAAACAGTTTTCTAGGGTATATTAATTGTAATACTCACTTATTGTTAGCTCAGCCAACTCTTCCGTAGGCATCTTGATTTATAAATGACTAACTCTTGGGATCGATTGAAAAACTGCAGACAAATTGCATCAGCCAGCAATGAGGACAAACCAGGGGCTCAAAGTTGTGAGGAACCAGAACGTGAACTTTGTTCTTGATCAAAAAGAGCGAACTAGCTATCGTTCATAAAGCTAACAAAAATCAGTTTTGTAGTGATTTAAACATTTGTCTGGAAATAGTTTTCTTATTCAAATTGAACATAAAAATAATCAGAAATATGATAGAAATTCGAATTAGGTACAAACCCAAACCTGTAATATAGCTGCAAAACTATCGATGACATTAACGTGCTATTGCAAAAATGGTTTTATTTATGACTATCGATAGGATTGAAACTATCGACAATGACCCGCCTTTTTTGAATTTTGCTTTTATCTTCGATAGAAATTAGCTACATTCGAAATCTTGTATATACTTTATTTAATTAAATACGAAAATCTTTGTATAAAATATTACATATGAATTTTTGTCAAATTATCGCATTACAACAGATCTTAAGTTATATATTCGATTGAATTAATACATTTATCAGGACTTTTGAGTAAATAAAAGGAAAATAAAATGGAAAATAACATTCTGACACTGTTTCTAGGGCCGCCCACATCATTTGGGAGCCTTTGGCTTGGGCCGCATTCCCTGCGAGTTTGCGCCAGGGATTTGGTGACGAAAATGCGCCCACTCGTTCTGATAGTAATGGTATAAGGCGACCGGATCACTGTGGGGATTCTTCACCTTATGCTTGGCCGGGACGTGACCTATAAAAACGTGAATAATTATTAAGTGTATTAGGCAGAAATATGTGGAGTAAATACCCCGAGTACTGCGAGGACGAGATGATCTGCGCGACTTGGAGCGAGAAGGGACACGTGTGCCCTTGACAGGACCAGACTCGTCACTGGATGCACCTCTGGCCATTTGGTTGGGATGCTTGCGAGTCTTGCTGCGACTGCGACGTTTAGAGTCGCTCTCCTTGCCCGGCTTCTTGGCCGTGTCCAACGACAATTGGTCCTGGAGCAGGCAGGCTACGTTCAAGACATCAGAGCCCTTGTCGACATTGGGACGATCCTTGTTGCTGCTGCCGCCGGACATGCGATCCGTGTCCTTGGCCGGAACATTCTCCTTGTCTGCGTTGCCGTTGTCGCCTAGTTTAGCGCGGGAGCTGACTGTGGCCCGCTTATGCAGGCTGCTGAAATAGTCCTCCTTCGAGTACGCCGCCAAACGTTCATCATATTTGATAAGTTTCCGGAGGTCTGGGATGATCAAACAACAGAGATTCACATTAATTTTATTTAAATGACAATTGATGTACAGATTGAAATCTTAATATAAAATGAAAAGCAATTTACCATATAATATTTAATTGCATGTTTAATGTTCTCTTTGTTTTTAGGTGTTTTGTTTTTGTTTTTTTACAATTGCTTTTGGTTTTGTGTTCTTGTTTTACATTAGCTTGAGCATCATATGTAGATATCTTTTATTATTTTTTTAAATTTAAGAAACAAATTCTATTCCTGTTGCAAATAGTCTTCATATTTGAAAGATTTTGCTTTTTGTTTTGTTTTTATCTTTATCTCGGCTACAGCAATATTAAAGGGTATGGAATTTGTCCTAAACTAAAATTAAACTAAGCCTTACTTTACGTATTTTGCTGTTGTTTCTTGTATTTCAAATTATGCTAATTATGTAATTTGTGTGTGTTGAATTTAGAGATTTTGTAATGTAATAAATGAGAATGTATAATTTACAGCAGAATGATGGAACAACAAATATTTATTTGTGAAATTACAAGATGAGTGTGATTTTATGTGAGTGTGTGTGTGTGTGTAGCTGACGTGGACAGCCAAATTCTACAAAACCATTCACATATTGTGTGCTGGGTTATTTACTCGCAGATGGCGACATTGTGTCGCCAATTGAGCAACTCTGGCTGTCCAACGTCTGATCTTCGATTTGACTTAACAATTTTACACTAAAAACTAAACACATTGGCGTTATTAATGGATAATGGCTGATACTTGTATATATATATGTATAATAATGATAATGACGATTTTAAATGATCAGCGACGATATCGAAAACGACGAAATGGCGCCCGCAGTCGCCGGCATGTGACACGCACCTCCTTTTTCAGGAACTGCGATATGGCCAGCGATTTGACAGCCGCCGTTGCCGCTTCGGCGGCACAACTGCTGGCCGCCTTGCCGTTGTTGGGCGGCGCATATTTGCTGATATCGAACTTGCGCTTGGGCGGCGTTGTCTGGTGATGTAAATGCTGGTGCTGGTGCTGGCAATGATCGATGGAGTCGCCGGCTTGCGTGTTGCTCAAATCCATGTCCGTGTCCAGGCCATCGGAGGATACGGTAAAGATGTCCGAATTGTCGCCCAGTTTCTCGCTGGGCGAGATGCAGCTGCCCAGGCTCCCGTTCAATTGTGGCGTGCGTCGATGATGATGATGATGGTGTTGTGAGTTGTTGTCGCGGTTGTCGTGTGCTTGGCGTCGAGGTGACATTCAGACAGTAACCATTCAGTGTGATCAACGGATGCTCCTTTGCCGGACTGCGCACATTGTCATCGAGTGGATTTTTGGTGATTGTGATGCGTTCACGTTTCGCAGGCGGCTCATCAGCGGGCAACTCCAGGGGATCTTGTTGCGTCTCCTGTTCATGCTCCTCCACGCCGTAGGCATCTTCAAACACATCCTCATCTTCATCCATATCGTTATCGTTATCATCCTCATCCTCCTCCTCGTCCTCATCCTCGTCTTCTTCAACATCCGCATCGGTGGCTTCAATTTCCGCTTCTTCATCGTTTTGTTGTTGATCAACGGAATCGGCCATTGTTTCATCATCATCATCAACCAGGTTGGAGTCCTCGTTGTCCACATCAACATCATCGACTTGTTCATCCACATCTGTGGCTGGTGGCGTCATCACTGCATCCTCGCGTGTTGTTGGCTCTTTATCAGCTGCCTGGACACCTGCTTCTCCATCTCCATCTGCATCGCCTCCATCTTGATCATCGTCCGGTTCTCTGTTGATCTCCTTATCAGCCGCTGTTGTTGTGGTTGTCGTTGTCGTCGTCGTCGTTTGCTCCTCCTCCGTTTCCAGCGGCTCTTGTTTTAAGCCCTTGCGCGTCTTTAGATTCTCAAACACACCCAATTCCCGGAAGTTAATCGTCTCCTCGTTCAGCGCTCGGGCGGCACGACGTCTCTGGACTCTGGGCCAACCCGTGCGATTCGATTTGAGGCACTTGCGCTTCCTCTGATAGCTGCTAAACAGATTCGTTCGACTGTTGCGACGACACCCAGAGCGGCCAGAGATTTCGTCATCATCGCCACTGCCGGCACTGTTGGCCAACAGATCGCACAGATCGAATTCGCTGGTGAACCCGTAATCCGTTGGCGGTGGCGTCTGCACTTGATCCCGTATCGGATCATCCGTCGAGCTCAGTGGCAGCTGCTCCTCCAGATTCAAGTCATAGTCGCGATTGGTTAGCTCCAGATATTTATCAATTTGCCAGGCAATCAGCATGGGATTCACATACTGCATGCTCGCATCCAGTGCCTTGAGCGCCCTGTCCTCCATCTCATACTCGAGCAGACCCTTCTTGTTGGGCAGCTTGCGCACTCCCGCCGCCAAGCACATGCCCGGCGGCTGCTGAGGATTAGGACGCACTGCAGCGGCCGTTGGACGACGCTGCTGTCGCTTGCTGCTGTTCACCTCTCCTCGCCTGGCCAACTCCAGGCGCCTGGAGTAGCTAACAGCGGCGGCAGTTGGACGACGACATCTAGCCGACATGGCAGTGCAATCCGTTGGAGCTGTGGTTGTTCCTCTCGCTGTCGTTGCTGTGGGCACCACATCGTACTTATTCTGACCACGTCGCATGCGCTTAACAGTCTCACTGATCTCGGTGGCGAAACGCAGCTCCTCCACTGGCGTTGCCGCCTGCGAGCGCGTCTTGTGCGGAGCGGGAGTGGATGCAACTGCTTCCGGCTCCGGCTCCTTCTCCTTCTCCAGTTTGAGTGGCTTCTTCAGCTTGGCAGTGATACTCGGCGGCGGCTCCTCTGCCTCCGAGTTGGTCTTGCTCTGTGAATCCTGTCGCTGGCGAATGATACAACTGACCAAGGCCAGTGTCGAGGCATGTTCTCTCGGGGATTTGCGTGGCGGCAAGTCAACAACTCTGGCCAATTGTTTATGGCGTGATTGGGTGCTTTTTTGGCTATTACTGCAACTGGAACTGGCGTTGCTCTGTGTGCTCTGCGTGGACGCGGCCCGAACGCGTTCCACCTCCAGCAGCAACTGGGCGCGTTCACTCAGTGGCGCCAGGTCGCGCTCCATCAGCTCCGGAGTGCTCGCCTTGCTATCACATTTGGCCAACGGCACGGCAATCTTCAGTTGTTGCTGCTGCTGCTGCTGCTCCTGCTGATAACGCTGCAGCAGATGCAGCTTTTTGTGCTTGTACATGGAGCATGTGGTGGTGGTCGTCGTGGTTGCCGCCGTCTGATTGCTATCCGACACATCCCGATCACGATCCCGATCCCGCTCCTGCTTGATCTGCATCTGTATCTGTGGCTTCGATTCGAGTTCAATAGATTCCTTGTGTTGCTGCTGTCGACACATCTGGCAGTTGTGGGTCTTTGTGCGCTCCATGGGTATGGGCCCCATCTCGTAGGGCAGCTTGCGATACCGCGTCGAGCCGTAGTAACTATAATAGTGCTCCTCGCCCGCATCCTGGCGCTGGAACACATGATGCCACAGCTCCGCGCTGGGCAACTCCTCGAAGGCGTAGCGCAACTTTTGCAATCTCGCGCTCTTGCTGCAGTCAAACATGAGTTCGGTCGCCAGCGATGTCGTTGTCGTCGTCGCTCCCTTTGTTGATGAGGTTGATGATGATGATGATGGCGTTGATGTCGCCGCTGGCGTCGGTTGTTTGGCCTGTTTGCTGGATTTGGGTGTTGTCTGCTTTTGGCTCTTAATTGAACGTCGTCCTGCTGGTGACTTTTTTAATAGTGTTGATCCTAGCGGCTGATCCTCGCCAGCTCTTCGATTAATGCTGCTTATGGTTAGACGGGAAAGTCTTCTGGCTGCACGTTCTTCCCGTGTGTCCACACGATTCGCTGCTCCGGTTGCTGGCAGGGATTTGTGTAGCTTTGTGTTGGCCACCACATAATCCTCATCGCTGCCAGAGGAACAACTTGACTCGTCCTCGTCTTCTTCCTCGTCATCGTCCTCGTCTTCTTCCTGCTCCTCCTGCTTTATGACCAGCTGTATTGGCTGTTCCTCCTCCTCCTGCTGCTCCTCCTCCTGCTTAGCTGTCTTCTTGCGTTGTGCTGTTGCTCTTGATTGCTCCCCCATCCCATCCTCCAGTTTGGCGCCTCGCTTGGACTGCGTCTTTTGGCGCAACTGCAGCTGACTGCTGGTCGTTGCCGCCGTCACAATAGCCGTGGCCATCCGGCTGCTCTTCCGGGTGGCCGTCGTCGACCCGCAAGATTGGCGTGACTTTAACAATTGCGATTGCATCTCCGGCTGGATGGGGGCGCTTGGAAAGCGCTGCTGGCCGCTGCCATTGCTGCTACTACTTCCCGTAGACAGTTGACGCAGCACAGCCGCTGTCGTTCCCACTCCCACTCCCGTTCCCACTCCCGTTCCTGCACCCGTTCCCTTGCGACGTCTTCCCACAGCCGCAGCACGTCCATGACAACCCGGAGTTGTGGCTGTGCTGCAAGCGCCGACCACATCCAGTTCGCTGGTGCTGTCTATGCTGGTCGAGGATATGCTATGATGACCCCTGGCATCCGACGTCGTCTGGCGGTCCACGTCCGTCAGCATCTCGCTGCTGCTCCTTGTTGTCGTTGTCGTCGTCGTCGTTGTGCGTGGAAACATAAAGTTCTCCGCCTCCCCGTTGAGTCGCTGCAGCTCCGATTGTCGCACCTTCTGGAACTTGACAATCAGCGAGGGCGAGTCCATGTTGGCAACGCCTCGTCGGATCCTTGGCGGCGTCGCAGTGGCATCGCTCGCCTCCTGCACCACCTTGTACAGGGATGAGGGCGGCAACATGGCGCGCATCGGTGGCGACAATACCGAATTGTTTGTCTTGCGTCGCGTTAGATTTGTGGGCGTGGCAGCGGCTGTTGTCGTTGTGGCATCATTGTCCATTCGCTGCAGTTCCACCAGACTCGTCACCTTCGGTGCATTTGTTGGTGAATTTGGCGTCGTGGCCTGGAACTTTTCGGACGAGTGCTTGCCCTTGGTAATCCGCTTGGATTTCTCCCGTAAAACGGGCGATGGGCGTTGCCTGTTGCTGTTGTTGTTGGTATTGTTATTGCCGCTGCTATTGTTGATATTATCCGTTGGATTGTTGTGGGACTTGAGGGTGAGAGCAATAGCGCTATCGCTTAGCAGCTCATCCACATCCATATCGCTGTAGATCTCAATGTCTTTTTGCTGTTCCAACTGCTCCAACTGTTGCTCTTCCCGCTGAAGAAATCCGCTTAAGCTGGCCGACACTTGAATGAGCGTATCCAAGCCCACAAAATTGCTGGCGTTCTTGGCAAACAACTCGTGATCCTTGCTCTGCAAGTGTATGGTCAATGTGTCGTATTCTATTTTACAAATCTCACAGACGCCACACTGCTTGTCACTCGACTCCTTTGGCTCGCGGTAATGTGATCTTGGACTGTCTGGCGTTTGTATCGATGCGGTTTGCTGTTTACACGCTTGCACGGCGGCGTGTTGCAGTGGCAACACCAACTGTTGTGCCTGTTCCTTGGTCTTGTCCTTGTCCTTATCCTTGTCCTGCTGACGTTGCGATGTCCGTGAGCCAAGCGACTTGCGTGTCATACTCTGCACATCCAGCGCCTTCTTGGCCTGCAAACGAAATGCGCCGTCGTCGCTGGTCAAGTCCAATTTGGGCCACTCTTCGGGTTGTTTAAGCAAATGATAGTAGGGACGATGATTACGCTTAATGGCCTCGATCTTGATGAAGTTGCCCTTCAATTGGATATTGGCTGTTCCCGTCACTGATCCTTCTGCTCCTCCACCCTGTAGATATTGACGCAATTCCGTCTGTATGCGCTGAAAGAAACGTTGTGCGTACTCCGTCTGCCAGACAATGTACGGAGTTTGTTTTACACTTCGTTGTTGCTTCTGCTGACTAGGATTCGGATTACTAATCGGATTAATCGGATTGGATGGACTCTGTTGGGCTTCGCGCACGCGACTTAGAATCGTGTCGGCGCGCGTTTGGCGACCTTTGCGCTGAATTCCAGTGACATCCTCGTTGTTTATAGCCGATGCGCTGGGCGTATTCGGTGTGGCTGGCGTTAATGGTGTTCCAGGACGACTGCGACTATTTGGAGCCGAAGGAGGAACTGAGGCCAAGCTCTTCTCCTTGTCGGTTATGAAATGTGTAATACTGTCGTTGAGAAAGAACTCGAGTGTGCCGCCAAGCGCTTTGATTTCCGACTCAATTCGCTTGGTCAGCTGATGATCGCAAATGTCCAAATAGAACTTGAAATGGCAAAGTGGACGTTTGCTCTTGATGACCTTTACTTTAGAGCGCTGTTGTTGATGAAACTCTGGTTGTGGCTGCTGTTGAGGATTAGCCCTTGTTGCTGTTGCTGTTGTTGCTGCTGCTGCTGTTGTTGTAAGTTTGCTTTTGATAGCACTTTGCTTATCCGACTGCGGTTGCATACCTTTAGGCGCAAATAAGCTGTTGTGTGTGTGTGATGCGGACCAAGAATTAGAGATAAACAGATTGAGAAAAAAGATACAATTAGTTGAATTATTATTGCGCTCTTAGCCTATTACTGACAGCAGCCAACCAACCAAAAGCTTCACATCTCTTTCAGCAGCATTTAATCACAATATTAAATATAGTTTAAGCACAACAAAAAAGAAACAACAACGCCTTCAGACGCCGTCTACAGCGGGTTGCCAGATTGTTGCTCAGTGAACAAATAATAATAATATCCTATCGAATAAAGCTTAAGCTATAACTAGAAAAATTTCAAATCAAAATTATAAGTACAATAAAGAATCTAGGAGCAGTAACTAAGGTGCGAATAAATAAATTAAACCAACAAACAGCGCTGTTAGTCATGTTTTATCGCTGTTTTCAAGCTACATATATCGATACTTTTCGCCGACTCGAAATGAACAACTGGTTCAGGTTAGAGTTGGGCATTTGCGTTTTAAGTTTATAATTTAAATAGACGACAAATGCCAACTAGATTCCGGATTATTTTTTAATTTTTTTGGGTTATACTTATAACCCGGCTTATTGAAAATGTGAAGAAAGAGTAAATTGGTTTTTTATTTTGGGCTTAAGTAACCTATCACATTGTTAAAAACTTAAAATAAAGAAGAAATTGAATTCAATTGCGCAACTCCATGTATTGTATTTCTCTAAGAAATTTAAAATTTTTTTAGAGAAATTATTGACCAACTGCGAAATGACCGATTTAGTTCATGATTGACTGAATAAGTTCATGCGTTCATTTTAAAGACCCGTTCATTTGAACTTTTTTAGAACGAAACGATAACGAATAAATACAGTATCAAGTACTTAACAGCTGTGAGAGAGCCGGATAAGTTGATGGGTTCTCTTTTAAACGAATTAATAGAAAATACATTTTTGTTGTAAAGAAAACGAGTTCACATTGTGCGTTCGTAGAAGTATTGACACATGTGTTATATACGGCCTCATAATGATATGTTGACCGTTACGAACACACATTGCATGCGCAGCACAAAACATATACACATCTAAACGTACTTGTGCATGCGTGTGTGTATTTAAGTCGAAATGCGTGTGCAGGGTTGAACACCAGCCATGTCAACAACAATAACAACCACGAGTTAACATCGAGTCGACGACCGTTTGGCCAACAGAATAAAGCGCACATATTCAATTTCGTGTATTATATGGAATACGTGTATACGTATACATCTGCCTGTCTGTATATATTAGCAGCTGCCGCTTAATTTAAAGATGTTACCACATTTTCAGCAGCTCTACAGACATTGAAGCAAATTCACCACAGCAGACAAAAAGCAAAAACAACACAGCCCCACAGTATCAAACGGAGTGGATAGATGAACAACAGAAAAAATAAAACAAGAAAACAAAAACGTAGAGAGCAAAATCAAAAACAACAAAACGCACAATTCCAAAGCGCGCTCGCACACAGATGCAAACGTGCATTATATATGTAATGTGGGTGTTTGTATGTATGTTTGTAGATAAAATAATATTCATGTGAAGTTGTAGATGGAGCTGCTGCCAGACAGCTAACGAATAAATGTTGTATGTATGAACGAGCATGCACATTTTACGAGTTTCGGCATTTATGTGTGTCTATGCCGTGGAACCCGAAACATGTCCACACTCTCATACGCACATACACATAAGGTATTCCCACACACACATACAAACAACGGCCAATGCCAGAGACTCTGCCATGGGCCCATCGGCGGCACAGTGGTTTGGCGTTGCTCTAAAACGCCTGCAATTGAGTGTATACATAGTACATATATATATGTATCAACACAACACATATATTCTTCGCGTATGCATGTGTATCTGTGTAACCTCAAGTACACAATGCGCTGTGGCAAATTTTTGTTCGTTATTTCTGCTGTTATTTACAAATTGCGAGTAATACTCGTTTTTTTTCTCATTTCTCACACACACCTTCGACAAGTCGACGTCGTTGCTTGCTTGCTTTTTCGCGTACTTATGGGGTAAAAAAGAAAAAGAAAAAAATGGTGACGAATCGTTCGTAAAATTTGTGCGAAAATAGAAATAAACTTGCTGTAAAACAAATAACTCTTTGAAATGCTTATTGCACACTACCTCACACACACACACTCACGCATATACATATGTAAGTGTGTATATATATATGTACATGCACACAAGATGCAATGGCGGGAACTGCTGCCTTTTGGTTGGCTTTTAGGGGGGCTCTTACCTTTTAGAAATTCACGTAGTTGTTCAGCGGATATATTTCTATAGCCCAATTCATTTAGGTGCTGGAGTATGGCCCGCGCATCCAATGGCAAATGTGACATTTTTCCAGTACAAGCATTTACTAATTTTTATAAAATTGTGACTGTTTGTATTCGTAAACTTTACATACACACGCACACACACGACTAATACAACTACAATTTGTATTCCGTTTCTCCTTCTTTCGTTTGTTGTTGCTTCGTTTCTTTGCTGTTCACTTTCTGCCTGTGCTTCTTCTTCTTGTTGTTATACCCGCTTTGTGCTGCTGTTTGCTGCCGACAATCGAATTGACAAGCAAGAAAATTTTCACTGTACCTTTTTTTCTCATTCGATTTTGTCGCATGCACTGCACGATTCTTGTATGTATTTCACAACGGATTTTCAATTGTTAACTGTATTTATTTGTGGCGAATTGAATAAGTTGCTGCTGCGAATGACAAGATGAGAACAGAACGGTTGAAAACGAGCGTCGTCGTTGTCGTCGCGTCACCTTTTCGTTGTTTGTTATTGCTTTTGGATTTTTTCAGCTAACTGCGTGGCCGTACATTTTCTTTTTAGATCACGAACAGCGTTTATTAGAAAATGTAATAACATTTTCTATTGATTTTTACATATTTGATCAATGATTTTATAATAATATCCATAAAATAAAGTGCACCAATGTTCAACTCGCACAACACAACTTTTAATACAATGTAGAGTTGTATCGTTTAGTTCGGACTAAGTTCGATTGAACTATTCACCAAAGTGAACGCGAACTAAATCCCAAATTCTAGGTCTTTTAGTTCAGTAGTTCAGTTAATTAGGTCGTTCGTTCAATAGTTCGTTCGAGTCTTTTTGTAGTTTGTTTGAGTCTCATTATAGGTCAGCAACCTGATAAAGTAGACAAATTGACTTTTTTACTCAACAATATAGAATATGTAAGCTGCTAATTATATTTTGCTAGCCTGTATGCTAATTACTATTACTTTTTCTCGTTGGCAGGCAGATTTGGACTGACTCACAAATGTACCTATTTTGCTTGAAGCAAATTTTTTTTTGTGTTATTTTTATTTTTGTTATGTTCGGAGAGTATAAATATTACAACTAATTGGATTAAAATGTGAATTCTTGCGTTTTTACGTTTAAACAATAATGGGACTCGAACGAACTTTTGAACCAAGGTGGATTAATAACAAGGTGATGTATTCGCTGTCTCTCGGGGCAAATCTGTCAAAATTAGTCTGAGAGAGAGAGAGATAGAGATATAGAAATTTGTAGGGAGTTGAACGATAATGGGACTCGAATCACCGGTTGAGGTAAGCAACTGAACTACTGAACTAAATGACCGATTAGTTCGTTCACCAAAACCTGAACTACTGAACTAAAACCTTCAACTGAACTAGAATGAACAACTCTACTTTTAATACAATGATTTCTTATCGATACTTCTCGGGTCCCAGCGAGGGCTGCTATATATATTTCTGGCCTAATAATGAAAATGCGAATATTTATTATCAAAAATTGTTTTATTGTTTTTCAAATTATTCTCCAGCCTGATTTATACACTTGTGCATGCGCTCAAACCAATTGTCGAAGCACTTTTTCCAGTCCGATTGAGACACCTCCAAAACATGGTTTTTGGACGCTTCAACAGCATCTTCTGGGCACGAAAATCGTTGACCACGCATTTTTTTCTTGATGTGCGGGAATAAAAAGAAGTCATTGGGTGCCATCGGACGTTTTTGGACGACCTTCACGGAATTCGTCGTTGAGCGAACTGCGACCACGATTAAATTCGTTATACAAGTTTTTCACGGTGCTATAGGATGGTGCTTGAGCGCCATACAAAGACTTAAGTTCATCGATGCACTCTTGTCTGGATAATCCACGTCGAAAGTGGTGAAAAATGATCGCACGAAAATGCTCACTTGTCAATTCCATTTTTTTAACGGAATTGAATTGTTCAAAGCTCTGTAAGTTTAACAATTCACGATTAAATGACAACACGTTCTGAGTGATGTTATGCTAAAAAATGTCAACCTTTCCAATGGAAATATCAGATTGCACCTGGCAACACTTTAGAGTTGTATCGTTCCGTTCGGACTAAGTTCGATTGAACTATTCACGAACTAAATCCCTGAAGGTATGTGGAAGATAGAGGTGAGAAAGGGGGTTTTTTAAAGGGAAACGTATTTTTTGTTTTTTGTTATGTAGTGGTCTGGGAGGGGTTTGTTTGTAGGTCTTATAGTTCAGTTGTTTAATTCGTTCGTTCAATAGTTCGTTCAAGTCCCATTTTCGTTCAACAGTTGACTTTTGCCTTTTATACAGAACATTATGTAATAGGTAAGCTGATAATTATATTTTGCTAGCCTGTATGGTATTTACCATTACTTTTTCTCGTTAGCAGGCAGACTTGGACTGATAAATAGATTAGAACACAAATGTTCCTATTTTGCTTGAAGCCATTTTTTTTTTGTTTTTTTATTTTTATCATCTCCAACTTATTGGATTAAAACATTTATTGTTTTTATTTTTAAAATCACAACTGCCTTTTTTTTCAATAATATTTTTAAATATAATGAACGATAGGGGATCTGGAACGAACTATAAAACGACTCAACTGAACTACTGTACTAAATGACCGATTAGTTCGTTCACCAAAAATTGAACTACTGAACTAAATCCTTCAACTGAACTAGAATGAACAACACTACAACACTTATTGTTGCCTAGGCCAGAAATATATATAGCAGCCTACGTATCATCGATGGCTCATTTAGCAAATATCGATAACTAAATGTGGTGAAAATATTTTTTCCATTCCTGGTGAATAGTCGCTTTGTGATTCTGCGTCTGCGCCCCTTCTTTCCTGTATTTATTAATTGTACACACTGTATTTAACATGTTGCGCCATTGCAACTCGTGTGTTTTGTATCTGGTGCTTGTTGTCGGTAAGTGCGATGTCAATTTTTATGATAATATCAAAAAATGTGTGATTTAATTAATGTGTTCTTTGTTTGTTGCGCACGCAGCCTCCAGTTGTCTAATCTCCACTGTGCACAGCTATGAATATGGATATCGTTCGCGTAGGACAACAACAACGACGCCGCCGCCGACTGAGCCGTTACTAACGCCCAAGGAATATTTGGATAGCAAATCGGGTTTCTCAACATTTGGCATAATTGCCATCATCTTTACGATTATAGTGCTTTCACTAGTGTTTTACTATGGAGTCATGTGCTATCCGCTGTTATGTCGCGATGATAAGAAATATCGATTCATGGACGTGTCGTCCACCATAACGACGGCCACATCGCGATCCATACAATCGATAGAGAATTATCCGGTGGACCAGAAGCATCATCATACACTTGCCTGAGTAATTGCCTCATTTATTTACCAATTCATACGAATCGAATAACTAAGTACTTAAAAAACAACATTTTATAAAGTAAGAAAACAAATTAAGGATTTAAATGATTAGTATTAACGTATACATACACATACATACATAGGCACATGTACACTCATGCATATGTATGTGTGTAGCAATAACCAGTTCAGCTGTTGTCTGAAAATGAAAATATTCATTTTATTGTACATTTAGTTTCAGCATTCGGTATTTTACATTTTTGCTTTCATATTAGTTAATTTTTGTGTCGCTTGGCATCTTGAAAGAAACTCCATTTTATAGATTTTGTGTCGTTCGCAGCCTGCGCATGCGTGCACACACATGCATATGCATGTATCCGTCTACCTGTGTGTAGGTGTATTTACAGTAAATCAAAAAAGTATGGACACATCTATCACTATTGACACGTATTTTTTTAAGAAATAATTTTGTTTCACTTTAATATCTAAATTTATTTTATATTTTTCTGCTCTTTAAAAATTATTGTTATAAAAACTAAAATATTAGAGCTGTGGCAATACTTTTTTGAGTAACTGTAGGGTTTACGATTCCCCAATCATCGCAGGTAGTTTTCCATTTCGTTTTGCGGCCTCAAAAACGTTTCATGTCAAATTGTGTTTTTCCACATAATTATTTGATTTGTGCATTCAACAAGTTTTGGAATTACAGTGGAGCTTCCATAGGTCGAATTTCTCCAGCTAAATGAGTGGCAGTTAAATTAATAAACTTAAGAAAAAGAACTACAAGTCGAATATCTTAATAAATCGAACCATTTCTTTGGATAATGGTGATGCGAGTTAGCGAGGTTCGACTGTAGTTGAATCGGCTTAAAATCTATTGCTCATAGGTTGTTTTTTTCTAGAAACATTACGTACTTAATTTATGCCGTACTTATGCCAATCTCGATATATACATATTTTTGTACAATTTTACCTTTAGATTAAGCTCCAATCTGAATTTAGACATGATGCATTTAACGATTTTATTTAGATATATATTAAAATGTTTGGATATTGTGCATTTTTAACTTGACATTAAATAAATTAAAGCCATTCAAATTGAATGTGTATTTATTGTTCATTGGTTGTTTATTTGCATGCACGATTTATCGCACGATTAGTTAGTGCTTAAATCTAAGACATAGTATTCATGACAATTGATTTAATTAATTTATCGGATAAGTAGAAAAAGTAGCCTGAACTGCAGTCTTAGTGGGGAAAAGTTTTGTTTCGGAGGCAGCCGGCGCGTATTTACAGCTCATCCTTGACATCATCGTCCATATCGATGTCACTCAGATCGATGTCCTCCTCGGTGGGCAGCTGACCATCCTTGCCGTCCCAGGCATCGACGCTGGTTATCGTTGGCTTCTTGGCGCCACGAACGGGCGCAGTGTGTCCACGTCCATAGGATATGTCGCGCAGGAACTCATTGATGCCATCCTTGGAGAAGGATCCCTTCAGCACAGAGAATTTCATCTTCTTAAAGTTGACAATGGCCATCGCTGGATAACCGAAGCCTCCAACTTCCAGTGACTCCTCGAGATCCGGCTGCTGACCGCCCTCGGACCAGGCCCAACCCCATTGCTTCTGCTTGAACTTCTCGCCCAGTGTGCGCAGCGTGTCGAGGAACTTGTTGCGGCACTTGGCATTGCAGTCCAGAATATGTGGGAGCACAGAGACCACACACAATGGTTTGCCCTCGCACGCGCTATCGAAGCTCGATTCATCCGTAATCTCGACGAGCTCTGGTGCTGGCACATTCTCCACATGCTTGTCGCTGGCCCAACTGATGATGTCGGAGGCAGTGCGACCGCCATCGTATTCCTGAGCATCGCTGGATCGTTTCGAGCCCGCGGGGAAGAATTTGATTGTGGGATAACCACGTACGTTGTATTCCGCTGCTTTGGTCTGATGCGCGGTGGCGTCCAGAGCACCCAGTTTGACCTTGCCCTTGAGCTCCTTGGCGGCCTTGGCCCATTCGGGCTCCAGGTTCTTGCAGTGACCGCACCATGGTGCAAAGAACTCCACTAGCCAAATATCATCGGAGTTTAGCACCAGTTTATCAAAGTTCTCCTCCGTCAGCTCGATGACATCACCACGAGAGTTTGATGAGCTGCCGCCACCGCTGCTGCCTCCGCCTCCAAAAGCGGCTTGCACCTTCTTCTTGGCCTCAGCGAGAGCCGCCTCCGCAATTGCGTTGGCGGTCCGCTGTCCGTTGAAATCGGTGGGCGTGCGTTTGTTGGCGCCAAAGATTTTGATGGTGGGAAAGCCACGTACACCATATTTACCGCCCAGTTCGCTGTGCGCATCGGCATTAACCGAGCCCACTTTGATGACACCTTTGAGCGCCTTGGCCAACTTCTTGTACTCCGGCACCAAAGTCTGGCAATGTCCGCACCAGGGAGCATAGAACTCCACAACCCAGATGGCGTCGTCCTGCACCACCTCGCGTTCGAAATTGGAAGGCGTTAGCTCCACAACGCCATCACTTGGCGAGTAGAAAGCGCTGGTGCTGCCGCAAATCAGCACTAGCATTAATATGCTTGCTGTAAATAAGTGGGCGTATTAACAGGTTAAATAAATGTATGTACACAAGAATAAGACGTGTATCTTTGTATTTACTTACATGCGCACGTTAATTGCATCATTGTTGCTTTGGGTAATCTCTTTGAGCTCTTAGATCTATGCTAGTCTTACGTGTCAATTCAAAATGTGCTACAAACAATTCAGTTCTATAGTTTTTATATTGTGCAAAATGCCGACTTTTTACACGTCACTTATAAACGGTAAGAGTTGTCGAGTCGCTCTGAAAAAGTTCAAATGAACGGATCATCTTAATGAACATATTAAGTTAATCATGAACTAAATCGTTCACTTCGCGTTTGGTCAATTTCAAATTTCTTAGAGAAATACAATTATCTATACATATAGTATATTGGTATTCCGCGATTGTATTCAATTTCTTCTTTATTTCAAAAGTCTCGTGATAATCGATAATAGTTGGTTTTTTGGGGATAACACACTCAACAATTTAGTTAAATAAGTAAGTGGTCGTTGTACCGAATTGTTCTGGATAAGTTCAATTGAACTACAACACCAAAGTGAACGTTCATTTGAGGCCTATTATTTCTATGAGCCTGTTGGATTTACACCCTGTGCTGGAGCTCCAAAGGTAGAGTTATAATCTACTTTTAAAGCAAAACCATAGGTGGCGTATATTTGGTAGTTAATTTTCCGACCGCCACAATCAGGAGGGCGTTTGGAGCTAAAAATGGCTATGGCGCTCAATTAATAATTAATTTAAAAAAAGCTGTTTAATTTGAATCTCAATTAAAATAGTAATAAAACTCAGTACTAGAAAATGGCAAAAAAAATGTCCACGAATACCACTGCTGCCACACGCTCAAAAAACTGAATGTCTGTTTGGGAAATAAATACGATTGTGTTTACACTTTTTTTTTAGGGGAGGGGAGAAAAAAAGACTGGACAAAAGGGAAGGAAGTAATTTAAAAAAAAAAAAAAAAAAAAAAAAAAAAAAAAAAAGAAAATTGATATAATTAATGGGGTGGGGTTGGGAAGAAAAAGAAAAAGAAATGAAAAATGGTGGGAAATAAAAGGTGTGGAAGATATTGGTTGGGGGGAGGGGGGGGGGGGGGGGGGGTTGATGTGGGGGGGGGGGGGTGTGTTTGTTGTGAATTGGGGGGGGGGGGGGGGGGAAAAAAGTATTTTTGCGGGGATTGGGATTTAAAAATAAAAAAAAATTTTGTTTTTTTTTTTTTTTTTTTTTTTATTATATTAAATTGTGTTATTGAAATAAGAATATTTTTTTTTTGGGTGGGGATTAATTATGTGGGTTTTGAAGATTTATAAGGAGGGGAAAAAAAAAAAAGGGATGAAAAAAAAAAAAAAAAAAAGGGGGGGTTTTTTGGGTGTTTGTGTGGGGGCGACTCTAGGATACCCGTTACTTATTTTAATGAATTTTTTAATATTTTTTATTGCATGCTTTTAGGCACTTATATTTTTTAAAAACTTTAATTAGCCATTACCACCTTTCTATTTGTCCGCTCTTGTTACGATTTAGTAGGATGATAGGTAATAATTGTAGTTAACGATAATTAGTAAAAAAATTATAATATCTTGAAAACTGTGCGTGTGGTGGTTTTTTGCGATTTACAGAGGCGGAAAAAGGCGTGGCAAAAATTTGAAACAAACTTGACCTGCGTGGGGTCTATAGAAGTCTGTGTGCCAAATTTAGTTGCTCTAGCTCTTATAGTCTCTGAGATCTAGGCGCTCACACGGACGGACAGACGGACAGGCAGACGGACATGGCTATATCGACTCGGCTGTTGAATAGAATATATATGATCAAGAATATATATACAGTCGAACTTCCCTAACTCGAATTTTCTCTAACTCGAACCAAATCGAGTGGCAATAGCGTTTACTAAGGAAATTTTATACAATTCTGCTTCCCTAACTCGAACTTCCCTAACTCGAACTTCTCCTTAACTCGAACAAAAATATTGGCACGTGCTTCTGTAAGTCGAATTTTTCGGAAAAATCACCAACAAATGGCGTTTTATTTTGGTTTCTGTTTTATTTTGAAGTTACTGTTTTCTGTTACCACCTCATTTGGGTATGTTATAATGATGTACATTAACATATGGTGATCCAATATGATAAAATATTGCATAAACCATTCTAGGGGCTGGTGAAATAGCCTTAGGAAAGACACAGTATACAAGTGATAACCACTACTATATAGGGCCTTAAATAAACTAGAAGTCCTTTTTTTTAGAAAATAATATAAAAAAAATTATCAGACCCTAATTTCCGATTATTTAAGTTCTGTTTAGCTTGAAGAATAAGAGAAATTTAAAAGTTAAAGTATAGTAAGGTAAGAGTAAAAGTAATTTGAAGTGAATGAATTAATGTAACTAATTTCTGATTTTTCTAGTTTTGTTTAACTTTAAAGAGAAAAAATTTAACAGCTCGCAGTTTGAATGTATGACTTTGTAGTAACCAGTAAGTAAGTCATCTTGTAAGTCCGACAAGATAAGAAAACAAATTAAAATGTTCACAATTTAATATCAATGAATATGTAGTTTCATTTAAAAAACTAAAAAAAAAAAATTCCCTAACTCGAAGTCTCCCTAACTCGAACTTTGTTCTTGGATAATGGTGATTCGAGTTAGGGAAGTTCGACTGTACTTTATAGGGTCGGAGATGCTTCCTTCTCCCTGTTACATACATTGCAACTAATACAATATCCCCTTTTACTTATTTTTATAAGTAACGGGTATAATGAGCCAAATTGACTAAAAGAGAGCCAATTTTGGCGCAAAAACGCCAATTGTGGCATCTCTCGCTTGCTCTTAAAGATGATTTCAACCTTTTTGTGGTTAGTAACTAATTTCATGTGTCCAGTGGCAGCTTTGATATAATTTACTCTCAGATTGCTTTATGCTGCGCCTGTCGCACCAATTAAGTGCCTAACAATCCAAGCACCCCCTACCCCAGCACAGTTGTTGTCGTTGTTGTTGGTTGTCTGACATTCGGTCTGCGTGGGCGAATGAGATAAAATATGTGGTCAATTTCACTTAATAGCGACTTAGTAATAGTGTTTGCAAGATTTATGTGACGTTAATATTGCGTGTGCAACTTGTTCTATGTTTATTGCCAGTGACTGTGATTTCATAGCGTCAATTTTCTGTTGTGTGTTGCCCCTGAAGTTGGATTCCTTGTGTTTTATGATTATTGAATTTTAATGCACATCGAATGGCCCACTGTCTTTTCAAATAAAAAGATTCAATGTCAAAAAGTCATAAATTGCAAGACAAAAAGAAAAAAGGGGTAAGAAACCCTTTAGGCAGCTCTCCATTCAGTCACACAAATGTAATCTTTATGCCACATTTGCGTTGCATTTTCTTTTAAGCATAAAAATAAACACCCAAATTTGTACTAGATGTGGATACGTGGGGGACCAGGGTTGCCAATTTGGCTATTTTCTCGCCAGTGCGGGCGTTTCATAGCGGAGAGAATCATAGCTATATTGAGACTTGAAATTGCATATTTTATTTTTCGACAGAATTTATCCATATTGGCACATTGAATTTAATATTGCAAAAAAAATCGTTTAATCATCATCTTTCATTATAGCCAAAAATCTATAAACCTGACGACGAGAAAAATTTTGTTGAGCTACCCAAGCATTAAAAATTTCTTGATTAATAAAAGAAATACCTTAAATCTAAAATATCATCGTATGTATCAATTTTTCTTAAATATTCTAGCCTTTTCTAGCTTGTTTTAAATGCAGGATCTAGCTTTTTTAGGCTCAAAAGACTTGGCTACTCTGGTTTAGGAATCCCCCTTCATCAGCTCATAATCAACAAGCTCTATAACCAAATACGTATGCCCAGCGGAACAATTTTTTTATTGATACGCATTTGTTTTACGGAGTTGGGGGGTGCACAGAAGTTGGCTTTTTTTCCTAAAGAGGGTGAAATGTTGAGGGTGCAGATCCAAGATTAACCCCTTACAGACGACTTGTCAAAACACCTTTCGGGATATGTATATGCGAATGCCACTGACATGATGCTGTCAATAGGCGGGTTACTTTTTTGTTGTCCTGCTCTTTTTTTTTTTTATCGTCAAATGCCATTTTGCGATGTGTCATATTTACTTTGCGGATTTGCCCATTATTCACTTGACGACATTTTGGTTCGAGTGCTTTTGCGGCTTAGCTTAAAGCTGATTTTTTGACACACTTCTCATGTTATATTTGCTCTATTTTATTATACCCTGTACGCGTTGAAATGGAATAAAAAGGAATTTTTGAAATTTAGTGGCGCCAAAGAGACGCACAAGCACTCGATCGAACAGTTTCCGTTTCCCCTCTGCAAGCTCTCAAAATCTTAATATATTTGCAGTATTGTCGCCAGTTACAATTCATGCATTTGAAGCTCGCGTTGACGGTGACTTTTTTACATTTATTGCTTGCAATTTTGGACTGTTTTGTGCGCTTCTGCTTATAAAACAGTCTGAACTCAAGTTATTCAAGTAATTTCATTATTTTTCTGTAGTTTTAGTCAAAGGAAAAGAGAAATACCGCTGATGAGGTGTTTCGTATGTGTGTACAGGGAACCTTCCTGTTGAGCATACTTGATTTTCCTTGTCATTGGTTTGCAAATGTTGCGTTATCTATTTCCTTTTTATACCATTGAGCTGCTTTTTATGGGATATGCTTGGTTTGCTTCTGGTTTAAAGTGGAGTGGTTTAACTATGACCCGGGTTTCTTGATCATCCTTTCTGGGGATGTTTATGTGTCAAAGTGTGTGGATTTTTGCTTGATTTGCCGGTTATTTCCTATTGAACATAAGGCAAACGTGAACAAAGATTATGATATTGTTGGTCTTTTTGATAAGCTTTTATTTTGAATTTCGTATTGCAAAATTTGACAGTTTGCATATTCGTACGGCAATTTAAGGCATTTCTGATGCTAAGATTATAAGTTAATGACGTTTTAAAGATTATTTTTTAAAAATTGAATACAGCATTAAATTAAACATACTGTATAACAATTTGCTAGTTCGTAAAGTTGTCAAAGAGATAGTTCACATTCCATTTATATGTAGAAATACTCATCAAACAAACCGAAATGCAAAACGTGATCAAACATAATTTACAAAGAAGAAAAAGGTAAATTTACTATAGTAAAATCTTCAGGCAAACTATTTCTAGCCGTACAATGGACGGTCCAACTTGTAATTTTCTTGTGAAATAAACTGCAAATAAAGTGAATTTTATGCAAAATATGTTTAATAAACACAATCAAGTTTGCGACGACTACTATCCTCAAACACCAGCACATACTCGCACGTAAGGAGCCAAAAGACCAAAAGGGTGACAAGAATGACAGCAAATAACCGAAAAAGGACGCAATGACATCAACGCCTGGAAGGTTTTTAATTGCCTTGGATAATGTGGTGCAAACATACATACATACCATACATACATATATGTATATTTTTGGGTGTGTGTGTGTGTGTTGACTTGAGATGCCTGCGAAGATAATAAGATTGTAAACTAAGTATGAAACGACTCCTTCGGAGTGGTTGAATGGTGTCAACGGCTTGGGTTTATCGCATATTTCATGTGTATGTGTGCCGTGTCCACGCTACCTTCCTGTTGGTCCTCAATGCCCACGCTGCACAGTGGTCAAAACGGCAAATTTGATGGACAAAAAAATACAATTACTTCAAAAATCAATTTTACAGTACAATTGTGTATATTCTATAAATCATTCACAATTTCTCAACAACACTTGGATTCTAGTAATTTTTATACTTGAATAAAAAATTAATTCAATCCTCTTCAGTTTTTAAAGTAGCGCACAATTTAACGTTTAGACTACTGTAAACTGTGCCTCCACTTTTGAATGTTGTCTTTTTAATGTCATTTCAGCTACTTTACAACCAACAAGCTGTTTTAGCCAACAACCAACCAAAGTCAGCTTGTGTCTACGACAATTTCAGAAAATGCCAACTCATTACAATTTGAATTGGGTAACTTTCTTGAAGACAAGGCCCCTTAACTTGACAATGTTGTCGCAAAAATGTAATTTGAAATGTTTATAAGATCTATGTATATACCAATTTATAGATTTATGTGCACTAGTATGTACGTACATTACAAGTTTATAAGAAATTACATTACCTTGGCTGTATACTTCCAACTTGGCGACTCTGGCGTTTTTCTGCTGACGTTAACTTGAAAATAATTTGATACTTTCAATTAAAGTTTTCAATAGCTTTTTGAAATGTAGTGTGGGGCAAGTCCCAAGATTTACGAGCTCAATATTCAGACAATAATTTCATTGTAATTGACTTTTAATTTTGTTACACTGCACAATTTTATTATTTCTAAATATATTGATTAAAATATACTGAAAAATAACTTTATTATCTTAAATTGCTGAAACAAACTTCGATGGCCTAATGGTAGCATAAGGTATTTTGTAAGTTTATCTTAAATATGTATGATATGAAAAATATTTTGTTATTTTATTTTTAATTTTTTCCATATTTTCAAAACCATTTTTGTCTGCTTACAATTTAATTAGTTTATTATTTAAAAAATGTATTATTGAGAATAGGAGTGAGAATTTCTTAAGAATTTCTTAAATGAAAATTTAAAAAAATATTTGTAATTTTCGAAAGTATTCCTGATTTTTCAAAAACTTTTTTTTTTCAGCTTACAATCGAATTCGCTTATTATTTAAAAAAATCTTTATGAGACATTCTTTTCTTAAGCTCCATTTTAATTTCTTTATGAAAATACAATCAAAATTATTCAACTCCAGAGATAGTAGTTGCCAATTTTAATTTACAGTCAAGTACAAAGACCGTCCACTTCGAATTCTGCTTCTCGGATCATTTTCCTTGTCCAGGAGAGCTAAAAATAATTTGCAGCAAACAAAAAGAATAAAAATTTGATTATTTTATAAAAATATTTTGTTATGTTAAAGAACATTTTTTCAATTTTGTTGCTCCCTTTTTCTTTCTCTCTCCCTCTCGCTCTGGCGCTCCCCTACATTGGACTCTTTTCATGGCGATTTTCCTTTACTTCTTTGCTTTTGTTGGTGTTTCGTCGATATTAAATAAAAACAAAAAGCGACAAAAAATTGTAGCTTTTTTTGCTGCAGCTGTATACCTGTGTGTGTGTGTGTGTGTGCGTGGCAAGTGGTGAGATAATTTTGTTGCTTTTTTCCTTTTGTCATGTGGCACGCGGTAGGTCGACAATTTTTTTCATTTTTTTCATTTCTTTATTTCCATTAAATATTTTTCATCGCAAAATCAGCTTAGGGGCTCGTTATCCTGCAACGTTCATTTATGTAATTTTTAATTAATTTTTCAGCAGCAGCAGCAAATCGAAACAAAAGGAAAACAAATTAATATAAGAAAAATTGTATAAGTATGTAAAGTATACATACATATATGTATGTATGGAAAGTATAGAAATGGAGGAGGAGTTTTTGGACTGCCAGCAACATTCGCACGCTTTTGGCTATTTGTGGGTAGAATGTAGCCCATTTTTTCCTTCTCGAACCCTATACTCCCACCCTTTTCAAGTTTAATGAGCAGCCAAAAAAGTTTCTCCCTGACTGCCCCAAAGGGTTTGGTATTCGAAGGCTCTCTGTGCTTACTATTTAATTATTTTCGCTTTGCTCGCTGCTTGTGAACGCTTCTTATTCATACTATATATACGCATACTAAAATAATTAACAAAAAAAAAAAAAACAAGCGGTAAAGGCTATAATCGAACTCCTGACTTTAGCATACCCGTTACTTATTTAAATAAATATAATTCATTTTGTATTGCATACTTTTAGGCACTCACATTGCTTTAAAACTTAAATCAGCCATTACTGACTTTCTATTTGTCCGATCTTGTCGCTTTTTAGTAGGATGATAGCTAATAATAATAGTTAAGATTAAGTATAAAGTCGGAGACGCTTCTTCTTCCTGTTACATACATTGCAACCAATACAATATACCCTTTGACTTATTTTTAAAGTAGCGGGTATGAATATACCAAACGAACGAGCGACCACCAGTAAAACGCACAAAGCGATAATTGATTCTGTTTTTAATTTTTTTTTTTTTTTTGTATATTTCATTTAAGCTGGTGTGCAACCCTTTCACCCTTTGCCTTTGGCTTGTTGTCAGCTTCTTCTTGGGATACAGCAGTTTTCTTGAATAAAACTCGCTCCTTTTATGCTTAATTAAATATTCATCAAACACACAATGGAAAACTTTTAAATACTCATCAAGTTGTGGCTGCGTCTTAAGATATATACACACGAGGAGGTTTCTGACTCTGCGATTCGTGGCTATGTTTTGTCTGGCTGCCCTTTTACCCCCTCTCCTTCTCTCTCTTTATCCCCTTATGGCAAGTCGTCTTTAATCAATAACAACAAATCACCGTTTACTTTGTATTTGAAATCCAAAGTTGCCCTCTGCTTTTTTGGTCTACACGCACTCATATGGCTGAAATTCCCTTATGGGACATTAAAATCTCGTTTACTCATTGCAAACTATAAACCCAAGTCCAGAATCTCAACCCTTCTGTCAGTCTGTGTTCCTGTTTTGTTTGTCGACTGTGCACACACAACAAAACAAAAACAATGAGTTTAATAAGCGCAACTATGTACTTCCTGAGTGAATACACCACTTGCTAACTCACAAGTTTTTAAAGGTGTGAATCAAGGAGTTAAAAGTGTAAGGCAAACATTTGCAAATCTATTAGACAACAACAAAATACTAGAAATTTGTATAACGGAGTTGCATCAATAATCACAGAAATCGCAAATAATAACAAACAACATTTTTTTATAGCTACCTCAGAAATATAAATATTTAAAAATCATGTACAAAATATTAACACTATAAGCCTAAGGCCTCAGCTGTTATAGCTTAAAATTTAAGTTAGACGTAATTTTAATTCCGTACTAACTTGTAATAATAATAATAATAATAATAATAATAATAAATATTTAAATTGCCTCGATTTCTCACTGCATCAAACACATTCTTTTCCGATGTAATTTGTAATTTTTTTTAACAAAAACACAAAAGCTTCTGAGCTGTAACAAATCAGAATAACATATTTTTACAAGCTCAAGATATTTCTCGATTCCAATGATTGACACTAGACTTAAAGACAAATACTTGTCGGAATAGATAGATATGAAAAAATAACTATTACTTTTATTTAATATACTCTTCATAAGTTGACTTAGAAATTATATGACAGTATTTGATAGGTACTTAAGATACTAAATGTATTGATCGCGATGTTGTGGAGTCATTCTGAATCGAATTTTTAACGTTTAGTAAATTTGGATTGTTTCAAATTTAGAAATAGCGTAATAAAAGCTTATGAAACTTCAATAAACTTTTATACAAAGTTTTGGTTCAAATCGGAATTCAATAAAATACAATAAAAGATATTTTATTTGCGCAATTGTTTTTTATTTTTTCCAAGATATGTTTTGCTTATCAAATGCATAAAGGCTCTAAATCAAGAAATTTATTGCACTTCATCATCAAAATTTATTTTATTATTGTTTTGTGTGTACTTTAAACTTATTTTTTTGCGATTCTTAAAGCCCATTGATTGAGCTGGAATAACCGAAAACCAAATTGTATCTTAAATTTTGTTGTGTTTATTATTTGATGAACTCGGAAATAACATGTATTTTTCATAAAAACCTGAATGTAAGGATCAACAGTTGAAACCACTGATAAGAAGCAAAATATAAAAAAGGTTCATCTTCTGGGAAGGTAATTCAATAATAGGCCTTATTTACCAGCATTAATTGATTTTTGGTAAGATCGTATCTTTGGCAATGCGATGCACATCCCTCAATCAACAGCTCGCTCTAATTGTGAGCAGTAAAAGCAACCTAAGCCCAAACGTAACTTTGGCAAGAACCCTTTAGGCCAAAACATTTGGCGATGCGTTCGTTGCCTCGCTGTAAATGCAATTAACCAGCCGTAACGCCCACACATTAGACAGAATTAAGGAATCCCAAAATAAGGCAAACGAAGGCTTTTTGATGTCACTTGGTTAATCAAAATATGAGTACATGGCAAAGCATGTGGAAGGTACATCAAACGTTGTCCTTGTTATCCTTGTCGTCCTTGTTGTCGTCATATGTGAAATATTTGAAATATGATAAGCGTATCACAGTTATCTGGGCTCTAACAGCAATTACAGAAATAAATGGAATGCTTTAATGCATTTACATGTTGAGTGCCAAAAAGGGTGAACAATTAAATTAGAAATAATTTTTTGAAATGCGACCCCAAAAATAGAAACGACCTGCAGTAAGTTCGTCTCACTATTTTTACACACATCGTGTTAAATCTTAAGGTAGGTCGTTGAACTGATTGAATAGTTTTTGGGGTTTCGTGTTAGATCAATGCACTCTCAAGAAATATTTTGGTTATATTTTGAGTATTTGGATTCATAAATCTTCTGATGTCATTCACTTCGCATACACTGCACTAAAAGAATTTTTTAAATATGGAAACTGAGGATTAAAACCGTAACCAAAACCGTAACCGTCAACTGGTTTTAACAGATTGAATTTGGTAACCGTAACTGAAACTGTAACAGAAACAAAACTTTTTTGTTACACCGAAATTCAAAAACTCGAAATTATTTAATCCAAAATAACCGTTTCGTGACCGATTCATGCATAACGGTTAATTTCGGTTCGGTCGAGTAAAAAATTTAGTTATGTCATTAAGTCTTGGTTTTCAAAATAATAAATGCTTTTTTTTTCTAATTTGTGTATTGTTCTTAATAAAATGTTTTTAATTTTTGAAAATTTTGAATATTTGTTTTGAAATTTACAAGTCCTTAACATTTTAAATAATTTTTTTTGTGAACCAAACAAAAAACGGTAACCGTTAGATAACCGATATACATATAACAACTTTGCCCAACCGATAACCGAAAACCTAAATTCGAACATAACCGAATCCGTAACTGAAACTGATATTTGTTTCGGTTTTAATCCCTGAGGGAAACTTTTTAAATGATTTTGAATTTTAATAAGTTGTTACGTAGCTTCAGTTTGTAGAGAGGAAGGAAGTGTTAGCTAAGCACAAATGACCTAGAACTTGAACTGTTTTGTCCGATAATCAAGATAGTCGCTATTGTTTTTCACTTTTTTTGTGAAGGTTGAAAGCTGCATATAAATGAGCATAAATTTGAATTATTCTTTTCAACTTATGTTTGATGCTATCTGTATTGAAGGCAATGATCTTGAAAAAAAAGAACCGAGTCTAGCTTATAAATTATAATTTCATAGCCTTAGGCAAATATCATTAAAAAATAAATATAAATTGAGTGTAATTTTGTTTGCGAGTGTAGTTGAGAGTTTGACAAAATAAAAATAAAATGAATATTGAGTGAGAAGCGATGAGCGGACTGACAATATCACAGAATCTGTAGACGCTGTCTATTGTTTCTAAGTGACTGGCGAGTGGTATATAAGCGCTGAAATCATGCTCCCCATATCAGTGGGTAGAATGAATCAGGCCTCGTTATATCAGCGCGCCAACCAGGTGCAGCGTCACGATGCCAAGATCATTTTGGATGAGTATTCCTCGATACTCCAGTGGCGTTCCGATGGCCAGGACTCGCTGCTGGATGTGGGCTCCGGTTCGGGCAATGTCCTGATGGATTTTGTGTATCCTTTGCTTCCGCAGAGCTATGAACAGCTCGTTGGCACAGATATCTCCAGCAAGATGGTCGGTTATGCCAACAATTGTTATCAACGCTATGCGAGAACACAGTTCCAGGTCTTGGATATTGGCTGTGATCGCTTGCCAGATCAGCTCAAGGGACGTTTCGATCATGTGACATCCTTCTATTGTCTGCACTGGGTGCAGAATCTTCGTGCGGCTCTAAGTAACATTTATGATTTGCTAAAAACTGAAGGTGGCGATTGTTTACTTGCCTTTCTGGCCACTAATCCCGTTTATGAAGTGTACAAAGTGCTGCACAAGAACGTGAAATGGGCCGCCTATATGCAGGATGTGGAACAGTTTATTTCGCCACTGCACTATAGTCCTGATCCTGCCGAGAAATTCACTCAACTTCTGGACGAAGCGGGATTTCATTACAAAAATGTTGAGGTGCGCAGCGAAGTTTTCGTTTACGAGGGTGTTCACACATTAAAAGGTGAGTGGAATATCATTTAAGTGGTAATTTATAGAATTTTTGAATAGTTTTTAGGAATAGCAGAATTAATGAAAAAAAAACAGTGAATAAAACTTAACGAAAATAAAATAGGAAGGAAAAAAAGAAATCATAATTGAGTAAATTCAACTAAGAAATATAACCGCATGCATAATGATTAGGAAACGTTAAATTTGGAAGATAAAAGTTAGGAGAAGCCAATATCAAAAATATGTTATTGATAAATCACAATCATGCAGTATTATTTTAATTTTTAAACTATACTTTGAAAGAGCTAGATGATCAAGATCATAAATTAATTCAAGTAGTTACTCACCAGAAAGAAGTCCGAAATTAAATAAACGTCCGATGGAAAAAAAAGCGATTTTGTTGAATTTTTAACCTAGGTGGTACACAATATTTATATGTTAAGAACCCCCTTGATTCTAGCTATTTTTAAATAAACGATGCGACAAAATTTTAAGTCCCTTTGCTAGTTAATTTTTTAAATTAATTCTAATCGTGCGATTTTAAATAAAATATTTTTTTGGTTTCGGTTTTCCTGATTTTTATTTCCATATTACATGCTTCCTAATTTGTTTTCCTAATTTTTATTTCAAGATTTTGCTATTCTTAGTATTATTTTTCGACATTCGTACAAAAAATCCATTTTAATTGGCTAATCAGATCACTTAACTCTCATTCTTTTGCCAGACAATGTTAAGGCGATTTGTCCTTTTCTGGAGCGTATTCCAGTTGCTCTGCACGAGGAGTTTCTCGATGATTTCATCGACGTCGTAATCTCCATGAACCTCCAAGAGGACCAACAGTGCGATGTCGATAAGGATCAGGTGGAGAAACGATTCAAGTCGCCCTATAAACTGCTGGTTGCCTATGCCCGTAAGTCATCCGACTTGTTGGACAATGTACTCAGCGATATGTCCAGTGCAAAGAGTTTCAAAGGTGTTACCTAGTCTGAATTAAAACTCAAACTTTGTATCATTTATTGAAATATTATATAGATAAATCCAGGGGGAAAAAATAGCAAATATATTTTTATATTTAGAATTAATAATGTTAAAGGTCGTTCTAACAATTGACTAAAAGATTGGTTGATTTGTAAAGCAAGAAATGATTAAAGGGGACTTCAATTATTTTTGTTAGAAATAAAAAAAAAATAAATTGTAGAATTAAATTTTAAGAAATCAACTTAAGGGTGGAAAAATATAAAGCATAAATTCAACTATAAATTAAATCAGAATATATAAACTATGAAATTTAAAAAAAAATACAATAAATTATTAGAAAAATAACTAAAAAGTAATAGCACATTTTTTAATTATATCATAAACTAGATTTCATTTCGTTATTTCAAATATTAATGATATGAGATTTCCTTATTTTTTTCCCCCAAAATTCATGCCTTCTGGATTTCCTTTCCTAAATTTTGTTTACAAATTTAAATATTATGGACATTATCAGAGGGAATCGAATAAATGATTCAAATTGCAACTGTTAAGAATTTACTGCTGCTGCAGTTGACAGTATTTATCTGCGTTTGACAGAACTAATTATTGACTAGAATTCATGAAGCCGAGACTTCCAGTCGATGTTATGAGTTCTCAATAAAGTGGCAATAGAAACGAGACAAAAAAGTTTGTGCTGCCAAAAGGGTTGCAAATTCTGTTACTTTTGCATATTATATAATATTGGAGTTAGCAGTTATAATTATGCGCTACCTGACTCTGAAACCCGTTAACAATTTTAATTGTTTTTCCGGCCAAAAATGTACGTATGCAAAAGCGTTGTCGGCGGAATTTTCGAATGAGTTATTAACGCGACGACGATGGCAAAATGTTGATCCACCAAATGCGCATCATGTCATTCATCATGAAAAGGGCAAAGGCGTGAGTGGCAACAACAACACACGCACACACACACACACACACACACACACACACACATTTCGATTTTAGAGTTGAAGGCAATGCTTAACAGATTTATACAACTTTGGTTCATCACTGCGGTGGTGGTTGGTTGTTGGGGGTAAGGAGTAGTAAATGTTTGTCTTAATCTTTGATTTTTGTTGTTCTTACTCTCTGCTGGCAAATGTAAACGACAGGAATTAATTTAGACAAATGATTTCTCAAGTGGAGAGCTTCAGCTTCAGTTTCAGCTTCAGTTTTTCGACGATTTGCCGGCTGTCAGTCAAGTTTCCCCCCCACAACTCACTTTAATTTTTTTGGCTGTGCGTAGGCGTTTGGGCGTGGGCGTGGCATGCGATTTGCCCCCACTCAAAATTGTTTTCGCAAACATAGAATTTTCGTATTGAAATTTGATTTATTTGTTAATTTGTTTGTAATGAATTTTCCGTTTACTTCGCTGCGTGCACAGCTCTGTCGAGCCTCAGGGATTTGATGGAGTTGGGAGTTGGATTTGGACTTGGAGTTGGAGTTGGAGCTGGCAGTTGGGAGTGAAAATAGCGAATAGCGGGATTCTCATAGCTGGGCGTCCTTTAATTGCCCAAACACAGTGCTGGGACTCGGTCTCTGACACTGCGCCTGGCATTTCTGGTTTCTCTTGCATCATTTGCTCGGCTAATTTGTTAGGTTTGAAGATGAATTACTTCCCCTTAACAGCGACATTTTTGTGCTTTGATTTGGAAAGAACAATTGAAAAGTTTGATTTAAAACCCCGTTTCGACTACAATTTGGCCATTTCCGAAGGCGTATCGATAATCTTAAATAAATGTAAATGAAACAAAAAATAATGAAATATCTTAAGATCAATTTAAGTCGTCAAATTAATTTGATAATAAATTTAAAAGTATTTTCAAATGATTTTTAAAAGGAACATTTTAAAAAAAATTTTAAAAGTATGAAGATTAATTAAAGAAATGAAAATGATTTTAAAGCTGATCAAAAACCAATAGAAATGTTTCTAAAAAAAGGAGTGTTATAGTAATTTGATTTTAAAATAAAATTTAATTTAATTTAAAACTGAAACTGATTGAAAAGTTTATTACAACAGAAATTTTCCAAAGTTTGATTTGAAAATCACAACGAGCAAGCTTGATTCAAGCCACATTATCTTCGTCTATACATTGAATCATTGATTTTTCTATTTACATATTTCTGAATTATCTAAAATTATTGTAAATTACACAACATGCAAGAAATATCTTTAGATGCGTTTAAAGATTTGAAAATAAATTTTAAGCTGATCTTATATGTATATATGTAGTATATGTAGTTTGCTTTGAAAATCCTTTTCGTATGTACAGAATAATGCACTATCCAATTGGACATTTTCGAATTTTATTAATACTTTTAAAGTAAATTATTTAATTTAAGGATTTGACAACGAACTGAAAGCTGCAATCGTTTGATTTTAAGCTCCAGTATCTTTCGTGTGTACAGTTTAATGATTTATTTATTTTCCTGAATTATCTAAAATTAATGTAAATTTCACAAAAATTATTAAATATCTATGGATCATATATAAAGATTTGAAAATGAATTACAAATTTAATTCAACTGAAATTTTTCAAAAGAAAGGACTGCTGTTTCATAAGAAAACCTAATGATGTAAGCATGAACAATAAAGTTAGTATCAAATATTATTTTTTTGGAGTTTTATGCTGCGTTCCAGGCAAAACAGAAATGACTGAAATTGTTGGAGTTGGAGTTTGAGTTGGAATTGCTGAGGCGTAGCCGTAAACAAACAACCGGATGATGACGGATCCGATGTGGGTGCCACTGTGTGCATATCTGAGTACGAGTATGAATACGAGTATGAGTACGAGAACGAGTATGTGAATGTGAATGTGAATGCTCTGTGTATGTATGTATGAATGTTTGCATTTGAATTTTGGGGGCGTGTATATGTCAAAGTACAAACAATTATACGAGTATACCAAGAATGAAATAAGCGAGTTCCGTCCGAGGGTTTGTCTGACGTCTAACGTCTGACACATTTGTTGACCTGGTGGTGTTTATTTTGACATTTTGATTGCGTTTCATATGCAAATGGCTATTTGACCAGAGCGTGGTTTTGGTCACAGCCACAGCCCAGAAAGTCTATCTATTAAATGCCCACAAAATGGTTGAGCAATCAATGCCTTTAAATACACACATTAATGCTTGCGCCCATTTTATTAGAATAGAGTCGCCAAATGTTTCCAAGTAACAATAATAATACTTTCATAATTTTCTTTTTATAGAGTTTTATCTATTATTGTGAAATATGCGAAACATGTGAAACATGAACCGGAACTGTTAACCGGTATTAACCGATTGAAATTCACAACTGTAACTGAAACCATAACAGAAACCAAACTTTTTTATTATACTGATACCGAAAAGCCGAGTGTATTTTAATGGACTTAACCGCTTAGCAACCGATTCATGCATATCGGTTGATTTCTGTTTGGTCAAGCATAAAATTTATTTATATTGTTATGGAGTAATCATCGTTTTTTAAACCTTTATTTATATTTCTGCTCTAATTTAATGTGTATGTAATTAAAAAGATATACATTTTTGATATTTTTGAATTTGTGTTTTCGAACTTATTTTTATTTTTTTTAACCGAAATCTCCCAGGAATTTCTAAACCGAAACGTTAATCGTTGGCATAACCGAAACCGTAAATGAAACCGATTTCCGTTTCGGTTTGATTTGATTCCCTGCTAGCGAGTAGCTTTGACCTTTGTCCCTTTATTCCGGTTATACCCAAAATTATTCTCAAAGCACTCAAATATTTACTAGCATGTCTGTCGGGATGGCAGTAAATAAGAATTTTAATAAATTATACTGCGAAATGACAAAAATATTAGCAGCATTTCTGCTTTGCCTCTTCTGGCCATCTTTTCTGTGCGGCTGACGGTCTGCCAGATGATAATAATATTATTATTATTTTTTTTTTGGGGTTATTTAACGCCACGTCCGTTGTGGCCGCACTTATGAATTTTTCAACGAATTTTCCTTTATAAAATGCAAAAAAATGTTTTGGCCCAGCTAATTATGCGCAACGTATAGGGCTCAAACCCACAACGGGGATGGCCAAGTTAATCCTTTTTCATTTTGGCCACTTCATTACGTTTGCTTTGCCCGGCTTTTGGTTTATTTTAATTTCATTTTCTGATTTAACTTTACACCTGCTTACCGAGATGGCAGACCCACGAAAATAAGAGCGGGGAAAATGGGGGAGGAAAACACAAAGAAGGAACAAGGACTGTACGATCACCGTTGCACTTCAAATAAAAATCCGAATTCTAGCCGAGGCACTTAAGTGCTTTTTACTCCTTTTTATGTTTTGGAGGTGTGAGTATATATTTCTTTGGCCTCACAAATAATTTGAAACATTTTTGATGACGTCAACAAGGACAATGCGAGATGGGACCAAAGGGACAAACAGTAGTCGTAGTAATACGAGTCCATGAAGACTTCTTTTGAGGTATGCTGGGTCAACGGGTTACATTTTTGGGTTGAATGTTGAATGTTGGCCCTTTCAATGGCCAACACTTTGCAGCGAAAATCTTCGTGTAATCGGATAAGGTAATTGGAGGCTTTGTCTAGACATTAAGTGTACATAGTAAATTTGTTTTTCAAGTTGTGCCACAACTGTGGGTTGATGTGCAACAACTGTGCACAGTGGGACTATATTTTAATTAATTTAAAGATTTCATACAATTATGAGAATATTTTAAATGTGTAAGATTATGAAATCTTTATTGATGCCAAATTAAAATTATTATAAAATTCGTAAAATATATAAAATAATTAAACATAATTAAATTAAAGTTTTTGTATGCGTCTTTGGATATTTTAAATGCGTAAGTTTATCAAATCTTAATTTATGCTTTATGAAATTATTAAAAAATATACAAAATATTTTTTTAAAATAAAACTAAATTAGTTTTTGAATATTTTCAATGTGTAATTAAAACCCAAAAATTAATAAACTTATGTTTTCCATCTTTTTGACATATGTTGATTTGTTATAATTTTAGTCATAGCCTCAACCATTCCATGCTTGTTTGTTAATAAACCAGGTTTACTATATATAGTAGCTTAGTTTTTCTAGACATTTAACTACTACTAATACTCAACATACATGTCACTTATATTTAATAGCCACAGTGCCTACTACTAGACAGCAGTCACATGTCTTCGATGGCCATAAATAGAGTTTGGGCAGGAACCCTTTTTGCTATTGCAGCTGAAAAGTTTTTGGCAGCATATGTTTGTGTTTGTGTGTGCACACTGTACAGGTGGATGGGACCAGTTTCAACGTTGAGTTGAGGCAACGACAACAACTGTGGCTTTTAATAAATCGATTTAAATTTCTGATCATATTTTCATCCCTAGAGAAATTTAATAGTTTTTTGCAATAACATTTTATGTGGGCATCCCTTGGCTGCGCTTTGAGTCCGCTCGAGTCTGCCCAAAAAACCGTAGGTAGAGCAGCCAACTAAAATAATAATAGCAACAAACTTGCTGCAGCAATAACAACAACTACAACTACAACGACAACTACAACAACAAGCTCATCGTCTATGGTACAAGTCCAAACAAAGAAATTGTAAAGTTTACGGGTCACACAAGGTGCATGCTCCCAGGACTCCAGCAACGAGAACGAGAAGAGCTCGGCGATTCGTCGTCTCTGCAGCTTCCTGTGCATGGCAATAAAATTGCGTTGCCCCTAGAAGTATGCTACAATTTTCGTTGGTAGCTGCAAATAGTTGGCCACGCCCCTCGACCCCACAGAGTTTCATATTCCATGCTGCACACCATACCGCATATCATAATTAATGCAAAGCTGGCAAATGTATGCAACACCTGCGGTTTGTTTAAAACGACCACAAGCGTTCACACAACTCCCACTCCAAGTCTCCATCTCTGTTTTGGTTATTGAAATTATTTGCCAAGTCGCTGACATTTTATGTTTATTTAATTGCAGTCTAAGAGCAGGCAACAATTTAGCAACCAAACATCCGGGCCCAATACTATGCCCCCAACAACTAAATGGCCAACGGCAAATTGCTGGACTGTCTCGTTTTATGACCAGGTCTAATCAAATTCCAATTTTATATCAATTTGGCATTCAATACGCTTCACTTTTCGATTTCAATGTAATGCCGCTGGCACAAAAATTCACATCAATTTTGTGGCATACGAGAATTATTGTGGTCAACTGCACAACTGCTCATATGGTTGGAACACAGAAGTTTGTACTCCTTCTAGTGACGGGAAAATATTTCGAATCATTGATGAATCGATCATTGCAATTGTTAACTATGTACTTCAATTCGATGATTTCTTATTGGCGATGATAATGATTGTGTTAGAAATTTTTAACTAATTTTATTCGATTATTTTTGACAATGACTCTAGTGAAATAAATCAACGCTCATAAAAAACCTTTCCAATTTTCAAGAGGGCAAGCAAGCAAATATATTAATGAATCCTAAAAATTGCATATGGGCTATTACGCAAATTTTTATGTTTAAACTGTTGCAGCTCGCGTTCAGATCGGTGAATTTTTATGTAATTTTCTGGAAAATGCATTTCATTTAGAATGCTATCAAACCTATTTAAAGATAAAAGCCTAACTGTTTTTGGAAAATAATTAGGCTTGCTGAAACTTTGGTTGCGGACGTTACAAAAAATGGAAGTCGATTTGAGGTTAACGTGCATTTGCGCGTATATTAGCGAATTTTGCATTATAAACAAAAAATATCCCAATACAACAAATTAACTGGAATATATGACCATTTCAATTCAGCATCAAAAATACAGATAAGTAGTCTCGTTAATTAAAAATCTTAGTTTTTGTCAGTTGCGGACGTTGAGGACGTTACACTTTTTACACTCACACTTTCTCTCAAATTATTAATATATATTAAATATCTATTCGATACAGTATTTATCTTAAATGAACGAAAATGAAACAAAGTTTAAGATGAGCTAAGCGCTAAACACTCAGACGACCAAAAATATATTCTATAAAACAGAAAACAAATATTTTGAAAAAACATGCAGTTTTTTGACAAAATTAAGTTTTCGCCTTTGGTTTAAAAATTTCCGGAATAGCCCATATTCATAAAAAACTAATGTAATTCATTATTTAAATTAAATTCGAACAGAACCGAAACCGCAACTGAAACCGATATTCGTGTGCGTTTGATGCCCTGATTTGAAAATTTGTTTGCTTAAACGATGAATCGAGTGATCTGTCTGTAACTGATGAATCCAAAATTCAAAGTTGTTATTAAAAATTAAATTTTGAACTTTATGCTTAGTTTATATTTACATCACTAGTTTATCTGAACATTTCTCATTTGAACAACGTTGATGACACAGTTTGCTTTCGTCTTTTGCTTCTTTAGTCTCATCAGCCTGCGGTTTTGTGGTTATAGTGTCTTTATTTTTCAGTTCTTGTAATTATCCAGTTAGTACTCGTATTGTGAATATCCAATTGTTTTTAAGCATGTTTTGAAGCTGCAATCAGCCACTTAATTAATGGTCTCGTCTGTATACTTTGCAAATGAGTTGCTTATTCTACAGAAAAATGCTTGTCAGCAATGAGGGGGGTTTTTAGGATATGTGACATTGAGTTGTTGACTTCGACATGATAATTATAATTACATACGAAACAGCTGACACACACGAGGGCAATTCAATAAGTCAGTTTAAATAGCTATAGAGCTCACGAGAGCTCGTCAATCTTATGCACACTAACATCTCAATAAAAGATACTTTTATCTCTTGTTACCCTTGATGTTTTCTTTGTACAATTATTTTGAAATTGTCAGGGTTGAAAGATGACTTGCTAAAAAACGAGCTAGAAAGTAAAATTGATTTCTGTATAGAAACTTAGCAAATTTAATGTGAATTTAATTAAACAATCCTAGAATATAAAATTAATTTTTATATTGAAATTTATATGGAAATTATATTAAATTTGATGTGAATCTAATTAAAAAATCCTACGAAATAAAAATGATTTCGGCATATTAAAAAAAATTTAATATAAATCTAAATAAAATACAGTTATATGTATGACTATATTAATTAGCACAAAAATCTTAGAAAATTGAACTAGAATTCTGTATAGAAACTTACCAAATTGAATGTGATTTTAGTTAATATTCAGTTTTGTATATTATTATATTCAACAGCACAAAAATTTTAGAAAATAAAATTGATTTATATAAAGACACTGGTTACCAAATGTAATTGATTAATAATTGATTAGCAGAAAAATCCTAAAAAATAGCATTCATTACTTAAATTTAATATGCATCTAATTAAAACACAGTTTTGTATATATTTTTATACACTCGTAATGCATAATATATAATTATTTTCCATAAAGAAACCTTTTTACTAAATTTAATGTGTGTCTAATTAAAACACAGTTTCGTTCATTATAATATTATATTGATTAGCACAAAAATCCCATGTCCATGTACCATTAAGTACGAATGAGTTTCTGTCTTATGTGAAAGGTAACTTTTTCTGAATGCCACGGATGCTGTAGTTACTTGATAAACTCAATTAGATTCACAACGCGCAAATTGCGCAAGGGTCCAATCTAACTTTGACCATCAGTGTCCTTTGCCAGTGTCAGTATCCTTGTCGGCAAAGGTCAGCAGAAATAATAAATGTTGGGCACATTAAATAAATGATTATTACTCCAGCTCACTCAGAAATAAAAGTACAGCACAAAATTTATTTTATTTGCAAAGGACAAAGTATGTAGACCAAGCAGTCAGTTATCATGGCCAAGACAGTATTTGCGAAATTGCAAATAAAAATTATCAACGTGTTCGCTGCGAGAATACAACTCACTTCATACGTACTTACTCATATGTATTATGACAAAGTTATGATTGCTTCGAACTGGACATAAAAACTGATTGGACCAGTTGATTAGGTTGATTTTCAGTACATGATTTTCGATTTTTATGCGCGAGACAGTCAGTCAGTCACATAAAGAGATATAAATACGGATATATATTTGTGTTTATTGTTCAGCGATTTATGGATCTATATTACACTCGATGCGGCCATAAATAAGTCTAATATATAGAATTTTATTGCAACCCTCGTTTCGTTTCCTTTCGTTTCGTTCGCTGCGAAACCATAATTAAAATAATAATTTTCACGAAAAACTTAAGACCTTGTAATTATAATTGTCAGTTTTGTAGCCCAGCGCGCGATTCAACCCCAGCACAAGGGCAAAGCCAGCGGGTTGGCGGGGGGTAAGCTGTAGGGGATGAGGTGGCATGGTAGGAGAGAGGGGGGAGGGACGGGGCTCTCTCTCATTAAACATAATTTTTGTGTAAACAAAAGCAAGCGTAACTTGAGAACAAAATCGATGCGACGTCTGCCAAATGCGGATGGTGAGGGAAATAATTATGTGAAGCGTTGTTGCTATTACGCCTTCAAATAGCTCCAATAAGGACCACAGCTTCAGTGGAAACATAAGCCCGAAGACAGCGAGTGGCATTCCTGTTTGATTTTCCTTTCCTTTTCTTTTCTTTTGCCACAATGAGAAATAGTTTCTTGAATAATTTCTATGTTTATTACACGATTGACGACACTACATACTTACTAACAGACTTAGATACCTTGGAATAACAAGCACATATCTTAGAAAATTTGATAGAGTGTGTGGATACATAAATTTCAAATGCACTTAGACTGCTCTCAATATCCTTTGTACTAAGGGTCTCATAACCAATCTGTTGTCAATTAAGTGCATGATTGAAAATAAAATACTTTACATTTTTTACTGAAAGTTTTGGAATATTATAAAAATATATAAATTTTGAATTGTTTTTATTTTTCTTAAATAATTTTTATGTTTATTATTTGTTTGTTTAGTAACTACTACTAGCTTAGATACTTAGAAAACTTAAAATTTGAAGCCCATATCCTATATCCAAATTTTAAATTAAACCAAATTAAATCGAAATTCCTTATAACTATAGTCAAATAAGTGCAGGATTGAAAAATATAAGCTCATATTCTAACTGAAATTATTTGTCAAAAAAATATTTATAAATAAAAATGTACATTCATGTGTAATTACAGAAATGCCTTATTTGGTTTGTACTTCAATGAAAAATGCTTAAGCTATGGAAGGAATGTGATTAGAGGAGAAATTGATAAACAAAAAAAAAAAAACAAAAAAAGCTATTAGCTTATAGATCTAAAAAGGAAAAAAATATTTCCAAATCATTGATTGCCACATTTCTTGGGGCTCTCTCTTGTTTGCATATCCTTGTACAAAAAATGGACAGCAAAATATTTAAGCGTTCTATATGTGTGTGAGTGTGTGAGCGTGTGCGTGTGTATGTGTGTACGTGTGTGTGTGGCATGCGACGCACTCATCTCGTAGTCTATGAAATAATGAACGCATGAATGATTGCCGCACAAAAGCATTGCATACTCGTTGGCTGTTTGAATTGCCGTTTTGTTATTTTTCTATACTCTATACTCAACACCCTAGGGCTTACCAAAGCATTTCTAAAGTTCATAAGACTAAAAAATATTTATAAATTTCATCTAAATGTATTTTAAAATAATTTCTCTGCATTTATAAATATATTTTGTACACATGTTCAACTCTTATTATTTAGAATTAGTGTAAAGGGTATCTAAGCGTCGAGTGCTTTCAATTGAAGCATTCGCACTTGTTTTTTGTTGGTGTGCTACATGCTTTTGCTGCTGTTCTTTTATGAAAAAATACCAAAATCGGTTAATGTTTATTGAAAAAGCATAAAATTCGTTCTACCAGAATGGAAAATATGCTTTTGATACAATTATTGTGCCTATCTGCAGCCGCCGGCAAACCTTGGAGTAAACTGAACTCACCCCGGATCCCCGAGCCACAGAAAAACCAAACCAAATCCACCCCCAAACCCTCTTAGTGCCCTCTTCCTTGCATTGGCTTTTTTAAATTTTTGTTTTCTTTTGCTTTTGAGTTCATTTTGTGTGTGTTCTTCTGCAAATTTTTGCCTACCCTGTATTCAGAAGATGGGTTGAAAGGGTATAGTAAAGTTTGGCGAGTCGCATACAACAGAAACTTTAAAAACTGGTTGTAAAAATAAATCGAATAATCGACAACTCGAATTTCGAAGAAGCGATTTTTAAATACTATAACTTTATCATTTTTAAACGATATATCGGACAATTAGTTTTTTGACTTAACGATTTTAACATTTCGCTTTAAAACTTGATCCACAATTTAGACTTACATCACTATAAAAAACGATAAAGTTATATACCTAATCGTAATTACGAAAATCAAATTAATATGTAGAACAATCTAATCTAAAAATCTTCAAAAAGTTTCCAGCTAAGGTATCGCATAGTCGAGCATTCTTTTTCTATTTTTTTGCTTTGCTAACGGCATTCATACCCCTGACTAAAGCAGTTATATGGGTCGCTGGCTGCTTGATAACAATTGTTGTAAGCCAGAAAAAAAATAGGGTATCAAGCGGAAATCAATTTCAATGGGGTGGAACCATAAGGAATAGGAATAGACGAAAATATGATAGTTTTACTTTTATTACTTGCATATTTGTCATGGCTCATCTTCAATATCTGACTTCCGACTATTTTCCATTTAAAAAAATCCTTTGGAATATAACTTGACTTACAAGAGTTTCCATAAATTTGTCAGGAAATTCCTATCGCTGCACTCCTTAAAAATAATTTCAGGTGCTTTTTTCTTGTTGCTCAAAATCAATTAAAACTAATGCAATGGACCTTGGTCCTTAATAATTGAACATTGAAGTAAATGGGTATAGTAAGAGATTCAAAATGAGTCTCTACAGGTGTTGTTTTGCCCCGAATAAAAGCTCCCAAGATGTTTCAGTACTTTCCAAAGTATTACCCCAAACAAACATTACTTTTTTTTCTAAAAATTTGCGCCAGTTTCGAATAAAATGCACCTGCGGGGCCAGAAACGGCACAGAAATCAAGAAAAACACGCAAAACAATTATTCTTAAGATATCTCTGCGGCAACATTAAAAGCCAATTTCAGTTGATGACAATACGCGTAGAAACAAAGCGCAACAGTATCACCTGCCCTCGGGTCAAAATCTTAGGTCGGTTGACATAAAAAATGCAAAGAATCAGCAAGGCAAACAAAAAGCGCTGCCAACACAAAACCACCAAAACCAAAAAAAAAAAAAAACGAAAAGAAAAGCAAGTCTGCCAGACGTTTGACCTTTTTAGGCATCGACATGAAAAATAATGTCACCCCCAAAAATTTTAATGTTTTTCCCCCGTTGGCGTCCCGCGACTTTGGTGCGTTTAAAAAACGCGTCTTATGCTTTTTTAACGAATTTTTTGTCAGCGCCGTGTTTTATTTTCAAAGAAAGTTGGCGGACATGTCTCAAATTATGCTTCAATTAGGGTCTGATAGCTATGACATTTAGTTTGCTTCGATTTTTTAGAAAACGCTGAAGAAATGCAGCTACAATTTTTTTATTATGTTATTTATGATTATATGATTAGAGAACTTTGGTAAAACAAGCAAAGTTTATAATATTTTCGCGAATTATACAAGACTTAAACTGAAAAACACTTAGTTATAGTGCTCTTCTCCCAGTTAGTTTTTATCATTTTTATTTTTATAATAAAATATATTTTAATTTATTATAATATCTTTTTTTTGATTTTTTGGTATGGTTGGATAACAAACATACTTAATAATAACGTTAGTTATTATAAGTAATTTTAATACTATCATAAATCATACAGAAGAAAATACTTGAGTTAATTAAATTTTTATTTTAATAATAATATTAAAATTTTAATTAAAACAAATTTTATATTTTCTTCTTTATAGAGCATAAAATCATCGGTGATTTTATGATGAAAACTTTGTTTTGCTATTTTTTTGGTTGTTCGTATTGTAGTGTACTCATCTAGCCCGAAAGCCCTGTGTCTAATGGGTGGGCTTTTTAGCCAAAACTTGGCCTAAGGGCAGTACGACGGCAGTACCCCGACTACACTTGGCGTGTACGTATAATTGTCACCATGGGTGTTGCTGATAGCGGCTGCAGGCCATGTTGAATTGCCAAAATCGTTTAAGCCCAAATTGCGCCAATTAATAATGAGCAAATCGACAACGATGCTTTCTGCAATTGCTTTTTAAAACAGATGCCAACAACTCGATTAGCAGTTGACACAAAAAAAATATACCGAAAAATATACCAAACACGAACTCAAAACCAATTTATATGCAAATATCGCGGTCGACATCGACAGCGACTGCGACTGCGACGGCGACGGCGACTGCGACGCTCAAAAGATGTCGACCGACGTGCGCATCAAGTCAATTGATGAATTTCATTGCATTTATTTGGTCATGAGACCATGAAATATGCTCTGCCCTTCCCCCCACTCTCCCCTTTAACCCTTAGGTGACCAAAAGCGTCTAATGGCCAGCACTTTTGAATTATGCATTAAATGTGAAAATTAGTTGCGCAAGCTGCAAAATAAAACTTTTGAGCGGCATTTGAATATCAAAGCGTCTTTTTATCCAGGTTTCCGCATGTAAAGAGTTTAAATTCATTTGAAATTTAAGTGTATTTTGTGATAGCAGAAAAAACATGCAAAGTTAGGAGAAGTGGGTAATTATAGATAACAATTTAAAAATTCAAATTTACCTTTGACTAAGAAGCTTCATTTGAATGACTGAAATTATAAATTTAAGTCGAATAGATAAATTAAATTGCGTTTCTTCGGGATTTTTTCCAAACGAATGTTGAGGCAATCTATATAAGTATATTATACCAGTTACTTAAATAAATGAGCAAAAATGTATTTAACAGGGACAAGGAAGAATCTCCGACTCTATAAACCAACACGCAGATGAAGTTTGCTTAAAATTGTTCCGCCTACGTAAATCGCAAAAAGGCACTATTACTATTATATATTACGTATTTTTTGGTAATTAACGTTGTCTATTATTATAAGCTATCATACAACTATATCTCAACAAGATCTACCAAACAGAACGGTAGTAAAGCTGATTTAAATTTCATGCAATGTAAATGCCTAAAAGTGTGCAATAAAAAATATTTTATATTTATTTAAATACGTAGTGTGTATCCTATAGTCCCCAATAATAGCTTCAATATATTATAAACATATTTTTAGCTTTGATTTTTATAAAAATAAATTGTTGAGTCAGCTTTTACAGCTTCTCAGAAAGTGAATAAATGAATGTAATGAAATGAGTAATCTAATGGAGATGATATAATAAAAATTATATACTCGTATGTATATAAGTATATTTTTAATTACTTTGCTTATTTATTAATTGAGATGAAGATATTCCTAGATGTTCTGTATGTGTAAATGTATGTCAAATATGAATAATAGTATTTGATATAAAAGTTTATATACAACTGCAAACAAGCAAATCCCTGTAAAAACTTTCAATTCTATATTTTACTGTTTTCTAATCCCATAGGAGTAAATTTATCCATAAAATTATGAGTAAAATAAACGCCACAGTTTTTCTATGAATAAATATCCACACTCTCGCATCCAACCCCTATGATTCCCGCACTTCAAGGGGTTATTATTTGGTATTTCAAATGCATGTGTGAATGGGCGTATGCATGTTAAGGTTAAGTTTTGTGGGGTAATTATAAACATAAATACGTTTGCCCATTTGGACTGAATAAATCACAAATTTGATGAATACTAAATAAAAGTTCCTTGCTAAGGACAGAATTTGGGCATTTGAGTCCTTCTGCCTTGGCAATTAAACGGAAATCTTCTCAGCAAATCCCATCGCCTAAAATGAGTGAAAGTAACAAAACCCGAAAAACCGGTTTTTCATTAAGATTAAATGAGCGAAGCGCACACGTATGGATTTAAATTTAAATTTAAATGAAAATGAACATCCCGAACCAGAAAGGAGCACGAATGTTTCCCAGCTATTTCATTAGGTTCATTATTTTTTGTGAAAAATGTGTTAAATTATTAATTTATAATTAAATCGATAATATGTGTGCATTAATTATTAATTCATGTATTTTCAAAGAGATTATATGTGTTTTTGACTTAGTTAAGATTTAAAATACTCTTATTTATACGTATATTATAGATATTTTCACTGTTTTTCTGATTCTTTAAGCAAGAAAAGTTTTAAATTATTTATTGAAAAGTCGTAAGTACTTACCTTCCTTTAATTAACCAGACTTAATTCGCTGCTTCATTGTCTGTGCATACCATGAAATATTTTGCACAAATCCGTTTTAAACATCAAAGAGCAATAATTTGCATTAAACAGGAGTTCTTGACAATGCTAATCGCAGAGATTTCTCCCCATTTTATGTCTTCATCAGTGGCTGATTTTCAAATAGTAGTATTTTGGGTAAATATTTATACTTCTTTTGTCAGCAGTTTTTTCAATAACGTTTAATACCTATGCACATATATCATGGCAACAACAATGGATTTGGAATGAACCAAATTGGTATATATTTGATGGCTTATGCGGGGGAGGTGATGCAGTCAGATTATAGGCAAAAAATTGTATAAAAAATTGTAGCACACACACACTCATATCATATTATGTGTCTATATATGTTATATACAATATAACCGCCCTTGTCTGTAATGAATAACCTCGGCTGGCATTTACTTGGGCAATGAGACCGCACTTATCTGCGATTATGACTTTTTAAAATTACACTTTTCAGCACACATACTCAACAGAAGATACGAGTAGAAGTGAATAGAATCCTCCCAACCGAAACCCAAAGCAAATTTATTGATGCAAAAAAAAACAGGAAAAAAAGTGCAAAGAATTTGCCATATCCCATATCCCATATCCATATCGGCATATTCACACATGTCATATGGATGCTACCTCAATTTAAAACAGGAAATGCCTCTTGAAGTGATGCGCTTATTGGTTTGGGGGTTGACTTTGATTTACTTTTATTGACAGATTAAGTACGTCAAAAGGTAACGCTTACCCCACGATTACATTCGGCAACCCTCGCCGATGAGTTTTCTGAATTATTGAAATTTTAACTGATACAAGAAGACAAGAACTTCGAACTTGTAGATACCCTAAGTCCTGCTTTCCTGTAGACACGAATAGAATGGTTTATTAATAAAGTTTATAGTTGAGTTTTTTGAGAACTCAAAGAAATAATTTTCTCTGTTCCTCAATTTTGTTGTTCTATTACTTAATGATACCCTTTAGCAAAAAATTATAGATACAGGGTATTAAATTCATGTGTGAATACATTTCAGTCTATGAAGCATATTCTATCAATTTTTATGGCACAGTCAAAAAGTCACATTTAATATTTATCTTTTGGTTATAAAACTGTGCATTGGGTTGTTAAAATTTATTCACAACTGCAGCCATAAGTTCATGGATTATAAAGTGTGAGTGTGCGTTAAGATTAATACCATACATATGTCTGATGTCAGGCATTAATAGTAGGTATTAAGTAATAAGTACATATATTTTTTGTCACCTGAGATGATATTATACTTTTTTACTGTGCACTCTAAGACAAATAGCTCTATAATTCCTATATTTATCCAACGATTATTATGAAATTTTCAGAATCTGATCTTTATAACTTAAGGTTGCAGAATTAAATGCCATCATTTTTATAGTAATTCCAAAAAGTACACATGTAATTAAATAAAATTTAACTTGACGTGTGAAATGGTTTAACGACACTTAAAAGCATAAATGTAATGTATCTCTAAGTCTTAGACATTGTGGCATTGTTTCTTGTTTTTAATTAATTTCTGCCCCATATAATTCACACAATAAAAACGAAGAACATAGAAAAATCTTCACCAAGAAAAGTTTTCTTCTCCTTGCGGCGTGGCGAAAAATAATAATAAAAAAAAAACAACAGAAATGCAATAAATTTTCTACGAAATATAATTACTTCATGGCAATGGCATTGTCCTTATTGTTTCGGTGCGTACGATTGTACGGTGAAGCTGCTCTTGTAATTGCCCCATTTTGCACCTTGGGCGCACAAGTCTCGAGACTTGAGTGAGAAAAGTCCCATAAATAAAAATTAATTTTTAGCAGTAACAGCAACAATAACTAGACAATTACACACCACATACAAAATAAGCTAAAGCGTATCCGGGACTGTCTCCGTCTCTATGTCTCTCTGTCTATATGCTATGTATATTCACAGGACTAACAAGGACACCACACCGACAAATTGCGGGTCGTCGTTTGTCAAGTAGAAAATTGAAATTAAACCAAAACAAGTGAGAGTGCTATAGATGAGGGGGGGTTCGACTACGATATACCCCGTACTCAACCTCATGCACTCTTAGAAACTCTCGTTTTTTATTGTATTCGTGATATTGCGAATTCTTTTTTCTAATTTTTTATCATCTATTTTTATAAGCTATCATCCTACTAAGTACGCAACAAGTTCGGACAACAAAAATGGTGGTAATGGCTAATTTCAGTTTTTAAGAAATGGAACTACCTAAGAGTATGCAATAAAAATATGTGATATATATATATAAATAGGTAACGGGTATCTTATGGTCCGGAGCTCGACTAAAGCCTTTCCCACTTGTTTATTATCACAAACTTATAATACCCTAGTATCCCTGAGTACGGGGCATATATGTAAGTAAAAAATGCCTAAAATGTTAACAACCTCTTGTGGTGTCTCTGACAGGGTGGATGGAGTACGGAGGTGTGGGGAATGACGCTTTGGGAAATTGTCGCGTTTTTAGCGATAAATCACGCAGGTGTCGTCGACGCTTCGCTGTTAAGTTTTCATTCTGTTCTTTCAGTCTTTTTGTTTTTCGGCTGCGGTTGTATTTAAAATGCAGCAAGTTGCGAACCTATTACATTTTGCCTTCAACAACCTTAGCCTTTGCCTTCGCCATTTCAATATTTCATGTGAAATGCGAAAGTAATTAAATTTAAGAGAAGGTAACATATCCACTGTGTAAAAATGCCATAATTATATGCGACTACATCTTCTCGTGAGCCCTCCAACATTTCGACCCTGCCACCTGATGACAACCTGTGGTGCGCACACACGCCAGCCATCATAACCTTTTACAGCCGGGCCAACAACGTCGTCGTCTTCTTCTTAAAATCACCATATTTTTGCTTGTCAGATTCTTCGACGTTGTAGAAACGTTTTATGAGCCCAAATGGGTATATTAGACATTTACCAGATTGAAATACGAGTACAGCATGAGAAACTAAATAAGGAATATGTACAGAATGAAATAACAGACCTTTCAGTTCGAAAGTTATGTCTAAATGTCTAAATTCTATTTATAATACTTGTAGTATTACCACTTATTGTTACTACTAATACTTTTCTTTCTGATTGGGTTTTTCTGGGGTTTCCCCAATATTTGCAACAAATGTAAAATAATTTTAAAATTGTTTTAATACCCCCCGATTCTTTATTTTTAATTTAACTTTTGTTATCCTTTCAATTAAAATTTAAAAATCTGGAAAAGGAATACTAAATAATTTATTTAGTTTTTATATTAATTATTTTTACTTTTGGTCAATTGTACTAAGATGACGTTAAAAGAGTAAATAAATAAATAAATTTAAGATGTGAATTGAATTCAAAATAAAATCAAAATGTAAATATCGACAGCAAAAGAATCGAGTAGTCGATCATTCGGCAATTAAACCGATACAACTAGTAAAATTGATATTACGCATGGAAATTGGTATAGTTTTGACAAAGTTATAAAACTTCGCGGTGTTAAAACTGGTCAAGGAGTCAGTATAGACTGTTTCGGAAAAATTAAACAAAAAAAAGAAAAAGATTTTGATACAGAATTATACTTGAGTTCCGACAATAATGAAATTAACATTCCGAAAGAAAATCAAGAAAAATTAGTGATGTAAGACCAAATTGTAAACTGTGTTTAATAAAAATCAATTTAGCAAATCGATTTAATAATTGTGATAATTAAGTTGCCGATCATTCAATATATTTTTGCAACTTTAGTTTGAACTAAGAAAAATATTTTAAAATATGATTCAAAATAAATGTGTAAATACTCGGACTACTTGTGACAAATTTATGACTATTTTTATCATCAAATAAATTTAAATAATATTTTTAGCTTTTTTATGCGAGGTATTTGAACAACAGAAACTCAAGTAATTCATGTCTTGACAACAATTGCGCGGTGCTTTTCATGTCTGTGAAACCAGAAACCCAACCACCCGGTTATGTGCTCAAGGTGAAAAGGGAGTGTTGTGGAAACTCTGCCGTATGCGGGCGTCTTAATCCTTTTTCCATTATTATTTTCATAATTCTTATTTACATGACGCCAGGCGTCTTCGTCCTCGTCCCCGTCCTCGTCCCCGTCCTCGTCTGCGTCTTCGTCTTTTGCTCACACTCAACTCTGCTGTGATTTTTGTCTATTATTGTTGCGGCTCTAAGCTACCGCCATGGGGAGCGGCTGTCTCTTTCGTTTTGCTCTTTTTTAATGTTTGGCGAAAAATTATTTTCTTATAACTTAGTTATTCACTGATTACGTGCCGTTGCCAGCGCTTTTTTGGCTGTCGCGGTTCCTTTGCGAACCCCTTTTTTTGGTACTTACAAATTTATTACTCATACGCCTATTGGCGGGCCAAACTCGGTCCTGGATGATAGAAGGGAGCTAAGTAGTCACATTTTTCCAAGCAGATAGGAGGTTTCCTTCATTGAAGCTCATCTCCATTATTGTAATAGGTATATATTAAGTATTAAGTAAAAGGTATATATTAAGTAGAATACATTTAAAAAGTAATTAATAATTTAAGTTTACTTAAAATTTGATAGTCTTGCACTTTTTTTTTAATTTTGTGTTTTCGTGCAATTTTCAACAAGTTCACTTTATAGTCAGTGCACACTTGGAACATGAGAATGTACCTACACTCAACTCTAAAGTTCTGTTCGCTCCTTTGTATCAGTGCAGAGATAGAGATAGAGACGGAGGGAGAGAGCTCAATATTATGCTTTCATTTCTGTTTGCCAAGTGTTTGCATAAAGCGCGCGGTCGCTGACCAACAACAGACTCGATGTGGACATCAAATTGTGTAACTGCCACTCCGAATAGGAGTCCTGGCATCGGCATCGGCATTGGCATCGATAATGTGGCCTGTCGCATGTTTAACCGTCGTCCTCGATGATGATGCTGATGATGACACTCATAACAATTGCCCCGGCCATTTTAGCTGAACAAACTTTGATACACACAGGACAGAGAGAGAGGGAGAGAGGGCGAGGGAGGGAGATGGGTATACACTCGTTTGCACGAATACCAAAGGCCGAAGGCAAATGGCGAAATGCAAACCAAACCAAACCAAACCAAACCATTCACAAAGTCAAATGAAAGCAACCATGTTAGCGGCAGTTCCAACAATGCAATACAACAACAATGCGGTGGCTGCTATCACAACAACAGTGAGTTGTATCCCAAAAGAGAGGGAGACAGAGAGAGAGAGAGAGAGAGAGAGGAACCAGACTGGGAATAGGACTCTATCGGGCCATATGCATCTTTATAGCCATTTGGCAGTTGGCACTCGAATGCAATTTCAGTAATTAAAATAAACATTGCAACAACGAAGCCAGTGATGATGGTCGATGGCCAATGGTCGATGAAGGACACACACTCGCACTCAGCTGTAACATTGTCATAATTATCATACTCTCATCATTTCATTATCACCCACACAAAGTGTTCATTCCCCACTTGCTGACCATATCATATTCTATTCCATGCATTTGCATGCATTTCGACGTCAACTTGTTTTGTCAAAATCAACAAGATATCATACTCCATATTAATGCATCGACAAACTTTTACTCTACCCTATCACTTAAATTAAATTGTTAATTAAAGAGTAAATAAAAGAATTGTTATATAATATATTTAAGTATTTATATTGTAATATAAAGATTTAAAAAGCTGATTTAAATGGTGGTCATATTAATGGAATTCTAAGTATTAGTTCCTTAAGGATATGTAATGAAAGATATTTTCAATTTACGCAATTCATCAATTGGATCGAAAGATATTTTTGTTTAATTTTTTATTGTATATTTTAAACTAAGTCTTATTTTTTTAAATTAAAAATGATATATAAGTTTTATTGTTGGCAATTTTTAAATAAATATGATAAATATGTTTGAAAAGATTTCACGGCTATTTGATAAAAATTTGTTTTTGTAACTCTACATTGAATAGAAATAATTGTGAATTAAATTTAAAAATTTTATTTAATATTTCGAATAGAAATTTCCAACATTTGAGGGCATTTGTCACCTGTTCAGTCTAATAGACCTTTCTAGCTGAGGTGCCTTAAAATTGCATGGCATTTAACCGTAACCGAAATTCCCCCAAATCCCAAAAGTATGCAACGGCTTTTGTAACGGGGGCTGGCCGAGAATTGATTTAATTAAATGCAATTTTAAATGCGTTTCGGTCATTTGAGTGCGCAATTTTGCTGCTTCTGCTTCTGTTTCAGTTTCAGTTTGTGGTTGTTTTCGCTTCCTTGGAAGGCTGAGGGCATTGCCACTTGGTTTGTTTTTATGTTTGTTTTATTGTCGATGCGTCGCTTTATGCTTATTTATGATTTAATTAAGTGTACAACGGCCACAATATCAACCTGCAACAGAGACAACATAATGTGTAATGGACTGAGCTCAACTGAATGTTGTGCTCTCTGACCGCAGCATCTGGTGGCATCCATCGATGGGTGATAATAAGTGTTTGTTTTGATTTCGAGACGTTCCTCAGCAACAACAACAACAACATCATCATGAGCAACTTGTACTCAAATGCAAAGAATTCATCCACAACTTTAAAGCGCATTTTTAATTAAAAAAATAGATTTTTATAATTAACTTGGACTTTTCCTGATTTTTTATTTTATATATTTGCAGAGGAAATAATTATTATAACAAATTAAAACTCATTACACTGGGCATTTTAGTATAGAAAATTATGGGAATAACTGATGTATATCTCTTAAAACAGAGGGATCCCAACAAACAAGCCTTCACTCCACCTTGACGTTGTTTTCGTCTATTGAATAATTGAATTCTTCTGCTTGATGAAACACAAAACGCAAATACATAACCGAATGAGTTGATTAATCAATTTGCATTTCATACACATGTGCAGCACAATATGTATGAAGAAGATATCAGTATAATAGAAATGTACTTTATGTTGGGTATTAAAAGTACATTTAGTGCAATATTTCTATCAATAATAATGAGAGTAGACAGCAAATTCTAATTAATCGAATTATTTTATGTTGGTGTAAAATCTGTACTTGGTAAAAAATTAAATTAATTTTTATAAAAAAAAAATAAAAAAAAATTAAAGTAATTTTTATATTTGGAATAATTGTTAATTTGAAAAATTTTTTTTTAGTGTTTTGTTTTTTTTTTTATTTTGGGGGGTGGGGGGAGTATGAAAAATAAAAAAAAAAAAATATACATATGTACACTCAGAAAAATGCATATTAACTGGCTTGGCAAAGCGCATTTTTGAATTAATCCCGCAGTATATTTACGTTAAAAATTCATACAAAAAGTTTCCAATTTGTAAACAATTTCAAGTATTCTTTAATTTAGCGGTGGGCACGCAATGGCTCCGGGAGCCAGCGGCTGCTAACGAATTTAGATTTCGTGCCCACCGCTGCTTCAATTTATAAGATGTACAAACGTAACACACACAAGATTCCACATAGTTATCCATTAAACCAGTCTCGACATCAATTCGGTGTCGCAGTTGTGCTTTTGGCACTTAATTCATTTGTGAATGAGACAAGCGGCTCAAACGACGCTAAGCCATGGAGCTTATGGCCACGAGAGCTGAGACTGTGAAGTGGAGAGGAGAGGAGAGGAGTGTAATGAGAATTGGAGAGCTGTAGTCGCACTTGGAGTTGACAACATTGCTGTCAACGTTCAACTTTATGTTGATTACCTTTTTTGATTATGTCGCAGTGTGTGTGAGCGTGAGCACGGCACACGGCAAAAAGCTGGCAAAAACAATAAACATAAACCAAGAAGACGACAAGGACAAGGACGAGGAAAAGGACGAGAAACGAGAAGCGAGAAAAGCATGAAATATGATTGAAGTCGAAATAAAAGTGAGCAACGGAGCAACAACCACTTCACGGACCCCATGTGTCTGAGTTCTTGATGTGACGGAGGCAGCTGCTGGCTGCTGAGACTGTGGAGGCCACTGGGGACACAACTCAGTGTCGAGTTGAAAAGGTGCACCTCACACAGGACATAATCACTTTTGCCAGCAATAAAATTAAATCCACGGAATATGCTGAAACACACGAAACCAGAGCAACGACTGGCATTTGTCAGTTGCCTCTTTCTGAATGCGAAATATTCTAATTGCAATAAAATGCGACATTGTCTGGAAAATGGTTCCAAGTTGCGCACTTAAAAACGGCACGAGTCTCCCAGTTGCGAAGACTTTCTAATAATCATCGAATAAATTATGCAAAAATCATTACCATTGTTGTAAGTGGCTTGTCGACAGTGGCATGTGTCTTGATTCTCATTCCCATTTTTGACTCGGATCGCATTACATTGCCTTTGTTGAGCTGATGGGGTGTAGAAAGCTAACATCAAATTGGCAACACTTCAATTTTTAATAAGCTTGTCTGCCTTTCAACATTTTGTAGTGGCGAGTTACTAAATATTTATACGTAAACAGAGGAAACCAAAATGGTTATCAAGCAATTTGACAGAAATTACAGGGTATTACTTGTTTATCACATTCGATTCGTTGAGACCAGCGATGTATACGCCGATCTCGAGAGAGAGAGTTTACAACAATAAAAAATTTGGCTCGCGCTGACGGCGACTTTTTTATTTATCGCTGGCACGTTTGGCGGCATTTGTAGTAAATGTCGTCGTAATACACCCGATTAAACCTGTCAAGCCCACCGCTGGTTTAGACAATATTATTTGGTTTAAAGCTCTCAAAAATATTTATAACAGAATACACTTTAATTTTTTTTATTTTTGTTAAAAGAATTCCACTCAACTTACATATTCATATTTAATCAAGTGGGAAAGGCTATAGTCGAGCGCCCGACTCTAGGATACCCGTTACTTATTTTAATGAATTTTTTAATATTTTTTATTGCATGCTTTTAGGCACTTATATTTTTTAAAAACTTTAATTAGCCATTACCACCTTTCTGTTTGTCCGCTTTTGCTACGATTTAGTAGGATGATAGGTAATAATAGTAGTTAACGATAATTAGTAAAAAAATCGTAATATCTTGAAAACTGTGCGTGTGGTGGTTTTTTGCGATTTACGGAGGCGAAAAGGGGCGTGGCAAAAATTTGAAACAAACTTGACCTGCGTGGGGTCTATAGAAGTCTGTGTGCCAAATTTGGTTGTTCTAGCTCTTATAGTCTCTGAGATCTAGGAGCTCACACAGACGGACAGACGGACAGTCGGACAGACGGACAGACGGACAGACGGACATGGCTATATCGACTCGGCTGTTGATGCTGATCAAGAATATATATACTTTATAGGGTCGGAGATGCTTCTTTCTCCCTGTTATATACATTGCAACGAATACAATATCCCCTTTTTGTTATTTTTATAAGAAACGGGTATAAATATACACTCAAAGCTTTTTATTTTTCGTTTTAAAAAGCTTATAAAGTTAGCTTAACATCATTTTGACAAGAATCGTTGGGCAATCAAATTAAAATTGCATATAATTGTTCCCCAAAGTGGCATATGGAGGGGTTGTCTGTTTTGAGGGGTGCCTTAATCTGCGCCAACAACTGTTGTACACCAATTTTATTAACTGCAAACCTTATTTGCATGTTCATTTTGCATAATGTGCCAAAAAACCGCGTCAACTTGAAATGAGACACGGAGACGGAGTCGTAGACGGACGTCACCCCCAAGAGTAGAGTTCATTTTTTTTTTTTTTTTGCTTTCCGTTACGCTTTCTTTTGTTCAAATATTTTCTTATGACTTTGCAGCTGAGAATTCGATTTGAATGTATGTCAACCCAAAGACAAACGCCCTCCCCCCTCTGAAGAGTAGAAAACAAATTTCACGCTTAACAACGCGGTTTTCCCGTTTGCCAGTCGTCGATTTGCATACGAAATTCGCAGCGGGAGTAACAAAAATCAGAGAGGACAACCATCCTGAGGGGTTGTTGCAACAATTACAGATGGCAGCCTAAGCGTTTTTTATGCATTTTCCACGTGTCAAATCGCGCGTCAATCAATCGATGTTTATGTAAGCGTCAGTCAACTCCACTTTTGCACTCACTCCCACTTTCACTTCCAATTCCACTTCCACTTCCACTCGCAGCGCGGTATGTTTAATTTGAAAATTCATATTTCGTCGCCCAATAAGTTGGCAAAACATTGACTGACTTTCACGGTGCGCTCGCTCACTTCACATTTATTTGGGTTTTTATTATTATTATTATGCCCTGGCACACGCTCCGCTCCGCTCCGTAAAAAAACCCACCCAAAGCATTCTGACACCGCTCAGATCCTGATCCCTGTTTACGTTTTTGCATGTCCTGTTCGGGCTGGTTTCAATTTTACGCTGATTGGTTTTCAGCAATCGCCTGTGCAAATAAGCTGAGCAAGCGATAAGCCACAGTTCATGGACTCGCTTTGCTATCAAGGGCCATCATACGTATCCGAGTATTATCCGACTACGAATTTAAATAAATACAAGCAAAGTGCTAAATAAAATGCTCAATGTTCAATGTTCAATATAATTCTTATCACTGGCTCTCAAGCTCCAAATCCCAGTGATGGTTGGGGTATTAAAGATATTCACACGGTCTACAGGTTACTATAATACAATACATAACAATGCAGTAGTCAGGTGTATCGACTACACTCACAAAAAAATGACATACCTGACATTTTCTTAAAACATAAAGATTGTTGTGTATTGAACGATTAGTTTTACTTAACAATTTTTAATAAAATTGTAATTTAAATAAGTTTCTATATACTTAACAAAGTATGTTTCAAGATTGAAATAATCTTAAATATAAGAATTTTTTTTATCTATAAATAAGTTTATTTTGAGATTTGTTTAAGATTTTAGTGTATTAAAAGTAGTATGATTAGATTTTTTGCAAATTTAAATTTGAAATCCCGAAACGCATTTAAAGTAAGTATTCCAGGAAAATCTAGCTTTTAAGATTTCCGGATAAGCGAAAAGCCAACTTCAAGATAGATTTTTGCTCTTAGTTTTCCAAATACCGAATTCAGTCAGCTTTTGAGTTGGTTTGAACTCGAATATATATGTAAGTACGAAATAAAAGGTTGAAATATTTGGGCATAATGCGCAGACAAAGGATTTTTTCTATAGATTATTGCTTCTTGAGCCAATAAACAGCTTAAGCAAAAAGAGCTTTTGCAATCTGAGAATATCTTTAATTTTATGCCAGCATCAATTGTAAGTACCATAAAATGTTGAAATATTTCATTCTTTGTATCTCTTCTTTTATTGACTTTGTGGATTTTATTGATAGTAGATCGCTAATAAAAGGATTATAAACGGGTGAAAGCTGAAGAATGTGAAATGAATTTATTGCGGAAAAAATAGGTAAATAATTCCAAATACTTTGTTACACATACTAACGTATACTATTTAATAAATATGTAAATTATTAAAAAAATTATACTTTCATTTAAATAATGATGACATATGTATTGATTTGTTGTATCGCCCTTTTTTCGTATCACTCCGGTCTGTCTATAGTACTGTCATCTGTTCTGCTGGATTACTTATAAATTTGTATATAAAGTTCATAAAACAACGCTAAAGCATAATAAATTATGAGTACAAAAAAGCCATTGCTCGAACAGCTGCGTCCATGAAATCAACATAAAAAGTCATTTATATATTTTTTCCTGATGTTGTTGTTTGTTATTTTTTTATTTATTTATTTTTCTTTTTCTTTTTAAATTCCACAGTTGACGTTGTCGCTGTCGTTGATGTGGTTTCCTTTCTGCTTCACGCCTGTTACTGGAATTCAAATTCCTAATGCTGCAAAGTATGTAAAGTATGTGCCACTGAGTCTGAGTCTGAGTCAAGATACAACTTGTGTTCCTGTATTCATTCATTTATCTAAGCGTTCGTGTCTTTGGCTTATTTCTTTGTTGTTCCGCTTATTAAGCTTATTTTTTACTGTTCGCTTGTTCTTTCGCTGTCTTGTGATTTCTGGCTGGGGTTCTAAATGAAAGGAAAAAGCCAAGGAAAATATATGAAAAATGCGTGCAGAAGGGTGGGTGGTGTTCTGTCATAAAGTATTGTTGTTTTTATTAAAAAACATAATTTCAGCATTTTATCTATCATTTATTATCATTATTTCTGACAATGGATGTTGTCCTTGCTGCACAAACATCTCAGAGTTGAACAAGTAGCAATTGAAGGGAAAGTCATGCATTTATACCTGTTACTAAAGAAAGTATAAATGTATAAAAATATCGGACAGAAGGTAGTGTTCTCGACCCAATAAAGTAAATATTCCTTATAAGCATCATCATCCGAGTCATATTTATTTTAAAAATCGTAGGCTATATATATAGAGCAATCAAAGTTTGCACAGAGTTGCATCCCACGCAGTTAAAGATTGTTTTAAATTTATTCCGCAAATATTCATTACGCACGTTGTTTTTTAAAAGATAGAAATCTCGTCTTGACGATTAACGATATCGTTTATTTTTATCTGTTTTACAACTCAATCGTATCGAGATCGAAAAAATATATCAATATTTATGGCTTTTTCTAGTTTTTAAGGAACTGAAGCGCAATTTTTATAGATTTTATTAGTATTTATTGGTACAATTAATTTAAATCTAAATTTTTTTACATGTATATCATAATCGCTTTCTCTACTTTCCCACTAGTTTTGTCTGGTTTTCGACTACCTTCACAATCTCGTTCTTGCAAAAGAGTAGAAATTCGATATATGCTAGTAGAGTAAATGCAGTAAATACTAAAAAAAAGGATTTTCCGTAGCACACACACACAAAAAAAACGAATCAGGATGTAAATCGCAGATTAAGTTCGCCTACTCTCGTTGCCGTCAATAGAAGGAATCGACTTAATAGACTCTTAGCAGTGTATCCGTATATACACACATACACACATACACATATAGACATATATACAGCACAACCCTTGCCAGCGACATGATAAATGACCGGTGTTATTCAAATTAATTGATCAAATCCGAATGTCAGACTGAAATCTGCGAGAAATTGCCAAATTACGGCATCAAATGAATTAAGTGGCGCACAGCGGCAAACGCGTTTCACATAACACACAGGATATGATATGGAAGGATGAAGGTTGGCTCCCCTCTCCCCCCAATCCCCCCCGAATCCGCTCCTGGAATGGAGCGGCGTGTGGTGATTTTCAACTGAGTTGGGCGAAGGATGCGAAGCAGCTGGAAATTTGCATGTGTCATGAAAGTGTCCGAGTGCGGGTGTTTCAAGTGACACCAAGAGGAGAAGAGAAAAGAGGAGAGGCGAGGAGAAGTAGGGTGAGAGGAGAGTACAATGGGATAAGAACCCTATATTTGGGCATTAACACTAAATATATATATAGAGATATGAAATTTGCCATAAACACTAGTTAGGCTAAAGTATAATTTATACTTATTTTGGTTTGTTATCTTTAGCCACGTTTCTCCTGAACTCTGACAAATTTTTGATTGTGAACTCTAAATAGAATTGCCCAGTAATACATAAATAACTAAAAATCTGTACTAACCTTATCCATATTTAAACTATTTTTTTTATGTGAAATCAAAACAAACACAATTTGCGCTACAAGTTGTAAAGATATTTATTTATTATTTACTTATTTATTTACTTATTTATTTATTTACTTATTTATTTATTTCTATATTTATATATATTTTTATTTAGTTATTTATTTCCCGCACTTTTCCAAATTATATGACAACTCTTAGGCCCATTTTTTCATAATAATAATAATAAATAATAATAAAGTGTTTGATCACTAATGACATAATGAGAATTTGACATAAAATGTATTGAAATTAATGTCAAATTTGAAAATATTTTGTTAAATAAAACTAATATATACATTGAAAAAACATCCCTAAATTTGATCGAGCTTTAAATATCCCTGAAAGTCTAATAAAATGCTTTTTATTCTACCTAATAATTTTGAAATATTATGATGCCCAAATATCAGGCACTTATCCCATAGTGCCGAGAAGAACGCACGACAGAATCAGGAAGTGGGGACCATGAGGTATATGTGTGTCAAACGGTATAGCTTCCGGTTGAATGATTGGACAAATGAATGGCTTCCAAACGGACAGGCGGACACCGGGACACGGGGACAGCCGAAGGGACAGACGTAGAGGAAACCACTTGCATACGTAGCACATGACTGCCGTCTAAACTCGTACTGACCAAACACGTCGACTGTTTGCGGTTTGGCAGCCCAAACTGCAAACTTCCAACTCCACAAAACCAGTTGGATACCAATGTGAAGTCGGCAAATCCCCGTTGGCATATTTTTCGAGGCAAAAATTTTGTTGAAATTGAAATCGGAATTGCAAATTAACAGCAGCAAAATAACAGGAGCAGCGATTTATTGCTTAGTCGGAAGTTTTGCGGACAGCAATTGGATATTTCATTGGATTGAGAGGGAGAGAGAGAGAAAGAGAGAGAGAGAGCAGAGTCCTCAGTCAGTCAGTCAATTAAGATAGATTAATTGCATGGGACCACAAGTGGGTAAAACTGATTAATTTCATGAGATTTCACACTAACTCGCATTTGATTCGCAAAAAGCAATTTTCAAGTTGAGCTAAGTGAGAAATGATTTTCATAGCATTTACCTTGCAGGCAACATAAATTGTTGCAAGTTCTCTTGAATTGCTGTGTAATTGTATAGTATATTGTAGTACTATTGGCATTTTCCCACACTTATCGTGGCTAACTGGCAAGTGACAGAGCCACTTAACACCCACTCATGTCACACACACAATCCGCTTAGTTTAAATACCCGAAAGGCTAAAAAACAAAAAACAAACAAAAAACTGGTGGCCACCACACAAACAAAATCCATGTGGACGAGGACGAGGACGAGGACGAGGACGAGGACTTTCTGCAAAATTTAACAAAAACAATAAGGGTGACACACCCTGCTCAGACTTTGTTTTCTTTTTTTTTTTTCTGTTTTCCACACTAAACGTCCCTTTTTAAGCGACGTTTTTCCTTTAGCTAGGGCTGAATGAGCTTTCAGTAAGTGTGTGTGTGAGTGTGTGTGTGTGTTGTTGTTGAGCTGAACAACCACCAAAAACTAGGAACAAACGCGATGCTAAAGTTTCCACTTGTCTGCCAAAGAAAGAAAAGGCATCTGTCTGTTCTGAAACAGAGGCGAGCAACAAGTGCCCACTACAAAATAAAAGTCGAATTTCAATTGCCCAAAAATGGGAGAAACCCACAAAAGAAGTGAAGTCAAGGTGTTTGGTTCTTAGTGGGATAAAAGCAACCACAGCAACAAGTCACAGCACCGAGTCTATTCATCTGATTGTTCGTCTGGGGATATGGGGGATATAAAGAAATGGGTAAGGATAAAGCCTTAATTTTCATATTTAATCGGACATTTCCATAGGGCAAAATTGAGAGAGTAAGAATACGTAAATATTTTTAATATAAAAATTATCTTCCAATTTATTAAAATATTTGTATATCTCTCTGTGAATACTTTAATAATAAACTTCATATATAAGTAAAGATCTTTATATTTAATCGGCAGAGAATAGGCGTTTGTAAATATTTTAAATATTAATACATATTTTCACATATACTAATATCTACATATATAAATATTCATGTGTCTGTCCGACTGATAATATGACTAAAACACAGCCTTCATCTTTGGAATCTATAAATAAGGTGTCATCCAAATATTTATAGAGTTTTTGAAGAGAATTGTCAGAGACTTCTTTGTTCTAGCATCGCCAAAATCTATATCTACAAATATATATCCAATTTCAAAAAAATTGTTAATTTTAGGTATGTTATATAGGCAACAAATTCATACAAAATTTATTTAATACCCTTTTATTCAATTAAAAACTAATTTTATTTAATAAACTTAAAATTCTTTAAATCTCAAAAATCAAATCTCATAGACATATTTTTTGATTGGAATACGCATGTGTGAATATCTTGAATATACGTTTTAGAGTATATAAGAGGTGGTTATATATTATCTGGCGTTTTAGCATGTTTTTTTTTTTTTGCTTAAATCGCCCTTTGAGCCAGAATGCTGACCAAGCCGGAATAGAATAGTAACCACTCAAGATGTCAACACAATTTTGCTGGGCATGGTATGGGGATTTAAGAGCAAAAAATAAAAAGACCAACCTCTGTTTGAGTTTTCGTAGTGTTTACCTTAGCATCAATTTCAATTTGCATGTGCATGCGTTAAAAAAACATGTCGAAGTGTTCTTCTGAAAAGAGCTCAACAAGGAGATACTGTGTATATTTTATTGTATTAAGCTACCAATACTGATGCTTACACTAAATACTGGCAGATATTTTTTTTACTTTCCAATATTGCTAATTAATTTTGTTTTTATTTATTTTAAAAACAAATATAATTCTAGTATTTTTTTTTTATTTTATTTTTATTTCTCACTGTTCCCAACATTCGCAGAAGTTTATCATGCCTTTTTCCCATCATTTTCACTGGGTGCAAGAAATCCAGAAAAAAGCATAAAAAAAAAACAAAAATGAAATTCAAATTTAAAAGTGTTTATGACAGCGAAATGTAAATTTGTATTTGCTTAAGTCAACGAGTCCGCTAAATAGCAGCGAATGTACGAATATAAAAAGGACGTGCCAAAAGTGAAACCTTTTTGGATGCAAGTCACCCTCGGTACTCGCATGTCCAGCTGGGGTTGTGATTTTGGATTTGATTTACTCCTTTGTATGTAGTACCCCATATGCATATCCTCAGTCGTTTAGTTAACCGACAATCATAACAATTCTGGATGCAAATGGCTCTAAGGGTAATTTACACTCAGTCTCCGATTACTTAGGTGTTTCAAATTGCAAAAACATTTGCGCAATTTATTTGTTGCATTGTCAGCATATTTTTTCATTTATATAAAGAAGAATAAGTGGCATTAAAATTTTTAAAATCAGAGAAATAATTTCACAACATCACCTACATGCTATATCAATAAACGCCTCTTGTGTTGAGCTTCTTTTGAATCGAAGCAGCGTTTTTTCCCTTGTTGTTTTCTCGTCGACGATGAAGATGGCGACATTGTGACGCCAATTTGCTTGTATTTTGTGACTAAATTGAGCTACCGCTGCTTTATAGAGTCGCAGTTGATTCGTTCTGCCAGTTAAATGCAGTTACCCAATTCACAAAATAATAATATCCATGTGTCGATGTGCACAGTGTATTAAAAAAGTCAACGTGGACTGAGGCGCGTTGTTGTAATTTAATATTGTGTTGCATACTTGCAGGCGCAGTGCAATGCAACGCATCGTCGTCTGCAGCTGTCGGCAGTGTAGCGTAGAGATGAGTTTGGGAATGAGGATGGGAATGGCAGCAAAACGTTTTGCCGCATTTAATTTAATTGTTCAATAAAATTATAAACATTTGTGGGCATTGTTGGGAAAAGCCAACGTTGCCTCGCTCTTTGATTCGCCCTTTTTTCCCGGCTCATACGAATATTCATGGCAATTTTTGGTCGTTGCAATGACATTGCAATATGTGAAATGCCTGTGACGCTATTTTGACTGCAATGCACTCGGCACTCGGCACTCTGTGCAATGTTTGCACAGGCCTCAGAGCTCCGAGTTGAGGGAGGTTGCCTCCAGCGAGGACATGTGAAAAAGTCGTTTGGAGTAAAAACATTTTGTAAATTGCTTCATAAATAACAATTTGTTAAATAATAATTGCTGGTCGGTTGTATTTGGTTTGGTTTGGTTTGGTCTGGTTTGGGCTCCAGCTGGCATATGTGTCTACTGATGCTCCTTCTGCTCCACCTCCTGCTGCTGGTCTATCTTTGTATCCACTCGTAGTACGAGTCTGCATCTCGATTGACAGCTAAATACAAAGGAGTCGGATGGCGAATGCAACGTTCTCCAATGCCTGATGATATTGTACGAGAACACTCTGACAGTTTGGCGTTCGCTCTCGACATCATTTTCATTGCTGTTGACAAAAAGCGTCTTTTTATGTTTGGTCAACATTGTGGAACGTACCTGGTACCGGTACTTGGATGTCCTACATGCACTGAGAGAAAAATCAAAAGCAGTCGAAATCGAATCAAGAATATACGCTGTCAAAAATTCAATGATGCTGGGAATTCTTCATTTAAGTATAAAATTCTGAATTTAAAAAATATCAAATTGTTAATATCAAGAGCGTTTGAAAAAGCATGACTTAGGATTGTCTTATGAACTTTATGTGTTCGATATAGTACCGTATTTAGCATAGTTTAAGAACAAGTAGTTTCTCTATTAATAACTTTTATGCTCAAAATAAGATCTAAACAGACTTAATTTATTTTTATTGGCTACTTGCATTTGCAATAAGTAATTTGAGCATTACATGAACTAGTTAACTAAAGAACTATTGAAATCATCAAAGTGGGTATTATAAATTGTCATTTAGTGTGAAAGTAAGTGAAGTTATCCTATTATATAAAATCAAAGTGCGCGTCGAACTGCTGTTCAAAGCATACAAGCAAGAACCATTTGGGAATTGTAAGCAAGCGATCGCAAAAACGATATAGGAATTGAAGGTCTTGATTAAAGTTAATCTTACGATTTTTAGTTTGATTAAGATAAAGCTTAAGCTTCATAACGAAATTGACTTAAACAAAGTTATGTATATTTTTCTTTATTTTTAGTACGAATTTATGCTTTCATTATTTTTCGTGAGTGTACTCGTACTGTGCTGTTCATGTCGTGCACGTCATATCGTCAACTGGGCAAGTGACTCATAAAAGCTGCGGCGGGCAGTAATAGAGTTTAGTCCTCGCTGTCTGATTAAAGTTGTAGCTGCCATAACTAGCCAGTACACTGTCCCTTGTAACCGTTAAATGTCACACCTTTTAGACCACATACATACATACATATATACCTAAATACATACATATGCAACCAAGAGCACAAAAACGCTTCAAAAGGTTGGCCCATGGCGATTTTGACGCTTCTCTGACGTTTGCGTATTTCAATTTCAATTTATGTTTCATTTCATTTGCTGGATGAAGCTTCTATCTATGTTAACTGTCTGCTAACGCGAAAAGTGGTGCTTAAAAGTGCATGAACAATTTGGTTTGTAAAATTTCATTTTCATTTTACTTTTCATTTTTTTTTTTACTCGTGCTGCCATTTCATAATTCTCATTATATTTTACGCATTCGAAATGTGGAAATTCTCTGTTGTACTCCGCCACCTTGACTGGCGAAATTGAAAAGTTCAAATTGAATTTAAATTCAATTTGGTTGGGAGTACTTGTAACTTAGGTCGAGCGGACAGACAAAGAAAAATCGAGTTAAGTGCGTATGTAATGGGAAGTTAACATGCTGTAACTTCTGATTGAGGGGGTTGCACAATGTACATCCGAATGAATATGATGGATACAATTCTCAATCTGGATAGAGAACTGTCTGCTGGCCATTTTCTGCACTGCTGTCAGAAATTTTCAAATGGCAATCAAGTGAATGAACATATCTCTAGGGAGTTCATTTTATTAGCTTTATTGAAACTCTATATTTTCTGTTTTATCTTAGCTTTTTATTGAAAGGATGTCAGTATAAGAAAATTAGAAATATTATGAAATTTATAGTTTACTGAGTAATTGAAATATTTGAATTTTATATTTATTACAATATTTTTATTTTTTATTTATTACTTTTCGAAGCTTTAAGCAACAACAATAACAATATTAATAACATTTTCAATAAAATTATTTAATAAAATATTATTATAATTAAAATTTTCTTGTCTTTTATTTCCATTTTTTATTCTTTAATTATTAACGTCCATTAATTTAATATAAAATGCATTTTCGGGAAATCAACTTTTTCTTATTAAATATTGTCAATATAAAAAAATTATGTTAAAAAAATTTGAAAATTTATAATTGAATTTATAACTTGATATTTTTAATAAACTTTGTATTTATAAGTATTATAAGTATTTATTATTTTTCAAGTTATAAACATCCGACATAAAAATATAAATTAAAATAAAATTGTTTAATACAATTTTATGTATAGTCAACCTTTTCTTTCATTTCCATTTCTTTTTTCTTTCAATTACTAATGCAAAAGTCCATAAATTTCATTAAAAATGCATTTTCGGGAACTCATTTCACAGCACCGCCTAAAACTTTTACCCAACATTTCACTTACCTTGTAAAAGATGAACCCAGCTGCGATTCGGCCAATTTTAACTCCAACTTTAGCTTCAGTTATTGTGGCTTAATATTCATGGTAATTGTACTTTGGGCCCAGCTGCTCACCGAATATTTAAGTAATATCTAAAAGAAGCTACCTACCCCTGAAATCAACAACATAAAAGTTAAAAGCAAAGAATATTTACCTTTTTTTGCGGCTCTAGAAAAAATTGACATTTCATGTACAATTTGGTTGCATTTGCCGAGTAACTGCAAAGTCCACCTAATGAGCTGTTTGCAAAGCCGACGGTCTGAAATTTCAAATTCGAATGGGGAACAGAGTGTAACAAATCGAAAAAAATGAAGATAGCCAGCCAAAAAGTTGAGAGGACCTGCCGTGGACACAAATTAGTCGCACCCCGTCGCGGTAAATGTCTTGAGTTACATTTTGATGACTTCTTTGCATTTATTTTGGGTGGGTCTATAATCCCATTATGCTCAGAAAGAGCAGCTTTTAACTTTTCAAATGTTCTTCTTTTATTACTGTTACGGTGCGTCTTTATTTTTTCTTACCTTTATTCAGCATATTTAGTAAATATTTTGCATAAAAATGCCATAACAATTTTAAACAGACTTTCAACGTGTTTTCGTGTGGTTTTATAAGTTACTATTTGGAAGTAATAAAATATTTGAACAATCGCACTTTGATATTAAAAACCGCTTAAAAGCAAAAAGCAAATTACTCAAACTACAAAAAATATCAACAATGTTTAGGACTGTGCAGGACATGTGGCGTTTTCTATTACAATACACATTTTTTGGGGTCCAACATATATAATAAATAGTGTCGAATAGAAAAACTAAAAGGCATGCCAAACCCACTGCCTGATTACGGGACAGGTGCTGCCTTTTGTGCCACTTTGGGTAGAAGGATGCACATAATTTGGGAAAACAAACAAAATCTAACAAATTTTTAAACAAAACTATTTGTGGGGAATGGCAACCAGCTTGATAGTAATTGCATAGACTACGGCTTAAGGACACTGTAGGACCTGAGAAATATAAATAAAAGCCAGAGCTTGTAACTATAATTATACACGAGTATTACAAAGCATCAAATACTCCTTTCCCCAGTTATCGTGCTCAATTTTATTAGAATATTCGTATATTTTATAATTAAAAACTGTATATCACTGGCGAAGCTTGAAGCTGCACAGCAAATGCCTCCCGCTGCCAATTGATTCTCGCTTCTCAACCCAATGTCGCATCATAGATGTGGATGGTGCAGAGGAAAAATTTATGAAAATACTTTATAAGCAGATTTATAGCTTGGAAAAATAATAATTATTTACACATGGCCAAGGGAAGCCGCAACTTCACTCCAACTGGAATCTTACCTCCCCCAAACATATAGACACTACTCGTAATAACTCGAACTCTATCATTTTGTGCCGCTCCTTGTTTGGTGCTTATTTAAGGCCTTAGATTAGTTTATCATTTAATTATTTTTTGCATTTGATTTCAAGGCAATGCCAACAACAAGTGCTCAACTAAAAAATACCCTCGACTTAACAATGTATGTTTGTAGTCCAAGATGAACTCTCTGAAATACTTGATTATACCCATTTTAAGGACGATTTATGGAAGCGTCGCAAGTGTTGATATAGCGCACTTTTAATTTGATTAGATTCATTTGCCGAAAAGGATTCAATTTGTTGCCAAGGGTCTGACAAATTGCAGAGCTGGTCCCAGTGGAAATTCTTTTATTTGGTTATGGCCCCAAAATAAGCTGTTGGCAGAGTGAGTTAAGAAGCCTATTAAAGAGGAGTGGCAAGTTTGTATAGTATTTAGACTGATAGAAAGATTCAATAAACACGTTTAAAAGCTGACGACATTTTTAAAGATGTGTCCTTGTGGAATAGAACGTGTGAAAGTTTAACATAGTTAACAGTTGAAAACAATTACGTAAAAGTTTGTAAGTTATAGATAATAATTTACATTTTTACTTAAGCTTAATGAACTGGAGATGATTTTAGATTAAATTATACATACCAATTATGTAATATAATACTTAAAATTCTCGATAATATTTTAATAAATCTTAAATAAAAAGACTCTGGTTTTTTGTAAAGTGTAGTGGTAATTTTTTTGTTAATTTTTTTTTTTTTTTTTTTTTTTTCTTGGTCTAACCAATAATTTTTTTTTTTTTCCCCTATTATTATTTTTAATATTATTTTTTTAAAAATTTTAATAATAAAAAAAAAAAAAAAAAATATTATTATTATTTTTTATAAAATAATAATTTTAAAAAATAAATATGTTTTAAAAAAAAAAAAAAAAAAAAAAAAAAAAAATATTTTTTTTTTTTTTTTTTTTTTGTTGTTTTTTTTTTTTTTTTTTTTTTTTTTTTTTTTTTTTTTTTTTTTTTTTTTTTTTTTTTTTTTTTTTTTTTTTTTTTTTTTTTTTTTTTTTTTTTTTTTTTTTTTTTTTTTTTTTTTTGATTTTGGATTAAATATATAAATAAATATATTTAAAAGATGTGTATAGAAATTACAATTTCTGCCTAAATTGAAGAGACTTTAATTTCTTAAAGTTTAATGGAGTATTGATGATTTTAAATTAAATGTTTTAGTATACTTAACAGTTGAATCTTAAATACATAAATATCTTCAAAAGATTTAGTAAATGTTCAAGGTTTAGCATAATCACGAGTCCTAAACTTAAATACATAATTATATACAAAATATATGTAAAGATACTTAAACTTTTACCTAAAGCGAAGTGACTCTGATTTCTTAAAGCTTGATGGACTAGTGTTGATTTTGATTTAACCCCTTATTCAAACTCAAATAACCATATATTTTGATTACCTATTGGCACATCACAAAAGGTTCATAGGTGTTGCCGTGTTGTCGTGTTGTTCTGTGAGTGAAGGTCGCTCATCTTCCTGTTCTTTCCAGTTGATGTATTTGGCTGGCCAGCTGGTTTGGTCAGCAGTTTGAACTGTCTAATTGTTTGAGCTGCTTTGTGACCTTTTTGGAAGGTGTCAAACGCATTTGCCGTCAGTTCTCCATACGCCCAGCCACGTGCGTGGGCTTTGATGCCGCCAATGTGGCCATTTTATATATTCAAAGTTGAATATTTGGTTGCTGACCACCAGTTTTCGGGGCTGGTCAACACCAACAATTTCAACTTGGCCTTTGTCAACATCTGCTTTTTAATTTCGCTTCATTTATATTAAAAAACAGAGTCGCGAAAGTCGCAACATACCTACGTGTATTCTCCTCTCTAATTGCTGTCAGAAATTTCAAATTTGTTTGCTAAGTGTTGACCACCTCCCACTGTTTGAATAGAGTGACATGTGCGTTCCCCTTCTCGACAGTAGTCATTAATTTCTGCCACTACCACCAATTTTCTATGTAAAATAATATGTGAGTTAGGTGTCACACTCTAAAGTTTATTATTAATCAAAGAAAGAAAAGTTACAAGATGATATTTCCAAAGTCGTCGTTTATTTTTCAAGTGCCTCTGCTGCCTCGATAACTCAAAATATTTACCTCCAAAATTTACTGATTATTAAGAAAATTTGCTGTTAGCTTTCTGCTGTTAATCTGCTGTTAATGTTCTGCTGTTGTTGTTCTGTTGTTGTTGTGCTGCTGTGCGTTCTCTATCCAATCGTACATATTATTTAAGAAAAAATATGAAAAAGCAAAAAATAAAATTACCAAAATGCGGGAATAAAAATAAAGTGTCTATTCGTAATGGCATTTATTAATCCAATTGTATGGCTTTTATTCGCTTTGCCCGGGCCAAGGGTAAGGACTTAATAACATTAATGACCGCCAGAACCGCTGCCAGGACTGCCCTCAAAACAGTTTGCAAATCTAATGAGCCTCGACGGCATAAAAAATACAAAATTAAAAAAAAAACTGAAATAAAATGAACAATGGACTTATATTTGATAATCTGACTAGTCAATACTCTGATATATGTTTTATGTATGTATAAGTATAATTGTAACTTAATTTTATATAAGTGATAATTTTATTGACATTATTGTTAAATTAAAATTAAAATTTTCAAATTTAGTTCTGTCACTTTATAACAAAAATAAAACAAAATTTTTAAACTTAAATAGACTTAATATACCAACAATTATAATAATTGAATAGTTTAACCATATGTATATAAAAATATATAGCATAAGAGTCTAAATGTGAAAGTTTAAATAATATTGTGACTAAGACATAAATTTTTATGGAAATATTTGTTGCGCTATTAACGATATTAACAAAAATTAAATAATAAATAAAACCGGAAAAATATATAAACTAAATTAATTCTGCTGTGGTTTCCATGAATTTGTGGCAAGCTGCAAGCTTAATCTTTAAGACTCTCCGAAAGGGCATAAAAAGGCGACAAACATTTGGCGTGCATCAAAGCATAAAGCACAGAAATTGACAGCGAACTGGGAACTGGAACGGGAACTGGAAGGGGATCGGGGTGGGGATCGGGGAGTATTGCTGGGTCAGCTCTCAGCTGGGGTGCGAAATCAAGAATTAAAACATCTTAATGGCTGCGTCTTTATGGCCTGTTTGTTTGTCTGCCTTACACTGGGGTGGTTTTGGTATACGACCTTCGACATCTCCTTAGCTTTTTCGCTAACAATTTCAAGACTTTAGTTTCCTACAGTTTTTTCTTTTCTTTTTTTTTGTGACATTCCAACAGAAACTGGTGTCTGAGATTTCCGCCTCGATTCTAGTTAATTTACATGTAAATTAAGCATTACAATGTTACTGCTTTTATTGCTCTAATGTTTCAATTAACGCACTTAATTTTTATTTGAAATTAAATGACAGTGGAAGGGATCCTTATTGTTAACTCCTGATTACTCTAGTAAAATTAACATATTGTGTTAAGAGATACACAGATGTTAATTTAATTTGTAAGTTCATTTAGCAATTTTTTTTTTTTTAACAGTAATAGAAAGGAAGTGACATTTTTGGGACCAAATTGTAGCAACTTTTTAAATTTTAAACACTGATTTGTTAGTGAACATTTATTTAAGAAAACATTTATTTGTGTATGAATATTTGAAATAAATGTTTTCTTTAAGAAATAAAATAAAATAAATAATTTAATATTATTTTAAATACCGCCAATTTGAACACACTTTTAAACTTCGGCAATAAATTTATACCAACAGAAGTCGAGTAAAGTGTCTGGTTTTTGGGAGCAGCTTCTACTCCACCCACTGACAGCTCGGGGCCTACTTCAATTTCCGTTATCATGAATCTAAGCGGGGATTGGCAACAAACTAACAGTCACCGGTAGTTGAATTTTTTTGGAGGGCGTCAATTACTAGCCTCCTATGTACATTAAAATCGTAAATATTGCTGTCAGAAATTTTTCAAAAAATATGTACAACTGCTCTTAATTGTTTATTAATCAGCTAATTAATTGCATGTATTGCTTGTTTTTCTTTTATTTGCTGTTTACATTTCTATGCTTTTGTTGATTTGTTCACATTGCTCGGCTCGATAAATTTAATTAAATTTCTGTCAAGTATTTTTCGATTGAATTTTTGATTAGTTTTGACATGCGTTCGTTATATTTGCACCAACAATCAACGAACTAATTAAATGCATTCAAGCATTTTTAATTGCTTATGCTAATTTGAGGCTTAGTCGATGTGATTTGGAATTCATTCGGTCACATAAACGTTACATATTTTATATGTTTATTGCGGTTTCCATCGATGTTTGGATTCTGCTATTTTGCCTGAAGACTAAGTACAGTGGTCGCTCGGGAAATAGAACGATAAGCTGAGGTATATCTAATACTTAAAATCATCTAAAGTCTGAAAGTATGTGATTAAAAATTGAGTGACTATGTTGCAGCTATTAAAACCATAACCATAACCGTAACCGTTAACCGGTATTAACCGATTAAAATTGCTTATCGTAACTGAAATCGTAACTCAAATGAACCTTTTTTATTATACCGAACCGAAAACCCGAAATTATTCAAACCCAATTAACCGTTAATAATCCGATTCATTCATAACGGTTAGTTTCGGTTTGGTCAATCATAAAATTTAATATGCTAAGGCGTAATCTTCGTCTTTAAAATATTATTTAATTTTAATTTGTGCCCTATTTTAACTTAAATATTGATCTCTATAAAAAGATCTTAATTTTTGAATTTTTTTTTTCCAAATATTTAACATTTTTAAAAAATTTTTGTGAACTGAAATTATGCCGGTATTTCGAAACCGAAACTTTAACCGATAGCCGAAAACCTAACTGAGAATATAACTGGAATTGTATATAAAATATGTATATAAAAATGAAATGGGTATTCCTAATAGCAATAAAAATTCTGGGAAGAGAGGCAAATTTAATTGGTGCCAAAAAAATTTGATATCAGAAATTTTGAGGATTTCGTCACTAGACTTTTAATAAGATAATTCAGCTTGTGCGAGCTGCTAATAAATGAATAGTAACAAATGTCGACAAATGTTGCTAATATTACAGGTCGAGTCTTTTGTTTGGCGAACAATGCAATGGCAGCATTTAAATGGAACGCTTCCAACATATCCACATATCTAATCAGAGACTACAACTTCTATGCATATATATATACACATGTGTAGACTACCATCAAGTGTAAACAATGGCTAATGTGTCAGAGCGTCTGATGGACTATATGACAGCTACCAGAGGCAAACAACCTACCAGACACGGCCAGACAGACAACTAGAGAATGCTCAACTAAAAGACACTCTGTATCTATCTTTGAGGTCAACTAAAGTTCACTTCGTTTACTCAAATCAACAAACTCGTTGTCAGTTATCAATGGGTTCTCTACCTTGTTCCTACATTTATTCACACAATATTCTTATACTCCATTTTGGGCAATGTTATTTAACTACAGGGTACAAAATGGAATGCAAAGTAGCGCAGAAGTTAAAAGGATATCGCGTGCCAAAATAGAAGCATGTAAACACAGCGAAAAGACAAAGGCAAAAGGACAAGGACTGTGGAGTAAAGCTTTCAGCTTTCGTAATGCTACTCGATCATTTCATTCGATTCCATCCCCAAAATCGTGAGGGGAATTCTTTGCCTCAATAGTCAGTTTGACTGTTTTGTTTAATTTTATTGTGATTTTATGTTAGTCTTTTTCTTGTCAAATATTGGTATAAAGTCTGATAATAAATGGTATGATTTGGCATAGATTAATATGCATTTATATACCGATAATATATAGTAATATACCTATGAATACTGTTCGATAAATTTATTTTTAGTGTGAAAATAATAGTCAATAGTCAGTTGAGTTTGGATTTTGTGTTTTAAGAGGTGGTATTAAATTTTTAAAAAAATAGTCAATAGTCAGTTTGACTGTTTTGTTTAATTTTATTGTGATTTTATGTTAGTCATAGTGTCAAATATTGGAATATAGTCTGAAAACAAATGTTATGATTTGGCTTATATTTATACCCATAATATACAGTAATATATGTTGTTGTTAAAATGTATTTTTATTGTTAAAATAAAATATTTTGTAGTCTTATTTATTATTTTGAAATTTCATAACAACTTTATACTTTGCTTAATTATTGTGCTGTTGGCCATCGTCTTCTTTTAGTATTTTGGACTCTGCAAAGGCTGTAACATAAATATTAAGTTTAATTAGTATATCGATAAAATAGATAAAAATCAATAGATATATGATATATACATATGTTAAATATTGAGTGTATGTATAAAATGTTAGACATTTGTTGCAACATTCATATCATACAAGAATTCAACAACAACTAACTTGTCAGTTGAAACATGTAAAGTATTTTATGATTTATATGCAGCTCATTGCCAGCCTCTGCACAAAATCAACAAATTATATTTATTTTCAACGCTGACAGCTGCAATTTTTCACTGTTGCCAACATCGCAACGAAGTCATGCAACTTTAAAGTGCAGACCCACGTCTCGAAAAGCCACCAACCCCAAATGAGAAACACTATCCGTAGAGGAGTGAGAAGTGAGGTCTTAGGAGTGAGGACTGAGAACGCATGAAAAGCCCCTCGCACGAAACCAAATCAATTAAATTCAATTAAATTCGTAAAACCACAAGCCAAGTGCAGTTGTCTTGGGCATAGGCGCTTAACCTTATCGGTCAGTGCCAGGACCAGTAAAGGACCATTAAAGTCCTGCCCGAGTCCATTGTTGAACTACAGGTCTATCCTTACGCTCAGCTGTCAATCTTATTCTAATTGAAATATGCATACACAGCTTCTCTTTCTCTTTCCGCTTCTGTTTCTGTGTGTCGGCTCACAAATTGACTTCTATGCCTAAACAATTGAAATTGCACAGCTCGAAAGTCTCACACTTTTCAAAATCAACAAGTTAAATGCACTTGGGCTTCCTGTTCCTACTTCTTGTTTCGTCCTGTCACTCATTTAGCACCAGGTCTTTGTTTTCTTTCTCGATTTCTAATTGACTCAGCCACTTGAGTTTTGTATCTGAGACCAGACCAGAGTTTGTTTTAATCCCCAGCAACGGGTTGAATTTTTCGCATTGCATTCTTGATTTCTCAAATATTTCATTGTCTGTTGTAAAAAGTGATTTTATATTATTTTTGGGTATTTTTTATTACTCTCGAATTCTTTGTGCTTATTAATTAAAATGGTTTTCTGTCCTTTTATATTGCTACCCTGTCGGCAATTGGAATTGGTATTTGATAAGTTTGTTTAATTGTGTATAACAGTCTAGTTTACTATATGTATATTTCGAATTAGATTGATTTCGAATTTTTTATCAATAGAAACACAGACAAGATTTAAAGTAATTTGCCCGTTTTCGAAAGGAATCTCTCTAAGGTGTTATATAATATTAAACCAAAGTACAGCGTATCTTTGAGTCGAGCATACTCGACTAGAACTCTTTTACTTGTTTCTGTTATGCGCCTTTGGGTTAAAAATGTTCGCAATTTGTATTTCGCACACTTTTTCGGTTTTTGCAAATTAGCGCTGCTTCCTCACATCTCATGTCTTGTTAAAAACACAAAAAATTTGTAAATATTTAAATTGACATTTTTTGTGAGACTTTCTGGTTTTTGCATTTTTCGCTGCCATGTTATGAATATGAACAATGTCAATTTGTCGGCAAACAGCCTCAGGATAAAAAGGCTGATGACGATGATGATGATGAAATACATACTCTTGTGGTATGAGCATACGACTTTGTGCGCTATGTTATGTAGAAACATTATCGTGTCAGAGGCAGACTTTAAAATTCCTCTACTGTCAATTTGCATGCCAGACACTTTAAGTTGCATTTGCAAAATGCTCCCCATCTATAGGAACATAGCACAGATACAACTAATCAAAACAAATTCAATTAAACGACACGAAATTCGGGATGGCCAATGGCCAATGGGCCAAGTGGCCAAGTGGTCGATTGTTGCTTTTCTGTTCCAGGTCCAAAAAGCTTCAACTCAACTCAAGTCGCTTATCTGGCAGCACAATCCATTAAAATTGCACATCGTTTACACCAAAAATCAATTCGCTAAAGCATTTAGGCATTACAAATGCCAAGTCAGCCACTGACTAGATACACAGAAAAAAAATATAGTTATTCCAAATTTTAAGCTTAAAATTCTTAATTTCGTCATGGATTTTATTCATTTTTTAAGTATTAAATAATATTATTGTTTAATTAGCACTTTGCACAAAAATACTCAAAAAAGCGTAAAATATTTGATTTCACTGAGAAAAATCTTGTAGTAATCAAAACTTTTACAGAAAATAACTTGAAAAAATCGTACTTGAATCAAATATTTCGTACTCGATTTACGTAATTCAAAGATTTTCGAACTTTTGACACCGTTTAAGATCGATTCTATGCCGGAGTTTTTTCAGTGTACGACTATACGAATAAACCAGCACGGGACCCGCCAACTGAGTCTCACATTCACATCCATATCCACATCCACATCCACATCCATGTCCATTCGGTGGTCCGATGCAAAATCAACGTTGATGACCATAAATTTCACATACGGCGTTTGTGTTTTTCGTTCGTTTGTTTGTTTCTGGCTGCCGTTGTTGCTTCTCTGGCATCTTTCAGCTATAAAGCGATAAACGCAGCTTATAAGGCAGCAGTTCGGCTCGTTGTTGTTGTTGTGGTTGTTCGTTGTTGGTCAGTTGGTTTTGCTTTGAAATGAATCTGCCACATGCCCCGCTACAAACATACATACAAATACAAAAAGTGGCAGTGTATGTAAGTGAGCTTTGATTGTGTCAGTTCGGAGTAGAGCCTATTGGATAAAACTAAAGTAGTTCATTCTATCCAGAGCTAGAAGTGTAAATTTCAATAAATTGCAAGCGAGAATTATGAGCTCAATATGAAAATGGAAACCGTTTTTTAGATTTATGTTTAGAACATATAATATACGTTACATCTGTCAATATTTAACGAATTTTTAGAGCCTGTACATAAATTTTCACGGGTGTCTGTTAGGTTTGTCAAAGTACAAGATTTTTTCTGGATCTGAGCACTATGCAAATTTCAGAATAGATCTGGAATATATTATAGCATGTTTCAAATGTTTCTAGCTTTAAAATTGCTCTTGTAATTTTTATTATTCGATGCCGGATTGCCGATTAAAAACAAACTGTATCTGCTTAGGCTATAGAGGAACCTAATTACTAAGTTTACCGGGTCTCAAATAGATAAAAATATATTTTTGTCTATTTTAATTAAGTATTTTTATAAATTATATTTGGATATGATTTGAGTTTTTTCCAAACTTAAATTCGTTCTAATAATCTACTTCTATTGTTTACATTCCTATGAGGTCCTTATCAGTGTCACCTCAATTCTTCGCGCTAGAAATGCTGCTTATTCAAACCAGAGAGAAAAACCCGAACATCTTTTGAAACGTTCGACATCAGGTGTTTCATGGTTCTCATTGCTCCTCACTGCTCCTCCCTACTCCACCTAGCTCCTCTCTATTACTATCCGCTCCACTATGCTCCTCTCTGCTTCTCTCTGCTCCTCCCTGTTCCTCCGTGCTCCTCCCTACTCCGCCTAGCTCCTCTCTATTACTATCTACTCCTCCTTGCTCCACTATGCTCCTCTCTGCTCCTCCCTGCTCCTCCACTTGCTCCTCCCTGCTCCTCTCTGCTTCTCTCTGCTCCTCCCTACTCCACCTTGCTCTTTTCTTCCCCCTGGCGACGTCAGATTGTCGTGCGTTTTATTAGTGGCACCTCAATCAACAAATTAAGATAAGAGAGCCGACGCTAACTGAAAGACAGAACTCGAAGGGCCATGAGTTATAGCATGCATTAATGCGCAAAAAGAAAATGTGACTCAAATGTGAACTTTAAAGATACAAACAAACACATGTCCGAGTATTTTGAAGTTGTGTTACGTGCCTCTGTTTGTGTCAATGTCTTTGACAGCCAAAGATATCGCTAAGAACAGAGCAAAGACCAGAGTTCAACCAAAAAAACAGGTTTTCAGATGGTTTGAATTTTATTAAATTAATATAATTTTAAAATAGTTCTAAAAAAAATCCCTTTGCTATTATTGAAAATGTTTTCTTTAAAAATTCTGCACAGTTAATATGATATTTCTCATGCATAAAATAATTGTTATGTTAACAAATTAAGTAAGACATTCTACAAGGACTTTAAAAATATTCTTATATTACAAATGATAGTAATCTGTATATAAATCGTTTGTTCGCTGCTGAGTGTTAAGTGAAGCTAAAGTTTCATTTTTACTGCACCGTGTAACTTTCACTTACAATCTCAGTTAACAGAAAAAAAATCAAATAAATGTAGGCCTTATTACATTTGACATGTTATGCTCGTTTTCCTTAACAGAAAGGCACAGAACAGAAACAGTAACAGATGAACAGGCTCAAAGTTTTCTGTTTTTTTTTTGTTTTTTTTTTTATATGCGCAACATCCCTTGCTACAAATCAAAAGATAAATTGTTTTTGTTCATGATTTATATATAAAAATATGATGTTGACTCGCAGCATTCCCATCTTCCCACTCCCATTCTCATCCACATCCTTATACCCATTTCCCCTCCTAAGCTACTCTTTTAGGGCATTACTTTCTCTTTGGTTTCTTATCGCTGGTGTTGAAAGGAAGCAACAAATATTAATATTGTTTGTATATCTGCTGCCTTTTATTTCATTTTCGTTTTCAATGCGAGCGAGGAATTCGTGAGGGAGTCGCATGTCAAATTTAATATTGCGAAATGCGAGCGAAAGCGTTATCGATTTTAAACGTTAATGTAAATAGAAATATTAATATTGTTGCCATCATACAATATTAAAATGCCATATTTAATGGTTAGTTTTTACTTCATACTCACTGTTGTCCTTTAATTTAGTTTGATAGCTGGGCGAGAATTTTAGGCGATTTTCGAAAACCTTACGAGTTAGAACCTCGATCAGTTTGCCAGGATCATTGCGCTTGTTGCACGTCTCCTTGTCCGAGAAGTGATCCAGATACTCATCCCGTTTGCAGTAGCGACAGACTCCATTCACATACTCCTCCTCACAGAGCGTGGCATTTGTGGATCGGGCCCAATCCGCGTTATTCTGTTGCTTGAACAGATCCCCGATGTAAATGCGGGCCGTGGACACGGCGGCGAAGGCATTGAACGCAACTGTTGTGATTGGATTATGCTCCAGATTCAGAATCTGGAGATTGTTCAGTTTATCAAAAAGGCCACTGAAAGAAGAGCACTTGAAATATTAAGGTGTGTTTTTTATATGTCTCAATAAACCCTTTGTGTTGGACAATCTATCATATAGAGGTATTTGTAGTTTTTTCAATGACCCAATAAAGAAATATGGTATTTAAGATCTATTGGGTACTTCATCTGACATAAGGTGATGAAAAACAGTAATAGAAACAATCATTTTTTTTTATTTATTCGTTAGGGAAATAAGAATAAACGTTGCTAACATAGTTATTCTTATTATACTTTCAAAAATATCTCAAAAAAATACTAGTGAAGTAATTTTATGAAAAAAAAAATGTTGCAGTTGGAATTGTTTAAAAAAACATTTTTTGTTTGAGACCGAGGAATAAAGTCTACAAAGTAGACTTTCGGTAAAATTCTATATTTTTTAATGGGTTCTTAATGGAATCAAAAAAGTTTTGTATTATTCAAACAGAATTTAAATAAGCTTTCCATTGATGCCAAAATGTACATGAATTATGTTTAAATTATGAGAAAAATTAACCTTAAAGTGTTGTCATATTTACTGGCTTCCTGCACCTTAAAAACTGAAATTTCTTATGGAGCACACAACTCGACTTATAATTTTGTATAAACTATTGCTCTGCTTGATTTAATTGAGACATTTAAAAATGGGCTTTAACTCTAGATGAACTCACCCCTGAATGCGGTCTAGATTATTGTGGGCCAGGTGAATCTCGAGCAGCAGCGGCGAGTGGTGAAAGAGTTCGTCAGGTAGCCGCGCAATGTTGTTGCGCTCCAGGTGCAGGACCAACAGTTGTTTCTGCGCCTTGAGAAAGTCCCTGCCCAAGTAGCTGATGTTGCTCCTAATGCCGATGTAGGACAGATTCTCCGACTTCCAGAACAGCTCGGCGGGTACATTGTCTCCGCAGTTGTGGAGCTCGAAGCCCCTTAGCTTTGTCATATGCCAGAGTTCCTGGGAACTCAACAAGGACATCTCCACACTGCTGTTCTTGAGGGAACAGTCGAGTGAGAGTTGCAACAACTCGGTTTGTTTGGCAAAGATTTCGCCTGCCACATTCGCCATGTTTCGCACCACAATCGACAGTCGATTGAGATGGACGAGGGGATGCAGAAGAGTTCCTGGCAAGTCGCTTCTGCCCTTCAGAGTCAAGTCTGTGATTTCAGTGACGTTCTCCAGAAAATTAGCTGGTAGCTGAGCCTTAAAGCCGATTAGCGAAAGTTTCTTAAGCCCTGGATAGTTGGTAAAACGCTGTTGCAGCAGCTCGTCCCGCTCCTCCCGCGTCTCAAAGTAGTTGGACACCTCCAGCTCCGTGTAGTTGCTGATGCCCAATTTCAGGAGCACCTGGCGAATTGTCTGCTCGTTGGGTATGGCACAATTGTCGATGCTGAGTGGGCCAATACGGCCGGCTTTAAGTGGCGGTAAATAGCCAAAGCCGCGCACATCGAAAATACTGCAGCTGATGCTATAAATCTGATTCGAGCTGCTGAGTGTAACCATTCCGCACTTGATCCTCTGATCCTTGCACTCGCACTCATTGTTGCCCTTCAGAAGTGCCTCGCAGCCCGACTTGGTTGTGTACACGGCCGGAGATCCGTCCGGGATGGTGGCAGTGACATTATCCTGCAGACTGGGCAGAATCAGGCTCAGGTTCAGTATCAGCAAGAACCACAGCAACATTCTCGAATGATGCTCACACTTGAACTGAGTCCTGTAACGAGACCAAATTACACAACTCAACATCGATTAGCAAACACAAAATACAGCTGTTCTTCTTGTTCGGCTCTCAGGTAAGACACAGTTCATTGGAAGTGCACGTAATGAGCTACAGATTGAGCCGAAATTGATACCCAACCTTGTTTGAGTTTATCCATCTTGCAAGCTACCTGCAGCTCATACTCTTACTGTAATATTTGAAGTTTAAGGCCGCCTACCGATTTACTGATTTACCTGTCTGCACACCATACTAATGTCTGCATTAAATGATCTGTTGAGCTGAAAAAACACGAGTACTCGTACTTGGCCTGAGTTAATACTGAGATCTTGGAAGCTATCACAACGAAGCTACCCAATATAAAATAGTTGAAAAACCAAGGAATTTTAATCTGGATATAACTAAAATTCAGAGATTCAATGAAAAAGCTTATAATAAATTATTTGTTTTTCTACTAATAAAGTGGGTACCACAATAACACAATAAAACTAGTCTGGATTTATTCTTATATTGTGTTCCAATTTACATGTTAAAACTGAAACGCTTACACTCGAATTTAAATACAATTTTCTAGAAAATGCAGTTCGTTGGGAGTAATTTTAAACCCATTTTAAGATAAAAGCCTTACTGTTTTGGAAAAAAACGAAGCATGCTGAAAGTTCCGTCGCGAACTTTACAAAAAATTAAACGTGCATTTTCACATTTTTTTGTGAATATTGCATAATAAACTAAAAATATCCAAATACAAAAAATTAATTGGAATTTCTGACCATATCAATATAATTTAAAAAAAATTAGTATAAGTAAATATGTTAAATAAAAATATTAATTTTTGGCTGTTGCGGATGTTTCTTCATTTTTACTTCAAGATTTAAACGTATGCATATTAAATATCCTTTCAATATTGATTTATTTTCTTACAAACTTTATATAATTTTTTATATTTAAATGTGTTCCACTGTGCGCTCTGTAATTTGGTTTTGATACGAATACGAATACGAACACGAAAGAGTTAACCGACAACCGTCTGTCTGCTTTGCATTTCTCATGTGCTTGGTTAACAAAAAAAAAAAAAAAGAAAAGAAAAGAAACAGCAGAAGAAAAAAATTACATTTTATTCTGGTTTTCTGTTTTCATTACAAATGCAAAAATGCAAAATGCAAAATGGCAAGTCGGCCATTATCTTCATTTCGCGTCTGTTGATCGATGATCGTTGTTGATCGCTGGCTGACTATCCCAGTCCAGTTTAGTTCAGTTCAGTTCAGTTCAGTACAGTCGAGGAGTCTTCAAGATGGAGTCGAGTCTTGTAGCATATCGTTTAATGGGTACATGCGTAAATGGCTTGCCTCCTTTACGCAGTTGCATTCACAGATCTGGCCCAATGCATTTGAATTAGCAGCCGCCAGCCAAATGATCACATCGACATCACATCGAGCCAATCAGCTAGCCAGACTCAATTCGGGCCACTTTCCTGCCTCTTCCTCTGTCTCCATCTCCATCTCCTACTCCATCTTCAACTCCATCTGCCGTTGGCTAAAACGGTGATGCGGTGGCAAACATTTCATTTTTCACGATTTGCTTTTGGTGCCTTCGATCCGACGTTTCGTATTCCCAAGAGCTAAATCAATAAATTACGTGACAGGCATGCAGAAAACTTGATGCTCTCTTCACTCAAAACTCATGCACATGGAATAAGAAGTGATCGCTGATCGTCGTCGCGTTGTTGCGTTTTCTTCTCGTTTTTGATTGAATCAATCAAGAAATGTGCATTTATACCTCTTCATACATACAGATCTTTGTAGCCACACAACATAAATTATTATTATGGCTTTGCCAATGGCCAACAATATATATGTATATATGTATCTGTAATCAAACTTGTGTCTGCCAGTTGAGCATTAAATTTGATTGGTTTCCATTTGTTCGATGCAATCAAATGGCAGACACTGTGTTCAGATCTGGCTTCCCAAATAACTCTTAATTAACTTCCTAAACAAGTTTTCATCTAATCGGCAAATAATTTAAACTCTTAAACAAGATTTTATTAAGTAAACGATGCCAAAGTTAAAAACCAATATTCAATAGGCTCAAAAGTTTATGAATCCTGTCAAGGGCGAAGCAACTGGCAGCCACTGTACCACAAATCTTCATTGATTTTGATTTTGATTTTGATTTCTTTTACTGCCTTTACGCTAAATCGCCTTATGCTAAAACTTTGGCCTAGACTAACTCGTAGGTAAACGGACTTGCAGCTACCTCGAATGGTAAATAATTTTGTAAGACTGCCGCACAACATGACAGGCAAATAAATGGTCATAATCCTGGCCAGACAAAGAAAGGGCTGCAGTCAGTTGAACAAAAGGGAAACGGTATTGGCCTCAGTTCTCGGTCTTGGCCTGGTCTCAGTCTCGGTCTTGGCCCCAGCTAATAACTCACTCATACACTGCGAATGTCTGGCCATCTAATGGGAAAAGCCGGCAATGGGGTTGGTGGTCTTCTTTTTATGCGTTTTTCATTTGATTTATTTATTATAAATTATACGCCGCATGCAAATTGGTAGCTACAATCCATATACCAAACAAAAAAGAAGAATAACGAATTAAGTTGTTCTGCAATGGTTTTCCAAGAAACGTTTTCAGTTGTGTTTCCTTCGCTGCTCAAATAATAATTCGCCTCAAATTCGAATACGCACGTTTTGTAACAAAAATAAAACACAAAAGTACAAGACGGCAGCCAAAAAATATTACACTGCCTGCAGCGCCCACGCAACCAGAGAAACACAGTGAGTGCGAGTGTGAGTGGGAGTGAGAGAGAAGGGGAGAAAGAGAGAGCGCTTCAGCGGAAACCCTTTGCCCAAGGCATGTGCGTAGCCTCACGTCTCCTGCCCCTCCTCTTGTTGCCCCCTCGGTGGCAAATCAAATAGACGCATGAAATTTAATAGTACCAAACAATTTTTGACGTTTGCCTTTGAAAACAAATGAAAATGAAAATGGAAATGGAAATAGAACTGAAAATGGTAATGGTAATGGCAACATGAACTTGGGCAACGCCCTTTTCCCCGCTAGTCTCGTCTTCTCAATATACTTATGCCATATAGAGAACTCTTAGTTTTTCTGCTTCCATTCAGCTTATTTCTATGTTTCCGCCTATTTATTTATTTTAATTAAAACGGACACGTGTTGCTGTTTTCTTGTTTTTATTTGCCAAGCCAACTTTGCGACAAGAAACTGAATGGAAAGAAAGAGGTTTGTGCACAGCGTGGGACAAAGTAGCTGAAATTGACGAAAGTGTAATTGAGAACTGCCCCCAACTCGGAATGGGAGCTAATATTTCGGTAACCAAGCAAGTAAGATGTATCTTTTCTCTTTTTCCCGTTTACAATACTATTGACGGGAATCGAATTTAAAGACCTGTCGCTTACAGACTCTTAATTTTGGTGATGAACAAATACACGGCAACATCGATGAATCGATTATGCTGTAATTCATTTTAAACTGCTTTAATTTAATGTTTCTTTTTCTCAACATCGTATAAAAATACGATAAATCTTTCCAATTAATAGCAGATGCTAAAAGTTCAATTTGGACTTAAATCACTACCTTAATATATCTTTCATTGTTTGTCAACTTTATTTTTTAAATTAATTTTACTAAATTAATTTGCATGATTTTTCATTTTTTATTATGATATAATTTGAATTTTTTAAAATATTTTTTGTAATTGACTCTAGCTATTTTAAGCTGTAATATCATACTTAAGTTTCCTTTATCTCAAGATTTTATTTTGCTAAAGCAAATATACTTTATACAAATTATAATATAATTTTAATTATCATAATACTAATATATGCTAAAATTGCATTTTCATTAATCTCTAAACAAATTTTCATTTATTTTTTGACATTAATAATTTTTAATTAATTCATATATATTTAATATTACAATAAAAAAATATGTATCTGAAGCCATAATACCTATCTAAAACAAAATCTTTAATTTGCTTAAACAAATTTGTCGACATATTTACTTTTAATATATTTCATATTTATTTTAGAATTTAAATAATCATGATATTAATATTTCTTAAAATTTGCATTAAATTATCATTGGGTTGCAAGACGTATTTTAGGCCATAATACTGAATTGGTTGGCTACTTCGTGGTTTTACTGTGTGCTCTCATGACAACTGCCGCCTCGACTACCATGCAAAATGGGCGTGACCATTCAGGTTGCCAGAGCTTAAACAGTAAATTTTGCATACCGCCTTCGAGTAGATGAACAAAGGTAAAAAATGGAGGAGCTAGCTGAGCTGAGCAGCATGGAGCAGAACAAAAGCCAGCTTGCAAATATGCCCCAGAGTGGTGAAAAAGTGCAGTGTGCTAGGATTTGGATGTGCTCGTACTCTGATCATGATCGTGTCCACAACGTGGCTAAGTCTCTTAACGGCCAAGTCACCGTTGTTGCCTTGAAATAAAAGGTAGCTGATCGCCAGTAGCCGGCAAGTCATCAGAAGTCCAAAATTAGCATAGATATTTTGCTGCTGTTCGTTGCAGTCGATGCCTGATTGTTGTTGCTGTTGTTGTTGTTTCTGTTGCTGTTGTTGTTGCTGTTGTTGTTGCTGTTGCTCTTGTTGTTATTATTTTTGATGTTGTTGCTAGTTTAATGCACTTGCAGCTATTGCAAAAGTGCGTAGAAAATCATGAAAATGGCTACTGAGCTGAGCCAACGGCATTAATTTTATACAATTAATGGAAATTACATGAAATTATGAGTGGAACATTGAAATTCCTTGTGAACATCACCCAGGACAACCGAAGTAGAACCGAAGCATCCAACCTCAATTGGCAACTTTGCTGTAAGTCAGAGAGAGTCAAAGTCGAAGTTGAAGTCAAAGTCTCCATGGGATTCAGCTTGGGTGGCACTTTTCAGCAATTTTCATTTCCACATTGCTTGCCAAATGAAAGAAAATTAAATTTTTGACTGTCGACTTAATTGAAACATTAGCCAAAAACATTTTATCTACTCCGTCCCTCTCCCAGTTACATCTTTCCGTCTCTTTTTATACTCTATCTTTCCCTCTCTCTGTCTTATTGCCCTGTGTTCATTTACATTCAAATTAACTCGTAATGAAAACGAGTTCACAAACTTTGACTTCGCGGGGGTTGTAGCATTTAATTAGTTGTTGTGATTGTTGTTGTTGTTGTTGTTGCTGTTGTTTGTTGGCCATTTCTTTTAGCTCAGTCTGTTCAATTATCCAAGCTGTTCTAAGCTTTATGGCCTGTTTGTTTTCGCACTATTCACATACATTTAGAGGACAATATAAAAGTAGTAAACGCGTCTTTAGCTTAATCAAATAACATTAAAATTCATTTGATTGTATTGAATTCAAATAACACTATGTAACAAAATTTACTTTATGTTAATCAAATTACATTAAAATTGATTTGTTTGTATAGAATTCAATAGCACTATGTAACGAAATTTTATCTTTTCTTGTAACTTTACCAACCACACTTTTTCTAAAACATATAGACTTCCAGAGAAGAAAAATGTCTATTAAAAATTTACTGTGTTACAACTAAAAAAAAATTATTAAATTACCAATATTTTGTTTATTTTTTATAGATAATCTTGTTTCTCAAGAATGTCACAGCAGTTCTTTATTACGATTATAGAAATTTATAAATAACATGATTTCTTACTTAGCAACAGTGTGAAATGTAAACCTGAGTTTATTGCACTATGAATTTTTATAAGGTATGCTGTGTGTGAAACTTTCAGCCTCCTAGGTATTACCGTTTGACCTGCGCAAACAACCGCCTCGTTCAATTGCCAAATACAGAATGCTTTATTCAATTATGCGTATGTTTATTTACAGAGTGTCTTAAATTCGTATGTTATGTTATTTACAGTTTATGTTATGTATTAACTGCGTATCTTATATTCATATTTGCATCGAGCTGCTGTGTACAAATAACAGCGAGATGCAAATTGGCGATAGTTGCATTTAATTAATATCTCAATCCCTAATACTGAGACAAGTCTAACCTGTAATGGTTACAATCTCACTGAGTATTAAACTCAATTTGAAAATGTTTGGCCTCTCTCTTTAACTCTGGTGTAAATTCGCGTAACACTTTCTGCTTGTAAGCACTCTAATCAAGAGCCATTGCCCATTTGCCCAATGCACATATAGAGTTAGAGCTCATTTTATTTTTATTTTTTGTTGAACAATTTTTCGCTTACTCAGCACAAACTGCAATCGAAGTCTGCTGCATCAACGTTGCCACCCTGGTGGGCGTACTTTTCCCAGCCTCCCCGCTTTTTAGCACTTCAAATTGGCAAACAAACAAACCCACGTTTAAATGAAATGTGAGCATAAACAAAAAATTTTCACACAGCGCCCGACGCCGTCACATTTGCCAAGGCAAACAAACTTGAAATGCGGCCGAGACGAGACGAGAAGGATCAGAATAACAGTTGGTGAAAAACATTGCTCATACGACAGGATGCAAGTGGTACAAAGATAGAGAGAGAGGGAGAGGGAGAGAGAGAGATAGAGATAGCGAGCGAGACAAAGACAGCGTTAAGTAGGATGGGGCAAGGAATTCACTTGACACGTAAATATGCATAAACAAGCCATGAATATTCATGCAAACACACGAACACATCATATTCTCACTTCTGACTTGAAAGGAACTCATTCTGGATTCTGGTATCTCGACTTAGAGATGAAATGCAATGCGCATAGAAAGAATTTGCAGCAAATGTTTGCACAGATGCATGGGAGGCAAAAGGCCAAGTGTTTAACCACAACAACAACAACAAATGTCTGAGGTGACTGAACTGAATGTCTAATGTTGAGCACTGTAAGTACATAATGCACATAACACAAAAGTGTGTAATTTTCAGAGCACAAGTATTCGCATTTCATTGATTGCTGAATGGCTTTTGTCAAGTGATTCGTGATTCGTGATCTAAGCAGGTCGTTCACTTTGCAGCCTGGCGATATTAAAATTTCAACTCACTAAAAACATTTGCACAACAATCATAAATCCTTGTCAATCACACGCGTGACACACTCCCCAATTTCTCTCGCTTCCTTCACGTTTTACTGTCATCATCATCATCAGTTGAGAACCAGACTCCACATGACCAACATCTATTGCCTATCGCTAGTTACATATAAACTGAATGTTTCTTTTTCCACTGAAAGTCCACAGACTTCAGACTTCAGACATCGACTTATGACTTGCGTAAGCGGAACTGATTACGTCTATCGTCTATCCGTCAATGAAGCTGCGTGACAGAAATTTTTGACTTTCAGTGTCATTTATTTGATGCCTCGCCTTTGACAGCTGTTGTCCTTGATAGCGATTTTGACTGCCAATTTATGGTGGATGTGCGAAGTTTTCATGGTACGAGTACAGCGTCTGTTCCTCAGATACTTGAAATACTAATTCCATTTGTACAAAGTTGCGTTTTATTTGATTCAACCATGGACAACAATCAATCAAATTGTTTATTTTGTGTACAACAAGTTCAAGTATTCCAAACGAAAGTATTAGACTAGGAGATTCCCTTTTGAAGTGCACTCCTGTTCACGCATGAAAAGTATGAGAAATTTCTTACTTTAATATTCTTTCTTTCTTTAAAAAAAATCAAGCAATATTTTTGCTTGTCCAAACAATTTATTTATAAACTGTATCTACTTATCAGACGATACAGCGCTGCCGCCATCTAGCGGGCGTAGCTTGCAACGCGTCCCTTAGGATTTCTTTCAACCAAACATTCCCGATTGCGTTTCTCACATATTCCTATTCCTGGGTTGCGGACGTTACATTTGTACGCAAATTTTTATGTTTAAACTGTTGCAGCTCGCGTTCAGATCGGTGAATTTTAATGTAATTTTCTGGAAAATGCATTTCATTTAGAATGCTATCAAACCTAATTAAAGATAAAAGCCTAACTGTTTTTGGAAAAAAATTAGGCTTGCTGAAAGTTTGGTTGCGGACGTTACAAAAAATGGAAGTCGATTTGAGGTTAACGTGCATTTGAGCGTATATTAGCGAATTTAGCATTATAAACAAAAAATATCCAAATACAACAAATTAACTTGAATATATGACCTTATCAATCCAGCATCAAAAATACTGATAAGTAGCCTCGTTAATTAAAAATCTTAGTTTTCGTCAGTTGCGGACGTTACGGTACGGACGTTACACTTTTTACACTCATACTTTCTTTCAAATTATTATTGTATATTAAATATCTATTCGATACAGTTTTTATCTTAAATAAAAGAAAATGAAACAAAGTTTATGATGAGCTAAGCGCTAAACACTCAGACGATTGTTTTACCAACTTTTTTGGCCTTTGAAAATACCCTTTTTTTTAAAACAAATATTGAAATTAAGAGCCAAAAAGAGGAATTAATTGATAAGGCTCGGCCATGAAAAACCAAACCACCGTAAAACCTTTTTTATTTTGTAATTTGAAGCCCAAAAATGTATTCTATTAAAACAAAAAACAACTATTATTAAAAAACATGCGGCTTTTTCACAAAATTAAGTTTTCGCCCTTGGTTTAAAAATTTCCGGAATAGCCCATATCTGCTCTCCCTTTTGACTTTTGGAACTACACTTAAAAAACGCAACGATGCTTTTTTTATGAAGCCAAAAAGATCTTAATTTTATAAATAAGTATGTATCCTTTAATAATTTGCATATCAAATTATGTATAGTAAATCTCAACCTGAATGCAGCAACTGCTAAAACTAATCCCCAAAATCTTGACCAATGGCTATTCGAATGAAAATGTTGCAGCAAAAACGAAATAAAAACAAGAAGAAAGAAAAACAGCGTCGCGCCCTGGAGCAACAATTTAAAATTTACGCCACTTAGAAGTCATTTGGGCGTGCAGCAAAAGTATCACATGGAATAAAAAGCTGGATTTGCCAAAGAAGTAAATACCCTTTCAGAGATTTGTATTAAAAAAGGTCTTATGTCTACTGTTTGGTGATTAACAGAAAATACTTAAATTTGAGTTCGCTATTAAGTTGCGAGTTGTATCCGCTAGGTGGCGACAGCGCTGTTCGACACTGCGGAAAATAGTGCTCGATTATTATGCAGAAAAAACTTTCTTATCGCGATCAACATTAAATTTCGAAAATATAAAAACCAACAAGTCTATACACTTTTTAAATTGAATACAGGGTATTTAAACTAACTAAGTACACAAACAAATTTAATTTGAAAACGATGCATGTTGCTTTTGTTGCTGTTGCTGTCAAACCGAACGGTAGCTGCTTCTTGCTTTTGTCGGCACAGTCGAACAGTAACCGAAATTGTTAAGTTTGAGTTGCAAATTGTTGGCAAGGTAAAGTGGCTGAAAACCGACAGAAAAACCACAAGAGTTTATGACGCGCTCGATCTTAACAATGTCTTATTGTCAGGCCTAAATCATGTTTAACGATCAATAAAAGAATCAACTGAATGGAACTTGAAAGCTGCCGCATTGTTATTGTGATTCCGGGATACTCTTTCTTCAGAAGTCGTGAACATAGTGACGTGTCTCGTTTTGTGTGGGCTCCTGTACGGTGAACTATTGGTAGGTGTAAATACGACTATAGCTAATTGAATGACCCAGCGGTTCACTTCAAAGCTGTGACGGCAACTTTGTTGCCAGACTACAGACTGCAGACTGTCGACTAAACTAAGTGCATTTATTGAAAGCTCATCACATATCTCTATTAACATATTATTAGTGAACATTTATTTGCATGTAGTCGAGGACAAACATTTGAACAGACACCAGACATTACTAATAACACAATAAATACGAGTGCTGTTCACATTTCTATATCGATTGTATCATTGCTTTATCTATCAGGTTGTGGCGCGCTATTTATCTAGTACTTCAAATTGACAGCTGTACCTGGGCTTATTCAAAGAGTTTAATGAATTTATGGCAGACACGTGGAAAACAAATTGCACTTTTCACATGCCTACGCACAAAGCTGAAAGTTTTATTGAGGTAAATTTGAAAAATGTTATAATTACCTTGCACAAAGAAAGCTTGCTATTTGATACATGTGATTGAAAGCAAGTAAAAGAACTGTGAACGACTACGAGTTACTCTTTACATTATTACAAACTAGTGATTAACATGTATCCAAACGTTGGATCGAGTTTTCAATCGAAATGTTGAAATTGTTGAAACAAAAATTTAAAAAATTATAGAGTTATAAAAATTGAAATGTCGATTTTTCGACGAATTTTTACATCACTACTCCAAACTAACACATTTCCAGCTAAGTACGCTAGGTGGCGCTAGAACTGATCTTTTCAATTGCATATAATTAAGGATTATATAATAAGTTAAATTTCCCTTCTAAAATCAACAAATATATAACAATAAAAAATATGTAAAAGCTATAATTTTTGAATTTTTGAATCAAATTTAATTAACTTTTCCTTAACAAGAAAGATATTTAAAATATAAATTTCATTATAATTACAATATTGACTTAATTGATTTCTCATGCTACTCCTCATATTTTTAGTGGGTATTTTCTAGTCAATTACTTATGATTTTAAATTCTAAATGTGCGCAGCGTGCAAAGAGTATGAATTTAAAAGATAAGCAAACAAATCAAAGTCATCCTAAGCCAAACAAATGAAACTGAAACCCATGAAAAAAAAATTAGATTTTGAAAAAAATACAAACATTTTTGGCATTTTTGGGGTAATTTCTGTAGCAAATTTGATGAAGGAAATTATTTGTGGGTGGGCTTATTAGGGTAGCACGTGTCGGGGGAGTTTTCATGAATTTGTAACGAAAATACCGCGAAATCTTGTTAGAAAATTAAACGACTTATCTGGTATTTGTTTTTCCTTTTCCTTTTTTTGTTTGTATTTTTCTTTTTACTATAATGGGGGTGAGTATGGTAAATGCATTCGGAGAATAGCAACAACAACAACAACAACAACTGCACTTATAAATCGTAAGAAGCATAAAGAAAAAAAGTCAGAAACATAAAAAACAGCTTACAGCAAAATGGCATTTAGCCATTTAACCCACTGTGCACAGTGGGTGGAGCTGAGCTGTGGATGAAGATGGGGAAACAGCGACTAATGCACAAAAGAAATTATAATAAGCACAGCGTTTTTTCTTGTACAACTCGAACAAAACGAAAATCAGAAGAGAAAAATAAAAGACGCCGCAAAGTAGGCAATGCAAATCGTCGGGCGGCCCATTGGCTTTTCATGTTTTCATGTTTTGCTCATTCCTCGGACTTTATCGGACTAATAAAAAGGATTTTCGACGACGGCATCTCGTATTTCTCTTTATTATTGTACGCCAGTCAGCGGGTGGTCGTTGGGGGGAGAGGGGGCGGGGCATTATTTATTTACTAGACTTGTCATAATGCAACTCCCCGCAATCTCACCCAACCTATTCCGTTTGTTTTTTCTTTTCACTTTTCCTGTTGTCGTCGGCAGGGTCGTCTTATATTGTGTATTGTGCTTCGTATGACGGTTACCTTCTATAAATGGATTATGCCAATTAGAGAGTGTGTCTGGAGACACGATTGCCAAATGGGGGTGGGCTTGGCAGATTTTCTTGCAGTGTAAGTTCATCCAGATACATTACCGATACATTCAATAAATTTTAGATGCATTGAATTGCGATACAGAAATCTTACTAAAGTTACACCCAATTATTTCTACGATCATAACTTCATCATATTTTATTTTCAGTGTATGTTCACCCAGATACATTACAGATAGAATTAAGTAAAACATTTAGTACATTTTAGAAGCAATAAATTGCGATACAGATATCTTAACAAAGATAGCTCTAATATTTTTTAAAATCATGAATTTATGATTTTTTTTCAGTGTAAGTTTGTCAAGATACTTCACTAAGAATAGAGAAATCTTTTAAAAGTTACCCCTTATCATTTTTGAAATCATGGCTTCATTATAAATAATTATTTTAATGTTTTTTAGCGAATAAATTAAAAAATAAATTCAATACATTTTATAAGCAATGAATTGTGATGCAGAGATTTTACAGAAGTTATTGCTACTTATTCCTCAATTCATGATTTTATTACAAATATATATTTTATAATTTATTAATATATACCCAATTCCTTTTACTTCCATTGATCATTAATTTAGCTGCGCCACATAAAGTCAAAGGTTGTTGTTCATAAAATATATGTATTATTTCTTTTATTTTACTTTTGCATTTTCTTCCGCTCACTATTACTATTTGAAGACTAATTAAACAAGAACTATGATCATTAGGCAATGCCACAAAACCAAAAAAACCAATCCGAATGATTCGGCAGAGTAGCTAAAACGAATTTGGAAATACAATCAATAATTTGTTAGATTGCCATCGGATAAAATAACAAATTTCTGTATCTTTACAAATATGAACCGTGAAATTGAACAAATAATGTGCCAAGAAAGTAGGCGCCTTGAATCGAATCTCATATCTCGAATCTGGAGATAATTAATGATCGGATATATCAATCTTTCAAGTCAGCACAGTGAATGTTGGTTAACATTCATTGCTTCCATCTACGCTTTCCCCTTTTTCACTACAGGTTACATGTGAGTACAAGATATGAAATGATTTTCTAGTTTTACACATTTTCCGTAATAGTTTAGTTTCACAAATATTTGAGATTCGAACTGTTAAAATTCTTTGAAGCTCACAAAATACCAAACGGAAAAGAGAAATTCATTTGGTTGCCAGCTCTCAGATCTCAGTAGTTGGGGGTTGTGTCACATGAATAGCTATCGTATCGTATCAAAGTAAGACATTTGAACATTTTGCGGTCTGTTGTCGCTTTTAACAACTCCGTCCCGGGACATTCACAGGACATGTGCAGACGTTTTTTTAGCCCACACAGACACACACACACACACACACGCATTCTTAGATTTAGGCCAGAATCCGCTAGAAGTCCTCCTCGTTCGACATTTATGAAATTTGTGCGGAATTTGAGATGAGCTCTAAAAATGCGAGCTGAGAGCTAAGAGAGAAGACGAGGTGAACAAACTGAAAACTGACTTGACTACCAGCCACAAATTATTTCTGAACATGTGTGTATGAGCGTGAGTGTGTGTGAGTGTGTGTGTCTCGGTTTCTTTTTTGAGCTGTTTTTAAGTTTTAATTTATATGTAAATTATCTGTGTTTTTTTCACTAAAGCGTAGACAGCTTGCTACATTGTCTGGGTTTATTTTGCTTTTTTGTTGCTTGCATGTAGCTCGTCAAGAAATGAAAACTATTAGCACAAAACTGCAAATAATGACACTTTGAGTGAAATTTGATGACAGTTGCAGCTTCAGCTTCTGCTGATACGAGGGATTTTATTTGCCAAACATACATATATTGACTAAAAGCTGATGCAAATAGAAAATCCACACTGCAGATTCTGTACATCTTCCTTTCTATGTGTACAGAGTATCTTCCAGTCGAGCAATCATTCTTGTTTTGCACTTATTAAATTGTTTATTACCTTTCATATAACGAATGCCACAAGATCACAAAAGAAACCATAACAAATCAAGCATAGCAATTAATATTTTACACGCGAGTTCAACTTGGTCCATTTAACCTGTAGATAACATTAACCCCATAAGTATATAAAAAAAAATAGCGAAAAATGTTAATCAAATATAAGTGTGTATGTAAATAGCACAGAATTGAAAGAGTAAACATGAAAATTGCACGACTAAATGTTACCCATTAATTAAATCTAACATGTCATTAATATGACTTTAGTTTACATAATATCTAAGGTCAGACTATTATAAATTGATTGTTACACACTTTTAAATTTTAATTTATTTTTAAAACCATTTCTATATAATTTAATTTTATTATTTAATCAAGTTTCCTAATTAGACTGTTAATATTTAAATTATATTTGTTCAACTGATCTCAATTGAAGTTAAATAAATAAAGAAATAAGAAACCTAGCAATCTTTTCTCCGTGAAAAGAACTTTTTAATATGTGAAACTTTGTTCCACATTTTATAGGAATTGGAAAAAAAAACAAGTTGAAGACTCGATCATTCAGCTTGAAAGCCCTGACTGATCAAATTGATGATCTACTCTGAGGTTCGACTGGCACTAGTTTTCTCACAGTTTCAATAGCTCGAGGCTACACTCATCTTTTATTTAAGCATTAATTAAATGTTCAGACTGGGATCACACACAAGCTGGCAAGGAAATTAAAGTAAGTAAATCGCTGAAATAGTTTAAATATATGTATATTCACAGAGTGCTTGACTGCACTATACCCTGTAAAGCTCTTAATATTGATTGGGAGTATATTTGTTGTCATACATTATGTTGAGCAGTTGTTTTTGCTTAATTAAGTAAAAGCGTTAAAAATGTTATTTATGAAAGCAGCAAACAGCAGTTGACAATCATATTTATAATCATACTCATAATCATAATCGTCATCGTAGTCGTAATCGACAATCGTCATAATTTATGAGGACTGCGATATTATTGACTGTACCCCTATCGACAAGCGTCGACAAAATTGATAAAAGCCACAAAAAAATGACAACCGACAATCAACAATGAACAATCAACAGGCAGCAGACGTCATGAAAAAACGAAGGCAATTGAATTGGAAGCCAGTGGCAATTGGGAATCGAAAATTATCAAGGTAGCCTGTACAACCTGTACAGGTCAACGGGGAAACTGAACTGAAAGCTATGCTCGACAGCTGCCAACATTCACACGTCATTTAATTTCGATTAGTCCGCAGACAAAAAGACAGACAGAAAGACAGACAGACAGAAAGACAAACAAACAAATGAAGCGAACAAATGTCGCATGGAATTGAAAAACGCCGACTGTAGACACCTGTACAGTGAAGCCTCAATGTAATTGTCACGAACAAAATGCCTAATTGGCACTCTAAGGTGTGTGCAGAATGTGCGCAAGGTGAGACAAGAACAAGAACAAGAACAAGATGAGGAACAGGAACAGGAACTGGTTGTAAACTGTCTTCGTTGTATCTCTATCGACATTTGTTTCCTCAACTTCAAATTTATTCAATTAATATCTTGATTGATTATACTCGCATCAGAGAAAGCTTCAATTTGGAGGGGATCCAAGTTGATGCCGAGCAACGACTAATGACGACCAAACGTTTTTATGACTGCATTCGATTCTCTAATTGACCGACTGATTAAGTTTTAGTTATCATCTTGATTCTGAAATATAATTAGGTACAAGTGTGAGAATATATTAAGCGATTCCTTTTATTCGGTAGCGTAGATGACCTTTATCGAAAGTAATTTGATTTTAAATGAATGAATGAACAAATTCCACATAATTTTTTCACTTTTTAATACATTAAGACTAATTTTTAATATTGAACTTTGGTACGAAACAGTTTTAATAAATAAAGTTTACGATTATCGAAATTTACAGTTTTTATACTCTTTTTCCTGTTTCGGAAGGGGTATAAAAATGTGTAAAAATAATAAAAAATTAAAAAAAAATACTTTAATAAACAAAACAAATGAGTCATGATGTCATTCAATGCTAAAAAAACATTTTTTTATTGTTATTGGTTAAGTATTTAGTAAAGTTATGAGAATACGAAACACGGTTGTGTAGCAATAACAATAACAATAACATAGTCTGCAAGTTTACTGTGCAATAACTGTTAGCAGTCTCCCAACAGCCTTGCTGAGATAAAATTAATTAATCATTCAGGATTAAGCTAAGAACTTACGAATGTAAACGTGCATTTATCATTCCTATAGTAGAAATCAATAGAATAGAGATTATGTTTACAATTAAAATATCGAAATTAATGCTTAGTTAAATTAAAACAATTTAGAATTAAAATATTGAAATTAATTATTAGTTAAATCAAAACAGGGGAAGTGTTTAAGAGCTGGAAATAGAAAGTATCTCATAGATCTTATAATACCCTTTGCTATCTTATTAGACACTTTTGGTTCAAGCGCATTCCAGCTATTAAGAAGTTACAGATTCGTAACAAACCTATTATTAATCCAAATAAAAATGCTAAATGAATGACTATATATTGATGAATATAAGTATAAACACTTAACAACTGGTCAACAAACTGTTAGCTAGGTTCGAGTTGATAACAAAACGAATAATAGGATTAAAATTGAGTGCAACATTTTCTCGTTTGGCGGTCGCTTTGTGAATGTTTATTAGGTCAGTTGAGAAGCTGAAGGTGGACGCACCTGAGGCGTCACAGCGACAGCAGCGATGATGATGATGATGATGAAGTTCAAGATGATGATGAGGATGGTCGAGGATGTTGGCATGCCTATGTGTATGTGTTTGGGTATGTGTGTGTGTTGAGTCCTGAACGGGGTACAGATACAGAGTACAGATACAGGTTGGACTCTTGCACGAAAATAGCTGGAATTCCTTTTGAAGTTTACGCACAAATATTCCCTATCCACGTGCCCCTTTTGGCCCATTAGCGTGTCCAGGCAGCCAACAGGATAATAATTAACGCAATAATCATCGATGAATGAATATGAATATGAGTGTGTGCAGCCAACAGACCAAAGAAGTTGGAAGGAGGGAAGATGGAGGATTGGAGAATGACCTGCTTGGCATGATAAACGCGTTTAACCCATTGAAGGCCCTCCGGGTTAACCCCCCACCCCCCTTCACACCCTGTTCACTTATAAATTTGTGGTGCGTGTGTTCATTTGGCAATTTGCGTAGGTGATGCTATGGAATTTGATTTTCACACGTGTTGCAGCTCCTTCCAACGTTAACCGGGCTGTGGTTAAATCGTGTTTGTTGTCGTTCATGTTAATGTTAATGTAAATAATAAAGCAAATGCTCTATACAATTACCTTCCACTCGCTGATTCCGCACACATGCCGTATAAAAATAGAAAGCCAAAGCTATCGACATCGCCATCGTTGGAGACCTCCGACTGTTCAAAATCACTCTGACTTTGCACAGATAAAAAAGCCATATTCATTTACAATTTAAATGTATCTGAAAAATAGCTACAATCTAATTTCCCTAACTCGAATCACCTTTATCCAAATGAAACGGTTCGAGTTATGGAGATATTGGACTTACAGAGTTCTTTTTCTTAAGTTTATTAATTTTAATGTTACTCATTTAGCTCGACTTAGAGAGAAATTCGAGTTATATTATGTGTTCTTTTTATATCTGTAGTGTTTTTTTTCAGTTTTTATAGTTCACATTTCTTCTTAGACAAATGTAAGTTTTAAAATTTTTATATTATTCTCTGAAAGTTTTCTTATTTTTGTTAGTGTAGCTACCTTCAGCTCCTCCTTCAGCTCAAACAACTATCGACTAGCATCTAAGAGCTGCAATTACGGCAATCCAAACGAACTTAATAATTTCTTATGAATTAGATTGCAGTTCAAAGCTCACGAGCGAGTTGTAATCATGATAATCGTAAATATATGAAACGATGACAACCCTAAACTCTCAAGATGTTCATTGCTGACAACTAAAACTGCGCGGTAAATCAAAAATGTTTTCTTTCTTTGCTGAGGTGCAGTCTTGATGCCACCACGGGATATGAAAAGGAAAATTCCTATGCTGGGAAATTCCCTGACACTGAGACACAGAATTAGATCGAGATAGAGATAGAGATAGAGATGATTGTGAATCTAATTGGTTAATTGTGTTGACAAGGCAGCATTCACAATTTACTTATCTGTATATGAATAAATACATACGTATGTATGTATGAATGAAAGACAGACGAATAGGAGAGAGAAACAAAACGCGAGTGATGAAGAATTGCAATGCAAAATGCAGAAAGAGCATTAAAAGACACGCAAGTTGCATTGCGCTCATATAAAGGTGTGTTAAAAGGGGGGTGAGTAAGAGAGGGGCAAGTAAGAGGGGGGAGGGGTGTTATTTTGGACCCCTTTTAATGGCAGATTGGCATCGAAAGTCGCTCGGCCATTTTGTTGAACAGCTTGAAACGTTTGCGTGTGTATTGTAATTTATCAAGGCATTTGATTTAGTTGTAAGAAATTCAACTTAATTTCAACTGAACTCCCTGAAGTCAAAATGCAAAAATTGGTAGCTTACATTATGTTGGCCATCACAGGTTGTTAAGTGGACATTAAGAGTCTAGCATGTGGATGTGCAACTAAAACTGAAGTTGGGCCAAATACAGTCATCGTTAGTTTAGCAAAGGGTTGAACAGGTAAATAACGCAGGTGTCATCCTTTTATCTGCATTAATATTTAAACTGGCTGAATGTCCCAAAAATTATGGCCAATAGGCATTTTATACAAGTTGTATTATTTCAGAGAAAGCAATTATATATTTAAATTATATATTTAACTATGTTCCTATCTTATCTGATCACAAAAGGGATTCGAAGAACTCTGTACTAAATATAAACTGCATATATTTGTAATTTTTAGTAATTATTAACTTAAAATCATTATTTCATTTCTATAAAAATACTTGAATAATAAATAAAATATGTTAATATTTTTATGTTGCCAAAATAATTACAGCAGTAACTTTAAGTCTATGAAAATTGTTCAAAAATTAATGCAACTTGATAAAAAAAAGCATAAATACAGGGAAATTGGCCTTGGAGGCTTTTCATTAAAACGTCCGATGTAAAAAGCATATGCAAATTGTGGAAAATAGAAATCGCCAACATTTTGTTTGTATAATTTTATGCAAGACGCGACAACAATAACAATTATAACTACAAGGAAACTGAACTCGATGTGAAATGGAAAATACAAGTATGTAAACACATACACACACACATACATACAAATGTACATGTATGGGATGTGTCTAGAAATTGCAAACATAGCGAGAGGCGGACGGACAGTTGTTGATTGGCCAATCGAGGGGCGTGGCAATGCCACGCGAGTAACAATGAAAAATAAGTTCAGCTACAATTGGATGGTCACACATGAATGTACTATTCATGAGTGTTTAATTCTTTCAATTGCAATTTTTGATATCTTATTTGTTCACACATTTGGGTCTTTTAATTCAGCGACGTAGTAATAAGAAAATAGCAGCAGCTGCAGCCGCCGCAGTCGGAAGAGTCTGAACTGAACAACAACAGTTGCGTCGACTAGTTGGCAACCAATGCACGAACCGAGCGCCAACTGCTGTTACATCTCCTTTGTTTCTATGTATGTATGTATGTCGGACTGTTCGACAATGCATTAGTATTCGTTTCTTGTTTTCGCTCTCTGAGCGTGCGTATGTGTATGTGTACGTCTCTCTCGCTCTCTCCCTCTCTTGTGAATGCGAGTGTTTCACTGCCATTTATTTCATTTACCATTTCTATTTCATTGCGAGATTTCATTTCCATGCTGCTGACATGACTCCGCCCCTAAATGCGCTGCACTGTGTTCCATTGCCATTCCGTTTCTTATGTACAACCCGACTGGTGCTGTGTGTTTGCATTTGTCTTTGCAGTGTCTTTGCTGTGTTTTTGCCTGGCTTTTAAGAGTACAATATTCATTATTTACTTAAGAGCTTTTGTTTTTGATTTTGGCCTTACAATATACTATGTTTCTCTGCGTGTGTGTGTGTGTGTGTATGTATATTTATATTTGTCCTGTTATGCATTTGTTGATGTGTCTCGTTTTACAATTTAAAGGCATTTCCTTTTGAGCTGCCTGTGAATTTTCCATTTTCCAGTGCGCGGGCGCCTCATCAAAAATATTGTTCAACTATATTAAATAAATATTTTACTTGCAAGGTAAAAACAATATTTTGGTTTTAGTCTCTGCTTAATTTGGTCTTTGTCAGCTCGGAGTACCGTTAAATCCTATGTCTCTCTCTCTCTCTCTCTATCCAATTTAAAATGCATGCTTTATACCTTTTGGTTGGCCAATTTAATTTTGTAGTTGCTGTAGTTTTTATTTTATGAAAACTTTATGATAATGCTCAAAAATTCTACAAATATTATAGAGACTTCCCAAAAACGAACTTCCATTTTACCGAGCGAATTTCTCTCGACTTTCTTATTTCTTGACATCCACTCTTCCTATTTTATTGAAGTTTTCTTCTGCTTGGCTGCAAAACTCTCAACATTTCATTTGCAATTTTCTTTTCATGTTTGCATTTTATGACTTTTTCTTTAGCACTTCTTGGCCACCACGCCCACACCCACGCCCATTTTATTTAATTTTTTCTGAGCTCCTTGGCAATTGGCAACATCTGCGTAATGCAATTTTCCGACATGCCTGTGAAAATTTCCCCTGGCTGGCGGTTTTTCTTCTTCTGTGCATTTTCTTTGCAATTTTACTGTTTTGCCGGCTGCCATTTTAATTCCTTCGCTGACTTGGCCAGGATTTGTCCAAGTTGGTCTAGACCAAAGGACAAATGATTTGCCGGCCACGCCCCTAATTATTTCCGCACAAAGACAATCGAGTTGCTTTATTATAAATACATAAATAAATCAGAACTGTAAGATATTGCAATCATTTAAATTAAAAATTAAATATACCAAATTCATTCCTAATTTAATAATAGAAATAATTTAAAATATAAATCAAACATATTAAACTCATTTTTAATTTTAAAATTTGTCAGTCAACATTTATTGTAAAGCAATTGATACAATGACATAATTATACAATTTGATTACATTATAAATTTTTAAGAAATCAAAAAACTAATCTCATTCATGTTTTTAAAAACTTTCCTCATATTTTAAGAACTTTAATCTACAATTATTTTACAGCAAATAAATGCATTCGAAAATTATTTTGAAATCATTATATAAAATATATGATTCCTGTTATACTCCGAACTTTCAATGTTGAGGTTCGATTCTCCTTATGTGTGAAGACTTTTTTTAAAATCTGCTTTGATGAAATTTTTTGTGTAAAAAGTGATTTATTTTTGTTGGTTTTTTTGAATCATCGAAATATGTAATAATATTTTGTACGTATTGATGGCGGAACAGGAGGAGCGCTCAAGAAATCTACATTTGTGGCGTATACACTCGAAAACAAGATATTCTAGTGGTTGGATTAATATCCGCACAAAAAAAGACTTGCCGACTATGTACATCTGCAGTAAGTTCATGCAAGTGATTGTAAGGGCTTTATTCAACCAGTACAAAAGCAACTATAATCAAAAGCCTTGGCTACTTGATTGTAAAAATTAAAAATAATTTGATTTTTACTAGAAAATCATGAATAATCTAAAAAAGCTAAAATAATCAGAAATAATCAGGAAAAAATCGGAAATAATCAAAACGATTATTTTTGATTATTTTTGATTATTTCTGATTTTTTTGAATAATTGTAATAATCTTCGATTTTTTTTGATTTTCGGTAATCGTAATCATTAAATAATTGGGCAAAACCTAAAATAATCGTAATTTAATCATTAGTTCGACTTTTAAATAAAAATAATCTAATTACTAATGATTATGATTACTAATAATTTTTTAACAGGTATGGATTCAATTGAATTTGATTACAATAATTCTAATACAAAAAATTTTTTAAAAATCAAAAAAAAAAATTAAATTCATTTGTGATTTAAAAAATTTCTTTCTACAATGATAACAATAAAAAATTCTTTTGAAATCTTAATATAAAATAATCAAATTTGATCGAAACACTTCTTGGTCCTGCCAAATAATGTGATTCTTTCTTTTCTATGCTCCAGGATACACCAAAGGATGAAAGTAATTTAGATATGAAAACATCCAAGCGCTATACATATTTTTATTAGATCTGCGCCCGAATGATCAACCATAAAATGGCCAAGAAAATGTATCTGCGAGTTTCCAAGTTGGTTTTATGTCATCGTCCTTTTGCCTGGCCACATCCTGAGCGTCTTTTGTTGAAAGTTTATAACTTGCTGGCCATGTTTTTCATCGCCCGAGAAGTGACAATAATTCAAAGCCAGACAAAAGGCAAGCACAGTTCACCTGAAAATTTATGATACCACCCCCAATCCCCTCACACTCCCCTTCAACAGTATGTGCCCACTTGGTTGGGCTAGAATTTTTCTACAGATTTTCCTTCTCTTTTTATATTTGGGATTTGAAATTTGGCATAACGGCGTATTTTATAGTTCAGGAAGCTCGTAAATACCTGAGAAGATGTGGAGAAAATCGCTCGAATGGCCAAAAACTATGCAAAATTTCTATACCCTGTTGACATAAAAATAGAAAAGAAGGATCTAACAGTATACATTAGGGACACCCTAATATACACATTCTAAAAACACTTTTGTAAACAAATTGAAATTGAAATAAAAATTAACATATGTTACATAACATATGTTAACATAAAGTTAACATATGCAATTGTTATAGTTATTCGTTAACTTTAGTAAGAATTCTTCAGTGTATTATACTACATATAAAACTTAAACATTTACAGGGTATGTTGATGCTGTCACAGATGTGTTTTGTCTGTGGTTATTTTTTATAAAATTCTATTTTCTTTTTGATTCTCGCAATTTTCCAACACGAACCCAAAGTTAGCAACCCAACTTTATTATCATATTTCTTTAATATATTAGAATTTCTATACGTATGTATTTTCTCCCGTTTTCCCATTTGCTTCCCCTATTCACGGCTCTAATTTTTTTATCAGTTTGCTGACTGACTTGTGAAAACTTTGCTCAGCAGTTTTTGACATTTTGTATGATGGATTGCATTTTATGCTAATTGAGTTTAAACACACTTACATACATACATCTTTCATCTCTTTTTTTTTGTCTGTCTCTCTCCCTCTCCGTCTCTGTCTCCTGCTCTATCGCCTCTTTTTTTTTTTTGCAGTCATTGCCTTTTTTCTGCCTGCAACTTTTGTCATATTTGTGCCCCGTCTGGAATGGGCTTGCAAGGGTTCAAAACTGACACTTCCAGACTGATGGCAGTTGAGATGAACTGGAAAACGCCTGGTTCTCTTAAACTGTATAGTAATATTCAAAATAAATTTTAAAAAAAAAACTGCATTTGAAGTCATTTTAATATTGTATGAGCCTATTGGGAAATTACCCTAAAAATATACAGAGAACGAAAAAAAGACGTAATGAGATGTAATTTAAGTGACCTCGAATTCAGTATTTGCGACTTTGAAAATCCAAATCCGAATTTCTGAAAATAGCTTACAAAAATCTTCATTTGAGAGAGAAGAATCTTAAATCAAGTAGTACACTAAAAGTTAATAAAAAATTTGTCTTTATAAGTTATACTTATTAATTTAAAGTCTGTAACATATTTAAAATTTAAGTTCTTTTAAACTCATTAAAATAATTTAAAGGACTTGGATCAAGAACGATCGGCTTACTTCAAATACGTTTAGAACTAACTTTTCAGCTTAGAAAATACTAAAATATGTACTTAAATTTTTGGATGTACTAGAAATAAGATCCTTGACTATTAAATGTTTTAATTTAATTTTAATTTGTAATTTTAATCTACCTCTTCTTTTGTAAATTTAAAAATTAATTATAAATTTCTTCAGATAATTACACACATCACTAAAGTCATTCTATGGCTTTTTTCATAAGAATTAATTTTAGAAAATATTGCTTTCGACTCTTCTTTTTGTGCAGTGTAATCCTTTTCTAATATTCCGCTGACCACAAGCCAAACATCACGTGTTGGCACAATTTGAATTTGAATGCAAAATGTATAAAACAAATTGTGAAAAATTAGAAAATCGTAAGGATACAAAACCAAATGAGATTTTCAATGCAGAGGAAGAAACAGTTTCGAATTATGTATTGTATGTATATTTGCTGTGCCCGATGATGATGATGTATGATGATGGATTGTCAACTTAATTACAATGCCAAACAAAAGGGAAATTGCATAAAACACTTTTTGGGCTTAACATTTACACATTGTGGTCTGTGTTTTGCCGACTGCCGACAGCCAAACAGTCACAAATGTGCGTATGCAAAAGGCACAAAGCACACACACACACACACACACACAAACACACACACACACACAGATTAAAGGGACGCGACAGGATCAGGATCAGAGGCTGGAGTGGGAAAAGGGAGAGGGAATGGGAAAGGAGGAGGGCAAGGAACAGGGCGTGACGGCTAAGCGGCCTAATCTTGGTTGCAATTGTTCGCCATTTGGTTGGTTGGTCGGTCCTTGAAAGCAGCTCTTTCTGCATTATACTCGTAATTACGCTATCACATTCCACACTCACATTCACACACTCACTCACACACTCACTCACACACACTTACACACATTGTTCGCGCACTTGATAAGCATGGCATCGTAAATTAGAATGTTTTTGCTTTTTCACACAATTAAAGTCAACACAACACACACACACACACACACACACACAAACTGGGCCCGTGGGGACGCAATTAAAATTTTCAAATACCACGTCAAGTTTTCATTTCCCCTTTTCACAGTTTCATTTAGTTTTGGCTTTTCATGTGATATATAGTAGTTTGGAATATGTATGTTTGGAATATGTGGTTTGTGTGCTGAGCGATGTAGATCAGCGATTCCCTTGATTAAAGTGCACATCTTTATTTGAGTAACTGTCTTTGACTTTTACCAAAATGCGGTCAGTCATTCAGCTAATTGACCGCTGAAATGTCCTTAAAACGCTTAAGAATTTCAATGCCTTTTATTCAATATGTTTACACATATTTGGTTTGTTGGCCAAATGAAACATTTAAATTCATTTGGCAGACACAATTGTTTCCTACAATATACAATATTCCGCATCCGCCCTGTCTCCACAGTTTCCAATGTTGCCCTTTGCCCAACTCTTTTTCGTTTCTCGGCCGGCCTTTTAATGGCATCAATTAAAATTTTGCGTACGTGACAAGAATTTTATGCAGCAAGTCAAAAGTTGCCACTTTTGATGTTCGCAACGAAGGCAACTTGGCCAAAAGGAGCAACAACAACACAATACAATGTACAAAAATTATGAAACTTTGAAGCGTAAAATTAAAATTCGCTGGAGAAGAAGAAGAAAGACAACAACAACAACGACAACAACAACAAGTGAAGAAGAACCGTCGAAGAAATCGAGAAGCCGAGAAGATGACCCGAAAAAGAGGCCAAATGTTGTGGGCGTGTCCCCAAGTTGCACCAACGACGAATAACATTCGACTTGGATTTCAGATGTTGATAATGGGAATGCGAATGTGAAAAGATTAAAACGATAGAGCAGCGAAAATAATTAAAATATTAAAAATAAAATTAAAATGAATATAATTAATTAAATAAAATATTCAATAATATTCTGTTATGAACAGCACCTTTTGAGCTAACGATTAGATAGCTACAATTTTAGCTAAATACTAAAATTAAGCTATAATTATTAACCTAATTTTGTTAAATAAAATTAAAACAAAAACCTCAACGAGTTAAAAATCTAATAAAGAAACATCAACATTTATCCAGTTGAACTTCCCTAACTCGAATTTTTCTAAACTCGAATTTCTCTGTAACTCGAACTAAATGAATGGCAGTAAAATTAATAATCTTAGGAAAAAGAACTCTATAGCTCGAATATCTCCCTAACTCGAACCTTTTCTTTGGATAATGGTGATTCGAGTTAGGGAAGTTCGACTGTACATCCATATGTATAAATTTGATCTGATGGGAAAGTCGTAGCAAATTTTCCATTTTTACTGTATACATTGCTAGTCGCTTTTGCTTGGTGATGCTTTCGGCACTAGCGTGGACCACTTAAAAAAGGGCGTTTAGTGTTTAATTATTTTAATTTTGTAATATATAATATAATAAGTAAATGTTCATAAATGTATTTATATCAAAAGCAGAAAATGCGTTAAAAATAATTTATTTAATATAAATAATGCTTAATTTTAATAATAATGACATTTATTATAATTACAATAATCAGTCATATTTTCCCTTAGCATGTACAGAATATATAATATAACTAATTTTGGTAAATTCACAATGCTTTTCATTGAAATATTTCAGTTCCCATAAAGGGTAATTTTTATTCTGCAAATAAATATATCATATTTGCTCTTGAAAGCTGTTGGCCTATGATTACATGCGAATATTGGCGGTTACTTGCCGCTTGATCCTTGCCGAATACTTTACTATATTTCATGTTTATTGTCTCTCCCCGCTCCCGCTCTCAACGTCTAATCACTACCCAAATGGTAAATGGCAAAATGGCAAAGCCGCAACGCATTTATTTGTGCAATGGCGCGTGAAATAAATGTCAACCGCAACTTAAACCGCATATGCTGATAGCGCTGGGTTTGTTTCCCTTCCTTCTGCTCCTTCTGCTCCTTCCTCCTTCTTGTTGGCCTGTCAACCCACCCGAGACCGTTACACATGGCCCAGAGACACTGGCACATGTTCGGCAACGGGGAGATATGAATTCTGGCTTTATCTTTTTATTGGCCACCGTCGACTCCCAAGACACAGAAAAACGTAAGCGAAAAAAACCAAAAGAAAAAACCATAAATGCCACATTACGAGAATTTTCATTTTTCCAGTCAATTTTTATTCGATTTTTCCCCAATGTTAATTTTGGTAAGGCTTTTTTGTTACGAGTATTTATAATGTGCGAAATCTCCCACATATGATTTCGATTCCATTTCCTATCGCGGCCCACTTGGGAGTTGGAATGATGGCAGTCGAGTTGGCGAATGTGGCTAATAAATTTCAAATGCAACAAAGTGTCGAACAGATAGCCAACTATGCTATGGATGTGGACATGGTCAGGGCCACAACGAAGATTGATTTGGCGGAATAAATGGGGCTACACTTGAGTGGGCGGAGGGGAGGGGAGGAGGGAAATGAACTGACTGCAAGTGATTTTGACTGGTTGGCTGCGAACACTCGTATTATTCATTGTTGGCCCTTCCAAAAGGCCAGACACCCTCAGCAAGTGATGTCCACCAAAAACAACAACAAAAAAAAAAAAAAAGATTTGGCCAGACGGCGACAAAGCGCAAATAAATTTTCGGTGGGCACATGAATCGGAGTGGAGAACGGAGCTTAACAGACATTTAAACGTTTGTACAAGCCCATGAAATGTCCTTTTTGGCCAGAAGGACAAAAGACAAACTTGTCAGAGGGGCTCTTCATGCATTCACTGTGATTGGGGATTGGGGAGAATTGGGCGACTGAAGAGATTGAAGAGACTGGGGGCATTGTGCCCAGCACATTTAGTCAGTCAATAAAACTTGTTAACGCCGTAATTGCCAGCAATTTATTTATGTGGCCAACTTGAAGGAGGAGGCAACAACTTGGCTCCCTCTCTCTCTTTAGAAGAACTAGTTTCAATTTGGCTGTAGATCGAATCTTTTTGTTTTTACCTTGCCTTAAAAACAATTAAAAATTCATTAGAAAATACACACAAATTGGCCAATAGCACGCATGGGGAAAGCACTGCGAATGCTTTAGCTACCAAGCTTGATTAATTTCAATTGGTTCTCAGTCTTGACCTCAGTCTCCAACTCCGTCTCCGTCTTCGTCTCCGTCCGGTCTTAGACCTTTAACCAACGGAAACTTGGACATATTCGTATGCATGTTTCGTAGAAATTATGTTGTCGCCGTTGTGTTTTGGCCACAGTGGGTGTTGATTGGGCCATGAGATAACTATCGATGGGAATGGGCCGTGACGACTACATAACACACATATTCCAAACACAAGTCGGAAGCGCGTTCCAATTGCAAATTCACTTGCCGGATGCACTTTGATACTCAGCCAATTTTAACTAGATTTGGTAACACTACTGAAATTAACTGTATGTTGCAGTGTTGCCAGAATTCGACAATGGAAATTAGTTAGATTTAATTGACAGTAATGTATAAATAAAGTAGAAATACAAAAAAGTTGATAAAAATATGTTGTATTCTGTTTTTATGTCACCAGAGTGACGCAATTGTAATTGTTTTTTAAATGAATTGTTTTTTGGAATAATAGAATACATATGCAAGCTTCAAAATATAAAAAGAAAATGGCCAAACCGATTAATTCCTCTTTTTGTCTCCTGCTTTTATTAATTCTTGTAAAAAAAGAGTATTTTCAATAGTCAAAAAAGTGGACAAAACAGTCGTCTGAGTATTAAGCGCTTAGCAAACTTTAAACTTTATTTCATTGTCTTTAGTTTAAGTTAAACATCATATTGAAAGAATATTTAATATATATATTTATAATTTAAGGTAACATTCGCAATAGACAACTAAAATTTTTATTTATTGATATGATGCATTCCACCTACTTTTTTATTTTTTGATATTTTTAGTTTATTATGTTGGAGCTCGCGCTGACGGCGACTTTTTTATTTATTGTTTTCACATTTAGTGTTTCTATATTGGCAGAACTGGTATTTTGGCACATATTCGATAAGCAGGTTGATCCTGTTACTTTCATTTTATTTTATATTTTTTAAATTTAATGCTTAAACTCTTTGTTTGTTTATTCTAATGTATTGACATTGGTTCCGCGAAAAGTGCTTCAGTTTTTCCGAGCCTTTGTCGGCCATCGCTGTGTCGGCCAAAGATCAAATGGCTTCACATTGTTGTCACCGACAAACGAATGACAATTTGCATAAACGTCGCGACAACAACTTCCCCCACATCCCCCCACTTCCCTTAAACAGTTAAGGTTTTAGCCTTCCATCTACCATTAAGCTTCATCAAAGGGCTGCCAGTGAAAATTTGCGGGGTGTTTGAAACGAGCATATGTTGCTCGATTGTTGCTGGTGCTCTTGTTTTTCATTCTGTTGTTGTTGTTGCTGTCGTTGTTGCTGCTGTTGCTGTTGTTGTTGTTTTCACGCCGAGCAACAAGCAGAATCCCCAACACCCAACAAACAACATCGAATGCTGTTAACATCCCTATCCACAACCCTTTCCCATTTCCCTTACCCATTCATTTGAGCATTTTGTTTCATGTGTCAAATTTAAAATGACAGCAAATTTAATCGATTTATGCTTTTGTTGCTCTGATTTGCAGAAACGAAAGCTGAATGATTCCCGAACGAAGAAGGGGAAGAAGCAAGGGAAAGGGCGAAAGAACGAGAGAATAGAATTCAAACAACGTCTCCGGTTTGTTTTATAATTAATTTATGCAGCCCTCAAATGGAAAATGGTTGCATAAAAAGTTTTTCAACTCGGCCATCGGATGCAACTTTGAACAACAAAACATAATTGAATTGAAATGTCTGTTTGACATGATATCGCATCGGCAATACGGGTACTCCTAAGTAATAGCAACAATTTCTCCACTTGTTGCCATTTATTTAGCATAAGTTGTTGTTGTTGTTGTGTTTCTGTTTTCATGGCGACTCAAGTCTCAAGTCTCAAGTCTGGCTAAAAGACTGCCTGCGGGCCTTCCACATATTAAATATATTAAAATTTCTATATATTTTAATATTGGCCATAAAAAGTGTTGGATCTCTTCATTCGCAATTAGCTGACTTGTAATTTAACAGATTAATTTCACGAAAGAAAGAACATAATATGGATACTTACATTTCTTTAAAACCTTTGTAACATACAATTCAAATATATATTAATTTTATAATTTAAATGCTCGTTTTCATATTCAGCTTAAAATCTTCTCTAAAAAACTGCAACAATTTTCAATCGTATATTAAATAAAATTTTGCATATTATGTTTTGAATTTTGGGTACATATCCAAGTCGAAGTACTCTCTTCTTTAAGGGTATAAGTATAAAGAAAATGACGTGGAAAATTATTTTGTTGTATGAAAAATAAAACGAGGAATGAAACTAATGTTGCTTTTGACTCAGTGACGGTTAAAAAATTATATCTAAATGATCAATTTGCATGGTAGCAAGAAATTAACTAAGTTTGAAACTAAGTGCAAGTCTAATATACATATTTATAAATAAGTTCATATAATATCTAGTTAATTAAGCGTAATATTTTGTCACAGAATATTCCCACTCAAATTTATTTAAGAAAATAAACAGATATATATATAATTTATAAATACATATAAAAGGAATACTCTTTCTGCCTAGTAAAATAAAATAATTATAAATATCTAAAATATATAATTTTTATCATATATATAAAACTTATCATTTATCATTATCAATAACAAAAGTTGTAAGATATTGATCTGATTGAAAAGCAATCCAAACTAAAATATATAATTTATAAAAATATAATCGATACTGAATTAATGATAAATATTTTAAATATAGCCTTTTTTGCGCAGTTTTCAACAGACAGTAATTGTCAGCTGTAGATCTGATCAAAAAGCAATCAGACTGTGTGTCACATTGTTGACAATGATCAGAAAGCCAAAGGGCTAGTAAAACAATTTCATTTGATTTATAGGATGGCCTCTTTCAACTGTGCTTCTCCCCTCGTATTCAGAATAGACCATGACTTAATGAAGTTACAAATCAAGTCGCAGTCTGGACTCGGAATTTGGCTGCATGCAACGAGCGAGTTTCAGTTTATGACAGCCTAACAAAAGTTCAACTCTGATGATACATTGTGGCCATGTGAAACTGCAGCAAAAACACATATACGAGTACAATACACACACACATACATATGCAGATACACACAGATACACACAGATATATAGTCTCTCAATTGCAGTTGCAGTAGAGAGTCTCGCAGTTCATTGTTTTCAGTTCAGTTCAGTTGAGAGTTGAGAAGTGCGAAGTGAGAAGTGAGAGTTCGTGTTTGGGGTCCAAAAATGTACAAACTGTAACCAAATGGCCAAGTGCAGGAGCTGAAACGGATGCGGGATCCGGGATCAGGGGACCAGGGGACCAGGGGTGGTCCAGGGACCTGCAAGAGTCACTGGTTTATGAAATGAAAGCAAAGATAAGCGCCGAGCCGAGTCGATCCAAAACACATCGAAAAAACCATTTTTGCAGTGGTTGGCGGTAAATTGCATTTTGCATGCGACCTATGAATATTGTTGTTGTTGTTGTGGGGGCGGGGGGCGTGGCAGTGTTAAAGGCACACAGCCTGCACAGAGAGAGATGCACACGGCCAGATAGGAGCCTGGCATTGGGATGGGGATGTCAGCAAGTTGACAATGTGCGAACAAATAATTCCATCAGCAAGAACAAAAGCGTCGAGTGATTGTTTGGGTGGCGACGCTTCTCAACCCCCACTACAAAATCATCATCATCATCATCATCTCCTTCTTCTTCTTCTTCCTTATAACCCCTTCCTACATGTGTCCTGTCCTGGCAACCACAAAGAACCAATGCATATGCATATGCTTATGCAAGGACTCCAAATATGGACTTTTCTGGCCTGCAGTCTTTGAACTCTCCCAACACGATTAGCATTGTTAGAATTTATGATTTCTAAGGGGAGACTTAAACAAAAGAGAAGGGGAGATATCGCTTGTGCATTCTACACTCACACACACACACACACACACACACTCCAACAGAAGACAATTTGTAGTATTTTTGTAAGTACACACAAAAAATGTTACAAGTTTGGTAATCTCCAAATTATTTTAATCGAGTTCGATTTTGATCCACATACGATATATATATTTCAAATATTTTGATTTTCGTGGCTCTATAAGAACTTTTTCTGTAAAATCAGATGTTTTAAACTTTACTGATATTTTATCCTTATTATGTTTGTTGAAAAAATAAATAAATAAAATAAAAATTCAAGCTAAAATCATGAATACTTTCACTTTAATTTTTAAATGATTTTTGTTGTTGTATATGTGCTAATTGCAGCTGCGTTTTCCATTTTATCATTCTTCTCAAACCGATACAATCTAATCTCGCTCAATCATTAAATCCCTGTTATACTTATAAAATCCTCCAATATTATTTAGAATTTGAGATAGCTTAAGATTTTCTTTACATTTTTATTTCTTCAACAGTATTTATTGCAAACTAACTTTCTAACTTAATATAAAATGCTCACTTTTTGTGACATTTTTTATTTAGATGCAAAATTTAAATTCCATTTAATTTATTAGGTTGATTTCTCAGAGGCATAGCTCTTTTCCCAACATTTTTAAAATACATAATGCAAATAATAAATAAATACAATTCAAGATCTCCATCTTACACTGATTCCAACTCTACAATATTCATTTTACCGAGATTCGTCAAGTTAGCACTTCTTCCTGATTTTAAATATTATCCAAACTGTTATCAAATACAAAAATCCTCTTGTCACCAAGATATAGACAATATAGCTTTGATCTTAAGCAAGTGTTCTTGCTTTCACGTCTGTTATATAACTTAAGAATTTGTGTTCCAACTGATCTTCGTCTTCTTCTGATTCATGTATATCAAAGGGGAAGGAGGCGATTAAAAATTGGTTTCTCGATACAGCACAGTGATTTGTTGCACAGGATGGATTTAAAAGTCGCGTATTTTCCAGTGGAAGACTCTTATTTAATGTTTTTGGAATATGTACATGCTCAGTGTCTGACCAAATTGATATATTTGGTCGCCCATTGGTTACCGCACTTGCCAGCCAATTCCAGTGCTGCACCGCTTCAGGGTCTCACCTGGGCGGACCCCAAAAGCCCTCCCCCTCCTCCCCCTCTCCCCTCCTTCCTATATGCGACTGGCAACAGGGGCAGACTCACCGAATAGTCCTTGTTCATTTGTCGAACAACGAAAGCAATATTTTCAGCATGCAAACAAAAAATTTACATATAAATGCGAAAACGCATTCAAACTAACAAAGAGCAATGGCAAGTGGATGTATGTATACATACATACTCCACACTTATACACATATGTACATATATGGAGGAGTTGAGGGCTCCATTGCTGACTGCTGGAGAGCTGGAAATAGGGGCAGCTCCGTGTGCACTGAAATAAATAACATTTTTGTGCGAACGGCCATCGAAAATGTACGAAAAAGTAATTAACTTGTGGCCGGACAAGGCGGGAAAACGGTTGCAGAAACTACAACTCCCTTGGCCATCTCCACTGCCATTCCCATCCCCGTCCCCATGCCATTCTACTCGCAGCATATGCAAATTTGGCAAATGCAATGCACTTTTGGCTAATGGTGGTCGTCGTCCCTGGTCGTCGGTCCTACACTCAGAAAAATTACAGAATATCAGTCTTTGAACAGGGAATATTCTAATCAAACGATCTCAAGTGCTCACTGAGTTTGGAATTTCCAAAACTGAGAACAAAAATCCAGTTTCAAGCTTATTTTTCGCAATCTCAAATATCTTACAATAAAATTTTTGTGTAATTAATTTAAGGCTGTAAAAGATCGAAAAATGCTAGTTTACGTACCCAAAATTTCTAAACTTATCCCAAAAGGTTATTTATACTTGTTTATAGTACAAATCATTCTCATATTAAAGTTCATTTTAGTCTTGAAATATAAATACCATTTAATAATTGTATTATTGCTACAGGCAAAAAAACAGAAATCACTTGCTTTTATTCAAGGATCAATAATCAGTTGAGTTGCGTTGAGTTGAATCAGTTGAGAATTCTAAGGCGCAGAAATGACAAAACAAAACATTCATATATTTAAGTTTATTTGAATCTTGAAACATTATTGATTTTTAAAAAACACAGTTGTTTTGCGGAATAAATTCAACCAAACTCACAGATTAAATGTCTTGTATGATATTAAATATGCCAACTACGTTTGGTTAAAATCTGACTTTTTTATTATATTTCTGTCAAAGAAACAGTCAGTTGCGGGTTTAATTTGAGTTCGTTACATACTTAAATACGAGTACAAGTACAAGTACGAGCATTCCTAATTTATTTATTTATTTATTTGTACTTTCTTTCTTCGTAAGGATGGCAAATTTTTGCGAGTGTAGTTGTCGTTCCTGGTCGTCGTCGGCCATTGCACAGCTCAATTGCATGCAGAGAATACAGTCGGTCACGCCCCTCACACTTGCCAAGGGGCCACGTGCATTCGCCAGCGACAAAATAATATCATTTGCGATCAAAGTAATTATTTTGCTTTGGTCTACAGCATAATTACAGCTTCTACGGTGCGGCTTGGCATTGCATGGCCGACGCTTTGGTTGGCTGGCTGTTTAACTGGTAATGGTCTCCGCTCATGGTTGACATTTTCCCAACAATTCTGTCGGCCATTTTGGCACCCTTTACTGCTGCTGCTGCCACTGCCACTGCCACTTCTGCACCTCGCTGCACTTTTCCAAATAAAATGTCGCGTTCTGTCGCTGAATGCGCAAAATATGCAAATGTTCGCCATTTTCGAGCCCATGAATACGCCATTTTGTGCATGGCACTCATACGAGTACTCGTACTCGTACTCGTACTCATTCTCGTATACTCGTTTTAGTTTCAACTTACAGACCCAACACGAATAACTAAAATAAATTGATGTCACTCTCCGAAAAATTGAAATTTGCATGCGACGAGAGGAGCTTCTAAAATTCAGCATACTCGTATATTAACAGAATGGAGTTGTACTAAAAGTTAGTTAGTATTTATACAGTTGTACATCATTGTACAATCATTTGTGTAGAATGAGTTAGAAGAATGCAATTTGTATTTATACAAATTAGATCGAATGATGACAGACATAAATTTTGGTAATTATTTATTGCCTTAAAGATGTTTAAGAAAATAAATTATTCACCTTCTTAAAAAGCTAAAACATTTATAAAAATAAATACAAAGCTTTTATTGTATAAATAAAAAAAATAAATAAAATTTTCTATAGGTAAGGTTAGGATAGGTCACGTTATTAAGTCACAACGGATAAATCGAATAAATAGAAAATACCAAATCAGAAAGAAAAAATATTAATTAAACTTTCCAGCATTAAAATTGACAGCTCTAAAGATAAAACCCCTACTCAAATAAAATAAATATGTTACGGAAATTAAAACTTATGTACGCGCATCTAAGAATCTGTTAAAAAATAAATGCAATTTCGCAATAAATACGCGCTATTGCACAATTATGCATATAAATTGTAAAAGAAATGGAAATTGCAGTATAAAGTATTGACTGCGATATTGATAAGAAAATGTAATCGAAATTCAGAGGGAGAGGGAGAGCGAAGTAGCGGATGCGGGAACAGCATCACGGCCTGGGGCTATACCACCAAACTGCATTCCAAATCAACAACAGAAGCTAACAAAACATGCATCAAACTCATCCACATCCTCATCAGCAGCAGCAGCAGAGGCTGTGGCAGCAACAACAACAACAACAACGAGGTAAACAACAGAGGCAACTTTAACAGTGGAAAATGGACTACGATGAGATGATGATGATGATGATGAGAATGATGATGGGAAGGAGGCCTGCCCAGACGTGGCTTGGTCTCGCCTCTGCCTAACTCTGAAACTGTTCCAGCAGCAACTATTACAACAACAGCAACAACAACAACCAGATTCGATGCCTTATTACTTACCAAACAACTCTGGCAGCTCGTAATGAACTTGAGGCATTTGATTGACTCGACTCGCGACTTCGCCATGTTGCAATGAAAAATCGCAGCAACTGTTGCGGCTATGAATGAATGATGAATGCCATTCCAGGTCTCCAGCAGCCAGACTCTGTTCGGGCAAAACATGGAAGCCACGGCCACTGAGCAATATCTAAATGTGCATTTTATGGATTTTATACAAGGTGAACAAGCAGAAGACACAGTGGTTTTAAATTAACAAAATATGTTTTTAGCATTTCTAGTAAAATTAGTTACATTTTTTTATAAGCTAGTCTTTAATCTCACTTTCAAAGCTCTTTACGAAAGTTAATTAAACGTCACGATCATCGATTATTTTTTTGTTATCCATCTCTGCAATCAGCAAATTCGGGTCAAGTTCAACTAGGAACAATCTAGAGTTTTATCAGATCGCTCTACGAGTTTAAATCAGCGATGGGTAAGAAACTTTCAATCGTGAACAAGAAACTTTTAAGTTAGATTCATTGGTCTGTCCAAGTTTGCTAGCAATAAATACAAAAAAGTCGCCGTCAGCGCGAGCTTCAATTCCTCACAAAGTGCGTGTAAATTGTTATTACAAAAGTAGTTGTCTTTTGTAGGCTGGCTCAAGAGTAGTGACGCTCAATTGCTTGTGAAACTCTCAAAAAATAAAAAATATTCAGTTCATGCACACTGTGCAGAATCAAAATCGAGGATGTGGCCCAAGTTGCACAACGCGTAATCCTCGGTGTGTCTCGAATGTACGCGCGAATATATAATATCGACGAAAAATATATTTATATATAATACAAATGTATATAAAAATGTAGGTACATATATAAAAATATATAAAGTATACGTATGTGTAGCATGAAAGGGCTTTAGGCGCGGCACTGCGATTCAGAGGCAGCAACAGAAACAGCGGCAGATGGCAGCTAAAAGATGGAAAGATACTATACTATATATGGCGAATGGAGGAATAAGGAGGACGACAACGACTTTGGCAACGGTTTCAAATAGGTTGAGAGGGAGAGAGAGAGGGGAGAGAGAGAGGTAAGAGTAGACGACTCTGAATCTGACTCTGAGTGCAGACATTGTGCATAATTTCGTATACGTTTTGTGAATTTGTAATTTCAAAATTATTATTGTCAGGGTTGCAAAGGAGGAGTCGAAGATGTTGCACGTTCAACTTGATGGCGTTGATGGAACTCAGATTGGCAACAACAACAACAACAACAACATCTCTCTGCTGTTAGTTGTTGCTGTTGAAACAACTTTTGTCTGATTGGAGAGGAGTTTGCGCCGTGTTGTTTTCGATTTGATTCGCTGTGCGAAGACATTAGCGCAAATGAAGCAACTGCAGACGTTACTGACTTTCTCATGAAATAAATTTCAACTATTCATATACATATATTCATATATTTACGAACAATTTCCGTCAATCTCTCCCACCCTGTACATTTTCCGCCACTCCAAATTCTCGCACGCAGCGACCCATTAAATGTGCTTTTGACCATTTTTCCGCCGCGCTTGCGGTTATTTAAACGAATGAGTTCCTTTTCCCTCACAATACACATGAAAATCAGGACAACAGCCAGCAATTAATCACAGTTTACTCGACGGGAAGATACCCTGTCATAGCATACAACATTTTCACATTCTACTCCTCTCCAGAGCATAGAGTTTATTTAATTAGTTTGGAGTTTTTAATCCGATAGTTGAGGATTTTCCAAATATAAAATAGCAATTTTTAGTTTAGATTGGAGACTGCAGCTGTTGTGTGTCTCTCCAGGACAGACGCTAATATGCTCTTTATAACATTTACATGGTAGTGGTGATATAAAAATATATATGATTTACACGCAAACCCAACAGCTAAAAACCCAACTGAACTGAACTCGAACTCAACTGTTTACTCATGTAAATAATTAAGCAAAATAATGGTGCAGCATCCACAACAACAGAAACGCTAAAAGGACCTTCGTTATGCGGCACTGATTTTTTTCATCATTATGAAATACATACGAGTACACATATGTGTGTGTGCGTGTGTGTGTGTGTGTCAACAAAAGACAAAGTGATGTCCATTGTTTGTCCTTTTTCGGCCACAAGCTCATGCCGTATACCCTGTATTCCCCCCCTTAACTCACTCCATCCAAATGCCCAACTTAACCTCCCTCTCTGCCTGCACTTTTCACTTGCGTGTCGGACGTGTGAAAAAAATGGTCAGCTTTATTTATTCTTTTTTTTTTCATTTTGTTAAGCAGACTCAAAAAAAAGGCACATGTATTTTTCAATAAATTTATTGTGCGTAAAAATTATAATTGATTATTGCTTGGAATTTCACAATAAACAACAAATTAGTTGACAGAAAGGGTTGCAAATAAAAATATAACTTAGTGATTGGTTATAATTTATGTTACTTATATTCATTCATATTAATCAAGATTTGTACACCAATCAGCTGGTTAATCTTTCAGTCAATCAATGTACTACTTAAACATGTATGAAATAAAATAAATATACTTCAAAATTCAAGTCAAGATGACTCTATATTTTAGCTGCCATTCAACTCCCAGCTGAATTCAGCTTTGGTATCTATGTTACCACGAAAATTACGCCAAGTTATTGTCTATTTACCTCAGCGCAAACAACATTTGCCAGCTGAAAAGTAAATTCTAAATGAATTATTGGATCCATTAGCAAAATCCATTTACACAAATTTAATGCAAAAGCCGCTTCTGTTCTGCAAGGCAGAAAAACTTTACACACTTCGTTAAACTTTTGGCAGTGGCTAAGTTCTCAGGGGTTTGGGGGTTGGGGTTTCTGGGGGGAGAGTCTTTTTTATAACGTTCCGGGATTCGACATTTGTACTTCAATGCTGTTAGGTGGGGGGAGAAAACAAAACTTAACAATTAAAAAACAAGAATTAGCAACTATATTTGTAAAACCGAAGATGTGATGCTCTTGAAAGCAACAAGAAGATATAAAGATTGTATTTGAATTTAGTGAATAAAATGTAATAGAGTTGCCGTCGGATACATTTACATAGTTACAATTTTTGAATAAGTTGCATAGTGTATGACAAACTTAGAGTACCCTTGGGAAGTGTATAATAAGGCAGCAAAGAAAACATTTTGAGATTTACGCATTATGCGTAAAGGGTTGCTACTCAAGTTATAGAACTGTGTTTTAGTCTGCATCCTCCGCATTTGCATAGAAAAATAGAAAACAGAAAATAGAAAATAGAATATAGAAAATGCGACTGGTGAGGTTCTTGGCTGTCCGTGATATTGGTCTGGTGGGAAAGTTAGGGGTTGGTTCTAGTGGGCAAAATATTATTTTAATTTTGGCAGGGTTAAGTGGAACTAAGTTATAAGTCGTTGTTCCATTTGAATGATAAAGTATGGTTGATGTTTGCCATCATAGTGTATGTGGGGTTTATTGGAAATAAAACCAGAAAACAACATTAATTTACTGCTCTGCATATTAATTTATATGGTGATTCATATTGAAAATTAACCACGGCAGTTGGCGTCACATAAATGGCAACTTTTTAATTTATTTACAAACCGCATAATTTGTTGTTATTCTGTTTTAATTACATTTTATATGCAGCGTTAAATATGAAATTAAAAATGCATATGCATCCAATTTTCTCATGTCTCTTTTTTTATGAGAATAATGAGAGCCGTTTCCATTAATGCATTCATGTTTAAAACTAACAAAAGTTTTAAAAACGTATTCCTTTATGCGATAAATTCATATATTCAATAATGAAAGAATTGTGTAATTTATATTATACTTTCATTATCCTTTATACCTCTTAAAAAATTATAAAAAAACGGGTAGCAATGTAAACTAAATTTACATATATTAAAACATTCAATAACAACTGTATTGTTGTGAATATAGGGTAACTATAAATCGAAAACTCTTTTCGCCACTCACTAATTTGTTTGATTTTACAAAAAAAATATATATATTTTAATTTGTACATATTTGTGATAATATTTACTTACATTATTCAACTCTTCTTTTATTTGAATATTTTATGTGTCTCAGCTATTAATTAATAATTTAAAACATACAAGGAAACAATAACAAATTAATATCAATAACAATACTAGCATATAAATAAAAACAACAGCAGATAATTACAAAATATTTCGTTAATTTTTTCGTTTATATTGTGTGTAATTTATGTATTGCAGATATTGATTTCCCACAACAACAGCACTGAAATGCACTGAGATACTAATAATTCGTAATAATAATGGCCAACTGTCGTCTGACGCCAGTAAGGTTTCTTTCAGGGCGAATTCTCTGACACTTGAGTGCCTGGCCGTGGTCCGTGAGTCGAATCAAAGCCGAGAATAACCCTGGCTAACCCAATAAGAAGTCACTCAGTTAGTTGCAACTGGTAACCCGAGACTGATAACTGAACACTGAACACTGAGTCTGAGACGGAGACGGAGACATTAGCAAATTGAGCAGAAAACCAGAAGGCGCCAGTGCCAGTCGATGGTCAATCTGAAAGGAACCCTTTTGGCCGGTATTTTGACACTTGCCACCGCTTGTAAACAACAGTTATTTAGGCTTATAATGAATATGAGCAACAGCACGAAGGTCACCCCGAAAGCCAAGTCCTTCAAGCTCGGTGACATGTGGCGCCAGTGAATCAGAGTGCAAAATCCAAAACCCAAAACCAATTTCCGTTGCTTTTGCTTTGGAATTATCTCAAAAAACAAATGGCGGACTGGAGTGGACTTTCTTTTTGACTTGCTTCTTGATAGCGTAAAGACAAAAATGCAGAAAATTTCTTTTGATGCAACCTCTAATGAAGACACAAAATGTTTTTGCCTAATGAATAACAGGGCCCCCAAATCATGCCCAGTGTCTGTTAAAGGAAAAGCACTTTGCCTCATTAAAAAAATTAAATTTAAGAAAATACTCTAAATTTGATTAGGGACAATCTTGTAAGAGCATTAGATGTTTAATGCAAATCTAAGATTTCTATACCAAAAGTCGAATTTTGAGATTTTTAATGGTATCTAAGAGGTAAAAAATCTAAAGAGCATTAGATATATAATGCAAATCTGAGATTTCTATACCAAAAGTTGAATTATGTGATTTTAAATGGTATCAAAGAGGTAAAAAAGTCGAAACTACATAAAATTTAATGCAAATGCATATTTAATATAATTAATTATTTATTTTATATAAGTTTATAAATGACTTATAATAAATAATGAATTTTTTTTTTTTAATTATTTAAAGAGCATTCAGAGTTCCTAAACTTTTTGTAGCTTTTGTACTTTTTCCCTTGCGCTTAAGTCAACAAAAATTTTTAATTTCATTTTTCAAACGTCGCTTTGATACCTGCATGCCGCATTAACACCCTCCTCATTCATTTCATCGACTGTCTGTCTGTCTTTCTGTCCGTCTGACGGACTTGCCGGCCCTTGGCTGATAATTTGATATGCCTTTGCCTTTGGCTTTGGCTTTGGCTCAAACCGGGGTCGGTTGCGGGGAGTCCTTTAATTTTATTTGCACAAAAATGCGCATCAATTTTAAGGAACGTTTTTATGTCACAACGTCACAACGTATTTTTGTTTCCTTTTTTTTTTTTTTATTTTGTGGCCAGAGCAAATAAAATTCATTATGAATTTCTAATTATAGCGCCGGACTAAAGCAAGCGACAAAAACCCCTCAAAAAAGTTTACATTTTTACCGTATTTTTTGTGAGTTGCCAACCTTAGAAAACTGTCAGGCCGCGTTTGACAATGATGAATCTGCTAAGGGAGAAACCCTCAAAGATGGGGAGTAAAAACGGGAAAAAAAAACGAAGAAAACTCTGCTGATAAACTGATTAAGCACATCAATTGGGCAGCACACTAAATAAATTTGAAGTGTGCGCTTCCTAATGGCAATTGTTTTGTGAAAAGTGAATTTTCTTTTGTCTTTTGTATTTTGTATATTGCATTGTAAGGGAGCCCTTTGCAAAACCGCCAAACATCCAAGTTACTGGATTTCTAATTACAAATAAGTAAAAAGGCAAATGCTTTTCTGTTTTGTGCACCTGCTACCAACCGAGCATAGATAATTATGAAAGGTGAATGGGAGGGAGGGAGAATGGGGAGGGGAGCCCTAAATTGGTAAAGGTATTTATTTAAATTATTATTGGACTTAATTATGCCATGTTGGCTTACCTGAGGGGAGGCATCAGTAGAAACAAAGACAGTGAAGTGAATGGAAGCCAAACTAAAGTGGGAAGTGCCAGAAAGGAGGAGAACTTGGCAGAAATTATGAATGAAAGAACACAAAGAACAGACAAGAATTACAAAGTGAAAAGAAAAAAAAAATTAAACTGTATGGAAATTAATAATGCTACTTAAAGATACATTGTATTAAATTCAATTAAAGATAACTTTTATGTTGTAAGATATTTCATTAATATTTAATAAAAATTTGTGACAAATTGTTTATTAAGTTATACTAAAACCCAACATTAAATACACATATGTAGATGTGAAAGTGAAATGGAATAAATACTGCATATAAATTAATAATGCTACTTAAAGATACATTGTATTAAATTCAATTAAAGATAACTTTTGTGTTGTAAAATATTTCATTAAGAATTTGTTATACATTGTTTTTAAGTTATAACAAAAACCACATATGTATGTAACTAGATGTGAAAGTGAAATGGAATAAATACTGCATGTACATTAATAATGAATTTGAAAGATTCATTGTAATAATTGGAACTAAAGATATATTTATGTTCTTACACATTAAGTATATATTCGATATAAAATATCTTTAAGATTCTAATATAATGTTTTTTAATTGTAATGAAAACCAATACCGATTCTGTTATAAATATCACATTTCCATTGCCGATTGACTAAAAATATTTGCAAATCCCAGTCACATTTGCGTCAAACTAACACACTATCAGCAATGTCAACAGTAAATACTCATATCATTGGAAAACTGCACTCCATTAGCGGCTGAGATATGTATGTACATAAGAGTGACAGATTTGAGGATTTTGTACAATGGGCATTAACCATAGATATCACATGCGAGTATAAAACTGGTATTATATTTCTCATCTTTGGTTGACCTATTTCTCTGTCTCCCTCTCGCCCAATAACCACAAAATACGGAGACGAACATGCAATCTAAATCCATGGATGGGTCTGGGACTGTTTAACTTACGCACTGCTCTGGCTGATATAAATCAACGAACAATAAGAGACACAGATAGTTGTACAAAGTGAAGTGAATACATACATACGAGTACGAATATGTACACTCAGAAAAATGCAGAACGATGTGTTGTGCAACATAAGTTGTTAAATTAATCCCATTTCGTTTTATAATTTTTAAGATCCATATCAGTCAACATTTAAAATAGAAAAAAATTACTATATCTAGAAATAAAAATTTATATATATTAAAGTTTAATAATAAAGTTCAATAATTTTTAAATGTTAGTTCTTGTTCTTTTTAAATAATCCCAAAATGTGCTTGTTTTATCTGATATTAAGAATTAATTGAAAAGTGCTCTTAAGTTAAAAATTTCGTATTTGTAATTCGAATTTTGACTTTAGAAATTCTTGATTCAAATGCGAACGTACCTCGCATTTCTCTCAGTGCATGTATGCATGTCCACGCACATGTAATACATCGCACACTCGAAATCAGGGGACACTGGAGATTAACTGTGCGCCTCCCCGCACTCTCGATTCGGCAAACGCCTTTCGCCCTTCGCCTTTGTGATCTTCCCCATTGTCAACACTAAGCAGCGTGTGAGGATTATTCGTGAGTGCGACTGCGATGAGTATGAGTACGAACATGAGTGCGAGTGTGTATTCGTAGTAAGTGTATGGCATTGTTTTACAGGCCCTGATAGATAATGCTCGCATGTCCTTTGTTTAATTGGTGTTGTCACACACGCATTCTTCTCGTCCCCCTCTCCGCTGTTGCTAACTGGTATTGTTGTGACGGCTGTGATTAGGAGCCCACAAATAATTTTTACGTATTTGTTTCGGGTATTTAATGCTTCAATTGATTTTTAATTTAATGGCAGCAGCAGCTGCCGTCTCTTTGCAAAGCCCAGCAGGTTGCCTTCTTTAAAGTCTTTAAGACAACTTGCTGATCATTTAGGCCTCATGATGCGCACAGAGGTTTCACACTGTGAATCACAAAGCAAAGTACTCGAAGACAACAAAAAGTAATAATTCAGAGTATACTGTTTCTCCTACTTAACAGTCTTGTTACAGAATTGAGGGGAATGGGCAAAATTGACAGTTGCTTCCGTTTTCACATTATTACAGGTCAAGAGAATAATAAAAATCATATTTTATATAGAAAATATTTTTAAAATTTACAGCCTTTTATACACACATGGCAATTTTTGTTATAAACAACGGATGTAAATAAAAATATTTCCAGAGAACTGCTCATTATTTGAACAAAAAAATAACACACTAGAAATTAATCATCAGACAAACGATTATCAGCACTTGCAAGGTGAGATAAGCTTCTGAAACGTCAATGGGCATAAAAGCTTTTAAGATGAGAGTGTGAGCATCACCACACAGTTTCAATTAAACATTCATTAAGTCAGCACGTATTCGTAGTGTCGCAATCTATTTAAAAAATGAAGCTATTTCTGCTCTGTGTACTCGGTATTCAGAGCTTGACACTCGCTCTGGCCAATGGGAATTCAAAGCTGATTTGCTACTACGACTCGACCTCGTATCTGCGCCAGGGTCTCGCCAAGCTGGACCTCAGCAATCTGGACCTAGCCCTGCAGTTCTGTACGCACTTGGTTTACGGCTATGCGGGAATCAAACCAGATACATTTGAACTCTACAGTTTAAATGTCGACCTGGACATGTTCCACTTCAAGGACATTACGCTATTGCGCACTAGATTCCCTCAGTTAAAGGTCCTTTTGAGCGTCGGTGGAGATCGGGACGCGGATCTATCGGAATCGAACAAATATATAGCTCTGCTGGAGGCAAATCGCACGACGCAGCAGAATTTCATTGATAGCAGCATGTTGATGTTACGTCGCAATGGATTCGATGGCCTGGACCTGGCCTTCCAGCTGCCCAGGAATAAACCGAGAAAGGTTCACGGCACTATTGGCAGCTACTGGAAACAGTTTAAGAAACTGTTCACTGGCAACTTCATTGTGGACCCTCTGGCGGACCAACACAAGGGACAGTTCACAGACCTTGTGGGGAATGTGAGAGCCGCATTTCAGAGCGCTAATCTCATGCTGACCATGACTGTGTTGCCCAACGTGAATTCGTCATGTAAGTATTCATTGATTCATTCAGCAAATGTACGAGAACTAAATAGAAAAGCTAGAAATTAATTGATAAGAACGTTACAATTCTTTACAACTGCAATGAAAATGTTTTCTGCATTTCAGGGTACTTTGATGTTCCCAAATTACACAACAATTTGGACTACATTAACCTGGCCGCATTCGATTTCCTAACTCCACTTCGCAATCCCGAAGAAGCTGATTACACTGCGCCAATATTCTTCCTGGACGAACAACAGCGTCTGCCGCATCTCAATATCGAATTCCAGCTCAACTATTGGGTGCAGAATCATTGCCCACCTAATAAGCTACACTTGGGCATTGCCAGCTATGGGCGTGCCTGGAAACTGACCAAAGACTCGGGTCTAAGTGGACTGCCAGTCGTACCCAGCACAAGTGGAGCCGCTCCAGGTGGTCTGCAAGTGGCCAGCACTGAAGGTCTGCTAAGTTGGCCAGAGATTTGCTCGAAATTGCCACTGAACCAAACGGCTTTGTATCGTGGTCAACAAGCGCCACTCCGCAAGGTCACAGATCTCACGCAGAAATACGGAAACTACGCCCTACGCCCAGCTGACGAACGGGGCGATTATGGCATGTGGGTGAGCTACGATGATCCCGACTTTGCGGGCATCAAGGCCACCTATGCCAAGAGCCGGGGACTCGGCGGAGTTGCCCTCTTCGATCTGAGCTACGATGACTTCCGCGGCCTTTGCACGGGACAGAAGTTCCCCATAGTGCGATCAATCAAATATTTTCTGGCTTAACTAATTGCTTTGTCATATTAAAAATGTAAATAAAATGTTACAAATCAAAACTTACTCAATGAATAGAATGTTAGAGAAGTTGTAAATAAAAACTTAACTTTTATTGAGCGGGTCGTTGAATTTCTACTTGCTATATTTGGTGTCAATTTCAATTGTATCTTTAGTTCGATTTTGAGCAATTGAAGCTTATAGAAATTAATACACAGTTCACACTAATAAGCCGACTATATGGCTTCATTGTACAAAAAAGTAAGTATAAAAAGTAAGTAAGTTAAAAAATAATTGGATCATCTGTTGGCAAAAGAAAGATGTATTTTATAAATTTTCTAAACTTATCAGATACTATTCCAATCATATTGTAAATATTACACTTGGCTGAAGTTGTGCTCTCTTCAGGCTAAGCTTTTGCTATCGTCATCGTCATCGACATTGGAATAAGCTCAGCTCATTCAGCGTGCAGCTTAATTTGTCGCTTGTCGCTCGTCGATTTCGGTTTCGATTTCAATTTAAGCTTTAGTGCGATTTCATTTAAACGGCGCTGCGGTCGTGTATCTCTAAAGTGTCTGTAGAGTATTTTTCTTGAACGGAACAACATGAACCTGTTGGTGTTGTTTTCGTTTCTCGCGTGTCTCCATGTGTCTGTCACAAGTGCCGCTTCCAACTTGGTTTGTTATTATGACTCAGCCAGCTATGTACGCGAAGGTAAGTCACTATCTTCCAAAATAAATAAATAGGTATCCCCATGAATACTTACAATAATGGTAAATGAAATAATTGTGTTGATTAACATATTTTAAGCAGAGCAACCTTGACATATAAAGAAAGCAGCTCAGTTATGATAATTCAAACACGTGCGAAATCTACAAGACCAGTATTGAAATTAATATAACATTTTAAAGTAAAATGAATAGTAATGCTTACTAAAAGCGTATTATATTCCTGTAAGCCTCAATACCTGTTTGATCGCTTTAAAACTAATTAGTAATACATTTACAATCGATATTCAAAGTGATATACAAGAATTTCTAAATTTAAATTACTTTAATATATTGCACACTTTAAACACTCCGTAAAGACAACAGATACAATTGAATATTTAATTGACCTAAAAACCTGAACAAATTGGAATTTAAAATTTGAAGCCTGAACAATATGTTTTTTATTATTTCAAGATAGCTATAGTCAGTTAGAAATAACCAGAATTATAATGTTAAGTGCAGATTTTATGACTGAAAGCAGAGTAATAAATTATTATACATCTAATAACTGTCAGAGCTTATACACTGCGTTTCACTTGAATAGCACACTCCATACACTCAATTTCTTTTGTCGATATCTTTGAACCAAATTAAAAAACACTAATGTTTTAAAGTTTCTATTTATAGTGTGATTAATATTCTTTATTATAAAAATTAAAAAGCCTTAATAAATTCGACAATAAATATTAGATCAACTAAAAAGCCGAAAAAGTGTAAAAATAACTCAAAATTTCTGTTTCACTTGAATAGCACATTTTTTTATTAAATATATTTAACAGCTTTAAACATTAAGATTATTTTTTTTATTTATTTATTAAAGGTTTATCTTCAAATATCTATTAGTTTTGTCATGTGTTGAGGCTCCCTTGTTCAATAAAACCTAGTAGACCCTATTGGGAAGTGAATCACCCAATCTTTTTATGTAATCAAGGGAATTTGTAGCCCACGCCCTCTGAATGGCTTCAATTAATTCACTTTTGGTTGAAAATTGTTTTCCAGACCTATAAACGTTTCTGGCCAGCCATCCCCAAACATTTTCTATTATATTCTGATCCGGCGAGTATGGTGGCCAGTTCGGAATGGTAACATTTCTAGCTTCAATGAAGGACTTTACAACACTGGCAGTATGCTTTGGGGCATTGTCGTGTTCGAAAGTTCATGGCCCGTGATTAAATAAATTTCCCAATATGAAAAAGCTTTTTCCAAAACTCCTTAGTACGATTTTGCATTCATATTTGAACTTAGGAATTGGAGTTCACAAGCACCATAGTAATATATGGCTCCCCAAAGTAAAACCGCACCCACTCGGCTGTCCAAACGCTCCAACTGATAAGTCTCATTCCTTCAAACTTGTAAAAAATAGTTGTAGCCGTCTGGTCCTTCCAAATTAAACTGTATTTTATCAGAAAAATCTACAAGATACCACTCCTTGGTCCATTACATATTTCCTCGACGAAAAGTCAATCGAGCTTTTTTACGTGTGGGGTTGAGTGGTGGTTTCTTATTAAATTTCAAACGTTAAAGGTGTTCCGTTTCAAAATAACCCTCATTACGGTAGTTTTGCTCGCGTTAACACCTGCTTTTGACCTGATCTTGTTCACCGAACCATGAGATTTTGAAGCTTGACGCAGAATTGCCCGCTTATCTGCATGGCTAAGAACACTATTTGTGCGTCCGTTCATATTTTATCCATAGTTTGGATAATTTTTAATAAAATTGTATATAACTTTTCTGCTTCTTCCTATTTTTTTCGATATTTCGGTCACAGAAAGGTCACAATCAATATAGCTTTCTATTTGGACCTGTTGTCTGTTACTTAGTACTGATCCATGGTCCATAATGACATAAAATGATCAAATTATATATAAAATACACAAATCAATTCAAAAAAGTCTATATTTTAATGATCTTGGCAGATCAAGTGAAATTAAGTCTAAAATGTGCTATTCAAGTGAAACAATAAATGTGCTAGTTATTGAAGCAAATTCAGAAGAAATTAGAGCAAAAATATAACGGTACATTTCTAGGTGTCTAAATTTTGTTGAAAGAAGATAAATAAGGTGACAAAAAAAATACAACAACAATCAACAATTAATATCAAGCGAGTACTTAAATATGAGCAAGTAATAATGAACAAATTAAGTGTGCTATTTAAGTGAAACGCAGTGTACTTGCTTGCTTTACTTATAAGTATTATTCAAGAGATTCGTTTTGATCATAAAAATAATTATCTTATAACTGTTTGCTTGTTTGTTATGCTAAGTATGTTAAGATATTTTAAAAAATGTTTAATTTTGATTTGGTTTGATATTGTTTTCTTTGGATATCAAAAGAACTATATTATCACAGTGACTTCAATAAATATTAGTACGCATACAGAAATGTAGATCTAACTACATAAATTCTTGTAGGCCTATATATTGAATTATACAAAACAAACAAGCTCATTTGGATTAATTCAATTGAAAATGCTTATCGCGTAGGCTGAGAGCCAAGGCAGCTTCATGACATATGTATACTATATGTATACGAGTAGTAGACAGGTCTGGAGGTCAGTGGCTTATCACGGAGAGCTTTCTGAGAGAGTCGGTTCTCTCTTGGACGAAAACAATCGAAGCTCAGTTTAGCACTCGCTCAATGTTATTGCTCAGATTAAGAACAATGTGAATTAGCTTACAACATTGCGATTGATGTAAACAATTTTCACATGCGGAGAAGATTTGAAAAGACAACTTACGTGTTTGATTACGTTTAATATTGATATGGAATAGCAATTGTTTTATTGTAAAATTAAACAACACAACCGAAACCTGAGTGTACAACTCTCAGCGAGTCCAGCGCGACAACTGCCACGGCAACATTGCTCTGTTGGAGACCAAACAAGTGAATGACTCTGGGACGCCACAACGCACAGTGGTGCCAAATCAAAGTTGAGTCCAGAAGTCTTGGTTAAAGATTTAATAAAGTCGGTATGCACGATAAAGATTTAAATTAAAAACTAAAAATAAATACAGAAATTAATTAAAATAAAATGTATATATTTTACACATTTCATTATACTCTCAGTACACTGTGCGCACTTCAAGTGAACGATAAATTTCTCAATATAGAAACAATTTCAACAAGATTGTTGTTGCTCACTCTAAATTGAGTCACAGCAAGCCAATGATCACAATATGTTGTGGGGATTTGAGGGGCCAAAGATACAGTGACAGTGGGGGTCAATTGTATACAGACGCGTATAGTTCTCAGATACTTAGTACAAAGTGAGGGTAATTTTTCACTCAACTCATTTCATTTCAATTTAACCAAGTCCACATTTCTTCTATTCTATTCCACAATCGACTCAGGTCTAGGCAAGTTATTGAATCCGGACTTGGACATCGCTTTACAGTTCTGTTCTCATTTGGTGTACGGATACGTTGGCATTCGCAACGACAACTATCAGGCCCAGAGTCTGAATGAAAACCTGGACATTTACAAGCATCAGTATTCGGAAGTGACGGCCCTAAAGCGCAAGCATCGACACCTGAAGGTCCTACTGAGTGTGGGCGGTGATCACGACATCGATGTGGATCATCCAGACAAATATATCGAACTGCTCGAGGGAGGAAAGGTTCGTCAGGCAGCGTTCATTCAGTCGGCTTACTCTCTGGTCAAGAACTATGGCTTCGATGGCCTGGATCTGGCTTATCAGTTCCCGCGGAACAAGCCCCGGAAGGTGCACGGCAGTCTGGGCTCGGCTTGGAAGGGCTTTAAGAAGCTTTTCACTGGCGATTTTGTTGTGGACACCAATGCAGCCCTGCACAAGGAACAATTCACGGCGTTTGTCCGTGATGTGAAGGATGCACTACGTAACGATGGATTCATGCTGAGTTTGACTGTGCTGCCAAATGTCAACTCTACTTGTAAGTACATTAGTGCTGTAATTTCAAGCAGTACAAGCAGTACAGTACGACAAAAAATTAATCGAGTTGTCGATATACCTTCAAATAATAGCGATATATGGAGTTTTCCTAAATGAATTTTAAAAGAAAACACAATACTCGCGTAAAGTTTGACCTGTAAGTTCGTAGGACGAAAATCAACTTATAGTAAATTCGAACCTTCGTTATTTTTTCAAAGCCGAAGTTTAAAGTTAAAGTTTACATTTGTACAAATATTATTAGTTTCGTTCAAATAACCTTTTTCCTCCAAAACGCGATTTTGATGCAGTGTTTTTCAAACATTTTTATACAAGTTACTTATAAAAATAAGTAAATTGGGATATTGTATTCGTTGCAAGGGAGAAGGAAGCATCTCCGACCCTATAAAGTATATATATTCTTGATCAGCGTCAACAGCCGAGTCGATATAGCCATGTCCGTCTGTCCGTCTGTCTGTCTGTCCGTCTGTCCGACTGTCTGTCCGTCTGTCCGTCCGTGTGAGCGCCTAGATCTCAGAGACTATAAGAGCTAGAGCAACCAAATTTGGCACACAGACTTCTATAGACCCCACGCAGGTCAAGTTTGTTTCAAATTTTTGCGACGCCTTTTTCCGCCTCTGTAAATCGTAAAAAACCACCACGCACAGTTTTCAAGATATTATAATTTTTTTACTAATTATCGTTAACTACTATTATTACCTATCATCCTACTAAATCATAACAAGAGCGGACAAACAGAAAGGTGGTAATGGCTAATTAAAGTTTTTAAAAAATATAAGTGCCTAAAAGCATGCAATAAAAAATATTAAAAAATTCATTAAAATAAGTAACGGGTATCCTAGAGTCGGGCGCTCGACTATCCCTTTCCCACTTGTTAATTTTCAATTTTAAATTTTAAGTAGCAATCAATATCTTATGTCTTCATTATTCATTAACTTATAGTATATTTATTATGAATATTTAATACAAGTTCTCTTTCCTCAGGGTACTTTGACATTCCAGCTCTAAATGGACTCGTTGACTTTGTCAATCTGGCCGCCTTTGATTTCCTCACTCCCGCCCGCAATCCGGAGGAAGCAGACTTTACGGCGCCACTGTACGATTCGGTTACCCAGAATCGACTTCCGCATTACAATGCCGATTTCCAGGTGCAGTATTGGCTGCAGCAGGGATTCCCCTCCAACAAGCTGAACTTGGGAGTGTCCAGCTATGGCAATGCCTGGAAACTGACCGCCGAATCCGGCATAGAAGGAACTCCAGTCGTGCCACACACCGAGGGGGCAGCTCCCGAGGGTCTGCAGTCCCAGAAGGCCGGGTTACTCAGCTACCCGGAGATTTGTTCCAAGCTGTTGAATCCGCATAATGAATTCTTGAAGGGCAACGAGTCGCCATTGAGGCGTGTGAGCGATCCAATGAAACGCTATGGCACCTTCGCATTCCGGGCAATTAACGAGTCCGTAACGGAGGGCATCTGGATTAGCTACGAGGACTTGGAGACGGTCTCCAACAAGGCGGACTATGCACGCGTCAAGAACCTGGGCGGAGTGGCCCTATTCGATCTGGGATACGATGACTTCCGTGGCTTGTGCAACAATGAAAAATTCCCCTTGCTGCGTGCCATTAAATATCGATTATAAATTCAGAAGATCAAGTGAAATTTTTACACTTGATTGAATAAATAAAATCACTCTCGCTGTTTTAAAATATAATACTTAATACAAATATTTGAATAGTCTTATCAGCTAAAGATTTGCATGTTTGAACTATGTTGCTTCTCTCGGGGCTTATCAGTAAATATTTGGACTTTTGAAAGCCATTTAAAGTGATTTACTTAAAGTAGTCACTAAATAAATAGATTTTGAGGCTTGTAAATTACCCAAACTGAATGATCTCATTGGCCTTGACGTCATCTGTGTGTGTGTGTGTGTGTGTTGTTATTCCCGTATTCACACACAACAAGCAATTCCGTAGAATTGTTTAGATGGCACTCGATTTTGTCTCTGTGACTGTTGAAAGCTTTGTTGATGATATACTTATTTCCATTTGGGTTCAGTTTCGTTTTGTGTCTCGTTACGTGCGGACGTTTTATAATTTTGATCGCATCGCATCTCTTCAGTCTCTCGCTCTCTCTCTCTCTGTTTCTCTGTTTGTTGTTCTCCAAGTCTCCAAACATGCGCTCTTTGTGGCTTGGATTGGCACTGAGTTGTCTGCTCTCAGCTCCGCTGCAAGTCATTGCCGCTGGTCCAAACCTCATTTGCTATTACGACTCTCTCGGCTTTCAGCGACAAGGTAAAAAATAAATAAATAAACTAGTGGAAGGTGCTACAGTCGAGCACACTCGACTGTCGGAGACCCTGTACTTACTATGGAAAAGCAAACACTGCTTGAATTAAAATTTATAAATCACTATTGGTTTAAATAAGTTTTTCATACTGAGACTTGATTTTCGACTGATCGTTCCTATAGCAGCTATATGATATAGTAATCCGATTTCAACCAAATATGGTCAAGGTGTATAAAACCATTTCATATACATATTCTGTTAGTTTGTTTCAGATATCTCAAACAGCAAAAAAGTTTTACTTACTAAGACTTGATTTTCGACTGAACGTTCCTATGGCAGCTATATGATTTAGTTGTCCGATCCAAAATCTAAAACAAACTCGATCTGCTTGCAATACAGACGAATCTACATACCAAGTATGGAGTCTCTAGCTCTTATAGTCTCTGAGATCTAGGCACTATTACAGACGGATATGGCTATATCTTGTATGCTGATCAAGACCATATATACTTTATGGGATCTGACACGCCTCCTTCTGCCTGTTACGCACATTCTTGTTTTTTGTGACGACGTTAATAGACCCTTGTACTTTTTCTAAGTACGGGGTCTAATAAATTTCTCTCTCTCTCTCTCTCTGTAACTCATCAGATGTTGATTCACAGGTCTCGCTCAATTCTCGCTCACCGACATGGAGCTGGCATTGCAATTTTGCACTCACGTGATCTACGGCTACGCGGGCATCCATCCAGATACGTATGAGATGCAAAGTCTGAATCAACCATTGGACTACGAGCGTCGTCACTTTGCCCAAATCACGGCGTTTAAGGAGAAGTATCCGTACGTCAAGTTCCTGTTGAGCGTCGGGGGTGATCGCGACTTGGAGCAGGAGGAGAAATATGTCAAGCTACTGGAGGCCGGTGTCCAGAGTCATAGACGCTTCATTGAGTCGGCCAGGGATGTCGTTCGTCGCTTCAACTTCGATGGTCTGGATCTGGCGTTCCAGCTGCCTCGGAATAAGCCGCGAAAGGTTCACTCCGATGTGGGCTCGGCCTGGAAGAGTTTCAAGAAGCTGTTCACCGGCGATTTCATTGTGGACGAAAATGCGGATACGCACAAGTCGCAGATGACGGAGCTCGTCAAGGAACTGAGCAGTGCCTTCAAGGCCAGCGATCTGATGCTGAGTCTCACGGTCTTACCCAATGTCAATTCCAGCTGTAAGTCGATCAACTAAATTGAGTGGGTATACCTCTTATTGTATTCTGATTTACAGGGTACTTTGATGCACCTGCCATTGCCCCAAAGGTGGACTTTGTGAATCTGGCCACCTTCGACTTCCTCACACCTGCCCGCAATCCCGAGGAGGCGGACTACACGGCTCCCCTCTACGAGGTCTTTGGCCAGAATCGCCTGCCCCATTACAATACCAACTTCCAAATGGAGCACTGGCTGCTGCAACGCTTCCCGGCCAACAAGTTGAACATTGGCGTTGCCACCTACGGACGTGCCTGGAAACTCACCCTGGACTCGGACAATGTGGCCCAGCCCGTTGTGTCCAGCACCAATGGCCCGGCACCGGCGGGACCTCAATCCAAGACCGAGGGACTCTTGAACTGGGCCGAGATCTGTCAACTGCTGCCCAATCCGAACAATATGCATGGCAAGGGCCGTGATGCTCCGATCAAGCGAGTTCCCGATCCCACGAAGCGTTACGGCACCTTCGCATATCGCGTGGCGGACTCTGATGGAGCCCATGGCCTGTGGGTCAGCTACGATGATCCCGATACGGCGGCCAGCAAGGCGCAGTATGTGCGCGCCAAGAATCTGGGCGGTCTGGCCCTCTTCGATTTGACGATGGACGATTTCCGTGGTCAATGCACTAGCCATCGATTCCCCATGCTGCGTGCCATCAAATATCGACTGCTTTAAGTCCGAGTGCCATTCGAAGTCGTACCCTGCTCCAAATGAGCACCCTGTATCTGTATCTGTATCTGTCTCGCTTGCAAATTAATTACAAAGTTGTAAACTAAAATACACCGCAAATTAATTCATTAGCCTAGCGACTACATTCAACTTTTTACCAATGCGGCATTTGACTTACTTTCGATCTGGCTTTAATTGTATTCGTATTTGGTTTGGGCTCGGGCTCTGGGTTGAGTTCGGCTTCGGGTTCGGGTTCGGTTTGGCACCCAGAGGAGTCGCCTATCGTTTATCGCCTTTCAACCATCTTGCTCAAATGGCATTTTTTTATATTCGTTTTTTGTTTTTCGTTTTTTGTGGTACTTTTCTTATTATACCGTGGTCGAGGGTATATTAAATTTATACATGTAGATATATATTTTTGATCAGACTTAACAGCCCAGTCAAAGTAACCCTGTATGAACCAAGGAATGGATGGATGGAATTTTAAGAGCTAGGCGCACCAAATTTGCTATGTAGACTTTTTATAGTGCATACTGATCGAATTTTATCATAATTTTGTAAACAGCGCTAATTTTCTTTTGTTTTGCATATAATTTAAAGTAAACTGGCGTTTCATTTCAATGAACTTTAAAGCACTTATGTTAATTAATGTCCTAATAGTGATTATTTTATGTGTGACTGTTATTTTTTTAAATATATACGGGTGGGAATCGAACTCGGCTTTTTTCAAGCACCCACACACGTTAAGATCTAAGTATCTAAGGGACTGTTCAAGGATATCTCTTAGTCGATCACTCTCCACTTACGCTTTCTTATTTGTTTGGCTTTGCAGATTTACAGATTTCAGGCTGCGTCGCGTCGGCGCAGCTTTTAGCTTGTTTTCGTTTGTATAATTGGCGCTACCTTCGATAGTTGTTCGACTGTGTTGAGCTCCATATGCGTAGTTTTTCAGTCTCCGTTTAAGCCCACAGTCCAAGCCAAGAGCAACGCTGACATACCACCCGTCTTTCGAGTATGTCGTACTCCGTGGTACGAGTTTGTAACCAACTGGGCGACTGGGAACCGACTGAATTCGCCTGCTTGGCCCGTGGCTCTGGGGCTGTAGACTTTGGGACATTCGGACTTTTGGCGACGACACGATGTAAGACAACTAAATTAAGTTATTGTTTCTGCGAAGCGAAGCATTCACACAAGGACTTTTGTATACTCTATAAGCAAACGAAAAATTCAACTATTCTGTGTTTTATTCGATTTAAACTTTCAACTGCATTAAATAATCAAAATATGTATATTATCATTTAATCAATAATTATTTGATTTTATATTTCTGGACTATTTTTTTTTTAACATTTCAGTTATCATATGTGTACACTTAAACTTATACTTATTAATATAAATTTGCACTTATTTTTCACTTTTATATATAGAATTCAAGCCTTGTTATTTAAAGCTTTTTCATCAGTTTAGCAGAGAACATATAAGTCCATAGTATGTGTTTAACTTAGCACTCTTTATCCATATTCAACTAAATAAAACAGTGGCCCGTTGTGGTCTAGTCTCAGCAGTTTATCTGCAAATCGTGATCTTATTAAGCAAACTACACTCTAAAATTATTTGCAATTGGCGCAATGCCCTTTTGGAATGCTAAATATGCCATTAGTGGCAACCGAGCGTGGTCTCTGCTTCCCAAGACCTTAAAGTAGCTCACACCCGAAACCAAGTTGACGCCGAGTACGTCTATAGGGTCTATAGGGTAGAAACTTATCTACAGACTAACTACGAGTACATATGCATGCCTACAAGTTGTAAACATGGTATTGTTCCAGCAACTCCGACAGTCGACAGTCTGTAGTCTAAGATCTCAGCTGTGTGCCATATTCCCTCGCAAGTATCACCGATCGTGGCTGCTCCTAGCCCGACTCCATCTCCAGCGCCAACTCCAACTCCAATCTCCAACTCCAACTCCAACTCTGGCTCCTGGCAGCTTGTCGCCTCATCTAATTAAGCCGCATTGGTCGTAGTGGGACAACGAGATCTCGGCATGATATTTGCTCTGCGATTATTGCCAGCCTGCGCCCCATGCGAATGACAAATATGTTGCTTATGCGACTCGTACTCGTACACTGAAAGAAAACAATCTATTCTCAAATTCAAGTATAAAATTCTTGAATTAAGCATTTTCTTTTCAAGTATGTGTTGAGGATATTATTGATAAATTGACATGATTTTACTGTATTAAATCCAATTCAAATGAAAGTAACATATCGTACTTAAATCAATTTTGGGTTTGTTTTTATCCCAAATGTTTTTCTTTTGGTGTACATCAAGTTCCTTCTTCTGTGGAAGACAAGCTACTTTGGGCCTGAGCTACCAGAGCTCTTTAAATAAAGATATTTTCGCCCTCATTACGCTCCGTATCCTTTTGTTTTCTGCATCTCTCTGTTTTTTTTTTTTTTTTTTTTTTTTTTTTTGTTCGGTGGCCGATGAAGTGTCGCTGATTGCGCGTTGCATTGTTTTGCTTTGTCGATGCTCACGATGACGATAAGAAATGCATGAAGTACATGGCTTGCCAACTGAATTTGGTCAACTTGGCTAACACTGGCTACTGGCTAGTGGCTACTGGCGGCTAATACTGATCCGAGTATATCATATCAGTTGCGGTACTGTCAACATCAACTGAGATTTCCATAGAAATTTAGTGGATTAACAATGCTGCAACTTTTTTACTACAACTTCGATGTACTCCAATATCACAAACATTTTTTTAAACAGGTCAAATTAATTAATGACTTTTGAAATTGCATTTAGTACTTACAGTTACTTATTTAGTATTTAAAAAGAATTATAAATTAAGAATGTGAAATTATCAGATATATTATATAAAATATAATTTTAATTGGTAATTCTTAAGAGATAGGAAAGCCAAATTATACATAAACTAAATAAAAATCTTAGTTTTGATCCAAAACTCGTCGCAATATGAAAAATAAGAATAAACTCTAAGAAATCTGATAAGTGCTTACACCCATTTTTTCATTGTCTAAATAAGGTGTGTGATAACTATTGAAAAGATTTTTTGATGTCAAATGTATAGAAATTAATCCAAAACTTGATACTTATCTAAGATAAAATTTATAAGTATATTGAAAGAGCGAATATAACACGCTTGCAGCGATTAAAATAAAACTTAAATCAATCGCAAACTTTTCAGATATTTGTACGCATTAATTGCATTAAATAATAAAAAAACATTCAGTCATAGTAAATATTCACACCGTACACCAATTAAGAACACACTTTAAAATATATTTTTTTAGCATATGGAAAAATTTTCACAGCTTTAGCATACCATCTACATATATTTGCAATGCATTAAGGTTTCCTGCTCGGAAGGAATTGCAAAGAATAAACTACTTTTAATATTTATAATGTGTGCAAGATGTAAAGTATGAAACGTGGTTCAAGTTTCGCGCTCAACAACACAACATGAAGTCTTTTCTTTTTTTATTTTATTATTTCACAATGCTTCTTGCACTGGGCACCTTTATTTTGCGATGTTATTGTTTTGAATGCCCTTGGTCTGCATTTTTATTGCTTTGTTAATTTTAAATAAACCACGCGACTTTATGGTATTCGCCTTGTTACCATAAGTCAACTGCCAATCGTTAAGTGGCCGCAGTTCCTGGTCTTGTTCTTGGTCTTCAAGTTCATCATTTGGATGTGGATGCCATGAATTAAGACGTCTCTGTCCGGGTTCGTACAATTGTCAGCGGGTTGTCACACAAAATGATTTAGGCCTAGTGCCCCGAATGACGGTCTGGTCTGGATCTGGCCAAGTTTTTGTTTGTTTTCGTCAAGTGGCGCCAAAAATGAAATTCTCAACGACTGCGTGCAGAGTTCGCCTTGAATTTCGTTTATAGATTTTTAACGCCCCGATCGTGGTTTCTGGCCACAATTATTTTAACTTTGTTAGCTTGTTCTCGTTGTTTTATTCGATTCATTTACAAGCGACAATAAAAATGTGCCATTAATGGTGGCCTGGCACAAGTTAAAGTTATTGTTGCTAAACGAAATAAACAACTCATCAAATTATGCAACAACAACATGGAAAATATTGTTTAAAAAAAAAACAACAAGTAGCTCAATTTTAAAAACTAAAAGTTTTGTTTATTTTTGTACAGAATTTTCACGCCAATTAAATTCAATTAGCTGTCGGCAGTGGCAGCGATGCCCTATGATGTGGATACCTAAACCGTGTGTGTGTGTAGTGTGTATAGTGTGTGTCTCACTTTTACTCCACCATGTGTGTGTGTGTTTGTAATGTCCGCAGCTTTGTCTAGCGCCACTGCGTCATAAAAGGTTAGTTTAAACAAATAAACACGTGGATTTAATGAAGAAACGTGTACTGCAGTTTATGGATTACGTATAGAAAGAATGTTCATACAACAGGTGAATATCTTTGAAGTATCGAGGATAAACTACATTTTCAGTTAACTTAATTACTTCAACATCGCCTTTAAGCCAATTATTTGGTTATGCGAATTTATTAGTTAAAGCTGAATTGCAAATAGATATAAAAATATAAGTATAAAAGAGGAAAGTAAATGATTTTTTTAATTTAACATTTATAAAAAAAATCATTTTGCTTATAATAAAAATATATAATTTATTTTTAGCATTTAATTAAATCCAGGCCTAAATTTTTAATATTATATTCCTGTGGATTTTAAGCCCAATTTTGAGCATTTTTTAACTATTAATTAATATGAAAATTAAAAATTTCATTTAATTTAATTCAAGCCTATGTTACTAATAAATTATTCTAGACAATTGTACGGTTACATAAATCAGGTGTAGTTTTAGCAGTAATTGATAATTAAAAATGATTATTAATAATTTTATAATATATAATTTAAAAACAGCAAAAAGATTCAAGCCTGCAATTTTAATGATATAGTCTTGTAGCCTTTTTTGATTTCTACAGGGTATCATAGCCAGTTGTGGGCTTACATAAAACCAATAGACAGCTTTAGCAATAATTCATTTATTCTGTGTTACACTTTAATACAACGTAAACAGTCACAACAATTCAGATGCTCCCCTTTAATCAGTCAGTGTATGTGCAATTTGGATTGCCCTAGACTTGTGGTCACCAAAAGAATGAGCATAAACATTTACAACTTTTAATTACCACACTAAAAACGGCACGATTACAGAATATATACATTTATACACATACATACTTATATGTATAACACAACACAAACGTGTGAAATTGCTTGAGAGATTAAGAGCAACTGCAACTGAAAGACTGAACGATAGACTGATGCGGGGAGGGTGACAGGCGGAGGGAGGAGGGCGGATTAGACTGATGACGACGCGCCTAAAACAAACAAATAAACGCCAAGTAAATTGGCCAAGTAACAACGACGCTGGCGGTACGCTTTGCTCTGGCTTTAATTAAATCGACGGAACAAAAAAAAAACAATAAAACTACATGAATCCCGATGAAGATGAATATTGTTGTGTTGTATCAGTATCGGATCGAGTCTGGGTGAGATTTTATTACACACTACGACGGCCCTGTGCAATAACTCAAAAAATACTTGCCCGTGTATCATTAAAATCAAAAACGATCCACAACGCCGACTGCCACCCAGCGTGTGTTCGATGCGGCGCTGTTTGCTTTGGGATATCCGGAACCGTTTAGATGTTTAGATGTACAAATAAACACTCGTAAAACGTCGCCTGGTCTCAGACGGCACTACGACTATTTCAATTCTAATTGTAAACATTTACAAATCGCATCATTTTTACTTTTTGTCAATATTTCTCAAGCGAATTGACTTTTTAAATTATATTTGTGTTCATTCATTCATTTGTATCTAAATACATACAAAATCATAGCTTATTATTGACTCTTGTAAGATGTATGTACTTCATAAAATTGTACGCCAATAAGTTAAACAAACTCCTATTCAATCGTTTCCTAACTTCTGAAATCATTTCTTTTATCAGTAAGTTATCGTTTCTGTAGTAATTGATTCAGCGAATTCTAAATTATTTTTAAAACCAATTTAAAGTACACTTGGTGAAATTCACTTAAGTAGGCGACTTTAGAGCGATTTAGTTTTCAAAATATTTTTCTATTTCAACATAAGCTGATTGAACTTGCACAAATTCCTACAGAATTTCAAAATTTATTATTTGACTAAATTTTAGTATACAGGGGTGCTACAGAAATCGCTTTCATTTCAATTTCACTCAAGTTTGTATGCAATTTACGTGAAATTTAAGCGAAAGCGATTTCTGTGGCACCCCTGATAATTTATGGAATAGTTAGTTCATAAGTAAGTTCCACAACAAATGCTTTAAAAAAAATCTAAATTTATAATTTCATTTATCTAAACTGACCATGTTTAAAAATACCTTATCAAATATTTTTTTAAATATCAACCTTTGTTTAGTTATTTTAGTAATTTTAATTTGGTAACAAGAATCTTAATAAATTAATCCATTTATTTAAACTGGCCGTCATGGACATTTTTGATTATAGTTACTCAAATATGTATCTAAAACTTAAATAAGTATTTAATTTTGATTTTCAACATAATTTCTATTGCATTTGTAAATGGTCCAAACTTTGCTTGCCATCGGCAAAGAAGAAGAAGTAGAGGAAAATGAATATTGCTGGCGTGTCAATATTTCACGATTATGTCAGTCGCCTGTGTTTGGATCCCTGCGTGGGGTCTGGGCGGCCAATGGGGCGGGAAGGGGGAAGGGAACTGGAGCAGTCTTGAGTCTTGGGAAATTGCGTGCGCACGCGTACAGCGCCAAAACGAATTAAGCCTGATGCACCAGCCACTGATAATTTAATTTTTGTTATTTGCCGGACAAAGGACAACATGTAACTTGGACTTGGACTTGAACTGAGACTGTGTATTTGTTGTTGTTGTTGTGTTGTGTTGTCCTTTTGCATTCAATTTATACAACTGTTACACACGCACACGCACATCTTATCAACAACAATTTGACAGTTGGCAGTTCGTTTTGCGACCAAATGAGAAATCTGCGCGTGACACGCAACCAATGATGAGAGATTGTGTTTATGTCAAAGTGTCGAAGATGTTGTCGTTGTTGTTGTTGTCGTTGTTGTTGTCGTTGTTCAGTTCGAAGCTGTTGATATTCCTCTGCATGTAATCATTGTAATCTCAGCTGCTGTTAGAAAATAACCTTTGCACAATTTATGCAAAAATTAAACAAACGATAATCTCATTCTTCTGCCCTTTACCCTCTCGCTTTATTTCATTTTAATGCTCATCTCGGCTTCTTTTCTCTCGGTGTTATCGGCTGTCAAATTTGCCAAATCACGATGACGTATCGCTAAACCGCGTTTGACATTCCTGTTTTTCAACATCAGCAACAAAGGGTTGCTTACTAATTTCCTTGAAGCTGCCCAGAATATCAGCAGTTATTGTAGCTACTGTGTCTGGTATGTGATGACATACAAATATATGTATGTATACGATTAAAGGGTTGTGGCGCCAGAAGATTTCTGGTATTTCACAACTTTCCATTTTTAATATCATAATCAGCATTTGATCAGCCGCTTGTCGAAGAAAACATTTCAAGATGAAATTATATCTAAAAAAATGCTGTGATTAAATAATTCTAAATGTTCCATCAGCCTCCTTATCAGATATTAATAATTAAAACTGTAAGAAAATTATAGCATTCCTAAAAAAAATGTGTTAGACATGTTCATGAAATTTAATATAATTTAATTTAGACTAAGTTTTTCAAAAATGTATCTCAAAAGAAAAAAGTCTATACAGTGTTCGCCATATTTATTTTGACAACACTTAATGTTAAATCTACTCATAATTGGAACTTACTTCATGTAAAGTTTGGCAGCAATGGAAAGGTCATTTAAGTTCATTTTGAATGATACAAAACTTTCCTAAATCCCTTTAAAAATTTAGAATTTTTGTCAAGTAACTTTTTTTTCTCGAATTTAAACAAAAAGTGTCTTGATGCATAAAAACATATCTCCGAACAATTGTAATAACTAAATGCAAAAATTACCATTTTGTATAAAAAGGAGGAGCAATTTTAAAAAAATCAGTAAAAATATTAGCAAAGAGATTTTTTGTTCTCTTTCTGTTGACCTAATCATAGTAATTGTAATTTCATTATAATTTTCCTGCATTGCTTTTAAAAGCGGCAAACTTTGAATTTGCATTAAATAGATTACAGAAATCCCTTCTGACTCGCCAAAGAGCGTGGACAACCCTAACTCAATCCATCACACTCTGTACTCGGAAGTTTTCAAATACATATATCCGGGCAAATAGAATCGTCATCGATCAGATCTGTGTACAGCTGCCAGAGCGCTCAATTCTATGCAACACATTTACACATACCACTGACAAATTAAAATGCACAATCCAAAAAAAAAAAAAAAGAAAGGAAAACTCGAACAAAAAATTGACTTGCACAATAGAATTTCTAAAACTGATGACGAATGTTTTACGAATTAAGATGGATCACTTGGCATGACGGCCACAAAAAAGAAATAAACCACTGTAGTGTTAATAAAAAATAAGAAAAAAGGATACAACGGGAGAATATGTAGAAGCCAAGTGGAGTTAGGATTACGAGTATTGTCCGATGAAATCGATGCATAATAAAAAGAGAGAAATGAAGAAGGAGCCGAAACATCTTCGGCGACTTTGCCATTTGCTGCAGTCACTAAAAGCGGCGGCATGACACAGCAATTTGGCTACCTATCGTCATGGCCATGTCACTCAGTCCCAGTCCCAGTCTCAGTCACAGTCCCAGACTCATTCATTCCCCCATTCCCGCAGCCCAAAAAGAGTTTGAATTTCAAATTGAATTGAATCGAAGTAAATGATGTTGAAAACTTACAAGATGCGAACGTGTGTGCAGGATTTTCTTTTAGGTTTCTCATTGCTGTTGTTGTTGTTGTTGTTGTTGTTTCGGTTGTTGTTGTTCCGACTTTAATGCCTTAATGGTTAATATCGCGACTCTAAATCGTCCAGTCATGGCGCCACAAGACACTGGATTTTTCAACGATTTTGCTTAAGATCTCAGCACACACACACACACACACACAGGATATGAACAGACAATCATTTATAATGTTTAAATTTTTAATAAATATTCCTCGCACACACACATGCTGGGAAATTGGAAATGCCTAGGGTTGGGGTTGGGTTTGGGGTTGGGGGTGAACTCTGAACTCTTTCCCTCTACTTCTTTCGTCGGATTGTGCTTCTGTTGTAATCAGCACAGGAATCTGATACTTGTACAAAAGGCTTTTCTTTGTAAACACACTTCCTGAACTTTGCGAAGCAGCAAAAGCAATAGCAACAACTATGACAAGTATACACACACACACTCACACACACACACACACACACACACACACACACACACAGAGAGAGAAAGGGGAAATTCATTTGTATTGTATGGATTTTGCGCATATTTACACATGTGTATGTATGAAAAACATGTTAACCAGAAAATTAATTATAAAATTTTCAAAAACCTTAACAATGTCTACAATATGGCGTTTATTTTACTCAAACAAAAACTTACACAGCGCTGTATGTGTGAATATGTGGGAGTGTGTCTAAATATGCATATGTATAGTATATGAACATGTGTGTTTTAAAGTAAGGAAACATTCATAATGATCCATTTATTGATGCACAAGAAATGAAACAGATTAGAAACACAAATTCATAGGGCTTAAATCTGAAATTTCAAATTCAATTTGAAAATAGTTAAAAGCCAAAATAGAATTTAAATATGACATAAGTGAATATTAATTCTGTAGATCAGCGATGGGCACGAAACCTGAATTTGTTAGCAGCCGCTGGCTCCCGGAGCCATTGCGTGCCCACCGCTGCTGTATTTAGTTAAATTAAAAAAAAAAAATTTACAAACTTTGTGAAGACTCAACGGTAATCTATTTTAGTATTATATTATTAATACAATTAATTACTATAACAAATTAGTTAATTCAAAAATGCAATCTTAAGATGGAAAAGTCTTTGCTATGGAGACACTTAGAATTTCATCACAAATTGATTAATTAAAAAATGCAATAATATCACACTTAAGATAGAAAATAGTTTGCTGCAAATTGACCATTTTAGAAATTTATAATAATGTCTTGGGTTTGCTTTAGAGGCTAAGAATTTTATAACAAATTGATTAATTAAAAAATAATGCAATAATATCACATCTTAAGATTAAAAATACTTTGCTGCAAATTGATTATTTTAGAAATTCAAAATAATGTCTTAAAATGAAAAGAGTTTGCTTTAGAGGCTAAGAATTTTATAACAAATTGATTAATTTAAAAAAATGCAAAAATATCACATCTTAAAATAGAAAATACTTTGCTACAAATTGACTAGTTTAGAAATTTATAATAATGTCCTAAGATGGAAAAGTCTTTGCTACAGAGACTATGGATTTTATAGCAAATTGATTAATTAAAAAATGCAGTAGTATCACATCTTAAAATAGAAAATACTTTGCTACAAATTGACTTGTTTAGTAATTCATAATAATGTCTTAATATGTAAAAGTCTTTGCTACAGAGACTATTGATTTTATAGCAAACTGATTAATTAAAAAATGCAGCAGTATCTCATCTCAAAATAGAAAATGCTTTGCTGCAAATTGATTAGTTTATTATTTATTATTAGAAAAGTCTTTGCTGCCGCGACTCTCAACATTCCCCTGTATGGGGGGCATGCACAATATTCATTCTTATGGGGCTTTGCAACATAAAATCGTATACATTTCATATGTATATAGTATAAGTGAGTGCGCACATACATTGTTAAAGGCACAAGACAAAGACCCACAGAGAGGCCACAGCCATTCCAAGTAGTAGCAGAAACAGGAGCACAGGCGGAAAAAGTGGCCGTAATTCATGCTTCCCATAAGAAATTTAACATTTCTTTTCTTTGGCCTGGTCTGGCCCACTCCGCCCTCACCGCCCTCTTTGTGCCCACTGTATGCCAGAGGCTAAGCAAGAAGGATAAGAAGGATATGGATATTGTGCTTGTGCGGGCACTGGAGCTGCTGTGAAATTAAACACGGTCTCTCTATGTACAATATACTCGTACTAAAGTATGTATATCTATGAAAATGAAAATGTCGGGGGAACCAGAAACAAGAAACAAGAAACGTGCACAAGTTGTGGTTTGCTTGCTTGTCTCACAAGGCACATCATCCGGAAGAGCTGACGCTGGATGGAGTAGGAGGATGCATCGTTTACACACATATTCAGATTTCTTTTCAAACAATAATTTCCCAAAAAAAAAAAAAAAAAAAAAAAAAAAAACGGTTGGCAACTGTTGCCAATTGCTTGAATTCTCTGCACAGCAATTGGCAGCTGTTGTCACCTGTGTCCAGACCTCATGTATAAATCACAGAATCTGCTCAATGAACGAGCAAAAAATAAAAATAAAAATTAACATAATGTGTGGTCTGGTCACATAACGGTAATATTTTAAAGGAGCGACAGCACTGGAGGGAGAGAGAAGGAGAATCGGGGGCGGGGGGCCCGCAGATACTTAGTAAAGAAGAGGACTGAGAAGAAGATAATGCAAATAAATAACGGATCATATTGCATTCACACAAAATTTATGTTTATTTTTCAGGAAATTATTAAGTATAATCAAAGGTTGCTCCATAGGCAACTCGCCAAACCGTATTATGCACAAGTGGCGATGGTCTGGACGAGAATGTTGCACTAGAAAATACCCTGCGCTTAAGTTTAATTTTTTAATTTTGTATTATTTGAGTTATTGTATTTTTTAGATTTTACTGAAGAATTCAAACATCCAAATTTTGAATAGATGTGAATAAATTCCTTATAATATACATATATTAAATAGTTCAACCTTTTTATAAATATTTAATAAATTTAATGTTTAGTCTACTTTGGATAGATGTGAATAAAATTTAAAATTTAAAATTCAATTCATAAAATTGTATACAATTTCTAGAAATATTGAACAAATCAAATTTATATTTATTTAATCCTTATTTAATCCTTAGCTGCAATATTCCTTATATTCTGAATAGATGTAAGTAAATTCTCAAAAAGCAATTTAAAATATAGTATACAATTTCTTTTAGTAAATATCAAATTAAATGTTGAAATCTTCAACTGTAGTATTCCCTTATACATATATTCTAAATAAATGTAAATAAGATTTCTAAAATTAAACTTATGAAACTGTTTGCAATTTCAAAATTTAAATCTTTTGCTGTAATATTTCCGCATATAAACTGGAAAGATGTGAACAGATTATTATAATAGAATTTATTAAATTGCATACAATTTTTGTAAATATTAAGCAAATCAAATATTAAATCTTTAGCTATAATTCTAAAGATTAAAAAAATAAAATGTAAATTTTAGGAAATATTCCTATTTGGGAGGAAAAAAAAAATAAATAAAAATATTTTAAAAAAAAAATTTAAATAAAAATTGGGTGGGTTATATGGGGGGAAAAGCCAGATAAAAAGTATAAACTTCAAATCAACTCAAAAAGCATTTGTCAAATAGATCATACCCTTTTTATCATAAACAGGGTATTAAGAATATGCAAGAAATGCAAAAAGAAAAAAAATTAATAATAAAATGTAAAACACAAAAGACAAGAAAGTGCTATTGAATGTGTGCTGGCCTGTATCACGAAATAAAAGTATCGAATTAGCGAAATAATATCAGATGTCCTTAGAAGGCAGACAGAGAGAGAGAGAGAGAGAGAGAGAGAGAGAGGAGTAGATCCAGGCAACTACTGCTGGCAGTTCCATTTCCACTCGAACAGCCATCATCAGACCCTGTCTCTGTCTCTGTCTCTGTCACTGTTTCTGGCTCAGAGTCTGGCTCACACTTGCCAATTTTGGTCATGTTATAGGCAGATTGTTGTAATTAGCCCGGGGTAACGTCAGCTGCAAGGACCTTTACTGCAAAAGTAACTTGCACCAGTTACACAACGAAATCAAACCGCAATTTCCGCGCCCTCGACATATGTAAGCCTAATTCCAAATATGAGTATACTCGAAGTTGTTGCATGTTGTTGCTACATTCATAAGACCTATACAAGTATAGGACCTTTTTTTATATACAGTAGTTGCAAAGGTAACCGCATTGCAAAACTTGTTCGCCTGAATGCATTAGAATCGTTTTTTTGCGTTTCACTTTTTTTTTCTTTTCATAAATAAGTAGAATCGGGGTCGATGCCGTCACAGAAGCGCCGGGATTCTCGAGGATTTATGAAATAATGGACGCAAAATATGTTTTTTATAATTCTTTGTTACTTTTTCCTTCTGCGGGCATACTCATTGTCAAAGGGAGAAATATTAACAAAAGCTGACATGGCATATTGTAAGCGGTTTCCTCTTGTGTTGAGCGGATTTCTTATCGACTACAACCAGCAACATCGAATTGCATTGCAATTGAGGACTTGGTTAACCCCACGGATTAATAAAGGACAGTGGATATACGTTAATATTTATACAGATGCTCTTCTGATAATAGATAGTTCTTTTGATCGTTATTACTAAATAAACATCTACATAGTTTTCCCGTCGATTCTTATTAATTTCTTTTAGATAAATAAAGTTGATTTTATAACATTTAACACCCTCAACTTTATTAATATTGAACTAATTTTCTTGTTCATAACTTTTCTGATCAAATTCAAGAAACATTTTTTATACCCGTTATTTAAAAAATAAGTTAAAAGATTGTATTGTATTCGTTAAAATTTAAAGTATATATATTCGTGATCGGCATTAACAGCTGAGTCAATTAAGTCATGTCCGTCTGTCTGTCCGTCCGTGTGAGACTCTAGATCTCAGAGCCTAAAAGAGCTAGAGCAACCAAATTTGTCACACAGACTTTTATAAGCCCCACTTTTTTGCCACGCCCCTTTTTCTGTTAATTAAAGTTATTATCCTACTTAATTGCAACAAGATCGGCCAAACCGAACGGTAGTAATGACTGATTTAAGTTTCAAGCACTGTAAGTGCCTAAAAGCATGCAGTTAAAAATATTTTAAACTTATTTCAATAAGAAACGGGTATCCTATAGTCGGGAGCTCGACACTCGCCTTTTTTTTCAAATGTTTGCCACCAGAAAGGATTACCATACTCAGTTGGAAGGATTTCCAAGCTGATTATCTAGATCAGCGGTGGGCACGAAATCTGAATTCGTGAGCAGCCGCTAGCTCCCGGAGCCCATGTGTGCCCACCGCTGATCTAGATTATGGCTATAGATTGTTTCGAATACTAATTTTTGTGTCGATCATTTGTTTGTTTTTTTTTCTGAACCTATTTAGTTTCAACATATTTCTTTTTTCAATAAGTCGAAGGCTTAATGGGTTAACTTAGAGATATTCCACTCTATGAGCAGCTAACATAGATCATCATCCATAAGTATGTGTATGTGTGTATTAAAGTACTCCTTCGGGCCGTGTAACTTGCTGACAAGGAACTGTCACCACCAGCGCCCCAGCGCCATATTCTTAAAGGCAGCTCTTGAAAGCTTCTCTTTTGGTTTTGCCGTCAATTTGCACACACAAATAAAAAAAGCCGCCAATTGGCCCCCACCAGGATGACAGGCGAACAACCAACGGAGCAACAAAACGTCAATGGCCAGACACGTTAACATTGGCTTTTGGCCAAGGAAAAAAGGGTCTACTCGTACTCCAACTCGTACTCGTACTACACTCGGGCAGTCTGGTTATAAATCAGTTGTGCGGCTTTTAATAAATTGTAATTGAGTCGCGATTCACGACTCAGGTCATGTGCTGAGAGCTGAGAGCCGAGCTAAAAGCTGATAGATACGTTTGTATCTTCTTCGGGTTTTTCCTTCGCAGCTCCAACTATGACGACGACTGCGATTGCGATTGCGATCGCGTGTGGGAATGCAGACGAGGCGATGTCGATCCTTATGGCTTAGCGACGACCCTAAACAATCCTCTCAAACTTGCAAGTTGTAGTTGTAGTTGTAGTTGTAGTTGTATTTTTTGTATACATGGCACTTTGCCGGCTGTCGCCACTTAAGCCTGAGCTGAGTATCTACTCTACCCTTTGGTTCTCCTTCTGCGAGTAGCATGCTTAAATATCACGTAATGAAAAATGTTTTGTTTGCAATTTTTCTTTTCATTTGTTTCCTCTTCTTTCCCTGCTGCTGCTGCTGCTGTTGTTGTTTGTGTGTTGAGCAGCAATAAAACTCATTGAACATGAGTTGCTTTTGAGCAACATGAACAATTAATGCAACATATGTTTGTCTGAAGTCGAACCAAAACCAGCAACAAAAAAGAAAAAAACGCACATCTCTCGATCGTTTTTTGCAGTTGTTGGTAAGAAAAAAAAAACAAATCGAATTAGCTGCAAGCGACTCAGACTGCCAAATGATGCTCAACACGCGAACGGAATCTTTGGAAGAATTTGAGAATATCTAACTGAACTTGGCAATACTCTTGCTAAAGATCAAACTAGTTAAATTCGAATTAAATAAAGTCTTAACAAATTCAAAAATCACTTATGCGGCTTATAATTTACTTTTTTTATATTTTACATATTTTATAAAGGGAAACTTTAATTTTATGTGCAAACCAATCAACCTTTTCGACTAGTTAAAATTAATTTCTTAACGCTGATTAAGCAACACGCCTACCCAAGCAAAAAGATCTTGGACAATCTACAGCTTAGATGCTTCAATATATACAATTGCAGACATTCCAAATTGAATGTTCGTTCTTTTTTTAATTCGCATATTTGCCAAAGCAAATCGTACGATCGATTGCCCCGATACGAATTAAACCCAATAGCAATGGGGCAGATACGTGGTGCAATCCCAGATACAGATACAAACTCGTATGAAAAATCATTGTTTTAATTGTATCTAGGCGGAGGAGCTGGCAACTTCTTCGCATTGCACATTGCGGCTTTAATTGCTTTTAACCTTTTGGTGTATTTGTTTTAATCGAATGTTTATGGCCTATCATTTTTCTACTATTAATTTTCTTCTTTCTTCTCGGCAAATCTTTAACTGATATTACTCTGTACGAATTGGGAATCAAAGCTATAGCTGCAGTTTACAGTTACATTTATTGTCAATTTGCCTGTTGAAATAAAATTTTAATTTCAATGCGTTTAACACAAATATATGATTGCCACAATTTAAGAGGGGGACTGACAACCGACGGGGAACCCGCAATCAACTAAACGCTGCACGTTGCCCAAAAGAAATTAACGAGAATTAAGCGACCTGCCCACCTAATGCCAATGCCATCAGCCAGGTTGGGGACGGGGGAGGGAGTTGCCCCTCCGAACCCGGCAATCAACAGCATTCCATTTTGATTCAACTTTTTGCATGGATATCATCCACTCAATACGCCCTGGAACAGGAACAGGACCAGGCCGGAGTTGGGGCCAAATCAAAGAGTCCAAATCAAAACCAATAATAAAGTTAAATCGATAATTGAGGTCAACTTATAAAAAGGCATTTTTGGGGCCCGATAAAATGTTTGACCGCGAGGCCTTTTGGCCAACGAAACATACGTGATCGTTTAACTGTAAATTAAATATAATTTTTCAATAATCATAATTACAATATACATATATATAGTTCTGTTTTCTTCTTTTGTTCTCTTTCATTTCATTTTATGTGAAAACTTTGGCATTTACTTAAATCTCCACTCAACTCGGACGATTCAGATGATCCCTTAAATCACGCCAGACGCATAAATCATCCAGACTAAACCTTTATGGGATCGATAACTGTATAAGCTCGGACGACAGACCGTTTGACGATTTCTCTGTTTTTTTAATATGAATTGATCTTTGGGTTCTTTTCATTCCATATGCTGTCTCGACACGGCTTAATCTGCACCATCAATCTGCCAGTTATTTGATGTGTTATTATATCAGTTCTATTCTGGCAACTGTCAAACAAAATATGTATAATCAAACTCCTGATACCGATGATCTATAATGCTGCAGATGCTTTATGTTTAATTTTAATTTAATTGTTTAGGTTTAAAAACAAAAGTGTATCTCAAATAATGTTAAGTCACAGTTAAAGATATTAATTTCTAGTGCAATTTAATACTCACCAATTCCAGGTTTGAATATATTTTCTTGTACCCATTAAAGTAAAAACAAATTGGTGCATTTATTATTTATGCAATAATAATTTATTATATATTATTTTTAAACTTTTCGCTTTTCGTTATAGTTGCTGTTCTCTACTTGCTTGTTTTTAGTTTTTATTTTAATTTTTTTTTTTTTTTGACAGTTTTGTGTATTTTTTAATGGTATTTATTGTAACAATTTGTATGTTTTTGCAGCGAGCGATGAATGTAGCACAGTAAGTTTGTTTATATATTACGTTTTTAATATTATTATTATGTTCAGTGACTATTGTTATGACTAAAGTTAATGTTATTTTAATATATATAATATATATATTTTTAGATATATGTATATGTGGTATATATAATAGCATATGAAGCGTTTAAATAGGTATTTAATGTCATTTTGATAACATATGTATTTTTTATGTCGGCCGTTTAAATTTCACTTTATTTTTTATAGCATATTATATATATATATTTAGTTTATCATATTGTTTATGGATTAATGTCTAAGCAAGTGAAATACATTAAGTTTGTTAATATTATTATTATTTAGCTTAATCCGCTGCTAGGCTACTGAATAAATTAAAATCTTAGCTTTAAACATTAATACTCAGCTTACTTGTAATAATTACTAAGATCCCCATTTAAAACTCTAAAAACCGGCATATAAAAAGTAGCTGAACTAAATACATATACATGCATAATCATATTGCGAATACGAATATGTTTGTATATATATACTTTTTTTAAATTAAAAACTAAGCTAACTATTAAAACAATGCTATTTAGGTTGTGACGCTTGATGTTAAATGCTAAATATGCCAACTATAGTATAGTATTTTTCTGCCCAGTACTACGATTTGAAAAAGTCTTTGTATGCCTATGTACAAAATACAAAATACTGGTAACTATTCGCGAATGTACGTAACGTACAACTACGTAACGTACTCTACTATGTTGGTATCGGAAGTGTCTCAATTTTTGCTATGTAACTGAAAATACATATGTATCTACAAAATGGTCGTAGCATCGTTTGCAACGATCTACGCACAAATCCATTTGGAATACATACACATCTTCCCTTACATTTAGATTAATCATAAATATGTATATTTACAAAAGTTTGCTCTAATAATGCTGGGTTACTGCATTTTGGTCAGGCCGCGCTTCCTTCTCCCTTGTCCTCGCCCTGTCTTTCTCTTGCCACTTTGCAACGCTGCCGTCACTTGGATTGCACTTTGAGATCAAATATCCTTGTCGCCTTACACATAATGGAGCTTAATTAGCACTGCCGAAGAGCACCGAATTCTTGTAATACGCCGTTGGCCTCTCCGACAACGGACTCTTCACATCACGCTCTGCGTTGGCCGCACGCGTCTTGCGCTCCATTTCCAGTTCCTGGGCTAGAGATTCTTTAAAAACCAAAGAGAAAAAACAACAACAGAAATGGTCAATCAAGTTTGTAAGACCTTTGGGTAATTTGTGTTTAATGTATTTGTCTAACCAAAAGAATATTTTCTTAAAATCTTTTGGTTTTCTTAGCCGTGAAATAAGAAAATTGTAAATTTCAGAATAACTGAACTTTGATTAACTATTTTTTTGAACCTTGTTCTTAATGTAATCGAGAAGTTTCTAAAGTAAGAAAAACGTGAAATGACCCAACAAATTAAAAAAATAAATTAAATTTTAATAACTTCTATCTTCTTTTTCTCATATCCCCCATGCGTAATCAAGGTTATCCATGAGTATATTTAAGGTGTCCTATTACCTTGATTATCGTAGTAAATTGATATATATTGGTATATTACTGATCAGAAAATTTCATGATAATAAGCTTAAAAATCAATTTTTTAAAAAAAATTTTTTTTGCCATTTATTTGTGAAACTTAATATTTAAACTTAATTAAATTGGATATCATGAAAATGTTTTCGTAAGATTGTATAAGATTGATTGTTTATTTTAAAAAAAAAAAAAAAAAAAAAAATGGTTTTTGTTTTTTTAAAAAAAAAGTTATTTCAGAATCTGTTAAATCTTGCGTAATATTTTTCCTATAGTCATTTTTATTTATTTGCAAGCATTTTTTTGGGAACTTACCGGAGTAATTCTGCCAGAATGCTCCCGTGGCCATCAGATCTATGCCGGGATAGCTCCAAGGCGCCTTCCCATTGCTGGCAGCGGCAGCAGCTGCGGCAGCGGCGGCAGCAGCGAGACTGCCGTCGGCTGCGGCGGCGGCTGCGGCAGCGGCAACGGAACCGGCGGTCGGGGGCTGATCGTCGCGGTCGCGACTGGAGCAGCGCGGTTGATTGTCGGAAGCTGTGAGGGGACGTTGCTGGTGCTCCATGGAGCCCTCGTGATCGGAGTGCGGCTCGCGCTTGAAGTGGGTGGGGGAGTCCGAGCGGGTGGCGGATCCGACCGTGTGGACGGTCACATCACAGGAGGCGCCCAGGGACTTCTCGGACTTGTCGCTGCTGGCGCCGTGACTGCCGCCGTCGGTATCTATTGAGGGGTTAAAGGTAAAACAGAGGGCGCTGTGTTGGTTATCAAAGCGTTGGGCGCGGGTGGAGATGGGGGAATACAGAGATCCGAAAGGCGAAAAGCGATAGAGGAGGTTGGGTAATTGTTAGAGACATGCGTTTTTCTGCTCCCCTTTTTGTTTTTGCTTTTAGTTTTTCTTTTTTCTGTGTTCTTTTTCATTTTGCTTTTGCCTTGTCACTCACCTTTAAGCGTCTCAATGGCATCGCTGCTTCCGCCGCTGCATTTCGCATCCGCTGTGATTCCCGTGCACAGTTCAGCGTCGCTGCAGGTGACACTGTTCTCATTAGCATTTGGATTGCCTTTACTGCCTGCTCCTCCTGCTCCTCCGGCTCCGGCTGCTGCTCCTCCAACTCCTGCTCCAGTCAATTGCTGCTGATAACGCACACGAATCTTGCGCTCGCGTCTAAAGCGTTTCTGATAGAGAACTGTAAAGTAACAAACGGGAAATTTCAGTTTTAGGTCTTGCAAAAATATTCAATTTATCTATGATCAAGTAAATCACTTGTGGTTATTGTTAACTGTGTTTGAAACTTTACAAACTCTTATATTAAAACACTGCCTACTTTAAAATTTAAGCCAATTGGTATAAAAGACAAATTAGAAGTGGAGAAATTGGAAAAGAGAACGCGAAGTTCTTGTTCTAACAAATCCGTCGGTTTGTCCTATCACACATGTGATAATTGCAAAACTATATTACTTTCTTGAACTCGGGTCAAAATACATAGAAAATTCGAGAAATGAAATTACTTTAACTCGATAATTTTTTGCAGGGATCGTAACTCGTAAGTTTTATGAAAAAAGTTATGAAAGTTATAAAGTTATTTCCTAATTTTTATAAAAAAGTTTAAAAATAATTCTTATTTTTTATTTTTATTTTAAGCATTTCAAATAGCTCTTATTTTTCAACGTTTACATAAAAATTGAATAATACCTCTTATTTGCAAATTATATCATAAAAATCGAGAGTTGAAAATAATTTTAAAAATAAAAATGTGCAAGTTTTTCAATGTCCCTGTCATTTTTTTAGTCCATGATCTTTTTCCGACTCATAACTCTTATTAGCAATCCCTGATTTTTTGACAAAATATCGACAAATCGATTTCGTCTGAGTACAGGGTATCTTTGCGTCGAGTACTCTTATGCATATCGAGCACGTTAACAGAAATTAGAGTGCTATTTGAAACTGAGTACAGTTTATCATTTGAAATCATACATTGACAACTTCAGGACTTCTCAAAGTTGTGTCGTAAAAATAAGTTAGGCTATATCACACCTAAGTACAGGGTATTTTCTCGTGGAGTACACTCACTTTTGCAAAATTCTGATTGTAAAATTAAAGAGAGTATAGAGACAAAAGAGAGAGGCACAAAAATTGAGCGCAAACTGGTAATTCAATCGATTGATATTTGGCTGTGCCAATTCAACTGCGCATCCGCATGTGACTGTGTGTGTTTGTATCTGTGGGAGTGTGAGTGTATGTGTGAGTGTGTGGGCGCAATTATGCTATTGTTGATCCTGACTGAAAGGCAGTCGAGAGTCAGACAAACTCAATCGAGTTCGATCGTCATCATCATCATCCACATGGAGTTAGTTGATCAAATTAAGCCAAGTCAAGCGTGGTGACAGCCGTTTTGAGGGTGGAGCAAATTTATGGCTATATATGTATATATGTATATATGTATGTGTGCATGTGTGTCTATGTCTATGAATCTGACTCTGACTCTGTTGTGGCAATGCCAGATTGAATTTCACTCATCGGCCAGAGGATCGAGTGAGCAATGTTCTTAACATTTGTTTGCTTTTGCTTTTTCTTTCCTTTTTGGTTTTTGTTATTGCTGTTGAACTGTTGCACCCACGCTCCCGTTGCAATGGACAATTTGTGGCATGTTATACATACAACCTCTAGATGTTTATCGGCTCGCTTTATTATTAGTTGCAATTAGATGTTGATGTCTGTGTGACTTTTTGCATAGTTTCATGCAATTTGCTCAAACCCAAGCAACAACAACAACAACAACAACAACGAACAACTCAAACTGCAATCTGGAACGGGCAACAACAAAGTCCGCACAGTTCCGACATTTCTAAATGCCGGCTTTCGTCTACTGATTTATGTGCTGCCTCCACGAATGCAAAAGCGAATACGAATGCGAATGCGAATTCTAGGGCATTATTTGCGAAAGAGATGGCGAGAGAATTGTTCTATAGCCAAGTGAAATTCTAGTCTGAAATAATTATATGCCGATCTGACCGGTTTCCAAAGCAACAACCATACTTTGGGGAAAGAAAAGATTGTGTTAAGTAATTTAAAAACATCGGTCATTAACAAACAAATTAAATTATTTTACTCTACCTTTCAGTTTTAAGTAATTGTTAATTTTTAGATTTTTTTAAATTGATAACTCTTCATTTGTTTTTCAAAACAAACTCTCTCTCTCTCTATTTTTTGATTAAAAAATTATGAATTTAGTTTTTAAAAAATTAAATTAATTTATTTATATTATTCTTTGTCTTATCGATTTAACCATATATGTATATTTTCTATTTTTCTAATGAAAATGTCCATGAAAACTATTCGAAATTTATTTATTTATTGTTAATTTTTAGATATTTATAAACTGATAGCTCTTTATTTGTTTTTTAAAAAAAACTCTCTCTATTTTTTGATTAAAAAATTATGAATTTGGCTTTTTAAAAATTAAATTAATTTATTTTCATAATTTTTATTCTTATCGATTTAACCATATATGTATATTTTCTATTTTTCGAATGAAAATGTCCAAGAAAACTATTCGAAATTTATTTATTTTAATGTCAGTCAATTTAAGGAATGTTTTATTTTTTTTTATCTAAAACTTTTTTGAACTTGTTAAGCTCAAAATGATTTGAGTAATTCGAAAGAGCAGTCAAACTGGTTTCTTCCATTATTGCATTATTTAATGTCTTTCATAGTAATTGGCCAAATGGTTTTCAATTTCAATATAAACTCGTATAATGCAAAGATCTTTGGGAAGCAGCAAAACTCACCCTTAAGTGCGATGAGTTGAATGGGGGCAGGAGATGACAGGCGAAATTTGGACAACCCTTTTTAGAGTTTCAGTGTTTCAGTGTTTCGGAGTCATCATAAGCATAACAACAACCAATTAAAAGATTTTTCTGTGTGCTAAATGAAACTGTTGCCTGTGTAACCAAAAGCAACTCAAATTCCACACCCAAATGCCTTGAGCAGCCCTCGTTACCCCCTTTTACCATCTTATGCTCAAAGTAGAGACAAGCATTATCATCTTATATATATATAAATATATATATATATATTGTGGCCGTTGTCTTTGCTACTTTTTGCCAATCGTTCGAGTGTAACTAAATAATGAAATGATATTAAATTCATTTGAATTGTGATTTCTGTTGAAAAGGTCCCGCGACAGCAAAAACCAGAGCTAAGAGCCAAATGGAAAGAGCCAAATGGAAAGAACGGCAGCCTCGGACTTAAAACCCTTTTTAGCCTGGCGATGAAGCAGCTCGACCACCAGAGCGCCACCAACGAGTGACGACAGAGGGGGGAGTTATGTTGCCAGGGGGGGGGCGGGGGTGGGTATGGGCATGGGGCATGAGGCATGGGCCAGTCGACATATCAGGTGTCATTGTCATTTGAGTCATCTCGCATTAAGCGCGCCTGATTGGAATTGGCATAGGCACTCATAGAGAAAGAACTCTCGGCACTGTCAATTCGCTTGTTTGTCAAATGCGAATGAATTGTTTTAAAGGACAAATGATTGTATCATTCCAATACTGAATTGAGAATAATACTTATCGAACCCAAGTTAATCAATTGAATTAACTCTTGATATTTCTATAGCAAATTTAAACTAAATACTGAATTAAATATAACATTTTAATTAAATACATCATTATTGTATAGCTTAAGTTCTGAATGTGAAATAACCCATATTAACCGATTTAATTAACTTTTGATATTATGAACCTTAAAATCAGCTTTATAAATTTAATTAACTTAGATTACTCTAGATAAGTGGTGTCCAAACTAACACAATCAAACATTGCGCTTGTGTACGTAGAAGCAAAACACGAAGTCAATAAAACGTTTTGATGCCTTACACTGAAAAAATGAAATGAAAGCATATTCGTAATATCGCATCGTTACAGTTGGCAACGCAGATTAGCGACTGACATCAAAAAGGATCAGCCGATCAGATGCTTCGTGAGAGAATAAGAAACCGAACTACAGAATATGCTATTTATAGAACACACGTATTCTTCTCTCTCTCTCTGCACGTGTGTCGGCTGCGACGCTGAAAGAATTATCAGCTTCTATACCATGGGATTGGCTTGGGATTGGATTTTGGACACCACTGCTCTAGATAGTTTTATAACTAATTCAATATTTTAAAATTTTAATAATTTATAACTTTCAAAACTTACCACGCAATTTGCGCTCATCGACAAGTTGTCGTTCCAGTGAATCCTTAACTTCACGTTCGCGCAGCACATCCATCTTCAGTTCAGCTGTAAAATATAAAAAAAATGACAACCAAAAAGAAGAGTTAGTAACTTTAATAAATATTAACAATACTCTTCTTGTCTGTTTTTTTTTTATATGATTGGGACTTTGTATCTGAATTCGATTTGACAAGTTAGCACAAATCATAATTTGAAAAGTTTTAACTTGGTTAACTTGTTTTAAATTTTTATTTTTTAATTTTCATTTAAATTTATTTTATTTAATATTATATTTAAGGCTTGATTTTTATTCATGTTTGCTTTTAATTTAACGAACATGTTAAAGAATTGGCACAAATAAATAAATAAATAAAACAAGTCGTTAGTCACTTAATTAATTATTTAATTAGTGTAAAAGTGTATTTAGTTGAAATTTAAATAAGTTATTTTGTTTTAATATAGTTATCAGTATAAATAAAGTATTCTGTGTGCATTTGCATATCAAATGAAATGTTGAAGCTCACCTTTCTCGTAGCTAATCTGGCGCTCCTGCTGCCTGGCATTGTCGGCGGCGACTTTCAGCAGACTCTGGATGTTGCGCAGCAGAGTTTCCGTGGAGCTCGCGGGCACAGCGGCATGGGCATCGATGCCGAGTGGGCCGAGTGCCAAGCCGCCGGCGAGGGCAGCGGCAGCAGTTGCATCATTGGCGGCCAGCAAGGCCTCGTTGGGCGTCAGGGCGCCGCCACCGGCCGATGGCGGACCATTGGCGGCAACGGTGCCGGCGACGGCGCCATTGGCAACGGCCGCAGCTGCGGCCAGCTGCGAATAGTTGAGGGCACGCTGATGATGCAGTGCAGCGGCGGCAGCTGCCTCGGCTGTGGGGGAGCCGCCGTGCTGCGCCCCCACCGCCAAGTGATGCGCCTGCGCCTGATGGTGATGATGGTGCGAGGCGACCGCGGCGTGCTGATGCAAATGGGCAGCGGCTGCGGCAGCAGCAGCGGCAGCGGCCGCCGAACCCGTCGACAGATTATCACGTTCCGTGTCACTCAAATCTGCATGATAAAAGATATACATACATATATATATAGAGACACACAGAAAACAGTCAGAGTCATAGTCCGAGTCAGTCAGGCAGTCATCGTTATCGTTATCGCTATCGCTATCGCTAAGTAAAGTTTACTCACCGTCATCGTCTTTGGCCAGACAGCGTTCATCGACTTCGGATTGGTTCTCGTCACTCAAGTTCTCCTCCTCCTCCTCATCGTCCTCGACGCCAATGATCTGACCGCCGCCCATGCTGCGACTGCCCTCGTCCAGGCTGCGCGGTCCGCGCGGCGACGCCGCTGCCGAGAGGCAATCGCTGCGCTCGCTGCCGGCGTCGCAGTTGCTGCCGCCATGATCCGTATTGCCGCCGGACTTGCTCAGATTCAGCACTGGACTCTGGCGCGTGGGTGAGCCTAACAATGGAAACAACAACAACAACAACACCCGATCAACATTGGCACTTTTCAACCAAAAATCCACCAATTGGCGTCACAATGTCGCCTTATTCATCGTCGACGTGAAAGCAAAACTACGGTCTTGGTCAAATAATTTATGTTTAAATTTCTGAAATTCACCACAACTAATCAACCAGTAATCATGCATCAAAAATCAAAAAGTTTTTAATGGGCTTCTGGTGAACGCTTTGATGAAACTTTAATGCCAAACTCAAAATTGTTATTTCTTGTTTGCAAAAGCTGCTAATATTTATTTTAAAAATCAAAACAATTTTTCGCAAAATGCTTAGTGGAGTGGAATTGAAATAAAAGATGAAATATTGCATTATTAAATAATTAATCCAAAATTGTATGCGCTTTTCATATTTCATTTAAGAAAGTTCAAAGCGCTTTTCCTAGCCATTTTCCTATAAAATACGCAGCGTTCAACTTCTTCTTTGTACTAAAATAAAATGAATAAAGTGATTTCCTTCAAATCTTGTGTTCTTTTGATTACGATTAAATTTATCTTTAACAGAAAATCACAATAAAAGAATTTCTTAGTACAATTTTGGTGATGAATTTTCAGTTATCATAATCACAAAAAAGGATTGAAATCATGATTGCTCATCACTGCCGGTCACCAGAACAATCATACAAATTTCATGATATGATTTGAACAAAGTGATTTCCTTCAAATCTTGAATTCTTTTGATTACGATTAAATTTATCTATAACAGAAATTCACAAATTTCATCGATTTTCTGTTGTAGCTTTAAAACTTTATTTGCTGATGTTATCGTAGAAGTTTTTGTAGATGCTTTTTTAAATGTTTATTCGACTTACAATTGTGGGAGCTGAGATCCCTCGGCTTGGAATCGCGTTCGCTGACCACGCTGCCACCTCGATCGCCGCCCCCTCCGCCCGCGCATATGGCCTGATGTCTGTCGTCGGTGCGCTCCTCGCGCAGTCGCTCCAAGTGCTTGACAATATCCTCGTAGGCGGCACGGCAATTCTCCCAGATGCCGGATCGCGCCAGTGCGTCCATATTGGCTGCCGACATGCCCGCATTCTGGGCCGCTGCCTTCAGCATTTGACTCTCTGGACGCGCGTGGAGGCCGTGCGGTGGCATTCCGGGTGACATCAATGCCGCCGCGCCCGGATGATGGGCATTCATCTGCATGAATGCCATATGGTTGATCGGTGGCGGATTATAGCCGTTGGCCAGCAGCGGCGACTTCTCCAGCCGATTCATATCTGCAATAGAACAACAAATTTATCGCTGGTTTTAGCAAATGACTGAATGGCAAAACGAATATACATACATATGTACATAATCTCGCCATTAGCTATAAAAGAAGTAGACATACTTTAGATATCTTGAAACAATTATTCAAATTAAGATTGTGCCCTGATTTTCTTAATATCAAATCTAATCAAGTTTTATTTTGATTCTAAATGAAAACCTACGATTCTAATTTTCATTCAAATTAAATATAGTGAGTTGATTAGAGAATGAAAGAACGAGATCGCTTATATTCCCTAAAGATTATGTTTTAATACCAGTTCATGATCTTAAATCCTACTTTTGAGTGAAATATATAAATTTTAAGACCATTTGTCAAAACCAAATATGAGTTTTTTCATAAAAAGAAATTAATCTTAATGGTAAGCATGTATTTTTGTATTTTTCTCTTAAAGTTGCATTACTTCTTTATTTTGGAAACCCGTTTTTAAACTCATCAAATCAACAGTAAATCATATTAAGAATTAATATCATATAAGAACAAACAACAAAATCAACAATTAGCGATTTCGATTATTTAAAATCCATGACTTGTGAATTTATAATATTTATCAAAGAATGCACATCACAATATGACAAATACGAGCTTAACAATGAAATTGGCAACATGATTTGTAAACAAAACATGAACGAAAAGTTGCAAATCAGAAAAACGTGAAATGCAGAGCCAACAAATGTTATTGTACATTTTACTAATATGGCTATATGAATACATTCATATGTATTTAAATATGTGTTCGTGTGTGTATGTGTTTAGTAGATATATTGTCTGCACGCCCAGACTAAACACAACAACTAAAATAACAGCACGATAGGAAAACACACACATGCCGTCGATACAATTGTATATTAGTACACGGCAACCTTGTGTTTACATATTCACGCACATACGAGTACACAATGTTTTCTTAATTTGTATGTACATATGTATTCATTTATAGTCAATTTATGTGCCATTAAAACGATGGCATTGCATAATTGGTTAAAAGGACAAACCGCTTTAAAGGTGCTTTTTAAAAATATCTCTCGTATCTTGTATGTTGTAGAACTTGTTGAATGTGAAGGCAAGTGCAATTAACCAAGAAGTTGCAGTTGCATCTATGGGCAATAGTGCAATATCACTCAAAAATCAACGCCCCATATTTCACTCAGAATATATCTGAACCTCACGGATCGAATGACTCGGCAATTGTGGATCTTCACACTGATGCCTGAAAAAGAGGCGCCGGCGGCAAGGCGCATAATTCTCAATACAAAAGAAAAAGAGAAAAACTGAGTGTGGAATGATTTTAAATATTGCCGATATTGTGGCTGCGCGTCTGGGTTGGGGAACATTAATAGAAAGGGGCGTGGTCGAGCTTGTCAGAGGGCTTCAGGAAATCATAGAGCAACAATATATATTGTTGTACTATGTAAAAATCAATCAATTGTGAGCGTTACTTTTGTTCGTTGCAAGTACATGTATCTCAAAGTACTTATGATAATTACAATAGCAGCCGCAGATACAGATACAGATACAGATATAAATGGAGAGAAGAAATCATGCCGCAGCATCAGTCATAAGTCTGCAATCGGTTTGTAACTCTTAAATGCGATTTCCTGTACAAATCACATGGCTGCGACTCGAAACGTTTTCGCTTTGATTGCCTTTTGCCTTTTCCAGTTGCCGTTGCCGTTGCCGTTGCCATAACCATGGACAAATGGGCATTTATCTGGGCTGTGAACAGCAAGCTGGGAACTGAGAAGTTGGTAACATGCCAGTTGCCAGTTGCCAGTTCGGAACGTGCAAAAGCCTGTAACAATTGTGCATTGTGTATCTGTATCTGTGTATCCGTTCGCCCAACTTATAATCAAGGCATCAACAAATCACAAACATTTTTTTTTTTTTTTTTTTTTTGATATGCGACTTTCAATTGGCCGCGAACGTTATGAAAAAAAAAAAATAAAAAGAAAATACAGAACCCCAAAGCAAGTTTTCAGTTGAAATGATTTCATTACCATTTGCAAGTGCGTTTTGCGTTTGGTGATCAATTTTCTTAGGCTGGTTATTTGAATCGTGGTTATGACAATGGCCGACGGCTCTAACAGTTACCAAATTGTCTGGGAATGCACAGCGAGAACAACAAAGTACACACAGAAAAAGAAAATCTCTCTTAAAAATCAAGTTTCAAATTCTTGATTTTAGCAAGTGTTTTTCTACCCGTATCTTAAAACCATAAGTAAAAGGGTATATTGTATTCGTTGCAATGTATGTAACAGGAAGAATGAAGCATCTGCGACCCTATAAAGTATATATATTCTTGATCAGCACCAACATCCGAGTCGATATAGCCATTTTCGTCTGTTTGTGTGTGCGCCTAGATCTCAGAGACTATAAAAGCTAGATCTACCAAATTTGGCAGTCCAGACTTCAATAAAGATCAAGATTGTTTCAAATTTTTCCTCCGCCTTTTTCGGTCTCCGTAAATTGCGAAGAGTACAAGCACAGCTTAAGTAATATTCTAATATTGTGTATTTTTTATTTATCATTTATTATAAGCTATTATCCTATTTAATCGCAACAAGATCGGCCAAACAGAACGGTAGTAATGGCTGATTAAAGTTTTAAGCAATGTAAGTGCCTAAATGTATGCAATAATAATTATTTTACTCGACTAAAGGCTTTCCCACTTGGTTTAAGAATGTATTTAGGATAGTATTGTTAAATTAACACAAAATGCGGATAAGATGTCAACCACTCAGCATTAAAATGGTCAAAAAGGCCTAAAACAAATGATTCTTTTGAGGAAATTCTCATAAAGCCTGTTGATCAAAATATTTGTGGAGAAGGAATTGAAAATTTATAGTTGAATAAAGTATTTCATATTCGATTTAATATATTCCGAGATAACCCAACTTTTTTATCTGTGTATAAGCACAAGTACTTTGATTCTTGCTTTGATTGCTTGTTTCTTTGTGTGTACTTACCACTAATATGGCCATTCTCATAGGCGTAGTCACCGTTGTCCAGGCGATGCTTCTTCAGCTGCGGATGCTGTGTGAGATGCGTGGGCGGCAGTGAGAGGCCAACGGGGCCACGTTTGGGCGGTCTACCCGGTCTGGAACTGCGGAATTGCAGAGAGTTACTGTTGGGTTGAAAGCAATGACAATTGGCTTGGTATCAGTATAAAGATGCTAAAGCACAATGAGCAAACACCAAAAGGATGTGGATTAAAGCATATTAAGATATATATTATTATTTGGTTAGTTATTATTTGGGATTGATTTTTTTTTTGGTGGATTGTGCTGCATTATTCAAAATAAAGGTTATGGGCAATCGTATATCAGTTTAACAAAATTGAAGCATTTGAGAGTTTTTAAAAAGAGCTTATTTAATGTCCCAAAATCGTTTGAAATTAATTTTAATACAACATCATTATTGTTATTTTAATTTCTATTTTTTTCCCAATTATTTAATTACTCAAAATTCAATTTTTTTTTAATACCTTTAACTAAGTTTTATATTTCAGAGTTCTCTCTTCTAGTTTTTCCCTTCACAATCCTCTAGCACAACATATTCATGGTCATATATATTTAACTGCTTTTTTGGCATTTCCGTTTTATTGAATGCATTTTGACTATATTTATTTAAACTTGAACTTGTCCAAGTTTTCTCATTGAACCAGAAAGCACCCCGTTGATTTGACCATAAAATATGCTACCATTTTTAATTATCTGCCATAAAAAAAAACCTAAACAACAAAAATAATAAAAAAAAAACTATTGTTTACAGACGAGAAAATTCAACTATATTTCCAGTAATTTATGCCCGCGAATGCTTCTACTCGTATTTGATTTTTAAATATTTTTCAAAAGTCTTAAACAAATACTTAATGTATGTACAAGATGTACGAGGAGTAGTAGTAGTTACCCAAAGACATAAACAAGTTTGCACAGCGGGCAGTTATGACAAACAAGATACGCAGATAAAGATACAAATACAAAAGCTACGTTTGCCGCAAATACTCGGAAACTAGATGCAAATAGAGGCTAAAACGTAGACTCCGTGTCGCAACCAAAGATGGCAACGTGACACGAGAATACACACAAAAAGAAAACAAGACTAATTAGACGAAGAACAAATTTAAAATTAGAAATAAAATTAAAATGAATTAATTAAAAATAAAATAATTTTTTAATATTTGGAATAAAGTGTCGTGAAAGAGCTCGACACGAGGCCACAAACGGCAGACAATTAAAAAATTAAACGAATTACGAAAAAGAAAAAGATTCTTAATGTTTGCTGCTGGCAAACAGAAGGGCAAATAAACATAGGTAACACAGGTAGCATTGGGGCCACAGATTGAACAATTTATAATTGTGCGTTGCCAGTAAGAGATATCTCTCTCTCTGTCTCTCTGTCAGTGATTGCAAATATTTACAGTTATTTCAACAATAAATATTTGCATGTAAAAGCCCAGTTGAGATTTAATTGTGCAGCTCGTTTAATGACAACACACACAAGCCAATTGTAGACTTGGCCCGCAGGTCATGTAAAGAGTTGCGGGCAACGGCAGCAATGAATCATGCCCCAAAGGGAACAACAACAACTACAATAACAAAAGTTACTTATTGTGGTTGTGGTTGTTGTTTAATTCTTATCAACTTTGATTCAGTGAAAGTGTTTTTGGAACCTAATCGGAAGAGCGTAACCATCTGTGACGTGCAAAAAAACATGTTTGTGCCAGAAGTCAGTCAAGTTAATGAATTTATGAAGGAAAACTGCTAGAAAGGTTGACGAACAACTGACGGGGAACGGAGCAACGTTAAACAATCAAATCTACTCACAACACTCGCTGTTAACAGGGCCAACCGATAAGCTTCCAGCCTTCCTCTTGGCCACTTTCATTGGAAAACTTCTGTCGTCCAACTGTCGCCGGGAGAGTGAAAAGTGCACACAGTTGTCTTGTTTGAAGTTAGCCCAGAAATTGACTTTTCTTTCCTAAGAATACATCATATACTACGCGAATATAAATAAGTATATATTCTGGATAAGATTGCATAATTTGCACTTTAAACAGGGCAACGATTTTTCGAGAAAATTGATTAAGAATAATTTTTAGTAAAGTTAGAGTTAAGCGTTATAATTTTAGCGAAGCAAAAAATGAAAAATGAATAAATTTGAATAATTTTAAATTTCCTTAAAAACTGAATTTTAATAGATAAGTTATTCCTGGATTGTTTTTACTATTTTGTCTGAGGGCTTAAAAATTGTTAATTTCTGTTTGTCTCTAAAATTGAATACATTTTATATTGTAAAATGTTCGGTTATAAAATACATATGTATTTTCTAAAACATGTAAATATATACGATGCTTGTTTTAAAGCTTAACCAACTGACATTTATTAGGCATTTAATAAAAAAACAATTAGTAAGTAATTATATAAAAATGAATAATTATTCATTTAACAATTATAATAATTATATCAAAATGAATAATCATTTATTTAACTTGAATACGTATAAATTTTAATTTAAATAATTAAAAATTCTTTCAATTGACTTTATCTAAGAATTACATGAGTTTCTGAGCTGATTTATGTAAAAAATAGGGACAGCCGCTTTCACTTCAGCCCTAAGTATAGGGTAACTATCAAGTCGTGTAGCCCGACCAACTGGACATGCACTTGATTATGGCTAACAGATTTAGTGCAGTTTAACTGCGCAGAGCTGACGTGTATGTAAAAACAAACGTTTAGTCTGGAACAAACAGAAACAGAAACATAAAAAAACCACGACTCGACATGCTGCAAACCGGTTCAAAGTTGCCACTTGCCACTTGCAACAGCAGCAGCAGCAGCAGCAGCAGCAATTTGAGTCTTCGCTTTGAGAGTAAGCGAACCAGTTTGCAGCTGTGTTTTGTATATCAACAATCAAGGGATAGTCGAGCTGTTAATTAGTATATGAATGTGGCACTGGCCAAGTCCGAGTCCCCTTAGCTGGAAAGAGCGAAAAGCCGCCAAAATATGCGACCAGTTACCCGCATAAATCACAAGCATCGATGCAATTGAAATTGCAATTGCAATTGCATAAAAGTGCTGGGCGTTGCCAACATTTGTCAGCGCTTTTCTAAAGATACAAACAGAGACAGCGCGAGTGGAAGAAAGAGAGGGCGAAAAAGAACTCACACTCCTTGTGTGCATTTGTCGCTTTTCAAATTGGCAAATCAATTAAATTTATGGCCACGTTGCCACCTTAGACTTGAGCAATTGATTGCCGGCAATTAAATGCCAGCGAAATTTCCATATTTGAATTTGAATTATGCAATGCAAAGTCGAGAGTCGCTTAATTGAATCTACAATTGAAAACTGATTTTTCCAACTCGATTGCATGCCATTTGTCTATTATCGCCAACTGGTAACTGGTAACTGGTAATCGGTAACAACATTGCCTTTGAACTCAGATAAGTTGCATATTTCCCAGAAGAAGCCATCTGCCGACTCGAATTTCCTTTGATAGTTTACCTTTATTTCATTGGAATATGATTACTAGCAGAAAAGCAGCCTTGTCCAATGCTTGACCAACTGACAATTCATTGTAAATAGACATGCAAATTCACAAATGACATGACATTCATAGCTCATGCCTTCAAGTATCGCGGGGAGAGAAGCTACGAGTACTCATACCCCAATGATAATTGTGGACTTGAGCTCAGCGAATTGTGGCCAACAGAGAACTGTATACAAATACGCCCCTGGCACTAGAGTATTGGCAATTGCCAGTTTTCAACATATCATTGAAATGTGCAACAATTTTGAACTAGACTTGGAGAGAAAGTATAGAATGCATTCTCTACAGCTTAAGAGTCACTGTTTATTGCAATCCACGCTAGTGACGCAACTCTTATGTTGGCAGACTTCTGCAAATGTATTTCACTTAAATTTTATACAAATCTATAAATGTATAAAAATTAAATACCTAATTTTTGGAAAAAAATTAAAACTGCTTTTGAGTATTAGAAAAAAAATCTTTTGTTAACTGACTGTGTTCTATAGGTTATTATAACAATATTAAAATACCTGTTTAATAGTCTTTTAAACTTGTATAATAATTTTTAATTTTATTTTCAAATTTCTATGATCAAAATATTTAAAATAAATTCACAATTTCATATTTAATTCAACTTAATTCAGTACTAAACTAAAGTGCATTACAACACGGGCAATGCCTGACTAAAAATAAGAAAAATTCTCCTCATATGCAAATTTAATTTCTTAACATATTCTGTTTCTCAGCAATTTTTCAGTTCACTTGATGTGTCAACTGTTAACTGAATAAACTCAACTCAACACTAATTAGGGATTATTTGGCTGGCTTTTTTTTGGGTTGGGCAACCATTTTGAACTCTATTTCTTAGTCTTACTTAAAGAGTATTGCATGGAGTACTCGAACTGGTACTCGTACTCATAGCTAGTGATTTCAATTGGCGTGCTAATAACTCATTTAGTTCGTATACTAAATTACAAGCATGCTACGTCGACGTCTCCTTGTGTGTGTTTGTGTGTGTTTGTGTGTGTTTGTGTGTGTTTGTTTGTTGCACTTAACTCGCCCCACATGCAACTAACTGAGAGTGAGATGCTGAGAGAATGCGGCCTGCTTATTTTTCTTTTTTTTTTTTTTGTTATTTTAGGCGGCTCTGTAATTATTTATTATAAAAATAAATTGATCTATTGTTGCTTCATTTATATTTTTATACAACAATGTTGCTTTTGTTATTTGGTTACACTCAATTAAGTCGCATTTGCAAAATGCAAATCGCAAACACTCAACAACAACATCAGCTAACTGAATCTCACACCTTATAGACCGCGAAACGGTAAAATTAATAGTTTTTATTAATTTAGAGTTTCAGCTTAGTTTAATAAGTATTAGAGCCTTGCTGGAGATACTTATGATTATTATTGTTATGTCAAAAATCCATTTTCTTATTATTGAATATTTATTTATAATTTTTATTTTTGATAATCAATTTTGAATATATATCTCAATGAATTGGGGTTTTTAAAATTTGTTAAATACTTTTAAAATGAATATCAAAATTTGAAATTTAAATACACAAAGTTATTCAGTTTTTTTTTTAATTTCCATTGCAAAGTATCTTCTGATACTAGAGAACTAGTATCTAACAATTCGTTTAGAATTAATTGATCTCTTTTTGGGTGGTATAATCTATTTGCGATTATGGAAATATAAAAAAAAAACTAAAGACAAGTAGCGCGAGTTATTCAACTATTCGCATCATCAAATTAAGCTGAATTTAATTTGTGTTCAATTTTTTGTTTGTGGGAGTTTAATTGCATAGTTGTGGTGTACGAGTTTCGAAGTGAACAACTCCAATTTAATGGGTATGGAAAGGTGTGGCCAATAGACCACCAGCCGCAACACTTTGCATCCATGGCACAGTGAGGCCCCACAATGTGCACCCCACTCCTCTGTCAGTCAGTCAGTCAGTCAGTCGCTTTGTCTCGATGCCGCACACAACTCTAAACTCTAAACGGCGTTTTAGCCAAAGAGGCAGTCAACTATCAACCGAAATCAAATTCAATTTGCCAGATCAATTGACTGAAGGAACTGACGGACTTACCAACTGACAGACTTGACTGACTGAATGACCGACAAACTGAATGATTGACTGTCTGATTGATGCACGATTGAGACGTCAATAATTTTAGGATAAAATAAAGGCAAAAATAAATGGAAGTTGTCATTTGAAGAAGCCTAAACAAAAAGGCAAACAAATATAATAAAAAATATTGCAAAAGTAACAAAAACGGACCAGCTCAAGAGTGTTTTAGAGTGAAAAACATATGCAAAACAAAAAAACGAGAAATAATTTAATAAAAAATAAATAATTGATGTCTGATCATTCAAATGTTTTTTGTTAACTGAACTTTATATTGTTTACGATGTCTTTGATAAGATAATTTGACTTGACCCACATAAATGTAAAGTGTAAATGTTATTTGAGTTATCCCTAATTTGAAACACATTTTAGCACGCTCTATTTGTTTAATTTGACGGTCCTAACACTTCCGGAACAATGGGTTTGGCCCATTATCAAATAAATAATTTAATAACAAATTGTTTTCGCTCTAAAAACTCTCAAGTGCACACGCACACACACACACACACAGGCACACGCACGCAGAACATATACATATGTACAGATGTATGTGTATGTACGATCGATTTCGATATCAACTAAATTGCCATAGTTTTTTATTATACTTGTGTGTTTACCTTTCTGGCGGCTTGATCGATAGGCATCTGCAATTAAAAAGAGAAGAACAAGAGACAAGTGAAGTATCGTATCGTATCAACAATATAAAAAACAATTGTTAAACGTTGTGTGTAAGCGACGACAACAAAAAGGAAATATCAAAAAAAAAAAAAAATAAAAAAATAATAATAAGAACGAGAGAAACAGGGGAACTTAATACAAAGAACAGAAAAATGTTGCATTTATGAATACGGGGCAAGCGGGTGTGAAAATGCAAACGCCTTAACCCCTTTTGGTCGACCCTTGTGCAAAAACAACAACAAGGTGAACAACAATAACAACAACAACAACAACAACTACACATTGTAATTATCTAAAGGTCCCAGAGTGTACACGCTGTGGGGTGCAACTGGCCCCGGCCTTGTTCCCGTTACGGATCCCAAAAACCAGACCAAACAGACCAGGCCTATAAAACTGCCAACTGCCTTTAGCGGTTTTGGGCTTTAACCCTTTATTCGGTCAGTTTGTAGATTGCTCTTATTTTTTTTTTTTTTTTTTTTTTTTTTTTTGGACTCTGTCAGCGCTTAATTCACAACATGCTTCAATTTTTGCACACGTCTTTGCAACCTAATAATAGGTTTAACCGCATTTTTAACTGTTCTTCAATTGGTTCGACGCACTCTGGCCCAGACCCAAGTCTGGCTCTGAACTTGCCACTTGCCACTTGGAACCTGGGACTTGGAACTTGGTACTCGGTACTTTGGAAATTGAGATAGCGCATGTGCACATTGGAGCACTATTTCCATAATTAACTAGATGGTTTTTCATTGCATTTCTGTGTGTGGTTTCATTTCATTCAGTGGTTTTGCCCTTTCGCTTGGCTCAGTTGGTAAATTTTGAGTCAACTCGATTAGCATAAATGCAATATTTATGAAAACCTACAAACGCAATTTAGTCTCTATGTAGTTCCTTTAATACAAGTCTAAGATTTAGAATCGATATATTCAGCCGAAAACAAAGAGGTATTAATTATAGTTCAACATTAATCATGAATTCGAATTTATTTCTTAACTAGCATTTAAAGTAGAGAAAATTTTAATGTTTTCTACAGGAAATTTTAGTTTTATAACTAATCAAATGTTGATCAAAATAATATCCCAATATTTCTTTTATCTTTTAGTTGATGAAAAAATGATTATAATCATTTACAGAGATAAATTAAAAATAAAATAGAGAAAACTATAATTTCTTCTGGAGAAAAATAATCAAAAGGGAAAGCTGAACAAAGAAATCTTTTGGTCTCCTAAGCTCTATAATTTGAAAGAGATTATTATATTTTAGATGATTATATTTATAGCAAGCCTATAAAATGTATAATATAAATGATTTACACAAAAACATATTAATAGTAACTGTTGTTTTTATTTAATTTCAATACAATAAATAAATACTTCACTATATTCATTTATAGCTGACACTATAAAAACAATCAATAGACTTACTTATTATAAAAATAAAATGCATAAGGAATCAGTTAGAACCTTCTACAGGCTTGGTAATATTTTTAGCGCCAATGAAATGCAAAAATAAATTATTAAAAATATTAGATAATTTAATTCATAAATTTAGGTGCAAAATTATTAAGGGAATAAATTTTAAAACAGCTTAAATATTATTTGAATTGATTAATTTTTTTAGTTAATAAATCAGTTACTAAATTATTCAAGAGATCAAATTCAATTTAACTATTATTTCAAGTGATTAATACAGAGATAGTTGGAAGTTGTTTTTAATTAATCAGTTACTAAATTAATGAAGAAATTCAATTTATTAAAACCATCAAATTATTTCATTAAAAATATCTGAATATTTCTGGAACTCTATATTTATTTTCTGTGCTAAATATATGGCCAAGACTGTATGCATTTGCAGGCAAATAGTTTGGGGCAAGTACGATATGTGTTGCAACCGTGGAACGGAAATGATTTGACAGGGCACCGCACACGTCGCTTCTACCATTTAAACAAGAACAACAACTACAACTAAAACAACTAGAAAAAGTTATAGAAAACTGTTGGCCAACTATTGTTAGAATCGTTCACAAATTTACGCAGCTCTTAACAAGAGACTGGCGACTGGCGACTGGGGGCGTAGTGGGCGTGGCGTAGTAGCATTTACGTTTGCATTGCGTATTTCCGCCAAATGTCAACAGAGCAGAAGTTTTTTGATTAGTTGCAACGAATCGATATCGATAGACCGAGGAAAGGAGAAACGATTACACAAAAAACGGTATTTGTACAGCAAGTGCGTTGGCATTGATTTAAGGGGTATAAGAGGGAGCCGGAGGGCGGGGCGGGGCGGGCCACGCAATGGGATAGCGAAAGGAAACAGGAAATGAGTAAAATTTCACAACTACAAGTGGAGTGTGTGTGTGGGGGGAAGGAGTTGCATTCATAATCGTACCTGGCTGTGGTGCAGTCCCTGTAGAGCACATCAAAGTCCTTGCAACTGAGCAGCTTGCAACGATTGACACCTGGCTGAATGGCGCCCAGTCCACGCAATATTCGCACCTGCTCCACATTGCACACAAGTGGCACAATATCCAAACGCTTCAATTTCGTATAGACCGTATGCAGGCCACCAACGAGATGTTTTAGAAACAATTCGAATGCCTGTGGCAAGCACAACATTGTCTCGTTGCTGATGATAAAGGCGGCCACCTTTTGGCCGCGATATTCGACCAATTTGCACTCGTTGGCACTGGGATCCGATGTCGAAATCGGTGGCGGTGAATTATATGAACGCGGTGGCACATGATGATGTGCTGCCGCCATCAATTCCAGCGGCGAGGCATGATGCATCATCTGCAGCGAGTTGAGCAGTCCCAGCGAATGCGGCGGCAATCCGTGTGGCATTCGTGGCGCCAATCCCGTTGGCAATGCTCCCGTTACATGCGGCGGCGGACTGAGCTGATGATGTTGCTGCTGCTGCTGTTGCTGCTGTTGCTGCTGCTGTTGTTGTGCCATTTGTACCATCATGGATTGATTCAAGGAGCTGACAGGACTCACGGCACTGCCGTGTCGGGTTGGACTGCTCGCTGGTGAACAGCTCGATCCTCGTCCGTTGCCCGTGTGTGAATTGCGGCCGTTGGGACGATCGTCGCCAGCGCCACGTGAACTGTTGCTGCCGTCGCGTCCGCCATTTTGTTGCTGATGTTGCTGCTGCTGCTGCTGTTGCTGTTGCTGCTGCTGTTGTTGCTGCTGTTGTTGCTGCTGTTGCTGTTGTTGGGCTGCGGCGGCGGCAGCTGCTGCCGCTGCTTGTTGCTGCTGCTGGTGATGCATCAACATTGCTGTTGTATTCATGTTGCTGCTGCTGACCAGAAGCTTGTGGGCACCAATGTTGTAGTTGCTTTGATTGCTGTAATTGTTATTGATTGCTGTTGTATTATTGTTGTTGTGATTGATATTCATTAGCTGTTGCTGTTGTTGTTGTTCATCAGTCTGTTGTTTTAGTTGTTGCTGTTGTTGTTGTTGATGTTGTTCACTGTATTCACTTGTAACGGATTGGCTATTGGCATTAATAGAATCCATGCTTCGTCATTGGTTCAACAATTTATTAATAGTTGTTGTGTTTCTCTATTTTGCTTTTTGTTTTTGTTTCTGTTTTTTTCTTTTTTTAACTATTATTTTTGTTTAATAACCGCGTTAATTTCGTGTTTCGAGTTCACTAAAAAAGAATAAACGCATGGCATAATATTATTAATGAACTTTTAATTCATTTTTAATGATTCATTCAAATTTTAAACTTTTCAAACATGAGATCTAATGAAGTTTCATAAGCAGTTGAAATTTTTGCCAAACTAATTGATGTGCAACTTAAAAACATAAGAGACATTTCTTTAATTATAATACTGGAATTTTTCATGTAAAAATTTTATACAATTCAAAAATATGCAATTTTTAAGTATTTTAAAGTATTTTTTTCAAATCCGCCAACATAGCCAATATTCGAGTAGGAAAAAGTCGAAGCATTTAAATATTCTTAAAGTCAAATCAATTTGAATAAAGTAATCAATAAATTCTAAATTAATTGAAGCTAATTCAACTTTTTATTTATCAGCGTTAATTTGATTGAGTTTTGGTAAATAAATTTACCATTCTATTGTTTGTATTATTTTAATTCAATTTTCGTAATTTATTAATTTTGTGTTCCAATTTGAATTTATTTTTGTATTAATTGAACTTTGATTTGAATTCATTTTATTGTTACTAGAAAATTACCTTTATTTTGATTATTAGTATTAGTATAAGAACATTTGCTTTTGATTGTATTTGTATGTATGTAACACACGCGCACTTTGTTTATTTGAATATTTGAATATTTCTTTTAATAGTTTAATTGAACTTTCTCCAATTGCATTCGCAATCCAACTGAATTCTAGATGCGTTTCCAAACCATTTTCAATTGAATACTCGCATCATCTTTTCACAAATCAGATCACGAGGCGCGGCGAGCGAGGCGACACCGATTGGGCGACAGGGCGAGAGAGTGTGAGAGAGAGAGGACGTAACGTAACGTAACCGAAACTCGTTACCGTGCCGACGGCGTGTCACTCAGCTAATGGGGCTATTGCTGCTGCTGCTGCTGTTGGGGCGACCGAGAAGCGCGCGAGAGGACGAGATGACGACGACTGAGACTGAGACTGAGACGAGACGAGACTCGAAGAAATCAAGGAAACGAATTGCATTCGAAAGGGAATCGTCACTCACTAGCACACCCGCCCATACACAAACACACATCGATTGCTATTGCTGCGCGACTGCAAGAGCGAGAACGAGTGCGAGAGAGAGCGAGCAAGCGAGCACTCACACAATACGAACGTTATTTTTTTAAGCCACCCACTCCACGAAACACTGACACTCCCGTTTATATACCGAGGTACATTTTCGTCACCGATGTCACGAGAGTCCAAAATGGAAATGCGCGCGCAAAAATTTTATTGCATTACCTTCGCTTACGAATGACAAATTCGTAATGAAAGGCGAACCAAATGTGTTTCGTTTCGTTGCCAGTTTCCAGAGTTCGAGCCTTGCCTCGGCGCGTAGTGGCAGCAGCAGCAGCAGCAGCCCCCATCTACATTACATATACACATGCATACAACATACATATTCTGTGTTTGTGTCTGTATCTGTATCTGTGTCTGTGACTGTGTCTGTGTTTGTATGTCCGATTGTGCAAAACCCGAACCGATATGTATCCGATTGTGCTGCCGTTTGAATTATACACCAATACAATCAAAAAGTGGGAGTGGTATACAATTGCTACCTCCGACTGTATATGCGAGAGTGTGTGTGTGTGTGTGTCTTAGACTGTCTGCCTTGTGTTAGCATCCCCGAAAACACAATGACAAACGTAAAATGCAAACAAAAACAAACACAAATGAAATGAAACACAGAAGCAGAACGAACAGACAGAACGAGAACGTTGCCTGAGACGGAAGAAAATCGGCAGCAGCACTCATATAAACACACACACACACACAGGCACACACTCTCAGCGCTCTCTTTCTCATACTTTGCGGGATAAGAGCGCCGACGTCGACGTCGCTGTGGCCGCCCTATACAATACAGTTACATTCGTTTTATTTATTTTTTCATTTCGTTTGTTGGCTTGGCGTTTTTTGATTGCGACGATTTCATTTCATTTGCGTTTCAGTTTCATTTCGTTTCAGACAGCGCCGCGCAATCTCTCTCTCTCTTTCTCTTTCTCTCACTCTCTATCTCTGTCATACTCTTATTGCGACCATGGCACTGCACACATACTACATACATACACACACAGACAGAGCAGGTGGCTTGCAACCAATAAACATGAGTGAGCGTCAGCGTCGTATTTACATATTTGCGCTGTGTGTGTGTGTGAGTGTGTGTGTGTGCCTGAGAGTGAGCACTGCCCAGTAGCGCGCACTCACTCACTCCAATGGCCGACGTCGCTTATATAAACAAATGACAATTGTTTTGCATTTCTGTTCGTTGGCTGCTGCTGCTGCTTTTTTCGTCTCTTTGTGCGAAAGTAAATTAAAATAAATGCAATGCATTTGCAAAAAACTTCGTGCACTCCCGATGCTAACCTTCGACTTCGACTCCGACTTCGGCGTCGGCGTTTGCGCAGCTGCTTAGCGTACAATTTTTGTTGTGCTTTATTTTCATTAGCTGCACAGCGCATTTTCTTATTGGAAAAGCATTTTAATTTCAATTAAAAAAGTAAATGACAAAATTTCTGTGTTCCCCTTCCCCCCCTCCCCTTCTAGCTAGCTCCATTACCCCATCCCAAAACAAATCCTTATTCAGCTAAACTTTTGGCTGCGCAAGCGAGACAGCTGCTGCTGCTGCTGACTGTTTTTGATGTCCATCTCATCTTCTCACTGCTGTGTTCTTTTTTTTTTATGCTGTTTGTGGGTTTGTCAACTGTTTTCCCTTTTCGCTTCTCATTCGTTTCACTTTTCCATTTCGTCTTCGTCGTCGCATTGTATTTATATTTCTTGCAATTTTTTGTTCCAATTCTGAGCAGTGCGGCAAATACACTTATGCCATTTCGCTCACACTCACATGCGTTTTAATTCTGCAGTATGTACGAGCACGACAGGGGCAGGGGTAGCCGGGGGGGTGGGCGCTGGGTGGACTGGGGGCGTAGATGAACGAATGTCAGACTTTGGGGCTGGCCTGAGGCGTTGATACTTATAATAAAATACCAAATGCTTGTCGTTCTCGCACCTTTTGGCATCTCCTTCACATACATACATACATACAAACATATGTACTTACATTATACATATGTATGTATGTATGTATGTTTGTATGCATGTAAGTTGCTCTGCCAATATTAATGTGCTGCAGACACACACATATGCACATACATAGATGCGAATGTGTGTGTGTTAATACGGTGAGTGTATTTTCTCGTTTTCTATTATTTGCTCCCTCTGTGACTGTTGTTGCTGGAGCTTCTTTCTTTCTTTCTTTCTGTCCTCTGTGTGTTTGTTTGTGTTGCTTTTGCAATTTTAGTTGGCACAACCAATCGGAAATCGTGTGCTCGGTTCATTGCAATCTTTTTTTTGTGTTCAGGACATTTCTGTTTTTTTGTGTTTCCATTTATGTACATGGTATACATACAAACAGTCGTATTTATTTATGCATATCTACAAACATATGCTTAAGTATTATGAATATTTGTAAATGTGTATGTATGTATGTTTGTACATATATAAATATGTATACATATTTACCAGCACATAAAGAAACAAAGAACGAATTTTAAAGACTTCTACAGAACAAGCAAACGTAATTTTTTAATTCATTAATTTTTCATTTTTGAGGCAAAAAATTTTTATAATATCCCAAATCAATATATTGCGAGAAGTGATTTAAACCGTCACCGTAACCGTTAACCGTTATTTACCGATTGAAATTGTTAACCGTAACTGAAACCGTAACCGAAACAAAACTTTTTAATTATACCAAAACCTAAATTATTCCAACCGAAATAACCGTAAAGAAACGGATTCATGCAAAACGGGTATTTTCGGTGCAGTTACGCATATAATTTAATTAGTTTGTTAAAGTGTAATTATCGTTTTTTAAAACTAAATTAAATTTTTTGTATTGATTGAATAAAATGATCTTAATTTATAAAATTTTTGAATATTTGCTTACAAAATTACATAGCTTTAACATTTTTTAAAATTGTTTTCTAAACCAAATTCATACCGATATTTCGAAACCCAAACATACAAAAAAACCGGTAACCGTTACAAGAACAATATACAAAAATTGTGCATAACCGAAAATCCAAATGCGAGCCGAACCGAAAACGTAATTGAAACCGATATTAAGTGGATTTACTGTAAAGATATTCTAGAATCTAGATGTTAGAATCGATAATTCATACAGAAAAATAAATTTCGGAATATATTTACATAATTTATAGAGATAATTGATTTATTATTTGATGCTTCAAAGACCGAAAAAACGATTCTACAAAAATTGTTTTCAAAAAATATTTTACACCTAAATATATTTATACTAGTTCAATTAACTTACTTTATTACTTAGCTAACTGTTGACAGATTTTAGTTTAGTTCAGTTGAAATTTCGACATTGGTTTTTAAATTTATGCAGTCATACATCTCTAATATGTCAAAAACGAAATAATTAAAAAGATTAATTATTATAACGAAAAAACTGTAATTAACTGAATCCATGATAGATTTTTAGGATTTTGAGAAATTTTGTATCCATTGTTGACTTTGAAGTGGGTTGAAAATCGTTATAATTGTACCAAATTTGTTTTCAGTAAAGAAATCGATTTTAAAGTCATTTAATACACTTTTTTTTAAATTACTTTTTATATTTTTATACTTTTGTACTTAGATTTAATGCATCAATTTAATAAAATATAAATTTAAATTGATGCTTTAAATATTTTATTTAAGATGCTTAGGCTTTTAATTTATTGAATTTGTTATCTACGCGATTTTTTTTAAGTCTTTGTATCGATGTAAATAAAAACTCATCTTTTAGAATTTTATTAAATGTCTGATTGGTATCAAATTCAATTTTAAAACTGAATTGAATATTAAAAAGCTTCGTTTACCATTAAAATTATCCCTTTTTGGCACTAAATGTAATTACTTATTAATATAATTTTAATTTGTATTCAAAATTTATTGTTAGCATGTTTTAAAACAGACTGGGAATTATTTAGAACACTTTTGGAAGAACATAATGGGCTTAAATGTCTAAAGATTTGTTTAACGTTACAATTAAATAAATTAAAGAAAATTTTAATTTTTAAAAAAAATGTACACTAAGGTGAATGATTTCTAAACATACACTTTATCTTTACTTTTTTATTTTGAGTGGGTTTTTTGTTTATATTTCTTTGATGACTAATACTAAAATAATAAATTTTTAATAAGTGGTAAGAAACTTGAATAAATTAATGATATATTTCCACTATAAAACTATTTACGTGTATATTAGATTAAGTAATTAATTTTATAATTAAGTCGGTATTGCATTTAAAAATATGTATTTATGACAATAATTTTTATAAAAATTAACTTGCAATTCCGTTATAAATTCAAACGCACATTTATACTTGCTCTTAACGCAAAGCTGAATGCTTTATAACAAGGAGCTTTTGAGCATGCACACAATCAGAATATGGTAACCCATTTAGTTAAGTATATTGTCATGGGATTTTTATTGCCAAAAATCGAAAATGTTACTAAAAAAATACCATAGTCTATCGACCAACCGCCACACTCTTTCGGCCGTTCGGAGCTAAAAATGCTCAAAATGGCGCAGCCTTTAAATCAAAAATTTGCTTTATAAATATTGTTTAATTTTGCAAGATAAGATAAAACTACATAAAATAACATTTTGATTATAAATAAACCAAATTATAAGTAAACAATACTTTAAATCGTCCATATTAATCACCCTGTGTTCGGTGCAAAATTTAAACGTGCGAACGAAATGAACGTTCGTCGCTCATTTCAGTATTTAGTTCAATCGAACAAATTGTGAACGATTCAACACCACTCCATTCTTTCGTTCATTTGGCGTTCACGCTGACGATGTCCGTCGGGTCAAAATTTTAGAACTAATTAAATAAATTATTATGTTGCAATAACAATAAATTGTTGGATCGTACAATAATACACACCGGACATCGGCAATTTGAATTAATTTTAAGCTTAGGCAACAACAAATTCGAAAATCGTAGAAAACAAAAAAAATAGCATTTTTCCACATTGCGTGTTTGTGTGTGTGCGAAGCGTACGGAGTACACACGAAATTGTTGCTGACTCAAAGAGCGACGAGGAAAAGAAAAGAAAAGAAAAGAAAGGCAAAAAAATTTAACACGCGCCATTTAGTTGTTGCCAGCGATTGTTGTTGTTAATTGTTATTGCTGCGGATGGAAGACGTCATTGAAATTAGCGATAGCGAACGCGAGGAAACCTCATCAACCTCTGAAATGGAAGTGGATCTCCAGGAAGTGCCCGATGCAGAGCAAATAGTGCCAAAGGACGCGGCAACGTGAGTTAATTGTCATCTCTCTCCCTCTCCGTCTGTCTTTGTTCTCTTATCTGAAAATATGACAATTGTCTCTGTTTTTTTTCTGATAACCACAAATACATTGTGTATGCAAGGTGACATATTTATGTGTGTGTGTGTGTGTGTTTAACTTTTTGCTAGTTGTACTTTTTATATAATCGATCAACGCCTCTTACATTTTTCATATTTCATGGACTTGTTCAATAACCCGATGCCGTTGCCAAAGACGCCAACACACGCGCTCAATTCAATTTCAATTTCAGCTTCGACGTTTCCCGTCTCTTTCCCCCCTCAAGACTAATTCAATTCAGAAACAAGTTTTCTTTTTTTTTACTTGCATTCAAGATTGAATGAATCAGTCTTGTTACCACGAACTCAGTCTCACAATTGAAACAGTCAAGGCAACTCAGACTTGATAGTTTTTTTTCTTTTTTAATTCAATTAATTTAAAAACCTTTGCCATATTTATTAATTATATTTCATAATCAATTAGCCAACTGTTCTAATTCTCTGTTCGTTTTAGCCAGTTTTTCAAACTGTTATAAATTCATTGCCAACATGCATCATTTACTTTTATTGAGTAAGGTCGACTTGGGAATACCCTCTAACCTCTACACTTGTAAAGTGTATGTGTTTTTTTCTACAATCTCGTTTTCATTGAATCGACATCTGGTGACAAAAAAAAAACAAAACTTGTTGCTGCCTTAATCGTACTTTGAATTGCCAACTGATTTGCAAATTAGCATACTTACATTTCCGGTAACAGTTGGAAATGGGTGTAATGTATTCAAACAGTCACTTGACAGCAGCAACTGCCCTTTCAAGTTGGCCAAAATTGACTGAATTATAACACCCTTTCTTCTATTAGCCACTTTCAGTTGGGTATCAAAACAATTAGGTTACTTTAAATGTAGTTCAAGGAACTAACGAGGGTAGTTTCTATTGCCATTTGTTTTTGCCATCGCGTTCCACGATTCGTCGATAAAATTCATAATATGTTTCCATGGTGCAGCCCTTTTTTTTGCATAAATATTCGGCTTGTTAGATTCAATAAACAAATCTAAGATATGGACATTGAAATCGGGCAAAAATAAGTATTATAGATTTGTAAAATTTACAAAAAATTCTCTCTAACTCGAACTAAATGAGTGGCTGCAAAATTAATAAACTAAGGAAAAAGAACTCTTTAATTCGAATATGTCCATAACTCAAATCTTTTAGGGAAGTTCGACTGTATTTTTGCCCATTTTGTTTATAAATTGACTTCCAAAGTGGACAGCTTGTATTTTAAGAATTACACTAAGTAAGGTAGTAAATCTTACTAACATGAACTGTATGTTTAATTTAGGATAAGGTTTTTTTTGATAAATATATATGTTTAAAAATTTTAATTTCAAGACGTATGAATGTCGCGTCTCGATTCTATAAATAACCATTTATTTTTCTAAATAAAATAAAGTTATTTTATAAATTAGTAGAAAAGCAGAAATATGTGGCTTCTGAATATTTTTAATATATCAACAAATTGGTTATGTTGGTTTACATTTTCAGAAATAAGATAGAAAAAAGAGTCGCCGTTAATTATCCTTGAATGAAAAGAACCTAAACAAATATAAACTTAATCTTTTTATATTTTTAGCACTCAAAACCCATATATACTATTTACTTTACAAGCTACTGAGTATCTCTTTTAGATTTTAGAATGCTGCAATACCTTGAAAAGAACCATTCACTTGGTCAAGTTCCTCCTTTTATTTGTGATTAAAGTTATTTTTACTATACGAGATTTATTTTCACTTAAGGTCAAAGTCTTTTGGCTGTTGATTGTGTTCGTCTCATAATGATTTCGATTCCATTCTGTTGCACATCAAGTTGCAACAGAGCAAAAAAGCTTTAATGTTCCCAAAGCTTTAACTAGATTATTCTCTCGACTTCTGATCGGGTGCGTTTTATAATGATTTCGATTCCATTTCGTTGCACATTTTGTTGTGCTCTCAAAAGCGCTTGCCACACAGCAAAAAGCTTTATTTTCCCAATGCTTTTACTATAATTTTTCTCTCTCTTTGCGATCGGTTGCATGTCGCGCACATTTTCAGTGCTTTTTTTATTGTCGTCGCCGTTGATTTAATCAACACACATAAAATATACAGTTGCGGTCAAAAAAATAGTAGTGCATGCAATGTAATTGCAAAAACTCAAAAATAAAAGACTTATAATATATCCAAATTTTTTATTAAATTTTTAAAAGGTTATATATAAACCCCCGCGGAAACAAAAAAAGTGAACAATTATTATTTTGCAAAAAAATTTTTTGGAAAGGAAAAGGGGGGGCAAAAAAAATAGAGGATAAATTTTTATATTAATAAACGAAAAAAAAAAAAAAATAATTTTATGGGGAAAGATATGAAAACGCCCAAAAAAAAAAAATAAAATATTTGTGGGACCCCCCGCCCCGACCGGCAGGGGCGGACCGCAGCGGGGGGGGGGGGGGCGACCCACGACCGAAAAGGGGGGCGCCAGGCCGACACAACAAGGGGGGGGGGGCCCACAAAAAGGGGGGGGGGGGGGCAACCCAAACACCAAAACCAACCAAACCAAATACAAAACAAAAACCGCCGCCGGGGACAGGGCGGGCACCCCAAAAACCCCCGCCGCCCCCGGGGGGGGGGGGGGGGGCGCGGGGCCCCAAAAAAAAAAAAAACCGACCACCACCACCGGCGGCACCAAAAAACCGATATTTATGACCGAAAAAAAAGCCAATAGGCGGGCGCACCGACCGCCCCCCCGGTTTTACATTTATATAAAAAATGTTTTGGATTATTACTATTGTATATCGTGTGGTTTTTCAGTTATCTGTCACATATTAAAAACCAAAATTTAAGTTATAATTATGCTTCTATAAAATACAAATAATTTCTTACGTGAAAGTTTGTTGAACTGTAAAGAGAAAACTCAAAGTGCTTTAAGGAAAAGAACAAAGCAAAAGAAAGTACTTTTTTTTTGTTCTTATTAAAGGGCAAACTAAGACTATAAGTAATCCAACACCAGATCGCAGAAAGTCGAAAATGTTATAGTAAGTTTCATTTTTCGTTCTTTACAATTTCGTTTTCACATCGCAGCTATTTTTTCTGTTATCGCTCTGCATTTTTATGTATTATATGTATAAAAAGTGCAAAGAACACATACATATGTATGTACTTTGAAAGCAACTAAAAGAAAACCGCAAAAGTTCTTCGTGTCTATTCATTTATTTGCATGTCTGTACACATACTTATTTGAGCACTGTCTCTGTCACCACGTGCGAATACGTTCTTAATGAAATTCAGTAGACATTTCGCACATTAAAAGTCTGCTTTTGGATGCACAAAAATGAGCATAAATTCGCATTCCACAAACAGATCAAGTTTCTGACTACAGAACATAAGTCAGTATGAATTTGAACCTAATTTTGGACTAGAGACTAAGATCGAGGAAAAGTATAGATGCATAGATATTAACAATAAAATTATGAATATAATTTAATTGCACTTAAAATTGTTTATAATAATTTTGAAGAATATTTTTTGGGAAAATCTAAACCTAAGCTTACGAAACTACTAGTATTATTCAGCTTCAAACATATTCACAAATAATCGATGCTATAATTAAATTAACATATTTTTCTTAGATTTTTAAATATGCACTTTCTTGGCTACAAGTAAAAACAGTTTAATTCTGTCTGTGCGAAAATGTAATCGTTGTACGATCGCCCTCAAACTTATATTCAATGTGCAACCTAAAAAGCTATTGATGCGTGGTTCATTGATCTTTTTAAATTCTCTTCCATCTCTTGAGCAATTTTGAGCTAAAACACATTTAAGCAAAGAAAATGAAAAGACTGTCAAATGCAAAATTCCTTTTAAACACGCTCTACTTTCAAATAGCACACATTTATGGCCCACAAATTCAGCTTCTTTTCATTGCAGTCAGATTGTGTCTCTTGAATTTTCTTTTAAGGCTTTTGTGCATTTGTAATACTTACAAATATGCATACATATCTTTATATATAGAGTTCCAGTGTCGTTTCGCCTATTCAGGCCGACAAAGCACAACAAACAATAATTTATTATTCGAATAGTTGTTGTTGCACTACATTTGTTTACTTTATCGATTATACGTATAACTTTGGGGGTGCTTCGTCTATTAGCCCAGTTAAAATGTTGAAATGCTGTTTAATGGCTCTCTTGTTGATGGTCATTTTGTTGAAATTAAAGTAATTTTAGAACAACTAAAAGCCACACTGTTAAATTGGTATTTAAAACTAAACGCTGATTTATAATTTTATGGAAAATAGATCATTTTATTTATTTGCCATTTAATTGATATATTTTCCTCTTTTGATAAGAAACAGTTACAATTTAAAAGTTCGAAAAAAACAAGAATTTTGTAAGTGTTTTTTTGCAAAATTAATTATATAATTTAATAATATTTTAAAAAAATTACTTGACTGTGGGTGCATTTGGATAATTTCTTAGAATTATTTCTTAATATTTTTAGTTAATTTCTTAAAATTATTTGTTATATATTTCATGAAAATATTAATAGCAAGCACGCGAAAATAAAATTTGGCCAAACAATTTATTTATAAAATGTCTTTTGAGTCAAAGACTTCTTAAATTATTAAACGACATAAAATTGAATTTAATTGTCTTTTGTGTTTTTTTTTCTCTATCAACAGCAACATAGATTAACTTATTGTTTTTTTTTTTTGCTTTTAAAAAACAACTCCCACTTGTTAATTAATATGTAACTTAAATAGCACACAATGAATAGCAGACTTTTCTTCCCCCTTCATGGATAGACACATTGTAAATTGAGCCCATAATAACGGGTCGAGCAATGACCGATTGTATCTCAACCCAGCAATTCAACTGCAGCAAGTGTCAATAGAACATGAACTCATGTTAATGCTGTTGACAACGCGCCTGTCTGTGTGTGTGTGTGGGGGAGTGTATAATGTGTGTTTGTGTGTTGTTCCGAATGCTGTCGGCACAAAAATCAATGAAGTATATTTCCATATTGTTTGCACTACAGCTTAAATATCAAGCATAGAAATCGTGCTAAATACATGGATGAGAGCTGAAAGCTTCTTCAGTTTTCTGCACTTTTCATCAACTATTTTAATCTTTTTGTTAAATAGTTTTAGAGATTATTTTTATCTATTAAGGCACTAAAAGTTTAACTTGTAAGTTAGTAGATATTAGAGATACATAACAAAACTTGTCCCCACACATTTTACAGATGACCTCATCTTTAGATTGAAATTTGTTTATGTGCGAATTTGCTTAATAGGGCAATTTAAAGAAAGAAAAAGAGAAAACGAAAACTACGCTCCATTTAGCAGACGTTTTATTTATTCTGATGTATAATATTGTTCTTACAAATCAAATCTCGGTTTAGAGGTATAAATGCTATAGGGAGTCATTAATTCATAATACATTTAATGTCTATGGACTCCTTTGGGTGCAATTATTTATTTGTTTAATATCCACTAAAATATTGAGGACTCAAAGAAAAAATATGTATATAATCGTTTCAGAATATACAATTATTTTTAAATTACTAAACGATTAAGTTGATGATCAAAGAAAGGCATTTTCTATTAATTTAATATTATTACAATTTTACGTATTTTAAATTGTTATTTAGACGAAATTTGAGTATAAATCTGTACGATAGAGTATTTCCCGTAGTTGTATTTAACGTGTTGTAAAATTTAGAATTCTTAAAGTGAACTCTGGTTAGATGCTTGTTAGATTTGGCACAACACGAGTATGCAAAATAATATATCTAAAGTGTATGCAAGAGAAGTTTTCGTATCTTTATTGGCCAGCACTGGCATAATGACTTTGATAGGGAGTTTGATGACGCACTCTCTCTATTTCTCTATCTCTTTGCTCTCTCGCTCTCGTTGCTGGTATTGCATATTCACAGGGTGTACAAAACGAGCGAAAATCGAGTCGAGACGAGTGGCCGAGTACGTGCCACAGCATTTGCACATCATTTGCAGTGGCAGCAATAGTTGCAACAGCAGCTGCAACTGCAACAGCGGCAGCATCAAAATCAACATTAGTCGCTTCCGTTTGCTTCGCGGAACCACCAGCAACAACGTGTTCGCTCCTTACATTTTTGATAAAGTTTTCATAGTAGTTTTTATAAACAAAAATAGAAAACAATATATTTACGAATGTGTTATTTAAATGACAAACAAAAGAAGGAAACTCCTCCTTCATGCCTAATAAATTTTACATGAGTTCTGAGGAATTCACTTTTCTGCCGCGGTAAGCAATTGCCGGAAGGAAAAACTTGTGGAAATTTTTGAGTAAACTTTATTGATTTCGTGAGAAATTTGAACTAGAAATTATGATTATTAACTAAAAAAAATAAAAATTATAAGTAATAGTAATTTAAAACTGTGAGAGGAAAAGAAAATTACAAATCTATGGGTGTGTTTTTCAAAACTTTTATATCATTCAACAGTTGCAAAATTTGCAGAAGAACAAATCATTTATGAAATAAAAATATTTAAGATGAATATAATATATAGATGCCATCAAAATAGTTTTAGTTCTTAAATTTAAATTTAAAATATTTCTGAATTAGGAATGGAAAATAATGCTACATGTATTAATAAGACTTATTTGTTCGTTTTCAAATTTTTATTCAAAAAATTCCAGTAAATAAGAATGGATATAAAAATATTGAAATTATAATTAGGGTATTCAGAAACTCTGATATTTGTGTTGTATGATAAAGTGATATATGTTGTAATGACAACAAACACACAAAAAGAAGTTTATCACACCAAACATGCCCTGGGGTATGTATACAAAATTTGTCGCATTGAGACAAAGTGATCAATTGAGAAAGGTTTGCCAGACTGTTAAAGGTGTCTAATAAAATAAGATCACACTGAGGTTGGTTGGTGGACAAATGTTAAATTTAAATAAAGAGATAAAAATTCTTAAATGATTAAATTGATTTCTTTGCAGTGGCAAAAGAGAATGATTGCTTTAAACGAAACAGCTGCTAATTGAAATTAAATCCATTGAGCTGAGGATTTACAACAGAAACTCACTAGCTACAGTGTAATAAATTAATCAGTTTATCATAGTTTCTGAATACCCTAAATATGTATATATTATGAAATAATAATAAATTTATTCATGAAATGAAAAATGAAATATTTAGATTTTAGATTAAAATATATTATGAAATTATGTGTTTGTTCCCCAATTAGATAAGTTTCATTGTGCGGTTTGTTGTCTTGCAAATCCGCCAATCAAGCGAAAATTGTACACTTGTGGGCTTTTACTAATTGTTATGCAAAGTTTAGAGATTGACTACAGCACAAATCCTTTCCACTTCCTCTCCGCTTTTTGTCCCCTTTTTTTGACTCTTGCATTCGAGTCGAATTGTGGCCTCAATTTGTGGCAGGGACCAGAGACCGCGGCGGCTTGCCAAGTTATGGCAGCAATTAAAAGTTTTTTGTGCTGAGCGACGCTTGAAAAAGTGCCAACGTTTAGTGCATCAATTTGAAGAGTGATCGACTGGGAAGTACCCTGCACTCAAGTCACTACTCTTTACATTGCTTACCTTAAACCACAACTTACTGCAAATCTTTAATTACCTTTCTTTTTGTCACTTTACAGCATTGCTGAAGAAAAAAAGAAACTGGGCAACGATCAGTACAAGGCACAAAATTATCAAAACGCTCTCAAATTATATTCGGATGCCATCTCGCTATGTCCAGACTCGGCTGCCTATTATGGAAACCGCGCTGCCTGCTACATGATGCTCCTCAACTACACCAGTGCCCTCAATGACGCCCGACATGCCATCCGTCTGGATCCCAACTTTGAGAAGGCCTACGTCCGTGTGGCCAAATGCTGTCTGGCACTGGGCGACATCGTTGGCACCGAACAGGCCGTCAAGTTCGTCACGGAGCTGGAACCCCAAAGCACGGCCCTAAACACGGAGCAGCAGGCGGTGCAGAAGCTACGACAACTGGAGACCACCATACAGACCAACTACGACACTCAGGCGTATCGCAATGTCGTCTTCTATCTGGACAGTGCACTTAAAATCGCTCCCGCTTGCCTTCGGTAAGTTGTTGTTACCCCCCAAATGTCTGATTGGGGTCTTCACAAACGTCTATTTGTTTCATCCAGGTACCTCAATGATTAGAATTTTTTTGATTGTTTGACTTCTATCAAAAACAAAGAAATAACTCGTTTTTAAATTTGAATTTCTTGTTAAATTCATAGTAAAATTCCTATTTACATTTTATTTTCTAAAAAGGTATACGAAATTTAAAGTAAATGTTTTTTTATATTTAAAATACTTTTTATTAGCATTTTATGTTAAAAAAAGTATTTAAAATGCACATACAAAAACATAAAAATTGCCCAAAAATAATCGTATCTTTTCATATTTTTGGTGTGTTCACACAATTTGTATTTTAAAAATTTAAAAAATATCTTTAATTTTCAACACTTATAAAAAAAATAAAAAGACTTGTTCTACAATTTAAATTAAATAATGAAATTGATATAAAATTAAATAAAAAAAAGTTTAAAATATCACACTTTTTTTTTAATTTTCATTATTTATAATAAGTTGATAATTAGCGGTATCCTTCGAAATATAAGAATTATTTTAGAATTTTTGTTTGTACAACAATAAGAGATAAAGTGAATTTCAGTATTGATAATTAAATGTTAAAAGTATATCCTGCATCTTAGAGACTCCATTCAAAATAGTATATCTCAGATTTTCCACTTCATTCATAAAAATGGATATTTTAAAACTTATATTTGCAATCTCTTGTTTTTTGTAGCTATCGTCTGCTGAAGGCCGAGTGTCTGGCTTATTTGGGACGCTGCGATGAGGCATTGGATATCGCCGTGGGCGTCATGAAACTGGACAGCACCTCAGCGGATGCCATCTATGTGCGTGGTCTGTGCCTCTACTACACGGACAATCTGGACAAGGGCATTTTGCACTTTGAGCGTGCGCTGCAATTGGATCCGGATCATCACAAGTCCAAGCAAATGCGCAGCAAGTGCAAGCAGCTCAAGGAGATGAAGGAGAATGGCAATATGTTGTTCAAATCGGGCAGATATCGTGAGGCGCATGTCATCTACACGGATGCGCTCAAGATTGATGAACACAACAAGGATATCAACTCAAAGCTGCTCTACAATCGTGCGCTAGTCAACACACGGATCAGCGCATTACGCGAGGCTGTTGCCGACTGTAATCGTGTCCTGGAACTGAATGCACAGTATCTGAAGGCGCTGCTGTTGCGTGCCCGCTGTCACAATGATCTGGAGAAGTTTGAGGAGGCGGTGGCCGACTATGAGACGGCACTGCAGTTGGAAAAGACGCCGGAGATCAAGCGATTGTTGCGCGATGCCAAGTTTGCTTTAAAGAAATCGAAGCGTAAGGATTACTACAAAATATTGGGCATTGCGCGCAATGCCAATGAGGATGAGATTAAGAAGGCGTATCGCAAAAAGGCGCTGGTTCATCATCCGGACAGACATGCTGGCAGTAGTCTGGAAGTGCGTCAGGATGAGGAGATCAAGTTCAAGGAAGTGGGCGAGGCCTATGCCATACTCTCGGATGCACGCAAAAAGGCGCGCTACGACAGTGGACAGGACATTGAGGAGCAAGAGCAAGGTTGAGCATATTTAAATACATTTCTTTTATGGAATTGTTTATTAATTTAGATTCTTCTCTTCACAGCTGACTTTGATCCGAATCAAATGTTCCGCTCGTTCTTCCAATTCAGCGGTGGACGTAACGCCTCCTTCAATTTTGAATACTAAGCCCATGATGACGCCGATGAGGACTACGATGACTAGAATTGTTCAGACCAGCGTGTTATTGCTTCAGAGAGATGATCACATCATTAACACACATTTGCGGGAACTCACGCACAAATCAAAGTTAATGCATTTTACACATTTATTTTGTTTTGTCTCAACTCAATTGATTTGATTTCAACAGTTTCATAAACTTATTTCTTGGTTTTTCATGTCCCCTTTCTTTTTTCTCTCCTTCCTACAAGCCCCATTTTTTTTGCTGCTTTTTTTTTTGGCATACACAAATAGTTTAAATATTAATAAATTGTAAAAATAATTAAATTTTTGTGATGTTTAGTTTGAGTGATGATTCCTGAGTCTTTTTGAGTCAAGTTATTGTGTCTATGCGCCAACGTCACGTTCAACGGCTTTTTAACATCTAATTAATTGATAATTAACTAAGCCGTAGCCTTTTTTAATTAACCAATTTAATTTGTTTTAAGCAGATACATAAGTTTTAATTTTAAGAAACAAATTTGAACAGCAATCGCAATTAGACTTGTGTAATTATTGCGATAGACACAGAAAACTGAAAGTAAAAACCATATATACATATATATAAATCTGTATTTTCTTTTCAATGGCGCATCGTTTGAAGTAAGCTAAAAAAAAGCTGGATCTCGTATGGTATAGATTTGATAAGAATATATAAGAGCGCGATTAGTCCTTCAATTGTATGTATAAGTAGACTTAAAATAACATTCATCTTATTTCTTACGCATCTGATTTACTTATGATGCTACAATTGAGCATTCAAATAAGATGAAGGTTTTAGCTTTAAAATATACAAAGAGAACATTGAAAACTAATTGAATAATTAGCAAGTGCTACAAATCGTAACAAACAATTCAAATTTTTGGAAATCAACAGAACTTACTAATGTTTTATTGGACTGATAAACAAAAGCCTTTGCTTTGGCTTTGTTTTGTTTTGAGTTCGCTAAATAAGCCTTTAAAAATATAGAATGTAAAAATGCATCGTAATTAGAGATGGGCCGGGCTTCGTGTCCCGCGGGCCTCTTCAAAAAATCACCGGGCTTCGTGCATGAAAATCGATTCGTGCGGGCCCGGGCCTAAGCAAAAAGCCCGAAGGCCGGTAGGCCCGAAAAGTAAATTTTTCATATCGATTAATAAAAATATTTATTTATTATTAAAATATTTATTTATTTTTTAAAATAATGAACTGCTAATATCATTTACGCATCTCTATTATCGATATGATTCTTATCGACACTTAAAAATTATGAATAAAAAAATGAATTTAAAAAAAAATGTATATAGTTGTTTCGGGCCGGGCCTTAAGAAGGAGGCCCGTGCTCATCTCTAATCGTAATATTGACAACTTGATTTTTGCTGAAACGATTTTCTCGTACATAAACTCGATAATTTTTTTTAAAAGAATATCGACAACTCAATTTTTGCTTTCGTTTCGATTTCAAAATTGATTCATAATTTGTAGATACTTTCATCTATAAATGCATCAACTAAATATAATCAAAAAAATTAAATGTAAGTAGTTCTCCAACTGTATATTAATTTAGATATATCCAAATTAATTTCTCGATTCTAAAATACACTTTCACTTTAACTAAATCATAAATACAAACCCATTCTCTTTAGATTTTAGAATTAAACATTCCTCAATTAAAGACAAACTCAATTGTAAACTCAATTGTCAGACAAATAGGTACACATTTATTAACGTTTTCGCAGTTTGCAGATTTAAGTATCTCTTTTTATACTCGCATCTAAATATTGACATACACATTTTCATTTCGACAACCAATATTTTTTATCGCTGGACTCCTTTTCAATATTTTGTTTCACTTTACACAATTTAACATAAATTTTTGTATTGTTTTTATTATATATTTATTTTTTATTTTTGACTTTTGTTTACCTTTGGGACATTTTGTCGACTATGCTAAAATAAAATATGTATAAAAAATGCAGTAGCAGCAAAAGCAGCTCTACCACATTCTTTTCATAATCAATATAATTATAATAATATTTATTATAATCATCTTTCTCTCTCCTTCGCTCTTCTGCTTACTTATATGACTAAATTACCAATTTGCTCTTTTATTTATATTTGTTGTATGTATAAATTAATTTAATGTTTTTGCTTTATTTTCAATAGTTTTGTTTTTGTTGTGTTGCTTTGCATGAAAAAATAAAACTACTTACAAATTATGCAAAAATAATTATGACCTAAAAAACTTGCACGCAAAAAATTTACAATTTTCTTTCTTTCTCATTATAATAATTATAATTACATATATTTTGTGTATTTTTTTTCGTTATGTTGTTTAACAAACTAGTGACGACATGTACATTTTTTGTATTAATTATAGATACATTTATATATATGTATATACAATATTTAGTTGGTTTCAGTTACTTTTTATCGATTGGTGTTGTTGGTAAGTGTTGACGACCAGACTTAAATGACTACAAAAACATTTCTGTTTCAAAATAAGGTACAATGATATAGTATATAATTTGACATATAAAAAACATACAATTGATTTATATCTATACACATTTTTAGGTATTGTATTTATGCATTTGTATGCATATGTTTAGTTAACATAAGTGCTATGCTTGACTTTTAAAAAAATAAAAGCAAGCAATTTTTATTTTTTTTTTATTTTTTGTATTTTGAGTTGGCCAAGTTGCTTGCAACGGCTTTTGTCTTTCGTTTTTTATTTTATTTTGTTGGCGCCCAACGTGGGGCGGCATTCTCTTGCTGTGGCTTTTCTTACTTCATTTTGTTCTACACTTTGCGGCTTCTCTTTTTGAAGTAGACAAGGTCGGATATATTGCTTGACTTTAACATGGCAAATGCTTTACATGCTTCCCTGTAAGAGTATCCTATGTATGTAGTATGTACATATGTATGTATTTTATTGTATTTTTTTCTTTATAACTAATACTGAGATTCTGTTCAGTTAGATGTCTCAGGTATGCCTTGTATCCCGACCAACGCTCTCTAACTCTAGTAATTTGCTTTCATTATGCTCTATTTTTTAATATTGAAGTTGTAACATTTTTTTCTATATATATTTTATTACTGCTGCCCAAGTGCATTTGGTTTTTGAATGTTTCTACAGTTTTGAATGGTGCCCAAAATGCCAAAAGCCTTTTTCCATGGGTTAGGAACTCATAGTTCTGCCGTTATAGAGAGAGAGAATGCGTGTGTTTCTATAAATAGCACGCACAACAGCTTGTGCTCTCACGACGCGCATGTTCGGCATTTTGTTCTCTCACGAAGCATCCGATCGGCTGATCCTTTTTCATGTCAGTCGCTTAGCTGCGTTCAATGAGGAGAGATGAGTACTGCGCTAGTTTTTTATCATACACTGCAACTGATGCTTTTCTCTCTTTATGCTTTTATTTAATTTATTTAGTGTAAAGTAAGTTTGGACACCATTGGTTTACTGAAAGCAACTAACTAAAAACTGTAGTTCTTTGTGGTGGAGTATAAATGTATTTCTTGCTTTTTTTGAGGGCTTTAAATCTATCTTAAATGTTTCATTCAGCTTTCTTTCATGCTAAGTAACTTTGCCCCATGCGATTTGTACAAGTAAGCCTTTAGGCCCTGGCCAACTAAAAGTAAATTGTACTGTTGTTTGTTTTTGGTTTGCTTATTTTCTGTGTTTTCTGTTTTTTTTTTTTGTTTTGAGTAATATTTTACAATGGAATTTCGTTGCGTGTATTTGCCATGTGCCAAGCCAACGTTAAGCCCGCTGCCATATTGGTTACCCTTTCCCCAGCTGTGATACCCTTTCCCTTTCCCATGCCCATTTCAGTTACCTTTGCCGTACCTAAACCTAATCCCAATCTCGACTTGAACTTGTTCAGGCGCCAGTGTCACTTGGGCTGGATGCGTGCGGTGCGTTCGAGTTCATTGAACTGGCCAAAGTAGAGCACCTCACTGATCAGCTTCTCGGCAATGATGCGCTGCGTCCGGTCCATGGTGCGCAGCTTCGACGAGACATTCGACCCCACGAAATCGCAATCATCTCGACTCAGACTATCGGCATAGAAAGCAGCCGCTGCTGCCGCCGCCGATGTTGCGTCCTGGGCAGAGACGCTGCTCTTGATGTGACCGGGACTGGCCGCTGATTCCGTTGCCTCGCCGTCGTTGTCACCGTCCGCATCGGACATGCTCTCCCGGGAACTGAGCAGCGAGTTCATTAGCAAGTGTCCGGCACTGGAGGCCGCCGTCAGTTTGCGCATGTTGAGCGGCATCGAGGCAGCAGCTGGCACAAAGCCAACGAAATTGGCCTGTGCCTTGGCCTGGGCCACACGCAAATCCTGGGCCATGTCCAGCTGCAGGCGACTCTCCTCGCCGGCGGAGCTATAGGAACGATGCGAGTCGAGGGGCGGCGGCGGCGCAGCGGCTGTGGAGGGATGAAAGTAATCGACTAGCTCCTGCTTAATATCCAGCTCATCCGCATGATGATGACCATGATGACTGTGACTAAGAGTGTGACCGTGACTGTGCCCATGACCATGAGGCAGTTGCTCATGCGCCTGGCGCGGCGTTGCCGCTCGTCCGGATGCCGAGACGGGACTCGATTGCAGCAGATGATTCTTGTGCGCCTCGTGCGTGTTCGTGTTGGGAATCGGACTCGAGCCCGCTTCGCTCAAGGCCACCGCAACGGGCACCGCAATGGGCGTCGCTCCATCTCGTCCTCCTACCCCTCCAGGCTCACTACTCATTCCTCCTGCACCGCCTCCGCCTCCTCCGCCTCCATCGACACCCGCATGTGCGGAATGTGGAGAACGTCTTTCCACCTTGGCCGCCAGTTGTCCCAATGCTGCCGCTGTCGCCTCATCCCGATTGTTGTTGTCCTCGTTATCCGACGTATCGATGGTCTTGTGCGGACTTGGCTGGAATTCACTGCTGCTGCTTCCCCCGCCGCCCCCGCCCGTATAGGGCGTGCCTCCCCCGCCTCCGCCCCCATAGGACATGGGCACCCGTAACTGTTGTTGCTGCTGCTGCTGTTGCTGGGAATTGGGCATTATACCGCCGGGTCCACCGCCCGTGTTACCAATCGGGGGAGAGTATTGGCCCGCCGTATTCCAGCTGTCCAGTGTTTGGCTGCTCGCTATCAGCATGGGTATGTTCAGGCCCATCTGCAAAATACAACAAGATGATAACAACATTTAATAGCGTGTCCAAAGTTCACTGATTGCACACACACACACACACACACACACACAAACATCCAAAAAATAAACATCAAATCAAATAAAACCAACTCAGCATTAATTCGCTTTTTTTTGTGCTATGTTGCGATAAGAAGAAGGTCCAAAAAAATCAATTTTATAGCTCTCTCTTATTATTACCAAATGTGACTCTTCTAATAAAATTTAAAGAGAAGATTTTAAAGACAGCTCTTAGAATTAGCAGTTAATTTAAAAATATTGAGAGTTGAAATTCGGTATCAGGCAGAGAACAAACATCGGTTCCGGTTACGGTACGTCCCGAAACAACTGTTTCAGTAAACGGTTCTATTTAAGTATTTTCCTTTCGGTTCCGGTATCAGAACATCTACGAACCGTTAAAAAAAAATTCAATCTTAAGTGTTTTTTAAATGTTATGAACCAAATATATTTTAACCAGAAATGTCTTTGTATTTTATTGAGATAAGCCGAACTTTAATTTAACTTCTATGGCTCGATTTTCTCTCCAACATGAACTTAATAAGTGGCAGTAAAATTAATAAACCTAAGAAAATTAACTCTATAAGTCGAATATCTCCATATCTCGAACCTTTTCTTTGGAAAATGGTGATTCAAGTTAGGGAAGTTCGACTGTAATTTTTGTCATTTAATGAAAAATGTTCATTCATATGTTACAGAAAACAACAAGGGCGTCGGCAGACGTGGGCAGGGGGGCCGTTGCCCCCCTACACTCATAATTTTGCACTATTCAACATCTGAAATTCACCCAGAGTAGTTATTTTGTCTTGAAAAAATATTTTGGCCCCCCCCCCCCTCATTGAAAAGCTGCCGACGCCCTTGGAAAACAATATACTATTTATGTAATATACAGAAATCGTACCGGTACAACCGTTTCGGCTTTCGGTTCTTGAAATTTCATTTACTTCGGTTTCGGATCCGGTACTAAATATGAAACGGTTAATTTAGGTTAACGGATCCGGTATTGATTCAGTTATTATTCCCTGTTATCAATAGGTTGATGTCTTTGTTTTTGTGAACTCCAATATCGACCTTTCTTAAATGGACAGTCATTCTAAACACCATTCGCATACTTCTTGAAACTTTGTCACATTAAAAATATTAATGAGTTTTATAAGAAAAATTCTTGTTTTATGAGAAAAAAAATAATTTAAAACTATTTGTCTTTAAAATGCGTCGAGAGACTGATTTTCTGGTTTGAAAGAAAGTTTTTCTTTTATTTTTCCCTTCAATTTGTCTTATAAAATAAAAAATCTAAGACCATATTTAATCTCATAAACAAATTTATCTTTATCAACTTGCTAAGTTGCATTATATAAATAAACTCATTTATCTTATTGCCAATGCATTGCTAATAAGCACTCAAACAATAGAAATTTGTTAACTATCGCTATATCCCTATAACGTATACGCAATAACATATAACGCGTATACGCTGCAGTTACTTGACTAACAGTACAGTCATAGACATATTTTCAGAAGCTTCTCGCAATGAATAAAACATCGTGTGCGATATTCTGTCTCACTTTGAATACCTATTAAAATTCTTTTGCCGGTCAGTCGCTTCTCATTGTAATTGTTATTGTTATTGAGTTTGTGTCGATGCCTAAATATTCATAATCATACTTAAATTTAATAAACAAATTTGACAAAAATGGCAGTATATACACTTTTTTCTACGTTTTTTAATTCGAGCACACACATACAAAACACATATGATTGTGTGCGTGTGCATGCCAAATAAATATCAAACACACGAAGACGATCAAAACAAATTAGCAAACACAATCACACGCATCACACACACACACGCACACACACACAGAAACAAGGGCACTGACACACATACATTGCAAAGTGTAGACAGAGCATGCGCAAAGTACTGCTAAAGAGTAGCGTAAACAGTAAACGGTAAAGTAAGGTGTTGGGAAAGAGCAAAAAAATAAATGTATGTTTGAACATATGTATTTAGTACAGTTTTTGTTGATGCTCCAACTCCTGTGATTCTGTGATGCGCAGTGTGCGGAATAGAGAAGTCATCGCTTCTGCTGCTGCTGCTGCTACCGCTCTTGTTGTTGCTGTTGTAATGCATTATGCTGATTTTTATAAACTAAACATAATAAAGCAAAATTTTATGCTTTTGTTATTATTATTATTATTATTTCACGACGCGACGACGACGACAACACAAAGCACATTGTCGAAAAAATTCTAGCAACGTAGTAAGTCTTTTAAAAGCGCCAGAGAACTGACAACATACCGTCACAATAAGAGAGAGAGAGAGAGAGAAGTGATCATAAACAAAATTCACACATACATAACAACATTTCAAAATAGAGAGAGCCAGACAAAGAGACTGAGCTGAAAGAGAGCATGCAAAACAAACGCACAGAAGAGAGCGGCATTTAACGGTTCAAAGATTACATACATAGAAATTTCTTATTGGACTTGTGTAAATGTCATCAAAACAAATAGGGCAACAAAAAGATGGAGAGCTGGTCAACAACAGCAGCAACAATCCATAAATATAAACAACCTACCCCACGTTGGTGGGATATATGTAAGTATGTATGTATGTGCGACACAACATGCTAATGTGATCACTGATCATCATCTCTCTCACTCTCTCACGCCGAGTGACTGGCACTTCGTTTGTCGTTCGTTTGTCCATCGTTCATTGTTCGGCGTGTTGGCGCTGGCGCCTAGAACTTTCCACAAATTCACAAAAACAACTGTCGTGTGTGCTATTTGTTGTTGTTGTTGTTGTCTTTGCTGTTTTCAAAATTGCCTTCGTCGTATGTATGTATGGTTTGTTATTATTGTTATTGCTATTGCTGCAGCTGCTTTTGCTGTTGTTTACGCATTTAGAAGCAGCGAGCATTTGTGTGAGTGTGTCTGTGTGCGTGTCTGTATTATTATTTTGGTAAGGCTAATAAAAATAACACATGTATGCATGCATGTTTGCCTGCATGCACATACATACATACATACATACATGCACTGCTCTCACTTTATCGCGCGCTCACTCACTCCTCATATGTATTCATATACCATGTTATTCACTCTCTTTGTATGTATGTATGTGCATGTGTGCAAGTAAAAATGTAAACAAACTGATTATCATTCAATCCAATGAATAAACAACAACAGTGAGTGCACTAATCAAAAACACTCAACTACAGGATACCCTGTACTAAGGACTAAACAAAAAAACAGTGGCCGCTAAAATATTACACATATGTATTGATATCTCACATTTTATGTAATAAATCAGATCACATTTGCCCACTGTCATGTAATTATTTTGATGACAAACTTAACAATATTAAAATCAATTGCATTATCTTTTCTTTTTAAATAAAAAACTATGTACATTTTATATTTTGTCAAAACAATTGCTGTATTTACCCTATTTACTAATTTCCACTGATTACAGGGAATCAGAACTCTTACACGACAACAACAACTAAAAGACCGACCACATCGTTTGCTCTCTTCCCCCCCCCCCCCCCTCCGTTCCGTTGCCCCAACACACTATGACAAAACCTCACCCCACTTTCATTATATTTATAATCCAACGACGGTCGCGAGTTTTGCTCACGCAAATGTTTAAAAGAAACGATACGATAAAACGACGACAGCGACGCATAGAGGGTTAATTGACCCCAAAAATTGTGAATCAATTCACACGTGGACTAACAATTTTGTTTTCGAATTTAAATTATAAAACCAATTTTTAATTACAAGAGAATTTAATAAAATGCCTTAACTTTCAATAATAGAAAATTCATACAGTATTGCCCTAGGTCATCATTTTTTTTTTACGAAAACAATTAATAATTTGCTTTGTTGGTTTTATCATTTATCAAGCTTGTTAGTCGAGCACACTCAAATGCAGTGTTTTTCATTTACTTGTTGTGCAGCTGGGGAAGTACCCAACTTTGAAATTAGCTTGTTTTCTGAACGGAAAGTGCAAAGTACATCTCCCTGTCTGTATTATTATTAACAAAACTCTATAAATATAATATTGTAATTTTCCCTATTATTGCTCACATCTTCATTTCGTTTATTTTGTATTCTTAGATGTGTTTTCACAGCTACTGTTAACTTTCCACACCCCCACAACATAGTCCAAATTCTTGCATAACTTTCAAAACAGCTCACTCTGCTTCTTCACCTTTTCAACCCCCTCCTCATCCTGCGTGAAGTCAAGCTTCCAGCCAAGCTGGCAACTCTGTGCGCGCACAGCTAAACAACTTTGCAATGAATGAGTAAACAAAAACAAACGCTGACTTCGCAGTCGCTGACTGCTGACTGCTGCCTGCTGCGTCACGTCGACGCTACTTTGAATGCTGCCGCAGTCGCTGCATTTGCTGCTGCTGCTTCTGCTGCTGCTTATTTCCCTTGCACTTTTCGTTCCTACCTCGCCGCAGGGGGGGAAGCATTTTATAAAAGCGCATGCGAGAGAAAACAAAACCACGCGAATTACAAACACAACAACAGCTACAATAATAACAACAGAAACATACGGAACAGTCGAGTACACTCGACAGTAATATACCCTGGGCCTATTCCCCGAAGATTTGATGCCCATGCAATTCTCTTACTTATCCCTTAAATATCGACCTATCGTTTTTGTGGCAGCTTCATTTGTGCATACAGTTGTGCTACAGAAATCTCTTCCACTTGAATTTCACATAAATTTGTATGAAACTTATGTCAAATTCAAACGAAAACCATTTCTGTGGCACCCCTGATAATATTATAAGAAATTTGAACAATTAAAAAAAAAAAATGAAAATAATTACAAATCATTTGAATTGACAGGACCGAGATTCGAACCACGATCTCCCGTTTCGCTTGCCGAACCCTTTCACCACTCGCCATTTGGATTGGAGTTGACAAATATGATATACATTCTTCACACACATTATCCATGAGCATTTTGGCAGAGTAAATGTACAATGAATTAATTGACCATTAAATCTATTTTTAGAATTGACTAAAGTACCTTTGACAAAATTGTTAATATCTTCACTATTTATGGCCCAATCGTGATGAAACTTGGTGATTAGATTCTGGGCATGTTCTTACACACGTTGGTGTGCAAATTTAAATTTTAACTTTAGACCAGCGGTGGGCACGAAATCTGAATTCGCTAACAGCCGCTGGCTCCCGGAGCCATTGCGTGCCCATTAGACCCAGATTACAAGGTGATGTCAGTTTTTTATGAATTACGGCCCCACAGTAGGCGTGGCAAATTTTTAACATAAACTCGTTCTGCCTGGCATAATAGGGAGACTTCATTCCAAATTTGGTGGTCCTAGCTCTTATTATCTCCGAGATCCTTTCGCTTAAATGGACCGACGGGCAGACGGACAGGAGTATATAGACTCGGATATTAATGCTGATCAAGAATATATATACTTTACGGGGTCGGAGATGCTTCCTTCTCACTGTTACATACTTTTGAACAAACTTATATACCCCCAGAGTATAAAATCAACAACAATTGCTACTGCACCAAATACAACAACAATAGGAAACGCATTTTATAACAACAACAAACAAACTGAGACTGGCATATTAAATGAGTGGGAGTGGGAGAGAAACAACAAGACAAAGCAGGGCAACGGTATTAAACGCAGTCAACGCGTGTGGCGGCATCGCTGCCGCAGAGTCGACGCGACGCGACGCGACGTCAACATCAACGTCAACGTCGCTGCCTGGCCTAACCACAAAAAAAAAAACAACAAAAACAAGCAGCAGGCAGACTTATTGTTGTTGTTTGCTGTCTTGGAGAAAATGCCGCAGCAAAACAATTGTAAAATATGAGCAAAAATACAAGCATACATACACAAACACAAACACATACACATACACATAACAATAGGGGTGGTGGGCGTGAGCGTGGGCGTCGCTGCTGCTGCCGCTGCCTGCACACGCAAATAATAATGACGCAAAAACAAAAACACGAGACCAAGCAGAAAAACAACCAACAGTAAAAAGTGCAAGCAAATAAAGTGTGAGTAAAAAGAGAAAGGGAGAGAGAGAGAGGAGGGGAGACAAGAAGAAAGGTAAATGGAATTTCGACTTGACGCTGCTGGGGCAAAAATAGTAAAATGTTCGTTGCCACACAACAACAACAAGAGAATACCTGACCAAGTTGCACAAACAATTCGTACGCATTGCCACTGCCACACCCACCCACCCAACGCCCACTTACACACACACACACACACACATATACAAAACAGGATAGTCATAACGAAGTGTTACATTATAATATTTATTTTCTAAAAACAAAACAAGAGCAAATGAATACAGCATCAACAACGACAACAACAACAACAACAATTTGTTTTGATAAGTCTGACAAACAACAAAAACAACAACAATGATGGCAACATGAGCTCAGAACAAGTGAAAACTAAACAGAGTCGAATAAAAACAAAAGCAAACAACAAAAACAACCAACGCCAAACGAATCACAATCACCATACACATGCATAGACATACAAACGCACATACATACATATGTGATTATATACAAACATACATACATACGTACTGATGGAGTGGGGAGGCCACTGGGCAACCACAATACTAAACATTACAAAAACAACGCTGGCAAGTGCTACGCGCATTTCGCCGTGCAAAACAAACATTTCATCACACACAAAAACAGAGCATGCGAGCGAGCAAGCGAACGACAAACGGCGACAAAATATCAGACAGCACTCTCTCTCTCTCTCTCCCTCACTCACTCTCCCTCACACAAACACATCCCCTGCACTCCACCAACAACCGAAGCTTTCTTGCTTGCCTGGCGCGACAAAGCAAATGCATAAAAACAACTCTCTCACTCATGCACATACATATTTACATAGGTCTCTTACACACATGCACAGATTCTCAAGTAAACTCAGGCCAATGCCTCACGCACACAACGGCAAATTCTTAGAAAAATTTATGCGTAAAATTTTAATTCTGTTTTGATCGTCAAAAACAAAAACAACAGACAATCGAATCTAGACTTTGCTTATGAGAGCGACAGAGATGGCAATGATTGGGTGTGTTTCACTCGCACTATCGGTAACAAAAACAGCAAGTCATTTGCGCACATGGCGCATGGAGAGAGAAACAATTCGCTCAGTCTCTTAATTGGCGCTCTCTCAACTCAAAAACACAGTTATGAACACCAGAAAAACCAAAGGGGGCTTTGATTCTCTTAAATTCACATGTTTGCGAAATGTTGTATGCATAATCCAAGAGCTTCTGATTGATAGGATTTAACACCTGTCAATTTCTGGGAAATCGTGTGCTTAGTAAGCGCTTAAATCCATAAGAAAAAACCCCTTTTTAATGGGCTATGCTGTCTGGCATTAACAAGTGTTTTAACGTCATGCGACTGTTTAAATATGCGCATTTATTCGAACTGTGCATGACATTTACAAAACGCACTTATCAAAATGCTGTATAATCTACGAACCCCAAGCATTTTTGCAATTAGTTTTTAAGTTAATAAAATGTTATTAACAATTTCCACATTTTGCAAATAAGTACGTACAATAAAAATTACTCTGATACATCAGCTAGCCGATACATAAACTGTTTGCTTGCGCATTTCTTTAAACTGCAAGCAGTGCATTTCTCATAAGATACTTTTTTATATATACATTTTTTTGTTTCCCTATTTTTCATACTTTTATATGTAAGTTTTCATCTTTTATAATAATAATAAAAATTTAATTTTTAATATAATTTCTGAAACATCGTGTGTATTGGGTGAGTCCAAAGAAATATTGTAAAAGCAACATCAGTGCCTTAATAACCAGCAGATACTTGAACTGCTTGATGGCACAGTTGCATAGACAGCAAGCAGTGCATCTTCCTTGCACTTCTAATAAGATACAATAAAATTGTATCATTTCTGTGCTTATTACTCAAAAATCAAACTTAATTCGCTTTTAAACTTTTTTTAAATATTTCAAATTTATCGAACAGATTGCAAATACATAAATTACAATTTTATCTTATCAGTATAAGAAATCAAAATTTGTAGCAGGTGCTGTCGCTTCAAAAAAGCCATGAGTCACTATGAGCACAATCATACATAGAAATTTATGTTTGAGAGTTTATTTGAATATCCATAGGTCATTAAGGGTATTTCGCTAGTCGGCAATCACACACGTGCAGAAATATAGTGACTCCAGTTTGTTTCTGTGAAATCTATTCTCTCAGTTTTAAAAAATAATTAACTTAACAAGAGACTTTTTTCGAAATCCACCGGATCAAATTGCTTTATTATAAATATAACTAGCATAACAATTATAGTCCAAAAATCTACATTTAAATTGAAAAATTATTTTTAATGTATATTTCTATTTCTAATTCTGTTTCTTGTATTTGGTAGAGAAATTTACTGAGCAAATTATAAAGTTAAGAAAAAAGTTTACAGTGTAACTAAAAAGTTCAAGACCTCCCAAAAAAGGAAATAGTTACCAAAAAATTTTTTTTTGTAGAAATGTCAAAAATTTAAAAGTAACAAATCGATTTATTACATCAAAATCGGTCCAAAAAAAACTTTATTAGTCGTGCGAACATGTGTGTAAAACATAGTTTCGAGAAAAACGCTTCAAAACTTTTGACTTCCATTGCATTAAAATTGCTCCACAAAAATGGCAGTATCTCCTAAAATATTTTGAAATGTGATAAGTCCGGTTTGTAAACATATTTTTGAAGCAAATATTGAAAAAAAAAAATCGAAAAAAATAATTCGTCTGACCTAGAGGACCCCCTTGACTATTGTCTTTTAAAACCTGAAAAATCTTGGCTAAAAAGGAGCCATTAGTAAATCAGATTGCTGCCTTCGGAAGAATTCGTCGACATTTAACCATTTTTAGCGATTTCAACCAATTTTTCGCCTTTGAAATTGTCCAACACATGAAAAACAATTGTTTGAATATCATTTAAATAGATTTGGTTTAAAAATTTGTTTTGTTTTTGGAGGAGATATCTTAACCCAACTCAAAGATTGTAAATTTAGTTTTAGTAACAATCACTTGAAAATTTAATACACTTTTTGGTAAGGGTATCAAATCTTCGACGTGAGTAAGTTAACTTTAATTCTCTCTTGTTTCTGTTTTGTTTTGTGTGTTGTTTGTCAACTTGTTTGCGTCTCTTTTTCGCTTGGCTACAAACTGATTACGCATACGGTTTATTTTCTGCAACGATTACTCACCGCTCCAAAATATTTGAGCTCTTTGGTCTTGATGCGTCTGTGCTGCGATGCGGGCGTTGTGGCTCCAGTTGTCGTCAAGGTGGCAGCACCGCAGTGGCCACCAATGGGTCCGGTGGCGCCACCGTTCGCTGCCGCTGCAATTGTGCTGCTCTCGTACGCTGCCGCGGCAACTGCAGCGGCGGCAAGGCCATTGAGACCGTTATGCGTTGCGGCCGCCGCCGCCGCAGCAGCAGCTGATGCTGAGGCGTTGCCACTGGCAGGGTTGCCACCTGTGGTTAAGCCACTGAGACTGCCACCGCCCGCCTCCATGAAATCGAAACGCTTGAAGGCATACCATTTGGACGGATTGGGCTGAATGCCCTGATAGATTTTCACAAACATTTTGTGCTTCTCGCGTCGATATTGGGTGAGCAGGACATTCATTTTGCGCTCCACCTCCGCCTTGGAGCAACCAAAGCGATCCGCAATTTCCGACCACGCCCGAAAGCGACACAATTTATCCTTATACTTGGGATCGGCACGATTCCATAGCTCCGTATGGCAGCGATACTGTTCGATAAGCTCCAGTGCATCGTCATTGGTCCATTCCATGTTTTTGGGTGAACTGCCGCCAACTCCCACTCCCACTCCCACTTCACCACCTCCTGACCCGCTTATACCCACTGTGCCGGAGGTATAACTGGGAGGCAGTGGAATAATGTGTTGTTGTTGTTGTTGATTAAGTTGATGATGATGATGATGATGATGTTGTTGCTCCTGTTGATATTGATGATTAACTGCTGCTGCTGCTGCGGATGCGGCGGCTACAACGTTCTCTGGATTGTAGTTCATTTGCCAACCTCTTTGCTCTCTTCGTTTTCTCCTTCGTCTTCCTTTTTGCGCTAACTCGTTGTGTGTGCTGTAACGCTGAGCTTTTGTCTGGCAGTCAAGAGAGTGTTTCTCCTAGTCACTCTTTTCTTCTGTCTCTTCTCTTTGTTGGGTGATTTGGTTTCAAGGAATGTTGTCATGCGAAATGCACTCAATCAGCATCTTTTGATTTGATCCTTGGTAGTTTATTAAGCACTCGTCTCCTTAACACTGCAAACAAGACAAATGGGAACAAATTTTAGTTATATATATTTTTTAATTTTTTTTTAATTTTGTATCTTAAACTAAAGCTCAACTCTCTCTCTCTCTTTCTCTTCTCAACACTCCTTCCATAACTTCAAAATAAAAATTTTTAAACCTCAGCCGAAAGTTTTCAAATAACTTAAAGCTGTTTAACAATAGTTTTTTTTTGGAATAATATAATACATTTTCCAACCTTAAAATATACAAACAAAATGGTATTACGGTGGTTTTTTTTATTTATTTAAAATGACCAAAAAGGTGGGAAATACGGTCGTCTGAGTGTTTAGCGATTAGCACATCTTAAACTTTGTTTCCTTTTTCTTTTTATTTAAGATAAAACCCATATTGATAGGATATTTTATATGTATATGTATATTAATAATTAAAAGTAAAATTGTGTATACAAAGTGTACAATTTTTATTTAACGAGACTATATATAATTATTTTTTTAACCGGATTAATATGGTCATATTTTCCACTTCATTTTTTGTATTTGGATATTTTTATTTATTGTGCAAAACGGAAAAAAACTGAACTTTCAGCAAGCTTCGAAACCAGAAATCCTGTTATCTTAAAAAAGATTTCAAAGTCCTCCCAAAGAACTGAATTTTCCAGAAAATATCATTATTATTTACCGATTTGAACGGGAGCTGTATTATTTTTATAATGAAAAAATTACGTGATTAGCCCAGATAAGTGATAAAATTCCCTAATTTCTATTCAATTTGAAAAAAAAATTATTTATATAAAATTCCCGTTAAATTAATTTTTTTTAAATGAATTTGGCGTCAATTAGCTATTTAAACTTTGATGCTTGTTATTTCCCAAAACTTGGGATTTCATTTGCCATATATTTAAAAAAAATATATTCTGGGAATTTAAATGTCTATTGTAACAGTATAAAAAGTCGAATTCACGAAATTAAAGTTTTTCCCGAAGGTTCTTTTCTAAGTTTAAAGAATACATTTTTCTAAAAATTTTACAAAAAGTACATACAGTTGAACTTCCATAACTCGAATTTCTCTCTAACTCGAGCTAAATGAGTGGCAGTTAAATTAATAAACTTAATAAAAAGAACTCTATAAGTCGAATATCTCCATAACTCGAACCTTTTCTTTGGATAGTGGTGATTCGAGTTGGAAAAGTTCCGCTCTATATAATCCCGACGGTTCTTTTAAGAATTATAAGAAAACATTTGAAACTTCGAAATTTAACTTGAAAATTTATTTCTTTAATATTGTAAACTCTATATGATTAGAGTCAAAATACTGTAATCAGGTAGTAGTCGGATTTGTTTGAATTTTAGTATTTCGCGAACGTTCTTTTAAAAAATAATTCGATTTTTTAAAGTAAATTTTTTTAAATTTACATTTTTCATTGTTTTTGTTGTTGCCACACACATTTAAGATAGAAAACAGGAAATACATAAATGTATGTAAAAGTAGTGTATAATAAATGCAAGTCTAATGGAATCAGAGACTACAAGGCGCTATTATCACCGACTTGCCGGAAAAGTGCGCCACTGTAAATGACAAGGCGCTTTTCCTTGGCATGAATTAACCACATTAGTCGTACGACATTTTGAATATTGCAATTTTCGCTCAAGCTTTGCAACAGGCGCTGAGAAAAATGCTCTGAATACGAAAACGACGAAAAAAATGTCACAAGTCACAAAAGCAGAAAAATGCTAAAAACATCGATAACAGCAGCCATTCACAATAGACGGAAGCTATTTCGCACTCACTCACACACACACACGCACAGATACCAATTTACAAATACATGCGCGCACACTCACAGACACAGACAGAGACACAGACACAGTGAGGAGAGCCAGGGACACGTGCGCATTCATTCGCACAAACTGCGCGGCGAGCTTTAGGCATGCATGTATGTATGTATATACGTATTTATATGTACATCTCGCTTTTACATCAATCTTTGTCGCCTGATTTGCTTCCTGGTCAAGTGTAAAGACAACTGTCTTTACATTTACATTTGGCACATATTGCAATTAATAAACTTTTTGTATTTAGTTGGCTTTGTTTAGAAAAGTTTTGCGCAGAAAGCAAATGTTGCTGCGCAATCAGCTGGATGAATCACAACGGTAAACAAATACACACACACAGACACGACAAACTCACACACACACACACACACACACACACGCACTTGACAAAACAGAGACAGATACAAGATTCGTATTAAAAGCCTGATTTCTATTTTGTTTTTGTTATTGTTATTTCTTTTTTGAGTTTTCTTTATGCGTGTTTGATTTAGTTGATGTTTAGTTGAATTATTTGACTTTTAAGTGCAGACACATGTGTGTAAAATGTCTTCTTCTTCTTTATGTTTTTCTATTTTTAGTTTGTGTTTCTTTTCACATTAGACTTTTTTACGCATTTTTTCTAACTAGAAATTTCATTTGTTCAGCAAATATGTTTGCATAATACATAAATTGTTTATAAACTTGTGTGAAATTATTGTTGTTGTTGTTTGTTGGGTTTCCATTCGTTGCGTTAAAGTAGCACAGTTTTATGGGATATTTACTGGGAATTTTGCGGTCACTTTTTTTTTAATAAATTTCATTATTGTTGCTTGGTTTTTCCACAAAATTCATTTGCATCTGATATTGTTGTTGATGTCTCAATATTATTTCTTGTTAAAAACAATATGCTGGGCTTTTTTTTTTTTAGATCAGAAACTTGTTTGTCACTGTGATATAGTTTATTTTGTATTTATTTAATTGTTGTATTTTTTAATTCAACTTTTATTTGAATTATGTATTTCAAGATACAGATACAATTGAAGAAGCTTTTTTTTGTCAGCCTTCCACTTTAGTTATTTTCGAAATTAGCTAAAAACAAATTAAACAACGCAAAAAGTAAACATAAAAATAAGATCGAAAACTTAAAAATACATTTCAAGGCGCGTAAAAAAGCAAATATCACACACAAACACACGCACAAGAGAGAGACAGAGGGCGAGAATCAAATAAAATAATATTTAAATTGTTTTTAAAGAAGAAATCACTTCAAGCATATTTTATTGCTGGCTCATACTTTTTTATTAAATTCAACACCTTTTAATTCACATTTCTTGCATTTTGGCAACACACAACGCGAATTCCATTTTCGAAATATGTTGTTTTATTATAATTAAAACCGTTTCGTTTCTCCTTGTACATATTTGCATTTGTATTTGTTTTTCCGTTATTTGTTTAGCAAACACAATAACAGCAACAACAACAACAGCAGGCTGCTGTTTATCGCATCTTGACTCCCTCACACACACACACACACACACAAATACACTCACTTGCTTTTTGCCCAGAAGCACCGTCTACGATATTATATTATTACTTTCTTCTGCGCGCCCAAAATATTTCGTACGCGTTTTCTGATACCGACCGACGACCGCTCTCGAACAACGACTGCTAACGTCTGAACCGTCTGAACTGTGCGTCGCTTTTTCCCGACAAACACTGACAAACCTATTGAAATCGATTTGTAACGAACCCACAACTGAGACAGTGACTGAGACGGAGACGTAGACAGAGACAGAGACTGCGACGCTTCGCTGGCCGGGCTGCGTATTGAAATGAAATTTCTCGTTGGACGTTTGAATGAAATGAGCACAACGCACCAAGGCATACAGACAAACACACACACGCACACATACACTCATACGTATACGTATATACGAGAACAGGCAGCGCTGCTGCGGCGCGCCGTTGACGTCAGCATCGGCAGAGCAGCCACGTTCGGTAAACAGTTGTTTCGTGGAAAAACAAGCCGAACATCATAATGAAGTTGCTGTTGTGAAATTGTACGGTGCTTTGTCATGCTTAAAAAACAACAAAAACAACAGCGGACGATCTGAGTACGCGCCAAAACACAAAATCGAGGGCAGCTACAAATGATTCTGGAATAAATAGAGTAGAGATTTTTAAAATTTTTTTTCTTTCAGTCACTCTTAGAATTGTTTCAAGTTGTTTTTGCATCAAAATATTTTTTTTTTTTAAATCGAGGATAAAAGTTGAAAATGAAGACGTTCACAAACATTTGAATTTTTCAATGTTTACTTAATGGCTGATGGAAATTTTTAATCATTCAAACGGAACAAATATTTATTTCTGTTTACTATAATGATTTGACTTACAATAGCTGTTAGAGTAAAAAAGGTTTTACGCGCAGTTTTTCTGGCTAGTATATGAAAATGTTAAACCACGAACGTTCTTTTAAGAATTGTTAAAAAACATTTTATATTTCGAAATTTAACTTGAAAACGCTAAACATTTTTCAGAGTTACCAAATTTAGGATCAAGTAGATTTTTTTCTTTAATATAGTAAACTCTATCAAGTATGATTAGAGTCAAAATGCTATAATCAATCAGCAGTTTGATCTGATTTTTTTAATTTTATTTGTTAAATTTTTAAAATTAAAATTATTTTTGTTTACATACATAAAATTCAATATTACGTAAGTAAATGTTTAAAGTATTATTATTTTTTTTATCACATTGTAATTATTATTATTATTTAATTATTTAAAGTTTATTTCAATATGCATCTCCAGTCAAGGTCATATTCAACTACTTATTTAACAGCCCTCGCACGAAGGCTAGTTGCTTCTCACCAACACATGCGCAGCGAGTCAAACAAACAAATAAAATGTGAAGCAGAAATGGCAAAAAATTAAACAAACAAGTAGACAGGAGCGGTTCAGGTTTGAATTTAGTTGCTACGACAGCGGACGGCGGATGGCGGGCGAGGTCGAGTTGAACGAACGAGGGCATAAGAATAACACACTCCAAAATAACAAAAAATAAAAAGAAACCTGCGCGCCAAAATAAAAAACAAAATAATACAAAATACAAAAATTTCTACTACGTCGTAGTAACATTTAGAAAGGTTTTTGTAGAATTTCGCCTCAATATGCCATTTGCTTAGTTATTTGTTTTTGTTTAGTTTTGTTTGCTCGTTAACTGAGTACTAGGGTGGCAAACGGGACCGGGGGTGGCTTGTGGGGAGAAGGGAGCGGGGAGCGGGGGCGGGGGGCTGTGCCAGGCAGGTGCTTGGCTACGAATGTATGTATGCTATCTCACCATTTCACTGCTCTTTCGCACTCACATTCACACTCATGCATCCGTCCCGTTTGCCGCAGCCCCCATTGCTTGTTTGTTTGTTTTGCGTGCCGTGTTTTATTGTTTATGGCATTGTTGTTGTTGTTGTTGTTGCTTGGTGCGTAGTTTTTACGTTCGTCATCGTTGGTTTGGTATTTCCGTCTTCAGCTCATGATGGAATAACATAAGGTGGTTTGGAAAATGTCCTTGATTTGAAATGGAGGAGAAATTTTCTTCAGCTAAGGCTGACGCTGACTGCGTTGATACAAATAATACATATGTACACAGAAACGTATACATATGTATGTGTGCATGCATTGTGTGTGTGTATGTACATGTGTTTGTAGTTCGCCTTGAGCGCCGTCGTCATAGACTTCTGCAGTCGTTCAATTCTCTGCTATGCTAACAAAAATGCATTTGTATCATGTATGTTCATACGTACAGTTAGTCAAGGCATTGTTTTAACAAAATTAATTTAAGTATTAAGCAAAAAAATTCTTCATTTTTGTTTTATGTATATTTTTGTTAAAGATTTAAATAATAGATTTAAAAAAACACAACAATTTGAAATTTTGTCAAAATAATTACTTGACAAACTTTATTTAGTTGTTGTGCTTCATTCTTATTTGCCTTCATTTCTGTCACAGCAGCTGTTTTGTTTTTGTTGTCAAAGTGCATTGCGTTTTCGCTCTGTGCGTGGGAGGCGTAGAAATAACTGTTACAGTTGTTGTTGTTGTTGTTCTTTATGCTGATTCTCTCGTGCGCAAACTCTCACGTGTGTCTAGCCAAGCAACCGATGTTGTTTGCTCTCTGTTATTTGTGCTCGCTTTTATTATAAATTCTGTATGTGTGTATATGCTGAGAATCTTGTTTTGTCTTATGCACTTTGGAACAAAGTTTGTGAATAATCTAGTTTCCATCTCAACTATTTTAAATACAAATTCTCGTTTTACCTATTACTTATTTATGTATGTTTGTATGTGTAAACAGTTATTCAAGTATGTAGCTGCTTTGACAAATTAAATAAAATTCCATATTTAAAAAAAACCGTTTATAATTTCCATCTTATTTTAATATGGTGGCTTATAATTCTCAGAAAAAATTATTATTTTTTATTTTATTTTAATGATAAAATATTTACTTAACATAGTGTATGTACATACACATCACTGCGGACGACAGTCCGCGCTAGTGACGAAAGCAGCGCGAAGGCGACTAGCAATATATACAGGAAGAATGGAAAATTTGCGATGACTGTCCGATCAGGTCGAGTTATATACCGATCGAAAGGTATCAGTTCAACTAACAAATGTACATCCTAAGACTTTTGGAAACTGACCTGGTTCGTGAGATAAACAAGTGTTAGTGGGAGGTGCAAAATATTGGAGCCTTTTGACATTTTTTAATTTTTTACTATTCGAATCAAAAATACTAAAACCACGCTGCAACCAAACGATAAGTCGTTGAAAAGGTATTTCAAAGGTGACGAATAATATTAAGTTTTACATACTATCAATTATTTTAAAATAAAATTTTTGCGGGGAAAAAAAATTTTTGGGTAAAAGGTGGGGAATTATATTTTTAAATAATTAATATGTAAAACTTTATATTATTTGTCACAAAATTCGATATCAGAAATTTTGGGGTCACGAAAATGTTTTCGTCACTAGACTCTTACCTCGTAAAGAGGTTTTTTTAATAATATTATTTAATATAGCAAAATAATTACAGTGCAATGTTCCACTTGTTCCAATCTCTTTGACACACTGTGCGCAATACAAAATGCTAATTAGTACAAATCCGTTTGCTTTTGAACTCTTCTTTGAGAATAATCAAATAAAATTTGCCTTTGGTATAGTGTGAGTGTGTGGGTGGTCAGTAGGGTAACTCATAATGTTTGAAAGCAAGGGACGAAGCTCTGCCTCTGCCGACTACGACGCCGCAAGCAAACACTTGTTTGCACAGGAGCCCAAACACGAAGAGTGGCCGAATGAGAGAGCATGAGATGTTTGTATGTTCATTGTACATATTTATGTACGTGTGTATGTGTGAGTGAGAGTCGGTGAGAGCATTTACAACTAGGAAGCTTCGTCAAAGCAGCGCAGTCGCCGCTTGTTTACAATGTTTGTGCGTGGGCCGCCGGCGAACAGAGAACAGAAGCTAACAACAACAACGACATGTATAGAAATTAAGATGTGCGGGGGGCCGTCAACGAGACCTGACCCGAGCAACAACCAAGCCGAGCCGAGTCGACCCGAGTCAAACCGCCCACACAGACAGACAGACGTTAGCAGCGACGCGTCTCGACGTCGACGTCGACGTAAGCGCAACTGAAGGTCATTATGCCGACGTCGTCGTCGCTGCTTCGCTTGAGCTTTCTGCGCTGCTTGCTATTTTTTTTATTGTTGGACTTCGGCTGTGGAATTGTGTAAACATCAGTGGCAGCGACGACGACGGCGACGGCAATGACAGCAACAAAAACAAAGGCAACGCTGGCATTCCGAGTAAACAAAGTTTTTTTTTTTTTGCGCCAGCCCCTAGCAGAGACAATGCAAGAAAGTTGAATCGTCCAAAAGGTGGGCGAAGGAGGTGAAATGCGGTGAAACGCGTCGCAGAAGCAGGACAGAGGAAGAAGACAAAGGCAACGGTAGGCAAGCGACAGACGAAAGCGGAGCTAATGAAGATGAGCCTGATGTGTTGTTTCGTTGTTATTGTTGTTTACTTTTGGCCGATGGTAGCTTTTGTTGCTCAGCTACAAAAATATGCACAAACAGCAACAGCAACTGTAACAACAACAACAACAACAACAGCAACTGGAACAACAACAACAGTAACAGTAACGCGAAAAAATATATGTACATATGTATGTAAGCAAGGCAGTGAATACGTAAATAGAAGCAATGAACTTAATTATTTGTTGCTGTTGTAGTCAAGCTGTGTGAAAGGGAAAAGGTGAGCACAATAATTACAGCGAATGTTTGTATGTATGAATGTGTGTATGTGTGTGCACAATTTTTAATTTACAAGAACATTTAAAAGCCCGATAACTTGACAAATTTGTCGATATTTTTCGATTAACGATTTGTTTTTATTGGAATCAAAATTATGTCCATTCCAATTACTTTCACGATTTTTAATTTTTAATTAATTTATTTTTTTTTCATTTATTTAGCCTGTCTATGATCATTTCCACAGAAATGTCAACCGAGGCAAAAAACGGTTAAAAACTCACATCTTGTCAAATATTCTTTCAAAAATATATCCAAGTTATTTATTTAAGCAATATAGGCTAGAAGAAATTCAATAGGAGAAACATATAGATTCTACATTGGAATAAATTAACTTTTTCCTTCATTTTTGCTCATTTTCTTAACAAATTGATTTTCAAAATGGACAGCTTATATTCTAATGATTGCACTAAGTAAGATAAAAAGATTGTAATATGAATCATTTTAATACAGAGAAATATATTTAAAGTTTAATTTACAACAAGTTTTTCAAGCTGTTTTTGATATATCGATTTAAATTTGATGAACAAATTGTTGTCACAAACTAGATGGAAATGTTGTCACTAAAATGCTAAAAAAAATAGCAGTAATATATAAAAAAAATTCATCATTTTATTATGGTTTTAGAGTATTTTCTTCCAAATTATTACCTACATTTCGCAGACTTACGCATTTTTCAAGATGTAGTCAAAAATTACTTAATTTTTTTGTCGGTAAAAATAGTGTTGGTAAAATGCATTGAACACGTAAAAAAACATTTTTTTAAAATGTTATTTGTTACCATTTTATTTTTTTCATTTAAAGCCGTACGAATGTCGCGTTCTCGATCCTGAAAATACCCATATACAATATTATATTTGCAATTTATTTGATTTTTATCTAATAAGATATGCGTATAAATTTCAAATATGAACTTATTCCTTATCTGAATATATTTCAAATTCATCTGATTTGAGACAACCCACAAAAGAATTGTAAATAAAGAAATTAAGAAGAATGTATTAACATAAAATTCCATCAAATGATGACATAGAAATGGAGATGAAATTTTTTTAACTGATTCTTAAAAACTGTGCAAAGAAAAAATTCTTTGAAATAATTATTTCAAGTTCAACATGCTAATTTCAAAGTGGGCTAAAGTGGGTGGTGGGGCTGTTAGTTGGCCAACACCGATTCATACACATACATAGATACTGTGGGTGATTCAAGGCTCTGACGAGCGACAACCCTGAGATGCAGCTGGTGGCAAGAAGCGTTGCACAAACAACAACAAAAACAGCAAGCATAAGGTTAAAGCGTTAAATCAACTTTTCCACCCACTTGGAGTTCACGTGTTTCTTGTTTACTCGGCCAATGCAAAAAAATGCTTAATTAATTAATTTTTTGGCATAGCTGGCAATTTGTGAGTGTGTGTGTGTGTGTGTGTGTGTAGATACATTTGTATCTTCATATATGCATGTATGTCATTGTTATTGTTAACAGCTGTACTTTTGTGAATTTACAGCGGTAATGAAAGCAAAACAACTTTCCTACAAAACCAACAACAACAACAGCAACATATTTGTGCTGAATGCACACAAAAAGCGAATGACTCTGGGGAAAGGGGGGTGCTGTGTGGGGGGTGGGAATGGGTAAGTTCTCGTTGTTGGCCGATAAAAGCGAAAGAAAGAGCTGAAAAAAAGAAATGAAATAAATTGGTTAGTAAATAAATGCTACAAGCGTATTTTCGTCAAAACAATGTCAACATGGACAGCAGCAGTTCAACATAAAACAAATAAACAGCAACAAGAATAATAATGCAACTTGTTCTAGCTAAATATACAATGCAATGCATAAAAAAAAAGCAGAAAAAAATACAACACTCGAAATACATTTTATCATAATTACGTTGCACATAGTTTCTGTACGTGCGTGTGTGTATCTGTGTATCTGTGTGTGTGTGTGTATCTGTGTCTGTTTTGGCCTCAGCGAAAATTGACAATGTGCAAATACAAATGCAAAAAGCGTTGCATAAAACCAGGCGCAAGGTTGGCCACAGTTCACACTCCTCCAGACGGTCAACAACAAGGCATGTTACACACAGACATGTATGTAGTTTCCTAGCAGATACCCTGTAAAATAATTTAATATTCAATTTCACAAGATAATGTAATAATTTAATATATGTTAGCTCATTTAAATCATTATTCAAAGTGATTTTTATTAAAATTAAATTTTTTTAACCAATCACAATTTAGTTTCAAATAAACAATTTTGAGGACAATAAAATAAGTCTATATGCAAAATAATTGTAATTGTCAACAAGCCAAATTAAAGTTCATATAGCAAATTCTTGCAATAAATACATATTTTATAAGTTTTAAATGGCTTACGATGATTTCATTGATGATTTGAAATCAGAAATTGATCAAATTTGTCGTCTTAAATGGAAATAGATTAATGACACTGTTTGATTTTGGTCAGAGGTACTTGCCTATAAAGACGCAGGGAATAATAATTAATATTAAAAAAAAAAAAAATTGCGCAGCAAAATCCACTTAAAAACTTTAAATGCAATATTAAGCTAAAGGTTTTTTTTAATTATATACATTTTTTTTTTAATTTTATACCAAAAATATGTTATTCCTTTTCAAATAAGATAAATATTTAAGTGAGAAAGAAAATGATTTAATGGTTGATTTGCTAACTAATTTCATTTTAAAAACAAAGCTAATAAATTTGTATGTCTTCTTGCATTATATAGTTTTAATTAGTAATTTTATAGTTATTATATAGAATTATTATAGTTATAATTAGGAAACTTTAATTATTATAATGCAGAGATAGTAATAATGATAATGGTTAAAATCATGTGTGTTCATTATCAGTTGGTCCTGGCATGAGGATTTAAAACTGCTTTATAGTCCTAATGTCACTCGGGTTGGATAGGAGCGTAAAGGAAGCTAAACAAATTATTGTTTTGGTTTTAAGCAAAACAAAATGCGAATGACCAGGCCAACAGCACAGCCCCCACTGAATCAAGTGAATCAAGGGTGATTGAAGGAAATGGGGATTGGCAAAAAAAGGGGGGGGGGCGTGGTTGGGAAATGTGTCCAAAGGCAAGTACAGCAAAAATAGAAACGTTGTTGTTGTTATCGTTGTTGCATTGAATGAAATACAATAAAATTTTAAAACAAACAAATGCAAACACACACAGACAAACACAAACACATACACACACAGATACAGCTGCAGATGCAGAGACACAAAAGAAGGAGAATTACGAATGCGACTAATGAGCACCAAAACAACAACAACAACAACAGCAACAACAACATCGAGTAGAAGAGCAAAGCAGCAGGCAGCGATGTTAACGTCAACGTCGACGTCGTTGCCGCCAAAGCTTTGAAATAAACAAATAGAGCTAACAACAACAACAACAACAGCAACAACAACAACTGGAAGAGCAACAAGGACAGCTGTGTTGTAGTAGTAAAACGCTTATTTACGCATACAGTTGCAAGGGAGCAGAGCAAACTGAGAAGCAGCGGGCAAATCAACAGTTATACACTGAGAAAAATATAAAATAAAAAACATATGTAAATTTTAAAGATATGATAGAGAAATGTAAGATATAAAAAGGGAAAACAATTTTTTTTTTTAAATTTTATATATATTTTATATTTTATTTTATTTTATATATATATTTTATTTTTATATTATATATTCCTAGTCCCCGGCACGCCGAAGATTTAATGCTCATGCAATTTATATACTTATCCTTAAAGATCGACCTATCGTGTTTGTGGCAGATACATACATATAAGATATGATAAAATTAAATTTTAAAATTTTTAAAATATATTTAAATTTTAAAAATTTTTTAATAGTAAAAATAATGAACAAAATTAATTAAGTGCCCATTAATTTTATTCTATTTATAGAAGTGCTCTTAAAATACCTTGGATACAATTTTTAATATCTTCACTATTTATGGCCCAATCTTAATGAAATTTGGTTCTGTAGATTCAAAATATGAAATAGAAATACTATTTCAGGGAAAGAACAACGTTTGTACTTAACAATGTGCAACTGCAGGATCAGATTTATTTTTTATACATATACATATAAATGCTACAATTAATTATTACACCAAAGTAAAAATGGTAATAAATTCCTATAATCGCGTAGTGAGTTACATGAACTTTTCGCTCTGTGCGAAGCGACAGAGAAAGACAATAAATGATGACAGGCCCCCGCAGAAGAGGACGAATTTGGGAGAGGCTTTGTTTGTAGAGCGCAGAGAGCAGCACACACACAAACACATGGACCGACAAATACACGTATACAGCATGTACGAGAAATGTAACTGTGTTTGTGTGTGTGTGTGTGTGTTTGGCCTGAAGAGCTTCAACTAAAATTATATCCCCCCCGTCCACCATCAGTGACTACAACCAATACTGGGTGCATTTTCTATTTCGTTTTGTTGGCCCGAAAAGTTTGTTGAGAACATTAGCAAATGTTTGTTTTAGCAAACGGAATATGCTTCGTTTGCTTCATCATCATCGTCATTATTATCATCATCATTATCATCGTCATCATGATTATCATTGCATTGCCTTGTTTTGTAGCATTTCATTTGCTGGTTTGTTTGCCTCTCTCTCTCTGTGTGTGTGTGTGTGTGTGTTTGTGTGTGGGTGTCTTGCTTTGGCTTCTTTCATTCTTTCATGCCCACTGCCCTTTTCGCTCAGCTCATTGTTGTTGCTCCTTGTTTGCCATCGTCGTCGTCGTTGTTGTTGTTGACGTCTGCCTGCTACTTTTGCGTAGTTTTGTTTATTTTATTTGTTTTGCTTTGTTTTTTTTGTTGTTTATTTTTGTTTGATTTACGTTTGGCAGTACCGTTGCCAGTTACCCACCTACCCTCCTACCCACCTACCGCCCAAACCCCACCCCGCCCCCTTTCACAACCATATTCTTCGTTTTGTTTTACTTGTGCTGCTTCTTCCTGCTTAGTCTTCTGGTTTGGTTCGTTTCCCTGGTGGGTAGCTTGCTTGGGGTTTGACTGGGTTTGCGGCCTTTCTTCTTCTTCTTCTTCTACTTAATTTTGTATTATTTTTTGTTTTGTTTTGTTTTGTGTTTTTTTTTTCTTTACATTTCTTTTATTTTTTGTACTGTAGGTACTGTATTGACTTAAAGTTTGTTGTACTTCTTTGTCTTTCGGTTCGCGTTGTTGTTGTTGTTTGTTTTCTTATTCTTATTGCCTGACGGAAATGCCTTGAAACATTTCTATGTTTGTCTCGCTGTTCGTTCTCAGAGGTCAGATCGGACTTTACCGTTCACCTATATATCAACAATATACTCTGGTTTATTTATTTATATATTTTTGTATGTATTGACTTTTCATTTAAATTTTAAATGAATTAACATCATGCTATTTGAAAATATTGTTTGTATATGTGGAATATACTTGGATCTGGTCCTTTTCAGAACTACACCAATCGAATTTCTTAACGGTCGAAAAATAATTTTTTTTTGTAGTAAACTTATTTAGTTTTTTATATAATAGTTTATACTGCTCAAAAAATAATATTTTGTATGAAATGATGGGCAGCTTTTGTAGATACAGTTAAGCTTCCATATCTCGAACTTCTAAAAGCCGAATTTTCTTTCACTCTAACTTAATCGAGTGCCAATACCAAATACTAAACTTAAAAAAAAGAATTTTATAACTCAAAGTCAAAGAAAATGATGATTCGTATTACGGAAGTTCGACTGTATCTCTATTAAGCTTACCTAATTCCAATAATATTATATCATACGTACTTTAACCAAGTTAAATTGAAATTATATCACTATAACATATCGTTATAAGTATTTGGATTTCAATCTAGTATTTGTTCAAATTTAGTCAGTTTCTTTACAAAATGTATTTTTTCGAAAATTAAATAAAGCAAAATAATAAAGAAATAAATATAATTTTAATTTAACAAGCATGGCAACTACGGGGAAATCCAAGGAATGGTCACGGGCCATCATGTGTAAGCCGAAGGATAGTTTAACAACTGAGGCGGGTTTAAGGGCACAGCGCAATGTATTGGTACCCACTATCGAGAAGGAAGTAAGAATACTGTAAAACTAGCAATACATATAAATACCAATCTAGCTATAACTATAATTACACCAGAATCGACAGCGCGACAATCGCAAATTTTTAAATAAAAAAGGCGAAAATTAACATATTAAAAAATTTTACGTATAAATGCATTTTATCGACACTATTTTTTATTAAAAAAGACAAGCTTTGAGGACTTGCCGTTTTCGAATTATTTATAGAAAACTATGCATCGCGAACGCGACGAAAACGAAAGTAATTTTTAACAACATCTTGAAAAATGCGAAAATCTGCAAAATTTGGCAAATAATTTGAAACAAAATATGCTGAAGCCATAATAAAAAAATTTAGTTTTCCATCAATAAGAATTTTTTTGCTATATTAGATTTATTTGATTAATTTTACAAGTTTTATTAGTGATTTGTAACGCTACATCGCGAAAGTGACAAGAATTTGTTCATTAAATTTGACTAGATATATTGAAAACAGCTTGAATAACGTGCCTTAAATTAAACATTTAATATAATTCTATATATTAAAATGGTAAATGTTACAATCATACTATGTCTATATTGCAATATATCTATATATCGATATTTATCTGTATCTACAGTGCCAACCAATGTCCATGGCAATGATCCTTGGAGGCGAATACGCAAGGATGTGGCTGAAGGATCGCGACGAATTTCAAGCGAAATCCGAAAATATCCGCAAGGCAAAAGTGATTAAGAATGACTTTGAATGGTGGCTGAAGCTTCGCAAAACCAACAAATGTTTCTGCTCCATCTGATTGACGAAACTTTCAATTGCTCCCCCTTTCCATGGAGAAAGCATGTTCATATAGAAATGAAAACTTCATTTTGCTAGCAACCAAAAAGCTTTTGGGCTTTTAACGAGTTTAGCGAAGACACACACCGTAAGCTTTTGGTCATTGTAAGTTCTTTTTATAGCTGTCTGGCTGGAAAATAAATGGTTTACCTCTATGGCACTTGATAAATGCGCAGTTTGTTCAATAAACAAAATTACAAAGAAATTTGTTTATGCAAATTAAAAGTTCAGCAAACTAATTAATAAACACAAGGTTAATTATCAACAAATTATTTAGTGTGGTTGTTTCCGTATGGCATTGTATTTGGTGGGGTAGGCTCTAAGCTTTGAGCTTTTGCCTGCCTTCACACAGGTTGTAGTTAGAAAAGCATTCAACATATTTTGACTGCCTTCACGTGCTCTCACTCTCTTGTTCTCATCTTTCATCTTTACGACCGAGACATACACACACACTTGCACTAAACGAGGCTTAGCCACCCACAACGTAAAGAATTTGCATGCAACTTGTCGGTTGCTCTCTCTCTCTCACTCTCTCGTTGCTCCCACGCGCTGCCTCGTTGCGGATTTCACTTCGTGTGCTCGTGTCTGTGTCGGCTCATTGCTCGTTTCGTTCGCTTTGTATGTATTTTGGCTCATTTGCAGTTTTCCATAGTGGCACAGCGTCAATCAAAATCAAACGTTTGCCGCGTTTGGATCGTCGTGTGTGTTGTACGTTTTGGCTTCACCTTCGCTTTCCGTTCGTTTAAAGTTAGCGCGCAAATGCCAACAAGTAAAACTCAACTCAATTTGCAAATTGTTACGCATTTCCAAAAGGAATTTCCACAACAATAACACCAAAAAAAAAAAAGAAAAAACTACCGCAGCAGCAACAACAGCAACAAGTAAAATAACAACAAATTGTTGCTGCTGCCTCGGACAGGTTTATGTATTTTCTTCGTGCTCGTGTTTTGTTCGTGTGCCGTATGTGTTTTCAATTTTCGCGTGTGTGTGTATGTGTGTGTGTTTGTCTGTGTGCGTTTATTTGTGTGCGTGTGTGTGCAAAATAACAACAACATTTTCCACAGCTTTGCTGCAGCAGCTGCTGGTAAGTTGAAGTCAATTTTTTTTTTTCATAGCAACTTTCATTTTCCGCATTTATTTGATGATTTTACAATTGCTTTCAAGTTTACAAAAGATTCTGTTGCATTTTATGAACATTTTAATGCACTCAAGTATCAAAAAATGGCAACAATATGTTAGCTTTACACACACATATGGATATGTAATTGTATGCCTATATACGTGTTTGTGTGTGGGTGTGTGTGTGTGATTTGCCAATAGTTTGCAGCACACAAAGCAAATCGGCAGTAGCAGCAACAACAACAACAACAGCAGCAGCAGCAACAACAATTACAACTACAAACTGGCAAGTGCAGCCAGCAAAAGCAACTCAACCAGTTGACGCAGCAACAATACTAAGTATAATGCCGGCGTCGCTGCGCTGCGCCGCTGCCGGCGCCGCTGCCGCTGCCGCATGGTCAGGGCTTTATAGCGGGCAGCGCAGCAGCGCTTTCTTATTTACCATGCGCTAAGCAAAAACGAAGCCTTTTTCTTATACCCTTGCAGAGAGTATTTTAATTTTGTAGCGAAATACGTCACGCATTAACCCATTAATAGCCACTGTACCCAAGAGGGAACTGAGAAAAAAACTTTAAAATAGCCGTTAATTAAACTAGATTATCTTTTTTTTTGCGACTTAACAACTCTTGGTGTTGTTTTTTTTTTTCAATATTTGAATGCCATGTTTTTTGAGTTCCTTATGTTCCTTTTATTTAAATATAATAACTGGATTTGAAAATTTGTGTTTTACTAATGGACTAAGATCTAAGCACATTTGCTTGATCAGGAATTTGAAATATGAAATGATATTTGTTTGTTGAGATATCTCAACTAATCTAACAGAACTAACTAACCACTATTATCCAAAGAAAAGGGTCGAGTTATGGAAATTATTGATTTATAGAGTTAATTTTCTTAAGTTTATTAATTTTACTGCCACTAATTTAGCTGTAAATTCGAGTTATGTAAGTTCAACTGTATATAGAAAATTTTTTTCTAAAATCTGACCATTATATTATGAGGTTGTCATGGGAACAATCTGTCAAAAATCAGCTTTTAGTTTAAAAAACTTTTTTGTCTTTTGAGATATTTCAACCAATTTCACAAAATATACATTTAGCATTGTTGTTTATATAAAGGAAAAAATTTACTAAAATCGGACTACTATATCATATAGATGCCATAGAAACAATCGTTTTAAAATTAAAATCTATTATTATGATAATTTGTCTTCTTTCTTGAGATATCTCATCGAAATACACAAAATTTGAATACAGGGCATCACATCTTCGGTGTGCCGAGGCTAAGTTTACTTTGTTGTTTTTGCTTTGGACTGTCAACGACATGAGCGTCAAAGTAAACTGCGCTGCTGCTGCTGTTGCACCTCCGTCTGTGTTTATAAATGTGTGTGTGTGTGCGCTTTTTCGTGTCTTTTGGCATTTTCAAATTGCATATTAACCAAAGTGCAGCAGATACATAAACATGTTGTTGTTGTTGTTGTTGTTGCTGCTTATGTTAACTTTGCTGAAGCTTTTCCAAGTTACATTCAAATTTTTCACGCGCTGTTCGATTTAGTGTGCTTTTAATTACATTTCTGATCGAGTTTCACTTAAAAGTTTTCACCTGCTGTGCAAGCTTAGAATTATAATGTTGAAGTTGGCCATATGATGACCAAAGAAGAGTGTATTATTAAATTTTTGTAGTTTTGCATTAGTTGTTGTTGTTGGCGCACATGTTCTTCAGAATTCTTCAAATAATCAATTATTAGTTTTGCCATATGGAATATTTAGTCTAAGCGATTATGAAAAGACAACATATGTTTAGTATGTTTTGAATATAAAATCAAAATTACTTAACTATTAAATCGCACATGTATTTAAATTGTATACAGTGACTGACAGCTTATTCGGTCTACTATATTTTTAACCCAATTTTTATGAAAAAATAAATAATGTCAAAATATTTTGCATATCAAATTTAAGCATTAGTAAGTAAGTGTGTTATTAAAGTTAAAATTAAAATAGAATTTTTTGTTGGGAGACACTGTTTATAAGACTTCTGTACACAGTGCCGTCAAGCTTTTTCTGCTTTTTATTTTCCTGCTTGACAATAGATACTTGTATAATTTGTGTTTACACACATACACACACACACTCGTGTAGTGCTTTGCTGTCACATACGTAATGCAAGCAGTGCATGTTATGCAGTGACTACCCTTCCCCACCCCTCCCCTTTCCCTTCCCCCGCCTTCACCATCACCCTCATTCCCTATGGAAATTGCATTCTTGTATAACTTCGGTGTTTATTATCCGATCGTTATGAAATTTGCAGCGTTTATCTATCACCTCCCCTGCCCCCACCTTCCCCTTCCCCCACCTTCACCATCACCCTCATTCCCTATGGAAATTGCATTCTTGTATAACTTCGGTGTTTATTATCCGATCGTTATGAAATTTGCAGCGTTTATCTATCGAAATTGTTTGCGATTCGTGTTAATTCGATTTGCGTGACCCTCAGTACCTTTTGCATTTACACAAATTTCAAAACAAACTCGTACCCAGAGTAAACAAGTAAAAAGGATATAGTCGAGTCGCCGACTATAAGATACTCCTTAACGGAATTTGTGTATTGATTTTATCGCTTAAGTTGCCGAAAAACTTGAAATTGCCCTAATTATATGAACAAATGTTCAACCTACTCACTGCGGAGAAAACAATATACCCTTATACTGAATGATTAATGAGTATAACTACGGGTGACGTCTTTGTCTGACAAACATATGGTAAAGAACTAAACATACAAGAGAGAACTTTGAGGGTGTTGGACTATAAGACACCTAAAACACATACACATGACTTAAATATACAAATGGCATGTTTTTGAAATATGTACAGAAAGATACATACACTGGCGAACATAATTATTGGCACACCAAGCATTTTCAGATTTGGGGGCTTATTGGCATCAATGGAAAGGATATTTAAATTCCGTTTGTATGACACAAAACTTTCATTAACCCATTAAGGACCCATTTCAAATTTTGAATTTATGCAAAAGTCAATTTTCAAAACATTTTTCCTCGATTTTTTAAAAAAATTTTTGATGCAAAAAAATTCTTCAAACAAATATAATAGTGACTGCAAAAATTTTTTTGCCGTGTATGTCTCCAAAGACTAAACAAGATTATTCATACCGTTTTCGATCGGAAATGCTTTCTTTTGCGGTTAAACATAACATTCCTTTATTTAGAATTTTACGAAAGGCAGTTTGTCAAGTAATTTTTTTTTTTTTTTTTTAATGTGAAGCAAATGCATTTCCTTAAATAATTATGTTGCATATTTAATCACAGACAGCTTTGACACTATGCAGATCCTGGGAAAACAATGAAATTTTCTTTTTTAGAACTGCTCACACATACACAATAGATTGTATGTATGTATGTATGTATACACATAGACTGACGCAAAACACGCGCATCCGTATGTATGTAGATGTGTGCTTGTATACATAAGTATTTATGCCAGAATTGCGAGTGATGGAGGACAACGAAGAGGAGAGCAACCTCACTTTTCGCATTTTGCAGTGTTTGGAGTGAACGATGCCCACGCGCCACGCCGCGACGCGCCAAAGGCAAAGGCAAAGTCACCAACATGGTGTCATTCCAAGACCATCGCCTACTCACCCCTCTAACATCATAACGCCCTAACGATTTACCTCCTTCTAACATTTGTTGCACTCTCCCATTTATAATTTCAACATGCGCTCGTTATTCACCACGTGGTCAAAAATACACATAATTCGCGCTCTCGCATTCGCTAATTCGTTTCGTGCATTCGTGTGAACGTTCGTGTGCTCGTAGTTTCTGCTTCTAACTCGTGTGATGCTCGTGGTCCCGGTGTTTGCTGCTATCGCCACTGTTTACATTGCATTGCCGTGCGTTGCTCTCCGCCTACGCTGCTTTTGCTGCCGACGTCATCGTAAAGGTCACAGGCAGACAGAGAGAGGGAGAGGAAGAGAGAAAGACATTAAGGAGATGGGACAATGGACGCTGACTGACTTGCTTGCTTGCTTCAGCCATATGGTCAATGCACACTGCAAATTGGTACTTGGCCAAAGGCGACGCTTCATTTGGTTTTCAAATTGAAAAGGAAGAGACGCGACAATGTCATTTAAGTTGACCCCTTCCCCCCTTTTGAAAGAGTTGACTTCGCTAATTGAGACATTTGTCAACTTGCACAAAATGAGAACTCATTTCTCAGGAGATACATATTTTGCTTTTACAGAAGAGCTTTGAAAACTTTAGATATTTTGGGCATATCAATCAAATAATTTTCCTCTTTTATATTTAGCAACAAAAGACAAAACAGCAAAACTAAAACAAACGGACAATTTTCGATTGCTTTTGAGCAGGTCAGAATTATTACCAACTTTTGTGTGTACGCATCTGGCTATTTAGTTGGCTGACTTGAACGCTTCGATTTGCGTCTTAACAAGGCTTCAGCGCTTTGGGGCAACAACGATTGTGTTGGCATCAATGTGGTGGTAGATTCATGATCTATTACTCTCGATGCCATCTGCTGTTTTTGTTGAATGTTCTTTTTTGTGATCTCCAACTGCTTTAGCTGTTTTTTCAGCGTTCTCTTTTCGACCTTTGGCTTCGAGTCCAACTTTAAATCGTTGCCATCACTCTGATTGGCAATGGGCTGACTCAATGATTTCATTTCGGACATGAGCGTTTCAAAAGTCATTGCCACTAAAAAGTATCTGCCTATGGATTGAAATTTATATGAAGTTATTGCATTTGTAAATTTTAAGTTGATCTTACCATTGACTTTTTGTAGAAATCCCAAACGATGGCCCATGTCGAGAGTCTGCTTCACGGGCTTCATTAGATCTTCCTGCGGTAATTCCGTATTCTTAGCAATCGCCATCACAATTTCCCGTAGCGTTGCCGGAGTCTTGATCAACTGCAGGGTGTGCATAATGATGGCGCCATTAAAATTCGGCATCTTATAATGATCGTCAATTAAATGGTTCGTTTTTTTTTATAGTCGTTAATAAATATTCTTATATGTCTTATAACTATTAAAAATAAACAGTGTTTTGAATATGAGCACTTCTCTGATTTACTTCTACACATCTAACATTTGAAACAAAGCCTGCGAAGTTCATGAATACATTTCAATTTTGAGTGCACTTAAAAAAATATCACTCTTTATTTACATTGGTTTAAATGGTTGCTCAGGGATTAAATCGGGGTTAACCGATTGAAATTAATAACCCCAAAAACCGAAATTATTCCAACTGAAATAACCGTTAAGAAACCGATTCGAACAATTTGATATTTAATTGTTTACATAGGTGTAATCATCGTTTTATTAAAACTAAATTTAATTTTTACATCTGCCCTAATTAAATTTATAATTTGATCTCATTAAAAAGATCTTAATTTTTTAAATTTTGGAGTATTTGTTTTAAAATTAACATTTCTTTAAGATATTTTAAAATTTCTTTGTAAACAGATACGGGTATTTTGAAACCGAAACATTCAATAACAATTTTGAGTAACCGATAACCGAAATCCTCTAAATGCGAACATAACCGAAACCGTCACAGAAACTCATATTCGTTTCGATTTCCCTGGTTTTGATAATGCCCAAAACGACCCCTAGAAAAATGTATACCTTCTTTCTCAATTTTTAAAAATTATTCATTTACACTTCAGTGAATTTCCAACAAATGTAAACTTTTAGTATGAAAATAAAATTATAGAAATTAATCATTTTGCACTCGTTCTAATAAATTATTTGAAATAAGAAAATAAAACCCATTATGATTGGACATCTACTAGGAAAATTATAAATATATCCATATAAAGAGAATTTGGCCATATTCATGTTCGTAAATTCGATTTTTTCTTTGTATATTGATAGATTTGTATTGATATATGATATGCTGAGTTCCCAGGAAATAAATTTAGGGCACTCTTTAGAAGTTTTATGTTCATAAAATTATTCGTGGGTTATTTCTCTAATGATGTCATTAGTTTTTCCACATTAAACTGTCGTCATCTTTACGTCAGATTTGAAACTTTTGCTCTTAGTTTGGAGCAATAATAATAGCTTGGATATATTGTGTACGCATGGCGATATCGCACTTTCATATCTCTGTTAGGGATCCATGGCAATAACAACGATAAAAAATGAGGCAGCAGAGCTGGAATTAGTAGGTGTTGCTTCGTCATTTGCTATTTACATCTATAGACGACTGTTGTTGATTATAATCAGCAGGGTACTGCTAAATATAGAACGAGAATCCCACTACCGCTTGACAACTTTATCAAAACATATGGCCAACTGGATGTTTAATTAAACTGCTGCAATGCAAAAAAATAAAAGAGAAATAAATAATACTATTGGCGTAACATTTTCAGTCATCAAATACTAACTAGTAAAGGTCAAAAAGCTGTCTTGTCCACAGTTAAATCAAGATATTATCTATGCATCAATAAAATTCAGTGAAAAAAAGCGCGCATGAATCGAGTTAAAGTAAAATTAATTATTTTCAACTCTCAGCTTTGTTTGACAGCTGCAAATGTCAGAGATTACGAGTGTTTGTGCAATTTCATTGCGTTTACATTGCCATATGGAAGTCAGTGGAGCGTTCATTTGATATAGAGATACAATCAGATTAGAGGTTCATTAAAATATATAGTAGAAAGAACAATACGAGCAACAGCTCGTTTAGGTATTCCCCTAAAATGCATCGATTACGAGTGTTATGAAACTAAATTTAAAAATCTAAACAAATTGTTTATCTGTTGAATTGGCGTTACTTCGAAAAAAAAAGTAGGAAAAACTAATACTCTTAAATGAGAGATATCTAACTTATTGTATTTTTTATTTTCTTTACATGTTGCGTCAAAATATCGTTTAGTTAGTGAGCTTAGAGAATTTATATTGAATAAAGTAATATTGGTTTCAAATTATTGAATTATATTTATAAAATAAATTTTTTGATATCGGCCCAAGAAATCGACCAGAAAAGTATAACTTTAAAGCTAAAATCCTAAATAAAGTTTCTAAATTAATAATTTAATAAAATGAATTTTAATTTTAAACAAAAAATTTAAAATTTTCAATGTATTTGATTAAGGTTTTTACAAATATATTTATTATACAAAAAAAATATAACCGCTTGCAAATATTGCAAATTAAATTAATAATTAAATAAAATAATACATAATTTGAATTAAGAAAATAAAATGTTCATATGTACAAAAATACCACATATTTGGATGAAATACTTTAGATAATTTTATTTTACGAATATACACATATTTCTCTTGTATAAAAAGTATGACCACTTAAAAGTATCGCATTTTGTGTCAAACATAAACATATTGTTGTAAACGACAATTTGCTGTTTTGCATCTGTCCATATGTGGAATATATGCATAGTAATAGTATTTGCACATCAGTTTCAATCTCATCCACACGTCGCAAACAGAAGCGTTAAATTAAACGAGTATGCACAGTGGCACCATATTCTTTGACGTCAATACTGTTGAAGGATCAAGCATAAAATACGAGATAGAGAGAGAGAGAGAGAGAGAGACAGAGAGAGAGAGAGAGAGAGAGAGAGAGAGAGAGAGAGGTAGGCAAAGGCAAAGAAATAAAGGCGAAGATGTTAAAATGTAGCCTACAACTAGTCTTGGATCCGAACATTCAGCTTGACTTCTTAATATGTGTACTTATATCTTTATTAAAAATTCGTCATTTAATTAAAAAATTTTAAGAATATTTAAATTTGAATGATTTATTTAGTTTATGCTTAGGTTTGCTTGCCTAAACGTTAAAGTATAATAAAATCAAACACTGTCTGCTTACTGAATTGTTCTTATTATTTCAACTAGAAAATTGAAATTAGAAATTTGCTTAAAATCATTTTTTACTGAACTGTAATTTCAAACAATATCTACAAAATTAAAATTGTTTATTTACAAAACTATGTAAACAAATGGAAAATTGGAAAAATGTAAAAAAAAATATCATAAAAATAAGGAATAACAAAAATAGGTATTATAAATTCATCACCAAAATAGTACGTTGAATTTCGCAGATTTGAAATTAGAAGAAACAAATTTAATATGGCAAACAAGATATTCTAGTAAATTTGGTTTACATGTTTGGAAAGTGCTTTAAAGTTTCCCATGTAAAATACTTAATCCGATTACAATATTGGTTTAATAATTTATTGTTACACCTTATTTTCTAAAATTTAATATCTCTGTTATTAACCATTTCATTACGATTCTTGCACCAAATGTTTATGATATTTTGAAAAGATATTAACAGCGGTGACATTAATAGTAATGACAGCTATGATTTTGCCTTAAAATTCCATTAAAGCGTTCACTAGAAATCTATCAACAATATTTTGATGGGTGATACATGATTAATGATGGATTATTACAGCGGTTTGATGTCGCCATTTTTTCTGACATTTCAGTGAATTATCATTTTTAACATGGACTGAAAGTGAATTTTATGTGACGTCCTTTGGTTCATTTTGCAAAAAGTTCCTTGACCTGCTGAGCGTCTGTCTCTGTCTCCCTCTCATTCTCTCTGTCTGTCTTTCATTTGCGCATGTAGTATATAGTTGTTAAAGTCAATTAATTGAAGCCATTTTTTGCGCTTACGTTTTGTCTGTCTGTCTGCACTTTGCTTTTGTAATTATCAGCAACAGCAGCAACAACAATAACAACAACAACAACAACAACAAGCAACAATCGTGTGGCATATCGAGTGTGTGGCAAGTTTTACGCTCTTGCGTCCTAATTACTCACACTGTTCACATTTGATTGGGGCCTCAGCTCGTCAGTTGCACAGTCCCTATTAGGGCCCGTTGTGTTGACTTAAATCCTTAAGTGCCTTTCTTGTTGCCTGTCTGCGACTCCAAATGAATACAGTTAGTTGAGGCTAAAAGTGGGCTAAGTTGCCGGTCTTCCTCCGCCTTCAATACTGGAGCTTAGACATCTCACAATTTCCAGCAACTGTTTGTATTTTTCTTGCTGCCTTTTATGCCACATTCCTACTTTCTTGCAACATATTTGTATTTCATTTGTAAGCGACGCATTTTCCTATCAAACGCGTCTTAAAAGAAGGCACGAATATGTTTTTTTTTTTAGCCACATTTGTGCCAGATGACAAAACGTAAAACTATTTCTTCGAATGAGAATTCTTTGGAATTGTCTTTGCTGTTGCTTTTCTACTCACCTTCATTTCCTAAGTTTAATTCAGGCTCATAACGTTCTCGGCATTTATCATGGCCAAAAGTTGCGGAGCACGCTGCGTATGCGTAATAAAACAAATTAATAGCAACATTAATCATACGCCGCCTTAGCCGAGTACAAACTTCAAAGCACTTGGATTCTGCACCTAACTCAGCTTCCTAATGTAAATAACGCCCAAAGGCGACATCCAACAATTTCAATTTAAGTCGAGTAAATGTTTTAGGCCATAGTTGTTGTGTTTTCCAGGTTTATGCTGGCGGTTACAATACGCCCACTTGTTGCACGCCTCGTTGAAAGGTGAGCAAGGTAAATTGGGACTTGGAAAATTACTTCTTCTGAAAGATTAGCTTGAAAATGCCAAGTTATTGTGTCATAACATTTCATTTTTATTCTTCCACTTTTTTAGCAAAAAGTTGAATTATTTAAACGATTTTTGTCTAACTTTGTCAAGTGAAAAAAGTGTTGCATAATTTAGGGCGAATATTTGGTGAGAGGCAATAGTTTTTATCTTTATAAATGATAAAATCTTAAATACACTTTTATTGGAACTTAGAAACCGAATAAACTTTTTTTTTTAATTTTGTACCATAACTCAAATTTCAGATGCAAATTGAGAAAATTAAGATTTGATAATCAAATTTCTACTTTTATTTCAAATATTTTTAAATTTTTGTATATAATAATACTATATCAAAAGTTACTTTTTAATTTTATCATTAAAAATTAAAAAGAAAGATATCCCAAATTAGTATAATAAATTTTTGCAATTCATTTTTTTATTATTCTTATTATATATTGAAAAATTCAACTGAAAAGCAAAATTTTCTATCATTTATTATTAATGGTTATTATTTATTTAAATACAAAAATAAGAGTTTTACTTTATTTTTTTTTACGAAATTCAACAATATATTTTTTAGTTATTAAAAACAATTATAATCTTTGCTTGCAAAAAATCAGAGTCCTTAATCAAACTTTTCACCTTTTTCTATTACTTGCAGCTATCAACTCAAAACATCTAAATATATATGTAATCTCGATCATGCAACTCCAACAACAAAGGCCACAAATTGTGGCAATGCCTGTCATATAAATCATAAATACAAATTGCAAGAAATACAGTTTGAGGTGTTTCGAAAAGTGTTAAATGAAATAACAGAATATTATTTACAAAAACAATACATGTAAATAAAAGTGAATTTGAATATAATGGCTGCAGCTACAGTGAGCTCCCATTTGGAGGTACCGTCGAATGAGGCGCAGTTGGATTTGGTTTGTGGCACGTGTGATTATTATGAGAGCTGTGATGCATCGACGGCAACCGTTGAGGAAGACATTGATAATGCGGAGTCCGATGCAACTGCGATACTTATCGATAACAGTACACAAACTGACGATAATGACGATGAGATCGCATTTGAAATCGAGCAGGAAATCGAGCAACGAAAAGAATGTGTGAGATCGCAACTAGCGAAAATTGTTGAGGAAGAATTGGAAATGGAAGTTGATGTTCAAAGTGAAATGCCAAATTGTATACGAACTGAAATTGATAACGATAACGATAACAATAATATTAATAATAATAATAATAATAATAACAAAGAAGATGTGGATGAAATTGTAAAGGAGTTGGAGCAGGAGGAGGATGATGTGGCCAGACTAACGGGCTTGGCCTTAGAGATGGGCTATGCGCGTATTATTGACTACGATAATTTTCGCATAATTGAGCATGTTATCGAGAGCGACGACGATGATGACAACGATAATGATAACGATGATGAAGACGAAGAGGAAGATGAAGATGAGGTGGATAATGTTGAGTTGCAACAAAGTGTTGCCGCTACATCAACCGTGCATTTGGATTTGGTTGCTTTCATCGATGAAAGTTATCAGTTAATCGATAAGGTCGAAGGCAACAATGCTGTCGAATCGCCAGCGTCACATAATGTTGTCGATAACAACAATAACAATCGCAGCGCTGTCTGCGATATATCGACAAGAACAGCACGAAAAGTTCAAATTGCAATCAACAGCAACAACAAGCCTGATGAGTTGCAACTACAACAACAACAACAACGACAAACGCCCACTTGCAGCACGGCAGCAATATCGAATAGTAGTGCTTTGATTAAGGCATACAAGTCGAATCTAACGCCGCTGGCGCCGCCATTTCAACCTGCCGCACTGAAGACACAGCTGCAACAGTCGGTGGCAGGCAGCAACAGCAGCAGCAACAGCAGTTGCAATATGACGCTCAACAGGAGTCACACATTGTATGCTGCCTATGAGCACACTACAGTTTATTATCAACAACAGCAACAACAACAACAGCAGCAGCAGCAACAACAGTTGTCGCCAAAGCATCAACACTGTGCACAACATGGTGGCATGCCACACATTCATCTGCAGTCCAACAATGGAGCTCAATTGCTGCCTGTACAATTGATTACATTGACGCCAACGGCAGCAACAGCAGCAGCAGCAGCGGCAGCAGCCTCCGCAGCAGCAATTGCAGCGCCAGTGACAGCAACTGCTGCTGCTACGGCTGCTGCTGTGGCAGCAACGGGTGGCGCCACCGCCTGGCCACTTGTGGAGGCACCAATTTTTATGGATATCAATGGCGAGTATCGCAGCTATTGTCCGGCTCATGGACTGCCAGGAGTTGCTGCTGTTGCTACTGCTGGTGGCGCCAATGGGCAACCATTGCTGTCGCACCAACATCATCATCATCATCATCACCATCATCAGCAACAGCAACAGCAACAGCAGCAACAACAGCATCACCAGCAGCAGCATTCACATCATCATCAGCAACAGCATCATCATCTGCAACAGCAGCAGGAACAACAACAACAAAGCAACAGCAACAGAATCTCGCCAAGCAACATTTGACAACGTCGGTGACAAATGTTAATGGAAATATCGGCCAGGCGGCAGCAACTGCGCCGCAATTGCTTTTGCAACTGGACACGACTCTCCAGCAGCAGCAGCAACAACAACAACAACAACAGCAACGTCATCAGCAACAGCAGCAACAACAACCAATTGCTGTTGCTGGCAAACGCAGCAAACTTTATCGAGGTGAGTGCCCGTTTTATGATATTTGTCGTACAGTTTTTATCCCCCTTTGTTCCATTCCCTTTTCTAGCAGTTGAGCCCCAAGGCTATTTGGCAATATATTTCATAGCTTGGCATTTGTCCTTCTCGGCCATGTTAAGTACTTGCCTATACACACACACACACATATTGATATATATATATATATATATATATATATATAGCAGTCTGTGCAGGGTTATATACAAGAGCATAGATGAGTTAATCAGTTGCGTAAAAGTCAACTTACACACTCTCGAGAGATTCTCTGATTGTATACGCACTTAGTTCCTGGTTGGAAAATTAATTTCGAAGCAGACTCATTGCTTTCGTTTGCACAATTCACCTTCTTGTGTGAAGAAGATAGAATCATGTCCTTAAGTGCTTGAAGAGAATAATTAAATGCTTTAGCCTTAAAATAGTATGCATTCATCTAGTTGAGATTGTCCGGCTTTGTCCGTGCCTACGTTTTAATTTTTTGACATGTATATTTCTTAAATGATGGAACTATTTTTCATTTCAAAAATAGTGAAAGGTTGTGTCCTTAACATGTGTACACACAAATGTAACATTTCTAACTTTTATCAATGTTAAGACACTTTTTTAAATTTAAAATTATTTAATTTAAATATTATACTGTCATTGTCATTGAGATAGACAAAAAAAATATACTAAAACCAAAAGCAATATAAAATCAATCAGTTCGATAAACTTTAATACAATTTTCTGGAAAATTCAGATTTTCGGAAGTACTTTTAAAGTTATTTTTAAATAAAAAAATAAGCTTAACGAAAGTTCCGTCGCAGACGTTACAAAAAATTGGAAGTCGATTTGAGGGTAATATGCATTTTCACATTTTGTAGCGAATTTTTTGTCTGTTACGGACGTTGCACTTTTTACACACATTTTTACTTAAAATTATTAATTAATTATTAATGTTATTATTTAATTGAGTACGCATTGCGTGTACTGTGTAATTGCCGAATCATGCTTGTGCGTTTGCCACTGGGCAAACTGTCTATTTACATGATCTGAGTGTAAGAAATACTGAATACTTACTTACTGTTAAACTCTTATCCCAAGGTAACTATCCGTTCTTTCAAGCTCCTCTATTTTACGATTATACTACTGTGTTCTTATGAGACACTTTCCATCAGCTTTTCGTAGGTTAAGCATAGAATTACGAGTCACATTATAGTCTGTGATTCCGGGCGATTTTAGTGCGCCAACTTGACCATATCCAGCTGAGTGCGCCGATGACACGGTGTCATTTTTACTGACCACCAGACGCGATATTACGCACATTCGCCTTAATCCGACATCCCTTCGCCTCTTTCTGACTTTAGGTATCCACATATTGCCATAAACAATGGCCAAAAATTACCCCTTGGTGTCCTGGTTTGCCACTACTTTTTCTTCCTTACCATTTTAAATGTTTCGTATTTCGTAGATTTTTTTCTTCAGTTATTTGGCAACAAGGCGTTTTGCCAAAAAAACGGTTTTTATATTACTGGGGGAATAATTCTGGGAGTTCTCCACTTTCATTTCGCACATTGAAAAAACGATGTTTCACTTTACAAAATACATTAAAGTTTGAAAAAAAGAAAATAGTAAAAGAAATTATGTTTTAAACATTTTAAATATTTTTTGTGAAAAAAATTAAAATGTGCGTGTAAAATTCTTTATAGAAACTTGGTCGAAATGATTGCAAATACGTTTTTTGGATTGCAGCAGTTTGATTGTTGTAGTTTTGTCTCCATTTTGTGTTCTGTGTCCATCATTTGTCCGTCTTCTGTCTGTTGTCGCCGTCCACGTCTAGTGTGAATTTTTCAGCATTTTCCATTTGCTTCTCATTTTCCAGTTACCCGTTACCCGTTAGCCAGTTAGCAGTTTGGCCATTTTCTGTCCAGCCTTTCTGTTGTAATAATTTGGACACTGACTGTGCCCTGGGCTCATACTTTCTTTTCCGACATCTAAAATGCGTTTAGTTTTTGGCTACGAATTGGTTTTATTTTATTTCATTTCATTTTTTTCGTTTATTGAATATAATTTTCATTTGTTTGCTGTTTCCAGTTTTGTTTGTTTTGTTTTTTGTTTGCATGTTTTTTTTTTTTCACTTTTGTAATTTATTCTGTGGTACGTTTTTCGTATTTTTTTGTGAGTCGGCATCCCATTGGTTTATGGCTTGTAAGTTGTTTATTATTAATGTTTGGCTCATGTTGGCAGTTGTTTGGGCCCCGTTTTGTTGCCATTGTTGCTGCACTTTGCGGCATGAGCTCATAATGAAGTCATATTTATTTGCCTCAACCATTTTTACCATATTTGTTGGACATAAAATACGCGTCGTATGCGTCATATTGCGACATTGCTTCCCAGCTCCCAACTCTAAATTCTTAGCACCCAATACTAAGTTCCCAGTTTGCAACATTCCCAGCATCCATCCATCCATCCACCCGGCACCACATTGCTCTTCTCATATTGTTAGATATATGTATACTAAACTGCATTAGCAACATTTATGTAACAGTTTGGCAAGTCGTGACTCATAAATACATATATGCCTCCATAGAGGCCGATTATGTTCAAACTCAACTGCAACGCATGTGAATTTTAGCCTGATAAGTGCTTTCTGGCGTAAAATACGAATTAATCCGTTTAGTGCAATACGAAAGCTTCTGTTAAATCTAAATATATTGTGGTAAAGGTGAATAGAAGCCAAAAGCCAGTGATTGTTAAGTGTTTTCTTAGCATATAAAGTCACTCTTTTTAAAAATAAATTGTAGATAAGTTCTAAATACGATAGGCAAAAAAACACAAGCGGGGAAAGGCGCATACCCGTTAATTATTTAAATATACATAAACAGAAATTTTACAGATTACTTTTAGGCACTTACTTTGTTTAAAAACTTAAATCTGACATTAATACCGTTCTTTCTATTTCAAGAAAGATAGCTCATAATACTTCGTTTTTAATAAACGGGTATTTGACTAAAAACTTTGTATGCTTTCATTTTAAACTATATATAGTTATTTATGATTTAATTTTAATCATTAAAAACTTGGTCATTGCTAAAATCTAGACCATACTCATAAAATAATATTATGTTTATTCCCTGCTTAATGTTTAAGACTTTCAGCTTGATAATTGCGAACATCTTTGCGAAACATTTCCTACAGATTGTGTGCAAATTTAATTGGTTATACTCTCTCTTAGCCCGGTATAACAATTGAAAAGCGCTCTAGATAGAAGTTAGCAAGCAAAAGTTTCATTCACGAAGACAAAAACTTTTTTAAACCTGCAAGGGTAAAAAGCAGTTTATACTTAGTTGTTTCTAAAAGACAGGGCTCCCTGGGCTCTCTACAACTCTACATGATACACACATCGTACATCTGTTGCAAGTCGTGTTGCGGTTGCCATGAAGTTAGTTAAGCGCAGTCGTGTATGTGTTTAACCTGCTCATAAGACTCCCAAAAGTAGACAACGAGCTTCGCTTTCACGCTGTCAGCTGTGTGTTGTTCAACTCGACGGTATATATATATATATATATTTTTATATCCGCTACTTTGAAAATAAGTAAAAGGGTATATTGAGAGAAGGAAGCATCTGCGCCCCTTTAAACTTTACATATTCTTGATCAGCCGAGTCAATATAGTCATATCAGTCTGTCCCACTATAGGTCAAATGGACCCTTTTTGGGATAAAAATTAAAGAGGTTTTATTTTTGAATTTTTAAAATTATTTGAAAAAAAAAAAAAAATATTTTTTTTTTTTTTTTTTAATTATAATTTAATTTTTTTTTTTTTTTTTTTTTTTTTTTTTTTTTTTTTTTTTTTTTTTTTTTTTTTTTTTTATTTTTTGGGGGTAAATTTTTTTTTTTTTTTTTGGGGGGGGGGTTTTTAAATTTTTTTAATTGTCCGTCCTTTGAGCGCCTAAAAGTATTCAACAATTTGTATTTGCTTTTCTAAATGCTTGCAATAAATAAGTAACGGGTATCCTATAGTCGTGAACTCCCTTTCCCGCTAGTCTTTTCTTTTTTTTTTTCAAAGAGTTGCGTGTGTAACACGAGACGTATGCGCAATATAAACTTGATTAAATTCACAAAACTTGAAGCGGATAAAAATGAATGCAAGTCGTCACAAACTTATTCATAGAAGAGACTTGAGAAGATAAACCCCTGCTGACATAAAAAGCATGCCTTTGAATTCCGTAAAAATGAGGGAATTATTAAGTAGATGCTGACACTTTCATGCAATGGAATATATTTTTTTTGTTCATTTTATGTGGAGCTTTAAGAATGAGCAATTAAAATAAGTTTTATACTTGAGTTTAAAAACTTTAATTATTTTATTTTTGAATATATTGAATTATGAATTTTTAAAAGTAATTTTTATATTAGTCTATTTTAAATATATTGGATTATTATTACAAATTCGCATATAAATGCAATAAAGAAAATAACTTTTAAATATAACTTCGGGAAAGTTATTGTGATGCGGGTGGACAAGGTCAAAATAGACAAGTTTTTCAACTTTTATGCAGTTATACAATGATTGGGATGCGCATTTTCTCGACTTGGCAAACAGACAGACTTCTTCTTTAAGGCCACGTGTAAATTTGTTGGCTTAAGCAGGTCAGGGTGAACCAACTTCCGCTTCTGATCGGGAACAAGGGAAGTGGTAGGAAGTGAAGTAGTTTCTTTGGTCTGTCGCAATGATGACATCACTTGACATCTTGTCCAAAGTTGCAGTTGCATTCGATTAGCTGCTATCAAAATAGTAACTGCAAATGAAATTGTAACATACTCTTTGGAGTACTTTTTGGACTTGTTGCCCGATAATTCCGAGCCAAATCTTGGCGACAATTTGACGCCTTTTGGTGTTGACCACTTTGGCAGCATTTTTATCTGACTAAACTTGCATTTAAATAGAATTCAATTACTAACAATAGAAACTTTCAATTAAAATAATTTTATTGAAATTTTATCATTTATAATGTTTTACTTGATTGTGTCTCAAAATTCGTTCAATTTAAAAATTTAGAATTTTTTTATGCCTTATAAACATTGACTTTACATTTAAAGATTCTTAACATTTTAAAAATTTTAGCTTATTTATATTTTTTCCGAGAGCTTTGAGTTTTCGTACAGATTTATTTTTAATAGATATTTTAAATTTTATTCATTTTGAAATTTACCATTTTCTTGACAATCTTTCTTTTTATTTGAATAGTTACTTTTAATAAAAAAACCTATGTAAACATGGGCTCTCTATGTTGTCTGCTTCAAGGTCTTAAATAAGAAATAATTTACTAAATTAGCATGCTATGCATAAACTCGGAGTCCATGTTGATTTCTGAAATAATTTGTAATTTGTTTGCCTCATTTTGCACCTTTCCGCAAAACATTTTTCAAAGTAATTGTCATGATTTCCCCGAGCAGTGTTTCATTCTTTCCGTCCTTTTCACTCACTGTACTATGTCTCTACCATTCTCTCCCTTGCGAAAAGAGCTAATTTTATGGCAGCAACTTGAAGGCAAAGAAAGGCAAAACTTGATCTTGTTTTATATAAATTTTTATGTTCATTTTTTTTTCTTCTTCTTTCTTTCTGACAGCATCAAGTGAATTAGTCGCCGGGTACGTAAATTTATGCAAATATGTTACAGTGCCTCTGCCTATGTAAACGGACCCACGGGCGGGAGGGAAGAAAAAGAAAATGAAAGATGCGAAACTTTTTCCGAGCGTCGTTGTCAGTTAAAATGTCGTCTTGGCGGTAAAGTTTTTCGTTTTGGGATGGCAACAACTTTTGACCAAAGTCGAGCCAGGGGCGGGACGGGGATCGAGACGTTCGTTTGCCCGACACGCAATGATTACAAAGCAGTTCCAAAAGTTTCAGTTCAGTTTTTCAAATTAAAGACCAGCCAGCCCCTCCAAGCTCCCAAAATGTTGGCCTAGGCACAATTTGCGGTGCATTGATGATGACTAGTTATAGACCAAGTACTCGAAATACTTGCAGGTAGCTGCCATAAATGAAGTTGTTGCAAAAGGCGCTGCTTAGATTTCATAACCACAGCTTGTACTTGTTGATCTTTTAAATTTCAATTACCGCTTGCTTGCAATATAATTGCTTAATTGAGGAGCACAGCTAAAACACGAAGAGAAATACTCAGTAAATAAGCTTTGGGGAATACTTCCCTAAACTAAATTTATTATTAAAAAATCTTTTTTAATTTTAGGTCAATATATTATCAGGAATTGAAACTGGAAAACTTCGTTTCGGTTTGATATTTTCTGAATTTTCTGAGGCATGAATATTACTCAGGGCTTAATGTCATTGCAATTTGAGACTGAAGTAAATTTTGTGAAGAGTGTGGAAATTCAATCAGAATATGGGATTTCAGAAAAAGGCCGCAAAAAAAAAAAACTTTTTGAATTTTTTTCAAAAATGTATTAAGTTTTTGTTTAAGGATGAAAAAAAAAAAGGAGGAAATTCTCTGTTGTAATAAATTTTTTTTTTTTTTTTTTTTTTCCTTTTTTAAAAAGGGTTTTTTTGAGGCAGAGGGGGGAAAAAATTGTTTTTTTTTTTAAATTGTTGATTTTTTAAGTTTCCCCGGTTTTATTATAAATAATGTGGATGGGAAAAGGGGGGGGCGCGGCGGTCGCGTGTCGCTTACATTTTTTTATAAAACTAAAAAAAAAAATAAATATTAATTTTAATTTTTTTTAATGGGTTTTTTTTTTTTTTTTTTGGTTTTTGTTTTTCTTCCCCCGCCTCCTTTGAACAAATTTTTTTTTGCGCTCGCGTTTTTTTTTTTTCTATATTTAGTTCCCTGTCTTTTTTATAAAAAAGGGGGGTAGTTATGGGTAGATTTTTTTTTTGTTTTTTTTGTTTTTTTTTTTTTTTATATGTTAAATAATTATTATTATGTAAAAAGACCTGTGAACGGTGCAATTAGAAAGATATATAGATTTTAAATTAAGGAAGAAAATGTGTCAAATTTGAGTGTCAATCTCAAATAACATAAAAACAAAAATTTAATGAATCAAAGATATCATTAAAATTTAAAAATATTTGGTTTAGTAAAAAATTATTTTCATTGAAATTTTCAACTAAAATGAACTTAAATTCAATACATGATATTCAATAAATCAATTTTAATCAAGTTGTTATTAATTTAGTATTAAAATTGAACCTCTTCAAATAATATGAAATTTGATTGTTTTATTTAAACACTCAACAAAAGACATCTTTTACATTTTAAAATGATTTAGCTTAGTCCACGATCAGTTACTAGCTCCAAATTGTACTTCAATTGTGGGTTAATAATTGAAGCATTTAATGGTTTAATTTTCCTCTTAGACGTTCAGTGAGTGCGTTGCACTTTAAAAGTTATGTAAACGGAAGAAATTTAAGAGACTTGTCTACAGGGCAAACATTCATTATCCGTGCCGTGTAAGCGAGTATTAAAATTTGCCAATTCATCCTTTGTTATGAATAATTCACTTTCCAAACTGTATTTACAGTATCTGTAACTGTAGGCGCCCCTTCACCTGACCAACTCACTATGGAAATGAAGCCTGACATGTTGGCATAAAGTCTAAATATAAAGTTAGACTAATTTAGAATTAAAATTTTTTTTTTTTTAATTGGACAACGGCTTTACGTCCCCCTCCTTATCCGACTGTGAGAATAAATGTAAAATGTTTATAAGAAACCTAAATATAAAACTAGAGATAAAGTAGAATTTATATTTTTTTGTATTTATTAATTGGACTTTACTATGGACCCGACTATGAGAAATAGAAAAATTTATTTTATAAAATTAAATATAGAGCAAAATGCTTTAAACTTGGCATACTTTGTCATTGAACTAATATCATTATCATAAATGCACACCTGCAACATGTAATTGTTCACGAAAAGGGGCAAAAATTGGCAAAAGTTATTAGTGATACATTTTTCAATACTGTTTAGTGAATATATATTTACCTACAAATCGCCTCGATCTTACAGGACTCACAAGTAATATTCCCAAAGCTCACACAACAGCAACACATTGAACAATTGGACAACAAACATAACTACTAAATAATGTCTATTAACAATATATTTGACTAACTTTTTCCATATTTATGTTTGTTTTAAAAATTTAAAAATTATAGTTAATTCACATTGAAAGTTGTTAGAAATTTCGATCGCTATTTGAATGAACAAAGCAACTCTAAATCTGGTGACTTTGATCACTTGTTATGCAATAAGGGTAATTCGCAAAATTGTAGAAAAAAATTCCTGTATCTAATTTTGAGTCTTAAGATTTTTTGTATTTTGGCCAAATTTCCGACTTTTTGCCCACAGTGCACCGTTGACTTTCGATTAAAGCGAACGAAACGCGTGCATTGAACCGCCCAGGTTTCCGAAAATTGCAAAGACCCCGAAAAAAGCGAATCTCACCTGAAACCAAAGGCAACGTCAACGAACAGCGAAAGGTGTCTCTAGTGCTTATGATGATAATAGTTTTTGAGGGGAAGTTTGCCAAAGCGAGGCAGAGATGAAGGGTAAAACGACTCAAATCAAGTTGCACGTACTCTCATCTCGTACTTGAAGCAGCTACAAGTAAAAAAAAAAAAAAATTGTAATAGTAATGTAAAAGAAAAAGTTGTGCTGGGTTTGCTTAAAGTGCGCAAATAAATGTCACGAACCAAGTTGAAAGCTCGAGCAGAATCCCAGGCAGCTGAAGCAACAATTGTCACCAGGGAGCAATTGGTGGTGAGTGAAAAAAAGGGGGGAGTGGAGCGTGGGATAGCCAATGGCAAAATAACTATGCGGAAAATCCACTCGGAATGCAATACACCGACAACCGACAAAACGTCACAACCGACAAAAAAAAAAAAATTAAGAAAAATATAAAGCTTTTACTCGCCAACTGGCTAAAAGAAGAAGCACAAGGCCAATGGGGCAGAAGAAAATTTATCCAGGAGAGTGGGAAAACTAGCGAGTGCGGTGGAGTGGAGAGTAAACGATATAAAGGATATGCAATTATTTGACTGCAAATGACTTCGAAAATGGGCATTTATTTCAATTTGGTATAAGAAATGATCCATAGCTTTAGGCAAACTGATGCTTACGGTTTTAGATACTTGCCACATGAAACCTACTACAACACTGGCGTACAAAAGCAAGAACAATCTGTTCAACAAATTGAGTAACTACAAAGCTTTACTAAAAATAATACACAGATTGTGATGGTTTTAGCATCAACTAAAAATCTTGGTGCGCATTTTTATATCATTTACCATTTCAAATCTTCGTACCAAAAATACTTCTTTTTAATATATTACACTTAAAAAAGAAACCTACCATAAAATTAATCAAAAAAATTAATATTTAAACTAAAGAATCGAAAATTTGACGAATTTAATTCTTAAATTAAACACGAATTCTCTCAAATTATTAAATTTTAATTTTTTCTTAGAGCAATGTTAATCCTAGAGCACTGTACATTTGGGTCGAATTTACTTAATATTTTAAAGCTGGCTTCACACGAGCACTTTTTCACCGACACTTTTCGTCAAAAAGCTGTCCGTGTCTCTCACCATCGCTCACCATCGCTCACCATTTAATTTACCCATTTACCTATTTAATACTTTTTTGTTGATCATTTTAAAGCCATAAACAATTTTTAAAATCACCTAAAATTCTGCATAAGCACTCAAAATTGTTGTTTCTATTGTGAGTTGCCAGAAACAATACATATAACATATAGACAGGGTTCAGACATGTAGATAATGTTGGTTAACACATGACAATGGTATCAAATGGAATCCATTTCGCTTGAACTAACTGAGAGTTGTGCAATTTTGGTCAGTCAGCTGGTTGCCAACTATGTGTCAGTTTGGTACATTTTTTTCTTTCGTTTTTTTCTGCCATCTGCTGATGTTAGCTAAATCAACACACACCATAAATAAATGTGCTACAAATTTATGCATATGCATACATACATATCTATATATGTATATGTGTATGTTCGCACATAGTTTTCCAAAGGATGAAGTGTAACTTGTTAAAAGGTTTTCCCATTTTTACTATCTCTAGATTTTGCCCATCGTTGAATGAGAAAAAAATTCTGCTTATGTTAAAGTCATGTTCGAAACGTGAATGTGCATATTTTTTCACTAATTTGATAGAGAATAGAAAACCAAAAAGACGAAATATGGTATCCTTGAATATATACAAAAATATTTTATCGTAGCATAGAAATTTGAACAATTTATAAAAGATTTAATAAAGTCTCTGAGCCAAAGAAAATTCTTGTGAAAATGTTAACAACTTATAAAAGATGAAAAAGTAAATCAATAACAGACAATTCTTGTGAAAAGTTCAACTTATTTTTCTTTCGAATAACTAAACTCTCAGTGCATAACATTTATTATAGATAGAAATTTATTAAACATGTAATATGATATGTCTTTTGTATTGAATATTTATAAAGTTTTTATCTTTCTTTCTTTGCAGGTAAATAATTGACACATTGATATTTCTTCATAATGCAAATATTAAACAATACAAAGGCAAGGCTTTAATAATATTTTAATAAGATTGACAGATAAGCATTTATTTTTAAATCATTTATATTTCTAACTATGAATATATGTTTCTGAGAAGTGGAATAATTCAGAGTGCTAAACTATGAGATACCCGGCTCTCAGCTTAAAAGTTCTTTAATCCAATATAATTGTAAATAAATATTCTTTTCACTTTTTATAAAAAATTACAAATATGTAATTATAAGTATTTTAAAATTTGTTGTTGTTTGATAAACTGCATTATTCTGTTTCGTGCATTTTTTTTAATGCATTGCTAAGTACAACGGCAGTATTAAAATTTGTTTAGTACTAAAAGGTAGACAAAAAGTTATTCATTTGCAGAAATATTGTCTTTTCTTTTTAATATTTCTTTAGAATTTTGTTGGCGTGTCTCCTGGCGATTGGAATTTTCAATACTACTTGAAGTTAGTAATCTTTTCTTAAAAGCGCCTTGACACATTTTCCAAACTGCAATTGTAATTAAGCTTTGATTTTTGCCAGTACTTTAACTTGTTAATTACATTAACATTTTACTGATTACGATAATAATGACGTCTGATAATGATGACGATGACGATGACAGAAAAGCACATGACTGCTTAAGTTGAAGACACAAACGACCAACTAACTGACTGACGGACTAGCTGACAAACTGACAATCAATTTTTCTATTTTTTACCTTCTCATTATAATTTTTTTTTTTTTTTTTTTGGTTTTTCCTTTGTGTGCAACTGTAGTTCGAAGCTTTTGCAAATTATTCAGCAGCCATGCAACCACAAGAAGCTGAAAAAGCAGTGGAAAGAGAAGTGGAAGGAGAAGTGGGTTTCGAGGTCTCCATTGCGAACGCACCTTCTCATTTGTCTCCACGTCATGCGTTACCTGTTGGTTGGTTGGTTGGTTGGTTGGTGGGTCTGTTATGTCTACACCCATGAGCAAACAAATAGGTGCGGTTCAAATGCAAACGCTATGAGTAAGCATATCTTATGGTTTTGTTTATTATTTTAAATCAAATTAAAGACACAAAAATTGAGTATTTCAAGTTGAAATTTTCAACTAAATATTTAGTTAAATATTCAGATACTTAGGCTTAAATTTGTCAAATATATCAGTGTGAAAAATTAAGAAGATTAATAAGTATCGCTGAAACAGATAAAAGTCTAGACAACCGTAAAAAAAAATTAAAAGAAAATTCAATTAATATTATTTAGAAATTTTCAAAAATTCTTTAAAATTAATCAGACCTTTTTCGGATTTCATTTGTTGTGATATAACCAAAATTCTCTTAAATTTCCTTTACATTTCCAGCGAATTCCCCTCCTATATTGCTACTTTTTAGCAGAACAGTGCTGAAAAATGTTTTCGGACCAATTTAACATTTACATCAAAAGAATATGCACCTATTAAAATGTTTAATTTATTTATAAAATATTCATTTAATCATATGTAGAAACATTGCTCAAAGGTAAAACCTACTTTCGCTATAATTTTTGTGTTTTTGACAGTGATTCCAGTGTTGGGAAATATTATTTGCAGAGTTAGAAATTTTAAAGCATCTTTGAAATTAATGTGTTGTGTATTGAAAATGTTGCCATTTAGATATATTTTTCTGTCGCTTCTATTATTGTGAACACATCTGTTTTTGGTTAAGCCGTCGAGGGAGGGCGGGGGTGTTGTTTTTCTGTCATTTGATCTATGATATGCAATTTAACAACAATTTATGATGACAACGTTCCCATATCAGACAATGTTAAAACTCCAGGCAGCACATCGCAGCCTCGTCATATGAGCCAGAATTAAAGTCGAAACGGCGACAGAAAAACAGAAACTGAAACAGAAAATGAGTTAAGCGGGCGGTTGATTAAAAGAGATATCAAAATGCAGCCGAGATTTAAATCTTTTGCCCATGTCTGCAATGAATTGAACGTGCTTTACGCAACTGAATGCACGAGCCTAGATTGCAAAACAGATATTAACTATTTTAAAAATTAATTAAAAGTGCAAACGAATTTAAACATATAAATTGAATTTAACACTTTTCATGCAATGTTAATTTGACATTTCAATGGAATACGCGTAAATTTCCTCCAAAAATTTCCCTTGACCACCCGCACATTAACTAGCATACTCGTGATCACGTTCACTTTGTCCATTCTTTGCTGACAACTGGCTTTTCTCTTATACGCACTTGTGCTCTCTCTCTTATACTAAAGTGTTGTCTGCAGCTTCTAACTGGCAAACTGGTAACACTTATACGCACTTGTGCTCTCTCTCTTATACTAAAGTGTTGTCTGCAGCTTCTAACTGGCAAACTGGTAACAACAGTGCAGCCGATTCGGGTGTGTTGAACCTGTGGCAGAGCTCGAGCTCTTCAGCTGCCTTCCAATTGAAAACTGGAATTGGTTTCACTGGAAGCATTGGTATGCGAATTTCGGAATCACGGAATAGTCAATGGAAGTCAGCCTAAGAAGTGCCAACAGCAACAACAATAAAAACAAGTAATAATGTACATTGGACACTTGTGATCGGTAGGAGTAGAAATGAATGTCTTTCAAGATTGAGGGAGCATAGCAGTGCAGAGAGAGACAGAAAGAGAGAGAGAGAGAGAGAGAGACAGAACGGGCAAGGCTAAATACAATGAAGAAGGCATCTGAAATTAAAGGTTTTACACTCATTAGTTTGTATGTATGAATGCATATGTATGTTTATATGTACTCAAATTATACTGAGAGAAAAATGAAAATAAAATAAAAGAACTCAGGTTTATATTTGGCTCCCATACACGTCTGCATTTGATCAACACGAAGCCAGTGTAAAGTTTGCTTGATCATAATGTTGGTGTATGGGAGTCATAATGTAAAAGACAAAGAGATCGAAAGGTAAATGCGGAGAGCTCATGAGTTGCAGAGAGCGTGTGATTCAAGAGAGAGAGAGGGAGCGAAAAAGAGAAGGAGAGAGGAAAAGTATGTTTGCAATGTTGTTGTTTATACTGATGTTTCTTTGATTATTCCAGTGAGCACTCGACAAGTCAAGTTACAACAATACGCACACACACAAACACATGGCTTATACACACACACACACACACACACACACACACACACACACACACACACATGGCCAGAGTAGTCGCTGCAGCAGCAGCAATGCATTTGGGTCTTTGTTGTTGTTTCTGTTGCTGTTGTTGTTGCTGTTGTTTCTCATGTTGTTGCTGTTGCCGTGAAAGAAATCAATGCACCAAGAGCGCTAAACACAAGTAAATAACTGAAACTGTTAACATGACCAAGTGGCTTCCAAGCCGAGCGAATTTCAAACCTGTAATGAAAGCAAAGTGCTGGAAAAATAATGATTAAAGTCGATGATGAAAATATGCATACAAAATTAGTCTCGAGAAGGAAAAATCTGCAGTGCACATAAACAAATAACAAAATAAATAAATAAATAAATAAAGTGCAACGAAGTCGCAGGTTTGCGGGGCAAATGCAAAAAAGTGGCAAAAACTCGATTTATGAGTTTGAATGCAGTTTCTTTTTCACAAACACACACATACACACAGTTAGAGTCACAATGTGTGTTTGTGTTTGTGTGTGTGTGCATTAAAGCCGGGACTGCATACCAAAAAGCTGGTTACCTTGCTGGCCAAGAGAGTTTGCCTCGAAAAGTTGTTCATACATATTTACAAACGATCTACATTTTTGCAAAATGAAATGATTGGAAATACAAAAACAATAAAATGAATTCTTATGATAAAAAATTTAATGAGCAGCATCTTCCAATTTTAATAATAATTCTATTTAGGTAATACATGAAATCTCAAATATTACGAAACTTTAATAAACTAATATTGATATTTTTTAATAAAGAATTTAATGAGTAGCATCTATAAATTTCATTAATATTATGTATTAAGAAGATAAATAATAATAAATATTGGTAGACTTAAGTCTATATATTCTTAAATATTCAAAACAATCGTCTAATAAAAATTAATTATTTTGAATTAAATTGTCTTTCATTAATTACATATACAAATTTTGATAAGCAAAAAGAAAACGGTTAAACAAGAAATTTAAATAAGAAAGCAACAGTTACGATAAAAAACTTTGAATTTTAAAATGTATAAAAATTTTAAAATAAATTAAATTAAAATATATAAAAATAGTAAAATAAATTAAATGGCGTAAATATGTATGCAAACTAGTATCTTTTGAACAAGCAGAAAATTTTACAGGGTACGCACATTTCACCAAAGCCGTCCAAGAGGGTACAACCGGTTGTGTGGTGTGTGGCCTGCCTAAGAACTGGGAAATCCCCCATAAAATTAAAAATAATATGAGTAAACACATAAAAGAGTTGAGAAGAGACTGATACTATACATTTCTTACCTTTTACACATCTCAACAACGAAAGGGAGTTGACCTGGTCAAGGTCCAGCTGAGATTCTACTAAAAGCTTTGATATGGATGCAGACAAGGACAGGGAGGGGAATGTGGAAAGAAAAAAAGAAGAAAATGCGAAGCGTCGAAGACAAAGATAAAGCTGGCAAAATAAGCGGGTATATAAGACTATGTTAATCAGTGATATATATAAAATAATATATAAAAAAGCTGGCAAAATAAGAGGGTATATAAGACTATGTTAATCAGTGATATATATAAAATAATAAAAAATATCTAAATAAAATGATGTTTATTTAAAATGAAAAATTAATTTTTATTTGTAAGTCTTAAGAATTTACAGCATATAGGCAAAAAATAAATAAATTGTCTGTTTTTTCTATATAAAATATGCAAGTATTTATAATTTATCAATTTTGACAATTTATTTTGCAAGCAAAAAAAACATTAATCAACTAATTTTCTTTATTAAGTATTTTAATATAACTGACATAATGTCGAGCTAAGCTCTTCCCCACATTAAAACTGCTATAAAGATATTTAAATACATATGGGCTAATATATTGTAAGCAAAGGGATATATTTGTCAAAAAACTAAATGTTTTTGTATGTAAAAAAAACATTCATTAACTAAATATTATTCTGTATTAAGTATTATTATATGATTATTTTATTGACAATACAACAAAGATATATTTTGTATGTTTAAGCTATAAAAAATATTGTGCTTCATTTAATTGAGATTTTCTACAAGAAGCTGCCAAGTCTTCGATAAATTGAAACTTTTCAAAAAGTTGAAAGACAACTCAAAGAATGACAATACCTCAATCCCATGATGCATGTTGCATGTGGCAGTGTCGTCAATGAATGATAGCTTGTAATTATGAAGTTGCATTTAAAACTTGACTCGTCGCTGTGATGTTGAGGCTGTGATTGAGGAGTCGACTTGCAACTTTGAGATACATGTAATTTTTGCATAGTTTTCATTTGTGACGCATGTCAAACTGTGGCAAGTGTTGCAAATGTTGCAAGTTGCAGATGGTGAAAGTTGCAAATCAGTTGTTGCTGCTGCAGCTGTGTTGCATGCTTTTCAAGGTCTTTTGCACTTTGCCAGTGAAGGGATCCCCTGCAGAAGTTGAAGCAGTTATAATAAAGTCTGCTCGACTGTGAAATACTCTGCTTAAAATTGGTCATTCAACCTTTGGGTTGTTTGCTCAGAATAAATACAGGAAAATTGAACTGAGTTTGATTTTATCTGCAATTCGCATTCGTTGCAACTGCCACACAGCTGCAAGTTGCAAGTTGGTAGTAGTTTCATTGGCCTCGTCAGTGTGTGTTTTGTTGTATTTATAGCTTGACCAGCTTCAGCTCCCAGTTCCCAGTTCCACTCTCTTTGTATTTGTGGCCCGAAGCGGATTTCGCCTCATTTAAACTTGTTCCTGCTCTTGTTGTTGTCGATGTTGCTTCTCCTATCTTCTCATACATATAGATACAATATCTATACACAGAGCGAAAAAAAATTAAGAATTTCGCAGTTAAAATGCCACATTTCGAATTCTTACTAAGATTAAATTACTAAAGTCAAGTATTTATATCTTATTTCTTGAAATTTAAGCATTTTAGAATTTTCAAAACTTAAAACTTGGTTCAAGTACTTTAAATTCTGGAACTGAGCTCAGAAACATCTTAAAATTAGAACATACTTGACAAAAGCATACACATTTTTTTAAGTATGAATTGTTCTCGAAATAAGTTTTAATTATGAATAATTGTAATAAAATTATTCAAGCCATCAGCAAATGAAAATCGGGACTAACTACAGAAATTATCCTGTTAAATATAGTCTCAATTTCTAAGTGCAAGTCAAACTGCATGTCATAGCAGAAAAGCAAGAACTATTTGAGAATTCTAAGCAAGCAAACGCTAAAAAGATATAAGCATAACAGAACTTGAATAAAGATTTTACGAACTTGTACTGTGAATTTGAAGTTAATTTTAGTACAGTTTTTTTCTCTGTGTAGATTTGTATATGTGTATGTACATATATATTCACTCCCCCTTTTCAGCTTTAACAACATTTTGTCTCATTACAGGTAGTCAACATTTTTCCTCATCATCATCATCATCATCAGCATCTTGATCATCTTGATCATTATTATTTGCTGTTGTTTTTGTTGTGATTGTTAGAGTGTAAAACTTTGACTTTGGTATGCGCACTTTCTCCTTAAATGCTATTTTCGTTAACATTGTTTTCGTCTCAGTCTCAGTCTCAGTCGGAGTCTTGGCCATTATCCGCACTCAACATGATCATCGTCATAATCATCGCGTTGGATTCGTTTCCGAATATCTGTGTAACTTTAATATCTAATTTGCGGCTTACTTGTCGACTTCCCTTGCGCCTCTCATTCATCAGTTACCCCACCCACCCAGTTAGTCTTTCTTTTTATTCTTTAACTTCTTTTTACAGCTTTCTTTTTGACATTCGTTTAATCTGTTGCTTTTTTATTTTTTATTACCTTGATTTTTTTGTTTTGATCTATAAATTGGTGTTTAATTGGCTCTTGTCAGTGTCGTAATATTTAACGCAAGCGGAAAGAGAAGCTGAGTGTCTCTTTTCTCTAAAGTGGCCTGTTTGTGTGTTGACCCCGTTTCGTAGTTGGCTCAAATGGCGGCTGGCAAAAGTCACTTGACAACTGGCAAAATTTGTGGCGACCGCAACAAGAAGAACTCCGTCAACTGATTAAGGACCTCACCGTCTACTCTCAGGACAAGTAGTTTGAAGAAAAATAATAGCTGAAGTTGCTCTTTGCTAAGTTTTCAACCAAAAGCTTTAGCCATTGACCGCTTTTTATGCAAAAAATGGCTCATGAAAGTTGTACTAAAAACGTATATTTTTAAATGGTATAAAAATATAAAAATAACTTAATATACATATTGAAAAAAGTATTGAATATTTATACAACTTATTTTAAAACTTTTCTGTTAGATCAATAAAAATGTGTTGCCTCGTTTCATAATAAATATAAATGGTTTTATTGAGAAATGTCAATGGTAAAAATAAATAAGCATATTACAATAAATAGTAATTTATAAAAATTTAAAAAATTTAAAATATTTATACAACTTATGTTTTTTGTTTATTCAAGATAAAATTTATCTCATAAACTAATAATATTAATGTTTAATGAATTTAAAATATTTTTTTTTTAGTTATTAAAGATAAATTTGGCATTTTGAAAGCAACCATATTTCATAATTCTTAAATATGTCTTTATCGCAGAAATGTGTAAGAAATATTGTTTTAAAAATTACATAGTGAAACTAAACAAAAATGTAAAAATATGTAAATTTTCAAAATACATAAAATATTTTTATAACTTATTTAAAACATTTTTTTTTTCTATTAAAGATGAATTAATAATCATCAAAGCTACCTAATTTAAAAACAAAAATATATCATTGTTCCATAGGAGCTTACTATAGAATAGTTTGCCTGCATATGCATAATATTTGATTTATATACGTATCTGTATACTTTTCTTAGTAATAGTATTATTTTTAGCTGCCGTAGTCAGCACACACACAATAAAGTCAGAGTTTGTGCATCGTTTGAGCCCAAAAATGCATTGTTTTAAAAATACTTTTTGTGTGTGTGTGAGTTTTTTTTATGCAGCCAATTGAAATAATGCGTAAACTCATACATAGCGAAAAATATTTCATTGGACCGCCATCTGGCAGACTGACCCAGTTGCAGCTCCTCCTCCTGCTGCAGTTTTTAGTGTATATTTATGCATATTTGACGCAGTCTTCCAGTTGCAGTTGCCTCATGTGGCATGTGCTGCACTTGTGGCACGTTTGTTAAAACATTTCGAATACCGCTTATTCTTTTTAACCAATTTAATCGAAGGTTTGGAGAATCTTTGGTATGCGAACTTTGTTAATGTATTTATTTTTAAAAAATTTGCGAACCAACAGGTTTCAGAGAGCTTTAACTGAATGAAAACGTTTAAATTTTAAGATTAACAGTTGAGGAAAAAATTGGGCAATAATGGTAATTAAACTTTAAAAATAAATTTATTTTTAGAAATCTCCAATTTATAGCGGGAGCATAATTTGCAAATTCCAATTAATGCACGGGCAATGCCGGCTTACTTGTATCTAACAGATACAATTGTATCTATGTATGAATATTGTTGCATGCAACTGTCATTCGGAAACGCGGGTGTAGTAAAAATTTTGATTTACGCAGCGATAAATGCCACAGATACAAATGTAGCAGAAAGATACAAATGTATCTATCTATGCTATGTATCTGTATCTGCACACACACAGTGCTGAAATATTGAAATCAATTGAAGGTTTTTTTGATTAATTGACATGAGCAATGCAAATGTTTTTGGCGCTTTAACAAATACATATGTTTGTATATATGTATATGTATAGTGGAAGTATATATGTATTGTATATATGTAAAGATGTGTCTGTGTTGTCAACGCGCCAAACAGCATAATATTTAAAATGTATCCAAAGAGATACATTACACATTACGGCCATCGCTGCCAAGTCTTGGAAATTCCCTTCACTGCATTATTTCCCACACCAGCCGCAGATATAGAAATAAAGCCAATGACAGAGACGGCATGATGTGAGTATGAGCAAGCGTGAGTGAGTGCAACAAAGACAGAGGCATAAGTTGTTGCTATAGTTGTTGTTGTCATTGTTGTTGTTGTAGAGAAGGGGACTAGCATTGCAATATCACAGAGAGATACTTTGGGCCGGCTTGCGAAGTTGGTAGTACGTCGTCGTTGTCTGACTGCAGGGCTTACGTTGCCGTCGTCGTTGCCTTCGCCTTCGCCGTCGTCGTCGTCGTCGTCGTCGTCGTCATAGCCATTTCCAGTGTCGTAAATTTTATTAAAGTGCCCCACTCTATGCGAGCTTGCCACAAAAGCTTGTCAAGCAGGCTTTGGACCAACTTCAACAGCGGAGAGCACAATCATCATCATCAATAACATGTTTATGGTGATCATCATTACATTGATGCGACATCAATTTTATAACATATGTATATACATGTCTTATGGGATTTACTTGATTTATTTCATAATTTTGAAGTATTTTCGAGTATTTTAAATTCATTAATAAAACTGATCCAGACTTATTTTTGACTAGTTATACAGTCAGTCAAATAATAGTTTGTTCGAATTAATTGAATTTTTTCAACAACTGTTTTGATAAAAAGAAAAAATTGTAACGATCATATGCTTCTAATTAGAAAAAAAAATATACAGTCGAACTTCCCTAACTCGAATCACCATTATCCAAAGAAAAGGTTCGAGTTAGGGAGATATTCGAGTTATAGAGTTCTTTTTCCTTAGATAATTAATTTTACTGCCACTCATTTAGTTCGAGTTCCAGAGAAATTCGAGTTAGAGAAGTTCGAGTTAGGGAAGTTCAACTATATATATTTTAGTCCAATGTATGTAGATTATCTATTTTTAAATAAGAATAATTAATTATTAAATGAATAAATTTTTTTTAATTTTTAACTATGTTTAAAGTACTTTCATGAGACCTTATTTTATTATAGTCATTAAAAGAAATGTGAAATTGAAACTACCTAACATTTCAATATATTGTTAAAGTGTAATTCATAATCGGTAACTTGCTTAAGAACATTTAGGTGAGGTGTGAAATTTTGTGGTAAAAAGAATTTTGAGGGGGGGAAAGGGGGGAACCCTTAATCATAGTTTTGTTAATATATTTGATTTTTATTTCTAATTTGATCTCAATAATAAAGTTATCTTTAAAATTTAAAAACAAATTTTTGGGAACTGAAATCTTACCGGTATTTCGAAACCGAAAGATTTACAAAACCTTTAACCGTTAATTGGCCGATATATGCAATACTGGTTAAAACATTTACATTCCTAACTTTAACTTAATTTTGAAGTTAGTATCTTTCTTGGATATTTGTGTATTTTTCGTCATTTTGTTATAGTTAAAACAACAAATTCTGTATTATTTTTTTTTTTTTGTGAAAACATTTACTTGAGTAACTGTATATAGAGCTCTCAGGTCTATTTGGCATCGCTTCCAAAGCTCAAACGCTATCACTAAAGTAGATTTCTACAGCAGCTGCAGTTCAAATTGATAAAGTTGATGTTGATGATGCTTTGGGTGGTGGCACGATTCTCAGAATTTGGTTACTTTCGGTTTCTGACCTCCCTCGGGGAGGTTATCTGCTATCCGCAGTACATAATTTGATTTAGAATCTAAATCTGTACATTGCTTTCGCAATCTGAAATTGTTTTTTTATAAATAGCCTAAAGTTCTTTGTTCAGACAAACAATTCAATTCAATTCAGAACAGAAAATATTAGCCAAAAAATCAAAATCAAGTTGGCAAAGTGACGAATCTGCTGCGTTCGTGGCATTTTTTTAGTGACTGAAATACGACAGCGACTCAACTTTAATGAGAAAGAATGAAACAACAACAAACCAATTGTAGTGCAAATAATCGAAACTCTCTTTAAAGGCACGCTCGCTCTCTTTGGTTGTGTGTGAAGCGGCTCTCTTCGCCCACACAAAATGCATGCAGGCAGGCAGGCAGGCAGCGACGCCGGTTTTTGCTTTTACTACTACTACAACTACTGTCGACGTGGACGTTTTGTTGTTGCTATGTAGATAAATATGTATCTCACGTTTTGTACTGTATGTATGTATGCGTGTATTGTATGTGTGTAGTAAATGCCGCTCAGCTGACAGCCAGCAGCGGAACCGGCCATGCACTGGATTGTGCGGGTCTCCCAACAACTTCAGCGACTCGAGCTCGAACTCGAACTCAACATCATATCGTGTCTGCTGTCTTGTCGTCTGTCTACTTCTGCTGCCGCTGCCGCTGCTGCTGCTGGTGCTGCCTTCTGCATTCCAGTGTGTGTTCCAGTCAGACTAAGTCAGCTAAAGATATTTCGGACTGGCACCGTTCCAACGAGAGCGACCATGCAACATTGCCATCGTCGGCATCGGCATCAGCATCGTGTGCGTCGGCGACTGTCGGCTCGTCGACACTTCGGCTCGATTGTTGTTTCGTGATTGTTCGAGGGAATAGCGCCAGCATTCCGAACAGTCCGATATTAACTTTCAAACTGTACGGTTTGGGTGCGTTTCCAGCAACACAAGCAGCGCGTCGTGTTTCAGTCAAATTGCCACAAATACAAATACAACAACAACAACAACAACAATAACGACAACAGCTACAACTACAATTACAATTACAACTATAACAATAATAATGCAAGCAGCAATAACGGCAACAACGAACAACTATTATTATTACTATTATTATTTATATTGAGCAAACAATTGCTTTTGTATTATTAAAACAATTGAAGTGAGTGCTTAAATCCGTGAAGACGTCATTTTTTTTTTTGGCGAAATTTTTGACGAAATGCATAAATATAATAATAAGGCTAAAGAAAGAGCAAAGAGGTAGAGAGAAGAGAAATAAGCCATTATTTATGACTTTTTGATTCACATCCTGCTCTTTGTGTTGTGCATTTGTGTTCGGTTTTATCTTCTTCAGCTAGTTTATGAACAACGAACAACGAACAACGATCATGCGACAATCCAAGTTTAAGTTGTTTCTTTTTTCATTTTTTTATTGTTTGTTTAATATACACTACATACATTTATATTATTTTCGTGTTGATTTTGATTTACAAAACGGAATCCGCTCTTTTCAATTGTAATTTCCGGTGTAGCGGAATTTCACTGTGCATGAGTGGCGAGCATGTGTGTGTGTGTGTCTGTGTGTGTGTGTGAGAGACAGCGCAAAAGACAGTGAGTGAGGGAGAGCGTATATATGAGTGTGCATGTGTGTGTGTGTGTGTGAGTGTTTAGTAAGCACAAAGATAAACATAAACAGGCTGTGTGAAGTGAAATGAGTGAAAACTGAGCCCAGAAAAGTGCAAAAAAATAATAAAATAATAAAAAAAAATTGTGGTTGAGGTCGTGGCATTTCGTGTTGTCTGCTTTTCTGATTGCTTGATTGAATCCATTGCAAGTGTCAATATTGTTGATGTTACATAAATTCCAACAACAATGAAAACAAATATTTAGTTTGCAAAAAATAAAGAAAATAAAAATCCCCACTATCAAATGCAAATACAACAAATATATGTAACAATAATCAAGATTAACATGGCACAACAAATATCATGCACAGGGGATTCCCCCGTCTAAATTAAATGTACTATTTCGAAAAGGTCAAAGGTCGAAAAGTGTTTAATTTGAGTTACACACGAAATCCCACTTCAATGCTTAATTGCGAAAACAAACAATAATTTATCGCAATCTTATTACGACTTAATTATTAATACCCTAAATGGGAAAGTTCCTTAGAAGTTTCTAACAGACTTGAAAAATATTTCGTAAAGTTTAAGAATACAAAAAATTGAATTTAATCTCAAAATTCGAAATTAAAGTGTTGCTGCCGTATTGTGAAAGCATTTTGGTTGCCAAAACAAATTAAAGTTGTAATGTTGTCCAATCCTTAAAAAAAGTATCTAACAGAACGTCTATCTTGCAGTGCGCGGGCAAAATGCAATAGTTATATAGTGAATATAAATTGTTAAACTATTTGTTCGAAAACTCAATAAACGAATATTAAATAAATAAGTAAAAAAACTCAATTCGATTGAATAAACAAATAAAAAAAATCATTGATAATCATAAGAAAAGTGCAACAAATGTGCAATAAAATAAGGAAAAATTTAAATAAATAAATATTTATACAACGCCGCTGTGTTCATTGTTTTTTTGTTGGCAAAACATTTGTAATTAATTAACATAAAACGCCAGGCAACTACAACGGCACTAAAATCAACATTAAAAACTGCTGCAGTTTAAAAAACACACACATAAATAATCAATTAAATCATTATATATTTTAACACTTTTCAAATCAAAATATATATGTAAGCTACTTATAAAGTTAACAAAGTTAAACGGATTATATACTATATATAAATATATATATATAAAGACTTTTGTGCGTTTATTAACTGTAAGTATATGAAATTAATCAAAATATATATTATATTGTATTATCAATGTGAAACTTGAGCCAAAATCACGTTTGCGTTTGCTAAAACCCAATTAACAAAAAGCGTAGTCCCAAGACAGTTAATTAATAAACCAATCAATCAAGGCTTTTAATTTCCAACAACACTTTCTCGTCAATAACAGTTCTCAGCAGTCAGAACTTGAATTTGAGGTTTTTATTCAATGTTATACTCTCTCAGTCACTTAAAACCTCAAACGACTTGGGATTTCCCTTATTGAGCTACTTGTCGCCGGTTGAGATATAAAAATTGAGATACAAAAAACTCATGTCGTGTAAAATGGCACAACTTGAGTTGTCAAAGCGTTTCGTGTAAAATCTGTATCTACGATTAGATTTATATACCCACAAGCACACACACACATACAACGAGGTACTGTGTGCTCATCAAATTGATTGTTTTTTTATTTTGCCCATGATAACAACAACAATAAACATGCAATTTTGTAATTATTAGATTTTATGGTCTGTTTGAGATGAGCACGAATCGAGTTCATATAATATTTTTGAAAACCCTAATTTTTTTCTAAGCTCAAATATTTTTTTTGCCTGGTTCGTTTCCGGTACATTCCACTGTGCGGCGCGCCAATTGGACATGCGTGCTGTCTCTGTCAACGTTGTGTCCGAGGTCAGTGAACCCCAAACTCCAAAACCTCGATAACTGTCTACGCAGACACAGTCGAAACCACAACGTAATTTTCAAGTCCAAAATGAAAGAAATTCATTGGTGCGTGTTTGTTTAGGCCTCAACTTGTGCTGGCCATGCGAGTACACTACAAAATATTCGAGTTAACAACTCGTTTTTCCCACAATTCGCAAAAACATCTGTCTCACAATCTACAATCTCTTGCCAATTTATGATAAGAATTTCACTGAAGAAAATACTTTTTCTTTTGATCTACGCACTTTTAACTTTTCTACAAAAGTTGGTCATAACTATGATCTATGACGGACAGATGATAATCATGATGATGATGATGATGTTGGTGGGAGCGTAGCGGTTATTGACTTTGCGCCTTCTTGCTTACGATCATTTCGTTGGCATTTCTTTAGTTTATAATACCATTGTCGGCATTTTTCTGTTTTGCTTTCTAGCCTTTATTATTTGACTTTCAACGCTGAAATAGTCGTATATTTCAATATGTATGTATACATCTGACTGGGTCAGCTTTACAGACTGTTTTTTATTGCCAAGTTAAAGTGCGCTGTCATCGGAAGAGACCATGAAAGCAGAAGTATCTTTTTATACTAACTATCTAAAATTTTGAAAAGTGTTCTATGCTAGTGGCAATGCATGTGACAGACGAAAGAGCACAAGTATTTTAGTAAATAGTCATGATCAGAAACTAAAGTTTTACAAACTTATTTCAACATTTGTTAAACTTTATTTTAAAATATTTATTATTTATCTTTTATATTATTAAAATTATTAAAAATGTTTACTTGAAAACATATTTTAGCAAATATTATTCTTTTTTTTAGTTATTTATTTATTTATCTCTAATATCAAAAAGTTTGCTCGTATATATTCATGATCAGAAATTGTTTTACAAATAATTTTTTGCATTTTTTTCACTTTTTCTTAATTATTTATTTTTCTCTTTCTTGTTCTAAATAAATTTCTGTTTAATACTGCTTTATTTCATATGAATTGGTATTAATAAATTGCGTAATAAGTTTTTTGTTAAGGAAATAGGAAGTGTTTTATGGTGATAATAGTAAAACATATATGTAAATATCGTACGTTTGCGAACAGTACTTAATTCTATATAAAACAATGAAAAATATAGAGATAATTTCTTGTGTAAGTACTCGATCGAAAGCTACACTAATCTTCGTTTAAAAAAAAAATTAATCGAATTAGAAAATTCTGCTCCATTTCGTGGATTTTTGCGTTTTACTAGATGAAGCCAAAGTCGACTTATAAGTCTCGTTGTTTATTGCTATCATACTGTATTATTGAGATTGAGATACTGTGGACGGCAATCCACGCTAGTGACGCAGAATGAAATGGAGTGATCAGAAAGGAAGGGTTTGAGTTATTTTTTTAAGTAGTTACTTAATTCAACATGTTTATTTAACATGTTTTGATTGTTGAGATTCAATTGAAGATTCGAATAGTGATATTTCGATATCGACCTTGCCCCACTGTACCATTCTCACTTGTGTCTTATCCACAAAAGGCATTGATCCAACTCAGTATTGTGGTTACGATGGCTACAAATAAGAGCAGCCATTGCCCTGACTATCAATTCGAAGCAACAAAATGATTGAAAACTAGAAAAACATTTAATTTTTGGGCCCAGTGACAAAATGAGCTGTTGAACAATGCTGCCAATAGATAATTATGGAATCGATGGAAAGTGGAATCAGATGCAGGCTTCTTCTTCTTCACATAAACGTGGTACACGACAATCAAACGGTTGCACGTGGGACAAGTGGCATAAACATAACATGAAAGTAACCCAAGAGCTCTCCTTTCTGATGAAGAGACCCGTTCTGGAGGTATCGGAACTGCTCTACAATCTCACTCTGCAGAACTACAACAATATATTGAATCCAAAAGGTAAAGGATGGAATACACGGCGTATACCATTCTCTCGTATGGACGCCTGTGAACGTTACCTAAGCGTTTTCGACTTGAATGGAAACCTGAGGAACCCAAGGCATCCCCGAAGTCTGATATTGCTACTGGAGTTCATGCAGAGTATCATTGGCAACGATAGTGTAACTGAAACTTCTATACGTCAAATCTCAAGGGATTCGATATTTGCGACTGGAACTTCTTCTTCTACACTTACCAAAGACATGGCTACAACAGAGTTCTGCTAATGTTAATGAGATATATAAAGAGAAATATCCATATCATGAAGATAAAACATATTTCATGTACAGCAGGCGATTGAAACGTCTAATCGATCCGGATGTTGACAAAATGGCAACTGCGATTGAAAGGCGACAATTTTTAGCCAACAATAAACCAACAACAAATACAGAAACAACAACACCAACAAGATCACCTCGTCCAAGTCGACTTGGTAATAAGGATGATGCTCGATCAATTGGTGAAAGGCGAGTCCGAGGAGATTATAGAAATACACGAATGAGTATTAGTTCAAATCGATCCGATTTCATGTTGACCGACGATAAAGGAAGACGTCGTGGTCAAGGCAGCGTCCAGTTGGATTTGCGGTCCGAGCGTGGCAAATTTCTGCGTCAATTGTTGCAGAAAATCAACAAATCGGATCCCGAAAGATTTCTAAAAGGCTTATTAGATCTGGACCTCAAGAATCCACGGGCTAAGCAAATGAAAGCCAAATATGAAACGGATGGTGTGCGATCATTAGCCACGTTTTATTCGACTGTTGTGGCCAAACGAAAGCAATCGACTATTAAATTCAAGTCATCGATTTTCAAATTCAAAAGGGAATCAAAAGAACAAAAGTTTGCAAAATATCAGCCGGCTCAAAGGACATTTGATGGTAATGTTGAAGCGAATGTTGATAAAATGGTACTAGGAAAAGAACGTGAACGTAAATATTATGGAGAGCCATTGCCCGTGCTCTTTCATGCACCATATGATGACAGTGATAAGAGCACATGGTTACGTCGAGAACCGAATCAATTGCGTATGCAGGAAGATGGACATTTGGGCAGATCGAGCGTGAGACGATATAGACGTGACTCGTTGCAAAAATCATTGTTTCAGGCACAACGAACCTATTCAATTCACAGTTTGAACAGTCAAGTGGTTCAATTTGCAACGAATGTGGAGCTACAGAAGAAGCCCGAATACAAACGCATATTTCCGTCCACCAGTAGTAGGCGATTCAAAGCAGTCAAACGAGCCACCTCAAAACGGTCACTGATCAGGTCAAAGTAATTCAAGAGTTTGTTGTTTTAAATAAAAATTGGAATAGTACGTTTCGTTTCGTCTGAAATTTCTTTTTTAAAAATTTGAAAACACCTTTTCCATCCATCTGTGCAGTACAGTAAAATGTACTGTGCACCCTCCTGCAGCCTGCCACAAAGCGGCACCCTTTGCCTGCTAACATGTGAGGCAGTTACGGAGCCCATCCAAAAATGTCGACGTCTCAATTCGCATTGGATGGCCGAGGAGAGACGTTGGTGTCTCCACAATGGCAACGGATTGCGTCAGTTGGCCATATTGTTGCAACGTCCGGTGGAGAAAATTTGTCGGTTTCTTTACCAACTGACACTCAAACGTTTTGGCGAAATTCTCAATCCAAAATGTTCGCATTGGAATTGGGAACGAGTGCCATTTGTGCGCCCGGATACTTGTGGATTGTATGATAACATTTTTGATAGGCATGGGAATCTGCGGAATCCCCTACACCCGTATATTCTGCATATTCTGCTAACGATCCTGGACCATTATCTGGACATACCCTGTCAGGGCTATAACGGGCAACGCCATACGAGTATGCTAGATGAAATCTGCTATGGCCGCAGCGAGGGAAAATGCACGGATATATTTCGTGCGGACAAGGATGGAATTGGTGCGAGGCTCAGAGAAGACTGGGATGCATCTGGATTGGGTTATAATTTTGCGGGTAGTGATTTTGATCCCGACGCTGATAGTGACAAAGATGGGCGTGGCAAGAAGCGTCGTGATGATGATCTCGTTGTCGACCGGAGAAATAAGGGACAATCGGATGATGATGGTAATGGAGCAGGCGGATATGGTGATAGAAAGAGCATGAAAGATATATCTGATCTATATGCCAAAGTAGTGCAAAACAAACACAAGCGCAAGCTAGTGGAATCCATCGTTGAAAATGATGATGATGGTGATTACGGTGGCAAGAAAACAAAGAAACCAAAAGCTCCCAAAGTGCCAAAGAAGAAGAAATATGTTGGCAACGAGTACCGTCGCTATATGGGCGAAATGTTGCCTGTATTGGTGCATGAACCGTTCGATGAGAGCAAGCCCTGGACCTGGATTCGCCGACATCCCATACAGACCCGAGTGCTCCAGGGCACGAGATTGGGACGTGCCCGGGTGCATCGATATAAACGTCAGACGCTATACCATCAATTTGAGAAGTCCAAGGAACGCTACTCAACGCACAGTTTGTATTCGCTGGGCGATTATCCTTCCGTTGTCTGGGAGGATACGTTCGGCAAACGTTCCTACATGCAAAGGAAAACTACAATGGCCAAACCCTTTGACTACAGGACACTTCAGGAAAAACCCGATGACGGCATGGCACGTATTACCATTGTTGCACCACCCAGGAAAGCGCCAGCCAAAGGCAAAGGAAATCCCAAATCTAAATGAAACTCGGATCTTTCAAATTAGTTGCAGAACTGAAAAACACATCTCAGCTAGCTGCAAAATGCCAAACAGGAAGACAGAAATTTACAAACGAAACGTGAGAGAACTATTTTTCTTTCGCTTTTATATTCAGAAGACTTATTTAAGATTTATTCTTAAAAGTAAACCATTTAAAAATTTAATGGATGATGATAATATGTGTTGGACAACACAAAGTGGTAACAATATTACCAGAATCTTTCATTGTGATGACATCCACAAAGCTAATGTAATAAAATTGCAAATGTAGTTTAATTATTGATTGAAAGTTTTTATTTGACTTTTTCAGTTTAATATTTTAGTTGATCTGTAATAACAGATTAAAATGATAGGAATAAGTTATAAAACGGAAATTGAATTCATAGGAAAGAGATTTTACTTGAAAATAGCTCTTAAATAAAAACTTAACTACTTATATATTTAAAAGTAGTAGTAGTAGTAGCCATAACCTTTTAGACTTGTAAAGCTGATAAGATTAAATACTTTAGATCAATGTGATAGGTTTTAGACATTTTGAACACCACTGCTTTAGAGAGTACATCCATAAATAGTTACAAATTGTTAAATTTGACGAAACAGCAATATTTACGACTTTCGAATTTTCGGCTGTCTCATAAAAAAAAAAATAAAGTACGAATGTTACATAATTTCAATTTATCATATTTTTGATAAGAATGTTGAGCTGTGAACTCAGAGTTTTGATGCTGTGCTTTTGATATTGATTCTTACAACTGTCTGTTCCATCTGCCACTTTGTCTTCCAACAACTGGAGGAGAACTCTTTCTCCATTTTTGGCCACCACTTTTTTTTTACTTCCACCATTTCTTATCTTTGCCATTTGCTTAGACGCAGACCAAGCACGCGTTTCTACCAAATACACTCTTAGCCAAATACATATGTATGTATTTATGTATATGTACATATATGTGTGTGAACATGTCCTGCCATAATATATTGGCCAGGACATTCGCACTTAGTTCAACTTAAAGTTTTTTCTACCCAAAAACTCAAAATTGAAATAAACTTTTAGCTATAACTGTGATTATTTCAGCATAATTGCAGTGACTGCTGAAAAGTATGAATGATACTTGCAGTGAAAAATGCTGCGATGATTTGCAGTTGAATTTCTCAGCTCAGTTTCATGCTCATTTGTTTCGGAACGCACAACGTTTGCCAAAAAGCCAGATTACTTGTCCGTCCATACGAATATGTCGCTGTTTGTACTGCCTTGCTCTATCTCTCTCTCTTTCGTCTTTCCCTCTCTTTCTCTCTCTCTCTCTATATGTATATGGCCTGTTACGGCCTTTGTCTTTGTGTGTGAGTCGAAATCTACTTGAATCGATAAAAACTATCAAATCTGTGCGGGGCGTTGAATTCGTTGTCTTTGTCTTTGACTGGGATTGTAGCAGTCACTGTAACTGTGACTGTGACTGTGACTCTGCCTCGTCACTTATACGGCATGTGCGCCTGATGATGCGTCTCTGTCGCTGTCGCTGTCGCTGCCTCTGCCCTCTGCCTCAGTCTCTGCCTCTCTCATTTTTCGGCAATGTTGCGTATGTTGTCAAGTCTCTTCCGTTTACAGCCTTCGATGCTGCCGATTTGATTTTTTCTATTTTGTCTTGGCAGCAGCCACCAAAAAAAAATTCTTCTTCATTGTTGTTGGCATGTCCGTTCTGGCACGGACTCCAAGGCACAGAGCTCATTGTTCTGTGGAATGGGTTTGGATTGGGTTGATGGGTTGATGGGTTGATGGGTGCGTTAGGCAGCAGTTCCGTTCTTCTATTCTCTTCTTTTTTTTTCTGATTTTTTTTTTTTACTGTTGTCAAGGCGACAACACACAAATGTATAAAGTTTTATGTGTATGTGTGTGTGAGCCATACACAAAGGCGCCGCCATTTAAGCGCCGCAAACGAATTGACCAAAAATGCCATGAAATATATGTATATACATAGTATAAAACCCTTGTCTACATTTTGTCATCCCTATTTGCCAGTTTCTTGCATTTTCTCTATGGCAATTATAATGCTAACTGACAAAAAATGACAAATTATAGCAACATTTTAAGACTGATGTGAGAGACAAACTACACACATATATAAATACATATACATATGTACATTTAACTATATATACTTATTGGACAGTAGTATGTGCAACTGCTGTTCTTGAAATTAATACAAAAATCACGCACTCCTAATGTCACTTTTATATGTATTGCGTGTTCAGATTTCACAATGAAGAGTTTTAAGAGCATACATGAAACACAACCGAAGCTAATCTGTAATTATGCAAATTTGACGATTAAATACACACTCGTTAGCATTGTGGCACATCATCATTATCTAAAGTTTCAAATTAGTCGAAAGACATTTAGAAAATCATATCATGGAAAACTTTTCGAAATATATTACGTTTATTCAGGAATCAATTTGGGAAAGTTAACAATTTTATGACACAAAATTATATAACAGAGAATATTATGGAAAATATTTTGAAATATGCTACATTTCTTTTGTTCAGGAAACACCTTATCGATAGTTAAACTTAAAGCATATTTTTGAAAAAGTCAAAAATTAAAAAATAAAATTATATAATATAGAAGATTTTAGTTTGGAAAAGTCAAGAATTTAATAGCAAAAAATTATATAATAGAAAATAATTTTAAATTTGCTACATTTAGTATTAAGAAAACACCTTAATAATAATAAAATAAAATAATCAATTTGGAAAAATCAACAATTTATTAGAACATAATAAAATACTCAAACAAATTCACTGAAAATGTTCTGCATTCATACGGGAAACACCTTGTCGATGTTAAAAATAAAAGAATAAATTTTAAAAAGTCAATAGAAGCATGTTATTATCTTGTAGAAAACATCAAGGAAAATATTTCGCAGTATTCTGCATTTATACAGTACAATAAATACTTAAAATTAATCGAAACGATTCTAACTGGAAAAATCAACAATTTCATGACAGAAAATTATAATTATTTTTAGGAAACACCTTATTGATAGGAGGAATAAAAGAATCAATTTGAACAAGTCAACAATTTAATCGCAATCACCCACAAAGAGAGAGAGAGAGAGAGAGAGCGAGAGAGTGACTTCAGCAACCAAGATACTTTTTCTTGTCTCTTTTCTTGTGTTCCCCTACTAGACAAACGGTAATTTATGGAGGTTTCGTACTTCGACCACATGTAGATGTGTCTCTGTGTGCATGATTACTGCATTTATGAGATAAGTTTTTACTGTCGACAACAATTAAATTACATTTTAGAGTTTATAGTCTGCCTGCCTGCCTTTTGGCCCCAACTGCCCTTATCGCCCCTACTCTTCAACCCCTTTTAGCTGTGCTGCACTGTATCTTTTACTGTCGCCAAACTTCAATAAATTCTAATAATTTATTTCATTACCAGAAAGCGCCTTCGTTTGGCAACAAGCATTGGGTGACTGCAATTGTAATTTCAGTATTAAATTCTATGTATGATACCAAAGTAATGCGACAAACAGTCAGACAGACAATAAGACAAATAGACATAGACACAGACACAGACAACAGAATAGCTAGAGGAAAAGGGCAATCGCAGAGTTCAGAGTGATAGTGATAAACAACGATACGAAATTCTAGACTCCAGATACATTATTTGCCATACAACATTTTGACATATAATTGCACTTTTTGGGCTACAAAGTTTACCCGACTTTGTTGAGAAAGAGAGAGTGTGTAGAGGGTATTTTATAGATATAGATATGTATGTGTAATATATAAATAAATATATATTTTTTTACTGTCAACAAAGAGCAGATGAGCAAAAATAATTCAATATAAAATAATGTTAGAAAATATTCATTAAAATTAAAATTTAAAGTAAATATAATAAATAATTTAAAATTAAAACCAAAATGACAAAAAAAGAAGAAATTCCATATTTAAAAGTTTAAAAGTCAGAGGATATTGATGGGGATAATCAAAAAAAAACTCAATCTGAACAATAAGTATTATTATGAGTATTAATATTATATTTTCTAGGATTGGTATTGTATTTATCAGGAATCACAAAGTTTCAGAATTAGTTTTGTAATAATATAATTTTTAGCATAAAAATTGGTAAGGTCAGGGATTTGTTTAAAAGTATCGGGAAAGTAATATTCTCTCTTTATATATTTTTATTTACCATTTTTTTTTTCGGATAGCTTGACATTGCAAAATAAGGCAAATTTTTAAGTATTTAAAATTCTGAAATAAAATAATGTACAGTTGCATTTATAGGGGTATTGACTATTCGGTTTGTGCATTGACAAACATATTGACATGTAATAATGCCACCCTCAACCCTCAGATCAACTCATTGCCAAATTCACACGCACATGTTGTGTGTGCACGTACTCTTGTCATATCGTCATTTATGTGGCATGCAACCGCCTATGGCAATTTGCAGCTTTAGACGCACGTACAACATTGGTATTTATGTGTTTGTGTGTGTGTGTTTGTAACCGCGGAAATGGAAAAACCGCATTGCAATTTCCCTGCTGGGCGAAACTCCCGGCGGCTCTTGTTGCATTTGGTTTGAATTTGACTATTCGTGAATCGCATTCATCTCAATTCGCGAGTAACTAAATATTCAGCTAAAGAATTTATACTTTCACACTCAATGTGGGGTTTAATTGAATCATTAAACACCCACAATGAACACTCACTGCATTCAGTCGGATATTCAGACATGGTACATAACATTTGTTAGACAGTTTATGTAATCGCTGTAATTAGCCACATTCGCTTTTACATTGCATTTTTTGTTGTTGTTTGTTTTTTTTTTTTTTTGGAATTATGTAATTAATTCCCTGGCGGAGGATTTTCCCGAAGAAAATAAGACAATAACCAGAAACTAACAGAAATGATTAACATAAATAACAGTGGAATCTTGACTGGTTTCCTTGCGCTTTTCGGCCAGTTTTAGGAACTGACAACAAAACAAAAGCAATTAAGTGCAAAAGATGTCGCATACGGTGGCAGCAGCAGCAGCAGCAGCAGCAGCAACAGGTTGTGGTTTTCTGCATACAAGAAAATTGTGATTTTCCACAAGGCAACAACAACTGAGATTTTACACAACATAACCGCAGCAGACGGGAGGGGAAATTATTGAGGCATGCTGTTTGCTGCTGGTTTCTTAAGCTTATGCAATTAACTTGGTTAGTGAATGTGGCAACATCTTGCATGGGATTGACTGACTGACGACTTGACTCTCTCGCTGCTAACCACAAATTATTGCGGGAATGCAATGCGGTGAACAGGTCAAACCAAAAAAAAAAAACAAAAAAAAGAAAGAAAAAACAATTTAAATCGATTGAAAATAACCAAGTATTTATTGTGACTGGAATCGTGTTCTCGCCCCCTTTGATCGAATGTTTTCCCTGCTTTTCGTAGGCGTAGCCAAGTGAAACGGAGCCCATTGACAGTGCATCTAAGAAATGACCACCTAGAGGCAGACTTTTGGTAGGTAACAAGTCAGCAGTTTCTAGAAACTTGGCTTGTCGTCGTCATCAACATCATCATTCGTTATAATCATCATCATCATCATCATCATCATCATCATTGTCGTCGTCGTCATTGATGCATTCGAGCGAAGCACACAAAAGAAAGCTGAGAAATAGACACCATTAACGATAACGATGACGATGACGATAACGATGACGATAACGATGATGCACTTGCCAATTCACTCCCTTCCCTTCCCTCCGCTCAGCATTTTTTGATGTATTTGCCACTCGCCAACTTGACCAACATGTCTATTAACGGTAACTAGGTAATTGCTGGAAATTGCCGTTAGAAAATTTGCCTTTATTGTTGCTGTTGTTGTCGTCACTGGTGTTGTTGTTGTTGTAGTTGTTATTGCAATAGCTGTTTTCGCTTGCCAGCACAAAAAGTAAACCGTTCGTTAACACAAAAGCTATCAAAAAAAGAAAACGAAATGCAAACGAACTTTTCTTGCTTTTCTTTCTCCATCTTTTGTTTAGCTACTGAATGAAAAAGTGTTACCTGCCACTTTGGCGCTACATGTGGCAACAGCATCGCACTTCACTTGCCACAACAACACACACACAAAATGCTTCTTTTGTATTCTATTCTATTTCATTAAGAAAAGCACACAGATACGAGAAAAATATACATGTGTACCAATTTTGTGGAACATCAAAAATACTCTAGGCCGTTTCCTACAAAGAAAAATATTGACTTGTGGAAAATATGATAATTAATTGTATGAATAGCATTTCTATTTGTTGCCTTCGATCAAAATTGTATAATTGAAAGTTTATAAGGAAGAATACGACTTGTTAAATATGACAATAAAAAGAAACAGCTCTTATTATTCAACGATTTCTTGTTGTAAATATTTTCCTCTTTCGACCTAACTCAACAAAATTCGTAGTAGATCATAGAATTACTTCAAAAATCGTGACTGATGTTCAATTTAAATACGAATTATTTTTAATCAAAAAAATTTCATTATTTTTAAATGTTGATAAACAAATCTGCAAACAAACAGAAAACGAATTATCTGTTTTTACCTCCCAAAAGACTCGCCAGAGAGTCTTAAATGTTATTATTTTTTATCTATTTCGATATCTTTGCCAGACAATTTTTACATTGCAATCGATCTTGGAGCTATAATAAATATGAAACAAGCAAAAAAACCTTTTGCCAATGTAGATTCATAAATATTTAGCCAGTTTTATTCCTGTTTTGTTTTGAATCTAACAATTTTTAGTGTAGTGAAAGCCAGACATTTTTCGAATCATTCGGCGGCACTTTTACAGTCTTATTGTGTCACATTTTAAGTATTTATATTTATTTGCTGATTTATTGTTAAAACTCATAGGCGGCAGACACTGGATGGAGAAATTCAGATGACTACGTCATCGCCAACGCCATTGGCATTCCTATGCATTCGCATGCAAAACAAATGGACTCATCAAAGTGCTCAAGGTGCGACTGAGACTGAAAGCGGGATTGGGGAAGCGGGAAGGAGAAGGGGAAGGGATAAGGGACAGTCCCCTTCATTGGGGCACGCTTACGCGGCCACTCCAAGGCCGGTCTAGACACTTTTGACACAAATGCAGCTCAGGTCTCTCTAAGAAAGTCCCCTCTCAGACACTGTCTGCCAGTTTAGTAGAAGTAAAAACAAAAAAAAACACAAAAAAAAATAAGCGTATAAAAACAGACAAAAACACAAAATGAAGGCAATTGCCAAGCTGCGTAAATTTCCGCGTGAGGCAACGTTGTCTTTAGGGCAGGAGCAGGAGTAGGGCTAGGGGCAAAGGGAGGGGCAGAGGCAGGGCCAAGGGGCGTGGCATCATTACCGGAATCTCTGACGTTGCATGTCATTGTCTGGATCGTGGGTCTCTGTCTGAGCCACTTGAGACAGCCGTGAGAGGCGCATATTGAGACAGGTGACAACAGTCGCTCATTGTTGTGGCTGGCAAAATGGAGACAAGCAATGCCAGAAGGAAGAGGTTAGAGGCCAGACTTAGACGCTACAGCAGACGCACTAAATCAATTAGTGAACACATACATTTTACCAGACTATTTCAGGATTCTGTGTAGGAAATGTATCTAATTATTTCTTTTGTTTAGTTCAGTGAACCCAATAATGTTATAACTATATATTTAATAATTACTAGATATTTTTCAAAAAATTCTCAAGTAATTATATCAAAAACAAGGTGACTTTTTAAAACTTTTTTAAAAACGTCTACATTAGTCAAATATTTAAAGAAATTTTTTTTTTTTAGTTTTTAAGGATCCATATGTAAAAAAGGCAGTTTTGTATAATGTTATAAAATGATTGAATTAACGGAAGTGAACCAAATAGGGTAAAAATTAATACAAAATGTTGCAATAAATATTGTTAATAATTAATTCAACTTCTTCTAAAAACAGATAAAATTAAAACTGCATTAACAGTTGACAACAATCAACAACAAAGCACAGTCATAAAATCTTTATATCGCACAGACCAAATAAAATGAGCTTGTCCAAGTGTGGAATATTTGAGGGGAATCCCCCTCTCAGACATTGCAAAGAATTTCTGGACGGCAATTCAAATTGAACGATTAAGACACGTCTATGAATACCACAATGAGTACTCGATATTTGTTTGTGTTTACTCGCACTCGTATTCGTATTCGTATTTGTTTGTTTATTGTTTCTGAGTTGCGAGGTTTCATTAAACTTTCATTAACTGTTGTTGCTTTTGTTGTTATTGTTGGTGTTCCTCTTCTTATTGCGGTCGATTGTGCAGCTATTGAAGTTTGTTGTTCTTGTTAACAGTGCATTGCCGTCGTCGAAGTCTTCTTTAAAGTTGTTTTCTCCGTTTTATCTGACTTTTGGGTGGCCTTTTGCGACTTGTGGTCATTTCTGCCAATATGTTAATTATTTGCCAAATTGACACAATGCGTCATTTTCATGCTGTTCGTTGTTTGTTCTTGTTGTTGACGAGGCTCCAAATTGTGAGATATAACGACAAAAGCAATTTAAAGAACTCAATGGAATGATTGATTGTATGATACCCTGTAATCAGACAAAAATAGAGTAAATTATTTAATACACAAATTAATGGAATTTTAAATCGAACTATTAAAGTCGTCAACACATAACTCGAGTTGCGATATATCGAACAAAATAATCGAGTTAAAGAACTTGAGTACTAATTGAGATATTCACTGTGGCCAGAAAAAGAAGTAAGGATAAATGATTTTTTTGGCACACGTTATATATTTTATCTGATCATACTATCGTGGCATATATTTAATTCTTCCTGACTATCTTTCGTCTTTCATTAGCGTGGACTGCTGTCTACAGTGATTGAAAATCATGAAAAAGGGGCAATGAATAAATTAAAAAAGTAAAGCTTGTAAAAGAGGTATTAATAAGTTTTAAGCTCTTAAAAAAGAATTGATTAATCCCTTTCATGATTAAAATGATATGAATTGTATATATTGTAGTCAAATAGACTTGCCCACTTTTACAATTCTTTTTATTTTGGGTGGAGCTAATTATCAGAATTGATACTCGTATTTGATAAAGATTCTTTTGAATGCCTGTAATGAACATAAAAATGTTTTTCATTCGTGGAAACGATTAAGATTTTTAATTGAAAAGGTTATTAATTATTAATAAATCAATTCCACGCTGACTACAATTAATTGCAAGGGCAGCAGACAACAATTGAATAAAGTTTTGATTAGAAACAGACAACAATTGAATCTAAATATATATGAACATAAGTCTCCAATAGCAACAGACAACAATTGAATTGATATAACCACACTAAGAGAGATATAAAAGTTAATTTTGTATTTTTTTCAAAATAAAGTGATAGCAGGCACATTTTATTAGCATGACGCTATAGTCACAGCTTCTCGCAGCTGATAAGATAACGGACAACAGTCTGCAGTATCAAATAACAATGTCATTTTTCTATTTAATTGAAAAAAAAGAGCCAAAAAAAAAACAATGGCAAAATAAAAACGTAAAAAGAACAATGCTATACGACAACCTTGAATATAAGAAAAAGAGAGAGTGGGAGGTGGCGTATTTCGACCCAATTTCGTGAGTTTTTTTTGTTTTAACGGGAGCAGCAAACGCAAACAGAGCTTGTGGATTGGCAACCAAGTGAAACGTTCAATGGAGCTGTGGGTGCAATTAATTATTAATGTAAGGCAAACAATATTTGCCGTCTACTTTCCTTGTTCTCTTACAGATAAAAGAAAAAAAAACAAAAACATAGCATTCCAGAGGAAGCCAGAGAACAGCAACAACGGCAATAACAACAACAACAATAACAGCCATGGTGATAAGCTTGTTCTAAGCACTTGACTCTTGGAGGAAAAGACAACGATACGATACGGCATTTAGCATGGTGCGACGTAATGTTGCTGAGCAACAACAAACAAACAGCAGCAATAACAATAATAACAGCAACAGCAACAGTGTCAACAACAGCAACAGCAACAGCAACAATGCAGGCAGCTGCTCCTCTAAAGCATCGTCCACCGCGAGTTTGAACAGTCTAACGAATTCAGCCTCGCCGGCTTGCAACATTGTCATGTTGCAGACAACAACGTTGCCTGTAGCAGCAGCAGCAGCGGCAGCAGCCGCGCCGCAGCAACATTGTCCACCAACAGCAGCAACAGCAGCAAGGACATCTGCGCAGCAACAACAACAGACAACAGCAACAATCGCCATCGGACGGTGGCTCCTCGAATTGTTCGCTGCCATCGTCGCCGCCGTTGTTGCAACAGACGGCGACGCCGCCGCAGGGTGCACAAATAGTGCCGCCAGTTTGTGCGCTGCATCATCCGCAGCAGCAGTTGGCGCTGCTTGCGGCCATGCAGCACCAGCAGCAGCATCACATGCTGCAGCCACCAATGCCCCCACCTCCCGGCCATCAGCATGGCATGCCACCACACACACACTCACACTCGCACACACACTCACACACACATGCACATGCACATGCACATGGGCAACACCATGAGAACGGACATGGGCATGGCGGTGGCATCTCGCCCAATGGCGGCTCCGGTGGCTCCTCCTCGGCCAGCAGTGTGAGCAGCGTGTCGAGCAGCAGCAACGGCGGACAGGGAAATACGGCTGGGAATAGCACCAATGGCATTGGACCGCCACCGCCAGTGGCAACGGCATTGCCATCGGGTCCACTCTATATACAATATCCCGGCGAGTTCTTTCCATCGGAATACTACATTGCACCGCATCCGCACGAGGGTATCTGTCCACAGCATCCGCATCATCCGCACGCGCATCAGCATCATCATCAGCCCATGTGCGCCATCTCGGCGGATTATGGTGAGTTCTCCTGTCCTAGTGATGACACTTTGGGTCCAAATGTCACTGTCGATGTTTTTCGGTCTTTTCTAAATCGACATCGATGACACATCTATTTACAAATGTTTATCCAATGCTTACAAATATATGGAAACTTCATAAAAAAGCTGAAATTCGAATTTTTAACAAATTTTTATCATAACATTATCATTTTTTCATAGTTTTCACAATTTTTAAACAGTTTTTGTCAACATTTTTTACAAAAAAAGCTAAATTTTTATATTTTAGCCAGTTTTTGTCAAAAAAATCTAACGTTTTTCTTAAAGTAGCTAAGTTTTAGGTTTTTATCGCGTTTTTCATAAAATTAAGCTTAGTTTTAAGTTTTTATGCAGTTAAAAAAAAACTTGTTTTTATTTTCATAAGAATTAGCTAAGTTTCAGGTTTTAGCAAATTTTTTTTTAAGAAAATTATGTATACCTTAAAGATAATCTATTTCTTAGGTTTTCCTCAAGTTTTTATGTTGGTTGGTTTTTAGATATTGTTTTTTCATGAAGAGAAGCCGAATTTAAAGATTTTAAAAATCTTTTAATTTTTTTATAAAATCAAAGATAAACTTGTTATTATCAACAATTGAAAAAAAAGAAAGACTATCAAATTTCTAGCTTGTTTCTTCAAAAAAAACTGAAATAAGCTGAATTTCTCTATCGTTAATTATTATTTGATGGGACCAAAATTTTATCCAAGCATCGGTAAGCATTGAAAGTATAAAATAATTAATCAAAAAACCAGAACTGCAACTCAAATATGTATATGTATGTACATCGGTGCCCGAAGCAACGATGGTTTCTTGCATTCCTAAGTTGTCTGCCTTTCTCCTGCTCCGTCTCCGACTGATGGCTGCTAATTACATCCAGCATAATCCCCCGCCTTAGCAGCACTCGGGAAGCCGCTAAATAACTTAGTTCGTCACGGAAACTTTGCTAAGCCTTTGCTCGGTTTATTGTGGGTGTTTTCGAAGGGAGCTGTTGCTGTTGCTCTTGCTCTTGCTCCAATTCCCATGATTAGGCGACACTCAAGGCTATTTCTCGAGCTCTTAAGCTGGCGTAAAGTCTCAGTCTCGAGACTTAAAATAGACGCCAATGCCAATGTTCTAAAAACTACGCATACGACTACTACCAACTGAAGCTGTTTTTGGTATTTAAGCTGCAAAGTCAACAAGTAAGCTCTTCATCGGATTGGTCCATCATCGGGTTTCTCCTCCCTTTATCCTCACTAAATTAGCTTACTTAATTTTGAATGATTGCACTAGACTTAACAATTAAAAGCGGAACAACAAACAATTTTATCAGCTGAAACAGAAACAGAAACAAAACTAAAAATAAAATGTAGAACAGAACAGCAACAGTAACAGAGAGCAAAGAATTTCATCTGCGGAAATAGGCTAACCTAATCAGCAATATTGCAAAAGCGTAGTTTATAATAGAGAAGCATTTTAAGATTGTTCTTTTCTTGATTTACACAAGTATTGAAAACTATTATGATTAAGGCACGATTCGGTTATCCACCATCATTTTATACTCATCAATATTTTAAAAGTGACTGACTGAATCAATCATAACTGAGTGAATTGATTGACTAAATTGATGATTGGTTGATTGACTGAATACATGACCCACTGATTGATTAACTGAATGAATTACCAAGAAATTTTTACTAATATTATTGATTACATGGCTGACTGAATGAATGCTAATAATTGATTTACAAAATGATTGAGGAACTTATTGGTTGATTGATGGACTAAATAACTGACCGATTCACAGACTAAATAATTCATTGATTTACTACTAAATACTGATTGAGTCATTGACTGATAACGACTAACTGATAACGATATTTTTCTTCGAAAATTATTGACTGCTCGTATGGGAGCTATATAATTAAAAGAAATCTACAAAGATCTACGCCGAGTTCCCAGAATTAGTTGAAATTTTCCCCTCTGGCTTACATGGAACACAGTTTTTATTTATATTTATAGTTTAAAATAAAAAAGTGCTGTGCAATAACTAATAAGAAAAATCCACTCCCAATTCGTGGAAGCATATCAAAATATTTATAGATTAATTTGTGACACGCGCAATGCCGGGTTACACCCACAAGTCAATTTATATGTTAGCTTATCTGGAATATATGTATCTTTAAATACCATAAATATACACTATGATCAATCTTATAGATTTCGCAGTTTCCATTTCTATTAGCATAACAGTAGAAACGCCCACGTGACCAAAACACAGTTGTTTGACTGAAATTGAAACTGGAATTGAAATTGGAATGGGATTGGGAATCAGAATGTGAACTAGAACTCGGTCGGACCGAGCTGAAAGTTGTATCCGCTTCAGCTATCATTTCGGCCAGCCTCAAAACCGGAGCTGACTTGGCTTTAAAGCGAATGAATCAGACCTGCCAATCTGCAAATACTTGGAAATATATATATATATATGTATTTAAAAGAAAAAGAAACTTTTCTTCTTGCTAGGGGGGGGACTGAAAACTGCCAGCTGTCAGTTGGGAGTGTTGGCCAAGATAATTGGATTTAATCAAGTTTAGCGCAACCCAAAAACCTCAATTACCGATGTGTCGCTGCTGGCTTCAAACCTAATTGGCCAGTGTCTGGGATTGACTATTGATCCAAAGGGGAAAGGGGGGGAGGGGGCTACCTGTTGTCGCCAAAAACCAAAAATAATACTGATGTGTAACTCTTAGGCGAAACAAGAACTTGGCCAAGAGAGCACTTGATTGTTTTTAGCAAATGGATAACTTGAATTCAATTGCCAAGAAAACATAAGTTGCTAGTTGGGCTAATTGTATTTGCATGTGGTTGAAATTGTACTCTTTTCTCTCTCTCTCTTTTATGCTTGCATGCCTGCCAAATAGTTTTAACTTTTAGCGGCAACTTGGCCAAAACCAGACAGACCATCAAGTAAGTCCCATGTGAGAGTGGAAGCTCATAATTTACAATTACAAGCAAGTGTAAATGGCTTTTAGCCTGTGTCTTGTGTCTCTCCACTGACCCTTGACCCCAGTCTCTATGCAGCCTTGTCTGCCAAACGACAGAGACATTCTCTTGTCTACCCTGCCCCGAGAATGTTGGCTGTTAATCGAATCAACTTGCGAAGAAAATGGCTCTAAGTGCGTGCTGGGCTCGACTTTTCCCTCTAATGGAATTTTCTCCCGTGGCGTTTCTCGTGAAACGTGGCCATATTGATATGGATGCTGAGCATGTTATAATTATAAGAATGCTGAGCATGCTCTTGTCGGGTCTTTGTGCGCAAAAATTATAGCTTCTATTACTGTATGTTGTTGTTGTTGTTGTAGTTGTTGCTTTTGCAGGCGCCACTTCAAATGAAGCTGAATGTTGTGGTGTTGATTGTTCTGGTCTTGGTTTTTACCACTGAATTTCACTTGGCATAATTTACACAGAACCACACACAGTTTGCTGGCTCTAATCAACATAATTCTTATTATTTTATATGCCACACATGGTCAGTCTACATGCATATAAATATTAAAGACCTGGATACTGATAAAACTGACTACAGTAAAGCTTAAGCATTTCTGCTGAATATTTTTAAATATATATCTATATGCGGACGTTTTTTAAAGAGTTTATTGTCATTTTGAATCAAGAGAATTGAAACAACTTCGATTCGAATTGTTGAATTTGACTTGCCCCCTGTTTGTACAACACTCAACCGAAATTTTCATGAATTGAGGCTGAATTCACAGTCAACTTTGAGTTCATGATTTAGTGATTTTTTCCCACATTTTCCACAGCATTTCCATGCAATGATTTGGCAAATTGGACTTCGCAAAGTTAAAGTTAAAAATCAGGAAGAACTTGGTGATTTCTCATTACTTAATAGAAAAAAATTAATTACTACCATTCTCAGTGAAGCAAACTTATTGCAGTTGAATACGAATAAAATAGTTGTAGCATAATGTGAATGCTTGACATACTTAATACATCAATTTCTTATATATTGTTTTTTCAATAACTTTTTCCATCAATTTTTCAACCCACTTACACCTGTTTCTTTGCTAAACTTTATGCTCTCAATGACAGACTACAGCACGTATCAGTTTATCAACTGATTTAATAACTTAGAAATGTGTTGAAGTGTGCCATTGAACATTGCACAGCATTCGAGTACAGGCAACTTGTAGAAAGTGCTGTCGATGGAGCGTTCAATGAACTCATCACAGGTCCACTCAGATTTCTGTGCCATGGCACCGAGGGGAGATAGCAAAGTTACATCAACAGACTGAAGCAATAATGACAACAACAAGCAAAACTTCAAGAACAGTCAATCAAAATATGCCCCCTTTGATACTCCCTCTTGATAAAGTGGCTCCTCGATGAACTCTAAGCACTCAGAACGGTTCGACATGGACAACGACATCGACATCACGTTGCTTCCAGTATAAATTTCAATATCTTACGAGCATGTGCTTCTTTTGCTTGTTTTCGGCTTTCGGCTTTATCTTTTTATCTCTGTTAATCTTTTTATACCCTGTGACCATTCAATAAGCATTAAAAGTGGGTATTAAAACTTTATGCAATGAGAGTAATAGATAGTCAAGTTGGTACTCAAAAAATACTAGTGTTTTATTTATAATTTTCACACTATTAAACTTACAAAAGAAAATTATATCTTCATGTTTAAATTCATCAAATTTTTAAGCGTAGAAACCTTATTATATCTGTAGAATATTATATATACAGGGTATACGCAATTTGAGCACTCTCTTTTGGTATTTCTCAATATGTTGGTCATAATTTTTAATTAACTTATGGGCAGCCCGCACATTGCCGAACTTCGGCATCATATTGAGACTTGTGTATGGGGAATAAAGGCGGGTGGACGTAGAGTAATATATTTCCCAATGTCTACAAGTATTTCAATTTAATGAGTATAATTATGAGCATTGTACTACGAACTTTGACATTTGTAGATTGCTCTCAATTTAAGAGGAAATAAATGTGCGTTAGTCGGAAATACGCTCTAAAAAAAAAGAGACTCAGAAGTGTAAAGAAGGCAATGTCAATGTCCTAGCTGACTTGTGTGGGAAACTTGAGCATAAATGGCACCTGATCTAACTTAAACTGTGTCACAGTAACATTAACTGCCCCTCGAATCGAGCTGGAGAGGAGGACAAGGAGGACAATGAGGAGGCACAGTAACAAAGCGATTGCAAGCAAAGAAAATACTCGAATTGTCCCCCAAGTAGGTTTCATCTCAATTTCCAATTCCGACTACAATGACGCTTCAACTACTCAGCTAGGCAAATACTTTCAATTGGTTTTAGTTCGTATTTTAGCCAGTTCATTGCTCCACTACAGATTGGATTTGTTTTCGAAAATAATTCGACGTTGCATTGCCTGCTGCTGATGTCATCACTGTCGTTTTCACAAGCTTTTTAAAAGCAAATTGCCTCTTGAACAAGACATACTATACATAAACATATACTTAACTTTGTACAGTGTGTCTTCTACCTGATGAAAGCTCCCACAATTTATCTATTCGCAACATAAACTTGTTTAGTTTTACGAGTCGCTTTGACGGTTAGATTTATTGACTTCCTCGGTTTACCCAATTTTGCATTGTGCGAAATGCTAATGGGTCGTTGTTGTTGTTGTTGTTGCCTGTGAACCCATCAACCGCACCACTGCACCACAATTCCACCTATACCTCTTCTTTTTCTTCTTCTTTAACCTTCTTTATTGTGTCACATTGCATTTGCATATTTACCAACAATTTGACCTCGGGGCCAAGTCTTTTATAATGCCAGCTCGAATTTTTATGATCCGAGAATTGTTGCCTCGTCTTGAGCTTATGCCACATTGCAACATTCGAATGTGTTGCAAAGTTGCCACAATTACTACACTAGGCAACACAACTAGACATATACATATATTTGTTCTTCCTTAAAAATAAAACACTAATTTATTTAATTGTATTTCATCGATTAAAATTGCTTATCTTTATTTTTAAAAATCAGATGTGTGATTAACATTTCGTTTTTGATTAACCCATTTCAGGCTAATGGGTATTTAAATACCCAAAAAAGTGTTGACACTTAAAAAATTCTGGCACGGGGAATGTGAGAGATATCGGGGAAAAATTTATTTCATAGTAAAGAGAATTAACAAATATATAAGTATAAAAATTGAACAGTTTAGTTATCCTCGGTATACCTGTAGTTTTTTACAGGTGAATATCTAGGTTTTTTTTTCCATAGAAAATGTTGACGAAAAAAGCTGAAAAATGTATGGAAATCGGAAAAATAAAATTTGAAGATAAACATTTTTTTTTTGTTTCTTTCAACTTCTATGGTCTTCTAGGCACACGTTTCAAAATTTCGTCAAAATCGTACCAGCCGATCTATAGGCAGCCATTAATGGGTTAAATCTTGAGTATGTGACTACCAAATTTATGAATGATTGAATGAAACAAAATATTACAATTTATTCATTATTTTTGGAACTTTTTTACTTAGATTAGATTAAATGTGTGTACTTTAAGACACTAAAAAAATGTAATATAATGTATAACAATTTAACAAATGTATTTTATTTTAACTTAAAATTTTTAAGTATATTCTACCCGCATTGATATGATATGACCCTGAACTTTGACTGACTGCAGAGGTAAACAAATTTTAGTGGTCCAATTGTTATTTAATAAAGCTTAATGGTGCGACGAGGCGAGGCGAGTCGAGTCGATGCTTAATACTCCCTCTCACTTTCAGTTTCTCTCTCTCTTTTAATTAATTATTTTTCTGCTTGTCTGACTCATCTACAATGTTACGGACATGTGTTTTGATTCAGAGCCTGGTCATTTGCATATGTTTCGCTCAGAGCAAAACAAGTCTATTAAACTGAAATTTATGATCATTTGCAAAGCGTGAAAATGTCATCGACAGTCATCTCGGCTTTTTCTCTTCACATACGATTATATTTTGTACATACAAACACACATATAATTAATACTTAAATGCAGACAAACGCCGAGTTAAATTATGAATACAATCTCCTACATAAGTTGCTTTGCGGCACAGTGGCACCTAAATGTATACCTACATAACTTTTAGCGAATGCCAATTAGCAATTGCAAACTTTACCTTTGACTTCAAACATATTTGCCAAATAGATTTCAAAAGTTAATCAGAAAATAAAAAAAAAGATGGAACTTTAAACATAAACAAACAAATTGGAACACCGCAGTCGAGAGTTAAGAGTTAAGAGTTCTAAAACTCTATAGCCTTGAACTTTTCTGAAACACTCATGCCGTATCACGATCTATATACATCCTGAAAATTTCATTACGTTTGGGTAATGAAAACACAAAAGTTATGCATACAACTTTTTTTTTTTGACTCTAGTGCGGAGTAGTTGTACTGGCGCCACCTAGCGTTAGTTGTTGCTGCTACTTAAATATGTATAAATGTTTGCATGTGAGTGTGCATAAATTGCTTTTAAGATGGGTACAGGATATATTTTAAGCGATAATTGGATACTGGAATGGAGCTGGTGCTAAGGCAAAAAGAAACAAAAAATGCGCGGATCAGTTTCGATTCATATTTAATTAACGATAGGTTGTCACAAACAAATCTACTGGAATTGTATTTGAAAACTGGGTACAGGGTATCTTGTAGCTCATAATAACATTATTACATCTTTTGTGATTTTAAGAAAAACCCTCGGGGCGTATGCGTAATATGTATATATGTATATATGTATATTTCTTATAACCACAACTTCTGCCAGACACGCGTTAATGCAAAAAGACACAAATATACACACACACACACACACGCACAGGCACAGACATATTCAGTGGTATTGGTGTGTGCGTGATGACCTTGCAAATAGCCTTAAGACATCGAACATTGCCAGGTTGTCGTCTTGGGTCCACACACTTCACCTTTTGCTCTCAACTTTAGTGTGAGACGTATCTTTTAATTGCTTTTTAATGGATTTTGCCTGGTTGCCCCCTCACCCGCCTCAAGGAGGCGTGGCATGTGCGAGACGTGTCTACCAGCTGGGAAATTGAACAATATCAGTTGACAGCATTAAAACAGTGCAAACATAAATTACAACAAGAAGCCATCTTTATTATTTGAGCATATTTTATATATCTTTCGAGTGTACTATATACTACATGTACATACATACATACATATATAATATATATTTATGTCATTGCATTTTTCTTAGCTCTGTTAAAGAAAAAAAGGGCAGCCGCATCGTAGCTTTCATTTGATTTGTTGCTATTGTTACTAGAACTCTCTTTTCCCTTACCCCTCACTGCTCCACTGGCTGCTCTTGGCTATGGCCACTTATGACCCAAGCGCTCAACGACGAGTTCAACAACCCACAAAAAAGAAGAAAAAAGAAAAATAATAGAGGAGAAGCGCAATGCAAAAAAATTGGCATCAAACAACAAAACTTACTTTAGATACATATGCGGAACGAGGGATACGAAACGGAATGGGGACGAAACGGAATGGGAACGCAGATGGGGGCAGTTGGAGGACTGGAGGGTGTGGCAGGCAACACACATGCAATGCGCATTAAAAATTGTAACTGTTACAGTTACCCCCTCTCTTTCTCTCTGTCTCTCTCTCTCTCTCTCTCTGTGTCCATGTCGCTTTCTCTCTTGCTCGCATCTGCAGTTTCACTACTCCAAGCTGGCAAGTTAAGTGCCATTCATGTGATTCTGTTTTTTCCGATGCCGCTGGTGATGCTGCTGCTGCTGTGTGCTCCTTTTTGATCCTAAACTTGTTATACCCTGTAAAATGTGCAAGGGTATAACAACTGCGTGCCACAGTCTGAGAAAGCTGAGCATAGAGCGTATCTGTATTTGAGTAAAGAGAAAGTCGTTTGTATTTCTATTTCAACATATGTACATTCACAAATTAGTGGAGAATTTACAACTCTTCACACAATAAATAAAATACAGCTTAACTTCCATAACATAAGTGGCAGTAAAATTAGTAAACTTAAGCAAAAGAACTCTTTAAGTCGAATATCTCCATAACTTAAAGTTCGGCTGTCATACATCAATTAGCTGAAATACCTAATTACAGGGTATCTGTAAGTCGAGTTGACTTTCTTGCTTATTTTGTCATTCTCGCTGCTGACTTTTGTCTTTTTTGCTTTTATTTCGACTTATCTCAATTTTTTTGGGCAGATTCATTTATTAACAAAAATACATAAGGCAATATTGTATGTATATATGTATTTATATATATATATGTATATATCGGAATTCATAGCTGGTGCCATCATATACATATTTATGTATATATAGTTGGCTAGTGTTATTGTTGTAGCTGGCAGTGTATCCGTTATGGTCCTCAATTCCATTCCATGACATTCGATGGTCATCGTTGGCGTTACAGTCAACCATAAATTGAGAAATTCAAATAATTCTGTTTTTGATTTGATTAATCCAATAACTTTTAACACCTTTAGCTAGCTATTTTTTTTGGCTATAAATAATGGTCAAATAAATATTAAGTACACACCAAAATCGTTAAATTGATTGGCACTTTGTTATCTCTTAAACAATAACGTCTTGTCAGAAACAATCTGATTAACTTTATTATATTAAGGAAAGTATCTCACCAATCTCTGCAAACTTTATTCTCTATTCTTCCATCAGTTCATCAATCATACTTGTGGCATTTCCTTGCAACTTTATATGTAGATAAAAAAAATGATTTTATTTCTTGTATTTATACATGCCAATTTGTTTTTCTTATCCCCATTGCTCTTGTTAGGATATCTAACAGCTAAAGGAACTAAATCTGTTCATTGAGTTCGCAGCACGTGCAAATCATAAAACTAAGAGACCAATTCGAGCTCGTAACTCTGTTTGCTTGTCCTTGATTATAAAAAAATCTGTGCAAGTGTTAATTTGCGTAAGTAATTTAACCAAATCGCAGAACGGTTGCTAAAAGTGCCTGACTAAGAAATACCCTGCATAGAAGTCTGAACTTTGAAGCTGTAGTTTCTTTCTGATTAAATTGAAGCCAAGTCTTTCGCTAGTTTCATTTACTGGCTCAACTGGACTATACCCTGTAATACATTTTGAACAGTTTATTATTATACCCGTTTCTTATAAAAATAAGAAAAAGGAGATATTGTATTCGTTGCAATGTATTTAACAGGGAGAACGAAGCATTTCCGACCCTATAAAGTACATATATTCTTGATCAGAATCAACAGCCGAGTCGATATAGCCATGTCCGTCTGTCCGTCTGTGTGAGAGCCTAGATCTCAGAGACTATAAGAGCTAGAGCAACCAAATTTGGCACACAGACTTCTATAAGCCCCACGCAGGTCAAGTTTGTTTCAAATTTTTGCCACGCCTTTTTCCGCCTCTGTAAATCGCAAAAAACCGCCACACGCACAGTTTTCAAGATATTATAATTTTTTTACTAATTATCGTTAACTACTATTATTACCTATCATCCTACTAAATCGTAACAAGAGCGGACAAATAGAAAGGTAGTATTGGTTAATTAAAGTTTTTAAAAAATATAAGTGCCTAAAAGCATGCAATAAAAAATATTAAAAAATTCATTAAAATAAGAAACGGGTATCCTATAGTCGGGCGCTCGACTATAGCCTTTCCCACTGGTTTTCTGATTACATATGAGCTAAGATTATGAGAACTGAATCTGAACTTGCTTCATAGTAATTTCGTTGTATTCAATTTCGTCGGAAATAAGTTTATTATACCCTGCCTGTACATTATGTGTGCAGGGTATGAAAGGAACAATGTATGTAATCAAAGACAACCTTCGGCAGACTATTCAAATCATAGAAACGTCGTAACATCGCGTTTTATTCACATGCACTAACAACGAGTACTCATTTGTCATGCGAGTGTGGCTCGTAAAAAGCAATGAGTGTCTTGTGGATTGACGAGTGAAGAAGAAGACACAAAACTCCACCGCGGGCTAGACATTCTCTATGGTTTATAGACGATGGCCACGCCCACCAGCCCCTAACGAGCCCAGTACATTGTCTATGTTATTTTGGCATCATAAAACCAAAAAATAAAAAAAACCACAAAATGTCCCGAGGCCGTCATACTAATAATAATAACAATAATAATAGTGTTAATAATAGCACATAAATCCATATGTTGAGACCATCTCAAAATTTATTTGAAAAATTTGTCACATGCTGCGTTCATGGTTGGACTCTGGCATATAAACTCGAGAATATGTTCGAGTTTGAGTTTTCCAGCGAATTTTCATGTTTTTTCATTGGCACACATGCAAAACATAAACGAAAATTATTGGAAAACTAAGTTAAACAAAAATTTTAGGCGATTTGAAAAAAGCACATTCACACGGTCTTCCAAAGAAAAGCGTGAGAGAAAGCTGTTATGGAGAGTGCACAGCTGTCAAATACCCTATAAGCAGACCTTATTTATAACAGAGTGATCAAGTAATTTTAACAGGGTACTTTACAGTCGTTTACTCTACTAAATTTACTGGCTGTACGTGAAACCGATTGATGCGAAAAGTGTTGAAGCGAATATTCGAATATGGAATTCGTATTTGAATAAATAAACTAGTTATTTCTCATCGTTTCAGCATTTTATCTTTATTTGTTAGAAATCATAAAAATGATTTATAATTTATTTTAAGTGCTTACTTGAAATCATATTTTTTAATGAATTAATGTATTTTTATGTTTTTTGTCTACTTTCAGGTAAGCAACAATCAAAGAATTTAAAAATTACTCATACGCCTGGTGGCCTCAATCGTAAGTGCAAGTGACAGTTTCCACGCTGTTTTCAATTAACAACAGCTGCTTAAAACTTTTCACTGCAATTCAGATTAGGCAGTCAGTGGATTTTGTTGAAATGGGCGTGGGGAAGAAGGTCAACTTTTTGCAGTTATGCAAGCATTTTAGGATGCGCATTCCCATGAATCTTGGCACAAAGACACAGACGCCTTCTGCTCTCAACTTTTTATGGCCATGTGAAAATGCGTTAAGCTAAAGGAGGTCAGGGTAATGCCACTTCCTGGTCTGATCGGGGAGGAGGAGGAGGGAAGAGGTAGTTAAGAAGTTTCCACGAGCTGTCGAGATGATGTCATCAGTTGACATCTTGTTGAAATTACAGATGCATTCGCTTAACTGCAAATGAAATTGTGACAAACTCTGTTTGCAAATACTTTTGCACTTGTTGCCTCGATAATCAAGAGCCAAATCTCGGCGACAATTCGAAGTCTTTGCCAGTCTTTGACCAGTTTGGCAGGCAACGCCCTGTCACTTGCTGCAGGGTGAATTGCAAACCAAATGACTGTCAAGTCACATGCAAAGAGTTTCAAGTTGTTTTCTTTTTCTTTCTTTTCTTCATTGTTTCTGTGGCTGCTTAAATGTCTGACACACTCAATTCATTTAAATTCAATTCGATTTAATTAAACAAGTGGCAATGCTACAGACAACAAAGTGCTTAACTGAAAGATACCCTGTACTTAAATCTACAACAATAAAATCGATGTAAATGATTGCAAATAATAATATACGCAAATTCAATGCATTATCTATAAAGATATGTTCCCTGTTAAGATGGATGAATTTGTAACTCGACTATCCATTAAATTCACACAATATTATGTTCGTGTTATGCTTTTTTCTTCTTCTAAAAATAATATAACTCGTTTTTATTATATTTTTTTCTGAAATTTAATTACAATTTGTAGTTTAATTGAAATTCTCACACGCAAATCAAACAATATTCGAATTTCAAGAACAATATTAAAGAAAAAAGTAAAATAACGATTTTTATTTAATATCAACTGAGTAAAGTTGTTAAATGTAAAAATAATGTTAAAATTAAGTAGTATAAAAACAAAATCGAAATTTAGTAGGTTTATTTAAATTTAAATTTTAACTGAAAAGATAAAGAAGTTAAATTAAAAAATACTATCTGGGGCATTCAAAAAATTATTAAGTGATCCAACATTCGTTGCAAGGATTGGGTAAAACCCAGAAAACCCCAATCAGATCAAAAAGTATGAGTAGTAATAATTAGTGATAATACAAGAGAATTTCAAGGAGGATTTTTTTTTAAAGATGACGCATCAGTTATTGCGAAACCTTCATGAAGAATGGTTGATTAACACAAGATTTATGCGAGAATCAAATCAAATAAATAAATAAAATAAACTGTACGCCGCAGTGCGGAACAGCGCAAGATTTGCTGGCGCCATCTATCGTGGTTAATTTACAACTTGTTTTTGATTGTATTTTCATTAAAACTCATTTTAAAATGTATGACAGTTGGGTATGTATGTATGTGCACATTCATGTGTGATAGGGTATATCATAGCTGTGGCTACAGGGTATACATACACATATCTAACTTCGCTGCGTTTAAGTGCCGCCACGTACTAACAAGAAAGAAAGTGGTAGTCGCAGTGCGATTGCAATTGCCAATTGCCATTCTAACGGCAAGAGCACGCAAGCGAAATCAGTCAGTTAGCTGAATGGCTAACAAAAACAGTCTTGGAGCGACAGAGATAGACTGAGAGAGGGGGAGAGAAACAGGCAGCAAACGCAGACAGAATTCGGGTAACTGCATTGCCAGTCGACAGAGAAGTTGGCCATTTGGCATTTACCGTTACCGACGTTAGACGCTGGCAGTGGAATGGCAGTTGTTGCAAGGTATTTGGGTCAGATGACGCTAGGCTTAGTGTTTTAACTGCAGTCGATGCCTTCTTTATTGGCCATGACAAATTATGCGAACGAACCTCTATTTAGCTCTGTTACATGTTTTCTGAATAATGCAAAAAAAAAAAAAGAATTAAAAAATAAATAAATAAATAAAATAGAAACGTTAGCTTAACTTATTATCAAGTGAACTCGATTCGATTCGTACCCGCATGCCACAAAGCTGCGACTCTTGACTAGGTTAATTTGAAAGTTTCAGCTGCCCCCAATGTTCTAATTGGAGGAGACGGCACTCGACAATCTCTCGTATACACTTCCACTTCCCACACACACAAACAACGATCGAGAGAATGTGAATACGTGTATTCATCTCTGAGTAACTCATCTCTGAGTGAATGACTCGTTCAGCTGCGGCTGCTGCTGCAATTTGTGGCATGCATTCCTTTAAGTGTCGTTAAGTGAACCATTGACTGACAATGCCCCACGTTGACGCCCACACACGCACACACTCACACACACACTCGCATATATATTGTTGCTGCTTTCCATTTTAAGATGAGATTGAACACTACACACTAATCGCAAATACCCTATATTTCATTCATCAATTAGATGTTGAATTACATATTTGAGTATAAATAACTAAACTTGAGCCACATTTTACAATTTAACTATTTAATTAAATGAAATAATAAATATAGAATATTAAAATAATATATATTTGTAAGCCCTGCTTTTCCAATTTTTATTAAGGGTCTCAGTTAACTAAGTTATAGATATTTTGACATAAAACGCATAATATTCATTTTAAATTCAAAAATATCAGTTACAATTCTTCGTATCTTACTTAAATTTTCATAAACATTGATGTGTTAATGCATTAAGATATTAAAAATAACTTTTCTAAAAGAATAGAAACTAATATAGAATTTAAAGGATATTCTCATATATAATGTTCTCCTAGAAGAATACCCTGCTAGAAGTTTATATAATTTGTTAATAATTGAACTTTGAAGTTTTTAGTACCAACCGACCCCTTCTAACCTCCCTTGCAATAAGTTTCAAATTGCTTGACAATATTAGAATGCTCTCTATAAGGGTATAAAAACCGCTGTTAATAATGAGAATGATATGCATGTTGATTAGGCAAATTGTTATAATTTTACACAAAATGTTTACTGCGCAATAGGTCAAATTCAGTAACAAAGCAACTGTTCTAAAGAGATTCCAAAACTTTAGAAGAGCTTTCGAGTAGTTTCGTACTCTAAAAAGGATGACTCTAGAAATATAATGAAAAAGTCTTCAAGTAGCGGAAAAGTTGATAATTCGTTTTCACATAAAGAAAACCTGCACAACTGGGAAGATAACAGATGACTGAGGAATTTCTAGAAAATTTGTGCAACTGTTGTCTTATCTTATTTATGTGCTAAAAATAGGAAATAATTAATTTCTAAGTAATTTATATAAATAAAGCCATCAAAATACGGAGAATTACATCATCAGCATCTTTTGCCTTATCTCTATAAGAATTATGCTTAAATTGGAGCAAGTTTCCAAGTATCTAAAGAAAGATTTTGTAGTTCCAAGACAGGTATACAAAAAAAAGGGAAAACTCTTTAATACTGGTATTTATGCAAGTAAAAACCAGCGTAAAGGCTATAGTCGAGCTCCCGAGTATAGGATACCCGTTATTTAATTAAATAAATTTAAAATATTTTTATTGCAAACTTTTAGGCACTTAAATTGCTTGAAACTTAAAACAGTCTAGAATATATAGAAGAATATTTTTTTGAGGATCTTAAAAGTTTAAAATCAAATAAATTTCTAAAATATGTAGCTGCTCTTCTTTAAAACAAGCACTAAAGTCTAGAAATTTCTAAATTTTCTCTTTAAAGAAAATAATGTAATAATAATAATTATAATATAAAAACAATCCCTTTGCTTACTTGTACTTATAAAATGTCTTAAGAGGCAATGGCCGTTTTGTCCGTCATATTAGACTGAGCCCAAAATGATTAATTAAGTTGACTTGATTAATGTTCCAGAATCTGGAGTACAAATTAGCGGCAAGAGAGAGAGAGAAGGAGAGAGAGAGAGAAAGAGCGTGTAGAAAATAAACCTCAGACAAAGGGTATCTGGTGTCCCAGCCAACTACACAAGAAAGTGACCCCAATGCGAACCAACACCTTTCGATTGGGTCATAACACGTACAGCGGCTGCCAAAATATTGAGCACACTTGCTGAGAATCGAAATAGATTTTTTTTTTTTGTTGAACTACTTGGACGTTAGATAGTGACAGGTGGAGGAGTGTGGCAGGTGGAAGGTGGCAGGTGGATTGTGGAGCTTAGCGCCTTTTGGGCTGTGTGACAGGTGCAAATTGTTGAATTTGGAATTTGCACGCTTTGTCTAACACGCTTTCGTTGCACGTATATCAGTTGTTGTTCCCACTGTTGTTGTTACGATATGTATAGTATTCTGCCACTTATTGTTGTTGTTGTTGTTATTGTCGGCATTTTATTTGTCTATGTCTATGTCTGCGCGGCGTCTGTTGTTGTGTTTTGCTTGGCCTCGTTTTTGGGTCGAGTCGGGTCGAATTGGGCTGAGCTGAGTTGAGTTGAGTTGAGTTTAGCTGTTTTGCTGTGTTGTTTTTTTTCTTTTTGCGCTGTGTGTCCTTTTTCGTTTGTCCTTGAAGTATCCTTAACGATGTCGACAATGCTGCGGCCCTATAAATCTTTTGCCTCAAAATGGCGCAGTGTCGCCACATCGTACACGTGTTTATCGGGGGGCCTTCTATACTCATGCACACACACACACACACACCCACTTATCTCTGTATGTGTGTACTCTGTATGTGTGTGTGTGTGTGTGTGTATTTAAACAGCCAACAGTTTAGGAAACAAATATTTTTCTCTTTGATATCAGCAAAGTTCTTTGTGTTGTATTGTTTGTTTTTACACTATGATAAAGGGTATGTTCAATAATATGCCGGTTTTTTGTTTTGCATTAGCTAAATTTATGAATAAATTTTAGAAAGTACTAATAGATATTTTTTAAAAATATCCTATATTTAAAAATTAATTATTTCTTTGTGAATTAGAAATTTTGCTTGAAATAATGGAGTCTCTAACATTTATCAAACCAAGACTTTTCAACTACTTGCTATAAAAAGCAATTTCTTTTTTCAGAATCTCTAGAGATTATGGGTAGCATTGTGTCTTACTGAAATAAATTTGTTGCAGTAAGGGAAGGTCAAGATGAAGAAGTCATCGTCATATTTATAAGTGTAGTACTATATACATACATAATTCACTATTCAACTATGCTTCTCTCTTTTCCTAAAATCAAGAAAAAACAAATTATTATAGTTAGAAAAGTTTGGATTGCTTGATAGATAGGAATAAATTTATTAGCAAAGCTATACATTCCGAAAGTTTATTTACTCGAGCATACAATATAGTAAAATTATCATCAATTATCAAAATTATAATTAAATAATTTATATTTTCGTAATTTCAATAGGAAGAATCAATGAAAAATGCTTATATTAAGCCTTGACTACAGGGTATCCCTTAGTTTAGCTGCCTTCTGATTTTAATTTATTTCTGCCGCCGTGAAGGCAACTAATTGCGCTACCCTCTGTCCCCTGTACCATATGCCCTGCCCCTCCCTTCCAGCCATCCCTTGTGCATGTGCTAAAAAATTTATGAGCATTGCGACGGCGGATTAGAGAAAATAAATGGAGGAACGCACAAAATTTACCATCGCTTGTCGCGGCATAAATAAAATGAATAATTCAAGCAAACTTGAATAAGTTGCAATTTAAATAAAACAAAAAATGGAAATACAAGACTGGCAAAATACGCAGCTTGAGCAGAAAGACAGTGGAATACATAAACTTTTTACAGGGCATCTTAAAGTCAGGCAGAGCTACCTGTGCTTTTTGGGGCGTGTCCGGTAGGCAAGGTGTGACCTTGTAAAGCAGCAGACTGCATGACAGACTGAGTAATTGAAAGGTCGACTGTTGTCTGTCGCAGTCAAAAACAATAACAATAATAATTATAATAGAAACAAAAGCAATAATAACTTGCAATTAAACAAAGTTTTATTATATAGGATAAAGATAGCGGCAAAGTTGCTGAACATTAAATTCAAGATAATCAGTTTCAACAAAACAAAGCGATTTTAATTAATTAATAATAAATAAATATATCCGAAAGCATCATTAATCAATAGTCATTCTGAGATATATGTGAATATTACACAAAAACTACATGGTAATGATTATTTAAATATTTTTAAGGATGTTCCTAAATAATATTGATTAATTTTAAGCGAAGAATTAGAACTCACAAATAATAATTATTTATGATTTTTATTTTTTTAAAAAGTTTAGTTCTTTTTAGTTTATTAATAATTTTTTTTATTGATGGGTATCCTAGGTTTCTTTTAAAAGGAAATGCAAAAATATCGGTGAAAAATTCTATGCAAAAACCATTAATTAAAAGTGAGTTTTATTTTAAGCGAAAAAAATTAAAATCCTGGGTTATAATTATTTGTAAGTTTTACTTTTTTCGCTTTTGGCTTTAATTATTATCATTATTTTTGGTATATGTATTCTAGTCATAATTTTTTTATTGTAAAAATTGTAAAAAAAAAGTAAATAAATTAGTCAATTATGGCAATAAGATAGCTAATTTGAACATCTAAATTGTTAATATAATTTAAGTTGTTTGTTTAAGAAATAAATAAATTAAATAAAGGTCGAGTTGTGAGAGGGTTGGAGGTGAAGTTTTGATAGTGCGGGGTGGGTTTTTGGGGTTTGCTGCTTAAGCTGTTTAGCATTAATTAAGTTTGAGTTTAAGTGCTGACGCGTCGGGAGTTTTCGCCTTCCCCTCCAGACATTTACCTGTCTGGCCAAGTGATAAGCTCTACCAATTCCCCTTTAACTAATTGCTGTCTTTCAACACTCTGGTATCCCAGTTAGAAAGTTACTTGCACTTCTTTCTCTGTCTGTCTTTCTGTCTATCTGTCGGTCTGCGGTGTCCATTTCGCCAGACGTCGACGCTGATTAAATGCAAATGAGAATTGCGAAATGTGAAATGTGATGTGCAAAATGCGAACTGCGAAAATGCAAAATGTGAAATGAGAAATAAGAAATGCACTTTCAGCTGCTATTGTTGTTATCAACTATCGCCACCTGCACTTTGCAACGTTATGCGTGAGTGCACTAAGCCAACATTTTTACACCTAAGTGCAGTTAACAGTTAACAGTTAACATGGAGCCAAAGTACGCCTGGCTAAGCACGGCTGCATTTTTTTGCCTGATTAGGCCATGTGCCATTCCCCTCTGTCACCGCTTTTTAGCCAACTTTATGACGAGTAATTAGTTTGTAAATGTAAATTTGTTGTTGGCCCAAGTTGTGGCGACAGTCAGTCTGACTGGTAACGAGATCTCGCAGGGTTAAAACGTATTAAGCCGTAAGATTGATAAGCAGCTTAAAATGATTGCAAGGCAACGTCCAAAGGATTCTTTGCGTTCAATTTATTTACTAAACTTCAACTAGTTATTAAACAGTTGATGTAAAATTTGCAAAAAGAAACAAAAGTTTACAAATTAATATTTTATTAATATAAATTTAAAAAAAATACAATTCAATTACAATAAAAGTGATCAGGTGTTTGATATTAAACGCACAAATATGCTAAAAGGCGTACCAAATACAATCTCTAGAGGAAAAAGCTGACTTAAGGATACCCTGTTCTCTAATAATCTTTGCAATTTTACATTTATTCAGAATGTTTTACCCTCAGAATATCACAAGTAATATAAATATTCTTGTTAAAATTAATATTGTTTATTTTTTATGATCCGAAATCTGTTATCTCATAGTTTTTTAATTTTAAACTCAAATGAAGTACATCCAAAGTGAACCAAAAGTAGTGAAAAATAAAAAAAATATTTACTTCTCTGTATTTAAAACAAAAATATGCATTTATATTGAACAATACTCATATCAAAAAACGAAAAAATTTAAATATAAAAAAGAATATCCATCCAGCGAAACACTATTCGAAACAATTCAAATGATCGTTTACGATTTAGAATTAATGAAACTAATTTCTATGTTCTACATTCACTTTTTACAAATGGATAAATTCTTTGAACTTTATTAAACCTCAATGGAATATAAGTACATACTATAGAATATAAAAGCAATCTTGGCTAGACATCTGCTTATAAGATATAACAATATCTTTGTGTGGCAACGCAGCTTTTTGGCTTTAAGTTGTCGCAGTGCATCCACAATTTGAACAATGATAGAAATCCACAAATCAATGGAGCGGGTTTTCCTACAAGTACTTAGTGTACGAACAAGTGGAAAATGGGAAATGGTAGTGAGTACTAGGAATAGTTGCTGAACAGCAGCGCATTGAGGCCGACAGTTTTCTTCCTTTATTTTTTGTTTTTTCTGTTTTTTTTTTTTTTTGTTTGCCATTACATAAAAGCTTAGCTTCGTTTTGGCATTGCTGACTTTTTATACTGAGGCAATGACATGCCACAATGTTGCAGCGCACACAGAGTGAAAGATGGAAATGAGGGAAATGACTGCTTTCAGCTAAAGATGGCCGCGTGTCACAATTTTAACGCTGTTTTTGGCACACATTCAAATAATTTCAAGAATCTCGCATGTCTCCAAAATTACAAACTGATATTTGGATATGCAGCGACAAGCGAATTCTTTGTTTTTTACATGCATTTTTCGATTTTCTTGACAGGAAATAAATGAGTATCTATAATAATAACCTTGAGCGATTATTCAAGAATATTATATCCCTAATAACTGATTTGGCTCGGACTAAGAGTGGTCTACCAACAAATTTTTGATTAAAGTTCAAATTAAAAAACTAAATTAAAAATTTAAAACTGAAGCGATATTAAAAAAGGATACTGAAATATATGTTTCTAGCTAAAAAAAAAAGAACAAAAAACAAAATTTTCCACAAATGGGTTTTTTCAAAAATGATAAAGTAGTTGTGCTGTCTTTTATGTCTATTATAATCATCGGTGAATTAGTTAGCAGCCGCTGGCTCCCGGAGCCATTGCGTGCCCACCGCTGACATAAATTCTTAATTTATTTTAAAAGGAATACTGAATAATTGAGCATTTATTTTAGAACATTTCGCACGTGTCACGCGCTCAACTCTAGTTGGACTTTAGAGTGCAGTAAAGAGGGGGAAAACAATGAGAGAAGCACAGACCTTGAGCCCATAATAATTCTCTCCAACAATGGGAATAGCCGCCTGTGATCTGTGCCAAGAAACTGGCAGACATTTGAATTAGTTGTGCCCATGCACATGTGACAATTGACCAGCAAAACTGCCAAAAGAAATCATACCAACTGACCAATATGAGATCAAAATTTATTAAACTTAAGTTCAGCCACTTCTGCACTTTTCAAGTTTTATCATTAATGGGAATAAGCCTTAATTGCGTGGAAAAAGTGTATCTGCATGAGGAAGTTGGGTTCTTTTTTTGTCTTTTGGGTCTTTATCTAGGGGAGTTTGTTGGAATATTTGGCAACATCTGTCACATGAGTTAAGCAACGGCCATATTTTGCTTGGCAGCAACACACATTATGACCCAGACATGCATCTCTCTTCCTCCTCTCCCCCTATCTCTTTCTCTCTCTCTCAATGTGTGTGTGAAGCTATTAAGCTCTCGTATATATGTATATATAAAGCCAGGATGGCATCGTTGTCGCTGTCGCCTCGTTGGCGCCATGACTTGATGCTACATCCGCATATATATATGTATATATATCATATATATGCATATTCAAGCCAACCCAAAATATGCATTATGAGTATAGTACAGAATTTCTCACAACTCAACTCAACTCTTTTCCTCGTTGTTCTCTTATGTTTTATTTGCAGGTCCAACACCCGTTCAAATGGTTTCCCACAATCGCCCGCCGCCGACAATGACGGTACCGGTTCAGGTACCGCCGTACGTCAACGAGAATGGAACATTAACCCACGTGGTGCTGCCACCGCAGCAGTACCAACAACTGCATCCCGGACAGGCTCATCTGCATCCAGCACCCTTTGTAAGTACAAACAACATTTGCGAACTTAAATTTAGGACATACTACAAATACTGCTACATTGTTCTTTAAAGGGGCTTTGAAATACAGTTAAACTTCCATAACTCGAATATCTCTCCAACTCGAACTAAATGAGTAGCAGTAAAATGAAAAATCTTTAGAAAAATGACTCTATAAGTCGAATATCTCCATAACTCGAAGCTTTTCTTTGGATAATGGTGATTCGAGTTAGGGAAGTTCGACTGTACTTAAATACTGGGAAATATTGGAAAAGTAAAGGACTCTGTCATTCAATTTCAATATAAACCAAAATCTGACTACCATACAATTTTCATTATAGAGATGTTTTTCTAAAAAAAATACATCTTTATAGTCAGGGCTTAAAACCGTAACCATACCCGGTATTAACCGATTTAAATTGGTAACCGTAATAACTGAAGATAACTTTTTTATTAGACCGAAGTCCAAAAACTGAAATATTTTCAACCGACATAACCGCTTAGCAACCGATTCAACCATAACGGTTAATTTGTTCAGGCATTCAATTTAATTATGTTATTAAGGTGTAATTATTGTGCATTAAAACTAAATTAAGTTTTTAATTTTGATCTCCATAAAAATATCTTAATTTTGAAAATTTTGCAATATTTATTCTGAAATTTACATATCTTTAACATTTTTTAAATTTTTTTGTAAACTGAAATCATACCGTTATTTCGAAACCGAAAAATACAAAAAACCGGTAACCGTTACGTAACTAAAACCAGTTTAATACCCTGTTTATATTCATAAAAGATGTTGGCTTGAAATATTCTAAAAGTTATCATTAATAATTTGTCCAATATTCGAATTCTTGTGAATATTTCTATAACACCTAAGATAGAAAGTGTGATATTCAAGATTCATGGAAAAAGGAATTTAATTTAAATTCAAATTTAATATATATCCGATTTCTTTAAGTCGGCATTTAGAATATAATTATTTAATGACAATGACAAATTAAATTGGGCAAATGTCCCTGAAAAATTTGAGACTATTGGTTTCCTTTTTTCATTTAAAGTTAGCTTTAGCCATAGGGTACTGACACCATAAAGTACATTTATTTTTCACATATTACAATTGTTTACACTTGAAGGTGAGAGGGCAGCAGAGTGTGATGCATGTTGTAAAAACTGACAGATAATTGAACGCCAATCAGTAACTACAATTACAACAACAACAGCAACAACAACACTGACAACAATGCTAATTGCATTTCCAGTGAAATGGACAGTGGCATAAATAAAGTATATATACATATGTTATATATTGTATATATTCCAATTATTTATTGAAAGACGCAGCACTTTCAGCAAACAAACAAACCAGATCCGCTTCATCTAAAGTTTTCCTGGAAGCAGCTCGACGACTGGGTTTTTACTCAAGTACTCGTTGTTGTTAATTTTAATATAGTTTACAATTCCACTTGTTGTGTTTGTCGTCAATGCAACAACAACAACAATAGTAACAACAACTTAAACTATTAAAAATGCAAATTTACAAAGGCATTTTGCAAATGCAAATGCAAAATAACGTGCAAACTTTTTCGAAAAGCAGTAAAAACAATATTAAATACAAGTAGTCATAAGACTGAAAGTTAAGAAAAGCAGAAACATTAAAATTACTTTGCAAATTGTTTGCTAATTTGTAATGTCTTCGAACATTTTGCATTTACAATTATTATTTAACGAGTATTAATATAGTTGTATAGTAATAATTATGGGGAAAAAAGAAAGGTAGTTCATGACTTTATGCAAATTTTTGAAATAGACAAAATCTAAAAAAAAAAAAATATTGACTGATTGGAATTTATGTTCGCAATTAAAAAAAAACTAACCATCTTTTTTGTTTTATAATTATTTTTAAGTTTCTAATATGGAAAACTAATAATAAATACACACCAGTTTTTAAAAAATATATCCTTGTAAAAAGTTTAACATTTCCACGTAAATTAATAACAAAAAGTTATTTAAGAAACTATTTGTGCTGATAGACTGACTGGCGCCACCTAGCGTGCAACGCTTGCAGCTTGGTGTGAATTAAACTTTGGGTTTATAATACGATCGTAAAGAAATTTTTAAGCTTAGATAAATGGTAAACTAAATTAATGATGACTTTTATATAACTGCCAAGGCTGCACTCGACTTCATGGCTGTACATAGAGTACTGTATGTACATTAGAGTATGTACATACGTACATATGTATGTGTCAACGTCACGCTTTGTTGCTGAAATGAAAGTGGCAACTGTGGTGGCGTGGATAGTTTTTCTTGACTAAATTAACAACATGACTGACTGACTGTGTGGCAGCCACAAATTTAATGAGGCAAATTCCAGCTTCCGCTTGTACTTGTGTCGAAATGTGAATAAAATTTGATTGTATGCTAATTTGAATGGTCACAATCTTGTTGTTGTATGTATTATTATGTAACTCAAATAACAACAACAACTAGAAGCTGCCACATCTAGTTGAAGACAGCTTTGAGCTTGCATCCAACCACACACTATGTAAATTATAACAGTTACTATTTCTTTTTTACCTCAAAAATCTTACTAACTCTTACCCATCATCTTTTGATGGGTATTAACAATAATCTGCATTGTAGAAAAATGATTAAGTTATTAAAAAAAAGCTGCAAACTTATAGACCTTACCCTAAAAATTATCTGAAGTTATAAAGTCATTTGTGTTTAATTCTTTTTTGTGAAACTTGTTTGGTTTTTGAACTCTTAGATCACTAAAAACTTGGGTAATTTATAGCTAATTTCGTGGTATTATAGTATATAATTAGTTGTTAAATGTTTAAAAGCCGTTACCGCAATCGTTTCCAGAGACAACAATTTACCAACTCGATTGCTCAAAAATGAGAGAAAAAAACCAACAATAAATTGCCACATAAAACATGATAATATCATAATTTTAGAACCAGTTTGTGCAACTCGTGAATGCTACAAGTGGGCGACAAAAATAAAGATATTATTTTTGTCATAAATGCAGTTTTTTTATATATATATTTGTTGTCATATAATCAAACAATTTTCGCAATTACATAGCGCAAAAATTGCTCCAATTCAAATTCAAATGCGCGCGCAGCGTTTATTAAAGTCACTCAACTGTTACGCAGCTGTTGCGTAAAATACGTGTAGTGTGACCAGGACTAGAAATGCGCCAGAGTCGTTTGACAAAAAATACTAAATTGTCCCTTTCATTATGCTAATTATATTAACAAAGCAACTATTGTATGAGAATAATTAAGTAAATTATTCTTAATTTACGCTATTTATTTATTCTTTAATTTACATACCATATAAATAGGAACCAATATTTCAAAGGGTGCAATGCAATTTTCAAAATGACCGACAGTCATTGAACAGAACCAATTGAGCACAACAGCCGGTTAACATTTACTTAACATAAAACACTTGATTTTCGCTTAAATTTGTGAAACATTTTTCTCTCTTGCAACAAAATAAAAACATTTGAAATTTAAATATGGTTTGCGTTGTGATAAATGTATATAATAGACGGATGTGGAGCAATTTTGACTAAAAATAAACCATCTGGCATAATATGAACAAGGGCAACGCAATAAATAGAAGATAAGATTTAGATGCTTTTTGAGCAATTTGTTTGTTATCAGTTGAAAGACGTTTTTAAGTTATTTTCATTGACGTGGTAATATTGGCAGTATAATGCCGCAAGAAACTGAAGCGACGACCACGTCGACAACCCGAAAAGTTGTCATTAAAGTACGATTTTCAAACAGTATAATTAAATGAAAATAATTGTAATTGATTAACATTTCTTTGGTTTACAGATAAGCGCCAATGGCACATCGCATTTTTATACGCCCATGCCTGGATATCCCGGACCAGGGCCGGCAGGTAATGGACCACCCCATTATCATATGCCACCACCGCCGCCAGGAGCAGGAGCGCAACAACAACAGCAGCAGCAGCAACAACAACAACAACAGCCCACGTCTGGAGGAGGAGGAGGAGGAGGAAGTGCGTCAACGCAACAGACGCATATACATTCCCCGCACCCGCCATCGCCGCCCAACTACCGAGACGAGCGGAGTCAACGGCAGCACACGAAATTGCTGCGGAAACTGGAAAAGCAGCGGGAGCTGAGTAAGTCAACCATTTTCTACTAGAGAAACCAAGCTGGGAACATTGTTGGCATAAATATTAACTGAAATATGTTTAGAACATAAAGAAAAACAAAGAAATGTTTAGCCAAAATTCTGCAATATTCGAAATTTCTTTATTTGTTATTGTCGTATTTATTTGTAGTCATGTGTTAGCTGAAGAAGGCGACATTGTGACACCAATTTTAAACCTCCACCTGACACTTTATTTCATATGGTCACAATCTCTGCCTTTAGTTATTTATTTTATGTTAATTTAATTTAATTTTTCCATCAGTATTAACTAATATAACTCGAATTTCTCTCTAACTCGTGCTAAATGACTGGCAGTAAAATTATTAAACTTGTGAAAGAAACTCTATAAGTCGAATATTTTCATAAGTCGAACATTCTCTTTTGATAATGGTGTTTTGAGTTAGCGGAGTTCGACTGTAGTTGCGTAGTTGAGATTTTCACCATTACTAAATATTTAGTTTTAACTTTTATCATCCGCAATTATTTTGTTTAAATTTTTTCTACCACCAAGTATTTAATTAGAATGTTGCCGAGTACTATATTAATTCATTAATTCGTTGCTATGAATCTTATGAATTTTAAAAATAACTTTCATCATTAAAAAATATTTAATCCAATTCCTTATCATAACAAATCATTTCAATTAAATTTTGATTGACACATAATATTTTAATTAAAGTGTTGTTCATTACAAAATACTTGAATAAAATCTTCATTAATACTTAATTTGTTTAGTTGTAAATTTTCAATTCATTTTAATCAATTTTAAAAATGAATTTTCATCATTATAATTTATCTTCACAAACTACTTAATCAAAATCTTGTTCTTTACTCCCACTTAATATTTAAATCAATACAATGGAAGAAGCCAGATATAAGAAATATTTAAATTAATTAAATATAATATTAGAATTTCCAACATTATTCCCAGCTCTGTCTTATTATAATGTGGTATAATTAAATATTAATGAATTGTTCAAATCCTGCCCAGATTCTGCCATGTCCACGCCCACGCATTCGCCTTCGCCGCGACGCAGCGACATCAATGGACATCACAGCAACAACAACAGCAACAACAACAACATTCCAATGTCACAACATATGCACAACAACAACAATGGACGTCGCCTGGGGCAGCAACAACAGATGCAACAACAACGCAATGGCCACGCTCCCAACTCCATGGGACAGCAACAGGTGCAGGTGGCAGGTGTCTCCTCCTCCTCATCCGCCTCTCACACCCACTCGCAGCGCACGGGCGCCAGTTCAGTGGGCACCTCGGAGGACGGCGAGGATAACTCCAGCTTGGCCGCCGAGGAGGAGGCGGACGGAGACGGGGACGGGGACGAGGATCAGGAGGATTATCAGGCGACAATTGTCGAGCAGATTTCGGCAATTGAGAAGCCCGAAGTAATCGACATCAGCTCGCGGGCAGCCAAGATCATCTGGGTGTCGCCGGCCATAACGGATGCGATGCTCGTGGATCTGCAGGAGTTGCGCTACCAGGTGCTGCTCAGCGACACGGGCAAACAGTGCAAATACAAGAGTCTGTATCGCGGCGAGGCATACGAGTGCATTGTCCAGGATCTGCAGCCGGGCCAGGAGTATCTGGTGCGCCTCCAGGTGCACTACAAGCACCTCCAAGGCGGCGTCACCGAGCCGACGGAGTTCAAGACGCCGCCCTGCGAACCGGACCAGCCCCTGCCACCGAAACTCGTTTCGCGCACCAAGAGCTCCATCAATCTGCGCTGGGCGGCGCCCGCCTTCAATGGCGCCTCCATTCAGCATTATTTGCTGGAGTACGACGAGGGGCGTGGCAACGGCAACGGGGCGGTGCTGCAGTTCGTGGAGCTGGCCAAGACAAAGGCCAAGCATTACGTGATTAGCAAGCTGCAGCCCACAACCGTGTACAGCTTTCGCCTGGCGGCGGTCAACGAGATTGGGCAGTCGATGTACTCGCAGGTGATTAGCTACAGCACCGCCGGCAATCCACCCACCTGCCCCAAGGCGCCGCAGCTGCAGTCGTGCACGTCCAGCTCGCTGCGACTCGTCTGGGATCGACGCGCTCAGGATGGCGAGTTCCTGCTGCAGCTGCAGGACGTGGACTCGGGACACGGTTACATGAACAGCTACAAGGGCGGCGAGACGCACTACGAGTGCCTCCAGCTGCGCCGCGCCACCAGCTACCAGTTCCGCCTGCGCGCGGAGAACGAGGCGGGCGTCTCACCCTGGTCCACGGAGGTCAGCTACTCCACGGCCTCGGAGCGACCGGGTCGGCCGGGCAAGCCCCATGCCAAGGGCAAAATCCATGGCACACACTTCAAGGCGCGCTGGGAGGCGCCAGCGGACACGGGTGGTGCGGACATTCTGCGCTACCATCTGGAGCTGGGAGCAGGCGCCAATTTCGAGCGCATCTACTCGGGCCACGAGACGGAGGCGATGTGCGAGCGCCTCCAGCCGGGCACCACGTACCAGCTGCGCGCCTGCTGCGAGGGACCTGCCGGCCAGAGTCCCTTCTCCGACGTGGCCAGCGTGACGACGGAGGCAGTGCCGCCGGGCGCCCCGCCGCCGCCCCACTGCGACGCCCCGGCCACGCCCTACGCCGCCCTGCTGCGCCTCAGCCAGCCGGAGTACAACGGCGGCGCCCAGGTGCTGGAGTTCGAGGCGCAGCTGCGCCAGCTGGACGTGCCGGACACGGAGACGGAGGCGCCGGCGAGGAGCGTGTATCGCGGCAAGCAGGATTACTTTGTGGCCCAGCAGCTGGTGCCCGGCGGCATCTACGAGGTGCAGGCGCGTGCCATCAATCGCATCGGCGCCGGCAACTGGTCGCAGTGGCTGCGCTTCACGGCGGCCGCGGCACCGCCCGGCTGCCCCGAGTCGCTGCAGGTAGTGGTCAAGTCCGCCACGCAGCTGAGTGTCTGCTGGCAGCCGCCCACGGAGCTGAATGGCTCCGCTGTCACCGGCTACAGTCTGCAGAGCGTCAGTCGGCCATGTGAGGAGCAGGATGAGCAGGATGAGCAGGAGCAGCTGCAAGTGGAGCCACCGAGCACACAGTTCCAAGCCTGCTACCAGGGAGCCCAGACCAATGTGGAGCTGCGCAATCTGTTGCCCTACACACGCTACTTTCTGCGCGTCCTCGCCAGCAATGCGGCGGGCGTGGGCAATGCCACGGACGTGGTGTGTGTGGCGACGCCGGCAGCGGTGCCTGGTGCACCGCAGATGCAGGGATACGAGTTCACCGCCCAGGAGGTGACCCTCAACTGGACACAGGCGGCGTCCCATGGCGCCGACATCACCCACTACAACATTGAGTACGGCGAGCGGACGATTGCCACTCCGGACGCGTGCACCCGTTACACGATCCTCGACCTGACGCCGGAGACGAGCTACAAGTTCCGCGTGCAGGCGGTGAATGCCGTGGGCGCGGGAACATTCAGTGCCTATGCGAAGCTAACGACACAACCGGCGCCACCAGCACCGCCCAGATTGGAGTGCAGTGGTGCGGGACACAATTACATTAAGTTAAAATGGAGCGATGGCAAAACGAACGCCACTAGGGAGGGAGGAGCAGCTGCTGCAGCCTCGCCCGCTGCCACAGACTTTACCAAGTACTTTGTGGAGATGTATGTGGCGCGGGCCAAGCAGTTCCAGAGCGTCTACTCGGGCACGAACACCATGTGCAAGGTGCACAAGCTGCAGGAGCGGAGCAGCTACACATTCCGCATCTATGCGCACACGGACCGAGCCGGCGACGGCGACTACTCCGAGGAGTATGTGTTCGAGACGAGCGCCACGTTGCCGGCAAACATCAAGGCGCCCCGGGTGATCCACGAGAGCAGCGTCTGTCTGCTGGATCAGGCCGGGCAGCTGGCGATGCAGCTGACCCTCGAGTGGCAGCACTCCAAGAACAATTTCCACGATCGCGTCGAGTATCAGCTGCAATATGCCGTCGACATGGACTCCACCTCCGTCGCCTCGGGCTCACCCAAGGCGACGCCCGTTGCCCTGGGCAATCAGGAGTATCGTCAGCTGTATCGCGGCCCGGAGACCAAGTTCACCATTGACAATCTGGCGGCGGGCAGCTGTTACCAGTTCCGGGTGTGTGCGGTGCGCGTGACCGCGAGTGGAGAACTCTTTCCGGGCCAGCCGTCGACGGCACTGCGCTACAAGGTGCCCAGTGAGCTGAGTCCCAGCCGAGTCCCAACTGCAGCGACGGCCTGTCATCATTTGCACGGATCCGCCGCTGTGCCCAGCCAGCGCAGCAGTCGCAAGTTGTCCACGGGCGGCAATGGGGCCAACAATGGCAACCACTTGCGATCCGTCAGTGCCTCGGCCATAACGGGCAGTGGCAGTGGCGTTGGGGCCGATCCTCAGGCGATTGGACGGCTGCAGCATGAGTTATCCAGTTTGAATGCATGCGGGGATCCATTGCATCATCATCATCATCACCATCATCATCATCACCAGCAGCAGCAGCAACAGGAGCATCCGTTTCCCGTTGATATTGCAACCAACTCCAACGCCCACACATCCCCCACATCCTCCTCAACGCTGCTGCTGCGGGGCAGGGACAGCAGCAATGTGGTGGTGTCAGCTGGTCACCACATGCACCACCAGCATCACATGCACCACTCGCACCACATGCACCATGCCCACTTTACGCACCCAACGGCAGCGGGAACCGCAATCAATTCGATTAGCAGCAGTCCGGGCAGTGGCATGCAACATGGCGGAGGAGCAGGATCGGGAATTGTGAGGCGTGTCATTGCCAGGCTGACAACTTTGTACTGCAACCGCAAGCGTTTGACGGATCAACAGAAGGCCGTCTTCTTTGTGGTGTCGTTTGTGTTTGTCACCTTTCTGGTTGCCATGCTGGTGCACATGCTCTGGGGCTAAAGATACACCCAATCAACACAGATACAAATCAAACTGAAACGATAAAGATAAAGATACAAAATACAAAATACAAATCAAGTTAAAGATGCAGAGTTGATCTTAATGAAATGCACACTTGATGTTTCATGTCTCAAATAAGTGATTGTCGATTGCCTAGTAATTATTTGTATTTTTATATGCATATACATATATATGTTTATGTATATGTATCTGTATCTGTATCTGTAACAACAACAATAACAAACTGTAACCTGTAAATTGCCTAAAACAGACAGACACACACCATTACATCTGCATATGTAACAAGAACTGTATTAAATGTACACACACAAAAATAACAAACAAACAAAACTATAAAATACAATATTATGATAAACTTTTTGTTGAAAAACAATTTCAAGAAAGTAAAACAGAAATTATTCATATACATACATGCATACATACATATATACAATTAAAAAGCTATGCATTAATGTTTGTAAATGATATGGTATTTATATTACAAATAATTGAATACATAAATATATATAAAACTCTTTGTTGCTAATCGGAATCACAAACAAATGCTTCTATGTATAAATAATTAAATCACTCACACACACACACACACTCAAATCTCTCCATATGTGCTATAGCATTTTGTGCAACAACAAATTCTCAATGTATGTGTACATATTAACAACAACAAACAACAACAACAATTGTAAGCTTAATCAAACAACTTTTTAAAAAAATGCGCTATTCCAAGCTGTTGCATGTATATATGTATGTATGTGCTACACTACACACATACACATATATACATAATATATATATATATATATATATATATATATATATATATATATATATATAAGTATCTATGTGTGTGTGTGTTTGTATGCATGTTACTAAAAGCTAATGAATGAAAACTTGTTAAATTGCGAATCGAATTACGAAAAGTATGAATTTATTAGACTCTATTCCTAGTATAATATATATATGTACCACTGATGACTAACAGTATACTATATATATATATTTATATATATATCTGTGTACATTGTATCTGTATCTAAATGTAAAACACTATGCAAAATACGAGTACACAGCATTAACAAAACAATTGTACAATTTGTTCTCTCGGATTTGCCAATCGCTAGAAATCTCATAATTCATTCCCCTCCCAAAAAACAAAAAAAAAGAAAACTGTTTTCCACTTTCAGGCAATGTTAAACAGCGCAAAAGCTTCTTCTTCTTCTTCCATTCTTCATAAAACTTTTCATACAAAACTATATAATATTTATACCGACAAAATTGATTATGATAAATGAAAAAACAACCACAACAACAATTACCATTATTAAAAAATCAAAAACAAAAAAAAGGAAAAAGTGAAATCATTGAACTAACCAATTATTCCAGAGCTTACATGAATATGTTGTTGGTGTTTATGTCATGTAAATGCAAAATTGCGAAAAAAACAAAAACGAAAATAATATTATTGGTAAATTTTTGGCCACTCTCCACAATGTGCGTGCTATGGACATAGCCCCAATCCCAACTAGACAAAAAAAGCTCTCAAATTACAAACACATACACTATACAACAAAATACAAATACACATTTAAAGAGAAAATATTGTATATAATTACAGATAATTATATATTCTATTTTCTTTTGCATGTTTATAAATATATTTTTTACACAAAAATCAAAACAAATTAAAGCAAAAAATAAAAAATAAAAATAAAACGATGAAAATATTTAGTATATACATATATATATATGAGAATATATTTGAAATTTATATAGCCTAATGCAACGCAAAGTGATTTATATTCCAATTATTATTATTTTTCTAAATAAATAAATTAATGTAATCGTTTCTTTCCATAGTTTAATATATATAAAATCTAAAGAATAAATTTAAAACAAAACAAACAAAAAAAAATGAAAAGAAAACACAACATGTATGTTTACAACGGTAAATGGTTACAATATATAAACGTATATATATATACAGATATATATTAGCAAATTACTGTACTCTTTGTCGATTTATTTGTTTATTATACATACATACACACTTACATATATGTAATACAATGCAACAATTTATTTGCAAAAGTATACATATACATATATGAATCATTTCAAATAAATGCGATATACAAATACCTTACCTTCGATTTGACTTTACTTGAATTTTGATCTGGATCTGTAAGGTAAGTATCTGAAAGTAGTTTGTTGATGATCACAGTAGATTGCTTAGTTTCCCTTCAATAAAATAATATCTGTTTAAGAATCAAAACTCTTTTCAAATTAAAAACAAATATACAATTGTTTGTTTTATTTTTTGTGCAAATAACAATTTTTTTATTTGTATGTATTTACTAGTTATATACTTTTTTGTCGCTTATTTACTTGACATTCCGATACAGCGATCGGAACCAAAAACAGAATATTCCATAAAATACTCTGTTATTTTGAAAAACCTAATTAGAAAATGATGTGAGTTTTGAAATGTATTGTTTTTTTAATTTTATTGCTGATCTTTGTTTAAAAGCCAGTACACTTAACAATTGATCAGTTAGTCAGTGTGTTTAGTTGCCTACAAGTTTAATGCGTGCTTTAATTTGTATCATTTTCTTTCATTATTATAAGTATATCCATTATCTGATATTCAGATATATCAATTCGGACCATTTACTGAATGAATATTTGCTGTAGGAACATGTCTTTTTGAATAACTCTTAAATGCTCTTTAAGCTGACACTGATCATTTTCAAATCGGACGTTGTTGTATTCGTTGATATGTTGATTCAAAAATGCTATGTCACCTTGACTCGAAAATAAATTAAAGTTTTTATCAAAATAAAATTATCCTTTGAAAATAGATACAATTATAAATGATGTCAGCTAACTGAAAATCATTTACAATGATCGTGATAACGATTTTATAATACAATTCGTATATTGCTGAAATAAATTATAAGCACATCTTGATTTAAAATTAAAATTTTTTAACTTGATTTTGTATTTTTAATATTCGCTGGATCCAATGCCTTGGCTTTTTGTGACATAGCATTTTTACTTGATAAACTCTTTGTATTTATCATATATTTTCTAAAAAGTTACGAGCATTGTGTTTTTTGTTATTTGATAAGTGATACAGGTTATGTTTAGCAGATTATCTGATTTGTTTAATATAAAACTAAAACTTGTAACTATGTTTATGCATTTATTATCTCATAACTTTAAAGTTTAAACTCATCTAAAATTTAATATGCATACGCAATATTTATTCTACAGATACATATACTAAATGTTATTATATAGTCGCTAAAAATCATTATCGATATTATTATTTAATTCGTTTGTTAGTTGTGTTGTTGCTTAAAATCGGTGTATAAAATTTATGGTGTATGCTTTGCATTTGCTAGCCTCGCAATTAACTTGGCTCAAATCCATTTCAGAAATCAACGATACACAGCGTTTCCCTAAATACAAGTACAGCAATTCAATGTTCATCCAAAACTTATGCATGTCTATATACTTTATACCTTATACTCGACATACATAAATATAAATTCATGTATTCATATATTCATACATCAATCATTAGGTATTTTATAGTTGCATACAAAAAATATTTCTCATGCTAAGGCAACTTTCAACATCGATATGGGATTGTTTTATAGGTATTCGGTATTTGGTGTCGAATTTAAATCCAAGTATTTTTTACCCTTGCAGCCGAATGTTATGAGTCTGATATATTTTGAATTAGCTGCCATTAGAATAAACTGCAAGGGTATTAAATAGTCGGTTTAAATGCAATCACATGATATGTGGCTGGGATTGAAGCAATAACAAATTAGTTTAAGTTATAAGAACTTCTTAGGGTTTTGTTTACATGATTATGACAACATCATGTTGCATCTATGTATGCAGATACATCTGTATCCTATATCTGTTAATGTGTGTGTGTTGGTGCACTAGGGAGCTATTCCTATAGAAGTGTGCGTTGTGACATCCCCTCATCTTCATCATCAACTCCTTAGCCAATGGCTCCCATATGGGAGACGCAGCTGCTGCTGATCAGAGGCTCCCGCGAATTGACGGACGTATTGGATGGATCGATGGACATGGTGAACTCCGTTGACGTCTCCACCGAATCGTGTTGACTCTGCGTTTGCTCATGACGTCGTGGTCTAAGAATCTGGGCGGGATCCTTGTGCGGAACGCCGCCCTCGGCTGTGGCTGCCGGATAGCTGGAGACCCGTTTGAGAGTCTGTTGAGGAAGAGAGAGTGGACTTTAATCGGACTAAATTCTATGGGAAAACAAATAGAGACCTTGTCGTTGAGTAACTCCGCCGCGTTGGCAGCTGCAATGGATTCGGTGACTGGACATATATTTTTGCTCGAGGAGAATTTCTTGCGCTTGCGCTTCAGTGCAGCAATTGCGGTCAATCCTGCCAAAAATTTATTAAGGTATCATAAAATTATAAAAATTTATAAAAATATCGTTCATATACAAAATGATGTTAAATGTAGTTAGAATAACAAATGTAAACCATTTAATTTCATTAAATTCAAAACTGCTTAAAAATAAAATGTTATAAAATGAAATTTAAAAGCCGCACTAAATATTACAATAAAAACCTAATCGATTTAAAAAATAGATTAAAAACAAATTTAAAAAAATCTTAAAATGTACATGAACAAAATGAAAATAAGCTAATATTGAAGAAACATTCAAAATGAATGTCTAATATTAAAACAAAAAAGGAATTTGTACATTTATAAAAAAATAAATAAAAAGAAAAGTTATTCATCCAAAAATTTTTTATTTAAGTTTTATTGATTTTAAAAAATAGATTAAATAGAATTTAATAAATGTGAAAACATAAAACAAAACAAAACATAAACAAAAATCATTGAAAATTCAATATAAAATTTGTACATTTATAAAAATAAAAACGAAATAAAATTACTAAAATAAATTATTTTGATTTAAAATTTATTTAAATTAAAGGTAAAACCACAAGAGGTGAAACAAGAAAATATCAAAAGCTCATAAAAAATTATAATTTAACTATAAAATAAAAAGATAATTATTAAAATCAAAAAATCTTGATATAATATTGTAATGTAACATAAAAAAAATATATATTAAATTAAAAAGAAATAAAAAAACAAATGAACATAACACAAGATTGGGCCACAAACCGGTGGTCGTGTGAAAGAAGTGAGCTCCCACGCCCATGTGAGAATGCGCCGTCGAGCTGATGCTGCTCGGGGCCGTTGCCGGAACAGGAACAGGAACAGGAACAGGAACCGGAGCAGACGGAGGCGGATGTGGATGCGGATGCGGATACGGGGAAACAGCTGGGGAGTCGCCTCCATAATAGCCGTAGCTATGCTGTGGTGAATTCTGCGCATACGTGACCCGCACCTGGCCGTGCACAGGTGTCGAGTTCTGCGAGGAATTGCACACGGAGTCCTCGGACTTGGAGCGTCCCAGCATCTTGCTAACGTTGCCCACCTTGGCGGCCTCAATCAACGTGCCTAGACAGAGAGAAAGAGAGTGAGAGAGAGAGAGAGCGAGAGTGAGAGAGAGCGAGAAATTAGAGAGAGTTGGGTAATTGTGAGTAGTGAAATGAGTCTTACCCCAGCGCTTCTTGTGACCCGCAATGCGTTTGTTATACTTCAACGTGGACTTGTTGTACTTGGTGGCAACTGGTGGGTTGGGAGTCGCCACCGGGCCGTGCGTGGGCGTGGTTGGAGACTCCGCCACGCCCGCAACAGTGTCGCACGTGGTGTTCTGGCGTCGATGCATAAAGTTGGGCGTGAAGAGCGTGGAGAGCGTCGAGCTGAGAATCTCATGCTGGTTATCGTAGTTGTCCAACGACGTGGAGAACTCCGCCACGGGCGCCAGAGATCCAGTCGAGCCAGGAGGCGCAATATTGAAGCCCTTCATGAGGCGTCGTTCCTTCTGGCGATTCTTCTTGCCACCGCCACCTATGAGATGATGAGATTGAGATTAAAGTGGATGCAGTTTGCGCCCGTTGCTCTTCCACTCACCTCCTCCTTGGCCTGCGGTGACATTCGTGTCCATGCCACTGTTCTTCAGTATCTCGACCAGTTCGCAACGAAAGGCGGAAATATCCTGTTTGATCTCGTTCACATCGTCCTCGGTCACGCCCTGCGACTCCGCCTTCCGCTGCTCCACGGTCACATAGCGTCGCACCAGATTTCTCATGATCTGCTGGTACTTGAAGTCCCGATCGCTGGCCTGCTGTGCCTTGCGCTGAGAAAATTGCCATTATTATTAGAACTCAGCAAATAAATAAAATTAATTCAAATAAAAAAAATTAAAAATTAAAATTCAGCAAATTCCCCGATATTCGAACCATAACCAAAGGGTATATTATCTGACAAGGCTCTATTTTATTTATTGTTCTTATAATTCCAAAAGAGGCGTTGACTATTTTTTTTAATTTATAGTATAAGTTTTTGTCCTCAAATTTATTAGCTTCTTTGAAATCTAGTTGCTTATTCCGGGGATCGCATATAAAAATTGCAAGTTAAGAGAAATGATACCCGAAAAAAATTATCTAGACAAAGGGCAAAATTATTGAATTTACTATGTTTATATGGCGTATCCTGGAAACTTTGATTTCCGATTTTATTTAAAATGTATACCATTAAAATTAACTTTGTTATTTATTCTTGATCTAAATTAATTTCTAAAAAGTTTTTAAAATAAAAATTTAACGCTTTATATGAAAAACAAGATGGAAAGTTATGAAATTATGCCTAAATATCTGGATGAATTTATTGTATTTTATTAAATATAAATTAATTTCAAAAAAACTTGTAACATAAAAATAAAGTGCACGTACCAACTCATGAAATTAAGATGTACTAAAATATAAATACGAAAAAAATAAATTTAATTATATTACTGAAATTTGTTTTTGAATTGAATAATGACTTTAAAGTAAGAGCTAAAATCTGATTTAAAAAATAGAGTTTAATTATTTATCGTTTATAATTTACTCAGATAAAACAATCAAAGTTATTGTTTAATTTTCTAAAAAAACGACTAATTTTTACTTTATATATACATATATATACATATATATGTTTTTTCCATTCTTTATTAACTTTAGAATCTATCCTTTGTGGACAATGATTGAATTGTATGGCTTTTCTAACTGTAACGAATTAATTATTCCATTTATGACGAATTTTTAATTTGGCATTTTGTGGGAATCGAACCTTTATATATTGACAAAATAAGTAAATATTATTCCGTCTGTCACAAACATTGCCAGGAATCTATAATACTCATCTCCCCTGTGGTTACTGGGTATGAATAAAGAATTGGAGTGTGTTCAGTTTACTTACGCGTATTGTCTTGAGATGTTCCCGCCGAGCGGCGGAGGAGCCGCTGCAGAAGACGCGCCGCATCCACTTGCAGGCATACCAAATGGACTTGGGAGTGGGTATGATGTTGAAGGGGGGCGGGCAGGTGCCGCCCTCCTCGAAGTAGCTGATCCACAGCTTGGACCTGGCGAACTTCCACTCGACATCGGCGCGTTCCTGAAAGCGTCACAATAATAATAAGGTCAGTGCCAAGTGGGATGTGTTGATGCACCCACCGATATCAGTTGATAAGAGTGATTCATCATGGCGATCAGCAGATTGAGCAGCACCACAATGTTGATCACGGAGTAGGTGCCGAACATGAGCATGCCCCAGAAGCGGGTGAAGATCTTGATGCCGTCCAGCTCAAAGCTGTCCAGATCGATGAGCCCGAAGACAGCCCAAAATAAGGTCTGTGTGGTCTCAAAGAGGCTAAGGGAGAACAAGGCGATAATTGTGATCAAATATAATCCTGGAAAGAATTTCAGACTGACTTGGAGAAACGTCGCCAGACAATGCAGGCATTGGGATCGTTGGTGCCATTCATATTCAGCAGCAAACTGGGAGAGACCTCCGGACAACGTTTCTTCTCCAGATCCGCGTAGTACCTGTCAAAGATTGATAGATGAGAGTCCCCAAGGGGAGGGATTGGCTGGTTACTTAACCCACCAGAGCAACTGATTGAGGCCGCTGCCAAAGGCAAAGAGCACCAGGACATAGAGGAAGAAGAACTTCATAATGTCCATGACCATGCGGGACAGGGACACTTGCAGTGGACCCAAGTGTGGGTTCACCGAGAAGATGTACACCAGCTTGAGGCTACTGAAAATGTTTGCCGCACTAAAGAGGCCCTCGGAAATGAGCATTGGATCCCACGTATCCCAACGCTCACGAGGCAAATCTGTTGCCTGCGAGTTGAAGATCATTTCCTTTTGGACCTGAAGTTGAGATCAGATTGAGTTACAGTCACAGATCGAATCAGATCAGATCAGATCGCACCTGAAAAAAGGACACCACACGCAGTGCAACTGTTGCCACATACAGCGAGTTGGTCACGAAATCAATCACGTTCCACATGTCGTTGAGATACTCCTGCAGTCCGACGTCCCACAGCTGCTTCACCTCGCTCCAGATGAGGCCACTCACCCAGGCGAGGATTAGCCACTCGATGCACGTCGGCTTGGCGCCCCGCTTCGTGGGCAGCTGCAGTTCATCCGGCGGCTGGTTGAGCATCGTGCTCGCGTCCGTCCAGAACCAGCTCCCGATGAAGGTCTCGATGCGCTGCGAGGCCAACATGAGCAGGAACAGGAACGTAAAGTACGAGGCGCTGTGGCAAATGAACTTGATGAACGGCTTCCGCATCGTCTGGCCAATGCTGGAGTACGGCGCCAGGATGTAGGCCCACGAGAAGATGGGAAACAGAATGCCAATCCGTATTATGTCGACGGCCTGCAGCGCCATGTTCTTCCGCCTGAATCCCGGCAAGCCCTCGTACCAAATGCTGGCCAGCAGCTGCTGCACATTTGAGTGCGCCACAAACTGAGAACAGCGAAGATTGAAACGTTATAGGAATAGAATTTAACAGAAATATATTCTAAAACAACGAACTCCCGACTATAGGATACCCGTTACTTACTTAAAAAAATTTAAAATATTTTTTATTGCATGCTTTTAGGCATTTAGATTGCTTGAAACCAGGTATTAAAAACCTAACCGAAAACGTAACCTTTAAGCGGTAAAAACCGATTGAAAGTGGAAACAGTAACCGATAAAAAAAACTTTCAATTTGAATGAAACCTTTTAACTGAAACACTGTAAACCGAAATAACCGTTTGGTAACCGTTTCATTTATAAGGGTTTATTTTTTTTATTGCATGCTTTTAGGCATTTAGATTACTTGAACTAGGGATTAAAACCCTAATCGAAACTGTAACCTTTAACCGGTAAAAACCGATTGAAAGTAGAAACTGTAACCGATCAAAAAATTTTCAATTTTACCGTAACCTTTAAACTGAAACACTGTAAGCCGAAATAACCGTTTGGTAACCGTTTCATCTATAAGGATTAATTTTGGTTTTTCATACACCCAAGAAATAAATTATTTTTAATTTTGATTTTAATTTTCTTATGATAAATTTTGAAGTTTTATTTGTGTTATTCATTATCGAATTTTCTTAGCACTGAAAAAACGCAAATAAAATAAATTTGTTAAATAAAATATTAAAATTGTTAAAATGTAACTAAACTACATTAAACTGAAGAAAATGGGAAATAAATGTGAAAATAAGGCAAGTGATATAATTATATTTTTGCAAAAAAATTGTCTTGTTAGTCGAACTCGAATTTTTCTCCAACTCGAGTTAACAGAGTGGCAGTAAAATTAATAAGCTAAAGAACTCAATAAGACGAATATCTCCAAAACTCGAACGTTTTCTTTGGATAATGGAGATACGAGTTAAGGAAGTTCGACTGTACACCCTTTATTGACTGTTTTAACAAGAGTAAGAGTTAAGTTGCTTCCAGTTCAGCTGCTCACCTTCTTCTGGCGCAGCTTGATGGCCAGCTTGAGGCGGTTCAAGTGCATCCGCTCGCCGTGCTCGTAAACGGGGCCAGTGGGGTCGTGGTTCAGCAGAATCTCCAGCTCGTGGGAGGTGCGAGTGTGATCCAGCAGGGCAGTGGCAAAGTCCTGGCACTGTTTGCGCAGTTCCTGATACTCGTTCTGCAGGCGGAGACAACGATTACTCTTGGATCAGCTGGAGAAGTGCCTGCCCCCCAAAGCTCACCTTGAATTCGTGCTCGAGGAAACTCAAGCGTCGCAGTTCCCAGGACAGCTCGAAGGCCGTCAGAATGGGATCCTTGGAGGAGAGTGCAATGAGACTGGGACTGGCCAGGGCGCGATAGGCATTGATGCGGGACCGGGAGTGTCGCAGCGAATCCTCCTGCCGGGACTGGACGCACTCATCGCAGCCACAGCGGACATCGTGGGGCATGGGGAGCACAGCTCCACGATCCAGCAGGATTTTGATGATCTCGTAGTTATCCCGGTGCGCAGCCAGGATCAGTGGTGTTATGTCCGGCGTAAAAGTGGACGTCTCCTCCGAAGCACTCTCCCAGCTCTAATTGGAGTCAGTCAAGTGGATTAACTCCAAATAGTAGAGAGACAGAGACAGAGAGAGAGAGAGAGAGTTGACTCACATGATTGCCCTCACTCTGAAAGGTGACATTCTCGTGATCCAGCAGGACCTCAACGGCCTCGACAAACTCCTCGGATATGGAATGCAACAGCGCATCCTTGGTGTCCACGTTGTAGTTGATGAGCAGCTCCACCATCTCCAGATTCTCATTGTCGATGGCCATGAGCAGGGCAGTTCGGCCCAAGGGATCCACACAGTTCACATTGATGTAGTCCGTGTCCTGGGCCTTCTGCAGCATCCGACGAGTGCCCGCCATATCGCCTCGCTCCACCGCCAGGAGGAACTTCTTCTCCTCCAGCGTCAGTTGTCGGATCTCCTGATGTGGCCGTATCGTGTTCTCCTCCTCCATCATGCCGTGTATGCTATGCCGCTGCACCAAATCAAAATTCAAATATTATACAATATTATCTTAACGAATCTTGTCTAGAATCAAATGCACTCACCTTGACACGCCTGGCCGGTTCTATTTGGACGGCTATGTGGCCACTCCCACTGCTGTCGCCGCCCAGTTTCTTGTCGGCAGCATCTGCGCCATCCGCTCCATTCTTGATCTTATTCAGGATCGGGGCCAACACCGACTTTCGACGCGCCGGACTTATGAAATGCAGCTTTTTTCCTTCGTCTGTCAAACGGTAAAAGCGTAATTAAAAAATTTATTAAAACAGAGCTAAACGATCCAAAAGACTGTATCAAAGTATTGAATTTTTTTAATACGAAAACTCTAACATATCTTATGAGTTTTAAAAGAAGATATAAAATGTTTAATATTGCCTTATTAAGGGCATATCTCCCCCTTTAATTTTTTTAAAATATTTTTAAAGTATAACTACTTATTTATGAATAAATTGACTAAGCTATGAATGGGAGGAATCTCCTAGGTAAGCGACTTAAATTAAAACTTTAAAAGCTTTTTGCTCGCAATGACATTTTTGAAATCGGTGACCAAAATTAATCAAACACTAGTTAATACTATTCCTTAACTAAATACATAGACGTTTCTTTTTTTAAATGATCCTGTCCACAATTTTGGTAGCCGCAAAACACAAAAATATAAAAACACACCTTCTTTATTAATTATGTAATATTTTTCAATAAAAAATTTCTGAGAGATCGTTTAAAAAAAGTTTCGTAGTTTTCGTAAAAAAAAATGCATGAAAATTACCAATTTTATGAACCAGAAAGTTTAAAAATAATCTATTAAATATAAGAGAGATTCACAAATTTGGTAAGAATTTTGTTCAAATAGAGAAAGATACCAAAAGTAATAAAGGAATTTAAAAATGCATAAGCATTTCTTAAGAATTTCAAAAGAAGAAACGAAATGTTTAATTTTCCCTTAAGAAGTTATTAAAAAAAAGAGCTAGACGCACCAAAATAACAGTATAAAAATGAACTATTTAAGCTCTTCAAATTTCTTAAGAATTTCAGTTTAAGTTTGTTTTTAAGTATTAAAAAAGAGCTAGACATTCTAAAAAGTGTATGAAATAATATTCTTTTCTTAAATATTTTATTCAAACTAATGAAGATTGGGCAAGAAGCAGCTATTATCGAAGTGTTAAGAAATTAATTCTGGGAATAGTGATTCAATTTTTCAATCAGCGCCTCTTAACTGAAAAAGAAAATCGAATTATTAACTAAAGTATTTCCAGCCGACGAGCGCAGATAAATAAGTTAATCAATCCAATTTCAGCATTGAGCGGAAAATGATTCGAAGGTTTCAAGGTCGGAGATGTCCTTGATGTCCTTGCGGGAAATCAATGTGCCATTCATATGTATTTACTTTCATTCCAGATACCACACAAATCAATTATGTATGTATACTATGTGAAATCAGCATCAACATCAACTGAAAATTAAATTATAATTTTCAAATGCACAGTACAAACAATTTTATGGTCGCGTTTGGTTAGAGAAGGAAAAGCTGGTTAAAATGCGCCATCACAGTGAAATCTGGGTCAATTGTTGCTTGTTTTTGCATATATTAAGTGCAACACACACATGCACAAAACACACAGACAGTGATACAAACAGATACAATCACACACACAAACTTATCTACCCCCTTTAAACCCCACTCGGGGTCATATTCTTTTGAAAGCCACCGAGATTTCCACCATTCCTGGTTGGGGTCGGATTTCAAAGCTTTGGTTTATGCGACTTGATAGTTTATCGCATTTTCAACGTGCTTTGATTGGTTGCATCCAAAATGCATGCATATATCCGATATCGATAACTTCTCATCGTATGTGTTGAAAAAAGAAACACCTTCACACAAATACACACACTCACAAAGACACAGTTCTCGCGTTCTCAAAATAAATATGCAAAGTTTTTACATTTACTATATACTCTTTTAATATGTGAGTACATTGCAGAGCATAAAATTAAATGCATTTAAATATTTTTATTATCAGGGACCGCAAATAATGTATCTAGTAATTTTTTCACCAAAAAAATAATTACAACAAATGTGTAAGCGAAAAAAATAAAATTCTCAAGTATTCATTATTTTTGTTTTTTATTTTTTTCGCTCAAAATAAATAATTCATGGCTTTTGTGTAGGACTTTCACCCAATATATTTGCATATCCCTTTAGAAGAAACCCAGAGGAACCATCCAATTCAAAAAGACTACTCAAAATGATTACGTAATCTTTATTTTTAAGTGAGTTTTTTATTAATCGAAGAAAACAAAAATCATAAAAATGAGTTTACATTTTTCGATAAAATAAAATGATTATTTAAGAGTTTTATTTTTTTTTTCGCCCAAAATTAATCATTTGCATTAAAGAAAATCCTTAAAAATCATTACTGAGTAAGTAATTTATACAATACAACTCATAATGATTACGATCCCTGATTATATCCTATAATATTAACATTCTCTACAATTTGTATAAGAAAATTTTAAATAAAACAATAATGTCTTTGAGTTTAAGTTTCTGTAAATAATAAAAAATAAATAATTCCATCTTTCTATAGTCTTCGTTTTGAGAACAAAAATAAATTAAAAAAGTTAATTGAAAGCCATAATGCTCTTCGTATATATTTAGTTAAGCTGTGTAAAAAAATAAAAATTCATATGCTAAAACAAATCCCAATAAAGTTTTAATACATTTTCAATTAAATTTTTAGTAAAATTAAACGTTTCTTAAAGTATATGCTATCTTAGCACGCAAGTGTATCTGAGGTATCAAGTAAGGGTATCTGTTGTTTGCATTGATTTGCAAACTGCCAACAACTTATAAGACGGTTGAGTGTATCCAGTTAGCCCACATTTTTTTTGCTTTCTTACCTTCTTTTCACGTTCACCGAGCGTTGAACTTTCATTGATTTAAGGGTATGAGTGTAGATGTGTGTTTTTGTATGTTTTTGTGTGTGTGTGTGTGCCGAGAATATGAGACTGCGCAGGACATAACCTAAGTGCAGTTTCTTTTGCTTGTCGTAGGTCAGGACACGCTAAACAAAAACAAATTGGCTCAAATTCAACGTTGAAGTCGTCGTTGTTATTGCCGTTTTATGGCCAACAAAAAAGCATTCACACACACACACACGCACACAGACAGAAAGAAACATGCTACCTTTGAGTCTGGCTAATACTCGTATTCTCAATCCATTGAAATACTATTGATTGACCTGGAAAAAAACAAAACACACCCACACTTGTCAAATTTGTGCTACTTCGACACCCTACCAATTAAAGCCGCTCCAACTCACAGTTCTCCTTATAACTTAGCACAGTTCATTAATAATAATTGTTCAAAATCTGAGATACTTGAATTTGTGTTATTTAGTTTACCTTTGCTTTAGATACATTTATTTTTATGCAGAAATTTTGTTTACTAAGATTTGATCATATTTAAAAAACGTATTCAGCTATTGGCTTCTATTGTGTTAAGTGCTTACCTTCTCCTTCCTCTCCGGTTTTTGTATCGGTCCATTTCGACAACTAGCAACAGACAAAGCAGAAGAGGTTAAAATATTAGTTTAGTTAGTTTAATAAGCATTCCAAAGCCATTTATCTGAAATATTAAGATGCAAGATATACAAGATGCATTTCAAAATACAGAATAAACGAAAATTGGATTAATTTGAATGATTTATTTACTTTATGTAGAAATGCTATTGAAATCGGCAGACTTTTTGGTATTATTTAATCTAAAGTAAATGGTAACAAATTACCGTCTTTTACGTTTGCAATCAGCAAGATTACAAAATGTAATCAGTTACATAATTTGATTGTTTTTAAATATAAAATATACGATGCTGTATATTTCCCTGAAGACCTCCTGGACCGGGTCTTGACATAAAGTCTCTCAAATCCCACCTTTTTCCCAAAACACCACTTAAACCTCCCATCTTATAAATTTATTTCAAATCATTTCTTTATGTTATTTTGATTAATAATTTTGTTTATATTTTAGTTCAACTTCTGATTTGTTTAAGTTGCCTAATAAGGTAGCAGGATACCTGTCTTTGTAAAAGCCATTTCATTATATTTAATAAAAAGAAAAGCGGTATACTTAATTTTATGATTCTCAAAAATTATAGCATACTTTTTAGTGCCTTTGCTCTTAAATAATTCTTCAAGTTTTATTAATAAAAGAATAATTAAATAAAAATAAAAAAAAAATCAAGTTTTATAACGCTAAGAAGATAAATAATATACAATCAAATCTTATTATAATAGAAAACAACAAAATAAAAATTAATTAATTAAATTTAATCAAGTCGTGAGAGTCGTAAGACAATCTCAAATGGAGAGATTGTGAGATTTTCTGAATAAAAGTAAACGACCGAAGCAACACTGCGAACCTTGACATACACAGCAGCAACATCAAGAGCAGCAGCAACATATGCAACAAAAACAACAACAACGACAACAACAACAGTTGGAGCAGCAGCAGCAGATAATTAAATGTCAAGACTGCAGTAACATTAAAAGTAACAGTTGCACTTGTTGTTGGTTTTTACTGCTGACCAACCACAGAGCTGAAGCCCACACACACATGCGTACTCTTTCACACGCACACGCACAAGCACAAGCACTAGCACATATGCATAGACAAACATATGTATATATAGAGCCTCAGGTTCACGTCCGTTGTGCTTCACCTCCAACGAAGGTTGTGCACATCCATCCGGCTGGTGCAGAGATGCTGAGGCTATTGATTATGCAGCAAGTGGAGAATGGAGAATGTGTCCTTGTTGTTGCGATGTCTTGCCGGCAACAGTTGCAGCTTGTGGCATGCTGCACAAACGCGTCCTTGGCTTACGCAGCACAAGTTGCATCTTGCGTCTCCCAGACACAAACAACGACGAAGGACAAGCCGAAAAAAGAAAACCGGACGAACATTGCACAAGTTGGCAGCACTTGAGATGAGTCCGCTTCAAAAGGAATGCAACCTGCACAGTTTTCTTCTCCTTCTTCTGTTTCGGGGCAAGAAATTGAGGGCAAGTGCGTGAGTGTTTTAGATGCATTTTTTTCTATTGCAATAACAGCTCTCTGTCTTTGCTTGGCATTTGTTGTTGTGTTTATTTCGTGGAAGGTCAAACGCGCGCGTTTTTTGAGTGCACTCAGAGTGGCAGCCACAAACAAACATATATGTAAATATTCTAACCGGCTGGTAACTCTGACTGTGTGTTCTTCACCAACACATGCAATGCATCACTCTCACCTTGTTATCTATCTCTTCTTGCCATTCAGCATTCCCAAAATCTAGACTTTGCTATTCCAGCTCGTAATAAATTACAAAATTCAAATCCAGGGATTAAAACCCTAAACGAAGCCGTAACCTTTAACGGGTAAAAATTGAAATTTACAACAGTAACTAAAACCGTAAAAAAAAAAAATGACAGAAACCTTTAAACCGAATCTTTGTAAAGCGAAATAACCGTTTAGCAACATTTTCATTTATAAGGGTTAATTTTGGTTTTTCATACCTCCAAGAATTTTTGATTTTTTATTTTAACTATCTTATGTTAAATTTTGAATTTTTATTTGTGATATTCATGATCGAAATTTCCTAAATAAATTTAAAATTGTTGAAATGTAACTAAACTACATCGAACTGAAAAATATGTGAAATGAATGTGTGAATGAAACACTAAGAAAGTAATGGCTTTTTAATTATTATTATTATAAATTTAATATAATTACATTTTTGCAGAACCGAAACCATACAGGTATTTCAAACCCGAAACATACAAAAACCGGTTAACCGTTACGAAACCTTTATTCAAAGATTTTGCGAAACCGAAAACCGAAAACCTAAATGCGAACATAACCGAAACCGTAACTGGAACCGATATTAGTTTCGGTTTTAGTCCCCGTTCAAATCATAAGTTTCTCATAGACAAATTAAAATATAAACTGCAAACATGTTTCATTACGTGTTCGCCAATTTAATTTCCAATTAATGGTAACTATGGATACAGCCTTTGTTGTTTTTGTTGTTGTTGTTGTTGTTGCGATTTCCTTTGCTGCAGCTGTTGTCGCTGTCCTTGAGCGCCTTCTAATTGAGGGCACTGCACTCAGTCGAAATGACCGCACAGCCCCCACCCCCCAGCCAACCTCCCCTCCCCTCTCCCTTGTCGTCACACTCTGAGTTCGCCTATGTTTTGTTTTTGCTTAAAGTTCTTTAAATGTCGTCCTCCTTGACACACGTCTGTGTGCTGTACGTTAGTATTGTTATTTACATATTTATGCATGTATGTGTATGTCTGTATATATATACAGCTGTGTGTGTGTGTGTAGTGCTTCCGTTGCACTGAAATCATGCAAACTGCATGTTGAGCATGTGTGCGTGTGTTGCTGTGTGGGGAAGTCTAAACAACGGCAGTGCAAGTGTGTGTGTGTGTGTGTGTGTGTGTGTGTGTGTGTGTGTATAACACACAAACACATACACAGTTACTCAAAAAGTAGGTTAACTTGTTTTCGCCGTTAAATTTCTTGCAAAGCAGGTTAGAGAAATATGAAAATATATTAAGTATGTAAGTAGTAAAATATTAATAATTTCTATATTAATACATTTTAGGGAAATATGATTTTTATAATTAACTAATAATAAACATATTATTATTATTAACATGTTCTGTAAATTAAATAATGAGAAAATTGGCAACAATTTAAAAAAAAAATAGTTGTTTTTCATGTGAAATTTAACCATAACTTTGGGTTAAGAGGCTCTAAAAAATGAAAATAGTTTTTAAATTTTCAGTCTATCAAATCGAAGATTTTCCGAATTTTGGAGCCCTTGTATAAATTCTAATTAACCGACGTATTCCTGATTGGAATGCTCTTACACTTGACGAAACTTGACGAAAGAGAAACAAAATAATTTCTTGTTGCCCGAAAACTGTATAAAATTGATAAACTGGCACAAGTGGCCACTCTATGCCACTTATAGTATGTACGAGAACGAAAGGTGCAGTAAAAAAGTACAGTGAAAATGTAAAAAGTGTAAAGTGAGTTCATAGATGCAAAGCTATCAGCGGATCGTGTACAGTGGACCTATAGCTTCCCCTAGTCATTGGTGCCAGATTCGCTTTTTCCCCGTCAAATCTGGCTTTTTTCAAAGGCCATTTGCTAGAAGCATTTGCAAACAGCGGTCAGCGGAAATGCTTTTCTTCAGATTTTTTTGTAAATGCCCAAATAAAGGGCAAATTAAAAGCCAATATAAAAAATTTCCCTTCGCGAAATGCCAAAATAATAACAGCACTACAAAGTTTTGGATTAAAGTCAATTCCAATAAGGATTCTGGGGGCAACAATACTTTTGCAGACCTGGCTAAGTCTGCCAATGATACTTAACACTTTACTTTATATAAGGTAATTGATTCAATAGTTTGCTACTTAAAATTAAAATAATATATTTGATTATGAACTAAAAATTGTGCTGCTACACATATAAGCCATACATATAGAATGAAGACAACATTGATGAAATTATCACATCTTATAAATAACAGAGCTGCTGCTGTTAAAATTGTTCAGTTTTTTTCTGAGCAACTGATTTTGTGCGCTCACTTTTCCCCTTTCGGGAATTGAATTGAATTGAAAAACTATCCTTTTTATGGCTTTCTTTTATTAATTTTTTAGTTTTTTTTGCATCGTTCCTCCCGTCGAAAACAGTTTTTTTTCAAACAAAAGTTGGCAACACTGCCCCTAGTTACCTTGAGTTGAGATTTCCTCTTGAGTGCAGCAATCGAACGAGTTTGCTGCCGCAGCACCTCCAGTTCACTATCTACGTCGACGTAGGCAGCGACAGAGACAGCGGCAGAGACAGCGACAGAGACAGAGACAACGTTATATTAATAGAGTAAACGCAATTTCAAGAATCAAATTGAAGAATTACGCGAATAATAATAAATTTCGTGTATACAACTCAAAGTTTCTATTTGTTTATGTTATTCTTTTGGATCGTGGGAAACGCTCAAAAACATCAGGCGATTTATTTGATTTGAATTATAAACAATTAAGAATTAAAAATTGTTTTCGTATTTGTTTTCGATATTTTTGATTGATTTTGTGTTTTGGTTTAATTGCACGTTCTGTTTGTGGCTAAAAATACACATGGGCGATTTACGCCAAGTATTTATTAGTAAGATTATTTGTATTTATTTAAATATGATGATTTATTTCAATACATCTGTGATAAATGTTAAATTTGATTTTTGCACAATTAAAAATGATTTTAAATTTACAATTATTGCAACCGGAAGTACAGTGAACTCAATAACAGACAGACATTTAACAAAGTTTAAAAGGGTGTATGACCTAAAAATTTAACCGAACGATTACGTGTTATTATTATAACAATCGTAAAACTTCCAAGTAAAGTTTTGTTGCACACTTACAAAGAAAATCAGAGTGTTTTCAACTATAAAGATTTTCACTCTAAATTAAAATTCACAGTTGCCAAATTTAGTTTCACTTTAATATTTATTTAGTATTTATTTGTAGTATTCCACAAAATGATAATTATACGATTCTCCGAATTTGCCTGCTTCTTGGCCAGCTGTCGAAATGCAACTGGGAACTGGGCGAGTGCAAGGACTCTTCGCAGCAGCGTAGGCGAAATCGCGAGCAGAGAAGAGAACTTTGTGTTTTGAGGCGAAATATGTTGGATATTTATTAATGAAACCCATGACCGGCTGTTTTAGTTGCATCGCGCATGTGTGTAGTAGTAAAGCGACGAGGACAATGAACCTTGACTCCACAATAGTGCAAACCAATGTCTATGCTATAGAAAAACCATTTTAACGAAGGTTGCCTGGATCAACATTAAATAACATTTCAACTTATTTTTTAAGTTTTATGATGTGTGTATGCGTTGACCGCGTTAAAAATTTATTTGTATAACGGTAACCGTGTGGCAGCCTTGGCTCCCAAAAAACACGGTGGCAACCATCAGCAGTGCTGCCAACTTTTGTTTGAAAAACATAGGAACGATGCAAACAAGCTGAAAACATAATAGAAAAAGCCATAAGAAAAGCTAGTTTTTCAATTGAGAAGAAACTGAACAATTTGAGGAGCAGCAGCTCTGTTATTGATAAGATATGAATAATTCCATCAATGATGTCCACATTCACCTGATTTTCATTATCATATAATAATCCCGTTCCAATCATCCGTAGGAATTTATTGGGGGCTTATTTGTGTAGCAAGCAATATCTGTAAACTTATAATTAGTAATAAAATATATTATTTTCATTTTAAGAAGCAAGCAATTGAACCAATAACCTTATATAAAGTACACTGTTAAGTATCAATGGCAACCTTAGCCAGGTCTGCAAAGGTGTTGTTGCCCCTAGAATACTTATTGGAATTGGCTTTAATCCAACATTTTGTAGTGCTGTCATTATTTTGCCATTTCACGAAGTGAATTATTTTATATTTTGTTTTAATTTGCTCTTTATTTGAACATTCACAAAAAAATCTGAAAAAAAAAATTTCAACAAAAAAGGCAGAATGTGTCTAGCAAAAAGTGAATCTGGCATAACTGACTTTTGGGTCTATAAATAAATAAATCCATTTTTGGCATTTTGTTTAATTTGAAAGCTAGAATTTTATAAATTTCACACTAATATTTGTTATATTTTTGTCGATTTCTTAATATTTTATTTTAAACAAACATTTTTTAAAATGAACTCAATTTTTTATCTAATTTATGATTTGTTTGGTTTATGAAAATTATATTTTTTTGGCACAATTAACAAATTAAAATTCACACTTTAAATAAAATCCAGTTTTTCTTGGAATTATCGTTTAACCACCACCATTCAGTATTTGTATTTTGAGATAAAGCGCGTTTTTCAGCTAAATAGTAAATTTGGGTATTTAGTTTAATTTGCTGAATAGGTTCAATCGTTCGTTTTTCAATAAATACTAAATTGGGTTTGAATTTTAAGCTTAAGTTACCTTTTACATTGTTAAAAACTTAAAAATATATGAAATTGAAACATTGTTACATGTAAATAAAGAAGAAATTGAATTCAATTGCGGAACTCTATGTATTGTATTTCTCTAAGAAATTAAAACCTTTTTTAAAGAAATTACTGATCAACTGCGAAAAGAACGATTTAGTTCATGATTGAGTGAATAAGTTCATTAGTTCATATTAATGACCCGTTCATTTGAACTTTTTCACATCGAAACGACACAACTCTAAAGTTTGCCAAATGTACAAGAGGCAAAAAAACTGTCACAAAATTTAATTTGCACTGATTGTTATAAATAAAACGCCTACTAGTTAAGCCATTACAAATTGTGCTACTGAAGTAATTCATTTATGTATTGTGCCTTCGAATTGTGTGTCTCTTAAACTAAACGCCTTCAGTCTTAAAGGCGTGCAAAAAAAAAATCGCCGCTGGGTCAGCAAGTGGTGGGAAATGCGGTAAGTCATACCATTAATTTATGCATTGTTATTTGCATTCATTACTGATTTCGGCTCATGTGTGCAAATTATTCTGCAAACAAAGCAGCGTGCTGCCAATCATCTTTCATATTATGCTGTAATTATTTGCTTTGTTTGACTTTTTGGCGCAATTCTTTCGGCGTTTTATTGCGTTCAGCATAAAAATTACTGATGTCCGAGCGAGATGGATATATGCATGTACATGTTTGTGAATGGTAAGGGCTGCCCAATAGTGTTGTCAAAGTATCGATGTTTTCTCCAGTTCTTGCTAGTATGTAAAAGTAATTGAATATTTCGAGATTTTTGTGCGGCTTCTTTTCAATTTGTGTGCAGAAATACAAGTTAATTTATTGACTTTACAAAGTCAATTGTTTTGAATTGTTTTGTATTCGAACTGTTGATTGAGCCGTGAGCTCCATAAACGTACTAAATATTGCCAAACGACATTTTCCGTAGCAAGTCGTTGACAACCCTGTTCACACAAAATTCAATTTGAAGACTGAATTTTGTATATTGAATTTTAGTGTATAATCACTTAAAGCACTGTGTGAATTTAATAAAAAAACAATTGGGTGAGTAGCCGATATTAAGTTGCAATAGTTTTGTTCTACGTATGCGACTGTCTTAATACCGCCGTGAGCAATAACTGTTATTGCTGGTTGCCGGCAATGTATTTGCACGCATACACTTGTACATACACATGCAATCTTACTTGCGCATGAGTGTATGCGTGTGTAACTGCATGCCGAGAATTAGGTTATGTTGACGACTGCATCAGATCGTAGACTGCAAACTGCAGCAATAATGACATTTAGCGTCCCTATTAACAAGATACCCAAATTCAACAGTTATGGCATGGGCTCCTTCCACCAACTTTGAAGATGATCTGGTCGAGTTGCAATCCGATTACAATTTAATCCATGGCCAGTGGGCATACGAGGCGAGTCAGAATCGTAATCGAGATTTTACTCCGCGTCCCAAGTCAACCTATGAGTATCTGGCCAGACGGCAGGAGCGCAATGCGCAGATCGAAAAAGACAGTGTGTCCAAGACGAAGGAAATCGGCTCCAGTTTGGCCATGATGGAACGCATCCAGGAAATTGCCGGCACGAAGCCGCTGGGCGAGCACGCCACCATGGCCGACTGGGATGACGAGAGCACCGTGGAGCTGGAGGCGGTTGCCATGATGCGACACTTTGGCATGATGTCCATGGCTGGCGGGTCGCTGGAGCCGACAAAAACTGAGACTGTGCCCAATTGCAAAATTCAAGTTTTGCGTAATGGCAACAAAAGTTTTCCAGTGATATTGGATCCGAGTTTCTTTGAGCCAGGTAGGAGACGCAGAACATCTAAACCAAATAACAACCAGGCGTCCGGTAGCTCCAGCTTCAACAATTCTAATCCATTTGAATCGGCCGAATCGGAAAGCTTTAATAGCAGCTATTCCACAGCTAAAACCCACTTGGATGATAGCGTCAGCAGCAAGGATAGCTGCGTTGAAATTCCATACGAACTGCTCCAGACATCGACTGACGAGCAGGAGACGGCGACGGAGACAAAGCCTCCGCAACCGTCCTTGATGAAGAATTCTGGACGAAGTCGTGGTCGTCGATGTCCATCACAAAAACAGAGGAAGCTACAAGGATACCAAAAGAAACAAAATCTTTATTAAGGAATCATTAAAGAAGTCTGAATTGATGTGATCCTAGTTTTAAAATAGGATTTAGTATTATTATTCTTTTAATATTAAACATTTTAATACTTAAATTCAGTTATCAGTAATCACTGAGAAGAACCAAATTATCACTTCTCATATTGAGAGTGATATTCCTAGCATATATTCTTGCTACATTTTACACAAACAACATTTCATTTCATAATCAATTAAATTAAACGAAAACAATGTTAAAGTAGAGAAGTTGTTATCGCACTATTTCCGAATTCCGGAGTGCGCAACTTCCGAGGCGAAAGTTATAATAACACGCACACACTTTTACATTCTCATGGGTATCTTTGTATGTGCGTGTCAAATGCAAATTTTCGGTTTCATTGTTCTTTTTCTATGAAATACCCTTTCAGAGGGTATTACGAAATTGTCATCAAATGAACGGCAAAAAATCTAAATTTTTTAAAAAATAGCATAGTTAAGTTACCGAAATTTTGCATCATTTTTCGAGAAAATGTTTTAGAAAAAAACTAAAAGGGTAATTGAACTTCGACAAAACTAAAGAAATAATTTTTTATTCATTTTTTTTTTTACTTGTTTAGTTGCCAGGGGTCACTACAGTGTCCTTTTCTTGTGTTTATGTTCATAAGTATGCGCAAATGATTTAAATTGAGATGTACTCAGCAAGGATATAGAACAAATAATACAAAACAGTCAAACTTCCATAACTCGAACTTCTATAACTCGAATTTTCTTCATCTCGAACTAAAAAAAAAGAATTTCATAATTATTCGAGATTGGGAAATTCGATTGTATTTTTTACAAAAAAAACGGATGTACGTTCTTAATTAATTTAATAAAAAAATATGTAAAAAAAAACGTAGTAACACGAAGAAAACGGAATGTAATAGAATATTCTTTATATTATTAAAACATATTTGTAGTGCATGAAAGTGCAGCTATCATAAAAAAAGATTGGCTTGATGTAAGAAACAAACTTATAATCGTATGAAATAAATGTATATGCATTAATTACAATTAATGAAACAAATAAATTAATGAAATAAATGTATATGCAAATTAAAGTTCCAATTAAATATAATTAAAAAAGAACACCTTTAAACAACATAAGGAGTCAAAGCGTAATTTAAAGAGGATGAGGACTGACTATTCATCTGCACAATAATACAATATATTTAATACAAATACTATGTACATGTTTATATACATAAATATGTATGTGTGTATTAATATGAAGCAACAGCCCTTTGCTCAATGCTCTCAGCTCCTCGACTCGTTGATGTTGATGATGATGAAGTTGACGTTGACGTTGGCTGCTGTTCGTTGTCGGCGTCGTCGTCTTCGCTGTCGGCGTCGCCGCAGCTGCCGCAGTGAACTTAAGAGCGGCAAGTTAAACTTGAAAGCTGTTTGGAGCGCAGACCCGAGAGAGGCGTGAGACAAAGAGACAAGAGACTTGCAGCAACCACCGAAAACGTGTTGAGGTCTGTTGCATCCACCTTTTTGGCGCGCGCAAGCGCGTCTTTCCTTTCCTTCTCCACTTACACACACACACACACACACACACACATTCGCTTGAAAAGAAATATATGTATATTAAGATATATATATATATGTAAACTTTATATGTGCTGCTCTCTCTATCGCGCTCTTTGGCGCCGTTCTCTGGAAATTTCGAGTTGCCTGGTCTGGGCATATATGTGTATATTATACAATGGTCATGTATCGGTCGCATTCGCTGCTCACAGTTTCGTTTTAACGGTGGCCCAGGACGAATCGTCGTCAGGATTGCGTCCAGTTCGGTGCATTATAATGGCAACTCTACTAGTTGAATCAACAACTAAAACAATGAGGAAAAAATGTCTATCAGATATAAAAAGTTTATGCAGACAACGGACTTTTGTTAAAATACAACGTTTTGATTGAGTTTTGCCATACCGGGTTTTTTCCTCCTTTGTGTGTGTGTGTACTACGCATTCCCGAGTTGCCGAGTCTGTCGAGACGACGGCTTTTCGGTTCGGCAAATGACGCGCGCTCGTCTCGCAAATAAGACAGGAAGGGAGGGAGATGACCCCCGACCCCCCAACGAGAGACAGACAGACACCCAGGTCTGTGACGTTGGCAAATACCACAGATATAATCATCATGTACATCACATAGGTAAACCCGCTAAATGCTAATGAAATAAACTTTTACTTGCCAACGTAACCTCTGCACACATGGCTCTTTCCTTTTTATAAAATATATATATTGTACATATGTATATAAAAAATACCGACTGCAGACTTGCCACTCTGGTCTTGCTTCCTCTGTCTGCGACAGCCTGTTATGTCCCCTCTCTTTGCCCGGCTCACAGCCTCGTTACCCGCCTCTGGTTGCTGTCCTTGCCTTGCATCCACCAAAGAGAGTTGTGTGTATTTCTTCTTATCCATACAATACAACTGAATACCCTGTAACATTGTGTATGCAACGCAGAGTATTCCTCATCATTATTTAAATAAATTTCATGAACTCTATTTGGATTGGATCAGAGTGAAAATTATATTTCGAGATATTATTATGGTACTTTATGTTTTTTTACAGAGTATCTCTAATGCCATCACTTTTGCCAAGGGTATACAAGTTTTACTTCGAGTCTTTTTTTTTTTTTTTTGTATTGGAGCATTAACGGCCAAGCTTAAACCTAAACTCGTATTTGTAGAGCCTTATCGGAGGTGGTTAACCAAGGTGGTGAGGAGGGTGTCAAAGAGAAGGTCTTCCTAGCGGCAATGCCAGTTGAGTTCACAATCTATAGTCTCCGGGGTACTGACAGTTGCTGTTGCTAGGGGCCAAAGAAAACTATCTTGGTGTAATTGTACCCTGTACGCATTGAAATTCACAAAAGAGTATGTTAATTGATAAGATGTCAAATTTTGAAAGCTTTCTGTCTATCATATTCCCGAAAAAACGATTAAAACCGATCTTTAAAGTCAACTAAAATCGATGTTCTGATATATTTTTAAAGGTATATCCTTTGATCATTGGTAATTCCACAAAACCTGAAAGCTTTCTTACCATCAAAATTGAAGAATAGCTACAGAGTATCTGATGATCGATTACACCACTGATTATTTATATCTAAATGACTCTTTGAATTTTTAAATTTGTTGAAGCTCATTGCAATGCATAAGTGAATGTCGAAATCCGCTTCTAGACTTGATCGCATCATTAAAATGAATTTGGATTTAATCTGAAGACAGCTAATAATACATAAAAGCCGGTTACAAGCCTACAAAAACCTGCAAGATAGGAGTATCTAGTTTACATGTATCGATGCACAATATCACTTATTCCTGTTCACTTTTTGCTCCTCCATTCGTCTTTCTTTGGCCACTAACTTGTTGGCCATTAGTTTGGCCACAAACTGCAACCAGTTCGCCCTCTAACCGATGTCTTTGGCCAGTTTGCACTTTTATACCCTGTCTACCTACAGGGGAAACGGGTTGAAACGGAAAACCCAATGAAATATGTCTTAATTAAGTAAATTTTTACTTCTCCCAAGAGTGCAAAACTAGTAAAAACCTTTGGTCTTTGATTTAAATTAGAATCCAAAAAGACCGTTGTGATAAATTAAATAATATGCAATAACTAATGACAAGGTTTTTAGCGGATTGAACTATATTTTCAAAGAGTTTATGAATTATCCTTGTCGATGCACCAAGAAAAATCCGTCCTTGCCTAAATCTCCCATTTATTTATAACGGATACCGATTGCAAATTCTTAGCTAGGAATGCGAATTCACCCTTAGGAAAATTATCGAAAGTTTATGTGACAGGAAAGGACACGGCTCTGACCCTATAATAAATATAAGTACATTGATCTTAAAAACTGAAAAAAACTAGAAATTCAAGATTTCATATAAAATTTCGTTTCTCAAGAATAGTTGTTGTTGACGATCAATTGTATGAGTACGTCGACCCCATAGAATAATTACTGGGTCCAGCTTATTTTACATTTTGGATTAAATTACTATTGTATGGAAATTTTAAGGGGTATTTGCGAGTTGATCACTTTCTATAAGAAAACTCTTGCTAACTTATGCCATCTTTCTACCTAGCCTAAAAATAGCCAAGGAAGAGGAAGCTGCCATGAAAAACGTTAAAAGGAGCGCAAAATAAAATAAAAGAAAAATAAGCGAGTGTGCCACACACTCTGTGTGAGTCTGTGTGTGTATGTGAAAGAGAGGTAAAAATTCCACTTTGAATGTAAATGGAGTACATACCTACATACACAAGGAGCATAAAAGAAATCGTAATAGTGGCCTGTTGAACAACGCAGCCAGCAGAGCAACAACAACGACAGCGGCAGCAACAGCAAAAGAGAACAGCAGCATCGACTACTACGTCGACGCCTGCCATGAGCTTTTTAGCACCGGCAAATAAGAAGTCGCTGTCAATGCCAACGCAACACATAAGAGAGAGCGAGCAGCAGGAGAAGCTCCTCGTTGTTACTGTCTTCTTTGTCCCTGCCTGTCGCGCTCCCCTGCTGTTGTTGCCCGACGATAAACTAGCCGAGACGTTGATAGAAACGACGTCATGTTCGTCGTGAGCTGAGCATAGAACGAGAGCTTTGTAAAAATAACGGATGGACAGCAGCAGGAATACATTTTTATGCGTCTGTGACTGCGGCTGTTGATGCTGCTGTCGCTGTCGTCGTCGTCGCAGTTGCTGTTGTTGCTTTTCTCCGCACATAATGGACAAATTAAAGTAATAAACTGAGGTTAGGTTAACAAAGCACGCATAAATTTGTATAGTTTCTTGTTTGTTTCTATTAATTAACAAAATCAATTATTAAAAAAACACTGCTAAAGTTTTTAGTTTTATTTTCTGTGTGTATTACAAGTGCATATGCAGATTAAAATATGTTTGTGTGTGTGTGAGTGTACAACAACGACAACTTTAATTGAGCGCGATTTTAGCAGAAAGAGAGCGCATGTGCTCTCAGCGCCATCTCTGAAAGTTTTGTATTTTTTTTCATACAGTGTGATGCGAAGAGTGGCTGATGAAGGAAGGGGGAGAAGGGGAGAGTTGTAGTTGTGGTTGCACGAGCGAACAAACCATGACCATGCCAAAGGATGAAATATTAAAAGGGCATACAAAATGTTTGCTTTTTGTGCTCTGGTGTGTATACCAATAACAGCCAACATCCCCAAAGTGTGTATGGATATGTATGTGTAGGTGCAACTACGTAGTACATGTGTGTGTGTGGGTGTTGGGGAATTTTGAGGTTAAGCGTGAATCTGCACATGAATCACATCAGTCAGAAATAGTGTGAAATAGTTTTTGATTATATTTGACTAATTTGATGTTTGTTACTCATTTGTTTTTTGCAGTTCCACGCAATAATGCTGTTGATAAGAAACACATGGCGACAGTAGTTGGATAAGGAAACGGCAACAGGATATTCAACTGAAGAAAAGGATATGGCAGCCATCGCAGCATCAGGAGCATCAGGAGGAGCAGCAGCAACTCCAGCGACGCCGTCGACCCGTGAATTCGTGGAAGGCTGGACTCTGGCTCAGACCCTCGGCGAAGGTGCCTATGGCGAGTAAGTTGAAGCAGAGCAAACAGAGAGAGAGCGAGAAGGAGAGAGAGGAGAACTCTTTAAAATCAACACACGGCAATGTGCAATGTGACGCCGTGTGTATGTGTATGTGTGTGTGTGTGTGTGTGTGTAAGTAGAGAAGTCAATAAACCGGAAATGCTGTGGGGCTAAAGAAAAACGCACATTTCCGGCGTATTTGCGGCATATTCCACTCTGCCGCCTCCTCTGTTATCTGCTCCACTCTGCCCTGTCTCTCTCTCTGTCTCCGCCCAAATTCATTCGTCGCAGCTTGTTGCTGTTGTGCGCATGTCCCAATTGTTGTTGGAATGGGAATTGGTAACAGGAGCACTGCAATAAACCCCTCGATACACAGACAAAGAAGCTCCATGTCCACCCCTCCTACTCCTCCTCCTCCCACCCACTGTTGTAGCATTTGCAACTAAACTCATTATCTTTATCTGTCACAGAGTCAAATTGCTGATCAATCGCCAGACGGGAGAAGCGGTGGCCATGAAAATGGTGGATCTGAAGAAGCATCCCGATGCTGTGATCTCGGTGCGCAAGGAAGTCTGCATACAAAAGATGCTACAGGACACGCACATATTGCGCTTCTTTGGCAAACGCTCGCAGGGAAATGTGGAGTACATTTTCCTGGAATATGCAGCCGGCGGAGAGCTCTTTGATCGCATCGGTGAGTGACAAACGCAAATAAATCAATTAATTTCATACTCCCTTATTAATTCAGCTTAATTACAACAGTTTAGAAATATAGGGAAAAATATAAATAAATAGACCAATTAAACTTCTGTTTAATATGTAACCATTCTCCACGAAAACTGCTTCGTTTTGTGGTAAAGGCCTGTCTCCAGCACCGCGAAATTTTTATGTTAGGAATTTGCTATTTATTTCGTGTGTGTGGGACATAAATAAAACAGCTGTGCTTTTTATACAGCGCCAATTTTGAAAGTTCAACCAATGTAAAAAAAAATAAAAAAATGAACTCTGACGATAAAGTGATTGTGTTGGTGGCGGAATATATTGTTGCAAAAACCGTTTCATCTCACTTTTTGGTTTTGCGCGCAGTTTTTTTTAAATTTTTTCAATCGACACTAGCGAAATAATTGTCGACAATATATTCCTGAGCTGTGCATCAGCTGTTCTCTCAGTCCACACACGCAGTCGAAAGGCCAATTATCGATATTTATTTGTGGATTTCGTTAAGATTGCTGGATACTCAAGCAACGAAATCATAAACGAAAAGTTTCGGCCACAGTTTTTTTTATATGAAGTTTGACAGTTATTCTTATTTTCCGCGGTGCTGGATACTATGCTTAAATAAGAAAGGACAAAAGACATACAGTTGAACTTTCCCAACTCGAACTTCTCTAACTCGAATTTCTCTGTAACTCGAACTAAATAAGTGGCAGTAAAATTAATATTCTTAGGAAAAAGAACTCTATAACTCGAAAATCTCCCTAACTCGAACCTTTTCTTTGGATAATGGTGATTCGAGTTAGGGAAGTTCGACTGTATTTAGTAATAATCAAAATGATTCTTAAACCTGTTTTACGTATTTAGACGCCTTTATTTTTGTCAGCTTAATTATAAACTAAATAACTCAAGATGGATTCAGAATTTTTCAAATTACAAAATTTAATAGGTAAAAGAAAATATATATTGGAGGAAAATATTGTAATAATAAATAAAAACATAAAATTTCAGCTGATTTCAATCAATTTAAAAGCTAGATTTTGTAATAATCAAAATGATTCTTAAACCTGTTTCAAGTTTAAAACAACTTCCTAACTAGAATGCCAACAGTCGTAGCCAAGTCAATATGTGCACACAAAATGTAAACTGGCATTGAAGCAAATAACGTTGTTGGTGTTGTTTTTGTGGATGTGAGGACACTACAATCTGAAGGACAGCAAATTAAACAGCCTGGACATCTGACGACAAGTTGAAATGACTAGATACAGATCTTGATTGCGAAACGACAGACGTGCAAATGACAATTTGGCAAATGTGTCTGACAAAATGACAAGGCAGTGGGCAGGGGGGAGTTGTAGGTATCTGATGTGGCAAGAGAACTTGCAACTTGCTGTTGGCATTTTGCTAATTTAAACAAGTGCGACGTGCACTGATTGCTTGTGGAGTAATCTAATAGTGACATCCCAGCTGTTTAGACGTGTTTTTAATACATTTGTGTGTCTAGACTTGAATATGAGCCTCATAATTTTATTGAATATAAATTTGTTTTCTTTGTTATTACTTTTAAAATATAGCTTGCTTGTTATCAGTGATAATATTTGATGTTATGAATTTAATAAATATATATTTTGATATGCATTTCAGAGCCCGACATTGGCATGCCACAACATGAGGCACAGCGCTACTTCACACAACTGCTGTCCGGTCTGCATTATCTGCATCAACGAGGCATCGCACATCGTGATCTAAAACCGGAGAATTTACTGCTCGACGAGCACGACAATGTGAAAATCTCGGACTTTGGCATGGCCACAATGTTTAGGTATTAGGTACAAGCAAATAATATAATATAAACTAAAATAGACTATCAATCGATAACTAAGCTAGAAAATGTTAAAGTAAATGCATTAACAAATATTTTCAATCTAATTATACCCTGTGCCCATTGAAAATGGTCAAAAGGGTATATTAGATTTGTGTGATGTATGTAACAGGCAGAAGGAAGCATTTCCGACCCAATAAAGTATATATATTCTTGATCAGCATCAACAGCCGAGTTGATTGAGCCATGTCCGTCTGTCTGTCCGTCCGTCCGTCCGTCCGTCCGTCCGTCCGTCTGTTTGAACGCGTCGATCTCAGAGACTATAATAACTAGAGACTTCAAAATTGGCATGTAGGTAGCTGGATACCGGACGCAGATCAAGTTTGTTTTTAAATTCGGATCGGACCACTATATCATATAGCTGTCATATGAGCGATCAGTCAAAAATTAAGTCTTGGTATGAAAAACTTTTTTGTTGTTTGAGATATCTCAACCAAACTGACACAATATGTAAACGGGATGGTCCTTGGGAACCTGACAAAATTTGGTAGAAGTCAGACGACTATATCATATAGCTGCCATAGGAACGATCAGTCGAAAATCCAGTCTCTCTATGAAAAACTTTTTTGTTGGTTAAGATATCTCAACCAAACTGATAGATTATGCATACTGGACGGTCCTCGGAAACCTGACAAAATTTAGTAGAAGTCAGACGACTATATCATATAGCTGCCATAGGAACGATCAGTCGAAAATCCAGTCTCTCTATGAACAACTTTTTTCTTGGTTGAGATATCTCAACCAAACTGACAGAATATGCAAACGGGATGATTCTAGACATCCTGACCAAATTTGGTTGAAATCGGACTACTATATCATATAGCTGCCATAGGAACGATCAGTCGAAAATTCTGTGTCTCTGTTGGTTGAGATATCAACCAAACTTACAGAATATGTAAACGGGATGGTCCTTGGCAACCTGGTCAAATTTGGTTTAAGTCGGTCTACTATATCATATAACTGCCATAGGAACGATCAGTCGAAAATCATGTTTTAGTATGACAAACTTTTTTACTTTTAGAGATATCTGAGCCAAGCTGACACAATATGCAAACGAGATGGTCCCATACATCCTCACCAAACTTGGTTAATTAATTATATTACAATTTATGGAGACTGGCACAGGGTATACAACAGTCGAGCAAACTCGACTGTAGCCGCGCCCACTTGTTTAATTTAAAATCAGTATTAAAATAGTGTAATATAATATATAAATTTAATATATAAATTTAAATATGTATGGTATTTCATTTATCAAACACTCTACATATTTATTTATATATTAGCATTAAATATGTATATATTTTTTTTTTATTTATATATTACTATGTTTTTTAATTATGTTTTATCACCATAATTGTTATTAATTTTATCACACTTCATTTCCCACAGATGCAAGGGAAAGGAGCGTCTGCTGGACAAGCGATGTGGCACGTTGCCTTATGTGGCACCCGAGGTTCTATTGAAGCCCTACCATGCACAGCCAGCGGACATTTGGTCATGTGGCGTCATCCTGGTCACAATGCTAGCGGGAGGTGAGTCTTAAAATAAATACTTACATAAGTGTGTTGCCATTTAATATTATTGTTTTTGATGTGTAAATACAAACAACGAATATGTATGAAATCAACATTTTATTTTATGCACATTTTAAGCAAATGAATTACATTTAATATTAACAAATGCGATTTAAAATCATCTCACATTTCGCATCCATACGAAGGCACTGTTTATCATAACAAACAAAAAAAAAAAGGTTCATCTTACTTAAATGTTATTGTGTTTTGTGTTTGTTGCCACATTGTTATTGTTTTACTATTTATACATACTGCAACTCTTTGCCACTTTCATTTTTGCTGTTTCTTTGGTATTCTAGCTGTAGATTGTTTAATCTAATTTGTATCATCTAAAGCTTTTATACCAAAGCTCCAGCTTAAATTGCTTGCCAGCGCACCCGCCAAACAACCACCAAAAAAAAAAAAAGCAATCATAACATAAATTAGCAATAAATTTTAATCAACAAAATGACAAAAGATCAAAAAGAGAAAAGTCCAAAAAATCGCACATTCACTGTTTCAGTGCACGAATGTAAATAGCTATTAAATTGCACGGATACGGATTGTTGACATCCTCAAAAATATATACATGTATTCACAACTACATTGTCTGATTTTTCTATATATTCTTAGAGTTGCCCTGGGATCAACCGTCGGCGACTTGCCGGGAGTTCATCAACTGGAAGGACAACGATCATTGGCAGACGCAGACGCCATGGAGCAAACTGGATACCTTGGCCATATCCTTGTTGCGCAAAGTGCTGGCCAGCAGTCCTGGCACGCGACTGACGCTCGAGAAGATTCTCGATCACAAATGGTGCAACATGCAGTTTGCCGAACATGGTAAGAGTTGCATATTTTAGCCACGTTTAACGGTGCCGTGTTTACTTCAACTTTGCACATGTTGCTGCTCAGGTACTTAGTGACTCTCAATCCACATTTTTGCTTTGCATATTTTGAGGGTCGCTCTGTGCCTGTGTCGCACATGTTGCATGCAACAATCGAGTGTTAATCAAGTGATATTTATATGTTTAATGCGATATTTCCATTGCTTTGGCGCTTTAGCTGTATGATAGATTTAAATACTTCATAAAGCTAGATTACCAAAGCATTGGCGACTCTGCCAAACAACAACAACTACAACAAATTCAATCAATTTTAAATCAAATTTCTAAATTATATTTATGTTTTGTTATTTATTTGATTTCATCTTTTGTTTTGCATATTATTTGCTCTTTGGTGATTTTAGCTGTATGGTGTTGTGTGCATATTCCATAGAGCTTTATTACCAAAAACCAAATGGTTTTTGCATTTGCTTTCTTTATATTTTATCATTTATTTGCCAATGCTTTCTTTTTGTTTACTTTAAGTTTATGAACATGCAAACATATTCTTTTATGTTTATCAATTTTACTTGAATTTCCTTTCTCATCGTTAACCATTTTTGCAGATCGTTCCTATGACTTGGTGGACTCGGCAGCCGCTCTGGAGATTTGCTCGCCCAAGGCCAAGAGGCAGCGTTTGCAGTCGAGCGCACATCTCAGCACGAATCTGGATGATTCCATCTCCCGCAATTATTGTTCCCAACCGATGCCCACGCTGCGCAGCGACAGCGATTGTGGCTTTAACCAGGAGAATGGGGACGGAGATCGTCAGGCTTTGGTGCAGGAGGCACGTCTGACCTACTGCTTCTCCCAGCCGGCGATGCTCGATGATTTGCTGCTGGCCACGCAAATGAATCAAACACAGAGCGCATCACAGAATTATTTCCAGCGTTTGGTGCGACGCATGACGCGATTCTTTGTGACAACGCGTTGGGATGACACCATCAAGCGTTTGGTGGGCAACATTGAACGATTGGGCGGCTACACCTGCAAGGTCAGCGAGGATGGCGTGGTCACCGTGTCCACCATTGACAGGCGTAAACTGCGTCTGGTCTTCAAGGCGCACATCATTGAAATGGATGGCAAAATACTCGTCGATTTCCGGCTGTCCAAGGGCTGCGGTCTGGAGTTCAAGCGTCGATTCATCAAAATTAAGAATGCTCTCGAGGATATTGTATTAAAGGGTCCAACAACTTGGCCAATTGCTATTGCTACCAATTCGGTGCCTTAGTTTGTAATCCTACATATTTTTAAGTTTCACTTTTATGCATTTTCACATTTTGTTTACTTGTTAAACTTCATTGAACAACAATTTTTTAACCTTCTTTTTTAACTGTGCTAAATTGTTTGTGATCACATAATTTCACATCCTATTATTATTTTACGTCTTTGATCAAACTACACATTATCATAGTTTAAATACGATAAACTTTTAATATTGTTAAATGTTTACAATAAGTAGTAGTTTAGTTAGCTAAACGTTATCACCAACAATAAATCGTCATCGATTTTGATTATATTTATAAGCAACGATGTTTCAATTAATTTGACGAAAGTGTGAGTTGAATATATTAACTACGGATTTTGCGATTCTTTTGCACTGTGAACGTGTGGCAAATTTAAATATATGGGCCTTTCTCCAATGTCTCCAAAGTGAAAAATAACATATACAACAAATTTTTTAATATTATGCGTTGATGCATCTTAATATTGTTATTTAGTTGATTCAAATATATTAAGTACTGTATTTTTGTATTTAATTGTAATCAATGTCGCACGCGACATTTTGGTCCAAATATATTTATGTTATTTTTGTCGCTCTTTTTGGAATATTTTGAAAAATGCTTGAAAAACCTGTTTTAAATTACACATTCAATTAAAAATATAAAATTTTGTTTTGGAAAACAATGATTACACCCTAAAGTCAGAATTAGGTTTAAGCCTGACCGAACCGATATTAACCGTTAAGCATAAATCGGTTTCTTAACGGTTATTTTACTTGGAATACTTTCGGTTTTTGGGTTTCGGTATAAAGAAAAATATATTTTTCGGTTACGGTTTTAGTTACGGTCAATAGATTAATACCGGTTACGGTTTTAATACCTAACTTTCAAGCAGTCAATCGATTCGTTTCCAGGAGACGTGCAATCTTAGGACCATCTCAAAAATTCGCAGATATTTTTATACCATCTAAAAAAGTCGGAGATACTATTATAACATCTGTACACCAACTTTATGTTATAAATATTGGGTAAACTGTAGGGCCTCCTTTTTTACTTTTTATATCCAAACATGTATCGTTCCAGCAAGAAAACCACTTGGAATTTTTTCAACCATATTTATTTGACATCTAGTAACACTTTGAATAAGAGTATAACGGATTCGTCTTTTGTTTTGTGTTGCGTTTGAACAAACAATTTATACTCGCACTACCTCTTCGAGTTGAACAATTTGATGCTTAGAACAAATATTATATATTTATTTTGAGAGTACTTTAATGTGAATCCATACCATATTATGGTTTTACAATGATATTTGTACCTTCTACTACCGATAGAGAATCTTCAAGTAGAGCAGCATACAATATAATATATATTTCCAAACAATGACAGTGGATCATACTAATATTAATGTTAATAATAATGTCTAATAACGAAGCAAAACTGTGGGTAGTATAGATCATTAGATCGTTAGATCGATTTGCTTTGTGCGCCAGTCACAAACCCAAAAGGTTGATGAGATTTATACACCAAAAGCGACACCTGTTGTTGGTGTTGGTATTCTTTATTTCAATCTTTTGTTTAGATACGGTGTGTAGAGAGTGCTTGGTGTGTTTTTGGAATTTAGAAGTGGCAACGTCGTTTACTGTGGTTTCCTGAAGCTCTTGCCGGCGAACTTGACGCCCGCGCCGATCTCCTCCTCAATGCGCAGAATCTGGTTGTATTTGGCCAGACGCTCCGAGCGACAGGGGGCGCCAGTCTTGATCTGGCCGGTGGAGAGACCCACGACAAGGTCACCAATAAAGGAGTCCTCAGTCTCGCCGGAACGGTGAGAGACCATGGTGCCCCAGCCATTCTTCTTGGCCAACAGATGGGCCTGAATGGACTCGGTGACTGTGCCAATCTGGTTGACCTTCAGCAAGAGGCAGTTGCAGGCGCCCTTCTCCACAGCGGTGGCAATGCGCTTGGGGTTGGTCACGGTCAGATCGTCACCGACAATTTGGATCTTGGTGTTGGAGGTCAGGTTGGTCCAGGCATCCCAATGATCCTGATCGAAGGGATCCTCAATGGACACAATGGGGAAGTCCTTGATGAACTCCTGGTACAAGTTGGCCAGCTTCTCAGGCGACAGCCATTGGGCCTTATCGCTCTGTGGGTTCTTAAAGTCCAGATCGTACAGGCCATCCCTGAAGAACTCGGATGCAGCCACATCCATGCCGATTTCGATCTATAAATTGGAAGACACAAAACATTAGAATACAATATGTGGCAAGTACAAGTGCAACTCGGTTTACCTTGCCGGTGTAGCCAGCCTTGGCGATGGCATCGCTGATCAGGCAGAGAGCCTCCTTGTTGGACTGAATGTTGGGGGCGAAGCCACCCTCGTCACCCACAGCGGTGGCATCCAGACCGAACTTGGCCTTGATGACGTTCTTCAGATGATGGTACACCTCGGAGCCCATTTTCATGGCCTCGGTGAAGCTGGTGGCGCCAGTTGGCAGGATCATGAACTCCTGCATGGCCAACTTGTTGCCAGCATGGCTGCCGCCGTTGATCACATTGAATGCGGGCACGGGCAAGATGATATCCTTGTTGCCAGCGAGATCAGCAATGTGTTTGTACAAGGGCACATTCTTCTTGGCAGCACCGGCCTTGGCAACAGCCAGAGACACACCCAGAATGGCATTGGCACCGAACTTGCTCTTGTTCTCAGTGCCGTCCAGCTTGATCATGAAGTTATCGATGGCCGACTGATCCACCACATCCAGATTGGCCTTGATCAGCTCAGGTCCCAGGGTGTCGTTGACATGGCCAACAGCCTTCAGCACGGACTTGCCATGGTAGTTGGCCTTGTCGTTGTCGCGCAGCTCCAAAGCCTCATGCACACCGGTCGACGCACCCGAGGGAACGGCGGCACGGAACAGACCCAAGTCCGTGGTCAGATCGACCTCGACGGTGGGATTGCCACGCGAGTCGTAGATTTGACGGGCTTTGATTGCTTTGATGGTCATATTGTTTCCGTTAGTACTGCAAACAGATTCAAAACACAAATTAAAATTTAAATAACATACAACTAAAATTAAATATAGTAATAAGAGCTTTTTTAACTTCAGCTCAATTATACGAGTAGTCCCTTATTCAACTGCTTAACTTTGTTTGAAAAATGTACCCACTTGTACCATAAACTAAGTCATTTTGGTACACGCATTCGATACCAGGGAATTGGGTACAGCTTGTAAAAGTCCCAAGCTTTTGAAACTTTGCTAATTTAAAAACAACAAAATGAAAACTACTAAAATAAATAAAAAAAAATCCTGGACTTAATTTTTTATTAATTTTTGTACTACACGTATTTCGTTTTGATTCCTAAAACACGTTAAAAAAATATAAACCCAATGTTTATAGGTGTTTGTTATTTGAGAACCCAACTCCCAATAGCTTTAGGTTTTTTACAAAAATTAAAATAAAAAACATTACTATATTTTTTATCAAAATTGTTTGTTTATAAAAATAACTCTATTCGAATAGTATAATTAATATACATAGCGTACATATATAAATGCATACATATGTAATTTCTGGACCCATCCTCTATCAAATTTTATATATATATATCTATATAAAGATGTCAAATTAAAATAAAATACTTTGATCAAATACAAAGCAAATTAAGTGTCTATTTCAAATAGGAGAAAAGAGATTTCATCAGATCCAGCACCAAAAAACTTGGGTTCCACGCACTTTAAATTTGCAATAAAATAAAAATTTGTTGCTCTATTAAAATTAATAAATATCAAAGTAATGAGAAAGTATTCTGCAGTGCAAAAAAAAAACAATTTAACGTTGGTGGAACGCGGGAGAGCAGGAGAGCAGGAGGAGAAGCAGCAGCAGCAGTTGTGCCATTTGTATGTATGACCTCTACGCAGCGCTTAAAGGTCAGAGCAAATGTAATGAGCAAAAAATGCCGAAAAGTGAGTAAAATGCACTACATAACGAATAACGGAGCTAAATAGCTAACGAGTATTGAATAAAATTTGTATTAATCCAGAGAAATGAATAGAATTGTTTAAATTGCGACATGAAGCAGATATGTAAGTACCTATATATAGTATATATACTAGTTTGTTAGATAATCGTTGATTTTATTAAACAATTCATTTCGTTATCAGCCACAACTAGCAGTTAAATTTCAGTTGTCAAATATTAATTAATTTTGCAGAGGCTCACTCTCACTTTTATATGCATATATGTATATTAAATACATACCAAGTACTTTTATATTTCAGAAATTGAAATCCAGACGAGAGCGACTCTAGCGAGCTTCCGGCTTGTCCGACTGATTTGCTACTGAACGAGACGACGGTCGAGCAGCTCGATGAGCATACGAACAGCTTTTTTCTTTGGCTTAGGTTGTGGGCTGTCGGTACCGATGAATGCAACATTGGGTACACACGGAGAGCGCGCGATACAAATATGAGGGCCATTGTTGTTGTCGATTGTGGAACGTAAACTGGCGCTATGAGGTGAGAGTATTGCGTCCTCCAGGCGCGGTCTCTGTCTGCCGGCTTCTCACCAGCGTTCTATATGTTGGAATTGACCTTCGCACAAGGTTAGGCGTAATGGCATCCACAAGCGATACCTATTTACGGTGCAAACTTTAAAGAAATTGAGGTATTAATACAGCTCTCCAAGTCCAAGCTAAATTAAATGGGAAATTAATTTTTTATTTAAAATTATTTATAATTTATCGTTTTATATCTGCTGAAACTACACAACACTGAAGCGCATTGAGCTGCACTGTAGAAACATCGATATCGATATGTTATCGACGATCTAAACAGCACGCGGCCGGAATTGTTTTGTTTATTTTTATTTACGTTGATTATGTCTACCACAATGAACATTGTCATGCCCGGCGAGCGAGTTACGGCCATCGAGGATGTGGCCAAAGGCAAGCGAATCATATTGGGACCAGGGCTGCGCAGAGTCAACGATACAGTTGTGGCCAGCAAAGCTGGCCCACTGCGTCACAAGGAACCAAACACATTCTGGGTGGACAACTATCAGCGACGTTACGTTCCGGCGCGAGGAGATCTCATCATTGGCATCATCAAGGCCAAATCGGGCGATGTGTATCGCGTGGACATTGGCGGCGCGGACACTGCTTCCATTTCATATCTGGCCTTTGAGTCGGCCACGAAAAAGAATCGCCCCGATTTGAATCCTGGTGATTTGCTGTACGCCCGCGTTCTCAACGCCAGTCCAGACATTGAGCCCGAGCTGGTTTGCGTCAACTCGAACGGCAAGCGTGGAAAGCTTGGCCTGCTGCAGGACGGTTTCTTCTTCAAGTGCAGCCTTAATCTGGGACGACTTCTGCTGCGCGAGAACTGTCCCGCTCTCAAAGCACTCACAGAGAAGCTGCCCTACGAGATTGCCGTCGGTGTAAACGGACGGATTTGGGTGAAGGCGCATTCCACAGTGGAGACTGTCGGCCTGGCGAATGCCATAATGACACTGGAGCAGACGGGCTACTCGGAAATCGACAAGATTTGTGGCAATCTAAGCGATGTGCTCCAAGCATAATAATAAAAACAACACTAAATAGTTACTTACATTTGTAGAACGGTCGAAAATTCTTTTTCTTATTTTCTTTCAGTTTATTAAAAAAAATAGTAAATTAAAATGAGATTTTTAGTAACTTTGGCAGTCCAGTGATGAGCAGTGATGCCAATTTGGCCTTTTTCGGATAGATTTGTCTGGTTTTTAACTGCTTTGCATGAAAAAATCTCAAACATCTTCTATCCAACAATGTGGCTTTTTTAAGCTCCATAGGCAAGGAAAATACCGAGGAAAAAATCATTGAAGATGCTTTAAAACTTTTAAATTAAAAAATAATCTGAAAAAAAAGTTTTGCCTGTTTTTCTGTCATTTTTTTAGTTATTCAGTTTTTTTCTCTGTTTTCCTTAATCGTTTTGTTTTTTTATCCGGAAAATTGTTGGCATCACTGGTGATGAGCATAGTGAACTTATAAATCTTACCATGTCTGTCTGAATGTATATAACAGTGGCTAAAGGATGTCTTCTGCTTCAAATTCAAACTTTGAATGCCTAACTGCTTCTTTCATGTACAGCTACTTAAATAATTATATTGACAAAGAAAAAATACCATCCTTGTAAGCAATTTCTTACTTATTTAATTATAAATGAAATAGTTAAAAAAATAAACAAATAAATACATAGATTCATTAGACTTAAATATTTTTAAATATAATAACCTGGGCATTTCTTCTTTGGCAATATAATTACTTGGCACACTGCATGTGTATTCTGTTATCGATCAACATGTGGACTAGTAATGTGCGATAATTCGTTTTATCGCCGGCGTTCGCTCATCTCTGGCTTGCACTCGCTCTCACTCACACTCCCGCACTGGGTGCCAAACAGCTGATCAGTGTTATCATCCACAACAACAACTTTCTCTGTAGTCGGCTGTGTTACGACGGCAAGGTACAAAGTTCCCAACATTATGACTTTTCTAGAGTTTCTGCTCGTTCTCCTGGTGCTCTACTACGTCGTCTATGTGCTGCTGTGGATCGTGCTCGACTGCAATGTGGCGCTGTGGTACAAGTCCCGCTTCGGTGTCTCGCTGTCCACAATGCGCGGTCAGGTGGTTTGGATAACGGGTGCATCCAGTGGCATCGGACGCGCCCTGGCCGTCAGCCTGGCCCGGCAGGGAGTGCGTCTGGTGTTGAGCGCACGACGTGTGGACCAGCTGGAGCGGGTGCAGGAGGAGTGCTTGGCGGTGGCACGCGGTCTCCTGGCCACCAAGGATGTGCTGATCCTGCCCATGGACATGCTGGAACTGGAAAAGCATCAGTCCTGTCTCTACCAGGTGCTCAACCACTTTGATCGCCTGGATGTGCTGGTCAACAATGCCGGGCGGTCGCAGCGTGCCAGCTGGACGGAGATTGAGATCCAGGTGGATCGGGATCTCTTCGAGCTGGACGTGTTCGCCGTGGTGCATTTGTCGCGTCTCGTGGTGCGCTACTTCATGGAACAGAACGGTGGACGTGGTCACATTGCCGCCACCTCGAGCATCGCGGGATTCAGTCCGGTCCCATTCTCGGCCACATATTGTGCCGCCAAGCACGCCCTCAACGCCTACCTGATGGCCCTCAAGGCGGAGATCCGTAAACTGGATGTGACCATCTTTGCACCCGGTCCCATTGCCACCGACTTCCTCATGGAGGCATTTACGGGCGCGCAGGGCGGCAAAGTGGGACAGAGCACCGCCAATCAGAAGCGTCTCTCGGCGGAGAGATGTGGAGAACTCTTCGCCGTTGCCCTGGCCAACAAAATGGATCTCACCTGGTGCGGCCTGTTTCCCGTTAACCTGATGGCCTATTGTGCCCGCAATGCGACACTGACCAAAATCCTTGGCCATTTCATGACTGAGAAGACCTTGAACAAAATCCGCGAGGGAAAACTCTAATGTCCCCTTGTCCCGTTTGCAGCTTATCGAACAAGAAAAGTACCATTAACATACAAGTGTACCCATTCCTCTTAATATACAAAAGTGTACCTTATTGAAGAAATAAACAATGTACCATTTTATGTACCCAAGCACCACACGCACATATGAACCACCATAGGTACAAATTCACCACACCTGTCTCAACACAGTACAAACTTTTAATATGTATCGTCACATTGTACCGCATTTACTATACAAAATGTGTATCATTTTGATGGAATGAAAAGCGCCTTTTAGGTACAAATATACCACTAGTCTACAAACTCCAGACAGTATTTACGGTCGTATAAACTTATATAGTTAATGTCTTACACGGTACAAAGTTGTACTATTTTTATAATGTACCAATTTTGTAAGAAATTTTAATGCACAATCTTAGACATTGCTTTGAATTTTATTCTATTAACTAGTTGACTTAACATGGGTACAATTTACGCTTTTACTTGCTCCGCTCTAACATGAGCTGAGATCTTAACGCGTTTTCTTTTAGCCTTGGCAATAGCTGGCTGTTGTACGCCATGAAGTTGCTGAATTTGTTTTTGTTTCTTGCTCTTCTTGCAGGAAAGCGGATTTGGATTCTTTGGACCTTTTGTTTGCTTCTTTTTCGCAGGAGCTTCAGTTGCCTTTAGGCCTTGTTTCTCCTTCATATACTCGATTTTGTCCACCTGCTTGCCGAGCATGAGGTTCCTGGCTCGTTTTTGTACCATTTTCTTGGATGCGGCTGAGGGAGCTTCCAGAACCGGCGTCGCCTTGTGCAGATAAAGCAGACAACGTCCAGGAATCTTGCGGAGACTCGCCTGCAACAGGCGATCCTGTGAAGCCACAATGTAGCGATTGTCCTTTGTCTGAAATCATCATAATATCATTTCATTACATAGTTAAATTTGTTCCCATTCAGGGGTACATTAAGTCTGCTTCAGGAATACCACGATTGCTTACCATCGATTTAATGCACTCCGATGCCGCGACGGGTTTCCCCTCGTGTCCACATTTATGCACGTGGAATTGTTTGACGATTGTTGTGGCGCCTGTTAACGGTGCTCCAAGTGCCTCAGCCTCCAATATAATGCATTGTGTGGTCAACAGTTTTACATTGCACTGGAAATATTTTCTAATCTGCTCCTCAATGCCAATTTTGTGCTGCAATTGAAATTGTTATAAACTTGTCCAGAGTTTTATTAGAGTTTCTTATTTTTCACCTGTAGCGCCGCTTGACAAAAGGTGGCATCAACAAGCACCTGGTAAGGCTCGCGATATTCAAAATTATTGGCAAAATACACCAGCGTCTTGTGGGACTTTTTAAAGCGTGAGATTTTCATCTTTATTGTTTTTATTTAATTATTTATTTGTTGTTCTTATCGAACAAGTTCGATAGAAATGCTCACCACAGTGAGCGAACGTACTACATCCCAAATTGTAGCTCAAATAGTTCCTTACATTAAATTCAGGTCCAGAGGCGTGACAAAAATGCAATAATTATTTCTATGTTCAATGCTATTTAATGTTATTTCTCATTAAAATTGTGTATTTAAACAAATTTATAAATTTAATGTAATACTTATTTAAATGTCCCTGTGTTTCATTTTCAATAGCTATCGATAGTTCAACAGTACAACATATCGATGTTACTATTGGCACTGCCAACTTAATTACAAAGCAGCATTGCACAGCACTGACCAATTTGAATATTTCAATATTGGCGCTAAAAAACGTGTGTGTGTGTGTTTCCAACCACCTCACAAGTTTTCACCCTCGGCTGTTTTGTGTTTTTCTTTTGTCAATGGTTTAGTTTTATTTTGTTTGCATTAGCAAGCGCATTGTACAATTTAAAGGCGCAAAAGAAGTGAAATATTTAATTGAGAAGAAAGTTCTCTCTTCGGAAGCCATTAATTAAATGGTAAAATCATTTGTTGTCAAATGCAATTTATTTACGGTGTAAGTGCTTTTGATAGAGGTCATCACCCTTGCAGTTTCTGCTTTCGTTATATGTAAGTGTGTAAGCAAGACAATAATAGACAAATATATTTACATGCATATGTATGTGTGTGTGTGTATCTTAGTATGTGCATTTTAATGTAACATATATGTACAAATACTTCTTGGTTTATTTACATTTGGTTTTTGATCGATTTGATTTGTTGTTGTTATTGTTGTTGTTGTTGTCTTGCTGTGTGCAGTTTTAATGGCTCGTCCGTTTCTACCGCTATTTCCCTCCCCTCTCAGTCACACAAACGTCATCAGCACTATCGCCTGAGAGCGAACAAATGATTCCAGCAAATAATTCAATATGTGAATTTTTGCAACTGGCCGTCGGCTTAACGCTTATCATACTGATTAGCCCGTTGTCGTGGGCTTCTCAACTCGTACAACTCGTATTCATAATAGTTCCAGCTTCTCCTTTGTGGCGCACTTTTCTCAGTTGCCCCATATTGGTCAAGTTTAAATCGGAGCTTTGTGTTCAGATAAAGCCGAGTTGTGCACTTGTTCTTATTCCTTGAAGGCTGTGAACATGGAACTCTAGAATGCAGTTCTCTGATAGTTCATTTAGTAGCTAACATTTTGTTTTTAGACCCTGTACTTGAAGAGCACAAAGGGTCTATTCAGTTGCCAAAAGAAAAGTTTCTTTCAAGATATTTTCCGATTGTGCTGCAATTTTCAAAACAGATCTGGAATATATGCTTATTCTGATTGATTTTAATTTTTTAATTATTAAATTATTTTATTCAGTGTAAATATATTTTCTTATGCAAATTTTATATTGTTATATAACATTAAATGTATTTTGTAGTTAATACAGGGACTCTTTCCCACTAGTTTTTTTTTCTTTGAAGTCTTTTATATAGTATATCTCTCCCTATGGTATTTGTTGCTTATTCAACCGACTGGGATATGCACGTGGCTTGCATATGGAATTAATGGAATCTTACGTCAAAGCTGACTTGGTTTCCGGTGCGATGCGGTTAACGAATTGATGAGTTTTTGGCTTGAATGAGCCAGTGAAAGTCTCACAACTCGATTGGCTTCAGTTCTTTGTAGAGAGGTTTCCAACCTTTGATTTATTCAATGTAAATGACACTCCTATTCGGAGAGTTCTATAGTTCAAGCTGATTAAAATTTCAGTCAGGAGTTTGACAGTCATCTGGGCTCATCAGGCACTCCCAGCAGGCACAGTTCAGGGTCCGATCGCAATACGAAGTAATCCGATTGATATATGATATAAGTGACTGAATCTTGCATTATGCATGCCAATTAATTCACTTTGTTACACATGTTTCAAGATTGGCCAAAGTATATGCATTTGCTTTAACTTGAAACACGATTCATTAAAAAACAGCTGATGTACTAAATACGATTTTAGTTTGTGACACATTTCAGTGCAAATAAAACAATTAAAATTCGACCCAGACACTGTTTTTTTAATTTATAATTACTTTTTCTCAGAAAACTAATGGCTTTAGTAACTTTTAAAATAAATAATAATATAAGATATGGAACTAAACTTGCTACAAAAATCCAAACATAATTTTATTAAAAAATTGTAAGCATTTTTTATAAATATATCTTGTAAGTTTTAAAAACGAGTTATAATCTATACAAAGGACTAAAGGGAATTTTGTAGAGAATATCGCTTATTCGATAAGTGTTTTTTTAATAATGCTGCTAATCATTAATACGAGTATTACTGAGTCATTTTCTAGGTAGTCAAAACAAGTTTCAGATTTTGACTTTGTACAGGTAAATAACCATAATTAAATAACCATCAAACAAAGTAGTAATGTGAATATACAGGTAAGCACACGTGCCTTGCACTGCCCAATTTACGTAGTTTTGATTGCAATTTACTTAGTGCTTACTTTGATCTAATCTAATGATGAGTTTAAAAATTCCTACAGATAAAGTGCATTTGCCGATTCAAGGTTAAACACAAACAAATAAAATGTTTCAAAGAACTCAATTTTTAAAGTTCTTTTAATATATTTAATTTTTGAAGATTTTGATATTATCGGAAACTCCCCATTTCTCATACAACTCAACAATTTTTTCTTCATAGAACAAAATAATACAAATAATAAACGATGATTAACATTACAGTTCAAGTGTAAAATCACCCAGTAAAAATAAATTTCTTACCTTCGGGGAAAAATCTTGAGGTTAAGATGCTGAGAACTTAAGTTGTGACGTTAATTTTACACCCACAGTATAAAATGAAAAAAAAAAAAACACAAAAGAGAATTAACCCATTTATTCATTGAGTACTCACTTGTTTCAATGTATTTGTACATGTATGGATAATGAATTAATGAGCATATAGCACTCGTATAATTATGTATACACAATGTGTTTAAAGTTGAAACACATTAACGGGCAACATTAAAATATATGTGTATGTGAAATGCGATTTAAAACGTAACATAAAACGTTACAAGAGCCCGGCGTGAGAGAGAATAATCAAGAGAGAGCGAGTAACGCAAAGAGACGGCTGAAGCCTGTGATCGTCGTCGTCGCACAGTGGATACTTTTATTAGGTCCGCACAAACTTTAATTGGATTCATGTTTCGTCATAAATTAATTACTTTATTTTTTAAGTATAATGTATATATTTTAAAATAACATAGTAATTTTGACAATTGATAGTGAATGTAGTTAAAAAATAACTATATCGCAGTAAAGTGAATTGTGCATATATGTACAATGTGCATACATAAAATTCATTCACATTAATAGTTAACTACTTGTTTCGCTCCACTGTGTGCCGGCACAGCTGAGCGAGCTTCTGACTCTTGACTTAGCGGACAGTGCTATAATAACGAGCCGTTGAGAGCGAGTTCTTTAGTTCAACGGCAGCCAGCGGCGCAAGTGGATCGCGCATTGGCATCGGGCATAGAATCGAGCAATTGAAGACGCGTCAAAGTGAAAAGCAAAGAAGTAAATAATGTACAGTGTGTAGCAAACGAAACACAACACGAAGCACAATTAAAATTAATTACGCGCTGACGATCTGCATAAGTTCAATGAAGAAAGTGTCATAAAAGGTAGAAAGCGACAGCAAATGACAACAATAGAATCGGCAACGGCAGCTGCATTGTTTTTAAGAAGTTTTAGTTTTTGTTAATGTGATTTTCAAAATAATACAATACCCATGTGTTTATTTGTATGCACATCAATTTGCCTAATTTTGTGTGCAGCGGAAATTGCTAACAATAGAATTATCTAGCAAAATTGCAATATTCTTTCCTAGTTCAATAACAAATTATTTTTAAAAAGCCAACGATCGCGTGTTTAGTGTGAAAAAACTCAATGTTTATGTAAATAGCTCTGTAATTTGGGCTATGCACACATACTACATACATATGTGTATAGAAATGCATTTCAAATGTTATATATGTGCGATTCATTCATGAATTACATTATATGATGTTATTGTTGTTAATTTCTTTTTGTAAACTTGGGCATCACATCATTTTAGTTCACGTGCGCGCGCAAATTGCGACTCAATAAACAGTGTATCACAACAACAACAGAACCACTACAAACACAACAAATACAAAGAAGAACTGCACCCAAAAACTTAGCAGGCGGCCCAACAAAGGTGAGTGACAGAGTCAACGGCTCCGTTACGATAACAGCTTTGACACTGACTCTGGCATGCAGTTCACGTGCAAGTGCGAGAGAGCGAGATAGAGAAAGAGTGAAGTTGTATGTGGGTGGGTGGGTGACTCTCATGATAGTTGCCGATGAGAGACGAAGCACAAGAGAGGCAAAGACAACGGACAAAAGGGAATGCGTGTAATAGCCGCTGCACATTTCGATTCTGGTTGAAAATTGTTGTTGCTTGTGTGAAGTTTTCGATTCTCTTGCTGTTTATCATCGGGTTCGGTTCTGACGCAGCATCTGCGGAACAAACTTAAAAGTAGACCAGTGGCGTCTCTCCGCCTATTTATCTATTTCTCTCTCTGTCTGTCTGCCCCTTTGATTATGCGATGTGGCATTTCTCGCCGTACTTTTATTCTTCTGAATCGTCTTGTCTTTCCCTATCTCTACACATTTTACAAACATTGTACAAACATATGTATGGAATCATATAGTCGCTATAATTACGAAAATTAAAATGGCGTATATTTCAAAATTTTTTTTAATTTTTTCAATGCTTAGAAAATTAGCGTAAATCGACAAAATACATTCTCATGTACACAGTCTTGACCTTTGTCTTATTGTATAATGTGTTTTTTTGATCACTCAATTTGTGTTATCAGAAAACGTATCAGGATTTACTTTTATTTGTATTGTTTTTGCATTCTTTTGACACATAAATACAATCAAGATGTGTCTGTTGAAAGCAGAAAATGATTATTTAAATTTAATTACAATCAAATTTAATAAAAATGAAAAAACAAACAACGATTTTCACTATCAAATTAAATAATTAAGCAAAGTATTTATTATAACTATAAATATGAAACCTAAGCAAGAATAGAACCGTATCCGTTAATCGGTATTAACCAAAAAAAAGCCTGAATTTATTCCAACCCAAAAAACCGTTAAAAAAACGATATTTGTTTCGGTTTTAATCCCTGGATATAATTACGTACCCATTAAGATTTGATTTTTCTTCAGGTTTCGATAGTTAAGGACAACGTTAGTAAGATTTGTAAGATGTAATTAAATTTTAAATTGTTGATTAAATTTGTTGCATGCCGACGAACCGAAAAACGTTTTATTTGTTTGAAAATAAACGCGAACTTATAGGTTTACATTATGTGCATATTTTCCCCCATGACCTTGTCCCTGATCTCACACAAAGCGCTCATATTCAGTAGACTTTTAAGTCGATCGCCACGTGCTGACCTTGTCGATGGCACTTTTCTTTATCGCAAATGTGATTCTAAGGGTCGAAAACATAATGTTTCTGATGCTCAGTTTTTTCTACTTTTTATACCCGTCAAAAAATAAGTAAAAGGGTATATTGTATTCGTTGAAATGTATGAAACAGGGATATGGAAGCATCTTCGACACCGTAAATTATATATGCAGTTGAACTTCCCTAATGAATTTAAGAAGGGGGGAAAATTAAAAATAAAAAAAATATTTTTTTTGGGGGGTATTCTTGATCAGTCATGTCCGGATGGAGCAGAAAAAAATGAAGTGCCAAAAACATTTTTTTTTTTTTTTATTATTTATATGTACTTAATATTATTCATTACAAAATTGGATCATCAGAAATTTTGGGGCATGAAAATTTTGTCGTCACTAGACTTTTTAATCGTAAAGAGGTTTTTTTATAAGATACGACTCTGTAAAAGTATGCAACGAAAAATATTTTATATCGTTTTAAATAAGGAACGGGTATCCTATAGTCGGCAACTCGACTAATAGCATTTTTCGTTTGTGTTTTTTGGGTATTTGTTTTTGTTTGTTTTTGTTTTGCTGTCAACTGTTGACTATTAGGCGAGTACTGAGTACCCTCAATCTCTCTAATTGTAGTCATGATTATTTTTCTCTCTCGCATTTTGCGATTATAAAAATGACAAAATCGTGACTGTAATTGAAATCGACTTTAAAGATTGCTTGCATCCATTTATTATTCATTCTAAATGACTGATTACTCTTAAAATTGATACACTTTCAAGATTCCTATTAACAAATACTGAATAATGCTCATTTTCTGTGCGAATTGTCCAATCTAATTAAATGTTTCCCGTACATCAATGACGCGATACAAAACATGTCATTAAGTTCTGTAGTTATTCCTACTCTCCAAGCATACCCAATTATAAATGCGCATATTTAAACGATTAGGTAACAAGAGTTAATTAAAAACATATGATATTTAACTACTGTTACTTTAAATTCGATTTATTTTTTTATAATAATGCTCGTAGATTTAAATATAAACTTTGTAATTAGCACAAACGCCGAGTGTTAATTGGGGGCGGTACACAAATTTATTATATTAATTCAACTCTTTATATCGCATTATTACTCATTCGAGTTTTTTGCTGCTATCTTTTAATTAATGTTTGCAAATTCGTGAATGTCAATTATTTGTATACAGCTATGTGTTATTAAGTCAAACATATGATAAGCCCAAGAAGAAATATTCATAGAAAAACCACAACGTAAATACTCGTATGTAAACAGAGATTGGGGTCATTCCAGCTTATGGGGTTAACCCGAGGCTTAAACATTTCTTTAAAACATATTTAAAAATGTTATTTAAAGAACATTGTCATAGGTCAGTTCATAAGAGTTGATTATTAGTTTTGTAAATTCTTAGAAATTAAATGCAATTAGTTTTAACAATATTTTGAGCGGTGAATTCCGCTCTTCCCGTATGCAAACAATTTAATTGATCAACTGCTTCAACTTTGAGTACATTTTGGGTGCAATTTATCTAAAAAGTCGGCAATTGAATCAATTTGTTGATTTAATCAATTAAGCTTATTGTTTTCGTAGGTGCATATGTACTTATGTCTATTTACATAATAATTATGAAAATACAAATACGTGTATACAATAAAGTTGTTCCTCTCATTCGGATGAAATTCCTGAATATTATGAACTTAATATTTACAGAACAAATTTCTTAATAAATTAAAGCTTTACGTTCTTATTTTGTAACTGAATCTTTACCTAATAGCTTTAGATTGTGGAAAGAGTTCTTTTTTGAATAATAAAAAGTTTTCATAAATTTTGCACACCTTGGGGTGAAAGTATTTGTACAAAAAGCTCAGCTGTCAATAAATGTGGGAAATTTAACAATAAAAAATATAATTAATACTTAATCTATCTGTCAGGTAGTGTGTCAATCTGTAATTTAATCAGTCACTCAGTTTAACCCATCAAAGACTGCCTATAGATCGGCTGGTACGATTTTGACGAATTTTCGAAATGTGAGCGTAGAAGACCAGAGAATTTTGAAGAAACAAAAAATAAATTTCATCTTCAACTTTTATTATTTCGATTTCCATATATTTTTCAGCTTTTTTCGTCAATATTTTTAATGCACCTAGATATTACCCTGTAAAAAACTACAGGTATACCAAGGATAACTAAACTGTTCAATTTAAGTACATATATTTTTGTTATTTCTCTTTACTATGAAATAAATTTTGTCTTTTTTGGGTATTCAAATACCCATTAGCCTAAAATGGGTTAAAGATGTGCTACAATGTTAAAGTTCACAATTAATTACGCCATTTAATGTACTATTAATTTTTTATTCTCGTCTAGAAAATTGATTATTATTGTTGTTTACATTTAATTCATATTTATTTCCCAACTTGTTTACTTGCAGAAGGCAACTAAAAACATAACAAAAGTGGATGCGTAACGCAATATTGTTTTTCGATACGCCTTCGAAATGACACTCTTGCCAGACATAAAAGCCAAGGATGCCGCCTGTTGTGTTGGCGGTGGCGACACCAGCAGCAACAGTGGGGCAAGCACAAGTGGCAGCCACAAGGACCATCACCAGGGGGAACACAGTAAGGGCGATTGCCTGGTCATGAATTGTTGCACCTCAGCAGCCAGTTCCGAGCTTTCAATTGATGAGAAGTCATCGACTTCATCCGCCGCCAAAGTGAATAATAATCTCAACGAATATCGGACATTCAATTACCACGATACTGTGGCCCATGCGAATTTCGCCCCGTGTGAAAATGTCGACATCGAATTCGCCGATGTGCGTTATGCGGTACGCAAGTTTTCCTTTGCAGAACGAAAGTTTGGTAAGTCTTCGATTTAATTGGGTTAATGATGAGAAGTGAGTCACAGATGAAGTTATCCTGCAGTTACCAAGGAGATTCTGCATGGTCTTAATGGCAGCTTTCGATCCGGCGAGCTTACAGCTATAATGGGTCCCTCTGGGGCGGGCAAGAGCACACTGCTGAATGTCATGTCAGGATTTTGGTAAGTTTTATAGACAGTAGTAAATTAATAGATTTAAAAATTAATAGATAAACGTAATAGAGATGTTGTCACCCAGGCGCTTTTAAAAATTGCTGCAAAAACCAAATATTATTTATTTAATGCTTGCAGTGCCTAACTAAAGTTGTTATTGTAGATGTTATATTATAATGTAGATTATCAGAATGTGACCCATGGATTATTTTTATATTGATTTTATAATGAACGATCATTATTTTGTTTTCAAATATTTAATATGTTGTTGAGTAATATTCGTGTCTCTATGATTAAAGAAGAACGTGTCAGTCGCTCTAAGGCTTTATTAAATTTGGATGAGTGAGGGCAAAGTCCGACTTCGACTTGATCATACGATATATGTAAATATATGCGACTTACATATATGCAAGTCTGAACATAAGAACAGAGAAAGAGCATTCATTGCATAAGTAGAACTAAAGGCGATAACAACGATAACGACATCGACGTCGTCGCCTGAGTCATAATTGCAATGACGTGCACTTCTCAATTTGCATTTGCATAAATGCAACTGTAGATAGACGCGACGAAATAGAACTGTAATAATTGAAAGGCAATTGATAACTAGCTGTTAACAGCAGCAATATAATCTATGTCGGAACTGTCAGTGAACAGTGAAAACAGAAATGTTATCAACATACTTATTGGCGTGTGTAGACAAACAAGTGCTGAGAGAGACCCCGACAAAGTCCACGATCCTAACTCGAGTCTGTAATTTATGGCAAGGCACTACGAGTATTCCTGATGATGACGTTGATTATGTAAAAGCTGTCATATTAAAAGTTACCCAATTAATTAAACGTATTTATTATTGTTTTGATACTATTTTAATGCAAAATGGAACAGTGAAACACGATTTTTAATCCGGAAAAATTAAACACCTTTCGAGGTATGTGAATTCTACAGCTCAAAGGTGTCGATTGTGCTATTTTATAAGTAATAAGTGTTTTATAGTAATAAATGGTATTTAACGTTTTTAAAAATTAAAGATTTTTGTGGAAACAACAAAAGATCTGGTTTTAAAATAAATTCGTTTTATTTGTACATAAATGTAGGGGTTCTATTGTGCGGCCCTAACTATTTTTCAAGTAATTTCTAGAAATTTTAAAAAATTTGATTATTTTCCAATTAAAGCATCAATTACAAGGTGTTTTTTATTTATTTTCTTGACATAATATACAATACATAATACATTATACGTAATTAGTTTAAATGCATTTCAGCGTTAAGTGCAGGGTAACTGATGCTCGATCTTGTTGAACTATAGTTCAAAAAGTGTTACACATGTCGCCATTTTTGCTTATCGGTCATTAAACTACGAACTTGAAACATATACGATTACTCAGATTCAGATTCAGACCCGCCAGTCGTAACCCGTATCAATTATAGTTGACTTTGTTTATATTCATATACATATATTTATTAAATGTTGTTTCCTACTGTTTTTTTTGTTTGTTTGTTTGCTTTTTGTAGCGCTTCTGGAGTCACTGGCAGCATTCGCGTCAATGGCAAACCCATGGCCACAAGCTCGGAGCGATTCCGCCGACTCTCGTGTTACATTCACCAGGATGATCTACTGCGTCCCCAGCTGATGGTTGGCGAGATAATGCTGATGGCGGCGCACTTGAAACTGGGCTTCAAAGTGACCAAAGCCCACAAGCTCAATCTGGTAAGTTCGACTTTGATGTAGAGTCGCAATTTCCCTTACTCAAATCAGCATTATCCAAAGAAATAGTTCGAATTATGGAGTCTTCAACTTCTTCAAAATTCGAGTTGTAGAAGTTCGAGTTATGAATATTCGACTGTATTCATATTCACATTTATATTAAGAATTTGCATTTATATTATAGGTAATTATAATCTAATCATTTGCATGACTACTTTGCACAGATCAAACACATCTTATCGCTGTTGGGTCTGGAGCATCGCTACAATGTCCACTCGGGAAAACTCTCTGGCGGACAGAAGAAGCGACTCGCCATTGCCCTGGAGCTGATAAGTAACCCGCCAGTTCTCTATCTGGACGAGCCAACGACGTGAGTACAAAGAATCTTATAAGACCTAAGCAACCCACGCATGTCTGTCTAGTGAATACGAGTACTAAATAAATACTTAACTGCAATTGCCTGAAAGATAACCGATTTATTCGATCCATAAAGCATTTTCATCTTACACTGTCCTACAAAACATAACAATGCAAAGTATATGCAAATAAATATTACAACTTGTGCTAAAAGAATTTTTATAAATAAGTCAATATATTTAAAATGTAGTAAACTTGTTTTGATTAATAAGTAACCAATTGGTGGAAAGAACTTTAGTCAAGTTTATTGAGTTTAATTTACTATAATTTATTGTTTACTTCCACTTAACATTATTACATGTTTCGTATTATAATCTAATTTATTCTTTAATCATTCTTAACTATTCATCTTTTGTTTACTTTATTGTTTATCATATAATCTTTAAAATTATTAATTTATTTAAAAAAATACAGAATATAGATTTTTAATTCGTTCAGGCAGAGAATTTCTGTCAACAACTTTAGAAAATTGTTAATGGAGAATTTGCTACTTTAGCTTTTAGCCATTAAGAATAATGACTTGCAATTTCGAGTGCTCAAGTTAGAGTCTGTTGACCCTGTCTACACACAATATATTCATTTGCCACGAGTTTACAAAAAGGCACTTTCTTTTATAATTGTGTAATAAAATGTAACGATAATTTGTTCTTTTATAGTTCGGGTTTCTTTTTTGAGGTGTGTACAAAGAAATATTATGTGTAATAATAGCACAGGAAACTAACTTAAAGTTCGAATCTCCGAAACGAATAAACACGAACATTTTATTTTTAATTGTCTGTCGGATTACGATCGTTTTGTAATGATGTGAGTTATTTTTGGAACTTGTGTGGATCACAACATGGATAGAGTATAACAAATTAGAGATCAGTATATGGTTTTGTTGAGTGATAAGAGTTGAAATTAATTTTTAAAGTAACGAAAGTTTAAATAAGTAATTTATTCTTTTGCCTGTGGCTTACATAAATAAAATTAATATATCAAAGATTTTTAAAAACGTCCAGATTATTTTCATTAGTGCATAAAATTCGGCCCGACTTTATTAAGACATGATTTATAAAGCGAGGATTTCTACCGATTATGCATGTTTAGATTATACGACAATTTTGCAATGCGGAAGTGATTTTTTGTGTGATTTTCCACTGGGTTCAACAATGATTATGAGCACAGACTGATTAGGAACACAAGTGCAATGATTTCCATGTGTTAATCTGTTGCCACTATCATAATTGGAATCGCCTGTTCCTTAACCTTTCAGTGGCCTCGACAGCTCCTCGTGCAGCTCATGTGTGGCGCTGCTGAAGAAACTTGCTTCCCAGGGGCACACGATTGTCTGCACCATTCACCAGCCGAGTGCACTGATCTTTGAGATGTTCGACAAGCTGTATACCGTAGTCGATGGACACTGCATGTACCAGGGCAGGGTGAAGGAGCTGGTGCCGTTCTTAGCCGATCAGCAGCTGGTCTGTCCCAGTTATCACAACCCAGCTGACTACTGTAAGTATCTTTGCATCTACATATGGATCTTAAAGTAGGTCATTCTAAAAGTTCTGTGTTTGTATCTGCAAACAGTGTTGGAGGTGGCCGTTGGTGAGCATCAGCGTGATATCAACGATCTGATAGCAGCTGCCAATAAGAAGTATTACGAGGATGCCAACAACTATCCATACATGGGCAGTGACGATATGTCGCAGATCATATCATCGATACAAGGTAAGCATCATGATTATTTTTGCAAATATAAATATCAGTTGAACAGGAAACGGATATCTACGAAATTTGGGAAGACTTGGATTATTTTTAACAAAAAAATGTGAATCAAAGAGAGAAAGTTAACAGCAGTTAAATGCAGCTGATCTGAAAATAATAATTTCCATTAATTAGTTTTGGCTTTTCGTTGCTGCCTTGAGATGCAGAGAAAAACAGAGAGAGGGGGAGAGAGAAAGAGAGAATGATGTAGAATTTATAAAGTAATTTCATTTTCTCAATTAATTTAATTTTATTGTTGACTTAAAATTGATGAATACAAAATTTGTAAATTTGAGATTATGTCATATTATTTTTTGACTTTTTAGTCAAAGTGATTATAAGTTGTTGCTGTCTTATTAATTCGTTGATTAATTAATTAGTTAAGCTTATTATTTATCTGATTACAAAAGAAGGGAATACTCATGCTGGGTATACCGATTACTGTACAGACTCCTGTGTGTGATAAGGACCTTAACATTGGGATGGTCCAATCATAATATTCTCTGGGCTCTGACGTCATACACAAAAGTGAAATAGAAGAAAGACAATAAGAAGTACAATAACATACTCATACATGGCGTGTTTAACATAACTCGAAGTTACCTTGCATTACAACATTTCAGAGAACATTGGAGCCAAGAAGTTGAACACCTCGAGCCAAGAACTGTCCACAGCAGCTCTGGCGCAATTTTCGGGCTATGATTATGCGAAGCCGGGTTATCAGGAGCTGCCGCTAAAGGAGATCAATGTGTCGGTAGAGGAATCGGAGCTGGTCGAGCCACTTGCCAATGAACGAACCACAGAGCTTGCCAAACAGATGGAAACGGAGCAGCCAGAAGTCATCGTTTCAGCCTCGTTCCTCATGCAATATTTAATCCTGATGCAACGCATTTTGATCTGCGCCAAACGCAACTATGTGAGTACTATAATGTATAATGATCAGATATTCGTAGATTCGTTAATGTCGCGTCGTTGACAAGGTCACGCCGGTTTAGGGAAGGGCAACTGACAATTCGAAATACGAAATTCGAAATTCGCAAGTCGAAAAACTCGCAACTCTCCAGTTGACAACTTGACTTTGATTGCCAGTCAACGTTGATTTGGTAATTCGTTGCAATTTACGATGCTTCATCCATTAACTAAAGCAAGCTAAGTATGTATTTATTTGTTTATATTCAGGTTTTTATTTTATTTTACATGGTTTCTCTTGGTAATTTCCAAAAAAAAAAACATTGTATGACCCGTTTTACTTACTTGTACTTATTTATACTATCAGGTACAACAACACTTTTGTTCATTTCAAGTTATTTTAAAATCCGTTACTTAAAAATTAAGTAAAAGGGTATACTGTATTCGTTGAAATGTATATAACAGTGAGAAGGAAGCATCTCCGACCCTATAAAGTATATAAATTCTTGATCAACATCAACAGCCGAGTCGATATAGCCATGTCCGTCCGTCTGTGTGAGGGCCTAGATCTCAGAGACTAAAGAGCTAGAGCAACCAAATTTGGCACACAGACTTCTATAAACTCCACGCAGATGAAGTCTCAAATTTTTGCCATGCCCCTATCCGTCTCCATAAATTTACGAAATGCCATCACACAAACAGTTTTCAAGCTATTTACTAAATAACGTTAACTAGTATTATTACCAATCATCCTACTAAATCGTAGCAATATCGGACAAATAGAAAGGTGATAATGGCTGAATAAACTTTTTACGCAATTTAAGTGTCTAAAAGCATAAAATAAAAAATATTTTAAAATTATTTAACGGGTATCTAGAAGTCGGGAGCTCGACTGTAGCCTTTTCCGCATATTTTTTATTTATGTTTTCAGCATACATGTTATTATTTTTGTTCGTCTTTTATGGTCCACTAATGCTGAGTTAGACTTGAGTGAGTCGCTTTATGATATGTTTAATATCTAAGCCAGTCTTTTAATGTTTTATTTTTTATTTTTCTTGTTTGTTTAATTGCTATGCGAGTACCTATAATTATATCCAGCATAGTTCATGTTTTTCTCTTTGACACATTTGCGAAACGTATGAGATTTAATATATGACCTTTAAGTTATTAAATGCATGTACTTATGTACTTACACGCAATATGTTTTTAAAGCAATTTCAACTGTGATAATGATTTTTAAATGTTCATTGTAATTATTGCATTGTTATGTCATTGAACGTAACGCACTCTTGAATCTAATATTCGTTTATTATTTAGATAAAATAAAGTGATTCCATTGTAATCTTTGCAATGTGCATTAAAAGTGTTATTTTAAGTACATAATTTTATTCAAGTACTCACACATATTGTATGTGAACATGGTTGAGTCTTATTCTAAGGCCAGTCAACTTTGTTATAAAAAATAAAAAATGGAAGTTTTGCATTTTATTGATATCCAATTAAATTAACATACGAAAATGTGCATACTTTGTAATCTTTTGTACTTGAAGACTTGTCTACGTTTAATGTTCTGTTCGAACTTCGAAGTGCATGAACGTACTTAAGTTGCACTTAAATTTATTTTCAATTTACTGCCACTCGGAAACATTCTTGCAAATTTTTCAAGGTATTAACCTAAGGTCAACATTCTTAACTTTGACAAATGTGAAGTGCCGAAGTGTACATAAACATTTGTGTAATTGTAGAACATGATTAATTTAAATGTTTTTCGTTTGTTTGCAATGAGTATTTACCATATTAAAACGGATATTTAAATAATTGAAGTATGTTAATATTTAATGTTTAAAATGAATGCAGTAAAATACTCGTATTAAATATCCGTCATTATTTACTAATTTTTAAATCAGCAATATTCTTGGTTTTATATTAATTATATATTTATGCATACAATTAGCTTAATATTTTCGCTTTAGTTACATCTAAAAAAAAGATTTATTATTGTTTGCTAGTTTGTTTAATGCTTTACATAGTTTACATGAATATTTGTATTTGTTTTTGCCTGCCATTGACTGCGAATGACTTTTTAGCGTCTTGCAAATTGATTTGTTGTTCTACTTGCGTCCACACATCGATACATAGATGGATGTAGTATAGTGTATAGTATGTGGGTACTCGCATGAGAAAACCACTCAACTGTAGATATACTGTAGATATAACTCGAAAAAGCCAATCGACGCGACGACGGTAACCTTCACACAGATAATGCATCCATGCGCTTGGCAATGTCTGGCCAGCTGTTATTGGTATCCAATCTCATAGACACATCGATCGTTAGTTACATACTACATAATCTTTCTTTTATTTATTTATTTATTATTTTTTGTGCAGTTTCTGTTCTTGGCCCGCATCGTATCGCACATAATTATTGGCGTTATTTTCGGATATCTGTATATGAATGTCGGCAACAGTGCAAACTCTGTGCTGGGCAACTATGTATATTTTTATGGCTCCACACTCCTCCTGGTCTACACCGGCAAAATGGCAGTGGTATTGACATGTAAGTAAACGCAATTGTTACTCAAAACATACAAGTTTACAAAAATTAATAACAAAAAAAAAAAAAGAACGGAAAAACTGCTTACGTCCTAAGTATGCGTTACCTGTATTTGTGTTTATGCACAGCTGACCTCAACACTTGTGAATATTTGCTAAATGCACTCACTTACACACTCAACATTCATACTCGTAAAATGCAGGCACTGTAGGAGTTTTTGCAGCTGTTGCACTTTAAGTTGACAATTGGTAAATGTTTTTTCGTTCTTGACTTTACATAAATTTAATTCTTTTGATTTTCAAGATTTACAATAAAAGTTAATAAATGTTTCTGTGATATGTTTAGAAATTTAGTAAATACTTAATTGCCTAGTTATGCTGCACAAAAGTCAATAAACTTTCAGTTCAAGCAACTCAACTGTCATTTAAATAGAAATATTTATAGCCATTAATTAAACCAGTTAATCGGGAACATACTTACCTCATCATATTAAACTTTTATCAATTATATGTTAAATAAACTTGACACAATCCTTAGCTTGACTTTAAGACTTTCTCGTTCAATGTGTGAACCTTTTTTGAAACAGGTTTTAGGATCATAAGACTGTCGTTTTCAGTCCACTGAACTGAACTGACCTACATACATATAAAAGAACATGTTGTCGTCAGCGTCATTCGAGCTCATTAATTAAAGTTTTATTGTTTTTTGTTTATTACTTATTAATGCAGTTCCATTGGAGATCAATATGCTGACAAGGGAGCACTTTAATCGTTGGTATAAGCTGGGTCCATACTTTCTGTCGCTGATCTCCTTCGAGATACCCTTTCAAGTAAGTGCACATAAATAAGAGAACTTGAAATATTTATATAATTTATAAATTAATTAATTACAGAGTTTATGTGCCGTTCTGTACATTGTAATCAGCGTAAGGCTCACGGATAACGACAGTGTGGACACTTTCCGGATCTATTACTTTATAATCTTGGCCATAATGGTCACGCTCAGTGCACAGGCTTGGGGTTTCTTTGTGGGTGCCACGTTGCCAACGAAGGTACAACATTTGTGCATCCTTAAATATATGTCAAATATCTCTAATTGGAATATATGTTTTGTTTTCTGTTAGCTTGCCGTCTTTTTGGGTCCCATATTGGCCGTACTCTTCTCCGTTTTTGGCTTCTGCACACGTTACATTGACATAACGCCGATGTTCCGTTGGATGTGGCATCTGAGTTACTTCCGTGCTGGATTTCACGGTGCTCTCAACGCATTTTACGGCATGGATCGATCAATATTGCAGTGCCCAGACAATGTCATGTACTGTCATTTTCGCAGTCCCAAAGTGTTTCTCAAGTACATGATGATCTCCGATGTGCACATGTCCGATTGTGTCCTGCTGATGGCCATTGTGATTGGTGTGATGCATCTGCTGACAGTGATCACACTCTGGCGCAAGCTAAACAAACGATAGATCATAGTTATAGTTATAAATATAGTTATAGTATGTGTCTTAATTAAGTTTATTACCTTATTGTACATACGTTTCAAGTGTCTACTTTGTTTTTTGTTTTTATACTTTTTTATTATTGCATTTTGTTTTGTTTCGTTTCAAATATTTCAATTGATTTACGATTTAATTTTATTATTTATTTGTAATTAAGTTAAACACACATTTAATTGATTTTGTTGCTTAACTTTCGAATTCAAAAAAGGCTTTAGGGTAGAAATCTAAACATTTATTTGCATCCAGTTTTTAAACGTTAGTCTCTAGTTTTATGCTGATATACCAAAAAAAAAGGAATAATCATATGTACATTTAATTAATTAATTAACATTCTCAAATTATACATAGCCGAAAGAAGTGCTTGCCAATATTATGTATAACTTTGGAATCAAAGTTTACACATCCAGGTTTCATTTTATGGCCAACAACAAGAATACTTTGTGATCAACGAATTTGCTTTTTTTCATGTTTTTAGTTATATATTGCATTTAGTTTTAATGGATTATAATATGTGTGGCTTTTAATTTTATTAAATAAAATTGGTAAAATTGTAGATCTATGTATATTATTCTTATCAAAATATTTTCTTTAAATCAAAATTGATTTACATATCTATAAAAATACACTTGGGAATCTACAATCAATGAGATATGGCAAAACAGATTTAAGAATATAAATTTTATGGTCGGAGAACATTTGAAAAATCCAAGCTGTATTTATATTTTATACAATTGCAGTTTTCATTGCACAGTTTAATGCAATTTACAGAATTGTATGGGACAATATACAAGTGAAATATATATATATATATCGATTTTGGATACTTATATCCAGTTCTTATACAACATTTTTTAAGCTTACGAACTAAAAACAATTGTGTGTTGATTAGTGCACAATATAAATGCTAATACAATAAGTTAAATACATTAATGGTTATTAGTAAATCAGCTAATGCGTTCCAAACTTAACTAATCCGATATATATAGTTATTATATCAGAAGAAGTAGATTCACATGGTGGGCATGCGTGCATAGCCATATCTTATGATCTGGTCATGATTGAGGGGCGTGTCTGTCGTCAGCTGGACACGCTGCCATTGACGCGTCTCGCTTGATTTTCGTATCGCCTCGACAACGGCTTGAACGTAGAGACCATCCTCAAAGGTGGCGGCTGTGGAGACGGGCGCCTTTATCCAACTGGACTCCCGGCTGCCAAAGGCTTCCTTAAGAGCGCCAACCATTTTGCATAAGCCCTTGATATAGGGACGTGGAAGCAATGAATTCGTTGTGGAGAAATGTAAATCCTGAACATCCACATAGACAGCCTCCTCCTTTGGTTGTCCCTCCTTGAGTACAAAGAGGTCTCCGCCTCGTAACCACCAGATGCCCTTTGCTGCCATAGACGAGAACCTCCTGGGAGAACGACTTGGCGGGCACTGTGTGACTATGTAGCGCCACCGTGACGAGCGTTCCACTGGCTAGCTCCATTTGGAAATTACAAAAATCCGGCGCTGTTATCTGCCGAATGCCATTGATGGCAGCTGTAGTTTTGGTATAGGATCTTAGTACACCGTGCACTCGCACCGCCTGCTGTTGCAACAAAAAGGTGACCAGATCCACAACACTGCCCACCAGATTTAGGGCTCCGCCGCCCATCTGTGCATCGCACATCCAATTGTACTTCTCCGGAAAGAGTGTGCCCATCTGGACGCGCACGTCCATGAGAGCGACGGCCGCCAGCGGTCCGATGAGCTCATCCTGGAGGCAGCGACGCATTTGCGTGAATGCGGGCAGAAACCGCAGCGGATGATTCACCAACGATATGAGCGTCGGATAATACTGCGAGGCACGCACCATTTTCATGGCATCCATCTGGTGCAGTCCTGCCGGCTTGTCGCACACCACATGCTTGCCAATGCCCAGCGCCTTCACCGAGATCTCGGCGTGCAGGAACGGCTGGCAGACGATAAACACCAGATCGACGTCCTTCCTCAGCAGCACCTCGTCAATGACGTTCGTGTGAAATGCCACATTCTGTGCGCTGGCCGTCTCCTTGGCCTCCTTCAGCGTCCGTCCCCAGATGGCGCGCACCTCGAAGCCCTTCTCGCGAAGCAGTGGCACCAGGACATTGGCAATTTCGCCTGTTCCAAATACGCCAACGCCAGGTAGCATTTTAAGTTAATGTTTATATGTATGTATGTATGTAATAGGGTTGCCGAAAATATATCAAAACATCAATATATCGATATTTTTTATAAAAAAGTATATATTTATATCGTGCATTTGCCGATATATCAAATATGCGATTATTTTTTGTTTTTGATATTTTGTAGTGCAGCGGAGAGAAAATAAAACGGAGAAAAATTTAATGAAAACAAACTAAAGTGACATATTCATGAAGTGCAGTCAATAAAAGCTATGTACAAATGTAAATGTGGTATTTAAAGTGGCTCCGTTTTATGCAGCAAACTAAATTTAAAATGAACTTTGTTATTTTATAAAATTTTTAATTTGGTTGGTTTTTTGAATTTGTAAGTACAAATTTTTAATTAATTTTTTGAAAATTTAAAATTTCATTAGAGAAATGACCTTATGCAAATTTCTATCGATGGTTTGTGCACAAATGATAGATGTTGAGACACATGGAGTGAAACATCGATGTCATCGACGTTTGCAAAACATCGCAGGATTTTAAAAAATACTGTCGGTATTTGCTGTAATCGATTGCTTTGTGAGGTAGATTATTTATTTATTTAATATTATTATTTAAAAAAAAGGGGATAGGAGGGAGGAGGAGAGGAGGGGAGAGGGGAATTTTTGAGGTAGTTGTCAAACCGATATTTACAGATATATCGATATATTGAAATGAATTCGGAATGGAGGGCTATTTAAATAAAATGTAAATAATTTATTGATTGATGGAAAAAAGTATTGTGAAAGCTATTTTGGAATAATGGAAAAACAGAAACGAGTTTTTGTTATTTTGTATAGACAATTTATATTTACTTTAAGGACATGCAAAATGAGAGTGAGATTTTAAATTTAAAACGGTTCAACATTTGCTTTTAACAAGAATCAATGTTAGTTTAAGCAATTTAAATTTTAAATTAGATTCAGGTGATTCAACAACGAGTTATTGGTGCACGCCTCCGTGAGTAACATTTTGATTAATCTAATTGAAAAAAATATACAAAAGCAAATTCAAAATTATAATTGATTTCAACAAAAATTATTGTTAAATTTAAATTATTATTGACTTACACTGAATTCAAATAAAATGTCAACATTTGTATAAAACATATTTTCAATACATTTTGTTGAATATATACACACATTTTAATTTTACATTTTATGAACTCCAAATTCTGAATCAATGACGCCGTTGATCCAATGGCTTTGCAGCCTGAGTGCTGGTCTCGTCAAGGTGGCCAATGAGGAAAACGAGTCCTATTTTGGACATATCATGAACTCATCGGCGATTCGTCCAGATGATTCAGATTTACCGTACATTATGGGATCTGAGCAGATTAGTGCCGCATTGCAGCAAATTCTAAGCAGCGATGAGAATAATTTGGAAAGTCGTTTGGCAATCAAGAACGATATGTTTATTAACACCAGTCAGCCGGATTGTGCACTCGGCTCAGAATCATTGAATCGCATGCTGGAGGAGATGACGTCAAGTTCTGAACAGATCAACTTCGAGCCCGCCATTCAGATTTAATAGGTGCACATATTTTCAGATGGTAAATAAATTAAAGTTCCCTCAGAAGCTGTTGTCATGGGTTAAATCATGTTTAGTTGACACTCGGCATACATATAAGGGATATTTGGAGGGTAAACAAACTATACTTGCCTTGTCATATGATAACTCAATTAGTGTAATTGAGTTGCCAGCCATCTCTTTTTGCCCTTAGCCAAGTCAAGTCAACTGAGCTTTCGCTGCTTTAATTAAGCCACACAAAGAGCGTAATTGTCAACAAGAAGCTTTCAGGTTGCACCAGTAAACATTAACAGCTGCTTTATTGATTTCAGTCTGCAACAAAGTTAAGACTACAAAATACACTCAATATAAATGTGTAGCCTCTGATTCAGTATTTATTTATAATTATTTAATGCCACAGACCTTTCACAGATCTTAAGTGCTGCCATAAATTGTATATGTTTTCATTCATTTCTCATATCATTTTTTTAAATAACACACTTATAAATTTAATGAAAGTTGTATCGATTTCAATAGATCATCTCCTGATTTCAAATTGATTTTGCATTTGCAAACATTATTATTTACAAAAATTGCATCCTTTTTTGAATTTAATTATCGATATACAAATTTTTCAAAATCTTCCAGCTTTTATGATTTTGTCAAAAATAAACATATGTATGTCCATGCAGAGTGTTAATTTATTCAATGTTTGACCTCCAAATTGATAACGCAACGTTGTTAGTTCGCGTTATTATTTTTAATTTTTTCGAAAATTTGCGAGATACATTAACAGCAACAGATTTTTGTATTTCTTTATTGAAAAAAAAGTAACACTTAAATCAATCGATATAGAAAATAATATACTTTGAATTGAATTTAATAATTTAAAACTAACAAAGAATTTATATTATAAAAAATTTTCACTCGTATCTGTTGGCTTGGTGTATTCAATCTATTTAATGTTTGTTATTATTTCTGCATCTCATATTGTAAATATGTATTATAAATAAAAATCTCAAGTATATTACACAAATTTCTAAAGAGGTTTAAGACATTTTGGTTATTTTAATTGTGAGAGATTTCGTTTACGCACATATTTACAGAGTCTAAAAAATAAACTGCATTATTTTTAAATTGCCTCAAGTGTTTCAACTATGAATATAATAAAAAAATTATTAAAAAATTTATATTTTGCTTTTTGTGTGATTTAAAAAAACCTGTTACTTTATTTTAATTTAGTCTAATTTAATGCATTACAAATGTTATTATATCCCTTAACAAACATTTTGGATATTTGAAAGCGTTGTTAGAGATTTATACAATTTGTTTTATAAATTTGCTTAAGTTCATATTTGTTGGGCTGTTTTGTATCTTATTTGAATTCCATATTCTTTTTAAGTCATGTCTAACAAGCTTGAAGCCATGTGAAAGGTTATACCCTATTACTTTAACGAGCATCGCATCCGAAAGAGAGAGAGCGAGAGAGTGAGTGAGAGAGAGAGAGAGAGATGCATATATGTAGAGAGAGGGAGCATTAAACTAATCCAATGAACTGCACTTGCACATCTTCTTAATGAGCCATTTTATTTGCTTCGCGGCTGCACTTGCTCACGTTCTGATATCCTGCCATACTGTCGTTGTCTCGTCCTACCGTCCTATCGTCCTGGCATCCTGAAATCCTAGCGCAGTAGCATCTAGGCAAACTTTGGCCGCTTCCGACTGCTGAAAGTTGCATTTAATGATGCATTTCAGCCAGTTATCCAGACATCCGGCAAAGAAGGAAAGCTTTGAGCTTCATAGCTTAAATTTCGCATGTCGCGCAATTAGGCAAAAGTTAAATTGCTTGTCATAAATATCAAATTTTTACGAAAATTGAGTCAAGTGAGTGGAATTTATGCGCTCACTTAAAAAAATGGTTTTAAGCGGCTTTGAATTTAAATTGCACATTTAAGTGTCGACATCGGTTCGCTCAACTCCTTGAGCTGTAAAAACGCTGAGCCATAAGGATTATACAAAAAACTCGTAAAACGCAAAAGTATGGAATATGATAGTCGGCTGTGCAAACTGCAGACTTATGCGAAACGCGCGACATTTTCCGCTGCCACCAAGGGAAGAAACATCCTCATCCCCATCCCCATCCCCATTCTCCCCATCCCATTAAGGCAAAGCCAACAACCAACTTTTTGACCCGGGAAGGCCCAAAAACTGCGCCGCCAGCGCAACATTTTGTCATTTTTTGGCGCTTAGCCGCAACAACAAGAAACTCGCTTCATTATACAGCAGTTTGGCAATCCGCAATTCTTACCCCGTTCTGTTTGTTTCCGTCTTCCACAAATTACAGTTAGGCAAAGTCGACTTAAAGTTACGCAGTAACCAGTGCACTGCTTGCTTTTTCATGCAAATGCAAGAAGCAGTGATCATCTGCTCTCACAGTTGCACTGCTTGCTCATTTACAGCATATACTATAGTCATCTCTTTTTAACTGCCGAGTTTACGCTCTCGCTTTGAACTTTATCTTTTCGCTACGGAATTAAAATACCCACTGCCTGTGCATAAAAATGGCAACTGGCAGTGGCTTAAAAGTCTTCTCTCTCTCTCTCTCTCTCTGTAACTGACAAAAGTTGACTTGTGAGTCTCCTGAGGGTAGAGTAATATGTAGTTGTGCAATGTCTTGGTAGCTGAAGACACACCTGCTTGCCAATTAAATTAGTTTTTTCACATTTTCTTTAGCAAAGTAAAGAAATCAAATCATCTCATATTTTTTTTACTTAAAATTTAATAGCTTTAAAAATAATCAAAATTTAAAAGTCTGTATGAATTATTAACAGACATGCATTGGCTTATAGAAAACGTAAAGCTTTTATAAAATCAGTTGCGACATTATCGACTAATAATAAAAATGCAAGCTCATCTCTAAAACAAAGTTAAATACAAATACTAAAATTTAGTTGTTTTTAGTCAAATGGGATCCCATATGTACAAGATATGTTGCCATAATTTGGCTGTTGCGTACTGTAATTAAAAATAGATTTTTTCCATAAAGTCCTAGTTATTTTTCAGTTTCGGTTTCGGTTATGTTCGCATTTAGGTTTGGGCTATCGGTTTCGAAAAATTGTTGTATAACGGTTACCGGTTTCACGGTTACTGTTTCAGTTACGGTTATTAATTTCAATCGATTAATATCGGTTTAGATTTTGATCCCTGTTTTTTAAGTTTGTTTTTTTAAGCCAATGCTGAAAGGCAAATAGTAGATATTAAAGATTAAATCGAGCTTCGATCTGTTGATTCGTTTTAACAGTTTCATACCAAATGAATATTCCTCGTTTAAATTGAAATCAACAAGAACCTTTAAAAAAGCACATGTATACCCTTTTAAAACATGGGTAAGAGTCTCACCTATATACAAAAATATATATAAATGTATCCTTCCGCAGTCCATTCTATTTGCTGTGCGCCTTTTTTGTTGGTCTCAAACTCCTCGCCATTTCCATTTGCAGAGACGTGACTGAATTTTATCCGGCGTAAACTACGAGTATAAAAAAATTTGTATTTCAGACGCCAGTGAAATGTGAAGCGCTAAGCGCCCGAACAGCGGGACCAGCTCCCAAAATAGAACTTTATCTGCATTAAGTACATAAATAATCGTAGGGAATCTCTTCGACCCGAAAAGCTTTTAGCTGCAGTGCAGCAAAGGATTTTGGCGAGCTTTGCGTATGGTCAAGGGTTGGAGTATCTGTAGGGGTAAGGCTAAGAGAAGAGGTTTTTATTTAAAAGGAGTTCACTGTTTTTTTAAGTCAGCTGCTAATTGGTAACAAATTGATGTGCATTTGAATTTTAAGTGCTTTAGTTCATTTGCCGATTGATAGACGCGTCAATTCAGACATATAGTTTTACTTTTAAGTCGGAGACAGTGTCCAGTTCCCGGTGAACTCGGCAATTTCCTGCCCTCTTCAGTCTCAACTCAATACTGACGGCAAACATGACGACATCTTATGTGTATCGTACATATATTCACATTTGCCCCAACTTCTGTGATTGATAGCCACAACGCTTTGCTTTTCACATGGCAGTTATGACAGATAGTGCGTTTTGTTGTAGTCGCGTCGAGTTGTTGAAAGGACATCTGAGGAGCCTACTTCTTTTGCATATCACATACCCACATTGTCCAAGGCAGGCAACAACATTTGCCTTCTCCAACTACATATGTGAGAATGTGTGTCAGTTTCCTTAAACCATAAGCAGATACAATTTTTCAAATTATTCGAATTTTCCCGAATAAAAGATGAAACTGATAAATTCTTGAAATTTAAAATGAATATATTTAAAAGCATTTATTAGTAAACATATAGCAAGAAGTTATTCAAGAAAATAAATATCTTATAAAAAAACCTCGTTGCTAACTAAAAGTCTGTAGACGAAAACATTTTCATGGCACAAAATTTAAAATATCAAATTTTGTAACGAATAATATTAATATATTCATACTGTGAAAATAATATTAATTGAGGTGTTCTCAATTTTAGCAGGTTTTAGCAATTTCCGGCTATATTTGTGATTTTTTGAAAAAGTGGTAGAACGTTTCTAAATTTTTGATCGGGAACAAGTCCTCATTCAATCTTTTAAGCATTAACATTGATTTGATTCAAACAGACAAACTGACTTTTCATTTAATTTTCTGAAGGCCATTAAAAATTTCGAATATTGACGCGTATTAGATTATTTTGATTGGAGCTGTAAAAAATTAAATGAAATCTCAAAAGGCTCCAATTACACCATTTGCTCCAATCGTTTAAATTTTGCCCCTCCCACTAACACCCGTTATATACCTTTCGATCGGTATATTAATCGACCTGATCGGACAGCCTTAGCAAGTTTTCCATTCTTCCTGTATATATTGCTAGTCGACTTTCGCACCCCTCGTGCTGCTTTCGTCACTAGCGCGGACTGCCGCCAGCAAAAAAAAAGAATAAATAAATAAAAATTTTAGAAATTTCGTTTTGCATTTGTATTTAATCAGACCTATTTTGTGAAATATTGTTGCTGGTCCAAGGTATTTTGCTGTCGATCACACTCGGCCCCAAAGTTCTTTCTTCATTTTTGTATATGGGATAAACTTGGCTCAAGTTGATGTTATTTTTTTATGTGATGGCAAATCCTATCAAGCAAGCTTGACTAGTAGAAATATGAATTTGTGAATGTGTGTGTATAAGAGGACATAAACACACACACATACACACACACACGTGTACATTCTGTACACTAATCAAGTGTATGTTCTACTATCTACATGCGGACATAGGAAACAGCCCGAGTTAAAGGCAGAATAGGCTCAAAGGATGCAGGACGTGTTATGTAAACTTGTAGAAGGATGCTCTAATTCATGACCATAGACAATAGATGACTTTGTTAACTAGTAACAAACAAGGGAATTGTGCAACAAATTAAACCTAAACATACTCAAAAATTTAGATACACAAAAATTGATGGGCCCAAGGTGAAATACTTTACTTTAAAGAAGCTTTACTAAAAGCTAGATTACTTTACGGTACTTTTAATATAAATTTAAATAATCTTTCTGGTTTGTGTCTTTATAATTGGTAGCTATTTAAATAAATAAATAAGAAAAATATAATAAACATTGGAAGCTTTAAATATGAATTTTGATTCTTTCAGTATTTAATTTTGTATTACATTTAATTTTATTTGAAAATATTCATTTAAAAATCTCATTAAATATCATATATAAGTAGACAATATAAATTGAAATGCATTGTGTTTGTGTTAATGTGTTTGGCCAAGTATCTTTTATCTGTAGGTAAACAAGTGTAAACTGCTAAGCAGATATGAGACACTGTGTGGCTTTGTTGCCTTCATTAGTCCGATAAATGTCCAGGTGGCTGGTCAAGAGAAAACATTTTGGGGAAACATTAATCACATTTAAGCAGAATTAATACTTAATGCAAGTCTGAAGACATGGACAAAGCAAACGCAGCAGCAGTTGAATCAACAAATAAAAGCAACTAACATTTAATAAGCCAAAGAAGGGAACGTTGACACGATTTTGTACGTGATCTCATCTACGTTGTGTTGGCCATCTTCAAGGATGTGAATGGGGATGTGGATGTGGATGTGAATGTCACAGCAGAGACTCGAATGAATCAGACCGCACATAGATCTATGTCAGAGGCATTAGCATTAGCATCAGCATCTATGGGGAGCAGCATAGATAGTTCATCAAAACTGACAAGCCCATTTTGGCCAAAAGAAGGCAGACCAAAAGGGAAGACAGAAGCGAACGAATGAAGAAACAACGCGTCGAGACAAAATCCACGTTTTAACAAAACTGCGAGCACCACAGCACCACAGCACTACAACACCACAGCACTACAACACCACAGCATCACAGCACCACAGCATCACAGCAGCACACATAACAGATGAGAAATATTCATCAGCATTTACGTCACGCAGCGGGGAGTGCAGCAAAAGTCTGAGAATGAGGATGAGGATGAGAATGATGGTAAAGCTGAAGCCGAAGCCAAAACCGAAGCTCAAGCCATAGAGATGGGCGATAGGGGATTACGGTGGAAACGGGGGGGCGAGTTGGCTTTGGGGACAGGCTGTCAGTAGATTTATGTTGACATTTCAATGACAGTTGTGAAAATGCTTTTGGCTGCCATTTTGTGCTGTGCTGTGCTGTGTTGTGGTTTCCACTTCCAACTTGTACGCTCTTTTTGTTAAATTTCGTGCAATTTGATTATCACGCAAAGCAAAGCTAATTTAAATGTGCTGCATATCTCGTCGGATCATATCGTAAACTAGTTACCAAACGATACATCTAACTAGTCACGTTTCCCATTTCGCATTCAAATGTCACGTACTCGGATAGATCCATATTCGCGGTCTATTTCTATAAATAGTCCTCTCGAATCGTCTGGCTAATTGCACATGACATATTGTCACACACATTTAACTCTCTCTAACTAAAGATTAATTATACAATATTAAATGTGATATACGAGTATTAATTAAGCGTCCCAATAACAGTTACTTATGCTGTTTGTAGTTATGAACTTTATAAAATCCTTTTAGCTGACATGCAGAAAACACCTCCATATATTATTGTCTAAGATTTTAAACTAAGTTGGACTGATTGATTTTTAAATATTTACTGGCTTACAAAATAGTGTTTGAAAATTAGGTATGAGCATTTAATTATATAGAATAGTACAAATAATATGAATATCTTAATAATATGTTCAAATATATTTATTTACATATGCCTATTTATGTAAATAATAATAATAAAAAACTCATTCTTCAGTGGCCAATAAAACGCAGCCTACAGCTCCGCATTGCGCCAATCGCCAATCGGCGAACACAGCTGCATTTGCACTCACCGTGTTGTGGATTTTGTTCTGAGCACAGAGAGAGAGAGAGAGCTCTCCGCTCTGCACTGCACTCTTCTCCCACGCTTTCTCTCGATGGCTGCAGCTGCCCACACAAACACAAACACATGCTTGGATGCCAACTGCAGAGAGCTCGCTCAGCTGATCACACACATGCTTAAATAAAAGTGTGGATGTTAAGAGCAGCAGGCTTTTCCAAATGCGCACTCGCTCTCTCACACAAGATGGCTCGTGCCATCAAGTCAAGTAGGTCCGCTGTAGTGCATTGCCTTTCTCACTCTTTTACATCCTTTAATTTTTTAGTAAATCCAACATCCATTTACATATGTCATTTTAATTAGGGATTATTACAAATGCATATTTTTATTAATTTAAGATTACCAAAAATTCACACATTTATATAAACAGGTAAACGGAAATATGTATATTTAATGCTTACTAATTAATATTTTTTTTTTATTTATTTTGCACATACACATGTATAACTGTAATTAATAAATCAATTAATTACTAGGTGTAGTTTTTAACAAATGTAAGTGAGTTTTAAATAGTAATATTTAGCCCATTACCAGACCAATAACAATGCTGACGTGATGTGTAAATAATATGGGCAACATTAATGGCCAAATGAAATTGTGCTGGCAAAAGTCACACACAGTGAATTGGGTTACACGGGGATCAATGGAAACAATACCCAGCAATAAGTTGCAGTTTACTGCTCTCAATTCAAAAGGGAGCCAACTTGGTCAGATATCCCACCACTCTCCATTTGGCTAAGCCAAAAGCGTTAAGGTTCTTTTGGCCATTTTACTTTGGCTGACATTCCTTTGTCGAGCTGAAATGGCCAAAAGGAGGCGTATCAGATATTTGGGCAATGCCAGAAAGTAGAAAAGAACCAAAGCCATTTTCTATTACGGTTATGCTCTTGAGGCGTTAAAATAAATGAGAAGCGTTTAAGTCGAAATCCCGGTGGCCAATGTGGAATCCAAATCAAAGTGGCAGCCGGACAGACATGTGAACACCTTGTTGAGGGGCGGGAGAAAATCCAAAATGACAGACGACGGGTTTAGTGTGTTGTGTGTGTGCGTGTATGAGCAAATTAATTGCCAGCATTTGTCAAATTATCATTGCAAAGATGGCAAATTAAATAAATAATTCTGCATCAATTTCCTGATACATTGGGCCAAGTTTTATGGGCCTAAATCACGAACGGAACGAGGGCAGCTCGGAAATGGCAATGGAAATGGAGGTGATAAGGGTATACCGCTACAATACATAAATCTTGACTATGGGCCAACACCAAAAACGTGTCCGAGTGGCGGCTTCCTCGTCCTCGTTTGGCGGCATCGCTTTCTGGGCCGTTGCAAAAAGAAATCGGGTCACCGTTTTATTTTTTTTTTCCCTTTACTTTCTCCCATTTTGCGCTGGAGTGTTCTTTGTGTGAGAGTTGCCTGTACTTGTGTGTGTATGTTTGTGATTTTATGTGCTTGTGCTTGTGATGGCAAAGTTGTGGAGCCTTTCACTTGACCTGGTTGCCAAATGGAAGCAAGCAGCAAAGCAACCTGGACAGACGGACAGACGGACAAACGCTTGACGCTAAAACTCAAACATTTGCATTATGTGTCAAGGCACAAATTGAAAGTTAAAGTGCAAATCGATGCGGATTAATATACCCTGATACCTGATTACCCTTAATGTGCTCAAGCTATCATTTGCCTTTAAAATGGGATTCGCATTGATTTCCTAGCTCCAATTTGACATCTTCGTGGATTCCAATTTGCTTATCACATTTATGAAAAATTGAGTTGGGTCGATTTCTTTGTGGCTTTCAAATAATTGACAGCATATTTGCCTATTTAAATTTATCCACTTTTCTTGCTGGTGATATGGGATTTGTTTGATTTAACTTTTTGCTTTTCCAAATGGAATACTTTTTGACCAACGACCAGCAGAGAAAGTTGGCCAAGTGACAGCTGAAAAAATTACTCAAATTCATAATTATCATGAGAGTGCACAGAGGGTCCTTACCACACACACACACACACACACACACACACACACACACACACTCACACACACTCACGTACCCAGAGTCCTTGCTCACAGCTCAGCTGTGACATTTTTATTATTAATTTCTCGCCCCTCATCCGCCTGGACCTCCCTCTGAGTGGACAACAATTTATCGTTTGGGTTTTGCTTTTTAATTAAAAAAAATGTTGTCTTAAAATATTATGTTTGTTTCACTTAATTTCTATACATTTTGCAGTCAAAAAATTCTGTTGACTTTTGATCTGTTTACTAAATTTTTTATTATTATAAATTATTATTTATAAATTTTATTTTTCTTTTTTTTGTTAATTTTGAAAATAGATAGGACGCATAAATGTTTTATTTGTAACTTTATTATTTTTGATTTTATTTTGTTTATATGTATATGTATTATCTTATAAAAAAAACCTCTTAGGGGGAAAAAGTCGAGGGAAAAAAAAAAATAACCCCCAAAAATTTTTTATAAAAAAAAAAAAAAATTTTTTATAATAAAAAAAAAAAAAAAAAAAAATAAAAAACAAAAAAAAAAAAAAAAAAAAAAAAAAACGCGGGGGGTAAAACAACCCCCCAAAAGGGGAAAAAAAAAAATACCGGAAGAAAAAAAAAAAAAAAAAGCAGCAAAAAAAAAAAAAAAAAAAAAAAAAAAAAGGAAGGAGGAAAGTGGGGCAACAAGAAAAAGGAAAAAAAAAAAAAAAGGGGAAAACAAAAAAAATAAAAAAAAAAAAAAAAAAAAAAAAACAAAAAAATATTAATAATAATTTATTTTACTTATAAAAAAAACCTTTTCGAGGTAAAAGTCTAGTGAGAAAAAGTTATAGCCCCAAAATTCTATATCAATTTTGTGACGAATAATTTAAGTTTGAATAAAATTAAAAAATTTTGGACTGGATGCGCAAAATCTCAATTCTATACCAAATAAAACTAATGTTTTGCGCAGTGCGAATGCAAAAATTTTTTTTAAATATTTTTATTCAACTAATATTCGTAAAATTGGTTCAGAAATTTTGGGGCATATAACTTTTTCGTCACTAGACTTTTACCTGTAAAGAGGTTTTTTTTATAAGATATCAGAAATTTTTGAATAAGATATCAGAAATTTTGAAATTTCATTCTTTCAACTTTGTTTATTTTTTGTACAAGCTAAAACAAACTGTCTGCCAACACTGGTTCCCTTAAAAAAATGCCAAGGAAAGTGTGCACTCTAAACTCTGGTGTATGAACTTTGCTGTGTGTATGATGTACTGCATATGTAATGCAGAAGTGTAAAGGTAAAAGGTATATTCAGTTAACAGGTATATCTTCCAAACCCATCGGTATTTTGTGTCATATATCAAAAAACGGGAAATTTAACATACAACATATTGAAAGCTAAAAAAAATCGTTAGCGTCGTTTTCTCAAAACTGCCAAAATCTGGACAAAATTCTTGACCTATTGATTTTTACCATGCACTTTAGAACAAAGTTTGAAGGTTTGCCTAAAAGCCCTTAAAATACCTTTCCAACGATACATAGATCGCGTTGTAGTTATCGTTTGAATCTATGGGGGTTTTAATTTTAACGGTTTTTAGCGATTTCCATAAACTAGCTTTTTTTCGAAAAAGTCGTAGAACAAACGTTTAAATTAATTGCATTTAAAATTAAAAAAAAAAAAAAGTTTTGTCCGTGCCAGGATTTGAACCCGAAACCCAAGCTGAGAATTCACGAAAAAATCGGACGCTCTACACTTTGCGCCACTGGCGATCATTAAGAACGACTGTCTAATTATAGATTTCATTGTTACTGGACTGTTAGTCAAATGTAATTGTGCTGCTGTCCTATTTCAATTCAAAGTAAAACGAATATATTCAGTTAATAGGTTATCTTCCAAACCAATCAACATAAATTTGAATGATATATCAAAAAACGCGAAATTTTACAAGCTCAAACATATTGCAAATTAAAAAAAATCGAGGCAGCGTTTTCTCAAAAACCGCCAAATTGGACAAAATTCTTATTTCACCTGTTGATTTTTACCTATGACTTTAGAAAAAAAGTTTGAAGGTTTGCCTAAAAGCCCTTCATACACCTTTCCAACGATACATAGTCACGTTGTAGTTATCGTTTGGATGCTATAGGGGTTTTAATTTTAACGGTTTTTAGCGATTTCCCGCTAAACTAGCTTTTTTTCGAAAAAGTCGTAGAACAAACGTTTCTAGATTTTTGATCGGGAACAAGTCCTCATTCAAACTTTTAAGCTAAATTTACGATTTGATCCAAACAAACAGACAAACAGACAAACAAACAAACAAACAAACAGACTGACTTTTCATCTCGTTTTGAAGGGGCACCAATTTCAATAATTATCTTCTGAACCAGTGATCGGATTTTGATGATCAAGGTGTATTCGACGCGTATTTTTGATTAGAATAGTAAAATTAAAAAAATCAAAAAGGTAAGCTTGTTTTAATTTTTCCCCTCCCCTTACACCTGTTTATCTCACGAACCAGGTGAGTTTTAAAGTCTTAGTAAGATTTGTAAGTTAAATTAATCCTTGCGATCGGTTTTCGACCTGATCGGACAGTCATAGCAAATTTTCCATTCTTCCTGTGTATATATGCTAGTCGCCTTCGCACCCTTCGTGCTGCTTTCGTCACTAGCGCGGACTGCCGTCCGCAGTGATAATATATTTTCTTAATTTAATTTCTTATCTATTTTCAAAATTTTAAAAAGTGTAAAGAAACTCCTTTGACTAAGTTTAGAAATTATGTATAAATTGAAAAAATAAGAAAATATATATACAGTGGTTGGTTGTTTGAGAGATTTGCGGTCAATAAGAAGCCCTAAACTTTTCTGCCATTATAAAGAAATCAAAAGTTAACATAAATTACATTATTATTGTCTTGTAGATCATTTCACAAATTTTTTTGCCATAATTTAATGCAGATTCTCATTTTGTTAAGTTTATATGTTAAACACTAATTGTCTGCAGCTCATAAAATTTGCATAATTCGTTGCCCAATTTGCGGACAAGTCATAAAATGTTTTGAATGGTCTTTAATGGATTCAAGTGCTCAAATTATTCATAGGGGTAAGGTAAATTTAAGGGATTGGACAAGTGTTTTTATGCCAAAGAAAATATGACATTGTACGCACATTGAGCTGACAAAAGTTTGAAAACTTTAAAATGAATATGTTAGACAAACAAAACATCAACTTTTCTTGTACTTTAAGGGCTAAAATTTCTAGGTCTGTCCAACGAATGAATTTCAATATATTTATGAATAGTATAGTATGGGAGGGAATTAAGTGTTTCGAGAACTCAACATTAAATATTCTGTTCTGTTTGTTTAATTCTTGATTTTCGTTCATCGCGATGGCAAACAAACAAATAATTTCAAATGTCCAACATCAATTTGTGGACAAAGTTGAAAGAAAGCTGCGCAAATTAATTGAAACTTTTTCATGTTAGACATACTTTCCCCCTCAAAATATATCAATGTCATCAAAATGATAGAAGCGTAAATATTGTATCAACTAATTAAAATATCATAATATTTATTCAATGAAAAGTAAACTCAAATAAACTTAGATAAGGTGGCAAATTGGGTTAATCTATATTCACCTAGAAATTATCTAGTTAATCGTCCCAAAACCCTGATTAACTCCAAGCCAATCATAACTTGAGACTGACTTCCAAAAACCAGTTTAAACTGATTCTGACTATCGTGATTTTCAGAGTATGAGATTCATACGAAATTATGGCAACTGGAAATATTGGGCTATTGAGAGCCATTCGAAGTTGGCTAACTTTATTTGCTCAACTTTATCTGAGAGCGAGAGAAATTGAAATGTTGCGGCAGGCTGTGCTCACTGTACGAGTTCGAGTATGTTGCCAAATTGCAATGTTGCCACAGCATCTGCCACGTGGCCAAAATTACGAGGTCCTGTTATTGATTTCTCGCTTCACTTAGTTTTGATATATTTATTTTTTTTTTGATATTATGAGTTTGTGACGCCTCCTCATTCTTTGTATACACTATCAAAAGGTAACTACTTCAAAGCGGAATAACATATGAAATATCGAACAACTATTTATCATAAATAGCAACTAAAGGAAAATTTTTGACAAAGGTCTTGCCAAAAAGTTTTAAGCACTTTATTGCGCTCTTTAATCGAGTCAAGAACCACGGGTTTTGTGCCCTCCCTAATCGATGAAATTGTTTTTGTAAATATTTTACGAAATTTCTATGGCACGGCATGTCGTACCTAAAAATTGATGAACAGCAGCAGTTTGAAACTGTTATGGACGATTACCAGACCCCTTTCTCCGTTTCCTCAGCACCCTGTTTGGTCCTCCTCTGGATGTGGAGCGAAAGATGACAGGCATTTTAAATTCCGTGCACGCAGGCATCTGGCTGGCTTCAGACTCCAGACTCCAGACCTCAGGCTTGCATCAGGTTGCAACGAGACTGGGATCGCAGTCAAGTGGCCAGGATTGGGGATTGTTTGGTGGACAAAGCAATTTGCAGTCTTCACTGGCTTCACGTCGTCAGCACCTTCATTACGGCCCGCATTTCTGGCCGGGTCTTGGCTTGGCAGTTGATTAGCACATTTCTCCGCATAGCAGCCAAAAATTTGATCATAAATAAGTAAAGCAAGCAGACCAAAAATGAAAAATTGTTGCGTATCACAATTTTAAACTTGCTTGGCAGCTTTATTAATCAATTTATAATAAACTTGTAAATAAGTAGATTGACTTTAAAAAGATTAAAGATATGTTTATTCTATTTAATTAAAATTAATTTAGCAGGTATTCAATTTATTAAAATTCGCTATCAATAAATATATTTGCAAATTATATAACTTTATCAAAATTGAATAGATTTCCATTGGAACATTGTCAATACTTACGATATTTGCATTTGGAATGTCTAGGTAAAAATAGAATAAGATCTAACTTGAATATGCATTTACATTTTTGTTTTAACATTTTTATTTCAAAATGAAAATATATTCCAATTTAAGGCAAAATCTACATACGACAAACAGAATTAAATTAAAGCACAGATTGTATAACAATGAAACACACATCGTGAATCGATTTTTTCTCGCTTTATTTTTTATTTAAGCAACGCATTGCAAAACAATGCCTTCAAGTACACTGGTAAAAATAAATAGATACAAAATTATCATTCGGTGCAAATTTTGTGCAGATTTGCAATGTTTTCACTTAAAGTTGTATTTTAAAACTAAATAAAATTTAAGACGTATGTCTGTGTTTTTTTTTGGTGTACCCGTGTAGGAATTCTGCATATTCCCAAAGCCTTAAATTATGCAAATGGCAACACACACACACACACACACACACACACATACAGATACAGATACATGTGTGTGAAAGAAACTACTTTTATGTTGGGTGACAACTTCCAACTCATTTCGAGTACACAAAGCAGGTAAAACCTTCCAAGGACCTTCGCCCCCTCTTGGGAATGTTTTTTATTTACTTTTTTCGGTCTTTTCCTTTGGCTTGGCTTGTTCGTGATCCAAATGCATGAAAAGTCTAAACTTGTTTATCAGCGTCTCCTTCAATTGTAGTCCTGTGGTCGCATCTATTTGAATGTTTTGCATTATTTGAAATGCTAATGCTTTAGATTGTAGACAAAATGTACTGCTTAATTTTGTATTGTAGGTCAAAGGAATATCTAACTGAGCTTCTACCGCACTCACATTGCCAAAAGCCACAAAGTCACGAACTGTAGCGAAATTCTGAACGTGTCGAAGGTTAACAAGGGTCTGTCTGGGTTGCAACATGCATTGCATTTTAAGGTCAATGAAGATGCGAATTAATGGTGGTGTAGTGTTACCCTCAAAGTGGGATTTTAAATTTGCATAGCTTGAATCACACTTGGGTTGATTTTCTATTTTGTTTCCTTGAGTAAGTTGCGAAGTGAGGCACACATAAAAATGTTAATAAACATAATAAATGTACTGGGGGTCATATTCCTGCTCTTTTCAGCGTAACTCTAATTGAATAAAGTCTGCGCAGACTTTGCTAGTTGTTCTCTTTCGCCGACCACCTTGATGAATAGAGAAAATTTAAGTCCCAAACACATATATCAAAACGAGGAAACGCCATGCTTTGGGGAGGTGAACAGGAAGCCAAGTTCTCTGCAATGTTTTATAATTTAATTTTCATCTGAGCCATGATAGATGGTTGCAAATAAAAGAAGCACGTGCTCGTAGTAGAAACCATTAAAGAGGCCTCATTTCAAGAACAAGGATTCAGTGGAAGTTTATAATAACTATTGCTGCCACTTTAAACTTGAGCCAAGTGGGCAATTATTTCATTTTTAATTAATTCATTGTTATATTTGAATTGTTTCAGCTTGAAGTTATGTTCAGCATGGTGTTAAAATACAATTCAGGTCAATAACTTACTTAAATACCGCAAAACACATCGAGATGCGCCAAAAAGTATGCAACCAATTTCCATTTCATAAAAAATTTTCTATAAATGTTGCACTAATTTTAATATGAATATGTTCGTTACAAGTTCCCAATCATTTTAACGTCCAAGTGACCTATTCTGTTGTTTTCCACCAAATTTTAAACTAGATTAAGTTGTCCCAAAGGTAACAGAAAGCCTGTTAAATAAAATTACAAATTATTTACCAAAAAATAAATATAATAAATAAATAGATGTTGCACAAATTAAAATTACTAAGCCAACAATTTTTTTTAAATTTTTATGTTCTGCCCAGTCATATTTTTAATACAAACATATTTTCGGACAAACATAATCAGCATAATTTTAATTAATTTTTAAAGATTTAACAACAGATTTTTCATTATTGATTCGTTGATGTTTGTAATTGTTCTTATATCAAAAATAATCAGATATGTAAGATTCTTATATTTTATATTCTGTTTATGCATAATCAGAAATAATCAAAGTAGACAAACATGTAAAGGATGTTGTTCAAAAAAGCTCCGATGTCAATAGAAAGTGACGAGTTGTTTTTCCCGCCTAACTCATTGTAGCAACTAAAAATGTTGCATTCATCTTTCTTTTTTCCATTCAGAATAATTTGGCTTTATTTTAATTTAACTTGTTGCAGTCTGAAGCAAGCATTTTTGACAAATAAATCTTTGAGTTGAGTTTAAATCTTTAGTAGCGCTTACTTATGAGCACATATTTTAGTTGTCATAGTTTTGTTGCTATTGGAAGGTATTTTATGTACTATTAATGGATGTTCCTGTGTCAAAGTGCTCACAAGTATCTTTAAGGCAAACAAAAATAGTTGGCTTCGACTACATTTGCTGTTTGCTACATTGAACAGCATCAGTGCAATGTGAGGGCATAAAACTAAGTGTACTCGCACCATCTAATACACTTACTTTCTGTCTCCTCTGCTCTTTGACTCTAGGCATGGGCAACACATAAAAGTTTACAGCCCACGATGCTTTTATGAATCCTTTCATTTTATATTCAACAAAGAGCGGGATGAAAAGGAACCACGATGAAAGTCGGTCTGTGTCGCAGAAGAAAAACAAGTTTAGCAGAACTGAGCAAGAAAAGCGAAATGGGAGACAGAACTGAAAGAAACTGACTGAAAGGCAAAAGAAGAACTCAATATTTGCTGACTTGACTGCAATTATGGCAAATATTTGTATGGACTTGATGTCAACACGCTCGAATTGTTAAATACAGATAGAACATCTATTGAATAGCATCCAGACAAAACAGTTTTTATATACTAATTCCATTAAAAATGGGGTAAAAAGTTGTAGTGGTCTTGTGCTAATGTAACAGGCAGGACTGAGAAAACTAATTAAAATGTTTTTTGATCTTGTATCTTTCAACAGAAAACTATTATTTGAGATTGTTATTTCACTATTTCAGCAAACACTAATTTAGTTTCAAATTTTTTTTGGTTTTATTTTTTATTTTTAGTTGATTTTCTTTTCCCAAGAGTTTAAAAAGGTGACGTCTTTCCTGACAGCTGAAGTAGCTAAAGAATTTCGACGCGCTCTCTCGGCTCTCAGAATCAGACGCTGGAAGTAAATTTGTATTTCGGATTTTTCATCTGCAGTTACTATTTAGTTGCCATTTTTCATCTCCAGTTAATATTTAGTTGATTTTTCACCTTCCGCATAAACTTAGTTTAGAATTCATTGACAATTAACATATTACACTTTTTACTGGTAGGGAAATAAATATTTACTGGTACCAGTACCTGTAACAATTTACTGGCTTTTTCAAGCATTTCTAAACTCTATAGGAATAAATCAACTAAAATTACAATTTATTCAAAAAGTAGTTGAGATAAAACCAAATCAAATTTTAATCCAGTTTAGTGTTTACTGAAATATTTGACTAACTTTATCACAAACAAATATCTAGGCTTATCCAAAAATGACTAATATACATAGTAGTGAATTTTGCCGATTACATTCAAACAAATATATAAATAAAAATTCAAATTATTTTTATTATCTCGCTAGATGCAGAATATAATTTAATTTAGAATTAAGTTGAATACTTTCAAAAATCGCTAATTATTAATGAACAAATTTGGCACATTATTATAGTGGTAGATGGGATAAACCCACATTAATTGAAATAATCACATTTGGGAAATTCCATTCCGCACAAATATAAGGTTAAATGGGGTTATTGATTAAAATCAATGTGAGTTTATCCCATCTACCACTATTTAAGCTACCGAATTAAAATTGAAATTAGTCAGTTTAGCTGAATAATTCCATCAGGATGAAGTGGTTCTCATTGTGTATCTTGCTAATCGCACTATTCAGCGTTGTGACGATTCAAGGAATTGAATATGGGCTCTGTAAGATTTCAAATGTTTTTTATATTTTTTTTTTTAAATAATTTTCTACAAATATTGTACAATGTACATGTTTCCGTATAGGTGAAGGAGGTATCATCAGGGTTAAGGTGCTCAAATCGGAAGTATTTGATATGTCACAATGTGAGCGCTGCCAAAATTTTGTGTATAAAACTTACGATGAAGTGAGAATACCCTGCTAAGCAACCAGGACGAAATTGGAGCTCTGCCACATAAACAATTAATATTGAAATAAAATGTAACACATATTTATTGCTGCACATTAATAAAATTGAATGAACAACTTTTTTAAATGTATACTTACATCGAACATTTAATTATATAGAAGTCAATTAGTAACATTTTTAAAAAAAATTAAAGACATTTACATTGCTTGAAACTTATATCAGCCATTACTACCTCCTTTAAAGCGTTTGAAAAGATTGAGTTTGGCAAAACAATTGGCCAACTCACTCAGTCGCCCTCATAATATCTGAGTTACGTTAAGCAAAAGGTTAGATTTACTTTTTATTATTTTTGTTGTGTTGGTTGTGTTACTAATTTGTATGCACACTTATCAATTAAATGGAAACATTGTTATTGTTGTTAAAAAAGCCATTACTACAGTTCCGTTTGACCGATCTTGTGGCAATTAAATAGGATGATAGTTTAATTAATAGATAACGTTAATTTCCAAAAATACCCGAAAATTTAAGATCTGTGATCTTCGCAATTTCCCGAGGCGGAAAGAGGTGGGGCAAAAATATAAAACAAGCTCTAAGGTCATAAGGCCATAAATAACGCTTAAGTTTTGAATATAACTCAAATTCTAATTAAGCCACATCTGCTGAAAGCAAATCGAAATTTAAAGCTTGCAGCTGGTAATTTAAGTGAATTTAGAATTTAATGGACATATTTGGGAAATTATTATTAAATCATATTTGGGAATTTCCATTCCACGCAAAATATAAGGTTAAGTTGGGTTATCCATTTATTTATTGCGGGTTTATCCCATCTACGGGACTATTTAAGCAACTGAATTCAATGCGAAATTATTCAGTTAAAAAGAATATCTCCATCAGAATGAAGTGGTTCTCATTGTGTGTCCTGCTAATCGCACTGTTCAGCGTTGTGACGGTTCAAGGAATTGAATATGGGCCTTGTAAGATTTCAAATGTTTTCTGTATTCTTTAAATTGTAAATTTTAACAATCTTAAGGTAACTAATGCTTATAAATGTTTCCTTATAGGTGAAGATGGCTTCCGCGATATTAAGGTGTACAAATCGGAAGAATTTGATATGTCAAAATGTGTGGGCTGCGTAAGATATGTATTTGTACATTTCGATATGGTGAGAAAGCCCTGCTAAGCTACCAGGACGATATTGATTTGATTTGAATTTAATATTTAAATCAAATATAACAAATATTAATGCACATTCAAAAAATTAAATGAACAATGTATATCTACATCGAACATTTAATGATATAGAAGTGAATTAATAAAACAGAGCATTTAAACAAAAGTTGAAAGATGTCCGCTAATTTCAATTTTCAATAAAAGTGAATTTAGGCATTAATGGAAATGTTTTTGAAATTATTATTTCAATTAATACTAGATTTTGGTGTTTCCATCTGGTCCAGTTGCTTTCTTATCGGGTATCGGATTGGCCAACTTCTGGACCTCCTGAGCATTGACTGTTATTTTGTCTGCAGACTGTTGATTCACCTGGATGGTGACACTGGAGGCTTGGCTGCATTGCTGAGGTGGAAACAATAATTCAACAAGGCGAATCAGCTTTCCGTGGTCGGACCACTTTGTAGGCACAGCTGAAGGAAGCATCTTCTTTTACTCTCCTTGATTTCCTTCTTTAAAAGTCTTTTCTTTTTGGCATAAACAGCTCTTAGCTCCTCTAGGACTGTTGATCCTCGGGCTCTATGGTATGCTCTTCTTGAAGGTATGAATACCAGTATAAAGGTCTAGTGCTTTGAAAACTTTACATCACCTTCTACGATTTCCTGATACCTAGCTTCAAGGATCTTAAAGCATCTTTTAGGCTGTGTCGTGTTTCTGATTCCAGACATAGCAGTATTTATAGATTAGCTCCATTTAAGGTGGGATAAAAAGGTATTATGGCTTTGTGCAAATGTGTGTAACAGGCATATGGAAATATCCCTGACATCGTATGGGATTAATTAATTAAAATTAATATTGAAGTCAAATATGTTATAACTCATATTAATGCACATCAATAAAATTGAACAAAATTTTAATAATATAGAAGTGAATAAGTAAAAAAAGATCATTATTGCAAAAATTAAAAATTTCTCTAGAATCTACAATTAAAGTGTGCTTAGTATTAAATGGACATATTTGAGAAATTAATATTGAATTATAATTGGAAATTGCCTTAACACGAAATCATATGGGTAGGTTATGTTTTTCATAAACCCCAATTATAATTCGGAAATTCAGTTTTAATCATTTTTTTTTTTCTGCTGAGAGTTCAAGGTATTTTAACGGCTAAATTATTTATTTAAACAGAATATTTCAATCGGATTGAAGTGTATTGAAATCAAACATAATTTGCAATAATTTTTATAACATAAATGTACATCTTTATAAAATAGATGTAAGAACTTAATTTAATTGTTAAATTCTTTAAAAGCTCAACTGTTGTTGATTGGATGTACTTATTATCATTCTCAGCGCTGACATTTGACCTTATGTTTTCTTTAAGCATTATCAGATGTGGCAGATACTTATCAGAATCTTGAGGTGTTTGTTTCCAAAACTATTTTTTAATATGTTTTTGTTTTAAAGTAAAGTAAGTATTTTTCTGGATTTCTAAAAATTAAAGTCTCAATCATCTGCTGGTTATTTAGAAATGGGAGGAATAAGGTTTTTACTGAATAGAATTGTTATTGTGGAAGAAGCCAGCTTCTAGTAATTGACCGGATTTTCTATTTGAGTCTTGGGGGAAGTTCTTTGGAATCTCTTAAATAGTAAGAAATTCCATTTTCAGCATTATTTTAAGCATTGTGTTGCCGTAAAATCTCACCTTACTTTTACCTTATACACAAGCTTTTCTTTTGAGTCTTACCTTTTAAAAGCACCGAGATGATTCATGTGAAACGGCAAAAGCAAAGTAGTTTCCTTATTTAGAAAAACATAATGAGTAATTTGCATGCTGGTCGCTTTTGTTGCTCACTCGGCTATAAAAAGTTGCATAATGAATTCCATTTTAAATGAAATGCTCTCAACAGCAACAACAACAACAAAGCAACAACAAGAAAGTAGAAAAAAAGGCTTACAAATTTCCGCTTGCGGCCAGCAACAAAAAGCTAAAGTTAATTGTTCACATATTTTCAGGACACACATGTCTGCCCCATGCCCCATGTGCCTGCCACACCTCGTGCTCCGCAGCCTTTCAACTACAAACATTTAGGCGGGTGTGAAGGAATGAATGTCTTTCTCTGTACTCTAGGAATTGCGAACAAAAAGCTCTGTGATTTTGCTGTATGTCAAACGCAACCACTTTTTAATAACGCAAAGAGTCTTAATTTTCACATTTTTTCTTAATGTTTAAGTTTATTTTTTAAATAACAATTTATTTATGAGAATTTTTAATGCTGACCCGAGCTCACTCTCCCATTTTTTTACGCATTGTCTTTTTTTCTTTTCTTCATTTAAATTCAGGCAATTAAATTTAATTTATTGACCATTTTTTTATGAAGCTACTTTGTACCCTGCAGCTATAAGATGTCTGAAAAGGGGTATAATAAGTAAAAAATATTTGATATTTGATTTAACCAGGTATATCCTCTTTTTATGATATCTTAAAACACAGCTTATTTGAGACATTACTCAGATATACCCAATTATTAACGTAGACACTCAAATAATCATATGACAATCAGCGAACTGTAGATAACTTTTGAGTTTATTAGGCGATCATAATGAAATTTTCAAATTAGTTAAGAAGGCTGATAAAATAAAAAGCTGATTGATTATTTTTGCTTTCAAATAAACGATATTCACATTCTCACATTCAATTCGACAGATTCCAAATCAATCTCTCAAAAAATCATAAAAGTTGTGAAATTTAGAGCCTGTTTATTTCCTCAGTTGTCGTCTACTTTGCATTTTATCACTTTCTAAATATTATCAGCAACTTTTCCGGCGAAAACTTTTTTTCCAACGCGTAGCAACAATACATTTGTTTCGTTTTTCTATTTTGTCCTTAGGAGTTCACGGATGATTTTTATCTCGTTGACATGGAATATTTACGAGCTTTCACAACACATAAATTTTTAGCCACATTTCTTCCGATTTTATTAGCTGCAAAGTATTTGAGACGCATTTAATTTGTATTTTGCGAATGCGAAAGAAAATTAAAAGAGAAATCAATGGAGTTCATAACATTCATTCCATATTTTGAATACAGAAAAGTTTATCTTACCAAAGAGACTCCACGGAAAGGAACTTAGTATAAGCAAGATGAAAACTTATTATGTGTGTGGGTTTCCCTGCCACAGAAAAGTTTTTGGGGCAACTTTCAGCTGCATGTGTTGCATTCTTCACATGGTAAACTTGGTGGCAAGAAAAGAACGACTGGAAAAATAGTGAAATCGGCAAGTAAACAAGAAACTAATTTTTAATGTATCAAAAAGGTTGGCAGCTAAAGGTGGCACAGGGAATTGAGAATGGGAGAGAGCCTTGGTTCTGTCAGTTGAAGCAATCCTTATTTGTTGTTCCGCAAAGTGTCGCAGCCAAGGTACAAACAGCTGCCAACTACAGCCTGTAACGGGAAAACTCCTAACGACTTTTCTTTGGCCAATAAATTTTCAATTTTCGCACAAAATTTTCCATTTACTTTATTGCACATCAAGGCTAATTTCCCCCTCTCCTTGTTCCGTGTTTTCTGATTCAATTTCGAACATTTTTCAACTTTTCTCTTCTCATTTCTCACACGGGAAAACAATAATGCAGCACAAAGTGTATGTGAAATGTCCTTAAATTAAGCTTTTACAGTTCAAATGTGGCTTGTTGCGTTCACTAGCAGGTAACAGGGTTGCCGCTTTTAATTTGTAAGGATTGCCATGCAACTGACGACGTATTATGCGATTACTTGTTTCTTAAATTTTAAGGAAGTAATGTGTATAAAAATACGAAATACAGTTGCTGGTGCTGATTTGCCAGTGTTGTCATGCCGCTGAAATTGTTTTTTAATATTTGTAAGATATTTAGATTTAAGATATGTATACATATCGAGTTTATTCGTTTATTCGCTTTATAATTGCATTAAAGAGAAAACTCTGAAATTGCTTCATTTGTTCTAACATAATCCTTAAAAAAATTGAGAAAACGTTAATTTATTATATTCTTCTTTGTCCCACTAACATTTTTCATAAATCTAAATATGTAGCTTGGTATCAACTAAGAGTTGACTCTTTGTGATTAAAGTCTCACAAAGTCTTAGTTGATTTATTTACCAGATGAGTCCGAGTCTTTTAAAGTAAGTATAAGTGCAAGATGAAAGGATGAATGGAGTGCACATAGTATATATAATGGGTGCATAGTGAATGGCCTGTTGTCCCTGTTCCAAGTGGGGATTTAAAATACGAATATGAACATCGTCATTGCCGTTGCATTCAACTAGAACACACACTGGCCCCTCAAGCAAATGGGAAATAAGCTCCAGCCATAGAATAAGTCTGCCAAATGAGGCTAAGCCAAAGGGAGAGGGAGAGAGATAGAGTCAAAGGAATAAGAGAGGGAATGCATAATGAAAGCGAACAATTGAAGGAATTTCTGCTTTCTGGGTTGTTTAACAAAACTATCTGCTTCGGAAGTACAGATTTTTATTCTCACAGCAGGACGAGAGTGCACAATGCAAGGATTGCACTGCAGGAAGAGGATGGAATAAAACCAAACTATAAAAGGGACACTTGCAGTAGGAAAATTGTTCATTATTGCTTTTATCATATTTCAGAAATGCTTTTTGTTTATTAAACTGTTTGTTTTTATTGCTATAAAATTCAATTACATTTTAGATATAATTAATAATCATTTACAATTTTTAAGGATTTCTTATCAATTCTTAGCAAGACATGCTATGCGAGGCTAATTAAGAAATTGTTGAAAGCATACATCTCACGCAGCCGTAAAAATATATTACATTCCCATCTTAAAGTGCTCACTGTACGTGAGTACAGAGAAGACTACTGTGAATGACAGCCGAGTTCCGTTAGCAGACTGCCCTGAAGGGGCCCCATTATGTTCGATTATTGAGAAGACAAAGCCAAGTCGACAACATCAAAAACAACAACAACAACAACAAAACAATGTTGTTGGTTGTTTTTTTTATTTGGCAACAGTGCGTAAATTGATTTTTATTATCCTGTGAATAAAAATCCGCACTTATCCCCTCACTTCTTATCGACCACTTAGCTGTTTGCTTACCAACCAAAAGTTTTTCGGCAATTTCCACGTCTTTCCTCGTCTTTCACGTCAGACAACAAAGCGTGGACCAATATATATAAACCTATATATATTTGATTTATTGCTTTTGTGCTACGTTCGCAAATGGCTCGGAAAGAACATCAGCAAATTGGTCGACGCTTTGTTTACATAGTAAAACTCTCTGGGCATCTTAGCTCAACTTAAGTTCGGATCTGATGGCTTATAAGCTTGAGTTACAAAAATAATTTGCCTGTTTTTGCTTTCGTTTATTTAGACTATAAATGAGGAAAACCTGCGACAAAAACAAACAATATAGAGCGATATACGACTACGAGATGCCCTAGTAATAACCAATATAAAAAGTTTAAAAGTGATGGAAATTATATCTATGTTGATATATAAATCAATAAAAAAATCTACTTTAAAAATAAAAAATAGCTTCCTACTTTTAAAAATTTGTGCTCTTGAGCTGTTGAAAAGTAGGCAACAATAATTTCTAGATATCTGAAAATATTACAAGATATTCAAAAATATTAAAAAATGCAATATTACAATTATAAAATATAAATTAATAAATAAAGAGTAATTTTTATTTTTTGTTGATTTTTATTAAGAAATTATAACATACCTTTTATTTTCAAATCTAAATAAACAAATTATAAAATAATAATTAAATTGGCATTTTTATTTCAAAATCATAGTGCGACTCTAATGTTAAGTTTTATAAATTTTATAAAAATTGAAAATAAAAATAATATGATAGTTGAACATAATAAATTTAATGTTTTTCTAATAATAATCTAAAGTAAGAGTTATACTATGATTTTTAAACAAAAATTGAAAATAAAAGCTTTATTAGCTTCTCATAACTCTTTTTTGCGATATTCAATAGTCCTCTTAATTTAATAGCGATAGCTTGTAACCTTAAATCCCATTGCAAATCTCAATTTAACTTCATTTTAAAAGTGAGTTGATTAAATTAATGCAATTCAGATGGAACTACAGTAACTAAGACAATGAGAATGCAAAAAATAGAACTCAGAATTGAGAGTTGAGAATTGAGAATAGCGAAACCAAGTGATGTTAAATGGATGCACTTACCATAAATTGCCAGCATCTGTTTGTCGAACTACTTTTTTTTAAAATCCTCGACGAGTTAAATTGCACGCTTTTACTATTTTGATAAGGATAAAGAAGAGCAATCTAAAGCTTAATTCAAGCATTTAATGATAATTACAGTGACCATTAGCAATTGTCTGGCGGCGGTAATAACAAAGGAAAAGCGCAACAGGAAACCGATGAGAGAGGGGAAAAGAAGAAGAAATAGGGAGGTAGCACAAGGTTCTACATCAGTTAGTTAAAGGAGATGGATTTAGTCGACGTGTCGTGCTTTTCAATTACCATGACGAGTTGTGTCCTCGAGAACTGTCGAAATGCAATGAATTGTTAAATTATGTAATGAAGCGTGTACCCGGGATAAATGAAAACTAATTAAATTAATTTTGGCGACAGAGCGCGGGCAAAAAACAAAAAAAAAAATAAATGGAATGGAATAGTAAATGAAGCAAACTTTCACAAACTTTGTCAAAAGATAAAATTGCACAGTGCAATGGGATTCCTGCTCTCACGATATTTGGATAGTTGAGAGTGAAAATAAAAAGGGGAGAATTTTACTTGTTTGCCAACATTTTAGCTGAAATTGAAAAACTAATTGAGTGTGACACATGAAACTCGAAACGCATTTGTTTAAGACAACACGACAAGACCGAGTCTAGACCGAGTTCAGGCCGACTTCAGGTCCAATTCTGGCAATTAGGCACGTTCGCCGTCCTCTGACCTAAGCTGTTATGTTTATGGCTATTTGCTCTGCATTTAATGAGTCGTTCCGTTCAATTTGCCACATATATTTATGCTCGTATGTGGCACGTAAAACATTAAAATAAATGCCACATGACAGGCAATTTCTCACAAATTAGGCAAAATTGTGATACAAATGGATGTGACCACTTTATAAACTTATAGCTAGGTATTCATTATCAAAATAAACTAAATACTTTAGTTTTTAAAATATTTAGAAAATATAAGAGCATTAAATCATAATAATTTTCATTCTCATCTCTATTTAATGTCAGCCCCAAATTTGTTGACTTTGGCTCTGACTTTTAGTCGTCATGTAGAGAATTGTTTGTCTGTTACTTTAACAGTTGTCTGACATTGTTGCTCAACTGAGAACTGAGAGCACAGAACTAAAAGTGTGGGCAACCACATAGACCCAAAATGTGCACACATAGAATCAACCAAATATTTGGTTCTTCTTATGTTTTGCATCCCCCAAGTTAATTATAAAAGAAACTAATTTTGAGTCACAGACAAAAGCTACAGGCAGGCGAACTTTGTATTGAATTACATGCAAATATATCCATATAACATATTTATTTATTAGAAAAGTACTTGGTCAACATGTTGTAGAGTCGTGTGGTTTTGCTATAAAAGTTTCAGCCAGCTTTGTATAGCTGCACTACATATAAAATAATTCAACTAAAGTCAACCCTTATTAGTTACGTATTTAGAACTACAATATAATAACTTGTTGCAACATTCATCGCTTCTCTGTGTGCTGAAATTTCCACAATGCTCTCAATTAACTTAATTAAAATTGACGGCTTTTGAGTGCCAGTCGAGAGTGGGATGGAAGGCTGTTTGAATGCTGTTTGCCATTTGCGGATAGAAGAAGCTTACTGCCTCAAAAGCTCTCTGTTCATTTATTTAAATTAAGTGCCGCTGCGAGGAACAAACGCTAATGAGACAGAAAGTACTGGCGCACACGGCGTATGAGCAATATGCCAAATTACTTGCACTCAATTTGTTTTCACACTCTGATGGCAATGGCTGAGGATGCAAACGAATGATGGATTAATGTTCCACATTTATTTTGGCTTCGTTTTTTCATTCTCTTTGGAGCTTCATAAATCAGTTTGTATTATTTTTTTGAATTGGCAATAGTTGCAGCACCTAAAAGAAGCTTCCAACTGAGTGCTGCCTTTTTTTTATCGACAATTAATTAGGCACTACATATCATGAATTATGACAGCTCTTAAATTATGTATTTACGTGTAAAGCCACTGCTGCATAAATGTAGATGCCACAAAAAAATAGCTGAAACCATAATCTCATGATGGCTAGACTCGCAAAACTTTTTCTCTCTCTCTCTCTTTCTGATTCAAAACTAATGGCATAAGCTGCTTATGCAGCTGGTAGTTTGTTCCTACGTTTTTAGGATTAAAGCAGCTTTGGTTCCACTATGATACCACTGGTTCAATGTGATAAACTAGCAAACACCCTTTACTAAATACTAATTTAAGTTTAGACACAGACTGACTTCCAACAGAAATTGAAGCAATTATCGACTGATAACTGATTATCACTCAGGGTATTGATTTATGCGTACTGTAGGCATTTCTCAATGGATGCTTTTGGAATTGTTTTTTCATGCGAGACAGCTTTAAACTTCAATCCAGCCAATTAGCAGTTTGTTAGCCAACCCATTTCATGGTTTTATGGCAACGTTGCAGCGACGATTGTCTTAATTTCTCCCCGAGGTGTCTTTAGCTGGTTTCTTCCTTTTTCTTTTATTTTATTTTTTCATGGATTTTCAGCGAGTTGCAAAGTGTTAAGTGAAAACTGTGGACCAGAGATACGAATACACCAACAAATCCTCGGTTTTGCTGCAAAGGGAGAAACTTTCTGTTAAAATGATTTATGCAGCGTATTTATTTATTGCTCCTCAATGAATTTGAATATAAATGTGGAAAATAAAAATGTCAGTCGGCAAACTGGTAAGCTGGTAAAAAAAAATAAGACCAAAGCAACACAAACATTGGTAACATTGGGCTTATTTGTGCGAATATGCGAATTGGAAATCCAACTGCGCATAGGACATGGGATTCAGATTGGTACTGGGATTGGGACTGGGACTGGGAATCCGAATGCAAATCGAAACGGAAATGCTGCCAAGTAGAGCGCAAAATGCACTTGCCAAAAAAATCACTTTAACAAAATAAGCGAGCTATTTTCTTTTTCTTTTATTTTTTATTGTGTGAAAAAAAAACTCATGGATTATGTCATTTATTGGGGTTAAGGGATTGGGGATTTGGTAACTCGGCAGAGACGATACTGATAAAATGAACACGTAAATCGCAAAAAACCACCACTCGCACAGTTTTCAAGATATTAGCAATTTATTACTAATTAACGTTAACTACTATTATTACTTATCATCCTGCTAAATCTGTAACAAGATCGGACAAATAGAAAGGTGGTAATGGCTAATTAAAGTCTTAAGGAATAGAAGTGACTAGAGGAATGCAATAAAAAATATTTCAAAATTCATTAAAATAAGTAAAGGGTATCCTATGGTCAGAAGCTCGACTATAGCCCTTACCATTTGTTTTAAATAAACTTATTTATCTTTTCAGCTAAAATTTAAATTTGAATATAACTAATAAATTTTACTTTAATTTTTATATTATTTAATCCTTACTTTAATTTTTTTTACATTAATTTTTGTCAACTGCACTTAGCTGACATTAAACAAATAAATAAATATCATTTTCATAAATTTATCAAATCAATATATCTGGATAGAAGTCACTCTGGTTGTCTATACATTGGCATGTATGTTATATAGTTTCTTAATCGTTTTTATGTGCAATGGAAGTTTCTCATATTAGGTTATTTCTTACACGTTTTGTACTCAAAATGTTGACCAAGTTGTGGAAACAACTTCAATGCAGATACCAAAAAAATGTATTTAGTCTTTGAATATTTAATTCCAAATTGCACACAATGTTGCTCTTGAGTTTCTTATGTGTGTCTTTTGATGTTGTTTGAGCTGTCAAAGTTTTAATGCTTTTTACTTGACTTTACTAAAAAAAATTAAAAGAAAAATTAAAATTAAAAATAATCAATTAGAACAAAAGTCTAATTTACATTAAATCAAAATTAATTTTGATTTAACTACTTAATTAAAATTAAAGTCTAGCATAATTTTTTTTTATATTATTTTAACTAAGTGCTTTTATCCTGTTTTCGCAGGATTCTCTGTATTTCTCTGACCAGCATCGAGAGACATTGCTGTAGATTTATGGACATCCTTGTACACATTGACAGAAGTACGTATAATTTTTCTTTTTTATTCACTCAGTGGGTATAAAAAAAAAAGTGTTGCAGGAATGCAAATATTGAAATGGTTATGAATATAAATGCAACTCTGCAGTGGCCTCGTTCTGGACATTCTCTCTCTCTCTCTCTCTCTCTCTCTGTGCACTCGTCGTCCTGCTCCTGGGCTCACTGCATCCTTGACTGGTCTCGACCCGGCCTACAAAACCAAAAATGGTGAATAATTTCCCAGCAAGCCACATGAACCGCAAATGGACGTAAATATGTGATTTTGAATGTGAGTCTGTATGTGAATGCGTTTGTGAATATGGATACTCGTACTCCTGCCGCAGTCATGCCTGTCAATAACTGCACTCACTCGCATATTTAAAGTGTTTGCAAATCATTGCAATGGGAATTAGCAGTAAATTGGCCAGAGAGACAGAGATAGAGATAGAAATGCAGAGGGAGAGAGAGAGAGGAATAGCCGGGTGCAGTTAGATGGTTAGCTTTGAAAAAGCACGACTCGAAATTGATGTCTGCAAATATGTATAATAGCAACTATGAGTGCTTATTACACTCGTGAATACAAATAGCAAATAGTGAGTGGGTTAAGTGAATGCACTGCAACACTTGAAACTAAACTTTCAGTATAAATAGACATCGGCATTATTTTTGGTAATTCATTTTCAACTTTATCAGTTTCCACAAAATTCGCACTATTTTTTCACTATTTCATTATGAAAATATTTGAAAATTTATTGGACGATGCCTAAAATGAAATGCAGAGCACGAACTGGGCCAAAACAGAGTTTCATATGGCGAATTTTAGTGCAAAAGCTGGAAACATTGAGAGCTTTACAACTTGACATAAATTTGAAAGTAACTTTTCTGACAGAAACGTTAAAAACGAGTCGTAAACTGTCAAATGACAATCGTAAATTTGAACAAGAGAGAGCATTGGGTGATATGTGTAGGTATACCCTGTAAATTATGTTTATTCTCATTTACAGGATATGAAATACAGAAGTACAAGCTTTTCATCTCCTGTTTCCGGTATAAAGCAAACGACACTTTTCTTCCCTCTCTGACTCTGGGTTATTTACCTGGTCGAAACATGCATTTTATGGGTTTGCACTTAGCAATTAACGAGTTTACTTTTTTGTTTAGTGCCACTCCTGGCTGCCATCCTCTATCCCCTCCTCTCCCTGTCTCTGTTTTACCACAGCATTTCCCAGTTGGCTCGTTGCTCTCAATTAGAGTGTCACTTCCGCTCGAAATTTAGTGTGCTAGGCAAATTTACCTATCTTGTTAGTTGGCAAATGGCAGCAGGAGCATCACAGTTTTTGCCCTGCTCCCCATAGACAGCTGACATAAACTCAACGTGCCAACGAAACTGGACACGATGTTTTCAACCTCAAGTTCTTTGACTGTCGCTAAATTATCACACTGGACATTTGACTAATCACATTGAAATTGCTAGAAGTTGCCTTTGTTTAGCCACATAATGACTTGATCTTATTGCTTCCGTTAAGAATTTGAAACAACTTCGTAGGGTAGTAAAGTCTGAAAATAGACAGAGCTGTGTAAGGGTAGCCGAGTAAATATTGCAATCTTTTATTAGAAAAAAAAATACATGTTAACATGTTGGAATCTGAATCTGATACAATAAAAAAATGTATCTTGTACAAACATTTGTTTAATATCTAATTTGAGATCAGAAAACCTAATTCTGTAAAAATTTTACTGAAAACAATTAACAATGAAGGTAATTCGTTAAATTTTAAATATAAAACGAAATCTAATTATTATTTCAAAATGATTTCATTACAAAAAAAGTAAAGTAAATACAATTTTTAAATAAAAATGGGTACTTTTCATTTTAAATATAATTTAAAATCTATAATTGTTTTGAAACTTTATTTATTTATTAATTTATGTGTATGCTCTTAATGAACTAAGAGATTATAATAATGACTTGAAGTGAAATCACTATAGCGAACTTTTTCTAATTGCAATTCAGAATGTTGAAGATTGAAATGAAATAAAACATTTGACTTCCTCAATTGAGCGCAATTCAAATACTAATGAATCTTCGTCGCACAGAGCATTTTGAGAATTCCGATGACGACCTCATCATCTAGTGGAGCGTACGTGATCCAATGCGTCTGTATTGTCTCTCTCTCTCTTTATCTTTGTATCTTTCTCTTTCTGTCTGCTGCTTGCTAGTGGCTTTTACTGAAAACGGTTGCCAGACAGTTGGGCCATTGGGGGAATGTTGGTCTAATTCGCCAAGGGAATATCTTGTTTCGCTTCAGATACTCGTACTGCATGCGCATGTTTCTCCGAAAGCCACTGTCAATATGCCAATAGCACACACTCCCTACAAGCTCACAGTAACAGAGAGGGTATTATAAATTTATCATGCAATTCAACAATTTTGAAGCAGTCAATAAAAAGTCATGTCCGCTGAGAAATATCATCAAGCAAAGCAAACAAACTGAATAATGTAGGAAATGTGCTTTAAATATCAGAAGGGTATTCCAGCTGTTACATATCGAATTCAATTGTTGTTTTGCTTGTTTTCATTTTGTTGGCTCTGCGCACGTTTTTGCCGATGGCCCGTAAAACATTTTTTGGCAACGCGAAGAGCCAAACAGAAACTAAAAATTTTTGCATAAATGAAGACTGCAGGCCATGCTCGAAAGAAGGCCGAGACAGACATTATTGTTGGCGTTGCCAGAGCAACTTGGAACAGAGAATTTGGAAATGGGGACTCTGACATTTGTACCGCATTTCACTGGCTTTTCTCGACAATTTCAATGAAATTAAAATACAGAAAATGCTGAGAATATACATACATACTATGAGCCAAAGCAAGATTCATGGTAGCTTGCCAATTTAATTTTGTTTTGGGCTCTCGAATTAAAAATTCTGTTTGTTGGCTTATGGCCAAATAATAATAACATGCTCGTAATTCGCAAATCGATAAGTAAGTCATGAGTGCACGACTTAAAGATACTCAGTAAATAATAAACAGTCTAATTATAAGAAAAAGTAAGTAGTTTTTTTTATGCTTTCTTTATCAGCATAAAAGCTAAACGAAGCGAAATTTCCATTCATTACAGTTGCTTAAGTATGCATGAAGGTAGACCTACCTTCAACTTACCTTATTTATCAACTTCAGTTAATTTCGAAAGTTTCGCCCTAGAACAAGACAAGAAATTGAAACACTTAAGCTTATTAAAAACTAAAATTCTAATTTGTAATTCCAAAGGAGCTACAGATGGTGATTAAAGACAGGACAGGACAGGAGAGAATAGAAGGTCCAAACTCTGGTCTGAGTTCACCTTGGCAGATTGTCAACGTATTAACTTTTGGCCTGTGGACCGAATTCAGCTAGTTTCTTAAGTTAAGAAACCGTGAATAGCTGGGCAACATAATTCCGGCGGCAAGAAACCGCAGACAAATTTCAAAAACTTTCACCGCACAATTACTCGAAATGATGAGAAAACTTTTATACCCGCAAAAAAAAGACATTTACCATTGTGCAGATTTCCTTCGAAAATTATGTTAAATAAGGGAATTTTCCCCACAAAAGTAGAGAATTGGAAACGAGTCCCGTTCTGTTTTCTGTCCCCTGTCCTTCGTCCTGTTCAAGTGCCGTGTAAATGGCTACAAAAAAAGAACAGCCAGCGTAAAAATTGTAGGCGCCACTCATATACATAAGTACACATACACACACACACACACACACACACACACATATACATAGTACCCACGCCCACACACGCACATTGTCACATACTCATATTGACATACATACTTATAAAGATTCATTCATCGCAGACAAATGTGGTTTATGGTGAATACTTACAACGTTCCGCATTATTTACATTTTATTCTTTCAAATTTATTTCAGCCCCAGCCTCATAACTTAATTCAAGTTTCCGCATTTTCTACATTTTCTCTCGTCCTTTGGGGCTGTGTTTTTTCTTTTGTGTGTGTGAGTTTATCTTTGTATGTAGCGAAAGCTTGCTTTAATTTTGGCTTCCTTTTCTTTTTTACAAGCGAATCTGTTTCGACGCCAAACGCACTTAAAGCCCACTTACAACCCGCAAAACGAGTTCAACAGCAACAACAAAAACAACAATAGCGGGTCTATCTTCCTCCTTTGTCCTTTGAATGTAATCCAAGCTTTCAACATACGCGGCAATTACTGCGCAACGTCGGATCTCTGACGATGTTAAAGGGAATGGGGGAAGAGGAAGCTATTTACAGGTGTGAGAATCCTTTCACCTTCCACATAAGTTCATATTTCCAAAATGCAGCTGAAATTCGCTTGACAGGCACCAGGAAACAAGAACAATAACCGTCTCACTCCTGTCCTTTGTATAAATATTAAAGTGAGTCAAAGCAAAGCAAAATGTGAAGAATATTTTCACTTTTTTTCAGGACTAGTTGTTGCTGCACTCAATTAGCACCCCATTGAAAATTCGCCAATGGCAAGTAATTCACACTTTACTCAGTGCAAGTATTTGCATTCACTTTGCTTACATTTTATAATTACTAGTATTCAACTCTCAAGACGAAATGAAAAGAAGAGAAAACACTCAAAACACTTAGGAGACAAAGTGTTGAGAAAACTAAAAATGTTCTTCACACCTCTTATCCGAGTATTCACCTGCAGCGAGTATTACTTATTATTTTGCTGTGAACTATTTTAATGCTTTGACTGGGGTGTGTCTAACTCGAGGAATATCCATATCCTTCTAAAACTTTCATTTAATTTTATTTAGTTAATTTTTTGTATAAATAGTGAATAAAATAATTAGAATAATAAATTGTTGTCATTAAAATTGTTTTATTTATGTCAGATTTTAGTTCAATTTAATAATATAATTAAATAATTTATTAAAATGAAATAAAAATGTTGTAAAAACTAGGATTTTTATTTTGAACTATTCTAACTGCCAGCTTATTCTCACAAGAATTTTTTTTAAATATTAAATAATAATGAGCTGTTAGCATAATAATCTATGCTTTAGCTAATTCTATTCTGACTTTATTAAAATTGGAACAAATTACTAGATTAAATAATCCTTTTTAGAGGAGGGAAATTGAGAATTTCATTCATGAATCGAAATGGAATTTTAGTAGAAATGATTGAATTATATAGCGATTGATTACAAGCTCTATTGCTTTTTTTGGTCGCTTTTGGTATAATTTGGACAATGTAAACAATTCGATTATTGAAGTAAACAAAACAAATTCGCAGAACGAAGTGTTTACACTCGTATTTTATTTAGTCTCTTTCATTACTATAGAAACCTGAAACCTAGCAAAGAGATGACCTCCCTCAAATTGATTCAGAATGAGACTGTCGAAACCCAAAGCAAATGTATGGCAACTGAAATTACGGAGAATGCCTTAAAAGCTTTTACAAATTTATCTGAGAGCGTTGTAACTAAGAAGTCAGCACAGAGAGCTATGTAAGTGTTGCCAACGACCTGCAACATGTTGCCAAGTGTTAAGGCAACATCCGCAGCTTTTGTTGTCATGATGCAGCATCATTCCCACAAACTTTGACTTATTATTGATTCTGAAATTTGTTTTATTTGTGACTGGATGATTGGGTGAACGAGGTTTGCTTTCTGGGTCAATCATTACATGCAACAATGACATTGATTTTTGATGCCCTGCATCTTTTATTGATACTGTAATGAAGTTGTATTTAACATTTAATCATTTGATTGCATAACATAAAAATAAGTTCTAAAATATCAAAATCTTCCTGCTACAACTCCTATATCAAAATTTAACGAGTAAATGCAGTTTAAATGGGGCTGCTGCAAAATCCAATCTAATTTCTTTCCTCGAATGAAAAATGGAGTTGCCTGCGTTTCGAGATAGAATTTCCATGGATCCGGGCATCAGTTAGAAACCCGTTCCGCCTCTTTTGCTAAACAGCAGCGGATTTTAGCAACTAGGAAAATTGGATCGCGTAAAAGGTGGACTCTGATTGCAGGTCGCTGCCGTGGCCCCAAAATGCGGCTCAAAGCACATTGTCAGCACTTTCATTATGGCCTGCAATTCAGAGACTGGCGCATGGTGTTAGAGCTGATTGATGCACTTTTCAGCATAGGAGCAGGGGAACGAGGTCTACGTGATGCACTTCACTGCCAAGCTTCAATTGGGAATGATGAAGGAACTTACCTATGCACATACATATATGGGATTGTGTTTGATTTGACCGTTGCAACTGTCCACCAAGCAGAATTTAAAATTGTACTGATAAAACTTCACGAAATAAATGCAAGAAATTCATAGAAAAGCGAAACTATTTGTAAGACTTATTTATCCATTAATTTACCACAAAACAATTCGTAAGGCTTTAATTTAAGAAATCTTATGAATTTACAAAATTTAAAATATAATCTTTTTATACCCTGTGTCGATTAAACTGGGACAAAAAAGATATATAATTGTTGTTTTTATAAAGTATATTAATTTGTATTTAAGGGTTATAGCTACCATACTACTATTTATTTTATTGTAACCGTTTCTTAAAAACTAGGGTATACGTTTAAATGTTTCTAACAGAGAGAAGGTAGCATCTCAGACCTTATAAAGTGTATATATTCTTGATCAGCATCAACAGCCTATAAGAGCTGAAGCAACAGTCTTCTATAAACCACCAAAAGCACAGTTTTAAGAATATTACGAATATTTTGGTAATTTAAGTTGTCTATTATTATAAGCTTTTATCCTTTTTAATCTTAACAAGATCGGCCAACCATAATGGTAGTAATGGCTGATTTAAGTTTCAAGCAATGTAAGTGCCAAAAAGCATGCAATAAAAAATATTTTAAAATTATTTAAATAAGTAACGGGTATCCTTTAGTCGGGATCTCTACTGTAGCTTTTCCTATTTGATTTTAATTTCGAGTGTACTCGGTTAGAAAATTGAATTAAAATTAAGTTGGTTAGTTTTATGCCACGCCATATTCTTTATAAGGTCGCAGAATTTTTCTTTCTTAAATTACAAAGTAGCTTTTCCATTGCCTTAAACTTCTATAAATTTTCGCAGAAAATTCTTACCATTGACTCGAAATTCTCCAGCAGCTTTTGGAGAACTTTCCGAGCACTTGTAGAAAATGTGAGTGGAAATGATGATAAAAGGTGAAAAATGCACTTGCAGTGATAGAAATGAGGGAAAATGGCAGAAGCTAGACACAACTTATTAGAGCAATGTTTGCTTTTTGCAGCTTGTGAAAAGTTTATGTGGCAACTTTTAGTTGCAAAGTGTTGCATACTTTATGGCGCCCAACGCATATCATGACAAACGTGGTCACACCAGACGGACAAACAGACATAAGAGAGGGTGGTACAGGATGCAAGGAAATGTGCAAGTTGCAAAGCCAAGCATACAGGAAAACTAATTTTTAATGTCCTTTACGGGATGGCAAAGAAAAGTGCAAAGAGTACAGCCATTGCAAGTCCTCAGAGTGTGATATAAATTGTTGGTAATTTGTCTCTCTAGTCAGCTTCCTCATCACTGTTGGTCGGTCATCTGTGAGAAGCCTCAACAAGCAACTAACTCTGAGTTTTAATGAAAAAGCTCTAATCTTTGTTAATAAATTTAATTAAATTGTGCAATTTACTTCGTATATAATTATTCTGGTATTTTAATATAAATGAATGGGCTCTGAATCAAATAATTTCTTATGTTGTACTAAAGTATTCACATTGCACTCTCATAATTAATATTCCACTAATTAAAAGGATAAAGATTTTATCCGAAAAGGCAGTCTAGTATTATTGATTGATTTACTCAGCCCTTGTTTATCGTTCATCGCACTTATTAGTTCCAGAATTAATAAGCCTTTCAAGCGAATTCAATCATTAAGTTACAATGTGTCGAACTCATCGCAGTTGGTACCGGAAATTCGCTCAGTTCAACTTGTGGGCGACACTCTACAGCTCCTGGGTCCTTGGTCTATTTCCGTTCATCTACGTTTCAAGGACGAGGAAAATCCGACGCTCCAGATGGTTAGTTGGATACGGAATCATTTTGAATGTGGTCGTGGTTTGGGTCGCATGGAAAAATTTACCGGCAACAGAATCAGCTACTGCACGGAATATCTTTACAAGAAATCCCTTGGCTGGACAAATCAACAAAATACATTCGATTCTTATTCTGAGTACCACCCTTGTAATTTACTTTCGCAATTGGTGGGTGAGTGAGGATCTCGGCAAAATACTCAACATGCTACTCGATCTACACAATCGTCATTTTATCGAATTTGATTCAAGTGATTGTACAAATTTTAATAACTATGTCGTCTATCATTGGAGCATTCATTATGCTGCAAATTGCATCGGCGATTAACATGGAAATTTTTCTGGCTCCGAGCTACAATTTTAGAATGCTGATGGGAATTCTAAGCATTATGCTTATGTTCCTAGGAGTTCTTCTAGTTTGCATGCACTTTCATCTGGCTGTCATTTTTATCTATCGATCAGTTTGGATTATAAATCGGGAGCTTCTGCGACTTGTGAATCAGCTAAGCATATATCGAACAACAGAATCCACTAGAGTTCACAAACTCCATTATCTATACAAACGCATCTTGGAGCTCAACCAACGATTTGTGGCGATTTATGATTATCAAATGACTCTGGTCATGATGTCCTTACTTATAATTAACATTATCTCTCCATTCTATATATTAGTCCATACAATTAGCCTGAAAAATCCTCTTACTATGTATATTGGGCTAAATTTTGTACAGGCCCTATTCATGAATGTTATGAATTTCTGGCTGCACATTACGGTCTGTGAATTGGCTGTTCGTATAAATCGAGGAACTGCAAGGATTCTTAAGCTCTTTAATGATATACCTGATATGAGTACGGACTTGGAGCGTAGTGTAAGAAAACCCAATATAAGTGGAACTTAAAATTTAATCAAAAATTTATTTAATTTTAGATTGCAGACTTTGCGTTATTCTCCAGTCATCAACGTCTGAAATTTAATCATTTTCGTATGTTTGAAGTCGACTATGCAATGGGATTCCGCATGACTATTACTTCCGCATTGTATTTAGTTTACTTAGTCCAGTTCGATTATATGAATTTGTAATAAGACTACGACACCTCGTAAAGGTTTTCCCTTGGACCAAATTGTTCAAGACTTTTTAAAAGAGCTTTTCAAGCGGAACAAGTAGCTTGAGACAAATTGGATACTTTTTGTCGCAAATTCAATAAAAATTAAAAACTAAGGAACAAAGAAGGTCGGAAAATATTTCTTCGATATTACCAGCACATAAACTTAAGAAGGTCGAGTGTCAATTGGAAACCTGGAAAAGAGCTTACAGGAAATCTAATTTCAAATGATCTTTCCAGTAGTGTAACAGTTTCGATAGTTTGTTAAATACCCCAGATATATTTTTCTGTAATTTTTAAAAACCCCAATCGGCAATGGATTATTAAGTTTTAATAAAAGACTCGAATTATTTTGCCTTTGTTAATAAAAACTTATTAAGTAGTGCTACCAAAAGTATATCATTTTGTGAATGCTTATTTTAAATTGTATTTTTCATTCTGAAGTCCCATTATAAATATCACACTAAATAAACGGATATTACTTCAGTTGCATTGGGATTTAGGTAAGCTTTACACAGGGCAAAAAAAATATGTAAGTGCAATATTTTTTTAGTCCCCGTACATAAAAAGAAGTAGAGGGGTCTATTAACTTTGTCACAAAAAATATGCGTTACATACATAAAGTGTATATATTCTTGATCAGCATCAACAGCCGAGTTGATATAGATATGTCCGTCTGTCCGTCTGTATTGAAGCCTACATCTCAGAGACTATAAGAGCGAGAGACTCCAAACTTGGTATGCAGGTTCGTCTATAATGCACTCAGATCGAGTTTTAGATTTTGCCCTCACCCTCATAAACGCCCACAAATTAGAAAAATCTTAATTATTAAATTTCATCGCGATCGGGTTCAAATTCCGACACGGACAAACCTTTTTTGTTTTTAATATTTTAGTTAGTTTGTATTTGTATTTTGATAAGTTCCCGGCAAATTAGCAATTATTGAAAGCTGCGGGTTCAACTCCAAGCCTGAGCAAATTTTTTAAAAATTGTTTATTATTAGTAGACTTTTTAGAACTATGTAAAATGCACATATCGTGGAGCAGCACCGCACATTTCCCAGCGCCGTGACGATCCCAGCTCTAATGCTTAAATAAATTCATTTTGTGCATTTAATATAAGCACCTGTTAAATTTGATGTGTGTTAATAAGTCCTATATTATATCATTAATGTAAATATACAGTAAAAATTGTATTAAATATTTGTAGCAATTTTTTTTTTTGTTAGTTTAAGGTTTGCTTATCGATAATAAGCACGGGGTCTCCGACAGTCGAGTATGCTTGACTGCAGCACCGCCCACCAGTTATATCTGAAAATGTAATCCAGTGCTATTGCATTATTTGTTCTGTACCTGGTTATTATTTATTGCACTTTTTACTTTCAAATTGAAAATTACTTTCAAAAGAATTGAATCATTTAGTGACAATGTGTCGAACTCATCGCAGTTTGCACCGGAAATTCGCTCAGTTCAACTTGTGGGCGACACTCTACAGCTCCTGGGTCCTTGGTCTTTTTCCGTTCATCTACGTTTCAAGGACAAGAAAAATCCAACGTTCCAGATGGTTAGTTGGATACGGAATCATCCTGAATGTGGCCTTGGTTTGGATCTTCTTCAAAAACTTTGCGGCAACAGAGGCGGAAGCCGTAAAGGAGATCTATATACGAAATCCTTTGGCTGAACAAATCAACGATATACAAAATATTCTTCTTTTGAGCACCTTATTTGTTACGTATTTTCGCAATTGGTGGGTGAGTGAGGAACTCGGCAAAATACTCAACACGCTACTCCATCTACACCATCGTCATTTCATCGAATTTGATACAAGTGATTGTAAAGATTTCGATAACTTTATCATTTACAAGGGATTAATCTTATGCTGGAACTTATCTCAATAATCATCTTGGAAATTACGAGCGCACCAAACTTTAGTTTTGAAATGTTTTTAAGCTTAAATTTTTAGTTTCATTAGTGCAGCTGGGAGTTCTTTCGTTAGCATGCACTTTCATCTGTCCGTATGTTCATCTATCGATCGCTTTGGATTATAAATCGGGAACTTCTGCGAATTGTCAATCTAGTGTACATCGATTAACAGAATAATAGAGTTCACGAGCTTCAACACATTTACAATGTCTCTTGGGACTTAACCTACGAATTGTGGCCATTTATATATCAATTACACTTCTTGATGTCCTTACTTACAATGAACATTATCTTTCCATTCTTCGCTTGGTTAATATAAGCTAAAGAATCCTGTTAATTCTTTGTGCTTAACTTCCTGCAGGCCATGTGTATAAATTTTTTGGATTTTTGGCTGCATTTGCCGTTGTGAGTTGGCCATCGAGCAAATCAAGAAACCTCAAGGATTATAAGCTATTTAATGATATACGCGATATGAGTACGGAACTGGAACGTTGTGTAAGAGAATCTCAATTTCATTGAGGTTTAAGTTTTTTAATTTTCCATCTCAGATTACAGACTTTGCATTATTCTCCAGTCACCACGTCTAAGGTTTAATATTTTGGCATGTTGAGCACTATGCAATGGGATTTCGCTGATTATTTGTGTTTGTATTTAGTTTGTTGGTTCAGTTGATTTATGAATTTTAATAATTTTATTGATATAATTTATGATGAAAATTTCAACTAAAAATCAAGTATAAGAACAAAAATAATATTGTTAAAATAAAAATTTGTAAAACAGCAATAAATTATGATTGAGACTTTGTGACAATATGAGTAAAATTATTTTCTCGTAGTTTGAGTAATAGTTATACTGATTTAATTTTTCCAGTTTTGAGTAATTGCTGTTCATTTCGGCTATATATTTTTTTTTTAATTCTGTGCCCATTGAAATACCAGTACTACGCCCAGACTTACTTTGGAAGAACAAATATTGCTTAAAATAAAATAATTACCTAGACGGTATTATTTGGCATCGTGGAAAGGTCATTTCCATTTCTTTTGAATGACTTAAAACTTTCCTTAATACATTACGTACAATTTATACCCGTTACTTATAAAAATAAGTAAAGGGGATTTTTTTCGTTGCAATGTTGAACAGGGAGAAGGAAGACGACAATAAAGTATTTTTGATAGATAAAGGCGAGTCGTTGCATTCGTGTCCGACTGTCCGTTGTCCGTCTGTGTGAGCGCTAGATCTCGGAGACTTAAGAGTAGAAACCAATTTGGCACACAGACTTCTATAGACCCCACGCAGATGAAGTCTCAAATTTTTGCCACGCCCCTTTCCGCCTCTGTAAATCGCTAAAGACCACCACAGCCACAGTTTTCAAGATATTAAATTTTTTTTACTAATTATCGTTAACTACTATTATTACCTATCATCCTACTAAATCGTAACTAGATCGGACAAATAGAAAGGTGGTAATGGCTTATTAAAGTTTTTTAAAATTAAGTGCCTAAAAGCATGCAATACAAAATATTTCAAAATTCTTTAAATAGTAACGGGTTCCTTAGTCGGGCGCTCGACTTAGCCTTTCCCCTTGTTAATTCTTATAAGGGTCTATTTTGAAACTTTTTTCGTCGATTTAAAAAATTTTTTTTGATGCAAAACAATTCTAAACAATTCTAATAGTGATTGCAAGCATTTTTTTTTTCAAAAATTCTTCGAAAGTATTTTTTATAATTTTTTGAAAACTGCAAATAAGTTAATGAAGGTTAAAGTAAGGAGACAGAAATTATGTGAATTTTTAGATTCTTAAAAGTAAACAAAAAATCAAGAAAAAACCAAGAATAAAGTCTATGGTTGAGCTTTTGACAATAGGATACCCGTTACTTATTTAAAAAATTTTTTTTCTTTGCTGCCTTTAGGCACTTGCTTGTGAAAAATTCAAATCAGCCATTACCACCTTTCTTTTAGTTCGATCTTGTTGTATTTAGTAGGATGATAGGGATTAGTAGTTAACGTTAATTAGTAAAAAAATCTAAAATCTTGGAAAATGTGCGTTGGTGGCTTTTCGCGATTTAGAAGGCGGAAAGGAGGGGTTTGATCTTTGTTTGTAAAGTTGTGACAATTGTCGAACTAGCGTGGTAGGAAGAGTTCAACTTGTGGGCGACACTCTACAGCTCCTGGGTCCTTGGACTATTTCCGTTACTATTTCAAGGACAAGAAATACAACGCTCAGTGGTTAGTTGGATACGGATCTCCTGATGTGGTCGTGGTTTGGGTGCTGGAAAATTTCCGGACAGATCAGTACTCACGGATTCTTTGCAAGAAATCCCTTGGCTGGACAAATCAACAATACTCATTCTTTGAGTACCACCCTTGTAATTTACTTCCGCAATTGGTGGGTGAGGAGGATCCGGCAAAATACTCAACTGCTACTGATCTACAATCGTATTTTGAATTTGATAAGTGATTGTATTTTACCTTATTAATGGAAATTATTATGTGAAATTACATCGGCGTTAATTATTTTTGGTCGAGCTAAATTTTAGATATGATGGGAATTTAAGTTTTGCTTTTTCAGTTTGCCTAGTTTGCATGCACTTTCATCTGGCTGTATCTTTTGTCAGTTTGGATTTAATCGGGAGCTTTGCGACTTGTGAATCAGCTAAGTATACGAACAACAGAATCATAGAGTTACAAATCCTATCTTACAACGTTGGAGTAACCAACGTTTGTGGCGATTTTTTCAATATTGGTTTCCTTATATTAACTTATCTTCCATTCTATTTTAGTCCATACAATTAGCCTGAAAAATCCTCTTACTATGTATATTGGGCTAAATTTTGTACAGGCCCTATTCATGAATGTTATGAATTTCTGGCTGCACATTACGGTCTGTGAATTGGCTGTTCGTATAAATCGAGGAACTGCAAGGATTCTTAAGCTCTTTAATGATATACCTGATATGAGTACGGACTTGGAGCGTAGTGTAAGAAAACCCAAATTAATTGGAACTTGATATTTAATCAAAAATTAATTTAATTTTAGATTGCAGACTTTGCGTTATTTTCCAGTCATCAACGTCTGAAATTTAATCATTTTCGTATGTTTGAAGTCGACTATGCAATGGGATTCCGCATGACTATTACTTCCGCATTGTATTTAGTTTACTTAGTCCAGTTCGATTATATGAATTTGTAAAAGGAATACGACACATCGTAAAAAAAAAGAGCTTTTCAAGCGGAACAAGTAGCTTGATACAAATTGGATACTTTTTGCCGCAAATTCAATAAAAATGAATAACTAAGGACCTAAGAAGGTCTGAAAATATTTCTTTGAAATTATCAGCATATAAACTTAAGAAGGTCATGTGTCAATTGGAAAATCGAAAAAGAGCTTACAGGAAATCTAATTTCATATGTTCTTTCCAGTAGTGTAACAGTTTCGATAGTTTGTTAAAGACCCCAGGTATATTTGTCTGCAATTTTTAAAAACCCTAATCGGCAATGGATTATTAAGTTTTTATACAAGTCTCGAATTATTTTGCCTTTGTTATTGAAAATTTACTTGCTACTTAAATTATAACATTTCATTAATGCTTATTTTAAATTGTAGTTTTCATACTGAAATATAAATATCGCACTAAATAAACGGATATTACTTCAGTTGCATTGGGATTTAGGTAAGTGCAATATTTTTTTAGTCCCCGTACATAAAAAGAAGTAGAGGGGTCTATTAACTTTGTCACAAAAAAATGTGCGTTACAGGCGTGGCAGACCCCATAAAGTGTATATATTCTTGATCTGCATCAACAGCCGAGTTGATATAGCCATGTCCGTCTGTCCGTCTGTATTGAAGCCTACATCTCAGAGACTATAAGAGCGAGAGACTCCAAACTTGGTATGCAGGTTCGTCTATAATGCACTCAGATCGAGTTTTAGATTTTGGCCACACCCTCATAAACGCCCACAAATTAGAAAAATCTTAATTATAGGGACAATTTTAAAGATAGATATTCCTAAGTAAGACCAAGCTAATTTATTCTCCATATTCCGGCACGGACTAACTTTTTTTGTTTTTAATATTTTAGTTAGTGAAATTTATCAGGCCTGTTCCGGATGTCACTTTTTACTTTTAAGCATTTACTGACATGCATTTATTCACTTTGAATTTAGACTAAGTGTTTGAAAATGTTCGTTATTCGCTTTATCGGACTAAAGTTCATCAACCCAAAGTGATACTAATCCGCTAAATATAGTCGAAATGGTATTAGAGCAGCTTAAAGAAATTCAATTCCGACAAATCTTATCGAAAGTGAAATTCGGAACAGGCGGGTATTTGTTTAATTCAAATTATTTTTTTGACAGAAATCTTAACTGCAAAATAAATAATTGCTGTGGTCTTAACATATTTATATTTTGACAACTTCTTACAGTGGGCTTCGGGGCTTAAGGTGATAAGTTTCAATTTTTGAAAGACCAAATTTTTTAAAAATTGTTTATTATAAGCAGACTTTATAGAACCATTTCCTATGCACAATTGATAGGACCGTGCCGATCCCAGCTCTAATGCTTAAATTAAATTCATTTTGTGCATTTAAATTTGATGTGTTTTAATAAGTCATTTATTATATCATTAATGTAAATATCAATATATAAATTGTATTAAATATTTGTAGCAATTTTTTTTTTTAGTTTAAGGTTTGCTTATCGATAATAAGCACGGGGTCTCCGACAGTCGAGTATGCTTGACTGCAGCACCGCCCACCAGTTATATCTGAAAATGTAATCCAGTGCTATTGCATTATTTGTTCTGTACCTGGTTATTATTTATTGCACTTTTTACTTTCAAATTGAAAATTACTTTCAAGCGAATTGAATCATTTAGTGACAATGTGTCGAACTCATCGCAGTTTGCACCGGAAATTCGCTCAGTTCAACTTGTGGGCGACACTCTACAGCTCCTGGGTCCTTGGTCTTTTTCCGTTCATCTACGTTTCAAGGACAAGAAAAATCCAACGTTCCAGATGGTTAGTTGGATACGGAATCATCCTGAATGTGGCCTTGGTTTGGATCTTCTTCAAAAACTTTGCGGCAACAGAGGCGGAAGCCGTAAAGGAGATCTATATACGAAATCCTTTGGCTGAACAAATCAACGATATACAAAATATTCTTCTTTTGAGCACCTTATTTGTTACGTATTTTCGCAATTGGTGGGTGAGTGAGGAACTCGGCAAAATACTCAACACGCTACTCCATCTACACCATCGTCATTTCATCGAATTTGATACAAGTGATTGTAAAGATTTCGATAACTTTATCATTTACAAGGGATTAATCATTATGCTGGAACTTATCTCAATAATCATCTTGGAAATTACGAGCGCACCAAACTTTAGTTTTGAAATGTTTTTAAGCTTATTTAGTCTTCAATTAGTGCAGCTGGGAGTTCTTCTCGTTAGCATGCACTTTCATCTGTCCGTCATGTTCATCTATCGATCGCTTTGGATTATAAATCGGGAACTTCTGCGAATTGTCAATCTAAGTGTACATCGATTAACAGAATCAACTAGAGTTCACGAGCTTCAACACATTTACAAATGTCTCTTGGGACTTAACCTACGAATTGTGGCCATTTATGATTATCAAATTACACTTCTCATGATGTCCTTACTTACAATGAACATTATCTTTCCATTCTTCGCATTGGTCTACATAATAAGCCTAAAGAATCCTGTTACAATTCATGTTGTGCTTAACTTCCTGCAGGCCATGTGTATAAATTTTTTGGATTTTTGGCTGCACTTTGCCGTCTGTGAGTTGGCCATGCGAGCAAATCAAGAAACCTCAAGGATTATGAAGCTATTTAATGATATACGCGATATGAGTACGGAACTGGAACGTTGTGTAAGAGAATCTCAATTTCATTGAGGTTTAAGTTTTTTAATTTTCCATCTCAGATTACAGACTTTGCATTATTCTCCAGTCACCAACGTCTAAGGTTTAATCATTTTGGCATGTTTGATGTCCACTATGCAATGGGATTTCGCATGATTATTGCATGTGCTTTGTATTTAGTTTGCTTGGTTCAGTTTGATTATATGAATTTGTAATAATTGTTAATTGAGTAAATAATTGCTATTGATGAAAATTTCAACTAAAAAATCAAGTATAAGAACAAAAATCAATATGTGTATAAATTTATAAACAATTTGTAAAACAGCCAATAAACTTATGATTGAGACTTTGATGACCAATAATGAGTAAAATTTATTTTGCATTCGTCAGTCTTTGAGTAATAGTTAATACTGATATTAATTTTTTCAGTTTCTGAGTAATTGCTGTTCATTTCGGCTATAATATTTTTTTTTTTTTAATTCTTGTGCCCATTGAAAATACCCAGTACTACTGCCCCGCACTTACTTTGGAAGAACAAATATTGCTTAAAATAAAATAATATACACTAGACGGCATATTTATTTTGGCATCGATGGAAAGGTCATTTCCATTTCTTTTGAATGACTTAAAACTTTCCTTAATACATTACGTACACATTTTTATACCCGTTACTTATAAAAATAAGTAAAAGGGGATATTTTATTCGTTGCAATGTATGAACAGGGAGAAGGAAGCATCTCCGACACTATAAAGTATATATATTCTTGATCAGCATCAACAGGCGAGTCGATATAGCCATGTACGTCTGTCCGACTGTCCGTCTGTCCGTCTGTGTGAGCGCCTAGATCTCGGAGACTATAAGAGCTAGAGCATCCAAATTTGGCACACAGACTTCTACAGACCCCACGCAGGTCAAGTTTGTTTCAAATTTTTGCCACGCCCCTTTTCGCCTCTGTAAATCGCCCCTTGTTAATTTTTGTAAAGGTCTATTTTGAAACTTTTTTCGTCGATTTTAAAAAAAAATTTTTTTAATGCAAAAAAATTCTTTAAACAATTCTAATAGTGATTGCAAGCATTTTTTTTTTTCAAAAATCTCTTCGAAAGTATTTTTTATAATTTTTTGAAAACTGCAAATAAGTTGAATGAAGCGTTAGAGTAAGCGAGACAGAAATGCATATGTGAATTTTCTAGATCTCTTAAAAGTAAACAAAAATAACCAAGAAATAAAGTCTATGGTTGAGCTTCTGACAATAGGATACCCGTTACTTATTTAAAAAAATTTAAAATATTTCTTATTGCATGCCTTTAGGCACTTGCATTGCTGAAAAACTCAAAACAGCCATTACCACTATTCTTTTAGTTCGATCTTGTTGCTATTTAGTAGGATGATAGGGAATAATAGTAGTTAACGTTAATTAGTAAAAAAATCTTAAAATCTTGGAAAATGTGCGTATGGTGGCTTTTCGCGATTTACGAAGGCGGAAAGGAGCGTGGCTCTTATAATTTTGACTGAATATTCTGTTATTTGCCTAAATTATGTAATCTAATGTTATTGATTAATTCAGCTTTCTATGCTTATCGTTCATCTTACTCATTAGTTCCAGCACGAAAATTACTTTCAAACGAATTGAATCATTAAGTTACAATGTGTCGAACTCATCGCAGTTGGTACCGGAAATTCGCTCAGTTCAACTTGTGGGCGACACTCTACAGCTCCTGGGTCCTTGGACTATTTCCGTTCATCTACGTTTCAAGGACGAAGAAAATCCAACGCTCCAGATGGTTAGTTGGATACGGAATAATTTTGAATGTGGTCGTGGTTTGGGTCTTATTCAAAAACTTTGCGGCAACAGAGACAGAAGCCGTACAGGAGATCTTTATACGAAATCCTTTGGCTAAACAAATCAGCGAAATACAAAATATTCTTCTTCTGAGTACCTTATTTGTTACATATTTTCGCAATTGGTGGGTGAGTGAGGAACTCGGCAAAATACTCAACATGCTACTCGATCTTCACCATCGTCATTTTATCGAATTTGATACAAGTGATTGTAAAGATTTCGATAACTATATCATTTACAAGGGATTAATCATTATGCTGGAACTTATCTCACAGATCATTTTGGAAATTTCGAGCGCAGCAAGCTTTAGCTATGGAATGCTTTTGGGCGTATTTACTCTTTTATTTATGCAGCTGGGAGTTCTTCTAGTCAGCATGCACTTCCATTTGGCCGTCATGTTCATCTATCGATCACTTTGGATTATCAATCGGGAACTGCTGCGAATTGTCAATTATCTAAGTGTACATCGAGAAACTGAATCAACTGGAGTTCATGAGCTTCAATATTTTTACAAACGTCTCTTGGAAATTAACCTACGACTTGTGGCCATTTATGATTATCAAATTACACTTGTGATGATGTCCTTACTTACAGTCAATATTATCTCCCCATTCTTCTTTTTGGTCTATACAATAAGCCTAAAGAATCCCGTTACCATATATATTGTGCTTAACTTCCTGCAGGCCATTTCCATAAATATTTTGGATTTTTGGCTGCACTTTGCCGTCTGTGAGTTGGCCACGCGAACAAATCAAGGAACTGCAAGGATTCTTAAACTCTTTAATGATATACCTGTTATGGGTACGGACTTGGAGCGTAGAGTAAGCGAATCCAAATTTCATTGAAGTTGAAATACATGTTAAATTTTCCATCTCAGATTACAGACTTTGCGTTATTCTCCAGTCACCAGCGTCTAAGGTTTAATCATTTTGGCATGTTCGATGTCCACAACGCAATGGGATTTCGCATGATTATTTCTTGTGCTTTGTATTTAGTTTACTTAGTCCAGTTTGATTATATGAATTTGTAACAGGGTCTTACAATAATTGTTATTGATATAAATTACAACTATAAAAAAATCAATAATAAGAACAAATCCGACTTGTGTTTAATATTTATTAAATTGGTTCTAAAACAGCCAATAAACTTATATAAATTTAACGAGTAAAATTTATTATTAATAGGTAAGTCTTTCATTAATAATGAATACTGACTTTATTTTTTTCAGTTTCTGCGTTATCGCTGTTCATTTTGGTTGCAATACTTAATGCTGTATATTGTTTTATAACCTGAGCCAATTGTCTGTCCTTCCGTTTGTCAGTCTGGTTGAACGCAACGATCTGAGATCTAGAGACTTTAAGCTTGGTATATCTAGGTTCCTGGATACCGGTTTACTGTATCATAAAGCTACCATAGGAACGATCAGTCGAAAATCAAGTTTAAGTATCAAACACTTTTTTAATCTTTGAGAAGATCAGTTAATGACCTGGGTATAGTTCTAGATCATAGACTGAAATTTGATAAGCATATTGCTATAGCTGTCAATAAAGCAATGGGAGTCCGGGTTTATTAAGCGATGGTCCAAGGAATTTGAGCCTTTCACTAAACTTTACACGCGGCGCCAATCTTGAATATGGATCATGGGGGTCCCCAATAGACCCACGGCAGGAAGAGCGGTTCAAAAACAATTTTTATTTGCTCGGGGGTTTTTTTTTTTTTTTTTTTTTTTTTTTTTTTTTTTTAGAAATCTCACCCAATCTGACAGAATATTCATTTGGAGTGATCTGTCCTAATTTGTATGAAATTTATTTTAAATTCAAGCGAAATCGATTTGTGGTAATTTTAAATAAATTGTTTTACAATACTCGTAACATTTGTCTCTTGATGTGGTTTTTAAGCCGTCAACCTAATTTAAATTCAACTAACCATTGCCAGGAGTCATTTAGTACTTTTTTATAGCGACTTTTACAAATATCCCATTAATAAACTGATAAAAAATAAATAAATTAAGTCTTTTAAAATGAAAATTTTATAATTAATAATCTCTACAAAGTATTTGTAACTCTTATGTTTTTGTCTGAATATTCTGTTGTTTGCCTGAATAAAGTATTCATGTGTTATTGATTAATTGTTTTATCGTTCATCTCACTCATTAGTTCCAGCACGAAAATTACTTTCAAGCGAATTGAATCATTTAGTGACAATGTGTCGAACTCATCGCAGTTGGTACCGGAAATTCGCTCAGTTCAACTTGTGGGCGACACTCTACAGCTCCTGGGTCCTTGGTCTATTTCCGTTCATCTACGTTTCCAGGACGAGGAAAATCCAACGTTCCAGATGGTTGGTTGGATATGGAATAATTTTGAATATGGCCTTGGTTTGGGTCTTCTTCAAAAACCTTGCAGCAACAGAAGTAGTGGCCACACAGGAGATCTATATACGAAATCCTTTGGCTGAGCAGATCAACGACATACAAAATTATCTTCTCATGAGTACCTTATTTGTTACGTATTTTCGCAATTGGTGGGTGAGTGAGGAACTCGGCAAAATACTCAACACGCTACTCGATCTTCACCATCGACATTTTATCGAATTTGATACAATTGAATGTAAGGATTTCGATAACTATATAATTTACAAGGGATCATGCATTATGCTGGAACTTATCTCACAGATCATTTTGGAAATTCCAAACGCTTCAAGATTTGGTTATGAAATGCTTTTTGGCGTATTTAGTCTTTTATTTATGCAGCTGGGAGTTCTTCTAGTCAGTATGCACTTTTATTTGGCTGTCATGTTCATCTATAGATCACTTTGGATTATCAATCGGGAACTTCTGCGAATTGTCAATCTAAGTGTACATCGATTAACAGAATCAACTAGAGTTCACGAGCTTCAACACATTTACAAATGTCTCTTGGGACTTAACCTACGAATTGTGGCCATTTATGATTATCAAATTACACTTCTCATGATGTCCTTACTTACAATGAACATTATCTTTCCATTCTTCGCATTGGTCTACATGATAAGCCTAAAGAATCCTGTTACAATTTATGTTGTGCTTAATTTCCTGCAGGCCATGTTTATAAATTTAATGGACTTTTGGTTGCACTTTGCCGTCTGTGAGTTGGCCATGCGAACAAATCAAGGAACTTCAAGGATTCTGAAGCTATTTAATGGTATACCCGATATGAGCACGGAACTGGAACGTTGTGTAAGAGAATCTCAATTTCATTGAGGCTTAAGATTTTAAATTTTAAATTTCAGATTACAGACTTTGCGTTATTCTCCTGTCACCAACGTCTAAAGTTTAATCATTTTGGCATGTTTGATGTCGACAATGCAATGGGATTTCGCATGATTATCACTAGTTCATTGTATTTGGTTTATTTAGTTCAGTTCGATTATATGAATTTGTAACAGGGACTGACTTAATTGTTATTAATACAAATTTTAACTTAAAAAATGTGCTAAAAGAACAAATCCAATTTGTTTTTAAAATTAATAAAAAATTTTATTAATCAGTCAATAAACTTATATTTGAGACCTTAAAAAACAATAATAATTAAATTTGATTTTTAAAACGTCATTCTTTGAATAATAATTAATACTGATTTTAATTTTTTTCAGTTTTTGAGTTATTGCGGTTCATTGCAGTCATAATATTTTTGTTTTTTTATACTTTTTTCTTATTATCTGTCTGTCTGTCTGATTGAACGCAATGATCTCAGAAGCTATGACACCTGGAGACATGGTTTGTATATTATTGGGTACCGAGCGCAGATCAAGCTTTTTTTTAAGCTTTGATCGGACCACTATACCATATAGTTGCCATAGGAACGATCAGTCGAAAATAAAGTTTTAGTTCGAAAATCGTTTTTTGATTTTTCAGAAATCTCAACCAATCAGACGAAATATGAATTTTGGGTGATCCTATATGTATATCTGACACCTTGTCTATTTAAAACTTTTGTTACTAGATATAATACTCGTAGCATTTGTCTCTTGTTGCAATTTTGAAGCCGTCAATCCTAATTTAGATACAACTAACCATAGCCTGGAGTAATTTAGTACTTTATTTTATAGCGAAATTTTCAAATATCCCACAAATAAAAAGATAAAATAAAAACTAAATGAATTAAGCTATTTAAAATGAGTATTACTCAATTAATTCTCACGACAATGTATTTGTAACTCTTATTTTTTTGTCTATATATTCTGAATATTCTGTTGTTTGCCTGAATGAGTTATTGATTAAATTTTTTATCGTTCATCTCACTCATTAGTTCCAGCAAGAAAATTACTTTCAAGCCAATTGAATCATTTAGTGACAATGTGTCAAACTCATCGCAGTTGGTACCGGAAATTCGCTAAGTTCAACTTGTGGGCGACACTCTACAGCTCCTGGGTCCTTGGTCTTTTTCCTTTTATCTACGTTTCAAGGACGAGGAAAATCGAACGTTCCAGGTGGTTAGTCGGATACGGAATCATTTTGAATGTGATCATGGTTTGGGTCGCATTAAAAAACTTACCGGCGACAGAATTAGCTTTCACCCAAGCGATCTTTATACGAAATCCCTTGGCTCAACAAATCAGCTTAATCAGTACTTTACTTGTCCTGGTTACTATTTTTGCGATTTACTTTCGCAACTGGTGGATGAGTGAGGAGCTCGGAAAAATACTCAACACGCTACTCGATCTACACCATCGTCATTTTATCGAAGTTGATTCAAGTGATTGTAAGGACTTTGATAATTATATAATTTACAAGGGATCATGCATTATGCTAGAAATTGTTTCGACGATCAGCTTGGAAATTTCACTGGCTCCGAGCTACAGTTTTGGAATGCTTTTGGGATTTTTAAGTCTCCTATTTATGCAGCTAGGAGTTCTCCTAGTTTTCATGCACTTTCATCTGGCTGTCATCTTCATCTATCGATTAGTTTGGATTATTAATCGGAAACTTTGGCGACTTGTGAATCAACTGAAAATATTTCGAGCAACACAATCAAATAGAGTCAACGAGCTTCATTATCTTTATAAACTTCTTTTGGATCTCAACCAACGACTTGTTTCTATTTATGATTATCAAATAACATTTCTCATGATGTCCCTACTCACAGTCAACATTATTCCCCCATTCTGTATAATAGTCTATACAATTAGCCTGAAAAATCCTGTTACCATATATATAGGGCTTAACTTTCTGCAATCTATATCGATTAATATAATGGATTTTTGGTTGCACATTTCTATCTGTGATTTGGCCGTGCTTACAAATAAAGAAACTGCAATGATTCTTAGGCACTTTAATGATTTACCCGATCTGGGCAAGGATCTGGAACGAAGTGTAAGAAAATCAGATTTTAGTTATGGATGCAATTCTAATCATATAACCTCTTTCAGATAACAGACTTTGCATTATTCTCCAGTCGTCAACGCTTAAGATTTAATCATTTTGGAATGTTTGATGTTGACAACGCAATGGGATTTCGCATGATTATAACTAGTATATTGTATTTAGTTTATTTAGTCCAGTTCGATTTTATGAATTTGTAAAAAGAGTACGATCGATTTTTAATAATATGTATTTAGTTAACAGACGAAATAAGTCTCAACCCGTAGATTGACTGAAAAAAGAGATTATTTTCAAAACAAACAAAATTAGTCAGTTGCATAGCAGAGAATTTACATGAAATGTCAAGCACTACAGAAAATGCAAGTCTTCACAGTAACATATAAATTGTTGGTTATTTTTCCTCTAATCCGTTTCCCTAGAATGATGTTCTGTCATTTTTAAGGAACCTTACCAGACAACTAACAGTTTTGTTTTTAAAGAGTTTAGCTCTAAAGACTTTGCTTTTGACAATAAACTTTAAATAATTACTATCTCTTTTGGTTAAAATATATTTGGATTTTAATTATTGTTATTAGATATAATTTATGTATCATCATGAATAAAGTTTATTTATAAATTATTTATTTAATTCTCTTAACAAAGTCTTTGTAACCTTGAATATTATTTTATTTGTTAGAGTTATAGTCAAGTGTTATTGATTACTACAGTGTATGCGATTACTACACGCTTTCCATGCTAATCGTTTATCTGGCTCATTAGCTCCATAATGAAAATTTCTTTCAAGCGAATTCAACCATTAAGTTACAATGTGTCGAACTCATCGCAGTTGGTACCGGAAATTCGCTAAGTTCAACTTGTGGACGACACTCTACAGCTCCTGGGTGCTTGGTCTTTTTCCGTTCATCTACTTTTCAAGTACTCGGAAAATCGACCGTTCCAGGTGGTTAGTTGGATATGGAATCATCTTGAATGTGATCATGGTTTGGATCGTATTTCATAACTTTGCGGCAACAGAATCAGCCGGAAAAGAGAAGATCTTCAAACGTAATCCATTAGCTCATCAAATCAATCAATTACACAATATTCTCCTTTTGAGTACAGTCGTCATTGCGTATTTTCGCAATTGGTCAGTGAGTAAAGAACTCGGAAAAATACTCAACATGCTACTCAATCTACACCATCGTCATTTTATCGAAGTTGATTCAAGTGATTGTAAAGATTTCGATAACTATGTCAATTATAAGGGATCAATCATTATTCTGGAACTTATCTCAATGATCATCACGGCAATTTGGTTTACACCCAGCTACAGCTATAAGATGCTCCTGGGCGTATTTAGTGTCCTGTCTGCGCAACTGGGAGTTCTTCTAGTCAGCATGCACTTTCATCTGGTCGTCTTGCTTATTTATCGATCGCATTGGATTATAAATCGGGAACTTCTGCGACTTGTGAATCAGCTGAACATATTTCGAGCAACAGAATCAACGAGAGTTCAAGAGCTTCATTATCTTTACAAACGCCTTTTGGAACTTAACCTACGACTTGTTGCCATTTATGATTATCAAATTACACTTCTCATGATGTGCTTACTCTCAGCTAACATTATCTCGCCATTCTTTATAATCATTTATGCAATCAGTCTAAGGAGTCCCGTTACCATATATTTAGGGCTTAACTTTCTGCTGGCAATATCAATAAATTTGATTGACTTTTGGCTGCACATTGCCGTCTGTGAGTTGGCGGTGCGTACAAATAAGGAGACTGCAAGGATTCTTAAACTGTTTAATGATATACCTGATATGACTTCGGACTTGGAACGTAATGTAAGAGAATCCGAATTTCATTGAACTTTAAATAATTTTAATTTTAATTCAATTTTTTTATTTTTTCAGATAACAGACTTTGCGTTATTCTCCAGTCACCAACGTTTAAGATTTAATCATTTTGGCATGTTTGATGTAGACAACGCAATAGGATTTCGCATGATTATAACTAGTATATTGTATTTAGTTTATTTAGTCCAGTTCGATTTTATGAATTTGTGATAAGAAAACTACACCTTGTTAAGTCTTTTACTTTTCCAACGAATTTTTCTTAATGGTTTACAGAGTTTAAGGATCAAGTGAGATTTAACACGTTGCCTAACTCCAATTAGAGAGCGTTTTTGCAACAACAATAGAAGACCATCTCAGATGCACAATTTGTCAAACTGGTTGAGGTATCTCAATTAAATTGTAAACAATATTTAAAAAAAAAAAAAATTAAAAAAAAAATTTAATTTTTTTTTTATTTATTTATTCTTTAAAAATAAAACATAAAAACCCCAATATTCTCTAAAAAAAAATTATTTTTAAGTTACCTTAAAATTTATTTATTATTCACAAATCTTGACTTTAATAGTCCATAAGTAAGCATCTAGAAGGCGTTTGTATTTTCCAAACATTGATTTCATATTATATACCGTTTAAATTATTCGATTTTCTCATATGGTTCAAAAGGTATGATTTTTGCATCAAGAAACTCATATGTTCACGCCACACCGACGGCTTTTTAACAATAGAAAAAGAGTTCGTTTGCAGTCAGCATTATTAAAAGGAGGTAGACTTGAGCTAGGCAAAAGAAACTCAAATGAATTAAGCAAATTAAATACGGGTCTTTAACAAAGCCTATCTAACTATTATGTTTTTATCTACTATGTTTCCTCTTCGCTCATTTAATTCTTATCGGGAATCGCACTCATTAGTTCCAGAATGTATGTGCCTTTCAAGCAAATTCAACCATTAAGTTACAATGTGTCGAACTCATCGCAGTTGGTACCGGAAATTCGCTAAGTTCAACTTATGGGCGACACTCTACAGCTCCTGGGTCCTTGGCCTGTTTCCGTTCATCTATGTTTCAAGGACGAAAAAAATCCAACGCTTCCGGTGGTTAGCTGGATACGGAATCATCTTGAATGTGACTATCGTTTGGGTCGCATGGAAAAACTTTGCGGGCCCAGAGGCAGGAGTCGAGCAGCAGATTTTTAAGCGTAATCCTTTGGCTGAACAAATCAACGAAATACAAAATATTCTTATTTTGAGCACCTTATTTGTTACGTATTTTCGCAATTGGTGGGTGAGTGAGGAACTCGGCAAAATACTCAACATGCTTCTCGATCTTCACCATCGTCATTTTATCGAATTTGATACAAGTAAATGTAAGGATTTTGATAACTATGTCATTTACAAGGGATTAATCATCATGCTGGAACTTCTCTCAATGATCTTTCTGGAAATACCAAATGCACCAAGCTTTAGTTATGGAACGCTTTTGGGCGTATTTAGTCTTCTATTCATGCAGCTGGGAGTGCTTCTGGTCAGCATGCACTTTCATCTGGCTGTATTGTTTATCTATCGATCGATGTGGATTATAAATCGGGAACTTTTGAGAATTGTCAATTATCTAATTGTTTGTCCAACAATAGAATCAACTAGAGTTATCAAGCTTCATTATCTTTACAAACGCCTTTTGGAACTTAACCTTCGACTCGTTGCTATTTATGATTATCAAATTACACTAATTACGACGACTTTACTCACACTCAACATTATCTCTCCGTTCTCTATATGGTCTATACAATAAGCTTAAAGAATCCAATTACCATATATATCGGACTTAACTTCCTGCAGGCCATGTCCATTAATATGATGGATATTTGGCTACACTTTCAGTCTGTGAGTTGGCCATGCGAACAAATCAAGGAACTGCAAGGATACTTAAACTCTTTAATGATATACCTGATATGAGTACGGACTTGGAGCGTAGTGTAAGAGAATCCGCATTTAGTTGAAGTTGAAATACATGTTAAATTTCCCATTTTTACAATAACAGACTTTGCGTTATTCTCCAGCCATCAACGTTTAAGATTTAATCATTTTGGCATGTTTGATGTAAACAACGCAATGGGATTTCGCATGATTATTTCTTGTGCTTTATATTTAGTTTACTTAGTCCAGTTCGATTACATGAATTTGTAATAGAGTACGATCGATTTTTAATAATATTTGTTTAAAGACGAAATGTGACTAAACACGTAGATGAAATAAGAGATTATTTTCATGCTCAAAAAATTTGTCAGTTGCAAAGCAGAGAGTTTACATCATTTTACATACATTTACAAAGTCAAGCAGTACAAAAAGTGAAGTCTTCACAGTGTGATATAAATTGTTGGTTATTTCTCTGTGTAGATAGTTTCCCAGGAAAGCGCTAAGGAACTGTCAACTGTCAATTGACAGTTTAGTATTTAAAGAGCATAGTTCTAAAGAGTTTACTTATGTTAATAAATTTAAAAAACAATTATATTCATTGTGGTTATAATATTTTGGGTTTCTAAGTTTGGTTATTAGATATAATTTTCCAAACACTTATAAAAACATCCTCAAAATAATTAATAAAGCCTTTCAAAATATTATTTAATTAATTCTCTTAACAAAGTCTTTGTAACCCGGAATATTCTGTTATTTGTTGAATTATAGTTAAGTGTTATTTATTAATTAACTCTCTCCATGCTTATCGTTTATCTGACTATAAGTTCTAGAAAGAAAATTACTTCAAGCCAATTGAATATTTAGTGACAATGTGTCGAACTCATCGCAGTTGGTACGGAAATTGTAAGTTCAACCTGTGGGCGACACTCTACAGCTCCTGGGTCCTTGGTCTTTTTCCGTTCATCTACGTTTCAAGGACGAGGAAAATCGAACGATCCAGATGGTTGGTTGGATATGGAATCATTTTGAATGTGGCCTTGGTTTGGGTCTTATTGCAGAATATGCGGCAGCAGAATCAGCCGGCATAGAGAAGATGTTAATACGTAATCCATTGGCTCATCAAATCAGTCATTTACATTACACTTCCTTTTGAGTACAGTCGTCATTGCGTATTCTCGCAATTGGTGGGTGAGTAAGGAACTCGGAAAATACTCAACATGCTACTGATTACACCATATTTTATTTCGAGTTTGATTCAAGTGATTGTAAAGATTTCGATAACTATGTCAATTATAAGGGATAATCATTATTCTGGAACTTATCTCAATGATCATCACGGCAATTTGGTTTACACCCAGCTACAGCTATAAGATGCTCCTGGGCGTATTTAGTGTCCTGTCTGCGCAACTGGGAGTTCTTCTAGTCAGCATGCACTTTCATCTGGTCGTCTTGCTTATTTATCGATCGCATTGGATTATAAATCGGGAACTTCTGCGACTTGTGAATCAGCTGAACATATTTCGAGCAACAGAATCAACGAGAGTTCAAGAGCTTCATTATCTTTACAAACGCCTTTTGGAACTTAACCTACGACTTGTTGCCATTTATGATTATCAAATTACACTTCTCATGATGTGCTTACTCTCAGCTAACATTATCTCGCCATTCTTTATAATCATTTATGCAATCAGTTAAGGAGTCCCGTTACCATATATTTAGGGCTTAACTTTCTGCTGGCAATTAATAAATTTGATTGACTTTTGGCGCACATGCCGTCTGTGAGTTGGCGGTGCGTACAAATAAGGAGACTGCAAGGATTCTTAAACTGTTTAATGATATACCTGATATGACTTCGGACTTGGAACGTAATGTAAGAGAATCCGAATTTCATTGAACTTTAAATAATTTTAATTTTAATTCAATTTTTTTATTTTTTCAGATAACAGACTTTGCGTTATTCTCCAGTCACCAACGTTTAAGATTTAATCATTTTGGCATGTTTGATGTAGACAACGCAATAGGATTTCGCATGATTATAACTAGTATATTGTATTTAGTTTATTTAGTCCAGTTCGATTTTATGAATTTGTGATAAGAAAACTACACCTTGTTAAGTCTTTTACTTTTCCAACGAATTTTTCTTAATGGTTTACAGAGTTTAAGGATCAAGTGAGATTTAACACGTTGCCTAACTCCAATTAGAGAGCGTTTTTGCAACAACAATAGAAGACCATCTCAGATGCACAATTTGTCAAACTGGTTGAGGTATCTCAATTAAATTGTAAACAATATTTAAAAAAAAAAAAAATTTAAAAAAAAATTTAATTTTTTTTTTATTTATTTATTCTTTAAAAATAAAACATAAAAACCCCAATATTCTCTAAAAAAAAATTATTTTTAAGTTACCTTAAAATTTATTTATTATTCACAAATCTTGACTTTAATAGTCCATAAGTAAGCATCTAGAAGGCGTTTGTATTTTCCAAACATTGATTTCATATTATATACCGTTTAAATTATACGATTATCTCATATGGTTCAAAAGGTATGATTTTTGCATCAAGAAACTCATATGTTCACGCCACATCGACGGCTTTTAAACAAATAGTTTGCAGTCAGCATTATTAAAAGGAGGTAGACTTGAACTAGGCAAAAGAAACTCAAATGAATTAAGCAAATTAAATACGAGTCTTTAACAAAGCCTATCTAACTATTATGCTTTTATCTACTATGCTTCCTCTTCGCTCATTTAATTCTTATCGGGAATCGCACTCATTAGTTCCAGAATGTATGTGCCTTTCAAGCAAATTCAACCATTAAGTTACAATGTGTCGAACTCATCGCAGTTGGTACCGGAAATTCGCTAAGTTCAACTTATGGGCGACACTCTACAGCTCCTGGGTCCTTGGCCTGTTTCCGTTCATCTATGTTTCAAGGACGAAAAAAATCCAACGCTTCCGGTGGTTAGCTGGATACGGAATCATCTTGAATGTGACTATCGTTTGGGTCGCATGGAAAAACTTTGCGGGCCCAGAGGCAGGAGTCGAGCAGCAGATTTTTAAGCGTAATCCTTTGGCTGAACAAATCAACGAAATACAAAATATTCTTATTTTGAGCACCTTATTTGTTACGTATTTTCGCAATTGGTGGGTGAGTGAGGAACTCGGCAAAATACTCAACATGCTTCTCGATCTTCACCATCGTCATTTTATCGAATTTGATACAAGTAAATGTAAGGATTTTGATAACTATGTCATTTACAAGGGATTAATCATCATGCTGGAACTTCTCTCAATGATCTTTCTGGAAATACCAAATGCACCAAGCTTTAGTTATGGAACGCTTTTGGGCGTATTTAGTCTTCTATTCATGCAGCTGGGAGTGCTTCTGGTCAGCATGCACTTTCATCTGGCTGTATTGTTTATCTATCGATCGATGTGGATTATAAATCGGGAACTTTTGAGAATTGTCAATTATCTAATTGTTTGTCCAACAATAGAATCAACTAGAGTTATCAAGCTTCATTATCTTTACAAACGCCTTTTGGAACTTAACCTTCGACTCGTTGCTATTTATGATTATCAAATTACACTAATTACGACGACTTTACTCACACTCAACATTATCTCTCCGTTCTCTATATTGGTCTATACAATAAGCTTAAAGAATCCAATTACCATATATATCGGACTTAACTTCCTGCAGGCCATGTCCATTAATATGATGGATATTTGGCTACACTTTTCAGTCTGTGAGTTGGCCATGCGAACAAATCAAGGAACTGCAAGGATACTTAAACTCTTTAATGATATACCTGATATGAGTACGGACTTGGAGCGTAGTGTAAGAGAATCCGCATTTAGTTGAAGTTGAAATACATGTTAAATTTCCCATTTTTACAATAACAGACTTTGCGTTATTCTCCAGCCATCAACGTTTAAGATTTAATCATTTTGGCATGTTTGATGTAAACAACGCAATGGGATTTCGCATGATTATTTCTTGTGCTTTATATTTAGTTTACTTAGTCCAGTTCGATTACATGAATTTGTAATAGAGTACGATCGATTTTTAATAATATTTTGTTTAAAGACGAAATGTGACTAAACACGTAGATGAAATAAGAGATTATTTTCATGCTCAAAAAATTTGTCAGTTGCAAAGCAGAGAGTTTACATCATTTTACATACATTTACAAAGTCAAGCAGTACAAAAAGTGCAAGTCTTCACAGTGTGATATAAATTGTTGGTTATTTCTCTGTGTAGATAGTTTCCCAGGAAAGCGCTAAGGAACTGTCAACTGTCAATTGACAGTTTAGTATTTAAAGAGCATAGTTCTAAAGAGTTTACTTATGTTAATAAATTTAAAAAACAATTATATTCATTGTGGTTATAATATTTTGGGTTTCTAAGTTTGGTTATTAGATATAATTTTCCAAACACTTATAAAAACATCCTCAAAATAATTAATAAAGCCTTTCAAAATATTATTTAATTAATTCTCTTAACAAAGTCTTTGTAACCCGGAATATTCTGTTATTTGTCTGAATTATAGTTAAGTGTTATTTATTAATTAACTCTCTCCATGCTTATCGTTTATCTGACTCATAAGTTCTAGAAAGAAAATTACTTTCAAGCCAATTGAATCATTTAGTGACAATGTGTCGAACTCATCGCAGTTGGTACCGGAAATTCGCTAAGTTCAACCTGTGGGCGACACTCTACAGCTCCTGGGTCCTTGGTCTTTTTCCGTTCATCTACGTTTCAAGGACGAGGAAAATCGAACGATCCAGATGGTTGGTTGGATATGGAATCATTTTGAATGTGGCCTTGGTTTGGGTCTTATTGCAGAACTATGCGGCAGCAGAATCAGCCGGCATAGAGAAGATGTTAATACGTAATCCATTGGCTCATCAAATCAGTCATTTACATTACACTCTCCTTTTGAGTACAGTCGTCATTGCGTATTCTCGCAATTGGTGGGTGAGTAAGGAACTCGGAAAAATACTCAACATGCTACTCGATCTACACCATCATTTTATTTTCGAGTTTGATTCAAGTGATTGTAAAGATTTCGATAACTATGTCAATTATAAGGGATCAATCATTATTCTGGAACTTATCTCAATGATCATCACGGCAATTTGGTTTACACCCAGCTACAGCTATAAGATGCTCCTGGGCGTATTTAGTGTCCTGTCTGCGCAACTGGGAGTTCTTCTAGTCAGCATGCACTTTCATCTGGTCGTCTTGCTTATTTATCGATCGCTTTGGATTATAAATCAGGAACTTCTGCGACTTGTGAATCAACTGAACATATTTCGAGCAAGAGAATCAACGAGAGTTCACGAGCTTCATTATCTTTACAAACGCCTTTTGGAACTTAACCTACGACTTGTTGCCATTTATGATTATCAAATTACACTTCTCATGATGTGCTTACTCTCAGCTAACATTATCTCGCCATTCTTTATAATCATTTATGCAATCAGTCTAAGGAGTCCCGTTACCATATATTTAGGACTTAACTTTCTGCTGGCAATATCAATAAATTTGATTGACTTTTGGCTGCACATTGCCGTCTGTGAGTTGGCGGTGCGTACAAATAAGGAGACTGCAAGGATTCTTAAACTGTTTAATGATATACCTGATATGACTTCGGACTTGGAACGTAATGTAAGAGAATCCGAAATTCATTGAACTTTAAATAATTATAATTATAGTTTAAATATTAATTCAATTTCCTTTTTCAGATAACAGACTTTGCGCTATTCTCCAGTCACCAACGTTTAAGATTTAATCATTTTGGAATGTTTGATGTAAACAACGCAATAGGATTTCGCATGATTATAACTAGTATATTATATTTAGTTTATTTGGTCCAATTCGATTTTATGAATTTGTAAAAAGAGTACGATCGATTTTTAGTAATATTTAGTTAAAGTCGAAATATGTCTAAGCCCATAGATTGGCTAATATAAGAGATTATTTTCATAAGAACAAAATTTGTCAGTTGCATAGCAGAGAATTTACTTGAAATGTCAAGCACTACAGAAAATGCAAGTCTTCACAGTAAGATATAAGTTGTTGGTTATTTTTCCTTTAATCCGTTTCCCTAGAATGATGTTCTGTCATTTTTAAGAAACCTAACCAGATAACTAACAGTTTTGTTTTAAAAGGATATAGCTCTAAAGACTTTGCTTTTGACAATAAACTTTTAATAATTACTATCTCTTTTGACTAAAATATATTTTGATTCTAATTATTGTTGTTGGATAAAATTTTTGTATCACTTATATAAATTGAGTCAGAAAAAATTAATTAATTCTATATATAAATTATTTATTTAACCATTTTATTTGTCAGAATTATAGTCAAGTGTTATTGATTACTACACGCTTTCCATTCTAATCGTTTATCTGACTCATTAGCTCCAGAATTAATATGCCTTTCAAGCGAATTCAACCATTAAGTTACAATGTGTCGAACTCATCGCAGTTGGTACCGGAAATTCGCTAAGTTCAACTTGTGGGCGACACTCTACAGCTCCTGGGTGCTTGGTCTTTTTCCTTTCATCTACGTTTCCAGGACGAGGCAAATCCAACGCTCCGGATGGTTAGTTGGATTTGGAATCATTTTGAATGCCGCCTTGGTTTGGGTCGTATTTCATAACTATACGGCAACAGACTCAGCCGTCAAAGAGAAGATCTTTAAACGTAATCCTTTGGCTCATCAAATCAATCAATTACACAATATTCTCCTTTTGAGTACGCTCTTAGTTGTGCATTTTCGCAATTGGTGGATGAGTGAGGAGCTCGGAAAAATACTCAACATGCTACTCGATCTTCACCATCGTCATTTTATCGAGTTTGATTCAAGTGATTGTAAAGACTTTGATAACTATATAATTTACAAGGGATCATGCATTGTGTTGGAAATTATGTCGACGATCATCTTGGAAATTATACTTGTTCCAAGATACAGTTTTAGGATGCTTGTGGGATTTCTAAGTCTCCTATTTGTGCGGCTAGGAGTTCTCCTTGTTTGCATGCACTTTCATCTGGCTATCATCTTCATCTATCGATCACTTTGGATTATAAATCGGGAACTTCAGCGACTTGTGAATCAACTGAACATATTTCGAGCAACAGAATCAACGAGAGTTCATGAGCTTCATTATCTTTACAAACGCCTTTTGGAACTTAACCTACGACTTGTGGCCATTTATGATTATCAATTTACGCTTCTCATGATGTCCTTACTCACAAACAGCATTATCTCGCCATTCTTTGTAATCATCTATGCGATCAGTCTAAGGAATCCCGTTACCATATATATCGGGGTTAACTTCCTGCTGTATATAGCCATGAAATTTTTTCATTTTTGGCTGCACGTTGCCTTCTGTGAGTTGGCCGTGCGTACAAATAAGGAAACTGCAAGGATTCTTAAACTGTTTAACGATATACCTGATATGAGCACGGACTTGGAGCGTAGTGTAAGAGAATCCGCATTTAGTTGAAGTAAACATTCTAATCGAATTCCCTCTTTCAGATTACAGACTTTGCATTATTCTCCAGCCATCAACGTTTAAGATTTAATCATTTTGGCATGTTTGATGTCGACAACGCAATGGGATTTCGTATGATTATTGCATGTGCCTTGCATTTAGTTTACTTAGTCCAGTTTGATTATATGAATTTGTAATACACATATGATATCAAATACATTTTCTCTCAACTTTTACCATACTTTTCCTCACATTCCTCGTGTATCTTAATGTTTGAATGGGTCTCAGCACGCATCTTGTGTGAACTTAGAGAACATTTGCCTCAAATTCATTGGCAGATAACTTGCAGACGATAAAGGAAGCTGGAGAAATTAAGGTAAAAGGAAAGCCAAGCACAATGAAACCAAGCAAATGTACGAGTTTCTGCTTTGTGTGTACTTAAACAATACTCTCCTCGGAAGCAGCAATTTTCATTCTCACTGTCAACAATTGATGGTGGCCAGAGACAGAGGGACAGAGAGGAAAAAGCGAAAGTACAAATGGCAGCAGTAGAAGAAAAGTCTGTTTTCATTGTTACGTTTTGTACGCATCCATGTTCCGCCTATTTCCATTTACCTGAATTGTAGAATTTCCCGCTTGCTTTCGTACCAAGGGGAAACAGGTACACAGCATTTATCCTGACAATAAAGCTGGCAATCCATCAGGTAAACAATTCAAATCATTCTTCGCACAATTCAATGAAGCTGCGGTGTAGGTTTTATACTGAGGGAAACAATTGGAAAGATTTAGCAAACTGGAATGATAACCACAGAGACTCTAATAGCATTCAGTTACCAGACTAAAATTAAAACTGGAAGTTGGAATGTATAATGTCCTTTAAAGGCTGAAAAAAATCTAAAAAATATTATTGAAAACGAAGGTCTGCAAAAGTTCTCTCAGAAGATATGAAGACAGAAATTAGCTACTAAAATTTAGTATAATGAACATATTTTTTTGCGAACTTGGATCAAATCGTTCAACAATGTTAGGATTCTAAAAATCAGTCAAAAAATTTGATTCACAAGTTGAATAAACAGTGACATTTCAAGGGAACTAAAATGCAACTTCAGCTCCTAATTCACTAATCTAGCACCTGGAGCCTAAGGTCCTCAATGCAACCGCATGCTCAGTCTGATAATTTCCGGGGCATGGAATGAAATTGCGCTAAGTTGAGCTGTCATCGCAGTCAACGCAGTCAACGCAGCCTTTTCCGAGTGGGAAAAGTGGGGGGCTCCCCAATTGTCATTCAACAACATAGGTAAATTTGTCCAGCGCACTAAATTTTAAGCGGAAGTGACACTCTAATTGAGAGCAACGAACCAACTGGGAAATGTTGTGGTAGCCAAGAGGAGAGGGAGGATGGAGAAAGGGAGGGGAAAAGGGAACGGGGAAAGGGGAAAGAGGGTTTCACGATACCAACACTAGCACTAAAAAAGTAAACTCGTTAATGGCTAAGTGCAAAACCATAAAACGGATGTTCAGAGTAAGCTCACAGCTCTCAGGGGAGAGTAGATTGGTTTGTTGGTTTTGGCCGTCAGCGTATTCCGGAGATGAAAAAATGATTTGAGGACAGTTACGGAAAAGGGGTTTGCAAATGCGGGTTCGTTTGCTTGTTTCGCTTTTTTTATGATAGCTCTAAGTAATTAATGGTCGTCAACTGTCGAGTTTTCTTTATTGTGTAAAATACACTTAATTAAAGTGCAGTTTTATTAGATGGCGATTAAAGTGGACATTGAGCATTGAAATAAGTTTCATTTGACTCTAATGTCATTTGTATGTAGAATACTTTAATAATTGCATGAACATTTTATAAATTAATATACGTATCTTTAGATAGAAATTAAAGCGCACATGGAAGTAATTTTAATTAAATATATGGTGAAATGTATTTAGTTTTACTTTAATGTAATTAGCATGCAGATTTTTTTAAAATTTAAAATATTTAGTATACGTGTCATTAGATGGTGCTTAAAGCGGACATTAAGGGTAGTCTGACGTGATCATTTATTTTATGTTTTAAAACAATTAAAAAGAAATGTAATGTAAATTTGATATAATTGATCAAACATATATATTAATTCTTGCTTGAACGTTCTCTATGTTCTCTATAAATTGGCAAGAGCCTGTACATAATGAAAATGCAAATTAAATTGCAAATACAGAAATGCAAATATATCAAGACTAATTGCCAGGCTTACAAAAATTGCATTCTTGTGTTTAAGTTGCAGATAAGCGCATAACCAAGACGTTAACTGTCTCTAGTATAGGCCATTAGGCTCTGGATCTACTCGTGTGCCTAGTCTGCAAATAAATTCAAGCAAACTCTTTCCGACACCCCCTCAGACATCCTTCCTACACACACTCGCACACACACACAGACACACAGAGGAAAAGCCATTAAAAAGGCTCGACTCGAATGTCGCCTACACTCACACTCATACTCGCACTCATACTCGTATATGTATGTTATTTGAGTACTTTATATTCAAAACTGTGTAATTTGTAAAAGTCGAGCACCAAAAGGGGAGCAAAGAGCAGACGACGAGGGGAGGGGGAGAAGGAGGGGAAAGAGGGGCGTTGGCAACAGCTGCGATTGTCACATTAACCTGATGTCGACTGAGGAAAATGTGGAAAATGTGGGATGACTTGGCAATGGCGGCTGGTTGCCTTTCATAAGCCGATGTCCTTGCCGATGTCCTCGGTCGGTTGTCGGTTTCGCCAGGTCGCGGTTAATTATGTTTTTTGTATGCCCCGACGCATACCAAAAGGCGCATTCCTCTATCCTCTTCCTCTCTTCCTCCCATCTGTATCTTTGTCGCCGTCTCCCTCTCGTCTCGTCTGGTCTCTTTTGGTCGTGCGTGATTATCGTCTCGGATTTAATGTGCACTTTGATGTGAAACATTGCTAATTTGGCTTTATGTTGTTGATGTTGGGAAATGGAAATGGTATTGTATTGCAGGTCGCGCATTGGGCCATGTTACACTGAGGCATATTTAAAGCCTTATTAATGCTTTGGCTGTGACATTGCTATGTGTTCTGGTTTCAATTATGATTTGGGCTAAAAGCGTGTAAGGCATACGCTAAAAATCAACATGAAAACATGTCGGTGTTTTCAATTTTTCTCTATCTTTTTAAGGAAAATATCAATTTAAATTCAAAAGGTAGTTAAAGTGCTGAAAGTTGAGTTTATTTCTCTTTCTCTTTTCTCTATCTTTTTAAGGAAAATATCAATTTAAATTCAAAAGGTAGTTGAAGTGCTGAAAGTTGAGCTTATTTCTCTTAATCAGATTAAAAAATATCCTCATATGGAGATTTGCATACGGAAAGTAAAACATCTACTGTCACCTCAAGCAGTTTTATTTATATTTTCGCCACTTTCTGCTTCTGTTTTTTTAACTTATACCTTTACTTATTATCAGCTTTTCCTTTTCATTTTCTTTAACACCTTTTGAACGCATGTTGTTGTTGCCTTTCCACACACCTTTCAGCTTGATCGAACTTGACACATCAAATAACACTTGTCGCTTGTCAGAGACATCTTGATATTGGCCTTTCCAAGTGATTCGTTGGCCTCTGTTTTCTGTTTTCTGTTTTCTGTTTTCCCATTTTACTTTTGCACATTTGGCTGATTTTTAAGCGTGTGCTTAACAATTTTTGACAACTTTTTCAAATTCCTAGGGCTCGAGTACTTAAGTTCTGTGTGTTCTTTGAAAAGTAATTTTGATTTTATTAGCTGTGTGCTGCACCTGATGGAAATCTTTTGGTATCCTCTGCTCCCTGCTCCCTGTTCCCTGTTCCCTAGACTTTTCGCAGCTTTCGCCAATTCAATTTGAGTCAACTGCGTGAAAAGTTTTCGAGCTCGGGACAAAGTTAACAGGCCAGCAGAGTAAACAAGTAAAAGTGTTTCCAATCGAGTCTTAAAATTGACTCAGATATACCCTATAATCGCAGCACAGACTTTCTTGCAGTTGCTCAGCTGAAATGGCCTAACATCTAATACTCCTTTTAAGACATTTCATTTGCATAGGGTACAGAAACATCTCAGAAATCTGTCGTTAACATTGTCGATATTTTGTTGTCAGGGCAAAAACATTTGGGCCAAATGCCAAGCAGTCAGCCATTCGTAAGGCGCCATCGATGCGAGGGGTCAACTATTTTGGTACATTTTCCAAGAAAGTGTAATTTCACAATGCCATTTCAACATTTTCGTTGGAAATGTTTTTGAGCCAAGACAAAGTAAATTAATTGCGAAGCCAGAAAATGTAGAAACAAATTTGGAAACACTACAATCAATGGATTTGGAGAGTTCATAGAAGTAAAAAAAGAAGTTGTAGTAATTGTAATGATAGTAGAAGTTATTTTATTGCTATAGTAGTAAAAGTAGTAGAAAAGTGTGATTATAATTTGTAGAATAATATTTAACTATACTACAATCAATGGATCTGGAGGTTCTTAAAAGTAAAAATATAAGTTGTGGTAATTGCAATGATAGTAAATAGAAGTTATTGTATTGTACTCGTAATAGTAATACTTATAAAAAGCTGTCAAAAAGTGTGATTAGAAGTCGTAGAATAATATTTGACTACCTTATAGTCAAGGGATGCGGAAAGTTCCTAGAATTTCCGGGACAATGTTTTTTCAATTCCTTTTCCGCAAATATTTGTGATACGAATTTTTTCAGTGAAATCAAATGTTTTAGGTATTTTCTTTAACTATTTGAATGATGAGTGTTTGCCATTTTCAGCGTATATTGTGTTAATTTAACAATAATATCCTGAATACATATTTTTAAAATATATGCTAAAATCTGTTATGAAGTGACAGAAGGAGAAAGTAGTAAAGTAGGTAGTAAGAGAAGTGTTAGAGAAGTAGGAGTAATAGAGCATAAATAGAAGTACAATGGAGTGAGTAGTAGAGTTGATCTAAAATAAAGAAAAGTAAAAAATGTAGTAGTAGTGAAAGCAAATGAAAAGCAAGAATAAATGATGTCAACCACTTTGTTAGAACTCAAGTACGCCTTTATTAATAAAATGCTGCTAAAACTCATTGGCCAAAACTAAGGTTCACTAGCAGAATCCTGTTTCTCCTTTCTGTTTTCACTCACAACCGTCTTGTCGTCTCCGTCTCCATCGTCGTCGACTTCGGTTTCAGACTGAGCTTCCCCATCAGACGCATCGCTGTCAATTAAGTAGCCAATAATATTGAACTCGGCATTAAGGCTCCGCTCCCACCGCTGGATGACATCGTCGGTGCAGACGCCCATGGAACCGCATGCAATATTCAGGACCTGATTGGCATTGCAGCCGGCCAGCAAGGAATAGATGCCAGGTTGCGAGAAGGTCTCTCTCGACGGGCTCAGGTCATAGATTCGGCCATTGAGGGCCGTGTAGACGGGTTTGTTGGCCTGCAATCCATCGAAGGCTGTCAACTGTTGCCGTGTTAGCCAGAGAACTTCAGGCTCTGGCGGCAATCCCGCTTCGTTACTCCTGCAGTCCGTGTCCAGCTGTGAGGCAAACTCCAATGCCAGGCGTCTCTCGTCGGCTTGATTTCTAATCAGCGCACAGATTTGGGTAATCTTGATTGTTGCAAAATAACCAACCACAAAAGAAATAACCACTTGGGCCATGGGACTTCTCAGCAAGGGGCGAAGAAACCTTGTGGCCGCAACAAAATTAGTATTCTCTTCTGTAATATGAATAGTAAAAGGAAATGAGATTAAAATTAGATATATGTTAAACTCACTTGCAAATAGTATTTGAGTTTGCAACAGGTTAAATAGCGACATCATTTCTCGCACTTTGGATTGTTACTACTGTTGAGTTACAACTTCTATTTTCAACTATTTTTTGTGACATACAAATAATTTTGTTAACTTTTTCGACTACATTTACTTAAATTTCATTTCAAAAAGAACTCAAGTTTATGTTTTCTAATAAATTGCAAAAAGAACAAACTCAAACATTTCGTATTCTTTTATTTATTTCCAAATTAAATCTTAATATTAATTATATTATTTTGGCCTTCCTATTTCAGAAATGAAAGATATAGTATTACGTCTGATATTATTTAATATCGGGTATATTTTAACTGTTCATTTTCATGTCTGTTGTCTTCCTGAATCGACAATAACTTTTATTTGTACCAAGAAACCTGAAAAGAAACCACAATGAATTAATCTTTTGGCATTTCAAGCCATTGAAATTTCTTTAATTAACTGAAATATTTAATAAGCCATATTGCGTAACAGGCATTCACATTTTTGGTCTCTTTTGTGTGTCGTTTGTCTGGCGACAGCCTTTATGTGATGTTTTGTGGGCTTATGAGCTTAGGCTTTGTGGGTTTTTTTTTCAGCTTTTGTGAGTGTCAGATGGATTTGCCGACATTTGCCAAAGAGAATTGCACAAAATAAGGCTAATAGGCGGCCGGAATAAGCCCCAAAAAATATAATACACAGAAAGTGAAAAGCAAAAGTTAATGTGAACAGCTGCTCCCGCTGTTTGCTTGCAGTTGAAAAGTTTATTAATAACAAGCACAAACATTAAAAAGGGTAATTTATATAAATACGCAATTTTATTTTATTTATTTCATTTTAATTAAATCGTAAGTAGATGCCGCACACCGAGTATAATTATATTTGAGCAGCACGCGAAATATGTTTTAATTTATTAAATTAAAATAATCCCGAACCAAACTTAGGCGACCAAAAAACACTGCGATCCTCGTCACACGCGTCGTATGCGTAATGTGTGTTTCTCTCTCATATGGGGATACGAAATCAACGTTATGCAAATTTAAATGTGAGCATAAGGCGGAAACGAGCTCGTTTGAATATTTTGTTGGCTCAGTTCTCTTTTTTCTCCCCTCGCTTCTCCTTCTCCGTCTCCTTCTCCTTCTACTGTCCATGCTGGGACTTCCCTGCAGCTATGTAAACATATTTGCATGTGCATGTGTCTCTCGAAACTCAAAATTACATTTGTTACACACACACACACACACACACGCTCACACATGTGGTGACAGCGAAAAAATATTTGTAATGAGCTTATTAAGTCATATTAAAGTCCAAGTACAACCAATTTAATAAAAGAGCAACAGTAAGCAAGCGTGTGTTGGTGTGTGTGTGTTACAGCCTGGCTTAAACAAGTGTACACATTTGGCATTAAAGTTAATAGCAAATGGCTGCCAGAATGTGCATAATATAAATGAGGCTGACAGATGGCTTAACAGCCGCCGAATTGTACAGGGAAAGTGAGACGAGGGCAATGAGTGGGGGATCCAAGGGGCTGCGGGGGTGTAAGCCAGCTGCACTTGTGCTGCCAACATGCGACTTAACAAGCTTACACTTGCGAGTCTTAGGCTCTGTTACCGGAAGCTCATTTATCTCAATTATAGTGTGGATTTAAGGTATAATTGCCACACTGTGCTTTAAGTGCATTTTAAAATAAGTCTGTGTTGTAAAAGGAATTGTACTCGTAGTTTTATTAAATTTATAATTAAATTAAATTCACACCTTCACAGCTACTAAAATTTAACAACTTTACAAAATAAACTACAACAAAACTTAATATTTAAATTAAAGTCAATTAATTAAATTTTAATTGTAGAGTTTACTAACGATTCAATATTTTTAAATTATATTTAAATATATGAGACTTGCGCCTTAATGTCAAACTTGTAGCGTTATTTAATTAGGTAAATATATAAAAAAATAAATGATAAAATTAAAATTATTTGTAAATATATTTCTGATGAAAATATATTAATTTAAATATTTCTGAGAAAATAAATGTTCTATACCTAAATGAATTTAGTGCAATTATGTATATTCTCAGTTTTTATTGAAAATTCTGCACTGAGGAAACTAACATTAGAGCTGCTCCTGTCTTCCTCCTTCTTCAACCAGCTCGTCAGGAGTCGAACATATAGTTAATAACTTATTTATCAGAGCACTCACAACTCTCAACTATGTTTTGCAGTTTCACGGCTGCAAATCGCACTCGCTTCGCTTTAAATCGAGTAATTAAGTTTTTTTCCCCAAATCTGCATAATTGGGAGGCACTGTCAAAATTAATGAACACCGAAACGAAAGCCGCAGAGGTGAACCAAGACCGAAAAGGCAGAGAGAAACTTTCCTTTTTTTTACGTCGAGTTTTTGTTGCATATGAGATATTATAGAGTTTCCACGAACTTTCAAATTGATGCGCATCCTGGGAAACTGGAAAGTTTTCTGGCACGTTTTCATTTTGCGGTGCCACAGCCCCAAACGACCCTTAAAAATTTGCTCATTACGCTTGATGCTGCTCGAATATCTCATTATTATTCGATATGAATGACGTGTTGAGGATGTCGGAAAGCAACTCACAGTCATGTGCTCATTAGTTATACCTTAAAACATTTATAAACTTAAATGAGTAAAAGCGAACAATTAATGTCTGTCAATATAAACTGGCTGACTACACAAGAATTGGCATCATTCACATATTGACCCACTCTCAGTTATGGCAACAACTTTTATGAGCCTTGCCGCATTCATAACCCATAAAATCCGCAGACATTAGGGCGGCTACATATACATAAGTGACCCCATGTGAAAGCAAACCCCACCTGATGGGGTTGCAGACGACCTAAGAGGTGACAAATGCAGACGCCAATGCTCAAAACAGAAAACAGAAAAACAGACAAAAAACCGGCTAAAAAAAAATGAAAATGGCCGCCACGCGACAAAGTTATGAGAGGTTGTCCAAACCCCAACCCCAAACCCAATCAAAACTCAACCCCAACCCCAATTCAACTCAACACAAACTCGAGGCACCTTTTAGAATTGCAGCTGATGTCGAACAGCTGTGCTGGCAATGTTTTGGGTAATTCCAAATGAATCTGTCTCTCAAATGGTCCAAAATAAAACCCAAAACACAAATATGCTCACACGGATGCTGTGCGCATGCAGAGAGTGCGTGAGAGAGTTGAGTGAGAGTTCTGTATAGAAGCAGCTTCACTCTCTTATTTTTATGGCAAAGCAGAGCTTTTATCTGAGCCAGAACTCATCCGTGGCATCGCTGGTGATGCTGCTTCAGTAGCGGAGCAACTTTCAAGCGTTACGTTTGGGAAAATTCCCCGAGTTGTGAGACAAACCAAAGGCAAGAAAATACCAGAATAACGGCGCGCCAAATAAATTTAATTTAGTTTGAAAATATAACGGCAGTTGTGGTTCCTTAAAAGTCAAAGTTCTAAATCCACAAATTCTCATCTCTAAGTTCATCTTTTGGAATATTTAAAAAGCATTGCGATGTGGCTGCAATTGGCAGTGAAAACGGTGGAAAGACTGTTGAAATTTTAGAGTGTTGCAGTAAAATGTGTTAATAGATAATTTATAATAAATATAAAACGTTAATAAATTATTTATATTAAATTATATAAGTTTATTTCTTTAGATCAGTGTGCTTAAAGAGAGTTTAATAATACTATAATTTTAATTTATTAAATATTTTTTAAATATAAATAATTTTAAAGCAATTACAACTTAAATTTTGAACACAACTCTCAATAAATTTAATGAATTCTATAAAATTGAGTGTTAATTGACAACGATAAAAATCAAATTGTTTAATTTAATGTGCATTTCAGAAGTTTCTTAAAATACCTAAAATAAATATGATTATATAAAAATAAATTAAACTAAATTAAAATAAAGACAGTGCCAATTAATCAAATCAAAAGTGCGGCCAAATGCAAACACAGTCTGGACAAAGTGTCCCGCAAGCAAACAACATAAAATTAATTCCATAGTCGATCAAAAAGCCACGAAAACAACAAGAAAATCAACAACAAGAACAGTAACAAAAAGAACAACATCGAGAACAAGCAGCAACATTGTCAGGCAACAAGAAGTACAAGACACTTAGTTGAGAGGTCAGAGAAGAGAAAGAGGCGACCCCGAGACGTGTTTTTCCTTTTTAAAACTACATCAAATAACATTTTGTACCAGAGCATCCACCTAACAGTTGAACCCACGTATTCTGGCTACAGCTCCTCCTCCTTTTCTATATTCCTTTCCACCTTCTGCTCCATCTATTCCACCCACTACTGTACACTATTTCACAGACTAGTCAATGCCAGAGATCGCTGCTTACAAGTGCCACTTGAAACGCTTCGATTCCAGCTGAATGTGAAAGCCATTGGGCAAGGACGAGAAGGAGGAAGAGATGGAGAAGGAGAAGGAGAAGGAGATGTATAAGTTGGAGTGGGCTTTCGCATTTGTTGGTGACTTGGTTTATGTTGTTGACCCGACTAGCAGCATCGTGAGACAGCCACCTTAAATGCTTCGCTTTACATAGCGAAAACTGAAAGATTCTAGAGATTAAGCTCACCCCCATTTAACCCACTCTTTCACACACCCAAACACACACACACACACACATTTACACACAGTCTTTCCAATTCTGTGCTTTCGTGATTTGTATGCGCTGCCAACATTGGCGTTGCCGTCATCAACGTGGCTCGGCTAATGTTAACCCTGTCGGTGTTAGTGACATGAAGTTGTTCTATCTCCTTTCTCCCGTCATCTCTCTCTCTCTCTCTCTCTCTCTCTCTATCTCTCTCTGCATACGTTTTACACTAGAAACGTGGCTACTTACCTTCTCCTTTTAGCCAATCTACTCCTACGCCTTCTCTACGCTGCGTGTTTTTGGCGTGTTTGTGGCATAAAAATAAAGATAAATGCGAGTTCTTTACAGAGCAGCACACTTTATGCACAAGCATAGTGGTTAAAATACTATGCTTACATTCAGTTCATTAAAAAATCATTTTAATTAATGTAATTAAAAATACACAATCACTTGTTTGTGAATGACAAAGTTTTTAAACTGTTTTTATGTATCAATTTATGAGAACATTAAAATATGTTATACAATTACAATACATTTTCTTCTTTTTTTTTTTTTTTATAATTTGTGAATCATATCATTCAATACCTTACTTCATTCCAAATTCTCTTTATGTCATTATTTACTCGTAACAGTAAATTAAATTAAAATTGCAAAATATCCAAATTTTACTCACAAATTTGTGAGCTTCATTTTTATAGATTAAATTATTTATTATTAAATATAAAAATGTATAATAAGAGAAACCATTTCAATTAAATGAATAGTATGTCAAGACTAGAACTAATTGTTGAATATCTTTTGATTTTTGTTCTTTATCTAACATTTTCTTCTTTTACATAAGAAATGTGTTATTTCTTAATAGTACTTAGGCCACTGTGCAGTACACCTTGTCTTAGTGCGGTCACAAACAGCCAAACACAAGAGCTAGATATGAGGAGCTGGTGATTCGATGCCAGTCGAGAGACTTACCAGCACTTGGCTTGGAGTTTTTCTAGCTTGAAACCAGGATATAATCGTTGAGAGAAAACACAACGTCATAGTCGAGTCACAGTCGAGTCGTCCTCGTTGTCAGCCACGTTGTCGTTGTGGTTCTGGTTCTGGTGGTTGCCATTTGCGTTGAGCCATCCCCAGTCTCCACCTTTTGCGGTTGCGAGTTTTAAATAACAAGCAACATTTTTTACTTTCTTCATTTCATCCTCATTTTTTAACGTTTTTTATACAAATAATGCGGCCCGCACATAAACATTTCTAAATAAAAAGAGAAGCTTTGCATAGAGAGCATGGAAACGGCACAAGTTTATCTACAGCTTTACATTGCCTGCCCCAATCCCAGAACTACACCAATATAGCTATGGGTGTGTGTGTATGTGTGTGTGTGAGGGGGTGTGTGAGAGGGTGTGTGTGCTTATGTATGTGGATATTAGCGCTGCTTTATGGCTCTCAGTGTGTGAGTGAATGTCACGCTTCGTCGCATTTTAAATTAAGCTTCATTTTTATTTCTATTTACTTTTGCTTTTTGGCTGCAACTGTTTGTACACAAAATACACACACAAAATACTGTAAAACAACAACAACAACAACGAATAAATAAGAAACTTTTTTACACCCGTCCAGACAGAGTGTCTTTCCCTCTCCATCTCACAACAAGTCGCTGCGTAAAAATGTTTATTTGTTTTTCATATTCACTTTTTATTATTTTTACATCACTAAAAAATATTTTTCTTTCTTTATAAAAAATTACAGCACAAGAGTAGCTCTTATTTTTTATAGCTACAGCCTTATTTCTTAGGCAATTCCAAGCAAATTGCTTGATTTCCTTTTTATTTGTGATTATTTATGTTGATTTATCATTCCGTTTTCCTTCTTTTGTTGTAGTAAAGTAATAAATATTTTTGCTCTTTGCTATTACAATTATCGTAAAATTGAAGTTTCCGTAACAAAAAAAAGAAATGTTGTTTTATTTAAGTTTGAAAAAGCGTAGAGAACAAAATAACAAAAAGTTAAGTCCGTTGCTGAAAGTATCTTTTTTATTTACATAAAAGTTAACTTCAAGCCGAAAGTCAAAATTATAAAAGTCATAATTATTTTACTCATTTTTTGCAATTGAAGCAGCTGCAGATACTTTGATTCCCCATTTTACTTTAATGCGACTTTAAAAATAAGAGAAGCGAAAATTGGGGAGCTGCTGCTTCCCTCGTTGAAGACTAAGCGGATTTCATTTGTTTTTGCTTGAGCTGCTTCTTATGCCGCTTATGTTGTTTACTGTCGAAATTTTGTTCCTTGTGCTATTAGTCTTTGAGGTTTTTCAATATGCACGATAACCAGAGCTTGAAATATGCTTTGGCTGTCTGTCTGTCTGTCGGTCTGCCATCGGGGCGAATACTTGATTTTTTGCTTTATTGCTGACATCGTTGACTTAAAGCCGCAGCATAAACATTTCAATATGGCAACCGCATAACCAATTTGGATGCACTTTAATTAATTTGGTCATTACAATAATTAATTAAATGCCAGCAGAGAAGCACAGCTGCATCAAATTGAAATAAATACACATATTTCAATGACCGCCAAGAGAGGGTAAGAAAGGAGAAGAGAAATTTAACCACTGTTGATATACGACTGGCAGCATTTAGAGTCATAAATAAACAGGACCAAGTGCAGTAGCCTGTATAGTGTATCCTACGTTCTTATCAGTTGGAAACTTCTATTTAAATTCCTTAATTGTGAGTAAATATTTGAGAGAAGTTTATGCAAAGAGGAAAATCAATTGGATGGAAAGCAGAGCAAATATTGCATACGATATAAATATTTGGAAGCAAATTATACTATCAATCTGTCTTTGAGACATTTCACATTCTCAAATACAGCACAAGATCTGAGATCTAATTCATGATTTGAACATTCCACAAAGTACTTAATGCACCAATTAATGAGTAACTGAAGCATTCATTCCAATTCTCAATTATCTGCTGGATACTGAATAAGACGCAATGAACTGAGAACTGTCATCTTGTTCGGACAAAGTGAACTTGACCGCAAATCAAAATTGTCTACAATTCAATTTCAATAATTTTCCACTCTTCCTTCTGACTGACTCCTTTTAATTTCATAGAGACTGGCAACTGTTCTGGCAATTATTGAATTTTGACTATAATATTCAATGGAATGCGAAATTGTCATTTTGCTTTTTATTCTGTTCACTCTTTTGTGTAATTGTCGCATTATATACCAAATTTAATAAAATTGCCAAATTTTTTATGATTGGATATTCAATTTAATTTCAGCTTGCATTTGAATTGTTTTCGCCGAAATTCCAAACTCGTGTTGATAAATTCCAGTTTCATAAGCGCAACACGGATTTTCATACATATATTCAACATTCTTGTTTATTGTAAAGAGAATTCTTAATTGAAATTCAATTGAGGGGATTCTCCATTTTATGCAATATTTAAAAAATTGAAAAAAAAGGATTGATTACAACTTTTATTTATTTGTTTAAGAAAGTTGGCACAGATAACAATTTCAATTTAGAATGTAAAAATAAAATATTTGAACTAACAGGATTACGAAATATGAAAATGAAACTAAAAATAATAATTTCAATTTATTTCATTTATATTTTACAGTTGCTGCCATGCGTCAAAGCAGATGAAATCAAAACCAAAAAGCGACAAAAATTGAAAAAAAAACAACAAACAACTCGTAACAACATCCGTTATAACAACAGCTTATTTGAATATTTCTCTCCAAAATGCTAACGAAATTAGGAAAAGTCTGGATTTTAACATTTGTAATGCTGATGCTCGCAGTTTGGGCCAAAGCATCGGCAATAACAACAACAACAACGACAACGCCGCAGACTTCAACCATAACAAATGACTTGCATGGCAGCCACGCCCCCACCGCCCACGCAGTGGTCAGCATTGCCAATTGGGTTGAGGTGAAGGGAAACAAAACAAGGGAGGCGACATCAGCAGCAGAAAAAATGATTTTGGATGAGCTTAACAGCAGCAGCAGCGGCTCTTCCTCTTCCACCACCACGTCAACGGCCACGCCCACCACAACGGCAACGACGAGCACCACAACAACGACAGCAACAACAACAACAACAACCACAACCACAGCAAGAACCGCAGCAGTTGCAGCAGGAAATGAAGCAAGCGGAAAAATCATCATGACAACAACAGCAACAGAAGCAGCAGCAGCAGCAGCAGTAGAAGAAGAAGTTGAAGCTGATGATGATGTTGCAATAACACCAAGAGGAGGAGATGGAGATGGAGATGATGTTGCAGCAACCACAACAACGGTGGACAAGTTAATGACGACAAACGTGCCGCCACTCGCATCACTGGGCAGCGTCTTTGACAGACTCTATCGCATCAAGTTGAGCGACGGCGACCTCGACTCCAATCTGGACTCCTTTGAGGATGTTCCCCTCACCACCACAGCCTCAACTTCCTCCTCCCCCTCCCCTAACCCACTGCATATACAAATGCAGGCAGCTGCCTCGTATCAAGTGGCCGAAACTCTCGCCGATCTCAATGAGGAGGAGAGGAAACGTTATGGCGCATTATTGTTCCAGCAATCGTCGGCGAGCAAACTAAATATTGTTGATCTCTATCCCATGCAAATCGAGGACTTTCAGCCCGTGATGAGGGGCGACCGAATTGAGGAGCAACAGGAGCCAACAGCTGTCTTTAAGCAGCTGGATAATGCGGAGGAATATCGACAGAATCTAATGCCCAATGAGGTGGAAATGTTGGTGGTGAGGCCCACAGTTAATCAGGCAACGACAACAACAATGACAACAACGACAACTCCTTCAGCCGTGACAACTCTGGCAAGCGTGGAGTCCACATCGAGTGATTTTACTCGAAAATTGCTGGCTGAACAGGATGATTTGATAACGGAAATTGAGCGCAAATTTCAGCTGCAAGAGACAACAACCACAAGTGCAGCAACTACCGCAGCAACCACAACAACCACAGCAACCACAACAACCACGGGCAACACTAAGAGCACTAGAACAACGAAGTTGCCACAGCTAGCACCTGGTGATAGCTACATCGATCGACGTGTGAAGAAAAGCTTCGAGTTTCCCATGCAACAACAACATCGAGCCAGCGATGTTATGGCCCTGCCCAACATTGACTTTGCCAACACTAAATTCAACACGGATGCCGTCGCCTCTTCCTCCTCCTCCTCCTCGTCCGATGGCCCCGAGGCAGCCGCTGTGGCCTCTGTGGTTGCCCCATCGCATCCAGAGTTCTCGACAACAAAGTTTTACAATAGCAAAGAGTTGTACAACGAAATGTTACATAATAAACGCAAGTTAATGAAAGAAATTGGCACTACGACAGCTGGGCGAGAGTTGGGATCGGTGCGGGGAACTGGCAGCATTACAAAGTCATCAGAGGTTCCCCAAAGTTCGGAACAGCAGCCACGTCAAATCATTAGAGCAAGCGAAACCACAAAGTTGGAGTTTGGAGTCTCGTCACCAGCGCCGCCAATGACGACGAAACGCGTGACTTTGACGCCCAGCAGGCAAACTTTTGATGCCACCACAGACCCAGCAACAATACCCAGCACTTGGACTACTACTACAGTGAAGCCCATAAAATACCAGAAGCAGCTTAAGCGAGCTAAATTATTGCTCAAGGCACTGACGCCGCCAGTTGACAGCGAAAAACTGGAAGTGGTCGCTGCTAAAGTCAAAGTTACTACTACATCCGAGACAGGCAATACAACTTCGAGTCCCTCTTCCACTTCCACACCCACTTCCACACCCATTCCCGCTTCAAGGCATCCGGCTAATCTAGCTAAATCGGCTTCAAAGCCAATTGCTCGGCCGCGTATTTTAAGTCGCCTGCAGGAGAAAATCAATTCGCTTGAATGCGAGATACAAAATGTGCCGCAGGATTCACATTTGTGGCGAGGCAACGAAACGCACGAGCTGCTGCTGCCAATTGTGGTAAGTCCATTTACCTATAACTGATAAACTCCCAGAGCTTTAGGGCTTTTGGTCAGAAAGCCAAAGCAAGTCCAACAGGCTAAATTCAATACCAAAAGTTGAAACTAAGCCTTACACATGCTTTGTACTTCTATTGTTTCACTAAACAGACTGAATAATTAGTTTGCCTGCATTTGCAAAATGAGAAAGCACTAATTACGAGCAGTAGAAATACAGAGCCCATATTTACTCAGAGCTTGCTTAGTTTTATCTGTAATTTCAGATGAAATTGGGGGTTGAAAAGCATTGAGGACGATGCTTTAAATAGTTTACTAATAAAATATATTCTAAATTTTTAAATACATAAATATTTCCAAAATTAACGCATATATTAGAATATTTTGAAAACGGTTCACCATATTCAGTTAAAGAAAATCTTCAAAAATTGTCAAAAATATTATCTTTAAGATGTGCCTATGTTATGTTCTGCTATGTAATGTAGTATGTCTACTTTACTTAGATACTTAAGTGAAGCAAAATAAAATCCTCCCAAAGGAAATCTATTGTATGACTTTATGTAGGACAAACTGGTCATGCAAGAATCCCAAAAGATTCAATTGTATCTCAAAGATACAATGCAAAATCCCAAACGAGCACTGACCCAAGTTTGTTATGAAGCAATTCATTTGCATTTACCTTTTCGGCATTCAGATTGCGACTGTGCCCTGCTTATGCGAATGTTTTCTTTAATTAATTTACATTTCGTAATTCCCTTTTTTTATTTTTTGGGCAAAAAGATTGAAAAAGCAAAAAAAGATTTTGCAGTCAGCACAAATGATATGCAAGGTAGAAATTGTACCTTTTTATTTTTAATGTATTTGCTAAAGTTAACAAGAAACAGGCACATTTTAATTAAATGCTTTAGAAAGAGACAAGGTGGGAGAAAGAGAGAGGGAGGGAGACGACTACATTTGCTGATCAAAGGTAAACAAAAAATCAATTTAATTGTCTTTTATTGCCAAAAAAAGAAACGAAGCCCAAGAAGCCGTCAAATTAAATGACTAACTGAAACAAAACAAAAGACCAAACGTTGACGTTAATTAAACAACATTGACGACTGAGATGGAGACGGAGACGGAGAAAATGAGACTGAGACAGAGAAATGGCGAATTGTGAATGTGAAAAACTGTTTCAGTTAAATCAGCACTGAAATTGCCCGCAGACAGATGCCATTGTAAAGGATAAATTCAGAAATGAATTTAAATATTTTCCCTGGGACGTTTAAAATGGCTGTTAAGTTGAGCTTCCCTTTTTGGCCTCTCTTCCTCCCTTTCTCTCTCCACGCCATTCGTCACAGAGGAAATATAAATATATGCAGAATTTATGGCTGGTTAACAGACATCTGGGCCTGAGAATTGTAAGTCGCCTTAGTTTTCTGTAATCTAACAACAAATGTGATTTAATAAAGAAAATGAAACTCCATTACGTGTTGTCCCCTTTTTTTTGCATAAGGATGCCGAGATGGATAGGCAAATTTTCAAAGGCACAACCCCGAGTATTTCCGGTCAACTTGTTTGGGTCGCTTCCTTCCTTTTACACATGTTGCGGAAATAGACGAATCAAATGCTGATCAATAATATTCCCCCAGTGCCTGGCTGTCCTGTCAGTTTGTTCAGCTTTCCAAAAGGATTACATTTCTTATGTTCATTGGAGAATGTCAAATGTTTGCCCATCGTCTGCCTCACTGACTGCACGATTGACTGAGAAGCTGTTCATTTTCATTTATTTTTTTAAATTTGGCTGTTGCCAAGTGACTTTGTTATTTATTTATGACTATAATTTACTGAACAGTACGGCAACAAGTAGAGCGGCAAATTAGCTGAGTAATTAAAAGAAAAGCCGTTGAAAATGGAAACAGCTTAAGAAATATCTAAAAGTCATTAACAGAAAGAGAAACAACTGAAACAAATAGACTATCTATTTTTAGTTTTCTTTCTCAATATAATGCTAAAAGTTGTTGAAAAACTTACGCATTTAATTGCAGCATTGTCAATACAATGACAAAGGATATTCGTTGGCATTTATCAAATACAAATAAATAAACGCATAAAATGGAATTTACCCTTCAATGTGCCACATTTCCATGGAAATTTATGTGACATTTTATTCGGACACTAAAAATAAAACACAATGTGCATTTTTATGCAAGACATGCTATTAAAATGCCATAAATTTTAACACAGACAAATCCTCACAAATGAAACAAAAACTAAACCGCTTCAAATTGAGCAAAATATGCTAAAATTTGCCAACCTGATCCTCTCTCTTCTGTAACCCTCTTAGGCCCCCTTTTTATTGTAATGGATAAGAGGGACGGACGGACAGACAGACAGCTTGTGCGTGGCTTAACCCAAATTAATAATAAAAAAAAGGGAGAAACAGTCAGTGGATCTAGGCATATGGCCATTGGTGTAAACGCAGCACATGTCTTGTGCTACTAGTATCCCTAACTGAAATGAACCTTTTGGCAGGAAAGTTTATTAGGTTCAGTGTGGTTAGTATGTAAATTTGTTAGGCTAGCAAATGGCTTAGACGGCGACATGAAACTGAAATTAGAAAACTTGTTTAATAATTCAGTTTACCATTTTCAGCTTTTTCTATTTTCGTCTCGTTTAGCTCATTGTTGTTGCTTTCTGTGGCTGTGAAAAACCACAGAGTGAATTCTGAGCGAGCCGACAAACCTTTTAGTCCCTTTTCGACTGTTAACTTTTGGAAGCCCAAAAACATTTGCAGCCTCAGTCGCAGTCTCGTTCTAGTTCTCAGTAAAAGCCTCTAATTTATGGAGCTAGTGAAAATATTTAAATAGTTCCACCACCTTTCTTTTTTTACAGACCACGGAACACTGTAAGTCCGGAGAGCACTGTACGCCCAATGTGTTAACGTGGAAGGGCGAGGCCGAAATTCAATCCGGGGATATTCTAATTGTCGAAATCAACGATGCCATGTTGACTACACCACACCAGGAAAACATTACTAACAGGTACTTTTTCAGATATTCTAACTAATATTTATTTAATATTTAAATAACAAAATTGGGATTTATATAAATTAAATGCACTAAATACGGACTAATCCTACTAATTACAACAGATGCTAGAAACATTTATACAATTAAATATGAGTATGATGCATTGGAGAGAACTAGACTAAAAGTTACCCTGCAGTGTTAACACTTATATGAAAAAAATCATACTTTTTTAATTTAAAATTACACTTATATTTGAAAAACTAATTATTTCAATTTAATAGTGCGTTTAATTGATTCCGCTTTCAGAAAAACAAAAGATTTTTAAGTTACTTTTGAGTTATGAACGCAAACTCATTTCTTATTATTATTACTATATTTTAGAATTTTACTTTTTTTGTTGGAAGGTAACGTTGTCTATTATTATAATCTATCATCCTACTTAATCCCAACAAGATCGGCCAAATAAAACGGTAGTACTGACTAATTTAAGTTTCAACCAATGTCAAAATATTTTGTATTTATTTAAATAAGTAACGGGTATCCTATAGTCGGGAGCTCGACTACTATAGCTATTCCCACTTCTTTTTTATTAACCACATTAAAAATCTTAAAGATACGTTAGTTTATTGCACCAAAAGTATTTTTAAGCTGTGATCGAATGCATTACAACTACTTAAGTCAATAAAAAACAGATTCGATTTCAATATGCTGCACTCAGTGACAACAGCTGAGGAGGTAGAAATAATGCACGTCAGCTGAAAAGTATATAGTATCTCCTCTTACTTTGAGCTGCTCGCATAAGCGGCAATGCCAACAGATGTTCTATGTGTATGTAGTTTATCAAAGTAACTGACTTAGCTGCGAGGCAAACTGTCATTATGTATTATCAGCATCATCATCATTATCGTCAGCATCATCATCATCGTCAGCTTTAGCATCGTCAGCATCATCATCTCCCATTTCTTTTTTTCGCTGACACAAAAGAACCAGCGGGAACTGCTACAGTCGAGCGAACTCGTCTGTGAGAGACCCTGTTCTCATTAAATTTAAGAGAATTGGTAAAATATTTAAGACAAATATTCTTGAATATTGAAAGTTTACAAGACTTTGTTGATGCTGATTATGAATATACTTACATACATTAGGGGATCTGCTAACCTCATTTTGTCTGTCACTCACAATTTCGCATTAACAAACTTAATAGACCTTTAGCACTTGTCACGTACAGGGTCTAAGAGTGTAACACGAGTACGAGTTGAAGTGCAGCCAAGTCCTTGCAGGTGTCTGACTGAGCTGAGCTCTTTGGATTTCGAGTCCCGCGGCTGTTTCTGTTTGTCTACGCATAAGAGTATCCATTTTATACAAGGATTTACGAACTCAGTTTAGTTATGTTTTTCAATTTTACTTCCATTTAATGTGCTATAATGTTCGTTGAGATGAGTTTGTTCTACAGCTTATTATATAATAACATCCATTAGGGACGTTTATTGATTTTACTTCAGCACGTTTGCACTCAGTACAGTGAGACTACGAATCGATGTACACGTTTAGTTTGCTGCTGCACCCAATTGACCTCTCTCTTTATGGTTGGGAGGTCACAGGTCGCCAGTTATTGTGGGCCAGACACGTTTCGCCATTACCATGCCCCTTTTTCAGTTTATTAAATTGTTTTCTTCCTTTTTCCTTCTATCTGACCTCACTCGCTTCTCCACGTTTTCCACGCACTTGGCCCGAGAGTATAAGTAAATATCGTATATTTTGGTTTTGTTTTCATTTCTTTTCTTTTTTGTTTTTTTTTTGTTTTCTATCTTCCCTATTACCCTATTTTGTTTTTTGTGTTTATTTTATAACGCTGGCAAATCCCTTACAAACTGCGCATATTAATGCGACTGCGACTCGGGTGTTTTGTCAGTTCAGAATTCTCTCTTTCGCTGACTATTAGTCATTTTGCGGGTCACAAGCATCGTCCTTCTCTATAAAACGGGTCTCAGCTGCTGACCCTTTGCTGTTAAAAGGCCATGGCAATTATCACGTTTCTCCGACAGTCTTTGCGCATTTCCATGTCTCCATTGCGGGTCTTATCTTTGCTGCTGAAGTAACCAGACAACAAACATATACTATATATTTTGATATATATTTTTGTCTAAAAATAAACATTTAAACTTACATAAAAAAGGTTACACACAATTTTGAACTCCCTCTCGTTTGATACATCAAAAGCTGTCCCGTGCCAGAAATTAGCCCAAAGGCTGCGAAACTGTGGCCCATAAGTTCAATTTGAGTTGCCGTAGGGTAAATGATGGCCCCTCCCTGCTGAGTTGTTGTACCTTCTTCCGTCTGTTAATAAAACCACAAACAATTGGACGCAGAGGAAAGGGAAAAATGTGGGAAAGTGAGAAAACGAAGGGGAAGCACAAATAACGTGGCATACAATTGAGCGTGGGCTGGAGGAAAGTTGCCAACTATGAAAATGAGATGTCAAAAAAGTTTTTATTATCGATTTAATATGTGTGCGCTGTTGCCAGTGAGTAGGGGGTCAAGAGGAGGACTTGACTTGAGGAAAGAAAGCGAGGAGCTAGCCAAAAAATGTACAGCCGCAAATAATAATGTGGAGCAAAGCAAGTGGGTAACGCATAGATTGCAAAGTTTCTGGATACTCCTTGCTGTGAAAGCTGATGAACCCACTAAAAAAGTAGGACAGGGTATAATGTGCACAGTGTAGATTTGCCATTTAGTTGTATTACTTTTATTTAGTACTTATTACTTTCTTGCGTAAATGTAAATATCCCATAAAGTGTTTCAAATGTACAAACTTTAAAAACTTAAATCGCCGTAATTTAAGCATTATTGCTTAAAATTAATATTTTTGTTTAACCACTAGCCAATATCTGATTGGATTATTTCTGGGTTTTCCTCAATCCTTTTAAACAATTGTTGGACTTAATTTAGCTTAGTTTACATAGCTTTATTTAAAATTTACATCTTTTCAGTTAAGAAATTAAAATGCTTTTATTTAATTCAATTGTTAATTTCGCATTCTTTTTTTATAATTTTTACATAATTGAATATTTTAAAAGTTTTGTTTTTGAATTCTAATTTCACAAATATGTGCTGGGTAACTCGCAGTCGTGCATCTCTCAAATGCAACTGCTGTGGCTTTTTGTTGTTCAAAAAATTCAAAACTTTATACTTTTTGTATGCCAGATAGGTGAATTTGACAGTATATTTGTTAGGGGGTGTATGGCCACAGTCAAGTTGTCAATGCGGAGTGTCAAAAGCTAAAAAAAGTTTCCCCACTTTGTTAACTTATTGCGGTGGCAGTCCTTAAACTGACAACTGCCAACAATTGGCGTTGCTTCAATTTAAAGTATGTATGTTCTCAAACTCACATTAATAATTTGTGCATAAGACCTCAATTATTGAATAAAATTCATTGAATTACAAATGAGTTATTTTATCGTAGCTTTAAAGGCCCTATGTAAACATGTCCAGAACGCAGCAGGAAAAGCGCTGCTCATAGTTGCCATCTAACTTAATTTCCGTTCGGCGTTATTTAATTTCCTTTAACAAAGTGGGGTGGCAAAATGCTTATAAATAAATGTTAATTAATTAAGTACGCGAAGCGACAGGCAATGCCTGACTGCGTCATCATATTTATATCTAGAGCAACAACTCGGAGTACCTTTAACTGGTTGCCCTCTTCCCTCTTGTTTTTTGGTCAATCTATTTTAGCCAAAGTGCCGCACATGCCGCTCAGGTTTATCAGGTAACACGCTCCGGCCACGAGCATTGCGATGTTACAGAAGGCGTACTCCTGGACATCACACCCTTGGTGGTCGATGGCAGGAAACTGGTTACTTTATATGACAAGGATCTCACCGAGGGAGTTAACCTGCTAATTGGTAAGCCGACTCGACTTGCACACAAGCATGACTAAGCTATACCTCATGTATATAGCTTCAACTTAGGTTGTTAGAAAAAACCGAACTTTAAATTTTAAATAATTAAAATTAACAATTTTTATTAAGTAAATAAATTATTTTGTGTTAACAGAATAAATTAAAATTTTAAATACAAAATTTAATTATTATAAAAATGAGAAATATAGATTTTATTTAAATATATATTGTGTACAACAATCAATTTTTGCATTTCAATATATTATTTCATATTTATTTTATTAATATATTTAGAGTACAACTACGTCGACTCTAGAAATAAGAACCGTTTTTTTTTTTTTTTTTTTTTTTTTGCTTTCGGGTGTATTTTTTCTGTGCCTAGGCCGAGTTTAATTAATTCCACAACCCTTTTTTTCCCTCTCTCTGCCTCACTTTTTTTCTCTCTCTTCTTTGCACAGTGGTGTCCGAGCTGTGGGACACACAGTGTGTGCGTCTAAAGGTGACCACGAAAACCGACAATTGTGGCGAGAACGCCGAATGTTCCGGCAAAGGAGTGTGCTATTCGAACCCATCCATGGAGGAGTACGAGTGCCAATGTTGCAGCGGTTTTGCGGGTCCCCATTGCGAGGAGATCGATGCCTGTAACCCCAGTCCCTGCACCAATAACGGCATCTGTGTCGACCTCTCGCAGGGCCACGACGGCAACTCATACCAATGTCTCTGTCCATATGGTAAGGTCATTAGTAAGACCAACGTGTCAGCTAATCGAAGTTATATTCAACGTACTCTTACCCATTCACAGGCTATGCGGGCAAGAATTGTCAATATGAATCGGAACCCTGTAATCCGGCGGAGTGCATGAATGGCGGCAGCTGTGTGGGCAACTCCACGCACTTTCAGTGAGTAGAAACCATGGATTGCAAATAAGTGCTATGAGTTAAAGCGAAATGTGTTAAAGCTGAGTGCAGACGACCACTTTATCACCGACACTTTTTATGTGAATGTACGAAATTTAAAAGCGTCGGTGAAATACCTAAAAAATAAACTGTGCATGAAATTGTGCTGAGAAGAAAAAAACCGATGAGATTTTGGTGAGGAAACCGATCCGAATCTTGTGAATGGTAAAATTCACCGACTGTGAAAAAGTGTCGGAAAAAAACGCTCGTCTGACCGATGCTTAAAAAAGTATTTGTTGAATACCTTAAACATTATTCAGAAAATATATTGTTACTCAAACTCTTTACCTAACAAAAATATTGAATTATTATTAAACTTAAATATTTCATATAAAAAATAATAATTTATAAATTTAATATTAAAAAATTTAACACTTATTACTATTTTGTACTTTCGAAAACAATATAAAATAACTAGGAGTCATCTTTATAATTATAAAGATAAAAAGCTACAGATCAATTGTATTTAATAGAACAAATTTAATAATTTATTATCATAATGGTCCCTGATAGAAACACTCTGTTATCAATCTTATCGCTCTCCACTTGCAGCTGTGATTGCACCGCTGGCTTCACGGGACCACTCTGTCAGCACAGTCTGAATGAGTGCGAGTCCTCGCCCTGTTTGCACGGCATCTGTGTGGATCAGGAGGATGGCTTCCGCTGTTTCTGTCAGCCAGGTGAGCTAATAAATAGAGTCTGTCAACTTGAAGTGCATCTATCAGTTAAAATAACGAATTGTGTTAATCATGCGCATTTTAAACTGGATCCAAACGTGGCTCATAAGTTATTTCATTGGCACAAATACAATTTGCACAAATCGCACTCAATAACAATGAAAATGGAAACAACCAAAAAAGACCGGAAAATCGAAAGGAAAAAGGAAAACCTAGCGGGAGTCTAAGGTCTTCCACTGACTGTCGTAGGATGCGAATTCGTTGAAATTTCCATTTCATTTATTTTGCACATTTACATTACGTTACGCTACCTCAATCTGATGCTCTCTCTCTCTCTCTCTCTCTATCCCTTGCAGGTTTCGCCGGCGAGTTGTGCAACTTTGAATATAATGAATGCGAATCGAATCCATGTCAAAATGCCGGCGAATGCATCGATCACATTGGCAGCTACGAGTGCCGCTGTACGAAGGGCTACGTTGGCAACCGTTGCCAAATAAAGGTAAGTGTCTGCCAGCAAAATGAATCAGGCGACACTCAGAGACAGTGTACATACTCATACCGAAGCAGAGATACCCTATTATTGTAATAAATCGAAGAGCAAAGCAGATGCATACATAAAGTAAATTTTTAATTTAAAATAAACTAGACCAAAAGATAATCTGGAGATACTTGGGTATCCTTTTTTATAAGAAAATTCATTATAGAATTCAAAAGAAAAACATTTCAATTGTTAATAATACACAAAATGACTCTTAGTTACCCTTTCATTATAATAAGATTCAGGCAATTTAATAATGCTTAGTCGACGATACCAACTGAAGAGTAAAACAGATTCATACATATATAAAGTATATTTTTAGGCAAAATAAAATTGAACAATAGTTGGATACCCTCTTTTTATAAGACAATACAGAAAAATGCATTTCAAAAAATCTAAAAACATTTCAAATATTAATAATACTCTTAGTTACCCTTACATTATAATGAGATTCAGGCAATTGATTGATGCTCAGTCGAGATTGTGCTATGAAAAAACCCAATACATAGAGGAGATTTGCTCACAACGACTTTTCTTTATATTATACATTTATAAAGTCTATCTATTCAAATTTCCAAGATCAACTTGGAACCACTTTTGTATCAGGAAGTGAATTCAAAATATTTCCTCTAAGAGATAAGAAATACCAATCTAATCTCAACAGCGCTGTTTGCCGTCGTCTAGGCAAATGTTATGCAAACATATTGATTGAATTAACCCTGGCCAATACTTCCTGCCACAAAGGCATGTATCAAAAAAAAGATTCCCTGCCTGATATGTATGCCTTCTCGTGATAGAGTCAGACTCGTATGTGAGGCAAATAAATTTTTGAATATGTAATGAAGTCTGGCTTTTTCAATATGCTTTGATTTGTGCCTTTCTCTATGACTTTCGTTGTCGTTCTGGTTTTGGTTTTCGTTTTTGGTTTTGTTGCTGTTGCTGTTTCTGTTTTAGGTTGATTTCTGCGCCAATAAGCCGTGCCCCGAAGGACATCGCTGTATTGATCATGGAAATGATTTTAGCTGCGAATGCCCAGGAGGTCGCAATGGACCGGATTGTAATCAAATGCCGAGAACGGTAAGTCATGATTTATGCACTCAACTCCTCTCCCCTCCACTACTTCCCCAAATGGTTTCCTATTGAGGCCAGCATTCTTCCGTCAGCGGGGATGGGAAGGAATGTCGAGGGGAATGAACGTGCCAGCTGGAGGTGCATAATAAAAAGCCCAAAATACTCACAAATTGCTGGCGTCGGACAGATAGATTTACATACAGACGAATGCGAATATCTACAAATATTTACACAAACCTAGTTCAGTCATATTCGTATTCATGGTATAAATGCAAATGTTGTTTCATGCAATCAATGCAACTTTGTAATTTCAGACCCGATGATGCATTGTTTTTCATGTTGAACAATCTGAAATCACTTTGATAAGATGAACAAGCAAAACGTGCATATGATTCCTGTTTTCCATTTAAACGGATTTGAATTGTAAATTTCAAAAAGCAATTAGCCAAGTTTTTGCTGCCCAAGGTTTTAAAGGATATTTCTCTCAACTACATTTGATCAAATTATGAGGATTAAACATGAAAAGTTGTCAATACTGTTCGTTATTGTTTTCAAAAATTAAAACAAAATTAAATTAAATAATAATAGTACATAATGAAAATGGTCTAAAATTTGGGAAATTTTTATTATAATTATAAATAAGTGCCAAAAAAATGATTAGGTTATGAAAATCTCAACATCTAATTTAAAACTATTCCTTTTTTACTAATTATGACAGAGACACAAGTTAACTAGATTTAAAAGATATTGATTTTGGCTTTTAAAAAATAATTAATTTGTTCACTGGGTATCTGATTGTACATATTACTCAAAATCTATGCTTTAAATTTCTTGAACATAAATAAAAGTAGATACTATCTTTAGTAATTGACCTGACAAAATATAGCAAGAAAGTGAAGACAAGAATACATTGTGGAATGGAAGGGGCTTGGTCACGCCTAGACTGTTCATTATTGTGAAATGAGAATCTACTTCAGAGTATTTAATAAACGCCCAATGACTTGATAATTTGCGGTGGTAAAATAAAACTCAACACAATGTACCCACATAAATTAAGCTTCAAAGCTTCATAATTAAAGCTTGGCACGATATGAAAATGATGATGATGCTGTAAGTAATGATGATGGACACGGGGACTTAACCGCAAACGACGGCTATATGAGAGAATCTAGAGACGGGGAAAGAGAAGAATGCCAGCGATAGGTAGACAGACAGACAGACAGACGGACAGTTCTAAGGAGGCCTGTCTTGCAGCAGAGACTGCGGAGATTGTGGCAACTGTGGCAACTATGGCTGCTACTGTTGTCTGCCACTGCCACCGGGTATTTAGACCCTGATGAGCTGTTGCTGTTGTTGCCTGACGCCAGCAAATTAATTACATTTTACTATGGCGCACCATTATGCGCCGCGTTAATATTTAACATGCCAGACACAGCACACAGAAAGTCCCCCCAAGTAATTGTTAGTTGGTATAGTATAACAAATATTGCGTATACGTAGCGTAGACTGCGTGTGTGTGTATGTGTGTTTCTATGTATGCGATAACTTTCTCAGTATTTTCAGCAGTGCAACGAGAATCCGTGCACTCATGGCGGAACTTGCTGGTCCAGCGGCGAGACTTTCTACTGTGCCTGTCGTCCTGGCTATACGGGCACAATGTGCGAAGGTAAATTCCCTCATTCCTCCTTTTTTTTTTCGTGCTCATTAACTCTGACTAACCCGAAAAATATGCGAGACTCCCGTGTGGCCAACTAAGCCGGAGTAAGAGTCGAGGTCGTATTCAAAGTCGGAGTAAGAGTCGAAGTCAGGAGTAGTCTTTGGTTACTCAACGGTCCCACGTTGAATGAACTAACCGCATTTACATTAATTTTGTGCCCTCCCTTTTTGCAGATGAGTTTGTGGTGGAGACGGTCGTCAGCTCCAGTGAATTTATTGTCGACGATGTGAACGCCAGAAATTTTAATGACAAAACTTTTGGTTCATCGGTTGTGCTTAAGAGTCCCATTGAATTGCATAATGCATATTTTGCGGCTGGCGTTCTCGCGGCTGCCATTTTCATCGTTGCCGTTGTGGTAAGTTTTCCCCACAAGCACACACACACACACACACACAGATACAGAAAGCAATACATTTGCACATTTATGAAGAGGTTTAAAGGAGCATGTTTAAGCGCTGACCAACAGGGAAATTGTTCAATGCGGTTCGGGAGAAGTGCGCGAAATGGCATTGCATATTCATTTGCATGTTTTTTGAGATACTTTCCCAACTTCAGCTTACACTTCAACTTCAACTTGAACCGAAGCTGCCACTGAGTTTGATTCAATCGAGCTACAAGTTAACCTTCCTTTAAATAATTTATAATTTTTAACCAGATAATTATATGTTTTATTATGTTTATTATATTATTTTATTTTTTTAATTTATGTCTAACTACTTAGAGCAGCTGACCAAAAGTAATTAAAACTTTTAATTGAAAAAAATGTAAATATTTGAAAGTTCAAAGCAGGGACTGCCAATAATGATTATTTGTTTTTCTTTTTCATTTAAAATTATTTAAGTTTTATAGATTGGCTTACAAAACAATGATTAATTTTAGTTATAACTTAGTACTCAATAAATAATCATTATTTTTGAGCAAAAGAATAAAACTTAAAGAATAATCATTATTTCATGAGATTTATATTTAAAATTAATCATTATTTCATATTTTTTTTAATACGACTTTTAATGATTATAGTCCCTGGTTAAAAGTCTGGGGGTATTCAGAATATGTTAAAACTATCCAACATTAAGATCAAGAATTATAAGTATGGCTTATATTAGTAGACTGACCTGATTTCCTGTGCTCTTTCTTTTAATACAGGTCACCATTTGTCACTGCAAAGTGAATCAAACGTATCGAAAATTCTCAACTCGTCCCACTTCGTTTATACCCATTTTGGGCTTCAGTCGACGGCCCAAGCTGCAGGGCAAACTTAACAAACATTGGCTAAGTGGCAAGGGACTCAGCACACCGTCGCCTGCAGGTGCAAATGCCGCAGCCGCTGGCGCTGCAGGTGGCAGCAATGCGGCGCAGTCAACACGTCATTTACCCGCCCAAGCGAGTGGCAGCAGTCAACAGACACAGACTCAGACACAGACCACGTTGGGGGGTCAGCTGCATGAGCGGCCGTTTCAGCGGCATCTGGCCATGAACCTGGAGAATGACATGTACTACACGGTCGACTTCAGTGAGAACTCGCAGCACTCTCCGCTCATACAGTGAGATGTAGATGGCGCCACAGTTGCACTGGCAGTTGCAACGCAAGTCAAAGCTGAAGCTAAACATGTTGGCTGGTTAGTTAAATTTACGTGCGAGCACGTTTCCCATACATAGAGTAAGAGAATCAGAGAGAGTCAGAGAGAAGACGTTTACTTCTCTAATACCCGTGCTCGTGCAATATATCAATATTTCAAATATTGATAACAATAACTTAAACATAAACTATTCATAAAACTGTCGACAAATGAACTTTATGATTAAACACAATTAATTAGAAGAACACTTATAATTCTGATCAATATGGCAAAATTAATATGCTTAACACATCTTGTGTAGGCCACACACACACTCGAGTTGGCCCAGTTGTTGATTGTGTAACTGTAGTATTATAGCCAAATTGTGTTTGACTATAAACTGCAAATTATGTAAATGACCGCAGTCGACTGTACGTAATCTATTTATTTTAACTGATTAAATTGATCTACCAAAAGCGCAATTTCAACAATATGTGTTACTCATACTTGCATTTAAAATATAGTATTTATTTCGTATATATTATTGTTAACTATTTGTAGCTATAACGCCGTTATAACTCAATGTTCTTGCCAAAATGATAATGTTTTATAATGCTCTCCCTAATTAAATGTTTATTTATTTAGGCAACAAAAGAACTTATTGCCCTACTTATTTTCCAATTTACATAACATTTTTTAATTTTTTTTACCTTTATTTTCTCTCTCTCTCTTTATCTCTAATGCAATGCTAATAAGGTTTTAATTAATTTCACCGCACTGATAAATTGACTTTATTTGCATAAACAAAATATAAATTTGTATATGAAAAAAGTATTCAATTAAATTCTGGCATACATCAGAAATTACTTTCGCTAATTTCTGAAAGAGAGTTAAAGCCTATCATAAGCTGTTATTGAATATTAATTAGTAAAATTTAAACAGTCCGCAAGTATTTAAGCTTTTGTTTTCTGACTGTCAATATAATGTTGTTGGAAAGTCAAATGCAAATTTATTAAAATACTTATTGCATAATTATTGTATATGGTTGTGTGTGTGTCTTTGCAATCGTTTGGCCATATTATTGATGTGCAAATATTAATATTGATCAAATTGCAATGAGAATTCCACAAAGTTGCAATCGGTTTAATAAAAGTAAAAAAAAGAAAAAACAACAAGAAATATTGAATGATTTACTCTTTGTGTGAACATTAAAAAAATAATAGTCCGACGAGGCTTGACAGTATTTAAATTGATTAACAAATGGTAAATGGAAAATGACTTTGTAATTTAAATGCTATATTAAGTAATTATGATGATTAAGTATGTTTGTGAACAGAATAAATGAAAACAAATAAATTAAATTTATCCTGAGCCAGTTGTAATCTAAGGAAAAAACATTGCAAAATTATCTGATATGCAAAGAAAATGCAAAATAATTAAAACAATTTTAAATAATTATTAAATAATAATACGAATAATTAACGAGACTCTTATGTGAATTATATAAAGGCAAATGCAGTTTCTGTTGGTATTCAAATTTAATTTAAGCAAATGCAAATAAAATATATTTCGGGGCAAATTTAAAACAACACAAAATGGTTTTTGATCAAACAAGCTTATATTTGTTTTTATTTTACTGGTAACAATTAACAATAGTTTGGTTATAACTTGATTCACACAGAAATGGAAATTTTATGCTATAGGTGTCAAATCGTTATTGTTAAATGTGTAATTACATTTCTTATTTGGTTTATTGTTTATTAATATCACTTATACGCCCCGTTACATGTGGCTTCATATTGATCTCAATCTCAATCAATTGTCATTGTCCTGCAGACCCTTTCCATTACCATTCAGCTGTGTGCTCTGAACTTTTGGGGGTGTCTCCTCCACACAGCCCGCGACTGTGGTTTTGGACGAGTTCAACTCCGTCTCCTCTGGTATTACTTTGGGACTCTCCTGATCCTGCGATTTGGTAAAAGAATTTTATTAAGCCACGGATAATAAGGTGAAGTAATAGTCCAAACTCATGCCCAATGCAATGATCTGATTTTAAATTGAATCAAATTTACAGTGCATTTAGTGAGTATGTGTATGTGAATATCATCTGTTGATTACTGATAATGGCTTACATTAAATGTAAGTAAATTGTTATTGAAAATTATTATATTTGGAAAGACTTGTTATTTGAACACAGTATGAAACAAACTATTTTGGGAATTAGTTCTGCAAATCAATTGCTAAATAAACTACGTTTTCGGTAATGCAAACAATTTAAAACTTAATTGTTTTAATTATTATGATTAATATAATATTATGATTAAGATAATATTATGATTAATAAAATATATATGATTATGCCACATTTAAAATAAAGAGGTATATTTTCTTTAAATGTATTTCTTAATTTTCCGATTATTAAAATCACTTTATTACAGCGCTCTGAATTTTAAGATCCAATTAAAAGTAGTGAACAGGATTTATAAAATGCTCTGCCAATTAAAAACTAAAGTAAATGAAAAACCAATTCCATAACAAGCATACAAATTAACTATCCAACCAACTGGAATACAAGCAACACAATAAAAACCAAAAAGCAGTCCAATCCCCCATTTCTCCTCTTTTTATATGCATTTAAAACTGAATGCGATTTGCAGCCACAATTTGTTTGTTTGTTTGTTTATTTGTTGGTTTGTTTGCTAGTTGTTGTTATTTTTATGAATCTCAAATGGAAATGCGCAAGTGAGTTTTCAACCTGCATGCTAATTTCAGCTTTACCCATATTATACACACATTTAAGTGCAGAACAAAACGATTTTTAAATGAATAGCAGCTGCGGCTTTTGCAAAACTTTTCTCTTTTCTCCTTTTTTTCATTTTACTTTTTTTATTTTGCTCCCATTTACTTTCCGATCTGCTGATGCAATTTTTCGCCACTTGAGCGAATGCAATTTACCAACATTTCAAGAGCATTGCAGTTTCTAGTATGCATCAATAAACTGCAATCGAGTTTTTGTATGCGGATCAAATTTGAGATTACTAATAAATTGAATTCTTTGATGATTATAATCGATGTTTGAGTTGCCAAAAAAATAGATTTAACTTATCAGACCGATAAAATGCCTTTTTGAATATTAATCAATTTAAAATAGGAGTTATATTAAAATAGTGATCAAACTCATATAACATTTATGTTCTAATAAATATTTTAATTAGCTGAAAACATAAGATTTAGCTTTAAGCGATAAAGTAGAATAATTTAAAATTTTTGATAATTAATTAATATTGAAAAGTGTTCGGTAATGGTATTCCGAAATCGTGCAAGTCACCAAGTCAATTCTTTTTAATATTGTTTGTTTGTTTTTATGGGGTTTCCGCACCATCAAACTTTTGGTATAAATCGTATGCATCAAACTTTCCTGCGGTTGTTGTTTGCATTTGTTTTTTGCTGTTTCTGGCATTCATTTAAACGTGTTGAAACTACAAACTAATGCTTCGAATACTCTTGTACATTGCAGCTGAATGCACAAATTCTTCAGCATACACGCACACACACATACACAGGATTACCCCCTTTAGTCCCTTCTTCGTCTCCTGTTTATTTATTCAATTCTTCATATAAGCTCTTTGTGTTGAGCTCGCAACGCTCATCAGTTGATTTTTTGTTTAGCTGTATAAAAAGCACAAGTATTTTCTGTCTTTTGTTTTGCTTCCAATTCAGTATTTTTCTTTATTTTTTTTTTGTTGGCTTCCCTCGCCTTACAATGGGAATTACTTACGCGCAATTTCGTACTCACTTTTTGTGCGTTATGTATTGAGATATAGACATAAAGTTGGCGTTCAGCCATATAAAGTCGTTGCCGACCAAACTCAACAATGACAAATGTTGGCCAACCACCCCGGCAGTCTTCTTCTTCCAGCCAACAGGCACTCAGCCATGCCAACAGCGTCAAATTACATGGCTTTTATTTGGAGATTCGTATATAAATATTTATTTTTTTATTTTCTATTGTTTTCTTCATCTCTTTCGCACATCGATAAATCGCTTTATGTGAAATGAAAATAAAATGAAAACAACGTTAGGAACAATATGTGCTGAAGGTTGCGTCCATAAGCGAGAGAATAGGAGAAAAGCTAACAGGAAATGGAAGAAAATTCGTACGTGCCATTGAAAATAGTAAAATTTATGAGAAGGAAATCGAATGTGGCGCACTTAATACAGTGTCCCCAAACATTGAGGAATATAATAACTTAGACAAACAGTTGAATACGGAGTCACAAAGTAAGGAATACCATCAAATTATGAGCTGATTACTTGTTCTTTTTTTGTGGAATCAACAAGATAAACAACTTATAAAAATCAGCAAAAATTAAAACCACACTAACGTTATCTTATAAAATATATAACCACTAAATTAAGCACAAATTTTTTGTTTGGTTTTTAAATGGCATTTTTTCAATGTACATATAAATTTTCTTTAAATTTGACATTAATTTCTATGCATTTTCCGTCAAAGTCTCAAAGTTATCAAACACTTTTGTAAGGGCCGTTTTTTCAATGTACATTTAAGTATTTTTATCTAAATTCCGAATTAAAATAATAATTGCATAATTAAGAACTTGTATCTAAAAAGCTGAAATTAAAAAATACAACTATTGGTTGAAAAAAAATTAAAATTTATTTGTATACTATTATTTATTTATATACTAAATTAATCTTAAAATCTTCTGCCAGCTATATGATATCGTCTCTCATATTTAAATAAAGTTTGTAACTCTCAATTAAATTATTCAACATATTTTTTTTTTCAAGAAATTTCTCTTAAATTCAGCAACCGTTCGATAATTCGAACACCACGGCGAACTGTGAACTTCAAAATCGTTTTGAACGTTACACAAACTGCGTCTTTTGCTGTGCTTCTTTGTTTGTTTGTTTTACGACAATGTTTTTTTTTCCTCTTCCTTTGCCATGCAGTATTTTCTACTCCCTCCTGCCCTTGCCCCGCCCCCACAGCATCACCCATTTGTTCAGTGAGCTTATTGTTGCCTTTGCAGCAGCTGCGATTGTTGTTTTTTGTTTTTTTTTTTTTTTGTCGACTTGTACTAAGTTGAGCAACAAATCATTTGGCTTAAAACGCAAACAAAATCAAAGCGAAAGAAAAATAGCAAAGGCGACAATTTCAACGTATTATTTTTCCGAATCAGACAGAAAAGGCGAAAAATGTTTAGTTTAAAAGCGGCATAAAATGGCGAATGTTTTAGGCAACGCGATATGCGATGCCAAACTGAACCTAACTACGAGTGCCATTTGACCCGTCTGCAACTGGAGTAGGGGAGTGTGGAAGTAGGGGAAATGGGGGAAATGGGAGACTGGGGAAAGTGGGGAAAGTTGTGGTGCTTAGCCAAACAAGTGCAGCTAAAAGCCAAAATGGTGCAACGAAATAACTTGATGCCTCGACTGCTTTGGCAACCGTAGAACCGTGAAGGAGAATAGAAAGAAGAAGAGGGAGTGGGAGTGAAAACAGGAAAGGGAAACTGGAGAAGAAAGAGGAATCGTACTCGTAAACATGCAATTCACTGGCCGCTGGCCACGCGTTCCTCTCATGCCTCGGATGTGGATGCCATGATGCAGGGATTCAGTCTATGTCCATGCCTAGGGATGCATGCCAGAATTGAACAGTAACATATGTACTCCTATGTTAAGTATATACTTGTATTGTACATGCATAAACGTCAATACTCTTACAGAGCGAAAAAGAGAGAAAGCAAGAGAGAGAAATACAGAGAGAGAGAGAGAGAGAGAGAGAGAAAGAGAGAGGAGAGAGAGAGAGAAGAAAGCCTGCAGCTAACTAATATTAAATACATCATTAAATTGTTTTTCATTTTTGAATAAACCTCATTAGGAAATTTTGATATTCATAATTTCGAATATTTTTTGATATATTATCTCTTTAAATATATATAAAACATATACTCCAAATAATAATTAAATTATATTAGCTCACAACTTTGTTTTAAAATAACTTTAATTGTAAATAAATTTTTTTAAATTTTCTTGTTTTTAATTTGATTTAAATTATTGGAAATATTTTTTTTTCAGCTAATGTTTTACCTTTACTTTATTTTTACTTTAAATGAAATCTTTGGTGTTTTGTTTAATGTAAAATGTATTGCTTTCTTTACTTTCTCAAACGTCTGCAAGAGTATTTGAGTTTCGGCGTTTGCCGTCAACTCTGAACATTTCAAATGCATTTTTTTGGGTTTCGCCTATTTTGGCTTTGGCTTTTGTACATTACCATTAACATGGAGCTGGGTATTACAGATAAATCCACAGCGGGTATTGTAGTTAACAAACCACTTGGATACTTTTTCATGCGGCTTGGAAAGAATGTTGATTCCACTCCCTGTTTGTATTTCCGATGTGGACCAAAGCAAACAGACTCGCATAGTTAGATATTATAGTAAAGATACACTCACACACAGACACTCACACACACTCTCTCTCTCTTTATTTCTCTCTCTCTCTCTCTACGGGTTTGGGGTAAAATTTATTTTGCACAAACGAAAAACAGAAAACGAACTTTTCCTCCATTTTTCGCCTGTTTTGGACCGGCCTGCAATTTGCAAGTGCAACTCAACTCAACTCAACTCTCTGCTGTGTTGTTCGGGGTGCTGGCTTTTGTTTTCTGCTCACTGATGTGTAGACCAACTGTCAGTTTGTCAGTTAGTCAGTCCGTCCCTCTGTCCGCTACAATGTGTTGTTGTTTGCTGCCTGAAAATGCCAAGGCAAAAGTTTGGCATGTTCATAAATTCATTAATTTGTTGCTGTTGTTTCTCAGTTTTATGTTTTCTGTTCTGTTTCACTGACTTTTTTGTTTTCCTTTTTTTTTTTGCACATTTGTGCTGCAACCACATTTGATTTATTGAATTATGGTTGCCTGGCAGCCATAAAAGCTCGCCCGAAAGCTTTGATAATTAATTAAGAAATTAACTGCAGCCAGATAGCCATATGGATTGTGGAATTGATCATTGGGAAAGAACAGTGAAGGGTCCATGATGCTATGCTTAAAACTGTTTTAATTTCATAGTTCGAACAAATAAATTATGATACTAAATGTATTAACTATTTCCATTTTATTTAAATTTCACCTCGGAATGTCTTCGTGACTAAAACTTATCTAAACAGAATTTTGCTGAACTCATTGTCAATTTTTCTTCTATTCTACGAACATTCCATTAATCCTATACAAAAATTGAGAATAAAACTTCGTCTGTTGAATTAAATATCAAATTATATGAATGTGTGAAATGTTTTCTATGCCTTTTACTTGAGTTTTAAATCATCTTCACTAATGCACTTTTAATCTCAAAATGAACTGTAAGTTCAGTGAATGATGTGAAGTAAATAAATAAGTTTATAATTTAGTTTAGTTAAAGTTTATAATTGAATATCAACGTCAATTTCTCTAGTTCTCTACAAAACTTGAAGGCTTGAGGTTTTTAGTGTGATGTAAACGAATTAAATAAGTTTATAATTTAATAAATTTGTAAATTTTTCTAGTTTTAAAATTTTTATTTTTTGCTGATGATTTGCTGGTGATTAGAGTTAGGCAAGCTGCACTGTAGTTAGGTCAGTTGGAACTTGAAGATGCTAAATACAAAAACAATAAAAACAACACTGTAAACTATGACCTGTAGCTGGCAATCTGTCACCTGTGCTCATGTTTGTCTTGAAAACAAAAACCAATAAAGTTGGCATCCAATTCGCATGTGAACTAAGAAAATCAAAGCCATTGAAGCGGCATCAAAAGGCGAACACACACACACACACACACACACACACACACACACACTCATACACATACAAATACAGAGAAAAATGCTGACTGTAAAGTGAACAATGAACGATGAATGAATGGCGGATGCAGTGGTGCTCAACATCCGTTAGTCAGGGGAAAAACAACGGCAGGACATCTTTCTCTAGGTATGCTAAAAAGTTATTGAAGGCAACAGCTGCTGTTAACTCGAGGAACCCCAAAAAAAAAAAAGAAAACAAAACCAAAAGAATAAAAAACAAATCACAACAATTGACGGCAATCATCGACACACACAGAGAGCGAGAGCGAGAGAGAGACAGAGAGGGGAAGAGAGAGTGTGAGAGAGAGAGTGAGCGACAGAGAGAGAGAGGAGGAGAGTAAGAAACTTTTGGGGTTTGGGTAGGGTGGGGTTGGTTTACTTGGGGACCAGCACTCACCTCTAATACAACACCCTCGAGGGCGGGTTGTGAAATATTCTTTAGATTGCTGTGATTCAATTTGGGCGCACTGTCGGCACGATTGCGACCCAGTGATTGATTTGACGTTTTGTTATCGGCTTTGCTCAGCATCGAATTGTTGGAGGACTTGTGATTAATTTCGAGCGCCGAACGCAGTATATCCACCTTGGACGCACTGCTCCCGATGTTCCCGTGCCTGGGCACGCCCCGAAGCGACTCCACGTTGTAGCTGCTGCGACGCACCGACAAATGCTCGTGAATGTCCGCCTGCACATACATACACACGTTAAGGGAAACAGAATTTCAATTAAAAACTTTCTCTCGTTTCATCGGGAAATGGAAAATGGCAAATGGCAAATGGAAATGTTGAAAACTTTTGTCCAACTAACCCGCGAGCCACGCGGCAACGATGACAGACTGCCAATCTGATTGTATTTGATCATCAGGCTCAAACGTTCTAAGGACATGGATGTGCCCTGTTCCTTGGTCGCCGGCTCGGTCAGTTTCTCCGTCTCCCCGACCTCAACGGCCTCCACTTCCTCCTCGGACTCATCGATGGTGTGATCGAACTTCCGCAGCCAAATGAGATGCAACAGTCCATAGGCGATGCCGCCGACCACAGCGAGAAGTCCCATATAACGGAAGGCGTCCCTTGTGCCAAACTGTCCGATGAGCAGGCCACCCGTAAAGCTGCCACTGCCGCGTCCTGCAAAGAAGAGGATGAAGAGAGTCTGGTCAAAAGGCTTTCACAGGACAATGGCTTACTTCACTACACTCAAAAAAATCTCGCTTTGAAATCGCTCTAAAATAATCGACACTTTTTCAATTAAAAAGTATGTAAAGAGAACTAAACTAAAAATATAATTTTTTCATACTATAGATGGGTTTTATTGCTTTTATTTTATAAGTGTTTCTTTTCTATTTTAATTACTAAGGGAATCAAATGATCAAAATTAAAATAGCAAACTTGTTTTTTTAATATTCTTTATTAAAACTATTACTTGACATACTATAATTTTCTTTTTCATTTTACGGCATTTATAATTGTATGGCGATTTCTTTAACTACAATATACTTTAGTTTTCTACGTGTACTTACCAAGACTGAAGTGAGCCATGCCGAGGACGCCAATCAATGTGGCCAACAGACTTTTGGGCGCCAAAATGGAGCAATAGGTGGCAGCTGCCACCCACATCAAGTGACAGGAGAGAGATTCCATTGCCTCGAACGGGAAGCACCACCAGGCATTCCTGTGAATAGTCAATGAATGTATTAAATTACCCTCCACACACAACATCCAGCCTCCACTACACTTACTCGATAAAGGAATAGCCGACGAGTCGTCCGGCGTGCGAGAAGAATGCAATGATAATCAAATTAACATGGCCAAAGATTCGTGTGATCTTCTCAGCGCCGTAGAGAAAGGGAATACTGCTTACAGTGCCCACCGTAATTGTAATGCCTGTAATTTTATAATAATTAATATAATTTTAATTTTTAAATATTTTATTATTATTATTTATTTAATGTTGTAATCACGAAATGATTCTTACTTAGTACAAACCTATGTTTTTTAAATTATATTTTTAATACAATTAATTTATAATTACAGTGGCTGTCAAAACTTACCCAACAGATAATTCGGTGCACCCAATTCCTTAAGATAGAGGAAGAGAAAGCTTTCAATGAAGCCCCAGAAATTGCCGAGTACAAACAGAAAGCAGATAAATGCAATCACGTGAGGCATTTTCAACAGATTCCATAAATCCCTAAACACATTATCTGCTGGCAGCTTCTCGCCCAGAGGCATCATTAGCACGGACATTGTCGATATCACCAGTAGCACATCGTATGTATAGAATGCAGCTGAGTAGTCTGTGTAACCCAATCCACGAGATGAGTAGTCAATCATGAAGCCCGTGATGGGCGAGAAGATGGCCATGCCAATACTCGAGAACAGACGCTCGCGGCCAAAGTCGCCGCCGAACTTCTCGATCATCGTCAGCGCAATTGGATCCATGATGGTAACTGCTGCTGACAGCATGGTCGTGGCCAGAAATCTGCAATTTATATATTATCAATATATATTAAATCTTATAAAAAAAACCTCTTTACGAGGTAAAAGTCTAGTGACGAAAACAGTTATATGCCCCAAAATTTCTGATATCCAATTTTGTGACGAATAATATAAAGTTTGACATAAAAATTATTTTAAAAAAAATTTTGGCACTCGGCACATTGCGCCAAAATGTCTCAATTCTTCATACCAAATAAAACTCAATGTTTTGCGCAGTGCCGAATGCAAAAATTTTTTTTAAAATAATTTTTATGTCAAACTTAATATTATTCGTCACAAAATTGGATATCAGAAATTTTGGGGCATATAACTGTTTTCGTCACTAGACTTTTACCTCGTAAAGAGGTTTTTTTTATAAGATATCAGAAATTTTTGAAAAAGATATCAGAAATTTTGAAATTTCATTCTATCAACTTTGTTTATTTTTTGTACAAGCTAAAACAAACTGTCTGCCAACACTGGTTCCCTTAAAACACACATGCCAAGCGCAAAAGCTAGTAGCACTCTCAAACTCTGGCTGCTATGACACTTTGCTGCTGCTGTCCTATTTCAATTCAAAGTAAAACGTATATATTCAGTTAATAGGTTATATCTTCCAAACCAATCAACATAAATTTATGAATGATATATCAAAAAACGCGAAATTTTACAAGCTCAAACATATTGCAAATTAAAAAAAATCGTAGGCAGCGTTTTCTCAAAAACCGCCAAAATCTGGGACAAAATATCTTATTTCACCTGTTGATTTTTACCTATGCACTTTAGAAAAAAAGTTTGAAGGTTTGCCTAAAAGCCCTTCAAAATACCTTTCCAACGATACATAGATCACGTCTGTAGCTCATATCGTTTGGATGCTATAGGGGTTTTAAATTTAAAGGTTTTTAGCGATTTCCCGCTAAACTAGCTTTTTTTCGAAAAAGTCGTAGAACAAACGTTTCTAGATTTTTGATCGGGAACAAGTCCTCATTCAAACTTTTAAGCTAAATTTACGATTTGATCCAAACAAACAGACAAACAAACAAACAGACTGACTTTTCATCTCGTTTTGAAAGGGGCACCAAAAATTTCAAAATTAATTATCTTCTGAACCAGTGATCGGATTTTGATGATCAAGGTGTCATTCGACGCGTATTTTTGATTAGAATAGTAAAAAATTAAAATAAAAATCGAAAAGGCTCCAACGGCCCCATTTGCTCCAATAATTTAAAATTTTCCCCTCCCACTAACACCTGTTTATCTCGCGAACCAGGTGAGTTTCTAAAAGTCTTAGTATGCACATTTGTAAGTTAAGTTAATACCTTTCGATCGGTATATAACTCGACCTGATCGGACAGTCGTAGCAAATTTTCCATTCTTCCTGTGTATATATGCTAGTCGCCTTCGCACCCTTCGTGCTGCTTTCGTCACTAGCGCGGACTGCCGTCCGCAGTGATAAGAAATAATGATAATGTTTAAAAAACAAATTATCAGTAACAGAAAATAATAACATCTCGAATAAAGATTAAGCTTCTAAACACTTTAAGAAGAATGAAGTATGTTTTATTTAACTTGAGCTCTAATAATGTCGATATGACACTAAACAACAAACAACAACACACAAAACACTTGCAGAACGCAAGGAGCATGGCTCAGTATACAGATTTTTGAGGAGATATAAATCTCTATCATCAGTGCCGTTGTGCTGACTTGACCAGCGATCCAAGCCTAATGTCATCTTTGAGACTCCAGAACCAGTTGTGAATTCTAAGACTCAAAAAGTGACAAAATTTTAAGATTTTTGCTTTTTTTTAAGAAAAAAAGACAAAACCACTACACCCTTTTTGTCTATTTTTATTGGACACAGGGTATAAAAGGTGGCTAAGCAACGAAACATCACCATTTCTATGTGGCATAGTTTTGATGTTTTGTAAACATACATAAAAAATACATTTTTTAATTCCTACAATTATTTTTAAGAATATTTAATCCTGCTCTTAAGAAAAATAATTTTTTTTATATGAAATTTATATAGAGAAAATATCTTGAAGACGGATACAATTTCTTTATTAAAATAATTCTTTGTAACATTAAAAATCAGAAAATATTTAATTTAAAAGTAGATAAAAAATGTTTAAAGAAAATTAACCATAACTCTTCAATCAGCATTCATATTTTATTCAAATTTCTATGGATTTTCCAGCACCAAACAAAATTTAAGTTTCATTTCGAAAGTTTCAATGATGAGACGGTTTTAGTATTTTTACCTGAGCAGAAAGTATATCCAGAATATAGTGTCATCGGTTTCCTTGTAATCAGGTGGACAAATCTCTGGTGCATTCAAGGTAAACGTGCAACGTTGCATCATGCACTTGACAGCTCCCGAGTTTACATAGGAGATGTTGGTGCGTCTCACCAAGCCACCGCAACGCAGATCCAAATCATCCATATCCGTTAGATTGATTTGCATCTTCACCAGTCTGTCCTCGCCAAATCGCTGTCTGATATCCGTGACTGTTTCGTTATCATCCTGTTCAATTTCCATGCCCAATTGCTCTGTGGGATCCGCGAGATCGGGATGCATTTGCAGCATAAAGTATGTGGCATCTGCACTATCCGAGTGCACCCAACTGACGCTGGCATTTGGCTTGCCACCGACAGTGCCTGCATTTCCTGTGGAAACTATAAGCAAAAACAGAAGCATGACAAAATTAGATTTTCCAAAGGATAATCGACAACTAAGCAAATTGCCAAGGCTCAGTTGCCCCCAAGCAAAATGAGCAGCTGCACAGTTAAAAGGGAACTGGACGGAAACTGGACGGGAAAAGGACGGGAAATGGCCAAGTTTGACAGATTTCCAATTATGCCAGTGTCAAGTTTAATGTTTTGAGCTCGTTTATGTACAATCTATAGGGATTAATAGATTGTCAAATAAGATATCTATTAATATCACGTATTTAAATATGCTGCTTTATATTCCTATTCCGGAATAAATTTCATATATATTAAATGAAAACTTTTGACTAATGTAATTGGAATTTAAATATTAAATTTGTATATAATATCGCATTATATCTTTAAGTACCTTTATTAAATGCCGCATCCATAAAAAATTCGCGGAATAGGGTTCCCGTTGGTCCTGTAGGATCAAGTTGGTTTTCAAATTAAGTTTACACAATTTCCTTTCCCGCAAATGAATTTTTTTAATGAAGAATTTTAAATTTACTTGGAATTTAGTACACGTATACTTAATTATGTTATTTATCTGGACTGAAAATATTAAGCCGAACGAATAATAAACACAGAAGTTATTGGAGAAACTATTATGGTAACTATATAAAATGGAAGACAGCCCTGACGCCATCTAGCGCTCGGAAGAAGCAACTTGTGAGGTGCTTGACGGCATTCATGCTTATTTCAAATGTAAATATTTTTACTGAAGAAGCAGGAAATTGTCTTGCCTTGGTATTTTAGTAAAAAAAAGAAGTTTAAAGAAAAGAGGAACTTGATCTGTTTCTCATCTCACATAATCTATTATGAAATACAACGTTTCTTAGTAACAAGTGCATTTTTATTTAATTAATATTTTATTACTTTGACTTATACTTGAGAGTTTGTCCATTCAATGTTAGTTGCAACTTTTGAAATTTAATAAATAATAAAAAAAAATAATTTCAAAACTTTGTTGAAATGCGTCAAGCTTTAATGAGGACATGTTGGTCCAGATGCCAACCACAGGTTTAATCGTATTTATTATGTTATGGATCTCGTATTTTCTGTCGAATGGCGCCACAAGGAGCTTAACTCGTTCGTTCTTTGGCTTTTATGGAGTAAGTTTTTCCCCCAGATCAAACAGACAGGATGGCAAAAACAAACTAATAAAAGTATGTATAAAACACACACACACACACACGACACGGATGCGAATGTGGACACGGAAACGAGTACGGACAATGAGAAAGGAGTGACAAGGGGAGGGTATGACAGGAAAACTAACGGCTAACAAGCATCAGGAGAAAACCAACTAGAAGGTGATGATAATAAGCGAGGGCAAAATACGAATAAAGCAGACAGTGGACAGTGGACCGTGTCCAAGAAGGGGGATCATCATGTACATATGTAGAAGTGTCACTTACGATTCAATCCCTGCATGGACATGGATGACAATTCAGCTGATGATAATGATGGCGACTGCTGCTGCTGCTGAAGGAGCAAGGACATTGCTGAAGCGTTCTCCAGTGGCGGGAACATGGTCGATGACATATTAAGTACATCTTGGTATCTGCTTCTCGTTTGCGTTGCGAATAATGCTGGCAATGATGATGCGGGCGAAGATGTTGTAGATGTTGTCGATGTGGTTGTTGTTGTTGTTGTTGCTATTGTTGTTGTCGGCACATTTGATTCACTCGCATCCATTCCTGGACTAGACACTGCTCCCATTGTCGTAGTAGTTGTCCACCTAGTCGTCGTTGCTGGATACTTGTCATGCATCGGCAAATCAGTGTAAAGCTGTGGATTCATTTGTTCCTGCATTAGACAATAGTCAACGCATTGGTGTACGGCCAAATCGAGCTCGGGCTCCTCTGGACACTCCCTACTTGGACAGGGCGACCACCAAACCTGTAAGGCACAAAAAGAAACCAGACGTGTTACAACGACTTTCACAGTTTTAATATTTATTTTGCAATTTATTTCATTAATTGCCAGATTGAAAAATTCGTGCTCACCGCTATTATTCTATGTTATATTTTATGGTATGTTTAGTAGGGTATGTTTTATTTTAAACAGGATATCAAACTGAAACGAATATATTTGCATTTAAGTTTTAGGTTATGAGATGCGCAAAATTTGTGGATTCGGTTAGAAACGGTTAACGGTTTTTAGTATGTTTCGGTTTCGAAATGACGTTATGATTTCGGGGTACAAAATAAATTTAAATAATTTTGAAGATATGTAAATTTGAACGCGAATACTCAATACTTTCCAAAATTCAGATCTTTTTATTGAGATCAAAATATTTTAATAAAATTAAAAAAGGTTCATAAATGAATCATTTAAATAAATCATTTTAAATCTAAAAAAATATTTATTAAGAAACTTTCCTGTACCTACTCTTTCTGAGTTGAGATATAAGGAGAGCCCCCTAGTCGACACCTTCCCAAATTTGCTACTCAATCGGCCTGTTGAGGGCAGTTTTATGTAGATTATTTTGTTTTAGGCCAATCGGAAATGTAAAATAAAACTTCGTTTAACTATATTTAGAAACTTTACACTACATTTTTCTCGATAAATCGAACCTAGTAGGCTTTGGACTTCAAAGCAATTTAGTTAACGGTTAATCATTTTTATTTCGGTAGTTGATATCTGAACGTGAAGCAAACAAGTTGTAGTAAAAAGTTTTAAAATTTAAGATTAAACTCAAAAATGTCTTCACTGCCTGACATTTGTTGGGTTTGCCATCTAAGGGCATGGATTAGTTCGCCGACTGGGATTGCGCTGATGGCCTGCTTGTTGGGCTATTTAGTCTATATTAATGCTCGTCGGGAGCATCCGACCTACGATGATGAGGACTACGAGAAGGAGGGACACGTCAAGTTGCCAGCTCCACTGCGAAATCTGAAACTGACTAAAGAAGAGCTCAAGACTTACGATTCGCAGAATCCCAAGGGAAAATATTTGGTGAGCTTTCTTGGAAAACTTTACGATGTGTCCTGTTCCCCCGAGGACTTTGGTCCCAATGGCAGCTATAAGGAACTGACTGGCACCGATATCATGTGGTACATTAAAAAGACCGAACGCTATGAAATACGAAGTTTCGATGCCTTTGTCGAAGAATATAAGAAACGACTCGAAGATCGTTTCTTTGTGGCGGGTGTTTTGCTAGATGACAAAAAGGAGAAGGACGAGAATGAAGACAAGGAGGAAAAGGCTCCAGTTGCAGATTCAAGCTTTTTAATCTCCTCAGACTCTGGTTGGGAGACAGTCAACGAATCCAGCATTGCGACCGAGTTCAAAGAGGTTGAAGTTGAAGTTGAAGGAGATGGACGTGAAAAGCAGGCAGAGAAAGTTGAGGATCCTGAGGAGACACTGGTTTGGGCAAACGGAGAGGAGACCGAAGTGATCCAAAATTTGCACCACACCATATAAAATCGAGCAATAAATAAATGTCTCTGTTCGGATTTCGTTTATCTGTGCAGCCTCAGAGTTGTGAGTTGTTTGTTCTGATTGCCCCATGTTGCATGACAACATTGTCTCTGTTGTTCTTGTTGTCGTTTTGTTTATATACACTTGCATATATGTTCGTGTGCATGCATATATCCATTACCAATTTTAATGTGAATTCAATAAGGTCAGGGGGACCAGTGAGGAAGAACTGTGGAGACTCGTCCAGCAGCAATGCCTGTAATAATAAAATGGTAATTTCCGTTGCCACATCGACTGCATATAAATTTATGCCAAACGGCAACCAAACTTGGCTATAATGGCGTAAAATAGCAAGCCACAGGCCAAGGACCAAACCAAGGCACGACACGGCAGGACCTGGACCAACAGCAGCAGCAGCAGTAGAAGCAGAAGGAGGAGAAGGACGAACACAAATGGGCTCCCAGCCATTTCTCTTACTCTGCGGCAGGAGATTCGTAGAGCTCTTAATAACTAGTATGTGTGCCTATAAAGTTCTCTACACTCGATAAACATATCTCATACTAAATAGATTTATACTAGACCTCAACTTAAGTAGTTCAATTAAATTTATAATAAATGGTAGCTCATCAAATTTGAGAGAACTATGTTTTATTTGTAATTTAATGATGATCTCGATGTTGCAAACAATTTTTATATTTTTTAAATAATATTGCAAAATGAACAATAATTATAATTAAGATATTTTATTCTGCTCTAAATTATTTATTTATTGATTGTTAATCATCTATGAGTCAGATCAACCGACAACCCACAGTTTTCATTTAAGATTTTTGTCAAAATTTTCGCTCCCATGGAATAATGAAAGCATTACTTTATGCTAATTGATTTACTGAATTACTGATTGACCTACATATCTCACTGGAATAAACCAAAAAATGTTTAAGCTTCACTAAAAACTCTGAACATACTGTTATGAAAGCATAAGATGCAACATTTTTTTTAAATCTTCACGTGATCATTTTTATCACTTAAAACCCTTTTATTATAAAAGTGGAATATGTCGCAGGAGAATTACTGAAAAATTCTTGTTTACAGATTTTTTAACCAAGGTCTGTTTTAAAAAAAAAAACTTTAATCATTATTGCGGGAACCGTTTTAAATTTGGTTTAGATTATTCCTAACAAGATCTAAAACAGTTGACGGAACGACCGTTTTTCCCCTGATTCGCTCTGGGCACACTGAAAATTTTATATGAAGCAGCTGTGACAGCTGGATGGAAATCTTAAACTAAATCTAAATCTAAATGTAAAACTAAAAATCCAAAACTAAAAATCTAGAACTAATAGAAAAGCCATAAAAAAAATTATAGAACATATAATCCAAAAACCTCTTTAAAAAGTTGAAGTTTTACAACAATTATTCTCTTGCTCTACGAAGTAAGAGTATTTAGCTTTCGTTGTTGTTTAACTCAACCTCGTTAGGTTTCATTGTTGTTAGTGTTGCTGCAGCTATTTTAATGGTGTTATTGTATTTTATGTGCACATCATAAATACAAATTCAATACACGGCCGCCTGAGCTCCCTTTGCATGTTCATGTTCATGTTCATTTTCGCATCCGCATCCGCATCCTGTTCTGTATCCGTGTCCGTGTCCATGTCCACTCGACGAGAGTCTAGTGTCCAATAGATGAATTGCGACTTAGGGAAAGGGGAATAGTGAACGTGGTGCGTGAATGTGCGTACCTCAGAATGCAAGATACTTTTGGGCGAATTCTCATTTAGAGAGAGGCAACTGGCAATGAGGCCTTTAACACGCAGCTCCATTGCGTTTCATTACGACTCCTCTAACGGCAAATGCCCTCTATTTACAGTCACACAATTTCGTTGTTTTCTATCTGTAAGTGTGTGTATGTGTGTGTGTGTGTGTGAGTTGTTAGTGTAGCTTAAGTGCTACAAAACGACACAAAGATAAATATACGTGATACACACACATGCCAAGCTGACGTGCACTTCCATTTTAAGTGGATTTTTCGGCATTGCCGCCATGTTTAGAAAGTTCTATTTCCCCCACCTTCATTTTTCCATTTTTCCACTTTTCCTAGTCGTTGTTTTTGTTTTGTCTAATGCGTTTCGTTTCTTGTTAGCTGTCAAGAGCGTTCCTTATTTTCGATTTGCATTTTCCATAGGAAATAGGAAAAGTGCCTTTACTTGGTCTTACCATAATATCTTGTATCTCAATATAAAGCCAGCAAATATTTCTCTGAATACATTGAGCTGCTGCACGTGTGTTTCCATAATTCGATTTATGTTAAAGTCATCTCAGGTGCAGCTGAAGCTCTGCACTATTTGTCACTCCAATTTGTTTGCTGTCTTTATGAAGGTGTGACTGTCACACTTCTAACCCGGTCTAAGCACTTTGAGTTTCTGCTTCAGTTGCTTAGCCAGCTCCACCTAGAAGATGAATTCGAGCGCAAAGTCATTTGCCTCTGATGCTGCTGAAGTTTGCCCAATGGGGGTACTTATCTATCGATGTCATTTAGAAGCTAAAGCTTCAAGTGGAATCTGCTCTTGACTCGCCCAAATGATAAAGTGAAGAGCGATTGACTCTTAAACAGTATACAACATTTCAATTTATTCGGATTTTGGTAGCAATCATTAAAATGTAAATGTATAATATCCCACCAGTGGGTATTGGAATACTTTATCAATATCTATTTATTATCCATCATTAATTTATATTTCAGTTTGTGGAATTTATCGCTTTCTAAAAAAGTTGGCAATTGAACAGAGTAAATTATAGCTTTTAGGTAAAAACCCAAGGGATATTTTGGCAGGTTATAGAATTATTAATGCTTCTAGCATTTTATCCATTTATTTATTTATCCATTTATTCATTTATCTATTTATTATTTATTAGAAATATTTGCTTGTCTTTTTTCTTAATTTTGAGACCCTATTTGACAATTGTTTTAAAATATAATTTAATTATTATGATTTTAAATGATTTTTTTTGTTGGTTGGCGACCTTTCTGGTAATTTGTGAAAATCACTTATAAGTCAATTGGGCAAGAATTACTGATTATACACTATTCATCTGTTGGGTCACTTTTCTAATATTTGTAAAGTGTAAATTGGTTAATATTTCATTCCATTTCTGCATATTTTTCAATCACTTTACATCTTATCGAATTTGGAGCACTTTCAGCAACACATTTTTATATTACATGACACAATCTGTTGCAGGCTTCAATACGAATTATTTATTATATATTTGCTGACCTTTTTGGGGAGTCATTTGGTCGCGATCCCTTGTAATGTCGTCAAGCAAGAGCTTCGACGGAATTTCAATGACAATCCGGTACTAAAATTTTTATTATAGCCAAGGCCAAGAGAATAAAAGGCAACAGCCGGACAAACAACTAAGCAACATCAAGAATAATTTCTGCATTCATAAGCATAAAATACTCAGAACGCATAAAAACAAAAGAATGAGAATGTTGAAGGCAACAAGAAACAAAACACATTTTTGCCATCGATGTGGCACAAACAATATTCGCTCTCATATATGTACATAATAAGCATTCATCTGAGGCAACATTGGACATTTATTTGCTTTATTTCCAAGATTTTACATGGCACAAATTCATGTGTGCATGCAGTACTTGAGCTGGAAGTGGCCGAAAGAGCTGCAACACACACATATTCAAATACATGCAACAAATATGCGACACAGACACAAGGGTGCAACACAGACATGCTGTCTGCAGCACACATTGCGTATACGTAACCAGAAGTAAATAACTGAAAGCTACGAGTGTTCGAGTGTGTGTCTGTGTGTGTGTGTGTGTGTGTGTGTGTGTGTGTGTGTGTGTGTGTGTGTGTGTGTGTGTGTGTGACAGATATTGCGTTTGTGTGCGCGTCAACGTGTGCCACGATGCTGGGCACACAGCAATTTACAGAGAGTTGCCACGCACTTCAACTAAATATTTCTCTCTTTCTCGCGCTCTCCGACACCAGCTTCCTTGGTTCCTTTCTCTTTCTCGCCAAAAGTTGTTGAGTCTCGCTACGCATTAGTGGGGAGCAAGTAAAAGAGACAGAGAGAGCGAGCGAGAGAGAGAGAGCGCGAGACTCTCACACACTTTAATGCCTCACTTGTTAGCCTTGTTGTGTGTGCGTTTTATGACTTTGTGTGTGTGTGTGTGGGCGCGTGTCTGAGTGTGTATGTTTCATATGCCAGCATTATGGCGCCTCAAATAAAAGCCGGCTTTTATGGAGCCTCTTCTTCTTCTTCTTCTGTCGCAAATAGAGACATGCGAATGCGAATGCGAATGCGGAGTACGAGTTTGAAAGTCCACTCACAACAGTCAGAGATGCGCGTGCCACAATTGAATACGTGTGCGATGCAACATTCTGAGTTAAGTAAACACATGCCCCCCAACTATATTCAGTGGCGAAGAGTTTGACTTTTGTCATCTGTGACATGGAATACCTTTTAACAGGATTTTGAAAACAGAAACAATGTTCCTAACGATTTCAGTTGCTTTAAATGATGTACCTTTAAATAATATTTAAAAATATTTAAAAATATAATTCTAGGAAGCTTATGATTCTGAAATAAAATAGAGACACAGTTTAATTGAGAAAATCAAATTGGGAAGTCAATATTTTCAAGAGACCAAAATCAATAAAATTTTATTAAAAATCGCTTTTTTGTGGCGAGAAAATATTTTTTATTTAGCTTTGGCACATTTTCCTACTACAAATCTTTCAATATATATTGTCTTAGTGTCCTCTCATTTTGTTTTTTTTAATTTTTATTCTTAGTTCTTAGTTTGAATAACATACATAACCTTTTTTTTTTTATTCTTATTTATTTATTTATTGTCAAGCTAAAATTTAAATTCACATTTATTTATATCCAAATATATGTATGCAAAAGTGTTTTAGGCATCTCTGACTCCATCTAAACTAGTATAAATATCTTTCAATCTGAATGCAAGACTCGTTCTCTCAGCCTGTTTAGACGGACTTACTGACTTATTGGCTCAGTAAATCCAATTCCCCTTGGTGGGAAATATGTGGCTTTAGCTTCGTTAGAATTGAACTTGTGTCTATTTGGCATCTATATCATTTATTCTTGCTTATACAATAGAGCATAACAGAAAGATTGGACATATTTGCCGACTTAAATTTTATAACTGCTTAAATATCAAATAGACTGAACGAGTTAATTTCAGTGTTTAACTAAAAATTAGCAACTTGATAAATTTAAATTATTTCCAACATAAATAAATAATAATTATCTGTACAAGCCATTTCATGTCTGATTTCTGTTCTCAAAGAAAATAAATTTGTGGTTAAAAGAGCCAAGGTTGTGTTAATTTACCTACATTTAAATTTTTACTGTTCAAATTATAATACTTATTATATTTTAAAGTTACTTTAATAAGAAGCTCAGTTCCAGTCAACTGTCGACTTGCTTAACTTGGCCCAAACTGCTGCAAAAGTCATAATCATTGAGGCATCAAAGCAACTACAATAAAGTGAAATACCAAAGTGCAACAACTGTCGTTACGGACTTGGTTGCAAGTTGTTAGCAGTTGTTACAAATGTTGCAGTCCTTAATTTGAAATCGATATGCGTATCTTTAGCACAATTAAAGCTCTTTCTAATTTGATTTAAAGCTGTGGAAAACCGACATTGATGACAGTTTCGTCTGCGATCAAGTGTAATTAAAGAGAGAGAGAGATGTTTACTTGACTAAAGGAGGGAAAAAAGAGTGTGTTCTGTGTGTGTTGTGTGTGTTTGATGTCAGAGTCATTGAAGCGAATACTTACCTCAATGTCGCCGCTATCCGGATGCCGTAGTACAAACGCCGATGGGACGACTCCAGGTATCTCCTGTTGCGGTATGAAGAGCAGCGAGTGATGGAAAATTGCATTCAGCAGGAGACTCATCACAACGACCGGTTTATATTTGCCAAATTTGTCAACGAGAAAGCCTGCAAGGTTCCAAAGAAAAGTACAAGTTGAAGTTAAAGTGGAAGTGGAAGTGAATACCGAGTTAGGGCTCTAAATAAACGTTGTTCTGATGTGGTACGATGTATGTACATGGGACTGTATCTACAACTGCAGTTGTATTTTTATCTTTATACGTGTGTATCTGTGGTTGTGCAAAAGTGCTGCATTAAGTACGCAAACTTTATCAAGTAAGATGACGACAAGATGGTCCTCACCATTGCCAAAGTTGTTCGCAAATCTGTTTCATTTCTAAATGCACAAGCAAAATGGATAAGGGTTCGGGTCAGGGGTCAGATTAAGCAACTACCAAGTTTATTTCCTAACTGCAGTTGAAAGTTTCGCTCCTCAGCATTCGGTTTAAAATTTAAAACTCTGTCCAGCTGTGATGTCAAGAAGTTTGTATAATATGATGAGAAAAGATTTACTCAATAGTTTATTAAATATTCAACTGAATTATCTGTAGAGACTAAGCTCAATAGTTTGTTAAATATTCAACTGAATTATCTGTAGAGACTAAGCTCTTGGATTTTGAATAGATTTTGTTATTTCTAAAAATTTAGTTTCTTTAAATCATTTTTTCATTGTATCTAAGTAATAATAATTCTTTTAAAATAAAACCATGATTATTATTATTTGATTTCAATTAACTTTCATTAACTTTCGCTTCATATTAAAAATTTGAAAACACATGAAATCTTAATGTTATTTTTGCCTGTACTGAAATTTCATTGGGTCACAAAATTTTTTTATTTCCCTTATAAAAATGAGCAATAAAAATCAAAAAAACGTTTTTATTGTCATTTAAACTGTAAGCAAATTTAATTATTTTCACTCTTATCGGTGAGGCCCAAAAAAGTATGCTGTGAAAAAATGTTTCAATGACAGAGATGAGTAGAATTTTAAAGTAGATCGTAAGACTAATTAATACTCTATACACAGATTTAAATAACAACTTTAAGTATTAATATTATTAAATGTTCTTTTTTATATATTCGAAAATTTAAGTCTTCTATCTATTCCAAATTAATAAGTGCATTATGCATACCCAATTTGATTGTACACAGGGTATTTAACAAAAAAGCACAATACTGACCATAAAATACAAAAAATAACTACTGCTCTGTGAGTATATAAATAATCGTATATACGAGAATATATATATTCTATTAAAATATTCAGTTCAGCACTGAATGTCTGTGTGTGCTGAAGCTTTAGTTTTTGTTGTTTTTCTAGTGGTCGTGTTTGTTTGACAAACAGACAGAGCCGCAAAAGCTGTGACAGGAAAATAAAATGAGGTAGATAAGCGTTGGCATTGGCAGCAGGTTCTGGCCAAAAGCAAAAAAAATAAAAATAAGTTGGCAAAATATGAGGTGCAGCAGCTGCAATTTTGAAACCGAATAATACAAATATTGCGATAGTCAAATATATAGCTGTCAGCTGATTAAATTTCACATTTCATATTGCAGCTAAAAGCATTTAAAATGCTTGAATAATACAAAAAGTTGCACATTTATAAATTTAATAGTCCTTCTACTAATTGTTCTCTTCTGTCTATTACTTAATATTTCACAAACGAAATCTTGTCTCAAAGTATTTAGTTAAGTGCAATTTTGTCATTTAATTAAGTTGACACTTCAATTGAGTTGCAATCAAATCACTCACCTGTTATCGGAGGACTGAGAAATGTCGTAAAAGGCAATGCCAGATAGATAATCGCAATCTCTTCCACTGTCAATCCAATCGATTGCATGTGTATCGTCAAATACGGCAGCAATGATGAAGTGGCTGGAAAATTAAAAGCAAGAATAAATACACATTAATCGGTTGGGAATAATAATTATAAATTGTAATTGAATAAAAATAATGAATAAGTGTGTGAGATGGACGGAGATTTACTTAAAATAATATAAAATAAATTATAAATAAACAACTATCTTTAGATATGTAACCAATTACTTTTTCGAACTTATCTCACAGCGAAGTTAGCAAGCACGACATTTAAAAATGATTATTATAATAAATAAATAAACTTTGAGGATAAAATTTTATTAAATGTAGAAATACATTTGATTATTTCGGGCGTTTAAAGTTTAAACCAAAACATTCTCAGATTTATAGCAACAATATACATTTGTGTTATGTGTTCATCATTTGAACTTTTTTGAAGATATTAACGCTTTTTATGTATTTTATTTATAATTATCACGCCTGTTCCGACTTTCATTTTCGATAAGATTTTGCGGAAGTGAATTTCTTTAACCTGCTCTAATATCATTTCGGCGAAGTTCTACAGACTTATTTCACTTTAAGCTAATGCGTTTAAGTCCGACAAAGTAAAAAACGAGCATTTTGAAATACTTATCCTAAATGGAAAGTGAATAAATGCATTTCACTAAATGCTTTAAAATAAAAAGTAAAAATCGGAGCAGGCCTGTATATTTAAAAATTTTATAATTTGTTATTTTTATTCACTTTTTATTGTAATTTTTATGTAACCAAAAAAGAAACAAAATGAACATTTAATTTTGAAAGATTTCACAAGTACAGCTGAAAGCTAATGCCAAATAAACCTGTCATTAAATGGCTATGATAAGCCATCTCGACAGCGCACTGTTAACTATAACTCAACTGTCTAAAAGTCATAGAACAGACTGTCTATAAAGTTAGCTCGTGTTTTTCCCCTTCGGCCAGCTGAGATTATTAATGGAACTCAATGTGCTCGTTCAGTTGGATGGTGCCTTAAAAGCTACTTAAAGCGCATTACAGTTGGCCCAAATGACAGAGTTATCTGTCTACCTCTCTCTTTCTCACTAGATTCGCCATCTCACCCTGTTTGTCGCAGTCCGTTGGGAAGCTGGGCATTAATAAATTATAAGCATTCAAAACGAGCGACATGTGTCACCGTTGCAATTCTTGCTGCTGCAGCAAAATGACGCAAGGGGAAAAAAAGTTGAAACCTGAAATAAAGAGCCCCTGACAAGCAATTGCAGCTGTTCCTGTTTCTGTGACTGGACAAACCAAAGGACAAACGAAAGCTACAGCCGCATCCTTGACCAATTGCAGTGCAAACATCGCCCGGATCCGTGAATTGGCAGCGAATGCGGCTGGCCGTGAATGCAAATTGATGTTAAAGTGCATTCATCACATTTTCCACTCTGCTTAAATTCGCTTGTCGCTTTTCATTTCTCTCATTCTCAATTTGCCTTTATCGCATTTTCTGTTTTTATTTTGCATTCCCTCAGATAATTAACAATAATATGCAACACATGTGTTTGTTTCCCAAAGTGTGTGTATGTAGTTGTAAATATATACATTTACAGTCACTCAAGTAATTGTTCTGACGAAAGTAAAAATTAGCTTATCTTATTTTAAATTTAATCTGTAACCTATTTTATAATATTATCAAACCGAACCTAATATTGGTATCAGTTACGGATTCAGTTATATCCGCATTTAGGTATTCCGTTATCGGTTACGCAAAATTTTCATATATCGGTTACGTAACCGTTTCTGGTCTTTTGTATGTTTCGGTTTTAAAACACCAGTATGATTTCGAGGTACAGAACAAATTTAAAAAATGACAAAAATATGTAAATTTCGAGTTAAATTAGGGCAAAAATAAAATTTAAATTAAGTTTTAAAAAACGATTATACCTTAAAAATTTAATTAAATGTTATGCTTGACCGAACCCAAATTAAATATTATGCATGTAACGGTTTCTTAACGCTTATCTCGTGTGGAATAATTTCGGTTTTAAAATTTCGTTGCAATTCGGTTACCAATTTCAATCGGTTAATAGCGGTTAACCTTTACGGTAATAGTTACGGTTTAAGACCCAGAAATTTACTTATGGTTATTAAAATTTCCTTAAAAAAGTAATTAATTAAGATTTTAACAAATTAAAAACGTATCGGTAATTTTTTTTGTCAAAACAATTTTTAGACATACTGTGTGTGTGTGTGAGTATTTCTCAACAATTATAATTGCTTTATGTCCAAGTGTGTGTTACTGTGTGTGTTTACGCCTGCAAGTTGACACAACGCACGGAAACGGAAATGCACGCATGTCAGGGCTGCATTGCATGACGGCCATTGTTGCCACCCTGTTGTTGTTTCCCTCCCTTTCAAACTTGCCAGGCTCTCTCTATCTCTTAAACAGCAGTAGGCTTATTAATATCTGCATTGCAAATATAATTTAACTCTTTTCAAATATTTGTGCTTGAATGCTGTATTAAATTATGATAAATAAATACAAATTAATGACATTTTAGTATTTATATTATTTGAACATTTGTAATTGATTGCATATTCAATCAGCTTAACCAGCTTTGTATGTAATTCCTTTAAATGCAGAGATTACTGAAAAATCAATTAAATGTAGTTAGTATAAATATAAACATTAGTTATTAAATATACTAAAGTTTATATTTATATTCGTATCTCATTTCACATTAAATGTTTTAAATTTTTCTACATCTTTTAGATATGAAGCTAACACTAAATCATTTCATTGAGTTTTGCATGCAACAAAATGTTAAACAAATTGAAAAGTCTTGGAAACAGCCATCTTTACCTTTCAATAAAAATTTAAATTGCATAACAGCTTTTAAGAGACAAGATAAAAAATAAATTGAATTATAAATATTAAAAAGAGCTCGATAAATTTTCTTTTCAATTATTTCTTAGATATTTGAAATTTTTTATTAAATTACCCGCACTTTAAATTAAATATAAAATTTTAATAATCATTCATTAATTTTACAATGAAATTTAAATTTATTATAGGCACAAAGAACTTTAATCCTCTCAATTTTGATTACATTAGCAAAAATTTCTATTAAAAGCAAAAATAAGCATACACTATTAGATTAGGCATATGTGAGCGACTAGTAAGATACTCAGTAACATGAATAGATATTTTGTTTCGTATTTGTTGAAGTATAAGAGTATCTTATAGAAATGAAGCTGACTTGCTGTCCAAATTAAAAAAAAAGTGATTATACCCTCTGCTATTGTTCAATTCACCGGGAGTACAGGGTAGGTACGACAAAGACGTGCATATGATGTCAAATAAAAAACGCATTAATACTAATATTTGCGACAATCTGACGTTAATGGCAAAAGACAACATGCGACCAAACATCATGGCCAAACAGAGGTCGCCGTCTGGTTTATATCGTGATAAAAGGGGCGAGGCCAGAGAGGGGGAAGCGGGAAGAAGAGAGGCGGGAGGAGAGAGGTGGAAGGTGGGAGGCAACTTAAGCAATCGCAAAATGTTTTTGTCATTGACCGCCAGCGGCGAAAATGGCGCACGGTCATTTGACTTGACTTGACTTGAGTTAATTTAAGTTTAAGATACATAGATACTACTTGGGGCAACATCAAGGCGAATCAAAACTAAACCTTTTACTAGCTTAAAGCACATAAGCTAGATTTATTCACAAAAGCCATAGTATGTACATGTGTGTGTGTGTGTGCGTGTGTGTGTATCTTAATTGCCTCATGCTGAGGAAAAGGCTGTGCAACCGAACTTAAGATGCATCATCTTCAGGCGAATGTTTGTGTAACTAAATTTATACAAATGTGTAACATATTTTGTGCCTAATTGATAACTTCCGACCAGCCCAGTCCCCCAGTTTCACAGTTCTTTAGTTACATATGTATCTATATATTCTCTCTAAAGCCGCTCACGCACATGAAAATCCATTTCGTGGGTCGAGGGGGAATTCCTGAATTGTGATAATGAATTCAAAGATTCACTGCCAGGCTAGCCTAACTCAATCATATATTGTACATAGTTGGAATACAGCAAATACCCCCTATATATGTATCTCTGAGTGAATTTGTTTTCGTTTGCCTTTTGTAAGATACAAAACCAAACTGTACTTTTGTTGTGGTCAGTTTACGTTTTGCATTTTGTCATTTCTGTTGTGCCGAATAGATTTCTCTCAACCTCACACAGCTTCGTTGGCATCTTTACTTACGAGTACAATAAAATTTAAGGCAGTCCTTTGATTATTATTAGTATTACTTGTAATTTATTTACAGTTTTGAATTATCTCACTAGCTATATTTCTATGAGTTTCCCTGTCGAGTTTACACCTTCAATTTCTCAGTGCAATCTCAAAACAAATATATTTACTTTAATTATAGAATACTGTCTCAATTTGCAAAGGGATTAGAAACATGGGAGACGTCTTTACTATCTTGGCATATATTTCGTATTTACATATTTATCAAAATATACCATAAAATAAGCTACAACCAAAGCTCTTCATGAGTTGAGATCGTAACATAATATGATTTATTATTTAATGTAATATTTGCATATTTCCCTCTGAATTGTTTTCCGTAATTATATGTTTATGCTACCATGGGAAAAGTAGTATAAAATACTAGGGGGCTCCGCCCCCTGCTCGCTTCGCTCGCAAAATTGAAAGGAATTTCTTTTGTTGTCCGGTTTAACAAATTAAAACAGCTCGCTTCGCTCGCCAACCCCCAGCTCGCTGCGCTCGCAAAATTAAAAAGAACATCTTTAGTAGTCCGGTTTAACAAATTTATATAATATAGCATTTTTTGACGAAAAACGCAAATATTTAACTTTAGTGTTTTAATGTTTTTCCCCGGTAATTGGACTTAGGTTAAAGACAGATTTATCGATTCAGCTGGAAAAATCCAGATTTAGCGGGAAAAGGCTAAATTTGGCGGGAAAAAGCTAAATTTGGCGGAAAAAAGCTAAATTTGGGGAAAATGTCAAAATTTAGCAAGAAGAGCTAATCTATGAGTTTTGTTAGGATATCTCATACAACAACAGAGTTTTTGGTTCTAAAAGTTAATTTGCATCCGATTGTTCCTATGGCAGCTATATGTTATAGTCATCCGACTTTGACCAAATTTGGTCAGAAGTAAGAGACACTCCCAAACATATAATCTGTGAGTTTGGTTGAGATATCTTAAGAAACAAAACAGTTTTTCATACTAAAGGTTATTTTCATCCGATTGTTCCTATGACAGCTATATGATATAGTAAACCGACTTTGACCAAATTTGGTCAGAATGTAAAGGACAGTCTTAAACATACAATCTGTGAGTTTGGTTGAGATATCTTAAGAAACGAAAAAGTTCTTCATACTAAACGTTATTTTGCTTCCGATTTTTCCTATGGCAGCTATATGATATAGTAACCCGACGTTGACCAAATTTGGCCAGAATTTTAGAGACAGCCCCAAACATAGAATCTGTGAGTTTGGTTGAGATATCTTAAGAAACAAAAAAGTTTTTCATACTAAAGGTTATTTTGCATCCAATTGTTCCTATGGCAGCTATATGATATAGTCATCCGATATTGACCAAATTTGGTCAGAATGTAAAGGAGAGTCTAAAACATACAATCTGTGAGTTTGGTTCAGATATCTTAAGAAACAAAAAGCAATTTCATACTAAGCAATTCTGTGACCTTTGACCTTGATTTTCACCCACTTAGAGGTCGAATTTCGCAAAACGCCGTCTTATTGCACGATGAAATTATGTCATCTTTGTTTTGTGCAAATTTCAGCTTTGTATCTTTTACCGTTTGGGCTGCACGTTGATTCTCAGTGAGTCAGTCAGTGAGTCAGGACAAAGAATTTTATATATATAGATTATTTTGATATAGCAGCTATCTCTATGAAACTAATTTAGTTTTAAGCAGAATATCAAACCGAAACGAATATCGGTTTCATTTACGGTTGCGGTTATAGTATGTTCGCATTTAGGTTTTCGGTTATCTGCTGCGCAAAATTTTCATATATTGGTTATGTAACGGTTACCGGTTTTTTGTATGTTTCGGCTTCGAAATACCGGTATGATTTCGGAGTACAAAATATATGAGATCAAAATATAAATTAAATTAGGGCCGAAGTAAAAATAAAAATTTGTTTTAAAAAAACGATGATTACACCATAACAACGTAATTAAATGATATGCTTGACCGAAATGAAATTCACTTTTATTTCAGTTGGAAAAATTTCGATTTTTTGGTTTGAAAATATGTTGTTTTTTCTTTTGTATAGAAAGATATTCTGCTAATGTATGTTAGATATCCTAAACATTTATTTATTTACACTAGAAGTTTTTTTCGGTTGAAAAATATTTTTTTTGATGAAAAACCTTTTTTTTAACTAAATTCAATACTGACTTGATGTCAATTTATTTAGTAAATATTTGTTGGTATTTTATAAAAAAAATTGTTTTAGTTAATCTCAATTGTAGTATCTTTCTCTTATTTTTTATCAAACCACCATATCACATAGCTGTCATAGTAATGATTGCTGAAAAATGTATATTTATCTGCTTTTTCTCGGTTAAGTTTGTCTAGTGATTTTATAAATTTGCCAAAGGTGTAACCTGGATTTATTTAAAAACTTGAGTTAAGATATCATAAAAACGAATTTACTACTGTGCTCAAGGGGGAGAGTATCCAAGAATAAAAACTCTTACCCAACTGTCTAGATGTTTTCTCTGTAAATATATCCAAACAACGCGTCGTTTTGGATCATAAACCATCTTATAAACAAAGTCATAATTTCTTAAGCTGATGTATTTTTCTTCTTAGTAGTTGTGTTATCAGTTAGTCAAGCATAATTACGAGTAATTACAGATTCACTAACTGATGAGACGTCACATCGTGTCACGTTTTTCCGAGTGAGATATGAAAATATTGTGAATTTTACTGATAAACAGCTCGATTTCTAATTGCTTTTTAATGACATTAAATTGTATAAAGTGTGTAATGAGGTGTGTGTGTATGAGTGTGAGTGTGTGGTTGTACTCACCTCCGTACATGACAAACAGGGTTATCTTGAGCATTATCAAATTGGGATTTATGCCGCGACGTTGACAGAATTCGCCAAAGCGCGACAATTCGATTTTATCCTTATCGGTGAACGTCTCCTCGCTGGCCATTTTGCCCATCTCTCCGATATATTTACGTACACAAACTAGTTGTCAATTTGCATGTATCTGTATCTTTGTATCTGTCTTGTGACAGTTTGAAGTTCGTTTCAATGAAATGCAGCGCTGCTGCCTTAGTTTAAGTTTCTCGGTCAGACGACACTGGGACACACACACATTCACATTCACACACGTACACACGCACACACACACAGGTACAGGTACAGTACCAATACACACGCAATGCTAATAGACTCTGTGTGCTCGTGTGTGTGTGTGTCACTGATTTTGATTAAATCCAATTGAAATTTTTGATCATAAACGGCGCGCAGTAAAATTGTTGTTGCCTTTTTCTTTATTTCTTTCAGTAGTTGTTATTATTATTATTTTATTTTATATACTTTTTTTTGTGTATACACATATTTACATTGTCACAGGCTAAAAATAAACATTAGTTGTATATTATTTATTGTATTAAAGTTTTTTTTTGAAATACATAAGTAATTTTAAGTAAACATTTGTATTGCTTTCTCTGAACTTTATACTATATAGATACTTTAATCAGTTATGATCTTGATTTGATTTCACTGGATTTTTCTGTTTTTTCTTAAAGGATTTTGCGCCGCGCGTTTTGTAACTTTCACAGTCGCCGTTCGCACAGAGACTGAAAAAGTCTCTTATCAAGCTGGGGAAAGATTTGTGCATACTATATTCTAAGTATATCTTTTGCAATCTCCACAGATCTACAGATCTGAGCACACACACGCACTCACTTATTGTTGTGATAATAATCTATGCAGTCTTCTTACTCAAAGAGCAAACGTTGCTCACTTCCACACAGAGTTTCGATGTGACAAGACGATCATCATGAAGATGATCGTGATCATGATGATGAGTATTCTAACTTAAATTGGACCAGTCAACCAGTATTAGTGACAGATCTTGAGTTACCGCCGTACCGCTCTCAGATACTTTTGCTGATGTTGTTGTTGTTGTTGATGTTGATGGATGTTGATACGACGACGACGTCGACAGCTGAGATCCACCAGAGATAATGTCGTTAGTCTATCTGCTTCTTGTTTTTGTTTTTTCGTGAATGAAGATAAAACCCGAGCAGCGACTGACGTGCTACAATGTCACTCTGAGTGACAGTCTGTCAGACGAAAGATACTCGCTGTTGTTGCTGTTGTTGTTGTTGTGGATAGGCCAAGGTTTATCCAAAGGTGTGATCAAAGGCAAAGCTTGCATACATCCAAATTAACAAGTTATCCCAAATGTACAATTCTAGTTATAATATTAAAAATATTTTTTATTTGTTACTTATTTATTTTTGAATTCATTCATTTAGTCTTTATTTAATGCTTTTAATGCTTTTATTTATGTATTCATTTATTTATGTATTTACATATATAAATATTTTTTATTTATTGATTTATTTTTTATTTATTCAGCTTTTTATTTATTTATTTCCGTTTTATTATTATTAGGTTTTAATTAATTAATTAATTTATTTTTTTATTTATTAATTAGTTTACTTATTTATTTAGTTTTTTATTTACATATTTTATTTTTGGATCAATTAATTGGTACATTTTTTACTTATTTATTGTACATATATAAAATATGACCCACAATTCCCTCTAAATTTTACAAGTCAAAGAATAATGTGAAATATTATTCAATCAATTTCAAATTCACGTGATCTAGCGATTTTGAAAAATTAATTCCCTTGTGTACGAAATATTATATAGCTGTCATTTCAAAGACAATATCCCGTTTAATTTAATCAGATAGATATTTCTAAATTTGACATTAATTTCACTTCGAAATATCAAACAAATAGTAATAAAATTAACATTTAAAATTAAATTCATGTATTTAAACTACTTTTACTTCACTTTCAAGGAAAATTGTTTATAAATACACGTGAATCAGCGACTAACACGAGTTGATATATTGCTTTTTTATAATTACAGTTTTATACATCTTTATTAAGTTTAAAATAAACTTAAATAAACTTAGGATTTATATAATTTACTTTATATTTATTTTGATTTTTACGAGTTGATGATGTCGTCTGAATAATTAGGCAAATAATTCACTTTTTAAACAACTTTTACTTGTAATATAATGATTATATTTTAAGCACACGTCAGCCGTATTCGAAGGACGATTCTTGAACTCCCAAAGTATCGATAAATTGTTGTTGTTGTTTTTGCACATGCGATTGACGCCCGAAAAGATTTGCACACAAAAATCTGAGCTTAGGCAAAAAAGTTTTATGCATTTCGTTTTGAGGAACTAATCACAATAAAAAGATCTCCGAACACTTGGAAATGGGAAAATCAACTGTCAAAATGAAGCAAATCGGACAAAAATGTGGACTGACAATCACATGGATAACAACAATTACATTTGCAATTTACTGATAACAGATAACAGTTAAGCAAATGACGATCGACTGATATGTGACATGATGAGTGTTTCTTTTTTCGATTTGCGACTTGGCAACATAGAAAATGAAATAAATAATGTTTTCAACTTGCATAACACGTTAACATTATTTGACCTTACTTATATTAAATCTATTGAAAATAATAAAAAAATATTACTATAACTATTTGTAATATTTAGGGGTTCCTAATGTAACTTATACTAACTATAAAATTTAGTATCACATTAATTTGTCAAAAAGATTAAAAATATTAAAAGCGAGTAATTCAATCTTATTTGAAGTACGATTATAGTACAGTTCAAACTTAATTTAAGTTATTTTAGTACTTATCTAAATAACTTTTATGCTCATTTTCAGTAATTCGTACTTATATCAAGTATACATTTTAAGTATCGAAAATACTCAAATCGAATTATTTGAAACTTAATTTTAATGTATGCCAGTTAAATTTTTCTTAAGTAAATTTGTCCTCAAAATCAAATGGAATATAATTTTTAAATTTCTTTTTGTCACTTAAGATAATTCGACATTCAGAACCATGTTTAAAGCATTTTTTCATTTAATATCTTTGTATTTGCAATTCATAAAAAATATTCGAGATTTTCTTATCATGCCCCAAAGAATCCCATCAAAATAATAAGACAAAGTATTTTTAGCGACCATTATAAAATATAGAATATGTATATAATGAGATATACGATCAGAGCAGGCAAACACATTGTAAACCGGCAAACGTAAGCAGCTTCCATCGCAGACTGACTGGATATCACTATAAATTTTCTTATCGTTAACTGATTAAGCGAGCTACCAAGGCAAGAAGAAGAAGCAGAAGCAGAAGCAGATGCTGCAGAAAACGAGATCACACGTTGCAGACGGATTTCAAAAGTGTTACGCAAAAAAAGTACACAGGGAAATTGCAAACAGACTTTGCTCATAGGCTTTAAAAGCTCTCGTGATTTATGTAGATGTATCTTAAAGTATGCCATAAAGTATCTAGTATCTATACAACACTATCTGGTATCTAACTACAAGTAGTTCAACTGATCACCTTTATTTAATCTAACTTATTAATATCTTATTTAAAATAATCCAATTGTATAAGTTTCATTTAAATTGCGCGCCATTTGTTTAAGTCTCGATAGAATCGAATTCAAGGATGTGCACTGCTTGCATTATATAACTGCTTTGCAATTTACATAATGCACTGCTTGCAGCTAGCAATAATGTTTATGCACTAGATGGCGCTTAAAATAGTTTATTGATTGTTTGCATTAATGCTTTTTTTGTGAGTATTATAGTTACAATGGATTACTATATAGAAATTAGTATTTATTAAAAGTTTTATCACATTAATCGCTTTAATTTTATTAGAGCCAATATTTAATTATATAAATAAAGCAATGTAAGCGCCATCTATTGCTTAGATATTTATTTGCATAGCTCTATTGTTCGTTTTTGACAACTGCAATAACGCTCACATCTGTCAGCTTTTGTCGGGCAGCATGATTATACATAAAAGCAGTGAGCAAACAAGTGAGTACAATTATAAATTCAAATTTTTTATGTAAGAAATGCATAAATATGTATATCAAAATTTGTTTTGGAGTATGTTATTGTATTAAAATGTATTTAATAAGCTTAAAGCAACATTATAACAACTGAAATAATGCATTTTGTATAATTTTTTGGTATGTTAGTGTGTGCACACTCGTGCTGGATAATTGTCTAAAAAATACCACAAAATACCAAGCGTATTTCGGCGATATTTTCAAGTTTCTTCGATAGGGGCATACTTTGTTTGAATTCGCATTTGTTGGTGTTTTGACGCCGAAGCACATACAAGTAACCTCGGGTTATGGTTGTTAAAAAGTGAATGAATTTTATAAACTTCAAGCAGTGCAAAAACACCTGAAAGACTCAAATTGAATAATATTTTGGAATTTTAGTGTGTGCACACTGGTGCTGCTCGCAACGACAATTGTTTAAAAAATACCAAGCGTATTTCGGCGACATTTTCAAGTTTCTTCGGTAGGGGCATACTGGGTTTAAATTCGCATTTGTTGTTGTTTTGACGCGTTGTCTTGTTGTTGCTTGCGCGTGTCACTGTATATGTGTGGTACACACGCCAAGTGGAATGTTGGCATTGTGGAATTAGTCTTGAAACAAATCTCGTTGATGTGAGACATAGTCGCGTTGTGTTGTCTCCGAAGCACGTACAAGTAACGTCGGGTTATGGTTGTTATAAAAATTTATTAATTACAAATAGTGAAGTGTGTTCAAAGCCGACAAAGCGCCAGCAAGATAAGAGCCTATTGTGTATTATCTAAGCGCAGCAAGAAACCGAGATAAGATAAAAAGAAAGCCAACGTCAAATTAGCAAAAAATATTCTGCAACTGAAGCCATCGCAATCGGCGCCGCGTGAAAAATACAACAAAATAAAAGAGAAGAAACAAGCAGAGAAGAGAAGAGAAGCGCAGAGAAGAGAAGAAGAGTTTAGTGCCAGGTGCCAGCGTCCGCATAGTTTGTTTGTCTCTCATTTGTCTGCGCGTCGAGTTGTTTATGTGTATTAGTTTTTGATTGTATGCGTGTGTATGTGTCGGAGTGTGTGTGTGTTTAGTTGTAAATGCACCTGTGTCTGCCTTGCGAAAACTCCAAGCATAATTGCATATCCCAGACACCAACAACAAGAAATTCGCTGACCGCCGCCGCCGCGTGTGTTTGTGTCTGTGTGTGTGTGTGTGTGAAAATGTCATTGCCAGTGTCGACGCTGACGTCGCAGTTGAAGTAAAGATAAAAGCAGAGAACGCGCGCGACCAGCAATAATAAAAAGTGAATCAAAACGACGTCGCTACTAAGCGTGTGTGCGTGTCTGTGTGTGTGTCAAAGAGAGGAGAGAGTGCAAAGCGCATTCCTTTTATCCATCCCATTATTGCTGTTAACTACAACAAGTTCTGTCCAAGGGAGCAGCGAAGTCGACGCCACAACAACTACAACACAACTAAAAAACAACAACAACAGCAACAGTTACCATTCAACTTGTACGTCCAGCGCAAAGAATCGCGTTTAAATTCCTGTTTTCTTGCTGTTTTTGCTTTTTGTGTTTCACAAAGGTGAGTGAATGTGCCGTTATTTGGCGTATTTCTGACACACATTTTCAATCAATGGAGCCCACATATATTTTGGGGGTGACATTCCGTTGGAGGTTGTTCTATGTGCTGAAATTTCTCGAGTCCAGCAAGCAGTGCACAGCATCCAATTGGGGGTGGTTTTTGTTGTTGCGCGTATCTCAGCTGAGACACTTGCACACATACGTAGACAACACACACGCACAAATACAAACATAGATAAATCTTGCCAAGTGTTGTTGAAGGCCATTGGAGGCATTATTTTATGCCGTTAGACGTAGACGTAGCAACAAACAAAAACTGAAATTATTAATGATCTGACTTTTTAATGGACTAATCAATACTTTTTGATGAACTTGACCCAAAGGCGATCCCACGTGCAGTCTCAGATACAGATACATAGATACATTTTCATCTCTCTGCTGTTGTAAATAAGTGGCATGCATTTGTGGCAGTTGCACAACAATCTGAAACTTGAACATAATCACACACATTGTATGTGAGCTTCACACAACTGTGCTAGTTAGTCTAACTTTGTATCTTCTCTACTCATTAATCACAATGACTAAATTGTGGTTGTGGTTTTTTTGTATCTACTTTGTTTTTTAGTTCAAATGTTGTTAAGCCGACATTGTCGGTCGCTTTAAGCCCATTACCCAAGGGGTTATAAATAGCTGGCTGGGAAAAAAGGTCTGGCCACATAAGACGAACCTTAGAAATACTTAAATACAACTTGACAAACGAATAAATAATACCCTACTTTTAAATAGATTTAAAAATTTTATAAAAATAAAAACCAAATAATTTTTGTTTCAATTGAGGATTTGTTAAATTTATTAATATTCAAAAAATCTTTGAACAATTTCTTATTAAATTCAGATTAGTTTAAAAAATATTTTTGCTTGGAATTCGAAATTGTTTGAAATGTTGTTTAAAACACCTGAAAATATGCTATGTATCTATCTAAAATAAAAATTTTACACTTTCAATTAGAATTTGAGCATTCATTTTCTTATTGGATTATTCACGTTTTCTATGAGCATCAACAATATCTGAATACTTATTAATATATATTGTATAAACAATAATCTGTTGGCTATTAACAAGCACAACAACCTACTGAATGTATCTTTTTGAGAAGAGTATCTATGAAATGCGATCAAATATCAACTTTTCAGTACGAAGAGCGTCTCGCTCTACTCGTGACAGGTGGATTTTTGTTTAATTTCTCTTCTATTCTTTTTTCGGCCGTTTTGCGTCTTATTTAATTTAACTTTACTCTTTCTGCTCTGCACAGATTTATTCTTCTTGTTCTTATTTGTATTGTTTATTTACTTTTGCTTTGCTTTGCTTTCGTCTTCGGCTACCTGAGTCATCATTTCGTCTTCGTCTTCGTTTGCTTGTGTCTTCCTATTTGGTTTGCATTGCTTGTTGCGCTTACCTGCGGCAGGTGTAGTACTTAGTATCCAGTCTAAAAACACTAGGCAACATAGTTCAGTATTTGAATTTGTCTGATAATTGTTGTCTCAATTCAATAGTTTTAGTATAAACATTTCTGTAATAAGTTTAAAAGAGATATGTATTTAATAAATGATTATTTCTTGACATTTACTTTCTTTGCTTTGTTGTCTAGTGTCATTCAATTGGTTTCCTTCAGAAAAATAAAAATAAATAAAAAAAAGTAGATTCAATCATTTGCTATGCCAGCTGAGTATTCCTCTCGAAATATGCAAATGCCTATGCCAATATCTTTTGGCCAGAAGTTTATCTTTATCAAGATATGTTAGAACTCGCAGGAAACATTCATAATTATTGTATAGAGAGACAAGACTATACTGTCTAAAAGTATTTTGTCTGATTGATGTTTTATTTCCGTTGACTGGTGCAAAGTCTTTCATCTGGCCGTGGCTTTAAACGGGGCCTATTAAGTTTTATGTTCTCTTAATTACATTCTGTTGCCTATTTGATACACGGCCGTTTCAACTATGACGAGACTCTGCTAATGTGAACTCTAATGACTTGTAGATACATATTATGAAAGCGCAGCAAATGTGATTACAAATTTTACTGGACAGATTCATAGACTGATGAATATCGAGAGATCGAAAGTTATAACCAGTGACAGAGAAGGAATTATTACTAAAATTCAATAAACATGTCAAATATTCTATGTAAAAAATAAGAAACTTCTCTTAATGGCAACTCTGTCTAGGGTTTACACACATCATGCATTATTAACTACACTTTATTACGCCCTTATGTCTTGTGATCAACGGAAATTGTGTGTAAAAACAAGACTTTCAACATATTTTCTCCTTCCAATAAAAGCACACATGTTTGTTGAGAATGCTTTCAGGATGTTGTAGAGTAGACTCTGTTTTCTCTCTAGGGATTTCACTATTTTCTTCTTTTTTATTTTGGTGATTTGCAATGTGCGCTGAATTTCCATTAAGTTGCCACAACTGAGAAGCGGCAGTGTAGTGTGTTGTTTGTGCCTGCAACAAGGTGCAACATTTCTAAAAGCTACCAGTCTGCATTACTCACTCCCTCTCTCTCTTTTTCTTTCTTTCTCCGTCTCTTTCTTTAACCGTCTCTGTCCTTGACTGCCAACTGTTGTGTGTTCTTTCTTTTTCTTTGTGTCTCCTTATTTGCTTCTGCTTCTGTCTACCTTTTGCTGCTGTCCGTTGTGGCTGCTGCTTCAGCGCCTTCGAATTCTTATATTTTAGAGTACTTGGAACGCTTTATTGAAGCGAGGGCTGTCTCTAAAGTTTACACCCCACATACACTTAGATTTGATGCATTTTAAACTTTGTAATTTAAAGTTGTGTATTTTTATCCTCATTGTTATTTAAAAAATCTTACTTACTTTTGGTTAACATAAAATAAATAAATCATTATTGTTGGTTAAATATTATCAATTTATAGTGGAAAATATTTAGACTGACTTCAATTGCAAAATAAATATTTTTGCTTATTTAGTGATCAATTTTATTTTATTTTGTCGCTATTTTAAGAGAGTTATTAGTAATTTAAGGCAATTGATTTATTGCAAAATTTCTATTCTTATTTTTTATTTATTACTGCCTGCTATTTTCTATATAAATATTATAAAGATTATATTTCGATTAACTCACTTGCCATCCCCTTTGTATCTTTGGCCATACACTTTTATTAATATCGTATAACTTGGCGATTCCTCAAGCTGCTTACAGATACACAGATACATGGCATTTGTGGAATGTTGCTTAGTGTACACTGTGCAAATGCACATACATTATGCTTGCAAGGTAAATGGCAAACTAGACTCGATAAGACATGACTGCTGTTCACTCGTGAATCGCTCCCGTCTTCTTCTCACATTTTTCTCTTTCTCTCTTGGGATAAAGTTCATGTTGTATTTATATGTGTGCAACTAAATAACAATAGAAGCTTCAAGACACCCACTTGAACAGTCACTTCAGGGCTTAGTCTTGTCTGGTCTATTCTGTTTATCCGTCTGTCTGTCTTAACTTGGCTTGGGATCTGCTCCTGTTCACAGCTTTCTTTCTTTCGTTTCAACTCTTTGCCATGCATAGTTTTCGCGTCTTGATTTTTACGCTTTGAGGTCGTTTCTAATGAGCTGCAACTACACATTTCTATGCTACATTAATTGGAACTGAATTTTGCATTGTTGCCGCTTCTCTGGTTTCCACTTATTTGGCGTTTGTTTTTTTTCTTTTGCCTCTCAATTTATGTGGGAGTACAAAATGCTGCTGCTTTTGAAATTGTCGGAACGGTAACTCATTTTTACTACAACTAAATACATATACTCGTAATTAACTGCCAAATAAATACTTCCACTCGAATTTCTCATACTAGATCTCTTAGCAAATTATAAAAAGAAAAAAAAATAAGTAATAAAAACAAATACCTAAAAAATAGGCCTAGCTAGAAATGCATTTAAGTAACAAACAATTAATTGTGTTTATACAGAAGCTTTTTAATTTGATAAACTTGAAAACATTTGTCAATAATAAGCTATCCTTTGAATTTATTTATTGCCTCCAGAATATCTTAAACTTTTAAGCTTTGCAGTTTTAAACTAAATTTTTAAACCTATTCATATGTTTTATTTTAATTTATTTTTAATTAATTTAATTTTTTTGTAAATGTTACTTAAAATAAATTAATATATTTGTCAATCGTTTTTAATTGACATTAATTAAATTCATTTAATGCATAGTAACTTTATGACTTACATCGATTTATAGTTGAATAAATCAATAGTATTATTATCAAACTCACATGTAAATCCACAAATCATGAGTTTAATTTAACATTTCCTGTGACTGATTAGTTAGTTCAGTAAACGAATCTCTAATCCCAACTCATTGCTGCCCAAGCTGTCTGTAATTTCCATGCTCAGTGAACTGAGAGATGAAGTTTAAACTATAAACTACTTTAGTCTAAGTATTTACTTAGCTAACGAACTAAGCTCAACTCAATTAAGCTTCAACTTATGCCCCTCTCTCACTCCTTCTGCCCCTCACTCTCAGATGTAAATACTTTGCACCTCCAACTTTAAGTAATTGTTGCAGGAAGTTGAGAGCTGGATGATTTGCCAAATGTGCAGTAAAAAATTGTTGCTCGCTGTGTCACAAGCCATTATAAGGCAAATCGGCATTGCGATTTTGGACTGCATCGGAAATATTCGAGACAAGGCTGTTGCCAAGATTTATCTTGTCTTGTCCTCTGTTGCTGCTGCTGCAATCAGTCGGCAACACTTGAGAGGAAATATTTTGTTGAATGCACACACAGATAAACACAAGTAGACAAATGTATCTGTGTACAATTTGTAGACAATTGCAACTGTGGCATGTGGACTTTGTTTAAGGCCATGGCAACAACTGTTGTTGTTGTTGTTGCTGTTACTGTTGCCGTTGCAACATTTTTGACAAATTTGTCTGCTCGGTCAATAAATGGTTTATGCAGCCCCTATGCAATCGGAGCTGGTTTTCTCTCCTCAGGCTGACAGGACATGCAGGATGTGTCGCAACCATCAACAATTCTAGTTTTTTTATTTGCAGCTGCTGCAAACTTTTTATTTTATCTTATTAGCTTTTTTATTGTTTATTATAGTTCTTTGGCAGTTGTTTTTCTGAGGCTGGCAAACAGCCAAGACTAGCGCTAAACTAACGGGACATAATTATAATTTATAACGCTCGAAATTGCTTGGAATTGTAGAGATTCTTTATTTGTTCCGGGAAGAGTTTGCGGAACAAACTTGAAAATAAGACATCAAAAGTTTTGAGAACTTTAAGAGCAAAAGTTACAATTGCTACAACTGTTGAAATTAAAATAAATGTAATAATATGTGCGCAGAAAAATATGCGTATCTATGGCTAAATAAACATAGAACCAGTTTACAAATTGAATAGATTGCACCTGATTCATTTGTATTGCTTAGTTTATGAATTTCTTCACCTTTAGAATTTTGTCGCATCTTTTCAATTTTACTTAAGTTCTCTATTAATTTGACATAATTTATGTTTTTATTATTTCATTATTTTCATTGTTAAAACCTTTGCCCTGACCGGATCAGTAGACGGTAATTACATTACTTTACCTGTAGTTTTTAAAGCCTCCATTATTCATTGTATTCATATTTCATACGACAACTGACCCTCAAACAGATCATTGTACAATACAAAAAATATTGATTCCTGTTTATTGTTTATTGCCAATTTTGCTTTATGTTGTAGCTACTTTTTTCTCCTTCTCTATTTTTACGTTTTTTCAAGTTCTTTTTGCTAAATTACGAGTTGTTTTTTTTTTGTTTCTTTTTCGTTTTATCTTTACTCTTTGCACGTGTGTCATTGATTTTTTGTTAGACTCGAGGTTTTCTGCAATTGTTGTTGATTGTTTCGCTTTGTCGCTTTATGAATCGATGAGAGTATTTGTCAACATGCGATTAAAAAAATTAAAATAATATATTTGTTGTAATCAATGAGATTTTAAGCCAGGTAGTCAGATTGATATGGAGATATGTTTCCTCTTCTTATAAATATCAAGAATAAATAAATGCCTTTGTTCTAATTAAATTAAATTTTTAAAATTTCTTTCATACGATGATATCATCATCGATAAGTGTTGATGATTCTATAATGTGTTTATATAGTATATATCATAAAATTCAATAGTTTCTGATCTCATTTCCTGCTCGATAAAGGATGAAGTAACGGAAAACGACAATTAAGTCGAGCTGAATGAATTGAATTGGAAATGAACAGTAAATTCTAAAAATGTCGAATTTATTGAATGACAATTGTGCTGTTCAATTGTTCTTTGAATACCCTGCATATTCATAGAGGGAGTATTTTGTAAACTATAAAATGTTTTTCATGTTCTGGGAAAACAGGAAAAGTCACGTACTTAACAATTAGTTACAGGGTATCTATCGCTCAACGGCTTTCGACTAATGGCACTTTTACTTGTTGTTACCAAATGAATTGGAACCAATGGGTCACTGTCTGTTTAAACCCCTTTCCATTGTTGTTAGTGTTTTTGTTGTTGTTGTTGTTATTGTTGCTATAGTGACTGTTATCTCGTTGTTGCCTTGCCCATTGTTCATTAATTTTTTTGACCCCAGCAAATAAATGTGAATTGTTGTGCCGACTCCATTTTCTTCTTGAATTTCTGTCGTTTTCCTCTAGTAATGCCAATTTTAATTTTTAGACAAAAACAACATGGCCATAAGCAGATGAGAAAAGCGGAAATGAAAATTGTTCAACTCTGGCTCTGACTCAAACTTTTTGCTTGAGTTTATTGAACTCGGAGTGTCTAACGAACTGACGATTTATGAGCATTATGTGTTCATGTGTCGTCGCTTAATAGAGTGTGAAAGGTTGAAGCTATTTCTTATATATTTTTTTATTGCTTTCTTGCTATTAAAGTCCGAAAGTCTAGTATAAAGTGCCGAAAACTTGTACAAAAAGGTGTATAGAGATACATTTGTTTATAGAATTCTGATAAGCATTTAAAAGGCAGATTAAAAATTTAAAATATATTGTAAAGTTTGAATACATTACAAATGAATTAATTTTATTTGTTTGTATTACAACATAAAACAATAACAAAATTGTGTGTTGTCTCAGGCATTTATCTGTAAACATGAACTTTGATCTTTGAAAGTGTGAAAGAATTTCAAGTGTGTAAAAAACTGCGATGTATGTAATTTCAACACGTCACTTTCGAGTGTATTTCAAGTGCTTCGAGCAACAACTAAGGAACCCAAATAAACAAAACGATTATCGAAACAATTTTACTTAAATGAATTGGTGCAATTGCGATGCACTTCACTTAACTTAACTTAATTACCCTACAAATCGATGCATTTTTTCGTATATCGTGTATTACATACGTATAAACTCATATCGAATTAGCAGATTTGTTGAATTAATTGCATTTATCAGGTCAGAGGCCACCGCCTACTTAATTAAAAACGTATTTACTTTTACCCGAAATAAAAAGAAAACTAGAAAATAGGAAATTGGTTTGCATTGCACGCAACACTTTGGCCAAGTCGAAAAGCAATCTCATCGAGTGAGTCCTGGCCATGGCTAATTGGCACACCTTTAACCTTCCTGCATAGATTGGCAGTGCAGGCCAATTAGCACCTTGGCCACAAGTACAACCAACGTAGGGAGGCAACTTTTGCAACTTTTACTAATTCACTTTACTGATTTGCAATCTAATCGAAAGTCGTTTACCTCACGGCATGGCAAATTTTAATATAAGTAAAATTATGGGACTATTTGGTAAATTTTACTCATTGTTTAAGTGGATGAAACTGTAACTTGAAGAAAACTATTTTCGCTGAAACTAAAGAAAGAATCAAGCTCATCGGACTGCAACTTTACTTTAACTCATTATTTTTAAAGAAATTTTGACCAAGAAATAACTTGGATAGTATTTTTATGACAGATCTAAAGGATGTATCTCATAAAATTGCATTGTTATATAAAAAATAAATCATTTATCAATTTTCGGCTTATAAAATCACAATTAAGTTAACTAATAAAATATCATATTTCTTTTGAAATGAAAGCCAAAAGCCTATACGCTCTTGGTCAGCACATAATCGGGCCTTTTTGCCCGCTTTGCTTGTTAACAAATCAACATTGAGGGGCGTTCGTTGCGCCTCATTTATCGTGTCGACGACGACGACAAATGTTAACTTTTACCAGACGGAGTTGTTTTTGTTGCTGATTGTTAACATTGACGCAGTGTCATTATTATTTTCACATATTTTGTTGAGGTGCACACACGTTTAGTCGATTCAGCACGGTGTATTATTGTTTTTGTTGTAGTTTTTGTTATGCTTAAATTATGATTAGCGGTTTGTCATTGTCATCGCCGTTTTACTCGGACGCTGATCATGTTATTTATGCGTTAACATTTTAGTAAGTAAAAGCAAACGAGGCTACGCCTCAAGCTAAAAAGCTCAAGCTCACCTACTGTGCATCATCATCATCATCATTATCAATTCGATCATGATTATGCTCACGATCATGATCATCATCTGTCGACTGTCGACTGTGTCGCATTCCCAAGTAAAGTGAGCAAACGTGACGATCGCTCAGCTCAATTGATTTGCCTGACGATCGTTGACTATGTATTGAGGAAAGTGGTGCCCAGTTGGAGACTGGCGACGACTGATTGTGGTCCATGTTATGATATGTATTGCACTTTCCAATGCTTAGCTCTCCACACACTTCACTCTTCACTAAAACGGGCGAAAGTTTTTCACACTTTTCACAGCCAATTAGTGAGAGTGCAAGTGAATGTGGGGGAGTTGACTTTAATAAAAAAGGAAGAAAACAATTTTATTTAAATTTAACTGGCTAAGCATTAAGTAAAATGAACCTTCTTTTCCATTTTATAATTACTTGCAGTTTTATAATTTGCTTGTATTTTTAACTGCCATTTTCTAGCCTTGAGTGAAAATCTTACGCAATACTAAACACCTTCCAGTTGGTCAGCTCTTAAGAAATCGCACTCATAACACTCATTCAAACACTCACACACTCGTACAAACGTCTTATTCAATTTAACTAAAAGTTTGTTGCGTGCCCAATTGGCATTAATTCAACATTTGTCATTTTATTTACCAAATACACGAAATTATTATACGAATCGCGCATTTTGACCACACTTTTCCGCTTCTTTCAATCGCCTTCGCCTTGGCTCTTAATAGTTTTTCCTACTTTTTGTTGTTGCCATTAATTAATTTGTATGCACTCGCTTAATGCCCTACAAAGTAATTACGATAATTGTTGCTAAGCCATGGATCGTCTAATAATTTCAACAAATATTCATTTGACTCCATGCTATTTCTTGATTGATGTAATAAGTGAGCATATTATTTTGTTGTGAATTGTTCAAGTATTACTTAAAATGTTGGTATTTTTATATTTTATTATTATTTTATGCCTTGTTATTGTTTGTCATCTTTTACCTTTATTATTATGTTAGCAATGGTTTGTCGCTGCAATTAAAAACGAAACTCGGATCTAACTGAAAAGTTGTTTAAAATGTTCTATTATGTTCTTCAGATAAAATTTTCACTTATTAGCAAACTTTAAATTTAAGTGTTTTTAGTTTAGGAGGAAACCAATTGATTTTAAATTTACTTTTAAATTTTTCTCGAATTTCAATCAAGAATCTAAATTAATGAATTCATTAATTAATAACTAATATAGTTTTTTCAGCTATTATTATATTATTAATAAATTATAAATTGTTATCCAACTTTTGCAAATCATAAAAACTTTTTGTGCCAAATTGCGGTCATAAACAATACGACTAGCTACTTACATATTATAGGGTATATAAAAACATGTTTAGCAGCACCACGTGCAATTATCAGTCACATTTATGATGCGTTTTAGTTGCAATATAGCCTTATACAATTATAGATACATGTACTCACACAGACACTCATCGTACAATGTAAACATTAGCTAGGTCACAATTTATATTGGACTGATAAACGGTTATAAACGATATTGTTCGCTTATGCATTATGAATTTTTATGGCCAGACTTTCTAGTCATAAAAACGGGAAATCAGCTTAGAAAGTCAAATACAATTTGCCTCCAAGGAAACCGAAATACACGAGCTATCCAATTTGGCATTATAGAAGGTCAATTCCGCATTTGATAAACATGTCGATAATGAAGTAATTATTATTTTATGATTAACAGAGCAATGAGTGTAAAGAAGAGAATTATTAAATTTGAATCAATAGGAAACAAATTAAAAGATCTGTTAATGAAAGAATGAAAAAATTACTAAAAAGTAACTTAAGTTTGTTTAGTCGTTTAGCTCAACACAAGTTATTAATTATTGTTATCATAATACCTTCATTAGGCCATATAAAATATCAGTTTGATGTATATACGATTCTATGTTTATGTGACTATGTTGTGACTAACTGTCGTGTCGAACGATAAACAAACACTTCATTAAACTAATCTAATACTCGTCGTATCCCAAACAACATTTGCACATGATCTAATTTCCAGTCTATTTGCTATAGCAGATAAGTAAATAAATAGAATGAAATTAAACAAAAAACGTTTTCAATTTCATAATCGCAATTGTGTACATGTTGTGGCTTGTTGAATGGTGTGTTAATAACAACAAATGTGGGTTAATTTATGGGAATTATATACAGGTGAATGTGGAAATATAGAGAATACGTGTGCTGACTCTTACAAACAAGGCAGGGAAAATTATGGAACAAAGAGTTATGGTATCGATAATAATTTACTCATTTGCTAAATTCATTTATGATTTATTATCTCTTGTTTCAATTTTATAGTAATTTTATATGCATTTTCTCTCTCTTTGCAGGTAAAAATCTTTTGACAAATTTGGTGTAAGTTGATTTTAATTAAAAAAAGATTTTAAAAACGTTTCCTTTTTGAGCCACACCCAAATTGTGTTTTTTTAGTTTTGTTTTATTTATTTAATATGGTGTACATTTTATTTATTTAAAAATTACAAATGATTGCATTAGTCACTAAATTTAAATAAAAAGGATATAAGCTTGCATGCTACCTTAACTAATATATTTATTATTTAAGGCACTAGTCACTATTACAAATATCGGGGATTTAAAATATTACTAACTTTAAACAATTCACAATTATTAGGGGAAAAAAGGAAAATGTAACAAATAACCATGATACAACTTTTGCTTTAGTTTTAGGACTAATCTAAGTTATTATTGTATTATTGTAATGGGGAAAACTGCATTAAGTTAAAGTTTACAACTTTAATTATTTTAAATGGATTTTATAATTTAGTTTAAAATTGCGACACGCTTTGAATGCGTTTTATATTACTTAGGTTTTTTCTCTTGCGGTTTCTTAGTGACAAAAGCGTAAAAATTCTTTGGAGCCGACACCCCCACGAGTTGTTAATTGCAGAACACGTTAACCACCATATTTGAGAGTGGTTTCCAGGTGTTTTGGTAGTTTGGCCAGTTTCTTTACTCGACTTTATTCACATGCGTACATATATTTATGCAAATACCTGTGTTGTTGTGGGGAAATTATGTGAGTGGGCGCACCTTCCACACACACACACACACACACACACACACACACACACACACACACACACACACACACACACACACACACACACATACACTCTGAAAACTCTGCATTTATCAACAAAAACTACAAATAAAAAAAAAAAGAGTGGTGGTTAGATTTACTTGAACATGCTCCCTCAATCCAGAAGTCGTTCCATCAAGCACTCCCACTGTCTGTGGTGTGTGGGGAATGCTTGATAGACTCTATCTCTATCTCTGTCTCTGTCTGGTTCGGGAGTCATGCAACTCCATAAATACCCAACAACTCCAATAAAACACGTTGCGGATCCAGGTTGTTATTTAGACCTCAGAGCAGACACATTTTTCAGCGGGGGAAGCCGCTCCCCTTTTATCCACAGTTTGTTGTTGTTTTTGTTGCTGTTGTTGTTGTTGTTGTGCCATGCCCCTGTTTGCTGTTGTTTTTTTTTATTGTCCACTAGCGGCGTCTGGGGGCCACGTGCTCACCACAAGCTTCTACCGGCTGTCCCCTGTCACTTGTCCCCTGTCCCCCTGTTCCCCTCTTCCAATCGGTCTGGCAGTTGGTTTCATGTCTAACTGCAGTCGGAAATGCTATGTGACTATTTGACTGAGCTTCATGAACTATTCACATTTGTTATGCTGCTATACCCTTTATAGAGAGAGGGTAGTTTAGTTGCTTAGTTAAGCAAGCGGAATTTAACGGGTGAAATATCGCTCGAATTCAGACTTTATCTGACTAGTGTTTGACTTTACATAAGATTTGACAACAGCAATAACTTTTTAGCTTAGCTGAACACTAATTACAGGTAATTCGAATTTTCAATCTTGTATCTCGTAATAATGAATGTTTGTTACCTCTTATTACTTACAATACATAAAACAGAATAATAAAAATTTACATGCATTTTTCCAATATCCAGAAAATATTTGAAATATTGAATTCAAATAAAAGTCTTAAAATTATAAGTCAAATTAAAAAATTAAGTAATATGTAATTTAAAATCATAATCAGTATATGTTTTATTAAATTAAAACATAAATTAAATAATTATTAAATTAAATAAACATATATTTTTAGTTATTATATAATTAATTATTTTAGATATTTATAAAGTTCATAGCTTGCAGACAATTTCTTGTTTTTCCATAATGACGACTTTCCAGAAATACAAAAGTATATACTAATACTAAATTTATGAAATATTCAAATTAATAGTCAAATTTTTAATAATCTTGATTTAGCCAAATTTTAAATTTCTCGCGGGATTTGCTTTTTTTTTAAGTTTTTCCGCAATATTTTGCAATCGATATCAGTAAATAAATCAATTTGATTTGTTTATGTACTCGAATATAAAACTCTTGTAATGTTTCTTTAGTCAAACATTTCGACAGTTGTGTCTGTTGAACAAATGTTGCAGGCGGTAAGGCAAAACTTGATATGAGAAAATAATAATCGGAAAATCGGAAAATATTCTCATTCATGTAACTGTGGAATTTTTTTTTTTTTTTTTTGCTAACATATGGCCATATGAATGTCAGCCGCTTGGGAGTTGGAGCTGAGACTGAAAATACAGTTGGAGCGTGAGAATCAGCACACAAAGTAATGACAATCACATAAAAGATTAATAAAATAAGAATATGAGCATGTATTTAATTCTGAGTGTTGAATGGTTCGGTAGAGTACGAGTATTTGCAGTTGTTTCCTGCTGTAAATGACTTGAGATGTTCCAGGGACAATCCCTAGTTTGCCTAATGCAAACTCAATTTAGCACGGAAAATAGTTTTTTCTTGCTGCTTTTGTTTTTTGTCTGGCTTTGTTGACAACGCCCACAGGTAGCCGAGTTGCCTCTTCCAGTTGCCAAGTCTTTGTCTGGTGTTTGTCGCTTCCTGTTCGAGACAAAAGAACAAGGAAATAAACATCAAAGTTGTGATACACTAAGGGAATTTACATTTCACTAAATATTTATAAGTTTTCAAGTTGTGTATTTATTTAATAAATATTACGACTGCTTATAAAGTGTATAAAGTGTAAATTTAACTGCAAAACTTACATAGATTACAAACTTTATAAAAAAGTGCATGTAACATTTTCTTAGGGTATGTTCATTCTTTGTTAGGTTTTAGGGTCTGTTTGTTTGTGGTTCTTTGGTGTTTCCTTTGTTGATACCATCGTCATCAGCAGTAAGAGCATTTCAGCCAAGTTAATGACTCAGTTTTTTGCATGAATTTTGTTGGCCGTCATTATTTATGCCCGCTTCCTGGACTTGACTTTCTTCTTTCACCGTTTTGCTCATCGAATTGTCAAAAATAATTCTGGCAAAAAAATAAAAATAAATAAATAAAGAAAACAAGCAAAAGCAGCCAACTGGCACCGACACCGACCGGTATTAATACCCTTTGCAGGAGGTATCATTATTTTATAATAAAGAGTGTCATTTTTTTTGGAACAATGTCCATTTATATTCATTTGCCAAGTAACCTCGAGATGCATTTGATTATATAATTTTTAAATTAAGATTGTACGGTAATAATACTTGATTAAACTATAAGAAAATTCTATAGCTTAATTAATTTTTGTACACTAAAATCAAGTTAGGTTTAGTAAACTAAAAAAACATAATGCAAAATTGAATTATTTATTTATTTTAATGAAATTATAATTTTTAAAAAATATTAAAGAAAAAAATTAATAATAAATATAACATAAATAAATAATAATCTGTAAGGGTCTAAAAACTTCGCCATGGTGGAGATTTAAGTTATTTCTTGGTTTTCTTGCTGTCTTCTTACGATTTTTGCTGACTTGAACATGCAAATTGAAATAGCGTGATCTATGTGTATAAGTATGAAAGTATGTATACACATATGTATGTAGATATATGAAATATGTATTAAGTATGTTGGCATGTTTTAAGTTTATGCTGATATTCGTGTGTAAACACGGCACAGGCGGCTAAGGGGGCTTTAAGCCATGGCCGGGAAGAGCGTTTAGCATGTGCACACGCCTGTAAACTGGGTTAACTTCCAGAGAAGTTCTTCTGCGACATGTGCGGGTCTCAGCCCATTTTCTGCTGTGCTCAACTCATGTGACAATTGCACAATTACTGTGCTGAAGTTAAAACATGCTGTGACATTTAATTAAGCGATTACTTTTGACAAAACTGTCGACTTTCACTTGGTATTTGTAAGGTAAATAATTAAGATACTTGGTACATAAAATTCCTTTATCTTGATTCTTAAATAAAGACTAAGAAGTCAGCAAATATGAAATTCAAACAAATCTTTTTAGCTTCGAAGGCTGCAAAGAGTTAGAAGTATTTCAACTTGATGCCGTGACCTAAAAAACCATGAAATGCAAACAGCAAAGTGACCTTCAAAGTGCTCAACGGTTCAAATCCCTGGCAAAAGCCACTTAAACTTGAAATTTTGTAAGTCAGCCAAAGGTCAGTGGCTGTTTAAGCCGCATTAATTGAACGAAGCGAAATGTTTAATTGATATTTGTGTACTCATTTAAATGGATATTTACTTTTTGTGCACAGCCCACACACAGAAATGAGTGTGTGTCATGGCAAGGTCTTGAAGTCAACCAGAAGAGAAACAATCAATCTTTTAAAGTTGACTGAAGAGATTACGCATAACATGAGCATAATGACTTCCCATTGGAGTCACTTTGTCGGCTATTCAGCTGCGATTTCTACAGATTGAAATAATATTAAATAATCTAAAGTAATTTTCCTAAGCTAAACTAAAGTATAGTTAAAATAAATTTTCAAATTAATACTTGAATATGAATATTGGTATTGATTTATATACCCGTTAATTATAAAATATGTAAAAGGGTATATTGTATTCGATGCAATGTATGTAACAGAGATAAATAAGCATCTTCGACCTTATATAGTATAATATATTTTAAGCATCATGCAATTTGATAGCCTAAAAGTACGCAATAAACACATTTAAATTAATAACGGGTATCCAATAGTCGGAAGCTCGACTATAGCCTTTTTTGCTTGCTTTGGAATACTGATAAATAATTGTTAAAAATAATAATAATTTTTTTTTGTTTAAAATATTCTGTATTTGATTTTGTTCAATATTTTATAAAAATGTAAATTTAAATACAAGAATATCTTTAAGTGACAAACCCAGACTAACTACCTAAATGACCAATAGATAGATAAACAGACGACGCGTCGTTCTGTCGCCTTTCCACCCACAGGAGGCTGAGTTGACGCCCTGTTTGATTATGGAAATGGAACTAGATTTGTCATATCGCCAGCGTCAGGTGTGAGTAGGTATCGATAATTACTTGACAATTGTATGGAAATTGCATATTAAATAGAAAACGCGTCTAGAAATGGTCTGTAACAGAGATTAAGCCATAGTCCATAGTTGGCCGAGTAGCTGACAGACAGTTGGCCAACAGTTTCCGCTCTGCTGCGGAGGAGGAGCACAATCCGGAGGTGAAAGAGGTAGGGACTGTGCTTGGCAGTTTGCCCGGCAGTCTCTCTTTCCCTCTTCCCTCTTCTCTCCACTCCATTGCTAATGTGTTGCACTCTTTTCTAATTTTGTTATAGGCCGCGCATACATAACTAAATGTATACATTTGTATGTATTTATGTATGTGCCTGAATGTCATAAGTGTGCATCTAACCGGTTGGCTGACTTCCAGTTTGTAGTGAGTTTGTGTGTTTGTTTCTGCACTTGAAGGTTATTTGATATGGCCAACGCCAGCTGACAGCCTTTAGTTGTAATATTCTCTTTTATTCAACTCGCTTTCTGTTATGTACTTCTAATCAGTCTCTGCGGACAGACGACAAAACCAGAAGTGTGTGTGTTGATGTAGTTTTTTATTTTTGTTGGTTTGCAAAAATCTCATATTAATTACATTTGCAACTATGCAAACAATGTTTACACTCCGCTGGGCTTTGTCGGCTGCTTAAAATTTAATCTGAATTAATATCTAGCGAATGTCAGTGATTTAGCTGCCATATTTCCTTTTAAAATCTGCCACTTAAATCTTTGTCAGATATTTTAGAGGTTTAAAAAAAAGAAGCATTTACTTTAGAATGCTTTTTATTTTGATAAAAGTCTGATTTTTAAATAAAATGCAGATGAAAAAGGAAATATTAATCATTGATCATAACATAGAACTGCTGTTAAATAATATATCATTAGTTAGTCATAAATAACTTATAGTTTTGAGTGGAAAGCAGTCAAATCCATAGAGAACTAAAAGGCGAGGTTGTTATATTATTAAACTATTCTTCTCACTTATTGGACACTGAAAATGTTTCGATCAGGCGATTGAGCAAATGATGTGTTTGTTATTTTAAAGTGATGATAATAGCTCGAACAACAAAATAATTCTGCGTAGACGAAAGACAAACAATCAGATAGCTGTTATCACAGCAAAAAAAAAATAAACAAAGACATACAAACAAATAACGGTTTATCACTTTCTAAATATTCGCCAGACTATTAAAATAATGCCAGAGGCGCCACAGCATTTTATAAGGAAGGGCCAATAAAACAATTGGCTCGATCGACTCGACGGATCGTGTTTTTATGGGCTTTTACTTTACCCTCTGGACTTAAACTGAACAGTGAGAGAGAAAATGAGCGATAGAGAGAGAGAGAGAGCTTTCATATAATTTCTTCTTCCATTTTGTAGTTTAACAAATGTTATCGCCAAGGCCAAACAAAAAATGAGTTAATGCCAAATAATAGAAAAATCTGATAACTACAATTTTGAGGCTAAGTAATGTCGTCATTCCAGCCAAACTTACGAGTACTTTTTTTTGTTGTTAAAACAGCCTTTCAGCCTCTTTCAGCTTTCATCTTTGTTTTAGACTTGAGTACGTCAATATGTTTTTTCTTCTTCATAAAAAAGAGAGAGAGTCTGCCTTTTAGGGGGTCATTGAACCCCCTATTCATTGGCAATGCTAATGAAACAAAGCAAACCGCCATAACAATCATAATCATAATAACCGCTAACTATTTAGCATTGTGCTCTTAATAGGCCCTATATCAATTGTCTCCCCTTCTTTCCTTCCCTTCGTTTCTTTCTCTGATAATTTGGCAAATTTAACGCTCATTTAATTTCTGCCAGCTTTCAGTTTCCAGTTGCACTTTCCATGCAGTTATGCAGTCCAAATCCACTTGGCCTCGTAGTTTCCGTGGAATTTTTCACTCAACGTTTTTCTTCTTTTGCTTTTATTTCTGCAATCCCATTGTCTTCAGCGGTTGTTTTTCTTGGCTGTCAAAAAAATTATGTGAATACGTATTTGCATTTTCGCTTTTTTTCTTTCAGCCAAGTGCAACGTCGAGTTGCGGTTTTAACACCTTAGTACTACACATACAAAAATAAAAGAGCTATAAAAAATTAATTAAAAAAAATACTAAATTAAAATTATATTAAATTCATTTCATATTTAAAAGAAGTATTCAGATCAAAAGAATTTTAATTCTGTTTTGAATAATAATTTATTGCATTCAAATATTTAACAAATTTTTTTTGAAACATGAAACTCATGTTTGATATATTAGCTTTAAAAATGTGATTTTAATGCTTTAAATAAATTTATCACACCATTTTCAATAGTCAAGAAATTTAAACATTAATATGGGCATGATTTTTTAATAGAAACTGTCGGATTTGTGGATTGTGATGACTGTGATTCGAACAAAGTAAAATTGCTGACAATAAAAATTAATTGATATGCTATAAATTAATCAAAAATACAAGTTAAGTTAAAGTCAATAGAAATTGGAAGTTTTATATAAAATAGAATCATATATTTTTATCAATTCTTTGCATGATTTAATCGTTTCTAATGTAATGTATAATTTTCTTAAACTTGTTGCCAAATACTTTCTTAGACACATTTCTTTAAACAATTTTTTAAGTAAAATTTGTTTGCTGTATAGTTTATTTACGATCTAATACTTTTATTGTAATAATCGTTTTAATTTCTCTCAGTGTAATTCAAGTATTTGCATATGGCAAACATATCATGCAAATTCCGTTGCTCTGTTTGTGCTTCTACTGTTGTTGTTGCTGTTGTTGCATGTTGCATTTAAGTTGCGGCTCAGGTTGCCCCGCCCGTCAGTCTGCCCAGTTTTCAGGTTGTCTCGCTGACTGACTTCCATTACACTGTGTGTATGTATTTGTATGTAAGTGTGTATGTATGTTTGTATGCTCATATGTATGTTATGTTGGATGCTGCTTGGAGCAACGTATTCCCAATCATTGAAAAGAAATGCAATCATCTTGCAACACAGCAGCCGCCTCACATTTGGTTGCAATTCATTTCGCATTGAATTTTGTAAATGTCTGCAACCCAATCCCCCCAACACCTCCCCTTGGCCCTGGCCCGTCGCTCGTTGCAACATCCTCAAGAAATGTCCGCATGTGTTACGCTAACTTAACTGCAAACATTTTATTAACACTTGAGGCGCCAAAAACCGTGCAACGGCAACAGCTTCCCCTCCTCTTCCCTCCCTACCCTTTCCCTTCCTCTGCCTTTGCTCCCTATCATTTCTCTTCCCCTTTCCCTGTTTCCCTTCCCTCGGCTGTATTTTGTCGCAATCGTTTTTCATTTCGCGCCGCCTTTTTGAGGCGCTTTTTGATTGCATTTTTGCATGGCATTTGAATTTACTTGCCTTGTCGGTTGGGGGCGTTTTTTTATTGCTGCCTTTCTTTAATTACACTAAACAACAAAATAACCAACCATAATGAATTCAAATTATACGAATACAATCACGCTTTTGAAAAAGAAGAAAAATTATATTCAATTTTTTTTTTAACTTTAGTAACATTTAGGCTAGTTCTTGTACTTGCCTAAATAATGTTTTGATAAGAATTTTACATATTATGCATATGGGCATTTCCAGAAAAAGGTCCACCTCGCCCAAAAACGTAAAATTGATCAAAAACTTACATCTTGTGAAATTTTCTTCCAAAAATGTATCCAAGTTATTTATTTAAGGAATATACACTTAAAGAAACTCAATAGGTTGAACATATAGATCCTATATTGGAATAAATTCACTTTTTCTATATTTTTGCCCATTTTCTTGAAAATTTATTTCCAAAATGGACCGTTTGTATTCTAACGACTATACTAAATAGGACAGAAAAATTGTAACATGAACCATTTTAATTCATAGAAATATAATGAAAGTTTAATTTAAAACGAGTTTTACACCCGGTTTTCGATATAAACAATAGAATTTGTTGAACAAATACTTGGAAAAAACTTGGTGGAAATCTTGTCACGTTCGCGATGTCGCGTTACAATTTACTTATAAAATTTGAAAAATAAATAAAATGATAATAACATACAAAACTTATTTCTAAAATGAAAATCTACATTATTTTATTATGGTTTAAGAGTATTTTCTTCCAAATTGCTCGCCACATTTCGCAGTCTTTCTCATTTGACAAGATGAAGTCAAACATGACTTCCATTTTTCGTCGCGTTCGCGATGCATTGTTTTCCATAAATAATTCGAAAACGACAAGTCTTCGAAGTTTGTCCTTTATAATAAAAATAGTGTTGATAAAATGCATTAAACACGTGAGAAAACATTTTTGAAAATGTCAACTTTTGTCATTTGTTTTTCCATTTAAAGACGTACAAATGTCGCGTTCTCGATCCTGGAAATACCCATATTTAATATTATTACAACATTTAGCTATTAAGATATACCTTTTTTGAAATTTTGTTTTCTGACGTTGTTATTTGAATTATAAAGACCACATTTAAATGATAATTTTTATTTATTTTGTTAATGCGCAGTGTGTACTGTACAACTGTTGTGTTGCGTAGTGTATTGCGTTCTTCCCAAACCAAGTTTGATCGCTTGTGAAAATTCATTAGTGCAGCGTTTGGAGCGTTGAAAGCGGCAGCTTCCACAGAGTCTCAAGATAAGCCAAGGAGAAGCTCATAAAACAGTAATTTCAACTTTCCGCGTCATTTAATAAAGTACTTATGAATGTACTATATGCTTATTTTAAATATATTTTATTTTGGGTTCATCGGTTGCGTTAATTAAAGTCAAAAATGGCAAACTGTTGACACAGAAATTCATTGAACTCGATTTGCATTCTCGCGTATTCTCCTTCTCCTCCTCCTCCACTCTCCTCCCTCCTTTTTGCTACTAAATATATTGCATTTCATAGGCAATATTTAATGCTGTTCTGCCAAATGATCCATGAACTGTGTCGACTTCCTCCGCCCTCCCCCTAAAAATCTAGAGAGACTTTCAGATACTTTTGCAGTCTCAGCGAAAAACTTGCAAAAAAAATATGTAAGCAAAAGTTTGTCATAAAAATAACAACAGCAACAATTGGGTTGTTGCCCTTGGAAACAGTTTTGTCATCGTGATGAATTCACAGCTGTCTCACCTCACACTAACTGCAAATATTTATGAAGTCTCCGAAAACGAAAACAAATTTCGAAAAGTCAGCCAAGCATTGACTATATAAATTCTAGATATGGAAAGAGTCGAATCTTTGTGGAACATTTCTTGGAATTAATCAACTGATAAATGGCAATTTAATACAATTTGATATCTCTTGATCAGAATCGAATTTCTAGCAAAAGATATCTTCAAAGAGATAAGAAGCATAAATAAATTTTTTGATGACAAATCAATACAATAAGATAAGTCAAATTAAATACGCGTATTTATCGATATTTCTTTTAATCGTTTTATTTTAAAAGAGATAATTGTATCAACTTAATAAAAGGTAATTGTTTATCGCAATTCTGTTTAGCTGTTGACAATATCATTTAGATAACTCCGTCTATTGACAAAGTCATAAATAAATGCAACTTATTGACAGAAACAAAAATAACTCAAGAGTCTCACTGTCAATAGCTGTAGAAATGACGCAGTTAGCTTTATTTCTCAACAGATATGACAAAGTCTACTCAATCAGATATGTTGCAAAATATTAATAATTAGTGCAACTTCTTGCTTTCTTTTTTCTTTAAAAAATAAAAAATTGTCGGTGATTTATGGCATAACTTTTTTTATTGTTTTTTATATACTTATATGTATATATATAGTCATATGCCATGCAGCTTATTGAGTTTATTTTGTTGCTCCTTCTTTCTTTCTATATCTTTGGTCAATTCTGTGTGGTTTTATAATGCTGTTCTATCTGATTCTCTTGTATCTTGCGGTTATTATTGTCAGCAAGCAAGTTGAGAACAAGTTTTCATTTTTCATTCTTCCACTGAGCCAATTGACCCAAATTTCTGGGGCTTGTGCTTTGTGTTTTTATTTCCCCTTCCCTCCCAATCTCAGCCTCTTTCGAATCTTGGCCCTGCCTCATTCTCAGCCTCAATTTGGCATCTCTCTTTGTCTTCTTTGTGGTAGACGTGTCGTTTTTGCAGTTGAATTTTGTTGTTTTTAGTGGGTCGCATTAAGCGTAAAGGCGTTGGAACTTTGTCCAATACCAGAGGGGTGGAGAGGGGTTAAGGAAGGTCAAAAGGTCGGTGTTCCATGTGAAAGCTTTGCAATATCGACATGCATCTTTAATCTTAATGCATGCTAATTGCATTGAATGTTTAATTTTCGCTTGCAAAATGTCTTCATTAGAGAACTGTCAAAATGACAAAGTGACGAAATGGCAAAGCGACAAACTGATGAACTGACCCCAAAAAGGTTTAAACGACTTAAGCGTTAATTGCTGCACAGTTTCAAAGTTTGTTAATTATGTATGAGGTTTTCAGAGATGGAATATACTTCAAATATATGTTGGCTTTGGTTAATATTGATTATAAAGGCAATCTGAATATTGGAAACTGATTTATTGTTGTTTATTTAGAAATGAAACTAATTGAAATACAAAAAATATAATTTCTTCTCGACTTTAATGTGTTTTTATCATGACTTAACTTAAAAATACTTCAATTATGTAAATATAAATAAGATTCAAATTTGTCAGCAACAACAACAATTATAGTTAATTGTTAAATTAGATTTGATTATATTAAATTATATAATTATTTTATTACATTATGCTTAAATCTAAATAGTTCTGTTGTAAGCTGCTTTTCAAAATCAAATTTTAAATGTATAAATATATTATTTTATTATATATTATATTATTTTATATAATATTATTTTATTATTATATTATTTGTTAACTTTAGTTAATATTTCAAATATTTATTTTAGTTAAATCAAAGTCAAATTTATATTTATTTATTTTACTTATTACTTATTTGATTAACTGATTGACTTAACTGATGCCATAGACGATCAGCATGATTAAAAAAGTATTTATCTGAGCTGGACAATTTATAATTTAAGCTAACAGAATTGTTTATCCAATAGTCGAGAATTTGGGAAACGAATTTAATCAAACCGATATTTTAACAAACGTTATTTTTATTAATTTTAGGTATGTAATATGTTTAGTGCTCTTATGTTTGTCTACTAAGAGCATCTTTTGTTTAACTTTTACATAAAAAGACTTACAATGGAGCGCATTTTCAGCTGCTTTAATTCAACTCTAACTCTTTTGTGCAATTGCAAACAGTTTTCCACACCGTAATTCATCTGCAATTCAGTTCTGCAACTTGGCGCCTCTTTTGGCATCTTTCGCGTTATGCAAAAGGGAAAATTCTGCAATCGCAAAAGACGAACGTGGGGAAAACAAATAAAAAACCACGACGACGTTGCCTTTATGAGTTTGTTGCAGTTGCAGGTGGCAAGCGCTTTTCAGCAGCTTTTCCACGCTTTTCCCGCCACACACTTTTTTGGATTCATGCACTCGCTTTGTATTTGTAATCACTTAGACATTGTTTTCTTCTATTTTTAGTTGTTGTACTTCAACAATTGTTGTTGTTACTCATTGTTACACCTTTGCGCATTAATTAAGTGTATTTCCTTGTGTTGTAAATTTAAAAAAAATACATAGAAGTCAACAAATAACAGGTAAAAAAGTCGAGCTTTGATAAGCGACAATTTGCATTTGCAGTTTCCTCTTATCACTGCCAACTTATGTGATTCATTCAACAGACGTCACAAATCCTAACTACAGCTTTTTTTTGTATCTGAATCTAGACGTCAACAGACTGATTGCTGTCCATTTATGGGCTGCAGATACTTTTCTGGCTTTAAGCCGAGTCAACTGTCGGCATTTTAAACAGTGTAATGTAGAGATAGAATTGTAAGATAAGCTAAAAAGTAGTATCTCAATGAATGAATTAATTTTAGATAATTTATGTACTCGTATTTATTTTGATTTTCAGTTTTTATCATAAATATAATTATGATATAATAATAAGACTCTAACATTTAATTATAAAATACAAGTTTTTGTTATGGAAACTCAATTCACATTCCACAAATCAAAAAAAATATATGCTTAAATTCTTTTCATTTTGTAATTCAAATATTTGATATTCTAATTCCTATTATTATCAATATTTTACGACTAGAACTATTCGTCAACCTTCAAATTGCGATTAACCATCTAATCAGTTCACGGTTGTCAGTATGGTTTTGTCTTCACTTTAAAATGTAATAAGAAAAGCCACGACAAATCCAACGCGACAAGCGAAAGTTTCCTTTGTTGTCATTGAGCAATTTTGTGTGCTTGAAGTTCATATTTTATTCAGGCAACTGCACGGAAAAGTTATCCCAACAACGACAAAGGAAAAGAGAAAGAGGTACTCAATAGAGTTTGCTCTTCTAATCAATTTTAAAAATGCATTTTGTTGAAAGACTCTTTGGCTTGTTGAATTTCAAATTGATTTTGTCTTGCACAAGTATCTTTAAGATAGATTTTCAAAATCGTAGTAATCATTTTGTTGTATTCTTTTTCGTTTTACAGTTTAGATAAACTACTGCAACTATTGCTTCCATACACACATATTGCCATTAAGGATAAGCAAACCTACTTAACGGAATTGTTACTGCCAAAAACTTGTGAAGATATCATTTACATATGCCTAAAAAAATGCGGAATTCGGAGATTCGTAAATAAAAGTGAGTATTCAGCTTAATGCAATTTAATTATCAAAACAATTTTAAATTTTTATTTTAATAAATAAGAAACTTCAGAGAATAAGAATATGTATCTCAACGCCAAATGAGCATAAATCATTTTATAAGATCATTTGTGGACTGTAAATAGCCGAGTTCATAACCACAGTAGTCTGCGAACGTGCTGTGGAACGAGAAGCAGTCACATAGCTAATTCTCTAACCCAGCAAGCAGTGCTTGCATATAAGAGCAAGGGTGTGTGTCTTGACTGATATTTGTTTGTGAAAAAATAATTGTAATTGTAGGGCCTGAAAATTTGAAAATTGTAAATTATTTTATTTATTTGTTTTTATTCCCATTTTAGCATTATTTAATCCTAAACGCAACAGAGGAATTTGAACACTATGGACGCTCTAGATGCTGGTCGCATTATACGTGCACCTGCACGGCGCAAGCGAAATGAGGAGCAGTTAACAGATAGGGTGAGTAAATTACATAAAAAGAAATAAAAATAAAAACAAACATAATTCATTTAAGGTTATAAAAGATCAAAACAAATGTTTCACTGTACGGTACACTGCTTGCAATTAAACTGCTTTCAGTTTATAAGAAATTTCAAATTATTGTTTCCGGTTACAGGGTGTGTGCTAGTCGTGTACCTTAGTGTGTGACACACATGTTTTTGTCTTTTTCTTACTTTATCATTTCATTGAACTCGACTCGACCGTGTTGACTCTCATTTTCTATTTACGGCAATATGCAGCTTATAATCCAGTTTCCACAGTTTCTCACAAACTTTACAAACCTAAATAAATGAAAGTTATACTGTCGCAGTCAAAAAAAAAATGACACACGTACGCCTACAACATAACAAAAACTGAATGCGCTTTTTTTGATTAGTTGAAGACATTCTTTTATTTTATTGTTGTCTGTTCGTGTTGATTAAGTGAGTCGTGATGTGATTGTATAAGAGAAATGGGTCATTAGTAGAACATGAACTCACTCCATGTGGATTGTGTGTGTGTGACCCACTTTCACACATTTATCCGAGTCCTTTACCGCATATCGACTGCTTGCCGATTATCGCTTAACATTCAACACCCACAGACTAAGCAAGTTCATTAACATGTAACCGCAGGCACAAACAAATCATACTCGCATCTTCACCACACATGTTTCACCACAAGTCACTCACACAAACAAACAAAGTATAACCCACAATTAGCGCGCCTCAAATTTCACGCAATTAAAAGATATAATAAAAACAATGCAACAATTAGTTTGCTTTTATGTCAAGTTCAATGCACGTAGACATACATACGCCCACGCTCTAAAAGCTCGCTAATAACAAAATGCTATGGGAAATACTATTAAATAATAAACAAAATCAAAAGCAACGAGATAACAACAACAACAACACGAGAGAGCACGCGCAATACTTTCTCTCACAGTTGTAAAAGCAAAAGCTCGACATGACCTTTTCACCAAAGGCAAGTTCACCACAGCAGCAGAGCAGCTGCATATCAGCTGTGCTTGTCGCTCCACCAGCATGTTGAATGCTAGTTTGGAGTTTGAGAGTCACCACGATCTCAACTCGCTCTCCCGTTTGCGGCTCTCCGTTGTGAGCTGTGCTGCGAAAAGGTATTTGTATTTGTTGCTGCTTTACTTTATCCGTTAGTGGCTTTTACCTTCGCCACTCTCGCTCAGAGGCGACGACGGCGCTCTGAGCATTTGCTGCCTGCGTCGTAGGCTTTGCGCCGTTTGGCAGTCGCTGCGCTGTGTTAGTTACAATTTGTATTCCACTTGGTGCGCGCCTTTCTCGCCGCGCTCTGTCTGTCTGTTCTCACCCCCCGCCCGACCACCCACTGCATCTGTATTGGTGCAATTTTCGCGTGCAATTTTTGCATTTCGCAATCGAGCTTGCGGTGCCAAAGAAAATTATGGAAAAATCGTAATAGAATGCTATTAAAATGTTGATGAAATTTTTAATGTGACGACCCGCTTTTTGTGCCCGTTTATTTACTTATTTGTCTGACCAAAAAATACTTTGCGAGTTTTTCTGTTGTGGCCTTCGGACATATTCGGTGCGTGTAATTCGGTCGTCGTCGTCGTTGCTGACGTCGACTGCGACTGCGCTGCTGATGTCGCTGCTCGCAAATAATTAGCCGCGTTGTTCAGTTTTAAAATGACCAAAATGACGTTATATAATCTGTGAACTGCGACTGCAAATTTTGTGACGTCGCCCCCACCCCCTGCCACTGCCCTCGTTCCCCCCACAGAATGTGTTGAGTCAATTATCTGCGGCAGATTTTGCTGTTGTTCTTTTTAATCAAATGAAACGACAAGTTGATGGTTGATTAGATCATTTGGCAGGCCAGAGTTGAATATAAGCCAGGGGCGAAGTTAAAAGAGAGGCATAGGGAGCGAAGAGAAAGAGAGGCATAGAGAGATAGACAGTTGATAGGGATCATTAATTAGTTAAACACTGATTTAAGCTCATTTATTTCTCTGTTTACAATTATTCCACTTGTTTTTTTCACTGACTTGAAAAACTTTGTACTTTATTAAAACATCTGTCATATCAATTTGTAAATGCAAGTGAATAAATATTAATAGAAATCAAAGGTCGACATTAAAAACAGTTAATAAAATATAATAATTAATAATTAAAAACAAATCAACTATATTAAAAATGTATATTCAATATAAGCTAATTTACATATAATAAATCAATAATTAACTACGTACATTTAAAATTAAAATTAGCATAACTTGAATACAATTCAAAGTTTAAAGTTTTCAAATAGTTTAACATTTTTGAAGCTTTGCTTTAGTCAAAAATACAGTCGAACTTCACTGACTCGAATTATCATTATCCAAATAAAAGTTTCGAGTTATGGAGATATTCGACTAATAAAGTTCTTTGTCTTAAGTTAATTAATTTTACTTCCAATTATTGAGTTCGAGTTATGGAAGCTCAACTATATATGACTTTTCTATTCCTTCTTTTCGATAGCTTCTCATTTTGCATGTGCCTTGAAACGGTGGCGTATACGTTATTTATCTAAAATGTTTACGACTTTTTAATGGTCTGGGCGGTTATCAGTCGCTGATATGCTCAGCGTACCAAAACCTAAAAATAAAAGTTCCCAGATAATGGAAAAGCAAAAACACGTAACAGAAACAAATTAAAACCGAATGTCCCCAAAATGTCAATGCAAAATTAATTCAATTTCATTTCCCTTGCAAAAATCGAGCAAACAAAACGAAAAACAAAATAACAACAAACAACAAAAAATTAAAATCTAACGGTTGTTGTTGTTTTCAAAGGCAAAACTTGCTGATAACGAGCGAAAGAAAGAGAAAGAGAAGTAGTGAGAAATGAGAATTGAAAATGAGGCATAAAGTTAGTCGAATGATGATAAGAGATAAGAAGTACAAACAAACATGCGAGACAAACTAAGAAAACTATAAATATACAACATATAAAGAGAGAGAAAGCAAATTAAAATGCACAAATTGAAATCAAGATCATATATAGTTATAGATACATGTAGGTAATATTTATATTCATATTCATACAAATGTATTCATACTACATGAATTTATTCTTTTTAGAGCACTTTCAGTTAAAGAGAAAGAGCGAGAGAGATAGATAGCTAGTGTTGTCTAATTTATTTTTGTTATTATTTGCGGCAAGTGGAACGTAACCCATTTGGCCCATTGCCTGATCATAAAACATCCGTCCCTTCTCCCCCGCACTTGATAACCCCCGTGTAACCATACTCTTATATTCTCTCTTATATTAGAGTGGTGGAGTGCAAAATGTTTACATCCACAAAAACAATTGACATTTCCATCAAATAAAAGGCAAAGGGCAAAAAAGTAAACTGTCAAACAAAAAATATGAAATAATAAAGACAATGTAACTGTGTTGTGTTGAGTTCAGCTGAAGTTTCAAATCAACAATAACAACAACAGCAACAAAAGAGAGTGAAAAATTAGTGCATTGTTCAAATCAACACATCTGTGACAACAACAAAAACAACAACTACACTATGCGGCATTTAATCATGACCCCAACGTCGCTGTCGATGTCAACGCCAACGCTGTCGTCGCTGCATCATCAGCGCATGTCGCAGTCGCAGTCGCAGCTGCAGCTGACGCTGCAGTCGCAGTCACAGTCACAGTCGCCGTCACCATTAACGCCGCATTCAGCGTCGCCATCATCATTTTTTGGCGTCTCTAGCTCCCCAAAATTCCCAGCGAACTACGAACGCAGCGAAAAAGTGAGTGCAAAAAAACAAATAAGACAAAAACAACAACGTTAGCCCAACACATGTTAGGTTAATGTGTGTAAAGTCTGTGTTAATGTATGCGTATGTGTGTGAACCTTTGACAGTCATAAAGCATATTATTCATGAGTGAATTAAATATATTTTGCATTTATTTATGCTACCTTTTTATTACTCTTTAAATAGTGAAAAGTTATGGGTATTATGACTTTTTATAAAAATACATTATAAGTTGCTCCTATATAGACAGTAGTCAACTTTTTGCATAGGTATAAGAGCTTTAAAGTCACCACATCCGAAATGCAATTACTCTTATACAGTGCGTATAAGAAAGGAATCCATAATAAAAACAACAGGAATTATTATAAGTTCTCAGTGGAGTGCAAATTAAGTAGTTCCTATTCAGTTGACTGAAGGGTATATGCAAGTCGACCAAGTAACTCCTGATTGAGTACATCTGAATACTTTTTCTAGTAAAACAAAATAAATTATTGATATAGTTACAAAATATTAAACTTAAATATAAACTAAATCATTAAATCTTAAAAATAGTTAACAAAAAAAAATATAAACAAAAAAAAAAGTATTTATTTAATTGTCAAATGTCAATACTGAATAATAAATATAGCATATGGGTAATTCTCTGATGTCGAATGCGACATTCGTACGCTTTCAAAGTGAAATAAAACATATGCCAAGACATTATTTTGTCGCTACAAAAGGGAAAACTTATAGGTCTTGATTAGCATTATAATTGGTGATAAGGTTGATTTTGGGAAATATTTCGTTTCAAGATGATTGAAAAAAACCAAGACATTCGCACGCGACTTAAATATAAGTAGTTTTTTCGGTGACCAGTTCTAACGCTGATTTCGGCAAAACAGCACATATTTTGATGCAGATAATTTAAAAATGTAATGCATTGATTTATCTTAAACATTTTTTTGTTTGATTTGAGAATATTAAAAAGTTTATTTTTAATTTGATTTGAATCACTGTTGCACGCGACATGTCGAACACAATATATTTCTATTGTTTCTGTCTCTCTTTTTTTAAATTATATATCGAAATAGCTCGAGAAACTGGGTTTTAATTAAACTTTTAATAAATTTCTATGTACTAAAATTGTTTATGTTACAATCTTACTCTCTTTCTTAGTGTTATCGTTAAAATACAAACGGTCCATTTTGGAAATCAATTTAAAAAAAAATGGGCAAAAATATAGAAAAAGTGAATTTATTCCAATGTAGTATCTATATCTTCATCCTCTTGAATTTCATCTAGCATATATTGCTTAAATAAATAACTTGAATACATTTTCGGCAGAAAATTTCACAAGATGTGAGTTTTTGATCAATTCATGTATAAAATAATGCAATTTTAGTTAAACTGGTTAAATATCACGTTTCTTCAGTTCTACTCTTGATTTAAAATTTCTGTTTCCCTAACCCCTTTCCGAAAATCTGATTTAAATGCTTTTCATGTTGGCAACGAATGATCTCCGGGCTATTATCCAAGCTCAGTCTTTGCGCATTGGCAATTAGCACAAACTTTTTCAAATGTCAGCACTGCGATTAGAAGCGCACAATTTTCTAATTTGTTTTCTCCCCTGAGGCGCAACAAACTTGTTGTTGTTGTTGTTGTTGTTTTCCCCCACGTTGTGTAATGCGCAATAAATGGAGAACAGCAACAAAAGCATCAGAGGAAATAAAAAGTAGTATTCTGATTGAGAAACTTTTCAAGTCCCAAATCGCAAAGTTCAAGGTGAGCCCAAGATGACGTTGTCAAAATGCGAATTAAACACGCAATTATTTCTTTGTTTTGTCTTGAATTTTTTAAAGTAAATATGCAAATTTAGGCATGACAATTTTTCCCTTTCATTTTCATTTCGCCAGTAGAAAGAGAAAAACTATTTTCCAGACGTTTTGCGCTTTTTGGAGCAGAAAACATTAAGCTGAAAAAGTTGCATTCATGTGGCGGGTGAATCGGGTTTTTCCTGAGCATTTTCTCAATCTGCAGCACACACATTTCTTCTCATATGCAGATGCTCCCCTTCCCCTTTGCCTTGGACTTGCAGCTGCTCACTTTTTCTACACGAATGATGGACATAATTACCGCTTGCCACTCCCACACACCGCCCAACGCCCGCACAGTAGACAAAAGAAAAAAAAACCAGCTTAATTTGCAGTCGTAATTGTTTTGGCCCATATGCCGTGGTTGGAGCTCATCTAAATGCACATTGCGCATACGCCACGTTATCTTCAGAGGCTGTAACAACAGCTACGTGTGTTGTGTGTCTGTATGTGTGTGTGTGTGTGTTGCAAACGCATCGAGAGTAAATTGCAATTGCAATACATAAGCCGGTAGTTTGCCTCCCTGCCTCCCTCCCACCCTCTTCTCTTCCCCTTCTCCTTTCAAAACTCACTCGCAAAAGTTGTAGATAGAAATTCAAGTTGTTTTTTCCTCTGGTTGTTGTTTTGTTCTACTTTTTTGTACTGCATGTGGCCAGTTAACGGCCGCATCTCTCTTGGCCATGTTGTTGTCTTCTAATGACCGTCGCTTCAGTTTGCCTTGGGAAAGTGCTGTGCGTCCGTCCGTCCATCTGTCCATCTACTCATATCCATCTTGTTTCTAGTTTATCGTTTATTATGAATATTAGTTGTGCGGCACTTTCTACAACCGCCTGCGACGAGACAAAGAAAAAAATGGCTGTTGTCGCTGTTAATGTCGCTGATTTGTAAGCATTTCTAATAAGTAAATGTTGAATGTTGGCCTATTCGAAGATGGCCTATCACAAATTAGGCTATCATTATGGACGTTTATGGCAGCGGTCAGTGAAAACTCTTGCCACAAATGGCAAAACATTCAATTGTCAACAACTGAGAATGTTAAATATGAGGCGAGAAAGAGCCTGAGACTTTTAGACTACAAGTTACCGTGTATACAATTTTGATGCTATTTAATAAAATCAACCATTTAATTTTATTTATTTATCACACATTTTTGCAGTAAACTATTGTTTTTAACACCCATCATTTACTATTTATTTACTTCTTTCATTATCATTTATTTTTCCTTATCAAAGTCAAGAGTCGCAGTCACTTTTATCAGAGAGAAATGTTTTGATTTCCGTCTGACATCATGTAATTATTTTAGAGACTGTGATTAAATAAACATTTCGTAACTAAAACCTATTTTATCTCTTTATAATAGGCTTAGTGTTTTTATTTGATCACGAACGTGAAAACTTGTCGCCTTTTTACTGTTTTATATATTGTGAAAGGAAACGCGTTCTATAGCTGCGAGTATTCTCCGTTTCTGTCTTACTTTCAATATGTGGCTTTCTTTAACTTTTCCTGCCACACTTTCCACAGAATTGTCATTAAATGATTAATTAAGATGATTTATATTCAAATTGCATTCTTTTAGTTAATTAGAACTGCAAGAAAAGGAAAGTTGCATGAATGGAGTTTATTGTTCTCAGCAATCCCCTCCTCCTCTCTTTTTCTTTCTCTCTCTTGCTGCCAAGCCCATACATCATTTAGCAGCATATGCACAATTTTCATTTTGCGGAAAACTGTATCAATGCGGGGACTGGTTGTGTCCATGACTCACAGCCAGACGCGACAGGCAGTTCCCCAACTCGTATTGGCCTCAATACCATATATACCTACAGTACAATCTGGCTATCGCGACAGCTGCTGATGCTGGACAAAGAATTGAAAAAATAAATAACTTAAAAAAGGAGTCATATTAGCTAAGAATAATATTTAAATAATAAAAAAAATATGGATGAAAAATAGTATACAAATCAGGGACCGTAAATATTGATTTTTTTTTAATCTTTCTTCTGTTTCTGTTTCTTATACTTTACCTTCCAAATTTAATATTCTTCTCACTACTCTTAAAAATTTGTAAATGTTCTCATTCATTTAAATGCATTAATAAAATAATCTATACTAAATTGATCGGTTTAAAATGTATGTTTAAATTGCTGCACAGCTTGTTTGGCCTTTTGTTGTTTATTTTTTGGCAACTGTCGAACTGTTTTTTGGCGTTCAAATCCATTTTTTATATCGAGGCTGCAGACTGAGTTGAAGCAGATATAAAAACGTGCTGATGTTTAATTGAAAGGCTTTAGTTGTGGCATGCAACGGGGTGTGGGGTGGGGAACAGTTTGTGGTGGCACAGTATTGAGATTAGCTCTGACTTGAAAGGCATTTAATTTATGCAGAGCTGTCGGGTAGTTTAAACAATGAATGCGCCTAGCAGACAAAGTCTCTGTCTATCTGTCCGTCTGCTTGTCATGTGACATGGAAAGTGGCCACAATTCAAAGCCATTTGGCTTTTGTCAGCCCTGGTCATTGTCTCGCTTTTCGCCAGCCTTGAACGGAGCAAAACTCGAGTCACACCCACGCAAAAAGAGACAGAGTTCGAGTTGGAGATGTAGAAGGAGAAGGCGACAAAGTCCAGGGGCAGCATTTTTACTGATTGCATTTTTCGTCCGGCAGTTTTCTGGGAAAGTCTCCCGCGAATACTAGAGAAATGCTTTCCTTTTTACTTTCAACTTTTGCATGTCGAGCATTTTCATCTGGCGCTCTTTCAGATTTGCATTTCGTCCATCGATTGCCTCTGCAATGAATAGTAAATATATATAGTCGCTATAGTCGCTATATACTCTCTTGTAACATGTTGGCAATTTTATTAGGTTGATCTCTTTGCTAATTTTTGTGCGCCGATGTGGAAAACGCTGCCCGCTTGGCCGCCTTACAGACTAACAGCTACTGCTAAATTTTGTTTTCCCTTTTTGCATTTTCCGCTGCCGTCGTGGGACGCAGTCACCCATAATGGAGACTCTTGTTACTCATTTTCTGGATTGTAGTTTCCGAAGCGAAATGAATATTTTAAGTGTTGGACCATTAGCATGATTAATGCTTTTTTTTTTATTTTCGCTTATTTTCGGTTACTTTTGCCCACCAAAGAGTTGCCCCTATCGTTATCCCATTTTAAGAGATGAAACATCTTTTTAGCGTATTAACGAGTCAAATGCAGTTTTTAATGTCATTTGTTGTAGATATAAAATGCATTTATAGGTAAAATATGATTAAATGATGCTTGCAATCCATAAAATACTTACTATAAATCAGGGAACATAACGATTTTAAGTTTTATGAAAAAAATTGATGAAATCATAGGTTTTTCCTGATTTTTATAAAAAAAAATTGAAAAGTAACTGTTCGTTTTAGTTTTTGAAATAAAAATTGAATATAACTTTTATTCTATGATATTTAAATTAAAATTGAAAATAAAAGTTGATTCAGTTTCTCAGAACTCGTATTTTCGATCCCTGCTATAAATAAATTTATGCACCACTTAATTTTTGATGTACAAAAATAAATTCCAATTTTTAAAAGATTCTAAAAACTAAAACAAAATTATAAATTATTTGGATTCAAAATAAAATAACAAAACACCATTACAAATGGGTTTCCTTGAATGTGTTTAAAAGATAATAATAAATAAATACTTGTTCAGCTGCAAAGAATGTTGAGCACATTTTAAGATTATTTCAAAACCTATATGTTTAGGACCATTATTGTATTTAAAAATAATCTTTTCAAAATGATTTGTTGTTTTTACAAATTTGTTTATTAATAATGTTTCAATTCGCTTGATAAACTGGAAGTATTTGAAATTCTATGAAAAGAACTTGCAGTCCTTAATATTGTATCTCACCGCTAAACAATATATAGAAATAGTATGAAAATTAAACGAAATATATGAGCGTATCAGATCTTATCATTTTGCTGTTTTCGAATCAATAGGAACATACTTACACCAACACCTTTCACCTAACCCGTATTTGTTTATCACTCTGTTAGAGTACAACAATTTCATGGTAATTCATGGCTTATAATAGAACAACGTCAAACATGGTAAACGATCCAGACGTGACGCCCAAAAGAACTTGACTGACAAATCGCTTAAAAAACTGGAATAAAAAAACTAATTACAATTACATTATGTGGAGCACATAAATTGCCACACATTCTCGCACTTGCAACATACGAATACACATATGTATCTACAGTCGACAAAAGAAACGTGTGACATTAAATAAACAACGGTAAACGTTGCTCAGTGCAACTTCTAACCCAAAGCCAACAATAACAACAACAAACGAGGGTGACCCCCTAGACCCGTAAAAGCCGCCAACCTTAACGCTCCCCAGCTCCCCTTTTCAGTCAACATTTAATGTAAACTGTTGCACGTTGCTTTTGGTGTTGTTAGTGGTATTGTTGTTGTTAGTGTTAGTGTTCATCGCGTTGTTTCTCATGTACAAATAGGCACGAAAAGCATAAGGTTGACCATAAAACAATGCAAAACAGTTAGAGCAAATGACAGAAAACAACAGAAGAGTGAGAGAGAGAGAGACAGAGAGAGAAGCAAAAGTCCCACTCCAAATTATAACCAACTGGGCGGAAAGGCAACCAAACAAGTCAATGAACTGCTGCGCCAAAAAACCAAAAAAAAAAATAAATACAACAAAATAAAAGCTAAAAGAAATGGACACGGGTGTGATAATGTCCGCTCGGAAACCCGTGCCCTGGAGATCAGGCCAAGCAAAGCGTAACGCACCTTGAAAATAGTTGGGAAACAGAAGCAAGTTCTATTTAGTTGCACTTGGATCCCTATGGGGGCTGGGAAAATGTTGTAATCGCAGAGAAGAATGAGTGTTAATTATAGTAGAATAATTTAATAATAATGAGTAACTTTACTATAAATAAATGAATATAATTCTTATATATTTTTAGAATTTTGTGGTTTTTTTTTTATTAACGTATATCTAGCTTGTCAACAAATTGTTTTCACACTGAAAAAATCCCATACTTTGTTTTGTTAAAAAATATATATTTTTTTTATGTATATGTATTTTAGAATAATTATATAATAATACGATTTATAATTATAAATTAATAAACATAATTGCAGATTCTTCCTATCATATATCCAGTAAATAAATTAATTACTTTATCAACATAGTTACCTTATATTCTGTATGTAATTGTAACTCTGTGATAAAAATCTGATTTACTTTCGTCAATTCCTTTAGTGTATACACTACTTGTATTTCTTAACTTGAATGTTAATGGCGTGTACATATGTATTTACTCATAGCTAGTGCTTCGATTTGTGTTTACCAGCACCCGCTACAATTATTCATTTTATTCTCTTTACCCATTCGAATTCTACATTTGCATACTATTAGCCATACATTTTGACATTGAGCACCGGAAAAACGTGACCAGTATTTAAGTTGAGAACCCCTTGCAAAAATTGTTCGATTGCATGGCAATTCTTAATAGATATAAAATTATATATAAATATGAGCATGTGCTTACATATCGGTTTTGTACTATGTAATTATACAGATTCTATGTGTTTATAGCGATCGTGATTTTTGGGCATGATTTTATGTGAGATTTCGACGTAATCTAAAGATTTAAATTGAAATCAATAAAGTTTTTAACTGGAGTTTGGAAAAGAATGGACTATTTTATACCCTGTACAATTTATATAAACTTTTTTCTTTCTGTTTATTTACATGTCTTGAATCAACTTTGTTTCCAATTGGTCTTTAAAGTATTGAAAACACAATCTGAATTGGTACCATAAGCCACCAATCATCCTTGCCATTACTCCGTACTAACTTTTACTTACACATACAATTATTCTACGATAAAAATCCCATAAATCCCATGGCGATCATTCACTCTTCCAGCTTCAACTTTGACATTCCTCTTCGACTGCAGTTTATTTGCAAGCTTCAGCAAATTGTTAGGTTAAGACATAAAACCGCTTTTCTAAGCCAACTTAAGTTGCACTTGCCAACCAGGTCTTTCAACCAATTTAGATCTTGAAGCGGCTTTTACTCGATTTGTCTTTTATGCAACACTCGAAAGACATCACCTGAAAGCTGGAAAGCAGGAAAGAGAGAGGTCGTTAATGAACTGACGGCATTTGCACGTCTCTTAGTTGTTTTCCTGCCAGGTGATGGCTTCAGTTTTAGGCCCTGTTGCCAATGCGGCCGTTAATCACATTACAGACATAAGTGTAGTTTACAATGTTCATGTGGCTCATTTTAAATAAAATTTATTAACTATTACATAAGAGGCTTTAAGATATAAACATGTTTATTTGACTTACTAGTCTAGTTAAAATGAATTTAATTTTCTCCACTTTTCACCAATCAACTTCCTCGATTTATTAAGGCTTCTAAACTTATTCAATAAATACAGATTCCAGCAAATCTTACTGATATTCCACTGTTAGAAATACTTTCAACCAGGACCTAAAACCGGAACCATAACGGTAAACGTTAACCGTTAATTATTTACCGATTGATTAATTGGTAACCGTAACTGATACCGTTACCGAAAAATAATTTTATATTATTCCGATACCGAAAAGCCGAATTATTCCAACCGGAATAATTGTATAGAAACCAATTCATCCATAACAATTAATTTTATTATTAATGTGTAATCTTGATTTTCTAGAAGTGAATTTAGCTTTTATTTTTAATGATCTCAATCAAAAGATCTTAGTTTTGTGAAGTTTAATTTCGGCCAGTTTGTTGATAATTCCTGAAAGACCTGAAAGACAACCATCGATCTTAGTTTTTGAAAATTTGTTTTTAAATTTACATGCCTTCAACCGATAACCGAAAACCTTAATGACATAACAAAAACTGAATGAATTTATTTATCTGATCTTGTATGCCTTGAATAATTTGTCATCGGAAACAATATGATTAGTAGAAAATTTACTTTATCGAAAATTAAGGGAATTTCAACTATTAGAACTTTATCATTTCCAAATCCAACATCAAAATTTGTAAACAAAAATTATTTTAAAATTTTGATAAAATTTAAGCAAACCAAAAAACGACTGTTTCTTTTAAAATATTAAAAATTGAAAATGTGTTCTCCGTGCGGACCGTGTAGCCCCTGTGATCCTTGCTGTGGGCCCTTCGAGTGCTCCCCAAAATGCTACAATGCCGCACAATTGGAAGCTCTGCCGCAATGTGCTCCACGCATCCCGCCACCGTTTCCCAAGTGCATTACGGTGCAACAGCCGCCACGTTTGATTTGCAAGAAGCGAGTGGTTTTTACGGAGAAGATTGTACCGGAGCCGATGGTTGTTAATCGCTGTAGGCAGATCACAGTACCAAAAGTGGTGGATGCCACGCGGGTCATCAAGGTGCCCAAACTGATTTGGGTCTCGCAAATGGTTCGGGAGCCGCGTGTTATATATTATCCGTCCATGATACCGGATCCGTATGTCGTCTGTTATCCGAAGCGTGTGTGCGAGCCCAGAGAAGTGTGCCAGTCGATATTGTGTCAGCCGAAGCCGCAAACAATCGACATACCGCCGCCAAGGGAATACTGCTGCTATCCAAATGGACCCATTAATTATAAGCCGAGTGCTGCTTGTCCTCCGTGTCCAATTGGACCATGTGCGCCGGGTGGAGCGTGTTGTCCACTTCCTTGTTTCTCCACCAATCAGTATCCCATATGTGAGACTCGTTGCGGGCCCTGTGGACCTTGTGGACCATGTGGGCCCTGTGGACCGCGTGGACCCTGTGGACCGGGATCTTGCGGACCCTGTGGACCCGGCCGTTGTGGACCCTGTGGACCTTGTGGCGGACCGTGTGCTGTGCCAAATTGCGGACCCTGTGGATTGACGATGCCATCGGGACCCTTTATACCTGCACCATGTGGTCCTTGCGGAACTGGCTGTGGACCATGTGGTCCTTGCGGACCCTGCGGACCCTGCTCTCCACCTTGCCCATACGAATCGCCCGAGTGTGGACCATGTTATCCGTGTGCTCCAACTCCGTGGAACACGCATTGTGGACCAGTTGGACCGTGTGGTCCCCAAGTTCCTTGTGGTCCATGTGGTCCTTGTTAACCAATCAGATATTTAGCCGAGACACGTTATTCACTTTAATAAATTTCTGTGCTGCTTTTTTTACGTTTGGCTTCACTTGATATAAAATTGAATTAACTTCTATTCATTTTGTAAGTTTATTGTGGTGGGTGTGGGTTAAGGATTAATAATAACCGTGTTTTTTAAAACACTTTAAACCGTATATATGTATCAGGTATCCGAGTACTAAACGGTCTTAGTATTACTTAAGTTTCCACTAAAATGGTTCCATGTAATTTAGCTAAAATTAATTTTTTATATCCGTTTATTTTGTTCGCATTATCTTAATTCAATAAATGCAAAACTTTGCTGGTAAACAAAACCAAAGATTTTGTACATACGAAAATGTATCTGTGACTGTCCATATGTATCTCACCCGCTTGAAACTCTATGCCGTCATTTTCGACACGCTCAATTACAGTTTTGTCTCTCCCAAAATATTTTTCTCGTTTTTGTAAACAATATAAATATGTTTTTCCTATTACTTAAACTTGATTTGTGCTGGTCAATGAGCAAGTTGGTAAAAGCCTTTGATGTGGCCGTTGCCAGAATTTGGCAAGTGCCAAAAAAGCTGTCAAATTTACGTAGATTTATGCGTGTCTCTATTCAAAGTAAAAATATTTGTTCAAAAAGTAATAAAAAAAAAATCTGCTAAAAACACAAACATATGAGGTAACTTTACTTATAGAGATCTTTAACAATCAATGTGTGTACTTATTATCTAATGCTATTTATGCAAATCTAACAATATTTCGCTTCGCTTTTGACACATCCAAGTTTAGTTTATTGTTGTTGTATTATTTTTTTTCAACCAAATTTTGTTTACGTATCCCCAACCTACATGATTACCACTTGATTGATGTAGGGGCACTCCTCGAAGTATTTCGACGCGTCTCGTTTCGTTTTGTGTGCTCAGATATTGTATCTACTTATGAATGTGGCTACCGTATACACTTATAAATGACGCTCCAGGCTCTCGCCAAATGTTAAAAATGTTGACCAAAACTTAATTATCTTTGAAAAAAATATTTAATTGGATTTCACGTGATTTATTTATTATACAATATTCTCTTTTTTTAAACAGGCTGAAATCGATAACTGCTTGATGTATAAGTTGATATTGATAGATTAGAAAAAGAACTTTGCATTATTTACAAATAACTAATCACAGAATATGTTTAAACATATTTATAAACTATCTAAGAAATCAGAGATAGTGCTTATAAATGTCAAACAAATATTTGTAAAGTTCAATTCACCCTTATTTGGTAGTGACATTTTTATGACATATGTATATAATTAGAAATATAAGTAAAAAATGATGTCTTAAGTAAAAGCAATTAATTTTAAAACGAAATCAAATTCTGTAAGCCTGTAAAAATCATATTTAGGAATTGTCTTTTAAAATTATTGTAAATTTATGACTTTTGATTAAACTGAAGAAATGACAGTTGAAAAAAACTGTTCCAGAGTTTCGGTAGCAATAAGATTTCACTAATTTGCATACTGAATGCCGCAATGTCCATGATTATGGACTGTTTATCAAGCCATTAGCCGTTCACAACGCCCACAACGTGCCACGCCCACAGCTAAGAGATTTTCAGCGAGCCATTTGACTTTCTTCAGTTTCCACGTAAACGTTCCCCGTTTCAGTTTCGGTTTCAACTTGAAAGTTGCAGCTTGTTTTTGTTAGACTGTCCACCCACGTAAACTGTTCATGTTAATGTTTATGTTTTTTCCTTTAGGTTGACAATTGTTTAATTTGTTTTTTCCCACTTTGGTCGACAAGTTGAAAATTGATTTGCTTATTTACATATATGTTTACTTATCGTTTGCTGTTTGTTTCGTGTTTTATTTGTTGCTTGATTTATTAATTAGTTGCACGACAAAAATCACAAAAATCACGAAAATAAAAATTAAAAGAATGTTTCAGGTTTCTAACGCTCTACGAATTTCGCAAATGCATTTCTAATGAGATACACGATGATCGAGCTTTAAAGTCGCCTTAAGTCAATTCGATACGATTCTCAAGAGGTTGTGATGTCAGCTCGGCAGATGATGTCAGTTTTATTATTGTTTCTTGTTAAATTTCTGATTACTTTGTTGATTTTGTTCCACTTGGCAGTTAACAAAATATCCACAGAGATAAAATACTTTTTATAAAGCATTATTAATATTTGTTTGTTTATATTTGTTATTTATTGTCTAAGCTTTTGATTGCCGGAAAATGATTCTTACTACGCTAGTGTCATTTGACCATTTTTAAACCCTTAAACAACGACAACTATCATAAAACAATACAAATACGAATAAGTACAATACATGTGGGTTAACCGGTTTACATATTAGACCCTGTAACTATTTGTTAAGCACGTTTCAGTTTAAATACATTTCCAGTTACTTATTGCCCTACCTTTGTGTGGTTAATAAAAGCTTGAAAAAAATACGAATGAAAGTTTTCCTCTTCTTGCCAAGATATTGATAAATAAATCCGTACTTATTGTAAACCAATGAAGTGACAAATTTAAACCTTATTTAAGCTTTAATAATTAAAGTAATATTCACTTTGCTGCTCTGAATATTTATTTTGGCCTTTTAAGTTGTCTCAGTCTTTATTTTGGTTTCCAGTTGAAATCGTTGACAATTACTTACGGTTTTTTAGAGTGTCGTTTGCTAGCTAAATTATCGTTTAACAAGCTATAAAAAGAGTATTAAGAGCAACAACAATTTGTTGTTTACTGTCCTCCCACTCGTTATGAAATGTACTGAAAAATCGCAAATATTTTCAGCTGTTCCTGACCAACCATTAATACCAGTAAAATCAAGTGAAACTTGAGCAGACCAATTTTGACACAAATGAGCAATCAATTTTTAGCCTTGAAATTTGTCAATCTCATAATTTATCCAAAAATTTCATATTATTCGGATCATAATTGAAGAAGAAACAGCCAGAAATATCATAATACTGAGGAAGTTAAGCTAATCGCACTCTCAACTTAAGTTCTCTTATTAAAGTTGTTATTTTTGGCACAGGATATAATTAAAATATTAAATATTTAACAACTGCTCGTGGGGGCTCTAGAAACGACAAGTGAATTGACCAGTTGGGTGTGAATTTAATGAGATTAATGAGTGGTTGACCATGAGATACAAAAGTATCTTTAGCTGAAAACATGCGAAAATATGCTTTAATTAAAGTAGATATACATGAAAAGATTTCAGTTTTGTCATCTATAACTGGACAGATGGTAATTTAAACTTATTAAATACGATAGTTCTTATGCAGCATCTAATAGTTAGGTTCGGAAATGAATATAATGAAACAATACCAAACAATTCTTCGGTATTTTTAGCAAATGTGTGCCAAAGTCGTTGCTTTATATTGATTCAGTTTGACAGACAATGCATTATTATACTAATTAAGGCAACACAACTGTGGGCTGTGATCTCCCATTATTGTTCTTACATGAACAGCAAATGTAATAAACAATAATGGCAAATGCCGGAAGCACATCCAGACAGCGACTTGTAATTAAACTAATGTCTTAAGATCATAAAAACTTAGTACTTTGAATTTATCACCACTCCAAATTAAGCAAAAATGAACCAAAAATATAATTAAGTATGCATGCCAGACTAGCAAATACCCTGTACAGATATTAACATAGTTATCAGATTTACTCGGGCTATCTTCAACTAACTGCATTTTTGATCTTGTTAATTTGTTATACCCTTTAGGATGTTTTCTATTTTTCGAGAGTATCAATGAATGCAGCGAGCAGTGCACAGTGGGCAGCTTTGGGGCTGGCAAACTGACAACTGACACCTGTTATTAGGCACAACAACACGTTGTGTGTGTTTCTATTTGAGTTTGGGTGTACTTCGAGTTGTTGTTGTCCGTCAAATTGTAGCAATTTTCTTAAGTGCGTTACTGCTGCGGCTGCTGTTGCATGCAACACCGCGTTTCGGATTTTTTTCGGTTTGTTTTTTTTATTTTTGGATATTCGATTTTGAACACAAATTTATGCGCATTTTTCCCTCGAATTTCTGCCTTTTTGTCTGAACATTTTGTACGTGGGCGTCCCTCGCTCGACTTTTGTGGCTTAGATGTCGGCTTCGGTTTGAAACGCATTCGCATTTTCGAGTGGTTGCCACAACGTCTGGACTTAACCGTTTGTCATAATCTTAACTCCTCTGCAGCATTTATCAGTACATAAAAATGTTTATGAAATACACAACGATTTTCCACGACAGCTCCAATTTAATTAATCTTTCAATATTTAGCCATGGCAAATTGAGACCATACGAAAATTGTTATTATATAATCAAAATCTCATCGAAGACATTGAAGCTCTTATTTGAATGATGATCACGTTAATTGTGTAATATGATATAGGTTAAAATGATGAAATAATATGAATAGGCTCTTGGTTTAACATTTAGATGATTATCAGATGGCAATTAATGAATTTGCTGTCAATTAGAGTAACATTTTTCATTCCCATTTCAAGTTTATCTACAAAATATTTTGGCCCTCAGATTTTATAACTTTTAGAGTTTTCTTATGTTTCATTAAGATACTCAATCTTTGTAATCTGTTAAAATTTTTCCTTCGCATTTTTGCCAAGTTTCTAAAAAAATCTATTACAAAAATATGTTAAACAGAGGATCTTTGTAATCTGTTAAAATTTTTCCTTCGCATTTTTGCCAAGTTTCTAAAAAAATCTATTACAAAAATATGTCAAACACTAAACACAAAACTAGCGAATCCTTTCAACTAAAACCGCAAAAATGGACTAGACTTTCAAATCAACTTTCTACACAAGCACACCAAGAGTTAGAAAAGAAGAGAAGAGGCTGAATTAGATTCAGAGAGGGAGAGAGAGAAAAAAAGATGTGAGTAAGTTGGGGAAAAAAAAATAGTGTGGGGGTGGGGGTGGGGGGTGAAAGGGGGGGAGGGGGGGTTTTTTGGGGGATGTTGTGTATGTTTTAATAATTTTTAGATTTTTTTGTTTTTTTTTATTTTTAAAAAAAAGGGGGAGGGGGGAAAATTTTTTTTTTTTTATTTTTTTAAAAATATTGTGTTATTTTATAATAAATATAAAAAAAAAATTTATATATTTCGTTAATTGATTAAACTGTGAGCGTATTACTTATGCTTTTATAATTGGTAAATAATCAAACAATTTAAAGTTTAAGCAATCAAATTTTTTAGGTATTCGAAATTTTCGTATTTGTTAAATATTTATTCTTAAAATTTAAATTTGATGCAATCCAGTTTTCGTTGTGATATAACAAATTGCTTTCAAACTTTATTTTTCGTTGCTTGGGAAACAAATATGTTGGGTCGTGTCTTTTTGAAACCACGAAAACTTTTCGCTTCGGGCCAACTAATTTAAGCCATAGTCAGTATAAATACGTAGTTTAGAGTGCAGTGGACGAGAGTGATAGACTAATAGCTATCCATTATTTTCTTGAATATTAAAATTATACGAGTCTATTAAAGGTTTTTGAAATATTTCTATATTTAGCTTGATCTTTGATTCATTTGGTTCAATTCATTGTTAAGTCAATCTTCGAATCAGGCTTTAAATGTATGTGTCTAGCTTGTTTTGGCACGCAAAACAGAAATCAATAATAAATCATATTAATAATTATTAAAAATGCCCACACTGCCGTTTACGAGTTATTGACAAGCCAAGCAAACCTATAAGAAAGCCAATTTGATAGCAATTGCATTACAACAATGAGAAATGCGTCATAAACCATTTGAACATTTTACAATTATGTCAACTGACAATGAAGAAAACGCCATTTAATTGTCGTAGAAAAAAATACAAACAAACTGCGATCCGTGATCCACGTAAATATCTTTTGTTGGGGCACTTTTCACGGCGCAGCAAATCAAAGGAAAAGGCGGCCAAGTGCCACAGCGTTTGCTACCAACAAAAATAATAATAAAAACAACAATAACAAACAGCAAGAAAAAATCTGCATTCATTTGAATACGTATACAAACAAGTATCTGCCTCATGCAGTTTCAAGTCGTACATATCTATCTATCTGCCTAGCTTCTGTCAGAGCTGTCGCTGGTAACTTTCCCCCATAAACTACACTGCAAGATACACACACACACACACACACAACGACAAAATTGACTGCACTATTGGGCCTATATCTGTATCTGTGTTTGTAAATGTATCTGTAGCCGGGTCGCGGTCTCGGTCGCCGTGTCTCAGAGTCGCATTTGATCTACTCTGGCAAAGGCATTCAAGTGCGTGGCGTTGTCTTTGTTGTTGTGATTGTTGTTGTTGTCGTTGTTGTTGTCTTTCTCTTTATTTGCAGGGAAATGTGAATGTTAACAATGCATTTTGTTTGTCAATCAGTCGCTGCCGCTGTTGCTGCTGATTATTTCACTTGATTTGTGTGTGTTATGCAAATTGATTATCTTTTCCTCTAGTTTTGTCAACAAGTTCAATAATAAAAAAAAAAGAGTTGAATTTATTTGTTAAGTATATGCAGATTAGTATTTCCTATTCATTGTGCTTTTTAGTTTCGTAAAATTCCTTGTTGATATTTTCCTATGTAAAGCCTGACGATAATGTTCCGGTCAAGATCATCACAAGCATTGCTTAGAAATTACATATTTTATTATGCAATTAAGAAAATCTTTTCCGTTATTCTTATCATTTGTCTACCTTAAATAATTAGTTTTATTAGAAAAGCACAATTTTTTGGCTTCCAATCTCCATAACTTTGTAAATATACATGCGAATTATCTCCCTGAAAATAATTTAATATCTATTATTAAATTAAACTTTAAAAATATAATTGTTTAATTATGTTTGTAATTTTGTAAGTACTTAATTTTGGGAAAAGTTTAATAAAAGCTTATATACTAGAATTCCGTTAAGGATACTTCAAAAAATACTCAGATACTCAGGTTTGCTTACTTAGATGTGTCTAATATCTGATTTATCTAGTATAGATGATTGAATTAATTATGCCTTTTATAATACTGAAATACATGTGTAAACGCAAGTTGCCATTTTATCTGTAGGCACTCATATTCTTATTCATATACGTATTCGTAAACGAATTCATATTCAATATTTCAGCTCTTTTGCATATTTTGCGCATAAATCTATTGTAAAAAGTTCTATGGCTTTATTTGTGCATTTTGCCATCGTAGCTAATCCCAGTCAGAGATACTGTATCTTTCAGCTATACTACGAGTACGCTGAGTATCTGACCATTACCATTGTGTGCTATTGTTATTATGGCATGACGTTGAATCTGTTCCACTTGCTTGGCTCTGTTGGCTGCTGTTGCTCTGCTTGTTGTTGACTGAGATAGTTGTTGTTATTGTTGCTGTTGTTGTCGTAGTTGTTGTTGGTTGATTTGCCTAATTTTGTGGCTGTTTACAAGTTTTGGAGGCAACGTGTACGCCTACAATTCAATATCGGATTGCTTTGCTCGCAATTTATTGCATTTTGTGGGCAGTGCAGACAGCCAGAAAGAGAGATACATGCTCAAAGATACATATGTATCTATGCAGATACAGATACATTGTTACTTGGGCAGCTATAATGAGGCTTTAAACACTTTCAGCTTGACTATTCATATTTGTTGAGTATTAATTGTTAAAAGGAATGCAGCAGGCGAGGGTCGACTAGAAGTTACTCTTTAAAAAGCTAACAAAATAAACAAAGTATCTAATAAGTAAACGCATTGCAGATACTTAGACAGCTTTAATGAAGCTTTCAACATATGACTACTGACTAGATATATATGTAAAGAAATAACTAATAACAGGACATGCAGTATACGAGAGAATTGTCAACTAGAACATACTCTGTAAAGTAAATTTAATATCTAATAAATACTTACAGACTCAAATATATGTGTTTATTTGATTATAAAATCAAAAGAATTATCAACTTTATATTGTACATACCTTTTAATGATATCTAATATAAGTCCAGGGTATGTGAACTATCGAGTGGGTGCCCCAACAATTGATTAATCGATTCTCGTCTGAAACTCGCCCGCTTTTTGTTGCATTGATTAATGCAATTCTCGGTTATTTGAAGTTTTTGATTGTGGTTGGGGTTCTCTTGCTGCTGGCGCAATTGTCATTTGTCAATCGCAAACTCAAATCGCGTGTTAGAATGCTAAACGTGAGGCGATAGATACAACAAAAATAACAATAACGACAATATAAATAAATAAAAAAACAAAAACAAACACTCAAACTAACAACAACGCCTTGGTCAAGCGATCGGGCCAAGTTTCATGTGTCTTTCGCTTTTGAGTTCAATCCACGCCCGCCGCAAACGTGTTTTTAAATATGCAAATTAATGAGCGAGACTTTGGCTGAGATTGAGACTGAGAAGGAGATTGAGACTGAGACTGAGACTGAAAGCGAGCTGAGCATTCACAAGATACTCGTACTCGTACTCATAAGCAAAGAGCTTTCAAATGCAAGTTTCTCGAACTCAAAAACTCAATCGAGAAGTGAGAAGGTGGCCGGCCAAGCGATTTGACGGCTCTCTTTGTTGGCTCGTTGATTGTTTGCTTGGCCTGTAGAAACAGTTTCTCGACAGTTTCATTTGAGCCGCGCTAAAAACGAAACGTATCCGTCAGATACGCAACGACGACGACGTCGGCTGACAAACGACAAATATACAATCACAGAATATAACAACGGAATTTATTATTATTATTTTGATATTGCTGTGCACAATTTGTTCTAAACAAAAAAATATAGCAAGAAAACGTGTCACGAATATAAATTAATTATTAATCAATTAAATTCAAATTCACTCGAGGAAAAGTATTTTGAATATTAATACTTATCATTTCTTTGAGAAAATCTATCGAATTGTGAATAAACGCGAACCGAAAATAAATACAAACACATAGAAACGACCTTGAAAGAGTCACAAGATACAAATGTATATACAGACTAGTCATCGTTAAAACAACAACAACAAAAACAACAACTGCAACGAGTGACAGTTAAAAATCACAGTGCAAAATAACCGAAAAGTATTATTTCATGTGTATTATTAATTATATAAATCGAACAAAAAAAAATCTACGCCCCCAATAAAAAACAACGAATTTATAATTGTACATAGAAAAAAATAGCACACAAGCATATGTATTGTGGGCGTGTTTCAGTGCCATAAAAATCTAGATATAAATAACATAATTAAGTAAAAGATTAAAGCATAACAAATACAATTAACTGGCATGAATTGGTCAGATAAAAACAAAAAATATGTTTGCGCCACGAAATTCATCACCAGTTGCCGTCTATGGCAAAGAGGATGTAGCTGCCTATGAGGTAAAAATTCTAATCAACAGGTATCGATAAATGCTGTATATCGATACCCAATAGTTTTCTCTTGCCCACTCTCCGACCTTAGTCTCTGTGTGCGGCATGATTCAAGTTGGTCGAAAAACTTTTGTCTCCCCATTTTGTAATGAGTTTCTGTGTTTTTTTCTCGGCCAGCGAGAAGTTGTGAGTGTACGAGTACTCGTATATATGTACTCGTATGCTTATTCATCTAAATATTGTTGCCATTTGAGTAGAATTGTTGGCCACAAATAATTATAGGCAATTAGCCTTTGTAGATGCCGCAGAGAGCTTCTAAACCGGCAAGGAATTTGTAGATACAATGTCAAGGAGACATTGCCTGTGTCTGTCTGTGGTTGGCTTTAAATGTTCAATGGTAATACACTCTCTGCTTGCGCTCTTAACAATTTAAAAATCTATAGCCAATGCGAATGGCTGCCAAAAACAAACGCCAAGCATAAGCATTTTACTCACGTTCAACAGCGTACTAAGCTAGACTTGAATATATTTGTATCTATATCTGTATCTGTATGTTTGTGACTTTACGAGCTGTTTTTTTTGTTGGCTACCCAGCGGCATATTTGCAAACACACAAAACACAGCAAAAAATGCCGATGAAAGCAAATCAGAAATTCACAAAACATGGCGATAAATGCGGCAATAAACAGTAAACACTCGTAGCATAGTCCAGCTTTTAATACGAATATGTAACTTAGGGGATTTTAAAGTGCAATATCTACGAGTATGCGACCTCCATGAACTAAACGAGCAAATATCATTGATTGGCGTTTTGACTTAAAAACAAGCTGTCTACTGTATTTTTATCTAAAATATAGAGTATAAAGTGTATCTTCTAATACATAACAGTTAACTTAATCTTAACTGCCACATTAACGCTGCTTTGTAGACAACAAGCCGAGAAATTAGTTAAAATTGATTAGAATTTATGATGAAGGCGCTATCTTAGCTGTTAGAGCATAAAACAAGCTATTTTTCTTGATATGTGACAGCCTAAATTTGTGATAGCCCAATTTAATACCCTATAATCTTGAAGAGTATAATATTTTCCCCATTGGCAAAAACGCACACCATTACAACGCATATTTCTATGTATAATCTATTTATTATGTTTATAAGCAAAAAATTTCTACAGTTAACTCTCATTTCTCACTTATGCGTAAGCTTCCGCAAAATTTTGTTATTAAATAGAACGTAATACTCTTACCAAAAACAGAACAAAGAACTTGCATATTAGCATAAATAAATCTTCCTGACGACCTCGTGGCCGTTAGTTTGTATTGTTTTTTGTTATTTAGCATATTTTTTTTTTTTTTTTTTTTTTTTTTTTTATTTGACATTTTATTTGTCTGACTTGTGACGGGTCGACTGCTTGACACCTGTCGTGCAAATATTTAAGCTCGACTGTCATTGCAAACGCAGCTTTGGATGTGCCTCGCAGATTTCGGCGTGGGCAGCTCAGAAATGTGCCGCCAACCCACAACTTACTCTGACTTAAAGCCAACAGAATTTGGCTATTACACAGCGTCTAAGATTCGTAGTTGACCAAGTTTGAAATGCGTTCATTGAACTTGGCAAGCTTATCAACCTATGACTGATAAGTTTACATACCACATACGCCCTGTTGTCCCCGACACATATAACGCATGCCATGTGCAAAATGTGGCACTGTGTCATGTGTCACAACGGAATTAAACTATAATTATTAAAAGAATTTAACAGCCTGCGCATCGCATAGCATCGCATCTATCAATCAAAGCCCAACTTGGTTTGCCTTATTCGGTGGACAATGCGCACAAAATAAATTTCGCTGCTTAACCAAATATGTAACAAAAGTATTTGGCTACCATTAAGTTTGGATCCATGAATGAATAACGCGAATTGGTTTCCGGCAAGCGAATAAATCAGGCGCAAGCAGTAAACAAAATTCATAAAAGTTTATAACAATTGACAGCAAAAGTCAAAGGAAATGAATTTGTAATTCACTTTTAAATTTGTATCAATTAAAAAGATAAATAATTTTTTACTTTAATTTATCACCTTTTTGCATTTATAATAAAGCATTGAGTACATATAATTAGTTATGTAATTTACAGATTTCAATCGTAGTACGATTATTTGTGCAAAACATCGCGTAATTCCGTGCAATATTTTAATTGCTGCCCTTGCTATCGGCACAAAACGTTCTTAATTTGTTACAAAAAAAATATACTCTCATGAGAGAGATTATTATGCATTTGAAATGCATTGTGGAACGCCTTTCAATTCGAGAAATTATATGCATATTTCTCTGAAGCAAACGAGGGTTCCATGAATATTTAAATTGTAAGTTGTAATTTTATTTCTTAAATTGCGAATTCACCATAAATTTCATCTAATTAAATCTATTGTATTTTTATAGTTTACAAATATTAAATTTATAAATAAATAAAATATAGCAAGTTCCACCTTATTTATAACTTAATAAAGAAAAACTAAATTATTTTACATTTGACATTTGTTTTACTTAGTTAAATACACATCCATTCATCATTTAGCTATAATGGTGACGAGTTATACTCTAGTTACTGGAGAGTATTTCATCGTCGCCTTTTCTGATCTATTTAATCTTTTTATTGACCGCCAAAATGAGCTTAGATATTTTTACGGTTTTTCACATGCCAATTTTCTAGGCGCACTCAAAAGTGTTTACAATTTCACGGCATATTATACTCGTTATGAATGCAAATATATCTCTGAATAATCACTTAACTATGTTTATAATATATACAGATATATAAAATATATAAACCGGTTCAACGACGACCTTTTGGAATGAGAAATATTTCGATGCTGCGTTGGTGGCGGCTTCCAAGTGAAACGAGCAAATTAAATACGAATAATACGCCGTCGTCGTTGTTGGCTCTAGAGTAAATTCGCGTCTAGAAAACAAACCGAAAATCAACGTCAGCCACAATTTCATACATTGACCAGATGATCTCAGCTCAGCTCAACTTGAAATCTTAGCTATTTGTATCTGGTATCTGCGACGCAAAAGCGTTAAGTAGCAGGAGTATTTTTTGGATGCTCTTTGCATGCCAGCGATTATTGAACTATTTTATGGGTTGCTGCGGATCCAAGTGCCTTGACTTGAGTGTTGATCCGCCCACGCACCACCGAGTGTGGTTGTCATTATATGGCACATTTATATGGTAGTCAGATAACAAGTGCAACTGCGTCGCAGCTGTCATAAGGCACTCGACTCGCACTTCCTCTCTCTTGTTCTGCGAGTAAAACACAATGGTTATTTCTTTATTATTAATTGCAAAAAATAGGTATTTATACTCTACAACTGTTGTCAGGGAGATAATATGGCTTTGAGTCAACATTAGTAACAGGCGAATGAAAATAATTGATGGGAAATTATTTTATGTTTTATAGACTATCTATTTAATTTTATTATTATAAATAATTCAATATTAGTAAGTGAAAAACATTTATAAAATTTTATGCGTATGTCACACTGCAGTCTGTACATTATGTTAATATTTGCAAAATGTGATGGCTTAGGGTATTTGCCAGTCAAGCATGCTCATCACAGCACGTATACTAGTTTTTTTTTTCATAGTTCACAGAACGCCCTGACTAAGATCAAGGTGAAGCTTTAGTGAGGCGGAACAAATCGACAGAAAAGGAAATAGAAACAGAATAATATATAGAAGCATAAATAATAACTAACTAAATAAAAGCAGCATGCTAGCTATTTAATATTGTAACTCCCATTGTTAAAATACCTATGCAAAAATTAAATATTCAATTTAAAATTGTATATTATTATTTGAGTAATTTCAAAAACATGTCTTAGTTTATTAGGTAAGCTGTTAAAATTTGTACTTTCACAGCTAATAAATTTACCTTATTGCGTTGGCTTTTCTTTGATGCCACTCTCAAGTCTGGCTTATTGGAAAATGAAGTTAACACATTGCTCTATAATATGTTTATGCGGTTATGCAACTTGAACAAGCATAAAAGTATATACGTAAATCACATAAACTCTACAGACAAATGTGCGAATTGTTTGTGTAAATAATTTACACAGCACATTCGAAATGAGTTGTTGTGCAAATGCTAACATGGCTTAATGCTTAACGCTGACCTTGCTTAAATAAATAAAACATAACATGCCTCAAATGATGTAATGCTAATATTTATGAATTCTTCTATCGATTTTTCATTGCAGATTAAACTTAAAAGAGTCTTGGGCCTGACTGTTTGCAGCAATGCGGCACTCGATGTGTCGCCCATCAGCGGACTGTTGGCTTATCCAGCGGGGTGAGTAGCGTTCCAAGTGTAAGAATATGAATATGAATATTACAAGGAGTGCACTTAATACGTATACGTAATATCATTAATACTATGATATTTCCATTTTACCACCACACAAATAATACTTAAAATGAAAAATTTTAAGAATCTTTTAATTAGGAAAATTGCTACTGGAAAATTACAGTTAATAAAAATTATTGGAAAAGAAAATTTGCAGAATCCGAATACGATAAATTTTTATTAAAATTTTTTTTTTTTTTCAGCTAAAAATTATCTAAAACACGAAAAAAAAAAAAATTAACAAAAAATGAAAATCAAAAAAAGGTTATTAGATTTAGAGTAAATTGGGAAAAATGTTATTAATAAAAAATGTTGTAAAAACAATTCTAAGTAAAAGATTTGGAGTCAATAATGTTTTTTTAAAAATGCTAGATTATTAAAAAAAGTTTTATATTTGGCTTACTTGTTTTGAATATACCAGTGTTTAGTTTTATTGGTTGCCTCAAGTTTTACTTTCTTTGAATTCGTATTTTTAATTCTAACAAAAGTAAGAAAATGGATATTTCGTTAAAAAAAAATGATATGAGATTCGTCGTAAGCTCTTAGGACAATCGCAAGGCTCATTCTGCTGATGATTGTCTCTTTAAAATTTATCCTTACTTTTTTTGCTTTCTCATTTTTAATTCTTACAAAAATAAATCAGATGTTTCATCAAAAAACAAGAAATGAGATACAGCTTAAGCCCTCAGGACACTCTTAAGGCACATCCTGCTGTGCCTTCTCCTCATGCACTTCACATAAAAGAAACTTGTCATTGCGCCAACTATGAAATTGCTTTCTGTCGACTATTTCTCATATATGTGCTTATAGTATTTATTTATTATTCTCAACAGCTGCACTGTGGTCCTGTTCAATGCCAAACGTCATACTCAGGCCTATCTGGTCAATTCCTCCCGCAAAGCATTCACATCGGTTGCCTTCTCCCGCTGCGGCCGTTACGTTGCCACTGGGGAATGTGGCATGAATCCTGCCATCAAAGTTTGGGAATTGGAGACGCCAAATGGCAATCTGGAGCAATGCAGCGGCGGCAACGTCATCGCCGAGTTTGTGGATCACAAATATGCCGTCACCTGTGTGGTAATTGAAATCTTAAATGTATCTAAAGTACATATATTATCAACTATTTTCTATTTGGCAGGCATTTTCGCCGACGGGCAAGTATCTGGTATCGGTGGGTTCACAGCACGACATGATTGTCAATGTGTTCGACTGGCGGGCGAATCTGAAAATGGCCTCCAACAAGATTAGCTCCAAGGTGTCTGCGGTTTGTTTTGCCGAGGATGGCAGCTACTTTGTCACCGTGGGCAATCGCCACGTCAAATACTGGTACTTGGAGGGCGGACGAAAGGTAACTAGCTCTGATCCTCAACAGCTTTAATAGTTGCCTTAACTTTAACTCCTTTTCTTTTTTGCAGTACAAAGATCCCATTCCTCTCATGGGTCGCAGCGCCATTCTGGGCGATCTACGGGACAATGATTTTTGTGCCGTCGCCTGTGGCAAAGGAATCTGCTCGGAGAGCACATATGCCATCACCCGACAGGGTCACCTGGTGGAGTTCAGCTCAAGGCGTTTACTCGACAAGTGGGTGCAATGCCGCACCAGCAACGCCAACTGCATTTGTGTCAACGAACGATTCATTCTCGTCGGTTGTGCCGAGTCCATCATACGCATCTTCAATGCGGCCACCTTGGAGTACGTGACGACGTTGCCGAGAACCCATTACCTGGGCGTGGATGTCTCGCAGGGCATTCAGATTAATCACATTATGTCGGTGCCACAACAGGCCAAGTTTCCAGACTGCATTGCCATGGTCTTTGACGAGCAGCGCTCCAAGGTAGGAATATTTTCATTTATTAAGCATAATAATAATACAATTAATGTAATATTTATTTAAAAAATGTATTGAAATACAAAATAAAAATTCTCAGATATATGATTTGTTAATTTATATTTTCATTTATTTTTTATTTTATTAATTTAAAATTATTCTACCATCAGAATTGCAATAAAAATCATAAATTTAATCTTTAAAATAATAGTGCCAAAACGTAATTAAAATTTTATTATTAAATACGTTTTAAAAAGAAATTTTTTGATTGCTTTAAATTAAAGAACTTTTTATAAATATGTTTTTATTCAAATTTTCTTTAATTTTGAATGTAAGGAGTAAATTTAATAACTTGTGGTAGACTAAAATTAATTTGATTATTAGATCCTTTATTTAATAACTTGTGATAGACTTAAATTAATTTGATTATATTATGTTATGTTATTCAATTAAATAATTTGTAAATTAATATCAACAATTTTATGTATTCTAAAATTATATTATGTAATGATTATCTCTTGCCTTTCATAATATAAATCTAAATAATTTAATAGATGAAGCTATTATTAAAATAAATTAAAAACTTGAAACTTGCTCATATTTTGCAGGTGAGCTGCGTTTACAACGATCACTCGCTGTACATTTGGGACCTGCGTGACATTTCGCGAGTGGGCAAATCGCATTCATTCCTTTATCACTCCACGTGCATTTGGGGCGTGGAGACAGTGCCATATAATCTGGAGCGTGAGCCTTCCCAGACGCTGCCGGAGGACTGTTTTGTCACGTGCTCCTCGGATGACACGATACGTGTATGGGGACTGGAAAGTTGTGCCAACAATGAGATATATCGCAAGAATATCTACTCCAAGGAGTTGCTGAAGATTATCTACAGCGATGAGGACCTGCACTACATCAAGGATCAGGGCTCCTCGCTCTTCGACAAGGCGGGCAATTCCGGCTACGATGGCCGCAATGGCGTCCGTTGCATCAAGATCAGTCCAGAGCTGCAGCATTTGGCCAGCGGCGATCGTTGTGGCAACATCCGCATCTACAGTCTACAGAATCTCAAGCTTCTCACAACCATCGAGGCTCATGAATCGGAGGTCCTGTGCCTGGAGTACTCCAACGATAAGATCGAGCGCAAACTCTTGGCCAGCGCCAGTCGCGATCGCCTCATTCATGTCTTCGATGTCTCACAAAAGTATCTGCTGCTGCAGACCTTGGATGACCACAGCTCCTCGATCACATCGATCAAGTTCGTCGGTGCCGGACTCAACTTCCAGATGATCAGCTGTGGGGCGGACAAGTCCATAATGTTTAGAAGCTTTCAGGTAAGTTGGAGAGAGAATGGAACACCTAGACTGCAAAGCAATTTCTTAAAATAAAAGTTTAATACGGAAAATTACATACATATCAAATAATAAATAATTAAAACAATAATTAAAATATGATTCCATGAAAATTATTATTATTATTATTGCTAAATCTCAATTTAGTTTCTTTAAAAAAAATTGTGGACCATAACTAAACTGTGATTATAATTACTTTATCCATGATCTTAATTTGAAATTTAAAATTTAAAAATTCTTCAAAAACCAAAATTAATTCATTATTAAATAATTTTTATATTGTTGATCTTAATTTGGAATATTTTAAAAACTAAAAATCATCTGAGAAACCATTTAATTGGCGTTAAAAGTCAAAGGATAATGAAAACTATTCAGAAAGTAAAATAGATTGTCTATAAGCCGAACACTTTTTAAAATACATCAACTTATAAATAATATTTAAATTATGATTCTATAATTATTATTAAATTATTTTATTTCAAAAACTAGAAACTATTCCGAAAATGTAATTTATTTTCTATTTTTTTTTTGAAAACTCTTTGAAGGTTAGCAATTTTAACTCGAATTTCTCTTATTTTTTAGGGCAACATCTTCATGCGTGGCACAAATACGTCGGGAAAGACGACGCTCTATGACATGGAAGTGGACTCGAATGCCAAACACATTCTCACCGCCTGCCAGGATCGCAATGTGCGAGTTTATGGCACACAGAACGCAAAGCAGACCAAGACCTTTAAGGGCTCCCACTCGGACGAGGGCAGCCTGATCAAGCTGAGTCTCGATCCGAGCGGCATCTACGTGGCCACCTCCTGCACGGACAAAACACTCGCCGTCTACGATTACTACTCCAGCGAGTGCATGGCCAGGATGTATGGACACAGTGAACTCGTGACGGGTTTAAAGTTCACCAACGATTGTCGGCATTTGATTTCGGCCAGCGGAGATGGCTGCATCTTCATCTGGCAGGTGCCGCACGACATGATTGTCACCATGCAGGCGCGGATGTCCCAGCAGCGTCTGCGCTCCGGACATGCTCCCCTCCCGCGTCCCTTGGCGCCCATTTCACCACCAGATGCCATCGTGCTGGAGTCTCCCACCGGCGAGTTGGAGCATCAGCAACTGGCACCCAAATTTGTGGTTCCTCCGGAGCCATTGCCAAGTCGGAATGCCTACCAGCTGTCGGATGTTGGCCAACTGCCGCAGTGGGCCATGAGGAAGGCAGCTGCGGATTCGGACAGTGGCGCCTTGTCCATTCCCACGCCTGTCGTCAGCGGCGGTGGAGGGGGAGGAGGAGCTGCTGCTCTGCACGCTGCCTCCTCTATGGGCAACCTCAGCTCCTCACCCAGTCAGCAGCTGGGCGTGGCAGCGCCCAGAGCACGCGGCCGTTGGGCCCAACGCAGCAGTCAACTGGACACGGAGGATCAACGCTCCAATTCCGAGAGCCCCCTGGGCACCGTCTCCTCTGTGGGGGGACACAGTGTCCACAATGTGCAGACCTCCGACTATAATAGCGCCTCCTCCAAGGACATCATGTACAATCAGACGTATCTGAGCGAGGACTCCTCCATTGACTCTGGGATGGAGACGCGTCGTGAACTCAAGTTCATTGGCAGCAATAACAATGGCACCATCTCCTCCAATGTCACAACTGTCACCGTCACCAGCAACGGCGCCTTGGGTCCAGGCGCTGTCCAGCAGCGCCTCATGCCGGATAAACGCAAGCCGGGAATGCGCTTCGATACGCACAGTCACATTCACGATCACGATGGCGACATCGAGGACATCTCGGATGGGGAGCGCACCAGCTCCGATCACGGCATGTTCTACAACAATCTGGCGCCCAGCACGCCAACGTAAGCATAGAATAAAACAAAGAAATAATAATAGAAATGATATGCAGTCTCATTGTAACCTAGAGAAAATGGCCATGAAGAGCCAATTTGAAAAATTAAGTCGATCTAATCCTGTCCGTAGGGCTCACAGCTCTAGAACAGTAGTGTCAAAAATGCCAAAAGCTTATTTCATGGGCTAGGCGCTTATAATTCTGTCGGCGTCGCAGCCGACATACGTTTAGAGAGAGAGAATACGTGTGTTCTATAAAAAGTACGTGCGACGGCTTGTTCTCTCACGACGAGTTTCCTCGGCTTTTTGTTCTCTCACAAAGCATCTGATCGGCTGATCCTTTTTGATTTCAGTCTCTGATCTGAGCTCACACTGCAATACACTGCAATTAGTGTTTTGCTCTCTTTAAATTGCCAACTGTAACGATGCGACAGTTCCTTTTCATTTTTTCAGTGTAAAGCAGTAAAACTTTTCGTTAACTTCGTGTTTCTGCTACCAACACAACCGCAATATTTGAGTTTGGACACCACTGCTTTAGGACAATGAAGTGTCATAAATTCTTTGTGTTCAGAGCCTAACCCGAAGCATTCTTATCGACGACGAAGAAGGCCGATTTGCAGAATACATACAGTAGAATATGAGCTAGAGAAATACGATTAAGAATTGATTATTAAAATCAGATCAGGTTTATTTTGAATGCCAGTACCGAAAATCAACAATTAGAAAAGGCTGAAAAAACAGTTCTTAAGTTTAATATAGTAACGATCTAGACCCAAGCATAACACTACGATCTAATAAAAAACCCAGAAGTAAAACAGAAAACAATTTAACAAGTTTTGGAAATAATTTGCAGAGACTTCAAGGTGACGGCCATGAACGAGGAGGAACTGCGCAAATCGGTGCGACGACAGAAATTCGAGAAATCTGGACTACAGCTGAGCACGCCCAGTGGCAATGGGAGCTCGCACACGGCCAGCACGGGCACCGGAACGGGCACATCGGATACGGAGGACGAGGGCTCGACGCCCAGTGCCGAGAATGCGGAGAGATCCTTGGCCTCTACTCTGGGCGGAAGTAGTGAGAATTTGCCGCAGAGCAGCAATAGTTTTTTGCATGCCGCATTGCCGGAGGGACCCGGAGGATTGTTATTGGAACGCGGTACAAGCAGTAAGTAGATGCTGAGCAAGTCTTTTATGGATGGCAATAAAAACTGGGGAATCCCCTTGCGCAGGTCGTCGCAGCATCAGCGCCAAGCACAACACGGAGAATGGCGTCAAGGGAGGCGTCGCTGCCCCGCCCACCATCACCAAGTCATACACGAGTACCAAGAAGGAGGAGTTGTTGCAGGTCATCAACAAGGTCAAACAGCAGCTCGAGAATGTGAGTAGCAATCGATCTTGGCTTCAATTTTACTTTCTTTTATTTTTTGAATATTTCGAATTTATTTGTTTTTTGTAATTTTATGTTTATGTTTTATTTTCCTCCACTTTTCCCCCCTTTTATGTGTTGCATCATTGCTTCGGTGTCTGTCTTGTGTCACAACCACACACACACACACACACGCACAACACACTCCAAATCTACCAAAACTGTGTAAACCCTTTTCTCCTATTTAGGGCACGCGCAAAAATGGCATTAAAAAGTTGAATGCTATCGCCGAGGTGAGCTATTGAGTTGGCTAACACATTGATTGATCGTTAACGTTAACGCTTTTGCAACTCACTCACTCGCTCTTGACGTTTCTCTACTTCATTAAATGCCATAATGCTTAGGCTTCATTAGGCCTTAACTGAATGCAGGGCTTAACAAGCTTGGTAACACATTTAACGTACACTAATTGCTTAAATTCACTCTATGGAGTGACAATGTAATTGTTCGATTTGAGATTTTGTTGATTCTTTGAAGTACTGATTTACTATTATAGGTCATTCTGCGCAGATTAGCTTAAAAGCTTAAAGAAAACATTTTTACAAGAAACAATACACAAAAATGGAACCATTCAGAATAAAATATTTGAAATTAAACAAACTCATAAATTTTGTAACTCAAGCATTACAAAAAGTATCCTTACAGATAAAAAAGTTTTTATGGTTAAAGTAAATTTTGTATACAACAAAAGTATTTTTATATAAAAAAGATAAATTTTTTAGAAGTTACATTAATATGAATATAATAGATTTTACGGATTTTAAATAAAATAAGAATAATATGAAGACGATAAATACAAAAGGCAATCTTTTAATAAAATTAGCTTAAATATATATTATTCATTCATTCTAAACTTCTTAGTTTAATTCGATGTCTACTTATATAATACAAAAAAAAACGTTTACTTTAGTTGAAAGAGCAAACGAACAAAAAGATTATTACACAAATAAATTATTGTATAAATAAAAAATGTATAAATTAAAAATAACAATAAAAATAAAAAATATTGACTTGCATCGGCCGGGAATCGAACCCGGGCCGCCCGCGTGGCAGGCGAGCATTCTACCACTGAACCACCGATGCTTGATGAAACTGGCTCGAAAATTCGCTCAAAACTTGAAACTGACAGTCTATCGATATGTTTCAAGCATAAATTAAAATAGACTTTGTCTAGAAATAGAAACATAATCAGAATCAGATCGAAATAACAGACTGATATGTATAATAATAAATTAATTAAAACTAAGTAACTCAACTTTTTGCGCTTACTGAACCCACTACACCACACCACACCACTGTTAACTCCACCACCGGCAGTCTCAACAACACCAACAAGAGACAAAGGCTGAAACCACACTTAAATATTAATTCATAACATTTACAGCTTATTTACTAAAATTTCGATTGCTTTTGCCATCAGCTTACTAACTTGATTTTATTAAACCCTTTCACAGGTTGGCCATAGACCCTTGCGAGGCAGCCATAGCATCTCGGATCTGAGTCTGGCAGGAAACTTGGATGGTTCTCGTACTGCTGGACCCTCTCGCTATACAAAGCCAGGTGAGAAAGTACTTTATTTTATTTTATTAATTGCAAAGGTCGCAAATATCGCTCCACTTCTTATTTACAGTTATCTATCTCAGTTATTGTCGGACAGTTGGAAATGTCACTTTCAATACACTTTTTTTTTATTATATTTACTTTTTTTAAACACTTTTTTGTGTGATTCTAAGATGTTACTGATCAGACACTTTTCAATTGTTGAATGATATCTGCGACCTTTGATTTGATTTGATTGTTAAGAGCTGTTCCCTTTGTTGACTGTAGGCTAATACGTTAAAACTTTGCCATTTGTTGTTTGCCTCGTCCATTCTCTTTTATCTCCCACTCTTTATCTCTCTCTCTGCTTTCTCATTTTGCGCTTGCTCTGGTTTGAAATAATCTTGGGTAAAATGAAAATGAAAATAAAATTAAATTTCTTGTAATTGCCGTAATCTGTTGAGTAACCGAATTAGTTCCTTCCCACGAACCTTCACAGTACATTAGATCCAATCCAGCTCAGTTGCCCCAACAGCCGCCCCAGGAGGTTGTGCCACAGTATTTCAATTGTGCCGCGCCCAAGTCGAAGCTGCAACAGAATTTCCAGACAATGCGTCAGGTGCAACAGCATTATCCACCTTATCCACACCACGTGGGCGTCCATCAGATTCACCCGCCTCCGGGCGTGCCCTTTGGCCCCACTTCCTCCGCCTCCGCCTATGGATCCTCGGGATCTCGAGCTCCGACAGCTGCTCAGACGGCACCGCGTTTGGGCGCCGCCAAGAGGAATCCCGCCGGCAACAATCGACGCACGCCGAGCATTTTAAAGCACTACAAGTCGTGTCCGGTTTCGCCCGTGCACGAGGAGGTGGAGTGGTCGGCGGAGACGGATCGTGCGGTGGCCAAGCCCGTCGAGCCCAAGCGTCACTCGGTCTATGCGGACGATGCTCGCACCATTCTGGACATGATTCACGCCGACACCGAGAAGATGATCGATGAGATCACACGCAAATATGGAGATCTGGATGAGCCGACAACAACAACTGCAACACTGCCCGCTTCCTGCTCCATGCCATCGAATCTGCGGGCACTTGGCTCCACTGGAGACTCGACGCCGACCGGAGGACGCACTCAGTACTATGTCTACCGGGAGATCTACCAGTGCGAGCGAAAGGTCTCCCTGTCGGACATTCTGAAGCCGGAGCTGTTTGCGGCGACTCAGCAGCAGCAGCAGCAGCGCATGGAGGAGGCGAGATTCCTGGAGACGCAGCGCCATTCCAGCGCCAGTTTCTTTTTGAGCAGCTCCGGGCAGCTGCCACACGAGCGCCTGAGCCAGGAGTCGCTGCTCTCCGACGGCGGCAGCTACTGCAACAGCCTGGAGAGCGTACTCTCCGACGAGAGCGACTGCAAGAGTGCCCCCTTGGATGCTCCGCTGGACATGCAACAGCGTCCGCTTCACGCCATGCAGTGCCATGCGGGCATCAGGAACTTTATACTGCATGGACCCGTCTCCAAGTCATACGGGAACAGTCCCAATGCCTATGGCAGCTTCGATTACTATATGCGTCAGCATTCGACGGCGGCGACGGCAACGGCGGCCACCTACGATAGCTTCGATGTCAGCGGCTACAATCTGAAGCCCTTGAAGCCGCTGCCCACATCCAAGACGTATCCCCGGCTGGCTCAAGTTCCCCCCGCTGGTGTTGAGAACATTCCCACAATGCGATCCAAGAACAAACAATACAACTCGGGTGTGAATAAAAGTCTGAGCACGGATTTCGCTCAGCAGCGACATCAGCGCAACTCGAATCCCCTGTCACAATCCCAATTCCAAACCCAATCCCAGTCTCAATCCCTTTCTCGTTCCAATGCTGACTTGATGTTTGTGAGAAAGACGCTTAAGCCCAAGCCTCCCATTCCCGCCAAGCCACAGAATCTGGTCTCCACCCTGACCTGTAGCGTGGAGCAGAAGAAGAAGCAGTGCTCCTCATCCTCCTCGGGCTCCCGAACCGCCAGCGTTGTGCGTCAATTCGAGCACAATCTGCTCAAGTTCGAGCGGGAGAAGCAGCGGGAGCAGCAACAGCGTCCCCAAGTGTCCAGTGCGATGCGGAGTTCGGTGAGCAGCGGCGCCTTGGCCACCCAGAGTTGCCTCAAGAAGGTGTCCCGCTTCGACACTAGCGAGAGCAGCCGGAGGGCGACGAGTGTGCGGCAGAAGACACGGCCCAAGATCAGTGTGCGATTCAATACAGTCTCGCAGATTAAGTATACGCCCAGTGCGAAGCGACAGCGGGACAAACTCAACAATGAAATGGAGACGGAACTCGAAATGGAGACAGAGACAGAGACAGAAACGTTGCCTTTGGTGGGCAGCCTGCCCAGTGATTATGGCGGCGAGCGGAGCTTTGAGATGTACTTTGCGGAGAACGGGAATGCACCAGAGAATCTGGAGCACATGCAGAGTCTGAAGCTGTACACGAAGCCACAACTCCAGGCGGTGGTCGATGAGATCCAACAGGAGCGGGTCAAGCACAAGAAGAACATGGATAATGTGGAGCGATCCAACAGTTCATCGACGAGTCATCAGTGCCAGAACATTGCCAAGAAGATCGACATCATTGAGACGCTGATTGCGATGGAGGAGCGCAAGATGGAACAGATTCGCTTGGCCACCGAGACGAGATTGCGTCCGTTTGCCTGCAATTCGAAGCAGAAGGGTTATGTGAAGAGTCTGACGATGAACTTTGACATGTTGGCCAGAGCACACGACCAGGAGGAACAGGAGCAGCAGCAGCAACCGAATCCCAATCCCAATTCAGATGCCGATCTCTGTGCGTATGCGAGAAACATTCGCCGGAATTGCAGTTTGCCGGATGTGCTGGAAAGCGCCGATTTTGGCTATGGCAACGATGTGGAACTGGCCAGGGAAGTGATTGCCGACGATGATGAAGATGCTGGGCAGGATGGCGATGACGATCACATGGCAAACAATGATCAGCTACAAGGTTTGCCTCTCGCTGTTGTGCCACAGATTCAGTTTTCACCTTTCAGTTTTCGGTTTTCGGTTTCAGTTTCAGTTTCAGTTACTCCACAAAAACAAATGTTGCACCCATGCTTTTTTAGTTGTATTCACATTGTTAACACACACCTTTCCAGCATGTTCTCAACCTCAACTGATAACCGTGTGCGCCTACTTACAGGTAATCCCAAAATGCTCAATCCCATGCCCATCGAGGAGTCCTCATCATCGATTCGACGCGCTTGCTCATTGAGTGATCTGCACATGGGCAACTTTGGCAAGCGTAAGACTCGCTTTCTCTATCTCTCTTGGTCTCAGACATTCTCTGACCTCTACTCTCTTTTCTCTTCTCCCTCTTTAGCCAGCAAATCGAATGGCAGCGCACAGAAATCAACGACGCCGCATCGCAATGGCAACGTGACGCGCTCCACGAGCAAACGCAACAGTCTTCAGGGCAAGTCCGGATTGGGAGCCTCCAGCACATCCATGAATGTCCTCAATCAGGCGGTGAGTACATATGTACATACATTTATTGATATGTATATACATTTATCAAAGGCGTAGTCAAGGAGGGGAAATTCAAATCAATTTAATAGTTGATACCGTAAAATTTCATGGATTTCAAATAGATTTTGTGCTTTACAAACTGATAAAATAATTTATCATAATAATTAATGCTGCAAACTATTACGATTTTGGTTAAGGTTCAAAGGTTTGAATCATAAACCAGGACTTAGCTTCGGTACGCTAACTGGTTTCTATACACCGAAAACGTAAGGTTTAATTTAATACAAGAAAAATATTTATTTTAATTTTACCTTCAATTTTGTTTAACAATTAAATTTCTAGTTTAATAATTTAAATACGACTTAATATATTAAGATATTTATTCGCAGTCTTAAATATTTTTTGCCGATATTAGAAAACCGAACCACTTATTAAAGAATGGACTCAATTTAAATAATAAATAATTTCATAAATCCGGTTTGCATAGCCCAAAAACTTCAAATAATTTTTAGAACTTTTGAATTCATATTAGACCCAACTAGATAGTGGTGGTGATAGCCAGCATTTAGATAAGTCAAAGATTTGAAAACTATTTAAATTTAAAATATTTTTACTGAAACAAAATTTTTTTTATTAAATCCCAGTGATTTTTTTTTTCAATTTTATCAAAACTAACTTGCCTAAAATAATCAATTGCTTGTTAAACAAGTGCATAAACTACTGGCTGTGAAATTACAATACTGAAAATAGTGGAAAACCAACAGTAGAAATAAGTTCGTAATTGACAATTAAATATTTCCAATTTTGTTTTCGCACTGCAGACTTTTTCAAACTGCGCTGCATTTAAATCTGTCTAGAGAGTCAAGTTTAAATGAGAATAATACCAATAAATATGGATAAATTAATGCTAACTTCATTATTATTAAATTTATTTAACATTTGTTCTGTTTTTTACAGAGCGACTCGGAACCGGAGGACAGCAATCGCCTGCGCAGCGCTTCCAATGGCCAGAATCGTAATAATGGACCCATTGGTAAGAGTTGACTTTAAATAAACATGAAGAAATACATTTACTTACACTCTTTATACTCCCTCTTATAGCAGCCAATCGGCAGTACAGCAACAAGATCAATAATACCAACAGCAATCGACGCAAGATCAACTTTAGCAGCGGTATATATTATATTTTAAGCTCTAATTTAGTCAGCCTACTACATTTTATATTCTCGACAGGCACAAATCTGCAAGACGACTCCAGTTCGGAGGAGACGCCCAACAATGCGGCCAGCAATAAGCCTGTGGTGCCGCCGAGACCGCGAAATCTCGGCTTCGATCACAAGACTAAACTGATGGTCAATAGTCCCGGCAATGCGGCCAAGCAGCGAGTGGGCGGAGGGGAGGAATACGAGGGGGAGGATCGTAAGTTAATCAAATTATATATATTATGTCAATCAACAATTGAAACAATTTCGTTATCTATTCTTTTAGCTGAGGCCCTCGTACATAATGTGATTAATAAGCTTTATACGACAACGCAAGCGGCCATGAAGCTGCATGCGAATCTGAAGAATTCGCTGCTGCTGAAGGAGCTGGAAAATGCGGTGATCATGTCACACAATATGCTCGGCAATATAACTCACAATCGGTAAAGGAAACTACGCAATCTAAATAAACTATATTCGCTATTTAAATCTGTTTATGTTGCAGACAAAACGAGAGATTGCTCTCGAATCAAGGCAACAATCATGTTGGTGGCGGAGGAGGAGGAGAGATTGGAGGTGGTATCAATCATGAGCAGGATAATGGCGACTATCTGATGATGGTCAATAACTGTGCCGATCTATTGAGTAATTTACGCACCAAGAACAAACCCGATGACTGTGAGAATAACTCCTAGTGTGTAGCGCATAGTTTAGGTTAAATAACAAACAAACAAACAACAAAAGTGGCAGCAATATGGGCTAAAATAAACTAATATTTATTAAAATAAAATCAATCAGCTAACAGACAAACATGAAGCACCAACTAATTTTGCAATTATTATAATTATGCATTAATGGCTATTGTAAAGTTTATTCATTATTCACATTATATATATTTATTGTTTAAGTAAAAGTCTTGAAGTTCTTAAGTTTCTTATGTTTGTGTGTGTGTACGCGTGCATTTTCTGTTTCTGTTTTTGGCCTTAATTTATAGGAAAAATCACATCTGTATAGCCTGAATTCAATTCGTAGAGTGTCAAGTTGTATAAGTAACAATAATTAATTGTATGTGTTAAGTGTTATTTGAGTTTAAGGCGTGTGAAGAATCAAAAGAAAGGAATATAATGCTGAACATGTCGCAATTGTTATGGCATCTTCTATATATATATTTTCTTCCATATTCTATATTTTATTTTATATATATATATTTTTTTTTTTTTGTAAATTAGTCAATAGGCCAAATGCAAAGAAAGATTAACAAAATTTGTGTCAAAATTCTGTATTCCAATTTATACACATACATATATGTATACCTATGTATGGCGCTTATTTACTCAACACACATATATGATTCCCATTTGAAAAGTGCTTACAAAATGAAAAGAGAGAAACATTTGCATATGTATTTGATTAATCTTAAAGCAAATTACGATTTCCATAATTATACAATTTGAATAGCACTACGAGTATGCTCTGTAATTTAGTAGTTAATTATTTGATTGTATTTACAACAATTATACCTAAACAATTACCTAAAAACATTTCTTAAACTAAAACCTAATTAAAATGTATTAAACTTTAAATATACTTATATGCTCTTATAATTTACAACTAAATCAAATGTATTAAAATTAACTTAACCACAAAAAAAAAAAAACAAACATAGAAGAAAGATGGAAAAACATAATTTAAGTGCAGTTATGCTACTTACCCTCAAACTAAAATCTAAAATCATTTAATTTAATCGAAATAATAATACAAAATCCATAATTTTTGAAAATATTAAAATCGCTTTGTCTTATTTTCTATTTTATTCAACTAATTGCACAATACCTCTGACAACTTGTTGTTTAATTCAACATGTAATTTAACTGTCAAGTTGCTCGGAGGAATTAACAACAGCCTCGGCCAATGATTATACTTATATACACATATATGTATGCATATCATGAATATATAATCTATGATGGGAAGCGGCAACAACCAAATAATGTCTAATTAGTTTACCTGATAAACATACTTACTAAAATCATAAATGACAAATATGCGATACATAAATTATTGTGAGACATTTTGAAATAATAAATAATAATTTTATGTTTATTTATCAGTGGCACAAAATGATTTGAGGTATAGCACAAATTTTGGTCAAAAAAAATGATTTTTCAAATATTTTCATAATTGAGAGATTACAGCTTCAACCTGCAGTAAATTCAGAGGAGACTTGATAAAGCAGATAGTATATCCACACCTGCAATAATTATTTGGCTAAATCTGTATATATGCATTTGACAAAAATCCACAAATAATCGTACACAGCAATTTTAATTAGGTAATCACTTTCTTCTGTGAGATTCTTCAAAATATCAGGAATTTTGTTTAAACATTTTATTATCTGAACAGATTAAGTAAGTAAGTAATGTAAGGAATTGAGAAATAACAAGAAGGAAAGGCTATAGTCGAGCTCCTGACTATAGGAGACTCGTTACTTATTTAAATAAATCTAAAATATTTTTTATTGCATGCGTTTAGGCACATTCATTGTTTGAATCTTAAATCAGTAATTTTCACTTTTCTAATTGTATCCTCTTGTTCCGATTAAGTAGGAGAATAGCTTATAATATTGGTAAACGTTAATTACCAAATAACGTAATATCTTTGGCGATTTGCGGAGGCGGAAAGGGGCGTGACAAAAATTTAAAGCATACGATCTGCGTAGAAATTCTCTAAAATAAAAAGGTATAAGAAATCAGCTTTAATATCGAAGCACAGAATACACGTGTCTTCGAGTGGAGCACACTCAACTCGATCAGTTTTAGTTGTTGTGTTATCTAGTTAGTTTGTCAAATTTGAAAAGGTTTTACAAAAATTGAAAATATAGAGAGCTATTAACCTAAGCCATGTATTTTGGCAATATACGCAGCCGCGCCCTCGACAATGAGAACTTTGAGGATGACAATTCTCGGCGTCATTTTATCACGAAAGTGTGCAGCATACTTGCCGTAAGTAGAGGCAGAAAAATAATTGTAATGTTGGGTGCTGTGTTGGATATATTGTTTTTCTCCTTTTGATAGATGCAATTGGCAATGTCCGCTTGCATTGCCTGCATCTTCGTCTTCGTTGACAGTGCCAGAGAGTGGTTAAACGAACATAAATGGATAGTTTGGATAGCTATGGGCTTATATCTGGTAGTATCTCTTGTGCTGTTTTGTTTTATCGCAGTGGCTCGTAGGGTGCCCATTAACTATATACTGCTGATCGTATGTACTTTGTGCATGTCCATCATGGTTAGCGCTGCATGTATGGCATATGATCCTATGCAGGTAAGTTCTCCCCTCTCTCTCTCTCTCTCTCTGTTACACTCTATCTCTATTTCTCCGACTCTATCAGATTCTTTCAGCTGTGGGCATTACGGTTGCTGTCTGCCTTTGTTTGGCACTATTTGCCGCCTTTGCGCCGTGGGATTTCACGGGCTGTGGTCCGTTTTTATGTATAATTATGATTGTCCTGATTTTATTGGGGGTCGTCAATATTTTTGTAAAGAATCGCACCCTAACCTGGATAATTGTTTGTGTCGGAATTCTTTTGTTTTCCATGTATCTCGTCTACGATATCCAAATGATGGTCGGTGGCCATAAGAATGAATACAGCGAAGAGGATTACATCATTGCAGCCCTCTGCATCTACATTGATGTCATCCAAATGTTCCTGTTCATATTAATGCTACTTGGCTTACTCGACGACTAAATTGTATTCCCCATAGCAAATATTTATTGTTGCATATCACAAATAATATTACTTCAAATATGTAAATTTCTATGTTTGTGGATTTCATCTTTATAAGTGCTTCTTTCCATTCATGCACATTTTTTTAGCCATAGACAGTGTGTTGAATTGAAATAAAGTTCAATTAAATATTTATATATTATAATATAAGGTATATTTTATTTACAAACAAAATAAGAGACAAAATTAAAGTATTAAAATAAATCTTTCGAACACAATACACAAATCAGTTTTTTTCCGCCATTCAAAAATAGCAGGTATTGTACATATATATGGAATTTCTAGTCTTCCAGATATTTTTATTGGGTCTTGAGCTCAATGCGGTTTTAATTGAAGTAAGCATTGTAAGTGCAATTTTCCTCAAATTCAAATATTAAACTCGAAACATACAATTTAAATATATTATGTTTCTCAAAAATATGTGGAACAGAATAGAGATGGGCACGGCCCTCCTTCTTAAGGCCCGGCCCGTCCCGAAATAAATCTTTCTGGCCCGGTCCAGGCCCGGCCAAGTCAAATTTTCAAGAGGCCCGGCCCGACCCGAGCCCGGTCAAATTTCAAAAGGCCCGGCCCGGCCCGAGCCCGGCCCGAAACAACTATATACAATTTTTTTTTAAATTAATTTTTTTTATTCTTCATTTTTTAATGTCGATAAGAATCATATCGATAATAGAGATGCGTAAATGATATTAGCAGTTACTTATTTTAAAAAATAAATAAATATTTATTTTAATAATAAATAAATATTTTTTTAATCAATATGAAAAATTTACTTTTCGGGCCTACCGGGCTTCGGGCTTTTTGCTTAGGCCCGGGCCCGCACGACAAAAGCCCGTTTTCGATTTTCATGCACGAAGCCCGGTGATTTTTTGAAGAGGCCCGCGGGACACGAAGCCCGGCCCGGCCCGTGCCCATCTCTAGAACAGAATGAACAATTTTAAAACATTTTGAATATAAATATGTTTATAATAATCAAATATATTTTTGAGCACAGAGTTAATTTATAAATTAAGAATTATTCAAATCATATTATTTATTATTAAATTATTATTATTAAATTTGTACAAGCATAAAGTCTGGTAAAACAGGTAATTTATATCAAATCAACGCACAATGATTGGTAATCATGTGGAAGGTGTATAGCAGCAATTAAACCGTATTAAGGCTACAAAAAGGTTGACCAACGCAGCAGGTGACCAAATTGACACCCTGCTCGATGCTCACAACTTTAAAAGACCCCATTTGTGAAACATATACTTATGTATGTATGTGTGTGTGTGTGAGTCTGGGTGTGTGTGAGGATGTGTGTGAGCTCACTTTAAACTTTTCAAAGTGAGCCTTTCCCATGTCCCTGCGAGTGTTAGCTTGTGGCATTCAACCCGGTGAGTCGACAAACATTGCTGGCTGCCTGTCACGGTTTTGGCCCTGTCAACTGGCAGGTGGAGGGGGGACTCTCTTGGCTTAGCTGTTCAGTTTATTGTTAACCCAAAGCGTCGACAAAAAGCAATTGCGCTTCGCCCTTGCCATTGATACACCCCCAAAAGATTGGGCTTCAATTAACTTGTGTCAATATTGAACGAAGCAACAGCCTCAACTATTAACCTGCTCACCTGTTAACTGTTAACTGTTACGGCCCTTTAATTGATAACAAGTTAACTCCGCTTAAGTTGTTGGTTCTACTTTGATCGCTCGATAACTACGAGTGTAATTTAACCAAATATCTATTGATAAACTCTAGAAACAGAAAAGACACCCATTCGGGGGTTAAGCGTCCCTCACACAGGATACATACTCACACACACACACACACACACACACACACACACGGACAGCACAAACTGTGTCTGTTTCACTTCTTCTTTAGCCTTGTCCTCGTCTGACGCGCAGGCTGAATGCATAATTTATGACACGGCCCAATCATAAAGCGAGGCAAACAGTTATGTACGAAATATTCTCAATAAGTTGCCAATGCCAGACACGCCCCTTTCTCGCTTTTTTTTTGTTTTGGGGGTGGCACTTTGCCATGGAAATGCCTTTTGCAGTTGCTCAGTTCCTGTAAGGTGTGTACGTACGAGTATTCTATAAAAATAAATAAGAATACAAAATTATTCGAGCAATAATTTATATGCATCTATAGGTATGTGAGTGTCGACATTGGGGCAAATGTAAATGTCGAATAAAAAATTTATATTAATACTTAAAAACTTATTTTCGTTCGTCAGAAAACATTAAAATATTGATTAAAGATAATATTAATCGAATGTTGTGTTTTGTTTAATTTAATGATATTGTAAGCTCAGTAATCATTTGACAATTGCAAAGGGTCTTTTCAAATTACCGTCTAAAACTCATCTTAATAAATTGATATATGTATTAATTTTTATATAATCTGTTCTATTGTTTTCAGTAAATTAAAATTAAACAAAATATATTCATCTCCTTTGTCCATCACGAATTAGGTACTCAAAAAGTATTTAATTATTTATTTAGCGCGAATGCCAAGCTTTTAAGTTCTCTAACAAGCAACACTTAACATTTAAAAATGCGCTAAAATAAAGGGCTTTTTGTTAAAAACGTTTTCAAATTAATGTTACATTTATATACTATTTTTGAAATAATTATTAAGATTACAATTTTGAACTTTATTCCAGATGTCATAGATAGTTATATTTATTTGATTATGAGTATGCTTTCATGTTTTAATTATTTATGCAGTCACTTCTATATTTATGAGTACGACTGTCATATGAATACAAATTGCATCTCATTCATTACAATATTATTTGTCACAGAAATAAAAAGAAATAATTTCCCTTCGAATGCTCCGACACTTTGAAGTGTATTTTTCCTGCTGCCAAGTGAGACTAATTAATGTCAACTAAACTGAAAAGCCTGAAAGTACATCTCGAAGTTGGCCAACGTTATCAACAAGCCGTTGCACTTTAGGGCACAATGAGAGAGGAATAGATGCACAGTGGAACAAAGCTAAAAATAATTAAATTATGAAAGCTTACTAATAAATATTAACCCATAAGATATTCAAACAATTGATTGGATCAACTTTTTTACAAACTTTCAATTATACAACTGTCGTATGGAACTCTTTTCAATAATATTAACTTTGTGACCATAGTGAGATTATTCAAAAAAAAGATTCAGAGGCAGTATTCCGTGTGGAAAGTCTTGAATGGTGAATAAAAGCCATGTCAGACCGGGTCATATTCAGAACATATTCATAACTCGTCAGGCAGCACAAACGAGCAGCACTGAGTAATGAATACTGAATACTGAATACGAATTTGAACTCAGGTTCTTTCTGATTGTCGCCTGTTTGACGGGGCGTGCCGTTTTTGTGCTTCGGTGTGAATAAGCGTGTAAGAAGTTGACATAAAGCTGACGACGACAACGAGAGCAGCACAACGAACAGTAAGAGCCAGAACAAGGGGAAGAGCAAGAGGAAGAGGCGACAAAGAGTATCCCAGATCGTTGGGAATCTGCATTGGGAGCCGCTGAACCGAACTAATTGAGCCGCGTTACATTAAGTTGAATGCATTTCAATGCGTTGCCAAGCATCCGCAGCACATCATCATCATCATTCATTCATCATCATCATCATTCTCACACCTATCTTGTCAGTTTGCTATGGGAAATCGAACAACTGTCTGCCTCTTACTCCCCGCTCTCCTGAGCTACAGTTGCACTCTGGTAGAGTTATGAGTATACTCACCTGATTCACATTCAACTTGCATAAACAGGCAAGTCGACTGGGAAATATGCTGCAGGGAAAATCTATAAATTATCTAAAAAAAACTTACTCACTCATATTTAAAGGAATCAAACTATTTCTTTTTGGATCAAAAGTTTTCTGTTGAAAATAAATTCCTTTGTATAATATTTTTCAGCTTACCAATTTTAAAAAATTTACAAAGAGATGAAACATTATATTTGTGTATTTTCCATAAATCTCCAGATATTTGTATAATATCTTTTATAAATAAACGAAAGAAATGTCGTTTTAATAGAAATGCCAGAGATCTAATGTTTGCATTTATTTTTTGTGTTGTGAGATTCTTTCATCAAATACTAAATATTAATTTAAAATATATTATTTGCCCGCTCATTCAATTTAAAAATGTATTTAATTTTTTGAAATCTTTCAGCAAATATTTTGATACCCGAAAAAAAAATAACACTTTTTGTGTATCGTACCTGGAATTTTTATATATTTTACTATATTTTATAAAGATTCTAGACTAGTTAGTTCTTTAAGAAAATATGTTATTTCTGTAAAATTGTGGTTTATTTTGATTGCTAAACGTAGACTTTTTGGAAGTATACTTTCTAATTAGGACACCACACACTTAATAAGCTTTGGACTTTAATTTTGACTTTAACTAACTTTTAAACACACTCTTTCTCTCTATATATATAACACATTATAGTATTTATAACACTTAAAATAAAAATTGAGATATAACTTTTATTTTAAGCTTTTAAAATAAAGGTTGGCAAATACATTCTATTGTCAAATTTTATTATAAAAGTCAGAAAATAATACTAATTTAATATTTCATAAATTTATTTTTCAATCGAAAGATACAATTTAAAAGAATTAAAAATAATACAAATAGAAAAATTAAAATAAGAGTTTATCCTGTAATCCAGGATTTTCATTATATTTATCTAAGATTTTCCCAATCATCTAGATAAGTTTATCAGTCTTGTTTTTTTTTTAACTCAACTCTTATTGGCGATCCCTGCATAACACACATTTAACAGAAATAATCGCGTCTAAATACAAATGGAAGAAGATAGATATACATTTATTGAGATACTCTCTCACACCTGCAGTTGGTCGCTGAGACGACGGCAGTTGTGTCATAGTTGAGGGGTCGTCACCTCGACAATTAACGGCACAATTACGAACAATGCCAATGCATGTATGATGAGTGATAGGAAGGGGGAGAGAGGGGGAGGGGCAGAGAAAGATGCCCCGTGCGGCGTTAAGTGTTTTTGCCAGTACATTGTTGGCGCACCAAAAGATACTTTCATGCTTACGAGTACTTACAACTCACACTCATATTTAGATGCCCATAGCCAAGTGCGTCTTAGTCGATAGAGCTCGAGACAAGGATAAAAACGAGACCCTTGTAATTCAAAGGAAAATGCAGCTTTAGCTTTTTAAGAAATTGTAATCACAACATATTGCACAAGATACTCAAGGCGAGAGAATACAAAAAAACATGAAAAAAAGAGATACAGATACAAAGCTGATAGGTCACAGCATTTAGCCAAGATGCGAGCTGACAGCGAGACAGCAACAATGTCAGTTTGTCAGTCTGTCAGTCTGTCCAGCTGTCTGAATCAGATCACTTAAGAATGTAATCATATCCGGAAGAGATTACACTGCAATTTACGCTCGAATGCGCCGCAAAAACACTTGAGGGTTGAGCATTGTCCATTGTCCTTGCCAGGACACTCTCTCTCTCTGTCTCTCTCTCTGTCTCTCTCTCTGTCTCTCTTTCTCGCTCACTCTCTCTTTCAGTATATCTCAGTCATTGTTGTAGGTGATAAGCGCAGTCGACACTGCAAATTTGTAACATCATTATCATCATCATCGTCATCTCGGAATTGCGGTTCATCTTAAACAATAGAATTGGATTATAATTTTTATGACGAGGTGCTTAACTGCTGAATACAGCTGAATGGCCGAATAACAATTTGAATAGATGGGGGCGTGTTGTTTCGTGTTCGAGTTGTTTTGATGCAATTTTCATCCTTTTGTGGCGAATTGCAGGCGTGGCACTGATTGCAGCCCGATTAAAATGTTATCAATATGCTAAATTATGTTAGACAGTGTCGTTTGGGGCAGACTGTCAGCCATGGCGCCTACGAAATTGTTTAGTCGGCATAAACAATTTGGTAGCCATAAACAAGCCTTGGCCTAACAATAATAATACAAAATGGAAAATATGGAATATTATTGCAAGGAAGCACAATCATAATTCCGAGGCGAATTTGATTTCTAATCAGCAAACAGAGAATGGGCATTATTGGGACATTAAAATAAAACAAATTTTAGAAGGCAAAAAACGAATATCATAATCAAATACATTATTAAATAAATTTGAAAAATATTGACCGATCAATTGTTGGTAAGAAATTTCATAAGGCATTGTCATATCTAAATTATCAAAAGCCGTTAAGATATATGTACATATATACGATCAATATTATTGAAATGCATTCGCACATTAAAGTAAAAAAAATCATAGTATTTAAAAATTAAATTCAAGCGAAATCAAATAACTAAAGCTTATTATTCCTAACATTAATAAATTAGATTTTTATTATTTTATGTGCTCTGAAAGCATTTCTTATTTAAATATTGTAGTTTACCTTTTCTATTTTGTACTATTCGAAATGGGATACACTATCTTATGTTCCTTAGCCTGGGTATTATTTAATCTTCAGGAAATATCCTTAGACTGTGTTTTCTTTGCTATCTACTGAACTGATTGATATTATTCCATTGAGTATTAATTATTATCCATGATGAAATATATAAATGGACATAGATTCTTAAAATATAGTACAACTTCCCTAACTCGAATTACCATTATCCAAAGAAAAGGTTAGAGTAATGGAGATATTCGACTTATAAAGTTATTTTTATTAGTTTTACTGCCACTCATTTAGATCGAGTGAGAGAGAAATTTGAGTTGGAAAAGTTCGAGTTATAGAGGTTCAACTGTCTATCCAATTCAACTCAAATGGGCTTATAAATATATTATTTTATATTAACTCTTACCTTAAAGAAAATTATGCAAAATGCAAAAAAGCAATACTTTATAAAATTTTAATTTTATTAAATGCTTTTTTTCACACAAGTTTTATTTGTATATAATTTTTATATGTTAAATACGATATACACGTGATTTTTGATCCTACCTGAGCATTATCGGGAAACTGTGTATATTAATTAACCAAAGTTTTATCGGTTTCCAAACACCTTTCAGTGAGTTAACCACCTAATAATTGAATGTATCGCATGTCAATGAGATTAATTAGCTTAATTAAAGCCATTGACAGCTATTCTGACAAAGAAGTGGCAGAAGAAGAAGAAGAAGAGGAAGCAGAAGGCGTCATGCTCAAGCGGGTCGAAAAGTGGCGACATATCTCAACAAAAAATCTGCATAGTGGGGAAGTTGGGGGTGGGGACTTCAATTAGCCAAATAAGTAAGGCGGTTTTGTGTCAATGGCACAGAGTAATCGTACATATAGGGAATGGAGTGGACAAAGTTGTGGCAAGAGGACAGACAGAGAGAAAGAGAGAGAGAGAGACAGAGACAGAGACACTTGAATGGTCGCCTGGGCGTGCATAGAGTAAACATCAAAAGGAATATCAAAATCAGTGCACGGACAGAACAGAACAACATGGCATAGCAGGACAACAAGTGAAGGACCATTGAGGACCGGCCAAATTGGGGGGTTGGCCCATTGACGACTCATCAAGGCTATGATACGAATCATCATCATCATCATCATCTTCATCATCAGCTGTCAACTTTCAACTCTCGACTGGGTTCAAAAGAATGCCGCCACAAGGCGGTGTCAAAAGTCAACTGGAAATTGGGCACAAGCTCAGCGCCATTTGTCATCTCTCAATAAACTTAACTCTTGTAGTTGTTGTTGTTGTTGTTATTGAGAGTTGATCACTCTCTCTTCCTCACACTCTCTCTTCAAGACGGGGAGGGGGCAGGGCGTTGCGCCTGTCAGTGGGCGGTGTGCTTAGGCATATGCTGAAAAGTGCACCTCACGCAGCTTTGAGCATAGAGAGCATTCACAATCATATGTTGATATATACATACATACATACATACACACATTCACATTCGTATTTGCATTTGCATAAAGCATTGCTTTTTGATTTCGCTTTTCGTTCCCATTTGATTTGATTTCGCTTGAATTATTCATATGCATCGACAAGAGACAGTTGGTGTGACGGGGAGCGGGGGAGAGAGAGAGAGAAAGAGGGGAGTTGTGGATTGTGATTGTGGAAGGAAATGTCAACTGAAGTGGCGACACATGCGCCTACTTCTGCCCTGTATACCCTGTAGACGACAGCACATATAAGGTATATCAAACTGTACAAAATATCTACATGTAACAGCTTTGACAAATTGTCTAACAAATTCGGTAAGTCAGCGAATTTTAAAATGTTATTCAAAATTTCAAAAGTCTCACATCTTTCACAAATCGGATGAAATGAAAACAGATGAAATTCCACAACCAAAGCAAACAGAAATATTTGATGAAAGTCTGAGTGCCTATGAAACGATTGCACCATCTTTAAGCACTATTTTAAAATGTATGCAAAGATTCCAGACCCCGAGATCTTCGAGGGACGAAAGAAATGTGACAATAGCTAAAGCAAAACTTGCCGAGAACCCTCGATCTATTTAGGATATGATTGCTAGTGAACTGGACTCACATAAATGACTGATGTATTCGAAAGAGTCTACGCGATGGATCGAATGCATTTTGCAAAATATCTTTTCAATAAATTTGAAAATGGGAAGTCTAGCAACTTTAATAAAGTAATTTCTGGTGCCAAAACTTGGTTTAATAAATACGACTCATAACCCAAACAGTTGTCCATGGTATGGAGCGCCAGAGAAGCCAACCCATCCATTAAAAAGCTTTAAAAACAAGATTTTGAAGAGTTTTTTGAAAAGTGGATTTATAGACTATGTAGAGAAGATAAAAAAATACGAAGATTAAGAATAAATACAAAAAAAATTTCGAATCCTTTTTGGGGTTAACTAACCGAACTTTTGTTAGTCCCCACGTATCTTTGAACAAGCTAAAATAAAATAAATAAACAAGATTTATTGGGCTCGTCTGCTACACATTTAAATATTAAAATTAAATTGACATAACATAATTTATTTACAGGATATCAATTATTCCATGCAAAATGCACACTCAAACAGATCAATCGTTCTTGTTTCAGTCACAGAGACAACATTTGGTAGCTCTACCCTTAAAGAAGTAAGTGCGGCCAGGTAGAGCACAATCTGTTGCCTCTCACCGCTCACCTCTCACATGTTTCAACTTTCAGTCAAAACTCACTCAAAGACTCTCTCTCTCTCTCTCTGTCTAGAACGCCATCTTGGTGACATTTGCGCCGCCTCTTGCGTTACCACAGATCAAAGCGAAATGCAAATGGTGGGCGGGACTTGTGCAATGTTTTGAGTGGGCGAACCGAGCTCGCCACTAATTAATGTGAGCTGCTTTTGGTTGACAGTTTAGAGCCCATTAAAGCGCCTCTTACGCAAATGCGGCAATAATTGTTTTCATTAGACGACCGACGCATTCCATTTGCATGTTTTTAAATTGAGAACGTGAGTGTCTGTCTGTGTGTGTGTATGTGTGTGTGTGTGTGTGTGAGTCTGACTCTGCCATTTGCATAAGTATTAGCATAACTCCATACATCTTTTCTCACACTTTCACGCATTCAGTAAATGTAACAAGCTGGCAACGCTGCAATTATAGGAGTCAGTTATCTCCTTTTGCCTTGCACTTCGCTTGCTATCTCGCTTTGTCCTGCAAGCAAAAGAGGCGCAGCCGTTGTTTGTGGATTGAGAGAGCGGATTTCAGGTTAGGTTCCATCTTTTTGTGGATCGCCAGTTACTTTTTAAAAGTTATAGAAACGCAGTAAGTAAAAGAAAGGTAATTATATTGAAGAATTGGTTTATTGCTTAAACATTATCAATAATATCACTTAAGTGCTAAACAATTTCAATGAGTTTTATTAAAATTCTTTGTCACTCTAACAACTAATTCACACATAAAATATACACACAAGTATTTATCGTAAGTATTATATTTTCTTTTATAATAAATCCTTCTGCAATTCTTCAAGCACAATTCGCAATGCAGATAAAATTTCCTAGACGTGCATCTGACTAAATTAGGTACTAACTAGCTGAAATGTACACATACATATATATTTCGTAATTCGATTATTATGCAGAAGAATATAATACAATAATATTTAGTATTTACAATTGTACAAAATGAAATCTACATAAGTTCGTTTTAAAATCACTCTCGAGGGGGTAATTTAAAAGTGGCTGTAATTGTATCTGTATCTGTATCTATAGAAAGATTTATCTTTATAATATTGCACAGGTTATATTGAAACCATTTGGTGGGGTCGGTTGTGAGAATTGGGAGCAGCTCTAGAAGAGTCCGTTCAAAGCACGCACAGCGTTTCCGAGTGTCGTGCAACTGGATTCTGGCGAGGCAGAATCGCTCCTAGTGGCAACGCCAGGCGGAGCTGCCACCTGTGGCGATGTCGATGCTGCCACCGCCGAAACGAGCTGCAGTCAATCGATTAACAGATCACTGCTGGCCTTGGTCGAAGTTGCTGCCTCCGTTTTGGGCGTGGTCGAAGAAGTAGTAGACGAGGTTGCCAGATTGTCCGCATAGTATCGCTGTCAAAATACTTTGGCAATAAATGGCACATTCTCCAGGGCGGCAACAGACAGACGTTGTTGTTGCTGTTGCTGGTGTTGTTGTTGGTGTTGGTGTTGTTGTTGTTGCTGGGCAGGATGTGGCAGTTGCAGGAAGGGGGAGCTGCCAGGATAATCGCCATGCAATCCCGCCGACGGCAGCTGCAGATGCTGATGATGGAAATGTCCAGCTGGAGCGGCTGTGGATGCTGTCTCCTGGTATGGGGTGCGTGTCCAGGCGGGATTGCTCGTCTCGCCAGAGGATAGAGGAGGCGTGGTCACGTTGATGGGCGGCGACAGGCTGCCCTCGGAGCTGTCGGGCGTCAACTGGCTGGCCTGGCTGTAGTGGCTGCCCGACAGTGGCTCCCTTCTGGTGTACTCCCGTCGACGCTCGTACGCCGGCGGCAGATCATCGTCCAAGCCATCGCCTCCAATCTCGTGGAGTTTCCTCATGTGCTTCTTGAGATCAAAGTTGCGGCAGAATCCCTTGGCGCACACGCGACACGTATAGGGCTTCTTGTCGTTGTGCGTGTGCATGTGGAAGGTGAGATTGTAGATCTGGTGGAAGGCCTTGTTGCAGATGTTGCACTTGTAGGCCTTCTCGCCGCTGTGCGTCAGCTTGTGGTTCTTGTAGTTGCCCTTCTGGTGGAATCCCTTGCCGCAGTACTCGCACACAAATGGCTTGTAGCCGGCGTGGATCCTGGCGTGCGTATTCAGGGTGGAGCTGCGATTGAAGGCCTTGCCGCAGGTCTGGCACTTGTGCGGCTTCTCCGACGTGTGGATGATCTTGTGCCGGCAGAGAGTGGACGCCTGTCGGAATCCCTTGCCGCACACCTTGCACACAAACGGACGTGCGCCGGTGTGGACGGGCATGTGTCTGGTCAGATTGTAGTGGGCATTGAACACCTTGCCGCACTCCAGGCAGGAGAACGTCTTGGGCTTGCCCCCGTTCGCCGAGCCCGGACTGCTGTCCTCCATGGACATGTCGCCATGTGGCGACGGCGAGCGGGAGCGGGAACGGGACGCGACTTGCGCCAACGGCGGCGTTCTCAGCTCCTCCTGCGGCGAACGCTTGCGCTTCAGATTCACCTGCTGAGCGGAGGAGGAGGAGGCGGGAGGGTTGCGTGCCGGAGACTTTTCCAGATGCTGTTGATTGTTGACACCAGGCGGCGGTTGTTGCTGCGCCTGAGCCACTGCAGCAGCGGCGGCGGCAGCGGCCAGTGGATGCCCCAAGTTGCGGCGCAGCGACTGCGAGTGATGCAACGTCGCGTTCAGGGAGGCGGTGAAGCTGCTCAGATGCAGCGTCTGCTGCTGGGCGGTGAGTGCCGCGTACTGGGCGGCAGCTGCGGCACACATCAGCTGATTGGGGGCATAGTACAGCAGCGGATACTGCGAGAGCAGCTCCTGGTGCCGTGTGCTCACAAATTGTTGCACAGCTGAAGCCGAAGCGGAGGCGGATGCGGAGGCGGAAGTGGAGGTCAAACTGGAGCTGCAACTGTTGCCGGGCACATACTTCTTGAAAGCCGAATCATAGTTGATGGTGGCGGGCAGCTCATCATCGTCGCCAGTCACCTCGATGGGGCTGCAGGAGCGCTCCGAGTCCGCATAATGTGGATCCTCCTCCTGCTGCAACTGCTGCTCCTCCAAATGCTGTAGAGTCGGAGGATGAGGATGAGGAGGAGGAGGAGGCTGTGCGTTGTTTGTTGGCTTCGTGTCCGGCTCCATGATCTTGGCAATGGAGAACTTCAAGGGGCAGGAGCGTTTAGCATCGCTGGCGCTGTTGTTATTTGAATTGGTATTGGTATTGGCATTGATTTGATTGCTGTCGTTGCTGGCGGCGGTTTCCATGATGGGACTCTTCGATGGCGGCATCATTGCAATTACACCCGACGGACTACACGGTTGCATGCCACGCGGACTCTGCAAATATCAAGAGAAAGACAGAGAGAGAACATAAACAATGGCTCATATGTGCAAATACGCAACGGGTTATCAATTAATATCAAGCATACGCCTCATTGTTCCCATTCCATATTCAAATTCAAATTTAAATGGAAGATGCCCAGTGAAGCGTTAACTAATTTGTGGCAATACAAACAAACGTCACAGGGGCGTGCCATGATACCAACTTGAACATAACCAATTCCAATCCACATTCCAATCCTAACCCATTCCCAATCCCTACAGGACACTTTGTGGCTTTGTGGCTGCCCAGTCAGCGGGTTGCAATTAAAACTCAACCGCGAATATGCAAAAATTCATTATTTGGCAGTATTTTCTTTTATTTCTTGATAGCTGCATTTACATATATTGCATTGCTCGAACCACACTCGACTGGGCCCGAACAATGGGCCAACAACTCTTTGAGTCCGCAGCATATTGCCAGAAATCAATCATAACACACACAGTAAACACACAGTTTACGGAATTGCATTGCATTTAGATTTTTTTGGCGCGGGTCGTCGCTTTTATTTGCACCTCATTAAATTGTTTACACTTGGCTGCAAGTCCCATATTCCTCAATATTCCTCACAATTCCCAGTCCATCGTCTTCATATGTGCTTGCTCAAGTGTTCCTAATGCGCGACATCCGTTGCGGGTTTCGACTTCAATTCTCCGACTCTGTTTTTTTTATTTTGTGATGACTTGGAGTACGACTCCTTGCCGGGCTGCCGCTTTTAATTAACTTGATTTGACGCCTCAGTAAGTAGCCCTCAGCTGGGAATAGTTTTTACCAATTACCCTACTCCAAGTGCTCTCTCTCTCTCTCTCTCTTTCTCACTCTCTCCTGCTCTTAATTATATTAAAGTTTTCCCCTTTTTGGGCCCCGTTTAAGGGGGCGTTAATTCAATTGATGCTGGCCACTTGGATTTAATATATGTAGATGCAGGAAAATATTCAAGTGATTTAAGTACTTGTTTAAATAAGTGCATATCTTCAAGAAAATCCGAAAACAAATTCTGAAATTTAGCAAATAAACTAAACCAAAACGACATATGAATTTGGAACTACATTTGCAAATGATTTGTAGAATTTATCAGACGAGTTAGAGAGAGAGAGAGAGAGAGAAAATGAGACTGTTTTCAAAAGCAGTTCAGGCTTTCTAATTTTTATCTATTCCCATAGCAAATTAATAATAGTATACAACAAAAATATGGTTATAGTATAATCGGTGAGATGCACATACTTTTAAGAATATTTTAAATTAATTAATTAATTGTGTAACATCAATCAAGTGTAAAAAATTTAATTTAATTTCTATGAACCTATAAAAACATAAATATTTTTATTTAAGAGGTAGAAGTAAGTTTTTTTACTTTTTATTTAAATATTTAAATTGAACTCTAAAATTTATTAGATATATGTATTTTTAGCAAATTTGTAAAGAAATTGATTTTAAGAGTATATAAAATACAAACAATATATAAGACACAGTTATCAATCCACATATCAATTTATTTACGTGTCTAATTATCATAAATAATATTACTATTTTTTTTTTAATTGAGTTTTATATTGCCTATCAAATAAATTTATAGATTATCTATGTGCCTATCTATTTAGATTATTTACCTATTTATATTTATGATATCAGCATCATCCTCAAACTGATCAAATTATTTATGCCTATTTTGAATGGAAAACTAAACTATAATTTAGGCGAAGAGTCCATAACATTTTTTTTTTTAATCACATAAAGGCCATTCACATACAAGGCCATTCCCAATCTATTTAAAAGCGTATTTATTAAATATTTGAAGTTTTAATTACAATGCTTTCATTGCAATTTTATTTAAGAAAATGCCGACGGTGACATTCAAAGATATCACATTATTTATTATAACTTTATAAGAACTAAGCCAATTTAGTAATGGTCGAAATACGTACAAAGTAAACCATATTTAGGCGCTGCCCAATCGTATCCAATTTGTATCTGCACCGACTCGTAACAGAGATGCAGGAAGTAAGTATCTTTAAGATTCACACAGTGACACAAAAACACAAATGTTTTAAATAAAAACTGTTGAGTTTATAATAAGTTTTTTTGTTTTTTTCTTTTTCCACAATTCACTTGTCAACTAGTTTGAGTTTTAAGCGTTTTTAGACATTTGTTTAATTTATAACGTAAATAACGAGAGATTTTTCGACGTGCAACGTTCAACGTTCAGCACAGGATAAGCGACCGAAGCGTAATGAAGGCAAACACGATGCCGTGTGGCCTTAAGAATTATGAAAAAGGACTCACTGACTGACTGACTGAATATGTGTGTGAGTGTGTGAGTATATGAGTGTACAAGTGTGTGTGTGTGCGTGTGTGCGTGTGTGTGTGTGTCACTCTGACTGGGCCTGTGTACTGAGCAAACTCAAACGTCAGCTCCGTTGCTGTGAGGGAGGGAAAAGCAACCCCTAAAAGTCGCTGCCGACAGAGATGGCAAATGAAACAGGCAAAAGGACTACGGCAACATCATTATCATGTTCAGATTGAACGTCGACGGCGACTGAGGCAGCGACTGCGACGGCGACGTCGACTGCATTATGAAACTCAGACAAAATGTCGAATTGGAAATAATATGCGAGTGCAAAATGTTGAGCCCGCCCCTAAAATATTTATGTACACACTGCCCAGCGCATGACAGACTGAGATGGCAACACTTGGAGTGACAGAGGGAGAGAGAGAGAGAGTGCGAAAAAAGAGAGAGAGAGAGAGAGAGAGAGTTGTAAGAGTGTATTGCCTGGGGCAACAACAAGAACGTCGTCATCTCACAAGTGGCAACCAAAACTTGGCCGTATTCTGTTTTCGCACTTGATTTCGTGCGGAGAAGAGAGGTGGTAAAGAGAAGAGAGGGGGAGAGAGAGAAGAAGCTGCTCAAAAGAAGCGCAGCCGAGACACCGAAATGGCAGCGCCTCTGGTCGTCCACTCGAATGAGTTGACGTTGACTCTTTCACTTGTCCAACTCCGTCCTGCCCACCCCCCACAACTCACCTTGTCCACCTGCCCCTTCCTCTCCCCCCTTCTGCCCGTCTGCCCTTCTCTGTCTCCAATCTCCTCTTTGTTATGCATTTCCATTGTCGTTTGGCATTTCATTTTATCAGCGTCTTTGTTTGCTTATCTCTCACCTCTAGCCTGCCGTCGTCCTTTATCTCCTCCTCCTCTTCCTCCTTTTCCTCCTCTGTCCCTCTCCCATTACTGTGTAAATATAATCTTATATTCCGTTTTGATGATATTGCAGTGCGAGTCGCGGCTTTCTTGATTCTGTTTGCCTTTGGATTTGTCCTCCTCGACGTCCAGGACGAAAAGGCGTCCTTGCTCCTTGCAGCCCAGCTGCAGTTGAGCAGTTTCTACACCAAAAGCACAACTGTTCAGGGCGCCCAGGGAGACAAGGGGAGAGACCAAGAGAGATACAAGATACAACATACAATATACAAAGATACTCCTAGCGCAAAGGGCAAAATGATGACGACAATGACGAGAGTTTTCCTCCATTTTCCGCCTTCATTTTCAATGCATTTCAAACTAAAATCTCGCTGAAATACGCAAATAACGCGACACAACACAAAATGTCCTTTAGACTGGATGCATTACGTTAATGGAACTAGCTGCTCAGCTCTTTAAATAACAAGGACTTTATGTACACCTATTTTAGAGATAAGAGTGTGTTACAGACATACTATATGATACTGGTATTACAAATACTGGTCTTACTAATAATTCGAACGCAAATACTGCCACTAATAACTATCTATGTACAATGGCTCTCAGCTTGAATGACCCATATGTCTTCCATATTACAAATTTTAAATAACTTAATCTTTGATATAAATCAAATGTAATTTTTACATGGATTTGTAACCTTAAGACCAGGGAATATCGATTTAGTTACGGTTTCGGTTATGTTCGCATTTAGGTTTTTGGTTATCGGTTAAGCAAAATGTTTGAATAAAGGTTTCGCAACGGTAAACCGGTTTTTGTATGTTACGGTTTTGAAATACCGGTATGGTTTCGGTTCACAAACACAAACATTATTTTCAAAAATATAATTATAATAATTAAAAAATGCCTTTTTAACTTTTCATTCACACATTTTTCACATATTCTTCAGTTTGATGTAGTTTAGTTCCATTTTAAAAACTTTAATATTTCATTCAAGAAATTTATTTTATTTTCGCGTATTCAGTGCTATAAAAATTCGACCTTGAATATTACAAACAAAAATTAAACATAAGAAAATTCAAATCAAAAATCAAACTTAAAAATTAAAACAAAAAAACTTTTGTATGCATGAAAAACCAAAATTAACCCTTAATGAATCGGTTACAAAACGGTTATATCGGCTTACAGAGTTTCGATTTAAAGGTTTCGGTCAAATGAAAATTTTTTTTTCGGTTACGTTTTTAATGTCAAGCGTTTTTGACCGGTTAAAGGTTACGGTTTTGGTTAGGGTTTTAGTCCCTGCTTAAACAAACTATTTTTATTTTTTTTTAATTGATTTATTTTTTAGAAAATAGAAAAGATAGAAAAGACGAGGCACACTAGATTGAATGATTATCTGATCTGTATCAGAATTGAATGGATATCAAATTTATTATCTCAATAAATATGGATATCTATTGATATGTTTGATACCAATCAAAAATTATACCTTACAGGTCCTTATAAATATTTCCTTTTTTCTACCCCTCTCTCTTACTTTCTCAATCCTTCGTTATCTCTATCTCTCTCTCTCTCTCTTTCCCATTTTTCCTCTATAAGTTTCTCTTTGTCAGCTGCATCCATGAGATTTGCATTTTTGATATGAGTATCTTTTACTTTCTTGCACATTTTGCAGCTATTTCGAAGCTTTTTGCATTTATGTTTGCAATTTTCCGTATGTTTTTCTGTCTTCTCCTTTCTTCTTTCACCTTTACCTTTTAGGCACAAAGCATCGGGCTCTTCACCTCTTGTCTCCCTAGTTCACAGTTAGCATACTCTCACACAGTCGACTATCTCTCTCTCTCTCTCTCTAGAGAGAGACTGTCTCTCTCCTTTTCTCTGTGTGTTTGCACAGCCTTTGTAGCCATGGCCAGGCCATTCCTGAGACTCGAGCTGCACACGCCCGGACTCTGACTCAGGATGATTACTAAAAATCCTGAAGGATTCACCTGGCCATCAACTTCAGCTTCAGCTTTTCAGCTTTTCAACATTTCAGCTTTTCACAGTTGTCGTTTTGTTGGTTCAGTACTTTTGTGAATGTCCAGTTTGTTCGTTGTTGAAAATGGACTCGTCATTTTTTAGATGCAGCCTTTTTGTTGTTGCCTTCTCTCTACCCTCATTCTCTGTCTCACTCTTTCTCATTCGTGCATTCGTGTATATACATATTTATTTAACTAAATGCAGATTGCACTTTTCTGCATTATGCGGGCATTTGCAGTGCGACAAGTGATAAGTGCGTTTGTTTAAGCACACACACACACACGCACACGCACACGGACTAAACATGACCTTCTGATTAAAGCCAAACAAGCATGAACACATTTAGGTACACACGGACACGTATAGATACATATGGATGTACGTATGGATACATATAAATATAGCGAAATTTTCCATCATGAGCTTTAAGTTTATAATACTTGTGACATGATAACTATTTAATTTTCAGTGTAAACAATCATTTTTCAACTTCGGTATTTTTATATGATCTTAAATATTTTCTTTTGAATCTGCGTTTATCGAATTTTAAGAATCTTCTATCTCCTTAAAATGTAAATATTCCAAAGCTACTGATAAAAAAATTTTTATAATCAGCAAAGATTATAAGTTAAATTTTAAAAATTATTTTTTTGACTATGAAATGTTTTAAAACAATTTCCATTTCAATTGACATCTTTTTACTTTAAAAATATGCCTTTTAAATTATACCTTTAATGAATTTGATTAAGAAAAATCATAAAATTTCCATGCCAAACCGAAAGAGAAAGAGAAGAGAAGTTGACTAACGTATGCGGAATGAAATACGAACAAAATTAAACATGTTCTCAATAAGTTCCAATAATCGACAGCCCAAAACAAAACACACTATAACGAATGGTACTATTTCAGCATATATATCATCAGAAACTAGCTTTCTAGATAATGCACAGTCGCGGGAATGTTTCTGAGCAAAGCAGAGCGTCGAAAATTGATTTGCACATATTGCGCAAATAACCAGTCTTAGCCGTAAAATTAAATTTTTCATTACTTTTCTGCTATGGGCTTCAAGAAAACTTTTATTTATTAAGTAGTTTCGGATGTTTAGAATGAAAAAAAAATGGCTAGAGCCCCTGGATCCAGAAGAAAATGTCCATTACAGCAGTGTTAAGTTAGAGCAATATAATGGGCTGAAATTGTGGTTCGCACAGATAAATCGAGTTGTGCGTTTGCCAAAAAATACAATGTGATGGACAAAACTGTGGAAAAGTATTTAAAAGACATGGGAGTGATGATATGTTAAAAAAAAACAATTCCTAAAGTCACAGAACTACAGAGAGAGACAATTAAACTTCGGCTGCGTGCGCTTTCTGGAAATTTGTTTTATGCAAGCTGTTGAAAGGTTTGCATAACGGACAATGAGACATACTTCGCATGGAGGGTCATGAGGGGACTCTGAAATATTACTTTAGGCTTTCTAATACCTTGACCACCTGAAAATGTCACTCAAATAACAAAAACAAAGGTTTTTTTGTGGCTGGTCCTAAGTGAGCGTGGAATAAGCGATCCGATCTTATTTAAGGCAGAATTGGCTGTGAATGCGCAAAGTTACAAGGACAATTGTGATCCGGCGCTTAAAAAATTTATTGATAAGTATCATGCGAATTATAATACGATGTTTTGCACGACTTAGAGTCCGCTCATTATGGCAAAACAACTCTGAAGGCTCTGGACCACTTGAGCACTGATTTCTTGCCAAATCTGAAAACTCTCCAAATGGCTAGTTGAAGAAATGAAAAAGTTTTGGTCAAATCTGAAAAGAAATGTGTAGAGCAAGGAATATAAGCCAAAAAACATCGACTGTTTGATATTAAAAATCAAAAGAGAGCTTGCTAAAATGGATACAAAGGGAATTCAGGAGGCTATGCGCAAGTGTCCCGAAAATAAAGGGAAGGCTGAACGCTATGGTCACGAATATTTTTGTAAAAATAGCTTATAGTCTAATAAAAAACTTATAAAAAATTTAAGTTGGCCGGACTTGAAACACATTTTTTATTTGTATTACACCAGTTGTTCGTATTTAATTCCGCATACGTTATTAATATAAATTTAAAGACTTCACTTGGTAGCACTCAGCAATAATTTAAATATTTGTAGCACACATGAACACATAGACAGAGTGCTGAGCCAGTTTGGGTATAATTTGTGGGTGTTATGAGGAATTAACCTCTTAATGAACTAATTTACTCAAGATTAAGACAGCAAACAAAAGGCGGCCACAACTAATTGAATGCCAGAAAGAGAAATGTAAAAAAGATGGGAAAAGTGCAGGAGAAGGAAGGAAGGAGGGAATGGGATCAACCCACAAACAGTTTTGAAAGGCACGCAAACCTGACTAAACTCATAGAGTGGAGTAGGTAAAAATTGCTACGATCTGAGATAAGATCCAAGCAATTTGCAAGGCGGTTAATCTATTTAAACGCGCCAAATACGCGTGACACAATGGGAAATCTCTCGGGGAATGGGAAGAGTGGCAAGGAGGAAGAGTACGAAGAGTAGGAAGCTGCATTCGCATGGTCGAGTGCACAGATTTAGGGATTGAACGGATCAAAGCGGACACAAATGACCGAAAATTCAAGAAGACAAAAGCGTAAACTCGTCTAATTGCGATTGTATGTTTTGAAAGATGAAAAACATACATATATATGTATATAAAAATAAAATACAACCTGCCGCGCATGCGCAAAAGCCGATTGTCAGACTAGGTACTGAGGAAGAAAATCAGATTGAGAACGAGGAGGAGAATGTGAATGTGTGGACTCGACGGACTTGTAGAGTATGAGTATGAGAATGAGAATGAATCATCATCCCTTAATCTGTGTCGGTAATCGGCAAAATGCTTACAATGAGCGGGCGAAATCTTTTTGAACTTTTACAAGCGAAAAGAAGGTTAGCAAAATATTATTATAAACCTCTCAGGGTCCCGTTCTCGTTCTCGTTCCCGTTCCCGTTCCGTAACCCACATAAACACACAAATTATGTGTGCTGTTTACTCTTCAATGAACTCAAAACATTTCAATTTCATTGTCGTCTGCTCGTCGTGCTGCTTCGCTAATATAGAGATTTGGGAGGATTACATCAATTGTGAAATTGGTCAAACACCGCAATTGTTTCATTTGCAAATCGCATATTTGTTGCTCGGACACACTAAAGAGAATCAGAGAGACAGACACCCACGCTACTTCATCATCATCCTCCTCTCCTCTCAGTTGGAAGGAGCAGCTGTTGAGTTTCCCTCAAGTATGACAGTCCTTTGTGGTCAGTATCCTGCTCCTGGTCAGCATTGTTCGCTGTTCTCTACTCTCATGGCTACACATTTTACATATCCACAAATGTATTTCATGATCTTATACAATGCCGTGTAATCGCTTTGGCTTACCACAGATTATGCAAGTAACTGGATGAGTTTCGAACTTTTCTCGATTCTCGATTTTTTCATGGGAATTGCGACAATCTGCATAAGCACGACTACGAATAGATGACGCACAAGGTGTAAATCTTCAATTTGAATGTTAATTTCAGCCTAAGGTGCGAGCTGTGAATTGTTTTAGTGGTTTAGTAGGGCAACAACATAGGATCATCGATTGGCAGAAACTCATGTCTGCCAGTTCAAATGTTTAGTAAAGAAAGATACTTTGTATCTGTTTAGAAGGTGGCCAGTATGATAATAGATATAGATTATTTTTATAAAATATTATACCGATACTTGCAGTCTACCAAAATAAACTCAAATGACCACGAATAGTATATGATATTTTAATTCACTTCAAGACTTTTTTATAGCTTAAAGACTTATTAAGATATTATTAACATAATGAAAGGTATTTAAAAAAATTACACAATATAAAATAAATCTGATTTGTTGTGATTACAAATTTTATCAATGTATCTTGCACCATTTCAATGCATCTTGTAAAACTGAAAGTCTCTTGTGAATAGAGATAGACGAAAATCCATTTTATTTTCGAGTTTTGCAGAACATTTTTAATAAAAGGTTATACAAAATAGTAAAATTAATTTTAGTATACTGATACACTTCTACATAAAAATAATATTAAGACCTTAACTTGAATTTGAGAAAGTCTTAACAGATCAATTGTAGATGTAGAATTTCTCTATCTCTCTGAAAAGAGTGATGTATTCATTTTTAAACTGACCTAATTAACAATAGACTCCCAACACCTTCACAATTGATCCGAAAGTTTTGAAAATCCGTTGACCCAATAATCCTATTTAATTCAAAAGTACTTGCATTTGACATTTGTGAAAAGTGTTAAATTGGGACAACCTCCCGGGTTCAATTTGAAGAGTTCCCACAAAGCTAACAGAGCGGGGAGTTAAGTCCATCATTGGCAGTTTTTTTGTACAGAAGCGACAAGCAAAAATTGAAATAATTTTTTTTAAATGACACTAATAGGCTTAGGTCGCATTAGCATAAGAGAGTATTTAGTAGTGGAATTGGAATTGAAATTGGGACAACTTACAAAGGAGTCGCGTGACCAGAAACTTATGGAAATAAACAATTTAATATCCTCTCTCTCGCTGTCTCTTCCAGTTAAAAGTCGCCCACAATTTGGCAGTGGAATACAGAAGGACTTTATTGATAACAGCTTAAAGGGTTATTCTGGAAGTTGTCAACCCTCTGATAAATTCTTCACCTCAAACTTTTCCGAGACAGAAGGTGGCGAATTCTCTACTTGTTTTTTTTGTTTTTTGTTTTTTTGTTGTGGTGTTTGTTTGAAAAGTACTTGTTTAATCGGTTTGTTTGTGACATTTCTATTGCTGTTGCCTGTTTCTGCCCCTGTTTCTGTTTCTGATTCTGTTCCTGTTTGGTCTTTGTTTATTTAGTGGTAGGCCTGACACGCGTTCACCACTGCCCAACCACCCAAAAGAACCACCCAAAAGAGTAACCCAGTCGGCAGAGGCTGGCAACCCAGAAATTCATCCATCTAGCTGAAAGAGTTCATTGTCGGTTAGTAGGTGTGTCTGTTTGTGGGTTTTTCCTGCTCATCGTCAGCCTCTTTCCCATTCTCTTGCTCCTTCTCGTCCTGGCACACACAAAAAGTTTGCTTCGTTTTCTACTCTCCTCGGAAGGGGGGAAAACGTCGCTTAAGTGCTGCCAAACAAAAAGAACACATTTACTGGGACTTTCCGGGTCTCGAATATGCTGCGAGTGTGAATTGTAATTACAGTGAAATCAGCTTTTGGCACTTGTTTAGCTTCTTCAGCTAGACAGGATTGTGGGAGGTGGTGGGTGGGAGTAGAGGGGTTGGTGTCATGTGGTGGTTCTGCATCTGCATCTGGCTGTGGTTGCTTTTGTATGCCACACTCTGAAGTGCTTCTCTTTCTCTCTCTCTATGTGTGCGTCTATTATGATGAAGGCGTTTCTTGCCAAGAATTCGCACACATGACGCGTGATTTATTTCTTCCTAATTGGCTTTCCCTCTGCCCCCTTCATATTTTCTCATCTCATATTTTGACAGCAACTCTTGATTTGATGTGCGACCAGAAGGGCGTTTCCACTTTTAGTGGGTGTAACCGGAAATTGTGGCTCAGCGAGCTAAATTAAACATTTGACATCGTTCAATGCTCGATTTGGACGCTGGATTGGAAAGCGTTTTTATTAGCGAAATTGAGTGTGAATCTTTGCAAAGGTTAAGTGGATTTATTCGCATTAAAGATGGATTGCAATTGAAATTATTATAGAAATTGGATTATTTAAATCCCAAACAAATATCTAGTCATTTAAGGATTATAGCATCTGCCACAGACAGATATGTGTATCAAAAGGGATTTAAAACTAAACACTACCTTCTAAATAAGAATTGTACTTATCGACTTCTGCTCAAATATTTTATGAATATTTTCTATATATTAATATTTTTTTTATAAAACAAATATGCATTTTCCATATAAAAAAATTCATATCAGTCTACACTTCTAATATTGTTTATATCAAAATGAATTCAAATTGAGGCATGTTTAGAACTTCAATTTTGAAAAGATTTGTCGGAATTAAATAAAGCGAAAATTAATCATTTTCAAAGTGAATAAATGCATATCTTTTAATGCTAAAAAGTAACAAGTGAAAACCGCACTAGGCCTGATTAAATATCATCTCTTAGAACAAATATTACGTATTTCAGCTTTAGTCCAAATATTTCTAAAATATTTTTCAAAACTACTCAACTTTTGTTTGTCTTCAGCCGATTTTCTTGGTCTAAATTCCGCAGATCTCAAGCTGTTCACACGTTTTGTCTGCTCGTTCAGATCTGACCCATTTCCACTTCTATCCCTTTTGCCTGCAGCGATACAAGTGTCTACCCTTTCATAATTTAACCAAAATATTTAAGGCAAATATTTGATATGCTGTGCATAGATTTGGGCTCAATTAAGCAAACTACATGTCTAAGCCTTTTGTTAAAGCCGGCCCAATCCCATCATTACCCTGTCCAGCAGACACAATAGCCAAGCGCGGGACTCAGTCTGATCCTGATGCACCCACATTTTTCAAATTTTCCACATTTTCACATTTCCACATTTAGGTAGACGGACACACACACACACACACATAGAGAGAGAGTCGGCCTGGTTCAAAGCTGAAAATTATGTTTTTTGTGCATAGAACAATGGGATACAAGTGCCGATAGGAAGGTGCGCTGACTGACAGTATTTTGACGTGTTTCCATCTATATTTCGGCTGAGATTTCTCCCTCTCTATTCTATTTTTGGCATTACACACAAATTAGCCAGATTTGAGTTGTTTTGACAGAGATTTGCCAGCGAAATCAGCTGCCCTTCCAGTTCGCAAATTGTGTAACCGAATTAAGTTGGCCAAAATGATAACTTGGTAATTGCTGCTGACCAACAGCTGCGGTTTGCGCTTCAGCAAATCCAGCTAATTATGCTTACAACCTTATTAATGATCTGTGAGTTTACAGGAGGCAGTAGAGATAATTAGAAAAGATTTAGAGTGTTGGTTTATGATAAAGGTTACTATAAGTTCTGAGCTAGTGATGTAAAAATTATGCAAAAATGTATTGAAAAATTCACAACTCGATTTTTTTACTATAAATTGACAACTCGCTTTTTGATTTGACGATCTTAACATTTAAATTTAGAACTCGATCCATAAGAACGATTCGAATCAAAATAATTATTATAATCATTTTTTTAAATATAAATTTCGCTAAGTTTATAAATAATTAACTAATAAATTCAAATTGAAAAATAAAACGAAGTGACATTTATGTGCATGTGTAAAGCATATTAAAAATTTTCATTTCAAAAATGTTATTTTTGGTAAAACTTGATATAAATCTCAATATATTGACTCTGAAGACTTTAATAACATTTCGATTAAAGCTCGATTCATAATTTGAATTTACAGCATTATTGTGAGGTAACTTTAATCAGAGATTTACATATCTAAACATATTAATGTATAAATAAATACCAGTGCCAGTGAACCATGAAGTTCATATTGAAAAAGAAATTCTTCTTTGTTGTTAACTACCCGATTGTACCTAAAATTCTTAGCATATTTAGAGAGCATAATTATATATCTGTATACAAGAGATGGAGACTGTAGCTCAAATATTATTTTTAGAATTCATATTTGTCAATTTGATACAAAATTTTCTTCATTTAAGCGACTTAAATCGACATCCCATTATAAGTTGACAATTGCTGTGACATACAAAGAAACTCTACTCTTAGCTTGTCTATTTTCTCACTCCATTTCCTGTCCAAGTCCAAGTCAAGTGTCAAAAAGCCGTCAACAAAAACACGCTAATAATAACTACTTAAACGTCGTTGCGGTAAAAGTGTCTGGGACATGGCCGGAAATAAGTAAAAGCCAATAAATCAGCAATAGAGGAAATATGGCAAACAATGCAGACAAGTAAGCTTAACTTGCACATTGAAGACGCTGTAATACCCTGTAACATATGTCGTTAAATAAACGCATAGCAAATATTGTTTGCTTAAGGAATAAATGAATAATGTACAAGTACTTTAGTACCCATGTACCCATCTGTTGAGTTTGGAGACAGGGTATTCTAAACGAGGGAAAAACAGGCATTTAAGGATCTTCAAAACAAACAAGAGTGTCGAAGTGGACAGAGACTAGAATCCAGCCCACAAGGCTGGTCGCTTAGGGCTTCCTTACTGCCCCCATCCTCCTCTGACTCTGAGTCAGAATGGGAATCGGAAGCGGAATCGGAATCGAACTGAGTCCGAGTCTGGCTACCGGAAGATGAGCTAATAGGCCGCGTGTCGACGGCGTCGTTCAATTTGCTGCAATTATAATTGTATTGGCTGTATTCTGGGTCTCTGGTCGCGTGTCACACTTTTATTGGATGTGGATGTAAATGTCATAATGTTGCATAATGCGCTTAACCGCACTCCCCTTATCTATTTGGGGTGAACTTAGAAATGGGAACTGAGCATGTTAATCATTTTCCCGACCGACAATTAAAAAAAAAAAAAACGTCGACACGCGTTTTGGGCGTTTGGACCGTTTGACTTGTCCTGTTTGCAGGTTGTTAAAAGGCTCACAACCCTTCGCTTGTCACGCGGAAGTGTTAGTGTTGTATCTCATGTTGTTGTTGTTATTGTTGTTGTTTTTTATTACAGGAAGTACACAATTTTCCACGAACACTTCTGGTGTATTTATGCTTTTCTCTTTTATATTTTTGAACTGGTTGCCGTCAAAAACTCTTCATATCCTTATGCTAATCAGCTTGACAATGTTTGCTTTCCCAGTCTATGTGAGTTTTTCCCAATTTCCCAGGGAAACTCTATGCACATGATAGTTAAATATTTGTGAACGGAGGAAATAAAAGGACAAGCGTCTGCAGGCGTGACGCCAGTTAATTTATTTAAATAAAACAAAACTCAAAACCAGGTTAACAAATTGTAATTAAATTTAAATTTTAGCATTTTAAAAAGCATTCTAGACAAGAAGTAAATAAAAGCATTTAACAACTTTGAATAAGGGTGTTGACAATTTCGAAGATTCCCTTTGATCAATTGCTAAAATCTTTAAAATTGAGCTATCACAAATATATACAGTCGAACTTCCCTAACTCGAATCACCATTATCCAAAGAAAAGGTTCGAGTTAGGGAGATATTCGAGTTATGGAGTTCTTTTTCCTAAGATTATTAATTTTACTGCCACTCATTTGGTTCGAGTTACAGAGAAATTCGAGTTAGAGAAGTTCGAGTTAGGGAAGTTCAACTGTATGTCTATAGATCTGTATTTTATTAGTTATACAAAGCACACATACTAGCATGAAAAAAGTACAATATTTTGGTAAAAACCCAGAATATTAAAATAGTGACATGCATTTTTTGAACAAGTTAGTTTTGAAAATGATTAATTCTAATGCAAAACTTTGAATTTTTAAGCTTTGTATATTAGTCCGTTCGGCTTAAAAAACGCATCGATCTCAAAGTTTATGAGAAATAGAGGCTCCAAATTTGGTGTGCAGTTGCTTGTGTATTACACCGTGTGTACCATATTAAGTTTATTTTCAATAAGAAAAAATAAATTAAAAGAGGAGTTTTAAAACTGAAATTTTTTAAAATTTTTAATCTATTTATAAGAAGAATACTGTGATAACTACATTTGACATGACAGTAGCAAGCATATCACGACTTTTTTTTAAAAGACTTCTGAATAATGCTCTTTGAAATATGGAAATTATTATATATCTTATTAATACATCTTATTATCAAATATGCTATAGACCGTATAACGCCTGCTTAGGTGTTAGTTTTCATTCCCAGTTCCAAAGTTATTGAAAGTCATCAGATCTAGTTTCACCTTGAACTTGAATCTCACACTCCTTGAAACAGGATGCGATTGCTCGGATTACAATAAACTCAAGCTGGCACGAGCCAAATTGTAATGCCAAGTAGGCGATAAGGACGACAAGGATATGAACAGCCGAGCGCAAAGCGAAAAGCACAGGAGGAACAAGCATTTAATGAGCAGTTGGTTAGTTGGCAAGAGCCAGGAACAAAGACGAGGACACAGGAAAAGAATAGAAGCAACTGACAGCCCACACGGCAGAGGACAAAAGGAGAAGCCAGAGCCAATGGCAGGACATCAAGGATGCGAGGCGAATGCCTCGAGTACAATGCACTAAAGCAGAGCATATGCATTTAATTTAATATTGAATGCGGCAAACAAATGAAAGCATAAAATTTCGCTTTCAATTACAGAGCAAGGGTCGGAGGACGAAGGACGAAGGACTTGTTTTGCACATTTTATTTATATTTCTTTACTTTTGACAATTTACGTGAATATAATTAACCGGAAGCTGGCACACGCGCCAGACGGAGGCGAAGACGCAGAGTCCAAAGACAGGAGTGCTCATATATATCCTGGCCAAGGATCGCGTGTCAACAACCGTTGAGATATGCGAGAAAGAAAAAGCGTTTCCGCTGCCGCCGAAAGCGAAATTGAAAATCAAAGCGGAGAAATCAAATGTCAGTCGAGCGAGGACAAGGACTAGGTAACGCCCCAAAGACGCAACCGGTTTTCAACAACAACTGATGATGATGATGATGATCATCATTAGACGAGGAGTAAACAAGTAGACGGGACTGCCGTTTGATTATCCTTTGCCCACTTCAAGGAGCTGTTACAGCAGCTGCTGATCCTCTGCCCGTCCAAATCTCAGCCAGCAATTGTTCATTGCCGCACATTGCTTCCTGTCTTGCCGCTCAGCTCAGCCGGCGTATTGTACACACATACTCTATATTGTGTATCCCGCCACCGGAAGGATCAGCAGCCAAGCAGTTGAGGGGCACGAGGGTTTCTCCGCTCCTTCCTCTTTGCCCTCTGCTTGGAGGCGTGAGCTTGTGAGTTGTGTTGTGTGTGTCGCATATGTAGCAATTAAATGCCTTTCTGGTAATGGAACATGTGCAAATTGTGTCCTTGTGCAGCGCGTGCCGAGTCTAAGATGAAGACGCCGAGGGTCCTTGAAACGGAGGAGGCGGAAAAGGAGGCGTCACTATCAGATGCAAAACATTTGCAGCAGGCATTGCAGTCATAGAAGTCATACGATCTTCTAGGAAATAAAGCAGATGCCAAACTGGAAACCATAATTAGAGTGTGCTTCCAAAAAACCAGGCCAAAAAAAAAATTATTTTGCATTCATTCATTTATTCAAGCTGCAAATTTATCACTAAATATAAAAACATAAAAGAATTTCTTGAATAATATTTTTTTTGATAATGTATCACTCTTAGAAAAATACTTTTTACGTTTAACATTTTTTTAATCACAAATTTAAGAAACAATAATTGATTTAAACATTTTTACAATTCATACAGTTCTCTAATATATTTTTTAAAATTTTTATCATTTCAGTTATTTTTAAATTTAAATATTAATATTTTTAATATTTTTATATTACTTAACTTTTTCTTTAACTGTTTAAATTAATTTTGGTCAACTGTTAATTTGTTAACATAAAATAAATAAATAAATATTTTTTTATTAGATTTTCATTCTGTAATTATTCAGAGAGCGTACTATTATATTATTATTATTTTATATTATATTATATTATTATTATTATATATTATACGATAAATTTTAGTTTTGTACTAATTTAAATGGATTAGTTTAATTACTTTGTAAGCAAATAATTTTAATTTAAATAACTTTCGTAGATTTTTCTGAGTTCTTTTATGTGCAATACAACAAATTCAGCACATTTCTCGGCAATTTTCAATCCCAAACCAACACTTGATGATGAAGCGGAGGAAAAACCTGCTTCCTGCACATTGCTGACATTCCTGACATTCCCAATAGTCCTGTCTAATTGACCAAGCGACTACTCGAGTGCTCAATGAACACAACAATGGCACAACCCAAGTCAAAGTCATGGCAACATGAGCAATAAAATTTAATATCCGTTTCGAGTGTGCGATTTGCGTATACGAAAAAAAAGAAGAAAAGAAAAAAAAAGCGTAAAAATGTTTGCATAATCTGCCCGGACACCGACTGCTCATAGAGGAGGAGTGACAAAAGCGGGGGCGACTTTGATATAAAAACGTCGGAAAAAGCAGATAAATCACGCAGCTAAAAAGTGAGAAAACTTCTACGAAAAGGGGACCGAGAGATAAACAGAGATAAGAACTTCGGGGGCTTTTCCACTTTTCGACATTTCAACGATTACTCTATTAGCTAACCGAGCAAAGTGCGAGAGAAAGAGAGAGAGAGAGAGAGGGAGAAAGAGAGGGAGTACATTGCTAGTGTGTCGAGTGTGCGGTGTTCGATTTGATTAATTTGTTAACAAACTGAAAGTAGCAACAGCCACAACACAACAACACAGAACACATAGCACAACAACAAGCGTTGAGTAATTGCCGAGAGTCACGTGAATCCGCCTTGGCCGAAATTTTTGTGAGTGAACAACCCTGATGTCCTGCCCCTTCTTTCAACCCCCTTCTTCCTGGCCCATATCCTGCACAACTTCATCGTATTAGCTAAAAGCGCATGAAGATCGCAGCGACGATAAAGGCAACGGAACGGCAATATGTAAATGAGAAACTGGCACTTGAAAGTCACCCCCTCTACCCCTCCTCAGTGCTGAGGAGGTAAGCATAAGGGTACACGTTGAAACCCTTAAGTGAAATCTGCGTCAACAGATCTCGCTTAACTGCAGCGAAATGTACAGCAGGAGAGACAGGAGTACTCAACTCTGTCCCAGAGACACACTTTTTTATATATATATCAATAAATTGATTTATTAAACTATTTCCCCATTTATTTAAGAAGCAAATAGTACTACCTCTTATTGAATTACTTTTCTTGTAAGTTTCAAACCTAAATCTATGTACAAAAAAAATTTAGAAATGAAGAGAAAATAATAAATAAAATAGAATCTATAATTTAAAACTTAAATAGAGTGAGAATGAAAAGTGCAAATAAATAAATACCAGGGACTGCAAATAATGATTATTGAAATTGTTCACATCAAAAAATCAATGACAAGAATACATATACCAAAAAATTATGATAATGATTAAATTTGAATTTTTTTTCCCTCCAAAATAAAACCCACTTTAAATTCACGGCTGTAGAATTTTTACCCAGTATTTTTGCATATCTCTTTAAAAGAAACCCAGGGGACCTATAAAACGCAAAAACAAATCTTTAAAATAATTACATAATATTTTTAAAAAGTGAGCTTTAATTGAGTTGAGCGAAATAATAAAAATCACAAATAATTATTACTTGTGAGTCTTATTGTTTTCGCTCAAGATTAGTCATTATCATTGAATAAAATCCTTAAAAATCATGAAATAATCATTACTATGAAATTTTTATAATATAACTCATAATGATTGCGGTCCCTGATTAATAAATAAGTGTATAAATAAATAAAAAAATAAATGCATGGAAAAAATATATAAATATATTTAGATTTCAGCTCGTTTTCCTTCGAATTTAATTTCGGAATGTTCAAAATCGGGCTCCAAATTTGTGGTCTTCAAATCCTTATTTTGATTCTGAGACTCTTCAAGATTTTTTTCGTGGAATTCAAATATCTATCACTTTTTTTTACTATTTATTGATAAGTAGTGGACATTTCATTCGCATACTGTGTTACTATAGTTTAAAAAGTTTACCCTAGGTACATACTTAAAAGATACATGCGAACATACAAAATTTTTATCGTAAATTTGAGTATGATTTATTTTTTCTGTGTATATGCTTTTCTTTTAATATGTTAAATTGATAAATAAATTCTTGCAGATAAAATGATAACTTCTACAATCTTTAGCATGAGATACTCTCATCTTTGCCCTGCAGATAGCTTTGCTTCCCTTGGCAGATACTACAACAATGTGTATCACATGAAATACTCGTAACTTTGCTATGAAGATACAGTTCAGCATCGAAGAGTTCATTCTAAGATACTACCAGTTGTGTACTGTAAATATACTTAAATATTTCAATCTTTTGCTAATTGCCATCAATTGTCTATGTAGCATTAAATACGCGCATCTTTGCATTGTAGATACATTTCTATCTTTTGGCTGCCTTCGTGGTGCGTTCTATAAATATCGAGCTGACAACACACGCATATTTAAATAGCTGTTTCACAGGTCGAAACCGAATGTTTTGTTTACTAAACAAATATTGAGCTTAGACTCTTATACGAGGTGGGAGTTTCCCCATGATACGCTATGGATCATCAAAAAGTTATACATACTATAACATATTTTTTCGAAATCTATTTTGGTAACAAGTTGTTAAGTGATAAGACGCCGTTAGATTATGTGACCCTTTGGCGCAGCGGATAGCGCGTTGGACTTCTAATCCAAAGGTCGCGGGTTCGATTCCCGCAAGGGTTGTTTTTTAATGATTTTGAAATGAATACACATATTCCAAAGAACTTTTTTACAACATCGTTCAATATACTTCAATTAAACAATAAATAGCCAACTCAAACCAAGATATTGCAAAGCTCATTAAATTGTGCAAGCACCTGAATCCAAATTTCTTTTGAAATGAAATTTTCATTTTTGACCAAAAAAAACAACTTTCGAAACGCTAAATAAACTATAGTATTTGCCTTCTGCAAACAGTATAAATTAAGTATCTGCAAGATACAAAATCTCAACCCCTGAGGCGCAAACATATTTCTGGCTTAGATCAAGCGTAAATTGCAACAGCTGTCAAGTGGCTGGGATGGCGGTTTGTCCATATCTGTTAAGTACACAGCAACTAACAGCCTATTAAATTGTTTACATGCTCCGCGCAAATATTGACAAAAGATGCGCTCTATACTACTTACAAACATGCCAACCAAGGGTTGTTTCTCTCTCTCTCTCTTGCTCCTTATATTTCTCTCGCACACTCACACTCATTCTCTCAACGGTAAAAACTAGCTATGACTGCGAATGTATCTAAGTATCTGCGAGTTTGCCTGTCTGCAGATACTCGCCGATAAACTAAAGGTAGCAATTTGTTGTCGCTTGTCAAATGATCAGCGCGGCACGCGAATTGCAACAACAATAACAACAACAACGTTGCTTGTTTTTTTTTTTTGCCACACAAACAAATCAAACGAGGCGACGCCATTTTGTTGCTGGAGCCTCCAAATGTGCAACTTGGTTAAAAGTCTTTTGCCTTTATTCTCGCACCCGCGTTACCAGCAATTTGCAATTTGCAACTTGCCACATGTTTTGTTATTGTTGCGCTTAAAAATAAATTCCCATTTACTTTGCCGTAATTCGCCGACAGACGGGACCTGCCCCTTCCCCTCCCCCCTCCTGCCACTCCCCTTCTAAAAAAAATATTGTAATTTACATTTCAACGAGTTTTGTGCTTTGGCTTCAGACTTTGCATGTTGATAATCTTTATTTAAATGGTCTGCTTACTGAGTTTATATAGAAATTGTAGGTAAGAATAAAGTACCTTATACCATACCAAACAATTTCTAATATATATCAATATATCATGAACTAACTGACTTACTGAGTGATAATCAAATGCACAGCACTGAATAGGCATTAAGAATGTATTTTGAAATAAAATAATATTCTCGGTGAAAGTTTTTACACAACATTTTTTATATATTATGTGCAAAATTCTATGAAATATATTGCAAAATAAATAAAATATTGTAAATAAAACTATTGTAATTTCAAAGGAATCAACATCAAGTTTACAATGGTAATATTAAATATTGTTCTTACAGATTTAAAATAACAAAAATTATACATTTCTAACCAAATCGAAGAAATTAAATCCCGTGGACGGAAATACACGGTTTATGTTTAAATTAATGAATTTTTATTTTTGAATTTGAATTTTAATTTATTTAGTAATTTTTTCCTAGTGCGACAATCATGTTGCAATCTTTTAAATTAGGACGCTAGTCACAACAAATACAAGACAAAATACTTTAAATCATCTTCAAACTCATCTTTCAAATTGTTTAATAAATGATTAAAAATCTGCTTAAAAAATTTTGGAAAATTGTCTTTTTGAATTAAAGACTTACGTACAAATATATGATTGTGAAATTCCATCTTCTCTCATTTCTTTGTTTAAATATTTTAAAATCATGTGAATTTTTACAAACGAACCCCTTCCCTAGAAGAGTTCGACCTCACAAAGAACCTCTATTTTACATACAAACGAAACGATAGAAAAGTTCTGTGAATGAATTCTATAAACCCCTTTGTTGCTAACCTCTTTCTTTATATAACCAACAATTTTCGCCACAGGTTAAGAAAGAAAACCGAGAATCAATATACGAATACGTGACTTCGGCACCCCAAAGATAGCTGATCTTTTGCGTCTAGCTCTTTTTCAGAAAGATTTCCCATCTGCGTATGACAAACTCAATATACCCTCTATATTTAAATTAAGCATACGCCATGTGAAATGTGCATTGAGAAAAAAAAAGGCAGAAAAGAGCACAGTCCGTGGAAATGGCAGCAGCTGCAAAAGAAGCGCACAAAAGGCGCACACACAAATGTTACTGCAATTACGCGTAATAAACAAAAGTTACACGGATCGACAACAGCACTAACAGGGGAGTGAGTTGGAATAAGCGAATGATGGAATGATGGAATGAGGGAATTGAGCGAATGATGCAATGAGAGTACAGCGCATAAAACGCATACTTAATTGCGGGTTTTTCAAACGAACAAACCCCGACTGCAAAACGTTGCTCAAAAACAGTTTGAAATCTCTTGCGCACTTGAATGGCCAGCGCAAAAAAAAAATAAAAAAGAAAGAAGTGATTTAAGGGTAGTCTCTAGCTTCAGCCCGGCTTCATCCAGGGATCACCAGCCGGGCGCTGTTTGGCTTCCAAAAAATGGCTACATACGGCGATCCATGGAAATTGCAACAAATCGTCTAGGGTCCTCAAAAGGCAACATCCCGTTGCCGTACTTGCAACCAGCAACCAGCAACCTTGCAACCCCTTTGACGCACCCAACAACATCATCATCAAAAACATAGAAATAAAAAACAGAGCAACTGCACTAAAATGGTTGACGTCTCGCATTTTTTACATTATTACAAGAGCAACAACGGGCGGGCTTTGAATAATGATTGAGAGAGAACAGGGAGAAGGGAGAAGGGCAAGGGCAAATGGCAGCGGGGGGAGAAGAGAGTGAGAGTTACTGCAGCCGAAAGGCAAATCCAAAGAATTTGTATCTAATAAAGTTCCATATGTGCTGGCTTTTTTAGCTGCCGCCGTCTCTTATTAGGCATAAATATTTGATTGGGTTCATCTTTCAGATGAGGGTGCCCACAACACACAACACTGAATGGGTGTGGATAAATGGCTGGTGTTGCCGCTTCTGCTGCTGCTTCTACTCGATTTTGGTGGTGGTGGCATGTATCAAAATTATTACAATTTCATTGGGTTGATTTTTCAATTCTGTTGAAGCTGACCCCAGAGACGGGCGACAGCTCAAGTGGTGCTCAACAGATTTAATTTTTTGCTAAAACTGTTTATTAAATATCGATATAAAAGATATATCTTTCATAAGCTGTCATAATTATATCATATCATACTTAAAGCTGCTGCACAACCATATTAAATAGTTTCCATTTTGAATTGTTAACGGATTTAAGATACTTTTGTGGACTATCCCTTGCAGGAATTATTAAATTATGTACAACTTATTATAATAGCAACTTAAGAAAAGGAATCCTTGGGTTGTCTAACAAATTTATAATAAGGATATAATTACATAAATATGTTTATGATCTATATATCCCACATATTGACTAATACATATTACTCATATTAAAAATTTACTACCTCTTATTTTTATTAATTTTGGGTTTATTATTTTATTTTAAATTTAAATTGATATATAATTTCATAATAAGTTTATATCATATTAAGTTTCTAATTTTTTTTTATAAATCTTAATCGTAAATTTGGTCGACTGCTCTTAGTTCACATTTAATAAAAAAAATTAAATAATATAAAACAAATTTTTTTTTCAAAAATAGTTTAATTCAAAAGCGTCATTATTTTAATAATATAATTCATTGTAAGTATCACAACTATCTTTATAAAAATTTATAAAAAATATTATTTTTCAAAATAAAACTCTTATATATTTTGTCAAAACTGTTTTTATCTAAGTTTTTGTAAATATTATTGCTACTATAAATTATTTTGTTGATAACTGCGTTTATCCCTTTTCTAAATTATATGTGGACTCAATAATTTCAATTATAATTTTGGCATCTACACATTTCCTTTTTATCTTCTGAACAGTTAACTAATTTCATATTTGTATTTTTCGTCTGTCTATAATTTACCGAAATTCTATATCATATATTCTTTAGGTTATGAATTATTGTAAAGTAGTCCATTACTTTTGTGGCTAGACTGGAGTATGAAGAGCAATCTTAATATAAGAAATTAGTATTTACTCAAAGTCAACTCGTATTCCAAGTGTTGTATTTTTTATCGAATGCTGAATGTCACATGTGCAGAAAGAATGCGAATAATGAACTACACTACAGCTCACTTCAAATGACAATGAAAGCAAATATTTACATTAACCAAACATGCAAACAACTGCAATGCCAGCGAAGAGTCCTTTGCATTCGGGATATAAGAACTGAACAGCAACGAGAAGAAATGGAGGCAAAAACGAATCCAAACCAAACATCGCTCACCCGCAAATCTTTTGTCAAAATATGAAACTTCAAAACAATTACCTCAGTCATCCCGGCCAGCAACTGGCAAGCACTTGAGCATACAGCGGATTCTAGAGGATGAGGAGCTGTGGGATTTGTGCCAGGATTCGAAAACGGAGCGGAACGGAGAGGGGAGTGGGGAGAGTGGCCGCATGCGCAAACTGCACAAACTGCGCAAATAAACAATTAAAATGTCACAATGATTGCCGTTGTACCCGTGTCAGGAAATCAAAAAACCACGAAAAATCGGTAAATACGTTGAACCCCAAAGGAGCACACTGCCCGAGGAAGAAAGAGTGCGAGCCACAGTCGCACAGTGGGCCAAACGACTGAGCCAACAGAGTTTAATTGCAATTTATAAGGACTAAATTAAAAATTTTAATTATTAAAATAATTATTTTTACCATATTTCTCAAGCTTTTGGTTTTAATAATCAAATTTTTAAAGTTATTCAAAACTTCCTGTCATAAACAGAGATATTCAAGAAAAATTTATCTTAAAAGCTGATTAAGTTCGGAATTTCCAAAAGTGAGAACAAAAATTCCATTTCAAGTTAAATTTTTGACAATCCCGAGAAGTTTAAAAGATTTGGATACTTTAAGTAGGTGTTTGGATTTATAGAACGCTTAAGTTAAAAAAAAATCTTCTACTTATCCCAAAGCTAACTTATTTTAAGTCGACGCTTCGATCTTAGTTTAAGAATACCAAAATCACGCAAATAACAAAATTAAATATAATTGAATAATTGTGTTTTATTTTGCATAAATGCATAGGAGCAATGATCGGTATACAGATATTTCGGAATTTTAAATTGAAAATCGTTTTAAACTTAATTTAAGAGTAATACTATTAATTCAAGTACGGATTTCATGTTTTCTTTAGGATGTCGTATTTTTCTGCTCAAATCTTCACAAAAAAGTTAAATATCCAAAAAAAAATATATAAAATATTGTTTTGAAAAATATGTATTCCAATTGAGCTTTCACAACTCGAACTTCTACAACTCTAATTTCTCTAAAACTAGAGCTAAATGAGTGGCAGTAAAGTTAATTAACTTAAGAAAAAGGACTCTATAAGTTGAATATCTCCATAGTTCGAACCTTTTCCTTGCATAATGGTGCATTAGAGTTAGGGAAGTTCGACTGTAGTCTTTTTAAGTTATTTATTTTTATTGTTCAAATGGCCCACTGTACGCCGTGGCGAATAAAAAGCATTTTCCACTTTCATTGCATATTGTATTTATTCAAAAGCGCATTTTACAACCACGTGGCGATGACGGCGACGGCGACGGCGACTAACCGTAAGACATTTTACCCCACGGGCATTCGCAATGTGAGCGCACTCGGGCGAACCGGGCAAGTCAACACAGTCAGGCTGAGGGACAGAGAGACTGTCAGACTGTCAGACTGCCAGACAAGAGGGCGAGGACGAGGAGGAGAACAAGTACGAGGACTTGCGAGTAAGTCCTGTGAAGGCGTTGCACAAACAACGACTCAGCAGCAAAAATCCCAATTAAAAATTGAAAAGCGCGCGAAAAACGACAGTTAAATAGAAGGCGAAGAAACGACTCTAAGCCAAGTTGTGGCTACCATGCTGAGTAGCGCTTGGCGACCAACTTGTGCTCATCCTCTCTTCACACCGTGCCATTAACAATTGATGAACGACAACTGCCACACGGTTGAACTTTGACAGATTGTCGAGCTCAGCTGGGAGCTTAGACACTTTCCATTTCATTTCACACACACACACACAGGCGCAGACACCCCAACACACTCACACAAACACTGACAGACATCGCGTGTGATTCCTTAGGCAGCTTCTCAAGTGCTGTTCACATCCCAAAATGGCCACTGAGGCAACTCACAAGAAATTCAACAGCAGTCAACGTCAAGATTATTTTATTATTGAAACTATGAATTCGGTGCTCGAAATTCAAATGAAAGAGATTTGGGATTGAGCTGAAAAACTAACATAATTAATGTCTTAAATGATTTTATTAAAAAGTATTCATTTACAAATCAACATAACGAACTGTAGCTATTTCTGAAAATAATAAATCTACTTGAAATTAATCACGTTTTAGAAAAAAAGCATTTTTTTTTCCAAAAACCAAATTGCGAAATTTTAAAAATGGCTCAAAATGTATAGTTTACACCTAATATTGTTGTATAACAAAAAACTAAATTTTCATAATAACTCTTAATAGGGAACAATCGAAAGCATTGAAATTGAGAACATTTTGAATTTATAAATTTAAGAACAAAAAACACACTCAAAAATGTTAGCCTCAATAAAGTAAATAATCTAGAAGTACGTTTATACGTATGTTCAGACACGTCTTTGTATTTAATCTTTAATAATCTTACTTTTTTTGTACACAATGATTCGATCTCCAAAAACAATTGAGCACTCAAAAGCCAGAGCGAATTGTTAAATCAATATAAATAAATTTTTTATATATTCGTTTGTTAAATCTTAAATTAAAATCATTAATTTTTAAATATTTTTTTGCGTATGCTTGCTTAGAATTCCAAAATGGTTCTGGCTTATCTGCTATGAGGAACATTTCGACGGGCTGACAAATTAATATTCCTTTTAAAAGATACTTTACTGAGTGAGAATTTTTTAAATGTCTTTGGCAACCAAGAATAAATAAACTAAATACATTTTACTCACCTCCAGATAAATATTCAAATATTCTTGTGATATTTGCTCCGTTTAATTGCAGCTAAGTATTTTAATCCGTTTTTGATGTCTTTGCCGTTAGCTTGAGTTAATATTTGAATTGAATGTTGGGAAAACTTCAAAGTGTTTTTTTGTGGGTTGCCATTTAAATTAATCCAAGACTAATCAAGCCAGTAATTGCTGCAGGTTATACTTTTATTGGCAGGGTTTTTTTTATACACACACAGACACACTCACACACACACAGAATACATATATGTATTTATGTATTGGGGGAGACAAGGTAAAAGCTGTTCGTTTAATTTACACCGAAGAAACCCCAGGAGAATCGTTGGAAATTGCGACCGCGCGCTCAAGACGTCAATTTCGGAATGTAAATATTTGAATTATGAGGCAAAGTAAGTTAAGGCACAACAAAAATAAGAATTCGGCCAAGACATCGTTGATGTTCTTAAGTTATATATTTGTATGTACATATTTATATACACAGGCATGGCAACCGCGTTTAACGGTGAAAGCAATGTCATTAATGCACAGTACCGTTAAGTTCTCGGCTCCTTCTCACCTATGCATACTACACTCTTCTTCTTGTTCTTCTTGTTGTTCTTGCTGTTGCTGCGTTCAATTTGCCGTCGGGTTCATCGTGAACATCAACGTCAAACGCCAGTCAAAATCAAAATCAAAATGAATAAAATGCGCGCTCATGCTCTCTCGCTCTGACCCGACGGCCAACTAATGTTATGCGAGAGAAACGGACTCAAAAAAAAAAAACATCATCATTATCATTTATCAACATCATTACGCTTCACTCTCTTTTGCGCTCTCCCTCTCCGTGTCACTCTCTCGCTTGCACCAATGAGACAGCAGCGGCCCCCTCCTGTCACTTATTCGAGGGCTGTTTATGTCTCTGGTGTGTGTGTGTGTAATATTAACGCCATCGTGCACACCAGATATGAATGCATGTGTATATGTATGTATGTTTATATTTTGTAGGCAGCTGCTGTATCTGCAGACTGTCCTTTTTCTAAGCTGTTGCCCCTACATCTCCCCACAACCCCGGGTGAATACATATTTGTACTGCAATTTGGCGGCGCACGCTCCTCTTATGATTTGCCTCTTTTTTGCGTTCTCATTTACACAAGTGAGTTTTGGGTGCCCCTCTCAATCTCACTCTCTCTATTTTTCTCTCTCGTTCCTGCGTCGACCTCTCCCGCTGCGCCATCATGGGGAGAAATGCTCTATGTTTGTTGCGCTTCAGGCATTTGAAATATGTGCACTCACATACAAACATACATATCATACATGCATATATACAAACAAAGGTATGTTTATATGCGAAAAACGATTCCAGATTCCATGCCAACTATGCGAAATATGAACTGTGCACACACTGTACATATGTGTGTATGTGTGTGTGTAAAGGACTTTCTGGGCATAGCATAAAATTGCTGTGCACCCTGGGAGATTTTATAATCAAATAATTACTGTAATTAGACTGCATGGCAATGTCAGAGATTCACAGTTCCCATGCTACATTATAAAACAAATTTACATTCCACAAGATCCGAATTGACTTTTTTAACGTTTTGAGCAATTTTAACCGAGCTTAAACATTTTCGAAAATTTTCAGATTTTTTTTAAAGTTTTCAATATGATTATTTCTTTATTTTCTCCCATTTTTTATATTCTTGGTGTTAAACCTATAAAGAGATTTTTAAAAAGCCTTTCTACTATTTAAGAAATCTAAATTAAAAAAATTAATCATTCTATTGCTATTTCTATTTTATTTCAAAATAAATCTGAAAATAAACTGTAATTAGAAGAAACTATGAAGGATTACTAAACTTTTTAGTTTGCTAACCGAAAAATTTGTTTTAAGAAAGGAATCAAAACACCTTTATTTGAATTCATGTCATTCATTTCAAGGATTGAAGAAATATGAACAAAGTCAAGTTTAGAGACATATGTATCTTAATGTTTAAATACCAAAACCATATGTATAGTACATATCTGGGATTAAAACCGAAACGAATATTGGTTTCAGTTACAGTTTCGGTTATCTTCGCATTTAGGTTTTAAGTTTTGAGACGCATAATCTTTGAATAAAGATTTTGTAACGGTTTTCGTATGTTTCGGTTTTGTAATACCGGTATGGTTTTTGAAAAATATAATTGTATTTAAATTATAATAATAATTAAAAAAGCATTCGTTCTTTTAATGTTTCAAGATCACATTTATTTCACAAATTTTACAGTTTAGTTGGGCTTATTCAGTGCTATGAATATTCGATCATGAATAATTACGGATTCAGTTACGGTTTTAAATTTTAATCGGGTTTTACCGGTTAAAGGTTACGGTTAGGGTTTTAAGCCCTGGTACATATAAAACAAAAAGGCAATGCAAACGCATTTGTGTGTAATTTTTTCATACATACAAATATATATAATTCAAAAACACACATGGATGCATACATACATACATAGAAAATTATATGCATACGCTTACATTACAACGAAATGAGCGAGCAAAAACGAGCAACGACAGGAACAACAACAACAAAAAATGCCAGCTCAGCAGGTGTGAGTGGAAGGGAAGGCGCAGTAAAAGCTCAACGCGTAAGTAAATAAAACCTCGCTGCTCTCTATGCTCTTTGTCAACAGCTACTAAAACAGCAAAGACAACTTCATGATGAGCATTGGCAATGTGGGCGTGTTGCTGCTGCAGGGTGAGGCAGAGGGGCAGCGCATGCGTCTCTCGCTTTCTCTGTCGCTGTCGCTGTGAGTGAGAGTGAGGGTGTAACTGTCAGTGTAAGTGTGACTGTAGCCGATAGTAGCACCCATTTTGTATTTAAACGGTGGGTGTGTCTTCGCTCACGCACACATACAATACAAATACCTACATACATCATATCCATGGAGAAGTGAGCACACATTGAACTGGTCCGAAACCACTTGATTAGCTCGATTTTTTTACTGTTACTGTATGATTTCCCTCACCATATGCTGCTATCTCACTCCTTTACATGCATTAAGTAGAAATATGAAATTCAACAGGCAATGAAAATTCACCCACATAAGAATTGTACTCACTGTCAATATCTCTATCTTATATCGTTCCAATCTTAGCCGGCATTTGTGCACTTTAAGGACTTTAAGATGAAACTCGGACTTTTTCTCTGAAATTTAAACTTGGGCAAAATGAATTACTGATTTATTTTCTAAAAATTACGCTTTTGAATATTTTTATATGCATTTTTACAAAGTTTTATAAATCAACAAAATTGTTACCATTTAAAAAAATATTCTTTTTTGCTACCTTTCTATTTTATTTGGTTAAAATTCATAAATGCTTCAAATTTAAGATAGAATAGAAAAGAAAAAAACCGTTGTAGTGATGAATATAAGTCGAATGCTTAATACAATTCAAATTTTAGTGTCGCCAATTATTTTATTTTGGCAATTTTGTTCGGCACCACTGCACCAATTCAATACATCATGAACTCTGCCACTTGTGTGTGCAGCATTTCGGAAAATGCACAATTTCAAGTACTTCGTCAAGTATTTCCACCACTGTGCAGCATTCGTGTGGATGAGTTTTAAAATAAGGCTACATCTGACCTAAATAACTGCTACAAAAGCGTGTTGAATAATTTTCATAACTTGCATTTTCAATGATTTCAACATAAGCGACTTTGTTTGATTCAAAACTCATTTATAAATAAATGAAAAGCCCGCTTACAATTTAAATACTTCACTCCTAATTGTTTCGTTATGCAGCACTGACATAGGTTGCCACATCATCGAAAAAAGGAAATACAAACTTGTTTTTAGAAATGCAGCACAGCTGTAAAACTGCTGATGATTTCATCGGTTATAAAAAACTTATTTAAATATATTTAGATAATTTAGGCGCATGTGATAATTAGTGTTATTTACAGTTTTTGTCTTGTAACTTGCAAGTCTTATTGGAAGCCTTGCAAATAACATATGGAAAGTAATGGTATTTTTTAGTGCTAAATTGATATACTTGTCTATTTTTGCATTTACATGGGGACACACTGTAAACTAAAGACACGTAAAGTTTTCTTTTTACAATTTTTAAAACATCAAAATATACATAAATAATTCAACACAAAAAGATCATGGACGCTGGGACATGGTACAATTCGCTGCCCCGCTTCACCCGCTACTGGCTAACGGCCACCGTGGGACTCAGTCTGCTCTGCCGGTTCGGAATTCTGCCCATGGAATACATGTTTCTGTCCCGGGAACTTGTGCTCACCCGCCTGCAACTTTGGCGCTGCATCACATCGTTGTTTGTGTTCCCGCTGAGCGGTGCGACCGGCTTTCACTTCCTGATCAACTGCTACTTCATCACACAGTATAGCGCACGCCTGGAGAAGGATCAGTATGCGCGGAGTCCATCGGATTACATGTATCTGCTGATTATCACCGCTGTCCTCGCGAATCTCGGTGGCATGGTATTCAATGTCTACTTCCTGATGGACATGCTGGTCGTGGCCATCACCTACATCTGGTGTCAGCTCAACAAAGAGGTCATTGTCAACTTCTGGTTCGGCAGTCGCTTTAAGGCCATGTATTTACCTTGGGTCCTTGCCGGCATCGAGCTCATTTTCCACGGTTCTCTCGCCTCCCTGGTGGGCATTTTCAATGGACATGTTTACTACTTCTTGAAATTCCAATATCCACAGGAGCTCGGTGGCAATGCCTTTCTGGAGACACCTCAATTTCTGTAAGCATGACGTTGTTAATATAATGATGATTATGATTTAATTGAATTATTCATGTTGCAGGAAACGCTTTGCGCCCGATATCTCCGGCGGCATCAGCGGCTTTGGTGTGCCGCCCGAGAGCAGAGCACCGCCACCACGTCAAGCTGCCAACTCGCCCTGGGGACATGGCACCGCCTTGGGTCGCAATTAAAACTACAAACAAAAAATACAAATTACATCCTACACATAGTTTATATAAATGCATACATCTTATTAAACCTATTGGTTACTCTGTAAATGTACTGAATTTCCAAAACAAGACACGATCAACTTTTTGTGAAACTCATCTTAACTCCGAATTCTGTACCTCGGTTCGTTATTAAATACATCGTTAAGTGGCGTGATTTTATGGATATATATATATATGTATACAAGGATTAAAGATTTGTGAGATCATCTCTTCTTTATCAAATGGGCTGTACAAAATTTATAAGAAAAGACACAAGATTAGACGGGTAAATACTCTACCTTATTGATGGTTACAGGGTCGAAAATTGAAAACTTGCTGTTGGTTTTTACATTTACATTTATATTTATTTCAATTAAAATTTCTATGATAAAAATTATACAGCTGCACGCATTGTTTAACAATATTTGTATTATTCAATTTTTTTACTCTGGGTGGTTTTCGATTCGACTGCGTGTTGTTCTAATAAAAAAGTCGCAACATTTCGTTTTAATGATTTGGCTTTTACAAAATCGGCGCATAAAATTCCTAAGTAGTAGTCATTAAATATGTACTATATATAGCAAGTGTAGGATATTTTCCTCTACTTCAACTTTATGTCCTTTGCGATTTATTCCCAATTATTCTTTACATGTTACATATACATGAATTATAAGATTTTTAGCAATGTTTTTTTGTTTAAACTTAGATATTTACAATTTTACCTTTTTTTTTGCTTTAATTAATAGTAGCCATATTTATGGTGCGGGGAGAGGATAACTAATTACTATAATCTCATTGAAAACATTTTATTCTTATTTCTTATGATTTGCTTGCTGTTCTGTTCTGTTCTCTTCTTTCTTTTTTTTTTGTTATTAACTTAAAATGCTTAACTAAATAAAAGAGAAATGCTATTTACAATGTATACAAATATTAAGGTTTTCGATCGATGGTGGCAGCTTGGAGAAATTAATTAAAATTTTTGTTGGCTCCAAAAATTTAAAAAAACACAAGGTCTGCAATTTATGAATTACAACTAGATGAATTAGAACTTGATTCTCATGGGGAGTGGGGGGATTCTTGTAGATATTTGAATATACATATAAATATAATGATAATGTTGCACTTTGCTTAAAGAACTCGAAACTAATCTAATAACTAATGCTAAAATTAAACCGGGCTGTGTGTGTGTGTGTGTGTCGCATATGTTTGTTTTGTGCGTTCTCTTCTCCGTCTCTCTCTCTAGTAACGAATGACAAAAATGACAAATTCAAATTCGTGGCTAAATAACAGGATTCTAATGAAAATCACCATCAATTGCACTGCCTACGGCAACGTTGTTGTTGTTGCTGTTATTCTTGTTGCTGCTGCTGCTGTTGTTGTTGTTGTCGGCGTAACAACTTCCACTTTTGTTGCCTGCTCGAGTTTCTTCAGCTCAGGCTTGCTGCTGCTGATTGTTGGGGTGCTGATGCTGCTGCCGCTGCTGCTGCAGGTCTTTATCTCCGGCGATATGTTGCTGGTGCTCTCGATTTCTATGGGCTGCTCTAGTTCCATGTCCACATACTCAATTGCACTGCCGTCTTCCTCCTGCAGTTCAATTACTGTAATAAAGACATGGTCAGGAAATAATAAGCAGTCAAATTAAAGATATATAAAGCACTAGCGGGCCCCACACCCTTCTCGCTTTGCTCGTCAGCCCCAGCTCTCTTCGCTTGCAAAATTGAAAAGGTCTTTATTTGTCCGGTTTAACAAATTTATATAATGTAACATTTTTTGTAAAAAAAAGTAAGGTTTTTGTTTTTCCCCTGTAATTGGACTTTGGATAAAAGTCAGATTTAGCTATTTAGCGGGAAAAATCCAAATTCGGCGGGATTTGAGGAAAAAGACAAAATTTAGCAAGAAGAGTTAATCTGTAAGTTTTGTTAGAGTATCTAAAACAACAGAGTTTTTGATTCTAAAGATTAATTAGCATCCGATTGTTCCTATGACAGCTATATGATATAGTTATCCGACTTTGACCAAATTTGGTCAGAATGTAAGAGAGTGTCCAAAACATAAAATCTGTGAGTTTGGTTGAGATATCTCAAGAAACAAAAAAGTTTTTCATACTAAGCAATTCCTTGACCTTTGCAAAACATCTTAATGCACGATGAAATTATGTCATCTATGTTGTGTAAAAATTTCAGCTTTCTATCTTTAACCGTTTGGGCTACGCGTTGATGTGTCAGTCAGTGAGTCAGCGAGTCCGTCAGGACAAAGAGTTTTATATATATAGATGACTACTAACTGCGATTGTTGAGCTGTGTGTTGGTTGCCACCACCTCCTCCTCCCTCACATCCTCCACAATGACATCTTCTAGACTCTTCTTGCTGTTGGATGCATTCGTGAGTTTCGTCGTTGTTGATTCTGTTGTTGTCGTTGTGGTTGTACTTGTGTTTGTGGTCGGGGCAACAGCTGCCTTGGAAGCCTGATCCAATTCCATTTCCCAGTCGGTGGTATTGAGAACCACCATTGGCGCTGTCTTGGCAGCAGGCGTCTTCGAATCTGTTGCTCCATTATCGGCCACAATGATGGGCATATTGATGATATCAATGGGCGTGTCCTCCGTAATAAGCTGATTGGACTTGCTTGCCTTGCTCATGATGGACGTTGTGGCGACCACGGTCTGAGAATTGCTGGCCGCATTCGCTGACGAAGATGGACCAATGACGAGCACATTGGGCTTGGCCGTCAGCAGCTCGGCGCCGGACTTGGGCTTGCTGGTGGCCAACGTAACCGCTCGCATTCCGCTCGTGGGCAGAAAGACCAAGTTATTCTTGCCCACACCCGCTGGACCCAAGGTCAGAGTGGTGGGCTTGACCTTTGTACCGCTGCCTGCAAGGCTGGACACAACGCTAACGCCGCTTGTCCCGCTCCCACTCGCTGCACTCGAAATTACCTGTGAGGGCGTCAGCAATTGCATCTTCTGTATCGTAATCCTCTGTTGCGTTGGCTGAGGCGACGTGGGCGTTCCACTGCCAGTGGGCGAAAGGGCAGAGATGGCTGTGCTGCCGCTGGAGCCGGCGACATTTGCGGTGTTCAGCTTGTGAATAATGCTGCCGGCGTGCAGCTTGGCGGGCTGAAGGAATACCTTTCCATTGGGCGAGCAGATCTTGATATTACGCAATGCGCTGCTGGGCACATGCTTGATGGCGCTGGCGCTAGTCAGTTTAATGTTGCCCAGAATTTGTGGCGTCGCGGGTGAACCACTACTACCACCTGTTGCTCCTGCTCCTCCTACTGCTCCCGCTGCCGTTGTGGTCGCTGATGCCTTGCGGAACACAGGCACAACTGGCGTCACGCCGGAATTGCTGAGCGGCGTAATCAGCGTGTTGTTCAAACTGCTCGCTGGTATGTTCTTGATTATATTTACAGCTGAGGCGCTGCTCAGCGGCGTCGTTGCTATATTCTGGCTGGGCACACGCTCCTCCACAATGTATTTCTGGACAGCTGCCGTTGCGGGCGCCTTGCTGCTGCTGCTGCTGAGATTGCTAACTGAAGTGAGCTGCGTCGGCTGCTGCTGATCGTAGGACAGCAGACGCAGCGCCGTGTTCGTCATGGCGGGCAGCTGCTGTTTGTCCAGCAGATTGATCTTCTTGGGCGTCAGCTTGGTGCCCGGCGGCAATATGGAGCTGCTGGTTGTGCGCACTTTCGGTGGCGCCGCAATCTGTTGCACGCTTATGATTTGCGGTGCCAGCGGTAAATTGGCTGTGGACACATTAGCAGCAGAAGTTGCTGCTGTCGTCGCAGTTGCTGCTGCTGCTGTTGATGTTGCTGTTGCCGCTGTCAGTTGTCGTTCTTCTACAATGTACTTCTTAACCGGCGTGCTTAGCTGTTGTTGTTGCTGTTGTGGCTGCGCTGTTGGCGACATCTTCTCCTTGAACACAACGGGCGAGCTTACAATGGAGCGCGCTGTTGCCGCTGTCGGAGATGACAGCTCCTGGGCGGCATAAACAGCCCGTGTTGCTGGCAGCGTCTTTAGCTTGGTGGCAGCCACCGATTTGAGCGCCTCGTCGAGTATATATTCCACATGAGGTTGCACCAAGTGATTGGAATTTGGATGCGTCGTCGACTCCGACAATAATACTTTATGTTGTAGTTGTTGTTGCTGCTGCTGTTGTTGTAGTTGTTGCTGTTGTTGTTGTTGCAGTTGCTGCTGCTGTTGTTTCTGTTGCAGCTGCTGTTGAAGTTGTTTCTGTGCCCGCCTTCGTCCGCTTTTGGCCGGCTTTGTATTAACCCCACTGCCGGCAACTCCGCTGTGATTGGCCAACGCATTTCCAGCTCCCTTTTTGCTGGCCAATCTTTGCTTGTGCTTCTGCTGCTGTTGATAGAAGTAACGCTGTTGCAGAGTGCGCGCTGTGGGGCGCTGCTCCAACGGCATGGCTTGACCATCCTCATCCCTGCCAGCGCCCAACTGTGCAGACGATTGTTGTCCCTGTCCCAGTTGTTTGTCGTGCTGTGTATTCCGCTTCTTGTTGGGCTTGGCGTCGCCAGCTTCGTTCTCCTTTCGCTTGAGTGTTGCTTTCTTAATTTCGTTGGGCAAATCTGGCACCTTAAACTGTAGAGAGCAACAAAAAAATTTTAAATTAGTAAGAAAACCAAACTTTCCTTTCGGGTTTAGTTTTTGTTTACATTTTGGAGCGCCTCCTGTCGGCTTTTTTGCGAAACATAAAACAGTACGCCACCTAGAGTAGCAACGAAAAAAACGACTGAACTACAACATTACCTAAGTCCGGCTCCGGTTCCGGAGCGCCATTTAAATGTGAATTTTTCTTAATTGTACTCTTATAAATTAGATATTAAATAAAGGAGATAATTTTAATGAGTGTTGGGTGCTCGTCTCCCTTCAGAGGGTAAAGTTGATATTGGGAATTCTAAATCAAAATTCTAAACTAAACATAAGTTTTCAAAATTCTGAATTAAAAATTAAAAGGACATTCCAAAAAAGGAACTTTATTTTTATTTCCTAATATGACTATCGTCCCTTTTGTGGTTAGATAGATGGTTGCCACACGATTCCTGGGAGCGAAGACTGCCACATCGTTCATCTCATTTTTCATAAACGAGTCAAATATGCAATTGTGGCCAGATGGCTGCCACTTTTTTTTTGCCAAGCTTAGCCAAGGTTGCCACACAGTTGCAGTATTTGTCTCTAGTGCAGTTTATTAGAGGTTTGTGTGTATGTTGGTTGACCCCGATGTCTCAATGTTTGCTGAACACATACAATTTTGTTTTAAACGGTTTTTAAATCTGTAAATCTCATCTGTAAAAGAGATTGTTTTCAATATATTTTTCATAATATTTTGAAATTTTTTCTTTCCAATATTTTAGAGGCTCGTAATTATCAGGATTACTTTTTTTTGTTGTGGCCTTCCAAACACCGATGGTTCCGATGTTTTGCAGGCATCGATGACATCGATGTTTCACTCGATGTTTCTCCACCTCTATAGCATTCAGTTTAATCAAATTTAAAATTGCAAAATGTATTAAAACTGCATCTAAACAGCAGTTGCCCACCATCAATAATATCAAAATAAAAGTCTCGACATTAATTAACTGAAATCAAAGTTAGTCCACTACCAATGCCACTGACACTGACACTGACAAACAAATATATTCCAATTGGATTTTTGACTACCCAATAGGGACATTCACACACACACATTTCTATATGCATCTATACATTAGCAGATCTTTGGAGCATTAAACAGCGAGCCTGTAATGTGTCCTGGTTGCTTTGGCACTAAAGCGATTCCTCGCCAGCCACACACAAAACGAGAGTAAACGATCCAGGCGCAGACTGTACTTTTGCTATACATGCGCGCACACATGTACGCAGCAGCGACAACGACAACAACAATACATATGTACATATGCATGCATATAGCCAGGTCAGGGCATGTTATATAATCCTAGAGCATCACTCACCGGCTCATCCATGACCACATGCGGTTCCTGAACTTTGGGCATGCCATGATGCTTGAGCATCAAATAATTGGCCTGCTCCCGAAGGGCATCGCTTAGATTGGCGCCAGTTTCGACCGGTGCGGCGAGTTTTGCATTTTCCGCATAAGCTTTCGCCGCCAGATCGTTGGCCACAATGCTGAGTGCCGTTTGGGGACTGATGCGTGGCAGCAGCGGATACGGGCGACGACCTTCACGTGACCATTCCTGCCATGTGTTCGGACCGCAGACACTGTAAAAATGTTAAATACATTACATTTACAAATACACACGCACACATCACAATTCAATCACAATCTCAGTCTCACAATCACACTTACTTTTCGGCAATTGTGCATAATTGCTCATCATTGGCAGCACGTCGCACCTCGGCACAGTGACGCTCCTGGGTAATGTGAAACAGTTGGCGTAATTCTTCTAGCAGCTTTGCCTTTGGTTCGCTGAGCGAGCCTTGGGCGCGAAAAACGCTAATTATGTGCGAATACGATTCAAGCTCTGCGCAAACGATACAAAAACAAATGAACACCAATTAGAGTTGGACAGAGCAGCAGAGTTATTATTGTTTTCTTTGCGCGGATTCTCAGTGCCAGCTCCTGGCTGCGACGGCGGCAGCAGCAGCGTTTCACCTACCAAGTCGACGCAGCATGCCTCGACACTCGTCGCGGGACATTTCCAGCGTTTGTGGCCACATCCTTCGCGTTGTCTTAAACGCACTACGTTTAAGGCTCTTCAATCCCTTCAGTTGCGACGTAATTAAGTAGTTTTCTTCAAAGGTTTTCGCGAATCTCGTTGTAACTAAAACAAACCAAAACTCAGCGTTTGCTGCTGTGAATGAATGTCTTCTCGCTCGCTCGCTTTGCTTTTACCTAAGGAAGTTGCCTGACGGTAAAGAAAAATCATGTGGCAACCTTGGCTATCATTTCCATACCAGGTCCCACGAATAACTCAATTTCCAGATGTAACTCAATTTATAAAATTTAGTTAAATTTGGAACTTGCTTAATTTTAAAGCAAGAATTTCGAAAATAGCACTTGAATTTTTGTTGAATTTTATTGAGTTTGTAATATTTTTTTTTGTAGAATTTCTTACTAAACATCCCCACAAGAAAGGTGACGTGCTCCAAACCAATTTTAAAATGGACTTCATTATTTTAGAAAAATTATTATTTTCTTGTTTTTTTGAATTTGTAAATACAAAATTTTCATTAATTTTTTAAAATTAATTAATGACATGGAACCAATTTGTATCGATGTGCTGCTTCAGTGTCTTTCAGTGCTGCAAAACCATCGATCGCACTATCGATATTTTCCATAGAATCGTATTTTCTTATTGGCCTTATTGATTATCGATACTATTATTCGCGAAATTATGTGACCTAAATAATTTTTTGCAAAGTGTATTTTTAATTGCAAGTATTAATTTATTGACAATCGCTATTAGAATAGTCATATTAAGAGGTGTTGTTACTGCTTTCGTTTTTTTATTGGACAGGTTGAGATTTTGTCATTTTCGCAGTAGACGAAAATGCACAAGCTCCTATCGATATGTTAGCTTTCTCCGGCTTAGAGTTGCCGGCTTTCTATTTTTATATTTTTTAATAAAATAAAAAAAATTAACTATTTTTTGTTTTAACGTATTTGTATGTATGTACAAAACTTGTTTGTTTTTTTATAAGGTGCTGCATACATACGTATTACGTATGTACATGGTGTAAATGTAAATAATGGTATCTTTTCATTTTCAATAATAAATTTAAGTGATATTTAAGCATTTTGTAGGGAAGCATTTTATTAAAAACAAGTTGTTGACCCGGAAAATGATAAATCATTCAAAACTTAATTCCACTGGACGGTTTATCTTACTTTAAAAGACTAGAGTCGATCTATGCATTAAAGATCCGAGCGTCGTAATGAATCGATCGTATCATTTGCCTGCACAATAAATAAAAATGTAAATCAATCATTTAATTCATTTAATTGTGGAATAATGTGTGATTTAGAACTCACCGACTTGGCCCAAAACGATGGCATCAGGAAACTAATCCGATCCGAAATACTCATCTTGGAAACGGGTGAAATTCCATGCAAATGCAGATGATGCTGTGATATAAACGGAGGAATGTGGAAACCGATTATTGCATCTGATGCATCAACGCCCTTTGATTCTAGAAACTTGACCATTCCATCCTGCATTCGACTTACTGCAAAAACATTTAAGCGTGTGAATTAAATATGAAATCAACGTCGCAGTTGTATAAGAAATATGCAAATGAAGCAACAATAACTTACCTAAGTCTACGTGGGATTTATTGAGCGCATTTAAGCTGTCGTAGTGTTGCTTGGGAATCGCCAAATAATGATAGGTGGATACTGGTCTTTTGTCCATAAATATAACATATTCATCATTTTCAAATTCTAGTTTTGGCGGTGTCCTGCTGCCGTTGGCAATTGCACAAAACAAACATTCGGATGGCGAGTGTGTGTTGAGCGACTTTCGGGATTCGATCAAATACTTTACGAATAATATGCAAAGCAAAAAAACGAATACAGAGAATAAAAAACACTTTTTCTTTTTCAAAAGATTCCCAAAGCTCGCGTTCCATTTATTGTTCATTATAAAATAAAATAAACATAAACAAGAAATAGTTTTTTTTTTTGGTATCGGAATCGTTCGACTGAACTAGAGTTGTTCATCTTAGTTCAGTTTAGTGATGTTCAAAAACATCGATGCATCGATGTTTTCAGTTATATGTTAAGCGATGCATTATGCTTTGCAAAACATCGGAGCCGCACTTTCAATACGCTATTTTTACTGCTCTGCCAATGAGTTTATAGTGATTTGAGCAGTCTTTGCAATACCTAAGTGAATAAATTTATCACTGCGGACGGCAGTCCTTGCTAGTGACGAAAGCAGCACGAAGGGTGCGAAGGCGACTAGCATATATACACAGGAAGAAAGGAATATTGCTATGACTGACCGATCAGATTGAGTTATAAACCGATCGAAAGGTATCAACTTAACTTACAAATGTGCATACTAAGACTTTTGAAAACTCACCTGGCTCGTGAGATAAACAGGTGTTAGTGGGAGGGGAAATATTTAAATTATTGGAGCAAATGGGGCCGTTGGAGCCTAGTGTCTTTGTACTAAGTCTATAGCATCCAAACGATAGAAGCTACATATGTGATCTATATATCGTTGAAAAGGTATTTCGAAGGGCTTTTATTTTGAAAACATCGATGTTTTCACTCAAATTTACATCACTAGTTGAATTGAAGGATTTAGTTCAGTAAGTAGTTCACTGGTTTGGTTCGTTCTAGTGTTGTACATTTTAGTGGATGTTTTCAAAACGAAAAATCTATGTTGGTAGATACATCGAGCCTATATCCGTCAGTTAAAATATGCGTTCATAGTGAAGATAATGTCAGGATCAAGCTTATTATAGGAACATCACGACTTGAGAAGATAAGATAAACAGCCAAGAAAGTACCAGCAATCAAGAGGATTGCGTACAGCTTTTAAAATTTAAATGATTACAAAAGCGCTTACAACGAATGGCAACTGTAATAGATGGCCGAGCAAATTGAAAATTCTTAAATAAATCACAATAAATAATAATAAAACTTATATTAATAATAGTAGTTAATAATTATTAAAAATAAATAATCTCATATAATTAAGACATTATTTTCGTATAAAGCCTGCTACGAGATTATCTCGCTTCTTTTCCGCCGCTGACGTGGTATCCCAATTAACCAGTCCGTGCTCTCCGAAGATCATGGCTTTATCGGGTCTATCTGGTAGCATTTCAAAGTCTAGAATGGCATCCTCAATCTGTTCACCACAGTCCAAAATAAAATTATGTAGCATACAGGTGGCGGAGACGACAATTGAGCCTAGTTCGAGTGTGGACACATCAAGCGATTCCAGGCGCCTAAAACGTGACATTAAGGCAGCAAACGCGCGCTCCGCAGGCGCATTCCACAAATGTATGGCTCGATTGTAGCGCACATGACAGGGTGTCAATTCACCGCCCTTGTCCGTGTAGGGAGTCATCAGATTGATCAGCAGGGGATACATCATTTCACCCACCAAATGCTTGTGCGGCGGCATTAGTGGATCCTCCGTGTCAATTAGTCGCTCGAAGAGTTCGCTTTTTAACAATATGCACAGCACATCGGGCACATCGATGTGGACGTCCAGAAATCGACTACGTTCATCACAGACAGCTTGGAGAGCCAGTGTGGAATATTGCCGATGGCCAGCTTCCTCGCGTACGGGCAGCTTTAGTGGAATTCGGCACTCATCGATGACGCCAACGACGCCGGGAAGTTTATTGATGCCGCGACCACTGCACGGATTATCTGATGGCCATTTGACATAGCGTGGCATGAGAGCAGCAAATGCGGCTGTTACCCATTTAAATATTTCGTGGCCAGAACTCTTCGATATGGCAAAACTGTCGCCCACTTCGCGAAATGACTTTCTATAAGTATGCACATATATCGTTTACAGGTTTCGGTGTCAAACTTAATTTGTGAATATTCATACTTGCCGCTAAGAAGTGTTAGAGTATACAGGAGTTTCTCTGGCAGCGAGACTTGTGCAATTGGCTGATGATGTTCGGCTCCTGCTATGGCCTTCCCAACGACCTTAAGAAGTGTCTGAAATGAATACATCAATTATTTCGTATTTTCATATTGAATTTACACAAGTTTACCTCAAAGCTGCTGCGCTCCATTCGGAACTGTTCCTTGAATTGATCATCCTGATATCGCGGCAACGAATAGTAGTCGTCTTCTTCAGTCTTAGTTTTTGTTGTAATCACATTCAATGCACTCTCTGCGGTGGCTAGCTGAACCGCCTCGGCAAGTTGAGGACCTAGGCCCTCGTCTAAAAAAAAATTTAACATAAATGCTTTGTGAGCACGAGCGTTCATTTCTTTTAAATACACAAAAACGTTGCACCACCAAAAAAAACGTAAACAAACTAAATATAATAAAAATAGAGGTGGGAGAAACATTGAGCTTGCAAAACAATCGGAACCATTGGTTTTGGAGGCCACTATCAAATGTTTTTATATACAACAAAAATAAGCAATCCTGATTATTACGATCCTAAAAAATAAAAAACCTCTAACAGAAAAAACTCGATTCCAATTAAGATTTTATTTAATGTTAAAAAAAACAGCTCAGTAATGTTATCAATTGATTTTGGCAATATTTTGGTGCTAGTTCACAGCACTTGTTTTTTTAAATTCAGCAGCTACTCATCAGTTACTTATTAAGTCTAGAATTATGTCGACTTTAAACAAATTAGCAAGTCAAATATTTAAGTTTGCGCAAAACTGAAAAAGAAATAACAGCAGTTTCTCCAGTAAAATTTTACGTGCTCGCTGTTGATAACAGGTCTGTAAAATGTTAATCTATCGATGATGGAACATATGTTCGAGTACGAATGAACTGGTGTATATGAACGACATCAGGAACTTTGTTCGTTCCAAATTAAAAAGTTAAAAAGTTTTTTAGAGGCCAAGGCCCGTCCGTTTGCCAATATAAATTATTAAAATTGCGCATCCGTTTCACCATCAGCTGCGGACAAAGGCCATTGCAACGGCATTTGCACCAGCAGCTGTAATAAACACACACATAAAGCATAGAAAACAGAAACACCATCAAGAAAACTAGCAACAAGAAGAAGAACAACAACAACAACACCTGCTGCAAAATGGAGGCGGAGGGTCTGACAAATGAACAAACGGACAAAGTGCTGCAATTTCAGGATTTGACGGGTATTGAGGACATGAACATTTGTCGCGATGTACTCATTCGCCATCAATGGGATCTCGAGGTGAATTCTAATTGAAATTCGCATTTGAACACATCACTTGACCTTAACCCATTTTGGCAACATTTGCACCTTGCAGGTGGCCTTCCAGGAGCAGATGAACATACGCGAGGGTCGCCCAACTATGCTCACAGCTTCGTCAGATGTGCGCGCTCCGAACGTTATCAATGACCATTTCCTGCAACAGATCTTCTCGGCGAATATGCCAGGCAGCCGGACGGTTAGCCGGGTGCCCAGCATTGGTCCGATGCCGCGAAGCTTTACGGGCATAGTCGGCTATGTGATCAACTTTGTGTTCCAATACTTTTACTCGACGCTGTCGGGTATCGTTCGTGCATTAATCAACTTTGGCGGTGGCAATGAGCCGCGCATTGTTACGGATCCCTTGGCCGATGTGATGAAGTTCATTCGGGAGTACCATGAGCGTTATCCTGAGCACCCGGTATTTTATCAGGGCACTTATGCTCAAGCAGTGAATGATGCCAAGCAGGAGCTGCGTTTTTTGCTCGTCTATCTGCATCAGGATCCCAGCCATAATCCAGATGTGGAGTCATTTTGCCGTGACACGTTATCCTCACGTTCGGTTATCGATTATATTAACACGCATACGCTGCTCTGGGGCTGTGATGTGTCCACACCAGAAGGTTATCGAGTCATGCAATCCCTTGCTGTGAGAGGCTACCCAGTTATGGTAGTGATTATGCTCCGAGCCAATCGAATGGTAATTGTTGGCCGCTTGGAAGGCGATTGCACATCTGAGGAACTGCTCCGTCGTCTACAATCAGTGATATCTTTTAACGAGGTGTGGCTAAGTCAGGCACGCACTGACCGCCTGCAGCGGAGCTTTACACAGACGCTGCGTCGCCAACAGGATGAGGCTTACGAGCAGAGTCTACTGGCGGACGAGGAGAAGGAGCGTCAGCGTGAAAGAGAACGTGATGCCGCACGTCAGGTGCTTGAGGCTGAGGAGCGGGCTCGTCGCGATGTCGAGCTGCGTAAGGAGGAGATTGCCAGACAAAAAATTGAGCTGGCCAATCTAGTGCCGTCGGAACCGCCAGCCGATGCAGATGACGCGATCGCCGTTGTATTTAAACTGCCTAACGGTGTTCGTCTGGAACGTCGATTCCAGCAGGCAAATTCCATTTTGGTAAATGGCAATCTCACACTGCTATCAAACAATTTCCAATTATTATTTTCAATTCTTTTTCCAGGATGTATACCATTTCCTTTTCTGTCATCCTGAATCGCCAGATGAATTTGAGATAACAACGAATTTCCCCAAGCGCGTACTCTATTCCAAGGCGACTGTTGATGCCGCTGAGGGCGCTGCAAATGAAATTGTCAACAAAACACTTAAAGGATGTGGGCCTGAAGAATCGGGAGGTGCTTTTTGTCCATGATCTGGAAGCGTAACCAAGCATTACCACCAAAAACCGAAGAAAAACACATTTAAAACATAACTAAAATCATTGTGTTAACAACAGAAACGCATTACCAAAAAAACTTGAGCCAAGTTTTAAGTAGTCGTAGTCCTCAAGTTCAATTTGGAGGACAAACACAATAGAAATATTCCTAATTTAATCATGAATATATAAACATAATTGTTTAACAATATTTAGGTTGACTTTCGTCTAACGGCCCTTTAAGCATTAATCCATACATTTGTCTTTCCGTCTCTCTCTTTCCAAAAGTAATTTCAGTTTTTAATTCATTTCTTAAAATTAATGTTGCTTTAGCTGTACTTACACGTTTGAATAATTTTTAAATAGAAACGAAGACAGTTGTAATAACAAAATACATAATTGTTTAAATTGATTAAACAACTCTTGCGAATGGAAATTAAATGTTTTAAATTTAAAATTTCAGAAATTGTCGATACATTTTCGCCATGTGTATCGATAAGTTGACGTGTACGAACATTGAGTGATTCATCTTAGTTCAAGCAAAAACTATCGGAACGATTCGATAACTTTATAGTACGAGTCATAAAAAAAGCCACACACTCAAAAAATAGGCGAGTTAGTGCGAAATAAAATAAAATTGTACACTGGACACGCACGACGGGAGTTATAGTGATTTCGAGGAAGATTACGACTGGCATCAAGCAGACGAACGTGTACGTCTCTTGCCAAAAGTTGGCCGAGAATCAACGAATTTTGGCTTGCGGCCGAAGTTAAGGCAGCTGACGTCTCAGCTGTTCCACATCGAGGAGGTGCAGCAATTAAAGCGTGGACTAGCCAAATACAACTACCAGAAGCTACGAGCCAACGAGGTGCAGCAAAAGCTGAACAACTTGAACAAGCATCAAATAAAATACTCAAAAACAATGTCGGCACCATCAACATCTTCCGTTGGCGATGCGGCTGCAGCGCTGTCGGGCAATTTGCAGTTGCCCCCACTGCGCACTCTGGATGACTTTGTGCTCGGATCGGCGCGCTTCCAGTTGCCCAATCTGAAGGACTTTGATAAGTGGGGCAATCGTGTGGTCAAAAATTTGCTGTACTATCAAACCAATTATTTTCTCGTCTTTCTGGCCATTTATGTGGTCATGATCATTTTTAATCCGACGAAAATCTTAAGTGGCTTGCTCGTCCAAGCCCTGATTATTGCCATCATTTGGCAGTTCTTTAGCTCCAAGTCCAAGACGAATTTTATTGCCAGCCGTTTAACTGGTGGCAATCAAATTCTGGCCGCTCAAAATGCCCAACAGAAATGGTACATATTGGCGGGAGCTTTGTTGGCCGGCTATTTGTTTTTGCACCTGATTAGTGCTGTGCTGTTGACGGCTTTCACTCTGCTTTTGCCCATCTCGGTGACCTTCATTCACGCCTCTTTGCGATTACGGAACATCAAGAACAAGTTGGCCAACACCATTGAAAGCTTTGGACCATCTACGCCCATGGGAGCACTGCTGGATGCATTGAATGTGCGCGCCGATGGAGTCATTAATTAAAACAGAGTCGGATCTGATCTGATGTTACTCCCCGTTGTTGGCCATGTTTGACAACCTCTTCATTTAATAGTTATGCATGCTGATGCTTAAAATCACTGTGTTGTGTATAATTTGATCTTTTTCCTTTAAATTAAATATTTAAAAATGATTTTATTACCAATGTATTTTGCTATAATTACGTTTAATTATATGTAAATGTCAATAAAAGTCCCTTCAAGTAAAACGTTTAACGCATGATTACTGTGCTTACTTTCTCTCAATAAAGTTTGTATGCACAAATTTCTTTAACCCATTGAATATTAAGAATTTTTATAAGTCTATTTTTAAAAATTTTTCCTGATCAAAAAAATTCTTCAAACAATTCTGAGTAGACTTTTACAAAAACTCACAGTGTATAGAAGATTAGTTTAAGCAACCTGCATCAAAACTTGTTTGTTGTACAAAACATTGACTAATTAAGGGTGCAGGCAAACTTTATTGAGTGACTGTATGTGCTAATATGAGAAGTGGTCCAATGACTCATGAGCATTCGATTTGTCATTCCTCCTGGGAATTGCGTCACATCAAAAAGAAAACTTGTAAACTACGACTCCAATTTGCCACTTATAATCTCTTTCATGCATTCTCGTAATCGTATTGTTGCATTGCAATTGCCTGCAGACTGTTGTTGGCTGGATAACCAGGAATTCGGCACCTTCTGTTGGCTAGGACACGCTGCCAATTCCTCCAAGTAGCTGGCCGGACAATAAGTGTCATCATGTTGCTTTACAAAATTATGCAGCACCACGGCAGCTCTAATAATTTTGACAGCATTGTTTGGACTCTGACGTAGTGGCTGCGATAGGAGACGCCAGCGAGAGGTTAGCACGTTAAAGGCCTTATCAATACTGCCAGTCAAGGCACGAGATAAATGACGATTTAAATGAAACTGATCAAAACCCAGATATCTGGTTGTATAGGGCGTTATGATGTGCTCTCGCATGGGAAACGAAGAATCTGCTATGAAGGCATAGATCAAGTTCTCCTTGCGTTCCCTTCTACTTGGTAAAGGCTCTGGCGGCAAAATGTTGCCCAGTTCTTGACCAGAGAGCAACTGAGAGCCAAAATCATAATGCCAATGGAGCTGGTTGTTAACGGCATCCGTTACTGTGGCAATGTCAATGCAGGTAAAGTCAAGATTTGTATCACAGCTGGCCAGCAGTACAATATCACTCTCTCCCTTATAGTCCACGTCCAGTAGCTTGGCATCCACAGCGCCAAGACAATGAGGCATTTGCCATGTCCGCTGATAGCCCTCGGCAATTTTACGCCAGTCCAGTGCATTGAGTTGTGGCATAAAGGCCGGCTGTAGTGAATTCCACAGAACTTCACTGGTTTCCTGCACAATGGCACGCACCGTGGATCTGCCCAATTTAAAGACCTTGGACAAATTCTGAATACTCTCCGCACTGGTCATGTATCTAAAAAGAGTGAAAGTGATTCTTTAGCAACATAAGGTGCATACTCCACTTGCATTCAACTTACACCAAGGTCAGGAAGAGACGGCACTCCGGAGATATTGGCCTGCGAATGGAGTTTTTCATCAATTGGTCGCCCACCAAGGTGAAGAGCATATCAAACACCTGCGGCGTCATTCCGGCGCGGTTGCGAAACTCTCCATGGTTGCGTGCATGGTAGAAAGCGGTGGCAAACAGGTCGTCAACATCCCGACTGAGGTTCTCCTCTCTCACCCAAATCCTGCGATGGCTACCGGCGTCAGTTTCCCGTCGCCTTTTACAAAGGGGTGACGCTGTTTCCTCCCGCTCTTCGATCAACGGCGGAGATGATGATGGCAATTGTGAAGATGTTGGGCACGGTTTTTTGGGACATCTTGACAACGTCTTTAGCGCTTCATAAGCTAAGGGCACGACTTTCTGCAGCCATTGAATATCGTTGATGTCCATTACAATACTGCTGGGACTCGATTCGATTTTAAATTAAAATTATTCTCATAGTCGACTTTGAGTCATTTTAAATTGATAAAAATATCATACCAAAAACGATTCGCAATACTTTTTTCCCGCTCTGTATTAGTGTTGGGTTGTTCATGAGTGAGTGAACAAAAAAGAGTTGCTCCCTGAAGTGAGCAAGTGAACATGTTCCTTCCGAATTGCTCATTTAGCACTCACTCATCCAGGAATGAATTTCACCCAAAGAGAGAGATCCCTTCAGTTAGAATAAATATATTTCGTACCAATTAATTAAAGCTGACAGGATCGAGTATATAAGATTTATATTCTAAATGTAGTCGTTTATGTTTCAAATAAATATAAATATGTGTTCAACATTAACTTATTTCTGAACTGTTTATAAATAATAGCTAGTTAGTTTTGGCGCAAACAATCCATTCATTGGTTGTTTTAATTTGAGGTGGAGAATTTCTTGGAAATATCGTCCACAAATCGATGGTGGAGGTCACTGCTCGACGGCGGCTTGGTAGGGACGTACTCTTCGATAGTGGTGATAGTTTCTTCTTCCTTCGTCGCAAGCCTTCTTCTAGCTAAGCTGCTTTAGCTCTGCCTTGTGGGCAATATTTTCATGGTATGATAAGAAGAACGAAACGGAACTCTAGCAAACCCAGATCTTCATGTTTTAGTGTATCTTCCCTTCATTCGGCGCAGATCAGCAGACTGAACAAAAAGTTTTAAGTTGATTTAATATAATAAAATGTTAATGTTGACAACGATTGTATTTTCACTAATATAAACTAAATTATATGCCAATATGTACATTCTTTACTTTGATGTGCTGAGGAAGTTTCCCGTATTTCGAACAGAGCCGTGGAACAGTCGTGGTGGTTTTGGAGCGCGTGCACGCATTCTACGTTTACTATTTCGTCGTGCCTTGATCGTAATTGGCGCGAAAAATTAGTTGTGGCAACCTTGTAAAAAGTTGCTTAGGTTGGCAGCTCCATTACACACGAAAAAGAGATAAAAGAGAGAAACAAAACAAATCTGCCATTCAACAAAGTGAATCACAACAGAAAAGTTCGACAAAGCAAAAAACTAATCCCGAAAGGGGGGAAAGTAATAATTAATTAATTATTTTGATAATTAATTAATACAAAGTGTACAAGTGTGTAAATCACAAAAGAGTTAAAGTGCTACATTTGTGGTCTGAGACAACAATCTAAATTTAAGTGTTGATTGTATAAAAAACAAAGTAAACTTTTGGCAACAATCTGAGAAATTTTACTTGCGAGCTCCCAAAGGAAAAGGCAACACAACAACAACACAACACAGAAATACAGCAGGCAATGTCATTAGAGGAATTAAAAGCTACTATACGCCGTTTTCCAAAGCTTCTGGGTGGTATTGGCATTTTGACCACGTAAGTAACAAACAAAAAGAATTTAAAGTGTTGGCTGGAACAACTGGAACAGCTGTAACGAATTACACGAAAAGCATTTATAATTACAACTCGTAAAACTGTGAAGCACGCCATTTAAGGGGGCTCGTCATTAAACATTCAAGCAGATTAAAACCTTGGCATGCAAAGTGGCGCCACTGCGCACTCAACTGTTGTCTGAGTTTATAGTTAAATATAGTATTTCTATGTACATATAAATTTCATATCGAGTGCAGCTGTACTTGTTGCCATTGCAAGATTGGTTTCCGCATTCTACCTTATTAATCAGCCGATATCAACTGTGACGTCACTTGTTTACAGCACAAGTTTCTGGGAAAACAAAACTAAAAAAAAACAACACTCGCTGCCAACTCTCCCAACTGTAGTTGTTGTTGTTGTTGATTTTAACACAACACGATCAAAACAAACGTACGATTTTGCCAAAATGAGATGGCACTATTCAAATAGTTGTTGTTGTTAACAGTCATTTTTTCGTTTCTCTTGTTTCGCTGCTTCTTGTGCGTAGCAGCTGTTCAAGGCCCCCCTCGAACACACACACACAAGCAAAATCGCACACATACATACACATACATATGTACAGGAAAACGAGCCATCAAAATGTGCGCATTTCGTTTTTGCAAAAGACCTCGCAAATATTATAGTTTGCTGTTATCGTTGTTATTGTTGATGATGTGTTGTTGTTTATAGTTTAACAAACGTTGGCGCGTGTGGCGCTTCTTCTCTTGGTGTGGGGTGACGTGCCCACTTTTATAAAAATAACAACATTTTGTTGTTGTTTATCTAACTCACGTTTATGGCAACAACAACTTGTTGGCAGCAGTTCTAACTGATTGTATGTGTGTATGGGTTTGTCCCAATTAAACCCAACAACAACAACAACAATACTAATTTAGATGGCATTAGAGCGTGCATAGATATAAATAAAGTATTGTTCCAGACCAACCAATTGCAAATTAAACACTTCGAATTTTCTTTTATTAAACTGGCAGAATAGAAGCTCGAATGTTTTCGGCAAGTCGTTGTATTTCAGCTTCTCTTTATGTTCCTCGAACAGAGTTTGCATTGTGACTTTTGCTTACACATATTTTCAACAGCATATGTTTTCAATTTCAGTGCCGGTATCATCCTCTACGAGACTCCCCAAATCCGTAAATATCTCGCTCAATATGTGGATAAAAAGCCGCAGGAACCGGACAAACGTCGCACCGAATACATCTACATCAAATATCACATTTATCGGGAGTCCATGCGCAAGCTGCAACAGAAGCAGGAGGATGAAAAGAAATGGATCAGTGTCATCATCAATCCCATTGGCAAATGGTGGAAGGCGGCCAAGCATTCAGTTGCCTGGCGTCTGTTGAATATTGCACAGACCGGCAGCCAGGCGGAGCGTCTGAAGGCCGTGCAGCAGCTCGTGTGCATGGATCATCTCAAGGATTGGGACTTTCGTCATCTGGCCCAGATCTGTGATGCACGCACCTGCGTCTCGTTGGCCCGCTGTGGTGCCGATGTCCGTTGGTTTATGCCCGTGCCAAGGCGTCGCTGCATCAAGAATCCCAAAATGCTGCTCTCCGAACTCCACGTAATGCTCGCCCGTCTCCGTCCCTCGTCCTGCGTTGATCACTTCTTCAGCAAATACTTTCCAGAACAAAACAATGCGGTAAATATCAGGAACCGGTAAAACCGATTGTAATTTAAAACCGTAACTGAAAACGTAACTTAAACCGAAACTCGGTAAATCGAAGTAACCGTTTCAAAAAAAAATTTAAATGCAAGTTAAAAACAATTTAAAACAAAAAATGTTGAACTGCGACGATTTTTTTAAACTCATAATTCTTGTTTTCAATCTCTGATATTTTGTTATTAGTTTTGTATTATATTTTTCATTATCTTTTATTTTGAATTTGTATTTACTATGTTCATGATCGAATTTTCATTGCACTAAGTGAGCGCAAATAAAATAAATTTGTTAAATGTAATGTATATATATTCTTGCGAAAAAAGTTTTTTCTTTTGTGAATCGAAGCCATATCGATATTTTAAAACCAAAATATAAAATAACCGGTTCATATTTTGCGTAACCGATAACCGAAAACCTAAATGCGAACATAACTGAAAACGATATTCGTTTATTTCCTGCTTAAAAGGAATGAGGAATATGCTAATCAGTTTCTACTTTTCTTCTCCATTTAGGAGGGCATCCACGAGTTCTTCACGCCGGAACAGTCGATAACACTGTCGACTCAGGACACGGATTTGCTTAAAGAAATCATCTCGTTTCTGCATCACATTACAAAGGATCCCAAGGTCGCGGCCCAGATAATGCACCATGGCGGGCTAATGCATTTAATGGAATTGCGCAAGATTTTCAATGACGACAATGAAACATTGGCGACATTATGCAAAGTGCTGGCCAACATGTCCATGGTGCCGGATGCAGTGGAGCATTTCTTTGTCTCTGGCTGGGTGGGCACCTTGGCCGAATGGCAACAGTGTCCCGATCTACGGCTTCAAGTGATCTCGGCCAAAACAATGGCCAATCTGGATCATGATGATCCCAATCAGTTCACATATCCACCCAATGTTTATCCCCTGCACCCGCGTGTGCGAACACGTCGCAAGCCAACCACCGACATTGTCTTTGTTCATGGACTCTTGGGTGGCGTGTTTATCACCTGGCGGCAGCGGGATCGCAAACCCACCGAACTGGGACTCTACGGCAAGAATGCGTTCTACACCAGTGAATCGGATGATGTGTTCCTCGTGGGCGAACAGAAGCGTATTAATGGCAACAGGCAGAAGCAACCACAGCAACAACAGTTGGTGCCAACACAGAACCAATCCAACGGAGACGCAGCCAAGGCAACTGCTGTCAAACCGCAATCACTCAAGGATCAGGTGCTCAAGACCAGCAAAAAGGTACAACAGAAGCATCTGAACATAAGCGATGCGGCCACAAAAGAATTTGTGGAGACGCTGCGAAATGAGGCTGAATTGGATTCGGATTGGGAGGTTGTGCATCCGGATATTCCAGTGTACGCCAGTGAAAATTGTCGTGGCATGTTCAGTGTGTCGGGCAACGAGTGGAATAACCAAGATGAATCCGAAGAGTATACAAACTGCTGGCCCATGGAGTGGCTGCCAGATGATTATCCAGACGCAAGGTAAGCACACAGATGCCTTTCAAAATCAACATCTAAACTATATGTATAACTCCTTTTATTTTTGCAGAATCATCGGCATTGACTACACATCCGCTGTGACCGAGTGGTCAGCGAATTTCACCAAGTACTGTCCATGTGAGAAGGGTCAGGGACACATCGATGTGCGAGCTGGTTCGCTGTTGGAGCGCATTGCCGTCTCGGACGTTGGCAATGAGCGTCCAGTAGTATGGATTGGTCATTCCATGGGAGGTCTGCTCACCAAGATCATGCTCCTGAAATCATTGGACTCTGCTGAACCGAATGTTCATCAGATTGCCAAGAATACCAGGGGTATTGTGTTTCTGGGTACACCACATCGTGGCTCATCCATTGCCAAATGGAAACAGCACATGCAGGTCATACTCTCACCATCGATCGAGGTCAAGGAAATGGAAGAGAATTCCCCCAAATTGCTTGAGATGCATCGCCGTTTCATGGGCAGTTTGCACACACGCTTGCGCCATGTGAATGTCCTCAGTGTGGCCGAAGGTTCGCCCACCATGTTGACCTCCTTCAAGTTTCCGCTGCGCATTGTCACCGAGGAATCGTCACGCATCGATTTCGGTGATTTTTATTTGCTCAAAGACGATCATCTCAGTCTGTCGAAGCCAATTTATCGACAGTCGTTCCTCTACCAGAGACTGCTGCATGTCATTAAGGATGCCATCAAACAGAACCATGAGCCCAAGGACGCAGACGAGCAAGCGATGCCCCAGACTGATCTATCGACATTGAATATTGTGGGCAGCATATTTAAGGGCACCAAAGGATTGTTTGAAATGCTCCCACGTGTCGCTCTTAGCTTTACAACTTAGTTACACAAAAAAGAAGCACAAAAGCACCTTGTACCTTGATGGATTTGCACTCAGCACTCACCATATACCATTTAGTTTGTATTAGTTTATAGGTAAAAATATCAAGTATTCCTTTTTGAAAACGACTCACACTATCCGTGTTCATTTATATATGTGTATAACATTGAGTGTAACTCTAATGAATCTTAATTTATTGCTTAATCTATGCCTAAGAATGACAAACAATAAATACAAAGCTTATATTACTATGACTAAAGAAATATGGATATTTTCAAGACATATGCAGGACAGATTGAACTGGAACTCCCCCTTAAGTGATTCATAGTTCATTGTCCTGCACTGCACTCGTCTCCATCTGTTTGGCACGAAGTCGCTCCTGGGCCAACCGTCGATTCTCCGCAATCCTGGCCATTTGCTCCGTCGACAGCTTATTGGGAACAGGTGTCGCTGCCTGCGAAGGCGGCAGGGGTTGCATATAATCACTTGTGTCAGCGGCGTCTCGCACGGAATACGGCGTTGACACAACGGCATTGCGTGAGAATGAAGGTGTCACCAGTGTGCTACTGGCAGTGGACACATTTCGTCGGTTTACAGCCGGTGTGCGTGGCGCCAGCTTCGACATGGCAATCTGTTCGCTGAGCAGGGCATCGAACTCATCAAATGGCTCGGCGACATCATTTGCATCCTCATCGTTGGCATGGTCAGGCACCTCGTCCTGCAGATTTAGCTCCTCGAGTTGCCCAAGGCGATAGCGTGTCATGTGCACCTGCAGTGGTTTCTTCTTACCCAGTCGCTCGATATTGCTGAGCACGTCATCGAAGGTGTAGTTGGGGTACATGCGATGGCCCCAGTGCTGCAGACGTCTCAGAATCTCGTCCAAATCGGCCTTTTCATGTCCCTTGCCCTTGTACTTGATATCCTTGAAGTAGTTCTCGATGGTGTGCAGGCCACGTGGACCCCGCAGTTTGTCGACGGTAAGGCGTGGTCGAGGATTACGCACTGCACGCTTTTTGGGCTCCACCTTAATACCTTCCTGTTCGCCGGTGGCAGCTTCATCCGCGTCAGCGTCATCGCCGAACAGCTTCTCGCCGGTGTCGCCCTCGTTGTCGCTGGGCAGCTGATCATTGTCGTTGGCAATATTGTCATTGAACAGGTCGTCAACCCCATCTTCGCCGAATATTGATGCCATCGATGAGTTTTTAAGAGTCAACAAAACCACCACTCAACAACACTCGAGAATAACAAGCTGGTTTGCCGCCATTTTTCTGCTTCTTTCCGCTGCCATTCACCCAAAACATTTACACAGCGCGCAGTGCTGCCAACTTGCTCCGCGAAATTTTGTTCTTTGTTATGTAATTTTTCTGCTTATTCGCAGTCTAATGATAATTAAAAGATGTGTTTTATTATACTTGGCAAAATTTAAAAAGTATTTAAGAACTGAAGAAAATTTAGAACCAAAAGTAAGTGGTGAAAAACTAGCAGTTGGCAGCGTGGCATTATTTAGCAACCCTGCCTTTGTGTGGCCTGGCAACACCAGCAACGCCATACTTCTGAAATGCTTTTTTCGGGCGAGTTTATAATATCCGCATAATTCTTAAAAACAGCGAAAGCAAGTGAAAGAAGTATTTAAAAATAGTTATTTGTGCAATTTGGCTAAATGGTGTAACCAATTGCCATAACGTCAAAGTGATAATCGCGCCGAAACATTGCAAAAACGCAATTTTCTGGGAAAAAGCGATAGCAGAAAAAAAAAATTCGAGTGTGGTGAAAAAACGTTATACGCATTTTGCTTAGTTCGCCCATCAGCTGCGGCTGTCAAAAGTTGGCGTGCGTGGTGGGTATAGCCACAAGCCGAAAACAAAACACGACAAAACTATGAACAGCATATTTTGTAAACAATAAACGAGTGTGTACGAAATGGATAAGCGCTACAAATGGAATGTCAGCCAGCAGAGAGGCGGCTACGTGGAGCCACAGACCTATGGCCAACATATGCCCAGATCCGCCTACCAACTGCCGTTCAAGAATTACACGCGCCTTAATCATAGCTATAGCTATGGTAAGCATAATGGTCCCTCTGGTCCCGGCAACAACAACTATTATAAGCCACCGCCCCCGCCTCAGCCGTCGCATGCCCGAGAAAGTTGCGGTGGTGGTTGGTTGGCGCAGGCAGCAGAATCGGACAGTGGCCAAAAGAACAGCTCCGATGTGGTTACCTTGATTGTGGAGAACAACAATTTGAAGCGCATGATATTGCTGCATATGAATCTAATGCAAGAGCAGACTGACCAACTCAAGGGTAAAGACAAAGAGCTCGATGAACAAAGTGGACGCATTAAAACGTTGTTGTCCCAGAATCAGGAGCTAATGCAGCAGATTGCCAAACTCAGCCAAAGGGTTGAGGATCTGCGTAATCAGCTGCGACGGTGTGTCAAACGTTCGGCGAACGATGACGAGGATCAGCCCAAGTCAAAGATCCAGAGTTATGTGGAGAAACAAACCCAGACGTTGGATTTGCTTCTGATGGAGGCGGAGGAGACAATGATTCATCGCTACACACACGAAGAACCACAGAATGCGGTTGTCACATCCATCACCGAATTGCCGCCCACGACGCCGATTGCATCTACTCTGGATAGCAGCAAAGGTCGTGGGGAATTTAATGGTGGCAAAAAGGTCAGCACGATTTTCTTGCATCGGGTGCACCAAGAGAAGTCTGGCTACCAGTTGCAAGATGACGAGCAGCAGCAGGAAGAGGAACAGAATATGGAGGATGAGGAAGATGTGAATGATTTGCAAAAGGCGGTGGAGGCGGAGGAGGCGGAGGAGGAGCATATCTATTTAGACACGCACGAAATGGAAGTTGCGACTGAAACAGAAGTTGGCGGCGAGGATGAACTGGCTGTTGAGGAAATGGTGGAAGATGTTGATGCAGTCAACAATGGTCACATCTATGAGGAAGAGGTTGTGGAGCAAGAAATTGTCAATAATTGCGACACGAATAATCTTTGGCAGCCCGATATGACGCGCGAGGCGGAGGAGGAGGAGGAGGAGGATGAGGCGGCAGAGGAAGAGGATGAGCCGGAGGAGGAGGCAGAGTCAGAGCATGAGGCAGAGCCGGAGGATGAGGCTGAGTCGGATCATGAGGCGGAGGCGGAGCCGGAGCAGGAGGAAGTGGCAGAGGAAGACCAGCATCAAGTAAGTGTTTGCAATAGCTGCAAAAATCCTTTTACTAATGAGCAAATGCTTCCTTTTCAGATGATTGTCAACGAGGTGGATGAAGTAATGGCTCAGGTCACGTCTATTGCCCATTCAACGCCCTACCCCAAGCAAAGGGAACTAAAAGAAAAGCAGCCAGAGTCACAGATAACGCAGGAGCCACCAAATCCTGATCTTCAAATTAAACTGGAGCTGGAGGATCAGCAGCAACAACAGAAACTCATTGAGCTGGAGTGTCAGCAGCTGATCATGAAAGATGATGTGGATGTCAATCCTGTGGAAGAGCAGTCCGCTGAACTGTTGCATGAAGTCCAGGAGGACAAAGTGCCCATGGAGCTGACCCAGTCGATGCCCACAGAGACAACGTCGCTCAAATCCAATGTAGCTACAAAATCAAATCATCAGGCAGCCAATCAGAGAATAGAGGGAATCGTTGTTAAATCCAAGAAACAATCAGCAAGGACACACAAAACGAGCGAGAAAGAAACTCAGGCGGCAATGGAAAATGTTGAAACTGAGTGGCGGCCATCAAATGAGAAACTTATGGACATGGTATCCTCAGAAAAAGAGGAAGAGTCATTATCTGATCGCAAGGAGAGAAAGAAAAATGAGAATCAAAAGCTAAAAACGCTGCTTAGACAGAAAGAAGAAAGAAGATTGCAGCGGAAGGAAGAACGGGAGAAGGAGCTGCAGCGGGAACAGGAACGTGAGAAGCAGTTGGCACGTGAGAGCTTAGCGAGAGCACAGCGGGAACGGGAAGCGCAAAAGGAGCGAGAACGAGAAGTGCAAAAGGAGCTGGAACGGGAAATAGAACGGGAACAACGTAAGCGCGAACAGGAGAAGGAACAGGCAAAACAGCAGAAGCAATCGGAGGCGGACATTGAAGAGGAAGCGATGCGAAAGCTACAGGAGCATATACAAAAGCAACAGCAGCGTTTGCAGCAGCAGAGCCAACAGCACAACCAGCTGAATCAGAATCCAACGGTGCGGATCAAGAAGCAATCGTTGCAGAGCACCAGCCTCATATTTCCGCCAATACAGTCAGCAGCAGCAACGATAACACCAGCGCCATCGCCCACAAATGCGGCGTCTCCAAAGTTGAAGCCATCCAGCAACAACAATAGCAGTACAACAACAATACAAACACCATTGACACCACAGTCCATAAGCAGCGTGGGCAGCAATAGCAACAGCAACAATAGCAACAACAACAACAACAAGCGGATTGTGGTTCTCAATTCGCCGCACACATACAGCAAATTGAGCAACAGCAGCAGCAGCAAAAGCAGCAAGAGCAGTGGAAGAAACACCTCGAGATTTGTAACATCCATACATCCATATACGACACGTTCGTGGGAGGATCAGGAATTCCACTGTGACAACGAATTCTTTCTGGAAGAAGCCGATGAGCTGCTCGCGGATAATCCCAGCCTCGAAATACCCAAATGGAAGGTAGTGCAATTGCAACGCAGTGTCGATGATACCAACATTGAACCGCTCAGCGATGCGGCCTTTGAGGATCGCCACGATAAGTATGTGCGCGACGAGAAGGAACGAAAGCGACGGGATGAGCGTGTGATACGCGAACAGATACGCATTAATGATTTGCGTTCACGTCACAATCAGGATGAGGTATTGGTGGCGTTAGATCCATTGCCGACATCCACATTCTATCCACTGCCCGAGGACATTGAGGGCATACAGTTTGTGACCGAGGTGCCCGTTCAGGCATTTGGCGAAAATATGGTTAATCTGCCAGCGCAAGGCGATCACTTTACGCTGCCCTGGGTGGATGCGGCGACGGCAACAACAGCGATTGCCAAGGCCAAAGCGGATGCCCTGCCAGTTGCCACCTTGGACAGCAAAAAGCTGCCCACAACGTATGCCGAGGCGAAGCATCTTCAGAACAATTCCTCGTATGTGTTCCGCAAGCTGCGCAAGCGACAGCGGCGACGCTAAAAAAAAACCAACAACAACAACAACAAAAAGAGCTCCCCCAATTTCAAGTCGCATGCCAAATGCCCTGCAAAAGCCTTCTTCAAATTGACGTTGCATATTGCTGATACTATTATTAATACGTTTTTTTTTCTTTTTTTAAAAACATATTTTTTTTTAATAACTTTAATGTTTTATCTATAGTCAACAGTCGTTAGTTTCTAGAGACTTTTTTCAAATCACGTAAAGAACTATGTTAAATATTTATATTCAGTCGAAAACATCTCAGCTTTATCACAATTCAAACAAAAAAAAACCAAGAAGCAAACTATGTTTAAAAAATCGCAATTTTAAGCGCAAAGCAAAAAAACACTTACTGTATATGACTTTTTTTTCTATTATATTATGATTTTAGAATTTCTTGTATTCTCTTCGTGTATTTATAATTCGTTATATGGATCCAACTGATGCTTCTGCTGTTGACACCTGTGTTTTTTATGTGTGTGTGCGTGTGTGAGTGTGTAAAGAATTAGTTACTCAGGTATTTAATTGTATGTGCGCAAGAATATTTGTTATTTTGTACTGATAAAATGTCATATTTCATATTATATGTGAATCTTATTATGAATTTGCGAGTCTGAGTGATCATAACTTTTACCTACTGGGTGCATTGGTTGAGGCATCGTGAGGATAGTAAAAAGATCTGATTTATGTCAACAATTATATTTACATTTTATATACACCACATACGTTTTGTTTAATTGGAAATTTTCATTTGTAAGAAAATAAATTAAGCAATCAAATAGAACACCAACAATAAATTAACTTGATTTTCAAGCTGTGTAACAAATCAAATTGTTTATTCAACTCTCAACAGATGACAAATTTCATTCTATATATGTAAATTATGTTTTGCCATGATAAGAGCATATATCTTATATATTTGCGACGTCTCTGAGAATTTGCATTGCGATTTTTGGTAGTGCTGGCTCTATCTGTAAATTTGTCTAGGCATTAAGAATTGTAATAAATAAGTAGCTTTAGTAGACGTGACTATATATAGATTTTATAGTTAGTGTGTGTATTTAGCAAACCCTTTACATAGAGCGATAATTTTAAGTTTATTTTATAAGTTAAGGTTGCATGTAAATTGCAAATAACAATTGTTTAGCATTTTTTATATCATTATGTATATTTATTGCAATTGATTGCAATTTACGTAGCTGTTAATTAGTTCAATTTGCCACAGCTTCGTATAATTAATTAATTGCCACTTGCAAAACGTCACGATAATTAGATCAATCGTAACAGACAATTCTTTTAAAAACAAAACACCCACAAAAATTACTATTAAAGCTGCATCAAATGTATTTGTACATTTAACTGTTTAACAAGTTTTATTGTAAAAATAAACGTATATATATAATAATAATAAAAATAATATTAATAATTATACAATAAAGTAAAATGCAAATTTTCAATACTTAAACTTGGACTCTTGGATTGATTGAAATACTAATTGACAAAAGTTAGAGCTGACAGTTGCCAGACAGAATGGACGGTAGTGAAGCCCTTGGCCCTTACTTATTGCTTTGGGTCAGATACTGGTGGGCCGTAGTCTCCCAAAGTTCATCAATGGTCTCGAGACTGTCGCGCCAGAGCTGCTCCAACAGAATCCAGCCTTGGGCTTGGGTAACCAATACATAATCGTTTCCGGGATGTAGAGTATGCGTATAAGCGCCCATGACCAGACTTTGAGCCAGACGCGCCGCCACACAGTACTTGAGATAACCCCGCTCCTTGGGACTGATAGATTGAACGTTTGTGTATCCGGCTAGGAAAATGCCACCGCTGGCCAATTCCTTGGCCTGCATCATCATGTAGCACATGGCAATGCCCAGTTCGAAGATCAAAGGGGAACGATGTGTGTCGCCAAAATCAATGACGCCCGTGACGCGATAAGAATCATTCGGTCCCTGTTTTTGGACAACAATGTTCTGCTCATTGTAATCGCCGTGTATGATTTGCATCTCGAGAGTGGGCAACACACTCAACACCTTCGATTCAAATGCCTCGATGATCTCCTCGCACATCGCCTTACGCTGATGATCCTGCAAAGCGTAGAGAAAATCACGCAATTGTGGAAGTGATTGCAGCATCCACAGCGACTTGTGGGTGTCATAGGCCTTGTGGGTAAAGTTCTTCAGCGCCCGATCCAATTTGGCCAAATACTCGCCGCACTGATACAGCAGATTCTTGGTCACTTCCACCTCGTGGAATATTTTGCCTGGTATAAACTCCAACAGTCGCACCACATGTGCATTGCCATTGAGTTGCTCCACCGAATAATACTTGCCCCGAGCATTGGGAATGGGGCGCGGACATTGCACTTGCTGTTTGGCTGCAGTGAATTCGACAAAACAGAATTAAATTGATTATGATCAAAGAAGAAATAAGTGTTTACTTAATATTTACACAAGTAGAGTAGCAGTTGATTCTGTGCGTCCACAAAGTCCTCCTTTTTCGAGTCCAAGGCATTGAGAATTTTCAGCACGTAACCAAGCGGGCAATGCGATACAATTAGTGGATTTTTAACATTGCTAAAAGTAAATACAAATGGTTTTTTAAAAATAAAGTTTACATTTCAAATAAAACTTTTTTACAGTGTTGGAAGCCCGTTAAATAACAAAAGCGCCAGTAGTTCGTGGTGAATGGCAATTGACAAAACCAACACTAGAATTTTGGCGGGAACAAGTTATCGATTTGTCAAAATAGGTTATCGAATTGCTAGTCCGCGCATCGAGTGTTTATTAATATTTATTTATGTGTAATAGAGATAAGACCTTGTCATGGGCATCACCGGTCTGATACCGTTTCTGGAGAAGGCATCGGCCAAGGTGCACCTGAAGGACTTGCGCGGCAGCACCGTGGCCGTTGACACCTACTGCTGGCTGCACAAAGGCGTGTTCGGCTGCGCTGAGAAATTGGCGCGCGGCGAGGAGACGGATGTGTATGTGCAATATTGTTTGAAATATGTGCAAATGTTAGTCTCCTATGACATTAAGCCCATTCTTGTCTTTGATGGCCAACATCTACCGGCGAAGGCGCTAACCGAACAACGACGACGTGAATCACGGCAGCAGAGCAAGAAGAGAGCAGCGGAATTGTTGCGTCTGGGACGTGTCGAGGAGGCGCGCTCTCACATTCGCCGCTGTGTGGATGTCACCCACGAGATGGCACTGCGTCTCATCCAGGAGTGTCGACTGCAAAACGTCGACTGCATTGTGGCGCCCTACGAGGCGGACGCCCAAATGGCTTGGCTCAACAAACAAGACATTGCCCAATACATAATTACCGAGGACTCTGATCTGACGCTCTTTGGTGCCAAGAAGATTATCTTCAAGTTAGATCTGAGCGGCGCTGGGCTGTTGGTCGATGCACAGAAATTGCACCTGGCAATGGGTTGTAAAGAGGAGCGTTATCAGTTTGATAAGTTTCGACGGATGTGCATAATGTCTGGATGTGATTATTTGGACTCGCTGCCAGGCATTGGACTGGCCAAGGCCTGCAAATTTATGCTGAAAACGGAGCAGGACGATATGCGGATAGCATTGAAAAAAATACCCCAATATCTAAACATGCGCAACCTGGAAGTAAGTTCTTATCAAACAATCAAGAATGCAATACAATTAATTCATCTGTTTTATTCAGGTGGACGAGGAGTACATTGAGAACTTTATGAAGGCGGAGGCCACCTTCAAGCACATGTACATCTACAATCCGCTGGAGCGACGCATGGAGCGACTGTGTGCACTGGAGGATTACAAGACTGATGAAAGCTATTGCAGCAATGCAGGCACATTGCTGGCAGATAGCGAACAGGCATTTCACTTGGCCTTGGGCAATCTAAATCCCTTTACCCTCAAGCGTCTGGATAACTGGCAACCAGGGCAAAACGCCGCCTTGAAATCTGCGCCAGCGAAGCATGTAAAGCGGACTAATCACAAAAGTATTTGGCTAGCAAATTTCAATGCCAAAGAGTTGACGGAGATCAAAGAAAAAAGAACGCAGTTAAGTTGTGCGCTGTTTTTCAAAAAGGTTGACTTTGTGGGGCAAACAATAGATGCAGAGATCGAAGCTAATCAGCGCCAAGAGCTGGCCAAGCACACTGAAGCTGAGCTGCACAGCATGTACAGGTTTGGCGGGAAACGCAAGCGGAGTCCGAGTGAAAGCAGCTGCAATTCTACGCCGCCTTCATCGCCGGCTCAAAGCAAAAGTCGACACAATCCGTTTGCGAAGGATCTGCAACGCTCGCCAGTTGTTTGTAAAAATGGTTCATTGTTGCGTCTACTGAGTCCCAACAAAAGCAGTCCAAACAAGTCGACGGAGGAGCGCACAAGGCCCGAAACAACACGAGTGAATGCGATAAAGCGTAGCATTTTTGCCAAGGAACAGGTGGAGGTACGAAGTCGATTCTTCAGCACACAGACACAAACATCAGCAACAACATCAAAAGAAATGGAAACTAAGATCAAGGAATCACCGAAGGATGCAGCTCGAAACAATAGAGAGTACAGCGGAGTGTAAACCAATTGTAGAAACCAACAACAATGTTGATATAGTTTTAGTTTCATCCTGTGAATCGGATGATTCCTCTTCTCTGACGGCAACATTGCCCAGCAGCCAGGAAGCAGCATTATCTCCCAAAACTATACCAAAACTGCCGCCAAGTGCCCGACGCATTGGCCTGTCCAAGCCCAAGGCAAGCAAACGGGCCAATCCCAATCCGAGTTCAAAGACTGCCAAATCGGACGAAAATCAAACGAAGCTAAGCATGTTTGGCTTTCAAAAGCGTCCCGTTCTTAAGTGATGTTAAATTTCCTTCTTTTTTGTTAATTGTTGTCAACCCAATATAGTAATTAACTTATTAAATGACCAAGGCTGTGACTATATTATACACTGTCCCATTATTAATGTCATGCAGCGTCTAAATACTCAAATAAATAGTATAAGTTGAAATAATTTTCGATATGCATTTACAGCTGGAACATAAATCTCATTATACTCAGCCAGACAGTATTTTAATTTTTTCATAAAATGTGTAAAGACATAAAAATGAAAGTCTGTATAATAGTTTCAATTCTATCCAACTGTTTTTATATTATTGAAAAATAAAAGTTTTAGCTTAGTTAAACCTTCTAAAAATGTAAAGTTTTAAACATCTTTGTTATGGCAAGAATTTAATAGCTTTTTAATAATTTGAAAGCTACAGTTTTCTTTCTTTTTTTTTTGTAAATGACGGAAAGTACATATATATTTTTGCGTTTCATTCCAAAGAACTTAAACACATGTTTGACTAAAATTGACGGAGGGGGAATCGAACCCAGTTTTTTTTTCAAAGTTTTCTTAATAAATTACTTATCATTATTCGTGGTTTTCATATCTTAAATTTTTCAAATAGAGGAATTAAACAAGTCCTTATGTATAAAACACAATTTAAAGACTTTAAATTATTCCACTGATTTAATAATTGAGGCGTAGTTAGAATACGCTTTGGAGGCTCATATCAGATGATCCATGGAGAGCGATGTTTTCAATTTAAGATAACAAAGGAGGCTGTCGCCGCCAAGGTGACCGCCGAGCATCAAGCTCAATTGTTTCCCTCCGCCCCCGCCGCACGGCTAACTTTAATTAAGATCGCTATAAATAGCAATTGTATCTGTATCTCTGTGTGTGTGTGTGTAGTCGTGTGTAAAATTGGCCCCCCGTCTGCGCACTCTATCCAAATGTAAACATAAAATATATCTTTTGTTTTGCTACGTTGCTCACCAATCTTCCTGTATCAAATAGTTGCGATCATCGTAGGAGATCATTTCCTTCAGCTCGCTAACAGTGATGCCATATAGACGTCGTACCAGCGGCTCCACATCTTCTGGTCGCACCTTGGGCTTGATATCGGATCCAGGCTGGAGCACTTTATCGCCATCGACGGCGACCTGATCATTGGCGCTGCCATTACCATTTCCATTTCCATTGCCGTTGGAGCTGTTTTTGGGACTCGACGTTGTGTCGTCAGCCTTTTTGGGCTTTTCGGCATCGTCGTAGTCGTGATTCAGCGTGTATGACTTTTTGGTAATGCTCGTCAGCTCCACATTATTCCACTGCTCCATTTTGTAGTTGTTGTTGTTGTTGTTGACTTTATCGGAATGCAACAAAATAAAAAACAGACATTAAAAAAACAAAACAGCAACAGATCAGAATACACACAATGATGATGATGATTGAAATGTGCTCGGTTTTGTACTCAAAAGCGAAATGAATTGAATTTCAGTTGTGAACTCGGGAACGTCGCAATGAAGCGCTTCAATTGAAACGAGTTCGTCGTCGGCGTCGACGTCGACATCTTCTTTATATCTTTAGGCAGCAGTGTTGCCCGTATAGCCTTTTTCACGTCAAATCTGGCTTTTTAAAAGTCCAGTTGCGGATAAAAATAGAAATTATTGCACCGTTTTGGGTCAAATACATAAAATTTGGTATCGGTATCATAAAAGATTTACCGTACAATAATAGTGATACTAGATTATGATTTATTTTACAAACGATAATTACAGGTTTTTGTAGTCTTTGTAAGCTTTTTTTTATGACAAGATGTCATGTAATTTTGTCGATTGCCGATTAAAATTACCTGTCTAATTTTATCTTTTCAGGGTGATCATGATTAGGTTTAAACATTTATAAAAACTTTGTAGATTTAAGCATTGCAAAATACTATTTTGATTCTTGACTGATGTCTTCATTAAATCATGATGGAAGTACTAATATTTGTTGAAAAAATGTTAATAAGCATGAAAACATGTTTTGTTTTTAATTTTTATTCTACATGTCCGTGATCGAAAATTTAGCTTTTTTCCAATTTCTGGCAGCTTTAAGCTGACAGCACTGTCAGGCAGTGCGTCTCTGATCTTGGTGTGAGTGCGTAAGATTGTGTGTGTGTGCCGTTTGTTTCATTTATCCAGTTAATTTTGTTATTTATTTAATTTTTTATAACCTTTCTGTTTACATTTTGATTGCGTTGCTGTGTTTTTGCTTTACCTTTCCCGCTCACTGTCAAAGCATTATATTTTTATTTTTATTATCAGTATTGCCCAACAAACCAAGCAGCTCCAAAACAAATAAATAGACTTAAAGTCGTGATCACACTCTATTAAATCAACTTATTGCCAAACGGACTAAAATCAACATATTCTAGGTACATTCATAAATCGAGAAAGCTACATATATTATTTGTTGTCCTAGTTAATCAAACTAATCTTTGATAGTGTAAATCAGCAACTATAAAGTGCTTAAAAAGAGTCTCGACAATTGATAGACAAAACAAACAATATTTAGTGTCACAATCGAACAAACAATTGTGCAATACATTTATATTAGCCTGAAGTCAGTTAAATTTCTAACTAAGTCGTCATTTGACTTGTTATACAATATTAACATGTCAAGAATTGTTTTGACAAAATTAAAAATTCACAAATAAAAAGAAACCCCTTTTTTGTTGGTTTTAATTATTTTTCTTAAATTCTAAAAAATAAATACATTTTTATCAAAAAATGTGTGCATTTTTTTTATTATATAATTATTGGTAAAGTTTCTCGTAGCTCGTTTTAAATGAGTTTAATGAATGAGTTGAGAACTAGCTGCTGACCTTGACTCTAATGCAGTTTTATTACTCATACGCCGCTTTGTATCACTCACTGCATTGGCCACTGGGCAGGCGTACAACACTCGAAAAATAATAACAACAATGCACACTTGTATGCACGCACACATGCACCCACTCAGTCATATGTATGTGTGTGTATGAAATCAATGTAAATATGCACAGCTGATTGCTAATTATTCAAATTAGTTAGCAATGAAAACGAAGTTATAGAAATATGTATGTGCACATAATACACGTGTGGTTAGACAAAAACACGCACCTGGCTCGTACAACTGGTCAATTAAAACTAACGTTAGCTACTTGTTTTTCGGCTCACTTTTCAACGCTGACCTGTTCAAGGGCTGGCTTGAAAAGTAAGAAGCGTGCTGTTTTATAGCTGTTTTTTGCGCCTTTCATAATTTAAGTAGTTAGTAGACCAATGAAATCATTAAATGAAATTGTCCGCACAGCGTAAATAAAATCAATGTGAAAATTAACAAAGCAATAGCTATCAAATCGGACGCAAAACAATTCAAAAAATTCAAGTGCACGTTGACATGTGAATTGGGGCTACAAAACAAAATAAATTGTTAAATCTTTTATTTTTCCCGAATTGCAGTTGATATGAAAATTTATTCTTTTAAATAAATAAGTCTTTTTACACACTTTCTACATAACTATTAATTGAATAATTTTCAAAATAAAACAAGATTCATTCGATATATCGATGTTTTTGCAGCCCTTGTGTGAATGGCAGTTTGTTGCTTCTTCTTTTGCCATGGCTGCCAGCTGTTTCTATTTATTTTGCACCTAACCTCGAAAGCACTTTGATTCACTTACCTTTTGTGTTTTCATTGATTTTGTCTTTTTTGTTAATTTTCATTAGTTAAATGATTAGTTAATTGGACTAAGCTATGGATCAACTGTATGTGGAGATCGAGATCAGCACTCGAAATGCTAAAAGCGAAACCACCATATACACCAGCGTGCCTTCGTTTCTGGCCTTGTACACATATCGCTACCTCAAGGAGCCCTCGAATATCAATGTCAACTTTGTGGCCAGCAAAATAACGGGTGGCAAGATAGCTCTGCGCAGCTCTCAGCTGCGACGCGAACTGACCGATCAGCATATCACATGTCGCGATGCCGCCACCCTTCCCGCCCTCCGGGACCTCCGACTGCCCATCTATGAGCGTGATGGAAACATCTTCATTGCGGGCACCTGTGCCGTTTGTCGGGAACTCATTGCACGACAGCCCAGTACACAGTTGCGACACCTGCTGGGCTTCAAGGGCAGTTGCCTGTTGGCGCCAGCTGAAGCCTCGATCTGGACACGTTTCTGTGAGGTTGATGTTGTCAATCTGGTCAGTCAGCTGCAGAACGGCGAACTGACATTGCGGGAGGTTCCAGTTGAAGTGGTCCGCTTTGAGCAACACATGAACCAGCCGGTCCGCATGCACAACATATACAAGCTTGCCAGGGAGCAGGCCAATCAGAGCTCGAATGGTGTGCCCGTCAAGCGCAAGGAGCGTGTGCTCATCGAATGCAGCGTGCCCAAGGAACAGCTGCTTATCGAGCATCGTTTTGCCGAGGGCATCAGCTTCACAATTGCCGATCTCATACTGTATCCGTTGCTACGTCTAGTCTTCCAGCACTGCGCACAAATGCTGCCACACTTTCCACTCACGAGCACTTGGTTCAGTGAGGTGAGTTCCATTTATAAGCTATCGATATATAAACTAAAACTAATTACTTGCAGATTGATGCCTTTGACGCCAGCTGTGCGCGAATCCTGCACGAGTTGTATGTGCCCATTCTGGTAGCTCCAGCTGAGAACACTCAACTGCTCAGCATACCCGACTGCGAGGAAGCCAGCCTGTACAAGGCCGATCCCAAGCGTTATCGGCCTCGGAATCGCATCTATACTAGTCAGGCGGAAGTCGATGCAGCTTTGGGTAAACTCACCCAGCTGGATTTGGAATTTAGCGCCGATTCGGAGCATACTTTTGGCGAAAAGTTGATTGACTGGCAGGGCATAGAGCCAACGCATGCCAAGAGCTCGGCTTTGCCGGAGGAGCGACTGGAACGCAAGCGTCAGCAGTTGGAGAATATGGCCAATGCGGTCGTATCCCTGGCTCAGCCGGGAGATCGCATCGTTGACTTTTGCAGCGGTACTGGACATCTGGCCATATTGTTGGCCCTAAAACTACCGCAGTGTGTTGTGATTGTGTTGGAGAACAAGGCATTTTCACTGTTGCACGCACAGAAGCGTGCGTCGGAGCTAAAGTTGAGCAACTGCGTCTTCTATCAGTGCAACATTGATTACTTTATGGGACGATTCGACATTGGTGCTTCGCTGCACGCCTGTGGCACCGCTACCGACATCGTTCTGCAGCAGTGTCAACGTGTCAATGCCAGGTTCGTGTGCTGTCCGTGCTGTTATGGATCTCTGCAGCCCATGCCGCACATTGCCTATCCACTGAGTGAACGTTTTCGCCAAGTGCTCGATACCAAGGACTATTTGTATATTGCGCACACGGCAGATCAGGCACACGAGCTGGGCACCACCAATTGCAAGCCGGAGACAACGTTGCAGGGTCTCCATTGCATGTGCGTGGTGGACACGGATCGCAAGCTGCAGGCGGAGGAGGCGGGCTACAAGGTGATATTGACACGCCTGAAGCCCGAGCAATGCACGCCAAAGAATCATTTGCTAGTTGGACGTTATATACGTAGCTGAGCTTGCATTTAACATACGAGTATATTCTATTTGTACATTAAACTGCCTAACCAAAAGATATACATTTTCAAAAATATATGTTTTTTTCGTATATATGTATATGTAATTTACCGTTGACGGTGTTTTATTTGAGTAACATGAAGTACTTGTAGAAAATGACTTAATGAGTTACCAATTTACTAAGACGAGTTCAACACGCCAGCTTTAATCTAGTTAATAAGCTGATTGCCGCCTCGCAAAGCCAAAACTAAATGTAACACCGAACCGCCTTGCACTTTATAATCAGCCGCCGTTTTGTCATCATTCCTGAAAAATAGAAAACCAATAAAATTTATGATACAATGAAATGATGACGATTTGATACGCTTGCAGAGCAATAAATTTAATGTTGACATGATGTTGATTTGATATTTAGTTAAATTTGGTCGACATCCTGATCAGAAATATATATTCTGTATTTTATAAGGTGCATTTAAACTAGTTGACAAGCTTGTTAATTCCATCTTAGTAGGCTGAAAAATTTGATGGCAACTTAGTCAACTCTAGTGTAAACGGTGGTCAACTCTAAGCAAGCTTGTCAACTAGTGTAAATGCATCTTTACTCTCTGCAAGCGTACAATTGGTAATTCATTTGTTGTTGGTGACGTACATTTGTTTGCCGGAGAATATGAGACGTTGTTGCTGCGGTGGTATGCCTTCTTTTTCCTCGACGCGCTCCTTTATGCGGTCAACCTTATCTGTGGGCTCAATGTCGATTTCTATTTCCTTGCCAGTTAATGTCTGCAACGGGATTTAGAAATATATAAGTAACTTTATTTCGCTGTACATTTTGTTGTTGCCCACTAAAGCTGACGCATTGTTCATGCGGTGTGATTTTAACGATATGAGCATGTTGTTCCATTTCCTTAATATGAGCTTACCTTTACTTTGATCAACATTGTGCAAGTGTGGGGCTTACTTTTCCAAATACAAAATAATTTTAAACAAATCTATTAATATTTTTTGCAAGCTTGTTCCAGTTGCGGCGTTTATGCGAATGTCATTCGGACAGTGCTGCCAACTTGTGGAAATATACGGTATACTCTGCCCTGAATGTCGATAGCACGTCGATAATAATCGATTTTCGATAGGTACTAATACCATTTGACCGTTAGACTGATCTTTTCAATTGTATAAACTAGATTTTCTGATATTCTTCGTTTAAAAACATTTTTACAATATCGAATTCAAAATTTATTGACGTTGTTAGTGTACATGCATAAAATTTTTATTTGTCTAGCTTTAACTTACATACTTAATATCTAATTTATACATATATATGATAAAAATGCAATTTGTTCATTACTGAGATCCTCAAGGTTGTCTCAAGCGACTTTGTTATTTTTGTTTACGGTATGAACCGCTTCGCTGATGTGTCGAATATCGCGAGCATAGGTTCTACAGCATCCGCCAATGATTTTAGCTCCCAACTGTGCCCACTCTGGCACATATTTTTCGAGCGGAACACAATGTTCCTTTCCCTGCCAGCCAGTGGCCACGTCATAAACCTCACCGCTATTCGGGTAGACCACTAAAGGGATTTGATCTTTTATTGTGCGATCTCCATTCAAGCTTTTAAGCAGAGGTGTCACAAACTTGGGATGGACACAGTTGACGCCCACTGCCAGGCACTTGTCCTGTGCCTTACGCTCATGGAGGAAATCCCAAATTGCAGTTGCTGCTTCGGCAAATTCTTCGCCATGGGCAAGAGTGCTCTCATCTTTGCACTGGAACGAAACCCAGAATTTCACATGGGGATAATCATCGCACAGCATTTCCACCAAAGCCTCTGCTTCCATTTGACAGGGTATGGTCTCAATGGCCAGTGCATCCACGCCCGCCTCCAGACACGCCTCAATGCGCACCCGATGCCAGTCGGTTATGGTCTTCGCGGGAACATAATCCGCATAGCTGCCCGTGTACTCAGATCCATCGTGCAAATGGGCACCGAACGGTCCAATCGAGGCAATTATCAACGGATAACCTGAGAGATTAGGAGAACTTCATGTGAATACTCAACAACGGCAATAAAATCATTAACATTCGCTTAAAAGTGTTTTAAAATAAAAATTACAAATTAACAATTATTTTTAAATTGATATTTGAAGCACACAATATAACAATTAATTTTAATTTTTATTTAAAAAGTCCTTAATAATCATATCAATAAATTGAAAACAAAAAATTCAAAATAAAAGTTAAATTGAATGTCTTTTGAACCAAGTGGCGAATTTAGAAAAATTAAAATTATTCTTGATTTCTGACCCAAGACCTTTCATATCATGCATCAAATGTCCTTAAAAGACGAAATTAAGGATTCGACTTTTTCAATTCTATTTCATGTTTTCTTCTATATTTTGTTGCACGAATGTTACTGAATAACTCTTGTTTGTAACTTGAAAAAATCAGAAATAAGTGTTATCTCACAACTTTTTATTGAAAATTGAATATTAATGATTATTTTTCACTTTTTAAAGATAAAGATAAAAATTAAATTTGATCTTTGAAATTGAAAATAAAAGTTTTTGGCTGATATCTATAGTTCCGACAGAAATAGGAATTTTGGTGTATACCATTTTACTGTAGCATATTTTTTTCACATTGATTTTTTTGGTTGAAACTAGCATTTATAACTCTTATTTTTGAATATGTGTGCACAAAGTAGAAATTAAAATTTTTATATTTTACCTTCATTGACTGCCAGCTGCGATTCGTAGCATTCCGTCAGATATTTCTCCTTGGCAACATGCGCCATCCGAACTGTTTTCTTTATCAGATCAATGCTCTGTTGCTCATCCAGCTCCAGATGCTCCATGTAACCCTCGACACTCGTCTGATAGGTGTTTGTCAATATCATATCAGCGCCATCTATTTAATTTATTACTGATAACTGAGATTGCTGCTAACTGCTGATGTAAACCACACTTGACTTACTTTGTAGAAAGTCCAGATGTGTATTTATCACAGCTGTTGGGTTTGTGGCATTGAAGCGTGCACTCCACAATGGATCCCCGTCGACAGAGTTGCCCACATGCACTGTCATCTGGGTGCCAAAGCCACCATCTTTAACCAGCAAACGTGTCAGACCCATGCTTAAAAGACCCTGTAATGCAAATTTACACTGGGTATACTGAATTTGTTAGAATCCAACCTTATAAAATATACACACAATCTTGTTGAACAGCTTCAATTACAGACAATAAGAGAACTATAAGAGCTAGATCTACTAAATCATAACTTTAATTTTAAACAATTTTAAAACTAATTTTTTCAAAACTTTTTTAATTTTTTATACATTATATATTTTATATTATAATAGTTATCGTCTTAAATTTACAAATTAATCCTGGCTTAACCCTAGCTTTATATTTTTGAGTAAATACAAATTAAATGACAATAGTAAATATAAATAAATAAATATACAAAGTATAACAAAATTCGAAATGGGAGGTCATTTTAAAAAGCGACAGATCTGATAGAAAAATGCTGATTTAGCAGCACTGATTAATAGCGATCCCCTGATAACTGACAAAATAAATGTTTAACATTCATGTATTATCAGTGGATCAGTTCAGCAGCTGTGCCAATTAATTTGTTTCAAGTGCGAGCTTTTAATAAAAAACTAAACAAAAAATTGTATTTAAAACTATAACACTTTAACCTTGTCATATTTAATGCTCAGACAGCATTACGGTAGGACAATGAACTTTAGCAAGAAAATAACACTGCCATAAGAAAAACTGATATCACTGATCATGGAATATTTTTTAGTAGAACTCTGCCTTTGTCCCCACTCACCTTGACAGCTTATAAATAGATCTTGTAATTGATTAAATTATTTGTTTTCTAAGACTACAACAATGTGTTGTGCTTTCAAAGTGAATTAAACAGATTCCGCGTTGTCTGGAACTCGAAACTATTGAGCTAGTATGATGTTTATGGTTTGGCGACCCACAATCGTTTAAGTGGTTTACAATGCTGTCTGGTAGCTTTTATAGGTTGCCCGTCAATGCTCTTATCACAGCACAAAAACAATAACTTAAAATATAAACACAAACAAAACAATAATGAGTCCCCCAACATCAACACCCGGCGTTGGGTGCTTCGGTCCCCGGCTGGGTTTTGTGATAAGCGAGCATACAGCTGCCAGACAACAGTCCAGGAACAAAAAAAAAAGAGCTGATGAAATCCAATCATACTGCGTGGATCTGTTGATAGGACACAGACTTTGATGTCTGTCGTTTTTTTAATCGAATCGATAACCTTTGAAACCGTCCTTCAAGCGTGGTTTTTGCCAAGATCTTGACCCAGTTCATGCAAATAGAAATATTTCCTTAACTTTCATTTTTCTTTTTCATGTTTTAATCATTTTTGTGCAACATTTTTTCGTATGAAGGTTACTGATTAACCGATTAATTAAGGCTAATCACCTTGAACTTATAAGCCCACATAGCTTAAATCTTATAAGAGTTTTATCATTTTTATTTAAGTTTAAATATTTCCGTTTTAGATTGTTATTATTATTGTTCTTTTTTATTCTTTTTAATCAATTGGATTGGTAAAGGTTATTTGCTTTTTATTATTTAACCGTTTTTTAGAACTCAGAAAGAGCTGTTGTTGCTTAATTTTAAGTTTAAAATTGCACTCGAATTTCTGTTGAATTTTTCTCGAATTTTTAGGATCTTTAGGATATTTAGAATTTTTAGAATTTCTTCCTAAACTTCACCACGCGAAGAGCCTCATGCACCAAACCTTTTTTTTAATAAACTTTAATATTTTAAAAAATTTTGAATTTTGTTAGTTTTTTAAATTTATAAGTAAAAATTTTTTATTAATTTTTTGAACATAATTTAATTTGATTGCATTTTATATCGATATTTGATGAGAGAAAGAGTCAACAAGTGAAGAGCGAGAGAGAAGACATTCGCTGTCTGGAGAACAGTGTATTAACAGTTTATTTTGAGTATAACAGCGCTTTAACAGACAGCTTAACATCGCCATAACGCGTATATACGTTATGGAACTGCTTCCGACACTGAAAGCACACAAATTAAATACAATTTAATAGCGATTTTCATTGAATTCATACTTTTATCTAGCACTAGCATAACAGCCATGCAAATTTAATAACATTGATATGTTAAGTTAAATAGAGCTGGCAGTTTCAGTTTAAATTGCTGAATAAGTTCAATCGTTCATTTTTCAGTTGTGAACTAAATCAGTCATTTAGTTCAGTTATTCCGTTGGTCATGAACCAAGATGAACTCTTTCGGGGTGACGACAGAGATAGATATATGGTAAACTTGTTTTGTCTGGTTTTTCTTTACTCTTAGTCTTGTGCGCTGTCGCCCTGAAAAAAGGGCACGTCAAACGAATACATCATCTAATTACTTATAAATTTATCTTGCAATCAGTGATTTAGTTCGTTCGTTCACTTTGGTGAATAGTTCAATCGAACTTAGTCCGAACGATACGACACAACTCTAGAAATGAACGATTTAGTTCATGATTGACTCAAGATGAATTTATATATAGGTGATGTATTCGTTTGACGTCGTTTGGATTGTGTTCCAAGAGATATTAAGAAGAGACAAATGTGGATAAATGCTATGGGAACAGTAAGACAAACATGCCATTGCTTTTTCTTTTGATTGAGTGAAGAGTATAGAAAACCAAACAAAACAATTTTTTTTATATATCTATCTGTGTCGTCTCTCTCACGTCAGACTCTCACAGATTCGCCCCGCAAGAGAGCGAATACATCACCTACTTATAAATCCACCTTGGTCCGAACTATACGACACAACTCTAATATTAATTCCTCTTTGCGCAAAAAAAGTACAAATCGATGCGTCGTCGAAAATATTGTGGGATTTAAGTTCGTTAAAAAAAATGTTATAAACAACGGTGAGTGACTTGATCATTTTACTTTTTACTATTGAGAAGGTCACGACGTTTCATGTGGCACATAAGCATCTTAAGCGTGCATATACACAATCATATGTATTTGTGTTGGATTTGCGTGCGTGTTTGAGTAACTGCAAAAAACAACTGCTTTTGCCACAAAGGGGTGGAAAACAAGACATTCTCCGTAGTACATAATGCTATAAGCACCTTCTTCTTCAGCTGTCTGAAATTGTATGGTGTAATCCAGATTGCTGCTCGGATCTGTACAAAGCATCTGAACAAATGTAGAGAAAAACACCAAGAAAACGCTGGAGATCAAGGTAATGACGCACTGAGCTATTTAATAATTTCTATTTCTCTAGGAATCATTATCATTTTAATTTTCACCTGAGTGTGCGTGTATCTCCGTGCCTCCGCAAACATATGTGTGTATGTATTTACACTTCTTGTTTGTACGGTCTGCTCATTAGCGGCATTTTGAACGTCATTCAGGCAGAAACAAACACACACACATACGAATGTGATTTTAATTATGCATGTATGCATGTTATGTATATAAGCATATGCACAAACATATAATCTATTTAACTGTTTACGACATTCTGAGTGCTCAAGTTGGGCTTTCAAGTTTTCATGTACATACATATGAATGTATGTGAAAGTGTTATTATGATTATGTAACTTGTTTTTCCAAGTTAAATCAAATAGACAAAGTACGTAGTCTAAAAAAAAGTGCCACCCTCGCAATATGCTTGAAAGTGCATTAAATGCTTGATAAGCCTTAAGCTCATATTTCTCACTTAGTCTCTCTTTTCGTACTCTCTCTCCCTCTCCGTCTCCCGCTCGCTTTCATCTAGCTTCTAGAATGTTTGCAGCTTATGTTTATATTTTGCGTTTCTTAATTTAATTATTGCTCTTTATTTTGCATTTGTGACTTTCTCATTCAAATTTGTTTGTTTTGTTTTTGAATTATTAAGAGCTTTCATTTATTATTATATGTTTTTAGAATATATAATTAATTGATAGATCTTTTTTTAGATACTTGTTATTGTAATTGAAAGCCACAATAATACATACAAATGCGATATCACGTTTGATACGAATGTGATTTATAGGCATTCATTATTAATTACAAGCGATTCCATCTTGATCACCACATTGTTGTTATGGGCTTATCGTATTATGTTCACATTGATATAAGTTTGATATACAGTTAATCGTGTAATTGCTTTGACAGGAAAAAAATTGGGTAAACTCAATGAATCCCATTACTTATTAAATTATATTATATAAAAAAAACGAAAAAACCAAGAAAATTGATTTTTTCAACATAAAGTATGTGAATTTTGTATCTTGTACAGACAATAACAATATACATAGAAATAATTGGAATAGGACTGTTAATTCTTGCTTGAATTAAGTAATTGTTGGACACACAAATATTTATTCACAAGTGTCGCAATGCGCCCAATTACACCCACTCGCATATGTCTGCGTACACCCTTCTTTTTTGAGTAACTGCAAAAAAAAAAATTTTAAAAATATTATTGCTAGTATTTTTTAAAATTCTTTGAAAAGTGCAAAAAAGACACTTTTTGTGCGAAAAGTAGAAAAAATAGGTTAAAATTTACATTTTTAGGATTTGCAAAAAATTATAAAAAATGCATACTAGAAAAATATTTTTGAAATTTTTTTTTGCAGTTACTCTTAGAATTGTTTCAAGAATTTTGTTGCATCAAACTATTTTTTGTAAAAAATCGAGGAAAAAACTTGAAAAGGTATACTTTTACAGAAATTCACAATTTTCAATGGGTACTTAATAGGTTTAGGAAAGATTTGCATCATTCAAACGGAATTTAAACGACCTTTCCAAATATCACTGCGGACGGCAGTCCGCGCTAGTGACGAAAGCAGCACAAAGGGTGCGAAGGCGACTAGCATATATACACAGGAAGAATGGAAAATTTGCTATGACTGTCCGATCGGGTCGAGTTATGTACCGATCGAAAGGTATCAATTTTACTTACAAATGTGCTTACTAAGACTTTTGGAAACTTACCTGGTTCGTGAGATAAACAGGTGTTAGTGGGAGGGGAAAATTTTAAATTATTGGAGCAAATGGGGTCGTTGGAGCCTTTTTGATTTTTATTTTAATTTTTTACTATTCTTATCAAAAATACGCGTCGAATGACACCTTGATCAACAAAATCCGATCACTGGTTCAGAAGATAATTAATTTTGAAATTTTTGGTGCCCTTCTCAAAACGAGATGAAAAGTCAGTCTGTTTGTTTGTTTGTTTGTTTGTTTGTTTGTTTGTTTGTTAGTATCAAAGCGTTGATTTAGCTTAAAAGTTTGAATGAGGACTTGTTCCCGATCAAAAATCTAGAAACGTTTGTTCTACGACTTTTTCGAAAAAAAGCTAGTTTAGCGGGAAATCGCTAAAAACCGCTAAAATTAAAACCCCTATAGCATCCAAACGATATGAGCTACAGACGTGATCTATATATCGTTGGAAAGGTATTTTGAAGGGCTTTTAGGCAGACCTTTAAACTTTTTTTCTAAAGTGCATAGGTAAAAAGCAACAGGTTAAATAAGATATTTTGTCCCACATTTTGGCGGTTTTTGAGAAAACGACGCTAACGATTTTTTTTAGCTTTCAATATGTTGTAGTGTATAAAATTTCGCGTTTTTTGATATATGATAGAAAAAATTTTACCGATGGGTTTGGAAGATATTACTTATTAACTGAATATACTTTTTACCTTTACACTACTGCATGTACTAGTACATATGCAGTATGTACATGTGCATGTAAATCGCCAAAAACCACAGCTTCCAAACAATAGAAGCTACAGATTTGATCTATATATCGTTAGAAAGGTGTTTTGAAGGGCTTTAAGCCTAGTTGTAAACTTTTTTGCTTAAAAGCACAGGTAAAAAGCTTCAGGTGAAAGAAGGTTTTTTTCCCACATTTCGGCGATTTAAGAAAAATCTACGTTTCAAATGACTTTTAAATATGTTATTTGTTGTAGACAATTCAATTTCACGTTTTTGACATATAACACAGCCGTCAAATTTCGTTTGGGCAAGATATTACCTGTTAATGAATATACCTTTTACCTTTACACTTCTGCATGTACATATGCAGTAGCATGCATACAGCAGCAGCAAAGTGTCATAGCAGCCAGAGTTTGAGAGTGCTACTAGCTTTTGCGCTTGGCATGTGTGTTTGTAAAGGGAACCAGTGTTGCCAGACAGTTTGTTTCAGCTTGTACAAAAAATAAACAAAGTTGATAAAGATATACTGTCCAAAAAAAAATTCAATTTCAAAATTTCTGATGTCTTATTCAAAAATTTCTGATATCTTATAAAAAAACCTCTTTACGAGGTAAAGTCTAGTGACGAAAACAGTTATATGCCCCAAAATTTCTGATATCCAATTTTGTGACGAATAACATTAAGTTTGACATATAAATTATTTTAAAAAAATTTTTGCATTCGGCACTGCGCAAAACATTGAGTTTTATTTGGTATGAAGAATTGAGACATTTTGGCGCAATGTGCCGAGTGCCAAAATTTTTTTTAAAATAATTTATATGTCAAACTTAATGTTATTCGTCACAAAATTGGATATCAGAAATTTTGGGGCATATAACTGTTTTCGTCACTAGACTTTTACCTCGTAAAGAGGTTTTTTTTATAAGATATTTTTTTTACTGTGAAAACTTGACTTACATAGCCGTTAAAGCAAAAAAAAAAAGGGTGTACGCAGACATATGCGGGTGGGTGTATATATTTGTTTTGTTGGTAAACAATTTCAAACTGCCATTCATTTCATTTGGACAAATTTTATTGATTTTATAACAAAAAGTGTTTTTTTCTTGGCTACTTACTGCCTGCACACTAAATTACAATTTATAGTACACTCAATGACACTTATTAAATCGATAATTCATTGTACTTTTGTTTTTGTGTTTTTTGGCTGTTTCCCGCAGGTGTACTATGCTAGCATATAATGACACACATATTATGCCATATAAGTTATTGAGATTGCAAACGGAAAAATGGAAGCAGTATCCAAGATCTCCTTGATATTAGCTGCATTGCTAATTTACAATGCTATCAATATCTCAGCCGAAAATCAACGAGGCTGCAACTCCGTCTATAGCGATAGGAGCCCCACACTTCAACCACAACCAAATAGGAACATCAAGGGAACAGGTCCTGGTACGATACGCACATGGCAGGAGCAAGAATTCTCGCTGTTGGGCTACAAATTCCATATACCGTTTGTGGGTCATGCAGTCGACGCGGATGTGGATGATAGTGACAGTGTGGACGATAGCTGGTTGCTGGAAAACAGCGCCCAGCAGTCAACCAGCCATGAGCCGGATGAGGAACAGGAACATAATGTGGAATACGAGCTGAGCGACAATGTCCATGTGGATCCAGTAAGCAGCATATTAAAGCTGCGCTGTCAAAATGTCAGCATGACCGAGATTAATGGCGAGCTGCTGCTCAAGCGACATGTTAACTATGAGCAACTGACGCTGCTCCATATACCTGACACTGGCAGCAGCAGCGGCAGCTCCTCGGCACTTCAGCTGCAGCAGGACGAGAGCATGCGTCAGTTTAAGTGGATCGATAGCATGCTGCTGGACGAGACATTGCAGCGTCTCTTTGTCCAGCAGACGCATCGCTTTGAGGCTGTGGAAACGCTGGACTTTAGCGAGAATCAATTGAGCTGCATCCACTGGGCGCAGCCGCAGGCAATGCGACGCCTGAAAGTCCTTCGATTGAGCGGCAATCGCTTGGCCAACTGCAGTTTGGCAGAGCTGCAGTACATGAATCATCTGCTCCAGCTGCATTTGGATCGCAACGGATTGCAGGCACTTCCCGCCCATTTCTTGCATCAGTTGAGTGAGCTGCGATTGTTGAATCTAAGCAATAATGCGCTGGGGGAGTTGCCTCGCAGCATCTTCGAGGGTGCACTGCAGCTGGAGTGGTTGCATCTAGCCGGGAATCGATTGAGCATCCTGCCCTTTCAGCTATTTCAAACGGCTCGCGATTTGCGACTGTTGGATTTAAGCGACAATCGATTGCTCTCGTTTCCCGATAACTTCTTTGCATTGAACAGTCAATTGCGTAATCTGCAGCTCCAGAGCAATCAACTGCAGTCGATTGGCAAGCATAGCTTGTACAATCTACGCGAGCTGCGTCATTTGGACTTGTCAATCAATGAGCTGGGGAGCATCGATCGCAAGGCCTTTGACTCCTTGGAGAATCTCATTGTGCTCAATATATCCAGCAACAAGCTAACGCTGCTGTCCTCCATCATCTTCCAGCCGCTGCATGCCCTACGTCAACTGGATCTCAGTCGGAATCGATTCAAGCAGCTACCCGGCGGATTGTTTCAGACCCAACGTAAATTGACACTGCTGCGCATCGATGAGACGCCGCTGGAGCAGCTGCCCAATTGGATCTCTCGCAACGAGGATTATGTGGATGCCCAAGTGCTGCAACGACTGCGCTATTTGTCCATGCAACAGAATACACAGTTAAGACAATTGCCGTCGACATTGTTTGCCAATGCCCGCAATCTGCGGGAGCTGCTCCTGGCCGACAACAGTCTGGTCAAGTTACCTTCGCAAATTGGCAGTCTGACGCGTCTGCAGCGTCTCAGTCTGCGTGGAAATCGCCTGGGCTCGCTGCCCGAAAGTCTCAAGGATCTCCGGCAATTGCACTACTTGAATATACTGGGGAATGAGTATCAGTGTGATTGCGGCATGTATTGGCTTTCCGGGTGGTTAACCAACGCCACAACCTCGTTGCGTACAGCCAGCCCAACATTGGACTCTTACGAGCATATCGATAACCAAATCGATGCACTCAAGTGTCAATATGGTTATCCAGGCGACATGTTGCGAGTGCTGAGTAATCTTAATTGCAGTGTGCCCGTTGTGGTGCAATCCTCAGAGCCCAAAATGTACAGACTTCATGCTACCGCCAAGCTGGAATGCCGAGTCTATGGCAGTCCAGCACCTGACATTATTTGGGTGAGCAGCATCCCCGAGTCCATTTTAAAGCAAATGTTCTACAATTCCCATATTTACAGGTGACGCCGCGTCATAAAATTCTGCGTCATCATGCCGATCCCGACAAGCGGCCCATCATTATCAATAGCGATAAGGAGCATCAGCCTAGCAAATTTGAGCTATTCGCTCTAACGGATGAAACAAATCCACGTGCACTGAGCGTGAATATCAGCAGACAGAAGAGTACCGTGGGACAACGAGTGCTGCTCATCGAGAACGGCTCCTTGCTGGTCCACAACATTTCCCGCGGCGACAGCGGACTCTACACCTGCTATGCCTTTAATGTGATGGGCAATGCTTCGGCAGGCATCAGGTAAACCATGCAAAGAATTAGTGCAACCCAATAAAAATCAATTTGTATTTTTCCAGTAAATCAATAATTAGTTAAATTGTTGCACTATGACTCTCGTCTGGATTAATTTTATCTTTATTACTTTTTTAAACCAATTGTCCACTTAACTTTGAAAAATAGCTTTCAGTAATTTATTAATAATAGTTGTGTGAATTCAGCTGACATTAAATTATCAGTTAAAGTTTTTCACCTTATTAATTTGAACTCTACTCTCTTCACAGGCTCTACATCGATCCCATTGTGTTTTATCGCGTTAAGATCGAGAGTTTGCTGGCGGGCACAGCACTTGCCACGGCCTTTTTGTTGCTCACACTCATCGTGCAGGGACTGCGCAGTTGCTTGACGAGATTGGGGGTCTGTGAGCGCTTATCCTGTTGTGGGAATCGCAACAAAAAGTCACCGAGGTCCCGACAGATTTATGCCATGCTCGATAGCATCGAGAGCTACAAGAGTCAGCAGCTGGAGAGGTTACGGGAGAATTACACACAGCAAGTGCATCGTATACGGGAGAATTGCACCCAACAGGTCGAGTGGATACAGAGCAGTTATACCACACAGGCCAAGCATGTTAAAGAGTTTCGGGACATGGGTTCAAATCATTTGACCGCACTCAAGGATCAATACTACGATCAGGTGAAGAAGGTGCGCGATTATTCCACCGGCCAATTGAGCTGGGTACGCGAGAACTATGTCTTCCAGCGTAACAAGATACGTAAGTTCAGTGCCCATCAGGTGTTACGATTCCGTGAAGGTTACAAGTATCAGCAGCAGTCGCTAAACAAGGTTCTGGAGAATCTGCCCAGTTTTTACTTTGAGAACTGCCGCGGCCGCTGCGAGGAGGACATTGTTGAGGGTAAGCAAGACTTGAAAATAATCAAATTGATTGGTAACTCGGCACTGGTATTGAATATGGTCCCAATTCTGGTATTCTTTATATTGTTTGTCAAAAATCTTAAAGGCAATTTAAATTCAAGACTTAAACAGTAAAAGAGAAATTATTTTAAAGTTAAAATAAAATAAGAAAATAAAATTATAAACTCAAAGGTTGAAAAAACAGAGTATAAATAGTTTAAAAGGTCGGGGAGTATTCAAATAATCGATATATATTTATAAAACTCTTTGTCTTGACTCACTGACTGAGAATCAACGTGTAGCCCAAACGGTAACAGATAAAAAGCTGAAATTTTCACACAACATAGATGAGATATTTTCATCGTGCAATAATTATTATATAAAGATTAAGGAACAATAGAATGTATACAAAACGAAATGAAATTAATGAAACAAAGTAGAAAAATAAATCTTTAATTAATTTCTTACACTTCACAGATATAGACTGCTATTTCAAAGGCCAAATGGAGAAAGAGCTGCACATACAGAAGATTAAATCGCGTCTGATGGTCGCCAATATTTCGGCCAGCAAGGCTTCCGTATACTATACGCCACCAGATGAAGATCTGTTGCACGGTTCCCATTTGCATCTGCAAACGACGCCCATTCACATCAATTACATAGACGAGAATCTAGATCATCAGAAGTGGGAGTTGCACGACTTTAAAATGGATCCGCAACTGCTGCTCTTTAACACATCGAGATTATATGTTAATCCGGAGGGGGCAAGTGGTAGTCAGGCAGCGGCAGCTGCATGTGCAGCAATGGCAGCATCATCATCATTGGCCTGTAGCATTGAGGATAATAATGTGGATGTGCAGTTATTAGCTGACAATGGCAGCCCAATGGAGATGAATGAACTGAAGGACTTGAACGATGTTAAAAATTCGAAATCGTGTCCTGCTATTTATAAGGTATCCAAGCAGCGAGATGGCAGCACCCTGCACGAGCTCCTAACCACAGATGGCGATGGTGCGCCACATCACATGTTGCGATTCAATCCGGTTGACGAATCGTCGCTAACGACGATGGAGCTACCCAAGGAGAAGCTCAACATTGTACTGGAAGACTGCAACAAGGCGTTGCTTCATCATCAGCAGCAGCAGATGGAAACGGATTCCGGCATGGGCCAGTCCGTTTCCACGAGCGATTCCAACAGCGACAGTACCTCACACTGTCCAGCACACTATCATCCGGTTAATGCCACAGTTTCTGCAAAAAATTAGAATTTTTTTTAATTTGTAATCATTTCAAATGGCAAGGAAAAATTAAAAATGAGAGAAATATCAACAAAAACAAATGACGCTAAAAAAAATTCATCAAGTTAATGTTAATTGTAAAATGAAAAGGCATCATACAATAATTACCTTTAGATTTAATTAGTGAAACTTAATGCTGAATATCAAATGAAGTACATAAAAACAAGAAAAGTCATAAAGTTTAAATAGTAGCAAACAAAAAAAAAAAAAAAATGTAAGAAAAATAATAATACAAAACCAAATGAAATTGAATTTGAAAAAGGTATCATTAACTATTGTCAATAATACTTGAAAAAGCCCCCTATTTGTGATTTCAACTATGATATGAAGATATTTATTTATAGAGACAGCATCAAATCTACATATACATACATACCTACATACATATAGTCAGGCATATTTTAAAGCGACAAATACAAATTTTATTCAAATTCTAAAATGCAAATAAAAGCAACAAAAAAAGTAACAACACATGATTGATTGCCAATGAAAATGGGTGAAAAATCGATGGTATTAAAATGCCAAACAAAATGTACTAGTTTATTTTATAATATTATTTAAGATAATTTCTGTCGGGGTCTTTTAAAATAACAATTGTGTTTAATACAAGCTTTTAGACATCGGCACACTCGGGCTGCTTGAGCACCTCGATGGCACAAGGGCTGCCATCGATTTTACATGGCTCGGACTCGGTCTCATCCTCACTGAGCTCATAATCATCGCACTCGCATGGGAAGCATTCCATTTCGCCCTCGAGCTCATCTTCGCCTTCCTCGCCCTCGCCATAGACGCTTATCTGTTCCTGGCTAACCATACTTGGCTCTGTGGTTATCGAGCAGACAGACAGCTCGGAGTCAGAGATGGGTATTGGCACCGGCTCCTGTGGCAACAGCGAATAATCATAGATGGCAATCTCCTGGGCAAACCATAATGTTGGCTTCATTTCAGCAATTTGGTCATCCTCTTCCTCATACTCTGGACCCAACTCTTCCTCACCCTCCTCTTCGGAATTGCCAATGGCTTTCATGTTATAATCGCCCGGCAAAAAGAAACCCAAGAGCATATAGCGATTATCAAAGCTGAAGACGGATGGACCCGTGGGATACAGTGCATCCCAGATGCCGTGCAGAATGGTGCACTTGTCGTCGTTGCCAATATACAGCTCGAATGGTCCCAAGCGCACATTGGTGTTCCAAGTGGACTTCAAACGCACGGACATGCAGCAATTGGCCTGCTCGGTTTTATAGCTATAGATGCCAACACCATGACGCTGACCCTTGTGCCAATCACCCGAATAGGTGTCTCCATTGGCATAGTTGTAGCGTCCCTTGCCATGCTTCAGATGCTTGCGCCAGTTGCCCTCGTAGACGGATCCATCCGGATAAATGAAGATGCCACGACCACAGCGAACACCACAGCGATATTGTCCATAATAACGAGCACCATTCCTGAAAACATAGAGACCAATGCCATGACGGCGACCCTTGCGATAGCTGCCATCATATTGATCTCCATTTGGAAGAATGGCCCAGCCACGTCCATGACGTTGTCCGGCGGCATTCCGACCGCCAATGTATTTCTGGGGATGGGAAATGCATTAAGATTGGCGTGAGAGTGTCGAGAGTACTCGTAACCTACGCCAATATTGGGACCCTCGTCCTCCTCATCCGGATACGACAGATCCGACTCATCGGACAGCTCAGACATCCTTATGTTATGTTGTATATATATTTATAGAATTTACTTTGCGTCTCGCTTTTTTTTATTAGGAAATATATAATTTCGTACTTAAATTAGTTTTGGGAACTATGTTGTATATCAATTTGAAAAGCCAAGGCTTACTACAATTTATCAGGATTACAGGCTACGGATTTGGGTTACGTGTCCGTTGCATAAAAGTAATTGGCCAGCGGATAACGTATGAAGAGTGCCAACAGTGTGGACAGCACCTGGAATGCCATCAGCATTTGGGTGGCAACTCGCTCATGGACCGGCCCAAAAATAACCAAGACAAAATTGATGAGCGTCAAGTTGTTGGTCACAATCCTGCCATCGGGGTGTTCCTGCCAACTGACCAGTCTCAATGTGCGCAGCACTGTGACCATTAGGCGACCCAATCCGCTCAGTTCATCCATTCGAAACTCCGTCGTGCTGATGTGCAACAAGTCGGACTTCTGGTCATATTTGGGCAGACGATGCCGGGGACAGGGCACAAAGTGAAACAACTGTGGCGTCGAGTAAAGAAAGTTTAATATCTGGGGCAGGAAGAACAGCAACAGGGTTTTGCTAAAGTGGCCCAGAATGCCAACTACGGCAAAGGTCATGCCCGCAAAATAACAGTACGTATCGCCGACAAACACCTGCGATGGATATCTGCAAGTATACAAATTTGATTTGATTTAGAATTCCGTTACAATATATTTTAAAATTATGGTCACACTGCGCTGCAGAGCATTAACAGAGAATTTCAACAAAAACAAATTAGAGAAGCATTTACAAGAATGTTGAACCGCTGTTTGTTGGGAGAGCAAAAGTGTGACGTTGCAATCAGTGTTGCCAGAATTAGTATGCTTAGAAAGGACAGATTTAAACAGGTCAAATTTTAAGTGAAAATAAAAAATCTGTGTTTTCTAAGGTTGACAACAGTGGTTGCAATGGCATGCTCTGCAGAGCAATGATTGAATTGTGGATAAGCAAGGATAATAAATACAAAAAAAAAGTGAAATATCCTCTAGGGGGGTATAAAAAAATGTTCGTTAAATTAAGTCTTGTTTGAAAATAATGGTTAGTACAATAAAAAGAAAGATTGAATTTCAATTACTATAACTGTTGCTGTCTCGGTTTTCTGTTAGCAAATTCTAGCTAAAAAAAGGCTGTACTGTCAACACTGGGCTAGCTGCGTCGAATTTGAACAGCTGAGAGAACGCAATGTTAATCGGGAGGACAATGGAAATCGACAGCTGTGCGTGTGGTGGGCAGCAAAATGAGTAAAATGTGGGTGTGTTAACTGAAGAAAAAGGAAAAAACGTAATTTTGAAGCAAATGTAACATGTGCTGGGTGTAGTCAATTAACGCACAATGGCCAGGAGCACAGGTCTGAGCCAGACAGCTGCAGGTGGAAGTGGCCGTCTGACCATAACCAAAAAGCTGGTGCTGTGGTCGGTGCTCGTAGTGCAAGTGGGATTCATTGGCTGCATATGGTTGCTGCAGATGAATCGCAGTCAGTTGCTCCAGCAGACCAGCGTCTCAACGGACTCGGACTCTGGACGTGTGCATTTCGTGCGGAATGCGAGAAATACAAATAAGGATCAAAGACGAGGGCTGCAGTGTGTGCATCGGGAGAATGTTAATCGATATCAGCAGGATTTCTATCAAATGAAAACCGATAAATTCAATCGGAGTGCAGATTATGCCATGCCGGCATATGTTGATTTGGAGCTGGCGCCAGCACTGTGGTGCTATCGGGAAGGCACGCTCAACGAGACGTCGGCCCAGCGGAACGATAGGGATTATCTAATGGCACAGCCGCAGTGTCTCTGCGACAGCGGCTGGCATGGACGCGACTGTGGCCAGCCGGAGATCATCTGGCGGGCACTGATGACGCACAGCCGCGCCAGCAAACGTGGCGGCTACGAGGCTCCCTTGAAGCTGCACGAGGCGAGCGCGACGTCAGTGAAGCGACTCTACTACATGTTGAATCTAGGCGATTGGGAGCACATCAATCTGGAGCTGCTGCATCTGCAGCTGCGCACACTCATTGAGGTTGTGGACTTCTTTCTTATATACTACTATGTCAGGGACAGCAAGAATCATCTAATGGGGCGTCAACTTGAACGCCATCTCAACTCCATGCTGAGCTCCAATTACGTGCTCTACAAATGCAAAGGACTTGGACATGTTAACTGCAGTGGAGCGGCTGCCTACGGGCACTTTCGTCACCAGCTGTGGACACTTTGTAGTGTGCAAGTTGAAGCCACGGATTTGATACTTTATGGAGATCGGGAGACGATCTTCTCGCCGGCAGCATTGAAGTATCTCAAATACTATGCGTCTGATGTTTTGCCACTTCGCTTCCGACTGAAGCACAATGTATACGGGTTTTATTGGCAACATCCGAGGCGGACACGCCCAAGTGGCGTCATAAGTTCCTTGGTGCATATGCACTCTGCCCAAATGGATCCGCAACGGCTGGAGCGCCAGGCGATTTACACACTGGGCGATCTCAATCATTACGGCGGTTGGAGCTGTGAGCTTTGCATGTCGTCGGAGCAAATTGTGCACATGCTGCAGACAACGCCAGTGGACGGCGGGAGCATTCCCGTGAGGTTGCCCAATAAGACGAGGAGTGCACGCATCGATGCCAACTATGTGCAGAAACTGATGGGCACCGGAGTCTACTTGGATGGCAGCACACAGCTGCTTCGATTGCGACAACAGAGTGAGAAATATTTTGCACCCGATACGGCGATCCTGCACAGCAGTCAATTTGGACAACTGCTGTACAATATGTACGATGTGGATGTGCTGGACGATGTGCAGGAGGATGAAGACTAGGGACTATGTAGTATTAAGACTCGATTAACTAATAAGCCTAATCTGCTAGACATACTCATTGATATGTGCCTCATTTTACCGTATCCCATCATCAAGAAATCAATTTAAATCAATTCTCAAAACGTTTCGCTTCAAGCTAAACATATCGTAAAACTGCTTGGGTTTCTGATTAAATTAATTTCAAATTTAGTAGCTCAGCATGCAGACAGGGCGAGAGACGACAGACGACGACGATGACGACGCCATCTGTGATAATAAACTAAACTAGATATGAATTTCAAATGATTCTCAGATGTCAAGGAATTTGTTAATGTGTAAATTTAGTTTAGTTAATTTAGGCCATACCTGTTAAGTAATGATTATTAATCATAGTCATTAGTAATTAGATTATTTTTGTTTAAAAGTCGAACTAATGATTGAATTACGATTATTTTTGGTTTTGCCCAATTATTAAATGTTTACGATTACAAAAAATTAGAAATAATCTAAAATTATTGCCATTATTCAAAAATAATCTTTTTAAATAGTCCGATTATTTTTGTTTTTTTTTAAATTATTTTTGAAAAACAAAAATGTTTCTTCTTTTAAACAGTGAACTATATAGTCACTACGACTATTTCCAAAAATAGTTTAATTGATTAGTATTGTAATCGAAATTTAACAGGTATGTTAGTGTTATTTAAATAATTCGAATACATGTTGTAAGCATTATGACAAATGTAATTTAATTTTTGAGAATATTATTAAATATAAAACTAATTTTCGTTACTTACTTATTGAACTTCCACAAAGCCAACGAGGTGGCCAGAAAAGGTAGCATAAAATGCATTGAGAATTGATGTGATTCCACCTGATGACCCAGCGACAACTCGATCATGTTGAACAGCAAAACGGAGCCGGCAATGATGAGGGATTGACCCACCTCTAGACCATTAATGCCAGCGAGTATATTGATGGCATTGGTGCAGAACACCGCCAAACTGCCCATAAAGAAGTAGTAGAGTATGCCTAGGGAATGATATTGGTAAAGATTAGAAAAGGCAACAGTCGAGACTTTTGGTTTTAAAATTTAAGTCAAGGACCGCAACGATTATAATTTTTAAAACATAAATTATTGAACAAAAGTTATTTGCTGATTTTTATCAAAAAAAATTAAATGAAAACTCCTATTACTCTTAAAATTAAACTTAAATTTTAATTTAAAAAAAATTATAATTTAACTCTTAATAAATTTTTGTTTTAACAATTGAAAATAAAAGTTATTTTTCAATTTTTATTATAAAGGCGGGGCGAGGTTTTATTTTAGAATTGACAAAAAACTTTTACTTTCAATTGCTAAATTAAAAATTGAAAAATAACTTTTACTTTTAATTTTTAGAATAAAAATTGAAAAATAACTTTTATTCTACAATTTTTAAATAAAAATTAAAAATAAAAGCTTATCCAGTTTCTTATAACTCTTATTTGCGGTCCCTGATTTAAATACTTACCAATGTTAACGGAGGTGCCGAAGAGACCACGGGCAAAATTGGGCATCATAACGGTGGTGGAATTGTAGTTGACATAGTAGACCATGAGGAGGGGCAGTGTCGCGATGGTCGGGAGCAGGAGCTTGTGCCGCCAGCGCAGATCGAGCACGTCGTCGGCAAAGCCAAGAAATATCATGCAGCATATCGACAGCAGGGCGGCAATCAGTTCCACGAACTGTGCCAAAGATATCAACAACAACAACAAAGAATTAAATAATCGTCTCACATGTGGAGTGAGTCATATCAGTGTAACCTTATCATGTGGAAAAGTTGATGGCTTTCCGCCGGTAACTGCATCCGTGGCGGCATTTTCATCGAATGTAAATGGTATGGGTATAAACAAGAACATGACGATTAAGAAAACGCAACCAATAATAACGCCATAAGACTCCGGTCTAAAAAAGAAAAACAAAAAATGGAATACGTTCAGGAATCGTTCTGGCGAGGATTATGCTCAATAGACTCAACTCACACTTGTGGCTTGTCCTTTTTACACAGATCTCGGCCGAACAAGTTCGCCTTGATGAACATCTCCCGTAGGCGGGGTATCATGCGCACCGTCATGAGGTACGCGCCCGCCGAGATGCTCGCATTTACGGCAATTGCAATCGTGGACATTTCGGACACTAATTAGATTATAGTTGATAACGAATTTAAATTACTGCAAGGTCAGTCAAATCGCTGAGTGCGTGCAATAGCCGAAAATGCGCTCAAATATGTCAATAATATATCACACAAGCATTATTCTATATTAGGACAACTCCGGCAAACGCAAAAGTACACGCCACTTTAATTATTCGGATAAAGACAATAACAAACACAGCTGATAATCAGGCACACACACATATCGAGCAGTTCTTGCTCTGTTTGAATGCTATCGATAACGATAGTATTTGCAGAGACCCTAACGGTTTAAATATGTATCATGGCAGTTATTTGTTTGATTGCTATCAACAAATAAATCTAAATTAAAATTTTCTAAAAATTAAATATAAATCGAAAAATAAATCTCAATTTTTGTTTAGACGTAAACTTTTGCTTATTTCAAATGCAGCCCTTAGCTGCTCAAACGGAACATTGGTCTTAACCTGTGATGCCAATTTGGCTTGTTTCGGATAGATTTGACTGGACTTTAAGCGCTTCAGAAGGGAAAAATCTCAAACATCTTTTATCTGAAAATCTGGCTTTTTTCGATTGAATAAAATTAATCCAAAAAGGATTCTTTATTTCCAGTTTTGGAACTTTTTGAAAATTCAATCGAAGTAAAGCCGAAAAGACTTTCCCGGTACACAAAAATTCGCCTCTTAAAATGGGAGAATGTTGAAAATCTTAAAAAAACCTCTTTACGAGGTAAAAGTCTAGTGACGAAAACATTTTTATGTCCCAAAATTTCTGATATCCAATTTTGTGACGAATAATATTTAATTTTACGCATAAATTAATAAAAAAAAACCAATTTTTGTAACTGGCACTGCAAAAAAAAAAATACTTTTTATTGGGTATTCAAAATTTAGTGCAATATGCCCAGTGACCAACTTTTGTTTTTTAATAATTCATGAGTAAAATTTAATATAATTCGTCACAAAATTGGAAATCAAAAATTTCGGGTCATGAAAAAAAAAAAAATGAAAATGTTTTCTTCTCAAGACTTTTACCTCGTAAAGAGGTTTTTTTTAAGATTACAGATTACAAAAACAGACCTCAAAATACTCGAAACTCTTTTTCGAGAAATACTTAAATATTTATTTAATATCAATAATTATCAGCACTTGGTGACTGTTTACAAAGCCGGCTCCCCATTTGTACAACTAAATAAAAACTTTTCAATAAACATAACAAAATACTTTCAATGTCATTTTTTCTTGACCCGTTTTAATCCGTTATAGATTTCATAGCTACTATCGCTCCCGGAAGAATGGAAACGCTTTTTGCAGCTCCGCTTTGGACTTGCATGCCTCCACCTTAGGCAATGTCTCCACAATATTTAATAAGTAGATTTGCAGTTGTTGTCGTCGCTCCTCGACAAAGACGAGATTCATATTGCCAAAGTGTTTCTTCGGAGGAAACTCGATCGAGTTAATGCTGGGATGAGTGCGAAGCAGAGATTTATGTAGTTTATTAAATTCACTATAGCGTCGAAATAGCGTCCAGTGCTCCAACCGCTGTCGCATCGTTATGTGAACCTCGTAGACGTAGTGGGATCCCGACCGATGGTTTTTGACGAGTTTCACCTGTGGAATGGTAATCAGAAAGTTGGAGCAAAACGATGACTCCGGATCGATGCCAGTGTCGTTGAACTGCTTGGTGAGGCGACGAACCAATTGCCGGTTTTGTAGGGTCAACTCTGCTACGCGTGTTTCCAGCAATGCACACTTCTCGTTTAATAGCATTACTTGATCCTCCATCGCCGCTGTCTGCTGGCTGTTGCCGAAGCCATTGGCTGAGGATGATGACTTGCTCCATTGCGAAGACGTATCACTGCGATCCTCAAAGAGTTCCTGATCAGCAGCAATTTTTGTAGCTCCCACCATGGCTTGTTCCTGGTCTTGGTTTGCTGAATAAACATCGGGCAGTGGAGTCTTGAGAAATTCTAGTTCTGGACCAATAGGATCACATGGCGTTACATTAATAGGAAGTACGTTATTCGCCTGCTCCAACAATTCTTGTTCTACGGCGTCTTTTGATATGATCTGCTGGACTTCTAGCATTTCCCGCGGACTTAGAGCGCCCAAGAGATCCTCCGTTGAGGTGGCGCAGGCAATAGGCCTTTCCACAGCGGAGGCACTGCGTCCTGACTTGCGCACAGCCACAGGCACGGGCTGTGGTGAGAATATAATGGGCTCTTCTTTCACGACATTAACTGATGGTACTGTATGGCGTCTCGGTGCATTTAGTTCGGGATTTTCAACGTTCAGCGCAAAGAGCACATCTTGGAGGCTATTCACAATAACGGGTAACTTGTTGGCTGCCTCCTCGTTCAACAAAAGTGACCAAGGTGTGTAAAAGCGCTGCATTTGAGCCTCATCACTTAGCCAGGTTAACACATAACTGTGCAGACGCTTCTCATTTAGCATAGCGCGTATAAAGGCCCGTCCACGGCCTTGTTTTGTCCAGATTTGCTTCAGTCCCTCGTACCGTTGACGTTCGTGTGGCGTCAAGTGCGATTGGCAAAAATCCCAGAATGTTGTTTCATTATTGCTGTTGACACCCCCTCCGCCACCATTTCCACCCAGTACGATCTCGTGCATATTCTGAAATAAACTGACGGCCGACAGCGACACGTTCACCGTTTGGCGCAGTCCGTATCCGAAAGTCTCTTCTAGGGCTTCGCATAACTCCTGTACGACGTCGTCATTTTCTGTGGCCAGCTCGCGTTTACCACTGTAATTTAGACTTGTCTGTTGCGCAGTTTGTTGCAGCCGTCGAAAGATGTCCTCTCTTCGTTGGCCAAACGTGCTGCCGTTTAAGGAGGCACGAATGGGCTCTGGCAATGCACTTTCAGGCATTTTCTATTATTTACACACAATGTTTATTAGTGCTTGTTATTGTTGCTTAGTTATTTATTTTTGTTTTCATAGTTTTCTTTTCCCAAATTTAAGTGCTGGACAATGTCAGTTTTAATCAGGGCTGGAATTTATTATCGATATGTGTATCGTTATCAACTACTTTGTTTGACCAGTTTTCCATAAAACAATTGATTCCCAACAATTTACTTAAATTATCAAAATTATTAAAAATTAACTTGCATTTCAAAAGAAAAAACTTTAGCACCACCTTACCCTATTGATAAAATATTTTTAACTTTTGGTCACACGAATTTTAATATTTTATAGTATTCAACAAATGAGAAATAGTATTAATCAATGAGGAAACCATTTATTGTAACACATTTTAGAAATTTAAATAAACATTTTATAATTATTTTGATTTTTTTCAAGTCTTATTTGAAGCGAGTTGTTTTGCAGCACTGGCAGGTCCACGCGATTCACAGACTGCCAAATATATCGGTAAATATCACACAAATTGGGTTTACTCATCACCAATCATCGCAATACTGGTAGAGTTGGGCATTTTAGTTCAATTTGCTGAATAAGTTCAATCGTTCATTTTACAGTCAGTTGGTCATTTGGTCAGTTGATTAACTATGAACCATGAAAGGTTTCTATTCAGTTGATGAACTATGAACGACATTCAGTTGGCCATGAAAGATGAATAGGTCATTCAGTTATTTATGAACGATAAACGATGTGTTACTAGATTCCGGATTATTTTTTAATTTTTTTTTGTTATACTTATAACAAAAGAGAGTAAATTGGTTTTGAATTTTGGGTGAAAATTTCACATTGTTAAAAACTTGATATATGAAATTGAAACATTGTTACATGTAAATAAAGAAGAAATTGAATAAAATTGCGGAACTCCATGTATTGTATTTCTCTAAGAAATTTAAAATTTAAAAAAAAAAATACTGACCAACTGCGAAATGAATGATTAAGTTCATGATTGACTGAACGAGTTCATTCGTTCATTTTAATGACCCGTTCATTTGAACTTTTTCAGAACGAAACGACACAACTCTAAATACTGGCATAAAATTTGCGCGTAAAAGAATGCCAAAAACTTGGATAATTGTTTAATTAATAAAAAACGCCTAATAAAAATAAGCAGTAAATGTAAACACAACAAACTACACAAAGAAACTACATATTTGTTGTACAAAAATGTAAGTTTTCCGCTGCAACAGGGACAAATGTGCGTTTTCTTTTGTGTTCGTTCGTCGTCTGCGCGCACGGTGCGCTTCATTGACTTTTTGAGCGAGTGTAAATCGTAAAAAAAAGAACCAAAACCTAACCAAATAAATAGGGCTAATACCAAACATTACATTTAACACAAGTGATTTGCGAATAACTTTAATGCAGTGAGCAGGCAGTCGGAAGTCTTTAATATTGTGGCAGCAGCTGCATTTCGGTTTCGTGCAATAAGGAAACAGAGATACAAACAGAAGCGGGACTGAAACAGTAGCAGAAACAGGCGCCTGTGTCGTCGCCGTAGACCGTCCGTCCATATGGTCTGCAAATACAGGAGCCTGTTTATTTGCCAATCTCACTGAATTGTCCGTGTTTTTGTGACTAGTGTGTCTGTGTGTTTATGTGCATTTCCACTCAAATGCTTAGCTAACTTTTGGCTAAACAACTACCAACAACTGAGCGACTGTAACAAAAACAACAACAATAATAATAATAACATAAAATATATACAATGAATCCGGCCGAGCTGCGCATGATGTGGATGAGTAGCCAATACAATTCCGAGCGCATTTCACTGGAGGATGCAGCTACTCTGCTTGGCCACTCAACCGTCGGTCTCTCGGTTATGGAGGATATGACACATCAGCCAGCATTGGTAAGTTACCCCTCTCTCTCTCTCTCTGCTGTATATATTATTGCGTTCCCGTTCTCCTGCTTGCCAATCTCTCGACTAAACAAACCCAAATTCTGTAGGTTAATATTTACTTGGGAATTGGCCATGTATTTATGTATATTATATACGTATAACTACATATGTCTAAAGGGTGTTTCTTACTGTTTGTTGAGCAAAAATAATAAATTTCATTGATTCCAATTGTTATTTACTTTGTTGAAAAAGAAAGAAACTTTTATAATTATTATGGTAAAAATGAAACTTTCCAATATAAAGATCAAGAATTTTATACAATTTCTTCATATTATTTTTTGATCGCAATAAAAAATATGCATAAAATTAAATTATTTCAATGCTTTAACATATATTTAAACATATAATAATAAATTCAAAATAAAAAAAATTAATTAATGTTTTTTATTAAGATTTCATGTTGAAAATATTATAAACTTTTCGTTTAGCTGAAAGTCTTTTAAAAGTCAAAAAAATATCGAAATCTCATCAATTGGAAATCTCATAAAATTCCCAAAATTTAAATTATTTTCAAAAATTAAAATACCTTAATTAAAAATCATCCTTTACATATGTATGTATGTAGTTTACTTGTATGTGTTTCTGCTTTAGTTGAAAATTGGAATTTGTTTACTTATTTCTTCTACTTTCTTTTCTATGATTTATGTTTCGGTTACGTTGTATTCGTATCCGTATCCATTCAACTATCAACTGTATCCAACTGCCAATTTCAAACTGAACTCAACACAATATCCACAACAACAACAACAAACTCAACACACATCCAACCTACCAACAACAACAACAACTTATCACCACTACCAAAATGAACCAATGAACAACAATGAAATCTGGTAAAGGATATGAATCCAATGATGAGCATTGTTGGGGGGGATTTCACGGGACAAGCTGCAGCGGCCGCTGCGGCATTGGGCGTGCAACCGGGAACACTTATTGCCACAAACACAAGCAACCTGTACGGGTTTGCCCACATGGGCGGACTGCAACAGCAGTTGTTGCAACAAACGGCAGCGGCCGCTGTCTTTCAAAATTATACCGAAGTCATGGATGGCGATGATGGGAATAATGGTGGCGGCGTTGCATTGATGGGCGTCGGCACATCGGCGCTTGAGGACGATCAGCAGCAGGTTTATGGCCAATTGGATGATGGCTATGATGATGGCGGCGCCAGTGGTGGCATGTCTGATCTGGAGCCCAAACAGGAGATCATCAATATCGATGACTTTGTCATGATGAACGAGGATAACAATTCATATGATGGCACTGATTTTATGACCTCCTCAGACAAGGACATATCACAATCCTCCTCATCGTGCATGACAAATATGCAGAATCATGATCTGCTCGTGCCCCTCGGCGATGGTTTGCTGCATCACAAACTGTTGGGCACCACGCATGCCATGATCAATGCATCGGCAGCGTCATCTCTGCCTGGCATGAGTGTATCCGGCAGTGGCAATGCCTTTACCAATATCCTAGTCGCTTGCGAGGATGCGACAGGCGCGGTCAGTGCCAAGGGTATGTCCTCGAACTGTGGTAAAGGTGTCAATGCCAGCACCAGCACCAGCTCCAGCTCATCCATGCGTGCCCAGCGCAAGACTCGTAAAATCGAGCCAGTGAACAGGCCAGGACTTGTGCTCAAGACACCCATCGCCTACAAGGGCAACATTGATCCCTCGGTAATTCCGATACAGAAAGATGGCATGGGTATGTTTTCACTTACCTTCACCTTACACTATGATTTAAATACTTTAATATTATTTCTCAAAACCAAACTAATTGCCATGATTTATTAACGAACGCATTTTTGAATTTGGGTTTGGGTTTGGGTTTGGGCTTGCGATTTGAGCAGGTAGTCATTCATAGTTATCACTGTTGTTAAGCTTATGGCCCAATTCCACTGAACATGTACATTTCGTAGAATGTCACATTTTCTTAAGAATATATGTTATATTTATAGGAATGTTTTTGATTTATAAAAATCGATTTAAAAAAATGCAACCAATTTTTTTTTATCGAGATCACACAAAATGTAAGCAATAATCACGACAAAAATAATTCAAATAAAAAAGTAACTCTTATTTTCCATATTTAAAAATATAAATTCTAAATAAGACTTGTGATTTGTTGGCTAAAGATTGAAATTATGGTATAATTTTAAAACTTTTTGATGTAGATCGAAAAATTAAAATTATTTTAAATTTATGAATATATTTGAATATTCAAAAATATAAATTTTAAATAAGACTTGTGATTTGTTGGTTAATAATTGAAATTTTTGTATTATTTCAAAACATTTTGATGTAGATCGAAAAATTAAAATTATTTTAAATTTATGAATGAAATAAATGCAGAAAATAAACATTATTTTAAATTTTGTACTTGAAAAACCAAATACAGTTTAACTTTCATAACTCGAACTTCTATAAATGAGTGGCAGTAAAATTAATAAACTTTTATAGTTCTTTTTCTTAAGTTTATTAATTTTACTGCCATAAATTTAGCTCGAGTTGAAGAGAAATTCGAGTTATGGAAGTTCAGTTGTAGTTACGATCTCAGCTCTTATTATATCTTTGTTCCACAAATAACGAATATGTTTATTTGTCAAAACAATTACTTGACTAACTGTGTATCTCTTAAATCGAATAAATGCACATATGCGAAATGTTCGTGTTTAGTGGAACAGGTATACCAAGTCTTTTTATGCGTGCCACTAATCCGGAATGATATTGTCCACTCCACAGCTGTCTGCGAACGTTGCGGTGCCATCGGTGTGAAGCACACGTTCTACACAAAATCGCGTCGCTTCTGCAGCATGGCCTGTGCCCGTGGTGAGCTGTACTCCCTGGTACTCAACAGCAAAATGGATGCACCGAATACGGCCAGCAATTCGCCAGCATCTGGCCTTGAGATGACAGAGACGACGACGTCAACGGCATTGGATGCCGTTGGAAGTATTGCATCGGATCAGGAGCAGGAACAACACCACCAACAACAACAGCAGCAGCAGCAGTCGGACATTGAGCTGACATTGCAGGCGGCACATATCAAGAATGCCAATTATCGTTTTCGTATCACGGATCAGTCAAAGATCACACAACTAAATGGTTTTGGGGAGCCAATGTCGTTGGGCGGCGATGCCGCCGCCAATAACGTTCAGATGGCAACGGATGAAACAATTGCAGCATTAAATGGTGGCGCTGTTGGAGACGCTGCTGCGCCGCCAGCTGAAGCCAGTGGCAGCAGCAGTGATGGCATCGTTTCGGCCAACAATTCAAGTGGCAATCAATTTCTGAATGCAGCGCCGACGCCAAAGGCGTTGAGGTTATTTCGTGATGTCTTTCCACAGGATGATCTGCCACAGATACCCAAATACGAACGTCTTCCAGCTCCGTGTCCTCAGATGGAAAAGATTTTGAGCATCAGACGGAGAATGTATGATCCGACGCACTCCTATGATTGGTTACAACGGCTGGGCAAGGAGAATTTCTTTGCAGCGCCCGTTACCTGCTTTCCACACGCACCTGGCTACGAGGTGTGGGACAATCTCGGTGTGGGCATGAAGGTGGAGGTGGAAAACACCGATTGCGATAATATTGAGATCATACAGCCGGGACAGACGCCCACATCGTTTTGGGTGGCCACCATACTCGAGATTAAGGGCTACAAAGCGTTAATGAGTTACGAGGGTTTCGATACAGACTCCCATGATTTTTGGGTGAATCTCTGCAATGCTGAAGTGCATTCGGTTGGCTGGTGTGCCACACGTGGCAAGCCATTGATACCGCCCCGCACCATAGAGCACAAGTACAAGGATTGGAAGGATTTCCTTGTCGGCAGATTGTCCGGCGCACGCACATTGCCATCCAATTTCTATAACAAGATCAACGATAGCCTGCAATCGCGCTTTCGTCTTGGCCTGAATCTCGAGTGCGTCGACAAGGATCGCATCTCCCAGGTGCGCCTGGCCACAGTCACCAAGATTGTGGGCAAGCGTTTGTTCCTGCGCTACTTTGATTCCGACGATGGCTTCTGGTGTCACGAGGATTCGCCCATCATTCACCCCGTCGGCTGGGCCACCACAGTTGGCCATAATCTAGCTGCACCCCAAGACTACCTGGAGCGCATGTTGGGTAAGATTTCAACAATCGGATTCCATGATTTGAATTGAAAACTAAAATATATTTCACAAAAAATTTATTATTTAAACCAGGGATTAAACCCTAACCGAAACCGTAACCTTTAACCGGTAAAAAACGATTAAAATTTAAAACCCCAACTGAAACCGGAACCGAAAAACAAATTTTAAAACCAAAACTCTGTAAACCGAAATAACCGTTTAGTAACCGTTTCATTTGTAAGGGGTAATTTCGTTTTTTCATACATCCTAAATAAATTTTTATTTCCAACTTTTATAATAAAAATTTAAAAAAATGTATCATTAATTGTTATTTCAAAAATTGCAAATAAGAATTATGGTATAACTTTTAAATAAAATTTGAAAAGCATGTTTTATTTTCAACTTTTATTATAAAAATTAAAAAAACACAAAACCTTTATTCTAAGATAAAAACTAAAAATTAAAACTCAATGAATTGTATGCTTTTTTCAGCGGGTCGAGAGGCCATGATTGAGGTACATGAAGACGATGCCACCATAGAGCTGTTCAAGATGAACTTCACCTTCGATGAGTACTATCTGGATGGCAAAACGAATGGATTTATGGAGGGCATGAAACTGGAGGCAGTTGATCCACTTAACTTGTCCTCCATATGTCCAGCCACCGTGATGGCAGTTCTGAAATTTGGTTACATGATGATTCGCATCGATTCGTATCAACCGGATGCCTCAGGGTCAGATTGGTGAGCCGGACTGCGTAAAGAAACGCGACCTGAACATATCGAAACTGTATAACTTGATGCTTTCAGGTTCTGTTACCATGAGAAGTCGCCATGCATCTTTCCCGCTGGCTTCTGTGATTCCAATAACATTACTGTGACACCGCCCAATGGCTACGATGCCCGAACCTTCACCTGGGAGGGATACTTACGCGACACGGGCGCCTTGGCGGCTGGTCAACACTTGTTCCATCGCATGGTGCCGGATCATGGCTTTGAGACGGGAATGAGCCTGGAATGCGCTGATCTCATGGACCCGCGACTGGTGTGTGTGGCGACCGTGGCACGTGTCGTTGGTCGGCTGCTCAAGGTGCACTTTGATGGCTGGACCGATGAGTATGACCAATGGCTGGACTGTGAGTCAGCTGACATATATCCCGTCGGCTGGTGTGTGCTCGTCGGCCACAAACTGGAGGGACCACCGCGTGCCTCGCATCAACAGGTGATTAAGCCAGCGCCCAAGCCGAAGGTGCAAAGGAAACGCAAGACCAAGAAGGGCGGCAATGGAGCAACTGGCGCTGCCAGCAATAAGCAACAACCACATGACAACAATATGCAAACGGGTGAGTAAATCATACAACTATATTCGTAGTTATTATTTAAATACTATTATTGATTATGATTTGCAGAAACCGCAGTTAAACCGCGAACGATTGCATTGAAAACGACGCCGCATTTGCCGAAGCTGAGCATCAAGCTGGAACTAAAGCCGGAGCACCACAATCCCGCCTTCTATGAGAACAACCAGCCCGAGGATGAGGAAGAAGAGGATGGCGTTGCAGAAGACGATCTCGATGGCGATGGCAGCACCAGCCACATGTCAGAACAGTCGACCACGCACTCTGAACAGCTTGGAACAATGACCGCAGCAGCTGTGGTAGGAATTGCAGCTGGAGTGGGAGAGGTAGCGGGATCAGGAGCCAGCAGCACGGTAGCACCAATAGCCGGCAAAACAATGGTAAAGAAATCTTCCACTACTAAATCTCCTGCGCCACCAACTGTGGGTCGCAAAGCCACTAGCTACATTGCGGTGAGTACTTGGGGATAATAGTGCGTAATTGCTTGTAGAATCAAACAATCAACCGCCCGCCTGCCCGCCCGCCTGCTCGCTCGCCCGCCTATCCGCTCGTTGGCCATAACATTTGTACATAAAATTTAAAAAGCAAAACAAACAGAGAAATCATCAAAAATGCAATTTGTATATAACTTATGTTTACGCACTGTTATTTTGGTACTTGCAACAGTTTCATCAACACACCTCAACTTGAGCTGGAAAAAGTGAATTTATTTTTAAATCAACCGAACTTTAATTTAACTGAAAGGGTTTTTTATTTACTGGAGTTTTGTTTTAGTTAATAATCAATTGAAATTTGTTTAATACATTTTTGATGGTAGTTGTATTACCACTAAAAATTTATTTTGAATTTTCAACACCACAACACTTGTATGATTTTCAATCAATTGATTAAAATTTTATTAATTTAATAGTTTATTTTAAAGATACCACCACTTTATAACTCAATGAAAACCCACATTATTCACTATTCCCAGCTCTGACCTCAACATCCAAACACCTCCACGCACACACTATCCACATACTCACACTCATTCAGCTTTGTGTTCCATCAATGCCCTTAATTTGATTTAAGCAACTTATTCTTTTTATTTCGAAACAGAATTCAGCCGTTACAAACAGCAAGTACATTCCGCGTCTGGCCGACATCGACTCGAATGAGGCGCAACTGGAGCTGATGCCGGATTCATGGAATGTCTATGATGTATCGCAATTTCTGCGAGTTAACGATTGCACCGCACATTGTGACACATTTAGCCGCAATAAGATCGATGGCAAGCGTCTCATGCAATTGACCAAGGATGACATAATGCCACTGTTGGGCATGAAAGTGGGACCTGCGCTTAAAATCTCTGATCTGATTGCGCAACTCAAGTGCAAGATAAATCCCAGCAAGGCCAGATCACACAAGACCAACAAATCATCATTTTTATAGTGCGGAATCAAGCTCGATTCCAATCAGAGACAGAAAAGGAAACCGCAACAATGTTTAACAAAACCAAGCGTAGTCGTATTTAAAATTATATTATACATTTTTTTTCAAAACGAAGGAATAGAAAACACAACACGAGTGTTATCACCGATAGACGCACGCATCTACACGTGCATATTATCATATGATTCTATACAGCTGTATATATAATACAGTATTTTGTTAGCACTTGAAATCGAAACACATACGTTGCCTATAATGGATTCAATATCCATATACAGATTGTATAACTAACTCAAGTCTCACATCGCGTTATATAACTAGATATATATATATGAATAAATATATACTTATCGCCGTAGTAGTCTTTAGTGTACGCTCATGTTATCAGTCAGAGTTTCTATTAATTGGGATAATACATTTTTATCATACATTGAAAACCCACATATTTTTATAATAGCAACAAATCGAAATTGAAATTGTATAAAAACATATTCACACATAGTCGCCAGTAAACCAGGCCGCATCTCAAAAACAAAACGCATCCAGTTAAGCGAGATCAGCCGCTCCTAGTCCGTAAGTCTACAAATCAACAAAATAAAGCCCCAACAAATTGCAGCGTATATTGTCTATAATAAATCCATGAATTAAGTGCGTACTATAAAATAAATAAGTACTTCAAGTGAAGGCAACCTTAAAATTAGATTACCATTGTATCTAGAGTTATATGCTTAAGGTATCAGTTAATGTCTAAAACATATACCTAATAAAAACGAATTCAAAATTGCAACTATAATGAAATTGCATCGTTTTATATTACTTTATTCAGTTAAAAATAATAATCAGGCATTGTCTGGCGAACTTATCGGGAAAGCAGAATCGCATCGCTCGCTTAAATGTTTACTTTTGGATTCTATTCACCAAAGTGGATGTTGGAAATGAGCTCCTCTCTTAGTGTCCACACCTGACCAGTGATGCCATTTTGGACTTTTTTCCGGATAAATTTGTCTGGTTTTTAGTTGCTTCAGCCGGGAAAATCAATTAATTGAATCAAAAAGGATTTTTTACTGCCATTTTTGGAACTTTTTGAAAATGGAAAAGATGTAAAGGCGAAAACACTTTCCCAGAACGCCAAAATTCACCTCTTTAAATGGGAGAATATTGAAAACACGTCAATATTTTGGTCCGAAGGAAACAAATATCGAGACTCTGCAGGCAATAACCCTTTTTCTGAAGTGGTCACTTCGCTCTGATTCTTGTATCATTGTCATGGACGAATGCAGAAGTAGAGAGGGTTTTTAGCCAAGTTAGTGTTGTAAAAACTAAATTGAGGAACTGTCTAGAAAGAGACACGCTTAATGCTATTATATATGTTATAAATTTTTTTAATTATATTTATTTATTTATTTATTTATTTAATGTCAACTAAGAGCAGTTGACCAATTAAGTAAAAATTAAAGTATAAAATATAATAAATTTAAAAATTAAGTTAAATATTTAAAGTTAAATTTAATATTAAACTGAAAAGATAAAAATTAATTTAAAATAAAAAATAGTGAATTGAAAATTAATATTAAAATTAAAATCTGGGGGTATTAAAAATTATAAATGATCCAACATTCGTTGCAAGGATTGGGAAAAATCCAGAAAAACCCAAATCAGATCAAAAGTATTAGTTGTAATAGTTAATAATATTACAAATATTAGAAATTAGTAAGGTTAGGGATTTCTAGAAAGGAAGAGGAAAAGGGAGGATTTCAAGGAGGGGAGAGAGAGTTCTGAAGAGATAATGTAATAAAGGCTATTATAGTATGTGCACAAAACACGAAGTGAACTGTGCAAAGCGTAATCAGTTGTGCATGTAGGTAAAGATAAAGGCTGATAGTTCCTAGTGGTTCTACGGGGAACGGAAAAGGTAAGGCGTTCTAAAAGAAAACTAGAGTCAATATTGCCATTAATTAATTTATGAAGAAAAACAACACCAAGAGTTTTTCTACGATTGATTAAAGATGGAAGATTGAGAAGAAGAAGCCTGCTGGAGTACGATGGTAAACGAAGATTGGGATCCCAGTTTAAACTACGTAAGGCAAAAAGCAAAAATTGCTTTTGAACTGATTCAATTCGGGCTTGATTTATAAGATACTGAGGGGACCAAATGCATGAACAGTATTCCAAGATAGGACGAACTAAGGAGACATAAAGGAGCTTAGTGGTGAAAGGATCATTAAATTCTTTCGACCAACGTTTAATAAAACCAAGCACTCCTTTGGCTTCATTAACAATAGTGGAGATGTGCAAATTGAAGTTCAATTTACAGTCAAATAAAACTCCAAGATCTTTTACAGACATGACACGATGCAGCAGAGTACTGTCAATCGTATATAAACCTAAGTATGACCTATTACGACTAAAAGTCATAAACATACACTTCGAACAATTGAGCTGCAACTGATTGGCCGAGCACCAAAGTTGCATAGCGTTTAAATCATCTTGCAGACAATTATGAAGAAGGGGATCAGTATAAGAGAATATAAGCTTAACATCATCCGCATACATTAGAATAGAAGAATTTGACAGAACAGTAGGTAGATCGTTAATGAAAAGAATGAAAAATAATGGTCCCAGGTGACTTCCTTGTGGTACACCAGAAGTAACGTGAACCGAACTCGAAATGGATGATCTAAAAATCACTTTTTGAGTCCTGCCTTTTAAGTAACTGGAAATCCAACTTAAAAAGGATGGTGGAAAACCTATACGATCGAGCTTAAATAACAGAAGGTCATGGTTCACGGAGTCAAAGGCTTTACTGAGGTCAGTATAAATCACATCAGTTTGCTTTATATCTTTCTCCAATTACACAAAACTTGTTGCCATACGAATAAATTGCCTGGAAAATAAAGATGATAGGCACCATGGGCAAAGTTCAATGACTAAGAAAATGCCGCAAACAAATCATTGAATATTCTTTAACTTTTAAATTAAAAAAAAATATAGGAAAAACAAATTTGGCCTGTTTTTCTGTCTTTTTTTTTAGTTTTTCAGCTTTTTTCCGTTTTCTTTGGCCGTTTTGTCTTTTTTTTTGGGAAAATATTTGGCGTCACTGCACCTGACACAAACTGATTAAGTTCCAATTGATGATTGACCCACAAATTTTTTGTAGCTGCTCAACAACTTTCAATAGATTGGTTTATTATTATTATTATTAATTTTTTTGTTGGTATTAATACAATCTTATTACAACTAAAGCTTAGTGTCTAATTTACACTTACGTTTGGTGGCTATTTATATATTTTTTTTTAATATATATTTGATAATTATGCTAAATTTTTGATTAAACATTTTAACACGCACACCAACAATGCTACTATGTGTGTGATTGTGTGTGTTTAGAAGAATGGGTGCATATGTGTGTGCAAATGTAAATAATTATGTACATAAATGTATATATGTATGTAGCTGCCATAACCGTTAATAAGAGCTTAAGGAAACATAATAGTATAATAATAATAATAGAAATAGAAGTACACATATACAAAGATGCCTATATACAGGGTATTTCGTCCAGCTCTTAATTACTAATACACATATACATATTTATTTATGCAAATGTATGTGTATATACTTTAATACTTAGCCTAAATATATATAAAATGTAGTATATATTTATGTGTATATAGAAGAAAGTTGAGGCTATTTTGCGCTAAAAGTTGAATTTTTCTCGTGAAAGTTTCCCTTGGTTTATCTACTAATAAAGGCCTCAATAACAACTTAATATAATATATAATAGTATAATCATACAAATACTAAACATTTACATACACAAGGTAGACAAATAAATATGAATAGGAATATGATTTAGTAGAATATGAATGCGAGAGAATAAAACATCCTGAATATGAATTAAAAATGTGCAAAATGTGTGAAGTGTCAAAAGGCGAATGGGAAAATGAATGAAGAACTAATGAAAAAGGGGATGCCCCGTTTTCAGTTGGGTTTTGAGCTTCTTTAGACTTGGTTTACTTGAGTCCAATGAAAGAGAACGCATTGCAAACATGTAAGAGAAATCTATAGTCGAGAGTGTTTGACTACGAGATACCCTGGTCCTGGTTTCTTAGGTAATTTAATTAGATGCCCAGCAAGTGCTGAGCATTAAAATTGCTCTTTTTTGAACCTAATAATAAACTCAATCTCAATTTAAGGAGTCTCTGAGATTTTTTCGTTCATACGGAAACTGATCAAGATATATAATTGTATAATTTATGGGATCTGCGATGCATCCTTCTGACTTACATATTTTGCACAAAACTTATCATATCCTCAACCAGGGCATATAAATAAATATTAAATTAATAGCCGAAATTTAATCAATATTTATACAATTGCTAATGCAGCAGCAGCTGATGTTGTTGTTGTTGGTGATGCTGCAACTGTTGCTGTTGTGTTTGTTGTTGTTGTTGGACCCACGCTGGATCGTCGCTTCTTTATTGGCGGTGTTTCAGATTCAATCGCTTGGGCATTGCAATCATCTTCGGCAGCTGTTGACTGTTCCACAATTTCTGCAGAGCTGCGTCTTTTATTGCTGCTGGGACTGCTGTTGCTGGCACCGCCGGGGGCAGCTGTGGCAGCATCCACTGTGACGCCGCTGCTGATGTCCGTGACAATGTGGGCCTCCAATGAAGGCGGCAAGAGCGGCGACAGGGGAACAGCATTTAGATCGCAGGCCTCCTCATCGCTGGCCACAACATTGCCAAAGATATCGCCACCACGACCGCCGACCAAGTCATCGTCCTCATCATCGTCGTCATCGCTAAAGTCATTGCTCCAAAAGACTTGAGCTCCGGGAAAGACGTACGAGCTGTTCTTGCTGTGAGTGTAGAATGTTCCGGGTTGCAGGCGTTCCGCCGTAGTTTGGCGCTTCCGTTGCGGCGGCGTTGGAGTCAAGCTGGGAGCTGCTGTCTTTGTTTCGAGCACAACATTTGCATGGCTGGCGATGGCGGCGGCGGCGGAGGTGACTTCGTTGTTGCTGGCATTGGAGAACTCGCCCTGCTCAATGCCGCTGTCCTTGGACGAGTCAATGGAGAGGTGACGATAGCTGGCGGTGGTTGTGCTGGCGCTGGCTCCGATTGCCGCTGGTGCGACAAGGCGATCACAGCTCAACGCCGTCTCGTTCAGCTCCACGAGTATATCGCTCTTGATGCGCTCGATGGCGGCACGATCATCGGCATTGGTTGTGTTGGTCTGCTGCGGTCGCTTGCTCTGCACCGCCGTGAATGTGGAAGACTCGAAGCCGCTGTCGGAGCATGTGCCTGCCGAGGAGCCGAGCATGTAATCAGCAGATCCATTGGATTTCAATGATTGTGTGTCCGTGTCCAGCTGTGACTGCTGCTCACTTTCCGAGCTGCAGTGTCGATGATGATGATGATGATGGCTGAGGTGATGGTGATGAAGATACTCTGCTGGTGGCAGCAGATCTTTGGACTCACGCAGCACACAGTCATCATAGCACAGCTGACGCCAATCGTTGTCCCCCGTTTGGGAATCAGTGGCCGACAGACGATGACAGATCTGATTGATAATGACGTCCGAGTCGCCCAACAGTTCCACATCAAACTTGAGATGATGCAGTTGCTCGCGATTGATCAGAATCTGCGGCACTGTGGCCGGGATGCTGCTGGGAATGTGGGCGACGGGGCGCACCTTCAACGATGATCCAATCACAATCAACAGATCGCATTTGTCCTTATCCGTTGCCATCACCGTGTGATACTCATCGGGTAATCCTGTAAAAGTTCAGAGATTTATGAAAAGTCTAAGATTAGTCGAGTCAAAAAATGGATTAAAAATTCTCAACTAATTATTTAGTAATACCACAATTAAATAATAGTTAAGCAGTAGTGAAATTACCAATTAAATAATTAGAGTTAGGGAAAATTTAAACTAAATATGGGCATTTCCACAGAAAAGTCAACCGAAAAAATCCATATCTTGTGAAACATTCTTCCGAAAATATATTCAAGTTATTTATTTAGGCAATATACGTCAGAGGAAATTCAATAGATTGTTCATATAGATTCTACATTGCCCATTTTCTTAAAAATTGGCTTTCAAAATGGACCGTTTGTATTCTGTCGATTACACCAAGTAAAACATTTGAATACACAGAAATATATTGAAAGTTGAATTTAAAACAAGTTTTTTTCAGCTGACAGAAGCAATATAAATATATTGTGGAACAAAATGTCGCGTGCGACACTGATGCGGTTAAAAATCAAATTATAATTCCCACTTTTCAAAACATAAATATTTTTAAAAATTAAATTTAAATTTTTTAAATATGGGATGACCAATGTGAAAATGTCCTGGATTTTCTAATTTGCTTAATTTTCCATATGGAATTGAATACTTTGAGTAATATAAAAATCTCACTCTGAAAATTAAAAATTTGGCTCGATTTGGATAAGAAAAGTGGTTGCTTACCTTCGCCAAAGAAAACAATGTCGGGCTTCATGATCCCATTCTCGACGAGCTGCTTCAGCTGATCCTCTGTGACGGCCACTGATGCATCGACGCTGTGCTCCACATTCGGCTGGCATTGTGGACAGACGGGAATTCGCTGGGCAAAGATGTCAGCACGGAGTGCGTCCGCGTTGCATTTGTATTTGCACTTGGTGCACGAGGCTGTCGAGAAGGAGCCGTGGCATTCAATGACCCGCTGTATGCCAGCGACACGCTCCAGGGTATCGATGTTCTGGGTGTAGTTGCGCAACAGTTTGCCCTTTGTCTCCAGCATCTTGATGAAGCGGTGACACGGCGAGGGCTTAAATTCGCCGGGATAAATCTCTCGGGCGAATTTGTAAAACGGTCGTGGATCACGCTTGAAATAGTTGATGTCGAACATAGCCTGCGGATCGGGCAAATCGGGAAAGTCATGTGCCAAACGGGCGTAAATGCCGTTGGTGGAACGGAAATCGGGTATGCCGCAGGAGACGGACACGCCAGCTCCAGTGAGCACAATGATCTTCTCGGACTTTTGCACCAGGTCGATGACATCGTCAAAAGTGTTCACGTTGCTCAGCTTGTTGCGACGCTTTGGCTCATTGAGCAGATGCGACAGATAATCCCACAGCACCGATTCATCGATATCCGCCGGCAAACCGGAGGCAAAGTGCGGCATTATGCTGGCAATCACCTGGCGTGGCATCCCATGTCCACGTCCCGTGTAGAACTCTCGCTGTTGTTGCCAGCGCAGCTTCCAATCGGTTTCGCTTATCGAGGAGCAATCCGAGCTGGAAGAATCGTCATCATCATCATCGCTGTTTGCCCAGCTAGAAACAAATATTCATTCCAATTCAAATCAAATTTGCATTTTGACAAAAATATTTATATTTCGAAAAAATATGAAATTATTTTATATTTATTACAAAATTCCAATAATTATTCAATTCGATTTATAGTTTTATTAAAATAAAATTATAAAAAAATAATAATATCACAAATTTTGCTTTATTTTTATTCAATAATTTTAATAATTTATACCTCGATTTGTAGTCTTCATTTTCGTCCTCGTCGTCTTCATCATCCTCATCGGCCTCGGAGAACGATTTGTCCATTAGTTTTTGTTGTAAACTTTGCTCCGATTCGTTTATTAAATTTTTGGCATTTTGATTGGCGCCAATTTCTTGTTCTCCCATTTGAGGCAATGTTTTTGTTTTGATTTCACTATTTGCTTTTAGTTGCGGTTCGCTTGTTGCTGGCGTCGCCGCCGCTGATGATGTTGTTGCTGTTGCTGGCTTCATGTTTGTTGACAGAATTTCAGCGCCAAAATCGAAATTTGTTTGTGATCTCTCAAACATAATTAATCCATCATTGTCGTGTTGTACATTAACTTCACAGACATCCGCGAGCTCTTTGGCATTGATATGGCCAAGTCGTATGTCCATGTCCTCATACTTTTCCATAATTTTTCCAGGCGCAACACAGTTTTTCACCCGTATTAGCTTCGTCTGCTTCTTGCCACACTCTCTCACGCACAGCACACCACCACAATCGAGTTGTTTCGATTTCTTCTTTTTGCTTTCACGCTTTCCGTTTTCTCCGCTCTTTCGTTGGTACACACACAAAATTTTTACGTCTCTACTTTGCGTCCATTTTACTTGCGTAAAAAATATCTCCAGTTGTCAATTAAGCCCAATTTTTTTATTTAAGCACATTTATTTCGAATTTATACGATTTTTTTATATTTAGAAAATTTTTTTATTGCATTTCTATTAATTATTTTCGTAAAATTTCTACGTAATCGCTGGAAAATTTTCCGATGATATGACGTACAAAACGTCCAATATGCCCAGAGCAAACGTTGGAATAAATCATTAAATTTCACCACGCCCAACGTGAACTCAAAAATGGCTACGTGCTTCGGTGTAGTGTTGGTTAATCAGTGCTCATTTAGATGAACATGTTCACTTGTTCTTTTTTTTGCAGGTGAGTCAACTCGGATTGCTCACTTGTTAAGTTGCTCACTAAGCTCACTAAGTTCACTAAGCCGGGCTTAGTAAGCCCCAAACCCAAATAATCGAAAATATCATACATTACATTTAAATTAAAATCTGATTTAAATCTGCTGACGTCCGACATCTTCGAAATGACTTCATATTTTGCTACACATTTTGTTAAGCGACATTCTGAATTCTAAACATAAGCTTTGACACTAATCCAACAATGTGTATTTTCAAAGAAAGAATCTACACAAAACCCTATGAAGTCTAAGAGCAATGAGAAAATTCGAACAAAACAGAACAACCGAACTAGACTGAAGAACTGAGAAAAAAAGAACAAGTGAGCAATAAAGAGTAATTTGGAAGGAAAATGTTCACTTGCTCACTATAGAAAGCAACTCTTTTTCGTTTACTCACTCATGAGAGCAACCCAACACCGAAGTTTGGTGACTCACGGGGTTTTTATGTTGCATAGTATTTGGTCACACTGAAAACAATTGCCATTCACACAAAACGCTAGGTATTTTTGTATTTATTTAATTTAATGTTTGTGTAGGGTCTGCCAGTAAATATAAAAACATTTGCTTAATTTTCAGACGTAATTATTTGAAAGTCCAAAATGGTTAGATAAAGTAAATCCGCAATGGCGAAGCGTTATTTTAAGTGACCATTTACTCAAAGTACGTTAATCGATTGCTTGTGGCGCAGCACCGAATAATTTGTAACAATTTTTAACGGTGGCAAAGTTTAAATTTTAAAGTAAGTTTACATCAAGCTGACAAAAAGAGATGTAATAAATTTTTTACCAGAAGTAAAATGTTAATACGGGACAAGAGAAATATTATAATTAGCTGGAAAGTATTGCATACTTTCAAGCGAGCGGATCAGCTGTTTTTACAGCTGTTTCGTTTGTTGCCTTGGAAAGTGGAACAAACGTCGAAACGTTTGGAAAATAACAAAACACAGTTCAAGCAATTTGAACTGTGAATTATAGTGTCATAGATCTACAAAATATAAACCAACTTACTACAACTAAAATGTGTACTTAATTTAGGGGCAGGTGCGCGCATTCGCAATGGACAAGCTGAATTTGTATGACGTTCTTGGAGTGACGAAAGATGCAACTTCGGAGGAAATAAAAAAGGTATTTTTTTATTTTTAATTTATGTGTTCGCTGCATACTCAAGCTGTTGTTTCTTTCAACCAGAATTATCGCAAGTTGGCCAAGGAGTTTCATCCCGACAAGAATCCCGATTCGGGTGAGAAGTTTAAGGAAATATCATTTGCCTATGAGGTGCTCTCGGATCCGGAGAAACGTCGCATCTACGATCGCTATGGCGTCAAGGGATTGCAGGAGGGCGCCGAAGGCTTCAGTGACGCCTCTGACTTCTTTGCACAGTGGTTTCCATTTGGTGGCGCCACCTCCGATCGTGGCAGACGTGATGGCAGAATTATGGTTAAACTGGAGCTAACACTGGAGGAAATCTATGTGGGCGGCAGCCAAAAGCCAGTGGAATATAAGCGACAGAAGCTGTGTGACCAGTGCAACGGAGACGGAGGACCCAAGGAGGCGCGTCTGGAGTGCGAGGCCTGTGGCGGCGTTGGACGCACTGCAGCATTCACTTTCATGGGTCTAAGCGCCTTTGATGCGGTATGTTTGCTTAGACCAACTGTATATAACTGCTCTATAACTGGTTATATTTTAGGTGTGTCCCACATGCGATGGACGTGGATTCACCATTAAGGAGAAGATGCGCTGCAAACTGTGCACCGGCACCGGCTTCGTGGAGCAGCAAATGAAACGAAACGTAGATATTGAACCTGGCGTGCCCCACATGCTGAAGCTGCCCTTTGCCAACGAGGGACATCAACTGCGCAGCGGTGAATTCGGTGATCTCTATGTGGTCATCGTACAGGCGGAGCACACGGTCTTTCAGCGTCGTCATGCCAACCTCTACATGCGGGATTTGCAAATCAAGCATTACAGAAGCCTTATGTGGCTACACCCATTGCTTTAAGCATCTCGATGGACGCAACGTTTGCATGGCCACGCAGCCGGGAGAAGTCTTGCGCCACAATCATATCAAGATGATACGCGGCAGCGGCATGCCCGTGTTTAATAAGCCCACAGATCATGGTGATCTCTATGTGCAGTTTAAGGTGATCTTTCCGGCCAATGATTTCGCCACACAAGAGCAACTGGCAATGCTGGAGGATTTGTTGCCGCCACGTGAACGTATCGTTGTGCCGCCCGGCGCGGAAGAGGTTCCCATGACGGACTACAAGCCACAGGCTCGTCAGGGCCGTCCAGATACTGAGGATGATGATGATGATTACAATGGACAGTCGCCACACTTTGAGAGCGTCCAGTGCCAGACAGCTTAGTTGTGGGCATGGACATATCCATGGCTGTTGCAGTTGCAATATCTCGCTATTGATGTCTGGAAACTAATCCCAACGCTTGGCGTGGACGAGATGTGCTTTTTGGTGCCGCTAGTCGTCTTACTATGCATAGTATTATTTTTCATACAGGAATGTTTGCTGTGAAAAGCGCGTGATCAAAATTTTAGTCATTACATTTTAGGCCAAAACGAAATTAGCTAAGCTAAATTGCAAATATAAATATCTAAGTTATAAATGTTATAAAAAGCCCCACTACTAAATTATATGTTTATCTCAAACTATTCTCACACTAACTTCATTAACTATTTCAAAATCTAAACTAACAAAATATTAATTAACAAATATTTCTTAATCTAAGAACCATGACAGACCTAAGAGGTAGGAAATGAATACATATAGTAGTTTGTTATAAAACGATAATATTAAAGACGCATAAATTTCAAAAATACTAAATCAAATAAAAGCCTTATTGCTTTGATGCCTTCGATAGAAACTGATTTTGTTGTTGTTGATAGTTCATACTGTTTTGTTTTTTGAAATAAATATGTACATTTTGCGTGGATTTTAGTTCGTAACGTCTTTATAATGATTAACAAATATAAATCTGTACAAGTTTCAAAAGTCAGCGGCTTACGAATTTAAAAAAAAAGTATTAAAAGAAATAATATAAAAACCATGACATGCTTAAATATTAATCACAATTATGTGTGTTAAATATTATCACTAAATAAAAAATTAATAAAATTAAAAATTGGTTTATGTTGTTGTTTTTTATTGTTTTATTGTTTTTATTGTTTAAAATTTTAATTTGGGGTTTTTGAGGGGTTTATTTAAATAAGTAACGGGTATCCCATAGTCGGATGCTCGATTATAGTTTTTCCCACTTGTTTTTATCTAATTTCCGAACGTTGTGCATTGATTAATAAGTTTAATTAAACGTATGATATGGATGTAGCTGAAATAATTATTTATTTATATTTATTTTTAGTTCTCAAACATATCCCTTAAATACATACTAAAAAAAATATTTAAGACTTACACATGCTTAGGTTGTTTTTATTTTGGTCAAAGCTTAACTGCTTTTTTAATTTATTAGTATTATTTTTATTTTATATTATAAAATTGGAATTAAATATTTCAAAATCCAAGAATAATTTTAGTTCTTCTTGGTATCCAGCTGGGTAGAAGCCTGCTCCGACTAAGCCTTGGGGGGAGCACTTAAGTCCAGAGCGGCAAATGAATCCGACTGAGGTTCCTCCTCCCTCCGGCTGTGGCAGGATCAGCAGATGTTGCTCCGAGTTGTTCGACTGCATCTCGCCACAACGCATCGTCTTGGCATCCGCAGCTTGTTCGGCACTGACCTTCATTAGGGTCAGATATTGATTGTATTTGGCATAGTTGCGTCTGCCGGTCTCATCGTTCATCAGGACCTGGGCATGGACATGGGACTTGTCGCGCATGGTCTTGAGCCGGATGTGCTTGGTGATGTCCCAGCGCCAGTTGGAGCGGTAAGAGCAGAGCGAGCACTCGAACGGCTTCCGATTGAGATGACCCACGATGTGGACATGGAAACGGGATGCGGTGGCTGCCCAAAACGTGCAATGCGGACACTTGAAGACCTTCTTGAGCGCATCCGAATCCTCCGACTGCAGTTGCTCCGTGACCTGACAGAAATAAAATATATATATATATATTAGGGCGGCTCAATTTGTTTGAATCGAAAAATCGTGAATTCTCAGAAAATGTCACCAAGAAACTGTTTAAAATCAATTCCTAGCCTCCGCTAAAAAGCATAAAGATATTATGTTAAGGTATATGGTTTGGTATTAATCTAGGAGCGGACCCTACTCTCAAAAAAAACCCATAAAGGGGGCGTTTTGCGATAAATTTTTGTGAAAAATGTTCTAGTTTTTTTAATTGAACTTTAAAATTTTGAACTTACATATATTGATAAATTAACTTTTTTCAAAATTTTAAAGTTCAATTTGAAAACTACCCCTAAGCATTTTTTCACAAAAATTCCTAATAAATTGCCCTCTTTTTGGGTTATTTCTTTTTTTTGTTGAGAGTAGGGTACGCTCTTAGACTAACACCATATACCTTATCACAATCTTCATGCTTCTCAGCGGAGGCTGGAATTGATTTTAGACACAGTCTTGGTGAAATTTTCTTAGAATTCATCATAGATTCCGATTCTGGTAGACGATTTTTGCGTAAAAAAATTGATAAAGGAAAATAATTATAAATTAAATAATTATAAAGGAAAAACTTTGGATTTAACTGATGGAATCTACCTCGCCATAACCAGGTGCGGTCTCCACGCCACAGTAGCTCAGATCGTTGCCGCGATAATCCTCCTCGCCGGTGACCTCCATGTCACTGGCCACATTCGTGTTGCTCCTCAACGCCGGCTCACACTGCTGCAGATGCTGCACTAGCTCCATGGTATTCGGCATGATTTGCTGGCAATGCGAGCAGTTGATGAGCATCAATTCATTAAACGGTGTCTCCGGCTCCGATGGCTTCTCTGGACTGGGACACGCCTCCGTCTCCGTTGGCTCGAGCTGTTGCACGGACTCCTGATCCTGTGCAGACGGACGACGCGTGGACACATGATGGTTGAGCTCGTGTATGGTCAGAGATTGCTTAATGTTGGTACTGAAATCGCAGACATTGCATTTGAAATAACCGTTGGCACCGTGGTTCTTGGTGTGCCTGTCCAGATTCCACTTGTAGGGCGAGTGAAAGTCGCAGGAGGAGCATTTGATCAAGGGCATCGAATGGTATTTGACGTGCTTCTTGAAGCGTGCTCGGATCGGAGTGCTGTAGGAGCACCTTTGGCATTGATAGGGCGCCAAGGAGTTATCATTGTCATTGCCATTGCCATTCCCGTTGCTGGACAGATCCAGTGCCTCGGGCGTGAGGTAATCCTCCAGCAGGGCGATCTCCTCGGAATCGGAACTGCTGTGCTCCGGCTCGCGCCCCTCCAGTTCCTGGGGCAGGGAGACGGGCATGGGCATGGGCATGGACATGGGCATATTGGGCGGCAACATGCACAGCTGGAACTCAAAGGCCATGGAGAAGATGTTGCCACTGCGGGAGACCAATTGCTGCAGCTGCTGCTGGCGATTGAAGGCCTCCACATTGTGCAGCAGCTGCTGCTCCAAGGATTGCAGCTCACTCTTCAGTTGCCTCAAGGATGGTCCAGCTGGTCCAACAGCAGCAGCTGCCGGCGACTCGATGCTCTCCTCGAGGCGTCGCTTGCGTGCCTCGCGATTACAGTGACGTCTGCCGGACAGGCCGCCACTGTCGTCATCGGAACAGCCGTGCACCATCTTCATGTGCCGCACCAGCTTCTGGAAGTGACGCGAGGCATAGAGGCACAGTTTGCACTCGTTGATCACAATCTTCTCGCCGTGCACGTCCCGCAGATGGGAGAGGTGACTGCGGGGATTCTGGGTGAAGAAGGCGCAGCTGGTGCAGCTGTAGTTGCGCCTAATCTTGCACTGCGGCAGCTCCTCAGCGTTCCGGGCCACCTCCGCCTCCTTGTAATCAGCTCCTCCCTCTCTAGGAGTGGGCAACACCATCCTGGGCATCTGGGGAAGTGTTATCCCCGTCCGATTGTTGAGCAACTGCAGATGCCGCTCCAGCAGCTCGGCATCCACAAGTGGATGGGTTGGAGCAGCTGCCTTTGGACGCTTCTCCGTGGAGTTCAACTCTGTGGCATTCATGTGGGTCTGATAGACTGCAGCACCACTGACCAGGCTACGCACCACAAGCCGATTTCCAGCACGCTCCACCATCGATGGCAATTCCATGTTTCAAATAATTATAACAATATTCAATTTTCTCCCAGTTATTTTCTTTAGTTTTTTTACGATGTTTACTTTTTGAGAGCTCACTACGAAATAAACCACTTTGAGACCGTCAAACCGATGGTCGACTTTTCTGTATTACGCAAAGGCTACTGGGTCTCAGTTTTCAAAGCGGTTTTTGCCCGGTTCCATGGCCAAGTTCGAGGCAAAGTTTGTCAACCGAAATACCAACAAAAAAATATTATGGAAGTCTCATATATGATTCGAAAAAACAAACTGAAAATCTGTAAGTGAAAAGAATAAGAGAATTATTATTATGGTAACAGTCTAGTAGCAGTAGCCAGAATAAGAAGAAATAAATAAAAATAAAACACAAACAGAGGGCGATTTATGATGAATTTGGGTGAACAAATTTTTAGGGGGACTCCACTATTTTTTTTCAAGTGAATATTGAAATTTTAATGAAAATTAACATGACAATATGCACAAAACAACGATGCAAAGGCTCATTTTGCATTGAAAATTTTCAAATTTCAAAATTCAATAAAACAAAAAACTAGCAGAGACCCCCTATAATTTTTTTCACCTAAACTCATCATCAATCGGCCTCTTTCTGTGTTTTTTTTTTCATACTGGTTACTGCTACTAGACTATTACCATTATTATTTCATGTTAAGCTTTAGACTGACAGTAAGAAATGGAAAAAAAAATAAACTCGAAAAGTTAAAATTAAACAAAAAGTTTAGAGAAAATTAAACTAAGAGAAAGTTATATGTGGATTTTGTACTGCCTTTTTTCATGCAAATTAACTGAATATTCAAATCCTTAAAAATAAAACAACCGAATAAAATATTAATGTTCTTGAAATGCCAGAGTTAATTTTTCGACATATTTTCACAGTCACAAAAATTGACTGCCATTACTTCAAAATTCAACAAAATTATTAAATATTTTTATATTTTAAACAAAAAATTTATTTAATGGTTTTTCTGGGTATTGTTTTCAGACATCTCTTCATACATAAATATTTTGGAAAAGCATTGACTGCTTTATTTCAGTAACACTATTTAGATATTTAGAACAGCGAATTAACAACAAAAAATATATGTATGTATGCAATGCTTAAGCCACTCAGACGCACAAGCGAAATTCTGCATTGACAAAATAAACGCAGTGCGCGCTCAATCAAAGCTCGCGTTGATGGTGACTTTTTAAAATTTGTAGCTCGCAAAATTTGAAGGGATCGTTCATTGTATTAAATATTTCGTGCAAGCTCGAAACTTATGAAACATAGCTGGCTTAAGCAATTATACTTATGTAATGAAAAACTAAATAAAAGTATAAAATTTATAATAAAATCTAAACAAACTGTTAATTCATCTTTAATTTCGTTGTTTTAGCTTAAACGTAAGGTACAAATATAAAAGTGCTTTTCATTATTTATCTCTTCTGTGTCATAAATTGTAATAAAGTATATAATAATATTGAAAAAGGATTAAAATAAAATTTGTTTATAACATTTCAAATGTAAAACGTTTGTTTTATAAAACGAAGCTTGCGTTAAGATGAAAGGAGTAAATAAAATAAAAAGTTCTGAGCGGAAAATAGAAAAACACGAACAACGTGGAAAACAAGAATTCCCAAGTTTCTAGCTTGGATCAAAGCTTACGTTACCACTTATTTACATATTTATTAACCAATGATGTATAATTAATTATTACTTATAGTCAGATGTTCAAAATTCAAAAGAGTTCTCTCGATTATTGAGGAACATTAGATTTCTTTTCGTCCAGCCGTAAGTTTGGTTTCATTCAAGTTGTCGAGAGGCGGAAGACGCACACCATTTGGCAGGCGGGTTTTCATTGCCTCCATGGTGCGCAATTCATCATAGCAGGCATGGGCACATGCATCAAGTGGAAGAATCCGATTTTTTGGATCGTAGATGAGACAAGCATTTAGTAGATGCTCCAAGTCGGGCGGCAGACAGAAACCTATCACGAATTTCCAGTCGGTGCTTGACCCGAGCTCTATTACAGTGATTCCACTGGCCTCCGTCAAGTAGGTGGCGTGCTCCAGTCCCGACGTGCCCAGCAAGCAGATGATCTGCAGCAACTGCTTCTGATCATTTTCAGTGTGCTTAAAGAGTGGTGATCCCTTGAGCATCTCCGCCAGAACACAGCCCGCACTCCAGATATCCACGGATGTGCTATAGGAACGGCAATTGGCAAGAATTTCCGGAGCGCGATATTTACGCGAACAGGCAACGGAATTTAAGTTATTGGAGCTAATAAACTGAGCGCTGCCAAAGTCACCTAGTTTAAGACTCATGGTTAACGGATCCATGAGCATATTATCGGGCTTAATGTCGTGATGACAAATGCCATGCGAGTGCAGATAAGCTAATCCCCGGAACAATTGATAGGACAGAATGCGCACATAAATCAACGGCACAGATCCGTGTCGACGCTGTAATAGATAATCTAGCAATGTCATCGGCATATACTCCATGGCCATGAGTATATGCCTTTGCCGGGGATTCCCCAACTGCGCATAAAAATACATATACAGTCGCACAATGTTGCAATGCTCCTCCATGTGACACATAATATCCACCTCGTCCTCAACTAGCATTGGTCGCAAAAGCACTTGCTTAAGTGCCACAACACGTCCTGATTGATTCATTCTGGCCTTATAGACTCGCCCGAAGGATCCCAAGCCAATCGGTTCGTTTACCGTAAGCGTCGTGCACTCCGGTTGCCGTCCTCGGGGGGCGTGGCACATGGCTATAAAGATGGTGCCATTTGGTATAAGGAAATGTTGCATGGCAAAATCTGTGTTTTCCTCACTCTTAGCTATATTAAACAGAAATCAAAATGACACCACTTGTGAGTTTACATTTATTTACTACACTTACCCATCATATTTATAATATTTTACCAATTTAGCTGTTCAAAAATTGCAGCTTGTAACATAAAAATAAACATAACAAAATAATAATAGCGCGACTTTTTGACTTCACCTCAACTTTCTGCAGCGAGTCTGGGCACTCTCAACTCTCAAATTAAACACTAGTCGATTCTGCAAAACTACACTCAAAATACAATTCAATTACACTTATGCATTATTACTCAACGCAAACATTTGTGAATTTATATTATTATTAATATAACTTAGCACTTGGCAACAATTGTTGCAGAGAAATTGAAGTTTTAACCACTGCGCTTGCTGTTATGAGTTGACAGTGCTGCAATCGTCGGTGTGTTGAATTACTTAACGTGGTGAGTTTCGTTTTCAAATGCAAAGCTGCTGCTGCCAGTGTTGCCAAAATTTACTGGACTTCAATAGATAGTTTGATCAAAAATGATAGCTAGAAATAGCTTAAAATAATTAAAATGCAATTAAAATTAAAGAGGTTCTTCTTATCTTTAACTAAACAAAATTGCACATGCATACACATTTTGATGACGAATTCAAGATACCGTTATAGCCAATCATAATTTTTCATGCAAAAATGAGGTGCCTTCAATTAAATTTTGATGAGTTTACAGTGGCGGCAATATTAAGAGGGAGATACAATTTTGTTGCTTCTTTTTGCTATTTTTCTTATCCCTGCAAGATCTTATGCATTTAAACGCTTAGACTTAATACATAATCGCAATTTCTATTTAAATTTAATAAAAATGTGGTCCCTATTATGATTAAAGAAGAAAAAATCATAAATTTCCGAAATTCATACTGCCAGAAAAAATATTGACAAGATACATTAAGTATAACATTTTTGTTTCTTACATATTATTTTTAAGAAACTTTAATATTTTGTGGTAGCACCTATCTTTTTAATATTCTAGAGCAACTTGGGCGCATGGAGTCCACAAATTTGGCACAGGTTTCCTGAGGAATATCATACCTGTTACTAGAGCACCTGCTGATTTTTAGACCCTAATGCCTAAGCTAACAGCCCGCTTTTAAACACCCCAGAGGCCCTCAATGGGAATTAAGTCCGAAATCCATTCCCTGACCAAATTCAAAAGGTACTTTGGCTCGTTATCTTGCTTTAAAGTGGGAGTAAAGACATTTCCTCTTCAGCAAATGGCTGAAACGTAGTCCGGAGGATTTCTAGGTCCACAGCAGATTCTGGAAGGCAAAGTCTCATGTATGCCTGACCTTTTTTGGTTTATTTGCTTCTAATAGTGAATCGTTCTTAGTTGTCAGACAGTGACACTATTATGTTAAGAGGCCTGTCAATGTATTGACCGTGTGCGAGGTATATGTATGTATGCTGCTAATATCATTTCCGGATGCCATGATAAACTTTTACCAGCCAAAGTTTATGGGTTCGAGGGTTCTGCACAGGACAGATAGACAGATAGACAGACAGGCAGACAGACAGAGAGAAGCTATAGCGGAAATGTCGCAGGCCATGCTTCTCTGTGGTTCAGAGTTGAAATTCATGTAATTCCATTAACACAGACAACTTCCGTTGGACGAGAAAATGACAAGCTCGCCTCTAATGGGCGACGCGTGTGCCATGCAATGGATTTATGTATGAATGCGAGTATTCCAGATGTGCAAGGGAATGTGAATGTGAATGTGGCTTAGCATTTTGTGGCACATCCATGCCGAAAATATTCCAGTTAGCAGGCTCCTCTTGTTTGGCCCTCAGCCAGTTGACGGGCATTAAATTTAAATACCTAAATTCCGAGTATTTTACGATGGCATAAATTGCAGGCGGTGCAACAGGTTTTTCCACAGTTCCACAGGCCGGAAGCTGTGAAAAACTGCCAAAACGGAAATAACAGTCAGGCCAAAAGAAAAAAGGGCAAGCTTCAAGGACTATTCTGAGATATTCAGGATTTCCGTTTGCACAACAACAAAAAAGAAAAAAGTTCTGTTGACTTTGTTGTGAACATGTTGCGCAAAGAAAATTTCTTGACATATATGATATAATTCTATAGTATTTGATTTAAAAGCGTGCATTATTTGGATTATAAAAGTTTTGCTTTGATTATGGAACACACATATTTATTTTGACACCTAAAATTAATTAAGGTTTGTTATTAGAGATAGACAGATTATCAAATTTCATTACAACCTAAGAACAAAGTAATAATATTTTCGATTTAGTTGGATTTGTGAAATACCCCAATATATGTACATATCTTCTAGGTCATATATGTACATATACGTAATAATATTTATTTTAGTATCCTCATTTCTGTTTATTCCCATCAAATGTATATTTTCAATAATAGTAATTATTCTTGTTAATAGAAAGAAAACCAATTAGTTGAACTTTTTTATTGTACTTAATTTCTTCTCTGTAGGAAGAGTATTACCTTGATGAAACACCATCGTTGACTACCCTCAGCCATGAAATACAAATTCTTCGAGCCATTGATATGAAAATCGTGCCAAGTTCTCGCAGCTCAAAGGCACTTGACGTCTCAAAGTCAATGGCAATGGGGCAATTCGTGGGAAAATCTTTCGATTGCATTCTATTCTATAATAAAAGCTGTTTTAACTTACCCATTGTATATATAAGTATGCATAAATATTTGTGTGTACTTACTTACTCGTAATTAACAACATTCGAATGATCTCGCTTCGTCTCCGCATTGCAAATTTGTGCAAATTGAAAAATCTTTCAAGACAACGTTGTTGTAATTGTTGCTGTTGTTGTTGCTGTCGGTAGTCACACCTTTGTGTTGCTGTTGTTGCTGTTGTTGTTGTTACTGGTGATGCACCGCGAATGCGGTCTTGACCTTGAACTTGGTATTAGATGTGCGCTCTCAAAACCGGTTGCTTACCTGGCCGAGACTTTAGTGCTGTAAATTAATGGGATCCACAAGAAAAACGGTGACAAGCACGAAGCAACAACCACAAAAACAACAACAACAACCACAACAATAACAGCAACCACAACAACAGCATCCACAACTTTACATTGATTAAGTAACAACTGGTTGGGCATTTTCTGTAATTACCATTTTAAAATGAACAAAGGGTTCATAATTAAAATTAAATCACTTTCCTATGCTAACTTCAAGCCGCTGACTTAGGCAAGAGGAAGCATGCTCCCACTTGTTCAATGCTTACATTTCTAATTACAGGCTGAAAGCGCGGCAATAAAAATAAAAACAGCAAACCAACCGCACTTTCCGCCCCCCGCCCTCCGCCCACCGTCGCTCCCTTCCGGAGACGACCACAGGGCAAATAAAATGAATCCACACACACAGAGGGTGGCACAACATGTTGCGCCACAGCCGCAGCTAATCCAAGCGCCACTAAGTATGCTACAGCCCAGGAGAGTGCGAAGGAGAGAGTGAAATATAAAGAGAAAGAGAGGGAGGTGGGAGACTGTAGCGTTTTATTGACTGGGTGGTTTGGGTGGCTCCGTGGCCTGTAAAATTTTAAAAACAACAACAAACAAAATAACAAACATAAAAGCATTCAAGCAAATGTCGGCAAAGTACGCATAATATAATATGTTAGACCTTAAGCTAATTTGTTTGGTTTGCCAACATTTGCGTATAACGTATACGTAATATTTCCTAAATTATTAAGTTATAAATATTAAGCTCATTTAAGTTAGGAATAATTAATTAATTAATTCCGAAATTGCCTTAGAATTGCAACTGCACACAGTAGTGGCTAAAATATAGACACGTTATGATTTAAAAGCTACAGTGATGGCTCGGGAATTAAAGATGTAAAGTGATCGGTGTGAATTTGGAAAAAGAACGTGCAATCACACAATGATGGCTGAAATATTAGATCCCATCGATACCATTCGGAAATGAAATCGTTTCGAATATAGAATATATAATAATAGAAGATTAAATATTACGATGTAATTAAATTTAAACTAACATTTCAATTTTATATGCTTTGAAATTAATAAATAGCAAACTTTTATTTTATAGAAATTCTGATACTGATTAGAGTATTCATTATCTGTGCTCAAACTACAGTTGAACGTCCCTAACTCGAACTTCTATTACTGGAATTTCTCTCTAACTCGAGCTAAATGAGTGGCAGTAAAATTAATAAACTTAAGAAAAACATCTCTATAAGTCGAATATCCCCACAACTCGAACCTTTTCTTTGGATAATGGTGATTCAAGTTAGGGAAGTTCTACTTAAATTCACTTTAATTGCCTATTGTCTAGTAAATTCATTTCCTAATTTCTAGCAGCTACTACACCCCAGAAAAATGCAGTTTTACTCCCTAGAGAATAAATCTCAGCTATGTACATGGTTAAATAATTTGCGAATTTATTGCGGGTTTGAAAATTATTGAGGTGGGCCAAATTGCTGTTGATTTGATTGAGTAATTTGATCCAATGAGACCAATTATTGCAGTAAAATTTTAGACTGCCTTAGAATATTGAGAGCTCTAATTTCGACAGTAGTCGCACTTTGAATAGAACGATTTGATATCAATAAATTAAAATCTTTTTTAATAAAGTATTTATTAAAAAAAAAAATGTACTGTGAAATACCAGATGTAATGTTCAGAGTATTGAAATTATTTTTTTAGAGTTTATTTAAATCGATTTTCATAAATCTATGTATCTTTGATTGTTTATGTCAAATTTTTACTATTTATCTCGAAGTTTTATTAATTGTCGAGTTCTTTTGAATATATATTAAATGCCAAGGAAGTTTTTTATTACACAAAAATGGATATATATCTAGTTTTATTTATTAAGTGACTACTGTAAATGTAAAAAGTTGTATGGAAGTACGAATGTACATCTATATATTTGTATGTATATTCGTATATTTCTTGTACCGCAAACTGTGGTTATTTGCCAGTCTGAGTGAGTGTGCGTATCTGTGTATCTGCCACGCCCCCTTTTTTAGTCTGCAGGCGCTCGCACGCACAACAAGTTGACCGCCAAACGAAAAATACACATGAAAACACGAAACGCACGAAATTCGAAGCCCAACGAAGTTGCGTGCAAACTGCGGGCGTATCCCAAGTAAACGACGTCAAATGCTTCTCAACAAGTAATCGGGCATTTCTAGAGGGTGATTGACTGGCAGATATCCTGTAGAAAGATAAAGTTGATTAAGTTATTTGAAGACGTCTAAAACGTGCATGTCTAAAAAACACTTCTCGACTCGATTGTCAAAAATAAAACACTTTCCATAACAATTGTATACCCTTTTTGTTAGTATAAATACTACAGGGTATCGAAAGCAAACCGGTTAAGTGGCAGCAAATCAAACAGCTGCAGGCTGGCTGCAACCAGCGTAGACTTGGCCATGTTGCATGTGGCCAAATTCACAACGCTGCTGGGAGTCGCGGCTGGTGTTGCCAATTGCCAATTGCCAACTACCAATTGGCAGTTGCCAGTTGCTCGTTTTCAAGAACCAGGTCAAGGCTGCCACAGATGGCCATGCGTAGATCATCATTGAGATTCGCTGTCTCGCTCACTCGCTCGCTCGCAACATGTTGCAAGCAAGTTCGTTGCAGTTGTGCCACTTAAGCGTTAACAGTTGCTAATTGTTTGGACATTGGACGCCAACTTTGTTTGTTTTGACTTTAAAGAGCTTAAGCCCGTATTGGAGCAGACAAGCCTAATTATCACACAAGTGGAAGCTCTCTTAGTTGTACCCTGTAATTAGGCTATCAAATTTGCATCACATTTTGGGGCAATTTACGCGCAGCTGCAACGCTTCGTTGCCCTTATGAGATATGTATAATGTACATATATGTATAAATGATGCATCACTTAATTCGCCTGGTTAAACAGAGTTCAATGAACGCCACGAGAACTTCTGACCTGGCTCAGATCATGGGCAAGAACACAGTAGCTGGGCCATTTCCTGGTTGAGATTAACACAAATTTAATATGCATTTTAAATTAAATGCCGCCGACACTTAACTTTTAATGTCATAGCCAGGCTAAGTGCATTAGCCAAGTTATTATGATTATTACTCATACGCAGACTATGACTGACACTGATAAGTACATTCGAGTACTCGCACATCTTTTAAAAGTACTTATTTATTCGCTTCAACAACCACTCGATTTTTTGTTTTCAATAATTCTATCGACGCATTTCTCATGTTCATTGCAAAGTTCAGGGCAGTTGACGTCTAGTTAAATATGCTGAGAGACTAAATACTGTTTCATGAAAATTTAAAATTGAATATTAAGTTTTTCATGCTCAAATCAGAGTTGAAGGGTGTTAAATTTAGTTCGGTTAACTTGTGTTTCGTTTTGTATTCTACTTCAAACTAAGTCAAATTTTTGCAAGCTGAAATCAAATTGACTTCAGGTTAAATTTTAGGACGCTGGATTGTAACTCGTTTTTGTAGTTGATTAAGTTTAAGCTAATAGAAAATATTATAAATAATTTGTATTTAAATATTCACATTAATTTACAAAGCAGTTTGTCATTTGATTAAATATTATCAAAAATAATTGTAGTTATAAAATACTGGAGCAAAAAATAGTCTGTAGCGAATTATTGTTAATTGTAGTGTATAATTAGTGTAGTGTACATAGAAAATGTACCGACCAAATGTATCTACAGATACTCTAGAGCAGTGTTCGACACCTATACATTTATATGTTTGCATTACGTTAGTGTGCATTTTTGTTCGTCTAACAGTGGAATAACAGCGATGTAACAGAAACAAATCGTAGCAGCGACGTGTAAGTGAGTGTACATGACCGGCAGCGCAGTGGCCACGAAAATTTCCTATGCGCTCGAGATAGGGCCGTGCCGATAGCTGCTCTAGAGTCTCTACTCTCCGATTTACATGCCAAACTGTCGTACAGTCTTTCTCCCATTTTTTTTATGCCCTTTTCAGGCCTTGGTCTTATTGGCTGTCAAGCTGCGCTGTCGAAATAAAATCTGTCAACTAAGTCCTTCACTGGAATACCTGAAGGTTCGTTTTAGCGGAAATCTGTAGATGACACGAGTGAATTTTGAATCTACAAAAGGCATAGGAAAGTTGACTTGAGCTTTTTTTCATCAAAAGTTAGCTAACAAATCAACATTTAATGAAAGACTTAGTTGCCCTTACATACTTAATACTTTGGTAATAATAATTAACTGCAACTTGTACTTGCTAAATTCTTGCTGTTGGCATTTTTCGATAGAGAGGGAGAGAGAGGGAGACAGCGAGTGAAAAGGAGACGAAGAGAGCACACTTAGGTACACTTATAACACCTTTGGCCAAGTGCTTGTGTCTCTCGTTAATTCCATTGGCGTACTTGAGGCACATTGAACTTTTGCCTAATAAGCGCAATTGACATTTCGAGCAGACAGATTTTAGCCAGCAAACAAAGTTGGCATCCCACATCGTACATCTGGCCCCATAAGGAGCTTAGCAGTCATTGATGCGTGCCATGGACACCCCAATAACATCCCCTGGGGATATGAGAATATGGAGATGCTCTTTCGCATTCCTCCAGCTCCCACCCCACACCACTTCCACACGCCTTGTTTCTATTCAATGGAGCATTAAACTGTGCGAGTCGAGGCAAGAAATCAATAATGTGTAGGTTCAACTTTAAAGTCCTTAAATGAGCATCGAAAATTGCCCGATTTTTTTTATGTTTCTGCATGGAGGCTGTAAATGCAGCAGGAGGCTGGCGATGGCATTAAAATTTCATAAGCTGTTTACGACTGTAAAACCGACAGTAAAGTTTGTTTTATGTGGCCAAGATAAAAGTTAAACACTCCACGGGCAACATGGACTCATCCACCTGTGAGCTGGATGAGCCTGCAGCCTTGTTGGCGGTCCCTCTGCCGCATGGTTAAATCAACCATGACACATTTTGCCTTCTAATGAGTCCGCAGACATCTGTTTCCGTTTCCGGGGCACTTGTCACAACGCAGCCACAACAGTTGAGCCCAAGTCCAATGTTAGCCCAGGGCCATTTTGTTTACCTTTCTTCAAAACCAGGGGAAAAAGTCAGAGTATACCAAACTTAGGGCTCTGGTTTCAACGGGATTTCTGTATATAGTTAATTACTTGTTAGAAGTAGAGCAGCTCTAAAGCTTATGAGATTCGTTGATCCCATTTTAAAATATTTGGATGTCAGGTAAATTTTCGCTATGTTGCACATGTTGTTGCTCGCATGTTGGTAGATTTAATTAGGCTTGAATTTGCAAGCCCGTTTAGCATTCAAAAAAGCAAAAGGATTTTCCTGGATATTTTTTAAAGTGTGCATTCTTTTTATTGATTTGATCACAATTACACAAAATTAATACTTTTTATAGATATTATAAATAACAGATAAGAAAACACTGCAATTAAAGTTTAATGAATGTTTTATTTTTATATTATAATATATTTTATTATATTATATTATATTATATTATATTATATTATATTATATTATATTATATTATATTATATTATATTATATTATATTATATTATATTATATTATATTATATTATATTATATTATATTATATTATATTATATTATATTATATTATATTATATTATATTATATTATATTATATTATATTATATTATATTATATTATATTATATTATATTATATTATATTATATTATATTATATTATATTATATTATATTATATTATATTATATTATATTATATTATATTATATTATATTATATTATATTATATTAAATTAGTCCGAGAACAAATTGAATTTTAGTTTAAATTACCACTTTAGTTAAGGTTATTTGATTAATTTTATATTTCTAATTAAATCAACTCATATACACAGATATATACTGTTGTATGTATTCCATGCAATGTTATAAAATTTTGCAATTAAATGAGTCTTGGTTGTCAAAGGCAAAGGCAAAGACATGTCAAGCGAAATCCATTAAAAATCGTCTTAAGTTAAGCTCAAACATACAAATATTTTAAAGGTACGTGTGTGTGATATTAGTGTGCGTGTATGTGTGTGAGTGTGCATGTGTCTATCCCTTGTGACCATGCCCCAAACATAGTTCAAGATTTCACATTAAGATAATTCCAAGGAAATATCAAAATGCCTCATCGCTTTTTGGTGTCCCAATCGCCCCGGCGCCGCAAACTCGTCGTACATCAATTGACAGTTTCGTTTCGTGTTGTACAAAAATAAGAAAAAAAAAGCTTTTATATATACAAAATAGAGGAGGACAAAAAGCGAAGGCGGAGGTTAAAATCTGGGTAATTTGTTGGTGTTTTTATTAGCGCGAAGGTCTGCAAAATAAATAAAAATAAAATGATTTTGCGGCCAGGTAGAAATTTGTGACCATCATTGCTGGCCATCGGCTTGACCATTCTTCAGAGCACACCCAGATCAACATACATACATACATACATACATCGTAATGTACATACATACATAATGATGAAATCATATTAAAGACTGGGCTGGGCTGAACTGCCTCACGTTCCGGTGATTGGAACACTCAGTGGAGAAAAGAGAGTTTAAGGCTTCATTAACTAAATGCAGCAGCCAAATTTGTTATATGAGATACATATATTCGTACTCACAGTTATGGCCAATATTATCTGGGCATGAAGATCAAAGAAATCTTCATTTGCTAAACGTTTTTGAGGTCACTAATTGTCTTTGTACTTATAGTATAATAACTTGGATGTGCCCAGACAGACATTGTCTTTCTTTCCTTCTTTCTTTCAGGGTGTGTCTTGGCCGGGCTGCAAGATAGGAATTCTTGTTACTGTTATTGTTATTACAGCCAAGAGGTGCTGTTGTTGTTATTCATGTATTGTTTTACCGTAAGCCACTTTTACTTTTTTTTGGGTACCGCCGACTTGAGACGTTTTTATAGGCTTAAAGTGGAAGCTGATTGCAGTCTGATTGACAGCTGCGACGGCTACTTGAAGCGCAGTCGGTAAATCACTTGCTCGATTCTCAATACCCTGGCTTCTTTCCGCTTCCCCTCTTCAGCCTTCTCTCTTACCCTTCTTGATTCTCTGGGCTGTGTTGCCGTAAACTCATAAATATTTTGAGAACGCGTGTTTGCTCTACAGCATTGTTATACCCTGCATCCATTCAAGTGATTGATGGCCATAAAAGGGTATTATAAATTTGGGTAAATGCATGTAAATCTTCAAAATGTCATAGCTTTGACAAAACTTAACCGATTTCCTAATTTAATTATACTTTGGCCTCCTATTTGATTCTGCATCAAAATTATATTCATTTTATATATTATTTCGATTCTTTCTTTCGTCGATTTTAACATTTCAATATTAAGCTCAATTCTAGTTAGACATTATATTAAAGAGAATCTTAAAACACTTTTCAATTATCAAAGGGTATTTGCTCGTTGAGCATTTAATTTCCCCTTTTTTTTTGAAGCTCGCATTGGATTTGCTTCAGTGGCTGTTGGTAAATCTGTCTGCGATGTTTATGATAAACGGCCTGACAAACTGACATACTTACAAGTACTTGCATATATATGTACATGTATATTGTATACATATGTACATACTGTGTACAAGTAGTTGTTGCTTTGCTGTTCATTCGTCTGTCAGTCAAGCAATCAGTCCGTTTATCAGTTAGCCAATTTATCAGACGGCCTAAAAACGAAAATATCTTTGCTGTGGCAATATGTTTTTTAGATACACATCGCTCAGTGGTTCTTTGGGCCATATGTTGACTGAGATTTGGCAACATTTTCATGTATACTTTGTATACTTGAGGATAACATCGACAGTTGAATGAAATATGAATGAGAAAAGGCAACAGATACCCTGTACTTATAAAGAATATTAAATGTCTATTATTATCGATTTATAAGAACTATAAATTAAGAACTATCATCGAAATAAAATAATAATAATTGTAGTATCACATTCTAATCTTAAAAAATTTTCGACATTTTGGAGGCATGCAGTTTTTTATTTAACAACTGATAATATTGTTAAATTCCAATATTTCAAGCAGAGTATTTTAAGAAGTAAACTTCTAATTTCTCTGATTTCTACTAATAAAGATTCTAGTAACAGATAGGACACTATTCCATCATAATTCATTATATGTTATTTTTGACATATACGCCGGGAACATCTCTATAAAAAAGCACTGCTTGTATCACAGACAAAAATTCAGCTTGTTTGTCAGCCTGACACAGATACACACTCCGCACATTCATTCGGAATTGTACTGCCAACATTTCTGATCCAAGTGTCCAGATACGCCAGCGAAATGTCAACAATGTCGCTGCGATGAGAGCAACGAGAGAGGGGAGGTTTGAGGGGAGAATTGAATCGCTTTAAAGCCATCCACGTTTGTTAGGGAACGATACAAGCTTCCGGCCTCGAAATAGAGAAACGTTGCCAATGCGTCAGAAAACAAAGATATAAATTGTAAAGTAAAAACAAAAAAGTACAAAATACAAAGAAAAAAAATGGAAAAACATTAAACAAACCTCTTACGCTTCATTGCACAACTACGAGTATTTTTGGCAAATGTTTGCAATGAAAACGAAACAAAAACTTTTGAGTCATGACATTCAGTACTCGTATCGTATGTAAATTGTCGCACACTTCAGTTATCTGCTCCAAAGTTAACAAGCCAGCAAGTCAGCTCTGAGGTGTTTATCGATATGGAGGCGCCAATAGCGGAACTAACAGTTACCCTGTATTTTGAAATTTAGTGGATTTGGTAGCATACAATTCTAGAAATAAATAATATATATTATTTAAATGTATAAATAATACATCAATAATCTTCTGACATAAAAATACAACTAAAAATCGACAATAAGATTTTCGGAAAAGCGATTTTCAAAGTTTTTAAACTCGATAATCGACTATCAAAAGAGTTAAAAAAAATTAATTTTAACGAAAAATCGAATAACTACAGGAGTAGACTGAGATTTTGAATTAATAAAAAAGTTAAGGCATTCCGCTTGAAAACCTGTTTAGCTTTGACAAGGTTTCGAAAGTTTAAAGCTAATCATTTTTTAAAATGTCATTATTTTTTTTTTGGAAAAATATGAACCGTTTCAGAAGCAAGTTTAAGTAACAATCCTTTTGGCTCATCGTATACTCCAATTTTGTTAAGCTCAAAAATTGTTGGTGAAAACCCATCCAGAGTTGAGTCAATGTCTATAAAATTGTGAGCACGATTGGACCGCATTGTGTATTTTTGTAATATGCATAATACAGTTTTGCATTTTAAAATAACTTTATTTTAGTTTTAATTGCGCGCAATAATTTTCTTTGATGGGACATCAACGTCAAGGCGAATCACCCGATATGCGCCATCCATCATAATCATGCCAGCTCACCCTCAATTGCAATCGCAATCGCCAACCCAAACCCAATCCCACAATCTCAGAATTCCAATTCCAAAACTGAAACCTGAGGAATCTCTGATTATGAGCGCGTGCGCACAATCATCCAATAAGTTGACAACGCGACAGTCACCCAGTCTCAGAGTCGGAAAGTCGGACTCAGTATCGAGTCAATTGTCATGCAGAAAGCGCATCGTAAATAAAACGATTCTGCGATTCAGTTGGCCAAATGGCGTCTTGCGCCGTGTTTTGCATGCCACGCTCGTTAAGAACGAATCAGAGAACAATGCAACAGAGTCGCAACCTCAACAGCAGCAGCAGCAGCAGTTATCCAACTGGTGTCCAGTAATGGGCTTAGCCCAACTTCCCCCCATGGGATGCCCAAGTCACAGACACAGTCACAGTCCGACTCTGAGTCCGAGTCACAGCTCCAAAGCCAAAGCGGCTGCGGCTTATAATGACGCCTCAAAAAAGCCAACAACGTTACGTTTTGCATATTGATTAACCGACAACTCTTCTGCTTCTTCTTCTTTTCACTCTTTGGGACCGATGCAATAAACCAAAGAATGTGCGAAGACTGCGCTCATCATAAAGCTTCAAACGAATCTACGTCAAAATAATAAAAAAAATATATGCATATATAGATAATAAAAATATTACTATATAGAAAAATAAACTTCAATCTATCATAGAGCGATGGCTTTTTAATTTCTAATATACATAATTAAAGACTTTTTCAGAATTTTTTATATTTTACTAGTTGATAAATTTTTTTTGGAATTGAAATTCGTCTCTTAGCGTCTAAATTACAAAATGAATAATGTTTGCATTAAAATAAAAAGCAGCATAATATTTTTGAAGATTTTTTTTAATGATAGTCAGTTTTTGATTAAATTTGCCTAAACTGTATAGAACAGAGGTGGGCACGCAATGGCTCCGGTAGCCAGCCGCTGCTAACGAAATCAGATTTTGTGCCCACCGCTGGTATAGAACCGTTATAATATCGACTCAGCTGATGATTCTGATAATCTGTAAAATCTTTCTATTTATTAATTGTTAACCTGGCTATATTATTATATGTATAAAATATTGCCTTAAAAAATTGCTCTTATATCATTTAATATTTGAACCATACTTTGTGATATCGTGTACTTCGTATATTAAAATTAAATAAAATTAGTCGGACATTACTGAAGATTCCGATATTGATAATTATTATATATTTAAATTTGTTGATCTGCCTCAGAAAAGAAATCGAATTCAAGTCTGTTTATAGTTAATAAAAAAGTGGTAAATTAATGGGTACTCATTCTCTTTGACTATCTCCCTCTGTCTCTTTAAAATTTCATGGCAATGCTCTTCGATTTTTAGGTCTACTCTTAGGGCTAGCTCTCTTTTTTTCGCTCTCTCATTCTCTCTCTCTCTCTCTCTCTCTCTGTCTCTGTCTCTCAGTTTTCTATACAGAGCGTCGTATTACACGTAACATAACCAATTTAATTTGTTTGTTTTACTAATCAGGGGCACGTACGAGCACGTATTTGCGCCAAAGTGTCTTTAGAGCGGTCTTTAGCTGGGATTCTGTTGTAGCTGGGTAACCTGCTGATTTTGTTTTTGTTTTTTTTGTTATTGTTGTTTTCATAGTGCCAGCCGTTTGGTTAAACAGCCCACGTTCAAACATGGCTCAGAGCGTGCTAATCAAGTAGCCCAAAACAAAAATAAAAATAAAAAAAACTAGAAAAAGGCGAAAAATTACGCGAACGAGTGAGCAAAGGCTGCTTTATATCTACATACATCGCACATATATGTACATACATATATATTTGTTTGGTTATCTGTTCGTCGTCCGTTTGGTTATTTGGTTGTCCATCTACATTTTGGACTCTGGTCTTGATTTTTTGGCTTTGTCGCATCGACTGTTGCTCGGCCACGATTTTAGTTTCCTATAAAAGAGTTGTCGTGGTGTTTTTTTTTTTTGGGCTGGGCCTCTCTGGTTCGCGCTTTGATGGCTTCTAGGTGAAGGTCATCTTGTGACTGAAATGTTAATTTGTCCGCTGTTTATTGCTAACTATTTCTCCACATATGGCAACATGTGGTTAACAACAGAACTATTTTCAGGCAGCTGCTGACTGTGTGTATATTCTGTTGAGAAGAGGGTTGCCCTGAGCTTACATGGTTAGAAATCGTAATAATTTTGAATGAAGAACTTTTAAAAATATAATCAGCTTTTGATTATTAATTTTTAGTTCAAGCTATTGCTGATATTTTTGAGCAAGAGTCATTAATAGTAGTAGCAACAGACTATTAAGTTGAGAGAACAATAATATAATTATTTGGATCTTAATTCAACAATAGAGTAGATAAGACATAACAAACTGATATGAAATTATAAGCATATATTTTTCTCTTCCTTTATTTATTGTTTTAAAATTGTAAGTATAAAATTTAATTTAAATTTATTAACTTTATTTTAGAATCAAAATAACTTCATTCTTGGATTAAACTAACAAATCAGAAACAGGCTGTTGATAGTGTCGATATTAAGAAGGAGAGATAACACGCTGTTAACTTAACTTACTAATGCAGATAAGATCACAACAGAGATAACAGACTGTTAACAGGTGCTTTACAGATAGAAAAAGCGTGGCACTGCTATGAATCAAATCTCTTGTATATGCACAAGAATCTCTTGTAAGTTTTTTACTTAAAGGTAAAAGAAAGAAAACGAAAGTTGCTTGGTCAACGATCTGTGTAACAGTAATTTTTGTGGCATGACAAACTGTGTGGTAAGTAGGCAAAGGACACGAAAGAGACAGGAACAGAAAGAGAGAAAGAGAGGGGTTAGACTGAGATGGGCTGCAAATGGGATACATACTTTGAAGCATGACAGACTCATAAGCATAATGAACTCCAAGCTGGGCTATGCCGTCGACTGAAGACTGAAACTGTATCTAATGGCAAAAGTGGAGGGGCATGATGGCGCCTTCGATGCTGCAGCCGAGACGAGGGAAATACTTTTCTATTTTTTTTTATTTTTTTTTTGCTGATGTGGTACTTTCGAAAGCCATAAAAGGGCATTAGCCTCCTGAGCACATTGCTGCAGCTGCGACGGCAACGTCTGTGCGCGCTTTGGAAAATTGAATAACCAGCCGTAATGGCGAAGGATAGTGCGAGTGAAGAGTCGAGGAGACAGGACGCAGGACGCAGGAAGCTGGAGGTGGCATCAATGTTGTAGCCAAGTCATTTAGGGGTTGCAAACAGTAGCGCACGGTTTTAGCACAGTTTAATTTTTATGGCTTGTCAACGAGAGTGTTGGCTCAAATGCGTTACATTGATATCATAAAATAGCACTTACTTTATGATGTTTGCCCATAAAACCAGATCGATATATTGCAGGTGAACTCTCCAAATCAATAACAATATTAATAACTTCTTAAAGTATTTTAACTATTGATATGGAACAGTAATTTTACATCATTTGTGTAAGAATCAATTATATTCTTTCAATGACTACGACTTACCCGGATTCCTTTTAACTACAGATTGAATAGCGTGACGTATACTTAATATGCATTGGATAATTGCATCTTAATCATGTATATGCTTTAGCAGCATAGTGGTAGGTTCTTGATGCAGTCAGTTGACTCAACATCCATCCATCTCCAGCCAGGTAATTACAGTATAGGTAAATTCCAAAGATACTTAATGGGAATACCCGTTTAAATAGAAGTCTATGGGTTCTTCAAGAACACCTTGAGAGCTATAGGAATAAAATTCGTTATTATTACATTTATTTTAAGATTATTTATTTTAAGCTCTCGTCGATTAATTCACTTGTAATTTATATAGGCCATAATTTAAAAAAGTTTTTGTGATGTTTCTTAATCATTATTAAAGGAAAACAGTTACAATTTGATCGACTGTCTGAGGTCTTTGGGACACTGTGTCGTATGCAATCACGTCTATATATTTGTTTTTAACATTTTCCTATTATTTATTTATTTATTTATTTATTTATTTATTTAGCACGACTAAAAGCAGTCTGCAGAAGTAAAGTAATTATTAAAATTAAAAATTAAAATTAAATTAAAAATTACAAAATAATAAAATAAATTAATGTAAACTTTATGATATAAACTGAAAAGAAAAAAGTTAAATTAAGTTAAACCTGGGATAAAAAAATAATAAAAAATATTGATCCAACATTTGTTGCAAGGATTGGGGAAAACCCAGAAAAACCCAATCAGATCAATAAAGAAAAATTAGTTGGAGATTTCAAGGAAGACCACTGATCCAATGGGGGAGAAATTAACACAAGGTCAAAATCAGTCCATTGAAATCAGAGATCTACCGGAGGTGGTTAAAAAGAGATGATTTAATTCGCTCGAGAGAGAGATTGAGTGATATTAGATGATAAAGTTCATTATAATCTGAGCATAATACTCGAAATCGATTATGTAGAGCGTAGTCACTTGTGCATGTAGGTAAAGATAAAGGAGCGAAGTTCCTAGTCGCCCTGAAAGGAATATTAAAGCTTAAACGATCTAACAATGCTGGAGAACTAATATCCCCAATAATTATTTTATGGAGGAAAATAACTCCAAGAACTGTTCTACGGTTGACAAGGGTCGGGAGATTAAGGAGAAGAAGTCTACTAGAGTAAGATGGCAAACGAAGATTTGGATTCCAAGGTAAATCCCGGAGTGCAAAGAGCAAAAACTGTTTCTGTACAGACTCAATCCTATCCTGGTAAAGTTTATGCTGAGGATTCCAAACGCAAGAGCAATATTCAAGAGTGGGTCGAACTAAAGATGTGTATAGTAATTTTGAGATATAGGGGTCGTTAAATTCTTTAGACCAACGCTTTATAAATGCAAGAGTACCCCTAGCCTTATTTACAATAGAGGAGATATGAAGAGAGAAACCTAACTTATTATCAAAAAGGACACCAAGATCTTCGACTGTCGATATGCGTTGTAATGGAACATTATCTATTGAGTAAATTGCCAAATAAGGAGAAACCCTGTTAAAAGTCATGAACAGGCATTTAGAAAAATTTAAATTAAGATGATTAGCTACACACCAAAGATGCATTGCGTTTAAGTCATCTTGTAAAAGCTTATGGCAATCAGCTTCCTTATATGGTAATATAAGTTTCACGTCATCAGCATACATAAGTATGTGACAGTGAGCTAAAGCAGTCGGGAGATCATTAATAAAGAGATTGAAAAGTAAGGGACCTAGATGACTACCTTGAGGTACGCCAGAAGTGACCTTGACAGATTTAGAGGTGGCTGATCTAAGCAGTACTCTTTGGGTCCTATCCGTAAGGTAGAAAGAGATCCATAAAAGGAAAGAAGGGGAAAATCCAATATAGTCCAGCTTTTGAAGAAGAAGGCTATGGTCTACCGAGTCAAATGCTTTACTGAAGTCTGTGTAAATGACATCAGATTGCATTTTATTGAGAAAGGCCTCATTTACTAAGGAAGTAAATTCTAGCAAATTGGTCGAAGTTGACCGACTCTTAACGAAACCATGTTGAGCGGGGGAGATAATGGATTTGCAGAGATGCTGCAAGGAAGAAGAAATGATTTTTTTCAAAAAGCTTAGGTATTGCTGATAGCTTTGCAATTCCCCTGTAGTTCGAAATATCCGCTTTGCATCCTTTCTTATGCAGTGGGATAATGTAAGATTCTTTCCATATAGATGGAAAGACAGCTAAATGTAAGGATAGGTTAAAAAGAGCTATTAAAGGACTTAGAATAGAAGAAAGACACTCTTTCAACACACAACTAGGTATGTTGTCAGGGCCAGAACAGTAAGAAGATTTTAGTGAGAGAATAGCAGAAATTACACAGCTATCAGTTATTTTTGGTAAAAGTAAAGAATTAGATGAAGGAGATGAAAAATTTGTAGGGATGTTATTAGAGGAGGAAGAGAAGTAGGTAGATTGAAAAAAATCAGCAAATAGGTTTGATGCATTAAAGTCATCGCTTACTTTGTTAGAGTTAAGGAAGAAAGTTTTGGGTAACGAGGAAATTCTACGTTTGGAGTTGACGAAGGAGTAAAATTGTTTAGGATCCCGCACAAATTGATTCTTGCAACGAATGAGATAGCTTTCATTAATGCACTCTGAACTTGTTCAATCAACTTAATTAAACTTGACGAACATTAGATTAACATGTATACAAATAATCGGTTAATTAGTTATTTAAATAACTTTGAAATTGATGGATAATGTCAGCGTTATCAGTTCAATAACATATTATTAATAGTTTGAGGGTGGTTTAAGAAGCTTACATCTAAAAATTTATCTAAGAGTTTATTTGAAAATATTAATATATTGGATCTAAAAAGGTAGGCGAAACCAAGGTGGATTAATCCACTTGCTGTGATTCTAAATCAACTTGATCCTGATGGGATCGAGTACGAGTAATCAATATCTGTTTATTGTAAGAATTGTTTACATCTCATTCACACTCGCAATAAATAAATAAAAATACGACCATATGTACTGGTAGCTCAGGCAAGAAGCGGAAATGCTTTTAATTATCTAACAACCTTGAATTATAAGCGCCACAAGATGTCTGTTCAATTGTGATGAAAAAACAAACTGGTCATTTCAACAAGTCAAAGTTATTAACACGCCAGAGAACTCAGCTTGGCCATGCTCTGGCGACATAAATCGCATAAATATGCTAATTTATGTTGTTGCCGCCCATAAGATCGTCAGATTCTAAGCTCAGGTTTCGTTATGGCTTCTATTTTTTACGATTCTTCTTCATCTTAAACTTTTTTTTTTTTTCCTAATTTGACAGTTAATTAACATAAGTTTTATTTTATTGTCGGTTCTAAAGTTAAAATCGAAATTTTATAGTAAGTCTGTAGCGTTTTTAAAAGTGAAAGTACAAGTTTTTATTCTGTTCAGGTTAGTGTGAAAAAAATGAGTGAGAAAATTGTCATTCATTTTTGTCGTAGTTTTTAAATTCCCAGACTTCTAAGTATCATTATTTATTTACTTATTTTGCTTTATAAATTAAACTTATTTTTTTTTTATATATTTTTAATTTTTGTAAAGTTTTAAGATGAACTAAGAGGCAAATAATTTGTCAGAAATGAACGCAAGATGGCGCCAGTGACTCATCACCAGTTTCGCAGTGTGTAAGAAAGTTTAATGAAAAATTCATTACTTGTGATCCAATCGTGAGTAAATATACACCGTATTAAGGCTCTGTCTTTAAGATGGCTGGTGCAATTCTTTCTTAGAATAATGTTGTATGTTTCTATCTGAATCTTATCTTGTTTGGAATTTCTATCTGCGCTTAGAGCTCGCTGGTGGAAATGATTCAGCTTTCAGCAAGTATCTCACGACACGGGCTCCCACACCAGTTGGTATGATTCAGTTTTCACACCGAGCAATCAGTTAAGATTGCTTTGAATCGCATTTTTTTTTATGCAAAACTAACTTGCAGCATATAATTATTCATTTGAAATTGTGGCTGTAACAACGAAGTAATTTGCTGATCGAAAACTTCAACTAAATTGCTCTGTAAATTGTTGATTACTGCAAGAAATGTTAAAACATATGTCATTCCAATCTGGCCATTAAGTCGAGCAATATAACAACAAAAGCAACAACAATAACAATAAAATTGTTAGCATAAGTCTGTTACTCTCTTGCCGAGTCAAAGGATCTATCAGACATTTAAACTTGAAAATTAAATGTTCTCATTAAATTCCAATTATGTGGCAAACGTTGCCTGCAGGCATTTTTAAATGTTTATCGCTTTACATTTGTGCTGTGTGTGTATCGTTTTGTCTGCACTTAAAGCTGTAACATTATTTAAATAATAATATGCATTTTATCAAAACAAACGAAAATACAATTCAGACAATATTACCATATTTACGTTCTCGTATTTATTCATACGAGTTTGAGCGTTTTCATTTAAAACATTAAATTATATTTAATCCAAAAAAAAAAGGTGTGGTTGGGCTTTACATAATTTATATATTATTTAAATAAAAGTTTTTAAATAAATATGATATCAGATTTAATTTAAAAACAAATAATTAATTAATTTGGATAACTTCTATAAATTTCGTATTGCTATAAAAAAAAGGACACTTTGAAGTCAAATACTGCTGATTTGAAAATTGCTTGATGCCCGAATTAAATGATGTAATAGTCGTATTTAAGCTGCCCGTTTAATCTAGGACGATCACAATCGATTGGTAATCAAGAGGCTTTTGCTTGAAATTGATTTGTCAGTCACTTTTTTTGGAAATCTCTTAAGAAGCATATCAAATTCAATTTACTGCAGAGAACAAGAGGGAGCGAAAAATGCTGGGGATTTTCTATACACACCATGTCTACTTTTATTTCTTAGAAGGTCATCTTTTGTTGATTACGCTTAAGAACAGGCCATTAGGCGAAGATAATAAATAAATTTAATCAGTTGCCAACGCTCTTTCATTGCTCTTCCAGCTGAAATCCGCTTCTAATTCTGACAAGGCAGCTTTAACTTTTGCTATAATTTTGTGATTTTATTTATTTTGGTTGAATGTTGTTGTCGCTGTTGTTGCTGTTGTTGTTGTTGCTTGTCTGCCTTCCGTCGCGGCTGCTGCTGGTGCTGCTGTTGATACTATCCAGAGCTCAGACTCGGACTTATCTTGGATTCTTGTGCCTTTGAGTTGACTTTAAGATTTCATTTGTCTGACTGTCGCTTTTTGTTCATACTTATTTTCTGTCTCTCAACGTTCATTTTTGTCAATTCCAGGCAGCTTTTTATGAGCTCTCATTCGTCTGCTTATCTCGCGTAACATTTCTCCCTCCATTCTCTCCTTCTTCCTCTCGCTCTTTATTGTGCCATCTCTTCTCTTCCACAAATTCTACTCGTGTCACCTCAGAGAGTACCCACAAAAGAATCTTTTGAGGAGACCCTTTAAGTTGCCTTAAATTGCCAGCTTAAAATTAGCTTAACAATTGCAATTCTTTGGGCCAATTAGCTACCACATTTTGGTAACCAAAATATTCGAAATGTGCGCAACAGCAACAAAAGCCAAAAGCTGCATTTACCTGTTTGTCTTCTTTTGCATTTCGTGTTTCCCGCTGCCGATTAACAACCAAACGTGCTGGCTATTGTTTGTTATTGTTGCTGTTGTTGTTGTGTTTAACAAATGCAAAAATAATTATAATTAATGCAGAGTTTTTGGCCTTGAACTTGCATAACCTGCACGCGGCTAAAACAAACGTAATTGCTCTGACGATGGCGTCGCGTCGCGTTGTCGTTTTTCTGTTTTTGTTGTTGTTTTTTTTAGTATTATGGCCAGGCAAAAAAAAAAAATTAACAATCGTCATCGCTCTTCGTTGTGGGTGAAGCCCAAAAACTGCAAAGCATTTAATTTGTATTGTTATGAATATTCAACAATTATTCAAGTATCCGTAGTTAACATACCTATTCATATTCTTTCAGCTTCGTTGCGCAGCATTTATCATTGCAATTGCACAGAAGTTCAATTCAATTGCCATCATCAATTACAATGGAAGACAAACATTTATTCCTCTCTTTCTCTCTTCCACACAGCAAGTTCATGATGCTCATCAAGGTGACAATTCAAGCCCAATCTAAAAACAGACTCTATTCTCTATTATTTTTATTATTCTTGACGAAAAAATTCAGATTGAGTGTATTTGCATAGTCTGATAGACTTCACAGTTGTCAGCTACAGGCCAAGTGCTTCGAGCAGGTATCATTTGGGTGCTTATTAATATGTTAACTCATTGGCGAATAACATTGCACGAATTTCAAAATTACTCACAAATTCATAAAACTGAACCAACCAAATCAAACCAACCACAAATTCATAAAACTGCAGAAATCCACACTATCATTGTTTAACTTCTTATTTAAGTATGCATCAAAATTTTATTCATTTGAGAAATTTAATATTTTATTTAATATTATTACACTTTTCATCGATTTTGATTTCGTTAAAGAATGTCAAATTTATTTTGGTTTGCCTTGCAAATTTGACTGCATCAAAATTTTATTCATTTGAAAAGTTTATTTTTTTCATTTTTGATTTTTAAAAACTTAAAAGCTTTCTTTCAGAGTATCTTCATATTTGGTTAGATAGATGTATGAACAATTCTCAATCTCTCTTGCCTTTATTAAGTTTACTTTCTTAGAATTTCTTATTTCAATAAATCTTTTGTGATCAATGGCTCATTCATCACAGTCATTTGTCTTATTTTCTTAAAAGTGACTGCATTTTAATTCTTTTAGTCTGCATCTATAAAGTGTGTATTTCTAAGAATCTTCTTCCAACGTATCTGCGTTTTGTGCATAAATGAATCGCAAGATACAAAGAGTTTGTTTCAATTTACATATATGCACATTCATTTCGAGTTTGAAATGTTGTGAAGTTGTGGGCGTGCCTGGAAGGCATTAAAAATGTTTCATTTATCTTTGCATTCAAAATCGAAGCAATTGTTTTTTACTTTTTTTATTGTTGAGAGTAATTACGCTTTCCCACCTGCTGCATCAACATATTGTTCATGCTTGTGTCATATAATTAGCAAAATTTGGCCATTCTAATTTATTGGCCACTTGAGGGTTGAGAGTTTATTCATTCGTGTGATTCACACAATTCTCGTGGGGGTTTTGAGGCGTGGTCAATCGACCCCACATTAAAGTTGTCGCGTCATCTTTTGCCATAATCAGAACACACTTTAATTGCGTCTAATGAATGTCAACACTAATTGCCACTTGAGAGGCGGCTTAATCGTTGGTTAGCTGCACGTCAACTCTCTTTTTAAGCATCAAAACCAAAAAAAAGGTACAAAAATCATATCAAAACAAAATCAACAGAGCAGTCAAAAAGAAAATCACACAAACAAAGGCAACTTACAAGCCTAATTATCCGTTGTTGCTTTTGTCGTTGTTGTTGCCTCATTAATAATGCGTCATATGGAAATTATTTGGCGGCACTTTTAAATGGCTTTATATTATTTACAAAGTTATTAACAAATTTACACAAATTTAATTAACTTATTAAGCTAACGCCGAGCCTAATGCCTTGACAACTTGGTCATTAATCATCGTCTGACCGAAGCCCGTTGAAAAGTTGTGGGAAAACGCTTGAGAAAATGAGCGGCAACTTATGGATATTGGTAATTGAACGATTGCTTTATTTGTATTCACTTTTCGTCAATATCTATTGACATCTTGTCAAAGTATAATGTAATTTTCATTTACAAAATATTGGACATTTTTTCTAAACAATCATAATTAAATCAGAATCTTAAGTTAGTTTTTCAAAAAAAATATACACGCAATTTGCTAATTAAAATTTGTTAACGTCTTAAAAAATTAAAGAAAACAGAGCAATTCAGAAATTCAAATATCGTATATGAATCTAAAGTAGTTTTTCTCCATGTTAGATGGTATCCAGAATAATTGTTTGCTTAGTTTATTTCCTAATTTTGTTATCCTTAGCGTTAATACATATATTAAAAAGATCTGAAAATAGCCAGATTTTCCAGCTAACAGAAGTTAGTTGAGTCTAGCTACAAACTAGCTGAAATGAAAAATAAAATCATAGATTTGGGTTAATTTTCTAACAACAAAATGTATTTCATTTAGATACAAATTAATTAGATCACACAATCCGACATAAATACATAATGTATTATATGAGAGTATGCAGCTTTAACTTGACTTCCGATGTAGAGTCATAAATAGTTAGAATACTGTGTCATGCCAGAGTTAAACACAATTGCGATTGCGTTTGCCATTGCGACTACTTATGACGACGACAGGTTGAGGTCGCAATTCTTTATTTGTATGGCAAAGTAATTGTCATTGAGGCTGATGATGTCATGTCAAAGCCACAGAATAAGCCTCAACCCCTGTCTCGGGTCTCGGGTCTCCGATCTCCGAGTCAGAGAGTCGTTGATGGATTTGTTCTGTCTGGAATTGGCTTGAAGTGAATTGGATGTACTCTTGTGTTGTTATTGTTGCCGTTGCGCATTTTGACCAATTTTAGCCAAAGTCAATTAGTCTTAACTGATGTTTAACAATCATTTGGGGCTTTGGGTGATTCGTGCATCATTTTGATTGCTTTAAATAGATTCAGAAGGAGCTGGTTTTATTGTTTTCTGATATCATTTGCCGTAGGGGGAGGTCAAGGCCAATGGCAGCATCCAAAAGCCAAGCCTCAGGGTTCGGAGACGACAACAGCCAACCACAAAAAAAAAGCATTTCAATCGCTCAAACCGCTGCGCAATTCAAAGAAAGCCGTGCACATAAATTCAAATATTAAGATATATGTGTATGCATTTGAGTAAATGATTTCTTTTGGGTGCTCCTCTTTCTCTTCGCCGTAGTCTGTGGCCTTAATTAGCACTTGAATTCAACTTTTTTTTGCACTTTTTTCATTTATTTCTTACCTGCGACTTACCTGCAAAACTTCCAGCCTTAAAATTTGACTGGATATTCTATATATTATATGTATATTCATATTATACATTCCAGTTTACATTCGCTGCTGATTAACCGGCTAATTCTTCTTTAAACAAACTGTGAAAAAAGCCAAACAAAAAGAATCAACTGAACAACTGAAATCCCAACTGAAAGATCACTTCCAGAATTCTTCGTACATATGCTAAACAAAAATTTCTTGTGCTGGTGACCTTGGAATTTAATTTTTCAACTTTTGTGTGTGTATATGTGTGTGGATTTCATTTAATTTTATTTCTTTTTTATCGCGTTTACCGTCCTCCGGTCCGGTCTGCGTCTTTTTGGGCTCTTTATTTATAAATTCGTAATGCGGTTTAACGAATCGCCATTTAAATAAGTATCATAAAATGCTGTTTGAATTTGAGTGTTTGACTTTCTTAAATACTCACAGGCACTTACGAATAAACTGAAAATTTGGTTATGCTATTAGGATAGTTCTTCTTGAAAACTTGCCATTTTTACTTTTAGTTTTCAGCTTAAAATTCTTGATCTTTAAAGGGAAGCTGCGCAATATTTGAATTTGGAGCACGGCAAATTGCCGCCGCGGCACAACAACAGCAATTGCTTTGATTAAGCTATTGCGCAAGTAGGCACACACACACACACACACACACACACACACAGACCATTGGCCTCTTTGACTCTTTTTGTTGGTTTTGCTGCTGTTGTTGTGTTTGTGAACCGCGTGGCCTGCATTCAATGCCTCACGGCGTAAACTGCATCTGCAGAGCACATTCGAAATGGAAAACAGAACCAGAACAGAGAACAGAGAGAAATACTTACATAAAGTACGAGTACTCGCAATATAAATGCACAAAGACAGCCTCACAATTCTCAGATACTCTCGTGTGTGTGTGTGTGTGTCGTTCTAATAGAAAGATACAAACTCGCATCTGAATTGCAAGAATCCGTAACGATTGAATCGAGTAGCCCCAGCCTCATGTACCAATTACTTAATTTACCAAAGAAAACTGCAAAAAAAAAAACAAAGATCTGACGATCTGCATCTTCAATGCGCAGATACAAAATGTATCTTCAGATGTTGCACAAGAAACTGGGTCAGTTGAGCAGATATTAAGTGGCATAGAGGGTATAATTTCTAGAAATATTTATGGGCTTATATTGGCCGTGTATGTATCAGAAATCGAAAAATTATTGATGAGCTTCTGGTGAACGCTTTAATAAATTTTAATTAAAAATCTGAAGTCATTGTTTTTTTTGTCAAAGCTCATTATATTTATTAAGAAAATTCAAAACATTTTGGCGCAAATGCATAATAAAATGGGAATTAACACAGCAAAAGGCCAGATTTAAAATAATAGATGATATGTTGCACTATTCAAAAATTTAGTCCGTATTGTATGCGGACTTAACATTTTTTTATAAAAAAGTTTAAAGCACTTTTTTTAACTATATACCATAATCTTTGCATTTAAAATTAAATTTTGTCCTATTTATTTTCAAATCTTGTGTTCTGTTGATTACGATTTGTTGTATCGATTAAAAAACATCACAAGCACAGAATTTTAGAGTACTATTTTGGTGATAAACTTTCAATCATCATAAGGACAAAATTTTAATAATAATCATATAAATTTCAACCATATTCTGTTGTCGATTTGTTCTGGTGAATATGTCTACTCCTTTTCGATCATAAACGAACAATTTGTCAACGCTAACAGTTGTTGCTAAAAGTTGATAATTGGCAGCTTCTTTTCTCTCGCTTGCCATACTGTAGGCGTTGCATTTTAAAGATACTCTGACTCAGTCCCTAATGAGCCGTCTGTGTGGCAAATTCACCCAAAATTCTTCCAAGTGACTTTTATTATGATGATGTGTTTTTATCGTGATGGTGGGGGGGAATCGTTGTCAAAGGTGAGCATTTTATGCATGAGTAATAATACACTCGAAATATGGCTGTGAATGGTTGTCTCGTTGGCTTTTTGATTTTTTTTTTTGCTTTTATGCAAATGGTAACCTTGAACTTGGCAATTGAACCTCGCGGAAATGAGCAAAGTTCTTTGATGTACTTATAAGTACACACGATTGTAAAAGGCCATCATCGCTTAAATTCATGTTGCGCTTAAGAAAAAAATTGCAAAACGTCGTTAAAACAACATGAGAACTAAGTGCAACAATTAAAGAAAATAAAGAAACTCATTCATTGTGCATGCAAAAACTTTAAATGATGAAATGATTATCTACATAGCAGATAGTGCTGCGAAAGTATAGATAACTGTTATTATCTACTTTATATTAAACTTGCTTATATTTATATATTTTATAATTAATCATATAATTTCATAGAATCAATAATATTAGGCAACTTTCACTACCATTTATTTATCATCTGCTACTAATATTGATTTAATCGAGATCTATATAAATATTTTAAATATAAAAAGATAAATGGAAGTGTAATTACTAGAGTGCATTGATTATTTTCACAAAAAATTCATTTTTTTTTTGAAAATTTATATCTTGGGTTTTTACGGACCGATCCTGACAAACTTGGGCTCAATACTTACTCTTACTTTTAAAATTAAAATACTTACCAGGACTTTTAAAATTGCAAAGATCAATTAATCAATGAAGACCTTCAACGTATGAAGTACTTAAAAAACACTTTGAAAACTAGATTAAATATAATTTAATTTCCATTTCATTTATAGGTAATTAATTAGATGGTGCTCAATAAAAATATAGTAAAAAGGCAAATAACACTTGCTATTATTAATTAATATACTATCGAGTTTTGCTGCATGTTAGGTATAATATTAAAACTTGTGAGGTTAATCTTAACTTTTTCTTGTCATCAATCCATACTCAATATCATCAGTCATCATCTTATAATTCTCAATTGAAATATATGTATACTTGTTGAAAATATCTGCCATGTCGTAATGGAAGTCGGGGGAATCTTTTCTCGCCAAGTGACGCAAACGAAACGGAGCCCAATGCAAAAATGCAATAATTGCATATTGACCCATTTTACACACACACACACAATACGAAAAGGGCGGATGATGCGGAAAATGAGGGGCGGGGCTGCGGTTAGAGGCTGTTGAGGCTGCCGTCGATGTTTGCCGATTGAGTTACGCATGCGTGCACGTTGCCTTCATTTAATTAGGCGGCGACACCTGCGCGAGGAGTCGGAGTCGGGATCGGAGTCGGTGGCGGAGTCCAAGTTGAAGTTGAGGTCGCCATCAATCAGCGAACGCGTCGTCAAGTGAGGCGTGAAAACGGTGGAAGAAATAACAAAACAAAATATAAATATAAATAAAAATAAAAATAAAATGAAAACGAAAACGCGAATGCAAATGCAAACGGCAGGAGTGAGTGGAAGAGGCGGACGGGCAAGCACTGTAAAATGAGGCGTGGCACTGTGCTTAAGCTCGTTTGACAATGGAATGCCACTGATGATGATGATGATGATGATGATGATGACGAAGGCAACGTTTTCTGCTCAGGGCGAGTTTTTTTTATTTGCCTGGCCCACTTTGCTTACAGCGGCGATAATTGACGCCACGGTGGCTGCAACTGCAGCAGCAGCAGCAACAACAACAACAACAACAACAACTCCAACAACAACAACGACAACAACAACTTCAGCAACAACAACAACAGCCCACAATTTGGGGCTGCACTTTAAGAAACGAAGTGTCGCCAACATTTTGTAAGGGCCCAGACCAGGCCAATACATTTGGCTAAATTGCATTTTTGTGTGCGACGGCGGCAGCTGTTGTGCAATAAAATTTAAGCATATGCACTTACGCACAATGAGACGATAATGGGGCGTATGAGTTATGCGATATTCGTTGGGTCAACAGCGTCACTTAAAGGCTTGAGTGATTGCAAATGAAATGAGCAAAGTGTAGTCTGCAAAAGATTTAAAAAAATACGTATAAATTATATTTATATAAAGCAGCTATAATCCCTTAAAGACTGTAGATTTGAATATCAATAAAATCATTTAACTTAAACTTAAAATAATAGCTTGTATTATCATTGAAAAATAAATCTGGCAAAGTGCTTGCTAACGTATTTAAAAACTATCGAGTAAAACGAATAGCCATTATTTATTTTGGCACTTTTAAATCGTAATTCATTCACATTCATTTGCAGGGTATAACATGGGAAATGATAATTGAATGGGAAATGGGAAATGATTCTGCGGTCATTGTTTATCTAGATGCATTGGCTAAATTTTAGAATCGCCAGTTTTATGGTCGGTTTCCCTTGTTTCCAATGACTAAATACAAGTTTCCTGCGCATTGTTCAACTGCTGGCTAAATGAATCACAGTCAAACTCTTGTTGTTTGGATTTTCAGCTCACACGACTGTAATACATTCTGAATATGTTGTAATTAAGTAGACGAAAGCTTCACTTCATAATAAAAGGGTGTATTCATAATACATACAAATCAGTAATGTAAGTTTATTGCTTATCAATCCAAGTAATCTAAGATCAATATACATATATCTATAGTAATTTTAATGTCATTGACAGCTTAACATCTCTGCATTGCAGGGTATGTTTTCGACTGTCAAAATGAGCTTCAGTTATTCAATTTATTTTCAGTGTCTTTGTTGTTTTCTCTCCTATTGTTACTGTGGTTTTTTAATTGCAGTTCAATGGCTCTTTTCTTTCTTTTGAATTTGCTTTAACAACAGCTATACTTTTTGTGGCTTATTCACACAAAAATCCCTGAACTTTAATTTGATTATCTTGAAATTTATTTTTCAAGCAAACAGAGACTCGCATACTGAATTCTACTTTAACTTTGGGGTGAAACTAAAGTCACGTTCAGCTCGTTTGCTCACTGTCCATGTGCTGCTTAAAGCAGAGTGTATTTTCCCCTCTTCTTATCTGTTATTGTTATCAGCCAAATACGAGTATATTTGGCAATCAAATAAGTCGATATCATATATCAGCTATTGGGTAATCTGCATCGATTTTGGACAGCAGATAAAACAATCAGTCTATAAGGTTCAATTGACAAAACAAAAGGCTGAAGACTGAAATTCTTATCCTGATGAGCAGCAGACAAAACCCATTTGGCTTCAGTTGGATGGGGAGAAAAAGAGGCTTTAACTTAATGCTGACCCCACACCGGACCCATCTCCATCTCTTTGTGATTACGCTAAGGGCAGACCATAGAGCGCATATTCTGTGACATAATAAATAAATTTAATCAATTGTCAACGCTTCCGTAGTTCCATTTTGGTTTCACTTCAATGCCGATTTGAATTTTTGGTTTCCATCTGCCTTGAGAACCTATCTTGGTTTCTTCTTCTGACTTTAAGATGTTGTCGCTGTTGTTCTGTTTTATTTTTATGACTGTGCTGCTGATTGCTGGCTGTTGTCTGTTGACTTTGTCTTTTGGTTTTTGGTTCTTGTCACCAGTTTATATTTTCAGTGTTTAGCGCTCATTTCTTTCAATTTCGTGCCTTTTATGTGCTTGCTTATCTTTGACTCTCTTCGGCCTGCTCTTTTGTGTCTGTCATTCATTGAGTTCTCTGTTTTGAAGACAGCAGACAATAAATCGATTGTTGTTGCTGTTGCACGTTGCGTATACGCAATACAGATTGCTTATACGCCACGTATAAAGCTGAAAAATAAAAGTAGGGAGCGACAAACTTGTTCCTTTAACTTTACTTTATTCTAGTAAATTAATTCCATCATTCATTCCATTGACCCAATTCGAACTTAGAATATTTCTGTTATTTCTATTATTTCTTTTTGACGTGTGCTGCGAAATAACTTTTACTTTTTGCTGTGTGCTTAGAACGAGTCTATAATATATGTACAACTTATGCTAATTGGCTACAACTGAATTTAAAATTAATGCGACATTAAAATGAAAAAAAAATTAAATTAAATGCTGCCACACCGCAAAGCGCACAAACGAGACAAATTAACATATTTATGCGATTTATGCGAGCGCCTCTTCATTTTAATATCAAATCCGATGGAGTCGATGCTTTTCCTGCAATTCAAAGTGCTAATTTTTCGCTCACCTGCCGCCACCAAAGTGGTTACAATGTTGTTTGATCATTTCAAGGACTGTTTGTAAATGAAATTTGTTGAATTTGCTTCCGCTTTTGGTATTTTATTGTAATTTTATTGGCTCGATGTAGTTCTCGTATCTTTGTGAAGTTCTGTGTGTCTTTGTATACAAAAACCAGTTATTAACGTGGTCATGTGTGTGGCTAAATGTCTTGTTATGTATTTACAAATTACATTTTACATTCCATGACTACTTGACCTGCGTGCTAATGATGATGACTGTCGTTTTGCTTCTCAGAAAAAGCACCTGACTATCTATCTTGTATCTTTAAATCATACATAGTTCTACAGATTCCATGTGCCAATTAAGCATTGAAGAATTTAAGAAGAAGATGGTATCTGTGACACTTTTAATTAGCATCTGATTATTAAAATACCAGCTCTGTTAATCTTTAAAAATGGTTTAGATACACTTAAATTTTCTCTTTTTCAGCTATTAAAAAATAGCCTGTTTATGTTAATTAGAGTGCCAAACTGATCGTACAGCTTAAGGTCATAATTCAAGCATAATCAGACTAAAATAAACCATTGCAATGCGTTCAATGAACGTTGGCAGCGGTGACAAATATAAAAAATAAATATTATATTTAAAGAGAGATGGAAAGAGAGACAGAGAAGGATATGTGAAAGAACAATACGCAAATTAATCACCACCCACAGCTGTCGGCCTCAAATTCATTTTTTTGTTTGTCCACAAAAATGCGACATTTAAAGTATTTGCATAAAGCATTGCGAGTCACATAAATTTTATTGCGTATACGCAGTGTTTGTTGCATGCAGCGGATAGACGGCTGAATGGCTAGCCAAAAAAAAAAATAAAAAACAAAAAATATAAAAAAATTACACAGACTGCCACTGGCTCGCATGATTTTTAATATTTATTTGGCCGGCCCAAATGATGACGTTCTGTCGGCCACTTTTGCCTAGTTCCCCCTTGGACAGCTGCCGGGTGTCGTTTTCAGTTTTCGGTTTTCAGTTTTCATGGCGCTGGCACAATGACAAATTACAAGTTGAAAGTTGAGTGAACTTTGTCACAATGCTGTCCACGTTTTTGGCAGTGTTCCCTATCATATCTGCTGCTGTTGATGATGCCTTCTCTTCTGTCTTCTGTCTTTTGTCTGCTGTCATCTGCCGTTTACGATTTGAGACACTGTCCAATCTCTGGCTGCACTGTGGGACGGCCTATGAAATTGATGAGGCTTTTGTTGTTTGGCAAATGAGGCGCAGATAAGCGTCAACTTTGACGCCCTCTTGTTGAGCATTTGGTATGGTTTATTTTGTATATTTGTTTTCATCATTATTTTATTTTTTTTTTTGGTCTGCTGCTTTTGCTTATCAACACACCAAAATTCTCTTCTCTTACTCTCTCTCTGTCTTTTGCCGTTTGTCTTCAGCGTTTGGCCTTTTTGCTTGGCACTTGAACTGTACTGAACTCTCATTTCTTTTTGATTTCTTGAGTGAGACATTTGTGAGCATTACAAGCAATTTACTTGAACCCCATTTTGTGTAATATTTTGTAATCCATCTTGAATCTTAGATGACAGCTTGCAATTCCAATTAAACTCTTTGTTCTTGACTAACTTGAACATTATACGCCAGATTCAATTCGTAATCAAAGCAAATCCTCAATTCAAGCATCTGCATTTCAATTGCATTTTCACTTCCACTTTTCCCCCTGGGCGCATTAGACTTTTAGATGAACCAAGTCAAAGGGGGATTCCCTCTGCCAGACTGTGCTGAATCTGAATCCTCTGTGAAAACACAGACGATGCTTGTGCTCCACATTCAGAGCTTTACTTTCATTTTCCTCTCATTGTTCTTTGTAATTTTTTTTTTATCAAGTTAAACGAACTCTTGCCTTTTGTTTTCGGTGCAACACATTTCCTGCTTTTCTTGTTGTTTGCTAATCCGCAAAATTTTCTAGCATCATTCAGTGAAATCAAATCTAGCTTAAATCTGGTTTCGTTTTTTTTCGTTTCGTTGATTCTTTGCTTTATGTGCGAGAGACGACAATGTTTATTAAAATGGCAAAAGGAAGACCTTGATCTTTAGATTATCACATCAATAAATGGTAAGTGTTGTTGTTGCCTATCAGTCATCGCCTCTCCGCATCTTTGTCGTCTTCTATGGGCCTCTTCTTGGTTAGTTTTCAAAGCAACGAAAACGAAAACAAAAACGAAAATGAAATTAAGAATTCTACATTTACGTCGCAAACGGAAACTGGTGAAACCAGTCAAACCGCCATCCAAGTCGAGTCCAAAAGAACTTCTTGAACTAATTGAGAGTTGTCATGCGCAGACAGAAACAAAAAAGATTTCAAGCATCAATATATTCATCATTTGGCATTTCGAATGCAATTCCAAATCAAAGAGAATCTATTCCCCCTCGATAGTTTAAATATTTATTTCAATTTGAGATTGTTTAGTTTATGGTTATGTGGTTACATTAAAACGATTTGAGCTTGAAATTGGAATGCGTCATGTTAAATTAGCTACCCTGTAATCATATCGAATGGATATTTTTGATGCAGTCTAAATATATTTTCTTATTTATTTTTTAATAATATATAAGCAAATATTTCCGGGAATTTTATAATTATTTTCAGGGTATTTCCTAGTCGCTACCTTCTCGCTAGCAAAAAGTAAATCTGTGCAAATAAAACGTGCTGGCCATTAAATTGTTACAAAACGCATTAGACGCAACTACAACTGGAACAACAAACAGATCAAATTAAATAGCGACAAGCCAAAACAAAGAACAACAAATACGCAAATACGTTAATTGTCTAAAAAGCTTAACAATTACGTGTGCAACAACAGAATGTTGCAGTTATCGCCCACATTGATGGATATTTTAGTGAGAGTGAGAAAAAAAAATTCCACAACCTGTTAATAACACATATTTATTTTAAAAGTTATTTTTAAATTATTAATATTATTTTTGTTAAATCTACATACTATGGAAAAAAAGTTTGGAAAAAAAATGAAATTTTTTGAAATTTTGTTTTGGGTTTTTTTTAAAAAAGTTTTTTTAAAAAAAAATTTTTTTTTGAAAAAAAAAAAAAAAAATAAAAAAAAAAATTTTTTTTTTTTTTTTAGTTTATTTTTGTTTGTTTTTTTTGGGGGGGGTGAAAATTTGTTTTGGTGAAAATGTAAGCGTTGAATGTGAAATGTTAAAGACTTTAAATAACCGGCTATAATGTGTACTCTGGTCAGTAACTTCCCAAAAAATTTGTATCCAGATTCCATTACATTGTTGAGTAAATAGCATAACTCCGATTTCTTATATTTTTACTAGGTATTATTCTGACAATTTGTACACTTTCAATCTGTCTACATAGAATCTTTTAGCCAATAACTTTTCTTTAGATCAGTCTCCCTTTTTATTAAGTCTTTAACTTCCATTTCCGACTTGCTCTTGGCTTTTGTATGAAACGATGTACACAATGTTCAATAAACATTGTTTAGTGCCAACGATTAGCATTAAGTGCCAGCCACAATTGAAATAGAATTGCTGCAAAAGTAGAGTTGAGATTGCTTTTGTTGTAGCTTTTCTTGTTAGCCAATTGACTAACCGAAATTCGCTTGAGAAAGACAATTATTAGATGGCTGTGACTGTTATCCCTTACAGCACAGACACAGACACACCCACTCAATGAGGGATAATTGTGCGTTACGCATACGCCTGCGTGAGTTTGATTTTATTGCTATAGCCACGGGGCCGAAACCGAATTGTTCAGCCAAAGCCATTCTGGGCCACAAGGAAGCCAAGAAAGCAACAGAGAGAAAAGAAAATGAAAAAAAAGGAAAAAGATAATTTTGGGTTCACGAAAAGTTTTGCTGGCGAATACACCCACACTCGCACTCACACTCACAACCCACACTCATAAATTGATTTGGTGCCTTGTGGGCGGGCATTCAAAGTGAACGCCACGGGCATCATTCATTAATGCCGCCTTGTCAGTGCCAGGATGCTGTCAGGATATGGAAACCGGCCGACGGACCAACGGACAGACGGACGGACAGACCGAACATATGTGCCCGGACATGTCGAGAAGGACTCGAGCACATTGTAATCAATTGGCTGATACTGTCGGAGTAATTGATTTCGGTGGTCACCAATGCTAATTAAGTTGGTCAGCGTCATTATACGATTTCCTCAATTTTATTTATTATTGTCGATTCGTAACATTTGTATGGCAAATTATGTAACAATAATTAGGCATTTATGCAATTAATTTCTACTTATTTTCGTTATCGACAGCCATCCTATTATTCTTAGTATTCTCTCTGATTGAAGGGCGCTTGATAATTGATTGGTCGCAATGCTGTTTCAAATTTTAAAGTATACCATTCAAAGCAATAGGCTTCAGATCTCAGAAACAGCAGCGTTCTGATAGGAAAATTTTCATTTAGCAAAAATGCTACTGCATCCAGAACTGTTGAATGCATCGGGGTCCGTGTGCGGGTTAAGACGCGAAGTTTCCCTATAAACATAGAAAAGGAATTTGATCCTGATGTTTTTGCTTAAGAAATTATTTAAAAAATGGTGCGGAAACTATCGTTAAGTTATAGAAGTTATAGTTGTAGTTAATATTATTTTATTCTTATAATTTAAATGCAATATATTCGTTTTATAGTCTCAACTTCAATTATGAAACCTTTTGAAAAACTTACAATAAGGTTATTATCTAATTCATAATTTAACTAGGTAAAGAATCAAAACATACATAAATAAAAAATATAATCTATTTTTTTTACTTACTTCTGTAAGTTTCCTTTTGCGGAATGTAATCACAGGAATATGTAATGGTAATTGCATTATAGTCGGTGTACAGAATGTTGGTATCAAAATAGGCTATATAGACGTAACTTCAGTGGGTATAATTAATTATAAAATTTTCAAAATGAAATTACTCACGACTATCCTTGACATTGTAAGAGGCACAACGTCGTTGATATCGTTCAAAAGGTAAAGGAGTCGTTGCATAACAGTACCAATGACCTAAGAGCTATCGAACAAGAACATAAAATATTAATACGTAATCCTTGTTTAGCACAGAAATGGATTGTTATCATTTATTACCTTCGTTTTGGAGACGTTTTTCATGATGGGCATTTGTGGGCAAACCTTTACATTGAGCAATTTATCAATTTCAGTTTGTGATCCGTATTTGTGTTTTTTAGGATTAACCGATTGATAAAACAACAGCATGAAAAGCAATAAACTGAATAATATGAGAATTATCATTTGAAACAGATTGAAAATAGTTTGACATGATTCTTGACTTACAGGCTAAAGCGAAACATGATTGTTGGCACCGGATCCGTGCCTTTATTTGTTTTGTCCGAATTTCTAGCAGTCCACCACCTATAATACCAATACCAAAATATGTAGGTGGATCAGCTGAAATCTTTATTTTCACAATTCTATATATAAAGTTTCACAATTAATTCCATTTTCTTACAGTTCTAATTTACAAACTGTGCCTCTGTTTGGGCCACAGTACAAAATTCAACTAATTTACAGATGAAGAAAAATGTGCAGCTGCAGCCCAGTAGAAAATTGGAAGCTTAGGGCCTGCTAGAAATTTTCATTCTACCGCCAACAATGGTGATTCATTAACAATTGTATTCCCAACTCAAGTAAATGTTGTTGCGAATGGACTTAGAATAATAAGTATATTGTTGAAACAATAAAACATTCTAATTCAATTGGCTTCCGTTAATTACAGCCAAGCGTCGCTAAGATGTACATCTTTGACTACACAGATAATTATGAATGCAATTACTCGAGCTGAATCACAGTCAGATCTCAGCTTAAATGTGATTGATTTGCCACGGTCATGGTCAAGGTCTTATATAACTTCCCGTTGGGCTTGACTGGCATTTGAAATCAATTGTTGAACAGTTAGCGAACTGTTTTAGCTGTGGATAGTTTTATTTACATGATTTTCGAACTTCCATTTAATGTAAAAGGATGTACCAGGATCAATAACCCTGCTGCGATTCCAACAAAATATAGTGAATGAGCATTTTCACTTAAGTGGTAATAATTCAATTACAATTTCATATTAAATTATAATTCATAATTAAATGCATTTGACAGATTTGCACATTACGCATACGCAATGTGGGCCAAGAGAGTTGTTTTAATTTGTTAAGGGAAATTCTGACTCATTCACACTAATACTCAAGTGTTTCTCTTATAATATATATTTATATATAACTGACTGGTTAACTGACTGGTTTTTTTTGGCATCAACAATTATGCACGTAACCTTTCCAAGTACAGTTGTTATGTCCCGCCCCCTGTTTGCAGTTTAAAATCACAGCAGCTCGACATCTGATGATTTATTCAATTTGTGCTATGAAGCGTTAACTTTTTGTTTGCCTGTTGCCATTTGTGCTGACTTTGTTGTTGCTCTTGTTGCTGTTGCTGTTGTTATTGCCGTTCTATGGCAGCGGAAGTTCGTTGTGTGAATCTATCGCTGCGAGTCGTGGCCTCAATGCCACCCCCCCTTGCCCCTTCTGCCTCTGGCCCCCATTTGCATGTCACTTTAAATGGCTTTTCCACATGCTGTTGTCGTTGACAGTTTGCTGCATATCATTGGGCATGGAAGCATTTACCATAGAAACATTTTACCACTCGTTTCCCCCAAAGAGCATTTAACAATGCGGAGAGAGATTATTCGATTTAAGCAAATCGGCGGAAAATCTGAAAGAGCTATGAGAGAGCTCTATTTGGAAAATTTTGGAATGTCGTTAGCATTTCAAGTGGAGAGTAGAGGGTAGCTGTAAGTCGAGTTAGCACTTGCAATTTAAGGATTTTATTAACAATGCGAATACAATTTTAAGTGCAACACATTGGGAGGGCATCTGATAGTCGGACTATAGTATTTGTAAAACAATAGTTTTTTTCAGTTTAAATGGAGTGTGAAAAATCAATTTAAATACTTTAAATAATAAGAGATTGATTTTGATTGACTTTCCAAATTTTTTATTTTCCTCAATACTCTTTACTTTTAATTGAGAGTCAATTAGGCATACTTATACAGACGCCACTGTAAACAGTCATAGCTGCTCTCGCTGTTTCTCCCTTCATCTAGTTTTATAAGACAAGCAACAGATGTTAAAGCAGCGCTGCCACAGTCTGTACAAACATATGTTGACAGGGTATTTGCAAGTCGAGAACTTTTAAAGCTTTGACACATTAACTTAACAAATCTCTTTAACAGCATGTTTACCCCTATTTAATTCCGCACAAAAAAACAAACTTTTTGTTCTGAAAGTTCTATGATAAGATTCAAGTCGCAGCTTGTTGCATACTTTGACACTCGGGAAATTTATTATTTTTGTTAAATATTACAAACAAATTACAGTTGTTTTTACTGCTGTTGATGCTGTCAGATAAAGAGACAAAAATTACGACACTTTTTGACTGCATTTTCTTTTGATTTGTTTGCTTTTTCTTTCAGCACTTTTAACGACTCTTCGGAAAAAGTTGTGCAACAAAATTAACTAATTACAGTTCAATTTTTCGTTCTTTCTGACTTGCTATTTAATAGAGCTGCGAAATTGAGAAGCAAACTTTTGGCTGTTATCAATGGGCGCTTAATAGTTTACATTTTGCCACTGATTCTTGTCGGACATCGTGTAAAGTTCAACTTTATTTCATCCACATATCATTTTAATGCTGTGCTCTGCACGTGACCTGCTGAAGGCCAAACGTGTCGAAAATTATGATTTCACTTGGAAAGCAGAGTGAAGAAAAACAACGGCAAGAGAAATCTTCTTTTATGGAGTAAAGTGCAAAATGTGCATTTACTAAAGTAGCGAAAGATTCAAAGAGTCTTTAGAGTAGTGGTAAATAATGACTGAAATCAGAAAGATGAATCAATAATTGATTGCATATTTGACAATCAGAATAAATGCAGTCGATTTTAATTTAATTCAAATTGAATGCCATTTATAGAAGAAACAATAAATTATTTATATAATTTAATTGATTACTAACGATACTTCTTCTTCTGTTTAATGCCTTTTCATTGGAATAGTAAACCAGCTGATAGTAAAAGCGGTTTCAGCTTCTGAGAAGAAGAGAATTGATATTATGAATAAATATCTGTAACGATACGAAGGTAAAGTTACTTAACTTAAGGTAAGGTAATCCCTAGTCAAGGTTGTTTTGTTGTTTTATTGTTTTCTAGCTAGAAAGTGCAGTTCGTAGAACATAAGTTAACTGGCAGCTATTTTGCAACATTTGGACAAATTGCAGCTACAAAGTGGCAGACAATGTGTTGGCCGTATAAATTTCATTAATGCCGGTTAAATTAATTACTGTCAACACATGCGAGGCGACGGCCGTAATAACAATTGCCGCAGAGTCGCAAAAACTAAAGCAGGCCAAAACCTGAAGACGACGTCAAAAAGGCGTGGCATATGATTCGCGAGTGAGAGAGTGAGTAGTGGGCAGAAGGAGAGAGAGCGGGAAAGAGGGGTGTGGAGAACACCGTCGAGCGTGTAGCGAGCATAAACACAAAGTCATAAAGTTTTTACACAAAAGCATTTAATTTTATTGCATTTTTGGGCAGCAGCCAGTTGGGACCGTCGACGGGACGGACGGAACAGACGGAACAGACGGAGAAAGGGAGAGAGGAGAAGACGCGACGATGTCCAATGGCACGAAACTGAGAACTGAGAACTGTTACTGGGTCCCGATGCTGATGCTGGTGCTGATGCTGATGCTGGGCATGGTCTAGTGGACAGATGGGGGCCAACTTAATTTGGTGCAAATCAAGCAAAACTGCAACAGCAGCCGGCGAGGTCGAAACTTTGCACAATGCGCGGCAACTTTTGATTATGCTGCTCCCTGGCCTGTAAACTGACTCACTCACTGGATGACTGACTGACTGACTGACTGACTGAATGACTGACTGGATGACTGACTACCAGACTGACTGATGTATTCACATAGTTCATGTGCGCGTCTCGCTGACGTCAGCTTCTAAACAAAAAACATTAAGTTCCGACATGCATTCGCCAAGCAGAGATCTCTTCAGCATCCATTGTACTATTTTCTTGAAATGGAAACCCAACAAAATGGCAAAATGAGCAAATAGTTTTCCTCTTATTTTCTATTATTTTATATATGTATTTTTTTGTTTTGCTTCTGCTGCATGCAATTCAGAAATATGCGTAATAGAAAATTTTAAATGCGTATACGTAATATGCATGCACATCCAACAAGTGGAACAGCAACAGCCGGAAAATTGCAATGAATTTTTGCCAAAATTGAAATGATGTTAATACTCGTATGTTATGGTCAGAAGCAAAAAATAAAGATGGATAGGAAGAGATGCCATAAGTACAGAAAATTGGGGTTAATAGAAATCAATAATTGATTTTTAAAAATGTATTCATGTATTTTGTGTTTCATATTTGATTTTATCAGTTTAACTCATAAGCAATATCTTTTGTAACATCTTCCTTAACATCATGCTATGTTTACAGGGTATATAAGCAGCTGACCAGCTGTCGTATCCTAAATATCACATTCTTATGCTTACTCCCCATGGCAAGGAATGCAGCAATAAAAAAAGAATACTCTGCTCCGCCCTGAATGTCGCACACAAAGTACTCCCGCATATGCCGGGTCACCTAACCCAAGACTCACCCTCACCCTTAAGTTCCTTCCGTCCCACCCCCTGACACTGTGTCTCTCCCTCGCACCGCCTGCCAAGTTCTAGATGTTTCAAGAGCAAACCTAAACATACCAATTTTACTTTAGTCAGTGGGAAGATAAGGGCGACGATAGAAGACAGAAGTCGTGGCGGGGGCGGGGGCGGGGTATTATAGTAGGTAGGACATGGCCCATAGCATATGTCTGGCATGCTCATTAGGGGGCACAGCGTGGCGTGGCTAATGTGGCAACAAGCAGCAGTGGCAGCATCTCGGGTCGCAGTTGCCCCTCGGGGTCGGCTGATTTTCATTTGACTTTGCAGGGCATTCTTTTATTTTCATTTTTATTTCAATTTTCATTTTTATTTTTATTTCAATTTTTTTCTTCGTTCTCTTGCTCTGGTCTTCAGTCGCCCACTTTCAACTTTTATGCTCTCTCTGTTTTTTTTCGTCACTTTTATTGTTTTGTTTTCACTGCGGTGGCCGTCAACAAATTGTGTTGTTGTTATTGTTCGTGTTGCTGCTTTGGGTAATTCAATTTGCTGCCACAATTTTCATTTGGACAAATTTCGTATGACTGAAAACCAGGCTGAGTGCAATGGATGAGGCCTAAACTGGAGCCGCTGGAATTCCCATTTCATGCGCAATTTGTTTAGTTTTTATTTTGCCGCATTGTTAAATTTGGCTCCATTTTTACTAACAACACAAAAATAACAAAGGAACATTTAATTTAACTGCCAGATGAGTCAATTTGCCGTTACCAAATCTAAGGGTAGCTTAGGGTTGCCATCACCATCGCCAGCTCTACAACTCTTCACGGATAACAGAAGAACAAGCTTAGTTTTTTGCTTAAGTTCCAACTCGAAGAGCACTAAAACTTTAACACAGCAAAGAGAGTGAGAGATAGAAAGAGAGAGAGATTTGTGGCTGCTCTTTGCTTATGCCGCTCTTCGCTTTGCTGCGTTTAACAGAGCAGCGCGCTGTTAACACATGAATGCTAACACAGCAAATGTTATCGTCTGTTTGTTCGTTATCGTTGAGCTGCTGTTATCGCTCACAACTCGCCGCCAAATTGCGTAGAAAATTTTAATTTTCCCCAGAGTCACATTTGCCCCATTGGCTGGCTTGGCAATTTTTTTGTTTTTCATCTTGTTTTGTTTTTTTGCTTTTAGGCGTAAACGTGCTTGTTAACAAGTGCCTGTGAATTGCTCCTTTAACCTGAATAATTTTCATTTCTATAAGTTTTTGTAAATATTTTTGGTACTTTTTAAAGGAAGAAGTGCAATTTCTGCAGTCAACAGTGTTGTTCCAACTGAGAAGCAGCGACATTGTAGCATCAATCATGGCAACCAAAAAGTCTGAAGAATGCATTAAAGAAGTTTAGGGGATGATGAGGAGGAGGAGGAGGAAAACAATTGTTGTTTTCCATATGTAGGAGTAGCTCTATTGTTTGATCATTATTTATTATTATTTTATTGTAATGCTCTCTGCGAATTTTCCTCAATTTAAAACTCGTATAATAAATGATTCGAAAATTGCATTTGCCACTGTCACATGCCGAGTTACATGCTGTTTGACAATTCAAAAATTCATTAATTATGCGATTTTATTTCAACCCTCTCTATTTGCGGGAAAGTAACTACAGTGATTTTAAAAAGCTTTAAATAATTTAAAGTTTACTAAAATTAAAAAAGGGAGTAGTCGGATATTCGATTCTTCAAATCAAAGTCCGATTTTATAAAAGTTATATAAGACGGGTGTTTTTATTAAAATTTATTTCAGTAGCCACTAAATTATTCGCTTTCTAGAGTTGCTTGTCACTGACTTATTTAATTCTAAACAAATACATATACGAACATTTATGTTCTGTTGCAATCCTCCCTTCCAGTCTCTTTCTCTGTCTCTCTAGTTTTCTTGCTCTTTCCCTATCTACATATGTAAACAAATAGCCACTGCACTTTTTTTGGCAGCAATTCAAAATGAACATTGCTAAATGGGTAAACAATTATTTGATATTTCTTGTCGGTTTTTGACTGTAGAGAGAAAAGAACATCTGCAATACGCTTCGTATACGTTACGGATTAGCCAAAGGCTGAAATGCAATAACAAGAGCAACAACTGACCAAAATCAAAAAGGAAAATGAACATTTATAGCCAAAAAGATACACCTTAGAAACAACATTTTATATCCTTTCTCTATATAAATCCAAGTGTAAGTTGAAGCTTTTACCATTTGCTAGGTAGACCACACAATTGTTTTTTTCTTTCTTATTTTGTACTGTGTTCTTGTGTCTGCTTTTTGGCCAGGCATTCAAACGTGATTTAGGATTTCTCCATGTGTGTTATTGGCTACGTCGACAAAGCAATTGAATGTTTGATTTATTGTAACCAATCTCTGTGCTGAGAATTGCTCGATAAAGAAAAATAGCCAACAATGACAGGTGGGGCAAAAAAAAAAAAACAAAAAGAGTTGAAATCTAAGCAGTTGTTTATTGGGAAGTCTTGCGGAGCTAAAGAGAAATTGTTAAGTCCTGTTTATTTTGCTTCAAATAAAGGTAAAATAAGAGTTGTTTAAATAGAAGATAATTGGCGACATTTTGTAAAAAATTAAATTAATTCAAGTAAATTATAAATATCGATGAACAAATAAAAATTAAAATATTGTTGAGAGTAGGAATTGAAATGATAGCATACAAAATAAAAAACTGATACAAGTTTTATTGGCGCCATTGCTTGGCTAGTGTCTGAATTGATAGGTGAGTGTCAGACTAGGTTGTATGTGAGTGTGGGTGCGTGTGTGTGTGAAAGTGTTGTGTGAATGTGTGTGTGTTAATGACAAGTGTTTTCATGATTCTGCGTATATATGCGCCATGTAATGACAGGGATGTCGATGAGTATAATGACAACATCAATGCTACTGATGATGATGACGCCAGGCTGACTGAAAGGCTAAGAGGACACAGTCACAGGAGAGTCGAAGAGAAAGGGACAGACAGAGAGGGAGAGAAAGAGAGAGGTGGCCTGCATGAATAGAGGAGCACTTGGGTGTCTTGTCACTGGCGTCAGCTTAAAGTGCTTGTTAGGCGCTTTTCATGTACATGCTGTTGTTGTTGTTGTTGTGGCTTTTACTCTTGTTGTTGCTGCTTTTCGCTGTTGTTGTTGTTGTTGTCTATTTTGCCATTCGTTTGCACCATTGATGATGCTGTCAATGCGAAATTGAGCTTCCAGCATAAACACGTTGTCAACTGACACGCGTGAGTGCTCACGCACGAGCGAACACGATAGCTGCCCCTCATCCTACTCCTTCCTCCCCTTTTCATCACCCCTCACGATGTGTTCATTTTACTGTTGGATTCAGGTTAAATCAATTCATTCTTATTGTTGTTACGATTTATTGTTGATTCTTTGTTTGTTATTTATATGTATTTATTGCAGCTTTGCTCATATTTCATAATGTAGAGGGCGCCACCTTAATCGCTATCGTTTCGCTGTGACCAGCCCTCTATCGGCCGCAGTTCGCATCTGTGACCCGTTCGTCATATTTTCAGAGCCACGATGCCTGATGTTTCCCTGAGGCGATTTGGCACGTTGTCTCCGACGTGACGATTGCTGAGAATCGAAAATTTATTTCTTAAAATAAATTAAGTTAGGAAAATATATTAAAATAAGTGTGAAAGCAATTCTCCTGAGTTAGGAATGGGTATCAATATTTCTGTATTTCCAATTTTTTTTTTTTTGTAATTTTAAGAGTCATTAATAAGAAATTAAATTTAGTTTTATTAGCCATTAAAAATTGTACATAATTTACATATAGTCTAAATACCGAGAACATTAAGGATACAATATAAAATATATGTGTTCAAATATTATTTAAGTAAAAGTCCATTGAATAGCTAAATCATTTATTGCTTTCTGCTTATATTATAAGTTTTTGTAGACTGGTTTTGGTAGACTTTAGATAAATGAAGGCAAAGTAAAATAAAATCAATAATATTAAAGCTCATCCATATCTCGAATATTTATAAATTACTAGCTTTTTCTTTAGCTGAAATTTAATTCTATAGATATTATAAGAAATCAGTACTTAATTAGTTGAGTTTTGATTGAATGGAAAACAGAACAAATATGTAGTATATTGTAGATTTAATTAAAATATTCTATGCTTATTCCAGAATTTTGTACTCACAAAATTAAAGGACGTCCCTCCTTTTTCAGGTAAATAAATCCTTGAATTCAAGTAAATAAACTTGATATTTATATTGCCATTAATTAATTTACGAACTTGATTTATTTATTTAGCTGCTTTTCACAGTGACAAATGTGTGAACCATTTGGAGAGGCAATATTCCACCTATATTAACTTGCCGTCTAGTCGATATTGAAGTCAGAATGTTAATAAGTAGCACTTAAGAAACGCGTAACTGAAGCTCAAGTAGCGCAAAATTCATTTGAAATGCAAATGAGAAAATATCCTAATTGAAAACTTTAGCACATCGGACTTGTCCAACAACTTCCGAACCAGCAGCAGCCAGCCTTTACTTTTATCCTTGTTTTCCCAGCTGCTTTTCCTGTTCTTCGCTGATTTTCTGCGCTTTTCGTGCTCTCGTTGTTGCCGAAGCTTAAAGTGTTAAACTCACAGCTGCCAATTCGGAGGCATTAATCCAACTAGAGAGACAAGAGTCAGAGGAAATGCAAGTCGCGCTTTTAATTAGGATTTCAACTGAAGGCAAGACAACATGAACAGTGGCAACTGTAGCTATTAGGTTTTGTCAAATGAAAGTTAAATTCACATTGACAACCAGACAAGAACATTAAATAGGCGAACGTGCGGAAACGCTAATTGAAATCTGTCTGTGACTTATGCTAGAAACTTGCCAAGACACGAAAAGGGGCAGAGGCAAAGATTGGGACAGACTCAAGGCGTTTTAGAATCGGAGGTTGGAAGTCGTCGAGCGGACGGCAGCCTGCTGAGAGAATCAAGATAAGTCAACTTGCCATTCAGAAGTAGAACCAGGTCAAGGTTGTCAGCAAAGCCGCCAGCGTCATCGCCAGCGACATCTGGCCAAATCGAATCGAATTGTTGCCACAATGCCACAAACGCTGTGCAACGTGTTTGCGTTTCTTGTTAGTCCACATTTAAGCAATATCTTTAAGAAAGTCAAGTTTTGGAGTAACAGACTTTTGAGGATTGACTACGAGTATGACAGTCTCTTCTTTAAGATAATATCAGGAAAAAGCGTTTAAGTGAAAAGAGAAAATGATGAAATTTAGTGATGTAAATAAACATCGATAAATCGATAGCTCCGTTTTTGAGGAAGCGAATTTCGAAATTGGTAAGTTATTTTGGTGGCACTATCAATCAAGTTAATTAAATTGGTTTTCAAAAAAAAATCGACAAACTCCCTGATGTTTTTTTCAGCGTACTTCATTTGCAGAATTAAGTTCAGTCTTATGTGACATGAGCATATGATTTAAAATTTTATATATTTTATAAAACGATATTTTGAAGCAACAAATTATTTAAACGCAGTGAATTACATTTAAATGCAGAATTAATTAAGAGGCCAGACCAAAAAGCCGTCAAATGAAATACATGTTGAATTTTGTGCAAAGTTATGAAAGTTGGCAGTTGGTTACACCTTTCATCTAGCAGCTTTACAAGTCGAAATTCTTGTTCAATTTGGCATGATATTTTACAAAAAAAAAGAAGAATTGTAAGAAATTTTAGTTTCTATTATCCATTACTATCTTTTCTTGTGGTATTTCTGAATTGAAAATACTGAGAGGTGCCTTCAATTTTTGAACGATGCTGACAGACTAAATCAGCTAAATCATCCCGTTTATTTTCCATGGTGAACTGGAAATCGTAGTTCTCAATGCATCTTTAGTTGGCATCATCAAGTGCAACAGCATTTTCTTGCAATGTCACATTAGTTTTTCTCGAACTGACGTAAGGCCAACCAGTAACCAGTGTGAAGCGTCAACGCTGCGTATGAGTAATGTAATTGATGCTGACAATTAACCAACAAGCAACCGCCAGTCGCTGTTGTCGCTGTTAACGTCTCTGCTATCGCACAAATCTGGAAGGTAGCCACACTCTGAGGTGTTGACAGGCTCAAGTTCAAGTCGTGTTTTGGTTTTTGTTTTTATTTTCTTATTTTGCCAGTCCCATAAATAATGAGGCCCCCTTAAATACTTAGCTGAAGTAAAGGCAAAAGTATAATATATATTAATTTGATTATTTTTAATCAACATGCCGTGTTGTTTATGGTTGGTTTTTCGCATTTACTTGTCGCGGATTAATCTTTTCATTTGTCGATCCGTGTTATTGCACTTGTCTGTTTTTTCTGAGTATTCACTCCAACTGTCGATTTGCACTTTGTAGTCACACTTGGGGTCAAAGGTTTAACAGCTGCATTGAGTTGTCAGTCGGTTAAGTGGTTCAGACTTTTAGAGTCCATGAAACAGAAAGACTGCTGTTGTTGCTAATTCTCTTTCTGTTTTGGCTGCAACACTTTAGAAACTTTTATGACGAATTTACGCTTTTGTCAGGTGTCAGGTAGACAGGTAGAGATCAGAGACCGTTAATGCTGATGAAAATCACCAGAGAAAAGTGTTTTCAGCTAATAAGTTGTGTGCACTTGAATTTTGAAATTAACTTCAAATTTATATTTGATGATGAAAAGCTGTAAAGATGAGTATAGTGATGAATTTTTCTTTTGCATTATAAGAAATATAAATTTATTTAATTTTTTAAGCCATTTCGAAAGGATACAAGTAAAAAAAGTATTGCATTAGTCACAAGAAAAGTAGCTTTTTTATTTATAAATCGGTGTTAAAACAGTTTTCAATATATAAATTATGAATTTTATAACATTTCAACAGATCAGTTTTAAATGCAACACATCAGATCATATCAGATTTTCTCAGCTAATTCAACTATAAGTCAGGTTTAATATTAATCGCATGGTCAATAAAAAGACAAAAAAAACAATCAGGTCGGACAAATTTTAGATGACTTAGCTAAGAGTGTGTTGTTACACTCATCGGCAAGTGCTTGGTATCATTATCATTAGCAGCATCTAAGCATTGGCTGTAAACAGACAAACAAAACCAGTAGAATAATAAAAAAAAAAAATGGGAAAAAAGCAACGATGAACAGCTGCTGGTTTTTCAATGACTTTGACCTTGCCGTGCAGTGTACAATCTGTTATTTATTCTTTTTTTTTTATTAATACACATATATTGTCTATGTCCGCTACAGATTCACGATGACATTGATGGAAAACCACAAAAAACTACAGGCAAATCTCGTCCACTTCCTAGATAAAATGATCTGTGAGCTGTGCTAGAACTTCTAATGAATTCGAAGCATGCAATTTTCACTCATAATGAATTGACAAATCACTTATGTGCATACACATATATATATATTTATTTATTTGTATGTTTTTCTCCATGACACGTTGAGCATACGCACCGTGGTACGGCGTTAAATTGCATTTCCTTATGGGCGACCTACAAAGCGCTAAGCTTGCACTAAGTGAGTGCCATATTTTTACTAATCTCGTTGCTGGAGCAACAACAACAATATCAAGAACAACAACAAATACAAATATAAAAAAAAAAAAAAAAACAAGAACATCAACTAAGCAGCGCATGGCGCAAAAACAATTTCAAGGCCATTGACACAGTTCAAGCGAGAAGAGCGACAAAGCAAGAGAGAGAGCGAGAGAGAGAGAGAGAGCGAGACAGCAGTAGTTGGGAGGGGCGTGAAGAGTATTCGAGTGCATATTGGAAGAGCTTGGCTGCTGCGATAAACCATGCAGCTGCCTGCTATTGCCAGCCAACCCTCAGCCCTCAACCCTCACCCTTCGCTTCTCCTCATAGAATTCCCTCTCCTTTAGTCGGCCTCTTTCATACTCAGTTTCTAACAAGTGTAGTACGAAGTGCAAATGTTTAGGTTTTCCATAGCTACAGTCAATATACACACATACACTTACGAAGCTATATACATGTGTGCATGTTAATGTGCACACAGTCGCAATCTTGTCAGACGCAGTTAAACTATTAAAGGTATTTTTTTTTAGCATATCAGAAGCAGTCGCAGCCCATCTTTGACTACAGTCAACAATTGTGCCTAAGCTATGCCCTATATTCGTTGTAAGGAATGGTATATGAGAAGCTATAATTGATACTCTGTAAATATATAAAATAAATAATTTAGAGTATACAATTTCAGATAACTTTTATCTAACTAAATTAATTAAATAACAATTATTCGTTAAAGTTAAACACCATACACTTCAGTAATTGTCAAAAAGAACAGTTTCCGAATATAATAAAGAGTGAAAAAAATCTATCTAAATTTCGACTCTGGTTTAACTAAAAATATCTAAACATTTTCACAGCGAAGAAATATGTACAATCGTAGCTGCTTACAGGATACTACCAAGTCGAGCAGTACCTTAGCTCTAGACCACTCTTCGTGTTATACGATTTCTTAACTTTACTAACTTCTCAATCAAAAGTACCTACAGAGAATATTATAAAAAAATGTCTGTCTAATAAATAATAAATTAATTAATCAATTGTGCTGTGTTGTGTGTTGTGGTTGCTTTTGGGCTGCGGTGCAAAGTTGATTGAACTTGTTTAAAACACGAAGCTCATTTTAAATGTGCTTACTTATGGATATGCATATGTATGTACAAAGCAATAACAGGAGACGCAGAAACCAGACCAGATCTCAGATCCGACCACAGAATTGTGTGTGTATTGTGCCAACGACATATAAACAATTTAACTTGAATAAATTGGTTAACAGGTAAAATAAACAAATTAAGCGCAGAGGTCGATAAATGCTTAATATATTTCCATAAGCACGAATATGTGTGTAAATATACAAGAATATGTATATATGTATGTATGCACATCAGTGCACATATGTATGTATGCACATATGTGTTTTGCTTTTGTTTTAATGCCCTGCAAGCAGTGCAGAAACAGTCGAAGAGAGAGGTGCGATAGGGAGCAACAACTAAGCAATAATTTTAAAGAAAAAATGATTATAAATGCTAATTGCAACAGGTAAGCTTGATATAGTTAGTCTAAAGTGTTTGACTAGCAGATACCCTGGGTCAAATTTAAAGGACAAATTGATAAACAGATGATTGGCAAATTTTAATATTTCAATTTAATATTTTCAAATGCTCTTTAAATAATCAAATCAATATAGATAAATGAATAAAATTATTGATCATCCGAAAATATATAGCATAACTTATTAAACAATTTTTATACAGATTATTCAAAAGTTTCAAATGTTTTTGGCAAAGTCAGGAAATTTGAATGCTCAAAAGATTTGCTCTGAAGAATCTTTGCTTTGATTGCGTCTTATGATATCCATTTTATGTGGACTTTGAACAATTTCTGTTATTTTTATGGGACAAATCTTATGGCAGGTTTCTTCATTTTATTTGCTGCAATGCGCCGAACGAGAATTAAAGCGAAACTTTATACGCATTTTGGGGGTAAATAAAATAAAATTACATACTTTACGAGTCTTATGTAGTATATTCAACCCGAGTATCGAGTCGAGTCGAATTGTGTTGAGTTGAGCCGAATAACGTCGAGGAGGGGCATTTAATATACCAGTTGTTCTTCTTTCTTGATGTTGTTGTTGTTGTTGTTTTATCAAAGCCATTCTTTAAATTTTCGACAATCTTTATTAACACGCCAAAAATTCGCTTGAAAAATCGTCGGGTTTGTGTCTCGCAGCTCGAAGCTCTCAGCTCGAATCTCGATTCGAAGCTTTTGCTTCATTTACAGGTAAATCTGCTTGACTTTGGCATCATTTGCGTCATGCAGCCGGGGGATGCAAGATCCCCCCGCCCCCCGTTACCCCTTTGGATACAGCGCGCCTTCGTTTCACATTTGCAATTTATTGAAACGAAGTTGACCTTGAATTTGGTTAAAGTCTTTTAACTTTATTTCAGCTTTCGGCTCTGCTGCGACTGCTGTCTTTTAATGCGTCGCCGTCTGCTGATGATGATTCTTGCTGTTACTGTTGATTACTTTAACGATGATGTCCATAAAATGTATTTCAAGCTCGCACTTTTTCGGCAAGTTTGTTGGCAGCAGGTTTGACATGGCCAAAACACACGCAAAACAACAAACCAACTGAGACAAATTAACCTTCTACTCCCGCTCTCTGCTATCTCTCATCTACAGTTTTTTTCTTTCTTTTTCCTATATTATTTTAACCAACAAGTGGCCAGTTTGCTAATGCTTTCAATTGACCAAATATCGTCTATAGTACACAAACTATTTTAAACACAAAATTAAAATAATATTTTTGTAATGGTCTAAACATTTTTACTGATTTAAAATATAATTTCAATATTGTTTAACCATAATCTGTAGCGTATTTAATTTTCGACATTTTCATATCTTTATTCTATTCATAGTCTTGCTCTCTTTCACTCACTGGCAATGTTGTCTCGCTTGCACCTGTAGCACTTGTGCCTTTTAATTAATCAGCTGGCGCCCACACACAACGATGACGTTTTCAAATTTTAGTGTTGTTTTATTTATTTATATGTATTTATTAATATTATTTCATTTCTCTCTTCGCATTCATTTTCGGCTTGTTTTGTTGTTTCCGTGCAGTGAACTTGCCTCAACTTATTTGATTATCACTCACACACACACACACACACACACACACACACATACATACCTCTACAAATATAGTCCAAAAATATGATATATATATTATTTATTCATACCAATGTATTTGTGTATGTTATTTAGTTGTATGTAGATTTGTCTATTTGTTGGGGCTTGTTTAAAATGTTTGCTCATTTTACTTAAATACGTTTAGCTCTATTTATCTGCTTAGGAGGTCATTGTCATGGAATTTGTTTATTTTCATATTTCCTCCCCATTTCGTGCGCCTTTCACAATCTCCCCCACTTGGATTTTTGTGGCTATTTTAAACCGCCAAAAGATTTTCACTGCACAGAAGAAATGTGTGCCACATATTAATTTTGTTTTGTTTGTGTACTCCAAGTCAAATAGACGTATCAACGAACAACTTGTCAAAAGTTCAAACTGAACTTTTTCTTATGCTTATTATAAGTATTACAATATTTGTATTTAAGCTGACAACAAGAGGTCAATAGAAATTGAAACTCTTATCAGTCGATTTAATTAATGGAAAAGTTCTCTCTGTAAATGTACTTTCTGTTGTTCTGTTTTCTGTTGTTTTAAATATATACCATAATATTTACAACTTTCCTCACCTACAAAGGCAGCTCTAAAAAACTTCCCATTCATTTTCACAAATACTTGCGGAAATTAGAAACGGGTCGAGCAAATCCGACAAAAATTTTAGGTTAGAGTCTTATCGATTTTGAGGCGTGATGAAATAAAAATGATTTAAAAATCAAATAAATTATTTTTTGTTTATCTGATGATGTAGCTTTATTCCTAAAACATTGGAGAATTTTATACATATTTTGTTTTCACTTTAATTTTATGCTAAGCATGCCAAAATCATCGATTTATTCCTTCCGAATTCAAACTCACTAGCTCAATGTCAAGTGAATTCAATTCGCAAAATCTTGCCGAATGTGAAAACCGGAACAAGTGAGGGAAATTCACTTTCGCAAAATCTTGCCGAAAGTGAAAACCGGAACAGGCCTGATAAACACATTCTGCGTTATTTTCAAAATCTAAACATCTAAGCAGATATCACCGTGAGCTTTGGTGCAAAAGTATTTCAATACTTTCTTTATCTGCGCTGAAGATTTCACAACAATAACAGCATAAATACAATAGTTTTTAAGGTTCTATTTTTGTGCAAAAAAAAGCATTTAATAATACAATGAAGAATTGATCTTTGGGTAGCTTAGACCCAAGTAGATAATGTATATCTGCTGTAAATATATTCTATCAATATTCAATCAATAGGAATCCATTTGGCATTAGCTGTAAATACGTGTAGTTTGTCTTCTTTATCGTGACACAACTGTCAGTCACTTTTCTTTTCTCTATTTTATTTGCCACCTTGATACTGTCATTTTCATGGGTTCATTCAACTTGTGCAGTTTGTCACAAAGAAACTGAAAATACGCGGAAATTGAGTCGTTGCTACATAAAATACAATTTCTAAGTGACAAGAGGAGAAATTGTGAACTGCATTTTCCATCAATGTCAAACGTTGAACAGATTTTTTTACTGTCGGTCATTCAATTTTTCCCCGGACACGCAATCATATAATCATCTTCATCTCCATGATTATCATCATCATCATCATTAATATTATTATTGGCAATAAATTATATTAAATTATTCGACTCGCTGCACGCTCAAGTGCAATGCTAATAAACAATAGGCATGGTTAATAAAGAATTGCCACAAGTATCTGACAGATACAAGCCCGTAGTCGTATATAAGCATTATGCTGTCTCCCCCATTTTCTCTTTCTCTCTCTCTCCATCTCTCCCGCTCTTACTTGGCAATGTCAACGTCGTTTCCCATCATCAGCATCAGCATTAATTCGTCAATGATTAATTCTCGCATTGTTCTTCTTAAAGGCGCATCTGTTGCGCCAACGACCGCACAGACGGTCAGAGCAGACATACAGACACAGACAGACGGACAGACAGGCAGCCATGCGTCCAGTTAACCATCTGGAAAACTGACCAACCAACCACCCACCCAAAATGTCGCAATAAGCCTCAATTAAATAAAAATTGCACACCGACAATGGCATCAAAATGCAATTTGTATTCAATTTATTGTAGGTTACGCCGAGCTGCCTTCAAAGTAAATATATATGTATGTATATGTTATAAATATATCGTACATATAGAGCTCATTCAGAATTACTGAATAATGCGCTCTGCACTTTATTGGAAAGAACATTTTATTGAAGGGAAAACATTTAAGCTACTTTTAATAGAGAGTGTTTCTCAGATGTTGAATAGTGTTTAAAATGTGTTTTAAATTAATAGAAGCCCATTAGTTAAAAAATTAAGTTTAGGATTTATTTATTTTTAATTTATTTAGTTAATTATTTTATTGATTACACATTTCTCTGTGAAATTTTTCATTAAAATAATAATTAACGATTAATATGCAGAATGTCTGCAGTCTTTTTAGGATATTTTAACCAAAATAATATTCCTTAAAAGAAATCATAGACTGTAAAAGTTAAGTGATCAATTTTATAACTTGCCACAATACATTTCAATTAATTGCAGCTACTGAAGGTAATTTAATTTAAATTATTTGGTTGAAACCTTTGTGTTGACATGGAAATGGCTTAGGAGTAAGTACTCAAAAATAGAAAAATTTTTTTCATGTTGAAAGGTCACTTTTAAAGGAAGGTGGTCCGGGGAATCGACACACAATTTATACTATGCTAAACGTTTCCAGCACTTGAAATTGATTACACCTCTCTTCCAACCATCAAGAGCCTAAGAAGCATCATCAGCAGCATCCAGAAACAACAACAAAAATAAGCAAGCAAGTCAAGTTTATCTACTTGTATTTGTCTGGCATTTGGAAGGGCGACCCACACACACAGATTTACATATTTGTGTACACTTCAACACACACGTGCACACACACACACATTGTATATGTATAGAGATACTCTTGGAGGGAAACCTAAGCCTAAGCAGATCCTGGGCAAACTGTTGACTTTGGCTAAACGCACATAACCAGCCAAATATTTGGCATTGCCTCTTTGATATGACTCAGCAGAAGTAGATGAATAAGAAGCACAAGAAGATACTTTGGCCAGACCATAAAGTATCTTTAAATTCAATTTTGATGACTCGACTGAAGAGTGCCGACGTGAGTGGGCTTAAAGCTGTGTGTGTCTGTGTGTGTGTGTGTGTGTGTTTGAGTGTGCACTTGACTAGATGCTCGTATTATTGCATTTTAGCCCAGTCCCTAAGCCAGCGCAGCGGCCTAAAGACAATAACAAGACCAAAACCGGTTCTCAGATACAGATACGAGTATCTGTAAATGTGTATATTGAATTGTGGTTGCATCTAATATCAAGTTCAAGGTCGCTGGAAACGTGTATAGCTTGCAACGTTCGCAACTCTAATAAAAAATCAAATAAATTTAACGTTCGCTTGCGCTCTGCTTTTCTCTCTCTCTCTTTTACTCTTACTCTATTTGCTGTAATTATTGGTTAGAAAATGTGGCTGACAGTTTAATTTAATGAACTGCCCTGCTATGGCTTTAGGTTCTCACGAATGCACACCACACACACACACACTAGACAGACAGACAGACAGTTCCAATTGCCTGCATAACAATGGCTTGGAAATTAAATGTAGCATGTATACGCCCCATAGTTCCATCAAGAAAAACAGGTGACTAATGCTGCGCCGTTGTTGTTGTTGTGTTGTGTGTAAATTGTTAGCTGGTAATTGGAAGCTGCATATTCTATGGCAATTTTTGGTGCCAGTTTGTGCCGTTCCAAAAAGTGACTCAGTTGCACTTCCAGCAAAGCGAAACAAAAGAGAAAATTAACACCAAATGAATTCTCGAATTACTCATACGCACCATGTTGCGATGCCTCTTGGGTTTTGTTCTTGCGAACAAGTTACAACAAATATTGAATTTGAGCCGCAAAAAAAAAGTACTTTTATATATACAGTCGAACTTCCCTAACTCGAACTTCACTAACTCGAATTTTCTGTAACGCGAACAATAGTTTGTAGACCCTAATTTCAGATTTACTAAGTAAGTTTAGTTTAGCTTGAAGAATAAGGGTAAATTTAAAAGTTAAAGCAAGAGTAAAAGTCATTTGAAGTGTATGAATTTTTAAACCTAATTTCTGAATTTTTTAGTTTAATGATAACAAAATTTATTGCAATTCGAATGCATGAGTTTGTAGTCTATAGTGTCTGATTTATTTTTTTAAGTCATAAAAAAAAACAAATCAAAAAGTTCACAATTTAATACGAATGAATTTGTAGTTCTTTTAAAAAACCAAAAAAAAAAAAAAAAAAAAAAAAAAAAACAAATTCCCTAACTCAAAGTGTCTATAACTCGGACTTTTTTCTAGGATAATGGTGATTCGAGTTAGTTAAGTTCGACTGTATATGAACAACATTTACACGCAATTTCATTGCTAGCCACAACACATGTTGGCAACAACAACAATGCATTTAATACAATTCTCCTGCACAGCCAGTAAATGTTCATATACTACACGAATTTCATGGCAATCATTTTCGGCCACATTTCTCTCTATTTATTTCAGCTTGGTTGTAAATGTAACTACATTCACAAATTTAACCGGGTTTTTTTTTATCTGGCTTTCAATATTTGCATTCAAATTCAAATTCACATCGCTTTGGAAAACTCCCAGGTAAATAATTATTCAACATTTTATTGTTGTCGATAAAAAGTAATTTAAAGAGAATTCACTTGCATGAAATTTAACTTCAGGGCAATTGCATGTATTTATTTCAATAATTAAGTGTGCTTTCGATGAGAGGGACTGAGAGAGACGCAGAAAATGATCGAATTGCAGATATGCTGTATTATAATAAATATATTCTCAACGATCTCATCAGAGACATTTCTGAGAACAGTGGGAAAAGCCGACAATTAGATTAAAAGGCCGATAGTCTCGAACAATTTCTCGTATATATTGCAAAGTTTCATAACATTTATTTTTAGCCATTTTTAAATGCAATTTAAGTTAATGCGCAACTAAAAGTTGTGGTTAATGCTGCATATAAAGAAGCACATACATATGCACATGAAATTCTGCTTCAACTGTTGAGGGAAATGGAGGGAAAGCACCCAAAACGAATGCCGGCTAAAAGCCAATTGCATTATTATAGCCGCCCATTTCCCTTTGAGTGTGCATTTGGCCATTTTAATGTGGTCCAATTAAAATGCATGGAACACAAGATACCCTACGCTACGTAAAATAAATACTTAATAATATTTAATGTCTGTTTAAATTGAATTTTTGCTTTAATTTTAAGTATAATTATTACATGTGATTTCGCAAATCAAAATCAATCAAATTCTTTAAAATCATGACGAAATTTCAAATTCTTTTTTAAGTATGTTTATGGTGTTGAAGTCCATCGTGTAAGTCATTTGTTTTTATTTTATTAAATTAATTATAATAGATTTTACAGTATACAGTTTTTTTTTGCAATATTTTGGAATATTGTGCCATACAAAATCTGGTTATTTATAGGGTATAAATCCTTTTGAACAAGTCTTTGCAAAAATGTTGCATACTGTTCCCGTTGTTGTTGTTGTTATTGTTGTTGTTGTTGTAGTTGTGTTGCTCTCTGTTGCAGTTGCAAAAGTTTACAATGGCAGTGTTGTTGGGATGTTGTTAGTTTGCTTTCTGGTTTGGTTGTTGTTTTCAGTTCGTTTACAAAGCGAATATTTTCACCAAACTAAAGGGAGAGGCCCAAGTGGGTAGATACAGAGAGAAAGAGAGAGAGAGAGAGATAGGAAGAGTGGAAGAGAGAGATGTAAGTGTGCTGGTATGGGTGACCATGAAATATTCACACAACGAACGCTTCCACTCAGCCGATTCCGGTCTCTTTGTGGACTTGGTTGCGACGCAGATTGACGCTTCATTACAGAGCAACGTTATGCAATCCGGGCCCAGAGCAGGCACACACACACTCACTGATGTATAGTATATGTGTGTGTGTGAGTGTGTGAGATAATTTGACGATGAGGCTTGCTAACATGTGCCCGCTCCCTGGCTCACTCTTTCCGACTTTGTACACTGAACACATTGATGGCTGCTTGCCATGCAGCTAGTGCATGTTGAGATCATCATCAGACAGCTAACGAAAAAAGCGTTCCACGTTCTGTATTCGCCCCGTGGAACGGCCGGCAAATTCTCTAAGTTTGTATGTGTGTGTGAGTGTGTGTGTCAGCCTCTCTATTCGTCTGTCTGTCTGTCAGTTTGTTTGTTTGTTGCTGCCGCTGCCCGTTGGCTGCGAAGCGTAAATTGCAATTATTTCACATGACATGACTTTGGCAGCAGCCACTGTGATGTCGTCAGGTGGCAAGCTAACTAACCCCCCATCGCCCCCCCTTTGAGTCCCCCTGCACTTCTATCCCAATTTACTCCGAGCTGCCCATTTGAAGTGCAAAAAAGTTAGACCTTGAGATTTGGCGCGACTAATGCGTGCCAATTATTGAAGCAGCTAACAAAAGTGCACGACCACCCAACCTAACCCAAACAAAATTCAAATTTTTAAATTGAAAAATTCATATTGAATCACATTACGTATACGCAACGACAGAAACTCGTCTCGATAACCAGAAAACCACATGTTCTTCATTTTCGGGGCCCGTGAGCGTGAAAATTTGCATAAATAAATATATTCTTTTTCTGTTCAACGTTTGCCGTGTTCGCAGTTTGCACTTATTGGCCCGAAATGGGTTTCTGTGTGGTGCCAAGTTATGTTTTCCAGCTTGTCGCACCGCTGGGCAAACAAGATCCAAACCGAAATCGAAGAAGAACAACATGTGACGACAGTTAGCCTTGATCGTGTTTTATTTCATCTTTTATTTCGGCAGTTAAGCGATACAAAATAAATAATACAATACGAAACCAGCAAAAGAATTTCTTGTTTTTTTTGTGTATCTTTTTTTTTTTTGGTCTTTCGGCATTTTATAATCCATAAATGGGTGGGCTGACAGAACAACAACCACTTGGAGTCTTTTTGCTGTGTGGAGTCTGCGTTCAAGTCATGCCCATGTCTGAACTGAAGATTGAGTAATTGTGAGTGCGTGGAAAACTTGACAAATCTGAACAAAAACCAAACTCAAAAGCAATCTATCTAACTATGCCATCATGTCACCCCATCGAATTTGTCTCTTGAGCGGCCAAATGTGTGAATCGACTGGGAATTTGATTGTTAAGACTAAGATTAAAAAATTATTTAAAACAATTTGTATTATTTTATAACCTTTAATGTGAGATTGACTACACATCTTAGATAATTTCATAGATATAAATGGGATTTGTCACTCTCTGATAAATATCCCAAAATATGAAAAGTATTTAAGATTTCTCTTGAAAAATAAAAATTTTAACAAATTTATTCATTTAACATTTATTTATTATTTTGTATTTTATTAAAAAAACTGTTTTTATTAATTATTATTGTTATTAATTATTTTTAATAAACATATCAGTAGTGCTAATTCTTAATAAAATAATTCAATTAGTTAATTAATTAAATTAAAGAGATTAGTTTAAAAGGGCATCAGATTTTCGTCGCATTTCTTATTATTGCATTTTATGTATTATTTATTGATTAATTCATTACATTAACTTTTTGCTTTAGGGCATTTCTCTTGTTTTCTTTTTCGGATATGTCAACTTGATTTCGGCTAAACTTTTTCTTACAAAATATTTCATGGCTGTGTGTTTTACTTTTCTTTTGTTGTCGAATTGTGGTTTAATTTATTTGTACACTTTATTTATTGCATTCAATTTAATATACCCAAACCAATTTTATGGCTACATATTTTAGCATTTTACGGCTAAGGCACAGGGAGAGAGAGAAGAAGAGAGAGGGGTAGAAAGAGTGTGTGTGTGTGTGTGTGTAAGAAAAAAAGAAGAAAAAGAACCATGAAAAAAATTGGTTTCATTTTCAATTCATTTTGCCAGTTGGTTGACAGCTGGTCAGGCTGTTGAGTTCTCGTGTTTATCAATTGTACGTAAGTATCTGTATCTGTATCTGTCACTGAAAATGTATCTTCAGCTATAGCTTTAGCTGTATTTGTTTCTGCATCTGTATGTATATCGCATTTCGTTTACCAGTTTTGGGTTTTTCAAGTACAAACCACGATACGAATTTGGTCATTTAAAATTGCGGCGTTGTCTTGGCCAGCACGCTGATGGATGGATGGATGGATGGATGGATGGATGGATGGATGGATGGATGGATGGTTGAATGGACAGACGGTCAGATAGATTTTGTTTGGTCTGCCTGCTGGTCAACTGTCTGCTGGCAGCCTGCTTACAATTGTTGTCATTGTCAACGTGTTTTACTCCTCTTAACGGGGCGTTACCAGCAACAACAACCACGACAACAACAACAATAGCAACAACAAACACAGCTTTGTCTTCGACAACCACTGCAAATGACCTATTTAACGGGCCAGTGCACAAGAGCGCCGCCTTGGCTCTTGGTTTAGCCGTTTAGGCCAGCAAGACAACGGGCTTAAACCGATTGGGAACGTGGGAGATTTACTGGCTCAAGTACAACACTTAAGCGTGTTTCTTTGGTCTTGAAAATGCAACTTCGATTGATTAGAACTTGGCTAATCTACGTTCGACCAACGTGTTAGTTCATTTGCAAATTGTCGCTTGTTTTTTGTTGGTTCAACGAGATTTTCATTATTATTATTTTAATTACATGCAATCTGTGGCCAAGATATTTATATGCAAATTTCAAATGAAGTGTGAACTGCAACTGTGTATCTGTCTATCTCCTTCTCTCTATACGAGTATCTACGGCAATTATCTATCCATTAAGCACGTTTTGAAGTGAGCCGACAAAAGCTTTAACTAACTAAGTACATGCAATTACAATGACAAATGCTAAATGGCAAATGGCGCCACAATTTGAGGCCAAAGTTGGGGATCAGTTCTTGCAAATAATTTTCTACTTGACTGAAAGACAAAATTTATTAGCTTGGCCCCAGCAATGATTTAATGTATGCTTATAAGAAAGTCAATTTGTTTTTCTTATTCTTACTGTTGTTATTTTCATTTTTGTTATTGTTGTGGCTTTTGTCAGCTTTTTTCTTTAATTTATGTGAATCATTTGTTGCTGCTGTTTTTGTTTTTGCATTTGCATAAATTCATTTAAATGGCCACTGGCCATTTGTTTGTTGATGACCGAGAACAATAACATTATCCATTCCATTGGATAATCTTACTCAACCTCCGACTGAAGCTTCTTCAACATCTATCATATCAGTCTGGTGTCATCTCAGTGTCTGTATATAAATACATATCATACTTATGTCCATATATGTATGTGTAAGCATATGCTTCATTAATTTGCATTTTACATCTGTCTTTTAGCCCTTGACAGATGTCTGCAGAAATATCTGATTGCGTTGCATTGTCTTGATTTTGTTAGTTGAACCAGGCTTAAGTTATAGGCAATTTCCATTTTTGGCTATCTTTTAATCTAAATAAATATTCTAGTCTTAAAATGTATATTAAATATTATTTACAAAACACAATAAAATATTTTTATCAAATCATAAGTGCAGATATTTAAATACCATTTAAAATATTTTATTTTAATTCATATATGAAGAGATTGAGTTACTTTCCGTATCACTTTGAAATGCGCTTTAGAAATGATTTGCAAATAGTTTTCAAAAGACTGAGTCGCATACGTATATAAGTTGTACTATCGTTAAACAAATAAATTCCTTATGCCTAGACTGTTTTCTTAAATTTATGAATAGCTTTGAATGTGCTTAAGAATATATTTATAAGTTTTTCAACAACAATTAGTTGATTGCCAGCAGAAGTAGGCTTCAAAACTGGTTTAGTAACACTAGGAAAACAATATTTTCCAGACAGCAGAGCCACTATGCTTATTGAATTGACTTTGTTGTTGATTTATTTCAAATTAAGTGAGTCGTATTATTTAACATTTTTAAGATAGTGACTGATGCGTATTCAATTTCTTGAAAAAATCATTCTGCATCCATTTTCTATTTATCATTCATAATACTAAGTCTTTATTTTTAAAGTATCTTTCATTCTTTCGAATGCTCTGTTACAAAATAAAATCCTTCACCTTTTCAAGATCTTAAAGTATCTTTAAGTATTCAGAAAGTAAAAGTATCTTAATAAAACTTATTTATCCCCTTGGCATTCTGGTTTGAAAGGGAACTGTTTAAGGAGTCTCTGTCCAACGCCCACAACTTTAGCAGCTCATTAATCATCTGGCTATTTTATAGACCACAATAACAACAATACTGACGCAATCAATGGACCTGGCTCTCAAGCATCATCAACTAACAAAATGATCATCAGCATGAACATTAGCATTAACATTAACATCGACATCAACATCAACATCAGACATTAGACATCAGACATCAGACATTAGACATCAAGCATGTTGGCATTAATTATGCAAAACGGCCAAGTGTGAAAATGTTTTTCAAGCTCTCTCAGCACATCACGGCTAAACACTTTGTATCTGTAGCTATTAACTGGTTAACTCGTTTGCTAACTGACTGAATGATATCTTTTAGTATTTGTAGCGGTTGCTCTAAAGCAAATACAATTTGCACGATTTTATTTTTTGTAGATTTTGTTGTTGTTGTCGTTGTTGTTGTTGTAACTGGCAGCCCATCTATGTAGATGCGAGAGTAAGTACGTGTATCTGTATCTGTATCCATGTATCTGTATCTCTATCCGTTGGCATTGAATATGTGCCAGGCCATGTCATGGAGCGATGGTGACTCAATATGCCTACTATCAGTGTGTTGTTGTTGTTGTTGCACTTGTTGCTTTTGTTATTGTTGTATTTGCATTGGTAATTTGTATATGCACTTGAAATCAACTTGCACGGCAATTACTTGCATTGCAGCGCAATTTTTTTTTTTTTTTTTGTTATTTTTTCGATGGCAAAACAGATAAATACGAGTACGAGTCTGAGTCTGAGTCTGAGTAAAAATGCCATAGAACTTGGATAGAGCTGAACTTGAAATGTCAGTTGGATATATTTAAATGTACATAGTTAGGACAAAGCATCAACCTGCTAATTTGTATGTCAATCCTATCCTGCTCCCTCATCACCTCATGTAATCGAAAAGTTTTTTCGAATTTAACTTTAGTTTTTCACTGTTGAATTGTGTTGTTGTTTTTGTGATTCGCATGCAAACAAAATTGTGACATGCAATTGCCACAGTAACTGTCATGCGGTCGCCAATTGAAGTCGCTGCTAGCCAACCTTGTGTGCCATTATTGTTATTGTTGTTATTGTTATTGTTGTTATTTCTATATGTATGTATGTATGTAGTATACACCCAATGAATTTCCCATAGTATACAATTTCAAGTAAACATTGCGCATTCGCCGCATCGACCCATGGATTTTTTCTGACTCTTTCTATATTTTGTTTTCCCTTATGATTAGAACAAAGCGTCTCTTTCTGACTAGTCAATTTGGAGCTCTGGTCTAGATGTTTTATTAAAACGGCTTCAAGATTGTTGTGGTGGAAATGAAAGGCACCAAAAACCGCAACGGCTGCTTGCTTCCTGGTTGACCTTGTGTGGTTATTAAAATTTCCATCGGCGAAATGAAGTCGCGTCCAGTTTGAAGCCAATTCCAATTCCTTGGCACTTGTTGACCTTCGACGGTCGCCTCTTAATCATGCATATGAACGGAAGGACAGGAGGACGAACTGACTGACAGACTGTCGGACAGACAGTGAGAGAAGCAGGCGGCATAAAATTAAACACTTGAATCTTAGCAACCGTGGCGACAATAATGAACAATGATGAACTCGATTAAAGAAGCCGGGACCCTATGCCAAACCAGTTGACCAGTTTACCAGCAACTTACCAACGAACAGGCCCAAACCAGAGCACCTAAGTTGGCAGCTCTTGTTGTTGTTGTTGCTGTTGTTGCCACAATGATGGCTTCAACTTTGTGGCTATGGCGTTGCCAAAAGTCGCTTAACCTCTTTGCTCTCTGCTGCTGCAACATTAACCGGCGACATTCTCGTTTTGCCACTTTGGGATTAAGCTTGAAATATGCATTCATAACAGCAGCACAAGAAAAAGATACAATCTTACCAACAACGCAATTTGTATACACTTGCAGATACACGAATGATTGAGGAATAAATTGAGATTGTTAACATTCAATTAAGTTAAAAGTAATTAATGACGAATTCTGTGTGTTACTGATGAAAAAGTAAAAAAGATTAGGTATAAGATTGCTAGTGACAAAAGTAGAACGTTAGCTAGTGTGAAAAGTGATGAAATTTAAAATTGTAAACTTTTTTTAAGTTGAGTTTCGTTTCGAGTAAAAAATAGTTACGTTATTTTCAGATTTTTGAACATATATTTCATGAGTTTTGACCTTAATTAAAAATCCTTACCTAATAAATGCTATTTACACATTTTATTCAAAAATAATAATTTATTCACAAGTAATCAACTAATTGATAAAAAGCAAACAAAATTAATAAACAATTTGAAAGACACACAGCTGACGGTTTAAAAAGACATTGAGATTTGACATCAAAGCACAAAATTCTGTTGCAGCCAATGGTACTCTCGATGTGCAGGGTATAATAATTACTCGAAGATTCTCTGACACTCAAAGTCAGACCAAATTGTTCGGTTGTTGTCGGTGTTTTGTCAACTGGCTTTTGCATATTCTACTTTCAGCAGCATAAACAGCTTGACCAAGGCCAACAACAGCTGGTCAGCAGCCAATCCAAGCCAAGCCTTCCAGCCAGTTTTGGTCTCATCTCATCTCATGCGATGGCGTTATATTTCATTGACTCGACTGTCGATTGTCGATTGTTGATTGCCATTTGATTCATCCGTTCATGGGTCAATACAATAACTTTCTTTGTCGCCATATGACACAAATTGGCATCCATATTGATATTTTATCTATAGTTTTTGCCATTGATAACAACAAATCAGATCGATAGATTCTTAAGCTGTGTGCAACTTAATCCACATCAATGATGTTTATTTGTATTAAATCATCATGTACATATTACCATATATATTCCTTTTTTGTTATTGGCGAGTAACTTGGCAACTGTTTTGACTTCTACACTGCATATGGATTTTCCAATAAGTAGCCTAACAATTGCTGACCATTCAGCTGTATGACCAAAGCTGTCTCCTCGATTTCCCATTTCCCCTTAAATTCTCTTTCAAGTTGAACAGCATACGGCTTTGATGGTTGTCATTCGCAGCCATTTGTTCAATTAATTAGTTGTTATTAGTCTGCTGCTAATGCGATTCACTTGATTTGCAAGTAAATTAAGCAATTAGAAGACCATATTGCATGTCTTTATTGGCGAATCGACAATTTAGCCACTTGAAATGTGTCAATCGATTCACGATTCTAAGAAATTCTGATAAAACTTTGGTATTTATCAATGGGTTTCAGTTCATGTGATATTGCACACCCTATAATCGCAAACACAATTAGGCAGGATATGAATAAATGTATATGGAAATCAAGAAAATATATTAGACTTTTAAAAGTCTAAAAATATTCATTGTAACATTAGAATAAAAATTAAATACAAATTCTGAGCTAGAAGATAATCTAAAAAGAGAACAAAAATACATTAACAAATTAATTATAAAAAAAAAATCAACTTTCTGATATATTTACTACCTCTGTTATACTCCGCTTTTTATTTTGTTGCTACAGGGTATATAAATTTGCTAATAACCGAAGCGCCAAGTATTCACAGATCATTTCATTTTACTTATACTAAGCTCCTCATCTCCGTTGCTCTCCTATAAATGCAATGGCTTAAAAAAGTTCCCCCATTCCCAAACAATTTGAAATTTGCGACGAAGCTCATCAACAGCATCAACGAAGTGCATTGTTGCGAACTTTTTTAAATAACCGAATTTCGCATAACTCAAAACAGAAATCCACTTAGAAAAAAACTGAGACTTAGTCCCCAGAGATCTGTGAACTGCGGGGCTGGGGATGGATTGAAATGGGGACGGAGACCACTAAAAAAGTCACATGATTTAGCTGCTGTTGCGGTCAAATGGGCTAAAATGCGACGACGGGGGCAACAAAAGTTTCCGCACAGCAAGAACAATAACAGCTACAACAAATAGCAATAGCAACAAAAAGTTATTGCAAAACACAGAAACTGAAATAAATGCTCGTACATTAGAAGCTGTTGTACATTCATAGATGACGAGCAGCGCACTATAGGTCAAATTGACACTTTTCCTGATATAAACTAGTTTTGTAACAATATTTAAATTAACAAACTTTTCTTATATTCCTATTAGGAAATATTGCATACCAGAAATGTTAACATTACATTCTGATGTTAAGTTAACAGCTGTTAGACATGCAGCTCATAAATTGTGCAAATATTTTGGTTGAAGTTCAAGTGGCTCTAGTTATTTTAAAATTGAAATTTTTTAATACAGATTATGATGATTAGTGATCAGCATGGTTTGTACATAATGTTGGTAGATCTGTGCTGTTGTTATTGTTAGTGATGTCTGCAGTAAGTGTCCATAAAGTGACGTTCCTAAAATAAATAATTATGGGAAGAGTTTTAAAAAGTGTCAGCGAAGTGACTATATTCATTTTGTAGACAAATTCCTTGGCAACTCATAACAGGTAAGTTTATTTCCCAATTTTTCCGTCATCTCTCAAAGTTTTACTTTTTAGCACATAACCTATTTCAAAGCAACGCCGGTCTGCTTGAAGCTTACCGAAAAAATAAAGGAAAATTGTTGTACGTTATTTTAAATGGTATATCGATGTTATTAATTCCTTTAATATATTTTTTTTTTCAAAACTATTTCCAAATTTAATTTCGAATGGTATTAAAAAAACTTTACACGGAAAACTTGATAAGCCTCCGAATTATTAGTTTATATCAGCAAATGGGTCCATTTGAACTATAGTGCAGCGGAACGACTATGGAAAATAAATCTTTACTGCGCCATAAGACGACGGCGCGCCGCACCGCGACGTCGCTGTAATGGAGAAGCAGCCGCCGCTGCGACTCAGTCGACGTCGCTGTTGCTGCTGCTGTTTCTGCTGCTGCTGCTGTCGCCGCAGTCGCCATCGCCTTTGCCGCGTTAGCCTCGGCTTATCTGAACGCTCGCTCTCTCGCTCTCTCTCTCCTCTCTTTCAGTTCTATGAGTGTGCTTGTGTGTTTGTGTGTGTGTGTGTGCGTGCTCAGTTGAGCTTCTAATGAAGATGATGATAATGAAATGTGCTTGTTGTTGCTGCTGTTACTCTCCTTCTCCTTCTCCTACTCCTATCCGCGTTCTAAGTAAGAACACAACCCCAAATCCACTCGCTACAGAGTCGGTCATCCACAAGCCACAGTCCACAGTTCGCAATCCACAACCCGCTCATTTTACAAATTACTTAGCTGCACTTGCCGGTCATCTTGCCAGCGAACGTCGTTACTTTTTAATACCCTACGAAATGCTTTGACTTAAGCGAGCTCATTGAATATAAAACCAAAGAACGCTTTGTTCTTTAATGTTTATTACGCTTTGAAGTTTATTATACGAGATGCTTAATCAAATGCGATTAAAGAATATCACAATAGTCTTTGAGCTTATGTAAATTGTACAAAATATTAAATACCGATTTTTAAATAATCCTATATTTGAAATTATTGAGAGTAAAAATTAAATTTGTAAGGTAGTAGTAATAGGTAATATTCACAAACAATTAACGATATAAATATTTACAATATACATATGAAATTGAACAATATTGTTAGTTTTTTTGTTTGATTACAATATGACCATTTATTTTATTTATTTATTTTCGTCTACACAATATGATCATTATTAAAATATTAATAAGAAATATGCGAAGTTATCTTTAAGACATAAAAATATATAAATATTGAAATTAAGATTATTTCATTTCCTATGTAACGATTGAGGGTACAGAAACTTCTTTCCTAATCGAAGGAAAAGAAATAAGTGATCAGAATCTCTAAGAGAAAGCGGATGGGAGTGTGCGTGAGTTAGATAAAGACAGACAGATATATTAAGATATTAATCTAGTCTAAATATAAATTTAAGAAAACCCTGTTATAAATAAAGATTGGGAGAGATAGTAAGTAATTGAGAGAAAAAAAATCTTGGATAATCTTGTAATTGTTTCATTGTAAAGAAAAATTAAAAGATCAGACATTTCTGCTTTTTAGTAAATTACTAAATTGTCTCGTTAGTGTAATTTTCATACATGCAGAAATTAATTGTTACATTTTTATGCAACACTTATTTTCAATTGCTAGTTAATTAATAACATTAGGGCTGAGCTATGATTCAAGGGTATTTGTTGCTTCGGGTGCCTTTAATAGAAAAAGTTCGCGTATTTTCTTTTCAATTTTTTTTTTGTAGCTGTTGTTGTTGTTGTTGCTTCTGCTGCTGCTCAATGCTTACATTGAAATACTTGCAAAATTTTTGTTTATTTCTTTATTTTTAACATCTTGTGGATGTTGTTGTTGCTGTTGTGGTTATAATTATTGTTGCTAGACGCGAGCTCGCTGTTGTCGATTTGTTTCGTTTCGTTCGTTTCGGTTCTAAGTTTGCGTGTTGTTGTTCCAGGGTGATTTTGCATTTGCTATTCTCGATTGTAGTTGTTGTTGTTGTTGTTGTTGTTGCTGTTGTTGATTTCAGCCCAACAGCATTTCAAGGTCTTTGTACTATTTGCTTTTGCCAAGTTTTGCACTCGTCAATGTGCAAGCTATCGTTAACGTCGTTGTTGTTGTTGCTAATATTGTTGTTGTTGTTGCTGTTGCTGTTCTACTCGTTCGTTTTCTGCATCATCTCTCACAGCAAATGAGAAGTTTTTACGAAAATTTCTTCGCCCATCGCTCGTGTTGCAGTTTTTGCTCTTTTCCACTTGACTGACAATTTGATTGGCAGTTTCTGTATTTGTTGCTATTGCCATTGCTAATGCTATTGTAGTTGTTGTTATTGTTATTGTTGTTGCTGTTGCTTTTACAGCCCGGCAATTATATTTAATTTTATTATCGAAGATTGCAGCTAGATTTTCGCCTCAAGGTCAGGCGTGTAAATCTTTACCAGACAGCGCTGAGAATAGTCCGGGTCCGATCACGTAAGCAAAACTTTTTTCCTCTTTATTGTTGTTCTTATTATTGTTGCTGCTATTGTTGTTGCTTTTCCAGCTTGTTGTTTCACAGTGAAAATTGTCGGCGTCGACGTCGCGTCGTCTCAACCTTCTCGATGTTTTCGATGCTTCATTGTCGTTTCTTTTAATGGGCCTAACAGTTGTTGTTGTCGTTTGTCGTTGTTGTTGTTGTTGTTGTCAAAATTGCTGTTGCCTTTGCAATAATTTCAAGTGAATTTTGTAAATTTGCTGGTATGTCTGGCATTTGGCTGTTGCAGCTGCCTTACAATTTATACTATAGCATTTCCTATAGTAAATTTATTGTTCATATTCTCATTAGTTGATCAGCTGAGCAACTTTCCTTGTTGTTGTTGTTGTTGCTGTTGTTGTTGATTGTCATTTCCTTTGATTTGCCATAAATATGTATGTTGTAGCAGCCGGAAGAACAGGCGCATATGAAGGTTGACCAATCTCCAGTGGCTTACATGGCGTATACGTAATCTTTAAACGTAATCAATGAGTATACGCAATGTGTATTTTCAATGTGCTGTTTTTGCTTGGTCAACTTAGAAGTAGGTGTGATTTGTCAATAGCATATTGCGTATACGCAGTGTGAACTTAAGTAGTCAAATACAGTTGCATCTTATAAATTAGAACCACTTTGTGGTTCTTTTGAAATTTAAGACTCGCAGAATTGAAGTACAAATCAATTAATTTTGGTTGGAATTCAATTAATTGAAAAAAATTAAAATTTGTAAATAAATTTGTAAATATTTGTAATGTATCCAGCAAAATTATTGGCTTTGGTCTCATCACAAGTGCTCTCATCCAAGTACCAAGTGTAAGTATAATATATTGTATGATTACAATGCTGCGGCATCTCTTCAAGTCATTAAAGCAGGCAGCAACGCCCACAGAACACGCTACACTCCTAACAATCTGTAATTGTTATATATATTTTTTTTTGCCAAGTAAATTGCACGGAGAGGGCATCATCATCATCATCATCAGCGTCTTCATCGTTGCTTCATCATTTAGCTCTCCAACTTGCTAGCAATATCACAAGCACACACATGTGCACTTAACTACACACATACACACAATTACATATATATAGACACACAGATAGAACTGTCAAGGTTACGCATTCGCCACGTATGCAATGCAAAGCACAATGTCTAAACAAATAGAAGACGCGCAAGGCGAACGCAATGCAAACAGAGACGGACATGGACACTTGTGCATTGGCCCCCTCATATAGCTCGATGCAAACATATAGACATACATATGTACATATGTCTACATTCATATGCAGTCTGTTTAAGAGTCTACAGGTTTCTATTGCCATAGAATACCAATTGAGAGTTAACTGAGGCAGAGGCAGAGAGAACCGAGAGAGAGAATCGAGGGAGACAAGCTAACGATGCCATACAAGTGTCAAAAGTCTCATAAGCCATGGCCAAAATGATGAATGTTAGCTCAACATCAGTGTATCTTTATCTTATTCTCTCTCTCTGCCTCACTCTCTCTGTCACTCACTCTATTTAACAACGCTAATTTCTTTGCTTGCACTCGTTAATGCAGCCGCAGACAATTAGAAACAGGCGAAAAGACTTAAAGACAAACCACCTAACATTTTGCAGTTATATAAAGATAATATCATAACCACCTAACATACAATTGCAGTCATATAAAGATAATATCAGCTACTGACTTTATCTATCTTGACTCTTGCCATTGTCAATTCCCTAGAATGTAAAACTTAAGGCTTTTATTAAACACATAAAAATGTTGGATATTACAACGAAATTAAAAATAATAGAAAAAAATTGTTTTCTATTTTTCAGGGATTAAAGCCGAAATGAACATCACTTTCAGTTACGGTTGATGTTATGTTTGAATCGGTTTTTGAATGTTTCGGTTTTGAATTACACGTATGGTTTCGGTTTACAACAAAAAATGTTTTTTTGCAAAAACATAATTATATTAATAATACAATAATAATAATTAAAAAGGCATTACTTTCATAATGTTTCATTCACACATTTATTTCAAACATTCTTCAGTTTCATGTATGTAGTTAAGTTACATTTTAACAATTTTAATATATTATTTAATAAATTTTATCAGTGCAATAAAAATTCGATCATTTATATCACAAAGATAAATTCAAAATTAAAGAAATTAAGTTAAAATCAACAATCAAAATTAAAAATGAAAAAAAAATTTTTGTTTTTGGGATTTATGAAAAACCAAAATAAGCCCTTATAAGTGAAACGGTTACTAATCGGTTATTTCGGCTTACAGAGTTTTGGTTATAAGGTTTCGGTCAAATGAAAATTGTTTTTGTCGGTTACGGTTTCAGTGACGGTTTTAAATTTCAATCTGTTTTTACCGGTTAAAGGTTACGGTTTCGGTTAGGGTTTTAATCCCTGCTATTCTCCTAATAAAAGATCTTCTATTGTAGAATTTTGCCTAAAAAATATGAAGAGTTTAGTAGAGTTACTCGTATTATTGAGTGGCTGAAATCAAGTATTTTTTATTTTTTATCTTGCACAAGTAAGGGAAAAATGTCTGCACTCTGAATCTCCTTCGAGAAAGTTCAGTGCCAAGAATTTGGTGAAGCCCTCTGCCAAAGTATTTCGTTACCTGAGAAACTTCATTATCAAGTTTAAGGCTAAAGTGTTGAGGTGCATAAATTATGGTAGAGTTTGCGCTTCCTCGCTTCACACTCCACCTTAAATCCCTATAGTGTAAACAGTGCTTAACTTTATGCAAATTAATTAAGATTGTACACAGCTGAAAATATTGTTAATTATCGTGTTCTATTTCTGCTTTAAGTACTTTATAGCTGCATTGAGCTCTTGACGTTTTTGTGGTTAGTTGCCAAGTTTTTTACTGCATTGCATCCAACCAACAGGAATGAGCCTTGATGGCCAACAGGGAAAAGTCTGCAAAATATTATATTTCTCAAAACGTGTCGCAGTTGGCACACAGCTGGAAATGGTCGGAACAGCTTTTGACTTACCACAAGCAGAGAACAATGATAAATGTTGGGGAAAAAGTGATAAATTTGTAGATGGATTTTCCTGCCAACACGACTGCATTTAATTGCAGCTACTTCTGGGAGCGTGAATAGGTGGAATTTTAATTAAGTAGCTGACTAAACCGTGAGTTTGTTAACAATCAAAGCGCAGCGCGTGCGAACAATCAATCAGGGTTGCAAAGGAAGAAGTAGAGGAGAGGAAGAGGAAGAGGGAAGGTTGGACTATCCTTCTGTGAGCCAGTTCGTTACTGTACAAGAATTTCAAATTGTTATGCAAATTTCACCTGCGTCGATGGCGCGTCTGGCCGATTCCCAAGGAGGAGTGAGGCGAGAGGAGCGGAGAGAGGAGAGGAGAGAGGAGAGGAGAGAGGAGAGGAGAGAGAGAGAGGAGAAATATCTGTCGATTGCACACGTTGGCGAGAACAAAAGCGCCAGCAAACGCCATAATTCAAGTGGCCGCAGCGATTTCATGCCTGATTTCAATTATCAATATTCGCCCATCGATCCGAGGGGAGGAAACGGGACGAGTCGAGTTGCAGACGTCCAACAATCGAACAATGGGCACAAATCATTTCATATGCCAAGCGTGTGGTCTGTTCTCCCGTCTCCCACTTCCTTCCCACCTCTTCTTCCTTACCATTCTGTGACTGATTGAACGGTGGTAGCCGGAAAGCTGTTGAAGTCCAAAATTCTCGTTGCGAACCATTCAAAAATGCAATATTTTATTTTAGAGCAGTCTTTTTTGCGATTCAATCCGTTTGTTTTGTCAACTGTCAACGCTGATGAATTTAATAATTTAAAACACCAAAAAGCGCAAAAATAAAAGAGAAGCACAGACCGCAGACAAGTCAACATCATTATTGTCTTCATCAGAGATATCATCATCATCATCAGCATGGACATCATTCGATATCGATGTTGAACATGACACAAAAGCTGCAGTTTTGCCGATGGGCTTTGAATAAAAAATGCGAATATATATCGCAAACGATTTGCAAACGATTTGATTGAGCCAAATCGAAGAGCAGAAGTTGACGCGGCGGCGGGGCGGAAGCAGCTCTTAGGGCGTGGCATTGCAGATGCATTGAATTTAAAGCAATTTAAACGATTTCAATCAATTGTGTCAGATACAAGAAGAAGCCAAACAAATTTGACAAGCGACAACTGTTTTGCAAATCAACATTATCAATATGCCACTTAATTTGAGTCAAAAGTTAAGATTTTTTAAATATATAGTACAATTTTAAGAGCTTAAATTTTTATTTGCAATATTTATTAAATTTACAAGTTTGGTTTAAAAGTCGACATTAATGTTAAACTTAAGTTTGTTTTGATTAAAATGTATATTTATAATTAATAAGTGGAATTTAAATAACATTTAATTAATTTATAATTTAAGTAAACTCCCACAAGCTGAAAATATTCAAAACAAATATAAATCACTTTGTTAAAACCATAAATATATCCCATTTCCAAGTATTTGCAAGAGCTTATCGTAAACACGATTTGAAAGCTAAAAGCACATCAAATTACATTTCGGTAGCTTTAACAAAATATTTGCCAAACCATATTTCAATCGAAGTGAATTTTCAGCCAATTTCCAAAGCCAAATACTGAAACAGAACTGAACTGTATTGAACTGAGCTGAAAGTACATTCATCAATTTTTAAAGCCAAAGAATGAAAAGTACCGCCTGAAAAGTCGAATGACAGGAACAAGGGGAGAAAAGGAAAGAAGCAAAAGGAGATGGAGGTGGAGGTGAAGGTGGAACGGCAACAACAAAAGGCAGTCGTAAAACGTAAATTTGAAGTGAGGCACGTAAGGAAAACGTAAAATATTTGAAGCTCATGACCAAAACGATGGTGCGAGGTATTGTATTTTATTGAAAATTCTCACATATTTATTAAGCTTATTGCCATTTTGCCGTTTTGCCATTTCTTGCGTAACATTGTAATGCGTGTGTGTCTGCAGTGTGTGTGTCTCTGGGGTGGGGGTGGTGGTGTTGTGACACCACAACAACAACAACAACAACAGCCACATTTTATGAGACAGCGCCAAGTAATTCTTATGATTATCATAATTTATATGGCCTTCGAGTACGACAGACGGCAGCTTTTGGAATTTATACAAATACATATATATATTATTTTTTTGCTTGGCTTCAGCCCCTCTCCCACCAAAAAGAAAAAAAAATGAAACAAATTCCAAACCAAGCAAGTTCCAGTTCCAACACCAGCAACAGAACCAGAACCATAACACAAACAAAGAAACAGACAACACAAATTGAGAACAAATCTTCTTTCGTGCTGCCGCTGCTGTTGTTGTACTCATTGTCGAATGACCAAGATTGGGTAGTCTAAAATTTACACATTACAATATGTTTAAGGAAATGTGTCGACTGAAAAGACTGTAAGAGTTGCAGACTTGCATTTTAATCTAGATTCCGATAAGCAGATAAATTTATAGAATATTGATAACAATTAAAAAAATTTTGAAATATTTTTAATTTAACTATTTTTTTCTTAAATAAAAAAATTTAAGGTATTTTTTATTTTATAATTATTTGAGTTTCTAAATATTTCTCTCTTCTTTTATCAGACACATCCAAAAAGAGAAAAATCCAATTTGTCTGCAACTGCCAACAGTGCGTATGATTGACATTGGTTGTCGGCTTACGCATAGAGTTTCTTCCACACTCAAGCACGGGATATCATCGAGTCCATCATTTTGAGTTGCTGCTGTTGGTGGTGACGTCTTCCGTGCCGCTTCGTGCTTTTCTAATGCACACACTGAGAGCAGCCGTAGAGCCATCTAACAAATGCTAAATACTTTGACCTTGGAACTGCGCGCGTCTCAGGGTCTTGAAAATTATATATATATGTATGTATAATACGACTATATGTACATGATATGGATGTGACTAGCACCTAGCTGAAAAAGCGTTCAACATCAACAACAAAAACAATTTCCACTCAATGAATAGAAAAATTGCGCACAATTGTTTGGAATAATTTTGTTTGTCGTTTTTTATACTTTTCATTTTTTTTTTTCTTTTGGTATCTGTCGTTTTTGTGGTCGTTGATGATGTTAACTTAATAATTAGCTGACATAATTTGCTGGCTAAGAGCGGGCCCATCGTTAGGCAGCAAATGCGGCATGCGGCACGAGGCAAAGTCGCTCTTTTAGACCCTGCAGAGTCAAAAGTCAGGCCAAAAGTGTCAAATTAAATGCGCATTAGAGCGTCATTTGAAAGACGGACAAAACACACACACACTCAAACATAGACAAGAGCAACAAAGTAGCAACAAAATGCGGCAGCAGCTCAAAGCTTTTTATATTGTATATTAAACAATTAAATGACCAGCAACATTTAATTGCATAATTAATAAACATTAAAAGCACTTAGGTATGGCAACAATGTTTTTAATACTATACAATTTGCAGTTGTCATTTTTCTTTTCGTCTCGTCTCGTTTCGTTTCTTTTGCTTCTTTATGAATAAAGACACGAACCACACTTACACACGCACACACACATACACACACTACATAAATATGGATAAGTACATAAGTAATACTACGTAATGAGAGATTACAACACACGCAAAAGTCAAATAGACTTGGTAGAAAACTTTGAAGAACTGACACCTGTGGCATTTGCCATACCTCAATTCTAGAGTAGATCATTACAAAAAAAAGCGCTCTACAGGAAGTTACCCTATAACACGCCCTTCAGATATTTTAGCACATATTCTTTTACTGCATTTTACAAATGGGAAATGATTTTCAAATGGTTAAAAGTATACAACTATTTAAATAAAAATAAACAGCTCTATAAATAAATAGCATATCTGTAGTTTTTAACTAGCTAATAACTATAAAATAAGCTTTGAATTAAAAAAAAATTTGGAGCTAAAAAAAGTAGAAACAAAATATATTAATAGAAAATTATGCAAATAAAGCTATGACATATTTCTTTATTTAGAATTTAGACTTTATTAAATCTTCCTTCTGAATTTAAGACCACTATTCAATTGTAAAGGTAGAGGGTATCATAATTTTATCGCTAAACAATTTGTCACTTCCTAACGAACTTTAGTTATAAGTCATAAAGTAGCTAAAATCTCAAAGTCTGTTGGAAGTACAAAGAAAGAGAGAGAGAAAAACAAAATTATCATTACAAAAGCAAACAGAATAAACAGACTGGATAGAAATAAAAAATAAAAGAGCAGAGCTACGCGACCTTCACCTACAACAGAACGGAACAGAATAGATCAGGGCAAAAAGTGTACCACACGGCCAGGGGGCAAAGAAGGCACGGTCTATTGGCCGGTGTATATTGTATTTGTGTCTACTTGGTCATTCCGGGCAGCGCCTACGCAATTAGCAATGCCCTCAGGCCGTAAAAATAGCAACAATTGTCGGGCTCACTGGCAGCCAAAGGTCTATTTCATAGTCATCTATCTAGAAAGTGAATGTTTTTATGTTTATTATTGTTTTTTCTCTTCTTTCTATGCTTGAAATCGAAATCAGTTTCGCTCAAATGAAATCAAAAGTTAATATTTCGTTCTCCGGTTTTTCCCCCCTCTACTTCTGCCCCTATCAAATGACATCCCTCGTCATCAAGTTGTTTCTTTTTTTTTTGTTGCTATTTTTGACAATTTGTTTATTTTGTTGTTCGTATTCTATGCGATGTTTACGTTTCTCTTTTTCGCACGTAAAACGTGTGACTTGAACTTTGAATTAATTCGTTCAATAATTTACATTTTTTTCTTCCAATGTACCGTCCTCCTCCCCCTCGTGTGTCTGCTTCCCCTACTCACCCTTGAGATTGGTCTTGTTGTTTTCTGTATTTTATTTATTCATTTCTGACTGAGTTTCAGGCATTGCAGGTTCTTGTTTACTTTGGCTTTGGCTTTTGCATTAGTCTTCTAATTCCAAGAAGCGATTCTTGTTATACTGGTAACTTGTAGGTGACCAACCAAGAGACCAGAGTCCCTGGTGACGTCGTAATGCTGCTGCTGCTGCTGCTTACACAGCCATTAGCAACAACAACAACAACTACTACAAAAACAAGATTAACAACAATAACAACAACAACATCAAGAATCGTGGTAAACAATTCTAGGAAATAGCAATGAAACCGAATGTGTGTAGTTCCCGGTTATGTGCTCGGCATTGATTATTATTGTTTTCGGGTTTTTTTCCTCTCCGCTCTTTCTAGCTACAAGGGCTCTAATCGTTCCAAACATCTCTAATCCCTAAGTTTACATTCGGAAGATGCTATAAATAATTTAATAATCAAGTCGAATGTTTATATTGTTTCTATTTTGAAATTTGTGTTTTTACTTCTATTAATTTTGGACAATAAATATATTCAATGCATTGGTCAAAATTAATTGTATAATATAATAATGCTTGGATTCAAAAAATCTATTTATTAATTTCTATAATTATTTTTTCTAGTTCTGTAGCTTTTTTCTTCTATTAAATTTTCAGAGTAAACATATTATACTTTCATATAGAAACTAATGCAATAAATGATAACAGATTCAAGCTGTAAATAGAAACACTGATAAGCAAATATTTTTTTCTTAAAATATTACCTGCATAAACATAGAGGCTGGCTAGTTTTCAAATTTTAAAGTGTTTCCAAAACTCTGAGTGTACAAAAATTTGTTGTATAAGTCATCTTTGGGTCATGCGTTGCCTCCTCTTATCATGAACACGCCCACACAACAGCAACAGCAACAACTATTAGCAAACAACAACAACAGCTCAAATCGCAGTCATATTCGTATTCACGGTCTTGGATATTCATGAATCACTTCCCGTTCCCATACCCAGAAACAAGTGTACTCAGATACTATTATTTGCTGGTTTCTTTCTGTTGAGTTTTGCATTTTTAGATATCAACTAAATGTTGTGTATTTATATGCACTGTGTTCTTGGCATTCCATATGCAATTATTTATGCGGTTTTTTAGCACACACACACAGAGAGAGGGAAAGAGAGAGTGTGTGTGAGGAGAGCGGGGCTAGAGAAAGACACACACATGCAGGCATTGTCTTCTTCATTAACAATATTCCTGGCCGCAGTTGTTGGAGCTTTGTTTACACATTGACACAGGTGAAACTAATTAGGCCACAAAACCCAGCTCATTTATGTTTTATTTGTTAACCAACAAAGCAAAAAGACAACAATAACTTTAACAGCAACAACAACAACATCAACCACAATATATAACAATTAAAAGAAGAATAGGCCGACTGTCTGGCTGGACTCATTTTTGCACAGAACTGGAGACTTGAGGCCTATTCAAATGCTTGCCAAAACTGAAATTCAGCTGCGCTTCAGCTTCTTCTTTTTGTTTAAACACAATTTTTGTTTTTTTTATATATATTTTTTTGTTTTTTTTTTTTTTGACAAAGTCATTGAACTTTGTACAATCCATGCATGTTCCCAAAGCGCGTAACATTTGGGCAATTTTAGCAACAGCAAAAAAAAATTGACCTAAATTTTGTTAAGTGAGGCCGGCTAACTGAGCGTATGCGTAATAGCATTTTAGTTTCACTAGTTTTCGCTTTCATGCGCGCAAATCAGCTTAACAACAACAACAACAACAACAAGGGCTACAAAAAAAAAACAGAGGCAACAACTGGCAGCTAACCCAACCCAAAAACCCAAACGAACCGAACCGAACCGAACCCAAAACCCCAAACGAGTCGAGGAAAAACGTGCCTATGCAAAATGAGTTTCAATTGCAAAGCGCGCGTGAAAAATTCATTAAAAAGCCGTCGGGCGGCAACTGCCCCCTTTTAAATGTTTTTCTTCATATTGCGTTTGTTTTTGGTTTTATTTTTTAATATTCTCCTCTTTTGCTTTTTTAGAGAAAAACACATAATTACAGCATATTTCACTTTGTTTCTTGGAATGCACACAGCACACTTGCACACCCTCGCTAAAAAGCTAAAAATGCAATAAAAATAAAAAAAACATTTTGCGTTGAATGTTGCTTATTAAAATTGAGCGAAATTTAATAAGCAACGTTTTATGCACACAAACGGGACTTTGCTGGCCATTTTTGAGAGTTTGCCACAAAATGGCTGAGACTTTTCTGCTGCTTTTTTTTTCTCCTTTTTCTGTTTGGATTATGAAACTCTTATACAAGAGTCTCTTGTTTCCCTCCAAGTCACCCCATTCTCCCACATACACATCTCAAGACACTTTGCGAGCGTCGCAAAAATGCAGCCAAAGTCACGTTTTTTTAGACCCTGCTTGGCATTGCCTTAGCCAAATGTTGACCATAAAAATGTATGTAGATTCCATTGTGACAAAAAACTATAATGTTTAAATGCTTTTGTGAATATTCCAAACATTTAATATTTATTTATTATTTTGCATGCAGCGCACATATTGTTCACATTAAATTTCAAAATTAAGTTGTAGCTTTTTTTATTTGTCAGTTAAAGTAAAACTTTAATAATACTAAAACGTTACTTATTTAAGTACGTTACTCTATAGATACTTACTAATAATGAATTAAAAAAAAAGAAAACAAAAAAAAATAATCATAAAAAAAAATTTATTTTATTTGAAAACAGGAGTAAATTTATTAAGATACAAATTTTACATATTCCTGGTCAAGAAAATTAAACCAAAAAATAAATTTAATGAAGAAATCATAAATAAAATCCATACAAAAATCAATAAAGTTAAAATTAAGTTAAGGTGAAGACTTTCAAACCATTTTGGCACTTTAAGGGACAGAAAGGATCATAGCTTTCTCATATTATAATAACATATCTTTTGCCATCATCTCCTAGTCTCACGCTAACATTAAAGCATATTGCATCGTTGAAGAGCTTTTCACAAGGCTTTCCATTTCAGCCAGCCACAAATTTGTTTGCATAAAGTGTAACAAAATTTACATTTCAATTATGCTTGCCAAAATACTTATATATGTATATACACGAAAGACCTAAGACAAACAGACACAGTTGACTCGGATGTGGATGTTTATGTGGATGTGTGGTTGAGTGTGTGTGAATCATAGGTGACGCATCCACCTGCTGGTAACTCGGCCAGGGAATTGCCTAAATAAAAACCCAACCCAGCGCAGACAAAGAGGCTAAAGAGCAGCCATGTGCCTATATAACGATGAGTCTAAGCAGCTCGGGAAAACGGCTGAGGCAGCTGAGAAAAGGGAGTATTCAAAATGGGAGTGCGAAAGTTGAGAAGCTCGGAGATATACACAGAGATAGTGAGAGTGGGAGTGAGAAGACAGTCTGGCTGTGTTAGCATTTTCATAACCTTGTCAGCTTGATATGCGCATAAATTTGAAGCAGTACACATTGTTTATTTAAATGCCACCCGCTGCCAGCTGGCAGACTTCAAATCGGATCTCAGCTGTCCTTGTTTCATAGTCCCGGTTTCGGCTCGTCCTTGCTCTGCTGCCATGACGTCGCTTTCTTTGTCAGGGAACCAGGCTTTCTTTACAGCCTTGAACAGAATAAATGCACACTTCAAATTTATCAAGCAGACGGCAATAAATTGTTTTAGGCTTATACAGTTCACTCAAATGAGTCTATAGATACTTCTAATCTGTAAAACAAATACAAACTTAAATATAGTTGACCATATAAAAACATGAGCTTAACAAACAATCTGTGTGTAAAATTGGGATAGAATTTTGAAAACTATGCCTGCCAAAATTCAAAGTTAAATTATTAATTTTCCACAAAAAGTTTGTTGATAATTTATACATAATAAAAAGATTTCTACCCAATATAAATAAATTTAAAAACAATGAACCCTTAAATGGAATAATTTCAGTATAAACCAATCTATATTAAAGTCTTAAAAAGATAGTCGTCTGGTAAAGACAGAGAAGAAAACAATTGCTTGCAGATTAAAATGCAAGTATGCTGTGTATAATATCAATGTTACTAAAACAACATTGCCGGCAACAATTTCAGTTATGTTATTTAATGGTAAATGCAATTAGTTTAGAATTTATGGTTGCAATACAAGTTTGCCACAATAAAAACAAGACATAATTATCATTGCACTTCTTGCATATTCTCAGATACATACTTACGAGTAGTTAGTCAAAGTATCGCCATGCAGCTGCCTTAAGTATGAGGTCTGCAAAAGTTGCCTCAATTATTTTCAGTTGATACTCGCATTTAGTTAGTTTGCCAGCGTTGTCTACTTTTGTATTCTTTGCTTAGTGTCGCGGTTGAGTTTTGACCTCAGAAGAGCTCTCGCAGCATAAATTACAAAGAACTGAAAGTGAATGCCAGCCAAAGAACGGCAACAACAACAACAGCAACAACAAAATGGATCTAAATTTATGCTAAGCAAATGCAGGCGGCACAAAAGTTGCCGCCAAGGCGTCGCAGCGGCAATAGATACAGATACTTTACGCATACATACATATATACACACATATGTACATTTTCCAAGAACTCGCCTATCGACGCTACAGATTAAAGTAACAACAACGGCAACAATGGAATTGAAATTGAAAGCAAAAGTCAAAAGTTTAAAGGCATGACTTTCATTCCTGCACCGTTATTTGTTTGTTACGTGCCCGAATGTGTTGTATCTTAAAGATACATCTGGTTGTCTGTCTGTCTGTCCGTCTGTCTGGATGTCTGGATGTTTGTCTGGGTCGCAGCACGCGCCCAATGATTTTATCAATGTCAACTGCAGCGATGGTCCATAATAATATCGTTGTAATTGCCGCCAGGCAGTCACAAAACGCAAATTAAAAGCCTCCAACTGGGCGTTAACAGCACGTAAACACGAATCGCATTCAATAGATACCACATACAATACAGATACTTGCGATTTCACCCAGAGTTGTCCTCAAAAACGTACACAGGATGCGATGAGCGAAGTTGTCGTCGTCATCATCAGATGGCAATGATAATGCCAGATAATAATAAAGATGATCATCATGATGTTTTGCGACTGCTAATCATGATGATGATGATGATGTTGTAAAGAAGCGTGACACTTGTGCAAATATTTAACTGTATCTCGAGCTCTACGGATGCGTGCAATCCGAATCCGTTATGTATTGCGGCCCTTGGGCTACAAGAATTTGCTCAACTTTCTACCAGGCGATTTTCACTTTTCATTTATGAGTTATTGTTGCTGCTACTGTGTGTTGGAGTGTGTGTGTGTGTGTGTCTGTGACATCATCATCATCGTCATCATCATCATTGGCTGTCAGGGGTCCAGTAGCCGACTTCTGGACTCTGCTGTCAGACTCAAGTCAAGTCAAGTGTCAGAAAAAGTGAAAACTGCGTGTGTTTATTGTGTCTACCGTCGTCGTCGTCGTCGTCGTTGTTTTGTTTATTTTTCTTTTTTGGCGATCCAATTTCAAGTGGCCTGCGATGTTTATTTATTATTGTGGCCCAACTTGGCGCTGCAACTGCAGCTGTTGGCATAACAAAAAGCCCAAGCAATTGTTAACAACTGGGCGCGTCTCAAGTCGAAACATCAACATCAACATCAACAACGGCAACAGCAACAGAAAGTTAGCCAAGTTGCGGCAAAATGAAGTCATCATGCAGGTTACCAAATACCTTTGTTGCAAGTTTATGCATTTAGCTGCCACAAATCATCATCATGCCCATCATCATCATCATTATCATCAACGAAAGCTTGACCTTCATTTTGGTTTTGGGCTGCAAATTTTTGCAATCAAGTTCTGCGCAAATATTTAATGATTTCATTAAAAATAATTAATTTTATTACGCTACAAACAAAAATATCATTTTGCAAACTCAAATGAATTGTATTCATGTATTCGTTTTTTAAACCAAATGATGCATTTGAATAATAAATTAATTTACATGTAAATGTATGAGATACAAAATACAAAAAAAGTGCATTGCAATTTTATTAAATACTGCTATTTTAACATGTTTATTTACGTTTGTAGGTTATCAAATCATATTAACCACAAAAAAGTAACATTATAATTATATGCTACAGTAATTTGATTTACTAGTTAAATATCATACAAGTAAACATTTCTAGTGTTGAGAAACATTATGCTCCATAATCAACTTTATACCATCCACATTTTTTTATACAGCTCTACATTAGTTCTTTTTATATTGTTGTATTTATACTTATTATTTTTATACAATTTATTAAATATTTGTGTAATTAATTCCAAAGTATTTTTCTGTTCACTTTATGTTTTTTAACAAATAAATAACATCTGTTTTATTACAGAGGCTTTAAAGCTCCCCAAATTTATTATATGTTATCCCAAAAAAGAAGAATTATATAATTGTGGATTTACAATTTTTAGTTATTAAATTAAAGGCCGTTTTTCCGACTAAGAGAATCGATTAAATCTTTAATAAAATGCTCATCTTTTATTCAGCAGGCAACTGGTATTTATAGCCAATTCTTCATGAATAAATTTACTTAACTTCCAAAATTAAATGATCCAATTTAAGTTGGTGGAGAAAATATATTTTCATCAGCAGACTTTTCAATTCATGTCAAGAAAAATGACACAGAAAAATGTCCTTTTTTAAAAGCCAATGTGAAAAAAAAAGAATTGTACTTGAAAGACAGCCCAAATAAATAGAAATAACACCAAAGACACAACTCGTATAAAGAAATTAAAAACGTAAGCCCAATTCCCTTTCCCCTTCTATTGTTTGTCATTCGATGGACACGAGAAAATGTCTCAATTTTTCGCTCGGCAAAGCACCAAAGCCAGCGTCCAATAATAAACACATAAAAGTAAATAAAAAAATACTAATAAAAAAGAAATAGGACATAAAAAACAACAAGAAGAAATGCTGCCCAAAAAAAAAATTGGCCATAGCAAATAAAAAGAAATTTTGTGCGAAAACAGCAATAAAGTCGAAAAGCAGTTTATCAAATTTCCACGCACCCTCTCTAGGCCAACAAGGGGGAATTCCCTAAAACCCCAAAAAGGACAACAGCAACAACAAGAATATGCGGTAGATTTGTTGGGACGTGTGTCGCCATCGCCTGGACAAACAATGTTGGACTCGGGTCTATGGAGAGGACAACACGCGGCTGCCTCAATCGGTGGCACTGCCTCAATTTGAAGACGACGAGGGGCAGGGAGCAACGACAATAGCGTAATGAAAAAAGCGTTAAATGTCTTAATTTTTCTTTTGCCTTGGGGGGGAAGCTTTAGTTGTCTTTTTGTGCTTAGTGAAAATAAAACGCATGACAGGCAATTTTCACAAAGTTTTTTTAAGAACTGTTAACGAGGTGGCGAGGGCAAGGGCGAGGTTGACGGTGGGGGCGTGGAGAGTGGAGAGTGCAGAGTGCTCATGTTTTTGTAGACAGACCAAGTCCACCCTGGGGCAAACCGGGCAGACAGGGCACTCTGGGCAGACTGGGCAGCGACCAGGGCAGTCAGGCCAATAAAGCCAAGTCCAATGAGGCGCACAAATGAACAAAGTGGGCGAAAACCGAGGCAACAACGCTTTGTGGTCTGTTGAATGCTGACCAATGCGCTACGGTCCAATGATGTTGACATTTGTGTCAGCCAAAAGTATTTGGCACTCGAATTTCTGTGGCGGCGGCGGCGGCTCTCATTTTTTTTGTGGTTGCTACCAGAAAATGCCACATGCGAGTTGTTCTCAAACATTTCATGTACGAGTTCGAGTTTGAGTATGTGGAATTTATGTAATTCGAGGTGCAACAAACAACAAACGAGACAAATCCAAACAAAAATGCAAATACAATTCTGTCAGTTCGTTTATTTCTAAATTATAGAAACAGTTCTATGCTTACCTGGAATGGTCTAACCTGCCTAATTCTCTTAATAAATATTAAAATACAAAAAAATATAAATATTAAAATTTTTATTAAAATGTCTAAGATAGTGACGGTGTCAAATGCTTGCGATAACACTTGTGCAACTGAAAATATAATTAAAATAATAATAACACTAATGCTCGCAGCGATAAAATTTTATATTATTAAGAAATTTACATCATTATTTATTTAGTAATTTTTTTATTTAACTTTGAATTAAAGCCATCGCCATAGAGAAACAAAAAAATATTATAGAACTTAAGTTTAATAATAATTAAATTATATTAAAATCAATGGTAGTTTGTAACTGAAAACATGTTAAAGTAAGGTTAAGTCTGTAATTGATATTTACTAAAACATTTAAAAATTGTGAGCCTTGAAATATTTTGTAAGTTATCAAACGACTTTATGCAATCATCTAATATTTATAAAGTATTAATTTCTCTAATTAAAATGCCAAAGAATTCTCTCTTTTTCATGCTAATAACTCATAACTCTATTTCCTTCTTTGTCCATCACAATCAAAAAGCTGTTGCTATCTAATTTCCCAAATGCAATCGGCTTGTAATTAACGCATTTAATTTGAAATTGCCTCCCCCTCTGACGCCCGTTTCGCCTCCACATACGCTTCCGTAGAGGGAGCACACAAAATTATATAACGGACGCAGCTGCTGGTTCATCTTTCGCTTCTGTTTTTGCTTTTGCTTTTGCTTCTGCTGCTGCATCTAATTATGCGAATGCATTTAAGCGCACAGTTTTCTTCTTCATTTTTTTTTGCACAGAAATTAGGTCAGATTTAACATATTCATTAGAATTTGGCGGTGTGCCGGGGATGAAGTGGGGCGGAGTGTGCGGAAAATATGGGGCCAAGGGGCAGCACAAAACTCAAAGGAAGCTGGCAGTGCGACGAGCAGTGTGTGAAGCGCTTTTAATGGTGATTACAAGTGCGGCATACATACACACACGCACACACATGCTCAGCACACATGCACACACACACACACACACACACACAATGGCAGAAAATTATTAGAAAATTGCATTCGACGACGGCGACGACGACGACGACGACGGAGACGGCCTCGTTTTGGTTGCTTCGCAGTTGCCCTCGCCACGATAAGCACTGCAAACGGAGGCAAGGCAAATGGGAAGATGGCACCACCAAAGCAACAGCAAAGTCAGAGCGGGGCACAGTGGTGCTAATGAAGTATCCAAGGCAATAATGACAAAATAATCTTAAGTTGAGATATTTCTCACAAAACTAGGAATTTTGTTTTTAAAAATGAGCAAGAAAAAAAAACATTTTGATTGCAATTCAAATATATTTTGTTAAAACATAAAGATGATTGTCTAATTTATTCGTTTTACAGTACAGAATATAAAAAACAATTTGCTTGGTTTATTTTTATTTAACTATAATGTTTGTTTAATTATGCAACAAATGCAGCCATAGAACAAGTGCAAGTTACAATTACGACTCCCAATTTGGCTTAACTGTTATTGCATTAATTTTTAAAAATAAAATACAAATAGATGAATATAGTAATTTGTCAAATCAATAAATTAGGTAACATTGAATTAAGTAATAATTACACAATACAAAATCTTCTAATACTTGCAATATCACTAACTATTACTACTAATACTTTTTAATCGGATTGGGTTATTCCCAAATCCTAGCAATGAATTTTGGATCATTTCATAATTGTTTAATACCCCCAGATTTTCAATTTTTTCAATTAACTTTTTATCTTTTCAGTTTAAATTTAAAAATAACTTTAAATATTTAATTTGTATATTAATTAACAAATACTTTAATTTTTACTTAGTTGTCATAAAATAAATAAATAAATATTAGATAATATCGGCTAGATTAAAAAGTGGAAAATTGCAGCAAATGGCACCACCGTGCGTGCGATGTCGGGTCGGTTATTTTTACAAAGTGGTGCCAGGGTAATGGCAATCGCTGGGCAGGCAGAAAAGCGCAGCAGGCGTAACAATTTGAAAGAATTCCAAATACAACTGATAACAGAATAGTAGAGCGCAAAGCGAAGGCGTCAAATGTCTCAATAGACAACGCTGACACTCGAGCACGCAAGCGATCTACGAGTGTGTGAGTGTGTGTGTGTATGTGATGAATATGTACACATGTATGTATGTACAAGTACTTATGTAGTACATTCAATGAAGCATGGCAAAGAGCGAGCAAACCATCGAGTTGTTGTCGCTTCTGTTGCTGTTGTAATTGTTGTTGTTGCTGTTGCTGCTGATGTTGTTTTTGTAGTTGTTGTTATTGCTGCTGCTACTGTTCTATGATGAGCACTTCAATTACACAAGCACGCAAGCAGCTTCGTCGGTCATTTAATGGAATTAGTACAATGACAATTGGCCAAAGCCTCAAAGACAGCGTCCAAGCAATAGAAATAAATTGAATAAATGCGCTGCACAGCAGCCAAACATGAAATAAGATGAATGAAGCAGCAGCATTAGAAAATGAAGATGTAGGAGGATGAGGAAACGAGGTCACCGTCAGCTGATAATTTTGGTCAGATAGCATAGAACATGAGACATGAAACACGGTGACAAAGAACAGATAACACATCCACATCAACTGGAGATCATCTGCCTGTCAAACAGCAGGAGCTACATGTCGTATACGCAATGCCATGCCCAGTGTTCGAGCCCAAAAACCAAACAATACGAACAAACAACAAAGAGCCGTGTCGATGACAATTAGCGATTGGGGCGTCCGCAAGTTGACCCAACCGTGGGCACACCTTTCGACTATTGCTAACGAACAGTAAATGCTGTGGTGTACTGTGTACTGTGCTGTGCTGTGGTGTGGCATCCAGTAGCAAAAATATGTAGAGCATGCTGCGTTGCCATAAATTAAATTTAACACCAGATCGGCTGGCATCGATAGCATTTTGTGCTTCTTCTCTGCCTTCGTCTGCTGCTCTTTCAGCGCAATTGGAACGCATTTCTAATGGCAAGTGAAGCTCACACAACAACAACAACAACAAAAAACAACGAAAAACATAAAACAACAATCAACAATGCGAAACTAAACGCTTCACTGCATCTCATACCCTCTACACCTCTATGTCTATGTCAATCGATCCATCTATCTACTTACTTACCTGGCCAATTCTCAATACCCATCTCAAAACGCAATACCAACTGAAAGCTGACAGTTTAAATTAACTGTTAGTCTGTACACAGCAAACGAAAGCACATTAAAAGCTTTTCCTAATAACTGAATAACTGACAAAGCTATAAGCACCAGAAACAGATAAATATATTGATTTATTTTAGTTATAAATGTTTCCCCAAAGAAGATATATTTTTTGGTTTTCTTTTTAAAATCAGTGCCATAAACTTGATTCGGTTTGGCTTTAGGATGTTTTAAAATGATAGAAACAATTCACAATAAACATATTAAAAAAAAAACAAACAAGGAAGTCAATATATTTGTTTTTTATAGAAAAATATAGTAAAAAATCAGTAGTCGGGCAAACACTCTGTCGAACAATTATTCAGTCAGTTAATCAGTCAGTCAGTCAGTCAGCGAACGAGTGACTCTGTCCGTCCGTCCAAGAAAAGTCCATTAAAAGTGCCCCCCATGCATCGTATCGTTTTACGTGAAACGCGTTAAAAATAACAAAACAAAAAGAATAAAGAATTTACAAAAAAAGCACAATGATATTTCAATGCCCTCACAATTTTTTTAAATTAAAAAAAATAAAATAAAATAATAAATATATTTAATTTTAAGATAAGAAAAAGAATGAAGATATAATAGCAAATTAAAATAAAAAATCAAATATCTATATCTATGAGATATATTCTCCCTTTTTAAATGTTAGAGTTTAAGTTAGGGTATTCCAGTGTTTGGCAGTGTCGTAAATATAAATGTAACACATATAAAATCGCTGGGATTGACTCCGTCATAGATAGCATCGTAATGTATCGCTTTGCGCTTTGAATGACGCGTATCATTGGCAATTAAATTAAACATATACACAGTCATAAATACAAGCAAACAAACAAACAACCGACACACACAGAAGCACTCTCTTGAGCACTCGCACACACACTGAGATACATTCTACAATGTCAAACAGTGAGTATCTACAACTACAACATATGTATCTCTATCTGTATCTGCAACTGTATTCGTGTTTGTATATGTATGAGCGTGTGTATGTGTATCAGTTGTCGAGTGATTTTTTGCCAGTGACATTTTAATTGCTGTTATGTTTTATTGATATTCAAAAACTACAATTGCTAATTGTTTTATTGTTCATTTTAAAATGCCATTTATTTGCCTTCTGAGTGGCAGCTTAATAACCAATTTTAAATACTACCATCACACAATTAGCACGATTATGGCCAGTTTATTAGTTGCCAATCTATCGCAATGTAATGCCACACACAATGAGATACATGTATGTCGGATTAGATTGATCGAATGAAAGATGCCCTATAGCCAAGTAGATCTAAAACACTGACATAAGAAGTCTTTGGGAAATAAATTGCAGAGTTGCACTTTAATGTCAACAATAATTAACCAAGTTTCAAATCTTACCGCAATAATTTCTTTTTTAATAGAAGCTTCTTCTGTGATCGGTTGAGGGATACCCTGTTAATTAATTTATTATCCTATTAATTCTAAAGCCCAATCAACGGTGAAAGTCTAAATAAATCAGTAATTCAAATTACTATTTAATAAAAAAAAAGTAGCTACTTTAATGTAAACAATGATGGAAACAATAACAATAACAATTTCATAGCTAACAAAACGATTCAGACTAAAAATTATGAAATTTTTAATGCCGCATTAAATAATAATTGTAATGAAATCTGTAAACAATATTAATGATTACGAATTCTAGTTCATTCATCAACTCCAAGTAATTATGAGAGCTACAATGAAATTTCTGATGAGATGAAAAATATAATCAGAACATAAGAATGGTCTTAAATCATTAGACATCTCATTATTGATGATGCACTGATGAAGCTATGATGAGCACTGAAATGAATGAATTTAGTAGCCCTTAAGCACACACCGTTAGCTAACTATCCTGCTCTTCATTAATGAGCTAGTTAACAATTTCAAATAGCAAAAATTCTCAATTACGTAATTTTCATTGAATTAAAATTGACTGGTAAACACTTGAGCTGTTGGACGGACGAACAAATGTCAGTTGCGACTCAGTCTTTTGAGCCTTCAGCTCCCCTATCATCAATGCTGTTGTTGTTGCTGTTGGCCCATGAGAGCTGTGACTTCGTTGCCGGAACGTGCACAACAGCCATAAAAAAGAAGAGAAGAGTAAAATAAAAAAAGATGGACGATGCGCGTCATCAGCTCAATGGTTATGGCATTTCCGCACCTGACGTCTCCCTACCTCCCTCCCACCCAACAACAAGAGCAATAAGGCGGAGAAGAAGAGCAACAAAATGGCCTGTCCATCTGTCTAACAGTCTGTTCGACTCTTCTTCTTCTTCGTCTGAAGTGCGTGCTTCAGTTTTGCTTTTGCTTCTGCTTCTGCTTCTTCTTCTTCTGCTATTGCCATTGCCTTCTCACACTTCAGCCTCTTCTTCTTTGGCCAGCGCCATTCTTGTCTTTGGCTTCTTTTGCTGCCGATTTAATTTGGTTTCTTGCATTTGCCTGGCGTTCTTTCATTTTCAGCTTGTATTGCAATACACACACGCACACACACACACACACACACACACACACACACACACATGACCACACACAATCGTTATTTCTATGACACTTGTCCATGCCGCCACTTGTCTTCCACTTTATGTGGTCGTCGTTGTCGTTGTCGTTGCTGCCTTCGTTGTCTGGTAACTAACCAAACACCTCAACCACCGCCCCTCTCTTGTGTCACGCCCCCTTTCGCACTAACGCCCCGAAAAACGCAAAAAATATAAAAAGACAAACAGCTTGTGAACTTTTTTCCATCGCTTCAACGAAGTCTCTACACTCTTTACATTTAGCACTGTTTAATTAACGTAGTTGGGATTATTAATTTAGTGGGACAATGTTATCGAAATGGTTTGCGATTTAAAACAGGTTCAAGCTTGGAGTTGAGTTGATGATTGCCATAATTTGATTTATTTTAAGATAACTTTCGATTTTTTTTTGCTCATATTACTTATTTTCTAACCCTTTCGACTTCAACTTTTTCTTATAATAAATAGATTTTTTACTTATCAGAACTCTGAGAACTGTTGCAAATATTAATCATTTTAAAACATCTTTCGAATTTCACAACAAAATTTTTCAAAATGCAATTTTCAAAAAATCATAAAAAATACTAGCGAAGAGATTTTTGAAAATTTGTTATTGCAGCCCCTGTTAAAATTGTTTGTAGAATTTTTTTATCAATATCTTTTTTTTTTATTCGAGGATAAAAGCTGAAAAAGTATACATTAACAAAAATTCTAAATATTCAATGTGAACTTAATGGGTTAAAGAAATTTCTGTATCATTCAAACGGAATTGAAGTGAATAGAAAATTAATTTAAGAAGCCTGCACTTTTTGTTTTATAAAAATTTGACAAAATTAGGATGCATACAAACTTTATTGAGTGACTGTATGATACTTCGGCAAGTTGAGCAAATGAAACGACATGACTTTGTAGGGTATATATGTACATATCTGTGGACAAGTAAGTGTATGCAATAAACCGAGAGACAGACACTTCAATTGATTATTGTTCCCTGTTGTTGTTAGTGTTGTTCTTGCTGTTGTTGTTGTTGTTGCTGCTTCTGCTGCTTTTGCACAAATGATTTACATTTTGTTGTGTATGTTATTTCTCTGGTTCTACTGTCTCTCTGCTTCTACTTCTGCTTGTTCTTCTACTACTTCTTGTTGTACTTCTTGCTCTGGCTCTTTCCATTTGCTTTGGTGCGCGAAATTTGTCTTTTGTTGTCATTTGCACTTTTGATTTCATTTGAAGTTGTTGCTGTCTTCACTTTTGTTAGTTTGACTTGTTGCTAAAAATAAGATAGATATCTTTTTTGTCTCCCTTTTGTATGCTTTGGCTTATAAATTAAGTTGCATTCTTTGAGTTTAAGCTGCTCGTTTTTTGCTGTCCAAAAAAAAAAAAAAAACAAAAAGAACAGAAGTTAGCATCAGTTATTTTGCTAATCATCTTTGCCTTTTGTGTGTGGAATAAAATTCTCAGCCCACACAAAGAAGATGCTGATGATGATGATGCTGATGATCGCTTAGTCTCTCTCTCTCTGTCTCTGTCTCACTCGGTCTCTACCTGTCTTTCTCATTGGCACGTCAAAACCGCATTGCACACAGATTAATTACGGCAACAGCAACAGCAACTTTGGGTCGAACTTGGAGGGAGGTCGCCATCTAAGTCGCCATGAAGTGCATTTCATTTATTTTATAAATTATCGCCACGAATTGTTCATGTGTAACGACAGCAACTGTGAGACAATCTCACTGAGAATACCTCATCCCCCCCTCCGCCATCCCCCATCCCGCAGACGAACCTCTGGCCCTAGTGCAAGTCCAAGTCCAAGCACCAAGCCGCCCACATTTGACAACGCCATCTTTTTGCTTCCGCCGTTTGCCTCGTGCATCTTAATTACTTTTGTTGCTTTTCCCCACCGCACTGAAAATTTCCACAGCTCAACGAAATTCAATGAAAAAAATATTTATTCAAATATCAACAGCGGCAGCAGACGCAGCAACTACTGAGGCAGCAAAGAAGGCTGTAAGCGAGCTAACACACACACACACACACAAACACAACACGAGCTACAATAATAACAGCAGCGACAATCTTACAGATACATTTGTATTTGGGTTTTTTTTTTCATATTCTTAGTTTTTTATTTGTCGAACGCTTCGCTGCTTTGCACTTGAGATTCTTATCGCTGCCACCGTTGCTGCTGCTGCTGCTGCTGGCCCAAGTTGATTTTGATCTTTACAATGCATTATGCAAACACTGAGAGAGTGATAGAAGTAACAAAGACACATACAGACAGAGAGAGAGAGAGAGAGATAGAGAGAGCAAATTTAGAAATCTCTCTGGTTCGCTCGTTGCAGTTTCGATTCCACAGTGTGGCAATTTGTTGTGGTCTTGTTTGATGATTGCTTTTCAAGAACATTATTTTCCCTGGCTTTTGCTACACTGCACAAACAAATATTTCAAATGTTAATAATGTTAAATATTAATTTGTAATAATATTTACAAAATTTACATAGTCAATTATTTATTACAGTATTTATATACAGATTACAAATAAATTAATAAAAAAAAACTACAATAATTTGTATTTTAAAATAGGATATAAATTATTTATATTTTTATCTATAATGCTCAAATACTAATAAGAATTTAATCGTATACGGAAATTAAATTAAATAATAAACTCTTATAAATAATTATATGTATAGATTTGAATTCAATTATTTCCATATTCATATGTTATTTTTATGTAAATATTGTTACAGCTTTTTCTCAGTGTAAGGTTGAGAGAAAACGCCCACAAATGCGCTGAGATTTGGTCGCATAAATCGTAAATGAAGCGACGATAGAACCAACTACATCTAAATTCCCATTCCCATTCACATACACATACACATCTACACACAATCCGGCGGAGTCTGAAGTGCATAGTGCTTATGTCTCATTAGAGATACTTTAGTAGCCGAGTCGAAGTCGTAGTCGTAGTCGTAGTCGAAGTCTGAGTCTGAGTTTGAGTCCGAATCCAACTTGTGGCCTGACCTCGCTTTGACTTGGCTTTATAAAAGACGCAGATTAGTAATGCCTTCAAGAGTCCACAAAACTGATATCTCTCTTGTGTAAGTATCTCAGTCTGTGTGTGTGTTTGTGTGTGTGTGTGAAATGTGTGTGTAAGTAGCATCACAAAGTGTCAGCTTTGAGGCAGATTTAAGAAAGCAGCTGAGAGCTGAGAGGAAAAGCAAGAAGCAAAAAAAAAAAAAAAAAAAAAGAAAATGAAAAAAGCAGCGTTAAATTAGTGGCAATTGTGCGCGACATGAAGTAGCCGCTAGCAGCGACTGTGGAGAGTGCTTACACACACACACACACACATGGGTATATACGTATATATATGTATAGTTGTATATGTGTACTTGTAACTATTTATTTAGTAGCTGTACATGTGTCTCCGCAGCTGTAAGTGTGGCCAAGTAGCCCCAATGCGATGTCAGCGATGTAAGCTGGCAAAAATTGTGTAACTGTAACGCCAAGTGGCCAAGACACCGGCATTGTAAATGGCCAACGATTTGTGAGTGGGGCCAAAAGGAACTTTGCTGCACTGAGAGGTGACATTTGTGCTTAGCCATCACATAAGTAGTTGAACGACATTAGACGGCCATTTCGTTGCTTTTCTTCTCTTTTCTTTTCTTTCACTTTCTCTCTCTCTAATTTAAGTAACATAGCTAGAGAAAATCTAAGGAAAAACAAAGCTAAAGTACAGATAACAAGTAACAAGTAAGTAAGAAATTTATATGTTTAATTAGCACCTTACCATTTATTTGCTTCACTTTTAATTAGAACTCTTCTGTTAGTTTGGCTGATTTAGTTATTTAGTTGTGCTTAATACTAAAAATATAGTTTTCAAAATCTGTTCACGATAATTTTCTGATAATTATAATATAGTATTTCTAGATGGTATTATTTAAGCTTTAAATCGATCCTATAGACATAATTCAAAACTAGCCTTTTTTTTTGCATCAAAAGTGAAACAGCATGAAAAACATTCCAGCCAACCTCACTCCATCACCCCTATATAATCTGCTCTGTGAATCTGTTATCATTATTCCAGCTACACGCTTGCCATATGTGTTAAATTCTAGAGCATTAAACAAGACAAACGTGGGCAAACAAATACATATATGGCTTAAAAGCTGCCCTTTTATTTTATTACTTTTGTGAAATCTTGGTGGGAATAATACCAAATTAGAGCTATATACATTTTTCCGGGATTTGTACTTTAGCTACGAATAGTTTTTGATAAGTTTAGTTAGCATGTAAGATGGTCTTATCTCAACGGAGGCAACCTCAACAGATACACAATGCAAATATTGTATCAAAATTCTAGCGCCTAGCGCCTAACAAGACTAAAAACCAAGCAGATTACATAGTCGGAATATGCAGAGCTAATGGACAGCCGACGAGATATTCAAATGTGTGTGTATTTTTAGACCCTGTACTGACCAAGTACAAAGGTTCTAGTATTGAGTATGTTGAACAGAAATTAACAAATTAGAGAAAGCGTATTTATTTTTAAACATCAGCAATAAACAAGTGAATTTAGTCACGTATAAACACCTGGCATTTAGAGTCCAAGAGAGCTAGACATACCAAACTTAACTCGTAGTTTCTGCAACATTTAGAGTTTTTCTGAATATAATAATTGCATAAAGTGGGAATATTTATTTTTGGTCAGCATCAACAGACAAGTTTATAATAATAATTTTATAAATGGCATCATCAGACAATTGATTTTAGTCATGTATAACCACCTAGCATTTAGAGTTCAAGAGAGCTAGACATACCAAACTTATCAAGTAGTTTTGCCACAACTAGAGTTTTTTTTGCACATAATAATATTTATATAAAGAATGATGTATTATTAAGTCTGATCAAATACAGGGTCTCTTACTGTCGTGTTCTCTCGACTGTAGCCTTTTCTACTTGCTTTTTTCTGTATTTTTGCATGCCTCCCTCATGCTCAGTTTGCTTTTGTATCCGTTGCTCATCTGCTGACCCAAAAAGCCAAAGCAGACAAATTAAACAAACGGTGGACGGACGGACATTAAACGAGTCAGCGAGTCAGCCAGCGCCGCCTTGAAGTGCTCCAATCCCTTGCACCCTCAACTACCCCCTCATCTTTAGTTATCCCTATAGTCAACTTCTATTTCTGTGGCCAGCCACTGTCGTCATCATCATCATTATTATCATCATCATCATCAACGTCGCCGCCTTCGTTGTCTGCATAAATTTCTGTAAAATCTTGAGCAGCAAATGGCAGCCAGTTGCCAGTTGGCAAGTTGCGTCTGATTGCTCACTGGGCTGCCTGTTGCCCCAATGCATGCAATCTGTTGTTTGTGCCACACAATTCTCGCCATCGCCGCGCCACCAGAATCTTTGATGGCAAAAAAAAGCGCAAAAATAAGAAAAATAAGAAAAAAGCAGGCCAACTAATAAACTTGATGCACTCTCATAATGAATACACAATTGAATGTGGTTATTGCAACCTAAAAGCGACCTGCGATCATCGTGCCACGCACAATGAGCAAAGTTGCATCATGTGCTGTGCTGCACATTCATATATTTATGATGCTTATGTTTATGATACTTGTGATATTTACAAAGAAATTTATATGTTTCACAAATCAAAGTGAATTCTACTAAGTACCTTATGTAAACTAAATAAAGTGTTGTAAGAACATTAAAATTTTCAGATAAGTCTAATTTTGATATGGGTTTATAGTAGAAGCCAAACAATGATAAAATTGACATTCTGCAAGGAAATTGGTTAAGTAGTTGGACTAACGAAATTTTGATGCAGGATCAAATTACACACCGAACATAAATAAAATTGATATTCTGCTGAGAAATCGATTAGTTTTAAACAAAGTTATGCGAGTTAAAAGATTTTTGAAAAAGTGTAAATATTTTGAAAGGTGTACAATTGGACAGTATTTGAAAAAATTTAAATATTTTCAATGAATATGACTTTGGTGCAAAATCAAATTTAAAGCCTAACAATGAATAAATTGATATGCCACAAGGAAATTGGTAAAGATTTGATAAAACTATGACAGTTTTAAATTTATAAATTGCAGATCATTCAAAATACTTGAATATCGCTTCCGCAACAAATTAAAGATATCCTACGGAAATATAAGTCGAGTAATTAGCTGTTGTTTTAGTTTCTCTAGTTCTGTATGACTGATTACGCCATCCGAGTAAGTTTTATTTTGTATTAAATAAGCCACACGTTTGGAGCTTAAAAACACAACTACAAACTTATTTTGTTGGTGATTTCGAGTGCAGCAATTAAACGTACCTGACCCAGCCCCGCCTACCTCAGTGCCGCCCCTTTGGTCCGCCCCTTCTGTCGATTGTAACCCCATAAAATGTCTAGTTCAGTTTCCCATAGTATTGTTATTTGTTGGCTTGTTGAAGGCAACGTTGTCAGCAACAGCGACGTCGCCGTCCGGCAATTAGTCTGCGCGCATGCGTCGCTGGCTTCATTGTCAACGTCGTCGTCGTCGTCGCCGTCGCCGTTGCGTTCCCATATTCAAAGTATCGGGCGTAGTAAAAAGTTAATTAAATTCAATTAAAATGCGTTGCGGGTCTTCGACAAAATGTTATTCGCATTTCAAGGTTAATTTGACAGACGCTTTGACGCTCCGAAGAAGTGACGACTGGCTCCAAATTTCCGAAAGATAGCGACGAATGTTGAGTTAAGTTCATTTGTTCCGCAACATTGATGATTTATCTATGCGCGTCTTTAAGTCACAAGGTGAAGTACAAATTGAAGACCATTTTATGTACATACTCACAAGCGACATGCTGAATGCTAATGCCACACAATGTGGCAGCTAGAATTTCGATAAAACACAAGTAAATTCTCAATTAAGTTTAAGTTTTCCTCGACCATAAATATGAAATTAATTTTTAGACCAAAAATAATATAAAGCAGAAAACTGGGTCCAATGTCATAAAAATTATGTTGCCAGCCACAAAATGTCCAGACAGCTGCCACCGCATCATGCCTCATGCCTCGAGCCTCGTGCCTCATGCGGCATCCTTCGTGGACCGCACGCGGCGGCAGCTGCGACTGCCTGCCACTTAATGAGTGAATGAACGAATGAATAAATGGCCAGCATGTTGCACGTTCATTTCGAGGTGTGGCACGAAGCCACTAACAAAGCATTTAATGCTTTTATTTGCGGGTGGCAGGCCTGAAAGTGGCAACATCGGCTAAAGTGTTGCCTGCCTCACCGCCCCTCACCGCCCACTTTTTTTAGTAGACCCACAACACGACAGCCTATGTGCAACATGTTGTTTCTATTGCTGATGCTGTTGTTGTTGTGCTTTTATGTTGTTTTCGTTTGGTTTAGAGTGGAAGTGCTTTCAATTGTAATTAATTTAATTAAAATTTATACGATTAAATGCTTTTGAATAAACTGTTTTTGGCACTTGTAATTAAGCACTCGATTAAAGCATAAAATAAACTATTGAGAGCTATTGTCTAAAATTAAATTTATTTTAGATATTTTTTGGAGCTTGAAAAATATCTGAATGCTAAAATATATTTTTTAATATATGTTTGTAAATATTTCATAATTTGCGACTATTAAATAAAACTTGATTGAATCATATCCAAGTGACTAATTTTTTTATTCATCTTTATTGTATTAAAATATGATTTATCCATCCTAATTTCACAATCTAAAACCACTTGGGCAAAAAGTCAGCCAATAGAAACCAAATCGAATCGAATTTATAAAAGCTCTTATGAGTTATGACTTGCCACAGGAAGTCGTTCCACTTCTAAAAATAAAGAGTTGAAAATAAAACTCTATTTCCTTATTGCGGTCACTTTATCACATGGGAAAAGACAAGCAGGATAATCGCAGTGCAGTGTATAAATAGAATTTTCCGGCAAATCAGATTGCAACTATTTGTCTAATTGCTTCCTGAATCGCTTTATAATCCTCCGGACAATTAGCCTAATCTTGCTATCAATAACTCGACTGAATTCTTCGATTTCTCACTCACGTTTTACTCGATTTTCTCTCATTTTCCTCCTGCTCCATTTCTCCCAATGAACTGACAATCAGTTTGATTTATGATGCACCCAAAAACTAAACCCGAAGTCAATATTTTTGTGTCCATTGCAGTGCTTATTCAATTCCAATGTGTTTGCAGAGTCCCAGTCGGAGACAGAGACCAGAGTGCACTATCAAATAGAGGACAGACGAGATGGGAGGTGGGAGGTGGGTGGTGGGAGGTGGTCTTTTGACCTTTGTGGGCAATCCAAACAGTTCGAATCGGATAACGGCAGCCATGTGAAAGACAAACCAAACCAAATCGAAATGAGTTAAGTTATGGTTATTGACATTTAATGCACACATTGACTTGAAATTCGGTTCGTTGACAGATGAGTGTTGTGCCCCAATGTGACAGGAGTGCAGAAACTCAGCCAAGCATTAAATATGAGCACTGACACCCAACACTCCATCCAACTGTGAGTAAGAGTATTTATTCGTTGTTCTATCTGCAGTCACCACTCGTATTCATTTACTCAAATGATCATTTGTAAACTTTTCTTTGTCGTATAGTATCCCTCTAATTGTTGTCACTGAAATTGAAGTCTGTCTCAAAGCATTTTTCTTGCACACGACTCGAATTTTACTATCATATCACTGCCAAAAAGAGACGCTTCTAATTTCGCGTTGATAGCCCAAACAAACAAATGACAATGGCAGCCAAAGTCTGCTCTTTTTCATTTGCAGTTCTTCTTTCAAGAAATAATCACTTTGATGACACATTCTTGGGCACTTGCTTAAAGTATGATTTTGTGAAGTTGCATGAAATTTTTAAACCCATATAAAATTAAATTTATAAACATATCACAGACTTTTTAGTCTATTTAATATATCATAAAAAGTGTTAATCTTATTTTTGCAATAAACTCACTTTTAAGACTATAAGGATTTGGCACTTTATATCTATTCTATCTTATTCTTAATCAAACAAACTTAAATAAATAAAATATTTATTTTATAAATTTTTAAAGGCTTAAGTCGAAATTAATAAAATATTCCAATATTCTTGGATGCTGCTGCATGTAGTCTAACAGTAACTTACTTGAGCATCTCGTGTTTTCGCCGTTAACCCTAATGTATAGGGAAAAGGGTTAAAACTCTTGTTCAAAACTATGCAACGGATGTACAATATTGAACACCCTGGGGCAAACGGTGCAATAAAAACGAAACCATCAACGAAAATGAAATACCACAGGTGACTGACGCATGCCACACACACACACACACACACACAGGTAAAGACACCCACACACAAACACACACTTATAGAGTTTTTTATATTATTATATTTTTTTGCAGTCAGAATTTACATATTTTTCGCCTTGCGACCCGAAAAGTGGCCGAAAGATAAAAATGAACAACAAAAAGCAAACAGAACTTTTTACGTTTCTTTTTAACTTTATTTTATATTTTCATTTTTTTTACTTTACTTTGGGATGCACCTTTTTTGGGCGTTCGCTGAAATTGAAAACGGCGTTGATTATAATGTCAATACTCATAAAAAAAAACGAACTCGCGACACACACACACACACTGAGATATTGACCGAAAATATGAGTATTTGGATATCTGACTTATAGAGCTGGGTCTCCCTCCTTTTCACTCACTCTCTCTCTCTCTCTCTCTGTCTATCTCTTTCTTGGACTCTTGGGTGCGGTCAAAACTTGGCTTATTTTGTTTTGCCTTCTTGCTGTTAAATTGTTTTTTCTTTTCATTGTTTTTATCATGTTGTTGGTGTTCTTTTTTTTGGGTTGTTGAGATACAGATACAAATGCAAGGCAAATGTATGTTTCATGTTATTCATTGGCACTTTCATGGACATTACTAATGTTTTAGCTGCTTTGCTTGTTATTGCCGAAATGCCCTCAAAATTGGGTATAGTAATAATGTCATCTATGTCAAAATTTAGAAGAAAGTAAAGAATCTAAGCTGTACATAATACATATAATAAAGTTGTTTTTTAATTTAAACTAAAACATTTTATTGCTGTTTTAAATAGTTAATTTTTTTTGCAACTGAAATATATATATTTTTGCTATTCTAAATGTCAGTGCAACACTTGTAAAATATATATTTAAGCTTTTGTGCATTGATAATTGTGATTGAAAAGTTTGAAAAGTTCAAATATTCTTTAAATTTTATATTCGACATTTTTCGTTTAAAATTATAAGGAAATTATTTTTTAAGAGAATTAAATAGTTATTAATAGTTAGTTCTTAACAAGCAAAGCTGATCTTTTTGAACGTTATTAGTTTTTTTTTAAATATTTTGCTTTATAGAACTTTAACATAATTAAAATTTTATGTTTAGTTAAGGTATTACGAGTACTTTTTGTACAATTGTACTTTATTCTACTCTAAATTATATAATTTTTTTATTATTGTTTATTGGATGAAGTGTTGATTTACAAAGTTTGCATACACGGAGAAAATAAATCCATGATTTCGGCATAATTTCAATACAATACAATTCAAGTACGATTTTTAAATTTCTTTTCGGCAAATATTTTAATTATCTATACGAATTTTGTGAGTGAAATTACTTTTATGACTATTTTAATTAAATTTGTAACTAATTTTTTGTTCTAAGTTTCCAAAATATGATCTTAATTTTGGTAAGAGTATCTGGTCTTCTTGGTTTGTAGCGGAAATCGGTTGGCTGTGTGTAGTACTACCTGTTGTTATTGTGATTGTGACCGTGTTGTCCTGCGGCTGTCTGTCGCCGTTTCTGTGTTTCCCTCTCTTTCTGTGTGTCTCCGTGTCGCTGTCTGTCTGTCTGTCAGTCTGTCAGTCTGTTTACCTGCTTTGTGTGCTGTGGCAAGAACCAAAGTCAAAAACTTAATGCGCTTTGGCATGCTTTTAGGCAATAATTCATGGATTAACGCCATTTGGTTTAAGCTGATTTCTTGGCCGCTTTTAGCGCATTTGAAGGGGGCATTTTGTGTGTGTGTGTGTTGCTATGGCTGGACCTCACCTTTTAAGGGTGCTCGTGAAGGAGCATCCTCTTTTTTTGTTTGTTGACATTCTTTGGACGTGACTAATCAACCAGGGAGTATGCGGATCTCATTCCATCTCCATTTCCATGTCCATGTTCTCTAATGATCTTCAGCTCAGTTGCGATTTGTATGCCGATTTGTTGACCACAACAAATTGCATACCGAGGCGCCCATAAATAACATTTGTGAGCACAGTTTGCAAGGCGTCTGGTGTCCTTGGTACCTGCTCGAAGTTCTGAAGCTCTGAAGTCCTCCCGGCAGCACGTGCTAAGTGCCAAGCTATGTGCAGTTCCTCAACGCTCATTAATCAATATGACAAGTGACCCAGGGGCTGGAGAGGGATGTGAAGAGGGAGCGAGACATCTGATTTATGCATTAGAACTTAATTTCTCATTTTACAATTTCAACATTTGCCCCCGAAAAATGTGTTAGTCGACTTTTATCCCCTTTGCGCTTGAACAATTCATAACTTTGGAGCGCGGGTGAGAATGGAGAAATTCACAGACAGTTTTCTAGGGGAAACCCAATCAGCTCGGCATAAAATACAACTACTTTTCTCTCTCCCCTCTCCACTCTCCACTCTTTCTCTCTCTCTCTTTCATTTTGCGCTCGCTTTGTTTTTGTCATGGCATGCAAAATCTTTGAGTGGGTGAGAGAAGAGGGGAGTGGGAGCGCTTACTATTTGTGGGTGACTGACGGCTCCCAAGTGGCATTGGCAACAACGTCGTCGTCGTCGTTGTTCCTATTGTTGTTGCTGTTGTTGTTGCTGTTGGCAGCTTTCGCAGCGCGAATTTTCCCCGTCCATTGTTTCTCGTCCTTGCTGTCGTCATTTTGTATTTAGCTAAAAGTTTATTCGCATTCAGCACATTTAATAAGCGCTTATTGTACTTAAGTTTGCATTGTTGCCTGTCACAGGCTTCGTCATTGTTGTTGCTGTTGTTCTTGTTGCTGATGCTGTGACTTTAATGAGTAAAGTTGCCAACGGCCATTTTGCTGCTGTCCAAAATTATTAGTAAAGTGCAACAAATTACAAGTGTCAGCAAGGATTATCAATGACCATTTTAGCTAATTAAATGTGGCATTAAAATCGATGATCAACTTAACCAAACAAGTAGTTGAAAACATTGCTAACATATGGCATATAGCAAATGGACCATTGCAACAACAGCGCACTGTTAATGCATAACAGACAACCAAATAAGCAGACACACTCTCACATTCGCACTCTTCACACTCGCTGTATGTGAGGCTTGGCTTCGCTTGGGCGCTTAGCCGCCGTTGTTTGGCTCGTGCTCTCCGCACACTGTTAGCAGTTAGTTAGTCACTGCTTAAGTAATCGTGGCGCTCTTCGCCCGCGCACGAAGCTGTCGGTCGCTCACGAATCGTATTACAGTTGATGGCGTCGTCAAACTTCGGCTTCGGCTGTTGCTGCTGCTGTTGCTTCTGCTGCTGCTGCTGCTGGTCGGCTGGTTCGGCTGGCCAGTGCTTCAGTTCTTCAGTAGCCAACAACGCAGCACGCGGATGCTACGCTTTGTGTTGTTGTTATTTTGTTTCTTTCTTGTGGCCTGCGTTTACAAAAGCACAAGCAAGCAGAGCGCTCTCTTTGCTTTTGACTCTTAAACTTTGAATTGTACTCTCTGGCGCTCTCGTCTCGGACAAGCAATAACGACGACCACGACGACGACGACGTCGACGATAACTGCGACTGCTGTTGTTGCTTCTGCTGTTATTGTGTGTTCTTGAGTTGGCGTTGTCGTTGGCTGCTGTTTTTGTTGTTGTGGTGGTCTCGGTCTCGGTCTCTGTTTTCTGTTTCTGTTTCGGTTTCGGTTTCGTTTGTCTGCTGCTGGTTTGATTTTCGCTCTGCAGCTGCGTTCGTGCGCTTTTTGAAAATAGTTACAAGATGTTCATCGAAGTGAGTAGAACGCCGGAGCGGTAAATTGGACAAACACCAAAAATACAAATATAAAGCAGACGCCGTTTTGAACTGTAACTTTAACATCAACTGTAACTGAAACTTAAATTCAATTTTCAACTGCAACTGAAAAAATAGAAAAGTGTGAACGTTTATAAAACGAAACAACACAAAGTAATTGAGCAGAAAAGCCACATGTGTGTTTAAAAATCGGATATGCCAAGTGCAAGTTTTAACAACACAAAATACGATCCACTTACGATCCAGTGGCGCGAGTTTCTCAAGATCCGACCATCAATCAGCTTCTAAGTCCATGTCCAAGAAAAGTGCAATCCATGCGGAGCTGCTGTTGTTATTTTTAAATCGCTGACCGCAGAAAATTTAACGCTATAAATAAAACGGACCAAAACAAAATACAAGAGCAACAACAACAACAACAACTACAACATACAAAATAAAAATAAAAATAATAATAACGAAACACGCGTCGAGTTTTTCTTATTGGGCGCTATATAAAAATACCCGCAAATGCAAAGGGTAAAAACTCGAAAGTGACAAACAACAACAACTGCAACCACATCAGCAGCGACAACAACAACAACATCATATATCGGAAACTAAAAAAAAAAAGTGCGTGCAGCGGCATTTTCCACATGTGAGTGAAAATTTTCGTTTCATTGGCTGACGCTAAAAATAAAGCAGCAAACATTTTTGCTAGAATTTTTACACACACTTTCAACCAAAAATAACAATAATAATTTTTCAAAAACAGAAAAAAAATACACAAATAACATAACAAAAATTATTATTGATAAATGTGTCAAAGTGAAGTGGAAATTGCAAAAAATACCTAAAAATACCCAAAACGATTCACGATAAACATTAACACATTTAAATGTCACATGCATTTACATGACTGTTAAAACATAAACAAAAGAATTATTATTAAATTCGCTATTTGCATTATTCGGCTCTATTTTTGGGTTCTTTGGTGAATTTCCTTACGCGCAAGTTTTTCGCCATTTTGCATCTCTTGGATACACACACACACGTACACACATAGATACATACATATGTTTTTGCATTCGGGTGTTAAGTTCTTAAATTCTCACACATAGAAAAAACTGTGTTTTCATACGCTGCCATTTTTGGAATAATTTTTGGATACGTTTGCCGTAGTTGCCCTTGGGAGTAACTTGTTAAAAGGTTCGTAATTTACAACTTGAGTGCGTTGTTATTTTCTCTACTTCTTTGAGTGTTTGCAGAAGTACTTAATAGCACTATTTACCAAATTAAGTATACGTTATTACGCATACGCAGAGGTGGCAAATATAGAGAAGATAAAGAAAATAAATTATGACAAAAAGATATATATAAAAGTTAAGCTTTTCAATTTGTCTCAAAGGTTTCCACTTATTTTTCAGCATTGACACTCAGTTTTAAAAACCATTTAAATTTTTTTTTGACGTACTTTCATCTAAAAGCTTAAAAATATTATAGAACAAATTATTATCTATTTAAATAATTTGCTCTTAATAATACAATTAAATTAATTAATAGATTTTAAATTCTGTTTAAATGCAAATGGAACTGCGGTAAATTCTTTGATTTATTAAAAAGCCAATTAGAGTATTTAAAGTGAATTTGCTTTTAAATTTCCACAGTATTTAGGACGTGGCTGTAATACGAATACAAAAACTCTAGTTGGAAATTGCCATTCCAAACAAGAGAATAGGATATACAAAAAGAAAGCCAATGAAAGAGTAAGAGGGGAAAAACACACCTGTGTCTGTAACAAAGAAAGCTACAAAATACATTTATATATGTGTATTAAGTCGTACACTCGTATACATAAAATGCTGCTTAGCAAAAGTGCTTTGACATATCTCATTACAAGCCCAAGGATCATCGTAATCATCATTATTATCATCATCATCAGTCAGGGAACCAAAACAAGACTTTTGTCTTCGCTGCAGCAGCACAAAGAAAACAAGACAAGTAATGAAAAGAATTGTTCAAAAAAGAAATAATAAGAATAAAAATAATAAGAAAAAAAGAACTTTTCTCATTATCAACGCAAGTGTTTTAAACTTTATGTAAAAAGGGGCAGAGGAGACAAACTGGGGGAATGACAATGTATTGTAGAACTGGGCTGTCAGTGGACAGTCAGTCCGTCCGTCCGTCCATCAGTCAGTCAGTCAGGGCTATGGATATGGCCAGCTGGTCAGTCATTCGGTCGTTCTTCAGACTTCAGTCAAGCGTCACAAAATATTGTTGTTTCTGGCCATAAAAAGCGCTGACAATTTTTACATCTGTCATAAATTTGCGACACTCGTAAATCTATTTTCTGCATTTTATTTGTTTATTTAAAATTCTTGAGCAAAAATTAAAGACAACAAAAATGACAACAAAGCAAAAACAAAAATTAAAATCGAAGAAGGAACGTCATTGCAAAGTGGGCGCCTGATTGATGTGACAATTCCTTAATTAATTTCGGAAGAGATCTCATTTAATTATCCGATCTGCAGCTGCAGGGAATCTCTCCGTCAGACAGTTCCCGATGCGGGTAATACATCAAAGTAAATTATGGCAGAAATTGAGTTTATTCACATTCGACTCATTACCAGTTCGAATACCTTTTCGATTTTCACTCGATTACACTCACTTTTCCCACGCTTTCTTATCAAATCAGCTAACACAATTCGTTGTTCTGCTCTGTGGTTTTTTTTTTTTTTTTTGGCAATCATTTAGAATCCCCTTCAAACAGGTTGCTGATAAGCGAGGCAAACAATGCATTGTGAGTTCAGTGACATGGCTTTATCATCGATGTTGAAATATTTGGCCCAACATTCCACATTCAGTTGTGGCTGCTGCCACTGCCTCTGCCTCGACATTGATAAGAAAAGATCTGAAATGCCTTGCCAAAGAACTGCTTGTCCTCTATTCTAAATCAGGTTAAATCAACAAATAAACAAGATACTTTTATCATGGGCAAACACTCTTTTTTATTAAATATCTTTCGATCTTCACATTTCGCTTCAACTTGAAGAGAACTTAACAATTTCTTTTGCATTATGCTTTGCCTTAGACTTTTAACAGCATGATAACATTATGTGCAATGTTATTGTAAATGTAAAACTAACAGCAGTCACTGCTATATTTAAGATATTTTATTAAATATGAATTTAGTGCAACTAACTTAATTTTTATCTTAACAGATTGATTGCTAAGAGCTCTAACAAACTATGCTTAACTCTGTTGTCACAATATTTTCATCGTTATCATATAACTTGATTATAAAATTTAGTTAAGTTTAAATCTAAATAAAACTATGACATGATAAAGGGTGGACTCCTAAACGTTATCTTTACCAACTGCTAAACAGGTTATTTGCAAATTCTAGACACTATTTTCACGCAGCTTAAATATTATATTAAATATGAGATTAAAGTAGGACAGGAAAAATTTCCGTGTGCTAAGATATATATTAGCAGACTGTTAATGGGTTTACTAATGTTAAATATTTAATATGAAAAGTTCTAGAACATGGTCTTAACAGTCTGTTAACTAGCTTTAGCTACAAATATTGGCACTGCTAACAAATTTACACATTTTTACCCAATTCCGTAGCGCACATGTAAAGATATCTTAGCAATCTGCAATATTACAAGCCTTTCAATGTGTGTATCTTTTATCTTTTGCTTATTAGCATAGCGAAATATAATTATCTGAAATATGCAGATATATAGTATTGCATTTTGTTTGCTGTTTGGTGGTTGCTTCTTGCTTCTTGCGTGCCACCCACCCAATTAAGATGCCTCATATTTTCTTTTCTTTTCGATTTTTGGGTAGACTGCAGTAAATAAGCAAACACAAAAATTGTGCGCCATATTTTGCAGCCAACGCACATAAATAAGCGTTAGTCCAAAGCCAACTTGGCCGAGGTTGAGGAGATGGCTACAACAACGTGCGATTGTTGTGATTGTTGTTGTTGTTGCTGTTGCTGATGTTGGGAAGCAGCCACCAAAAAGTAGCTGGCAATTGGCCAAAAAGGCATGGCCAAATGTGCCGCCTGTTGTTGTTGTTGCCTTAGCCGTTGCCGTTGCCATCTTTGAATTTGTTTTCATTCTTGGCTACTGTTGAGGCCAATTTTGCAGCCTCTGTACTTCTGTACTTGAAGCTGGCATCCTCGAGCAGCAGCGCACTAATAAATAATTTTAATTGTATTCATTTTCAGTTCAGCCAGTGCTCCACTTTATTTGCAGGCAAATAGCGGCCAAGAATATGTAATAAATATATTTTGCACGAGATTGTGTGTGTGTGTTCGTATATCAAAGATACCACAACAATTTCAACAAAATTTTCATTGTTTTTGCTCGGAATTGAAAAACGTGTTCAACGATCAATTCGGTTTCATACCTCAGACTTGGCCTGGCCCACTTTGAGCCAATTTCTTGACTACTTGACTGCCTGCCTTTTGGCCTGGCTGCTTATCGTGGCTCAGATGCCTTCAGTCTTTGCCAGTTTCAGTTACATATGGTGTTCAGTTATGGTCATGTTTACACTGCCTTGGCTTGTACAAACTTTGCCACTGATAAGCAACGACCACCGTCAGTCATTCAGTCAGTTTGTCCGTCAGTCATTCAGTGCGCCTGTGTCTCGTCTCTTTGTCCCCAAACAGTTTTGAGTCATCGAACACGTCTTGGATGCCGCCGACGCGACGTTGCTTTATGCTTTCATAGTGAGAATGAGAGATATGAACGGTGTTGGTGACCAATTGTGACCATATTGCGCATACGCTCCGTTAAACGTCGTCTTCAATTTTTGTTTTTGCTTTTGCTATTGCTTTTTTTGCCGTCTTGGTCACGTCTTCGGTTGTGCACTTTGTGCCAGTGTTTGCCTCATTTGCCGTTGCAGTCATCCGACAGAATGACATTCAGCACACTGCAGTGCGACGTGCAAATCGGGGACAAAAAGCCCACAAAAAAAAAACAAAAGAATTCATTTAACTCTCGAATTTCAAATGTTTACAGTTTGTATTACAAGCGATTCTATCGCTTGAATTTGTTCTTTGTTTACCTGCGAGTTTACAATTACAATAAACAAAACTGGATTATTGAACTCGAAATAATCATTCAAAAGAATACTACAAAATTCAATATTATGCACTTTTATAGCAAGTAAAATGAGGGTGATTCCTAAGAGTTTTATAATTCAAGTCTCTCTCAAACTGTTCTTAAATATTAATTATAAACAGAGTGTCTATATATCTTAAGCATTTAAAAGCAATTGGTTAATTATTCTTGAGAAATACCTTTGAATGACTAATCTATAACAAGAATTCTTTAACAAAGAAAAAAGCATTGTAGGGGTTGAAATTATACATATTATGGATTCCAAATGATTAATTCGGTGACTTATTCAAAGTTATTCAAAATTGCGAAATAAGCTGCAGTTTCGTATATGGAATATACTTTAATACTTATGCATTTAGTATATTCGGGCTTGAATAGTCATCTCTTAATTGTCATGAAAGCTCAATTCAAAGCATGACTTTTTTAGTACTGTCAACTTGAGCTAAAAATTTCATTAATTTTAAATATAGAGCTAAATTTATTAATTAATAAAAAACTCTTTTTATTTTTAAAATTAATATAATTATTTGTTTATAAGGGTTATTAATAATTCTTATTTTATTTGTTGCCTCATAAAAAAAAAGACATGCAAATAGATTTCGCACCACAGTGCAGTGTGCGGCGACAAACGACTTAAGTATTGAAGGCGCTTTTCTGTCTCCTTTCCCCTTCTCGCCCCCCTCTTTGTGGGCAGCGGCGCCGGCAGCGACGCCAGCAGAGACATCGACGTTGTCGTCATTTATTGTTGCTTGTTATTGCGGCTGTTGTTGTTGCTGTTGTTGTTGCAGTGAGCTCAATGCGCTCGATATCTGCTGCCAATACATGCACACACCGACACACAGACATATGCAGATGGACACACCCACACACACACACACACACAATGTTTATAGGTGCGTTGTATTTATGCGCCTCAATTCTGGGCCAAGGTAGTTTTTATCTTTCTACTCTTTTTACTGTTGTTGTTGTTGTTGTTCTTGTCTGGCAGCTTTTTGCTTGCTTATTTGTTGTTGTTTTTGGTTTTTTTGTCTTGTTGTAATTGCAATCCTTGAAAATTGCATGCACACACACACACACACAGATACAGAGATACGCACACTCACGCAATGATAAATACAAATAAAACACTCGGAACAATTTTGACCGTCATTTACGTTGTCACGTCTTCAGCGGCTGTAACCACTGCACCACCACCGTTCGCACCCCTTCCTGTATTTACCCCTCCCCTCCACCTCTTCTTCCTTTCACATAATTTCTCTGCTCTCAGCTTGTTTTCATTTTATATTTGTATTTTTTCACTTTATTCGCATTTATGTATTTATTTAATTTTCGTTTTATTTGTTATTGCTGCTTTTATCTGCTGCACATTTTTTTTTCTCTATAAGTCACATTTTTTCTTTTTTAATTTTTTTTACGGTTTTCTCTCTTATTTAAATGCCTCTATTATGCACATAAAACTTATATATATATTTATATCATATATTTATCTTAAAGTTAATTAAAACCAGAAAAACTGTGTAAGAAATTTTACATCTGCAAAATTTCTGCCAGGATAAAAGAAAACTCTACAAGAAAATTTTGTGATAAAAACCATTGGTCTCAAATGAATTTTAAGCCAAGTTTCAATATATTTTTATCATTCGTTTTTTATGTATTTCATTTAAGAGAACTTTCATCTTAAATTTAAAGTTGATCTCTATATAAATTTTTCAGCACAATTGAGTCTTGGTTTTTATTATAATAAAATGAATGAATATTAAATTACACTGCTGCTACTGACAATGAAAGCAAATGTATCTTAAAGTTTGATTTCTAATTGAATATGTGCAAATTGAAATTTGTTCATTTAAATTTCTTCCGTCTCGTTTTATTTGATGATGCCCTGCTGCGAATTTCCATTACAACAATTGCCACTTGCAACAATTGGTTGCCAAGTCAAATGAATACAATTGCCATGTTGCCCCTCCTTCTTCCAAACCCTCCACCCCCCCATTTCCTCAGTAAGGGCTTTCTTTTGTCGCCTTCCAGGCCATTCCATTCATGGACACACAATGCCAGCCGACTGTCAATGCCATTGATTTGAGTGTGCGACTTATGTTTGCCAGCTGAACGCCTTTTAGTTTGAATCCCATCTCTTATCCCCCTCACTCTCACTCTCTCTCTGTCTCTCTTTGACTTTGCTGCATGCCTTCTAAGTCCTTAGAGTCTCCTTCTAGGCATCTCATCCTCAGCGTTTCCATTTAGCTTGTGCAATCAATGACTTTGCCTCGACTGGCAGCTTTTCGACTCTGCCACAAAGTTGCCTTTGTCTCTGCCACTCACACACACACACACTCACACACACACACACATAGATACTGTCTGCATCCTGCAACGTTATCAAACGAAAAGTGCAAAAGTAGCGCAAGAAAAATTCACACTACACAAGTTTTGTTGCCAGTTTGTTTTGCTTAAATTTATATTTGTTACATATGTGCAACACTCCACTGCCCCTTCATCCCCAACCTGCCTCAGCTGTGGGCGTGGCAAAGTCTCACTTACAAAATACGTGTTAAGCTTGTCGTGCTTTCTTCTTGGCATTTTCGGCTTCCCTCTTGGCTTTTAAGAATCTTCCTTGGATTTTTGCAGGAATTTCTGTGGCATGCAACTTGCTGTCTATCCATCACCTATCACAGTTATCCTGCAGCTATAAACATTCACTGTCCATTCACTTGGTTATGCAACAGAAATGTGAATGCGAATGAATCTTTTATGCCCATATACACATCATCTAATTCTATCTAACTGCCTTCCTTGATGTCTGTCTGTCTCTCTCTATTTTTATCTCGTTCTCTCTTTCGCTCTGTCTATGTGTCCTATAACTTTGTCCTGTTTGGTAGTCAGCTTGTAGATCTGCCAGCTCCCTTAAGGCCTTGTTTAGATTTATTGCTTTTGCGTTCTATTCTCAGTGCTCTTTTCACTTGATAATTGATGAATGTTGTGAGACCTGCTGCAAACACACACACACACACACACACTTATTTGGGATTTGTTTATCGCTTTTTCCCTCAATCTCAATTTCTCACTAAATGTTGCACTTTTTTGCTTTTATTTGTTTGCTTGAAATTAACTATTTACAATTTAAAATATTATCCATTAAAATTATTTGCCAGACTTTAGTGTTTTACACTTTCACAAAACTGGACAAATGAACTTTATTTATTCAACCAATTTTCTATTATTTTTTTAATATTTTTTATAAATTTTTTTAAGGCAAATTTCAAAACTCATCGCTTTTTTCCAGTTGCAAAAAAATTTGATAAATGAAAGTCTGCACAGTTAAAAATAAACAAAGACATTTCAATCAATGATTCAATTAAGTCGAGTGCAGTTTAGACACGCACACATACTCACACACAGACACACTGTCAGCCTAGAGTCAGGCCACAGGCTATTAGCCCAGATCAATTGCGAGCGGGCTTAAACTGTCATCAAAGTCATTTTGCAGGTGTAAAGGCGTGAATAAGAAAGCACTGCACACGCACAAGAAATGGGACTCTGAAAGTAATGTAACAGGGCAGATGGGCGGGGGGGAAAGAGGGAGGAGTACTGTGAGTACTGAGAGCACCATAAAAAGCACGACAAGGATACGTGCCAAATTGCTAGCAAAGTAGGCAACTTAAACTCAAATCCTATCGCAAATGAACGGCTTCAAAACAACTGAAAGAAAAAAAAGAGAAACAAATAAAAAACTGTTGCCTTGTGAAGTGCACGACTAAAAGATACCCATGATGTATGTATATAGCTATCAGAATATGTTTAGAGCGTCCAAATAATTTTTGGAATCCATATTCAACGTTAATTTTATTCTCAACTTCAAGTAAAACGAAACTTTTTTAATAATCGTTCCTTAAAGATTAAAATAAGTTAAAAATGAAATTGGTTTTTAATATTGTAATAAATTTCATACCCTCTCGAATCCAAGCTTACAGGGTATACAGACTCAACAATTGAGAGACGATGCCTGGCGACACTTTAATGATGGCGGCAAGCAAAAACCCAAAAGGCAAAAGCAACCAAACAAGTCCCAAACTCATCCGCCAGCTGTTTATTGTTTATGCGTGTCTGTGCATGTCTCTTCTTGCTCCAATGCATGTGTCTGTGTGTGTGTGGGTGTGTTGGTGTGTGTGTGTTGGTGTGTGAATGATTGTCGGCGCCTGCTGATGACAAGTGTTGCGTGTTTTGAATGTAGGACTATAGATGGCACTTATACTTACTTAACACATACATACATGCATACATACATGTTCCTACAATCACACTCTTATATTTATGCTCATATTGTACAATGGTTGTTTCGAGCACGCCCTTCTAATGACAACACAAGGGAATTTCTCAAAGCTGTAGCTTGATTATAATATGATACTCGTAATTCTTTGGCTGCTATTTGTCACTGCAAAGTGTCTCTTCAACAGGCAAATACTTGTATTTTAAGCACATTCATATCTACATATATATGCACATATGGTTGAGAGTCACTTCAAAGAGCAACAGCTAAACAGAAATCATTTGGCAGTCCTTATTTCCATTCGCTCTGAATGTTTGGCTCAAAGCTGTGAAAATAGTGCTGCCAACAATTTATTTAATATTTCTTTATTAATAATTAATATTTTTTTAATATTTTTGAACAGTCTTCAAATATTATAATCGATAGACAAACAATTACATTTTATATCGTACACTTAAATTTATTATTAAACATTTGTTGACTTTTTTTTTATTTTCTCAATATCTACTGACTGTATTTACTTTCTTAATAAACTTTAATCAACTCAATGCTAATTTTCCTTAACGATAGTAAGATAATACTATCGATAACAATTGCCAGCTCATTTTTTCGCATCTCTAGCTGCATTCTTAACCTTTCACTGATTATCCTGTCTGGCACTTTTAGCTTTCCGCTGCCTTTGCACTTATTTAAAACAATTTTATCGCAATTTCTACAAAGAGTCAACGTTATTTTCATTGTGTTAAATGCAGTTCATAGTTTCTGCATTGCTGAACTCCTTGCTTAACTTTCACCAGCAGAATATTCTACTTTCTTGGTCTCTCTTTACCTTCTGTCGCTATTTATAACTTGCTATTTCCGCAATTTTTGTCTCGTCTGGCATTCGGAAACTTTGCCTCAGATTGTTTGTTTTTATTTTTTACAGATTTACAAGGGGATGGCAAACGTTCTACATACGCTGTCGATCTCATCAATCATCTGTGTTAAGAATATGCCACGCCCCTTTACAAAACAAAGTGTCTAACAACAAATATTGGAGGGAAAGTGAAAAAGTGGCAGGTTAAGGTTATGGCAGCCATATGTTCACTGTACGCCTAAAAGGCTGCAGCAATTTCGTTGATTAGTCCGGTGTCTGCGGGAATTTGCCTGAGCTTCGCCTTTCACAGCGCCCTTTGACCTCCTTCTCTCCCTCTTGCTTTTCTCACTCTCTCTCTCACACTCTGTTCGCATAAAAACTAAACGGTACACACACACACATAATTGATACACCCACACATTCTCACAACACCAACGAACATCGTTTACACAGTTTTTCCTTGTTGGGGAAGCACTCCGGTTTTTTTTTTCCTATTCTTGTTTGCGTTGTGCGAAAAAAGATGCCAGAAGAATAACTTTTTACAATGTTTTTAGAATGAAACGCTTGGAAGCCCGTCGGCATTTTTAGTTAGAAATAACCTGAATTGAATAGAGCTAACTGAAAAACTATTTTTATCAACAAACTTGAACTTCCATTTTAAAACTTTGTCAAATACTTAATGCCGAGACATTTTTTAAGAAGTACGAGAAAACTTGAAATTGCTATGAAAACAGAAAAATCAAAATGAGTTTCAAAAATGTAAAAGAAAATTTATGGAAATTTTGCGTATATTAGCCAATATTTATTTATTTTATTCATTTATTTATTTATTGTCAGGCTAAAAGCAGCCAACACACCAAATATAAATAAGTTTTATCGCATGTTAGTTAATTCTAATTCATCATTAATTTAATATTTTTGCGTTTATTTAATTTCTCATGCATCAATTAGATGCAATGTCAATAAGCAAATAGAATTGAATAGATCTAACTGGGAATTTGGGAATAATTATCAATATTAGATTCGACACACCGACATTATAATCGGATTTGTCATTTTAATTATTTGATTGCATCATTAAAAATGTATATTAATAATAATTTTCCATTACATTTTCACACATTTTCCATGAAAGCGTTACCAGATTTACTTACATATATTCAAGTTTTAATTAATTTTATAGAAATTACTTTCCCTATTTTCGCACGAAATCGCGTAATCATCTTTGCTCGAATCTTTATTTTTTTCACTCTTACTTTGGCCAAAAGCAGCTTTAAGGCCATTCGAATGACTCATGAATATATATACGCACACACACATGAGGGATGCTTTTGCTGGCAACATCCTGACAGTCCTATATCCTCGTGGCCACCTTTTGGCACAGGTGTACACTGATATATGGGCACGGGGCAAAGTCGTTTTAGGCTTAGGTCCTCTGATATATGTGTATGTGGCCACGTGGCATGTTTCAACCTGGATACCATTCTCATTTTCCGCCCCTCTCTCACCACGGTTTTATCTCGTATTTTGGCAGAGCGCACATTTGAGTTTCTAATCAAGGTTATTTTATGTTCGCCAAGCGCGCGTTTAATGCCAAAATTACATTTTTAGTTATCGTTGTGGTCGTTGAATGCTGATTCTTTTTTTTTTTGGCAACACAACGTATACGTGATAAATTCAAGTCAACTCGACTAATGTAAATACACATGTACAATGTACATGCATATATTCAGTAAGTTTATACATACACGATTTCAGACACATTTAACCATTTTGTGCCCTTTTGCTAATTAGGCCACAGTGCGGGGAGTTTTGCATCCTGCGGCGACGCAACAACAAAAGCCAATTGTTTGCCAAGACAGAACCATTATCGTTAACCGAAAGGGACAGGGACATGGGAGACAGAGACAGAGATAGAGATAGAGATTCTCTATTGCGAGTCGAGACAGCTGAGACTAAACAAAAGGCAGGCACTTGAGGCCGCATTTGTTGCCTTGACTTGTTGGCTGCTCTAGCTGTTCCATCTGGTTTTAGCCAAATTCCCCTCAAGTTCCGTTTTGCGGCTATTGTCAATTGCTGTAGTTGTTGTTGTTGTGCGCATATGCAGCTTTTGGGCTGATGGCTTTGTTATGGTCATCATTATTATTATTATTGTTATTATGCTGGGCTTATTGTCTTGTCTCATGCAAATTACTTGCGACGGCCAATTAGTTTTTTGGCCAGCAGAAAACAGAGCACAATTTACTTCACCAGACGCTGAATAGTATGCTATGAAAAGCACTTAAATACTAGAGTCTTTTTACATGTACATGTAATGTGTATAAGTATTTGTAAGTATCTGTGTCTATGTAGACAGATAGACAACTCAATGTGCCATCAGATCTGTCCATTCATACAACCATTCATCAATCAATCAATGTGTTGAATGCGCTGCTGGGTTTTGGGTCAAAGGAGTTCGAGATTCCATCGAGGTTGTAAACAGCCGCTGCCAGTAACTGACTCTGATAGTGCATCAGGGTTGTGTGTGTGTGTGTATGAGTGTGTGTCAACTGTTAAGTGCTTAATGCAGCAATAAGCGAGAGCATATGATAGAGAGACAGAGAGAAAAAGAGAGAGAGAGAGCGAGGGGAAACAGGAGAACACATAAACTACCGTGTGCATCTGTGGCATTGGCATTAAGTGCTTGTCAATTTGTTTTGATTTGACACTCGAGTGATAATCGAAATGATGTTCATATCTGCAAATAATGTTGGCGCATTAAATACCCTGTAAATACTAATACAGATTGCCTACGAATAGTTAAACTAGTATAAACATAATATTTCTTTAGATTATCATGCAAATAGTATATTGCATTAGTTGATATTCAAATCGAATTTCCTATAACATTTAATCTAAAATAAAACAAGCGTCTCAATAAAATGTACGTCCGTGTAATAAAAATCAATAATAATTCATTTGAATTGTGCCTTAGTCTTTATTGAAATACAAAATATATATTTATAGCTTTCCATTTCACAAAAAACAAAATTTCATTTACACACTTTTAACTTTTTAATTATACTATGATATTCAAAATATAAGTACATGCAAATTTTTATTAATCTATTTTCTTCTTTCTATCTTTTTAGCTGACATGTTCAAGGCCAATGAATGCCGCAGTTTATCTATTGGTAAGTTGAGCTCATCAAACATTATGAATAAGCAAACAAAAACTCATTAAAAGTAAATGTTCCCAGACAATTTAAACTTTGTGCGGCAGCCAAAAGACGCGACGGCTTTTCGCACTCATTCCCTGAAATAAAAACGAAAGCTTACAAAATTGTTATTGTTGAAACTGACAGACAGCTCAACTCTTAAATAGCTAATCAAAAATACATATTGACACCACAATGTTTTTGGTGGTACTCTGGAGTTTCCTCTTCCTCAACTCAAATAACAATTTTGCAAGTGAGAAAAATAAATAAAAATACATACATATGTAAAACAAGAGATGGGTTCATCTTTTGAGTGTGTGTGTAAAGTTGATAAAGTTAAATAGACACGGAAATGCTTAAATTAATCATACGCCATGTTTGCGGCATTCAGAAGTACTTATGTACATATATGTATATAAGGGAAAACATGGAAATTTCATTAAATTTCAAGTTGTGTGCTGGGCCTGAAGGGCTTGAAATGTTGTTCGAGTTGTCGTTGTTGCTGTTGTTTGATTTGTTGTTGTTGATATCGCCCCTAAACTGTCATTAGTTGAAATCACATGTCATTGACAGTGAAAAGTGACCCCAAACTCAGACAAGAGCTTTACATATAAATATAAATACCTATAGATATATGTATGTGTGTGTGTGTGTGTGTAAGCTTATGCTTTGTTCCGAGTGTGAACTATGGTAGCATTTGTTGTTGTTGGTGTTCGTTGTTCGCTTAAATGTTTGCCCACGTGTCAGCCACTGTCACTGGCAGCATCTCTTCTTCTCGTTCGCCTACGCCTCCAGCTCATGCCACGCCCATGACGCCCACATGACGCTCACATATGTTGAGTCCTGTTTTATGACAGTTCATTGATATTCATTTGCCTCTCTCTGTGAGTGTGTGTGTGTGTGTGTGTGTTTGTGTGTGTTTGTTGATTTACCCATTCTATTCTTTGGCCTCAGTTGACTGGCGCTTAAATTGTCTCCCTTTGAATGGTTTGCCCCACAACAACAACGTCAACAACAACAGCAACGACAACAACAATGGTGATGATTCAACCAGGAAATTCAATTAAAAACGCAAATGGCGGACAGCATTCGTTGTGTGTGTGCCACAAATCGGCTTACGTGTCCTGTGTATGTGTCTCTGTGTGTGTCCAGCTGCAAAGTCAATCAAACTGAAGTTTGATTTCCTGTGCAACGCGTTTTCCCAACTCTTATTGCATACTTTATTCCACTCTATGCCCTGCCACATGCCATACACAATCAATATGGCTTTCAGATTCGTTATAGATTCATGTCCGTCCAACTTTGTTTTTTTCTTTGCTTTCTTTTTGCTTTACTTTACTTTTTGCATGAATATGAATGCACTTCTTCGAGTCCTTTTTCTCTCCATGTGCTCATTCTTCACGGCAAGTTCTTTTGCCTTCTTCTGTTTGCCTTTTTATCTGTTTTCCTTGGACTTCTATTTTTTTTACGCATTTTATGGCAGAAAAAAGAAAGTCGGGCAAATAACATTTTATATCCGCTTGTGGTCTCTTGATGGCATATCCTATTCAAAAACTCAACTCAACTCGCCCAACTTAACTCGTTTCCGCACATTTCCAAGTTGGCTTTAAAGCTCAAGTGTCGGTGGGGATAAAAACTTCTGCGAACTTTGAACTAAAGCGCACAGAAAATCTCATCAATTTTTCAATGCACACCTGAGAGATGGCTGCGGCTAAAACAACAACAACAAGTAGCAACAAAATTAGCCAAGTTTTGTTGGCCAAATATCAAGCGAAGCGTAAATTTCAACCTCCTACAATTGATATATATCTCTCTTTGTCTTTTCTCTTCCTCTCTATCTCTCCTCTCTCTCTCTCTCTCTAAACCAACGTCTGACAGACATAGACACTTAATCCGCACGTTTACACCTCAAAGCACACACACAAAAGCGGATTCGTAGTCAGCAATAAATTCGTGTATCTACTTAATAATTAACTCGCCAAACTTTTGGGCACCACAACAAAAGTTACCATTGCCATTGGCCTACAGCAATGCGACCTCAAGAGCACGTTAAGTGGACAGGAAAGTTGTCGGGTAGCGTTTGCGGCTAGTTAAAATACTATCGATAACTTGTTGATTAGTTAAGGTTATCGATATTATAAAGTAATCTTTGCTTACTTATTGCGCTGAATTTAGAACTAGGAATCGTTATCGACAATAAATAAAAAAGGAATATTATCGATAATTATCGATACATTTTTTATAATATTTAATGTGGTCATATTTCACATTAATTGCTTATTTCATGTTTGCTCATTTCAACTTGATACTTTGTGTATCGTATTTATCGATATATCGTATCTGCTATAATCGATATACTATCATTTTGAAAATCATTCCTATCATCTCCGAAATAAGAATTTACGACATCGATAAGCAACATAGAAGATAAGAATCAGATTCAGTTGTAATCGATAAATTCAGAAATGTTTATTCACGCACAATTGAGCTGACACGGCGACTGCTATTTTCCGGGGCACTTTAAGGCCCTTTATGACACTGTGTCAACAGTTTCCAGACGGAGGCGATTCACTATAGCCAGAAAATATGGAAGGAAAGAGCAAGAAAAACATAATAAGATGTGCAGGGAAAGGGAAAAGAAAATGGTAAGGCAAGACGATTACAAGCAAATTTCGACGTTACTCGAACTTTAATTGCACTTGAACTCGCAGCTCGAAGTTGGAGACCCTCTCGACCCCACCGAGGGAACCTTGCAATTCTTCCTCCCTTCTCTCCATGGCTCTGCGAGCGGTTCAAGTTAATTTACTTGGCGTCGGCTTGACGATGTTCCAGTTGCTCATTAATTACAGCTTAGTCGACGATGCGACGGCCCCTAATGATTTACCTGCAAATGCTGATGTTGTTACCTGTTCACGTTGTTCTCCTTGTTGCCGCTGTTGTTGCTGATAATGGTGCAAGTTTTGCGTTTTATTATTACTTGATTTTTTTTACCTTTCAACGGATTCGAGTTGATTCACTTTGCCTTTGTTGGTCTTGTTATCCTTGCCTTTTTATAAATGCCTTGAAATCAAATACAAGCTACAACTTTTCGCCTTTCCACTTCTTTACTCTTCTTCTTTTATTAACATTTCTTCTTATTTTTTCTTTTTTTTTTTTTTGCTTGATTATTTTAAGCGCACGCTATCTGTCCATTGAATTTTCTTTTATTTTTTGTGCCTTTCTTTTTATTTTCTTGTTTTTGGGCATTGCGCCTTGGCTCGCCCACTCTTTGCGCATTTAATTAGGCAAATAGCAGCAGCTGAGCTCAGTATTTTCATCGTTTCCTCAGTTATTTTCTTCGCTGTTGTTTTATATTATTATGTAAAGCACTTGCTGCCCTTTTGATGCTTATTCTTTGCGGTCTCGCACTTGTTGCCCATTTTGTGGCATACTTTTGTGGCAACTTCTGCTGTCTTTTTGCCAAATTAAGCTCGCAAAGGGGGCAAAGTAGATTCAGGGTAACAAAATGGTTGAAAAAACGAGATAGAAATGGTTTAATATTAGAGAATAACCAAATTTTCAAAATTTTTGCATTTTTGCTATTAATATCGATATCGATATGAAATAAAAAATCACACACAACAAACTCGATTAACAGTTAAAATTTATTTCAAATTGGTCTGTCCTTTTATCTATAACGATTATTGAGAAACATTCAGTTTAACCATCTTGAAAGCCACTTGGTTGACTTGTCATACTTGCTAGATTATTAGTCCGGATGCCTTGACAAGTTCCATATCTCTACGACGCACACCGTTCACAGCCTTGTAGTCTAGTTTATTTCACCCTAAAGTGCGCCTCATGGCGGAGAATTGTCCTCCCTTTTCTGAAGCTATTCAGAGACAACGTTGCACATTGATTTCTTTCATTCTGTTGGCTGCTACCTTCGGCAACTTGTCGACTGTCGACTGCACTCAGTGCCAATTTGCAACTAAATTGCAAAGCTGACATTTGTGCAACCAGCAATGGCAACAAATAAACAGAGTCACATTGCCAGCAACAATTTAATACCAAATATGCTACTGCGCGACGTGACAACTGGGAATTGAGAATTGAGAGGCGAATCCTTGCTGAGGACTCCACAAAACGATTTCCAACTTAACCAAATAGCATGCCCCGTTGCACAGTCAACCAACCGCATGCGGTCCTGACCCAAGTTGAAACCTTTCCCCTGGCAGACTGGCAGGCCGACAGACAGACAGACAGACAGAGAGTGCGTCAAGGAGACAGGCAGCACCCGCAACCTAATTGAATTTTAATAAAATTTTAAAGCAATTAACTTGCGAGTGGCGCTCGTCTTGTCTTGTCTGCCCGACTAAAGAGTTTGCATTAATTTGCAGTAATTAATAATGCATTAAGGCAGAAAGAGACGGATAGAACACAAGCCAGACAGAGATAGGCATAGAGTGAGAGGAGCCAAAATGTCAAGATTGCAACCGAGACGGCGTGCAACAAGGTCGCCATGCACGGCCAAAGACAACTTAATTAACCTCGACCTTCTCCCGGCCGACCAGGCCAATACAAGCTGACGTCAGCGCGGCATTGCCTCCGTCTCCGTTTTAGCCAAACAAGCCACGTTCAATGCCGCGTGTCTCCAGACCAGGCCAGACCCGGCCAGTTGACCATCGCTGTTGCCACATTAAGACATCAATAATAAAATAGTTAATAATGCGTGTGCGTGCAATGTAAATATGAGCATAAGCTAGTGGACGGTGCTACAGTCGAGCATGCTCGACTGTCGGAGACCCCGTACTTACTATGGAAAAGCAAACACTGCTTAAAATAAAATAATATAAATGTATTGGTTTAGATATCTTAAACAACAAATAAGTTTTTTTTACTAAGACTTGATGTTCGACTGATCGTTCCTATGGCAGCTATATGATATTGTGGTCTGATCCAAAATCTAAAACAAATTCGATCTGCTTGCAATATAAAAGAACCTACATACAAAGCTTGGAGTCTATAGCTCTTTTAGTCATGGACATGGCTATATCGACTCGTCTGTTGAGACTGATCAAGAATATATATACTTTATGGGGTCTGCCACGCCTCCTTCTGCCTGTTACACACATTTTTTTTGTGACAAAGTTAATAGACCCCTGTACTTTTTCTAAGTACGGGGTCTAAAAACGACGACGACGACGACTGCGTTGCGCTAATTGCCAATTCACCAAAGCGACCAAGTCCAAGTCCAATTGCCAGTGCGAGCGAGATGGCAAGAACGCAATAACTTCAAATCGTCAACATAAATTGTAAATTTTTTTTGCGCATGCGCAACCAGACGACAACAACAAAGATCTGTTGTTCTCCCGCGCTCTTTTGCGCTTTTACTCTCTCAGTGGTCGTGTCCAGCTGAGCGAAGCCGGCAGCCAAAAACCCGTTTGGCAGCCTCTCTTAAAATGTTGCACAAGTGACAACTCTGCAGTGACGACGACGACGACGACGACAACGACGACGGCAGCTGCTGCTGCTGCTGCTGCAGTTTCAAGAACCGGGTCAAGGTTATCGCTGCAGCGACGCCGATCACAGCCAGCGGCAAAGTCAACGTCAGCGCCGCTGCTTTCGCCTTGTTCGCTTTACATTGAAAGTCAAGTTCGTGCACATGTTTGATTGGCATTGGGCACATAATGGCAATTGAGCGACGGAGACGGGGGGATTTTGGGGTGGACAGTGGACGCTGGATGAAATGTTGTTTGATATGCAACATGTTTGATGTAAAAATGCAAGCATACAACATGTTTGATGACTTGCACTGCACATTTGATAAAGCTTCAATGAGAAATGAATTTCCGTTGCATTATTTATAATACAGAACTCATACACAAGTAGACTTAAATTAAAAAATTTTAATTATGCTCCAATAATTATTTATTTATTGTCAAGTTTGAATTATTTATCCAATTAAACCATTGAATATATTTAGTTTGCATTAATATTTGTCCTTTACGCTTAGCCCTCTAATGTGATTATTTATAAAATATAAATAAATAGTGTCAATTCATCGCCTAATTCCATTTGCAAATCTTGCCTGCAGTTCTTGCCACATTTCAATTAAGAGGTTTACCAAATCCACAATTATACAGGTATTCAACACTTTGGCAAAAGTCTTGAACCAACATTCAAAATAATGAAGTTGCCGCACACTTTCAACTTTTGCCAAGTGCACTTTACTCCACAGGACTTTACAAACTTTACTTACTCTGCAATTTCACTCTATCTGTCTCTCTCTCTCTCTCTCTCTGTCCCTGTTTGCCACATTTTCCATTTAAAATAAATGTATATAGTGTATATGTATATACAAAGTATTTGTTGCTGTCTGCACCCGGTACGCACATCAATTTTCATTTACTTATGAAAATTAATAGCATTTTCGTAGAAACGAGGGAAACGAGATAAAAAAGAAAGAGGTAGCGATAAGTGAGTTTGCGGCAAGGCTCTTAACCATTAATCAAGCGTTGAGCATTTGCCACAAAATGAAATTAAATGTCTGTCTTCTTGACTTGACTGCAAGCGATGGCCGACAGGCTGCGCCACTTGCACCATGCACTTGTCTCGAGAATAACATTAAACTAAATTATATGTATGTACATGCGAGTATGTATGTATATAAATAATGTTAAGCACACAATGTTGGTGGTCAAAACATTGCTGACAACTCTTCTATTAAATAATTTATTTATTTTATTTTTAAATGACTGCAAATTAAAATTTTTTATATTTAAATGTAACAAATTCAGAAACAAAAATAATATATAAGAAAAAGTATAAAAATTTAGATTAAGAATTGCCCAGTTTGTAAAACTAAAATGCAATTATAATAACATTTATAATTTATAATTCAGATTAACGATGTTAGCTTTATCAACGAAGCAACAAAGCAGCTGTCATTCAAAGCGCATTTCAAAGTCAGAAGAACACACCATGTGGTCATGTGCACAGCATACTCAATCTGTAAGCATGTGTGTGTGTGTGTGTGTGGTGTAGTGTGTGTACTACCCAACACACATATGAGCGTGTTGATTTAGATGCACAAACTTAGATTTGCTGCGACGACGACCCTGAAAATGCAATGACTGAAAGAGGCAGCGATAAATGAATGACTGACAAAGAGAGAGAACGAGAGAGACAGGGTGATGGAGGAAAGAGAGAGAGAGAGAGAAAAAGAGATGCATAGCTAGTTAGTGATAGTGAGAAAGACAAAGAAAATTGAGCTTGACAGCCTCGTTGCCTCAGTCTTTGCCTTCTGCCTCTTACATATTAACTCTTACCTCCACCTCCACCTCTGCCTGTCTTTGACAAACTCTGATTTTAATGCTAATGCTGATGTGGCCTGCAGCATATTAACAGCCAAGTGCAACCACATTTTCGATGCAATGCCAAACAACGACTCAAATGACTCAGTCACAATTGTAGAGGTGCCTCTCTGATAAGGCAACATTTTGCAAGAATAAATTATGACTCAAGTCCACCACAAAACTGCTGCAAGTTCTCGGTCTCTCTTTCCCACTCTCTCTCTCTGTCGCACGTACAGCTAGAATCAATTGTCAACACGCAATAGAAAACCAAAACGTTTGCGTCGATGATCTTGAACCAATTGCAATTTGCTAAGCGTTGCCAAGGCCACAGCAGCCAGCCGATTGTGATGCAAAAGATACATTAAATGTATAAATAATAAATAAACAGATACATACATATATAGCAGTTACAGCAGGGGCTCGCAAATTAGAACCAGATGGATTTTTTGCAAAGTCTTATTTCTTGTTTAATATAGATTCACTTTACTGTAATTCTTTTGTAAAGTGATCAACGAGAATTAAAAATCAAACTCAAAATTTATTTTAAAACAAATTCTCTTCTGTTTATTTTTAGGCATAGTTATAAAGTGAGTCGTCTGATTTTGAACAGCCGTGTCATGTCATTTGCAGTGACTGTAACAGTGACTGCATGCATAATGCGTATACGTAATGCACTTGAACTTGTCGTTGCTTTTGCGGCCGCTTTTGTGGCAATGCTGCGTATGCGCAATTTACGCATTGACTTTGCCTTATTTGCACATTGCGCATACGCAACGTTGTTGTTGACCTTAAAAATAAAAAAATAACAACAACAACACTGACCACCTAATTAGAAACTCTGAAGCTTCGGACAACTGGCGAGTTGTCAAGTGCATTCGGCTCCTCCAGTTGACTGTTTGATTATCAATTAGCTAACTGACTCTGTTGCCAACATGGCGTATGATGAGCGACCTTAACAGACACAGCCCCCACCCCCTTAGTATTCCTCTCATTCCACTCTCTCTACCTCGATTCGCCCTGCTTTGCTGTTGCGGCAATTGAAGCCAATGTCAAACAGACAATCATACAAAGTCAGTCGACATTTGCATCTGTCGCGCATTCAAACTAAAATGTTCTCATTCTCAATCTGTCTCCCTCTTTCATTTATGCTCTGTCGCTCTCATTGTGCATTTAATGTTTATCGTTGCGTGCTGTGCGATCATTAATATTATACGTATCTTGTATGTATACTCGTTTAATATAGTAGCAATTACAATTACTCTTTATTTGGTTGCTCAATGCACTCTGTTTGACCATCTGATGATGATCAAGTGTTTTGAAATATCATGAAAAATGAGAACATCTCAAGAAACAACAAAAATGTTTATGCCAAATCTTAATTTTCGAACTATCTTCAACCAAATCTGATGTTTGCTAGCACCGATTTTTAGACGAACCCAATGTCGACTATTTAGTGCGGGGCGATTCCCTAAAATGAACTACTCGAAGGAATTATTAATTATTCTTTATAAATAGAGGCATAGAGACACATCTTATTATGAAATGAGCCTCAGGGTTAACTTGATAACACTGAAAAACCCGCCAGTCTGGTATGGGAAAACTATTTTTTCGAAAACAAATTTCTCGGGAGTGATCTGATCCGTAAGCTTGGTTCTCGCTCCTAAGGCAGCTGTACAATGTAGTGAACCGATTTCAATCAAATTTCATCAGAATCGACTGATCGTTCCTATGAAAGCTACATGGTATAGTGTTAAGATCCAAATTTAAAAAACAAACTTAATCCGTGTCCAATTCCAAGGAACCTACATACCAGATTTGAAGTATCTAGCTCTTACAGTCTCTATCTCTATCTATCTCTCTATCTTGGTACTGAACAAGAATATATACTTTTTATGAGGTCTGCCACGCCTCCTTCTGCCTATTACTATCATACCTTTTTTGTTCATTCCTTTAAAATTTTCAAATTTAAGTCATAACAAAAAATCTTTTAGGCAACTGTTATCTGCGTCGGCTTTAAACACAATATGTTTGTTGGCTTAAAGCAGTTGCTGTTCGCACAGTTTGTGGCACGCCCACAGAACATTCCTTTTGGCCCAATTTCACAGCTGAGCCGTCGCAACCCCTTTCGACTTTATCAAAACTCAAACGAAATAGGAAGAAAACCAAAAATATGTGGAAGGAGGAGACCTTTGACTGTCGCATTGCTTTGACTACGTGACAGAGCAAACCACTCAAAGAACCTCAAAAGGATACACGTGCCACGGAGAAATATGTGTCACAAATAGAAATATATGTACATAGTATAATACGAAGCAAGCCAAGCATTTTTTATTTATGCATTTGAGACTCACTGATTTCGTAAACAGGTGGCTGCAACTCAAAGCCATAAATTGAGAGACGCCCAAGGCGTCTTGGCCAAAAATGGTTGCAGATTGGTTTTTTGCATACTAGTTGAAAAAAAAAAAACAACAGAAAAAAAGCAACAAAAAAAAGAAACGAAATATTTACGACGTTGAAGCGGCAATCGAAGCGTGCCATCGTGGAGCTCGTAAATAACAATAAAAACAACACTCGACTGGCAAAATATTTAATAAACAAAACTTGCGCTAATCATTAAATTATGATTAATGTGCCGACAACTTTGGCTGCCAGTCGAAGGCCCCCTGTTCCCATTCCCCCGCCCCATTGCCCGTGCTGCAACAACACCAAAAACGTGCAACACCCAGGCGAACGTGCCCCGTCGATAATCGCAGACAGTTGTCGTCACCACAAAGACAGTGTGAAGAATCCTTGATATATTCTCACACATACACACACATATACGTATATTATATTTTTATTTGTATTTTTATGTTCAGTTTAAGATATGCTTTGGCATGACCAAAAAACATGATGATTGATGTATGAGCATGGCGATAAAAAAGAAGGCAAAAAGAATTGAAAATTCATTAAATTGAAAGTTGTAGAAAGCAAGCACAGAATGGCAAATGATTTCAAAGGGTCTGAAAAACGATAAATACTAGTAGTAAAATAATAAACTTTATTTCTCTGCTTTCATTATTAAAAATAAAAAGAATTGAATATTCATTGCATTAAAAATGAAAGCAAGCAAGCACAGCATGCCAAATGATTTCAATGTGTCGGGGAAACGATCAATAGTAGTAAGCTATTTTCTATTTAAAAATTGTTTAATAAACATTAAATGTCGATTTTTTTAATAATAATTAATTCTTGCTCTTCTATTTAACTGTTCCTGTTTTCTTAGAGTTTGCTTAGAATATTCGAATTATTATTTTAAAAATTAAATAAATGATTCTATTGTTTATTTTGGTTACTTGAGCTGAACAAGCCCTTTCCACATGCAGCACAAATATCAGCACATATTCCACAGCTTATAGACATGCAGGGAAAGAAGTGGGAACTTTTAGAATAAGAGTTTTCACATCAAAACTAAGTTGAATATGAAATTGTTAGTATTTTCTTTATATTATAATTTTTAAATGTACTAAATCTAGCAAAATTTAAGTTTTAACGATTAATTCATTAATGCTTGTAACTAGCTTAATTTGTGGTTTAAAGCACTTGAGTTGCCACTTCACAGCAAATGAAATCGACTCTTAGCTCTTGCATAATTAAATTGGCCGCAATTGAGTTGGTTGGTTGTATGTTTTTTATCATTTTTTTACGTCAGTTTTTCTGGGCGAAGTCAATGTCGAGGCAGCTCTAGTCAAAAGTCAGCTTATTAAATATTAAATAAATCAGACGAGGCAGAGCAAGTCATAGAGACTGGGGACCGCTAAATCCTGTGTCGACAAAGCTCTCAGATCACGGCTCAAAAGCTTAGACGTGTGTGTACATATGCACATGTACATATATATACATGCATACGATATGTGGTGGCAACACCGATGATGCCACTGCTGTTGTGGTTGCCACCAGCAGCTGAATTCAATTTCTCTGCTGATGTTTCGCTTTATTCCATTTGCGACGCGCACAAAGCCAAAGTAAAGTTGGTAAATAAGTTAGCAGAAAGCGAGAGCAGAGAAAAGAGAGGCGAGATGAAAAAGAGATGGAGAGCACAGCAAGAGAAAGAGAAAAAATCAAGTACTAAAAGTATTATTATTGTTGGTTGCACCTGCAGGTGGTTTACTTTACTTTGTCACGGATATGTTTTCTTTAGACTTTTCATGTCAGCAGCGCAGCACGTTATAAGGTCCTTTCAAAGTATATGTATGTTTGTGTGTGTGTGTATGTGTGTGCGAACATGCCGGAAGTTAAATAGGAAATTTTATATGCTTTTATAACTGTGAACGTGCTCACAAGGACGCCGCCCACCATCTCAAAACTTCTAGTTATAGTTGCTGTATGTGTGTGTGTGTATGTGTTTAAATATGTGAGTGTATTTGGGACCTGGCAACAACTTGTTCATTCACTAGATGAAGTGCCGCTCATGGTTTTTGTGGCTCTGACTGCATCTTTGAAGTGCATTTATTATACTCAATAAAGCGAACCTTGCAAATTAATCAATGCTGTCTGCAAGACAGTTAAGGTACTTGGCCATCTTTAGCCACTAATAAAAGTCTTGGCCCAAAAGTATGCTACAATAAACAAAATATTAAGATGAATATACAGAAAAAGGAACAACTTTATTAATAATATCAATACATAAAAAGCATTTCAATGAACAAGAGAAAAAAAAACAAGAGAATAAGAATTTTTCACAACTTAAATTTAACATTATTTATGAAGCTAATGGAATCAAATTTATGCAAAATATTTTTAATTTAAAGTGTACATTTATCAATTATTTAAATAAACAGATTAGAATCATAAAAGTTGAATTGATTGTTATGAATATAAAATGCACTTTATTAAATTATATGGAAAGTTGATAAAGAATTTTCTAGTTATTTATTATTTTTAGTGAAATATGTAACAAGGAGTCTTCTTCTATTTTGATAAATTTTTACTAGGAATAAACTGACAATAATATATATATTTTTGCGTATTTCCACGTCTGCATAGTGCACCTACAAATTTTGATAATTCAGAAATCTTGCTGTTAACTAGCTTTGTATAATGTCCTGCAATAATGCTGAACGAACAAATTGAGTTTTCGTCTAGTTTTGTACTTGAATAATCCAATAGGAATCTGTATTCCCAGTTGGCAATAACGCAACCTGCCTTAACCAATTTTAGTGTGAATTTGAGCAGCTTCATTACGCTGCATCCTGTGGCCAAAGAACACTTATGCATACACTTACACACACAGACAGAGACACACACACACAGATACATGCATAGAGACATGTTTAGACATGCTTAGGGAATCGCCCAGGTCCTGTTAGCTGTGCATAGAAGGAGCTCAGCTTCATGTACACACTTGCTACCTCACATGTTGCACTCGAGAGCAACTTTGCTGTGGCCAAATCGAGCGGCTTTATTTACCAGACACAGGAGGGAAGAGGAAAGAGAAGGGGCGAGCAGAGGGAGGGGGAGGGGACTGTACAACATCAGCCCGACAGTTGCTCAAGTGAAGCAACAAGCAAACAAACAAGTTGAGCTTTGGCTGTGGTTGGCAGACCACACACTCACACACACACACACTCTCTCTCTCTTATACACGCACACAAATGTGCTTTAGCAGAGTGGAAAAAGTATAGCATAGTTTTCAGCGCCGTCAACTGTGGCCAAGTGTTTGATTAGAAAACTTTCATGTCGGGGCTACACATCAGAAGTTGCCACAAAGATTTGGCTTAAAACTTAGCCCGTGCTCATGGTCAACATTTGCACAGGATACGGATACAAACACTACAACGTGTCCTGATGCTGCTCACGTGCTGCCTAATTGCTATTAAAATCCAAGCAAGTTAAAAACGACAAGAATCAATTGCACAGCACCTAATTTTAAAGTCTACCTTTTTTTTTTAGATTTTTATTTATTTATTTTACCACGAGAAAAGGCATTTAAATAAAATATATCATATAACTAAGCAGACACCAGATAAATACCACTCACACACACACACATCCTAACACTTGAGATTTAAATATTTTCTGTACAAAAATTTTGCATCTTCTTTTGACAGTCGCAAAGTGTCAAGTGTTTATGTGTATGTGTGTGTATGGGAGCTCGTTGTGTGTTGGCCAGCTTCCTGGCCATGTCCTGGACCTTGTCCTTGCCCGCACGTTTAGCTCTTCGAGCTCAGAGACTAAAAACGTATAAAAATGCATGACCACAACACATTTTTCAAACGGCCATTCAACAAACCCTTCTATCAACCCCCTACCCCTCGCACACACACTCACACACTGGCAGACAGACGTTTATTTCACGGCTTTGCCTCTAAAGTGTTAAAATGTTGATTGTCCTTTTTTGCCTTTGCGTGTGTGTGTGTGTGTGTGTGTGTGTGTGTGTGTGTGCTAAGTGTTTGTGCTTTGCGACGCCTCAGACTCGGATATACGGGTATCTCCAACAACAACTCCCTTCTCCTTCTCCGACTCCTGCTCTTTCTCCTTTTGACCCTGTAAGTTAGTCTCGTGCGTGTTGCAAATAAATTTTTAAGTAGCATTTGTGTTGATTGCGTTGAAAGAGGACACGAATTCAACTTTATGCCCGTTGCTTGCCACACTTTTCAGCCATTCGGCATTGCGGTTTCTTTTTATTCCTTTTTTCTTTTTTTTTTTGTATGATGGGCATAGCTCTATGCTTCGCCTAGAAGCGTGTTAAGGGTGCTTGAATTCAACATTTATCAAGTGGATCTCTTTTTGCTGCTTGGTTAGCAAATTAAGTACGGTAAATGCCTGAAGAATGTCAAATTAAAATGTCCTTTCAAATGCAAAATATTGACAGATTTATTCTAATGAATTCGTAATGCGCTGCTCAAATCACTCAACTGAAAAATTCCAATAATGGAAATTTAACAGTTGGAATTTAAATTGGCCATAAATTCAAGTAATATGTATTCATAATAATCAACTCACAGTGCTCAATTATTTAGTTATTCAACTATTCGACAGATAACAGTGCTATGTAACAGCAGTCACAACAGATGCTTGTAACATACACTTTACAGTTTCTGCACATTTTTAAGAGAGTATGCAATTTAACATAACATGGTCCTGCAATTTACTAACAGCTGCTGCTGCTGTCAAAGAGGACAACTAACAGCGATGCGAAAGCAAACAGCGAAATCACCATGGCGGCCACTTCTTTTCGGCTGCTGCTCTCAGTTGTTGTTGGACCACAAGAGTGTTTCGTTGTGTGACGGCAGAAAGCAATTGGCAAAAATTATCATAGAAAGGAAAGAGCAAAAGAGAGTGCGCGTAGAAGAAAAAACGTCGGAAATAAGCTAGAACAGGCAAGCGCTAGACATTACCATACTCATTGTTATTGTTGTTGTTGTTCTTGCTTGAAACAAAGCAAGTGAATCTTGTGCATGTTAAAAGCGGCGACCGTCACCACGGGTGAGCTTATACATGTGTGCGAGTGAGTGAACTGCCGAAGGCATTGAATGTGTGTGTGTGTCTGTGTGTGTGTGAATGCAGACAATGCAAGAGCAGCGCATTAGCAGCACTGCCAGCGTTGCTGCTGTTGTTGTTGTTTTTGTTGTTTTTGTTGTTGTTGGGCTGACTGTTAATTTGAATGCGGGCGCAGATTTAGTTGTTGACGTTAACTGCATCTTGTGGCCGACTGCAAGAACAACTGCTGTTGCTACCAGCGGACATTTGTAGTAGTAGTTTCTGTTGTTGTTGTTGTTGTTGCTGCTGTTAGCGGTGGCTTGATGGCTTTTCATTATGAATTGCCCGTTAGCCATACCCGTGCATTTTTAACAGCTTTCGCGACAGCCAAACTATCCCAGCAGGCAACTTTCAACATATGCTGACGAATCCTTTTACCTACATATGTATGTGTGTGTTAATTAAGTGGGCGTGTATGTGTGTGTGTGTGTATAAGTGGGTTTTTTTTCTGTTGTGAGATTCTTGCTGCCAACATGGCGTATGAATAATGGCCACGACGACATTGGCGCTTCTTTATGAGCATAAGAGCATGAGCATAAACAGAGAAGATGTTGTTGTTATTCGTGATAGGGACAGCACAGCAGGTGAATGGAGTGAGAGATGTTGTCATTTTCTGGCCAACATATGCTAGCATATGCTAATATGGCCAACAGCATTGGGGCATTAAGCAAAACAAAGCTCTTGCAAATAATTACGTTGTCAAAATAATATCATTAATTGAAGTTGTCACAAAAAATAAAAAAATATTAAAAAAATGTAGACAAACTTGAAATGGTAGTGAACTTTTGCATGACCAGAACGGTATTGTCCATTAAAGTTTAATCAGAAACGGAAGTTAAGCGCACAACTTCCGCCCAACTTTTTCGACCAGGCAAATAAGCAGCTCTAAAAATAACAACAACCAGTTGGAGAAGGACAACGGCAACGACAAGGACAAACTGAAGCTCTTAAGCAAGAACGTGATGGCGATGCCATTAGAGAGGCAGGGCAAAAGTTTAAGCCAAATGCCAAAGTGTGCAAGCGCGGCGCAAAAATTTCAATTTCTAAACATGTTTTCAAATGAAATCAGGACGGCGGCAATGAGCGGGAAGAACACATTCAAAAAACCAAAAATCAAAGCAGGCAAAACATTTACAAAAATTGCAAAACAACAAAGAACAAAAAAAAACATTTCATTTTGTGTCTTTGGTGTCAGATGAAAAAGTCAGTGGAAACTCTATTTTCATTTAGTAGCCTAAAACAACAACTTACTTGCAACCTACACAGTAAATTTCTGTGTGTGTGAGTGTGTGTTTGTTTCTCACTATCTGAATGTCTACGTGACAAATCTTTATTTCATTTAAAAATTGCGAAAGAAACGTTCAACTTTTGCTGCGATTTATTTGAAAGTTATAGAAGTGCGCACTTTCGTTTCTTCCTTCTCTGCAATTTGAGCACAAAGTTTTCCCGAGTGTGTGGAGAAAATAAAAGAATAAAATTTAAGAAAGCTACTTTGCTGCAAAAGTTTTGGTTGTGTGGCAATTTGGCTTTGGAAATCTGACATAAGCATAAAATGAGTTTATTAATCAAATAGTACGAGGGTTATCAACTTTATAGAAATAGTAGCAAGCCAATTACAAGTTTCACTTACGATTCAATTGCACTGTCAAAATATTTAATGAGAAATTTCATTAAAAATTTCTCAATTTTCGATTCAATTCATTGTTTAATGGAATAAAATGGATAACACGTGGTTTAAATCAATTTTTGTACTGTTCAAAATACACAAATCATATAGAGTATTTTTTTAAATCGAATAAAATAAATGGCAGCAAAGTTTATATCCTATTATTACAATCGCTACATGTACATTTCATAGAAATCCATAAAACAAATTTTACACTTTCCTATGAAAATTAAACTGCCATTGTTAAGATATTACGAAACATAAAATATTTTTTTCTGATTAAAAAAGCGTTCGCCATTGAGCTCCATAAACCGTAAACAAAAAGCAGAAATTTTTTTTGTGAATTTATTTTTGAAACATAAGTTGCAAGTCATTGCAATTAGCAGCACATTCCATTTTGTGTATCTACTTACATAGATCGCTATTAAAATGTGAAAAGAAACTTTTTAAATTATTTGCAGAAAGTGCAACAGGCAAATTGATGATAAATAAACATTTTTGCAATGAAAAGGCAACCTCCAATTTGCCATTGCCACTCGTCAGTTAAAAAACATGAACAGCAATATTAAGTGCAGAGACAAATAGAGAGAAAAGGAGAGATAGAGTGAAGCGAGTGAAAGGCACAGAGTTCTCGTATTTACTTGGGAATTTTCTTGCTACTGTTGCAGTTACATTCTACAGTTGCCATTGCAGCTAATTTGTAGCTACACATTTTTAATTTCATGCCTGCAGGCAGGATGTGACTCCTCGCTCCCCTCCTTTTGCCATCAACAACCTCCTGCTTCCGCTCACTTTTAGCCAAAGTGACCAGCAACAAATTCGCCCCAAAAAGGAAATGAAACAGGACGCAATGCAGCAGTTTGTCTGTGTGTGTTGTGTTGTGGTACTTTTACTTTGTTTAAAGACTTTGTTTTTCAACAAAATATGAAATTTGCATAAATATTTTGAAATTTAATAAGCATAAAACTTGATTAAAATTTGTTGAATGCAAAAGTCGCAATAAGCTAATCCTTCCAGCCACGCGCATCAATCAAATGGGCGTTTTCTGTCCATGCCTCATTATCAGCCAGCAGGCAACAGTCAACACCAAAAAAAAACAAAAAAAAAGGGAAAAGGATGAACGGCAGACAAGAAAAAATTAAGTAACACGAAACAGGACACAGAAGAAAGTGCTAAGCCCACGGCAAGATTAATTAAGTCCGTGCAATGGGACAACAACAGCAGCGAAGAAACAGAAGCAGACAGACAGACAGACAAATAATGCCAACTTGAGTCCATGTGGCAGGATGTTGTTGTTGCCACGTCTTCTGCTGACGTCTCCTGTTGTGTCGCCAAGTGCGTGTTAATGTTTTCAGTCTCACACTTATTTTTCTTAGCATACTTTTAAGCGTCGCGTGAGAAATTAAAATTTCAAAGCGCCACAAAAACTGTGGCGGCTGCTGCGTTTATGTGGGTGTGTGTGTGTGTTGCAAGTATTTACTTGTACAAAACAACAAGAAAAACAAACATAAACAAAAGCAAATAAGCAGGAAGTGTCGACGACGTTGCCTACTCGTAATAAGCATATTTTAAATGGGTCTAAGGCGCGACAACAACAATGCTAAAGGATATGTTGCTCCCCCCCTCTTTTGGCCCTCTTTCCTTCTCTGCTTGTATACCTTTCTCCTTCTGCTTTTGTTTTTCGCATAGAAGTGCTAAACAGTGACTGTGAGCGCGATAATATGTACTTTGAGAAAAAATTGTTCTTTGTGAGGCATCGCAATGCGTCGTTAAAATAATATACGAAATTCAATGAACAGAGCAATGAGCTAGTTGAGTGCAAAAGAAATTAATGAGACATTCATTATACATTTTAATTATAAGAAAAGTGTTCAAAAAAAGGGTGAAGAACTTCACCTAATAAATGCATAAACAATGAGAGGTGTAATGAATACGTATATGAAAATAAATGAAATTTATATTAACTAAACTCTTTATCACACACATTTTATACATTTAATAATATATGCTTGGAGAGTTTAAATGAAAAATTTCTATAAAAATCAAATAAATATAAAGTTTTTAATTAACAATATGGGCAAATTTATGAAAAAAATAAGATAATTAATAAGTAATACAATAAAATTTCGTATAGTATGCAATTGAAGGAAATTCATTTCCATTCTAAGCTGTTCTTTTGATTAGGTAATTCAAGTAATTGTGTTACCAACACTGAAGCGTGTGAGTTAATGAGCTCATCCTGTCGTTGATAAGCACATAGAGAATGGGTCTTTTAAGGGTACTTGACAGAGCTTGTTGCTCGACAATGTCAAGCCAACAACATTGTTGTCTCGTCTAATGTTTCCTCATAAATGAGTATGAGTTTTTGTAAGATATATCAAAAGTTGTCCTTACTGCTTCCTGTTTCTGCTTGAAGCCAGGCAACATAATTGCGGCTTTGTCGAGCGCTTAAGATTGCGTTGGGGGAATCCGCATTAGTCGCCCATTTGATTTAATTTTTGCGTGCGTTGTGAGTACGAAAACCGCTTAAAAGACAGCAGTATTTGTGGAATAGCAAATAAGAGAAATAAATAGAAGAAGAACAGAGTTAAAGGATTCAACGCAATTCATATGCGAGCGAGTTGTTCACAATTTTCTGCTACTTTTACATCTTATTTTACAGACAGGGATTTTTCCGCCCTTTATTCCAATGTGGTTCACTCGAGCAAAATGGCCCACATTGACCTTTAAAAATTTTGTTGAGCATATTATGCCCACTTCCTTTATGCTCGGCTTTGCCTTTCCGCTTATATTTATGTGTGAGCATCGGCACTCGGATCCTTTCCGGCGGCGCCCAAGCAACTCCAATTAGCCCTAAAATGGATTTGTGTAACACATTTGGGACAGCAACAACGACAACAACAACCATGACAACGACAACTACAATACATACACCCTGGAGATTTGTGGCAAGAACTCTACTTCGACTCTACTTGCGACTTTTAAATTTACATTGCCTTTCCCAATTTATTTTTCCGCTAGCATCGAGTTTCCCTTTTTTGGCCGGAATCATTGTCAACTATGTCGCGCTGTCTCGCGGACAGGGGACATTAAAAACGACACAAACATTTCATTTTAATATCCTTTTTGGGTATTTTGCGCGAATCTGACACATAACAGAAGTAACAACAACCTCATTCAATCCCCTCAATCTCCTTTCTCTTTCACTCTGATCATTCGTTGTGTCGCAACATTAAGAGTTGAAATATTTATGAGCTTGCCACACACAACATTCTCCCATACAATCTCTCTCACACTCGGCGTAAAACACACGCGTATCCCTAATGAGTCTGCAGTGTGACGAAATCTGCATTTAAGGCAGCTTTAATGCGACATTTTTATGCGCTCTCAGAGAGCAAAATACACACACACACACACAAATCTCACATTATATATACGTCATATGTTTTGCATGTAAAAAAATTATTTGAAAAGATTTTTTATGAAAATCGCAGCAAAGTGCAAAATGCATAGGAACTTCATTAAAAATGCTGTTCTTTTAATACCATAATTTTTAAATACGTTTCATAAAAGTGCTTGATGAAATTCAGTATAATTCAGATAATCTTATTTAAGTATATATAAGATAAAAAGAAGTGAAACACACAAATTGTGATTTTTTTTGCGTAGATATGAGCTGTTTAAAAAACTTTATTGACGCCATTCAGTAGTAGATAATTTTATAATTTTGACACCAAAAAATATGCTACACATATTAATTTGATGTAGATGAAAAAGAAAATTTCAAGGAAATTTCTAACATATAAAGGTAGAAGATTTTTTTAGAGAGAGTAAAAAATTATTAGAAATACGTTTTAAACGTTATGTTTATATTAAAAAGTATATTAATTCTTAGCAGAAAACATAGAAAAGTTAAACTAAATAAAATTAAATCCCTATTTTGTAAAAAACTTTCTTATAAGCAACTTTAAAACTTTGCTAACTTATTCTTTATACTTTTACGCTTTACTTGCAGTTGAATATTAGTTGAGGACAGTTGAATATTAGAGTGTGTGGCAACATGGACCTGCCCTCGATGGTGCAACGTTCGGGTGACACGTTGATAGTGCGCAGTGTTGTTAGTGGCAATCAACTGTACATGGAGCAGGGACACAATCCCAGCAGCAACAATAACAACAACAGCAGTAACAACAACAACAACACAACACCGCCGCTGAGCAACATTGCAGCCACATCACCAACAACAGTGACAACAAGTGCATTAGAACAACAATTGGAGCGTTTTCGCCTGCAGCAATTGTTGCAACAGCAGCAACAACAGGCGGTAGTGGCAGCTGCTGCTGTGGTTAACAGCGTGCAACAGCAGCAGCAACAACAACAGCAACAGCAGCAGCAACAGCAACAACAACAGCAACAGCAACATGTTGTGCTCTCATCACTTGATGCCAAGGAAGAGGGCTTGCCACAGTGCAAGATCAAGCGTAATTATAGTTGCAACCACTGCGCCTATTTTACACAGAATCCGCGCTACCATTTGACGCATCTGCGCGACGTGCACGGCGAGAAGATTGTGATCAACAAGTGCAAGCTGTGCCTCTACGCCTCCCGCCACTTCCAGAAGCTGGTGCGCCACATGAAGATGGTGCACGGCTGCACCGACGGCATTCCCAGTGGTCATGGGCAGGCGCGCGGCAAGCGCGGCATGAGTCGCGAGGCGCGCAAGCGGCGACTGGAGGAGAGCGTCGGGGTCATCGGTGGGCAGTCGTTGGCGCATTCGGTGCCGGATATGCCGACGCTGGAGCAGGTGAAGCGCGAGTTGCAGCTGCAGGAGCAGAAGCTGCAGCGCGACATCGAGGCGTACAAGCAGCGGCAACGCGAGGAGCTGCAACAGCGGGAGCAACAACTCGAGCTCGTGTCCAACTACGAGCGACAATTCCAGGCCACGTTGCGGGATCTCGATGCCCGCGACAGTTACGAGCGCCAATCGTCGCCAGCGGAGCCACCCACACCGTCGCCCAGTGGCTCGGCGACGCCTCCACCCGCCCTGTCCTCGGGTGGCGAGGAGCCACAGAACCGTCTGCTCAAGTGCAGCGCCTGTGAGTTCACCACCTTGTATCGCACCCAGTTGCGGTCGCACGAGCTCGCCGAGCACGGCAAGACCAAGTTCTTCAGGTGCGACAAGTGCAGCTATGTGACCCACATCAAGGCCAGATTCAGCAAGCACGTCAAGTACCACTCCATGCCCATGATCAAGTGCGTCACTTGCGATTTTCGCACGCCCTACAAATGGAACCTCGACCGCCACATGAAGAATCATGGCGGTGCGGGCGCTTTCAAGTGTGCCGCCTGTGACTTCACCGCCGACATTAAGCAATCCCTGACCGTGCATGAGATGAATCATCATGTGCCGCCTGTTGGCAATGCCGGCTCCATTTGGCCAAGAAGACAGAACAAGGTTGGCGCTAGCGAGATGTGCGATGATTTTCTCAGCGATTCGGCCGAGTTGGAGGATCAATACAACAACAACAATTTGGATGATGATCTGGAGGAGGGCGACGGTGGTGCGCTGAGCGGTGCTGAGGAGCATTACGGCAAGCGGAGCAAATACGAGGAGGACGAGGAGCCCACAGATCTGTCGCAGAAGGGCGGTTGCTCCTCGGACACGTCCAGCGTCGGCACAGCGACGCCGCGGGCCAAGCGACCAATGCCCAATCTTATACCAATCACCAAGAGTCCCAAGGAGTAAGTAGTCCTCATAAAAAAGGGCGGGGTTAAGGCTTTTTAAGTAATTTTAAAAAGGGGGTAAAGTCAACTAGGGATACTGTTCTACCAATTGATGGGTCCTAAGATATCCTTAACAGAGATGATGACAGTTCATAGTTAATATGTTATCTGAAAATGGGGGTAACTAATTTTCCTTGGCTCCACAAGATGTAAATATGACAAGGTTAAGTCAACTAGAGATACGGTTAGATTATTTTCTATGAATTAAATGTCCTTACAAAAAACTTAAAACGTATACTTTTCCAATCAATTGTCGCCAGTTTATTTACTCATTAGCTTATAGGTCACAAAAAAGTCAAATTTTGATGGTTCCAACTGCCTTGAGGAGTAACTTCTTGTCAAGCAATTTATTTTTTCTAAGAACTTAATAAGTGAAAAATAAGGCAGTTAGATGTAATTAAATTCTTATCAATTTAAGGGTTGTAAGAAAATCGGTTGACAAGGGGTGTTACTCCTTTTAAAGGAATGAATTATTTTATAGTATGCTTAGCATAGATAGGATAAATGCGATGATAACTTCATAAAAAGGAGCTATCTAAAGGGACATCGACTGATTTTTTTTTTTTTTTTTTTTTATTCTTAAATATATTTTAATTTGCAATCTTTTATTGTAAATTCCAACAAACAAAAAATTCCAGTTTGTTCAAGACCTGTCGATAATTTCAAAAATTGGGTTTCTCGTTCTTTTGTTGTATCCAGAAGAAGTGCCCGGTTCAAATGACATCATAATTAATTTTAAGTTTTAATTTAATTTAATTTTAATTGTATTTATTTATTGTCAGGCTAAAAGCAGCCGATAGAACAATTAATTTATAAACATGACATTAAAGTTAAAAAAGTGTTTATATATATTTAAATTACAAAATAAATTAGAATTAAAAAAAAGAATAAAAAAGGGGTAACTTATTATTCCAACTAATTAATATCTTACCCGCTTAATCTGTTCCCATTCAAAGCGTGCTGAATCTGTCCAAGGATACAAACGCCTCGCGCAGTTCCCTGACAGAGATCGCCTCCCTGTTCTTCAACGAGAAACAAATCTCGGAGATGCTGGACAAGTCGGATGTGCCACAATTGTCACCCGCCACGACGATCACATCGCAGGCATCGTCCCGCAGTCTGTTGGCCAAAAAGGGAGGATCCTTCTTCGACAAGCTAAAGACGGGGGCACAGCATGACAATCTGATCTGTCAGTGTGGACACGTGGCCAAGTATCTATCGGAATCGATAATACACGGCAAGAGTTGTCAGGCCTCGGCTGTTGTGATCGAGGACGACGATACTGCGTTGCATGAGGACGATGCCGACGATCGGCTGGAGATCGATGAGGATGACGAGGATCGTCAGTCGCATTCGGCATTGAACTTGAGTGTCTCGGGCTCCACGCGCTGTCAGCACTGTCGACATCGCTGCAAATCCTCCACAGATCTGTTGCATCATCTGGCCCAATGTGCGGAGGCCATTCGCTGTGCCAACGAGATGTACGACTCGAATTCCGGAGAAAGCGGCGAGCAGCGATCGGACGCACAGGCGTTGCAACAACAGGCGGCGGTGCAACAGCAACGTGTCTGCATTTGGAACAAGGCTGCCAAGGAAATTGCTGCCGCTGTGGTGCATCAGGATAAGACAAGTCTGTTGACCAAGTCGCCGGGCAATCAGGCGGCCAGCAATGAGGAGAACAGCTACTACGGCGTGGAGACGGCACCTGGGTATGGTGAGGTAAGTAAAGAAGCAAAACAACTCCAACTTCAACCCATCCCATCCCTTAAGCCTCCACTCAAACACTCAGAGAATGAAACCTACGCACGACAAATGCGTCAAAATGAAATTTGACTCTCTCATGCACTCCAGGTAACCAAAAAGATGACGCCCGAGGAGGAGGCAGCCAATTCATCCCTGAAGAAGGTCTACAAGTGTCCACATTGCAGCTTTTGGGCCTCAACGGCATCCCGTTTCCATGTTCACATTGTTGGACATCTGAATAAGAAGCCATTTGAGTGCTCACTCTGTTCTTATCGTTCCAACTGGCGTTGGGATATCACCAAGCATATAAGGCTAAAGACCATCCGAGATCCCTCGCACAAGACGGCCAAGGTCCTGATGAACGACGAGACGGGCAGACGTAATTATACCAAGTACAACAAGTACATCACTCTCATGAAGGTCACCGAAGAGGATGGCGATCCCAAGCTCATGAAATCGGGTGAAATGACACCCAATCAGGTGGCATCTTTGGCATTCCTGAAGGACTACCAGAAGGTCGGTGTTGGCGCTGGCCATGACATCACTCTAGAGCCCGTTTCACCCAACAAATCCAATGCCTTGGACGATACACAACTGGCGGATAATCTCATCCGATTGCCACTACTTGCAACCATGATGAATGCTGCGATGGCCAAGCAACAACATCAGCAACATCAACATCAACAGCTGGAGCAACAACAGCAACAGGAACAACATCATTCAACGATGATCACACCATCGGTGACCATATCTCCAGTGAAAAGGACACATCAAACGCCGCCTGGCAAACCCAGCGATGATCTCATCACTGAAGTCCATCAGGAAGGCAGTGAGAAGAAAACTTTCTACAGATGCCGCAAGTGCAACTTTAGGTAAACAAAAATCCGTGTTTACTACTCTTTATTCTCTATAAGGCTGCGCGCACCCTGGGAGCTGAAAGCGGAGCTTACAGCTGAGCTTATCAACTTGAAAAAAACAAACACACTGTATGAAAGCGCGCACACTGAAAGCTGAGCTGATTTATCATTTTAGTTATGAAACTCTGAAGCTCCGCTTTCAGCTCAAAATAAATCAAAATAAAAAATTGAACTTTTTAATGAACATAAAAAAAAAAACACGAATCCTGAATTGCATTCAAAATTCTCAAGAAGAGTTCACGACTCAAAACCCAAGCCTCTAAGTTGAGAATAATTCGAAATTTGTATTATTTTTAACGATTTTAATCAAATCAAAGCTTATTGTATTGATGAAATCTCAAATTAAAGCTCAAATTTAATAGATAGTGAATATTTGAATAGCTTACTTATTTAACCCAACAAATATTTCTTTAACTTAGACATCACAATCGGGATGCTGTATTGGCCCACGTGAAGATCCATTACCAGGAGTCGTGCTTCCCCAAGGGCGCATCTTCGGGCAGCAGCACATCGCCGTTGCAGGTGTCGGTTAGTTCGAATCAACAGCTCTATATGAACAAAGTATTTGCCGCGATGTGTCTGCAGCCATCGCCGACATCGTCGGGAGCGAACAACGCTGGCAATGGCCAGCAGCAACATTCCCTAATCCCAGCTGGCCTGTTGCAGCGTGCCATTCAAGAGGCACAGCACTCACCCACACCCAATGCCAGTGCATTGAGTGGTCTCGCCTTGGCGCTGGCCGGCGGCAAGTGTCCAGGCAGCTCGACAGCGACGACGACGCCCAAAGCAAGTGCCGCCTCCATATTAGAGCACGGTGAGCAGAAAGCGAGTCAAAATGAGGCAAGTGCCGACAGTCTGACGTCGCCCACAATCACCACAACAGCGAGCACGGCAAGATCATTACAAGATCTGCTAACATCACCGCGAGCACGAACACGTTATGGTGATGGAACATCAACAACATTAGCAGCAGCAGCAGCAAAAATCAATTCTAATGCTAATACAAATGTGGTTATGGGTACTACCGGATACAGGCTCGATAATCCAAAGAATATATCATCAAGTGGCGGCTACGTTGCATCATCAAACAACAACAACCACAACAACAATACCACAAGCACCACCACCACCACCAATACATCGCCTATGCCAGTAACTACCACTCCTACTCCTATTTCTACTTTTCCAACTGGTGCAAAGTCTTTGGTTCATACAACTGTTAGCAGTAACAGTAGCAGTCACAATAACAGTAACAGTCATAGTAACATTAACCATAACAGTAACAGTAACAGTAACTGCACATCCAACAACAACCTCACCGACACTCATTCCCATAATCAATTCATCGCCGGTGATGGTATCTATTTGGCAACGGGTTTAAACCAGGCCATACAACATTCTACTAATCTAAAAACAACGCCAGCCTCGTCTCTATCATCATCCTCGTCGTCGTCGTCGGCTTCGGCATCGGTATCGACACCGGCATCGACACCGGCATCGTCATCATCGGCATCTGCCGCATCCTCGCCGCACTCGTCGCCGCCATCGTCATCGTCGTATTTGCCACAAACGATGAACGGCGTCCAGCAAACAACACGTTTCCATACCCATAGTCCAGGTAGTCCCAGTCTATTAACGATGAACGATACAGATCGACGCGATCCGTCGCCATATCGTTGTGGCCACTGCCATCAGGTGTCAAATTGGAAGCATGTCATCCAGGTATTTGTTATTAATTGCATTTTACAGTTTGTGTCTTGTCCCAAACGAAAAATAAAAATCCTCAAACAACAATAAAAGAACAAACAAAACCGCCAAAATCCTTGCGAGTTCCGTCCGTCCTAAGCATCGGAAATGATTTAGGAAAACTTTAATTTTTCAGAGTGTTGTTTATTCTTAGAGTAAAAAACCGTTTTCATTCAGTTGAAATGTTATTTTATTAAATAAAAATAATTTTATTTTTGGTTTGCTTTTTTAAGATTCTGTAGAATTCTTTCTTACAATTTGTTTCCCTTAATAAATACTTTGTGAGATCATTTTCTATATTCTTCATAGAGTTTCTTTTAAAACCAATCCATAAAATTTAAGAAAAAGTCCGTGAAATTATTTTCTTTATTTCCGTGGAAGCTTCTTCTCCTTCTGGAATTCTCTGTGGAATACATTTTCAACTTATAGAAAGAAGTTTGTCCTCCCTTAAAAATAATTCCTTAATTTTTTTAAACATTCTCCCCAAGAAGTTTTTGTACCTTATAAACAATCTGTAGGATTATTACATTCCCGAGGGACTTTTCGCTTAGATTATTTAAACGGTCATCTAAAGTCCTTTAGTTAAAGGTTCCGCTCCTGAAAGTCCCTTGTCTTCTCACACATCTTATCATCTATTGTCCGTAGTCCCCTAAGTAACGCTGGTAAATATGCAAACAACAAATTTATTTTATATCAAAAACATAAAAAATGCAAAATACAAAATCAAAACCTAACGCTAAATGTTACATGTGGTGGTGTCTGGTCTTGCTTTTATATCGATAACGATTATTTATACTTTTGTTTTATTTATAAGAAATTCATTTTTGGTGAAAGTTTTGCTTGCTCTGGAAACTAATTTAAAAAAAAAAAACAACAACAAATGCATTTACCGATTCGATGCTAACCTTTTTCCCCACTCATATAAAAGGGGAATTTTTGTTATAAGTTCATAACGGTGCGGGTATTTCAACTGGGTTTTTTATCCCTCTCCCATAAAAATAAAAAAAACACACATACACACATTTATACATGCATACATTGAGATTTGTTTCAAAAGAAGAGACAGCAGGCTAATTTGTATCAATTTTTCTCTCTCTGTCTTTTTCGCTCTGCAGCGGCATTGTCGCTTAAAGCATTCCGGGGATATTCGGATCGAGACCCTTGAGCGCAGTAGCAACAATAGCGCTGCCACGCCCATTTACCGTCCACAGGGCGCTGCCGCCAGCAATGAGACCCAAGTCCAACACCTAAACAACAACAGCAACATCTATAACAACAACATAAAGTCTAGCAACAACAACAACAACAACAGCAACAATCATTCATTGTTGAGCAGCAAACAACTGGAGCAACTGTTGCATTCACCGCTCTCGGCCAGCGCCGCCGCTGTGGTAAATGCGGCCAGCACGCCACAGGATCTTCAGGCGGCCGCTGCCTACTGGGCTGCTGCCTGCAAAGCGGTCAGCGCGGTGACCAGCGGCAATGCCGAGGAGTTGTTGCAGCTGCAACACAACGATCAAATCGAGATCACACGCTTGCCAGCGGCAACAAGTGCAGCGCACGATTTGCCCAGCAACAACAACAACAACAGCAACAACAACAGTACAAAGAGCAAGCAACAAAAGTGTCCAGTCTGTCCTTATATATCGGAAAGTAAATCCCAGATGAATTACCATGTATCGTTGCACAAGCCCACACAATACGAGTGTCCGCTGTGCACCTTTGTGTGCGCCAAGAAGCAACATTTGAGCAGCCACATGCGAAGTGTCCACCAGCAGCAGCCACTGGGCAACACGGCAGGTGGCAGCGTGGCCGGAGGAACTGGCTCCAATCCTCAGCTGGGCTTGGATTTCAGTGTGGCCCTGCAATTGGCGGCGGCCAAGCAAATCCAACAGTTGCCGCCGTCGACGCCCGAGCTGATCCAACTGCAGCTGGAGCGAGATGAGCGAGAGTTGCAGGCAAAGCAGCAGCTGCCGCCGGAATATCAATACAAGCTGATCAGCTATTGTCCGCGCTGTCCGGCCCAGTTTGCCCAGAAGCACAATGATGAGCGCAATGCCAAATTGGAGCTGGAGCAGCATCTGGCGGAGCACGAGCCCAGCGAGCTGGAGTCGGATGAGGTGCACATTTGTGCCTACTGCGAGTATCGGGCGGGCGCTGAAACACTGCTCCAACTGCATCGAGCGGTGCACATGTCGCACTACCAGGAGAAGTGCCAGCAACTGTACAAGAACTGCAAGGAGGATGTCATGTATCCGGCGCCCAAACTGCTGCAAATTGCAGGACCCGAAACCATTTGGGTGGTGGACAATGAACTGGGCGCCCAGCTGCTCCGACAGACGTCGTCGTCGGTCAGCTCCTCGACGAAACGGGGCGGCAACTATGATGGTCAGAACTCGCTGCTCAAGAAGCAACTGGAGTCGGGCAACGGAGGGGCCATTGTGCGGGAACAGACGCCGCCGAAGGCCCAGGAAGCCGAGGAGGACGAGGAGCGTCATAGTAGTTCCACACCCTCGACAAGTGCTTCGGTAGCAACCAGTGATCTGGCCACTGCCGATGGCAGCAGCGATTCGGGCTCAATGGAGATGCCACAATCGGCGCCGGCGCCACAACGTTGCCAGCATTGTCCCTACGAGACGGAACAACATGAGCAGCTGCAGCAGCATCTGCAGAAGCACGCCTGCATCAATCCACCAGCGGTGGAGGCGCAACAATGTGCCCACTGTGACTACAATGCTGTGGAGGAGACCGAGCTGGAGGAGCACACGGCGGTGCATTTTAATGCGAGTGAGAAACTCAAATCCGTCGAGTTCTTCACGTGCTACGACAAACTGGAAATAAGCGTGGAACAGGAAACGGAAGGGGACGGGGACAGCAAACAGCCGGAGCACAACAATAACCAAGACAATGTCATCAATGCCAATGTGCAGCAGCAGCAGCAGCAGCAATCGGAAAATGAGGAGGAGACGGAACCGGAACAGGAACAGGAGCCTGTCAAGAAAACCAGCACAAAGCTGATACTCTACAAAACGGATGGGGAGCTGAGTGTGAAGCCATCACTGAACGAGGAGCGTGGCGAGAATATCAGCGATCGCTTACGACGTCGCAGTTTGCGTGGCAATGCAGCTGCCACGCCCACACCCACGCCCATAGAGGAGACAACGGACAAAATGATACTGGTCAATCCCAAGTCGGGCAAAGTCATTTACAGAAAGTAGACGGCGACTTTCGAATTGTAACTATTGTATTTTGCATAGGAATATTAATCTACAATTAACTATAATTAATTAAATATTATTATTTTTAACTTTTTGGTATTGTTAATTTGTTTTGTTGTTGCTTTTCAATTGGGTTTTGTTGTTTAAGCACCAATTATCATTATTATTATTATTTTTATTACTATTTAATTAATTGTTACTAACACCTACAGACAGTTGGAACATGTTCCTGCACTTTCAAACTTCACTTTAAAGTATCTTAAGTTTGTTCTTAAGCAGATGATATCCTTGAAGAAAAAGAGTGAATAACTGCAAGGATATCAACAGCTCTAGTTTCTTGTTATCCTTAAAAACTAATCTAATTATTGTTTTGGAGCGGTGCAAAAGTATCTTTTACTTTAATTTATATTTCTAGCATGTAAAAAAATATGAATCAAAAGTTTATATATTAAAAAAAAAAAACTATAGTTAATCTGACCACAAACAAAAAACGTTTCATAGAAATCAAAAGAAAAGAAAGATAAGATAAAAAATATATACATACATAAACAAAACAAATTCAAAATTTTGTATTTTAACAATTTGTTTTTGAATGGGAACTGTGATTATTAAAAAAAAAAAAACATAAAAAACTATGATAATATATATTGGGAAATCAAAACAAATCTGTATAATAATTTGCAATATTTGCAATAATATATGATTTTTGTACAACAAACCAACAAACAAACAACAACAGCAGCACATTGTTAATTAAGTAATTAAGTAATTAAATTGTAGTTAAAGATTAAATTAAAAATTAAATGGCTTTTGTTTTAAACTTGATTGTTTATTTTAAATTGTTTCTTATTTTTTGTAGCAGAGTGTAGTTTACACTAAAACGTTATCATAAACTCTAAGCGAATGAAAAGAACACATGTGGAATAGCGGGGCCATATTTAAATAGTTTAAACTTTAAACAAAAATCAACAAACAAACAAATGAAACAAACGATAACTAAAAACAACTGCAGCAACAAAATGGAAATGAACATGAAAATACGATGATGTTAATAAATATGTATACAGAAACTTAATTGAATTATTAGATTCAACCGCAACCGCCTTTGATATACATATACATATACAAAAACATATGCATATGCATGTATCTACATACATATATCTATCTATATACATACATATATATATATGTAAAAATAATATATATATTTAAATAGTCTTTAACACTAGTGTAATTAACTTAGTTTTGTTTACTACGCACATATATACACACAAACACACACACACATTTACGGTATAAATTTAAACAAAGAAAATGTACAAAACAAACAGCAATTGTTAATAAAAAAATAGAATCAAATAAAAAAAAAATACACAACAATTTGCATTTACACCTTTACAGCTGCTTCCCTTTGACCTTTAACCTTTCAACAATAAAGTAATTCAACTGCATTTGACTTAAAGAACAACAACCGCATTAATAATCATAACCAAAAAAATTGTTTGGCTCTATATTATTAATTTTTTTATTAAGGATGAGAAGAACAAAAAACTTCTATATGTATCTATGTATATTGTGATCGTTGTTCGCAATGATCCCAAATAATTTAATGTATTTAAAATTGAAAATTTTTCAATTAAAAACTTTGTAAACATCACTAAACGGTTTTTTCTTTAAGGTTTTGAAAGATAAAACTTCACTAGAATGACTGAAAAAAATGAGCAAATAACAGCTTTCCGTTACAATGTTTAAGAGATTTTGTTCATCGGGATAAATTAATTGACACAAAAATAAATTATTATTACAAGTGATATCGTATTCAGAAAGCAATTCCGCTCAAAAAATTCCTCTGTGCCCAACCTTTTCGAACTCGGCTGCCAGGGTTGGCCCCTACTCATATTAAATTATCCGTGGGTTTGTTTAGCAACTTTTTGAAGTTTATCCTTGCAGAATAAAAGGTTTTTATTTTATTTGCTTTTTAATTATCGACATCTCTTAATTCTAAAATTCGGACAAAAAATGTGACATTATTCTTATGGCAAAGGACGCCAGTGGATTGAGCGATGATTTCGTTTCCCTCAAAACTTTTCAGATGAGTTGACTGTGGCACGGAGAAATGAAATTGATGTGAAACACCATGAAAAAATCCAGAATCTGCTCCAGGCACTACGAAACAAACATTACAGCTCATTCCTGTTTTGATCTTTGTAGTGTGCACAACAAAATATTTGTGGGCCATATCTTAAATCTTTTGGAACTTATAAGTAAATAAATTGAATTACTTTTTAAGAATCTACACATTTAATAATATTTGTTTCTCAAGCTAGTTCCCGGCGCCAGTGCAGACCCTCGAGGGTACAAAATTGGAGCTAGCTTGATTTCTGTTCCGACTCACCTCTTTCCGTAAGCTATCCTAATGTGTTGGCACCCAGGTGGCTGCTGCGGCCAGCCTGCGTCTATTCAGTGCACGAATTTCTGTTTCAATTACTGGACGGGATGTGCGACGAGTCCATGTTGCCGGATCAGCTGCTCGCCCAATTGTCCCCCGTATCGCGGCTGTTGTGGCGGCCCGCGCTGTGGTTCGTGCTAGCAAATGGAGCTGGCTTAGAAGGAAATTAGGTGTGAAGGGTCGGGGATAACCATTGAATACACTCACTCAATAATTCAGTTATTCAGCGCATGTGAAATAAAGATTCATTTTTGATTCATTTTCACAATTTCGTGGTTTTAAAATTGCTCTTTTCAATGTGTAGAGCGAGTGATATCGAAAACAAAGTTTTTCTCTAGTTCTTTAGCTTTAATATGTATCTTTTTGTATTTTGCATTATTTTTAATTCACCAAATTTTGTAAAAACGCGCCATAAGAAAATTTATCGCACCAATAATATATCGATTGCTACGGATCAGTATAAGACAGGTTGGCAGCGCCAGCTGTTATGGTAAAAAAATAAATATCGATAGAAATCTGGGTGTGGGTGAATTCATTATTTTTAAACATATATATATTTATTACTATTCAATAACATATAAATTTAATGAACCAAGAAAACTATAAACTTTCTTAAATAATAAAGTTAATTTTAAAATTATAAATGCTACTGTGAAAGTTTCAAAAATCTAGCTTCAAAATTAATTTTTAATGCCATTTTGTTTTTATCGTTATAATTTCCGACCACGCACACACACAAACACACTCAACACCACACAACAACGCGCGCAGTTATTAAATCAAAATGTCACAACATTTTCCACTGCAGTGCATTTTGCGGGAAAGGATGTTCAAATTCTGATCAAGGCACGAAGAAATAGTAAACGTAGAATGCGTGCACTGTTCCACGGCTCTGTTCGAAATACGGGAAACTTCCTCAAGCACATCAAAGTAAAGTGTACATACATATATTGTTTTATAAGTGCGTTGTCCATTAACATTTATCAACTTAAAATTTTACCTGGATTGCGAAGAAGGAACATCCTCAGAAGCTGGGTTTGCTAGAGGAAATGAAAATTGCCCACAAGGCAGAGCTAGCCTTAGCTAGAAAACTGCGACGAAGGAAGAGAAAACACTGAAGAAGTCCCTACCAAGCCGCCGTCGAGCAGTCACCTCCACCATGACCACACATATTCCAAGAAACCCACAAATTAAAACAACCAATAAATGGATTGTTGAGCAAATAATATATATTTATAAACATTAATTAATTAATATTAACACACATTAATATTACCATAAGTATTTAGAATATAAATCTTATATAGTCGTCCCGTCAGCTTAATTAATTGGTCTATATTATTCTAACTGAAGGGATCTCTCTCTTTGGGGGAAATTCATTCCTCGATGAGTGAGTGCTAAATGAGCAATTTGGAAGGAACATGTTCACTTGTTCACTTCAGGGAGCAACTCTTTTTTGTTCACTCGATGTTTCTCCACCTCTATAACAGATTTGTTATTTTCAGTAAAAATTGTTTTTTAGGACGTATTTGCACCTGCCCACTGACACATGGATACGAAGTCCAACGATGACTCTGGTGGCAGCGACTCTCTCGACAAATCAATGCAGAGAAAGTGTGTAATGGTCGAGACAACGAGTGCAACGTCGGAGCCCGCAGCGGAAGCGGAGACAGAAGACAATAGCAGCAGGGATTCCGCTGCACTGCAAGAGCAGCCGCCAGGTAAACCCACGGCTGACCATGGTGCAGGTGAAAGTTCAACGGATTCGTGCAAAATGCCAACAACAAACAGCAGCAACAATAACACAACAGCAGCGAGCGCTGCATTCGAAACGAAAGTGAAACTCATTTCCCAGAACCTCAAGGAAACTAAACTGGCTGAAACGGAGGCGACAGAGTCAAATACATCGAACGACGCCGAGGAGGATCCAAATTCCACAGACGACTGCGATGGTCGTGTGAAAAAGGTGCGTTTCCATCCAGACGTCAAGGAGAACGACGGCGGCAGCAATCGTGTAAAAAAGAAATGGAAATCATCTCAGAATCATGGAGGGGATGGCCCAAACCTTGGCTGTGATGGTATGGACATGGATGAGGACGAGCAGGTTGATGCTGATGCTGCTGAAGAAGAGGAGGACGACGAGGAATTCAATCTGGACAAGACAATTGCGGAAGCGGAAGACTACTTAAAGCAGCATCCTCTCACATTTGTCAGGCGTATCGAGGAAAATGGAGAGCGATCACGATCACGAGGTGGCTTGCTAAACACCGAGGATATACCACAGATGATGGTGGACGAGGAGGTCGAGGCAGACGACGACGACAGCGATGAAAATTTCTATAAAAAGTGTAAACCAGAAAATGGCATCGAGCGTGTCTTGGGCAAAGAGACCAAGGCGGGCAAAGTATGTATACCAACAAAATTAACATTTATTTACCAACTACTAATTACAAAATGTTGCAGGTGGAATTTCTGTTACGCTACGAGAATCAAGGGGGTCTGTTTTGGGAGTCGGAGGAGTACATTCGACGTATGTGTCCAACGCTTTTAAAGGTCTATGAGAAGAACCGCGAACGGCGTCAGCAACGTCTAGTGAGTTTATTTTTAATTAAATGTTTGTAATTAAATTTAAATAAATGATACATTTTATTACAGATGCATCACGTTGCTAAACGCCAGAGCCTGCGTCAGAGATATACGGATTTCTAGTAATGCATACAGATAGCTTTTAGGTCTTGAATTAGGTTCCGCAAGTAATTGTAACAATTTTGTAATATGAAGTAAATGATTTTCCTTTGTTGAACAAAAAAATTGAGCTATATCAAATCTCTTCGAGTTAGTTCACTTGAACTGCGAACTAAGGTGAGCGCATGAGCAACATTCCTGATTGGAACTCATTTAGTTCTGTTTTTTGTTCGTTGTGTCAGCTGTGACGTCATAATTAGATCAATTGAACAACTATTGTGAATACTTCGTTCATGTGTACTATCTATCGATGCAAAGCGTCTGCTATTAAGAACAAGTTGTTCGAAATTGTGTATTATTTTTACTCACTAACAAACATTTATATTTGATATGAGGATGGCTGAGATTTTATTTCTGATTCGGCAAGAATTAGCACTTTGCCATTCACCTGTTAACGTAATCTTAATATGGGTAATAAAACGGTTGTCATCGATTGTTCTTTCAATCGATACATTAACAATCCTAGTTCTAGTTTGACGGAAAATAAAAAAATTGAAAGTAGAATAATACTTATTTATTGTTAGTTAAGTTATTGGTGAACTAACTAATCGGTCATTTAGTTAGTTTAGTAGTTCAGTTGCTTAACATTTGGTATTAAATTTAACATCACCTCCGTATGTTCTGTTAAATGTATGTTAGACCGCTCTCTCGCTCTTTCGTTTCTTTGTTTTCTTTGTTTCTCGCTCGCACAAACTCAATAGAAATTTTGGTCGCATCTCATTTCTCTAGTTTTTTAAAAAATCAATTTTAAATATTTTAAAAACAAAATTTATAAAAGCAACGGAATCGAAAATTAGGTAAAATAATGAACTTTATTTTAAAATTGGTTTGGTGCAATTGGCCCCTCGCGTGGCGAAGTTGGGTAAAAAGTTCTGAAACAAATCTTAAAAATTCGAGAAAAATTTAAAAAAAAATTTTGTTAAAATTTTCAAAATTCTAGCTTCAAAATTAAGCAGGCGCACTTTTATATCGCGCGCTGTTTCAAAAGGCTCAACTTTTGCACCAAAAACAAAGTTACAAGTTAGAGTAGAGCAGAGCGTTTTTGCGTTGGGGCAAGCGAGCGCGCTGCTCACGTATGATAATGGCCGCCGAGAGTTAAGTTCGTTCGTTCCCAAAGTGAATAGTTCAATCGAACTTAGTCCGAACGATACGATACAACTCTAAATCCTAGTTCTAGTTTGACGGACGCACAGTCTAAAAAAATTGAAAGTAGAAATAATTAATAACTCTAAGTGCAAACGTGTGCAAACATTGCAGCAAAGGCGCATCTCGATACGAGATTGTGGGAGTCAATCAAAATAATAAAGTTAATAATATACTGGCCAACTTAGAGCCAGAAAGTGTGCCGTCAGAACAAAAGAGAAATTTTTGTGCGTGTCACTGTCCGTCATCCTCAAACCCTGTCGAGGGCCCAACGCGCTGCGATCAGCAACAAAACGAACGGTAAACGTTGTCAAAGGGCCCCTCACCCCCTGCCCAACAAAAATGCAATAGACTTTGCCCGCATTACAAACTTTTTCATTTGCAACGGCAGGTGAAAGTCACAATTTTAAGGTAAGCATCAACTACCAAAGAAAAACACCACTCAATGTGCGTAATTTCACCCTACATTGTATGTTGTTTTTCTACGATTTCCTTGGGAAATGCGCAGATAGCATTTTTCTTTTGTATATTTTAAGTATTTTGTGGGCTGAAGGGTTTCGAATTCAATAAGTTTTCACACTATTTTGATGTTCTTCTCAACAAGGGAAAATTTTCTATCGATAACAGCCAAGTATAACCAATTAAAATTAGCAACTGATTTAAAATAAACTTTTTATTCTAAACATGTTTAAATATTAACTTAAATTATAAGTATTTCAAATTTATAACCTTTGTCTTGTTTGCCAGAAAATAAAGTTTAAACCCCTTATTTTTATTTAGGTCCTTCTTTTTAGTAAATTTGCAAATAAGTTGGTGGGATTCCTAAAAGTTAATGTAATGCAGCACTTTTTATTAGTAAAATTTTTTATTTTCATGAAATGGTTTCACGAAAGTCAATCATCTGAACAGATCAGGAATTCCCGTTGATTGTTACAACCTTGTTATCGATGAGGTGTCGATACACGCTCTTGTCACTTGTTATGATTATCGTTCACTGCACCTCTACCTGCAATTTCTCCTTGCATTGCACTCTCTCTCTCTCTCTCGCCTCTCTCAATCAGATAAGCGCTGCCTCTAAAAATAGTAGTCAACTCTGGTGCTGCTAAACATTGAGAATATATTGCAGATAGTTGTCGTGTGTTGGGTTTATCTTTTGACATAGGTCAGAAATGGACTAGTGCGTAGTTAATCTTAAGAACAGCACAAAGGAAACAGATGCTGCGCAGCGAACGATTCATTGTCTTCTCGTGAACTTGACGTTGACCGCTGGACTTTTGTTTATTTGTTAAATGCGCGTGTCAATTCAGTCGTCGTCTCTCATTTTCTCTCTCTCTATCTCAGTCTCAGTCTGATTTCCTTCTCTTATGCTCTCTTTTATTTTGGCTTTCATTGTGTGGTTCGTTAACCCGGAGCAGCAGAGGAGCAACTACGCAACAAACAAACACAATAATAGCTAACGAATTGTAGCAAATACGCAACTTGGTAAGCGAAATGCCGGAAGAGGAGCCATCACAAAAGCCAATGGATGAGCAAGAAGATCAACAGCAGGACCAGGAACAGTCGCATCCCAATGCCAACGATGCGACAGTGGAACAGTCTGAAGAATCACAGCAACAGCTGCAACCGCAAATGCAGACAATGCCAACAGATCCCATGCCACCCATAACGGAGCTATCTGCTGAGGAGGCAAGTACAACCACAAATATATCCGAATCAGTGCTGCCCACTTTTGACAAACACAAATAGCTTTTTTAGCGACATTTAAAAAAAAAAAAACCGAAGAAACTCGTATATAATGAATATTGAAATTTGTTCACATCTAAAAATCAATGACTAGAATACATATACAAAAAAATATAATAATTCTTAATATTGAGCGAAAAAATAATACTCACAAATAATCATTATTTATGATTTTTATTTATTTTGCTGAAAATAAAACTCACTTTAAATTCATGGTTTTTGTGAAGGATTTTCACCCAGTAAAATGGTCACGTTATCTTTTTTAAAAGTGAGGTGTTTTTTCGCGAAATAATGAAAATCACAAATAATGATTACTTGTGAATGTTAGTTTTTTGGTTCACATTAATCATTATCATTAAAGAAAATCTTTAAATAATCGTTACCATGTCATTTTTATAATATAGCTGATAATGTTAACGGTATAAATCTGTAACTATCCAAAAACCGAAATCCAACTAAAGTTGCTCAACAAAATACAAGTAGACAAAAAAATTAATTTACAATTCACATTTAAATTCCGCTGTTCATTGTTTTTGATTCAAATAACAAAGCTGTGGCAGCACTGATACGAATACATATACACATTGTCTAACTGTCTAGCTGTCTTTGCAGATTCGCGCCCGTCGTCTGCGCACCTTGGCGGCCAGAAGCAGCGTCCTTAACCCAGTTGCCGCCCCTTTGACGGCAGAGAAACCACAACGCGAACGCGTTCAAGCAACTGCACCAAATGAATCACGTTTGGTGCGCGATGTTTTGGCCAGTTCAAGCGGCATGGAGGCCAGCAGTTTGGGTGATAAAACGGCCATGACATGGTCCGATCTTAGCAGCAAACCTGACACCGATGTGGATATGAAATCGGTGGCATCGACTCCCATACAGGACGTGGAAATGTTGCCTGCACACACCATGTGTCTGGCCGCAGTCGCGCCGATCAACACAGAGCAAAGACAGCAAACCTTGGCAAACTCGACACCAGCGACGGTCAAGAATATGGATGAGCGTCATGAGCAGATGCTGTCACGTCTGTTGAATGCCACTTGGAATGAGTTTGGCAGTGGTTCCATCATTTGTGCACAAACTGCCAGCTTTCTGGAGCAATATCCAGCTTTACGCTTTGACTTTGAGCAGATTATAACCAATGTGCTGCTCGAGACCGCCTTCAAGTTCTACAACGACGAGGTGGAGGACAGTTTTAAGGTGGATAATGAACCAAGCCTTCCCGGTTTGGGGGATGCCAATGGCGCCGACGATAAGGAGTTCTCTTCGGCCAAAAAGATCAAAAGCGATGACACTGAGGTGCAGGAGATCTTGGCCAACGCAGTGGCTGTCAGCGGCAACACCGAGGAGGATCAACGTGCCAGCGCCAGTGCCACGCCCAGCCAAAGCGAAATAACGTCCAGTGATGCCTGTGTTGCCTGTACGGTGCCCTCTCTGTTCAATATTGTAACCACATCCAAGCACAATGTGATGCTTCATCTGCTCCGTTGCTATCAAAATTACCACACCGAATGGGAGCGCGTCAAGGGCAATGACCAGGCACAGGCTGCCAGAACGAAGGAGATCCTAACTCTGGCCTTTAAGTGTATCATGCGAATTGCGGTTCTGGTGTTGACAGATAAAATCAATCAGAATCTCAACTATCCGCTGGATCAATCGACTTTGCTGGAACTCATGTATATGGATCGTGTGAGCGAGTCATTCCTCGTCGATCTGGTGGCCGAAACGCATCAACAGCGCGACAATTTTGATAATATATTCGGTCAGGTACTGCGTGGTCTGTTCAGTGGGATGCAACGCAACATTTGCAGCTCCAAGATAAACACACAACAAATTGAATGGCTCTCCAAATTGGTTGTGATCAAAGTGGGCAATGTGCGTCCCATTGCGGATTTAGTTTCACGTCAGCCCAATTATATACCGCATATGTGTACAAAGATTCCCGGACGTGAGATTGTCAAGTGCAGCTTTTTGGGTCCCTTCTTATCCGTCTCGCTTTTTGCCGAGGAGAATGTCAAGTTTGCCGAGTTTACCACCAAGAATAAACTCGAGGATGCCGCCACCTCGCGCCTTCGTTGGGTAAGTAACCGTAACTGAATTGCATCCATTACAAGTTGATTTTAAATTCCCTTTGGTGCCTTTAGGAACTACACTCAATGAGAACTCACATGCACCAGGTTTTCCATTCGCTGTGCGTCAATGCCAGCAGTCGCCCCAAGACTTTGGAGTATGTGGCCAAAATCCTGCGCCATAACGATCGACGTGTTCAGTTTGCCAGCGATGAGAAGCTACTTGCCCGCGACGGCTTTGTCATCAATCTGATGAGCGTACTCCAACAACTCTCGGTCAAGATCAAACTCGATCGAATTGAGCCCAATTTCCATTATTACAACAATTCGCTGGTCAACATTGAACAGGACACAAAGATTCGTTTCAGCGAGGAGGAATATAAAAGCTTTTTAGCCCGTGATTTTGCTGCTCCCGTTCAGAATGTGAATTTCCAGACACAATGCTGGTTCCTTACCCTTCAGGCCCATCATCTGGGCTATCTGCCGGCCATTCAGCGCTATCGCCAAAAGGTGCGCGCCATCAAGGAGCTGCAGAAGCTCATCGATGAACTGGATCGCACCAAGCCGCATTGGGTCAACTCACGCTATGCCAATCGCAACAACCAGTTTAAGGAGCGCTGGGAAAAGCAGCTACGTAAGCTGAATCGGTAAGATTTATTTCAACTTAAATATGAATTTTGAGATCATTTTCAATGAATTTAAATGAATTTCCTTTTTTATTAATTTTATAATACATCTTTTTATTATATTTGCGCATTAACAGTTCAAAGACCTGCAGCGAGATAACACTGCTTGATCCGGCCTTGTTGCAACGTTGCACCGAATTCTATTCAACCGTGTGCGAATTTATGCTCTACCAATTCGAGGGTCGCCCTATTGAGGGACCCTTCATCTCGAAGCTGCCGGTGCAGCAGCTGAAACCGACTGATGCATTTTCTGCACTGCCCGAATGGTATATCGATGACATTGCCGAGTTTATATTGTTTGCCATGCAGCATGCCAATGTGGACATTCGACAGGGCATCGATCATTCAATCATCACATGGCTGTTGACCTGCGTCTGTGCCTCGCATCTCATCAAGAATCCATATGTGACTGCCAAGCTCGTCGAAGTCATGTTCGTGTTCTCCTTGAAACCAGCTAATTCGGTAAATACAGCGGTAAGTGAAGGCAACTTCATAACAAATCTATTTATGTACCCATTAAACCAGCGGTGGGCACGAAATTTTAATTCGGGAGCGCTACAACTACATCAACAACCCTTACAGATCCCACCTATTTTTTCGATCACAATATGTTGTTCCTTTTTATGACGGGCATTAATTTTAAATGTCAAAAATGCCTCGACTCAAGCTGCTCCTGTGGTTGTTGAATAGGCAGAAATAAAGTTGGGAGCAGCCGCTAGCTTTCGGAGCCTATGCGTGCCCGCCGCTGATTTTAACTATTGATGTTTTACTAGGTTTAAAGTATGCATTGAAAAATCGAAAACTTGATTTTTGCTGAGGCGATTTCCAAGTACTTTAACTTAATAATTTCTCGGCTTGGGCTTTTTTTTATTAAAGTTTCTTATCGCATATTTGTTGTTTGCTTTTGCAGATGTGGAACCATGAGCTGGCACAGAATGCACTCGTTAGCGCATTAATGCGTTTCTATGTGGACGTGGAGACCACAGGCCAAAGCACTGAGTTTTATGATAAGTTTACCATAAGGTGAGTTCAAATAAGCTCCATAAATTGCTGTCAACTAAATGTATATATTTGATTTTGTTACAGATACCACATTAGCCATCTGTTCAAATCCATGTGGGAGAATCCCATACACCGACAGGCTGTCATCTGTGAGTCGCGGCAAGGCAATCAATTTGTCAAGTTTGTCAACATGCTGATGAATGACACAACATTTTTGCTTGACGAATGCCTCGAGAATCTCAAGCGGATTCATCTAACACAACAACTGATGTCCGATATACAAAACTGGAGCGGCATGAGTGCCGAGCAGCAACAGAGTCGCCTCACACAATTGGCGACGGATGAGCGGCAGTGCCGTTCCTATTTAACGCTTGCACGCGAAACTGTTGATCTATTTCATTATCTAACTGTAAGATTGACCATCATTATAAACAATTGATATACCTTCTAATTAATTTGATATGTATTCCCTGCAGAGCGACATTAAGGAGCCTTTTATGCGCGCCGAGCTGGTGGATCGTCTAAGTTCGATGCTGAACTTTAATCTTAAACAATTAGCTGGCCCCAAGTGCAACGATCTGAAAGTGAAGAACCCAACCAAATACGGCTGGGAGCCACGCAGCTTGTTGGCCCAAATCTTTGATATATATCTCCATTTGGACTGTGATAGATTCGCCCAGGCATTGGCAGCCGATGAGCGTTCCTTTGATCTGCAAATCTGCAACGAAGCCGCTTCGCGTATCAAACGATTGGCGCTACGATCGGGCGTCGAGGTGGAACGCTTCAAGGCCCTCACCCAACGGGCTCATGAGATTTACGGTGAGTCTCGGATTTATTTGTACATTCTGAATCTAAACGCTTCCTTTTTGTTTTTTCTTGCAGTTTCCAATCAACAGACTGAAGATGAATGCGCTGATGCGCCCGATGAGTTCAAGGATCCGCTAATGGATACATTAATGTCGGATCCCGTTGTGCTGCCTTCGGGCACCGTTATGGATCGTGCGATAATCACACGTCATCTGCTTAACAGCTGCACGGATCCGTTCAATCGGCAGCATCTCACCGAGGACATGTTGGTGACGAACCTTGAGTTGAAGCAGCGCATCGATGCCTGGCGCAAGGAGCAGCGTGGCAAGCGACAGAATAATAATAGCTAAGGGCAGAGGGAGGATTGATCCTACATAAATATGATAAAACAAAACATACATAACATAGCTTAATGTGCAGTTTTAGTGTCTACCAATATCTCTTACACACAAATATATATATATATATCTATATGTATATATATTATATATTATCATTTATAAATATGCAAAAATAGAGTTTAGTTATTTTTTGGTTTCCCGCTCCGCAATCTGGATCTTTGTAATGCAATAATTTATATAATATTAAAGATTATGTTGCTTATATCGCAAATTCAAATGTTCAATTAATTGTAATAAATATACACACACATACTATATACATATTATAATATTTATATACATATGTATTTGTAATATCCTGGTTTTATTCGCATCACATCCTGTCCAGCTGCAAATTTGTGGAATTTAATTGCAATCGATTGGAATTTACAATAAAGTTTAATAAAGCGTAGTTCTAATATAATATATAAATTATACATTTACTTGTTTTTATTATTAATTATAATTGTAATTGTAACTGCATTTCATCATCTTCATATTGTTGTTGTTGTCAGTCAGATTGGGATTAATCCATTTTACCAGAAGGGACACCAACCGATATAGCACTGGCAAAGGTTCTCATTGTTGGTCGCCTGCAGGATGAGCAGGTCCACCTGCTCCTGCTCGGTGACTCCGTCCTTGGTCTGGAAATCCGTGCCCGTCAACTTGCGATCCACCCGTTGGATGACCAGGCTCGCCTTGGTGCTGGTCACATCGGCAAAGTTAATGCCCGCCGTATGCAACTGTTGAGGCTCATAGTTTTTCGACTTGGCCATGGGATTGCCCTGCAACAGTGGCTCCTGCTCCGGTGAGTTGCTCAAGCTGCCGCCATTTGCTCCGGCGGCTGTTGTTGTTGCCGTTGTCTCGTTGGCCTTCTTGTCCACATCGAGCAGACGCCAGTTGAGCAACGGATCGTAGACAAAGGCCTCCAGCACGGCCATCAGGGAGTCCTTGTTGCGACGCAGGACCAGCATGACGCTCTCGCAGGTGCGTCGATAGGTTCCCTCGATGCCCGTCACCTCCATGGCCTTGATGAGCATGCGCGTCAGCCGGAATGGGATCTTCTCTGGGAACTTTTCACGTGTCATGGCCACCTCGAAGCAATCACCGAAATCAATGTGCAAGATCTTGCCACTCATGCGATCCAACATGAGGTTCGAGGGATGACGATCGCCCAGGCCAAGAATATAGCCCACCATGGACATGACCGCCAGGGAGCGTGTGTAATTGTTGCGTCGCTCGAACCACAGCTCCGATGAGGGTGACTTCAGCCACAGCAGCTTGGCGAGATCATCGCCCTGGGTTTGACCCAACGCATACTCAAACACCTCGACCTTTTGCATCAGCGTTAGATGGTCATAATCCGGCGCATAGTTCAACATGGTGCGATGCTCCTGATTCAGCGGCACCTTCTTCTTATCCCTATAGTCCCGGATCAGCGTATGGAGCGTATCACAGTGCGGCACCCAACCGATCAATCCCGAGTTCGTGCTCAACGGGATGACGGCATAGCGTTGTATGGCCAGATTACGACGGAAGGTATCGGGATCATCGAGGAGCAGAGTGTTGACCAGCGAGAACAGCTGCATGACACGCTCGTCCTGACGCAGATCCTCGTGCCCCTTCAGCAGATACATGTAGTCCTTGCCGTTGGAGCCACGGATGCAGAGCTTCCTCGGACGCTGCTTGGACGTGATCACCTGCAGGTTGTTCTTGATGTGACTGATGCGTATCAGCTCCTGGCCAGGATTATAGGAGCCGGGCACAGCCAGCTCCAGATCCTTGCAGGTCATCAGCTTGGGCGAGACATACGGCAGCTCCAGTGACGTCAGCTGGGGCAGCTGTCGGGATATCTTCTGGAAGACATGATAGTAAATGTCCCAGGCACGATCCAGATCCATGAGCACCGCCGAAGTCTTGTACCGCTGCGTCCACTCATGGGCCTCCGTCAGCTCCCGACCGTAGGCCTGCGAGAAGGATGTCTCCTTGAGCGTCTGCGGCCCCCGGTCCAACATGGCGTGCAGGGGTTCCAGAATCTCAAACATGCCCCTGATGTTGCGATCAGAAAAGTAGACACGCGACGCCTCCTCGAGTCCCTCGTGCCACTGTTCGTGCCACAGTATGGCCACCCTAATCAACTCCTCGCTGCACATGACCGCCTGCTCGACCAGCGTCGGCGAATGCTTCCTCATCGAGTCGAGAATCTTGAAGGCGGCATTTTTGCGCGCCAACGATGCGGATTTGGAGGCAACGGTCAGTGGATAAACCAGAGCCTGCGGATGATTCTTGCCAATGTCCATTAGCAGCTGATGTATCAATTGTCCCACCAGCTTGCGATGCGTATCAATGCGGGCTATCAATTGTGGTATCACCTGGAGCCAGGTGTTAATCTCAATCAGCTTCATGCCGGAAAAGACGGCCTCATAGACCGCGCCAGAGTGGCCATAGTCGAACCAGAGCGTCAGCAGCCGGAGCGTATCCTGCAACGAGTTGCCGCGTATCAAGCTGATGGAACGGAAGAATCCCTGCACCGCTGGCACTGCATACTGCTGAATGATCAAATGCTCTCTGTCCGGTCCCAGGGCCATAGAGATGGGCGGCTGTTGCATCTGCTTGAAGTTCATGTAGGCCCACAGATGCCAGGCCTTGTACCAGTTGGGATCATAGCTGGTGGCCTTCTCAAACGACTCGAGAGCACCCTGCACCGCATCCGGATCACGTTTGTGCTCATGCAGCTTATTCTGCCACGTTGCCAGCCGGAGATAACAGCGTGCCATCAATCGTTGATCCTGTTGCTTCTGCGCCTCTGGCGGCAAACAATTCAATTGTGACGTATACGTGTTGACGAAGTGCCTCAACTGATCGTAGGCCAGCTGGAGTTGCGAGGAGGCGGCCAGATATTTGGTATATGCATAGGTAACTTGCGGCTGATTGCAGGGCAACGGCTCATGCGGCGTCAACTGGGGATCTTTGCCGAGGAGCATCACCAGCGTCTTGTGCGACAAATAGAGGGAGCCGCTCTTGCGGCACAAGCTGGCGTACTTCAGCCAGGTGTGGATATCCTCATGCGGTTTAACAACCAACGAATGCACTTGGATAATCCGCCGCCAGTCCTCGACTAATCTCTGACCGCCCTGCAGTCGCTTCCACCACATGGCCTTGAGAGGTTCCCGTCGTTCCGGTATGAGCTTGTATTGGATCACCTCCTCCAGTTCGGCGAGCATCTGGACACAGACCATGGCGCCATAGGCACGTTCATAGGACTCTCCCGCCATCGAGGTCAGCTCCGTGTCCAGCAAATCTCGCGTCTCGTCAATCAAACGCTGTGCCGTCTCAAAGTCGTCGTGATGCACGGCAAGCACAGCCCGATAAAAGCTGCCATCCTGCGTGTCCACAGGGATGCAGCGCACGTACTCCTGCATGCCCTCCCAGTCCTTGAGACCCCAAGCCGCCACTGCGGCCAATGGACTCGCCCGACACTTGGCTTCCACACTGAAATTGGGCCATTCCTGTTTGCACTCGGTGCTCAGCTCGGACCAGTTGCCGAGTGCCTCCAGGCAGCGCATGTGACCCAGACGCGCCTCGAGATCTGTGGTGCCCGCCTTCAGGTTGCTCGTATAATGGAGCAGCGCCTGATCCCAGTTGTGCAGCTTCTCGTACCATCTGCCCTGGACATTCAGTTCATTGGCCGTGTTCTTATAGGTGGTCAGGAGACCCTCGGCTGCCTCGCGTTGTTGCAGCTTGTTGTTGATCAGAATAAGCGACTCAAAGACATGGGCATCCTGTCGCAGGACAAACTCCTCCTCCTTGTAGCGCAACGCTTTGGCGTAGGCACGACAGGCCATGGCCCGCGTGCCGAGCAGCTGCGTCTCAATGGGAATGGGATCGCGGTCGCAGTGCTCCATGAACTCGGCCAGATTGAGTATGGTCTGTGTAATCTCCGGCATGTCGGTGATCTGCAGTGCCTGAATCAGAGATTGGGTGAGTTCGTGCTTGTGCTCCGGGGACAATTCCGTCCAGCATGAGATGAAGGCGGCATTGAACAGATCCCGCAGCAGTGTATCATAGTCCTGGGCCAGCACACAGCAGGCGCGCAGGGCATGCGATGGGGATTCCTTGAGCAGACCAATCGAGAGTCGCTTCAGCCACTCCACCCAATCATCCTTGGACACCAGACGCGTCACCTGCCAGGCGGTGCGCAGTGCCGTCGTGGACACCTTCAGGTTGTTGCTATTGTTGCTATCGATGACGAAGGGTTCATTGAACTGCCGCTGATTCAAATCTCCGCCAATGCCGCTGCCCATGCCGAAGCCAATGCCACAGGCATCCGGCAATGTGCTGTTGGATTGGATGCGGGTCAACAGCTTCTCGTATTCGGGATCCACAATGCGATGCTTGTTAATCACACGCTGCACCATCGGCACAAATACCAGATACTTTTTGCCCAGCTGTTTCATCAGAGATCTCAGCGTGATCATCGCCTGATCTCTTAGTTCCGGCTCCGTTTCGAGCACCCGCACCAGAGGATGTATGATGCGGGACGAGAAGTCGGTAAAGTCCAGCTGGCAGGCCAAATTGTTGATCGTCTCGAGGGCCACCAGGGACACCTGTTGGGGCACATACGGTGAGTCGAAGAGCTTCACAATTGGCGGCACAATCAAGGGTAAATAGTATCCCAAGGTGCTGCCGAATTTCTGCAATGCCTGCAGCAATCTTCGGGTGACCATGCGATCCTTGGAGTTGTCATGTTGCAGCACCCTCAAGATTTGTGGTATCAACTGGGCGAGGTAATCCCGAAACTCACAGCCGAGGGCAACGGCAATCTGCTCGATCAGATTGATGAGCGTCGAATGGAGCGGCGTATTGATTGTCCAGAACTCCTTGATCAGCTTGAAGATGTCGTCCATGTAGCTGATGATGTGCAGCTTCACGAACGCCACCAAAATGGCCAATTGCTGAAAGAGGAACTCCCTCAGATTGTTATCCGCCGTGCGCACATTATCCAGGAGATTGGGCAGCACTTGGGCCAAATAGGGAACACACTTGATGCCCAGCGTGTGAAAGATGAAGGTCACCGCTTGAACGACACTCGTGTGGCGTCTACTTAACGTCGGATCCCGAAGGATGCGCATCAAGGCGGCAATTGCCACGGCCGGATAATATTCATCCAAGGCGTTGCCCATGTTGACCAAGAGTTCGGCCGTGGAAATGTCCTGACTCTCATCCGCCTTGCCATCGGAGTAGGCAATCAGCACATTATCCTTTTGACTGTCTATCAATCCCTTGTTCATCTTGTGCTTATACGGATCCATGGCACCCAATAATCCCAGCACACGGATCGTTTCACGGCGTATCGAGCGACGTTGTTCCGTCTTCAGGAAATTGATCAGAATGTCAATCAGCACGGGATATTTGTGATACGGACTGACGACACGTCCGGTGGCGCTAATCAGCTGTCCCAGTGTCCACAAGGCCACGCCACGTTTGTCCGGACTGCCGGCATCGCCCAACATCTCGAGCAGAATGGAGAGCAGCTCGTCTGCCCAGAGCTCCATTTCATTAGAGCCGCCATTTACTTCCGCCAGGTCTCCAATTGTGCGGAGTACGTTCAGCACCACGCCAGGATTGGACTCCGGCTCATGTAGCATCGGCACCAAGGCTTTCAATATGGGATTCATGTAGGAGGAAATGAGACGCGGTGTGCTTATGACCAGATGATCCAACATCCGTGCACTTTGCTCCTTGTTTCTGCTCATGCCGGAGTACTTTAAGTCCGTGAGGAGTTCAATCATTGTGGTGCGCAGCTTGGGCATCACATACGCGGGATTCATGGACGACAATCTGCCGATGGTAACCATGGCCAGTTCTCTGATCTCGAAGATCTCATCGTGCAGAGTGATGAACAACGCATTGAGGGACTCCGGTTGCGCCAGCTTGGCATCAAAGGTCTCGTCAAGGGAGCGCAGAATCCGGATGCGGACATTGCAATTCAAATCTGTGATGGCGACGGTCAAAAGACGCTCAATCACATGCGAGACCGTATCGCTGAGTGTCTTCGAGTTCTCCATGTTCTCCGCCGACTGTACGGCCAGTTTCAGAAGACGCGTGCAAGTCTGAACCGCCTCCAGGCGAATCTCGTACTGATCGTGCACTATGAACACATCCGCACAGCTGTAAGAGATCAAATTAAAAATTATTTATTAATCAGAAATTGTTTTTAAAATGAAAACCAAATATTAAAGCCGTCTCATAATTACAAAATAAAAATTATAATATTATAATCTTAAAAGTTTGAAGGTGTTAAAAATTTTAAAATTAATCAAAATTTGGTTAAGCCCCTAAATAAATTTAATCAGTTGAAAAACAGTGTTTAGAATATTATTAAAGCTTAATAGAGACTTTTAGTGCTATTTCCGTCGTTTTGGTAAATGGCGCCACAAAGTCTTCTTCGTCGACAATTCATTAATTTTTAATATCAAAACTATTTAAGTGTTATTTAATTTTTTTTGTTTTTTTCATGGTTCAATCGAGTACTTTATGTGGTCGGAGATGCTTCCTTTAGCCTGTTACATACATCACTTAAATCTAATATACCCTATTTGACCATTTTCAATAGGCACATTTACATCAAATTGTATTACAAGTTTCTAATTATGTTGGATAACATTTGAAAGGTAAACAAAAGAACTCACCGTTGTATCAAGTCCAACATGTCTTGTTCCTCAAAGTTGAAGGTGCCCAGTGTCTTGAGAGCCAGGACAATGGTGGCACTATCCGCCGACAGCAGCATTAGCGATGCATCAATGCTGATCGGTGGCATTGTACCATATGGCATGGCTGAGGGTTTATTCATCAGCACCTTGTAGAGGACATCGGTCAATCCATCCGTTACGGCCAACTTCAACTCTGGCACATTCTCGGCCAGCTCACGCAGGCAAACAGTCAGGGCAGGCGATAAGCCCGTATGGAACATTTGCTCGAGCACATCCCGGACATCCTCGGCGACTTGAGACTTGACGGCATGGGCCAACAAGGTGATGCAGGCAAAGACTGCCGCATCCACTGGTGGCTTTCGCCTGCTGGCCAAATCCTTGGCTGGCAACGCTTGCTTAATGCTGCCCATTATGATCTTCAGATGCTGCTCAATATCGCTCTCAACGGCAACAGCCATAAATCCAAGGGTTATATATGCCACATTGCGATCCTTTTCCTTGCCACGCAAAATAGCCATTAAATGATCTACGCATATTTTTAGATATTTTGCTACGAACACCTCGCGATTAAAGGCCGCCAAACGGGGCAATATTTGGAGCAGAGCCTGCTGCACATAGGGCGACTTGGATGAACGCTGCTCCAGCACATTGTCGCAAATGGTAATGAAATGTTCCTTGAGTATCTCGTGTGCATACGCAGATTCCAGCACAGTTTGCTATAAAAAGACGTAAAGATTAAGTGGGTTAATCGTTCAATAGTATCTTGTTTTCCCACTTACGCTTGTAAACTTCTTGTTGGCCATGCCACTATGTTGCTCGCCCTCCATGTGCATCTGTGTGCTGCCCAATTTATCCACAAACGGCATTTTGAGACGGGGCACAATTGTTGTCAATTGACTGCCCACTGTGGATGAGCTGCTCGACTCTAGAAACTTGTTATGCTGTGGCTTTGGGAACAGTTGTTTTAGCGTCGTATAACGACGCTCCCAGTTTGCATTGGCGCAGCGGAAGAGCTCGTTGAAGACAATGAGGCCGCCGTGTATGCGATCATCGCGTGTCATGCCCTTTTGTTCCTTGCCCGTCATGACATCCGTGTTGAAACTGCTGCTCGCCTCATCATAACAAATCTTGTACCATTGTGGTTCACTCGATTGCTTTGTATTTTCTCGCTGTGCGGTTACAATTAACGCCGCACGTAGAGCCTCTCCCGCTGATTCACGTATGGCCGGCTTTGGATCAAAGATGGCATTAAAGATGTGCTCAAAGAATGTCAAGATCTGCTGATAGAAGTAGGTGGGAAGCGCAATTGCCAGCTCTCGCAAGATGAAGACCGCAGCATGGCGACGATACTAAAAGAACAAATTGATATACTCTCTTCTTGACAAATTGTGGATTCACCTACCTCTTGCCTGTCGCCGCTGAGCATCTCGAAGGCCTTCTTGATGTCAAAATCAAAGGACTCGGCGCCCTTGGAGCCGGGCATATTGGCCAGCTTGACCAGGGAGCGGGCGGCAATTTCCATAACCGACACATCGTTGATGAGCAGCAGATCGCGCAGTCTGTTGAGATACGGGGAGATGCCTTTGCGGGTTATGGGACCATCGCCACTTATTAAACACTCTGCAAAATCAAAGAAATTTAATTGAAAAGTGGGGAATATACGAAGTATTTTATAATTTGATACTCACTCATGGCCAAGGCGCCGCCTTTTTTCTCATTAATGTCCGTTGCATTGACCATGTTGAATATGTGATGATCAAAGTCCTCAAAGAATTGGACCAACTCCTCCTGCGACATTTCCCGCAGCTCCGTTTTAACATACAGGAAAAGATCCTGCGCTGCCTTGTTTTGTACATTGCGATTGCGGGACTTGAGTCCGTTGACGAACTGTTGCACAATTGACGAGGTCGACATTTTTCACATTCACTTCGGGTTCACTTGGCTATCTTAAAGGTGTGTTTAGGGGGACAGACACCCAAGTGCCTGGGCCTTAAAATGCAAGCAGGTGCACCCGCGTCCAGTTGCGACTTTGAGGTTATAATGCCCCGGGATTCTTGTTTCTGTCTGGGCACGTAACGCAATATTCCACAACTGGCGTTTGGTAATTTCACATGATTATGTTGGGCTCTAGCGTGTTAATGCCAATACAAGTGGTTAATTTTAATGTTATTGTGCTCACTAAATGTTTTTTTTTTTCTTGCTCGCAGTTTGTTTTGCAGTAGTGTTGGGTTGCTCATGAAAGAGTGAACAAAAAAGAGTTGCTCCCTAAAGTGAGCAAGTGAACATGTTCCTTCCAAATTGCTCTTTATTGCTCAGTTTGCTCTTTTTTGCTCACCAAACACCGTAGACAGCGATAAGTCATTTATCGATGGTATCGCCCGACCGCCACAAATTTTCGACCATTCAGATCTAAAACTGGGGCGCATTTTAAATAATAAATTTAATTCATAAACAATTTTTTTATTTCTTCATATGATTTAACAAATTTAACCATAATGTTGGGAGCTCGTCACAGCGCGGGGGTTGAATTACATAAAATAATTATATTTAAAAATAAAAATTACTACAAAATTACTGAAAGTTCAAAAATGTAACACTTTCAAAAAAGGTCGAAATATGAACGTCGTACCTTTCTGCCACATCGTAAAAATAAATAACCCCACCAATGTTAACGATTAACAAAGTTTTGTAAATTCTTTTAATTTTGTAAACTCTTTAATAATTTATTGCCATTGTGAAAAGAAAGCCAAGAGCATATTTACGAGAATACATTAAAAAATAAAAAATATTATTGGAATTCCTGAAAGCGTTTTAGATTTGGTTTAGATTTCGCAGTCAGCTGTTCACAGCTGCTCCATACAACATTTTCAGTGGAATCAGGGAAATGTGGTCTTACTAATTGATTTCGTGAAATCAGCTCTAAGACTGATTTCGTTTTCATTTTGATTTGGTTTCAAACAGCTGTGTGACAGTTGATGTTTATTTACATTGGAAATCTGCGAATATTCAATAAAAACATATTCGATGAGTAAACTTTCATTTAATACCTTTATAAATTTCCTTTTCTGGCATTTTGTGCCAGTGAGCAACTGATTTAGATTTGGTTAAAAATAATGTAAACCAAATCTAAAACGCTTTAAGGAATCCCATTATTAATTTATTGTTACCGTAAATAAACTTAACAGAGTCCGTCAAAACTCTGTTAATCTTAGTTAAAAAACGATAGGCATTCTGTAAAATAATCGGTATTGGAAAACTGTGGGGAGCTGCCAATCTATGAGAATGAAAACTCAGTCTGCTGAGAATTTTCATAAGAGCTAAAACAAATGTGAGTAAAAGTGCTTTTCCAACCAGAAAAACTATTGTAATTGCGCTAGAAAAACAAGTAAAACAATGTAATAAGTGCAGACAATTAAATAGCACTCGTACGCTGTGTGTTTATGCGGTTAATATTTAAAAAGTAACACTTCTAAACTGTCGTCGGCAGCGAGTGTGGAAATCCGTGTGTGTGAAAAATCGATCGTTGTGCTGAAAAGGGGTTTCAAAGCTTTCACTGGGGGCTGCTGCTTGCTTGGCAGCGCCATCTACTTTTTCTATTTTTTTTTTCGCTTTTCTGTTTGCTGCAACAAAAAGAAGCGTGCGAAAAATGTGTGTGTTTGTTTATTAATGAAAAACTAGTGGCTACATTCGGGCGAGCTAGACTGTGCGAGGACTCTGCACTTGTTCTGTTAAGCGCACATTGTGCAGACAATCACAAACACGCCGCAAGTTTTATTGTATGTTTTAATGTTCATGAGTGTTCTTTTCTTCTTCTTCTTCATTTGTCCTGACGCTGCGTTTAATTGTTTTTTGAATAATTTACTAGTTTATTTTGTGATCCTGCAGAAATTGTTGGAAATCACATCTAAATTGATAACTAATAACTTCAATCTTTGATCAATCAATTAAGGAGAATATAAAAGAATAAAGGTGAATAAAGGTGAATATTTGAGAATAAATGAGAGAGTATAGGAAATACAGGAGAATTTGGGAGAGAATAAAGGAGAATATAGAAGAATAATATATACGTTACATTAATCTAATAAAATAACTTTGAATTTAACGATTTTTTTTTTCATATAATTTCCTTTTTTGTGTCCGTCTTTCTTTTATTTTTCTAATCGATATTTGAAAACAATTTTATTTGGACTTGGTGTAATACTACAAAACGAATACATAGCTAAAATGAGATTTGAATGCAGATTAGGAAAAGTTCAGAGATAATTAGATGATAATGTAAATGGAATTTGTCTAGCCATAGAAATAAATATATACTACATACATATATGTATGTACATACATATGTGAACTTATAATAGAGCATGGTGAAATTAAAACAAGGTGATGTATTCGCTCTCTCTCTCACGGGGAGACGTTTTTGCTGTCAGCTCTTAGAGAGAGTCTGACATAAGAGACGACAGAGATAGATATATAGTAAACAAAACGAAAATGAGTGAAGAGTATAACCAATCAAAACAAGTTTTCTATATATCTGTCTCTATCGTCTCTATCACGTCAGACTCTCTCTGACAGCTTCGCCCCGAGAGAAAGCGAATACATCACTTTTATATCATCTCATGATTTTACATACACAGAATTTGAACAACCGCTTACTACGTCGTTTGCTATCGTACTGACCAAGGTGAATTTATAAGAAGGTGATGTATTCGCTCTCTCTCAGGGTCCAATCTGACAAAATGAGTCAGAGAGAGAGACAGATATATAGAAAATGCTTTCGTAATGACGACCTCAAAAGAATACATCACCTTTATACAATTTCATCATGCTATATGTACAAATATAATTGTTGTAATTCAATGCAAAACCGTTGTTATTTGCAGTAATCGAATTTGAACGTTTACAGTTGAATCAACGAACACGAACGCACCTCAAAAATGTCGAGCCTGAGGAGAATGAAAGACGAGGAGCGCGAATCCGAATACGGCCGCGTCTACGCCGTCTCTGGGCCAGGTAAGACGTCATCTGTGTCCTTGATTTCAATTTCTTCAATGATTGCTTACTCATCTGTCTCGTCCCACTTTATCATCCCCCTTCTTCAGTTGTTACGGCGGAGTGCATGTCCGGCTCTGCGATGTACGAGCTGGTGCGTGTGGGCTACTATGAGCTGGTGGGTGAGATCATTCGTCTGGAGGGCGACATGGCCACCATTCAGGTGTACGAGGAAACCTCCGGTGTCACAGTCGGTGATCCCGTGCTGCGTACGGGAAAACCTCTCTCCGTTGAACTGGGTCCCGGTATTATGGGCAGCATTTTTGACGGTATCCAGCGTCCACTGCGCGACATTGGCATGATGACCAACTCCATCTATATACCCAAGGGCGTGAACACGCCTGCCCTGGCCCGCAACGTTATGTGGGAGTTTAATCCCTTGAATGTACGTGTTGGTTCCCACATCACAGGTGGCGATGTTTACGGCATCGTCCATGAGAACACTCTGGTCAAGCAAAAGATGCTGGTGGCACCGCGTGCCAAGGGCACAGTGAGATACGTGGCTCCGTCGGGCAACTACAATCTCGACGATGTGGTGCTGGAAACGGAGTTCGATGGCGACATCACGAAACATACAATGCTGCAGGTGTGGCCGGTGCGACAGCCACGTCCTTGCACAGAGAAGCTGCCGGCGAATCATCCACTCTTCACGGGACAACGTGTCCTGGATTCGCTGTTCCCATGTGTTCAGGGCGGCACCACAGCCATTCCCGGTGCCTTCGGTTGCGGCAAGACTGTCATCTCACAGGTAAGATCACTTTCTGAGCATGCAGAGATTCCATTTCCACTCACATCTATGCTAATCTTAGGCACTGTCCAAGTACTCCAACTCCGATGTCATCATCTACGTTGGCTGCGGCGAGCGTGGCAATGAAATGTCCGAGGTACTTCGCGATTTCCCGGAACTCACCTGTGAGATCGATGGCGTTACGGAGTCCATCATGAAGCGTACCGCGTTGGTGGCCAACACCTCCAACATGCCTGTCGCTGCTCGAGAGGCTTCCATCTACACTGGCATCACTCTGTCCGAGTACTTCCGTGACATGGGCTACAACGTGGCCATGATGGCGGATTCCACCTCCCGTTGGGCTGAAGCCTTGCGTGAGATCTCTGGTCGTCTCGCTGAGATGCCTGCCGATTCAGGTTATCCAGCCTATCTGGGTGCTCGTCTGGCCACCTTCTATGAACGCGCTGGACGCGTCAAGTGCTTGGGTAATCCTGAGCGTGAGGGTTCCGTCTCCATTGTGGGCGCTGTGTCGCCTCCTGGTGGAGATTTCTCCGATCCTGTGACCTCCGCCACTCTGGGTATTGTCCAGGTGTTCTGGGGTCTCGACAAGAAGCTGGCACAACGCAAACATTTCCCTTCCATCAACTGGCTCATCTCCTATTCCAAATACAGTCGTGCTCTCGACGAGTACTACGATAAGAACTTTCCGGAATTTGTGCCACTGCGTACCAAAGTCAAGGAGATTCTGCAGGAGGAGGAGGATCTGTCCGAAATTGTGCAGCTGGTGGGCAAGGCATCGCTGGCCGAGACCGATAAAGTGACGCTGGAGGTGGCCAAGCTGCTCAAGGATGACTTTCTGCAACAGAATTCCTATTCGCCGTATGATCGCGTGTGTCCGTTCTATAAAACCGTCGGCATGCTGAGGAATATCATGGCTTTCTATGAGACGGCGCGTCATGCTGTTGAATCCACAGCTCAATCGGACCATAAAATTACATGGAATACAATCAGGGAGTCCATGGGCGGCATTATGTATCAGCTCTCCTCAATGAAGTTCAAGGTAAGGGCTTAAAGAGTAAAGAAATCGAGTTCGACTTTTACTTTATTATTATTAATTTGTCAGGATCCCGTTAAGGATGGCGAGCAAAAGATCAAGGCGGACTTTGACCAGCTGTATGAGGATCTGCAGCAGGCCTTCCGAAATCTGGAGGATTAGACAACAAATACCAAAGAAAAACAAAAACTAAAAACTGAAAAACCAACACGAAATAAGCAACCAAAGTTAGGTTATTATTCGAATTCCCCCATCAAGCTAGTCATATATACATATTGCATAATAAGATATTTGAAAAAAAAAACCAATTTTATTTTTAAGCTAAACAGTTTGTAACGGTTGCGTCAGGCTGGACTTGGTATGATACTATACAATGAATACAATGAATAATAGCTAAAATGAGATTTGAGTACAGATTAGGAAAAGTTGAACAATAATTAGCCGATAACGCAAATGGAAAATTGTCCAGCCATATAAATAACACATACACCAATACACGTACACATATACATATATATATATATATATATATATATATATACCATCTATGTTGATATATATGTATGTATGTATACAAATATAATTATTGTAATTCACAGCTACTATTTTTATTATTGTTAGTAAATGATAAATGAAATTCGTCAAAATCGTAAAGTTATCTAATTGTGTTCTCTACGTAACTGTAACTACAAAAACTACTAACAATTTATTTAATGTTTTTTGCCATTGCGTGTTACAACATGTTAAATACAATACAAAATTATAATATTATTATATATTATAGTCCTTTACAAAAACGCAATAATTACGTAGTCCAAATGCATATACCTTATTATAACTAATTACTTTTGTGCGTGTTGCAAATGGATCTATACAAATAAAAATGTATTATGAATGTTAATATTAGCAAATTCATTGGATTTTTATTTAACAATTGACTTATTTTAGAATTTCAAAATTATTTGCAAATTTTTTGAATTGCGCGCTCATTTTTGCATTACAATTTACAGCACTGCTACTTAACAGTCACTTTACAGAACGCTGCCACCTTGTTTTGCCAAAGTTGGGCAGAAACTGTTATGTAATAGATTAGTGAGTTATCGAAAATTGCTCCCATGTCATTTCTCTCAAAAGAAAAAAATTAAAAAACCAAAAAAATATAACAAAACTTCTGTGAAAGTTTCGAAGTTCTAGCTTCAAAACTAATTTTAAAAAATAAAATGTTGATTTTCAACAACTTTTCTGCCACTGTTGCCAAGATTGCCACCTTTTTTTTGCCAATGCAATCAGCTGATTAATACATTCATTTATTAGAGGTGGGTGTTGTGTGTTGTTCCCGATGTTTGCTGAACACAACATATTTTGGTGACTCTTAAAACTGTAATCTCAACTGTAAAAGGGATTGCATTCAACATTTTTATCATAAGATTTAGAAATTCTTTCTTTCCAATAATTTAGAGGGCCGTAATTATCAGGATTGTTTATTTGTTTTCAATATAAGAACACTCGATAGTGGCCTACCAAACACCGATGGCTCCGATGTTTTGCAAGCATCGATGTTTCTCCACCTCTAAGCCGCTGACAGTGACGTGGTGCGCAACAACAACAATTAGTGATATATTTCTAAATAAATTATATTAAATATATTGTGTATAGTGTTTAAAAATGTCGCAATTTGGTGGGCCCAACGATTTCTACGCCTCCGGGCCGACAGATACCAGCTATAACTTTGACGTGCCCGAGTTTGGCCAAGAACTGTGAGTTTGCATTTTATACACATTGGCACTTCCAATTTGTTTACCGTTTGCTGGCGTTGTCTTTTTTTATTGCAGCAATTTCCAGAATTTCGGCAATACACAACCCTCGGTGCCGCCGAATTTCGATGCTCCGTATAGTAATGCGCCAAATCAAGGACTCGGCGGCTTTTACGATCCAACAGCCTACACAGATGGCTATGCACAGGACAAATCATTTAAGCAAACTGGTGCTGCCGGCGCAGCTGCCCCTGGCAACGAGTTCGACGATGAGCCGCCACTGCTGGAAGGTAAGCTTACACACCTACACATTTAGTTACACTTGTCTAATCCGCTATCGTTTGCTTCTAGAACTGGGCATCAATCCGAATCATATCTTCCAAAAGGTAAGCATCAGCTGCGATGCAACAGTCTGAAATTGAACATCTTGAGATGTCTGTAAATTTCAAACCCCTGGGCCCCACAATTTATGAAGTGGATCCCTCTTGGCGGTCGCCTCAAGATTGCCTTACTTTGTTTGCATGCGCAATTACTCCATCTGCTGCAATTCTCTCGTTTTCTCTCTCTTTTGCGTTCTGCCTTTACGCACTTTGCTTTTGTTTTGAGTTTTCTAATTTGTGCAGTGGCAGTAGCAAGTGGAGTAAGGGGGACGGGAAGTGTGCACTTTAGGCTGAGTCGCTGTCGTTGCCGCTGCCGACTTTGCTCGGCTGTTTAATTGAAATTTAAATGCTTTTGCATTTCGCTTTTGTATTTATTTATTGCATGCTGCTTTTGCTCGACTCCATTTTCCATTTTTTTGTTGGTGCACTTGTTGTTTTGTCGTTAATGAAGACATATTTTTTCATTGCTGGTTTGCCGTTTTGTTGTAGTGAGTTTTTTTTTTTGTAAATAAATAAAACAACTTTTGTGTTTTTAATTAAACTTTTTCTTTCGTATTGCTCTCTCTATGCAACTTTTGTCGCATTTTTGTACATTTTATAAAATTTGCGTAATTTCGTCCTCTTCCTCTGTTGTCCTTCCGCTGTTGTAATAGTTGTTGGAATTTATTACGTTTGTGTTAATTGAAAAATGAAAATGTTAATGAGTTTGTGTGCCATCATAAAAATTAAATGAAATACTAATTAAATTGTACTGCATTCGACTGAAGAAAAACAAAAAAAAAGCTTATAAAAAGCAATAAATTACAAATATAAGAGTGTGACCAAATCGAATTAAGTCCTCCATTGTTTACCTTTTCTAAGATTTTCAAACTTAAACCAATTATTCATGTTGAATATGTATGTATTTTTGAAATTATAGGATTATGTTTACAGATGGTTGCATTTCCCCAGAATTACTTTGCGAAAACGTTTCGAAAAATAATTTTAAGTATTTCGAGTTGAATATAGCAGATAGAAGATAAACTATCGATCGTATCGATAACAAAAATTAAAGTGGAATTCAGAACAGCTCGGTATTGTTTTTTATAACATATTTTATAGATGCTTTTAAAAAAATTATTTTAAAAAATACTTCAACTATTTCAACTATAAGTAGTTATGTTAATCGATTCTTAAAATGCTCAATATTATTATAATTTTCAGTTTATAATTTTAGGTATTCATTTCAAAGCTTTAAATATCATTTACTTTTAAATCCAGTGACTCTACGGCACAACTTAAAAAAAAACGACAAATTCTTGTCGATTTTCGGAATTCGGAACAGCAATCAACTTGTTTTGTGGCAAATCAACTCGTTTTCGGAAATCGGAACAGATCCGAATATATTGCGCTCACATTTGATTACTTCAGTATATGATTGAAATTTTTAAATATTATTGTTACAGATTCAAAAGTGTAATCCATTTAGTTAAATTTATTATTAATGCTCATTTTAAAGATGTTAACATTTGGAAAATTTGGGGCCCATTGTTGAAAAGGATTTTATGTTTGGCTTGAGATCAATTTAACAACCCAGGGGTCACATGTGTTGCCTGTAATCGACGATTGTTTTGGTTGTTTTGCTGTTTTGTTGGCTGTTGTTTCATTTATTTCTGGTTTCGGTACGGTCTAAATTCTCGTGTGTCAAACATGTTGACAGCTACGTTGGCTGCTCCATTGCCCCGCGTTTCTTGCATTTCCCGCTGTTCTTGCTGCCCATTGGTCTGCAATATCATTTATCATCAATTTCCATTTTTCAAATTTTACTGCGAGTGAAAACAAACACAGAAAAAGAGGCAAAAAGTAGCAACAGAAACAGCAACAGGAATAACAAACAACTGTTCACAAAACGAAATTCTGGCTCAATTTTATGACCAAACTGAGCGAACAAATGAATTGTGTCGTGTCCTGCCGCAGGTTGTGAATGATGATGGGTTGTCCATCCATCCAGTAGAGGTTGTTGCAGATCCCATACCTAGCTTACAATTCCTCTCAGTTGTTATAATTTTAATCTCATTGCTGTTTTCTCTTTTTCTCTTATTCTCTCGTTTTCTATTTTCAGACCTTGGCCGTGCTTAATCCCTTGCGCGGCACAGACCAACAAATACTCCAGGATACGGACATGGCTGGTCCATTGGTCTTCTGTCTCACACTCGGCGGCATCCTTCTGCTGGTATGTGCATTTCCTAATTGCATAACGTTTCTATTTTTGATTTTTAATTCAACTCTTACGTTGCGGATTAAACAAACATCGTCTCTTCTATTTGATTTTTGTAGAGCGGCAAGGTAACCTTCTCGTATATCTATGGCATTGGAGTGATGGGCTGCATATTTTTCTATTGTCTGCTCTCCTTGATGGTCACCCGCTCCCAAGTGACCTTTGGCGCGGTGGCCTCCGTTCTGGGCTATTGTCTGCTGCCCATGGTCGTGCTTTCCGGCATCAACATTTTAATCACCATTCAGTAAGTAATTGTTGACACAACTCGCTGGCTTATACACGATTTCCAACAACAGTCAACACCCATTATGCACAACTCAACCACCATCCACCAATCGCACTCGCACTCGCCCTCGATTTGTATTTATGTTTTTAATTGAAAAGTTGCCAATGCATTGTGTGGAGTCGTAATTACAAACTTGGCCTAAGTCTGTTCAGCTGCTACTGCAGCACGTTCAACTACTTAACTCTCTCTCTCTTCTTTCTCCCTATCTCTATCTACTCTTCTCCCCGTTTGATGTTTTGACTTGCTTATTTCTAGTTTGATTGCAAACTCAACTTGAACAATCGTTTACAAATTGAATCCAAGTGTCTAGCATTGATTTGAATCTTTCAGCTTAGACCCAAATAGGATTTGCTTTTGTTGTTATTTGTATGAGAAACGGCAGCAACAAATAGTCCAGGATTCATGAGGCTTCACAGAATGTTGAAGCTCTACACTTAGTTTAATACCATCTTTCCACAAAAAACATTAATATATTTTTGCGCCATAAGCTTTGTAGTGGAAAGAAATCACAAGTGGAAGGAATATCTGTGCATACTTATAAAAGTTTTGATTAAAAGGTCAAATATTATTTGTTTTCTTTTAATTTTAATTTTCCAGCTAGACGAGCTAAAATTAAAATTGTTTTTAATTCTTCAATTTTACATTTAAAGTTTATTATTAATACTTATATTATATATAAAATATTTAATATATTAATATACAAAATTAATGACAAGCACAATAATATCTCAGTTCATATTTAACTGAGCTTTGAAAAACAGTACCTTAATCTGTTCATTTATAATTAATTCATATCCCTTTAGAAGTCCTGAAATTCAACACATTTTTTGCTAAAGTTTTTTGTTAAATAATGCGCTAAAAAGGATGCCATGGTTATTCATGTAATTTGAAACCAAGCTTTGCTGAATTTTTTGTACGATCTTTTTCAGATATAGCTCAGGGTTTAACATTTCTATCACGCTTACGAATCACGAACGATTCAATCACGTTTCGAGGTTGCCATACATGCATTTTTTTCCTATCAAATAGTTAACAGATGTGGCAACTTTCCAGCTCGATTTTTGTACTAAATAACGCGAGCTTTAAATTTGTAAAATAAACTCTTTAAGGTAAATGAGAGGGTTAGTTTTAGTATATGTATCTCAAAGTGTTTTTAAGAATCATATACTTATTTATAATTAGTAATAATACCCGTTTGTGTTTATCCGTTGGGTACAAGGACTTTTTCCTGTTTGTTTTTTAGTGTATCTCCGTTTAATTATTTTTAGAGATGCCCTTAAGATACACATAGTATACTTATTTACAATTAGTAATAATCCCCTTCTATGTTTCACCATTCGGTACAAGGACTTTTCTCCTGGCTTATCTTCTATATGGACACACACATACGCTACACTCATGTGGCATACACAGGGTTTTTAATTTTGTTGCAACGGTGCATAAAAAATAGGCAACTTAATTTGCGCTTTTAGTGTACTCTAGGGCAACAATTTCGAGCGGCGCTCGAAGGGTCCAGCTCCGGATCCGTTTCGTCCTGGCTGAGTTCAACTAGAACACAAAAAAAAAACGCGCGTCCAAACGTTGTGCCGTTTAATTTTCGCGCCACTTCGCAAAAGAGAGAGAGAGAGAGAAAGGAGGCCACGGTAAATGATGGTAGATAGAGAGAGGGGAAGAGTGTAGTAGAGAAGTGTATGGGATACCCACAGTTGGCCACGTATTTTCCTTTTCAAATATGTGTTCAGCACTTGGTGTACATGTGTATCTGTGTGTGTGTGTGTGAGCAGTTTGAGTAGTTTTGTTGGCTACGTTTTATTTTCTTTCTCTCTGCTGCTGCTTCTTCTTTTTGGTGAGCATCACGCAAATGTTGCGTGCACCATCAAAAAAAAAAAAAAATAAAATGAAAAAAGAACCTTAAACTATCCGCCCTTTCCCGCTCACAATCTCCGCACGTCCGACTCTATCGAGCCTTTTGGCCAGAACTCTGGCACGTCATAATTTCAACTGGCGCTGGCACGAAAAACAACTATTGCCGTAGCTTACTCGACACCAGCATCGTTTTGTCTACCCCCCATACACCCTACCCCTGCCCCTTCCCCTCCTACACCCCCGCACACTTTTTGAACCACTCTACCCCGCCCTATATTTTTTTAAAGTTGCTTTTTTTCCAGCTGCTGCTGCTGCTGAAGCTGCCCAATTGCCATTTGGTTGCCTGTTTGCTTGCATTTTTTATTTGTTGGTTTTAAACGCCTGCACTTTGTGTGCTTGTTTCTGCAAGTGTGCATGTGTGTGTGTGTATCTATGTGTACGATGCTCATATAGTCGTAGTCAGACCCGTAGTCCGGCAAGTTTACAGTAAATATTTTTGCGATTTTTTTAGACAGACTTTTTAATTGAGTTTGTTTGGTGATGCAAAAGTGCACAAAAATGATACAGACAGCACTTGTGTCTGACTGTATGTGAGTGTGAGTTATAGAGTAGAAGGGCGTGGCATTACGCCCACAGCATTGGTTTGATTGGTTTTGGGCAGCATTGGGTAGTCTGTTTAAGCCAAGCCAGAAATCACTTGACACAATCAACAGCAACAGCAATTGAAGGGTGGACGGGCTTAAATAAGCGAATGGCCAACTCTGTGTACCAGGAAAATTTAGGGCCTATTTTTCTTTGGGGGAGGGAGTCAGCTAGTCGAGGTCCTACGTAGGTCACGAGGTTGTTGTAGATGAAAGCGAATTGGGCAACAGTTTCGGGACCAGGTGACAGCTGATCCGCTTTGACCACAAAAAAAATAGAGGGCAAAAAAAGAACAGTACCCAAAAAGGCAATCCATTAAATTTAGCAGCTACATTGTGAATTGTGTGGGAGTGTGTGTTCTTTGGTGTTTTTTTTTATTTGTTGTGATTTGCTGTTAGTCGTCTTTAAATGTATTAAAATTATTTATAGATTGTTGATATTGTGTTGTAGATATTTTCTCCAGCTAAAAGTATCATCAATCTTGATTACAATTCATTGAATATTGTTTCTGATTAAATAAGTGTTTAAAGTTGGCATCATTAATCGAGCAGGAAATCATTTTAAATTGTTTAATATATCACTTACGTTGCAATTAATATAAAGTGTGTAAAAAGAACTTATTGAAACGTTTAACAAAAAATTTAAAAATATAAGGTGATTAATTTTATCAAGTTGTATTTAATTACATTTCCCTTACATTACAATATTTGACCTATACAAATATAAAAAAGAGAATTGATATAAATCTAATTTTCATGCCAAAGAACATCTCTTAGTTTAGTTGAAAAATTGATAAACAGAGTTTATTTACTGATCAGGCGATTAGATTAGCTGCAGTCTTAGAAACAGTTTGCGGCACATGCAGAGCTTAGGGTAGTTCCCATCTCCTTATAAGCTCTCCGTAAGCTGGTTGTGTAAGCTGCCGTTATCGTTGCTCCTCGACGCATATTTCAATTTCCATTCTCTCAGTGGGTTGGCAGCACTTGATGCTTTGTAGTTGGACTATGTTTGCACATCCTTTGCACATCGCCTGCTGTCTTTGTTTGCACTGTTCATTCATTCACAAAATACACTCACACACACACACACACACACGCTCATATACACTCATATACTCATTTATACACACAATTTTTTATGGCAAACACTCAGTCAGCTGTATACTCTTTCCACAGCTCATGCATATGCATTGTTTATTGATTTTGTGTGGGTCTCAGATTCTCATCTCTCTTCGCTTTCATCTACTACTTCGCTTACTCATATTTTTTATTCTTTTCTATGCTTTCCAGGGGCACACTCGGCCTAATTGTGAGCGGCATCGCTATACTCTGGTGCGCCATATCGGCATCGAAACTATTCGCCACGGCATTCTCCATGGACCATCAACAGCTGCTGATTGCCTATCCATGTGCGGTGCTCTATGGAGGATTTGCGTTGATTACCATTTACTAGACGCCCGACCCGCTCGAAGCAACCACGTTTGGCAACTGTGTCTCTGTGTCTCCGTGCTCTGTGTTTCGTGTTCCGTGTCCCTCTCTATCTCTATCTGTATCTCACTCCTTGTGTACTGCAATATTGTTGCATGATTTTAATTGTCCTGCACAGACACACACACTCATGCACAGAGGCACACACACACACATTGCCATAGAGATGATAATATTTTAAGAAAATAAGCGCCGATTGCAAAATTTGTTTTTCATATGTTTTTCAGCTTCGACGCCATGTAATAAATTTGATTGAAAACAAAAAGAAGAAATGTTAACAAATTGAAATTGCGTTTTTCACTTGGCGGCTATGCAAATATCAACGGAATAACTATATATGCATGTATATTTGTTTTTCTTTTTATTTATATACATAAAGTGTATAAACACGTATTGCAATTTCATGCGCCTGTTTCCGTTTCCAATGCTCAGTTTTTTATGGTTGGTTTTGGGCATTTTGTTTACTTATTATGCCCTGTAAGTGATTATCCGCAGGGTATATATTCGCTCTTATCTTCGAGAGTCCGTTCTATATTTTAACTATTTAAATGATTTGTTTTCGTATTGTGTTTATTTGTTGTAAAAAGGTGAACTTTTGCTTAATTATACAGAGTATTAAAAGTGCTATCAGCTTAAATGAATTCAGAGCGCCATCTTGCAACATATAAATGTATTTTGGTTAAAGAATGCAAAGTGTTAATTGAATTTGGTAATGGCGAAAGTAGAAAGGCAAATAAGTAAGAATTAAAGATAAGACTGCTCGACTATGAGTTACCCTGTAGTCAAATTGAAAGCACTGTTGATTAATATAAATAGGTTATATGTAGTAAAAGGAATGTACACAATGTGTGAAATTGTGCATAGCTACCACTGACCGGAAATATATTCCAGGGTATGCTACAATAAAAAAGGGTCATGTCTGCGTGCCTGCTTACCATATGCAAATAATTCCGGCCTTCTCTGTATGCTCCTGATTCGTGTCCGTGTCCTTGTCCTTGACGATGTCGTCGTCACATTTTCATATTACATAATTAGCGGCATTTTTTGGGTTGTTCGCTTCGCTTCGCAATGCCCAATGCCCGATTCCTGATCCCCGCTCTCTGCTCTTCCCCTTCAGTTGCCGTTGACCCGTTCTCCCCTCCCGTTCCCTGTCAGCATGAATAAATTGCAAAATGCGTAGCATACTTTGTGCTTTGCGCTTTTTGATTTCCGTTCGTTGCCGCTTCTCCTTCACCCCTTGCCCTTTGTTCTTGCATCCTTGTCTGCTGTCCGTTGCCTGCTGGCCGCTTATGCAAATTGTTGTAATTACTACAATTCGGTTGAAGCATTTTTATGGTCGCTTGAGAGGAAAAAATATATATTTGCACTATATAGTTAGGGACAGTTGCTCAAGAAGCTGATACCCTGTATGTATTTAAGCTCTGATATATTTATTTTTAAATATATAATCACATCTGAAAAAGAATAACACATGTTAATATATGTTTTGATGCTCTTTTGATGCTCTCTTTCTTGGGTAAGCAGAAGGTAGAGAAAAATCTGTAATAATTTTGAAAATGAAAATAAATAAATTAATTAAAAATACAAATTTTAATGGAAAAATAGTTACATTAAATCAAAAGTTTATTTTCATATAATAGCCTTTATTACATTATCTCTTCAGAACTCTCTCTCCCCTCCTTGAAATCCTCCCTTTTCCTCTTCCTTTCTAGAAATCCCTAACCTTACTAATTTCTAATATTTGTAATATTATTAACTATTACAACTAATACTTTTGATCTGATTGGGTTTTTCTGGTTTTTCCCAATCCTTGCAACGAATGTTGGATCATTTCTAATTTTTAATACCCCCAGATTTTAATTTTAATATTAATTTTCAATTCACTATTTTTTATTTTAAATTAATTTTTATCTTTTCAGTTTAATATTAAATTTAACTTTAAATATTTAACTTAATTTTTAAATTTATTATATTTTATACTTTAGTTTTTACTTAATTGGTCAACTGCTCTTAGTTGACATTAAATAAATAAATAAATAAATAAATAAATAAATATTTTAAGCTCATTTAATTAGAAAAGAACTCGAATAAAAAACAGGCCTAAATTGAATTTTTAAAATTGATATTTTGAGTAACTGCTCTACATTTTCTAATTATTCTTTTTCTATTAATATTGTTTATTATATTGGATTGCAGTTGTCGCACAAACGTATTATACCCATTTTTTTTTGTCGTCACATTTTAAATGGGTATATAAAATATAAAAGAAAGAAATACATGCGGAAATATTTGTGTGCTAATTGCGTGGCGCGTGAATTTTGTAAGAGGACTCGGCCAGGACACTCGGCCAGGCCAGCAGAAGAATAGGGAAGAATGGGGCGTCATCAAAGGCGGCAGCTCGCCATTAGCAGCATTAATAAACACTCGTTAGCAGCAAGCTGAAGAACAGAGAGAGAGAGAGATTTGGAGAGAGAGAGAGTGAGAGAAAAGTAAAGGCAGAGACTCCTGCTCCTCGTCTGCATCTCGAATGTGTTGCTGATAATTAGAATTAGCGCACAATTAAGGCGGTGAGCATATAGAAGCAAGAAGTTTGTGGAGGAGGAGGAGGAACGCAAACTGGTTGGGATTTCTTTTTGAATGCTTAAGGGCGGGATAAGCCTATTAGCTGCGCTCAATTTTTGAATTAATAAGCAGCTTGGACTTGTGCGCCAAATCCTTGATTCACAAAAAAAGAAAAATAAGCAAAAAAAGTAAAAAAATTGTATGCATTCATTTTGAAGAACGTTAAACCAACAATAGCAACACCTGCGGATAAAAGCAGCTTAACAAAAGAGACGGCAACATTATCGCTTCCTCCCTCAACTCCCATTCACGCAAAAGAGGCTGCGGATTTTGGGGGCGTGGCCACAACAAGAGTTATTACATTTTTAGCTTTCTCTCGACTCGACGCTGCATTTTATTATTAATATGCAATATAAGTAAAGCAGCGACAATGCCGAGGAAAGCTGGAAAATGGAGAGGGGTGGGAAGAGGGGGTAGATATAGCTGAAAGGGGGTGTCTGCAGGGTGGGGTGGGGGGTTATTTGAGCAGCTGCGTCTGAGCCAAAAGTGAAGTCGTTAATTACGCAAACGCCCCAAATGCTATTATGGATAAATGACATGACGAGTGAAGGAGGGGTGGGTGAGTAGACGGGTGGGGAGGGGAAGTAGACTGATGGGGAGGGGAAGTAGGGATTCATGGTAATAGGAAAAACGCAACGTGCAATTGCCACATTTTTAATTAGCGTGCTTAAAAGCGCATTAAGTAGTCGAAGGGAGAGAGAGAAGCATTGAAAAAATGTCTGACATGCTGACATGAAAATTATGACCTATACATACATATACAAAAATGTATGTAAATGTGTATGTTTGAGTGTATTATTTGTGTGTGTGTGAAAAGGTGTGTTATAACAAGCTATAACAAGATTCATTCAAATAACTGACAGAGTACTTGTAGATTACCTTGAAAGTAAGAGAGAGGTCAGAGAAATAAAATTATTCTCGTGACAAGTTGATTCATATTTCATAATTTAAGTATTCGCTTTTAAAATAATTCGACTGAATTCAAGTTTATTGAGTTTTTAAATTTTGAATTTCGCCTCAATTTTCTATTTTAAATAATTAAAATAAATGTTTTTTGAGAATACTGGGCCTTACCTATTTTAATAAAAATTCTAAGAATTAGCTTTCATTAAAAAAATAAGTGTATTTTAAAAATACAAAAGGTAAAAAAAAGAAAGAAAGACTGACAAATTTTTCTTTATTCAACTTTATTTTGTTGTTGTTTTTTATTATTTCTTCATTCTTAAATAAAATCATAGATAAAAAATATTTAAAAGATGAAATTTATGCAATAGGAAGGTACATAATTCCGCCTGCTTAATAACTGAAATGAATCGACATTAATGCGGATGGCAACGTTTGAAAGCTTTGCGCTTAGCAACATTTTTTTTAATTCATGCCCATTCAAAGGAAGACACAGATTATAAATACCCTTTCCACGAATTATGTCGCGCAACAGGGTATACAAGTTGTGAGGAGAGCAAAAGTCGACAGACCGCAAATGCGGTCACTGTACGAGAGGCTTGCAACGCTTGCATCACCGTATTAAGTGGGTGGCTTGAAGGGGGAGGGTGAGAGACAGAGAGGAGGACAGTAGGTGCTTAACGTATATAGATTGAAATAAGCCGTCTGCTGGCGTTGACTTTTGAACTGCCGAGACCAAATTGCTGGCTAGCCTCGACTGCATTCATCAAGCTCCCTCGCCAAGCCACACATATCCGCAGCACGCTAAAAGCCGAATATAACATTTATGGCCATGGCTTTAAAGTGACCAACAGAGGGGAACAGATAGGGATGGAGGTGGTGAGAGAGTGCGTTGATTGCTGCGGACGCTGCTTGTTGCCAATTGCCGCCAAAGCCGCAGAGATGAGCGCAGATAGAGGAGTGGCGTAGAGAGGAGAGGAGAGGAGAGGAAATTGTAGCCGCTACACTTGAGGGCATTTAGAGATGGTGCCAGGTGGATCACCCGTGAAGGACTCTCGACATATGCAAAACCAATTAGCCAGCAACTGGAAAGCAGACGCAATAACAAAACAAAGCACTCGAATTAACTAACAGCAGCAGAAGGAAGACAGACAGACGGAGAACAGAACAGAACTGAAGGGAACAGAAGACGGAGCTAAGCATGTTTATTGTTTTTCACTTTTCATGCACTTCAATGAGCTTGGAGTTACGAGCCAGTACATCAGGATAAGGCAGATACTGAATCAGGAGATGGGTGGCCCAAAAGTCAATTTCAACTGAACTGTAGATAATCCCCTGACAACAGCAGTTAACAGGCAACGATTACTTGGCAACAAGTCAATTACGAGTTCGGTGTATAGAAGGGGAAGAGTGTAGACGACTTCTTCAGCGCCTGGTTGCAGCGATAAGCGTCTAACACTAACACTACTATATATAAACTCGGCCTGGCAAACACACACACACACAATAAATTCCTTCGACTTGGCCAGCTGCAGAGATCCCCTTAATGCGGCAACTAATTGAGCGGGGCCACCAATGCGGATGCGGATGCGAATGCGAGTGAGACTGCGGATGCGAATGGGAATGCGGGTTATGGATACGAGGCGACCTGGTCTTAGCCCTTATCGCCAGCTGGCAATCGCCATGTAATCTGCTGCTCACTCACAAGCAACTCGCTCGCCTTCCATACACTATCCGACTGGGTACATTCACTTTGTCAGCTAAGCAGTCGAAAATAACTAACTTAACTAGCAAATTTGAAATTCAATTGAAAAAAGATTTTGAACTTTGTTTTTTTTAGAGATTTAAGATGATGCCTTAAATTGCTTAAAATATTTTTTAAATTCAATTAAAGTTCAAAAAATTATTCGTTTTAATTTTTATTATTATTTAATAAATTGTTGTGTAAAGATCGAAAAATACAAAATAATATGTTTATTTATTGAGACGAAACCCCAAATTATTATTATCGACAAAAATTAAAAAAAAATTATTATTTAGAGTATTGACAAGTCGTCATATTGAAAACACTTTTGATTACTTGTTGAAATTACTTTTGGCGATTTTTACAACATTTTTATTGCCTGTCGAATGGTCCAAATGGTTCAAATGGTCGAAATGTCTATCTGTGCACTGTGGATTTGAGCTTTTTTGGCCAAGACTTTGGCTGGCTTTGCGATTTCAGTTATGCAGTCTTTCGAATTCAATTAAAAAGACAACATAACATTTCTCTTGTTAGTTGGAAAGAACTTTAGGCCAATTCAATCTCAATGCTGTGGCAAGTGAGATAAGAATAGGGTAAAAATTAGATTTCTTTTGTTTTTTCTCTCTCGTTTTTTTTGGCCAAAAGAAAAAGCTGTGCAGCACGTGCTATAAATTTGGCTACGAATCATTCAGGCGGCAAGTGACAAACAGAGACACTGAGAGAAAAAACAATGCGGCAACGAGTGGTAAGAGTATAAGAGATTCAGTTAACAAAGTTGGTAGGGAAGGAAAGGGAATTGAGGGGTATTTTAGGTCATACGCTTGGCTGCATTTGCATATTTTGTTGCGAATTGTTGCTCGACTGGCTGCTAATAGGAAAATGCGACACAGACAACGAGCAGACAGAGATAGAGGAAGTGAATGAGAGAGCGGGAGAGAGAGAGAGAGATATAGTGTGCGTGTAAGCACGTGTTGTTTTTTGCATGTCTAATATGCTTTTGAACTCGCTGCCATTGCTGCTGCAAGGAAATATGTATGTCAAATGCTTAATCAGCCGCACACATACACACACACACACATGCACTTACACACACACACACACACACACACACACATGCAAGCAGTCTGGCTGGCAAACAAAGCAAACGAGTGAACGAGCAATGCATAAATATTTCAATAGCATACTTTTCGGCTACGTGCACAGTGAGGCAACTCCGTTAAATCATCGCCTTTCGTTGTATTTGTTTTTGTATTTGCATTTACATTTGCATTTCCAATACATCCTGGTATTGGTGTGTTTGTGTGTGCAATGGACACTCTACTGCATTTTATTTAACATTAATAATTGAAACACTTTTAGCTGTTTGCTTCAACATTGAAAGCGTCACGATTTCAAAGTCTGTGTTATTGCTCTTTTGGCATGTCGAAAAGTCGGATTTGGTAAATCAGCTCAACAGCCTGTCGATAGACACCATCGTCCTTAATGGCTGGATAATATTATTTAACTTAAAGATCATTTGGTTAGCTGCTGCATTGATTTACATTTACTCGAATGCATCCTCGGGTAGAGTGCCCAGCTGGAGCTTTGTTTGGTGTTATTTGATTGCATTTTTTAACGGAATATGTTTGATTTGTATTTTTCAGAAATATTCACTAATTGAGAGAAACATAACTTTTCATTCAAAATGACAATTCAATTTTCTATCAAACATAACATTTTTTTCCAGTGATGTAAATATATTTTTAGCTCTAAGCAATTTAATATTTTTCATTGTTTGTTCTCTAATTAATTCTTTATCAAAATTGTATTAATTTAGAAAATGTATTTATTTTTTTTTCAAAACTTTTAACATTTTCCAAACTTACATTTTTGACACTTTTATAACTTTGTCAAAATCTGATCGATTTTTTTTCGGAACGACAGCTTTTTATTGTTTGGTTCTTTCGTTTTTTCCAAAAAATTTTCACTTTTGCTATGGTTAAATTTTTGACATTTGCCTTTTTTTTTAAATTATTGGACTTTCATAATTGTTTATAACCTTACCGATTTCTTTGCTAGTCTTGGTTTGGTCTTTAAATTACATCTGCATCTAAATCTATTCTATTTGGAAAGTCTTATTTGAAATTTTTCAAAAAATTTGAGCTCCTATAACTTTGTTAAGACTTGACCGATCTCTTTGCGGATTGTAAATTCGGCATCGTTCGTTCATTCATTTCGAAAATATCATTTTTATCCACATTTTCCAAGATTTACAATAATTTTGTACTTATTCAAACGACTGGTTGCCTAAAATGCTAGCTCCTTTTCAATGTCCTTTTGGATTAATATTCTAAATTGATTTTAAATCTAAGCTCGGACCATTTGCTATATCTACATAAATCTATCTTTAGAAAAATGTATCTTTTCGAAACTGTGTGTAAGTGTACGTTGTGGCAGCAACTTTTAGCTGGTCTCAAAGTATTTCAAACTCATTTAGCTTGTTGCTGTGTGTTGTTGCTCTTCTTCTTGTTGCTCTGATTGTTGTCTACTCTTTGTTGTTGTTGTTGTTGTTGCTGCGTTGGCTTGGCTTTTGCTGTAATTTCGTTGTCATTAAGTTGGCATTATAACAAAATGCCTTTTCAATCACTTTTGACTACATGCAGTCGCTGTCTCGCTTGGAATCGAGGACTCCCAGTTGCTAAGTCTGCCACGCCCCCCCCCCCCCCCATCCGCCCCTAGACTCCATACACTCCTGCCGCATCAAGGACGCGCTTCAATGAGTTTCACCAAATTTTTCGACAGGGATAAGTAAACACAACAATGACGAAAACCGGGACGAACAGAAACTGGAGAAGCAACCGCAAAGTAACAAAGCATATAAAGAACTCCTCCTGGTCACAGACTGGGAGGAAGGCTGAAGTTGAGGAGCGCAGTAAATTTGGAGCGTTTCGTCAATGTCACTGCGGCTAGGAGCTCGGAGCAAGGATCGGGGACTGAGTGCTGGGAATTGCCGTCTGCCCACGCATATCCTTTTGTATTTAAAATGTTTGCCTCGTCTGATGAACAGGACGCGAAACTTTTCTCGGTTTTCATTCTTTTTTTTTTTTGTTGGTTTTTTTCATTTCGGTTTTCTTTTTTCTTCTTTTTTGCACAGCAATTTCATTATCTGCGTAGCAAGCAAGTCTACTATGAGGGCTGAGTGAATCAAGCGGCAGCTTCCCTTCGAATAGGCCAGTTGTGGCATGATGGGCCGACATGCCACAAAAGTAAAAGCAACAGCAACAGCAACGGCAACGGCAACTGTGGCAACAAGAACAGTGGCAACAACAACTGTGGCACTGACAACAGCGAGCTAATTTTTTATGGCTAAACTTTTTGAATGGAGATTGTAGGTGTGTTTGTGTTCTTGGGAATATGTTTGTGATTATGCGGATAGGAAAGTGCGTCTGGTTTAATTCACAAATTCTTAAAAGCTAAACATAATGCAGAAAATACACCTCAATTCTTATAAATATTTGTGTTTGTTAATTATTAAGAAAGTTTAGCCATATTAACTTATCCGTTCACATATTAACTTATTCAATTCTCTATTTTCAATGTCTTAATCTTTTATACTTTTTAAGAGCTAACAAAAAAAACAAGAATTGGTTTTTAAATCCAATAAGCTTTAAAAGTAACTTACTTAATTTTAAATCATATTAATAAAATATTTTACGTAAATGGGGTCGATCATTTCGAAGAGGTTTTCAAGTGTAATTCGAGGCCAACTTATAGGTATTTTTGCATCGTAATGTCATCGCTTATTTTTGTTTACTCATCTTAATTTGTTACTAAATGCCCTGCAGTTTGCGTTTAATTTACGCACTTTTTAGTGCCACGCCCACTCTTATTTTTCGTTGAAAAAATTGTTCAAGTTTCAACCCAATATCTCACCTATTTCAAAAGTTACAGATTTTTGCCACCAACATCGGTACAAAATACGTATAAAATACTTAAAATCTGTACGTTATTAAGCTCTCTCACGTGGGCGTATGGGCGTGTCCACTTTGGTCAGTGCAGTGCGATAACGCGGTCATAATATGTCGGCAGGCATAGTTAAGTGGGGGCAACACTTGAAACAGGATACACGCGCTGCAACAACAACAATCAAAACAACAACAACAGCAAAAGCATCAAAACAGCTCGGGGCGCATTTGCATAGGCTTAATTTAAATTCTCTTAATCAGAAGCATATCAAACAACAACAATAACATTACCGGGAGCAAAAGCTCTGTAACTGTGGCCAAAAAGGACAATGAGCGACAGGACCCTTTTGCATACAAAACTAAGTAATGTCCCAAAAAAACACAAAAAAATAAAATCGAGGAAACAAAAATAAGGAAAAGGTTCGCTTAACTTTGCCAAATAACTGCAGGCGTTATAAATCTGCGCAAAAGGACATATCGTCATCAAGCAAAACAATAACAACAACAACAACGTGGGTCAACAAAAAGAGAGAGAGAGAGAGAGAGAGAGAGCGAGCGAGAGAGATAGGACTTTTGCAACGCCAGCTCAAAAATAACAGAATCAAAGGATTTTTCGTATAAGTTGCAAATTAAGTTGCCCCCCAAAAAATGGCAGCTTAAGACGCTAACGTTTGTGTCCTTGACGTCTGCTTATGTTAACCATTTTAACCTTGCGGCAATCCCAAACACAACAAAAGCAACACTTGACACAATACATGTGACACGCCCCCTAAACATGAATATATGTAAATATATTTGTGTATTGAAAAGTACGACCCAAAGTTATGCAACGCATTCCGGAAAGGATTATCATTGTCATTGGTACACGGAAAAAAAATACTCCGAAAACTAGATATGAATTCAATTCAAAGCTAATGATTTAAATACGCCAAATAATGTTCAGTACATACATTTTATTTTCATATATTTCTAGAGCACTGAATGTCATTTATACACTTAAAGATAAAAATAATTAACTCGAATATAGAATTAGTTATTTTGCAAGTCAATAACTGATTAGGACTTGAAGTACATGATATAATTTTGGCGGATATGAAATTCGATTAGTTTTAGCATCTTTCTAAGTCTAACATAAATGGGTTTTGATCTTTCACTTTTAGTTGGGATTTTTAAAAAAGTTCCTAAAGTACTTGAAATTTATAATTATATTTGTGTAGTTTGATTAAGCTAAGCTGCAAATAAGCTAATAACTTAAATTTAAGATGTGTCTTGTTTATTTTTTGATTTTCGACAATGCAAATCCTTCTAAGCTTTTTTGTTGTTTTTTTTTTTGTATCTGTTTATGCAGATATTCATTTTTATATCATTCGAGCTTAAAATAGTTTACTCACTCAATCGCTCTCTCTGTCTATCTCTCTCTCTCTCTCTCTCTCTGTGTATCTCACTTTATTTCCCAATCCTTTTTCTGGTCAATACGATGGGGTTTATCTACCAGGCTAGATGAAAATATCCTCTAATTGAGTGCACACTTATGCCCAACAGCGTCCACAGCAGACGCCACACACACATTCTCACTTACACACACACACACACACTTGCTGACTGCAAGTGAGTCTCTCTCTCCCTTTCTCTCTTGGGTGTAGCGGCTGATTCCTTTCCTTTCTGCCTTGATGCTCTTGCGCTGCCTTTTTATGCGCTTTTAGCGCCATTATCCTTTTACGATTATCGCCGCTAAAGCGAATTGACTGTTTGACGTTCAATTGAAATTTTTGCATTAAAGCTCAATGGCTTAACCCCTTCAAATTATGCAATAACGCCCCCATTCGTATCCACTCCCGACCTGCTGAACTCGGTTGAACTTACGCTGGCAACTCCGGCTTAAAGCCAAAAGCTGCCAATTGGCATCTCGAAATGCCAGCTGAAATGAGAGGCTGTCTGAGCTGCTGGGCTGTTTGGGGGGTTGTGGGTGGTTGTTGTGGTTGGGGGCGGTGGCAGGTCCCAGTGCCACTGACAGTGGTAAAAAGCGACTGTAACTGTTAAAACTTTTGTAATAAAAATTACTTAGCAAAAATGGTTTTCTTTATTTCTATTAAAATAATTTTAAATTTATATTATTTAATTTTTGAATTTGTTTCTTAAAACCAAACACTTTTTTAATAAATAAAATATAATTGATTGTTATTTATGCACCCAGAAGCTCAAAAATTGTTCAACTACCAAAAAATACGTTGAGTTCTTTTTTAAATTGACTTAAATGTTTTGAACTTAAAAATCAAAGTATATCAAAAATATGCTAGCTTGTCACTTTAACAATAAAAAAATAATATAAATAAGTGTTATATTTAATTTTAATAAACAAATTAAAAGTAGGTAATAATTTCTGTAATCATTTTTATATTTTATTCATTTTAATAATTAAGCAAGCTAAAAAAAATGTTATATTAAGAATTAGAAATTACTTGTAGACTTCATTCGATAATTACAACTAAATTAAAAACTTTAGCCGTATTTATGTAGCTGTAGCATTAATTTATTTACCTAAGACTTGGCTCCATAACTGTTGTTTTTGGCCCCTGGTGGCAACCGAAACTGCAAACGGCATCGATGGGCGGCCAATTAGTGCACATTGCTCATACGCCACGTTTGTCATGGCAGCCGAGTGATCCAGTCTCTCTCTCTCTCTCGCTTCCCCATTTGCTGTCTCGCTCCCTGGCGGAAACGGAAGTTGTAAGGGGATTTTCAATTTGCAATTGAACTGATTTTTGGCTTGATTCCTCGTCTCCTTCTATTTTATATTTTTTGCGCGCTCATTTTATGGCTGAGTTGGTTACTTGGCTGCGGAAATGTAATCATCGCAATGCCTTTAGACTCCCCAGCTTTCCCCTTGCCACGCCCCCAAACAGCTTATCGGCAAAGTCAAACGTACAAATACAAATGCACTGCAACAAATATGTATACACATGCCCATGCGAGTGTGTGTGTGTGTTTGTGTGTATACTTACATTTAATTTCCACTAATTGAATCAAAATCGATCTCTGCATTTTTGCTGCCTTGAGGGCTGTGACGTTGGTTTTGGCAAATTTTTGGTACTTTGCAAAAATGGAGGCGGTGGCTGTAGACTGTGAAGGGGGCGTGGCAAAGCTCCGGCTGCTTTTTGAGCGCATTAATAAACTTTTCGTATAAATCAACGAATTTCGTCGACATTTGCTTGGCGTTGCGAAAATTATCGAACGAATTTGCGTTGAATATTGGCAAAAAAAAGGACTAACTACCTCTGACTTTTATGCAAACGGAAGGATGCGGTTTAAGCTGCAGCAGCAACAACAACAACAACAAAAATTTAGTTGAAAGCAGTTTTTCAATTTCGAGTTAAACTAATGAGCAGCCGTGTCAACGTGCGGCAGTTGCTACAAAAACTATTGAGGGAGAAAAAGCTAATTAATTTAATAAGACACTTGAAATTTACATATGTATATGTATTTATTAAAAATAAAAATTAAAATCAAAATCAAAAGAAAATAAGCGTAAAAAACGACGCAATGTTTTATTTAAAATACGCACAATAAATATAACACAATTTTTTCATTCAGTTTAAATTTTAAAATAATTCACATCATTTTATGTACTTAATTTTATTTAAACTTTTAAAAGTACATTTGGTCAACTGCATTTAGTAGACATTAAATAAATAATAATACAATATAAAATATGTTCACCAATTAAACATAAATAATATTAAAGGTATAAAAAAAAAATAATTAAACAAGTTTAATTTCATATAAAATAATTCCAAAGTTAAATACTATGCATAGTCCTAAGAAAATTTATAAAAATTGCGCAAATATTTCTGTTATGATCTTTTTGTTTTTTTAATTCACTTAAACATTGCTCAGCTACTTCATTAAAGAAATCGTAAAGTAAGAGTAAATTCTATCTTAAAATAAATAAAATACGTTCAATTATTATAAAATGTGCAATTAATTTATTGTAACAACATTTATGACCAGACACGAGTTAGTGTTTAGTGTGAATAATAATTCTTTATTATCTAAGCATAGGATGCGGCATTCTCCTCCAAATGCAATAAGGTTTTGACGACATCATCGTGGATCTTTTGCAGCGCTTCCTCCACGGCTTCCTTACCGTCTTTGGGATTGAGGAACTTCATGGTGCCCAGATCGTAGAGGATCTGTGAGGCACGCTCTCGGATGAGGCCCCAGGTGACATGGGCTTCATTGTGAGACGTGTTTTCCACCGCCTGGATGGCGCACTTGTAGAAGACCATCATGTTCTTCAGCATGCCCACCGTCTTGTAGAAGGGACAGAAGGCATCGTAGACACTGTACGAGTTCTGTTGCAGGAAGTCATCCTTCAGCAATCTGGCCACTTCCAGGGTGATCTTATCCGATTCGTTGAGCGAGGTTTTGCCCACCAATTGGACAATCTCCGCCAAGTCCTCTTCCTCCTGCAGCACCTGTTTGGCCAAAGCACGCAGCTCGACAAATTCGGGACTTTCAATCTCATAGTAAGAGTCGAGTGCTCTTATGTACTTGGAGTAGGATTGCAGCCAGTTGACCGATGGGAAGTGCTTACGTTGTGCCAGCTTCTTGTCGAGACCCCAGAACACCTGGACAATGCTCAACGTGGCTGAGGTCACAGGATCGGAGAAGTCACCACCGGGCGGAGACACCGCACCCACAATCGACACAGATCCCTCGCGATCGGGACTGCCCAGGCACTTGGTGAGTCCAGCGCGCTCATAGAAAGAGGCGAGACGGGCGCCCAGATAGGCTGGATAGCCCGCATCCGCGGGCATCTCGGCGAGGCGACCAGAGATCTCTCGCAAGGCTTCAGCCCAACGGGAGGTGGAATCCGCCATCATGGAGACGTTGTAGCCCATGTCACGGAAGTACTCGGACAGAGTGATGCCAGTGTAGATGGAAGCCTCTCGAGCAGCGACAGGCATGTTGGAGGTGTTGGCCACCAAAGCGGTACGCTTCATGATGGACTCGGAGACGCCATTGATTTCCACGGTTAGCTCGGGAAAGTCCCGCAGTACCTCGGACATTTCATTGCCACGCTCGCCGCAACCGACGTAGACGATGATGTCCGAGTTGGAGTACTTGGACAAGGCCTGTGAGAGAGCTTAGGGGTAATTCTCGCTTTCGGACTATGTTCACCCACCTGTGAGATGACGGTCTTGCCGCAGCCAAAGGCACCTGGTATGGCGGTGGTGCCGCCTTGGACACAGGGGAAGAAGGCGTCGAGGACGCGTTGACCCGTGAGCAGAGGATTCACGCCGGGCAGCTTTTCGATCACGGGACGACACTGGCGCACTGGCCACACCTGCAGCATCGAGTGCCTGGTGATCCTGTCCTCGAACTCCGTTTCGATGACAATCTCGTCGACATTGTAGCTGCCGGCAGGGGCGATCCATGTGATTCGGCCCTGCGCCCGTGGCGGCAACATCAAACGGTGCTCCACCAAGCTGTTCTCCTGAACATAGCCATAGATATCGCCGCCAGCTATGAGATCATCGATCCTCAGTTTGGCCGGCACAAATGGATACTCAATGCTCCGCGAAAGACTCTTGACATTGACGCCCTTGGGCACGTAGATGGAGTTCGTCAGTTCGTTGATCGCCCGCAAGGGTCGCTGGATGCCATCGAAGATACTGCCCATAATCCCTGGTCCCAGCTCGACCGATAGCGGCTTGCCGGTCTGGAAAACGGGATCTCCGACGCTCACACCGGAGGTTTCCTCGTACACCTGAATGGTGGCCATGTCGCCCTCGAGGCGAATGATCTCCCCCACCAGATGAAAGTGTCCCACACGAACCAGCTCGTACATCGCCGAGCCGGCCATCTTCTCGGCATTGACCACGGGTCCAGAGACGCCAAAGACTCGACCTCTTTGATTCCCCTCCAAATCGAATCGCTTCAAATTCTCATGCATTGTCACCGATCGCGAGGGTTTTGGTTCAGCCTCAACTTCAATCTCATGAATTGTCACTGGTATTTCCGCTTCGCCTTCCACTTCCACTTCCACTTCCATCGAGTCACTTACGAATGAAGTATTCGTAGCACCATCAAACTTAAGCGGATTCGCACTCCATAACTTCTCCTCCTGCTTTCCAGTTCTCTTTGACTTCTCTGGGCTTTTTAGCTTCTCATTTTTGTTCAGCTTCTCTGATCTCAGCAGCGTCTCTCGTCTTCCCAACGTCTCTTCGAACTCCAGATTCTCCACTTTCTCTAGCTTCTCCACCTTATCTGACAACGCCGTCGGCATGTCGTTTTTTGGAGACTTCTTGGAGGTACTCTTCTTCGAGCAATCGCATTTTGGACGATCCATTAGGGAGACAATTTATTGGGTTCAATATTGGTTAATAGCAACGAACAATTTTGTTTCAAGAGTTTTTTGTGTTGTTTTATTGCGTGTCAAGTGAATATATATTTTTTTTTTGTCAGGAATAGAAAATATCATCTGATCCTGAGGAAGTTTGAATAATTTGTGGCCACAGATATCTGATCAAAAGGATCTATGTGGACTATCCACTATAGATTAGGGATGTAAAAAAGGAAAAAATCGATAATATTTCAACATGAAAAGATAGTTTTCTAAATTTGTACCCGATAATAAAATTGATTTTTGTTTTACGATTTTCGGCAAAGCTACTACGGATCTACGGACAGTCAGAAGTTGTGTAGTAAAAATATTTTAAACAATTTTTACCCTTTAAGAAGAAAAACCTTCGAATTTTTTGTACTTAATTCTTTCAGCTTATAAGATAATTGTTCTCATAAAGCCTTAGAAACTTGAACAGTCCTGGGTGGATAAGGTTTAGTTTAGATTTAGATCAATCATATCCAACTAATATGTACTACTGGTGAAAAATCGGTGTTATTCAATATATTAAATAGTTTGGGGGTCCATTTAAGTTTATAATTTGCATGCTCATGAAAAGATGGAAATATAATGCTGAATATTCACATTACTTTGGGCATGAGGCTTGATTAGAATAAATTAATTAATTATTGGGGTCAATCGATTAGAGCAGCGCGGGAGGCAAAAAAACTTGAGGTTATAGAAATGATTAGAGAGAGTGAAAGGCAATTTGACTTTCAATTACATTAAATGTATTTGTTGTTTGCACTTTATTCGTACATTTAATATTTCATACTTTAAATATTTACATAAGTTTAACAAACAAACAAACAAGGAGAAAACATGACTTTTTCACAAATAAACAAAAGAATTTCCATTCATTAAACAATAATACTATGTATGCATTTGTATTTGCGTATCTGGTGTGTGTGTGTGTGGCGTGTATATGTGTGTGCTTCTGTCTATGTATATGTGTATGGAGGTACATAGAAGGACGTTATTTACGTTGCTGTTGTTGTTGCTCTGAGGTTGGCCCTGTGGCAAATAGATGGCGAGGGAGGGAGAGGTGGGTGAGAGTTGGGAGTTAGAAGTTGTGAAGCAACCGCAGGCCGGAATGTTTTCATCTCTCAGGCTATTAGAAGAGGAATGTTAACAATAGTATTTCATTACATATTTTTTTTTTTTGTTGAAATCTTTTTTTTGTTGTTTGGAATCTTTTGTTGCGTTGCACGGAATTGTTTTGACGGAACTGTACGCAATATGAACGTTTCTGTTGCCATTTTTAAAAGTTAACTACATAACAATATAAGATTAGGGTGTAAAAGTACGGCCAATGTGCTCTAATCCTCCAGATTTCTGAAGGCCTGTTGCAAATCCTCATGCAGCTGCTCGAAGTCAGCCTTAATCTTGGCCTCACCATCCTTGACGGGATCCTAAGAAACGAAGTATAAAAAACACAATTTAATATTTTGATAATGTAAAATAAAAGTTGTTCTTTTGTTACCTTGAATTTCATGGAGGACAATTGGTACATGATGTTGCCCATAGCCTCACGAATGACATTCCAGGTGATCTTGTTCTCGGACTGAGCCGTCGACTCAACGGAGTGACGGGCCATATCGTAGAAGTCAATGATGTTCTTCAGCATGCCGACGGTCTTGTAGAAGGGGCAGAAACGATCGTAGGACGAGTAGGAGTTCTGTTGCAAGAAATCATCCTTCAGCAGCTTGGCGACCTCAAGGGTGATCTTGTCGGTCTCGGCCAGAGAGGCCTTGCCGACCAGCTGCACAATTTCGGAGAGATCCTCCTCCTCCTGCAGAATCTCCTTGACCTTGGTACGCAGTGGCACAAACTCGGGGAAGTTCTTGTCATAGAAATCATCCAGAGCACGCATATACTTCGAGTACGAGATGAGCCAGTTGATGGAGGGGAAATGTTTGCGTTGTGCCAGCTTCTTGTCGAGACCCCAGAACACCTGGACAATACCCAGAGTGGCGGAGGTCACAGGATCGGAGAAGTCACCACCAGGTGGCGACACAGCACCGACAATGGAGACGGATCCCTCACGCTCGGGATTACCCAAGCACTTGACGCGGCCGGCACGCTCGTAGAAGGAGGCGAGACGAGCACCCAGATAGGCTGGATAGCCGGAATCGGCAGGCATCTCAGCGAGACGACCAGAGATTTCACGCAAGGCTTCAGCCCAACGGGAAGTGGAATCAGCCATCATGGAGACGTTGTAGCCCATGTCACGGAAGTACTCGGACAGAGTGATGCCAGTGTAGATGGAAGCCTCACGAGCAGCGACAGGCATGTTGGAGGTGTTGGCCACCAAAGCGGTACGCTTCATGATGGACTCCGTAACGCCATCGATTTCAACAGACAGCTCGGGGAAATCACGCAATACTTCAGACATCTCGTTACCACGCTCGCCGCAACCGACGTAGATGATGACATCGGAGTTGGAGTACTTGGACAGAGCCTGAGGATTGTATTCAAGTGAGTAATCTGATTTTAGTTGCCTGTTTAGGTTGTTGGACATACCTGGGAGATGACAGTCTTGCCGCAACCGAAGGCACCGGGAATGGCTGTGGTGCCGCCTTGGACACAGGGGAACAGCGAATCCAGGACACGCTGGCCGGTCAACAGGGGATGATTGGCGGGCAGCTTCTCGGTGACGGGACGGGGCTGACGCACGGGCCACACTTGCAACATAGTGTGCTTGGTGATTTCACCATCGAATTCGGTCTCGAGCACAACATCATCGACTTTGTAGTTGCCCGATGGGGCAATATAACGAACTGTACCCTTGGCACGGGGATTGACAATCATCTTGTGCTTGACCAAAGTGTTCTCATGGACCAGACCAAACAGATCACCTCCCGTAATGTGAGAGCCGACCTTAACGTGCAGGGGATTGAATTCCCAGCTCGCGGTACGGGACAAGCATGGCACGTTGACACCCTTGGGTATATAGATGGATTCGGTGAGCTCGTTAATGTCCTTCAATGGACGCTGGATACCGTCAAAAATGCTGCCCATAATACCGGGACCCAGTTCAACGGAGAGAGGTTTTCCCGTACGCAGCACGGGATCACCGACTGTGACACCGGAGGTTTCCTCGTACACCTGAATGGTGGCCATGTCGCCCTCCAGACGAATGATCTCACCCACCAGCTCATAGTAGCCCACACGCACCAGCTCGTACATCGCAGAGCCGGACATGCACTCAGCGGTCACGACTAGTCAATGAGATTTGGGTCAATTTCGGGTAATACTTTGAATTTGGGGGCGTTACTCACCAGGTCCGGAGACAGCGAAGACGCGGCCGTATTTGGACTCTTGCTCCTCATCATCGAAACGCTTCAAGTTGGACATTTTGATTTATAGTTTGACTCTACAGCTACAAACAAAACAAAATTATTTAAATATTTTAATTAATTAGTTTTTTTTAATGTAAGAATTTTTTCGTAATAATTTTAAAAATTCCCATATTGTAATTCCCAAATAAATATGAAAATTACAATAAGCTATAAAACTAAAATTTTCTATTGTAAATATGGTGGTAATTTTGCACTAGTAGATATGAGAATGTATTGAAAATTTTTCTTATCACTGTCAGCTGACAAATGGAGCGCACGCTGGCTGAAAGAGCCCAGTAACACGTCCATTAAATCCACACATAGGTTAAGAAATTAATCTTGTTTTTTTTTGGTTAAGCCACAAGTTTTATTTACTTTATTGCTTAATTTCGATTTCTAACAACGTATTCACAACTGTTTTCTGTATTTTAACTGTTCATACTCGATGAATGAATAAAAGTTAATAAGCAGAGCTTTTATTTCACGTGACAGAGCTTTGGAGAAGTTCGAAAAGCGATTTCCAACGACGTTGTTAACTTTTAATTAAGGGAGAGCCATAATGACTACGTTTAAACTCACTCTAGAAGACAAATTCGAATTGAACAATAAATATTACTTGCAACAATGTTTTTTTTTTTACTTCTTACTTTTTTCTCGATTGGTTGAGATACGATTTGGAAGAAGAAAAGAAAAAAAATGCGGGCGATTCCAGTTTTGTTATCTAGTCGGGAGAGTGAGTTCCAGAGAGCGAGCGTAAATATGAGCTGCGCTCAGCAAACTCTACACGCTCTCACTCGCATTCGTTCTCCCTCTCTCATATTCGAGTTCGAATATTTGACAATTGGATTTTGACGTTGATCACAAGACCACTGTCATGCTGTCAGCTGACAAATGGAAAAATGCAAACCGAATTGAGCTACAAGCTCCAAGTGCGCCCCCAGCAGAGCCACCATATTGAATTTTGCATTCTGCTTACAAGTAGCTCATCCACATATAAAAAAAACGTTCATCCAATTGGGTTTACTTATTCAGCGTAAGATCACAAGACCCTTGAGGCACGTAGTGTGCGAGAGGGAGCGGGCGCGAGGGGAAGGTCAGCTGACTGTGCAACTAAATTTCACACAACAAATAGTTTTTTCTTTCGGCATTTTTTTCATTTTTTTCTGTTTTTTATGCGCACTTTTTTATTTGGTGTTGTACAGTTGTTATGTGTTTGCTTCGCTTTTTAGTCTGCAGTGTTGCATTCATTATCTAATACGCATGCAAAATGCAAACTTTTTTCGTCTCTTTCTTTTTTATCACTTTCTTTTGCCGAGCTACGCCTAATCAAGTCGTAAGCCTGCATTTTTTTTTATGGGCTTATTAAAACTTAAAACGGCTGCTAAATTACTTTTTTTTTTTTTTGCTATGTGTATGAATGTGTGTGTGTGTTTTTTTTACTTGTTTGCTTTTTGGCTTACGTTTCTATCTTGACGTTCCACTTGCGAACGTTGCTGCTTTACTCCGACAGAACTAAAACCGACTGAGCAGCAGAGCTAGTAAAGTTGTCGCTCGAACTTCGAAAAGTTCCAATACATCGTTTGTGGAAGTCGTCGATCCAACGATCTCAAGTACACGCGATGGAGCTTTTACGCAAAGCTTTGGCCCGCTCACAGCTTTCCATGCGAGTTGTGAGCTGCTGCTATCGATGCGTAATAATAAAAGCTTTCACAATCGAATCGCTACGCTGGTTTAACGTATCAGAGTTGCCAGATAAAGCTGTTAGCTCTTCGAGAAAATAGGTGTGAGAGAAGAGAGAGAGACAGATATTTTTAATGGGAAGCAAATAATGTTTCGTTTCTTGTCAGCCCAGGCGCCATCTAGCGTGTCTGTTACACAGTATTTTTCAGTCTTGCAGCAGTTCTTACTAGTTTCCACTTAACCAATTTCTGGTTCCCATTGCAGTTCGCAATGAAATAGATTTTCTTTTGGCGTTCTCGCAGTTTTTCTAACTGCCGCCACGAGCTAAAAAACTTTGATTAAAAATCACATTGTTAAAAGATATGCACATTGATATACATTGTTGTTATTCATGTTGTTCTTACTTTTTTTCGTTATTGTTTTTATTGTTTATATGCAGTTTTTGTTGGTGTGCATCCAATCAGCAGCTGCATTTGCAATTGGGAACGGAATTGGGAATCGGGAAAAGAAAAACCTGAACTCTAATTGGAATCTGGACGAGCCGTGGCCAAAGATTGATTCTGGTAAACACAAAAAATAGACAAACAAAAACGATATAGTTGAGTTCCCGACTTTAAGATACTTGTTACTTAATTTAACATAAAATATATTTATTGTATTTATAATTAAATCGTCGTAAAATTAACGTGTTGTTTTATTTATAATATTTATTGACAATAATAAAAGGTGGGGTGAAATTTTTGTTGCATAGAAGAAGGCGTGGCAGAATTTAATAAAAAAACATCACCAAAATTTATGATTTATTATTTGCTCACTTTAGTCTCTGAGATCTAGATGTTTATGCTCTAAAAAAACGCTCAGTTTTAAGGCAAAAATCTAGTGACGAAAAAATATCTGCAAAATATCTCAAAATATCTGCAACAAATAATTTTAAATTTTGTGCACAAATTGTAAAAAAAATTTAATTTTTCATTGCTGCAGATATTAAAAAAAAGATTTGTTTTTTTTTATAGTTTTATGAGAATTAATTTAATTATGAGATCATTTTTTAGCCATAATATTTTGTTTATATTTTGTAATTAAACTTTATTTTTTTAAAACGATTTTTAATGATAGTCCGAATGAAGGGCTCCTAATGGATTCTGCCACGCCTTCTTTACCCTGTTACCAACTTTCGCATTAGCTTATTATACCTTCGGCACAGGGTATAATGAAAAAATTGTGATTGCAGTCAGCAAAAGGCAGAAGTGGCAAGTACAACAGTAAACCATTGCTTACAAAGTAGTCAAACAGTCGATTCTCAGATGGCCAAGAAAGACAGAGAGTGAGAGAGTGTCAGAGGGAGATAGAGACAGTGTAAGAGACAGAGAGAGAGAGATGGGGAGAGAAGATGGGGATGCTCTTGCATAACTTATAAATCGATGACGTTGGCATGCAGCTTATGGTGGCTCCTCACTCGTCGGCATTTGCATAATAAGGCAAGCTGAAAAGTTTGCTGCACTTGGCTGATCTCACCCTCCTCTCCCGTCGACCCCCCTGATTGTTACCCCTTGGTCTGATAGTGCTGCGCCAATGAACGCCAAACACTTGTCCACATCTTTGCTCAGCATTCTCTAGCTGAAGCTCATCTACAGTCATAGTCACATCCACATCCACATCCACATCCACATCCACATCCACATCCACATCCATGTCCTCATCCACATCCATGTCCTCATCCACATCCGCATCCTGCGCTTCATCGTGTCGGATTCTGTGTCAAAATGGCGCAGCAGCAGCAACAAAAAAATGCTCGAGTGGCAACTGTAGAGAATCAAAAAAAAAAAAAGTCGAGAGCGCTGTGCAACTGACAGTCAAACCGACAAACTGACAGTTGAAATATGGCTGAAATATCAGGTATCTATGCAACTCTGACGGGACATTCTAACATTGGAATTTTACTTATTTCTAAGATGAAATATTATTTGCATATTGCAATAGTTTCGGTTGAAGAGATTCTAAATGAGAGAAATTCCTTTGGTTCTAAATTCTATTTAGATTTTACTTAATTTTTTGAAAAATGTATGTATATGTATATAAAAATATATAAATAAATATATAAGACCAAAAGATTTACCTTTTTAACTCTGACAGAAATTTAAAAAATCTGAATTCATTTTATTTTTAAGTCATTTAGTCAAGCAATAAAACTTTTCAAAATGTTGAATAAAGTTTGAATAAAGCGATTTCAACAAACAGATAGGCTTTTTTTAAATTCATTAAATGAAATTTTTGTTTGAAAAAGCTATACAAATTTTTGATTGTTAGATTTTAACTTAAGCTTTTATTTAGAAACTGAATTATATTTAATGATAATTATTATTTGAAAAAGTTTCGGTTTCATAAAAGTAAAGTTGAATTTTGTAGACCACAATTGCGGCATGTTAGGTTTTAAAGTGTTCTCTAAAAGTTGCCCTTATCCTTTGTGAAACTGCCACAGCCAAGTCGCCACCGGATGTGGCATCTACTTCGAATACATTAAGTCATAACTTCATTTGTCTATTCATTCATTCATTCATTTAGTCTATACTGTTTCTGCTCGCGTGCCAGCTTCAATAAATTCATTTAAACTTGTTCTATGATAAAGTGGTGAGTAGAGGGAGGGGAAGGAGTGAAGGACAGGAGCTGGGGGAAGGCTGCATCCTGACGTGGGCTAATCTTGTTGCGCATTGCCATAATTTTCAATTTACATGCGGCCAACGAAAACCCCAAGCGATGGCGATGCCGATGGAGCCTGGAAGCATTGTCTCCTTGCTCCTGCATCCTTATGGCTCTCGGCTACGTTATATTGGTCACAATAAATTAAGTGCAATGGGCGAGTGTGTTGTGTGTGTGTTGTCCATTGGCATCCATTCGCTTGATTATAGCCTTGCAACTGCCCCTCTTCTGCTCTCTACTCTCTACTCTCCTGCCGCCTCAACACTCTTCACTCCCTTCGTGTCACTTTGGCTCGCATTGCAGTTGCATTAGCTTGTTATTGTTGGTCCATTGGGGCAGCTGCTGTTGTTGCCGTTGCTGTTGCAGCTACCTAAGTGCAACATTTACATTTGGCGCTATCATTGTGCCCATTGTGCTCTGTGCCACAGTGGCTGCCACAGCGGCTGCCTAATCATTGACACATTCATTGAGGCATTGCATATTTACGAGCCGTGGCTAATTGGTTAAAGCAGACGCAGGCTACCAATTTTGCACTAACTGATTGCCACACTTGCCACAATGCAATGGATGAAGCCAAAGCCAAACTAAAGCTTTTAATCATTAATTGTGCATTTTAATTAAATAAGGCGCTTAATGTGCAGCTTACAAGCTCTTTAGCAATTTGCGAAAATTTAAAAAAAAAGTACAAATAAAAAGAGATAAATGAATGATAAACTAAACACACACACAGAGAGCATATTCGAGGGATTAGGGCTTGGCCAAAATGCAGCCAGGATACAAGAGACAACAAACAAGTAGCAACAACATCATCATCACAGTAGCAACAGCAAAAACAATAAACTTTTTCATGTACACACACACACACACACACACACACACACACTCACTGAGGATTAAACTAATTTGCAAGAACATTGAAAATCCTTTAAAACTACTGCAGTGGTGCCAAGCCGCAACGAGACGGAAGCGAGAGAAAGAGCCTCAAATCCTTGCCCGTATACGAAGGTCACATTGCAACCAGCCAACAATTGTTCAACTCTCCCTCTCACAGTGGGGCATGTGTTGAAACCGTTAGTTGCATTGGAACCAGTTCAAAATGCAAAAAAAACAAAACACAAAAAAGTTAAATAAACTTATTTCAAAATATGTGCAACATTCTTTTGGGACCAGCATGAAATTAAAAAGCTTATCTTACTTGGGTACTAATGGAGTTTTTAAGTGATCCTGAAAGTATGCAGTGATTTTTATCAAACAAAACAAAAGTTCATTTTTACTTTTTGTGTGCTGCCTAAAAGTATGTTCTGCGTATTATTGAGGTATGAAAGTTTGCTGGAGTCAACACAAAAAATGTCTCATGACATGAAAGAAGCTTTTAAGTGATCCTAAAAGTATGCAGGGAATTTTTGTGAGTCGTGCTCCCTCAAAAAATGCTTTTTGAAAAAGCTTTCAATTTTTATCACATGAATTTAAAACGATTTAAATTTTTTTTTACAACTGAATCTGCTTAAAGAATGCTGCAAAAGTTATATAACAATTCTTAATAATCCCAAGAGTATGATAATAATTTAATTTGTGCTGCATTGAAACTGCCAATATACGCTATAAAAAATATATTCTATATATCTTGAAATTATTGCAGAGTCACAATAATTAGCTGCTATACATTTATTTCAATTTATTTTAGGTAAACATAAATTTAGATGTGTGCTTAATAGTATTTAATTATTCAATTGCATATATATTTGATAATAGTTAAATTTGTATTCATTTCAAACTGGTTCTATTTTGTTGGAAACCATAAGGCAAGTGCATCACCCTGAATTACAAACATGAGTGCGTATTTGTTGTTGTTGTTGCTGCTGCTGTTGTTGTTGTTGCTGCTGCTGCTGCTGCTGGTGTACTGCGCATTTCAACTTAACTGAATTATTAGCCGAGTTATGTGAATTATGATCTCTTAGTGCTGATACCAGGCCACTGCCCGCCTGCTGCTACCTGGTACCTGATACCTGCTACCTGCACTTAGCCATCACCTTCAGCATCAGCTTCTCTAGCTGCAATTTGCCCCTGCTTCCCTTCCAACCATTCATCCATCCAGCTACCCAGCAGCTTCGAGCACTTTCGTTAATGCATTTGCCCACTGGCCATGTGGGATTGTTTGTTGTTGTTGTTGCTGTTGTTGTTGCTGGCAAGGCAATTTCAAAACAATAACAACAAGCAGCACGGCTGGAGAATTGTGAAGGGGCATGAACTGTTGACTGCTCACCTGGTTGCCACACACACACACACAAATAGAAAACTTGCAACACACACACACACACAACAAAAAACACTTTTCAATGCCCGCTTGGCAAGAGGTGAGTCAAGTTTTCTGGAACTGAATCCGAATCTGAGGAATCTGTGGAAGCCTTGAGCTTTTGTTATATTCATGATGTTGTTATTGCTTTTGTTTTGTGTCGTCATTGCGGCTGCCACAAATCCCAGCAGATTGCAACGTTCCTTCAGCTCAGTTGGCCATAATAGAAAACTAAAGTTGGTAGGCTGTCAAAATGGGGGGAGAGGAAAGTGGACACTTCATCGTGGATTGAGGTCTGCTGTCTTCTGGCCGTGTCGCATGGACATGGACATGAGAATGATTTATGACGCAGCTGGAAAGGATTAGCATATGAAACCAAACAAAGATGTCCTTTGTCCATTGTCTGTTCATGCACAGGATTCAGTGACGAGTCATGGGTAAAATCGAACCGGAAATGGCTTAAGCAAACACACACACACACACATACGAACACACACACACACACACACAATAAGTGCAAAGTGTGCGTTAAGCGATTTACGGACTTGCCAAGGACGCTGCCAAAGGATACCAGAGATGGAATTTCAGGCGAGACAAAGGGAGACGTGGCAAACGAGCTGCAGCATGCGTAATTAACCTTTGACACGGCCTATCTCTCTCTCTCTTCTCTCTCTCTCTCTCTCTCTCTCGTGTGTGTTTAGACCATTTCCAAGTACACACACACACACACACATACACACTCATATTTCATTTGTCTGTCCAGCCCCTTTTTGGCAATTAGGACAATGCAGGTGGCAACGTCAATGGCGACTGCGACTGCTAGCGTCGACGTCGACGTCAAAGCCAGTGTCGGCCAATTGAGCTTTGAACTTTGAAATTTGCCTAAGCTTGAATTTTGTAGTTAAAGGCAACGTTATTATGCCAGAAAACAGATTAACTAAACAAGGCATTTTCTATGCAATTAACAATGAATAGTCAGAGATGCTGGCACTTTGAATTAAACACTTTACACGTTACTTAAATAATAAAATAAGGGTAAGTATATACGTATACTAGAGATGGGCACGGGCCTCCTTCTTAAGGCCCGGCCCGGCCCGGGCCCGAAATAAATCTTTCTGGCCCGGTCCAGGCCCGGCCCGGTCAAATTTCAAGAGACCCGGCCCGGCCCGAGCCCGGCCCGAAACAACTATATACAATTTTTTTTTAAATTAATTTTTTTTATTCATAATTTTTTAATGTCGTAAGAATCATATCGATAATAGAGATGCGTAAATGATATTAGCAGTTACTTATTTTAAAAAATAAATAAATATTTTAATAATAAATAAATATTTTTATTAATCGATATGAAAAATTTACTTTTCGGGCCTACCGGGCTTCGGGCTTTTTGCTTAGGCCCGGGCCCGCACGAAAAAAGCCCGTTTTCGATTTTGATACACGAAGCCCGGTGATTTTTTGAAGAGGCCCGCGGGACACAAAGCCCGGCCCGGCCCGTGCCCATCTCTAGTATATTCATATATATGACTATTCTTGATCAGCATGAACTGTCAAAAAGATCGGGCCAATAGAACGCCAGTAATAGATGTTTCAAGTTACACAGCAGTGCAAGTGCCGAAAAGTGTGCAACTATCATCGATTCAAGCCTTTCTCGCTTGCTTCATATTAAAGTCGAGCTTCTCAATTGGGAATTTCTCATTATATTATAGAAATGTTTCTATTTTAACACTGTGATGAAAGCAGCACGAAGAGTGCGAAAGGCGACTAGCAATATATTCAGGAAGGGAAAATTTTTGCTATGACTGTCCGATCAGGTCGAGTTATATACCGATCGAAAGTTATAAATCTTACGCGGGAAACGTCTAGTGACGAAAACATTTTCATGCCCCAAAATTTCTGATATCCAATTTTGTGACGAATTATTAAGTTTTACATATAAATTATTTAAAAAAAAATTTTGGCACTCGGCACATTGCGCTAAAATGCTTCAATTCTTCATACCAAATAAAACTCAATGTTTTGCGCAGTGCCGAATGCAAAATTTTTTTTTTTAAATAATTTATATGTAAAACTTAATATTATTCGTCACAAAATTGGATATCAGAAATACTACAAAAATGATCAGTTGAAATGCTTCTAGTACCCAAAGTCATTGCTATCAAAGTAGAACCACTCGAGAATTCTACATAAATACTCTATAAAAATCTGTGAATCCAGCTAAATCAAGAAAATCAAGCATACATCTGTAAATTACTGGGTGTGTTTTGTATGTTTTATTACAAGTAGAAAGTGAGAAAGCTTAAGAAGTTGTTAGAAAATTAAGTAGTATCATCTCTAAGGGTCTTCACTCTCTCTTCACCATCATTGTCTGATTTAGTGTCCATGTCCATGATCGTGTTCGCTGCTCTTCTTCTGCGATTTGTGCCACTTTTTCTTGTGCTCCTCGCCGCCCTTTTTGCCGTGCTCCTTTTTGTGTCCCCACTTTTTGGACTCGTCGTGCTTCTTCTTGTGGCCCTTGTGACCCTTTTTCTTGTGTCCCTTTTTGCTGTGACCCTTTTTGCCGTAGTGCTCCTCGTGGCCGCCCTTTTTGTGCTCGCCCTTTTTGAATTTGCTGCCCTTTTTGTGCTTCTTGCCCTCCTCGAATTCGCCGTGCTTCTCCTCGCCGCCCTCGTCGTGATCCTCGTCGTAATACTTTTTCTCCTTTTTGTCCTCGTTCAGTTTGTGCACGTTGTGTTTGCCCTTGATGGAGTGACCCTTTTTATAGGAACCATGATCCTCGAATTCACTGCCCTTCTCACCCTTCTCGCCCTTCTTCTTCTTCTTGTGATGGCTCTCGGAGTGCTTGTGCTTCTTCTCGTGTCCCTCCTCCTCGCCGTGCTCGCCCTTTTTGCCCTCCTTGTCATGGTGTCCCTTCTCGCCCTTTTCCTGGTGCTCGCCATGCTTGTGACCCTTTTTGCTCTTCTCGCCGTGCTTCTTGTAATGCTCACTGTGCTTCTTCTCCCCGGACTCCTCCTCTTCCTCCTCCCCGTGCTCCTCGTCGTGCTTCTCGGAGGCAGCCGTCTGCTGGTCATCCAACAAATGGGCGTGGAAATCGTCCACATCGGAGCTGCCCAGCGGCTGGCCTATTACCATGGCGTTGTCTTGGGCATACGGCAGGGTTGCCATGGCCATAACCACTGCCAGTGTTGCCGCCAGGCATAAGAGTTGCCAGGGTATCCAACTGGTCGCCATCTCGTTATCCTTTAAAGCCGTATCCTTTGGGCCGCTGCTGCTGCTGTTGCTGTTGCTGCCACGCCCTGTTGTCGTTGTTGTCTGGTAAACTGCTTTCCAGCCACCTTCGTCTTTTATATGCCCACCCTGCGGCCACGCCTCACTGGAGGCCAGTTATTGCTGCTCTTTCTCTGTCTGCGGCTGATTTGGCAACATTTCTTTGTGGCCCTCAACGACAGTCGTCGTCTCTCTAAGTGCATAACGCTGTTCCAAACCCAAAGACAGCACAACTAAACAACAGAGTAGAAAAAACCCTTCCAACAAATGGCCAACTTCTTGCGGTTTTGTGCCATGGTTTTCTCGTGCTGCCACTTTTTGTGTGGCAAGCAGTCACAAGCGACTTTTGTTACGTTGCGCATTGCAAAAGCATTTGCAGCAAATGACCAAAACATTCAACAACCGAACAACAACCAACATCATTGATTAACCAGAGCATGAACACTGCATAAATATAGCAAATAAATTCTTTTTTTTTTGGCTTATTGAGTAACTAATTAATTAGTGTTTCAAAAATGTGGCCAAGTTCAATTTTGATTTTAAAATTTAATTTTTTTTAATTTATGGGCGCATTATTGTTTGTTGTTTAAAAAATGCGCTTAAATTTCCATATTTCATTAAAGTTATTCAAAAACCTAAAAATTAAATCAACTTCACTTATGATGCTAAAATTTAAATTATTTTAACTTATGGGCACTTCATTAGTATTGTTGCTTTAATACTGTTTAAAAAATGTGGCTAAATTTAAATTATTTTAATCAACAACCTTGAAATCAAATTCAGTTTTATTATTAAAAAATTAAGTTACTTCAAATTTAAATCGCTTTATTAGTAAGTATCGTTTTTATAATTAATGTTTAATTAGAAAATGTGGCTAAATTTTAATCAAAATATTGAAACTTAAATTAAACTTGCCTCAGGAAAAAAAAGTGATTTGATTATTTATTTGAAATCATTGTTTTTGTAATTATTGTTTAAAAAAAGTGGCTTAATTCAGCGAGTTTTACAAACCTTAAAATTCAGGCAAATGAAAAGATGAACATAATCACATTATCCACTAATGCCCAGAACATTTATCTTCGAAACAATTACATAAAACTATATACAGCGAAGATTTTTCAGCAATAAAATATAAAAAAGGTTTAATTTCTGAACGTTTTTATAAAATTTTCAATATCACAAGAAATTCAATTTAGTGAAATTAAGAATCATCTTGTTGCAGCTTAACAGTTCACTTGAAGCTGTCTATAAATACTCGTATATTGATTGATATGTTAAATATATATATATATATAAATTTGTGAGAGAGTAGAGTAAAGAACAAGAATTTCCGCTTTAAAAAAAAAGTCGATCCATCAAACCGCATTTAAGATTTGCGAAACAACTTTTCATCGCCGGAAAGCAACAAATTCGCTACCCAAAAAGAAAATGTTTTTCCTGCCGTTGTTAATCTTTACATTTCGTTGGCTGTCGTCTCTGTGGCTTTTGATATTTATGCGGCAGCTCGCAGAAATAAAGGCAAAATAAAGGCACGTCTATAAAGCTTCACGCGGGGAGTTATAAATAAACGCTTTAAAGTCATTTACCTAAGAGTTGGACTAACCGTAGAGGGACCTATGTACATACATACCTGCATTTGCTACAGGAAATGCATTTTAAATGTCGGGAAAAGGCGTAAATAACCCGTTAATGTTAACATGCATACGCCGTGCTCGTTCAGCTCGGCAATGCGTCGCCTTAATTTATGTGTCGCGGCCAGGACCAGGTCAAAACGATTCGGGCCATTCCTTACCAAAAGCATTTCAAACTAGGGATGGGTATCGCGAAAATTATAACGATATTGATATGCAGAAAATTATTTATTGGAATAGAATACAGAAAATATATCTATGTAGTAATTAATGAACAGTCTATCGATGAAATCGTTATTAATAATTCAGTCAAAGAATTTAATTTAAATGGTCTAATTAATTAGTTTTCATGAATATATATCGGCAAGTCGAGTTAATTGAATATGGAAAGAACAATCTTAGCACGTAAAATATACGTAATTCCCAACAAAGTCTTTTTAAAATAATGTCAGATTATATATTTATTTATTTAATGCCAACTTAATACAGTTGACCAAAAATTAAAATAAAGAAACTGTAACTAAAGTTAAGTAATATAAAAATTAAGATAAAACTTAGTAAATATATTTGAATTTAAATTTTATTAGTTAAATTAAAATTATTAGTTATATTAAAATTAGTAATATAAAAATAAAGATAAAATTTAGTAAATTTAAAATTAAAATTTTTATTACACTCACACCCTACAACTTTTAAAAAACTTACTTTTTTGTCCTTCAGTATTTATTTGATTTAAACAAAATTTTCGGTATTATTTTTCAAAATTAATCTGATTTTAACAAACGTTTTTATTTTGACTCTGTTTTGAATTGATTCGAAATGTTTGTATTTAATTTTGTTTCATTTCAATACGAAACCCTTATTTCTAATTTCATATATGATAAAAGTATTCAATATATCGTATTAAGCCCCGTTTTTCATTATCAACATCCACCCCTATGTCAAATTATTCCATTCGAGGGCAATTCAACGCGATTCGATTCGATTTTCAGCGAGCGCTGGCAAAAGTTTGACAGCCACTTGGCACCTTGAAACTTTTGCCCCAACTTCACCCCTCGCTCCCCCCTCCACGCTTCTGCTGCAGCCGCAGGCTGTCACCTTTGTATGCACAAAGACACACACACACACACACACACACACACACACACCCACACACACACACAGCTCACACACACAGCACACCAATACTTGTGCATAGAAAGTTCAGTAGTTGGCCAAAAGTCACTTGGCATGCATATAAATTGTCAGCCATTAAATTTGCATTGACATTTTGGCCATGCAGCGTTGTACGACCAATTCCACCCCCCTCCCCCTCCACTGAATGCCCCACCCTCTTCAAGTTTAGGTTTAGTTTTTAGCCTGGTGATTTATTTGTGCGCTCTTTGATTGCATGAATCGGACGGAGCATCGGGAGCATCGGCTTGTTTGCCATGTTTTGCTGCTTGTTTTTATTGAATTTGTTGAATTAATTTGGCAGCATCATCATCATCTTCAACATCATCAACATCATCTGTAGATGAAGCAAACAAAACGACAAAAAAACAACAAGAAACAAAAAAGAAATATAAAAAGAATTGGCCAACGTTGATTAAACCAGCGTTGGCATTGACAGGCTCAAGCTCAGAATCCTCGACCCCAAATAACTCACTTCATTCCACCTTCGCTTCGAATCGACGCTCTCTTCGTGTCCCCGCTGAAGGACATATTTTCAGCTGCTTTGGGCCCCGAATGTTGGCCAGCAATTAGCCTAATACCAGGGCCGTGCTCTGTTGGCTTTTAGCCTTATTGAGTTGCCATTGCCATTGCCATTGCCTTTGGACTTTGGACTTTACTTTGGCATGGGAACAATCACGGTTTCGGGCTCGGCTGTCGTCCATAATCAAAAGTCGACTCTTTCTGTGTACGGACTCATCAATACAAATGACCTGAGAAATGGGAAACTTTAGTGACTCCTTCAGCAACTTTTTGTTCGGAATTTATGTAATAATTACAAGAGTCTTGTCTTTTGTGAAGGTACACAAAAATGAGACAGACCTTTAGTTGAATATGGACATGTTCTATTGAGGGATTTTTCGGAGTTTTTAAAATCAAACAATATTTAATGAAAGTTTTAATAAAATTTAAAATTTATTTTATTAAATTATGTTAGTATTTAAATTAAATGAAATTTATTCGAAATGAATTTTTTGATTGAATAAATATAAGAATAATTAATAATTTAGCTTTCATGTTCAAATACATTTTTGGTAAGTCCGAAAAACCAAACTTTTAAAAGCAATTCACTTCAAAACATATATCAATTGATTAATGAAACACACCTAATAGATTGCTTTCTTAAAATCATAACAGAATCTCCTGTCTTTTATGAAATTGTTTGTATTTAAGTTTCTCACCAGTCAATATTTTCCAGCTGTAAGAAAGACAGCAACTTTAAGCTGCTTCAAAGGTGCTTTTAAATTATTTGTGTTGACTGTTAAAAGCCGCTCGAAGGGCTCATTGCTCATTTTGCCAGTTGAAAGACTTTTAATGTTGAATGGAACTTAAGTTGCAAGCCACCATTACCGTTAAGTATCACCGGCAAATGTAACTGTAACTGCGTACTGTGAACTGTAACTGTGAACTGCAACTGCAGCTTGCGACGAGCTTAAGTTGTTTCATAAGCCTGGACACCTTCAGCATTTGTAAGACGCAACCCTGCTTATAGCCTGGTTTATTTATGGCAATGTTTTGGTAAGCTTTAAAATGTACGCAACAGCAGCAAATGAAAAATAAAAATAAAATATAAAATATGAAAATAAAATCTGTTGAGCTTTGATCGCACTTGAGATGCATCGTCGTCTGTTGTTCGTAAATCCCCCAAAGAATAAGCTGCAGCAAAGCACGTGCAACTGACGAAATCAAATGGATGTGGATGCAGCTCCTCTGTCGACTCTTCTAAGGGTGCAACTGAAGCTGAAGCAGCAGCAGCAAATGCAGCGTGACATTCGCTGGTTTGGCTTTTCACTCAATCCCAAGAGAAAACGTGTAAGCCAGAGAGAGAGAGAGAGTGGGGGTTGATTGTCGAGCACAACATGCCGCTAAAATGTGGTATATGTGGCATAGTTGCATAGTGGCATGGTGGCATGGTGGCATCTTACGTCGCTCCACGCAACATTTCAGAATTCAATAAAAAACCTTTTGTTTTCCCAGTGCGCGCATTGAAAACTTTGAGCCAAGGTTGTTGTTGTTGGGCTGACGGGGCGGATGATTTGCCGTCATACCCCTCTCCTTCCTTGCCATCTTCAACCCTCCATCGATCACGCCCCTTCCTTTCTACCAGCCAACTGCTTGCGGTAAATTTACACGTACGCTGCATTTTTACGCTGTGCATTTTTAGTAACAATTTCTTTTGCTTTTAAAATGACAACCGCAACACAATATATGAGTGTGTGTGTGTGGGTGTGTGTGTGTGTGTGTGGGTCTTTGGTGGTGCAGAGGGGGCAACTGCGCACGTATGCGTTGTCTATACAATTTTAAATGATTTGCTGTGTGTGCGCAGCTTTTCATTAAGCCCGTATCCAAAACTGTTCTCAGATTTTGAACTGCTTTAAAAATCACAATTGCCATGGCAGCCATTTTATGGGCATGCTGAAAAAAAATCAATGACCGAAGTTGGCAGCAACAACAGAGTTTATTTTCAGAACAAAGCTAATTAATTCAGCATGCGCCATGTGAGCCTCAATGTGGCATACTTTTGAGAGATTGGTGAGAAAATAAACATGCAAAATAAAAAAAACAAATAAAGACTGTTGACTATAAGATACTCCTTAAGTAATTTGATTTATTTTTTATGTAGATGAGATTAAATGGGACAATTGCTATTTATTTAAAGCCAAATACAACATTCAACAGTTTTTTAGATCCTGGAAAATCGAATGCAATATACCTTTCAATCCAATTAATGGGTATAAAAACTCCTGGATCGAGTTTCGCCAATAAACAAATGTTTGCCCAAGCAAACTTAACGAGTGATGGACTAGAATATACCCAACAATCAGGTGTAAGCTTTACTTCACTTATTTGCATTAATTTGGCATGACATCAAATAATTGAAAGTGAGTGCTGTCTTCCTTTCTTGTTATTTCTGATTAATAGCAACATTTAAATTAATTGACAACAGCTGATAGTAATTATTATAATTATGACAAAGGGGGAACATCAAGTCAGCTAATATGAAATTTCTGCCAAACAGGCGTTTTATAAAATTTAATAAATGCGTAGGAAGTTTAATTAAGCGTATTTCGCGCTCATGGGAAAATAGGTTCGAATTTCACGTTTGTTCCCAAATTTCGCATTCGCATCGATTTCACTGTTTATAAATTTAGCACACATTTGACGGTGGAAAAGAAATACGATTTGTTGATTCATGTATTTTAATTGGAATTTCTAGGCAACCTGGAGCAAATCAATAATTACAATGAAATTGACGTAAAATTGGAATTGAGGTTTGTCAACTGAAGTTTGTGAGTTGGATACTAAATAACATGCTCGAATGTTGTAAATAAAGCAAACTTATGACTTTTAAGTATCTGGAATTGGCCCAGTTGCATTGCCAAATGACGTTAAATTATGTTCACACACAAATGCATACACACACTTATTCACACAGATACTCAGAGACACTCATAGACAGTTAGCGAAATCTTGTACATTGTATTTGCTCATTGGGTTTTTGGCTACCTTCGTTCTTTATGTGTATTGATTCGAAATGAATCTTCGTGTAAGCTGTCCAGGCGCAGAGGAATACGAATACTCCCTACCTCAAAGGTTTCCCTACCTCTCCCTTTTCTCTTTTCTCTTTTCCATTTCCTATTTTTTTTTTGTTTAGCTCATAACACTACAATTTGCAGTGTTTGTTTTCGATTCTTTGTTGGCATTCTATTTGGGTTTAGCATATAACTTACTGTCATATTTTCATCTAGTCGGGCGGGGCAATTCGACGAAGTTTCTCATTCCACCTCTTTCCACCTCTCGCTTTCTCCCATTTTCCATGCTTTTGTTATTATTGTGCATGCTTCCATTCAGTCAATGCTTTTTTCGTATTACTTGTAAAAGTTCTCTCGTCTTTCGTCTCTCTAAATTTTTTTTATATTTTTTTTTTGTTCTTGCTCACTCGGATGTTGGGTTCTTTGCGTACTTTTGCTTCTGGATTTTGTTAACTTTGTTATTTTTGCTTTACGCTACTCTGTGTTGTGTGTGTGTGTGTGTGTGTTTTGTTGTGTGTTCTTTCGTTGCTGCTGCCGCTCTCGACGCTATTCAATTTTCAATAAAATATGTAAATTTATACCGCATTTCGTTCTGCTGGCTGGTCTGGTTGCCTTCTGCCTCTTATCTTGGCCCGTTTCTCATCGACAACAATTTGATAGCTACAAGTTATGGCCAGGCCCAGTCTCTCTCTCTCTCTCTCCCACTAAGCAGCAAAGTATGTTATTAATTTGTAATTTGTTTACGGTTATTTGTGCACAAATCAAAGGGCAAAGATTGAAACTTTGACTGCGCGCTCTTGACTAAAGTGCACACCGAAATGATGGCCAAAAATAAAAGAACTTTATGCTGATGGCTCTCTCTCAATTTCGGTCTGGCTTAGTCCGTTGCCAAACACTTCAATTCCCCAAATGACAACTTGACCGAACATTTTGAAGAGAAACAGATTTGTTTGAATACAGTTAAAACGATTTTGAGGGCAGGAGTATTGCCAGCATTTAAATTGCTTTATCTTCAGACGAGTGTGCAGAGTAAACAAAGTTTAAACTGTCTCAATAGTATTAAATTAATCGTCCGAGAGGCGTTCACATAAGTAAATATGATCTCCTGGATTGATTAGTTCTTTAAATTAAGGTTTCAGGAGCCAATTTAACAGAAATTTATTAAATAAATTTCACTTTTTTCTTTTTAGTTTTTTATTTTGTTTTATTGTTTAAGTCAATACAATTTTTTTTAATAGCGATTTTATGATTATTTTCTTACTTTTCTATACTCAAGCTACCCAAATTTTATATATTTAACTGCACAATTTATCATTGCATTTTTTAAATGGCAAATTTATATTAATTAAATGGCATTGGTTACTGATTGCATTGGTAACTGTGCAGTTGTCAGACATTATATGAATATGTCAGTGTGGTATTCAGCTAATTCGCGGTATTCGCCACAACATAATCAATCAATCAATCATTAAACTTCAATAGTCCTGGCCTAAAGTCAAACAATCAAATCAAATATCTATGTATAGAGAATGGAAATGGGGATTGACAGTGGCAAAGATAAGGGGGAAATTGTTGGTGTTGTACATGTTATTTGACTTTTGTATTTTTCAAACAACGAATTCAGTTATTCACTCATTCAGTCATTCATTCATTTATTGTGATTCGCCCAGTGTGTATTTATTCATGCATTTGTTTGCTTTCTGACGCATGCTCCCGAAAAATTATGTGCAAACAAAGTTGAATTAAAACAAAAAAAAAAACACAACAAATTGTGAATATATGTAAAAGCAAAATAAAAATGTCAAATAAGCGCAAAGTCAAACAAAAGGCGGTGCGAGTCAACAACAACAACAACAACAACAACTACAGAAACAACAACCATAAGCACATGCAAAGGCAATTTAATTGCGTGGCCAACAACAAAAGGAATTTTCTTTTTGTTTGCTTTTCTCATTGTTGTTGTTGTTCTTGCCAATGTTAATTTTGCTGGCAGAGAACAAGTTCATAAATAAGTATGCATATAATTTTTTTTTGTTCTTTTATTTTATGCTTTGTATCTGCTAGACACATTGAGCAAAATGTAATATGGCAGCCAAAAGGCAGCAGATGTAGGAGTGCCACTGTCATTGGCATGGGTGGGGCATGGGAAGGGGAAGGGGGATGGGGTAAGCGGGGGGCTGCCCGAACAACAAAACTCTCAAGTTGCTTTCTACTTACTAAAACAAAAGTTAATTAGAATGTCTCATCATAATGCGAGGCCAACAGAAAACACAACTCACAAAAAAAGTTGCAGGCAGTAAATTAGATTAGCAACAACAACAATAGCAAAAACAAAAAAACAATAATAACAACAAAGAGAATGACACGAACAACGACTTTGACAAACAGACACGACAAGCAATTAAAAATGTAAAATTCTCATCAGTTCGCCGAAAATTCGTAGCCGTTTTCATTAGCATTTCAAGTTAAATTAAGCGTTGCATACTTTTAAGTGCTGCGCTTTTACATCGACCATTCAAGCAGTTGCAAGCAGTGCAAAGATTATTTAAATTTCATGCAGATTGACAACACATCTATGAAGCGAGAAGTTTGTTGAAGTTTCAGCTTGTTTCGAACGAAATTGTAATTATAAACTGTCCTTGATTATGGATAGTTTCTGTAATTAACTAAACACAATATGGTTAATATGTTTCCAGCTTCAGATCCATTTATTAATTAGAATATTAATCAAACTAGCATTGTTTTTACTTAAAATAGATCTGGAAATATATTTAACATTTGTTGCAATATCATTATAAGAGCCAATTAAAAGTTATATTTAAGCAACGTGAATGCTCTCTTTTTATTAGTTAAATTGAAAGCAGATTTGAATAGTGATAAATGTGGGAGAATTGAATGTTTGGAATGCATTTATTTAGTTTGTGTTGCTTTGGACTTGGTTAATTTAAATGCTGCAGCAATTGTGCTACATCGATTTTTGTTATTGTTGCTGTTACTGTTCATCTTCTTCTTTTATAGTTGTTAGTGTTGTGTCCAATGTCTTAAGCTATTTTTAAATGTGCTTGGTGCTAAAGTTTTGACGGCCTGGCATTTTGACAAATTTTTGGCCAACATCATTTGGCAAACAGTAACAGTTAACTGAATGTTGCAGTTTGCCTGTCAAGCATCGTTTGACGAAGCCCCTAATGATGCCCCAAAAAGTTGCAAGTGGCAATGAGTTTTTAATGAAGCTGCCTTTGAATACGCGAGTGCAAACAGATTTCGGACAAGACTTAAAGTCAATAGAGAAGCCTTAGAACTAGACTCGGTTCGTTTTTGGTCATATTTTCAACACGGTTGCAAAATAAATAACAAGACAAACTTTTCAATAAATAAAATTAAAAACTTTTCTGTCTATTTTTTATTTTTTTTGGTTGCTGCTGGTCAAAAGTTGGTCGCCAGGCGGCAGCGAGTTGGGCAAACAAACCGAAGAGGCAGTCGAATAGGAGAAAAAGAATAAGTAGAGAGGAACTGCGAGTGGGAGTCAAACAAGCGCCAATTGACCGTAAAAATAAATGTATATATACTTATATAGGAGCTAAGCGGAATGCCTAAACGAAGAAGCTACCAATGGAGTTCCAGTCTCGATTTGCAGTCGAGGCCATTGAGATAGTGTCGGAGCTGCAAGTGAAACGCTTGAGGTTTGAAAACAATCACCTTGACAGTGCTGGGTCTGGTCAAGGAATTTCATTTACCATTCGGCCAAAAAAGTTTTCGGTTTCTGTTTCTGCTTGTGCTTGTGCTTCTGCCTGCCCCCAGCCAATCAGTTGGACAACTGAGTCAAGTGCGGGTCGCTTCGCGTCGCGGGGGCAGCTAAATCAACTGAAACTTTTGGTGCGAAGAAAAACAAAATCAGTTTCGATAAATGGGCGGGGAGGGAGTGCGGATGCTGTGTGAAGTGCGCAAAATGAATTGGTCAAGTGGAAAAAATGTGGCAGTGGTAGCCAAGCAGTGCAAAGGGCAAGCAGTGCCAAAAGTATTGAAATACATTTAATGAAAAAGTTAGACGACGCGGGGGAATCGAAAACAAGATGAAAACGCTCAATGTGAAACGTGGACGAAGCAATTGAGCAAATATAGCAAAGTTGATGTGATTTTTGTGTAAGCAAGAGCAGCAATAACAAACAACAATAACAACAGCGACAACAACAACAACGATAACAACAAGTGGAGCACTGTTCAACACTGATTGCGTTTTAATGCCAGTTATGGATGAATAGATGGGCACAACTAGAGCAGAATTTCATGTACTTTGATGAGAGCATCTTCCTGTTTCTTCTGTGTGTATGTGTGTGTGTGTGTGTGTGTGTGTGTGTGTGCGGAAAAGCATAATTTCGAGAAAGCATGAAGATTTGTACATAAGTATATATTTATAACTTAAGTGGCCACTCAGTATATAAGCAAATATATAAATAACTGAAGTACAAGTAATCAACTGATCAATAAGTCGTCGACTACTTTTAAGCATCTCTGGCAGAAAAGTCTTTAGAAATAGAGCACTAATCAGAAAATCAAAGGCACGACTAGAAGATACCCTGTAAATGACTCTAGGATATAAAAAGCAGAGAAATATTCATCAATTTAAATGGGATCCATATCCGTTTCTTTAATATCCAGTATCCAAATTAAACAGAAATGCGAATACAAAAAAAAAAAACGCGTAAATTAATAGAGCGAAAATCAGAAAAACTTCAAACTTTCATAACTTTGCCAATACTAACCAGTTTTCCAAACAGAATGTCCTCACGACTTGGAATTTTAATTCATTCTGCATTAAAGTTTCTTAAATTTCGTTAAAATAATTTTTTATTTTTATAATGCGATTTTCATGCAACGAGTTGAGTTTCTCGATAATTTAAAATTTTAACTTATAATTAATTTTCAAATTCATAATCAACTGAACTCTCTTAAGAAATTTTAGTGATACTCCGTTAATGAGCTTGAAAATCGCTTTCGCAAAAATAGAGTTTACATCACTATTATGTAGCATTTTGATATAATTATGCAGGGTATTATCTAGAGTTGATCACGTTTCGACTGCTGATGAAGAACTCAATCATTGGCTTTGGTAAGTATATAGCAGCTGCTCAAGCTGTTCGACCTGGTGCCCGGAGATGCTTCTCTTGAGCTGACCTTCATCGCTTCAGTTCGGTTCGGTTCGGTTATGCTTTGCTGTGCTGATAACAAATGGGGCAGCTTCTTTCGCCAATGCCACACAGAGATATTCTCATTTTTAACTGCTTGGCATTTGCAAACTGCAGCGTCATTTAAACTTTTCTCATTTGCTGGCAGCGCAGCAGCAGCGAGCGATGGCTGAAACTTTTGCCCTACATTGGCATGGGAATGGGAAATTGGGAGAGAAAAGTAAACAGTAGTTGATGGAGAGGAAAGAGAGGCTGCATAAGACGCTGGGCCAATGGGGCGGCTACTCGATGCAGCTCGTCATTGTTTGGCCAAACATTTTTAATATGCGACTAATTTGCAGACACAAGTCGACGCAATGCGGCAAGACTCTGACGCAGGTGCATGTTGCAACGGATGGGATGGGGATGGGGATGGGTTTGTGGATGGGGCAGCATTGAATGTTGAGTTGTGTCCCGTGACAGAGGCTATTGTTTAAATTCAATTCCCGTCTTTGTCGTCTCAACTACTTTGAAAAGTTTTGCTACACAGCTCCTTGCTGGCTTTTTCTCTCTTTCTCCCTGTTTGACTTTCAGTCTCGAATGATTTACCTTACAAGATAAACAGACAGAGTAGAAGAGTGTGAGGGGTAGTTAGGGAGTGAAGAGAGCAGCATTACAGCAATGAGGCTTTGGTCTTTGTCTGAGCAGCCCAAGTTTAACTTTTGTCTTTTGAGATGCCTGTGTGTGTATTTTAGACAGAGCTTTTGGATAATGCGCTTGAAATTGTTGCTAAGACTTCTCTCTCTCTTTCTCTCTCTCTCTCTCTGTCTGCTTCTTTCTATCTCATTCTGCGCTACTTTGCTATCCTTTCCAACATTGCATTGGGCTTGGCAATGCAATTTAAACTCTTTGATAACTCCGAAAAGTGCATTTGGCTGACGAAGCGTCGGCGCCTTCTGTGTTATCAGTGCGGCAGCGGGAAAGCAGCACTGGTGAGTGGAGGGAGGGGGAGAGGCAAGGGGAACTTAGCCTAGAAGACACATGAAAACACAATAGCCAAAGTTTGATATGAAACTGCAGCGCAGCTCGCGTCGCGTATTGCAAAACTTTTCAATTGTAATCTTAACGTTTTTTTTCCGTCTTCTTACATTTATTTCTCCATCTCTTTCTATTTTATTTCCTTTTCGTTGTCGTTTTTGTTTTTGTTTTGGTTTTCATTTTAGTTTTGTTTTTTGCACTCTGCTTTTGGCACTTTTGGTCTTTCTGATTGCGTTGAATTTTGAACGATGCCTGGTCGATAAATTGCCAAGCATTTGCATTCAACTCTCAAAACCGGGAAGCAAATGCAATGAGCTTTGAGCCAAAAGTTGAATTCTATTCGCATTCAAGTTGAAATGAATTCTAGCACTGCATTTTGAAGTAAAGTAGACGCATTCCTGCGAAAAATATATATTAAAAAAAAATAATATTAAAAAGTATTTTATAGCAAAAGTTGGGAGATTAAGTTAAAGCCTGCATTTATCAGTCTTCTTTATTTTCGCATCAAAGGCACTTAAAAAAGTAGTGCTTACTTTAAGAATCAACAAAACAAATCTTTAAAAAATCAATTTTATTTTAATATAATCTTGTAAACCAATGAGAGTCCAAATACATTGATATTCAACAAATTGACTAAAATATAAAAGAAAATAAATGCAGTTATCTAACACTGTTGGTGGAAAGGTGGCTCAGTGGCCAGAGTCGCCGACCTGCAACAATTAGAGCTCTCAGTTTGAAAGACTGAGGTTCGATTCCCACAAGTGCCAAGCAAAAGAAAAAAAAAATCGTCAAAAATTAAATAATTAAAAATCCGTTAAAGTTAAAAAGCCACACAATTCAGTTATTGTCCACAAGAACAGATTCTAAATATAATAAAGAATGAAAAAAAAAATCTTAACACTGTTAATTTCCCTTTGCGTAATAGAATTTCATTATTGATTTAAGAAAACCAAAACTCTTTTTAATATATATTTATTTTTTCGCGCTGTCAAATAAAAACCCGCTAGCTGTCAACGCAACTTACATCTCTTTCTCTCTCTCTAATTTTCTGCTTCTTCAATTTGTTGAAACTTCGCTGACTCATTCGTGAAGTGTTCGTGGAATTGTGAGTTCTGTTAACTTAAGGCCAAGAACCATGCCAATTCAAGTCGAATTGGCTGTAGCTGTTTTGCAGTTTTCAAAATATGTCACGTGCTCAATTGTCCGTCGTCGTTGAGTTGCCAATAACTAAAGGGACACATGTTCCAGTTGCCGTTTTCCTTTCCTTTCCATTCCTATCCGTCCTGCGTCCTGTGTCCTGCCATCCTGTCATCAACTTCCGCTTGATGCTCTTTTTCTATCCAAAAAACTTGTCACTTTTTACGCGCAGCTGCAGTTTATTTTAAGATTGGCCGCGCACTTTGTCGCCTTGTTTTGGCTTACTTTCCGCTTACCAAGTTGTTGTTCTTCCTGTTGTTGTTGCTGTTGCTGTTGTTGTTGTCATGTTGTGTCCTTTGGCTGGCCGAAAAAAGTTTAGCTGCTGCCCGTTTACCTCGTGCCCCGTTTGCCCGGCTCTTAACACTTGTCGCTACTTTTTAGCTATTTTGATTTTTCCGAAACAAAAACTGAAAACTTTTCTTGCTGATTTCTTTTGCAATTTTCAACGAAGAAGGCCTCGACTCGGACCAGGAGGATCACGAGTAGCAGGACTTGCAGGAGCTGGCGGAGGAGGAGGGGTTGTCGCCATCATGTGCGAAATAAGTTTCACACTTAACGACATAACAAGTTTTTGAGAGCGTTTCCGACATCCTCGTCCAGGGTTGTCAACGTTATTAAGCAGGTCATTGCATCAAGTATTATGGCTCAGGGTTGCACTTGCAATTGCAGCAGCAATAACAAGGTTTGAAATTGTTGAGTAGTTTCACTTTGGAGTGGATATAATTAGGCCTGTCGCTTTTAATACTTACTTCAGAATGGTTCATCATTCATATTAGAAAAGTGTTATTATAAGGGCCGTTTCTTCAATGTACACATAACTATTATCTAACATATAGCCACAAATTTGACATTAGTTTCCATACATTTTAGTTATCAGACACCTTATTTAGACATTAAAAACAGGGGTGTAATTGTAAAAAACATTTTTAATAACAATTGTGGGTAAAACTAATTTACATATATCAGTATAAAATTACCAAATACATTTTTGAATCTTCCATGAAAGTCTTTAAAGAATTTTGGGAAAAATTAAATTAAATTACGGATGAAATCAAAAGTCACCAACGATTATTTTTCAATACAAGAAATTCAAATAAAAATGTTTTCAATCAGTTTAGAAAAGTGTAAACTAAAAACTAGGGTTACAATTGAAATGGCTAGATATTAATTTATTAATATATTTCAAAAATTATTCAGATTTCTTAGGGTTATAAACGCTTATGCTTAATTTTGTAAGCAATTGAAAATACTGCGTTTTCAAGTAGATTTTTTTGTTGTGCAGCCCTGGCATTAAATGGAGGTCATAGCCCAACAGTGTTGTGGGTCATATTGTGGGCGTGTGCTGTCTAATGAATATGGCGACCATAGTGGGGAAGACAGATAGAAGAAAACGGCAATGGAGGAGTGGAAAACATAGGGGGGAGGGGTGGTAGAGCACCACGGTCATCAGCGGCGACAATATGTAATTTAATTTCATGCATTGCCTGGCTAATGCGCTTTCGCGCTTAAAAGTATGCTATAAGTAAGGAAAGTGCGCAAATGTGCTTAACAAAAAATAAAAGTTTTAATTTTTTTGTATTTTTTTTGCTAACAGTGGGGAGGGGGAACTGCTGCTAGTGTCGCAAGGCAGCGGCCTGGAAACAATGCGCGACATTCAGGCGACATTGTTGCCAAAGCTTTTTACAACTCACATGAGTCTCCCCCTCTCCCCTCTCTCCCCCTCTGCCCCCTTTCCCACTCTCCCAACTCTCCGCTCTCGTCATTTACTCTCTTCTCTCATTGTCATTTGTTTGCGCCGCAGCAGTTGTAGCATATTATCTAAATGTGTTGCATGCGTGTTAGTGTGTGTGTGTGTGTGTTTGTTTTTAGCATTCTATGATTTGTTGTTGTAATGTGCTTTAATGTGAAAAGTTTTTAATGCTTAAGCTGCGCGTCGCCGACGTCGCGTCGCTGCTTCAGTCGCGTTTAAACCCAAAGAAAGAGACGGAGATTGCGAGAGGGGAGAGCGAAGTGGAGGGGACTAAAGACGGTACTCATAGAGCCACACACACACACACACACACACACACACACACGCACTCATTTTCTTTGGCTCAGTTCTCAGTTCTCTCTGCGTTAGTTGGCAACTTTTATTTGTGGTTTTTTTATGTAAATGCGCCCAAGTGATAAGGCAACTTTTCGGCTACTGCAACAGGGGGAGGGGGAGAGGTTGAGGGGTTGAGGGGTCGTCGAGTGAAGATGGGGTCGGTAACTGACAACTGGCAACTGGGGGATAAAAGGGGCAGGCGGCAGCCACTGTTGCTGTCATGTATCCTAAGAGCAGCAACATGAACATGTTGCCAAATTCCATTGCTATTGTTGTTGTTGTTGTTGCTATTGTTGTTGGCAGTTGTTATTGCTGTTGTCGTTTCTTGGAAATTAAATTTCAGTGACTTTGTTGTTTATTTGCAGCATGGGAACTCGGCAATGAGATTTCAACAAAAGGGTATTATGACTTTCAAATTGGCTCAGTATGGGCTTGGTCAACTACTCGTACTCCTACTCGGTACTTGCAACCAAAGGAGGCAAATGAGAACATTCATTTGCCACATGAGCTGGGATATGACTTATAATTAGAGCAAGTATTGCAGAGATTGTAACATTTTTGGTTTTCTTTTGTTAAAAACGAAAACTCGTTTTAGTTAAAACTTAATGCAAAGTTCTGTTGACTCTCTTAATCTAATTTGATTGGTACCCAAACTTGATATTATTCCTTGATATTATATCTATAAGTTAGGTTTGACGAACAAAAATACATTTCATACAGATATTTAATTATATTAAAGTCTAATTAGCAAATATTTGTACTCTAATACTATGAATTGTTTAATTGATTGTACATATTGTTTATCTTCTCATTTGGGTTTTGTCATTTGTTTGCTCAAAGTCAGTATAACCACAAGCTATTGTATTTCAAGATTATTATTAATTAATAAGCTACTTATGGTTAAGGGGAATTTAAATTAATGCAACAACAAACAAAAACAAGTCCACTTTTTGAGTAAAACTCTTTAAAGCTGAAAATCTCCTAAGCTCACTTAATTGAATAAAGGCAAATGAATTGGTCTGCAAATTATTTAAATGCTTTCATAATTAATTATGAAGCAACAATATTAAAGGCTAAGGAATAAAGTGAATAAAGCGCAGGACAAACGAGAAATGTTTAAGCTTAAACAAGAGCAATCAAAAAATAAGGGAACAATTCAGATTGATAAAGTATCGAAGAACTTAAATGGAAACAAAATGAAAAAGTAATGAAAAAAGTGCAATTTCAGCAAAAATTAATTGAGTCTTATAAAATGCTTCTTAATAAATATTATGTCTTAAAAACTAACTTTTAATTTATTTAACAATTAATTTTGAAGAATAATTGAATATTTTTTTAATTAGTCAAAACAACTACAGCTGTACTAATAATAAAATATAATAAGATAAAATACAATTTAAAATTTAAAAATATTATAAATATATAATGTAAGAGCAGAATTTTCTGTAGAGTATTTCAACTTCGTTCTATGCAATTATTTAGTTTTCTATTCGTTTTTCCTTCAGTCTCTGTCTCTGTCATACACTCATTTGTGAGTGTGTTTGTGTAAATTAGAGAAATTTACGTTTATTATTATTTTTAGTGGCAGTCGCTCGTCATAGTCGTAACATAGACTGTACGCAGTTCACATTTCAACTCATCGCAACGCAACGCAACTCGACTCAACTCGGTTCTCGCACTCAACAGTATTTTAGTCCATTGTGTCGAGGTCTCATCCCGAGCTCAGTGCGATATTTATGTACATATGTATGTCCTGTAGTCGGAGCTCTTGTCGTCTTTTGTGTATGCCGTTCATGTGTGGACAGAGATAACATGGCCAACGATGCGTTGTGGGACTGCGACTTTCACTCACCCCCTGGAGCTAAAAGTGCTTTGAATTTGAAATGCTAGTGCAACTTTGGACTCTGCGTGATAATTATGGGCACTGCAGGCGATAATTGCCCACTAAATGTGGCATAATCTTCTATTGTGTGTGCGCGAGTGTGTGTGAGGATGCCACAAAAACCGAAACTCAGTCGAAAAAGTTCAGGCCTAGGAAAGTACATGAAAACGCCGACTGTTCCCTGGTCAGAAATTATTCATGCTGCTTGAAGAACCTCGAGCACTAGAGCTGAACTTTTGCACCATGTTTAATTGCCATTTGCCAACATTAACAATAAACAAACAAACAAACAACAAGAAGTATGTAGAACAAAAGCAAAAAGCTTCAATAGCAATATAAAAGATATTAAAAAATTTGTGTGCCGTTCGGGCAACAGTTGAGTAACGACTCCCATCCGTCCAACGTTCCCGGATGAATCCCGACGCGACGTCAATCGAGTCTCTGGCAGAAACTTTGCTCATTTTTATATTTAAGCCTTAAGTTGTTGGTTTTTATGTTTCCTTATTCCTTATTGTGGCTGTGGCATTGTTGTGCCGGCAGCTTTGTCATTTTAAAGGCAATATTATTGGCTTCTGCCAGATAAGTCCCGGCCGTAAACTATTTTTCTTACATTTACGTGACGAGTGGGCCAACTGCTGCCAAATGCGAAAAATATTATGCCTTATCCTTTTTAATAGTCAATCGTTTTGCCATTATCCTCGTGTTGCTGCAAAGGCTTAAAAAAGTAAAAGAATATAAGTAAATGTACAAAAAAAAAAGTGGGAATTAATTTTATTTTAATGCTCGTTGCGTTTGTTGGGGATTTGCGAAGGGTTGCGAGATTGCCAATCCGCTCGACACTTGGGCCTGAGCCTTATCAGCGATGCAGCTATCCTAAACCCGCAATAGGATGAAGTTGAGTGGAACGACAAGAGAGAGAGAGAGAGAGAGAGAGAGAGACAGAGAGAGAGACAGGTGGAATCGTAGGTGTTGTCAGGTGTGTTGCCTGTTTTTACCTTTTTGTGTGTTATTTATTGCAGTTTAAGTGAGTTGTCAGTTAGAGAGAGAGAGAGAGTGTGTGAGGGAGACAGTTGCCAGTGGCCAACGCAAACTTGACATGCGGGCTGGCTTATAGCTAGTTGAGACATAAACACACATATCTGGTAGATAATGTGTTTTTAATTGAAACTTAAGGCTGTGGCTGTCGCTGTCGCTGAAACTGCAGCGAATAATGGAAAATGCTAAAAAAATACTTTGCCCTTAATGCGAATTAATTAAATGGCTTTCAAGAATTTATTTTTAAGCTGCACACATCTTTTTATATTAAAGGAGTGTGATAGGAAAAGAAATGAGACAAAAGAACGGATAGATAAATCACGGTTATTAATAATGATAATTACGATAATATAAAACAACAGTTTTTTGTAATTTCGTTCACTTTTTATTAATATTTAATTTATAAAGAAACAAAAACCAATTTTTCTGAGTTTAAAAAAAATTCAGTTAAAAATCAAGTAAATTAAAGGTTTCTTTCATAAATAACTAAATATTACAATTACAGTTTCATTAATTAAATATAAGCAGAAATGAGAAAATTTAGTAGCTGCATTTATATTTGTGAATAAATCGTTATTAAATTTCTAGGAATTAATTTCTTATAAAAATGTGAATATTTCTAGAAACCTTTTTGATATAAAATTTATAAGAAGAGAGACAGAAACAATAGTGATATGTTTTGAAACAAAATGTCGCGTGTAACATGTCGCATGCGACCGTGATTTAAATTAAATTAAAAAAAGAACTTCTTGATATTTTTAAATCAAACAAATCAGTGTTAGAACCAGTCGCCGAAAAACGACTTTTATTTAAGTCGCGTGCAAATGTCGTGGTTTTTTGAAATTATCTTGAATACGAACAATTGTCCCAAAATCAACCTTAGTAGCAATTATAGTTCTAAGCAAGACCTATAAGTTTCTCCTTTTGTCAAAAAAAGGGGAGTCTTGACACATGTTTTACTTCACTTTGAATGCGTACGAATGTCGAATTCGACATTAGAGAATTACCCATATATCCATTTTGTTGAAGCATCTCTAATAGCTTTTTGAGCATAACCCATCCGTATGACATAAAATATTTGCTTCTCGCGTTAATCATAAATCTTATAAAAAAAACCTCTTTACGAGGTAAAAGTCTAGTGACGAAAACAGTTATATGCCCCAAAATTTCTGATATCCAATTTTGTGACGAATAATATAAAGTTTGACATAAAAATTATTTTAAAAAAAATTTTGGCACTCGGCACATTGCGCCAAAATGTCTCAATTCTTCATACCAAATAAAACTCAATGTTTTGCGCAGTGCCGAATGCAAAAATTTTTTTTAAAATAATTTTTATGTCAAACTTAATATTATTCGTCACAAAATTGGATATCAGAAATTTTGGGGCATATAACTGTTTTCGTCACTAGACTTTTACCTCGTAAAGAGGTTTTTTTTATAAGATATCAGAAATTTTTGAATAAGATATCAGAAATTTTGAAATTTCATTCTATCAACTTTGTTTATTTTTTGTACAAGCTAAAACAAACTGTCTGCCAACACTGGTTCCCTTAAAACACACATGCCAAGCGCAAAAGCTAGTAGCACTCTCAAACTCTGGCTGCTATGACATTTTGCTGCTGCTGTCCTATTTCAATTCAAAGTAAAACGTATATATTCAGTTAATAGGTTATATCTTCCAAACCAATCAACATAAAATTATGAATGATATATCAAAAAACGCGAAATTTTACAAGCTCAAACATATTGCAAATTAAAAAAAATCGTAGGCAGCGTTTTCTCAAAAACCGCCAAAATCTGGGACAAAATATCTTATTTCACCTGTTGATTTTTACCTATGCACTTTAGAAAAAAAGTTTGAAGGTTTGCCTAAAAGCCCTTCAAAATACCTTTCCAACGATACATAGATCACGTCTGTAGCTCATATCGTTTGGATGCTATAGGGGTTTTAATTTTAACGGTTTTTAGCGATTTCCCGCTAAACTAGCTTTTTTTCGAAAAAGTCGTAGAACAAACGTTTCTAGATTTTTGATCGGGAACAAGTCCTCATTCAAACTTTTAAGCTAAATTTACGATTTGATCCAAACAAACAGACAAACAAACAAACAAACAGACTGACTTTTCATCTCGTTTTGAAAGGGGCACCAAAAATTTCAAAATTAATTATCTTCTGAACCAGTGATCGGATTTTGATGATCAAGGTGTCATTCGACGCGTATTTTTGATTAGAATTGTAAAAAATTAAAATAAAAATCGAAAAGGCTCCAACGGCCCCATTTGCTCCAATAATTTAAAATTTTCCCCTCCCACTAACACCTGTTTATCTCGCGAACCAGGTGAGTTTCTAAAAGTCTTAGTATGCACATTTGTAAGTTAAGTTAATACCTTTCGATCGGTATATAACTCGACCTGATCGGACAGTCATAGCAAATTTTCCATTCTTCCTGTGTATATATGCTAGTCGCCTTCGCACCCTTCGTGCTGCTTTCGTCACTAGCGCGGACTGCCGTCCGCAGTGACTGTGCCTTTCTCTGTCTCTCTCTTTCTCTCTCTCTCTGTGTTATTTGTATCTCGTCTACCTATTGTCTGCCAATTCATCGAGTTATTCATCTTGTAACCCCATTTTTTTCGGAACTGCTTAGCTGCTCAGCTCCTGTTGCTGTTGCTATTGTTGTTGTTGCTGTCCCTGTTGTTCCTGTTGTTGTTGTTATCCTCCTTGTTTACTGGTTCTGGTTTGCCTCGGCCTTTGTGTCAGGTACTTGGCTGGTAGCCTTGGCCAACACTTTTGCACGTTGCGCGAAATTTATCATGATTCCATTACATAATTAAATCCGTTTTAATAGAAACTTTGCACATCGTTGTTGTTGTTGCTGTTGCTGTTGTTGTTGCTGCTGCTTTTGAGATGTATTTGGTAAAGTTTCCCATGGCGAAATTGAAAAACAAAACAGCTAAGGAAGGCAGCAAAGTTGTCGACTGCCTGCGTCGCAAATGAAATTAAGAAAGTAACCAAAGAAGAGAGCTCGCCAAAGTTGCTGCCCTCCTCCCTTCCTTCCCTGTCCCCTCTCTGTCCCACCACATGGACACCTATACGAACGCTTGGTGAAATGCTTTGCCTTATCTGATGCTGCCATCTCTTCTCTGTATCCATGTGCACTCCATCTCCATCTCTCTTGCTCGCTTAGTCACCCACTCACCCATTCATTCGCTCTCTTTTCCATCTCAATCTCCGTCCTCATCTCTCCTTGGCCGCTGCTTTTTGTCTTGATAAATTACCCCGTCCTTGGCTGAGACGTTGGCGACTGGAGCGACACAGTAAAGTGATATTTTTATTTGGGAGTCCGCTTCTACTTCCCTGCAGCCGACATTTTTAAATCTTGCCAAATTGTTAACGATGTGAAAGTTGCCACTGCTGAAGCGGTAGGCGGCGGGCAGAGACAGAGACAGAGACAGATACAGAGACAAAAAGACAGAAAGAGAGGGGACAAATGCTGGCATTGAGTTTTCCTCGGTCGACGGCAAAGTTTAGTAAATGAAAATAATTTTCAGTTGGAAAATTATTTAAAGTAGTTCATTAAGTGGCTGCATTTTTAGACAAGTTTAACAATTTGTTAACTATTTCATTTTGCTTTTCTGCGGTTAATATTGCGATTTTTACTCGTATGCGTGTGTGTGTTTTTGGATATGAATCATCATAAGAATAGAGCTTTAAATTAGGGAAAATTTAGTTTTTAGAGAATGCTCAAGAGTTAATTAGACATAAAAATACTTTTCCCATTATTATATTGTCGAAAACTATGCACATTTTAGTGCTGAATGATATTAAAACTTTCTGATTACTCCATTTTACAAACTTCTTATGTGATAAGCATTACCTAGACTTTAGACTAGGTTGTATCATATAAGTTTAATTTAAGTTGTTGTAAATAATAACAGAACAATTAAATAACCAAAAGGAAATTTTGAAAAAAGAAATCTTATGTGATTATTTGCTGTGATTCACCTGTCAAGTAATTCCTCGAACGGACGCCCATTATAAATCCTTATATTTTAATTTAATAAAAGCCGCCAACCTATATAAAATATTAGGCTCATCATTATCATTTTTGTTATTATTTTGCAATTAAGTCTAGGTAAAATAAAATAGAATACAATATCCCCCTTTAAAAAAAATATGTAAAATTTTACAATTATTTTATTCACTATAAATATGTATATATAAATATGTATACAGTGAAATTAAATAATTGTGCAATTTTATATATTTTATTTTAAAGCTAAGTATACCCGTTACTTAAAAAATAAGTAAAAGGGGATATTGTGTTCGTTGCAATGCATGTAACAGGGAGAAGGAAGCATCTACGACCCTACAAAGAATATATATATTCTTGATCAGCATTAACAGCCGAGTCGATATAGTCATGTCCGTCTGTCCTATAGTCGGCAAATCGTCTACAGCCTTTCCCACTTGTTTTTTTTTAAGAAGCTGCCGGCCTTGCTTGAGCCTTTTTTACGACTTCGTTATATTCTTATTGATAAGTATTAAATTTCTATATGCATTTTGTGTTTTCAATGAAATGGTACATCATAAGAAGCTTTACGAGATTTGCATTCAACTTTGTGTGGTATCAAGTTGCATAAATTGTGTAGCTAAAAAAAGAAAAAGTAGACAGTGGGATTTTCAAGGATATATTGACTCTCATTTTCCCTCTTGCTAATTGCTAATATACATGTGCACAACTATATAATCGTCTTTTATTTTTCATTTATTGTCTGTTGAAAACTGAAACATGTAAACATTTCTATTGTTCTATTTATTCTTTATTGTTGTAATAGTCCCACGTGCTTTGATAATCAACAAATCCCCAAAGTGTTGCATATTTTCAGCGTGTGTGTTGGTTCTCTGTCTCTCTCTCTCTCTGCGCTCTCACTCATATATTCTTTTTGTATCATATGTTTCATTTTTGTGCTTTTTGCAGGTACAGTTTAGTTTTAGCCATTGCACTATGGTAAATAAGTCCGATATTTTGGCATAAACTCAAATTGTATTTTGTTCAGTATCTTAAAAATTTTTTTATTTTCCAAATCTAAAAAGTCCAAAGCAACCAAAAACGATTTTTAAAGATTTTTCGGGACTACCCTTAGTGTTTTATGCGTGCTCAAAGTCAGCTGATTGAGCGTTGCCACATGAACTGAAAAAGCGCGGGAAAAATAATTGCAACTTTGAGAGCCAATTGTGTTTTTTTCGGAAGCATATTACAAATTGCTAAATATGGATAAAGTTGATGAAGGTATTTAAAAAACGATAGTAGTAGTGATTTTTAGTAATTGTGTTTTATTGTGCAACTGTCCAATGTGTTGTTTATGTGTATTTTTAGCTAAAAACTAACAAATGTGTTCCTGTTCCGTTAAGCTTTACATTAGAACGTCACAAATTAGTACGAGAGTTTTGAGTAAAAGTTATTAACTAAACCATCTGGAATCAGATGTTAATAATCCCCTTTGTTCGATTTTGTTCCTTTTCGTGAAAAACGACATGTTGTAGGTGTGAATTTTGGCTGAAAATTCGGATTTTTCTTAGATTCACATGGGGAGCGAGGTGAAAACGTTGTCAAATTAAAAAACAAACTAAATTATTAATTCTACTTTAGTCTAATTAGCAACCATGCAAAGTTTAAAATAAATTGCTTTATATTTAAGCTTAAAAATTTTTTTTTTACTTTTTTGCTTTGTCGGAGAGGAAGGGGGGACGAAGAGAAGGTCCAATTGAATAACAACGAAAATTATATATTTTGGAATATTATAACTAAGCTTCGTGTCAAATTTCAAGCCTCTAGCTATATATTTAGATTTTTTATAAATTTTTTTTAGCTTTTTCGCATAGTCGTATGGGGAGGGGGAGGTGAAGGCGTGGTCCAAATTAAAAAAAAAAAAATCCAAAATTCTAAATTAGTTTAACTAAAGTACATGCAAAATTTCAAGTGTCTATCTTTATATTTAGAGTTTATGCCAAAATATCGAGTTTTTTTACCATAGTGCATTGTCATTATGGGTTGGACTATGGTAAAAAAACTCGATATTTTGGCATAAACTCTAAATATAAAGATAGACACTTGAAATTTTACATGTACTTTAGTTAAACTAATTTAGAATTTTGGATTTTTTTTTTTTTAACTTGGACCACGCCTTCACCTCCCTCTCCCCATACGACCATGCGAAAAAGTGAAATCAAATTGATAAAATATCTAAATATATAGCTAGAGGCTTGAAATTTAACACGAAGCTTACTTGTATTATTCAAAAATATATAATTTCAGTTGTTATTCAATTGGACCTTGTCTTCATCCTCCCTTCCTCCCCGACAAAGAAAAAAACTAAAAAAAAATTTTTTATACTTAAATATAAATCAATTTATTTTAAACTTTGAATGTTTGCTTATTAGACTAAATAAGAATTTACAATTTTGTTTGTTTTTTATTTTGACAACGTTTTCACCTCGCTCCCCATGTGAATCTAAGAAAAATCCGAATTTTCAGCCAAAATTCACACCTACAACATGTAATTTTTCACGAAAAGGAACAAAATCGAACAAACGGGATTATTAACATCTGATTCTAGATGGTTTAGTTAATAACCTTTACTCAAAACTCTCGTACTGTTTTGTGATGTTCTAATGTAGAGCTTAACGGAACAGGAACACATTTGTTAGTTTTTAGCTAAAAATACACATAAACAACACATTGGACAGTTGCACAATAAAACACAAATACTAAAAATCATTACTACTATCGTTTTTTAAATACCTTTATCAACTTTATCCATATTTAGCAATTTGTAATATGCTTCCGAAACAAACACAATTGGCTCTCAAAGTTGCAATTATTTTTCCCGCGCTTTTTCAGTTTATGTGGCAACGCTCAATCAGCTGACTTTGAGCGCGCATAAAACACTAAGGGTAGTCCCGAAAAATCTAAAAAAATTATTTTTGGTTGCTTTGGACTTTTTAGATTTGGAAAATAAAAAAATTTTTAAGATACTGAACAAGATACAATTTGAGTTTATGCCAAAATATCGGACTTTTTTACCATAGTGGGTTGTCCCCTTTCCAGTCTACAACTCATTGTGGTTGAAGGAGTTGGAGTTGTTTTTGTTGTTCGTGCTGGAGCTGGAATTTGGCCCAGATGAGCTGAGCTATGCTTTTGCACATTGCATAAATTTAGCCGCTTAATAACATTTTAATTGTTGTCGCGGGCTTTGACCGTTGGAGAGCATTCGAGCGCTTACCAAAAAATTTCATTCCCAACCCTTTTTTCGTTTTGCCAATAGCCCCGCATTATTATTATCATAATGAGCGTGCGGTCGAGTTGCTGAGGTCCTCGGCTCACTCTCTCTTCCTCCCTTCTCTATCTCACTCTCTCCCGCTCTCTCTCAGAATGGAATGTTGCATAATGTGGCAGCGGTGGCAACCCGCAAAGCATACGAAATTATGCATGCTGCGGTATTTTTTTGCCACCATTGTTTTCAGCTCGTTGTTGATATTTTTTCTTTGGTTTTTTATCGTGAAATAAATTCAAGTTGGCTTGGCGGGTCTATTTAGATTTAAAATAGCGCCACGCCTCGCTGAGTTTATTACCGTAAGCGAGTTTAAAGCGGTTCCCCACAAAGGGACGGAGGTCCTCCTCCTGCCACTTGGCTTATCAACTTGCTATTAAATCTTCTTCCAACCAAAAAAAAAAAAAAATGTTGAAACTTTTGCCTACTTTCCGCCTTTCCCTCCTGTCTTGCCACGCCTCGCTGATAAGCAAAAATTTTCTGTGCAAATTTATTTGATGTGTTTTATTGTGCTGTTAAATTTCGCGTAGCGCACAAAATGCCACAAACTGTAGAAAACAGAAGGAAAACACAACACCATATCCTCCCTCATCCCCTATTTACTCTATTTCCCCCCTTATAACTCCCCTTCTATCACGCCAGTAAGCGCCTCTGACATTGTCATTGTCATTGTCTTCAGCTTGCTTGGCTCCATCAGCCTGGCCGTTTATCATTTGCAGAGCTCTTGGTTCCCATTTTTCAGTTCGCATTTTCTTTATTTTCTATTTTAGGTTTTCTCGTTGTTGTTACTCCACGACAACTGTCAGCAAAGTTCATTAAATGGCTAAGATGAAAGCAGGTAAACCTTAAGATTTGCATTCAGCTACTGAACTCAAGTAATGTCTCTATTTAGAAACAGATTGTTACCATTTAAAGTAATCTCATAATTTTATACTTCATTTCCGCATAGTCAAGAAAGTCTCTAGGGTCTCTGATCATATACTCTATAGATTTAACTTGCATTGATAGGGAATTGAGTTCTTGAATGTTTGCCTTAGGCGACTCTTATTATTAATTATGTTCTGGAGATTGTAACCTATAAAACCTTTTGTTACTTCCTACTGAGTCTTGTTCGCACATGAGTTATAATTTTATTATCAGTAGCTTTATTTGTGTTCTAAAATCTACTGCTCGGAAAAACAAGAAATCATTGCAGATAAAAGTATAGTTTGAAGGCATACTCGGTGTTTGGGTTTAATATATCTTAAGGGTTGACACAGTATTTTCATACTCTGACGCCAAATTCACCCACTTGCAAGTCGAATTTTGCAAAAAAACGCAACTAAAATCATTGTAAAAATTCAAGTCTTCCAGCTCTTACCGTTTGGTCTCTGCAATGATTTCGATCTCGATTTTAGCTTAAAATATTCAATTTGATATTGCTGATATTGCTTAAATATGGTTAAGTTTAAAGTCACAAGAAATAATTTACATTCTTAAATGCCAAGTTAACTGGCGCTAAATATATTTAAGTGTGTCCCTCTTGTTGCTTAGCTAACATAGACGCTCCCACACATACATAGGATAGGATAGGATAGGATGACCAGACAGCTCAACCGAAGTTGAGAGCACCCAGAAGCCAATTGGCCCATTGCGATGTCTGAAAATAAAACTGTAGGAATCGAAAGGGATGTGGAAGGGTTGATGGGATATGGGGAAGGATACGTCTAAACGTTCTTTGTCAGCCCGCTGGTCTCTTTGGGCTACGGCCGCCCGTGAAACCAGCCAGTGGAGTCTAGAAAGTGTGCCAGGTCTTCTAGCCGCACATTCGCGAGACTGCCCAGATCAACAAAGAAGGGTTTTCCGAGGAATCGGTTACGCCTTCTTTGAAGTGCAGGACAGTCACAGAGAAGGTGTTGGACACTTTCCATCTCTTCTTCGTCCCCACAGCTGCGACAGAAGTCCTGATAGGGCCCACCATATCGCTGTGCCATACGGCCGATATGGCAATGTCCTGTCAAGACCCCCGTCAGTAGCCTTATCCTGTTCTTGTTGAAGTGTAGGAGTTCGGCAGTTCGCTGTGGGTTGTATCTTGGCCAAAGTGCTTTTGAGACAAGACAGCCCAGTATCGCTGCCCAGTGTCTATCTGCCGTCGCCCTTTCGGTTCTTGTTAGTTCCGAAAGTGCATACTGGATAGGCTTGCATATATCTGCCACCGCGCAACTAGCTGGCAGCGCTGATCCGGCTCTAGCACACTCGTCAGCCATCTCATTACCAGACACTCCCATGTGTCCTGGCACCCAGACGAGTCTGATGGAGTGATGCTGACATTGATTCAGAGCTGCGGCCGTGTTTCGGGTAAGCTTGCTCTTGACTGTGTTCATGGACAGAGCCTTTATTGCGGCCTGACTGTCGATGTAGATTGATATGTTCCTTGCAGGTCCCTCCAAGGTGTATATCAACTTGATCGCTTGCCAGACAGCATAGATTTCTGCTTGGAACACGCTACACCAATCTGGGAGACGAAAGGAAAGCTGCACAGCTGGGTCGCTGGCGTAGACCCCCGCTCCTGTGCCTTCTTCCGTCTTTGATCCATCTGTATAAAATGACAGCTCGTTCCGCCTTAGAGGGGTTTCTTGCTGCCATTCTGCTCTATCCGGGATGACTGCTGTAAAGCTGTCACCCCATTTGTGTTCTTGGACAAAGTAGTCGTACTCCTCAGCCACAGCTGTGTGTCCTACCGAGTGTAGGATAGTGCTGTGCCCTTTGGCACCCGACTTGAGGAGGCTTAGCGCCATCAGCCTGACTGCGCTCCTTGCAGCCGAGTGCTGTAGGAATACCCCTATTGGGTCCAAGTTCAGTATGACGTCCAGGGCCGCTTGGGGGGTAGAGCGTACACACCCTGTGATCCCCAAGCAAGCAAGTCTTTGCACCTTTTGGAGATATCGTAGGTGAGAGTCAGTGCGAGCAGCTTCCCACCATACCAGAGCTCCATAGGTTAAGATGGGTCTGACGACTGCAGTGTAGAACCAGTGAATGATTCGCGGCTGCAGTCCCCATCTTTTCCCAAATGTTTTCTTGCAAACATAGAAGGCTTGTAACGCCTTTTTCATCCTCTCCTCCGAGTTTCTCTTCCAGGAGAGTTTGGAGTCGAGGATTACTCCCAGGTACTTTGCCTCCTTTGATAGCTTTAGCTGCGTACCTCCTAGTGTAGGAAGTCTGAAGCTTTCTATCTTAGTCTTCCTTGTGAACAGAACGAGTTCGGTCTTTTGTGGGTTTGCCCCCAGACCGTTCTTTTCTGCCCAACGCAGCGTCAGGCCCAGTGCGTTCTCCATAAGTTCACTGATTGTGGGCAGAAATTTGCCAGTTATCAGTAGAACAAGGTCGTCCGCATAGGCTGTGACGTTGCATCCTGTATGTTTTAGTCTTAACAGAAGGCTATTAAGAACAAGATTCCACAAAAGGGGAGAAATGACTCCCCCCTGTGGGGTTCCTCTCGTAGCCTTCCTTCTTATTGTCGAGGTGCAGAGCTGGGCGTTGATCACCCTGCAGCGAAGCATATTGCCAAGCCATTGGGTGATCGTCGGGTGTGAGCCAATTTTGACTAATGCAGTCGTTATGGACTCGATCCTGACATTGTTGAAGGCACCTTCTATATCAAGAAAGGCCGCCAACGCAAACTCCTTTCTCTGCAAGGATCTTTCTATTGCGCCAACTACCTCATGTAGTGCGGTCTCAACTGATCTGCCTTTAAGATAGGCATGTTGAGCCCCGCTAAAAACTTGAGGTGTAAGCTTAGTTCTAAGGTACAGATCTAAGACTCGTTCCAGCGTTTTCAGTAAAAACGAGGATAGACTGATGGGTCTGTAGTCTTTTGGTGAGCAGTGGTTTATCTTCCCTGCCTTGGGAATGAAGGCCACTCTCACTTCTCTCCAGCTCTTTGGGATGTATCCCGTGACGAGGCATCCCCTGAAGATTTCTAGGAGCCATGGCAGGAGGTGTTGACACACTGTCTGCAGCATGACTGGTCTGATGTCATCCGGTCCTGCAGACTTGTAGGGGTGGAATGACATGATAGCCCAGATTATCTTTTCTTCACTAACGATATCATCTATTGTCGCCTTACTCTCCAAGCTTATCTCACCACCCGGTTCCCCGCTGATAGTGAGAGTGGAGGTCCCACTGTCATCATCAGCTGCCAGGCAGCCCGGGAAGTGAGTGTTCATGAGGAGTTGCAGAGACTCTTGGCTATCCTTCGCGAAATTGCCGTCCTGGTCACACAAGAGACCAGGTTTGGCCGGGTCCTTTGCTAGTAGTCTCCGAAGTCTGGACGCTTCAGTGGTACTAGTCAGATCCTCGCAGAAGGCGGCCCATGAGTCTCTTTTGGCTCTTCTGCATTTCTTTTTGAAAATTTTGAAGCCAAGGTGATAGGCGTTCCAATCACCTTGACAATTTCCTGCCTTTGCTCTGTTGTACAGTCTTCTCGTTTCCTTCCTAATCTGGCCAAGCTCCGGTGTCCACCACGTGCTGCGATTGGGCTTTGGTGTTCGGCTGATAGGGCAGGATTTGAGAAAGGCTGTACAGAGTGCTTTTGTTACGATCTGGGTGGACCTCTCCAGAATGTCAGGGTGGCTCATCCGTTCCACTGGATGGTTTGGAAGAGAGTCCCTAACATACCGTGAGAACTCGTCCCAGTCCGTTCTTTTTGGGTTCCTGAAAGGCAGCTTTTCCTCTCGGGACCATCTTACTTCAAACACTATCCTGGAGTGATCTGAGAAAGAACACTCTTTGGATACGTGCCAGTTATCTATACATAGGGAATCGCTGTTGGTCGCTAGGGTTACATCAATAACCTCTGCACGGTTCTTGTTGCGGAATGTGGGGTGATTACCCCTGTTACACACAACAAGGTTCGTGAGTAATGCGAACTCTAGCAACGACTCCCCCCTATCATTAGTATCCGTGCTCCCCCACAAGGTGTGGTGAGCATTAGCGTCGCATCCCAGGATGACGTCGATACCCTCCTTCTGCGCGTGCTGAATGAGGGCTTTGACATTGTCCGATGGGGGGTCTTTTTCCTCATACGGTAGATATGCCGAGACCAGGTATAGGTTGGGCCCGTTCCTTCGCTCGCATAATCCTACCGTCAGGTCACTGCTACTGTAACGAGAAGAGAAAATAACATTAAGTCCAGCCCTTATCACGATACAGGTTCTTGACTTACCCACAGTATGTGGGACAAGGAAGTGATATCCGCGAGAACTCAGTCCGCAAACCCTGTCTCTTACGATCCAGGGTTCCTGGACGAGAGCCACGTCTACCCCCTCCTTGTCCATGTACCGTAGTAGGTCAATCGAAGGGACACTAGAGTGATGCAGATTAATCTGTACCACTTTCAGTCTCTCCGGTTGACCTAACATCCTTTGCGTCCTCCTTCCCACACATACATACACCAACACATAAATTCACCCATACATATTCACCCATACACATTTGTACATTCGCATTGAAACCATAAACAAGGCATTATCAACAGGCAGACAAAAGGCAGAAATGCAGCTGCCTGGGTGGATTATCGTTTATTGCATTATTTTCATGCGATGAACGCGCGTCGATTAGAAACTAAAAATGTATTTTCGTATTTCGTATGTTTGGCATTTTGTGTGCTCTGTTCTGTTTGCCGTTTCCCATTGCCATTTTCCCGTTGCCATTTTCCCCGCAATTGCTGAGTGGCCCCGACGACAAGCGAAGCGAATTGCAATAAAAATGTTGAGCAAAAAGAGGAAAAACATCTGGACGGGGGTAGAAAATGAAACGAGAGGGGAACAGCAAATGGCAATCGCATTTGCCGCATTGCATTGCCATGGAACATTGCTGCACGAGCAACAGCAACAGAAGCAACAGCAACAGCAACATCAGCAGCAATCGGTAGCAACTATCAGCAGTTAACAACAATATTGGCACCTTAGCTGGTTACCCGACTGCCTGCCTTGACTTGGCTTGGCTAACTGTGAAATTGTGGCCATAAAACGTGCGCATTGCAAGTGGCTAAAAGACGCCACAAAGTATGGAAGCAGCAATACACCTAAGTTACTGTTGTCTGCCAATTGCTCACAACACAAAACACAACAACGGGCAAAAATCGTGTTGTACGCCACATGGCGTATACGTGTTAATTTAACCCCAGCAACGATTAGACAGACAGCAGAAAGACAGAAAGACAGACAGTCAGACAGATGGGCAAACGGACAGAAAGACAGACAAGTCAGTCACTCACTGAGTCAGTTAGTGCACAGTTTTGGCCGCAACTGGAGAATTTGCAGCTAACTCGGCTTTCGGCCCTACCAAATTGGCCGTTTGCATCTTCTGCGTCTTCATCGTCCCTTGAACGTGACGCGCTCTATAAATTTTCGGGCTGTCAGTGCAATTCGGTTTGAGTTGGAGTTTGAGTTTTGGCTAAGTGCATTCTGCTTAGCCGTTTTCAAAATGACCATACTCGTATTCCTTGTTTTTTTTTTTTGAACAGTATAAGTAATGATGTGACGATTTGGCAGCCAACGAACCAGCGACAAGCGAAACTGGCCACTAAACACAGTCCTGGCCATGCACACAGATACACTCTTCATTACCCCCACACTCCCCCTTTTCTCTTCTCTTCGCAGTGCCAGAGTTCTCTTCTCTTTCATCAAAGTCGGCTGCAACCGACAAAACACATTTAGTTTACGTGGGCGTTTCGTTCAGATGGAAAAAGTCGAGTTCATTGCACCGACACCGGTCGAGAGTCGAGTGTCGAGTTTGTAGTGCATAGTTCAAGGATCTATTTGTTTGTTCTTAAAGTGTTTACCCAATTTGGGTACATTAACTGTGGCATTTAGTTGGTGAAGAAAACAGGTTCTAATGACATAAATTAAGTTTTAAATATTCTGTGTATCCTGCATAATTGAAAGTATAAAAAAAGTTAAGGCAGAGGATAAAGAAATGCTTTTATGGCTAATTTAAAATTCACGCTCTATAATATTAGTAATATTAGCATTTATAGCTTTTATATTAAAGAACTGCCGATTTTTGTAAAGTTCCAACTAAGTAATATTTAAATTGGCATAATAAAATTTAATTGGAAATTTAAATTATTAATTAATTTTTTTATTAATTGTACGTAGGCTGCTATATATATTTCTGGCCTAGGCAACAATAAGTGTTGCCAGGTGCAATCTGATATTTCCATTGGAAAGGTTGACATTTTTTAGCATAACATCACTCAGAACGTGTTGTCATTTAATCGTGAATTGTTAAACTTACAGAGCTTTGAACAATTCAATTCCGTTAAAAAAATGGAATTGACACGTGAGCATTTTCGTGCGATCATTTTTCACAACTTTCGACGTGGATTATCCAGAGAAGAGTGCATCGATGAACTTAAGTCTTTGTATGGCGATCAAGCACCATCCTATAGCACCGTGAAAAACTGGTATAACGAATTTAATCGTGGTCGCAGTTCGCTCAACGACGAATTCCGTGAAGGTCGTCCAAAAACGTCCGTTGTGCCAGAGAACATTGATGCCGTGCCTGAACTAATAATGCAAGATCGTCATGTGACATACCGGGAGATAGAGGCATCCTTGGGCATTTCTCCCACCAGCGGTGCTTCAAAAGATGTTCATAAGATCGTCACAGGTGACGAATCTTGGATCTATGCGTATGAGCCCGAAACAAAACAACAAGTCTTCGGAGAAATTCGAAAAACAAACAAGAGAAGACGAATCATTCTTCACCATGACAACGCAAGCTCTCACACATCGGCTCAAACCAGCGCCTTTTTGACCGGCCAAAACGTCGAATTGATGGGTCATCCGCCGTACAGCCCTGACTTGGCACCCAATGACTTATTTTTATTCCCGCACATCAAGAAAAAAATGCGTGGTCGACGATTTTCGTGCCCAGAAGATGCTGTTGAAGCGTTCAAAAACCATGTTTTGGAGGTGTCTCAATCAGAGTGGAAAAAGTGCTTCGACAATTGGTTTGAGCGCATGCAAAAGTGCATAAATCAGGCTGGAGAATACTTTGAAAATAAATAAAACAATTTTTGATGATAAATATTCGCATTTTCATTATTAGGCCAGAAATATATATAGCAGCCCTCGTATGCGAACTTTTTTATTGTCGACTGCTCTAAGTGAACCTTAAATTAATAAATATTTTAAGCTAATTTACTTTCATCTTTTGTGTATAGAAATATAAAATCCTAACATACAATATTTAGAATAATATTGTTATAAAACTATATTAATAATAATATTGTCATAAAATCCTACTTGGAAGGGCATTTAATATTCATTGTGTGGTTGTTTTTCTGCTTGCCGCTTTTCTTGTTTACTGCTGCTGTTTAAGAAAATTTCCTTTGGCATGCACTGTGGGCATACACTTCGAATTGGGATGTTTTTTGGTGCCCTGGGCCAGAAGGGGGTGAAGGGTGATGGGGGCAGTTTTTCGGTATTTTGGCCAGCTACTAGTTTAGTCTTGTTGGCCAGCCTGATAAATTGTTTCCGCAGCGCGTTGCACGTAATTGCTGCTGGATCGATGAAAAGTAGCTTAAAGGTTTTTCCAGTCAAGTTAAGGATGCGAAGACGACTCATAAGAAGAGGAGAGCAGATAAAAGGAGAGTTGAACGAGTAGCTAGTGTTTGTTGTTGTTGTTGTTGCTGCTGCTGCTGCTACTGTTTGTGACAAGGCCAACTAATTTGTACACTTCATTTTGGTGCTGCTGGAGACAGACAAAAAGCAAACGACAGTTGCCAAAAATAAGACAATTCACAGAGCGCAGAGTCAACTCATTGCCGCTGGCAGCGACGCTGCTGTTGTTGCTGTTGTTGTTGCTGTTGTTGCTACTTGCCGTTGGCTGTGTGAAATGTAATGCAATTTCATGTCAAAAACTAACAGAGCGACAGGCAGGGAACGAAACTTTAAAGTGATATTTTTGTTTCGGTTTGTGTTGCGCACCTGTCGAGCAACTGTTATGGTTGTTGTTGCTATTGCTGTTGTTGTTGTTGTTGCTGTTGCTGTCTTGGTTTTTGTTGTCACTGCAATAGCAACAGCAACATCAGCAGACACAAATGCCAGTCATGCACTGCAAGAAAACAAACTTCTGGCGTCCTTGCCACTTTTGCCACTTTGCCACAATCCATTCTGCATTCTCCATTCTCCACTTGCCATTTCTGCTTTTGGTTCTTCATTCTCAACCGCAGCAACATGACGCTTATTTCCGCTTTTGAGTGTTAAGCAACACACACACACACACACACCACACACCACACACACTTTCAGTCATTGTCGCTGTCCTTTGACATGCATGTCTCGGTCTTTAGTCGTTTAGTCCTCGCTTCTTTCTTCCCACTCAACTCTCTATGCAGTTTTGTCAATGCCTGCCTGACATTCTCTCTCACTCACTCTCTCTCTGTCTGTCTGTCTGTCTGTCTGAAGGCAACCACTGAAGTTATGACAAGACAAGAAGCACAGTCCTGCCACGCCTTAAGACGTAACGCCTCCTGCAGTTGGCACTTGCTAACGCTTCTTTTCTTGCTGCCATTTTCAGGGCCAAGAACAGGAACAGGAGCAGAAACAGAAACGGGAGGAGTATCTTTATTCGACTGCGGCAAAACTAAAAGTGCAAAAGGAAGCGTTAAAGGTGATTCACTTGTTTGTTGCTTGTTTGTTTGCAATTTGTTGTCATAATTTGTTGTTGTTGTCGTTGTTGTAGTTGCCTTGTATTTGGTTGTCGGATTGGGCTTACGTTGCAAATTGTTATGGCAACAATGTATTGCCGTGTCTCTGAATCAGAGACAGAGAGATAGTGAGTGAGCGAGTGAGTGAGAGAGAGAGAGAGAGAGAGAGAGAGAGATAGGGGGGGGGGGGGAAATGAGGAGCACCTAAAAGACTGGGTCACTTTGTGCTTACTTGTTGTTTAAGGAATTATTCGTTTGTTCGCTTTGCTCATTTTATTTGCTCACATACTCGTATAATTGTGAATAACAAATCCAATTTAAAAACCATTTTTTAATAAAGAGTCTATTATATAAATATGGCAATTATCAATTTCAATTTAATGAGTTCCTTTATTTTAGAAAGAAAATGTACACAACTTTCAATGGAGTAAAAGTCTATTTACTGTTTAAATCATATGCACAAAATAACTTATTAATATTTTTTAAAAGATAAAGAAGTCATTGTAGTGAAAAACAGAACAGACCTGATTGTGTTGCTTAGTACAACATTTGTACTACAAATCCAGTCAGCTGAATATAGTTTAAATTTCCATATCATCTTATTAGTTTGCCCTAATGCAAGTTTTTGGAGAATACCATCTGTTAATGGTAAAATTGCTAAAGAACTGGTTAAGAATTCCTAAAATAAATTGAGAGGTATTAAATGAGAGTTGAGATCAGTCAAATACAAAGTCGGTCTTTCAATTGATTGTATTGGTTATCACTATATTATACGATTGTATATAACTGATCCTCAGCTTATCACTTTGAGCATTATATTAACTCGGAATACATTAATGATCCCCACAATTGTAGAAATGTTTAACTTTCCAAACTTCATTACCAACACAATTATCGTAATATTTTCATTTGCATTCAGAGAGAGAGAGACAAATATTTTCTAAGGACATCTTTGGGTATAAGTTTGTTTGTGTTTTCGTTTGTTTGTGTGTAGTACTCGTTTAATACCCCGTTCTGTTGGCCATATCAATTTCGTTTGGCTCGCATTATCGTTAAAATTGTATTGGATTGGGCCAACATGCTTTGCTGACTGTGGCCCATTGTGGCCCAGAGTCCAGCTTCAATTCCATCTAACCATTCACATTCACATCTAGTTGCAAGTAACTGTGTGTATGTGTGATTGTGAATGTTTATAGATTTTCCGTTATAGCCACACGAACTTCTTCTTAAAATGCGATTTTCAAGATTTTTCTTTTTTTCTTTTTGCTGTGCTTTTTGTTGTTGTTTGTTTTTTGGCTCGTTTTGGCCACCGCCATTTCAGCCTTCTTCTTGTTGACGCTGATTTTAAGCTGCCACCTTCTCTCTCTCTTTCTCTCTCTCTCTCTTTCTCACTTTTACTCTTGCTTTCTCTCTTTCTTTCTTTTAGTTTGGCTTGCATGTGTCAAAAGGTATTTTTATGTTCAGTTTCGTGTTTTTCAACATTTTCTTAGCATTTTATTTTGTTGTACTTTGGATTTTCTAAGGATATGGTTTCTGAGGGGGCTTCCTTACAAAAGGGCTAAGGAGTGGGAATTGGGGTCGAGTAGAGTCGAGTCGAGTCGAGTCGAGTTCAGTTCAGTTGAGTCCCGTCTTGTGTGCAGGTAATGTGGCACTTGGCTAAAATGGTGTGTGAAATTTTATGCGAAATGGCTTAAGATGTTGTTGTTATTGTTGTTGTCGTTGTTGCTATTGCTATTGCCACAGTTGTTATAGTTCTCGTTGCTGTTGTTGCTGTTGTGGTTGTTGTCGTGCTTGTTGTGCTGATATTTCTGGAACGGAACACAATCATTCTGCTATGTTGCACATAAAAAGTTACGTTGAGTGGCACTATACTGTATATATGTGTGTGTATGTGTGTTTGGCCAGATTCAAAAAGCTGCAATGGATCGGATTGTTAGTGGTTTTGGGCAGAAAGGGGTTATAGAATGATATTGTGGCAACTCTATGGGGGTAACTCTGCTCTGCTGATGATGACATTTTCGTTTTTGGTCGCTTCGATTGCCATTGGACAACAAAGTGCAAAAAAAAGTAATATATATATCGAAAGAGCCAAATGTGCAAAAAAGGATTAGTTAGTTTCCTTGGCTTGGGCCCAAGTCACTCAATGTTATTAGTTGGCTATCCGAGGGACAGAGAGAGAGAGAGAGAGACAGAGAGGGATGACAAGCACCAAAATTCGATTTCGATTTCTTTTCTTCACATGCGTTTTCCATTATGCGTATTGTTGTTACACTGAACTGAGCTCTTAAAAGTACAGGGCTATGCCTAAAGCTCTTTCAAGGATTAGATCCAAGCATACTACAAAGCAATATTATTCAAATGAAGATAGTCCAAAGCAAATTCAATTAATTGTTGAAGACAATCAGAAATAAATATAGAAATTAATTGAAATGTAACAATTAAATTTAAACTTAAATTTAAATTCAAATTTGAGAACGATAACATTATAAAATTAAAACAAAAATTAGTTGATTAAATTTCTTTCTTTAAACAACTTAAGAACATTCGCTTAATTAGATGCATTGCTAATGTTAATTAAACAAATGTGTATACTTTTATTTTAAATTTCAATACACTTAGACTAATTAACATGATCTTATAGTTCCGCGGAGCATCTAATTTTTGGCAACACTTCGAATGTAGTAATGTAATCAATGTGTAGGTATTCAATTAAAAGTACGCAAACACACTGCAAAGGCAAATAACCAACAACGGGAGCAACATAAATACAAATAAAAAAGAACAATTTCAGAAACATGTTGGACATTCAATTGGCCTGGTAAAGGGAGAAAAATGAAACCCGAAGTGGAAAATGATTTTTATTTAATTTTCGCACCTGTTTTCAGGGCAAATAAGTTTCGTGTTTTAAATACTCATTTGAATTTTACATGCATTTCAATTTGTTTTGGCATTTTTTCGACAACGTTTCGAGTATTTTTTGGCTTTTTGTGAATTTCTTTTTTCGTCATTTGGAATTTGTTGTATTTTTTTTATTTTATTTCGATATGCATTCCACGAGATGTTTTACATGTCAAAGGAATTTCGCACCAGAAACGCGTCCAATGTGTAACTGTAGTTATTCGTCAAGGGGAAGAGAAAGGGAAGAGAAGGGAAACCCGTTTTTCTCTTGTCTCTCTCGCTTCACTCGCTGACTGTCTATTTGTCTAAAGGGCGTAACATGTACTCGAATATATCGTATTTTTTGATGTTTCAATTGTGAATTCAACGGTAAGGTTAACAATTACAGAAACAATGCCTGAATGTCATCATCATTTTCACAATACTGATGATCATTATTATTATTGTGATTATTGTCAGTGTCATTATTATCATCATGCAGCTTGTCTGTCATCGTCGTCATCATATTTTGCAAATTGCTCGTAAAAATGGCTTTTAATTGCACGTGTAAAAAGGGTTCGCTTTAAATATGGCAGCACTTATTCAGCTGTTCAGCTAACAGATTTCCTCTTTTTCCTCTGTATTCCTCCCCATTCCTTACTCTCACAGTCATCTTTTGACTCTCGACTGTTGAAATTTAAATGCTGACGAGATTAATTCAATTAACCTGTGCCACAGTCAAAAGGTAGGAGAGACGAAATCTGAGTGAGAATTTTAATGGGTGAAAATGATTTTAGAGCCAACCCGCCATTTCAGACTCCAGGATTTTTTGGGCCCTGCCGCTTTTGCTGCTTTTGACACTTTTAATTGGTAGGCGTAGCAAATCATTAATTATATTTCGAGACCAAAATGCATGTCACTTAGCCAAGAGCAAAGAGGGTAGAAGCAGCCCCAATGTTGGGGCCGAAGCTGTCAAAGCCGTGTTCACAATTGGCTTTAAGGTCGATTTTTGTTGGCTACACAAAAAATATGCGCTTCTGTTTAACTTGATAATTAACTGAAGAATAAGTTAATTTGTCGAATTAAGTTAAAATGCGGAATTCTAATTTAGAAATTAAGACGAATGAAAATAAATCAAATTAAAATAAATTAATTAAATTAAGACAAAATAAAGTGTCCACAGAAAATGTGTTTCATGTATCTCACTTATTTCAAAAAGAGCTTCGCTGCCTTGAGCTCCAAGTATTGGACACTTTCTTCATCTATGAAAACTCTTTAACCTTATTGGCTTCCACTTTACTATTTTCAGCGAGAAAATTCCCAAGTGCGTAGTTAAAACTGGCATACATATTTTCTCATCAGAGCATTAAAAAGTTTCTTTAATAAATAAATTATTAAATTATCTCTCTTTGTGAAAAAAGTCCGCAGCCTTTTGTGGTGACTCAAATCCCTCATTAAGCATTCTTCGGTCCCCAAAGCTGCAACTCGGTTCATTAACAATGCCGTTGCAAGTAGCAAGTGCAGCAGCAGCAGCTGCTGCAATAATGAAAAACAGTTTTCCGTTTTCAGCATTGGAAAAGCTAAAGGCAAACCCATGATAATGTTGGTCAAAGATTCACTTGACCCTGGATTCGCTGGATGAGATTGTGTACCGCATGTTGCAGTCAATCCTATCCTGTTTGTCCTGTTAGTGCTTGTTAGTACTCAGTGTGCCTGATTTGGGTCTGAGAACAAAGTCGAAGCTTCTCCTGTTGTTGTTGTTGTTGTTGCAACAATCGCCTGCCATTTTGCTGTGTTGTGTTCTGCGGTTTTATTGGTTTGCATTTGCACATTCCATTTGCAAAATGATTGGAATTTATGCTTACAGATTAGATTCCCCTCTCAGTGTTCCCCCAGGGAGACCCACTGATAACTTTCGCCCACTTTCACTGGCAGTTGGCTTGCTCTCTGGCCCTGCGGTTATTGCTCCAACCCGGCTAACATTTCCCCTTCTCTTCTCTCTTCTTTCCCCTTTTCCCCTTCGACATTCCCCTCGACATGCCACCGCTGGATTCCTGTTTCCAATGTTCCTGGACATTTTGCTTTGTGCGGTTGTGTGCTGGCATTTGTCTTTTGCTGTCTATCCTCTCTCTTCCTCCTCCCTCCCCCCTCCATACCTGTTCACTATCCGTTCTGTCACTTTGCCTGCAGCTGCCTTGGAAATCGCTTGGCCCCAAAAATGTTGCATTTTTGATTCGACATTTGACATTCGGTCAGTTTTTGCGTGACGAGCAACCGCTTTGAGCTGCGAGTTTTACTATTCATATATGTACATATACCTTTTACCATATGCTGAACCGAATCCGAATCCGAATCAGTATCCGAATCAGATGCGGCCACAGCCTTCCTTTCGCTACAGGGATTGCATGCCAGGCCATTTAGAGCTGGTCATGGCTAAAAAGCCTTCGTGCTGCCAATGCTGCCATGTCAAAGTCGCGTCACCAATCCGACCAGTAAACGCCCAGCGTTGCACAAATTAAATAATGACAGTCGACGGGCAGTAAAAAATATAGTACGGCTATGGACTTTATTTCACTTAAAGCCAAAAGCAATCCCAGCACCAACACCAACACCAATGTCGACGTCGCCGTCGCCGTAAACCAGGCGGGTCATTTCGAAATTGTAACCATTGTAGTGCCAGCCACAACACACCCACACACACACACGTACACACACACTCACTCATCCAAATACATGCATATACATATATGCACGGCAATACTTACATAGAGTGGTAAGTTTTTTAGTTTATGCGATGAAACTATATGTGATCATGTGAACAATCCTGAGGATATCTTTAAATTTATTTAAATTAATTTTCTTTTATTATTTCTATAATTTATTTTCTTCAATGATCTGCTTTTATTATACAAGTTTCTTTTTATAAATATTAATATTTAATACCTAAATTATAAGTGTATTAATAAATTCTTTAGTTTTAATTTTAGTTTTGTATTTAATATATCAAATGTTAGAAAATTGTATGGTAGACAAATTTTATACAATGATGAATAAAAAAAAAAATGTTTTACTTATTATTATTTAAATAAATGAATCAACTTATTATTTTTAATTTAGAACTAACTACTATTATATAGCTATCGACAATTTTTCAGGCTTAAGACATTAAATAAAACGAAATTATTTTCGTACAATTTTAAGTTTATCTAATGTAGACAATACCATTTCATTTAATTTCATTAAAATATTTAATTATTGTATTATATAAATTAATTTAAATCACATATAGTATTGTTCGCATAAACCGAGCTTTACACAAAGCGCAAAATACACTCGCATATATAAACACACACACACACACACACATGTGACGATAGCTGGCTCTCTCGCATAAGGTTACATATTTTTTAAGCCAATTTTACAGGCCACTGCCTAACAAGGACATTAATTGGTAGCTGCTGCAGCTAGCTCCGGCTCTACTGTTCACTAAAGCCTCGGCTATAGCCTCTGCCTCTGATTCTGCCACTGCCACTGCCACTGCCTCTTCTTTTTCTTCTGCCACTGCCAGTGACGCTCTGCCACGCCCAGTTACAGCCAACGTCCAGTGTCGCCCACTTTGCGCGACACGGCCGAAAAGAGTAGTTAACTGTGTGCGTTGCCATTCTCATTCTCACTCTCCCTCTCTCTCTTTTTCTCTTTCTCTTTCTCTCTCTCTCACACTCACTCTCTCACTCTCTGTGTGTGTGTGTGTGTTTTTTTGCCAACTGGCTCCTTTTTCATGGTTTTTATTCACTTCAATATTTACTTAACCCTTTTTTGTGCGCTGTCGCTGCGAGTTTTAGCAGAAAAGTTGCCGTTGCCAAAGGCAGCAGCGACAACAACAACAACAACAACAGTAACAACAACGACAGCAACAATTTTCAGTATTGTTTTTGTTCTTATGGTTAAACATGCCTTTCGCTTTTGTTTAAGCTCGGCCAACTTGCCTTTAAATATTGTATGAGAGTATGCGAAAGGCAGCTGGGCATTGAGTGCGATGTGTTAAGATGATGACCGTACGAGCAAAAGGAGAAGAGGCAAAGTAACGAGAGAAGAAAGGGGAATTGGGGAGTGGGGGTCTTTTTGTACCTGCGGCCTGTTAATTAGTTGGGGCTGCTGACTTTTGACGCTGCTCGACATATTTCGTTTTAGGGTTCAAGTGTTCCAGTCACTGTTGGACACACTTCGAGTCTCGGTACAGGAATACACTGAAAAAAAGAAACCAGTCTAAAGTTCCAGCTTAATAAACTTGATTTAAGTATTTATTTATTAAATGTTGGACGGAATAATCGACACCACAGAACATAAATGTACTTTAAGCGTTTCTTTGTATACAAAATCAATTCGTGTAATGTAAACATATATGTACTATTTCATATTAACTCCCTGAGGAAGGCTAAAAATGTTGCCGAAACGCGTATGATAAAGATGTTTAATTTATTATAAAAATAAGCCACATCGGCCTTATTAACACAAAAACAAATATAATGAAAACCATTTAACAAACTGACCCAAAACCAAATTATGTTGCAAAAATTTAATTAGCAGTCAAAAATAAAAAATATGTTAGTCTAATAAGAAAAAAAACGTTTGATTGTCCAGAACAAAGACCTTACCCGATTCAAGAATTTTGTACTTGGTTTAAAAATTGGAGCTTCTGACTTGAATGAATTTGATCCAGGAATACCGAGTTTTTTTTCTGTGTGGGGATTGAGAAAGGTAAAGGTAAAGGGATCGGAATCAAGTTGAGTTCTACGACTGTTGCTGGCATGTAAAAGTGCGATTATGGTCGCATAATTATCACGCTGACATGCCCATACACACATACCTCTACCAGTAGAAAAGAGATAGTGAAAGTAAGAGAGAGAGAGAGAGGGAGAAAAAGTGCTCAGAGCAAATGCCAAAATGTAATTACCCAGCAAACAAACCGCAATTTCTCGGTACACACATACACACATACACACAGACACGCACATCTATACACACTCATACATATATACATATGTATATATATATATACATGTACATCTGTATATAATACACACACAGAAACTAAATGGAAGTGAAAGTGGACACGCAACAAGCAAGCAAAACTGGGAAACGAGCCAAATGCCAGCACCTGGTCTGGTCTGGTCTGTTCTGTTCTGTTTTGGCCTGGCCTGGCCAACTGGCTACACCTGTCTCCACCTGCACCACCTGTTTGGTGGATAGGGGGGATGGGGTGGGATGGGGCGAGGTTGGGTTTGTCATTGAAGGGTTTGCGTGTTTGACATGCGGCTTGGTTAAAGTTGGGTCCTTGTCGTTAGGTCGGCAGTTTGAAGGCGATATCGTTAATGTTGCCGTTGATTGTGCCCAGCACACACACACACAGACACGCACACACAGACACACACACACACAGAGAGACTCACACACGTATATTGTGGCTAAGAGCCCGGTAACTGTTTTCGGTTTAGTTTTTTTTTTGGGGCTGTAAGCTTTGTAATTTATTTGGCAATTGGCAGCCATTTGGCGTCTCACTTCACGTTTCTTCCCTCCCCCATCCCTCCCGCCCTCCAGCAACACAAATGCAATTTTTACTCAACTCGGCTGCTAAGCGTATTTGGGCTGGGCTTTCATAACAACAACATGGCTAACAACATAATTCCAGCATAAACAAAAACAGCAGCCAAAAACAAAAACAAAAACAATAACAACAACAAGAGCAATAATAACAAAAACAGAAGCATCAGCATCTGTTGACCAAACGGTGACAATGGCAGACAGTTGAGGCAAATTCCAAATTGGTTGCAAACTGGCAAATTGGGGTCTTATAATCGAGTGATGCCACTTGACACGGCTAACGAATAGTGAATATTGATAAATACGGGTAGGGATAAATCGAACTATTTAAGTGTGAACTGTGATTATCTAAAGTTAAAAAAAAAGAACTGCTTATTTTTTAAAGTATCTAACTAATGTTTATAATTTAATTAGGAACTTTTAATGGAAATCTTAAATATTCACGTGATATCGATTTTATATAAAAATCTCTTTTTTTTCTTTATCAAAGCGTTTTAGTTTTATTCAGATAACAATAAGATTTTATTTCAAGGCTTCGATTGTTGGTAATTTGTGAACTATCGATGGTATCGTTAGACAATGAAAAGGGAGCTATCCACATATTTATAATCATTTTAAATCGAATCTAGCTAAAAAGATCGATGATTTCGATGATCAGTACATTTGGGGCTTATGAATATATAAGTAGTACTATATGTACGGTTTCTATGAGAATATTACGGTCCTTCCAGTTATAATCTTGGGTCATCTTTGGAGCGCCGAATTTTTTGAACAATTTTTAAAAGTTCGGTGATCAACTTTATAAAAAGTTAACAGTTTATTCCAATGGTGTTTAAAAGTCTACTATAAAATACTTTTTCCTATCTCATGGAATTTAAATATACACATTTTGGAAACAACTAAATTACTTCCAGCAATGCAGCCTCAATTAATGTGCCAAAAAGCTTGCAACAAGTTCTACTATAACAGAATTCAACAGATACATTTTTCAGTGATTTTTAAATCCAAAATCAAGCAGTGAATATTTATAATTGCGTCTGCATTCAGCGTGTCCAAATGGTTCACTTCTCTTCAGTTCAAAACCCTACCACACATCATTAACTTGGCTCTATTGTTGTTAGATTGTCGATTAAGCCGCTTAAACTAGAGTATTTTTTGGGTTCTGTTGCTTGCATTATAATACGAAAATTTTCGCGCCCTGTCAACTCTCATTGCATGCAGTTATTTTGGTTGCCTCGGTTGGTTTTATTGGCTGCATTCAGTTGAAAGTCGACAACGGCTGCTATTTATGTAGTCAACGTCACCAGCTGTGTCACAAGAGAAGGAGAGAGGAGTGAGTCGAGAGTCGAGGAATGGTGTCCATGGTCCATGGTCCAGATGCCCTGTCAGCCATGTCGTCACCGAGCTGAGTTGAGAGTTGAGGCCCGGTTATGGAACCGGAGTTGGCAACTGCCCGGAGCGATGTCATTACCAGTTGAATTGGCGGTCCATTGCACGGCCTGCGCCACACGAAGGCAACGATTTTCTGTTGCCAAACAACAACAACAACTGCAGCTTTCAGCTTTATTCCGATTGTTAACAATTCTGCGGTGCATGGCCGTTGACGTTTATGATGTGTTGCTGGCAACGGATCTTGCTCTTCATCTGGTTGTTGTTGTTGTTACTGGTGTTGTTGCTGTTGTTGTTTCTGGTGTTGTTACTGGTGTTGTTGTTGACTCGCTGACCGGTTTGTTGCGTGTGCCATCATTAAGTGTCGAAAATTTCATCAAACACTTCAAAGCAGCGTATCACGTGCGACTGCTGCTGGCAGGCACTGTCCTCGGACCTCCATCCCCTTGCCGTCCCTTGGCATCACTGTTTTCGGCCATTGCCACGCCCCGTTTCAGTTTATGATTCTATTATTTCTCACAGCAAATAAAAGAGAAACTGCGTATCATGGCCAAGTGCTAAATGGGCGTCAGGGAAAATTGCAAAATGTTCTTGGCTTCGGTTTTTTTTTTTTGGTTTTTTGCCAAAGCAGCCAAATTTAAACGTGCAAGGTGTGAGGGGGTGAGTTGGGGGAGGGGTTTGGGGCAGCAGCTGAGCACGTAAAAAGCGTTGAACCGGAACGTTGTGGGCAACATCTGCAAGGAAGTGTGGGCACATTGATGTGTGTGTGTGGTGTGTGTGTGCGTAAGGCCAAGGAAAACGAATTTTCAAGCGCACGGAAAACTTTGCGCCATGAATCAAAGTTTAGTGTAGCATACTTTTTAGGTGCGATTTATATATTTCAAAATAAAATAAATGAAGGGCGTTCTCGTTTGCTGCTTCTCTTCTGCTCCTACTCCCTTTCCCGCTCCTTCCCTCCCCCCTGCCTGCTTTCCAACAAGCCCAAAAGACAAAGCAGCTATGTGGTAAACGAGCAGGAGCTGAAGGGAAAGAGGAGGTGAGAGGACGCAGGGGTGTTTGATTTAACTTTTGGGTGCCTTCTTTTTTTTATTTTATATTTTACTTTCTTTTTTTTAAGGTGTTTGTGTGCAAATTCTCTCTCTCTCTCTCTCTCTCCCTCTCTGTCTCTCTGTTTTATTTCAGCGCTAAGGAAATGCAAAAATTTACACTTGGTTAGCTGATTGATGAATGCATAAATGAAGCGTACACATGCGTTTTAACAGGGAACTCCATTACAGGAATGGGGAAGGGGCAGACGAGCAGAAGGGAAGCACAGGGAGAGGGGATGGATAATTTTGTGCTGAAATTGTTGCTGCAAGTTAAGCGATTTGGCAAACTGTCGAAGCAATAGCAGGTAAAATATTCTCATGTGAGTTGATTTCACTGTCCTTTCCAGCTTCATTTCTTATTTGTTCCCTTCCACTTTTGCTTCATTTCATTCCAGTACTCTTCTCCATTTTCCGTTCCTTTACACCCAACCACATTAGTCCAAGAACTTCTTCGATCGAACCTCGCTTGCGTCACAATCGATTGGATTTCTTATTGTTATGCTCACAATATGCAAATGTGATTTTTAACTTGAAAACGTCGCTCACATTTGATTCGATTTCGCTAACATGAGCGGGCGGGGGTTAGGGATAGGGATAGGGGTCGGGGTCGGGATAAGAGGGGATTATTCGCTTTAGCCGATTTAACAAATTAACGTTATTTATTTGACAGTGATTTGGGAGCGGCAATGCTGCGTATGAGTAATGTGCTAGCTTTTGCCCTGAGAAGAGGCCAGAAGGGGAAAACGGAGATTGCGGCTTAATTAGGTACTATGTATGTCTCTATCTGCCATGATTTGTAAACATAATTTGGCTAGCGAGCCATGAACATAAAGTCAAATTTATTGCGACTGAGATTTGTACTCCCCTTCTCACTCTTCTCCCCCCGTTTCCACCGTAGCAATGAATATGCGCCAGAAAAATGGCTTCGAAAGCGACATTGAAATGCTGAGTAATCTGCGCGGGTTATAGGAGTCATTCCCCTCTCTAGCTGTTGTCCTGTGGCGAGTGTCCTGCCGGGCATAGCAAATATGCCAAAAATGAGCCAAAATTACTTTTAATATGCGTGCCAGCCTTTCAATGTGACTGTGCCACTGTGTGTGTGTGTGTGTGTGTGTGTGTGTGTGTGTGTATGTGTGTGTGTGTATATGGCTGCTACTGACATTCAAAGATAAGTGAGATGTATGGAAAGTTGGCTGCCATGGCCGATGGTTTTGTCAGGGCAACGTTAGATAGAAAAGTGGAGGACAGAATGAGGATACTCATGTACGTGTGTATCTGTATCTGTATCTATGTAGTTCGTTAGGCGTCAGACGACAACATAATTTCGTAATTAATTTGCCAAAACACGAATGTAATTTAATAATATTGCGCATACGCCACGTTGCTCGGGCAAAGGAAGCAACATCGTGCTACCCGTTCATTGTGCCACACAGCAGCAGCAGCATCTTCATTTCCTGGGAAAACATTTAAGTAATTTATGCAGGGGCCTTAGACAATTTGCGGCGTTAGCTACACAACATCAAGGAGGATGTGGAGGACAGTGTACAGTGTACAGTGTACACTCCTTTCTTATACTTGCACTTGTCCTTGGCTCTCTGTGTCTGTATCCGAGTCTGTGTGAATGTGTAAGCGACGATTATTTATGGTCTATTTTTGAGCACGCCACTAATTATGCTAGCATTTGAGCCAACAGCCAACGCTCAACGTTTCGCTGGCAACGCTTCCAATTACTTGACGGAAATAAATCAGAGGGCGCCAAATGGCGTGGGCCACAAATCCATTGCTAAATCAACCAACAGCGCCATTTCCCTTGAATTTGAATCGCAGTTACACCGCAGTATCGATTGCGAGGTTCCCTTCGGAATACCAAACTATTTTTAAATTGTACAATGCTCGGTGGTTACCTAAGACTTTACTTGATAACAGCTTTATTATTTTAAGCTATGTCTCATTTGAAAGGCGTTCAAAGGAAGCTATTTTTAGTATCTATTAATAGCCATTGCTATAAATTGTAAGATAATTATTTAGACTCGCAAAATAAACAACATTTGAGAGATGGGTAATGATTTATTATTTCTAACTATTTATATATATATATCTATTATGTGATTAGTTCACATTAGAGAAATTAATAACAAACTGTTGAGTCAAAATATTTTATTCTTTTGCAGCTTCAAGTGGATTAAAATTCATAGTAGTTTATCTAAATCCACCTCAAAGAATGGAAAATGTGAAGAAATCAGTAATGTGCGATATATTTTTTAATAATTTCTGTGGTAAATAAAAAGATAAAATAAATTAAAAATTTAAAATATTTGAGGTAACAAATTGATACCCACATATTGTTGTATGCATCATAAATTATTCTTCACTTTCTTTTTCTATAATATATGTACGTACTTAAATATGAAAATGTAAGCTATTATAGTCTATTATAAACTATAAATTATGCTCCCTATAATTTAAAAGATTTGAGTTATATTTCACGTGAAGTTGCTAATGATAAATGTTGAATCCTTTGTTAACTTTGTTGCTTTTTCTCTGGCCATGGCTTGTTAGCGCTACGTTTGCCCGCTGGCGGTTAAATCAATTGCCTCAATTTGATAATATTTCAGCGGGGAATGATTATGACTTGGTTGGGTTGGGGTAGCCCGAATCCCAATTGGGATTCCACCTAACCTTCCCTTGCCCTCCTGCTGTTAGACTGGCCACCCAGCGCTTGGCGGTTTGCCGTTTTGTTGACATTTCCGTCACCGCTTCCGCGTAAAAAGTTTGTTTGTTTTTCTTGGCCATTCTCCACTCTGTTTCTTCACGCCTCAATCTCCGTTTGTTGTTGGGCTGCTTTCTTTTTTTTTGGCTACCATCTATAGCCACTTTGCCAAGGCCCATATGGCGTTGTCCTGTTATGTCCTTGGCAGCCACGTAAAAAGGATTTGGGGCAACGCATTTCGCATTTCGCATGCCTAAATGCCACAAGACGTCGCATAAACATGGAATGCCACGCCCCCTACCCTAGCCGCCTACCTTACAGCACCCTATAACGTCTTTGAATTCTATTCTGACTACAACAACAACAGCAAAAAACGCGCAGGACACCAAAATATATATATATAATATATAAATTTTTTTTTTAATTGTTTGCCGCTTTGCCGGTTTTCCTGCGGTTTTTCTTTTTCGCCTTCGGGTTGTGTGCGCATTTGGCGGTTTTTATGAAAAATTACCATGTTTTCTTCGCACTCATTCGCCAGCTCACAGCTTCCCTCCTCCCGTTCAGGCCTTCACTTGCCATGGCATTTCTCCTTTTTCTTTTTCTTTTTCCTCATATTCATTTTCAGTTTTTTCTTGCGTCTTTTGCAGCCTGGCAATTTCGGTATTTGACTTTTTTACGTCAGGCACTTGAGACGGTTGAGGAGTTGGGTTTGGAAGGTGTGTGTGTGTGTGTAAGGGTGTTATGGTGTGGGTGGCAGTCAACCAGTGCGCCACACACTTCCTCTAATGATGCCACTTATGTCGTGACGAAATTATTTATATATATGTACATAATTTCAAATACCCAGAAAATATGAAAAGCTATTGGGTATACTCAGCTTGTATCTAAAAGGAATATTATAGGGAACTTATAAGTGAAATTAATTTTTTTAACTGCGATTTTGGCTTAATATAGTTAAAAATCAATTATTGCATTCAGAACAACAAAGAGAAAGATAGAAAAGACAGATTTCATTACGAAGATTACAAGTATATATGTCCACTTGGGTAGATTACAGTCGAGTACACTCAACTAAATATATTTCAAATATAAAAAAACCGATAGGTTGATAAAACCTAATAATGTGTAGATGCTAATAATATATCGAATAGAATTTAGTGACAAACCTGTGTGAGAAAAGGTATACAAAAGTCGAGTATACTCTCTTGTTTTCAATAATTGCATGTGAAAAGGCAAACAGTCTTAGCAAAATTTAATAATAATTATTTTATATGACAAATATAGTTCTTGGACAATCTATTACAATCTAACTAAGGAGTATCTTTTGGTTGAGAATACCCTGCTGTACCTCATTTCGTATATGTTTTTCTGTACGTTTTCCGTTGTGTGGATTTCCGTTGCTTTAGCTACCCAACCCAATTTACCATTTTGCGATTTTTTTAGAACCTTTTTTTCTTTTATATTTTTTTTCGCTTTTCTTCCCATTTTTCTTGCGTGCAAAAATTTTGGAACTGTTAATTGGCGGCACATAATTTACGTGCTTATGCCAATTTTCATTTCCTTTAACAATTTCGGGCTATTTTCGTCGATTCTTGTGGCTAAAAGTGTTCCAGAGTCGAGTTGAGTTCCATAAGCGTAACGCTTGAACTGATGAGAAGCGAGGAGAGAAGTGTAGAGAAGTATAGAGAAGTCTAGCATGCGAGATTGTAAATGCAATTACGGATATGTATGTATGTAGATGTGTGTGAAGTGAAATAGCCGGGGGCACTTACGGATTTGATTAACTGCTTCCGTGCGTCATCAAATTCGTTTTTTGGACCCTGAGGTGTAATTCGCAGCTTCAACCTGGTGGCAACGGGTTCGAGAGATCAGAAACAGGTGCAGAAACGAGAACGAGAATGAGGACGAGGAGGGGGAGGGGGAACTACGAGCAACTACTCAATAAAACTCATTAGTGGTGTTTTGTCCAGGGCGTTGGCGTTAGTCCTTGTTGGCCTGGTTCATGGTCCTGGTCCTGGTCCTGGTCCATGCTCCATGGCTGCTCCTGCCGCCTGGCAATTATCACCAGCATGGTCTCCATTGACTTTGGCAATTGATTGCAGCCGTTCTCGTTGTCGTTGTTGTCGTTGTTGTTGCCGCGAACTGCGTCCCGTACCGTTCCGGGCATCGACAACATCGACATTGTGGAGTAGTCGAAGTGCTGCTGCCAGCGACAGCATCAAAAGTGCCGATAAAAATTTATAGCAAACTGATTTGAAAGTCAATTATCCTCCTGTGCCAACCTAGAAAGCAGCCAGTCAACTATTTGGCCCAGACGACGACGCTGACAACAGCGTGCAAATGGGTTTTCTATGCAAAACTACGACATCTTCACTCCATTGGAGAAAGGCAGGGAGAAGGTGAGAATGTAGGTAGAACACCTCTTGGCAGACATTGCCTACCTTTTTTATGTTTTTGATATTTACGTTGAGTTTTTGCCGTCAGCTGCAGTTGAATCAACACAAAAACTCTTCTCCGCTTTTCGAATTTTCCCCCTTTTGGAGTTTTCCAGGTGCTGCTGCTAATGAAGACAGTTCTTCATTTGTCGATCGTTTGTTGCAGTCATTTAATTTGCCTCTTTCTTTAGTTTGTCCTTTTTTGTACACTGATAAAAACGACTTATTTTGTTTTGTTTTACTTTAAAAATTTCATAACTGTAGAAATAAATAAAATAATATACAAATAAGCATCTTAATCAAGATGTGCTCTCTACTTAAAAGTATTAAAATCTTGAACTCATCAAATATATGTAAGGAGGTATGCATTTTTTTATCAAGTGTATATTCTTTATTCTATTATCACAATTGGCTTACAGCTCATGTAGTTTTTCGAATAGGGTTCTGTTCTAGCATCATCATCGAATTGGGCCTGGTTCCTGTGTCCTGTGTCTTCTGCATCTGTCTGCAGTTAATGAGTTTAATGGCAAGCATTGAATTTGAATTGCTAATGCAATACGAGGGGAGCAAGTGAAACGGAAATAGAAATGCGAATGTGAATGAAAAAGCAATAGAGACACGAGCACCGACTCTGGGATGGCAAGTTTTATGACTGCTGTCATGTTGTCGGCAGCAATGTTTATTTTTTTTTTCCTCGCTTTTAATGGGGAAATTAGGTTTTCATCGAAATAGTACTCACTAATTGCAGCCAGAGAGGCTGCCACATATATTTCTCATCAATTTATATTCCAGTTTATCGCATAGTCTGTGGTTTTCTCGCACTAGTTCAATATAAACACTTTGATTAAAATAAACAAATTGCTAACAGTTAACCTAATGTCTGGAAAATGAGATAGTGGCGGTCTGATTGGAAATGACAGACAGGTAAATGGGATGCTACTTAGTCCAATTATATTGGCAACACAATAAAGTAATAATCAATAATCCTTGTTAAAAAAGATCTCTTATGGAAAATTAGCTTATTAATATAATAAATATGTATAATTATAGTTAATTCAATATTCAACATGAGCACAAATTGGAAAATTATATGGGTAACCCTAACTAAATATGTTGATATTCCATAAAAGTAAATGTTCACCTATTACCACGCTGACTCGGGCATTAGTACCGATTTGTTTGACCCCGTTAACTAAAAACCCAAAGCTCCCATGACCCTAGATGAGACCCAGATGTTATCCAAAGCGTGAACAGTCCATTTGGCCAGTGTCCTGCATGAGCTCTATCTAAGCCCTGTTAGTTCCAATCTCTTGCCCTCATGTGACCACACACACACATACACACACACTTGTTTTACCTGTTGTTGCTGGCCATGGCTTATGGCAGGCAGAGTGGCCAAGCATAACAGGTAATTTTGCGATACGCATCTTACAATTGTTGTCAAATTGCGAATGGGGGATTGGGTATCCAGAGCCAGGACAAATAATTTAAATTAAATTTGAAGTAATGTTATTGTTGGCATTACAGTAACTGTTATTGTTATTGTTATTATCTTTTTATCATTTGTTGCATGTACACAAATAAAAGCAAACAAACAACGAGGACAACAACTTTGCTTTATTGTTTTTCCATTTGCTGATATTGGTCAACAAAATCTTTAGGCCTTAGATGGCATGTCTTGACCTTGGGCTTTTTCTCACACACCTATGCTGTTTTATTTTCTCTCGCTCTGTCTCTCCTTCTCCTTCTTCTTCTCCTTCTATCGCTGTTGATGGCAATTTATGCGTTTAATTTATGATCTGTTGCATAGTTTTAGGCGCATTCATCAGCCGAATGAAGCGTATTTTAAACGTTTACATTGTTGTGGTGGTTGTTGTTGTTGTTCTTGCGGTCTTCAGGGCATCATAAAATTAAATTAAACACACAAATTATTTTCATTTTAATTTTCATTAAATTTTTATGGGCCCCACATTGTTATATTACTGTTGTTGTTACTGTTATTGTTGTTATCTCTGTGGGTTTGTTCTTTTCTGTTTCATTTTTTTTTGTGTCGCCGCAATTACGACAAACAAATAAAAAGCAACAACAACAACAAGCAGCAGCAGCAATAATAATGTCACAGGTAAAATGGCTGCGCGACAACAAAATTTATGGGTCCATTGCTTGCGACACGGTAAAAAAGCAGAAGAACAACAAAAAAAAGTGGAGCTGAAAAACTGCGCAAATATTTAACGATTTGTGTAATTTTCTTGTTGCTACAAATAGCCAACATATGTTTTAACAACAGCAACAACAACAACAACAATACACATACAGTTGCAATTGTGTACGCACTATAACAATAACAATTTAATGGGCTTAAACGAGTTAAACCTTCAGCCACATGCAAATCCAAATGATGTGGTCCCAAATCTCGAGCTTCCATTGCTGTTGTTGCTGTTGCAGTTGCAGTTACTGTTGCTGCCACTGTTGTTGCTGCTGCATTTCATGCTGTAATTCAATGTTTTATATATGCAATTATTTCTGCTTAATTAAGCCACTATCGACAGGGCAGACACAGACACAGAGGCTGTGTTCATTGGCTACAAGCATATGTTGGCCATAATCGGCTCGGTGTTGCAGGCTTTTCAATTGGCTCAATACTGCCTTTATGGCTTGTTGTATTTGTTGTTGTTGTTATTGAACAAAATTCAATATTTATATTGGTTGTAATGTTGTTGCCATAAGATCATTACATAAGTAATCCTGTTCTTCTAATTAATTACCTGATTTTCCTGTCTACAAATTAATTATGATCTATTTGTGTAGTCTCTGTCTAAAATTAATTAATCTTTTAATATTAAAATTTATTTGTTTTTCATTATTTCTCTCCCTATCTATCCCCAACTTTTTTTTCTCTCTAACTCTCAATATCTTCCATTCTCTCTCAATATCTACAGCATTCTCACTTTATCCTTCTATTTACACTATCTTTCTGTCTTTCCTCATTTATCTCTTCCTTTATTCTCTTCTCTTTCTCCTGTTCTCTGTGTCTATCTTTCTTCCATAAGTTTTGGTCTCTCTACAGGCCTCCCTAACAATTTTCTTGCCTTTTGCCTTTGTATTTTCATTCTATATTTTTTAACTCTGTCTCTCTCTATCTCTATCTCTGTCTCTATAAGTTTTTTTTTTTGCAACTGAAAAAGGCAACTTAGAAGCTCCTCAACGACGACTCGACCTCATTTACCAAAGACAATTAAGAGTTAATTTTAACACAATTTTTTCAACTGATCCACACATAGTTGTAGCACAGACAGTAGAGGTACAGATAGCGGAGTCTTCTTCTCTCTCTCTCTCTCTTTTTCTCTTTCAGACTGCACTCCAAAGCAGCGCCAAATTGCGGAATGGCTTTCCATAAAGGATGCTGCCATACAAAAACACTAAAAATATGCGAGTGGCAACAAAAACTAACACACATATAAACTTCTATGTATATATAGACAACGTATAGGATTGCATTCCTTGCACATATGTGTATGTGTTAGCCATGAAGTGGCAGAAAATTTGCACTGGCACTTAAGTTATACAACATTCAAAGATGTTCTTTGTCCGCGACAGACAACGGCCATAAATTTTGCGACCCAGTGCCAACTATAGAAATGCCATAGGCTTTTCCAGAGCATACGAGAGAGGAGTAACAAAAGAGAGGGATTCAGGATATATGTATGTGCTGCTTTACTTACTTGGCGGCGGTCGGCAACGTCTTCAGCAATATTTTTGGCACATGCTCAACTAATAATTTGCCGTGTGCCACCCAAGGAAGGAGCTTATAGAGTGCAAACCGAAAGGACGACGGGGAGAAAGCAACGGGAAGGGGGAAGATTGGAGTGCCAGTGGCAGTAGCAGTAGCAGAATCTGATTCAGAATCAGACCAAAGCAATTCAACTATCACAAGCGAGTTTTTATGCCCTCTTTTGGCACTGTGAAATGGGTGAAATGAGCATATTAACTTGCTATAAATCTGTGACTTCTTCAGAGTGCAATGACAGTTCAAGCATTACAAATATATAAAGTGAATACTTAAAATGCAATTGAGATGGAAATCAGATAGCTAGATAAAGAGTACGGTCATATACAAAGTTACTTATTTGAGTGTAAGTTGGAGCTTTAAAAGGAAAATTAATTAGTCGTGAAATGAGTTCTCAGAAGAGATAGATCGCAGGTAGCTTTGACTTCTTTACTAGGTAAGAGCTAGAGGTACCAAGAAATTTAAAAGTCTAGAGAGGGGTTAAGAAAGTCTGCAGTTTAGAATATAAAATGAGACAACTTAGGCCATAGAGGACTAAAAGGACTAGAAATGAAAGTGGAATATGGAGACAAGAAGGGCTAAATATACTAAAATGACCAAGGAGCTGAGAAATAAAATATTTACTAGATACCTTAAGAGAATATAGGCAAACTAAAAGACTAGAGAATGGGAACTAAATAGCTAGAGGAAGTATACAAAAACTTAAGGATACGATCTCACTTAATATCCAAAACTTCAACTCTAAAGATTCCCCAATCATATCAATCCCTAATATCCTCTAAATGCACACTGTTTGGGTTGGTCCTTAACTCATTAGAAAATGCCTTTTTCTCCTCAAAAACAAATATAATTCATGGTATTTCTTATTGCCTTCTGAAATGTAGTAGATATTCTGTAACATTGCCCCACGCTTTGTGTATTCTGTGGCACGCTCCGTGTACCGCTTTTTTATTACAGTTGCCAGCCATTTATGGAAAATATCTCATGGCATCTGCTTGGCATCGCCCCTAGTAGAACAACAATTGCATATTGGACGAAGGCTGTTGCCGTCATTTGGGGATGCGGGAGGCCTCTGTGAGGGGGCAGGGGGCAGTACTCGCATTCAGCTGACAGGCCGCAAAACATTTCACTTGTAAATGTACAAAGGCTAAACGACAATGCCGCCAGTTGCCAGTTGCTAAGATCCACCTCCAGTTGCAATTGTTGTTCGCGTTCTGTTGCGAATCAAATTCAATGAAAATCGCGGCAGAAAAAAATATAAAAAAAATGTAAAGCGAATGGAAAAACTCAGAAAGTGTGCCGAAAAAAAATAAAGCAATGTCCGCCAAGATTTATGGGCAGTTTTGCACGTTTCTCATGTGTGAAAATCATTTGGCGGCAGACGAGAAAACAGAGAGACAGAAGAGGGCCAAGAGAAAGAGGGAGGGAGGGGAAGGGGCGAGGCAAGGCAGCTGCCTTAGGCAGCCACAGCGTCGAGTTTATTTGAAAATAATGCTGCATTATTTATGGCTGAGGCGGCTCTCCATGGCCAACAACAAAAGGAATCTGTGTGCAGGACAGAAAGCAGACGAAGATGCAGGCAACATTCAACGTGCAACGTGCAGCGTTATGGTCCTGGCCAGGACAATTGTGTGGCTATTGCGGCATTGGCAACGGCGGCGGGATTTTCAATTTTTGTTTCGTGCATTTTCACATTTTCACATTTTTGTGGTGTGGCAGCCGCACGAAAACAATCAACTGCAACAAAACTGAGGCCGACACACCGAGAGAGGTCCTTCGAGCAGGTCGAGACTGAGCTCCATGAGACGTACGGACGCAGGATGCAATGCAATAAATGCAGGCCCACACCATTGTGGGCAATGTTTGCACTGGCATCGCCTCGATTGTTGCATGCAAATGCGGCATGTGGCGCACTTGACGCTAGCAACATTGTGGCAACAACAAGTCAACGAACAGCGAAGCCTCACAGGCAATCGGCCTAGCCAACTAGCCAACATAATACACTGGCAGAAAATCCGATTGAGGAAATTTAAATATAACTAAATGATGGTGATCGTTTCTTAGAGCTAAATTGAATTAACCCATTTTATGCCGCGACCTTCTAAAATCGAATATGAGGTTAAAAAATTAAATTAAAATTCCCGTTTTTTAAAACTTAAATATTTTTTAAGATTAAAATTGAATTCAGATTTTATTTTTAAAATGTGAGTAGTTGTAAAATGCGGGTCCGAGGCCACTTTTGGAGGTGGGGGTGACGGTTCACTGATTTTAGGGTCGGGGGATTAGTGACGCATGGCTGCACAAAGGGTCAAGGGTTGTGGGGGGGGGGGGAGGGGAGAGGGCGAGGGGTGCGTGGGAACTGGAGGGGAGAGAGGATTAGTGATGCATGGTTACCGAAAGGGTCAAGGAATGTGGGAGAGAGGGAGAGGGGAATAGGGGTCAGTATGCTAATTTGCATAAAGGGTCATCAGGTGTTAGGGGGTGATCGTGGCTAGGAGGGTGTTTATGTGCGCCTGTGCTGAGAAGTGTGGATGAGAGGGGAGTGTGATGATCGTAAACAAGTGTTAACGTTTGACAGCTTGACAGGTGAGAGTTAATTTATGATCCCATATTTGGGAATAAGGGTATGGAATAAGGGGGGTGTGTGCGATCCACGTGCGATCGCGGTGCGTGTGCGTGCGTGTGCATGTTTGTGCATGAGAATGTCAAAGTGTGAGCACACTTTTGGAGGTGGGGATTTTGGCCTGTGCGCTGGCCTGTGCGCTGGCCTTTGCGCTGGCCTGTGTGCTGGCCTGTGCGCGCCAAGGCTTTTAGTCTACCCCTAGCGTCCCGATTGTAAGAAAACCCACCCTGAAAACAACCACCCTCGCATACCGATAGTGAAGAAAACCTGCAAACCTGTTGATGACGTCAGTAAATGGGTCAAGGGCCAAGGGCCAAGGGTCAGGTAAGTATTGTTTTGTTTTGTTTTGTTTTGACCCCTAGCGTCCCGATTGTAAGAAAACCTGCTCCGAGTATTTCACACCCCTTGTGAACACGTGCGCGATCTTTTAGAGTTAACCACTAACATAGGAGATAATACAATTGTTGTGACGTGGCTTGTTATACATGTTGTTAAACGTCTTAATTTATGTGTGGGTTCTTAATGCTTAGAATTATGGCATGCGTTGGCAACTGCTAGCACGAGAGGGGATTCCGTTGAGGATTCCCCCTTTGAGATTGACTGTTAGAAAGTGTCTAGAAATATGTGAGGGCGAATATGTAACGGTTTTTTAGGTATTATGCTTTGCGACAATTTGATGGTTATTTGCTCTATGTATTTTGAATATTTTAAATATTTGGATGTGGCTAAGAACAAACCCTTTAACGTAGGCCTACTACTTTTATAAAATGCATAGGCTCCACGTTAGAAAGTTCAGTATAAGCATATCATTCAAGTGAAAACGTTAGTTTGTGTCAACTGTGTTTTTCGTGAGTGGAAACTTAACTAAAAAGTTTATAACAAATATCGTCAACAACACCAAATAGTTTATAACAAATATCAACTATCAGCAACAACAACAGCTACAAATAGTAACAGCTAAAAACAGCAACAGCTAAAAACAACAACAGCAACAGCAAAACAGCTCAAACAACAACAGCAACAGCTAAAAACAGCAACAGCTTCAACAGCAACAACAGATAAACAGATACAACAAAAACAACAATAACACTATCAAAATGAATGATCAGTACTCAATCTATTGTCGTTCATGCCGGAGCTACCTGCCATTGGGTACTGAATGGAAACGTCATGTTCGCACAGAGGATCATAAAAAAAATGCAATTACACCGGTGGACGGTCAAATCAAAAAGATTTCGGATGGATTCAAGGGAAGAATACTACACTACATGTATGTCAACGAGGGGGTGGCACTTAGACTCCCTGAGGAATTTTTGTATGAAGCAGGAACCGCATTCAATCCACATTTATTCGACATTCTCCAAAGCCATGTCTCAGCGAAAGTGAATTTTGAGCTATTTGCTGAGTATGTGCTTTTGAAGGAAAAATCAGAACTTTTGGAAACAAAGTCGTTTCAAAGTAAAATGTCTATTGAAAGCGCAGATTCTGATTTGCAGCAATCATATAATGAACATGCTCGCAATATTATAACCAAAATGGAAGAGTTCCAGGAAAAGGATAGTGGTTGGACTTTGATTGGTATACTCCGACTGGAAATGAATGTGAATCAGTATACACCCATACGTGGTTCTTCATTTATGTCATTGCCATCCAAATTGAGTAAGAAGCAGGCAATCATTAATGTGAAGAATAATGATCACTTCTGCTTCAAATGGGCGCTAATCTCAGCATTGATGCCGCATACTAAGAAACCTCAAAGATGTAGCAGCTATAAAGTCATTATAACTGACACAAAAATTAGAGTATGCAATAATGTGACATTGGATTTCACTGGGCTATCATTCCCGCTCAAAATAAAGGATATAAAAATATTCACCAAAAACAACCCTCAAGTCAGCATCAACGTTTTTGGATACGATGAAGAGAGTGGGAATATTATTGGGCCCCTATTCAACTCAGGATATGAGCAACGTATGCATATTAATATGCTATTCCTAGAAGGGGAGGAATGCGCACACTACATGTGGATTAAAAATATCTCTCGGTAAGTATTTTACTAAATTAAACAGTGATATAATGAATACTAATTATTTGTACTTATTTTTCAATTATAGACTGATTGTATCACAAACTGGGAGTTCGAAAAGGAAGCAATGGTTCTGCAACGTATGCCTCAACTTCTCGTCTAGTGAGGCGGCTGCATTGAGACACAAGGAGTTGTGCAACGGAACAGTCTCGGCGCTTCCCAACCCCTATGAAGCAACTTTGAAGTTTACACAACATCACCACCAACTGCAGGTTCCATTTGTCGTGTATGCAGATTTTGAGTGTGTTCTTCAACCTAAGAATATAGAAGTAAGTTCAAGATTACTTAACATTAATGAACATATTCCAATATCTTATGCATACTACATAAAGTGTGCATTTGATAGTGGATTAGATAAGTTTGTCTTAAAAACTAGTGAAAATGCAGGTTTAAGTTTCATTACATCGTTGGTAGAAAATCTTAAGCACATAAATAACAATTACTTAAGCAAGATAGTTCCGATTATAATGAGTCCGGAAGAAGAGATTGTTTTCCAAGAGTCGGTAAATTGTCATATTTGTGAGGGTGTTTTATTAACAGACAGAGTGAGAGATCATTGTCATTTCACTGGAAAATTCAGGGGTGCTGCTCATTCAAAATGCAATCTAGCATATAAGACGAGCATTTTCATCCCTGTTTTCTTTCATAATTTCACCAAGTATGATTCACATTTGTTTGTAAAAGAACTTGTGCACGTACCTGGAGAAATTAAAGTTATTCCCATAAATAAAGAGCACTACATATCTCTTTCAAAAATAATAGAGTGTGAGAACGGAAATAATTTTGAGATTCGTTTTCTAGACACATTTCGTTTTATGTCGTCAAGTCTAGATGCTCTTGCGTCTAATTTAGTTGATGACCAATTAACAACAATAAAGTCGCATTTCAATCTTGAACATGAGTTCAGATTGATGCGTAAAAAGGGTGTTTTCCCCTATGAATATTTAGATTCTGAGAAAAGATTACAAGAAACTTCTCTACCTCCAAGAGAAGCATTTTACAGCAATCTGACAGAAACTCAATGTTCTGAAGAAGATTACGGACATGCACTTAAAGTTTGGTCTGAATTTTCATGTTCGACATTGAAAGATTACCTAGAATTGTATTTAAAAACTGATGTTTTATTGTTAACAGATGTTTTTGAAAATTTCCGTACAATTTGTATGAAAATTTATTCACTTGACCCTGCCCATTTTTACACAACTCCAGGCTTATCTTGGGAGGCCATGCTAAAGACTACAAAGATTGAATTAGAACTTTTAACTGATATAGACATGTATAGGTTCATTCAATCTGGTATTCGTGGCGGTCTTGTGCAATGTTGTCATAGGTATACGAAGGCAAACAATAAGTATTTGTCAACTTATGATGAAACCAAAGAATCCACATTTTTAATGTACCTGGATGCAAACAATTTATATGGTTGGGCAATGTCACAAGCCCTGCCATATAATGGTTTTAAGTGGCTATCTTCTACAGAGATAGAAAGCCTTAATGTTTCAAATATACCTGTAGATGCTGATTATGGATACATTTTAGAGGTAGATTTAGATTACCCTTACAATATCCATGATCAGCATAATGACCTTCCCTTTTGTCCGAGTATCAAGCTACCAACCAAGACAGCAAAAGTAAAAAAGTTGGTAGCTGACCTTGGAAACAAAAGAAATTATGTTATCCATTACCGAACACTACAACAATGTTTGGATAATGGCTTGCAGCTGAAAAAAATACATAGAGGTATATGCTTCAGACAGAGACCGTGGCTAAAAACTTACATTGACCTGAATACTCTACATAGGACAAATGCAAAGAATTCTTTTGAAAAAGATTTTTTCAAATTACTTAATAATGCAGTCTATGGTAAAACCATGGAAAATATAGAGAAAAGGGTTGATGTGAAATTAGTTACAGAGTGGGATCCAGCACAAACATTCAGCACGGGTCGTAAAAGACTTTGTGCAAGATCATTAATTGCTAAAAGCAACTTTCATAGTTCAACAAGAATAAATGAAGACTTTTATGCAATTCAAATGAACAGATTAAGGAATGTTTTTAATAAGCCAATGTACTTAGGCTTTGCTGTACTAGATTTGTCAAAATGGAAAATGTATGATTTCCATTATAATTACATGCAACATAAGTTTAAGAAAAATTTAACATTGAACTATATGGATACAGATTCATTTATTTACACGATTAAAACTCAAGATTTCTACAGTGATATTCGGAATGATGTTGAATCAAAATTCGATACTTCTGATTATTCTGATGCACTTGCCAGTAAATATAATTTCGAAAAAGCAAATAAGAAAAAATTGGGTTTTTTCAAAGACGAGCTCAATGGTAAGCCCATGCTGGAGTTTGTTGGACTGCGTCCGAAAATGTATGGGTATAAAGTGGAAAACATTGAGAAAACGTTTAAAAAAATAAAAGGGGTGAAAAGGGCAGCGTTAGAAAAGTTAGACCTTGACAGTTATAAAAAATGCCTAAAAACTGGAGAATCAGAGTATGGGAAAATGACATTGTTTAGGTCTAAAGGTCATGTAATAAACACTTATCAGACAATCAAAAAAATTCTTGATAACAAAGATGATAAGCGCTTTATTGAGAGTGATCAACTTTCAACATTAGCATATCACCATCATAGGTTAATAGAAAAAGAATTATTGACAAATATAAAATTTTTAGAGGCAGAATCATTTACTTGGGGTAGACAAGTAGATGAGTTGGAAAACAATCTCAACTTCAGGACTCAAAACAACGAGAACACACAAATCAATTCTCTGAAAAATAAAATAGATAATGCTGAAAGAGATTTGTTATATGCAGCTCTTGAGCTTGAGATGTTCTATAATGACAATAAAAACCCACCCAACCAAAGAATATAGATTTGTAGAATAATTTTTTTAAACAAAATGTATTTATTTTAGTATAAATTGTTTATAAATTTGTTGTAAGTGTAATATAAATTGTTTATAAATTTGTTGTAAGTGTAATACAAAATGTTAAGAAATTGTAATTTTAAATAAATTGTTTATAAAATTGATTAAATAGTTTATAAAAATTGTATACTTAATTTAAATAAAAGTTAAGTGTTAATAAAGTTGTAAATGGATTCCAAAACGTTATATGTGTTTTTGTATGGGGGTTTGACTAAAAATAAATTGTTTGTATTCTTTATAAAATATCTTTTACAGCTATCCAGCTATCTTCACTCTTTGGAAAGCCCAGCCAACGTACCAAGGCTCTATTTCCGTCTCGTTTCAACACTTTTTCAACAAGATATGCATCGGGGAAACGAGTCCTTTTAATTTCTTCTCTGTAGAAACACCCTTCAATTGGATTTCCCTTTAGGTCTTCTAACAAATATGTAGTTGGATATGTGTTTTTCACTGTTTTTATTTTAAATACTTCGGTTGACCAATTTGGAGTGTAGCCCTTCTCGAATATATGTTTGTATTTACTTATACGCACATTGTCTCCCTTACGCAACTTGCTGCCAGTGAATATTTTCAAATGATTGTATGCCGTATTCAAGAGTTGTTTTTCATTGGATGAGTTAACGTCGATTGGACTCATTTTTATTGTTCTATGTACATGAGTGTTGTAATCATCAATTAAACTTTTATACATGTCAATCCATTTATATTTTCCATTAAAACTAAATTCACGCCACATGAGCTCTTTTAGCGTTCGATTAAATCGTTCAACAATTGACGCCTTTAGGGTACTAAATGTTGAGTAGTGATTTATTTTAAACTGCTTTGTTAATGCCTTAAACTGTTTATTGAAAAATTCAGTTCCGTCATCTGTTTGCAGGTTCTTGGGAGCACCACGTCCCGATTTAAATATTTTCTCCATTGCCTGAGCAACTTCTTTAGCAGTTTTTGATTTTAGTGCTTCACCCCAAGCATACTTAGAGAAAGTATCTATTACTGTCAACAAATAACGATAACCATTATTGGACGAAGCATATGCTCCCATTTCAACCAAATCCGCTTGCCATAGATCGTTTATCCCCTTTGTGACAACTCTACGTCGTAGAAAATTCTTACGTGAGGGTCCATGTAATTCGTTAATAATATCTCGATTGCTCATAGTTTAGTAATGGGTAATTGAAGTTGCTTGATTTTCAATTAGGTTTTTGTTGGTTTGCTCATATATTTATATGTATATTCCTCAAGACTTTTTAGTTGAGCAATTAGATTTGAGAAGATTTTATCAGAGCTCTCTAATCTGTCTTCAATTTGTTTAATTCTGATATCCAAAACTCCAACTTTGGTATTTAGTGCTTGTGTTATTTTTTGGTTTACTTCGAATCTGAAGTTTTTTAAAGTTTCATCAACATATTCTGTAAGCGGTGTAGACACCATTTTTGTTATAGAATCTCTTAATTTCTCAATGCTTTTATCAAGATAGTCTTTTATTACTATATCGTTTCCCTCTATCGGTCCACCACAATTTTTAATTCGTTTCTGTTGAGCGTTCAGGTTACCGTCACTATCAATGTACAAACCCACACCTGTTCTAATACCTCTTTTCAAGGGTTCTGAATGCTCCTTATCATTAATAAAATGACCGAACTTGTCAACAGACATTCTGATTATAAATGTAATTGTTAATTGTATTACATATTTATAGATGTTAGTATATTATCTTCGCCTCACGGAGTTCTTCTATTATCGATATAATTTCATTATTATGATTAGTATTACCAGCTGTTTTTGAGGCTAATAGAATCTGTAATCGTTCAACTAATTCATTGACATTATCCCAATACACATAATTTGGCTTTGACGATTGTAGGGTCATAAGCCCTGAACCTGTTTTCGAACGATTTGGTGTAGACATTGCTGTGGGAGTTGAGTCAGTACTTATAAGAGGCTTGATAATTTTTGTGTATTTTTGTGCTCGACTCCCCTTCACTTGTTTGTTTGGGTTGTAATCTCTTCTATACACACTAGTCTCATTTAAAACTTGTTTATAACTTTCCAAATCATTCTTGTTATAGTCTGTAGGTTTATTGTGGAAAATTAATGAGTATAGACCAGGGGTAAGGGGCCAACTACTTCCACTCGACAATTTAATTTTCTTATTATTTATATTTAATGTACTGTTGCCCAGCATTAGAGAACGAGAATCTGTTGTACTTCTTCTGGGTCCATAAGCGTTATCCAAAAGTTTCTCTCTCTGTAACTGAGTGATATTAAGGTTCATTTCATAATCTTCTACCTCTGATTCAATCTCCGATTCAGGTTCTGATTCTACTTCAATCTCTGGTTCTGATTCTGACTCTACTTCAATTCTCGAATGTGAAAAGTAATTTGTTTCATCATTATCTGCTTCACTTTCTTCACTTTCATTATTTTTTAAATTTGATTTATCACTTGGAGTGTACATATCTTCCCATGTAAAGCTCTTATTATCAACTCTTTTACTAGTGAACTTAGGTTTTGTTGACTTTATAGTTTTATGCAATTTTGTCTTTTCATGATGATCATCGTTTTCGACTTTCACAAACTTATTTTTTTTATTTTCGCTAACCAGTTCCTGTAAAGGCTCTGTTATCGGCTTGAAAGTTTTCTCCAATTCATTTTTATTTTGAGCATTTGTTTGTCTAATACTATCAAATTTTCTTTTCAGTGCATTTCTCGCTTTCGTCAACTGACTCAAAATATTTTGACTCATTGTGTCGAATGTCAAGTGAAACCGGTTTATATCAAATAGTTTTAAAGTATATAAGGGACACACGAAAGCAGGTGTGTGCGTATGTAATCACTTCTCAACCAATACTGTTAAATAATGTAAATACATTTTTATATATATAATAGATATCTGAAAGTTCCCACCATAATAAAAAGAGTAGTTGTATTCATAATAATATAGTTTGAAAAATAAGTTTTATTTCAAAATATTAATACAGTTACAAATCTTGACTGGTCTTGTTTAATTCTAAGTATAACTTGCCATCATTTCTTTTGATGACACTAAACTTCATTTCGTTCAATGCAGCAATAGTCTCTTCTTGAAGACTTGTATAACGCTCCGGTAGGTATAGAATGTATTGCTCTAATTCTAAAGCAATGGAATCTCCAATCTTTGTTGTCTTCCGCTGTGCTCTGAGAATGGGGTAGGTGACGCCACCTGACATTTTGGTTTTTGAAAGAAGTGGCTTCTGATTGCGTCCATTAAAATCTTTGAGCACGTTCAAAAATGCATGTTCTTTATCAAAAAAGGATTGAATTTGACTGTCGGTGAGCTCGGGCTGATTCATTTTTACACTGTTCTTGTTGTTGTATATCCGTTGTAACTGCTACTGTTTTGAGCTGTTGCTGTTGCTGTTTAGAGCTGTTGCTGTTAAGAGCTGTTGCTGTTTAGAGCTGTTGTTGTTGTTATTGTTGTTGTAACCGTTTCGCTGCTGCTGTTTTTAGCTGTTGTTGTTTTTAGCTATTGTTGTATCCGTTCAACTGTTGCTATTGCTGTTGCTGATCGTCGAGTGTGACTTGATTCTATTTTGTCCTCGTCTTTATAGCTCGAGCAATGCACAAACTCGGTATTAAAACACCCTTATTTTTTCTTTGAGTCTTCAGTGATTGTATTAAACCCACCCCTAATTACATGTTAGTAAAAATTTGAGACACAGGTGTCCACAATTGTATGTATTAAAACGTTGAACTCTCTCATAGTTGTATTTAATTCCATTTCCCAAGTATTTCACAACCTCTTTTGGTGGTTGTAGGTTCCCAAAGCTGTCGAAATACTGCACCAAATCTCTATTTTTTTTATAAGCTACCCAATGTGTACCGTTTGACGAAGAAACGTCCAAATTTATGACTCCACATTCTTGACTGTAAGGTGTTTTTGGAAGTGTATCCCTCATAAATACATCACGAAAATGGGCGATATATTTTCGACCAAAATTTTCAATGTCTAAATTTGTTAATGCTCTTTTGGGTAGCCTTTTTAAAAGTTTTTTTGTTGGTTTATTCCATAGCCCTTGTTGTATGGTTTGAGGTATAATCCGTAGCCTTTTCGATAGGGCTTCAAATACATTCCCTCTCCCAAGGCAACTCCTTTCCTGTTTCCTCCCCCATCGTCCAACTGCTGTTTTGCTGTTCGGGCATTGTTAATTGCATTTACAACAGCTGCACTGCCAGAGGCTAGACTTCCTAGAGCGCTCAGTGCAGTCAGAATTGGTACAAGTGGTAAAAAGCCTCCAACTTTAGGTACTGCAATTACACGAGGAACTCTAACATTTTTCTTATTACCCATTGCCTTGCGTACTGTTTTGCGTGCAATTTTAATTGCATTCATTATATCTAGAGGTTTCTGTTTTTTCAATTCCCGACTAGCCGCATTAACCACGGACGACAAACTCTTCATTTTAATTTTTCCACCTCGTTTCACCCGCTTCTTCTTTACACCCATTCCAAATTTTTTCTTTGACTTCATGATATTAGCCACCATATACGCTGACGCTCTCTCACCGAGGGTGCTATCTCTAGCCTTTACACGTGCCCAAGCTCTGTTGAGTAATACTGTATCTGCCTTGTGACGTTCACTCAAATCCTTGTGCTTTTCGTATGCAATGTCATGCTCCTTACAAGCCTCGTCCAAAGGATTTATTCCACAATCACCCCGCTTCAAACGTTGCTCTAGCTTTGTACCAGGACCACAGAAATTATAACCAGGAATGTGTGCTTCAACCGGTAGTATGTTAATTAATTTGTTTACAAGACCACTGCCTCGTTTACAAGACAAATCATGACTGATGTAATTATAAAAACGTTTACCCATTTTATGGTTGTTTAATCAACGATAGTTTCTCATTGAATGAAGACATTGAGGGGAAGTATGCGTTTAATAAAGCAAAAAGAAAACATTATTGTTAGAAATATTGAGGGGGGTAATGCTACTGAAAAGCTACCTCCACGTCATAGTACTCTCTTACCCAACACAATAAGAGCACTGATTGTTGGTCCGTCCAACTGTGGCAAGACAAATCTTATGTTCAGTCTAATTGAGAGTCCCAATGGATTGAAATTTGAAAATATTTACGTGTTTTCAAAGAGTCTATACCAACCCAAATATGAGTACTTGGAAAAGCTAATCAAACCAATTAAAGGTATGGGCTATCATACATTCTCACAGAATGAGACAGTTTTACCACCCAGTAAAGCCAAAAATAATTCCATTATGATTTTCGACGATGTTGCATGTGAAAAGCAAGATAATATTCGATCGTATTTCTGTATGGGACGACACAAAAACATTGATTCATTTTACTTGTGTCAAACTTACACCCATATACCAAAACATCTTATACGCGACAATGCAAACATGATTATTATGTTTAAGCAAGACGACCTTAATATGCGACATATATATCGTGATCATATCAACACAGACATGAGCTATGATTCATTCAAGAAAATTTGTCAAAAATGTTGGAGCGATAAATATGGTTTCCTGTTAATAAGTAAAGACGATGACATGGACAAGGGGCGATATAGAAAGGGTTTCGATCAGTTTATTATAATTTGAAAATGTGTGTTTAAATATAAGTTTAAGTGTTACGATATTATGCTCAGTTTAACATTAGATTTCACAATGACTAGATCATTAACATTATCGATAAATGGAAACAGTTCCATTATAAATACCAACTATTTCCCACCGATTGAGTTGAATGGACAATATGAGTGTGCACTAGTTGACTTTTACATGTACAACTCAATTCCCAATGTTGATACAAGCAACAATCTTTTTCACATTGGTAAACAAGTAATCACTATCCCCATTGGTTCATATGAACTCGATGATATTGTTGAGTTTCTATATTCACAGCTAAAAGGTACTGAGCTTGAGAGTACAGTTATAATTAAAGGAAATAATAATACACTTCAAATGGAGATCTCTACCAGCAAAGAAACAATATACTTTAATAAGAGAAACACAATTGGTGAACTGTTTGGTTTCCATCAAAATGTACTCAAGCCACATCCCACTAAAACTTATCTATCCAATCAACCTATAAATATATTTAGAATTAACTCGATTCGAATGGAATGTAACATTGTCAGTGGCTCATATGTAGACAACACACCAAATCATATATTATATGAGTTTGGAATCAATGTCCCTCCAGGCTATAAAATGAATGTGACACCTCACAATCTCATTTACTTACCAGTCAACTGCAGAGAAATAAGCACACTATCAATACGATTAACTGATCAGAACGGGACGTTGTTGAATTTGCGTGAAGAAAACGTAACACTTCGATTGCATTTGCGAAAGATAGAATGATTATATACAATAAAAGACCCGACAAATCCCACCCACCTTGCACTTCTAGTTGTAAAGCTAAAGGAAGAGGATCAAACCGAAAGAGGAGCGCTCTAACATTAAAAAATAAATTGTTTTTAAAATCATTGGGTTTCAAGCTTAGAGTATAACAAGGACGAAAACAAAATGAATGAAATATTAAATGTTAGGGAAAAACCTTTCTCAGACGAAAGTATCTCGAAGAAAGAATACCACACCTATTCATCATACCAACAGACATTTAAACCAAATGATGAAATTCGAATTACTATCCAAAATCAAGACTTGTATGTGCTCCCCCATGAGAGCTATCTTAACTTTCAAGGAATTATTAAAAAAGTATCAGCCGAAAATGTTACAACAACAGAGGGTGTCGTTGCCTCACTTAAAAATAATTGTATGGCGTACTTATTGGATGAAATAAAATACGAAATAAATGGTTGTGAGATTGACAGAACACGATTCGTAGGTGTCACTTCAACCCTTAAAAACTTTCTCTCATTGACCAACCTTAATAGTCGAACTCTTTTAAATTCTGGATGGAGTGGAGGAAGTGATATCCAAACAAATGCTAATTTTAATTTTTCCGTTCCCCTAAAAAATTTGTTGGGCTTTGCTGAGGACTATACAAAAGTTCTGCTAAACTGTAAGCATGAGCTTGTACTATTACTAACCAAAAACCTGGATGACGTCTATCACAAAACTAGGGGTGGACAAACACATCAACTAGAAATGACAAATATATCTTGGAAAATTCCACATGTAACTCCCAGTGATGTTGCAAAAATAAAAATGTATGACATTATAAAAAGCGGAGTTAACCTATCGCTTCCGTTCCGAAGCTGGGATACATATGTCAACCCCAAGCTGATTCAGGGAACACATCATGTTTGGAATGTTAAGCTAGCTGCTAACCGAGAACGTCCCCGCTTCGCAATAATAGCCTTCTCACTAAACGGACAACTAATTTCAAACAATTTATCAAACTTGAAAGTGTACTTGAATTCCGATACATATCCCTATGATGATTTGAATGTGGATTTTAGTCAGGCGCGTTTTGCTCACCTGTATGAAATGTATGCAAATTTTCAAACTAGTTACTACAATCGTGAAGCATTTCCACTTTTAACCCCAGTCGATTTTAAAGCTAAGGCACCTATTGTTGTAATAGACCTGTCATATCAAAATGAAATGGTGAAATCTGGTCCTATTGATGTGAGAATTTCAACAGAATTAAAGGTGCCAAGTGATGAAAATACTCAAGTATATTGTCTGCTCATTCATGAACGTTTAGTCGAATACAATCCTTTAAGCGGTCTAGTTCAAAGAGTTGTCTAACAGTCTACACATAGAAAATGAGTGAAGATAATGTTGCAGTCGATGTTCAAGGATTTTTTGATAATAACAACAAGTTTATTGTGAAGGAAATTGGAATAGCATTTGGTGAAGAATCTAGACTTAATAATCATTTCATTATACGAGCTCCATTTAATTTTAATCAATTAAATAAAAAGTCACGAAAAACTGCTAGCTGGCTAACTAAAAACCACCACAAACTACATTGGAATGATGGCTTCAACTATTTTAATCAAACACGAAATTATCTTAGGAAAATTACTGCAGGAAAAGAGATTCTATGTAAAGGGGTTGAAAAGAAACGTTTTCTGGAAATCTTTTTAAAAGAACCGCATTTAATTGATGTTGAGGAACTTGGGTGTCCAGCACTAGATACTTTAAAGGGAAACCAGTTTCCGTTTTGTAAAATGCATCGTTACGAGGGTGTTTGTGCACTAAATAATGCCTACAACATTTTGAAATTCTATAAGGATATAATGTAAAATGAAGTCAACATTTATATCATTAACACTTAGAGTTTCAAGGCGAGCACACATCAAAGCAGTTTAAATAATGGAAAACAGCAACGAGTACAACAACAACAACAGCTACAACAATGGATCAATTCTTGATGAAATTGATTTTTTTCTTCAACACTATGGCGATGAGATATTTGGAGAGCATTTGCAATATCTTCTCATTACAAGGAATATGTTCATGGATAATGGAGGATGTGATCTTGTCAAATCCAGATATGGCGAACACTTCAAATTCTGTGAATGGGCAGATGACAATGTTGAGATTGGACGAGAGACTTGCGCCTGCACTTTCTATGCTAATCAACAACATGGAGCTAGAAAATTAATTTCATCATATATTAACTTAAACAAGAGACTTGTACCTGATCTTTCTACGCTTATGGGGAACATGAAGTTGGAAAATTAATTTCATCATATACTAACTTAAGCAAACGATTATAATATTTAAATAAATAGCAACAAAAACACACACACACTGTTGTATCTTTATTTTCAATGAAATGGGCAAGGGTATAAAGGGGGGTCTTTATTCTAAACATTTTCAGTTCCAATTTAGCAGACGAATAAGCAACTAGCAAAAATGTTGAGTAAACAAATTCAAGTGTTTCTCACTCAATTCAAGGATTTGATATTCATGGAGCACTGTGTGCGACTCGTGGAGTTACAAACTATAATAACGGAAATAGAGGAACAGGATATGGTGACGTCAAGATATGGAACACACTTGTCATCTTGTTCCTGGTCAAAAGACGATGCAACAAGTGGACCGGAGAGTTGTCGTTGCCTGTTCTTATCCCGCTACAAAACGGAGGCATTGGACATTATGTTACGTTATTATAAAATAGCTGATAGTTTTGTAAATAATACCAAATAAATGAAAATGAAACAGTTTAACAAACTACCAAAACTAGTTTTCAGGGTGGGTTTTCTTGTTCCACTTTAAAAGATCGCGCACGTGTTCACAAGGGGTGTGAAATACTCGGAGCAGGTTTTCTTACAATCGGGACTCTAGGGGTCAAAATAAAACAAAACAATACTTACCTGACCCTTGGCTCTTGGCCCTTGACCCTTGACCCATTTACTGACGTCATCAACAGGTTTAAAGGTTTTCTTCACTATCGGTATGCGAGGGTGGTTGTTTTCAGGGTGGGTTTTCTTACAATCGGGACGCTAGGGGTAGACTAAAAGCCTTGGCGCGCACAGGCCAGCACACAGGCCAGCGCAAAGGCCAGCGCACAGACCAAAATCTGTGAACCGTTACCCCCACCTCCAAAAGTGTGCTCACACTTTGACATTCTCATGCACAAACATGCACACGCACGCACACGCACCGCGATCGCACGTGGATCGCACACACCCCCCTTATTCCATACCCTTATTCCCAAATATGGGATCATAAATTAACTCTCACCTGTCAAGCTGTCAAACGTTACCACTTGTTTACGATCATCACACTCCCCTCTCATCCACACTTCTCAGCACAGGCGCACATAAACACCCTCCTAGCCACGATCACCCCCTAACACCTGATGACCCTTTATGCAAATTAGCATACTGACCCCTATTCCCCTCTCCCTCTCTCCCACATTCCTTGACCCTTTCGGTAACCATGCATCACTAATCCTCTCTCCCCTCCAGTTCCCACGCACCCCTCGCCCTCTCCCCTCCCCCCTCCCCCACAACCCTTGACCCTTTGTGCAGCCATGCGTCACTAATCCCCCGACCCTAAAATCAGTGAACCGTCACCCCCACCTCCAAAAGTGGCCTCGGACCCGCATTTTACAACTACTAATGTGGGATGACCAGAGTAAACATTTTCTGGATTTTCTAATTTTCTAAATTTAATAAATTGGATTACACAAAAAACTCGCATTGAAAAATAAAAATTTTGCTGTTCGACTAGTCGGCAGAAAACGGATTAAAGTAAAGTAACACCGCTGAAACAATGAAATCCGTAAAAAGAGAAATTTTGTATCTTTGGAAACAGGGGAAATATAGATAGATTGAAATTTATAAAACTTGTTTTAATGTTGTTTTGCACAATGGATAAAAGTCAAGTTTATGTTTAATTGCAATCAAAAGAGAATATATAAATGCTTGAGTATTAAATCGATATTCAAAATTGCTACTGTTTTTTAAAAGATTATCTTCATCAGGTTGGATAAAATACACTCTCTTTTATGTAATTTTCTGCTTTTGGTTCTATAGACACATTAAACATTTTTTCAGAGATCTAAAAATTATTTTAATAGTCCACAAGAATCAATTAATTTATTGATATATGTTAATCTTTTTTTTTTAATAATCTCTTTTTCCAGTAAGTTAATATTAATTAATTTGATTTTCTTGCAGTGCATGCAATTTGAATTTCAATGTGAATCTGAAGCTCAATGGCATTTAATGAGCAAAGAGTAAGTAAGTCTGAGCCTGAATCGGAGCTGGATTCTTACCCTGAGCTCGAGCAAATAGTCTAGTTAAATCGAAACTGAAAACAAAGCCCACTCGGCGTATGAGCAACAACACGAAAGGCCAAAAGCCGCACAGCTGACGCTCTGCCCTCGCCAGGCTTATTAATGCGTCGTGCCTTAAAAGCAACGGAAACGTATGTGATGGCATGTCCCCACCCCAATTCCCACTCCCACTCCCCCTTTGCCACTCCTACCAAAAGCAAAGCGACAGCTGGCAGTGTCTGGATGTGGTGCTGTTGGAATCGTAGCCACTGCGATTTCATTTCCGCAATGTGTTTTATTGGTATGCGTATGTGTTCATAGCCAGGACTTAACGTGAACCGAATAGCATAGAATAGAATAGAAGAAAACAAAATGCAGAAGAGAACCGAACAGAATAGAACAGAACAGCAGGTGTTTATGTTTGTGCTTTTAATTAAAAGCAATTTACAATTTTCTTTCATTTGCCTCAGCCATAGAAATCAGAGCAATAACAACAACAAGGACAACACCTTCAAGTGGCATGCCACACATACGCACTCTCACACTCTCTCTCACACACGCACACACACGCACATATACAGATAATCCTTGAGGCCTGCCTGGGTGCGTATCTGATGGATGCGTTGCAATTAGTGGCCTCAGATTGCACATTTAGCATGCGAATTTCGAGGCCGTAACTATTTCAAGATACCAATATACTATTGGCAAATGTTCCTCCAGGCAGCCCCAGTTGGGGCTTTTGCAAGATGAGCTGCCATTTAGAGTAATTGCTGGCGATAAAAAGATGATGCAAGCAACTCGAGCAACGACTCTCTGTCCGTCTATCAATATGTAATCGAAGGCAAATGTAGAAACAAAACCAATGCTAATGACTACCTGAATAATGGGTACTTAATTCTATAGGTATTCCAGCAGAATTTTCTAGTTAGCATATTCAAGTTAGCTCTTCATCAAGATGGTTATTATCGGCTTTCATTGGGGCTGAGGCAATATGGAATTTTGAATTATGTATTACGAATGAGCTGATGCAACGTCCTGTTTTAATAATCCTCTTTAGTATTTACATGGTTCTTGGCATACAAGTTTTCTACTCCCTTTAGTAGGGTTCGGATTTATATGCATTTCTAAAAGCTTTTAGTGAATTATTTTTGTACTTTTATTGGACAGCTCTTATAAGTTAAACTTAGCCTGAAATTATAGCAAATGAATTTTCCCCCATGATATCTTTCTACTCGGCTTTGTTTGTTTTGTTTTGTTTTTTTTTTTTTTTTTTTATCCGATAAAGTTTTATTTATTTCATATGATTTTATAGCATATATGCTTTAAAAAATTGTCTTTTCACTGTTTTTTTCTTTATTTATTTTATCTTATTAATTATTGTAACATTTGAGTTAAATTGTTCACGAAATGGATCCAGCTCTGATCGTCAATCACTCTCTCAATCATTCTGTCTGTTCGCTCAGTAGGAAAATAAATATTATTGCATCATCTGAGCTCTTTAATTATCGCCTTGCAATACAATTTTTTGTTTTTCTTGTTTATACTGAAAAGTCATTGGCATTTCGACAGCATAGCATAAATTCATCTTACCTCTGTCAACTTTCATTCTCATTCTCTGCGTCAGTTTATTTGGCTTCTCTGTTTGGTTTTCTAGTTTTCACATCCAATAGCTTGGCCAAATCTCTAGCTGTGATTTTATGTGCTGTTTTTGGTTTTCGGTATCCGCAAATTTATTTGCCTGCAGTGCAGAGAGAAGTAAAACTTTTCTTCTGTATTTTTTTTCCTTTTCTCTCTCCTGTGGTTAACCATTGGCATTAGCTCAAGGTGTGTATGTGTGTGTGTGTGTGTAGAGTGTGTGCCCAATCTGTGGCAGTTTCAAAGCTCACACCTGACACACAGTTTCCCTTTCTCGTCTCATCTCCTTTCCGCATTTATACAGTGAGAGAAACTGTTTTAGCCTTGCCTTGCGTTTGAATCGTTTGGCGCGTTCGTTCGCCTTTTGCCACACACACACACACTCACAGACACAATCAGCACACACACACACTCGCACACAAACAGCATTTATGCGACGTGCAACAAATTTTAATGCGTTTCTCGCCAAAATGTTAAAAAATTTGTGGCACAAGTTGGAATGCCAACAAAAACAAAAACCCACTGCCATTTGCAATGCGTATGTGTGTGTGTGTGTGTGTGTGTGTGTGCGTGCTTGAATTTTGTCTCGTCTAGAACTAAGCTCAGGCTTTTGCTTATGATGATGCCCTGGCATTGGCAACAGTTGCCCCAAAACTCGTACACAACAAAAGCATCACGTACTTGGCCAAATCGCACATTTTCCATGTGTGAGAGACATATTTATGTATGTGAGTGTGTGTGAGTGTGTGTTTGTGGTCGTTTTGAAAATATGTATGTATTTATTACTCATACGCCCCTTGTTCGTCATATCAGCTGCTGTCAACTGCTGGAGGCAAAGGCACTGACAAAATTTGATTAGAATTGTCAACGGTGTGACACATTAGCAGGCACTTGACGCCATTTTTTGATTTTGTTTTCAACAGTAGTTGCGGCCACAATTGGTGGTCAGTTGGGACATGTTGCTGCCACGTACTTGATTGCAGTTTCGATTCGTTACGCAAGACGCGCCCAGTCAGTTTATGTAATATGAATAAGCTGCTGCCGTTGCCACGCTGCAAAAACAAACAAAGCCGCACAGCAGCCAAGAGACAAATGCATGACACACACGCACACTACATACACTCAGTACACACACACACTCACACACTCTCTACACTCAACTGCAACTCCCCGAGTCGACTGCAATTGCATAACAAACAGTTGGCTGTTGTAACGACAAATATGCGACGCATGCAAATGACTGACTTACGGTCAGAAGGAGACAGCAACTATCTGTAAGAGTGAGACAGCAATTACTACTACCACTCTCTGCACACTGGTCGACAACATCAAATATATGTTAGCACATATAAATAAATTATTAAACTAACAAACAGCAAACAATTTTGGTTGCGACAACAAAATTTCCCTTTGTTTCATGCCGCTCAATACTAAATTATTTATATTTTATGTTAACGAAAACTAAGCTGCGAAATTTTATTTGTTTGTATTTACGCGTTAAGCATTATTTTTTTAATAATACATAAATTATGTTTTGAAATTACAGTGATTCTCAGTTATTTACCTACCTTAATTTATTTAATGCCTTCGCATTTGTTCTTTAAAGAATTTTATCAATTGATTTGAGTTAATTTTCAATTTATAGTGATCATTTAATTAATTTGTAGCGATTTTGAAAGCTCTCACATTTTCAGTGAATTCATATTCTTATATTGCAAAAAATTTTCAAATTTTAAACTAATTGTATTTACCTTATTGACAGAAACCTGAAGCTCAATCAATTAAATATGAAAATTTGCATCTATATATATATTTATTGATTTATTGTAATATTTTTATGGTTAAGTTGTCAAGTTTTTTATTTTTTGCCCCTTCGTTTCTGTGTTATCATCGGTTAATTTAAAAAATGTCCAGTAATTCAATAATTAATTTACCTAATTGAATGATAGCTGAAGACTTTAAAATCATTTTAATATAAATATTTGCAGCTTTAAACATTTTTTATCCTGACGAGAATGAAATTCAAACTAAATATATTTATTTCAGGTTAAGATGTCAATTTATTGTCTCACTTCTGTATCTATTACATGCAATTGTTAAATTGAATAAATTGTATAAATTGTTGTTTAGAGACCACTGTGCACAGTGGCTGCTGCAGGTTACAAGCAGCATCGCCTCGACTCGCCGTCGGCGCCACATTCCGATAAAATGCAAATCCGGGATTACTTTGTCGTTTTGCTACGAAAGCTGCCCGCAAATGGAGCAGCAGGAGCAGCAGGAGCAGAAGGAGCAGAAGGAGCAGAAGGAGCTGCAGAAGTGGGAGTTGCCACCTCCCCTGGTGTTGGTGGTGCAACTCCTCATGCACGGCAGGCAGCGCATTCGTATGCAATTCGTTTTGCCACAATTGATCCTTTTCATGTCGCTAGGATATAAGTACATATGCGAAATTGCATATCTTTGTCGTTGCCTCGTTGCCTCGTTGCTTCGCTGGCTGCCTTGTTGCCAGCCAGGGTTGCTCCTTTGCGCCTTTGGTTCTTTAGTCCTTTAGCTGGCTCCCTTTGGTTCGTGCAACTCGCTGGGGGGATCGCGTGCTGCTGGAATGACGATGACGACAAGGACAGTGGCAATGGCAACAGAGTCGGTTTGTGGGTTTGCTAGCTTCGTTTGCATTGTTTGGCCCAAATATTAAAATGCTTGACTTACAAATTTAATGGCGCAATAATGGTGCGCACGCCGCATATCCGCCGCGACACCCCACGGGGCACGGGGCAACACAACACAACCTCCAACCTCCAACCTGCAACCTGCAACACATGCATACATACATAAGCTGCAACCTTGCAACCTCCCAATGCCCCATCAGGCACGTAAGTAGTATGTGCAGAAGGCGATATGCAAAAACATCAGAGCATCAGAGCATCAGAGAACAGCACTGGGACCAAGAGCTTGAGTTGATTTTAAATTTAATAAAGTGCCACACACTCACACACACACACACATCGACGGTGCAGAGAGACTTTGTCTCCTATGACCTTAACCTCTAACCTCTTTCAAGGCAACATAATTTAACATACTCGTATAATAATATTATATTTTTCATAAAAGCGTTCACGCATTTATAAATCGAATGTCCTGCTGTGTATGTCCTTATCCAGACTTAACCCTCGCCTTGTCCTTATTCCCCATCACATTAATGCTGCCATTGCCCTTGGCCATAAATTTTCCAACTGCTTATGGAGTTGTGTGTGTGTGTGTTGGTGTGTTGGCCTGGCAAAAAGCAAGGCGATTATTGTCATTAGTCTGCCATTATGTGCCGGCCATCAACTTCAGATGCTGTCAATGAGAACGACAACGAGCACGAGAATGGTCTATATGCCTTCGGATCAGCTGAATAGAACTGAGCATCAAGATTGTATAGCCATTGATTGTGTTCTGTTCGAGCCAAATTATTGTTAGATTTTCAGCCATACAATGCGCTAAGAGCATCAGGCAACATTCATCAGGCCGTGTGGTATGTGGCAAGTGGCAAGTGGCAAGTAGCTGAATGCTAACCACAGTTCCCTGTAAGTGAGCTGCATCTAGTAGTGAATTCGGACCATAGTAATTGTAAGTGGACTTAAATTGCGCCAAAACGACACCCTCAACATGCCCCATCAGAGTGTCAAGTCTGGGCCCCTGGGCTGCATTGGTGTTGTCCTGGCAACCGACATCATTGCTGTGGATAAGAGTTGAATTTGTGAGCTGGGCTTTTGAAAAGGACTCGAGTTCTATCGTCAATGGGTTTACAAAGCAATATGATTCATTTATGTTGCAGCTTTAAGATGGTGGTGACGTTTTTAATATGCAAGATATTCCCATAGGTTAGACTCATTACTAACTTTGTATTAATTTTTTATTTTATCGATAGTATTTTCATACTATCGTTTATACAAAATGGCAAGAAATTGAAATTTGATTAACTTACATTTACGCTCTGGGATAATAAATGTAACTGTTGCTTCATTAAAGGGCAATTATATATTTTATTACTTAATTATCGACATTGTTCTGAAACTATTTATCGTAAAGCTGTTTTCTTCACTCGATTGATTTAGTACTAAAATAATCAGAATGGAAGATGTACTCTGAAAATATTCAATAGTGCTGTAAAAATAATATATACCTATCTCATTATGAATATCGTTTATTACTTCAGTTTTAGCAATAGCGAAACTATCGATAGTAAAAAATACTATCTACCATTAATTATTTTTTAATACACTTTAGTAAATACTCTTTTCGACAGCTGTCGAGTAGATTTTGAGTGCTTTCAAGATGTCAATCTACGAAGTTCAAGCAAAAATAGCATTTTTATGCATAACACGTGTATCACGGAAATTTTTATCAGGTAATCAATCTAACATAAACGTTTTATAAGCTTAGGCGTAATAAAAAACGCTAAAAAGTTCATAAAAGGAAACTATTAAATGTGCTGTAAAGCAGAGTTAAGCTGAAGCAGACGAATAAAATGCTTAACACTATTTACGATTACTAACACGTTGTTGAATTTGAAAGATTTCGGTCGTAATTATATCACATATTATGTATATGGGAACTCAATTGAAAACGCATAGATTGTGATTGCAGAAGCGGTGTGTTTATAATGGGCTCAATTATTTATATTTATATTGGCGATTTATGATTAAACAAAACTCCATTGACGAGCATTCATTTTCGTTTTCATTAGCAATTCCATTTCCAACTCTGAAATCGAATTCCATTCACAATCAGCAAGCCTAATGAACGAAATATGATTAATGTGCGGCATTTATGTGGAAGAAACGAAATATATAGTAATATGTACAAAATGTGTAGAGAGTGTGTGTGTGTGTGTTTGTGTGGAGTTAACCGTCACTAAATCCTGGTTAAATGCTATGCTAACTGACATCGCTTAATGTCAGCTGCAAATAATTGCGCTTTAATTCGGCTCATTGACATTTTTACAATCAATTATGCGAATCGAGGCGAGTCTGAAGACGAAGAGAGCGGCGAAGGGGACGACGGGGGGAGTTGACAAACATTTATATGAATTAGCATATGTCAATATTTGTTAAATTGAATTAACGCCAAGTACGAATGTCTGAGTGCGTCTGCGTGTGTGTGTGTGAGTGTATGAATGTATCTGTGAGTCACTGTAGCTACTTTTGGTAGGGGACTCCACCCCATTTGTTATCATTAATTAAACGACAAGGCATTGAAATTTATTACACGCGTAGTTGACTACGGAGTCCGCCCACTTTTTCCTCCCACACACACACACTCACGTACAAGCATGTGAGTGTGAATGTGTATGGGCGTGTGTGTAGACAATGCCTGCCAGAAGTTGTGCCTTGAAACTTTGAGACATAAATTGAGGCAATTGTTAAAACTAAAACCCGCAACGAATGAAAATTTGCGTACTTTGCCTCTTGGCGAGTGCACGAGTTGAGTTGAGAATTGTTGTAGAAAAAGTCGAGAGTGCGTGCTTCTCTTCTCTCTCTCTCTCTCTCTGTCTCTGTCTGTATCTGGATATGTGTGTGTGCTAGTTTTGTGTATGCTGGTGTGCGTACTCATGCGTGATTCCCACAATCAAAAACTTAACTGTCTTACCATAATTGCGTGCACTTGTCTGTGAGTATGTTGGTATATTTAATGAAATTTTATTCGAGCATTCCAACTATGCCTGCCATACTCCTCCATACTCTTTTGATTCCAAGTCCACCACCAACACATGATACACTGATGCAAAGTTTTTATTCCAATAAATAAGATTTCAAGCGAAACATTTTCAATTTCGAATTATATTGTGTAGTTTTTAGTTAAAAGAATATTAAATGAAAGCATTTTGAATAATTCATTATTCGCTATTAGCCAACATTAAAGTAAATTATAAATTTAAATTTAACTACATTAGATTCTAAAATGGAAAAAAAATTAAACCATTTGCTATTATTAAATGTGCTAATAAAATTTTTAATTATTTGTTATAATTCTCATATTAAATTTAAATATATTTCAGAAGATTAAACTGATTATCTTTTTATTTATTCTTTTACTATTTTTGAGAGGTCAGCATTAACTTAAACTAAAGTTTTTAATAGGATTAATATTTAAACTGTATATTTTGCTAACTTTTTTTTTAATATGTAATGCAGCAATTAAAATTTCTTAGAAAGAGTATAGCTAATATTTATTATTTGAAATTAATAGCTATGTTCGTCTGACAGTGTAGAATCCCAGTCAGCCGCTACTTTCATTTTGTGCGGTTACCGCTCCCCTTGCCACTTCACCGCCAACCACCCGCACCGCTTTCAGGAGCAACTTTTGTGTACATGCCACACACATTTCCATACGTTGCCACTGAACTGCCGCTTGCCCCATTCCCCCATTCCCATTCCCCTTTTGCGTTGCCATACTGTCAATGCCACTCCCGCTCCCAATCCCACTCTCACTCCAAGCTGTGGCTTGTGTCGTGTGTCGTCCTCTTGGTCTGGTCTACTTAGGTCTAGGTGTGTGCGGCGTTAGGGTCGAGTTTTGTGTCTAGGTTATGTTTGGGGTTGAGGGTAAGGGGAGAGGGTAAGGGTAAGGGTTACCTTTACCTTTACGGTTATGCGGCGCGTTCTGGCGCAACTTTTGCAGCTCAATTAATAAAGCAAGTCGAGAGGAAGCTGCTAATTGTGTGTGCCATCGCAACTTTCAGAAAAACTTGGCCAGCCCCTCCAAAATCTCGACGGTGTCAACAGGCGACAACTTTACACGATTTCTTCGGAGCAACAAGAAGAGGGTATCAAAGAAAATACAGCGTTGTCTGATTGTGGGCGTAGTTCTCGGCCTGAATCCTGAGTTGTTTACTTATTTTCAGATGGAAGGACGTGAGAGAGGGGAGGGGAACATTTACTTTGTCGATTGTCGGGTCACGTTGAGTCGATTTTCGGTACAGTTTATCGCGTTTACTGTCAAATAATGAAATTGTCTGCTGATTTATTTGTTGACAGCGCAGATGTTGCTTTTATTTTCAATTTTGATGCCACACTGCCACTGTCTGTCGTCCAGAGCCCCATCTTCGGGCCTTCCATTCATCCATCTGGCCGCCAACAATGCGATAACAACAAATCAATTCAACGCAAGCTGCCTCAACTAATAAAAAGCCAACTCAGACTCAGATTCAGACCAGGCCAGGCTATTGAGTTAGTGCGATTGCTGCCATACACACACACACACACACACACACACACACACACAAAACAAAAATAGTAGTAGCCATGTAACTGTATCTATATCTATGTGCATGTATCTTTGTATCTGTATTTGTATCTGTATCTGAATCTATTGCTGTGTCTAGATCTGTATCTGTGTGCAAAATATTGCCATTGAAAACAAATAAAGTTGTTGACGATTTCATAAAATCTTTACCCAGTGTGAAGGAAAGTGAGGACTGTGGGCGTGGTCAGCGCCCCCCCTTTTTTTTGCTGTGAAACAAAAAAGTTGTTCAAGCATTTCATAGTCAGCATTGCCATTTGATTAGATTGCGATTTATGGGATTTTTTGTGAGTTGTTGTTGTAGTTGTTGTTATTCTTTATTGCCAGTTGTCGTTGATGTTGTTGTGGCCCTTTGTTTTTTGGAATATATAAATGCGTATTGCTTTCAATTAATACGCTGCTCTGCACTAATAAACTGGCGCCTCAAACCTCGTCGCTTTGTTCTCAGTCATTTCAATAATGTCAGGGGTTAATCAATTTTAATGCCCAGCTGCAATTATGCCTCCTGCTCCTCAAAATTTCTCTCCCAATCAAGTGTTGGGTATACAAGGCTAAGTGAAAAACAAGCAATGACAGAAGGACTTGAGTTTCTCCTATACATAAATTAATTTACTAATATATTCATCATTTAGTATGATTATTTATTCAATTTATTGACAATATATTAAACAGTTTTCCATTAGTCAGCGGAAGAGCATCAACGGTTCGTTCATAAATTGCTGCAAATGAATTTTTAATATTTGTCCTTAAAATATTTGTTTTAATTTACAGCGGCATCGAAAGAGATAATAACTGAAAATGAATACAGTATATACAGCATATATATATTTTAAATACACCTGCATATTATGCATATTCAGACTCACATACATACACACACACACGAACACATACACTTGCAGTAGTGAAGTTTCGCATAAATGTTATTAAAACCTGAAGATTTCTTCACGTAGATAATTTCGCACACAAATTTGCATTTAAATGCGTATTAAATCGCACAGAAAATGCAATAAGAGGCGCACAAAAAGAGGGAGAGAGAGAGAGGGAGAGCGGGAGAAACAGTAAGAGAGAGAAGTGGAGTGTGTGTGAGAGAGAGGGAGATACCAATAAGGTGGAAGGTGTGCGAACAAACAGAGATCTGGCATACATGCATATTTATATCTTTATACATATATATATATATATATATATAGAATTGTATTGGTATATATACGAGTATGTGTGTGTGTCCTGTAAATATATACATGCACGTGTCTGTGTGTGTATGTGTGTGTGGCTGGGGCAAAAGATTAAACGCATGCTTTGCTCTGCATAATTGTTGCATAATGAAGTGAAGGATATGAAGGATATGCTGCCATGCACACACGCCTCACTGGATATTTATATGGCTATATGTATGTTGAGTCTGACCATGGTCCAGTATCCTCATCAGAGGATCAGGGTCCTGCTGATGCTGTTGCTGTTCAAGAGGCTGTAAGCAAAAATCTCCAGCGACGTTAATTAAATTGCATTGCATTTGCAATTTTGGTTGCATTTTAATTGAATCGGATTTAAGAATAATGCCCAAAGTCAGCAATAACTTCCGGAGCTGTTTGTTGTTGTCTCATGTGGCAGACACACTGCTACTGTATGTGTGTTTGTGTGTGTGTGAGTGTGTTTGTGTGTGTCTTTTGGGAGTTGGCAACCTAACCTTACGCATAATGCAGTCGAAGCTGTGCTGAGCCGAGTCCGGACGAGCATTAAGTTCATGAGGAAAGTTCTCCTCGATTCGAATCAGTTCTAAGGAGACAATGCCCGCTGCTGCTGCTGCTTCAGCTTTATATCTTGGCCCTGGCAAAAGTTACGTCCAGCAAAGTTTTTGGCTTGCTTCATCATTGCGCCAGCGAGAGAGTTTACCGCTGGGATCTTTGAGGCTAGCTCGAGCTCTGAAACCAATAATAATTTCCGCATTCTTCCTGTTATTTTCTCACCCCACCCCGAACAGCAGCAAATGCAACGGGGGAATTGAGCCAAAGATTTAGTTAGCCAGCAGGCAGCAGCAACATCAGGCCATGGTTAGAATCGCAGTGAGACAAACAAATTGAATTGGCCACGCTCCTTTGACTTGGTCGAGTTTCTTGGCTTGTTTGACTATTGGCTTTGGCTCAACACACTTGGCTAATGTGGTTATGTAAGCAGCCGCAGGCCGAGTTGATTGCAAATGTAAATAGTATTGACAGAGCGATAGAGGGATGGATGGATGGATACATAATGGTACTTACAAACCAGAGAGTAAGAGCATTTAAGGATTCGTTTTGATGCGCATTAAATGTATTCCAACAATTTTATTTGTTTAACATTCATGCTGTTTTTAATTTTATTATCGGCAATACAAATAGTTGGCATGCTCACAGAGAAAGAGAGAGAGAGAGACAGAGAGAGAGAGAGAGAGAGAGAATGAGTGTCGAGCTTAAATCGCAGTCAATTGACTGCCTTGCGGGCTATGCAAAATTTGCATTTTCAGCTGGTAAACAAATCGAAAAGCAATTAAATTATTTAAATAAAAACAACAACTGCCGGCCCAGTCATTCGCACAATCAGCGCGAGGCTCAACATAATGAGAATTCTGAAATAATAATTACGCATACGACGCGTGTGCCGCCACGGTCCAAATGGTCAACAACTAGAGATGGACTTCTTCTGGTCCGTGATAATGCCCATTAAATGTGGCAAATTTCGTGCCATAATGACAGTATAGTGGAAGCTCGCTAATTACCACAAATTACTGGAATAATTGTACAACAATTAGTGGAACTTTGAGAGCTTTTTCATACGAACCAAATGAAAAAATAAAACAATTTTTAATTTGAAATATTTGGTAACAATTATCATCATTTCAACATTTTTCATGAAAATTGTATTACATTGTTTTTCAATTGCAACATGCTCTCAATTCTTAAACAAATCTCAATGCTTTTAAAGTTTAATGAAATTTTCTGCTTACATTTGAATTCCTTTGGTATTTTCATAGAGTTCAATGTTTGGTAATCGATCTAATCAATAATGAAGGAAAAATAAAAGCATTTACATACAAAAATATTTTGCCAGAGAAAAATATATATATATATATAAGTTTACGTTTTTAGTCTTCATTTTCTTGTGGGACTTTGTGCATTTATTTCTTCGGGGAATTGAAGTCTGTGAATGCCCTTTGATTGTCTGCCTTTGATTAGTTGATCACTTGGACAATTTCAAGGCGGGCAATTTATGTAATATATATTTAAAATATTTAAATAAATAAATAAGAAAATGAATATTTCTTAATGTGTCCAAAGGTTGAAATATGTAGTTCATATGTGACACAAAGTAACAGACAAGGGATGAGAGTGTGAGAAAGTGTGAGAAAGGGGGAGAAAGTAGGGAAAAAATGTCAGCTGAGCAGTTATATATTATACATGCTAATGTGTTTGCAATTCCTGCGGCGCCTTGAGCTCTGCTGTCAATATTACTCATACGCCCTGTTGGCCAATCAATGTCGTTGCCGTCAAGTCAGTAAGCATCGCACGCATACACACACACACACGTGCGGATTGAGACATACATAATCCTTATCAATTGTATTACTTCCGGTCAATACTAAACACTGACATATCCTATTAATTTCATAAGCAATTGAGTGCAAAACTGTAAAGCGCAGAGTCGAAAGAGGAGAAAGCTCAGCTCCGCATAGTTGAGTTCTGTTCTGAACTGTTCTGTTCTGTTGTTGCCAAGGCTGCCAGGCTGGCCGAGTACGTGACTCTTTTTGTGATACGATTGGGCGCACTCACAGGACATTGGCTGGCAATCCTGGTGCCCAAGGACACGGCTGCCGTTTTGAAAAGGAAAGCTAAATACTCAATGAAAATACTTTGCCGAGAAAGTAAGAGAGAGAGAAATAGAGAGAGAGAGAGCGAAACCAATCCAGCAAAATCGAATATGGCACATTGTTCACGTGCCGGCAGATCCCTTCTAAGCCCCCTCACCCCTCCCCACTTCCCCTTTTCCCGACACCTTCCCTCTTCATTGGACTGCTTCTGATTGTACATTTCGCGAGATTACTGCAAACTCTCATTATTACAAACGGAAGCCCGGAAATGAAGTGGCTCACAGGATGGCAAGGATTTTGTTGCTTTGCTTTCTCTCTCTCTCTCTCTCTCTCCCTCTGTATGTTACCATCTTATTCTATGTCTCTGTCTTTCATATCAATAACTAAGCAAATTGTTTGGCCAACGCGCGTTCAGACACACATACTTTAAATTCCAGAGCTCGCTTTTTCGCACTGCTCCTAATGTTGTTTTAGGAGAACTGAACTTTTTTAATCTGTGTCCTGGCGTCGTCGTCCTTCCCGATGCTGCTGCTGCCGCTGACAGAACCAATTAAGCGCAACCAAATACACCCAGAAACAAGGTTGAAATTCCAACAATTTCGTTGCGCATCGCTTGGCCAAGCATTTCATTTTGCTACCAAACTGACATTCGGCCAAAAAGAGGCAGGGTTACCAGTTTTTCGGGGTTGCCCCAAAAGTCCGCAATCAGCAATGCCCAAAAACTCATCGCGATGTGTGTGCGTGTGTGCGTGTCTGTGTGTATACCAGCCATGGCCAAGCCAGTTCTGGCCATGTTGTAAAACGTCAAAAGCGTTAAACGTAATTGAGCTGCGCGCTCAAATACAAATAAATAAATACCGTTGTCGTCATCTCGTCTGCTCGGGGTTGAGTTGAGTTTTGTTGCTGCCACATTGTCTGTTGTGCTGAAAGTTAAAATGTTATTTGGAATGTTGCAACGCCAGCAACAACTACAATATAACAACAATTGCAACAACAGCCACAATAACAGGAGCAGCAACATCAACAGCAGCTGGTCAAAAATTGGTATTTAATTTTCAACTCAACTTGCAGTCCGTGGGGAATCGAATCAACCAACTCAACTCAACTCAACGCAATACGCAACGGTATATTTGGACACTGCTGTTGCTGCTTTTGCTGCTGGCTAGCAATTTGCCACATTCCACAAAAGCTGGCAAAATATTTTTGAGCGTTGGCCAAGGCCAACAATAAATGAAAAGTGCGTGAATGGTGGGTGGGGCAACATTTATGCACCTCTTGCCACATCGCTGATCCTGCCACAAACACAAACACACAAATACATGTATTTGGCAGCATCAGCATCATTTAATTTCAGCGTTTTTTCCTCTCTTTTTTTGGACATGTGGCACAAAAGGTAGACAAATTGTCTGGTGGCATGTGGCAACAGGAATGTGGCACGTGGCAATTGTAGTATTTATCCCCTATGCTAATCATTTATGCAAATAACTCATACATTTACGATTAGACAGCAGTTAATCAAGTCACTAACCGGGCTAGCAGCATCTTCTTCATTTCGATGGCAATGCAATTGTGTTGCTCTCTCTTTCTCTCCCTGTCTGTTTCACTATGTCTCTCTCTCTCTCTCTTTGTTGGTAAATTTTGTGGCTTGCAATAACAATAAAGCACGCAACAACTACAACAACAACAACAGCTATGTATTTTCTTACGTTTGCCTGGTGGGCGTATTTAAGTGGAAAATAATGCATAAATTACCCCCCAAGATACTTGAGTTTCTGAAAGTCTCTTCGAGTTTAGCATAACTTATCGCATATCCTATTTAGATGACAATACACACACACACACATGCAGTCGCTTATTTAATTAAATATAAATCGCTGAGCTGCTTCACATAAATTTAAACAAAAGCAGACAACAGGAAAAGGCCCAAAAATAAAAAGTCGAATAATGTGTACTCTAATGTACCAACAAGGCGATATCTTTTAAAACATAATAAAACTATTAAAAAAATTACATATTTGAACTTTCATTATTTTATTTTAATTTCAATCGAAATAAATGAAACAATACAAATGTTGGTTAGTTGTTTCTGTTTAAATTGCAAAAGGAAACAATCTTATGAAAATAGCTTACAATTTCAATAAAATACATTTAAAATTATTCAGAGTCACAATTCTCGCATAATGCTTGTCAAAAGCAGCATACCCGATCTGAAAAGACGAGAACAAAAGAAACTGCGTTGTCCTCTAAGCAATTCGAATTCATTGCGCTGCAAATAAATAAAAGAGGCTCCTCATGCCACACACTCCCAACACATATTCAGCCTACATAAATACTACACATGAACTACACACAAAGGATACACCTATACATATATAATTTCGGCTCACACACATGCAGTAATTAATCATTGAGTTAAGGCAACTGCAAATCAGATTGTTTACTTGCATTACGATTACGTGGCGTATGCGCAATGTCTAATAAATTATCCATTCAGTTGAGGCTGCTGTGAATGCTGCTCATTCATTCGTTAATTCAAAATTAAAGTGCAACTGCACCTGTTAACCAAAATCATTTGTGCTAAGCCTTTAAGCCATAATTTCTAAGGGATATCTTTTCTTTTGTTTTTGTAAGGGCGTATCTGTGTGCGAGTGTTGTGTGTGTGTATTTGTATATTCATTATTTATGCTGCATAATCAATCAATATGCTGCTTGATTTTATTATTTCTTTATTTTCATTTGTTCACCATGATTGCTGACGTCTCGTTCTCATTTTGGCTTCAGTCTTGAATGTTGCCTCCAGTCGACTTTATTCCTCTCACTCTGTCTCTCTCTCTCTCTCTCTTGTACTCTATCTCTGTCTGGTACATGCTTGGCCTTCGCTGCTCGCGCTGTAATTCGCGTTAGTCGCTCCAGCAATTTATATCAATACAGATCCAATCGCGTGTCCTTCATTCAGGCGCACTCTCTAAGTGTACGTGTGAGTGTGGGAGGGTGTATCTCATCTGTGTGTATGTGTGTGTGTGCTGATTTGATGTTTTTTTCTTTTTCTTTTTATTTTTTCTCTTTTTGTCTTTGATTGAGCTTGTTATGTGCCAAGCCCCCCGCCACAAATTTGACATTCCCCCATTGTATTTGTCTATCTAACTGCAGCGCTGCCAACGTCGCTGTCGCTGTCGCCATTCGTCATGGTCGTCGCCTCCCCCAACCCCAACCCCCTCAAATACCATCTTCGTTGAAGTCGTTCAAATGTTGCCCTTTATAGATACGGTTTGTCGCGATGTTTAAATGGATTTCTGTTTTAACTTGACGCATTTGACTAACTGATAACTGATAAAACGCGATATTTAATGTTATTGACAACGCTTTAAACCCTCTGCAAATCTGGCCGCAACTCTCAACTGTCGTCTGTCAATATTTGTTATTGATTTTGTCAAAATAACATTCCCAGTGCGTCGATAAATTTGAAATAACGCATTTACCTTACGGCAATGGACAAGGCGACGGCATTGAAAGTTGGCTAGAAGCATTTCTTGCACTCCTTGTTGATAAATCTCGTCAAATGAAAAATGGCGGCCGGGTCCAACGCCTATGGGCGTGGCATGTCGCACGTCAACAATGGTAAGTGCACATTAGCGAAATAATTACAACAGTTATTCTAATGGCAGCTGGCAAGCAGAAAAGTTGGGCAGGAAAAATGGCAGGAGAAAAATGACAAGCGAAAATCATGTGAGTGTGTGTGAAAAGACGTATGTTATGTCAACTACTTGTGCAGGGTTGTCAACTCTTTTTAAAGGAAATTCAGCTGCAGAGTGAAGCTATTTTCTTTTATATTTTATTTTGAAAACAAGTTAAGTAGTTCCGTTTCAAAATGAGTAGTACTTAGAGACAACTTAAGCATATGTAGATATATCTTTAAGATAAATATTTTGAAAGTAAATGACACATACTATATAAGTAATATCAGCTGTCATTATAAATGAATTTTAAGCAGGGATTAAGATCCTTACCGAAACTGTAACCTTTAACAGGTAAAAACCGATTGAAATTTAAAACCAACTGAAACCGTAACCGAAAAAAAATTTCTTTTGACCTTTAAACCGAAATAACCTTTTAGTGACCATTTAATTTGTGATATTCATGATCGAATTTTCCTATTATTAAATAAGCGCAAATAGAATAAGTTTGTTAAATGAAATATTAAAATTGTTAAAATATAACTAAACGACATCAAACTGAGGAATATGTGAAATAAATGTGTGATTGAAACATTAAGAAAGTAATGCCTTTCTATTTATTAATATGTGTATTTATATTTTTGCAATAAAAGTTTTTTTGTGAACCGAAACCAAAACGGTATTTCAAAACCGAAACATATAAAATCCGGTTCACCGTTACGAAACCTTTATTCAAAGATTTTGTGTAACCGATAGCCCAAAACCGAAATGCGAATATAACCAAAACTGTAACTGAAACCGATATTCGTTTCGGTTTTAAGCCCCGATTTTAAGTAAACTAGCTTATCGAGCCCTATCCCTAATTTTAGACAAATCTAAGTTATCAGAATGATTTCCGCGTAAATTCTAACTTCAAAGTTCTTACTTCAAAGCATGTACAACTTGTCAAAGTTGAGCTGCCATCTGATTTTAAATTAATATGTTCAGTTGAACCACTTATCAAATCAGATTCCTTTACATTTGTCCCTGACAGACAGTCAGACAGACAGACAACTTGCTGGCGCAATTGTTGTCTTAATTAATGTACCAAGATTCTGGTCTTTAATTAGAGATGAGTTAAGAAGTCTGTGCTGCTTCTCTTAAGTGCTTCCTTGCTGCATCTCTGTGCTGAAAAGGCATTAAGGAAGGTTGCTCGAACAGCAGCAGCAGCAGCAGGACATGTGGTAGATACCTGGTAAGTACATTTCGATGGGTGTGTATGTGTGTGTGCGTGTGTGTGAGTGAGTGTGCTGAGTGTAGTGATGTGATGCGTTGTGATGGGACGTTGTCGTGGTAACTTTTAATCGGCTCTGCGTCGCGCATTTGCTCATCACAGTCACGGGCACAACACAGTTCAGTTCAGTTCAGCTCGAAGCGGCAACTGGCAGCATTTTCCACGAAATCCTCGCAAAATGTCGTTTTGCGTTCTCGTTTCAATCTCTTGCTCGTTCTCCGTTCTCCGTTCCCGTTTCGTTCCCGTTCCCGTACCCGTTTTCGTTATCAGTTTCGTTGTGCTTGTCATCAGACAACGTCAAACTGAAAATTTACATTTGCATACGCTCATCAGTCAGGAGTCGAGCACAGATCTCTTCTCTTCAGCCTGCACTTTTCTTTCCTTTTCACATTTTATTCCTGTCTCCCTCTCTCTGTCTCTTTCTCCTTCTCATTCTCTGCTCACTTACCGTCGCATTGCACATTCGTCTTGTAAACATGAAGTTAAGCGCCATTAATTTACCTACCCATTGCCTGCCACATCCTTCGACACACTTCAGCCAACTTCCTGCTCCCCTTCCCCCTTCCCACCTCCTTTTTTGACACCCTTCCTCACTTCTGCTCACTTTCAGTACGTTTGCATTGCGTTAAAATCACTTTGGTCGTTGTATTAGAGAGACTTTCTCGCACGTAAAGCAGCCGCCGCTTCTTATGTTTACCCAACACGTTCGCTGCAAATTTTTTAGCCCCCCTTTCCCCCTTCCCGCTCACCCTTTATCCAGTTTTCTCTCTCCACCATATTCAAAAAACTTTTGCTCCTTTTGATTTCTGCCTTTTTACGCAGCTTGCGAAAAAGTGCTTAAGTGAATTTCAACATGTGCAGCTTACGCACCACATTTTCTGTATCTTGAACTCCCAATGAAGGGGCCATGGCCACGCCCACTTGTCCACCCGCCCACCATTATATTCTGCCGCCGTTGACGGGGCGTGATTTACGCAATGCTGAGCAACTTTTAATTTAATTCGCTTTGATGCGATTATTTCTCGCTTGACGCTATAATTGCAATACGCTGCGTATGCGTAATATTCTAGAAAAAATCTTAATATATATCGATGCTTATTAGCAAACGCTTCCCTTAAGGGGCACGTGATGAAGACGTCGGGGCACAGCTGCAGATTTTGTTGTTAGCACAACTAAAGGACACACCTGTGGGTGTGTGTGTGAGGGTGAGTGTGTGAGTGTGTGTGTGTTGTTGTCGTCTCAAGAGGCTGCCCAATGTTGATCCCTATTAGTAGCACAAACAAGTTGCTCGGCTAGCCGGCTCAATCCTTGGCGCAATCCAAGGATATGTGCAGATGTTATCTGACTAGCCTGTAAGTCCATGGGGTTCACACACTCACACTCACACACTCACACACTCACACACACAGTGGGGGGCCGAGGTATGCAACCAGTGCGAGTGTCCTGCTCCATTGTCCATTCGGCTTAACCGCAAATCCTTTTTAACATATAAAAAGTAACGTTTTGCGGCCGTCGTCCTGCATGTCCTTACTACGATTGTATCTCCCTTTCTCTCTGTCTGCCAGCTTAAACAGGAATGTATGTGTGTGTGTGTGTGTGTGTATTCCCATTGTTGTTGTCAACACCATTTTATAGTCGCCATTGCGTAGGATGTCCTGCATGGACTTGGCTTGTGTCCTGTGCGTTGCGTTCAATTGAATTTGCGATATGTGAATATTTAAGCACTGTGCAGGGACCCTGACTACCGTCTACTTGCCTCCTCCTCCTCCTTGCTGATGTCCCAGCTGCTTGTACCATAGTTTGTTGTATCCACATAACTATCATTGCTTTTGTCAGACAGAAACAGAAACAGACACAGAAACAGAGACAGCGGCAACGTGTGCGATTGAATTTTTATTGCATGATAAAAGCAAACACCAGAAGTCGACCAGGTGAGTTTTAAGCAGAGACAGGAGACAGCCCAAAGTGAAGACAGAGTGGGGGAGTGTGGAGACTTGTCCTGCAACAAACATTGTAAACATTGTAAAATATTTGCCTGCAAGATTTCCAGCTAACCACTGGCAAAAGTTTTATTGAATCCCTTCTCCCCTTTACATTTTACATATTTTCCAATGCTGGACAGCATTTTGTCCAAATGACACACGTAACAAGACTTGAAGAGACAGAGAAGACAGGTTAGACAGAGAGAGAGACCTAGAGAGAGAGAGAGAGAGAGAGACAACACAGTTACGATTGCGACATACACAAGACAATGTCTAAAAGACGAGAAGAGATTTACAATGCAGCAGACAGGAAGCTGACTCGCCTGCCAGATGTGAATGGAGTCGGAGATGGAGATGGAGAGAATGCGAGAATTTAAGCATTTTTAATCTGCTTTTAAGTGTATTCGTGTAAATACATACGAGTACATAACATATATCAAGCGCTGACTGCGCGATTTAATGTGAAGAATTCAAGATATCAGAGGCAAGGAGTTGGATTAAAATACTTTTGTGAAATAAAAGTTGTATTAAAAGGTTATTTGATATGAATTAAATTTCACGATTATAAAAAAAACAAAACCCAATTTAAACTTCTCATATCTAGATCTAGTTTCAAATTTTTAGCTTTCTATTCCATCTATTAATTATGTATGTTAACATTCTCTTCGTTAATCACAGATTATTTAAGATATTTAATTATTAGTCTAGTATCACGATAAAACTAACTTATTTACCCTTCTCGTATTTAGTTCTATTTCTAGATTTTATAGGTTCTCTAATTCCATTTATAAATTTGTATATTGTTCTAATGTCTTCATATTATTTTTTTATCTAAAAAACACAGACATATTTATCGCCTTCAATATACGGAGTATCAGCTCGTCGACTACTCAGACAGACAGTCAGATCATTTGGTGCTTGCCATTTATTGTAGTGCTCGTTTCCCTTTTAGATAACCGAGAAATCGGTGAGGAGTCGACAGTGTAGCCAAGTCAATTTTGGCGAAAACTTTTTAGAAAATTGAACAGAATTTACAGCGTAACGCTTAAAATTGAGGAATGAAATAAAATGGGGGTGGGAAAGAGGGGGGTGTAAGGGCAGGGGAAGAGCTTAAAGGCAGACAACCCGCATGACCAAAAAGGACATTTGCCCAGATGCTTTACGCTGCGCCTGTTTATGTTTACGTTTATGTTTATGCGTGTATTGATGTGCGTGTGTGTGTGTGTGGGAGTGTGTGTATTTGAGGTTTTACTGTCTGTGATTTGATGTTTACAATAGCAAAGGATGCGGCAGCAGAAGGACATCGACATCGCTTTTAGAGTGCAGCTTTGAGAGGCGCTGAGAATGGGAATGAGAATGAGGAACGAACCGAACGAAGGCAACGAGGCGGCAGCAAGTGATTTCAATAAATTTGATGGTTTTCCATTTGCAACCCAAACTCAATCGTCTATTCGCAGTAAAGAATTTCGAATTACGCTGAGAGGAAAAAATACGCACAACGCGAACAGATTTGCGGGCTTCTCAGATGCTGAGAGGGAGATGGAGAGGGAGAGGGAGAGAAAGAGCTGGAGAGAAAGTGAGAGATGCTGGAAGAGCTGAATCCTCTGCCTTACTCAAATGACTAATACAAGCAAAGTTATTGACATGGCAGCGGGTTTTTAGCTTTACCCTCAACGAGGGTAACATAGCGTTCTTGTAGTTCCTCCTTAACACACACACACGCACACACACACGCACCGCAAAAGAAGAAGAAGTATGTCCCAATTCGGTCTGCGTATAACTTCAAAATGACTGCTTTATGTAAATCCCACGGATAACGTTTTGCAAATTGAATTTTTAGCATTCTATTTTATTTATTTTTCACTTGGTTTTTTTTTTTGCTGTCGCTGTCACCAGCACCACAGCAGTGTTAACCCAACCCCCCAAAATACCCACTAATATATCCCAGACAAAGTCCTTGGCCCAGTCGTATCTCGGACGGCGGCATCCGCAGTCGAATTTACTTCTATCACTTTGCCGCGTTCGCTCGCCATTTAACAGCCAAACTCATAGATACTTTGCCTCCGTCTTTTTTTTTACTGTAGTTGCATGACAGTTAAGCCGGCAACCGGATAGACGTCGATGTTGACGCCAGCAGCGACGTTCACATCTACGTCAGCGTCGACAGTGAACCGAAAGCCAAACTGTCAGACATTGATATTAACATTTAGGCACAGATACGAGTGCGAGTCATGTCAGAGACTCCCATCCACTTCCTTCCCCGCTCTCTCTCTCTCTATCTGTCTCTCTCTCTTTCCACTCTTCGCCTTCCACGCCTCGATAAATGACTGAATCACGACAAACGCCAAAAAGTAGGCTATGTTTGCGTACGAGTTGAGAAAAGGTTGCTTTCCAACGAGTAGAGCAAAGATGTCGGCTACTAATTTAATTCTGTCAGAAAAGAACTTTGATATTCACATCGAAAGTACATTGATATGTTGATTATATTAGTTAAGGCTAATCGTTCCAAGCATTGCTCAAGCATAACACAATCTAAGATATTTATAGAAGGTATCATGAAGGGAGCTTTGTATATTTGTTAATTTTGTTTTTTAATTCCAAATATTTTAAGTGAATCTTCTTTATCAAACAATGAATAATTCAAGCGACAGGTTATTATAGTTTAATTAATATGATTGTTAAAATACTTACCTTAATTTAAATGAAATAAAGTTATTTTATTGTAAAAAATTTATGATTTAAAGAAGTTTCTTCTCAAAATCTTGTACTTGTTTTTGTTTTTTTTTTTTTTTATTAATGTTTGTTTTTTATGACAAACTACATTAACCACTCGCAACCCACATTCGTATTTACTTATGTATTTTCCACATCTTTCATTCATTAAGTAGCTTATAATTTTCCTTTGAAGTACAATTAATAAATGGATTTGGAGGTGTTTTTATTCAATTACATTGATTGACGCCGTCGGGTCTCAATCTTTGCTGTTCATTGAAATAAGCAGTAATTTTAATATAAAAACATCTCATTTTTTTTTTTCATATTTTATGTTAGTTCTCATTTAAAATTCTTCTGCTCTTGAGCAGCGAGAAATGAAATGTGGAAATGTTGCATTGGCATAAATGGTATTTTTATTTCTTCTTACTGTATTATCATCTCAATCAATGTCATAATTAATAATCCCTACTCGTAGTATGAAAATAATAATTTATTTCATTAAAAGCGACTGAAGATTAATTATATCTGTCTCATATATTTATTTTAAGATTTACACGTATTCAACATTTCATTTTTTAAGTCTTTTTGATATTTAGCTTTAGCAATAGAAGGTCAAATTGAATAGTCTAAAGAAATTAACTTCAAGATAATTTCAACTTTGTCAATACCCCAGGAAAATTCATTCTTTAACGGACTTAAAAACGATTCACTTTCTACCTATCAATTAACTATGTTTCATGTTGTTGTTTTTGTTTTTCTTGTGGCTATCATTATCATTGTTGTTATTGCGGGTCATTTGATTTCGTTGTTCGTTGTTCGTTGTTCATTGTTATTGTTGTTGCTGTTGCTTTTTTTATTGCTGTCTTGTCATTTGGCATTCGACTAATGAGTTTTGTGATTTCTCATTTATTCATTGAATTTTTTAATTAGTCTCGCATTGCTTTTTATGTATAGCAAATTGTTTTTGTAGTTGTTGCTGCAGTTGTTGTCGTTGTTGTTGCTACCGATGTTGTTACCGAGTTGTTGTTGCCGTTGGTGCTGACGGGATAAATGTCGTAATTGAAAAATAAATGAGGCAATCAACTTTTTGACCTGTCATGTAGCGAATATTTTAGCTATTGACCTCGCACTGGGCTATAAAGGTGATTTCTCCCCACTGTCCATTACCAGACCGTCCCTTCCTCTCCTCTCTCCTCTCCCCTCTACGCTACCCTCTAGTGGCCAACACATCAAAATTACAATGTTGTGGCAGACGCCGACGCCGACGCTGACGTTGGCATCGACGTCAACGCCTCCACCCTGAAAAAGGTAATTATGGTCCTGGTCGAAGTGGATGACTGGTTGTCCGGAACGAGAACTGGGATAGGGACTGGGACTGGGACTGAGTTCTCGGGTCTCTTCTCTTTTGGTTCAATGGCTTCATTTTGCATGTTGGCTGCGCTGAGCTTTTTTGATTGTAATTGTTGTCGATTGTCATTACAGTTGCCGCCTGTTCGCCGCTTTGCCGCCCCAATTGTTGCGGTGGATTTTAACTCATCTCCCCAATTTCTGGCACAGTGTGCATCAACATTCGCCATTGTTGCGCCAATTTTGTTGCGGCCTTGTTGCGCGGTTTGTTTGTTGGCTGCAACGCATTCCCGTGGCTGTCAACACTATTGTTGTACCTTATCCCGTGACCCCTGAACCCTTGACACCGACCTCAATCGCAGTTTCAGCCCCTTCTCCGGCTCTGGGTTCAGAAACAGCCGCAAACTGTGTCCAGCATCAAAAATTTGCTGCCAGATTTTGTGAAATTAACGTGAATTGAGTTGTAATGGTTTGGTTGAGGCTCAGATTCATTCATTAAATGTCCAATAGATAATAGCCTAATTTCAGTTGGACCAAGTGCAAAGCGTGAATTGTTTGACATCTCTATGCGAATGCGTATACATAATATTGGTTAACACTTGTTCTTTATCTTAAGTCACAAATAAATAATTAATAAATAAAATAAATATATTTATTTTGGTTTCTTATCAACTATAAAAATTATGAGCAATTTAAAATTAAATTTTATTCTCTTTCTAAATTGTTTTTTTTTTTGACTACAGACAAATTTTCCATTGGAAAATGATAATAATTTAAGGGAGCTTTAAAATAACTTAAGCTTTATCTTAACAGTTAGCCCTTTATGGTTCGTCAAAGGCTTCACTTTGCTTTAAAATTTTTATTGAGATATATTTAATAGATTCTAAACGTGGTTCAAATTCGCACACCTCTTCTTTCTCTTCCTCTCTCTCTTTAAATATTCGTCGCATTCTATTGAAAATCCCGTCTATCAGCAGTAAAGTTCTCACTTGTCTTTCAGGCGGGTGAAAAGATTTTCAAAATTTTGAGCACGTTTGCGACGTTCAAAAGAGATTAAAAGCGTATAATTGTCGCCTTAGCAGTGGAAAGACAAGGATGATGATGACGACGTGGACCAAAGAGGGGAGCGGAGACATTGTGAAGTTGTGCGAAGTTTTTTTGTGGGCGGAACGAGGTGGAGAGGTAGGAAGCGGGAAGGGGCGTTGTTTTTGGCCATGGCCGACTGTACTGGCTGTCGGGCATGATTTAGGCAAAGAGCTTCACAAGTTGGTTGCCTTAGAAAAAGATTAAAAGTGAGGTAGAGAGAGAGAGAGGGAGAGAAAGAAAGAGAAAATGAAAGCGAGAGAGAGAGGCCTTCACTTTGGCCTCGCAGCGAACAAATTTAATTTCCGTGACAGAAATAAGTTTTGCGCTCAAATGCACAACAGCTCCAGAGTGTTCTCAGTCCACTTTCCACTTTTCCTTTGGCTTTTCCAGGCGTGCGTGCCCACTTTTCTTTCTTTTTTGTGTGTGCCACACTTCCGTTTAGTCCGTGTGTGAAGGAGGCATTGAACAAGTTGCAGCTTGACTTTTATTAAAACCTCATTAAGCCCAAAGCCAGCGACAAAACTTTTCCAGCGTTTATCATAAAGATTTGCTACAACATTGAATCTCTGCGAATCAGCTGCGATGCGATGCGATAAGATGAGATGACGATGACGAAGACGAAGACGATGATTCTGACGATGACGATGCGTCAATCTGTGGCACGCAAGATACTTAAATAAATCTAGGACTAGGCCACAGCCAAGTGACATCATCATTATGCCGTTTCAAAAGCTAAAGTCTCACCTCTGACGTGATGCTGCCCAAAAAGTAGCTGGCAATTTTTCAAAAACGCTTTCATTCCCAGCTGCCCAGAACGAACAAGAAAACGAAGAAAAATTGTGCGGTCCAAGCAGAAAAAAAGAAAAAATAAGAGAGAGAGAGAGAGAGAGAGAGAAATATATATGTACGTATGTATGTATATTATGGCCCCACTGGACGGAAGACTGAAACAGCTTCTTTGCTGGGGTTGGCTGCCTTGACTGGTTTTGGCCTTGTTAGTTACCTTTTTGCTTGAGTCTTTGCTAAATCAAAATGGCAGCGCGGCGTGCCTGGCGCTGCTGCTCAAGTGATTTACTTGCGAGCGACTCCTTTGGACGCCTCGCCTTACTTGGCATTCAGGACCACGAGCAGGAGCCAAGATCCAGCACCTGCCCCAACCCCAACCCCAAACGTCCCTCCCCCTTTTGGCACTTTAACTTCTGCTCCACTTTCGAGGGCGCTTTTTTCTGCCTTAAATTGCTGCGTTGCCATTGCCTCTCGTTTGAAGCGTCGCTCGTGCGCAAAAATTTGCACCACAGCTCCGTGTCACATGTGGGTGTCTGTCCCTTGGCCAGCTCCTAATACCCTCTTGACCAAGTGCCGTGCGACCACAAATTAACTCGAGAGCTCCAAAAAAAAGAACACGTCATAATAATGTCTTGGTCAGCAGAAACGATTGTAGTCGAGCAACATTTCATTTTTTTTTTTCTTCTTTCGAATTTGAATTCCATTTAAAGTTCCCGAAAAAGAAAACATCAATCTTTGGCTCGTCGGAGACGGAGAGGAAGTGTCAGGCAGTTTGGAGAACAAGATTGTGACTCATTAAATTACATTGCAAATGTCATTGTAAAGTATGTCAAATGAGGGGAACGGAGACAGGAGACAGGACTCTCAGGATATTCCGAGACAGTCAAGTCAGAAGCCTCTGCGTACAATATAAGCAACATTCATTTATTTATATATTACTTTGACTGCCATCACAACTCCTCCCCCCGCAGCTCCCCTCATCATGCTACCTTTCAGACTCCCAGCAATTTAAAATGATAATTTACACAAATGCGTTTAAATAAATAAAACGCAGCACAGAGCAAGACAAACGCAGGAAAAGGGGCGGCAGGGTGAAGAGAGGGCGTGTCAGGTTCTGTTTTGGGGTTGGGGGCTTCTCTGACGCAAACACACACACACGAACCAGGCCAAAAAGTTGTTGCCTCTTGCCTCTGTTGGTTAGGTGTTGGCTACAATTGTCCTTAAATCACGCGTAATGAAGTTGTCGCTGTTTTGTTGTTGTTCTTTATGTTGTTGTTGTTACTTTTACTGTCGTTGTTGTTGTTGTTATTGTTGTTGTCGTCTGCCAACTGTTTCTTATTGTTTTTGCATTTTATCGCTGCGCATTTATTTTTGCATTTCAATGTTGCCACCAGCAATAAATGCGTCCATTACATTACAGGAACAGAAGAGAGAGGAGAAAAGTACAGAACAGAGAGAGGAGGCAGAACCCATTAGATATACCAATCGGAAATGTTTACCAGCTTGGCAAAGGTGCACAGCAGTTGGCCAAAATGTTTATAACATCCTTATGATGATGCTGGACACAGTCCACAATTTTGATGGTCCATAAAATGCGAAGTTCCAGAATGTAGATGCTATTATAGCATCGTTAAATATTACTTTTAACTTAACACTTTTTAATAAAACAAAGTGTGGCCTCGGTAAGCTATAAAATATGCAAATAAATTAAATAATTCGATCAATAATAGATCTTCAAAAAAAGCCTTAAAGATATAAAATACCACATTTACCAAATGAATTAACCGAACAATCGCAGCTCTTATAATCAACAAATGTCCATTTTTCACATGTGAATATTTCGTTTAGTTATATTTGTTTACAGCCACAATAATAATGTTGACAATTTGCATTTGTTTTGACATTTCGAGGACATTTGTTGACACTTGAAAAAAGTTTATCAAGTAATCGAAATGCAATAACATTGTGATAATAACAATTATAATTCCATGTTTAATATTTTAAGCTGACAAGTTGAATCCAAAAATGTGATGATTATAATTATGATTAAAAAGATTAAAGTTATTTGTTGCCATTAATTATTATAATAATAGTTTGGTTTAAAAACAATTGACAAAAACCACAGAGTTTCATAAAGTTTGAACAAAAGCTTTTTAAATGCAGTCCTGGTTGAAACCTTTGTTTGACTTACTGACAGTTATCAAATCAACATTGATCTGTTATCAAAACGTTGTTGTGGTCACTTTAAAAAAAGGAAAATAAAAACGTAAGCGCTTTTAGCCAACTTCAGCAGTTGTTGGCAATTTTCCGTTAAATGCTTGACATTTGTCACGTGCACACCTGGTCGATCCTGGAGCGGATATTCCAATGACACGCGCAACACGCCCCCATCTAAGCCACCGCCCCCTCTCTGCCAATCTTTGTCCCTCTGCCTGTCATTCCCCTTCTGACCGCCATTGGGCGTCATGCAAACAAATGTCCAACTGCGTCTGTTTAGCTTGCCGTATCCGTCTCCGGCTACAAAGCGACTCTCTCCCTCTCCCTCTCTCTCTCTCTCTCTCTCTTCTCTCTCCCTCTCCGTTGCCTTTTCCGCCGCAGTGGCTTTGTTGTTAACGCCCACAGACTGTTTCCAAATGCGTGTGCAATGTGGCGCAACACCCGCAGCAACAGCACCATAAGTGACAGAGTTCCTACCACATGTCCGCTACAGCACCTCATTGCCCCCACTGACCCCACCCACCCTTACACCTATACCTATACCTACCCCTACCCCTACCTCTAAGTCCTAACTTCTCCCCTCCATCCGAGGCAGCTGTTGAAAATTACATGTTTACAGCGCTAAGCCAAAATGTAAACGTAAACACACATTAACTTTGCCTCGCATACTACACAATATTTTTCGCTCAAGGTTGCTGGCAATGTGACCGTGCCCCAAATGGAGCTGATAATAAAACGAACTGGGCACGATGTTATAGCTAACATCGGCTAAAACCCACGCGAGTTCGACGGCAAGAAAGTGGAAAAGTGCTAGCCCAAGAAACTCTTGCATCTTCGCCAGAGCAAACTATAACAGAAAAGGTATCTTAACTTTGTCTTGAATTGTGTTATATAAACTTATATATATGTAATATAAAATTTAATTTATATTTAATTGAACATTAAATATATTTAAAAATAGTTTTTGTTATTTAAAAATAAAAACATAATTAAGAAAAGTGTAAAGATTATTGCGAACATAGAGTCTTGATAAAAAAAAAACAAGTACATTCCGTTAATGATAACTAGAAGACTCAGAAGAAGAAGACCTAAGAACCCACAATTTCTTAAGCCCTTTTTTGCAATGTCTAAACTACTTTTGAAAATATATTCAGACGAAAAATGTATATAGAAAATAATATTATATTTAAATCTATAGTTAGTTACAAAATTTATATAAAGTTAAAAAACGCTCCTTAGAGTATTGAAAAGTCAAGTCTTTCTCTTCGAAATATTATTGCCATCTCGTTGTGTTTGTACTTAAACTAACATGTGTTTTTGGCTTGGCTTGCGAATCTAAACAATAAGAGAGCGAACTACCGTTCGTTTTGGCTGGATTCGCAACAATTTTCTATTTATTTTCCGCTGCTGCTGCTTCTTCTTCTATATTTTCTTATTTTCCTCTTCGCCTTCTACTGCTGCGGCTAGATAAGTATGAGTAAAGGTAAGGAAAAGCTTGGGAAATGACAGCATCTTGGCAAAATATGAAACATGCTGTTTCCTGTGCTTTCATTTTGGCCCTGTTTGTAGTTGTTGTTGTCATGCTTGTTGTTGTAGTTGTTGTTGCTGCCGATGCACAAGTTGCTGCGGGTTATTGCAACAAAATGTCAACTGGGGCCATAAATTGCGTCAGTCTGGGCAAATTTTTAGCAGCTCACCACGTCGAGAATGCAGTGAATGCACAGTGGTTTCAATTTCATTTGAAAATTGTTCGATAAAATTGAAAAAAATTAAGTAGATAGCTGGAGTGTAAATTATTTTAAATATTTAATAATTTGGCAACTTGAAAATATTTTAAAACCAGTAAGAAAAAATAAGTAACTAAGACATGAAATATTTTACAAGTTATAAATCCGTAATTGCTGTTTAAATATTTTTATTTAATTTTATTTATTTATGTTATTTTATTTTACATGTAATCGTTAAGTAAATGCCCATTTATTTTATAGCAATAAAAAATATATACAGACTGAACAATTGCATTTGAGAAATTCAATTTGGTCCCACTGTGCCGCCGCATCGTCGTTCATTGTTGACATATTTGAACAACTATACTGAAGGTGAGGCTGGCAAACTTTGATTTCGTTTTCATAGCACCAGTCAGAAGCAACAAAAAACAAATAACAAATAACAACAACACGTGTAGATGGCTTAAGTGGCCTGGCTTGCCAGCTTATCCCTCTCTTCTGTCTCCCCCTTCCCGCTAAGCTATCTCTTTTATATCTCTTCTCTCGCTGAGTCTTCAGCTTACTGGGCCATTTTACTTCGCTTTGCCTCGATTGCTTCTCGCTACGCCTGTCGCATAATTTAAATCCCCAGTTGAGTGGCAATCAAGCAAACCGACCAACCGCCCACCCTTCCGCCCCTTTTGGGCCACGCCCCATTCGCTGGTGGTCTGGCAACTGGCTTAATTAAACAACGGAGCAAATGCCACCTTAACGACCAGCTGGGAGTGGAAAGAAGCCAACTTAAAAAATGATAATAATTTGCTTCTTTTTTTTTAGCTGAAACTAAGGGAAGGTCCTGGTCATGTGCAGGCCAAGTCCTGTTCCTGTTGCCAGGATGTGTCCTCGGCTGACACTTGCTTTGCGGCTGTTTAGCGTTTCTTTTACGCCATTGTCCGACCACGCAATGAACGTGGCTAACAATGTCTAGCATTTTTGTTATGGCCATAATTATATTTGACTGCCGTTCACGTTAACATTAACGTGGCTATGACTATGGCTATGGCTTTGTTCTAGTGGCTAATCCAGGTGGCCATTGTCGACATTCAATGGCCGTGTGGCCTTTGTCGCTGTTTTATTTAATTTATATTTTCATTGCAATTGCCAATGTCACTGTCAAAGGGAAAAGGGGACAAAGACGGGAAACGGAGAGGAAGAGGGGACAGGGAATAAAGGGAACAAGGGGAAGCCATGGCAATTGTGGACAAAAGGCGTTTTCTTCGCCTTTGATGACAGACGGCTTACAAATGCTTTATAACTTTCTAAGGAATTGTCGTCGCCTTTGCTCAAGTGTCAAATCATTGCACTTTTATTGCTATTGTTGTTGCTCCTGTTGTTGCTCCTGTTGTTGCTCCTGTTGTTGCTGTTGTTGTTGTTGTTGCCGTCCTCCAACTCTCTGCATGGCCAATTGCATGCTCAAGTGGCGTTACAGCCTGCCTGTTGAAAGGGCTATGGAAATTCGTTGAATAGTCGTCTTTGCCACCTTGACAAATGCCCTGTGCTGGATATTAGCACGTCCAGCTAAAGCGAATGTTCATATACATACTTCTATTCACCTCTATACCCCTCTTTTCCCTTAACACACTCTGGACATCACCTGGGCAACAGCTTTTAAACGTCGCGTTCGCTTCACTTCATTGATTCTATGGCAACAGAACTAAATACTTATGTATACATATAAATCTTTGAAATCACATAGATGATAGATGAATGCATATTTTATATCCTTGAGGATTATTGAGGGCTGTTATGCATTTTTAATTAGCGATAATTAAACAGAAATCCATGTACACACAGCAAACATTTTATTAAAAAAGAAATTCAATGGCCAAAAGCCGAGCTTATTTTCCATTGATTTTCAATGTTTTCTACTCATTTGATAAAAACTGAAAATAGCTGAAAAAGTTGTGAAAATCTTCAGCATTGTTAAGGGTTTCAATATTTCAAAGAATTTTAATTTACTCTTATCTCAATTCGGTTATTTCAGTCATAATTAGAATGCAATGCCTAAATATATGCTCTGTTTAATTCTAGGTGCATTTCATAGTTTGATTTATGGAAAAACAAAGGTACTTTTAACACTCTTTCGAATTCAACAATTCGGAATGGCTTGCATAGAATAAGTTATGGAAATATGAATATCCTAGTGCAGCTGGCAGGAATATTGTGGCTAAAATGCTAAAATTAAATACAGATACAGACACTCAGAGATTCGTGTGCTCATGATTCAGTTAGCTTTTACCTCTGCCCCCATTTCCTCCTCTTCTCTTTCTTCCCTCAGTAAAACAACAAAATAAATTTAATTTATTCGTGTAACTTTTTTGTGAGCCGAATTTACGAGCTGGTAGCTGGAATATGGATGTGACTGTAAATATGTACGTGAAAGTGGATGCTCCGTCTGAATCTGAGCTCTGCTTGTGGCCAGCTGTGAGTTGCAGTCACTAGATGGCGCTTCTGATCCTGCTCCTGCTCCTGTGTCCTTGCATTTCTCGTGTAAGCGTCACAGCCACGCCAATTTATTTATATCTGGATTTCAGTTCTTAGTTTACCGTACGCTTTTCCAGCATTTTTCGAACTGTAAAAACATCGAAAAAAGCAGACAAGTGTAATCTTTTCTAGTTATAACTAGTTAAATACCCTGTATATTGTTTAGAGAATTTATTACAATTAAAAAAAATATATTTTAAAAATGAGAAAATTACATTTACACTACAACAAAAAGAAATAAAAGATAATTTGTGACATCTCTTATAGTTATAGACTAGGTAATACCCTATAAATCGAGTAAGGAATATTAAATTGAAATTGATTCTGAAATCGCCAGTGAAACAATAAATATTGACTTGCGTGTAAATTAGTAAAAATAATGACAGATTTCTTATTATTCATATTTATGAATATGAAATAAGACATTTATTATAATTTTTGCGATATGAATTTGTTTATTATACTACCTACTATATTTCTTTGTAGCGTGGTATTAAAAATCACTTGATGCGTTGAAATGGCGTTGCCAGACCGTCGAGAGTCCAGCGACGAGAGACGAGAGTTTTGGTCGCAATGCGCGTTAAAATTTCGTTATTATGTCGACAGCATTTTTGCTATTTTTACTTGAAAGCTTAACCAAGCGCACACACACACACACGCACACACACTCACACTGATAGCATGCACACACGCATATATGACGTCCCCTGGTGTTATTTTGGTGTTTCCCTGAGCTTGTTTTTTGGTTGGCTGGCCCTGGCCTCGGTCTGGTCTCAACCGTCGTCGCTTGTCAGTGATATATAGCATATATTCTGACACACATATAAACATACATACATATAATAATATATATGTGTATGTATGTATGTTCTGGCTGCAGCCACCAAGTTGCAGGCAACTGAGCTATTTTGTGGCAATAAGCATGAAATTTAAATGAGTGCCGCTTTCCGCCACAGCTCTATCCCACCCCCACCTCCACCCCCAACCACAACCCCATTCCCATTCCCATTCGCAGCCCTTAGACGCAGCATGCCACTTCTAGCCAGTGCCCCATACCACCATCTATCTATCTGAGAGCTGCTCTTGTTGGCTTTATTTTCAGTTTGAATTTTTTTTGCTCTCTCTCTCTCGTTTGGATTTTTAACGCACCGCTTGCAATTAGTGAGCTCGTAGTTCCGCAACAGAGACAGTGAAACCAAGTGCGAGAGAGATGGGTAGATGCTGTGAATATGATAGATATGTATATGCACGACTATTGGACACTATAAATGCACATACATTTATGGACATACATGAGTAGATGGATTTATGCAACTCAATCAAATAATTGTTCAAGTGGCAAGCGCAAAAACTAAAACAGAAAAATTTAAAATAAAAATATAGAGAATTATATCATCTAGCTAAATTTATAGAACCTTGTTGACTATGAATTGCACTGAATATGAGAATGAATATTCCGTAAGTATTAAGTTACTTTGTATTTTTTACCGATTTGTTACAAAGTAGAATATAAATTAAGTTCATAAAATAAAAAACAAAACAAGTGCCAGATAAAAACTAAAAACAACTGTTGGTAAAACACTTAAACAACTTTCAAGTATTCCTAGAAGATGTTTTAAAAAATATGCTAGTAATATTATAATAATTCTTTTATAGCATTCGAATAAAACCAAACATGCTATACCGGATGTTAGCAAATGTAGAGTATGCTATAAAATTGATTGTAGATACAACAATAAATTGTGAAACTGAAACAAAAGCGCATTTAAGCAAATTCAAATGCTTCCGAATTTTAAACGATGAAAAAAGCCGAATATATACAAATTTTTTCAATTCTCTCAAATAAATGCAGCAATCAAAAATAATTGCAACAAAAACAAATGCCGAGCAAATGCCGAGCTATAGATTACGATATCGCATTCAATACCCAACGGCAGACCAGACCATGCAACTTTCATTAGTGATTGGAGATATTTTAGGAAATTTTACAATTCTGATGGCCACAGGGGGGGTAGGAAGAAGGGAGCTAAACAATTGCAGCATTTGTTTAGTTATCTTTATTTATTTATAACATTTAAAGCAAACAGTTTCCATTTTACTCCTCGGAGTAGAAATTCAAGTGGTAATAGAACCTGGAGAATTCTGACAGTTGTGTGTGCAAAGTAAATGCGCTTAGGGTTGTTATTACCCTGCACCCTCTGCTAAAGGGGGTTGCAGAGTGCAGGAAACGTGGGAAACTGATGGGGAGGATGCGCTTACACAAATTTCTGGTATTATGTTGCATACTTTTTCGAGTAATTTATGATTTTCACGCACATTTGTGAGGGTTGCAGACTTCACCATAAGCATCCAAAATGAAAGCGTATAGTATGAGAATAGTGGTCAGAGGGGATGATGAAATAGAGCGTAAGAAAATCCCATTGAGGGCAGCAGCTGTCGGTAAAACAAAACCCGAAAACGGAACAAAAAATAGAGAGAGAAAACAAAACAAAACCAAACAAAACAAATGATGTGAAGTGACGCGCAGCTTTTGTGAAAATGGAAGCCAAAAACGTTCGATTCTCCAGATGCATCATGATAAGATAAATAGAACAAAAATTTGTGCAGATATGTGGATGTACGTGTATGTGGGGGATTTACTTGGATGCTTCGTTGTCTCAGACATGTGGAGCAGAGGCGGGAAGTCAATCAAGGCATATACATACATATGTATCCACGACCCGATTTATGTAATAACTGGGCATTGTCTGTTTATTTCGATATTAATTATTTACTGTTATTAAATTTGGTTTGTAGTTTTGAGACAGAAACCGTAAATATCGAACTTTTGTCTAAAATATTCGCGAAGAATTCCTACTTAAAGTTGTTCAATTTTATTCTGTGCAATATATAAAATGGTGAACGACATTTGTAACAAGTTCAGAATGAAATACACATGTTTGCAGTGCAATATAAAATGTCTAGCGTATTATAAACTAAATTCACCTTATGGCAATACAATAAATAGACATTTTATGTCGATTATAGTACTAGAGACGACTAGACTCGTAACATATTGTTTTACCATTGCAGATTTATTTGTCTGGCCGGGCTTAGTAAATACTTAACGTTGACCAAGTCGAATGGACGCATTGAACTTATAAGCCAAAGTCAAAGTACTTTGCACTCTTTTCATTGAATATGAGACAGTCTTTGAGGCAATCCTTTACTACGCCTGAGTTGGGAATCCTTTTCGGTATCGATTTCAATCAGTGTGGAACACAACCTTGGCATGGCTTCCAACTTTGATGAACTTTGACGATTTTCAAGCATTATTTATAGCCGCTTCGTGCTGCGTAATATGAGAAAGTGCAAGAATGAAGAAGTAATAGGGAATGGATAAAGTGTTAGAAGTGGATCAATTAAAGCGACTTCTTTTGGCTTCCTCCTTCATGTTGGAAGCTTCATTAAAAGAAACAAATCCCATCAAATCCAGTTCTCTTTGCATCCGACTCTGTGCATATTTATGACGACTGGCGAATCAAAAATGCAAATAAATTTCAATTTTCTAACTGAGAGTTGACATGAGGCGGCAACATGACAGTTACAATTACGACCAGAGTAGAGTAGATAAAAGAAGAAGCAGCAGACACTTGCCACAAATCATATGCACACTCCAATCTCATATGCATATTTATGGAAAACTGCAGTGGCATCTTGTCAAGCTCAACTCAACTCAACTCGACTCTCTTCTGACTGCCTGGCTGGCTTTTCACCCAAGTATTGTTATTAAATAATCATTTTCTAGCAATAAATTTCAATTTGTTACATCGAGTGTGAGTGACAGTTTAATTTGATGCGATGCCTCACATCCACTCACATGTTCATTTATTTTGAATTACATTTTACATTAAATTATCAAAATAAATGTTCGCTGTTTAAAATATTTAAGCAAGCAGCGGTCAGACAAAGTGAATTACTTGTAGTTTTTAATTTATCCACAAAAATTGAGAAAACTACTTTTGGCCAACCAAATGAAAATGTAATTAAATTTGCATCACAAATGACTCGAGTGGTTGGTTCCATCGTATCGTAAAGGAAATACAAAAAATAGAATTGCTAAAATTTTTGTTTAAATATTGACGCAAATTTACAAGGACAACATCGGATGGGGACGGTAAAAAGTAGAGGAAAATTGGCTTTGAGGGCCAGCGTAACAAACGAATTTGCCCAATTTACTCGGGCACATGGAAATCGAGCTAAAAGTTTAAATTTTAAACCAATTGTGTTGGGGCTGAAACGAACTGGACGAATGTGGCAATGAAGACGACTGGGAACTGGGAACTGGGAATGTACATGGATGGAATGCCATCGAATCTCCAGTTCCAACTCAGAGTCGGACATTTGCATTACAACCTCTTTCCTTTCGTTTTACTCCGATGCGACGAGGCGCATCCTCAGTCAATCTGGACTCTGATTGAAATGCTCAAAATGTTGCTACTTGTGTCCTGCTGCACAGTCATATGACTGGAACAAAGTGCGGAAAGTGAAGGGGGAAGTAATCAATTCCTGCCTCCCTTTTGTGGACTGTAACACTCTCTGTCTGTACACCTGACTCTGAATCTGACTCTCAGACTCAGACTCAGAATGCGAATGTGATTGCGATTGGGACTGTGGCCGTGACAGCGACACCCAGCACATTGCAAAAACCCCATCAACAACATTCAATTTTTCGGTTTCTACTTGTTCTTCTCTTTTTTGGCAATCCCGTGAGCTGCTGGAATCCCATTAATAAATCGATAAATGTGAAAATATACCTTTCCGCACACAGAGTCATGTTAAAATTGATATGTATAAAATTAATAACACGATTCTCAACAGCAGATAACAGCGTAAAAATATGTAAGAATAAATTGTATCTATTAAAATGCGAATTCTTGATACCCTCTCCAAAAATTTCACATAAATGGTTGCTACATCTTATTGTGAAGTCTGACTTATTCCTCCATCATAAGAAATATATATTCTAAAAAATTTTTTCAATTCTCAGTTTTTCATAATTGTAGGATATAAAAAATTTCTCTGTTGTGCATATTTTTTAAGAGACACGTGTCTCTTAAATTGATTTCAATTTGACCTTGAAACAAATAAATAGATACAGAAATGTAGTAGATACAAATGTATCTAGCGGATACACAACGAGTAGAAGTACAACTTCTCTCTCTCTCTCTCTCTATCTCTCGTTCTCTCAACGCGCATTGATCGCATTAAGCAAAGTAAACACAATTATTTTTTGCGAAAAACACGCACACACATTTACATATCATACATGATGCGTGTGTGTGTGTGTGTGTGTATCAGTGTTTGAGGGCCTGAGTGTGTGTGTTGCCACAAAGTATGCATTGGAAAAATCTCCTTAACGCTCTTATCACACACACACAAGCCACATTTTGTTTATTTTTGTTTTTGTGTTGAATTTTTTTCATTTTGTGTATTTCTTTTCATATCTTTTTGTCAACGAGATACAAAAAGAAAATTCAGGAGAGCAAGCTGAAGAAGCCATTTGAGAAGGGGCGTGGCAAGCGGCTGTTTCTGTGAAAAAATTATGCAAATGATTGAGCAAATTATGTCCAAAAATATTCGTTGCGTTTTCACGCTGCCAGCTGACCTATGACCCGCCTCCCCCCTTAAACCATTCTGTTAAAAATAACAAAATAACACAAACAACTGCAACAACAACGTAATCATCTCTAAAGCATCTCAAGTTGTTGTCCCTGACAGCAAATCCCGTCAATTGAAAATTTTTGTAAATAAAATCAAAAGATGAAATAAAATAAATAAATAAAAATAATTTCTTGTAGACATTTTTACACAAAAATATTTTCCTTGATTTTTTGTTTTCTTTTCTCCACCCCCCCTTCCCTTTTCTTTTTTATCCTATCGAAATGGGCGACAGTGACAATAATTTATTTGTCCTCGAGTCAGCGGGGAGTTGCGTGTGTGGGCGTGGCATGTCCAACAGACTGTGTCTACAGGTAAATAAATCCTATACATTGATATATAAGTAAAAAATTGTGAAATGTGTTTAGGCATTTGATGGTCTATTGACCAAGACCTTATACAATTTTCTTGTGTCTTACCGAGAAATATTACAAAATCAGAGAATGATTTGTTAATAAATAAAGAATTGAAAGTAAACAAATTTTTTGATTTTGGCTATTGAAATATATCAACTAATTCAATGAGACTGTAATTGACTATAAAAATTTTAATGTTCAACAATAGTATGGAAAAGATTAGTTCATATTGAGCTATAGGAAAGAAATAATAATATTGGAAATTTTCGAAATTGATATCCAACAACGTGAGAAATGCTGCACAAAGATTTAAAATGTACTTAATTTTAATTTGTAGCTTTGTAAAATTAATACTTTAAATTGTAAGTAAAATACTTATGTATATAATAGATATCTACTGTATTAAAAATTTAACTGTGAGAAAAGCTCAACCAAAGCCCATTAAATAATAAATCTACACGCGCTTCAGCATTTTCAGGCTGGGAGGAATGAAAGTGACGCAACCATTTAATTATAATTTATGCAAAGCTCTGCAAATGAGCTTGACTCTTCGTCGAAATTCGTTGTATAAATGTCAAATGGAAAATAAAATGGAAATCGAACTGTTGAAAAGCTGAAAAGTTGCACAAAAAAAACAACTCACTTTAAAAATTAAATAAAATCTGTTTAGTCAACTCCCCAACAGATTTGTGACAAATATTAGGCATATATTCCGAATTTGTTTTATTAATAACTGTTGACAATAGCTTGCAATCGTAGTTTGTTAAGTAATATCCGCTTATTGCAACCAGCTGACAGTCGAGACACAGAAAACCACTCAACGTATATAAATAGAATTTAGTGTTGAATCCATATACTAATCTGGAAATTGCAGCTAAAAGTGCAACTAACATGGCTAACTGAAATACGCTGCGTGTTGGTCATATTGCATTTTATTTCATGTTTCTATTTAGTTTCGTATTTTGGTGTTGCTGTTTCTGTTGCGTATTTTAATTTGTTTAATGTGCAGCAGCAACTTTTGTTGCAAATTAATTTGGCAGGCCAAGTTGACGCTGGCAGCGACGCGACGCAGGCAGCTGCAACTCGACTGTGGCATGTTGCAGTTCGAGATGCACGTGTAAAATTCAACTACCTCTATCTCTTTCGCACTCTCTCGCTCAGTCGCACTCTCTCCTTCTCTTTAGCTGTCGTAATAACCGCAACTTAGTTAACTAAACAAGCTTGACAGGCTTGAATGCAGCAGGAGTTGTTGTTGTTTCTACAGTTGCATCTCTTTTCCCCTCTCCCTCTCACTCTCCATCCGTCTCCTTGCCGCTCCCACGCTCTTTTTGGGGGCAAATGTGCGCTGAAGGAAATTGCAAACAAAATTGCAACTTCCTGTCAGCGACAAAAACTTTTGCTGTGGCGCCAATGTTGCCACTTCCGTTTAGAGCACACACATACATATGACTGTGTGCGAGTGTGTGTGTGTGTGTGTGTGAACTAAGTGCTGTCGGTTATTCATATGCAAACGGCCATGGCAGCAGCCATAGCCAGGCCATGTTTGGCAATCAAAATATTTCACTAAATTGCTGAGCCAAAACTGAACAAAAGCCAAGAAACAGCAGCAACAGCAACAGCAGCAACCACTGTGGCAGCAACAACAATTTGACTGCAACACGCCGCACCACAGGAAGAATAAAATATTAAATAAATTTTTGCAAAATTTTACAAACGTGACCAGAGCCACAAAATACCAAAAGTACCAAAGAGAGATACGAGAAAGAGATAGTTAAGAGGTAAGAGAGAGAGAGAGAGAGAAAGAGAGAGATAAACAGATTGAGAAGAGCCCGCTGAAAATCCAAGACTTGTTCCCAACGCGCAGCATATGTAAAACGTTTATCGAGGCTTTGCTGTGGGGCGAGGGCAGACCGTAAAGTTGTTAGCTTGGCAGGGAAAGTGTAAAATCAAATAAGAAATAAAAGCATGCTGACCGCTGGCAGAGAAACCTTAGTCTCTTCCACTTTCCCTCTTCTTACTCTGCAGTTTACGACTTTTTTATATGCACCACGCAATTTGTGCACTTCTTTGTGTGGTATGCCCCCTTTCTCACTTTCCCTGCTTCGTCCTACAGCTTAGACCTGAACATGTTTGCCATCTTTTTCCTTCACTGAGTTGAGTTCTTTTTTTGTGGCAAGGAACATCGCTAGCGGCTTAGCTGCCACTTCAAAGTTGCCGCGCGACTCGAACACAAACTCGCCGAAAATTATTAAAAATAATTAAATAAAAAAAGAATATAAAACATTACAATTTTACAGTTGCGACAATGAGCGTGAGAGAAAGAGATAGAGTATCTTGTGGTTGCTCTTTTTGTTGTTGAGGTTTGACTTTTGTTTATTTTTAATTTTTAATTTAACCTTCTTTTTATTTCAATTTTTAAGCATACTTTCAGGATTCACTCAAAAAAAATGATTTCTCTTCTGTTACTTAAAGTATGCAATATTTAATCAATATTTTGCACAGAATAAAAAATTCTTATTAGATTTCCAATTGTCAGTTTAAACATTTTAAAATGTAAAATGAACTATTTACACTACATCTAAGTGAATAGAGCATTCTTTTGTTTTAAATCACATATTTAAGTTTTGTTTACATTTTTCGACTTTATTATAAATAATTAAATTTTTTTGGTACTCTTATTGTTATATGCTTATTTCCAAGCGTGAGCTTAAAGTGAGCATCTACTGTAAAATGCAAGTTTATTAAATCAATTTCGAATCGTTTAAAATTTCAAATATTTATCTTGCTTTTATGCAGAGCAAAGTCCAGTTCAGAGCAGACCCGGAGACATTGCTGCCATTTGGAAATTCTATTAGCCAGGCCAAAATAAATGAACAGAAATATGTTTTTAGGCATATTGCCGACGCGTTTAAGTAAGAACGAAGTGATTTATTTGTGACACGTGTTTTCTGTTTATTAAATAAACAATGTGCAATAATAATGAAGTGCAAGAAAATACATGCATACATTTCTCGGAAAAAGAAAGAATTTTGTTAAAACAAATTAAAGTTGTTGCCTGGAAAATACCTTCTGGTGGTGATTGAAAGTGAAAACGGCCTTTGTGAATTGATTACTATATTTAAATATATAGAAATTCGAATATAAATTGTTAATTTGTTGGACGTAAAATCTGTGCTCGAATTGAAGGACTGTCATTGAAAGACTGATATTACTTACTATTCTCTATTGCTCAAAGTATCTACAGCGTGCGTTGATCCTTAAGAGTAAAATTGTTAGATATCGTTCATTTCACCTTAATAATTCCAACTTAGATTAAATCATTAGATGATGTCATTAGATACAAATCGATCGCAATTGTCAGTCTCTCTTTTACACCATCCTCATTACTCTCCAAAGTCACTTACAATTTCTGTAACGTCTGCTTCTAAATAAAACTTCAGAGCGAAACTGAGTATCCAATTTAAATAATGTCTAAGATCGATTTTCTTACGTCTATTTTCTTAACATTAACATTAAAAATAAACATTTCATGTTAATCATAATTGAGAACATCGCACGTGCCTATCGACTGACAATCAAAACAAAACGAATACCCAAAAAAAAAAAAGACAAACAGCCGATTTTTAAAACATTTGAAAAACCGAGCATTAAATTTGTGATTAAATATTTAACAATGAGCGCAAAAAGGAAACACCTTGAAAATGTACATAATGCTGGTGCCTGCCAAAGATGCTAAGAGCTCTAAGGTGAGGACTAAGCCCAAAAAAGGCTTCACGTGAGTCTGAGTGTGTGGGTGTTTGAGTGTATGGGTGTTTGTGTGAGTGAGTGACTGAGTATTAACGGCCAAATTATGATGACGCTCACTTGACAGACGCCCATCGTCTGTGGCCGTTTAATGATGTACTCGTAGTCACAAAGCACCCTGTATCAGAGGTCGTGCTGCTCTTCGTTTCAATTCGCTTCGTTTCTGTGTATACAACACGCTGCTGAGAGAGTGTGAGAGCGAGAGCACAGGCAAGGAGCGAGCTTTGCTGAATAAGAGAGCGTGCGTTGCCTTCGTTGCCAATGCTGCGAGTGTCAAACGGTTAGCAACATCGTATGTTGACAAGCGTTCGGCAACATTTGTCGTTTGTCGTGGGTTTTTTGCCTTCTTCGGGAACTTTGGCTTAGACTCAAAGCAAATCTTTGATTAATTGTGCGCTATCTGACATGACATACCATTTACAATGGCCACGTGCTCTTTAAATATTTATTCCAATACACATTTCGACAATCTGTGTATTTGTACGTATGTACATATATATGTATGTATGTGTGTATGTATGTTTTTTGTCAGGCTCTAAGGATATATGGAGACGCGCATAAATCATTCGCCTGCTTAATCAACTGGCAGCACAATTACAACAACAATTGCCAGCTACTATTTTATACAATTGACAAAGCATCCACTGTCCGTCAGAGGGCGCCACTTTCACTTTCATTTTCAGCTCACTCTCTCTCTCTCTCTCTATCTCTTTTTCGCACACTGGCCATAATGTGGCATGGCAACACACATTAAATTTGATTTGGTCACGTTTCCAAGCTTTGTTCCACTTATGGCTCATTTTCGTATGGCCGGCCAATAAAGATGGCCAAGACGGTCCAAGGGCCAAGGCAGCAAGGACATCAAATCATAGGCCTGCAATAAGCCTCGATATGATCCATGCCCAATGCAATCACAGCCAACTTCTCTCTCAACAGCTAATGGCGGCATCGCTGTCATAAAAATGCCTCAATGAAACTTGGCCAACAAAACGAGGCAGGACGAGAAATAGGGCTAGGCAAAGGGTTGAGAGTTGAGGACATCGGGGCATCAGGCAGCTGCTATTCTGGGCCGAAGAAACCAGTTAAGGGACCTGCAGCATTCCTGCATTCGAAATGCATCGATCTCGAGCCTTCTCTGAACCTGGCTTAAACAAAAGACGCCGCCGACTGACAGTTGGCTTGACGAAATAAACGAAACGAACAAAAGAATTTATAAGCAGTTCAAGTTTATCTCGGGCAGATTGAGAGACAATGTGATCCAGCTGCCGTTTTGGCCACAGTTTGACTTAATAGCCAAGTCTCAAGCCCAAGAAAACGAAATAAAATACGAAAACTTTGACAGCTTTCCAGGCTTTAAATCAAAGGAAAGGAAAACGCGACTTTTACTGTCAGCGGCCTTTGATGCCTCTTTAATGATGTTTGTTGCCAGAATCTTTAAATCGAATCGAGTCTTAAACGAGTCAAAATCATTTTAGCCATTTTCAACATCAGCTGCAGCTGCAATTGCCTCGATTGATTGTAACTTTTTACTTGAAAGCATTTAACAACTTTTGCATAAGTAATTTTCGAAAAAAAAACCGAATACTTATATTATGAATATCACACCAACGGGGGATAAAGACTGAAGCTGAATACGCTTTCTATTTAAATATATTCTTTAGTAACATTGTAACGAAAATTTAATATATCACGATTCATAAAAAAATATAACTGTGCCGACAGACTTTTAAATTAAAATTAAAATAAATAAAATTTTTAATAAATTGAAATTCATAAAAATGGGAAATTTATGTAAATCGGACAATTAGAAATTTGCAATTGATAAGAAATCAAGGGTATTTCATAGGTTGTGCCATTTTAGTGAACATTTTGGTTTCTTTTTTTAGCAATTTCCGTTTTGTGCATATGAAGAGAGAATTGAATTTTAATTCTTGAACATAGACGGAACATTGCAATTGACACATGACAAGGCAGCTGACGTAACACAGAAAGAGAGAGAGAGAGAGTGAGCGAGAGAGTGAGCGAGAGCGATAGATGACATGAAGGCAAGATTGAAGGCAAATTGAAATGCAAAATAAACTTATGTAACTGAAGAATACAAATTGATCAAATACAAAAAGCGGCAACATCATCATAAATCGGAAATCGGTGTTGGGAAGGGTGAGTCGAGGAGAGGAGGGGCGGGGAGGAACCAGTCAAAGCCTCAAAATCACTCAACTAGCAGAAAACCAAGTTCCAGTTCCCAGGATAGTTGCCAGAGCCCAAAAAACAGAATTCAGATCCGTACTTAACCAGGAACAGTTGAGTATGTGAAATAAGGGAATAAGGGAAGTGGGAAAGGGGAATAGAAATGAGAGTGGAAAACCACGCGACAGTGAAAATTTCAAATAGTGAGCTCATCATTGGGAATTCGAATTGAGAGAATTTTATTTGATGTGTCGATACGTGTCGCCAGATAGTCCAGATATGTTATGTGTAAGATACGAGATGGGAGAGAGGAGAGCGGAGAGCGGAGACAAGAGAGAGCAGATACGAGTTGTGTCTGCCTAGTGAAATCTGCAAATCAAATTACAAAAATCATAGCGCTGAAATTTTCACACGGCAAATGCAATGGGGAATTGTCCCCCCAGCTCCCCCCCTTCCCCCTCCTGGCTCTTCACTCCCTTCCCGCAGGACCTCAACTCAACTCGAATTCCAAACTCAGTCCAATCGGCCGGCAAATTGTCAGACGTCAAATGATGAAATCAAATCAAACAGAAATAGTAGCAGGAACAGGAACAGTATTGGGAGCAGGAGCTGGCCAACTAGTCTATATTCTCCTCCTGTCCACAATCATGTCCCATGTCCTTGTTTGAAGAGCGTCTAAATTGTAGAATGGCTTTCAACTCTGTCCCCCTTTAGGAACTAGAAACAACAACAGCAACAGCACTAGGAACCAGAAGAGGACATTCGTCCTGGGAACAAGCGACCAACACAATTTGCAAAAATTTGAATTTTGCAATTTTTTTTGTTATTTATTTACACACAGATGGAATGTGAACAGCGTGAAATTGTGAGAAGGAAAGTGTGAAAACTGTGTGTATGTGTGTGTGTGTGTCTGATAAACTTACTGTTTAAACAAATGAACAGTTTTCCCCCTCAACTCACAACATGCAGCTGTCCACTTTTTTTTACATAGAAAAGCATTCGGAAAACTATCTATAATTGATATTGCAACTATGTGTATGTATTTATTGTGTGCGGACAGTTGAAATTCGAATTCAGTTTTAGCTGCAAACGCTCAAGCGATTTATAATTGATATTGACATTTTGCAAAGCTTTTCAATAACTAGTTTACTTTATTCGCTACCCAATATATTCATATTCAATTTTGGTTTTTTAAAATGTTATTCACTAGACAGTTATTTAGGGGCACTGATTTTTTTAAAATTGTCTCAGCTAAGTGAGTTAGTAAGTCTTTTTGTACCGAAGATCAGTTACACTTTTAATTCAATTACTTGCATTTATAATTGAAATAGTATACCCAAACTGTAAATAACAAAAAAAACATGTTTTAAATTTTATAATAGAGTTAGTAGCTTTTTATCCAGAATTATGCCAAGGTTTGAGTTGAAGAGTCTCTGGAATTATTAAGATATTTGATATTTCCCTTAGATTTGTTTGAGTTTTTTTGAGCTTTTAAAATATAATCATATTAGCATTTTTAAAATAATTAAATCAACATGAAAGCTTAGAAAAATTGTTGTATAATTATTCTTTTTAAAATTTGAAAACAGCATAATCCTGCTGTCTCTTATCTTTGTCAGTATGAACATATGTTTAGGTATCACTCTCTCTTTCTATTTAATTGCTATTTCTAGAATTCTCCTAATAATGGTCTATTATATTCACTTCACAATTAACTCAAGTCAAAGGCAAGCCGTTAATTATAATTATTGACTGGTAAATGGATTCACATTCAATAATATTTTTTTCATTTCCATTTTTCCATTGGTCCACATTCTTCTTATTTTTTAAATGTGCCCCCTTTCGACATTTTGTCCAATCGTCCGTCCGTTTGTCGCGTGCTGTGACGTCATGCGGCGCAACTTACGCTAATTAAAATTCCAATTTAATTGGCATTGACTGTTGTTTTTGTCTTCGGGGCGATTGCAACGACAGACGCCCAGTTCTTTCTGCTTTTTATTTTTTTATTACGAGTTTTACTCTCGCAAATTGTTTATTCAATTAAAATACGCATGAGGCAATGACTGAATGGCAGGATGAGTGCAAAGGAAAAGTTGAGAGGAGAGGAGACACTTGGCTGAGATACAATTGCAGTTGCCATAGAAATAAGTGCGTTCCGAATGTCGAACGTGGCGATTGAATGAGCCAGCAAAATCAATTTAAATAGCATCATTCAACGCCTTCAACCAAAAGCTTACACACACACACACACACACACACATACAGCGCATTGACAGTTTATTAACTGACCAATGATGTCACGAAATGTATATCTGTGACATTGGGCCACCCACATTTCAGTTCTGTATATTGCCCATTATATCGCCACATTAATTAGTTGGCATTGAGTTGCAGTTGTTGAAGGCGGTTTGACAACAACAACAAAAACAACTTGCAACATGCAACAATGTCAACAGCATCGGAATTCCTTCATGCCCCATGGGGCAAGTCAAGCGTTGACAACTGCAATTCAAGAGTTGAAGGACCACACGAAATCGAAGTCCATTCAATAAATGTGCAAATACTTGTATCTCCATCACGTTTCTCAACTTAAAGTTTACTTTAATTAATTACATTTTAAGTATATGAAATGTTGCAGAAAGTTTATTTAAAAAATTAATTAAAATAAAGTCTATTGCAATGCAAATAAAGAAGATTATTTTTCATCAAGAGTCGGCATAAATAGACTAGCTGACATTTTACTGATAAGTTTCCACAGAGTAATAACAGTGTAAGAGTGTCAAGGAAAAAAAATTACTGTGTTGATAAAGAATTAAGTTTTTCAAATGAAAAAAAATGTTGTACAGAGTCAAATCAGAGGCCAAACAATGATTTGATTGATATTCCGCAAAGAAATCGGTAGGTTTTTGACAAATTATGAGAGCTGAAAGAGTTTGAAAAAGTGTCAAGAGACAATCAAATTTTCCAAACAAATAAGATTTTGATGTAGAACTTTGATGAGCTTATAAATTATAATAAATAAACTCCAATGCATTGCCAATTTAATTAACTTGATAAAATTATCAATAAAGTTTTAAATTTCAAGTTAAAGAAAATCGTTTACTCGAAAATCAAAATTTGTTTTTTTTTAAAGAAATTTTAGATAAATTCTTATTTAAAACTTTGAGTATTTAAATGCAGGCGAAAGTGCCAAGCGGAACAGCAATTATAGTACTTTTGTTGTATAATCATAATTTATGGAATTCAAGATGCCAAAATCTTTTGCAAGTGGTTTTGTTTTCAACTGTTTCGGCTTCGAATTTCAAAGTGTGTCTGTGTCTGTGTGTGAGTGTGTGTGTGTGTGTGTGTGAGAGAGTCTGGCATACGATTCGCTTCGCTGAAACACAAATCGCATTTAATTTAGTGGAAATCAAAACGAGTCGCTATTTATGTGCCGATGAAATTTCAACTAAGCCTGGGCAATAAAAAGTAATGACGAGAAGGAAGTCAACAGCAAACAGAGAGAAAGAGAGTAATGAAAGAGAGAGAGAGAGAGAGACAGGGGGGTAAATAAGGGCAAGGACGCAGCTGTGGCACCTGTTGTCTAGCAGGTGGACGTTTTCTGGCTGTGATCGACAGCTAGAGAAGTTTTTGGCGCAAAGCCACAAACAAGGCCAAAAACAAGAGCTAAACATTCAGCCTACAACCTGCACTCAAGGTAGAGCATGTGGTAGAGAGAGAAAGAGACAGCGAGTGAAGGAGAGAAAGAGGAAAAGTGAGGAAAGAAAAAAACAAACAGGTGCTAATCGAAATATAATGTTTCAGCAGCGGTCGCACATAAAAAATGATACGCCAATAAAATTTAATAATTTAAAAATGAAACAACAAAAGGAGCGAGCAAGAGAAAGCAGCTGAGAAAAACAGAAAATGAGAGCGAGAGTGAGAGCGAGAGTGAGAGAAATTGAGAGTGGGAGAGCGTGCTGTTAAGCCGGAAAAACATAATAAAAAATTCATGAGCTTTACGAGAAACGCGAAGCTGAAACAAAAAGTGCAAATAATGAATGACAAACGGACGGACGGATGGTCGGAACGGAGACGGCAGAAAGAGAGGAGAACAAGTCGGGAAAATGTAAGGTGCAGACTGAAAACAGGCGACGACAGGCAAAAATGACATAAAAATGAATCGTTTTGCCTACTTAAAGGCGCATAAAAAGCAATTTCCGGTCTTAAAGCCGTAAAGTATGCACTGATATCGCACAGTCAACTCTCTCACTCCATCTCTCTCTGTCTCCCTCTCTTTCTTTAACAGGTAACTAAAGTTAAAGGCTGCCTGCTTATTGATTTGCCTGCCTGGTTGGTAGGACTTGGACAACCTTATGGCCAACTCTGCCTTGGCATAGGACAAAGCACTTAAGTCAACATCAAATATTTAGTGTAGCAATGATAATTACAATGCCAACACTAAAGCTAAAGGAGAGTCAGAGAGACAGAGAGAGTGTGAGTGAGAAGGGGAGAACAGATGGAGCTGGTGACACCGACATATATCCTTGATATATGCCTTTGTATTTACACATTTTGTGTTTACCTTTGCATGACCAGTCCGTCACTTTGACAATCATAATGAGGCAACCAGCAAAGACTAGACAACAACAGCAACAATACCACATCACCACAACAACTACAACAACACACATTAAAATGGCTGACAGCAGCAAACCTCACTGCAGGACATCGCACTACAATCGAAATATCTAGAGGTGGCAACTTGTGTTCTAAATTACAGGTTCGAGAAAATGATTTGCAAATTTGCTATTGTTTAATTCTGCATAATTATTTATTGCATTATTCATTAGCAAAGTGGCAAACTCATAGTGAATTATTAATATACTTTTCACTTAGTCACAAAGGCAACTGCGTATTTACTATTTAGAAGCATATTCTGCTCATTTACATCAAGACTCTCATAACTCAAAAGGCACGATTTTCCAGAAATCCCATAAGAGTATTTAAGAAATGAATATGTGCCGGCATCATCAACTCAAACATCTTCTTTTTTTTAGATGTGATAGTCTTAAAATAGTCTTGAAATAGTCTCAAATAAGGAAAAATTTTAAAATGGAGAAAAATACTAGTGAGTTTTAGTGTTTCCTTTATAATTTCTTAAGTTCTCATCGATCATTTTGTTGAGGACGAGAATCATATCTATAATTTATTCTTCTTTTCCTGTAATACTATAGGTACACTTCTTCTCAATGTATAAGAAAATTTTCATAAAATTTATATTGCAGCAAAAATTAGAAAAATTCTCTAATATAAAAACAATATTTAAGCCCAAAAGAAAACTCTTAAATTTGTTTCAATTAGATTTCTGAATAGTCAAATTTTGCTAAAAAATATGGCTTCTTGATGTGGAGATTAAAGTAAAGATCGCCTATTTTCGGGTGGCTTTAAGGTAAGAATTTTCTACTTACGCTCGTGAGTCACGCACCCATCGCTAGCAGTTAAAGAGGTCGCCCGTCCAGACTGACGAGATTCAGTTGAGGCCGCCGCGTGTCTCTTTTAGGACTGTCGTCCGTTATAACGATGATGGCTAACACACATACATGTGTGTTGTTGTTGTTGGTATTGTTGCTGCTTACTGTTTACTGTTAGAGTTGTTGTGCTCGTATTTTTGTTGTTTACCTGGCCAGAAAGCGCAGGTAAGCAAGCAAATCTATGTTCCTTGTTGACTTTTGCTTTTATTTAATTTTGTGGCAAGGTGGAGCGACTATAAATACACACACACACATGTCATGTTTATGTGCCACTGACTGGTGTGTGTGTGTGTGTGTTTAGGTGTATGTGTGGGCGCAGCAAATAAACTTTAATTGTTGCAACCACAGCGTGTCCTGGCACATGTTCGTGTCTTTGCTTCTGTGTGAATTGTTGTCGTTGTTGTAATGCTTAACTTAATGCGCTGTTATCCTTTAACTGCCTGGGCGACCAAGACACACACACACACACACACATATATATATGTAGACAACTTGCAGTGCTGTCACACTAATACATATTCATGTTAATGTCAGCGCATAAATCTTGCAAAGTCTTCTAACACCTGTCAGCCATTTTACAAGGTGTTTCCACTTAATACATCGACAGAGACAGACACAGACACACACATTTCAGCTAGAAAGAGATAGCAATGCCATATTAGAAGTGAATGTGTGTGTGTGTGTGTGTCTTTTACCTTTGTACGCCATGTGTCAATGTGTCGGTCATGTGTCCAGTGCTGCGTGTGATATTGACAGTTGTTTGGGGCAGACAAGGACACAGAAAGCGAGAGAAAAGGGAGAGAGAGAAAGAGGGAGAATGCAAAAGGGGAAGAGGGAGAGAGCTACTTGTAATCACCGAGTGAACGGCAATTGCACAGCATTGTGTCAAAATCGCCATGGCCAAAGCTAAAAAAGGCGCCTAAACTGGACTCTAAAATTATGGTAGGTAAATGTGATGGCGGTTGGCCAATGACAAAAGCAATGGCTTGGCCCAAAGCAGAGCAGGTAACAAACGAGAGCGAGAGCAGCACGCTGGGATCAGTATGACAACAACGTTGACATTGATTGAACGTTGTCCACAACAAGCAACGCAGAGTGAGCGAAAGAGACAGAGAGAAGCAGTTAAAGAGTGATGGGGGATAAAACGGGGTAGTTACACGGTGTTGATTGTTATGCCCTGATAATAAACGGGTCTAACGAATGGCCCAACAATGTCGCAAGTTAATTTATGCGGCCTATTTCTAATTAGTTTCTAATAAGCCAAATATATACATAATTGTTGATTAGAGGATGTCGGATATTCAAATTAAGCAATCTATAAATGCATATAATTTAATTATGAACATTATTGAAATTTTTATATTTTGTTTTAATAACTATTATCAGCAATAAACAATCGACACATGTAAATAAAATGACGTGTAAATAACATTACCAAAGTGAATCTTAAGATAATAAACTTTAAAAAACGAAATTAAACAAACTCAAAAATTAAATATCCAATTCAATTCAATTCCGTTTAAAACTGTCTTATGTTGTAATATTTTTTGTTTAAGTATTTCTCAGAATGAAATCTACCATCAAATGTTTTTTTTTTTGTATTCTAAGCTTGTCAAGGCTTAACAATATTTAAGCTTAAGCCGTACTTTAGTTTTAATAAGTGTTTAGGATTTAAAGTTACTGCAAACTTATTAGTATTAAATTTCCATAGCTTTTATGTTTTTACATGCTTAAGTAAATGTAACTTTATATTTATGTGCTTTTTAAGTGATGTTCAAAGTGAACAGATTTATAATTTTAGAAATTGCATCTTATTGTTTTCCCTTGAATGCATTGAATTTTCAAAGGTGCGCAAAATATGCAATGCAAAAATTCAATGTAATTTCCACAAAAGAGCTGGAATTTCTGTTGATTAACTCTCTATTTTGTGGACTAACTAAATAAGTTCAAATTGGCTGAGTCATTGTAGTAGTGTATGTAAAGATCGACTCCTTTCAAAAGGATGCCCACAAAAATCATTTCCGGTTGTGCTTAATGTTGTTGTTGTCGTTGTGGTTGCTATTGTTGTTGTTGTTGTGAGATGTGGTGGCGCTTTTGGGTGTTTGGTTTATTTTAATTGCCTGGACTCTTTAATTGTTGAAATATTTAAATTAGTTTGCTGGGAGCTGTCGTCAGCGATTTGAGTGAGCAGGTGATTCAATCTGACTCTCCATTTCTCTCTCTCTCTCTCTTTCTCTTCCTCCATGTCTATCTCTGTTTCGATGTGTGTTTGAGAGCTTAACTTTGCGACTTACTATATATGTAGTATAATATTAATGCATGTTGTGTGTGTTGCCTGTTTGTGTGTTTGAGTGTTTGTGTGTTTGAGTGTGTGTGTGTGTGTCCTGACCGTTGCTAGCCATTAAATTACATTGAACCGCACCCAAAAACAGGATACTTTGTAGCACATATAGAGAAACGAACGGTAAAGGACGTTTTCAGCCCAAGTCAAGCCAAGGCAAGCCGGTTTTCGTATTTAAGACGAAATAAATTGGATTAGAAACCGCAAAAATCCAATTGTCTATTGTGGTGCGGACTGAAGATGCTTTCCCCTGCACCTCTCTCTCTCTCTCTCTCTCTCTTTCCTTCTCGCTCAGTTGGGCATTTCTCCTGCCACTTTCGACATTGGGCCCCAACTGTCTTGTAAGCTTTTAGATGTTTGCAACCTGGCCGATGCCGAATCCGAATGTAGGTCTTAAAATATTTAGCAAGAAATGCTGCGACTTTCTCTCTCGCTCTCTCTCTGTTTTTGTATTTGTTTGTTGTCGTTGTCATTCACCTGGATGTTGTTGTTGTTGTTGTTGTTGTTATCGTTCTTCTTGCGTCTGCTGCCTCTTTGTATGTTTGTATGCAAATCAAAGACTAATTGGATTTTTAAGCTCAAACTGTCAATGGTTGCTGGCTTCGGTTTTGGCCCTGTTTGTATTTGTATTTGTGCACCTGACTAAAAGGCAAAAAACCGTTGACAAAGGCCAAAATGAAATGTCGACGACCGTCAACCGTTTGCACCGTTTCCTCCATTTTGTCTATATGTATTTGGATTTATGTTTTCGGTAAGCGTTTTAAGCTGCACAGCAAACAATTCCTCATGCAGCGTACATTGAACTCTCATCTCATCTAACACTGGGCAGATTCTTGTATCAGCACAATTCCAATCCCCCTACATATCTATGTATCTACGTAGATCCCCATCCGAAATTACAAGTCCAAAATGAGCGGGGCGATGCAGCAAATGGCAACACTAATTTGATTCTATTTAAATCTCATTGCGGACATCAGGCGACTTGGCTTAAACGCCCACTGATGGCTGTTTTGTTTTGCCAGCTTTCTCTCTCTTTCTCCTCATTCTCTCTTTGCCTCTATATCTGAGTTGAGTCCTCTGCTGTGACTGTGGTTGGTTGTGGCTCTGTTTCTGGGCGCCCGCATGACGCGCACTCATCACGTAACAGTTTTCATCCATGTGTGTGCGTGTGTGAGTGTGTGTGTGTTGTCTCGTGTCTCGTTCAAATGAGTGCCTTGAGTATCTTTTCTATTTGCGTGAACGCAGCTGCCCGGCCAAATAGTCTAACAGTCTGCAGCCTACAAACATGTCCTTGCCAGCTAACAACAACAACTATAACAACAACAATAACAACAACAATAGCAACAACTATAACAACAACAATAGCGGCATCAAGAGCGAACAGCAAAAGCGACAGATAACAAACACTCGAGTTTGTGAGCCTCGAAAACAGGCCCAACTACTCTCAATGGCAGCATGTGTTTCTCTATACGTATCATTTACCGGTCATAATCGGATCGGGTATCTTAGCTATCGCATCTCCCATCGATCATTTATTTGAAAATCGATCTTTATCTATTCTACTGATTTCAAGCCACGAAAAATTTCTAGCAAACACTGATAACATCTTGAAGAGTTTAAAACTGTTTAAAACTTTAAAAATTTGTAAATTTATTGATTTACATTTATTTATTTACATGAATTGCGCTTAGCCAAATTTTATTTTTTTGAATGAAATATTTATTACTCGAATTAATAATTATTTTATTTTAATTTAATGAAATAACCTAAAACAGCTAAATGAATTTATGTAATGAAATATTTTATATACCTATGTTGCTCGTTTTATTATACAATACTAAACAGTAAATAATAAAAAATAGGATAAATAAAAATAGGACATTACGTTTTCTGTTTAAAGTGTTGTCGCTTTATAAATACTACTATTATGCGGAAAATATTTATTTGGCCTCGTCAGTAATAGCAACATCACAAATACTTTATTCCATAGCATTTGTCAAGCTTCAATTATTAAAAGAGGCTGTAAATTCTCATTATTTGCAAGAGTGAAAGGCATAATTGTAATCAATATTAGTATTTATAAGTAATGATAGATCTAAGGATCGGTTATGTTGGTAATGTTACCCCACTGAAGTGGATTTATAAAAGACAAATATATCCGTAAAAAGGCTAAATTGACAGCACTGTAAAGCAGTAGCAACGCATCACCCGCTGCTTTAATTAAATGTCAACGACTCGTCTTATTATTAAGTACAAGCTTCACTTTACTCAATGCTTTAATTAAGTATTTATGGTTAGTTCTCAGTACTCTTAGCTCGGGACCTTCAAAAAAACGAGTGGTTGTTAAAACCATTGTTATTTGTTGCTTCAATTATTTTATTTGAATTTAATGTAATATTAAGTTATTATGAATTATATATAAATTTAAATAGCGACTAATATGATAAAAAAATATGATTAAAAAAGCTAATTGAATATCAAAAATATCAAAAATGTGTGGGTGCTTAAAAAATTATTAAATTATCCATCATTTGTTGCGTGGATTTGTGAAAATGCAGAAAAAACGCAATCCGATCAAAAAGTATTAGTAGTAGTAATTAGTGGTAGTACAAGTATTAATATTAATAGGATCAGGGATTTCCCGAAAGTAAAAGTAAGAGTATATATATGGCGATTAGGTCTTTATATCTGGACTTTTGTTTGCTGCTGCTGCTGTTCCAAATCGTCGAGTGTGACAGTGACACACTTGGAGAACATGTTGCTGCCTCTGACGCTTTGCCTTCGACTGGCTATTTTCGGCTGGGGCAAGTTAAAGCCGCTCAAGGACATGTGTCGCACTTGTGGGCTGCGTTGAAGGCAAGAATCGGACTATTTTATGGTAGTTGTCGACGATAGAGAAAGAGAGAGAGAGATAGAGGAAGCAAGAGAGAGAGAGGAACAAGAGAGGAACATATTAAATAATACAATAGATACCTTGGTGTCAAACACTTTTGTTGCTTAACGATTCATCATACGCCGCGTTGCCATTGCGTGCGTTCTAAGCCCGAAAAGCTTAGTTTGTCCATAGATTCTGATTGCATATTGAAGGGGAGGAAATAACGACTTGAAGTCTATTAATTACACATGTTGCGTCAAAACTGAAATCGTTTTCCATTTATTTTTATGAGTTTTACTATACAGTTTGTCAAAAACGTCTTAGTAAAAAATAGAAAAAAAAAGAAAGAAAGAAAAGTATCCTTCACATTTGTTAGCCTTTGGCAGTTTTTTACAACGATTTTTTAGCCAAGTTATGACCATACGGAGGCTATAATAAAAATAGCCAGTCAAAGGACGATATCGATGTCGCTGCCTTTTTAAAATAAAATGCCAAAAATAAAGAAAGGATGAAAAAATATAACAGAAGAACATGTGGGTCGAAAGCCTGCCTAATAGAGAAACCCCGACAAAAACTAAAAAAAAAATATGAGAAACGAGTTCTGGGCAATTCATCGCATTTGGTTGTGACTTGAACTTGAGTCTTGGACACAAGTGCCACAACTGTCGCCTCGATGATTCATTATTATTTATTTATTTTGCTTTTTTTGGATCACGTGCCATGTGTCAGTTGTTGCCAATGGCAGATGCATTATAGACAGGGACTCGATGGCGTCGCAGTCTGTGCGTCCTGGCTAATTGCAACCGAATTCCATTTATAATAATGCTTTGGCAGTCTCAAAATTGAAATTCTCTGAAATCGAGTCGAAGACAACGACGCAACGCTTAAAGCCACAAAATTAACTTTGGCCCAAGAACTCAACCAGGCAGTCAGATTCTTAACGCTTGAATGCTTCACACCGCAACAGCAACAACGGCAACAACAACAACAACGACAACAACAATTTTAACATTCGGCTTCGTCGTCGATTTTGACAGGAAATTAAATTCGATGTATCGCTCTGGACGTGAAACGAGCTCAGAGCCCAGTCAGAAAGTAAAGTCACTCTTCGGCTTGGCTTTTGTTTTATAGACTCCTCAATACTTTTGCTTCTGCATCTGAATCTTTATGGCATGGTTTACAATTCGAAATTCATGTGGCTTCAGTTTTACATACCCTGTAACCATTGAAAATAAATAAAAGGGGTAACATAAACAAGAGAAAATATATGCAGCAGACAGATGAAGATTATTTTATAAATATCTTAGATACCTTATTTTTGTATGTAATGAGTGTTAAGAAACTTTGCAGCGTCCTTGAAAACTTTAACCTAAAAACAAACAAAAAAAAATAATTTTTATGAATATAATGATGTTTTATCTTTCTCAAGAAAACAAACTTTTAGTCATATCAAATGTCGAATAAAATAATTTGCTTAGTTTTTTATAATACAATGATTTTTTAGTAAAGCTTTTCTGAAGAAAAGAATTCAATTTATGAAAATATTTGTACTTCCGAAGCGAAAAATTGTTCAAGAAAAAACTAGGATATCTTATAGTCAAGTAATAGTGACTAAAACGTTTTCACTTGAAGTTTTTTATTGGTGCGCTTCTACCTTGCTTTAGATGTATATATCTGTTAGCCAGTAAATAAGCCGGAGATGACTTTGCGGTTTTTCATTGTGCGCCTTCTGCGAAATAGAAGCCAAATGCGACTGAGCCATGAAAACTTAGTTTGGTTTAGGTTCAGGTTGGATTGGTTCGCCCGAGTGCCTCTGGTTGGTTTGGTTATTATAATTACTGCTCCCTGGGATACACTTAAATGCGTGCAGCGTCATGAATACCACTGGGAGAGGATGTCGATGTGCATTTGGCCTTAACCCACAGGAAGTTGAGACTGCGACTTTGTAAATTGCCCCCGAAATATGTTATGTCTCAAGTGACCTACGGTTGAGACTTTCAGCTAACCAGTTGGGAGTTTATCAGTTATCGAATTTAGTTGCAACTTCAAGTTGTGTGAAATAAATTGATTTACATTCAGTATTGGCCCCACACACACACAAACACACACACACACACACACATGAGACTACAGAACAAGAAAGGCCACTTTGCGAAAAGAAGAATTGCCAATGAACTGAGATGAGCCTGAGATGATGCTGACTTGCCTGACTGTCTTGGCCTGGTCCTGACTTGGTCTGGCTCTGGCTCTGGCTCTGGCTCTGTCTGTGAGTGTGTCTTCTGGCTGGATAGGGACAATAAGTCATTGTCAAGGTGCTGAAACGACGACTACGATTGGGACAGGCAACAACAGGCAGAGCTTTGCATGTGGGTAGAAACAATCCAAGTCAAGACAGAATGAGAAACGCAAAGAGGGAAGGAGATGAAGCATTTCTGGGCAGGTTGCATGCCTGATTCAAGCGTCGAGTCTCTGTCCTGGCAATGCAATGAAGTTAATTAAATAAAAATAAAGCGACAGCAAACTGAATTGCCACAGCACACGACGACCAAGGAACAAGGCGCGTCCTACAGTTTGTGACAACAGCAGAGGCAGAGGCAGAAAAATACGAAAAAGATGTTGCAGAAGAAGAAGAAGAAGAAGGCGAAGGCCAAAAGGAAACCCGCCCACGTTGGATGAACTGGCAGCTGGCTAAGTTCGAGTTGATGTGCAGATGTATCTTGGTATTGCCATGTAGATCACATAGTCGCTATGAAAAGGTGCATGCCACTCCTGTCACAGACGCCCACAGTATCTTAGACAACCCCAAAGACATTGATAATGATGATGATGATGATTAAGTTGAGGATAATGAAGCTCTTGGAATGCAGCTCTGGGAAAAGCCGAGACGTACCTTGGTCACATTATCAAATGACAAGCAACGCCCACTGTTACTGATGCAAAAGACAAGAAAAGCTCTTGAGTTCATGTTCTCCGACATAGAAAAGCAACCCGAATTCTGTTAAAAAAGGTATCTATGTAAAGGAACAGATACTTGGTACATTAGGATATTATATGCTCTTTACTGTAGACATACTCATATTCTGATATTTAAAACTTGCTGAGAATTATTTACAAAGTACAGTGAGAGCTTATTAAAAGTAGAATAATTTGTGAATTAACAAGTTTTAAATTTCATACTTTATTAATAAAGGTTATTTAAATTTAACAATTCCCTCTGTAAATTTAATTTAATTTCATGTAATTATAATTTTATTGTGATTCAGTCTATTGTTGAATCTGCGCCCATTTGCTTTGCTTTGATTTAATTAATTCCCTTTAATTGCGCCACAACAAGAAGGGATTTTGAGACATCCACGAAGAACAATAAGTTCAATTAAGTTGAGCTGTGGGCGTACAACGATTTGGGAAAGACCCAAGTAACTAGAGACTAATGAATTACAGTAGACTCTACTGCTGGCGTCTACTCAAGTGTGACCAACTTAGCATACCGACAGATGCAACAATTTGAATAGCAGCAATAATTAATTAATTAAATTAAATTACAGCTGACTAAATAGCCAAGTGTAACCAGATCAGCTGAATGATATTCACAAATATTATTATACGAGTAGTTTAAAAACAAATTCCAATTCCAAATTCAATCGCGTCTTTCACTCCTACAGAATATTTGCCTAGTTGAGCACTGGCTTTAAATGTTTCGCTGATGATGATGTTGCATTATTACAAAGTTAATAATCAGGGGCCTAATGAGGCACTTAAATTATGCACAAAATTTTTTGGAAATTGATAGAGTTTCTGGATTTGTTTACTTTCCAACTACTTAAGCAGCTATAAGTTAAATAATGAAAAATAAAGAGAAAAATCAAAAGAGAGAGGGGGGTATAGATTGTATGGATTGCTTAACAGTTGGCATTGTTTGTCACTTGCTGCCATCGCTGACACTTCCAAGTAGCTATTAATGTCAACTCAATCGTGTAGCCAATCAACAAAAAGCCGCTTAAAAAGATGACAATATTTTTGCCCGCTCGCTCCTCAAAATGAAAATGCCAATGAAACCAGCGGAAAAAGGTTTCCAAAATGCCAAAAAAAAAAAAAAAAAAACAATAAAGAGAAAATATAGAAAAACTTTTGACAACGGTGACAACGACATGGACGACTCGAAGGAGTCAGGCCAAAATAAGTATAAGCCAAGTGGCAACCCTAATCAGCGCTTGGCGCACTTGTGTTCGACGTAGACGTCAATTAAGTGGCGTCCTTCCTACCCCTCCCCATACCCACATCCCTTACCCATTGAAATCCCCTTCGAAAAGAGGGCAAAAGCGTGACGAAAATTTGCATCAATAAATGACAAAACCATACGCTGGATGCCAATGTAATAAGTGCCAAGCGAGTATGCTCCATCAAACCGACGACAACAAAGACACTGTGAGAGAGTGAGTGCAAGTGAGAGAGGGAGTAAAAGAGAGGTAGTGAGCAATGGAGAGAGACAGTCAAACCTTTTTGCATTTGCATGTCAGGCACAGATGTTTTACAATTAAAGCTGGCAATTGGAGCCTTGGATTTGGATATGGATTCGTTATTGCTCTCAGATACATATCGGTTGCTGTATCCGTAGCTGTATCTGTATCTGTAGTTGTTAATGTATGGGGCCATTAAAATAACATTTTGACAAAGTGGCTGCTTAATTTTTCAATTGAACAAGGATGTTGTGAGGTTGCGTTGTTTTCGGGCGCAGCTCGTGGAAAGTTGAAGGGAAGAGTGTGGATATAGACGTAGATGCAGATGCGGATGTGGCAAGGTGCAGGACGCGTCAAGTGCTGACTGCTACCACAAAACGATATCACAATAAGTGTGTCTGTGTGTGTGTATGTGTGTGTGCATTGACTAAAGTGTCCTCTTGACTTTCACACGCTCTTCAAAAACTGCACACTCGATCTCATGTCACAACCAGCAGCAACAATCGACTGAAATGATATACTTATATTCCCACACACAGATATATAGTATTTTGTAGATGTACGGTGACGGAAAATATAATAAAAACGATACATTTTTTTTGGACATTTAAAATTGCTTCGGAAACAATTATTAATTTTTAGTTTCATAATTTTTATTTAAAACCTATTTAGCAATGTTTCAAAAATTAACAAACTATATAAAATTAGTTTGAAATATAAAAATGACTCGTTTCCATTATTTTTTCATTCACTGTACTATTCTATAGATAGTAGTTCAAGACTATGCTATTAAATAACACTCTTTAAAATTTAAAAAGCTATAAAATTATATAAAACTCACCTGAGTTTGATTTCAGTTTATGTAGAAAGCACATTAATAATTGTCATTAATATGAAGCTTAATATACAAGATTTTATATAGAAAAAGTTTAAGTTTTTAAACATTTGAGAAAGTTGTTAGTAAAACTATGAAATCAATTTAAAACTAGTATTATAGTTACAAAATATTTAAAATAAAAACTAGATATTTTTTAAACGTTTAGAGTATCTCAGAGTCGACTTAAGTATTTACCAAAGTCGAGCACACTTTTATGTTACAGTCGAGCACAATTGTTATTTTTATCTTACAATCATTTTTATTTCACGGACATTAGCTAACTCTCGATAAAACTCGTGGGTTAGGGTATGTCTATATATATATATATCTATATAACCATTTCGGATAAACAAAAAAACCAATTGAAAGGCACACAAATTGTAGTCAATGGCAGTAACAACTTTATAACTGGCACGAAAGAAGAGTCCTTATCCCATGTCCCAAATTGTCGAGCAGCTCATAATGTTAATCTGTGTATAGAGCTCTTTCAGTTCTCAGTTCTCAGTTGGCAGTTGGCAGTTTGTGAGTTTTGAGTTCGACAATCGCCGCCTGCTGATCAAATTAAGCGCATTTTAAAGTGACTTGTATATGGGCAAAAGTTTTTCGATTAGAGTTTAAGTGTCCATTTCGTTCACGAGGTGCCGACGACGCGTCGGCGTTGGGCTCAAAAAGTCCAAGTAAAAAAAAAGTCCAGAAAACTTGTAAAAAAGTTGATTTTTGCATTTGGCCGCACAATTAACTTGAACGACAGGGACGACGACGATGGCTAAAACCGAACCTAAACAGCTGTCCGTATTCCCAAAAACAGTTGCTCCTAACTACCAACTGGGCAAAGTAGTAAATGGTAAGTGGCAACCTCACCATCAGCGCTTGTCTTTTGACCATGATGTGGAAATGCTTTATGCATCTGGATGTGGAAGTGGATGTGCATGTGGATGTGGAGACAGGGTTCTATACTATTTTTGGTAACCAAGCTGCTGTAGCTGCTCATAGTTTTGCTTATCTTTGCATAACTTTTGCATAATAAACCAGCCAGAAACTGAGCGAAGACCGACGACCATCGGGGAAAGAAGGAGAGTAGGCAAGGAGAAAAGTAAACTGGATGTGGAGTTTGGTTGTCTTTCCCACAAAATGCGTTCTTTGTCATTGTTATGTGTGCGTTTTGTACTATGGGTTGGGTCTTCTTGTTTTTCCCATTGTTTATGTATGCGCCAACACATATGCACACTCACACATGCCCAACAACAACAACTGACAGTCGGAGCAGCAGCTGGATGTGGAGGAGCACACTCCAATCCATGAGATACTCGGAGAAGAGACCGGGATACATTCATATGCGTCGCCGAGTCAACAACACAAAAATTCCGCAAGTGAATGCACGAAAATCCAAACAAAACAGCAAAAACCACTAACATAAAAAAAAAAAATGAAACCGAAACAAAAACAAAAACAACAACGGAAAATAAAAAGAACCTTACGAGTCATAGCATCACATACCTATGGATATTTGAATACTTCCTATGACTATACCCTATAAAACAAATGGGTGTAATAATAGTGTGATTGATTGATGAAAAACATCTTTACAGATTCACAGAGAGACAGTCACTAAATATATTTATTATTTTATTTATTTATTTCGACTACAAGAAGTTGTTAAAAAATCTATATTAGGAATTTAATTTAAGATTAATAATTAGAATAAATTTCACTTTGTTATTATTATAATTTTATTCCGATTATTAGTACATATATTAAGTGCTTAGGAAATGACTAAACATATGGTATGTCCTAGTCAAATCAGCAAACAAAAAAGTATACGTATTCAGACTATCGTAATGAATGGATGGAAAGCAATTTAGTTAATGGACAGCAAAAAAAATGCGACGGATTTCAGCATCAGCTTGATTAGAGCCTGAGTATATAAAGTAAATGTTATGACATAGTCAAATTATGAGGAACTATTAATCTATGGACTATCACAATGATGGGAAGTAAATAAAAAACAAAGAAGAGACTTATTATAATTTAAACCTTTAAATAAACGGATAACATTATATCAATCCATTGAGAATCTGCAGTAAAGAATTTAAGTAAAACTGGAAGATCAAAGGGTAGATAACTACAGCCCAATTATATAGTATCCTTTAGTCGATTACATTCGATGCCAGATCATTTGTTGTTATTTTTTTCGGTTTTTTGTTGTGCTCTGTTGTTGGCCTGGCCGAGAGATTTCGCCTGCATGGGTTTTTCGGGTTTGGGGCTTGGCTTTAATTTGGCATCCCCTGGCGCCTTTGCTCACTCTCTCTCTCTTTCGCTATCTCATCTATTCCTATCTCTTTCAGCGAGCTGGGAGCTGCAGTTTGTGGTCGCTGCTTATGTAAATTATTTTGCATGCCGCTGATGGAAACTGAAGCAAAAGGAAAGGGGAAAGGGATGGGAGGTGGGTTGACACCAGACAACACTCCACTCTGGAGTGGAGTGGCAATGGTTATAGTCAACAGCAGACTGATGATTTAATGCGAACCGCAGACTTTTGTCGAGCTAAGCATTTAATTGTTTCGAAGCGCGCATTTAGAAGCCAGCTTAGCGAGCTCCAAATTGTGGACAAGCAACAAGGGAACGAAACAAAGCAAGCGGGAAATTAATCTTGCATCAAAAGTTGCCAGCATAATGCTGAACAGCTCAATGTTGAAATACTTGAAATGATATTTATAGAATCAAGTGTATATATTTGATAGATATTCGAAATTAGATATACATTGAAGACAAATTTAGAAATCAAGTTTGCATGTTATTTTAGATATATTCCACAATTTGATTTTCGAGCAATAACAACAACACAATTAACATGTGAGTACATATGTAAGTTATGCCCGTAAGGACATTATTAATTGTCTGATTTATATATAGTTGTAACATAAGTTAATTACTCAAACCTTGCCGAATGTTTATCAACTGTTTGCTTATCTACATTGACTTCCGGTTTGACAACTGAAAACCCTTTTTGTTTTAGAGCAACTCTAATAAGCCATTTCAGTTTACTTTCACATAAACTCAGACACACACACATTTACACCCACGTCCATAAAAATATATCTACATTCATTTTTGCTGATCATGAGAATGGTCAAAGTAACATCAAACAAACTATTCATCATCACATTTGACGCGAGCAACTTATGGGATACATCACACACACACACACACACACACACAGCATATGTTGCTGTTGTATATTAGTTGATGTGCTTTTAAGTGTAAAAGAATGAGTGTAAGAATGGGCAGGAAGAGAGAAAGAGAGAGAGAGAGGGAGGGGGAGAAGCCTGAGGCGAAGGCACAACTGAAGCTGAGGCAAAACACTAATGGAAAATTGGCATGAAAGACGAGCTGCTATGGAAATTTAATCACATTCACATTTCACACAATACATCATCATCATTGTGTCTGTGAACTATGTGTGTGTGCGAGTGTAAGGATGTGTGTGTGTCTGAACAGCACTTAAGACTCCTTTACGCATATATTTTCCATGTGTGTGTGCGTTGTATTTCCGCAAGTTTGTTAACTGCATTAGTGTGTGATGCTGTGTTTGATTATGCCTTCAGGGTGTCCCCAACACACACACACACACACACATATAAACACGCATTACTCTACATATATTCATATGTATGTATGTGTGTGCTCTAGGACTCAATGACGTTTACTGTTTGGTCTCACACGTAAATGAATGGGGATAAAGTTTTTAGATTTTGATTGCTTGATTGTGTGTGTCAACACACACACACACAGTCAGTACCTCCCTCCTTTACTCCCTCTCTACATAATAATACTTACACATACATATATATGCATTAAGATTTGGGTTACATAAATTTGAGATTCTAAAGTTTGCCTTGTCATTGTGATGTGACTTTATGGACCAGATTGTCCAAAATGGAACCTTTTACTTTTGTGTCATCCTCCACAATATTGGTTTTATTTGTTGGCCTTTGTTTAAAATCTATCGTTCGTTTGCCTTCTGGCTTCGACTCTTAATTATGTTGTATCATTTCACAACAATCAGAGCAACGTTATGTTTTATGTCTTTTGTTTTTCCTTTATGTAAGTAAAACGAAACCAAACAGAGCGCATAGCAAAAGATATGTATAAAGAAAGCCGACTTGCTAAGAGGGAGTAGTACAGTAAGTATTAGAGCAGCTGACAGGTAAGTGTAATCACAGTCATTGGCGGCAAACGTCCCGCTTCCATGCACTGTGACAAAAATTTAACGCTAAATTTGCCATGCATTGGAACAGAGTCGAAGTCGGAATCGGAATTGGCATCGGAGACAGACAGAGTCCAGGACCATGACAATTTATCAACGGTACAAAGAGCTGGCTGAGCTCGTTATGCTTGGCCTGCGAGACTTTAATTCCAGCCAAAAGACGCGCCTTAAATTAACCATGTTAGATAACAACGGAAAAAAAACTACAAAAAAACAGAGAAAGAAAAAAAGAAGAAGACAACAGCAAAATGCAACAAACGAAGCTGAAGCTAAAGCTGAATTAAAATTGCCGTTGGCCTTCACAAAAAAAAATTCGTACTCGTACCAGAAAAGTGTCTGCAACTTTGGCCCAGGCTAAACGACTATGTAAAGTGACAACAACAACAAGAACAAGAACCACAACAACGGAGACAACAAACACAACAACAACAACAACAACAGCGGACAAAATAGAGCAATAACAAGTAGAAGAACAAGAAGCGGCAAACGGCAAAAGCGTAAAAACGTCGCTTTTTTACTTATTCTAATGCCTTTTCATGGCCGGCAACTCGGCCGGAATTCCAAAAATAAAACTAAAGAAAGAAAAATAGCAGGCAAAACTATTTTAATATTACTTTTGCTTCGCACACCCCCTACTTAGTTGTTTTGTTTACAAACTATAATATTTAATTCATCTATAAGAAGTGCTCCAAAAATGTAAAAACTGTAATTTAGATTGTTAAGATAATCACTGCAAAAATGGATTTTGAAAATAGGGTATTTTAAAAATTAGTCTAAGATAATAATAATTAATTAATTAATTTTAAACGGAACGTGTTACTTACATATTTCACTTTGATACAATTGTCATAGATATTTAAAAAATTAATAACAAAAATGTTAATTCTAGCAACTTAATTTACATATATGTAAGTCTCACTTCCTCAAGCTTAAATTTTTTTGGAAAATATGTTATTAAAAATAAACTCGTTCAAGAACGAGTATGGACAAAAAAAATATGAAAATAAGTAAACTTGTTGGAAAAGAATTGGAATGTAATAAGGATTTGATAATGATATATTAGTTAACAATCTAATTTCTCTCTATTACAATTTTTTTCTCTGTACACCAATTAAATACTTTTTCAATGCAATGATTAAGTCAGTAGACTCTTTGTAAGAGTATACAGACTGCTCAGTGTTACCACAAAGAGCACAGGAATTCAGGGTCCTTTTGGTGACTAGAGCTCCTGCAAATATGTCCTGCTAGTAGCTTCCACCCGGAGTGCCACAAAATACGCAACACACAAAATACGGACAACAACAAGAAATAACAAGAGGCAGATGAAGAAGAGAAGTACGAGTTGGAGTTGAAGTTGAAGTTAAGTTACTACAACAGTGAAAGTCCAGCCTGGTCTAGGAGTATTTTGTTGTACATATGTATGTATATGTATACTCGTACTTGGCGACAAACAAAACCCGAGCCGAGTCCAGTGCGACTTTTGCAATTTTTAGTGCAACTAATTCTTTCTGAAGTATCTCATTGTTGTACAGCAGCAAAGCCGCAATTTTGTGTGTGGCGTGTGGAGTTGCAAGTTGTCCACTTCTCATTCGCCTCCCTTTTGTTGATTCCCGCAGCGAGTTACCACTTGGAAGCTTAAGCCCAGTTTACTCTTGTTGTCTCTACGAGTGTGTGTGTGTGTTTTGCCACAGGAAGTCAAAAGTATCGCGGCAGCTTAAGCACAGAACTGAGCCTGGTCAAAACTCAGACTCGAGATTCAGTTGGGATGCGGTTGCTGCCCAGTGGAGTTTATTTTCCCAGTTGATTGTCGCTCTCTCTCTCTCTCTCTCTTTCACTCTCTCTCTCTCTCTTTCTCTTGCAAAACAAATGGGCATAATAAGTTTGTTATTTTGTTTGAAGTGGCACGAAAGGCGACAACTTGCAGCTCTTGAAGAGCTCGCACTCGTCTAAGGTATCTTTACTCAATGCTCAGCCGGAAAGCAGCGACAACTTCAACTTGTATAGTCTTGACACCGAAGAGGAAGACAACTGCAACTAGCTGCTTACTTTCTCAGAAATGCTTGTCATGGTACCTTTAAATGTATCAAATATCGACCTGTGCAAGATCAGGGGCTAATCAGCGAGGTCACTTTCTGAGTTCTCAGTGAACTTGGCTTCATCGGTTCAAGACAAACTCTAATCCCTTGCATTTAGAACCTTTGAAAAGGGAAACATTAACTCTGTCATTGCTCAGTGAACACATGTGAGGAAGGCAAATTATGGTTTTGGAAAGTGATCCGCGAGGCAAAAGACACTTGGGAACTTCCGGTTCGGAACTTTCAGAAAAAAATCAAATTCGTCATAGCTCAGTAAACAGTTTCCAACAAAAGCTTTTTTACTACTTCTAACATTCTAAAATTCCTTCTACTAATACTATTATTACTTTGTTAAACTAGTACTGATAATATAGTTCTTACAGCTAGTAATTCTTAGTTAATGACTTTATTTATTTCTACTTCTAATGAAATTACAAATACTTCTAATTATCTTACTGAATAAACTTTTTTTAAGTCACATGTAAAATTGCTAGGTTTATTATCAGAACAACTTAAAATTTTCTAAGTTTGTTAACAGTGCTCCGATTTTCATGCCGAATGATGTTTTGATCATGGTCAGCTTTAGTTTGAATTAAAATTCAATTAATTTCACCATTCTCCCTACTAAGCTTATTTACTTTATCTGACAACACCTAACTGCTAATTAGCATATCTTTTAATCGTTCCGCCTGGCCAAGCACGCGATTCTATTGTAAGATTCTTCGTCTTTAATTGAGTTTTGAGTTTCGCCTTTCACTGGTTATTGTTGTTGTGATTTGTTGCTTAAAGTACTTCGATTTGTGGGTTACGCTTGACTGGCATTTATTATTTATAGTTCTCAGTTCTCAGTTCTCTGCTTTGTCTAACATATCCAAAAATAGTAAACGGAAATGAGCAATTGGAGCGTAAAGAACAAAAAAATAAAAAAGAAGCATACTCGTAATTACCTTTGGGACAGACGCCCAACTGAGTCACACTTATGAATAAATCTAGTTGTGCGAAACCAAAGAAGAGTTGAGAGGGAGGGGCAAAGAGTAGGAAAGTAGGGAAGTAATAGAGATGAGGAAGCATCTAATGAGTGGCGCAGTTTAATTAAAACTTCTGGCAATTGTTTCTAATGTCGAGTCGTTAAAGCGTTTAACTGTGTGGCGTGTAAATCACGGTAGATTCTCTCCGCCTCATAGGTGAGTGTGCGTGTGTGTATGCTTGATAGCCACCATACATTATACAGATACTTAAGTATATGTATCTGTATCTGCAGCTATCTTGGCCACTTCCGTTTGCCAAACACGTAGCCATAAAGGCCACAACACACACGGCGCAAACTTATGTGTTTAGCAGTTAGCAGATTGGGGCCCAAACGGGGGCAAGGAGTACGAGTCAAACTCAGAGTTGTGGAGGGAGTTGGAGTTAAGGCCAAGAACGTTATCAGCTTGTGCCCGAAAAAGATTTAGCAGTCCGACACGTGAAAACGTGGCAAGCTTATGGCCAAGTTAGTGCTCTCACTCTCATTTTTCTCACTGATGTTGCTTTTCTTTTTTTTTTTTTTTGTTAGCTACTTTAGCTGCCTATTGCCTCTTAATGCTAATGAAAAATATTTCCAACTGTGCGCGGCTTAGGATGCTGCGTTTATTACCCCAGACAAGAGTTGAAGTCAGATCTCCTGCTCTTAATTCGACTCATTCTCCTAAACAATAAGTGGCACCAAAGTGAAGCCAAGGCTTTTATTATGTCGAAGGAGAGGCGACGTTTAATATTTAGTTGAAGATTTAACGGGCCTACAAAAACAACAAGAGGAACAACAAGAACAACTATGATAAGCCGAAGCGCTTTCCTGAATTACATATTTAGTTTGCCCTTCCCTTTCATTTTGGCATCTTTTTGGGGCTTGGCTCTTGAGAAATTATGGCCAGCATTTTAGGGGCACGTCTATGGACTGCGGCTATACATTTTAATTAACAGAAAGCTCAAACTGAAACTTGAACTAAAACTAAAAAGAAAGAGAGAGAATTTGCCTCAAGTCCAAAACAGATATGCATATTTCAATAAATTCAAAACAAAAAAAAAAGAAAGGAAAACAAATCAGAATATTAATATGAAATTCCTATGCATTGCAGGGGGCAGTGTTGTTCGGGGTGGGGGGTTGTTTTTCTCCCTGCGGGGCGTTCTCGCTCAAAAGCCCGAGCCAAAGCACTTGTCAAGCCAGAGAGATTTATTTTTGGCAATTGAAATTTAAATGAAACTACGTGCGCCAGTAAACATCAAATGCTCAAATGGCCAAAAAGGTAAAACCGAAAGCGAACACTCACCAATAAAGGCGGGTACAAGGGGAAGGGAGGAAGGAAGGAAGGAGGGGCTATGCCCAGAGGAGTCGCACAACTCATTCATGCAGAAATCCATTGACATTTAATAGTCTCTCGGTTCCCGACGGAGCCAGCAGCGCTCTAAATACTCGTACTTTTGAACTGCTTCCCTTTAGCATTTTGGCCAACAGCAGAAGCAGAAGCAGCAAATGCAAGGGCTTATGTCCAGGTCTTCTGGCTCGCTCAGGTGCTTCCCTTGTGACTGTTCCATCTGCCCCCTCGCCACTCACAAGAGTGCGACGAGTGTGTGCCAAGTCTAGTTAAACCTGAATTTTGGTATCTGTATCTTTTGGGCTCAAGAAGTGTGCGGTTGATTTGTTGTCTCGTTCCCGTTCTCGTTCCCTTTGCTGGACTTCTTGTTAGCTGCACAGGATGTGGCCGACACAGGTGCACATGTCCATGTCGCAAAACTGGACAAGCAACTGTGCAAGTTACTTAAACGAAAACGAATCGAAGAATCGAAGACTCAAAACACGCATAAATCATAGAAAATTAAAGACCACATTGGAATGCAACATCCGCTCGAAATGAAATCAATTAAATGCAGCTTGAAGGACTTCGATTTATTGTAGATACATTAAACGCGAGTATACTGCATCTAAAGAGGTAATAAAGTTTGCTACTGCTTTTTAATTAACGCTAGCAATTACTAAAAACATTTATCATCGCACAACAACATTCGTTTCATTTTAAAAACTTAAGCACTTTTACATTTCTAATTATTCCCTGTACTTATATGTTTTTTAATTATTTATTATCAGGGATTAAAACCCTAACCGAAACAGTAAAATTCAACCGGTTAAAACCGATTGAAATGTAAAACCGTAACTTAAACCGTAACCGGAAAAAAATTTTCATTTGATCGAAACCTTTAAACCGAAATAACTGTTTAGTAACCGTTTAAGGGTTTAAGGGTTAATTTCGGTTCTCCATACATAAAAAAAAATTGTTTTTAATTTTTAATTTTGTTTTTAATTTTGTTATGTTTAATTTTGAATTTTTATTTGTATACAGACAAATCGAATTTTTTTCTTAATATTCATGACAATTATTTAAATACATATTTTTGGATTTGTTTTAAGTTTATTGTAAAGTAGATGCATTTAGTATGCAGAGAGAGATATAAAGATGAATTTGTTAGATAAACTAAAAGAATCTTTTATACAGAAACACATTTGTCATGTTGCTATAGTTACAATAGTATAATTTATGGGAGATTTCATTTAGAAATCATTTGCACTCATAAACAAAAATACATACATATATTTAATATATATTAATGAAAATATCAAAAAAAAACTTAAAATAAAATATATTAAAAACTAAAACTAAAAAGGCGTAATATAGCGCTAGCTGCAGAGGCTTTCGGCCACGAAATAATATATATATTTTTATAAAATATACATATAATACTGTACATATAAAAATATATACGTATACGAATTTCTTTGCACTTTCCATGGGCCATGTTAATTCTCTGCATGTGTGTGTGTGGTAGTGCGTAGGTGTTAATCAATTTGGCTAATGCAGTTAATTGCCTCAATGAGACCGGCTGCAACCTTTAACCTGTTGACCCATTAGTCTGCTCTTGCAGATGCGCAGCTGGTGGTGTTGATTGTGCTGTTGGGGGTGGTGTTGGGGGTGGTTTTGGTGGTTATGTTGGGGGAGGGATAAATTTGGCAATTTCGCAGCAGTCGCCGTTGCCGCTTTGTCGCGGTCGCGTCGCGTCGCGTTGTCAGCCGCATACAATGAACTGATTAGACAAACAATTAATTTTGGTCCAAGTTGTGAGTGGGCCGAAAAGTGGAAAAACCACTTGAAGTCGATTTGATTGAAAAGCTTAAAAAGCGACGTACCCAGAAGCCATTACTCCCTTCTTCTGTCTGCCTCTCTTTCTCTCTGTCTCTCTTACTTTGTCTCACTCGCTGTCTGTCGGACTCTAGCGCGGCATGGCCGACAATTTGACATAAATCTAAACAAAACAAGTCGAGAAGAAGGAGACGGAGACGGAGACAGGGGACAGGAGAGGGGACAGAGATGGAGATGGAAAAGGAGAAAGAGAAAGAGAAGGGGCTATTGCCTTCGCCTGTTGACTCGTGTTGTTATTGTTGTTGCTCTGGTTCTGGATATGGCCGCAGGACTACTTCATTAATCAAGGCCGCAAACAAGTGCGGGACACTATTTCGACCGGGTTTAAATACGACACAACGATGCCAACATAGCCCAAAATGCAATGGGCAACTGGAAAAGCGCAAAATCGGCAAGGGGTTGTACAAACTTGGCCGAGATGCGAATGCGAATGCGAATACCACAATCGCAGTTGAAGCTCGCACGCATACATAAACATAAATAATTAGCGTGATTCTTTAAAGGCCAATTACCTAATTTAGACGCTTTGAATAATTGCCCTCTGGTTCAAAGAGCGCAAAGGCGATGTTGGTAACAGCGTGCAAATCAGTTTAAATGCAAACAGAGACGAAGAGAAGGGGGCAGACGAGCAGAAAGTGAGTGGGATGAGCAGAGAGACAGACTGAGATACTCTGACAGAAAGAGAGAGAAGCATTTGAAGCAGGACAACGGACGACGGGCGATGACTGCACTAAGCGGCTTAATGCCCAAAATGAAGATAAAGAGCTTTCTGCTGCTGCTTCTTCCCCTTCTCTCCATCTTCTCTCTTCTTCTTCTCCTCCTGCTGCCTCCTTTCCAGCTGCTCCCTCTGCTGCTCCAAATGTTTTAGCTCCTGCTCCTAGCTGCAACGCCGCAGAGACATTTAAATCTCAACGGTTAGAAAATAATTAGAGCGTTTAGTGCCCAGTAACTTAAACCAAGAGACTCCATTCGAGAGTCAGAGTCGCAGTTGGAGTTAGAGAAGGAGTCAGCGATGGAGTTGGAGTCCAAGTCAAGAAACGCGTCTAAATGGCTTTACAATTGTGGCTAACAAAAACAAATAGTAAGAACTTGAACTTGTCGCAATTACCTATGAAAATCCGCTTTATGTATGCCCTAATTAATATCGTAACTGAACTAGAAGATACCCTACAACTATTGTATAGTATATTATAGGGTATAGTATATTACTATATACATGATTGCCATTTATATTTGAATTTCGTTAAATAAGGTTAAATAATTGACAAATTTATTAAAGGGTAATCACAAACAGATGCAAACATGCGCCACGTCTGCACAAAACTGCCTGTAATTTAATTTCACTTAAACTGTAAATATTCTTATCATAATGACGTTTACTCGTTAGGCTAAGAATCAAATATACTTAGAAGACATCTAATCATCTAATTAATATTGAACATTTCTAGTTTATTAAATCACAGAGTTTTAATTCTACTTTATGAATATTTTCATTAAAGAAAGGGTATTAAAAGAGCTAATTATAAGTACATCCGAACTATATTCATCAAATACAAGAGTAACATTTGTAAAAGCCACCTATTAATTGATTTACTTGGAATCACCATAATTATTTTCAGCTTTGACTAGTTTCCAATTAAGATTAATGCATATGGTAATTAATTCTCAATTGTATACATTTAACTCAATACAAACAATGCAATATTAATCGACAGTTTTGTTTACATTTCCTTACCTAATGCTAACGACACAGGCTATAATAATACCCTTGACAAAAGGGTTTACTAAGTGAATGAATGAATTCCCCGACTGTCTGTTCAGTCCGCCAGACACTCGTTAAAATCGGAAAAGCCACAGACTGAGGAAGAGAAATTTATATAGATGGCATTTGAAGGGAAAGTCCATTCCGGCCACGTCCCAAAGAGCGGCCCAAAGGACACACAACGGCTCCAAAGCGAACCCTTGACACTGAACACGGCTTGAACTCGGACACGGACACGGACACGGACACGGAATAGGAATCGGAGATGGAGATGGAATGGGAGATGGCGTCGGAGTCCCTATGGGTCCGTTGCCGGTGCACAGCTTGAAGTTAAATAAATTAAGGGCAATTAGGCGCAGAATTACAAGCACAAAGGTCAAAAGCACAGCATCCTGCTACCAATTGAACGCTCCCCTTTCCCCATTTCCCCTCTTTCTTCTCTTTTTCCACCTGCGATGCCTGCAATTCCCCAACGGTCGAACGCCAGGTGATTTTTGGAGTCCTATCTTAAAAATTATGTTTGCAAATATTTGTTTCAAGAATTCGCAAGCAATGCTCTCGCTCTTGGCAATGCTTTTGGCTGTTGGGTCTTGGCTTTTGGTTTAGACCAAAGTCATGCAGCAATTGCAATTTTTTAATTACACGATGTAACACTGTAAATTTTACAGTTTCTTCCTCTAGGCGGAAGTTTTCCGTTCAAAGCGTCACAAAGCGTTGGCCAACATAAGCGGTATGTTGGCTCAGTTGCTTTGGCCAAGTGCAGAAAGCGTAGCGCAAAGCCATTTTGGCCAATTAACTGCGGCTAATTGTTGCGTACTAACAGAGAGAAACACGAGTAAGAAATGTGAAAGTCAACAAATGATGTACAAGAAGTAGAAGATGTAGACGAACCTCTTTTATATCTCTCTTTCTCTCTCTCTCTCTCTCTCTCTCTCGCTTAGCCACATGTATGTGACCGTGAGACCAAAAACTCTCAAGTGCAAGTGGGAGGCAAACTAACCGACGGAGATGGACTGTGACTAAAAATAAAAAGCAAATACAAACTACAACAATAACGATCATAAAGCACTCTGAGCGATTTCTCGACTTGCCAACTTCCGCTGCAAAGAAAAGAAAAAAAGATTCAAATATTATTTGCATAGTCGACGAGTTCTGCTTTCGCCAAAAAACCATGAAAAAAGAGTGTTAGATTTGAAGATTACACCATGTAACAGTCAGACCAAATCCACTTTTTCCAATACGATACATATGGGGGTCATCAGATAAGTACTACTCAAGGAACATATTATTTTAAATTTGTAAATCTGTTAACTTTCAAACTTTTTTTATAGGTTAAATTTTTAATCATTACTTAAAGATATTACACCGATTTATGAATTATATTACACTTGACCAAAATTAATGTAAAAATAAAGTTAAGTAATATAAAAAATGAAGTAATATTAAATTAATTAAAATTAAATTTAAATGTCACTGAAATGATAAAAAATTAAGAGATTAAAAATCAAAATTCAAAAACATTTTTAAACGATCTAACATTTATTATTATTTATTTTATTATTTATTTATATTTATTATTAACCCAAAAACAGATGATCTTTCAATCAGGGATTTTTGTCCAAGAATTTTTATCTAAAATTTGCATCGAAAAAGTAATGTTTAATTTCAATTTCTACTGATAAAGTGATTTACTAAAGGAATGCTCTACTATATTAGTATTGCTTGCATTAACCATCTTAACTCTTATTATTTAAATGCCTGTGTTTTCAAACTCCAAGTTAACTAACCAAAAAAATGCTTTGGAAGTGTATTTTCAAATTCAAAAATATGGCCAAGAAATATTCAAAGCTTTCCATTTTCTTGGCTTAAATGTCAATCAATGTCAGACAGAGTCTGGCACACAATGATAAATAGGATTTCTAAATACATTTTCAATATTTTTAACAATCAAATGTTATTAAATTTTTAAGCTTTATAAAATGCATTTAGAAAACTCAACTCGGCACGTCGACAACACACAAGACAAAGACAAAGCAACTGTTTCTGCTTGGATAACTTGCAATTTAAGAACGCACACAGATACACACACACACAGACACAGTAATAAGACAATGGAGGAAATTTCACTTTTCGTCAAACATAACTGACCTTAATCAATGTCTATTATATTGTGAGTTGTGTGCGCTTTATTTTAACAATTAAAACACAAGTGTGTATCTAGAGCTAGACCAAGTATCTGTATCTTGTATCTGTGTATCTGTATCTTTATGGCGCATATAAGCGCAATCAAAAAGCAACATTAACAAACAACAAACAATCAACAAAAACAACACAAAGTTTTATACCAAACAAGTTTGCAATGAAAACTTCTCAGGCTGTAGATACAAGCACATGCATATATATATATATAGATACAAATGTATCTGAGGCAACAACTGGAGGCAGCTGAAAGATGCGTCTCTTTGCAATTTTCTCTCATATGCAGAGAGGGGAGGGGGGGGATAAAGGTAGAGATTTCTGGCAGCTACACAGCGCGTTTCCTGTCTGGCCAACATCACAACAACATAGCATCTTGGCCCATACTCAAAAGCAGCTGCCACAAGCAACACGTTCAACTACCTGCCCCAAAGAAGCACGCAGGTGAAGTAACTTATATGCCGTTGTTGTTGTTGATGTTATTGTTGATGTTGTTGTTGTTGTTGTTGTTGTTGTTGTTGCCGCCTTGAGGTAATTAGTTTAGCGGCTCACACTGTTCCCCAGTCTGTGCCTGCCACAGTCTCTGCCACAATCTCTGAGTCTCAAGTCTTGTTGGCACCGTCGTCATTAAAAGCAGTCGTTGTTTTTTTTTTTTGTTTTTTCATTCTAACAACTTTTTTATGTTGTCTTCAGCTGAACTAGCCAAGGCAATCTTAGTTCTAGATAGAATTGTCCCATGAGATACAAAGATACATTTATGCCACACAGCTGTGTAAGCTGATCTTGACTTGGTATTTCTACCTAAACAGAAAAAAAATCATGATATTGTGAAATTCTGCACACGTTGCACACAATGAATGCAACTAATTCATTCACATTCACATTCACAATTATATTCATGCATTCGTCTTCGTATCTTTTGCTTGTGTATCTGTATCTGGCGGATGTGACTCATTCAGTCGAAATACGAATTACGTCGCCAAAGACTGTACTCACTGCTGCCGATCTTCTTCTATCTCTCTCTCTCCTTCTTTCTCTGTCTCTCTCTCTCTCTCTGTCTCGCTATTTACGTCTCAGCTTTCGTCTCACAGGCAAAGAACTTTTTCATGTTTATTTACTTTTAAGTTCTTTTCATGCTTGAGTAGGTCGCTTGGATCAGTTCGTCCCTCTGTCCCTCCGTCTGTTTGCCGTTCTGGCAATAAGAGTCTTAAACAACACGTTAAGAACTACCTGACGAAAGAGGAGAAAAAAGAAGACTCATTGATTGCTTTTGTTGTTTACTCATTCAAATTTCACAAGATCATTCAGTTCATTATCGTTATCATTATATAAGCCAACATCTGATCATTATAACGAACCGACAAACATCAGAAAAAACAAACATTTTTAATTAAACTTTTACAGGTGCTAGTTTAATAAATAATTGCAGCTTAAGATCAGACAGTAAAACATGTTATTCTTAATACAAATTTATGATTGCATCTTTCAAATATTTAAATTAAATTTTATTAAATTATGTTTTTAAATTATTCAATATATTACTATGTATTTTGATATAATAAAAGTACTTTGCATAATAAATCACTTTATGTGTCAATAAATTTTCCTCTCATTTTTTAAGCCGATACATGCAAATTTTCATTTATTTCAAATTAATTAAGTTTATATTAAAATGCAAACGAAAACTGACAGAGCTTTCTATCAAATATTCTCTTTATCGAATTCTTATTTAATCCGTTGCCAGCTCATTATAAGCAAGCTCGACTGTTATAAAATGTTTCACAGAATTTAAATAAAAGACGAATTTCAACGTTTGTAATTCTCCCTTTATTATCAGTTATATTAAATACATTAATTACATTTATTATTAACGCACTTTCACTATAAATCAAACATTTCAACTCAATGAAATGTTGATATGCTTAGATCTAGTTGCTGGCAACATGTTGACATGTTGAAACGGTTAAAGCAACATAAGCTGCAGCCAAGAGCATGTAACCAAAGGAACTCAAAAGGGAGAGAGAGAGAGAGCGTAAATGTAACACACACCCGCTGCTCTTCAGCGGCAGTCACCCTTCGCTGGCCATTCATCAATAAAGCAGCATTCAACACGACACCGAAGCGACAAACACGAACGCTAAACCGAAGCCGACAAACGAGCACGAACCGAGCAGACGCCGTCGCTCTGCTGGCTTTGGCTTTGCCCTACGATGGGCTTTCGCTTTTGCCAATGCAGCTGAGCAGCTCGTCGCTCAGTTCAAGTCGATGATTGCTGCCGAGCGGTTGGTTGCGTCGGCGTCGTTCAATACGTGTATATGCACAGTGTGACTTCGCTACAAAAGTGTACTCGAAATGTGAAGCAAATGTGAAATCATTATTGCAATGCTAATAATAAAGTTGCTCAAACATCATCATAATAATAATGATGTCAAAGTGAAACAGTTGAAAATCAATGCATATCTGAAAGCGTATCAAATATAAACTCATCACGCGCACCTCGCATACCAACAAACCCACAAACCACCCCTCAACCCCCAACCCTCCACTCACTGCCTTCGACAAGTTTCCATCGTGGAGTTTCGTGTGTTCCTCGTCCGTCGCGAATGTGTGTAACTTGAAACAACACGGCCAAAAAAGATTCTTCGTCCCGTCCAACGGTTTTTCTAACGCTGTTGTGATTGCAGGCCACGAGGCCGAAACGCACAAGACGTAACAAAAAAAATACAAAAAATATATAGAACAAGAAAAGCACAGAAATATACGAAAACGCGATGAAAATTAAAGCTTTGCGTGGCAAAACTCGCTAACCAAAATATAAAAAAGTGAACAAAATATATAGAAAAATAGCGAAAATAAAAATAAAAGAAAAAAAATTGTAGCTTGCCAGTTGCGTAAAAATTTCGCTTTTCTTTTCACTGGATGTGTGTGTGAGTGTGTGTGTTGTTTCTTTTTTCGGGGGGAAAAAGAAAAACGATTATCATCTGGTCGGCTCCTATAAATAACGTTGCGCCAGGCGCCGCTAATTACGCCAAAACATGAAAATATTTACAACAACAACGAGAACAACAACAACAACAGCAGCATTAAGGAGAACAGCGCGAAAAACTGAGCAATTAATCAATTTTCCGCTTGACCAATATATAATAAATTCATTCGACGCTGAATCCGCACGGAAGTTTGCACTATTATCATAATTAAAATAATATATATGTGTATATAAAAAGGGACTTTCAACTTGGCATATCGTCAGCTTTAAAGTCCGCCTGGCATGGCCTAAAGCGCGCTTATCACAACCTTATCAGTTCTCTTACACATACACACACTACACTACACATACACACATATGATGCATATCATTATGATGCTGGTCCTGCTCCTAATCCTGCCCAGCTCTTTGCTGGCCAGTCGCTACAACTATGCAAATGGAGCTGGTTCCAGTGCCAGTTCCGGTTCCAGTTCCAGTTCCAGCTCCAGTTCCAAATCATCACTGAACGAGGTGTATCCCATTGCCGATAGTCAGCCGATGACAGATGATGGCTATGTGGCGGCATCGGCTGGACCTCCAGCATTATATTATCCTGGCAGCGACTTGGATAATCCTGTCCAGCAATTGAGCAGCTGCCAAACGGTCTGCGCCTGCAAATGGAAGGGCGGCAAACAGACCGTGGAGTGCATCGATCGCCAGCTCATCCAGATCCCCGACAACATTGATCCCAGCACACAGGTCCTGGACATGTCCGGCAATAAACTCCAGACGCTGTCCAACGAACAGTTCATCCGGGCGAATCTGCTGAATCTCCAGAAACTCTATCTGCGCAATTGCCGAATTGGCGAAATACAGCGGGAAACCTTCAAGGGATTGACGAACCTGGTGGAGTTGGATCTGTCGCATAATCTGCTGGTCAATGTGCCCAGTGTGGCACTGAGTTACGTGTCCTCGCTGAGGGAACTGACCCTCGCCTCCAATCACATCCAGAAGATCGAGCCGGAGGCATTTGGAAATACGCCATCACTAAATAAACTCGATCTCTCCCACTGCGATATACAGACGATCTCGACGCAGGCTTTTATTGGTCTGCAAGGATTAACGACACTCCGACTCAATGGGAATAAACTCAGCGAACTGTTGCCCAAGACAATCGAGACCCTGAGCCGCCTCCATGGGATTGAGCTGCACGACAATCCCTGGCTGTGCGACTGCCGTTTAAGGGACGCCAAGATCTGGCTGATGCAGCGGAATATTCCGTATCCGGTGGCACCCGTGTGTGCCGGCGGACCCGAGAGGATCATCGATCGCAGCTTCGCCGAGCTCCATGTGGACGACTTTGCCTGCCGTCCCGAGATGCTGCCCATCTCCCACTACGTGGAGACCTCGATGGGCGAGAATGCGTCGATCACGTGCCGCGCCAGCGCCGTGCCCGCGGCCAGCATCCACTGGTACTGGAATGGCCGGCAGTTGGCCAACAACAGCGCCTTTAGCGCTTATCAGCGCGTCCACATGTTCGAGCAGCTGGAGCGGGGATTCGAGAAGCGCTCGCGACTCGTGCTGACCAATGCCCAGGAGACGGACTCCAGTGAGTTCTACTGCGTGGCCGAGAATCGGGCGGGCAGCGCCGAGGCGAACTTCACGCTCCATGTGAGCATGAGGGCGGCGGGCATGGCGTCTCTGGGCAGCGGACAGATTGTGGGACTGAGTGCAGCGTTGGTGGCACTGATAGTGTTCGCCTTGGCGGCCATCATGTGCCTCCTGCTGCGGGTGAAGCGCCAGCCGTATGTGGACAGCAAGACACCCAATCACATGGAGGTCATCACCTCGGTGAATCACCAGAACTCGATCACAAACAAAACACAGCCGGCAACGGGCAACGGCAGCATTGCTGGCATCGTTATAGCCAATGGAGCGGTGGCCAATTGCCTGGATGGCCCTAGCTCTGGAGGCGTCAATACCTTGGAGCGCAAGGGCAGCAATGGCGGGGGAGCGGGATCAACAGGAAGATTAGCCGGAGACCGATCCGTCAATCTGGCATATGCAAATGCCCATGTCAACACGAATCCTGTCCAGAAACCACCGCGACTCACCGACATCGCGTACTCCAATCAGGGATATGACAATGCCGCCAGCGTCCTTTCGACCGCCTCCTGCTTCATCTCGCCCAGCGCCTCAACGGGACACGGCAACAATCCGGATTTGATCAACGACACGAAAAGATTTGGCAGCGATGAGTTCGCCGATCTGAAACTGCCGGCCATATTGGGCCACGAACTGGTTGGAGGCGGAGGAGGAGGCAGCGGCGAGTACAGTCGCGCCAACGGCTGTGACTCGCTGTATCCTTCCGGCTTGTGGGAGCACACGGCGGGGGCCAGTTCGGCGGATGATCTCTTCATGAAACGCTACACGGACAAGACGCCCATCATTGGCGACTCGAGTCAACTGTACGATCTGCACGAGCGCAATGCGGCCAGCGATTACTTCAGCAAGACCTTTCCCCGCACACACTTGCAGCACAGTGTGGCACAAAGTGGAGCAGCTGCAGCTGCCGCATCCAGCACTTCCACGGCCACAACGAATCTGTCGAGTGGCTCGGGATCTGGTTCCGGTTCCGGGTATCCGCATGATTATGGCTTGCCGCTGGTTCCGGGCGCCGAGCATCAGCACAATCATCAGCTGCAAATGCATCCGCTGCAACAGTTGCAGCAACAGCTCACAACGACGCTCAATCATCATCATCAGCAGCAGCAGCAGCAGCAACATCATAGTAATCATCATCATCACAGCTCCAGTTCGAGTCCACACTTCAGTAGCCGCACCCTGCCACGCCTACACGATGCCGGAGGGGGCGGCGGAGGAGGCAGCAGCAACAATAGCAACGCCTCGGCTAATTCATCTCCCACGCCAGCAGCCGCACAAATCTCAACATCATCATCATCATCGTCACCATCAACGATGATGGCAGCGACCAGTTCCAGTTCCTGCTCCATATTGGCCAATGGTCAGCCCGTTAATGCCAAAACGATACGTGTCTGGCAAAAAGGGGGCGTGCCCGTGCTACCGCCCGTAACGGCATTGAAAAGGGCGTTAATCAGCAGCAGTCGCAACTCCCCCGACGAGGGCTATCAGGAGGGTTGTGGCACCGATGTCTAAGTCATCAAATGCATCCTTCTCCTCATCCCCCTCCCCCCTCAAGCAGAACTGACTAAACTTAAAAAAATACCGAACACTTTAAAAAATGTATGTAATTTTTTTAAGGCGAAATTCGAGCGAAATTCAGGCGAATTTGTGGCGAAACTTAATAGAAGAAGATTTTTGTGCAAGCAAAAACTGTTTGTGATACGTGTCTGATTAAAAAGATGAATGCGAATGATGATAATAAGAATTTCCAATGAGATAAAAACAAAGCATAAACCAAACAATAAGAAAAACTAAAAACTAATAAAAAGGCAATAAATGCAGCAACAAATAAATGAATTAAAATGAAGAGTATACTTTTAGGCATAACAGAACTATGCATACGATAGATACGACAAACTAACTAAACATACCAACTAACTACAAACAAACACTAACTAGACAACCCTAAGAATATACATATATATGTACATACCTAAATGTCAACTCTCGCAAATCCCCGCATTACAAAATAAAAATGAGTAAAAATAAATAAACGACAACATTTAAAACACACACATTTAAAAATCAGCTATTGCCCCAATGTAAATGTTAAAATAAATCTCTAACTGTAATTAACTGTAACTGTAATTGTAACTTTTGTGTATGTGTAAGTGAGCGTGTGTATCTCTGTCTTGGTGTGTGTGTGAGTTTCGACATTACAAAGAAATTCCTTCTTTGTCAAACAGACGCAAATGTAAGTCGTAGGCAATTATAAATTAAATCACAATTCTCAAGACTTCCTAAACAATCCTAAACAGAACGACACAGTTAGAGAACGAGACAGCGATTGAATTAGAAAGAGTGGCAGATAGGGTGCACATTTCGAGTTCAATGTAAAAAACATAACTAAGAAATAGAATAGAACTAAAAATTAAATAATCGTGTGACTTCTTTGTACATACTTAAATATAAACCACAAATAGGTCTGTTCCCAATTTGACTTACCCCAAATTTCACAGAAAAATTATTTCACACACTATTAACGAATTTTTTTTTACACATTTCAAAATTTTCAGAAAAGTAAAAATGTTCATTTATATTAATTAATAATAATATTTAGTTACAATTTCTAAATATGAAACAAAATTCGAAATTATTTTTCTTTATTTTTGAGTTTGAAATTTACTTTAAACAACAACTGTTGAATACAAAAAAGAAATCAAGCTGTTTTCTTAATTTCACTTAAATCTGATTTGTACGAATATATTTATACCAAAGCTTATCGAGCAGTTAATCATTTTTAAACTTATATTTTCTATATTTTCAAAGATTGCTCAATATAATAACAATTAATTTGATGCAGTTATCAAACTGAGAAATAGTGTATATTATAAAAAAAACACATGGTAGCAGAAATAATTATATTAATACCCCTTTACATAAATATCATTTTTAATTGCTTCTCAGATCCTTTTGTGAAATTTGCGGGAAAGTCAAATTCGGAACTGATAAAATTGACAATTATTGTAACTTTGCTAAATGAACGTGGCCAGTTAATTATATAACTTATGAATGAGAAAAGATAAAACTGAGAATGGTCCCTGAAAAGATCAAATTATACGTATACAGTTACACTACTAATGTAGGTCAGAAAACAACAAAGGCAGCGATAATTCAACAAAAAAGAAAGAGAAAAGAACTTGACAGAACAACAACTAGTTAGTATTATTATAATTATTATGTTAATATAAAGCTTTACTTTCCTTTTAAGACCAGTGAGTATTAATTAGAATTTCAACAAATAAAACAAAGTTTAATTTTTTGTAGAATAGATGTCAAGAAAATGTAGATTTTAATTTGATATATTTTATTAATTAATATATTTTATTAACCAAACACATCTAGGGATTTGAATTTTACTTAAATTTATCAATTCTGTCTAAGTTTTAGAAGAAAGAAAATGTTGAGTTACAGCTGGCCCGAAGTATTATGTAAAGTATCCAAAAATGTTAGCTAAAAACAAAACCGTCATTTGGCATTAAACTTTAGGAATCCCAACATTTAAAATTGTAATAAACCAAAAAAAAGAAACAAAAAGAAAAACGATACGAAAACAAACATATTCATCAATTTATATGATAATAAACATATGTAAATGTCAGAACACATCACACGCTCACACTCACACACACATATCCCGTAACATCACTTGAAGAAAAAGAAATATACGAAAGACAATTTAAATAATGTATCCACATATATTAATTGCCTGTACTTACTTAAGTCTAAGGAAGGAAAAACAACAAGAAAATTCGAATGAAATCGAAAGAAAAACAAAATTGAAAATATTGTAATTTTAAGGTAAACCAAAGACTTTAATTTCTTTGCATCTAAATGAAGTGGGATGAAAATACTACGAAAAAAATGTGGAAAATGTAGGAAAAATGTATCCCGACAGAAAAAAGAAAATAAACTTAACACTTAAGTTATACCTATTGTATTGTATAATAAATATAATTAAATATATACCTATAACTTCATAATAATATAAATAATAATATAAATATAAATATAGTTTATAGATGTATGTACTTAAAATAAAATATATGGGAAACGAGACAAAGGCAAAGCATTGAATGCATTGAAAGCGTCAACAGAATGAAGAATGATGATGAACAAAAGCAAAGAAAATATATATAAAACATATATATATATCTATATATATAAACGAAAATACATTGCGTTGTCATTAATTTTTGCAGGCCAGCCAGAAAGGTAAGTATACAAGGGCAGGAGGGGGCGATGACCCAATTAACTAAGAGACAGAGACAAAAAGAGAGACGCAGACACAGACGAAGAGAGGAAAAGTGGAGAAAGACAATCGAATTCGAATGCTGCCGTTAGCCTAAAGCTGAAAGCTGCTGCTGCGCTTTTGTTGTTAACCATTGTAGCAGCATTTGGCATATTAGGGCCAATCGTCTAATCGCCAATTATACATTTAACCTAACCCCATCCCGTTCATCATTCTCCAAACACACACTCTCACACTTTAACACTGCATAAATCGATATGGTAATAGGGCAAAATTAGCTCTTTAACACGCCAAAGTTGTGCTGCTCTTGCAGCTCAGATTACGTATGCGTAATATTTGTGAGGACCACAACTTTGAGCTCAACCGAAGCTGAATCTAATCGACATTATTTCTTAACAAAAATATTAAAGTTTAAAAACGTTTGTTTTGGATTTTTAGACTTTAATTTTATACAATACCTGTTGATATGACATTTTTAAATGAATTTAACGGCTTAAAGACCTGCTTTTGCAGCTTTTTCAAAATGTATGTTTCTGTTCTGCGCTATTCATTTCTCATTTTTAATAAAAACCTGTCAACTTTTGAATTTTTTATTAAATTATATTTTCTACAGCTTCTTTATGCTGAACTCTATCTCTCAGTCTTGATTCGGCTTTTCATCCTCTGCGAGTTCATAGTTCCTTGCTATTTTGATACCCTTTCGCTGTGGGCTCAACTGTCAATGCCCCAGGTAGACAGTCTGGGCTCTCGGCTCGGTTTTATTCTGAATCCCTCTTCACAAATTGCAGATACACATGTTTGGCATGCGTGTTCGTGTATTTGTGTTGCCTTGTGGGGGGATTACGGAGAAGGAGAGGGTGGAAGGGGAGTTATGGGGAAACGCGTAATAAATACGGTGCTGGTGGAGAACAAGATTATATCATGGCATGCATAGGTCTAACTGTCTGATCCACTTCCCTTCTCTCCGCTTCTCATTCCCTATCCCTCAGAGCCTTATTGACGACGCGCAAAGTTTGCCAACTAAACAAGTTTTGTGCCTCAAATGAAATTTAGGTTGCAACTGAAGCCCAACAAAAGCCAAACAAAACAAAAAGCACCAACAAACAACAACAACAACAACAACAGCGATGAGCAAAAAAAATTAGAACTTTTACGCTGAAGGAAAGTGAATTTTATTTGCTCAACTTTATTACGTATACGTGCCGTTGTTCCGCCTGTGTAAATAACCAAAATGCAAAACGTGCCCCCAACAACAACAACAACAACACCAAATAACGCCTGCAACACCAACAACAACAAGTGAAACTTGGCTTAGATCTCTAAGCGTCTAATGAAGACAGCGCCGCCAGGTGCTGCTCGCACTTTTATGTTCATGCATTGCGGCCTGTTTAACGACTTGGTCCAATGTCTAGCATGAGAAATAAGAATAAGAATACAGCAACTAGTGGAAAGTGATAGACTAATAGATACTCTAAAATGAAATTTAACACAAGCAATAATATTTAAACTTCTGAGCTTTATCTATTTTTACCTGACAGTTGCTTATACCCACTAATTGTATACACTTTATGATTACAGGGTATTGCAAGCGGGAGAAATTGGCGATAAAGCCAAGCACACACACATACAAAACACTCATATGCCTAAGCTAACAGACCGTAAATATTGTTGAAAACAGCAGTTTATTTTTGGGACTCGCAACCGCAACAACTGCACATCAGTCAATGGCAGGACAACAAGGCGAGGACAGACGAAGAGATGAACAGACAGAGGGACAGTGGGACGGAGGGACAGAGACAGAAAGAACCTCTGATGGATGTGAACAGCAACAACAAAGAGATAGCTGATTCAAGGTGCACGACCAAACAAGAGAGAGAGAGAGAGTGTATTGTTAAAGGCTTTTTGGCCCATGGCCAAAAGCGTCCACAACTTAAATAAGAACCAAAGAACCAAGTATATTTTCTTCTTTTCTCATGAGAGTATGTTTGCATGAGCTCGACTAGCAAATGCTCTACAACAGTATTGAGAAAAAAGTATGAAGTCAGTTTGTAGAATCATTGAATTCAGATTTATATTTATAGTATGCAGCATTTTTATTATCACTGTTGTGAGTAACATATTAACTGGCAATCAAATTACTGCCCAAAGCAAAGTAAACTAACGTAAGTAATTATTAGAGAAATGATTGTTAAGAGAAAATAAAGTTTAAAGCTTCAGCATGAAATAGGTCAAACTTTTAACATTATTTTTGATATAAAAAGTGCACTTTTAAAATAGCTTCCACTTTTAAAAAAGTTAGTTCTAAATTTGTAAAGACAGTAATTAGGAAAATTAATGGAAAACTTATGCAATAATCAGGTCAAGTAATTTACTTTTTGGATGATATCACTGAAAAAATAGGGTTTTAGTTGAATATTTCTTTAATTTCGGAATTTAAAAGATTTATAATATAAATGAATTCACTCATCTTTTACTGATAGTAAAAGGGCACTAACTTTTGTAGAAATTTGTTTAATACTAAAGTTTGTACTTCATTTTATTTCTGACAATTTTAATTTTAAGCAAAAACAGAAGTATTTTTTTAAATCCGTTGCCTGAGCTAGAAAACTAATATGCCCCGCTGCGATAATGTCGGCTTCTCCCCTCTGTGTATTTTCATTTCATCTCATGCATTATAATAATACACACACATTACACACACACACACACACGCACACTGAGAGACATATGCATAACAGTCGGCACACACGCAGTCATAAATAGAGGCTTAACAAAGAGTTGTTTCATACAAGGAAATACATATGACTAAGTATGTATGTAAGTGTTTGTGTGTGTCTCTCTAATGTGTGTTAGTATGCGTGTGTGTTAGTGTGTCGTGTCTCTTGCGTGTGTCGTCCCTTTAGCGTCTTCAACATTTAATGGCCTCATTAATTTTCTATGCTTGCCCTTAAATTATTTTACTAGACTGAGAAGGAGATTCAACGTCGCACGCCGCCCAGCAATTCCATTAACTTGACTGAGGTACTCGGGCAGTTCTCATCACCCACTTCTCATCACCCCATTTCATCATAGAAATAACGGCAATGCCAATGTCTCTTCCCAGTTGCCATCACATTTAATTTACATAAACTTAATTGTTTTATTTAATCAATAAAAAATAATTAAATGCCATGTGCGTAAGTAATTAAAACAAATCGCTTTTATTGCTCAACAAATTGAAATTGCATAAACATAAACCGTTCGCAACGAAACTGCCACTAAAATCGAAAATTGCATGCAACAAACTGCGGCAACAACGACAACAACTCGATGTGCGTGTATTAGTGTGTGTGTGTGTGTGTGTGTGTGTGTGTGTGTTCCCTTGTAATTATGGCACATCAAACATTAATCAGGCTGGCAAATGCGAATACAAAATACAATCACTGCGGACGGCAGTCCGCGCTAGTGACGAAAGCAGCACGAAGGGTGCGAAGGCGACTAGCATATATACACAGGAAGAATGGAAAATTTGCTATGACTGTCCGATCTGGTCGAGTTATGTACCGATCGAAAGGTATCAATTTTACTTACAAATGTGCATACTAAGACTTTTGGAAACTTACCTGGTTCGTGAGATAAACAGGTGTTAGTGGGAGGGGAAAATTTTAAATTATTGGAGCAAATGGGGCCGTTGGAGCCTTTTATTTTTTTATTTTAAATTTTTACTATTCTTATCAAAAATACGCGTCGAATGACACCTTGATCATCAAAATCCGATCACTGGTTCAGAAGATAATTAATTTTGAAATTTTTGGTGCCCATTTCAAAACGAGATGAAAAGTCAGTCTGTTTGTTTGTTTGTTTGTTTGTTAGTATCAAAGCGTTGATTTAGCTTAAAAGTTTGAATGAGGACTTGTTCCCGATCAAAAATCTAGAAACGTTTGTTCTACGACTTTTTCGAAAAAAAGCTAGTTTAGCGGGAAATCGCTAAAAACCGCTAAAATTAAAACCCCTATAGCATCCAAACGATATGAGCTACAGACGTAATCTATATATCGTTGGAAAGGTATTTTGAAGGGCTTTTAGGCAGACCTTTAAACTTTTTTTCTAAAGTGCATAGGTAAAAAGCAACAGGTGAAATAAGATATTTTGTCCCACATTTTGGCGGTTTTTGAGAAAACGACGCTAACGATTTTTTTTAGCTTTCAATATGTTGTAGTGTATAAAATTTCGCGTTTTTTGATATATGATAGAAAAAATTTTACCGATGGGTTTGGAAGATATTACTTATTAACTGAATATACTTTTTACCTTTACACTACTGCATGTACTAGTACATATGCAGTATGTACATGTGCATGTAAATCGCCAAAAACCACAGGTTCCAAACAATAGAAGCTACAGATTTGATCTATATATCGTTAGAAAGGTGTTTTGAAGGGCTTTAAGCCTAGCTGTAAACTTTTTTGCTTAAAAGCACAGGTAAAAAGCTTCAGGTGAAAGAAGGTTTTTTTCCCACATTTCGGCGATTTAAGAAAAATCTACGTTTCAAATGACTTTTAAATATGTTATTTGTTGTAGACAATTCAATTTCACGTTTTTGACATATAACACATAGCCGTCGAATTTCGTTTGGGCAAGATATTACCTGTTAACTGAATATACCTTTTACCTTTACACTTCTGCATGTACATATGCAGTAGCATGCATACAGCAGCAGCAGAGTGTCATAGCAGCCAGAGTTTGAGAGTGCTACTAGCTTTTGCGCTTGGCATGTGTGTTTTAAGGGAACCAGTGTTGGCAGACAGTTTGTTTTACCTTGTACACAAAAATAAACAAAGTTGATAGAATGAAATTTAAAAGTTTCTGATATCTTATTCAAAAATTTCTGATATCTTATAAAAAAAACCTCTTTACGAGGTAAAAGTCTAGTGACGAAAACAGTTATATGCCCCAAAATTTCTGATATCCAATTTTGTGACGAATAATATTAAGTTTGACATAAAAATTATTTTAAAAAAAATTTTTGCATTCGGCACTGCGCAAAACATTGAGTTTTATTTGGTATGAAGAATTGAGACATTTTGGCGCAATGTGCCGAGTGCCAAAATTTTTTTTAAAATAATTTTTATGTCAAACTTAATATTATTCGTCACAAAATTGGATATCAGAAATTTTGGGGCATATAACTGTTTTCGTCACTAGACTTTTACCTCGTAAAGAGGTTTTTTTTATAAGATATATATATACACACAAACACACACTTGCATTACAGGCATTAAATCAGCGGCTAAATGATAATTCTGTTGCCAGCTTCCAATGCCAAAATACTAATAACAAAATCAACTGCAACAAACAACAACAACATTTGACGCCTCAACCGCAATATGCCGAAAAGCAAATTACTTTGTATGCCGAGTATCTCCCCATCCCCATCCACATTCCTATTTCAATTTCCCTCTCCAGCAATTTCCATCCCTTAACGTGTACTGCTCTTTCTGACGCTGACCAAAAACGTTCAATTTTTCAGCATAATTTATGGCTTCACAAAGCGTAAAAACCAAAAACCTCGACCGAAATCAGTGCGAGAAATTATGCAAAAATATTTTTCCAACCGCGGTCGGCCATAATCTCTGTAACTATATCTATTTATTTGTGTGCGTATGGGTGCGTATGTGTGTATCTGTGTGTGCCTATAAACAATGCGTGGGGCAAGTTTCTAAAACTGAATCACAATTTGCTACATATAGGTAAAACGATTTAATACCAATCTCATAGACAGAGACAGAGAAACACACCCTCACACACACATACACACACATATAAAGTAGCATATACAAATTAAACTAATGCCACTGATAGATACATTTATATTGATCAGCAATTTAATGTAAATTATACTGTCTATTGCGAGGCATTTCTGCCTTATTCTCTTTCTATTTGTTATTGTTGCTGTCTGTGTGTGTTGGTGTCTGTGTGGAGGCGCATTATGCAAATCAGTAACTGTAAAACTGTATCTGTTGCTTTTTATAGGCATTTGTTTTATTACCATTTCACATGAGCAACAAACAAACAAACAAAGCAGCGTCCTATAAAAAAAGAAATAAAAATATGTTGGCTTTTCCCATTTCCATTCTGATTTCAAAACAAATTTGATAAGCTTGAAAACATATTTAATTAAGCAATTAAATTTGGTTAAAATTAAATGTTAATATAATTTGCTTATATGCTTATGTAAATTAATATAGTTGTAATATAATTAAAATACATTTTGTGACATGTCTTGAAAATTCCGAAAAAATCAAATCTGATATTTCAGGAACATATTCTATTTAGTTGATTTTAAAGACATCTTTGTCATAAAAATCTCTAGTAATTTGTGGAATACACCTGGTCACATTATTGATTTTCTGCAAATGTAAGCTTCAGCTTTAACTAATATCTTTGATTAAAGAGTGACAGTAACAAAACATTGCGAGTGTGCCACTTAAAAGTATGCTACATCAGCATTTAAATGCGACCAGCAAAACAAGTATACGCAACGTGAGGCACAACACAGAACAGGAATGGGAAGCAGAGACCAAGGAGAACAAGGCAGATCAAGATTTCAGCTAGTCTTATTAAAAATTCAATACAAAATACAAAATACATTGTCAATGCGAAAATGTTGTTTGTATCTGCTGCTTGTTATTGTTGCTTTATTTAGCCAAACGCATGAAGAGGCGGGCCCCGCCCCTCAACGACGCCGATTACATTTCCATGCAAATCAAATTGGAAATAAGCAGAGAAATGACATTGTTACTTTTCGGTAGGCTCAGCGAGATAAGCCAAAGCCAAAAAATTATAAAAACAATTTGCAGTCGTTTGACAAAAATATAAAGAAAGAAACAATAAAAGAAAGAACAAAATGTTGAAAGATAAAAGTAATCGAAGTCAGTTGGCGTGTTGTTACAATATATGGAATAATTAGGCGCGTTTGGCAATTGTTGACTCTGCTTGTGGTTTTTATTGATTCATCAAGTTCAACGTTCGAATTGTGACTGAAATTAAATACTTAATAATAACAAGGTGCACTCTCCTCGCCTCGTCCCCCTTTCAACTCCCAACAGGTTAGTCGTTTGTTTGGTGCGTGTCTGATTTGAAGCCACGTGCATAAATTTATGACGTATCGATTGTTATTAATTTCAACGCCAACCTCGAATATTTAGTCAATTTGTCAAAAGGCTCGACACCCCACAAATGCTTGACACTGATACTGTGATTTCATCGATGACGACAGGGTTCGTGGGCAATATTTAGGGGGTGAAGGGGTTAATAATTCATCGATGTGCAATGCGCTGCGGTTGGGCAACTTTCACTTTCACTTACCGGTCTGTCACCTGTCACACCTGATCAACACAGTGCGTGAGTCTCCATATCTACTCATCTCACCCACTGATTGACTCATTGACTTATTGACTCAACTCGATTCTCGCACTCTCGTAATTACTCTCTGGCAATATTGTTAATAATTATCTTCATATTTCACGAAAAATTGTAGACAAATGTGCGTCAGTTGAATGTTTATTTCTCTGTTTGTTGTTCGTTTCGGACACTGACAAATACGTGTTAATGAAAATGGAAAAGCGCATGAAAATCGACAGCAAGAGAGAGAGAAAAAGAGACATTGACCAAGTCCAGTTCACACAATTTGCGTATTATCCTTTAGTATCTTCCGTTTGGGAAGCAGCTCATTAATTGATATTGATGAGTCTCATTGTGCTAACGGATTGTTATGATCAGGTCATAAACGACATACGTATGTATGTATTTTTGTCAACCATTGCGAACTGGTAAGCTGTCCACACAATTGATGGCTTTAGTTTATTCGACAAGCAACAAGTAGAAATGTTTAATTCAGATAATAAGAAACACAATAATTTAATGTGATATAGGATAGTATTAAATAGTAGGAACAAAATAATATAAATTATATAATACGCATATTTGTATGTAAGTAGTCATGTAAAACTACATCTAAAAATCGACAAATAGATTTTCGAGTATTATAACTCGATTTAAATAAATCGAGTCTATTAGTTCGTGAAAAATCAATAACTCAATGAAGTTGGTTAGTTTATCGTAGTTCATTTGCAGAATTAAGTTCATTTAAATATGACATGAGGATTTGATTAAGCTATTAAGATTTGAAATTTTTAAATTTCGTACAAGTTAAATATCGATATTTTGAGGCACACAATTAGTTGAACAAATGAATTAAATTTGAGTGCTTAATGAATGAAGAGGCCGAACCATACCCAAGTTGATATTCCGCTTAAAAATCTATTGAGTTTTGGCAAAGCTAAGAAAGTTTAAATTTTTTTTAATTTTCAATCTAGCAAGAAAAAAAAAGCATTTCAGAAAAGTGACATTGTTTTACCAAATTGTGACTTGTACATGAATTTCAATTGATGCTCAAATATATAATCAATCAATTATAAATAGACATGACATTACGTATACGCCATATAAGACCACCTTCTGATGACAGATGAGAATACGATGTATTCTTGTGATGTAAACAATTACGATGTAAACAAATTAATAACCTTGCACACACATAGATCAAATGAAGTAAGTATGAATTTTAACTAACTGGAAACTGCAGTGTTTAACCTTTAAGGCAGTAGGCTGATTTGCCTGAAGTTCTCCCTTATTGGCCAGGTCTTCGGTTATTCGCTTCTCTCTCCACCATTTATCATTATTAAGGCCTTTAATTTATGATACCCCAACATCGCAGTGGTTGTCGTTTTTTATGGTGTGTGTTTTACATTGACTATAACATCGGGTCGTATACTATACTACACACATGCACTCACATGTGCTGTTGTAAGTACGGCAGCTGCTGTTGCTGTTGGCTGTCGAGAAGTTCAAAGTACTCCCTGGCAGGCTGGCATTCAGGTAACACTCCATGCAGCACACATAAAATCGATAAATCTTAAAAATTCAATAACAGCCGCCGCCGCACGCGAGCGAACACAGTTAACCACCCAACAGGAAGGTGCTTTGGGATGGAATTGGGGGTTGAGGGTTGGGGATTGGGGGTTGGGGAATATGTCAAAATCAAAGGCGAGGGTCAATGGCAAATTGGATTGCGCTACTCGTAGCTTGCTTTACTTTGTTGTACGGAAAAAAAAATTAAAGATTTATCATGCGCCCGAAATGAGGACGAGTTGTTGTCAGTTGAGCTCGCTGAGCAAAACTTTTAATTGACGGCTTTAAGGAATTCCGTATAATCTCTGCTTAAACTCTGCTTAACAACAAATACCACCCACAGACAGTATACTGAGTATCAGACTACACCTTCTACACCCCCACAGTGGGGCAAATAAGCCTTCATCAATTCAAGAAGTAGAAGCTCGTTGAGACGGCAAACTTTTGCTTTCATGTCGAGCCATGTTGATAAAAACTTAAAGTGAATCTCATTATTATTATTGGCCTCCTTCGACTCTGCACTTTAAAAGGTAAGGCCGAGCAATAGCAACAATTAGAGAGAGCTGGGGGGTTGTCAGGTAACCAACAACAATTAATTATATACCAAAATATAGCGGCTGACCAGCTGGCAGGAGGTCGGTCCTGCTTTTGGCCGGGCCAACAGACTCTGGCATGGCAACAGGCAACAAATGACGAGGATAACGGCATTTCTTTTTTATGATTCGCCACAAGCCTGCGTTTGTATATGTATGTGTGTGAGTGGGTGTGTGTGTGTATGGGCCACTCGCATTTCGTATTATTTATTGCCCATTCACACACACACACACACACGCACACATACACACAGAGAGATGTATGTAAATGCATATAGTATTTGTTTATTTTGGTTCTGTACCGAGATCGTCCTTCATCCTGTGCCTTCGTCTGGCACTTTGATGTCGCTGCCTCAAAATGCGCGCCTTGCCATTAAAGTTTCCATTTCGGGCGATTTTTATTTTCATTTTTTTTTTTGGCACTACCCAAAGCGGGGTGGGGCGTTAAATGGCTCACGCCCCTCTGACACCGCCCCTAGGCCCACATTCAACGGCATTTGAGTGCATTTACAGCTATAAGATACTTTGGTAACTCAATTAAGTTCAAACCATCGTGGGTCGAGGATCTGCGAATTATTTTTCACAATTAAATGTGCGCCACTGTGAATTTGCTTTCTACAATTCAATTAAGATCTTATCTATGCGAATGAAACTCAATTGAAAATTGGAATTCTAAGAAGCTTTTTAAAAGCAATTTAATTGATACTCTATGGGTTAATATATTAGAATATATTTATATATGGCTTTAAGATATCCATGTGAACTGAGTTTAAAATCGATACGTCATAATCGACAAATAAAGAATAGAGTTGTCGATTAATCGACAAATAACATCTGTGAGTTTTGCGCCAAACATATTTCTATAAATTTGATCAAGTGTCAAGCGGTAAGTAAGTATAGGAAAATTGGACACTGCTGGCAACAATTAATTTTTCCAAATGAATAAACCTTTAAATGGCATTCAAAATTTGTAGTAAGGACTGTTTAAATCAAGACAAACCCAAACAGATTAGTAAGAGAAAATGATAATGTATAGTATTTATTCAACAAAAACAGGACGACTTACTGTTTTCAATACTTCGTTCCATATTGAAGTTTTCAATATGGTCTTAAATCCAAAACTCAAGCCCGCTTTTTGACTTATCGATTGTAGTTTGGCTTCAGTTTCGGTTATTAAATATTAGTAATATTTCAAAGTGAGCTAGAGAACTTAAGTTCAAGGGCTATCATTGAATTGTTATTACTTATGTAAGGTTTATCTCCGACTGGTTTTGTAAGCGCAACTTGTTTTTATTGTCAATGCTTTTTGATGATGTTGTTGTCGTTGTTGTTGTTGCTCTCCGCCTAACAATTAAACCATTTGCAGTTTATAACCATGGCATGCCATTAAACTGAATTAAGTCAGTCCAGCCAGCATGTTTTGCTCCCCTTCTTCTTCCCATTCCCTGGCTCCCTCTCCTCCCTTAACTGCCATTCTCCAGGCCCAAAAAAGTCAGTCAGTCAAGCGCGACACCAGAAACTGGAGTACCGATTCAAGAGAGCTTCGCCATAAATCGCTTATCACGCGACATTAAAACAACAACAACAACAACAGCAACAACAACAACATTGTTAACCCGACTCTTGTTCTTGTTGTTGTTGCTGTTGTTATGGCCCGCAGCAAATGCCAAAAATTGCCGCACACGAAAACAATACAAAAACACAGTCAGAAAATGTAACGGCCACGGAGTTTTAATGTACTGCCGGTTGACTACACTCCCCCTCCCTCCCTCCACCCCTCACCACATTCCCAGCCATTCTTCTACAGTTGATGAAAAGGGGCGGCACTGTAAGCAGGCGGGGCCGTGCAAAAGGAAACCTTGAAAAATGGCAACAACAGATTAAGCGCATAAAATGCTCTTTCCTCCCAAAAAACGTCTGGGGGCAGCTGAGGGAAGAAGGAGAAGAGAGAAGAGAGAAGAAAGCGCGGTAACCCTAGCGAAATTGGATTTTTGTGGGGCGCAGACAACAAGAGTGAAGCCGAGGCTAAAATAAAAATTAAGACGTCATCAAAATGCAATTAAAAGTGTAGGTAAAAATGAGAATAGCCGCAGATTTATTTAAGCCCAAAACCCAAAACCGAAACATTAAAGAAGGACCAACAACTGGGCCAGAAACAAGAAAAATCACAACAACAAAACCAGCTGCTGTGCATTGTCTAAGTAACAACCAAATAGATTTATTGTTGATGGCATTATTAAATTTCTTTACTTTTTATTATTTTTCATTATATTTTGTTGCCGTTCCCCTTGACTACGGCTGCTGTTACTGTCATAATAAAAAGGCAAGCAAAAAGTGTGATGATGGGAAAACCAGCGAAAGGACATTCAGCTCTGGGTGCCAAAGCGTAAAGCAGCAGCGACCATATTGGAGGGCCATGGCTAACGATGATGCTCTCCTCTCTGTATAAAGATGGCAATGGGTTTGGGTTATTTCGAGGCAACAGCAGCAGCAGCAACAGCGATGTCAGCGCACGACAACATCACGCCCCGGGGGCAACAGCAACAACGACACTAACAACAACAACAACAATAACAACAGCAGCAGCAAATGACAAAAATAAAAACATGAAAGTAAAAGGCATTGAATAAAATTGTTAGCCTTGAAATTAATGGCGAAGTTGACAACACACTATGCAAAATTGGCCATGAACGAATGCTGACACAGGGTTTAATTATGATAATAATAGACATAGATGTAGATACATACGTAATACGTAAAAGCTCACCCTTTAAAAAAAATATATTTAATATTTAAGTCCATCAAAATTCCATTTTCATTTATTTTAAATTTCAAGACACATAGTTTTTTAACTGTAATAAAAAAATATAAAAAAGGATTCTGATTTTAACAATATATTAATTTCATTTTTCTAAATATATTTTTAGAACATTCTTAAATTTTTTATTTTTTTAAGTAGTTTCCAAATTTGTAAGTATTCCAATTGTTGTATGAATTTTATTCTTAAATCAATGGCCAATTAATTGTGTCCTCTAAAGCATCATCATCTGTTCAGATAAAATTTACAAAAGAAAATAATATAATTAAAGGCAGACAGAGGTATTTCATTATCGAAAAAACATTATACCATGTGTGAGACAGGCAGACAAACGGGGAGCAAGGACAGCGACAGCAAACGCTGACAGCCATCGCAATCGCAATCTCGATAAGAACACACACACACGCACTCACATATTGATATTATAGTCAATACCAAACGTTGGCCAAGAACGAATCTGTTGCAATCAGAGCATTTTGCCCCTCTCGGGACAATATTCGCTAAGCAGCTTGGCAGTGTAAGTAATCTGGATTGCGAGATTGCATTAAAGCCAAACAATATTTAAAAACGTTGTACTCATTTGCCACGCCTCCGTCCCAGAAGCCGCCTTCCCGGCTCAGCAATGGAAATCGCTTTCATGCCCCAGAGACATAACTGTAATTACAAGAGTACACGACCGACGCGCTTTACCCTATATAAAGGATATAAAGGATCCCCGCTCCCAGTAAAGCTGCTGTGGCTTCAACATCGTCGTCGTCGTCTGCAACGGAAATGCCGCGAGCGGCAAAATCGAAAATACAACAAAAAAAAAGAAGAATTGTGTACATATATATATTTATAAATTAAAAAACGAAGCATGAAATAAGAAAATTTATCAGAAGCAACAGCCGACCAGAAGCAAAGCGAGGACGCAGCAGAAATGCAGTCGGTAAATGGGAAGGAGCTGAGAGAGGGAAGGGGCAGAGTCAGTTCAAGCCAAGCTGCCAGGTGAACACAATTTAATTTCTCAAGTTGGGTCTCTAATCAAAAGGATTTTTATCGCCCTGCCAACGACGAGAAGGAGAAGTTCGAGGACGTTGCTCGCCTTTGACAGCACTTTTATACAGTCTGCAAAACGTTGACAGGCACCCGCTCTGACTCCGGCTCCGACTTCAGATCCTGCTTCGACTCAGATCCAAACTCAGACTCCGACTTTGAGTGCGACGCTAAGTTAGGCGCTGTGACAAGGACACGACAGAGCCACAGGATCCGTCGCCGTTGCTGTCGCCGTCGCATGCAGCACGCAAAGAAAAAACCCAAGCCATGGTCTAAACCGGGCTGCGAGTCTGCCAGCTGCCTGACTGAAGTGTGTGTCAGAAACATGACAGGCGACGTCAACCGCCGGCAGCTAAAAAACAAAAAAAAAACGAGTAGAAAAAATTGTGAGTAAATCATTTGGCCAAGCCAAGTGAAAAGCCGAGTTTCTTTTTCACTTTTTCTCTTTTGCTTAGATATTTTTGCTCATTTCTAGCCCAGTCACCAAGTGTTATGAAAGCTTATAAGTATGTGAGCAATGAAAACTAAGATCCTTAAATTCTCTTTTATTACATACTTATTTTTTTTTAATTTTCAGGAAATTAAAATTTATTTTTTAAACTTTTACTTAAGACTCGAGAGCATTACAGGAAAAGTTGTCTCTTTATTTTAGTTCAATTAAAATTATTAAATTATAGTTTTGTTATTATTAAGATTGAATCGAACAGATTCTGCACTTTAAATTATTTTTTAAGCTTTCACTTAAGACTCGATTTGTTATTACTTAATTTAAATTCTTTTTATTATAAAGATTGAATCGAACTTATTCTACATACAAATACTGGGCATATAGCAGTTGTATACCTGAACATTTTCTTTGTTGTTTTTTTTTTTCGTCTGCGTTCGAGGCGACAACTAATTAAATTAGGCAATGCTTGCGCAATCCTTTTCGGCTGCTGCGGCTTGAAAACATAAATAAACTGAAGCAGAAATTGTCGACGACTACGTCGACGTTGGCCGCTGCCATTGCCGTTGCCGTTGCCGTCATTGGCTTCCGCTTCCGTGCCGGAAACCATTTTGGCGTGAACTCAGCCAAGTTTCTCTGAGAGTTTCTCATTTGCAGCGCATTTCGCTTGAATTTTGCATTAGCCGAGACTGAATCGGGGGGTTGGCGCTAAGTGCAGGCTCGTTTGAAATAAATATGCCGCAAAGCAAACAAACAATCAGCAGACCCAGCTGCCGATGGTGGTGGACGGCGTGTGGCATGCGGCTTGAGGCATGGGGCATGCGGCGAAGTCAGGGCCAAGCAGGGCGGCAAAAGCAAACGATGCGTCAGGCAACCGCAGTTCAACACAGGCGATAGGATTCAGCAGAGTCGGCAGTCAGAAGCCAGGAGCCAAAAGCCAGCAGCTAAAGGCCATCAGCAGTCAGCGAGTCCTGAGGCAGTCCGTTCTCGATCCCGTTCTCCTGTACAGTAAAGCCATTGAATGGCAACAGTAGCGCTACCTTTGATGGCCTCGCTTCCGTCGCCATCAGTTGGCAAACGACGTCAACGGCCGCCATTTGCAATTCAATTGCAAAAGCGCCACCTTTTGACGAGCGCCGGAAATCGCTTACTATGCTGCTAAGCAGCATAAGGCAAAGGGCAAAGAGCAAAGCTTACCAATACCCTCTCTGTTTCCTCCTCCACCTGGTCTCGATTCCAGTTTTAGCTCCAATTGTCGCTTCCACAAAATGCACAATAAAATGCCAACATTGGCCCAGCAACAACAACTAATATGCTATATAAGCAACTATATGTGTATATACTATGTATGTATGTGTATGAAGGAAGTCTAATCCAAGAGCAGTCCAGGCATCTTAGTCCATTAGCGATGGCATTAGTGATGAGCACAGGAGATGAACTTTAGTCTGATAGATTGGAATTTCAGAAACATTTTCATCTCTCTGCTCTTAAGCTACAAATATGTAAATTGATTTTAAGAGCACTTTCTAACCTTATTGCTCATTTAATAAGAGATTTACATGGTTAGTATTTTCACAATTATTTTGTTGTTGTTATCAAACGATAATGTTGTTAAAAAAAAGATTGAGATTTATGTATTTATGAAAGGGATCTTTTTATTCTCTTACTCATTCAGAAATAAAGCTTAGATTTACTTGATAAATTTGACCTTAGTTGTACTGTCAATTCACGCAGCCATCTCTAGTTGCCATTATTAAGGCAAGCGCCGAGGAAAAATGCAAGTCAATTAAGTAGCAAATGGTTGGATGCCATCAGTGCAAACAATCGCAGCGAGAAGCATTTCAAGCATCTTCTGCATAAATCGAGAGCAAATTGAGCCAATTCCTGTATAAATACTACGCACTAACGAGATGAGAGATGAGATGAGAATTGCAAGTCTGAAGTAGAAGACGTGGTATGATTTTGAGGATGAGGATGAGACTGAGGATAAGGATGTGAATAAGGATAAGGATAAGGATGTGGATGCAGTGGAGCAACGATGAGAGCCGTCGCATTACCAGTAAAAGTGCCATAAAAATGTGTATTAAAATGAGTAAAAACATTTATTTGCATAAAAGTCGGCCACGAGTGAATGGGACAGCAATTGACTGAGTGCAATGGAAATAGAAAATATAGAGTGAGACAGAGTCGAAAAGCAAAAAAAAAAAAAAAGGAAAAGAAAAACTATTTCAAGTGGCAAAAGTTTTAGCTGCGTACACTTTTAGTCGCCGAGTCGAGGCCCTCGAGTATGCACTCGAGTCACGCATAAGTTGCAAGCAAGCAGGTCGAAGGAAACACTAACAAATGACAGCAGCAAGGATACTCGCACTCCGAGTACACTGACTAAATTGCAAGTTAAGCCAAAAGGCCAAACACATACTTGCACACACATACAGAAATGTGGCAAAGTGCGTTTCAGGGTTGAAGCAATATTTAGTCAAGAACCTTCTTTTAACCAAATACAACCACAATTTTCAATTACACATATTTTCACTTAAAGTTACAGCTAAAAATATTTAAAACAAAAAATTATATATAATATATGAATACTTTGTAAACTAATAGAACCTCAAATTATTTAATATTAAGAGTCAATAGCGTAATTTTATTTCTCATTTATTAGTCTTCGGTATGCAGATATTTTGCCCCTTTTAGCTGGAAAAAGAAAATCAATACAATTTATTTATTATTTTTTTTTAACTCCGTTGCCCCTAAGATTTAGATTATTACAAATTCTCGTCTCTCACTTGTTATTTTCAGCTACATTTCTTAAGAAATGAACAAAATATCATTTGATTTGCAACATTGATATTGCTTATAAATTGCTTCAGCTGCAGACATTTAAGAGTTGCCATGACTATCGGTGTTGTTGCGTGTTGCATGCCTCAAAACATGACTCAAAAATTTCATATCATTGCTGAGCAGCATCGGAAAACAGCTGAGAGCAATTGGGGGTAACTCTTCAGTTGGCAAGTCGCAAATGAAATCGTATTGCGTTCAATGCCATACAAAATGAAAATATACGCAATCAATTCCGTTCTCGTCAAAGTCGTTAAAGCCAACGGCGATTAAGTGAAGTCAAACATTGACTGATTGTTTTTTAGTGTGAGAGGAACACTAAGTTCAACACCAACACGGAATTGAAGTCTGCACTTGAAGTCTGGCCAATGGATAGTCAGAGAGTCTTTTGCTGATTAAGGCGTTGCTGCATTTGTTATCATAGAAACAGAGGAGAAGCGACAACGAACAACGAACAACACCGGATGGCAGTTGGTGCCCACAGGCAGTCCGGTTGCAATGCGGTTATCAAAGTGTCTGCGAATGAGGCACGCAAAACGCGTCAACATCAACGACATGGCGACACGAAGGCAGCTGGAGCTGGAGCAGAAGGGGAATCTGGAGCAGCAGTGACAGGATTTCCGCGGCATCCGAACGGATAAAAATAAATTCAGAAATTGCTACCGCTTCTGCTCAACTCACAGCCAAGAAGAAAAAGGCAGCAGGAGCAGGAACAACTGGCAACTTTTGCTCAAGTGTCGTCAATGATTGTTCCCTCTTCTCGTTTTCTTCATCTCCATCTTCGTACTTTACCTCTTTCTATCCTGTCTTTAGCTCGGGCTTCATGAATGCGATGCGTTTGCTTTAAGTCCTTGTCCCAAGTAAATCCCAACTCGTTTGCGATTCGATTTGCGTCGCTTTAACTTTTTCCCGTCAATTGAGTTTTGCATTCTATTTTTAGAGAAACTGAGACAGATACTGGAGAGAGAAATGCCATACCCAAAGCATTCTCACAATGTCAGTTGATCCCAGGCATAATTTTTTGACTATGGCAATCCATCAAAGTTTTCCGAAAATTAACATCAATTAGTTTTAGCATACAAAATGTATAATACGTCATTTTCATTTTGTCGTCTGCGAAAAATCCCAAAAGCAAATGGAAATTTTGTCAGGCATCCTTGTTAAGTTTTTCCAGCTGCTATAATTATGGTCCATCTAACAATGCAGCTTGAAGTCGTCTTATGCTTGAACTCAATAAGAAAAACATACTTAGTTTGGCTGAGAGAGCTGAGAGTTGACGCCTCTACTAAGTGTATCCTATCCCCTTCTCTTTGCCCTCTCTCTCTCTTTCTCTCTCACTCACAGCATCCCCATTAAGTTAAGCATTGCGCTAATGATAAATGGACATTGGGATATTGTCGATGCGATAATGAGAGGGCGCGTGCTAAGTCTATGTGTGTGTGTGTGTGTGTGTGTGTGTGTTTGTTAGCTGAGTCTTTACATTAATCATAGCATACTTATGAGCGTCAAGTGTAATTGAAAGACATTACAAAACTTGTTTTAATGGCTCCAAGTTTGTTTTATGGATTTATAAACATTGCTTACGGTTTTTCGCAAACGCAAACGCATTTATTATTGATTGTCAAACTTACACTTGCAGCTTAGTATACCCTATGGCCAATGAAAATAGGTCAAAAAGTAAATATACGTATGTAACGCATAAATATGATTCAAACAAAAATTATTTGTTAATTTTTACAAGTACATAAATAAAAAAAAATAAGAATGATTTGGATAATAATTTGTTACGTCTGTAGCAATTTATGTAAATGAGAGGTATCTCGGAGTTGAGCCCTCTCAACTAGAGCGCTCTTGTTTGTATTGGAATCTGTTTTCGACCTCATTGGCAATTATTTTGAACTCATTAGGACTGACACTATGTCGATAGTGTAAATACACTAACTCGCACCCACACAATCACACACTGCTAAATTGTGGGATATTTGACTGAGAAATCAGAGACATTTATTAGTTTCGGTTTTAAGGCCTTGGCTGGCTTTCTTTCGCCTAAATTAAAATAAAAACCACAATTGCCATTACATTTTATTTCACTGGCACCTGACACATTGCTGTGTACGGTGGTTGGGTGGTGCGTGATGTGGTGCGGCTTTTGTGGCCTGAGGCTTTGATTGATAGAAACGAGTTGCACAAATTGCGTTACTTTTCGCACACACACAATCAATATTCACAGCATTCTTTTGCGGCATCATCGATGTCTCTTTAAAATAGCAAAAGTTCAAAGTTCACTTCACACTTTTTTTGTCGCTTTAAACAAAATATATATATATATTTTCAATGCTGTGGGTGGCGAAAAAAAAGTTGAGAAAATTGCAAAATACGCGAGCGCACACCGTTAATAAAAGTTTATGCGTAGAATCAGCAATAAAGCTGCCCTCTCAACTTTAGACATAATTAAATTTCCCCAACAATGTGCCCCTTATATATGTACATAAACATATATTCAAGTAAATATGTAAGTTAGTATATTTTATATTCCTTTGCAGATATAATTTGCTAAAGCTTGCACCACGTTTATGCCTTCTTTTCATTTCTTCTCCTTCTCTTTCTCTTTTTTTCTTGTTTTTTTTTTTTGTGCCCTGTTTTGCATAAAGTACAAAGGGCAAGACGAACCGGCAGCAAACTGTGAACAAGGCTAATATCTTTTTAAATCATAACTTGGCTTTATACATACGTACATATACACGAATACGAGTAGAGGAAGGCCAGCGTAACAGGAACAAAACAGGTGCCCCCTGAAAGCCCTGGATAAGAATCATCGCTCCCTTTTACATAAAGTCCAAAGTTACAGTTCCGTTGGCGTTTGAATAATTGTTTGACATTTTGAATAATTTAATTCAGCGACTGTTTTTAAGTGTTGTTCGAGTGAAAATGAAATTGAAAACCAGATTTTTCCTAAGCATCTCCATCTTTCCCTGCCTGCCTCTCACCCACTCTACAGTTGCCGAGTTCAAGATTATGGCTTTGGGAATTTGGTGACGCCGTAGACAGCGACGATGAAGCCAGTTTTTATTTGGCCAACAAAGCGACAACAGACAAAACGCCCCTCGAGGGGCTGCTTTGGGTCATGGCAGTGAAAGCACAGGCTGGCCAGGAAAACTGCTCACTAATCGAGCAATTAAACACGTCTCACATTTCCACTGACGACTTGGCCAAGCAGCGAAACAATTGCCAACTGCCAGCTGGCTTAAACAAGCTCACGCCAACCAGGTTCAAGCCATTTACAGTAAACGAACTCGACCACACTCGTCTACAAACTTGGACTAATAATTTACTCTAACAACTAATTGAAATCTGTGCAAATAAAACTGACATGAAACCGATTAAAACTGTTAAAAATTCAACAAATGTCAGACAGTATTACAACAGCTTTTGTTGACTTCAAATATTTACTTTTATTTAATTTTATTGCAAAAGGATTTTCAATTTGGGTTGGGAAACTAAGTTTGGATCATTCATTGAACACATTTTCATGATAAAATGTTAGTTAAAAAATCTAATAAACATGAGTAAGTATTTTTGACATCATAAGTTCTTTTAAGTTGTTAATATAATATGGATAAATTTAAATTGATGAGATGAAAGTTAAACCTCAGATCCGCAGGTTTTATGTCAGAAAAAAATAAGCAAATTGCTTGGCTAATAATATATACTTAATAATAAATGTTTAGAAACAGATTATGTGAACATATTTTAAGTAAGGTGAATGCTATTAACATGCAATAAGACTTCGGAATTTTGTGAAAAATTATTCAGAAAATATTCTTCTAATTGTTTCACAAGACTATCTAATATGTTCATATGTAATAAGCAATCTTGTTGCTCAGTGTTTCTCAAGGTGTGCTTATTCTTACCACCTGCAACTTCAAAGGGAACGCACAAGAAAAAAAACTAAAACAATTCAAGTATCACATTTATGGCTTTGCCGAGAAGTCGTCGACGCCTTTGCTCTGATAATTGCCACACAGTAAGTAAGAGTTTGAGCCAGGTGGGCAGAGCTATCGGCCCCTAAAGACATTTGCAGTGGCTTATAGAAGCATATTAATATCAGCAAAGCCTGAAAAAGGGACTAAAGACTCGACTCGACTCGACTCAAGTAGGACAATTAAAGGCCTAGTAGGAAATGGATAAAGTGCTTATTAATTCGGCGCTTTAATTTCTTCATTTGCTTTCCACCTGCAAGAGAAAACAATACAAAGAACTCAGGCTGACAACATATTTAGCTCGTTGGCCATGCAAAGCCAATTGTGTGACTAAATGTGCTCCATTTCCATGACCATTTCCCTTCCTCCTTCACTTTCATTTTTCTTCTTTTCTACTCGACTTCCCCTTTCGCTGTCGGTTCAGCGTCTCCGTTTTTCCAACTGTCGTACATTTGACTAATGCACAACAAAAGTGGAGTGTTACAGGATATGCATAATACATCGGGTACACTTGTAAGTGAGACAATAATAGAAAAGAAAAAGCGCTCCAGCGCACACAGACAGAGTCAGACATGGCAGGCTCAGTGCAACAAAAACAAAAATGATAAAAGAAAAAAACTAGAGAAAAGCTAGAGAAATGGCAAAGCAAAGGGAAAGCGTAGAGAGACAAAAAGTGACGGCAAAAGGATGACAATACAAACTGGCGCCACTTGCCTTGCACGCAGTCGCTAGGCCAACATATTTCTCGTTTTTCGTTTAGTTTTGCTTTTTCTATGTTTCTAGGATGAGTGCGGCTCGACGTCAACGTCGACGTCGACAGTATGCCAGGCCTGACAGACAGCAACAACAACAACAACAACAGTAACAGCAACAAGAGCAAAGTCAGCTTTAACACCTGACCTGGTCCTGCTGGCACTTGTGCATGGCACAGACTCTGGCAACTGGCAAACTGGCAACACGCACTCATCATTTTATTTTTTTTTTTTCAACCAACAGCCCAAAGCAAACGCTGCTTGACCTATATCCGAAAGTATGCACACACCTAATAAGCATATGCACATTGACCTAACCTTCGTTACAATTGCTGCAAACGAGCGTGAAAGAGTGAAAGCTAATTAAAGTCGACACACATCGCGTATACGTAATTGATGCAAAAAAAGGTTATATTGCTCGGTGTGTTAATGAATATATATTATAATGTTGGATCATTTTATCAAAATAACTGTTTGCAATATACGTCGCATTTGCATATTATCATTAAACCCAAAAAAAAAGATAATTTTAGTTCATGCATAACATTTACAATTGAAATCAAAATCCCTTTTTGTAAATTTTGATTATTTTTAAACTCACATCCCCTTTTCATTTGGACCTGTGAAAAGTAAATTATTATAATTTACTGATGACATTTCGAACTAATTTTTAAATTCATAATAAAATTTCAGAACAGTAAGCGACTTAAATATATCCTATATGCTTGTTTAAAGTTTGAGAATCTTTACTTGAACTTAAAATCATAGATATTTTTTTAATTATTATTCCCCATATTCTCAAATTATATTAATATTATTGCACGACATATAATTGCCATTTAAATCTTACTCTTATCTAATTTAATATACATTTCTGTTCATATTCTACAAAATACTCTCTTTTTCAGTAATCAAGTACTGGGCATATAATTGTAGTTTAAGTTATTCAAAAACGCATACAAAGTAAAATCCAATTCTAGTTTTGAATTCATTCAAACGAAGGAGAAATAACTATGTATTTTAATATTCGCAATTTGCGGCTTTCAATTGACTGCTAATAAAAATAATTGACAATGAATAAATGTAATAAATTATCTGAACTATATTACTTGTGAAACGATGAATGGAAAATTTTTTGATTATTTTCAATTACTTAATGGGTTACGTAACTCATAAATACAAAGACTTAACTTTAATGGCACGTTATTAATCTTATATTATCATATACTAGTAAACATAATTGATAAGAAATGCTTTGATTTCCTTAAGTGTGTGATAATACACTTTTTGAATAAAAGAACAAGCCATACACGTTATAAGTAAATAAATCAAAATTTTATTACTAGTCGCATTTGACACTTTGGATTTAGAGAACGTTTAAACTAATCGGCAATGAATGTTACTTGGGACAGTAGGGAAAAAATCTGGAGTGGCCCACCTCGCACTTCCATGTACAATGAAGACACATCTCTGGGCCAAATTGTATTCAATACTATGCGAAACTACCCAAAGAATGTGATTCAGGTGAGCACATAATATGAAATATCTGAGAAAAGAACATACAAAATGTAAAAAATAAATACATCAGATATCGGATACTGATGGCATTGTTGTGACCAATGAAATGGCAATCACTTGGGCCGTTCGCATTGCCCAACAACTAAAGCAACGAGGCCTGGATCATCGGAGTGTTATTGGAATTGTGGCTAAAGTTTCCACCTATGTTATGCCGGTGGGTCTGGCATGCCTCCTGAATACTACGCCCTTTTATGCCGTTAACCCCATATTCGATGAAGGTAGCTAGCGCCATTCACAGTTGACTTTGAACCTCGTACGATCAACCGATTATTTCATTATCATGCAGCAACTCTCAAGTACATGTTGGAGATAACTACACCAGCTTTGGTATTTTGCGATGGTGAGGTTTATGATAAAGTCCGTGAAGCTACCAAGGGCTGGTCACCGGAAATAATTATCATATCTCAGCCCATTGAAGGCGTGCCCAGCGTTGAGGGTCTGTTGGAGAACACAAATCTATTGCCAACAATGCTTTATGAGTAGGACCACAAAAACTTACACTATAAAAAAAAAGTACATGATAATATAAAAATTAATATTATTTTTAGACCTGAGCCCCTTAAAGATGGCAGTGATCAAACAGTAGCTATTATATGCTCATCGGGAACTACGGGCTTACCTAAAGCAGTCTGCATTTCAAATAGTGTGCTTATTCAGGATACTCTGTAAGTTATAAAGAGTTATTGCTTCGACATACACTAAAAGTTTTTAAATTTCTTTCAGTCTGGTCGATAGCGAGACAATCTTCTACTTAACCAGTGGATTGGATTGGATTAGTGGCTTGTGGGCATTTATGTTTTGCATTCTCTTTGGCAGCACTCGCATCATAAGTGACAAACCATTTTCACCTGAGACCTTTGTGCAGTTGGTGAAGAAATATAAAGTCACTTATGCGACTTTGGCCCCTATACACTTAGCTGCAATAGCGGCTTGTAAGGATGCCACACCCTTTGCCCTTGCCTCGATGCGGAATTTAAACTATGGAGGAGGTATTCTTTCCCAGACCACATTGACAAAAATTCAGGAATTATTTAAAAATGCTACCTACACTTCGGGATATGGCATGTCTGAAGCTGGCGTAATAACAATTAATATGGGCATCCAGAATGCGGCAGTAGCTGGACGCCCAGTTCCCGGTATTCGAATTCGAATTGTCGACGAGTCTGGCAACAGTTTGGGCCACAATGAAGTGGGTGAGATCTATGTGCATACTGGCAAACCATGGAATGGATACTACGGCAATCCATTTGCCACACGAAAAATGCAGGACTTTCAAGGATGGATACATACTGGGGACTTGGGATACTTTGATGATGATAACAATCTCTATATCGTTGATCGTATAAAAGAAACTCTTAAATATAAGAACGTACATTATTGGCCCACTGAAATCGAGAACGCAATACAGGAATTGCCCCAGGTCAAGGCCGCTTGCGTTGTGGGAGTTCCCGATGAACTAATTGGAGATGCCGCCGGTGCTTTGGTACTGAAAAATCCAGGTTGTGAAATAAGTGCCCAGGAAATCATTGATCATGTGGCTAAACGTTTGCCTGTGATTACAAAGAATATTCATGCCGGAGTTCGATTCACTGACAAGCTGCCCTTCAATGCCAATGGCAAATACATGCGAAAGACAGCTCTAGAAATGTTCAAGGCACTCAATTGATATTGACAATTCATCTGAATAATTTCAATAAAATGATTGCACCTATAAACTATAATCATGTTAATGACTTTTCACTTATGTCGGGTAGTTTCTTAATTTATATTGATCCCTTTCCTTTAATTCATTAAATTGAATAGGTAAAGAGCAGCACTTGCTCGCCCGGTTCCGTGCTGCTCCGTGCTCGTATTCGTGAGATTGTATTATTAATATTATCAAATGGCCTGTAATGTGTATCATATTGGTTCTCGAATCCAATCCCTTCTTCAGCCGAAACTAGCAGGGAGTGAGATATGTGCACCCACATATCAGTGTTCTCGGGAATTTGATTGGGCTCATTAGCCGAGAGAGTCGAGTGGAGAATGCATCATTTCTCTGTTGTGATTGCAGCTTTCCGATGTCCAGCGTTCTTTATTTACTTTGACGAAAAAGTTTTCTCTGCAGCTCCGCATAAAACGCATTCCTGGTAGCATCATCTTTTTATTCATCCGTTCCGAGGCTCCTCATGCATCTTTCATTGAATGATAGTTTTTCAAATTCAGACGCCAAAAGGTGGGACAAGTGGGAAGCGATATAGTCGAGCTCCCGACTATAGAATACCCGTTACGTATTTAAATAAATTTAAAATATGTTTAAATGCATGCTTTTAGGCACTTACATTGCTTAAACAATTTAATCAGCCATTACCACCTTTCAATTTGTCCGATCTTGTAACGATTTAATAGTATGATAGGTAATAACAGAAGTTAACCATTAATTTATCCTAATACCATAAAAACTGATCGTGTGGTGGCTTTTCGCGATTAATGGAGGCGGTCTATGGAAGTCTGTGTGCCAAATTTTGTTGCTCTAGCTCCTACACAAAAAAAATCCGGGATATTTAGCCCGAATTCAATCCGAAACGATGTCAGATGTGGGGTAATCTCGAATTTTCTCAAGTATGAAATATTTGGTTTTTCAATCACAAATTCAATCCTGAAATTGTCTAATTCAGGCTAAAAAATTTTTATAAATTAAAATGTTATTTTATTGTTACTTTTTTTTTAATTTTTTCTTTTTAACTTTATTTTTAAATTTGTTTTAACATTTTTTTAAATTTTTTTCCAATATTTTTTTTTACCTTTTTTGTTGAACACTTTTTTTTTAATTTTGTGGTTAACATTTTTTTTTTTTAATGACGGGAATGTTTGACTACAATTGACGGGAGCGACTCGAACACAGGTTTTTTTCAAACTGGAAGTTACAGGTCGGCTACTCTAACCACTGAGCCCCCGGACCAGTTGAAATGAGAGAGGCCGAGAGAGAATTTTCTCTCGCGCACAGCAAACGTAGTGATCAACGAAGCATTTTAAGCATTTTTTCAGCTTGAATCAAGTAATTTGGGCTTATTTTCTCATTTTATCTTGAAACAGGCTTAAAATATACATACTTAAATTGAGTATTTTATACTTGAATGACTTTTTTCTGTGTACTAACTAGTTATTTATATCATTTTGGACTAATTGAGTTTTTTGGGTCTTCCGCAATCCTAGCAACAAATGTTGGGCCAATCTTTTTCTTTTTCATTTTAGATTCCCCAGAGTTTTTTTTTTAAATTATATTAATATTATTGCACGACATTTAATTGCAATTTAAGTTTTATTCTTATCTTATCTGTTCATATTCTACAATATACTCTCTTTTTCAGTAATCAAGTACTGGGTATATAATTGTAGTTTAAGTTATTCAAAAACGCATACAAAGTAAAATCCAATTCTAGTTACGAATTCATTCAAACGAAGGACAAATAACTATGTATTTTAATATTCGCAATTTGCGGCTATCAATTAACTGCTAATAAAAATAATTGATAACGAATAAATGTAATGAATTATCTGAACTGAATTATCTGAAATTTTTTGATTATTTTCAATTCCTCAATGCATTACGTAACTCATAAATACAAAGAATTAACTTTAATGGCACGTTATTAATCTTATATTATCATATACTAGTAAACATAATTGATAAGAAATGCTTTGATTTCCTTAAGTGTGTGATAATGCATTTTTTGAATATAAGAACAAACCATACTAGCTGTGATAAGAAAATAAATCAAAATTCTATGTGTAGTCACTTTTAATACTTTGGAAAGAGCAGAACGTTTAAACTAATTGGCAATGAATGTTACTTGGGACACTAGGGAGAAAATCTGGAGTGGCCCACCTCGCACTTCCATGTACAATGAAGACACATCTCTGGGCCAAATTGTATTCAATACTATGCGAAACTATCCAAAGAATGTGATTCAGGTGAGCACATAATATGAAATATCTGAGAAAAGAACATACAAAATGTAAAAAATAAATACATCAGATATCGGATACTGATGGCATTGTTGTGACCAATGAAATGGCAATCACTTGGGCCGTTCGCATTGCCCAACAACTAAAGCAACGTGGCCTGGATCATCGGAGTGTTATTGGAATTGTGGCTAAAGTTTCCACCTATGTTATGCCGGTGGGTCTTGCATGCCTCCTGAATACTACGCCCTTTTATGCCGTTAATCCCATATTCGATGAAGGTAGCTAGCGCCATTCACAGTTGACTTTGAACCTCGTACGATCAACCGATTATTTCATTATCATGCAGCAACTCTCAAGTACATGTTGGAGATAACTACACCAGCTTTGGTATTTTGCGATGGTGAGGTTTATGATAAAGTCCGTGAAGCTACCAAGGGCTGGTCACCGGAAATAATTATCATATCTCAGCCCATTGAAGGCGTGCCCAGCGTTGAGGGTCTGTTGGAGAACACAAATCTATTGCCAACAATGCTTTATGAGTAGGACCACAAAAACTTACACTATAAAAAAAAAGTACATGATAATATAAAAATTAATATTATTTTTAGACCTGAGCCCCTTAAAGATGGCAGTGATCAAACAGTAGCTATTATATGCTCATCGGGAACTACGGGCTTACCTAAAGCAGTCTGCATTTCAAATAGTGTGCTTATTCAGGATACTCTGTAAGTTATAAACAGTTATTGCTTCGACATACACTAAAAGTTTTTAAATTTCTTTCAGTCTGGTCGATAGCGAGACAATCTTCTACTTAACCAGTGGATTGGATTGGATTAGTGGCTTGTGGGCATTTATGTTTTGCATTCTCTTTGGCAGCACTCGCATCATAAGTGACAAGCCATTTTCACCTGAGACCTTTGTGCAGTTGGTCAAGAAATATAAAGTCACTTATGCGACTTTGGCACCTATACACTTAGCTGCAATTGCGGCTTGTAAGGATGCCACACCCTTTGCCCTTGCCTCGATGCGGAATTTAAACTATGGAGGAGGTATTCTTTCCCAGACCACATTGACAAAAATTCAGGAATTATTTAAAAATGCTACCTACACTTCGGGATATGCCATGTCTGAAGCTGGCGTAATAACAATGAATATTGGCATCCAGAATGCGGAAGTAGCTGGACGCCCTGTTCCCGGTATTCGAATCCGAATTGTCGACGAGTCTGGCAACAGTTTGGGCCATAATAAGGTGGGTGAGATCTATGTGCATACTGGCAAACCATGGAATGGATACTACGGCAATCCATTTGCCACACGAAAAATGCAGGACTTTCAGGGATGGATACATACTGGGGACTTGGGATACTTTGATGATGATAATAATCTCTATATCGTTGACCGTATGAAGGAAACTCTTAAGTATAAGGGCATACATTATTGGCCGACTGAAATCGAGAACGCGATTCAGGAATTGCCCCAGGTCAAGGCCGCTTGCGTTGTGGGAGTTCCCGATGAACTAATTGGAGATGCCGCCGGTGCTTTGGTACTGAAAAATCCAGGTTGTGAAATAAGTGCCCAGGAAATCATTGATCATGTGGCTAAACGTTTGCCTGTGATTACAAAGAATATTCATGCCGGAGTTCGATTCACTGACAAGCTGCCCTTCAATGCCAATGGCAAATACATGCGAAAGACAGCTCTCGAAATGTTCAAGGCACTCAATTGATATTGACAATTCATCTCAATAATTTAAATAAAATGATTGCATCTTAGTATCGTAATTTTGTTTAATTGTTTTTTACTTATATTTCTATATTTTACCTCCGACTTATTCACTTAATTGATTAAGTTTAATAGATAGAAAGCCTCGGTGGGCATCACATGCTCACACTTTTCCGTGCTGCTTCCCTCGAGAGAATGCATTAATATTATTACATGGCCTGTATATATATGCAGGCCAGAAACAATCTTTGTAATCGACAAAAAGATGCTATGTGTCGATTTGGTTCTTTGAGACTGGGTAGATCAGAACATGCGCTCCGTAAGCCATATCTCTCTGATAAGTCGATGAATGAGCCCTACCAAATCAACAACTAACCAAATATTGAACAATTTAGTCAATTGGCCATCAGTACCTGGTGCTTTATTGTACTTCAGGATTGCGACCGTGACACCTGAATGGCTTGGAACCGGTACGTCGACCTCATCATCATCGATTGGGGATAGTGGATCGTCTTATCGAATACCCGGAAAATACTTGAACAAAAGCCGAACGACCTTTTCAATAAAACCCCATATGGGCAAAACGTTGCAGAAAGAGAGCGCACACAAGCAACGGCGGGTTCGATCACACGTCGTTACCTTTTTTATTTTTTATTAATTTCAGCATACCAAAAATTAATAAACCAACCATAGGTTTTACGCATAAAATGATTTATGATAAGTTTTAATTGGTTAATGGAAAACGTAACTGGTAAATTCTTAAAGTAATCTCATTCTGAGAATTACTGATAATTTTTTTAATCACAACAACAACCCATCTGTTATACTCCCTTTATAAGGAAGAAGTTGCCAACATTTTTTATTAGTCGCATTCGCAACTTGACAACGAGCAGAACGTTAAAACTTACCTGCAATGAATGTAACTTGGGACAGTAAAGAGAAGATCTGGAGTGGGCCAGCTCGCACTTCCATGTACAATGAAGACACATCTCTGGGAAAAATTGTATTCAATACTATGCGAAACTATCCAAAGAATGTGATTCAGGTGAGCACAAAATATGAAAAGAAATACAAAATGTAAAAAAATAAATACATCAGATATCGGATACTGATGGCATTGTTGTGACCAATGAAATGGCAATCACTTGGGCCGTTCGCATTGCCCAACAACTAAAGCAACGTGGCCTGGATCATCGGAGTGTTGTTGGAATTGTGGCTAAAAATTCCACCTATGTTATGCCGGTGGGTGTTGCATGTCTCCTGAATACGACTCCCTTTCATGCCGTTAGTCCAATTTTCGATGAAGGTAAGCTGAAATTTCCAGTTGTTTCTATAACCCTTTTGATCATCCTTTTTCCATTATTATGCAGCGACTCTAAAGTACATGTTAGAGGTAACTAAGCCAACTTTAATGTTCTGTGACGGCGTCGCTTATGATAAAGTCCGTGAAGCTACCAAGGGCTGGTCACCCGAAATTATTATCATATCTCAATCCATTAAAGGGGTGCCCAGTATCGAGAGTCTGCTGGCCCCAACAACAAATGTTATACCATTAATGCACTATGAGTAAGTTCAAAAATGAAATTATATAATTGTATTTATGTTGGAAAATTTGTTTTCTGTTTTTTAATATTTTTACTGAAAATATGATTACTATTAACATTTCTTTTAGACCTGAACCACTTAAGGATGGCAGTGATCAAACAGTAGTTATTCTAAGCTCTTCCGGAACGACAGGTCTACCTAAAGCAGTCTGCATTTCAAATAGTGTGCTTATTACGGATAAATTGTAAGTTATACAGAGATACATATTCTTGAGATGTAAATGAAATCCCTTTAAAATCTCTTTAAGGATGGTCGATAGCGAAACAATCTTCTTTGTAAATAGCGGCTTAGACTGGATAAGCGGGCTGTGGGCATTTTTGTCCAGTGTTCTCTTCGGCAGTACTCGCATCATAAGTGAGAAACCCTTTTCGGCTGAACACTTTGCGTATACAAGATTAATTATGCGACCTTGGCACCCATAAATTTAGCTGCCATTGCGGCTTGTAAAGATGTGACACCAACAGCCCTCTCCTCGATGCGAAAACTGAATTATGGAGGAGGTATTCTTTCCCAGGCTACACTGATCAAACTTCAGGAATTATTTAAAAATGCTACTTACACTTCGGGTTATGCCATGACAGAATGTGGCATAATCACAATGAATATTGGCATCCAGAATGCGGCAGTAGCTGGACGCCCAGTTCCCGGTATTCGAATTCGAATTGTCGACGAGTCTGGCAACAGTTTGGGCCACAATGAAGTGGGTGAGATCTATGTGCATACTGGCAAACCTTGGAATGGATACTATGGTAATACCATTGCTACACGACAAATGCAAGACACCGATAATTGGATGCATACTGGGGACTTGGGATACTTTGATGATGATAATTGTCTCTACATTGTCGGTCGTAAAAAGGAAATTTTAAAATATCAAGGCATACATTATTGGCCCACCGAAATCGAAAATGCTATACTCGAGTTGCCCCAAGTCGATGCCGCTTGCGTTGTGGGCGTTCCCGATGAACTAATTGGGGACGTCGCTGGTGCTCTGATAGTAAAGAATCAAGATTGTGAAATAAGTGCCAAAGAAATCATTGATCATGTCGCTAAGCGCTTAACTTTGTTTGCAAAGCATCTTCATGCCGGAGTTCTATTTACTAACAAACTGCCTGTCAATAACAATGGCAAGTTCCAGCGAAAGACAGCTCTCGACATGTTCAAAACACTAAATTGTTAATGGTAATTACATCTGAATTTTAATATATATATAAATAAAATAAAGCTCAAAAGGGAACCGATGTGTATATTATTAAACTGTTTTTTCAGAAAAGGCATTATTTCAAAGTCTGTTGAACAATTAAGTTTAATTTGACATGTTTTTTTCCGGATAGCATGTTTTCAATCATTGCTTAGCGTATTAATGTAATTTATAGATTGTTATCGATTATTTCTTCATCTTAAGTATTTTTTCCGATATTACGAATTTTTTCACAGGATTCCAAGATGATTAATTTAATCTACCATCTCCATATAAACGAATAATTTAACTATTTGATATTTAATTGTAATTATATTGACGCCTGAAATCCTTTTCGCCTATCACTGGTTAATCTTTTGCTACAAATTGACCATAAACAGCGCTGAATGCACACAAAGCATTTGGATGTAAATGTTATTTGCATATATGCAAATATCTAATGTTTCCGATCACATTGAAGAGCATGTAAAAGACGCGTAATTCGATCACAGTACATACTTACAAACTGTAGCTGTGTAGGCTGAAAGGCGCTGCCTTTTGCAGGCGACACAACACAAATCCTTTTGCCTCGCCCAGGATGACAGACAAACACACACATTCAAACTCAATCCCTTTATGTGCAGTTGAGGATTTTCAGGCCTAAACCCCGAGCACAAGTACGACGCAAATGTGTCTTAAAAAGAAGCAAATGCAAAAGGTATACCAAAGTTATGGTCTAGCTAACTCACTCCCCACCCTCCCTACCTCCCTCCCTCCCCGTCACATTCCAGTCCTGCTGACATGGTTGTTACTTTTGGAGAGGGTTTAGGGGGGCAGAGGAAAACTCACTTGAGAGGCAGCAAAGGAAAAATGCAAATATTTGTAAAATATATGCGTGTAAAAATTGTTGTGCTCCATTATCCTTTTAACTGGATATGGGCGAGCACATGCGGGACCTGAGCCAAGGCAAATACCAAATACCAGGAGCCATCAGCTTAGCAGGAGCAGCAACAGGAGCAGATGACAGAGTCCCTAAACCAGAGAGAGAGAGGGCGACCAAGTCAACTTGAAGGGTTTTTCTCGTCCTTCCCTCTCAGGTATGTGTGTGCGTGTGTGCGTGTGTGCGATTTGCTCAGCAGGAATCAGGACAGGCAAGACAGGTGCCCGTCTATCTAAGTAAGTGGGTTGTCAAAGCAAACAACAACAAAAACAGCAGCAAATAATAATAAAGTAAAAAATAAAGAAGAAGGCAGCCAAGTGCCGCGTAACGGGGCATCAACGGCAACAGAGGCCGCAACACGACACTTTAAACGTTTTACTGTCCTCCAAATGGAGTGCCAGTTTAGGAGTAGCACAGGAGGATGGCGGAACTGAAGGGAGTTTGCCACTGATTGCCGATACTCGTGTATAAAGTTCGGGGCTGCTTGTCATTAAATTACTCACGCACTTGTAATCAATTGAAGTTATTGCATAATTTCGACATTGATAGAGTACGAAAGTCATTTCGATGTGATTTAATATTGTCGCACACACACACACACACGCATATACACATACAGAGATACACACATTTACAGATACAGATATAGATACTGAGAGACAGTTATACGCCTCGTCGCATAATGTGTCACATTTCATTTGTTTCGCTCTGCTGGCTTCGCAGTCAACGACAATGCCAACTGCGACAGCAACAGCGACAGCGATAACAACAACAACATCTAGAACAACAACAACAACACGGACTGTGCATATGAATGCCACAGCATTTCCATTGAGCTCTCGACATCACTTTATATATTGCTTTCTCTATCGTTCTATGTCTCTGTTGCTTACAATAAATGCACGTTGTACTAGAAACACACACATACACACATATGCATATAGATGTCATTTCATATATGGTCTATGCTTACAGCTTCAATGCTTGTAATATGTCTATACATATACACAGACAAAAAATCATTGCAAGACTCATGATTAAAACTCTTAATTTTGGCATGTATTTCTGATGCACATATTTAGGATATTTTTGTAAATTGGACACAAAATGTCTAAACAAAAAAAACATTATTTGATTTCACTGAAGAACTGTCTACTCAATCTCGATATTCAAAATATTTGCGGATAAGAAATTAAGAAAGCGTACTTGAATCAATTATCTCATACGCGATTTAAGAAATTTAGAGATTGACGAACTTTTGATGATGAAATTAGGTATTGGGATTCAGTTTTGTCCCTGAATCGCCTTTATTTTTTTCCTGTGTATACACACACATTTGCACTTCCATAGGTTCTATTGGTTTATCCCTCCGTCAGTCTGTCTGTCTGTCTGTCTGTCTTTCCTGTCTGACAGTAGTCAATCAGATTCTGCGATTGGCAGTCGTCATCATACTCGACATCGACATCGCGAATGATTTATGAGTCGCTTCTTCTTGCCCCTCAGCTACTGCTTCTTCTTCTGCTGATGCTTGTTGTTGTTATTATTGTTATATTTGTCATTTGTTGTTCCTGTTTCGTGCAGTTGTCATTTGGCCTTGTTTGTCTCTTTAAGAAATTGAAATGTCATAACCCCTTAGCTTGTAATCGGTTAATTCCTCGAACTGTCAAGTTGAACTATAATTGAAATGATCCATATGAACGGGATCAGCAAATTAAATTCAAATATTCACATCCAAATAAGCTAATGAGATTTTCAGCAAGTAAATAATTAAATAATTACCAGACCAAAATCTTAACAAAATGTTAAGGTACTTTTGTTGTGTTATATTAAAGACACTATAAAAAATATAAACTACAATGATTCAGCACATAATTAATAAACCATTTTTCATTAATAAACCAGAAAGTTTGCCAGACAGTTGGTTTTAATTATTTTTAAGATATACAGAATAAAGATATGGTGTCAAAAAAGAGTCTACCGACAAAAATTCACCAGGTGGTCATGGCAGATAGGCCAAGTTAACAGCCACGTGTGGAGCAATCAAACTTGATTTTTGATAATAACTAGTTATGAATTCACAGCTGTGCGGAGCACGTGTTGTAGATACAGAGTTTTTAACATAAACAAGAGCTACGAGATGTAAACTAAATGCATATTTATGTATTTTTTCTATATCTAAACTAAAGTTCTGTGTTTTCAAGAGGGCTTTGATTTACAGCTTTACCAGCTTAATCGGATTTATTACCAGTTTTGTGGGCTGTATCAATGCTCCCATGAAATTGCTGCCACGCACAGACCTTTATGTTGACCCCAAAGAGGCACACAGCAGAATTACTTGGACTATAGAGAGGATGCCCCCTAATTCCCTATTCCATACTCTTTTTTCAACACATTCACAACGCGTGCAGTCGGCATATTAGCCATTCATTGAGCGCGTTTATAGCGCGCTTTTGTGCGCCTCCTACATACACACACATACACAGAAGTACACACACACACACACACACAGACACACGTGCTCAGTGAGAAAGAACCTTTTGCATTCAAAGCAAAAGGTCCTTTTGGTGGATTTACTGATTGATGGCTATTAATTTATTTGTTGAGTGGTCCTCCCATCCAACAAACTTGACAGAGTAGTCACGTTGTGGAACACTGTGTTAGTTGGCCAGGCTAAAAGCCGGCTGGCAGTGAGGCAACAGCTTCACAAAATAGTCGAATTAATAAAGATTTAGACATTGTTCGCGCCATTCATTGTTGTGCCTTCGCCATCGTCATCGTCCTCGTATTTGCCATCGCCGGGAAGCCATAATGCGCTTCCTTTGGCGCTGAAGCCATTGAAATTGCTGTTCACAAAGAAATACAGCAGACAAATTCATTGACAAAGCCAAGTTCTCTTCTTTCTCTATGTACCAACTCTATTGCATTGATGTGTCACTACTAATCGATAAGGTAAAAGGCAGTCTGTAGTTCAATTTCATCCATTTTAATATAAGAACAGGCGGACTTAATTATATTATATCCTGGTATTGATCTTGTATGCTCTTTTATCATCAAAATAGGTGCTCTTAAGTCACAAGCATTCTAAGTACATCTAGCTTCTACAATCCAATAATGCATAATCTTTCATGGCTAGTATCTTCTTTTTCCATGCCATCCAGTACTAATAGATAATTCTTTCATCTCTAGAATCCAGTCAGCGCTGGGAATTTAAACTAAACTAAATATTTTAATTTTTACTGGAACTTTTCCAGTAACTAAATAAATTTATTTGTAAAGTTATTGAAATTTAGTTGGAATTTTTTTTTTATTTTATCTCAACTGCTTTTCGAATGGATTGTAATTTGGAATTTCCAACTATCTCTAGAAAAAACGATAATTTTCATTGTTTGCTCATTTTTGTCACTGGCATACATTTTAGAAGTACATTTATTCATTGTCAACTGTATATTTCTAGTTCTAATAGAAGCCTTGATTTGTTTATGAACTAAGCTTAAGTGTAGCTATTTCCACATTTCACTTTTTTGTTGAATTCGCCCCAAGCCATTGACCTTTGCTGAGCTCGACAACTCTCAAAACTTTGAAATTAGTTCCTAAGCGAAAAGTATAAAAACTTAACTTGAAGTACAATTTTGTTAAGCTGTTTTGAAGAGTTCGAAAGAGACAAGAACTTGATAAATTAACTCATGCTTTAACGCCGCCAAAAGAAAGCAGTTAATTTCATTATTATTAATAGCTTAAATGAGAATTGTTTGCGTCGGCAAATTCGGCTGAATCCTTGAACTACTTTATGTCTGTCCGCCGTCTATTTGCAAGCTGCGCCTTAAAGGTCAACCATTGAGAGAGTTTTACACTAATTACCGCTTGGCATGTGACTTATGACATTCAAAATCTTTTTTGATGGCAACACGCAAATGTAGGCGCGGCACGCCCAGCACACAAAAAAAAAATTGAAATTACTTCAAATGGAAAACCCTTTGGGGCAATTTTAAAATGAATATTCGAATCGTTTAAGCTGAAATCAAAAAAGACAAAATTAGAGGGAATGGGAAAAAATTCATGTGAAGAATTACAGAAAGCCATAAATATTTGAATTGATTAAAGAAATCAATTTAATATGGGCGTTATGAAAACAGATAGGCAGTGACAGTGACAACAACAACACTACGAACAACACCCACAATAACAACAACAACAACTGTCGGTTGTCGTCGGAAACATCGTGACTTACTTTTAGGCGTGTTTCTATGTGGGGTGTTCCGTATGTCGTTGCTGGTATGTGTGTGTGTGTGTGTGTGTGTGTGTGTATCTGTATATGAGTGAGTATCTATCTGTCTGTGTGTGGCCATAGATAATCAAATTTGGCACTAATTCACAGCAGACACGCAAAGCATAAATAAACTTGCCAAAGTCTTTTTACACTTTTTTTCATCTGCTGTCGATTTTTTTTGAAACCAATTTGCAACCGCAGCGTGCTAAACTAAACCAAAATACTTACTCAATTTTTTTCAATTTGCTGCTAACCGACGACAATATACTCTCAAGGTATCTATACATAAATAAATACAGCTAATACTCCACGTGTGCGATAATTCCTGGTGCGGCATATCTTTGAATTATAGTATAGGAAATTTAAGTGTTTAATAAATTACTTTTAAGAGTTCGAAAGTAGCACTCATTATCTATTACTATAATTAACTAAGGGTCGCTCTTTAAAGGTACATATAAAGTCTTTTTATCATATAGTATCAAATTTGATATTAATTTCTATACGTCAAGTTTTCTTTTCAATAGTTATCAAATACATTGAAGAAACGGGCCTAAGCTATTTATTATCAGTCACGATTCAAGGTCCAAATACGCTCAAGTGGGTATAACACATGTGTGGTCACAATTAAATTGTGAATCACTGGAGGATTAGATATATTGCACCTATTGAACTAATATTATCTTTAATAATTTATAATATACTCATAAGTTGCCGTAATCAAAACTGTAAACTCGCAATGAGTTGATAAAGAAGCGTTCTTGGAAACAACTACTGAACAATTAATAGCTGTTAGAGGAAAATATACTGTGAAATACCCTGTAAAGACAAACAGATTAACTCATTAATTGAAAATGATGATTGGGTTTAACACTTGTAAGTTTCGAAGATAATTGAGGAGTATTTACAGGGTATATAAGAAATTTATCACTAGTATCTACTTTCCTTACAACAAACGTTGGAGCATTTAATCATTTTTTGAATAACCCTCAGATACTTGTCTTTTCAGTTAAAATTTAAATTTTAATATAAGACTCAAATTTTACTTTAATTCTTAATTAACTTAATTTTTACTTAGTTGATATTAAATAAATAAATAAGTAAAAACCCTTTCTGCACTTTTTACAGGGTATAAAGCAACTTTCTCAATGAAATGCGAGCAATTCTTTATTCATAAAATACCCAAAAAAAATAGCAAGGAAGTTGTAAATTGCAATTTATATTACTATGTTGACAACCAGAGTCTAGCAAATTCTAGTTTTCTCAGAAGATACAGACACACATATATATTTTACTGTAATTAATAGGGTATCAAGGGCAATTCGCGCACTTTGCTGGCTAACAAAAGTGTCCAATGGATTCAGCATGCTCCAACAAATATATGATACCCTCTACTCTCTCATCCAAATGGCAAACCCACGACGATAACGACGACAGCTGCTCTCCTGGTTACCCTCAGTTGGTCGTGCCAAATGACTGGCCAAAAAAAAAAAACCAAATTGAAAATGGTGAACAATGCATAAAAAAGAAAACGAAATAAAAATTTCATTTTTTGTTGTTGTTGTTGCTGTTGTTGGTGGTGGTGGTTGAAGCAGTGGCATGTTTGAGGCTATGGCTCATTTAAAAGTGCATACAAATTTGCATGCCAGAACGGGGCTCACATGGCGTATGAGTAACATACTCCAAATAGCTCAAACTACAATAACGGAATGAGACGCAGGCAACAAAACAACAACGAAAACTGCAGAATTATGCGCAAAATCCAAAAGCATAACAATAATTTGCTGCAAGCGAAACAAAACATAAAATAACAACTGCAATGGAAAAAAGGCATAAAGGGGAAAGTAGAGATACTCAGGGTTGTCCTGTTGTATGGGGGTGTCTCGTTTCGTGTCGTCCAAACGGCTCGAACAGCAACTACCATATTGTCGCCTTTCCGCCCCAGTTTGTTCTCGGCCTGTCATTTTGGTTTATTGACTTTAGAAACTAGTTGGCAGCACAGGTAATAACATCAATGCAGTTGCCATTTTTTTGCCCCTTTACCTTCTCAAAATGTAGTTGTCCCTTTTCGTTTTTGCTATCCCCCGCCCATCTGCCATTTGTGGTTAAATTTATAAGCCAGCACAACGATGGGCGAGCCAGTTGAGGCAGATGGGCATTGCATTTTATTAGCAACTATTACACGTCCTCAGAGACCGCAGAGGCCGAAGTACCAAGTACGAAGTACATTGAGCCCCAGTGGCCGGCCATAAAGCCAAGAATTATTATAATGTGATTATTATTATGATTATGCGATCGTTATCGTAAATAATTTTCAATGCGCCGCGTGTGCTTAGACTTAGACATCGATATAGCTGGAGGAGAGAAGCACAAGTGACGAACGAGAAGTAAATGAAAAACCACGAAGACCTTCTTATGGTAATTTCCTGAATTGAATTCTCTCGCTTTGAGCGACTACAGCTTTTGCCGCAATCCCTGAAAATTGTCGTCGTTGATGACAAAAACATGGAAAATGTAACTATTGGCCAGCAAAATTATCACATACTAAGTCAGCTTGTTAGCCCAGCACAAAATGTATGCAACAGTTCATAAACCATGACGTTACGTTGCCTTAGGTTCGAGTTCGAGGGGTTCGTTTGGTAGCTGAAACTCATCATATTTCCCATATTTTTTGTTTCCACGACAGAGCCAAAAGGAAACTACGAGTATGCAAATGCAAATTAGATGAACATAAAAATAAGTGTGGAGACAAAAGCAATGCGATGCGCAAGGTCCGCATAAAATATACGGAATGGAGAAAACAAAGGTGGAGGACATAAAGATAAATGAGTACTGAGTCTACAGCACAACTTGGACTACGACAGTTAATTTAGGATTGCATAAGATTAGACTAGATCACTAAATTTAAAGAGAAAAAGAAAGCTATGTATATGAACAAATAAAATTGTGAGTACTTAACAAAAAAAAACGAAATAAATAAAAGCCATCTCATAAATATAAATATAAAGTATCTTTCTATATTAAAAGTATAGTTTAAATTAGAGAAAACTTTATCAATATTTACATAAATTATCTGTACTCAACTTCCATTAGTCTTTCATATTTAATCCAAAACATTTTCCATTAAATCTTTTTTCGCATTAATCTATTTATAAATTAGCTGTCGTTGCATTTATCTATATTTTAATTATTAATAAATGAAGCTTTTGCAGGTATTGAATAGACACCTATCTATAAATACGTATTATTATTAATAATTAGAGAGCTGAATGGTTGATATTATTAAACTGACAGACCCGTGACGTAATCTGGCATAAAAGCTTACTTTTATTTTAGTTCTTTTTCTCTCTAACTGGCATTGAACATATTAATACTTTGTGCTTTTGTAACATGACACACACACTTACACACAAACACTTAGAACTGTTCACATTAGCCCGATTGGGGCGTTAACTAAATGAAGAAGGAAGTGAAAGGAGGAGCATGGCAGCGTCAACTAATCGCCTAATGGTCACTTTGCAGATAATTACCAAGGCTTATTGTTGCTTCTAGGATTAGGAAGCGCGACGAAAAGGAAAGAAGAAGCTGCTATGGCAAACGAAAGCGGATGAAAACAGCAGGAGAATGTCCTTGCGTCCTTCCAAGCAACAAGCTGCTGATGGACATTCGTTCGCACATATCAAAAGGGTCATATCTGAGCTGACTGTGGGAAAAAGAAAGCCGGCAACAATTACAACAACAACAGAAACAACAAATAAAGCAGAACAGCTGAATACAAAAATGAGTGTAGAGTGTTGCAAAAACGGACGCTGGAGTCTTATAAGAGAATTTTTCTTGGTTTTCTTGTATAGTCGTACAAATATCTGCTAGCTAATGTCTAAATCCAATTAGGTCACACGTAGATTTCAATGGTTTAATTAACTCATAGCTGAGATCTTCTTATGCTTTCAAATATAATAACCAAGTCAATAAATCGAATACTTTCATGTCCAATATCTAATTTTTTTATGTCATAGTTGTAACTATTAGAGAAATGTTTTATTTAAGCTGCAAGGAGTATTTACCTGAGATCTACGCAAACCGTCAACCCTTATAACTGGGTTTAACATCAACTCTCTTTCATATGTCATATTTACATTGTCAAGCTGTAACCTATAGCTTAAATTAATGACTCCGATTTTTTTTTTCAAATATCTCTTGCCAAAAATCGACGAATCAATTGTCAACAAAACGCTCGACAAAACACTTTTGCGAACTTTGAACTGTAGGTACTGATTTTGGCTTTTGGTTTTGGCCTTCCAGCTGCCGCATCGGGAAATCATGCTGGGGCACCTGGGCTGTTGGGTTGTTGGCTAAAACGCGTGCAGCAGCAACAAACAAAACGCCGAGCACAAAGCATGCCGAAAAACGCCGAGCACAACGAACTACTCGAAAACAACTGTGCAAAGTGGACTTGAAAAAGTTCGAGCACTTGAGCGGCAGCATGTGTAATAAAGGTTATTTATGGATATTTTATCGCTCTCCATCCTCCCCCAACCCGCAACCGCCAAAAAAGAGATGGGGAATGGCAACTTGAAATTGGCCCGGGCAGCGTAACTTTTTGAGTAGTTTTAGTCGTCGGCTAAGATTTATTTTGGCAGCACCCAAACAGCAATTAGATGAATGAAAAGTTACCCATATAAATGCTAATTTCAGCAGGCCACAAAGTATGCACTGCAAATAGAACAAAAGGCGACATCTAAATTGCATTTCTCATTTCTGGCCAAGGCCGAAAACTCATTACAAGCCCTCCGAAAAAGAATAAAATAAAGAAAACTACTAAATTAAAATGCAAAAGGTGATAGAAATTAAGCGGCTGCTGCTGTCAAGTTGCAAAGTGTCGCAACGGAAGTAATAAGTGATAAAACGGATGACAAAGTAACATTTCGAGTTGAAGTACGCCCACTTGAAAACCGGATACGGATGCTGATGCGGATGCTGATGCTGATGCAGAGAGTGAACTATTGCCAAGCTAATCGTGACGTGACGTGATGTGACGTGACGAGCCAAAAAGTTCTGTGTGGGGCAACATGCCAATTGACATGCAGCTATCGACCTTTATTAAAAAGTTTTCTCTCCCATCTCCATTTGATTCGGTTTTTCTATAGTTTTTCTATTTTTTTTTAGTTTGTTTGTTTGTTTGTTAGCCCTTGGCTCGCAAAAGAAGCCGCGCCCAAGACGCAATATATGAACGCGCGCCTTTACCGCCCCACCCACCCCACGCCCTAAAAAACCTTTTGCACCCAAGGGCTACCAACTGGCATCCAATAGCAAAATGTTTGTTTGTGGCAGCATCGTCCTTCGTCCTTCGTCCTTCGACTCCTGGTCCTGGTAACTGCTACTGCTTCTCTTCGTAGCCAAACGATGACAAAAGCTTATTGACAGATTATTCAACCGTTGGCACATATTGCCGCCATAGTTTGCAACCATCCAACAGCAACAACAAAAACAAGGCTACAAATCAACAGCAAAGTTGAACAAATCGACCAACGTTTCAAGCAAATAATTAAAAAAGTTGCCAATATTAAAACGGAGCGACGAAACGTTGCCAAATGTCGATGTTGGTAGGGTATCAAAACAGGCATAACAGTGTTGGCAAATGCTCCAAAGTTACATGCTATTTAAGTTACACAATTTATAGATGAATCTATGCTGGAGGATGCTAAACTGTACCTGCCATATTATTTATAAAAATATCAAAACATAATATATCGGAAGAAAATATTTAAAAAAGGTATTCATCAAATAAAATTTATTATTTATTAAATAAAAAATCTGCAGTCTATATAATAAGTTTATATAAGAAATAATATAAATAAGTGACCAAAAAAGCAAATAATATATTTTACCTCAAAATATCTATTATTCAATAAATAGCAATAGAAGATAAGTTTAATAAACTCAATGTATTTGTCAACGATTCTATATAGGCGTTACACTGCACTTTAAATGGTAAAATCTTAAGATTTTAAATTCTAATCTAGCTTCAATAATGGCAAGATTTCAGTAAATTGATTTTTAGCAAAATCCCTTCAGCCCCACATTGTATTTTACAGCTTAACTTAGAACGTTCCACACAAGTGTGTGTTTGAAATGTATTTTCTCTCTTTTTTTATAGGGTATAATCGCAGCGACTCTAATGTGCTTTTTTCTCTTGCCATATCAATTCATTGTTATTGTTATAGCTCTTGCGTTGGCTTCTGTTATAATCGGTCAATTGTTGCGGCCAGAAGCGTCAATCGTCTGCAAAATGCTCGGAAAACACCCCTCCAGCTCCCCAACTTATCACATTCGTTGGTACTTTTCCTCCGGCTGACTATCGAAGTGCCTCCCATTTATCCACACATGGAAAATCAACGAAAACCTCAAGAACTGGTAACGCCCACGTTTTATTGCCACTGTGCGCTCAAGGATTTACTTATTTTCCCTCAACCAATTGAAAACATAAGAGTCGGTACACATACATATACAGAAATAAATAAAAAAATATATATATATATATATTGTAGATATATTGAACAATATACAATATTTCGTGAGTTGATTGTTTGTTTTTACATTTGATACTTTTCGACTTGCCTCGATATATATCGTGCCTGATTTTGTGGCATATTGCGCAATATTCTGGGGCAAGTTGTAGATGCAACGCGTTTGGTTGAAGTTGCAGTGTTGTCTGTCTGGCATATGCTTTCTTTTGTCCTGCTGCCAACAAAACTACAAAGCTACACAGATAAGGACATTCAAGCTGTAGATTCGGCTAGTGATTGGTATGAGGCTAATGGCTAGAAAAGCGACAGAAGTGAAGGGAAGTGAAGGGGACAACAGGTCTCACTGGCAGTTTTGCAACTGGCTTGATTCATGAGCCAAATCTAATAAGCATTAGGCACCGAGAACGAAAGAACATCACCAAAAAAAAAGCCATAGATCCATAGGACCACCGCAAACCAAAAGCCGACAAGAAAAATAAAAAAAAAACAGAGAGAAGATGAACCTAACCAAAGCAGTTACTGAGAGTTGCTGAGCGTGCTGCCACTTCTGTTTCTGACCAGGCCCAAACCCAAACCAACCTATGAGCCGGCCAAGCAGCCAGTGAAAAACAAATCAAGTTGAAGTTTTCTCATTTCCATAACTAATGCAAAAATCCAATTTCTTATGCAAACATAAAATTTTCCACTCGCAATGCTCAGGCGACAGCGGCAAAGGGTGTGTGTGTATATGTGTGTGTGTGTATAGAAGGTGGTGTAAGGGGGGCGGGTGGTAGAGGGGGAGGGTGGAGTAGTCGGCGTGCATGCATACTATAAAATTCAGGTCAAGCAAACCATAAAATCATTCATCATTTTCGTGTAAGTGTTGCCACACGTACACACACACACACACACATTCATAAACTGAGCTTCTTGCCGAGCCTTCACAATATCTGTGTATGTGTGTGTATTTGTCTGTGTTTGTGGTCTGAGTAAGGTTCTGTGATGGCTTTAAAAACGGCCGACGTTCGCATTCCTGCAATAAAAATCAAGAAAGCAGCCAGCAAAAATACTCAACAACAACAACAACAACAACATACACCATTCATACGTACATATAAAACAAAATAAAAATAATAATAATAATAATAATGAAGCACAAAACCGAATGAAATGTCTGCATGCGGGAGAGCGAGACAGGTGACATAGCCTGGCCTAGACATGAGCCGCATTTGCATATTAAGTTCTACCGAAAAGGGCCTAAAGTAAGGTCCTTGGCACGTTTGTCTGGCAGATAGGGCAAAGATGGAAAGCAGCGGAGGCATTTTCCAGCAAGGGATAAGTGTCAAAAGAATTTGACAATGCGCCGTTGTTGTTGTTGTTGTTGCTGGAAATTTGGTTGCTTTAGCCAGTTTGGCCCATTTTTTATGCATCGAGAAATGTTTTGTGCGTGTGTTTGTTTTAATGGTCTCTTTTGACAGGGAGGCAGCAACGTTAGGGGAATTATTGTCAACTGACAACTTGGTACTGCTCCTAGGCTCCTTCATGATTTCCTTTTTTGAAGACTTCTTCGTTGGTCTTTTTTTGGTTTTAGCGGTATTGCCTGCGTGGGCAATTTAAGCATTGCTGACTCGGCCAACAAGCAATGCTGCTGTTCGGTATTTTTTATACGCCTTGCCACTTATTTATCGGAATTTATTGTTGTCTACCTCAGCGAATAGATAAAAAGTTCAATTTGAATTCGCTTTCGTTTTTCGGTTAGGGTTTCCCATTTGACCCAATCTTAATTGCCCAACAAAATCGGATTCTCGATTGCAAGTTGAAATTTATTTGTGAATCAATTTTAATGTGCATTTTTCTCTTTTTCTTGGCTGAGCGATAAACATAAATATAATATGGGAGTTTACTGGACATTTTAATTATCAAGAAAGCAATAGAATTCTGCGCCTGAAGCAATTTAATAGCATGCTTTTTAAAGTCGACAAAAAAAATTGAAGGCCTCTGCTTTTCAACATCCAACAAATTTTATTTGATTTAAAATGGAATTATTTTAATTTTTACTTTTAAACATTTTCCTGTACAATTTAATTGTTTTATAAATATTAATACCTTAAAAGTTTCTCTAAATCTTTTAAGTACAGTTTCTAATCAATATTTTCAATACTTAAAAAATAATAATAAGAATTAAAATATGTTAATATTGAAGCTCTTAAATGTAAAAAATTAATAAGGGTTGAAGTGCCCATTTATCCTAATTTTTCTGAAATTCTAAAAAGCTTTCGTGTGAGCAACTTATTTATGAATATAACCCAAAAATTTATTGACATTTTAAACAAGCTGTTATGAAATTTATTATGCTGCTGCTGTATAAAGAATGTATTGAGGAATTTAGCTAAGTGGTTTTTGTCCTTTTGCTGTTGCTTGGCTAATTGCATGTGTACTGCTTTGAACTATATAGAAGTATGTATATTATACAATATTGTGCTATACCACAATGGCCGCAATTGAATTATTTTATTACAAAAAAGGCCTAGACGGCAATTGCTTTGATTGCCATCGGTGCTAACCTCAGGGCTCTTTCTCTTTATCTTTCATTTTCTCTGGGAAGAGAGCAACCGCAACTATGATAAGGACGCAATAAGAAGACTGATGGCAAAAATGCGTTAAATATGAAATGAAATGTTGGCCAGACTCCGACTCCGACTCAGTCTCTGTCTGAAGTCAAAAGATAGGACAACCCTTCGCAAAGCAGCTCAACTATGTTCCACTGATGATGGCAGCAATTAAACGGAAAATGCCTGGGCAGAAATTCTAGAGAATTTGTGGTACAAAAATTCAATTAATTTTCGGCGATACGCGTCCTTCGACAGACAAAGGCATTCGAGAGGGGGGAAATGTGGATTAAGCAAGGGACGCGGCATTGTCAAGTGTCTTTCTTGTGGTTAGAAAACTATAATAAATTATGCTACGACATTCGTTTGTTTGGTCTCTTGCCTCTTGATTAGCGTAGCAACAGCTTATCCTTTGCCGCTTACCACTTAAAATAACATGAAACCCGAAAAAATGCTGCTGCGTAAAATTAAATAAATTGCTTTTCAGCGAAGAGATCTAGCTCACATTACCCCCAACAAATTAGTTGCCTGATACTGTAGAAAAATCATACACGAAGGGCTTTCGTATTGGCAGCGGAATGATGCTGAAAATTAAGTTATCAAGTTGTGTGGAAACTATAAATTAATTGGTTTATTGTGTTACACAATTAAATGAAGGCGTTCACTAAAAGTTGGGCCAGCTAGTTTGTGATGTTTCCTCACGCAGTGCTGAAAACTGTGTATGGGCATAATGAAATAATCAAATTAATCTTAATAAAGGCAGCATTGTAATCATTAGAAACTAGGACTCTAGAGAACTGACAAATAAAATGTATAATGTAATGTAAAATAATTAATTTTCAATATTCATTCAATAACGTACTAAATGCTAGAAAGAAACTTACAGACAGTTTTGCTTAAATAATTTACATTTTTATATCATTTTGTAATTATTTAACTTTTCACTACACAATTTAGTCTTTTTCATGTTCAATTTCAAATATTTGATTATTTGAATAACTTTAAAAAAGAGCACTGACAAATTATCAAATCAAATCAAATTTCAAATTTCAAGTGCAGAGCTATGCAAAATTAACCAACTGAAGCACTCTCATTGTCTCGCTCTCTTTCACTCACACACTAGTGAATCGTTGTTGTTCTCTTTCATTACAGATACATTTCACACCAATTCTCCAATTTGTTAGTTGTCTTTCAGGCCTCTTTCAGCTTAGTAAATTGTAATGCAAGTAAACTTGTCGCATCTTTTGCACTGCAAATATAGTATGTAGGAACATTACCCCGAATTTGTGGAGGGAGTGCAGGGAAATGGGACCTGCGAGGATATGGAATGCCTAAACTGTAGCTGCACATACATATGTATGTATATATGTACACACACTTTGGGTTTGCTATCGTCAACCGCAGCGGCGTTGAGACCACTTCACGCATATGCAAAATATTTAAGTGCAGTCGGCAAAGAGCAAAGCAAAGCAAAGCAAAGCAGCTAGATTCAGCCACGCCTCCTTGTCCGCCTCTCGGCGCCTCCCTGCGCCTTTTCCCTCTCTCTCTCTCTCTCTCTCTCTCCACAATCTCTGCATTTGCAGCACTCAAAAATGTTAACCGTCTTATTTTTGTGAGAACGCCAACAACGTTACACACACTCGCACGCACACACACATTTCGAGTGCTATATAAACATTTGCACAGTCAAACGGCGCGAATAGCGACAAGCTCATCAGGCTTTCCAGCCTTTCCTTTGCTCCATCCTCTCTCCATGCCTTCAACTTACTCCTCCTTAGCCCAAAAATGTATGCAACATACTCGGTATAATTATTGATGTAGTGCAGAGAGGCCTCTCATCTCTCTTCTCGCAACTCTCTCACTCTCAACTCTCTCACTTAACTCTCATCATCATCATGGTACAACACTTCACTTGATACTAGTTAATGTTGTTAGCAGGTGCTCGAGACATTTGCATATGCTTGCGGTTCATTGCGAGTGCGAATCCATTAAAATTAAGTGAATACCTCTGCACTCACTCCGCTCTCCTCTCCTCTCCTCTCCCCTCCCCTCCTCTACACTTCACTCCCCTCTCCATCCACTCCTTACGCTATTCTCAAGCGCAACACTCTTTTTCCCTCTCTATGTCCCGTTGTATCATTTGCTCATTAGTCGCAGGCAATTTTCTAGTTTTTTGCAATAAATTCCAAAGGTTTTGCAATAAAAAAAATAAGTAAGATTGCGATAAAAAAAAAAGAAGGCGATCTGACACCCAATACCCTATAAGAGATACCCTAGTATCTTCCATAGATTTATAGACTTACTTTGTAGCGACTCTTATTACTTTCGCGATAATTAATAGTTGGTGATAAAATATTTCGATTATATGATAAAAATATTATTTATAAATAAATCTTATTGAAATTCTTAGAATTGGTTTAGACAGATCAGGATGATATTAAATATTAAATTATTTTATACTTTAAAGTTTCTTTTTGGAATTCTTGAAATAATATTTAAGCTAATCACTTCTTTCATGCATTTACACAAATCAATAATATGCCCTCCCTTTTTGTTAAATTTCAGTAAATACAGGGTATAAATAGTTGGAATTGAACATGGAGAACACACAAGAAAAAAAGTCAATATAAGGAAATTAATTTACCAGTTTTGGAGCAGGCGGGAAATAGACGGGAAGACGGCGGAGCAAGTCGGATTGGTGACCAAGACATAAAATTCAATTAACCCGCACACACACACACACACACACACACATGGTGAATCTTGGAAGCACTCGTCAGAGTCACTTGAAGGAGTTACTTGGACTTTGGTCGCTGCTTTCAACATAAAAGCAATTGAAAGAACATGCGAAAAACAATAAAAAGAAATTAAGGTAAAGTAGCTGCAAAGCTGGGAGGGGCAGCAAAGCCAAGGATAAAGTGTAAGGCAAACTATCAATGAGATGGAGAGAGAGAGAGAGAGAGAGAGAGGAAAAGGAAGGGGAATTGGCAGAGGAATAGCAGAATCATTGAATCATTTAATTAGCGTTTAGATTGCGCACAAGGCACACACATACATACATATGAATGTACACAAAAGCACATGTGTAGTTTATTGAATGTACATGCATATGTATCTGTATGTACACGTGTGAGTATGTGTGTGTGTGTGTGTGGTTAAGCATGTGTGGGTGAGACAACCACAAGCACAAGAAGCATTTTCAATTAGTTGCCGACCAATTTATGCGGCTAACTGTGAAGGGGAAAAACAGGAATGTGTCTGTGTGCGTGAGTGTCTGTATTTGTGTATGTGTGTGTGTGTTTATGTGTGAAATAAATTCTATGCTTTCGTCACATTTTCACTTTAAGAGGCAACCAGCTAGCCAGGCCAACGGCAGTCAGCTTCATCTTTAGCAAGGATAAAACCACAAAACCGTCGCAACAACAATGGCCCAGCGGGCTATATGGCCAACAAGCAGGAGTTGGGTGAAGGGACAGACCGGTATCAGGATCGGAGGAAGAGACTCGACAGCAGCAGAAGCAGCAGCAACCGCAACAAGCCAAATAAATGTGCTCGCTTTTCTTTAACCATTTTACTTCTTCACTGGCCATGGCACAAAGAAGCCGCGGGCATTTAACAAAAAATTTTTAAAAAAAATATGTATAAAATGTATATACCCACATATAGCTATTTACAATGTCTTCAGCTTTTTTACAAGAACTTAACATATATGTGTATATACATAAGTAAATTTGTACACACATACGACAATATAACCAGCACATTTTCGTAATAAATAAGAAAAGTAATTATTAAGCCATATTGTGCCCAGAAGAAATGCTTCAAGTGAAACTAATGGAAAAAGTTAATGGCCAAGCGAGCATTTGGGCCATTACAAGAGTCATAAAATGATTATTTAACGATCGTTTCATTTTGTGATAGATTCGAATGATTCATAAAAGAAACGATCTTTATTAAAATATAAATTATGTTTATTTTGAAAGAAACATATTTTCTTTTCTTTTATTTTTATATTATTTAATTTGTTTTCAGCTTCGTCTTAAATGCATTAAAATAATAATATCGCTATCAAAATATTTAGTAAGAAATCACCCTACTTTTTCAAGAATATAACTAAGATTATTATCAATATAATTTTTTGACAGTTTTAAAATTAAGCTGAAATGAAAGTATGGAAAACTATTAAATATGTGTAATTATTTGTATAAATTCAAACTCTAGGTATATGGTAAAAGTAACAATCCTACTCTTATGGTAGCTAGATAATAAATAATATTAGCACTTACACATTGCGCTGAGTTTGGGATGGCAAATCGTATGCTATAACATTATATATGCATAGCCTGGGCAATTGAAATGAAATTGGATTCTGTCCATTCGGCAGCAGCAGAAGCATCGGCAACATGACATGGAATATCGATGATTATCGAATAAAGGGGGAGTGGGAGCAGTGAATACAAGTATTCACCAGTCGTGCCAGTTGAATGACACAAATTTTTATTGCCTTTCAACGTAGCTGCGCTGTTGATATGGAGTAAATTAATGTAATGTGGCAAACGAGCAGCTTCTACCCAATAAAAATCACGCAAGCTGACCAAGTCAGACATGCGGGCATTGGCCAGTCCATTCCACGCCAGGCCAGGCCAGGCCAGGCCAAGAACAGGTGGGCAAACAGGTAACCACGATAGGGTAGATAACCGAGCGGACCATAGAACGTGACAGAGCTGCAGACAATAATGCACAATAATTATATAATGGAGCTATTACCCGAGAGTTGCTGGCTCAAAATTGGCTACGATGTGTATAAGCCTATAAACCACTGCCACAATTTCCACATGCTTGATGGACTTTCGATTCGCAAGCGCATTGAATTATACGGAATAATGGAGAGAGGAAATTGAGAAATGGGAAATTTTGGTAGAACAACCTACCCAAAACTGTCACAGCAAATATTTCAGACCAGCCGCCGTCGTAAGGGTTACGAGAATGAGAATCATGTGCCGGAATCAGTCAAACGTGGCTCGAGAGCGTCCTTCAACCCGTTAACACACACACACATGGCAAAGGACAAGCCAATGGCCCAGGCACGCTAGGCTGGATACAAGTCGAAGGGCCCGATACAGTAAAGCTATTTTAACAAGGACCCAGACCCAGAACACAAAATGGTAAGATAGGCAACAACAACAACAAAAAAGTCCAAAGTAAAAGAGACGACAAAAGGGATACAAGAAAAAAATGGAAAAAAGAAAGCAGGCTCCATTTACGCTTGCTTAGTTCCTTTTAGTATAAAGTTTAAGCTTAATCCAGCATAAAATCAACTGGTAAATTTTTTATGTCGACTGCGCACAGCCGAAAAAAGGCTGAAAGATTAAAGAGTTAAGCGCTAAAGCCCGAACCCAAACCCAAACACAAACCCAAACACAAACCCAAAAACCCAAACCCTCTAAAAGGAATAAAATGTAAAATAAAGCTCACACAGCATGTCACAAACTATTCGCCTTGATTATCGTTATGACAACAAAATTGGTAGATAAAATGAGATGCAGACGTGGCTTAAACCATAAATCAGTTATGTTAAGAGTGCACTTCAAATCTATTTATTTAAATTTGCTTAAATATAAGTATATTTATACTTGTGGAAGAACACGGCCTGGGCATTGTGAATGGACAACCAGGTGCGTTTTGCTAAAGCGGAAACAAGTCTGTCGGCCATTTTGTTTGCAATTTGAAATTAAACCGGATGTGTTAAAAATATGCAGCATTGCCTGACAGTGTCTCTGCCATTCTGAAGCGTTGACAAGCAGACTTTTTCAGTCATATTTAGTATAAATCACATCTATTAACATATATATTTAGAATACATATGCAAAAATATTTTGCAACACTTGTTAGTTCCTTTACAGTCATTCAATTGCAACTCTCATGTTTTACGCTTGACTGCCTTGCTGCAGCTGTCGTCATCATTTACCAGGGCTGCACAAAAAGAGTGTGCAATGAATCATTGTTCAGCCTTAATGCACATATCACTTTATTTGCACTGATAAATTTTATAATATTGAGTTAAAGATTTGCCAAATGCTTTAATGAATTTGCGGTTCAAAAGAGCCAGAGTTATTTATGCAAATGGTATTTTTATATTTATATGAATAGGCAAATAAATCAAACATAAAAATTTCTGAAAGTTAAAGAAAGTTATACATATGTAAATGTTGTTTGCCACTTCAAAAATTATGCCACACTATTTTATTTATTCACAAATAAATGTAGTTTATTAATAAGGAAAATTCCTTTATATGTCTTTATAAGAATCAACTTAAGTTTCGTTTGTAACACACTTTTCAGGCTTGTGGGTCCACATTTACATTTTCAAATGGATGATAAAGTGCAAAGCTAAATTTGGTTCAAAAGCATGCTAATAAAACCATCTAGTTTTATTAAAATTATTATTATCATAGCTTATATTTCATGCCATTTTCTAGTTCTAGCAAACTATGCTCTCGTACGTTGGACAGTCAGTTAGTTCCCATGAATTATTCTCTCTGATTCCGTTCAAAGTCATCAATCGCTTTCAGCATCCCTCACAGTGCCATTTACTGGCAGTCTCCCAACAACCGCACTCCTTATTCTCCTAGTCTCTTCTCCTCTGGTTTTATACCGTCTCTATTGAGTATTGCTTAATACAAGTAAATATAATTCCATTGCGTTGCTTTCAGGCGCATCGTAAAAACACTTTCGACTTTGGTGTACATTGATCTATGCAGCTGCAGAGGCGCCAAAAACTTTGTCCTGACATCATTTTGCTTTTGCTTTTGCCTTTTTGCCATTATAAACTGATTTATTGGTTCATTTCCCAGTGCCCTGAGTGGAGTAAGTGCAACAGCCGAAGCTCAAAGTGACCTCTCAGTGTCATGGGTTAAAGTTGTTGCTACGAAGCACTTGCTTTTGGTTTGCCTCCCACCCTTTTTGGCCAAGCATTGTCAAGGGATCTTCTAGAAGGTGATTCTGAGAAGAAGGGCGACTCTAAATTGGATTTGCCATTGCCTCCTGATGATGATGCATGCGACAATTTGCTTCTTTTTCTGCATACTACTTTATTTATTTTTATTTTTATGTGTTTTTTTTTTTTGAGGCGTGAGCTGGCACCTAGTAGAGAAATTTAAGTGAAACGGAAACTTAAAGCCGATATGAAATCTTTTAATAATTAATATTGCACTCACACTCGTACACATTAAGGCAGACTCATAAATAAACAGTTCAGAGCCAGGCAAAGGCAACTGGTAAACTTTTTCCGTAGCTCAGTTAGGCACACACACACACACACAATCTTACACACACACCTGTACAGTGTACACACATACAGAGCACGTGTTCATTTCCGGCTATAGCATTTACTGTGCATATCCTGGCAGTTGCGAACTAGGCAGCATCCTTTGGCCCAGCCCAAAATATAGCGTATTGCTGGATTTGTAATTGTTGTTATTCTTGTTCTTGTTATAGTTGTTGTTGTTGTTATTGCTGATGCTATTGTTATAGAAGCTGTGTGCCCACGTCGATACAACAAGCTTTCAGATTTAATTTTAATTAGGTGCTATTGAATTTATAAATTTTTCAACTGCTGTCGTTCGTCGCTGGCGCTCGTAAAACTTTTACACCATTGAAAGTTTTCTGGCCAAATTCGAATTGAAATTGGGGCTTGGGGTTTTTAGATATTTGGCTTGGGGTTTTTCAGCTTTAGCACACAAGCAAGCCGTAATCATAGCCTGTTGCCTGACACTAATAACAATAATCGCAAATTATATTTTCATGAATTTTCAACTCATAATTACTAATATTTTCTATAAAGTATTTTTGGTGCCGCCATTCGATGGCGCATAATTAAAATTTGTTGTTGTCCAGCGGGAGTTTAGTGGCAAAGCAAGGGGAAGAAAACAGAGAGGGGAACTAAGTACAATGAATAACAATGTACATTAATTTTGTTTATTAATTGTATATTTGCGTAGGCTGCATAATAATGCTGTGCGCTAATCAATAATATGAGTCCCACTTCAAAACAGATTACTTATATTTTATTGATTCGCAATGGGATAACTAATAAATTCGCATTCATAGTTTTTTTATGACTGGAAAGTGCCAATTAATTGCTTGATGAAAATTAAGTGTTATTTAAATATATTAAAAAATTATGATAAAACGCCATATTTAACACGATTGAAAGCTAGATAAACTGCGTATATATTTTTTTAACATAGAGAGATTATTGTCTAAAATTTTGGTTCGACTCAAATTTAAATACATCATTTTTAAATTAAATATTTTAAATAAGTTAGAAATTAAACTTTTATAAATATACAATGAAAATAGCTAAAATAAAGTTGGTATAGCTTTCGATGTCATTGAGAAATAAAAATTAAATTAAAAGTTGCAACAGTTTAATTATCCAACGAAACTAGAAGGAAATTTTAGAAAAACATGTTTAAGCCATGTTGGCGGTTTATGATCTCCTGTCTGAGCCTAGTTATATATCTTGGCGAGCTGAGACAAGTAGCTTCTCAACAAAGAAACTTAACTGATGGCGAGTTTGCAAATTTGTTACGCCTACGACTGGGTATTAATTGTATAGATCGAAAATACGAATCCACAAATATAGTGCATTCGCAATATTGGGCCATGGTTAATTACATCCGTGCGAATCACGGTGATTTGCGATGCTCCTCGACTGTAACCTACACCACACATGGGGACTATCGTTATATGGAGAATGTGGGGCCATTGTTGGAACGCTGGCGAGCTCCGATCAGTTTAGCTCTCTATGCACCTGGCATGGATTTTAGGCCCACTGTAATGAGCATTCTATGGCTACGAGAATGTGATCCACAACATGAATTAATTCAACAATGGGTTAGTTTTCATATCTTTTTCAATGTGGATCATATTCCGAAGGACATTCCAAAAGAACGAACTTTACTGAAATGGAAGGTCAATTGTAATGAGCCAGCACCATTTTTAAATGTTCCTAGGAGTGAACGCTACAGATTGCAAAAGAGGCTTGAGTATCCCGTTAATGTTGGTCGTAATATAGCCAGAAATGCAGCTTTAACTCATTTCGTGCTGGCCTCCGATATTGAACTTTATCCCTCACCGGGACTGGCAAATGGATTTCTACAAATGATAAGTCGTAATCCAGATTTACTAAAGTCTCGCAAAAATATTGTTTATCCCTTGAATATTTTCGAGGTGCACAACGCAATTGCCGTGCCAAATACGAAATCAAAATTGCAATATCTGCTTGCCAAAGGACACGCGCAGTCCTTTCACATTCGACTCTGTGCTGCGTGTCACAATGGACCACGAGTTCAAGAATGGATCAATTCAATTAATTCCTCAAATACCATTAAAGTTTTCCATGTGAGCAAACGGACAGCACAATATAATTATTGGGAACCCATTTACATTGGCACAATCAACGATCCTCCCTATGATGAGCGCTTCACTTGGGAGGGCATGTGGGATAAACTAACGCAAGCCTATGCCTTGTGCGTTTTGGACTATGAATTTCATACTCTGGATAATGCCTTTTTAGTTCACAAGCCAGGTATAAAAAGGAGCAACAGGAATCAGGCACGACTGGCGAAAGGTTTACGAACCTATCAGTTCATACAAAGAGAGATTCTTCTTGAGTTCTACGAGAAGTATGGATGGCATCCAAATTGCAGTATATAGTGAACAGTATAAACTTTATTAAACATTTCCTTATTTTCGGCAAATTAACTTGAATTTATTATGAATTGTGTGATCAAAGGTAGAATAATTTTCATTTAATCTGTAATAGAAATAAAATAAATGTCAGCTTAGTATGTGCTTTAATATCTTTCTCTTAAAAATAGAATTTCATATTTGACATTATTCCCTTAAATTTTTTTCGTTGAAAATAATGCAAAGGAAACATCTAAGGAAATTCTAAATTAATCAAATTTGAAAATATAAATTTACCAATCGGAACAAATTAAATAAAATAAATGTATGTTTCACTCACCACTAATTTTTTCATTGCATATCATTCCCTTAACTATAATTTTTTAAAAAGAACTATTCAGAGTAAACATTGAACGAAATTCACAATTCATAACATTTCGAAATGGAAATTTATCGATTCCGTATTTAATTTTTTTTTAGATTTACACAGCGAACAAACTTTTGATATATAGAAATCAAATGAATTTCGGACACATCATGTTGCTCGTATCTTATTTATGTGTATTTTTAACAACAATTACAACCACATAAAACATTTTAAAATTTTATATGAACTGCAAACCTAAATAAATATTTATTTGCACTGTTGTGTTTTATATGCTGTGGAAAGCAATTGAATAGGATGATGGGTATGGGTGATTGCCACGCCCAGTTCAAACAATTAGTTTGAGTTGGTTGGAGAGTCATTGGCATAATTGAATATCAATTCATTTTGAATGCGTGCCATGGGCGCAGTTCGTAACGGATGTTAGGAAATAACCGCTTCCCCTTAGCCCCTTCCTGGGCACCATCGATTGTCACCTCAAATTATGGATATAATTGGTGGAGTTCACAAAAGGAAGGGGAATTGCAACAGGAGATTCTGTAATATTTATAACATAAATTATTAGCATACAAAATGCAATTGATGCCCTCTAGTGATTAATTAAAATGTTTCACAGCACATATAAATTCATATTGTTTATTGCCATATATATGTATATATAAAATAGATACGAGTCAGAGAGAAGGAAAAAGCTGTGTATAATATGACCAATAATTTGGCGGAGGTCAAGCACCATTTTTGTGGTCCACTGCACAGTAAAAACGAGAACAAACTCAAACCCAAACCCAGTGTAAATTTTAACCAGACGAGGCACAGTCCGACCCAGTTTGAGGGACATCACAATGACATGGCAACTTGGCGAAACAAAGTGAGACGAAAAGTTTTTGCAAGAGACAAATGGCCCTTAAAGTTAAAACTAACAGTGACTAAATGGAGACAAGAGCAAAAAATTTGTGTGTTCTCATCCTGAGGCAAAACAAAAAAAAAAAAAAAAAAAAAAAAAAAAAAAAGGATAAGCAACAGCCATAGGAATAGGAAAAGCAACAGCAGCAGCTCCATCAGTTGAAAGAACATGAAATCCTTTAATTGCTGCCACCAGTAGCCAAGCAACCGAAGCTTCCATTTGTCTTTCAGTCAACTGCTGACGTTACTAGGACTCGCAATGAACTACATAGGAATATTGGATTGGAATGAGAAAGAAATGCGAAATGGGGAGTAGAGTAGAGATAGAGAGAGTAGGAAGTGGGAAGTGGGATTCCAGTTTTGAGGTCCAGATGCTGGCCGCGTGAAATTGCAAAAGTGTTTCACCTGAATGCATGCAGGCAGTGTATATCCAGATGGCACCCTCAGTACATCTGGGGATTCGAAACAAGAAAGCATAATACAATGCCATTCTCGCACATAAGAAACTTAATTCTTGTAAAATGTAGTCGAAGTTTTTCATACACAATACCTTGCGTAGAAAACTGTCAAAAAGTTAGAAATACTCGTAGATAGATAAAGAAATTGTTTTTGAATATACTGGGAACTGGATAGTTTAACAAGTATTTTTCTTTAATATTGAATAACATAAATTCTGTTTGGCTTTGCAATTTCGTCTCAAAGATGGTTTGCTTAATTTTAGAAACTGGTTTTTTTTAATACATAAAGTTAATTTATAATAAATGAAAGTAAATACAATTAAATATGTATATGCCAGTGACTTTAATTTGTATCAGATATTAAATATACTTATCTTAAAGCTTCGTCGATTTTATGTGACTAAACAAGATATTAAAAGGAGCCCAAAGAAATAGGGTATTACAACTACATACACACAAAGTGCAAAAGAATAGAATGAGAATGCAAACAAAGAAAGCAACAACAGCATCAACAATAACAACAAATGAAAAAAAAAACTTTAAACAATGGGCTGGGAGCAGACGTCAAAGTGAGCGATTGTTGAACCGTGTCATGGGGCATCAATGGTAACGAAGTGGATACTGGACGAGGGCAAATTCCCAAATGCTTTTGCCACACACAAAAATGAGCAACGCAATAGAGAAACAATAGGGAAAAAAATATGAAGTGAAGAAGACTTTGCATTGTAGCAGGAAGGATTATTAAAAATGCTTTCAATGAAAATGGCAATGCATTGCATTGAATAATCCCACAGCAACAGGAAGCATAATTTTCATTTGATGCAAAGCAAACTGTGGTCAAGTCTGGAAAAAGGCAAAAAAAAATTTTAAAAAAAATGAATTAAATGGAAAACGGGGTGCTCCATCAATTTTCAATTTGCCTATGCAAAGAATGACACTTTATACAGGAACGTCAATCAAAAAGGCGTCTATTGAAAAGAAACTTTCAAAGAAAAGGCGCGACATAAAAAGCTAATGCAAACATGAAGTCAAATCAAAAGGGATCTTAACTCTCTCACTCTCTCCATCTTTTGAGACTATGCAGCATCTTAAGAAAATTCTAATTTTGATGTCAAACAGCGATTAAAAGAAACGAGATTACCTTTTGCATATTGCATGAGATGCATTTTCTTCTGTTTGCTTAGCTTCTCACTTACTCAAAAGGTGTGTGTGTGTATGTGTGTGTGTGTGTGTGAGAGAGTATGTGTGTATTTACCTCATTTGCACTTTGGCTGACTGGGTAAAAAAGGAAAATATGCTGTGTCAGGCAGGTGCAACTGATGTCAATGATGACGTTAACAAGTCCAATAACTGTTGTGCACCATTTTTTGCATTCAGCCCCATCGATGCAAATAAGAAGCGAATGACACAACCGAAAAGCGACAAATCTGTTGCACAAACATACAGACAGACGGATTGACTGTCTATCCGACTGAGTGGCATAAGCACTCAGTGCATATGTGTATATTTGTATATACTGCTATATAGGGGCAGTTTAGTGACAGCAGGCGCTTTTTGGCCAACCGCAATATAGAAAAGCCGCACACGCTAAAATCTGTTAAAATTTCATCATAGAGAGACCAGGAAGCGACCACGGCAATAGGCGCTTAAAAAAGCTAATGGAACGTACTGCAATGACTGTCCAATTCAACACACACACACACACACACAAGCACAACATATATACACCCACATACACACACACAAACAAATGAATGTAGGCCCCCAAGCCAAAAAAACAACCGCCCACTTATGCACTCTCCACGTACAATTTCCGGTTGAACACATTTTGTGGTCGGTCGCAAATGCATTTATATTTGAGCAGCAGCAGCTCCAACAACAACAACTGAAACAACAACAACAACACTAACAACGAAACAGCAACAGAAACAGACGCTTTGCACAAAGCTTAAGCCATTTCATTTTTGGTTCGTTGGAGCTTGTAGTATTTGCTATTTTGCACTGTTCCACTCACACACAGTTTTTATAACCACAGCTGTAGAGTGTGGGGCCAGCTGGCGGCAGGGGGTGGGACAGTTCCGCAGGAGGTCAACCACAGTGCGCTCATATTTCTTAGACCTCGTAGTATAAACACACTCACAGAAACTAATAGAAAGCAAGCACAACAAATAAAAACATTTTGCCTGAAAACTCAACAAAAACACATATACAGGCATGAAATGCCGAAAATTTACTTTACTTCCAACAATTTTACTGCTTTAAATAAAAAATAAGATAGAAAATTCATTAAATAATAATTACAATAAATTCTTGGATTACATATGCAGACTTTTAGAACTGCAAACTGCATTAAATGTGAATTTGAAATGTACAATTATTAACAGAACTATTTAGAAAATTAAAAAAAAATTAACTTTTGAGTGTAGCTAATGTAAAATTCCATTTAAATATTTTATTTAATATTATTTGTATTACAGGCGAAACAATTTTATGAGCAGTAGTAAAACTTTATTTAATTTTATGAAATTACATTTAATGAAAAACAGAAACAACAGTTTGTTAAATGGAAAATCATTTTACTTTGTACATTTTATTATTAATAACGTTTTGCGTAGTTTGCAAAAAATTATATAAAAGTTGCATTTTAGTCCGTATTATGAAGTTTTTAGATTATGCCATTAGACTTAATAAATAAAAAGTTTTTTTTTGATTCTAAATAGAATACCTTTTAAGTAAAATGCAGAAAATGGCATAATCTTTTAAAATTAAGCACGTTTTCCCATTTAAAATCGTTTGATTAAAGAACCCACTTTCGCTTCTCAAAATGTTTACAGTCTTGACAAAGTTAACATATATTGTGAAATCATGCCTTGCGTATATATTTTAGTAGAATTACTTCTTCTTTACAGTTAAAGAAGATATACTTTATGGGTTTTTGACGCGGCTTGCCGAGAGTGTTCGAGTTGCAAGTTCATTCGTAATTTATTAAACGCAGCTATAAACAAATCGAAAGCGAGTGGCCGCAATGGCCGCATGAATTTCGATTTAAGCCTGATCCAGACGAGCCGGATGCGGCATTGGCAACAACAACAGGCAACAACAAATGGCAATCGCTTGGCGAGAGTCACTAAGTCAGTTGGTCTGGTGTTCCGGACAGCTTTTGCATTGGCAATGGCAATGGAATTGTGGCGCGTATTTGTGGGTTGCAGGCACGCACAGCTCCCCTCCCTTCCTTCCTTCCTGACTTCATCCTCTTCTCCACTGCTCCAGAACTTCGACTGGGATTGAAATTGGTAGGAGAGCAACACAAATATACATACATATGTTCAAATGTACCATACATACATAAATAGCATGCGGCAGGCTGTGCTTCCAATGGACACTAGGCTAATTTACTTCCCATATGAACCAAACAAAACCGTACATCTATGCACATTAGGGTGGGTCAATATTTTCCGACCCAATGCGGGTATCAAAATCGTAATCTACGATGAATTCTAAGAAGATTTGCCCAAGAAACCATGGGTCTAAAACCGAGCTTCCGATTTTTAGCGTAAAATATGGGCAATCGTATTAAAAGACAAAAACTATCATAATTTCTTGCTAAAAATCGGAAGCTCGAAAATGATTTTAAGCCTATGGTTTCTTGGCCAAATCTTCTTAGAATTCACCGTAGATTATTATTTTGATACCCGCAAGGTGCGTTTTTTTTTGTCTATACAAATTGACCCACTCTAATGTACATACATGACAAGCACACACACACACACAAATACTAACACGCATACATATACATAACGGGCGGGAGTGATTTTCTGTGTCATTTGGTTGTAATCGTGTCTGTAGTTTGTTACTTATTACTATGTGAGTGTGCCAAATGGCATTCGAGAAAGTCCATCTGTGTGTGTGTGTGTGTGTGTATTAGTGCGTTTGTGTGCGTGTGTGCGTATGCAGTTTGACTTGTCTTAATGGTCATGTTAAACAAATGTTTATCAAGCCATGCAGCTGCTGCAACTGCAACGAATACGCCCACTTTCCTTCTCTGCTCCCCCCTTCGTCCTGTTTAGGCCCATTAGTCATTTTGACCAGTTGTTTTTGTTGTTGTTTTTCTTGATGTTGCTGTAATATGGCATTAGCCACTCCACTAGCTGCTATAAAATGAGTAATGCTAAATGAAATATGCATAAGCTGCATACAAACTGCTAAGGTTAAGGTTAAGCGGTTTGTCAAATGTGAAAGGGCAGCAGAAGAAGAAGGACCACAGGACCAGAACCACAAGCAACAAGCTACGAATTTTAAGCCAAACAGCATCCCATGCTGCAGCTGAAATATTAGACAAATTTCTTACATAAAGATAACAACAAGAAGCATACATTTGTACATATATTACACATACAGTTTGTCAAGATACACTTTACACACCCAAAAACATGTAATATTTTTACTTTAAATATGGCACCCCCGATAGATTTGAAAGGTCAAATTCCGTTCGAATGATGCAAAAATTTTCTTAACCCATTGAGTACACATTGAAAAATTCGACTTTTTTTAAACGTTCACTTTTTCAACTTTTTTATTCGATTTTTTCTAAAAAAAATTGTTGATACAGAAAAATTCTTCAAATAATTCTTTGTATTTCTTAACAAACTATATGTAAATATTAGCAGAGTATAAGACGGACAGCTTGTAACCTTTAAATAGCATAATAGGATCAGCTCGCTCTTATTAAAATTATTTTTGATGTACATACATTTATTGTGAATGTATTTTCTAATGTTATTGAATTTCTCTAAATACTAAATAAATAATGGCAAAATTTTGACAAAGCTATGAAGGTTCAAAGGTAATTTCCTAAAATTAAGAAAATTTAGAATCCATTTCAAAAGGTATAAAAAGGTCTATAAAAAGGTATGTACAAAAATTATTAAAAAATATATTTATATCATATTCACTGGTTCATTGGATGGTTTTTATATGAAGAAACCCAAAGCTAAAATAACTTAAAATGTACATTATCGATTTTAATCTGGTACAAACTAAAAAAATGTAGTTGATCATGATTTTGTAGATTACCAGCTTACATTTTGCTGAAATTTGGTGTGTCTAATCCCGTAATTCGCACACAAAAATAATAAAATAGAAAGCGTACAAAAATATTAAATTTCATTTCGAACTTCGAGAATTAAATACATTTAAAAACACATATATGTATAAACATGCTTTAGTCTGATTTAAATGTAGCCAGCTTGTGTTGGTGTTATTGTCACACACAAAGCATACATGTGTACATACATTCGTACATGCATATGCACATGAGTAAGAAGCACGCACACACACATTGTGCACAAACACATTGTACTAGCACCTGATGTGCACTTGCAGCGTTTTACGGATTAACATTTTACAACTCAAACACTTGCACTTTACCAGCAGCAATAACAAATAATAATAATAATAATAATAACACTTGAAACACTTAAATTTACAATTACAAAACGAATTTGCGAATTGGACAAACACGATCAAGGCAACTATAAATGAAATACTATGGCTAGTAAAAATCGATATCCATATAACAGACTCAACTGGTGATAGTATTCGTGAAACAATCGAATCAGTTCTAATCGCAGGATGCTGATCAATTTGGCATTGCTTTAGCTTGAGAATCCCTTACCATTTAGCTTGTGTATGTGTGCAAATCAAACTTGGGCAAATATGCACATTAATATTGCACACGAACGGAAGCTAAATGCTATAAAAGAGTGCCACCCGCCGTGGCAATGATGCGATTGCCGCCGCTTCTGGCTGCGCTGCTGGCTGAGCTGCTGTCTGAAAGGCAAAATTAACAATATGCAAAATTCATGTTAAAATATCGGAAAAATATATTTCTTTTCTGCGCAAGCAATCCTTTTTCCCATCCATTCGCTTTTGCAGCCCTTTTATTTAGCTGCCTGCGCGCATTCTTTTCATTTGGGTTGGCAACAAAAAAAAACAAGAAAAAGGAAACAGCGAAAGAAGCAAAGTTTCATATGCGGAAGGATTGAGCTTGGATAGAAGGAGGAGTGTGTGTGTGTGTAAGTGTGTGTGTGTGGCGTTGGCGGCACTTTCATATGCTCCATGCCAAGCAATAAAAATGTATGTAGCTTGTTGTTGTTGTTGCTGCTGCTGAATGAATGAATGAATGAATGAAAGCGTCGACCCGTCGACGACTCCACGATGATGCGAAATCGAATCTCGAATGCTTTTGCCCGGCAAAGTGAGCGGCTCTCTGTATTAGTGTACAAGCATGTGTGTTGATGTGTGTGTGTGTGTGTGTCGATGTGCATATAAAAATACAGTTATCTGTTCTATTTGCGCATTTATAAATATTTGTTTGCTTCAATTCTGCCCATGCACATTACACAGTCCCCGGCCATTCGTATAGTTACATGTGAGTGTGTCAGTGTGCGAGTGAGTGTGCGAGTGAGTGTGTGAGTGTGTGTGTGAGTGTGCGAGTGTGTGTGTGTGTATACCTTCGTTGTGATTCTGAATGTAAGTTATTGAATGGTGAAAGCTTTTTGCCGAGCCGGTTGCCGACCTTTGCCCAGCCTCCCTCCGTCTGGAGAATGGATGGATACTGACACCCAAAACTCTTTTTGTGGGGCTGCTCTTTTGTTTAGTTTACGGTTGAACTCAGTTAGTCAGTGGAACACACATTGCCAGAAAAATGCCATTTTATTTGAGTTGTTAAGCATAAGTATGTAGATATCTGTCAAATTTCAAGCAATCGAGTTGCGGAAGTGCATAAAATGAAAAGTATCTCATAGATACAGTTAAAGTCAAAGAAACAAACTTACTGTCTAAAAAAGAGTCAAAGGTAAGAAGGGTCATAAGAGTATTTAGATAATGTATATTAAATTTACATAAAAGACTTTATGGAAGCTATGAACTATGAATAAGTAAAAATTTAAACTAAAAGATATGAAATCGGAAATAATAGTGAGGAAATATTTCAGACATTGATTAATAATTAAATTATAAATTTTAGTTTTTAGCATTTATAATTTAATATAAGCTGGAACTGGGAGCAGTGAATAAAAATAATAATAATACATTATATGCAAATGGATTCTTTAAAAAGTTTGTAAATTTTGTTATATAAAATTATTTTATAAACTGAAAATATTAAAGAAAATTAAAAAACAATTAAGAAAATAAAAACAAAATTCTTGCATAAAATTGAACTAAGACTCGAAGTTCAAACCCTAAAGAAATTTCGACTGTTTTTCCTTTAAAAAAATATTGACTTCATTTTGAAGTGTGAAATCTATCTTAATACATTTCAAATTCTAATGAGGCAAATTTTTAAAGAAATCAAAAGATTTTTAAAGCCAATATCCTCCAAATTAGCATACCCATTCCTCAGGATTTATTGTACGGATGCCCGAGACTCGGGGCTAAGCAAACGGTATCCTGGGATTATGCCATTCATTGTAACTATGTCAGCATTAGCTAATTCTATAAAAAAGTGAGACAGAGAGAGAAAGAGACAGAGAGAGAGACGCCCATTTGGCAGGCCACTTCAGTGCTCTCAAGTTTATGAAATATTGCGGATGTCGGGGGATGATGCTACGAATATACTTAGGACTTTTGGATGCGGATGCTGGATGTGAATGCGGATTCGTTGTCAGCTGGAGGGGCACGTACTTTGGTTAGCATTTCAGCTCAGCTGTGAAACGCGACAATTTAATTTATTTGGCGCTTTACGGGCCCAAAGTCAGCGAATTTACGATTGACATTTGCGTTTAACCTACTTATGCTGATTTGATGGCAGCTCATAAATAAAATTTAAACCAATTGCCGGACACCAGCAAAAGCACTGGGAGCACCCATCAATCGCAGCTGCTATCAATGTGGGCCATCATCAGCGGCAATGTTGCCTATGACCTCATCCCACCTCCACTGTCATCATCTTCATCATAGTGGAGAAGGAGGAGACTTGAAGCTTGACGTAGTTCTCGGTAATTGAACACTTAGTGGGCCAAGCAATTTGGTTTTAGTATGCCAAGACAAATATTTAAAATCCGGCTGATGCACCACACGCAACTCCTTGACACACCCCCAATTCCCATTCCCAATCCCACTCCCCCTTCCAGGCCTGGCCATTCTTCTTCCATCAGTGCTATGCCACGCCCAAGTTGAGACAACCCAGCTGGTTTGGCAGCGCAAATTTGTCGTGTCAAATGGTGCAGAAAGTCGCCGAGGAACCTAGGAATTAAAACGTGAAATGAGTCGTAAGACAAAAGCAATGAAAAACTCCTCTTCTCGCAATGGAAATGCGGAAAAGTCGCTTGAAAGTTTTTCCAATTGTCTTGGGAGCGTAGGTGACGTTCCTGCAATGGATCCAGAGAAGGAGTTGGAGAAACGACTGGGGGTAGTTGTCCTGGATTGGTTTCCAAATGTGTCACTGGGGTGCAATTTGAAAATGAAATTTTCTTAGCAGTTTTTCTTTTTTTTTGGATTTTTTTTATTTTGTTCTTTTAACATTTGGCATGTGACGCTTCAATGGCTGACCTTGATAAGTTTATGAAACTTTTCGAACACTATGTATATACATTCATGCTTCCATATCTAACCGCTTGAATTTTGCTTGCTTTTGTGGCTTTTCTTTAAGAAAATTTTATGCGAAACAGATTTGGCATTCAAAGAAACCAATGAAAATAGACAAAATTTGGTTAGGAAAAGTGTTTTAGCTATAATTGAATTTTATGGATACCATTTCTAGCTAAAAATTTGATTTTGAAATTGAATTTCAAACTGAATAAAAGTGATTGGCATCGAAACTAATTTAAGAAAGTTTAAATTGTCAAGAATTTAAATTTTCGAAGGCATAGGTACACATATCTGTTAATTAGAATTTAAATTTGTTTCCCAAACATTCTAAAAAATCTTCATAAAATCTGAAAGCAGACTATTTGGTTATCTAAGAGTTTAAACAGATTTTTGCAAAATTATTTAATTTTAAGGGTCAGGTATTTTATATTCATACATTAATATCTTAGAAATTTTGTTAAGCAATTTATTGCAAAGTTTCATATATTAGGTACCTTTTAAGGAAATACAAGCCGAACGATTTTTCTCACTACGTTAAAAAATATAATTGAGAGCGAAAGCCAAGCTATTACAATAATTTAAAGCTAACGATGAAGGTTGTCATGGGACGAGTATGCACAAGTCGACAAGTCGACAGAAATGAAGAGGAAGTTGTTGCTGTTGCTATTGGCAACCAGATGGAAGTTGAAAGGCAACAAAATCTATCAGCCAAATCAATCGTCTGCTGAAGACTCAAGTATGGCTCCAGTAATGATGAGGGCGGGAATGAAACGGGGAATAGGAAGGGATTGGTGGGCAGGCAGGGAGAATAGCTCGCTTAGCTTAACACTCATGTCAGACTTGTCCTTAGCTTGGTTAAACCTGTTAACGTTAAGTTTCCCTCATTGTGGTGCTTGTTGGTCCATAAATTGACTTCGTCCTGGCAGCAGCTCAGCCGTGCGCACTACTTGACCACACATTGGCGCATTGTCACGCGCGCATTTTCCCCATTTCCCTGATTTCAGGGAAGGGAAAAGCCCAACCAGCATATTCATCAATAGAGCAAATGCCACAGAGTAGTCAGTGTTTGTGTGTAGGTATGTATATGCTGAAGTTGGGTTAACAAAAAATCTGTTAAAATAAATCACAACAATTTGTACATTTTCGCCTCGTTGGTCAGAGAATAAAGTTGTCGGAAAGACGGTGACAATGATGGCAATGGCAACACATGGCAAATGGTCTAAGGTATAAGGTATAAGGATATCCTAACCAGCAGCATCTTAAGGCCCAAAGTAAAAAAGGACAATGTGTGTTTTGGGCTATTAAGTTGTCATTTGGCTGCGGGCATGTCTCCCTCTCTCGCTTCCACTCTCTCTCTACGTGCCCTCTGTTAACAGTCACTCCCAGCATGCGTGGGCTGAACTTATGACAACTTTGATTGCAGTCAATTTATTAGCTAAAGTCCGTCCAGTCACGTCGCACCTGGCAGGTGGCAGGTGGAAGGTGGCAGATGGAGGTACCTGACAGCTGCTTGCTGAGCCATTACAAATGCCCGACATAATTGTTTAACGCCATGTTTTTAATTAGCCACCACGTATTAAACGCGGAGAATACTTTTTGTGCAAAGTGAAAAACCAGAAAAAAAAAAAAAGGACATGACAAACGGTGGCAAAGCAGAACATGAATAGAAGCAAAAAAAAAAAAAAGGAGCCGGGATATTTGCTTAAAACCCTATTACCATGGTAATCCTTTTGACAAATGAATTTTAACATGCCCTTACACCAACACATATACACACTCACACGCACACACTCATACGTACAGTTCACCTTCTCACACAGACATTCATACTTAGACAGTGACAGCTCAATGTCAGTTTTGCCACAGTCATAGACGACAACGCGAAAAAGTATGCTATAAAATGTGAATGTTATCTCTACATATTAGTATGTGTGTGTGTGTGGTTACAACTCCAAGTGTGCGCTAGTGCGCATATGTCTTACTTCACTGTGAGCATAAATAGCACATACGTTTATCACCGCATTTATGCGGAAATCAAGTTAAGTTTAACTCTGATTCGATTCTGTGGCTATTTTCGTATGTGTAAATTATAAAAACATAAACATAAAAAAATAAATTTGTTTCAGCATTGCCAAAGTTTGAAGTTAGTTTGATTTCGGCTTGATTTTTTTCAATAAAATGAAGCCTTTTAGAATAAAGTTTAAAATTGTGTGTTAAACTAATTATGATGTTATTGCAAGTTATAACTTGAGATTTAAAATTTTGAATTATTGAAAAACACAAGGACCCTTTGCGTCAAAATCGACTTCTGGCCAAAAAAAAAGTTTTAACGAAATTATATAATAAAATGTTGAACGTAGTATAAATTAAACTAAAACGTGATCAAAATGAAATTCGACTTGAAAGTTATTAAAGTTTGAAGTTTGCTCTACAAATACCTTCGGCTTAAGAGAATAAGCTCACTGAGAAATGTTTAAATTTTTAGAAAACTTTAGTGAATGGATCCTCACACATATTGGAATGTATTTGGTTATTATACTTGGCACAGTTTATCCCAGTTCATTTGAACCGCTAAAAAGCTGTAAGAATTCTTCAAAATACGATGCTTTGAAATCATCAGGATACATATGTGTGTAATATATAAATATACCTTTATCTTGGCATGCAGATGGATGCTGGCACGCACTTCTCTTGCTCTCCCAGAGCGACCATAGAGTAAGCCCAAATGCACACAGCGGGAAGCCAATTTCAGTAGAGTTTGGCGCTACCCTAACGCTATCTCGGTCCTTTGGCTGATGCCAAGCAATAAAATATTCATTTACTTGACATTTGTTGTATTTTCTCATCGTTTTTTTTCTTTAGCTACCCAAGATGCATCGTTCAAGTAAAAAAAAATGAAAAAGAAATCAACCAAAAAAAAGCGATGGCTTCTGCTGGCGCTTCATTCATCGGTTGACACGCAACGTGAACTTTGGCACCCTTCATAAAAAATGTAATTTTCAAAAACATTTGGAAATTTCAAATTGAATTTGCCGCACGCTTGAAATGTGAAATGCCGCCTGCCAACCTAAAAACTGTATGCAAAGCGTCTTCAAGATTACAGCAGCCCTTTCACCTTCTCTCATACCCTGGGTATATAGTACATGAAAGCTTCAGTTCCAAGATGGTAGGGATTGGCAACAAGGCAAGGCTCGGTTGGAATATACGATGTGTGTGGAGATAAAAAAAGTGTAAGTGACATGAAAGGCACACAAAGCGCAAAAACCTTTAATAACTTTACGCTTTTTGTTTTCAAGTGCACTTGCCAACTGAGTGTGAGTGTGTCTGTGTGTGTGTGTGTGTGAGTATGCCACGCCCATTCATCAAAGAACCGCCCTTTGCCAGACGACAAAAATAAAGGCAAAGGCTGTGCAACTTCCGCTTTGAAGTCGTTTCTTCTCAACTTCTTTAAATTTCAGCCACTCCCTCTCTCTCTCTCTCTTACTCTCCCTCTCACATTTCATATACCTTTTAGTTTCTCGTAGAGTCCTTTAAAATATTTTCATCATGTCCAAACCTCATGCCCATCCGCATTTCTCGATGTGTCTTATTTATGACCTATTTATTGTCAATAAATGCAGCCTCCAAGCGACCATTTTGTGCGCCGCGACTAAATAAAGACAAATGAACCGTCACTTTAGTGGGTGGATCGAGTCACACACACACACAAACACGCAAACACACATACTTATGCACATACTCGACTGAGGTACTCATTAAATCGTCCACCAGCCAAATGGCCTGTCTTTTGTGCTTATAAAATAAATTTATTGCCCAATTTATTTACACACATATTTATTTCTTTTTGCTATTTAAAAATATTTAGTTTAAGCTACTTTATTTTCAATATATTTGCGTTTTTTTATATTAGCTACCAAATATCGTATATTTCGTATAAATCTGTCAATTTTATTTTATTATATAAAACCAAAAAAATCAAATTTGAAATTTCTTGAAAATGCATTTTGTAAGTCTGAAAAGACAACAGAACTTTATGAAAAGTGCACTCCGAATTCACATATTATTCTCTCTTAGAGTTCTAGAACAGCGGTGGGCACGAAATCCGTTAGCAGCCGCTGGCTCCCGGAGTCATTGCGTGCCCACCGCTGTTCTACAAGATTGCTTCTGACCCTCGCTGAATTTACGTGATCTTTAGCGGCTCTCAGTTTCCTCTTCCCGGTTTCCAGGCTTTTCACAAAAGTTAAAATATCCCTTTAAACGTTTCGAGCTGCTCAATGTATGTAAGTAGAAGGGCATCAAATATAATAACGACCACAACAATGCGTGATGTGAATGCAAAAACCCGTTAGGCAAAGGACCTAACGGTGTGTGCATTAGCTGAGTGTGTGTGTGAGTAAAATACTTTACATATGTATATCTATGTACATATGTGGCAAATCACTTTCTAAATGCAATGCCAATAAAAAAGCATAGCAAAAGTGTTGAAATATATAAATAAATATTCCGTGGGAAGCAAAAATAGAGTTGGTGGGGAAGGGTAAAGGCTTTTAAGGAAGGGGTAAACGGGGGTCAACGCAGATATTATTTGTTGGCGCTGACAGAAGCGGGTCGCCTAAAGGCCTAAAGGCAGATACAGTTCAAAAAGAGAAATGGACGCGCTACGTGACAATAACAGGCTGACGATTAAATTTTATCAAGGAGTTAGAATTTTAAAAAAAATTTTCAGATTAGTTTAATACCATAAGCAATTCACTTTGTTAATTAAAATCTTAATTAAAGAAAACTCACTTTATCAACAGTTACCTTAATATATATTAAATACTATTGAACATTAAATTTGTGGAAACATTTTCAAAGGTTTTTTACGCGATTTTCTGCAATAATTCTAATTTAAATAAAATTATATTAATTACAGGGTATTAATTAAAAATTTTGTCAAATAATACCCACTCTATCAATATTTCACTTACTATGATTTTGTTTTTACTGTCTTACCTTTAATTTATATTGAATACAGGGTATTCCACAGTCGTCTTTTTTAACACTAATGAAATCAATTTATATATTTAACGGTTTATTTTGTATAATCAAAATTTCAAGTTTAAATATTTAATATTTATTCAGCATAAAGAGTTCAACAAACGCCCTCTAACGGGTAAATAAGGCAACTTAACAGAGCTTTCGCACGAAAGCTTTTATTGCCTACATACATGAGTCTGGAATAAGGCACATGAAAGCTTTTCATTTTGTACTTAACAGTTACATTTTTGGTTCAAACTCGACTTAACCTAAAACAGCTTTAAATGTTCACACACAACTGTACTTAAGACTGACGCTTAAACATGAATAGAGCCCAATATTAACGGTATTAGGGCTAAACTTCTTCAACGGGTTCGGGTGGTGACGTTGCATTGGTCTCAGCAAGTTCCTGCATTGCGTTGACAGGTTGTTTTTTAATCTAGGGAAATTATAATGCGAAATTTTATTAAGAATATCGCCGAACTTTAAAGAAAACTTCAGATCAAGGCATATAATACTTAACGGAACATGCAGTGAGGGGCCATGCGCATGCATTTTAGATGCACTAAGAATATACATTCTAAAAGCTGGTATTTAAAGGGTATTTAGTATTTATTTACTTAATCTACGGTTAAAGTTTATAAATATAGTTGTGGATGAACTTTACCATAACGTGATGCGGCGCATGAGACCTTATTGAATTGTATATGGATCACTTAAATATAGACCAGAGCGATGCGAAATTGAATTTTGTAATACCCATATAGTATCATTATATCACATACAAAATGGACACCCCTATTTGACGTTGATCTCGATTTTTTTTTGCTTTCGATTTGTTTAGTAAGTATGTAATTAGTTTCAATGACTTTTTAACAATTTGTTATTGTTCTGTGATGGATGTGTTAATTTCCCAACGTAATCTCTGCTCGATTTTCTTACTTTGAAGCAATTGATGTTGAAATGATTACACATTTCCGTTACCTGAAAGAGAATTAAAGATGTAAAGTTCAAATAATATTTTAAAAAAAGTAAAAAAAAATGCGTTCTTACCACTCCATAGCCGTAATGCCAGTGCGCCAATGTGACAAAGATTGTCAGTCCATGGACAAGCCAACGTTCACCCTGTTCCGTCAGATCCGTGTTAAACACCTGCTTGTACCATGGAAAACAGCAGACACCCACTGTGGCAGCCAATGGCCACATAAGTATATTAAAGCCATCGCAACGTGTATCCGACATTTGGGCCACTATCAGACGACACTACAAAGAGAGAGAGAGAATTAAATAGAAATCATAGAATCAATTAGGAGATATCTAAATACTCACCGCAATATTTGAAAAGATTGTGCCATAAAGAATCCAAAGTATACGCGGTTCCTTTTCGATTACATTGTTGCGAGAGTAGAATGACCAAATCGTCGTGATCACAAAAAGCCAAAAGAAAGCAAAAAATGGTCGTAACATCTCCATCATAGGACGCATCTTTCCCGTCTTGTTCTTGTAAGATCTACATATAATTGATTTGTTTACTTAGTTATATATTTTAATTTATTCAACTTTAATACATACAGATAGATATTCCTGATGATAAACGGATGACTGGAGAGAATACCAGAGCCAATTAAGCCAATCTCGAACATATTTGCTATAGTAAATCCATAAAAGCTTGTGCGATAAATTTCTGGGCCCACCAGAGTTGCTAGGAAGAGCATTATGCTGACACCCTGATGGAACAAAATACTTATTTTACTAAAGCCCATTAAGCACTTTTCAAATCTGTCTTTAAAGTTATCTTAAGGCACTTAATATCACTTTAAAGCTCAATTAAAATCACATTGAAGCACTTGAAAGCTCTTTAAAGCACTTAAAAGCCATTTCAAGATCACTAGAAAGCCCTTTCGAGATCACTTGAAAGCCCTTTAGAGATCACTTAAAATAACTTAAAATTTCTTAAAGTACTTAAACTTTGAAGCTTTTATAACCAGAACTTACCCACATGGTAAAATCATATCCCCAGGGTAAAAACATAACGCCAGTATTGTACTTTTCAACATGGGTAAAGTAAAAGTTAAGAAATACGTTCCAAATGACGAAGAACATTCTTATCGGTGGAAGATCCACCGTGCCAAATAATGAAAATATATAAATGGGAATAAGTGCTGCAGAATAGGAGTCCAATCCATGATCAAAGAGTTCACCCAACGGGCCGCTGGTTCCCGTACGACGAGCCTGCTTGCCATCCATGCCATCTATAAATTTAGAATAGGATCAACTAAACTGTTTAAAAGCGGATTTGATCACTCACCCAAATTATAATAGATTAGAATATTTATAGCAGCAACAGTCCACACCCAACCAGGTACTGTGTTGCCCACTTCCTTATTGTTGGCTGCATCAAAGTTCCAATCGTAATACGCTATCAGTACAAAGTTCACCACAGTCATCAGAAATCCCACAAATGTGAGTATGTTGGGCGCCATCCACATGGGTACATACTACAAAGGACAATTTGTGAATGATTTACATCCAGTAAAGAAGACTATTGAACTTACCTTTACACAGACATTCCAGAAGGGATGCATAACATAGACACTAAGAAAACTCGTGTCAATGCTGTTATACTGTTGAAAAAGAAAAATACAAAATATTTAAAGAAGTCGCATAAAAGTTTAAGGAAAAGTATATGTAGAATTGTTAAGATGATAGCCTTAAACCGAATCTATTATTACCCATTCCTGAATATAAATTGTGAATGACAATAATATTGCTGATAATTTCATCAAACTTTCCTGATATCTTTTTAATTAATAAAATAATGTACAAAGATGGCAGAGAGCGCAAAGAATTCTTATCAAGAAAAAGAATTCTTTGATCAATCTTTTATTTGAACAAAACTAAAAATAATCACATGAAGAAACTAAAATTCAACAAAACTGACAAAGAGAACTCAGATCCTTCATGATATATTTGTTTATATATCCTTAAATTTTTTAATGAAATATTGATGATTAACATAAGCAGCTGCTCCTCATAAAATAAGTATATATATTTATTTACAACTTTTTAAAGTGATATATATTTAATTTTATAAATAACTCAGTAGGCCTTCTTTATATTTTTAATCTTGTGGGTACAAATTCCAGTCAATGCAAGTTTACCAACTATCTATCAGTCAGCACATGTTTCATATACAACAGTTCAATGCCTCCTATGTGATTTACGAAACACATTTGTTTGATCAACATCCGGTTTATTGAATTGAATGACCCAGGCCTAGTCATACCGAGGCTCCCTGGCAAAAATTTTGATAAGCTGAAAATATTTAATACATGTCATACATAATCTTCTTCCCAAAATCCAATTCACAGATTAGCTTCAAGTATAATTATATTATTATATACAAATTTTTAAACCTATATGTATTATATTTCATTTAGATCGTAACCTTTTGTTACACTGTGAATTATAACTGCTGTCGTATCTAAACTTGGTACAATTTTTTAATATGCTGCCCTAAATATTAATATCGATTGATTTTTAATATTCCGTGCTTAAAACTAAACCCTGCAGGTGCGAGTGTATAATTGGAATTACATTCGTCTAACTTCAAAAAACAGGTAAGACTAGGAGACACCCTTTAGCCAGTTGTTATAAAACTTTTAGTGCAGAAGGTATAAATTATATGACATATCTTTCGCTGGCTGTTACATACACATGCGCAAGTCTGTCATGTCCTACTACAATCGATTACAGAGTATAAAATGTATTTAATGCTTACCTTGTAACGCTCGAAACCCTTCAAATGAGTCTCCGTCAAATAGCGCATGTTACCCATTTTGTAGTTCTTGTTGCTTTAACGTTAATTTGTTGGTATATTTGTTGTTGCTGTTGTTGTTGTTGTTGTTGCAGTGATAACAGCTGCACATTAAACTTGCAGTAACGTAGGCAATTACTATAATAATAATTATAATTATAATGATGACCTTTGAGTTTGATTAAAACGTGGTTTAGCACATCGTACAATTAAAGTGGGTTTGTCTCACCGGCACGCACTTATCTATTTCTCTGCCTCCCTCTCTCTCCTCCTCTCTCTCGCACCCTCCTTTGTATTGTACTAATAATAGTAAATTAAATAATCGTCTGCAGAGAGACACACGGATGCGACCCGTTTCACGTTCCACCGTCCACTTCCCCTTCCCTCAACCCCAGCTGCTCCGTTTGCTGGCAAACACGCCAAGTTCCGTTATTTCATGTATGCATATATTTATACACAATACTCTGATTTATAACTGTAGAAACACTTGAGACGTGTGCAAGAAACGACAAAGAGAACGAAAACAGTGCGACTGACTCGGTTCTAAATATTATCAAGACTGAAGACGAACTGAACTCAACGGCCGGTGCGAGCGGAGCCCGAAAAAATAAAAACAACAATAATACAAACACAAACACAAACATACGAGTACAAGCGCTTAATTTACAGCGCCGACTGCGGCTGAGCTCTGCCGGCATCTCTGTCGGGCTCTCGCTCTGGTTCTACAAATCCCATTTCACACTTTGCTATCGCACAGTTTGTCTCCTCCACTCTCTCTCGCTCTATCTCTGACTACTCACACACATACAAATGCACATACTTGTATGTGCGTATGTGAATTTGCATTGAATGAATTAAAATTTGTAAAACTAAAATAAGCTCTTGCTGCGCCCACAACAACGTCGACGTCGCGTCGTCGCCAACGTCAACGGCAAGAACAACAACAGCTGGTAGGCAGAGGTTATTGGTTATCATGCAATAAATAGCGCATGGGTTTCGTTAGACTCTATCGCTGATAGCCTCAATCTCTTGGACAAACTATAAACTGATATATGTACATATGTATAGATTCCTAAATGCGAGGTGTATTTTGTTTTATTGAATTTCCAACAATGAACCGTTAATGTGCACTCGGATCAATGAACAACAACAACAAAACAAAATCCAATCATGTGACTGTGGGAATTGTGGGTCACATTTCGCATATGCACTTGACTAAATATAGATCATATTAATTATACTATGTATAGCAACGCTACGATCTGCTTATTTGCTTCAAAACAGTTCAAGTCCAACTGATAACCCCTTGAGTAAACGAGTTGCCATGTGCCTGAATTCATATTTTGGAAAAACCAATAATTATTTATTGTCAACAAATTGTCTATTTAAAAAATTCTATGAAAAGAAATTCAAGCAAAAACAGGATTCAAAAACAGTGGGAAAAAAGAAGTTTTGATAATAAAACTATATTGATTATCATACGTTGCATAAACATTAGAAAACTGTAGTATGAAAATACAGTTGCGGAGTTTTTTTAAAGTGTTTATTTATTCGACCATAGGAAAAACGTAAGAGGCCTAGAAACCGTTTGAATGTACAAAACATTCCGAAACCCGTTAAGTACCCCTTGGAAATTTCGAATTTTTGTAAAACTCTGCTTTTGAAACTTTTCTAATCGGGCTATAAAATGTTTGGATGCAAAAAAAAATTTTCAAACAATTGTAAAATACACTGCAAAAAAAAGTTTTCAAAAATCTTTTCGGTAATATTTTTAAAATTTTTTGAAAACTGCAAAAAAGCTACATTTTGTATTGAAAATGAAGAAAATGTGTATTTTTTGCAGTTTCCAAAACATAATTAAAAAAGAGATTGTATAAAAGAGAGTTTTGAAATATTTTGAAAATAAGTTTAACTTCACTTTTGATTTTACCATAGAAAATGTTGTAGAAACATTTGTTTCTGATTAAATATAAAATGTTATTATTTAATTAGTGCAAAAAACTCTCAGTGAAAGTTACTTATGAACCCCCATAAATTAAAAAAAAAGTAAACAATATAGTTAACAAGTAATTTTAACGTTTATTCACAATTTGTCGTAGATAACTGAAACTTAATCGTAGTATAATGGTTTTCCTGCTTTAAACAAAATTCTTATCAAAAGTACATATCATATATACACACACATAAACATATACATAAACATATATATACATATATATTTACAGATAACCGAGTGCAGTCTTATCTAAATTTTGTTTTATTTTCGAAATGACAAAGAAAACAGGTTTATAAATTAGAAGCATATTAACAACAGTCAAATGGAGTGCAACGAATGACATTCAAATTAAATTAAAATTTTACAGGGTATACAGAGAAGTCGGGAAATTAGTTGAGCCATCTGGATGTCTCCGTGGCAGTCAAACCCTCGGAACGCAGACGCTGCAACATGGGGCGATAGATGTCAGGTGTGAAGGGCAACAGAACACCGCGTTCTTGGATTTCACCTGTAAAAAATAAAAAAAGTATATAAAAAATCTAAAAATGATTTACGCATAAGTCGAGCATACCGTCGAGAATCATTTTGGCTGCAATGGCGGCGGGTTTGCCCACGGTCATGGCCATGGCGGAGTGACCTTGGGGCTGGCCATAGACGACGAAATTAATGCCACGCTCCTCCCGGCGACCGTCGGGCCAGCGAATTCCCACCTCGTGACGCAGCACAACCAAATCCCGCTCATCACGCTCTGCAAGGAGTTGAACATTTTCGATTACCCAAGAGTCAAAAATGCTTCAAATGGGCAAAAAAGTTGGGAGCAGTCGCTAGCTCCCGGAGCCCATGCGTGCCCACCGCTGATCTAAACGATTACTTACCAAAAGCCAAACGCTTGGATAGATAATGACTGAGCGTGTCCAACGGTGAGTTCAGCTTCACCACTGGCGTCTCATCCAACAGACCCAGACTCTCGATGCCATCCACATCGCCAAGACGCTCCACCAGCTTCTGCTTGAGGTTCTCATAGAAGATGCTTGTGTCGGACATGCCCAGCAGGTGGGTGACCAGCTGACGCCACGTGACATCCGGTCCACTGGGATGCAGCAGAGCATGTGGCTCTGGATCGATTAGGCCCAAAAGCTGCATTGGCTTAATGGACTCCGAGAAGCCCTTGTAGCGAATGGTGCCGCGGAGCAGAGTGTGAACGTCCCGGCCCAGGCCATAAAGTGAACCATATTTGGTGGAATCGCGATTGGGGAAACCCTCGAGAGCAAAGCCTGGCAAGAAATCCAAGCTGCGGGGTGAGGACATCAGTTCGCCGCCACCATTGATCTCTACAATCTGTCCCTGATTCAGATACTTGGCTGCCGACAGAGTGTTGAGAAGAACGCCACGCGGGGACCAGGAGAACTTGTAGCGCAATGCATTGTCGGAGTGCTCCGGAGCGGGCAAGCCACCGCAGTAGCTGACAAAGGATTCCACAACGGCGCCCTTCTCCTGCACCTCATGGATGCACTCGAGTGCCAGCAGATGATCAATGCCCGGATCGAGACCCACTTCATTCATGATGGTCACACCATTGGCCCGGGCCTCGTCGTGGAGTGCGGCAATCTCATCATTCAGGTAACTGGCGGTCACCAGGTGAGTGCGTTCCGCAACACAATAACGGGCAACCATGCCGTGCAGACTGTAGGGCAACAGGGAAACCACAACATCCGCCTTTCCACACAGCTCCTGCAGATGTCCTGTGCTCTCATTCACATCCAAATAGACACTGTCCACGCCAGCATATTGGTTGGCCAATCGATCGGCCTCGTCCTTGACCTGGGAGCACACCGTGATGCTGACATCCTTCTCCCGATGCAGCCACTCGACCAGAGGCGCCGATACCATGCCAGCTCCCAGCACAAGGACCGTCTTGTGCGACTCGGAGCGACCCTCCATCTTGTGGCGGGAGCGGTTGCCCTGCGACTCGCGCAGCTCTTGAATGTACTGGAAGCCATCGGTCAGCTCTCCATTGCTAGCGATAATTGCCTGACAAGTGAGAGACAAGGCGATTAGGAATAAAAGACAGAACAATACGCCCCTATTAATAACTGATAACGAACTGCAAACTTTTAAATACAATCAATAATTCAGGGCATGTGCAAATTGATAAGATAGGATAAGATTAAAATAAGTTTATAATGCCCTTAACTTTATAAATAATTAAAATTATAAATTAATTTACATATTTAAATATTTATATTAAATTTAAACCACGACAATATCTAAAACAGCTGTGGGAACGAAATCTGAATTCGGGAGCACTACAACAAAAACTACAACAAAAATCCTATTAGAGTCTACCTACTTTGTCGAACACCCAAATGTGCTAGCAAATAGTTGGGAGCAGCCACTAGCTCCCGGAGGCCATGCGTGCCCACCGCTGATCTAAAGAAAAAAAAACAACAAAATTCGTTGCATACTTTTTGGAGAGCTTCAAAATTGAATAAAAGTCTTAAAAGTTTTTTAGACGATGTATTATGAAAAATCATTCCAAAAATAAGAGCCTGACTATGCATCTTTTAATATTGTGTAATTTTTTGATAAAATTAGAAAATTCACTTTGTAGTAGGATCTTAAGGTTCTCAAAGATGAATTTAAATATCAATGAAGCTCAACACAAGTCAGATATTAAAAATAGAATACATATCAGCCAAGCCACACTATCAGCCAAAAGCCACACTAATGTAATGCACCAGTTTTAATAAAATTTAAATTGAATTTAATTGAATTTCATTCTTAAAGTGAATTTTAAAGCAGGACCTTTTACGTATAACGTTACTCTGAAAAAATTACTGTAAATTTTTTTAAGTGAGTTAACAAATGGACTTCAATAAAGTTCTAATCATATACTGTCTTTCAGAAAACTGAAATCTATAAATATTTCCAATTAAACTATATGGAAAAGAATCTCCACTATCAATTTAAAATCTGTATGTAATCTTTTCGACTTACCGACTGAATGGGATAGGTAAAGTTTTCATCTTGTAGTCGTTTCTTGGCATCACTCTTGATGATATCTTGGACATGGGGCGACAGCAGCTCACCAAATAAATCCGTTGACTCACGCGGCAGTTGCGTGGGCATATTATCAATGGAACAGACCAATACGCCGGGTCCCTTAAAGCTCTTGGTATCCTTATTGCGATCGGCATCATACAGACAGAACGGAGTATCGATTGTGGTACATTCGTTCATGAACTCGATGGAACCACCGGGATCAGCGGATATATCGCAAATGGCGAGCATGCGATGGGGCAGAGCGGGACTACCCTTGCTGGTTGGCAGCCAGGGTGTCTTAGCCGGACGCAATAGATTCTTGGCATCCGGAATACTGATCAACTTTGGACTGCCAACAGCCCAATAAATGCCATTAACAATAACCGAGGCGTAGGGTGCGATCTTCTGATTAAACGTGGATATATAGCGCTCGGGATACTCATCATACTCCTTGGCATCAAAGCCGCCGCCCTCGCGTCGCTCCAGATGATCAGATCGGCTAACCTCGCAGCCGTACAGCTTATTTTGATCTGATTGTAGATAGTTTAAGAAATTAATTCAAGTTGGATAGTTAATTCCCAAGACATTTTACTTACTGCCATGCTCTGCAACCTTGCGCAACATCTCTGGCGGCACATACTCAATGGGCAGATCGGAGAACACCTCCTGTGCTCCCTGGGACACATTGCCCGACCCGGTGAACACAAAAGTCAACGGTCCAATTGATTTGGGCATCATTCCCAGCGAAATCTCATAGCCACAATCGCGTATCGCCTGGCGAGCCATCGACGAGTTGCGATAGTTGTGGGCGGGACCGATGTGCATGAAGGGTGTGTGGTGACCCAGGGCCAATAGACGCAATCCGATGCCATGCAATATGTTAATCATGCCGGCGATTCCGGCGTACTTTCCAAATGCCACCAGACGAGAGCCGCGCTCATCAATAATACGTTCGTAGTCAATTAACCGGATTTTCTGTGAAATGACACAAATATTTAAAATAAAAAATATTATTTATCAAATATTTATAAACATAAAGTATTGTTATTATTTGAAAAAATTGTAATTCATTTTAAATTACCCTGTTAAAAATAATAAATTAGTAAAAATAAAGATTAAATAACGTAATTAGTTAGCAAACTAAAACTATTTTTGAGAGATATGTATGAACAACAAAATACAATTAATATAAAAAAAACATAAATAAAAATTGAATTTAGAAAATTAAAAAATACAAAATATAATATTAATAATGTAATTTATAATACAAGTATCACCATAGATCATTTAAATAATTCAAATTCTAAGCTAAAATTTAAATTAATCTTAAAACTAAAGCTAAACTTTGAATTGTGAATTGTTTAATCTTAATAATATTTTGGAATCGATGTTTATAATACCGAATAGTGCCTTAAATAACAAGTGTAAGCTTGTAGCACTTGGAACCGAACAAAAATTAAATTAAAATTAAATAAGTCTGCTTACCTTCTCCAATATAGCATCCAGTAGGGGCATATTAGATTCCTGTGCTTTGATCGTATGCGAGAAGAAGCAATATGTTTTTCCAGGAATAAGTGCATCGATGGGCACCTGTTTAACGCCAAAGATCACCGAAGCATCGCTGATGTCTTCTTGGATCTGGGCACCAGCGTGCATATATGCCTAGGAGAGCAAGAGAGAGAAGAAGATCGGTTAGCTTATCTAATCGTAACAAAATATCAATCGATATTTATGCTCGCAATTTATGCGGAAATACTCGACATTTCTTATCGGTTAAGTAATCTGTAATCCCAATTCAGTTTTTGCTCAACATAACAAGCAACTTCAATGAATCTAACCGTGAATGTGTCATGCTGAACTTGAAAAAATTCCTTCCTTTTTCCTTACTTCTCAGCTCCGAAGGTTTCAAATTCTTTATATTGAAAATTGTCGAGTCGTTTTTTAATACGAAAAATTCTATTTAAATTCTTATGTCAGAAATTATGTTTTTAGTTAAATTTCATGAATTTACGCATTGCTAAAGCTTCAATATTTTGATAATTTTTAAAATCTTATGTATTTTTCTACTTGACTTATCCCTTAAAACTGCTTAGATTATGTTGCTAAAAAATACTTTTAAAAACATTTGAAATCTTTATTTTTTGAATTTCGCACGTGCCACATTCAAAAACTGAATTCATGGAAATGATATATAGATTAGATCATATGACTAGTATTACCCGTGATAATTCATAATAATATTTCATGTGCTACTAGGCAACTAATCACAATCTCTTCAATTTTTGTTGTTGTACAAGTTTATAAATACGTTTTTGTTTTGAAAATGCCAATCGTAAATTGTTATTGTTTTTAATTAAAGCGCGATTATAAATATTTTATCTGTCAGAAAATCAGTTGACTATTGAAAATACTTACATATATATAAGTATTTTATAAAAAAAGAAAACAGCAACTTAAACGGAGATAACAAGAATTAAGTTTTTGTTTTCGGGGTTTGACTGAATCCAAGGCCAACAATCGCCAAATTTATGAGATACGCTAGGAGGCTTATCATCCAAAACTTTTACGATACACCCCATTTCTGTGTGCATATGTACATACTATATATGTATATATAACGTGTATATCATTCGAGTTGGTAGCCTGATATGGTTGATCGCTGATGACCATGAGATTTGCTCACCTGCATTGGGTAGGCGCGTCGATTCGAAGGCTGGACAATGACCTTGACACCCTGCTTGACCAGCTTCTGGACATGTGTTGGCCCAAACGGTGCCCGTCGCTCCCAAACGGACTGATCCTCCCGACGTATGGCAATCACACGACTCTGCCAAAGATCGAATTGTATAAAAGATATATGCATGCTATATATCGAATGACGCCCACTTACATGACGCTGTCGGGTGAGCGAGGGCGCGATTGTTGCGCGTAATTGACACAAACGCCACATCGCAGATTAAGATGCAAAAAAAATCCAACAAACAAAAATCAAATAAATAATAAAATATCGCGAGATGAAGTTGAACAGAAAAAAGGCTGAATATATTTTTAATCCCAAAGCTGAGGCACCATCCGTCCACCACGAGCACTCGCAACGATCTAAATCCCGAGCAAGACGACGTCGACGAGCCCCTATCAGCAGCCCGGGAACGGAACGATCGGACAGAGAGACAAACATGTAGAGCGATAAGACAGACGCACACAACTCGCAACTCAATTCAACAGAGAGATTCAACGCCGAAGAGCATGATAACCAATTGAAAGAACTCTCTTTATAAGATTAAGTGAAAGTATTTTCAACTCGAAAATTTTCCATTCCATTCACAAAAGTTTCCATTGATGAAAACCCCGTGCCATGTTATCAAGCAGCATACACATATTTTGGTTTTAAGCATAGTTTTATTCATTTTTTTGTTGTTGTTGTTTTATTTATAATTGCAATTCATAGTTTCTATATATAGCTTGTTGTAGTTATTCACATCAAAAACAAATTTTCTTATCACTAAAAAAATACACTAAGGCTACAAGGGGAGGAGGATAGATCTGTGGCGTAAGGGGGAAGCGCAGGGTCAGGCCCCAGGCACCGAGAGACACACACAGAGAGATAATAAGTATAAATATACAATAATTCATTTTATAGCTAGATAAACAGATATTGCAAAAAATTCAGGTATGCAAAATGATAACATTTAATAATAGGGAAAGTATATTATCGTTATGTTATGGGGTGGGGGGAGGGGGCCGATTGTTTGGAAATCTATAGGCCACACAAAAAAGATGCGACGCTATTTGTCAACTGGTTAAACTTTACAGCGCTGGCGCCTCGGGCAGCAGCGATGTGAAGAACGTTATGACAAATGTGCGCACTATGGAAATCACAGAGTTATTGGCATTTGGCGGTTCAACGACAACAGCCTCAGCGGCGGCCACAGCGGCATCGGCTTGATCCGCCCCAGAGCTAGCGGGTGCAGCATCAACCGCATCTTGTCCAGGAACAGCAGCAGCAGGAGGAGCAGCAGCTGCACCGGCTGCGGCAACTGGAGCCGGTTCAGCAGCAGCTTGTGGATTATTGTCATGCTCAACAGCAGCGTCCATCATGCGTTGGATTTGCTGCACTGCTGCAAAAGCGGCCACATCATTGCCAGCATTATTATTCCGATTGATGTTGTTGTTGTTACGCTCCTGACGACGACGCAAGACACCAATATGATAACTGCAACAAGGGCGAAAGTTATTTACCCATATTCAAAAAAAATGTGTATTCAAAATACTTACAGATAAATGACCGTGGCAATAAGCAACACCATCAGACAACGCATGGGAGACGAGTTGAAATACAAAACAGTCACAAAGATGGCCAAACGTGTAAAGCTAAAGAAACTGTCCAGCCAATCGCGCATCTCCGGCTCCTCTTGGATATTAGGAAAATTGGGACCATCCACTTGACGCGCTGCCGGCTGTTGTGCCGCCACAGCCGCCTCATTGGCTTGGGCCGGTCCAGCGGCAGCTGCAGCTGCAGGCGGCACGGGAACAGCCTGTGGCACACTCAAGTTGTTCGGTATCACAGGCAAGTTTTGCAACCACGGATGCAACATTGGTACATTGGTTAATGGTGTAGCATTCTGAGTGCCGCTAGTGCTGCAAGAAATTGACAAAATTAAATTATTATTCAAGCTCATAAGCAAAGAAAAGTTAACTTAAATTTATGGATCAATGCATTCATTTACACAAATCGACATGAAGTAAACTAACTAAATTATTACGATATTTAAGGATACATAATTCAAAATTAAAATTAAAACATTTTTGTCACTATCAGTACATTAAACCAACTGTTCAAATAATAAATTAATTTGCTAAATAAATAATAGCAAAAGTGTTTTCAGACATATAGTTTAAATATTGCAATTTAAAAATAATTACAACAAAATCTTGTAATGAACATTAAAAAAAGAATGAAATGGAATTTTGTTTTTGTTTGCTTATACACTAGACGGCATATTTATTTTGACATTTAAAGTTAAATCTACTCATAATTTGAACCTACTTAATGTAGGTCATTTGATTTCCGTTTGAATAATACAAAACTTTCCTTAACCCATTAAGTACCCATTGAAAATTTTGAATTCTTGTAAAGGTCTATTTTTAAACTTTTTTCGTCGAAAATTATTTTTAAGTCGAGGAAAAAACTTTTGAAAGTAGACATTTACATACATTCAAAATTTTTGATATTTACTTAGTGGGCTAAGGAAAGTTTTGTATCTTTCAAACGGAATTTAAATGACCTTTCCATTGATGCCAATATGCTAACGATAACGGCGCAAATAAGCCTTAAATAAATAAAAATATAATAATATTCAGTATAATAATAAATACAAAAAATCCTGTCATGAACAATAACATAAGAATGCAATGGAATATTGTTATTGTTTGCATATAGTAAACATTAAATACATATTTATCTATTTCTGTGTTTATTCTTTTTCATTTTTTCAATAATTAATAACATTTGTTGGCAATTATAATTATGCAAAATACACATTTTTACTAATGCAAACAAATGAGTAAAAACGTAGAATAGATTACATCAACTTGTTACTGGAAATAGGTTATTACTCAAAGCTAACATTTGCTTTTATAATTAATGAAAAATTAGAGTGCAGCCACTCACCGTTGCATCACTTGTTGCATATACAAAGCATAGACCTGTTGCATCCAAGCGTTGGTCAGCAGCGCCTGTTGCTGCTCGAACGTCATGTGTGTATTAATAGACGCAAATGGCGATGCAGCTGTGGATGCAGGTGCACTTGCAGTTGCCGCTTGATGGGCGGCCATTTGATAAGCCTGATTTTGTAGTTCAGATCTTTGCAAGAACTGCACCCAATTGTATGGGAGAGTTGATTGCTGTGACATCGGCAGCTGTTGCTGTTGGTAAGGAAGCTGAGCAGTTGCCCCACTCGCCACATGACGTTGTCTAAGCTCATTATCTTGGGCATTGGTCTCCAGAAGCGGCGTATTAGCATTGACATTGGCGGTGGCACTGGCATTGATGCTGTTGTCCTTTGGTGACGGTGTTGGTGTTGTCTTGTACGGAAACTTGTTTATATTCTTGTTGACGCAAACCAAGTGAAAGATATGATGCTGCTGATAGACATCCTTATAGCTGCGTATTACCTCCGACAGTTTCTGTGCATCGCTCACCAGTTTGCCAGAATAGATGAGCTTTTGGTCTTTAATTTCCTGCAAACAGCATGACATTTTGATTAGTTTACAGAAGAAGCGTGAAATAGAAATGACGTCAGACAATGGTGTGAGTGAAATGCATTTCATAAGATGCAACTAATGATTGATTAATTTTAATTTTATTTAACCGATATCTTGTAATTCATATTAGATTTGAGCAGATTATACTCGTAGACGTATAAGTTGAGAGTATATATATCAGTTATTATTTACATTGTATTTAAAGAGACTGATGAGCCTCGTTTCAATTGAACTTAAATAAAATACATACAATAATTATTTTTTGCAAAATCAGAAATCGCTCTCTTCATTATTACTTATTAATAAAAATTAATTATTTTATTTTTAATTAAATGCATAACTATTTTACTAAAAATAAAAATGCTAAATATTGTTGCGCCTCATTAATCGATTGCTATCGTTAAATTTTTCATTGTTAATTATCATCATTATCACTTTATCAATAAATCATTTCGATATGCCTGACAGCCGAACTAATTTACTTACAAAATATTTAGTTTAACTGTGAAAAGGAAATACTGTTCATTAAACTAATTAAAATTCTAGTCGATTGGCATATTTAAATATGGAAATATTTGTGATATTTTTATCTAAAATATAACTTTGTGTTTAAGCATTTGAATAAGGCATTTCTTATCTTAAGTTAAGCTTATATTTAAGCCACAGACTTGCGCTGTTTTTCCATTAAGCGTGACGTGTACTTGTCGTGATCACAATTAAGACGCAAAAACTCAAAGTTGCCGCGAATGAAGATACTAGTATAAGAAATATTTAAGATTGACTGGAAGTGCTGATAAGATAGAGCATGTCTAAAGTTAGTATAAGACTGACGTCAATGTACCAAAAATACAAGTGTGCGTGTCAGTGTTGCCAACGCTCTCTACACAAAAAAGGCCGGTTAAACCCAAAAAAAGACAGAAATCGAGCCGATTTTTTTTAAAAGGACAAAAAATCTGGACAAACAATGTTTTTTTATTAATACATTTAATACTAATTCCAATAATAATAGCTTTAAAAATACCTCCAATATTAAAAGTATTAGCTCTTTATTGGCTAGTAAAATATTTTCCTCAGAAAATGCATAAATTTTTTTTTTTGTTCTTTAATTTCAAAGTTATTCGGGAATCCAAACATTAATACATTAGATGACACATAGTTGTATTTGATATGAGCGACTTGGAACTATAAAAAAGTATATATTTTATATAAATATATATTTATAAGGGGAATAATTTTCGGTTTTAAAAAGAGCGAAAGTGTCCGAAAAAGGACAAATAGTATAAGTGACTTAACATTTAAAAAAGGATGAATAGAATAAAATTAAATTAAAAAAGCATTTTTTTTCGAATAGGAGACTTTTAAAATTGTTCCGTGTATTGCTGTTTAAATACGGACAGATCTGTCCGCAAAAAGGACAAATTGGCAACACTGATGTGTGTGCGTGTAAAGATGCTTATACTTACTGGCTTGCCGGGATACACCAGAGACAGCTGCTTCTTGAGGCGCTCCACCGTCCAGCAGAGATCGCTCTCGATGTTCATGTCATCGTATTGTTGATTCGATGATTTAATTAAAAGTCGAACACTACTGCTGCTAGCAGCGGCAGCGGCAGCGACAGTGTCTGTTTTGTCTCTCGCAGCATCGTAGCCAGCGGCCGGAGCCGCTGACGACGGCGTCGGCGTTGTGGCTGTGGTGGTATCATCCATAGTTTCGAACCCTCACCCTCCCCGGGCACTTTCTACAATGCGCTGCTAATTGCTATACACGATTTTCGACAACAATAACAACAAAAGATGCAGCGACAAGTGTTTGTGGGCTTGTGATTCGTCAGCGTTAGGCAGTAGAAAAGTGTGCACAGGGGGCAGGCAGGCAACTATATTTTCCTCTATATGCACTTGATACACTTGTAGTTGTTGTTGTGTAGACTTCCACGGTCACTTCCTTCGTTCTTCTCCCCTCTGGAATGATTTCCTTTAGACAAGTAATTTTGCTTTTCCAGATTGTAGATTCAATTGTACTAAAAACGTAGCTGTTGCTGTGTTTCGATATGCGTATTGCATTAAATTGAAAACTGTCGATTATGAAACGAATTTCCGAGCAGAACCCGAGCTCTAAAGCAAAATAAATAATCAAAGTCCCTTCGTCTACAGCAACACTTGTTTTTCAATACCAGTGTAATACCAAAGCAGAGTTGCTTTGGCTGTGCCAGCGTTGCCACCCCTGTAGACATGACGTGTATCTAATGTTGATAATTTTATGTTGTAATATTCATACAAATTAAAGCGCAAACAATTTCATTAATATAAATATAAATTATTTTATATATAAAAATATTAAATACAATTTTACAAGATCATTTTTGATGGTAAATATATTTGGGCATATTTAGTGAATTTTGGTTGCCGCATGGTGAGCAACACTGGCAAATATCGAATTGTTTTAAAGTCTGTCAAAACGCATACGCATTTTTGCAAATTGCTGCAGAGCGGCATTGAATTTTCTTTGATTGACGGCATCTATATATATTTTAATACTGTGACATCCATGGAAAACAAATCAACAGTTTCAGCGCTTCAAGAGTTTTGTGCTCAAGCCAAGACCGGCAATCCCGTGTACGATTACATTGATGGCGACGAGGGAGGCTACATTTGCAAAGTGGTTCTAATGGACATCGAGGCTTACGGAAATGGTAAGGCTATGATTGTACAAGTATATTAGACAAGTATGCGGACAGGTTACAATAGTTCAGTGCAAAGTTATGTAGCTGGCATGTGGGAAGCATCTTTGACCATGTGTGCCTTATACAGTTAGTCAATTGTTTTGACTCTCTGAGAAGACGTCATCTTATTATACAGTCACTCAATAAAGTTTCCACACAGCCTTACTTTGTCAAATAAAAGTTTTGATGCAGGTTTCTTAAACTAATCTTATATTCACTTAAATTCCTTTTGAATGATACAAAAATTTCTTTAACCCATTAAGTACCCATTGAAAATTTTGAATTTTTGTAAGTCTACTTGTCAACTTTTATCCTCGATTTAAAAAAAAACAATATTTTGATGACCAAAAATTCTTCAAACAATTTTTTAAAGACTCCAGAAAAAAAATTTCAAAAATCTATTTGCAAGTATTTTTTATGAAGTTATGAAAATTGCTAAAGTGCTACTATTTGTATAAGAAAGAGGAAAAAGGGTTAAAGTAGTCGAGCACACTTGACTTTATCTTACTTGTTTATTTGATAAACTAATCAAATGCATTTTTTAACGTTGAAGGGCGCTCCAAGCGCGATGCTAAGCATTTGGCCGCCGGCAACATAATGCGAAAACTGCGCAAGCTGGGAAACTTTACTAACCTTGGACCGGCGACAGATGAGAGTAATGATGGCAACAACGAGAGTCTGATAAATGAGCTGACAAACATGAATCGCGACATGTTGAAGGAGCTGCGCGATTATTGCGTGCGTCACGATATGCCATTGCCCACAATCGAGATAGTGCAACAGAGCGGCACACCAAATGCTCCCGAATTTGTTGCCTGCTGTTCTGTGGCGTCCATCAAACGTTACGGCAAATCCGATAAAAAGAAGGATGCACGCCAGCGTGCGGCTATTGAGATGCTGTGCATCATATCAAAGGAAACGGATCTCTTGAATCCCGACAGTCAGTTGGTAAGCACAAAGCCACAAAACTCGGCTGATTTGGAGTCCAATTTCGAGGATGTGGAGACCGAACGACGTCGCAAGTTCAAAACTTATCGTGAGCTAACTGACGCTGGCGGCGACGAGAATCAATGCATTAAATTATGCGATCGTCACAACTACTTCAAAAGCTACTATCCGCATTTGAAGGAAGCCGCCTTCAAAGAGCTCGCATCCAATAATTTCGATTCGTCCAAGGACAAGGCAATGGCCGTGCTCAGCGCCCTGAAATTAACACCAAAAATCACCCAACTGGAAGCCACATCCATGGAGCCCTTATTGTTCATTGAACTTAATTGCGATTTGGATTGTGTATTCATGAATTTAGAAAGTAAAATCTATGATCAGATCATTAAATACTTTAACAACATGTTAGTTTAGACTTAACGATCTCTTTTTTTTTATATAACATTAGTAGTATATTTGAACTAATACTTAAAATCTATTATATTACACAATTGGTACACCTCTGAATTAAATTTACATAATAATATATATATATTCTCCTTAATTATAATAAACATTGTTTAATAAAAATACATACATGTGTAAAATACGAAAGCGAAAGTACATTTTTTGTTTGTTAACTTTGTACAATTCAGTTTATAGCATTTTTTGGAGAAAGGAACGAAACCGCATACTCATCTAGATAAAAAATATAAAAATTCTGCTTAAATTTATAACTAACAAAATAATTGCTTAGTTTCATATGTATAATTGTAACACTAACAAAATTGCAACAACAAAATCAAAATGAAATCTGATTTTTGTGTATTTCCCCATTTTCATAAAATTGTGCCAAGCAAAGTAATAAAATTCGGTTTGACGATTATCGATGTAATCGAGTTCACAGTTATCTCAAAGGCAATCGTTTTGCTAAAGTATATATTGCGATTTCATTCCCCAACACTCCCCAAAACGAAATATGTGTCTTGCAATTTGTTTTCTTTTTCGTTTTTCTTCTTTTTAGGGCCACCTGTAAATTTTTGCTATAAATATAAATACTTAGAATTAGTATTTTTTTTAGTGATTTTACAAAATATATAAATGGCAACAATAACAATTAGTAGCTAATCTTTTTGCGCAGCTTCAGATGCTGTTGTTGTTGTTGCTGATCGCGTTCCGTGGTGAGACGACGTTGTTGTTGTTGATGTTGTTGTTGCCACTGCAATGTTGGCGGTGCTGTGGGAGTTGGTATGCCTGAATTGGAGGCGGATGTCGATGCCGATGATCCGGATTCCGCAAAGATGCGACGTGAGAGTCTAAAACTGCCGCCTCCAATGCTGGTTGTGGGCGTGCCATTGTTGCTGTTGTATTTACTGCTGTTTCCGCTGCTGTTGTTGCTGTTGCTAGTGTTGTTGTTGTTGTTGTTGCTCTTGGCTGCTGTTGCTGTTGCCGTTGCAAGGCTCGTTTTACGCAACAACTTTGTATTGTATTCATCACACTTGTCCTTTTCAATGCGTGTGGAGCTCAGGGAACGTTTGCTCCGTTTGCTGCCCAGATTGAAATTATGCTGATCCTCGTTGTTGCTGTTGCCGGTGCCGCTGATGGCCATGCTAAGCGGATGGCTTGTGTCTAGGGGGGAAGGAGGAGGATGCGAATTACTCAAATTGCAGTTGGGATTGTGATTGTTGTTCAAATTGGGTATCTTTGACTTGGTGGCAGATGATATTGATGTTGTTGCTGCCGTTGTAGTTGTCGTTGCTGTTGTTTTTATTGTTGGTGTTGTTGTTGTTGTTGTTGGGGCAGCCAACAGCGGATTCGAGTTGAGATCAAGCGTGGCGGATGTGGAACGTGTTGCAATATTGTAACTGTTACTGCAAACATTCGCCAGCGATGATGACGACGTGGAGGACACGGTGGGAATAGCAGATACATCGCGATAATAACGCGCAGTTGCCACCGTGCAGGGCTGTTCCCCCGACCCAACACCAACCCCACCCCCACCGGGTCGCTGGAGGCGAATACGCGATCGACCCCTCAGCGTCATATGATGATGGGAGCTGCGCGAGACGCTGCTGCGTATGGGCGGTATGGTTGCCGAGCTGCCGGCACCGCCGCCAGCAGCAGCAGCACCGATTCCAATTGGAATTTTGCTCTCATTGATCGTTGCATACGGTTTCAAATGCTTATCGATAACAGCTGCTATCGCCGCAGCGGGCTGTTGTTCTTGTTGCTGTTGTTCCGCTTTGCGCAAGTGTTTTAATTCCATTCTGTCGTATTTTGTGTTTGTTTTTTTTGGAAGGAAGTGAGCCCAAAGCCAAGCACAAGAGAGTGAGAAAGATATATATGTATATATATATAGAGAGAGAGAGAGTTGGTGTGGTGGAAAAGCAACTGCACACAAACCGATAAATTCACACTACAATTAAAACAACATCAAAATAAAATACAACAAAACAAAACAAATTGTTGGCCAAAAAGTAAGTGTACAAACCAAACGAAAAATAAATATTTATAACAAGCAGCAGACAATTTTGGAATTTTTTCTTTTTTATTTTGTAATTAAGCATGCACAAACAAATTGTAAGACTAATTAAACAACAAAAACTGTAAGTACATACTCAATATAAAAAAATACTATAAGACAAAATTAGCTGTTAAATTAGTGTTTTAAAAAGCGCCGATCAAAAGTTAACGAAATTTGTTCAATGCTTTTACTCGGCGCCAGTTATCGAAATATCGATAACAATTGCGTTAGTTGCGCCATCTTGTTAAAATTGTGCAAAAACGGTTATTGGGAGAAATAAACAGGGTATAAAAATATGCATGTGCTTTAATTGTAAATGTATATAGTAGAATTCTTAAAATATTTACAACTGCCAAACAAAAAAGGTACAATAGTTGGGTGAGAATACTACAAAAGGGATTCAAAAATGCTAAAATACTAAACGAGAATACAAAAACCGCCGCAGAGTACGAAAAATTAAATCAATTCGAGTTCATCGTATGTATAAACAAAAGTGTTTTGTACAAATAATCAAACTGCGATGGGGAAAGGTGTTGGTTGTTCTTGTTGTTGTGGTTGTTGTTGTTCTTGTTGAACGGCACTTACCTTTTGCTGTAGATGGCCAGACTGCGAGTGCGACTGGCCAAGTTGCTGGTCTGCATATTGTTGTTGTTGTTGTTGTTGTTGTTGTTAGTGCTATTATTGTTACAGTTATGCAAGGAGTTGCTTAGATTATTGTAATTATTATTATTGTTGTTGTTGTTATTGTTAAGATTATGTGATGGTGTCGTTGTTGTTGTTATCGACGCAGTGCTCGGCAAGCAACTTCCCGTTTTAATGGGCAACGGTGTCGTGGTCATCTGCACCACATTGTTGTTGTTGCGAAAGGGCTGGGAACGAGCGCGTGTATGCCTCAGATTGGTATCCGTCTCACTAAAAATAAGGGAATTGAAATTAATTACATGTAAATAGATGACTTCAGTAGAGGATCAAAATTACAAATTTGAATGTTTAAAACGGAAAGCGGCTTTAAAGGAAAAACAAGACTGTTTTAACTTAATAAAGAGCATTTCAAGTAAAACTCATTAAAAGTTTTCAATCTTGGAGTAAAAACAACGACTTCTTTTGACTCTCACATTAAAAGTATACAAGATATGAATTCTTATGAGATTTGTACATGATATAGCATAGGGCATCAAAAATATATCTGCATTTTCAAGGTTTAACCGACATGAACATTGTATTTTCGATTACACAAAAAATAAAACTTAACAGAAGTTTGTTGAATTGCAGCTATCTATAAAAACGAAGTAGTTCTAATTGTGATCTGCTGTATATATATATATGTACAAAATATGTCTCAGCTCACCTGCTGCTGTTGTTGGATCGCGAATGGTGTCGTCGCAGCGCCTTGATCTGATTGAGTTTATCGCCCTGAGTCTGCGACTGCTTCTTCTCGAGCGCCGTTTGATTCATGCGCACGGAGGAAGCAATCGTATGACGAGCTGCCTCAAAGACATTGGCACTTGGCTTGCGCAGCTTCTTCTCTGTACAACTAGCAGCTGGTTCCAGGCTGGTTATGGCATTGCTGGCATTGCGAATGGAACCGGGATTAACCAGACGACGCAGTGAGTTGGCTATAACCGTTGGCTTGTTGGCGCTCGACGGTGACTTGCGGCGTCTTGTGGAGATGGTGTAACTGGAGCTCAGCGGTTGATCGGCGGCAGCACTTGCCGTATCCGTATCATTATCGCTGACATTGCAATTGGTTTCATCCGTCGATTGATAGTGCAGATCTTGATCCTGCGATTCCAGCTGCTGCTCGGAGAGTTCCTCATTATATGAATCAGTCTGCTCATTATATGTCGCATCCAGCGTGTCCTGATCATGCAAATGCATTGTGTCCACGCGCTGTGAAATGCCCTTAACGCGCGTTAACAACAAATCCACATGGTCAAAGGGACTCGCTGATGATGATTGTTTTTCTTGTTGTAGTTGTTGCTGGAGCTGCTCACTGCTAGAGTTCTCACTCAGCTTGGTCTTCAGATCCAAGCTATAGATGCCATATTTGTGTTGCAGCAACGGCAAAGCGCTGCGACGTCGCATGCGTTCTCCCTCAGACCACAGCCAGCTCTGCTTGCTGCAAGCAGAAAGATTAATTAGTTAAATTTTAAATGAATTATAGTCGATTTTCCCACTACAAGATCAGATTAAAACCCCGTGAATTTTTAGATCCAAGCAGTCAATCAGAGCAACTTTCAACTTTTATCGATCTGCCAAAACTGAGTCGATTTGTCATTATACAGGGGTGCCAAAGAAATCGATTTCGCTTGAATTTCTCTTAAATTTGTATGAAATTTTCATTTCATTAGCTTTTTTATTAATTATGCATTCAAATTTAATTCATTTCGAATTTAAAAATTTGAAATCTCAAGATTTAACGCTTAATCAACTCACAACTTAGAATAAAAAAAAAAAAAAACAATTAAATTCGACTCGGCAACCTTTTTGTTTTTAAGTCATTTCAATTTTTTTTAAAAGGTTTATTTGTAAAGTTGTCAAGTAGAAAATCAGACCAACTTTAAACTTTGCCTAAAGTGGTTCCTCAAATTTAATCATGGTTTGGCCTCTAAATTTATTCTGCATTGAAATTTAATAAATGTCGTTTAAACCATATATAAAGGAATTTAAAGCTTGAATAAAAATTACTACATACATTTAGGAGCTTGCGCTTTTTAACAACTTAAAACTGTCACGACTACCTATGTATTTGTTGGAAGGTGATGCAATTAAGTGAATGATTAAGAAAAATAAAAGGAAAGGAAACACCATCATAAAGCTATAATATACGTATATATAGACTAATCAATCACTTACTCCTCCATCCATTGCTGTTGATGTCCAATGACAGAGCCAGGTCGACACAAACGCAGCCAGGCAATGGCCTCCAGCGCACTGAAGCCATAATGCTTCATGATATAGGCACCTATAAGGCTACCCGTGCGTCCCAATCCCGCCTTGCAGTGCACCGCAATGGCGCCCTTGGTCGTCTCGCAAATGGTTAAGAACTTCTTGAGTATGGCATCGCTGGGTGTGCTGCCGTCAATAAAGAACAAATCCTTGTGATCGAAGCCAGCATTCTCAAAGGACGAGGCATGATAGACTTTAGCATTCAATCGTATCACTGTTGTCACAAAATTATCCCGAAAATAGCTAAAATAACGTTCCGGTGCATGGCATGGATAACCGTTGGGTAGCGTCTTGGACTTTTGATGTGGTCCACAGAATGCGATAAACTTTTGCGGTACAATCCAATTGAAATCACCATTCTCGACACGCTCAAAATACTCGTACTCCTCTGCATCAAAGTCATTGAAATTGAAAAAGCCCGCCTGCAGGCCCTTGTGTATGGCATTGAGGCAGTCGAGCAGCGAGATCTTAAAGCTACTGGGACCATAGCTGGCATCACAGAAACGTGTATAAGCGGGTATATCTCCGGCAACAAGTAATTTATATGCCTCCTCTGGTGTCTTATTCAGGTATATTATCTGTAACAAGTTAAAGTTGATTTATTTATATTTATTTTCGTCTATAGTTATCAAATAGGTTTGAACTTACTGCATACGAACCAATCAGGTAGGCCGCATTTAGACGCTTGGCCGGATTCATGGAGGTGTAGTGCACGATTTTCTTGTTTGCGTGACTCTTGCCACTCAGTTTGGTGTTGAGCTTCATGCAGTAGCGATATAGTATACACAGATTGAGTGGCCCAAAATCGTTGTAAAAATTCTCATACACAAACTCCTCATCAATGTTAAAATAGTGTGTATTCGCCGTATTCTTTGGCTTTATGTTTTTCTTAAATACCACAAAGTACAAACGATCTATAGTAAAAAAAAGGTAAATAATATTAACAAAGATTTATTTATTAAAATATATATATATGGGCATTTCCAGAAAAAGGTCCACCTCGCTCAAAAACGTAAAATTGATCAAAAACTCACATCTTGTGAAATTTTCTTCCAAAAATGTATTCAAGTTATTTATTTAAGAAATATACACTAAAAGAAACTCAATAGGTTGAACATATAGATCCTATATTGGAATAAATTCACTTTTTCTATAGTTTTGCCCATTTTCTTGAAAATTGATTTCCAAAATGGACCATTTGTATTCTAAGGATTACACTAAGTAGGACAGAAAAATTGTAACATGAACTATTTGAATTCATAGAAATATAATGAAAGTTTAATTTAAAACGAGTTTTACACCCGGTTTTCGATATAAACAATAGATTTTGATGAACAAATTCTTGAAAAAAACTAGGTGGAAATCTTGTCACGTTCGCAATGTCGCGTTACAAATTACTTAAAAAACTTCAAAAATAAATAAAATGATAGTAACATATCAAACTTATTTCTAAAATGGAAAGCTACATTATTTTATTACGGTTTAAGAGTATTTTCCTTCAAATTACTCGCCACATTTCGCAGTCTTTCGCATTTGACAAGATAAAGTTAAACATGACTTCCATTTTTCGTCGCGTTCGCGATACATTGTTTTCTATAAATAATTCGAAAACGACAAGTCTTCGAAGCTTGTCCTTTATAATAAAAATAGTGTTGATAAAATGCATTAAACACGTGAGAAAAGATTTTTCAAAATGTCAACTTTTGTCATTTGTTTTTTCATTTAAAGACGTACAAATGTCGCATTCTCGATCCTGGAAATACCCATATATATATTTGATATTCACCTTGTTGCATCTCTGTGGCACAGACCAGCAGATCCGAGTTGTCATCGTCCAGCATCATGTTTAGTTTTGAAGACTGTCGTAAATAATAATAAAAAAAGACATTTAAATATGTAGTATATTTAAGAAACAAGTTGCGAGTACAGTTAAGGCCCACACTTCTCCTCAATACTTCTCTAAAATGCTTCCGCTTGTTTCCATAATAAATAACATTATTTTTTTTCACATTTTTTTCATCTCATGCTAATAAATTCGCCCACTCAACTGACTTTGCCTTTATTGGACAAAGTAAATGCTGCTTTCCGCAAAAGGTTTTTTCTATACATATATGTATATATATATTTGTAATATATAGACACAAACTAGCACGTATCTGCCACATAGTCATAAAATACAGTGAAAAACATGTGTTCAATATATGCGAATTGTCCTCCTTTTGCAGGCAAGGAACAATTTGAAGCACCCTATGCCGCATTTTCCTTACTTGCCCCACTTTATAGGCATGCTAATATGTACTATATGTTACTACTTGTAGGTGATGGCTATATTGATATGCATACAACTATGAAACCGTCAGTCCACACGTCAGGCAATCATTTGCCAACATCCGCATCCTAATAAATAAGGCGAAGGGCTATAAAAAGCACAATAATAAAACCATAACCAACTATTCAATACGCTTTGAAAACTAGCTTGGAAAAATATTTAAGAATCATTTACAAATTCCAAGAAAACTTGTCTAAAAAGGAACTTTGACTGAGAATATGAGTTGTAGTTGTGATCCTTCAAAAACTTAAAAAATTCGCTCAAAAAATTTATAAATTATTATTGGCATCATATTCATCTCTGGATTTACAACCAAGTTTTGATTCATGTATTCCGCATTATAAATTCAACAAAAAGTAAAAACTAGTTTTTGTAAAAGTTTTCATAAAAAGTATCTTTTTATTGACCATCATAGCATATGTAAGCCAAGTCTCGATACTCTGTAATGTATTGTGTATCGATTTGACATAACTTTTCCGACACAGAACTTGTAACTAGTCATAAGGGGGCTTCTCTTCTAACCTCTAGATACATGTGATGGGTCTCAGTAGTGTGTCGACCCAACCCAGCAAAAGTTTATGATGTTTGCCCTGCCTGAAATGGATGGAATGTGTGTCGTTCACACACTTACGCACACTCTTACACACTTTGTATATATGTACATTTGTATGTATGTGTATTGTCCATAGAACTGTATTAAAATATTCGATTTTATGCAAATTTTTAACCTTTTGCTTAGTCATGGCAAAGAAGCAGCAGTTAGCGTGCTATTAAGGGATTTCAGTTTAGGGAACTACGTTTCCTTTTCCGGATTTAAAGTTTAAAAGTCAAGAAGGCCGGAGCGCACCTTCTTTTATGCCGGATTTGCATGTCAGAGGGCTAGAGGACTAAAACCAAAGTTAAAGATAGATTGCAATCAACCAAAGATTACACATACAGACATATGTATGTATATAGACAGACATATGTATGTATAAATATAAGAAACTCAGCTTGGATGGGTAAATGTTTGGGATTACCGCTCAAATTAATTTTATCATTTTTAACCTGCTGTTCGTAGAACATATAAATCATATAAAAATATATTCATGAATAGAATAAATAGAAAATAAATATTTTACAGATTTTTTATTATTAAATAAGTTCAAACTTGTAGTGCTAGTAATTCCAATATAGATATAATAATAATAAAAAAATCGTAATTTAATAGTAATTTATTTATTTACTATTAGGTTTTAGAATTTAAACTGGGAATTAAAATACAAACGAACTTCCCTAACTTAAATCACCATTATCAAAAGACTTATAGTGTTCTTTTTTTAAGTTTACATAATTTACTGTCACTCATTTAGCTCGAGTTAGAGAAAAATTCGAGTTATGGAAGTTAAACTGCAGCCTTTATTGAGCTTTACATTACATTTTAAACTTTACTACAGATTTTGAAGAATTTTTATGAAACTCATATTATACCTATCGAAATATTTACAGACTCAAGACGACGTGTTGTCTGAAAACTATTTGTTTTTTTAAGATAATATAGTCAGCATGTGTATTTATTGATAAAAATGTCATGGGCAGTTTGTATCTGTCTAAAAGACCTTAAACTCTACATTGGACAGGTAGAAAGCACTGAAAGTCGAAACGGAACAGCTTGGAATATTATATTATAAGTCAATATACATACATACACACACATATTGAAACTTCTGTTATTCTTGTGTCGGAATTTTTGTTGTTTGCTTTCAGATTAAATCGCGCTCTTCGACTCGTCTAAAGAGAAAATAAACTAATGCAAACTTGTGGCGAAAGGTTTCATCTCTCCAATAAGAACAACATAAAACTGTAAATTCCAACTGTGTATGTAGTGCTAACGCGCCAAAAATAAAAGGAATATCGATGCATTATGTACATATGTATGTACAAGTAGTTAAGTATGTGCATATGGGCATTCCACGTGACGACAACAAAACATATCTCCAATAACAATCTCACACATACATACAAGTATATAAGCCACACATATTTAGATACATGCACACAACGCTTATCGTTGCACACACACACACAGTGCGAGTAAACATTGAAGGGGAGGCAAAGAAAACAATAAATAACAGTAGTGTCCAGACTGCATTCAAAGTTGAAGCTGAGATGGGCGCAGTAGAGCACAAAAAAAAACAATAAGCATTTAAAACAAGTTTTTAAATATAGCCTAGCTAATGACGTCACCAAATTACAACAATAGCTAAGAACAACAAAATACACAAACACATACATATATGCATACGTACAATAATAAAGCGACTCTCTGCTGTCAACGTTAAATGAATGGCGATGGCGATGTTCGGGTCCGTTTCAAAGTTAGTTGTCAGTATTTTTGTATATATATATTTTTTTTAATGAACGTTGTGGCAGCGGCAACGGCGTTGTCGGTCTAAGCAGAGATTTGCCGCGCGCATACCATACAAACAGAAAGCAATTCACAACTACAAAGGCAACAGCAACAGCTCCCCCCAACTGACCCCACCCGTTGGCGTTGACATTATCCAGCACTGCGCATGCCTTACTTATACTCACTCTCTCCGTCTCTCACTCTCATAAAAGCTACGCTCCCGCGCTCTGCTTTTCTCTCCACCATTTACACTTGTTCATAAACGTGTATGTGTTTTGTGTGTGTGTTTGAGTGTGGTGTTGTATTAATAAAAGCAACCAACGCACTTTTCTTCAAATCCAACAAAATGAAACTGAAACGCGAAATGGTCGAAAAAGACGTTTTGTTGGGTGCTATGTGGACTGCGTAATCAATTTTAGGGTATATGGAGAATGCTTTCTGGACTATTTTCGTGGTAATAGTTGGGCAGGGGGGTTGTAACAGTTGCACAGTTGTCAGGTATGTATAAATACATATATATGTATTTTTATTTACGTATGCTGCTTAGACTCACCTAAATATTGTTGGATATTTGTGTATAGATATGCACAGCAGGATGGGGCAGCGGCAGCAGCAGTCGTACACACACCATGGAACTAGAAATTTTGCTATGACAAAAATTGGACTCTGCATAACACAGCACCACACAATTTGTATATTTTTTTTTTGTTTTTGTATGCGGGATACTACAAATTTAGATGACAAAATTTACACACAATGTTTAATACATATTCTAAATAGTTAACAGCATTCTCTGTGTAGTTAATTTGTTTGGCTCCGTTATGTTTTTCTTTTTTTTGTATTTTCAAAATCGTAACGATCTCACAAAAAAATTTATACGGTCCGAAATTAAAGACGATTGACTGCTCTGTACGAGCTCCCAAAGTGAACTGACAACTCGTTGCGGCGTTGGCGCTTTTTCAGTTGCATTTTGTGCTCTCTTTCGCTTCATTGTAGTGTGTGCTGCTCTTCCCCAATACGACTGCAAAAGCCATGTTGGCGCTATAATATTTACCAATACTGAGATAACCGTTTCCATTACTCTCTCTCGCTCTCTTGCCGTTTCTCTGACCAACGCAGTGTTGCATAAAGACTAAAATCGCGTTGCCAACTCAATTGTAATGCAGCGTTGCCAATCACTTGATCAAAATAATCGTTAAATTCAAAATATTACTTTAAAAAAAGAATTCGCAAGAATGTGTTTGGTGTATGTCCTCTGAATTTAATTGCATTATTAAAATTACTACCTAATTAATATTCATAGCTACCTGTTTCACTTTGTATACACATCTTCCACAACTGGCTAAAAAGGAGTCCACAAAACATAACGGACCCACTGACCATCAGTCAGGTAAACGAGCGTTCGTCTCGTTCTTACACGTGCAGGGAGTTATGCTGAGTAACTATTCACTTGTTGCTGAGAACTTGTTCAAGAGAGAGCGACTCTCTTTAAGCCGGTTCTCTTAGCATCTACGTAAATGACCGAGTTTCTGTTCGTACGAATCTGATGTAAATTTTACACATTAAGGTAAGAACCAGTAATACAAGTATTTTATTAAATTCAATATAAATATGCACGCAGAACTGTAAAATTTTTATTAAAAGTTTGGTTTTAAATAAAGCCCGCCAAAAGTATTTTGAAATTCATCTTGCAAGTTGCAACTCAATCTTTAATCGCTCTACATTACTTACTCTTTCTTCTTCGCTCTTCGGCTCTCGCATAGAGTATCTGAAATACTTTGCGGGCCGAACAAACAAACAGATCGAGACGCAACGCTCAGTAACGAGTGTGGATCTTTGCCGAACGGACGGGTTTTCGGTTGTCCGGAGTTTTCTTTCGCCGCCTTCTGATTGTCTTGGAAAATATCTTCTGTGTTGTACGATTGTGTATGTGCTTATGTGTGTGTGTGTCTGCTCCCTTCAAGTTTAAAAAAAGAAGTCGAAAAGTGTTTGCTGCGGCAACACCACCACCAACAACAACAATAACACAAAAGTGTTTGTTGTTTTTGTGTATAACAGAAAATGATTTTGGGAAACTGCGAGAAGCAGAAGGAGTTGTAGAATACGGCATGGTAAGTAAAATATGCATATCAATTGCTCTTCACTTAGTTTAACTTGGTTTTCTCATTTAACTTTAACTTCTTCGGACTGAAGTTTTACGCATTGAGTGAGTGCGCAGCTGTTGCGCCGCAGTCGCAGTCTCAGTCGACAACGTCAAAGACGTCGCTGCCTGCGTTTATCTGTTTTGTCCCGTTTGTTGTTACTGCTCCTTCTACTTCTCTGCATCCGTTGTTTCTCAGTAGTTGTTGCTCTCAATGTTGTTGTTGATGTTGTTTTTATAGTACTGCAATGCTTTTATCGCTTGTGATTTTTAATACTTATAAATTCATTTTGTCACATCAAAAAGTTTACAATTGTAAAGCACATGAATTCTTTTAAGTTTATACATGTACAATCTACATGTGTTCATATGTACATTCATATGTACACATGTATGGTGGACTTGTAACACGATACCTCCTACCCAAATCCATTTGAGAATGCCTTGCCTTGCATATGCATTTATGTGTGTGCATTCATAACCGCGAGGGCAGTTCAAAGATTTGTTTTTAATAACTACATTTGCTGCCGTTATTGTTTTATTTAAAATTGATTGAAATTGTTCAAAAACTCAAAAACTTTGGTGAATTTAGAATAGAAAAATTAGCCTTTTTAAATAATTTTTACTAATAACAACAGAAGAATAAATTCAAATTTAATATGAAATAGAAATTATAACATATTATATCATTTTTAATTACCCCCAGATTTTAAGTTTTTTATTTTTTACTTAAATTTTTACATTAATTTTTGTCAACTGTACTTAGTTGACACTGAATAAATAAATAATCAAAAATGAATAAATACTTTTGGACTTTAATATAAATATAATCGCAACTTGGAAAATTGTTAAATTCATAAGACTGAAAACCTTTAAATATGCACTTTGCTCATCAAAGAATTTTATTTGTTAAAAATTTGTTTCTATAAAATATTTCGGCTGTGGCAGTTTCGAGAACTCGTTGAGCCACCACCGTGCATTGCATACATAAGTGTATGTGTGTGTGTATGTCTGTGTGTGTAGGTGCATCGCATCGGACAAGGAATAGAATACATTATGAATTGCTTAGCTAAGCAAAATGTCACACAACGATGTTGCTAATTAAAATCTGAGCCAAGCTTAACCCTGACATATTCTCTAAGATATGCATCCCAAAGATACAGTTTAAAGTGAACACATCTATGCAATTTGTGTGGTTAGTTTTAGTGCAGTTTGTCGTTTGTGGGCAGGACTTAGTTCAAGTCTAATTATAGTTCTATTGCCGCATGCTGATCTCATTCTGCGGACTAGAGTTCCACACATGTTCTCCATAAGCTAAAAACTGCTCCAGCTGAGGATGTTTTGGTCAATTGATAGAATTGAAAATATAAACATGGCAATGCTAAGAAAACATCTACTGCATACATGAGCAATTTTATGAACTTGCCGAGAAGTACATACATTTATAACTATATATACATGCATACATGTATACAGATATGTACTATGTATAAGAACATGTCGGCATGAAGTCAAAATTGTGGCGTTGCCTTTTGCTCCACTACTGCTTCATTTTTATACCCTACAAGCCAACTGTGCTACCGAGTTTATTATGCAATAAATATGTTAACATGGAGATCGGTTACAATTTATACATATTATAATATTATTAATTCATATCAATAAAAAACTTAACTTTATTTCTTAGTATGTAATTTGAAAGATTTGACAGTGTTGCTTTTCTACCTATAGTAAATAAATTATTAATATTAAAAACTATTATAATGCTCCTTATTCTATTATTTTGAACTCTTTAACACTATAAACAGCTTTGCATTTTATTCACTTTCATTTAAACGACTCACAAAATTTAATTACCAATTAAAAAATTACTTATTCTACCGATAAATATTTCAATTGATTTTTCACTCTTACATTTTAAAAGCCCTTTCCTCTATCTCTAGGGTATCTGTAGCTCTGCCATTTAATTGCTTTGATTTCTCACTTGTTTACCCATACCAATTCATAAACAAACACAAACACATCTCGGCGTATCTTTTTGTGCCAATGTGTTTGTATGGTTGGTAAATTAACGTTTTGTTTAGTTCCTTACTTATTTGTTTATTTGCCAGTCTGTTGTCTGTTGTGCTTTTTATGCGCCCCAAACGAAAATGAAATTAACAAAGGCAAAAAAAAAATTAAAAAGAAAAAGCATTAAAAAAAAGTCTCCAACAATTAGAACAACTATGTAGCAGATACATCAGAGTGCCGATCATTGAATACCCTAGACAAATTAGTTAATTAGGGCATACAAAAAAGGCATGGGATTTATACTAAAACTAGTTTATCTGCATAATAATCTGAGTTATTAATCAAAACATTTTTGATAGAATAACTTTAATTCGTTTATAAACTGATTTTAGTTCGATTAGTACCTGCATACACCTTCTATAATTACACATATGAATATATATTTTTTTTATATACTACATCTTTTTCTATAAAACATATGAGTATCGTTTGCTTCACTCAAAAATTTCAAAGATCTGGGATTTTATTTAATGCGTTACATATTTGGTCACATTATGAATCTACGAGTACTTTCCTCAGATTTTTCAAAACCGGCAACGTTCTGAAACACAAACACACTAATAAACAATATATATGTGTGTGTGTTTACAAATAGACACACATTTTTTGTGGGCACATAAGTTGGATCTGTGAATGAACTCTTATCGGGCCATGCCGCGCTCGACATTACGAAATCGCTGAGAAGTCTCCTCCTACTTCAGCTTCTGTCATATTGCAGCCTATAGATGCCAGATTCCAGTTTCAAATCCAAGTCCTATCAATGACCGCATCTTGAAGACGAATTCTTTTTGACTTATGCTTATCAACAGTTGCTTACAGTTGTAGCACAGTTTTCATTCGACTTTTTAAGTTGCGTGTCCAGTGGAACTGGACTGATAAGAAGAATAGACCCAGATTCGGATTGAGTATTCAAACTAAGACCAGCTACTGAAAATGTTCTCAAATACCCTAGGAAATAGTCAAAGAAGAAATTGTTTGATTCATGACTTTGGTCATCTTAAAAGAATTGGATTTTACAAGAAATCTTAATGGAAATTAAGCTTGAGATGTTTTTAGCTGAAATATCTGGAGTTTTCGTTGCAGTTCTATATGGTTATTCTAAATATTAATCGACAATTTTCAAATTATTTCATTCTTCCTTCAAATTAAAATTTACAAAAATTTGCTAGAGATATGATCTCATCAGCATAGGGTAATACACCTCTTTAAGTACCCATAACTCTTTCAATATACATGTGTATGTATTTTTTATGTGAGACTTGATGCTGCGTCTAAAAATAATCATTGCTTTGAGCATTTCATTTAGTACTCGACTTAATGCTGATAAAAACAACGCACCAAGCAACAACGGATTAAAGATTGTACATACACATCATAATTATTTACTTATTTATCACCCTCAAGTCGAACTTATGTATTAAAATAATATAAGTATATATGAGAATCTTTTTTACGGCCTACGATTCATTCAAAGAGACTTTGGAAGGCGCTCAGTTTGTGCGTAAGAATCGTTGGGTAAAGACGTTCCACAACGGATCCTCCAAAAATAATTATTCTAAATTAAAACTGTTGATAAGATTGAAATTGAATACATCATTTCTGAAAAGATTCATTCTAATACAATATTTTAATTTTTTTTTACAGATTAGCCGCAACATGAGAGTTCGACTTTTGATAGGAGAAAAGTAAGGGAAAAACGTAAGTAAGCTGAAAAATGTGTTTTCTTTTTAGGAATCTCAAATGATCTAATTGAAGTTTTTATGGATTTTAGCATCTCCAGTTGAAGGAGGACTCGTATCCACGTGGTCAACGCATAATCCACATCTCTTCCAAAAGGGAAATCAAAACGAAAAGCTGATTATAAATCGGAGCCGGAAGCGCTCTACTGGGACACGACCCCAACTGAAACGACAGACAGAGAAGAGAGCTAGTGAGAGCGAGAGAGAGCGAGTGTGAGCGAGACAGATTAAGCGATGTCGCTTCGTTGCGACGTTATCGCGGTTTTCTTTGTGCTCGCCGTGCTGTGCAGCCAATTGGAGGCACAACGAACGCCACAAACACAGCACGGACGACGCGATCGGCCCCGGAATCCGCCCCGTCAATATGTGAAGACCCATCCATGCGAACGCTCCTCGTGTTATCCGGCAACAGGAAATCTGCTAATTGGACGAGAGAATCGCTTGACGGCCAGCTCAACTTGTGGTCTACGATCGCCCGAGAGATTCTGCATTTTATCGCATTTGCAGGATAAGAAATGTTTCCTCTGCGATTCACGGGATGACACACGCAATGATCCGTACAAGAATCATCGCATTGGACAGATTATCTATAAAACGAAACCGGGCACGAATATACCCACCTGGTGGCAGTCGGAGAATGGCAAGGAGAATGCCACCATACAGCTGGATCTGGAGGCTGAATTCCATTTCACCCATTTGATCATTACGTTCACCACATTCCGTCCGGCGGCGATGTACATTGAGCGTAGCTTTGACTTTGGTGCAACGTGGCATGTGTATCGTTACTTTGCCTACGATTGCGAGGAATCCTTCCCGGGTGTGCCCACTGTGCTGCACAACATTACGGATGTGATGTGCACATCACGTTATTCCTACGTCGAACCATCGCGCAATGGTGAAGTCATCTTCCGTGTGCTGCCGCCCAACATCAATGTTTCCGATCCATATGCGGAGCACGTTCAGAATCAACTGAAGATGACGAATCTGCGTATCCAGCTGACCAAGTTGCATAAGCTGGGCGACAATCTGTTGGACAATCGTCTGGTGAACGAGGAGAAGTATTACTATGGCATCTCCAACATGGTTGTGCGTGGTTCCTGTTCCTGCTACGGCCACGCCTCCCAGTGTCTGCCCCTGGACAATGTGATTACCCAGGACTACGAGATGGTGCACGGTCGTTGCGAGTGCACGCACAATACCAAGGGCCTGAACTGCGAATCTTGCGAGGATTTCTACAATGATCTGCCATGGAAACCGGCATTTGGCAAGCAGACGAATGCCTGCAAGAAGTGCGAGTGCAATGGACACGCCGTCAGTTGTCACTTCGATGAGGCGGTCTTTATCGCCTCGGGACATGTTTCCGGTGGATTCTGTGACAACTGTTTGCACAATACACAGGGCCAGCACTGTGAGGAATGCATGCCCTTCTTCTATCGCGATCCCGTCGAGCAGCTGAGCAGTCCCTATGTCTGCAAGCCTTGCGATTGTGATCCCAATGGCTCGCTGGACGACGGCATCTGCGATTCGGTGAATGATCCGGACAATGGCATTGTGGCTGGCGCTTGTCATTGCAAGCCATTTGTGAAGGGACGTCGTTGTGATCAGTGCAAGGATGGCTACTGGCATCTCAATCCGGACAATCCCGAGGGCTGTGAGGCCTGCACCTGCAACACTCTCGGCACGGTCAACAACTCGGGCTGTAATATGAACACGGGCGAGTGTCGCTGCAAGCGTTTGGTCACCGGCAAGGATTGCAATCAATGTCAGCCGGAAACCTTTGGTCTCTCCGAATCCGAGGATGGTTGCACGCTCTGTAATTGTGATCCTGGCGGCTCCTATGACAACTATTGCGATGTGCTGACGGGTCAGTGTCGTTGCCGTTCCCACATGACGGGACGCACTTGCTCGCAGCCGAAACAGAACTATTTCATACCCTATCTGCATGTGGTGCACGACGCGGAGGTGGCCGAGATGTGCATCTCGTATAGCAACAACGGCAATTGCAGCATTGTCCCGCAACCGACAACGAACCAGCAGGATCCACATTCGCCCGATTTCACGGGCATTGGCTTCGAGCGTGTGACGGAGAACTCCGAGTTGGTCATCAAAGCCGATGATATTCCCCGTTCCATGCCCTACGATGTGCTCATACGCTATCAGTCGACATCGCGAGGTGACTGGGAGGACGCCTACATTACGCTGGTGCGTCCGGATGAGATAGATCCCGAGGGTGAATGCGCTCAGGCAATTCAATCGCCCATCACGGAGGCTCGTGTGCCGTTCTCTTTGCCGGAACGGGATCGTCAAGTGGTTGCCCTACCGGATGTCTGCCTGGAGGCGGGCAAGGTCTACAAATTCCGAATTTTCTTTGAGCGGAAGCGACACAACGAGGACAATCCCACAGCTACCATATTGATAGACTCTTTGACCCTAATCCCACGCATCGAGGTGACTCCGATCTTCCATGGTTCCCCCATCGCAGATCTGCGACTGCGCGAATACATCAACAAGAATTGCAATCAATCATTGTACGATATGCGCTACAAGGGACAAACTCCCGATGTTTGTCGTGATCTGGAGCAGGACGTGAGCAAGTATATCTACGATGGCGCCAGCATGTGCAACTGTAATCCCACGGGCTCCCTGAGCAAGGAGTGCGATGCCAATGGAGGTTATTGCCAGTGCAAACCGAATGTTGTGGGTCGTCAGTGTGATCAGTGTGCGCCGGGCACCTACGGATTTGGTCCGGAAGGATGCAAGGCCTGCGATTGCAACAGCATTGGCAGCAAGGATAACAACTGCGATCTGCTGACGGGCCAATGCGCCTGTCATCCCAACACCTACGGCCGGGAGTGCAATCAATGTCAGCCCGGCTATTGGAACTTCCCGCAGTGTCGGGTCTGTGAGTGCAATGGACACGCCGCTCTCTGTGATCCCTTGACCGGACAGTGTCTCAATTGCCAGGACTCGACCACTGGCTTTGGCTGTGACTCCTGTCTGGATGGGTACTACGGTAATCCCTTGCTGGGCAGCGAGATTGGTTGTCGCGCTTGCCGTTGTCCGGATACGACAGCCAGTGGCATGTCCCATGCCGAGGGTTGTTCCTTGGACACGCGCAACAACAATATGCTGTGCCACTGCCAGGAGGGCTATGCCGGCTCACGCTGTGAGATCTGTGCGGATAACTACTTTGGTACGCCCGAGGATGGCGGCAGTTGCAACAAATGCGATTGCAGCAACAACATCGATGTCTATGACACGGGCAATTGTGATCGCCAGACGGGCGCCTGCGTCAAGTGTTTGTACGACACAACGGGCGATCACTGTGAGCTCTGTCGCGATGGTTTCTTCGGGGACGCACTGCAGCAGAATTGCCGTCAATGCGATTGCGATTTCCTGGGCACCAACAAGACGCTCGCCCATTGTGATCGCTTTACCGGCCAATGTCCCTGTCTGCCCAATGTCGAGGGACTCCATTGTCATCAGTGTGCGCTGAATCACTGGAAGATCGGCTCCGGCGAGGGCTGTGAGGCGTGCAATTGCGATGCCATTGGCGCCGTGCAGGAACAGTGTCACACCTTTACCGGCCAGTGCGAGTGCAAGCCAGGATTCGGTGGACGAGCGTGCAATCAGTGCCAGCAGCACTACTGGGGCAATCCCAACGAGAAGTGTCAGCCCTGTGAGTGCGATCAGTTCGGCGCTGCCGACTTCCAATGTGACCGGGAGACGGGACAATGTATTTGCCACGAGGGCATCGGTGGTTACAAGTGCAATGAGTGTGCCCGCGGCTATTTGGGCCAGTTCCCGCATTGTGCTCCCTGCGGCGAATGCTTCAACAACTGGGACTTGATATTGAACGCACTGGATGAGTCCACCCAGGCGACCATCCAACGGGCCAAGGAAATCAAACAGGTTGGCGCCACCGGTGCCTACACCGCCGAGTTCAGTGAGCTGGACAAGAAGCTGCAGCACATTCGGGATTTGCTCCAGAATACCTCGGTCAGTTTGAACGATATTGATCAAGTGGATGCGGAGGCCAACAAATTGAAGCAACAGCTGCAACAACAACATCAGCGCTTGAGTGAAACCGAGCTGAATCTGGATGAAATTTACAATTCACTCAGCTTGTCGGCTGTGGAACTGGAGGGTCTGCAGAACCATTCGCGTCTGGTGCAACAGTTGTCCAGGGAACTGAAGGAGAACGGCATTCAGCTGCAGGAGTCCAACATCGAGGGTGCACTGAATCTAACCCGACATGCCTACGAGCGAGTAAGCAGTCTGTCCGCTCTGAAGGATGAGGCCAAGGAACTCGCCTCCAACACGGATCGCAATTGCAAACGCGTCGAAACGTTGTCCAACAAGATCAAGGATGAAACCGATGCCATAGCGAACAATGACAAGACCATTGCCGAGTATCGCTCGGAGTTGAGCATGCTAACCTCACAGATACCGGAACTGAACAATCAGGTGTGCGGCAAGCCGGGCGATCCCTGCGATGCACTTTGTGGCGGCGCTGGTTGCGGCATGTGCGGTGGTTCCTTCTCCTGCGAGCACGGCGCACGCTCCCACTCCGCAGAAGCGCTGAAGTTGGCCAAGGATACGGAGGAGGCCATTACCAGCAAGAAGGATGAAGCGGATCAGATAATCAGAGCTTTGACTCAGGCCAAACTGAACGCCTCAGAGGCGTATCAGAAGGCCAAGGCAGGATTCGAGCAGTCCGAGCAATATTTGAACCAAACCGACGACAGCATCAAGTTGGCCACCAAGTTGATCAATGCCGTCAACGATTTCCAGCAGAACAAGACGGCATTGCCCGAGGAGAGCAAGCAGCTGGCCCAGGATACTCTGCTCCTCGATCTCACACTGGATCCCAAGGAGATTGAATCACTGGGCGCGAAGATCAACGATGCTGTCTCCTCTCTGAAGAACGTCGAGTCGATTATCTACAAGACTCGACCCGATTTGGAGCGTGTCAACAGCCTGAAGAGCACGGCCAATGCGACAAAGGCCACGGCTAACAATATTCTGGAGATGGCCAATTCCGTGGTAGAAAATTTGGAATCCGCCAGTAAGTCGCAGATCAAGGCCCAGGATGCCATACAGCAGGCCAATGGCAACATTGAGTTGGCCGACAAGGATCTGAAGGAAATCGATTCGGAGACCAAGGAGGCGGAATCGCCGGCTCAAGTCACCGCCGAGAAGGTTGATCAATTGGCCAACAAGGTGCAGCGTCTGCAGAAGAGTATATTGAAAAACGAACTGGTGGCCAAAGAGATAACCAAAGAGGCGAATCGTGTCAAGCTCGAGGCAGTCCGTGCCCGTGACGAGGCCAACAATCTGCAGTCATCCACAAGTGCCACAAATCAAACGCTCACGGATCGCGCCAGTCGCTCCGAAAATGCCCGAGAGCGTGCCAAGCTGTTGCTGCAGCGTGCCTCCAAGCTGACGGTGGACACCAACGAGAAGTTGAACGAGCTCAATGTGCTGCAGGACACGTATCTGGAGAAGAACCAAAAGCTCGTCCAGCTGCAGAACGAAATACAGCCGCTCAACGATGAGCTCAACATTTATCTGCGCAACATTCAGGAAAATGCCGATCGCTATCGACAGTGCACAATCTAAACGAGAGGTTTGTAAATCGACCACTAAACACCCTGCTCCCATGCATACAAATATAAACACATTAAAGCACACCCACCCACATGCAGGGACGACAAGTTTACAATATGTAAGATTCTATATAAAATAACAAATTAGTGTGATCGACATTTAGACACCCTACATACTAACTGACACCTTTATGTACATACAGTAGCTCACAGCTTATTTGTATGTATATGTATATGCATGCTTGTAACCAGTGGTGCCACATTCGCTATTTCCCGTCAAATCTGGCTTTTTTCAAAGGCCATTTGCTAGAAAAATTTGCAAACAGCGGGCAGCGGGAATTCTGACTTTCTTTTGTTGAAATGCTTTTTTAGATTTTTTAGTAAGTGCTCAAATGTAGACCAAATTAAAAGCCAATAAGGATTCTGGGGGCAACAATACTTACGGATGATAGGAACGGTATTATTATGTGATAATGAAAATCATGAGATTGAGGACAACATAGATGAAATTATTCAAATTTAATGAATAACAGAGCTGCTGCTGCTCAAATTGTTCAGTTTCTTTCTAACCATCTGATTTTATGCGCTCACTTTTTCCCTCTCGGGAGAAAATACAGGAATTAATGAATTGAAAAACCAGCTTTTTTATGGCTTTTTTTTAAATAAATTTCCAGTTTTTTTTGCATCGTTCCTCCCGTCAAAAACAGCTTTTTTTCAAACAAAAGTTGCTTGTAACGGCAGTGCTGTTTCTTCTTTTGGAGAGTGTTAAAAGTCTCCACGGTAAATACTAATGCTTAGATCAAGAAGATTTCTTTACTTATTTTTTTTTAACTTAAGACTCGTCTACCAACTGTTACATAAATTCACACGAAACTATAGTACCCACTTTCTCTCATGTTTAATGTGCTCAGGTTAAGCAAATATTTTCATTATATTAATTAAATAATATATGTGCCATTTATAATTAACCTTTTTGATTTTCTTTTTGCAGCTGCCAGCCTGCCGCTGTGTGGACATCTCAACCCATTTGCCATATTTGATGAACAAATGCGAATAGCAAAGAACGAAGGAAAGAAAGAAAGATGCAAGAATAAGCAAAAGGCACAGTTATTTTCTATTTAACGATGTTAAGTGTAACCGTTACGTTTTGTACTCTAAGCAATATCAATGTTAAATATCTCTGAAATGTTCATTTTATTCAATTTTACGCCATTTCACAATCGAGAGTGAACAAAGTTTTTTTAATTTCTACCTAAAAGAAAAGCAATATTTTGCGTGTAATGCAACAAACTAAATACAAATACAATAAATATAATTAAAATACTACTTTAAAAATGTACACACTCTTTTCATTTCATTAATTCGTTGACTGGGAGCAACAGACAATTTGGGGCGACGTTTGTCTAACTAGGCAAAATGTCCATATCAATTTTGGTTTGTTTAAATATCAAAATAAATACAGTACGTAACATTTGCATATGACGTGCAATGGCAAAGCAAAATAAATAATACTATAGTATATATATATGTATACCTATGTACATACATATAGAAAATGCTGCTGCCAGTTGTCGGTTTGCCATTTCGTTTTGTTACAGTCCTTCGCAACGTCGCATGCAGTTCTTGTTTTGATTTATTCGCTTAATTATATTTCTGCATAAACATTGTGTTTTTAAGTAATGTTTTATTTTGCAAACTATTGAAAATGGTATTAAATATATACAATTATTGTTAACTACTGAAAATGGATAGACGCTATAAGCACTCAACGCGAAGCTCAGCAGGTAAAATTTAAATTATTTACAGACCAAAACATATGTGTGTATGTAGTATATAAATATGAAAAATAAACAAAGCAGAAGCCCACTCCAAAACTGAGACCGTGTAATTTAAATACAAATAATCCAATATTTACTGCTGTCAAACAACAATATTTACAAAGTTACAAATCATATAATGCTGCTTCAATTTAAATCTGAAAACAGTGCTATAAAATTCATATCTTCATAAAACGGCCTCATAACACTGGCAATCGAAATCATAGGGGAATTCCATAATGTAACTTTTTAATTATTTGCTTTTGCATCCTAATATTTATTGAAAACAGTTTTGCAGCTGACATTTTCGAGTTACCTTACACTGTGCATTTATAAATTCATAAGTCACAAATATTATTTATTTTAATGGAGTCCCCTTGTGGTATTTAAATTTTAAAAATGAAATGTATCGAAAGGCAAAATAAAATCATTACTAAATCTGTGTTATCGATAGCAGGGCGCATGCAGCACTGGCTTCATTGGCCATATGACAAATGTATAATGGCGACGTGCGCACAGTTGTACCTCACTAAAGCGACTAAGTTGGTTTATAAATGAAAATAAATTAAATGCATTTTATGGCAGAAAACACGAATAAATAGTAGGCAAGTCGAGATTTATATTAAAATTAGGAAAAGAAATGTCATATTAGGATAATACAAATATATACACATTGAAATATTTAAATTAAATCATGAACCATTGGTGAGATGCTTTAGTGAATCTGTACTGTGTTTATACGAACATTTGTATGTTTGTACATGTGTATGTATTTACGCACAGCACGCACACACACAGATACGTATGTAAATAGACGGATGTTGTTCTTGTTTTCTGTTTCATGCAAGCAACAGAAGCTATTAATAAGAATATTCTGAAATAATATAATGCCACGAGAAGACGAGCGAATCTGCTGTGCAATAATACGTCAAATAATGGGAACGACACAAAGCAAAAGTCTATAAGGAACTAAAAAAAAAAACGAAGAGAAATAAAAAAAGGGACGGTCGAGACGCAAATAATAAATCGAAATTCCGATTTCGAATCAAGTGTTTTTTTTGGCTCTGTCCATTGTGCAGTTGTGTGCTTATTAATTGAATCAAAATTATAAAATCAGTTTCACGCAGCTGTTACATACGCACACACACACACATACAAACACACAGACGTGCCCCAAAAAATCCTGCTAAATATATACATATATAAGAGGCTCCTTCAATGGATGACGAATTGGAAGATAAGATCTTCTATCAGACATACGTATCGCATATGAAAATCCTGTCCAAGTTTGCAGTGGGCTTCTCGTCCATCAACTCGCCATTGGCCTATTTATGGAAACTATGCCGCATCTACGTGCTGCGTCCCGAGGTCTTATGCTGCGGCATCATTCTCTTTGTCTTGTTGATCTATTTGCAAGCGGTTGATGTCTGGAGTCGCACCATTTTGGGTCGCATCCAGGCGACATTGGGACGCCAAAAGGCGGCGTCGCGTGTCATGGAAATGTCGGGCAATGCCGGCGATCATCAATCCTGGGAGGAGGTGCGTCAGCAGAGCGCCGCCTTTGCTGTCCTAGGGCGCAGACCGCAAATGGAGGACAGGTGAGTATCCAATGCCAATTAAATAAGCTAAATTTCTTGTCTATGCGAAACACCTCAGAAAAAAAAAGAATTTCAAAATTTATTGAAAAAAACTAGTGGATTCCCGCAAATAATTTAGTTCACAAACAAGCCTCTTTTTTGTAATTTTTCTTTTTTTTGAGGTGTTCCACATAAAGAAGATATTTACCTCAAATGATGTCTGTTTAACAAATTTCCATTTAACCATTTGGCAGATTTATCATCGAGGAGAACATCAACAACAACACGGCGATTTCGTTCTTTGCCGTCTTCGATGGACATGGCGGCGAATTCGCCGCTGATTTTGCCCGGGATGTGTTGGTCAAGAATATTTACAACAAGATCATCGAAGTCAACAAGTTGCTCAAGGCCGAGGACAAGTCCGACTACAGTGGCTACGACAAGAGTCCGTATTTGGCACGGAAGCACAGCCGCAAGGATACGGCCAACAAGGAGAATGCCGAGCCTGTCGCCCGTAAGGACAGTGTGCGCAAACAGCACAGCACCACAGCCGATTGCAGCGCCATCAAGCCAAAGACGACGGAGGCATCTATAGCCGACATTTATACGGCGCAGCTTAACAGCGCCATGCGTGCCGCAAATGGTGGCAATGCCGCCAAAGAATCCTTTCTGAACAACAACAATAATGCTCAGAGTGCTGGCAATGCGCCGCCTCCAAGCTACGAGGCCAAATGTTATATCGAACATGGACGCATCAACTTTGGCAAGCTGATCACGGACGAGATTCACTCGGCGGATCACAAGCTGGTCGAGCAGGCAAAACTCGCGGTGAGTACACAGAATAAGGCATTTAGTATTAGTCAGGGTACGAAAATAATAGTCTAAAAGGATGCTAAAATATAAACCAGGGATTATAACCGAAACGATTTCGTTTATGTTCGCTTTTAGGTTTACGGTAACCGCGTTTCGTATGTTTCGGTTTTGAAATACCGGCAGGGTTTCGGTTGACAAAAGAATTTTGTTTTGCAAAAATATATTTATTTTAATATAATAATAACAATTGAAAAGGCATTACTTTCTTAAAGTTTCATTCACACATTTAATTCTTCTTAAGTTTCATGTAGTTTAGTTACATTTTAACAAGTTTAATATTTCATTTTTCAAATTAATTTTATTTGCGCTTATTCAGAGCTAAACAAATTAAACATAAGAATATTTAAATCAAAATTGAAAATGAAAAATGTTTTTTTTTTATGCATAAAAAACCGAAATTAGCCCTTATAAATTAAACGGTTACTAAACGGTTATTTCGGTTTACAGAGTATCGGTTTAAAGGTTTCAATCAAATGAAAATGATTTTTTCGTTTACGATTTCAGTTGCAGTTTTAAGTTTCAATCGGTTTTTACCGCTTGAAAGTTACGGTTTAGGTTAAGGTTTTAATCAATGATTTCAACTGATAAAAAGTTATATTCATTGTTTTTTAAAAGAATTTTTGATTCTATAAACATTTATTATTTATTATTTTTTTCCTAAATCATAAATAAGCAAGAAAGCTGTTAAAAATCAATAGATTAATGTGAATAAATTTTTTTTTTAAATTAATTTTTTTTTGTTTGAGTGCTATTATTATTTTTAATTTTAAAAATTAAACTTTATTATAAATTGTATTTAAAAATAAGGGAAACTGCTGTTAAAAATCAATAGATTAATGCAATTTCTTAAATTTAATTTTCAAACTTTTGCTTTACAGACAAACATAGCAGGAACGACAGCATTGATTGCTATTGTACAGGGCAGCAAGCTGATTGTGGCCAATGTGGGTGACTCCCGTGGCGTCATGTACGATGCCCGTGGCATTGCCATACCATTGTCCTTTGACCATAAGCCGCAACAGGTGCGGGAACGCAAACGCATTCACGACGCTGGCGGATTTATTGCCTTTCGGGGAGTGTGGCGTGTGGCGGGCGTCTTGGCCACGTCACGAGCACTGGGCGATTATCCGCTAAAAGATAAGGTATGCCCTGTCCCCGATCTCAACTCATTTCGATGGCGTGACGAGTTATTTGGTCTATCTATAAATAAGCTAATGCTAATGCTAATCAACCTACACGTTTTTACTATCTACATCTATATAGAATCTTGTCATCGCCACACCAGACATTTTGACCTTCGAGCTAAATGATCACAAGTGAGTACAACTGTCCCACATTAATTCCCAAACAATGTTAATGAACTTTTCTCCAATAACGTCATCATCTCAATATTTGACAGGCCCCGTTTTCTGATACTCGCCTCGGATGGGCTGTGGGACACATTCAGCAACGAGGAGGCCTGCACCTTTGTCCAGGAGCATCTCAAAGAGCCGGACTTTGGTGCCAAGTCATTGGCCATGGAATCATATAAGCGTGGCTCGGTGGACAACATCACAGTGCTGATAATTGCCTTTAAGAACGATGTTTATCGCATTGCCAGCGCGACTGGCAAAGTGGGAGGCGATGCTCCCTTGGTTAAGTCCCCATCTGCTGCTGTCGTGGAGCGTTCAAATTCAATCAAGACCAAGTGACAGATGTGGTGGTCCAACAGGTGTCCCCGATTTAAATAGAAATCCTCACAACGCTAAAAAAAGTGCCCAAAAAATTTTGCCAGTTGAACGAAATTTGTCAAATGTTTTGGTTTCGATATAAGGATTGTTTTTAGAAATTGTTGTTTTGTACAAATTGTTTAGCATTATCTCACGTCAACGCATACATTATATTTTCTCCCGCCCACCATTCATTCATCAAATTCATAAATACTATTTATTTAAATTATTTTGTTATGCACTTATATATTTGTAAAAGAAAAATACTTTTTTCTAACTTATGAAACTCGTTTACAAATAAATACTCGAAAAAATATACAAGTATGGAAATTATTTGAACGATTGGCAAAGGTCAACTATTTAAACATTTGCCAAATTGGGTCTAAAATTCTATTCTATTCTATTTATACAATAAAAACTAATATGTTGATTTGTGTAAGCGTCGCTTTATTTACGTTTTGGCATAAACAAATCAATATGCGACCGATTTATACATGCTACGTCATACTAAGGAGAATCAGTTATCCGCTTAGTGAGCTGATACAGACACTTGCCAGACGCGGATGGTGTTGTCAGAGTAGCCGGCGAACAGAGTCTGGCCATCGGTGGACCAGGCCAGGGACAGGCACTGTGGCTGCTCGGCCTTCGATGTGGGCGAGACAACCTCGGGGCGGAGTTCCTCGACGGTCTTCTTGCATGCCAGATCCCAGATCTTGATGGATGGACCGTAGGCAACGCACAGCCAGTAGCGGTTGGGCGAGAAGCACAGGGCATTGATGATGTCGTTGTGCTCCAGAGTGTACAGGTTCTTGCCGTCATTCAGATCCCACAGCAGAGCCTTCGAGTCCTTGCCACCGGAGGTGCAGAGCGAGCCGTCGGGAGAGACGGTCACGGTGTTCAGATAACCATTGTGGCCATGATGATTGTTCTTCAGCTTGCAGTTGGCCAAATTCCAGACCTTGACGGTACGATCCCAGCCGCATGAGACAATGATGGGATTGGAGTGGTTGGGCGAGAAACGCACGCACGACACCCAATCGGTGTGGCCATCCTCCTGGATGGTGAACTTGCACTCGGCCAGAGTGTTCCACAGCTTGATGGTCTTGTCGCGGGAGCCCGAAACGATCTGACGATTGTCAGCCGAGAAGGCAACCGAGAGCACATCCTGAAAACGAAGACCCAAATTATTATTAGTTGTGGAATCTTTTAAATGATAGTAAACATTAAAAACAAAGAGCAGCCGAAAGATCTTGTTGCCTACTTACGGTAAGTGCTACGTTAACGCAGGCGTAGAACAGTTTGGTATAGATGTCAACCAGAAATTCTGCCTCGCATAGGCGCAATATTCAGATACAAATATGTATAATATACATATTAGCGGTATTGGTGTCTCTGTGCTAACTAAACCTAACCTTACTCTGGGGGTTCAATGTTGCACCAATACCATTTGGGGGGGAATGGGAGTTTAACTGGCAAAACTAAGCCCTGTTCGAAAACCAATGTTAACCACTTGGAAACTTATCCCACCTTGGTGTGTCCCTCGAAGCGGCGGGTGGTCTTGCCGGCAGCCAAATCCCACAGGCGCAGGGTCTGATCCCAGGAGCCGGACAGGGCGTAGTTGCCATCGGAGGAGAGCACAACGTCGCTGATGAAGTGCGAGTGGCCGTAGAGACGCTTCTGGGGATAACCGTAGTTGGTGTCCTCATCGCGGGTCAGTTTCCACACGATCAACGTCTTGTCTGCAATAGTAATAGTTAATTATTTAGTAAATCACTTGATGTACAAATTTATTTGCAGGATGCTTGAGATATTTGACGATTTTTGGATCTACACTCTTTCTAACCTCACAGCACGGGCTGGAAAATACTTACCGCGAGATGCCGAAATGATGGTATCGGGATCCTTGGGGTTGGTGGCGATCTGGGTGACCCAGCCATTGTGGCCGATCAGGGTACCACGCAATTGCAATGTCTCAGACATGTTCAAACTAAATTATTAAATCGCAACGGGAGCGCTTTAGAAACACGTCCAAAGGCGCTGCAAGCTGGCAGAAAAAGAGGCGGAAGTGCCAGTGTTGTGTAGCAAAAACAATCGTGCTTGTTATCGACGGAGCTGCCAACTTGTGGAAATAAATTAGTAAATATCGATATTGAAAGAATTATTGGACATATCGGACTATCGATAATTTTTGCGCAATGGTAACTGTTGTTATTGTGTATTTTCGTAAAAGCATTAAACGGTCACACTTAGTTGGAGTATTGGAAAAAATATTGGTTCGATGTTTTTTCAATGTTTATAAATAAAGCATTTAAGAAAACATTGACAGTAAATTATCAAATTGGAAATGTTCAAATTTGGAGCCCAATCAAGGGGCTGCCACCTTGTTTAGCCAAAGTTGGGCCAAGGGTGCCACATAGTTGCAAATTTGTATGTGTTTTTTTGTAATTTTGTTGAATATTTTTAAGAAATTTAAATAATTAAATAATAATATTTCAAGTGCAATTCAAATAACCAAGAAAACTATAAAATTTCTAAAATAATAAAGCTCTCTGTAAAATGGGTTTGGGTCACGTCAGCCTCTTCTTGGTGAACAAATTAAACAATCAGCAAGAAATTAAAAAAAAAAAATTTGAGAATCGAAAAAATAAAACAAAACTCTTGTGAAAGCTTCAAAGTTCTATCTTCAGAATTAATTTAAAAAAATGTTAATGCATCTTTTCTGAAAAGAGTTAAAATTGTTAAAATATGATACCGTTGCCAAGATTGCCATCTTTTTTTTTGCCAATTCTATCAGCTGATTAATGCATTTACTTATTAGAAGTGTGCGTTTTTCCAATGTTTCGATGCTTGCAGAACACATAAAATTTTTTGGACACGGCTTTTAAATCTGTAAATCTCATCTGCAAAAGGGAACATATTTCGCATAAGATTTTTAAATTCTTTCTTTTCAATATTTTAGAGGCCGTAAATATCACGATTTTTTATTTTTGTTGTCGATAAAAACATTCGATAGTGACCCACCAATCACCGATGGTTACGATGTTTTGCAAACTTCAATGCCTTCCACCTAGTGCAGGGACCGATTTTAATAAAATCGATTTTAAATCGATTTAAATCGATTTTTCTTTGGCGGAGCAAAAATCGATTTTGTTTTTCTAAAAATCGATTTTTTTTTAATAGACCAATTTTGATATCCTAACTATATTCAGATGAACATTTACTCGCAATATGAATTACGCGAGCTATTGGATCTCTTTTATTTTTTAGTTTTAATTTTTATATTATCCTAACTAGATTTAGTTGAACATATACTCGCAATACGATTAAAACAAGGTTAATTTAAATCATTGAAATTTGAATTTATTTTAATTTAGTTATTATTTTCCTTTTTTTTGTTATTATTGATGAATAGTTAAATAACATTAAAAACTTGTGATAAATAATATAAATACTAAAAAAAACAAAGCAAATGAAGTCATAAAAAAATTAAGCTAACATTTTTTTTTTTCATTATAAAAAATCGATTTTAAATCGATTTTTCCTTCAAACATCGAATTGAATCGATTCTAAAGAAAATCGTTAAGTCCCAGCTCTACTTCCACCTCTATTGGAATTCATTAGATCTAGTAAAAAAAATTGGAAAACAATTTAAATCCCTCCACAACAAACACACACTTGTAATGAGCCTAGAACAGCAACCAAATCCCCGGAATCCCCATGGTCTTGGTGAGGTACGCATGAGCACAGTTGTGGGCAGCTATTCAACTCAGTTTTGCCGGTTGCAGGTGATCCAAACGACACATCGTTGCGCAATGTGGAGCGAGAGGTGTTGATACCCAAGATAATGAGAGATCGCGCCCGCGCCGAGTTCTGCTCCAAGGAAGTGGCCGACTTTGAGGAATGCTGCAAGGCGAGCAGCGTGCTGATGGTCGCCACCTGTCGCAAACAGAACTCTGCTCTCCGGGATTGTCTGACGCATTGGTATCAAAACGAGGCCTTCAAAGAGGAATGCCGGGTCATCTATCTGCAGGAGCGATCGGACTATCGCAGCACGGGCATACCCAAAAAGCATCGAGTGGAGAAAATTTAGTTTAGTCATTTAATTGTTTTTGTTTACTTTGCACAAAAGATGTGTAGTTAAATCGACGTATCACAGTCTCTTCCATGTTGAGGGATTCAAGGGTCTCCGGTGTGAAAGGCGTTAAATCAAAGTCGTCGGATTGATTGACCCGCAGGATGAGCACATCCTTGTCCGAGGTTTCAGCAACGCGTTGGACACCCTTCAAATTCTTGGCCACATAATGCGAGTCCGGATTTTTTAGAGGCGTCTGAACGATGACCAGGAAACTGGCATGATATTGACTTGGACTTTGTTTGTAGATCACTGCGGGGAGACAGGGAAATGAATTGTTGTCAATTTAATACAGCGATTGACTTACAAAAATCACCGCCAAATTTTATGCCGCTCTTGATGATCCAGCCTTTTGACTTTAGATATAAATATGCAGCCAGTTTGTAAACAAACTTTTCATCGTATTCCTGTGCCGATTTCAAGTACGTTTCCCAGTTTAGTTTGTTGCCAGACAAGTCTCTTATTTCCAGCGTCTCTAGAAAGTAGGATAGCATGCACGCCTCTTCCAAACCAAGCAGCAGAGTTTCAGAAGCCATTCCAGTCGCGGGCCCCCCTCGCGACTTGCTTCCCTGGCCATAGCATCCATTTTCGTAAAGCACACGAATTTGTGACTCTTCGCTCTCCTTTACCTCCACACAGAGTCCATTGAACACTCCTTGGTAGGGTTTTCCATTCTGGCAAGGTGGAAATGGTGCTAATTTTAGAGATCTTTGCGCATTTCTCCGCTTGCGCTTAAAATGCGGTGTGAATTCCTCCATAATAACGAGCACTCTGTTTATAGTCGAATGACACTTTGTTGTTGTGTAATTTAAATACACTAACATATACAATGTTTGTTTTTATATTTTAAGCCATTTTATTATATTTATACATATGTGGATATTTTATATATATTAATACAATTTTAAAATGTTTGCAAAACTTATTTTTTTGTTTGTGATTTTATTCGCCGTAAAAATATTGAGTGTCATCGCCAGATTTTTGCCATTCACTGGGAAGTGCCAACACCTGACTTATTGTCGCCAAGTGGCAACGCTTTGGCGCGGCGAACGCGGCGAAAAAGTCACAAGACCAGTCAGCTGAATTTCGGTGCTGTCGCATTAGTGTGAAAAGACACTCGTAATTTGTATTATATATTTTCTTTCCCCTAGATATTTTGCTTGATAATTGTGTGCAAACGCGCGCAACACATTAACTGCGTATCCACACTCTACACAACAATAAACATCCAGCAAAATGACTACCGCACTGTATCTGCCCGAGGAAAACATTGGTAAGCACGAATCTGACCTCTGTGAAAAATCGAAGTGATGTCTGTGTTGGTGGAGCACCCCCCAGCCCCATAATTCTTTTGTGCGCTGTGTAATTGCAATTTTTTGCATATTTGTAGATATGATTGCTGCCACATCGGTGTTGCAGCAACAAGCAGCCGATATTCGCACCCGGACCATCAACTGGGCGTCCTACATGCAATCGCAGATGATAAGCCAGGAGGACTATCAATCGATTAGCCAATTGGATAAATCACGCGCCGCTTATCTGGCCCAGAACTCCACGCAGGTGGTGAAGACATTGCTGAATCTGGTCTCGCATCTGTCCAAGGACTCGACCATTCAGTATATACTCGTTCTGGTCGACGATTTGCTGCAAGAGGATCGCTCTCGTGTTGATCTGTTCCACGAAACCTCCGGCAAGATGAAGCAATGCGTCTGGGGTCCATTCCTCAACTTGCTGAATCGTCAGGACGGCTTCATTGTCAACATGTCGTCACGCATTTTGGCCAAGTTCGCCTGCTGGGGTCACGAGACGATGCCCAAGGCGGACCTCAACTTCTACTTGCAGTTCCTGAAGGATCAGTTGGCCACCAATGTAAGTACGGTAAATGCTTTTGATCCACACCGCCAAATACCAACAGCCAGCCACTTCCCCACTCCAAAAGTTGCATGTATCTATGTTGTAAATATACTCTCAGGTCAGGTACATATTGAAGATCTATACCAATGTATATATATATAGCACGCAGCATGACATTTCCCACATTGAGCCAGTCATCTTGATAAAGCAAAGATATATGAGAATAATCAATACGATATTTGTATATACATATGGGTATTTCCAGGTTAGAGAACGCGACATTTGAACGTCTTTAAATTTGAAAAAAATGGCAAAAGTTGACATTTTCAAAAATGTTTTCTCATATAAGAAAAAAAACAAGCTTTGAAGACTTGTCGTTTTCAAATTATTTATAGAAAACTATGCATCGCGAACGAGACGAAAAATGGAAGTCATGTGGCGAGTAATTTGGAAGAAAATACTCTTAAGCCATAATAAAAAAGGGTAGTTTTCCAGTTTAGAAATAATTTGACATGTTACTATCTTACTAAGTGTAATCGATAGAATACAAACGGTCCATTTTGAAAGTAAATTTTCAAGAAAATGGGCAAAAATATAGAAAAAGTGAAGCTATACCAATTTAGAATCTATATGTTCACCCTATTTAGTTTCTTCTTTCCTGGAAATGCCCTATTTCATTTTACAATATGTATCTTGAAACATCAACATATCTTTTGCAAACTTGTTCACTGAAAGCAAATGAATTTAAAGCATGATGTGCCTGCATTTTACCATAACTTGTGTATAGAATCGTACATTATAAAGTGCATAAGTTATTGTGACAGACTAGAAGAATGTCTTTTTGTTTCTACTCTTATTATAAATATGAGTAGAGTTAGAACTCTTAAATAAAATTTGAGCCAAAAGTTTTTTAAGCTTTTGAATCTCGTTGAAGTAACATTTCATATAACCTTTTAAAATATTTAAATCGTTTAAAATATTACTGATATTAAAAACTAATACTTTTGGTCTACTAATCAATCAATATCAATATATTTTGTCAAAGATACTGATTAAACCGAATTTAAATTAAATTTAATAATAATATTTGTCGCTAATTTTTTTTGTTGTCGATTTTTAACGTGTTATTTTTTTCAAATTTGATGTTGATCAAATTTTTTAAAATTCTAACCAGCACGCTTTGATAGCTTTGCTTGCTTTCTATTTTGTACTCACACTTTTAATAACTGATTGAGATTATACTTATATATGCACTCCATAGTCAACCATGAAAACTCTATAAATGAGCCGTATTTAATAAAGATACCTCTGGTTAGAGGACAGGCAAAAGTTAATTATGATTGATTGAGAATGATTGAAAGATATGAAGTTTGCCTGTCTGCAGACCTGGTTGAAGTCACGAAAATTGTCATTAAATCATAAATGAATTCAATTCGATTAATGATGTTCGTATAACCGTTGCGAAAATTCAAAATTTTGAAAGATATGTATATCGCCGCACCGCACCGCACCACAAAAATCACCAACAATATATAAATAAATAAATTTCAATAATCATTTTATCCGATTTGTGTTATTCGTGAAAGTTTAACCAAAATGATGAATTACATTTTAATGTACTTTTTAATTTAATTCAAATTTACAATCCAAATCCAACGAATCAATGAAAAAAAAAAAACAAAACACCAATTACCGTTTATATCGAACCAAACAACCAACCAACCAAACACGATCACGATCACGATCTCTGCGGATGCTGCCCCTTCTCTGCGCACTTGATCCTCTCAATTAGAGCACTTCCTATTTGCAAGAGATGGTCGAGATGGCCAAGCGGACGCAAACGATTATTGTGCACACGCACAATTTGCAACATGGTAAAGATCATCACGGCAAAGATCATCACCAGTACAGTCCAAGTGTGGCGCAGCAGTTGCAGCAACACCACGATATGGCCAATGAATTTTACCGTGATGTTGGCCCATCCTCCCCCTTCAACCAGACGGATGGCAAATATGTTATACCGGTATTCCAAATTCAGCCCCAAAAGCTGACACTCTCACTCACCTCAAACTCAACTCCTACACACGCAAACAAAAGAAAACGATTACTTTAAGTACAAAAAAATACACACTCCAACACAGACACACAAACACCTACAATCAGACACACTCACACACACAAACTAGTGCGAGTTTTATACGTTTATGCAATGAAATATCACGATGATTTAATTAGATCGTGATGTGTGTACATACCCTATACCCTATTCCACACCAAAGTTGTGCCATGTGTTTTAATGATACTTCTAATACTTATTAATTAATTAAATAATTCAATTAATTCAATAATATAAAGCCCCTTTTCCCATACTATAGATCAGCGGTGGACACGAAATCTGAATTCGTTAGCCGCCGCTGGCTCCCGGAGCCATTGCGTGCCCACCGCAGCTATAGATAAAGATTTGACGTCAAAAAACCTTACTTTAAATAATTCGGCTTTAAAATATTAGTTTTTGGGCGAGAAATTGAACAACGATCTTATATTTAGTTGTCCGATTTGGATTAAATTTTAATGGCTAAAATATTTACTTAAAAAAGTTTAAAAATTTGATTGGCCTCGTTCCGTTTGAATAAATTTGATATATAGTAGTAATAACTTCTGACTATTACCGATATTTGTAATTACTATAACTTAAAAAAGTTGTTTATATTTTAATTACAATTCCACAGATATTTCTTATATCATCTTAATAATATCAATATCGGAGAGTACAGATTGTGATTAAAGAGATTATGATAACACGCTCAAAATGTTTTTAAATGTATGTGTGTGTGTGTGAGAGTGTTAATCAATAACTAACTGTTTACTAACCCCACTAAATATCCTGAAATTGAATTGAAAGCAAAGAAGAATTTAAGATATACATATAGTATGTATGACATGATGTGGTTAAGGTAACGGTAACTGAATAACGGTGACGGTGTGATCGTAAACACGATAATGAAAAAATGTCCTTACTACGGAGTAATTCGATGCAGGAACTGTAACTGCAATTGGTATCTATCTCTTTCTTCTTTTTTTTAAATTCCTTAGAGCACAACTTCTCCTCTGTATCTTTTTATTATTCTTTTTTTAATGTAGTGCAGCTGTAGTGACTGTAACTGTTGTGTTGCTGTTGTTTTGTAGCGCATAGATTCTACAACATAAGAAAACAAAAAAAAAAACATGAAAAAAAAGACAAAATGCAAAATGAAAAGAAAATAAAACTCATTACTAACTCGCTACTAAAAGATAAAGCTTTTCATCAGCGGCAATAATTTAGATAGTGCTAATAATGTTGATTGTTCCACAGAATAACGAATATATCCAATCGGTGGCACGTTGCCTGCAGATGATGTTGCGCGTCGATGATTATCGATTCGCGTTTGTGAGCGTTGATGGCATCAGCACCTTGATTCGCATCCTGTCGACCCGCGTCAACTTCCAGGTGAGTTTGAAATTGAAATGTGTAAATTGTTTGGTACAATTTAAATTCGATTTCTTATTCATAGGTGCAATATCAGTTGATCTTCTGCCTGTGGGTGCTCACCTTTAATCCATTGCTGGCCGCCAAGATGAACAAGTTCAGTGTTATTCCCATTTTGGCTGATATTTTGAGCGATTGTGCCAAGGAGAAGGTCACACGCATCATTTTGGCCGTTTTCCGTAATCTGATCGAGAAACCCGAGGATACGTCGGTGGCCAAGGATCATTGCATTGCCATGGTCCAGTGCAAGGTGTTGAAGCAATTGTCCATTTTGGAACAGCGTCGATTTGACGATGAGGACATCACCGCCGATGTGGAATATCTGAGTGAGAAGCTGCAGAACTCCGTTCAGGATCTCAGCTCCTTTGACGAATATGCCACTGAGGTGCGCAGCGGCCGTCTCGAATGGTCGCCCGTCCACAAATCGGCCAAATTCTGGCGTGAGAACGCTCAGCGCTTGAACGAAAAGAACTACGAGCTGCTGCGCATTCTGGTCCATCTGCTGGAGACATCCACGGATGCCATTATTCTGTCTGTCGCCTGTTTCGATATCGGAGAGTATGTGCGTCATTATCCCCGCGGCAAACAGTAAGCTTTCAACACTATCCATTACTATTCCTATATTTAATTCGTGTACTCTGTTTTCAGTGTTCTCGAACAACTGGGCGGCAAACAGATTGTCATGCAACATTTGGGCCATGAGGATCCCAATGTGCGCTATGAGGCTCTCCTGGCCGTTCAAAAGCTGATGGTACACAATTGGTTAGTATAGTTATTATAGGTCTCATCTCTCATTCGCCCCACTACACTCAGGTGCCGCTCGATACGCATACTCGCCTATATACCAATCGCAATTCCCAATCTGAAGCCCAATAATTTCCATTCATCAATCAAAATTTTGAATATGTAAACAAATTTTTCTGTGTGCTCTTTTTCTTTGTCTCTCCAAAGGGAATACCTCGGCAAGCAGCTGGAGAAGGAGAACGAGAACCAAAAACAGGGCGCTGCACCGATTACTGGCAAGGCCTAAAGCCACAAATACCGCACAGCTACCATGTACAATCGTTAGCCAAGGTCGCCAGACGCCTAAAAACTTAACTAACAATAAACAGTTGGGTGGACGTGTGTTCGTTAGTTCGTCTCTGCCTCCGTCTCCCATGCCCATTATTAACATAATCGTTTTATTCTTCTTGTTACCATTTAAGCGCATACGTTTTTTCCTAATGTTTAAACTAAGTTCCGTAGAGAGAAAGGTCGTCGAAAACTATCAGATTGTTTGCTCCTGGTTGGCATTCCGAAACAGTAGAAAGTTAAACCTAAAAAAATATTTAAAGAACCACACAGAGAGAGAAAGTTAAAGAAAGAGAGCGATCGAAAGTTGATTAGCAAAATGAGAAAAAGTTCTATATTATTGTCGTATGTTTTTGTTGTTATTATTGTTTATATATATGTGCTATGCGCAGCTGTACAGAGTTTGTCTCACGATTTTTAAAAGTCAATAGAAAATTTGTATTATATTCGCATCGGCGCACATGTAAAACCTATCAAGTATTTCCTCTTCTTTAAAACAAATTATAAAAAAAAAAAATAAATGCAATATTATTAAATGTTATTAAGCGTGTGAAATCATTCAAGAAGAATCACATCAAATAATGCAATAAATTGTTATTAAAGTGTATAATACATTTTTGAAAGTAAAAAACAAATATACATATTATAAATAAATGTAAATGAAATAATAAATATTAGTATTATTTATTGTTTTTGAAACTGAAATGAATATGCTGTGTGATTGTGGGAATGCCCCTTATAAATAAATTAAATTCGCCCTTGAAGAAATAGAACATCTGAGATTGTTTTGTTGTTTGTTTTTTTATTATTATTTAATTTTTGTTGTTCATCTCGTGGTCGTTACAATACACGTCGGTTTTAAATTAAATAGTTCCACTTTTAAAATTAAATAATTTAATTGTCCTATTTAAACTTTAAAATTAACATAATTGTAGTTTTACATAAGTTCTGTATTTTCTTCTTGATTTATGTGTAGTTTGTTGTTGTTATTGTGACCGGAACTCATGACAGCTCCCATGATATCGACCATAATAATACAGAATATCCTGTTGCTAAGGTGGTGGCTAGGTACACTGTGGGGCAGACAGATAGCTTCCGTTTACTTGGTGGCCGATTTCAGGTAGGCAATCAGATCGCCACGCTCATTGGGCTTCTTCAGACCGGCGAAGATCATCTTGGTGCCGGGGATGTACTTCTTGGGGTTCTCCAGGTACTCGAACAGTGTATCCTCAGTCCAGGTGATACCCTTAGCCTTGTTGGCATCTGTGTAAGCGAAGCCGGGTGCCTGGCCGGTCTTGCGACCGATCAGACCATGCAGATTGGGTCCAACCTTGTGCTTGCCACCGGCCTCAACGGTGTGGCACTGTGCGCAACGCTGCACGAACAGCTTCTTGCCCTTCTCAACATCACCAGCTGGTACGCCCATTGTAGCTTAAATGTGTGTGTGATGTGTTAACACCGACTCGACTGTGGAAGAGATAAGGCAAGAATGGAAAATCAAACAATTGTAGCTAAACGTTACATAAAACAAATGGATAATATTTTTTTAATTTGCTAACGTGTGCAATTTATTAACAAACTTATCTATTTCCTGGTGCTGATAACAGCACAGGCCAGCCATTAGTAATGCACCTGTTATCTAACATTGAGCTTCCCATTATACGAAGTCCGCCCGCTCAGAGTTCATTCATTCATTGCTCTTCAGACGAACAACGTCATCAGACACGAGCACACACACACTCACACGCACACACCTACACGATTTGGTCACATGTTATTGGCGCTCTCGCTGCCGCACAGCAACAGGCACAAAATAATTCCATACAGAGTCCCCCTCTCGGTCTCTCTCTGTCGCACTCTCAGGGTCTTTGTCGCGGTCAGCATAAAAACGGCTGAGCGGCTTACGTTGTGACTAACTGTATTGCGTGCAGTTATTCGAACTTGAATCACAAATTGCATGTGACGTTGTAATGAGTAAATCACATCTCCTCTCTCGGAGAGTCGTTAGAGAGGGAGATTACATAAAAAGTGACAATGTCGTCTAGCTTGCGGCCTTGATGCGACCACTTTTCTTTGTACAGAAAATGCATTGGAAGTGGGCCAAATCAGTGTGTACACACACACACACACCTGCAAGCATCCACAGAAGAATGCGTGAGAGTGGGTGAGAGGAAATGGGGCCAATGTTCTCGCGAAAGCTAACCCGCTTACATAACCGACCTGATTTTTTGTCTGCACACAGCAGAAAACCAGAAAATGCTCATGGAAATTGCAACTTGAATAACAACCACGTGGCGCGCCAGTTAAAATTCCGCGAAATTCAAGTGATCTTTTTTTTCATAGCAGAAGCGCGTGAGCGAGAGAGAGAGGAAATTATCGTACTTTTGACGTGGGTTGCTCATGTAATCAACTCGCGCTCTTTTCAATGTCAATGTACATTCATATACTCACATACATACATGCATGTGTATGTACAAATCCTATGAAGATCATTAGATATTTTGTGTAATAATTAGCTATCAACTTTGGCACCTCTGCACACACATATTATCATATACATATGTAGATCCATACATGCATAGATACACACGCACACATACATAAACAGCCACCGTCAGACGTTTATGTAACGCAAACAACCCCCAAAAAAAAATTTATTTTGCACACGATAATTTGCTTTTTCACTCACAACAATGAGAATGATCTCATATAAGTAACATTCAAGGTATTTATTTATAATACTATTTGAACACTTTTTTAATACACCACTTAATCAATATTTCAGGGATTTTGCACATATTTACGTCATTGCTAAACTCCCGCTACTTACATTGAACACAAATCGTCGTTTACTGCGAACAGTCAGAAAGCGAATGAGACAAAAAATCGCAATTGGTTTGTATGGAGTCCATTTGAATGAAACCGATGAAGCACCCTGTCATTTGACAGGGACGATTATCGATAATTCTAAGCAGATTTTTATTAATTTAAACAAAAAAAATTCACTGGCCAAACTAAGGCTTAGCCATTTCATAATCTTAAATTTATCAAATATTTTGTCTAAATGTTCTTTTTAAACAAGCGCTGCATTGTTATTCACTTCTTGTCACATTGAATATGACGGCTAACACAAAAAGAAAATATATGTGACGCATTAAGTAGGGGCATTTTCATTGTCACAAGAAAATAAATGACTTATTTACATAGTTTTGTTTATTTTAAATTTTCATAAATTTTTAATACATTGCACTAAGATTAACTTATATATTTTTAAGTTTGAAGAACCGCTCAATTGTATACATATTTTGTGTTAATCGATAAGTGTATCGATAACAAATGACAAAGCTGGATGGTATACACTTAACAATTTTACTCTGCTCAAAGTTTATTGCTGTGAAACTCCATTGCAACACTGTGAATTGCGCGCAATTCTATTAATTTTAAAAGACTTAAAGTTTTGTGAGTGATGTTATTTAATGATAGTAAAAATTGTAGATTAGGTATTTACATGTCTCCCAAATGTAATTTAATTATAAAAGAAGTGTGTTAGAGCCAAGATTTTTCTTTCTGTATGTTTCAACTATTCATTTATTTTCCGCGCTTGAGAAAAGCGATCAAATCAGCGCGATCCTCTGCCTTCTTGAGTCCAGGGAACACCATTTTGGTGCCGGGAATGTATTTCTTAGGATCCTTGAGGTATTCATCTAGATTAGCTTCGGTCCAGTTTACAGCTCGCTTTATATTAGCATCAGTATATTTATAGCCAGCAGCAGAACCGCATTTGCGGCCAACAATTCCACCTAGGTTGGGACCCTGCTTGTGATTGCCACCAGCTTCATAGGTGTGGCATTGAGCGCATTTCTGCACAAAAATCTTCTTGCCATTATCCGCATCGCCACCCATTTTGGAATATGTTTTGCCTTAAAAAAAAAAAAAACAGAAAATATACATATGGTTGATTTTACAGTTTTTCAATAGTTGGCTCAAAACAAAGGCTCGTTTAGGCCTTCATCGCACGGCTCAAGGACATTGGTGACATGAGAAGGCGACAGTGGGTGGTAGTGTGTACCTCTTATGTCACGACACTGTCAGCATGAGCCACGCAGTCTGCCAAGTTAATTGCCTAGTTGGGTGGAGTGGGTGTGAATATGGGTTGTTACGTGCGTGCCTAACAAATATGTGAATGTAAAAAACGTGGCTAACTGCAGTTTATGTTGTTGCCTTTGCTTACTCACATGCAAAAAATAGAAGCAGCTGTCATAACTAGAATCTTAAACAAAAATACAATAGACATAATAAATTTTTTTTTGCGTATTCGCTTTGTTCTATTCATAGTCATCATTTCTCACAGACAATTTAATTGCCGCCCAATAAATGACTGCGTGCGTGCGTGTGTGTGTGTGTGCGAGCGTCCACTTGATTTAAATTAAATATGTATCGACGATGACAACCATGATGATAAATGCACTCTCTCTGTGCTTTGTTGTTGTTGCTCTTTTTTGGCTCTCTTTACTATCTTCACAATCCACGACTGCATGAGACAGGGATGGCAATAGCACAGGAATTGGGTCAACCAAGTGAAAATGGAATAAATAAAAACGCAAAACATGCCGCACGACGTCTAACGGAAAAAGTAAACTTGCGGACATAAAGTAAAAAGTACAGAAAAGTACATATATACCTACATATGTACATGTATGTATGTATGTATATAATTCAATTAGCAGCCCTGCAGCCCCTTGAGCATGTGCTTTGAACATTGCCTTTCAATTAAAACGCACTTTACGCATGTTTTTTTTTTTTTTGCTCTAGAAGAAAACAGATGCCACCAAACCAGAGGGCAAGAAACCTACACACATACATATAAAATACATAAGTGTATTTTACACAATTGACTTCCATCTTTCGCATCAGGTGTTTTACCCATACCCCACTTTTGTCGCTGTGTCCTGCTCTGTTCCACTCTGCGGTTGCTGCTCCTGCTTTTGCTGTTGTTTTTAGAGCTGCTGACCTAACCCAATTTGGTGCTAACCATAAATCTTCCAAAGACTACTAGAGTGCTGTGGCATGCGGTTGGCTCCTGACCGATGACCACTATAAATAAATGGCGCTTGGAATTGAATTACGCTTCAGCTAACATTTGTGGAACGTATAATAGACAGAGAGGGAGACAGAGTTGATCACAGGGGGAAGGAGTTAAATTATTGTTTGTGAGATGCATTGCTGCGACAGTCTATAAAAGAAATATATGTACACTATGTCAGATAATTGTTTTGACCCAAAATAAAAATGTATAAATTGGTTTTTAATTTTATGTAGTTTAAATTTTACTCTCAATGAATGAAATAATGAAATAACATAAAAAATAAGGTTTTTAATTTTTTTGGCTAAAGTTATGCAACAGTTACTTGACCAACTGTATGTATAGTCAACGTGAATTCTGGTCGATTTGTCGTTATTTCTATTTAATCCACCTAACAGCAGCAAGGAAAGGAAAAAAAAAACAATATACAACTTGAAAAATGAAAACAACATTTGCAATGCTCACGTGGCTATCACGGAGGTTTTGTTGCTGTTGCGCAATTTTATTTTGGCTTTGATGTCGCCCAGCCACCACACCAACCACCCAACCACCCACCCACAGAATCTCCCGCTGTTATGGACTGACTGACTGACTGTGTGTGTGTGTGGCTGCATAGAAAACCCTACGTTTTTATTGTGGATGTTTCTGAATGTTTATTCTGTGCTCTGTTCCTGTGTGCTGCTGCTTTGGTGCTGCCATTTTTCTAGAACGAGGTCGCTGACTGCCCTTCAACGTTGCCTGAGACATCGACGACGACGACGACGTCGACGTCAAGTTACATAAGCAGCAGCAGCGTTGTCAGTTGGCTTTGGCTTTTTACGCTACTTTTGCCGAAATTTCCCCAATTCACGTGCACAGTTGGAAGAGAGAAAGAGAGAAACATAGAGAGATGAAGATAGTGAGAGCGTGCTTGACATTTGGCATGCAGCTGCAGCAGCAGCGTGGGAAACGTGAATGAAAAATTGCTAAAACTGTTTATCAAACGATATGCATCAATTTTTTTCTCGAGCAACTTCAGCCTCAACTAAGTGCACGCACACACACACAAACACACACACACTTACATATTTACATTGCCCCACTGCATGCGAGTGCAGCGCGTGGGAGGAAGCCAACAGCAACAATACAAGACTTACCTGCTTCTTGTGGCTCTCTGAGTGTAAACGCCTGTGCTTGTTGCTCTGCCTCCCACTATTATTCCGATGAGCGCCAAGTTGCTCTCCCGTTTGCTCTCACACTCTCTATATCTCTCTCGTGCCTTGCTTTTACGTAGAGGCTGCTGTTTGTAGCGTCGTTGCGTGCGTTTTCATTCAGTCAGCTGAGCTCGCGGCGCAAGGTTCTCGTTCGCTGTTAATTTCTTTGGCCACTGCTGCTAATTCATAAACAGTTCGTTGTTGATACGTTGTAAATACGCGTTGTGTGAATTGGGAAAAACAATAAATATCTTTGGTCAACGATTTGGTTTTACTGAACGGAAAATTTGTATAGCAGCAGTAAAGCTGAAACCCAGCTGCTATTCTATTCGAACTGATTTCTAATCACACATTGACTAAAAATTAGGTGACATCTGTCAACGGCCTACTTACAAGTCTGTAACAAACGTAGCGTCTAATAAGTCGCTGCCAACTCGATCTTTACGGTAAGTCATTGTACAGTGCTCTAAAACGTGGCTAATTTATTAGCACTCGTTGTAGACTCCTTGAAACGAGTGTTGTGTAATGCGTTCTAAGCCTAATGCTGGAAGTCGTCACTTCATTTATGTACATGTCCTTGAGTGGCGCGTGTCCTTGAAATCGTACAACCAAATACTTGTCTTCTTTTCGTATTGTGCTTGCGAGTGCTACGCAATTTACGTAATAAAGCCAACTTTATATTTTGCGTTTCACTCGACCGTAAATCTGAACTCGTTTTTCATTTGTTTTTATGACCCTATTTGAAATTCGCCCGCTTTTCCTGCCATAATTGTAATATGAGCAGCCTTTTCAATTTCCAGCTAAACATTAGCTTTAGTATTATGCGTAAATTTAAGATGTTGTGGTCTAAAGAGCTTTTATTTATTCAGAGCAGTCTGATTTATAGTCATTTATTTAGAAAATGACCTTTTTTTTTAGGGATTGTGAAACCAAAGTTTATTTATGTTTGTAACCATTTTTTTTTAGTATTCCAAAAGACTGTATAACAGTTTAAAATTTAAAATGTTATATTTTTTTATTAATTTGTTAGTTTCAAATCGAAAGCCATATTTTTTAAATAATATCTTTAGTTAAAGAAATGATTTCTTGATTGATCTTTAACTGAAGATAAGTTTTCATCCCAGAACCTTTTGAATTATGTACAATCACAGCTTTCATAAGAGTTCCTTAAATAATCTTAATTTAATCTCATATAAACTCTGGCTCACTGGGACCTCACAAGAGTCCTTTCACTTTGCTTTCCCGGCTAAAAGGCATTATTTTCATTGTGCTCGTTAAGTTGTGCTCCATTGTTTGTTATGAATGTGTGTTAGTATGTATGTGAGTATGTAGGCCAATAAGCATTATGGCCTCTTTGTGGCACGCCCATCGCTCCAGAGCAGCCATCAATTTTGCACAAATGCCGCAAAACAGTTGCCTGAGCTGTGGTCACCATTTAGTTATTAACTTGTTTTATATGCCAGCACTAAAAGTGCATAATTATTATTAATTAAGAGTGCGAGCGGCACTTACAATCACACAAACACTCATTTATACTCATGTATTCGTTTTGACATTCACTCGCATCGTATCACTCACATTGAATTTAATTTATTGGCAGTTAACATTTAATTGAACGTCATTTGCACATTCAAGTCAAAAACAGTATATAAGAAAGTAAATAAAAAATCATAAATAAATATGTAAACATATATAGATAGATATATGTATTTATATATGCTTAGCCAGCTGTGCTCGTATTTGGGTCAACTTCAATTCTGACCACATTGCCCAATCGTTCATATGTTCAGCACTTTTTTTTATCATATCGTTAAATGCACTTGGCTTCAAACTATTTCCGAAATATGTGCACATCGAGCACCCCATATACATTCATTCCAACACTCAGACGAATACTCTTGCTTATCATTGTGTTATCGCCTTTGGTTACATTTACAGCCAAATGGGGACCTCAGGAAATCAATATTTGTGTCCCAAATACATAGGTCCAATAAAACAGCCCAACAAAATACGGAGAGAGAAACCCAAAAGAGCAATATTAAGCTGATTATATCGCTACGCTTGATGTGTGGCAGGGGGCGGTGCATGGGGGCGTGAAACCACTGGCCCGATAAGACGCAGTTTCTTCATTCCCCAAAACATTATTTAACTTATTATTATTATTGTTTTGAGGATGCAATAGGGAATAAACAGCTCTGATAAAGAGAAACAAAAAACAAACTTTAAAACAGATTTAAGGAATTTATCGAGAAATTTCTTTAAAATTTCTTTTTATTTAAATTTGTTCAAATCTCGATCATTTTAAAGCTTTCCAGGAGCTGTACTCTATATCTATAATAAAATATCTTACACATATATTATGTATTATATTTGAGATTTTATTTTACTACGACTGTTTTCATGCTTTACTTAATACGTTTTTAGAAAGATTTGTAAATTTTGTATCAACAATTTAATGATTTAAGAAAAATGCAAATCTATCACAACTATTGATTTATTTACTGGATTGCTTATCTTAAAAATTAATGAACACAGCATTGGACGATGAATCTTTTTATTAGTAGAGTGAAGGGTGCAAAGATAGTTTAATTTTATTTGTAAGTGAAAAAAATTGAGTGAGAATATTTGGCTTCCAATTTAACAAATTCAACAAATTCTTTTCTGTATAAGGAAGTCTTACTTTCAAAGTCCTATTAACTCATTTTGCAATGTTACAAATGCTCTGCCAAACCATTGACTGATTACGATTAGCTCAAAATAAATTACTGGCACCAGCAGCAGCAGCTGGAGTACATGAAGATGCCACCGAAACCTGACCCAACTCCAAGCAACCGATAAATCCTTTCAGGCCGTAAGCTCGCCCGCATAAATGAGTTGAAAATGAAGATGGGCAGTGATGAAACGCATAAGTGATGTGTGCAAAAATGTATAGATTAAGCTATAGAAACAAACAGATGAGATGGTGGTTGGAGTGTCAGCCTTTTGTTTATTAGTAAATTTTACCAGCCAGCGATGATGTTGGAAATGAAAAGACAATGAAAATAATTATGTGATGGTTGCCAAATGGCATTCTGTCTATTTGCAATTAAAATTACTTTGCAGATATTCGATGGGCGCGTCATTAAATGCTGCTGGCGTGACAAAAGAGATATAATCATTTATCGCTAATCGTTAATCGATAATGATTCGCGTTTTAGTTGAAGCACACACACAAGTCGGCACAAAGGTCAAGCATGAAAAAGGCATAGAGAGCTGAGAGTTGATCAAATATGCAAATGTGCTCGGGTCAGTTTCGAAGGTGTGGTTCAGGTGTCTGAGTAAGTGTGTGTGTGTGTGTGTGCGTGATTATGTGTGTGGTCCGAGGGCACAACAAACTGAAAGTCATCTCTATTTACAGTCCCACTCTCATTCTCCCCCTCTCTCTCTCTAAGAAAGCACTTGAGAAATGACAAGTTGACAGCTCAAACTGGTTCGTTTTTCCCGCTCTCTTGCTTTGATTTCAATTTCAATTTAAATTTAAATTTTATTTGTTTTTACGTTAATTAATTTGAGGCACGTTTGTTTTTCGTCGCCGTTTTACGAGCTTCAAATGATGCTAAAAATTGTTTACAAAATGCCTTCAATGAAGGCCATTAGTTGCGCTGCGCCAGCAACACTTCTTATCAACAGCAACGAAAAAAAAATAAAATAACAGTTTCCCATCATTATGTAATCATCTTGACCCTCTGTCCCCTTTCCACATACTTCAGACTGTCCGTTAACGAGTGACCACGAAACGATTGGGGGTCTTTCAAGCTAATGAGCCGCGACTTCGTCGCAATTTCTTGTGGCCAACTTTGAACTTCAGGTTTTCTTTTTGCTTTTTCTATAGCCCGTTTTTTTCTTTATTGATTTTCCTTCTTCACTATTATTTTTGTTTATTGTTGTAGCTGTTTCTGGCTTCGTTGCGCGTTCATTTTATGCGCAATAATGATTAAATATTTGCATTAGTAGTTTTCACGCGGCGTATGCGTAATATTTACAAAGCAGGAAATGGACAACGTCGACCAAGTAATGGTTCTGGGATGTGGCCACAAATACTATGTATTTTTATATCCACATATCTAAATGTCTATTTCTTTGTCTGGGCTCTTCTATCGATTAACACAAATATACAAATGGTCAGCGGATTCTAATTCGCATTCTTTTCGGGCATTCATAGTCTTTAAAGGGTAAACAAAATATTATTGAAATACAAGTAAAATATGATGTTGATGCGATTCTTTGTTCATAAATATAAAACGTATGGAGTATGGATTTTCCGGCTATTAAATCTTTTTTAAATATTGCTTATTGGTTTCTAAATATTTTTAGAGTGAAAAACATAATAATCAATTTGTTGTTAAGAAAGAATGCAAAACATATTTTTTTGTTAATAATATTAAAATCATATTCCCTGATAAAATGTTTTTTCTAGTTTGTCAACCACTATTCTTCTAGTTTTGCCCATAATATGATAATATCTTTTTGGTATTTTAACTCTATAATCGTATATTTTTGCCCCATAAGCAATATCTCTACTTTTAAAAGGTATCTTACTTTGGAGTCATTAAACTTTTAGAAAAATGAAATTTTATGCCAATTTTCTGAATTATTCAGACTTGGCTTAAATAGTTACTAGCTGGTTTTCTCCATGATGTAGCTTGTAGGGCAGAGTGCATTGTCTGCTGTCTGTCGCCAGTCTGCTCATTATGTTTGTATTTCTCAGGCTGGCGGTGTTCTTTCTGTTTGCTCTATCTATGTATCTGTAAGATAGCTACAGCTATGTACATAGCATTTTTCGGTTAATTTACATGACAACACGTTTCGAAAGTCAGTCAGTCAACGACAACGACAACAACAACAACAACAGCAACAGCAACATAAAAGAGAACAACAACAAACAGAGAGAAAAAACGACAACAAGATACAGCTACACGGTATTGTAAGTAACTTGCAGATACATTCGTTCATTTGTATGCTGCAAAGTTAACTAGACTGTTACAACTGTTGCTATCGTTGGCAGGAGGTGGAAGGGAGGGGGTCTTGCTGCCCCTTTTAGGGCACTTGCTGCCTTGCGGTTTTTAGCCCTGTGCTGCTGCGCTGCTTCAATGCAATTCTGGGCCAAAACAATGCAGCGCATCTGTTGGATACCTTTTGTTTTTGTAATTTTTTGTATTTTTTTTTTGTAAGTTTGTTGTTGGCAGCTGTTGTGTGACTTTTCGCAGACACCATCGTCATTTACAGTTGCAACAACAATAGAAACAACAACAACAGTGTGTACATATTGAAATTAGCATTGCTTTGAATATTAATGTAGGATTTTTCCGCTCAGCGCATCTTGCAGCTACTTAAAGTTGAAAATGTATCTTTTTTTATGTTATGTGTTTAAGTTTCGTGCAGTGTGATTATCGCTGTAAGCTGTACATATTTATGAGCTGCCAATTCAAGTTGAACTGGTAACTGGTCGTCAGCATTGTCGACACTTTGGCGTCGCACTCTGATGTCATTGGTGAGCTCATGTCGCGCCCAAAACAACAACTTTGATCACTTTGTGGCTTGCTTGATCAGAGACCGAAGGGGAGGTGGGTGAGAGATGGCGGGAAAAGCTTTTGTCAAGGCGTTCAAGTTCAGCAGATTTGGTCGATGTTTGCCCATAGCGTGCGACACAATTACAAATGTAAGAAACATGGATAGTATCAATTAGGCACAGCTGTAGGCATACGAATAGACATTTTTCAACATTAATGTCAAGTGTACTCTCAATGTCACTTTCTGATTACTAAACTACAGTTGAACTTCCATTACTCGAAATTCTATAACTCGAATTTCTTTCCAACTCGAGCTAAATGCGTGACAGTAAAATTAAAAAACTTAAGAAATATAACTCTATAAGTCGAATATCTCCATAACTAGAACCTTTTCTTTGAATAATTGTGATTCGAGTTAGGGAAGTTCGACTGTAATTTCAAGTTTAATTAATTAATTACTATAATAAAAAAATTATATAATGTTATCATTGATTATAGTTAAATAATTAAAATTAGTGTGGGAACTGTGCTAATCGTATGGCCATTGCTGTACCCGTTGAGCATGTATATGTACCTGTATATGTGTCAAGCAGCTGTTGTCTGCGTCTTGATCAGTTACAAGAGCACATTTGTAGCAACGAGCTTTTGACAAGTGATATGGAAGCCACACCAAGACGGATGTCAGCATAGCGTGAAGCAGATGAGCTAGTAAGAGAGAAAGAGAGATAGAGAAAGAGATAGACGGGGAGTGTTTGGTTGTGTCTATCAGAGACGCGCTCAACTGGCACGCTTTTGATAAGAGCAGCCCCGTTTGAAATGCAATTGGAACAGATAGATAGGCAGATACATAAATACATACAAATAAATAGATATATGTATATTGATACATATGTAAGTATACAAGTATATGTACATAAGTATGCTGCCTCTGGTTTGTCCTCAACAGCATGTCAACCAGTGCTGCCGAATCTTCGAAGCAGTAATTGCTAGAAAAATAAGTTGCTTAAAATAGCTAAAAATGATGTGAAAATTTCCAAAAAAAAAGCTAAATTATTAAATGTTTTGTGTTGAACAAATATATATTTGTTGTTAAGAAAAAAAGATCTAAATTAAAAAGAAACATGATGTCAAATCTTAAACAAAATTAAGAGTATTTATAGTGCTATCGAACTCGTCAGCTTCACTTAAATCAGCGTATTTCTCATTGCCAGTGATTTCAGTCAAGTACCTCTATGGTAGAGCATAATTATGGCCACATTTTCCTTGTCTGTGTAAACCATACTTGTTATCTGTATTTCTATTATAATTGTTGAAATTTAAATTTCGGGTGAATTTAAAAAATTTGCTGACAAACTTTTGGCATTTTAACCCAATCACAAAGCACAGCAAAATAGTGAGCAAAAACTTTGAAGTTGACCAACTGAGTTAAACACCAGAGTCCCGATATCGTTGTGAACCATTATTAATCGTAATTTGTGCAATCAATTGAAAATAAGTAAGCAATAGCATTTAAAAAAAAGTTCGCAAATTGTTTTAAAAGTTGCCAGATCTAGCAACTAAATGTCTAAACTGGCAGCACGGATGTCAGCCCGTCAGCTCTCAGTTCAACTCGCACTCTCTCACTCGCGCGCTCTCTCTTGCTCTTTCACTCGCTGCCAATTGAATGCATTGCATGTCGCTGGCAATTGCAAATGAATAAAATAGACATAGAGAGAGGGAGAGAGAGAGAGCAAAAGAGGCTAGAGAAATGAAATGAAATATGTGCGAGAATGAAAAGCGCAAATTGATAATTGAGTTTGGCACAGGCTCAAACTGCATATTGCCTGCCTAGTCTGCCAAGTGGGTCAATGTGAGACATGTGACACACGCTGTCAACAACAACGTGTAGATGTCAGGGGTTATATAAATGCCTCTCCATAGGCATCACAAATTAGACTCTGCCTGCCTGAGGATGTCTAATCATTGATGCTTATTGGAATTCTAGACAAACGGTTCCCATAAATTTCCGCTCAGCCTGGCGCCGAGTCATGTCCGCAGGGTTGCGTTAAGTGTTAAATATCTTCACATCTTCATCTCCATCTCCAAGTTGAACCCAACTCCAGTGTTGGCTCTTTTTAATTTAACGGTAATAAAAACATCACGTATACGCCCCGCTGCTAACGGCAATGCAATAAAACAAATGCTGGTCGCCCCCGCTTGGCTGGAACAGCAAAAGAAAAAAATAGAGAAGAAAAGTTTAATCATTTGTTTGCCACAGCGCCGACAAAGTGTCAACCCGACAGCTACGACTCCAGCAGCTGGAGAGGGTGGCATAAATAGCGTGGGCAGCAGATACAGATACATTTACAGATACAGATACAGATACAAAAGCAGCAGCAGCTGCATAGCTCGCATCAAAAGATTAAAGCGCAACACGAAACCAACCAAAAATTCCCACTTTTCCATTTCCATTTTCCAAATAGCTAATGCCAGAAGTAGAAAACGAATGGAAATCGTTGCAGCGCAACAGCCAAGAAATATTTCAAGTAAATTCAAATGAATTGTATTTTATTTTAGAAGCTACAACGACTTCTAGATACGCTTTCTTCATTCACTTTACCTTAAGAAAAAAAACGAAGACAAATTTATTATTATTTAGGATTTCTTATTTTCAGCTTTTTGAAAATGTAGCGCAAAATATTTAAAAATTTAAATAATGCAAATATAAAAAGTCAAATACTTAATACATTTCAAGTTTATTTGGTATATTTTGAAAGTAATTAAAAATTAGAAGACCAAGAAAATTACATTACACATTGAAAGAGTATTTTTTCAGTATATATAAAAATATTTTAGGGTTTTTTTTTTTATAAGCAGAAAAGATACATAAATAAAATGTTGTCGCGTGTTCTACAAATTCAGCTGTTGCATTTCTAGTGTTTGTTGTTGTTGCTGTATGACACATATATGTATACGTTGATTGTTGTTGTCGGTTTGCCGACGTTTTCAAAACAACAACAAGAACAACAACAGCAGAAAAAGCGCTGAGATTGTAAAACTAAAATGAGAATTGAAATTAATTTGCTGCTGTGTGTGCGAGGCGACAGAGGCGTGGGCCGAACAGAAGGCGAAGGGATAGTGTCGAGAGGGGCGAGAGGTGGTTGGGGAACCTGGGGAGGGAGGTGGTGGGGTTGTGTGAGTCGATTGCATTGCATAATTGCAAATGACGTAGAGCGTTGTCGAACAGGATTTCATTTAATTAAGCACATATTTGTATCTGCAAGATACACAAGCGCGCACACACAGATAGTATATACATATGTGTGAATGTGTGTTGGAGTCTATGTAACGAACCGTTAAGTTTGTCATTGAAGCGCTTTTTTCTGGCTAGCATTGGATGGGCTTTAGATGGGCAATGAAAACTGGAGCACAACCCGAGGAGGAAGAGAAGAAGGAGGGGTGGGGCGTTAAACGGACAAGGTCGTCGTCAGTTAGATGGTATTTGACTCGTGACATGGGACAGACTGAATGAAGAGAGACAGAGAGAGAGAGAGAGAGTGAGAGAGAGTGAGGAGTGTAGGCGTAGCCAATAAAGCATTAACAAAGTTTTGCGTACGCTGTCAGCATTTTCATCAATGTATCTGGAAAAGCTTGTGGCAACTGCCGTTCAAATGTCACGCTCCATAAAGCATCCTTCCACTTTCCCTTTCCCTTTCCCTCTTCCTACTCCTACCCCTAATCTCGAGGAACCACTCAACCACCATTGAGTGGCTTTTGTGCTGAAGCAGCTCTTGACAGGCCACTTGGAGTACATTATTTGACTAATGCTAAATCCCAATCTCAAATTTCTATCTCTTTGCAGCCCGTGCGTTCTCGTTTTTACACGCTTGTGCCCCACGTTGCCACGCCTTGTTGAGGCGTGCGCCCAGACAGCCGTCAAGACGACTTACTCAATAATGAAGATGAGCTCGCCAAGGATCATGCAGCAGAAGCGCAGTAGTAAATCCTCCAATACGTCGCGTGTCTCGATGACCACGTCGACGGCGGAGGAGAATCTCATCGAATCGAAGCTCTTCAGCTGGATGCGACTCTTTCGCTTTGCCTCGCTGCTCTGTCGCGCCGAGTAGAGAGCCGAGAATCGCAGAGTCTTCCAATCAATTTATTCTCTAGCTCTTAAGAGGCCAATTTCCCTAGCCTAGATCAACATAATGGAAATGCATTAATTAAAAATCAAATTAAATAAAAAGATTAAGTAAAAGTAAAAGATACTCGTGCTAGTTGCCGCTTTCGATTCAAGTTTTCCTATTATGATAAACAACAACAAAACTAAACAAATACTAACAATACGAAAAAATAACATCACTTTATAGATTCTGCAATGTAGAGCTTAAAAATTGGAATTACACTATCGAATTAATCAGTTCAGTTTGATTTGCTTTTTTACTTTCACAATTAAGTCAATTTTTAGTGTAAATTTCGCCAGGAAACTGTGGGAAATTTGTCGCGCCTTTCGTACCTTTTGTATTGTAATAAGAAAATATTTAATCATATAAATAATTGTGTTGTTTCTTCGGGATTAATTAGTGCTTAAGTTCAAAAACAAACAATCCAAATAACCAAAAAGAAAAAACAACAGCAACAACAACAGTAAGCCACAACAAATAAACGAAATATATATATTTTTGTAATTTGCAAAACTGTTTTTGCGTGTCACAAAATACAAAAAAATAATGTGCAAATGAAATGTTAATGCAAGGCAAAAAGTTGAAATTTAACTAAAATGCTAAGAATCTAAAATGCAATATTAACAATAATAATAATGATAATAATCGTAAAAGAAATATGTATACAAGTAGAGAGCAATATATTTACAGATCCGAACTCGATGCGAGCAAAATGCGCTTACCGAAAACTTTACACACATCAACTCACACACACACATACACCTAATTACACACACTCAAATAAAACTGATCTAATTTTTCCCCTAGTAATTGTAAATTTCATTTAACCCAAAGATGTTGCCAATCAAGAATATATATAAATATGTATGCATTACATAATAGCGCAAATAAACAATTATCAGAAATTATTATCAGAATAGTACATAATTTAACTCCACACAAACTCAATAAAACAATTAATAACAACATGACAACACCAACAACAACAACAGCAAATATCATACATTTTCGAAACTAATTTTTAATTATTAATTAGTTTGTAAGCAATGTAATAAACATACAAACAACAACAACAACTACCACTGGCAAAACAAAACAAAACGAAAAACAATGCAAAACATTAGTAAAGTGTTGACATGAAGATATACAATGCAATAAATCGATATCGATAAATAAATAAAGTCTTTAAGCATGTTGTGTGTTCAATGCAAATAAAATACAAATTGCGTTTTATTTTAGTATCTTAGGAAACCAAATATTAGTTTGAATACAAGTTCAAATTTAACGTTCAAGCAAGTGAGAAACTCATTTCAACTGTAGATGGCGTATTTTGTTGTGTGAGCTATGTTCGCTGCTAACTGACAAAAGCTGATGGGCATAGCTGCTCCTCACTTAACAGTCCTGTCTATCGAGTGAACATAATCAAACAACATTTTAACACAAGTCGATTTATAAGCACTTATGCCACGGTTGCCACTTAAAAATATCTGATTGAGCCAAAATCAAACAAAATATGAGCCAAATTGACTAAAAAAGTGCCATTTTTGGCGCAAAAACGCCAATTGTGCAGCGTTGCAGTAGGGCAGCACTGTTAACTCCAAAGTGCGTTAACAGACTCTATTTCGCGTCAGTTTAAATTTAACAGAGCAGCGATTTCCATTTTGCGCGCTACATTTGAAATAAAAAATTTGAAATTATTAAAAATCAATTAAAAATTAAATGAAAAAAATTAAAAAAAAAAAACAAAATCTAAAATTTTTTTAAAATAATGAAGTTCAATCGACGATTGGTTTGGTGCACCTCTCCCTTTTGGGTGGTGAAGTTTAGTTAGTTTATAAATTCGAGAAAAATTCAACAAAAATTCGATTGAAATTTTGGATATTATAGCTTAAAAATTAAGCAAGTTTTAAATTTAACTAAATTTTTTACATTTGGGCTTGATAGTTGTTAGATAATTAGAGATATTATTTTCGATAATTATCGTTTTTGATTTGAACGAATACATAAGTTTGTATGTCATTTTCCAAAAATTATACATTTTTTTATAATATTCCAACAGTATTTCAAAATTGTTATTTATTTAGGTTTTATAAAATGAACAAGTAAATTTATTTCATTTTGTATGTTAAACATTAAAATTAGACATTTTTATTAGGTCAATTTCCGTATCGTTCCCCCTTATTTTTTCGAATAAAACATATATGTAACTGTTAAACATAAAACTTAAACGTTTTCGAAGCTGCGATGCAAAATTCATGCTTTTCTGTGACGCTTTTAGTGTTAAAAAAAAACCTTCAAACACTTGCGATAGTGCATTCATTCGTGACATTGATGGCGGCTCGATATCGCTTGACCATCGATAGGGCCGATAGTGCCATCGATAGTTCTTAGTTCACCCTACATTTTAAATACACATATATTTATTAATATATTCAACTTGTTCAGCTGTAAGCTACAATTTTATCTACATATATTCCATGATTGCCAGAACTCGGGGCATCGCCTCTTAAATATAATTATGTCTTCAAAATTTCAGCTTTCCTAATTGGCGCCAATTTGATCGGCCGTTTGCCATGCACAGTCGTTCTGTTTAGAAAACGATGTGTAAACAAAAGCAAAGAAAATTTAAATTTTCTTCCCTTGGAGCATGCGCCCTAGAACTCAAAATTGCCGGCAAGGGAGACAGAGAGCGCCAACCGAAATTGTGAGACACTCACTCGTAATTGAAAAGATCGTCGGTAAGACTCGGCGTCGGAGTCTCGGCATTGCCGAAGATAATTTCGTGTCGAGACGTTTTCCTCCATATTTTCCCCCAATTCCAATTTGCCTCAAGATCAGCCCGCAATAGTCACAGCAATTTGCCTCCTGCCGCATTTTGGGATTGCTGATTCAGTTAGTGTTTCGTGCTCGTCGAGTGTTGTTCTCGGTTTTTCCTCAACAATATCGAAAGTTTATCACAGCACAGTTTTCATTCTTTCTATATATATATATTTATATATATATCCGTCTATATATACAAGTGCTTATATAGAAATTGAAATAGAAATTGGAATTGTTATAAAGTCAAATCAAAATCGAAATTTTTCGTGTTGTGCGAGTGTTTTTCCGATATAAATTAAATAACGGTTGGTTTAATTACTCAATTTTCCACCAATGAACACACGCATACAGAACGGATTACATAATCACAGCATTGTTTTTGAGTTAGCCACAAAAGAAACAAAGAACGAGAATGAGAAAAAACGTGGAAAAACACGTTTTCCACTTGAAAATTATTTGAAAATCATGTGCTACTAAATGCGTGTGCACTTCAAGCAATTATATTAAAACACCATTAAAATTGATGGCAATTAAGAGTGGGCCGCAGTCTTTTAATCTAGTGGGAAAGGGGAAAAATAAAAGAAAATTCGTATCATGCGGCGGCTGCGAGAGTGCAGTGTAGTAGCATCACAGCATGATTTTTCCGACCAAAAGTTTAACGAACTGAGTTCATTTCTATTTTTGAATAATTCGAAAGCACAACCAACGCTACAAAAGTGAAAAGTCTGCATGGTTTTTCCTCAGCGGGTGCCGGGACACATGTGCCATGTACAACACAAATGTACATACATACATATACACAAATACGTATGTATGTATGTTTGTGAACTGATCTATAACACGCCTACACTGTGCAAATTTTCATTTTCAACTGGACATTAAAAGAAAATTTAGTGCATATTGAAAACATATGACGAACGTAAAATACCCAAAATAAATAGTGAAATTATTTCAAAATTGCTACAGTAGGGATTGCCAAAGTGCCTACACTTGCATTTAATTGCTTTTAAATTAGTTTCAATATATTTTAACCAGTTTTTAAAATATACATTTCTACATATTTTATTTTAGGTATACATGTTTTCAACTTTTACTTAACTTTTTGAAATTGCCAAGGTTGTCATAATATGTCAGAAAATAGATGTGCAAAATAAATATTTAAAAATATGATAAACTGTCATCACTTAGATTAGTTTGCTTTATCGAATGCCTACTATATTTTAGTATTTGCTCATATTATGAAATTGATTTTGGGGTTTTTTTTTTGTGTTTTGTGCTAATTTCACTTTCATATAAATCATATATAAAATTTGTGTGTAGTAATATATTTAAAGTAGAATTTTTTTGTGAAAGTCATTAACTTTTTTGCAATAGTATTTCGGCTTTTGCTTATTTCTTACACTATATTCATGAATGATATCAGTCTCTTGTTAGCATAGTGTAATATATTCTAATTCACTTGAAATGCATTTCAAACAGAATTGTTTTGTGAAAGCCATTAACTTGGACGAAAGTTTTCGAGTATTTAGACTTTTACTCATTTCTGACGCTATGTTTATGAATGATATCAGACTTGTTTTTATGTCCTTGTATAGAGCACTCTACAAGTTATATATCATACTCAAATGCGTCTGCAAAGAGACCTTCAAAATGCTGACAGTCAGCTAATCCGTATGGAATAGTCCGAGTCTTCTATGTATGCTTCGAATCTAATATTTGCTCGACATTAATATTAATATGAATTGTAAATTATGTGCTTCATTTTTTTCCAAATATTATATGTGACAACTAAAATAAATGTTAAAATTGGCAAACTTGAAAGCATCACTTCGCTACAAAATGTTGCCGAATGGCGTCAGCGCCAATTTTAAAAGTAGAAAAAAGTGGAAAAAAAAAACAAAACTCGAGTGCGAGAAAAAGTCGAATAAACATTTAGCCCACTTCCGTTTGAAAATAGCACAGAATTGATAGTTAAAGAGTCTTTCGATACAACAATTTGAGCAGACTGCGGACTCATTCTTTAGAATAGGTCATGATTTATTTGTGTTTGACATAATTGGGTTGGTTGCTTGTTCAGGTGGATCTTTTGGCTAATAATGAGCAAATTGTGATTGATGTTTTCAACAAAATGCTTATATGTTATAGGCTAGACAACTTATATACAGATCATATTAATGTGCTTCAGTTAAATTCAAATAATATTTTTTTGTACTCGCAGTATAATATGTTAAATTAAAGTGCCATCGTTTGTCCTGTTTTTGAAATCATAAATATAAAATAAAAATCGAAATATCTGTTGTAAAAAAATCTGTGGAAGAAAAATCATCTGCTGAAAAGCTGTGAAAAATGTCTGGGCAGCAACCGCCGTTGCCGCCGTTTGGCAATGGACCACGTGGCTGGAATCCACGTGCCCCGAATCCCGCCTCACCGTCACCGTCATCATTTCTGTACCGTCCGCCATCGCCGTGGACAACGGCGCCCAGTCCACCGCCAATAATATCCGGACCACGTAACTTTGGCCATGCCATGTCACCGGCCCCACAATTGCGTGGGCAGCGTCCGAGCCTTGGCAACAATCATATTAACAATAATATGCCGCATCCGCGTCCCCAATGGCCTGCTGGCAATCAGTCGCCAGCTCCATATCAGCCGCACTTTGATCAGCCATACTCGTATGGCGGTGGATCAGGAGCACCACGTCCATTTCGTCCAGCGCCATTGCAGCAGCTGCATCATCAGAACTCGTATGGTGCTCAGCCAACGAGCTCGTTTCAATTGTCGCCAACACCGTCGCCGATTGTCTGCCAAACGCCAAGTTCGGATTTCAGCTACAGCAATCGACAGACTCCGTTGTCGCACCAACAACAACATCAGCAACAACACCCACAATATCCTCAAGCGGCACCGCCACCACAATATTTACGCCAAACGGGCGCACCACCACTGCCACCACAACCGAGACAACAGTTCGCACAGGATCAGATTGATTTTGTGGGCGTGCCGTTGGAGCCACCGCAGCCCAAGTCCTATGTCATCTACGATGATGAAGAGGAATTTGGACCGTCGACTGCCGAAATTATTGCGAATCAATCGCAAGATTACATCGATGAGAAACTTGCCGAATATCAAATGACGATATTGCAGTTGCAAGGTAAGTGATAACAACTCTTAACAGAAATGTCAACCGATGCCAAAAACGTAACATTGATCAAAAGCTCACATCTTGTGAAATTTCCTTCCAAAAATGTACTCAAGGTATTTTTTTAGGCAATATACGCTAGATGAAATTTAATAGGACAAACATTTAGATTCTACATTGGAATAAATTCACTTTTTCTATATTTTTTCCCATTTTCTTAAAAATTGATTTTCAAAATGGAACGTTTGTATTTCATTGATTACACTAAGTATGATAGTAAGATTGTAACATAAACCATTTTAATACATAGGAATATATTTAAAGTTTAATGTAATGTCGCGTGCGAATTCCTTGGTTTTTTTAAATTATCTTGAATACGAACAATTTCCGAAAATCAAACTTAGCACCAATTATAGTGCTAATCAAGACCTATAAGTTTCCCCTTTTGTCATTACAAAATAATGTTTTGGCATATGTTTTATTCACTTAGTGTGCGTACGAATGTCGCATTCGACATTAGCGAATTACCCATATGTAATTATTATTAAAAAAATGTTCACAGCTATATTTATGCTCACAGAGCATTATGTTTGTTTAACGTGTAAAGTTTTGTATATTTTTGAATAATTTTTTCAAAGAATTTTTATTTTTAAACAATTTAGATTGCATTTGAGCTCTTCGTTTCGTTTACTTGGAATTTACAATTTCAATCATAGGATTCGACAATGAAATGCTATCGATGATATCCAAAAGCTTTGCCACATCCTTAAGACAGTTCACCGTTTCGGGGGCACCATTAAGTTGGACAAGTTTTCCCTCAAAGTTGATAAAGATGTGCTGATTCTTGAAGATGATGATCCGATCAAAGGGCACAAAGCATTTGGGTTGGTTCTGCATTGATGTGTTTTCGCGTCGAAGGATTACACAGGAGGGCTGATACTTCTGGCGATCCCGTTCGGGTATATTGTGTTTCTTCAGATCTCCGGAGAATATGGTTAGTGTGTGACGACTCAAGACTTCGGGCAGTACCTTGTACAGTGTCACCTTGCTGCTCCATTTCTTTGAGGGCAGTTTCATGCGAGTCAAGGCATTTGCCAATTTGACCAGAGGAAAGTCAAGGCATTGACGGTACTGACGTGTCTCACTTGGCCAGCTCTGGGGCTTGATGACATGCCAGGTATCGTAATAGATAAATTTCTGAACCTTTGGCGTTCGTATAGTCTCTATTAATGTGATACCCTTGTTGACTTCATTATTCTCCAATAGTTTATGCTTTCTGGCTCTTCGTTGTTGGTTTAATGGATTTTTGGTGTTCAAGTACACATTCTCCTTTTCATTGTCTTCCTCCTCCTCGGTTTCTATATCGGACGTTATTGGACAAAGCTCCTTAACCATGGTCATAAGCGGTTGCATTTCTTCCATATTTTTACCAATTTCCTTATTAATAATACGATGTACCGGCTTGTCGCATAGATTTTCCAATTGCTCTTTCAGCTCATTATCGTCCAACTGCAATTCGTCATTCTCGTCATTCCCCTTTATGACTTCGTCGGCAAAAAATTCCTTAAGACTTTTGGCTTTTAGGCCAATTAAGTCAACTGCGCTAGCAGCCTTTGAATGAATCACAGAATCTGCAGAGTCGTCTTTGGATGCAGACGACAGACGGCTTTTTAGTCTAGTCATCATGTTTTAAGGTGCACTTTAATAACTTGGTCAATTAAAAATTCGTGTGCTCGGCTTTTCTACCAACATGAGAATGAGTCGGCAATTTGACATTTGACAATCAATTGTTATCAATTTATTTAGCTGTGATACCCACCTCTAACTGCAAATATCGATGTGGCGATATGTATAATCGAAATTGCAAAATATCGAAAAGCTCTAAATTAGTTTCCGATATCGAGGAAGTACTTTTTGTGTGTTTTTATTACGACAAAATTAGTAATCATTATTCTTGAAATTGCAAGTACCGATATCTATTCTTAAAAATTGTCAATCATTACAAATAGTATTTAATAAATTAATATTTTTGTGTACGTGTGCATCTTGTATACCGTTTCTTTGTAAGTATTTTATTCTTGGCAAGTTCAGTGCACAATGTTGATTCAGCTTGCGACTCGGCAAAATGTGTCTTTTGAACTTGACCCAGTCGCCCACATCGATCAATGCAGCTGCTTTCTTTTTGAACCCCAATGAGGGATACGAAAAAACAATCTATTTTTTCACCTTTTTTAACACTTATATTGTATGACTCGATTGTCTATTTTTATATTCTGTTTTCATTAAAACTGTGCTGAAAAGGGCATTATAAAAGGTAATAAAATGCACAAATATTCTTGATTCGTATCAGCAGCCAAGTCGATATTAATGTAAATTTAAATAGTACTTTAACGAATGACAAGTTTGCAGACACTTATTACAGTATGCAGTCACAAGTTAGTTAACCCTAGGCTATAATCGATAATTGTTAGTTCCAATTCCGATTACACCTTTGCTTTTTGGATTCTTGTTTTCAATTTCTAAAAGGTCTCATTTGACTAACTTGAATATATATTTACGTCAAAATTATAAAAATAAATGTCAAAATAGAAATATTTATCTGTTAAGCCTTTAATGGAATGAACTTAATAATAGGATAGTTAGAAGATGGGAATATATCGATAAGCACAAAACTGAGAACTGTATTTATGGCTTCTTTTGCTGTGAAAAATCCGATTTTATTTCTATAATAATAATAATAATAAATATAACAAGTTGATAATTAGCTTAGCTAGTTTTTGCTAGGGATAGTGTGCTGGCCAAGCTTACACAATCAGTAACATTGCCATCCTCAGCTTGATCTAAGGAATCCACAGACTGAGTGATATGTCCACTAGGTAGTAGTTCCTGGTTTAGGGCATACATGTTATAGCAAAGCACCAGACGAGTATTTAGGCCCTCAAAGATGCTGACTACGCTAGGCTTCAGGTTAAAGAATATAATCTTTTGCTGGCGACGACGAAAATCGTCAACCATGGAGGAGATGACCTTGGCGGCGGTGAAATCAGCGGCATAAATGTAGGTGCAATCAATGACAACAGGCAATGTGGATTTGCTGCCAGATTTAAGCACCATGTTGCGCAGAAACTCCACAGAAGGAAAGATCAGGCAACGATCAGGTGTAATCTTGACAAATCCAACGCCCTGCTCCGTCTCCAGCTGCTCCAACGTGACCTTGGGCCGTGCCGAGTGGTAGAGTATGAATAATTGATTGGCCGCAATGGCGACCAGGATGCCAATTTCCAGTGGCAGCACGAGGCACGTTATGAAAGCAAGAATACCAGGCACTAGATCCGATCCTGCAGAGAAATGAAAGTGGAAGTCAAGACTTTATTTATTTATCGAACGAAATAAATTAAATTGGAATTTTTAATGAATTAAGTAGATTAAAATTCCGCTTAAAAAACCTGTTCAGTTTCAGTTTCAAAGTTTCCAACTTTCGATATTTAATGTAAGACTTTAGAAATTTGAGGTATGCTGAAAATGTTTTGTCTTTTATAATATGTTCATACTTACGTTTGCTCCTCCACATGGGCATAATAATCTGGTATTGCACCTGGAAGATGACCGCCGAAATGAGAATCGCGGCGAGAACAGCTCTGGGTATGAAAGAGAAGTATTCGGCGAGAAAGCTGAGAGCCAGGACAACGACAAGGCCAATGTATAGGTTGGACATGCTGGTGCGACAGCCGCTGGCATTGTTGATGGCAGATCGTGCCAATCCGCTGTTGCTTCGATAGCCACAAAACAGGGAATTGGCAATGTTGGCCACACCCGTGGCAATCATCTCCTGGGTGATGTCGATTTGTTTGCCCTTGGCAAAGGCCTTGCAGACGGAGACGTTCTCCAGGAGCGCTATGAGAGGCACAATGATTAAACCGTAGCCCAAACTCTGCACCATCTCGAAGAAGGTTTCCCCTTTCACGGGAGGAATGCCTGCAGTGGCATTGCCTGGCTGTGCTTCAATGGAGAAGGGTGGCAGTGCAAGGGATGGCAGTCCAGGTGGTATATAACCAGTCAGTATAAAGGGATTTGTTCCACTCGCCTCTAGTTGCATGGCCATCAGCGTTGTGGCAATCACAACTGTTGCATTTCTTGAGATGCCTATAAACTTGATCAGATGATTGATTGCCTTTTGGAAACGGTTGCATTCGGAGCCCTCTTCGGGAACAATTCGCTGTCTGCCCAGATAACGCATGAGCAGCAATAGAATCACACAACCGCAGCCCAGACAACTGTCCGCCAATCGTATGTTGCCAATATCCCGTATCATGCTGATCCATCGTTGAAGAAAGGACACTCCGTCACTGTTCACGCCCAGAATATATTTCATCTGGGAGGTGCAGACGATGAGAGCAACGGCACTTGTAAATCCAGCACTCACAGGTCCTGAGACAAATTCCACGAGGGAACCCAGCTTAAAGGCGGCCATCAACAGTTCTATGAAGCCAGTGAGAAAGGTGAGGAGTACGGAATGCTGCCAGGATCCTTTGGCAAACTGATATGTCATCAATGAGGCAACAGCCGTGCTGCCAATCGTGCAATCCTTACAGGTGCCCAGCAATACATACATAAAACAGCCCATAAATGAGCCGTACAGACCGTACTGCAATTTGAAAATAGAAAAGATTTTGTGGGTTACTAAGGAGAGATTAAGCATTTCAGGAAACTTTATCTCAGCAATACTCTCTCCTCTTATCAATACTCGTATATTGCAAATTTCCACATACACAACTTTCTTGTATGCTTGGTATCTTTTAGATATACATAACTCTTTTTACTACAACATTGTTTATTACCTTAGTATAAAAAACCTTTTTTATTGTTTGAGATATCTGAACCAAACTGACAGAATATGCTTAAGGGATGGTCTCATACATCCTGACCATATTTGGTTAAAATCGGACCCCTAAATCATAGAGCTGCCATAGGAACATCAAGTCTTAGTATGAAAAATTTTTTGTTTTTTGAGATATCTGTGCTTGTTTTCCCATAGTAAAGAGAAAAAACTTTTCATAAAAGCGCGTCAAAAATATTAGTATTTGTTTTAGTAATTTATATTGAAGCTATTTAAAAATTTAGTAAATACTGATAAAAAAGTATATTTTTTCTGTTTCCTGTAGTCGTTTAAAGAGAAAAACTTTTCATAATAGCGCGTCAAAAATATTAGTATTTGTTTTAGTAATTTATATTAAAGCTATTTAAAAATTTAGTAAATACTGATTATAAAAAGTATATTTTTTCTGTTTCCTGTAGTCGTTTACATACGATTATAAGCATCTGTATCTTTATAGCTCACATCAACACAATCCTTTAATATTCTACTTACATCGTGAGAACTATAAAACCACAAAGATAAGTGCGGCAATCTAACAAATATTATATGTACAGAGGTGGACAAAAGTATTTGCACAACAATGTCTAAATAAGGTATTAGATAACTATTGAAAAGAAAAAAATTTTTTAAAATTAATGTCAAATTTGTAACAATAGACTTTATGTGTACATTGAAAAAACGGCCCTTAAAGTTCTAATCTAATCGTAATTTGAACTTACTTCCTGTTAATTTTGGTATCAACGGAGAGGTAACTTAAATTCGTTTTAAATGATATACAGGTTTTCTTAACCCATTAAGTACTCATTGAAAATTTCCACATTGCAAAAAAGCCACTTTTTTTTATGCAAAAAGTAACTTTATTTAGTTTTCCAAAAATTTTAAAAAATACTAGCAAAGAGATTTGTGAAATTTTATTTTTGCAGTCACTATTAAAATTGTTTGGAGAATCGTTTTACAACGATTTAAACGACCTTTCCATTGATACCAAAGTTAACATGAAATAAGTTCGAATTATGGGAAGATTTAACATTAAGTGTTGTGTAAATACTTTTGACCACCTCTGTATTTGTAATGCGACATAATTAATTCTCTTACCTGAGGAGGCAATCCCACTACTCCCGAATAGGCAAGACCTTGTGGAATGACCGTGAGGCCCACAGTGAGACCTGCTATAAGATCGCCAAGGGCATCGCTTCTGTTATATTTGGGCAACCAACTGACAATTGGCAGTCGCTTTTTCAATGTCTTCATGCGGCAGATATTTTTGGCATAACGATTGCAACAGGAATCGCTTAAATCATTTTCCTGCTTGGCAGCCTCCAGTTGCTCCAGACTCTTGTACTTGGAAGTACGATGATCAGTGATCAGTATAAACTCAGTGGAGGAGTTGTGAAATTGTGCCTCCAGATTATGATTGATTTCCGTTTGACGACGAAACGTTACTTCATTTTCCAGCGTTGACATTTTGAAGTGTTTCAAATGCTAACCGTGATCTTGGACTGAGAATAAAATGTGAAATTTGACCGATATATCTATATCTAAATCGAGGCCTTGCACTGTGGTCGGTCGGTAGACAACTGATGCTGCTTCAACTTGCTTCTGCTTCAACTGACGCAACTGCGATACGCGATTCTGTTATCGGTCGGCAGAGATCTACGATTACCTGTTTGTACAGCCAATGGCGTAGATGTGGGAGCGGGATATAGGTTGTATGTTTCAGTTCAGTTAAGTTTTGAGTTATCTTCGCGTGCAGCCATCATAATCTCACACCTGACAATGACCAGCCCCCAATTGTTTGCCCAAGTGTCACAACGGTGTCAATGTTGTTCCAAATTTTTCCATTAACAATCGGGATTTGATTATATTATATGTGTTTTTTATTGACTATACAAATATTGATATATACCCATCTCTATCGTTGTTGTCAAGTTCATATAACGATCTTTCAAAATGTACAAAATAGATGAGTAACTTGTTATCTATTTCACGATTCTTCGAAAATATTAAAAAAGCCGCGTCTTAAAAACATCACGTCTTAAGTTAAAATAAAACATTTTATTATATTCGTATCTATTTAAAGATATCAGATTTTTAAGATTTCGTTAAGTTCGTAGTTGCTTATATTTGGTCTATTTACTACGTAAACTTACATTTCTGATGTTTGAAGTTTAAATTTTCACAGTTTTCTTTACTTTTTTTTTTATTTTTTTACTTTCTTTAAACTTTTACCCTGGCTCAGTCACATTTGTGTTTGTTAGAAAAGAAATGTAAGCCTCTTGTTGAAAGCATCTATTAAAAGAGGAATCATTAAGTTTGTTCAAAAAAATTAAAATTTCCTTTCTAGCGTTATTATGTATTTACTAAATAATGAGTAAAATAGGTAAAGCAATGAAGGTTTATGAAGCTATTTTCAATCTTGTAATATATATATTCTAATTTATTATTTAGTCACTATTGTATATAAGTGCCTCTTTATAAGCTAATTATATCTTTCAGTTACACGGGATACAGCTCAGATACTTAAACAATTTAGTTACTGACCCAATTTGTTTTTAATTTTCGTTTTTAAATATATAGTGTCATCGATTTTTTATTGTTTACATTAAATGCTAGGCACAAGCCTATTGTATAAACCAAAACTAAATACAAAAGTGATCACACTTTTTGTGTGGACAAGGCTTACGAGTATTTAAGCCTTTTGTTGAGGCAATGAGATCACTTTTTATATTGAAAAGCCTCATTTCTCTCCCTCTCCGTGCATTCTAGTACGTTCATGGGTAATTTGAAAAGTTGTTTATAGGTAGACAAAGGCATTGAGCACAGTTGATGTTCAGATGATGCTGGCGCTGATGTCACAGGGGAAATGCCTTCATTTTGTTATTTATAAATTGCATTTTGGTTTTCTTTTTTTTTTTTATTTGCTGTTTCTGGGAATAAAATTGTTTGTGCCTTGTTTAATTCACTTTCTGCTAATGTTTGTGTATTTTTATTTCATGTTTGGTATAAAATGTCGCAAGAAAAACCGAGTCTATGTCCAAATTTATTTTTAGAACCTTTTTGTCGCCCTGCTTTTCTTGTTATACACAATTTTAGCCGCTTTTCAGTTAGCTCGAACTTGTCTTGTCACGGGACGAAAGTGATTAAAAATACAGTTTTTAGTTTTCTATGTATTTCATTCTCTGTTATTTCTAGGTTTTCTCATTGCACTTGTGAGTCCACATATAGATATTTTCCTCTGTTTTGAGAATAAAGTACGTTGATAATATTTCTTTTATACTTAAGAAAAGTAAGCTTAAAATTTTAGGGGTTATTTTGGAATGTTTCTTAAATTTTGAAACATTTATATATATTTGAATGTAATCAACGTATTCGTAATCCACATAATCTCAAATGTTCACATAAAATATTTAAATATTCTTTAGTTTATCTCGATAGTTAATATTGTATAAATTGTTTTAATATCTTCCCAAAACGACTAAGGTATTGCTCAATTAAGAATTTAATTTATTTATGTTTCGAATATCGTATATATCCAAAAATATGTAAATATTTGATTCAAAAGGTACCATTCCAAGCGCCCACTCATGCCACACCCACTGCACAAATAGCGAGCGCATGAAATATCATTTCTATAAATAGGAGATTTTTAAACTAATTTTAATATTTTTTGCACGTAAAAATGGGGCACCAATGACGATTGCTAGACATATGCAAATACCCCAAGTCGAACAAATCAAATTGTTGACAGTTCTCAGTACAATTTTTAATTGCCTCTTTATGTGTTTTTGCTTCAATATATTTATATGGCTAATAGTTCTGTAATTTACATAGCTTAATTTCTGTGCAAATATTTTGGCCAATCTTTAAAGGAATCGAGTCCATTTGTTGGCAGTTGCTTTTAATTGACTTTGCATATCTATCTTTTTATTGATCTTATGAATACTCAGAGTGTACTCAGCTTTGAAACTAGATGAATGTCTATATACAAAAAGCGCTTTTAGCGCTAAAGTCAATATTTGAAAAATTAAACAAAAAGAAAGAAAAAGCAGAAAAATTGTGGCGTTTGTCTAACCATTAAAATGGGCAACTTTATGGCTAGGTGCGAAATAAATAGAATCGCATCCAATTTATTTTTAGGCAAGAAATATATTGAAAAGTGCTGAAAAATGAAATTCGCAAGAGGAAACAATTGTTTATGCAACTTTTTTCATCTTATTACTCAGCGGCAAACACAAAGATCTTTGCAGATTGATGTACATAAATATAGCCCAGAGTCAAGGACGAAAGTGGAAGGCACCGAGTGTTATGTTTATTTGTTTATACACCAATTCAATACCTAGAATACCTCCATTAATTATGTCGAATATATTACTTAGTTTAAGCTAAATATATATATTTTATAACACCAATTCGCAAAGCCCCCCCTGCCGACGCCCTTGCTAATTTGATATAATCATGACCTACCAAAAACCAGTTTCGAATTGCAATTTCATTCCAAATTGTCAAAATTCAAATTTGATTGTTATTCAAGATGTGACGGGCTTACGTAATCTAATATGCAATTGAATGAAATTTGGATAAAATTGAAATTCATATCATTATTATTAGATGAGTATTAGGAACAAATGGATATGGCTATATCGACTCGGCTGTTGATGCTGATCAAGAATATATAAACTTTATAGGGTCGGAGATGCTTCCTTCTCCCTGTTACATACACTGCAACGAATGCAATATCCCCTTTTACTTATTTTAATAAGTAACGGGTATAACTACATTTACTGCATTACAGAAGCTCTTCTTGCACTTGTTACTGTTAATTGTTAACACTTGTTACTTTCTCTGTTATCATACGAATTACATAGGCTATTTATAGCATCAGTTCTGTTTGCCTGTCAAGTGTTTCCACTTAACATTTTACAGCCGTCGGAGGCTCACAAAGCGGCAACACTTCGTAAACAAAAATTGTGCCATAAAATTTACATGTACACCGAAATTTGTGGTAGTGGTTGCTTTTGTTTTTGTTTTTGGGGGTCATCCAGATGTTATACCCACTATTGTTTACTTACCAATTAATTCATTAGTTTTCTGTTGTTTAGTGGGTTTAAGTGCTTGTTTTTATGGGCTAATACGAGTACATGAAGATTTTTTAAAGTGCTGGGAATTAAAAATAGGTTGTCGGCAAATAAATGTTATTACCATCGCCTGCTAACAGCGGTTGTCATAACATAACAGCGGATGAAGGTTGTGTTAACATGGTCGATTATTTCAAATTTGAAAATAATAATCCGAACATTAGGCGGCGACCTTATGAGTAATTGAATGTACTCAGATTTAGATTAGAATATGTCTATGCATAACTAATTTGCCGAGTGGCAACTTTACTTCATATAAGGTCAACTTCTAACTCGAAAGCAACAAACAGAAAGGCAATGCAATCACCAAAGCGTGACGTCATTAGTCTCACTCGATGTCTGTTTACAGAAAAAACATTCATAGGTTCGAAAACTTGTTTGTCCCAATGATAAACACAAGCCGCGATTATGTAAGTCCAAAAATAAACATTTGTTTTGGTTTTGCGGGCTGTCGATGATCGCTTTTATGAATGACTTTCATTAAGTGCTGTAAGCTGAGCATTATTGTGCGTTGACCCACATTTTCCCATTTGCTGAAACTGAAACTTTATAATTGCTTTATGAGTACACCATTCATCCAGGGGCTGCTACCTAATGCCTGTAATTGGTATTTTCTCACGCTTATGATGTCACACACAGGGCGTAAAGGAACAACAATCACAATGTAAAGCGCAATAAGAAGTAAAAAGTTCTTAAATGTTACACATACACATGCAGAGGGAAGTGCAGGCAGAGCACGAAATGGTGAGAGCAAGAGAGAGATAGAGAGAGCGGGAGTAGTGGAATGCCAGAGAACGCGTGAGCATGAATGATTTATTACAGTGAGCGAAAATGTAAGTAAGAGCGGATGTTACAGTTATCATTTAAAACTTTACCACCCAATAAAAAAGAGCTTTTTTGCGTATTGGCATTTTGTCGAGTTAAAAGGGCAACGATGATAAACTATGCAAAGACTTTTAAAGATTAATTTAAATGATTAGAGACAGTTAGATTAGCAATTTCAAGTTAATATTTTGTATTAAACGAGTTTGTCATTATAATCTACTAAAATAGACGATTTTACTGCTTAAACTGGTACAATTATCGCTGCTCAAAACAAGTTAAAATTTATTCAAGACTGTTTGCGTGCAAACTTTGCACCCATTGTAAAAAACGGCAACGGCGCCACTGTTATGATAACACAAGCTGTTGGTTCAAAGGTAGTACGGAGTGGGTAAGCATACATCGAAATGCGTAAATAACACATACACAAATGCGCTCCTCTCCCAAACACAATTTGTTCTCCGACTCTCATTCTTAAATTGCGCTCTCGCGCTCTCACAACTTGAGCTTTACTACGATTACTACACTAAAGTCCAGCGCTCTGCTGGGCTGCTGCTTCTGCTGTTGTTGCTGCTGCGGGTCTCTGGACAAGGCGTAGCACATTGACGAATCAGTATCGAACCGGCTTTCTACAACAACGGATTGGAATCGGAATAAATGAGTGACTTAAAGCTCGGCTGAAATGTGATATGTCTGCCTGCCGAAGGCATGCCATATATAAACGAGCATAAGAATAATTATACTGTGTGGAGAAGTGGAATCTTTAATTTGCCCGAAAACTAATTAGAATTTGTCCAAGGTTTTTATTTTGGACATACGAATAAATACGTGTTTTTCTATACAAAAGAGAAATACAGTGAAGTGCGAGACAAAACCTCGACGTCGTTGTGTGTGTGTGTGATGAGCATAGTTGGTGATTTAGTGTCATAAACGACCGAAAAATCGGAAATCCAAAAAAGCTCTCCCTACACCGGTAATTAAAAGTGTTGTGTAGGCTTTTAGCAAAATTAAAGTTGAGTTACGAGCTTAGGGCCCAAAGTGAAGGCCGCTCGGGGGTTGTTCTCAGCTGCGGAAAACTCCACACCCCGTGGAAAGTGAGCAACGTGTTTTTGGTGTTGTTGTCGTTGCGTGAGAAAAATCAATTTTGCATTTAGGCAGCCAAAGAGAAGCAGGACAAAAGGACAAGGCTGCGTTGTGACTCAATCGAATCCGATGACAATTTGCCATAAGGAAAATCAAATTAGAAAACCAATGCTATCATGGCCGATAGCACAGAACCAGGCAGGCATAAGGATCCAACCATAGATGCCGGCGGTAGTCAAAAGTCCCCGGCAGGTGGTGGAATTCAAGGAGTTGGTGTCGGCATGGACGTGCCCCCAATACCAGCTGTTCGGCGTCGTCATGCGCACGAGCAGAAAACGGTTGAGAATGTCGAGGAAGGACAGGAAACCAAACAGCTGGAGACATCGACAGTGACGCGCACGTATATGAAGACCATTACCACGTCACTGACCACGTCCACCTCCAGTGAGCAATTGGAGGCGCCACCGCAACGTCTACGCCAAAAGGTGGCCCAATACGAGAAGGTCTGGTCCGATGGCGCCAGCAAACGTCCAGCCGAGCAGTGTGCCGATGAGCTGCGTCAGGAGCAGACCGAGGATTACGACGAAGAGAATCCCTTTGATATTGATGTGCACGAAATCGAGCGTCGTCTGCGTGAGGAGCGTCAACGTGGTTTGGCCGAGGCGGAGGCAGCAAAGCTGGCTTTCCAGCAGGTCCATTTGCGTCATACACCACAGACGACTCCACGCCGTGTGGAGGTGACCAGCGAGCAGACGCAAAGTCCCTTCAATGTGACTCTGAAGACCACCAGCAAACTGAGTCCCGGCGTAGAAGTCGGCAATGTTGAGGATCAACTGTCGCCGTTCAATGTAACGCTGCGCACCACACGACGCACCACTGTGAAGCAGGACCGTCAAACGGAACTGGAGCGTTTTCTCGATGGAGAGCGTCTGGTGCGTGAAGTTCCAGCCGCCGATGGCGTGCGTACAATTATCACCTCATCCATGACCAGAGATGGCGGCTACACCGAGGAGAAGATTTATCGTCACGGCGAGGGCTATGTCTCACCCAGAGATTCCCCCTCCTGGTCACGTTCCAGTTTGTCCAGCGAACGTTCAAGTGTGACGTCTCCGCACAGCGTTGATATGACGGCTGGTGGAAGACGTATACTCATCAAGCTGGAGGATGAGGTGGAAACGATGAGCGGCCGGTGTGAACATGAGCAACAACACGATGAAACTGATGGTTCTGTGCGCGCACGCATACGACAATTTGGTGGGCAGGACAATGATGATGCTATGGCAACGCCAACGACAACTGCAACGGGTAACATTGACATTACAGTGGGTAGCAACCCCCGCAGGCGGCGTTTGTACCAACAAACAACACTGCAAGTGGGTGGCAACGAGACGCCACAACAACAGGAACAGCAAGAGCAACAACAACAACAGAAGCAACGTCCAAGCGAACTGTCATGGCAAACAACGGGTAAATCAACAACAAAGACAGCGCTAACATCCACGCCAATTGGCACGAAGGAGCAACCGCAAACAGCAACGACGGACGAAGTTGTATTCAGTCCAGCTGCAACGTGCCAATTGCGCGGTTCTTCAACGGAAGAATCCCGGAAAATTGTAAGCCACAAAACGATAACCACCAGCACAACGACAACATCAAACAAATCCCAAACGTCACGTAAATCTGTCGGTTTCGGTTCAATTAATAATCCGTCACCATCATCCGATATCTCGTTTACTGCAACCCGAATTTGTATTGTCGATGATAATAACGCAAACGATAACGCGGACGTCATCGATAACGATTCGGATACGGAGGGTGTGCCGGCTAGCAGTATTGTAATTGTATCGACACCAACGCGTTCCACAACACCCACAACAATATCGCCCTGTACTCCGCACGCATTAAGCGGAATTGGCACTTTTAGCAAGAGTCTGCGCCAGGATTATCAGACTCAAGCAACACAAAGTAGCCAAAGGGCCAACGAACACGAACACGAATACCAGGAATTCCAATCCACAATGGCTTCGATCAATTTCCAACGGAGCAATTCCCAGTACGATAGCCACATCAAGGAGAAACGAGGTAAAGAATCTAGAATCTTGTCTATTGGTCGGAATCGAGTTACTTTCGAGTAATCGATCATCTCGTTTCACTTTCTGTGTCTATGTCCCTCGACTTGCTTGATTAGCTTTCACTGCACTCTCAATCTTCTATCGTATCACAACATTTGTTTTGTTTTTTTTCGCCTGGTATACTCGTACCTTATCACGGTTATATAATAATCCATTTGCGAAATTGTTTCTTTTTTTTTTTGCACTGAATTATTTTGGCAACTGATAAGACTTGCACATTAAATTAGTAGGCGAGTATCACATGAGACAAGTTCGGGCATATAAATGACATGTACCGAGCTTTGTGCTCCAAATTTATACTCCTATCTTAACTCCATATCTGATATGACTTTGTACAAACAAAAATTCGAATATTTGACAAGAGCGAGTAAAATTCTATAATCTGAACATAAGAAATATGTCTGTCATCATTAAAAGGCTAATAATTCTTTGGATACCTTTTGAAAATACCTTTTGAATAAAGTTTATGTACTACGGTGTGAGATAATTTTAAAAATTTAAATGCATTTGGATGAAATACAATTTAAGATTGTTTAGAAACATAATTTTTAAGATGGAACCTCTGCCACAAACAGTATTCTTGAAAATTAGTTCTTTTTCCAATCATTATCATGTTTACTTGATTTTAAAGATATTCTTCAAAAAACCTAACATACATATATATGTTGTGCAGCTTTAAAAATGGTTAAAAATCATATTTTTTGAGATAAGTTAAATGCAATAAAATCATAAAACCTAATCTCCATTATATAATGAAACTTTTTTCAACTCTGAATTATTCTAAGCTCTTATCATTGGATATGCCCTTCTGTTGTGAATTGTGTGTCATTTTTGTGGTCTGTGCAATGAATGTCAAGGTCAATTTGGCGGCGCTTTGCGGTCAGTCTCAGTGAGTTTTTCTTTCTTACTTTTTGTTTATTTAGTAAATTAATTATTGCAAAGCGATCGATAAAATTGTGCCCAAAATGACATCATTTACTGCTGTGTGTGCTCGGTTTCAACTTGTTTAGCAGTTGTTGTTTAGCTTGATATTGTTGTTGTTGTTGAATATAAGTCAGTTTATTGGTTGCGACGTGGTGAACTTTTACTTGGCAATTTATATTATTTATATATGCGCCCAGTGCGTTTGTTATGTATTTACCCAAAACTGTTGGCAAGCACCGCGCTCTGTTACCTCTTTTTTCTTTCGTTGCTTTGTATTTTATTGCCAGCCAAAACCACTCGAAGCAACCACCCAAAAGAGCATTACGGCTGCGGGTAGAAAAGGATAGGAAAAGAAGGGAGAGAGGAAATGGGCGGGTTGACACCGCACTGAGTGACGTCTGCATCTTATTTGCTTGTCTGTCTGTGTTATGTGACCTCCTCGACTGCTATTATGTTAAATACAACAAGCGATTATGCGTCTCAATTCTGTCCTCTCAATGTCTGGCGTCTGCACTAGATACCCGCGATACCCGTTCAGATACAAATGTATCTATAACTTTGATTAGGCTCTGACATGCATGCGTATCTATTAACAATTTTTGTATGCCAGTTTTTGTGTTCTACTTTTTAGCGGGGTCGTCTTGTTGTTGTTGCAATTGATTTTTTTACTTTGCATCAAGTGAAGGACAACGGTTATTCAATTATTAAGTTAGCAGTTAATAAAAGTTTAAAAAGGTTAAATGTTATTTACTTAGTTTTTTATCTATATTCTGAAAGTTTTCTAATAATCGAACCATACATATCAAAGCTATCCCCATTTTACTTTTTAGAGGTGTAATTTTTATATTATTTATAGAAATTAATATATTCAGTCTTAATCAATTGGTAATAAATTGGACTGTTGAAAATAGTTGTGTATAAAAATTAAACACACTTTATACTAGATTATGCTTATCTCATTGAATTGATGAAAAATATTTTATTTTTGACTTTTTTTTGATTATCTGTTAGACGGCTACTAATAGTTTGTCAGTCGTTTTGTTCGTTAGTCAATTTAATGTGACAATTAGCTGCCATAAATATTCTTTGCGAGCATTTCTTTTGCTTCTCTTTTACCCTATACTCTTACTTGTTTTTGTTTGTTGTTATACTTCGTGTTCGTCTTCGTTGTTCGTTGTTAACATCAACAATATCCTGGCATTATGTTTATATTGCGTGATTTGACCACTTTTTTTTCAGGTTTTTTCGTTGCCATAAATTTGCTTAGAAATGTATTTATTTTCTATAGGCCTTCAAGCTGAGTGATTGAGTGTTATAGGCCAGATATTGGGTTGGATATCGTGTGGTATATGAGGGGCTCTTAACAAATTTATAAACTCAAACGTCATGGCATATCAAAGTATGCTAATTGACATGACTCGTCTATAAGCTAAAGTACAGAGTAGAGTATATAATCGTATATAAAACTATTGATTAATTTTGGTTGCTTGGTTGCCTTTTTGCTTGATTTTTTCTTTGACTTTCTTTCGACAAGTGTATTGTGTTCAATTTCAGGTCAATTAAGAGACTGAAGAGTGCAGAGTTGGCCTAATGCAATTTTGTTAATCAGTTAGCCAAATTTGATGAATTTCATGTGCCACATTTCAATGCCAAAAAAAATACTTTCGTCATTTGAATACGCTTGCGAATTGTATGTTGAAAGTGTGTGAGATATTCAATTCCGATTTCAATGCTACAATGAAAATGAAAATAAACAAACAAACAACATTTGAAATAACAACGACGTTATCTATCGCTTAAATCTGTCTGTCAAAAGTCGAGAATAGATCAGCAAAGCCCCCAAGCCGTACAACTGTCTGTCCCCTGTGAGATCATCGTTGAATTATTTATTGATGCTGTTCATTGGATTGTCGCTGCTGTTGTTGTTGTTGTTGTTGTTTGTGTTGCTGTTGTTCTACCAATTGTTTGTTGCTGTCAGTATCAATATTTATTGTATACGACTTTAGCGGCTTTTAATTGATGCCTAAAATGTGGTTACGACAACTTGAGCGAAGTTGGCGCCCCCCGTTGTTTGTTATTGAAATTTGAACTGCGATTTGTAAAATTAGAAGTAAAACAAGTTTATCAATTTATTTCAAGTGCACTTCAACCACAACTTGTGGCAAATACTTAACCCATAAAGCTTCAGTTCTCAAACGAAAACAATCTTCACCCACATGAATCAAAGGGGGCAGCTGTTGCGCATGTTGTGGCAAAGAAACTTCTATCTTTCATCTTACTATATAACTCGTGGGCAGTCTTTTGAATTCTTTTTATGGTTAGTTGTGGTTCTTTATTCCCTTGAAGTTTTTTGCGGTTTTCTATTTGGTCAACATAAAGTGGCAGCCAAAGAACATAAACAATTTTCAGTTGCGAGTGTGCTTAATCATTTATTTGCGTTTTTCTATCGCTATCTGCTGCCTTAGTAAATATTATTAATAGAAAAAATAAATAAACTTAAATGCCTTTTATTTAGCATACTAGATATGTACTTTTGTATATACAAATATTTTAAAGCCATGACGCAATATCTAGGTTTACTTTATCTATCTATTTACATACAATATTTTCAAGTAGTTGCGAGATACTAACAATTTATGACATACGGGTGTGTGTGCTTGGAAACCTGTGCAACGCATTGAAGCGTTAAATTCACCATATATGAGTACGCTTGAATATTTGTATCTTTATGCATACTTTCTTCAATTTTGCCGATCATTTATCACCTGCGGTCGCTTAAACAGGTGGACACACCTCAATGAACTCAACGTAAAGACATCTGTAAATTAATTTAAACAGTTGATAATATAATTATGTCGAGAATTGTTTGCGACATTCTATAGTATGGGCGGTTTAGCTACACTGATAAAAAAATGTTTTGATTCTAAATCATTATTGTCAGTTTAATCATTGACTGTTTCTTCAAAAACAGTAATTCATATTTTTCTCTTAAAGTTGTCTCACTAAGAAAAAAAATAATTAATTGAAATATTCTTGATTTAGGAAACTTTTTGTAAGTGTACTGTTCTTATATAAGCCAAGCGACAGCATCTCCGTAAATACCTACTAACAACGTAATTTACTATTTTAACAATGTAGAAAAATGTTGAATATTAAATGACTGAGTCAAGACTTACACAATAAAGTTAGTGGCTCTATCTGACCTAAAGAAAATTACTTTTCTGTAATGAATTTACATTATAAATATCACTATATTTATTTATTGCCAAACTAGAGCTTTTGAGGGGCATCCGGATTCATTATTTTCCTACAAGTTAACATAAATTTCTTGAATTTAAAAGCGCTTAATCGATGATAATAACCTGTTACAAGGTCTAAGCTTATAGTTCTCAATTTGTTAAGTCGATGAATTGACAGTAAGTAAGATATTGACTAAAGACGGTCACACTTCTATTAAACTTCTGTCAGAATAAATTCCAATTATATTCATAATTTTATTTAGTCTATTGACCAAGTTCTTTCAAATCTTTGACTGACTTAGTTTTAATATCTTTTACACATACTTTAAAGCCATTTGATTTCATTGTTAGACACTCGACAACAATTAGTACTTTCACATTTCGGTTTTAAGCAAATAAAAAATGTATTTATACTATTACGGAAATGCTACATGCTCGCGGATACAAAACATTTCCGTTGTTTTTGAACCCAGCATATGGTTAATATCTTTCCCTATATATACCACATACTACATCTTGATGCCCTAGTCGACCCCTTGGGTTACGCCTTTCTGCAGACGAAGAAACATTTCAAATATGTGTATTCAACTGCGTTTTGTTTATGCAAATGCGGAGAACATTCTGTTTTCTTCTCTGGGCGTGCTTTAAGCGGGGAAATCCAAACAAATAAATAAACTATTTTTACAGTACATTCTTTACGATCAGTTTGTAATATCTTCTCTATTTCTGTAAATGCAACTAGGCCAGACCAGACACTGAGGAGACAAAGATTCCTCTTTCAATAGTTTTACTTTAATATTACCTAAAAATGTACAGTTTGTTAACTGCTTTTCATAATTTTCGCGCTCAATAAATTTACTACAAAATATTAAATTGTATGCAATTCAAGTGTGTAGAGTTTTGCTCATTAGAGAGCAAAATAAACGAATAATCACCAGCTGTATCATTATAATTATCATCATTAACTTACTGACTGACTGAACCATTCACAAAAAAAACTTTACAATTTTTGAACATTTTGCTTATTTCTTTTCGCTTGTTTAAAATTTATGTTTATTTGGTCTTTGGCTCTGCCTGAGGGTTTTTCATTTATTGTTGTTTTGTACTCTGTTCCCAGCTGGGTTTTTGACCATCATTATTGAAATTGAAATTTTAGTAGGCAACCAAAGTCATTCAACCTAAATGCTTTATTCGAACTACCTCTTAAATAGGGCCTGACCCGGTTCGCTCTGTTAATTGTTCTTCACATTTCTCTACGCTTTGTGTGTCGATGATTTATATGTGAAAATCTAGAATCTCTATGCTTTTACTTTTTATTTTAGTCTTCTGAGAGTTGTTAAATTCTGTAGTATTTAAAAATTAATTAACTATTAATTGTTTGTCTTTAATATTATACAGGACCAATGGGATTACAAAAATCAGAACATTTAAAAAATTTTATAAAAAACTAAATTCTTATTAGCTAGTGAGTTCTTAGTTTATTGATATGATTTTTTTTGTTAATTCAATATCTAAATATTGTTGCATTTGTTCCATTTCTGTTTACGGTTTTGCAACAGTTACTTTAATTTATTTTATTTACATTTAGTTTGACCTTAGTCTATCTATACATTCGTCTACATTTGTTTTTGGCGTTATCTCAAAAATATTTCAAGTGCATTTAATCGCTTATCTTTAGTATAATTAGCGAAAGTATTTGCTGATTATTAACACTTAAATTGTGTACATATTTTATGGCTACGAAGCAACTTATCAACACCTTCGCCTATGTCATAGACATATAATTCTATTTTTGTGCAACAAAATACAAATAAAGAATACTTGTTTATCTATATGTAAACATTATTGTTAGCTAGTTTCCAATTTTTCGCTGAGTCAAACCAGTAAATACCAAAAACAGCAGCTGACTTTAATTTATTCCCGATGCGTCTTTATTTGACAAAAAAAACGGGTTTAATTAATTTGCAAAAAGAGTAGGCAACGTCAAAATTTTTTGGCCAAAACAACTTTATATTTGATTGAATGTTGCCGACTTCCATAGACATAAAAAGCTTTGCTGAAACTTTTGATAAACGTTTGGCCTAGGGCAAAAATTCAGACGTTAAATTTAATAAGTCTTAAAAAAATTTCTTTAAATCTTTTATTTGGCTTTCCTTTCTACAATGAAAACAGTGCTAAAAATTAGTATGTATGTAGTATTTTAAGGTATCTTTAACTTGGCAACAGAGCATTTTCGGTCTTGATAATTTAATTAAATAGACATTTAAAAGAAAACACTTTTGAATACATTAACAATGTATTTATTTATTATAGGGCTTAATACGTAACATTTTTACAAGCCATTAGAAAACTTTTAAATTGTCACATAAATTTGCAGGTATTTTTGACGTTTTACCTTGTGCCAAGTTCGTTTTATTGCCTCAAGACTTTTCTTTAATGATTTGTTTGCATAAATATATTTTTGATTTTCAAATACAATTTGAAATAGTTTTGGTGTTTTTCTTTATTTCTTTTGCTTGCAAATTGCGCGACCTTGAACTAATTTCAATTTAAATAATTCTTTGTCAAATCTCTAGCTGAAAATTGCGTCATATGTGCAAAAATTAAAACATTTTTAAAAATTGTCAAGATATAAAAATTAATTGTATTCAATTAAAAATTATATTTGTCGGGTAGCTTGTAAATTGTACTAACAATTAGCTACAAGTCTGTCCAAATTAAGTGACATTATTTATTTTGTGTAATATTTTTTCCACACATTCTCACTAGACTGTTCCAACAGTAGAAATTTTCCATTTTGAAAAATGTGGTATTTATTACGGGAAAAAAGTCTATTTTCGATTCATATTATAGGCATGCGTTTGGCCTGCTGCCAGATCAAATAGACCACGCATTGTGCCATCTCTTTGTCTGCTTGTCGAGGAGTAAAGGGGTAATTAGACAGCTGCCGCTTTATGACAGCCCGAGAATCCATTCAACTGGCCATCAATGCTGCACTCACTCTTCTTGGCTATAATGAATCACAGCCGAAAGTCAAATATGTCTTGCTTTCATTTTGATAATTATTTACAAAAAATTCTTGCTTTTTTAGCGCATTGTTTATTGCTTTAATTTTCTGTGAGCTGTAATTAAACGGAGGTAATCAAAAGAAAATCTGTTTAAAAAAAGTAAATATTTATGTTTACCGATTGACGTATGGAAGAGTTGAACGGGCTTTCGTTTTTTAAAATAATATTTTTTAAAGTTCTTCTACAATTTTAAGTTGTGCTCTAACACTTAGATGCTTTGCATTAAGATACAATCGTAAATGCAATTTAATCAACATGATGTCATTGTGTTAATTTCCGCCAACAAAACTGATAATTCAATTAATGCAAACATTAGATACATGCGTCGGCAGCTTTTGCAGGTGAAAAACTCGAATAGGTATCACAAATGTATCTTATCGTTTGTCGTTAGCTGGTATCTTGTGGTGTGTATCTTTTGCAGCGTCATGTATGCGTTGGCCTTTTATGCCACCGTCTCGACAATCTTTTTGTTTGTCTTACATTTAATTACAATTACACAAAAAAAAAAGTGTATGTGTATCAACCATTTTCTTATGTTGTCTTTTCGTTTTCTCTCTTATTTCTTTACAGAGGAGCAAGAACGTGTGCAGAAGAAGACATTCACTAATTGGATTAATTCATACCTATTGAAGGTGAGTTATTTGTCTTTGTTCAATGTTAGCTATCAACGGGCTTAATCGATTCGACGTTGCAAAATTTATATCTTGATTTTGGTGACTTTGAAATTAACATATTGATTTGCATTCGGTTGGCAAGTAAAATCGTGTGACTTGCAAATTGCAAGGAGAATCCAAATGCGTTAAATTTGTAATTAAAAATTCATATAATTGCAGTGAAATATAACATTTAGTTGATTTAGATTAGCAGTTGCCTTGCGGCTATACAAAAAGTTGTACAATTGACGATCGGCTATTTGGCAGCTTCATTTTAAATTACAGCTGACAAACAACTGTCTTCTAGCCCCACTTTCACATTTGCTGTATCCTTTCTAATTTAAACACCTCTAACAGTTTCAGTTTTTCTGTTTTTTCTTCTATCCATTCACTTTGATAATTGCGATACATTCCTGTTGACTTCAAACTGACAGCAGCAGTCCATTTAGCTGTGTTTTAGAGATGGATCCTTATATGATATTTTTAGAAAGATATAATACAGAAAATTTGACGAGCTTTTCTTTTCTTTCTATGGATATTAAACCTAAATGATTCTTATGACCAATGTCTAATCTTGTTGTTCTTGAGTAACTGCACTGCAGCTTTTTAAATTGTTTTGATTTAGAAAATGTATTAATTTGTATACCTTTTTTTTGATAATGTGTGAGATTATTCAACAACTTGTACAAATTAAATTAATTAATAATTTAAGTCATTTCGTCTTTTTTAATGCTAAGAGATAATACATCTCTCTAAAAGGGTACAGAAATCACACCCACAATTATCAGATTAAAGCGAGTCATCACGCTCAGATCATGTCAGCCTTGCGGGGGGGGGATATAGACAATAAAGGCACAAGATACGCACGAAAAAATGTTGGCATCCGACAGGCGTGTGTGATGGAGGAGCTATTGTATTGTTATTATTGTTATTCATGTTGGGTTGAACGTATAAATTAGTTAATAAATTTTAATCAAATTCTGCGAACAATAAAAAGCGCACAGCGAATAATCGGGTCACTGAAATTTGAATGAATGACTAAATGACTTAATGTCTGACTGAATGATTGGGCGAATTGCATGAAATAACTGGTTCACCTTGAACTGAAATAGTAAAAAAAGCTGGAAGAAACAAAATAAAAAAATTGTTGTATCTTAGCGCCTCTCATATCAATATATCTACAGGGCAGCCAAAGTATCTGTGAGATACATCAATTTGCCTAAAGGTGATGATGTTTGAATTGAAATAGTTATAAAAACTGAAAGTATTTTAAAAATTGTTGTATATCGTCGTCTCATATTTTTACCTAGAGAGAAATGTGTGTGAGAAGTATCTGTGAGATACATCGATTGCCTACAGGCATTGGCATGTTAGGCGCAAATTGAAAGTCTAACAAATGCTCAATAAACAAATACAAATTAAATAAATTAGTTTTGATTAGCACGTTGTCCCGGCAACATTTCTAGCACATAGTACATACAACTTTGTTTACTACTTTTATTTATTTCTTTTTTTTTTTTTGATGAAATGTGCTAATGAAATGTTGTGCAATTGCAAAACTTAACAAATTGCTACGTCATTCTGAGTCATTTGCATGTTGCATAACGGGCTTCATTTCAACTGAAATATGGCTTCAATCAACGAACTTATGAACTGCCTACGCCTTGAAATGTCTTGAAAGCCAGCCTGTATGTATCTGTATCTGCAACTGCAACTCCTTTTATTGCAAGTCACTTTGTCAGTCAGAGTCGAGTTCTCAACGCATTGCATTGGCATTTCGAGCCTGTAAAACTGGTTTCAATCCTTATGGCCAACAATCGGGCCGGCAGCCGGCCGGCAAAATTCGACGTACAAGAAATGCCGGCTCATGTCTACAGATTGAAGTTGTATTAAAAGATAACACATTAGATACTCGAATGCGGGAGAGAGAAAAGTGCATTAAATCAACGCTCAAGGTAAAAGTAAGTCAGTGGGCGGATTGCTTGGGTTAGCTCTCTGTGTGCATGTGTGGGGGTTAATAGCATCTGCAACTTAGTTTTAGCCAGGCCAAGACTCTTGTGGGCCACACAAGAAACGGAACTGTTTCGCTGTCATTAATGCAGCATTGTTGTGCCTGACTTCGAGCACTCTTTAATTTTTTTTTATAGGCCAACGCGTAGCTGGCTGATGAACTTGGCTAACAGCAGTTGCCATTTCCATTCCATGTTTTTAACTGCGGCATGCGGAATTTCTCGCCCTGCCGTATTCCATGTGGACTTCTTGGTCTTGGGTGCACGTGCCCAACAATTGTCTTGTGTCTTGGAAGTTGAAGTTATTCTTAGAATCAACACACTCAAACATCGCAGACATTTTCAAAGCGTTTAAGCAAATGTGTCTGCCATAGAAGTACAATGTGAAGTCGAGACTCTAGCCAATGTTTGTTAACCGCCACTGGAATATTAAGTTGGAGACTTTGCCTTCTGTGGCAAACTCTAAGGCTAGGCGCACACTGGGAGCTGAAAGCGGAGCGTACAGCGGAGCTTATAGACGAGCTGATAATTTCAGAACTAAAATGATAAATCAGCTCAGCTTTCAGTGTGCGCGCTTTCATACAAGCAGTGTGTTTGTTTTTTTCAAGTTGATAAGCTCCGCTGTACGCTCCGCTTTCCGCTCCCAGTGTGCGCCTAGCCTTACTCTGGAAACACGCAAATAATTCTTTCTGACAGTCTGTGGTTTTAAATGCTAGAGATTTGAAGCCTTAATTTAAACAACACTTTTCTAGTTCTTTCCCTTTGTAATTTGTAAGAAACTATTTCATCCAAACATTTGGTTCAAAGATTTGTTATCTTTTGAATGCGAAATCTTTAAATTCAGATTCTATGCAAACACTTTTTAAATTCAAAATATTTTATATGTTACTAAATCTTTCAGTTGTCATAGAAATAATTAGTCAATTAAATTCTTATACATTTGATAAAGTTAAGGAATTGTCTTTTATTTAGTCCAAAGTTGTAGAGCAAAAGTGGTATAAATCAAGAAAATATGAATAAATTGCAAGACAAAAAGCAGTTAGAAAAGTTTGACACAATTGCCAGACAACACCATAAATTAAGTTGGCTCCAAGGGGTGTGCTAAAGGGGTGTGTCGGGGGTGGGTTGTAACAGGAAATGCCGAAATTGATTTCGCATTGTAAGTAGCATAGTTTTCTGAAGTTGCATTAACACAACTTTCGCGACTCAAAACAGACAAAAACCGACAGAAACTTTTGCCGTCATTTGCATGTCCGCAACAGTTGAGACAAAAGTTTTTCACCAACTATTTGCCTTGGTTTTGGCCCCGACTTTGTATCCTCCCTTTCTGTCTCTCTCTTACCCTCCAACTCAGGAAACAATGGTAAAGCTCAATTAAATGCTACACTCAATTTTATAATGCCTGCCTGACTGCACTTAATATCTTGGTTTTGTCGGTGCCACTTCCGATTTTCCGTCTACCAACTAATGACATTAACTTAAATCGCAATCTTTTGCGGTAAAGTCAACCTAAATGCCAGCGCGTGTCATTACCCAATTTGTCGTGTAAATGGCTGGAATAGTAAAAATTATCGCATAGCAAAACAATTTAAACTATTTTAATTGATACTATATATTTGGTGCGTTTTGTGCTGCATTTTAATACCCTGTACACTCGCATAGTTGAGAGGGTGTTATTGAATATGTAAAAGGAAAAGCTTATTTAGTAAATATCAGCAGCAATTAAGCTACTAGTATGTCTGTCCTTATGAAAAGTTAAATTTTAACAATTCTGTGGGAGTTACCAATTTGAATAATTTTTGCATCAAGATATCGATTTTTAAGCAATGGGTTAAAGTACTTAAAAATCGGGCTGTTAATTTTGTATACATAACTATTTGTTAGTTACTAGTGAATTCAATTTATCAAATGCATTAATTAAATGGATTGAGCTATGTTTATATTTGTATAAGTGTTTATGATGTGGACATCGTGCGCCATTTTTGTTCCTCGCATTTATATAAAAATTTGCATTATGCACATTTTAATAGGCCTATAAAAATGCCGTTAAAACTGCTGGCAAAAGGCACTTCAAAGTCGCTTTCGACGTCTGCTCATTTGGCTTTATTGTTCATTAAATTACTTGGTAATGTACGTTTATTAAAGTATACAAGTATGTGTTGACCGATCTATATGTACTTGAGTGCTTACATCAAGGGTCTCACATTTCAAAACTTTTCACTATACCCGTAATATTGGTCATAAATCTTCTATGAATACTATTAAATACGATTTATATAGAAAACTGAAAAATATGAAATGTAAAATGTAAATGTAACTATAGAAAGTTTGTTATTTTTAATATTTAGTTTTCACACGGAAATAAATTAATAATTTATATATTATATTTCACGTGAAGTAAATGCAGTCTACAAAAAAAAATTATGGGAATGAGTATCTCCCAGATACCAATAGGCTTTGAATTTTCGGTTGCTTCGGCACAACTGCGTCCGTGAGATCTCGCATGTAGGTCTGTTTTCTTGCCTGACTCAATTACCAACTTTCCCTGTCTTTCCATTTCCGTTCTGTAAAGAAGTTTTACACTGTTTTTAAGTTTATAAACGCCTAAAGGAAACCAACCTTAATTCGGTTAACTGAAAGCTTATCGAAATAAATGCATTAGTCTCATTGAGCTCGGCAATCCGAATAGAATCAGAAAAATATTATAAATGCATTTATTATTACAGTATTTTTAAAAACATTTTTGCGTCTGTAATTAGCTGGAAAACGTCGTGAACTGAACTGTCCAGTTGTTTTTTAAAACGAATTTTAAAGGAGTTGAAAAGTTTTCTTATCATTTGTTACCTTACAATAATCAAAATAATATACCAAGTAAGATTTTATAATCCAAGCCTATTATTTATGTCTAATATTATAAGGAAGAGTCTTATTATTCTTTTGAATGGTCTTATGCCTTTTACATCACTCCAAGATATCGAATTTTAAGTTCGTTCACGAAACTTGGCAATTATTCGGTAACTCGTTTAGAATAATTTAAAATGAGAAATACTCCGAATAAATTTTTGATATATCTTACTGGTTAAGTTTATCGGGAAGATTAGATTAAAAATGTTCACTGTTTACTTATAATTTTTTATACTCTCATTAATTTATAAACCTTTTCTGATTATTTGCAGCGTGTTCCACCGCTTCGTATTGATGATTTAATCAACGATTTACGCGATGGCACGAAACTGATTGCATTGCTCGAAGTCTTGTCCGGTGAACGTTTGCCCGTGGAGAAGGGCCGTGTTTTGAGGCGTCCACATTTTCTTAGCAATGCCAATACGGCCCTACAATTTTTAGCCAGCAAACGCATCAAATTGGTCAATATTAATCCCGCAGATCTGGTGGATGGGAGACCACCAGTTGTGTTGGGTCTGATATGGACAATCATATTGTACTTCCAGGTGAGTTTCAATGCAATATTAAAATTATATTGAATCCCTATCCACATCCACACATACTGTGCACAGTTTTTTGCCACAAATTGTTGCACATAAAGAGCTCAAAATTGGTTGCTAGTTAATCACATTGATGTCACCCAACTTAAGACCACCAACTTCTTCTGAATGCACCAAATAGTTTATCACAATTAGCCAAAATCATTAATAAATTAATCCTAACTATATCTTTACTTTATTTATATTTACTCGTAATTTAATGAAAACATTAAAAACAAACACAAGCTTCGTAAAAAGAGGCGGAAAAACATAGTAGTAGTTATAAATTATGCGCCACAGGTAGGTTTAAAGTCGATGTAAACAAAATGTTGGTGTTGTCATTCGTACATAATTTGTTTCCTTTCTTTTCTTTTGTTAGTTAGTTGAAATCTTCAGTTAATAGTTTCAATTTAAAAAAGCACCCAAAATTTTCATTTTTCCCATTTACATATCAGATCCTAATTGTATTAAAGAATGTGAAACTAATGCAAAAACTTTTCGCAGATCGAGGAGAATAGCCGCAACCTAGAATATTTGGGTCATGGTATTGGCGGTTCGGTTAGCTCACTCGACAGTGTTGGCAATCATAAGGCTGGTGGTGATCTAAGGGCTGAGAAATGGAAGCAAGGTGCCAAGAAAACGCTACTCAATTGGGTAACAAATGCCTTGCCAAAGTAAGTAAATTGAACAAATTATTCAAATGCATATTAATTAATTACAATTGAATCTTTGCAGAGACATTGGTGTGGAGGTTAAAGATTTTGGCGCTAGCTGGAGAGATGGCGTCGCTTTCCTCGCACTTATTGATGCAATTAAAGCGAATCTGGTTAATTTAGCTGAGCTAAAGAAGACCAGCAATCGTCAGCGTTTGGAGACAGCTTTCGATGTGGCCGAAAGCAAATTGGGCATTGCCAAACTATTAGACGCTGAGGATGTGGACGTACCCAAACCGGATGAAAAGAGCATAATGACATATGTCGCACAATTTTTGCACAAGTATCCTGAACCAAAGGTGAGCTGAAAATAATTAAGAAATGATTTTAAATGTATTTATTAAATAATTTGTATATTTGCTTGCAGGGTGCAAATCGCGACGAGTCGCATGTGCAACAAGAAGTGGACGAACTGCGTCGTTTCCTCTTGGAAAAGACCAATGAATATGAGCCAATGGTTCGAATGAATTCATTTCCACGTGATTTTAGTGAATATCTTTTGGCACGTTCCGAAGTCGATGCACATTTGCCTGCTTACAACCGTCTGAAGCAATTGATTGAAACTCAGAGCGGTTTTCTGCAGGTCTCACGCCAATCGTGGGATGAGATTAACGAGCTGTGGCAGCGCCTTCAATACCAGATGATGTACTGGCTATGGCTATTGGACGCCGAGCTGCCCGGCGAATTCGGCATTGTGGGCAAATGGTTGGCCGAGGCCGAAAAACTGCTCATGGATAATGATATACCCAATGCAATGAATGAGGATACAGCTGCTGTGATCAGTAGAAAGCTGGAGGAGCACAAACTCTTCTTTGCCGATCTGCCACGCATTTTGGCCATGTTCGATAATGCCAAGCGTTCACCGTTGGCCCAACAGTTGCCCTTGGAGCAGCTGCGCAACATGGAACGACGTTTGCAAGAGGTTGGACCCAAAGCAGCTGAACGTAGAATTCGTTTGAAATTCCTTGAACATAAATGCTGTCTGATTGCCTTCCTAAATCTGGTGGAGAATAAAATGCGTGGCTGGACCGGAAAGTATGGACAGGAGGAGAAGGTTGCCCAACAGCTGGAACAATACAAGAACTTTGTTTCGCGCAACAAGATCTTCCAGGAGTTCCAGAAGGCCTTTGTTGATATGCAACAGGTCGTCGATGAATACAAGCGTGAGGGAAATGTGGCACGCAAGGATATCAATGAGATTGATCGGTTTATGTATGAAACAGAGGAGCGTTGGAAGCGTGTCTCCATGGAGCTGAAGTGCTGCCAAAACTCACTCGAGGAAGTCGTCAATTGTTGGCGCAATTGGAATCAACTGGCGCCCAATTGTGAGGAGTGGTTGCTGTTGGCCGAACAGAAGTTGAATCAGAGCGAAGACGATCGCTTGGAGTTCTTCCAAGATATCACCGTGTGGAAGGATAAATTCGATGCCCTGGGCAATGCTGCAAATTATCTGATTGCATCCTGTGAGGAACCAATTGCCCAACAATTGCGACAACGTCATGGCGCACTTGCCGAGCGCTTCGATCGTCTTTTTGCCAATACAAAACAATATATGCATGCTGGAGACATTATACGTTCTCGCCAAGAATACAAATCGGGCGTTGAGAAGCTCTCCAAGTGGCTGCGAGGAGCTGAAAGTGTCCTGGATCAACGCCAGGTGCTGGGCAACAGCGAACAGATTCGTCGCTACGGTGAGCAACTGCAGCAATTGGCCAGCGAAATCGATGACAATGAGGAACTCTTCAAGACCATCAGTCGCACCTTCCAATCGCTCATACAGGACTTGTCCCGCGATGAGGTGGACAAGATGATGAAGCTGCTGAAGCAGGAGAAGGAATCGCTGGTGCGCATTCGTGCCCAGCTTCCAGCCAAATTGCACCTGTTCCATCAGCTGCAGATACAACAGGAATCCCTCGAGGCTGGCCAAAAGGAGATCCATCAATGGTTGAGCGAAGCCGAGCAACTTTTGGGCACACACAATTTATCTGGCGGTCGCGATGCTCTCAACGAGCAGCTGCACAAGCACAAGACTTACTTCTCCCGCACTGTTTACTATCGTTCCATGCTGGAGAGCAAGAACAAGGTGTTCCAGAATCTTGTCAAGGCTGTCGCAACTGATGATAAAATCGATACGGCTCCAGCGGCCCAACAAATGCAGCAGTTAAATGAACGATTCAACTATGTTATACAGAATGCAGGAAAATGGGAGCAGAGATTAGGTGATGCTGCTGGAGGTTGGAGTAACTTCAAGGATAATGAACGTATCGTCACCGAATGGTTGACACAAGCCGAATCCATGCTCGTGGAGAAGCACATTGAATCGAAGACTACAATCGAAACACAGAAATACTTCTTTGATCATGTCAATGATCGTTGGATGAACGATCTCGTGCAGTCCGCACAACAATTGCTGACAACGCTTCCAGCCCAGGAACAACCGGCTGTGGTTCAGAGCGTCGAACAGTTGCAATCTCGCTGGAAGAATGTACTTTCCCAGGCGCCTCTACATCTTCTCAAACTAGAGTTCCGTTTGGATGAGAATGCATTCTACCAGTCCCTGAAGGATGTCGAAAAGGAGTTGCAACTGGAGCAACAAGCACTGAATCGCAATGAAGATGTTGACTCCATCCTGCAACGCAATCAACAGTTCCTGTTGCAACAAGATGCCGTGCCACGTTTGGAGCGTTGCCTGCAGAACATGCAGCGTCTCGCCCAGGCGCATAGACAACATCAGCCCGGTGATATTAGTTTGGATCAATCCTACGATCATGCCAAGGCTCAATGGGAGTCAATGTCCAACAAATTGGCCGATATGCGACAGACTCTACAGCAAATTCCCGCACAATGGCAGGGTTATCATCTGAAGTTCAATGAGATGATCAGTTGGATGAACAGCGTGGATCAGAGCCTTAAGAATATTGTTAATGAGGTCAACACCATGGAGGAGTTTGAAAAGGAGAAGGTTGTTTTCCAGGTGAGTTAGCAATCAACGATAAAAACTAACTATAAACTAAAATTCTATGCCCAAATCTATTTACGCTTGCATGCAGCTAAGGGAACTTGTGGTAATTAAACTGCTTTTGCTTAATAATATGTAAAATATCCATTAATTTGTTCTTAAATTTGTTTTTATTTTAAAGCATTTAACATTATAGTGTATACTTTGTGTATATTTGAAATCTCATTTAAAGTATTCGATTCTATATGCGATTGTCGAAAAATATTACTCAGGATACAAAAATTCGGAATTCATTTTAAAAATGTTGGCTGCTCGATTTCGAGCATATTAAAATTTATTTTAAAGACTTGATAGACTTATTTTCTTAATTTTCTTTGAATTTTTTATTGCTGACAAGTTCTTACTTGTTTGATTAATAATACTGTTGATTTAAAATTTTAGTTTATTTTTAATTAATTTTTTATGCTATTATTACACAAAATAAAAAAGGGTTCTACTAATTTTTATATTTCCTTTTGTAGAAAATCTGCCAGGATGCAGATAACAAACGTGAGGACATGAAATGGCTGGTCAAAACGTTGGATTCCCTGCTCAGCTACGCAACCGAAGATGAGGCCAATTTGGAGCAAAAGAAACTGGAAGATTTAATTGCACGCTATAAGAATCTGATACCCACAATTGAGATTACGATGGTCAAGACCGAGGTCTTCTCCAAATGCTACACATATCGCCGGGAGGTGCATGAAGTTGTTTGCCTATTGACCAAGGTTAAGGACCAGACAGCTAATATACCCGCTCCCGATAGCTTGGAGAGGGTGAATCGCTTGATTGAGGAGCAACAATATGCCATCAATCAGCTTGATCATCAGCGGCCACACATCATGTCGATGCTACAGCGTGGACGTGATCTCAGCAAGGATGTCCATGCTCCAGCCTTTGTCAATACCGAAGTTAAGAATCTGGAGACGGGATGGAATCAGGCCTACACCGAAAGCTCTGACAAACTCCAGGCGCTTAAGGGCACCCAAGCGGTGTGGAGTGAATTTGTCGATCAGAAGAACGACATTTTCTCCATGTTGCAAACTGCGGAGACTGAGCTGCGGGCCCTCACCCCACTCCAAACTGATCCCAAGAATGTTAGCCAAGATCTAAAGTCAAAACGTGATCTAAATGTGCAACTGCAACAGGCATCGCATCAATTGTTGCCCAAGTTGCATGCCTTGAAATCGGAATTGGCGCCACTTGCCGCCGCCGATAAGCGTCCCATATTGGAGAAGGAAGTCACTGAAGTGGAAAAGATGTTCTTTAATACAATGGAGCATGTCAAGGATCGTGTGGGCTACTTGGAGGACTACAGTGCCAAGTGGAACAACTACAAGACACGTCTAGCCGAACTCCAGGAATGGGCCAATAAAGTGGCGCCCAAAAACATTGAAGCCTTGCAGTCGGAGGATCTGACGCCGGAGGAGCGTGTGGTCAAGGTGCAATCCTTTAAACGTATCCTGGGTGAACGCATGAAGCAATTGGATTTGTTGGCCGCTGATGCATCAGAGTTGGCTCCGAAGGAGGGCAACGTTGCCGAAGCGAAGCGTTTGAAGGGTGAAATTTCGAAATTGCAAGAGGTTCTCAGTGCCATCAATCGCAATGTGGATCATCAATCGCAGAGCGTGCAAGAGGATCTGGTGAATTGGCAACAATTCCAGGCTGGATTGCAACAGATCAAGCCGGCGGTGGAGCAAAGTGAAGTCAAGGTAAATAATATAGTTCCTAAACCAATTACACTTGATGAAGCCGTTGCCATGCAACAAAATGCCAGACAATTTGAAACACAATGCCTGGAGCAATTGGACAAACTCCATGGCATTTCCAACATCAGTCATAAAATGTTATGCAAAACCAATGCCCCCGATGAATTAGATGCCATGCACTCCCGTTGGACGGCAGTCCATGAAAATGCAAAACAGGCGAGCGCCAAGCTCGAGAAACTCGTTGCCAATTGGCAATCCTTTGATGCGGATACCGCCAAATTGGAGGATTGGATCCAGCAGGGTGAACAGTTGATGGGTAAGCGTCCAACTGTTCTCAATACACCGCACATTGATAAGCTCGAAAAGGAGCTGGTCAAACTGAAGTCCTTCAACAATGAGATTTCCCAGCAGCAGGCCAAACTCGTTGCTCTTGGCCAAAATGCCGATCAAATTAGTTTGCATTTGGCGCCAGAGGGCGCTGCAGCTGTCAAGGATCGCGTCAATTTGATGAAGGGTAAATTGCAAAAACTTTCCGAAGCAACGCGCGGCAATATCAACGAAGTCTCCGATGCCATCATTTCACGTCAAGACTTCAATGCCAAACTGGTTAACTTCTCCAATTGGATGGAACAGTTGCGCAATCAGGTGACTCAGGTGGAGGAAATAAATCCGGAGCGCGTGGAGACAAGTCTGCATGTGATTCATGCATTGCTCCAAGAACATGCCGATAAGAAGCCCAGTTTTAATGCCATCTACGATGAGGTGAAGCAACTGGCACTTGGTGCCACCCCAGAGGAATCGAATGCTCTCAATGATGCCTACACTGCTCTCGTGGTCAACTATCAGAATCTGGAGTCCAATATGCTGCAGAAAAAGGCCGCTCTCGAAAAGTGGACAGAGCTCTTGGGCTGGAAACATGATACGGAATCGCATTTGAATTATTTGAAACATCAGTTGGATAAGCCCGAGGGACCTGCGGTTGAGGAGCTCAAGAATGTTGTCGATGAAATCGATCATCTTGGTCAGGGATTGAGTTATTGGAAGGATCAGGCCAAGCAGATTGATGAGAATCCAGCTGTACAATTGAGAGATACACTCTCACGTCGTCCCTTGATTGCCACACAGATTGTCAACGATGTGGAGAATAAGTTGGAGAATCTCAAGATGCGTTCACAGAATCAACAACAGCAATTGCAACAGATGACAGTGCGCAAGGATAAATTCCATGCCCTGGAGCATAATTTCGGAAAGGCGCTGGAGGAGAATCGTGCCAAGCTCGAGGAGATTCTGAAACAACATCCCACGCTAAATAATATTGATCAGATCATTGCCGATCTAGTGGCTCTCAATGACGCACTCAAGTACCAAGCGGATCTTAAGGATCGCATTCACGACGAGGGATCGCTGTTGATGAGGGAGGATATTGCCAGCATGCCGGCCATACAGGAAAGTCTCTTAGTTCTCGATAAGAACTATGATTCTCTGCAAAATGAGATCGCTGATCGTATACAGAAATACAATCTCATCAGTCAGGCTTTGAGAGAGTATGCGGAATCCAAGGACAAGTTCTCCAAGGAGCTGAAAAAGGCCGAGGATCTGTTTAATGCCATACCACAACAACCTGGCGATGAAACAGAGCTTCATCAGGCATCCGAGAAGACACGCAAGACCATGGAACAATTGCGCAAGTCCAAGATGAATCTCGATGAGCTCGATCGTCGTGGCAACAATGTGTGTAAGCTCTTTAGTGCTATTGGAGAAGCCGTGCCCCAAGAGGTGCCCCAAGAAGTGGCCACCGCGAAACAACATTGGCATGATCTTCATGATAAGACAGCCAAAAATGCGCATGTCTATGAAACGGAAGCTGTCATTTGGTCACAGATTGAGGATGCCAAAAAGGATCTTCTGCCTTGGCTATCGGAAACGAATCAAGGACTCTGCGATGCTGCCGATAATTCAATTGAAATTGAATTTGGCCCAATGCGTTTGAGCAAATATCGCACCGAGTTGCCGTCTTATCAGGCACTTAAGGATACAATCACCGAGAAAACCAACGATCTGATGAAGATCAACAATGGTGCTGAAATTCCCGCTCTAACTGCACTTAATCAACTGCTTTCCGAGCAATTTGCTGAGGTTGGCAACAATGCAGAGAGATTGAGTGCAGTTACAACTTCCTTCAACGATCAGGAACAGGAGCTGAGAAGACGCACAAAGGTTGCTGGAGAAAATGTGAGCAAACTACGTGAACAACTTATTAAATGCGACGACATGTCCGGAGATAATAACAAGATCATGGAACGTTTGCTTCAGTGTCGAGCTCTGCGTGCTCAATTGGAGAACAGTGGCAATGAAATTGAAAATATCAAACAGAATGTCGATGAATTGCGTAATCTTTATCCCACATTCAATGAGTCCATCATACCCAAGGAATTGAATAATGTGCAAAAACGATATGAGGGCGTTGATCTCTATGCCAAGAAGATCGAGAGTTCCTTGTTGCAGTTCCTCAAGAAGTTCCATGCCGATAAGGTGGGCATGTTGAAGCGTCTGATTGCCACACAACGTGAAAAGGTGGCCTGGTGTCAGCCAGAATCGTCGAGCGATAAATACAACTTGGATGTGAAGAAATCTTCTCTGCAGGAAGTCAGCAAGAGCATCGATGATTGCAAGTTGCGTCATGCGGAAACGTTGAAGTCTCTGGAAATGTTAAAGGCCGTGGAATCGCCACAAAATCTCGCCGAGTTGACAAACGATGCTCAGTTGATGGATAAGGAAATGCAGGCGCTGCAAGAGAGCTTTGATCGCATTAAGGGTATCCTAGATGAGAATGTGGATCTCTGGTCGCAGTATGAGCAATCTAATGAGCAGATATCGAATTGGTTGCGAGATGTCGAAGGTCGTGTTAAGGCCGAGACAAGCAATCAGGTTAATCTGCCAGAGGTGCCACAGAAACTACAGGAATTGGCCGTAATCCAGCAGGATGTGCTCTCCCACGAGCCCATCATCAACAGATTGGAACAGACTTCCCAACAGTTGATTGAAAAGAATCCCGAGGCGCGTATTGGACAATTCGTAACACATCTTGCTCAGCGCTATCAAACTGTTGCCAAGAGTCTGGCATCGCACATCGATAAAATCCGTGGTGCACAAATGTCGAATGCCAACTTTGGCAAGGCATCGAAGGACTTTAATGAATGGTTTGGTGATGCCAAGATTGAGTTCCAGGAATTGGCACGCATGGGATCTCCAGGTTCTTCCTCGGCAACTGCACAGCAATTGCAGACCATTAAGAACTATCTGAAGACCTTTGATAATGGTCAACTCTTGCTAAACAATGCTGTCGATATTGGAGAGGCTCTTTATCCCGTTGTTTCTCCGGAAAATCGTGAAAGAATACGCGCTGATCTGCGCCAAATGAGAGAGAAGTACGATTATCTGAGGGATGAGGCGAATGCATTGTTGCAACAGGTTGAGGGAGTGCTCATTCAAAAGACATCTATCGAGGAGAGCTATACTCAAGTCTCTCATTATCTGAATGAGTCAAAGGCCAAGGTTACCGCCGGAGATGAGCTCTATCCGACTTTGGCGACTAAGAAGGCAGCTCTACAGAACTATAAAACCCAATTGCAGGAGATTAACTTACACAAGAATGCTCTAAAGCAATTACACGACAAGGCTGTAACACTCTGCGATGATGAATCGGAACGCAAGACAGATGAATCCATTCAGGAGTACAATACGCTCTCGAAGAAGATATCGGATCGCATTCAAACTGTGAGCAATCATGTTGTCAAACACGAAGCTTACGATCAAGTGTTGGAAAAGGCCCAAGACTGGCTAAACACCATCAAATCGGAAGCGATTGATATCTTGAATGAGACAACATTCGAGAAGGAAGGTGCCGAGGAGAAACTGATTGTCGTGGAGAATCTGTTGCAGCACAAACCAGAAGGTGATTCCATCTTTGAGACCTGCCACAAGTTGCTGGAAACGGTGCTTACACAAACCCATCCCAATGGTCATCCGGCCTTGCTTAAGGGTTTCGAGGAGCCCAAGCAAGCGTGGGAGGAGTTTATGTCCCTGTGCCAGGACTCGTTGGTGAAACTCAAGCAGCTGTGCTCGAAATGGGATGAGTTCGATTCGATCATTGAGGAGCTCGATAATTGGATGAAGAACGTTGAGGCTGTGGTTAAGAATCAGAACCTCAAGAGCACAGCTGAAGCGAAGGCAGCTCATCTCAAGCAACTCCAGGAGAATGCCAAGGACATTGATAGACGAGGTACCGCTATCAACGAGCTCATGGACCAAGGACGTGAAATTGAAGGAGAAACCGATTTGAATCTGAAATTGTCGCGTCTCAATACACGCTACCAGACCTTGAAGAATCTGTGCAAGGAATCGATTGCCAAGTATACCAACTATGTCAAGGATCACGATAGTTTTGACAATGACTATGAAAAATTCAAGGAGAATCTGCAAGCCAGTGTCACTGAGTTGGCCAAAGCCAATGAGATTGTCGGCGATCAGAATGTGCTGCAAGATCAACAAAATAAACTGCGAGAGATGTCGGACAAGAGGATTACGGACTCGACCATCTTTGAGAGTCTCATTGATCGTGGTGAGAAGCTCTACGGACACACGAGTCCCGACGGTCGTGAGATAATTAGACAACAGCTGAGATCTCTGCGCACCATGTGGGATAATTATACGGATGATCTGAATTCGGCAACGCATAAGATCGATCAGTGTCTGTTGCAGTTCAATGAGTTTAGCATTGCCCAGGATCAGTTAACAAAGTGGTTGAAGGATGTCGATAAGGCCATGCAGAGTCACACAGAACCAAAGACTACTCTGCAGGAGAAACGAGCTCAATTGCAGAATCACAAGCTACTGCATCAGGAAATAACCACACACAATGTCCTGGTTGATAATGTCTGCGACAAGGCTCAGATTTTGGTGGATCAAATCAAGGATAACTCGTTGAATGTCTATCTGCAATCGATCAAGCAATTGTTCCAGAATATCGTCCAGAAATCCGATGAGATTCTTCACAATCTAGAGAATTGTGTGCAGAAACACAATGAACTGAATAATGCCCTCAATGGTGCCAAAACCTGGATATCAAATGAGAAGGCGAAACTGCTCGAATGCGACGATGCCTATGGTGAAAAGGCAGATATCAAGCGAAAGATTGAAACCCTCGGACAGTTGGCCCAGAATAAACCCCACGCCATGAATCTCATCGCAGAGATTCGCGCTCAGTTCGACAATGTAAAACCGGCGACCTCGGAGAAAGGCATTGAAGTGCTCGAAAAGGAAATTGATGAGCTGGAGACGACGATGAAGAGTCACTTTGATGACATCGAGGGCATTGAGGGCAAGCAAAAGGATGTGCTTGCACAGTGGGACAAATTCGAGAGTAATCTCGAGGAACTCACCAAATGGTGTCGCAATGCCGAGGCCGTCTTCCGAGATCAACAACTCAAGTCGACACTCCACGAGAAGGTCGAGCAGATGGACAAGTATAAGATTCAACGTGAGCTCATTCTGCAAAAGGAAAAGGAGATCGATGCCTTTGGGGATATGGCTCATGCGCTGCTCAACAGTTGTGGAGCTGATCGCCTAAAGACGTTGACCACACAGATCACGAATCGTTATCAACTGTTGCAGGTGTTGAGCAAGGAGGTTGTTAATCGTTGGTCGAATCTCGTCGACGATCATCAGTTCTATCAGGATAAATACAATGAGGTGGATTTGTGGTTGCAACCAATTGAAACGCAATTGGAGAAGGCTCTCAAGGATGAGCCCACACAGAGCACGAACATCCTGCAGGTCCTGCTGTCCGAGAGGGAGCAGGCGGAGAGTTTGTTTGGCGCCTTGAATGCAGCTGGAGAGAAGGCTTTGCCGGAGACTTCGACTCAGGGTAGAGAAAAGATTCGCAAGGATCTGCGTGACATTCGCGATCGCTGGGACAAACTGGATGAGGGCATTCGCAATCTGGAGAAACGCCAGGAAGCTCAAACAGTTCAACTGTCCAGCTATCAGGATATTCTCGGACAAACCGTCAATTGGTTGGATCAGGTTGAAAAGTTGCTTCACAATGAGAATCCGGCAAGTTGGACAAGCGCCCAGGAGATTCGCTCCAAGCTGTACAAATATAAGGCGACCAATCAGGACATTAATTCCCACAAACGAATTGTCGAGGCTGTCAACGAGAAGGCGGCAACTCTGCTGACCAACGCGGCTCCCGCCAATGCTGATGAGATTGCCAAATCTGTGGTGGAAGTTAACAAACGCTATGAACAGGTTGGTCAGGATTGTGCCAAGTTGGTAGCCGACTTGGATGCCGCCTTCGATGTCTATCAACAGTTTAGTGAACTGCAAAAGGCACAACAGGATTATCAGAAGAATCTATGGGATCGTCTCACCGGTTACTCCGATTACTCCGGTAACAAGGCGGCGCTTCAAGCGCGTCTGCAAAAGATCAATGAAATCCAGGATGCATTGCCCGAGGGTGTCGCCAAACTGAAAGCCCTCGAGGAGCATATTGAGAGTCATGCCAGCAATATTCCTGCTCGTTCCAAGGAAGCAATGACTCGAGATTTGGCCAATTTGCATGCCGATTTCGAAAAGTTCAGCGGTTCATTGTCGGATGTGAAAAGCGGCCTGGAAAATCGCTTGCAGCAATGGAATGACTATGAAGTTGACTTGGATCGTTTGATCAATTGGCTGGGAGAAGCTGAGAATGCGCTCAAAAACTACAATTTGAAATCATCTTTCGAGGAGAAGGAGGAACAACTGAATCGCTTCCAATCCTTGACACAAAATCTGCGCCAGAACGAGGCGGACTTTGAGAAAATGAAGGATGATACCTCGGAGTTGGTTCAGAGCTCGGGAGAGACAAGAATCGCTGTGAATGTGCAGCAAGTTTCCTCGCGCTTCCAATCGATACAAGCGACAGCTAAGGAGATTCTCAAGAAGTGCGAACAGGCTGTCCAGGATCATGGGCATTTCAATGAGAAGTACAAGCAATGCTCCGATTGGTTGGCCAACGCTCAGGCCCGTTACGATGATTGCAGTGATCTGTCCACGGTGGCATCTCGTGATGATCTTCTCAAGAAACAACTGGTTATCCAGGAACTGTTGGCCCAACAACCAACCGCAACTCAACTGCTGAACAGCACCGTCGAACTGGGTGAAAAGTGTTATAGTTCAACGGCGACGGAAGGTCGCGATGCAATTCGCAGTCAATTGGATGATTTGACCTTTGATCAACTGTTTGACAACATTGCCAGCACAGCACGCAAGATTCAGGATAAGATTGCCAAGTGGTCTGGTTTCGATGAAACCGCCGACAGTCTGAAAACTTGGTTGGACAGTGTAGAGCAAGAGTTGCCAGTGGAAATCGAACTGAAGACAACGCTCGATGAAAAACGCAACAAATTACAGGCCTATCGTGATGTTATCAACGATATCAACAATCATCAAGTTGAGGTGGGTAATCTACAAGAGATTGCTGCCAATTTACCTGAAAAAACCGAGCATGTCGATCAGATCCTTAAGGATATCACCGATCGCTTTGGTAAACTGCAAAAACGCGCCCAGGGCTACGTCGAACGCTACGAGGGCATCGTGAGTGCTCATCAACAATACTCCAAGGCGGTGATGGATGCTCAGGAATTCATTGATGCTACCATGAACACTGTGCACTATTGGGGTGATCTGGACTTGGAGCAGACATCGCTGCACACGAATCTAGATCGTCTGAAGAACTTGAAGGCAAGTCTGGCCGATGAATTTCCACGTGTGGATCAAGTTAGGGCGCTGGGAGAGAAGGTTATACCCGGCACTGTGGATGTGGGACAAGTGAATATCAAGTCCCAAATAGACACTACACAGCAGGAATGGGAAGGTCTTCTGGCGGCCATCAGCTCCACCATCGAAGCCATTGAGGCGCGTCTCCAACAATGGTCGGAGTACGAGCAACTGAGGGATCAATGTTTGGCTTGGATTCGTGATACGGATAACGATCTGCATGCCATTGATCTGAAGGAGGATCTGTCCAAGAAACGTGCCCAATTGGATGCACTGAAGGCACTGCAAGGCGATGTGCGTGCCAAGGAACTGGAAGTGGATAATGTCACGGAGAAGGCCCAAACTCTTCTTAAGGGGGCCACAACGACGAGAGCATCGGGTCCCGAGTTGGTGACCAAATATCAACAGATCTTCCACAAGGTCAAGGACTTGAACAATCGCTGGCAACAGTATGTGACCTCCCACGAGGACTTTGATAACTCCATCTCAGAGTGTGCTTCGTGGATAAACAGCATCAAGGAGAAGTTGGATTACTGCTCCGACATGTCCTCGATGAGTCAGAAGGAACTCGACAAAAAGTTGGCCACGATTCAAGATGTTATCCTGCTCAAGGATGAGGGATCGGCTCGTGTGCTAAAGATTTTGGAGCAGGCTCAACATGTGCTGGCAAATACAGCTCCTGGAGGCCATGAGGCCATCAACAAGGAGTTGTCGGAGCTGCAGGATCTTTGGTCTGGCATTGCACTACGTATAATGGATGTGAAGGCGAATCTTGATGATTCCATTACACAATGGTCGGGCTTCTTGGATCAAGTGCAAAATGTGCGCAAGTTCAACGAATGGTTGGACACTCTGCTCAAGGAATTGGGCGAACATCAAACAACCATGACGGAGAAGCGCGCACAGCTCGATCGTGTCAAGTCCACGGAGGAGAAGGTGCGTGTCGAGAAGATCGATGTGGATTCATTGAAGATTCAGGCCAAGGAAATGATTGCCAGCGGTCAACAGAGTCAGGCCGCATTCCAGGCACAAAAAGTGCTGGACAACTTTGATGAACTGTTCGGAAAGACACAGAAATTGCTGTCCGATCGTCAGGATCAATATCGAGATCATCGATTGTTCAAGGAAGCCTACGATGATCTTGTCAGCTGGATAAGTCGGGCTCGTGAGAAATTCCCAGCGTTGAAACAGAGCAGTTTAAGCGATAAATTGGCCATCGAGAATGCCGTGCAGGCAACGGAGGCGTTGCTCAATAAACAGGCGCAGGGTGAACTTCTCGTTGAGCATTTGGTGCACACGGGTGAAGTTGTTCTGGCAAGTACGTCGGGCCAGGGTCAAGAGATCATACGCAATGATATACGCGCATTGCGCGATAGCTTCGAAAGTTTGTTCCGCGAGATCAATCAGCAGAAGGAGAACTTGGAAGTTACCATGGTGCAATGGCGTGCATATAAAGAGGAGTATGAGCGTCTCATGGAATGGCTGCAACAGATCGATATACTTGTCAAGAACCACAAACTCAACCTCTGTCCCAATCTGCCCGACAAGGAGAAACAAGTCGCCGATATGCGTGAAGTAATGTCGCGTCTCGAGAAGGGCAAAGATGACATTGACAAGTTTAATGCCTCTGCGGCGGGATTACTTAAATCCCATCTCGATAGCTATGTGAACAATCAGCTAAGACACTTGGGTTCCATGTACCAAGTACAGGTGAATCTCGGCAAGGATGTCCTCAAAAAGGTTGAAACGAATCGTGATCAGCATCGTGAATACGATGCCAACATGAAATCGGCCAAGGAATGGATTGCCAATGCCAAGCAAACGATTCAATCAGCTGGCGAAGGAGCTGGATCCAAGGAGGCCCTACAGCGTCGCCTGGAACAAATCCAGGATTTGATTCGCAATCGTGAGCTAGGACAAAATCTTGTACACACCGCCATCAACAATGGGGAGAAGATCATCAGGAATACACGCTCCGATGGACGCGAAGCCATCAACAATGAAATGAAGGAGCTGCAAACCGATTGGGATCGTCTGGTTAAGAAAATGTCAACTGCCAAGGTTCAACTCGAAACGAATCTGCTTCAATGGGCCGACTACAGCTCAAGCTATTCCCAACTCCAGCAATGGATCACGGATAGGGAGGCCAAGTTGCAACAGGCCTGCGAACAGAAGATCATCAAGTCGCAACGTGGTCAACCAGGTCTAAGCAGTGGTCTAAGTGAACGCAAGGCAAATCTCCGTCAGACCAACAATATTGTCCAGGACATTGTGTCCTTTGAGCCGATGATACAGTCGGTTACATCGAAGGCATCGGACTTGCAACAGGGTGCACCTGCCACAGAGATTTCCGATAAATATGAGAACCTAACGAAACAAGCCAAGGATCTGTATGCCAAGCAAAAGAATACAATTGATAGCTATCAGGCTTTGATCGATGCTGGCAATGACTTTGCCACCTGGCTGAGAAATGCCAAGGAAAGGTTGAGCAAGTGCTCGGAGCCAACGGGCGATAAACAGGCTTTGGCAGAAAAAACTCATCAGCTGAAGATCCTGCAAGGCGAAGTGCCCGAGGGAGCGACAAAACTTCAAAATGCTTTGGCTCAGGGAGAGATCGCTTGTCGCACAGCCGAACCGGAGGATTGTGCGATCATTGAAGAGGAAGTTGCTCTGCTTCAAGAGGAATTCGATGCCTATGTGGAGGCACTGAATAAGGCCAAGGATTATCTGGAAGTGGGCATTGTCAAGTGGTCAGACTATCAGGATCAATACACCGAAGCACTCGAGTGGTTGACCAAGACCGAAGCCTTGGTGCAATCATACAACAAACTACAGGATAGTCTAACCCAAAAGAAGGTAGTGTTGGAGCAATTCCAGGGACATCTGCAAATGCTCTTCGATTGGCAAAAGACCTTGGATCATCTGAATATGAAGGCGCAAGTTCTGCTGGAAACCTGTTCCGATACCAGAATCAGCAATGCCATCATGCAGTTGACCACCAAATACAATGCTCTTCTGACTTTGGCCAAGGAGGTTATGAGACGTTTGGAGTTGCACTACCAGGAGCATCAACAGCATCACACACTCTACGAGGAGTGCCAATCCTGGATCGAAAATACACGGGAGAAGCTCGCGGATTGTGAACAAATTCCCGGCACTTTGAACGAAGTGCAAATCAAACTCAACACGGTTAAGAATCTACGACAAGGTTTCGAAACTGGCCAGAATAAATTGCGCTATTTGTTGGAGCTCAAGGAGAAGGTCATCATGAATACGGAACAAAATGGTGCAGCTAAAATACAAGAAGATACGGAAGCCCTGAAACAGGACTTTGACAAACTCCTCGTGGATCTCAACGATGTGCGTCAGAAGTTGGCCAATCGCTTAGCTCAGCTGGAAGAGATCTTCAAGTTGTATAAGATTTTACTTGAATGGCTGGAAGATATTGAACCAAGTGTCAAGGCTAGCGAAGAGTATCTGAATGATTTGAGCGAGAAGCGTGCTGCATTAGAGAAGTTCCGAGTCACGCAGCGCGACATCAATGGACACAATGATATTGTAGAGAAAATCAATGTCCGATTGCGTGAAGACAACAGCCTGGACAAGAATGACTTCCAGCCGGGATTGGGCAAGTTTGAAGATCTGCAGGCTCAGGTGAACAAGATTATCGAGTCGCTGGAGAATCAGGTGAACAATCATGAGAAGTACAAACAGGCCTATAATGAACTTCAGGATTGGTTGCGTCGCACCCGCATCGAGGTGGAACAATGTGCCGATTGTCATGGCGAAAAGGATCAGGTGGAGGATCGTCTGAATCGCCTTGGCGAAATTCAGGCCACGTCCATGCAAGGAAAATCATTGCTTGATGCCTGTGAGGAACTTAGCCAGGCTGTGATTGCCACGAGCGGCAATGAGGGTCAAGATAATGTTGCCCAGGAGATTAAACACCTGAATGGTGAATGGGAAACACTTCAAGCTCTATCTCGAGATGCTCGCAGCGGTCTTGAAACGTGTCTGGCTGCTTGGCAGACTTTCCTGCAAAAGTTCAACAAGATTCATTTGTGGATTGAGACAATGAGCAAGCGCGTTGCCAAATCTCACGAAGGCGATAACAAAACCCCCGAAGATTTGGTCAATGCCAAGGTAAGCCACAAGTCTCTCACTCACTCTCTCTCTCACCAATGTCGCACGCAACGCTAACAAAAAAATAAAAAAATCAATTAAAGTACTAAAAAAGAGAGTGCACCTAGTAGTTCACAAAATACAAAATTAAATATTGATATACTAAAATCCCACTTATCCAATTACTAATTGCTAATTCTTTCAGCTAATCATTTAGACACAATTGCAGCTAATCATTTTACACACAATCTAACATGCTTTTATGTGCTTTTTTCTACTCAAACTTGAAACAATTGATTAATATGCAACACTTTCTTTAGAAACTGCTGGATGAGGTCCTTGCTGAAAAGGAGAATGTGGAGGATCTGAATGACAACTGTGAGCTGTTGATGGAACAGAGCGCTTGCACTCGCATTCGCGATCAAACCATTGAAACTCAGGCCAATTATACAAAATTGTTGACTGCTGCTCAGGGTCTGGTTGCCAAGATCGAAAAGAATCTGTCGGATCACACAGAGTTCCTCAACTACAAGAAGGAAATGGACGCCTGGATTGAGAAGGCTCAGCAAGTGCTCCAGGAGTGCAGCATCGATGGTAATGCTACTGTCATTGCCCAGAAATTGGAGACTGTCAATGTAAGTTAAAATTACAATGATTCCTTATATTTCTATATTTCTAGTCTTACAAATGACAATTACAGTCGAACTTCCCTAACTCGAATCACCATTGTCCAAAGAAAAGGTTCGAGTTAGGGAGATATTCGAGTTATAGAGTTCTTTTTCCTTAGTTTATTAATTTTACTGCCACTCATTTAGTTCGAGTTACAGAGAAATTCAAGTTATAGAAGTTCGAGTTAGGGAAGTTCAACTGTATTTGTAATCGAAGTATTACAAAAATATAGTGTTTAATACTTATGTAAATTTGAGTGTAGTGTTTTCGCATGTGTTTAGTAATTTTTCAAACTTTTCAAAATTTATAAAACAAAATTAAAGATATCGGTCAGAAATGTATTCAAAAAACCTAATTAAGATCGATTTATATTATAATGTGTTTATAAAATTACTAATATACTTTCAATTCCTATACAGTCACTATCCTCCCATTTGCCTGAGGGTCAACATTTACTTGCTATGGTCCAAGATGCCTACTCGAAGGCCTCGAATATTACACCCGAGGACAAGCAGGAAAAGCTGCGTGATCTGATGACCAAAGTACGTGAGGATTGGGATGCCTTGGGACTGGCAGTTAAACAGAAGCTCAGCGACTTGAAGCAAGCACAAAATCGTTGGACTGACTTTGCCGTCAATAAGGATAAACTTGATAAATGGCTGGTCGAAACGGAGAAGACAATGAAAACGGCGCCAGAGACCAAGGGAGAGTTGAGTGAGATGAAGACGCTCTTGGAACGCTACAAGACACTCTCCAATGAGCTGAAACAGAAGGGCAACGATTTGGAGCAACTGATGTCGGAGGCACGGGATCTGGGCACCGAAGTGGATGCGGTGAATCGTCTACAGTCGCGTTGTGACAAACTCAAGAACGATTGTGCTGCATACATTAAGGATCTAGAACAGGAGATGCTTGACTATAATGCATACCATCAGAGTCTGCAGGATGTGGAGAAATGGTTATTGCAAATCTCCTTCCAGCTTATGGCACACAATTCGCTGTTCATTTCAAATCGTGAACAGACCCAGGAGCAAATTAAACAGCATGAGGCTCTGCTCGGTGAAATCCAAAAGTATCAGACCAATTTGGATGATCTGAATGCCAAGGGACAGGCTCAAATCAAACGCTATGAGCCCACAACTCGTGAAATACGACCAACTGTTGAGTCCCAGCTGAAGAACATACAGGACAGCTATAATTCGCTGTTGCAGACCTCGGTTCAGATCAAGAATCGACTCTTGGAATCGCTTGCCAAGTTCAAGGAGTACGAAGATACTTTGGATAACATTATGCGCAATCTGGAAGCCTACGAGCCGATTATACAAACAGAACTCGATGCACCTGCCACAAGCCTAGAGTTGGCCCAGAATCAACTCAAGTGTGCCCAGGACATGCAACATAAGTTGAACAATGAAAAGTCCAGACTGGCAGCTGCAGTTCAGGCTTGTGAGGCAGCCACCGCGTCGATAAGTCGTCCCAGTTCTCCACTGGAGACGGCCATGCATGCGATTCCCGAACGGGAACTGATGGTGCGCGCCAAGCTCGAAGATCTGCTGGATCAGGTGGGTCAATCAATACTCTAGAGATAGTTTTACTGTAGTTGTTTGCAAACCTACTCAAAACATTAACTTCAGTAGAAAAAGTCTAAGATTTTTGAATAAAACGTAAAAGGCCTGTTCCAATTTAAGTTCATTAAAGTTTCGTAGAAAGGAACTAATTCATTGTACAAATTAATCAAATTATTTCTGTAGCTATCCTACATATAAATACTTTAACTCCATTGTACATTGTAGTTATCCAATACAAAGTTGTAAATTTTCTTAAAGAAATAGTTCTTTGCATATATCATGATTTTATTTAAGTAACTTTTTTATTTGTGCTATTTTACATTGAATTCAAAAAGCTAATGTATTGATTTTTAATTGGCTAACCCTTTTTTTTCATTTAATTTAATTTCTTTAATTTAAATTTTACCTCTAACCCCCCACAATCCCAACACCGCTCTAACTTTTGTTGATTTGCCGCACCGTAACTGTTGTTAAATCGCACTACCACGCCCACTTTTTGCTCCTGCCTGCTCAAAAAACAAAAAATGCCTGTGCTATATTTACGGCTAACAAAAGCCAATGCCAAATACTCAGAGCTCAACGCAAAATGATGACATTGATGATGATGATGATGTCGATGACGTTGAGCTCAGTGAAGTGAACGAGGCTTTAATGGATCCAATTGCTCACGAGCGTATTTCCAACTATCGTCGCATAGTTCGCTTGAATAGTGCACACGTGAGCAAGCTGAATGCACTTGTCGCTAAGGTAAGCGCCAAGATCCCCAGATCAGTTAACCAATGGTGGCGGCTTTGGCTTAAACATGCTGTAATTTGATACTAACACAATTTATTGTTGTAGCTGTTGTAATTCGTACCCCTCCGAATTTTAAGTGCGAAATTTATAAATATTTTATAATATTGTTGATCTTTATACATTTTTCAATTGATTTGAAATGTAATTTGTTTCTAAAAATGTTTCTGTACCTTAACTTATTTAGATGTTGTCTTTCTTAATTGTTGTTTTATAATTTTAGAGTCGCTTTGACTCCAGAAATTTATTTAACAGCAAAAATGTCATATACAATTTTTTTTTAATAAATATTTTAAAGAGAGGAAAAATGTATTATGTATGTAAATTTTATTGGATTTTAAAATTCGGAAAAAGTAATGCTAATAAAAACTAAAATAAAATTAAAATAAATGACAATAAAAAATAAAAAACCTAAAATTTCAAAAGTAAAATAATTTTCAATAACAAAAATTGATTCATTTCATATTCATAGGTGCAATCCCACTTGGGTGGTTTGACTGCATCCGTTAGCGAGTTGGAGCAACAGCAGAAACAGCGCGCCGAGCTGCAGGATTGGGTTAAGAAACAACAGAGCTCTGTCTCCGATTGGTTAATGCGTCCTTGCAAACTGCGCTCTGAGGCAGCACAACAGGAGCTGGTTTCCATGAATGATTTACTCAATTCGATTGGAGACAAGCGTTCGCAGCTGATGTTAGAGATGACAGGCTCATGTAAGTTCCCTAAGAAACTCAAAAGAACCTTAACTAATAATTGTTGTTTCTCTTAGTGGGTGACGAAGATACAGATCTGGATGATAACATTGATAAACTCGAATCAGAGCTGATGGACGCGATTGCCAAGAAGCAGGCGGGTCAAAATGTCATCGATGGCTATCGTCAGGGCATTCAAGATGTGCAAAATTGGTTCGATACATTGATTAAACGCATGGATGTTCTCGATCGCGGATCTGGCCTGAATTGTGCACAGAAAATGGCAGCGATTAACGAGATCAAGAATGAATACGAATTGCAGGGACATCCCAAGATACAAGAGCTCAAGGGTAAAGCAGCTCAGGTTGCTGAAGTGATTAGCAATTTGGATGGCCAACAGGTGGAAGAACAAATGAAATCATTGGATCGTCGTTTTGCCGATCTCGGCAAGCGCATCGATCGCAAGGCACAATTGTTGGATGTGACCAACAAAGGAGTCGACGGAGCCAAGGGTGAAATCGAGCAACTTCAACTGTGGGTCAAACAGCAAATTGATGAACTGCAAGCACCTGCGGCACTTGGATACTCGCCAAAAGATGCCGAGGCACGCCAGCAGAAGATTAAGAGTTTGATGAAAGATGCAGAGGCAAAGCAATCGCTGGCTGATGTTCTCGAAAAACGGATTGCCAACATGCAGCCCGAATTGGAGTCGGCAGAATACGCTCAACTGGAATCCGCATTGCGTAATCTGAACAGCGAGAATCGCAATTTATCTGGCGTCCTAAAGGCGGAGTTGGATAGAGCCTTGGAGGCCAGCAAGGCACGTAAAGCCCTGGAGAATGATTTGGACAAGGCTCGCCAGTGGCTCAAATCGAAAATCTCTGAAGTGCGCAAGTTGCCCGTTTACCATCCATTAACCTCCACGGAGATTGAGAAGAAAATCCAGGAGAATAAGAAATATGATGATGATGCCAAGCAATTCAATGATAGCGTTTTAAGCGATGTTCAACGCCAGGCAGCCAATATTATGAAGGATTGCGGAGATGCCGATAAGGCGGCATTGCAGAAAATATTGGATGAAATTGCCGCTGACTATCAGACGCTGAAGGATGAGAGCGGCAAACGTGGCAAGTCCTTGGATGATCTGTTGCAGGGACGCAAAGCCTTCGAGGATTCAATGAAGAATATGGGCGATTGGTTGAATGAAATGGAAACCGCCACCGAAGGTGAACTACGAACCACAAGTCTGCCTGTCCTGGAGGAACAGTTGGCGCATTACAAGAAACTCCTGCAGAATGCTGATAATATGGGAGGACTCATTAACGATGTGACCGAGCAGGGCAAGAGCATCCTGCCCACGCTCAGCAATGCCGACAAACTGAAGCTCAACGATGACATCAAGAACCTTAAGGATCGTTATGGTCGCATCAAGCAAACGATCAATGATCGTGCCAATACATTGGGTGATCACATCAAGAAATACAAGGATGCCAAGAATCGTTTGGCCGATTGCAGTCAATTCCTTGGCACAATGCAGCAACGATTGCGTGAACTGAACCGTCCCATTGGCTCTAGGATTGAGGATGTGCAAGATCTGTTGGGCTCCTATGAAGGCATACTGAAGGAACTCAAGGATAGCAAGAATAAAATGGGTGACATGCAAATGGATGATCTGCCCGAATTGCAAAGCATCTTAACCCAGCAGGACGACATGATCAAAATGATTGAGGATCAGTTGGCGCATCTCCGACAGCTGTTGCTTCTGCGTGAACAATTCATTGCTTTAATCAATGAGATTATTGCCTTTATTATGAAGTACACCGATGTCATCATCGACATTGAAAACTCACCCGACAGCCTGGAGGATAAGATTAACAAGTATGACAATGTTATTGTCAAGATCCAAGAATGCGAGGGTCTTTTGGCTTCTGCCAATGATAAGGGTCAGAAGATTGCCTCCGAGGGAAATGCCGCGGATAAGAATAGCATCACTGAGCAATTGCAATCCCTGAAAAATCAATTACAGAATCTTCGCAAGGCTGTTGAATCGCAGCGTCAGAAGCATCAATTGCAGCTCGAATCTCACAAGAAGATGGCCGCCGATTTGAGTGACATTCTCGATTGGTTGCACAACAACGAGGGAGCTGCCAAGTCACGTCCTTTGCTGGATCGCGATCCCGAGTCTGTGGAACGCGAATTGCAGAAACATCATGCTCTCAGCCAGGACATTGATGACCATTTGCAAAAGTTCAACAAAATCAACGATAGCGTGAAAACGGAACTTGGTATGCCAAGCTCATTGCTGGAAATGCTCTCCGAGGGTCGCTCCTTGGTTGCTTCACTGCCCCACGAGTTGGAGGAGCGTGAGAAATATTTGAAGAACAATCGCGACTCACGTTTGGAGTACATGCAACTCGTTGCCAAGTTCAATGATTGGGTGCACGAGGCTGAGATTCGTTTGCAGAATAGCCAACATGGCATTGACTACGAACATCTTGTGCACGATCTTGACGAGCACAAGATCTTCTTTAGCAACGAGGCGCCTATCAGAAACTTGGTTCACAAACAAATCCAGGAAGCATCCGACAAAATTTGGTCCTCGTTGAACAACTACGAACAGTCTGAGTTGTCAGCGGAGTTGGCTCAGTTCCAAACAAAGTTGGCCAACACTTTGGCCAATGCCAAGACCCAACAAAGTGAGCTGGAAAAGGAAGCGGAACGTTGGCGTGAATATCAACAGTCCATCGATCGCGTCAAGGCCACAATTGAGCGTACCAAATTTAGCGATGAGCCTGTACAGAATTTGGCCGGTTTGCACTTTAATATTCAAAAGCTGTCGCATGCCATTGGAAATGTACAGGTGAGTTAACATGATACCTAGACGGATATTGATTTTATGCACCAATAGTGTAATATATACCTAAGTATTTCTTTAGTATTGCTCTTACTTATTTATTCATTATCTGATTTTAAGCTGTTTTAGAATTTCGAATATTTAGATACTTAGAAGAATTACAGTTTTTGCTTTTTCACTTTGTTTGCTTTTAAATATACTCAGCTTTTGAGCTGTTTACATAAAATTCGCAAAAGATTAAATTTTTATCGAAAGTAAAAAAAAAATTAGTTGATAATCCAGTTTATCTATGATAAACTTGTTCCTATCCGAAGATACCTTCAGCAATAACCCCTTAAAATTTGCATAAGACCTTAACGTTTGAATCAAGATAATAGAGATTAAAAGTATTTGCCTTACATATTTCGTTTTTGTGTTTTTTATTATTTGTTTAATATTTGACTAACTGCAAAGTCTATTCTTTATCATAGTCTGCAAATATTATGACTTGTAATTGTAACAAAAACTTATTTAGGTTTTATTTTATTTTTATGCATATGTAAATATTTATACACTCTGCATATAAGTTCAAACTGTGTGAACTGAAGAAGACCTGTTTGACTCAAGTGTGACACAGTCACTACTCTTGAAAAAACTGGAAAGCAAAGCGAAAAATATGTATCTGCGAGTTTTTTATGCGAATGTAGCTTCAGTCGTGACTACTTTTACCCAGAGTGCAATACAATTTGCCGGCCGGTAAAAGCAAAGCTTAAATTTTCGCTGCACTGTTGACTCTTTTAACACCACCTTCTCTTTCCTATCTCTCTTTGTTTGTCTCTTTCGATTGTGTACACTCGGCATAGTTGTTTACTTTCATGTTTATGCCTTCGTCTTGTACCTTGAAAACTAATTAATGAGTTCAACTATTAACCTGCACTTGACAGTCTTATCAACTAGTGTTTTGACTGGCCAACATCGCTTATGCCAGACAGAAGGCATAACACACTGGTTTCATATACGAGCATTTGATGCTTAATCTCAGCTGTTGTTGTTTTTGTTGTCATTGAGTTAGGCCCATGACATCATCAGAGGCAGCTACAGTCGCAGAACTATGGAGTATAACCAGTTTACTGCTAGGGATGGACAAACAATGTTATATTGCAATTTTCGTAATCTTTTGCATACTAGACTTTTGAGTTTTATGCTCTTTGTAGACTTTTGTATTTACAAGCCTTTTTGCATTCATACTTTTGTTGGTATTATTTTTTATTTTAAACATTTGAAAAGAAAATCTTTTATTTTTATTAATTCTTAATTTTAAAGTTTTATTATAGTTTTGTAAATCATATTAGAATACACAAAACTATCCACAGACCCATATTGATAAAACAATTTATTTTAGTTTTTGAATGTCTGTTATGCCATCCCTAGACCCAATCACATTGTAACAGCAACAAACACATGTTAAGCAGCTTTTTTTGGGGCCAAACAAGCTGAGCGAGCTTTAAGAGCGAGGTCTCTCTCTCTCTCTCTCTCTCCGTGGACAGCTGTTTTGTTGTTGTTGCCGGTCATGCCGGCTTATGAAACAACCAATTGAGTTATATGACGGCGGTGGCGTATGCGTGATATTGCTCAAGTATTAGTGTAATGCGTGACGTTATTGTGAGCAAAAAAAAGTGTTGTGCTCTGACGCTCTCTTTTTTGTTATCTCTGCTGCCCACGCCTTTGCCTACGCCCATCCAATACACTGACCCCCCCAGCCGAAAAGTGTTACCATGTGGATACAAAAACGTGTTCAAACAACACATAAGACCGACATTTCTTTACAATTCGCGCTCTTTGCAATTTGCTGCTCTTAAGAGCGTCATACACTATCTCTCTCTCTCTCGTCTCGCTCGTTTCGCATTCGCTCTCTTGGTTAGTTCTAACTCATGCTTTGGGTATTGTCGTGCGAGGCTTTTTGTGAAATTCACTTCTAGTTGAGACGTTTATCTGTGCGGTTGCCAGTTTTTTTGTTCGTGTTATACGGTCTATATAGTGACGAAATAAGCTACAAAGCAATACCGAAGCAAATCAGAAAAAAAAACTAGTGTTATTTTTTGTTGTTGTTGTTTTCGTGCGAGAAGCTTTGTTAAATTTGAATTACCCGTTTCGCTTGCCGTTTCAATATATATACAACAAAAAAACCATGTGCTTGAAAAGCGCAAATTGAAAAAAAAAGAAGAAGAAGAAGAAGCAGAAACCGAAACCGAAACAGACAGCAATCAAATTTAAAGCTAACGTCATCAACAATAGAAATAGAAGAGCAGGAAATCTATTAAAGAAATATAAATAAAATAAAAAGATACTCTTAAGTGCTACAATTAGCAAGTGCTGTATAAGATACATTCGCCAGTGCCTCTGTGTGTGTGTGTGTATACAAGTGTGTGAGTTTCCACTTTAGGTGAGCCAAGTTCAACACGAAGGCAGTTTGTGTCAAGCTGTTTGGGCCACACGCATATGTCAAAGTTGACAACAACTAAGTGAAAAAAATAATTAATTTAATTTAAAGTTACATTAAAGTGAAACGCAGTCGGCATTGATAAAATAACTCAAAATATTGACCCAAAATAACAAAAACAAAAAAAATATATAGTACATTGGGAGTATATTCCAAGCATACTCTATAGTCTATTTATATACAACATTTATATTACTTAGATATATACATACATATATAGATATATATGTATACACATCTTAACACGCACATGATTTGTGCAACCAAAAAAGTTGAAAGTGCAGCAGTATTAGCTATAGGCAAAATTTAAACGTTTATTTAATCGCCTTGTTGTTATTGTTGTTATCGTTGTTGTTGCAGAGCCAAAACAGCGACCTTGCGCTAGTCAATCAGCAGGCGCAATCTCTCATCCGCCAAGCCGACGCCCGCAATCGCCAGTTGATTGAACAGGATAACGATAATCTCAATCGCAGCTGGCAGGATCTGGTACGCAGCCTGGAACAGCGACGTGACAATTTGCAACAGTTGGCCGAACATTGGGATACATTCGAGAACAGCTTGCACGGCTGGGAGAAGGCATTAGGACGTTTGGCAGACAAGTTCCGCAATGTCGACCCAACTGTAAGGTCCCGACGTCATTTGGAAGATACAAAGAATGCCATTCAGGTGAGAATACGTACATAACTTGAAATTTATTTACAATTTACATAATTTTAAAAATATTGTATTCCGTTTTATTACTTATTTGGAGCTTATGAGCTCATGGTCTGACTTAATTGATTTATTGTTGTTGCTGGCGTTGTCGCTTTATATACGAAATACAAAATTTCATTCATTTATTTTCCGCATGCCCCACCCCCTTTTGGCACAGCTTAGTATTTGTTTTTGCTAATGTCAACCTTTATATACACTACATGTATATATGTAAGTTTGCGTACTATATATAAGCATACTTACATATGTATATGTATAATATACATATATCAACAACACTACGAAGCCGCCAAGTTCATGGTCATCGGCAAAGTTGGCAGAGAGCTTCCGCTCTCTTTTGTGGGGCATGGCCTCTCGCTCTCTCGTTCTCTCTCTGCCTTGCCTATGTGTCTCTCTTTTGCGGCGAGCTTTAGCAGCTGTCCAAACTACTGTTAATGATGCGTTCCTTGATTAATAGCACCAAATTCGAAAATAACTTTCAGTTTCAATAACTTTTGTTTTTAGGCTTAGCTTAAAAAAAACACTTTTAATTACAGTCTTTAAACTGTACACTATTAATATGATAATTGGCATTTATTGCTTTATTATACAAATGAAAAAATGTTTAATACTGCACAACACTTGACGGCTTTAGTTTAATTTATTTTTGCTGTTGTTTTTGTAATCAACAATCAACTGATTTGTTGTGTTTATTTACTGTTTTTGCATGACCTCATAGCTTGTGATAATTGTTGATTGTATTTGATTTAAGGAGAAATACTTATCAGTTTTGTTTCTAAAAATAGTTACTAGTTTGTACTGAAGCATAATTATTATTTTAAAAAATAATTAAAGCCTAAAATAGCTTGTAATTATTAGAATTAGGTTAAACAGTTGTGAATGCTGATTTATCAATTTAGTTAGTCGCCAATCAACCAATAATAAATTACTTAAAAGTTTTCAGCGCACAATGCTTTTGTAACTTCAAGTCCAAAATAATTTAATTGAAGCCAAGTTTATGCCTTCAGCTTGTAGGCCTGATAAATTTCTATTAAATATTAACGATGCGGTCATACATGGCCATATAAGGCTCTCAATAGTCAGACTACACCACATCTTATCCTAGTTTAACAATTTAACATTCAATATAAGTTCAAAAAGAAGCGATTGAATGTTTGATTTTTATTTATGCGCCTGAATTTTAAATTTTTTTTTATTTTGTTTTGTTGTGAGCAAATATTTAATGTTGTCTATAGTTTTTTCTCCTACTTATAAGCCCCATTCACAATGTTGCTTTAAAGTCAACGTTTTTGGATTTGACCTTCGTTTATTTCGAGCGGCTCCAAAAAATAAAAAACTGGAATTGAATTAAATATGTAAAAATGTAGAGAAAATTTTATTTTGTTGGCTTTGTTTTTGTTTTTATTTTGGTTTTTTATTAAAGCTGTGATCGATCGGCAAACGCAAAACGTGACTGACAAATCGTTGTAAATTTTAAAATTGTTTCTCTTTTGTTTTTTGTTTAGGAACTGCGTGAGGAATCAAATGAACTTAAATCATCACATAAAGAAATCGAGGCGCTCTCAAAATCCATCCTCACATTCCTTGGGGAAGTACACAAACCCTCGGCGGAGGCCATACAGGCCAAAGTGGATAAGTTAGTTGAACAGCAATCAAAGTGAGTACCCCATAAAATACTATACTATACTATATGCATATATTCAAAGGAATTTTAACAAGTGGCATTCTATTTATATATAGTACATGAACAGTGTGTTTAACTGTGCGTGACGTTTAGTTAAATTTATCTAAATAAATTTCGAACGCCGGAAATCGAATTCGCTACAAGTTGTATAATTGATTTGCATTTAATGGAAATTTATGTGGTTAAATTAACTGGTTTTTTATTTACTTTTATTGATTAGCGGCATTTAAACGGGTTCCACTTGAAGATCCGATATACAAATCATTTATTTGTTGCAACTTCTTTGGCTTTTATATCGCAGGTTGAAAGTGTATTTGTGACATCAGTCAACACTTTGTAGTTTGGCTCGGCTGAGCTCAGCAAAGCCCTCGAAATTCCATGCTAAGACTCACGTCCAAAACTGACGTCATTCCAACGGTTACGCTCCGGTAAGGCTTACATAAGCCAAGATTTCTTTGTATAGCTTTAAACTACGCAACACATAAAGAGAAGTTGAATTTCTGAGAATGGTAAATCATTAAATTTTAAGACAGAGCACATTACTGCACTAACAGTATGTACTACAAGTTTTTCTACCTTTTGTATGTACATACTATATATAGGCCATATCAACATCTGATACTGAGTCGGGGCATACCCAATGTCTCTGGTAACTGTGCCAAATCGTTGGCCTTATCAGTCGCCTGCCTTTAAGACATATACGATAATAGACAAACGTAGTTCAACCTATAAATGTATCACTATTAAATACTACATACACATACATATGTGCGTTTTCTTGTATATACTTTGTTGATAAGCGACAAAGAAAAGAATTCAAATGTTGATTCTTTTGTTATTTATGTATTTTTTTTTTTTTTGCGGAAATTCTTTTGAATGGCGCTTGACGCAAAAACAACAAGTGAAACGTTGCCAATTTGCCAATTGGTTTTGGTTGTTGACAAACGTTTATACATTTAACTTATTTTTGTTAGCCATTTATAAATTGGTCAACATGTTCTTAGCAACATTTCTGTTGGCAACATTTCGAAATTCACCACAGCGGACAGGTCTGTGTGGTGGGGCTGTGCCGGTGATCACGTAAACATTTCGTTGGCAAAGGGAAAATAATAAAAGAAAATGTCGTAAATAAGAAAAAAAAAATGAAATGAAAACATGCCGCGGCCTTTCTTAATGCAGCACTGACACAATTTTCACCCAAGACATGTGTTATACGTATTTTCAGCATCAACATCGTCATTTTTGTATTTTATTTTTATACACATTTGTTTCATCCGGCTATTTGCTTGACAGCCGCGGTCTGCCTTTGCCTGTCTGCTTGTTTATGAAAAACGAGATCAGCAGCTGTTATTTTCTTTTTATTTTCCCTCAATTGTCTATAGCCAACACGTCTCTTGTCTTGTTACTTAAAAGTCTGTATGTAATATCTTTTGACGTTGTCTTACATACAATTGAACAAAGATCGCTTTTATTGTTCTGCAGATTGCTAAATCTTTGCAGTTTTTTAGATACCATATTGGATTACAATCTTAATTGTTTTTTAATAAAGTTTATCTCGGTTTAATTGAGGAGAATTACACTTAACTTGCGATGCAGTATTCGAAAATTTTAGAAGCATGATATATGTATACATTTACTATGTTTTTTTTCAAACCTACAATTATAATTAGCTTACAACCTAATTTTTCTCCAGCTGTAATTCGATTTTCAATTAACAGTAATGCACTTTATGACTGAGTAAATGACAGCCCTTAATAACTCTAGTCTGTGATGTAAAACAGCTGTAAGCTTTTAGCGTCACGTCGTAACATTTTAAATCACTTGTTTAAAATAAGCAACTCTTTAAAATAAAGCAAGATCAACAAGTCTAAAAAGTGCACAAATCGCTCTATTAGGATACCCAATTTTATTTTCACTCGCTGAAAAAGATATTGACAATGTCATCATCGAACCAAAAATGATCTAATACCCGAATGCTGTGTCATCGACAATTATACCCGCAACTATGTACATGCATATATTATAGGAATTATTCCTTCAACTGCGACGCAGAAATTTCATTGCAATTTATACTTGAGATTTACTTTTTGGTGTGGTCAACATGCAAAAATCTAATCAACATTTGGTTAAAATTCAAAACAAATTACTTAAAATGTGTGTTGCGTAATCCTTTTGCATTTAAAGAGTATTTTCATGTATTTCATGAGAATTAAATAATTTGTTTATAATGTGTAGATAACAATTAACTTCTCAAAGGCTCAATTTATTTTTTACTTTTTCGCAATATTTTAAAAATAAACCAATAACCGGCAAAATGCAAAATGTAGCAAGTGAAAATACGCACGTAGGCAATGATCGACTTGGATATACTCTGTTTGGCTTAGATTGTTAATCTTTCATACATAGCTTTGACTACAGAGTATAGGCAATGTTAACAAAGACCCACCAATAATATAAAAAGTAAACAAAATAAATAAACAGAAAATCTCACTGCTGACTTCATTCACATTGTGCAAAAAGAAACGAGTAATAATTATAAGCCAATTCAAATAAATAATGACGATATGCAGGGTATTTAGATAAGCAGCAACTGAATTTGCAATAAATACTTCGTAATTATTTCATCGCCTTGCTTTATTTGGCCACAAAAACCACAACAAAAATTCAAATAAGTCCGAAAATAAAGCTGCCTGGCATCTGCACTGACAATTTGTCATTTTGCATAAAAAATTCAGAAAAATAAAGAGAAAACAATAATCGAAACAACAAGAACAACAACAATAGCAAAAAATTAAAGCAAAAACTTTGCCCAAATGAGGTAATCGCGTAATTATAAATTTATTTTCGCCTTGGCTGGCGCTCACACTGCACATTGGGCCAGAATCCCTTTTTTTTTGGCATAAAGTCGAACATTTTTTTCAAATATATCTTGAAGTTGACATAATATTTTGAAAGGGTATACATTAAGAATATCAATTCAATAAAAAAAAAATTTAGGTGGCAATGTTGTAATTTTGCCACGCTAGCAAAGTCAGATGTTTTGTCAGCTGACTTTCAGCCGAAATTGGCGGGAAACTTTTATTCAACTTTACGCTTCTGCTGTGGAGAGACCAGTTGTCCAAATGTTTGTTAAAAATATGGAAAATAAAGGTCAAAGTATGCCAAATACAATTATTGTTAAGTTATTCGAAATATTTGCTCAGTGTTGTAGTTGTGAATTGTCTATGTTATGTCTTATTTTAGAAAAAAACTAACCAAAGTGCTCATTTACCGTGGAGTAAAAACCTAATTTCTGCCACTTTCTGCCAAAAAGTAATTATGCAAATTTTTACTCTTAGCTGTGATCTTAAACTTGCCATTAATGCTTTTTGCACAATTTTGCACTTTCTCTTTAAAAACACATGTTGCAACTGTGCAAATATGCTTAAAAATTGGGTTTTTTTTTTGGAGTCATGTAGGGAGGGGGGTTAAAACATGGTCAAATTAAAAAACTAAAAAAATTGTAAATTCTACTTTTGCCTGATTAGCAAACATGCAAAGAATGAAATATTTTCCCCTATATTTGAATTAAGAAAAAATTTTTACTTTTCCAATGAGTAGGAAAAAAGAGGGGGATTGAAGACAAGGTCAAACTTAAAAACCAAAAAAATTATAAATTCGACTTCAGCCTAACTAAGATTCATGCCAAATTTCAAGTCCACATCTTTGCTTTTGGATTTTCTAAAAGTATATTACATATATTTCTCATAGTCGGATGGGGAGGTGGAGACAAAGGCGTGGTCGAAATCCAAAAAAAAAATCCAAAATTCTAAATTAGTCTAACTAAGGATCATGCAAAGTTTCAAGTCTCTAGCTTTACAATTAGACTTTATGCCAAAAAAAAGGGATTCTGGCCCAATGTGCACTGTTAAACTGTTGCTGCTGTTAAAGCTTAACAGAGCGCTGTTGCGTCAAGTGCTGTTGCTGTTCCAATGCCATTTTATTTCCAAAGCAACAACTGTCGCTGTCGCTCTCTCATGCTTATTGTGCATATGTATGTGTGTATGTTATGTATAATGCCGGCGTCTTTTGCGGCCCTCTTATCTAAACCGGCAAACTGAATTTTTGAATTGTTGTTGTCTTTATCAGTCACTTTCTTACCATGCAACATTTGCTTGTTGCGTGTAAAAGTGTTTGTGAATTGCAAAGCGTCGTATACTGAATTTAATATGGATTTTGATTTTTTTTTGCGGCATATTTGGCAGCTGAAGTCAGCGGCGAATTTGTGCCTAATTTTCAATGCCAAGCGCATATGCAAACTTATAATAATAATAATTTTTAGTGTTTCGCCTGCTCGCCTGCTCGCCTTTCTCTCTCACTCTGAAGCAAATTAGTTTGTATGTGTGTGTGTATTTGTGTATATATCTGACTGTGGTGAGTTGCGGTAGCAGTTTTCGTTCTTTTATTTCCGTCTCACGTTCCTCTGTTAACGATCGCCGCTCGCCGCTCGAACGAAACGAAACGAATTTTGGCAACTTTTTCGCCCTGAGAATATTTTAGTTTTTATTTAGAGTTAGTTGCAAGCGGACGTGTTTTTTATAACTGGATGGCTGGAAACTAAATACGAAGAAGAAGCGACCGCCCGCCCGAGCATTAAATACATATAGACGCATATTTTTAAATCAAATAATATAAATCTTAATTAAGAAGCAGTAAAATCACACAAAAGCAGCCGAGACCCCAAAGAGAAGAACGGAAAAGTATTTAACTCAAATAACTGTGTGGTTATAAAAAATAACACACTATACGCAACTTTTCTCTTCTTTTTAATTGTATTTTCATGCGTTTGGATGCACTTGACAACGCCGCTTTGTGGATTACCAGGCGTATACGCAATAAAAGGAGTAGAAGTCGCTGCTGAATTTCTTAAGAAATTCAAGTTTTAAGCACACGAGAAATAGAAAGAAGAGAAATAGAAGTTAACAAGTGTTAAGCACACATCTGCCTCCCCAGTGAGGAGGTGAGACTGTTGTCGCTAATAACTTGGCCAGAAAAGACAGCAGCTGAGGCGCAGAAGAAAAGAGAAAGAAGCGAATGCTAATTGCTAACACGCACTCTCGAAACAACGTCGTCAAAAGCAAAAGGTGAATGTTTATATCAAGACGACGACACTTTAAAAGCATTGAGTAGATTCCACCGTGTGGCATGATTAAGTCATCGGTATAAGAGTCGCCGCCATTTATGCTAAAATCAGCCTCAATCTTACATTGAGTCCCCTCCGGCCAAAGGGGTGGGTCCGGGCCTCGGGTCCGGTCTTTAGCGAGGTCGTCAGGTGTTGTTGTCGTTTTTATTTATTTATTTTTTTTTATATTGAGAATGTCTGTGATTCGGCGCGTGTCTGTGATTTAAAACGATGACGTCGTTTTCGTCTCAGCAAAAATAGCCACAAAACGAAAGGAAAACAACAAACGGCTAAAAACAAAACTCAAAATTACTTATCGACAGAGAGACATTGATTACAATAATTGATCAAACTATGACTGTCAGTTTGTTGTTATGGGCCTTAGTGCTGGTTTTATTTTCACATACAAATTGAACATAAATACATTCGTTATTTATAAACGAGCGTGTGCTTTGCTTTTGCTTTCGCTTTTCACATTGGCGCTCGCATTTTTCGCATAGTTTGCCATTTAAATCTAACAAATGAACTAAATTTAATACGTTAATTTGTACATTAGCAAAATGGCAAACAACTCTGAAAATAGCAAGAGGCAAAACAAATTTTTATTGAGATTTTTTCTCTACTTTTTCCCTTGCTTTCTATCGTTTTGTTGTTCTATTTGTTATAACTAAATATTAGTTAAGAGTTTTTTTGTACTCTTTAACTGTAAATAAGACACAGCGTTTGTTAAAGCAGAGAGAAACATTTTTTAAAGAAATTATTTTCAAGTCGAATCTATATGTTATTTGCAGTATATCTCTTAGTCGTTCAGTTCTAACTTTTTTATTGTTATTTTGTTTTGTTTGTTGCTTTTCTTTTACAATTTAAACGCTAAAAACTTTTTCGAAAATGTGTTTCAGCCTTAATTGGCCGCCAGCCAAATGTGTTGACTTGGCCTCATCATGGCACGTTGCTCTTCCGTTATTGTTCTTTATCTTCTATTTCTTCTACATGTTCTTGTGGTTATTTTTTTGTAAAGGGCTTTTAACGAGCGCTAACAGGCGGCGTCCTTCGTAAAGTATCTTTCGGACATGACTTTAGTGTTTAATTGCGGCCTCAAGAGAAAAACACTTGTTGGCATTCAATTTCTAGCGCCGCCCACATGGCGTATGAGCAATATTCGTTTATGCGTCACAGACTGGAATTGAGAAGATATCTCTATGGAAGTGAAAAGTAAATATCGAAGTCTTACAGAGACTTGCGAACTGAATCATTTCGAATGTGCAGCATGCCAGATGACGTCAGCTGCATTTGGTTCGCTTTGACTGAAAATAAAAATAAACATAAATACAAAATTTAATTATAAATTCAAACATAAAAATAAACGCAGTCATTAAGCAGGCCAGCCAACAACATAAATAATATTAGCAATAATATTAAGAGAAATAACCAATTTAAAAGGCAGACAAAATACTAACAAATTTCAAAGATTTTCGAAAATCTTTCTCCCTCTCTTTTGCTGTCTCTCAAACAGTTCAAGGTGTTTTAGAATTATGTAGGTTCTTCTCATATTGAAATTTTGATTTTCGAATTCGAATTCGAATTGTTCATGAGTGAGCTGGTAGGCAAAAATTTTCGTTTTTGGTTCAGTCATTTAGAAAACTCTCTTGTAGCGGAACGGCAGCATTAATTTTCACGGAAATCTTCGCAGCGCCTCGAGGCCAAAACGATCATCATCTTTTGACCATTTGGATATATAGAAAATTATTGAAAACTTCAACTATTTGTCTTTGTGCTTTCTTCAAATAACTTTTTGTCTAATATATATTCGATATATATACACAGTGATATATATTTATATATGTGTATTAAACTTTTGTGCAACACGCGTAGCTGAATTCTATTCTAGAGCAAAGACGACCGCGTGGTTTTCACACACTGTTTACATATTATATAGGCATATATTTTGCTTATACAGATACGTCATTGACTAATACGCCCCGGGCATTATTTTCTTTCTTTTTGTCTTTCTTGTACAGATTGAACGATACGTTACGCGATAAGGACCAACAAGTTAGCAAGGATCTCGAGGAGATCGAGCAAGTGTTCCGCCGCATCTCGCAGCTGCAGGATAAGTTGAACGCACTTCACGATCAACTGCAATCCGTACACGTCTACGACGAGCATATTGCCCAAACGGAACAAGCCCTAATTACACTTAACAGTCAGGTGAAACAGGCCGCTGAGGAAAGTCGTGCGCTTATAGCGCAAACTCAAGCGCATTACCAAACCAAACAGAACTTGTTGCCCAGTGATATTGGCCAAGAGTTTACCGCCCTCGAATTGTTAGCGGAACGCGTCCAAGTGACCATGGAGACCAAAGAGAAGGATTTCAAGCGTGCGAAGACCGTTCGCACCGAATATTTGGCCGGTGTCGATGAGATTCAACGTTGGCTCATGCAGGCTGAGGTTCAGGTGCAGGAGCGCACCTTGGAGCCGACACAGATGAAGGAGCTGCTGCAGCGGATTAATCATGAAATTGGCACCATCTATGAACGCTTCACCCTGGTCAAGACCAATGGCCAGCTGATCATGGAAAATAGTCGCAACAGCGAGGAGAAGACGCTGGTGCAGACAACAATTGATCAGTTGGCCGCTCAATTGGCCCAGGTACGTGGCTGGTTGGACGAAAAGAAACAGGCTGTGGGCGATAGTTTGGATGCTTGGACTCGGTTCATGAATCTGTATCAGATTGTCATGTCTTGGGTGGCCGATAAGCGTACGTTCATTGATCAAACCATTGAACTGCGCACATTGCCCGAGGCACGCAACAAGTTGAATGATTATGCGGCGGCTGTGAAGAGTATTAAACCGATTGTGAAGCATTTGAGCGAAATGGACAAGGAACTGGAGCACATTGGTCAAGTGACAACTGTGGGCGATCTCAAGGACAAACTGCAGCAGGCCGAGGATGCGAAGATAGCCGTGGAAGCGGTGCTGCTGGAGAGGGTAAAATTTGTTATTCTTATATAAAAATATTTATTTCATCATTTAAAATTACGTTTAGAACTCTCTGCTGCAAGAGGCCTGCGAGGAGTGGGATCAATGTGAGCGCAAGATTAAGGATATACGACAATGGCATGAAAAGACCAAACAAACATTGGAATCCTCGCCACAGCTTAAGAAACCACTGCGCGATCAGCTGGGCTACTGTGAAAAGACTCTGGCCGATATAAACGTGCAAAAAACCAAACTAAGATTGTCTATTGAAAAACTGGAGGTAAGTGGGGCTTTCATATAGCTAATTTGGGAAGCCTTTTCCATTCTAAAACTCTTTCTAGGTACATTTCCGCAATGGCATGGGCGGTGATCCACGCCTAAGCGAGAATGTTGATGATTTGGTGCGACTGCTCGATGGACTTGGCGATGTGGTTAAAGCCAAATCGCAGAGTCTCGAGCAAACGCTGTCCCAAATCGATGTCTATCAACAACAAATGCAAACTCTACGCCAACGCATCATTCAGGAGGAGCAGCAATTGCGACTCGTCATGGCGCCTACGTACTTGCCACACGATCGTGAGCGCGCATTGGCCGAGCAACAGGTACGTAACTTTTTTTTTAGATTTTGCAACAGTTTCTTAAAACTGTATCTCAAGTTTATGTGTAGAGCAACCCAGTTAGCAGTTAGCTAGCAGAATTCAAAAACAGAAATCAGTTTAGGATCTCATTTTATATCAATCAGTCCCAATATCTTATGTCAATATATTTTTTAGTAGCTCGTAAATAACAGCAACTGTAAGCTAAGCTGAGATCTCGACCCTTATTGATAAAGTTTCCCCTTCATTATTATCATGCTATATTGAACAATATCTTAACTTTTTTTAATGCTATACAACAGTTGACAGAACAACCAGTTTGTTGGCCCAACAAAAAATAAGTTATTAACCCTCAAGTAACCAATCTATAGACCACATGATATTCTACTTAAATAATACTATAATTATTTTAAAAAAGTACGTTCTGCAAGACTTTAAAAAATATGTGCGGATAGGTCCGAAAAAAAGTTGCACGGTGGCTGCGTAAATTAAATTTTTATTAAATTATGTTTATTTTTTTTTATTTCAACTATTTTGTTTTGCTTATTTTCGTTTCTCAAGTGCGCATTTTATTAAATCTCGTAGAATTTTTCGTTTTCTTTGATTTTGCTCAAAATTCACGTTTTTATTATTTTCGAATTCGATTTATGCCATTTTCATATCATCAGCATACATTACACACAACTACATTCCATTGAAATTCATATTTGTGTTTTTTGTTTTGTTTTTATAATTTCTTTTCATTTTGCAAACAAAAAAAAATATCATGTCATACCAAAACCGTGCAGCTCTCATTCCTCATCAAAAAGAATCCCAAGTTGCCTCTCATATCATTGTTATGTCTCTGCCATACATTTGTTGTGCCTGTAAAAACCAATTCATTGTCACGTGCCAAATTATAAAAACAATTTAATACATAAGCAAGAGTATTCACATAAGTTCTTGTTGCCGGGGGTAGCCCATATAAAAAAAAAATACAAGAAAAAAAATATAGAAACAATAAATTCCTTTTCCAGTTCATTATTCAGCGAGCTATTTTAAGCACTGTCAGTTTTAACGCCTTCAAATATTTCACACAAACAAAATGATCATCTAAATATATATACATATTTGCTATGTATAGCAGCAGGGCATAGTTTACTATATTAAATTTAGTTTTAAAAAATTTTTTCGTTTTAAGTTTACATTGCGAATTGCAATGTTGGCGGTAAGTGGCAAATTTTACAAAGTCCAAATTATAACAATTTTGTATAATTTTTTTTCTCTAATATTTGTTGTTAGTAAAGAAATTGTAGTAGTTGGGGCATCTCTTGCTATGAGAACTTATATTATTTTGATCTTGCCGAACACACACATACAGTACGTACAGTCGAAGCATAATTACAATATGGCGGCACTCAGTTAAAAAAAGTACAGTCATCACCAAAAGATCACAACAAATCACCATCATTTGACATCACATTAAATATCACAGCTTTCGCTTAGACATTTCTCATTTATGATTTTAGTCTTTTGATTTTCACTTAAATTAGTTGGCTTTATGGCCGGGCAAACATAAAATTTTCACCAAAAAGCCGCTCGATGTCACAGCTACCTCTCTTTTTTTCTTACTTTCTCTATTTTTAACTTACTATCAACCGTAATAAAGCTCTCAGTTATATTTTAGTTACAAGTAATGGTTACGGTTTTCATTTGATTTAAATATATTTTATTTTTGACATTATGTATTTCTTTTTATCTTTTTCTCTTCTTAAAAAAAATATAAACAAAATCTGGTGTCGTTGCGCTTTACAAAATATATCTACATAATTATAAACAAACTTTCCCACACGATTACATTAATAATCAAATCTTACTCATATTTATAATATATATTTAACTTTTAACTGGATTCTTGGGCTTTTGCTCGCTTGCCTCTTGTGCTAAACTAATACTAAAACTAAAACATGTGACTAACTTCAAATCGATGCCTATAATCAATGTAACTATTGCCATAACTCACACACACACACACACACACATCTCAAACACACACACACACATGGGTATTGCGTACTTCTTCAAAAAAACCTGGTATATGGTTGCTTTATCTTATATGGCATAATTATGCTCGCTGCATTTGAATAAATTAATCATAAATGATTATTATGCTGACCTTTTTGTATTTCTTCTCTATAAAATGCTCACGCCGAAACAAAATGCACCAAACGCATAAACAATATATACTCTCTCTCTCTCTCTCCCTTACCCTTCACTCAAATATATAAATAAATATCGATAAAGGCATGTCGTGAACGTGTCAAAAATTTGCATTCGAAAATAACCGCACGTAATGAGCGCATCAAATTGTTAATACATCGCGGCACGCCGGACGATGCTAAGCTAGAGATCTAGAGATTTTAGATGCCGCACACAGCTATGGCAAATTACAGTACTTTTAAGCAATAAATATACCAAATATCTAGACTAGATCGAACCAAAGAAAAGCAGAGCAGCCACCATGCGGCATCTGGTTTTATTTTGTTGCTGCCACTGCAACATTCTCCCAATTTGTGGCATCGGCAGCGGCTAAAACCAGAGCCAGGCCTAACTATATTATACATTATACTATCTATCTTACATGACCCAAATGCTTAAGAAAAAAAAACTACAAAAAAAAGAAGAGAATTATTAATTATTAAAAAATATATTTTTAAAATGAAATCAAAGAGTATTATTTTTATTAGGTGACCCATACCCTTCCATATTTTGACAGGTAGTTTTGTTAGGACCTTTGAACTTTCGAAAACGATACTGAAAGCTAACGTCTTTTTTGGCAAATCTTCCCCCTATCTCTCTTTCTCTCGCCCGCCCGCACTCTCTCGCTCTGTCGGTCGGTCGCATAGGCAATGCGACAATCAATCGATGGCATGCAGCAAACGTATGACGCAACCGCCGCCCAATCCTATGCTCTGGATCCACATTCAGTGGTAACCACTTCATCAACTGTCTCGTTGCTTATGAAGCCAACGGCAGTAGGTCTAACCTATGCTGAAGTGTTATCAGGACAAGCGAGTCCGGTAAGCGGTAATGAAACGGTGACGTCACCAAGACAAGAAAAACGCGACACGACCACGACAATAACGACAAGGCAACAACAACAACAACAACCACAAACGAACTTAAACCAACAGCATACAATTATTACAACGACAACAACCACAATGACGACAACAACACGCACACTTGAGGATGAAACGTTAGGCTTAGAAGCATCTGAATCTAACTCTCATTTACCAACTGTGGTTTATGAACGACAACAACAACAACAGCAGCAACATCGTGTTACACCACCCAGCAGCAACATCGCTACCTCTGACTACGAAGAAACAAGCGACCCGATTGTAACAACAACCACTCTGATAGATCAACAAGTTCCTAGCAATCCCAGTACTCAGTTTATCGAAAGTGAGCGACAGATACAACAACTTTCAAATACGGGTAAGAAATTGCAGCCACCACGTGCCGAGCGTCGTGGACGTTCTCCAAGGCGTAGGCGAGAACCGCATGTGGAAACCACACAAGTGGAGCAACAACAACAGGTGACACAACAACAACAACATCATCAGCAACACCAACAACTCTTTGTGCCCAATGAGGATCGCGCACGCTCGCGTAGTCCCATGTGGGCGCCCGGTTCAACGTCTTATGCGGAGGTGCTACGCGGTCTCGAATTGGAACGTCTGCAGGCCGAGGAGTTGGCCAGGCAGGCGTCACAGCCTCATGGTGATTTGACCATACAGGATGTTATCGATGCCAGTTATGTACCACAAGTTGAACCACAGCAAGTAGAGCAGCAACAAGATTTGCAGCAGTTCACGAGCCAAAATGAACCAGAGTTGAGTTATGTGCAGCAACAACAACATCATCCACAACTGGAGCAGAAGCAACAACTGACCAGCTATGAAGTGCCCATGACTGCGGAGGAGATTACAGCAACGTATTTGCAACCCGATCCTCAACTTTATCAGACCATGTATGAGAATGTGGCCGATAGCGGGCAGTGGGGTTATGTAACCAGCGCCACAAGCGGCGAACCACAGCAACAACAACAGCAGCAGCAGCAGCAGCAGAATTATTACGAACAAATAATGCAGATGCAATATCCCATACAATACCAGCCAGTAACGGTACCTCCAACCAACACTCAGTATCAACTACTTACTGGTTATTACCAACCTGTTGCCCAGACGGAGACTTATCCTACAGTCTACACCACGGAGTCACAGCAAATCTATTACACACAACAAACAACACCAGAGTATAGTCAGGATTATCAACCACAAACGGAACTCAATCCGGATGTGGCTGCTTATCAGCCGGAAATTGAACAACAGTCCTATCTTTTGGAGCCCTATCGCACCGAAGTGAATTTAACTGGTGAATCCACAACAGGTAATAGCGTTCTCGATCGTGTGGTAACTACACTGGCATCCATGGTGCAACAAAGCTCGGAACCTTTGACAACGAGCACACAGCAAATTCAACCAGCAGCTGTAATGCTACAACAGGAAATTGAGCAAATTCTTCCACAACAGCAACAACAACAACAGCAGGTTTATATTGAGGAGACTGTGCAGATGCTACGTCCTGTCGAACCGCAAGAGTTTGAAATGCATGAACCACGTCCGGATATTACATTCGGGCAATTTGATGTAGATGCCATTGAGACTATACCTGTAGAGGTTCCACAACAACAAGCTCAACCTGAACCTCAGCCACAAGTCCAAGCACAGTCCCAAACGACAGTGACTACAACTAGATTAGTGGACCAAACAATTCTCTCTCAACCGATACAGCCAACTGTGATAGCACCAAAGACTCCAGAGTTAGTGGCAGTTCAAGATACTGTCATTGTGCGTCCTCAGGTGCAACAGCCCAACCAGACTCAGCAACAACAATTAAGCCAAGATACAAGTACTGGCAGCACGTATGCCGAAGTTCTATTTGGTCAACAACATAGAGCACAACATCCAGTTTTCCAGCCATCCAGTCAACAACAGATACCAGTACGTGTAGCTGCCCCAATGCCGCAAATTCGCAACGTTGAACATACTACAACAACCACAAAACATACGACAATTAAAAATCAACACGCTAAGCGGCCCGAAAAACCCATTGAGATTGCAGAGGCTAAGAATATCAGGCCAAAAAGACAACGACATGAGCAACAACAACCTGAGCCGTTGCCAATTAAGGTGAGCACCAGAAAGGATTCGAAAACTAGCAGAAAACACAAATCTCCCGAGACAAGTGATGCTCATGTGGAGAGAACAACAATTGTAGAGGATGCCCCTACAGAGGTTGTTTTGGTTGGGGAGCCATCACACAAGCAACCGGAGCCAAAAACTCGTAAATCGAAGAAAACAAAACAGACAGCTGAACATTTGGTTGAAACCTCGACGGAGCCAGAAACGAAGATTTCAACGGAGAAAATTCCCGAATCAGAGCAACAGAAGAAACATGCTGTCAATGTTGTGGAAACTACAACAGTCGTCACAAAAACCACTACTAAACCAATTGTTGAAAACATTAAACGCAAGGAAGTTGTCACTGTGCCAGAGACACCAGTAGAGCTACCAACAAAGAAGGATAGAAAGAAGCATACAAGTCCTGTGGAGAAGACAACGATTGAACCTGTTGTGGAAATCATTAAACAAAAAGAAGTCGTCCCCGTTGTAGAGCCAACTGTAAAGCAAGCCTCAACCGGATCCAAGAAGGATAAGAAGAAGTCCAACACTGCGGTTGAAACAATGACAACCACCATTAAAACAGTTGAGCCAGTTGTTGAAATCATTAAGCAGATTGATACTGTATCCGTAGTTGATCCAATTGCTGAACCAGCTCCAGTTCCCGCTCCAACTAAAAAGAACAAAATGAAATCAACTGTTGTGGAAACCACAACTATTACTAAGAACACAGTTGAAGCTCCTATTGAGGAATATTTTGTGGAAACGACCATGCCAGCTATCGTCAAGGAGATCAAAATTGAGGAACCAGTTTCTAATGGTAAAGCTCCATCGAAGAAGGATAAAAAGAAGGCAACAACTGTTGTGGAAACTACAACTATTACAAAGGATATAGTTAAACCTGATGAGATCATAGAACCGGTTTTAGTTGTCCCGGCAGTAGTAGAACCAATTGTTGAATCTATTCCTGCGGCAGAATCATCTGTGAAGTCAAAAAAGACTACAACTGTTGTGGAAACCACAACTATCACAAAGGATATTGTTGAGACCCCTGTTGAGGTCATTAAACATATTGAAGAATCTGTTGTAGAAGCCGAAACAGTTAAGCCATCTACCGAAATTGTCAAAAAAGTGGAAACCGTAGATACTTCGAAACCATCATCGAAAAAAGACAAAAAGAAGACTACAACTGTTGTGGAAACATCTACTGTAGAGGAACCAACGGTTGTGATAACTACGACTATTACAAAGGACACAGTTGAAGCTCCTGTTGAGATCATTAGGCCTATTGAAGAACCTGTTGCCGAGACAAAAACAGTTGAGCCAACTATCGAAGAGACTTCGAAACCCGCAATTGAGCCAGTTTCAAATAACAAGGCCCCATCGAAGAAGGATAAGAAACGTGCAAAGGTTATCGAGAAAGTAACTGAGGAAAAAGAAATAGTACCAGTTAGGAAAGAGCCAAAAGAAGTTGAAATTGTTCAACAAATTTCATCTATTGAGTCAGCTAATAGTGAGCCTTCACAAAAGATTGTTATAACTACAGAGACAACAGAATCAGGTCCCGAGCTATCTTCTAACATTGTTGTTACTGAGCCAACATCAACGATTGTGACAACAACCGAAGCTAATGAAACTTTTGTGGAAAGTGAGCCAACCGTTACCACATCGACTAATACGATTTCCACAGAAAGCGGTACTACGACAATTACGACCAGAACTATAACCAAACACATTACCAAGCGCATTGTCAAGCGTATTATCGATGGTAAAGAAGAGATTGTCGAAGAAGACGTCATCGATGATTTGCCAGAGGAAAATATTTCCGTGGAACAATTTGATTTGCCAGCAATTGAAACGACAACTTTAACTCTTCCTGGTAGTGTCAACATATCTGGACTTACATCATCTCAGGATACAACTGTTGTTCAAGGTGGATCCATTACGAAAACAACGATAACAAAGACAAAACGTATTCTAAAGCGTATTACCGCCGATGGCGAGGAAGTTGTTGAAGAAGTCTTTGAAGATGAGCCAGAAGTAGAAAGAGATATTACTCTACTTCCAACTACAGTTCTTACTTCGACAACTCCAGAACAACCGATTGCAACTCAAGAGGAAATTCGTGATGCTGCTCAAAGTGCCATTGAGGAAATCGTAGTCAAAGCTGAAAAGATAATTGAACCGGAACCACAAAAACCATCACGTAAGGACAAAAAGAAACCGGAAGTCAGTTCTATTGTAAAGGAAACTGTTGATTTTATCGCCGCGGAAGCTGAGCAGAAACCACAAAAACCAAGCAGAAAGGATAAGAAAAAGAAGCAGACAAAATCGGAGAGTGATGAAGTTAAACCAAATATTGATGCCATACCAAAATCAGAAAGTCCTATTATGCAAAATGTGGCCGAAATAGTCGAACCACAGTTACCATTAGAAACCACAGAGCCCCTGAATACAACAAGTGCAATTTCAAGTGATGAAAACCAATCACAATCATCTGGATCAACTGTTATCAGCGACGATGGTAGTCTCATAAAGACAACCGTCATACGTACAACAAAGATTGTAAAAAAGATCAGCCAACAAGATGGTCAAGATATGTCATCATCAACACACTCAGACGTACCTTCAATGGATTCCTTTGAACTCGCTGAAGAAGCTTCAGAACAACCCAAGGTGGAGAAATCCGAAATGAACAGTCGTGAGATCAGCGATGAGGGCGTTGTTAAGACAACTAAAACAACAACTATTCGTACGATCAAAAATGCCAAAACTGAAGATAAAGAAGTTATCATTGAGCCTATTAGCGAAGTTGAAGTCATGCCCGAATCGAAACCCACTGAAGATACTTTCGAAACTGAAGACGGCTCTGTGCTAAAGACAACCACAGTGCGCACAACAAGAATTGTCAAGAAAATCTCCCAAGACAGTGAAAATGTCAGCGAAACTAGCATCACATCTGAGCCCATTGTTGAAACTATCATTCAGGATGCACCCATTGTTGCTGAATCAGTTACCACCGAATCGAACAGTGAGGGTATTACCAAAACTATAACCACACGCACCACTAAGGCTGTTAATAAGACATCTGTCACTGAAACTGTAAATGAGCCAGAGCAGACTGTTGAAGACCTGTTGATTGCACCCACAGTTACTACTGAGAGTAGCAATATACAGAAATCTACGCTGGATTTCATAGCTTCCGAGCAGCAAAATGTCGCTCCAGTACCCGATAAAAAGCCAAGGAAGTCTAAGAAACAACCGAAGCAGGAGTCTCCAGTTATAGAGGAGCCTAAGAGTGTTCCATTTGTACCGATTCCTAAGGCAAGTCCAGCTGTAGAAGTGCCTAAGGAAATTCAGGAGGTCCTCATTACCAAACCGAGTGAAGTTGTTGCTCCACTTGTAGAGGTAATTCAGCCAGAGGAAGAGTTTACAGTAACTGAGCCCCTCTCTGAAAATGTTAGCAACGATGTTGTTAAAACAACAATTGTGAGAACAACGAAGATTGTAAAGAAGGTCTCGCAAAATGTTGATAACCAGACCATGAGTGAAGTTGTTGTTACTCCCGAATTGGATGACCAGAAACATGAAGAACCAATTGCTGTTGTTGAGGATCCCATAAGTGAAGAAGCTGGTGGTGTAACCAAAACAACAACTGTGCGTACTACCAAAATTGTGAAGAAGCTGAATGAAGACGGCGAAACGACAACAGAAGAGAGCAGCACAATTAGCGAACCGATCACCGTGAGAGAAGGCTCTCCAACAATTTCGGAAGTACCAAGTGAAACTTCAACCACATCTAGTCAAATAGATGGTGCCATTATCAAGACAACTACAATTCGCACGATGCGAATCACAAAGCGTATTACAAATGACGGACGAATAGTTCTTACTGAAAGTGACACACCAAGTGATGTTGTTGTTACATCCAGTATTGAAATGCCCGATCAAAGACCGATTAGTCCAGTCATAACTTCAAGTACGACTTCTCCAGTTGTCACTTCAAGCAGCGAACAGAATGTAGAAAACGTTGGTGTCAATATTGAGTTGGGTCTTAGGGACACATCAAGAAAATCAGGTGTTAAGGTCATAGGCATTGAGACAACTGAACTACCGACTGTATACTCCGAGAAAACAACGTCGAATGGGGTTATCAACGAGACAGATACCATTGCCACAACTACAACAACTACCAAAAATACGATACTCACAACGACACAACGACGTAGCTTCGAAACCGAAGATGGCACAAATGTTCTTTTCGTGGGAGAAGGCATTGACGGAGCCTATCCACCAGGTACAGTTCAGAAAATTTCTCTCATTACTCATGAAGAGAAGTTAAAGACTCCGATCGTGAAAATGCATCTAGATTTTCCAGAGGTTAGTCTTCGTGTAACTGAGACTGTGACTGAAAACGTAGAGTCCCTGCAAAGAACTGCCGAATCAAGTGAAAATTCCATAGTTGAGGTTGTCGAATCGGTTAAGTCAGATATCGTTGAGTCAATTGACCATAGCACTTCTGTTACTAGTGTAGAGTCTTCTTTGAAACAAATACAGGAGGATCATGAGGTTAAGACGGTTTCGATAGAACAGGTTGATAAGCCAATTGTTGTTGATAAGAAGGATAGTGAGCCCCCAACAGACTTGAGCCCAGAAGAGCAAAAGCTTTTCGATGACATTCAAAAGAAACTGTCCAAGAAAGATAAGAAGAAACGGCCCGCAATTCCCGAAGAGTTCATCAAGCAAGAAACAATTCAGGTCCTTGTAGAAGAAAGTAAAGGTAATGAAACAATAAGTGCAACTTCCACAGATAAAAAACAACCTTTAATCGATATTACCTCATCCATTGATAAACCAGTTCAATTTGTTCAGAATCTTTTGCAAGACGTGCAACTGATTTCCAACGCAAATACAATCGAGCATGCCAAAGCTGATATACTTTATCATGAAAAACTGCAAGAAACGGCAGTAATACCTTCTTCTGAAACTCCAAAAGAAACGCAATTAGATATTCCATGTGATATTCAATTCCCAGACCCTACTAATACCGCTAATCAAGTTGTTCCTGCAAAACCAAGCGCATTAATTGCTGAAGCATTTGTGGTTAACACGGTAAGCACTTTAAATACTACTAATATTATTCAAAATATTATTCCATACGAAAAAATTTATGAAATTCCCAAATACAATTTATCTCAATTTAATATTGCTGAGGGTAGTTATCACATAATCAATTCCAAGACAAACTATATAGATACTCCTTCCCATGACTCACAAAAAACTGTTGAAGAGGTAACACCGATTGTAAGTTCGGTTGATTCTGTTATTACAAAAGCATCGGAGGAAATGTCGACCGACGAAAATGTTCCTACTAAAATTGAAAGGATTTATGAAGTTCCCAAATACGACACACCTTTATTTAGCACAGCTGAGGGTAATTATCACATAATCAATTCAAAATCAACTGCAAAAATTCCTGCGCCAATCGAAGCAACACAACAAAGTTCTGTGGATTCTTCAATGGAAAGTTCTTTCGCCGAAGCTGAAACAAAAACAAAGACTTTTGACTCCATTAAAAGCGAAATAACTGAAACTACAACAATCGTCAATACAACTGTCACGACAACTGTGGATACTTCTAGTGAGTCTCCTCTACAAATCAAGAAAGATGATCCATGTGTGTACAACTTCGAGATTCCGAAATACAATATCAGAGAGCAAGGACAGGCTGAAGATCTTTACAGACAATATATTTCAAATTCAGATGCACCGAAGCAGAGAGAGCCTGAACCTATTGTACAAGAAGCTCTTAAGCCAATGCCAATAATCGAAGCTCCAGTGGCTGAAAATGTCTTATCATTGGAAAAGGATTCAAGCGGTACAACTATCACTTCTACAACTACTACTGTAACTGAAACCGTCAGTGAATCTGTACATTCTGAACAACCAAAGACAACGGAACATGAAGTTGTAGAGAAGTCAGAGCAACTAAAGGCAGCAGAACCCGAAAACAAACCCGAGGAGCCAAAGAAACCAGTGTATGCAGGTTTGCCCGTCGATGAGTCGAGCAGCTCTTGGATGGACGTTCTGGATGAGCCAATGGTATTCTCCGATGAGGAAGAAGAACCAGTTGTTCCTGTAAAGGTTACCGAGACCGTCGTTGAGAAAGAGATCGTCAAATCTGTCGAGCCCGAAACAGTCACCGAGTCTCCAATTGCAGAAGACACCACGACAACTGTGACTGTCACAACCACAACTGTGACTGAAACAGTCAGCGAATCTGCTCTTCCTGAACAACCGAAGGCAGTCGAGCCCGAAAAGAAACCCGAGGAGCCAAAGAAACCAGCGTATGCAGGTTTGCCCGTCGATGAGTCGAGCAGCTCTTGGATGGACGTTCTGGATGAGCCAATGGTATTCTCCGATGAGGAAGAAGAACCAGTTGTTCCTGTAAAGGTTACCGAGACCGTCGTTGAGAAAGAGATCGTCAAATCTGTCGAGCCCGAAACAGTCACCGAGTCTCCAATTGCAGAAGACACCACGACAACTGTGACTGTCACAACCACAACTGTGACTGAAACAGTCAGTGAATCTGCTCTTCCCGAACAACCTAAGGCAGACGAGCCCGAAAAGAAACCCGAGGAGCCAAAGAAACCAGCGTATGCAGGTTTGCCCGTCGATGATTCCAGCAGCTCTTGGATGGACGTGCTGGATGAGCCAATGGTATTCTCCGATGAGGAAGAAGAACCAGTTGTTCCTGTAAAGCTTACCGAGACCGTCGTTGAGAAAGAGATCGTCAAATCTGTCGAGCCCGAAATAGTCACTGAATCCTCAATTGCAGAAGACACCACGACAACTGTGACTGTCACGACCACAACTGTGACTGAAACAGTCAGCGAATCTGCTCTTCCTGAACAACCGAAGGCAGTCGAGCCCGAAAAGAAACCCGAGGAGCCAAAGAAACCAGCGTATGCAGGTTTGCCCGTCGATGAGTCTAGCAGCTCTTGGATGGACGTTCTGGATGAGCCAATGGTATTCTCCGATGAGGAAGAAGAACCAGTTGTTCCTGTGAAGGTTACCGAGACCGTCGTTGAGAAAGAGATCGTCAAATCTGTCGAGCCAGAAATAGTCACTGAATCCTCAATTGCAGAAGACACCACGACAACTGTGACTGTCACGACCACAACTGTGACTGAAACAGTCAGCGAATCTGCTCTTCCCGAACAATCGAAGGCAGTCGAGCCCGAAAAGAAACCTGAAGAGCCGAAGAAACCAGCGTATGCAGGTTTGCCTGTGGATGAGTCTAGCAGCTCTTGGATGGACGTTCTGGATGAGCCAATGATATTCTCCGATGAGGAAGAAGAACCTGTTGTAACGGAAACAGTTCCTCAACAGATTCCCGAGTCAATCGTTAAGAAAGAGATCGTCAAATCTGTCGAGCCTGATACAATTGCAGAGGACACCAAGACATCTGTCAGTGTCACGACAACAACTGTGACTGAAACTGTCAGTGATTCTACGCTTCATGAACAGCCAAAGACAGTAGAGCCCGAAAATAAGATCACAGAGTCTGTTAAAGAATTTAAACCACAAGTTCCTGCCGATGTGTCAACTAAGCCAATTGTTGACATATCGAAAACATCTACAACAGTAACGACTACAACTACTGTGACTGAAACGATCAACGCATCAGTGAAGGAGCAAGGTGAATTTGAGGACAAACCAGTTTATTCTGGCTTAACACTCGAAGGTCCAATTGATACTTGGTCTAGTGTTTTGGAGGAAACGACGCCAAACTCAGGAAGCGTTGCTTTTACATCAACATTGTCTGCTGATGCTCCAGAGTTTACTCCATCTTATCTAAGAAATGTATATGCTGATCAAACAAATACATTCCTTGCGAATGAGAGAGTATACAACGAATTCATTCCACGAAATAGGGTAGACCAAACAATCACAATTCAAAAGAAATCAAAGAAAGTTAAGCCAGCAAAGCGCCAAAAGAAACCAGCACAGGAATCTCATGAAATTCCAATCAAACCTGCAGAGCCACCCGCATTTGTCTTGGAGTCTGATCAGCCAGTCGAGCAAAGTGTCTGGGAAAACAATCGCGATGGCAAATCTTATGCAGATGTGTTGCTCAATTCAGGCTTAATTAACGAGGCACAAGTTGTTGAAACTCCTGTTGTTGAACAACAAAAGCCAGACGCCTTCGTAGAAACACTAGATAAGACTGAAAAACCAAAGGAGCAAAAGACGAAGCGAAAGCAACAACAGCAGAAGCCTGTGAAGCAAATGGACGAAGATTCGAGCACTGAAAAGTCGAAGCCCACAACTGAGAGCTCTAAAGAGCCGTCATCTGATGAAAAGGATGTTTCTAAAGCACCTGAAATTAGCTGGTCTGCCTTGGTTCGAAGGCCTGGCGATTGGTCCGATACAACAATAACCAAAAAGGAAATAGTGCAGCTTCCTTCCAAAGTGGAAGAAAAGAAACCCAAAAAAGAAGAAAAAGAGGAACGAAAATCTACAAAAACGAAAAAAGCGAAAAAGTCTAAGAAACCAGTTGAGGAACCTACCTCAACAACTTCTGAGGATGAGAAACAAGATGTCAGGCCGGAACCGAACATAGAAACAAAGTCAACTCAACCAACAGAGCCAGTAACAAAACCAGTGGAAGAAAAGCAACCACAGGGCACTGGCTTTTCATGGGCATCGCTTGTGAAGAGGCCTGGAGAATGGGTTGATACAACCGTAACTCACATCAAAACTGCAATTACATCTTCAACGGACAAAGTAGAAAATGAACGCAAGGAACCGGAGAAGCCAAAGAAAACTCGCCAACAAAAGAAAACTGAACGTTTTGAAGCTAAAAGGAAACAAACTATAGAGAAGGAAGAAATCGTAACTGAGCCAACCATCAAACCAGTAACTCCAGTCGAAAGTGAGCCAGAAACAATAACAACAGAATCTAACGTTGAAACCAGTAGTAATGCGTTCTCCTGGGCTTCCTTAGTTAAAAAGCCAGGTGACTGGGTAGATGATATTGAATCTCGCAAGAAGCCAATAGCAGCTCCAAGATCGGAACCGAAACCAGAACCTAAGGCCCGAAAAGAACGTAAGGCTCCCAAAAAAGATCGCCAAGCTGAAACAGAAGACAAGAAATTGTCCGAGACTAGGACTAAGAAGAGAGTAACAACTGAGATATCTTCAACATCAGATGATAGTGATGTTCTCGTTTCGTCTTCGTCTCCCACTCGTGACGAGAACTTAGTAACTTGGGCAAAGATCGCAAGCCAAATAGATACAATGACAGACCTCCCACCAAGGGAAAAGAATGATGTTAAACAAAAGAAACAAGAGCCCATAAAACAACACGTTAAAATTGATCGTACCGAAAAGGGAAAAGAAACTGTAAAGGAAAATACTCGTTATCAGGAACAGCCGTCTAGCTCATGGGCATCTGTTGTAACTCAGCAAACAATTGACTTCATAGAAACAGAAAAGGTGACTCCAAAGGTAGTAGCGATTAAGAAAAGGGTACCAGTAGAGCCACAGGTTATTCACGATGCTCCAGTAACCGAAACTTTGGATGACTTTAAATGGTCAAGCATTGTTGAGGAACCAGAACAGAAGTCACAAAAATCGTGGGCAGAGATGATTGATGATGGAGGCGATGATATAGTTGTTGAGCACAAATCATGGAAAGAAATAGTTGAAGATGAAGTTGAAATTCCTCTTCTTGCTGAAAATGGCGACGAAGCAAACATAAACAAAATAATCGAAACCATTCAAGAAATGAAAATTGATGGCTCACCCGAGGTAACTCCCAAGGAAAAGGCACCCGCGCAAACAAAATCAATCACCGATAGCTTTACCAATGAAGACATTAGGACGGCGGTGATCGTCACCAAGCAAACTTCTGAGACTGTCACAGAATCGGTGCTCTCAGAACAACCAAAGCTTGCAGCACCCGAAAAGAAGCCCGCCGTAGAACAAGAAAATAAACCTGAAGAGCCGAAAAAACCAGCGTATGCAGGCTTGCCCGTCGATGATTCCAGCAGCTCTTGGATGGACGTGCTGGATGAGCCAATGGTATTCTCCGATGAGGAAGAAGAACCAGTTGTTCCTGTAAAGCTTACCGAGACCGTCGTTGAGAAAGAGATCATCAAATCTGTCGAGCCAGAAATAGTCACTGAATCCTCAATTGCAGAAGACACCACGACAACTGTGACTGTCACGACCACAACTGTGACTGAAACAGTCAGCGAATCTGCTCTTCCTGAACAACCGAAGGCAGTCGAGCCCGAAAAGAAACCCGAGGAGCCAAAGAAACCAGCGTATGCAGGTTTGCCCGTCGATGAGTCGAGCAGCTCTTGGATGGACGTTCTGGATGAGCCAATGGTATTCTCCGATGAAGAAGAAGAACCAGTTGTTTCTGTAAAGCTTACCGAGACCGTCGTTCAGAAAGAGATCGTCAAATCTGTCGAGCCCGAAACAGTCACCGAGTCTCCAATTGCAGAAGACACCACGACAACTGTTACTGTCACGACCACAACTGTGACTGAAACAGTCAGCGAATCTGCTCTTCCTGAACAACCGAAGGCAGTCGAGCCCGAAAAGAAACCCGAGGAGCCAAAGAAACCAGCGTATGCAGGTTTGCCCGTCGATGAGTCGAGCAGCTCTTGGATGGACGTTCTGGATGAGCCAATGGTATTCTCCGATGAGGAAGAAGAACCAGTTGTTCCTGTAAAGGTTACCGAGACCGTCGATGACAAAAAGATAGTCAAATCTGTCGAGCCCGAAATAGTCACTGAATCCTCAATTGCAGAAGACACCACGACAACTGTTACTGTCACGACCACAACTGTGACTGAAACAATCAGCGAATCTGCTCTTCCTGAACAACCGAAGGCAGTCGAGCCCAAAAACAAACCCGAGGAGCCAAAGAAACCAGCGTATGCAGGTTTGCCCGTCGATGAGTCTAGCAGCTCTTGGATGGACGTTCTGGATGAGCCAATGGTATTCTCCGATGAGGAAGAAGAACCAATTGTTCCTGTAAAGGTTACCGAGACCGTCGTTGAGAAAGAGATCGTCAAATCTGTCGAGCCCGAAATAGTCACTGAATCCTCAATTGCAGAAGACACCACGACAACTGTGACTGAAACAGTCAGCAAATCTGCTCTTCCTGAACAACCGAAGGCAGTCGAGCCCGAAAAGAAACCCGAGGAGTTAAAGAAACCAGCGTATGCAGGTTTGCCCGTCGATGAGTCGAGCAGCTCTTGGATGGACGTTCTGGATGAGCCAATGGTATTCTCCGATGAGGAAGAAGAACCAATTGTTCCTGTAAAGGTTACCGAGACCGTCGTTGACAAAGAGATAGTCAAATCTGTCGAGCCCGAAATAGTCACTGAATCCTCAATTACAAAAGACACCACGAAAACAGTGACTGTCACAACCACAACTGTGACTGAAACAGTCAGTGAATCTGCTCTTCCTGAACAACCGAAGGCAGTCGAGCCCGAAAAGAAACCCGAGGAGTTAAAGAAACCAGCGTATGCAGGTTTGCCCGTCGATGAGTCGAGCAGCTCTTGGATGGACGTTCTGGATGAGCCAATGGTATTCTCCGACGAGGAAGAAGTACCAGTTCCTGTGAAGGTTATCGAGACCGTCGTTGAGAAAGAGATCGTCAAACCTGTCGAGCCCCAAATAGTCACTGAATCTTCAATTGCAGAAGATACTAAGACAACTGTTACAGTCACTACAACAACTGTGACTGAATCTGTCAGCGAATCTGCTCTTCCCGAACAACCGAAGGCAGTCGAGCCAGAGAAGAAACCTGAAGAGCCGAAGAAACCAGCGTATGCAGGTTTGCCCGTCGATGAGTCGAGCAGCTCCTGGATGAACGTTCTGGATGAGCCAATGGTATTATCCGATGAGGAAGAAGAACCAGTTGTTCCTGTAAAGGTTACCGAGACCGTCGTTGAGAAAGAGATCGTCAAATCTGTCGAGCCCGAAATAGTCACTGAATCCTCAATTGCAGAAGACACCACGACAACTGTTACTGTCACGACCACAACTGTGACTGAAACAGTCAGCGAATCTGCTCTTCCTGAACAACCGAAGGCAGTCGAGCCCGAAAAGAAACCCGAGGAGCCAAAGAAACCAGCGTATGCAGGTTTGCCCGTCGATGAGTCTAGCAGCTCTTGGATGGACGTTCTGGATGAGCCAATGGTATTCTCCGATGAGGAAGAAGAACCAGTTGTTCCTGTAAAGGTTACCGAGACCGTCGTTGAGAAAGAGATCGTCAAATCTGTCGAGCCCGAAACAGTCACCGAGTCTCCAATTGCAGAAGACACCACGACAACTGTGACTGTCACAACCACAACTGTGACTGAAACAGTCAGTGAATCTGCTCTTCCCGAACAACCTAAGGCAGACGAGCCCGAAAAGAAACCCGAGGAGCCAAAGAAACCAGCGTATGCAGGTTTGCCCGTCGATGATTCCAGCAGCTCTTGGATGGACGTTTTGGATGAGCCAATGGTATTCTCCGATGAGGAAGAAGAACCAGTTGTTCCTGTAAAGGTTACCGAGACCGTCGTTGAGAAAGAGATCGTCAAATCTGTCGAGCCCGAAATAGTCACTGAATCCTCAATTGCAGAAGACACCACGACAACTGTTACTGTCACGACCACAACTGTGACTGAAACTGTCAGTGAATCTTCGCTTCCAGTAAAATCAAAGCCAACTAAAAATATTCAAAAAGAACACAAGAATGACGAAAAACCAAAGGTGTCAGAACCCCAAAATGAACCCGAACTGCCCAAGAAATTTACAGCCGTTAAGAAAGATTTAGTCCAGCAAGAGAAACCTAAAGACACAAAGGCAACAACAGTTTTCACTTCAACTACGACGACTGAATCAATTGAGATACCGACAATGCAAACTAATGTCTGGGAACTGAATTCTTCGTATGCTGATGTACTAAAGCACACGATGAACTTTATAGATGGCGAAAAGAAAAACGTCGATAGAATTGTGGAAATCAGCACTCAGCTTTCTCCAGATATTCAAACAAAGAAAGTTGCAGAGACTGTCTCTAAAGAATCCAAAACAAAGAAAGACAAAAAGCAGAAAAAGGTAGACACTGAAAACGAAGCTAAAACTGAAAGAAAGATAATTGTAAAGCCGACCGAGGAAGAAGTTTTAACTGTTACTAAAGAAACATCTACTACTGGGGACTTAGTTCAAGGACAAAAGTGGTCGGAAATGGTTGACGACGAAGCTCCAAGGTTTGTTAAGCAACCGCAGCCGGGAACTCTGACTTCATGGTCATCAATAGTTCGACAAGGAGCCGAAGAACCAGTCTCAAAGATTACTCAGCAAACCACAGCACAGATTGAGCTTATTGACTCACCACCAACCACAAGTCAAACCCCTCAGTCTGAAACTGAGAAACCTACTAAGCAAAAAGCCAAGAAGTCAAAGAAATCTAAGGCAGAACATGCACCACAAATAAGTCGTGAACCCGCCACTCTTGAAGAGTTTTCACCTGCTTCAGACGATAATAACATCCCTATAGAAGACCTTCCATCTCAGACTCAGTCATGGTCATCTATTGTATCAACAACAATAGTTCATGAGCCTAAAGTAATTGTAACTCAAACTCAGGACACAAACGACAAGGAGGAGAATATCCCAACCGAAAAGGCAAAGAAGCTTTCTAAGAAGGAAAAGAAGATTTCCAAAGCTAAGCACGAACCAGAACCTACTGACGAAGTTGTTAAGGTTGTCGAAATACTAAGTGATCACAAAGAAATTAATCCATCCGACCAAATCACAACTCTCAAAACTCAATCATGGTCATCGATTGTTTCGCAAGCTGCAGTCGTGTCCTCCTCTCATGATATTCAGGACTTCATTCAGAAGGAGCAGAACTTCTCAACTATTGTGAACGATAAACCCCAAAAGCAAAAGAAAAATTTGCAGCATGCAGACGTTGTTGAGAAAACTAATATTATTGAGGAGCAACCACGACCTAAGCAAAAACCTAAGAAGGAAAAGCAATTGGCAGAGATCAAAATAGAGCCAGAACCGATTATCGAAGAACCGATAATTTTAATCGATCCGAAAGTTCCGGAAATTGTCAATATGCAGTCTTCAACTCAATCCTGGTCCTCAATTGTTTCACAGACAATTGAAAATTCTGCGGCTAACATGGTGCCTTCTTCCCAGGACTTCATTCGCGGAGAGCAGAACTTTTCAACTCAAGTCAACGATAAGCCCAAGAAGCTAAAGACAAAGAATGATAAGAAACTGAAGGATGAACCAGAACCAATTGTTGAGAAAGAAAGTGTTGTTGAAGAGCCAAAAGATGCGATCGAAAAGAATGATTGGGAAATGAGAAATAAACAGTCTTCAACACAATCGTGGTCATCAATTGTATCTCAAACAACAACAATCGAAAATGTTACCGAGAAGACACCTTTAGCTCCAATCAAACCATCTGAGCAAACTGAAGACAACTTGCCGAAGGTGGAACCAGTTGTTGAGGAGCCTAAAGAAGTGATTGAACCCAAGAAAAAGTCCAAGAAGGAGAAGAAACTGCCTAAGATCCAACAAAAACCAGAACCAATTGTTCAAGAGTCGATTGTTGTCGAAGTGCCAAAGGAATTCATTGAATCGACAGTTTCGGAAATTGACGATACACCGTCTTCAACTCAATCGTGGTCATCAATTGTATCTCAAACAACTACGATTGAGACTGTCACCGAGGCAACACCTTTAGCTCCATTCAAACCAACTGAGGAAACTGAAGACATCTTGCCGAAGGTTGAACCAGTTGTTAAGGAACCCACTGTTGTTGAGGAGCCTAAAAAAGTGATTGAACCCAAGAAAAAGTCCAAGAAAGAGAAGAAACTGTCTAAGATCCAACAGGAAACAGAACCAATTGTTCAAGAGCCGATTGTCGTCGAAGAGCCAAAGGAATTCATTGAATCGACAGTTTCGGAAATTGACGATACACAGTCTTCAACTCAATCATGGTCATCAATTGTATCACAAACAACTACGATTGAGACTGTCACCGAGGCAACACCTTTAGCTCCATTCAAACCAACTGAGGAAACTGAAGACAACTTGCCGAAGGTGGACCCAGTTGTTGAGAAACCCACTGTTGTTGAGGAGCCTAAAGAAGAGATTGATCCCAAGAAAAAGCCCAAGAAGGAGAAGAAACTCCCTAAGATCCAACAAGAACCCGAACCAATTGTTCAAAAGCCGATTGTTGTAGAAGAGCCAACGGAATTCATTGAATCGACAGTTTCGGAAGTTGACGATACACAGTCTTCAACTCAATCATGGTCATCAATTGTATCACAAACAACTACGATTGAGACTGTTACCGAGGCAACACCTTTAGCTCCATTCAAACCAACTGAGGAAACTGAAGACAACTTGCCGAAGGTGGAACCAGTTGTTGAGGAGCCCACTGTTGTTGAGGAGCCTAAAGAAGAGATTGATCCCAAGAGAAAGTCCAAGAAGGAGAAGAAACTTCCTAAGATCCAGCAAGAACCAGAACCAATTGTTCAAAAGCCGATTGTTGTAGAAGAGCCAACGGAATTCATTGAATCGACAGTTTCGGAAGTTGACGATACACAGTCTTCAACTCAATCATGGTCATCAATTGTATCACAAACAACTACGATTGAGACTGTTACCGAGGCAACACCTTTAGCTCCATTCAAACCAACTGAGGAAACTGAAGACAACTTGCCGAAGGTGGAACCAGTTGTTGAGGAGCCCACTGTTGTTGAGGAGCCTAAAGAAGAGATTGATCCCAAGAAAAAGCCCAAGAAGGAGAAGAAACTCCCTAAGATCCAACAGGAACCACAACCTATTGTTCAAAAGCCGATTGTTGTCGAAGTGCCAAAGGAATTCATTGAATCGACAGTTTCGGAAATTGACGATACACAGTCTTCAACTCAATCGTGGTCATCAATTGTATCGCAAACAACTACGATTGAGACTGTCACCGAGGCAACACCTTTAGCTCCATTCAAACCAACTGAGGAAACTGAAGACAACTTGCCGAAGGTGGACCCAGTTGTTGAGAAACCCACTGTTGTTGAGGAGCCTAAAGAAGAGATTGATCCCAAGAAAAAGCCCAAGAAGGAGAAGAAACTCCCTAAGATCCAACAAGAACCCGAACCAATTGTTCAAAAGCCGATTGTTGTAGAAGAGCCAACGGAATTCATTGAATCGACAGTTTCGGAAGTTGACGATACACAGTTTTCAACTCAATCATGGTCATCAATTGTATCACAAACAACTACGATTGAGACTGTTACCGAGGCAACACCTTTAGCTCCATTCAAACCAACTGAGGAAACTGAAGACAACTTGCCGAAGGTGGAACCAGTTGTTGAGGAGCCCACTGTTGTTGAGGAGCCTAAAGAAGAGATTGATCCCAAGAGAAAGTCCAAGAAGGAGAAGAAACTTCCTAAGATCCAACAGGAACCACAACCTATTGTTCAAAAGCCGATTGTTGTCGAAGTGCCAAAGGAATTCATTGAATCGACAGTTTCGGAAATTGACGATACACAGTCTTCAACTCAATCGTGGTCATCAATTGTATCGCAAACAACTACGATTGAGACTGTCACCGAGGCAACACCTTTAGCTCCATTCAAACCAACTGAGGAAACTGAAGACAACTTGCCGAAGGTGGACCCAGTTGTTGAGAAACCCACTGTTGTTGAGGAGCCTAAAGAAGAGATTGATCCCAAGAAAAAGCCCAAGAAGGAGAAGAAACTCCCTAAGATCCAGCAAGAACCAGAACCAATTGTTCAAAAGCCGATTGTTGTAGAAGAGCCAACGGAATTCATTGAATCGACAGTTTCGGAAGTTGACGATACACAGTCTTCTACTCAATCATGGTCATCAATTGTATCACAAACAACTACGATTGAGACTGTTACCGAGGCCACGCCTTTAGCTCCATTGAAACCAACTGAGGAAACTGAAGACAACTTGCCGAAGGTGGAACCAGTTGTTGAGAAACCCACTGTTGTTGAGAAGCCTAAAGAAGAGATTGATCCCAAGAAAAAGTCCAAGAAGGAGAAGAAAATCTCTAAGATCCAGCAAGAACCAGAACCAATTGTTCAAAAGCCTATTGTTGTAGAAGAGCCAAAGGAATTCATTAAATCGACAGTTTCGGAAGTTGACGATACACAGTCTTCAACTCAATCGTGGTCATCAATTGTATCGCAAACAACTACGATTGAGACTGTCACCGAGGCAACACCTTTAGCTCCATTCAAACCAACTGAGGAAACTGAAGACAACTTGCCGAAGGTGGAACCAGTTGTTGAGAAACCCACTGTTGTTGAGGAGCCTAAAGAAGAGATTGATCCCAAGAAAAAGTCCAAGAAGGAGAAGAAACTTCCTAAGATCCAAAAAGAACCAGAACCAATTGTTCAACAGCCGATTGTTGTCGAAGAGCCAAAGGAATTCATTGAATCGACAGTTTCGGAAATTGACGATACACAGTCTTCAACTCAATCGTGGTCATCAATTGTATCTCAAACAACTACGATTGAGACTGTCACCGAGGCAGCACCTTTAGCTCCATTCAAACCAACTGAGGAAACTGAAGACAACTTGCCGAAGGTGGAGCCAGTAGTTGAGAAACCCACTGTTGTTGAGGAGCCTAAAGAAGTGATTGAGCCGAAGAAAAAGTCCAAGAAGGAGAAGAAACTTCCTAAGATCCAACAGGAAACAGAACCAATTGTTCAACAGCCGATTGTTGTCGAAGAGCCAAAGGAATTGATTGAATCGACAGTTTCGGATATTGACGATACACAGTCTTCAACTCAATCGTGGTCATCAATTGTATCTCAAACAACTACGATTGAGACTGTCACCGAGGCAACACCTTTAGCTCCATTCAAACCAACTGAGGAAACTGAAGACAACTTGCCGAAGGTTGAACCAGTAGTTGAGAAACCCACTGTTGCTGAGGAGCCTAAAAAAGTGATGGAACCCAAGAAAAAGTCCAAGAAAGAGAAGAAACTCCCTAAGATCCAACAAGAAGCAGAACTAATTGTTCAACAGCCGATTGTTGTCGAAGAGCCAAAAGATATAAGTGATTCGATGGTTCCCGAACTTTCCCATGCAATCTATCCAACTCAATCGTGGTCAGCAATTGTTTCACAAGCAATTACAACTGAACCCTCGTCTGTTGCCATACAGGACTTCATTCAGAAAGAACAGAACTTCTCAACCATTGTGAACGACAAACCCAAGAAACAAATTACTATGAACGAGAAGAAATCGCAGCCTTTTGAAGTTCTTGAGGAAACCACTGCTGTTGTGGAACCGAAGAAACCTAAGAATAAGTCGAAGGAAAAGAAATTGCCGGAGATCAAACATGAGCCAAAACCAGTTACTGAAAAGTCGGAAGTTGTTGACGAGCCAAATGCAGTGATCGTTCCTGAGGCTGCTAAAGTTCCCAATACACAATCGTCAATCCAGTCGTGGTCTTCAATTGTGTCGCAATCAATAGAAGTCACTCCAACAATTACCGAAACTCATCATACAGAACTGGTAACTGATATAGTTACTATTGCTTCTGAAGTAGAAAAATCCATTCCCCTGGCCGAAAAACCTAAAGAGCAAAAGTCAAAGAAGGAGAAGAAACCATCAAAACCTGAACCTGCTTCAGAAGTAGGCGTTTTCAAATTGATTGACAGAGTTGTGGAGCCGGAAGTAGTGGAAAAACAGCATTCTACGGAACCGAAGGACATACCAAGTACCTCAAGTATGTCTTGGTCATCGATAGTTTCACAAACGGTTGAAGTATCTCCAACTCAAGTTGACAAAATACAGGAATTCATCTCGCAGGAACAGAAATTGCTGCCCGAAAAGATTTCAAACTCTAAACTTTTTGAAGAAGTTGTAAAAAGTGAAACTACTGAAATTGTCGATCAAAAGGACACTATACTTTCATCACCTCATAACGTTCAGGAAGAGAAACCCAAGAAACAAAAGCCCAAAAAGGAAAAGAAGTCCGTCAAGGTCGAGCATATTCAAGAACCAATTGTTCTTCCCAACGTTGAACCAGAATCGACACTTGCAGTGGTGCCGTCTCCATCTGACTTTAATATTGAATTGCCGAAACCAAAACCGTCAGTTTGGTCTCAATCCGAGACTTACGCCGAAGTCGTTAAAAAGTCTGGTTTCACAGACAACACAAATATTCGGTATCAGGACTCAGAATCGGACTCTCCCAGCAGCTTCGACTACATAGAAAATAAACCTGTTTCTCGAGTGATTGAACGACCTCAAAGCTCATCTGTTGTTGTAGTTACTGAGTTCCCTGATCCCATCATTCCTCCGACACTCAGGACACCGGACGCTGAGCTTGTTGACTTAAATGAATATCCCGAAAAGTCATTCACATTGTCTTGGAAAGAAATGATAGATGAAGATTTTAATCCAATTGATGTCGATTTACCATCTTGGTCTTCAGTTGCGCAACCCTGGGAGATAAGGGAAGAACCTATTGAGCGAACTTCACGTACAATCAGCCGACCGACTATAGAAGTCACTGAAGTAACTAAGATCGAAGAACAATTACAACCACAAGAAGAACACGGTTTCCTTGAAATAACTTCAAAGAAACGCAATCGATCTCGATCCCGATCCCAGCAATCTCAGAACTCAAATATCGAAGAAAAACCAAAAAAGAAGAAATCTAAGAAGCCCAAAGATACCAACCAATCTAAGCCTTCGAAGCCTTTTGTCGAACCTGCTTTTGCAATGGAACCTGTTAAGGATAACAACATTCAATCCTCAGCATTAATGGATAACAAGACGGAACTAACTTCTGCTCCTACTCCAATTCCAATTACATCGGGCATGTCATGGGCTGCTATTGCTGCACATAACGTTCCAGAGCCAGCTCAACAAATTCGTCAGCTTCAAGTCGAAACTAAAGAAATTGTTTTCGAGGACGTAAGGAAACCAACAACAGACAAAAAAGTAATTATACCACTTAAATTGGAAACGGAACCTAAACCCAAAAAAACAAAACAAAAGTCTAAGAAGAAACCTTCAAACGATACTGTTGATTTCATGAATGCTGAAAAGGAAAGCATCCACAAACCAGTCCATATTCAGGAACATGTTCAAGATGAGGCAACCAAGCCAGTCGTGACATTGGAAGAAAGTATATCTGAGCTCATTTCAAATGCTGTTGAAATAGTTGCAGAACATGTTCCTGTTAAGCAACCAGAAACAATTCCCTCTAAGTCTTTGCACGATGTCGAGCCAACACCTTTAGCTCCATTCAAAGCTACTGAAACTATTTCCACAACACATATTGAAACTGAAGAGCAATTGCAGAAGGTTGAACCAGTTGTTGAAGAAATGACTGCAGTCGGAGAACCAAAGGACGCAATCCAACCGAATTCTCCGGAAATTACCGATACACAATCTTCAACTCAATCATGGTCGTCAATCGTTTCGCAAACAATTGAAGTATCACCAGCAACTATCGAACCTCGGCCTATTGATTCACCTTCAAGTGTAGTGCCATCTTCTCAGAACTTTATTCGTGAAGAACAGAACTACTCAGTTATTGTGAATGATAAGCCCAAGAAGCAAAAGACAAAGAAGGAGAAGAAATTGCATCAGGTTGAACCAATTCTTGAGAAACCAACTTTTGTTGAAAAGTCCCAAGAGTTGATTGAACCAAAGGCTTCCGAAATTGATGATACACAATCCTTAACTGAATCGGAGTCGTCAGTTGTAACGCAAACAACGACAACTGAGACTGTTACCGAGAAGACACCATTAGCTCCATTCAAACCAACTGAGGAAACTGAGGACAACTTGCCGAAGGTGGAACCAGTAGTTGAGAAGCCCACTGTTGTTGAGGAGCCTAAAGAAGTGATTGAGCCCAAGAAAAAGTCCAAGAAGGAGAAGAAACTGCCTAAGATCCAACAGGAAACAGAACCAATTGTTGCCGAAGAGCCAAAGGAATTGATTGAATCGACAGTTTCGGAAATTGACGATACACAGTCTTTAAGTCAATCGTGGTCATCAATTGTATCTCAAACAACGACGATTGAGACTGTTACCGAGGCAACACCATTAGCTCCATTCAAACCAACTGAGGAAACTGAAGACAACTTGCGGAAGCTTGAACCAGTTGTTGAGAAACCCACTGTAGTTGAGAAGCCTAAAGAAGAGATTGATCATAAGAAAAAGTCCAAGAAGGAAAAGAAACTGCCTAAGATCCAACAGGAAACAGAACCAATTGTTCAAGAGCCGATTGTCGTCGAGGAGCCACAGGAAGTGATTGAATCGACTGTTTCCAAAATTGGCGATACACAGTCTTCAACTCAATCGTGGTCATCAATTGTATCTCAAACAACTACAATTGAAACTGTTACCGAGGAGGCACCTTTAGCCCCATTCAAATCAACTGAAAAACCAAGTAAGCCAGTCGAGACTGTAAAAGAAAGTATTTCGGACCCAACCTGTGCTGCAGAACCAAAAATTGAGGAAACAGTTTCTATAACACCAATTGAAGCAGGTGCTGAGCCAACACCGTTAGCACCATTCAAAGCTGATGAAATCGATATCCCCGCTTACGAATCGCAAAGCACAGCCGAAGCTGACGCATTTATATGTGAAACATCATATTGGTCAGCTACATTGAAACCAGGTCAGAAATCAATCACAGATACTGTTCAAAAGGAAGAGACCGTTTTAGTGGAAACCAAGGTGGATGCCCCAATTACTGTTGATATACCAATAGATAATAACCTAACGGAAGTTGCAGTACAATCGCCAACAGATCAACCGACAACGTGGTCGGCAATAGTACAGACTGAAGCTAAAGTATTCCCAGCTTCAGTCACTAAAGATCAAGAAGAGGCTAAAACTGACTTACCAGCCTGGTCTACAGTTATTGTAAGCAAAACAACAGATTTCCAAGAGCCTAAACAACAGGACGATCTTGAGGATGATCAAACAACAAAGACAACAACAACGACAACAACCTATGTAACAACCACAGTAACAACACACAAAGATGTAATAACTACAAAGGAAGAAGAACCAAAATCGTATGTCTCCACTGTAGTGACATCACATTCAACCGAACTGACAACTAAACCTGAAACGACGGAAGCCGAAAGTAAACCCTCTGAAAAAGACACAACAAGTAAATTAGAAAATCTGGTGAGAAACCTACAACTTGAAGCAACTCAACTACGTCCCAGATATGAATTGATAGAAACACAGTATCAATTATTGAAGGTAAATGTTCCCGAGGTAATTGAACAACCAATCCTTGAATCGCCAAATGATGAGACATTTATGGATGATTATGTGATAATTGAGCCCGAAGCAGTGCCAGAGCTTAACTCTGAGATTCTTGCTTTCAATTTAGATCTTGATAGGCAAACATTATTGCGTTCCATACCAGATAATGCTGTTGATGATGGTATTAATCAGTTGCATTTAATCAAAAAGTCCGTTGAACCCCAATTAGAAATCAAAACTATAGTTGAAGAGGTTAAGCCAGAAAAGAAAGTTGAGGAAATTGTAACAGTGATTGAAAAGGTAAAAGTAGAAGAGCCCAAAATAGTAACTGATGAGAAAACAATACTCGTTGAGAAATCTGAACCGACAATCTCGACATCACCCCAGCAGATATCCTTGCCCCAAACGTTGACAGTAGAGCCCAGCAAGCCAAGTGAACTTCTGTGGCATCTCAGTCAAGACAACTTCTTGAAATTAATCAATCATCATAGACAAACGGCAGATAACGCGTATGCGTTGTACAAAACTCTAACGACAACAGACTTATCTAGGACGGATACGGATAGAAAAACTCAGGAAACCCAAGACGATAAGCATAAGACTGACATCATTACGGAAACTGTAGTGAAAACGACTACGATTACAAAATCAAGTCAATTGATAACTGATAACGTTGTAGATAAGACTGAACCAGAAGCATCGTCCATTATAAACATTCCTAAAGTTGAGGTGACACCATCAACATCACCGCTTAGCAACATCGATCAGTTGCGCTTAAATCTGTCAATGGATGACTGGCAAACGTCTGGCATCGATGTCGATTTATTCAATAACAGTATTGATAGTCTAAAGCGTGATTTTGATGATGCTATCGATACAAAACTTGACAAAGACAAGAAACCCGATGATGTAAAACCAGACAAGGACAATGACAATGACAAGAAGGACAAGGACGATGATAACGACGACGACGACGATGATGATGATGATGATGATGATGGGGATAAACTGACAGTGCCTGAAATTCGTAAGCCGCATGACGATGATGACAAATCAAACGACCGCGATCCTGGTAGTGGTAGCAGTGGCAATGCAACACCGACACCCGAAACAGATACAACTCCATACGAACAGAATCGCAGTTGTTCATCGGAATATATGTCTACCGATTTGCCAGGAGGTGTAGGTCATTGGAGGGATCAAAGTACTTATTTGGCTTTAGAAGCCGAACCTCAGGTTAAAGTTGAATTTGAATTGGCACCAACAGTCGAGAGTAAGGAAATTGTAAAAAAATCTATTGAATTGACACCTTCAGTGTCAGTTGAAGATGAACAACAAATGCCCTCCCCTGAAACAAGTCCCCCTGTTCTATCCACAACTAACGTTGCAAATGCACTAATCCAATTGGCGAGCGCCACAACTCACACTTTGAATGCTGCTGCCAGTGCGGCAGCAACAGCAACACAAGCGAAAACATTGGCGGCAACCAGCGCCATTTTGCCCGTGGCAACAGCCGTAATTAATAAGTTTGCGGCATCAACACCAACACCGACAACGCCACCAACAACACCGGAGACGACAACACCAGTTCAACAAGCGTTCACAGCAACAGTTGATGCTAAGATGCTTGAGGCAGCAATCAGCGAAACGACAACAACAACAACCACAGCAGCCCCAGAACCCGAGCAACTGCAAGCGTTGACAACAACCGTTGCTGTTGCTGATTCGCCTGCAGCAACAGTCACCGAAACGATAACAACAACAGCGAGCAGCGACAACGATTCGGTGGCACCACAAGGTGACAACGTATCAAATGTCATAAAGCGCACAGTTGTGACAACAACAACGGTAACGACAACAACAACTACTGAAGCAGCAGCAGCAGACGAGCCAGCAACAACTAGCGCCAGCAATAGCACCACAACAACAACGACAACAACAACAACTTCAGCTGCTAGCAACGATTTGCCAGAGCAACAACAACAACGCCAGAAGGTGAAAATCACATTGAGCCTTCGTTTATTCATAATTCTAATATTTGCAGCTTTTGTGTGTGGTTTTGGTATTTGTTCATGGCTTTTATACGGCAATTGCTGTTCCTCTTCCACCTCCTGTTGTTGTTGTTGCGGCGCTTCAGCCTCATGTTGCCACATAATGCCACCAGCAGCAGCAAACCCTGAGAATGGCCCACAGTAAGGTCGAAATATGGCGATTGCTGCTTCTTGTTGGCTCTTTGGTGGTTGCGCCGAAACAAAAACAATAAAAAAAAAAAATTTATAATATTATTAATACTAACTTTAACCAATTGTTAAATCTTATAACAATCTTTTGATTTTGATTAACATATGTTTTCTATAAAAGTTATCTTTTCATGTTTTGTTTCCTTAAATTGCATCTATATTTTATAGCATAAGTGTAACCGTAATGTTAATTTGAGTTTATATACTATCTACTTAGTTTTAATACTCGTTAGTTTGATTGCATTGCTTATGTTCCTTACTAATTGATCTTAACATTTGTAAAACAAGAAAACCTACTAATTGTAGTAAATTTAAATTAAATAGTAAAACTAAACTAAATAAAAAAAAAATATAACCAAATTGCACGTTTTAATATTTGAAGTCTATTTTAAATACTTTATTTGTACAGTTTTTATTTTTGAATAGGCAAAAACACGCAGACATTCCCGCACACACACAAACACACTAACATTCGCACTTGCACTTGCACACACACGAACACACACAGATGCACGAGCACAGTGCTTCTTAAAAGTGTGCACCCAACACAGTTTTCAAGCAGAATATGCCCATTTGAAATGTAACAAATAGTATGTACTTATGAGTTCATTGCCTTCTGCATTGCCGCCCTGCAAATCTCGCCAAATGTTTTCTTTTTATTTTTGCGGCATTTTCCCTCTTTGCTATAAATAAAATTCAGCATCCATTTATACAGAGATCCACGCAATGCAGCCCCGATTTACTTACTCAAAAAATATCACAGTTCGCCAGTCAGTTTTTAGTTTTAGTCTAGACCGTGAGTTCACTGCGGAATGCAATATTCTTTGCATTTACAAAAGTTTTGTTAAATCAAAGAAAATAATTTAATCAATACGTAAAACTGTGTGAAAAACAATTTGTGCATAGTTTGTGTGTGTTTCTTAGAAAAAAAAAGTCAACAAATCTACGGAAAAAACGTTCGAAGAGGAAGTAAGAAATTCTTCAATTAAAAAAATTTTTACTTTTGACCAAACTGTACCCCAGATATACGTAATAGAAATAGTAGTACTATTCTGAATAATATATGTTATTGAAACTTATTAGTAGATGTCTTTGATAAAGCTCACCTGTTCTTAGATATTTTAAATCTTTCTCTTGTATTGGATACTATTTTCTTATCTGTTAGTGAATACATATAACAATTTATAAACGAATAGAAATAGAATAGAGTAGAAATCGTTTTTGTCATAACTCAAAGTTCTTTCAAATTTGAATTTAAAATTTTGCCTATGATTGCTTATTAAATCCTGAAGTTAAGTTGGAAAGTTTCTTTTAATCACAAGAAGAATAATTGCTTAGCAATAATTAAGAATACAGGTGATAATAGTTCCTCAGTTCAACAAATTGTGTTTGCATGTGTGTGCATAATTATGTGCGTAATCAAGTGAGTACAAAATGTTCGCGCAAGAAGTCGTATCTCAGGATAGTCTCAATGATCTTAATACGCATTTAAGCCTGAATTGTGCAATCTATAAAATTAGATTAAGTAAATTTCAATTCATAAGTATTTTATTTTTTATTTATAACCACTTTTATAGTTTATCTGAAATTAAAAGAATTAAATATTTTACAAAAAATTTCATACTTATATCGCTAGGAACTTTCGCATTTGGTGCTTTTGTCTATCCGCTGTCCCTTATAGCCAAACTCATTAAATGCCGCCCATATAATTAATAAGATATATATACTTTATAATATATGCGCATGTGTTACGTTTAAAACAGTGTATTAAATAAACGTTAAGCTAAGTTAATTTCAATTATGCATTGCCTACCATATATGGCTGTCTGCATTGCATCCCAATTTAAAATGAAATACGTTATACACTTTGTTCATTATGTGTAAATATGTTGTAACTGTATAGAAGCCCGCAACAAATATTTACAGTGAATAGAAAAACAAAATTTGCAGTTTATTTTTATTAACAAATTATTAATATTCCTTTCCCCATAAAAAAACACTTGTGTTATACAATGCAATATTATAGGAACTAATAACACAAGAACTCGACGAACTGCTACAATCGCTCTCAACCGTCGAGGATGGCATTGGAAATATGAACTACAGCAGCTTGGAGGGCATGCTACAGGGATTGAAGGTAATGATTATGATCAGTATACTTTTTTTTAAAACTGTATAGTTGTTTGGATGCACGTGTTCAGCAATCTTTTAACAACAATATTTAGTAGATATTTTGTACTTACACTGTATATAATTGATTTTTCAAACGATTAATGGATGCTGGCGTGTGTCACATAAATTGAATAACACAATCGCATCATTCCATAAAACAATCGTACATTTCTTATAGATTTCGAATTCGAATTATCTATAGATTAGACTAGAATACTTAGTTGAGCATTAGAAATTTGATGTACAAGTAGTCGAACCTTTTGCCGTCTCATCAAAATAATTTTTTATTAAAGGTTGAACTTTTTGAAAATATCAGTTTTTGCTTTTGTCAAGTTTTTGACAAGGTGTGTGTTAAATGAGTTCTTTTTTACCCAATGCACAGCTAATCCAAGACAATCTGGAAGTACATGAGAAGGAGGCACGCAACCTAAAAGAACAAGCCAAGGCATTGCCAACAGATCCTGCCACAGAGCGTCTGCTTAACGAGACGGCAGATCGCATTGATCTACTCTTGAGACGAACGCAGCAAGGCATCACCATGATAGCCGTAAGCTAAGAGATTCCTCATCGTCATTGTCAGTTTAATTATGAATATCTAACTTCTTTTTAGAATGCTATGCATGGCCAGAAGAAGCGTGAGCAGGAGATTGACGAGTATCAGCAGCATTTGTTGGAGCTGGAACGCTGGATTAACGATGTCTCTGCTGAGTTGGCCTCGTTTGAGACCACAGCCGAGAGCAGCACCGATGAGCAGATTCTGAAATCGCAAGTTGAGCGAAGTCAGCAATTGTTGCGCACTTTGAAGGAGCGTCAACAGTCCATGGATGATTTGGTTGAGCAGACACGTCAACTGCAAAGCCAACCCGATGTGGCACCACTCGCAGATACCCTAATGGAGCAACTGCAAAGCATCATCATTATACTGCGGGAACAGATCACAGTGGCCACCACACGCATCTTTACGATCGAGAAACGCATCGTGGAATTGCGCAAGGCGAAGAGCGATGATGCACAGCGCCAACGTGTGCTGGAGGATGCCAAAATTCAGCCACCAATAAGCACCACTGCAGCTCCCGAGTCGATTGAATCCAATGAAAACACAATTGACTCTAGCTCCATGCCGGAGGAGGAGATTAAACCCAGTGGCATTTATGTGGAGACGCAGACATCGTTCAGCTTGCAGCAGCCAGAGATTCCAGTTCCGGCTCAACCACAGATCACTACCAGCAATGTGGAGGCACAGACAAGTTTCCGGGAAGCGTTGCCCGTTGAAACCGCTGAGGTGGCACTGCAAACGTTGAAGGAACGTCAACCGACTGAGAATATAATGGTTACGCAGACACTGCAGCATGGACAGGAGACAATACAGATTGACACGACGCTGAACAAGAATGTTGATGAGCCGCCAGAGGATGTGGAAATCGAGGCACGTTACCATCAGCAGCCCCGAGGAGACGTAGATCGTGCCACGGAGTTGATACTGAAGAATGTGCCCCAAGCATTTGAGACGACATTTGTGGAACCAGATGAAACTACCACCGAGGTGGTTGTGGGTCCTGACGGAACCAAGCACATTCTGGTTAAGAAGATCACAACTCGCACACGCCAACAAATTGTGCAACAGCAACAAATTAGCTCAATTGAAACTGTCAGCGATGCCGATGGCAACATTGAGGTGACTTCGATCCGGACAAATCAATCTGGAGAATGTGCAACACACAGACACAATAGCCGATCCAAAGGAGAGCACTTATCGCACTGTAGTGACCCAACAAACCAGAGGCACCCTCCTGGACGGATCTCAGCCGGAGACGGTGATTGTCAGTGAGTTCGAAACGGAGCCAGTTGTTGAGCAATACGAGCAACTCCTGAGTCCCGATGTGGATGGCAAAATGCAACCATTCCGTGCTGCAGCTGGACAATCGGAGGTGGAGACACATGGCAGCATTCGCACTGTAGTGCAACAGGTCACCCGTAAAGTTATACGCAAAACACGCAAGATAATCAAACATGTTGTGATTATCGATGGCAAGGAGCATATAACCGAGGAGATTGTCGAGGAGCCGGAAGAGATTGAGATAACCGAGGAGGAGACAGCGCCACATGTGAATATCAACATTGTGCGTACGGTGAATGGCAAAGAGGTGAGCGAGGAGGAGTTCCAGAAGATGATGCAGGAGCCGGGTGTCGTCATCGAAGAAGTTGCAACGGACCTGTCCCAAAAGGAGACAGTGGAGCCGCAGCAACAGGTATTTGATATTGAGTCTATCAACATCAGCACCACAACAACAACAACTACACAACAACAACAATTAGAACAACCAGAACAACAGCAACAACCAGAACAACAACAGCAACAACAACTCGATACAGCACCAATTACAACCATAACAACAGAAACGATTAAAGAAGCACCTGTAGAATTGCCAGCACCTCAAGTAGACATTGAAGAAATTGTAGAAGTTGCAACTACCAGTCCCGTTCATGTTACAGCAGCAGCAGTAACAACAACTACAACAACAACAACCACAATAACAACAGCAACAACAATACCTACTCCAGTAATCCCAATAACAGAGACTGAAACTGAGACGGAAATTGAGCCTTTGGTAGAAGATATCAATGAAATTTGGCCCTTGGAACATCATCTTCAACCCACAAACATTGATTTCTCCCATCATGAAACAACACCCCTCATACGACAAACAGCTGGAGCCTCTCCCAGAGATGCATCCATGCCGGTTGATACCATTTGGCCCACAAGTCCCGAAACTGGCAACTCAGTCTCCCTGGAGTCCTATGAATTTGAGCCAACATCTCCAAGAGCCGAGACTGAACAACCCCTAACTGAGACTGTACCAACACCAGAGCAATCTGTTTCAAAGGAGCAAACTGTAACTGAAGCCTTCCTTGAAGCAGAGAAAGCACAGCCATCTGAACTAGAAGAAGAGCTCCATGTTGTGATGGAACAACCACAGACATCTCAAGCAACTGAGCCGGAGAAATCCCCAATTGAGACTGAGCCTGAGATTGTCGACAAGAAGTCGCCCCAAACGGATGTGCGTGTTGCCACTCAACTGTTCATCTCTGGCGAGGCAGCTGGCTCGGAATCTCCCCGCAAGACCTATCAGATCACGGCACCCTCTGTGGAAACTCCAGGCGTTGGTGTACTCAAAGTGGCAATGGGAGCGCCATCTGATGTGGCTGAAACTGTCACTCAACTGCCTGGAAAGGTGACCATGTCCATCGTTGAGACTGTAACGGCAACGGAGACTCGTGACGATGATGCGACCACGAAGCGAAGTCGAAAGAAAAAGAAGAGAAGAGATGCCGAGCAGGTTGAAGAACAATCACAAATCAAGACTGAAACTCAAGTGGAGCCAGTTCCCGAACCAGAACCGGAAACTGAACCTGAACCGATTGCCGTTTCCGATATCGAAGCGCAGTCTGTACATGAAACTGGCTACGAGGCGGAAGAGAAGTCTGTTGCCGATAATGATGATGACTCCTCCTCCGATTCGAAGAAGAAGCGCCGCAAGAAGAAGAAGCAGAGGGAAAAGGCCGAGGAGGAGGATTCGCATGCTCCAATCTCATCCGATAATTCGCCGCGTGATAACAGCGCCAGCATTGAATCTGAGGGTAAAGTGCGACACGAGTCGATTGTGGAGATCAGCGCTGAGAGTGACTTGTCCAGCATGGACATTGACACGACCGTTAAGGTGATCGAAGATGCGGTTATCACCTCACCCTCGGAGTCACCACGTCATCCCTTCACCGAACTGGTTATTCCCACGGAGGTTGTTGAACTCGCACTGGTTGAGGACGTGGAACAGCAGACGACACCACGTGCACCCACTCCAATTGCCGCTGTGGTTGAGCAGGAGATTAAATCCTCCCAAACTTCACCACAGCATCAGCCGCAGCTCGATGAGATGGCGGTGCAAACGAGTCTCGATGTCCATCCCGATAACCAGGAAAATGAATCGCAAACTTTGATTGTGGAAATTACGGAGACCGAAGCACAAACAACGCCACGTGCCCAGGATGATCAGCCTGAGCCCGTCGAGATGTCTACCACCGAAATTCAAACCGATGTCAGTGGAGAGCCCCGGGAAACTGTCGAGATTTCCAGTCAAACAACTGTGACGACCACAATCGAAAAGGAGCTGCAGACAACGCCCAAGGAATCCCCGAGGGACGCAGAGCCCAAGAGCGATCAAGTGGTGCCCGGTCTCGTCACGGATCTGGTTAAGGATATGACCATTGATTTGCCAGTTCCCACAGCGGAGCAATCGACATTCACCGAAGTAACATCCACCACAGAGACACAGATGCAGACGATGACACCTGAGCCAATGGAATGGGTTGCCAACACTGTGGAACCCGTTGAAGTCAGTGATGTTGTGGTGCAGACCACACCAAGGGAGGAAGCGCAGCCATTGTCGCTTGAAGATAGTTCCTTGACCACGACTTCCATTTCGGAACCCTACGAGCTGGAGGTGAGAACCACAGTGGCCATACCCGCGGACTCGGATGCATCCCTGGTGGAGCCAACGCTCTACGAATACACGCAGACCATAGAGCTGCCCAAGCCGGAAAGGCCGGACAGGCCGGAAAAGCCAAGCAAAAAGGGCAAGAAGAAGCCAAAGGCTGTTCCCGGAAAACAACCCATTTCCGAGGTGGATCCACAAATCAGCGTAACAGTGGAAATTGCACCTGAGCTGCTCTCCGAGTCGGGCATTGAGGTGTCAACCAATCAGGAAATTGAACAGGTGCCACATTTGCCTGCAACGGAAGTCGCAGAACCCTCAGAGGTCGATCCCCAGAAGCCCCAACGTGTCCAGCTGCAAATCACAAAGACCACGGTCTACGATGAGTATCCTGATCTGCCAGTGCACATCATTGAGCAGAACAAGGTGAGCATCGCCTCGCAACAGCAGAGCGAGAGGGCAGGCAAGTCGCGCACTGGACCCACTTCATCCGTGACCATTGAGGAGGTGGCCTCACCCACCGAGGAGCTGATTGTGCCCATTACACCGGTACCCGATGTCAATCAACAGCAGATTTGGGTGAGTCCCACGAGCAGTGTGAGTGTCGAGAAGTCTCCGACTCCCATGGAAGCTTCCCAATCCCTGATCATGAGCGAGAGTCTACAGCTTTATCCGGGCAAACCACAAGTCATCTGGACAGAGACAAAGGAGGCTATCGATAATCGCATTCGACATTTGAAGCAAGCGACGCCACAGCAACAAACCCCATTGAGCGATGTACTCCACTTGGCCACGCTTTCCGAGCAGATCAAACAGGTGCCCACGGAGCAGCGTCTGCAGGAGGTCAACGACGGGTTGAGATCCGTGGATGACGCCATACGTAGTGGGGATAAGACCATCATACACACCACTGTCATTACGGTCATTGAGAAGGTCTCGACTTGGCTGGAAACCGTTGAGTATCGAGTCTATTTGATACGTCAAAACTCCAATGAGGGTCCCTCCGAACAGAAGTTGAACAATTACACCGAGTTGAACGAGGAGCTGGACACCATCAAGGAAAATGTGGATACCTTGGAGCAACAACTCTCGGCAGTCGACAAACCCACAGCTGAGGAGCTGTTGCAATGCGTGGACACGCTCAAGGAGCACGTGGATGCAGTGAAGCATGTGACACAGCAGAATCAAGCTCAGGATAGCAAGGATCTGGACAAGTGGCATAGCTTTGAGTTGCTCTATAGGGAAGTTACCATCACGTTGGAGCAGCTACAGAGTCGCTATGACCACGCCACAAATCAGGAGCATCCGCTGTCGGTGAAGCTAGCGATGCTCAATGAACTGGAGCAACAACATGTGGGATCACAACAACAACTGGGCGAACTTTTGCAGAGTGCCCGCTGCTTCCAACGCGACTTTCCGGGCAAGAAGATGCCACAGGATGTGCACAGCGCCTACGAGTCGAGCATGAACATTGGCAACAACATCGAAGCGGAACGCGATCGTCTCCTCCAGCTGCAATCTTTGGCCGAGGAGTACGAGCAAACGCTTAAGGAGTTCACCAACATTACCGTCTTAGCCGACAAGATGGTGGAGAGTCCGATTGTGGCCAGTTCGCTGGAGCAGCTGAACAACGAGGTGCAGAAGCAACGCAAGTTCTTTGTCAATCTCAGCCATTGTCGGGCGATGCTCGAATCCCTGGAGGAGAACATCGATAGCGAGACGCGCGAGAAGCACTCGGAACTGCACAAGGAACTCTATCAGAGAGCGACCCAATTGTTGGACCGTGCCTCGGAGCGATCCTCGAAGCTGGTGCAAGCCGCTTCCCGCTGGACAGTGCTCGAAAGGGGCATGAGGGATGAGCTGCAATGGCTGCAGGTGGCACAGCAACGTGTTCCCGACCTATCGGCGGTCACCTCAGCCGACTATGATCAATATGCCACACTCTATCAATCCCTGAGCAACGATATCTCCCATCATTACGTGAAAATGACTCAAATCTCTGGAATTGCCAATAAACTGCAACAGCTCGTGCAGGCGCCGAATCTTGTGGAGGAAACCAACGAGGCATTGATTGTGCTTCTCAAGCTCCGAGAGGAGGTTGCTCTCTATCTGCATCGCCTGCTGATCTTCAAGGAGGTCTGGGTGCAGTACGAACAGCAGACGGACAAAATGGAGGCATTCGTGAGGGAAGCGGAACACGAGTTGCGCCAGATTCAAATACCATCGAAGCCCACAGAGGAGCCCATTCCACATATACGTCAGTTCTGGGAGATCAAGGCACGCTTCGAGCTCCACAACAACATACGCAATGATGCGGGCCACAGTCTGGAGAAATCCCTGCAGGTAATTCCGCTGGCCGATGAGATGCTGCAGCGACAGTTCCATGCCCAATTGGAGGATCGCTGGCAAGCTGTTGCCCAGGCCATTGAGCTCATCCAGCACAATATTGTCGAGTGCCTGTCCTCGGAGGATATGCCGCCCGACGAGAAACTGAAGCTGGTCGAGCGTGAGCTGCAGGAGATCTACCTGACCATGACCAGCATGAAGGGTGTCATCAAAAACGAGGAGGAGCTCAGCCTTTATATCGAGCGGGTTCAAGTGCTCCGCACTCGCGTTGGCTTCATTGGCAACGAACTGGGCAGGATTGGACTCCAGGAGCCGGCGATTGAGCCCGAAAAGGTTGGCGAACTCTTCGCCCTCTCCCATAAGATTACGACCCAGATTGCCGAGGAATTGGAGTTCGCTTCCGTGCTGCGGGATCAGCTGCAAGCCATCCACGAGGGCATCAGCAATCAGCGCAAGCATCAGGCCAAAATCTCAGTTATCCTCGATGAGTGCGAGTCCGCCGAGCGTCAAGGAGCCGATGTCATTGAAAAGGCAGTCGCAGATTGTCAGGCAGCGGGTGAGGAGCTCGTTGCCAGCTGGCAGGAAATAATGCGTATACGCCAGATGCTCCACACGCTGCCGATGCGCCTCAAGATGTCCGTGTCGCCGGTGAAGCTGGAACGCGACATTTCCCAGCTGCAAGATGACCACGCCTTCCTCGAGAGCAAGTGCACCAACATCATGGCCATACTGCGTAACCGTTTGGCCATGTGGCTACGCTACGAACGCCAATTGGAACTGGTTCACGGTTCGGTGCAGGAGACGGACTTCATGATGGAACTGATTCGTGTCCATGGCCAGGTTGACTATGAACGCCTGCGCAAGGCCACCGAGAGATTGGAGGTAAGTTCGCAGATACCTTTATGATATTTATGAAATAGGGCTAAGGGCCTTTTTACCTGCGCAGCACACAGAGACATGCTCATGTACAAACGTGTTCGAAATAATAAAAACAATGCTCGGTATAACTGAAAAACAGGCCTAGAAAATATGCTGAACTATGTTTTAAATAATTTATTTTTATTATTTATTACTTAAAATCTTTTAATAACCGTCAAAGTGCAACAAAATTGTCATAATTAAAACAATTAAAAACAATTATTCTCTTTATTTTTATTTTATATTTTTTTCGCGTACTGTGTTCTTTTGCATACGTTTTCATGGTAAAAATTTAAAAAAAATTTGCACTTTAATTTTTATTTTAAAATAATATTTCGAGTACGTATTCTGTTCTTATTATCATAGTCTTTTTCTTGTTATTTCGACAACGTCTGTATGTTTATCGTCTTATCAGCGCTGCTCTCAGTTCCGCGCTGTCTCTAAAACGCTATAAAAACTGCAAACCTTTTTTGCCGACTCTCAGTTAAACGCGCGCATTCAAATCTTCCACATCATATCTGTTTGTGTTAATTTGAATTTAAAGTAAAAAAAAACTTAACTGCAAAACACTTCAATTTTTAATTTTGTACGTTTCAAAATACTTTTCTACTTTTAAAAGTACCTTTGTGAGTTTAAAAGTACGTTATGATATAAAACGCGCTAGAAAACCGTTGGCGTTTTTTCTGTTTGCATAAAACGCGCGGTTTCAAACGCTTCAGCCGTTTATTTAAAAGTAAAGTAAATTAACACATACAAAAAGCTTTTCGAGCAGCTCTAAACTTGCATAAATGTGAAAAAGCTTTTTCAAAAAGCTTTCTTGCGTTGCGTTGCGTTACGTTTTGTGTTGCGGCAGCCGCAGTTGACGTTAGCCTCGAATCGCGCGCATATCGTCGTGTTAATTGTCGCTTCAAACAAAATATTTGTCTAATCTCGAGCGCTCTCTTCTTCACTCCTCTCTTCAACTCTCACTCTCGCAGGGTTTGGCTGGTGATCTGCATAATCGAGAGCAATTGCTCGACGAGCTAAAGGGCGCCGCGAAACCGTTAATCGAAAGCTGTGATGTGCAGGTAGTTGAACAAATTGAATCGGCCGTACAGGATGCGGTAGTTGCGTGGAATGATACCACCGATAATCTGCAACAGCTTTGCACACGCTATCAGCGAGCCGTTGAGCTTTGGGATAAATATCGTAACGCCTCGGCAGCGGTCAAAAGTTCCATTGAACAGCAAATGGATAGCGTCAAGTCGCTGGATCAGCCCTTGGATGCCATGCAACAACATGCCAAGGTAAGTGCACTGAAAGAAAAAATCAATTTATAAATTATAAATTTATATATGTAAGCAATAGATGGGCAAAATAAAGTTATATATTTGATTCAAGTAAAAGAATTCTTATAGAAACCAGTTAAACTAAATATTTGCTCTCAGTCAAGTATTTCCTACTTAACTTAGTAAATTCGAGTTCACCGGTTTGTTTCTGTTTAACGATTATCGTTGTGGGGTGAGAGTCATGTTTGTTCTACTTCCGCTTTAACTATAATCACCATTTGATTTTGGCGGCAAATCAAAAAACAAAACAATACAAAACTAGAAGTAACGACAGCGTTTAATTATCATCCTTCGACCGGCAAATAGCGGGCTGTAATTACATTGATTTTCAGGCGTAACACTCGACCCAATCAATTTTGGGCGCGTCACTGTAATCGCCTGTAATAGCCACGATGTGGAGTAACTTGGCTGTAAATGCATACATACTATACATACATACAAATGTACATACGTACCTTGTTTGTGTCATAAATTATTTTGTTTGACACAAATAGACAGACAGACAAACAGACAGACAGTCAGCCAAGGGCTGAAGAGGGGCATCGTTTCGATTTTTGGTTTTTATTTGCTTTAAAAATTAACGCATAGTTTTGTTATTTGTATTTATTGATCATTAGGGTCATTATAAGAGGCCAACAACAACAACGACAACAATCATAACATGCGTTGTAATTATTTTTTTCCAACTGTCGCTTCACACGACGAAGTTTATCAACCCGGGAGAGTCGTAAGCTCCATATTTATATAGCTGCTTTATCTCCCAACAGTCGAAAAACAAAACAAAAAATACCAAAAAAAAATTATATAGGAATGCCAAATACATTAAGCCTGTCCGAACTAAAGATAAATGTAAAACCTACAGACATATTTGGTCTCTTAAATTCTGAAGGTCATTGCAAAGCGTTTGTTTGCCCATGTGTTGTTGTTGTTGTTGTTGTTGTGATAAAGCATGAATATTTTACAGATGATATCATAGGGCATTCAACATGCGTCCGTCGTCTTGCCCTTTTGGATTGGATTGTGTGTGTGTGTGTGCACTGCACTGAGCTCGCTATTTAAATAGATCTTTGCTAGCTGCGGGCGACCTGTTTTCTAAATTGAAATTGAAAATGTAAATGAAAATGAAAATGAAAATGAAAGTGCACTCGACGTGCTAATTACGATTTGAAATGGGAACGACGAGAACAAGAGTGGAGGCAATTGATAAGACACATTAGGGGGGACTGACTGACCCGACCGGCTTAAGCTAAATATAAATATAGATGACATTTGCTATCCGTTCTATAGCAGCGACATGTCTTTACATCTAGATAGAAATTAAGGGCTTGGTTTTAAGGTAGTTTCTTAAGCTATTTAACAGATAAATGTATAAATTTTAAAACAACAAATTCTATTTATTGAAACCTTTCAAATTATAAAAAAATCTTATTTAAATCTAAGTTAAAAACTGATCCATATCATAATATTGTTTCAATTTTAATTTTTTTGTAGATACACATTATAAATTATCTACGTATATTTATCATCTTTATATCGAACTTTACTAAAGCATTTACTCCTCTCCCTTATCACCAGGTGTGTCAAGACAACCTCACCACCCAGAATGACCGTCTGTTGGAGCTGCGTGATATTGTGGCCAAAATAGCCGCCGATGTTGGTCTAGATGCATCATCGCTGATGCAAGGCGAATTGGATGCGTTGGGTCAACGTTTGGCCGAGTGTAAGGATGCGATAACGACGCTGGCGAATGTGGCCGAGACACAGGACAAAGAGCGCAAACAGCTCGATAAGGAGGTGACACAGGCCAAGGTTTACTTCAACAATGTGCAGCAGGTGAGTGCAACCAATTGACTGAGTGTAGACTGAATCCAAGAGAGACACATCTGTGTGTACTCCATTCCATCTATCGATTAGAAAGTGGGGCTGATTTGCATATTTTAGGGTTAGCGTGTGGAAATTCCCACACGGGTGACAACAACAGAAACAACAGACATATCAACAACAACAGTAGTAACAACAAATGTACAAACAACAGAAACAAAAAAGGAACCGGCAACTGTATGTTAATCCAATACGAAGGACATGCTATTTTAAGTGGGTTAAAAGTGGAAAAACTTTCACTCGTCAAGCGTGTTAGAACCCAAACCACCACACTACCTTTAACAAAAGCCACATTGGTATTTGCATGTACATTTAGCTTCTCTATGGTCATTATTGATTGATAAAAATTGTTAATATTCAATAAGTTGTGGGAGCTTCTTGTGTGCAGGCATATTTAATTTCCATTGACAAATAATAGACGAACCAAGTAGCGACTAAAGAAATCCTTAACAAAGTCAGTCTGTCACACATTACAATTTCTATTACAATGAATAATTAAACAGATTTCGAACTATGTTAACAATTAATTATCAAGCTGCAATATGCTCCCCTCTCAGACTGTCAATCAATCAGTTGGTCATTTAGTCAATCAAGCATTCAATCAGATAATTTTATGGAACATCTAATAGCGTAAAAATTTCTTAAATCCTATTAAATTTAGTTTTATTAATGTTTTCAATAAAAAAACATACGAAACATAAATCAAGTTAATCAATCTGTTTGTTAGTCAATCAATCAATCGGTCAAGCTGCTACTTTTACTTAAATAATTCATTAGCTTAAACTAAACTGTTGTCAGCAGCCTTTTTTTTGTTGCCAACTCTCTTTAAATCTAACTTTTAGCCATGGCAATTGTGATTATGCACCACTGTGCATGCATTTGAAATTCACATTGCTAACCAGTCGTCTCCGTCCCTTTCCACCACCTCCCCCCTCTTTCCGCCTGCCTCTTTTGGGTGGCCAGACAGTTGAACAGTTGAACAACAACAATAAACGCGTGTGTCGTTTGCATGAGGTCATTGTCAGTTGGCGGAAAGAGTTGCCGTTGCAAGGTTGTTGTTGTTTTTGTTGTTGTTGTTGTTGCACACTGTGAAGCCATGCAGTGGTAACTGGAGACGTTATGGTTATTAGGGTCATGCTAATTAGCCAAGCACACAAAACGTGGCCAACTGTCGGAGTAACTTGTCAATACTCGTATTCATACTCGTATTTATTATTGCAGGACATTTCACGTGCCGAGCCGCAGACGCCCAAGGAGAGCGAGGAACAACTGGCGGCTTTGCGTGCCCATTTGCAGACTCTGGCCCGCACCGAGGAGCAGCTGCGTCAGCTGCGGGAGCGACAACAGAATAACAACCATGTGCTGGCGCCATCGGATGCTAGTGCGGCCGATGATAGCATATTGGAAGTGTTGGCTTTGTGGCAGAAGATATTCCAGGACACGTTCCAGGAGTATCATCGTCTGTCCACGCGCCTGGCCAGAACCCAGAACAGCTCGGAGGCCTTGCGATTGTGGCGTCAGTACTTGCAGCATGTCCAGTCCTTCCTGGCCTGCGCCATACCCGAGGACTACAGCAGTCTCCGGGAGCAGCAGCAACTGTGTGCCATTCACCAGAATCTGTTGATCTCACAGCAGAGTGTGCTCTCCGAGACGCCACTGGAATCGGAGCTGTCCGAGCAGTACAAGGCGCTGACGAATCTGCACAACGAAACGCTCTCGAGGATTATGCAGCGCAACGATGAGCTGGAGCGACGGGTGAGCGGCTGGAATGCGTATCGCCAGCAAATGGCATCGCTGCTCGACTGGCTGCGTCAGCGGGAGGCGGAGAGGAACGCCCTCCAACTGCGCTACATTCATCTGAAGCGTGTGCCGCACCTGAAGGCCCGTCTGGATGCACTGCTCCTGCAGCTGGCCAGGGGCGAGCAGCAGAGTGCCGCCCTCAAGGCACAGCAGCAACAGTTGCTGCCGTACTGCGACGATGCCTTGGCCACTGCCATGCGAATGGAGCAGGCGAGCATCAATCAGAGGATTAGCAATCTGCGGGCTGCACTCGAGACCTGGCTGAATTTCCTCAAGCGGATCAAACAACTCTCGGAGTCGTACGATCAGCGTGTCCAGCAGCTGCAGATGGAGTTTGAGAAGGTCCAGCGACTGCTCGATAATGATGCACTGCCCACACAGCCGGCGGAGATTGAGCAGCGTCTGGGCGCACTGAGGGCACAGCGTGTCCAACTGGCAGCTCAAGCTCCAGCGCTGGAAGGTCTCACGGTCAGTCAGGAGGAGCTGAAGGAGTGCATTAGTCCACATGACATGAAGGCTATCAGGCAGCGCAGCTTCCTGCTCTGGCAACAGCATGCGGATCTGGATTATCAACTCTCCGTGCTCATCAACTCCATTGAGGAGCGTCTCTCGCTGCTGTCCAACTACCAGTCGCGTTATGACCGCATCTCCAAATGGCTGCGTGGCCTCGAGGAGCGTGTGGAACGGGACGGCGACGTGGCCACCATGTCGAATCCCGAACAGGCGGCCAAACAGCTGGAGCAGCAGATCAATGGTGAGCTGCAGCTGCGGGACAAGGAGCGCGAGTGGCTGCTCTCCGCGAGTCGGGAACTCTTGACGCTCTATGCGGATGCCACGCCCCCATCCCAGGAAATTCGCGCCCAGGTGCAGCAGCAAAGTGATGCCCTCATCGATCGCTGGAATCGCTTGAGGTTCCTGTGCAAACAGCGGGCCACGAAGATTGGTGAACTGAAGCAGACATTGTTGCGTCTGGAGGAGCGCATTGCCCTAATCCGTGCCTGGCTCTTTGAGGTGGAGTCGCAGCTGGACAAGCCGTTGAGCTTCGAGAGCTACACGCCGAACGTGATCGAAGCGAAGCTGCACGAGCACGAGCAGATCCAGCGATCGATCGAGCATCACAGCAGCAATGTGGGCGAGGTGCTCAACCTGGTCGAGATGCTGCTCAATGATGCGGACAGTTGGCGCACCCAGGTCAACACAACGGGTCTGGCATCGTCTGCCCAAAATCTGGAGCAACGCTGGAAGAACGTGTGCAGTCAGTCCGCAGATCGCAAGCAGCGCATTCTGACCACATGGAATCTGCTCCAGCAGCTCATCAAGCAGACCACCGAGCAGAAATCGTGGCTGGCCAAGCAGGAGACTCAGCTGTCCAGCTACGAGCGCGATCAGAAGTATGTCAACAAACAGAAGCTGGAGGAGCGTCATCAGGCATTGCGGGCCAAGCTCGAGGAACTCGAAATCGAATCGGTGAATCTTCGCCAGCTGGAGCAGACGTATGCCAAGCTGACGAGCAGTCCCGGCGTCGAACCAGAGAATATTCAAAAGCTGACACTGCCCACCAAGGTAATGGTCAGCAAGTGGCGTCAATTGACGCCACGTTTCCATGCTCTACTCGATGCCATCGACAAGGATGCCAAACTGATGCGGGACTTCAACAATGCCCAGCTGGAGCTAACGAAATCGCTGACGAGCATTCAAAAGGCGCTCCAGCAAGTGCCCGATGTGAATGACGAGGCGGGAAGTGTTGAGCCCCAAGCGGTGTTGCAACGTCTGGAGGGCTTGGAGCGCAAGTTGCAGCAGGCCGAGCAGCAGGTGCAACAGGCGGATGCCCTGGGCAAGGAGGCTGAGGCGAGAACCAAACAGCAGCCGGCACAGCTGAAGCAGCTGCTCAAGCTCATCACGGAGTACACCACGCTGTGGAAGACGGTGCAAACCAGTCTGGTGACGGTGAAGACCACGTGGATGACGCGTGCCGCCAAGCAATTGGCCGGAGCCGTCAACGAGTCGCACGCCAGTGTCCAGGTAAACACTCTCTCGCAGCGAAAGTTGCGGCAAGCGCAGTTGCAACGGGAAACGTCCATTACGGCCAAGGATGCGTACATCATGGAACTGCGCACGGCGATTGCCGAGTGCCAGGGCAATCTGGATGAGCTGCAGCGCACAATTGCCGACAAGACGAGGAAGCCGGGTCCACAGAAGATCGCCAAGCTGCTGAGCAATGCTCAGTCCTCCACGGAACTGGTCAAGCATCTGAGCCACTTGCTCCTCACCGAATGCAATGCGGACAATCAGGCTGCGCAGGTGGAGACCGTGTCAGAGCTGACGCTGCGCTTCGAGACGCTGCAGTCGCAGTGGAAGGCGCGCCAACAGCACGATCAAAATGCAAGGTACGTCTTAACTTGGCCAAAACCTGTCTCTTAAGCCACTCGCAACGTTTGAGCTACTAATTAAAGAGAAATACTTGCAAACTATAGTTCAGTTAGGTTATCTATTCCTTAATATATTAATGATTGATGTCAATTATAAATCAAAATTATCTTGATCCACAATCAAATAACCGTTGATATCGGTCAGATGTACTTGATACATATAATTACACTTGAAGGTGAATGATTTTGATTTGAAATACTATCTTGATCTTGTATTAAAATTAATAGTTTTGGTCAATATAATCCCAAAACAAAACAAAAAATCATATGAATGAAATAATGATTGACAGCTATCAAATTTAAAGGAAATCGACATGAAATCAAATTAATTTTTTTAAGGTTTTTTAAATTTTAAATTTTTTTAGTTAATTCCATTCTGATTGATATCAATCAAGTATAAATTCACTTCAATCAAATAATGGTTGATATCAGTCAGATATAATTGATATAATTACACTCGATGTTGATTGAGTTCATTTGAAAGACTAAATTTCTTTATTTTGTATTAAAATTAAGATTTCATGTGAATATAATCTCAAAACAAAACATAAATTCATATGATTGAAATAATGATTGACAGCAATCAAATTTAAAAGAAATCGACATCAAATCAACTTAATTATTTTTGTAAATTGTCTATATTCTATACACAATTTAATATTCTATATTCTATACACAATTTACTTGAATAATTATTATATTCCATTCTGATTGATATCAATCATGGTTTGCAAGAATTTCTTCACCAACAGCTATCACTTAAAAATTTATTTGGTGTTTTGGGCGCGTTTTATGGCTAACAAAAATGTTTTATTGCTTTATGTCTCGCTCTCGCTCTCACACACACACACACACCATACACACACACACACATACCTGCGAATCACACACATATTTGCAAATGCTTCAATCGAACGTGCGCATTCATGATGCTGCGTGCAGGTGCCTGCTACCTGCGGCCTACAAATACACATGCATACAGTAAGTGTTAACCCAGAGATTGTAACTCCCTCTCTCTCTCTCTGTTTCGCTCTCTTTCCCTCTGTCTGTTTCACTCTCTCTACCTGTAATTAAACACAATAACAAGAATCCAGGCAAGTTCCAGCCCGCTCCTCTGTTGTTTGTACTGTGTGTGTTTTTATCCACCAGACAAAAGCTGGCAGCTCTGAAACTCCCGACTGCCAGACTCCAGAGTGGAGCAGAGTAAGCACTTGGAACTTGCCTGGACTGCATACAATTAAGGTCATGTCATGAACTTTGATTGGACAGCACGAGCTCACACGATTTAGTCTTAAACATATTTAACTTTTTTCTAATGATTATACCCTTTAATTTTTTGAAACCCTAGTGAGGTCGGCCGACTAACGTGTCCGCTCTGCACGCAACGCAACTGGCAGCAGATCGACAACGATCTGTGGCGTCTGGAGCAGTGGCTGCAATTCGCCGAGAGCACTCAGAAATCTCAGACAGCGCCGCCCTCGAACATTGAGCTGCTGGAGGATGTGACGCAGGATCATCGCGAGTTCCTGCTGGATCTGGAGAGTCACAAATCGATCATTTCATCGCTGAATGTGGTGGGTGATCATTTGGCCACGCACACCATGGACACGGAGAAGGCACGACAATTGCGTGCCCGCCTCGAGGCGGACAATGAGCGCTGGAATAATGTGTGCATCAATGCCACCAAGTGGCAGGGATTGCTCCAAACGGCGCTCATGGGCAACAGCGAGTTCCATCAGACCATCGATGAACTGGTCGATTGGTTGCAGCGCACCGAGAAGAACATCAAGGCATCGGAGCCAGTTGATCTGACCGAGGAGCGCTCCGTGCTCGAGGGCAAGTTCAACAAGTTCAAGGATCTGCGCGCGGAACTGGAACGTTGTGAGCCTCGGGTGGTCAGTCTGCAGGATGCAGCTGATCAGCTGCTCCGCTCCGTCGAGGGATCCGAGCAACAGTCCCAGCACACCTATGAAAGGTAGGTGTACCCGGCGCCAGTGCCGAGGGCGGAACGAAATAAATTTGTGTTTCCCGTGTATATAGGATGGGGCTAATCGCAAAAGTAACGGGCGGGACAGCGCTAGTTGGGCGGCGTTTATACTTTCAATACGATTTTTTTAGCGTTATTTTTGTGTAGATTACAATATTCGTCTACATTTTTCAATTATACATTTTCCATCTATTACATTTATACAGTAATTTATCTTAACTTGGCTTGATATTATTTCAAATCTTTTAATATCCCACTCAAAATTATACTAAAAATGTTTCTTGGAACATTCCACTTTCGGCATTCAACAAACACTTTTCACTTTTTCTACACCCAACGTAGTTTGTGATCTACTGTAGTCCTTATAGTCAGTACACTCTGTAATTTAGCTAGAAAACTCGTTATGCTTATTTTAAAAAAATTCAGATAATGTTTCGAAGTTGACTTTCTTAACAATTTCAATGAAAAAAGTATGCTATACTAGTATACTTTTTAGTTGTTTTTGATTTGTAAGTAATATTCGAAAACTTTCTATTTCTATTTATTTATTTTTCAATATTTTCGCTTGAATATTTTTGTATTTTTTGCTGTCTTTTTTTTTTGTTGCGTATTTATGATTTGTGTTTATTTGGTACTCAAAATTTGTTCGTCCGCCCATTCTAACACTTCATCAAAACTGACAACGCCAAGAGCCGGCAGCAAATGTTTTAAATATTCTAGAACACTTTCCAGATTAACCGATCTCCGTCTGCGTCTGCAATCCCTGCGTCGTCTCTCCGGCATCTACATTGTCAAGCTGGGCGCTGTTCTCGGCTACGAGGGCGACAATCTGGGCGTGCCACTGCACATGTTGTCAAGTGAGGTACGTACAAGCCATAAGGTTAATTCAGTTTAAAAAGAGAATTTGTCCTATACCAAACAATATGATTTCAATTATTTGTGAACGCACCGAAGTAAGTGAATCTTGATGAAAATTGGCTATACAAATGATCATAAAATAATTATTGAAATTTAATTGAAAGCAAAATTATTTATTTTATTTTTGTTTTTATATATGTATATAATTTTTTATTGATTTTGATTTTTTATTTTCCTGCCGTTTATCTAGCTTTTGGATAATACTACATTATCAACCTCTTCTATGCAGGCCGCCGCACCCAACACTGAAAATGCAAAGTAAATATTCATAGAAATTTGTTTAATTTGTAATTATACTATTTAAATGAACGTATGTAGTTAGTGTAGCTTTCAATTTATTATTTTGAAAAGCAAATGCAAATTGCACAATTGTAAAATCTTTATTTGGCACTTGTCTGTTGCATGAACTATCCAACAATTTGAACTGTATACTTTGTGTAAATGCCAAACTAATCTGAAATTTAATTGATTTCACAGTCACAACACCACCACCGATGGCGATGCTGCCGATGGCGATGTCATCAATACCACGGTGCTGGCGCAAGGTGCACGATTCCTAGGACGCGTTGCACGTGCCTCACTGCCCATACAGGCGTTAATGTTGCTGCTTTTAGGTGTGGCAACACTGGTGCCCCACGGTGAGGACTACACCTGCATGTTCTCCAACACATTCGCCCGTAGCCTGGAGCCAATGTTGTCGTATCCCCATGGACCGCCACCAACATAATAATAGGGTTGTCTGTCAGGTTGCCATTGGATTAGTGCAACAAACTCACAGTAAAAACATAAACAGATAACCAAGAACACAAGAACGCAAGAACAAAAACAGAAAAGAACAGAATCCAACAAGAATATGCCTTTGAAGAAAGATAGTATGATATGATAAATGATTATATATGCATATGCAGTATGTAAACAAAATTCTTGTACAAGTTGTAAGGCGTAAATTGCGTCAATTGTAATGCAATGTCATGTAAATTTTTGTAATTTTCCACATTATTGAACAGTTGTATTTTTATTTTTGTTGGGTAGATAGAGACATACTTACAACCAATACTGTGTACATAATGAATGAACTCGACGAGAAGAAACACTAAGAAACAAAATCAAATCAAATAGAAACAAAATGAAACTAACGACAAGTAACGAAAGAAACACTTTTACAAATACTTATATATTAACGAGATATATACATTATACATATATATTTGCACAGCAAACATTTATATAACTATATAAAATATCCTTATGCCCAAAAGCAAATTAACTATATAGAAAAGCCCAACATTTTGTATATAATATCTAAGCTGATAGACAAAACGAAATACGCACACACGAAATTTTTATACTCAGTTTTCGCACGTTCTTCTAGCAATCGGAGATTCGTTGTGAGATTCGAACCAAATTTCGTGGAACATTTTTGGTAAGAACTCTCGCGCGTCTCAAGCTCGAGTTAGCTGACTAGCCATAAGACAAACCATGACCCACATAGACCAATTGCCTGGTTAACTATTCAAAAGTACAATAGCTCGTCGGGAAGTTGCACGTTCATCTCCCAAACTCAGGACGTTGCAACTGCTCCGGCGGTATTGGACTTTTGAATAGCTCACCTGGCGTTAGACTGTCAATGTTGCCAGAGAGTGGGAGTGTTACTCTGCCGTAGGCCAAGCTCTCTCCCACGGCTTATGCAGCAGAAGTTGCTCTTTATAAATACACACCAGCCACAGGTGACTCTCGTCCAACAACCAAGGGCATCATTGACTTTCAAACCTTTAAGCATTCCTGAACTCATTTCCAAAATTCGTACCATAGACAAAAAAAACAAAAACAAATTCTATAGTTGGCTAGCGATTGAGCTTTAACCATTGCTGAAGAATGTGCGGAACGGGGAGGATTGAACAAAAAAACGAAGCAAGTGTCCTATGCCGGTGCTAAACCAAAACTATAAAAATCGATTTTCCTAATTAAGAAAATTGTCGAGTTGCGTAAGAAAAAATTGAAAAAAAAAAACCGCAAAATATTGCAAACGAGAAAAATGTTGAAAAATTTGCAAAAAATGGAATAAAGTTATCCATCCAGTTATAAAAAAGAAGATAAGAAACCAGAACTATAAAACTAAACTTTTGTTGTTAATATTTTTTGATAATTCTTATTCAATTTGCCTTAAAAAATATATTTTTTATTATTTAATGCCATCGTGCAATTATTGAGAAAATACATAAATATTTATTTATTAAGTTTACACGATATACTATATTTTAATTAAGTTGAATTAAATGTTAAACTTTTGTGTGTTTTTCTGCTTCTGTACTTTATAAGATTTCCTTTCTTGTGAACAACTGTACCTTTATGCATATATTAAAGAAATATTTAAAAATAAACGGCCGTGAGATGTATTTGAATAGGGAAGTGGAATATGGGAAAATTGGCGAATTGATTGTTGCACTTATATTTAAATCTTTAATTTTTATAAAAAATGTGAAAATGTAACAAAGGAAAAGATTTCGACGTTTTCGATTTTGTTTTTTAACTCGTATGACAGAAGTTTATTGCACGTTAAAATTTTGAATTTTTAAACAGCCCAAGGGGGACACTTTAATGGGATATTCATATGATTACGGATACATACTTATATTTAATATGTTACCTTTATATTTGAGTAGATAATTAAAAAAAAATACAAAAGCGATGTATAGAAGAATATATATATTTTCAGTATTGATCGGTAGTAGAGTATTCTTGACTTTTACATACTTCCAATAAGTTGACATTATTGGATATTATTAATAATTGAAGATTATATAAAATATACATGTAGGTGATAAAATCTTAAGCTTGGTTTATCCATCCCTCAATGATGGTCGCTTCCCGACGACGAGCATCCGTCACGGATGCCGGATCCGACGGATTGCTTGAGCGCAGGTCCAAATGATGGGCACCTTCTGGCAAAATGATGACATAAACTTCATTGTTGGGTGCCTGGAGAACACCGCCACCGCTCCAGGGATCAAGTAGGCCATTGCTAAAGATGATGTTGCTCACAGATTCCAGTTTATTGCCGCCATAGCGCAGTTCAATGTCATAGGGCTTGGGCGTTAGATGGAACTTCTTGTAGCATTTGTCAGAGATCTCCCTCACGTTCCATGCTTTGGTGCGGTACATGGTGTCGCTGCTGTTGGAGCAGAACGGCATGACCATTTGGTTACACGACTGAATTTCCCAGCCTTTGTTGTCCAGCGTGGTGCTGGACTTGGAGTACTTGTAGTCCACGCACTTCTCAGTACCCGTATAGTTTGTGTAGACGGCAAGGGCACTGGCCATGCTGTGGATCAGATCCGTGTCGTTCAAATGCAGATCCTTCAGGTAGAAGCAAACCTGTCGCACTGGATACGCCGGCACTGGAGCCAAGAAGGTGGTATTATAGGGATAGTTGGTCATTGCCAGATTGGCATAAATATCCTCTAGGTAGTCCATAAACTGCTCCAAATCATCGGCATTCGTGATGGGATCGCAGAGGCGAAAGATGTCGCCCAGCTGCTTCTTTCCCGCATCATTGGCGGCCAGTGTTTCAAATGCTTTCCAGGATTTGCCAATGTTAGCACTGCAATTGGCATTGTAGGCCGTCTCATAGACCGATGTCGTTATCTTGTTGAAAATATCACATGGCGTCAGTCCTGGAAACTGTAGAATGGGTGCCGAGGCGGCCAGAGCGCCGTTTACGATATGTGGATACTTCATGCGGAACCAGGCAGCGAGCATGCCGCCATAGGAGCCTCCAAATGCCACAACCGGGAGCTCTCTTCCACTGCGCAGGTAGGTGATCAACAAGGCGTAGTCCTCCAGTGTCTGCTCCACGGTGAAGTACGCCAGATGATCCGGTTTGCTCGTGTTGAACGTATCGCTGCCAAACGGCATCGATTTGCCATAGTATCGATGCTCGGCAAAGACGACAACAGCACGCAGCTTCGCGGCCAGTTCCCACATGAATCCCGTGTTCTGCGCAAACCACTCGATGTCGCCCTCGTTGCCCGTGTAGAAGAAGATCGGACTCTCCGGATTGGTTTTGTCAGCATACGAATCATTGTACAGATACCGTATGTTAAAGCTGGCATTGCTCAGGAAACTGAAGTGATCCAGCGGCACCGTAAACTCCCTAATGGCGTATTGGAATTTCTCTTCGCAGAATGCGCCTGGCTTAAATGCCAAAAGCAACAAAGCTCCACAAAGAAAGGCAAACATTTTTGAGTCCGCCCAAAGCACAGATGATAATTTCTATTGATTTGTTCGTTTCGACTGTCGTTTCGACTGTCGTTTCGATTTCCAGCTGCCTTTGTTTTTCTCTGTTCGTGCTTATCGCTTCCAAGCCGGCTTCAACGTGACCTTGTTATCAAGCTTATAAAATATCAACAGTCAAATCAGTCACAATCAGTGCTGCCAGGTGTTCAGCGCCCATAAAAGCTAGATTCTGTCTAAAAATAAGCTGCAATTAAAACTACAAAGAAAATGCAAGAAAACATTCAAAATTATTAGGTTTTTGTTGAAGTTAAATTGTTTTCTTCCTTATTTAAATATTTCTCGTCTTTTTGGCTATAAGCTTTTTGCAAATTTTGTAAGTTTTTCCATTTTCAAATATGCTAGATCTAGCCGGAAATAAGCTAATCTGGCAACACTTGTCACATTAAACTAGATTTGGAACGAAATGAACGAGCTACTTCCCTGATTGTCAGTTAGTTCAATTGCATGTTCGTTTGAATCACATTTATTAGCGTTTACTGCCGTTACAATAATGAAACGATTACTGATCACAGAATTACCTTCATTGTGTTGTTTATAAATCATATGAATTATATAATAACCATTGCCTAAATGTAAGTGACGCGTCTCACTATTGTTATCTAACATACTTTAAAAATACTTTAAACGGTGTGACACATTAACATTGCGAAGCTTTTTATTGAAGTCACCTTCCATGCCGATAGGTGTCGCAAGTGTTTCTCCCGCTCAATGCAAATTCAAATTTTTAGATTTATTTAATTTGGAATCCTTTTTATTAAATGTCAGTCCAAATGAAATTCGAATTTCGATATTTTGTTATACATTTCTATCAAAAAGGTACTAGAAAACGAAATCTTCAACCGCATCTGATAAAGATGACCAAATGCGCCAACCTTTCCGCAAAGCCTCTGTATATATTGGACTGCTGCTAATATTCGAGGCCGTCACCGGGCTGCTAATTATAATCATAACTGCCATTTACCAGTGGATTTTGGCCAGTTATCTGGATGATACAGAATTGGGATTGTTATTCAGCTACCTGTTCAACGTGTACATCTTTGGCGCCCAGCTTGTGGTCACATTCCTCTGCAGCATCTCCTTGTGGAATCGTTTGTGGAAAAGACGCTGCACTCCGAACGTTCGACTGATGTTATCCCTTTGGTTATTCTATTCCTGCGTGATTATCGCGTCAGGATTCGGCACCGTGTGGAATCTCTACTATAACATTGATGTGCTAGAAAATGCAGCGGAGAATGCATTACTTCGCGGCATTGATGAGTATTATGCGAACCCGGAGTGGAAGCTTCTATGGGACGGTTTGCAGTTGCGCAAACATTGCTGTGGTGTCCACGGCTATAAGGACTGGATGAAGGCGGAGTGGATGCCAAGGCGGGTGGGCAACTGCTCTGGCAGAGCTGTCCTGGCTCCCATCGCCTGCTCGAAGAAAAACCACGACAATGCAATTCCAAACTATATGCTGGGCTCGGAGGGCAGACGGGAACCTTTTCCCTCCCTAACACTCGATTCCATCAATACGAACGGATGCCTGCCAGTCTTCACGGACGTTGTATGGCGTTACTTTTACCTCCTGCTTTTATTCGTTCTGTTGGCTTTGAAGTTTTTGGTAAGGTCCCCATAAACAAAAACTTAGAACTTGTCTAAACAGCGATATTTGTCAGATTTTCCTATGCTGTTTCACCAAGTACATACTCCAAAGACAGAATGTGGGTGATGGCTGCGATAACGCAGGTTTAACAGACGAGGAGGGACGCCCCCTGGTAATGGTGAAGTATCCACGGAATGTGCGATGTGTCATTATCGGCGAGGACGATCTGGCGTCTGACATAGCGCCCGATGTCGCCTATTGCAACTGCGATGACGCTGGAGGCGAACAGTGCGATTACTGCGAAGGTTAAAGCAAACTATCATATATATTTTATTATTATTGTAATTCTAATTGAATATTAAGAGCGTTGCATTTATTTTTAATGAAAATTTTAACTTGCTTACGATTTAAATAAGTTAATTATTAATTTTTTAAGAAAATTTTAACTCACTTACTATTTAAACTATGAATAAAATAAATTTAAAAAAAAAATTAATGCGTGTTAATGCCGAACAGTGTTGTCAGGTGTTGACCGCTCGCATAAGCAAGACACTGAGTAAAAATGAGCTAAAATAAGCTAAAAATAAATATTTGCCAGATCTAGCATAAAACAAAGCTAATCATGCAGCACTGATGCCGAAGCACATTACTTTTAAAGTGGATGCCAATTTTGTCCAATGAGAGCCATGAAGGAATAACATAAGGAGGTCTCGTCGGCTGCCGAATCGTTCGGGGTTTCGGTAGCTTCCGTTCAGTTGCTTGCTATCCCTTTCCCTCTAATTGATTATTAGTATAGTCAACGTCTTACTTTTTGCCGACGAGACCTTATACTTATTCCGTCATGGTGAGAACGCAATAAAAATTATACTGCATTTTCCAGCACTGTTAATGAGGCGATGTGCATCACTGGTCGTCACTTGCTCAAAAATAACGCTTTGTTACAAGTTTGACGTTCCACAATAGAAGTCCAGGAAAATTGCGAAAGAAGCAATCAAAATGTGAGTTAAAATATTAGAGATGTTAATTAATAATATATTCAACTCAATTGGTTGAATTCAGGCCAGTTCAACCAAATGTTCCGCACATTGTTGGCGACGACGACGATTTGAACGAAGCCGATGATCAAACAAATGGGTAAATAAATAATATATGTAATTATGTAAATTTAAATAATTTCCTATCTTTAATTATGAATGCATCTTGGCCAGAAGTGCCAATGATGTCGCATATTCCTCTGGGTCCTGTGACTACACCGAGTAAGTAATCGAGGGGAATTTAATGCACAAGTGTTGTTCTTATATTTGAGGAATATTTGATTCTTATAGCGAGGAGGAGTGTAATGCAACTGAAGAGGATGAGGAGGAAGATTGGTCCAACAACATCTCCTACATAGTGCGCACTCCGTAAGTTGTCTCCTTAGACTTTTTAGCTGATTCTTTAATTTATTTATTGTCTCCAACTATAAAGGGAACGTGTTCCAGATCATGAGAAGACTCCTTCGACATCGCCAGAACCTGTGGTTGAAATTGATCTAACCGAAGACATACAAATAGATGTATCCGACGATGTACAAACTCAGCAAGTCGTGGAGGCTGAGGAGGAGGATCAGTCGAAGTCAGATGTGGATCCTGATTCTCCGATGACCTCCAATGGACTGGACTCTCCTGTGACCCCCAGTACTCCTGACTCTCCTGTGGTCTCCAGCGAACCTACTCCTTCGAAGGACGCCTCTAAAGCTGCCCCCAACGAGCCTGATTCTTCCGTGGCTTCCAATGAGCCGGACTCTCCACCGGAAAATAGTCCCATGCATGAAGAAGACGCTAAAGAGGATGCCGCAGCTCCAAATCAAAATGAGGCAACGACTCCCAATAACACCACATCAATCGAGCCAATGGAGGAGTCACGTCGTCTGTCATTGCGCTCAGCTTATCGTGCAAACCCAACGAAGTCCGAGTTGCCGTCGACCAAGACAATTCGCGGTCGTTCGCGTCCGCCGAAGACGAAGTCCAAGAACGACAACGAAACGTCGAGTGGAGCACGTATCGCGAAGCGTTCCAGGAATGCCGTCGTCCCAAGCAACAGTTTGCCCACTGGCAATAAGTCGCCCGAGAAGTTGGCTAAACCAGTTGAAGTGACCGAGTACTTTACGAGCATTTCGGCCTTTCTCGTTAGCCATCGTGTCAACTTGGCGCCGTTTACAGAGATGCGCCAGTGCATTGACCGCCTGGTTGGGGAGGCAGTCGCCAAGACAAAGTCGACTTGACAGCATTCCAAACATTTAAGAGAACAGGAACAGTGTCAACTGCAAGTTGATGTGCTTAATTCATTGTAATTCATTTTATTTTAACTCATTACCTCCAGGATTCCATTCTGAAGAAATAAAATAAAAAGAAATAAATTCCGACCAATTCTCAGATCATAAACATGTGTATTAAACATACTTTTGTTTATATTTCCGTTTCAGCAAAGGCACACCTTGTTGGCAATCAAATTAAATGTTAATCATTTAATCTTAAGATTAAGGACTGCTCTGATTGTGATCCGAGAACTCAGAGACAGCTGCGCTGCTCGTGCTGATCAAGAGGCGACTGGGCATCTCACCAATCGATGGTACGCTACTGTGCTCGCTAATGCTCGACAGCGTGCCGATCTCGTCATCGAAGCTGACTCCAGAGTCACCGATGGTCAATGAGACGGGCTGGGAGTCGGAGTCGGCATTCGACTGCAATTGTCTCTCGATCAACTCGCTGCTAAGTTGGCGTTTTGTGTCCGTTTCGCAGGCGATGTCGCTGGACGGCCGCTTGGGCGGACGAGCAGGGCGAGATGGACTCCAGTTGAGCTCGTGGTGCACCACAGCTTGCACCTCCAAGCGAATGGGATTCGTTGGCGGACTATCGCAGTCCCGATCATAGTCAGCACAGTGGGAGACTCCCATGGACTCCGACGGGGACGGGGATGAAGGTGTCGGTGCCGCCGGATCGACAATCATCGTTGAATTGACCAGCAATCGAAAATCGATCTCGCTTTCCTAGACACACACATTGCCAATTACTGAATGGTTCACAAATTGCATTTTTGCACATACCAAAAGTGCGCGCTCGAGATCCAAACCCTCGGCGGCATCGCTTGATTCGGTTGATAGTTCCATGGCCAGCGCCATTTGACGCATTTCCTCCATTCCCATGTCATCTTCGTACACCCCCGCGGCCTTTAGTACTTGGATTATTGACTGCTGAGATTGACTGCGCAATTCCATTGCAACTTAACTTTATGCCGTCTAAATTACCATGTACAAAAACTCCGTTATTTGAACGTCATCTGCATACGCATTCTAGTGTTGGGCAGCGCATAAGTTCAAATGAACGGTTCATATCAACTGTCGTTCCCGTTTTGTTGCATAGCACTAAGCTATTGTCAGTTAGCAAAACACTTGAAAGCGCTTTTGATTGCTAGTGCTAAAAGCTTTATCATACTGCCGGTTTCGAGCTCCGCTTGTCACTAGCTTTCAAAAGCCTATTTTATCACATACTTTCAGGATCGACTAAATAATAAATGAGTTCAATGGAAGCTAAGCTTTACTCAGTAACTCTATGCAGCTGTTGAAAATGTCCATTTCACATGTGAAATTAATGGATGTTAAATGTAAATTCCATTGGTAAACAGCATACAAGTAAATTGTATCACATACTTTTAGGACCACATCCCAGTGGCGGGAACCAGCCACAACCGAATGTAGTAACGCTACGGAATGCATCGGCGAATGTACATTCGTAATCGATGTTTTCTCCAGTTGTTTGAACGTAGGTTGGTAATGGGGCGCCGTTTTGGCTCACACTGTTCTGCTATCGAACATACATGTTGCAATGCCAAGCATTGTGTCCTTGAGATTGGTTGCTTCACACACTTGCAAATGCGTTAGTTTAGATGCAACATTAGAATACAAATACAGAGTGTTCGTTGTCTGTAGCAAACATTTAGTTCGTTCTTTTCGCATATGGTTTTGTTTGTTTGATTTGTCGCTGTCAGTTCTTCTTAAACGCGCGTAAAAGGCTGCAACACTTCAACTTAAAAAGATTTACGAGTAAGCTTATTGATAATTATATTGTTAGTTACAACATATAATACAAAATATTTAATATGTTAACTACAGCGGAAGAGAAAGGAGGCTGAGGACAAGGACAACGACAAGGAAAAGGAAAATCATAGTGAACATAGCTAATTTAGATGTTGATATATATAAAGTATGCATTACATATATCGTATATAAAAGTAAATTTTTGGCTTTGTAAAAATGTTGAGAATAGTTTCAAATTTATTTTTTTTGTTCAATTAATAAATTTAATACAATCACAATTTAAAAAAAAAAGCAAAATTGAAAATTTTGTAAATTAATTAAGTTCAATCTAAAATTGGTTTGGTGCATTTCGCTCTACGCGGGGCAAAGTTAAGTACAAAATGCAAAAAATAAGAAAATTGTAAATTCGAGAAAAATTGAACAAAAATTCTGGTACAATTTATTCAAAATTCTAGCTTCAAAATTGAAAAAGTTCTTCAACACAAAATCCAACTAAAAACAATCGAGCACATAAGAATACAAATGTTAGATTCCATTTAATTATTTAACTATAATTTATTTAAGAAATAAGTGACACATTAATAAAACGAATCAACATAAAAGGATCTATTAATTTTAATTTAATAAAGCGGTGTGTATATTTATTCAAATATATGTACATGTTAGAGTTTTACGCCGATTGTGTTAGCTTCGGCGGCGGCGTAGAGGCCAAAAATACCCGGCGGCGGCGGCTCAGCCGCAGGGAGAGTCGGCGGCGGCGGCGGCGGCTAAGCCGTCGAATTTGTCGGCGGCGGCGGCGTATGGAGTTAAAAAAACAAAATTTTTTTTTTTAATTAAAAAAAAATAGCTCTTTAAATTTTGTCTAAGTATTTAATAAAAAAAAAAAGATTTAAAATCAATACAGTCATCTTTCATAGACATTTTTTTGTACTTATAAATCAATTGTAAGTGTTTTCATTTCTTCTTCCTTAAATTATCAGATAAAGCAATGATTTAAAAAAGAATAACAGTAATTTTTCATCAACAATATTGCCACTTCATACGAAATATGAAAAAAAAATTTTTTTTTGTTTTTTAAGTTGTATTAAATGTAAGGACGCTGTACGCCGCCGCCGCCGCCGCGCCGATATTTTTGTGGTTCGGCGGCGGCGCGTCAGAAACCCAAAAAATCGGCGGCGGCGGCGGCGTGGCGCGGCGGCGTAAATGTCTAGTACATATTATGTCCGTATAAATATTAAATTAAAATAATTATAATGTTAATAAAATAACTAATAAATAAATTCACCCTTGCAACTGACGATCTCTGTCTGAGAAGAGCCTTATTTATATTCTCTGCTCCCTTTTTCTCTCTGTCTCGCACTTGATCTTCCTGCTCTTTAAAAGAGTAACTGTTTACTAGAAACTCACACATGCACATAGGGCCACTCTGTGGCCAATTCGCTCTCCCACTCTCTCTTTCTCTCTCTCTCTCGGTCTGTGGACATTCTGCATGTTGTTATGCCACTGTGCCCTGGTCAAGTTGTTCAGCGTGCGTGTTGCACGTTTCTTTGCATGCTTGTGGTCCATGTTGTGCCCAACGCTAGTTGTAAGTAAACAGTGCCTCTTGCTCCATTATAAGCTTAACACATTTTATTAAAACATTTAGTTGCTAAAATACGAGTATAAAAAAACTAACTAAGTCCAAAAAAAGCAAAAGAAAGTTGGAAAAAAAAGAAATGTTTGCTTTGCACAAATATTTGCATAGTTTTTGTTTCAGTTTTTTTTTGCTTTCAGATTTTTTCCTTATTCACTTAATCCTTTTGCTGGCATATATTGTACATGGTATAAATTTGCTAGGGCAATTTACGGGCAAACATAAAAAAAGACAAAAAAAGAAATGCTGCCGCCCACATTGAAGCTAAAAATTATGCTATATTTCAAAAACAGCGCTCACAGATACATACAGATACATACACACTCACACAGATACACTGCATGCACATACATACAGGCGTCGTTCATTAGCACAAAACCTACACATTAATTTGATACATATGTAAGTATGTATGTATTTGTGTCTATGCGAGTGTGGGTGAGATTGTTCTGCTAATCTTGAGGGAGTGAAAAAACATGTGTGTCTGTGTCTCTCTGTGTGGTTGTGTGTGTTAGTGTTTGCTTTTGTCACCATAAAGGATATAAGCCATGTTTTTACTCATGCATGTGTAGGTGTGAGCAACTGTATGTGGCGACATTGCAGCAGAAAAAAAGTGCAAGCTTTTCTTTCCTTTCCTTTTGGCGTCCTTTCGCTTTGCCTTAGTCGCCGCTCAGCTAAGCAAGAGGAAAGGCGAAGCGACAAGCCAACCAGGCCAATTTCAGTTTCGGTGATAAATTTCGTATAATAAAGAAGACATTAAGCAAACCCTGGCGAGAACGACAACGACAACGACGTGGATAAGGATAATGATAAGGGTGAGGGGATGAGTGGGGAGGAGGACAATGACAACAAGGATCGCCCGCTGCTTTCTGTCCATATACATAAGCTGCACAGTTTACACCTTGCTGCACCAGATACTAGTAAAAAATAATATTATGCTTGTGTTTAAAAATAGACACACACTTATATTTTTGGGTGTAAACGTTATTTAGTTTTGATTGCGTCATCTAGCGGCCAGTAGATCCTTGATTATCATTTAAATCGCGTTTAAAGCGCATTAAATGCACATTAAATATCATTATAAAATAACCCCAAAATGCACTCAATCGCCATGCGATGAAATGTAAATGGTATTTAATATTTATGATGATTTATTATTGATTATGATTATGAAGCTCTTAAATGCAGCTGCCAAATTGCCTAAAGGGTTAAAACAAAGCACATTGCAAAGCGACCAAAAATATATGCAGTGCAATTCTGAAATGCATATTCTCTGTCATTATGCAATAAAAGATAACTTGATCAAATTTTTAATAACCAATATTATAATTATTTAAATGAAATTACCACGAAAATGTAACTCAGAATCGGTATTTAGTTGCCTTCAAACATTTTAGGTATCATTTAAATTTTTGAAATTGGTTGGGATTATTTTATGTGCGAACTTTGTAATTAATCACTTAAACATTGCATTCGATTTTGCGATTCGTTGTTGAATATCAGTTTTTGTTTGCACTTTGTAAATTGTCGGATTAAATGGGGTTAAACAACAGTTTTATGTATAATATTTGAAGAGGGCAATATTAATCGAACTTTTTCGTTTAATTGATAAATGCAAAGAGAATTAATTTAAATCACGCAATTACAGTGATACCATATTTTAACGGCTAATTATTTTTTTATATCAGACTTATTGGATAAAATTTGTGTAAAAATGTGGAGCAAAGGCACGAGAAGGATCTCTTGTAGTCATTATTATAATCATTCATTTAAATGATATGCACAATTTATGTATATAAATACTTGTGACCCCTTTGATCATGTACACCACTTGTTGTGGGCCCTTATAGAAAAGTAGCAATGTGAAAAACAAAGCATAAAGCTGTAACAACATGCTTGACAGCTCGCAGCTGGACATGCACAAAAAACGCAACGGCAAACTGAACTATGTTACCTGTGTCTCTGGCCGTGAAGGTTGGCTTCCCGGTTGCCTGCCGCCTTGTAGTGCTTGCAACTAGCATGCCCAACTGTGGTTGAAAGTTGGGCGAGGCAACGGCGGGGCAGGCAATCAAAGTACTCGGAGACGGAGACAGAAACAGAGACTTGAAAGTGGCATCCACATAAAGGCAACAAACTAACAAAATGCCCTGACAGCAGGAAGCGAAAGAATCAAGCAACGGGTGGCGGATAAAGGGAAGGGGTTTGAGGAGTGGTCAACGTCAAGTATGGGGCATGCAACAACCACAAGCCAAACAAGCGGCAAAACAGCAAAAAGAAATTACAAGTAAAAGAGACAACATCAAAGTTGTTGTTGGAAAATTTCCATTTCTGGAGCGGCTCCTTAACTGGATATGGCTACGGTTGGACGGACGAGACTTTGACGCTCCTGTTGCTTGCATATATTGCCTGGATAACAGACAGTTGGTGGCCAACACATTTCAGCTACCTTCCCGACCCGACCCAACCCGACACAATGTCAAACCCAACAAATATTAGCTGCTAAACAAGCTGTAGCACATTTTGTTGCATGCCCTTTATACCCTGTAGTCAATGGGTTGAAGATACGCCCAATCTTAAGTGCATAAATATGTAAATACAAATTGAAATGCTCAAATTAAGTGTTCAAAGAAGGAAATCTTTAGTAATAAACTCTCAAATTGTATGAAGAGAAAAATGAAATTTACAAATTTTTTTAATGTTGAAAGTATCCCAGAAATTAAGAGATGTTAAAAGAGAAGTTAAATCAATTTTGAGAAAAAAAAAAACAGTTTAATGATTAAATAAATGTCAGAAAATATCAGCTCCAAGAGAGAATAAATTCAAATAAACGAATAAATGTCGTAGAATGCAATATTTAATAAATGGAAATAAATAAACAATAACAAAAAACCAATCCAATTTTCTAAAAGGAAAACCTTTAAAATTTGTAGACTCGAATGTGAATTAGATCAGCTTACAGGGTATCTCCAAATCTAGCAATTTGAGAATTGCACGCTCACTTGTGCTTTTTGTGTGGCACACACAAAATTTACAATTACATATGCAATGCTAAACAAAAGACGAAAGCGACGCGCGTCGAGAATTAAGCAAAATAAAAGAGCACAGAGCAAGAGAGAAAGATAGAAGGAGTGACAGAGTTACATTCATATGTATGCATTATATAGAAAAAATTGGCATAAAATGCAAAAATGAAATGCAAGCAGCAAAAAAAGATTTCGCTTCGTTAAGTTTTTAGCGTGCATGCGAAAACATCATCAACAACAATAACAAAAACAATAATGTGTTAATGCGCACACACACACAGGAGCTTACTCACACATTGCCATTGGCAAACACAGGCACACACATGTAAACACCACACACCACACAGATACACACACACGCACACACATAGGAAGGCATGTGTAAATGCAACCACAGAAAATGCAAAACACATGCGACGAAAGAAAGATGGAGAGAATGAGAAGGAGATGAGAATTTTGTCGAAGCAACATTTCAACATGAAGCAGAATAAGTAGTAGCAAACAGAAAGAGAGAGGAACAACGAGCGAGAAAGAGAGAGAGAGAGAGGTGGAGAGGGGGAGGGGGAGAGGGGGAGGGAGTCTCCAATGCAAATGCAATAAAATAAAATAAGAAATTCGGTACCAGCAAAATGCATGCGAATGCGAATGTGAATGTGTGTGAATACAAATGTATGTGAATATGAATACGAATACGAATATGTGGTAAATTTAATGTGAATGCTGGCGCCAGATGGAAGCGAGGGGGCAGATTGTGGGACGAATATAGTGTGGATTCAATGCATTCAGCATACAGGTTAAATTGTACAGATTCCTCGGTTACAGTTCTGCTTTGATTACGATAAGTTGCAGTTCTTTGAACTGTGATACACTTGTCGATTTTATGAATGCGCCTGCCTGGATTTATCTTAACTATTTGTTTTCTTTGATGGGTTAATTGAAGTCTGAACGCCAAAGATCTAGAAATCGATATGTGTTCTCTGTATTTCTTGACTGTTTTAAATCGTTTTGATCAAATTTAGGATAGAAGTTAATTAAAAGCAGACGGATATGCAGTTCTTTTCAATTTAAAGTTGCTTACACATAAATCAATTCACGACTTTTGATACGATTCATTATATAAATTTAATGTTTAAAATTAAATTAATGTGATTTTCATTTTTGAAAATATATTCAACAAATTGAAATATTTTAAAATCGCGTGCCTTGAAGGCTAATTATTATTTTGCAGCTTAGAGAAAACAGGCGTTTAATCAACACATAACTTAATTCCCAAATGTGGCGCTACAGGCAACAACATTTACACAAAACCACGTTGCAACAATGCAAGTACAAATTTGCCTGTAAACACAAACTACACATATTTGTACACAAATACATATATTTACATACACATATGTATGTATGTGCCACAAGGGTTGTTGCCACACAAACTTAGAAAACTTTACTTATATTGCGAGTACATATGTATTCACACACATACATATACTTTAACACAGCCACGTACACTTCCATCATTTGCGGAAGTTTTATTTCTTCCCGCTTCACATTTTTTATACTTGCCCACTTTTCACAGTTAGTTATGTCTGCTTGCCGGCGGTTACTTGCATTTTATGTATCTATTTTTTTGCTCACCCTATTTTGAATATATTTTTTTATTAAGCATAAAAAATAAAAAATGAATAAAATAAAATTAAACTAACAACAAATTCATGTATGCGCATGCACAAAGCAACTTCAGGATTTGCGCAAAGTGTAGCATACTTTTAAACGCCTCGGGTTAAGTGTATTTTTCATGTATGGCTAGTTAATTAGTTACTAAATGTGAATAATGAGCTGTATTCGCTTTAAGAAAATCTACGAAACAAGGTCTTTAAACTCGCCACTTAATGTTCTAGTGAATTGAAATCTCAATCAAAAATAAAAAATCCAAAGAATTAAAGCTTGGGTTTCTGTTTCGTAAAAGTGACGAAATCCAAATATTATTTTCTAACATTTATTACACAATTTCTCTTGTGCTAGCGTGTTAATTGGCACTTTAAAAGCTTATCAAATATATAATACAATGTTATTCTTTGCAATATTTCCAAAGATCTGCTCTTAAGCATATGTAAGTTGCATTTTAAACTTTTGTAATTGGTTCTTTGCAGAAATTGTGGTAATGAAAGCTGCTTAAAATGTGTATTGCTAGAGATACTTAATAATAAGCAATTAAATGCTGTAGACGAAAGTCAGGAGCAGTTTGAGGCATTTAATATTTATTCAAGTACGAGGGTAGATCGATTAAAACTTACTGTTTTCATTCCATAAAATAAGAAAAACTCGGTAAAAAGTAAAAGGTTCCTTTTCCTTTGATGTGTTAATTCTTGACAAAGACATCTATTTATTAGGAGACTCTCGAATACAACTCAAATAATTTTAACTTCAAAGCACCCTTCAATTTAAAGTGCCTTCAAGTATTGCCAACAAACAGTTTTAGCAACACACATTCGAGTGTTGTAAAGTTTGCAGTCTGTTTTATATTATTGCCCAATCCGAAAATCTGTTTGGTCATTTGCATAAAGAAGAACAAGGACAACAACGAATGCTAAAAATTATGCATAAATATTGCATTTTAACAAAATGATTATACATATATACATGTTGGAGTCGGGGGAGCAATGAGCATAAAAAGCCTTTAGATACTTGCACTCAAGACAATCAGTTAGGCGGATAGTAAGACAGTGGCAAAAGCAAAAGCCAAACTCCGCTCAGGGAGCCAACAGCTGTGTGTTGCAACAACTACAATAACAACAACAACAACTACAACAACAGTAACAACAACAACAAGCTCTTCTACACTTTTTGTTGAGATGCAGTAAAATATTTTTCTTTTTAGCATGTTTTGCTATGCTCCACTCCATCTGCACAATTTTCTATCCGTTTTGTGTTATTTATTTGCATTTCCCATTTGTATGTGTACTCTATTTTCCATCCCCATCTCCTTCTCTTTTGCTCACACTCCCTTTCTCCGTATTTCCCTTCGTGTTGGTGTGATATTTGTATATCTGTGTTAGAATATGTCCCTTAGTCATGTTTGATTTGCAATTTCGCACAATCACAGTCGGCAAATCCCCAAAATTGCCAATAAATTTCTCCTATTGACTGTCTCTGACTACAAATTTGCTGCTGTTGCGCTTACTTTAAACTCTATCCGAAAACAAAACCCAACAAACAAGTTAAAAAAATTAACTCAAATTCTTCTGCCAATACTGCGTTACCAAATGAAAGACTTCAGCCTGGTAATTCTATTAGCCAGGCTATAAGGAAATGAGCAGCTATTAGGCTGCGAGTATTTCGTAAATTTGGCCTTGCACACAATGTGGCCCCATACAATATTTAGCTTTTATTTTGATTAGTGAATTGCAAAACGCCCACAATTTGCTAACGTAATGTTGCCTGCTTCTGGCCACGTTTTATGTTTTCATCGATGGAAAAGGATTTACCATTAAACTTGCTTGCCCGCTTTCCGCCACATTAGGCAGCTATTATTTGGCTAATTTTGCATCTTTTGGTAATATAATTTACACAAAATAACACACGACTGCACAAACACACACAGACACGCACACACGCACACACGCGCACTCAGACACACACACACACACAGTCACATTGGCCAACAAAAGTGCCTACAGCCGAATCGAGTTGAATGAACGTCCGTGCAATTGTAGCAGCTGTCATTTTGACTGCCTGACTGGATACATTTTCGCGTAGCACTCATACGCCGCGTTACACGCTCCAAAGTTGCCCACGGCATTGAATACTGCTTAATCAATGATTTGGAAATACCTTACGCAACATTAATTTCATGCTACATTTTCTTCTTTCTTCATGCACATCTATTCCTAAGATTTCCGAAGGGCTTGAATTGAGCGGCTCCACTGAATGCATTTCCAATCAAGGAATGATAATTATAGAAATTGTAGCTAAAAGACCAATCAAATTCGACAGTGTATTTAATTATTTTATAAATACATGCAACTATTTCGGATAAAATCTTATAGAGGGAAAATACATACTATACTTTACTTTCTCTTTACAAATTAAGTTCAATAGATTTTGATTTGTTTTATTTAAAGTCAGAAAGACAGACAGACTGTAATAGAGTTGAAAATTGTAGTTAAAAACAAGTGGGAAAGGCTATAGTCGAGCTCCCGACTATAGGATACCCGTTACTTATTTAAATAAATTTAAAAAAAAATTTGTATTGCATGCGTTTAGGTACTTACATCGCTTATAAATTTTAATCAACAATTACAAGCTTTCTATTAGTCCAATCTTGTTACGATTTAGTAGGATGATAGGTAATAAAAGTAGCTAACGTTAATTAGTAAAATATCCTAATATCTTGAAAACGTGTGGTGGCTTTTCGAGTTTTACGGAAGTGGAAAGAGGCATGGAAAAAAGTTGAAACTAACTTGATCTGCTTGGGGACGAAAGGACGGACAAACAAACATGGCTAAATCGACTCGGCAGTTGACGCTAATCAAGAATATACTTAAAATGGTCGGAGATGCTTCCTTCTCCCTGTTTTACTTTTACTTATTTTTTAAGCAACGGGTATAATAGTTGTTCATCGAAATATATTTTAAAAAACTATATGCTATACATATATTTAAAATTGAATTTAAGGTAGAGCTCACAATCGCTTACTAGTTTAATATTGATAAATGGCTTGAATGAACCAATATATATTTTCCTTAACAACTCAAAGAATGAATGATGTTGCAACGTTGTCGCTCAGAGCGGACAGAAGAGACAGACACACCAAGAACCTCAAAGTAAACGCAATTTGCCTAAAGAGCCCGAAAGGGCTTTCAAACGGTTTTCAGCAGATAAGCAAAACGTCAGGCAGCTGTTGTACGATGTAGGTTGTTGTTGGCGAGCTGAACTGAACTGAATGGGCCGAGCCGAGGGGTGTGAGGTGGTGTGAATATTTAACATTGCGCCGCTTCACATTGGCCAAAGGCGCTGACTACAAAAGCAACAAAAACAAACAGAAACAACGCATCTGACAGCAAGGATGCACAAGCTGCTCCTGGGACAATTTCAGCCATCATTTGTGGAATTTTTTTTCTCTTTTACTTTTAGCTGTGCCTCACTTTTGGCCTTGTGATCCTTTCTTTTCGCTTTTCGTGAATGTTTTCGTTTTTATTCGTTTCTTTTTTTGTTCACCTGCCACGCGCGACTTTTGTACGCATGTTGCTGTTTTTTCAGTGCTCGCTGGTCCAAATTGAATTTGCATGCCTGAAGGCTAAGACCAGATGCAGCCGGATAAGGAATTGCAGTTGGAATCGGAGTCAGACTCAGAGGCAGAGACGGAGATGGAGATGGAGACGGCAAGTGTCGTTCAACGTTCAACGTTCAACATTTAAATGCTTTCCTTTGACTTTCTTGTTTTTTGTCGCCCGTTAACATAATGAAAATGCATTGCACTTTTATATGCAGAAACGTTGAAGTCCGCTGTCGAGCTCCGTGTACCTCAGTGTGCTTTTCGGCAACGTTGGCTACAATGCATGAGCTGCAATTACTTTCGCATCTTGAAGCAATTAAGCGAATCAGTTTCTTCTGGCCACAGGTGTTGCAAGCCGAGCAGAGACCACAACTAAGCTAAGCATTGAGATAAGCTTGCCTGCAGCTTGTAGCTGCCATCTGCCAGCTGCTGAATGCATTGTTAACCTTTTGGCCCCTTCTCTCACCCCCAAACTCTTCTTCGCTATCTAAGTGCAAATAAATTGCGGCTATCCCGCCTCGCTGGCCTTTCCCTCGAATGTAAATGACATGCAACAAAAGGCAACAGCAGATACTACATAAAGGCACTGCAAGTGGGGGCAGCAAACGAGTGGAAAAGGAACGGAAGCTGAAGCTGAAGCAGAAGCAGCTGCAGAAACAGAAGCTCTGCTGACAAGCGGCGCGATAAACCGACACAACCATGTCAAAGAAAACATTTCAGTTGGTTAGTTTTCAGCTGAACTGCGACGCCGACGATGATGATGATGAGCTCCACTGCAAGCCTCAAAGTCACAGTATTTAGTGGTGACTGTCACTTGTGTGACTTTAAGAGAGGATATCAAATCTCTGCTTAACATTTTACTTTGCACTTTAAAATAAAATTAAATAAAATCAACAGAATATATTTAAAATAGATTTTAAATATACAGCTTTGAACTTGGATCTATTAACTGATTCTTGCACTTAATAAATGTCATACATTTTATAACCTACCATCAAGTAACTTTTCTTTACAGTCTCTCAAATATTTGCATAAAAATTCTGCTCATCTCTAACTGGGAATGAGCGGATCACTTGAGTGGCTAACTGGCCAAATCCCCTGTGGTGGGACAGGACAGTAAGCCAGCCAAGCAAACGACTTGACGCTTCGCTTAACTTAAGCGATTTTTTATGTGCTCGCCGACCAAAAAGAACTCGAAAGAGAGACAGATAGAGAGAGTGAAAGAGATACTAAGAGGGGAAGAGATAGTTAGTAGTTTAGATAGAAAGAGATGTAAAAATATGCCATTCAATTTGTGTTCTTGTTGCAACTATTGCTAAGCATTTGAGAGAATCTGCTTGCAGCTAATTAGCAGGGTCCAGAGTGGCAAATGTCGACATCGTGTATACGCCCCGTAACATGCGCCAAGCAAATTGCATTCGTTCTGGGTAAAAGTCAGTCTGATTTTTTTTCCTTCTCTTTGCGTTTTACCATTTGCTGGCCGACGACCCACATAGCAAGAAAGTAAGAATATTTTTTTGCCGTGAGAAATTGCATTGAGCCAAGTACCTAGCACCTCCCATTTTTATTTTTCGGAAAAGGCAAAATTGCATTAAGCTTCATTGAATGTAAACTGCGTGCCGGGTTTCTTTTGGCCAAGCAAAGAGTGAGGGAGTGCGAAGAACAACAACCATAACAACTACTCCTGAAATGGCACAACTTTCCAATTTGCCAGTGCATTTTCTTTCGCTAAATTTATGTGCGCACTTCGACGCACCCACACAAATGCAAACACACTTACTTACACGGAAGACTAATGAAATATTATCGATATATATTATGGGACTTACATGTGGCACAATGTGTTTGCCAAGTTGCAACATATGGGGGCCATCATACTGCCACTGGCACTGGCACTCCAGGGTCCTCTTTGTCGTCATTTGCCGTTCGGTTTTGCTTCTCGAGCCATTTATGTACTCTGGGAATTTAAGGACATACATTTTTGTCATTAAATTGTCTTCACAGCATGGGAATTTATAGGATGTTTGTTTTTTAAAAATGCGATTTTAGGATAAAGAATAAGAAATAATAATAATAAGGAATAATAAAGCCATTATTAATACTGAGTAAATAAATTATAAATGTAAGAGGACAGTAAAGTTCTCAACTCAGGGAAAATCTACTTTAATTGACATTTATTCTGATTGAACATTTATCAGCGGATCTTAAATAAATTCCAGCTTGTAACCTACTTTCTGTGGACCATTCAATTGCTTTCGCTTTTAAATGCGAGTTGAAAAGAGAAGAACGCACTTTAAGCAGCGACTGTGTTTAATTGGCCGCTCGGCTGTAAATTCATTGGACTGCATCAAAGATTTACAACTTGGCTGGTAAACTGAATCGTGTTGGAATTAGAATTGCCGGCTTTATGTGGGCTTGTGGGTCAGATGTTTTGGTCTATGCAAGCGGTTTGCATTTGGCATTTATTGCCGCTTTGTCATGGTAGCACAATCCCAGCCAGAGCCAGGGTCAGAATCAGACCCAGTATCTGGACCAGGACCAGGATGAGAATCAGGACCAGCAGTTGAAACTACAAGTGGAGCTGAAATTGAACCTGGTCTGGCGCCTGTTTACTTTGCCATTGAGCAGCTGCACTTGGCTTTTGTATTGTTTGTTATGTTGTTCCTAGTTCTCTCTAAGCCGGCAGATTCGAAATGCGAATGGCACTGGTTGAGTCATGGCCAGGACTGTCATGGCCATAAGCTGGCCTATTGCTGGCAATTGTTGGTATGCTGACCAATTGCCACCAAGTTTTCAATTAAATAAAGCACCACAAGTGGCGCTTATGCCCAGATACATTTGTATGCATGTACATACGTATGCAGGCGATGGACACTCAGGTGGAGCACTCGTTCAACTGTGAATTTGTATTCAATTAAAATTAATTTCTTTGCCAATTATTCATTCAATGTGAATAGTTTTTCATTCTTTCCTTCTTTCTGTCAGCCAGCGCCATTCAGTCGCGCAGCCAGCAAGTCAGCCAGACAACGTTCAGTCAGCCATTCATAAAATTTATGAAAAACAATATTAATAATAATAAAAATCAATTTTATTTTATTTACACTTTGGCATGAAACAACAAACAATTTTCAACCTGCTGTGACCATAACATATTTATTATATTCATTTTGTTTTGACATTTTTCCAAATTTTATACACCAGTATACGCAATTTTTTTCCTGAATTCGTGTATGTGTAAATTTCATAAATCAAAATTGTTGTTAATCAATACAAACGAGTGTATTCACAACCAAAAAATTAAAAACCATAACCATTTTTAAGTGCCAGTCAATAAATACGAGTATGTACAATATTTTTGTTGGGTTTTAAAGCACAATACACAAAATACATATACAGTGTTAACTCTGCTGATGAACAGCTGTTGTTAACCGAATATTTTGATGGCAAGGCTTCTATCGTTGATTCCTGGTTTAACATATGCATATTGCACAAAGGAAAAAGTTTGAAAATCTATCAATCCCAGAAAGAACACAAATTTTGATAAAAAAAAATAGTGATATGATATGAACAATATATCTATTGTTCGCTTTAAACAATCTTTGCTGTGAGTTTATTGCATTTTTATTGCACTTTTTTTTCGGTTGAGCAGATTTAAAAGACCAATAAGTTTAATTATTTGAAGCATATGAAATTAAATGTTTCTTGTGAGTTAAAAAATATTGTGTGTCAAAGGTTAAAATATAAGCTTAATAAAATAATTGTTTTTTGTTCTAAGTAAAGGCAAAAAAAAAAAAAATGTAATTAATGAGGCAATTTGTGGTGCATTCCTTGCTGTAAGTGCAACACTCGAGTCAAGTGCGCTAAAAACACAAACAACTTTTGGTATTTGTCCTGGCATTTAATTGTGGAACTGTAAGAAAAAACGACAAGACTTCAATAAATAATTGATAAAGCATTGCTAACAAAATGTGTGTGGCCAAAGTGCTGACCCGGGAGCAAGATATTCAGCCAGAGAGGGAGAGAGTCAGAGCGAGAGAGCTAGAAAAAGAGAGAGATGGAGAGCAGGAAGCCGCACACAATGTTGGCTAATTACTCAACGGTGCTCATTAAGAGCGCTGCATTTTCACTTTTCAACGCTTTTCACCTCGCACAGTGCTAATGAAGATTTATGAAGGTCCTGGGGCTGCTCAGGGGTAAGAAGGGGGCTCAGGGAATCGTCGTCGTTGTCCTTAAGGTTGAACTTAACGGACTGGCGACTGGAGAAACTGTTAGAAATTTTTGCTGCTGCTGAAAGTTTAATGCATTTTTTAGGATTTTTGTTGTTGTTGTTGTTGCTGTTGTAGCGAGACTAATTATATGGCAAAACTGCAATGAATTATGCATCTGACAGCAGCTGGCATTGTCTTCATACAACTGCAAACTTTAATCAAGCTCTGCATATCGAAATGAAGCTCGCTCCAAATGGCATAAGGAATAACAAGAGACAAGGCAAAACAAACATTCTTAATTCAGCATAATTCAAATTCAAATATACCAAAACGATTCCAAAAGAGAGAAAAAAATGTAACGAAACAAAAGACAGGCAGAATGAAATGAAAAGAAAAAGAAAAGAAAAAGAAAAAGAAATGTGTACAAACAAGAACGGCAGACCAATCGTCGACCACTTCCCCCTGGGCATCAAACATTGTGTTACATTTTTATTTAATTTTTACCATCTGGCAGGCAACTGGAAATGGAAGTGGAAGGGGAAGTGGAACTGGAACTAAAACTGAAACTGGCTTTGTATGTTGTCTGATAAAAAATGCGCAAGCAAAAGCAATTTGAGAGCTGCACTGAATACGTAAAAACAATACGAGTAGCCCAGTCCTGAAATCACCCAACTGAACAACTGAACAACTCAACCATCCAGCCAACAACAGTCCACCTTCGACTCAACTCGGACTTGGCTAAGAAGATATTTCGAAAAATGAACTGAAAAGAAAACTCAGCGGTCCGTTTACAGCCTTGTGGGTGTGTCTGTTTTTGTTGTGTGTTAGTGTGTGTGTTTTAGTCTTGTTGCAGCAGCTAATTTTCATTATTCTTTCAAAATGCAATCAAGAAATGTTGCTGATGGTTTCTCCTTATGCCATTGTTGTTGCCTCGTTCCGACTGCAGCAAAGCGGTTATGGCCAACGGCCCAGGTGGCCCAGACGCGGCCAGTCAAGACCAGGCCAACAAGGGGCTAAAAGGAGATTTGTTGCCTTGGCTACTGAATTGGACAACGCGCTTAAAAGTAAATGAGTAGTTTACAAACTGAGTGGCAACGTGGTTAACGTGCCAACAACAACAACAATGTGCAACCAAAAGGATTGCATTTAAATTGAGAAAATGGAAATGAATTTTAATTTAATAAAGTGAAATTGTAAAAAACTCAACCCGTAATTAAAGAAAACTTGAAATATGATTGGCTAAAAATACTATAGCTATACTATAATAATATAGATAAAAGGCAGTAGTTCGATCTTATTTTAGGCGTTGTTTCGATTATTCACTTTATTTCGTCCTAATGACCTTTATTAAACTCGATTCACAATTTGTATTTGCAACACTAATTTTCATACTTATCCTTGATATATTTTTAAAACTTCTAGCCCCCATAAATTTGTGAAAGCAATGACCCGATTTCCATGCGGTGTGCCAATTTTATCATTGTTTGACATCTAATTTAATTTGGCATAAAAAATTTTGATGATTCAGAAAATTCCATATCTTTGTTCAAACTGTCTACTTTTTCCATTGACATTTTTTTTAAGCTTTGAACTCTCATAATTTTGTCAATACTTTGCAAAAGGTAACATTAATATTTACATTATATTAGAATATCTTAGTTTTAGCCTATATATCGCATTATATTCTTATTGCTCAAAGCAACAATGAACAGAAGCTCAAAAGGTACTCACAAATTCAATTAGCCATTACTTGATCCGCTTGTCTATTCAATACATTCAAAACGCAGCCAGCTGAAAACAATCGAATTTTTACAAGCCATTCACTTGATAACTCAATTTGACACTCAATCAAGCATGGAAAACACGTATGTACATATGTTCATACTATATGCATACCTGGATAACTTTAACTTTGCCTCACTACACGTGGCAAACAATGCGGTAAAGGTAACAAAAGGTTGAAAAACCAGCAGCTGATGCACTTCATTTATATTTATAAGAAGCGGAAAGGATACACTCTACAAGTATACGTGCCACGCCCCCATTACGAACATACAATGAGGAAAGTGGGCAAACATTAAATGTTATTAAATGCAAAGCAGGCAGACAAACAAGCTATGGCCAAAAGTTTGGATGGTCCAAACTTGTGAAACTAACAAAGAAAATACTATAAGATCTTTGAGTGCTCTTTCAATGAAGATTATGTTTAAATTTGAGGATAATGTTTATTGATTATCATCAGCCAATGTTTTGTAAAACGATTTGTAGCAACTATTAAATATTTATAAGTATATTATTTTAATTTTATTTTGAATCATTTTGAAAAGTAATAAAAAATTGAAATTTATAACTTTTTTTGTAATTGCTAGTAAATATAACTACATCTCGTTTCAATCTCAAGCGTGAAATGATCATTAAAATCGCTATGCCCTTTTGTGCATAAGGGTATAACTAATTTGATAGTTAAAAATCACGACAACCAAATCAACAATGGCAACCGCAGCGTCTCGCTAACTTGAGGCTTGAGCTTTGAGTGTGTATTCGAATATATGTACATATGTATGCTATGGTGGCAGAACAGAAGGACAAAACCTGGCTGACAGGAGCAGCGACAAGAAACGTGAATTGTGTCAGCCACAATCACACATAGACACTCACACTCACACACACTTTCACTAACAATGTTAGCCCCAAAAAGCTAACTAATTTAAATGGGACCATTGTGCGCCATAACCCAAGAACAATGGCGCCAAACGGAAGTGAATGCCCAACTTCCGTCTGCACGTCTGTCCGACTGTCCGACCGACATCCAAGAGGGAACAGTCGCGGCAATGGCAGCGATAAAGACACGAACATAGTAGCTGTTAGTTGGCTGTGGATGTCTGGATCTATGCAAGTGGTTCCTGTGCATCTGAAATTCAACGAATTAATGCCACTTCAAAGTTCTTGCCAGCATGTGCATGTATGTGTGTCGTATGTGGTGTGTGCACTTTTGAATTACCAAAATTTACAACAATACGAACCTGAAGCGAATTGAAGTGAGCAGAGAACGAAACCTCTGCAGTATGCTATCAGCAGCATTGAAATATGGCCAAAAGCGGAGGAAAAGTAGTACCTGCGGGCATTTTATAGATAATAGACAATTGAGCCACATTCACACACACACACACACACACACACACACGCCCCCAATGTGCTTGTAAGAATTTGCAAGAAAATACAACGAATCGCAGACAGCTCTGAAAGGCTGCCAATTTTCCAACATCGCGCATATTGTAAAAGTTGCAAGGCATATGCTTCCCGGCAAAACAATGGCCCAGGAGTGGGGTAAGCTGGAGGAGAAGGAACCAAAGAGTTGCCTTTGCAACGGTCGTCGTTGCATTTGTGTGATTTGCATAGTTTTTGGGCGCGGCGGTTGCCAGTTCGCCTGTATTGTTGCATTTATAATGTTGCAGCATAAAAAATGCAGCACGCATGCAATTTTGAGGTGAACGACGAACAAACATTGCTTGTGATATGGGTGTGAATAGAATGCGAATGCGAGAATGAATCCCACCCACACTCTTTCTCTCTCCCTCTCTCTCTCTTTCTCGTCACATTTTTTGCGCTCTTGTTGCATTTTAAGCAGTTGGCTGGCAAGACTAACAAATATTCCGCTATTCGCGTTGACAGCAGTTACATGCATATCACACACGCGCACACACACACATATGCACTCACACACTCACTCATACATACTCCCACACACATAAGTACAAACACTGTTAGTTTACGTCTCAGAGTTGGCTGTAAATAAGTGAATAAAAATGGCTAGTTTCTAACTGAAATGCCAAGAAGCATGCAATCATTAATGATTTTGGAATCTTTCTTTTTTTGCAGTCTAATAAATCCACCTTCCATAATCAAGAGCATTTTCAATTTAAAATAGTTCATATCTAAAGTTAAACCTACTTATAGTATAATTGTGTATCAATCCTTTTCTAAGAATAAAGTCATTTGGAGCTGTAGCTGATTTAACGTAAAAAAGTCGAAATTTCATTTTGGATGGGTGAATTTGAATTGCAAACAACAAAATGGTGTATTAAAAACAAACTGTTCCGACAAAGCGGACTACATTTGGAATACAAACAGAATTTAGAACTATTGGTAAATTCATTATATGGTCGAGATGTTTGCATCTCATAAAAGCACCTTGAGGTAGGTCAGCGAGTGGCGATCCATCGATTAGTTGGCAAATTAAATGTAGTATTTCAATTTCAATTAAATAAGTATTTCAATAGAGTTGACAAAGATTTCAATATTTGAATTTGTACTAAATATAAAAAACGTTAGAGTTTTGTTCTTAGCATAATTAAAGTGCAATTGTTTAACCAATTGATAATAGCTAGTTTAGCTACAAAAAGTCTAGATGGAATCTGAGCGATTTAACGGGATGTCTCAGACTTTTGACGTGTTTGGCATGTGGCTGGCATGCGTGTGGTGGGCGTGTACAGTATTTCGCGTGGGAGGCACTGTGTGCTGTTTGCTTAGCATGCAAAGCTTCAGGAAAGTGCCAAAAGTAACGAAGATTAAGGATGGGCAAGTGGCACGTGCTGACCTCAAGCGGAGGGCGAGAAACTAGAGAGATAGAAATATAGAAAGAAGGGAGAGGCAGAGGGTGAGGGTGAGGAAGAAAGTTGTGAAATATTTTACGTGCTGGCCATTGGCTGACCATTGATTTATGCCACTTGAGTGGAGCTTCAAAGTGTCAATACCATTTCTTGGCCATCTAAGTTGCATTTTAGCCAAATTGCTTTGTATATGGTAGCCGGTGCTTCCGGTATTGTTAAGTGCGCACATCGCTGGCACTTAAGAAATAATATAATAGCCCAAGCTGGAGTAAACTTTGTAACTAAATACGAGCAACCTCCAACTTTCCGTGCTTATACTCGTATATAAAACTGTAATTCCATTAAAGTCCATTACATGAAATGCGCTCGCTTTGCGCGCACTCATACACACACACACACACACACAGATATTGGCACAGACACACACACAGACACTGAGAATGGGCAATCTTGCAACTGCTACTTGCTGCAAGTGCAACAGCAATTGCAAGAAAATTTTACTTGTTCACTTCAACAACTGAACTCTTGTTGTAGCTGTGTGTCCTTGGCAGGAGCATAGCATTTCAGTACCGAAAATAATAACTTAAGTAATGTCATTAAAGCCGAAAATGAATTAGTACATCTTTTGGCTGTAAGCAATCCACAGGCATTTCAAGCATAGACAGTAAAGTGGCAGATGCAACTTATTTAAAATGGAATTTCAATGGTATTCATGAACATAAGTGTTGCAAAATATCTTCTGTATTAGAGAGAATATTTAAGGGATACAGAAATGCTACTTAAAATTTGGTCGAATAATTCCAACCAATTACTGCAGACATCCAATTTTCAACTAGTTTAACTCGATATCGTCAACTTATTGGAGTTTACTTATCGACGTTAATTTTGACAGGAGTTAATGAAATGTTAAAACTTGAGATCTAAAATATTGAATTTTTGAATAACCCAAGAGGGGCACTTTGCTTAAGCATCGAATTTTCAAAAAAGGAAATATTTTAACGAAATAAAAAAATTTCATTTTATTTATATTTAATTTTATTTTTCAATATGCTACTTAATTTAATTGCCAATTTTTGCATGTCAAGAAATAAATGTATGCTTATCTGTTCGTTCTCATTGAGAGGATATTCGTTGCACTAATTAGAGGTAAAAAAATCAGAGCACTTGCCTCAGGACGATACTGTAGTGAGTGCACTTAGATTGTCTCTCATTTTGTAGTTCCATGTAAAAGCAATTGAATGATTATGAAAAAAAAACAACACAAGTGCGTTATGTATGACCTCCCTATCTTTCCTGTCTCTCTCTTTCTCTCTCTCTCTCTTTCACGCTCTATATCTCTCTCACTCTGAATATACCTGCAGCAATGTTAAACAACAACAACAAGAGATAAAATGAATCCGACCAAGAGGGAATGCATTCTCGAAGCCGCATCGATGAACTTGTTATAGATGTGTGTGTGTGTGGGTGGGTGTGTGTGTGTGTGTGTGTGTGGTGTGGTTTGATGAGGGATGGTTTGGTGTGGTGTCGGGGTTTTCAGCGACTGCTTGGGGCTTTGTGGTTTAGTCGTTATCGTTGTTGAGTTTTTTATGAATAGCCGTTGGGTTGCATTTTGTTAATCGGTAAAAGGCCTGTTGCTCGCATCGACGACACACATACACACACTTTCACACACACACAAAACTTGACGATTATATGATGAATGACACCACGTCTCGCTCTCCCTTTCTCTGCCCATCTCTCACGCCCTGTCTCGTTCCGTAAGTGTGTGTGTATATCAATCATTTGGGACTAGTTGTTGATTGTCTTGGAAATAGCGTTTCCCAAACTGTCATTTGGTTAGTTCTGTGTCATACACAACTTTGACACGCACTCAAATCAGTTGTCGATGTTTATTACATATAAGTATACAGCATGTGTGCGAGGGTTACAACAAAACTTTTATTAATAACGTTAATTGTTAAAACTTATACATATAATTTAATAACGATATAATTGTAAAAAATCAATCCCAGAGTTAAAAACATTGTTATCAGGATTAAAACTTTGCTGGAATGTGAGTTAAACTCACACCCACAAAAAAATTGCCAAGTAAGACATTCAAAACTTTGAATAAGGTGTTGTGAAGTTGTGACATGAATTAACTAACGATATTTTGGTAGTGGCACCCCTCGTTATCATAAGGATTATGCTATGGCTATGTCAAAGTCCGTGTGTAGCACTTGTTTACAATCCTTGCAGCTGTTTCAGCAGTTGCTCGGCAGGCGTGCTTAAGAAATTCATGCTGTCAGTGGCATTGACTTGAAATGCGCATCGCCGCCAAATGTAGCACAAGCTTATGAAATATTTCACGCCATGTGCTGCGACGTCACTCACATTTTACGACATGCCAATGATGCCGTCATAAAAAAATGAAGAAAAGTGTGAGAGATACGAAGACGTCGACAGGCGACGCACAAGAAAAGTTGTAAATCAGCCGCAACTTGAGAGGGAGTCGACACTTCTCCTTGGGGCGTGTCCCTGTTCACTTTTATATGGCTAATTGGCTTCACTGCAAAATACAGCAATCTCTCGGCACTTGAAGGGCTTAGGCTGCAAACAGAGTGCGCGCTAAGACGAAGATGAAGACGAAGACGAATCGGAGGACGAATTGCTTGCATTGCGAGTAAGCTAATAGGTGTACATAGTGCAAGACGAATTAGTTGCGAGTTGTCATGTTAGTCACTATGGATTCGTCATCAGATGATAAGCTAATTTTACAAGAAAGTTTGTATTTTAAATTAAAAGGTAATTTAAAATGCAATAAAATGAAAATACATCCCATTAATTTGGGAAGAAAAATTTTTGGCGAGTTTCATCATTTGTATAATGAGCTGCGTCAGGATGAAACCAGATTTGAGGCGTACACTCGAATGAAAATCAGCACATCCGACTACATTTTGAAAAATATTGAGCCACTAATTATTAAAATTTTGACCAAAGCTAAGAAAACAAAAACAACAACGGCTAAACAGCAAGCGATTCATCTTCAAATTCGGTACTGCACCGTTTCACGCTTTTTGCTTGCGTTTCGTCTTCATCTTCGTCTTCGTCTTCGCATGCACTCTGAACGAGTTCGAGCGAATTCATATAAATCGTACTGCACAGTTTTTCGTCTTCCGCTTCGTCTTCGTCTTCATCTTCGTCTCAGCGCGCACTCTGTTTGCAGCCTTAAGCTTGTGAGTTTCTTTTTGGCGGGACTAAAGTGAAAAATATGGCTGCTGGACATTTATGCTTATGCCGGAAGCTGTCACGCGGCGCAAAAATGGCGCAACTTCCGCATGAGCATGTCGCCAATGTCAACTCAACAGCGCAACAGACTGAATGGCAGGCAGACAGACAGACAGACAGGCAGACATGCAGACAGACAACAGACAAGTTGCGAAGCATTGCGATGGAAAAAAAAATGAAATAAGGAGTAGACGTAGAGTGAGAGACAAGATGACTGGACGACTGGCCGACTGATTTATTGCACTTTAAATTTGGCGACATTTTTTGCATGTCGTTTATCTTCATTACGAATGCCAAGAACTAAAGCAAAGTGCACCGGCCATAAATAAAACAAGCAAATATATTCCAAAAATATATGCATGCAAACATATAGAAAATATATGGATGTTGAAATGTACTAAAACCAGTCAACGGCCACACCAAACACTTGACTTGTAATTTTCTAAAAGCTTACTTCACATCTCTGCATATTTTTGGCATGCAAAGTGCAATGGCAAGTGCTCAGTTTTGTCCTTTGTGTGCGTAGTCCTTGCTCCTTGAGAATTGTGTTGAACTCCTCAAGTGCCCTGCAATTAGAATACTTTTGTGAAACTCCAGTGGACATGGAAACTATGTTTAGTGAAGAATTTGCATAGAATAATTGCTCGATATGAGTAGAATGCTACAATGATCGATTATGTTGATAGTAACCGATCAATATATTTTGATATATTTTACACTACTTTATATTCTATTCTATTCTATTAAGTGTAGTGTACTTCTCACTTCGCTCTAACCAAACGCATCTTTTCAGAGAGAGCTTGAACTAAGTAATATGCACATTTCTATGTACATTTTCTTAGTTCTTGCAGTGGCAACAAACTATTTTGAACTTTTGCCTTGAGCTTGCACTGAGTTTTATGACTGCCATAAAGAAAATTTAATTAAGTTCCACACAAATTTAGGTAGAAAAGCAATAAAATAAATTATATGTGAAATTTGCAATTGGTAAGATATGAATTAGTCACTGTGTTTGTGACTAAGCCTAATTCTAATCAGTTTGAATTTTCGAATTCCTTAGAAAGCCATGCATTAGCTAAATTAAATAAATGACTAATAGATAACACAAAATATTGCTAATGATGGAAAAAACATATTTAATGAGTGATGGTCATGCAATTTCTGGGATTGCCTAGTCTTACTAACAATGTTGAGCTCATAATTTGTATATGCATTTGGCTTAGTGCAATTCTGTCTTATGTCTTATGGCCCAGACAAGGGCAAGTCACCGGACAAAGAGATTACTCATACGCCCCGTCAACTCGATGGCAAAACCTTTTTCTTAAGAAGCTGTCACACCTTTTTGGGGAAATAACGAAGCGCGAAAGATGCCACCAAATCGTGCCCACCAATAATTCAATAATTTTACGCTTAAATCATAGCAAATTAACCCATTTCCGGTGTAGACAGCGCCACATAAATTATGACAGCGACGTGGTCGCGACAGGTGGCAAGAAAGGGAGCGAACCGGAACCGGAGCCAGCCCTAGTTGTTGGCCAACAACAACAGACGCCTCAGTTTCAGAGTTCCTTCTTTTGCCATTTCATTATACCCTTGCAGAGAATATTCTAGTTGTGTCAGGAAGTGTGTAACGCATTAGAGAAAAATATGTAAACAGTTGAGAATTTTAAGAGTATAATATAAGAATTTGAATTTACCTTAATTCAGTTCTTGAGCTTTAAAAAAATAATGATTTATTTTTAAATTAAATCAGATACATCCTGAACAAGTTTGTCTAAAATCTTTCTTTTCTATTCTAGTATATATTAAAGTCAAGAGTATCAATTTTTCGGGGTTGCCAAAGATAACATTTCTGTCTTGGTTATTCTTTTTATTTCCCTCTCCTTTTTGCGATGGTAAAAAATTCAAAACGTCTTTCTGCTTGGTGTCTTGCGCTTATCTTAGGGGCGGACAATGTCAGGTGTGAGTCACCTGATAGTTGGCCTTAAAAGTTACTCTGCGCATTCGCGTGAGCGTGAAAATGGTTTTTCGTGATTCTTCAGACACCAGTTGTCCCCCTGTTCCCCTGTTCCCCTGTCAGCTCAAACTCATACACCGTGGAGTTTGCCTGCAGGCGGAGTGGGGCCAAATGCGGGAGTTGAGTTTTGGGGTTTGGGGCGTTGGCTTTGTTGCGCTTCGCTGAAGACAAGCTGACAAATGCTGAAACGTATCGTATGCCATCTATCATCGTGCATTAGAGAAAGCGGACGAAGCGTTGGTCAGTTGGGGTTTCTCTTTGGTTTCTGGTCTGGCTCTGCTTTGGTTATTGTTGTTGTTATTGGCCTGTTCTTGGCAGCAAGTTAAGTGCCCGTTCAATGGCCAGTTTTATGTTACAATGTTAATTTCCACTTTCGTCTCGGTTGAGACTTTTACTCAAAACTGATTGCTGGCATGCTTTATGCGATCTGTGTGTGTATGTGGGTGTGTGGATGTGTGTACTTGTACTTTGTACTTGGTGTATGCCTGAGATTTATGCGCCCGTGGCGCAATCATGTGGAATGCATGTTAATTACTGCAGCCTAGTCAGGCGCACTGAGAGCAAGCAGCAACCTGATACCACCCACCACCCACAATGGTGGCTTAGTTACCTGAGAGCGACTGTGATGTTGTTGCAAATCAATTTGATGTTATTAGTTAATAATTACGACACCGCCGCAGTCACAGTTACGTCGCTTTTAACCAGCCAGCGTCGTCTGCCTGGGGTTAATGCATGCGACGTGTTTGAACTGTAAATGAGCTGGAAATGTCAGGACAGGGCGTTGCCACCAACTACCAGCTACCAGATACTTGCGACCTGCCACCAACAGGAAATATGTAGATACTTTAAACCATCGTCTGGCTCTATTTATGAGTGTTGGCTTTAAATAGAAAGTGAGTGCAAATGATGTCACTTAATGAATAACTCTACAACAACAACAACTACAATAATGACAACATTTGTGACTGCCAATTACAACAAATAATGTAGTATAATAATTTGACAAGGCACGTGACAAGCTAACCTGTCGGTCTATATCGGATCCCAAATTCACAACTCTGAACCGAACCAGGACAACCTCAAACTCAAACTCAAACTCAAACCCAACTCAATCCTCCCCTCACGTAGTCAATTGCCCGGAAATGTAGCTGCGGCATAATTTGTCAATTGTGCGTGCTGATTTCTGAATTAGCTAATTTGGATTTTAGTTATTAGATGCTGATTACGCACTCTCTTTCACTCAGTGTAGGTGGATGTGTGTGTGTATTTTATGCCATTAAAAATAGTTTCAGCCCACACACATTTTGCCAGCTAATGAGCTTTGATATTAGTTTTAAAGCCCTGCAGTTTTGTCAACCACATTGAGCTGCTTATTTTGTTGTTGCGGTTGGCTCTCTTTCAGTTTGTTAAATACATTTTGAATTTATTTTAATTTTTACAATATGTCCGCACATTTTTGGCATATAATTTTCAAATGTTGTAGCTTGTGGTGGAATTTATTGATCTCTTTGTTTTTTTTTGTGTTTCCCATATAATTATATCTAATCATTTTTATTCTTTCGTTGACTTTTTTATCTGTTAACATTTGTTACGTTGTGTAATGTCGAAATTTATGTTCCTGCGGTCTGACATTTGCTGTAATTTATTTTACAAGAAATTAAATCGCTTAATTTAAATTTTCATCAAATAAACATTGATAATTTCAAAGAAAAAATCTTAGAGATATTTAGTTAACAATAATAATTATAAAATTCAAAACAAATTTCATTTATGAAATTTCATCTTACTTTATAAAATTACGTAAGGAATAAAAGGTTTTAATGTTCAAATTATAACCCGCACTATATAAAGAGTATTACTTGCTCGTTACCATAAATTAACTTTCTTTTTTCAACACGTAATTTGGTATTTAGTTTGTTAACACGTCGCAATTGTGTGTGTATGTGTGTGCAAAGCTAATTATGTACACATTTGCATTTGTTTATAATATAAATTGCCACTCTCTGGGGGCCATTCAGAATATTTTAATTAAACTTCATTTTAGCTATAGAAAATGAGAGTTTTATTGTGTTTACTTTCGTACTCATCGATATTGTTGCAGTTTTAGTATCAAATATTATTCAATAGCATTCACTTATTTATGTGGCCAATTTAAGTTGAGTGAGGAAATCATTATATAATAGATTTAAAGTAAGTGGTAAATGTGCAATTAATTACTCAAACGTATTCATAAGTGGTATAAACAATTGAAATACTTGCATTTATACTAATTAATTTAAGTATTTAGTTGAATTTATGCATTTGTTATACTTATTTGTTAAAGAGTTAAATTTAAAGTTTGAATAATGCTAGAAAATGTTATTTTTTATTAAGTAAATAATTTTATTTATAATATTTATTCAAATGTCTAACCTATTTGCTGATAAGCTTGCTGCGATTCAAAGAAATTTTGATTGCCACAATGCCAACTGTTCCCACTTTAGTTGATATTCGGATTTTTTCATACATTTATTCTCTCTTTCTCCGTGTTGTCTCTTATACTCGTTTGAAAAAGCTTTCTCTCTCAAAATGCCTCGTTTACACCAATATTTTGAGCCTGAAAGCTCTTTAATAAAAGCTTTTCTTCGATGTTCTCGACCTCCCACTCGGGAAATCGTCTCGCCAATAAGCTTCAGCTGTAAAGTTGCATAGAGGAACAAGTCAATTTAATAATTATTGAGAATTATCTGTTTTAAAAACGTTTTGAATAGGAAAGAACATTTTATGGGTAGTGTCAAATATTTCCAAGAATACTCGTAACAACCGTTCAATTTCTGTGCGTACTTCGACACACTGTCATCAGCCTCAGAGAATTTGAGGAACTCTGACGGATGTTGACATTGCGAAAAATTGTGTAACTTAAGTACATTTTCAATGATATGAAATAAAAAACAGATTTATTCCGACACTCGTTTTTGAATGAATTTCATGGAAAATTTCAAAGCTGACTTTTGTAGGTAAACTGATATAATTATACTTCCATTGAATTCGAATTATAGTTGTACAAATTTTTGTAAAGGACGAATAACTTATGAGCTACGAGGAATCTGATCAATGCCAGTTGGTTAAGGGCGGTTCATGTCCTTAATCGAGTTGTAGTAAGTTGGATGCATGACTTTGATGTCCTTGCATCACACACATCATGTACAATGCGTAATGGATACTTTGATTATAGCTGCCAGCATTAACTTCGTTTTAAATATGAGAGACATAAATATATTCTCTGGACATATCTGGCGTACTACTTCACTATTTTGGACAGATGCTTTGATAAGATATTAACTCTTTGAATATCCTGCCTTTTATTTAATAATAGCCAAAAATTCTTTGTTGTTTATTTTTCAAAATATGAACTGCACTGTTGGCATTTTTGCCCATTTTTTACAAAATACGATATTTGCATGCTCAGAGGCGACTGCATTAAATTGCCTTTCACAACAACAACAAAAAAAGTCACACATTCAAAAGCAAGAACGACATATAAACAAGAACAACAACAATAACAATCGGTGCAACAAGAGCAAAATAAAATGGTTTGGTGGCAGCGCATTTAAGTGCGCTTGCGAGCGCATTATTGGCTTTAAGAGATAAGATGAAAATAAACTACTTTTACTACAACATAGCGGCAAACACAGACAATCACACACACACACACCAACATTCATACAACACCGACCACAAATTGACTAAAACCATGCTCCATGCCCAGGGGTCTGGACGAGAGAGGAAGGGAAGAATGAGAGGAGCAGCTGGAGCGGATGCAGCCGCATCGTTCTCTCGATGTGAGCCGGCGCCGCTTCTGTAGTTTTCACTGTCTGTCACAAGACAATTTGTGCGCGCAAAACACAAAATAATACATACAAACAATCATATACACACACACACACACACACAGTTATCACACACACCACTAAGCATATGCATGGCACAATTGTACAGCTGGTGCCTAGGCAGGCTCTGGGTCTCTCGGTTTCTGTGTTACAGCGCGTATACGTAATGCCAACTACCAACTACAAGTGCAATACACACGCTACATACACACAACACATACCTATGAAAATATATATATGCACATACATACATACAAACATATGAATGCATGCAGTTGCTGCGCTGTAGAGATTTCAAGTGAATAACTTGTGCGGGTAAACATTTTAGATTTTGATAAATTGCAACTTATACGTTTTCTGTATAAATAAAAGATTTACGTAAATCGCCTGGTAAATGGCTGTAAGGAAAATGTGCTACGTACTCGCGGCAGCAACAATTCCCCCTGTCCCCCTGTCCCTCCTCCCCTCACCCCTCTTTTGACAAACTCTTCTCGCTGTCTCTGTAAGGCAGACGAGGCCAACGACTCGCTGCTGCTGCTGTTGTTGTTATTGTTGTTTTTTTTATATATATATATATATATATATATATATGTGTGTGTGTGTGTGTGTGGTGTGTGCGGTGTGTGGCATGTGCATAACAAATGCTTGGTGACTTGGCCACTGCCTCAACCAGCGACTGGCAACTGGCAACTGGCATCTGAGGCAACTGTAGCTGCCTGGCAGTTGGCAGCTGCTAACTGAGCCTTGGACAGCTTACATCAGAAAAGGTAAACCATATCATGAATTTGGGCTATGCTTTTCCTTTGATTAACTTATGGTAGTTTTTCTTCCCTACAAAAGCCGTAAAGTAACCATCATTGCATACATGCTAGAAAGAACAAGAAGAGAGAATGAGAAAGGGAAAGAGTAAGAGAGTACAAGTATTTTCAGTTTACGCTTCGAAATTATTCAAGTGGCTGAAATGATATCAGACCGCACTTGTGGCTTAAAGAATTATTCAAAGTATTTGATATAAGCTTATTAATGGTATTTAAGTTAAGATTTCTTTGCGAATATAACAAAATCTGTAACAATCTGTATGCATACCACCGCTGAAATGTAAAGCATACGTTTAGAAAGCGCTCGAAAATTGTTTCAATATTTTGCCACGCCCTTTACCGCTTCCGTAAACTGCAAAAAGCCACCACAACCAATTAACGTTAGCTACAATTATATCCTATCCTCCTACTGAATCATTACAAGATCGGACAAATAGAAAGGTGGTAATGGCTGATTAAAGTTTTAAGCAACGTAAGTGCCTAAAAGAATGTAATAAAAGATATTTTAAATTTAATTAAATAAGTAACGGGTATCCTACAGTCGGGAGCTCGATTATAGGCTTTCCCACTTGTTTATTATTATTTTTTTGTAAATGTTTTGAAGAAATTAAAATGAATTAGATTTTATAGTCACCTTTTGGTAAGATATAAGACTTCTAGAGTCACTTTGCAAGTGCATAAAACGGAACTATTTAAATGAAATCATTACAAGTTCCAAAACAACATTTAATTTTGCAAATTTTCTTTGTTTAGCTGAGGCAATTTTTTGTGCATTTAGATTCAATTTATTTGAAAGCTACTTGGCCAGAGAGAGAAGTCTCTGTCTGTTGGCTGCTTGTCGTCGGCATCAGGATGAGAATTAGGATTGGGCTTAGTGCTAGTAGCTTTTGTGAGAGTTGCCACGCATAAACGTTGGGATGACGTTGCAAGTGCACTTGCAACTCCAACTGCAACTCCCTGCTGCATGAGAAGTCCCAGATTGTGCGAATTTGTGTGTGTGTGTGACCTCGTAGCCATTTAATCAACATTAGTGGCTGTTGTGGCGCCACTGAAACAGACACTGTGTTGGGTGCACAAAACGAGGCTAACACACACCTTCTCCCTTCGCACACACACTCACCACAAATGGCATATTAATTGCAATCAGAGTGTGCCAGTTTTTAGATGCACAATGAACTTGAAAGCAAACTAATGTGTTTTTAAATGATAGCTTTTTGTTATGCGTCAGATACACACTGTTGAGTGAAAAAACGGCTTTTATTATTGTTACTAAAATGTTTTAATGGATTTAATATTTTTACTAGTGTATAGATTACTTAATTGCAGGATTCAATTAAATAAACCTGTGTGTAAAATGTGTTTCAATCAAATGCGTTTTATACCTTCAAACTTTGTATAACATTGCTTAACTCTCACAACTTGCAACAACTGTTGTAAATAAAGTTTTGAGATGCATTTGCTTGCAATTCGCACCTGTAAATCTATTTGGCTCATTTCAGATCTCATAATTCGCAAATGCCACAACTTTGCGTCCATTTAGCGCTAAATGTCATTATTTTCAGTTTTATATCGTGTGCAAGGTCAAAAATTCACTACAACTGCAAAAACGGTGAAAGCTACGCCAAAATGTTACTTACTACACATAAGTTACACGGTGATTCAAAGGGGGTAACGGTTGGCGGAGTGTGCCCAACAACACCACCAACAACAACGATTATAACAACAACAACAACACCAATAACAACGATTACAACATGAACACCAACATCATCGTCCAAAAAGCAGCGAGAAAAACTATCAAAAAACTTTTTTTCTCACTGCACACCGCAAAGCGTTTGTTGATGGTCATGGACAGTGAGGTGAAGGGAATGAAAAGAGGGGTAGGGGGGCATGGCGATAAGAGCGTGATCCAGTTTTAGGTCAGATATGCACATGCTACATTTGACCACAAAGTAAAACGGTTTTCAGTTCAGCAAAACGCTCAGCAGCAATTTCAAATTGAAGTTGCAATAAGTGCGAATGAATGAACATTGGTGGCATTTGAAAGCAGCTCAAGGTTGCAGCTCACACACACACAGACAGAGGCACACTTGCAACGTTGGATGTTGAATTAAGATTGTAGCTGAATACCTGAACACACCTCAATACGTATGCTTACGCTGGAAATGAATCAAATCAGATAGGAAAATGCGCTGTGTACTCGTATGTGAAAATGTTTTCTGTTTGTTCACACTCGTTAGTTACCTTTTTGCAGTTCTGCTAAATTTCACTTATAATCAATTGCACAAAGGTTTTTTCTTTGTACTTTTTTGTTGCCAAATGTAACCTAAAATCGTATTTTCCATTCACTCTTTTATCGAAGCGGTGAAAATGGTTGAAAAATGTTTGCTTGAAACTGTTTTGTTGTTCATTTGAACAGCTCTATTTTTTTAAATGAAAATATAAAAATTGTTTGTCTATATACTTAAATGACTTTGGAATAGTTTTTTAATTTGCGAAAAAAAGGAAAATTTTTTTTTTGTCAGATTGACCACAAATTGAATTTCAAAGCTTTGCATGGAAAATTGAGCGTGCATCGTTCTGGAGATTGTTAAAATAACCCGACTTATAATTATTGTCTGCAAATCCATTTTACTTTTATAATTATTTATTATCAGATAAACCTTATCAATTTTCTTAGTTTTCGCCTTCGATTGTAATGTATAAAGTTAATTTTAAGCTTTTTACCTATATATTGCAAATGGCTGCTGAATAGTTGGCACAACTATGCAAAGAACACTCGTAAATAAGTTCGACGACATTTTTAATTACATTTAAAGAAAGTTTCTTTTTACGTTTTTTAAGTGAGGGTGGAACATTAACAGGTCGATCGATACGCAATGCTGGTCATAAATAACTAATGCCAAAAGCAACAACTGCAACAAGAAGCAAACAAGAACAGCAACACTAACAACAAAAGGGAAAAACTTAATTTTAAAATAATTTCACCAGTTGAGGATGCTTTCAAGTTTTTGCTTAGCTTTTGCCCAAACTGCTCGCAAAGTTTGTCTGTCTAAGTTGGAGGCAGAAGCCGCCTGATGATGCTGCCGCTGCTTTTTATGTTTTGTTTATAGTTTTGAGCACACTAAATATTAATAGTTTGATGTTGTTAAGAACGCTAATGAAATGCACTCGCTGAGAAGTTTCGGACGCTGCAACTTTCGCTTGGGACAAGTACGATTAGATGCATAAAGGTGGCTGTAACCTGACCAAGCAGCTTCGCAAATCCCCTCCAAAAAGGACATGCCTGAAAAGTGCTTGCCACAATCATTTTGGTTGTGCTGTTGTTGCTGGTGTTGTTGTTGTTGTTGTGGAAGCATGCGTGCATGCAAGGACGACAAACTGCAAAATTTTGCAGCGTTACGTGGTCCGTGCTTCTGAGTCCTGTTTTCCTGCCCCGGCAAGTGGCATTAGATTTTTCAACAAGAATTTGCAGCGTTTGTGTATTTTTGTTTTCAGTTATACGCTGTATTTAGGCGATCCTAAAGGGGTATATAATACTATACCTAAGTTTGCTGACCTTAGAAAATAAAAAGGAACCCATACTACAAACAATTTTTGGCTTTTCAGTCTATAACTTAATGATTATATTAATTAAATTGTTAATGTATCATTTTTTACGGTTAAATTATATGTTATAAAATTTTATTTAATTTTTGTTGTTGTGATAATACATCATTAAATAAGTAAATAAATTTAAATGTAGAAGAACTGGCAAAATAGTCTTTCAAATTTTTTTTTTACTTGTTTGGAGAGCATCTAATAGTTAATCAACCCGTATAATATCTCATGTATTTCTCATTCCGTTCTGTGGGTGTTTTCTATTGCGTTTTTCGAACAAATTCAATTGCAGCACGTGTCGTCGCAAATGTACACAGGGATATGTGAGTAGGAGTATGTAAGCCTCTCTCTCTCTGTTTCTCTCTTATTCACTCAGTTTCTCACTCTTTCGCTCTCTGTTTTTGTATGTTTATTGATAGTATTGCTGTTGTTTTTGTTGCTGGTATGTTAAAAGCAACTGACGCCAGCAGTTTTGTCACTCGGTCCGCCCCCTCTTTATCGGGTTTATATTTGTGCAAAAGAAATGTCGCATGAGCGCAAAAAAAAATGCATGGTACAACAAACTTGTTTGCCAATGCCACACGGGTAACACTGCAGTATGATAGGGTGAGGAGCATGGCTGGGAGGGGAGTGGGAGACAGAAGAAGGATTTAGTGGTGCTCACGTAGTTGTCTGTGGCCACGAAAAAGTTGCATAAAGTCAACAACTTTCAGTGGTTTAGTGATGTGCAAGTTGCTAAGCTCGTTCCCTGCTCCTTTAGCTTCTTCAACTTCCACTTAAGCTTCGGCTCTTGCTTCTGCTTCTTCGTCTGCTTTCAAAACTGAGCTGTTATCGATGGCTCTAGAAGGTCATTTACACGTGATCTTGAGTTAAAAGGCGAAAAAATGCACATCATACGAAGACAATTTAATATACAAAAGACTGCTCAATAAAATTCATGAAAATGCGATAGATTAAATGTTATTTGACACTCGTAAAATATATGTTGGCATGAACTTTAAAAATCATTATCTTTTTAAATTATAAAAATTCAACAAAATTGCTTAAATCCTAATTTCAAAACTCTATTTAACTGTCGAGTTATAGTGAACTATGTTGCAACTGTTTCTGTTTTGTGCTTGACTATCAAATTTCTGGGTAATATCAATCAGGCCATAAAATTGCTGCAATAGAAAGAAACCATGAAATCAAATACAAAGTATAGAAGCAAATTAGCGCAATTTGTGCTGCACTTGCATGGCTAGAGCCGCAATTTATCGAAATACTGCGGAATGTGCAACCATCAGCAGGGGAAGCTAACAATGTGGAGGCGACAGCAACAGCAACAGCAACAGCAACAGCAACAACAGTAACAACAGCAACGAAAACAACGAAAATGGCAACGGCAATTGCAACAGCTCAAACCACAGCATACCTATATGGGCGTACAATTTTGAGTGAGTAAAATAAAATTTAATGCCATCAACAGGCACAGCAAATTGTTAGTCACGGCAGTGGAAAGGGGAAGGGTGTTGGGCTGGTGACCGAGGGAGGGTAACCTAGGGGCATGTGGTGAAAATGTTTGCGGCGCATAAACAAAAATTTGTTGCCACAGCGTAGAGAAACACGTTAAACCATTAACTAAACAGCAACAAATAAAACAAAACAACATCGTAAATTGATCGTTTCAAAAAACAACGACTTACACAGACGCTTTCTCAGCACTTTTAAAAAGTAAACAAAATATATTTACTATGTACTATGATTAAATTTAGCCTATGTAAATAATAATAATTAATTTCTCTTTTTAATTATTTATAGTTTTTGGTAAAATAAATTAGTTTATCACCCCTGTTATACCCTTAGGCAGCCCCATGTCATGTGCAGGGGTTGTAAAAATAGCTGTAAGCCAAAAATAGCGGCACTTAATGAAATGTGGGAAATGCAACGCCCCCGCCGTCCCCCTGCCGTTCGCCATTAGTGCGAGCGACCCACATGTTGTCAATGCATAAAACAATTTGCAACGGAAATTGCAATAATTAACTTTAGTACCTGCTTGAGTGACATTGTGGCATTTGGCTGGTTGTTTGTTTGCCTCTCTGCGTGTTTGTGTGTGTGGTGGGCGTGGCATGCGATGCAAATATCAACGGGATGCGAGTGACTGTGTGTGTGTGTGTCTGTGTTTTCGCTTGGTGTACGTTTTTCTAATTCAATTAAAATTGGCAGCCGGCTGTTGCAACGACAATGCCGCGGCGGCTCATTATAACGTCTGCATATGCATCCCCTTCCCTGTTTGCCCCCCTCTCACCCTGCTCACCATTTGAATTAGTTCCATGTAAGCATCTGTTTACGCTTGTATTGGTGTTAATGTTAACTGTCACTACATTTGCCTGCACGCTGCTCCTATTTCTTTCCCCTCGTTCTGCCGGCCATTTTAGTCCCATTTGGGACATTTTCTGTTGCTGTTGTTGTTTTAGTTTATCATGTAACTGTAAAAACATGCCTCTCGTTGTGTGTGTGTGTGCGTGTGTTTGTGAGTCCCGCTGCGTGGCTGTTGTTATAGATTTAGGCCATGTATGTAGTTACTGGCCAGCTAGCGTGCCTTGTAAATAATTAAATAACAATGCCTGCAATTTTTCCACATCGTGGGGCATCAAGAGCATGTTTTATTTTCGGAAATTAGATCAGTTTCGATATAGCATATTAAGTTCCACAACGGTTTAAGATAAAGCCAAACAACTTAATTTAATTTTAAATTATTCAATGTATGCAGATAGTAATAAAATGCTTTTAGTTTAATGATAATTTATGGCTTTAAATGCATTTGGTTGCCAAAAATTGTTAGTGCAACTAAAATAAAATTAAACGATTTAGTGCCAAATTTTAAGCACTTTTCTTATTTTCTCTTAAACTTTCAGAAAATATGCAATTGTCATCTTGGTTGATTAATGATTTACAGATTTTAAATTAAATATCAAAGATAGTTTTGTTTTAATGGAATTTTCGTGAAAAACGTATACTTTGTGGCACATACGAGTATCATAAACATCTATTTTAATTTAATTGAGAGTCCATTTGCTTAGTCCATTAACAATTTGCAATCTATCTGTATTTGTGCTTCCTTAATTCAAGTATTTTATCTATGGGCATATTAAATTTTAAATTTATGCCCAGCGCAGGCAAACAAAAGTTCCATTTCTGTGTGACAATATCAATATTATATACTCAAATGGGCATTTGCAAATTTTAATTAATGCATTTAAGCTGGCTTTAGTTGCTGTCGCTCATCGATCGCATCGCAATTCAATTCGCAATTTTGTGCGCATTTAGAATACGGAATTGTATGGAATTATACATTTTGCAATTGGTGATAGAACAAATCATTTTATGGAAGTGTCATTAGTGGCAGTTTGGCAGCCATCTAAACATATCCACAATCGAATTTGAAATGAATATTCGTTTTGGCTTTGTTTGTGTGTGCACACGCAACACTGCGTATGCGTGATTTAGGATCTTATTTATTTAAAATCATTGTACGCTCGATTATAGCCACCACAACAGTTTATATATGGCTTACATATATTTACACTATATTGCTAGAGTTAAGCTAATAAAAATTGAAAATATTTCGAACTGAGCATGAACGCATTGTAAACATGCTCAAATTACATGAAATGTGATACTTTTAAAACTTAATTATAAATCCAAAGAAGCTCAATGTATTCTAATCTCATGTAACAAAGCGCTCATTAAATATTAACTTATTTACAGATTCGAATTTTGTCGGTAGTCGAGATAAAAGTAAGAGCATAAATGACTGAGCAAAGTAAATTGACACAGCTCACACATAAATGTATATGTGTTTTTCGAATTAGGCACATATTTGTAACTATAAATTATAGCCAAAATTTATTCAAGCATTCATAATAAACTAAATGCTTAAGCACACACAAACACACACACACCCTTTTAAATATACATAGATTTATATAAAGTTTATATGCTTGAGTTGATATTCATGCAAATTATAGTTGAGGCTGGAAATTTCATTTGAATCATGTCCCAAAAATTATGACAAAGGCACATCAGTATCACACACAGACACAAACAGTTGCACAAACAGACATGTTAATAGATTTGTGAGTGAGTTCTTGAACAGAGTGATTAATTATGGGTTAATATAGAGGAAAATCGTTAACACCGACTTAAGATGTTGTTTTTATGTGTGTTTTTGGGGCAAGTCAGTTTGAAGTTCTTGTTAGCTGACAGTTTATGTGCTTGAGTTAATTTGTTGTGCACTTAGTCTCTAATGAATAGGTTAAATTGGGAAATTATAGAACATTTGATGTTGACAAGCATTTTACTAAAATTATCAAATGATTAGATAATTCTTGTTATTAAGCTGTCAATACGCAGTTTATTTATTTTACCTTTTAATAGCTGATATATCAATTTCCGATTAAATTTAAACTGAGAGTTATTTAGATTATTATAAGTAATCAGTTTATTTACATTTCTAAATCTCTCACCATTAATAAACTAATCGTTATGTATTTAGAATTTTTAGTATTGTAGAAATATTTAAAAATTGTATTAAATTTGTGTTTGCCAGGTAGGAAATGCTTTTAAAATGTAAGAATTCATGCACATTTTACCTACAAATTTTATTCACATTTGTGAATAGAATATTCAATTAGTTCTAACAAAGAGGTGACTTTTCATTCATCACGATTTTATCGACCAATCAAAATGTATCTCAAATTATGACAAGAAATATAATTTATCTAGTGAGCGTTTTTAATAAAATTTCTTCATTTCCAATTATTTTACACGCCCCCTTTTTCAGTTATTTCTTTGCCGCTTTGAGGGAAGCAGCCAAGCAATGCACATAATTCACAGGGAGCATATAATTGAAATATCGTGACTTGGCGCTACTGTGTGGCACGGCACATAAAATTTTATTAAACGCACAACAACAAGAACAAGGAGTACAATGGGAAAACTAGACTCACCAGCCATTATAACTTTAGACATAATTTATGATAGCACTTGCGGCATTTTCTCTTAAAATATATACACAAACGTACATACATATGTACGTACATGTAATACATAAGTACATAATTTTTTGTTTTTGTATTTATTTTGAACTTTGCGTGTCAGCAATAATAAGTACAAAACACGAGAATGCCGCTGTCTGGCAATGTTTCTAAATTTGCCAAATGCCCAAATTGCCCAATTGCCAGCAGATAGAAGAGATACAAATACAGATTCAGATACCACAGATACTTTTCTCCGCACTTTGTACTGTAATTGTAAGTCAACTTTACTTTGCATGTGCGACACGCACATTGCCACAGCTGCCACAATGAGTCCTAGTGTGTGTGTGTGTGCGTGTGTGTGTGTGAATATCGCGTGTGCTTTTAAATAACGATACACTTGTGTATCTGATGACGACCCTGAGATGCTGATGCTCTTATCGCTCTGCGTAAATCACGGAAATACAATGTAACAGTTTGTCAAAAAGTTGGCAGTTGTACATAAACACACACACACACACACACATACTCATTGACAGCAGATAAATTATATATCTTAATGATTTTCAGCAACAAAAGGCAATGATTTTTATTTATTCTTCGCATTTTCTTCGCACATAATTCTTGGATTCGTGTATATATTTAGTCTTTCTTTGAAAGCAAAAGCAAATTCAATGTTCAATGTCAGACAATTTGGAAGACTAGTATCAATTATGAAATTTACCCATACAACGAATAAAGATTTTTTTATTTATTTAAAGATTATCCATTGAAAGTATTGAAAGCATTTAGTTTAGGAAATTTAAGGGTTTCCGCGCAGCTCTTTATATGATTGTTACTTTAAAAATATTTTCTATTTTCTAGTCGAATTATTTGTTCTCTGTAATGTTGATTGTATTATTTATTTATTTTTATTTTAATTTAAATTTGTTACACACGATTAGCTCGATCGGTTCCATCACGGCATGACCGAAAGATTTTAATAGTAGTAACTTATCTAAAATTCTTATATAGCTTCAGACTATTAGTCTAAGTAAGTTCAATTTGTGTATGAATTTCACAGAATAAATTTAATATAATTTTATTTTCAATCTATTATTGTGTGATACATTTTTGAAAGTATTTTTTTAGCAACACCTATGAAAGTGGCTTAAATATTAGTTAGAAAATGAAGTCAAAATAAGGGACAATGTTTGTTTGTCTAAATATTAAATAATCTAACTACCTCATATAACAAAGTACAAGTGGACTAAAGTGATCAGTAGTAATTATGAAACTCTGGGGAGTTATTTCAATTTTTATTTTGCTTGCTACATCATCAGCGGATCAAATCTCTTATTGTACTAGTGAGTTTTAATATTACAGACTTTATAAATGCAATTAATTTGCCATTTTAGGAACTTGCAAACGCAATTTACAATATCCATTATGTACTCGGAATACTTGGGGTTTTAATGAGATCCGACGAGTGTGCTATTATATTGGGGCGCGTTCGGGACCATGTGGACGATTTCTAAGTAAAAAAGGATGTTCTGACCTCTGCCTCACAAATAAATGTAATTGAATTAATCGACATTCAATCGCAATCAAAGATAATTTAATTGATAACTATTACAGATTGTAATGGAAAGACGACTTCAAAGCGAACGCAATGAAAAGTGTTAAGATCACACATTGGCTTTCCAAGAAATTTAGGGTGATTAATATTTTTTCCGAAGGGATCAATGAATTTAAAAATATTGACTTTTGTTTGAATTTTCTGTACAATAAATACAATAAATATCAAAATCAGAACTAAGCCGTGAGCTCCTTTATTTGTGATTCACTTATTAAGCAACTTGAAGATTAAATTTGGTTTTAATATATAAATTTGATTTTATTAAACACATGATTGGGCACATGTAAGTTCATTTTTAATGAATTTGAATTTTACCATCAAACTAAAGTTGTTGATAAGAAACAATATTAAAATTTAAACTCAGTGTGAGATTAGTCAGCTTGAGAGCTTCTTAAAGGTTACAATGAATTAAAGAGTAAGCAATCGAATACTTTCTTCTCCAAGTTCAGTACTCGCAACAAAACTTTAGGTAATGTGAAGAGTACAAGGAAAAGAGTTTGTCAATTGCAATGAAGTTAGTAACTTCTTTTAGGACAAAGTTGAAGTAGGAGTATGTTGAAAGTCGAGTGTATTTTGGTATTTCAATGGCAGTGTCATTGGCAGTTGATTGTCTGTCCGTCGTCTATTGTTTGTTGTCTGGTTTGTCGCTGTCGCTTGCGCTAATGAAACATACTTCTAGTACTTTATTTCATTTGTTATCCTTCATCTACAGCTGGCTGATTGCCTCGACAGCATTTAGCTCATTCTCGCTCAGCTTTCCTTGCTTCCTTCTTGTGTCCTCTATTTTATTAGATTTTATTTGCTTAGCCTTTATTTGTCTTTTGCCGTCATCCTCATTCCAGCTCCTCTAAGTATCCAATTTTAGTTGGCTGCCTTTTTTTTCTTCTCTCATGCCACTGGGCATTTAACAAAGGAGTGTGATAATTTTTGCATACTCTGTACTTGAATTATAGCAGGGTATGCCAAATAAATTATCGATATGCTGTGAAGTGAAGTTTAAAAAATTTGTAAAAAGATTTGTAAAAAGTTTTAAAAAATGAAATGTTTTTTTCTTCTGTCTGAATTGGTTAACAGGGTATCTGCTAAGTGTTCGCACTTGTGTTTGTTGTTGCTTTTGTGTCCATCTTTCGCTAGTTTCAGCAAAAATGTTTGCAGCCGCATTGCTTTTGTGTACTTCTGCTTCACGTTACTTTTATTTACTTTGGTCTTTTGTTTGTTAGTTTTGTATGGAAAAGTTGTGCTTGGCCAATGCTCAGACTGAGACCGACCGACCGACCGGCATACCGGCCAACTGGCTGGCCACATATGCCATGCAGTCCGAATTCGTCCTCGGCCCATTTTCCATGCACGGATATATTCCTTGTGCTCCTTGAATTTTTTTCTACCAAGTAGAGGCAGTATATATCTCTGTGTGTGTGTGTGTGTAAATTCGTCAAGTTTGTAAACACAAATTATGACAATTAAGTTGACTGTTGGCTTGTTTGAGTTTGCTTGGCGTCGGCAAACTTTGCTTGCAATTTAAGCTGAAATTGCATTAAATTTTCCTCTCCTTTCGTCTTAATGCACATTACGCATACGCGCCACGTGATGATAGCAAATTCGATTAAAAATTTTCCTTTGACACTGCCAGCTGACTTCTTTTTTTTGCCTGAATTTTAATTTTCATACATTTGTGTGTGTCAAAAGTTGAAAGCTGCCAATTGCAGTTGGCCTCAGGACCCGAGGACCCCAGAGCCACAGGACCCGTGGAGCCAAGGATCCCATCAGGACGCAGGACCCGAAAAGTGTTAAAGGTGCGGCATTCACAAATGTTCATTAGATTAGCAAGTTGGTAAAGTTTTGTCGAGCTTAAATGCCACTTTCACGGCTGCTGACACACTCGAGTTGAATCCGATTGGATTTCTCTCGCAGCTCGCATTTTATTTTTTGGTCGCCCTTCTTATTCTAATTCCAAGTATTTTATGAATTTTCTTATCAATGCAAGTGGCAAGCGACAGGGGCGACAACGAAGGCGGAGACGAGGACGACAAAAATTTACGTGCAAAGTGGCAAGTTGTGACAACGATGGGGAAGCACCAAAGCACAGCGACGACAAGAGAGAAGAATGAGAGAACGAGAAAGAATAAGAAGAAGTGTCAAGGCATGAGGAGTAAGGCCAAATGTGTGGCAACTTTTTCTTAGCACTCACTCGTTCTTTCTCACACACAGACTCCCACTTTCTCTCTTTCCCTCTCCCTGCTGGCCTTCTCACTGCCATTCACAATTTGTCATTTGAAGTTGCTGCTGGGACAGACGATAAGAAACTTTGACTTGATATAGGCAAAATGCGGCCATTGAGGCTAAATGTTGCCTGTCAGACTCTTTAGCATTTTCTGCTTGAATTCATATACTCGTATATGAATTTCGTTTTTAACAGCTTATCGAATTGTATTTGTTTACACTTAAATGTGATAAAATACATATCAAATTGCAAGCATTTTCTTTTAAAAGCAATTAAAACAGATTACTTTTCATTAGAAAAAAGTCGATTCCAAAGGGGATTAGTTTTAATCATTTTAATTTTAATTAAAAATTATAGAAAAACTAAATACATTTTGAAGAGTAGTTCAAAGCTTTTGTGTTCTGTGTATATTAAACTCATGAGATCTGTGTTAGGCAAACTCAGTTGAGTTTGATTTGGTCAAAGACGGATGTGATGGATTCTCCCAGTTTACATACACTTGATATGATGTCTGCTTGAACATTGTCCCATCTATCAATCAAATAGCTGCTTTCTATCAATTCAGTCTTTACATTTCCAACTTAGGCATATTCCAGCCATATTCATAAACCTGGGATACCTGGCTGTTTTTAGATGAATTGCATTTTCTTAAAACCACGAAAACGTATGGACTTGTTGTTGGACTTGTCAGTTCCACGGCAACACTTGCAACTCTTTTGGGTAAAAGTTCGACTACAAGGATACTCACATGGGTACAACAGCAGCTGTTACTTTGGCTTTACCCGCAGAACAGAAATACAAATACAAATACAAATACAAACAGAAATACAAACACAATAACAAAAACTCAAAAAGCAATAGTGACAATGGCCAAAGAGAAAAGGGAAAGGTTAGAAGTAGGAGGGACACTCAAAACGCTTTTGGGCTTGTCTATGGCAACCTGCAAACTTGTTAAATGGCGCGAAATTCTTTTCAATTTCAATTTCGAGCTGTAGGCTTCGCATATTTTCTGGTTGTTGTTGCTTTTATTGTTGTTGTTGTTGTGGATGCTGATGTAGATGCTGCCAGTTGTTGTCTACGTTGTGCCAGTTGCCAAATATTTGCATTCGAACTCAATTGGTTGCGTTTTGTGTTTATTGCCTTTTTCAGCTAGCTGCTAAAATTGAACGCGTTTTTCAACCATTTTCCTCCTGCTTGTTTTCTACAATATTTCTATCAGTTAGAGCTGGGAACTGTCAAACGGTCAAACGGTCAGCTGGGTGAGAGCTGGTCAGGTAAAATGCGTCTCTCTTTCCGACAAGATATATACGAGCGATGCAAAATGGAAATTCAAACGAACTGGCAACATTTTGAACCCGTATGTCTAACGCCCATCCACAAAAAGAGAAATGTAGAAAAATGGGGAGTGGTTGCTGTTTTTGTTTGGCCTTGCGGCAGGGTTTTAGCCGTGTTTGCACAGCTGACATTTTGGTCAAGTTTGAGTTGCATTTAAAAAAAAAAAACAAAATATGAAAAAAGATGAAAGCAGAAAACATTGCGCATACGCCATGTGATATTGCGGCACATTGGCACAAATGTGCAAATATCCAAACGATCAGCATTAAAAAATATACCTGAAATGTATATTGAACAAATATACACACACACTCAGCAACGGGGTGACTCATAAATAATGGGCATAACCGACGCGTTGGCCTAATGCATTTGGCCTCGTATTAATCAATGTGTCTTCCGCTCATGTCTGCATTTTTTCATGTCTGGATTTCTAGTTGTTGTTGCTGCATTTGTTGAAATTTATTTGCTCATCGCAATTATTTGCATTTTATTTCGGTCATTTAAATGTGAGCGTATTTTTTATTATATACTAACATTTCGCTTGATTTTGTTTTTAGTTGCAAATCCATAAACATAAATCAACTTGCTTTTGTTGTTGTTGTTTTAGTGCATCGATGATTTGCATTGGGGATTTGTTTATAAATCCGCAAACACAACGAACGATGCTTAAAATAATTGATTAGCGAATTTCTATTGCTTTTTAATTGTTGCTCTGACCAGACGGTTGTTTTTGTTGCCCCCTCACCTTCCCTATATCTGTTTATGGGCCGACCAAATGCAGCCGTGCGGTCATTTAATTTAATTTAATTTTTAATGTTAAAGTTTATCTAAAGCAATTTAAGAAATATGAAATTAATTGCTGCCGTTATCAAAAAAACTACTTGTGTTTCAATATGTGTTTTAAATGCGTTTATCGAAGTCAGACTGAAATCCTTGCATTTTTCTGTTTGTCTTTAAAGTGCATTAAATTTTATAAATTTTATACTATTAATTTTATGCATTATTGTTAAAGATAAAATATGAACTGTTCGACCAGCATTTTTTAGGTGCAGAATAAAACCATTCGTTTGTATAAAGTCTTCAAATATACCATGAACTTTCTTACCGCATCTTCCCATCACTTTTGCTTGTGGATTAATGTACGATTCAATGTAATTCAAATATTTTACGACAGTTTTCAGTCGTTTTGGGGTAAAGCTTCTAAATCAAATGCAGATAATTTTCGAAAGTGAAGCTTTGCCCACAGACAATTTAAGGAACGAGGGAATGAGAGGAAATGAACCTTGACACACCTATACAGAGATGCTAACTACAGCACTCATAGAATATAATTGTTCAGTGAAAACCACAAATTATAACAATTTTATGGCACTTTCTTTGTCAGTTCAGTCGTGGGCAGTAAATTTACATACTTCATGACGAGCTGCCTGCAGGGAACTTTACTTTATTTATGCCGAAATTCAAAGGACATCGTTACATCTCCCTTCCACACATAAACTTTGAAAGAAAGAGAGAGAGACAGAATAAAAATAAAAGTAGTTGGAGAGAAAATCTCTGAAAGTGGGCTGTGCGTGTAGATGAACACAATTGCGCGTCATAAATTTGAATTATTGTGCTTTTTGCATTTGACAACGACTTAAAAGCACTTGCAGCGATTTTGGCCAGTCAGGCAGTCAGCCACGAACATGTCCTTGAGACAGACATCAGCGTATGCAAGTGCGAGAGAGATAGATGGAGCGATGGCATATGATTGAGAGAATAAGCACACGAACAAGACAGAGACAAAGACAGAGGCAGAGATGATACCAGAGCTTTGCCTTTGCTTGTGCTATAAAATGTGCCTTTTGTGCTCTGCTTGGCTGCACAACGCCCACAAGGCACACGCTTGGACAACGACAACAGCAACAACAACATCAACGATTATGACAACGGCCACACAGACATTTTTAGTGGACATTTATTTAATGCTTCAAACGCATTGAAATTTTCGCCCCAGGCGGCGCCTTTGCTGATGAAGTCGGTCAAAAGCTTCTTTGGAATTGTCCGTCCTCAGCTTTATTTCAGCATAAATAACGTATACGCACAGTGTTTCGCTTTTAGTGGAAAGTGCCAGCCAAGTGCATTAGGGGCCGTCAGTTGGCCAAAACATAACAACCAAATCCTTGAACTCTAATTAGTCATTGAAAATGCAAGACACTTGGATCTCTGACGATTGAGACGTTTTGGGGAATTGATTAATCAAACTGATTGGCGTTGACAACTCAAATTGCTTAAAACTAGTCAGGAGTAGTGTAATCAAAAGTAAATATTTTAACTTGAATTTCAATTCTTGGAAGGCAGCTTTGCTGCCCCTTCATGTTAACAATAAACAATTGACCATAGAACATGACAGGCAACAAAAAAATTCCAAAAGCCGGCTATGGGAAGCAGCCAAAATATTGAAAGTCCAAACCAACAAAAACATGGATACAGCTACGCATGGCTTTGTGTGTTTTACTTGCTTGTTCAATTGCACAACAATTTTATTTGTACTTTTTCATTGAATGTGACAATTCTGCACAAATGTTGCATAGCAATTGCTTTGTGTGTTCAATTTTTGGCATAACAACAAGCGAACAAACACACACACACAAATGCCAACAACGAATGGTCAAACAAATGAACAAGAGCTGCGCACAAATTGTGCAGCTGTCAGAGACAGAGTATAAAATTTGGGCCAAAACCCGTCTCATGGCAGGAGGTACAAATATCAGTTAAAAAAAAAAAAAACAAAACCTACATAATAGTAACAATAAATGCGGTCTTAACATGCTTGTCAATGCAATGGCCAGCAGCCAAATGAAAAATGCTATTGTGAGTGAACTCCAATTGGGAAAGGATTAAATGTATTCTAAGAATTTCATGTTATGTAAACGTAATATTGCCTAAGGCAATTATCTTTGCCAAATGTTTGCAAATGCCCAACGGGACGTTTACAAACGTGTCGAAGCGACTTGCGTAATTAAAATTTATTGAAATTCTATTTCATTATTTTACATTTAATTATTAAAAGTGCTAATATTTCAAAGAAAAAATTTGTGAATTCAAATATAAATAGACAATTATTTACATCAACAATTTTTAAATTTTTAAATTGAAAATATTGTTTGCAGGCCTTTACTTATAGTTGTAAATTTAAAAAAAAAACTGACTTAACATTCTCGTAATATTTAGTACTTATTACAGTCTAAAAGTGTGTAAACTGAATTTCCCTGCAGGTCTCAGTTGGCAACGGGCAGTTGGCAGCTAATAAACCTCAAAACGGCAATTAAATGCGTCGACAGCTTTAATTCGCACTGAGCACTCAGCTCGTACAACCAAACGGAGGTATTTCGACTTGTTTGAGCCCCATTCTCCATCCAGATCTCAGGCTCAGACGCGCTCAGTTGACCGCATTGGCAATTATTGTTGTTAGTATTGTTGGTGTTGTTATTGTTTTGTTCATTGTGTTGTGGCTATAAGGAGCTTCGTGCCAGGGTCACATTTAATTGTGCGCCATGTTCAACAGACCGTTGTACATGCGCATTAAATGTAATTAACTCATTATAAATGATAACGTGGCCGAAAGGAGTCGCGTCGCATCGTTGCCGGTCTTAAGCCGCTACGAAGCCAGGGCCAACCGGGCTGGCCAGGAGCACGGCTTGTCATCACAGCTAATTTGGCCAGGCAGTCAGCCAGCAGAACGTGTTATGTTTCCGCACAGTCACACGGGGGACACGCAAAATGTGAAATTATTACCGGAAAAGGATAATGTGACACGCGGGCTATTACTCAGGGTTCCCGACCTGGCTCAGAGCCTGGTTTCGTTTCTTTTTTGTTTTGTGTTACGAGTTTTATTTCACTTTGTTTTATTTTATAGTTTGTCTCTCGCCTTATTTTCACGCTCTTCTGGCTGTTTGTGTTGCTCTTGTTGTTGGCTCTTGTTAATTATGTAACACGCTCAAGTGTTTTGTTACGCACCTTGGCTGTTCATTTTGGTCGAAAAACGCATTTGTATCACACTCACCGTGTGTCCGCTTTTCCGCTTTCCGCTTTCCACGTTCCCTACTCTCTCCATGCGTCCGTACAGTTGCGTGTGCTCACATGCGGATTTAATTTAGATAAAGCGAAAATGTAGATTAGTATAATTGCTGGAGTTTCTGCGGTTGGTAGACAGACGTCCCTTGAAAGGGACAAAGAGAAGTAGACAGAGACAGAGATAAAGATAGAGAGAGAGAGAGAACGAAAGAAAGAGAAAATAAATAAAGAGAGTCCAAGCCGTTTATTGCATAAATTGTGACAAAGCTTTTTAATTTCTCTGCTTTTTTTCGACTTTGCCCACTGAATTATTTAACTCTTCTTTCAGCGCACAGCCTTTTATTTTATATTTAAGAATATGCATTTTAGATTTCTTTTTTTTTTTTTAATTAACAAAGAGTTTTGTTATGTGCATAAAGATGAGTTTGTAAAAATTATCATAAAAATATCTTTGTTAAAGTAGTTTAAGTAAATGCTGTTGAAAAAAACACAAACAAATATTGCAATGGGCTATAAATAATCTAGAATAAGCTAAGTAAAACCTGGAATAAAAAAAGTTTTATGTTTGCATTCCGTATTTTAATATTAACTTTTCTCGACATCCTGGTATTTGTTCGAAAATTTCTTTAAACTATTAAGGGTAGGTTATTGTATAGAAACCGATAGAGATTGCGACAACTGGTATAGATTCGTTTACATTTGATTGTTGCATTGGAATTTAAATTGCAAACCATCGGATTGACTTTGAGTACACAAGCAATTCATGTTTTGCGATGGACAGACGAACTGACAACATCATTTCAGCATATGACATTTTTTGTAATGAGAAAAAAACATTTTTCGTACGGACCGAGAGAGAAGAAATGAATAGAGCCAAAGTCGAGCAATTTGCTTTGTGATTGTTTCTGATAGTTATACATCGCGTGTGTGCATGTGTGTGTATGTGTGTGGGTGTATTCTTACAACTGCCACATAGCTGACCGAAGCCGAAACTAACTGTCAGAAAGCATCCGACAAACATTTGTCGTCGCCGTCTTTATTGTCGGCTGACAAACACAGAAACGACTAAAGGTAAACAGAAAATATGTATATGAAAAACGAATTTATTATCCAAAAAGAAAAGCAACAATTTTATATTTGGCAAAATGATTTGGTAACTCGTCGTAGATAGTGCGTCCTGCGCCCTACTCCTCTCCATTATCTGCCAGTAGGACCTTAAAGGAGAACGGCTCAAAGGCGTAACCAGCGCCCTCATAGAACTTGCTCATGAACTCGACCCTATTAAAAAGCAAAGAACATGTATTCTGTTAACTGAAAAATAGTCGTATTAAATAAATAACTTACCAGTGCAAGCGCAATGTATGCAAAAAGGCCGAGAGACCCTCAATAAGGACGAGGATGCCAACGGTAAGTCCTGCCCAGGCTCCAAAGACAATGAAAATGGCAACGCAACCAATATAGTTGTTAAAAATAAAACCCTTGGCGAATACCATGTTCCAAAGCACCTCAGAAAGTTCTAAAAAAATAATTAAAATATTATTAAAATTAATAAATGTTCATTTAAAAAAAAAAAAATGAATAATTGAATAAATAAGATTTAAATAAATAAAAAAATAAGTCATTAGCTAAATTTGTTAGATTTAATACATAAACGTAATTAATAACTTGAAGAATAAGTTAATAAGTAGGTATAGGTATTAAAATATTCTTGTTGAGTTCTATTGATTAAAATACAATTTATGTTACAATATTAAGCAAAAATATATTAAATTCTTCTAAAGTATTTGTAAAGGTCATAAAAACATACGTTTTAAAAATAATGATATTTTAAATAAAATGATCAACTTACGTGCATGCGCCAAGGACAAAGCCCAAAGGCGCAAATAGGATGCGGTGTGGGAGATTGTGCTCAGCACATACTCAATGGTATGAATCGCCTGTTGGATGAACAATTCGCCAGTTGTCTCGTTTTCGCCGTGTCCTCCATGACCACCAGCTGGTGGTGCTGATTGTACAGCTGCTTGATTCGGTGCTGGCAAAGTCTTCGGTCGCTTCGACATGATGTACAGTGGTTTGCCAAGCAACATCCAGGGTATGCAGATAACGGCGACTATAACGAAGATCTGTTGGAGTAACTCCTGGCCCTCGAACATGTACTCCTTGCAGCCATCCAATGGCTTCTGGTGGCCAAACAACATCATGTTGATGAACAGAATGAGTATAGAGGGTGCACAGCCGGGAGAGAGTTCCTGAGTACTCGTATCGTTGTAGACGACCCATTTGAAGAACATCATGAAGACCATGTATCCAAAGAGCAGCAGAAGGAACAGAATTTGTGGCAAAAACTCGAGGAAAATGCTGGCGTACTTTCGATAATGAATGAAATTAACAACCGACATGCAGACGCCAAAGCTCATGTGAACCACTCCGATAATAATCGATAGTTTCATTTTGAAGGTGTTCAGGAAGATGATCTTGTTGTCGGCCAGCTGCCAAATGGGATCCAAGCCCAGTGGATATGTCTTGAAATTGCTCGTTTTTGGTCGCATTGTCAAATATTTGATGTTCTCATCGGTAACCGTTGAGGTGTTGTAATTATTCTGCCAACCGGAGCCGAAAATGTTCATCGACTTGGAGAAAACATCGTTGTAAATTAATCCCGTGTATAAAGAGAACACTCCCATGAGTAGAATGATGTAGCGACCGGCAAAGAATATTTGGAATATTTCCGCTCTAATGGATGTTAGTTGCTTTTCCTTGATAATCAGCGTGAGGGCGAAGAGTAACAGGATTAGGCCATGGCCTAAATCGCCAAACATGACGGCAAACAGAAACGGAAATGAGATGCATGTGTAAAGAGCCGGATTCACTTCACGATACGAGGCCATGCCGTATGAGTCGACCAAGTTCTGAAAGCCGCTGGTGAATTTGTTGGTACGCGTAAATGTCGGCGGTTGCTCGTTGGTTGATATGACATTCATAAAGGCCGGAATGCTGCTCTCCGAGAGCTTCGAGCCACGTGCCAATGCCTGTTGCACCGTTGGCAAGTCTCGATTGGGTACCCAACCCTCGCCAATCAGACATTTGCCAGTGACATCCGGATTGAAATAGTTGAGTATGTGATAAATGGCCTTCATTTTCTTCACCATGACAGTCCAACGGGCCAAATGCTTCGAAGCGGAGCTCAGCACACGACTGCGATGATCCGCACTTTGGTTGAGAACCATTTTCAAGTCCTCGAGACGTGTGTTCACATCCCTAATCATCTCGACTCGCTCGGCATGGGAGCTGGGACAGGGATAGACATCGGCGTGATACCCGGCACATACTTTCTTGATGCGCTGCTTCAGCTGCTCGCCTTGGAAGAAGGCGACGAAGACGGTCTTCAGCACCTTGTGTCCCGACTCATCGTCTTCGCTGAGTCCACTAATATCGTTGCGTCGCAGAAAGATGTTGCCACGGGAAATGCGCCACAACATCCGCTCGAAGCTGAAGAATCGCTCCAGCTTGATGACTCCGGCCACAAAGGCCAGCTGGCCACGTTGGGCTCCAGCCTGGTTGGGATCATTGGGGTCGGTTATACGGTTAGAGTCAAAATTGATGGCCTCATGATCGGAGAAGAATCCCTCGGTGTTCTCCAGCACACTTTTCAACTCTTGCATGTGCCGGAAATTGGCATTCAAACTGGCTCCATTCACCGACATTTCACGCAGCTCGTTCTCCGTCTTCTCCAGCTGTGCCTCGAGGTCAATAATCTCTCGAGGATTCGGCGCCCCCGGCTCCTCTTCGGGACTCAGTTCCGGCATCTTGATGTCATCCTTGCGCAATTGATTCTCCACGTAGCGCAGACGACGCTCCATGTCGTCACATCGTCGCACTTCGTTCACATATTTGCGTTGGAAGGAGTTGACCTGATCGTTGAGATCCCGGAACTGGACACATCCGCTCTCGCCCAGCTCGGCAATGGAGGCGTAGGCGGCCTCGGGCTGTATATACAGCTGGCACAGGGCCATTTGCTCGCTGCGGAACATATCGCCCATCGTGAAGCCGTTGTTGTCGTTGTCGTTGTCGTCGCTGTTATCTTCTGGAAAGCAAAATGAGTTGCTGATTACTATCTGATTAGTCGCTGATTGCATGAAGTGTTATTTATTAGCAGTGCCACGGTTGACACTACTCAAAAGTGCGGGTATTAAATTTAAGCACATTAACTTAAGAACTCTCAATGCCATAAATTTGTATTTTCAAAACAATTGCCAAATAGCTTTATCGAAGCATTGCAAGTATTTTGTAAGCGACTTATAGCAATCTTATGAAAGTAATTTAAATTGTTTTAAATTCTAGTTAACAATTAATCATTCCGTTTAATACCATAAATGTATTTTATATTTACAATCCCAAAATACGAATCTCTCTTTCGCTGTTACTCTTATTTTCTACTTTTGTTCATTGCTTCGCTAAATTAAAATCATATTTCATTTAAATTTAATTTAAAAACTTGATGAATTTAATTTCAGTTTTCATATATTTGCCACCAATCTTTGCTCGATTCATCGGAATTGTGTTCAAATCAAACAATGGTTTTAATTGTAATATAAAACTGTTTAAATAGTGTTTAATTTGCCATAATATTGATAATCCAATCTATGACGTGCATTGTTTATAGCCGTAATTTTAATGTCATTTCCCCCTCCCAATCAGCCATGTACTCATATAAAGAGGGGACCTGAACTATTTGTGTACATATTCAGCCTATACACAGATTAGATACCGAGGTCGTTGCTGATATCGCCAGCGTTTCGCTTTTACCTGTTGGTCTGTTAACTTATCTGTTAATGCTGGGCACGTTTATTATTTTGAAATTATTAACAATTACTGAGCAATCAGTTGGTCTATATAGTACTCGTATATAAGCCAGAAGTTTTACGTTACATTATTGTCACGAATATTAAGGGAAAGGGGACATTTAATGACGACAGGAGGAGGCAGGATACAAGCAGTAGAAGTGTCTTGTGGCACATGAATAATGGCGCTGCTTGATAGCCATTTTGGTGTTTGAGATTATAGATATTTATGGCAGGGTAACTTCAGTCGTCTGCTGTGATTTTGTCTCGCTCGCATGTCTGGCAATAAACATGATTGATTCAACCAATTTAGCTCTGCGGCTGATAAGTAGCCCCTGTCTGTGCTCGATTTGATAATTGCCGTTGATAGCTATCAGTTTGTCCAAGCATTAAAGAGCCTTGCCAAGACTTAAAGCTTATAATTTAGCACAACAGGAAGCCGAACAATTTAAATGATAATAGAGCCCCAACTCAAGTGCTTTAATCTATTAATATATATTAGAAATTAATTTTTGATTGCCCTATAGAAATGCATTTATATGACATTAAAATTTAAAAGTAATGATATTTTAATTGAATAGATTTTAATAGAAATCCAAAAAATAAAAAAATAAAATAATATGTAATCCAAGTTAATTAATTTTAAACATCTTACTTATTTTTTTTTGATAAAATTAATAGTTTGACAAGACTAAAAGACAATAAGTAATTGCTTGAATGTTTCTTGTGTAATGTTTCTTCCTACAATCAAATGTGAATTAATTTCTATTCCCATCAGCTTAACCAGACTCTTTAATTTAGTTGATTGAATAAATGAAGAGTCTAATTTATTGCTTATGCCCCGAGACTAAATTGATAAATCATTGGTATTTACAAAGTTATCCGACATTTTGCAGTGCCCTAAATCGGATCCTTAAAGTTGGCCATAAATCGTTTACACAGGAGAAAATTACATCGAATACGACACGCAATAACCTCTTCTAATAACCCCTCTTCGAGTTGCCTTCTAGACTCACAATCCAGAAATTCGATATGTGTGTTGTATGCACTCGTAAATGTAAGCCATAATTATGGCCTGGCTTACAGTTGGCCTCAGATTGAGGTATACGTTTACTCGTACCAATTCTCGTCTCGGTGTTTAGGTCATTAAGAAATCCGTTCACTGGCCGTAAAAGTATTATCGGTAACGCAATAATTTGTATAACAATTTATGCCCTTGTGAGAGGGTGTGTGCTTATGGGGGTGTGTGTGTGTGCTCCACATGATCCATCACGTGCTCTGACGTCACAGACACATAAACCCATAAAAACAAGTTAATATATAGTTTAACATTTGGATGTATGGGTTGGAGGCAATTATCAAAAATCAATTAAGATACCTTATCACAAAACATGTCGCTATTAAGATTAGCGTAATTGTCTTGAATATCGTTTTAATGAGACAGATTACGAGTCCTTACTCTGGTTGGGACATCATCAGAATTAGTTGGTTGCCCAACAATTATTATTTGCATTACGTAGGATAATAATTTGCACAACTATTGATAGATACATGTATATAGAAGTAGTAATACACTTGAGTTACTTTGCACTTTGACCATTCGTAATTCCAGATTTAAAATCTGGAAGATTTCTTATGTGCTCTGGATAAATGGTAGCACAATCTTTAATTTGTGTCATGTTCATTGCTGATTCTGCCTATCTGGTAAATACGAGTAACCTTGATAACCTCGTCTACTCGATTTAACTCGCATCTTTGCTCTGATAAGTATGGCAATAATAAACTTAAAGAATAGATAACACTAGATTTTTGTGTTTAATTGTCTCTCAGTTTTCTGACTCATTGTTGGAAATTTTCAAGCACTTCGTTCACAATTCTTTAAACAATTTCAAGGACATTTTTAGTGTGTCGCGCGTGGAAAGCACTTACATCAATAAACCGTAATCGAAGTCGAATTTTTGATTATTTTTTAATTGCCTTTATTTTTCCGTTGCTCGATTCTTCGCGACTTGCCAACCCAACGGCGCTCTGTGCACTGTTCGATCACATTAGCGCCAATAGAACTGGTAGCTTTTGCCAATTAAACTACGGTTAATCTACACTTGGCTCTCACACACAACCACAGGTAAATAATCTGTGCGCCGCTTTTTATCTCGACATACAACAACGCAAACACTTTGCGATTTCTGTGTGTTGATTGCGTTGCCAAACAAGCGGACAACGCCTTTGATAGACGTGTTATCAAAAGTTCCATGCCACGGTCTGCTCTAGGACAGGTCTAAATGGGATACGGCAATCGGCAACAGCTGAAAGAAAAAAAAAAAAAAAAAAAGAGAACAACACTTCAGCATGCTAACAGTCATACTCGTATCAATTGGATCAATGATTGAGCATAAGCACGAGTTGCTCAATTGCAGTCCATATCGTTGTTGACAGCATTTTGTTCTTGAAGTACGAGTGTATAAAAATAAGTATATGTAGTGGGAAGCATGTGACGACCATGGAGAGAAACTGTGACATCTTTAAATTGCATTTGGCTGAAAGCAGATAATGCAAATTAAACCATCGATCAATTTAGAACATTATTGAAGTACTTAAGTGGTGCAATTCTTTGACTTTAACTTGAATAAACATAGTAACATGTAGCAAATAGACCTCATGACGTTTATATCTTGAATCTCACAATATTATTATTATTTTTGGAAATATAACATACATTATGAAGACACATTTAAGTTGTTATTGAGATATTTTTAAGGAATACTCATTATTTCAAGAGCTGCTTATGAATTTGTAAGAAACCCCATTAACAATGCCACAACCCTTTAAACATTTTATTATAACTTCTTTGTGAACTTTTGCAAACAATGTTATAAAGTTAATGATTCATTATATTCCAGTCTCTAACAAATTATGTAACCTCATTTACTTTAGGAATGTGTGTCAGATTATATAATAATTTTGTATTTCAACACATTTTGAAGAATCGAAATTCAAATGAATATACAAATTGTTGTATTTATTTCTGATATACGTCTGTAAAAGGTATATGTTAGGCTGGATATCTTCTAATCTAACTCTTTTATTAATCTTTATCAAACTACGATTAATATCCCTCACAAGTAATTTCCCATATGATTCATGTTTACCGAAACATTTATAAATAGTGTCGCTTTGATATCGAGGGATTACGACAGTATTACAATATTTCAGCACTTAGTCATGGGTATAAAGTCTATGATCAATTGTTCAATACATCACATGCTGATACCTATTAGTAGATTGTGTAATCGAGGATTACAATTAGAATTAACTTGTGTGCCTTCCATTTCTGCGATGGCATTATGTCTGATCAATTGTATTGTGGCTCAAGTCTCAAGTGGATTGTTTATCAGCGATTCTCGGGAGGCACTCTGGAGTGCGATGTGGCCTTATCAAGTGTCACGTGCACTTGTCACCACGCCTCCACTTATGTATAACACTATATACACATATATACATGTTTATATGTATTTTTATAATGCTCAGCTGATTCATTTGAAGCACTTTGCCAATATATTCGTATATTTGGTCATATCGTAAATTTAAAAGGCGGTGCAATTAAAAGACAAAGTACTTACCAATTGGCTCATAGTTTGTTGCCATCATATGATTGGTTTATTAAAAAATGCAAAATACCTGATTCTATTTATTTATTTATTTATAAACAGTTAACTTATAACATTAAATTACAACTATTAACATAATTATAGAGTGCTGGCTGCTGAGGCCTTCGACTCTTTTGTTATGTCTAGATTTTATTTATAATATTTGTTTGTTTAAGGAACTTTAGAATAATTTTTAACATTTTTTGGTGTGGGTTGGGATAACAATTGTATGGGGTCTTTATTTTTAAATATTTGGGCATACCTGATTCTAGTACATTATTTTAATACCCGTTACTTATAAAAATAAGTAAAAGAGGATATTGTATTCTTTGCAATGTATGTAACCCGGAGAAGGAAGCATCTCCGACCCTATAAAGTATATAAGTATGTATATTCTTGAGCAGCAGTCGATATAGCCATGTCCGTCTGTCCGTCTGTGTGAGCGCCTAGATCTCAGAGACTATAAGAGCTAGAGCAACCAAATTTGGCACACAGACTTCTACGAGTATAAACCCCACGTAGGTCAAGTTTGTTTAAAATTTTTGCCACGCCTTTTTCCGCCTCTGTTAATCGCAAAATAACTACCGCACGCACGGTTTTCAAGATATTAAAATTTTTTTTGACTTATTATTGTTAACTACTATTATTACCTATCATCCAACTAAATCGTAACAAGAGCGGTGGTAATGGCTAATTAAAATATTTACAAATTCATTAAAATAAGTAACAAGTATCCTATAGTCGGGAGGTCGACTATAGCCTTTCCCACTTGTTATTATTCCTACTTGATTATCGGGGCTCTCAAAGAATTTGTTCAGTGATAATTGTTGTTTTAGGCATTTTTGACGACTTGAAGGCTGTGGTTGACATTTTATCCGCATATTGTGTTATTTTAACAATAATATTCTGAATAGATACTAAATATGTACATGCAAAATGGTGAATTTTAAACTTTAAGAATGTTTTTTTTCCGGTGTACTTACTATGACCAAATCCTTTGACGTCAGCCATTTGAAGTCCGTTTGCGAACAAACTTTCCCATATGCATTTGTAGAAATTTATTAGAATTGCGATGCCATAATGTGCGTCTGCGTGTGCCTCACACTCATGTGGCACGGTTGTTGGCTATTAGAGTATTATCTGCTCTTAGCTGACGCACTTGTGCGGAGGAGCTTCAATTGCAGAGCACCATTTCAGCAGCAGCAGCCACTTGACTGATAAGGGAAAAGAGCTGATAATATTATGAGCTTTTCGCTTGGTTTTGCCATTAAAATTTTCCAGTTAATGTGCTTAAGCATCGTATATTATGCTAATTAAATGAGTTGAGTGGTATTTTTCACACGTGTGTAAGTTTCTCTGTGTCCATCCGTATCTGTGTGAGTGACCACATACAAATTGTATGCAACTTTTGGCACATAAAACTGCAACTGAGTTGCTTCTGCCTCACTGCTGCTAATGCCACATAATGAAGCTGATAATGGCCAACAAACTGGAGTGGAGTGGAACGTGGTGTATAAAATTGGCTGCAAGATGAACAAGGATCCAACTGGCCGGCCACGTTCAACATTATGTTGGTGCAACATTAAAAGCTGCGGCATCCGCGTTGGCAAAGAGACGGAAGGCCAGCTAATGTGCGTCACCATTCGTCGTCTGTTTTTGTCGTCACAACAACAATTGCAATAGCTACATTTACAGTTGCATGCCAGACACACGGACAGAGATAGACAGAGAGACAGACAGATGGACAGACAGACAGACAGGCAGCTTGCATTGCAATAGGAACGTGGCCAATAACTAAGTTGTTGCGTGGTTGTGTGTGGATTAGTCTAATGCCAATATGTAGCAACAAAATGGTCGGGAAGCGTAAGTGCTTTTTAGTGGTGTGCAGCCAATCGGATTTTGATGTGTTTAGCGTGGAAAAGTGCGGCATTTTCCGTGTGCGCCACTTTTCTTTGCCATTTGCACATACGACTATGTTGCCAACAATACCGCCTCGTTAGCCCGTTACTCGGGCAACAATCTGCAATCAGTTGGCGTATGGTGCAATTTATCTAGTCATAGAAAACCCACACATGTATCGTTAAAGCATTTGACCTGAGCTGATATTAAAAACTGATCTGGTTCTATGCACACTTTTGTTTTCTGACAATAAATTATTAAAAAACAGTTTAAGCTCTTTTGTTATAGACAGATGATTATATAACATAGTTGTCTTTATATAAAGAGCTTGTGCTCATATTCTATCTGACAAATAAGAAGAAACCATTTTTTTAATTTATTTTTTTTGGATTTATATATTTAATCCAAATTGTGAATCGAGTTTAGCTTTTCTAATCTCTAATATACTGCTCTAATAGTAAAAGTATAAAGTAAAAATCAACTTAATTTATTAAGATCAAATAAAATGTTTATTTGGCATTTAGTTGCCAATAAAGTCTAACTACTCCAGTTATAAAAGCTAAGTGGTGTTGTAAAAGCGTCTCTCTCTGACACGAACGGAAATAATATTATTTAATCCCCATCTGGTTTTTAACTTGCACACTTTCAACTTCAATAGTCAATGCACTTTATAGCTCATAAAATAAAAACGAATGTTTTATAAATAACAATGGGAAAATTAAATTAAAGAAATGTTGGCGTGTCCCAAGCAACAAACAACAAATGCCCAACTACAAAAAAAGTGAAGTAAAAAGTGGAAAAAGAAAACAAAAATTAATAATAGCTACAGTGTGATGTAGATTCAATACCCTTAAAGATTCTCTAAATTAACAAAAATTAAATGTTTTTACCGATGGGAAAAATATGATAGCTTGTGAGATTTGAAATACTTTTAGAGTGAAAGTTTTCCGAATATATCAAGAATATAAATCACCAAGTATGTATTAGTTGAAATACTTTCTGCAAGGGTATAAAAATAGGTCGTACGGGCTGCTCAAAAATTACAGCCCAAAAGTGTGCTACGTAAAATTTAACATTAACAGCGGCAACGCCACCTACAACAACAATAACAACAACAACAACAACAATGACGACGACGACGTCATTTCGTATTTATTGTATTACCTTTGTCAGCATATCTAACATTTTTGGTTATTGTAGTTGCTGTTTCTGCTACTGCTGCTCTTTTTGCTGTTGTTCTCTCCGCCGCTGTTGTTATTATTTTTCCTCTTTTTTGTTGTTGTTATGTTTAATGCTTACTTATTATTTTTTGTTGCCGGTTTTAGTGTTATTGCTGTGCTGCCGTGGTATGCGCTCATTGTTTTTCGTTACCATTCAAGATGAAAAATCCAATTTTCTGCTTAAAGCGTTCTTGTTGTAATCCGACCTCAACTCACAAAGATCGCAACCCTAACGTGTTCAACCCTCCAAAAGGGTTCGCAAAATGCATTAAATTTTTGTTATTTTTGTTCTCGTTGTGGTTGTTGTTGTTACGCTTTGCCACTTTTGTTTCGCACTATTTACATAATTTGTACGACGCGCTGGGAATGTGTTCAAAATGTTTGGAAAATCGCGTTAATATGCGGCGCCACATGGAAAATGAATTGTGGCATTTGCTTCTGGTACACTTTGTATTTTATTTTCATCTAAATTGGAAATAAAGTGTTCTTTTTTGTTGTTGTTTTATAGTTACTAATATTTTTAGAGACACAATAAAAGCCGTGTTTAAGTGTGTGAATAACTATTAATGAATAGTTTAATTTCACAATTAATTAAAAAGAACTGCACTTTCATCCCACATAATTAAAAAATTATCAGTTTATGTGTATTTTAAGAAATCATAATAAATTTCAGAAAATATTTTAATATTCGTAGTCTAGACGAGAAAAAATGCCTTCTCTGGTCGAAACTAATATTTGTGTGTTATTTGTGCCATTATTTAATCCAATTTATTTCAATGGATTATTAGCATTAACAATGATATTTATTCGGCAAACAAAATATATATTTGCAAATGACGACATAAATATTTTCATTTGCCGCTGAAAATTAATTGTATGACAAAAATATTGAACATAGGGAGAAACTAAAGCAACAACAGTTGGTAAATGTGGTTCATGTGTACATATAAAAGCTTGAACCCAATTATTAGCATAGCATAGCATTCAGGAATTACTCATTCGCCATGTTGTTCATCAGTCCAGCTGCAGCGCATACCAGTTTCCAACGAATATACGAACATAGCGCTGGGCGCTGCGTCATGTCAACCATAAACGTCAACTGTTGCGGTTTCCCCTCGTTCGGTTTGCGCTTCTTCTTCTAACCAACAAGGCCCAACTCCAACTTGTTTCGAGCCATTCGTGGTGCTGCAGCTTGCCTCAATTTGCTGCCACACTGCGTATGCGTAACTATATTATATGATTATTTTTTATATTCATTTTCATTTTTATTGTTATGACTCGAGTGTTATGGGCCAGCCTGTTGCGCGCTTTGCATGCGTTGCCTCTTCACTTAAATTGAATTGTAAACGAATATATTTTACAATTGGACCCCTTGGATTCGTTAACCGTACATGTGCTTCACCATTTTACACTTGATTGCATTGTTCTCTGTTGCTCTAAAATATTATAAAAATAAAAAATTAAAGTTGAAAGTATCGCTATTAAAATATATAAAAGGTATTTAGGAATAATGCTTCTGTTCTGACACAAAAAAAGTAGTCAGAGCTCAACATGGGAGCAGCTTATAATAATTACGAAATTAAATTGGAATAAAAATAGAGTCGAGGACCTAATAAAATGATAGTTTTGAAATGTATACTTATTGATTTATATTTTTCTCCAATTGGATCTTTGTAGGATATTTAACACTGGCTGAACATAATGCTGTTGAGAAACGTTATTTACAACATCTAGTTTTGTTCTGCTCTCATCATTCTTATTTAATTCTTATCGTATAGTGACACATGTGTCAAATGCTGTTATATTTTTGTTTTCCTGGTACTTCCAACGATTTATTTTGTAACATCTACGAGTATATGTACTCATTCTTAGATTGCAATTGCCATTTTTGAAAATCAAATTTCCCTAGCGAAAATCTTCAAAAGCAAGCGATACTGACTTTCGCCGCCCCCTGCAGCCAATTTCGCGCTATGCCACGCGTCAGGCAACTCTAGGCAACCAACGAGTCTATCCCTGTCCAATCTCCTTCCATCCCTCCCTCTCTGGTTGCCACCGTTTGCCGCACTCTCTGACAACTGCGACACGTTGGGAACGCGCACGCTGCGCATCCTTTGGACCCAACCAAGCAATAAGTGAGAGGGTGGAGGGAGAGAGGTAGGTTGTTCGGAGGGTTGAAAGGCGAAAACTTTGCCGCCCTGCGGAAAGTTTTGGCCGCAAGGTCGCTAAAAAACATAGCATAGTCAATAGGTTAGACGTGTGGCGGGGAAGTGCTTTAAATTGGTTTTATTTGAATTAAATTTTGTTTTATTTCATTTTGTGATGGTGGCGCCGTTGCGTTTGGCTTTTTTGCTTCAATTGAATTTGACTGCTGTCAATCACGCGCTGCATACGCTTCACTTGCCTCTAAAATTCAAATTTTATGCTAATTTTACGCAGAACGATCAACGTGACAGAGCCTAGAAGGATGAGAGACGGCGTCAAAGCCTGACTGGCTTCAGCTGCAAAAAAGGGTTAAATGTGTTAAATATTGATTGGTTTAGCTTTAGCCTGCCTCAGATATGCTGCCAGGAAAACAAGCAAAAAGCTGGGACAAAAAGCGACGCTCAAATGACGTTTTAAGCGCGCTCTTAAAAACAGATTTGTCAACAGTTGCAATGCGGCATAAGAGGATAAAGAGGAGAGAAAACCTGCGGGCGCGACTTTGTCGCGCGGAGAAAAACTAAACCATGTCAGGCGAGGCGGCGTTAATTTGCTTTTGATTATGGCCTGACAATGGAAATGGGCGACAAAACGCCAAACAACTCGTGCCTTTAAATCAACAACAGCGGCCCCGCCCATTAATAACAAAGAATCCTTTTTTAACAGCGACAATTGGATGGTTAGAGATTTGCTCGGGCATTTTCAGAGAAAAGTTCTCAACTACTGAAGCATTTGTTTAGCTAATTTAAATTATACACTATTGGTTAACCAATTTTAAAATGTGGCATTCTGAAGAGTACATGTTTTAAAAGAATTACGATCTATTTATATTTAGCTCATTTTAAATGAACTTTTGAAAATTCTAACTTTTATTTCTTGGATATTAATTTTTCTGGCTCATGTTTGCTCTGCTTTCGTAGAAGTTTTTAGTCTCAGCTGCTATTGTTATTTGAAGTAAGTTGTTCTATTTTTAAAAATTCACACCATGCGGGCTTGCAACTTCATGAAGGTTTTTATCTTTCACCTGTTTTTTTATTATTGTGGTTTAGGTAATTTATAGTGCCGCTTGAGCTGATGTTGATAAATTGTTGACTGCCAGGGGTTAATCCGGCAACCGAAGGAAGTTTTCTTTTTATTTTTATTCTTCTATTTTTTTTTTTTGGCTTTTGCTTTTGTCAAGGTGTGCCACCGTCGACTTTTGAAGGTGTAGCGTGTGCAGATTATCTACAATAATAAATTTATTGGCCAGAATTTTGATTTATTATGCATATCAATAATAAAATAATGTATACGTATTATATATATATATAAATAGGTCTTTCACATGACACTAATGATGCGGCTCGGATGTTGATGTTTACCTTTTTATGGCCTGCGCACAGAAAGTTGATAAAAAGTGTATATTGAAGCTGACTAAAATTTGTGAAATAAAAAGAGTAGTTGGTTTTTTTTATAACACATGACCGTTTCTACAGGGCATCTTCTAGTCGAGTTCTCAACAGAGCTGTCCAAGTTTTGTTGTGTTCTCTTTTTTTTGAGGCAGCGCGTGTCGGACCACACACACCTGCCAAAATGTGGACCCCGAACATAATGCTAAATTTTACAGTGAAAGGATGGAGGAGAGAAGATATCCTTCAGGCTTGCAGCCTTGAGATTCAGATAGGACTTTGACGTGCCTCGAGTCACTAGTTACCCTTTTCCGGTATTTCCACGCCACATTCCACTGCACGCCCCTTATTGTTAATATTATTAACATGGATTTTTACAAGCCATAAACCCATATTTGGCCAGGCCAAGCCTTTTGTGTTGCCACATAAAATGCCAAGACGCCCAGCTGTGTTCAGCTGCCCCTTTCCCCCTAGTCGCCCCTCCGTAGGAGGATTCTCCTACTCTGAGAGGTCTCAGTCTCCATTTCGTGCTGCCATTTTATTAGCGTGTAAAGTTTGCCTTTCATTTCATGCCGTCACCGGGTCGCCTTAAGTGGCCCGGGTCGCAATGCACGTTTTCAATATATATCTCATATTGTTTGACCGTGCGCTGAGCGTGTTTATTTGCTCAGTGGTATTTATACACGAGTCGAGTCCTCGAGTCCTGAAAATGAAAATGAAACTGGAACTGGAAGTGAGCTGAACTGAGCTGAACTGAAACTGCCCCTGGTCATGAAAGTCTGCTCTAGTCCAACGGCTTATGCATAAGATATTGAAATGGCACACTACTTAACGACACCCACCGAGTGTTATTAATAACGTGGCCCATTTTTATTACAGATAGTATTCGTTCGGCATGTATTAAGGTGCAGCTTTTCTTATCCTCACGCAAACAACATTTTCCGAGAACTTTTGCCACAGTTTCAGCACTATAAATCTTTATTGTTCACTCCTTCGACATGAGAATGCTGACAGTGGCACGACTAGTCGTAAAAGGTGACGAGGTGTGTCTTCCTTTGAGTTGATTAAAAATACATAACTAATTTAATTTGCTTATGCATATTTTGACATGATTTGACTTAAGGAAACTATAATAGTTTCGGTGTTACATAATTGATGGATGATAAACTATTTCGATATGTTAGGATTAATAGAACAAATTCCTATCCTTCAAATATTTCAAACTACTAATAAATGAATGTCATTTACTTAGAGTGAAATATCTAGCTGCACTTTATTCCCTCTCTATGCTATAAAGTTCATGTTATTTTTCCTTGTTGCTATATATTTTTGTCATATTAAAAAATTATATATTTGTTGTTAACAATTTACATGACTAACTATGTTTTATCCAAGTCAGGAAGTTAATATACATATTTTTAAAGCATTTTGTCCAGTTTCTATTAGAGATATCAATTGTTACCACTATTAATATTTTGCATTGCTGGAACGTATTTTAATCCACATTGCACAACTAACTAATCAAAATCACGTTTCGTATTATGCCCGCAGCTTATTTCACGGGAACTGCAATACCATCAACTTGTGACGGAAAAACTGAAATCAAGAAACATTGCTCATCGGTCTCTGACTGAGTTACCAAAGCAACAACAACAACAAAGATAACAACAACATGAAGAAGCACAACACACAGACTTACAGAAAAAAAAAAGAAAAGACACATAAATTTTCTATCGCTGACCGCAAACGTGCGACAACTTCGAGTGCATTAGGCTGTGTGTATGTGTGTGTGTGAGAGTGTGTGTGTGACCGAGTGTGTGTGTGTGTGAAGATCTCTAATAAAATGAGTTGTCGAAAGCGGGGCACAACAAGCAAACTGCAAATATATTGACTGACAGGCTCTGGGGCCGTCAGGGCCAGCAGCCAACAGGCAACAGAAAATAGCCAACAGAAAACAGGGAATGGACGACGACTTTTGAACGTTGACTTGGATGTTGAGTGAGTGGCGGGCGTGTGTGTGTGTGTGTGTGTATGTGTGTGGGTTTGGAGAGTGGGTAAATGACTTTGCAAATGGACATGCCAAAAAAATGTAAAGCAGTCACATGTGGCCTTTTGCATGGAAACTCGTTGCACTGCAAGTCCAATCATAGCCATTTCTCGAACTGAGACTGGGAACTGGGCTTTCACAGTTTTCTCTTATTTTTTTTTGTTTTTTTTTTTTTGGTTAACAAATGTGCCGGCAACAGTTACACGCTGCGCCTGGAGCTCTGTTAGAGCTCTGTCTATGTGTCTATGTGTGTGTGTGTGTGACTAGCTGTCTATGTGTTTGTGTGTGGATGTGCGTTACATTTTCAAACCCACAACAAAGCGGAAACGTATTGACAACGAAGGAAATGGACTTAAGCCATGATTTATAGTTTACGGATTTTCCATTTAAGTTTATTGGTTTTCTGTAAATGCAACTGGCAAAAAAGGCATGTGCATAGCAAGTGGCCTGCAACATAAGCTCATTCAACCATCTCCCCTTGCTCCTTTCCCCTTACCCCTTACCCCAAGCACCACCCCAAGCATCTCCCCAACCATCTTCCCGATGGCAAGAGTCTTACATTTGTATGTGTTTTAACAAAGTTGTGTCTGCCATTTCAAGTTTATTTCGGTTCTCGTATTTTTGGGGGACGATAAGAGGGGACGATGGTTGTTAGCCTTGGTTAGATTGTTAGCTGGTTAACTGCATGGTTGGTCTGGTTGGCAGTCGTTAAATTTATGCTACTTTGGGATACTCGTTATACTACACGAAATGCCACATTCTCATTTTAACCTTAAAACCAGAATGTGTTTGCATATGCGTATAAACAATTATAAATATGACCTTTCAAACTTTAACTCCATATTCCGTTTCCGCTTACTCACCCACTGAGAATAAAATAATCAGGGGTGCCACAGAAATCGCAGCGTTTTAGCGTTTAGTGTTTTGAATAACCTCTTCGAACTAGGCTAAGGGTTGACACCTTCTCAGATTAAATTATCCAGGACTTTGTTTAGCCACTTTTTTTTAGGTTTCTTATTCAAGAACAAATAGATTTTTATTTTTTGTTCCGTTTTAATTTATATAATTTAATTTATTTAGCTGGCGTCGCGACGCTGCCACTTACTCCGATTCATATTTTCGAGGAAACTGTCAGCGACGCCACATTTTTTAGACAGAATTCGAAGTAAGATATTTAAAAAAATATATAGAGCCACTTCAGTTGTCTTTAAATTAAGCATTAAAAAAATATTTCTTTTGAGGTAAATCAAGTTTTACCGAAGCTTTCATAAATAAATGCCCAAGTTTTAATTTGCGCATCAAAGTGACCGCAAATTACAATTAAAATGTGATTGAATCCTGTCAAAAGAGCAGCTCCGCATAATAGATTGAGTTGGCTCAGACAGAACCCCAAAGGCTACTTGGCCAGATAGAGACAAAGGTACATGAAAAGAAAGAGACGGCGAGTGGTAGAAACCTACAAGAACTAACCACAGTGATATGTGTGTGTGTGTGTGTGAGGTGGCAAAGGTGCAAATTCAAAATCAGCAACTTCAAATGCAGCCCGACTTCTTCTTGCCCTTGCCACATAGTATAATGTTCTGTGGCTAAGCAAAGATGCAGCAAATCAGCTAAGAAAAAAGCAGACGGAAGAAGCAAGATGGCAGAAGGAAAGCTCTGCACTTAGCAAGTGCCAAGGCGCTGTCAGCATAAAGTTAAGCCCAGGCTAAGTAGCTGGACTGGAAAAAGGGGTGAGCCACAGACAGAGGATCTACCAAAAGCTGGAGCACCTCTAGTAGCTCTGGCTCTGACTGCAGCTCCAACTGTGGCTACACATCATCAATCTTCTTAGACAGCTGCACTCGTTGGGTACTGCATCAGTTCAGTTCTGTGTACCGAACGTGCTGCCATTTCCTGGAGCTGCTCCACTCTTCCATTTCCATTCCCGTTGCCATTCTCATTCCCGCTCGCAATTTTGTTGCTGCCAACGTTTTTTGAGTTATGCAGCCCCTTGCCAAGTTACCAGTTGCCAGTTGACTGTTGCCAGTTGTCTGTTGCCAGTTGTCTGTTGCCCGTTTTCTGTTGCCCGTTGCCCGTTGTCGTGTTGTGGTCGTCGACAGTCGTTGACTTCTTGTGCTGCATCTGCTTAGCCGAAGTGTGAGTGCTGTCGTCTCTATAAACCCGGGGCTGTTCCCCTGCTGCTGCTGCACTTTATTAATAATGCGCATTTAAGTTTTTGGTTTTTTTCTACACTCGCGGCAGGTATTTTAATTTTGTCAAGAATTGAGTAACAACGTGGCAGACCCAATAAAGCAATGATAAGGAAGTCTAGCTAGTCTCTTAGTTTTTGATCAATTATAAAAATTTTTGTACAGGTCTCTCTGATCAGTCCAGCAGTCAGTTTATAGTATAGTCAGTCGGATCAGATAATTAAATTACTTAGCTGTCATAGGAACGATCGGTCACCATATCATAGAACTATCAAAGGAACGATCGATCGGAAAACAACTATTTTTTCGAAGAAACTTGTTGGTAGGTTTGATATCTCAACCTTATTGAAAAATTGCGCAAGTGGAATAATTCTGACCATCGATAAGTAAGAATGATTACAGAGCACAAAGACTTCGGCTTACCAAGAATAACCTTTCTCCGCTTTTTTGTAAATGCTTTTTATTGTCTTTGTAGAGACGGCACGACTTCACCTTTTTGGCTTCTGCTTTTGTGTGCCTTCTAATTGAGGAAACATTAAAAGTCAAGTTCTGGTTGTGCCGCATTGTTATAACCCAGAAAAACACGAGTGCAATGCAGTAGTCAATGGCTTCAGAATGCTGCAAAATTACACCAAAACTTCCCTTCCTCTTTATCTCTCTCTCACTCTATGGCTGTCCTCCTTTACTCTCTGTGCGCTTGAAATGAAATCTGCAATAAAGTTTAAGTCTGACATTAGCTTGGCTTGGTTTGACTTTTTTGACTTGCTGCTTGTTCTTTTGAGCTCATGGTGCACAATTGAAAGCCATTGAAAAGGCGTTGTCACAAGGAATGTCACAAGGAATGCTGAAGGCACATTGAGCGCTCAATTAACTGGTTCTGCGTACCTCTTCAAGAAGTAGAGTCTAAGGAGAGGAGTCCAAGACTGTATGACAGTGGCACATTAATCATTTTAGCATACAATAAAAGCTGTTGCCAGGCAACAACTAAACACACTAACGAGCCAACAACGAGAATCAACTACTGACAACTTCAAGTCGTAGTCCCACATCCAAATGGCCCTGCGATTATGCGAGTTTATAATAAAGCCAAGACGCTTTGAGAAATTATAAAGAGAACAAAATAGAAATAAAAGAAATTCCACGGCTGCATTGTCTGGGAGCTCTCTAGTCGAGGTCTAGGAGGTCTAGGAGAGGTGGCCAGCCATTTGTCAAAAGTAGTTTGCTCTGTCGGGTCGGCAGTTGCTTTATCACTATCTCTCATTCGGGCACACAAGTCATTTATCATTTATGCATTGCATCCTACTCGTCCGTACATAGTCTTTGTTCTACGTAGTGGCATGACGGTGTATGACGAATATCGAGGTCGCCAACAGCAGACACAATCATGGCCCAAGGATGCGGATGCGTGCCGAACGATAGTGACACTCCTTTGAGCAGCGAACTGTGTCGAGCCTTCCACTAAGCCCGAGTTGATTTGCAAAGCCAGTGAGGGGGAGATGGATAAGGGAGCATAGGGAGAAAGAGAGATGAGGAACCACTAACACACAAACCTAAGTATGTATGACATTTCTGATTTCGAAGGACATCCGACGGTGCATGGCTTAAGATTTGACAGGCATCTTCTTCTCCTTGCCTCCCACAAACACATACCAAATTTATCAATACGAATATGTGAGCGTGATGGTCCTCTCACTAAATTATGTATGCTATCAAATAAGTTTTGTGTGACCGAAAATGAAATATGGTTGGCAGTTAATAAGGACACTCACAGCTAAGCTTTACATGTCCTATTAAAGGCCACAAAAAAAAAAGAAAGCAAAAATAAACTACCCTCGGTTTTGACCTTGTGGGCACTCGCCACTTGATTGATAGACAAGAAAATGAATTTTTCATATTACCTCCCACATATTAGCCTCCTCTTTCGCTTTCCCCACTCATCGATTGATGTTTATTTTTGCTCAGGCATTAGCACGTGTATTGAATGAAACACAATTATGCTCTGCTGCTTGTTTAGGTCTCAGTCATGACTGCTGTGAAACAAAGACGTTTGCCAAATTAATTTTCATTATATTTTACAGTCAGGGTCAGTAGAAATTTGGACAGCAATCAATATTATATGAAGAAACCATAAACACAATCGATAAATACCATCAAATTTCACTTGTGAACAACAATTTCGTTGTGAACTTGTAGTAAATTGGCAACTGGGCTCTAAGTTTTCTCCACGTTGTGTGCACGAGTTTATGGTCCGGAAGTCAGTTTATGGTATTTGTATATGGCATCTGTACCTTACAAGGCAGCTAGTTGTTGTTATTATGCCATTTAGTGTTTGCTTGTAAAATGTGTTAATAGATTTTCACATATGTAATGGCTAATGCAACAGTTTCCCAAAACTCTGTCAGAAGCAGTCACCGTGTGTGGGTGTGTGTCGAACATTAAAATGCCCTTAACAAATTATAACGCATTATTTGTGTTGTTGGATATTAGTATACATATAATTATCAACATATTGTTGGTCTTTGCACAAGTATGCCGTATTTTATTACAAAGTGCAATAGCATTTCCTTTGAACTAGTTTATACTCACCATATGGCAACTCATTATGATTGGAATCCTCAAGGTTGCAATTGTCAAATATGTGTATATTAATACTTGCAAGTCGACTAAGCATTTAGACATTTTGATCAAAGTGAAATGCATTAAAAATTCCCATTCTTATGTAATACTTTACCTACAATTTGTCTGGATTATAATTTGTCAAAGTTGATTGAAACATTTTAATACTATATTTTAAGTGGTTTTAATTAAACTTAAATTTAAAAATTTTCAATTTCATTCAACTCTTTCTCCGTTTATAAGCGATATCGATATTGACTTTTACTCAATTTAATCTCTCTGAGTTGGATTTTTATTTGGCATTGGGAAAGTGGAAAATGAATTCGAAAGAACCCTGCCAACGGCTTAAATAAATTCAATTAAAATTGTCAGCAGGGGCAAACAATTGACATTTGCGCGGTTAATTCAATCATCAATTTCACTGTAGCATACTTTTGTTCGTTTGGCTTGAGCAATTACACAAATGCGTTGCAGACTCCTAAGTACACACACAAAAAGACAGGAAAATCAATACTTTAAACTAAGGTCTGCCTTTGCAACTGTCCAACTGTCACCTGAAATCGCTGAAAAACTACCTTTGAATTTAGTCAAAAAAGAAGATAAAGAAAGAAAAGAATGGATTTTATTTGCATTGTCGTGCTCGTGCCCAATGCTATTTGGGGGAAGTCTCCTCTTTTTTAGTCATATTGTGCATAAAATGATATTGAAAGCCAGGCCAGACGTTGGCGAGGAGGACCCAATTCCAATGCCAATTTTGGCTGGTTAGCAGAGCCGCAGCCAGCGCATTATTTATGCATGCAATGCTCTTTGAGTCTACCGCAGTTATTGCCGTACGTCCGATAGGATTTCTACGGGTTTTCGTGTCGCAGACTGTTTCTGGTGCACCTTCATTTTATTGAACTTCAATGGAGTCATTGATCTTTTATGCCAGACTTTGTTTATTGCAAATGCTGGTTGCCACCTCTCAGTCTTCCTGTTCAGTTGGCCAGTTCGCTCGTTTTCGCTTTAAACGCATTAAATTTAAAGGCTAAATTTATAAACGAGTTTTTGGGTTTGACTTTCTGGTTCATCGTACTCATAAGTCTTGCTGATTGTTTAATGTTGTCAACAGCTGCCCGCACACAACAACTGAGGTCTTCCATGGCCCAGCCACGCCCCCAAATGAAACCGCCAACAATAACAATAATTTATAAGAATTGATTATGCTGAGTCTACAATCATAAATCGTGGTCTGCTTACACAGATAAGGCGACAACAACAAAATTCTTTGCCCTTTGCTCTGCTCCCATCGTCCTTAATACACACTTACATATATGTACCAAATTTGAAGCCATTTTGTGGTTTTGACCAAGTTGAAATAAATGTTGTTACACACTTTTCGCCTTTCATTCTTCCTTCTTCACTCTTCATTTAATTTCGGTTTGTTGTCCACAGTTTCAGTCTAGAAATTTCACTTTTATAGCTTTCAATAAAAGTTTTAATGCTGCTGCAGAAATAATTAGAGCCATCAATCAGTTTCCAACAGTCGTCAGCAAATAATTTTTATAGCTTCTGCATCATTAGTATATTTTCTTCCAATTTATTGCTGAATTTTTAATATTGTTCAAAGTGAAAGTGCGTGTTTAAACGTGCTTGATTGAGCTGAGAGAAAATCTTATGAAATATGATTTTAAGTGAATTAAGACATCAGGAAATCCAACTCTAAAGTAAGCCACAACGATAACACTTTTCTAGGAGTTGAGGAAAAATATATTTAAATTTAATAATGCAATTTTTGACATTCGTTGAAAAACGAAATAAAAATGTGAGTAATTATGAAAGAGGGGTAATAACTTGAATCATAGCTTAAAACCAAATTTATTGTTGGTATTTAATGAAACTAAACTAATTACGATTCGATTTCTGAAATTGCTTAGCTAACAATCACTAATCAGAAAGTACGACTGATCTATTAAAGTGCTTACATATATTATACACATATATTATATATGTACTTGTGTATGTACAGAATGAAACACATGCAAAAAAAGGTTTTGATTCACATTTCCAATTGTAAACAAAGATTTTAAGACAAATCTACAAATCGTATGATTTCCCTGAAAACATTACTTGTTAAACATTTCTTGAGAGCATTTTCACTCAACTTATTTCTCCTTGTGAATAAACACATAAATAAGTCCGCATATAAAAGGCACTCCACCAGATAACGAGATAATAATATAGTCAAGTGCCTGATATAAATGAAATACATGAGAGTCCTCCTGTCCCCACCTCCATTTATAAGCGGGTCGGACTCCGCCTTCCACATAATAGATCAAATGCTTTGCCCACTATTCGCCTTTGCCTCTTGGCAACTCCCCTAAAAAACAACCCCTAAATTGAGCCTGTAAAATATGCTCACGTTTCTACGGCGCTGGTCCAAAATCATAGTCGTAAAAGCGGCAAATCATGTCCTGGGTCTAAAGGGGGCTGGGATGGTTTTGTTTTAGTAAAAGTCAAGTCATTTTATTGATGTGCAAAATGCATGAAATTAGAATTTAAAGCGTGCCGAAAAGTTGACAGTCAACAAATTTCAACAGATCTTTTAAACATATCTGTCACAGTCGATGCAGGATGAGTTTCAATGCACCGAAATGAAATGTGAAAGGCAAACAAATTGTTGAAATTAACTTAATTACTGGCTAAAACTGCATATGCTGTTGGGCCATAAAGAAATGTTAATTGAATGGCAGTACAGTCGCTTCTAACTCAATAAAAAAGTAATTTGCGAGTGTGTGTGTGTGTGTGTGTGTGTGCGATGCGTATTCCATTTAGCATTTTCATATGCACAAATCATTTTAAAATAATTAAATTAAAATATAAAAAAGGATGCTATAGAACAAAAAACTGCCGCATAAAGGATCATATGTAATGTATAGGGAAAGCGCCAAATAAAAACCATAATTCGTCTATAAAAATATCGTAAAAAAGTCGACACACATTCAACTGCAGTGTTTTTCTGCCGAGATCCGGAGTTGGGGTTGGGATTGGGTTTGGGAAGGAGTCGGGATCTGTGTTCAGGTCCTGATGCTGGTACGGCCCCGGGGCGGGCACTTCTGTTTTTCATGTTGCGGCTGCTGTAAACCGAGCCACTTAATGACTTCCGCCATAAACTATTTTCGGTTCAGCTAAATTCCAACAACTTTATTGCGAGCGCACAAAAAGGCAAAGGCAAGGCACACAGGCCACAGAGAAACGACAAAAATTGGCAATGTTCGCTTTGTGTATGTGCACAAACAAACATTCTTATATAAGTATAAAAATATATACACATATACATATATTGTAAATAAGTATGTAGTGTGGCAACCAGCCATGGAGCATACATTTTCTTATGTATAAAGGGGAGAAGTAAGAAAAATTTTATGTTTGCACAACATAAACAACATTATTTCTCATGGTCGAAACGAGCAGCGAGCGAAGAGGAGAACTCTCCTCTTTCTCTTTCTCTTTTCATACTTCTTCCTGCCCATCATCTAGCGAACTTCCCATCTTCCTGGCACCTACACAAGCGTAAACGGCAACGAAAAATTAATGACGCATAAGCATACGAGAAATATATAAATCGCACTTGCTTTCGAAATTATTTTTTTGGCAAATTCGATAAGAATAAAAGTTATTCTAATTGTACAAATAACGACAATTATTAAGTCTTTCGCAATTGAGCTTCTTGGAATTAGGTTATTAAAAAAGCACACTTTTAAGCAGACATCATAATCAAACGTGCCAAAGAAAGTAAGCTAGACTTTTTCAAAAAGAAAGCTTTGAGTTTCTGATAAATTCACACTCAGTAGAAGAAGTCAAAGTTGGAAACAGTCTCCGATATACAGCTGAACTTAAAGAAACAGAAGAAGTTCAGTCACTTGGATTCACTTAATCAAGTAGAACTGAAGCGACAAAAGAGACAGCATATTCCTTCCGACATACAAACACCGCACTCACGCACATACACACACGTGCTACTACAAGGACATTCTTTTCAGTTCCTTTAATTCGTGATTAAAAATTTAATTTGTAATTTCAGAAGCACATAAACAACGTTACAGGTAAATAAATGAAATTAAGCTGGCAACGCACAACCCAAACATCCACCCTCCTCCTCCCCCCCCACGCACATGTCCCTGGCCAGGACATGAGATTTCGAGAACAGTGCGTAAGGTTCTACTTGTGCTTGTGTCACATCCTTGATACTGCTGTTCTTGCTGCCTTAGACACTGGCGCTTCTGTTGTTGTTATTTAGCCATGCTTCGGCAACCGGAAGTTCCTCCTTAACTGTGTCGCTATGCTGTGTTTGCTTTTCCGGTTTATTTAAGTTGCACGCGCTCTTTTTCTCTCTCTCTCTCTCTCTCTCTTCAATGCAAGCCTTTTAAGTTTAAATTGCTTGGATTTTGTGCTTGCAGAAAAGTGACAGTGGAGAATAAACGCAAGCCAGAGCTCAACTGCTGAGCGGCATCCTGTCGAGTTCAACTGGCCCGGACTATTTTCAGCTATGCTTTTTTTTCAACATTTTTTTGTCGCTTTTGCGCTGATTGAATTATTCCGCTACACGCCATAAAGCGCGCTCTGCAAAAAATAAGCAAGCACGAACGAGTTTTTGTTACTACTCCTGCTACTTTGGCATGAAGTATTCCTTCTTTTTTTCTATTTATTTTATTTATTTATATTATTACGACGTCAATTTTGTGCATTTTTCGTCGTGTGAGTATTTTATTTCATTTTTGACAGCATTTCGACCAGCCACCTCATTCTTCAGATTGCAGCTCTCTGTTTGTCTTTAAGAACTACAAATTTGCAGTATATGTGTTTTGTTAGTCTTGTTATTGCTCAAGCTGCTGTTGTTGTTTGCCATCACAGGACAGTTACAGAAACTACAGGTTGTTTTTTTGTTATTGCGTTTAAATCAAAATTTGTGTACTTCAACTATTTCTTGTGATTGAGTTATAAAATAAAATGTGGAGTTGCGTATTTTTTTACTCTAAATTTTTATAGGTAATATTTGGAAAGCATATAAAAATAAAATAAAATTTCTCACGAAGCATTCTTTATAAAATACAAAACAACTTAAAAGGTAAAACTGTTAATATTTATGAACTGTTAAGCTTTAGCTTTAAAAATATTTAATAAGTGAAATAACATTTTTCTCCAAGCTGAAAATAAACAGTGAAATGAAAGTGAAATTTCTTAGCTGCCCTTTGTTAAAACCAGTAACAACCACACTAGGAATTAAATTTATGTGTGTGCACTTTTTAAGATAAAAATTCGTATTAAAGCCAAGCCACAGCAATAGTTGAAGTTCAAATCGTTGGTTGACTTTTCAATGGAAACTCGATCTCAGTTTCTTATTTGTGAACATAGTGGGAGTAGATTGTTAACTGTTCCAAAAAGTAGCAGATGTCAGTTTTGTGTGCTGTTAGTAAAACAAAAGCCCTACTCAGGTTATAGAAGAAAATGTATATGCATGAATTTCATTTATTAAATAAACAATGGCCGGCTCGGTTATCAATCAAAAACATTTTTCATGTCAACTTCGAATTTCTGCCAGACATTGCATTCAGTCAACCAAATTCGAGTATGAACATGTGTGTATGCATATGTGTATTGTAAATGATATGCCTGGCAAGTTTTCGAAGAAAAAAACTATGCCTGGGATATAAAGCAGCTGTTTGTTCAACATTGCCTTAAGTGCTGGCAACACAAACCAACCAAGGAAAATCAAATAAAAGTGAGAGAGAAACCGTCTGCATTTTTATACACATTTTATTTTGTTTGGGTTGAGTTGGATGCGAAGTCTCTGTCAGAAGTCAATTTGGCATAACTCAATTTGCGCCAAAAGGCACACAACACGCGCTTTTGTAATGTTAATAAGTAAAAGCTAGCATATAACCAACGACAAGAACATCAACAACAACAATAACAACTGTACCCACAACATGCTTAAAGACAATTTTCCTTTAATTTTCAAAGACGATTTGTAACTTTTCCTACCAGCAAACACACACTCTCTATCTCTTTCTCCCCTTAGGTTACCACACCCAACACATTGGCACAGCAAAAGTATCGCCAACTTTGATAAGATAACATAATTTCTGTCGTTTGTCACTTGCTGAAACTGACAATTAGAAAAGTTTATCATACTCGAATAACTGGGGGAATGTCGTTCGCAGTGGGTTGATACTTTGAGGGCGTGAGTTTTACAACAAAAGGCGTTCCAAACAGTCGACAGTATTATCATCGTCTGCATATAATGCGGCAGACATTTGCTTGGAGGCTCAGGCCCAACTGTTTGCGCCTAAATAAGTTTCGAACCAGAGGGAAGTTTATCTCGAAACGACAAGTGGCAAGCGTCAATCAAAGTTCTTGTTCGTGTGCTTTTGAAAAATTGGCCCCAGGCCTTAAATCGCCCCCTTGGCTTTAATGATCCAACATTGCTTTAGCTTGTCAGCCAGTGTTTTTGTTTTCTCCCCCATTCTATTTACACCCGTATCTCTAATGCTCAAGTGTCTACCAAGTGTGTCCGTGCTAGTTGGCATGCCAAATGATTTGTTTCAAATAAATGACTTTAACCATTTGCGCATGCAAAAAGCCGCAACGGCAACCGCAGTACTTCAGCTAAAAAGTAGGCAATACTTTTTTCCCTTCCTCTCTTTCTCTCTCTCTGTCTCCCTTTGACTGACTGGCAGTTGCATTTCCACTGCAGTCATTCACTCAAATTTGACGATGGCGCCTTTTTTTTGGCTGGCCAAAACAAATTACGCGTTCTGCCAAGCGTAAAACTATGTAGTGTATGTGTGCAAGTTATATGAATATAAGTATGTATATACAAATGAAAAGGTATACGAAAATATACCACAAAAATTAAGCAAAAAAGTGAGGTACATACGAGCTTAGATCTGTACTCATAGAATATAAGATACTCTTGCAAATATGGTACATATGACTGGAGAAGAATAAAAAAGTAAGTGCTTGATAATAAATACAGACTATGTGGGGTCAAAAAATAATATTAAAAATTATTAAAAAAAAAAAATTTTAATTCGATTTTCGCAGCGTAAATTTGAAAAAGGAAAAGGGTTAAAAAGTTTTTTAGTAAAAATTATGAAAAGTATTTTTTTCGCCGTAATTTTAAAAATACAAAAAAATAAATTTCTTGTCCATTATTTCACCCATTACATTTAATTTATATTTATATTTATTTAATTTTTACATTATATTTAATTTTTTCAGATAGTTTTTGAGAATCATTGTTTAGTTTTGGAAAATGCAATCAAGCTTAACATAATATTTTAAATGCCTTCAATACCCTTTAGCCACGGCAAATGGAAAGAGAGCTAAATAACGCGTTTTGTGCGGTTAGAAATATAAAAAATTTGTGAAAATATGGTCAAATGGCTGACGGTTTGGAGTGCTTGCTGGCAGGGCGTCCTTTCAGCGGCGGTCCAGATTCGAGTATTCTGTTTGTTTTATTAGACCTCGCCATGGACTGAGGGTAAACCTGGCGCACAAAAGTCGTGTGGTAACAACAATTATATTAATTAATTTTCACAGCGCAAAAAATACATAAAAAGTGGAAGGGAGCAGAGAAGAGATATATTAAAATGACGTCAGATTAATATGTGCTGTCAACGGTGTTTGGAGAAGAAACGGGTTTAATTGAATATTTTATTTTTATTTTCTGGCAAAGCTTGTCTCCTCATCTCGTCGCATGCCTGTAATTTTACATTCAAGTGCTTATCCCACCGGAATATAAATGACGTCATTTAAATGTTGTACAGCAAGCACAAAATCCTCCTCATTCACTTGAAACATTTACAAACACACACACATACACCCAGAAAACAACTGTTAAATTGGGTGAAATAATTGCGAACAATTATTTAAAAACTACAGCAAAAGCAAAGGCAAACCAAAGGCAGCAAAAGCAGCGGCGACAGCAAATAAAATTAAATTAAGTAGCAAGCAAGCGGATTGCATTGCATTAATGAAACAATTAAGATGCTTCAACTGTCGGCCAACTAATGAAGCCTTAGAGAATGAAGTTATTTAACAAATATTCAGCACAGGACAGTTCAGGACTGTAAACTCATCAATTGCCTGAAAAATAAATGCAATTAATATTATTTATGTTTTTTGCGGCATGTTAAGTTAATTAATTTGCCGATTTACCGAACGCTCAAAAGCTTATCCAGCTGGGTCAAATGGTTCAAATAGCATGAAATGTTATTTCAGTTAATTATGTGTATTTTTTAACAGCTTAGCTTATTAAAATTTTTAATTAAAATTAGTTAGTTTAACTACGTAGTTTTCATAATGAGTTAAAGACAAACACTTATCAATGAACGTAAACAATAGCGATTGCGTGACATTTACCCTTTGCGTTCAAATTAAACAGATTCGCAATACAACATACCTTGATTTGGGTATTTAATAATGCCTAAAGCAGAAACAACAGCAATATTAGGCATCGCACCACAGCAACATTGGCAGCAGTCAACGTCGCCGCGTACACACATGTTGTGGTTGTGACTGAGGCCTGGATTCTGAGTCCTGGCTCTTGCTCCTGCGTCCTGCGTCCAATTGGAGATCTTTCTGGTCGCCGAGTCAAGCCGGTCTCTCCCCTCTTTTCCTCTCTCCTCTCGTGCTGAGCAGAAAACCCTAATCACGCCGTTTGCGTTGTCTACGTGACCCGCCTGCCAGTGGTTGAATTATGCAAAGAGGAGGCGACGACGATATGCACCAGGCATGGAAATGGCTCGACTCAGTGTGACGCTAATAATTAATTGCACAGCGCATGCCAAAATTTCAGGTGAACTCTTGTCCATGTCTAAATCCAAATTTCACATTTACTTTAAAAGCACATAAAGAATTTAAGTCCCTTATGGCATGTAGTCTTCGGCATTTCTTTTTAAATTTAAACTGAATAGACTCTTTTTTCATAATATCTCAATAAGAGTAAATATAGGGCTTAATTGATTAGGAACTTTCCTGATAGCTTGGCTTGGCAGGCATTGATTTCCAAGTAGAAAAAGAGATTCGAAAATATTCTCAAAAATACTTAATAAGATATTTCTAAAAATATAAACCATAATTCGATCAACACTAAACACCTACTGAGAATAGCTAAAACTCGTTCACATAAATATTTACAAAATATAAAGAAAAAATAAACTATCATAGTTTGCCTCAAAATGATCCGATTTAATACTCTGTATCTATGTGGAAGACAAAGATGAGTAGAAAGATTTAGGTATGTAATCATGTTTTTGTGTCCTTCGGATATGATAATCTCTTTTTTATTTGCTAAATTTCTGTTTTTCCTACAATTCTCTTTCTCCGACGCACTCACATTTTTAATTTACTTAGTAAATCTCCCACATTTTCTCCAGTTAAAGCTTATCGTCCTTCTCATTTTGGTCCCTTATCTCTTGTTGTTATGCTTTTCCCACTGTTAATTGCTTTCTGCTCATCAAACTTTTTTTTCTATCGTTGAATGTTGTTTTCCTTCTTTAAACCCCTTTTAAAGCACATCAATTTATGTGCACGCTATTTCACTTCCTTGTAAAGTGACCGCTTATATTCAATTCTATATGGGCTGGGGTGGGGATAAAAGGCAGAAAGCGTTGCGTTTCTGGTTTGTAGCTAATCTAATAACTGGAAGCGGTAAATAACATAGCACTTTCTGAAAAGTCAGTGGAAAAATAAGTAGTTCAGCATGCGCAGGCCTGCCCAGAATCACTAGCCAGCCCCATAAAGCAGACTCAAACTTGCCTCGTGGAGAGGCATCCACTCATACTCTTATGCCTGTGGGTGCATGTGAGCACACACCATATAGACGTCAAAGGCAGTTGCCAAACAACACCTCAGCTCAGGTAACGTCAACACTTAGAAGTTCAAGTAGAAGCTTAACCTGCTGCCGTTGGCGACATTGCTGACTGACTCTGATTCCGACTCAGACTGTGCAGCAGATGAAACGAAAGGAACAGAAATACAAACAGGTATAAGGGTACAACAACAACAACAACAACAACAACAATAACCCGGGAGTCCTATGAAGCAAGAGTAAATTAAAACCGCAGACAAAACACACACATAAACACTCTTGCAGAAATGAGCGACAGCCGAAGTGCTTTTGACTCAAAGGCTTAGCGGTTTTGCAGTACACTTTATGAGCACGCCCAAATGGCCCCCCAGATTCCTTTAGTGCCCCCTTCCCTCCTCTCTCTTAACCGCTGCTCTCCGATTCGTTTGAAATGGGGCCAAATCTCTGGCTGAGCACTACGAAATGTAATATTATTTTATTATGGCGTGTAAGTTGTGCATAACTAATGTGCCTCACGACTCGACTAAAATTTCACTCAGCTGCTCATTTGGGACAATGACGCGAAATATGCATACATACATATATACTTACGATATATAAATTTGTTTTATGGGTCAGCCTGGTTACGTATACGCACGGTTGCCCGGCATCCAAAAACTAAACTTTATTTTCCCCACTTGCCTCTTTTTAGAGCGCAATTCTCATGCAACTCGGACTGTAAAATACATTGGCATTGCCACAGCCTAATGTGCAGCACGTGCTGACCGAAAAATACCTCCAAAAAAAAAAAAAAGGAAAAAAAAAGCTCGCTCCTACTGTATATAAATGTATCGCAGAATGAAAATGATAAACCCAATGTGTTGATTATGCGCTTGGCGTAGTACAAATACTCGCACCCAACAGCCGGCAAAACGGGTTCCCGGTTCTTGGGTCGGTCGTCCCCATGATAAATGATGCCTGAGCAACTTTTCCTCCAATTCCTCTTACCGACAATTCACCAAAATTTAGCTTGTCCTGCAAGTAGATTAGCATTGAATTTGAATTGGAAACTGAAAATGAAAATGTTTTGTGCCCACAACACAAAATGGGCCCCTCTTTGTTCATTCAAGGCCAGAATCTACTTTGTGTCCAGTAGCAATAATCAAATGAACTAGATTGTCATAAATCAAAGTTTTGTTTGGATGGTCGTTATTCGTGCGTTTGGGTCAAAGGCATAGATAAAATTGGAAGGAAAACAGAACAACGTTTCGATTACCACCGGAACACGGGATGCTCGGAATTTTTATTATGTCTGTGTGTGTGTGTGTGTGTGTGTGTGTGTGTGTGTGTGTGTATGCTTCTTGATGGTCGACTATTTGTCAAAGAGGGCATTGACCAAAAAGATAGATAATCATAAGCTGAATCGAAATACATATACATTCTTACATGTTAAATGAATATGGAAAATATCAGAAAATGCATTTCAGGTGATCTTCATTTGTGATCACTTTTATTTGATTTAGGCATAAATAAAGCATGTAATTTTTAAGGAATGATGTAGTCTGAATCTGTCTGGTAATTTGAGAAGAATAGCAACTATTGTACATTTTTTTCTACTTTCTAATTACTAAAGCGGCCTTGTCAATTTGTAGGCTGTATATTGCAGTCGCAAATTTAGTTGTTATTTCAAAACATATTGTATTATGAAGCCAATTTATGTGCTTTAAACACAATGCAAGACAAGATGGTAATAGAGCTAAAAGAGTCCAAAAACTTGCTCAGTCCACATACTTAATTGAGCTATTTTGTCCGCATGTGGAAACGAGAAAAAGAGAAAGAGAAAGAGAGAGAAGCTCAAGCACTAACAACTACCAAATTGTGTCTAAACACTTTACATTGCAATTAGTCAGGCAGGTGCAAGCTGGTCGAGTGGGTGGTGGGTGGAAGGCAAGGACGACACAAGGCTCTTGGCCTCACCGACTGTCTCTATTTTTGTTGTTGTTTCTGCTGTGTTTCAACATATTTAAGTGTTTTATTTGTGCGGCACCATGATGAGGCATTGTCTGTATAGTTGTTCTTGTTGAGGGCGTAGGTAGCATTGCTATTGTTCTTAAAAGTGTTGAATTTAAATTGCAGCACGTGTCTGGCTCGCTCGAACAGCGGAAATTACGCTATTACTTTTACACAGTGTGTAGAAGGAGAACAAATGAATTGAGATGAGAGAGAGTTAAGCGACCCTTAAAGGTTTAAAGGTCTGAAGGTGAGTTGATTAAATACGCCTGGGGTAAATGCATTAAATAATCTGAGAGATAGCTTGTATAAAGTTTTTAAATTGAACAAAGGCGGGCAAGGCAAGTCAATGACTTTTATACCTTTTCTGCCCACGGGCTATTCATAATTACCAAAAGGCATAAAGACTCTGATGCTGTTGCGCTTCTCATGCTGCTGCTGCTGCTGCTGCTGCTGCATCAAATGAAATGGACTGCAGGCAGCCCGAAAAAGCACGCTATGCAAAAGTGTACGCACACACATACACACACAGTCATACACAAAATAAATAACAAAGCAGAGTCGGGCGCCGGGCGCCTTTTCATAGCGTGTCTGCTGCGGGTGCAGTGAACTTGTATAGAAGAAGCTGATGCTTTCGATGAGGGAAGTGGAATGAGAGAGGGAGAGGGAGATAAGTTGGCAGGTAGGCGGGGGGCAGAAAATTGTTAAAATGATTTCCTGCATTGCACGCTACAAAAACTTTAAATGCACAACATGCAACAACAGCAACATGCTACAGTTCGTTATGGCTACAACATCCTGGACTGCCGAAAGGCAAAAACCTGAAACTGTACCAGGAGGACCTTTCACTCCCGACTGCGGGAAATTGAAGTTCGCGAAGCAGAACTTTCAAAACTTATAAAACACCCCTCGCCACTTCTCGGCTCCCAACTTCTTTTAGTTCATTATGTACAGCAAGTCTAATTAAAAGCAGTTAATGTTGCCATGTTCTTGTTGCCCTCAATTTGGGTACCTTTATTAAAGCTGCACAATACACCATTTTAAATTTAATCACATTTTGTTGAATTTCAAATAGTAAGTAATATCATTAAGTTGTGCTACTAAATTTTAAGTTAAGACTAAAGAAAATTTCCATCGTTGAACTTATATTTTGCCCAACAGCTAAAATAATAATTGAATGAAGTATCTTATTTACAGTAAACTTTTTAGCATCATTGGACTCATCACATACACACACACGCAAGGGAGTTAAAAAAAAAAACAAAAGATAATTGACATCACTGCAATAGTCTCTCAACAATCTTGTAGGCTTTAGAAAAAATCAACAATGTAACAGTTACCTATATTAATAGAAGCAGTCGGTATTTTGATACATTCCTAAAATAACTAAAAGTCATTAAATTTTTCATCAAATCAATCTAACTGGAAATAGCTCTCAAAATGTAAATACTTATCATCACCGAGTAATTTTTCGAACTAAAACCATTGATCGATAATTCAAGGTCCTTTTAAAAGCTTAAAGTCAACCCAGCTTGAGTTCTAAGATAATATCATGATAATAGAAATTAAACAAAAAAAGTTATATCTATAACCCACTTAACGTTTTACTTTTAAGTATGCTTAGACTTTATTCTACAATAGATTTCTAGATTTATATTCGATTAACGATTTTAATCACCTTTGATTTAACATATTATTTGCAAGGCGAATTTTGAGTATTTTCTATGTAAATAGACTATTTAATTATAAGTCAACGGCATAAAATTGTGTGGCCCAATAAAATTAATCAAAAATGCGAAGAGAAAAGCAAAAAAAGTTTACGCTAAATTAAACAGTAAACATGCTGACAATTTCACAAAAAATTCTTAAAATAACAGTGATTGTGTGTGAGTGTGTGTCAGAGTGTAAGTGTAAGTGTGAGTGTGTGCGCGTGTATAAATCGAACAATAGCAAAAGTAATGCTAATCAATTATGAATCAATGTGCGAGCGCAAAGAAAAAGCAAAAGGAGCAGAAGAAATAAAAATATAGCCAAATGGACGAAGAGGTAGAGTGACAAGGACAGAGAGAGAAAGAGAAAGAGAGAGGGAAGAGAAAAAAAACGCGACATTGCCTTCAGAAATTGTACAATTGTGCGGAAAGAGGCTTTGAGATTGGGCCTCGATTGGGCCACATACATACAAGCGAGTACATATGTCGTCATTACGGTCGCATTGTATTTGTTTTAATCAGCGGCAGCGGCAAATGTTTGCGGCACAACCCAAAAGGGAAGCAACCCAAAATTTAAGTGGATGGCGGTAGAGTAGCAGAAGGGGGGCAAGGTGGGGTAGGGTTTAGAGGGTAAAGTAAATGGTTGGCAAAAAACGGCGTCAAGCAAATCACAACACGAAAAAGAGCATCTCGCCTCGCCTCGACTTGTTAAGTGTGTGTGTGTGTGTGTGTGTGCTCTGCGTTTTTATCGTTTTATTGTGGCATTGTTCCTTTGCTTGGCTTTCATTTCAATTTCAGTCGAGCTTCGGTCGCGCTCTTGCCTCAGTCGCCTTACAAGTTTGGCTCCTGTGCCTGTCTAGTTGCCTCACTTCTGACTGGTTTTCTGCTTGCCGCCATTTTTATTTCCAATTGGGAAGCAATAAATGTGCGCGTGCGTTGGCAACACTAACAGCAACAGTAGCAGCAGCAGCAGCAGCGGCAACTCTGGCAGCCTTGCCAAACAATGAAAAAGACAAACAATCAGCAATCATGCCAAAATTTGTTTTCATTTTTGTGGCGCCCACAAACACACATACACACAGGATATATATTGCCACACTAGCAGATATACGCACACGTTCTATGATTGCCGGCTGGGCCATTTGGCATTGATTGAAGTGTATTTGTTATGTAGCCAAACGAAAAAATAAACTTAGAAAAGTGTTGCTGCTTCAGCTCCAGCAACTCCTTGATTCAGCTTCAGACAGAATCGTCTGCCTTAACAAATGACTTCAAGTATTGAAGAGACAGTCAGACATTCAAATTCGACAATTTTATACATTGCTTAACTATCGAGTACAATCTGTGGCCTATCGTTATCGATTTTTATGGCTCAACAGTTTCCTGAGTGGATGTTTAAATTTTTACTCTTATATTATCCCACCTTTTAAAAAGGGTATAGACGTATTTCCAAGCTGTCTTATCTTATCTTACGTACTCAACACGAGCTTATGAGATGTAGATCCACAACCACTGATCTACTTAAGTTTACTTCTCTAGTGATTAAAGGGTTCAAGAAAAAGATGCTAACTGATGTTATTTTTATGGACTTTAGTAAATCTTTCGATTCTGTAAACCACTCTCTACTTGACCGAATCTAATTGTTTCAAAATTGTATTTTAAGAGACAATTCATAGATAGATCTATACTGGAAACAAGTGATGTTGAAATATCGATAAAAATTTTTAAATCGACATTTGAACATTGATATTTAAAAATTTACATTTGCATACCAAATAATTCTAAAAATATTTTGTAGTATTTGGTTAAATTGATATTTGGGGTTTGTTAAAGCATTTTAAGCATCTGGCACAGCATATTGTTGTGGTTGCCTCTTAAATAATTTAACATATACACAGACATATGATTAAAACTATAATTTAAGTGCCGCATGGCACGACAACCGCAAATTTTAGAATTATGACTGGAACATGCTAGCTCCGAAAACACTGACAAGCCCATTTAGTTGCACATATTTTTTCATTTTCAATGACATTTGCACGAAGCCGAGCGGAGCATGCGAGTAAGTAAAATAAATATAAATGTATAAACAAGCTGGTAGAAAATATAAACAGAAAATAAAAAACGGTTAATTACCTCTTTCTCCCTATATTGGTCTTAAAAGTCATGTTAGATTATGATATTAGAAATTCACAAGTTAAAAAAGTATAGAACATTTTAAGAAATATAAATATTAAATCAAAACAATTACTAAAAATATATTTATTTAAACGTTTAATGTGTATGGAAATAATAAGTTTAGATATATTTTATTATTGAATTAATATAAGTATGTTCTTAAAGAATTTACAGCAGTTTAACTCCTTTATGACACTACAGCTCATTTCAAACTCTGTCTATTCATTCACAAGACTTTTATTGGTCTGAATTGGATGTCTGCTCAAAATAAAAAATTCGATTTGTATTTAATTGGGTAGCTTTAATCACATTTGCTCTTACACTTTTATTATACTTATTATATCGACTTGGCAGTTGGAATGCCTAATAGACTGCTAAAATATGCACAGCAAGTGCCAAAAATCCCCAATAAATGGCAAATAACACGAAAAGAACCCATTAATGTGAAGCTAAAAGTAGGTAAAAATAAGTAGCGCTGATAACAAATAATAACATTTAGATAGACACGCAAAGAAACGCTTTGCATTTGCCATTTCCCGTGGAAAACTATAAGCAAGAGACACGCAAGACTTGACGTCAAAGCCAAGTAACGATTCTATTTGGCTTATTAGAAAATAGCGGGTCATGAGAATGTGAAATTTTTAGCTTAAGTGGGTAAGCAAAATTGTCATAAATAAAAGATGAAAAAGCTAGATTGATTAAAAGGATCGCTGGTCATTGTTCAATGTACAGTGGACAGTCCTCTCTTAAAATTATGTTAACCCGAAAATACGTATTTGATGGATCTCTGAATCTGCGTTGAAAATATTAATGCAACAGGGTATTTTCTAGTTGAGCAAGACTGTAAAAATGCGTGGCGCTTGTTTTGTTTTGTTCTCATTTTGGCTTTGCGTAGCTTTTGGCACTAAATTCTGTTCCAGTTGATTGTGGTGCACGCAGATCCAAGGGGCGAAGAAACTTCTCAGCTATTTAGGAAATGCGGTTGGTTACAGAAAGTCCAACGGCGACAGGGCTAAAGTGAAAATCACACTATATTTCAATTTCATGCGGCCGTGCACAGTGCGACGACGCGTCTGCAGATTTATGACTAAATTCACATACAAGCAGCTAATAAAATGCCGAGCTAAGCATTTGCTTTGCTTTAAAAACCAAAGTCAAAGCAAAAATAAAAAAAAAAAAAATAAGGAGAAGCGATGAAACTATTTTGGCGAAAGTTTGCCAAAGCTGATTGCGTATACGCAACGTGGGGCGCCCTCACAGCTTATGGCAGCCTTTGTCGCTGCGCCTCCACACTACAGTATGTTTATACTCATACTCGTATACATTTTTCTCTCCTTTGCTCTTTTACTCTTTTCTTATTCCTCGCAATCTCTTTGGCTAAAATATTTCTTGTGTCAGCGTTAAAATTTCACTGAAGTGCCTGTCGCCTGTGCAAATATGGCAGAGCCTCTCTTTTTTTGTTTGCCTCTTTACTCAAGGGTGTTGCAAAGAATTTATGCTGCTTTGGCGTGTGTGTGTGGGTGTGTGTGTGTTGGTATGAGCGTCTCAAAACTTTGATCCCTTAATGCCAATAAAACGTTCGCATGTCGTCTTTTAGGCGTGTTGCGTCAGTTTTTATGCGTCCCGAGCTTTGCATACTTCAATGCATGTGATGAACTGTCTGTCTGGCTGCCTGATAAGCAGCAGCAATTCTGACGGCTTACTGCCAAATAGGCTTCCAGCTGAACAAAAATTTAACAGAATGTCTCTACCATTGCCATTGCCTTTTAAAACTTTCTCTGCACAAACCTGACAGTTTGGATGTGGGCAAATAAAGCTGCCCTCGGCTATGCTACAAAAGCTCGCTAATTATGATGCGTGGAGAAATTATGGCCGTCCTGTTAGTTTAACCAAAATGCTTACGCAGCCCTTTAGTCGACGTGATGCAGCAACAATGATGCGTTAATTGCGAAAATAATTAATTATATGGCCAGGCAGGCAACAGATCGCACACTGTGCGCAGTGGGCTAAGCCTTAGGCTATACAACTTTTTTTGCAGAAGTTAAATAAAAGTGAAAGAGAGAAAATACATATATCATTTAAGATAATTCCATTGATGCTGCTGTTTTGAAAAACTTGATATTAAATACATAATGCCGCATTTTATAATTTACATGTAAGGAACCTTATTAAAAACTAATCCGAAAGCCTCTGCAGCTAGCGCTATATTTTTTTTTTAATACCCCTTGTTAGTTTTAGTTTTTAAACTAAACTATCAATGTTAATAAATAAATAAATAAATATTTATTTCCTGTTATTGATAATGTATAGTCTTTATTGGAATTTGAGAAACATGTGTTGAACAAATAATATATCTAGTAAAAGAAAATCAATGTAATTGTAGTTTAGTTTAAATTTTGTGTGTAGCAAGTTTCTGTTGACACCCCAGTTGTGACCGCCAGTCTCAAAGGTCTCATCTTTCCCCAATAGATGTGAGGCAACTGTCAAGTGCCTTTCATGTGTCAGATGCTGTGGCTGCTATCGCAAAACGCATCTTTTGGCGAGATGCTTTTGGCATTTTGACATGTCGCTTATGTTGTGCGAGCTTGCTTAGAATGCGTTCGTTGTCAAAGTGCTGTCAGCTTTGTGTCAGTCAGTCCGGAAGAGGCCAAGTCTCCGTCTCCGTCGACGTCATTGTTGTTGGTGTTGAGCGCGCTGGCTCATTGCACATACGCCCTGTGGGCTCAATGAATCTGATAAGCAGCAGCAGCAGATGAGGCAGCTAAACTGAAACTGTGGCTTGGTCTTTTAATTAATATTGATGCCGCATTAACAATGTGTATTTTCGGGCACTGATTAAATGTGACTAATGATTTTTGATAGGGCAAGATGAAACAAAACGCTTTGTTGCCAGCAGTCTAATTAAGCTTGGTCGTGACTTTAGCTGGTCAAAACAAATGCGCATTGTATTTAAGGCTTAATTACTCAGGCATCGTTGAAGACAGAGACGAGGCATGGTTTCAATGTTTTGTTTAAAGTTTCACTGACCAAAAAACCAACGACTTGACTGCAATTTCTGTTCTATGTTTTGTTTTCTCATCACATTGAGGGAGAGAAAATAAGAGAGAGAGAGAGAGTGAAAGAGATTGTTTCTTGTTACCAGAGATTATTGAAACTGTTTTCTAATCGGCACAAAGTGCTTGTGATTGTGTTTGCAGTTCTACTCGTACTTGTTTCCTGCAGCACTGAAGACCATAAACTTGACTATTTGACTTGGGCAATGCATGAGCCAAACAGCAACTTTGAGCCTGCTCTGATATAATCCAGCTGGTGAGCCATCCAGTCATCTAGAGAGATTGAAACCTACCCAGGATGACCGCGTAGCAGACGACAGAGTTGTCACAATGACACTGACATCAGCAGGTCAGCAAGCAAGTTCTGCCAGGATATGAATGTGTTTTTCTACGTTTCTATTTGATTTCTGTTGTCGAAGCGGCACTCACAGCACGTACAAGTGAGTGACTTCGTACTCATCAAAAAGTGTTTGGTGTGAGATCAAGTCTTGAATGCGAATGTTAGAGTTAGAGAGTGCGGTCAACCCAAATTCATTACACTGAAAGCATTTTTATTTTCAGTGCTCAGACGAAACATTACGGTTGCAACAGCGAGTTTGGCATTTTGATGCGTCGAGAGCTTTGTCTGATTTCCCAGCTTAGATACAGACAACAATTCATTCTTGAGGTTTGAATACTTAATTTTAGAAACTGTCCTTCAGGAAAATGGATTTTAATTAAAACTACGTTAATCAACTGCTGTGCCCAGAAACTCAAATCAACTGAACTTAATATTATAAAAAAATTTGAGACATTTTTTACTAACTTTTTAGAAAAATTAAATTTAAATTACAAAATTCATTTATGTGTATTTAGTTAACTTCGATTCCAATGAAATAGCTTAAAGTTTTTAAAAAGTTCCGATTTTCTTAATCTTGAATAAATAAAGCTTAACTAACAAACTGAAAGCCAAATATTCTTCCACTTTTGAAACTTAAATTTTATGCTTGAAATTCGTCATTCCGTTAATGTTTGTAAACTCTTTAAATGGATTATTTGATGCTGAAAATTGTTGAATAGTGCAATCACATCGTTCAGTGGGTACTTACAAAACCAATAAGCGAATGTTTTACATTTTCAATGGCCTTCAAAGTGAGCGGATAGCCTCCTCACTGAAGAAGAACAAGGAGTACAGAAAAATAGGAAAGTCCTGGTTCAATGTGTACTCAGACAATGCAAAAACAGCGTCAGTGAAGAATAATAAAGCTTACCAGCTAAATGAAAAATGCAAGCATAAACCCAAACGTGGGCCAACCAGCAAAGGCAAAGCCAAAAGCAAAAGGCCGGGCAATGGCAAAGGCAAACAAAGGGCAAGGATTGCGTCAAATGAAGCGAACTGTGTGTTGTCTATAAAGGTCTTCTGCTGTTGCTGTTCTTCTTTTTTCCATGTAGCCTTTAATTTTGATGGGTCATGCAGCAATGACCATTGTTAGAGGGTTACAAGGAGCTCAGCTTCGGCAGACAATGCATCTTTTGTACCTCACTACGTATACGCAATGTCCGCGGAGCTGCGTCTTGTTGCTTTCGCCTGCATTGACGAGTTCAACAAAAGGAAAATTGTTACTGTGCAGTCAACCGGCGAATTTCAATTAACGAAGTCGACTAGAAACGACCTAAGATCCTTTAGCTGACGATGATGCATCGAATATAACCCACAGCCTTAAAGGACCGCATTTTACAGCATTTTTTCAAAATTTAGTTACATAAATATTTAAGCAAACAAGCAATTCAACAACACAAAAGTGTTTATTTAAGTTTTCAACTTTAGAAACATGTACTAATTACTGATATCGCAAATTTAAAGTCCGTTTTTAATATTGCGTATACGTCAAGAAAGTTTTAGTTGATAGAGAAGAGAACATGGCATTTAAAGTAACACGTGCTGTAGTTGCAAAATCAACACAAGCAAAAAAGAAAAACAACTTCCTGTAGACAAACACAACACTCGCTTACCACAACAATTACAGGGGCCACATCACGTTTATAGCAACAGCATTTTAATATGAAAGAGGAAGCGTGTGTAGAGTGTTTTTAATTTGTGCAACAGCAGTGAAGGAAGCTACACAGACAGTTGTGTGGACTACGTTGCGTATACGCGATGGAGACACGGCACGACAAGCTCTAAAGAGGCGAAACCCCAAATAATGTACGTGTGAGCGCAATTTGTGCGCCCGAGAGTGTGCTACGTGCGTGTGACCCAAAATCATTAGCAATATGAGCAGCAGTTTGTATTAAAAACAATGCCCAAGCCAGCGCCATGAGCTCAGATATGCAAAAACACAACAACAAGAGTAAAACGCAGAGAATTTGTTACCTTTTTGTGTGTGGTGCGAAACGAGACGCAACGAGAAGAGGCAGAGGATGGGACTGTGCCGGGCAAAAGGTTAAATTAAATGGCTAAATGATAAGTATTTGGGTTAAATTGTTGGCAGGCTGGGATACACACTCACACTCTTTTACACATCCTCCAGCAGACACATATTTATACATATACGAGGGAAAAGTAGAAAGTCCTTTTTTGAATGCGTGTGCAGTCGCGTCTAATGTTTTTAATAGCAAAAGTTATAATGAATTTGTTAAACAACAACAACAATAAGCGGATCTGGGTACTGTTTTGATTCGTTTGTTGTCTGTTTTGTTTGCTTGCCTGGTTGTGTGGGATTTTTGGGCCAACTTTTAGTGCTTTGTGGACCCGCCGTATAAATTACGAATTTTGTCAGCGTTGTCAGCCAAAAAAAAAAATTATGCTATGTTTTTTGGTTTGTTAGGCAATCACCAACGATGAACGAACGAGCCTCGATTTTATTTTTAGTGAGCTTTTGTGACCAGAAACAAGCCTGTATCCTGTCAGCATTAAGTATCTCTTTTTTTTTTACTTTTTTCTGCCCTTCAGTGTGTGCTGCGCATTTTAAGTAAACAATTTTTCTCTTGTCATTTTTATTATATATTTTTTTTTGCATTATGTTTATGTTTTATTTTATTCACGCATATTGTGCATATACTTAATTAAGTGCTTGTTAACATTATTTGTGTAAAGCATAATGCTACCAACGGTTATGTCTTCTACAGATTAAAGGACAACAAAACCAACAATTTGTTGGAGCATCAGATTTTCAACTCCCTTGCGCATTGTTAGAATATTCAATTTTATTAACAAGATGGTTAGAGTTGATATAGTGGCGCCTTTTTAAATAGACAGTGTTTTTAGTCAGCTAGGGGAATTGTTAATTGACATTAAAAAGAAAATAACTCAGTATATGATCTATATGCTGATTTTAATACATAGACTTTTCGGATGAATTTTGCTGAAGATTAAGGAATACTGTCCATCAATAGAAAGTAATATATTTGTGGAAAATATGTGTGCCTTTTTAAATTTAATTATTTAAAAATTGTATAATATTTGGATAGCAATATGAATTGTAATAATTTGTGGATATATTGCATACCTGCAACTTATCTCAGAAATTATTTTTCATTATGGCCATTACGCAATAACCGAGCAGCAGCTAAACAAAGATTGTGAGAGCAGAGAAGAGCTTCCAAGTGCTGACAAGTTGTTAAGCTGCTGCCCGCAATTCATTTTGGGAAATGACAAGAGTTTTGCGGTCTTTAAGCAAACAACTCGTTAGGCTAATGAAATTTTTGCCGTACACACAACCCCACTCCAGTTTTCCCTCCGGCCTAACTGCGAAAAGTGGCAACAGTAGCCCGCAGCTTATCAGAGCATCAGTCGCATCAACAAGCTGCATAGAAAATTCAATTTGGCTGCACTAATTGAATGGTTTATTTTGACAAGGTGGGGCTCGTGTTAGCAGATGTGCCCGAAGGCCAAAACGCATACACAGAAGTGGAAACATACACACATACACATACACACACACGCACACCCACACACACATAAAGGAAAACAACACATAGATCTTTGCAAAATTCAATGAGCCGCATTTTTAAAAAAGTTGTTTGTATGCTCTAGCTTCAAATGATTCATTAGGAAGTATATTGTAAAGCAATTCATGGATGCACTTGCAATTTTTAAAATGCGATTAATACTTACTAAGATAACAAAAATATCATAATATTCATAATATTATAATGTATATAGCATATCAAACTTCCATAGTCAAGTTTTATTTTATTGAGCATTAATAAAATAAGCTGCTGTATAAACCCATTTAATTATGAGTGAATATCACTCCAAAAATATTCTTACGTATAATATTTAAAATTTTCTACTTTAAAGCATATTATCCTGAAGAGAACCTTTGATTGCAATAATTTGCCAACAATTTAGATGAATTTACTTGGCAAATAGAGATTGGTACTCAGAATGATGAGCTGCAACGTTTGGTATTCGAGCAATGCCAAATGGGCAGACTATCGCACTGGGGGCAAACGAGAGGTCAATGACAGTGTGAATCGTTGCAGGATTCGGTTATCCTGGCCCGCATCATCATCCCCCTTTAGTGGAAAGTACGCTTCATTTTATGCAATCCAAAGGGGCGAGTATCAGTTTATCTTTTTGTTCTTTGTTGCCTGTCTGCGGGTTGCAACTGCGTCTTCGACTTGTTGTGGCATTAACAAAGTCGTTGATCAGGCGGTTGTTTTTGTTGCTGGTGGCATGTGTTGGCAGCTCGGCAGCTCTAATTGAAATATTTTATTGCCAGTTGTGCAGTTTGCTTTGGCCCTCGTTGCACATTAATATTCATTAGAGGCAGCAAATGCATTAGTAAATTGCTGCGTTGTCTGCTGATAAATATGGACAAAATACTGCTGGCAATGTGTTAATGCTTTAAACTTGCCACAACAAAAACATTTTATTTGCGGAAGTCATTAAGTGTCTTGTCTGGCCGCAAGCGGAAGATGTGCTAGACACAATCTCATGGCCTGGCACTTTCGTTCTTTTTATATATCTTCAACATTTTGTCTAGCTCACTCTATATTCCATTTGCTTGGCGCAAAATTTAAATTTAATTTAGTATTTCGTACTTTTTTCATTGCATCTTGCCGACTTGCAGAAAATATTACGTATACGCCTACGCAGCAGTTGCGCGCAACAGCCACAAAATGCAAATTTCAAATTTGTTGGCCCTTTCTTTTAGCCACGTTGCCGCAGCTGCAGGAAATGAAGTTGAAGTCGCTGCATTACCGCAAAAAGAGGCGACGTTGCAACTACTGAGAGTACTCGACGCTACTCGTACTTCGTTTAACAGCTATATGACAGTGCGGTAAAATTCGGTTTCCGGTTTAATTTAGCAAACGTTTGCTGCTTTATTTTTCAAGAGCCACAAACCCCCAAAAGAGGACGAAGTTAGTATTACAGCTATTAGGCGGGTGACGGGTCGTTTTTGACTTTTCGAGTTGTGGGACATTTCTTAAGTTGTGGCTTTTGCTCTGACAATTTCTGTGTTGGTACCTAAATTATCTATAGCCCAGAGTTAAATACGAACAGTTAAGAGAAGTTTAACTTTTTATTGCTGTTGCACTTTAATTGTAAATAATTTAAATAAGCGATTATTCAACCGTTGAATTGCTTCGGAATCGCAATCAAACATTATTTTATGATATTACATTTCGTTAGTAAATAGATAATCTGATCTTCTTTAAAATTGTTACTTACACTAGGATAGTCTTTAGTTGCCAGGCTTAAGAAATTTATATAATTTAAAATTTGTTTTAAAAAACTGTAATATTTAACTTCTGTGGTCCGCGGTTTTAATGTTTCTCCTTGCAAATGGACTTTTTCAAGAATTCAGATTTGGTAAATTTGGCGGGAAAAAGCTAAATTTGGTGAAATAGGATATTAGGATATCTTCTATGGCAGCTATTTGATTTAGGTATCCGACTTTGGCCAAATTTGGTCAGAATGTAGGAGATATCCCCATATATACAAATATCTTAGGAAACAAAATAGTTTTCCAAACTCAGCAATTCCATGAACTTTGACAGCGAATTTGACCCACTTAAAGATAGATTTTCGCAAAACGCCATCTTATTGCAAGATAAAATTGTCTCAGTTATGTTGTGTGAAAATTTCAGCTTTATATCTTTTACCGTTTGGGCTACACTTTGATGTGTCAGTCAGTCAGACAAAGAGTTTTATATATATACATTTCATATTGTAAGCTAAATTACAATTCATTAATATAAGTAGTAATGAAATTAAATTCTTTTATTCTGTGACTTTAGCTGCAAATTACAATTACCTATTCATTTGAATTGAATGACAAATCAGAGTTTATCCAGAAATATTTCCTAGTTTGATGTGCCAAACAATCAATTATATAGTTTTGGCATGTTAATAATCAAGTCGTTACATTCCTCAGGGACTAGACGGGCAATTAAATGCCGTCAACACAAGTCGGCGAGGGGAGAAGGATCAATTTCGCTCTGTGCACGGATATGGTCGTATATATTGTACATATTGCCAATGTGCAGTCATTTGTTCATTAGCGCAGCGCATAAAACTCATCAAAGGCAATTAACATTAACGCAGGCAATCAGTGAGCTGGCCAGGACTTGACGCCAGCACTGTTAAGTTGGCCTACAGACAGTCAGGCGTCCTTAAGAGCTGTGCGTATCCTTGAAAGAGAGAGAGAGAGAGAGAAACAGATACGTAGATGGAGAGAAATAGACTGTAATGGCCCTATTGGCATGCGCACTCCCACGACATTAATTATCTGACTCGGACGTTGGCCAATATGCAGTAAAGTGGCAATATTTGAAAGTCTATTAAACGCTTTGCCTTGCTGTCTGATTTGATTGGCCAGGACAACAATTCGAATCTGTTTATGTGTATAAGTATATCTCTGGTCGACAAACCACAGCAAATGTAATATTGTCAGTGCCTGGTCAAATTATTGAACATGAAATTGAATATGCGGCCCCAGTTGAAGTGGGGATAAAGCAGCGTGAAATCAAAGCCACAAAAGAAATCCCAGTTTGCATATTAACTGCAGCTGCTGCCCAACGAAATCTTTGGCATGGGATTTACATAGGTGGGTCCGATAGAGGATAGTGTAGTGCTGGCATAGTCCTACATATCCTTTGTCAAGCTGCAAATGCAAATTGGCATGACATGCCCTTAACCATTTACCGCACAGCAACGGGCCTTTTTTTGTGCTTGGCCACTTCATGTTCGGGCATAAAGCAAAACGCAGAAAGAAAACAGCACTCGAAATGGAGCAAGTTTGTTTGAATTCGATGAATTTCAACGACTTAGAAATGCTCTAACAATCCTTTACATTTTGCATTTTTAAACATTTTCAATAACAACTTTAATAAGTCTTACTTATATTAAAATTCTTATTTTATAATTCATATTATAAATTCATATAAAATAATAGTAAGAGACTATAATTAAGTCTGATTTTCAATTAGATTTATATTTGAAGTACTTTTTAAAATGAATCCTGTGCCAACCATTCTTTAACTATGCACAGTTCAATATACCCTTTAATTGGTTGCAGAGAGCATTTCCCAAAGAAATCGGGTTTTCTTTTTTTTCATTTCCTTCTTTTTTTGTGTGTGTGTTCGCAAATAACAAGAGGAAATTCTCGGGAGCATTTTGACCATACGTCTGCGGTTAAGTTTGCACTGGACCAAATATTCATCCCATTAGATCATCGGGGGGCATTGCCACAAAAACTTCAACTCCAGATCTCCGAGTAACGTAAATTGTTTGGGACGTTGTGGTTATGGCTGTGTCTGTGCGTGTGTATGTGTGTTGTGCGCTGAGTGAACCAATGCAAATTTTTCCCTGAGGTAACCTTCGTGCTTTGATTGATTGATGGGCAGGTGGCGTCGCGGCTGTTTCCTTGTTACCGTTATGGGTGGCAGGGAAATTGAATTTAATTTGTAGACACGCATAGCAAACCGGGGCCTTATGCAAATGCTACCTTTTTTTATTCGCCAATGGTCAGCGAAGGCTAGCCATAGAGCCTGTTGGGTTTGCTTTTGATTGCTGTGCGTTAAGCACTTTTGACATTGTTTTAGATTTCTGGGGAAATCAAAGGCAAACCCAAGCCCAAGCCCAAACCCAACTCAAGAGCCTCAGAAACTAAGGGTCAAACAAAACAGGAAACAAAAAAGAAAACGAATAAAAATTGTCCCAATGCGCGTTCAATCAAACTGTCAAAGGCGGTAACACTGCCTTCGTGTTGGGGGCAATGAGATTTATTGTCAAAATTAATTAAAAATTGTAATGAGTTCAGGTTTTGTTGCAGAGCTTAAATACATATCAAACTGAAATTGGCGTCAATTAATTTGTTTGGCATTTTGGCAATTTTATTTAAAATTAGGCAATGCATTGAATTGAATTTCAATTTAGAGCTGCGTCCAAATGTGATTGGTATTTCCAATCTTTTGAGTGTTGGCAAACAGCGACTATTTAATGCCAATTTGATTGGCTTGTTCGATTGTCAGTTGGCACTGCATGGCAGACATACAACAGCAATCACAACAACAAGTCGCAATCACTTTTTTCATTGCCGAAATTTGCACAAGTGGCATTTTATTTGACCGAACTGCATACAAGATTAAATTGTTTTGGGCTGTTTTGGGTTCCAACTGTCCCATAACAACAAATTCAAAATCAACAGCTTAAAATTTAAATTTCTAAAATAAAAAAAGCTATTCCTAAAAAGTTGCAAGTTCCTCGTTCCTATTTTAAAAATCAACAGCCGCTTGTCACATGGCCGAAATGAAAAGGCATTTACACAGTTGTTCATTTGTCGTTGTCTGCATGTTGTGTTCACTTATTGCAGTTCACTTGATATGCAATACATTTTTGGCACTACGAACTGAACGACAAGTGCAAAAACGTGTTAACTTAGTGGGCATGCCCAAGAAGGATGACTAAGGGAACGGGAGAGAGGAAAATTGTGCTACCGTTTGTAAATATGTATGAGCACTTCTGTGCCTCTTCCTCCTACTCTCTCCTGTTGCTGTTGATGTTGTTGTTGAAAATTGCCATGTCCACAAATATGCATTGGGGCATGGCATATGAAAATATGCATTGTGCTGCGAAGGTTGTTTGGCAAGAATTTTGCACAGATTTTTGGGGCTAAAATATGCAAAAATTTGACAAAGCACTTTCTCTCTATCAACTCTGATTTTACTACTAATACTTTCATGCTGAGCAAAATTGCAAATTTTTATGTCGCTCACCTGACATTGCTCAGTTTGCTTTGAGATATTGACTTTCGACTACTATATGGTAATATCTCTTTGATTTTGTATGGTTAAACCATTTTTAGTTCAAGTGTGGGTCTTTAGTTACAAAATCCTATTAGGATGTAGATTCCTATCTGTTTCGCTCCGACTTACACAGCAAAGCGAAATATATGTTAAACTGCTCAATCAAATTTGTAATGCTGTTATTTTGAAATATTTGAAGCCACCCTCGCATCTAATAGTATTTGGACAGGTTGAAACAACTGGTGACAAGTTGACCCTACAATTCGACAAGTTAAATGTAGAAATGTTGCTGCATGTTCAAAATTTTTAGCAAAAATGCATAAATGTTGCATATATACGAATGGACAATATGTAGAAGCGTATTGGCAATTGACAGAAATACGAGATGAACACCATATCATTTTGAAAGGCAAGAGAGAGCTACGAATTGTACTTCTCAGAAGATTGATGTTTATTTAGTTCTTACTTATAAGTTCAATAACTCAGCAAGGTATTTTTTATCTATACCATCGATACATTACTTCTCTCTTCAGTTTAGAAACCGTGATTCACTTTAAGGCTGCCCACACTCATTATTAACCATTTGTCTTTAATTACCCGAAATAAGCCAACTCTCGACAGACTTTCAATTTTGAAAATTATTTCAAATATTTGGCGATTAGCAGTGAGAGAGAGAGAGAAGGAAGAATATAAAGAAAATAACGAAATGCCAGCATTGAAGAAACTTTTTCAATTAATTTCGCACACAATTGCTGTGGTAAATTCGTTTACCTTAATGTTGCCCCCACTAAAATCGAAAAGCTGTAATTGTGGTGGCGATTTGACAAATTGTCGAAATGAGGGCCCTTTTGTTTTGGCCCAACAACTGACCAGAACGCTTTTGTATTTGCCTTACCCAATCCAACATGTTTTTGCTTCATTTGTAATTTAGTTTTCGGTTTCGCTTTCGATGCTTTTGTATTATCCCTGGTACTACCGCCTGCCTGCAGGTGATAAATAGCAGAAAGAGCTTGAAATAATGGAAAAACATTTACTGGCCAACATAGGGGCATAAATTCAGCCACTTGGCGGCCAACTTCTTTATTTGTTTTTTGTTTTTTTTTTTTCGGTTTCGACATATTTCTCTGTTATTCGAAATGAATGTCACACCATTCGGTTTTGCTCTGTAATCTATTCGGATTGCCCAAGGAAGGTCTCAGAACCTAAAGCTGGTCTGGTTGGCCTAGCTTATTAAGATGTAAATAATGAGTGCGAATACGCGCTTCTCCAGAACACATATTTAATTTAATAATCATTTGCATTACGACTTTATGTCTATAACTCAGACTTAGTCCCTGTTCTCCGACACTGCGAACACATGCGACCATATGTGCTTCTTCGGCTTGTAAGCAATTACGGACACTCGCATACTTCTAATTAAGTAAATTAATGTGTTGAATTTACACACTCACACACACACGTGCGGCAACAACAAAGTGAACAGCCGCTGCGACACTAATTGCAAACAAAGTGTGTCTATGTGTGCCTTATCTAAGTGTGTGTGTGTGTGTGTGTGTGTGTATGTGTGTGGGTGTGTGCTTGTGTGTATAAGTCCTTCGAAGCGTCAAAACAGCTCCCTTTCCGCGATTTGTGTAATGGGATACAGTAAATATTGAATAATCGGGATTTAAGGTCATTTATAAAATAATTTCGATTAGCGGTGATTTCATTTTTTTAAGAAAATAAAAAATTGCTGCAAATTAAATTCGACATATAATATGTGAATTAAATAATAATAGCTAAGGACAAAAAATATTATATAATACTTCTAATGGATTTATAATATTTATTTTTTTAATTATCATTTCTGAAAGTTAGCTGTATTTATTTGTTTATCTACAACAATTTATAAAATTAGGCGTATAAATCTGATTTTTAAGTCAATTGTGTCCCAGAAACTAATTAAAATAAAAATAATATATAAAATTTTTCAACTTAAATATTAAAGTCACAATGAAAAGGAAGTCCGAATAATTTATTATTTCACTGCGACATTCGGTTATTAAGTCGCAGCCCACTTAAGCAATTTACACTGTATTTTGCGCCTTTATGCACACGTCAACAAGTATGCTATGGCTTTTTTATTGCCACGCTCGCACCACAAATAAATTTTATTTCATTTGATGATGGCATTTTTTTCTGGTATTCAACTCTCCAAATGATGTTGACAGGCGAAAACAAACGCATGGCAATCTGAAAGAGAGAGAGAGACAGACAGTGAGAAAGACAGAAAGAGAGAGAACGAGAAAGAGAAAGAGGTGTTATTAACGAGGCATATGTGTGAGCGTGACAGCGGTAGTTACATAAATATTTGGTTTATTTCATGTAATTAAAATAAATTTGTGTGAAGTGTATTAATTAGGAGTTAAATGGGTTAAACATGAAAAGCACAGGCAACAGCAAAAACAAACAACAATAACAACAAGAGCATTGACAACAACAACGAGCTGATGGCCATGACTCTCAAACACTTGACGGATGCGGTGGGCATTAATTACGAGTACATTTAACAGCAGAGCTGGCCAGATGTCCTGACCCAATAAATTCAACCTGTCACAGCACACTAAATGATTGGAAGCATTTAAAAAGGTTCTACCATTTTGAAGTTTAAAGAAAATAGTTGTTTTTGGTGTGTGATTTTTTTTGTTGAAATTTTAGTTGGAATTGTCAAAGCAATTTACGAGCTCTGGCTTGCATTTCACTTGCCTCAAACTTTAATGTAGCGAAGAATTTGCATAAATTTGTGCAGACTGCAAGTTTTCATTCATTCAATAGAGAGCGACAGCAAGAAATGGAGAAAGAGAATACAAAAATGGCAACAGAAAAAGAAACAGAGAAACAGCAACTTTTAAAGTTGTTGGGAACTCTTATTGGGCCAAAGAGTACTCTGGCCAACATGTCGCATGCTTATTATTGACTGCCACGAGCGCCATGTTGGCCCATTTGGGCCATCAACTAATGTTGTTTGCCAACTTCGTCCTGGCTAGCTTTTGCATCTGTCCCCTCACTCTTTCGCTTGCTTGTTGAAAAGTGTCGTCGTTCTTCTGCTTGTATTTTGGGTAACAGGGCAACTTTATCTACGCTCTCGTATCCTTCAGTTTTTCCCATGTAAAAAACAAGTTTTTTGTGTGCGCCGCGTTGTAGTCACTTGCTGACACTTTTCGTTTCTTTGGTCAGCAACTCGACCATTTGGAGCTACATTTTATCTCCACTTTTTCTACGATTCTCTTCGTTTTCGTCTCCTTTTTTGTTTCATTTTCTTTGGCGTCAGTTTTTCTTTATCGCTTGACCGTCGAGCCTCAAGCCAGGAGCCTTTGGCTCTACTTTTCCCAACTTTTTTTTTTGATCGTAGCTAAAGTGAGTATGTATCTGTGTGAGTGTGTGTGTGTATATGAAATGTGTTTGGAAATGTTCGTGCATGTTCTTCTAGATTATAGTTGGAATTTAGTTTTATCGAAGAGTTTTGCATAATTTCAAAGTCCGTGAGCTGAGAATTTTAAATACGATGCAAAAACTTGTTCATTATTATATTTTAACTTAAACTTTTAAGGATCTGATTTATTGACGAATGGACTGTGCATGTTGCCATCAATCAGAAAAATATTAATTAGCTCTGTGGCAAATTATGAAAGCTCCGAAACAAAATATTACAAAAGAGCATAAAGAAAAAGACTAGGGAATCAGAAAATTCGTACGAAACGAAAGAGTTGATGAAATGAATAATAACAAGTAAATTGTGTACTTACTAAATATTACTAAAAATTGAGAATATATACATATAACTAACAAGAAATTTATTTTAATAAAGACATAAAAATTAATTCAAGATTAATAAAAATTTATTTTTTATATTAGATAAGAAAAATTTTTAAAAGTGTTTTTTAATATTCATTGTTAGATACATATTTATAAATTATAATTTTTTCAAAATAGTATGAAAATTCTATAATTTATTTAAGTATTTGTATTGTTATTTTATCATTACTGTCACATAAAATGAAAGCTCCCGTTGACCTCATTCTACAGGGTACAACACTGCAGAGAAAGAAAGAAAGGAATGATGAGTGAAAAAAAATCAAAGCACCCACACATAGAAACACAGCTAAAGCTAAGCGTCCCTGGAGACGCCGGACCAGCGGAGTAAAGTGGCGAAATTAATTAGCCCCTAGTGCGGCAGCCTGATTGCTCGCGAATGCGAATGCGAAAGCGAATTCTAGTGTAACGGAGAGCTGTGCCAAATCCCCGTTACGGGACGCTGCTCCTACTCACTACTCTCTACTGTTCTCCTCGGAGGCATGCGTGAGCCAAGCGTGAATTATATTTATAACGCGAATTTATCTTTCTCGCTCTGATTACGCGCGTAATTTTAATTGCCTGCAACTTAATAACACGCCTTAAATGAAAACGTCCTGGCGCTCGCTGAATCCCCTGGGAGGTGCGACTCTATAAAATATATGTATGCCACACCTATCCACGTTCTATATGTGTTTGTGTAAATTCTGCGAGTATTGCATTGTTCTTACTAGCCACTACCTTTGGTGGACCATTTAATATTGCGTATACGCAATGTTTGCACAATGCTCATACAAAGGCAGACTTACATAATATTGAACTTGCAACACGCACTGTATCCAGTATCCGTATCCGCTCGATTGCCAGCCAATCAGGTGGAAACTGCTGCGGCTAATGCACCTTTTGACCGGTCAACTGTAGCCTTTGGCATTGATTAATATTGCAAATGGTATGCAATTTGCCAACCACCACTAGCTGATGGGTTCAGGTTGAGGCTGATTGATTTAATGTAGCACGGTTATTAGCAATAATGAAAAGCTTTTGTGAATTTTGGCAACTTAATCATCTAATCGAATCAGTCAACGGGTCGAATATGTTAGCATAAAAGCAATTAATGAATTTAGTAATGATGAGAAAAATCCTAGAGTTTGTATACTTAGTTCTCAAACGAATCAATTAATGAAATAGTTGCTGATTTGTTGAATCTTTAATGTTGGATCAACAGTTTTTATCTTGTCTTAATAATAAACAGCATAACATGGGGCAACTCATCGATTCCAACATTTGATTTGATTTGCTGTCTAACTGAGTCTCATGTGTATTGCCCAGGTCGAAACTGACAGTTACGCAAATGGGATCGCAAAGACAGCCTCAAAAAATAGAAAGCAAAGATAGCGTTGAGATTTACGAGCTGACTGTCAGATGCTATCATAGCTGAAGATTGATGGTTAACTGAGTGGCAGGTGGAACAGGTACAATGACTACAATAACACCAGCTGTTGGCTGTTGGCTGTTGGCTATTCGGCGTTGAAACAAAAGTGTCTGCTTATCTATAAAAAATGAACTCCAGAGGGATACTTATAATTCATCTATTGATTTCATTTGCAGACCAAAACATTTATCTCAGTCCACGCCAAATTGGCAATTATGCAATGTGCCAGTCGACAGATGCCCCTTGTTGAGCTATGGTTGGTTGTCAATGTCAGCAATTTCTACTCGTACTCTAAACAATAAGGAAGGGAATATAATAAAAAAAAATAAGAAGAGAAAATGCCCAAGCATATTTGATAAATTATAAAACTTTTAATAATGCTAAGCACTCGGTTTCTGAGAAACTTTTTAATTTGTCCTCTGGCCGAGTGCAAAGAGCAGCAGAAGCAGCAAAAATGTTGCCGAGCATGAAATTGCCAGACTGAGACACAAACAGGACGCAGGAAAAGGAAACTGATATTAGATATTACAAATCAGATATGCGGCGGCGAGTTCTATAAGATGACGAGGAAAATGAGCAACTGTCAGCAGATTTCTGATTTCTTCTCTGACATATTTGCTGACATAATATACTGAAAATGGACCCAAATATATTTCCTGCTTCTCAGTCAAATTAAGTCGCCTTTAATGAGGAACATGCCAAAAAAAAAAAAGAAACCGTTGCCTTTTCATTAGACAGAAATAAAGGAACAGAACGACCTTCAAGCTTGGCACGAGGAAACGGGGCATAGTCAGACATACGAGTGCTGCAAAATGTTATAAATTATTTCCAGGCTATTGGGTAAATTGAAGGTTTCTTTTAGCTCTTTTGCTCTTTGTTTTAACATATAGATTGGATTCCAGCCAACGCCAACTGCACTGCAATATCATTAAAATCGAACGTTGAACGTTGAGTGCATTTGGCCGGGTTAAATCAAAACGTTAACTGGGCCAGTCTTGTCTCTGTGCTGTCGCAAAGAAAGCATATAGAAGCAACAAAATTGTCGCAATTACGGTCTATAAATTGCAAGAGCATCTCCAATAGAGCAGGATATGAGTGTGGAAGTCGAGGACACGCACGGGCTGTAACCGCAGGTGCTATGCATCATTAACTTTGACTCGCAGTTGTTGGTGGTGACTGACAAAGTAAACATTTCAGCACCTCGGCTAACCACACAACTAACACATAAACCTACGGTCGAGAGTGCGCCACAGTACTCGTAACCACGTGTGCAAATGGTCAATCTGCTGTGGGCTAAATAAATAATTATGATTGTCTTCTACTGGCCACTTGACCGGAAATTAATGACCGCAGCACGCATCTTCAAAATATCTACTATATTCGTGACAGCAACAACAACAACAACAAAGACAAACGAATTCGCCTTGACAATTAATATGAAACAATCCCTTTAAATAGTTTTGGCTTTTCCCCTTCCAACTCCACCTTTTGTGAGTGTGGGTTGTGCACACACTTGAATGCGCCTCTGTCTTTGAGTTATTTATGGGTTCACATGAATTAAAGGGGTTTACTCTGACCCGCCCCGCAAAGTAAATGAGTTCAATAAGTTGAAAGATATTCGCAAACGTCTGAAAACGAATTCAATATAATTGTTTAATTCATTTGAAGGTTACTTCTAAACAGAAATTCAGAATATGAATCAAAATTGAATTGGATTCATTTTGATTACTGCAGTAATCAATCCCGAAGCATTTTTGAATTTCTATATTATTTTAGATTCAAGCGGAAGTGAAAAACTATAATGTGGAATTAAAGTTATATGAAACATATTTGTATCTTAAGTTAAGTAGTCTTAAGTTGATAATTACAAGATTTTAATAAATAACTTGGTTAGAAAACTTAGATCGTTTGACGATTTATTTTTGACGCATGTATTGCTTTTATTACTCATATAAAGCAAAGAGCAAACAAATATCCCAGCACAGTCATTTATGTTAATAACTTATTTCAGAAAGGTTTCTCCTAAAATTTCAGGCATTTGTATGAGAACTCACTCTGCCGCTCATAAATAATAAATGTAAAACGAGAAAGGGCAAGAGGCAAACCTTTGACACTCACTCACATCAAGTTCATCAATTTTAATCAGGTTGGCCAAGTAAATCTCCGCTGAAAATTAGCCATACTAAACAGCCGAAGGAAAGAGAAATCTTGTCATTGGGCAAGTGTCCTGGGGGAATAGGCGAAAGCCAAGGGCAAAGCTCACAATTACAATGTCATTCCAGCAAACACATACACATTTGTAACTCCTATTGGGACACACGCAAAACCAAATTTATCTTGGGCACGCCTTGCCAAAATAGTAAGCTAGCCTGGCCTATTTCGCTGGCGGGGATTGGATCTGAGTAGGTTGGTCGCACCCAAGGAGCCCAACACGCATATGTATAATTCATAATGAATCCTTTCTATTAGTCAAACGTAAAATGAAAATGGTTTTTCCGTATTAGTAACGCATATTGACTGTAAAGCCGCACACGGTCCAATGTTTGGCCCAAAGACCAAACCGAAGAAACTCTTAAGCCCGGCGTCAAACTTTGTGGTATTGTTGTGAGTCCTTGGAGAATTATGCTGACAAGCAAACGAGCAACAGCAGTCAACAGCAACAATAACAGCAACAAGGACAATAGCTGGCCACAACTACACAGCAGCGATGCTAGTTTTGAGAGGCTAAGCGAGTGGGAAAACTGAAACTGAAAATCAAAGATATGCAAATTGAAACAGATACTTTTTGCTTATAAAACTGTGTGTGTGACTGTGCGTGTGTATTTCATGTATTTTATATTGGAGCAGCAGGCGCTATTACGACATTTCCCAGACGTGGCCGACCACTGACTGGTTCAGCTTCTGCAAAATACTTGGCAAATACAATAAAAAATTCCATTTTTGTTTTATTTTTTCTGCTTCTATTCTCTAAATAACATAAATCCTGTGGGGAAATGATTTATGTCTGGCAAAAACTTGGGCTTTTTACGATTGCAAATAGTTAAAGTACTTCCGTTGCGTTCCTTTAAAATGTTTAATGCCGGGCCTTAAGAAATTATGTTTTGGCTCAGGGTAAACCATAAATTCACACGCATGAGAAATGTCATTGAATAAGCTTCCTGAAGAGGGCAGAGAAGGAGATTCGGTGCGATATTGTTATGGACGCAGCTGCCATTTCGAAATTGCCACGCATGACTTGGCTTATATTTGGCATCGCCTTTGGCCCATTTGGCCTTCTAACGTACACATTATTACATTCCCAGTGCGCGCTAGCCGTTGCTTTGACCCAGCCACGATTTTTAGGGTTAATTATGCCAAGAAACCCATTAAGACTCACTTCCACAAAAGGATTGCGTTGACTTAATCATGCTCTTTCTCTCCATCTCCGTCCCTCCGTCTGCCGGAGGCAGACTCAATATTTTTAATAAATTTTATACTTAACCTTTTAAAAAGATGTCTACCATATCATATACTTTTTTTATGTTATACGTTGAAAACACATAGTAAAAATATTCTTGGGATTATGATTACTTTAATTCTAGACATATTAAGTAATTTTAATTTTTTATGTTTATGTTTAGCGATAACGAAACAATTTCAAAACAATACAATAATTTGAAAATAACAAAAAAAAAAATTAAGTTTTTTATTAAGCACATAAATTTTATACACAAGTATTGTAGAGTATTTACTATTTGTCAGCACGAATTAAGCTTTTAATCAGTTTTCTTTTTGCTTTTTCCTACCTTCTTTTTACGCATGTGTGCATTTCCAGCTTTTTACATTTTGTTTGATTGCTTGAATTCTATAAATATTTTGCGGTTGCTTTTTGTTTTACTTTTTTATTGTATGCTGCTTGGCTGCTTTTAGACTTTGTACCCAGTTTTGCTTTTGCTCAGAGTTATGTTCCTTTTCGTGTTCTTTCCGTTTTTCATTGCTATTACATTCGCATTTGCACTCGAACTCATACTCGTATTTTCCTAACCTGCATTGACCTTAATTAAACTGTGTGTGTGAATATTCTCGGCTGTGTTTCAGACCATTTTGCAGATGATGATAAAGTTACTGACCAAGTCAAGGGAATTGAGTTTGGGGCAAGATCTTGGTCTTGGGGCGCACATTAATAAACATAAATTAGAAGGCTGCTCAAAATTAGTAATTCAATTACGCTAAACAGCTACTTATGATTGCCATGACTTTGACTACGACTTGTTAGATTGGCAGCAACGGTCTGAACTGTGCCAGCCTGCTGGCATCAAATGGCAGCTCAATTGGCCAATTGGCCAATCAGCCATATCGGAGCCCAGACGTTGACTCAAGGCGCATGCATAATTCGCACTAGCAATGAACGTCAGCTGGTCATAATAACGCCAATGGACTGACCGCCATAACTAGATTGCCCTTAATACACATTGGTACACCGTACCTCCCCGTACTCCTGTTACTCTTTTTAGCTTCTAGATTGGACCATGCTAGCAGCTTCAACTGAGCATCGCCAACTGGCTCCACGTTATTATTGCATATTGCAAGGCCGAAGGCAAATGGCTTACGGCCGAAAACGTTGAAAATACGCAACTCTGATTAGCCTCAAAGTGCAGCAAACCGGTATGGAAACCCCTGTAGTGTCCATATTTTCATCATCATCATCATTATCATCATTATGATAGTGTTCGAAATAAGAGCAGCAGAAATAAGGTGGAGTGCTAAGCAGCCCCGAAATGATGCATTACACTAGTAAACAAATCCATCCAAATCCATCAGAAAAAAAATTAAATAATTAAATTTGTTTAGATTAAATTTGTATGTAACATATCTATACACTTTGAATTTATCTTGCCTATCATCATCTACTTCTCTCACTCTTTCTTTCTCTCTCTCTCTCTCTTTCTGTCTTTCTTTCTCTCCTTTCCGTGCAATTACATTAAAATTCCTTTGTACATAGTTTTGCTTATTAGTGTAAGCAGATTGTCAGTCAATGATGATAACTGCGAGTGTTGTGCTAATGAAGCGAGCAATCAGAAAATCCCAGCAATACTAAAAGCAGTTGCAATTAAAAAATCATCAGCTGGAACAAAGAGAAGCCGGCGAAAGTTGTAAAAGTTGCAAGAAGCAGCAGCAGCAGCAGGCAGACAGTCAAAGTTGGTTGTCAACTGATGGCAGACATCCGCAAAGGCAATGCCACTAGCATTCCCAGTAACTGTAGTTGTATGTAGATGTTGATGTGGTGATGGTGGTGGAGATGATGCTGGTGTTGGTGGCTTCAAATGGAGACCCATACAGACAACTGAACAGTTGCCAAAAAGGGAACTGCAAGTAGCAAACGGAAGCCACAAAACGGACCGCAATTGACGTACAGTTGCCACCGCACCCAAAAGAGACAGAGAAAATCCTGTCAGTGCTGCCCAGAGGCAAGGAGATGGGGCGACCTCCAAACAAAGTCATATGCACAAACAAAAGCAAAATCAGAAGCTAAACAAAACAATGTCGCTGCGACAAGGACAACAATTTTGCATAGTTATGCGAATGTCGGGGTGCCAAAATGAGTGCTGGCAAAAGGATGTGCGGCCATTTTGTTTTATATACCACAGACCGAAAAGCAAGCAAAGTCGCTGATGTTCATGCTCTCCTTCTCGCTCTCATGTTGTTGTTGCTGTTGTAGTTTTCATAATAACAATAAAAACTTTGCCTTTTTTTGTTTTTGTATTTTACAATTTGCGGAAAACTTGAAATGATTGTTATGCAATTGTTGGTAACACAATTTTGTCGTTTTTCTTAACACAACCACAACGACATCAGCTTGTCCTCCTACTATCTCTATCTCTTTCTCTTTCTCTTGCTCTGTCTCACTCCTCTTGAGTGTGATTTTGTGTGTGTGTGTTCATGTTTACACTATAAATTCGCATTAAGTAGCACAAAAGTTTTATTGACTTCGTTTTCAGTGCGCTTGATTTTCATGCCAGCAGCAAAACAGATAAACAAACAGAAAACTTTAATTGCAAAAATTTGTTGTAAAATTAATGAATGTACTAACATCGAATCTTCCTGAATGGTGAGATAGAGACACTCTCTAACAATCTATTTCCCACTATGTATCTGTATCTGTCTTCTATGCTTCTCTCTCTCTCTCCCTCTCTCCCTCTCCGTGTTTGTATTTGCTGATGTTGACACTGCTGACCAAAAGTCAAATTGCCAAAGTGTTTGCTTGCTGCCAGCTGCAATTGAAGCTCAAGCTCCGATTGCCGGCGCAAGGGTGCAACCAATTGATGACCCTAAGTGAGGGGCGTCGTTCAGCTTTCTAAATGACTTGTTAAATGTGTTTGATTTTGGCAACGGTGCTGTTGCCCTCAGAGCATCTCCTTCACATGTAAACAACATCATGTTTATGGTATATGGTATTGATAAATTTTGATCAAATATCATTAATATGACACAACTTCAACCACGAAAATAATTATGGTAAATAGTATTTGCTAAATACATACATATATACAAATGAAATTAAAATAAATGTTTTAAAATAAATAAAAATTAATATAATTGGAAAAGTCAGCAAATTCAAATTGATTTTCAATTAGATAATTGAAGACGGCATACAAAAAGTATTCTTTAGTTTTCATAGTGCTTTCTCTATATTTTTTTTTTATCGGATTTGTCGCACTTATGGAACACACAGCTTGAACATAGATTGCAGAACTTATTTATTTAAAGCAAAATTGATCAAACTATGTTCAATATTTATATGTATTGTATTTAATTCAAATAGTATCACTTATTTCAAGTATTCTTATAATTGGACACGCAATATTGAAGACATAACAATTAATTAAATTCTTATTGAGAATACGTTGAAGCTCAGCTAAATAAGAGCTAACTAAATAATAATAAAGATATGAATCATACATGCCATGCAATTATTTTAAGTCTCAATCAATTTACTTTATTTGACGTCTTTCACAGTAAAGGGATTAATTTCATTTTACACAAACTTTAATATGTAATTTTCGGAGATATTTGTAAATAAGCATTAAAACTCGAATTAATTTCGATTACCTTCGACACTACAAATAATAATATCCTTCGTGTACATGGGAATGATACAATTTGTTGCAATTTCTCATTTTCAAATGCATTTTACATTTGTTGCTTATTTAACAGTCTAAAATTTCAATTAATTATTTGTTAGTAGAAGTTGCTGTTGCTGTCGTCGTTGTTTTCAATGAAATTAATTTAGCTGGTGCCAGGCACCTGCATCTGCAACTGATGAACTGAGAACTTACACAGGGTAAATGCCAAAATTTGCAATATTGTCAACTTTGCTGCGCTTCAATTAAACTTGCAAACAAACTCGAGGATGCCGACATGCCATATTCATCATATGAGCGCGGGCTGCATCTTGTCGCAAAATTTAACAAGATCCGTTTTTAATTAAACTCGACTGCAAACAAAGTCATTCAAATGTCGCCAAACTGCCGAAACTGCAGCCTGTCTGACAAGGCTGCCTTGTAGACGCCTTAGCGCAATTCTCACGCACCTGAGGTTTTACTACCATTTTGGAAGTCTAAACAGTTTTCAGACCAAGAGCTAACCTGTCTCAAGCTTGTTTGCACCTACATATGTGCACTCTGATATGGCAACCCCTTACCTTCCTTCTACCTCCCTTCCCTCTTTCGTCCGTCTCTCTGCCGGTTATCCTGCCAGAATGTCTGCCAAGGTTGCGTCAGAGTTGCGTTTGGGATTATGCCAAAATGCAATTTGCATTTGCAAGACGCTCTCGAGGCGGGACAAGACAGCTCCAGCGACATGCGCGTATTAATTTTAAATTGACTGTGAAATTACAATGAAGGTTTTGTGTTCACTCTGTGTCCTTTAAAATGTTCTTCTAATTGTCTTTGCTTCGACATCTTTTACTCAGCATTGCATGGATTAATGAAACAAGCATCATATTCTTGCCTTAGATATTTTATTGCAATTGCAGTTCATTTTATCTTAGATATAAGATGTATAAAACTGAGTAAAAAGCAAGGGAAGTTAATTGTGTCCAAAAGGATTATAAATAATTTTATTCATCTAATGCTTGTAATTTTTCAAAAGTATAATTTAAATGTAGTCTGTTACAGACTGAATCAGTTTAGGGATCAAACCATAAAAGCTACACTCAATATATCTTAGCTTCATAAAAATGAAACAGATTTCTATGTGCTTTGAAATTAAGATCTTTGAAATGATCCTGCTTAACTTGTTGTTTTTATTGTTGATTGTTGACGGAATTAGAGTATGCGATTCGCAATGACAATTAGATAAACCTCCAGATTGCTTCTGTTATTGTATACTTTAAGAGACTTGAGCTGACTTATCGTTTCTAGTTTTCAAAACTATAATTGTCCTAACTTGTTTAATATGATTTACTGTGATGCCCAGTCAAGTTGAGCAATTGTCTCTAAAGCTATTAACTCGTTAAACAATTTAATAACCATTAACTCAATGAAATTCATTTGGCTAATAATCACAGCTACTTAAAAGGGCAGTCTGAAATGTTAGATGAAAGCAAGTTGACGACAGTTGAAGAAGCTAAAGGAACAAAATGTTTGAATTGAAACTCGACGAAGCTTTAAAGAGTTGTCATACTCCTAGCAAGCATCGCAGCACGCTTTCCACATTTCGCATTCATACAAAGACATTTAAAGCAATTACACCCTAGGGTATTATTCAACTGCAACTTGCTGACAGACACATATTTTGCCTCGGCTCCAGATTCGACTACGGTTACGGCCAGGACTACGACTTTGACTCGACAACGGCAAAAAGCAAAAGTGAGTTGAGTTCCAGTTGCAGTCAGCAGTCAGCAATCCGCATACTGAGGCTCTGAGTCAGCAGAAAGCATGGGGCATGCCACAGAAGCACCAAAGTAGAAATAACTTGCGGCAGGGCACAAAGACAATAACATTTAAATGATTTTAATGGCAGCTGTTCGATTTTATTGACTGGCGTTCCTCTTCTCCTGTCGCACTCCTGGCTCTCCTTCATAGTGTCCTTGTTCGCCTGTGCAGGGACATTGTGTGAAAATGTTATTTGCTAACTGAGAGTCATCAGTGGCGTGACAGGCGAGAAGGCAGCAGCTCTGTGACTCAACTGAAGGTGGTCTCATAATAATAAAAATTATTGTTACTAGCGGCTAAATGTATGTCATTGGGTTATTCTTATTGCTGTTGTTGCTGCCACGCCCCCAGCGGCAATTGAAATGCGCAGCCAAGCGAAACTTGCTCAAGTGAATGCAATGAAAATACTCGTACTCGAACTCGTATCTAAAGAAAAGCACAAATGCTTATGGCAATACGCCATAATCAAGATTTCGCTGCCACTGTGCAGAATCTGTCGCAGCGCCAACAAAATGAGAAAGATAGAGAAAGGTGGAGAGAGTGAGACAGGGAGGTGCGGGTTCAAGGATTGTGTAACTAGTGGTATATGTATTACTCTCATAAGTATAGACTTTTTGTTGAACATAAAAATATAAGAATAATTGGCTTTTACATAACATTTTTCCTTTTTAATATTTTATAGAACCTGACATGTGTAAAGACTTCATAATAAAGCCAATTTTGCGTAAACATTATGTATATGTAAATCAATACTTAACTTTACTGACTTTACATCAATTAACTTATGAAAAAAAGTTTAAAAATACACTCTACAAAAGATTAAAAGTTTTATAGGGCGATTTCAGGATTCAGAAACAAACTTTGACTTTCCTATACAGAGAAAGGAATAATTTTTTTCCTTATTTACACGTCAAGCGACATTCACAATAATAATCAAATATATTTGATTTTAAAATAAAGCCTCCCATAAATATATAAATATGAGTAAAATTCACCCGTTCAATAAACTGCATTTTTTTCATAAAATCACAGTCATAAAATATATAAAAAATTATTTGCGATATGTTGGTGGAAAAAATTTCACGTTTACCTATGGGGTCATCGCTCGCCATTAGGTTGTTTACTCAAAGCAAACAGTGGGAAAGCCAAAAGAACCTCGTTGCAGTAATGAATTAACACAGCCGGGATACGAATTTATGTTTGTTTAATAAATTCTGCTTGAAGTAGCACAATTGAAAGAACATAAAGTATTTACGCGTAAAGCTCGAATGGAAAATGAATAATATTAAAATAATAAACCTTTAAGTTCTAACAGAAGAATCTTGTATAAACATGTAAAAATAATAAACTCATCTAGTTGCACTGTTCTTCTGGCTTTAATCACAGTAACAATTATAAATTTTTGTAAGTTATCTAAAGTGTTCCAGAAGATTTTATTGTTAAGCTGAGTATTTTATTTAATTTACTTCTTAAGTAATTGAAGATGACTGCAGAATTTGCACAAAACTTTGAGTTATACCCAACTCATATGAAAAAATGAAATGGAATGTTTTTAATGACAGCTAAACCTGGCGCAAAGCAATTCGCATAAATAATTTACAAAGTTCAGCAAAGGGAATGAGAGGGGCGGGAGTGTTGCAACTTTAGGACAAAGCACAAAGCGAAGCAACTGCGACATGCACATGTTGAAATGAGCTTAAGGCTAAAACACAAGCAAGATAATCCAACACATCCGCCTGAGTCTTGCTTGTTAATTAAGAATGTGAAACAAAGTCATAAAGGAGACAACAAGAACAACAGCAGCAGCAATAGCACCAGCAGCTTCAGGTACAAGTAACATAAAAGGAAACGTGCACAATAACAGACACATACATAACTTACATGTATACCTAAACAAACACATGTGCATAAAAGGGGGGCCAAGGAGAGGAGACTTTCTTGGTTTATTAAAATAAGCTTGTGCTTACTTTACTTTTTCAGCAAAATCATATTCTTATTCATTTGCTGGGTTGTGTCTGCTTAAAGGCTCAATATCTCATGGATTTCCCTTCTCACAGTATTACGTGGCGGGTACGCAATGTCTTTGACAAGGCATTGACTCACCATCAGTCCCATTTTAATGAGCAAATTCGATTTCATTGTCACGCAGACATGGATGGCAATGCTGCTACTTCTGCTGCGACCGCATTCGCAAAAATTACGCATACGCCGCGTGTGCGCCGCGCAGACCAAACGTGTCTGGGAATCCGTTTTCAGGACAACTCTTCTCACAGCATCAGCCGCAAGAGAGGCACTTATATATATCCATATCCACCCGACCCATCGTCTCACAGACGCGACTCGGCCCGAATTTATTAATATATGCGTGACGCGTCCACTGTGACCAGTGGACCACGCACTCTGAATCTCAGACGCCCTGCCGTCCTGGCACTCTGCCCCTTAAACTGCCTCCGACTACAATGTGCCGGAGGCGCAGGCTGTAATTATTTATATGTGCAAGAAGTATGTGCTGACAGACATACATTTACATGTGTACCAAAATTAAATGGAATTCACATTTGCTATTGAGTTACCGCCACATGACTGGCGGCAGCTTTAACAGCTGTGACAGCAAACGTGCACTAAACCAAATGTAAGAATAAACATCCAGAACTCGGAAAGCATCTATGTTCTTTCTAAGATTAGGAATAAAAAATGATTTAAGCGATCTTGCAGATTATTTAAAATGTACTTAATGCTGCTAATAGATACTAAATCTTTTAGTCAATTCCATTTGAGAAAAGAAAATTAATAAAACTTAATTTTGTTAAATTTTAACTTTATTAGTTTTGAGTTTTTCCATGCTTTTAATATATTTTTAGTAGTAGTTAACTATAAAAAAGTAGGTTAATCAGATTGATAGAGTTCAAAGCTATCATATTGAAAGGCTTGCGATTGGAAACTAAATTTGTGTGAATAGTTACAGATAATTTTTATTTGGATATTATCATAAGTTACGTTACTCGCATATAATACAGTCAACTTATGCATGATTTTTAACCATTGTGCTGTAATAGAGCTAAGAAAGTCGTTCCTACAGCGAAGTGTGAGTAAATAAATATGTTAGTGTATTGAGTTTATTTATGTTTAAAAAATAAAAAAAATCTAATCACACAACTGGGTCGAGATGTTAATCTCGTTTAAACGCTGTGTCATGAGCTAAAGCGCCAGTCTATGAAAAAGGCTGACAAAGGACTTGTTAAACATTTCACTTTGTTTGTGTGTGTTGTGTGCGTACATGTGTGTATATGTATGTGCTGTCGGTTGTTGTCTGCAGTCGCCAACACACAGGAATCATCAACAATAACAACAACAAAGGCATATGCAAATTTAATTTTTTTTCAATGCCGCACATCCGAGTATTTGCATGCTTTTCCTAGAGTAGAAGGCGTGCCCCGCCCAATTTTTCACCGACTTTTCCGACCAAACATCTGGCCGTAAGCAGCTTCTTTATCTATCCCGTTTTTGTTCGCCGCCTCCGTTGCAAATTTCAGTTTTAAGTAGAGCGGAAAATTAAAAACAAATTTTGCTGCACATTTCGAACATTTTCACTTTGTGTGCGATGCAATTCTTTTCTTATCTCACGGATATTTTCATACCTGCAAATTGGATTTCCTATTTCTTGGTTTCTAATTTAAGATACACTCTTCTTTTTCCGATTGCCCAAAAATAAATAACAACATAAAAGAGCAACAATTTTTGTTTTATCGAAGTTTAGATTCTTTTTTTGCTGCCTTTTTTATGCTTTTTTGAAGTAAAGTAAGAGTGAAAGTTGATTTTAGTGATTACTTCGATTTTCAAGTACTTTAACTCGATAATGTTTTTTTAAATATCAATTGAGTTAATTAAATCGACTTTCATGAAAAGTCGACAAATCACTGGACCTTATTCATCACAGCTTAGTCAATTACGACAGAAATTGATTATGTGTTTAATTTCGAGTTTTAAAATTTTAATTTTTTGAAAAACACCCTTAGTATAAAAATCGTATTCGGGCAAAAAAAAAATACTAATAATATTTTAATGCACAATGCATTTAGAGGCCATACCATGATTAAAATGACATTCCCTTTGAAGATCTTAGCTAAAGTTCTATATGTTGTAGAATATGTATATATTCTGAAAGTAATTGAAGCAATTGGCCTTATGACAAATTGGATACTCCTAACCATGTGTGCTGAGCAGTTGGCAAGTTGTCTATTAGTTCTCGCTCCTGTTCAATGACATCACAAAGGCAATCGCATTCCTTGTTCGGCCCAGATGCACATTTTGGCCATGGTAGCAGCAAGCAGCCAATTTGTGAGCCGAAATCAACTGCTGTGTGTCTGGTCCTGATATCAAACTTTTATTTGGTTCTCTTTGGCCTGGCCAATACACCTTAATTACAAGCAATTATGCGCTCAAAAGCATAAATGATGGGTAGGTTTCCTCAAACTCTGCATCCTAAAGCAGCTACTGCGGATGCTGCCAAAACTGTTATGACTTTTAGCATGAGCTGACCAAATTGCAGCACATTTGGCCAGGCCGTTTAGTCTGTGCCAATCAGGTTTGGGGTCCTTGCGTTTTAGGCCTTTGATACGCTCCGCAAAATTTCGACATTGCCAAAAACTTTTACGGCCTGACTCTGCAGTTTCTCTTCATTTTCATTTACGTTTTTTTTTTTTTTTTTGGTATTGTTAGTTAAACTTTTATATTATTTACAGAACGGTCGTAATTAAGTTCAGCAAGTGCAGATTTGCCAATGTCGTCGAATGTCGTCGGGGAACTTTGAGCTTGGAGCTTGGACCAAAGGCTTATGTACGTAATTGTGCCTGCAGCAGCTTTAAGTGAAAGGCGGAGACTTGAGACTGGAAACTGGAATCTGCAGACTGTGACTGTTCAGAGACTGTGACTTCCGAGGCTCTCGCACTCAAATAGTCGTTGTCTGTAATTTCTATAAGCTGATTTACTCAAAATTGCCAAGCAAAGCGGATAAGTTGTCTACAAAAGTTTTTGTCGTGCAAAAAGCAATATGCAAATAGAGTGATTTTGACGGCTGCTGACTGACAACCGACTACTGAATACCGACTGAGATGCGACTCGACTAAGCTGCAATCAATATTCAAATCCACTTAGCATTCGAATTTGACATAATCAAATTTGCGATTTCTGACTTGAGTTTTTGGCAGAAGAGGCATCATCATCGAGTTAAGCAGCCATTTCGCAGACTTCTTCTCTCTATACTTGTACATTCTATTTATTCTAATCCAACAGTTTTAATTTGCAGCATCAGTCATTCGACTGGACCGGGCAGCGATTTAGAGATTCGGTCGTTTCGCATTCATCCACTTGAAATTAAATGCAAATCCTTTAGAAAAGCCGAGCCTGGGCAAATGGCGTACCGAAAGGTTTTTTCTCTAAGGTCCTTAGGTCCTGCTCTCTCAGTTCATTACTATTCCAGGATATAACCTTTGTCTCGAATTAATTAAAATGGATTTACATGAGCTCAAAATGTCGCAAGCACTATGGCATCTGACAAAGGCACCTTTACACCGCAGCCTCAACCTTCCCTTTCTACTTCTTTATCTTTTACCTTCGCTTGACACTTGGTCCAGGTTCAGGTCCTGGTCCTGGCACTATTTTGCATGCATAACTCCTGAACTTGCTTTGAGCCTCACTGACAAACTGACTGACTGCCACACTGTCAGACCGACTGTCAACGTGAAACCCGCACCGCAGATAAATATTTATATTTCGCTTTTTAATCTTTTGTAATTTTAAGTCGCGTCATACTCAATCCTACACTCACTCCCTCCCTCTCTATCTCTCTTTCTACCCTCTCCCTCTCCCGCTCTCTGTCTCTGGCTTGCTCTCAATCTCTCTGTTGTTTTGTGCTCTCAACTTTTGCTATTTGCTGTTTTCGCTATTTGGCTATGCTTTCTGTTGACTTTTCAATTTGAAAGTTGAAAGCACTTAGGGTTATTAGAATGAGAAGCATGGAGTTTGCCCCAAGTGGCTTTTCCACCAAGTGCAAGTAAAATGCTGGATTTTCTATGATATTTGACTGGATTTGATAATTTAGAGTCATTCTCCAAATAGCTCACTAACCTTAGTGAAGGCTCTTAGTTAAGATTTCATTGTATTAATTAACAAACAGAATTTGAAAGTAAAAATGTGAAGCTTTTTTTTTTGAGCAAATGTCTGAGAGGCTGAGTTTTTATTTGCTGCGACTTTTGTTTGTCTCTATTTCAAATTCACAGCATAATTAAATCAACAGGAAAGTTTAATACCTTTCAGAAATTTGATCTCTTTTACTAATTAAACGCGCTTGCTGCTTTTAAATAAATGTAATAATTATTATTACATTTTTTTACCTGTATAAATAAAAGTTGTTTTGAATTGACAGTCCTTATGGAACGTTGGGTCCATGTAAAGTGACTGTCATACATGACAAAGTCATCAATTTGCATGAAAGCTGACAATGGCGATGGCGAAGGCGATGACGATGGCGATGGGATCTTGTGGGACCACTTCAAAGGCTGAACAATAACAGGGCGCATTACCCACATCAAACCAACCGCCACGTCATGCCATGTTGGCCATGTCCATTTTGTGCCTTTGCTCAAGCAGAATTAATTTCAATTTACATTTAAATGCAGTCCGCCTGTCGACTGTCCTACTGTCCAACTGTCGCCTGACGACAGGCGCACTATGGTAAAAAAACTCGATATTTTGGCATAAACTCTAAATATAAAGATAGACACTTGAAATTTGGCATGTACTTTAGTTAAACTAATTTATAATTTTGGATTTTTTTATTTTTAATTTGGACCACGCCTTCACCTCCCCCTCCCCATACGACTATGCGAAAAAGCTAAAAAAAATTTATAAAAAATCTAAATATATAGCTAGAGGCTTGAAATTTGACACGAAGCTTAGTTATAATATTCCAAAATATATAATTTTCGTTGTTATTCAATTGGACCTTCTCTTCGTCCCCCCTTCCTCTCCGACAAAGCAAAAAAGTAAAAAAAAAATTTTTAAGCTTAAATATAAAGCAATTTATTTTAAACTTTGCATGGTTGCTAATAAGACTAAAGTAGAATTTACAATTTTGTTTGTTTTTTAATTTGACAACGTTTTCACCTCGCTCCCCATATGAATCTAAGAAAAATACGAATTTTCAGCCAAAATTCACACCTACAACATGTCATTTTTCACGAAAAGGAACAAAATCGAACAAACGGGATTATTAACATCTGATTCTGGATGGTTTAGTTAATAACCTTTACTCAAAACTCTCGTACTAATTTGTGACGTTCTAATGTAAAGCTTAACGGAACAGGAACACATTTGTTAGTTTTTAGCTAAAAATACACATAAACAACACATTGGACAGTTGCACAATAAAACACAATTACTAAAAATCACTACTACTATCGTTTTTTAAATACCTTCATCAACTTTATCCATATTTAGCAATTTGTAATATGCTTCCGAAAAAAACACAATTGGCTCTCAAAGTTGCAATTATTTTTCCCGCGCTTTTTCAGTTCATGTGGCAACGCTCAATCAGCTGACTTTGAGCACGCATAAAACACTAAGGGTAGTCCCGAAAAATCTTTAAAAATCGTTTTTGGTTGCTTTGGACTTTTTAGATTTGGAAAATAAAAAAATTTTTAAGATACTGAACAAAATACAATTTGAGTTTATGCCAAAATATCGGACTTATTTACCATAGTGAGGCGGCTAACATTTTGACCTGACCTTGTTGCGCCTCAAGTTGTCGCTGGTGCACAATTTTCCTTACACTTTTTTTTGAGCCTTCAACTTTACGTTTTTTAATACCATAATTGGCTTACTGATGAAGGTTAGCGGCGAGTAAAAGAAAAAATATTTAAAAAAAATCTACACGTAAAGCACAAAAGTCGAAAAAATACCGTGAAGCAGGACACAAATTATTCAAGAAATATTTTTGACAGCACTCTCGAGTTTCTTGGCACTTGAAAGGACAACCTTGAAATGAATTTTCGCCATAGCAAAAAGCGTAGAAAAAATGTTCGCGCAATATTAAAGATTTATTAGCTAAGTGCACTCTCCGTGTTCCGTTCGCGGCTTGCCAATTGAAAGCTGAGCAGAGCATTGAGCCGCCACTTGGCCATAATAGATAAATTATAGACATAAACGAACATTCTGATAAATGTAAAAACAATATCAGATTCTGTTAACTTATTAATATATATTTTCAATTAAATGCCATAAATAGTTTTTTTTTTGGGCACTGCATATGTTAAATTCGATTCGACAACGTGACGTATGCTTGATATATTTATATAATTTGCATTTGCCGGTTCGACGGCATCGTCTTGTGCCCAAAATGACGATGGTGGCTTTGGCTTTGGCTTAATGCGCTTTGCGCATTGCATTCCATTGCATTGCGAATGGCGAATTGCGATCAAACTATTTCCATTTTGTCATCAAGTTCATTTGCCATCCATGGCTCCCCTTCACTGACTGACTGGATTCTGTTTTTGCATCGCTGGCAAACGCCTTGGTGTATGCTACATCAATTTTATTGACTTTTGCCATCGTTCCACTCGATTGAATGTACAATTTCATTAGCAGGCGTGCCACATGCAGCTGCCTGTATATATATAGTATCTGCCATTCCCAGACTCAGACCCGAGATCCAAGTTACCCAGAGCCATCAACAGAATCGATGGCATCTTTTGGGCTGACTGACTGCATTGCATTGTTCTGGCATTTGAACCGATTGTGCAATCCACTGTCAACGACAAATTCAATGCAATGGCAACTGTTAAAAGTTCATCTGAAGCATATCCCCTCTTTTGAGAAATCGATTGTCGCAGACTCAGTCGATCTTTTTAGATAACCAGATTATCTAACTAATAACTTGGGTAACACCAACAACCAATGCTAAACTTTTAATTTAATAAAACAAATACAAAAACAATGGCAATTGTAGCAAAATATACAACATCTTAATAAACTTTAATTCCCATCACAACAGAACAACCAGCTACGTCATGATTATGACTTGACTTGGCCAAAACTTTTAATTGGTAAGTAGGCTGAAGTAGGCAAAGTTTTTCAATTATTGCCACCTGCAACCCTTTGACTTGCCCTAATGACCACCACGCAAATACTTAGTGCACAAGTACGGCCCTATTTGATTTTGAATCAACAGCCCATACCAAAGGACAACAATTAGCAGGAGGAGACGAAGGAATACCATCGGGCTAATGATTCGCTTGGGCCCATAGGTTAATTAACCCCGACGGGTGTAAATAATGTTGGAGTATCGTTGAAGTCGTTTTCAAAAGTCAGAGGTGATACACTACAAGACCTGACTTTAATGCTCCCACAGCTTTTTAAATAATTATATGTACTCGCTATATTTTTTGCCTTTCTCTAAATCTCGGTCCCACTGGGTTCACGGGCAAAACAAATGTATCTCTGGCTGCATGACAAATGCCGTCTAGACGCCGGCAGCGAAGCTTAGCAAAGCTCAGGACTTGGCTTTGGCTTCATTTCTATTTGATAACTGCAGTCTGCAGGCGGTTAGCTGCTGTCCCCACTCCCAGTCCGACAACTGGCCCTATTCCTATTCCTACTCCAGCTGCTGCTGCTGACATTCGATTTGGCCGTTTGGCAACTAAATCCGTTTCAGCATTTGACTGCCACCAGCGAGCAATGACAATGACAATGACAATGGCACGCCATGGCACCCTGCTAGGTGGCCATTTTTTAAATTCCCTCTCCCTTTCCCCATCTCACAATCTTTCTCACTGTTTTTCTGTGTGATACCAAACCTGTCTATGCATAAATGGTCGACTGGTTAACTGCTCGTTGCCCGAATTTCCTTTGCCAAATATCATCAAAGTTTTATTTATTATGTTCATTGTTCAAGTTTTGCTTTAGCCGTTTGTCAATTCTTAAACTATTCAAATAACTCTTTTTACTTTAGCACAAATTACATTGCATTGTCCAAAAGGAACTAAAAAAGTGAGTTGACAACTAATTTAAATATTTGTTAACTTAATTCTCTTCTTAAAATATTATTCAGAATAACGGTTATATTTGGTTTATGTTAAAGTTAAAAGCATGAGATGCATAATTACTTGTGCTGATTGTGTGTGAAATTTACATTTGGCATACAAATAATTACTTGAGAATGATTTATCCGAGCCACACAAAGCCACGCCCACCCGTACAATCACAACTTTGCCATGTTCTTATATTCGTACTTGCATTCGCATTTGCTCGTGCTACTTTCTCGTACATATATTATTAACTTTTCTTGACTATCAGCTCTTTGTGCCGCTCTCTGCAGACGCACTAGCCATACTTATATTTCTATGATGGGCACAGAAGCCGCCACATAATGAGCTACCATGACAACACCAAAAGCCATCAGGCAGCGACTGCAATTGCAAGAGCCCGAACTGAACTGAAGAAAAAGCAAGAGCAGAACGTCTACTTTGCAAATTACTTTCACGCTTTCACATCTCCATATCCACATGGAACGACATCAGCCGGAAGGACGCCCAGTTGAAGAGGCAGAGAAGAGGGGAGAGAAAGAGAAAGAGGCTATATATGAAGTTGTTGGAAAACCTCAGCTCGTTGGGCGTTCAATATGGCAGTCTTTTGGGATGGGGTGGAATGGGATGTGATGGGTTATACATGCAAGAGAGAGAGAGAGAGAGAGAGAGAGAGAGAAAACTGTCGCATGCGGGACTACTAAGCACTTGTGACATGTCGTGTCGCATGCATATGCAACATTTGTTTTCGCTGCGCCGACATAATTTGCGCCAAAGTGCTGTGGCAAGTGTTGCACGAGAAGCAGGAGCTAAAAAAAAGGCGAAATAATAACGGAATTCCTTTAATTTTCACGCCATGCCAGCACCGCTATAGCAAGAGAGAGAGAGAGAGAGAGAGAGAGAGAGAGAGACCAGGTAGCCAACACCTCGAACCAGTTCCAGACTCAGAAACAGGCGAGACATTGACGACAGTGGCCCAGGGGCAAAAACTGGAGGTAAGCTCGAGTCCCAGACCGGCAACTTGAACGGTTAAGTACTGCGCACTCCCACAGCAGTCAAGTCAACTGAAAACGTGACAGGATATCCTGCTGCTGCTACAGTTACTCGTCCTTCGTCCTTCGCCAGTCTACTTTGCTCGCTGGCTTCTTCTACTTCAACTATGTCGGGTGGTGATTACATTGCCCCCAGCTACAGTACCACTGCCAACTCCGGCAGCAGGCAAAATGATAAAGCAAATGAGAACGTGGCACTTAATGCGCGTCACATTATAATTTGGCAGCTGAGTGAGTGGCCCACGCTGCTATCATCAATATTTCATTTCATTTCGTTTATTTGTAATTCAAATGAGATCTGATACAAGCGTAATACAACAAATCTCTTTAATGCACGCAATTAAACTCATCGTTTATTTATAGCTTCAATATTTACAAAAAATTAAGTTAAAACTCATTAGAGTAAAGTGTCGCAACCCCTTCTTTAACTTCCCTACTACAAATTTTAGACAAAGTTATTTAAATATATATAAATATCTACATTTTGTGAGCTATTTATAAGTCAACATTTGCATTAAAGTTGTGACAAGCTAAAATGGAAAACAAATTACGTGAAATGACAGTAGCATATTTTGTTGGACAGTGGCAGGGGCAAGTTTCAAAAGTTTTAAGCACATTTTTATTTGTACTACCGCAAATTGTCGTAAAAATATATTTGTACATATACATGTATATAAGTATGTAATATTTTCTAAAACAAATTATAATCCACAAAAATAAAAATAATAATCATAATAAATATTAAAGCTAAATACTGTGCTTTTGCTTTCGCTTATGGTTTTTGCGTTAGGGAACTGTCAAGCTCGCACTCTACTGAAGAGTATTTCACTCGAAGATACTTTGCCTTAGTAATGTAAAAATATTCAATAAATGCACAACTCGATATTCGAGAATAGATTTTTAAGTTCTTTAATTCGATTATTCTTTTAACAATGTATTGAGTTAATTAAGTAAATGATCATGAAAAATTAATTCAAATATTAATCATTGTTTGACTTTTAATTTAGTTCTGCATCAAAAATTAATTAATTTCAGATATAAGTTAAATAGTCTCTGTTTTAATTCTTTATTATAATTTGATTGGTTAATAAACACCCGTGAGGGCCGTTTGATTATTTTATATGTTTTATTTATTATTTACTGACACCCGTGAGAGCCGTCAGATTACTCTAAGTGTTAACTTGAGCGTAATGAGTTAAGAACTAAATTATATCTAGCTTAAAGTAATCCCACGAAGCCTCGATGTGCCGACTGCGTTCCCAGCAGAATGCCTCGTCAGCGCCTTGTGCCCGTCTGTTGCCGGTCACTACCAGCGCGCATGCAGGGTATCCGATTTCGCTGCTTCCAAGAGTCCGTTGCACTGGCCGGCTGATCGCAACGTCAGCGTCTCGCGACAGCTTTCCGATGGTCACTTATTGCGCGCGTGTAACCAACGGGTACTTTCGGCCGTTCAACTGCAAGTATTTGCTGACCGACGCAGATTCCACGTCCGGTCTTGGGCATTTTTCAATACCTACCCCTTGATGCTTAGTCAAAATCATCCAACCCCCATAACTTTGTCAAAACTTATCTGATTTCCTTGCGGAATGTAAATTTTATCATTGTTTGTTTTATCATTGTATTGTATATAATAGATACCTCTAAAAATTCATATTTTTTTAATAAAGTCATTAAACACTATACTCACATTTTCAATGAAAAAAATTATAGATGTCAAGCTGCGCCAAAAACCATATTGACTTAAACTGCTAAAAAATAATGCAGTTAAAACACTTCTACCTTAAAATATTTATTTTATTTACATGATTTGATTTTTACAATTTTTGTTCTCAAAAAAGCATATGATAAATCAATTTATCGCTACGCAAATAACAAATTGTTCAAATATATTTATGGTCATTAAAAAAATCTGTTTTGATTTGCTTGCTTGCAAATATGAATGAAATTTATTTTTGTTTTTTTAATTAGGAATGCAAATGTAAAATTTAAACATATAATTGTATGCTAAAATAAAAATATCATATAATTGATTTTCAATAAGAAAGATAACTTTAAAATATTTATTTTTCTATTTGACTCATTTTATTGTGCCAATATTCAGAATAAACAGGCAAACTGTGCGAAGTAAACAATAATCGAATGTAAATCTGATTATAAACTGCGGTTTGCATTCATTAAAAAATTTGATTTAAGCCGTGCACGGTCCGAGCTGTGCTAAGCTCACAAAAACAAACACACATATAAATATAACTCGCAATAAATATGTTAATATTTTGCAGGGCTGCATTTTCGAAAATTAAAGGTTCTTGGTGCGTGAATTGAATTTGAAAATGAAAACAATAATAATTAATATAATTTGTGCTGTGTTTATTTAGGCATAAATTATGCGAATGCACTAACAAACAACTCACTCAGCCCCGCAGCGGCAGCATATCAATTAAACCAAATGCTGCACTTTCAGTAAGTGAATTGAATATAATTTTTGTTGAAGTTCAAAATGTTATTTTATATAGTTGATCTTTGATATTTATCGCTTTTTTTGGTCTGCTCTGAGTATGGCTAGAATTTATGTTACATTTTTGGCTAAAGTACCAAAAATGCCCTTGACACACAATATTTATTGCACATAGTCGTCGTGCATGGCGTATACGTAATATGGAATTTTATCTTATAGTCCGGAGTGAGTAGCCATTGACCGTGTCCCTTTTGCAGTTATTGTTTTTGTTTGCTCATATGTGTGTTGTCCATTTGTTTTCATTTACAAGTATTTCACTTTGAAATTTATTTGTGCTACACATTTTTATGGCTTGGCCTGACTTTGTGTATCGCCCAGCTCCGATTTAGGGTCTTTTAAATTATGTATATGCGGTAGCTAAAATTTAAATTTATCTACCACTGCCATTTGAGGGTGTTGTTTTATAGTTGAAGCCATAAAATAAAATTAAATGAGAAAAAAAACCATGTAAATAGAAATAAAATCAAGCACTCACTTTGCATTTTACAATGTTCAAGATCTATTCGATTTTGGTTAAGAGCTGTGAGTTCTACGTGATTTCCGTTTTCAAAAAAGCAACAAACGATGGAATGATTCCGTTTCTGCTTTCTGTGAGACTGCTGTGCTACTATTGTCATTTTAATTGGCAATCCTCTTGAGCAAGAGGATGTCTCAAAGAGTTAATAAAATGAGTGCCGATTTCATTGTTTCCGCCGAGCGAGAAGAACAACTTACCTTTCCTTAATGGCCCCAAAAAAGTTTTCACTGGCGCTCTTTTAATTTGATTCCCAGCATTTTCTACGCCTTTTTGGGGCAACATTTTGGCATGCAATAAAAACGTCAATGGGCCGACAACAGAGGATGAAGCGAGGACTTCAATGCTGTGCGTGAGCTGACATTTTTAAACGTGGTCTTAAGGCGTTGAGCCATTATGACAAAGCAAGCAGCAGCTTCGCCATGTTGCCAGTTGCTTTTGGATATATTTCTGAACTGTTTTTCGCTTTTAGTAAAATGGCAATGTCGTCGACGACAACAAAAAACCTTTTTCCAGCCGCTGCTTTTCTTAAATCCTTTCGCTTAAGCTTCCTTTTGCATTCGTTCTCGGAACACTCCCTTCTGTCTCTATCTCTCCCTATATGTATGTTTGTCTCTGTTCCTCTGTGTATATTTTATTGTGCAATTGTATTTTGTGCTCATGAGAAATTGTATGCGTTGCAAAGACGCTTAAAACTTTTACTTCACTTTATATTTTCTTGATAAGAGCTCTGCTGCTGATTCTGCAACTGCACTTGAGCCTCAAGTTGCTTTTCATTGTTTTGTTGTCTGCTGAAGACTCCGGCTTAAAACACGCTTGAATTTTCGATTTGAATTTTTATTTTTATACCGTATAAGCTTTATGCACACCACTTTTTTCTACGGCATCAAAGCTCAATCAAAGTAAAGTGAACGAATTGCATTTAATATTCAAAATGGCAAATATATAATTAGTATTTGAAAATCGACTAAGTGTGTAATTTCAGATCCTCTTCTTCACATTCTCAGTCTTCGAGTCTTTCATGTATGTTCACAGCCCACTTTCTGTATAGTTTCTTATTTGTTTAAAGCTATTAGGATAGGAGATATTTTGTTAGTAAAGGAACAAAAATCTAAATGAAATTAAAGTTGTACACAAAGTGCATTCGTCCTATTTCCATTTAAATGTCAGGTTTGATAAACAGCAAACAAAATTTGCAACTCAATGCCAACGTTGCTAGGTAACATAAAGTGGAGTAGATGGGCAGTGTCCTTTGAAAAGGACAGTGAGTAACTTAATTACCTTGTTGCAAATTGAGTGATAGAAGTGCTAGCTGAATGCTACCGCAAATTAGTTACGATTTCAGTGTTTGTGTGAATACGAGTTTGTATTTGGAGCTTACAATTTTAGCGCCTTAGCTGCTGTAGGAAACAATAAATAAAATGTCAGACATTTTAGCTGGACTGACATTGTTTCCGTTGTTAACTTGTGTAACAGCAACAACATCATTATAAAATACTGTTGACATTTGCCAAACCGAAACGAAACGAAACCGTAAAAATGTCCAACATTTGCCTGTAGAGTAAGTGCGAGCTACAAAAAACTGCGAGCTATTTACAGGGATTGTCGTTGTTGTGGTTTTTAGATGCTTTCGCTCTTGTCATTGTTATTGTAGTTGGAGTTGTAGTTGCCGTTGCTGCTTTGCACTTCCGTTTCCGCTTTGCTGCCAGCAACATGGCAATGGCAGCAGCAACGGCGACACATCGTCTAGTGTCTGCCCGTCAGCGACAGCAGGTCTAGTCATTGCTTTATACTTTTGCTAGAATTAAATCAATATTTTATGCCCGTACTCGTATCATTTGCAGACTAACCTCAAGCTCAACCTCTAAGTTGTCCACTTCACTCTTCGACGTACAGAGCCAACCGGCAAGTATTAACGAAGCAAAAGTCAGTGGCAGGCAACCAGGAACTGCGTAAATTACTTATACTTGCCACTTGCCACTCAAGTGGCAACGACGACCTCTCTCATTCCACAAGCAATTGCACTCGTGAACTATTTTTGCCCCCTTCCGAAACGAGCTTTAACTTCGCATTCACAACTTTTCTGCTCACAAAACTCGACTCATTAGCAGCTGTTGTCTTTAGTTTTCACTCGCTAAGAATCTATTTACTTTCAAGAAAGTTAATTATATCTGAGAATGTAACTAACCCAGCGATTTCCCAACGCTTTCGGCTCTTTTGTTTCTCTGGTTAACAATTGACTTTCACTATTTATTTTACAATTAGTTTGCTGCAACAGTTGTAGTGCAAATTATTATACTCATTAAAATAGATGAATGTGTGAGTGAATATGGGCTGCGAGTTTCTTTGTTAAAATTCCAAATTTATTTTGCTTTCGTACTGAATATTAGTTTTAAGTATGCGAAACTTTGTAAAAGCTACTCAAAACTGCCAAAAGTAACTCGATATTATTGATGGAACCGTGAATTTAGCAACCCAATTGTAATCATAAATGTATTACACAAATTGAATTCACAAAAAGAGCATAGAGTAAACCCGATAAACTGTCATAGAATATCGGTAATGAAGTCTATAAACTATTTTCCATGCCAGTTGTTTGCTTAGTCAAAGTCAATGGTCATCTAATTCAGCGGTGGGCACTCAATGGCTCCGGGAGCCAGCGGCTGCTAACGAACTCAGGTCTCGTGCCCACCGCTGATCTAATTAATTGACTTCTTTTTACATTCTTTAGGTGTGAATTTGTAACAATATATATGTCGGTTCGTATACCTATTCTTTTCTTTCTTAAAGAGTTTTAAATATTTTTTATTAATTTTTTTGCGTTTATTTTCTTATGATTAATTAAATTTGTTCTATGCTTTCAGTAATTGCATTTAAGTTATCCAATTAATATTATATTTAATCATAATGCAATTATTTTTATTCAAATGTGAGTTTTGCGTTATTTTTCTCGCTGTCGTTTAGCCAATTAAAATATATACTTACTAGGGGGCTCCGCCCCCTGCTCGCTTCGCTCTCAAAATTGAAAAGAATTCCTTTTGTTGTCCGGTTTAACAAAATAAAACTGCTCGCTTCGCTCGCTTTGGGGAAAATGTCAAAATTTAGCAAGAACAGCTAACCTGTGAGTTTTGTTAGGATATCTCATCCAACAACAGAGTTTTTGGTTCTAAAAGTTAATTTGCATCCGATTGTTCCTATGGCAGCTATATGATATAGTCATCCGACTTTGACCAAATTTGGTCAGAATGTGAGAGACAGTCCCAAACATATAATCTAGGAGCTTGGTTGAGATATCTTAAGAAATAAAAAAGTTTTTCATACTAAAGGTTATTTTGCATCCGATTGTTCCTACGGCAGCTATATGATATAGTCATCGGACTTTGACCAAATTTGGCCAGAATGTAAAGGACAGTCCAAAACATACAATCTGTGAGTTTGGTTCAGATATCTTGAGAAACAAAAAAGTTTTTCATACTAAGCAATTCTGTGACCTTTGACCTTGAGTTTGACCCCTTTACAGGTCGAATTTCGCAAAACGCCGTCTTATTGCACGATGAAATTATCTTACCTATGTTGTGTGAAAATTTCAGCTTTCTATCTTTTACCGTTTGGGCTCCACGTTGATTCTCAGTCAGTCAGTCAGTGAGTCAGGACAAAGAGTTTTATATATATAGATATACTTATACGTATATTGTATAGATGTATTTCGTGCATGTAGCGTTGCACATTTTTCGGTCGTTTTAATTTCCATTTCATTACACTTCTCACGTTTCATTGTTTGCTGCACATAATAAGTAGTGCCGGAAATTTTTAATTAACAAAGTAAGCATCAGGAAAGCAGTCTGCCAGTGCCTGCTGTTTGGCCAATGTCTTCGATAAAGTAGCCGGACCAAGAAATATGCATATATACGGAGTATACCTATTACATTAAGTATACGAGTATGGCCAAAACTGGAACGAGCTCCACTTTTTGTTTTGTTACTATGCACATTTGGCTGTAAAGTTTAACTTTTTGTTTAAAGCTCATTAAGCCCATTTAGCGCATTTGCACGCTGCAATAGTGCGATTAAAACACAGTGTGGCAATTTGCAACATTATATGAATTGAACGACGAATGCATTTCCATTGAATTAATAATGGACTTAGCTGGCATTTTTCTCAAATTTGTTATTATTTTAATATTTATTGTCTTATGCTCAGTGGAGTGCACAGGATTCAGCACTATTCGAAAACTTGTAGCAATACATGTTGAAGTTGCCTAACGACTATTAAACTTTATTAGATGTGGTAAATTTAGTTAGGAAAACTAATCCAAATGTGATCCAAATATATAAGACTTACAAATATTTTAATATCGTTGAGTTCATCTCGAAAAATAGAATGCTTGCCCATTGTTTTGTATTTATAATTTACAAATAAGGCAAAGTCAAGCGAAATCATATAAATGATTAATTTAATCAAGGCATAACAGGGCTTTCGCTTCAACGCTTTGCTGGATTAAAACACCAGGCTTGTTGTTCGATAAAAACAATAAATAATTATTGAATGCAAATTAAAAAGCAAATAATACGTTCACACAATTCTATGTACACAATCATACGCAATAGTATATAAAGTTACCTATTGAACTACTTTATACTTTGCCATGCTTAAGTCCTTTTTTTATACAAAATAATTGATTAACCGCAACAAAGTTTGTAAATTTACATTTATATGAAGATGTGATAATAATTGTTTTTTTTTTATAATAATATTGATATACAATATATAGTTCTTAACAAAATAATTAAAATTTTGTAAATATTTTCAATATTTATATTAAATTGAACAATTTCATTGCATTGTATTACTTTGACAATAGTATTTATTGTTAAACTCAGCTTATTATTTGCCAATATTGTCAATTCAATTCGAGCCTGATATTATTCCATACAATATATTCTTTACAATTGATATTGTCCCGGTAGAGTGAACTCACATTGCACATTGCAATGCACAATTGTCGGCACATTTAAATTGAGTAAATGGCAAATTGCACACAAAGGTAAATAAGTATATGTAATACAAAAGCAGCTCACGTGTCTGCAGCTATTTGCAAATGCTTTAGCTTCTACTGCAACACCTCTGCTTCAGGTGACAGTGTAAACCAGATCCTCCTTTCCGAGTACTACTGTGAAAATCATCTAACTCCCTCAGCATTGTTGTTGTTGTGCGACACATACATATTGTGCTATATTCAGTGTATTATTTCGTTGCTTTTCTACGACGAGCAAGCGTGTGAGAGCATAAATGAAAGGATATCTGATATATGCAGCTACACAGCGACAACAGCAGTCGTTGCAAGCTCATTCAAGTGGCATTATAATAAACTAAGTTAAGGCGACAATTTCCACGTTCCTTATTGCTTGTTTGTTTGCATTCGTTGTCGTGCAAATCGAAGCTCCCAGCTGCAACCGAAGCTGCAACTGCAGCTGTACCTGAAGCTTTCCCCTGGCCTATACAACCGTCAACTGCCAACAGCAGCTGCAGATGTAGCTCTGTAAATAGTTCTCACTCAAAAGCTATGCTCTTGTGAACATACACTTTACCAAGTATTTTTTTTTTTTTGTGTGTTGGCTTTGGATGCGACAGTCTTCCCTTTAATGCTTAATGGCCATGCAACGCTAGTACTTAATACAACAGAAATAAAATTAATTATCTCATGACACGACAATTATTTTTATTTGTTGCTTGTTTTGAGTGCATGAAAAATTACGTATACGACCAGTGAGCTTAAAAATTATGCATAATCCTCTTAGTACCATGCACAGAATGGGAAAAGGGGAAAGTATGATAATCTACCATTTAATTTCTGCTTAACTACATTCACTTTCCAACATTTTGCAATTTGTGTCAAGACATACTTTAAGTCTAAGTCAACAAGTCTTTTGCTTCTGTTTCGTTTTACCTGGAAGTTAATTAACCAACGCGCTGCAAACTATAAGTACTTACTTAGTTGTACTGTCAGTGTGGTCATAATGAAAAATGTTTAATACCTACAAAGCAAAAGGCTTACAAAGTAGTTGAAGAGGAAACTACCTACGTATTTAATAAAGAATTGACATATTTGAAATTCAAAAGGCTTAAGCATTTTTAAAATGAGAGTTCTCGTTAATTAATTGCTGTTTGTAAGCCAAGGTAAATGGCATTCGTTAAAATGCACACATTCCCCACAAAACTCCTGACTAATTGGTCATTGTCTGTACAACGTCTGAACAAGCGATTAAAATGCATTAATCATACGACGCGTTGCCCGTTGTTAAGAGAAGGGGATGACTAACTGAATCTGGCTGAGTTGAACGACTTGTCAACGCTGTCTCAGCTGCTGTTTCTCGAATTTCTTTGTCTTTGCATTATCCTAATTATGATATGTTTACTTCGGCTGTTCAGATTGGCACGTGTACATCAGACTTACACATGCGCGGCCATTTTCGAAGTGGAGCTAATGAGGATGCTGCCAACATGATTGATCGGGTTCATGTGGCATGGCTCCAGCATAAATCACAAAATGGCTAGGTATAAGGTATAAGGATTGAGGCGGTTATACCAAAAGCCAAAAGTTGCTTTAGCTGTGTTTACTCACAGATAGATCTAGAGATACCCGCCGAAAGATGAATGAGAGTAAAAATATTGTAAGTGTCTATGGCAACAAAAATGAAAAATAGGGAAGCCTTTAGATAGTGAGTATTAATTTTTACATATTCTTTTTTAATTAAAAAAAGAAACATCAATTCAAATTTTATACTGTGCTTAAAGCCAATTAGATTAATATGGGGCTGACTATTTATGGAAAAAGTTTCTACTACCATTATTAGTTTTGTATTAAATATTCTCTAAAAATCTTAATATCCTTATTAAAAATTGTCAATCTCTTCTAGCACTTTACCTAAAGAGAGATAAATACAATAAACATTGAGATAGGAAGATTGGAATAAGACAGAGAGAAAGTTATGAGCTGAGAGTTGAACGCAGAGTCCATTGAGTGAATTATTAACAACAACGGCTGGCAACAACTACAATTATGTTTAACAAAGGGCGTTGATGTGATTATGCAATTATGATGAGTAGACAAAGACAGCACAGTTTGGACCAGGCTATTTACATATGCGAAGGAGACGAGCAGACGACTGTGCAGAACTCGGCATTCGACAGGGAAAATTTCATATGCAAGGCACATCATTACATTGTCCACATTGGCATGGTTGGAAAAGAGCTTTCCCAGTCGACACGGCGATCGACTTACTGACTGTCTGACGTACTTACAGACTGATTGACTGACATACTGACCAACTGGCAGCCAATAAATGTCACTTTATCAACGTTGAAGTGTGAAGATAGAATCCATTCAGCATTAATTCCAACCAGCCTCTTCCTCCTTTTCCCTGAAGACTGAGAGAACCTGTGTGCTCTCTCTCTCTCTAAAGTGCCAGCTTATAAAGTCGAACTGCCTTGTCACAAATAATTGACAACGATGAGCTGATGAAATTGAAACAGACAGTAGGATATATACGCAAATATACATACATATGTGTCTATGTGGCAAGTGGCACTTGAAAGAGAAACAGTTCACTCAAAGAAATAACAGTTGCAGTTGGAAACATATGCTCGAATAGATACGATTTAAATATAATGACATAGAAATGGCAATGGAATGTGAAAATATTCGATATTATTAACTGGGTAACTGGACTTCCAACAGCAAACTTAACTTGAAGCATAAGGAATAGATATCCTTGTCTCCTTGCAGATCAATAATATATACATATTTATATTGATATTTAAGCAACAAAGACATTTTGAATTTGATTTATATACTTTGTTCTTTTCATTTCGAAAAGAGATAAGATATGCCGCATAATAAAACCATTTAGTTGCCTTTATTGGAAAAGCAATAATACAACGTATCAGTTTTCGTTGAAGTTTTTTTATATTGAGGGGAACAGAGAAGAGTTCATGCTGTTACCAATGTCTAGACATGTCAATTGGTGCTCGACTGGTCAAATGAGTTCATTAAGCGGTCATCAGTCGGCCGTCAATGACGATTATAGCTGGAAAGAAAGTTTTAAGAGATGTTTTTCAGTGATTTAAAATTAAAAGAAAAGGATTACTGCAACAATGTGAAGACGAAGTACGTAACGTAAAACATGTCAGTAACTCTTTTCGCATGCAACATTCACATTCACGTGCCATGTGTAAGCGTTAAAGCATCAACATCGACAGGCAATGGACGTGAGTTCTTGTCATGTGGCTTGGAGTGGAGTGAAGTTTGGCAAAATGGGAGAAAGCCAAATATTAGCTCTGCAGCTGGCAGCGTTTTCAATTAATTTCGCCGAATGCATCTTCAATCGTGCATTAAAATGAAAATGTAATCAAGGCAGCGACAACCGAATAAGTCTCGTCGGTCATAAGTAAGAACCATGTTACGTATACGTAACGTTTGGCCCAAGAAATATGCAATTAAATGCGTTCCTCCTTTTTGGGGTAGATGCGATGACAGCAACATCAACGACGATGGAGTTAAAGTTGACCCCATTGAGCATTTTTAATTATTTTGAAACGTGAACCACAAGAGTTGGGTATATGTACATATTTGCTTATGACTCAAGCGATGCTTATGGTCAGTCAGACAGAATAGCGGCAAAAGTGTACCAAGTGAATGAAAATGAATGAATGAAATATATACTTACGACAGAAATCCTGTCTCTGGCTCCTCTTATCTCTCCGTTGCGTTTCTGCCTTTCGGCATTTATATAGAATGTAAGAGTACTCGTATATTTAAATGTATTTAAACGACCGACAATTTGGGAAGCATATCATTGTCGAGCATTGTCAGTGGCAGCCAGCCGAACAGAACAGAGTGGCATGCACATTTATAGTATTGTCTTTCTTGCAACTCTTGCCCCATGTCCATGCCACAACTCCCCCTCCATCTCACCCATCTCACCCGCCTCTTCCTCATCCTACTCCTCTTCCTCGGACAAAGAACGACCGACAAACCCATTTGTTTGTGCGTGTTTGGCTTTGGCTGCTTGCGCTGAGATAAAAGTAAATATGTGGCGTTGGTTTGGTTAAAGCTGCTGCTGCTGGCTCTCATTTTCTCAGAGAACTCGCTTGGGTTTCGTTCCACATTTGAATAACTCTTTTTGTTTTTTTTTCTCTTTGCTTGTGGCTCAAGCGCATTCTTGCATAATTTTAATTTATTTTGCCTCGCCTTTGGGCTTTTATTGAATTTATTGCGCACATGCCACGCCATGTCGCTTGACTCCAATTTTATTAGAGCTCCTAAAAATGTGGTTGCCAGTATTAAACTATATAAATTTCAAAGAAGTTTTTTATTTAAATGCTTTCTTTTTATACACGAGCATATGTTCATATCCCATCAATCACTATATACTATACTTATTCTTCTGACTATTAAGTTCTAATATAGAAGTATCCATCAAAGCCAATGTGCCATTTCCAGATCGATTGGCAAAAGAAAAGTGTCATTGCTATTTTTGTTGAATTCGAATTGCTTTGTAAGTGTCAATAAAATGCGATTTGACTACGGAATATTTAATTCCCTCTGCTGCTGTTACTGGACTTTTTGTTGCTGGACTTTAGAGAAACTTTTTGAAATGGTACAACGATTTTGCACAAACTTAAATTTTTTAAGATTATAGAAGCAATACTAGTTTTTCACTTTCTTTCACTAAAAGTATCTTGACAAATATTCCCTTATCACTCATTCACTACTTCACTTAAAACCATTTACATCGTTGTATTTTGTCAGTCGTTCAGCACAGATTTTTATGTAAATGCCTTCATGTAATTCCTGATTTGTGAAGCAACAATTCCTGGATCACTGACCCGATTTGTTAAGTCGGCTGTTGCAGTTGTCACGTGGCCTTTTACCACTCGGAGTCGTTTGCATTTGCGTTAACACTTACTTCATTTTGCAGCTTGCCACACAGGAGCATCAGCTGCAACATAAAGCAACAAATGTGCTGCACATGAGTTGCAAGTGCAAATGCCGTTGGCTGCAGGTTAAGGACCTTCTTTTGAACTTTAAAATGTTTACTTACTTATGCGGTCATGTGGTTGACAACACCATACGTCCTCCAGTCATATTTGCAACTGCAGCTGTAACAAGTTTTGTTGCAAATACCAAATAAACCAACAGAATAAAGAGAGTCTATCCATTCGACAGAGCAATTTTTTTTAACAAGTAATGGTTGATACCCATCAAACTCATATCCCATTTTGAGATTTTAAAGAAAATGAAATACATTTCATTACTATTTAATTATATAAAATGAACCATACAGTCAGAGATACCCTTTAGGAACATTATACGTATATATTTTTTCATATTTTTTCTGTCTTTGTCTCTGTTTGTGTTTATGTTTGCTTTGTGGGCTTAACATAGTCTCCAACCTCATGCGCTTCTTTTAATCTTAAGCGCATTTCATTTACCACAATGGCCATTAAAATTGTCTAGGCTGGCAGAAAACACTCACATTCACACATTTATTCACTCATTCACTTATGCACTCATATACTCTTCTACTGGCGCTCTGAATGCATATTGCCAGACTCTTGCCAAGTCTTTGCTGCCAGTTGCCCGTTGCCAACTTTATTATATCGTTTTTTTACGCCTTTTTTCTACACTTTTACCTTAGCCTAGGCGACTTATGGATGGCTTATGGCTTATGCGCTGGCAAACCAATTAAAACGCCCAATGCAACTCTGAGAGAGAGAGAGAGAGAGAGAGAGAGAGAGAGAACATTGGCTACAAATTACTTTTAACGGATTAAGTTCTAGCTTGGCAATCGTTGTTTTCCAAGATTGATTTAATACTCGGTTGTTTATTGAAAAATAGGAGAAACAATAGTATATATCCACTGTCAGATTGTTCTCGACCCTTCTTAATATTATTGCCAAGGGACTTGGCTATAATCTGAATTAAAACATGAACTTTACTGCCATTCAACTTAGTTTTTAATAGTACGACAAGAAAGGCCCAATCTAATCAGTGTGTTGCCAACATTTTTATGAGCTTTGCTTATTGTTAAAGTACTAAAATTAAAGGCAGATCTTTAAGTCGATTTAAGGCTCAATATTTACAATTCTCGTTTTATGGTCTAAAATTATAGATCATTTGTAATTGGGGCTGCAAAGTTAATGTAAGAGTTGGCCGTTAACAGCTACGATTCGTCAATTGTGCGTTTATAGATCAAGTACACTAATGGGTTTCTGGCTGGGTTCAATTGGTGCTTCCCTCGTCATCCTGCAAATCGTAGCGCAATCGGCGATGTCGCTCAACGCTCTGGAGGGGATTGAGGCATTTAAAATTTTGACATGAACGAGGAGTTGCTGGTGAGGCTGTTTTTGTTGGTGTTGCTGATGTTGTTGTTGTTGGATTTGCTGCAGCTGCAGATTTCGAACGCCTGAGTTGCTGTCGCTCAACACTTTGGATGGGATTAAGGCGTCTAAATGTTTGACATGGATCTGGACTCGATGGCGCCTTTGGGATGCGAGCTGCTTCAACTGTCTTCTTTGGCTGCCCGTGTTCTTGTTGTTGCTGTTGTTGTTCACATTGTTTATCTTGGTGTTGGCGTTGTCGATGTCGATGTTGCCGCAGCACGTCCTTCAGAATTTTATCGTTTTTCAAATTGGCCGCATACCAGAGCAGTATGCACAATGCAATGCCGACGGTAATGACAAGATACATATTTTCCAAGGCATCTAGCATTTTCAGCATTGGCATTTTTGACAAAATATTCGTTGTATTAAACATTCCTTAAGGCTTTTGCGATTCAATTATTTAATTATTTTTGTGATAAATGTTTGTACTTTACACAATACAACAGAAATATAAAATTATTAAAGTCTTTCTCTCAATTTTTAAAAACTTTAAAATCTTGTGAGTGGATACACAAAGCCTGTTATGCTTTTAACTTGAGAAATTTATAGCTTGAAATTTTTGGTTTTTTTTTTCTAAAGAAATAAAGTATACAAATCCCAGTGTCTCTCAGAAAACTCAAGTGCTTAAGAAAACAAAAACGGCTGAGTGAAACCGAGACAGAGAAAGGCAGACTGTCTTGGCTGGAATGTAAGAGGACAGTGTGAGCAACTTCTTGACCGTATCTCAAGGGTTCAAAAAGGCTCTTAACCCGCTGCTTAAGGCTGTGGCTAAAATTGCAGCTAAAGCCAAACAAATACATAAAGCAAAGTGACATGAAAATAAATTAAAAATGTGTAAAGCCACACACACACACACCCACACACAGACGGAGAGAGAGAGAGAGAGAGAGAGAGAGAGATGCACTCACAGACACGTTTGTAGACATATAAAGAAACGTGACTTGCTAAGTACATTTAGACTGGGAGTATGTACAAGTCCGTGTGTATATCTTCATATTTAGCATGTTATGAAAAATGTACCACCAACCGTTCGACAGAGTCTCGACTCGACTCGCGTCGACTTTGTCTGCTCAAGCACGTTTCGACTGGAGCAGGAGAGATTGAGAATAAGAACCTTAGGAGTCGGAGGCGGAGATGTGTCTCGTATCTGGCGAAAATTTAATGACAAAAGTTATGACGACAAATGACTCAGTTGACTTTCACTATGAAATCAAAGCATTGCCTCGCCGCACAATGGGACCATGAATCATTTCTCATTTCGTTTTTAATGTCAACATTTTATTTTTTTCATTCCCCTCATTTTGTTGCTATTTTTAAAATCTAAATGCTCATTTATCATTATGCAAATTGTTAATTAATTTTATATAATTGCACATAATATGGTTGCATTTGTGCAAGTTCTCGCACTGCATTCCTAGGCAGATAGATTGCAAATTAAATTTGTTAATCAACTGGCATTTTCTATAGAGTAAATTGTAAATTGAAAAGAGTTGTTCATATCTAAAATTTTTTGCTTAATTCAATAAATTTTAATATATGCAAATTGGCGAGTCTGATGTAAACTCAAAGCCCTATCATAATCACATCTAAAATTGTATAGTTCGCTATACATTTTAAAATGAAGCAAAACATGTGATAATATTTGGAATTTATTTTTACATTGCAATTCGCAATTAATTTGTATCTAATTAAATTTTTAATTTTAATAAACGTATTGCAATGTGCATGTTACCAATTCATCACAATTGAAAGTTTGGTCATCTCTGCGGTTCCAGGGAATAATCGCACATTTGCTTAACAGCAAGCTACTTGGTACAGCTGCGATTGTCGAAGCAGAGATTCAAGCAAATCGTAGCGTTTAAATTTAATTACTGTGACAGTCTGACTTGAAACATTTGTCAGACTTTGCTGAAGAGCATGGCTAAATAACAAACAAGGTGTTTATGCTCTGATCTTCTCTCCAAGGCAAATTAACTTTGCTTAGCCCAGTTTAGTTGTATCTCGGTCATAAACTTGTAAGTCATAAATTAAGATAATATTACGCCACTTGCCGCTTAACAAACGCCTGTCAATATTTGTGAATCGCCTTGTGAATGTCCTTTTGCCTCTTGCATGCAAATCATATCTGGTCAATAATAAATTGGCCTCAAACTCAAAATTGAACTAATAATAATTACAAAAGTAAATCAACAGACACAACATGACAACGTCGCTTCAGGGCAAGTTTGTTTGTGTGGAGAGTCTTGTCTCAAATTTATGATTTCATTTATAGGCAATAAAGGCACTTATACACACACACACACACACTGACATACGTATATACAGAGAGTGGAAGCATTATTTACTGTCGCACAAGCCGTAGGCGAAAATGTGCCACAAAATGGCCCAACGGCCTAACGTTAATTCAATTTTATTACGCATACGCAGCGTGTTCTTTACGCACAAAGACTTGCAGTAAGTAAATTTCAAGTGCACGTTCAGCTTCACTTGAGTGTGTTTCCGTTGCGTATGTGTGTGTGTGTGTCAGTAAATCTGCATTGCGGCAGCTTTAAGTATGTTTATTGCTTTTGGACACGCCTCCCAAGCAAACAGATACACACAAGGACAGACATGCACACACACACACACTTGTCATCTGCTGCAGCTATTAATTAGTTGACTCTTGCCTACACATATATTGGATGTGCACTTAAGGTAGCTCATGCTCAATATACCAAGTTAACAGAGCACCCCAAGCAATGAGCATTTACGTTATATAAACTAGCTGTTGCCTTTTATCATATGACAGTAAATATTGAATATTGTATAACATTTCTGATCAAATTTATTAACTAATTTCGAATGTACCAATGAAAATTTCTATTAATGTCCAAGTCAGTTGTTATAAATATAGAGTATTAAGCATTGCCATCAATTGTTTGGATTATGTCCTAGTTATATTTATTAGAATATCAAATCATTGATAGCATTCATAAATACGCGGTCGTATTACGTATCTCTGGCAAATCAAATGCATATTTTTATATTTTAATATTTTATAGCAACAGTTCTTACAGGCTATATGCGTGGGCACGGTGAGGGCGGGGACGGTAGTGGGGGACGGTCTGTTGCCACTTTGCTTTGTGCAATTGCTTTTGCCGGATATTGTTGTTAGTTTTTTACTTTTAAGTTTGCATTGTGGGGCCCTTTTGTTTTACACGGCCTGCATTGTGATTGCTTTCGTTGCTGTTGTTGATGCTGTTGTGCACTGGTGTTGTTGCTGTTGTTTGTGTTGATGGCGCTCGACTGCTGCCGTGTCCTATTTGTATCCTGTCGGCAACGGCACCTCGCACACATTTATGTCTATTGGCGCGCGTCCATTTCCATTTCATTTCCGTTATTGCAAAACTTTTCGTATTAAATATATTTTTCTCTGGTTTTGTTCGTTTGCAATGCCGCGGCTACGATTGTTTCATTTCGATGGCTTTGTTAGTCTTCGTGTTGTTATTGTGGTTGTTGTTGTTATTTCTTGGTGGTTTTTGCACTTTGCCAAAGTTGTTTGTTGCTATTATTTCTGGTACTTTATTCGACCATCGCCATTATTGCACTTGTTTCCTTTATTGTACTACTAGACATAAAAATGTTTCCATTTGCATATAAATACATATATATGCACAGAGTATATAATATACACATATATAATTGCATTGTGAGGACTCGCCTCATATAATGTGGCCTACTTATGATATGAGTGCATTTGCAGTGGAAGAGGAGAGGGGATATGTGGCAAATTGACATGCAATTTGTTATAATTGCTGCGTTTTCAACTGGAACTTTTGCGAGCTAACAACTTGCCACAGAGTCCGCTGAGAAGAGAAGACTCAGGCCAAAAACCTGACCCTGATTAGGCAACCAGCGACCAAATTGTTGTTGGGGTTGTTGTTGTTGCAATTAGCATGTTGCGCTGCTATAAATAAAATTAACCACAATGCTACAAACAACATGGTCAACAATATTGTCCCAAATAACTACAGTTGCTCGCGTCAAGAGCACGCTACCATTGTTATATACCCTGCCAAGGAAAAGGGTTACTTAGTTCTTTGTAGAAGATTCTCTTCAAGTCTAAGCTCGACAATTCGAATTCAATTTATAGTCCAATCTTATGAGCTCAAGCTTTTGCTGAAATTTAAAAATTTTGAATTGTGCTATTCAAACTAAATATCTATTTTCATTAAGGCCTCTACTTGATAAGGAAAATTACTCTACAATCATTCTGATAATATATTTCTTTATTTTTTCCTTCCATAAGCTGAAAATTGCAATTTCATTTAGATTTTAAACACCAATTTGTGAACTTAAAATAATGTTGAAACTAAAACAGTATTTTTTAAATTTTTTTTTCTGGAATGGAAAATATTACCAGAATTTTTTGGAAAGCATATTTAAACTGTCTGGCGGCACCAAATGTCCTTTGGCTGATTTTTGGTACATTTCTGTGCAAATTATACAATTGTTTTTGCATATTTTATGACCCAGCGCGTTCCGTACTCTGCGCAATCCGCAGTTGACCGCAAAAATTTAGCGCATTTAAATTAATGATACGAAATGTCAGCAAAATGTTGAACCGCAAATCATACTACACTATACTATGTTTTTTCCTATAACTTTATTCGGGGGCAAAGGCCAATATACACTAATGCACTTGAATTTAATTTTGTACTTCTAATAAGTAGCTCAATAGGTTAAGAAGAAAATGATTAGGGAAGAACTGCATCCTTGAACCAGAGAGCCATGCGGTCCTCACGACATCTCTTCATTGGTTCAGTTTGAGTATATTGTCGAACTAGAGTATGAAAACGATTGTGATTGAACTCATTGCCTGCCTTTAGACGTTCACTCAGCTCAGCCGCCTTTATGGACAACGATTTCGTGGTCTCCATCGATTTGGCGAGCTCCCTTTGAATCGATTCAGCGACTGCCTTGAGAGAGGGTCTCGTTTTGTAGAGAATATTGGATTCCGATTTTATGGATGTTTTCTCTGCCTTATTTTCATCCCCCGTATGGGAAATACGAGAAACATTTTCCTTCTGAATTTCAGTTGTTTTGGATCTCATCGGAACACGTGAATTAGTATCCTTATTCGCTCTGGGTCTGTCGACAGATGTACGAGAGACAGCATCGGACTGATTTACACTAGCTTTAGATCTAGCAGATCCGTTGGAGATACACGAGACTTTATCCGAACGATTTGCATCATACAACGACCTCACAGAACGATGAGATGTGTTGTCACCAGAATACTCCCTAGCTCTTGATTTACGACTAGCACGAGAGACATTATCATTATACAGGTCAGTGTCCACATCTGTATGCATGGGCTGCTTGGCCTCCTTCAGAGTGACATTCGAGTCCGTGACACCCAATCGCATGCTCAACTCCGAGGACTGTCGATGTCCAGCTTTCGCCCGACTCGCCGTCGACTTGGCCGTGCTCATCTGGGAGGGAACATGGCTGGCCTGGGAGGCCGATCGATGAGGGTTGATGGCCATTAACGTTCTCACTGTACCAGATCCCACGGTGGCCGTTGATCCCGTCTCAGATAAACCCGATTTGGATGCCTTTCCAGCATGAATTCGTCGATCGCTGGTCGATAATCTTTTGGCAGCTGCCATTTCCTCTTTGATGGCTCTCGAGTATCCCACCACGCCAATTTGAGACTTGGATGGTGCGTAAATCCCATCTCTCTTCAGTTTCTGTAACCGCTCTTCATCCTCTTTCTCTAAAATTGTGCCTTTCGAAACGGACGTGTTGGTGTGTTCTTTAGACCATGTTGCATAGGGCGGATATGTCACATAAGTTGGCTGCTTGTATTCATGGCGTTTTGCATTTTCGGGGGAACCAATCAAAAACGGATTAAAAGAAATACCTTCATCATCGAACATCATTTTGGACAGTTTATCAATTCACAAAATAACACAATTGTTAATGTCTTCTACAGGATTTTGGTTATTTAATATGGATGCAAGATTAATAGTATAATATGTAAATAAAAATATTTCCTGCGTGTACGATATGTGCCAAAGTAATCTGTTCAATGTTTTTAATTAACTTTCAATGAATTTTCATTGTCCAGGAAATTGACAAAATCTTACACTCTTCGAATGAAAATCCAAAACAAACTGAAACGGAAAATGTTCACAAATGTCAGGCGAAAATAGTCATGGCTTGCTGTTGAGCAATTTATTATTTATGAAAATAAAATTAATTGAGAAATTATAAATTATACGAAATAAACATGTATTATTATCAAAAATAATGTAATCTTCAAATTCCTGCGGAGCTGTATAGCATTTGTTCCTACACAGCTATTATTTAATAAGTAGTTTATAAAATTTATTTCAAATTTAATTAAGTTATTTTGTATATTCTGCAGCATAATTTTGACTTACCTGATTGAAAATTCACCTTTTGTTTGGGTAAATTCTGATGTTTCGCCACAGCTTCAGCTAAGGAAAGTTTCGATCTTGTTTCCAATTAGAAAGTAGCGTCATTTTAATTAAATGGCCTCAACGCTGAGTGGCATCCTGCACAATGGTTCAGAGACTCAATGAGTGAAGGTACGTGCTGATAAGGAAGCAACTGCTTAACAAAAGGCAAGGAGTCTTTTAGGTAAGTTAATGAATACTGCCCCACATCGAAAGTACGAGTATTTCAAAGGTTTGTGGTCAATTTGCTTGAACCTAACCGAATACTAGGGAGCTCGACTGTCGGAGACTATGAGAAAAGAAAACGCTGCTTAAAATAAAATAATATAAAGCGCTAAAAATATTTAAAATAATTATGTACTAAATTTACTATTCGCCTAAATTTATCGAAGTGTCTACGTTGCCTTGAAAAAATGTTCGTATTCGTTTTGTAACCAAGCTAGAGCAACTACAAACATAATTCAGTCATGTGACAGTTGTCCTCGAGCATATACCTATACCTATTGATCTTAATTTTTTTGGCTGCAAAATCAATAAGTTTATGTGAATTTCGGCCCAAATTACCCGAAGAATGGCTGCATACCAAAGACCTACCACCAAAACAACAGCCGCTCCAGCAAAGCCTCAGTTTCAAACGTCGCTTCTGGACGATAAACTGATCATCTATGGCGATGGCCTCATCTATGGTGGTACTTCGTATCCGGTTGCGACTAATAACACGCCAATGCAGGCGACTCCAACATTTGGCTGCCAGAGGCTGCCAACTCATCAGAACTATTCCTACATAGGCACAATCAATGGGCCGCCGATTCCGCCAGGTTCACAAAGCAAGCCTATCACACAACAGCGGATACAGCAGCAGCAACAGCAGCAGCAACAGTCGCTGCAACAGCAGCAGCAACAGTCGCTGCAACAGCAGCAGCAACAGTCGCGGCAACAGCAGCAGCAACAGTCACGGCAACAGCAGCAGCAACAGTCGCGGCAACAGCCAATGATGCAGTCACACGAACTGTCCCAGGGTCTACAATCCCAACGCTACACGAACCAACCACAGCAACAGCCTGTGCAACAGTTGCAGCACTTGCAGCAACAGTCGTTGCAACTGCAGCAACAACAACAGCAACGCCAACAACAGCTTCATCAGGCTTATAACTATTGGCCTTTCGGTGGCAATCATAACATGGGTATGTTAAATGGACACGCGAATCAGCCTCCTCAAAAGTTCAATAATCAAATGTCCTATGGCCAACAAGCCTGGCCAGGATACACAGTCATGAATCCCGTCGATCCAAACCAACCGTTCACTTTTGGCATGGATTAGCCCCTAACCAATTAATGTTAAGATTTTCGAAAGCAACCTTTAAGTCGAGTAAAAAATTTGCACAGATTACAATGTTAACTTTATTTAAAAAAGTGTTTTTTATTGAGTCATTAATATTGCAAGACTCGTTTTCAGCCGCAGCCAGTTTCCATTTTTTTCCAGCCACTTGGTTTGTATTTTGTATGCTCCGTTCTTTAACACCCTGTTGAAACGGACAATAAAGAGAATGAATATGAATCAAAATATCAATTCTCTCAAATAAATTGCACTTATTTCCATTATTTTTCATAAATTTTTTCTTATAACATTCGTGGTCGTGATACCTGCATTAATATTGGACAAAATGGAACTAAATAAAAATATAGTTGGAAGAAAATTTAATATAATATGTCTACAGGGTATTCTTTGGTAAATCAGTCGCATATCTTTTCTGATACGTTTTCTTCTGTTGCATGCATTTTCCTTTTGGCTCTGCTTAGGACAAACTTTGCCATAATTTACTGTAACTTGTCTGCCTTGCGTTTTACACTTCAACAAGGAAAAAGGGGGCAGTGCGGGTGCTCTTGGTGTTGCATGCAACCAGAGCGTCATTTAGTGGTAAATTTCCGTCTTAGTTGCCAACGAATGTCATACGTGACATTTTGTGGATTCCGTTTTTAGCATTTCTGTAACCGGGTCGCGTGCCTGTGATTTCATATGAGTGCACGCGTATGAATATGTGTGTGTGTGTGTCTGGCTGTGTACCTATGAGATGATTGTCATAGTTGGTTATCTTTTGGCATACCTGTCCCTTAACGATGTTCGATTTTTTATCCCCACACGATGCATAGTGGTTCTTGCTGCTCTTCCACATCATTCTGTGGATTTTTCTAATTATATCTTGCTTTAGTTTTTGCCATAACTGTTTTTTCTTCATTAATTTTGTAAGGCTAACATTATTATAGCATTACATGTTTTCTTTTATCATATTCCCACTAGCAGTTCAGCTGTAATTACGTTGTCAAAATATTTATTATAATTTTAGCAAACAAGCATTTACATTAAATTATTTTTTCAAGAACTGAAAATTGTGGAAAAAACTGATAATTATTTAACAACTCTTTTAAGGCTTAAAAAGTTTTTTTTACATTCACCTGAAGTTCTTTGCGAACTTACATAATCTATTAATTAATCTTATTCGCGTTTTACACTTGCACCGATTTTTTGCACTCCTATTGCTGTCGAGTGCTCAGCATAAAGGACTCAAGCCGCAAGTTGCAATGGCGGCACACACACACACACATCCACAACTTTGTCTAATGATGATCCCCAAAGTCAACTTGCTAAAGTAACAAGAGCTCTCACAAGGACACACACACAAGCACACACAGAGACCCCACCAAGCGCATAAGTACACAATGGTATTAACGCCATAATTCGTAAGTTACAACACACACACAAACACACCCATACACATACACTCATAGTATAACCGCAGCAGGATTAAGTTATATTTAAGTTGTGAACGTTGCATTTTATGCAAGCTTTTGTGCCTTTGACACTTTCGGCTTATGAAGATACTAAAATAACGGCAATGAATGCGTTGCAACTTCTTTAAAGCACCGAAAAAATATGCTATGAACATTTTACTAATGCTGACCCACATTATGATTATTACAACAAAAAATGAAGGCTATGATTGTACTGGCCATTAATGTTCTTATGTTAATCATTCAATTGAGATTGATTTATCTTAAGTTAAATTTAAATTTTTAATAAATTGAACAAAAATTAAATTTAAATTATTAAGTCAACTACTGATAAAATTAATATTCCGCCAGGAAATCGGGTAAGTTTTGATAAAGCAATGGGAGCTGAAAACTCGACAGAGATGAAAAAAGAAAATAAATTTTCCAAATATACAAATTTTGGATGTTCAAATGCAACGATCGAACCAAAATTCATTAGATGAACTACGATAAACAAACTCCAGTATACGGTCGATTTCTTATAAGATTTTATTATTAACTTGATACGTGTTAAAAACAAATGAATTTAAAACTTTAAAATCGTTTTTCGAACATCTATTAGTGGATTTTTTTATTCACTTCTACATAACTGAATATCATCAAGTTAGAGCTTGGGTTTGGGCCCATACCGGCAACGAAGCTAACTGCAGCCGTAGCACTTTCATTTGCAATAAATGTTTACACTTTGCAGAATATATGTACTTATGATAATTCACAGTATTTTTATATAGCCGCTGGAGCAGCAGTTTCAGCAGCAGCATCTGGTTGACCTCGGTTGTGCCACTTTGTGCACTTTGCGTGAAGTTCAGGTCAAGTGTTAATTTCTCTGTTCTCTTTTTTCTAGTTCCTCTTTTTTGCTGCCTCATTTGTGCTGTGTTCGGTGCTCTATACATTGCGTATACGTGTGCGCATATTTATGTGAAAACTTTGCTGAAAGTTTAATGAAAAAAATGCATTTTTCCAGCTGAAAACATGAAAAGTGAGAAGAGCGAAGTTAAATTAAATAAATGTATTTTTGCGTTCTTAGTCTGTCGAACGTCATTTAATTTTTAACCATTTATGGGTACTTGGTCTGGAAAGTTGACAGGATTTAATTACCCGAAAGTTGTTTTTTTGTTGCCATATGCATTGGCCATTTGCCGTTTGCACTCTGAATCATTTTTTGGTCTGAAATTAGCTGTCGTAAACATTTAGTAGAATTTAAACCGCTTCCATTTAAAAATGAAGATGTTGATTCTTAAAATTTGAAGTGTGCCTTTTAGCACTTTTCTCCTAAAATATGACTACGAACACTTCATGGCTCTACCGTGTCTAATAAAATCCGCATGCGTGTCTGTCTGTGTGTCGGGGAGTCATAAAAATACCACGCAGAGCTGCAAACAAGCAACACTGAGAGCACATAAATGTGGTTGCCAAAACGACTTTGATAACACCCAGAAGAGTCAACTTGTTGGAGTGTTTATTGTTCCAAATCCCGCCCACTTACCATCTGAATACATAAAACATTTACTAAATACGCTAAGTATTCAAAATGGCGGATCTGAGAAACTTTGTCTTATTTTCCTAGCAGATGATTATACCCAGAATTATAGTTTATTTATATCCTGTCAAATACAGATTTTTGAAATTCAAAATGTCGAGATTGAAAGAGAGAGAGATAGGAAGAAAAGATGTTAACATTTAAGCTAAGAATAATAGTTAACCAATATATTCTCTAAATTCTGCATTGTTTGCAATTCGAACCTAAATGTAGATCGTAATCGTATTTTATCAGATGTGGGCAAGGTTATATAACAGAACTTATAAGTCAACTACGGAAAAGAAAAATTTAAACTAATAGTATTCGCTCTTCTATTTGTCCAATATTACTTAGATTAAATAATTTAAACCATTGTTATGTCATGCTTGTTAGCCTTGCAATCATCGTCCACCAACAAACAAATATCCGAATATTTGATTTTCTCCAGCTCAATATAGATGCGAATATTCAAAGACATTTCTGGGTACTGTAAATCGAACGAATCACATATTAGATCGTTAATAATAAGGTAGTATTCTTACCATTCTGGCCACTTTCCAGCAGTCCAAAGCCGATTTGTTTCGACCCAAGCGCAGATTGATTACGGCCAAATAACCCCAAGGATCGGGCATGAAGATTTCATTGTCTGTACTCCGAGATAGATATTCAATAGCATCCTCGAGTCTATTCAGCTAAAAAGAGAACTGATAAACAGTTAGTTGAATTTTGATTCATATAACTTACGTAGTACATGGACAATCCCATGCCATAATTGGCCGAGAAGTTCTTTTCCTTTTTGTCATAGGGTATACACATTTCATAGGCCTGCTTGGCCAATTCATAGTCTTCGTTTTCAAAACTGAGACGCGCCAGTCTCATCAGGCTCAAATGAAACGTTGACAGCAGTTTATCTTCGGTTAGATTGATGGTCAACAACTCCTTATAGAATTTGATAGCTTCATCGTATCGTCGACGTGAATATTCGACATTGCCATTGATATGTGCTTGATAGTAACGCTGTCAGTTGTGGGATAAATCTGAAAATCAAATATGCCTTCAGATTTTCAACTCACCAGCATTCGTCCCCGCACCGAGTTGTCGGTCTGTATTTTCTTAACTTGAAATGTTTTGTCTATTTCGCCCTGCAACAGCTTGAGGGTCGTATTTATCAAGTATGCCTCGGTCGATGAAAATTCACTTGAAATTTCTGCAAAGATCAGCTCTGCAAATCCATAAGCACCGAGGCGAGCAAATGTCTTGAAAACTTGATAGAACTTAATGCCATCTAGGATATTGCCACTCATCTCAAAGTCGACGGGTATAAAAGATTCATAAATGGAACGGGGCAAGAGAGGCATCGATTTACCTGGCACATCATAAAGATTCTCGTACTGCCGACGTGTAAACTCCATCCCAGACAAATAGTTATTTTTTTTGTAAAAACAATACAGTAAGACCCACACCTCGCGATCCAAATGATTTTGGCTACTGAAAATTCGCAGTTGTTCCAAAAGATTGCTAAAAGCCTCTCCCTCTTCCTCTTCGGTCCTCAACTGTAGCTTATAGTTAACGTACAACTCTAAGAGTGAACTACGGAAAGAAAGTTTTAGAAGTTCTTTTTCAAAGTACGATATTTACACAAAGTAATGGCCATTCCAGTTAGTTTCCCTTTGAGTATTTAAATAGATGGAAGCCTGCTCAAAGTTCAGATTCTCGACGGAAGTGACGAATACATAGAAATTGAATATCAGCTTATTGTTGCAGCCATCCCTGAGTTCCTCGAACATCTGTTTGGCCACCACACATTCCCCGATGTTGCACAAGTTGCGATACTCCTCCATGAGGCGTCGAGTTTGAATCTGCTCACTCGCACAGTACAAAACACAATTGCTCGGACTTTCCCAGCTGCAGGCTATCAGCAGCTCGTCAATGCGTTCCATTAGCTCCTTGTGCATATGCGTCAGCATTTCCTGTTTGAACCAAACCGGATGTTAACTCCTCACACACACACACACACACACACTTATGTACTTACTCGAAACTCAATATTGGACTTGGTGGGCATGCGAACATTGAAATCCGAGCCACAGATGTCCACGAGCAGATTCCTCAGATTACCCAAATGACAGCAGAAATTATGACGTTTGTCATCGATGCTCACGACATTGTTGTTAACAATGAAACTAATCACATCCTTAATGAGATCATCAAAAGTGCGATACAATTCTTTTATGATATCAGCACTATTGACGACATCCTTGGGAACCATCAGATCCAAGCAGCGCTGCAATTTCGCGCATTTCATCTGATTCTCATTGTAAGCATCGAGAGGTTCATTACGCTTGGTCAGGGTCTGAAAGAAACAGATCTTCATAATGGCAAACATGGGCGATTCTGGCGCACGAATTTCACTCATTCTATAGGTTTTTCTTGACTTGCGCACTACGGGAGAAAGCACGCTGGCAAAGCGACAAGAATTGACTGTGGATAAAAGAGATTTAAGAAGGGATTTCACTATTAAAAACTTGGCTAAAAGGTAATAAATGCAAACAGAATATTTCCAAATTTTCCTAAACTCAGTCTTTAAAAAGTTCTAATAACAATGATTAACTCTAAGTTCTATAGTCCATCTATTAGACCTTTTTCAAGACAGTACGCTCCGTTTTTAGAGTGCAGTTTCAGAATAGATTACCATTGGGATACCCAAATACACTTGGGTTGATGATGCCCTCATAGAGAACATTGGAGGGGATTTCATCATAAAGTTGCAGGAGGAGTTCATACTGATTGTGGACGACAGCAGCCTCGAGAACCTCACGCATCTCCGAGGTTAGGACATATCGATGCAGCGAGTTATTGATCAGAGCCGAGTCCGCAAACGGATTGATCTCATTAATCTTCAAGTCCACACCTGGAGTTTTGAGCAATTCTCGGAATAAACGGGGCAATTTAATGCTCGAACTCGTCTGCATTTGATTGCTGCTGATGCTCGTCTCACGCGATTCACGCAACAAATCTCTCTTGATGCTCTCCCAGACAATGATTGTGTTCTGTTCGCTAATGATCTGGGAAATGAAGCCATAGAAGGTGCAGAGGGGAATCACCTGAAACTCATCATCCGCATCTGCAAATGTCGAGCGAATCGACAAACTGATGCCCAAGTGTCCGGCACGTTGGTGCAGTTCCTCAGGTGCATTGTAGATCGATTCGAGTGTGATAAATGCCAGATTTGTGAAGTGAAAATTCTTGAGAATCGGCAGTATCGAGTACATGTGCCACTCGCTGGTGGTGGTTATCTTGGTACTGGTCGACGTCTCCAGATCGCGATCATATTCAGCATAGAGCATAATGGGAATATTGCTGATGAATCGTTTGCACTGAAACAGTTGCAATAGATCGCAATGGCCGCGGGAGAGAAACTCGAGACTTTCTTCGATATAATCTTCACTATCATAGCCTCCCTCGTCGAAACACGCTTCCGGATCTCCTGATTTCTCCGCCCACGTTTCCTTTGGCATCTCACCTTTTTCTGGATTCTCTACACCTCCCGCGTCACCTGCATCTTTATCGCTAACAATCTTCAAAGGTTGTTTGTGGTTATGCGTTTTGGACGCCTTTATAATCGCAGCCGAGGCAATTGTTCTTACTCCCATCACAGTCTTCAGTTCACATCGACGATGTCTTGGAATGCGCTGATACAAGGACACGACCAATGGATTGTCACTGAAGATGTTCATGTCATTGATGCTATCTTGAATAATACCCATCGCAAAGGCTGGCCTTTCCATCTCGAACTCGTTCTGAAAGATAATCGTTTCGGTTGTATAATGCTCCGACATCTTTTGCAAAGTATTCTTCACGTGATACAAGTGCAATTCGAGTGGATATGATGACACAGGCAGATTAAAAATACTCTTCAATTGCATATAGAGAAACACTCTCTGTGGAATGATCTTCGGTTCAAAGGAAATCGCTGCCTTTACAGGTTTAGCTGAAGCTCGCTTTGAAACTCTTTTGCTACGTCTAGTTTGTCGCGATCCGCGTAATGTTGTTGATCCATTCTCAATAATCGATGATTCCATTTGTTATCTTTTGTTTTCATTTGTTTTGTGGGTGTCACGGATCTGAAACTATGCCTACTTCTGACAGTTGTGTCAATGTTTAGTGACGAGCTTTAATAATGCCAAGTTGAGACCCAGCCACAACTTGAAATCGTGTTTCATTAGACCAAGTGGCTTTATGTTAATGAAAATTAAATATGTATACATGTTTACACCTACTTGCATCTAAATAAATGTGTGTACAACGTTTTTGGGTATTACATAAGGTCTCGGCTCGTTGTTCTCTCGTCGTCGAGCACGCACTTGTCAAAAATGTAACCACAAAACAGCAACATCAACAGCACGTACAGAGATGGTACAACTAACACGACAGCAACAATGCATTTTGGCCAAGGCCAAACCAACGGCAATAAAACCAACAAAAACATCAGCAAACACCAACAAAAACAGCAAACGAGACACGTACTTGAACCCTTTTGCTCAACACTCAACTTAGGACAGGTGTTTGTAGTTGTAGTTTTCATCATGGCAATAAGTGAGGTATCATGGCTAAATGTTTATGTTTGTAACATCGTCGAAAGAGTATTTCCCTGAAAAATTAAAATATCTTCAGTGGAAAATATTATATTTATATATTTCGCTTCTAAATTGTTGTTAACAATTTTTAAAATGTTTTGAAATTAATTTCGCATTAAAATGAATTAAAGAAATATCAAGGTCTTAGGGAATTGCAAACGGTATTTTTTTATGCCTTTCCTTTGCTCATATTAAATTTGCACAAATAATTAATCACATCGTTTCGCATTAAAAACTATGCAAAGAAAAAAAGACATTGCATAATTTGTACGCAATTCGTTGAAAAAAACAAATAAATGTCATTTTTTTCGCGACGTATATAAAATGAATTATTATTTAAATTTTTTTAAAATCTAATCTGCTAAAAATACTCAGCAGTAGTGTACAGAGTATTCGGCCTGGCGTTGCTGATTATGTTGTTTGTTTTCGTATGTTTGGTTTGCCTGGCAGCGAGTGCTCTAAAATCCGCTTTGACAGCTCGCCTGTCAGCTGAGCCCCAACCAAAACGGCCGCCTGTGGTGCGGTGTGGGCGGTTGTGTTGGCCTGTCTTGTAGGTTGTTTACTATTTTGATGGAACTCCAACAACATATGCTAATGACTGGGTGAACAGTGAGACTGTGCGGGGGAAACTGAGCAGGCCACTCAGCTGGTGGCTTTTAGCTCGTTTAAGGCCAAGTTGCCATCTAGGTAGAAACACATCACACACACAAAGACTCAGAAAGACCGACATTGGCTTCATCAAAATGAAATTTGCTGGCAAACACATAACTTAAAACTACTTGGCAGGTAACTGGAACGCATGTTCGTTATGCTCAAAGGCTTTTAAATGCGCTTTAGTTGCACAACTTGTTTACTCTGGCTTATATGCAAATCAATGCTCGGAACCAGCTGCCCAGTTTGGCCAGAGACTCGACCGGCCATCCAGCTCGTACTCATACGCCCCGTGTGCCCAGGGCAGGCGATCCAGCTTTTGCGCCTGACGCAACAAAATCAATTAGACACTTGCATATACATAAGTACAACCATATACAATACTCGTATGGAGGCTTTCGGCTTGTACAAGGCCATAAAGAGGAGCAGGTTAACAACAACTACTAAAACAATTGCAATTTAATGTGCTGCCATTGCCTGCTAATGATAATGTTGTTATGTGCCTATTATGCTTCTTGTCTCTACTGCATGTGGAGTGGAATCAGCAGCTGTACAAATCATTTGCATTTCAATGATGGCAGACAAAGCCCCAAAGTGGTTTCCAGGGGAATGCCTTTTTATACCCTTTGTTTACTGGAAAGCAGAGAAAGGCATCACCAGGCAGACCATTAAAAATATGTAAAAATTCTTATTAAAAATAAAAAGAATTTTGTATTGGTTTGATTGCATACAGGGTCAAGTATTCTTTTGTTGGCTATTCGAATACATTTGAAAATATTTCACTTAGGGAGTCAGACTAAATCTATTTAATATGCTCAACCAATTATGAAACTAATTTAACAAATATCATGTGCAGGAAATTTAGCTAATTTAAGATGATGTATAATATTTATGAAAAGCAAATCACAGTGAGTTAATTTTCCTGACATGCCTTGACCCAATTTCCCAACTAAACTATGGATTAAAATCCAGAGGCAGACTGACTGACAGCCAGACAAAGGAAACAATCAACCACAGCAATCCATCTCAAGCTATTTCTTAGTAAAATCGCCTACTAAACGTAAAGCAGATTCTGAGATTCTTTGAGGAAAATACGAAAATGCCTGGAGAAACTGTTCTCTCTCTCTCTCTCTCTCTCTCTCTGAAAGCAGCTCAAGATAATATCAAAATAGCTGAGCTCAGCGATAACAGAAAGCCGCAAAAACCGCACATAACTCTACGCTGCAATCCAAGCACACACTCACTCAATCATACAAGTTAAACAAGGATTACACAAAAAATACAAAAGTGTTTAAAAAAATTTAAATAAAATCTAAAAAAAAAAGAAACTAAAACGCAGGGTTTGAAGTATGCTAAAGATTTTGCATACCAAACTAAGAATAAATTTAACAAAGCTAACATGAAATTTACACCATTACGTTGTTTGGGGTGAGAAGAGTGTTCAGAATTTCCGGCATGAAAATTTCATATGAAATTGAATATGAAAAAACTGCGACACGAGGCGACGCGCTGTGCGACAGCTGCTGCAATTGACAATTATTATTATTGTCAGTGCGAATAAAAAGGCAGGCACATCAGGCAGTCATCCCAATCCCAGTCAATGGCAGCTGGCGGCAGGCATATTGTGAGCTGAACTGAGCTTAGCTGATCTGGGCTGGCTTGGTATTCATATGATGGCCATGTAGCTCATAACAAAACTCCAAACTGCCTCTCGTTGGCTTCAATAAAATCCAATGTACGCATTAAAATCATTTAAATTCTATTGTTTTGCCTTAGTAGCGTTTCGTTTGGTTTCGTTTTACATTTTCATGTGTTTGTTTTGGTGTTGTTTTTTTTTCTGGTGTGTCGCTGACAACGCACAAACACTCACACACACAGTCACACACGCTCACATACACACACACACACACACACACAAACGCACTCGCACGGAGTTCAGCAAATGCCACGTAAGCTGTTTTCGTAACGGCTTTGGTGATATCAGCAAAAGCATATTTAATGGCTTACGCTGCGTATGAGCAACACAATGTGCGATATACTCTCGTGCTTGTTTGTTGCTTCTTCTGCGAATTGAAATACTTCTCAAATGGCCATTACTCAAACTGCAAAAAGTGTTAATACACAGATGGCAGTAAGCAGGTAATTGTTGAAATTCAACGTTATGGCTGAAATCGCAAATTAATTTGCAATTAGTACTTGTTTAATATTAACTAATTGGTGACATGATTTCAACAACTTTAAAATATTCACTTCGATTAAGATTTATTAATAAAATCGACATTGAAAATAGTTAATGGCCTTTGGCTATTGGTCATTGGTCAGATTTTGTAATATTTAAAGCAAGCAGAGTAATAATTAAATGAAAAAAGTAATTTCTGGCAAGCCATACACTTTTTTTCTAAGCGTAAGACAAATACAATTCTTGTGCCCATTATTGTGCCAAACTATTTTCCAATTTAAGGTTTGATTTTATTCCTTTTTCCTATGTCGGCACACTTACAATTTATATAGCTTTCCTGGTAATTTTTAGTTGAGTTTAAAAAATTCTAGTTTATTAGCAAAGGTAAGCTTAATATGGTTATCAATTTAATAGAGTTAAAATCATGTATTTATTGGAGAACTTTAATTACGCTTTTTTTTTTGCACTTAAGCATCTTTCAGCCATCTACTTTTAGTGTTTGCCAATTCACAGTGTCAAATGCTGACGCCGGACAAAATCGGACAACAGTTTAGTCAATACAATAGCTTCTCTAAATGGCAAAACACCTTCCTTCGCCACTACAAAATCGCATAAAAATGCTGGGGTTTTTTATTGTACAATTCCATACTTCATGCTGACAGCAGTCAAATCTTTTCGTAAGCATGTGTGTTTTTTTCTACTTTTCGTGTTGATTTGCTTCCTCGATTTGCTTAAAAGCAACTGCTGAACAGAAAGAGAGGGAGAGAAAGTGGTGAAGAGCGGTACCAAGTTAAACAAAAGAGTGAGGCGCAAATCCTTTTGAATGTCGTGCCGCAACTTTATTGCCAAGTTTTTCATTTGACGCATTTATAAATTATTTAAAGTGCCGCCCCTTGTTGAAGTATAGCCATGTTCAGACTCTGTCTTACCGTCATCTATGCCCAGAGTGCATGTGTTGTTGTATGTTATGTTCGAATGTGTATCATTGACCTCGTGACCTCAAAAGTGCTCTCTCATACACACAGAATCCAACATTTATAGTAGACAAGCTGGTCCGGTGACATGACAAAACCATAAACAGTGGCTAAACAAGGTGCTTAAATTATGCCACAAGATCTCAAAACTGGCTGTAAATAACATGCTGGTCCCGTCGAGAGAGGGTCACCGCTCTTCTCACTTGTCCCTTCACCGTTCCATCATTGCACACTGCCATTCATATTTATGGGTGTAGATGAGTGTACTCACACACACACACACACAGATGAAAACTATGACCATGCGTCGCCTGCCACAAAATGTAGCCACTCTCGTATCCTCTTGCAATTGGCTCTGTCTGCCTGCCCCTCTCGGCTTGATCCTTGGCTTGTTGCTAGTTGTTGGTCTCACGCTTGGCTGACTTTGGTTTCAAGCAATCAACGCGTATACTATGTATGTGTGTGTGAATGTGTGTGCGTGTGTGTGTGATTGTATGACAAGGGAGGTTGGCCTGAAGTTGTATATGTTTACTTAGCGCTATTCAGCTGCCAGCTGTTTATTCACATATATGAATATCAATGACTTCTGCTTCTGTTGCAAGGCACTCTTTAATGGCCAAAAGTATTATTAATTCATTATAAATTTCATACAGCAGTACTCTCAACCATTTATAGCTTTAAACGTTATGTAAACCAACAATTTTGTGGTTAAGGCATAGCACGCCTCACTTCGCCGGCTGTGCATTGGCTCAATAAGTTGTCTGTCCTCCTGTCTGTTCTCTGTGTTGCCAATAGTCGTTGATTGCCGGTCTGTGTTTGTTTACCTACCTGGATGTCCCAGCGTGTTTCCTTCCTGTCAATGACATGCCACATAGACACAACCCAAGCGATTTTAATTAAAATCGGATTTGGCATCGACGATTTCCGAGAATTTAATTGCATGTGGTATGACATTTGTTTACATTTCCACGTTGACGAGCTAGCCAAGCAAATTTTCGTTGTTTTAATTTTTTTTCTTTTGGTCTGAGGTGGAAAACACGTCTTTGATCTGAAGCTACAACTTGCTGCAATACTTGTCAGCGTCTCACACTGCCTCACACAATAACAAAGCACAAGTGGGAGAAGAGATAAAGATGAAGATGAAGCAAAGCAAGACAGCAAAAATAAATAAAATAATAAAAATTCATAAATGAATGCTTGAGCGCTTCTTGACACACGGATGTTGGCCACCGGAAATGGAAGTAAATGTTGTAGATGTCTTTGTACGCATATGAATACAAGTGACTGTCTAGATGTATGTGTGTGTGTGTGTGTGTGTAGTTTTTTATAGGCACTTCAACAACATTGTTATCCATCAGTGTGCAAGTGAGTGTAAACGAATACTCTGCAGATTTGTCACTCTGTTCAGATAATTGTGTAATGGTTTTAGGAAAAGGTTTTGTCACTCAACGATAAATAAATAATAATTTTGTTAATAATTTCAACTTATTAAAAATGGACTTTGCACTTAATGAACAATAAATTTGCTGAGATACAGTTAACTTATTTGTTTTTGTAAATATTTAAACATGTTGATTTGGTGATTTGACTACATTTAATTTAATAATAATTGGCGAGATTATATAGATTACCAGACATGTAAAAGTATTCTCTTAAAAATGTTGTCTTCTCTTTTCGTAAATAAAATTAGGTCGATGGCAAAAATTTGAATGAAAGCTCTATTTAAATTTATAATAAATTGCAGTCGAGCGTCTTCTGGGTATCCGCTCTCGTTGGGCGGCGTCTGTCAGTTTCACACATCCGTATCCTTTTCCGTTTGCAGCAATAATAAACAGTTTCCGTCAGTTGTTTGACATATCTACAAGCTGAAATCAGTTTGTGTGTGCTTAATGATATGTCCTTGCTCAAACGGACAATCCTTTCCCCAAAATCAACTGACTGACTGCCTCTGTGTATGTGTGTGTGTGTGTGAGTGTTTGTTGGGGTGTGATTTTAAGAGGAAAACAATAACCGACTCACTGGTCAAATATAAAACGTAGCTGCGGTTATTGCTTGATTAATTTCCGGTCAAATGCCTAGAGACATTAATGACTATTTAATGTTACAATTTACACTTTATTGATTTGTATATGTGTGTCATGGTGTGTCTCTGTGTTTGTGTGTGTGTTTGTTTGTGTCAACATAATCGGGGCATTAGTCAAGTTGTCAGACACAGGTCGTAAATTGCCTTAGACGTTTCACAGGAATATCAGCTGAGAGTTGACACCACAACACTATTTCAGTTTTTAGCTTCAATATTCGCCAAGGATTAAGTGTTGGATTCACATTTTCTTTAAGAGTATTTAGCTTAAAGCAAAAATTAAATTCACAAGTTAAAGAGACTTGTTCTGCTGAAGCGAAACTATGCAGCTGACATTAGTAGCTACAGTAAAGCTTGACAAACATTACATCAAATTGAAGTGATTTCATTTAGAGATATATCATTTGATTTCTGCTTGCGGACTATTACAATTTGGGCTGACGGCAGACAGTCAGAAAATTGCATGCGGAAAATTCAAATTTAGGTGGAATTTTCTGTTTTTCCGCCGGCCTAAATGCCCTGTCCGGCTCTAGTGATCAGTGGTCCCAGTGGTTAGAGCCATAGCCGGAGCAGCTATTTCATAGCATTATCTCGTCATATTTCGAGACTGCAATTGCAATTGTGTTGCATTCAGTTTCCCAGTTTTCCAGCTTGTCTGACCAATCAAAAGGGGGCAGCAAATAAACACTGTCTCTGGACAGAGCTGCAACTCACATTGAGCCGGAGTTTCAGCTGAATGCTAATTCGGAAGAAATGTTGTGAAATTATGTAAGTTCAGAGTAATATTGGAGTTCAAAATGTTTGAGCAGGCGGCGCAACTTGTCCGTCTAGCAGACACAGAACAGAGCTCATAGTTCATCATGTGAAGCACTTGAGTTTCATATCACGTATTTTATTACATCGTTATTCATGACATTGGGGAGAGGCCTCTAGGAGATCTGTTTGAATTTCAGTACGAGGCAAGATTCTTCCATCGCACACGCCGCCACTTGGCATATATTCAAAATGTAGTTCAATAGATTCCGATGCCATAAAATAAACATTAAGTTGCTTAAGCAGTCATAAGACAATTTCTCTTTCCCTTCTCTCTGAGAGAGCTCGCTGCAAGCACATAATTATATTGATTTCTACCGGTCTATGCTTTAGATTTATGTGCATATAGCCAAAAGTGATTTTTGCAAATTGAAAAGGGCTCGCAGGGGGTCAGCTATTTGAGCTTTTAGAAATGTTGCACAAATGGCAGCATAAATTGTCCATGCATAAATTATATGGAATAATTGAAAGCCCCATATATACAATTATTGCGCAAAAGTTGAAGCATTTTAGGTATTTACATTGAGGACTGGGCACACGCATACACTGAGAAAAACACGTATGAAACAGCTATATACTGCATAGTTGAGCACAAACTTATGAACTATGCGCTTTCAGTATGCTTCAGTTTGTGTATGTGTACAGAGTGTGTGCTGACTTTGCTGGCCTCAAAGCCCGCTGAAAGCATAAAACTTTATGCTAAAATACCAAAGCAAATATTTACATATAATCCATGTGTGTGCGAAACGGAAACTCAACTAAAACTCAACTTAAGTCAGGACACACCTTAAAAACAAAAGTACAACAAATCGGAAAAGGTAACAACAACAACAACATCATGAAAAACTAGAAGAACAACTATAAAAGCGGCAAAGAAATTCTAATAGAAATTATTTCTGGCATTTTAATAAACAACAAGAACCACACAAATATGCTGCAAAATATTCTTATGTGTTTTATTTTATATAAATTTCCAAGTGCTTCACATATTTATAATACTCTGGCATAAATATACTATAAATGGGGTATGACATTTGACAAGTGAATGTGGTTTCCATGGCGTATTCTTAATCTTTGAATTGTCAATGCGAGAAATTGTTATGACTTTAGTCTGTAAAACATAAGAAACGTAATCAGAATTTTGGCACAATGATTAAAACTTTTAATTTACAGAGTATCTTCTAGTCTCTCAGTCTCGCATACGTTTCGTCTGTTGCAAAATGTCAGGTAGCAAAGCTCCATGCAAAGGCAATTTGGTCTGCAGAGTAGACTTGGTTCAAATATGGCTTCAACTTGAAAGTTAATTTATTTTGCATGAAAATGAACAATTAAAAAGTAATAAAAGGAGCAATAATAAATTTATTTAATTAAATTATAAGAATTGTGCCTACTTTTAATAAAATGAAAGCCTCAGTCGAAACAATTATGAGATATGTTTTTTTTCCTTTTCAAATCAATTTAAAAATATTTTTTTAAATATTGCAAAACTTTACAATTTTTACTACTAATATATTCCAACCATTCGTTCTGTGTAACATAATGAAAGTCCTAATGAGCCTTTGAACTCGAGCTTCTTCTGGGTGGGCTAAACTTGAGGCTTGGAATTTATGGCTTATTTTCGAGACGTCATTTAAAATAACTCAACAAAACTGAAGAGCTTTAATGTCGGCAACAACAGCTAATTACAAGTCGACCTAATTTTATTGCAAAGTGTGAAATAAAACGACAGGAAAAAAACGAAACAAAATTGTAGCAAGTTTTGGAAGGGGCGTCAATAAATGGCAACGAGGCCAAGCACCTCGAAAGCAAACAAACACGACGAACCACAGGGAAATGTAACACTCTTGTGATGGCTTGTGTGTGAGTCAGTGTGTGTATCTGTGTGTGTGTGCTGGTTTTTTGCTAATTAGCGAATAACCGTGTTTAGATTGCAAACACTCATGCCAGGGAAAGAAATAACAGACGCCGACAAATTAATTGCCAAACAAGTGAGTGCAGAGTTGGCAAGTGGAAATTGCCGTCGTAGTCAGCAGAGAGAGGCCTAATACCCACACACACACGCATACACACACGCACACACACACACACGCACAACAGAAACACACAGCTGCAACACGCATTTTTGCAGCAGTGCGGAAAAAATCCTGACCCTCAGAAATGGCAGAGTGGACAGGACTCGTCCACGACATTTCCATGGAAGGAGATGGGGAGAGAGAGTTGCGCTTAGTTAATTAGTTTAGCAGCATGTTCAGTATGTTTTAGCCAAAGTGAGTATCTGTGTGTGTGTGCTTGTGTGTGTATAAGTGTAGTGCTGTGTCTGCGTCTGTCATTTGACATCCCAGTTTTCGGGCAGGAACAGAAGAGGTTCCGTGTGCTTTGCTGTCATCAACGCATCAAGTGGGGCCCACTCGCATTTTTGGACACGGCTCTTGGTAAATGCGATCTTCAATTACAGCTGAACAAATGCCCAAAAGCGCGGCAGCGACAGTGACTCTACTTTGAGCCATTATTTGCCATTGGCCTTTGCACATCGGAATGGTAACTTTAAAGCCGCTTAGGCGCTAGGGCGCCATTGTACGAAGGCACGGAATACATTTGCTTCAGAGTGTCAGGCAACAGCGCTAATTAGGATAGGCCAACATCTGGCTAACAGCCCAAAGAGGGCTCAAATATTCCCAATGGGAGTCTCGCAACTGTTCTGACACTCGCCGCGCACTGACGGCATTTTAATCAGACTTTGGAGTTATTGAATCCCATGGTACTCTTGAGTATCTTTTTATAAAAGTTAGAAATAAAATTCTAGCCAATTAATATGAATATTAAATGTCTTAAAAATTATAATGCTTTTTGTATAAAAGTAAGTAAGTAAAAAGATATCAGTAAAACCTTTCTTATTTCCAACTACATGTTATCAATATATATAACAAAATTATATCAAATCAAAATCAATTTATAGAATACTCTTGATTAAGTGAACGACCAACGAATCGACAGCGATAAATTATAAATGAGCATCGTAAGAAATTTAAGTACAAGTGGCAAAAAAAATGAAAAGAAAAAATGAAAAAATTGTTGTAAATATTTTAACGTGTTTACGGCAATTTATAATTTAATTTTTAAAGTTGTTAACGCTTCCAAAGGCTACACAACTTCGGCACCCGCCCACAATAAACACAACATGGAATAACAACAACAAAGACAGGAACAACATCAGGAGCGGATCATAGTGTGAAACTTTTATGTTTTGCAAAAACATTACCTAAAGCCCATTTGCACACCGCCTTCCTCTCTGCCATCCTCCTAATGCCACGCCCACAAAAACCAACAGTGGTCCAACTGGGAACCGGACGGAGTCGGGACTAAGCAATTCCCTGGGGTGTATTTTGAAGAGGAGCCCAGCATGGATGCGGATAGGGATGTGGACCAATTGCAGTAGCCGGGGAAAATCCAAAGAAAACTCAACTCAGCCTTCAACTGAGCGAGCATTAAAAATTGATGAGTTCTTAATTTGTGTTGCGCTGCTTCTTCTACTTCCTACTTCTGGCATATTGAAAATAGATTAAGTTCTATTATTTGCAGTCATGATGTGGATTAGCACGGACACTTGAAGAAAAGGACGAAACTTTTACAGCTTGCGCTGGACGTCGCCTTTATAAACGTCATCATTAATCATGTTGACAAGGGGACTGTACGGGATCGGATAGGATTTTCATTTTATGTTGCCCGAACAAAAGCCCGTAACAATTTTCAGTTTGCCTTTTGCGCGTGCTTGTATAATTTATGTGTGTGTCCCAACTTATGCACAACATTCAGAACTAGCCGAAACTGGGCAGCATTCAGGTCTGTGCCAAATCGAAACAATTTTTAAGTTATTTATGCCATAGCGGGGATCTAATTGCAATTTCCGCGCAGTCGCAAAATAGTTGCAAAATTTATAGTGCACCTCCAAAAGTGTTTGTGCAGTTTTCCATACGTAACTCAATAAAATTTTCCATGTTGACAAATTTTGGATGCCTCCCAACATTGTACGATTGGTTTTTCTCCCCTTTTTCAGTTAGTCGGCTTACAAAATTTATTTATGGTAATTTCTGTCAACAGAATGCGACGCTCGTCAAATTGGAGGTCGTGGCATTTTATCAAAATTTGCACATGGTAAATTTAACAGATCGTCCTTGATTTGGCTTGGTTTTGGTATACTTATATACTTGTATGTGTTTGTATGTATGTATGTGGGTGTTTCTGCTAATGAATTTGCCGCATAATCCAGAAGTTTATTTTTGCCAACTCGTTCTCCACAAAATTTAATTAAGAATTTTATTTCGCCTTTATTGACTTCACTGCTCTGCATTTGCTGCTAATTATAAAATTTGAATTGGGATTTTGCCTCCAAAAGACATTTTTTTCCTCTCGCTAATTTTGAATTTTTATTCAATATTATTTTTGTAATTAGCTTGCACGCATTTAATTTTGAAATTTAATTAGTGCAAACAACAATGTGGTTTGTTTATGAATTCGTAATGCAGTAGCGTCAATATTTTCAACTATTTGGACTTTCATTGTTTTTGTATCTGTTACTAATTATAAGCGACATAATGCGCTTGTCACGCCACTTGTTATTAGTCTGTAATTTTTTAAGTCCCTTATTGATTTTATATAAAAGCATTTGAATTATTTATTATCTCTCGATAATGGCATTGCCTGGCAATTTGTCAACCTTGTCCAGGACTGTTACATAAAAAATAAATAGGATTTATGTTTTTCCAATAACAAAATATTGATACACTTACAAACAAGTCGCTTAGCACATGTACAACTAACTGATGATTGAGAGGAAAGTCAATAGGGATCTTGTTCAGTTAAACTTGTTTTGTATTTCAGAAATACATTAAATTATTAAATGCCTTTGTGAATGCTACATGATAGTAATTATACCCTCTTTTCGTGCAAAAATAATATTCTACTTTCACTATCACTACTTTATATGCTCAATTATGAAAGGGAAGCCGTTAAAATTGTAAAATTTTGTGACAGATTCAGGACAATTAAATTATTTCAATCATTATTTCTTGCAAGTATTCCTTAATTAGTCTACGATTCGACTTTCCAGCAGCTTAGACACACACAGTAAACAGCGTTTTCTTTGGCTTTCGCCTTTGAGGCGGACTTGCGACACACCGAAAATACAATAAATGTCGAAAACTTTCAACGCCACAATGAGGCATTGCGTGTGGTATAAGCCTTATTTATTTGCTGGCCATAAATAAAGCTTAACGCATCTAAATCTTTAACTTTGTGCGAATGTGCTGGCTGACTGGCTTCAGCTTTCGCTCTTTTTGCCACCCGGTTTGAGTTGTTTACCCAGGCTAAGACTAACTCGACAAGGCTTAAACTGTGGACACGAATGCCTTTCTGCTGCCACTGCGGCAGCTCACTTCAATTCGAAAGTTAAAAGTTAGAAAACAATACAAAATTGTACTGCTCACATTTTTTTCACTTTTTTTTTAGACTTTTATTTTTATTTTATTTGTATTTATTTTTGTGCAAGATTTATGAGTTGCTTTTTTTTGAGCGCCTTTGAACTTTAATGCTTTACAAAATGCTTAAATGTTGTGCTTTTTTTTTAATACTTTTCTGTTTGAGAGCTAATAAGTTAGCTGAAAAATTTAATACCGTAGAAAGTGCAAGTATAGGAGTGGATTCACATTGTTTTTTTCTATTCAAAGTGTGGATACATTAAAGAATTCGAAAAAAATTTTTTATGATTCTTCGGCTCTCCTTGACTTAGTTTTTATATTTTTTTGCTCAACTATTAATAGGGTATTTGCTGGTTTGGCCATTATCTGCTTGAAATTTCCATTGTTGATCCTTAGAGTTTAGTTTGCAATTGTTTTTGTAGTAGTTGTAGTAGTTTGAGCGCGGTTGTTGCTCACTCCCACACACGCACACTCAAACACACACACATACACGTACAGGCTCAAAATGGAAGTACATATGGCTGATTCAAACGCCTTTCATTGTTGTCATGTTGTTATCCAGCTGAAGGCTGCCAGCTAAAAAGTTGTGCCGACGTCCACAAATATACATACGCCCACACATACGCACACACAACACACTGTAAAATACACAGATAAGTGCAGGCAGAGCATAACGCACACACACACACTCACACATTGCCTTAACCTTAACCAATGTCAGTTTTGGCACCTACAACATTTTTGTTTTTCTTTTTTCTTTCTGGCTCTCCGCATATTTTTGTTTGACAACCCCAAAACGTCATGTGGGTGTGTGTGTTAGTGTGTTGGTGTTTCGGCCAGTTTTAACACGCCCTTTGGCTCTGGTGTGTGTACTTTTGCTCACAAATTAACATATAAATTGATTTTGCAAGAGCAAAGTGTTGAGCTGCTGTGGATTGTCAATGAAAAGTCGTTGAAACGTATGTGTGTGGTGCAAGGTGGTGCGTTGGTGGTGCACGTTGCTGTTGCCTGTTTCTGAGTAGGCCTTAAATTGCATTGCCATGTTCGGACTTAAAAACTACTCCAAATTCGTTTGGGTCAATTAAAGTGAGGCAAATTGCAATTGTCATAGTCAAAAAATACATTTTTGGCATAACAAAAATAAAAAAGTATTGCTGCATTTTATTGCTGAGAAATTTAATTAATTTAAGCAACGCTTATAGTTGCATGATTGGATTTCATTTGCCTCAGCCAACAACAAAACTCCTTTGGAAGCTTAAGTCCAGTGGTGCTGCAAGGCATTTGGCAAATTGTTTAGCCAGTAAATCCTTTATGCGCCTCCTTTGCCATCCTGGTTTGCCAGCCAGCAGTAACTAGGTCAAGTGGAAATTGTATCCATGTAGAAAATGTATACCGGAAAAACAAGGAAGCCAGCAGCTTAGACTTATTATTGTTGAGATAAGACTGCAATAGTTATCTTTAAAATAACCACAAAATCCATTTGAATTATACAACAAAAGCAGGCAACTTTTGTCCGTGAGCCCAAGTCCAAGTCAAAGCCGGAGCCGAAGCCGAAGCCTTGGTCAAGTTAATTACACTTAATACGTTAGGTAAAGTACACTGTGTGCTTGTGTATGCGAACATATTTATTTGTTTGCCAGGCGTATGAATGTGTGTTGTTCTCTTTGCTTTCGACCAGAATACTGTTTGGACATTTGTGTGCAGTTGGCCCCAAGAAACTGACAGCTTGTTTATTTGTGGATTTTATGCAGCAGGTGTCATTTCCCCATGTGTGTGTGTGTGTGTGTATGTTTGTAAGTATATGTGTGAGTGTGCGACTGCCAAATATTTAACAGTAATCATTGGTCAGTCACACGTGAAAGTGTTAAACAACAACAACAGCAACAGGAGGAGTAAAAGCAGCTGTAAATTATTTTAATTGTAAGCCATTGGTCATTGGAAAAAAACCAAGAAAAACAAATTTAAAATTCTATCCAATTTACTGCTGTGAAAATAGTGCAAAGAAGACAGTATAAATCCAATCAATATATACTCTAGTTGGCCTTTTGTTGCCACGACTTTGGGAACTGTTTGCCTGGGCCGGCAAATTGATTTATCAAACCGTCACATTTAAAATTGACAACCAAACAAATTGAAGATGGCAGAAGACGTGTTTATTCATCAGGGAAAGGCAAGAAGGACCCCCATGACATTATCCCTTGTCCCACTCACACTCACACTCTCTTTCTCATGCTCTGTATATCTTATTCTTGGCCTGACTTTATTATCAATATTTTATGAGTCTGAATTAATTTTAAAAGATTTCGACAGCTGGCACGAGATGCCCCAATCTAACTTTTGTTTGCCATTTACAGTTTTCTAGTTTGTGACATATTTTCGTATTCTTCTTGCTTGTGGCTCCCAAAGTTTTTCGGGCCTCTTTACCCTGCCCTCGTTTTTTGACCATTTTATTAGTTATGCAAATTAATATGCGTCCATGCGTAAATGGACGTGTGTGCAAATTTAATTTTTAATCTTCACTTTGCTTGCCACTTGTCGATCTCTATTTTTTCAGTCCACAAATTGGTTCTCTACTTGTACGTAACATGTGAGCATTATAGCCAGTTTTGGGTTAATTGGATAAGTTTTAAAAGCTTATTAACAATAGTTTAGGGCACGGTGAAACGAGTATTAGCATTATTATAATATGAACAAACATCATTTCAGAATTTTAATAATATTTTGTAGCTTTACACCATTAGTTTTAAAACAACTTTTGAAATTTATATGTCGAAAATTATGAGGAGCAGAGGGACCATTTATCATACATAAAGTTTGTTTATGACCTAAAAATATATTAATAATCTAACAATATTTGCAGATTAAAATTGTATTCAATATGAACTCAAAACAAATTGATTTGCCTTTTGAATGCTTTATTTAATGCTCATTAATGTATTTCCAACTAAATGATCAAACTACCTCTAATTTAGCACAACCGCTGGCCAATTCAGAGATTGGGCAATAATTAAGGTCATCGAGTGGGAGAACCAATTCCACGGCTTGAAGAAGTCTTCATTTAATGCACAGTCACTTCCTAAATACATACGAAAATTTTATAACAAGCATTAATTTTGGTTAATAACTTTATAAGGGAAACTAATGCATGGGCTAGGCCAGAGCTTACACACACGCATAAGCATTTCACATACACACGCTCGTGTGCGTTTACACATGAGGAGACTCCTTGGCTTACCATTTTTCACACAATGTTTTTGGGGCAACGCCTAAGACCATAGACTAGGGACTAGGGACTATGGACTAGGCCCAGGGCCGTTAGGCATAAAATAGAATTGAAATAACCATACGATAAGCTCAATTTGTGCGCAGCTTTAGTAGCGCATTAGCCATACATAAAGCAAAGATAGACGCCATATAAACTGACTGCAAGTGCGAGTGGGACACTGTGTGAGTGTGTGTGTGTGTGTGTGATTGTGCGTTGATGTGTGCGTCACTTCCGCTTGTAATTGTAGTTACAATGTCACAATCACCAGACCATATAAACGCAGGCAAACAACACTAGAGCAGAGACGACCAGCAAGATATCGTTCAGCATATTCGCACACACAAGCACACATCATAAACAAGTCGCACAGATACACAAACACACCCATACGTAGAGAGAGTCTTGCTCCCACTGTTGGCTTTTGTGTGCGCTTTTAAGTGGCACAACTCGCCCACTTGGGCGCCTTATTAGCAAAGTGAAACTTATACAATGCCCCTTCACTCTCAGTGTCAGTCTCTGACTCTGACTCTGTCTCGTTCTCAGACTCGTCCTCGTTCCCACTTGCCACTTTGTAAGTAGCCTTAGCCACACACGCGCACACACATACATAGAGAGAGAGAGAGAGACAGTGAAAGCAAGCTGGCTCTTAGCCACATTCATTGCCTTGGTAATATTTACAAGTCACTTGATTTTATGCCTACATTAATTATGCGCGCTTTTGCCATCTTCTTCTGACTTTGGTTTTTGGTAACTTTGTGCTTGTCTTTGATTTTGATTTTGATGCCGTTGCCACAATTCCTGGAAGGCTTTGGTTTTTGGTTACACATCTCTGTCTAGTTGTTGTTGATGTTGTTGTTATTCCTTCTGTGGGCTGTCAACACAGCAGCAGTTGCCCAAAAACCCATGGACTCATACTTGATTCTGGTCATATTTTTCTTGTTTTTAAGCTCTTGGATTTTGTGGGTTCTTCAATAAATTTTGACACTCATGTGGCTGCTGCTTCTGCTCCTGCTGCTGGCAACTCTGCTGCCTTAAAACAACTCTGATTTTAATTGGATGCTGTTCAAGTTTGTCGCTGCAGCTACTCTGTGCTCTCAACTCATAAATGTCAGCCAGGTCAACCTGCATTAACTGGCCCAGTTGAGCTCTAGCTCTAGATTCTGACTCCCCTTTGCCTTTTCCCTGGCCAGCATCCTTTAATGGGATTATTGAGCAGTGAAGCGTGTAATGCGTTAGCCTCGACACTCTTTCCGAGTTTTGCAGCTTTTTGAGCCAGACATCGCCAGCAGTGGCAAGTTTGCAAGTTATCCAATGTGTCCCTATCTCGCTCTATCGTTTGTACTATTTGGCAGACAGTGCGTATGGATAATGTGTGTGCACACCATTCATCTGATGATAGTGTCAACTGATCATTTTGTACCCACAACTCTTGAGTGCATTTATAATTCAGTTGACAAACACAAAAACTATTCAGTGGAAATTTTCAAGTTATGCACTTTTGAGTTCGGTAAGTACATTTCTGATAAATCAATTGGATCGTATAACATATATATATTATATATATAGTTATAAAACAAATTATATTCTACTTTTGGCAAACTATGCGTATGCGACAATGGTTCGGTAATAATTTTGACACGACTTTATTGGTATTATGCTCCGCTTTAAATGAATGCCATATTTGACGCTGCAAAGAAATTTTACTGATTTTCTTTCCCCTTTAATTTGTTCTTGCACCATTCTGGTCTACTTCCTATAAATCACTCTAGCTGCTTCTTAGCATTTTCTCTGGTCTACTTCTTATGCAGCTGTCCTACTTTATTTTTATCTGATTTTTAATGAAAAATTCCATTGACCAATCACTTTTTTTGTATTCAATAGTTGAATAGAATAGTAATTTACATATTAAAAATGCATAATTTAATTTTTATTAAATTCTTCAGTTTAATGCATTTTTATTTGGTTTTATTTCCTCTTACGCTTTTTACAGTTTGCTCGTTTTTATTATCATTATTAATTTCATTTTTTTTGTTTAAATTAACTTAGAAAATAATTTACAGCTAAATCGTGTGTGTTGTGTCTGTTTTTGTTATTTTACTCTGTATTTTATCTCTCTCAATTATTAATGCTCATTGTTGTTTAAATGTTTTGTTTCCATTATATATATAATATTTATATTTATTCATAAATGTTTTATTATATACCTAGACCTAACTTAACCGCCTAATATTCATTTATACATCTAAAATAATTTTTATAAGTTATGCGCATTATTAATTTTAAAATTTAATTTTTCAAATTCTTTATTTGAATATTTGTTTTGTATATTGGATTCCATTTTCCATTTGTTATACTAAAATGTTTATCTTTTCATGTTTCGCATTTTTTTCGGTGCAATTTGCCAACTAACTCACTTGGTGAATTTAAAACTAAATAATTTGCTATACGCGCAAGTTTAGCTGTACGTGTGTAGTGTATTTTTGTCCGTTTGTGTACATTTTTACAACTAATGATTTATTTATTTCAATTTACAATATTCAGAAGTATGCTTATATGATTGCTTCTGCACTTCCTCACCTCCTTATGCAGCTATTCCTTTTCTTTTTCTATTGCTACTTTTAGTTCTTAGTTCTTACAAAACTTGAAATCGGGTTTCCATTCTTTTTTAGCTCAACTTTTCACCTTCATCGTTATACGTTTTGATCTTTTCATATTTACATTGAAAATTACTTTGAAACAACAATCAAGTTTCAAAAATCAATGAACAAAAAATATATCAGAAAGAAATACAAATACGAATTTACGATCAATCCAATTTAAATAAAATTTTTTGGAAACTTGTTAAAAGCTTTTCCCTCGCTTAACACATCGCTCAGCCCCAACTGTCATCTTACATTCAATGTTTTCAATTTTTTTTGTATTCTTTAATTTTAAAATTTAGTGATTAGGTTTTACAATTTATGTATATATATATAATTTCTGTGATTACTTATTTATGATAGCTACTGTTTTGTTACCCGGAAACACTTGTGCCATGTGTACTTGTATGTTTTGTTTGTTTGTATTTATTTAAGAGCCTTCGCATTGTCAAGATGATACAATTTTAGATGCCAGATGACTTACCTCCCAACGCAAAGGGCAAAGAAAGGAAACGTAATATGCTTGTTGATGTTTTTGCTTAGGTAAAAATAAATACAATAAATTATTTAAATGGAAGAAGTTCGTGTTGTTGGCTGAATTAAAATTACATAAACTAGAGCACAATACACAAAGGAAACCCCTTAATGCCACTCGCGATTTTGGGTGGAGCAGAGTTCCTGCTGCCGCTGCATCCGTCTTCTAGCTAAGATTCAGATTCCGATCCGGATTCGGGTTCAACAAGCGTGTAGGACACTTGAACCCATTCGGCCCAGGTCCAAATCCTTTGTGTCACCGAGCAGGTGTTGTCGTGGCAACAACATACACAAGACACTCGAGTTTGGAGTGCGTCGACTTGTGACTATAGTAGTGATAAGAGAGAGAGAGAGAGAGAAAGGAACCAAATGGAGACAGAGAAGGAGTGTGGATGCGGCAAGTCAATTGTCAGCTCACAACGCCGCAAAACGACGGCAAACAGACCCAAGACACACACACTGTCTCAGACTTTGACTCCAAACAATGCTAGGCCTACGCCTGACATTTGTTTTGCCTTGACGCTTTCCCTTCCAACATTTTTTTGTGGCCTTCTTTTTATGGCTTGAGAGTCCTGGCAAGACGCTGAAAAGTTTATATTAAATGAAAAACTTTTTCAATTACATCAACGGAAATAAAATGCTGCCAGCTTGCCACTCGAGGCACGCATAGCCAGCACTGGCCGCGGAAGGGGAAAGGATTGGGCCAGGGATTGGGGAAGGGGCAGGACCTAACAGGGTCCTGGCCGGGTTAGCAGTGTATAAGAAAAAGTTGTTGAAACATCAACAATAGCATCTGCCAAAGATGGAGTCACACAGTGTCCTTTTGTTTAGCGACGCGTTTTTGTTTTTCGGCTTTATTAGGTTAGGTCGCCTCTGCCCTTTTTGTCATACCCTTTCCATCTTTGGGTCAAACAACTTGTAAGAAGACTTAGCTTTTCACAAAGAAAAACATTTGCGACGATTCGATCAAAATAATTTTAACAAATTTGAAATACAATATTGAATTCAAAAATTAACTTTGAAATTATAAATAAATATAAATAGAAATAAATATAAATATGTAACTAAATAAATTTTAATTGGGCAACTGCTTCTTAATGTATAGAAATAGCTTATTCGCTAAACAGACGTGATGATTTTTTTAATACAAATGATTATCAAATATGCAATTAACGTTCAAAAGTAGTTGCAAAGTAGTCTAAAAAAGAATGTTAATAATAATAAGATGTATGAATAAAAAATATTGCATAAACAAGTAATAATATTTAAAATACCAGATTTAATGGCAGAGCTGTTGTTTTTCAAATGTTTTTGATTTTTAAGCCAATTAAATTATTTAGAAATAATTTAAACGCTGTCTAATTTAAATAAAATTAAATTGAAAATAAATGAAATCTAAATAAAATTTTAAAACTAAAAAGTATTTGGTAAGGTATTTAAAATCCGTTAGAGTAAACTTTTAGGTATTTGTTGTTTGTGCCTTGGCTGCTTTCGACTTTGCTTAGAGTTGAGATTGGGTTTGGGTTTTTATTTTGCCCCTTTGTTTGACTGTTTTTTGTTTTTTAGGCAACTGAAACAAAAGATGTAAACAGACAACATATACATATATGTAAGTGTATATATTTTTATGTACTATTATGTGTTGGTGTGTGTGTGGGTGTGTCATCAGCTCGTCTATTTACAGAGCCACTGAATCATCTAAGGCAGCTTCCTGGCTGGCGGCGCTGCCGCGTTGTCAAATATCGCTCGTCTCGGGCGCCTCCCCCACATACCCCTCGTCGGGACTGTCCGCCAGGGGACCGTTCAGCTGCTTTAGCTTGGACGCATCGGTTGAGTCGGTGTTGCTTTTGCTGTTGCTGCTGCTGCCAGGACATTCGTCCGCCATGGCGGCATTCGATCCGCTGGGCGAAGTTTCGCTCTCGTCCAGCTCGGGAATGCTGCCGTTGCCGTTGCCATTGGCCGTGTTGCTCGTGTTGTTCGAGTTGCTGTTGCTGTTGGTGTTGGTGTCCAACGTGGGTGCTGGCGACACTGCTGCTGCCGCTGCCACCGCCTGCGTTGGCGACTGTGCGATGCCGAAGCGCAGCGGCTGGGCATGATAGCCGGGCAGGCAACTTGGCCACTGCTGAAACGTTGGCATCGCCAGATCGCTGCTCTTATAGCCTTCAGGTGGCGACGGGAATTGCTGCTGCAGTTGCAACTGTTGTTGCTGTGGATAGCCCTCGGCTGTGAAGCGCACATTGGGCAACTGATACTTTTCATAGCCAACGACTGGGCCACGTTGGATGAACTCCGCTTCGAGGCTGTAACGTAAGCTGGCATTTTGTGCAGCTGCCGCAGCCGCAAATTGTTGCTGCTGCTGTTGCTTGTGGGCGCGATTATGTGGCAGAGTGCGGTAAAAGTTTTGCTGCTGCTGTTGCTGCTGCTGCTGATGTTGCTGTTGCTGCTGTTGGGGCGTGGCTGCCACCTGCTGCACCAGGTGCGCACTGCTGTAATCATAGGCGTAGCCATCCTGTCCCAAAAAGCAAACTGGATTCAAATGCACATCCACCTGATGTGGTGATGTGGCAGCTCCTGCTCCCGACGACTGATTTCCCAGCACCGACTTCAGTTGCATGCCCCGTGGCAGGGTTGTCATGGCGGCGGCAAAGCGGGATCCCATGCCGAGCATTGTGTGGGCGTGGGGCGTGGCAGCTGCTGCCGCCGTCAGCTGATAACAGCCCTCGTATTGGCCACAGTCGCTGGCAGTCTCATAGTCCGCAGCCCCGTCCAAAGAGACGGCCGTTTTCAGCTTGTGCTTGACACTCTCCGCATCGTTGACCAGGTCGGGATTCTTCTCCTGGTAGTTGCGCAGCGAGGCAGGCGGGGAGCAGTAGGCGGCAGCCAGTCCGTTGCTCATTAGCAGCGGAGGGGAGCCCGCAGCAGCGGCAGCATTCATCATATTCACATTGAGCTGCAGTTGCTGATGCTGGTGAGGATGCGGATGTGGATGCGAATGGGGATGCGAATGCGAGTGCGGATTGGGCGTGGCATAGAGCAGCAGATTCTGTTTCATTTGTCCACCGAGAATAAGTCCACCAGCACCGCCAATGCCGACCCCGGCAGCGACACCACCTTGTCCGCCTGGTCCGCCTGGGCCACCTCCTCCCCCGTTACCAACACTGCCATTTCCAGCCTTAGTCGGTGTCAGATTCTCACTCAACAGCAGCCCAGCACCGCCATTAAGACTATCTCCATCGTTCAGTATCGAGGCGCACTTCATCATGGCCGTGTCCTGGCTATTCCCATTGCTGGAATCGGTGCCGCCGGCAATGCTGGTCACCTGGTCGCACTTCTTGCGCTTGGCCGGCTCCGTGCTGCGTTTGCACTTGACCACAATGGTGCAGAGCAGCACCACAAAGATGATCCCTCCGCCCGCACTGCTGGCCACAATGTAGTTCATGTAGTCCCTGGGGAACGACACCTCATTGACTACCGGCGGCTCCTTGATGATCACCCGCAGCGTGTAGTTGCTGAACGTGGTGCCGGCGATGTTTTGTCCCACACAGGAGAAGGTGCCGTTATCCTCGGCGCCCACGTTGTAGATGAAGATCTCGCTGCGCTTCTCCTCGGCGCCACTGCCCCCGCTCTCGTCGATGTAGTAGAACATGTGCAGGTTGTCCAGCAGACTGTCGTTGCTCATCACCTGGCCATTGAACAGCCAGAGGACCTTCGGCTCTGGAATGGCCCGCACCAGACACGTGATGGACATGTTGCGTCCCTCGCTCACCTCCGTGTAACTCGACTGGGGACTCACCTCGGGCAGACAGGCGAACTGCGTCCGCTGCAGTCCCTTGATCACCTGACCCTTGAGCCGGGCCGGCTCCATGCACTTGGGCTCCTCGGCCAGGGGGATGTTGTGGGTGACCAGCCAGCTGTAGACATCCAGGAGTCGACAGTCGCAGTTCCAGCGATTGCTGTGCAGGCTAATGCCGTGCAGAGACTTGGGCAGGATGTGTTTGCCCTGGATGAAGGCGATGCGGTTGCCATCGAGTCGCAGCCACTCCAGGTTGTCCATGCCCACGAAGGCCTCGTTCTCGATGCGCTCCACCTGGCAGTTGGACAGCTCCAAGGTGGTCAGAAACGACAAATGCCTAAAGGCTGAAGTCTTTAGCTCCCGTATGGGATTCCCGCTCAAGGAGAGACGCATCAGGGAGCTGTAGTCCTGAAACGTCTCGCTGGGCACATTCTGCAGCGTATTCTCGCTCAGGTCCAGCTCCACCAGATTGGTCAGGCCGCGAAAGGCCTTCTCATGTATGCGAATCAATTGATTGCGCGACAAGTAGATCTTCTGCAGATTCAGCAGATCCATGCGCAGAAACCGCTCGCTCTGCAGCACCTGGAGACCGTTGCCACTGAAGTTGAGCACCTGGGTGCCCGGATCCATGCCCTCCGGCAGCGTCGACAGCTGCTGTCCGCCGCACTCGACCGTCTGCTTGCCGCCCTTCCATTTGCAGACACAGACCTCCGGCGGACAGGCGATGATGCAGTGCACCAGGAGCAGTGTCGTTGACAGTAATTTAAATGGGTGTGGCATTTTATGAATACTCTTTGCACTCACTGTATGCATATATATATATGTGTATCTTTATAGGTGTATTTAGTCTGTTGAAAAGCTTGTCGGACACTTGGTCACGTTTGCATGTCAAATTAGTAAATGAAGGTGACGTCTTTAGAGATTCTTTCCTTCCGCGTCACGCAAATATCATTAGCGACATCTATGCGAAGTAGTCGCCGTATTATGACGTTGATCTCGTGCCAGCTTCAGTCCTCGCTTGCCTCTTGTCCCCTTTTGCCGCCTACTCAAGTGTCAGGCAATAAAAGCCCTTCTTCCAATCTCCCCTCTGCTGTTCCGTCATTATTATCAGAGTGCGAGTGAGAGTGCGACAGCTCATCATTGTGTCCACGTCCTTGCTGTCATTGCTGCTCCTGCGTCTCCCACTTCTCCTTCTTCTCTTTAGCTTCTCTATCTGAGCACTCTTCTTTTGTATTAATTTCATAAAAATGTCAGTCGCTTGATTTTTGCCCGGCAGCAGCCCCTGCAAGTAGGCAATGCTTTTGTTATATTCGCTCCTGCGGCTTTTCTTCGTCTCTGCTTTGCTTTGCTTTACTTTACTTTCGTCCTGCGATTCTCTCTATATCCTTAGTTCCAGGTCCTCACGTTGTTGTCATTCTCAGTAAAGGCTTTTGTCCTTAATGAAATTATAACGCAATTCATTTTGTTGTTGTTGTCCTTGTTGCTGTTTCAGCTACTGCTTCTTCTGCACTCCTGGCGTCTTTCACTTGCCGCATTTTTGGCATTCCGTATACGACACGTGTACAGATTTCTGTGGTTATTGCTCTTATTGTAGTCGCCAGCTGCAAGTAAATGGAGGCAAGCCAAATAGAGAATTAAATTCTATGAACTTAATGTGGTACAAATAAGTGTAAAAAATATTCGAAATTTTTTCAAATATATAATATATATTTGGAATAAATAAAGAATAGAATACTTTTAAAAATTTTTGAAATGTGTGTAAATATTTCTTGACAGTTTGGCATTTTAACATGTAAATAAATATTTAGGATCTGCTTCAGGATTTTGTATTTTTGTGCTCAATTTGCATTTGTATATTTTGGTTTATTAATTGACTAATTAATTATTTTTAAATAGTTTAAGTATCTAAATCTATATTTTTGTACAATTTCAAGTCCTTTGCTTAAATGATCCGTTCGGAAACCAAATTAAAATCTGTCTTCTCTTTCTCTTTGATTTATCCGGCACAATTGTTGAAGTTAATTTTAAATTTATTTTTTGAAATGACAGCTTCATCAAATATATAAATAATCGGTGTCCTCAATACATACATGCATACTAATTTATATGAGGTACTTCATTTTTAATAACTTTTCCAGACAGTTGGCAAATATTTCAACGCCTCCAATTTATTATTAATGTACTTTCATTTTGTTGATTTCGCCTGGTTTCCCGAGTGACGTGTCGCATATAAATGCATAATGAATATGTCGAATCGATATCGACTTAAAAGTGAAATCGGAAACATCAGCAAGCAAATTATTTAATATCCTATCGCCAATATGCAAATATGAATGCCGACAATAAAAATGAAATTCGCTTGTTGATCAATTCACATTTTTTTTTCCTTTAATTGCATTGCGTTTGTTTTGCGATAATGTGGAAAATTATGGAATATGTACCCGAAACATTGTTGAATTTTGTTTGTCGGTATAGTTTGAGCAGAACAGTCCATGAAAAGAGGAAATGTGAGGCATTGGCTTGCTATTTAAACTCGAGCTGATTACTCGCTTGTTATGTCCTTTATTTAATTTGATATATGTCTGTGAAGTGGCCAGGTCAGGTCAGGCGTGGCCACAGCTGTAAGATAGCTCAGGAAATTACCTTGGCCCTTTGCAGAACACACAGAAAGATTGATATTTTCATTTGCCCAAATTAATCAAAGGACATTAAAATGCCGAAAGACAAAGGAAATGACAGGCACACAAAGTAAACCATAATGTAAATAATGTAAACAGGGCGGGACAATGGCAATCGAATCAAGATGGCATCTATAAATCATGCAACATATTGTTGCACTGTTGTTGCCACTGCCACACTTGCTACTTTGGGTAAACAACATATAAATTACACAAATAATGAGCTTCAAGAGCCAGTTCGCCGCACAATGAGATCACAATGAAATTGGTCGAAAAACAACATTCTCTAAAAATAAGTAAAAGGAAGCAGCATCAGCAATTGAGTAATTCGATCCGGCGAATAAACGAGAGCAAGCGACTCGCTTCATTAGCTCCACACCATCTACTCAATTCATTCATTGACTAACTGACTGAATGACAGACTGACTGACAAAATGACTGACAAACTGCCTGACATTTCCCCTTGTTTGAAGTGTGCCGGCTGGCGCCAATGCAAATGCGTAATGGATACTTGGCTATGCCATCATTTTGTTGGCTAACAAATTGACTTGATTTGCTTTTACCTGCTTGCCTGCTTGTCTGCCTGTTGTCCTTGGCTTCCACCTGCACCAAATTTTCGTCATTATTAATAACCAAACATTAATCTTGGCAATGTCTTGTCTTTTCTATGCCCCAGCTGCTTTGGCCCTTTAGCCAAATGTTTAGCGCTTAGCTTGTAATTGTAGCTGAGATTCTTGTCTATCGGTAAACAGGTAAACGAGGTTGGATTTATTTATTCAAGCTTCAAACTTTTCTCAAAACTCACAAACTGCATAATTAATAGCGTATTAATTTAGTATATTAAATTTCCCTTATGTATGATAATTATGTGAAAATATTTAATATAAATTTCTTGTTGAATACGAAGAACAACATAAATTCCCAAAAATCAATTAGAAAAACACAAAATTTAATCTGTGAAACTCCAAAACTTATATTCAATGAGAAGCAGTGCTATAAAAGGATTTAAAAACTATGCAATTAATATAAACAAAAAAGCAGCATTTAAGTTTTGATTTTATTGTATAGTTTTGTGTAATTATTTTTAGCAAACGCATGGTTGGATACATTTAAATTAATATTTGTATTTATATAAGAATTTAATAATGTTCACTACAAAGATAAGAAAAATGAATGTACATGGAATCATTTGAAATTGTATAACTGTTCCTTCAATTGTTAAAGAAATTCTAATTTAACTTATATTTGGCGAAATAAAAGACATTTTTCATTTGACTGCCTTGGCAGCCGTGTGCACACATTTTTGACATTTTCATTTGTCGTCAGTTATGAAGAGGCGTCCTCCGTCCGGCCTGGTTCGCCTATGCTCGGACAGGATTCCGGACGTCGGACAAGGAAGTGTGTGCGTGCATGCTTATGTACTCTACGACGAGTATCCTTATCACGAAATGATTTGACAGTCGACAACTGGAAGTTGAGCTTGCCAAGCTCACAAGTCTATGTGTGAGTATTTTCATCAACGGCAATATTTTCTTGTTGTATTTTAGTTGATTTCATAGAATGAGTTGTGGATGCTGAAGTGGAAGCCTTCGGCAAATCGTTGCGATTTGAACATTTCAGTCATCCGAAGGAAGACAAAAAGTGTCACACCAGCAAGTGGCAATCTTGAGCTTCCTCATCTCATTCTTCAGCTTTTCAGTCTAATAATAAATAAACATTTATTTTATTTAGCACATGACCCATGTCTCTGTAGTCTGTGTCTGCACATTGTCACGTTTCCAAAACGCCTGTCATTGAAAATAATTTCAATTTCATTTTGCAAATCAATAAGAGACATTTACACCGAATAAGAATTGACACAATCAAGTGTCCTGTTTTGTTCAATTTTTTGAATTTTATTAGGCGTTAATATTCGACGCTGTGTTCTACGCCACGTATACTTAACGCATAAAAAGAATATGCATAAAAAATGTTACCAAAGAAGCGACACGTGGCGCAACTTTGTGCCGAACCAGCTCTGGCTGTACTTAATTTCCTTTTAATTTTCTTCATTTTATTTTATTTTATTTTTTCCTCTTTTATTTGAAAATTGCACCCGAGGCAGCCGGCAACAACAAGCGTTTAATTTGGCCTCGTTCTTATTTTGGTGGAAGAGCGCGTAAGTAATACTGAGTTTTTGTGGCTTTTATAGATTCTCGAGAGTCGCACGGCCTCCGCTTGAGCTTCCGCTAAAGTGCCTGCTAATACTCTTAAACTTAATTAAAAACTTATCAACAGCTGCGGCAAACAATTTGGCTGCCATCGTATTCGAGTTGCCTTTGGCAACTCAACCACCGCAAGATCCGCACTTTGCAGCGACAACTTGAGACGCGACCACAAGACAACGACGAACCTGATGGCTTATCATCAGCACCAGCACCACCACCAGCAAAAAGAAGAGAGGCACAACCAAAGCAGCTCTTGATGGCAGCTTCAATTTCCACAATTATGGCTATCTCAGAGCTCAGTTCGAATGGGATTTTTAAAAGCACTTCGTATTGAGCACTTTCAGTCTTAAGTAAATAATCATTTGGTAAATTTCTGTTAGTTTGTCATTCAAATTGCAACTTCAAAGTGTGGCATTGGCAGTGCAAACATGTCATAACATGTACAATGTGAAAATTAAAATGTACATGACAACTTAAACGGCAACCTGGCGCAGGATCTGCCCTCCTTCTCTCGCTTTGGCGAGTGAGAGCTATTCTGGCATGAGTCTGAGAACTTAATTTGGCATGTTGCCTACTGCTTTGGCCCTGGCCAAGGTAGCGTGACAAACAAACCAACCCCAGCAGCAACAACAACAACAACTGGCAAGAGCAACACAAACAACCGCAGGTGCAGCCACAGTGGCGTCAGGACAACTGGCAGGATAACCACAACGAGTGCTATTCTGTAACGTGGCGTATACATTTTTTACCACTACCTTCAACAACAAAATGAAAAAGCGCAGCGACGGCCATAAAACTTATACTACCTGCCACCAACTATGAGCACCCAACAAGCACTGTGAAAAAGGACGGGCTGGCAAATAAAATTACGCATGCAATGGCAAAATAAAATATGCATAAAAAATAAGCTGCAGTAAAATCTGGTTTAAAAGAAAACAAAACACAAATAACAAACTGACGCAAGCATGGCTGACTGCAACATGCTCTGTAATTACAGTAAAGGAAAAAAGAAACATATTTTAAGAAGAAAATATTTAAGTAAATTAATAAAATAATTAAAAGCTCAAGTTCTAAAGCCTACAATTTTTTGAAAATATTCCTTTTTTAAATAATAATGTTAATATTTAAATAATGGTATAACTCCAACTTCTATAACTTCAATTTCTCTCTAATTCTAGCTAAATTAGTGGCAGTAAAATTAATAAACTTAAAAAAAAGCTCAATATGTTGAATATAAGTCGAATATAATATACTTTATATTTGTTTGAAATAAAATCATTACCACTACCAATTGAAGTTTCTATTTTATCAGCTTCCTTTTTAATTTTAATTATAAAATTTAATTTTTATTTATTATTTACATTAAATTTCCATATGAATTATTTTTTTATAATATTTCTCAAATATTTTTATGATTATTATTTTACAGTCAACAACACAAAATGCTTTAAGGATTACATACTTAAATAAAAAGTATTGATTTAGCTTTCGATATAAAATGTTATACACACACTATATAAGCAATTGAAAGCTGTGTGTATTGTATAGAGTATTAAAAGGTAAGCACATAAAATGGACGAATTTAAAACGCAAATAAAATGCCCAAACGTCTCGCATTCGTTTTATGTTAATTTCTACACACTGCTGCACACAAATATGAATTTGAATGCGTTGCGCAGCCAACATTTCTACAAAGTGCAAATACGATGTGAGAGTTTCACTTAAAATGATGTTTACAACGCTTGGCAGCAGCTGCTAAAAGCTTTAAAAGAGACGAAACGGAAAGCAACGAGACGCACATCTGCTCAAAAGAAATCGGCTAATTTTCATTTTATGCTGTGCGAAAAAGCGGGCAGCAAAAAAAAAGGAACAAGCATAAAAGTATTGCCATCTTTTTGGACATACCGAAACCCGAATACACTTTCTAATTATAGAAAAACACAACCATTTCATTTTGTTATATTTGAATTTAAAGATAAAAAGTTCTTCGTCAAAATTATATTAAACGTTTTGGTTCACAGTTAATTGATGTATAAAAAGATAAAAGATATAGATATTTTTACTTTGCTTGATTGCATGCTCAGCAGTAAAGATATCTTTACGCGATTCAATAAATTATTTTACGATATGTTACATAATCTGCGAGAGAATTTAAACACTTTCTTCCAACACATCAGAATGCATAAATGAAATTATATGCTATATGTTTGCTTGAGTGCGGCACACACACCCACGCACACTCTAACCCTCATGCAGGGCCTCTAAAATTTTAATAGCTCACACATTATAAACGCAAATAAACGCCAAACGCTCCGACGAGTCAGCTGCCATTTTGTTTGCGACTCTCTCTCAAAGGGAGGCTTTTGATGTGTATATATAGTATAGTGTGTGCATGGGTATATTTATTTTTTCTTCATTTGTTTGCCTAGCAGCTCAAGATGTTAGAGAATGAGGCACTTAAAGGAAAAGTTCGCATCCCAAGTTTGCCTCAGCGTCCACTCTAATGTACATAAGAACATACATTGCCACCGCTTGCAACTTAAAGGCACTAAAGTTGCACAATATTAAGCATACTTTTAGGCACTCACCGCCTTATTATGAGCGTCTGATTATCATTACCACAAGCATGAACTTGAGTACATATTGCTCTAATGTTGTTATGCATTTGTGCTCCGCACCTGCTGCCCAAATTGTGTTAAGTCCAAGGTGTGTGTCTTGCTCTAAAAGTTTTTTCTTAGATCCAAAAATCGAGGAAAAAAAGGAAATCATGACATTGCTTAAAACTTTTTAATTGCTTTATAAGTTTTCCGTATACATGGTATACGGACGGCTCTTACATTGTTTGCCTTTATTACAGCTCGATTAAACTTCCAACTTCTGTTGGATATTGAAATGACAACATGCTAAGCGAGTCCAGCAAAGGTTTGTGTTGAGGTTTGGAAGAAATGATATTAGAGAACAAATCACACAATTCCATGCATATAAAAAAATAAATAATTAGTGAAAAGATCTTAGACAAATTTAAATAATATTTTATGCTTTGAATTTTACGAACATCAGTTTTGCCTCTCGAAAATCTGAAATATCTCTCAAAATATTTCATCACTGGTGGTTTTTTTATTTTTTAAGTAATAAATTATGTAATTTCCGAAACTTAAACTTCAAATAAAATCTTTAAGCTTAATTTGAACACATTTCAGCAACATAAATTCTATAACTTTATCATCATTATCGACCCAGAGCAATGATGTTCAATGATTCCCATTTTATAACCGTCGTCTAATATTTAATTATACGTAAGATGATGACGTCTGATGGGATTTTTTCCTTTGACGCATAAACATAACGCAGTTTATATTTTATTTATTTTTCGTTCTTCTTCTTTCTTTTCGTTTTTTTGTTTGTGGTTTTGTTGCCCCTTTTTTCAGGGTTTTGGCTGCAAAACCAATCATAAAACCCTCTGGTAACGCAGCAGGCTGGCAAACGGTTTTATTACATGACAACCTACACACACACACCCACACATGCACAAATATAAACACTCACACACATAGATACTCATATGCGGCTATGTAATTTGCCATAAAAAAGTGGAGCACAGGCTCGTAAGTATTTGTGCAATTTCAGAGAAATTGTCAATTTGCGCCCCAAGCTCATAAGTCTAAGCCAAACGACAGTTGCCCGTAGATAAGAAGGGAGCAGAGACAGGAGCAGGATCTGTAGCTGGGGAGCTGGGGAACTGGGGAACAGGAACTGGCACAGAGCTCGAGAGCACGCAAATACGCGTTGATATTTTTATGGGTTGATGTTCGAGTTGCAAAATCGACTGTTAACATTTAACGCTGCAAATTTAACCGCATTTATGTATTTGGGTTCTATGTGAGTTGGGGGTCTTTATTTGATTTTCATTTAATTTGGCAACCAGGCGGCGCCTTAAAAATTGGCATAACAATTACTTCGGAAACGGACAACGAACGAGACCCGGACCCGGACACGGACACAGACAAGGCGACGGACACGGGCTGGGACAGGAACAGAGTCTAGCAGCTGCAATCTGCAATGCTGACAATGAAACTTCAATAGCACATAATTGCTGTGCACACACGGTAAGGAGAGGGGAGGGTGAAGGCGTTGGCACTTGGGCCATAGGAGAATTGTAAATTGTGAATGGATGAATTGTGAATGTTGAATGGTGAATGGAATGGGCCGCCATTGTGCTGGCTGTAGTGCAACATATCCTTGCAACTAACGCTTCCGTTTCCGCGACGTCAAGGCGATGACTCTTTGGATAGTCCTTGTCGTTGTTGTTGTTACAGTTGATGTTGTTGTTGTTAGAGGCCACTTCGGACCGGCTTTTGTTGTTGCCCCGCTTGTCCGTGTGAATAACTGCAATTAACAGTGCCAGTTGCATTCGTTTGTTTGTTGCATCATGCACGAGCATGCACGGTCATGCACAGTCATGCTGCAGTTCAACGTTGATCTGACTTGAGGGCAATATTAAAATTAAATTGCTCTTTGTCTGTGTCCGTGTCGGTCCTTACTATAAAAACATTTACTATTTCCAAGTATTTTACGGGTCATTTCAATTTTCATTACAAAGATTTGACACTTAATCTTTGTGAGGATTTGAACTTTTAACTGCTAACTAAGTAACTTTACATGTCCATATATTTCAACTTAAATGTTATCACTTTGCCACCCTTTATTTAGACTTAAAAAGGCTTTTAAAAGAACTGAGATATTTGTTGCAATATTTGTATGAAAAGTGATGCCCTCAATAATAAAATAAAAATACTGTTGTACAAAATACACGCATTTTCAAAAAATAAAATCCCCATTTTAATGTACAATTTGCCTGATGAAGTTTGCTGATGTTCTTTTTTTTTCTTTTATTAATAAATATCTGAATACTGCATGGGATATTTTGCGCATGAACAAACTTTGATCAAAATTATTTTTTGTTGTATAAAATTGAGTTCGTTGGCCTTTGAAGTGTCGTCGTGCCTTTATGCTTATCAGCAGGGGATACTTTACCTAATTCCTCTGCGTATGCCAATCATATTTAGCCAGCAAGAGACCTCAAGAAATGAAACATATCTTTAGTATATGTGTCATGTGTGTGAAGTAATTCAACATCCGTTTGCTACCCTTGTTCACCTATTTATTAAAATTGTTCTGCTCCTATGGGATTCTTGCTCCTTGACCTTGTACAAAAATCGGTATTCTGCGATTGTTTGGCAAACTAATTTATTTTGAGGCCAAGAGACCAAAGGCTCGACGGATTTTATAACTAATTAATTCAATGAGATATTCTGACAAATTGCATTTGCGGCAAAATTATTAAATTCTCTTATGTATTTTTAAGGCCAGTTCGTCGTCTGCTTAGCATTTAAAGTGATTTTAAAATGGCTTTGCCTTCAACGCAATTAGAGCCTTCTCCTTAGAGCCACATCGTGACCATCTTCAATCATCATTGCTCTACTTTTTATTGCTCTTTAGCAGCATTTTCCCATTTTGTGCATGATAAATTGTACTCAATTATTTTACCATTTAAAATTAGTGATGGGTCTATCATCTTTTGCAAAGTCTTTTCTTCATTTGGATTCCAATTGGTTTTTTTAGCTGTCTGTTAAATGTGCCATTGAGCCTTGTTGCCAACTACAAATACCATTTCTATACCGATTTGCTTTTGAAATTGCATTAACCTTCGACTGAATGTGCATTGCTTGGATCTAACAGATAACTTAGCTAAATCTATGAAAAGCAATTCCAAAGAATGATAACAAGCTTACTAAAAGCAAAGTCATTGGTACAATAAAGAAAATAGAAGAGTTGCTCGATTGAAATTCTGTAAACAATCTCAACGATTTAGATGACAATGCATAGACAAATTCTCAAAATGAGAGTCCAGTTTCACACAGAATTATATTTAAATTTAATTAAAATCAAATATATAAATTATATTTCAATATTATTGTAAGCCAATAGATAGTAAAATAGATGGGAACAACAATAATTGAGCTCTAATTTGATATGTAACTGAACTTGGGAACTTATGTAACTAAAAACAGAAGTTATTTGTTGAAATTTACTTATTTTCCTTTCAAAAGTACTTTTATTAGAGTTATGTCGAGTTGCTCTATTCCTTTCACCTGGTCTATTTCTATACAAATTTCTGCAGTAAGAGAGTTATCTTATCACGTGTCACCCATTTGGGTTCCCCTTATTGCTCTCATCTCTTACCAAAAGGAACCAAAGCGTTTTTGTAGCTTTGGTTCTATTGCTGTAACAAATCCATTTTACCTGTCAGCTTTAACGCGTAAGCAAATGTCAAAACGGTAGAGCAGCTAACAAAGATGCCAACATTTCTCAGTACACACTTCTATGTGTGTTTACGTGGCTTCCTATAGGTGTGTGAGTGTGCTCTGATATATTGCCAAGTCGCAATTAGAGCGAAGACCACAGAATGGAACTCGACTGTCATGTAAACAAGCGAGGACGAGAAACGAAAAACGTGGAAATGTCACAAAAAAAGTTCACAAAAAAGGAGGGAAATAAAATTTGAAGCAAACAAAATCAAGCACAGGAAGCAGCCAGGAATCAGGAAAACCAGCGGAATTGCGAGTCTTATATAACACAGTAAAAAGGAGAAAAGCAGTCGCAATTTACTCCAATCAAATCGTTTTAAACAATTTCTCTGGCTTATTTGCCTTCGATTTGATTCAGCGCCAAAAGTGCAATATGTAAGTAATTCATGTAACGCTGTCATTCACAGTGCTGTCAAGCTGCCTCTTCTTCGTCGTCGTTCTAGATTCGTCCCGAGGTGCAGTTGCCATGGCTGACTAATTAAACGCATGTGCATTACATTCCCCAGCCGTGACAGTTGGCTGGCATTTTATTCATTCTCTGTAGCTAATTAGTCTCTATGTGTTGCACGTCCAGGTCCAGGTCGACATGCGTGACAATCTGCGCGGGGCAGATCAAACGTTTGACTTTTGAATTCGCTTCTTTTATGAGTGCTTGAAAGGGATGCCGACTCTTGGCATTTTCTGTCCTTGAGTTACTTTGTATTTCCATTTAGATGAACTTATTTTCAAATCACATGATGAGGGCTGCCTTCATTTCGAGATCAAAGCAATATTTATTAGTGTATCGGTTGATATTAAACAGTTTGTCTGCTTCAGTTAAATACACTTTATGGTGTAGATATTACAATGTGATACAGTAATCAAATGTAAACTATGTTTTTGGAAGTTATTGATAATTTAAAATAAATTTAAATAGACTGATAATTTGTAACTGTCATTCTCTTTTTATCTTAGAGTTTTAATGAAGTCTACCACGCTTGATTTATGAGAATGGATAGCAGCTATTAACACTAGAAGTTCGAATAAGGTAAAGTAATGTAACAGATTGAACAAAATTAAAATAATACAACAACAAATAATATATGTAAGTTTAAAAAAAAAATACTCCAGTCAATTAGTTTTTGTTAAAGTGCTGAAAGTATCTTTTTTTTAGCCTATCTAGATTGACAAAATACCAACTTATGTATAATTCATTCAAGGTGTAATCGAGATTTACCTAAAGTACTAAAGGAAGCTAGCATCTTTGTAAATCTCTCGTTGGAGCATTGTTAAAAATACTAATATGGAAACTAAGAGTGGGGATGCAAGTGTGTCTAATTGTGCTTGGAATAACAGAAACCCCAACACACATTTGAATAATGAGCGTCGAGCTGTACAGTTTTATAGCTGAGCTTTTGTTGCAGCTGCTGCTGTTGCAGTTGCCTGACTTTGTCCCTTGGAAACCTGCTTGCTGTTGTCTTCTATGTGCCACCTCTTAGCCCGCCCCCGTTTTGTGGGCCACTGACATTTTGGGATTTTGTGTGCAAATTTGAGTTTTAGTTTATGCATGCACAGTTGAGCTAACAACAACCACAATAATAGGAGTGAACGCAGCTGTTAAGTCAGCTAAGCTTGTGTTCTCTGCTGCAGTTGATCCAAAAGTTTGCCGACCCATTGCTAATTATGCCGCCCGGACCCGGCCCAGGACCAAAAGTTGGCGAGAGTCGGTCCTGTCGTTAAGATATAGATAGAAGACAGAAGACAGACGTTTATGTCTCGCCTAGCAGCTCATTTTTGGCAGCTGTCAGCAATGCATACATAAATCTCTCAAAGTCAACAGCATTTCACCCAAGTGGCACATCAATTCGCGTGCTTGTCTGTCAGCCACACAAGATACAAATACGAGTACACACACAAACATACACACAGAGCAGATACATATTGCAATCATCAGTTGTGTCACCGCATGCAACATCGCTTATCGCTCAGCTTTGTAATGATTGCAACAGTCCCCAACAATCCCCAAGAGTCTCTGACGACCCCAATCTCGTGTCTGTTATGCATTTTTCATAACGCAATTCCATGTTATTCACGCAGATCTATCCACCCTCATCATAATAAGATTGACTGCATTGCACAGTGGACACAAACTAGCAGAAGTATTGACTTATTTTATATATTTTGTCTAAAAGTATTCCAAGACCAACAAACTTAAATTTGTTTTCTGTTGAATTAACACAATTAGTTTAGAGAAACTTGTGAGCTTACTGCCTGTTTTGGTAGTTTATTGAGCAAGTGTTTATGCGCATAAAAGCTTTTAGATAAATTAATTTAATTATAGGAATAAGAAGCGTGCGAAATTTTAAGTAGGATGAAGGAATGCATATTCTTAGAATTATTTTAATGCACTCAAAAGCAACAAAATGCTAAAATAAATTCAATGGAATCTACTTTTAATTTGAAAGCTTTTAGTCAACTTGAAAAGGAGAAGTAGGAAAGCTAAGAGCTGAATAAACTTAATTTGATATGCAATTTGGTAAGTGCATATAGAAAAAAGTATAGTAAGTGCACACAAAACTAAAGAATATCACAAAAACATTATCTTTGATAATTTATCTAGCTTTTATGATTTATCTATTATTGAAACACGAAGAGCTATCAAAATGTTTTCACTTTTATGTAATTTCTTAGCAATGTTTGCCCACTGTGCATCATCATAAAAATTGTCTCATTAATCATCACAGCACATGCCGTTCGTTCATGTTGTGTTATTTTTGTATTCTTATGGTGCAGGAAACACGAACTTAGTGTGAAAATCCATCCACACAGAGCAATTAAATTGGCTGTGCGCATCGATGCAGCAGCCCCTTCTAAAAACAAGTGAAGACCGCATAAATCAAAAGGGAGAGACCCTACAGAACGCGACGCGGACCATTAGGCAATGTCTCACGCGCCGATCAAAAAAAAAAAAAAAAAGAGATGCCGCCTAAATGGGGAGACAGACTGAGACCCTTTTCAGTAAGCCAGTCAGTCAGTCAGTCGTGGAGCATGTTAAATTGTCTGCGTCGTATTTAAAATAGCAGCAAATTAATTCATTCTGTCGCGCCTTTTTCTGGAAGTGCGCATTAATAAACAATTAAATGTATTTAATTGCAGTTGGTCTGCATTAAAAATTCTTCAATAGCAATTCGACTGTAAACAGACTTGCGACTCTCTACCTCCCTCTGCTGAATAAACCAAGCCAATGAATCTCTAGAGAATGTTCCTGATAAAATCCTACGGAAAGGCAAACTTAGGCAGCCTTAGACAGATTTATTTTGTCTTCTCCTGGAGGTTCAGCTCCTACTCAGAATTCGTATTTATGAGTCTCAACTCGTTGGCACTTTAAGCGAACAGAATAAGCCGCTTATCGTCATACTGACTGGATGGAAAAGGGGCGTGGTCTATGGTTAAGCCGACTTGGCAACTCCTGGAATTATGTTATGGATAGACGTGCAAATTAGCGTCTACTTGTATGGCCAAAAGTATGAAAATGTTACCATTTGTCTTAGCAAAAGGATATAAATTATATATGATCTGCCTTTAGTCTTTGAGTGCTTTGTCTTACTTAATCTCAGATGTAACTTTGCTCAATAAGCTTAACATAGTTTAATGAGATTTTGCTTAAGCCCTAATTATGTATATAATTTGCAACTTTATTAGGCAGTAAAACTTAACGCATTTCAGGTTGATCAATTTCTACATGTACTCAAAATATTTATGACATTTTTATAGTCGATTTCATTTTAGATCTATCAACTTATTAAAGAAACTTTTTCAGAAAAAAAAAACAATTTCTATTTAAGAAATTTATTAATGTATTTACATACCTCTCAAAAGTTCTTGTAAACATTATAAAGCACGTCTGAAAGTAAAAAGAATTTAGATTTATTAGGAAAACTATCAAAACATTTATAAATAGTCTTATGCTAATACGCTTACGTAGTAAATTCAAAGTATAAATAGAAATTGCTATCTCCGGCCATGTTTTCTTTTATCTGCATCTTATACCACTTTCAATATATATATGTATGTAAGTAGTTTTTGTGCTATGGCAATAAAATAAGCTCATCAATCGATATAAGAAAGTTGATAAAAGAATGCCACCGTAAGCAGACTTGAGCGATGTTGATGCGCATGAAGGACGACAACTGTCTTGATAAATACCTAACAGAAACAGAAACAAGAACAGAAAAGCAGAGGAATGACAACAGCCAGAGAGACATCGAACACGAAAAAGGAAACTGGAGCGAAGACATTAGCCTGAAATGACAGCAACAAGACACAAGACAGATACTCGGCTTATACCTCCATTTTCCAACTGTATAAGCAAATGCGAAAAAAAGGGAGAGAAAACAAGTAAACAACAAACGACAGTCTCTTGTGAAAGTATGCAAATGTCAGCAAGAGTGTGAGAAAACTGTGCGTGAAGACTGAATGCATATTTAAAGTTGCAGAGTGTGAAGAAGCTAGAAGCTAGAACCTGACATGCGAAATATGTCGCCAGTCTTCTATTGGAAAATCAGTTTCTTCGACCAGGAACACATTCACATTCTCATGCACTCATCACTCACTCATTCACCCAATCACTCACTCACTCACTTATTGGGCATCTGGCACACTTGAGCTGCGAGCTGAACCGCTGAGAATGTACTCGTAATGGGCAAAATATAGACTCTCCTCAATTCCTGTCAGCTGGCAGGGTTTTCATTTTCCATCTCGAAAAGAGGGAAAAGAGAAATACTTTCTCTGCCAATGTCTCAGTGTAAATATATTTATGTAAACGTCGCGATTTATGAGAATTATTTTGCAATAGCTGCACAAGTATTCGTAATATGCTTTTATTATTATTGAAATAGGCCAAGCAAACGAGCTTATACAAAGCACTCTGGCTGAGAGAAGGAATGAAAGGCCAAGAAATTTATGAGTTTATTTAGTGGTTTCGGAATTTGCGGTAATGGAAACTGTTATTGGCACGAACAGTTGGTTATGCAAACAATGCAGAAATATTACGAAATGGATAAGCATAACAATATAATGAAATAAATATATTTTAAATCAATAAATAACTAAGTAGTTTTATTTCACATCTTGATATCTTTAACTCTTTTAACTGAAACTCTTCAAACTTTTATCTTTATATTAAAATTTAAATTTAAAATTGAACATTTACTTGGAGAGGCTGTGGCCAGTCAATTTATTTGATTCGCTTATGCAGAATACGAGTACTCGTAATGGGAAAGTGTTAAGGGTCATAAGTCAGGACCAATGTGCACATACTCGTAAGAGAGGCAATTCGACGATACGAGGCACACCCAAAAAGTCAATTGCGCATGCAATGGCTTAAAGGGCTTAAATGCGTATAACATTCAATTTGCGTTAATGATATAAAATAAATACACACACACACACACCACCACACACTATTGTCCGGGCTTAAGGAACATTATATGACTTCGTTTCACGTCTGAAAACATTTTCATTGGCCGGCCACTTAAAAAAAGGTTGCTATAGCTACTTTTAAGCCATTCTTTCTCACCAAGAATACAACCAAACTAAATAAACAACAACAGAAAAAGCAAATGAGAAGGTTAAACTTGATTTTTTCAGGGATATTCTTAATACGCATTAAAAATCATTGGAACATGTTTCAAATATTTCAGGAGAGAGAGAGAAAGAAGGAAACTATAACAAATATCGTTGTATAAACAAAAACAGTTTCATTTTCTGTTTAAAAGCGGGTAAAAACTTGCCAAAACACAACACAAATTTACCGGAGGCACAAAACTGAACAAAACTGAACTCCATGGGGATGGTGTGAGAAGAAATCAGCTAAAAAAAAAAGAAATAAAAATAAAAACAGGAAACCGCTTTGCTGTTGTCGAACCGAGGAAGGGTGGGAACATCGATGGGGATGTGGCAAAAAGTTGTACTTTAGATAAAGTTGCTGCTGTTGCTGCTGGTAGGTGTTTTTTTACCAAACATTCGACATGCAATGCACGTACCACACACACAAACACACATATACACACACAGTTATACATACACCTGTCCGTAGGTTCACATGGAGAAAGTTTGCTTTCTTAATATTACTTGGCCTGATTTCTTGAGCTTGCACTTTGAGCGATTCGTTTTTTGTTGGAAAACTTTTAAAAGGCAACAGGAAAATACAACACACTCTCATGTATGTCGAACCATTTGGCGAGGACAAATGCAGATCCCTTGAGGAAGCGTCGAAGAGTTTTAGACAAGGCCGTCGCATTGAACGAGATATCTGTGTTTAACTTGCATTTTGTTGTGTAAATTACATGCACAAACATACATACATATACCTACACACACTCCCTCACACACAATTGCTGCCAGACACACAGTCACAATAAAATAAAACAACGTAAACTTAGGCACTTGGCACAGTAAGGATCTCGAGTTAAATTTGTTTTCGTGTCTGTTATCCCAGTTCCCAGTCTCAGTCCCATTCCCATTACCAGTCTCACTGCAGTAATAATAATAAAGGGAATTGTTATTGTTTTCTATTAATCTGCTTTTGTTTTTGCTATTACACTTTGCTACTGTTGTCTGCATTTGATTTGTATTGTCTTATATTGCTATTTGGCTCAAATACTCGAAATGTTTTCGGACCAAGCAAATAGCACAAAGCCCAAAAATATTTTTGTTAGATCAGAAATGAGACCAAAATTTATAGAAATACTTAGAAAATTCTTCCATTTTTCATTGAATATTAAAGTGGATTTCATAAATGAATATTTTTTTTTTGTTTCTGACCATTTTATGTGGCAAAAGATGTCAAAAAAATAATAATTAATATGAAAAATAATAATTGAGAACATGCTTTCATTAAATGAGGAATATTTTCGTGGGCTTTAAAATAATGCAATTATGTATTAAAAAAATTTCTTAAATACCATTGCTTTTGTCCTTGGTATCTGACAAACCTTTATTTATTTACAAAAATGTTATGAAATTTATGCCCATTAAGAAAATCTGTAAATTTAATATTTGGGGAAGCTTTCTTGACCTTACAATAAGCCTTTTCCTCAATCGATTAACGATGTGAATGACATGCGAGTTACCAAAAAAGTTGATAGAACCCCTTTCAAGTTTTTGGCTCGTGGATTTTTGGCCGAAAACTAATTAAAGCGCCCGTTAACTTTTGATGAAGATTAATTTCAATTTAATATTAGCAAAAAGTTTACATGACAACAGCTGTCTGCTCGAATAACTTTAAAGCATATTTTGCATAAAGTAAGGAACAAATTTATGCCAAACAAATTTTGTACAAGCAGAATAAAAATAACTGCGATGCCAGATGGAAGTCAGCGAACTATACGAAACTAAACTTTTAATGAGGGCATCGACAAGCCAATACTTTTCGAATAAACTGTTAAAGTTTGACTTTGCAAAGTCCCGTTGCTTCAGATTCTTTATGGCAATGTTAAAGTTGAGAAAATTCTATCGATTAAGGATAGAATATTTTTGATTAGGTATATACCCTTTCATATCTATCAAACTGGCGTTAAACTTGACTAAGGTATCATCATCATGCCTTAAAGTTATTTCAATATACCAAATTACTTTGCTTTCTTTTTATATAGTGTCTCTTAGCTTAAGCATCTGCGAACTTATCTCACATTCTCAGATATACATATACGTAAATCTAAGCCCAGCACGCAACTACAAATGGTTTGTTGTGTGATCCAAATAAGCTGCACATTAAATGCAAGCCCATGAGATGGCAGATGAGCAAAAGTAAGCCAAGACCAAATGTTGTTTTTGTTGTTGTTGTTGTTGAATATGTTAGTATATAATGAAAACTAGCTCACACACATCCTCAACTCATTCACATAGCCACATTTTGTCTTTGGGTTCTATGGCCACTCTTGGCTATAGACAGAACTCAACTCGTATTTTTGTCTTGCAGCCAAGGACGCTAGCAGAACAGAGCAGAGCAGCCAAGTTAGTTGCCTTCATTGCCAACACTTTGTCGCATTGGGGCTAACCATAACCGCAACACACGCTCCACTCCTCAAGCCCATTACAACTACTTAAGGTATGTAAATAACGCGAGGAGCGCGCGAGCTCTCAAAATAAGCCAAGGCAAATCATAAGAAAGCGTCAGTAGCTAACCCCGTTAGCACCCCTTCTGCCTTCTATCCTTACCTTTTGCCACCCAGCAGAGCATTAGCATAATCGTTATGGTTATGCGCGACGTGTGTATAATGGTTAAGCTGGAGAATGAGGAATGGAGAACGGAGAATGGGGAATGAGGTGATGTCGTGAGCTCAAAAACAGCGACACGCACATATAAACTATGTTAAGTGCACTGACATTCTGAAATATATGTTTTTTAGTGTATTTTACACTCACTTTTAAGAGGCAACAATACTTTTTTTTGAAACTTTACAAGTTAATCAAAGTCAATTAAAGACATTTTAAAATACTGTTCGATCGATATATATATTCAAAGTAGTAATAACTAGAATTCTTTGCTTTCAAATTATAGAAAGGTATGCTGTAAAATTCAAAGTGGATGGTGGAACAGATTCAACATCTATTAAATGACTATATCTGATGTCATTTATCCATATCACAACTAAGGAATTTAGCAAAATCATTTATTTTAATTATAGAATTTATATTTTATATTTCTTATAAAAAAATATTTCAATAATATTTATTCATTATTTCCTTTTATATTTATTTATTAAATATAATTTATTTACCTTCAATTAACAATTCTCCTGAACTGATTCACAATATTTAACTAAAATGGTAAGGGTATTACTTGTCCGGTTAATGCCATTTTTAGTGAATATTTTTGGTTTCACAAAGCACCTCAAGTGCGTAGAGAGCCTTAAAGTTTGGACGTGGCGTTGTGTTTGCTCAGGTGCTCGTATTAAGCAGCGGGCACATGTGTGTGCGTGTGTGTTTACTCATATGTTGCCCTCCTCTTGGGGCATACTATCACATTCTCCCACACACACACACACACACGTCGCAACATAATAAATTACCAGCCATAGTAACAACAACAACTGGAATAGAAGCTTAAGAAGAAATCAAGAGCCTGGCCAAATGGAGAGTCAGTCGAAGGGACAGCTAGAGTTGGCAAGCGTTAGATCTCAATGTGGCATGTTTAAGATTCAGCACGCATAACTTATAAAATAAAAATTAAAATTCCAATTGCAAACCTCAATAATAAAACACTTTTAAGTGCCGCCGTTGCCGTTGCCGTTTCCATTGCCACAGACACATCCTCAGTCACGGTGTAAAAGAAGCAAAGGAGGAAGGAAGGAAGGAGGGAAGAAAAAGGACAACGGCATTGCAATGTGAGAGTTTCTGCCTTTTTCATTTTCCCGTCACAGACCTGTGTGAAGGTCTGTGTCTGTGTGTGTGTATATGTGTCTGGGAATCTTAAGGAGCCACACAAGTTTATTAAAAATTTCGCCAAAAGGCATCTATCAGTTATGAGGGGCGCCGACGTCGACATTGCGCGACTCATTTCAATGAGTTTCATGCTGTTTTTGGCTGACTCTCTGTGTCCTAAATGCTTCTAAGCCAACTCTCCCTCACCCTCTCTTTCTCTCTCTCTCTTTCTCTTTCTCCTTCGTTGTTCTCTGTGGTCGCCACATCTTGTAATTGGCATTCCGCACGCTGACCGAAATGAAAATGCTACGTGCTTTCATTTCAAGTTACGGCATCGACAACAACGCTCGCCAGTTGGCTAAGTCAGCTCCAAACGGTCCATTGACCACCGAAGGGAGCTTCAAGCTTGAAGTGAAACTCGAACCGGGAACTGGCCAACAAAATGATGCTTATTTATAGCGCTGGGCATTTTAATTTTTTACGTTTCGGGCATACAATTTACTCTGTGGCGCTTCTTAAAGTCAATCACATCACACAAGTCACATTTACAGTCACAAGCAACAATCACAGGACTTTTACATCCTCCGAGGTATTCTTTCATTCTTTTTCTTCCACATCTTTTGGTATCCTTCAAGATGCTTTCGAAAAGGGTGCGGCTTCGTTGCCATCGCGAAAATCGATGGCCTCACATATTGAACTCCTGTCAGACCTCATCTTTCTCTCTGCGTCTCCGAATTCGGCGCTGTCTCCCATATTGCGCAATGCATATTCAACAAAATTTCTGTATTTATATTTTTATTTTATTTTTTTTGGAACGTCTGAAATTGACAGCCAGCAAATTTTGTTGTCAGCGTCATGCGTCTTTCGATTGTCTGCATTGTATTGCGTTTTACTTTTCTACCTTTTTCTCTTTTTGATGTGGCATAGATGGAAATTGGTTAGTGCTCTCTTTGAAACGCGTTAAGGCAACCAAGAAATTGTATTGTATGAATGATTTTACACTTTTATATGCCTCGTGTTGGTTACAGCTCTCTGAGTCGCAGCTTCCTAAAGAAATCTGTAAAAATAAGCTGAAATTTGCGTATCATCAGCGGTTAAACAGAGTTTAGTTAAGTACTCGAATATTTTACACTTGCTCATAATGGTCTGATAAATTCGAAGAAATTTCAAGCAGACGCGTAACAATTACACACTGAAGGTGCATCAAAGGAACTTACTGATCCAGAATACATTTTGTGGTACTGATACGAAAGGGATTCGTAAAATAAAATTTGAAAAACATCCAGTCATTTTAAATGTGAGCTTTTTAATTATTAAGTCCTTAAAGCGATTTGATTTTAATATTTTCAGAAAAGGAATTAAATTTTTATCTAGCTTTAGCTGAATAAGAAAATGTTCACAGCACATTCATCAAAAGGAGACACTGAAAATAGAGAGACAAATTCCATTATTTTCAACTCTGTCTCATTCAGTTAGTCTTCCATCTATCATTCTGAACTGTCACAAACCTTTCATCCGCCCATTTTAAAAGCCTCCGAAAAATACTTGTAATTTTTTTTTAACAATTTATTTGATTCTCAAACATGTGTGGGACTTGTACTCATATTTGCTTTCGCACGGGTACTCGTACTCAGTAGTCATCAAATTTATGAGCACTCGTCGCACTAACTCATAAAAATGGCCTCCATAAAGCCGCATTTTGTGTACAAGGAAAACACGAGGCGACACTTTGCATATGAAAGGGCTTTGGGCTTTATGCATTGAAGCACGTGCGTGGGGAGAAGTCGGTAATGAGGGAAAGGGGCGTGTCATATTGTATGTCTAGCGTAGGTTCCTTAAGTCGGCGCGATGGTCTGCAGTTGCTGCCAAATCCGACCACGCTCTTAAGCGACATTCTTCCAGATGCCTAAACAAACAGAATGATAAACAAAGCAAGCGAAATAGAGAGAGAGAGAGAGAGACAGACGTATAAAGAAAGAGAGCGAAGCTATTTACAAGACTTAGGTCGCAATAATATATCATCTACAGTTTATCATCGCTATGACGCCAGACTGAAATTATTATCCAGTAAATTTATTGCCAAACAATAAACGCGTAGCGCATTTGAGTGTGTGTGTGTGTGTGAGTGTCTTTCACTGTGTGTGTGTAACCAAGCTTGGCAGTACACCAACAACTGGAGTAACAACACCAAACAGCAACAACAGCTTCCGCATTCAAAAACAACATTTAAGTAGAATGACAGACATTTTGAAGAGCCTCAAGAGCAACAAACAAACAGCAAACAAACAAATGCGAAAACCGAAGAAAATAGAAAGAGGTAGAGAGAGAAAATATAAAGTAAGATTGAAAGACCAGAACGATCCAGAAATAAAATAAAATTGTAATAGTGGTTAAAGTATCTTAAAACAATTTATGATTTGTAAGAATTATAACTAGTCAAATTGATACTGTGTTTGTTTTTAATAAATGCGAGGATTCTTCATGTAATGATATATGAAAACAATTTCTTATTATGTAGCTAAATTTCTGAACACATTTGTGTCTAACATACAAACACATAAATGTAATATGTATTTGTGTTTATATATTTATGACAATCTCGAGGGTTATCACAGACTGCGTCGATGTTGACACGCTCACTCATACTATACTTAATACTTTTTTTTACCATTGGCCAAGGCAACAAAACAAAAATATGTCCAGTGGCAGTTTGTGACAGTTTCGAACGGGATCTGAAGCTAAAATCAAATTGCTTCTGTCCTGTCAACTCTTTTTGCGTAACAATTTCTTTTTATTTTATTTGCAGCACAGAGAGACAAATAACACAAGTTTTGCTAAATTGTCAGCTGCTGTCGTTCCTCCCGCTTCTGTTCCTGCTCCTTCTCTTGTTCCAGCTATTTCATCCATATTCATCTACCATATTCCATATTCTCCGACACTTTATGTTTTTACCCTTTGCCTATGCTTTTTATGACAAGAGCACTTTCACATCGTCAACGTTCCGTACATAGTTTGTTTGCCTTGACTTGGACCATTGGATGGGGAGGGAGGAGGAAATGAGGAGGGAATGTGGTTGGCAACGAAAAGGAAAGGGGTAGAGTTTGTACGGCAAAATTGCCAAACATTTTGCGCATAAATGACAAATGCCTTTGATGGCATAAAATATGACTTTGGAAATTGTTTTGCAGCATATAAAAAGGCGTTGGAGTTGTTGACACATCCACATGGACATGTATATCCCATCAAGCAAAGAGGGGAGGAGAGGCTATTTTTGAAAATGTGTTGATGGATGCGAATAGTTGTGATTGCATTCCTCCACTTCCTCCCCACATACGACCGACTTTAAATGGAATATTCTGACAGAAAAACCGAGTTGTCACTGGACTAAACCATTATTATGGATTAGTATCTGATGAGCTTACAGTACAAAATAAATGATTTTTAAAAATACATATACACAAATTATTTAAGTTGATTCAACAGTTACACGTTTTTCGTACACATTTTCCCTTTCAATTTAATTGCAAGTCTCAATTGTTTTACGGAAATTTTCTCAGCCCACAAATGCGTTTGACTTTCAACTCCATCGCCGCGAATAAATTGACGTACAATTGACTTGTCAAAGCATCAATTATAATTGACAGGCATCTCTTTCTCAGAATCAGAAACACTAAAAGCCAATTTTGTGGAACTGTAAGCCTGCCAATTTCCACCACAACCACAGACTCCCTTAACGTGTGTATGTGACACGAGTTGGCACCTGGTGGTGGTGCATATTGAATTTTGTGGAAAACATTGTAAATAAATGCGCTTGTAAATGGGGCACATCACTGCGGATGGGGCACATCCGCGCTAGTGACGAAAGCAGCACGAAGGGTGCGAAAGGCGACTAGCATATATACACAGGAAGAATGGAAAATTTGCTATGACCGTCCGATCGGGTCGAGTTATATACCGATCGAAAGGTATTAATTTAACTTACAAATGTGCATAAGATTATTGGAAACTCACCTGGCTCGTGAGATAAACAGCTGTTGGTGGGAGGGGAAAAATTAAAATTATTGGAGCAAACGGGATCGTTGGAGCCTTTTTTAATTTTGTACTATTCCAATTAAAAATTCGCGTCAAATGACACCTCGATCATCAAAATCCAACCACCGGTTCAAAAAATAATTAATTTTGAAATTTTTATTGGCCTTCCGAAAATGAGATGAAAAGTCAGTTTGCCTGATTGTTTGTATCAAAGAGTTAAAATATCCTAAATCGGTGAATGAGGACTTGTGCTACGACTTTTTCGAAAAAACGCTTGTTTATCGGAAAATCGCTAAAAACCGCTAATATTAAAACCCTTATAACATCCAAACGATAGAAGATGTGATGCTCTTAGGCATAGCTTTAACTTTTTTTGCTAAAGTGCATAGATAAAAAGCTACAGGTGACGAATAATATTAAACTTTACACATGAATTATAAAAAAAAATTTTTGTCACTGGCACTGCACAAAAAAATACTATTTATTAGGCAAATGACAAACAATTTTTCTTTAATAATTCATGTGTAAAATTCAATATTATTCGTCACAAAATTGGATATCAGAAATTTCGGGACATGAAAATGTTTTCGTCACTAGACTTTTACCTTGTTAAGAGGTGTTTTTAAGGATTGGAAATTCAATAGCATAATGCTAATCATTTATTGGGCATAAAATTCATTAACAGCACGTTGTCAAGCCAACTGTCACAAGCTGCTGACATTCTCTAAAAACCTCAAACTGGTAGCTTCCCCGAAAGCCCTCCGGAAAAGCAACTGAGTTGCCGAAAAGCCAGCAAAACCAAATGAAAACTAAAACACACACACTCAACAACCTGCCACGTGCTTTGGTTCCACCCCAACTCCTGTTACCGCCCCCTTTCCCTCCTCCGTTGGTTTCCTCACCGCGTACACGGCTGGTAAGCAAACATTACACAATTTTGATTGTATTTCCGTTTCGTATGCGAGCAGCAGCAACAAAAACAGCAGCGACAGCAACAGGAAGTTGCGCTTATTTCCGTTTATTTACCTTTACGCTGTACCTTGATTAAATGTCAGCCTCGTGGCATGAGACAGGGGCCGGGGATTTACCGTGGCTTTCCCTTGGCTCCGACTAGGCCTCAGCTGGGGTAATTTAATGTGCAAAATGTAAGAGAACGGCCAAAAGAAATGTTTAGAAATAAAATAATTTACGCTTTCATCTTTATTCCAGAGCATCTGCAAAGTGTGCACACATTACGCTAATGATGGGGAGGTACTTTTTTTAGCTTCAAGTGAAGTACAACTGACAAGTCTTGGAGGAATGAAGTAAGAACTTAATAATATAAATACTTATCCAATGATTTATAGAATCCCATTCTCACTCAACGACATGTCGCCTAATTTAAGTTTAACAAGTCGTATAGGTGCTTAGATATATTATAAATTCTCATTTTATTAAATTCAATTAAAAAGCTATGCATTGATTATTTCATTCAAGAATAGCTTAAATCATTCTGTTTGTTTTGGAACTGGGCAGCGAATTGTGAATATACATAATTATCTTTGATTCTAGATTAAAGGCTTATTTGTCTAATGTCTCTTCTTTATTTATTTCATCTCAATTCAATAAGTTATTTATAACAATAAAAGGAGGTTATTGTTATTTAAATGTCACATACTTGTATAAATAATAAGTATATTTATTTTATTGACATGTATTATTTAATATAAAATAATTTGTTTTGCATGCATCTCAAATCAATTCAATTGAATTCAGTAAGGCTGCAAACATCAATCTGATACTAATTTATAATTAAGACATTAAATAAAAGACTGTTAATTATTATAAAATCAGATAAGATACAAATTAAAATTGTTTTCAAGTATTCAATTAAATTTTTACTAAAATGCTCGGGTAAAACCGGACATTAAGAGTAGAATGGAAAAAATATTCAGTATAATAAACCACAGTGTCAGCAACCTTACATATAAAATATAAATACCACATTTGGTCAGTTGTATGTAAGCACACACACATGACACACACACTCTCCTAGATTACACACAGAAATATATACAAATATGTGTGTGCATAGTTCCACATATTTATTTATTTTAATTCATTATCAAAAACAATTTAAAGCAATTGTCCTCGTTTGCTATATGCTCCAAAAATTCTTAAATTGTGATTGTTATTGCTGACTTTAAATACAATAACATGGCTGAAACGACTGCTAGCCGCGTGCCGCTAATTAATGGCCAGTAATTTGCATGGACGCGCCCTGAAAAGTATGCTATGGAATTGTGAAAATGTGCGCGTATGTGTGTGGGAGAGTCATTTGTAGGTCACCAAGGATATTTGCCTCTCTTATTATTCTTGTTGTTGATGCTGGTTTCTTCTTTTGCTGGGCAAAAATGTTGTTGATTGTGTTGGCGCATGCTTTGGCATAATTTATGTCGCCAAATTCTATATATTTTGTTACGTTTTTTCTCTGCCTCCAAGTTGTAATTCTTTTGTTTTAAAAATTTGCTTTGGATTTGCATGAAAAATGTTTTATTTGTCGTACTGTATTTACATGTCTACCAATTGCTAACACACATTTGCATAATTGCTGCACACACACACACACACACACCGACAAAATCGTTATATGCCGGGCCATTGGATTTCAATTTTTGGTATTAGCAGCTAGCTGAAAATATTTCCATTCTGGCCATATTTTATTTATGGTTTTGAAGCCTGCAAACGATCACAGTTGTCGTGTTGGATAATTTATAGCTGAAATATGCTGGCCAATTGATAGGCAAGTAATTATTTATTTATATTTCTCTTACATTTTTCAACTGAATAAAATCATCACATAAAACACAGAATAGAGATAGAGAATTGAGTGCTTATCAAAAATGTCGAAGCTATCAATATTTCAATGCAACTATGAAAATGGACTCATATTAAAAGCCTCTCAAATCATTTAAGCCACTTTCGATAACTTTATGTTTCGAACAATGCGTAAACCTTTTTGAGCTTTTGACGCCTGCCAATGGCATCAAAATATCAAAAATTAACATTTGGCAGCAGTTTATTCGTTAAAGCAGACATGTTCATGTGTCCCTGATATACATAGATGAACTAATACATAGTTACATAAACATAAATGCTCATTCAAGCGTTTCATAATGGAAAAATGTATATGTATCTGGCAACACATTTGCCTCGGCATCAACTCATTTTCACATTAAAGGACGCCAATGTGGCGCACTGGCAAAATGCCAAAAAAAAGTGCCAAGATACACACACGCATACATATGTACATTGATAGAAGGTTGAGCACATATGTGCTTCATATATAAAGCCGTTGCTCTCTAGCAAGAAATGTTTTGCTAGTAGCACTACCAAGAGACCAACTAAATTATCACTAATATGGAGGCTCAGGATAACAGTTTATCTGTGTGAGTGTGTGTGTGTGTGTGTGTGTGTGTGTGAGTGCTGGGCGTGGCAAATAAACACATCAGCTAAAATGCTTTTTACTTAAATTAACAACACCAAAAGCAGCTTGCTTCGATTTTAGGCTAAGCGTCGACCTTCTCAAACTAACGGCAAGTCATTAACTTTAAGTGTATGTGTAGCTGTATCTGTTAAGCGTATGTGTATATCTGTCTCTGTCTCTCTGTGTGTATGTGTGTGTATGTTGTGCAGCATCTTTTAGCTGCTTGCGCGGGGCGCATTGAAAAAAACACACGTATCAACTGACAAAACGTCAAGCATAAAATCAATGAAATACAATAAGTAAATAAACTAAATCATGTTAAGGTCGAAATTGATATGCTCTTGCGAAGCTTAATGCCAACTTGACTGAAGTTATAAAAACAAAAGTAATAATAAATAGATGGGGAAGTTTAACAGTCGTCTCAGTTGTCAAATATGAATTCTTTTCAATTTAATTTAATATATTTTTCATAAAAGCAGAAGGCTTTATTCAGTCTTATTCAATTCAATAGTACTTTCCTACGATATATAAGATATAAATTAATATAGTGGAGTCAAAAGAACATTCTATTTTTTTACTTTTTCCAAATCATCCAAATATTTCTTACATGGCTTATCTTAGATCTACTTTGTTGTACCTTTAGCGTATGTATATTGCGTAGGGCAGAAAAATAATACAAATGACAGCACAAAGTTGTGATTTAAAGCACATAAAGTATATTCTACTTGCTTATATGTAGCTCGTTTGATAGAAACATTACCATGGAAAACGAGTACCCTTTTTTATCCGCCAGGGTATACATATAAAGCTGAATGCTGCCTGTTTGCTCCTTACTGGTCTATGGCATACTTAAGCAATCGAAGCAAATGTTTTATCGACACTTTGCCACACATTTACACACACATACACATATAGTACAACATACATATATGTGCTGTTGGCATACAAAGTAGCGCCAGTTTCCCTTAATGTTCGCCTCAGCATCTTTTGCGCCTCAATCTCAATCGTCTCGACTGCCTATCAATGGCAAAGGGAAACTCGAGATAGGGATGTGCCAGGGTTGGAGATGAAAGTGGGAGGAAAAGATGCTTATCATGTTTCTATGTTACTGCTGTTTAAGCAATTGCTGAGCAAACGTGTGTACAACACTCTTGTATTGTAAATTTAATAAAGATTTGTATACGTCTGAAGGCAAAACAAAAATGTAGCAATTTTGATGGTTACATAATTACCGCAGCCTGGCAACCAGTTGTTCAATGGGGCAACCCGAAATAATTCGCTCAAGGCTCGAAAAACAAACAAATAAATTCCATGCAAAAGAGCAAAAAGTTTTCCACAAACACAAACAGAAAATGTCGAAAGTTTACAATACGCAACTGAAGCCGTTGGCTAAATGAAATTGACGGCGCCTCCCCCTTGGGGGTCTGAAACTAAGACTTTAGAGGCCTTTGGAATAGTCAAAGTTAAAGCCCCGACAAAAGGCAACAAAAGGCTCAAAGGCAAGGACAACGCCGTCTTCCAAATTGCCACAAAATTTATTATTATTGTTTTATATAAACAGCAAATGCGCGAAAATAAAACAGACTCCAAGGCTGGGAAGGATGTATGGAAAGCTGGATGGATGATGATGGGACCCATTCTTGCAATTGAGTAAAAGCTAAAGCTGTGCTCTTATTTATTTTTGCCTTTGTGGAGTGTTTATATAAGGGGCCTGAAATCAGCCATCATTGTACAAAAGTTATGCTCCTGTCCTCTCCTTTCCTCTTTCTACAAAAAACATTTGGAGAGCAGAGAAACCTATACACCAAATGAACATTTCACAGCTGTGCCACAAATATTCTGTTATCCACTGTTTTTTGTGCCAAAAGGAATTCCTTTTTATTTTTATTTTTTTTTTTAATTTTTTTTTTTTGATTTGGTGTTAAACTTTTTCATTAGAAAAGCGCACTCGATTATTTGATTCATTTTATTTCATTTTCGCGGTTTGCTTTGTGTATTTTGAGTGGAATTGAAATTTGGTTTCGATTTCGATTTGTATTTGTAGTAACAAAGTTGTGGTATAGGTGAAAATTTAGTTTTACAATTTAAATTTGTTAAATATTTTTATATTCGACAATAAAAACCAAAATACAGCAATATGAGTATTTTAAAATCATCAAAATATTGCAATAAAGATTAATCCAATTTTAAATCATGCTTTTGTTTTAACTTGAATAAAATCAAAAAACTTTGAATGTAATTCTGGGAAAATATGTATATTTATAATTTGTTTTTATTTTTTTTTTTTGGTATGCTTACTAATTGTGGCACTGAAATGTATGCAATGAATTGCAACCTCCTGAATACATTTATATTCATTTTTTTTATCAAATGTATCCACGACGATTATTTATGCATTTGGTTGCATAGCAAATACGCATTCATAAACACTCGAATCGATTTATATTTATTGTTTCCGCATGGCATCAGCTGAATGCAATAAGGGCACGGTTTTCCCCCTCAGTCCAGCACAGCTGTCCATCAAAATGTAAATAAAATAAGTAACGAATTGCATTTCACATTAAATCAATTCAGTTTGACTTCTCTTCAGGCCACGGGAAACCACAAAAAATTGCTATCCATCCATCGATCAAAGTGATTGCTCCAGGACACACTTATGGATTCGAATATGGATTTATATATACTCGAATATAATTAAAAAAAAAAGAAGAAGAGAGATGACAATACAGACAGATTGGTTTGGCCTGGTTGTAAAGGCAGGGTGAAGAGAACAGGAGAACAGCTTAGTGAACTTTAGCAAATTAAATGTCAGGGGGTCGGTCGATGTTGTGCTCTTAAGCAACTCAACGACTTGCCACAGAATGAAGCCCCAACGATGAAAATTGTCTTTAAACTGGCGGCACAAAGCGAAAAGCAATAAATGCCAAGGCTATGCGTGTATGTATGTGTGTGTGTATGTTGGTATGGGTGTTGACTATGAGCTACATGAAATTTGCATATTTTAAATAACTTGTGGGGCACACTAGAGACTCCGATCACAAAGTCGAGGGATGAAAATGGTGACGGCGACGGCAAGAGAACTCCAATTTATTTGTAATTTGTTTGAAATTTATATCAAAGGAGCACACTCACATTCCCATTCACATTCACACTCATACACACGCCCCCTTGTACACACCCCATATGCCATAATTGAACTCATAAAATGCCAACAGCTCATCGGGTCCCTCCGTATTAGCCGATATTTATGCATATCTGTCTCAAACTGCACACAGACAAACAAACAAATTATGTGCTCATTTGAATAGACATTCTAATGCGAATCACGTTGACAAAAATTCATTGAACTGTGCTGAATACCCCTACTGAGTTCGAGCACCAGTTCCAGGACCTGCCTCGGTTCTAGAGCATTTGCTTGTCTAGTCCCTACCTTGACTTTTGAGCTGTGTTTCGAGTCATCCAATCAGCAAGCACGTGTCACATGCGTAAGTGTGACAAGGACACAACTTATTTTGGTTCACACACACACATACACATTCATATATATACACATGCAGCCGATACGCAGTTAATCTTTCAGGACATGGCACAATGTGTAGAAAATTAAATGTGCGCCCCTCCGGTAGCTCAGCCAGGCAGGCAGTCATGTGCGTCGATGTCCTTGTGCCAGCTCTCTCTTTGAGTATGCGTGTGTGTATGTGTGTATGAGTGGGAGTATGTGTAATGTAAATGCAAACTAAATACACAACAGGCTGAGCATTAAGTCGATTGCTTCAAGGACCTTAGCATGTACTAAACTGAGCTGCCAGCCACAGATTCTAGCTCCATTTCCATTTCCAACTGCAGCCCCTGCCATAGTCTGGTGTTTTGTCATTACCTCTTGTAGACCTCCATGTCCCCTACTCCTCCTCCTTCTACTCCTCCTCCTGCTCATGTGTTGTCTGCGGCATCTACTCACTTAATTTTCGCTTTTGCTGCCACTTGAAGTGAAAATGAGTGGCTCACACCACACTTTTCCGTCCACCCACCCCCATCTCTGGCGTACACCACAGTCAACAGTCAGTGTCAGTGTCTATCTATGTAGCTGTTTCTGTGTGTGTGTTTTGTAAACGCTAAGGCTGCTTTTTAATAAGCAATTTACTTTTAGCTTAACAACGCTCAAGTGCTGTCGCCTGTAATGAAATACGCGAGACTCTAAGCAGGCGGCTTACACACAAAAGTACGAACTTGCTATGATTTTCCACTTTTGATACCCTTTCATTAGAGGGTCTAATCAACTTTTAAATATATGAGAGATACCATTATATATGCATACATATTATTTTTCAGATTAATTATTAAATAACACAAGGTAAGCATGTCTCTGTATTTAATTTACTCTCTTAATTTTTTTGGGAAACGTGGCTCAGTAAGAAACTGGATTTTCTTTTAACACTTTCGAAATTTTCAAATATTTGGTAATTTAACAAAGTGTGCCACATAAGTTTATCAACTCACATTTAATTTAGCGAGCAATTTCATTAAAATTAAATTATTAAAATGCGTAATTAATATTATTAGTCGAGAAAATAGTAAAAAAGTAAAATCAAAATAATAAATTAAGTTAGCATCTATAAATTTGTCTGCTAAAATCAAATACCTTAAAGAGTATTTAATTCTTGGCATCATAAAAACAGTAAATTTTTCTTGTGTTTCTACAAAATTTTTTTTGTCTGTGCTGTTTGTCAATGATAATTAATTTTTTGGCTCGCCTTCAACAAAGTTAAGATCTTGAGTTTTAATGCATTAAAAATAAATTAGAATGTTTCTATTTACTTCCATATACATACATAGATACTTTTGAAATAGACGTAACCTTGGTAAATAAAGCGAGATGACAAATTAATTTAATTATGATAAACTGAAATTTGTAGGATGTGGTAATTGTCCATTTATTTTCTAATGAGTTTCCATTTAACTAATTTATATTTAATTAATGACAAACTGATGCAGATTTTGGCATCAATTTTCAACAGAAATTCGTCAATTTAATTTCACTGCGGTAGCTGTATTTGCCCTCGTTTCGACCAAAGTGTTAACATGGCCGGCACACGTGGTTGGACCACGTTGTAAGGAGAGACAAGTCTAAAGTGAATCAGAGTGAAACAATTTGGCCGCAAATCATTTTAAGTTGCTTTTTATTGCCAGGAAGTGTTCCGCACAACAAAATGTGCCCAAAAATTTAAGCACCTGCTGGGAGTACGCACCTGGCAACTGATTCTCTTTTTCTGTCTCTTTTAACTGTGCTTTTTTTTTTGGGTCCGACACTTGTCAGGCGCGTTGACCAAAAATGTGGCTAGCATTTTTATATTGGCCACAATGGCGGCGTTAACATGGCAGAAATGTTAAAGCTGAACATAAATCAAAATGGGTTTTTATTGCCCATCTGACCATTTGTCAGTGCACCTTTTTACATGGTCAACGCTTTCAGTTAATAAACCAAAATCGAAATTCCGTTTGTACATAAATATTATTTTTAAATCTCTCAATGAAATATGACTATGACTATTTTGACGAGTGGCTTTCCCGCTCTTTCCCCTCTACCACCCTATATACGGACTTCGCATATACAATATTCATAAATAAATAAATTGAATGGACAAATGGAAAAAGCGGGCACCAGGTTCGGGAAACTGACACTCTGTTAAAAACAAGCAGACAGTCATTTATGTCACATCCAAATATATAAGTCCATACAACACACACCAAAAACAACTTCCAAATATGGTAAAATGGAAGAACAACAACATGAGCAAAAAAATTAAAAGTTGCTTCAAAGCTGCCGCTTTATTCCTTGATTTCCATATTTAATGTTATTTGCATAAAACACAAATAAACATAACAACAACAAATTCTCTCTCTTAAAAGGTAAAAGCCCTTTGCCCGTATGTTGGCCAACAGATTTCAGATTAACAGATATCAAAAAAATAAATACTGAATCGATGCTTTTTCAGAATGTTATCGAAAACTTTTTTTTTTATTTGGTTAAGTTTAGTTCAGTTTAAATTCAGTCTTTAATGGATATGTCTTGATTGTTCATTCACATATATATTTGCTAATTTTTGTACATACCTTTATCAGATTCTTTGTCGTCTTCCTGTGCAACCTACACTGAAAATATGCAAAACAGAAAAAAGGGTTTCATTAGAATTGTTTATAACTTTTTGGTTTTTTTTCGCTATCTCTTCTTGTTTTTTCACAAAACAAATAAGGACGCCAGTTGAGAGTAGTCGACTAAGGAAATACGCTGTAAACATTTCTGGCGCAAGCGAAGTTACGAACAATAGATGGTCTAGCGTCTATATCAAATAGTCTGCTTATATCCAGACAAAATATGAATACATTATGAAATTCTAACTGCTGCAAATTAGAATACTCTACTGTACATTCTTAATTTTTACAGGATATAGGGATGAAAATGGACGCTTTGCTTAAATTTTTTGGAAAGTAAAATGAACAATATGCAAATATGTCCTGGGGATGCTTTCGGAATTTAAATTTGAAGCTAAGCCTCGAAATATGCAGCTCTGAAGCTCTCTGAAACTCTGAAGCTCTGAGGCTGACCCTTTGCGTGACGTATTTGCCCCGACAAGGACACGGCAGCGACACAGCGACAACAATAAAATTAAATATTCTATTTAATGGCGTCGAAGTATGCCAGACGCGTGGCAGGAGTCATCGTCGGACAGGACATGCCAGCTACTGTTCTCGTGTGGGAGACTTGTCGGCCCCTTGAAATATTAGAGGTCCTTTTTGAAGGCGAAACATCGCAAGTTAATCTCCACCACTTGCCTAGCACTTGTCTGTCCTTGCATATCCTTGACTAAGCCCCGTGGTTGACAGTCAGGCAGTCAGACAATCAGACTGACTATGTGTCAAGTTTTAAATTTAAACACATACACACACACAGTGGCAATATCTCTGCAAATTCTCATTGAGTTCCGGCAAATTGCATTCGCATTATATCAATTTTATTGCCCTAAAAACACAGTGTCCTGGGGTCCTATAATTCTGGTGTCCTCGCCAAGAGCATGTAAATAAAATATCTATATAAATTATATATGTATGTATATAAAAAAGATTTTTATTGAGGGTCTCGGCTTAGGGCCATCCTCGGTATCCTTTTATTCTAATTTTTGTCTCACATTGCGTTGTTGTTGAGCTTATCTCTAACTGCCCGACCCTCTTGCTTAATAAAAAACCGAGGTAACCGGCAACCCACCATTTTTTCTCTTTTTTGTTTCATACAAATTAAGCAGATTATATAAACTGGATAAGATTGTGCAAGTGCGTATGTGTGTTTTCTTTTTTTTGGGTCTTGGGAAATGAAAAACCAGATTGCAGATTGTAAAAGAATCTACAAAAAAAAAAAGCTCATCGAGCAGCTATGCTGAAAGACAACCAACCAATCGATGACACAAATAATACCTCAATTAAGCCCCCAGAATTTGCCGGTGGGGCCGCAATTCAAAAAATGTGAAGCGCGGCAAACATAATGAAAAACAAACAACATTTTTTCCCGAGCACTCGGCGCTTCTCAATTTATGCCACAATATTCTACTCAATAGATATTTAATACTCAGCAATTTTTCGTCAAGCCCCTTTTCAGTCCCTCCCCCTATTAAAATAAAAAAAATGGAAAGAAAAATGCGAAGCGGCAACCACAGCGCAGCGACCACGTTGGTAAACAACGTCGAACTTTCACTCGCTTTCCCTGTTTTTCAGCGCGAAGTAGCCGAAGGTCGTAATGAGCGGGTGGGAGGTGGTTACACTGCCCCGTGCTCCGCATTTGTTTACATAATATTTTCATGTATATTTTGCAGCTTGTACATATTTTTTAATGATTTTTTTTCGGACTGCTTTGGAAAGTTTTAAAGGCGCCGAGTGTTTGCCCTTACAACTCACTCTGCAAGGGAGGCTTGTGTGGTTGCTTTGTGGGGGACTGGGGCTGGTACTTGCCCCCTCCCCCTCTAACTCACCCCTCCAAGGAACACAGCAGCATAATTGCGCTGGGCTTGCGTTCGACAGAGGCAAATGTAAAACGCCTGGCAATATTGAAGCATAGCGAACTTTTCAAGTGTAAGAAATTTAATTTGGAAATGTAGGTTTAACGAACGGAAATTGCTTTCGCCTGCCTCAAATGGTGTGAGTTCTTTTGTATGTTGCGCTCTATATTCCAGTTCCTTAAGCTATTGCTTTCGCTTTCGCTTCTGTTATTGTTTTTATTGTTCTTTCGGCCGTAGAACAACAAGCAAAACAATGCAAAAATATTTTGGTTTTTTTTCGAAACAAAAATAACGCGAATTCAGCTTTTTGCTGCTTGTTTTAATTTTGCAATTTGTTTGCTTAACTTTCTGATTGAGCTGGTGCCGCATTATGCCACAAAAGGAGGCAAATGAAATTATTTAAAGTTTTACATTTGGTCGATGGCCCCTCGATCTTTGCCCTTGGCCCCCTTTGCTCTCCATTTCATTCTCACTCTCACTCTCTTTCCCTTTGGCCAAGCGGCGCGTAATTGCGACTGATTTGTTTGGCATTTTGCACGGCCATTTATTTTGGTCATGGTCAGCTTGAGGCTGGTCAGGAGGATGTGGGCCAGGATGTGGTTGCTTGGTTTGCCCATTGATTGGACCCGTTGGGAGCATGTTCTTTTTCGGTTACTTTTTTTTTTAACTTTTGACAAATGAGCAAGAAATTGAGCTCTTCAGAGACTCAATACGGTGAAGGCAACTGTTTATCACAACAAATGCATTACTAAATGTAGAGTATTTGAAAGTCAAATCATATTTTATCAAGAATACATCTTTATGTAAAATATTAAATAAAAAAAAAAATATAATTACACCATATTACTTTTATAATGAATAATTGTTGTACGGAAATTTTAAATTTATGAGAATATGTCGAAGGTATGAATTTATTACAGAGACAGTTTATATTATAATTATACACGAGCTCAAATGTTAACATAAAAATTTATCGACTTTATTGTAATATTGTAATTATTTTTTCGCCCATTGAATTGCCCACTTTTGTTATAGTTATATATGTATAATTTATAAAAAAAAATTCTAAAGTATTAAGTGATTGAATTTAAATTTGATTAAAGCTGAAGTGGCAGTAGTATTGGCCGACATGTTGCCCACAACATTAAGTAGGCTAAAACGCTTGTAATTATCTTCGCACTTTAGCACTTTTCAATTTGCCAACCCAACCAAATGACCAAGGTTAAGCCGTGCACTTTCGGCCCACTTTTGACTTATTAAGCGCGGTCAGCATCCGCCCTCAATCTGAAACTGCTCGGTAATTTCAAATGCAAAAGGCCAAAAACGGCCAAAGAGCAGCATATTTAAGGCTGTTTCCATTACTGGCTCTGACTCTGTGTTTTGGCAAGCGTATCACATAAAATGCACTCATACATACACACACAGACACACACACACACACACACACACTTCAAAACACTGTTCCTCAGCTGCAAAACGAAAAGTTTGGATGGATAAAACAACAAACCGAAAACTTTGACTGGAAATGGAATAATCGTTGACAGAATGGCCGTCTGCTTCGATAAGCTTCCGAAAAGCTTATAGAAAAACATTAATAACATTATCTCCATCACACACACACATGCAAAACAAACTAATCAAACTTTTGAGCAACAACAAAACAGGCAACAACAACAACTCGAAAATGCGGAAAACAAATTGCTTTATTTTCAAATGTTGCTGTTGGTGTTTCCTTGGTATTTTAGAATATTAACCCAGAAAATGTGCGGCGCCGAGTCGCCACTAGAAGCAGCAACAGTGACAGCTACTTGCCACCCACTTCCTCCCCATTTCCACTCCCTCCCTTGAATATGGAATGGAAGCAAAAAAAAAAAATCGAAAATCAATTTTGGTTAATGTGCCCGGGCAAGTTGTGTCTGTTCTGGGCACAGCCACGAGCCCGCACACGTACACATGTGGCAGCCACGCCCCCTTCCACGCCTCCCCCTTTTCAGGCTAAGTTGCCTGATGCCTTCTGCCTGCTGCCGGTGTCCATAGCATATTTTCGCATAGTATATGTAGTTTATGCAAACATTTCTACTCAAAGTCCGCATAAATAATGGTCCTCAACACTTGGTAGCACTAGGAAGCGCACGGAACTGTCTCGGCCATAAAATTAGACCGCATCCAAAGGGTGCGGACCAAGCTAGTGGCCCAGGCAATCGCTGTTTACTCTGCATGTCATTTCTGAGAGTGCTCTGAGGGTTGCGAGTGTCGAGCGTGATTGGCCATGGTCATATAAATTTAAATATAAATATATTCAGCACACATAAAGTCTACTTTTGGATGTTAAACTGCAGTGATTTACAAAACATTGAACACTTTTCAGAACACACTAATATATCAACAATGACTGACTTTTTATTTATTTATTTATTTGATGTATAATATAAAAACAAATTTAAATTAAATTAAAATGAAATGATGAAAAATGAAGAGTTTAATAATCTGGGGGTACTCAAAAATTGTTTAAAATTATCCAACATTTATTGCAAGGATCAGATTAAACAGTATTAGTAGTAATAATACAAGTATTAGAGTTAGTAAGGTCAGGGACTTCTAGATCTTTATCTTGATTAATAAAGAATTTGATGCTTTAACCTGTAAATGACATTCTTAGGCTCGGTCAAAATTGGGGTCAGTCGTGGAAAATAAAAATAAAGATTCACAGGTAAAAGTATCATTTTCATTTTATTTTTGGATTTGTCATTATTTATATTAAAGGGCTGTGTTATTTATGTCTGTATAACATCCTTGCAGATTATTATTCCTGATACAGATGATAGGACTTTTTTCGTCTAACTCAGAAACTCTATGATAAACCTATATTATCATATTATAACTTAAAGTTGAGCTGAAGCACAACTGAACTGTAAAACTTTTATTTCTGGTTTTTCTTAAACTAACTGTAAACTACAGTTGTGAATTACAGAATGTTTGTTATTGTTTAGTTGGTTAACCGTATGGTTAGTTGGTTACCAGTATTATGTGTCAAGAGTAATCCCAATGTTCAGCTCTCATCTTTCAGCTCTGCTTCCGTTTCCGGCATAGTTTTCATGCGGTATTTTAACATCGTTCAGTAAACATATTGCAGAGTTTCCTTTTGCTGAACCTCGCACATCAGCTTCAGTGGCTTTACTAAGTTACCACTTACAGCCATGACACACCTGGGGGCCCCTCTACACCTCCAATACACACACACACACACATGCACGCGCAATCGGTCCCTACATACTACTGCGTATATTTTATTGTATGGGATACATTTGAATGGCGTGTCATCACCATCATCAAAACGATCATCAACATCAGCACAATCATCATCATTATCATCATCGTTATTATCTGCGGTGTCCGCTCATCATCACCTTTGGGTTTTCGTATAAAAGCTAAAATTCTACTGTAACCCCAAGGAGGAGAAGGACGAAAAGGAGACGCAATTTTCACTTGTGTTTGGCTAGCACTGTTGCTGTTGTGCCTTTTTTAACGTGTGCCTCTCATGTTATTTACTTAACAATTTACTGAATAATTTAAACATCCTCCCCCCTCTCTATGGCTGTCGCTTTCTGTTGTTGCTATTATTTGTACACTTCCTGTTTGCCATTGCCAGCTGAATTATGAACATGTTTTCTTCTGTTCTTTTCTGTTGTTTTTTTGTTAGTTCCACATGAAAGTGTGAGTTTGAGCTCCCAAAGTGTGGGTGATAGTTGTCTCTGTGGGTGTTTCTCGCTTACGCTTATTCTCCCTTTCTCTATATGAGTCTCTAGCTGACATTTAATGCGGTTTGGCACACGTCTGTCTGTGTGTGTGTGTCTGTCTGATTCTCTGTGTGTGTTGATAATGTGCATAATAAGCCTTAATTAATGTTAAATAATGAATTTTCTCATTTACACGCCAGCGCAATGCTGAAAAGCCATTACCCCCGGAAACTTTTGCAGTCATCGCTTTTCTTATTATAGTTGTAAGTTTGCAGTATTCCTGTGGCCTACCATATACATATATAAATATTTACAGGTGCGTCAGTTACCGTTAACCATTTACCGGAAAACTGAAAGAGCTCCACTTCAGTTACCACCTTTTCCACATCCTTTGCCGCTTTTGTTGTGGTTGATCTTTGGGTGCTCCACTTTTAAATTGAAAAGCAGCCGCAACAAAAACATTTAAAACTCGACAAGTTTTTCCCATTTTTCTTCCTGTTTCTTGTGTAAGCAGGTGTGTGTGTATTTGGCTTGTTAATTAAATTTTGTATGAGCAGAGTTTGTTTGTTTTTAATTTTAGGGGAAGCTGACGATAATTTTCAAAACTTGTGCATAAATTCAACTCTCTGCGAACTGTAGATTAAACTACCAATTAGAGGTAAACGTTTAGGCAAGGCCAAAACAAACATTGGCCATAATAATGAGTCAGCTAATTAAATATGAATAAGCTAAGTTTTTCGAAGCATTCATTAAGAAATTCAGGTAAACAAGCATTCAGTTTATTCTCTAACAATCCATATCAACAAAGTTTTCAATTTAATCTCAGACGCTCTTTAAGTAAAAGTATTCTAACTCGAGCCCTTTTAACTTTATTACATTGATAGACAACTGACTTCAGCCTTGAGGATAATCTGTTAAAAAAAAAATTAAACAAAAGAAAGCATAAAAGTGTTGAGAAAAATCCTTAACATTCATTTGCTTATTATAGGTAAAAACTTTGTTTGGTTTTATGTATTAAATTCCATGTGGATTAATATCAACTAAGTTATTTCATTATCAAATTATGATATGCAATTGAAATTTGTTTAAAAATTATTAGAAAATTAAGTCGAGTAGAAATCTAAAACAAGAAGGAAAAACATATATTAACGACAGATTACAAATTAATATTATAATCTAATTATTTCCTTTACATTGTTAGTCATTTACTTATGTTTTTAAATTAAATGAAATTAAGTAATTTAATTTTTTGTAACGAATTTTTTTAATAAGAGAATTAATATATTTTAATTTTTATTTATTATATTATATTAAATTACATATTTTCAATTAAAAAAAAATATTTTAATATTGCTTGAAGAATTGTTGAGAATATAAACCATAATTAGCATTTCTAAAAATATCCCACATATTTCTCTCTATCTATTTTATTTGAATTGTACCAAAGTTCAAGTGAAATACAAATTTAATAAGCTCTTCAAATGTGCACAGTAATTAAATTAGCCAAGAAATACAGTCACATATTGTCCAGGGTCCAAAACATCAAAAATTATTATCGGGAAAAGGTTGCGCATAAAAAGTTCTGACAGCAATATTGTTAAGTTTTATGTTCAAGCAGTCACAACAACAAGGACTAATAGAAATTAGAAATAACATACCCAGAGCGCGAGCGAGATACAACTAGACTGTGCGAAGGAGAAAGTCGAATGTCCAATGTCCAATGTGCAAAAAGTTTCGTTGCGTTCAACTTTTATTTGATGTGGTTTTCGCGCTATTTTGTTGTTGTTTTTGCTTTTATTGTTGATCCACTTTGTTGATGCCACATTCGAACATTTCCACAGCGTGTGATGGGGGAAAAAATCAATTCGGGAATATTTTATCCTTTTTTATATGGCACAAGCACACACGCACACACAACAGACGGCAATGAAAAACTGTGCGACAGCAGCAAAGAAAATAAGGGAAAATTCAAGAAAAGTTGCTTAGCTCAACGATTTTTGGTTGATTTTCTTGTATTCTCGTTTTGCTGTAAAAATAGTTGATTAGCAGGATGTGCCCATATGCGATATACATATGTTTATAATCCCAATTTATGTATATTTTCTTTTTTATTATTATAGCATTTTTTTTATTGGAGCACGATTTATTTATTATTGCTTTTCCTTTTTATTTTCATGCACTTAAAAGAATTACCTTTTTCTTTAATAATTTAATTGAAAGTATTTCAGTTTGTATTCGATCTGTTTTTGTTTATTGCTTTTAAAAATGTTGTTTGTTGATATTTCTGGGTGGCTTTCCTGGAAATTTTCCGGTATTTTTTTTCACTTGACTGCTTCTGGGTGGCATTTGCTGAGTGCCGTGTCAATCAAAATCAATCAAAATTTCTTGTCGACTCGCTTGTTAGCATTTACACATGTTCCATCTTGTCGAGTGGGCGCTTGAGTGGGTTGGAGCGAGAGAGTGTGGTTGAGAAAGATAGAGAGAGAGAGAGAGGAGAGGAAGACGTATCCGTTTTTACTCCTCGTTAGCACAATTTGCGGCAATGGATTTCACGTGTTAAGTGCGGCCGTTACGGAAGTTTCTCACACATTCATGAAGCACCCGACGTTGTGCAACCGGCTCCCGTTTACCGCAATTCCGTGACTTTTCTAACACTGGCTTACTTCACACTCTCCTCCGGCACTGTGTTTTTTTTTTATTTATGGATTTCGTTTTCTTTGCTAACTTTTGACCTAGTGCCCGCTTTGCTGTGCGACTTTTCTATCGGTTTCATTTTAACTGCACTGCAACTGTAAACTGTGAACTGTAACTGCATCAAATTCGATGACTTTCGCTTTGAATATGGATGTTGTTGTACTGTGAACTGTGAACTGTGAACAGCGCCAACGCACGACACCAACTCCCGACGTCCGACTGCGTCAATAGGTGGCCCGCTGTGTGTGTCGCTAACGGCGTACGCAATGAGACTGCTTGGCCGCAACGCTCCGACGAGTTTCAGCAGGCAATCGCCTGCCGGGTTTGTCGTTGTCGTCATTGACGGCGCTTCGTGTCTGTCGCCTCGGCAAAACTGTTATACGCTCAGCGCGCACACATAGCGAGAGCGAGAAAGAGAGAGAGTAATTGAGAGCGCCACTCTGAGAGCGCGAGCTTTAGTGCGTTTTGGTCCATAGTCCAAAAAGAGTTTTGTCGCCTCGCGTTTGTTTTCATTTTCATTTTCCTTTTTTTGGACTTTCATATATTTATTTTTTAGTGCTTTGCGGTATGTGATTTATATGCGAGCGTAAAAAAGCATAATAAATGCGAGTTATCAAATTAAAATTAAGCAGCTATATAAAGTAAGATGCAGCTCATTATAAATGCCACAAAAATTATATTTCGTTAATAAAATATTGGTATGCTTATAATAATCCACATGTCAATGAAAACTTTCAATTTAAACTTACACTTTTATTAAATTCGTTATATTTGCAATTGTTTATAAAATCTCAAGTTAAAATAATTATTTAAAAATTCATTTAAATATTACTTATTTATTCATTATTTATTTTAATATTAAATTATACTCAAAAATTGTTAAATATTTGGATACAGTTGCCTAGTGATTATATTTATTTTTGAAGTTAAAAGTATACTCTATTTTAAATTACATTTTCACTTTATTCTTCAATACTTAATCGAATCAGATTTAATATTTTTCTTTTCGTCATCCTCCTTAAATGATATAAATAGCAGTACATTATGCTTAACTCTCTAAAATGTCGATTCATTACTCAAGTGTCCTCGGTCGTCTTCATCTTATACGAACCAGCAAGCAGCTAACACCCAGTTATCACTAACTTCTCACTTCCACTCAACGGCTCTGTGTATGTGTGTATTTCTTACAGCTGCTGCTTGATAAGCACTATCAATGGCTTTTTGTTTACATATTTTGATTCCGCGCCCCCCACACACTCACACACACACACATATGCCAAAACTAATGTACTGAAAGTACTAGTATAAGAGTAACTGTTCCCAGTATAATGTGAGGGAATTTACCATTATGAGCAGCACTCATTTAACGTTTTGTATAACAATCTCGTATAACACTCTCCTCTCTCTGGTAATAGCGTGCGGTCTCTCTCTCTCTCTTCTTGCTATGAGTCTGCGCTTTTCTTGGAAATTTTTTGAAAATAAAACTCAACACGCAGCTGACTGAAAACTTCACCACACACAATGCACAGTCTCTCCAGAGCTTAGGCTGCAGCAAAGCGACTTGACGGGACATACCAGGACATGCCAGGACATGCTCAGCTCAAGGCCTGGAAACCAAGAACAACAAATCAACACTGCAAAAGAAAGGCGAAAAATATCGATTCGATTCGATTGTTGCGGTTTGTCTGGTTGGGCTTTCCTTCTGCACACCTCCACTGTACCCTCCCCCCACCCTCCTTCCCACGATTATAAGAACCTCTTCCCGCACTCTGCACTTATACGTACATACATTGGTTTATAAGCAGCGTCTGTCTTTCCCCTTTGCCACACCTTCTTGCTACGATGGCTTTTTAAAATGTTCTTTTTCTTCGCGTTCGCTGTTCTTCAATTTGGCTGCTGTTTTTCTTGTTTGTCGCGCAGAGGGTATATCAAGGGAAGGGGGTGGCTTGTGTACGAAAAAGAAGCAAATAACCAATGAAGCAGATAGTAATGTTTATTGTTATTCTTGGCAGCCGCCCCTGCGGCCATTCAAATCAATTCGCTGACAGAGGCCGAGACAGAGGCAGAGGCAACTTCTGTATCTTTATTTAAATTTCTGTGGCAAAGTCGCTTGGACAAAGACGGACAAAAAACAAGCCAAACGTTGCATATTATTAATGTCAAATATGCAAGAGGGGCAGTCAATAATCTGTTCTCCTCTTTCACTCTCCTTTCTCTGTCACTCTCTTTGCTCGTTGCCATCGGCGTTTGCTACTGAATCTCCTTGTGGTCGCGATTTTCCAGCAGGAATCGCAAATAATAGTAACCACTTTAAAGATCCCAAACCCGAACAAATTATATTTATAAGTATCTTGCGGTAATTCTAATTAAAAAAATTCTTACATTACTTTTTATCCCAATAAAAAAAATGGAAATAATAATATATTGCAATTTACATTTTGGAATAATCTCAAGAAAAAATCATCCAATTTTAAGCAATTCGTATTCTGCAAATCATTTCTTAATTTAAAGGCATGAACAAGATATTTTAAAAATTATAATCATTGCGGTTTCTGTTATTACGTATACGCCACGTATTTAACGCAATGTACACTTTTATTTTAGCGCCTGCATATTTCAGTGGTATTAAAACTATTTAAGTTTTTAATGCCCTAACAGCAATGATCTTGTGCACGGCATATAAATTGCTGAGATGCTTTCGCTGCTTTGTTTCAGCTTTGAGAGTTGCGTTGAGTTGCGGCAAACTCGCACGTCGTTGTCAACTACGACAGGCAACAAGGATGAGGATAAGAACGTGCAACAGTAGTAAAGAATGGTGAAAAGGAGAAATGGTGTGGGGGAGGGGGGCAACCGGTATCCGCGCGTACCAAGAAGACGTTGAGCACTTTGCCAAAGTTTTTACTTGGCTCGTTGGCAATTTTTTACTTTGTTGCCTTATAGGGATTTATGTTTAATCGGCCAAAGGTTGTGCGCTCACACACAAACTCGCAGCAATGTTAAAAGCTCTTTTGTTTCACCCACAAGCGAAAGAGCAAGTAAGGCTCGTCCTTGGCCAGGGGGAGTCTACATTTATATGCATTGGTAACGTAACTTGGCCAAGATATGATTTTGGCCCCCTTGTATATGTTGACGCTAGTGTGAAGCTTTGATAAACAGTTAGCCGACTTAAATGGATTGCTGAACAGCTCTACAGTGCAGGAGTTCTTCTCACGACAGCTTGGAGTGCCAATCCCAGATATATGTTATCAGTAGCTCGTTGATAGTCAAGATTGTACCGTTCTTTTTAAGCGACGTCAAATATGTATATATTTACCTTAACATTTTATATTTAAAAGGAAAATTACAAGATATTGAAACACATTAGACCTTCAAACAATATAAGGTTAGTGCTTCTAAAAAGATGAAACTCATTTAAGATTTACTGGATAAACGCTTTATTCATTTTTTTTTCTATTTAATGTGATTAAGATCAAGACTAATTATAAAATCACATTGAAAATCGTTAATTTTATACATGATACAATAATATTAGGAATCAATTAAGTGAAAGCAAAAGTTTGACTCGCTTAAAATTCAACACTTGCTGAAAATTCTTAAACTAAGATTTCTTTGAGATTGGATAAACATACGAATCGTGGTGGTCCTTAATTAACCGCGGCGAGTGCAGTTGCAGTCCAACATCAGCATCGAAATCGACATCAACAACAACCAGAAAGAGGAAGAACGAGTCAAATCAAAACATGCGCCTGAAAACGCAGTTAATTGGAGTCGCCAGCAGTCATGGAAACATGTAGACATGGTCGTAACAATGATCTGCTATGCAATTCCAACAACTAACTTGGCCCAAACCAACTCAAAGAATTCAACCAATTTCGAATGCGCCACGGGCTGAGAAATACTTTGTACACGTGTAACAAACTGTATCATACAATTTGACGCAGTTCTTTGATTTGAGTCTAGACAATTGTTAAAGAAGAATGAACAACAAGATGGAAAATAAAAAAAAAAAATTGGCTATGTTTCTCTTTTGGCAAGTCAAGATCCATCTTTGTTCTTTTTTTTTTTTGTCTGGCGCCAGTTTCTCGAGTGTTGTTTTTTTTCTGCCCTTTGACGATGATGCTAGAATTTTAATTTCCGCACGTGGTCTTGATGCTGCCAAGGAAGACGCTTCAAAAAGACGAAGACGATGAAGCAGTAGATGAATGTTGTTACACTACACAAGTGTCTCAGCTTGACATACCTGAGTGTGAGTGTGTGTGTGTGTGTGGGTATGTGTGTGTGGGTATGTGTGGGTGAGACAATAGTTGTGCTTGTAATTACCTAGAGATACTTTCCGTCACTAATTAAAAATCAGTCAAACAGCAACTGAAATCTAACCTTGGGAAAGGGGGAATTTATTGGCATTCATTGCACTCCAAAACGTATACAAAATGTATTCAAAATGAGTGCATGTGAATAGTTGGAATAGCTGTTAACGCATTATTCAATGCATTTCAGATATTTCGACAAATATTTGCCGGCTTTTTAGCTACTTTTCCCCTTTTCCCACTTGTAAACTTTTCATGCAAAATATTTTACGCCCCGGAACTTTGTTGGGCACGTCCCCTATGGAAGTGTGTGTGTGTGTGTGTGTGTGTGTGTGTGTGTGTGTGTGTGTGTAGGCACATCGTCCTGTAAATGACTATTGGCAGTGAGCCATTGGCGTAAAGCTGCAAACCGTTTTTCTACCCATTTATTTGAAGCTTTTGTTTCGATATACCGCCGCATCGGGGATTTCTATTACCAAACTTTCTATGCACTTGGCCAAAAGTAGAGTCTATGAAATAACAGACACACTTTCGATTTGTTACATTCCGTTAATTGAAATAGTCTAAAGCTACTTAAAATATTTGCTTGTTACCCAGAAAAGTAGCTACACTTTTTGAATTGCATATCTTTGCAGGCTCCCTCAAAAGTATGCTACACTTTATAACTTCCGCCTTGTTCTTGGACTTGCAGTGCATTTCGTTGTCTGCTATGCTGACAAATTTTAGTATTTCCTTCTTATTAATACTTAAAATGCGCTGCGTTGTCAGGCTGGGATTTGTCTGACTGCAGCCAAATGGGAAAACTGTTCGTTGAGCCGAATTTTGGCACGGTTTGCATAGCAAATGGGAGGGCCTTGTGCTTGATACTCCATCCATTGCAACTGTCGACAGTAGAAGCGCTCTTTAAGGCCGTGTTAACAATGTGCATTTAAATTATTTAAACATGTCAAGCAGAGAAGGAACAGTGATATACCCTGTAAGACTTCGACATTCGACATTCACTTTGTTTTAAGAAAGTTGTCTTTACTCGTTACTGGCAACTTTCCAATTTAATTTTTATTACCTCTGTGAAATTCTGGCAAGTATTCATTCATATTTTGATCTAATAAGAGGATCTCTTCTATGCTGCCCTTTCTTTGTCAATTTCATTGAAATTATTAATCTATGTTTACCTCTCAAATCAAAGAGATGTTCACATATTTTAAGAAGGAAGGCATCAGTAATATATCCTCTAAAATAAATAAATTGATCGGCTTAAAATTATAGTCAATTACCTTAATTCTCGTTCATATCAAATGAAAGAAACACAAATTAAATAAATATTAATTACACATTCGTCTCTTCATTCAACTAAAAGTTTGAACTGTTCAAATATTTAAGGTAAATATAAATGTTTGCGTTTTGCTTAAAAGCCGCAGCAAGTGCAGTCACCTGAATACTGCTACATAAATCTGAGTTTATTTTAGATCTTCAAAATGGCACTTAAAATACAATGGCTGGAGTGTGCAATTAGCAACCCTTTTACTGGATAAACATACACGCACACACACACACAGAAAAGAGAGAACTCTAGATGTTAAATGGTTTCGGCATTAAATAAAATTGCAGCTAATTGCAGGCAATTGAGAAACTGCCACAGCAAAGTACAACTTCAAGACGCAATGTGAGACGATGGATGAGAAAAACTTTATGCATTTTCGAGTGGCAACAATGAATGCTACAAAACATTTCAATGAGTTGCATTTTCATTTCAAGCAATCACACACACATACATATTCACTCTCAAACGTGCACTTCAGTTCTAGATACATATTATTTGAAGATTTTCACAAGTGGCTCAAAACTGGCAAAAAGACATGAAGGTTAATTGCGTTGGCACAAAACAGCAAACGTATCTGCATCTGCATTTGAGTATCAGAGAGTGCTCCTATCTATCTCTATCTCACTTTTCCCCTCTCTCCCTCGCTGTCTTTGTGTGTGTGCCTTGAAAATTAAATTACATTTGTGATGTCTGCTAAGAAAATTGAAAAATTCTGCATGACTGACAAGAATTTGACCTGCAGCAGCATTCGTAGTCACTGTGCCAGTCGCAGTGACAGTTACATTTCGAGCTTCAGCACAAAAAATCACACAATGTCCTATCAAAAATGTGCATTCACTTATTCATCAGCCTAAAAGGCTTTTACAATTTCCAATTGACTTATGAAACATTTTTTGAATAATTTTGAGCACATTTGTTTGCTCGATTGGCTATAGTATATTTGCAATAAATTTGTTTATGTGTGTGTGCTTTTCATTTTAAGGTTTATTTCTATTTAGAAAGATAAATACAAATTGCAAAATATTAATGGCTTTGTGCATAAATTTAATTTTTGTAGAAATATTCTGAAACTGATTAGGAATTTTGTTTGTGAAGTTTTAAGTTATTTTCATGAATTATGAATTTTGAGCATTTTTAAGTGAAGTTTAATTAGAAAATGTTTTTAAACCATTAGCAATTTAACAGATTTGTATATATATTTATAAAAATACAAAAATAATAATATAGTTTTTATTTCTATTACCATTACTATTAAATAAAACAAAATTCCATATGAATTTCTATTACTATCGCTATTACTATTACTATTAAATAAAACAAAATTCCATATAAATTTCCAGTTCTGTTCGAAGTCAACAACCGCAAAGACTACAGCATTTCACATTCATCCAATCTCTAATGATCCTTTGATGCAACGGCAATAGAAGAACTCTGAAGCAATATTAAATGTTAGTGATAGTTGAACTATGTTTTGGCCAACTGAAACGCATTGTTTTTTAAGACCCCATTCACATGTCGCACATAAATTATACTTAACAGATACTTTTTGGGGTTGTTGCCACTCAGCGACTGAAAGAGAGGGATATACATATGAAGAGAGAGAGAGAGAGAGAGAGAGAGAGTGAGTGCATGTTGCACGTCGCTTTGCTGGCCATTCTCAAAAGCGGGGGGGGAAACTGCACTTTGCACCGCACTGCACTTTGCACTTTGCCCTGGGCACCAAAGTTTTATGCCATTTTTATCTGGCAACGCGTAAATATTCGTTAAAAGTTGAAATTTAATTTTACACCCGCGGGGCAAGTTGGCTGTTGCCTTCATCTTGGCTACAAATGCAGCTGCAACTGCGGCCGCGCCATTTCGTCAAGTGCAGCGCCAAAATAAAAAAATAAAAAAATAAGTAAAACAGGAGAAAACCCGAAGATAAAGATGCTGAAGCCAAATAAATTTCACGCTCACCTTGACGGAGCAAGAAGTCTAGAGAGGTAAGAAGGCGACGATGGAGGGAGGAAGGGAGAAAAGATGGTAACGTAACGCAGCTGTTTCAACTTGCTTGTTAGCATTAAATTTATGTCTCAACATAAATAAAGCTTTTCTAAACAGTTTGCGTTTTACGTGTACTGTATCACATATAAGGCCAAAAGCAAGACCAACGGAATTAGCCCGCCCAACGCATCTTCATCTTCTTGTTGGCCAGCATGCTTAGAAGTAAGACAGAATTATAAAAGCGCAAGGAATAATTTTGGGACACGCAATTGAATTCAAGATTACGTCGTTTAGATAATTTCAGCCAGATAAATTCACAGCAGCTGTAATGGCATTTAATATTTATTATTATTATTAATCCGCATGCGCCGGCATCAACATCGTATTAGAAATTCAACTTCCTTTTTGTGCTCAACTTCCTATCTGTGTTTGCTCTTGGCCAAAAGTCACTTCTCTCACTCCCTTTTCTATTCTTTGGCCAGTTCAATGACTTCATTCTCTTCGTTTCCCTTTGCCTTTGCCCTTGTCAGTCTCCAGCAAAATAACATTTTATTATTGATGTTTTCATGTTGTTTATGTGTCAACAACAAGCGAATTCGCATAAGCAGAAATTTCATTAAGTACATAATAAAAATTGCTTAGCAGTATAATGGTCATGGCCAACTTGCCTGCCTGTCTGTCTGTCTGTCAGTCAGTAAGTCTGTCTTTCTATCTATCTCTTCTTTCTTCTCCGGCGACTAACATTAATGGTTGGCATTGTTAACTTTAGTTGTGACTTTAATACAACTCGGCCAAACAATCACAAGTTTTCTCGTACTCGTTATTCGTGTCGTATCAACATGGCCAAAACTATTTGCCAAAATTGTTGAAGCTTAATGGAATTTACGGCATTATGGGATACAAGTATTTCAGCTTTCAGGTCTTCGAAGTACACAGAAGCTTAACAAAATCAATATCCAAATATTTAGATTTTCAACGAAGCTTATTAATATCAAAACATATTTTCATAACTACATTTATTTTATCTATTGATCGCTCTGTCTGATAAGATGAATAATAAATTTCTGTATTTGAATGTAATTCATTAATATTCAATATTTCAAGTAACCGTTTTAACCAATTAGAATGAAACATGTTTTTACTTTTCATTAAGTTAAAAAATATGACTGAATTGATTTTAACTGCAGTTAAAATGAGATAAATTGTAAGCAAGCTACACCATTTATTCTTAAAAATTGTTTTGATTTTGAGAGAAGTTTATTTTGGTTCAAAATGTAATTTTACAAAGACAATAACAGAATGACTTTTTTTTTGCCAAGGAAGTCAAAAAGATTTTACATTGTACTCGTAACTTTTTACATTTTATATTTTTCCATTTTATTGCAAGTGAAAGTAAAACGTCTGTTACAAAAAGTAAAAACAGTAATTTTTACTCAACTAGGAAGATCATTTAAAATTTGAATTTTCAAAACTTATGTTAAAGTCATCTAACATTTTGCATAATGATTTAAAATTCAAATTTAGTGACCTAAGTAATTCGTTCAACAGGATGAAAAGGATAATGGATAATTTAGCCAAATTTTGATATATTCATAAAGCTATTATGCTCTTGAATGAACAAAGTTAATGATGATAATTACACGTCAGTCACATTCATTCATTATTAACTCTATAGATATATACTATATGTACTTATACAATTTATACGGTCAGGTTGATTGTATAATTGACCGCAGGCTGTGGGAATTAATCGAGAAATTATCACAGTTGATTGTCATATTATTTTGATTTCTCGTGCTAATGCAGATGAAAGTTGATCAGCTTTTCTTTCCCGTCCCCTCGATAATGAATGTAGCTAATTAATATTAAAAACAACCGGCATGGCAAGTGTTTCAACTGTCCAAAGTTGTGCAATTTATATTAAATTACGATGTCGAAGACGGGCATAAGTAAAAATCAATTAGAAAATGTTTCATAAAAGCGGCTTGCCGCAATTTCCGTACTTATTCTGTGTATTGGGCGAGTATTAATGAATGATACTGGGCGACAGAGGGCGCTAGTAGTAAATTATTTCATTCGCGTGCTCTCTCTCTCTCTCTCTCTCTCTTTCTTTCACTCGTTCACTCTGTTGGTAAAACATTTTTGTAAAACCTTCAACAGTAACGAGAACAATAACAACAACAAATACATGGCAAGTACGAAAAATATTTTTATAATTTACAGTTGACAGCAACAACAATACGACAGCTAGAAAATGTTCGAGATGAAGCTCACGACGCGACGCCAGGCTAAATAAATAGTTGTGCAGGTGGTGTTAATTGAAAAACTTTTGCAACACTAATTAAAAGTTTCTAAACAAAATTGCCATGACTATGGCTCCGACTCAGTAAGCCCTCCATCATAGCCACTCCCCTCCGCCGTTGTCCCCTGCCTGCATTCTTACATCCTTTCTCGACGTAGTGCATCGTGTCGCGGGATTATACTCCAAGTGGATCAGATTCGACTTGCTGCGCTTTCTCAACACCTTGTCAATTGACAAATAATAAACAACAATAAACAAGAAGCTACTAATTATTTTCATTATCTCAATCTCTCTCTCTCTTTTTCACATTCAGTGACATTTATGAGATGTCAAGAATGTTAGCCATGATCTGACTTACGAGCACAGCAGTGTTTCATCATTTCCATATTATGCAGAAAAACGTGAAGATTTCAATCAAGAATGAAAAACTTTAATGGCGATTAAAATGCGTTTAATATCCGTAACAACATCCTGCAGCTGGCCGCACATCCTTTGCTCCTTCTAAGCTGGTCACACTGTCAGAGCATCTACGTACAAAAATCAGAAAAAAGCGCTTGGAAAAAAAGCAAGTAAAAAAAATATGGAAATAAAGGCAAATATTTGGAGGGAAGTGGCGATGTTGTGCGTCCTTGTGACCCACGTTTCAAATTTAAAATAACTTGAAAGACTTGAAACAAGTGACTGTTCACTCCATTGTTGTTGTTGTTATTGTTGCTTTTGTTGGTGTTGTTGGAATTGTTGCTGCCACCACGCTGACAGGAGCGCTGTTACGCCGGAAGTCTCTGGCAATAATAGAAAACACACCCAATTTGGGTGAAAAATAATTCACTTGGAGGAAACAAAAAAGCAGCTGGAATCCCCAACCTGGCTTCCGTGTGGAAATTTACCTTTTGAATGCCCCTGTCTCCAGTTGCGTTATTTTGTCAACTTTTGTTCTGCCGCGCACAAGTCAAAAGAAGTCAAAACAGAAAAAAAGGAAGCACAAAAAAAAAAAGAAATAAAGCTGCAAATTCACTTGACACGTGCAAAATACGCACAAAAAATTTTACCATGGCCAGCGAAATTCAAATGATAATCTGGGTAATGGACAGGCCGTTTGGCCGGAAATGACTTAGTGTTTGTTGGAAATTAAATGGGACAACACAAAGAGCAGGAGAGAAGGGAAGAGTCAGGTCCACTCGGAAGAAAGTGTAACGAATTTAATTGGAAAGTACGTGTCTTGAGGAAATGGTCGCACTTTTTATGGCCAAAAATATTTATGAAGGAAAGTGGGAGCGAGAGATAGTGAGAGCGAGAGAGAGAGAGAGATAATTCAATGGAAAAGTTTTCCATTTGTTGTTGTTGTTGTTCTTGTTGGAAGAAGCCTTGCGACACAAATTGCCGGCAAGTGCCACAAATCGTGCTAAAAACCCACCGGGGAGTGATTTTTATTCACAAAAAATATTGTTAGGCAAAGTGCTTAATAATATGTGCTAATAGACACATGCAAGAGTCGAATTTCCCCGCTCTTCCAACTCTCTTAAAAGCACTTTCCATCTATGGCCTACCAATATATTTGTGGTGTAATTAATTAAGCAAATGTCGATGACAGTTACATTTTTACTATACGGAGACTTCTATCTCTTTCTCTCTCATATATTAATGTCCTTGAATACCCAGAGATATACCAGTTAGGATTACATTTTTCTATATAGTTCCCTTGAGTGCCATTTCAAGCATTTAACATGTGCGATAAATGGAACAGGCGCCCTGCTAATACATTCCTATTAATAATAGACTGCGGCAATACCATTTATCATGCAACTAGAGACAGGGATAGAAACTGAAAGAGTAGGAGACAGACACTGAGATACAGAGAGAGAGAGAGAAAGACTCGTACAGATACGAGACAAAGATAAAAGGGGCAAGGTACGACTGGATTGCCTAAAGGTAAACAGCTTCATAATTCTCCATAGATTGTCGATTTCGCAGACGCTGTCTCTGACATTTCTATGAAAAATTGCCTCAACAACTTTACTAAATTATGACAATATTTGATAAATTATTACCTGATAAATTTTATCACAATTCTCACATCAGTATTTTGGTAAGGTAAATATAAATATGTATAGATGTTGTCAGTATAGTTACTTAAAATACTTATTTAGAAGTAAACCAAAATTTATTTGACCTGTCCAATTTAATATAAAACATCAATTCATTTAAGCCTTGAACTCTGTTCCAAGCTCTCAGTAAGATAATAATAGATTGCCTTTTCCTTTGTTTATCAATTAATTGTGCCTAATTTAAGTAAAACATTAATTTGTAGAAATTAATGTAGATCAGCAACGTTTCATTTGAACAGTGGAAAAGTTGCAAACTTCATCTGGCTGCATAATGGAAAATTACAATTGAGAACATATGCAATTTATAGGTGGCACTAAAGTTGCATTCAATTTGCGAAGTCGTGCTGAAGTCACAGGTGCCACTGAGCGTATACTTAATATGCCATTTATTTTGGTCCAAGCCAAGGCTAAGCAAACGAAATGCAGTCAAACACATGCGACACGTCCCACACATATATACAATACATACTTACATACTTACACATACATGCATATATTCTATATTTATATAAAAGAAAGAATAGATACTCTCTCAAATTCATGTGTAAAACTTTACAGACTGTGAAGCGCCTTGGGTTGTACTTGTATTTGTGTTTGGAATTTGTAGTTGTCGTTGCCCTCTCTCTCTCTCTCTCTCTCTCTCACTTTCTCGCTTTAGCCTCTCTGTCCTTCTTATTGTCGCCTACTCGAGGTGCTGTTCAAAATCAATTTGGCAAAAGTCATTGCATTCAATTGTTCGTTGACAAAGGACAAATGGTGTTGATGCAGACTCAAATACACACAGATACGAAGACACACACTTACACAGAGCCGTAGTTGTTGCCATCCGGCGATTATTTATTTTGGACACATGTATTTTGAATTTCCACTTGAAGTCGCCGTGAATTGTTGCCATTGCGTTTGCCAGAGCGTTTAAAAAGTTATTGGCCAAGTGGCTTTGGTTGAAACAAGTTTACAATTGCTTGCCAAAAAAGAGCCTCGGTCCAGCCAGCCAGACAGACAGACAAACGAACTCAGTTGGCCCAGTCAGTCAGACAGACAGACAGACAGTCAGGCATGGTCCATAACATAAATTTGTAAAGTGGTGGCATCGGTTAGTGCATAACTTTTGTGGCATGCCAAAAGCCGCAAAAAGCAAAAGCATTGCTGCCATGAATAACACTCACATACAAACACAATCTCACACTCACACTCACTCATTCGCCAACACTTCAAAGGCATTTCATGGCATTATGTGTGGCATACTTTTGTGCGCAGTCCGAAAAAAATATATAATATAATATCGTTTTCCATTGCAATGGCGGCGCCATTAGGCGACTTAATATTTCTCCCATTTGCACTTTTTTGATAAGTGAGTGACACACACGCACACACACACATGTATATATGCATCTTTATTTGAATCCATTTAGGTCAACTTTAAGTGCATTGCACTCGAGCACAAACTAATTAGATTGAAACTCTGCATAAATGACCACAAAAGCCACAAATACAAAAATATGTCAAGCATTCCTTAGATAATTAGTTTGATGAATAAATAAATATTAATAGTGAATATTGAAAAATAGACATATACTGTAAGATGCCCTGTTAACATTTATTGAATTTCTATTGAAACTTTTCTATAAAGGAGCATATATATATCTAACACATTTTAAACATAACAAGTAAAAATAACAATTATTCAAATCAATAGCTAAAAGGGTTTTACAAATAAAAAAATTCTATGAGTATGTACTAAATTCGAATGGACTTCTTTCTGAAATTGTTATGATCAGCCGAATCAAATATTAACATTTAAATTATTTGCAATCTCTAACAAAATGTCTGAATATTCCAAAAATACATCAATTTACAGCCCTCAAAGTGCTAACAAGTTCTCAATATAATAAGTTAGCCCTATATATTTGCAATGTCTTTTTGCAAAGCAATTTAAGTAATTGTTGAAACAGGATATTGCTTTACAACAGTTTTAAATGACTCGAGTGACTGACAGACAATGCAGAGAGGTAAAGAGAGAGAGAGAGAGAAAAGGGAAAGTGAGGGTTTAACCTGGTGCTATTGCCGTTAAATAGAGGGAAAGGGAAATAGTGAAATGCATTTTTGTTGGCCAAAGCCAATGGAGTTATGAAAGCAGAGCTTGAGCATTTGGTAGTCGCATTTGAGTTGACTTCAGTTGGCCGAAGTCCCGCCACGGCATCAGCCATAAGCCCTTAATGAAATTGTGCAGCCAATCGAGCGTAACGATGACAGAGAAGTCAGCAAAAATTGAGGTTGCCACCGATGCTGATGTTGGATGTTGAATGTTTGTTGTTGAATGTTTGCTGTTTGTTGTTGGTTTTGTAACGCTATGATGATGTTTGTGGCGCTCTTTCACTTCAATGTCATAGCTAGCATACTTTTTTGCTGCCGCCTGGCGGCACAAATTAACGTCAACGACGTTAAACTGCTATCGCAGAGCACATAAAGTGCACAGGTGAATGGTTAGGAGAGAGTGGGGAATCGGAGGGAATAGAGGGGATGCCCCTGGGAGAACGGGGATTGAGAACTGAGGATATACAGCCACTGTCAACATAAAATTTTGTTTAATGCCCGCATGTGGTTGTGTGATGCTACCAGTTGCCCCACCCACCCACTCCTCCTCCTGCCTTTCCCTTCCCCTTCCCCTTCCCCTCCACCTACAACTCAACTCACTCACTCCATTGCCAATGTGATTTTGAATATTTAGCGTATTAGCCAAATGGCGCGCTTTTTACTTGGCGCATCCGTTGCAACCCAAGTGGAGTATGGAGATATTCATGCAGTTTGCATACGGACGACAAACTAAGGACGATGTCGTGCTGTTTTTAAATGCCATTTTGAATTTTAACGACCATAAATGCAAGCTTATCTTAAATGCTCTTTTACGGCCAAATTTATGTTTTTGGCTACTTGTATTCTGCTTTTCAACAATTTTTCTCCTTCATATCCACTCCCACTCGTGTTCGCAGTCTCTTTGTCGGAGTTGTGATTATGTCAGTCAATTACCTTTGTAGTGCCATTCTCTATATCTTATTTGAAGCTTACAGAGACAAAAATTCAATTGGAGTCAAGTTTAGTTTTTGTTGCAGAGAGAAGTAGAAAGGCCACTTCTAATAATCTATTATCTTTATTAAAAGAAGTCGTAACGTAGCCAAAGTTTGTCAAAAAATATAAGGAACTAGGGGGCTCCGCCCCATGCTCGCTTCGCTCGCCAACCCCCGCTCGCTTCGCTCGCACAATTGAAAAGATTTTCTTTTGTTGTCCGGTTTAACAAATTAATACTGCTCGCTTCGCTCGCCAACCCCCAGCTCGCTGCGCTCGCAAAATTAAAAAGAACATCTTAAGTAGTCCGGTTTAACAAATTTATATAATATAGCATTTTTTGACGAAAAACGCAAATATTTAAGTTTAGTGTTTCAATGTTTTTCCCCGGTAATTGGACTTAGGTTAAAGACCGATTTATCGATTCAGCTGGAAAAATCCAAATTTAGCGGGAAAATGCCAAATTTGGCGGGAAAAAGCTAAATTTGGCGGAAAAAAGCTAAATTTGGGGAAAATGACAAAATTTAGCAAGAAGAGCTAATCTATGAGTTTTGTTAGGATATCACATACAACAGAATTTTTGGTTCTAAAAAAATAATTTGCATCCGATTGTTCCTATGGCAGCTATATGATATAGTCATCCGACTTTGACCAAATTTGGTCAGGATGTAAGAGACAATCCCAAGCATACACTCTGTGAGTTTGGTTGAGATATCTTAAGAAACAAAAAAGTTTTTTATACTAAAGGTTATTTTGCATCCGATTGTTCCTATGGCAGCTATATGATATAGTAACCCGACTTTGACCAAATTTGGCCAGAATGTAAAGGACAGTCCAAAACATACAATCTGTGAGTTTGGTTCAGATGTCTTGAGAAACAAAAAAGTTTTTCATACTAAAGGTTATTTTGCATCCGATTGTTCCTATGGCAGCTATATGATATAGTCATCCGACTTTGACCAAATTTGGTCAGAATGTAAAGGACAGTCCAAAACATATAATCTGTGAGTTTGGTTGAGATATCTTGAGAAACAAAAAAGTTTTTCATACTAAGCAATTCTGTAACCTTTGACCTTGATTTTGACCCCTTTACAGGTCGAATTTCGCAAAACGCCGTCTTATTGCACGATGAAATTATCTTACCTATGTTGTGTGAAAATTTCAGCTTTCTATCTTTTACCGTTTGGGCTGCACGTTGATTCTCAGTCAGTCAGTGAGTCAGTGAGTCAGTGAGTCAGTCAGTGAGTCAGGACAAAGAGTTTTATATATATAGATTAGGGCTACTGAAGTATAACAAATGTCAATTCATAAGCATAAAAGTGTAAGGGCCGTTTTTTCACTGTGCACTTAAGTTTTATTTAACAAATAATTTAAAATTTTACATTAATTTCTATACACTTTACGTCAAATTCCCTTTTTTAATAATTATCAAGCACCTTATTTAGACATAGAAAAAACGGGCCTTAGTTACTTAAGTATTTGTTTGGACACAAAAGAATCACCTTATATAAATTATTGCAACAAAAAATATTTTATTGAAATACAAAAAAAATATATTGGACTTAGTTTTTGTCAAATCATTTAATTACTAAACAAATTAACTTAATGTTATCTTAGCTCTGGTAAATAAATATAGAAATGCTTTGGCACTTTTATGTTTTTGTTAAATCTCTAAATTAGGTATAGAGTATTTGCTAGTCATGCAGGCTTCTCTCTTAATTAATTCTAGAGAAATTGTGTTGGCTGCTTGGCAGTTATTATACTTTCACATTAATTTCGTAGTCATAAAATGTGTGCAGTTAATGACTTAAGATCTTGAACACACATAGACACATGAGCAGGGCAAATGCCTTAAAGTAGACTGCAATTCGCATCAGTTAGTACAGTTGCGACCTTCAAACAGCCCAAGAGGCTGTTGGCTGTTGGCAGTTGGCAGTTGCCAGTTGCCAGTTTGGCACCTTCTTGAAGTAGCGCCCTCTCGCCTCGTCATTAACGGCTGCATAAATATTTACAAGTCGCATAAAACAAACACACATGACGGTGAGACTTATGGCACTGCACATGTGTTGATGTGCTGGGCACTGTGCACCGTGGGGCAAACACACTTGCGCACATAAATTGAGGGGCAAGAGTTGTGGAAAGGAGTAAAGGTACGTATGTGTATGTATTTAATTTCAGCATGAGCTATCATTACGTCTAATCGCGTTAATTAAACAACTTGCAACCTTGGCGATACCAATAGCAACAGCAACAACAACATTTACATACAACAACAGCGGAACCTACACTTGTCGAAAATTTGGAATCGTTTAATTAGTGGACTTGGACTGTCTATTTTTTCTCTCGGCATCTTGAGATTTAATTAAGTTGGAAACCATCAGCTGGAAGTGTTTGTCATGTGATGCGTTTAAAAAATACTTGACATTCTTGTGGTTTTTTTAATTGAAATCGCCTCACGAACTTATGTATTTTCTTTCCACATTTTTTTCAGATACTCACAGTTATTAATTAATTCGCGGTTTCACTTCCAATTAAAAACATCGGTGTGGGAACATATTTCACAGTTGCTTATGCATTAATTATTTAATTAGCCTTGCTTATGTATATGCTATGCAATGTTTGTATTACTTTTTACCCCAACTTTTGAGCCCTTTCAAGTGGCATCAAATGACTACAGCGTAAATACTTTTGAGTGCCTTTTGAATGGCTCAAAACATTAACCAGAGTTGACAAGCTGCAACATTTCCTCCATTTCATCCCACCTCCCAACCCCCAACCCCGCCCATTTCTTTAACTCCAATTCCTCATCCTCATTAACTTCACTTGCCCTGCAGCATAAGCTGAGCACCGAGCACTCTCCTTATTGTGAATTCTCAGCGGCCTAATGTTCAAATGTTGGAAAATTGAGCCAACATCATGGTCTTGGGGGGTGGGACAAGTTCGAGGGTAAAAGGAAAAAAGGAAACTTTTGAGTGATGCTTGCTGCGCGATAAGCGTCCCGGCTATGAAGCTGTAACTCCCAAAGCGCCGCCTGCGCTTTTGACTTTGACTTTAGCTACACTATCTAACAAAAAACAAGTCATTCATTTTTCTTAAACTGTGTCGATCTATTTACATGATTCAATATTTGCATTTATTTATAAACATCTTTGATGAAATATGAAATACTTTTACATGTAATCATTTTTAATTTAAACTAATTGAAAATATTTTATAAAGTAAATTTTTTTTTATAACAATACATTTTATTAAATAATATGCAGTTTAAAATTTAATGCTATTTTATTTCAAAAGCACAGCTTTAAAAAATGTTCCAGACTCTACATTTTTGAAACTACAGAAGAACTGAAAAGTACAAATTCTCACAGAAATATTATGCTGCTCCAAATTATCCTGACAAGACTCTGACGGCATGTTATTAAGTCCTGTCTCATTAGGAAGAGCATCAATAATTTCGATTAAGCCCATGTTACATTTAAATAACCTATATCATCTAAGTCTAACCACACCTTTAAAATTGTAATGTAAACATATAATAATAAAAAATTTTCATTTATAAGCTGTCGATCTAATTATGTAGCCCAGTGTTTTTTCGAGTCCATAGTGAGACGTGGGAGAGTGTTGAGCATTATGTTAGGGGTCGGGGGTCACCACTTTGCTAGTCCGGGACAAGAGGCACAAAAGTTTGTTTGTTCATTTCATGGTAATTATTGTAAATGGCAACTGCGGCGCAGGTGGAGTTTTTGGCGCTTTGATAAAAAAAAATAATGTGGCTGGAGAAAAACCAAAAGCGAAAAGCGCAGGAGAAAGCGAAAGCGAAAGCGCTTTGGGCGCTGATTGAGCAACCAAATAAATGCGCCAAACTTTGACAATAGCTGATGATGTTGATAATAGCACGATGTTGCTGCTCCTGTTGATGATGATGCCACTCCTCCCTTTGGTTGCTGCCCAGCTTGGTGTTTATTGTGTTGTGGCTGAGGTTGTCGCTCGTTACGTTCCTGTTCCCTCTCCCACTCCCCTCCCACTCTTGCGTTCGGCGCTCCACGTCCTGTGAGCCGTGTCTGTATGCCCAGCGGCCTCGATGGCAAAAGTTGCCGCTACCAACTAGTTAATGGCGTTTGTCTGCTCGCTGACTCAGGTCTCTCTCAATTCGGGTCTGAGTTGTGGTCTTACCCAGGCTTCTTTACCCCTTTCCCTTAGGGTCCACAAATCTAGCAACGTCTGTGGCGTGTGGCTAGAAAACATATTATTCTAATGCTCTGCCTGTCAACCTTGGATATGTTCTCTTGAACCGCTAATTGACAGGTTGGATGAAATCGAGTTGTTTGCTTTTCAAATGGAAATTATCTAAATAATTTGCCATACATATTGATTCTCAGAGCAATATTCAAATTGTTTAAGACAGCCATATTTTAGTGATTTATGGTATTTAAAGACATTCTTCAACTAATTTAAATGATTTGCAATTGTCAGTTACGCCAATTTAAATTGTTTATTGACTTGCAATATTAATGATACTCGTATTGTTTATTTAAATAAACAAAATCATTCACTTAACTAATGTAAACAAAATTCCAACAATTGTTATTTAATTAGTTAAAGTAAATTACAGAATGCTGTGTTAGCTTCCAACCTGCATGCATCTTGAGGTAAATGTAATAAAAAGCCAAGAAATAATTTAATAAGCAAATAAATTAGTTAAAGGACTACACCAAACCCTTACACAAGACCTGGTCAACTGCCATTGATTGGCCCGGACACAAAGTAGGTAAACGTATGTGCAACATAAGAAAAGGTTGGGTTTTTTTTTAATTTTGCCAAGTTGCCTTAGGGTTATTGTGTGTGTCTCTGGGATAGTTGTGGTAGATTTACCTATGCAAAATAGAAAGCTTGACAATCACGTTTACATATCACATTAGATAGACAGGAGGGCTAAGAGGGGAGGCATGATGACATTTGTGCAACAACGACAACAATGCCTGAGAGTCATTCAATTTTTGTTGCACAAATTGAAAGAATGCAATAAGAAGAAGAAATCTGTTGGCTGGACATTATAATTTTATAAGAAAATTGCAGTGTTTGCTGCTGGCATCAGGTACAACAGCAACTCATTGAAAGCCATTCAAGCAAACTACAGACTGGCAAAAAAAAGTATGGAAAATGAAAAATAAAAAAATAATGCCTCGGTCATGTGGCTCTATGTATGTGTGAGTGTGTGTCTGTGTGCGCGCGTGTGTGTGTGAGCTTTGTGACTTACGCTTTGTGTTTTATATTTTTTTGTTTTCACTTTTTGTGTTTTTGAAGAATGTGAGGGAGGAGTCGCTTTTAGCTTACAAGTCCACCACAAACACAAAAAATGAACAGGAATTCACAACGGTGGACGGTGCCACTTTTATGGTTTTCTATTTCCATTTCCGCTATTGTAACTCATAAATGAAAAATACGACTTCCGCTTTGCAGCTTGGACATTTTTTACTCAGTATTATTCCACCTTTTTTTAACTTTATAGAAACGAAGAAAAAAAAATAGTGCGAAAACTTTTCTTTTTGAAGGTGAAATGAAAGTCTCAAGCGGTGTTTGTGTGTGTGAGTGTGTGTGTGTCTGTGTGAGCGGTCATTGCATTGCAATTTCAGTTAAAACTCGTTGCCAGAAGTCAGACACATCATTTTGGATTTGCCGTAAATACTCCACAAAGTGCGTATTTTGTGTGTGTGTGTGTGTGTGTGTGTGTGCAGGTATTTTTCGAATATTTGTTCTTTCATGTGCATTGTCTCTTTGGTTCATTTTCCACACTGTTGGCTTTTGTGGCCAGTCAAAAGCTTGAGTGTGCAAAGTTTATGGAATTAAGTGCATAGCACACACACATACACACACACTCACAGTGAGGTGAATGGCATTTGAAGCTGACCAAAAATAGTTCAGCGACAAACTCGTAATGAGATACGCTTCACTAGCTTTTATAGTAGTGCAAGTGATTTGTTTGATAGCACATAAAGTTCTGCAAACTGAACTAAATGGTTATCTACTTTGAGTTTGTCCCCTGCAATCAATTCGGTATTTGCGATGCGATATAAATATTTAGAGTTCAACTGAAATGATTGGCAGAATCTTACAAATATTTGTTTTGTTGGTATAAAAAAGAATTGCTTGTAAATAGTATTCCAAAATACCACTAGTTCAAAAGTTATTGTATTAATCGATAGATAGTTTTTGAAGTTTTAAAAATATATCTTAAAAATTTTTGCTCGTATTTTAAAAGTTTTGTTCTAAATTTGTTAATAAAGAAGACATAGCTCATTTATGTCACATGAAATAAACTATATATTTAAAGTATAGTAATGTAAAATGCAACAGTTTACTGAAAATACATTCCCAGGTCAATTTGTTCATTTAAAGTGAATAAAACCATTTTGAAATCTTATTAAACTATGATCAAGTTAAGAAATTTAGTATCAAATAAATCAATCAATTGAACTAGCTGTAATATGTAATTAAATCACAATACAAAACAGAAAACTTCAAACAGACAATTTAAGACTCTAAATAATTGAGACACAAATCTATTCAATTTTTATACATACTCGTTTTTAAAGAAGAGGCCACAATTTATGTTAGTCTTTGTCATAGACAAAAGGAAAGCTGAAATCTGTCTGCATTTTACATAAATCATAGGGAAATTCGGTTGCCATTGTGAAGGGAGGGTTGGAAGAGAGTAGACTATTGGCTATTGGTGGTAATGGCAATGCACGAGTCAAGTTTTTAATGTGATAAAATGGGCAAGGACCAGAATTAAATTAAAACTTTGTTGGCACAAACAAAACAGTCAAATCAGACATAGGAATTGAACGTGAATGGGGCACGAGGGTCGGAAGCAAATAAATGTATTAAATCAATGGAAGTTGAGTTGGGAGTCGTCGGATTTGCCGAAATCAAAAGTGATAAATCTACGCTGGACGTGTGTGTCTGTATTGGTGTTTGTGTGTGTGTTTTGGCACTCAACACTTACAGAAATTGAAATACGTAAACCAGAATGAAATGGACATGCAAGAGAGAATGAGAAGGTAGCCATAAGGAACTGGAAATAAACAGTTGGACCAAAGCGATGCCGAAACTATAAATTTTATTTCGATTGAGGGGATGCCAATTTCAATGACACTTTAATTTAAATTCGCTCAAACGCAATTGCTGGGCACGCACCAGAATCAGCCAGTTGACAATCAAAAGGAACTGAAAGCAGCACCAACTGTTGACCTCCCTCTACCCAGACCCCCTCTAACCCCTCGGCTCCAATACAATTTGGAACACCATTGAGCAAGTTGTCAAATTGTTTGAATTTATTTATTGACTTGCCAGGGCGGCATTTGCATTCCAGCTGAGAGATTTTTGACTCAGTGCCTTGCAGCGGCGGATGTGTAAGCTCAGCTCTTGCCTTTAGTCTGCATAATGAAAGGCAAGTGTAGACAGTCGACACTTGGACGACATCAGGCAAGTTACAATGGGGTCAAATACACACATTCAACGAAAGATATAGACAGAAAATTAAACTTCAGTTTCAGATTAACTCTTAACTTTTTTTTAAATTGTAACTTTTTCTACAAAACCCACTGCCAACTATATATATTATTACCAACGTTTTTCAACACGGATATGTGTTTAATAATTTATTAATTATTTGTATTGTATATAACATAAATGTATATTAACATTAAAAAGTAAAATATTTATTATTACCACAAGTATTCGTAAAATGTTATTTTAATTAATGTTATTGTTTCAATCTATAAATACAGTAAAAAGTAAACTAAAAACAAGTATATAATATTTTGGCAAATTTTAAAGAGCAATATTTAATTTTTATAGATGACAACGTTGCGTATGAGTAATGAAATTAATTGAAGCTAGTCATTACTTCTATCTTAACAAATTTAATATTGTTACCACCACTGTCGCTGTGCAATTGAATAGCAAGCGGAAAAGTGAGCACAGTTACGGAAGTGCCCGCCCACAGTGTCTGCAAAAAGCAAGCAGTCAAGTGAAACATGCTCAAGAAGCTGCCGCCCAGGCAAAGGGTCAGGCGTGTCATAGTCATCGCATAGTTGTGTTGGTGTATGTGTGTGTGTGTGTTTTGGTGTAGAATCTACATTTACAGTGTACTAGATGCTTAACTTTTTCAAAAATGTATGTGTGCGTGTGTGTGTGTGTGTGTGTGAATGTCGATGTGCTTCCATTTGTGTGTATATCACGCACGCCTCACTTTGTTCCTGCCCCTCTCCCATTTCCCTTTGCACTGTCAATTCCTTAACTCTCTCCCATTCCTCTTTTTCTTAGCTGCCTTTCAGTTGACTATTTAATAAATCCCAGTTTTGTGGTCAGCATACCAAATTAATGCGGTTTGCTGCACGCACCACAATCTTCCAAGAGTTGGCAAGGGGAGAGTGGGCGAAGAGGGATGGGTGGGGGGATTGCCAATCGCGGCAGCAAAAGAAAAATTCATTTCATTTATTATAAAGATTAGCCATTCATTTCAGTGTGTGATTGTGTAGTTCTATGACTCACAGTGGGCGTGTGAGTATCGGAAGTGAATTGTTACACCCATTTTCGGAGCCCGGAATCCCTCCCATTTCCTCCCCTTCCCTCCACCTTTAGTCAGCAGGTGTCCCGTCGGCAACAACTTCAGGGCAACTTTTTCTGTCTGTGGCGCCAACTGCTGGCACGTGTTTGACTTATGCGCAGAGAGCCAAGTTTAAACTTTGGCCAACACCGGACTTACAAAAATACCATATAACTAGCATATATACAGTCATATACATACATACATATTATTGTCAAAGTCTGTGTGGGTGCGTATTAAATCAAAACGCACAAAAGTTTGAGCCCAATGCCAACACCGGACGTTTAAGGACCAGCAAAAAGTACTTGGCATCAGGTTAGAAACTTGACTTTGGTCCTCAACTGTGGGAAGAGCAGAGACAGAGACAGAGATAGAGGGAGAGTGAGACAGAGAGTAATTGTTCGTGCATTGCTTTGGCCCAGGGACAATATGTTAATTTCTTAGAATACTTTACATATTTATTCTATTTATTATTTGTTTGTTGTTGTTTATTTTTTTGTTCCTATTTTTATGTGCCTGCTTTCTGTTGAAAAAAAGTACCCAAAAGTATTTAGAACTGGACAGAACAGTAGCTTGCACAGAGTCTCTGAGACTTAGGAACACTTTGTGACTTTCATTTATACTTTTGTACTGCTTTTGTTTTGTGCATCTGTCTAATTAAATATTACCACAAATGTTTTTTCAAATATTATTTTCATTAATTTGTTAATACATTTTATTCATAAATATTCTATACAAAACTGCAATATGTTACTCACTTTTATTTTATTTTACAAAGTATACAGAAATGGGTTAGTTTTAGATACATTTAGCTTAAGAGCACTTCAATTGTATTTAGGACAAATACTTATTTTCTTTTACATTTTCTTTCACAATATTTTGTTGCTACAGAAACAATCTCAATGGGATTATTTTTTATCTTATTTTCGATTTCCGAAACATTTTGTGTCGCCCAAGTTGAGTAATTACTTAACCTTATAAAATTTATATAAATATTGAAATCTCGTCATTGCATGTATGAATTTTCTTCTAATATTTTCAGAACAGATACAAACATCAATTGGAATTTGAATCTTTATTAAAGACATAATTAGGTTATAGTCTCATTAATTTAGTTTATAGAATCTACTCTTAGTATTAAGCTAGCAGTAATTGGCGTATTGTGAATGTGCTCATATTCGTATCGCATTAAGCAACCATTCATTTAGCTATTCGTCGTCTGCGGTCGAATCACTCACTTAAGCTGTCTGCATATGTAGGAGCCCAATCTGTCGTTGAACTTGCCCGATTTGAGCCAAGGCCAACAAGATGCTGAGCAAAACAAATCAATTAAAATGCCGCACCCACGTTGGCAAACCCCCACATACACACACACACACAACCAGTCTTGTTCGATTCAGAGACACGCAGCTTAGGCTTAAACCGAAGTCCGCATTAAGTCCACTTCAATCAAACTATTACATAATTAAATCGCAGGACCTCTCAAACACACTCATATATATAAGCACATGAAGCGAAGGACAGCTGGAAATACTCTGTAGAAAATGGTAAGTGGCGTAAAACTTGTAATAAATGGTAGATTATGTTAATCAAGTAGAAAAACAGAGACACGCAACTTGAAAGCAAGAGAAACAAAATATAGCAATAGATAGAGATAGAAAGTTAAAAAAACAGAGCGCAAAATAAACGAATGAAACGTATTATTAATGGTTTATTTTGTATGCTGGGCCCAGCAGTTGAAACGGAAAAGTTTCGGAAGTAAGTGAAAAACATACTTAAAAAATACGTCAAGACGAAAGAGAACAAAAAAACAAGAAGAACAATGAAATAAGTAAGGCAAAAGAAAAGTTATAAACATTTGGCATTGCCTTAAGTTTGCTTAAATAATTCATTAAATTAAGTATACAAAACAATCAATCAAAGCTCATTTAGTCTTCACCAATGAAATGAAATGTTAATGAAATGCTCTGATTTTCTTTGATTTCTTTTGTCGCTTACACACAATTACAGATATCATTCATTCATTCGCTTTCTACTAAACTCCTTAATTTTCTATTATTTATTTTTAATACATTACAATTTTGCTGGTTACATTCTTCAGTGAGGGGACTTAAATTGCCCTCTTCCTCTGTTCTCGTTAGGCTTGCTCTAAACGAAGTGTTTTGTGGCTGCAGTAGCTCAGGGGAATGTCAGCTAACATCGCAGTAGATACGGATACAGATACAAATACTCACCAAGCTCTAAGCTCAAGGCAATTATGGCAAGAAGCTGCAACTTTCAAGGCGTTTTCACAAAAGCAGAAAATGAAAATATGAAGAAAATACTGCAAAAATATGCACAAATGAAACTGAAAACATTTTGAAAAATATGTATCTGCCTATACTCTCAAACCTGCAATTTAAAGCGGGTATATCCGATAAGCAACATTTTACACATGTGAAATATCTGCATTATTTTTATTTTAACCTAAATTATGTTCTAAAACGTATGTAATTTTGTTCAAAATACTGAATTCACTTTCTAAAAATTAATTTTTCTAATTAATCAAAATTCAAAAAATTCTGTGCTTAATTCTAAAATATACGATTTTTAATTGAATGTTGTAAAAATGTGTAAGGATTAGAAAAAAAAATAATTGAAGACATTAGACATATTATTTCACTGAACTTTACACGTTTGGCAATGGATCCTAACTGCTCTCTTTCCTCAGTGCAGTGCAGCATAAAAATGCATATAAAAACTTGCACATTTTTGCAGAAGTTGCTGTGGCATCCGAAACAACGCCCAGGACAACGCTCACAGCGAGTCAAAACTCTATCCCTCTCTCTTTTTCGCTCTCTCTCTCTTTCTCTCTCTCTTTCTCTTTCGCTCTATGTTGTGCTCTTGATGATTCTCTTCATTGCTTTCTCCGGTTGTCGCAGCGCTGGATCAACTTGCTCGTCTCATAAGCAGTTGCAAGTTATTGACGCAAGATTTCCCCTGACATCCGTTTTTGTATGAGCGCTGTTTCAGCCGGGATGCGATGACGAGGTCGACGACGAGGACATGGATACGGACACGGACATGGAGCAGAAAGACCGGGACACATTCAAGGCGAACGCCGACGGCTGCTGCATAGTTTAGTTTCTCCACACCCACACAGGCACACACTCAAAGAAGCCCGAAAAAATATGTGGCGTAAATGTTTGCCTTGTGTTGCATTTTTAGCAACATTTTCATAAAAATAATGCTCATAACTACACCAACTATTGTACAACTAGCCCTTGCCATGCTTTCCTTAACCTATATTTGAAGTTTAGCTTTAGTTTATAAACGTCCATGGCTGGCGATTTTTCAACAAACTTATTTACTGAGCAAATAGTTATACTTAAATTTTATTTAGTTAGTCAGGCGACTACAAAATAAAATGCCAGACATGCTTACACTCTAAGTAGAGGCACGTCTAAAACTTTGTGTTAAACTTGACTAATCATTTAATCGGTTAACGAAAAGGTTACTTACAAGAGATTCTGATGCAACATAGTGCAATTTAAATATATATTTTTTTTCTTCATTTCGTGAGGAACATTTGTTGTTTGTTTTTTTTTTTAAATACCGTTTTTAAAGATTCTTGCGGCTGTTGTATTCCTTCTTATTTCATTTTTCATTGCATTTTTGTTGCCTTCAGCACGTGCCGCCTGCCAGACTTTCAATTATGTAGGGTCTTTATAATCAAATAATTAAAAATGAAAAATTAACGCATGAAAAATGCATTTTCAGCTCGAATTTACAACGGCAGGTGCATTGGGTTTGCCCGAGCTCGCTTCACTGCTTCGAGGCCTGCATTCCATCCGGTCAATTCGACACCCTACATTTAATAAAATTAAATACAGGCACGATCCGATTTAAAAAAAAAATGGATTAATATTAATAAGTTATTTAATGATATATTTAGTAATAAAGACAACACTCTCTTTATGTACAACTTAAGAGCATATTCAGCAATTATAAACTTTTAACATAATTATACGACAGCTACAGGGTATCTTTACGTTTTGTTGAATCGGTTTTTGCTCTCGTGACTTGTTTGCTTGCGTGGACTGCGCTTCACCATTGGCAAGCACTTTGAGCTCACATGCAAATATAATTGCAAGATATTGCGCTTGCTTTATGGTCGGAAAGAACGAGCTTGGCGAATGGTTCGAAGCCAGCCCAGAGCCCAGTTCGGCATTTAATGAAAACTGTCTGAGTAATTAAATACATGATGACAAAAGTTTGCACACACACACACACACACATACACACACATGTACATATATGTAGTTAAAGCAGAAAATTATTTATTTAAATTACGTATACGCAGAGATAAAGCCGAATCGAAATATGTCAATTATTTATGGCATTGATCGAACAATGACAACAACAACAACAAAGATAAGGAGCATGACGACAAGGGATCCATTGACTTGACCTCTTTTTGCGGCATTTTGACACCCCGTCGTTGCGATATAATTATTGGCTGCTTTGCGGCACCATCTGGAGTATTATTATTTTATCGGAGCGGTTGCAGCTAATGCGTTAAAGAGTTGAGCTCATTAAGGAGCGTCCTGGCCAAACCAACCCAGGAATCCCATGGAGCAACTATTAACGCCCTTTGTTTGTGCCGGGCAAACACTTTGCTTTCTTCTTTTTTAGTGCAAATAATTTACAGGCGACCCCGACAAATGGCAAATGGCGGAAATGTAAAACCCAAAAATCCACCAAGTAGTGTCCGGTGGCAAGAGCATAAGAAAAATTTCAAACAAAACTTAATTACTTGCCTCAAGTTGTTTGGCTAAGTAAGGGCGGGCGGGGAAAGGCACTAAACAAGGAATGGGAGCGGAAACAAATTGGCCAAATTTGCTTGACTTGCTGCCGCGTTTGTATTTCGTATTTTGTATTTCGTAATTCGTATTTGTTGTGCTTTGTTTACATTAACTGAGCAAGGGTGACATTTACTTCTCCCCACCATTTTTTCAGTTAGTTTAATGAGGGTTTAAGTATTATTTGCTCAAGGGTTGCCTTTGCCCTTTTGTTTAACGACGATGGACCACAAGGCAGCTCTGTACCTTGTCGCCGTTATTTAAACGAGCCAACAAATACAGGAAAAACAAACTCAAGAGCGAAAAAACAAAAGAGAAAAAAAGTAAACTGAAATGTTTATTTGTATTGCATGTAATAATTTTTAATTTTAATTTGTAGTTCGTTGCGGCCAAAAGTTTGACTTTTTAAACCATTTTCCGGCGAACAAAGCGAAAAGAAAAAAGACAATGTAAATAGCAAATCAGATATAAAAATGGCTGCGGTTTTGGCGGTTAAAAGATAAACAAATGTTCCAGCGACTCAGTAAAGAAAAAGAAAGGAGTTTAAGTAAATAAATAAAAAAAAACGTATAAAAGGGCAGATCTAGGCAGATCTAGGCAGAAACTTAGCTGAATAATTTAAATGTAAATTTTGCACTTGCCTGGACTTTTTTTTTACCATAATTAGGGCAAATGCTATAGATTATTTTATTCGCTATGAAAGTTTTGTTCACATAATCCAAAATAAACTACACATTACAGAGAGAAAGTTTCAACTTGTTCACATAGTTATATTAAGTATCAATTGATGTTGGAAAATATATCAATGAGTTCCCATTTAAGCAAATGATTTACACTGCAATTATTTTTTCCAATAATTGTAAGAACTGTAGAGAAAAGTCTATTATGCCACCGCTTGAAGGGTATTATGAACTTCAATTCAAGTTGTCAATTGTCTCTTACAACTTACAGCATTACTATCCACATAATTGTCAATTGGACTCGTGGCACAATTTGCCAGTCTGAACACGAAGAATTTCCATTGAGCCATGTTGACATTGCGACAGCGTAAGACATGGAAATGAATTCCATTTTTTATTAATTGTACGGCCATTCCTTGGATCTGTTTGTCTGCCCAATGGCCCAATGTTCAAACCATGGCCATTCATTGCGACCCAGACGGCTACTGCAATGGCACTTGACTGATGTCGCCCATGAAGGCGCTGACAATGGGCCAAGTTTGCAGCTGCCGAGGATGAGGATGCGGCTGCGGATGCGGATGTGGTTGGAACGGGCCGGATTGAGCCAGGACAGTCGAGTGCCGTTGCCATTGCCATTGCCATTGAAACGCTGTTCTCCATTGTCGAGCATTGGCTGTTGTTTCAATAATTTGTGTGCTTTAATGAGTCGGTGGTCGAGGGTGGGGCAGAGCATAAAAATAATTTTAAATCAGCTGCATATTTGCACAAAGCTTTATTTGATTTTAATTGATTTTTTTTTTGATGCTGCTTCTTCTTCTCTCTGTTCATGCGCCAGCTATTTGCTTTTAATTTACCAATACACCAACACATTGACACACGTGTGTGTGTGTATTGATTGTGGGTTCAATTCATTCGGATTGGCATCTCAGCTGCCGTGTGGGTGCGTTGCCAGTATGTATTTGCCCATAATTCGACTGTTTGATCTGTTGAAAAAAAGGAAAACGAGTGTGCATACATGTATTTATATGCGCGTATTTTAATTTTATTTGCTTTTTAAATGAAGCATCATCGGCTGCAGGCCACGCAGCTGATTGCCTCACTGCCTCCAGCATACACAATCAGTTGTTGGCCAATCCCCAAACCCCAAACCAAAGCAAACCAAAAGAAAAACCCCCCGTCGGAAATTAACCTCAAATGCAAGCAATGCGTGTGTGCTACCTAAAAGTATGCTATACATATTCTGCACACACACACACACACACATATACGCACACATACACAGTACACAGAGAGCATAAAAATGAAATGAAATTTTATTTACGTTGTGTTGTTGTTTCAGTGCTTGGCCCGCGGCTAGTTAAGTTTTTGGCTTGTCGTTTCTGCTTCGTATCGTAAAATATTTGCGTTATTATGCTAGTTATTTTTTTGCAATGTTGCTCTGTTGGGTTCAGCTTCCTATTTCAGTTTCAGGTTTTACTTTTGTTTCTACTCTTGTTCTGTATTACAGTTCGCTAGCTCATTTTTATTTCATCGCCTTCGGGCTGGGGATGACAAAATGGTTAACTCCATGCACATGCGAGAGGAAACCTTTTCATCATAAAATGTCAAGTATTTGCTGGCAGGGACAACATAATCCTGTTGCTAATAAAACTAAGCTAACTGAAGCATCCTTTTTGCTGTTTCGAAATATTGTTATCCACTTGTAGTTGTCTCTAAAATCCAGAAATCAAGCAAGTCTTGAAGCCAATTAGCAGTGCATCAATAAATGTGTTCAAGTCAAAGTTAATCGGATGCAAAAATAGCAAAAGCTGAGCAATAAACTCAATAAACAAGCTAGCAGACATTTTAATGACCTTCGACTTGGACAATCTGTCGAAAAATGGCATCAATCGGGGCGTTAACGGATATTGGCTTAAAATGTCATAAAAATGTTACAATAGCTGCCAGCCAAGAAACTGACGACAGAGTTGAAAGAGAAGGCGGAAAAGTCGAAGAAGGCCAGCACATTTATTGGTAAATAAAGTTCCAATTTCTCTTTCCTGGCTATGGTATAAAAGTTAATAATAAATTGAAACAATGAAGGCCAAAATGTTGATCTTTGGCAGAGAACGTAAAACAAAACTCAACTTTATAGCCGTTGTAATAAAATTTCTAATGGCCTGCCGCCAACGGCATATCAAATCAGCTAGACAAAAACAGCAGCTATACACTGGATTTAATTAATTTTACGATACGAATTTGTAATAGAAAATGTGTGTTTTGCCTACCAAAGATATGAGTTTAACCTGACATTGGATGTCCTTTTTCAATTTTAACCTGTAAATCAAGGGGAAGCTTAAAGTAAGGAAATTTCAGACAAAATAATTTATTTAAGTTAATAAATAATCAAAGAAATTGTTGACGACTTTTCAACTGTCTTTCTAAATTGAATAATTGTTTAAATTTGACAACTTCATAAATCGCATTTTCCTTAAAAACATGTGTGAAGTTTGTGTACCTGAGTCTGAGACATGTAAAGTGAAATTTTAATTAGGTATCATTATAGCTGCTGCTAATGAAAGGTGAGAAACCAGACGACATGAAATAATTACCCTGTGTACCTGTAATACAACTCAAATTGTTGTAGAATTTTGGGGAATATCAAACGCATCTAATTAATAATTAATAAGCATTGTCAATTAGAAGCCAGCTCATGGCGTCCTTTCAAAAACACATTTTTTATGCATGTCACAACATTTTGTCATAAAGTGATAAAGGTAAAAAATTAACAGGTTTTGGAAAATGGGTATTACATGGCGGGCCATGCCCCTTTTGTCCTTCTTGAACATAGATGACAATCTTTAGCATCGTGTGTCGAGATTGTTGTTCTTGGATCTTGCAGAACTCTAACATAGCTGATGACGACGAAGATAAACATGGAAATGGAAATTAAGATGGAGATGAAGATGAAGATGACGCACGCATGTGGCATAATTGAGAGCGACATGGCTGCCATGTTGCCACGTTGACAGCTATTGTTGGGGCACAACTTGAGACAGGTGCACGTTTAACTTTTCCCGCCTCTGCCTCTGCCGCTGCCTCTGTCCGCCTTCCAATAGAAGATTATAATGTACGCATTGCTTAATTTGAATGCCGAATATATGTATCTATATGTATAGGAATGTGTACATGTGTATATATACAGACTTCCCTATGGCAAATTGAATTAACAACAGCTGCTGTGCAGCGAAGCTACGATAACAGACACGCATGTTTTAAAAATTAAACGAAATAACCAAATTTGCATAAATAAGGAGCGCTAATAGGATTTCATTTGTAATTATCAAATTGGCAGCATTAAAAAAAAGTCGTCCCCTCCAAAAAACAATTGAATCAAATTAAAGAGACGCTCAGCCAAACAGATTTGCTTTAAGCATTTGCCAAACTCACTTTTAGTACGATATTTATTGTTTTGGCGAGAAAAAAAACAACATAATTGTACAGGCATGTTGACACCTTTTTCAATTTTTATACCCTGCAATTCATATCAATGAAGATAGAGATTTCTTATAAAACTTTTTAGGATAATTGCTAATGAATTCTGTTGATCAGAATCAACAATCTACTTAATTGCAAGATATAAAACAACTAGAAAATAGTTCATATTTTTATAAACTTATTGAATAAGCCAGAGCTTGACAATGTTTTTGTAGTAATAGAGCAAGGTAATTAAGACATTATTACATTATTTTAAAGGGTATTTCTAAGTAGAACACCCTTAACTGACGCATTCTTTATTGTATTTGTTTATTTGATGCCGTTTGGTTTTGTTTTAAATTTATTGGTTGGCTCGCCGAATCGATTCCGCATTATTTGCGCATAGCAATCCAGCTGCTAATTTGCTTAAAAGCATAATTAACAACAGACGTGTACTCCCACCCACACACATGTCCATACACACACTCACACTCGTTGCAAATTTGCGGCATTTTATGGCTGCATGTGAGTCGTAAAAAACAAGCGCACGCAAGGTGTAAAAAAAGAATACTGAAAAAACACTGTAAATCAGCGCAATGAAAGGCAACGAACACAACAAGCGAACAACTCCAACAGCAACAACAAGAATAACAGCAACAACAACACAAAGTGGCGCGTCAGACGGGACGTATACGTTATATTTTTCTTGTTCGCTTTGTTTGTATGTTATGCGGTTTTTTCGTAGCGTGTGAAAATTGTAATAATTGTAAAATAAAAATAAAATTCACATGCACAGCACTTCATTTATCGATTTATGTGCTCACGTATGTAGGGTATTGAATTATCATAAGATATCAAATGAATATCTTTTAGCTTAATTACAAAGAAAGAGATTCATACGAAGACTCACTATTTAAACCAATTGATATTGCTCACAATGTTTGAGAAACTCAAGTTGTTGCATACTTAATAATTAAATTTTAAGTAAGAATTTATTTAAAAGTTTTTTAATATATTAACTCAAAATCTATGTGACAATCTTTGCACAAAATTCTTATTTTATTTTAGGGCATCCAATTAAAGTATGTAAATCATAAATTTCTGTTAAAATCAAATCGAGAATAGTCGGAATTGCTTCATTTGGTAGTCCGCAATACTGGCTGTTATAAATGGCGCACTTAACAAAGTTTTTGGCGCTACTTTAACAAACACAATTTAATATTTTAATAGCAGACATAAGTTTAAGACCCCCACGGAGTCGGGACAAAATAAAACAAAAAAAAAGAATGAAGAATTAAAATATTTCCCAAGTGCGCCAAGCGAAAAAAAGGTTTCGTAGTCGGTCGACGCTTTTTCATTTCCATAATTTGCTTTGTGCACCAATTAAAAGTGATTAGTTTCATATTGCGCCATTTATATAATTCATATTTCTTATTGCGAATTTTGTTTTGTTGCGACCGTAATGCGAAGCCAAAGTTGTCCCGCAACTGGCAAACTGTGGAAAACCTTTTAAATTCCGTGGTAATTAATTGGTGGGCTATGCAAATGGGGCAAATCAGAAATAAGACTGCTACCTCTCTATCCATTGAACCCCTCTTTATTCCATTTCTTCGTTCCCTCCTTCGACTTCTCTTCTGTTTAAAGTCGAGCATCGCGTGCCGATGCACGTAAACGTTTACCTATAATTTTATGACTTTCTGAGCGACGGTAAACAAAGTTTTCTGTTGTTGTAGTCGCCTCACCACCCAAAAAAAGAACTTTTCTAATTATAATCTACATAACTTAAAATGCGAACAGGACGCGCGGGCAAAGTTTAATGCCAGCCAACGCATGTGAAATTAAATTATAGCTCTTTGTATGTGTGCATGTGTAAATGTATGAGTTCGCGTCAGTGTGTGTGTGTGTGGATGGGGTGTAGCAAAACAAAAAACAGTTGTTGAAATGGAAAACAAATACGTAAATACGAGAAACGGCAACAAATGCAGCCAACAAACAAACTGCAAAACTTGAGACGTTGCTAGGCGACCCTCGAAATTAAATTTAAAATTTTTATTGATGGCTTCATTTGCTTGGCAAAGGCTCAAGCGTATATAAGTATATACACACATACACTCACACACACACACACACACATATGCATAAATACGTGCTCATTGTGTATGTGGGAAAAGCAAAGCGCCTCACAACTTGCCGCGTTTATCCTGAAAAATCATCTAATCTGAGCTAGACTTCATATTTTTCTTGTTGCTAAGCTGCCTGTCATATGAATATGTATTATTCTGCAAAACGGTTTCAACAAACGAAATCTCATATATTTCGCCAAATTTTGGCAAAGTTTTAATACAAATTTTTGAGTAAATTCCAAAAATTACTGCCGCTGCAATTATTCGAAGGCAACGATAAAGAAGGCGATTTCTTGGCGTTTTCAAAGCGATTTGTTGGGACTATAAAAGAAGACAGACCTTGTGGCCGCTAAAAGCTAATGCTTTTTCACTTTGGTTTCGGGGTAGCTGTGTCAAGTTTTTGGCCAAACACCCTGGGGCATATTTTAGAGGCTCATGTGACAAATTGCCAAAGCACGTGTATCGCATGCTTATTTTGAGTATTCCATTTTGCGTTTTCCACGTTTCCTACGCCTGAGTTGCCTCCTGTTCCAATTCCCGTTTTTCTCTGTATGTAGTTTTCCCATTTGCCATTTGCCGTTTCCCGTTTGCTGTGATGACAAATCCAATTCATTTCGCTGCGCCTTACGTGGCGTATGCGTAATGTGTCTCAACTAAAGCTAATGGCATCAGGCCGCGCTACCTGCCACATATAGTACTCGTACCACCTGATTTCCGCATATAATGAGCGTGCAATGAATGCTGTGAGCATGTCTAGAGATTGACGCGCACTTCAATCATTTTTTATTGCCATTTCCATGCCTCGCTCAAGTGAAAGCCAATCAAAATGTTGCGCATCACAACAAAGTGTTCAATGAAAATACAAAAAAAAAAAAAATCAAGCCTTTTTGCCACACTCCCAGACTTCCCCCTTTCAATACAAACATCGAGTGCGCTGATGTGTATGCTGTGTTGCTATTGTTGTTGTTGTTGTTCTGCATGGAGTGAAGCATCAATATCATCTGCAACTGGCAACAATTACGCGTTGCCTTAATTGCCACACACTCGTTAACAAGCCGGCGCAACAGCAACAGCAGCAACAGCAGCAACAACTCTGTTGCACTGACCCGTTGCTGGGGCTGAAATCAAAATCATTGGTGTGAAAATAAACTAATTGAAGAAAAATTTCATTTGCAACAGCAACAGCAATGGCAACGGCAACGGCAACGACAGCAACATGTTACCCTTATACGGACATGTGCCCCATCTTGTTGCATTTGACCCGAGGTCAAGTTGCAAGCACACGCATGGGTTACGCAACCGGAGACAGCAGGGACAGAACAGGAGACACAGCGGCGTCCCGTGCTTATTTATCAGTTAAGCCAATGCCGCTGTCGAAGCCAGAGAACATGCAACAGCAGCAACAACAACAACAACAACAAGTGCAATGGCAGCAACCAAAACAACAACAACAGCTTTTTCCTGCAATATTTTCTGTGAGCTGCCGGCGGGCATCGACTATCAAAATGAATGCATGAAAAACTACGAAATGGTAATGTGCCGTTGCCATGCAATAACAACAGCAACACCAGCAACAACAACTGCAACAACAACTGCAACTCGTTGCGGCGCCACACAGTTGTAGGCTACAGTTTTTGCAGCCGCCCTTTGGGCATGTCCTTGTCTGTTTATCTACCGTTTGGTTGTTTGCCTGAAGAGCCGCTTATGCGTTTCCATTGCCGGTTGCAGTTGCCTCTTGCTTCTATTTTTGCTGTTGTCGTTGCATGTGAAAAATTGATGGACATGTGTTCAGGCCACAGCCAACAGCAAGCAGGGAGCGACAGCTGTTGCCAAGGGGACAAAGAGGAAGGGGAAGAGGAAGAAAGAAAGTGGAAACCCATCAACTGCATGAGTTTTCAATTTCTCACCTAATTGGCGGCGAGTCAATTGTATTTCAAGTGCAGCTTTGCAGTTGCAACACAAACCAAAAAGTGGTATGCACATCTGCCTCACTTTGGTCAATTGCGACAAAATATCACTGAAAATTTGAATTTAATCAGCCTAAATGCTTTTTGGTTGGAATTTTGTTTAACAAGAATTTTTTGTTCCCTATTTTGTAAATAGGTCTTTTATATTATTTTTTCTTTTCTTGTAAATTTTTTTTTACTTTTTATTACATAAATACGAGTAGTAAAAAAAATGAAATTTTATTCGGAGACTTTTTATTCTTTCTAAACAAAAAATGTCGAAATTAACTAAAATTTTAACTTTTGAAGGTCAAACAACTACATAGTAAAATGGCATATCAAACTTCAAGATTTCATAACATTATCAAAATTTAACTAATTTTCAATCGGAGTGTCATTTTGACCTCTACTAATTTGATAAACAATTTTTCATAAATTTCCTATATTTAAGCTAACTTAAATACTTCACAAAAACATAAAAAAGTAAATAAACAAATGTTGTGATATATTAACAATTAATTTAAATAAGAATTTCACTGAGATATAAATAGTTCAAATGACATTTAACTACTATTTGGCATTTAAGGATCTGAAATGTATTAGTTTTATTCTGATTCAAACTGTCGATACTGCCGAAGAATATCTTTTTCTCTCAAACATAAACTAATTTCGTTCTCAGTTTGGCTTGAGTTATGGCCATTTAATTGCCCAGCAAAATAAACCAGGCACACAATTTGCTGAGTCTCCCTCTCCATTTATGTACATTTCTCTCTTTCTCTCTCTTTCTCTTTCAATTTGCATGATTTAGTCTCTCTTTCAAATCGAGACTGCTGCCTCTGGGTTCAAGGGGGCATGGGGACTGACATCCATACAAAATGTGGCTTTTCATTAAAATCTTAAAACATAAATCTAAAAAGTGAAACCAACAATGGTTGGCAGATGGGCAAACGTTCCTGCCAATGGGAAAATCGTGGTCTGCATGCCTGCCTCTCTTCCTCTTTTTCGATCCTCCTTCTGGCCTTCCATTCAGGCCGGTTTCGCCTTCAAGCTAATTGAATTTTGAAATTCGAGTCAAAATTAAAAAATTACAAGCAGACGCCACAGCAGCGGCAGAAGTAGCGGCAACGCTGAAATAAACTCTTAAACGGAAATGTATTCGACAGGTGGAAATTGAAACTGATTGAATTGTAAAATGAAGCATAAAATGCTGGTGCTTTTATTAATGTTTTTGCCACGCAGCTGCTGCCACACCACGTTCCCATTTCCATCCCATTTCCAATTCCATTTTCCCAACCGAGCTCAGCAAAACAAATACATTACGTATCCCGATAATTTATACTTTTTGATTTTAATTTGCACAATTTTGCGTCGTATTTTATGTTGCTTTTTTGCATATTTCTTTGCCTTTGTTTTTGTCACTAAAAACTGATGAAAATTGTTATTACGAACGAGGGATGATCGGTGAGTTCCTAATTGATGCATTTTTTTGTAGTATATTTACCTTATGTAGGTAATTATATTTATTAATTGGATAAGGTTTTCAACGCATATACTTAATGATTTAAGTAGCGTAGTTATTATTTATTTTCATATTTATATTTATACTTAAGCCCATCCTCATTTAAATTTAAAGAATACATTATTACACCTTCTCAATCGTCAACACTTTTCTTGATTTTTGATCCAGATAAAATTTTTTAATAAAATTTTTCTTGTTTTTTCAAGAATTGAACCAAATAATTTTTTTTTAAGCTTAGCTTTTTTGACAACAACAATAAAATCACCAGACTGTAGCTCTTGGCGACCATTTGCAACTGGTTAATGTACCGACATCAACCATGAATTCTAGACTTTATGAGAGGTCAAACAATCATAGTATGTACAAATGTATGTTTGTACTAAAGTCAATGATTTTGGTTTTGCTTTCGCGTTGAACGACTCTCGTTGCATATCTTACTTTTAGGCATGTATTTTTATTAGAGCTGTAATTGAAGTTTAACTGCGCATGTAATAAAGGCAATTTCAGCTATTTTCAACGCATTAGCGGCATAAATAATACAAGTCGAAAGTGCGACATAAAGACGTAGACGATATGGTTGGCCATTTCTCAGGACTTTCCCAGTGAAAGCATTTCTCTTAGCGAAAACAAGACGATGAAAATGCGTAACTCAAATGAACAGAATGAAATCCGAAACGAAAACTGAGTGAGGGTGAAATGTGATGTAGGCGAAATAATAAAAAAAAGAGAAATGGAAAAAAAGTGCGCTGCAAAGTATTACCAATTGCCCTATATGTGTGGACGTGCATGTAGGTGCCACGCCCACAGTGTTGATATTGCCCGCAGCTCCCGACGCGACGCCCACAAACAAACGATGGCGACTTATTCATTGCGCTTGCCATTAAGGTGGCTCTGATGCCGTTGCCATTGCCGTTCCCTTTCCCGTTCCCGTTGCTTCTGCTGTGATATATAACACGCTCATAATTGGTCATAAATCTGACAAATGTAATTTGTCATCACTCAGGCAGCAGTCAGCTAGCACCGACCGTGGAAGTGTGAGAGAAAGAGAGAGGGCAACACTGGACGTGTATAATGTGGGAATGGGAGATGGCCAGACTTGGCCACGCTTTGCTGAGTGCCAAAATGAAAAAGGTGCTTGACACAAAATGTCAGCTGGATATTTTTTATTACACAATCACAACACACACAGCATACACACACACACACACACACGCACACACACAGCACGCACACACTCGCACGCACATTCGTAGAACTTTCTTCGAGCGCCTAGAAGTATGCTCTGGCTCTTGAATTTGTCACACACACGCACAGCTGAAAGACACACACACACTGCCACACATACACAGTTAACAGTTAAGGATAGCATCACACGTAAGCCACAAAGTAGTTACTTTTTATGCTTTCCGCTCTTGGCCATTGTTTTTGCAATGGCTCTGGTCACTTGAGCTCGTAAATATTTTACAAGTTTTCCTTTGCGCCTCAAGCTTGTCTCCCTTACACCCGCTTCAGCACACTCTCTCTCTCTCTCTGTCTTTCTCTCTCTCTCTCTCTTTAGTCCCGTTTGCCGTTTGTCTCCAGCAACTAATTTTTGCTTTTATAGATGACGTACGACTTATTTGGGTGCCAGTTTCAACATCTACATTTCATTATAAATGACTTTCAAAATGGCCTAAACGTTCTAAATGAACTACTCTCTGTGTGGTTTGGGGGCGCCTCCCCGCCCCTTTTTGATTTTAATGATGCCACTTGGGCGGCAATCAATAAACCGTTGCAAATTTATGGGAGTTAAGTTGCCGCATTATGACTAAACACCAATAGGTTATATGTATCTATATTTATTTCCTTGAGTGAGGTAAAAATATGACAATTATTAATTGCATATGCAAATATTTGTAAACAAAAAGAAGACAGATAGATCATTTTTATGTGCCTAGTTAAGGTTCATTTAAGTGTAGAAAATATGGTTAAATAATACTCTAAAACAGGACTAGAGAAAATAAAGATATTTGTTTCAAGACTAATAACTTTTGGTTCAACAATGCATCAATTGGTTTTTAGCAGTGTAATATTTGGCAAGTGTCTCTATTTGAATCTTCTGATTAGAAGTGTCTGATTCCCACAAAGAGAAAAGTGAGATAAATTAATCATTACTAATCCCGAGAAAATAAATAGCATTAATGATTGCAGAGCAAATGATAGACTAAACATCTTATTGCCTTTGATTTAAGTTGACTTATTAAACATTGTCCTTAGCTTAATTTAAGTGATTTTTACTGAAAGCTTTTTAGCTGCTTATCAGTGCAAGTTTAGTTTTAGTAATTCAACTACAATACGGCAGCAATTAGACACTATTTGCAAGCCTCTTCCTATGTTGCTTTTCTCATTGCCATTTCCACTAAATCATTTAATGAATTCGCTGGCATGGCCTTCTCAGAATGTATGGTGTCCTCATTAAATCGACAAAAAGGCATCCGTTTAATGCACCATGACTTTTATTGAATTCTAAGTACGAATGAAACTGGCACTCGACCGATTGAAATTTGGGCTTTTAGAACAAATATATCATTAACAGCTAGATCTGTGGAAGGTCGTGATTATAATAATATAGAAAACCACTCTTTACATTTTTTCACCTCTATCTAATTTATTCATTTATTTAATTAAACCAAGGATATTTTAAAACTTTAAAACACAAAATGTCTCTAGTCGCACTGTATTAAATAGTATACTTTATTTTGTCAGATATCACACATTACAGTTCGCGGGAAAACAGAAATTTCCCAGGCTTTGATGTTCACAAAAGTTTATATTGATTGCTTTGTAATGACCTCAGTTGATTGTCGCGTAGTCAAGGCGTCAGAGACAGTTTTATTTTACTCGTATTAAATTCACGGCCTGGTTGTAAATGGGTCAGCATCTTTGCGAGATCGGTAGGCTCATGAACATCCACGATTGTGGAATTGGACGTGATGATCCACAAGTGCGCATTACCTCTAGATCCATTTTAGACTACAAAACTGCAAATAAATGAAATCTGATGCGACACATTTGGCAAATTGTCGCGTTGCGCTTTGCCCCAAAGATATCAACAGAACATTATTTTCTCGTTTTAATGTTTTTTTCCACATTTTTTCCACTTTCATTGGTGTTGTTGTTTATGCTGCTTGGCTGGAGACATCGAGAAAATCCGAGGATTTGAGTGCGACTCAATTAGAGGCAATTGAATTATTACACGACGACACTCATTCAATTTTCTATGTGATATGGGGCGACGTACAAATGTATGTATTCTCGTATGTATGTATGTGCACGAGTAATACGAGTACGTGAACATGTATGAATTTCAGCTGTCAAATCCAAATTGTGTGATAAGTAAAATGACATGGCATCTCACTAGGTTCATGTGATCAAATAAATACGCTACCTCTCAAACGTTAACCAATTTAAATGTTCATATCGTTATGTCACAAAAGAGTCCTCAATCCATCCTTCATATATTGAATATATTCTGGAAAAGGAAGAACTTTTATGAAAGTTTACTTTGATATTGATCATAATTAATAGTGAAAAATAAAGAAAATTTAATTTGACTTTAGATCTGTAAATGTGATCTAACTTATAACTTATTAAAAACTGTTATAGGCTCATTCCAAAAACCAAAAACCCAGAAGCTTTATTTCTTGATTTAATACGACTCCTTATGTATGCACAAAAGTTTTCTGTTTTATTTCTATATTTTAAATTGCAACCTATAAATTTTATTAAGTCTGTTGTAAAGTAAAGCCCGATTATAATAAAAATTTTAGTATAATAAAGTTAGTACGAATGCTAAAAAAATTAGGTCATCTTTGCAGTGAAGAATTAATTGAATCTTTAATCGATATGAATATCATAGATGATACTATTGCTTCAGATACATTTCAAGTTCTAGTTCGTTGGTCAATTCATATGCCCGACGAGTAAGAACGTAACGCAGATGCTCACGCATATCATATTGTTCAGAGGGATATAGGCGCCGACACGTTGCCTTTATCTCCCCAGTTTGGAAGTGGTTACTGCCGGATGCAGATCAGCGAAGCACAAGAATGACTAGATACGCCTATACTGTGATCTGTGTGCTGCTCATTGCCACCTGCTGCCTGGTGGTGCCCAGTGCGGCTCGTGGCGGCCGTGGACGCGGCGGTGGCTCATTTGGTGGCATCTTCGGTGGTTGGCGCAGCAAATATGGCAGCAAATCTTCGTCCACAGGCGGTGGCAGACGCGTGGTGAGCGGTTCGCCAGTGCACACAGCGATGACTGTACCAAAGGTGCCGCCACCACCGCCACCACCAGCTAAACCAATGTCCATGCCGAAGCCACAAGCGGGCAACTACCCACGGCAACAGCTGCCGCCAGGCTACGGCTATGCGCCAGGTGCAGGACAGGGAACCTACTACGCGAACTCACAGGCCCTGCCCGCTGGAGCTGTGTATTATCCACAGCCACCCATGGGCATGTCCATGGGATCAGGTGAGCATAGTTGTGGCACAAAGGAAGACCCAAGATCTATTGAAGTATATTCCATCTTCCTAAGGTACAAGTGGTTTTCTGACCGGCATGCTGGCTGGAAGACTAATGGACGGCATGCTCTTTCCCCGGCATCATCACGTGTCGCATGTCTATCACCAGAATCAGCAGGGAGAGGCTGCAACCTCCGACAATGGTCGCCAGATCATCATTATTAACAATGGACAGCCGCAGTCAGAGGGAGAACGCGAAACAGAATCGAGTTCGGAACAATTAATGCCGGACAATCCACTAACCCAAGAGGAAGAAGAGCAGGAGGGAAGTTCAAGTGAAGAGAACACTTCGGAGACCACTGCCCCACCAGCGCCACCTATGGGCGGCATTGTGTGCTTTCCCATCATGCTGAATGAAACTGATCCTCAGAACTCGGAAATAGTTCGTGAAGTGGAACGCGTTGTTTGCTTCCCCGCGCCCATCATCGATCCACAATTGGCAAACGTCGATTGCCAAAATGATCCACAGTGCATCCTTGATCTGGGCAGCAGCACCACCAGCACAGAGCCACCTGTTGTTGCAGGCGATATTGGTGGTGCAACTGAGGGAGAAGTTGAAGGGGAAGAAGAAGAAGTAAGCAGCACTATGCCCAATATGGATACTACACAAAATTAGCCTTAAATTTATCTAATAAGCTTCTATTCAAATAAAACATTGCTTTGACTTGGATTTTTAGCTATAAAGCTGCAACTCTCTTTATTTAATTATAAACTTAACAGAGTATACTAAAGTTAATTATCCGATTATACACATTTCTAATTGGCACAGTGTACAAAAATCGCTCAGCTTTTAATGGACTGCAAAAAAAGCTTAAATCATAATTGGCGGTAAAGCTTGAAAGCTTTTAAGTCTAGGCGAGCTTTTCCCCCACTCTCACTCTCTAATATATATGTTTCTATAAGCACGGGTCGATAGACACTACGTCAGAAATGTTAAAAGCTACTGCTGGACAGCAAAAGTAACAACAGTGGCAATAATAATAGCACCAACAATAACAACAACAGGAAGACCGAGTACAATAGCAATAACAACATCAAAAGAGCGAACACAATACACAACGCACAAAGCAAACATTGCATCAACAACAACGACGGTGGGGACGCTGACGTCGACGTCAACGCCGACTTTGACGGCCACGAACACACAAATATTTACTTATGTATGTGTGCGTGAGTGAAGTGTAAGCGCGATGATCCAACAACAAGAAACTCATTCTCGCTCATTAATTCGGTAATATCAAACTAAAACAGAAACACACGAAAATTACAACAAAATTGCTTTGCTCTCAGCGAGAGAGCCGGTATCATTCACATTATCTTAATCAACAAGTTGCTACATTTGAATAAAGTTTTGAAAGCGCTTATTAAAAATATTTTACAAAATTTGAAAAACCAACAAAACCTTAAATATATGAGCAGATGTAAAAGTAATTACATACAGACTTATGAATGTTAAATATTTTAAGTGATATATGGCATTTATTATGTACGTTTATCCCATATGTGGTTTGAGTTTACATATGTACAAATGTATGTGCACATGATTACAAACCCCATTTGTTTGCTAAACCAAGATGCGTAAATGATATCATAACTAATGCAGAGCACCAACACACCTTACAGGTAATCCCCCAAGTCAAACAATAAAAAAACGAAAATTAAATAAAAACGTTGAAGCAAAACAACTCCCATGAGACATAAAATGGAAACACACACATGCTCATACCCACACATAAGTATGTTTGCTTATTCGGGAGAGCGACAGCGACGCCGGCAGAGATGACAAATACAGTAAATGGAATAAAAATTACAATAACAACAAGAGCAGCTGCCACCGAAAGCACACCAACAAGTTGCGGCCGCTGTCGCAGTCCGTTACTCTTTGCTCGCGGTCCGCGTCGCCTCTCCACAACAAAAGAAACTTAAATGAAAAATTTTCAAGCGCATTTCAGTTGTTTGAGAAACTTTGAACGGAACTAAACACGAACTAAACGCACGCGGAAACTAAACTAATATACAGTAAACTGAAAAACCAAATCAAGTAAATATTAAAATAAATATAATTATTTAATATTATGTGTTGTGAATACGAGTGTTTATTTACAATTGTGGCATCGCTCAAGACCGGTTTTCATATGATATTTCATCTCCCATTGATCGAATGCTGACGCCTCTTCAATTTCCCTGTGAATTGAATCAAAAAGCTTTTTGTTTTGCGACTTTGCGAAATTTCTACCAAGTCAAGGTCAAACAATTTTTAATAAAATACAGTGCGCTACCCTGAAACAAAACACATTTAATTTGGAAAGTTACTTAACTCAACTTAAAGAACACAAAAAATCTTTTTCAAAAGTTTTTGATAAGCAAATCTGTCTGTTAACATCAGCTGTTTTACACAGGGAAGCTGTTCATTGTTGGGGGTTTCACTGTACATATAAAACGTTTATGTCAGATATTCGCCAATAAGTTTGTAGTCTAGACAAGACATATGCCTGGCCAATTATGTATACTTAAGTATATAAATATGTTTATGATGCATTCATCTGCTGTTTATTATGTTCCTCTAATCTGTGTACATACAAAAATTTGAGTAACTTTAACATTTGAATATTTGGAACACAAAAGAATTTTGTAGTCGAGTGTAAAAATATTGCATGTGCGGGGTATTATAAATTTAAAAGCAGTTGCAATATTTAACTAACATTTAAAAAATCAATTTGGGGTTCAGGTTATTCACCTAAGACCATCAATTGTTATTTATTGCATAGCAGTGAAACAAACAAAGTCATTTTTAATGGTATACAATTTTGTTATTTTGCGTAGCAGTAAAATGTTCATATATTTAGAATACTCATAAATTGGGTTCAGTTTAACGATTTGAGCCCCTTCCAGTGCGGCTAAAATCTGGTTTACAGACTAAGACTTAGCAATTATATTAATAATTAACACATATGCTAAGTAAGGCTATTAAGCGAGAAACATGTGAATAAAAATTAAAGAATTGGAAACAATTAATTGACCTTTTTGCGTTTTTAGATTGCCTCGAATAATAATATTTTTGATTAAAAATTTAATAATTGACAACAGTTGGAAAAAATGTATGCATTTACCTTATTGCGTTCTTGGATTGCTTCAAATAATAATATTTTTGGGAACTCAGACAAGTTCCATTAATAATTATTTTCCAGTTTTAAATTTAGACCGTCCAAATTTATTTACGAATGTATATACATATATCTGTCCCCAAACGTGGCGTAATTTGGGGCAGTAAAAAATACAATAAATGCTTCAAACTGAATATGGTTCTAGCAGCTAGAATCTAGCTAATGGATTTAGAACAATTAAAGTTGAGTTCAGTTGAAAATATGTTGGACTATTTAAAAGCTTTCAAGTGGTTATTGACAAACTTAAATATAGAATTCAAAACTCTCTCGAATCGATAGATTTTCTTAAGTTGCAGCAGCTCTGTAAAGATTAGAAAGCAAAATATTTTTTAAAGTACACACAGAGTAAAGTATTCGTACAGAGTCTCGCCAAGTCGAGTATACATACCACGTCAATTATATCACATCCAAAACTGACTCAACAGTGAACCAAATAAAGTTTTGAAGAGCTCTCCCACATGGTCGTAATAATCACATTGGTTGCCAATTTCAAGTCGTTGATTTTGTGGCATTTGTAATGACACGCCGTCTCGACTTTTGTGCAACTTACCTGGAAATAAAACCGGTCTAGCGTATTAACCAACTTCCCCTTAACACCGCGCAAAGAAATGTAGTACATCTCATCCAGGGACGAAGACAAACCGAAGACTAACCGACTATGCTATGCTTTTAACTAAGTCAAATTAAGAAAATATAAACTCGGAATCAAATATATATACACATAAGTAAACAGATGTTATCAGTTTGGCCACGCTTGACATCTTGAACCCTCTTAGTGATTAAAATATGCGAAATACGTTATTGTAGTATAGATTCAGTTTAAGTAGCTACTGATTGACGATAAAGTAGTTCTGTAGTCTCAATAACATTATCAACTTTCCAAGAAATAAATAAATAAACAAATAAACAAAAATCTTTAAGAAGCAAAAAAAAATATTTGTATCAAGAATATATGTAATAACATGATGCTTCAATGACGTCATCAGTTTTAATTTATCATTACAATTTGATGCGATGACTCACATTCAACAAGTTTTCGTGTTATTCGTGCAATTAAACGGCCACATGCATTTATTATAAACAATAGATTGCTGATGCTCGTGTACAGACTGCAATATGATAATTTTCATCGGATTTGATTTACATTCATGCATATGCATTACTACAACTACAGATTGAAAAGAGAATGGGTTAATCGAGCTAGAACCACAACTAGAGGTATTTACACCGAAGGTGTATTAATATCAAATACGTAATTAAATCCTAGAATCTTAAATACAAACTTAGAAAACTAACAACTGAACAATATGAACAACATAAAGAAAAAAAAATGAGTGTATCTCGACAGCTAATCATTGAGAGATTTTTATAGATTATTTGTACCTAAATAACTTCACTACCTGATGGAAAAAACTTCATTAGTCAAATGTATACTAAGTTAAAAATCTTTGTTCTGTTTTCTTATCTTCAAGTTACGACCAGAAACGATCAGAAATGAAATTACAAAGAAAAAGATGACTTTTCAGACGACATGTCGAACTTGTTTTTAGAAATCCCATAACTCACATAAGTATTTTCAATTGATCTCATTATATTGTGACGAATTTTGTGATGAATTTAATCATGACGTATTTCGTAATGAATATATTTGGTGACGTATTTCATGAATTTATGTCATGAGATTATCAATTATTTATTTTAATTCTTCTACTTATTAGCTCTGATTTTGAATCTGAATTTCAATTTGCTGATGACGTCTTTACTTAAAAAGAGAAATTTGAGAAAATTGAAACAACGTTTTTAATAGTAAAGTAAAATAGATCATATGGTCTAACACCTTCAACGTTCATTTGCTAAGATAGTTTCCGTTCACCTTGAAACTGAATTCTGACCTTTCAGTTCCCCGACGACCTCTCGTTGTTCATTCTTAATGTCTGGGTGTGGGTCAATTAATTTCGCAATCATTCTTACAATATTTTAATGGTAAAAGTCCTCGCCAGCTAAAGCTAAAAGCAATGGAGTGTAGCCACGCGACAAGCCGACCAAGTCGTCAAGTTAATTATCATCACGGCTAACGCGCCCCAAAATGGGGCACAGACACCAAAAGTGGCAGCCAGGGCGTGACATTGCGTCAGCGTTACAGGGCAGGGCTGGATAGAAATACAGCTTAACGTCTGACGCAAATATGGAGAATCAACAAGAACTTGCAAAATGTTCAACACAATAAATTCATGCCACATTTTGTAGTACGCGAATGAGCGAGAGTTTTGTATTTGTCAACCGTTGGGAATTGTCTACAGTGTTCACCCCGAGTGTTGCGAGTATTATTAGCACAAATTGAATCAATTGTTTTATGCAAACAACAAATTTAAGCGAAATGAAGAATGACACTGGGAGCTTGCAAGGGGATTTTCACAGCACATTTGTATTAGGTGAATTCATAGTAGACAAGTAGGAAAAATCTAGATAACTATTCTCGAATTTAAGCCCACTGAAAGGTGAATGATTTTTCATTGCTTTCGATTCTAAAAGATCAATATAAAATAATATATTGTATGTTTGCTTGTATATATTTATTAAGATCGGACATATAGAAAGGTGGTAATGGCTGGTTAAAGTTTTTAAGCTATGTAAGTGCCTAAAAGCAGGCAATAACAAATATTTTAAATTTATTTAAATAAGAAACGGGCATCCTATAGTCGAGAGCTCGACCATAGCCTTTCATCCTTGTACTATTCATAAGCATCATTGCCCACTACTTAAATTGTCATCGCTAGATTTCTTATCGCTGTCTCTGAAAGTATATACTCGTATATACCTATGAATACATATAACCGCAGATTGTTTGTACCCACACAGTTTTAAATATTAAAACGCGGGTTTTTTTTTGTTTTTTTCATTGGAGAGTCCATGTTAATATGTTGATAAGCATTGGTTCTACATGTATTTAAGAGCTTCTGTCTGGCGAGAGCAGCTCAGTCAAAGTCGAGCTGGCCACGACAGTCATTTGAATATAATTCGTAATCGTAATCGCACTCATTGAGATTGTCTACACTAACAACTGAGTGAAAAGTGTTTCCCCATTAAGATTGAAGAATTGAGAAACTAAGACAAACGTGAATCTCCTCAATTTTTGCAGCATGTCGCACGCAACGAGGCGACTGAGCAGTGTGCTCCTCTTGCTCCTCCTGCTGGCCACGCAGGATGTGCAGGCTAAACGTTGGTTCGGTGGCGGTGGCAGCAAGAGCCGCTCCAGTTCCAGTTCAAGCTATTCTGCCAGGCGTCCCTCCTCCTCGTCCTCCTCCTCTTCCCACTCCTCACACACCTCGCACTCCGCGTACGGCGGTGGCCATGCGGATAACACCAGGCTCAGCTACGGAGGTGTCTCTCACTCCCAGCCCAGTAACACGCACAGTGTCTCTCACTCCCAGCCCAGCAACACGCACAGTGTTTCCAAGCCGGCCGCGTCCGCGCCCGCCCCCGTAGGCTGGAATGTGCCGAAGCCACAGGGTCCACCACCGGCGTACTCGGCTAACAATCCAGTTGGCGGTGCTCGCACCAACGTCCACGAGCCGCCGCCGGCATACAATCCTTCCTACAAGGCCAATGCTCCACCTCCGAGCTACTCGGCGGCGACCAACTCGCGCCCAGCAGCGGGCAGCGCCAGCGCCAATTCCGGTTCCAGCCACACCCACTATACACCCGCCAGTGTCTACAGGCCACGCGCGAACTCGACGGGCGGTGGATTTGGAGGTGGTTACCAACACACACCCATTACGGCAACGAACACACACGGAGTGCAGTCGAGTTATCCTGGCGCCACCTATCACAGTCCTGGTGCTATACCCGCTGGCGCCACCTACCACCCGTCTGGTCATTTGCCCGCTGGCGCCACCTATCACAATCCTGGAGCACTGCCCGCTGGAGCTACCTACCACAGTCCTGGTGCTCTACCACCTGGCGCCACCTATCACAGTGCGCCACCTGCTGGCGCCAGCTACCATCCAGGCGGTTATGCGCCAGCTGGTGCCACCTATCATCCAGCCGGACAAATTCCCCCTGGCGCCAGTTACTATCCCAGCGGTGGAGTGCCCCATGCAGCTTCGTATCCCCAGCAGGCCATGCCCGCAGGTGCTACCTACCTGCCAGCTGGTGCTGGCCTTCCTCCCGGTGCCACCTACTATCCCCAGGCTCCCAAGTCATCTGGACCCGGTTTTGGTAAGTAGCAAATGTAGAGACAGCTCGACTAAGGCCCATTTTTTCATAGTGAAATTAAATATTATTTGAGAGATATTTTCGAAGTTTTGAATTATTTGACAATTTAACTTGAATATTAAAAAAATGAGTCTAGATATACACTCGAACTTCCCTAACTCGTAATACCAATATCCATAGACAAGGTTCGAGTTATGGAGACATTCGTATTATAGAGTTCTGTTTTTTTAAGTTTATCAATTTGACTGCTTGAGTTAGAGAGGATTATAGAAGTTCGAGTTATGCAAGTTCAACTGTATTCTCTGCTTTGATTTTTAGTGGTCGAAAAGCCAGATTATTAAAATAAGAGAAAATAACTTGAATATAGGATTGAGTTTTCTGCATTCTTTTCTAAAATATTAAATTTTCTTAATCTTAGATCACATTCGGTATTGCATATTCTGTATTTTAGTCAAATGATTTGTAGATTATAACTCTTATAACTTCTATATTTATGATCCGATAGTGACAACATTTTTTTTGAAATTTGTCAAATTATGAAATGTTTCTATCATTGAATTGAATGCGATTCTTTATAAAAAGAAAAGCTTATGTTATCTTGAGTTTATGTGATCTCAATGTTGATACATAAGCTCGTCTGTTGTGTTAGAGGAATAAAAATCACTGAAATTGGCAAACAACAATCTAACATCCATAATTACTTATTTCTTCAGGTACTGGACTTATTGCCGGCGCTGTGGGTGGTGCTGTTTTGGGACACGTCCTTACGCCACAGAGTCATGGCAGCAACTACGGTGGCAACTACGGCGGAGGCGGCGGCAACTACGGCGGCGGCAGTGTTGGCGGTGGTGGCAGCAACGGCGGCGAGGACAAGATCATCATTATCAACAATGGACCACCAGGATCGGTGACAACTCAAGAAGTGGGATCGGGTACAACGGTTATCAACGCTGGCGTTCCACAAGCAGCCGCTGCTCCAGTTCAACCTGTGGCTGCCTATCCAGCAGCTCCAGCTCCAGCTCCAGCCCCGGCTCCCGTTTCAGGCCCAGCACCTGCACCCGCTCCAGCTGCAGGTGGAGGCACACAGTTAGCACCACTGACGCCTTTGCAACCACAACCTGTTGATGGCTCCGTTGCAGCGCCCGCTGTTGCAGCAGCCGGCGTTAATGCCGCACCACCAGCTGGCGGTGCTCCTGTTGATCCCAATGCTGCTGCTGCTGCTGCACCGCCCGCACCTGGCGGCATCATCTGCGTGCCAGTTCGAGTGCCTGAGCCAGATCCAAAGGATGCCACCAAGACAATTGAAGTGGAGAAGATTGCTTGCTATCCGGCACCACCGCCAGAAGCGACGCCTCCAGTCAATGGCACAGCACCAGCGGTCGACGGTGCAGTGCCTCCATCGGCCGTTGGCGTCACGGCCTCAGCTCCCCTGGCCCCCCTGCAGACCACGCCAGTGACTGTGCCCGAAGGATCCGTGCCATTGGCCCCACTGCAACCCGGCGGTCAACCCGACATCATGCGCATGCCCGGCCAGACTTCAGCTCGTCTCTCAGCGGAGTCGGGACTTCACGATGCCCGCAGCGGTGTCAAATCCCTTTCCCAGTGGAGCTCCCTGACTGCCCTGGTGACCATCCTGGTGGCCTACTGTCTGCATTAGTTATTAGGGAGTCACCAGCCGCGAGCCGTAACCCAAACCAAATAAATGTCAGTCAGTTGAGAAAGCCGCGAATTAAAATCTCTCCAATTTATTTTGTAAATCAAGCGAATTTTTACACACACTATATACTCGAACTTCTGTAAGACTCCAAATAAAAGAATCTCTTATAAAATAACAGACAAACGATTATATTTAATTGAGCTATATTAAAATTTATTATATTTTAAATGTAACGAAATAATTATATGGGCATGTGGCGGCCCAGTGCTGCCCTCTAGCGACTTGATGCGGAAACTAGACGATAGCTATCAGGCGACAATATACAAAACTAAAAGACGAAAAATAGCTCTAAACACCGTTCATCAGTCTACGCACAGCCAGCAAAAGAGACACACGATTCATCGCGGTTCGGACTCGGATAAACTCTAATGTAAAAGTTTTAAACTAAGCTTCATTGAAATAAATTATCCAACAAAAATTATCCATTGGCAACTTTGGGCAGCGCGCTCTATGGCTAAGAAGCGCAACTACGAATATTTTATTCACCTCGCTTAGAATATTTTGTGGATCTTGTCTGCAATTCGCTTATCCTTTCTCACGATTTACAGCGCCACCTGTCAATATTGAAACAAAACTCAATTTGACTACATGTAGGTTGTTGTCTTCGCTAAAATGCTTTCGTTCAGTTGGTGAAACAGCATTGCCAAGCCAAAAAATTTCATTTGCGGCGTGATAATTTGAAATTAAAATTGGAAATTTTCAAAAATCAATTAAAAAAAAATGAAAAACAATTAAAAAAAAAAAAAAAAAAAAAAAAAAAAAAAAAAAAAAAAAAAAAAAAAAAAAAAAAAAAAAAAAAAAAAGGGGGGGGGGGGGGGGGTTTTTTTTTTTTTTCTTCATAAAAAGTATTAAATTGAATTAAGATGATTTTTTGAATAAGTCGAAATTGTAAAATCAATTAGTTGTAGACAATCAGATAATTAATTGCAATGGTATAAGGTTTTTGAAGCTTAATACAAATTTTCACAATTAAAATCGGATTAGTGACTTTTCTTTCCCTAATCCCGCACTCCAAATTGCCTCGGACTAAATTTTGTCATATTTTTAGTAGACTACTTAAATTAAGTTTCCCAAATTTTCTGTATCAAAGAAATTCATTTTATTTAAATTTCGTTTACAGGAAAACTTTTGTTAGTTCCAATATGCTTATATTTGGGTGTGTACAAATGTACATACATATAAACAAAGGGAAGGATTTCTCATTAAAAAAAGCATTATTCGTAGAATTCCAATCTGGTTTAATCCATTGCCTTGAGTAAAATGTATGCAAAATTTTATTTTCTGAAAAGTATGTTTAATTACTGAAAATATAATTATAATTTATTGTTATATATCTATTATAGTATACTTCCGATGTCAAATAAATCTATATTAGGAGAATCTCAAATATCTAATTTGATGGTGGATAAATTAATTTGTTGTCTGCCAATTATAAGTTCCAGCCAGGCATTTCTGGCCACCTTGTCCAGTAGGATGAAGTACACAAAGAGTACAAATCCTTGGTTTGTGGCCGTAATGCAGAAGAGATAGCTGAAAGTTATTCCCAACCGAAGGTAGGTGAAAATGCCAAAGATCCAAGTCAGCCCGAGCAGAAAGAAGAGCATGATGAAAAGTCGCAATTGTGGCCAGATAAGTGCAGAGTTTTGATTCTGTATCTGGGAGATGCTGTAGAGGATGCGCACAAAAAAATAGACATTGACGATTAGCACCAATCCGATTGGCAACAGGACGCCATAGGCCAAGCCATGTCCTGATGGATAACATAAAGTGCCAATGTCGTTGTCGTCATTCTGAATGGGACTGTATGAGCTGGAGTCGATAAAGAGCAGCAACAACGTTGGCAGCAGGGGCATCAGCCAGGCCATAGTTGCCACACGGAGCACCACATGCTGTGATCTCACCACGAGGACTGTGACCAGCCTTTGGTATTGCAGGTATCCGATGAGCAGCATCCAGCTGAACAGCAACAACACTGAGTACTGCAACAATGCACCCAAGGCAATGCACACAGCGTGATTCTGAATGAATGAGAAGCGCCACATCCATTCATTCATGTACACCAATAATAAAAGGACAAACAGCAGCGACAAGGCCAGACTTAGATTCAGTAATAACTTTGTTGCCTGTTGTGAACGCCATTTCTTGGACACTGCTGCCGTTAGCCAAATGCCCAATAGGCCAAACAATGAGAGTCCACAGCCAAAGGCCGTGATGTTGTCCAGCATGGCTTCATGACGAAGTTGATTTTCCCTATCCTGGTCATCTACTGAATTCCTTTTCTGCTTATAGCTGCCGCCAACGAGAAAGGCAAACTGTGTCAAGTGGCTCGTGTGGCAAACAACAATTCGATCGTCACTCGATTCACTTTTCTTGGTCGTAACGCCGTTACTCTTCCACATGTTATAGTTCCAGTAACCACAATATTCCTCCTTCTTCACGACCTCGGAATTCTCGTTGCGCAGCAGAAACACCAAACGATGGGGCAACTCGTCTAGAATGAATTTAAAATGTAATCTGGTATTAGAGTATAATTTAAGTAAATATCAAAAATAATCCCAGATATTGGAATAGCTTTAGGTTAATTATGCCATATACTGATCACATCAGATCATCATTAGATAATTTGCTGTATGTTATTAAATACACACATACTGCTAAAAATGACTATTTTAATCCCATTTTCCTCCATTTCATACAAAAAGGGGTTTTTTATCAATTTTCATAAAATCATAAAAAACACTAGCTAAGAAATTTTTATGCAATCACTCTTAGAATGGTTTGAAAAATTTTTTTTGCATTAGAATATTTTATTTTTAAGTTAAAGGAAAAGGAAAAAAGTTTCAAAAGTAGACTTTTACAAAATTCGGAAATATTTAACTTGTATTTAATGGGTTAAGGAAAGTTTTTAATTATTCAAACGGAATTTAAATGACCTTTGCATTCATGTCAAAACAAGGGTACTTAATTTTCATGCTTGATTGTAATGTCAAAAGAACTGTCGATTCTATTATTTTTGCCGTATCCTGTATCTCTAAATATGGTCAATTTCCTCCCAGTTCTAATAACTTATTCAAATATCTATCCAATTAAATTCTTCACTTACCAGGTACTTGGGGTATATTTATAGACAGAACATGGCTTTGTGGAATAGACCCTCCAGTTTGTAAGTTCGTTTCAACGAAGAGCGCATTGTTCGCATAAATCTTAAAGATTAAATATGTAGCTCCAGATCTTTGCAAAGCGGTCCACAGTTCATCTGTTAAATAGGTGGCAGTCTGCAGGCCAGGCTCTGACTTCAGATCGTTTAGACTCTGATTGGCGTAAAGTAATCGATACCAGAAGTGATGATGCTTGCAGTTTTTACGATTGGGTCCTGCTCGATCGTAAAGGGCAATTCCCGTGTATTTATTGCACTCTGGATAGAGATAAAAAATGCTGAGATTTCCGGCAACTAAAATCTGAACACCGCTGGCGACTTTCACATCAACCAGATTCCGAGGCATGGGAACTGATTTTTGTATCTTGCAGCTCTTAAGTGGACCCAGTTGTTGGGCCAATTGATTCATATAGTCCTCGAAGTTGTAAAGCAAATCATTCGTGGCATTCAGACGTGCCGAGAGCTCCAAAACTGAATTATCTGTGCTCATCAGCTGATTGTACAATCCAATAATTTCGGTGCTGACAGCCTCCTTCTTTGGCTCTTTTGACACCACGTTGATGATCTTGTTAATATTAACCACATCCACTGGCTGCATTTTATGCTTGGCCTGGCTCACAATTCTGGTCACATTCTGCACAATATCTCTGGAATAATTCGGCATTGAGTCGCGAAAGGGAGCTTCGTAATTGAGTTCCAAGTTGATTTCATTTAAACTCTCACTCAACTCATTCGTTGCCAGATTAAACTGGCAGGTGACAACGCCTATATTCTCCCATTTATTATTCCCAAGACAACGACGCACCACTGGAAAACCACTTTCATTCACACACAGATGTCCTGTCATCGCAAAGTCATTGACCAAAGTTAATGGAAAATAATTCTCAAATACTGTTACATTTACACTGCCGTTCTCATTGCGAATCTCGTAGAAATGATTAAAGCTTATGCGCGGACAGTGTTCAGTGAATCCTTTGATCATCGGTATAGCACTTAAAATCACCAGAATTTGGCAATAATTGACACAGAACATTTTCAAGTTACCGAGTAAAATTTGTAGTACTTTAAATTATTTTCAGATCAACTTTCTGACTCTACGTCCACGAGCATACTAATAACAGTACGATATTCATAAGATTTATATTTATTAATTAATCATAATCATAAACCACATGATTACTATGCAGAATTTCTCTTATGTAGTCTTGCAGAGGGTATAACAGCTATGTAAAGCAGTGGGCAACCTATTTAAAAGGACGTCTAGAGTCTAGACATTCAAAGCCTTTAATATTCCTACTAATACTATTTAATAAAATATAATTTATTTACAAATACAATAACATTATTTTCTCATTCAACTTAATTGTGGCAAATATTACTACGTATTGAATTTAAAAGATTATATTTAGATCCTCTCTCAATTATGACCTTGTTAGAGTTAGTGCATGACTCAAAGCAATCTGTTGCGATAAATATATGACGTAATTAAATGAACTAAGAATAAGATTGCGACACAGGTTACGAGTAAGAGTATGTAGACCAATTTGTACAATATTTTCTTTTCAGTTTATTTTCAGGTTAGAAAGATAAAGGCTCAATCAAACTTAAGTTTTGGTCAGCACTGACAAAATCGGGGATTTTAAAATTATTTTGTATTTGAATAACATCAATAAAAGATTCTGATGAATTTAAAGAACTGCAGTTAACTTTATGCAAAAGTTTTATATACTTTTTAGTTCTTAGGCAAACTTTTAAGTTTTGTGGACAGATTTCAGATAGAAAATAAGAAGAAAGCAAACAACAGGAAAAGCAGCACATGTGGGACACCGGAAAATGCATTTGAAATTGTAAATAACTGTTTCGCATACTAAAACTAAATAGATTTGATTATGTAAAATACAATTTGGGATACTAAGAATATCATTGACAATGTATTACACTGATAATATTACTTTTAACAAATATTTTGATAAATAACAGGCATGAGACATGAATCTGTCAACTTTAAATAGACTTCAATTGTAGAGCAATTTATTAATATCCCACACAATCGAGCAAAACATATTTCAGTGTATATGTAGTAAGTCGAAACAATATTCAAGCATTCTGCTTAAATTTGAACAGAATGGTGTTAGAAAACTGTGTGTGTCACAAAGTTTTCCGCCATGTGGTTTAATGCCACAAAATGCTGATAACGAGACGTTGACATGCAGCTAAAACGTATTCAAATTTGCATGCTAATGAATGCTGTGAAACTATTTAAACTTATGCAGGGAAGTCTCTACTGTACAACAACACAGCAATTTCAATGTACAAAAGTGATCTATAATAACTTGTAGAAATTGTTTAGCAGTAGCTAACAGACCACAGTAATTAGATTTGAGAAATTTTAATAAATTGATGCGAAGCAAAAGCAGTCAGAGATTAAAAACATTAAATAACATTTGAACACTGTAATGCAACCTGCTTAATTAACATCAGATTGGCTAATTACATTAACGAATAACCCAACATCTATTTCAATATTTATTTCCATTTTATGTATTTTAGGAATTTCCTTGCGGAGACTGAACTCGTTTAACTACAGTGTAAACTTTGCCAAGGACTTTGAATTGCAGTTGAATGGGCCAAGGACATCTTAAATGGATTTCAGCCAGCGGTAAAGTCATCGAGTACTCGCATTTAAGGCCCTTGTTTATCAAGTCATCTGTTCACTCATTCACTTTGGCCTACGAACTGCACTTGTCGATGCATTCATTTGAAAGCATTGTACTCGTGTTTGAATTTGCACTTCACTCGGAATGCATTCATGCATTTTATAAGGCAACTTTCCACCAAAGTCAAGGTAAACCAAACTGGTCTGGCAGTGAGCCAGGTAATAAATGGTACATTGTTTAAGAAAGAATGATTCCCTTTCTTTGTTAAATCAATAAAATAAGTTCATTTTTAAAGCGAAGCATAATCAGTTTAGGAATAAAATAAAAGAGACGAATTCGGTCAAGGAGTCCTTCTTCGGACTTGCATTTATAGACAAACAAGAGCCATTTTAGTCCCCATTTTATGAGCACTTAATCGTGTCTCGGGTACTTGGCCAACTCTTTCACAAAATTCAATTTGTATATTTGATAAGCTTTCCCAAACGACTTTCAGAACCTCTTAGCACAATTTGATTAGGATTGGGCTACTTAAACATAACAGTGACTGTCGCAACACTCAAAAGATTTTGGGCCAAATCTATTTACTCTCTTCCATTTCTCATTCCTCATTCCCCATTCAAGGCACAAAGCCTGGGAAGCAACTTTTTTGTATTCTACGCTCCTGTCTGCCCCAAAAGTATAAAAGGTCAATAAAATTTGTCTAGCGGGAGTAAATGTAATTGTGCCAAAGCAATTGTTGCCCGTGTACAATGAACAGCAAGAGGAAAAACTGAGAATAATTTCGAGGCGTGTGTTTGATGAGTATCAGCACAATAAAAAATCAAATAATTCAATTTGTTCATAATTCGAACTGAACATCATAACATTTTTATCAGATTTTTGATAAACTTAAAATAAATTCATTTATATTGTGTATATGAATATGTATAAATAATTTTGTATTTAATAGGTGCAGAATAATCCATAGAAATACATAGCAAAACTAAAAATCTATATTTAAGTCTATTTCTCGCTATTTGCAGCAACTGTTTTCATATCCTCGATAGTATAGTGGTTAGTATCCCCGCCTGTCACGCGGGAGACCGGGGTTCAATTCCCCGTCGGGGAGGAGTTCAATAATTTTTTGAATACATTACTTTTTATTTTTATTTATTTAGAAAAAGGAAAAATCATATCTTAAATTTAATATACTTTTGAATGGAGAAGGTAAGTTCATATGGCAAATTTATCAACGATACCAAATATGTAAATACTTATATATAGAAGCATGAACAAAATTATGTAAGTGACAAGACAATACTTAATCTTATAAAAAAACTTTTAGGAGGAAAAGGGAGAAAAAAATTATTTCCCAAATTTTTTATAATTATTTTTGGGAAAATAATATTTTGTTATATAAATAATTTTTTAAAAAAAATTTTGGGGTTGAAAAAATTTTTTTTTTGTAAAAAATATTGTTTTGGAGAAAAAATATAAAATTTTTATAAATTAATTTATATATAAAAATAATATTTAGGGGGATATAGATTTTGTGTTTTTTTTTTTGGTTTTTTTTTTAAATGTTATAATATTTTATTAATAAAAATTTTATAATTTATATTTTAAATTTTTTTTTTTTTTTTTTTTTTTTTTTTTTTTTTTTTTTTTTTTTTTTTTTTTTTTTTTTTTTTTTTTTGTTTTTTTATTTTTTTTTTGTGTTTTTTTTTTTTATTTTGTTGGATAGTGTTTTTTTTAGTGGGGTGTTTTTTGTTTTGTGTTTTGTTATTTTTATATATAAGAATAATATTATTATATATATGTATTAAATAAATAAATTATATATATATATATATTTTTATATTATTATTTTTTTTTTTTAATAGTTTTTGATTGGGGGGGGGGGTGGGGGGAGAAGGAAAGGTAAGAGGTGTGTAGGGGATAAGGGTAATATTTGTGAAATAAGATATTGTGTGAAAAATTTTATATATAAAAAAGTGAAATATATAATAAAAAAAAAAAATAAAATATAAAAAAAATATAAAAAAAAAATATTTTTTAAAATTAAAAAAATTTTAAAAAAAAAATTTTTTATATAATTTTTTTTTTTTGTTTTTTTTGTTAAAATTTTTAAATATTATATTTTTTTTGGGGGTGTGTGTGTTGTGTGGGGTGTTTTTTTGGTTTTTTAAGTAGAAAATTGGTTTGTTAAAAAAAAAAAAAAAAAAAAAAAAAAAAAAAAAAAAAAAATTGGGGGAAAAAAATTAATTTTTTTGGGGGGGTGGTGGGGTGGGGGGTATATAAAAAAAAAAAAAAAGTTGTTTTTGTGGGATAGTTGGCTGCAGAAGGGAAGGGAAATAAAGAATTTTGGAGTTCCACGCAATAGTTACTAGCAGTATATTGTATAAAATGTAGTACAATTAATTAAGCGCATTCTTACAGGCATCTTGAACTGAAGACTATTTGCGTGTTTCTGTGTATGGCAGAGATTAAATGCAACATGCTCGTAATCAACTGCAGCTGCCTGATAAGGGAAGGCCTTCGAGGAACTGCAATGACTTCACATACGAGTGCGAGTACGTACTAAAAGTTCGCCTTGCATCTGCGTTGGCATTTCAGCCGCCAATTAAGGGGTTACATGTTTGCTGTCGGTTAGCAAAACTCTTCTATTGCGGTTTCATTAGTGGCCAAGTAAATGGATCGAAGACTGCATTCCTTTTCCCATACACCACCACACTCAGCGGTTTTCTTACTTCAGAAAAACTTTCTCAACGCCAATTTTCTTTTACAAAACTTTTGTGTCGCGTTTTTCTCATTGCTGCGTATAAATTGCTGTCAATTAGTTTAATTGTTTTACTTCTATTTTTTTGGGTAATTTTTCTGGTCTCTCTGCTTCCTTTCTTATTATCACCATCATTGATAAGTTGCGCAATTATTTTACAAAATTAAATAAAAAAAGAAAGAAAGAAACGTTATTGATATTTATCGCGCATTGGAGTTTAAAGAAAATAAGTCTACGATTTTTATTTTGCGAATCTTAAAGTTTTGTAAGCTTCATATTCAGAAATATACAAATAAAGAAAGATTTTGAATACAAAAAAAATCTATAATACATTTTTAACTGCCAAAAAACAATTAAATTTTATAGCATCTGCAATGTTTCGGTTTGTAAATTTATCTGCGCTTTAAAAGGGGATAAAATGCCATTTGGTGTGGCAGGACATGAGTTCAGCAACTTGGTGACACTCCACGTAATCGGGAATTATAACATAAATTTTAATTAAATCCCAGACACACACACGTCTGACAAGCTGCCAAATGTATGGGCAGAGCAGACGTAGACCGCATAAAAAGATTTAAGATGGATTTTGCGAAGCTTTAAAATAATTTTTTTCGCATTTTGCGAAAAAGACTAATTACTCCACATAAAACAGCTTTGGTCACATTATTAATGTTTCTTTCATTCAGCCTCAGCCTCTCTTAATACTAATTAGAAAAGTTTACAAAGTAACTTAGACTCAGTTGATTGATTAAAATTACGAATAAATTGTATGAAAAGAAAAGCGCGAATTGCGCTGTGGACAGCTGCGGCATAGTTGAATAATGGCTGAATATTTATGAGTAATTGTATTTATTGACACTTATTTTAATTATGCTTAAAGTGGCCCTTTAGTTACAGTTATTTTGTGAACAAATTCTTCCTCATTTAATATTTCCATTGGCTGCCATTGGCAGTCGACAATTTGAGTATTAAAGTGTCGACCTGCCCTGCAGACATTTTCTTCTCTTTCTGCTTTGCTGCTTTATTAACATAATTGTCCTCCAAGGACCTTCGGCTATTGTACAATAAAATCAAGTACGACGAAACTAAACCATGTCCACGCTGTCCTTTGCCTTAACTGTGCGATACTCCACAGCTTGTGTGTTCGTAAAAGGAGCATAAACATTTTTATGACTTTTGCCCCTTTTATTCCAATATATAACAAGCAAAAGAAAGAAAAAAAGGTTTATCTGTATTAAAGCGTTGGTAAATGTGAGGAAATTATAGTTATTATATTAGAGCTAGACGAGCTTAAAAATGAGTTAAGCAAAATCAGAGAGTTCGTGTTGGCAAAACCCGAATATGAGATACCCTGTAACAGGTCTGGAATACGCCTTAAAAGCTGAATATTATCTGTTTAAACTTACCAATTTAATCATTGTCTGACCTCTAAATTTATTTCTTCTGAAAATCTAATGTTTTTTCAACATCGTCCACTTTTTTCATACTTACCCCTTGACATCTTTTAATAAAGTGAACGAAAATGGAAGAAAAAGTCGAAGGAAGCCAGTTTTAATAAGACAATTTAATTATATTGTTTACTTTATAATAATATAAGTTTTATTATCGCCTGTCTGTTTGCTTCTCCAGTATACACAGTATAAAAGAGTTCATATTGCATAATGTAGATGTATTACAGTGAGCTGCCAGTCTAATTTTGCGTTTGCTTTCATCTTGCAAACCCTGAAGCTGTTCTGCCTGACATCAGCATGATGATAAACTGCCCATCACAACACGAAGTCGCGACATCCATCTCCCTTTATAAAAAAATAAGGTAGCACTTTGAAATTTCGCTAAAAGTGTTGGTAGCTATGTATAATGATGTCACAACGGGGAAAAAAATCAACTCATATAAAAGCAGATGACCTACATATACTCACTGTTAAATAGTTTGATACTCTGTGGCAGAGAGTCTGTGCCTATTTTCAATTGGGTTACAGGGTATAATTACTAATAAGTAGTTTCAACAAAAGTTGCATTACTTTGGCAGCAACCAACGATTGCTTTACAAAAATGTTCAATAAATTATTTCAAGGGTCTAGTTTGTGCAACAAAACAAAGAAGTGGAGGAAAACAAAACAGAGAAATTCGATTTGTCTTGAACTGTGCACACGTCCGACATGTCGTATGTGTAACAAGTGCTGCACATAAATTCGACAAACCACAAGATAAATAAAACCCAAAGATGTATGATTAAGTAGTGTTTTCGACTTTGCACAACAAATTTCAAGCAATTTGTTGGTTTCACAGAAAACATTAAATTTGCTCAGATTGAAGAACTTATCTTCATCTATGATTTGCATACAATTTAATAGAAGTATGTAGCTTGTGTAATTGTATTTTTGACTAAAAATGGGAGCAATGTTTTATTATATATTATTTATATTTATTATTGTTAGCTTTAATTTCTCTTATATGGTATTTAAATTCTAAAAAACATGTAAAAAACAATATGAAAGTAATATATAACGCTATGTTGGTTTAATGCTGGAAAAAGCACTTCAGAAGTCTTGATAATCATTGTTCTGGATTGCTTAATAGTTGACCAGGCCAACTTCGCGATGAAAGTAGGTCGAGTATTAGAAAATAATTTAGCAGGTGTTAAAATTTTTTAAAATAAACAGAAAACAATATAATTAGAATTTAAATAAATATTTCAATTATATTTTTTCCATATTGATTTTCATGATTTTCTTTGATTTAATTTCTAAAAACAGTAGAAAGTTTTCATGTTTGTACTCGTTTTGAAATGTTGTGGCTGTAAATCTTTAAAAGCCATTACGGGGAATGCATTAGGCTGCATAAATATCTGCTGACTGTAACACAATTCATGGGCTTGCCAAAGACATTACTTGCACATACTATGAATGTAGTTTTACGCATTCACATTCACATACATACATACACACACACCCACACATACTCACACACATTCATTTGGAGGCTGCAGTCCTTATGGCATGTTGTCTCTTTACTTCCTGTGCCATCAGACATCTTTGACACTTGGGGCTTTGTGACTACGACTACGATTCGCGTTTGGCTTTCAGTTTTGGCCATAAATTCGCACACACAAGAAATTTGTTGGCAAAGCCAGAGTCTTGAAAGTTTTTGTTCCCTTAACTTATGCTTGTTTCTGGGAGATTATGCAATTTATTCGCAATATGTGCAAGATGTTTAGTTAGTTATGAAATAGTTTAGTAAAGCTGTCTGGCATTCAGAGTTTTCAATATTACCATTTTATGTTAAAAAAAACAGAAAGCTTCAAAATTCAATCAGATTTAATTAAAAAACAAATTTAATGAAAAGATTGTAGCACTTACCCGTTTTCTTTAAAAGTATGACTCCAGTTTCAAATATCAATACATTTCAATAGAAGAAATAAATGAAATGAAATAATCAAATATGGATTTTAGTCACTTTATTAAGAAAGTGTAAAAATTCTTAAAAATAATTATTATTCCAGGACTCGAGCATCATTCAATCATTTAATCAATCTGAGGAGATGAACGCCGCTCACTTTTGCCGTTCTCGAGGCGGAGAATGCTCGGTGAACGTTACCGGAGGCCTCCACGAGGAGGAAGTGAGTCGACTTGAGACGCCTGATCAATAAGGATTTAAGCTGGGTTCAGCCTGTAGAAGCAGTCAGCAGCTGTGCCCTATTAGTTATACGCCCCCATGGCCTCCATGCGATGTTATTGCTTTTCCAAATTCGTGTTCGTTACTTTAATTTAAATCATACATTAGCTTCTCAGCATTGTTGGGTTCTTCGCAGTCAAAGGAAGCCATCATAAGGTCTGAAAGAACAAAAGAAATTAATATTATAATATTATTTTCTGATAATGTGATTAGATTAGACTAGAGAATTTAAAGAAAATGTGACTCTAAAAATCTCCTAAACTATCGTCTGGTCATTGGTTAACGAACTCAGTTTGTCCCGACCTCATTATAGACATTCTCTGTCCATCTGACTTGGGTTCAAGTGGTGCACAGACTGAGTGGATACTTGTACCGGGAATGTTATATTTTAATAGACAAACAAGGAAGGAAAAAAAAATAAACATAGCTTAATAAAGTTACAACAAACTGGCGGCTGGCCAGCAAAAAAAAAAAAAAAAAAAACAGGATAGACAAAATGTGTGTGCGTTAAACGTATGTTGAGCAAATGTAGCAAAATGTGGCAAAAATGTGGCATCCATGTCCACTTCACACCATGAGACCATTAAAATTCTACAGTGGTGCAAAGCGCTTGGCTTCCTCGTTGGTCAACAGATGTGCTCTTGACTTGCCACAGAATGCCATCGTCCGACTCCTCCTAGTAGTCTGTTGTCCCTCTGAGTTTATAGGATTTAAGCCCGATTTCTTCTCTGCTCGGGCACAAAAAATTACAGACGTACATACATGTGGTATCAACATTTACGAGCCCCTCTTCCAAAAAAAAAGGGTTGCCTTTGTTTGTGGAGGGATTAAAATGGTTGCTCGTGGCACGAGTATCTACATTTTCTTGTTCAGTTTTAATAGAGTCGTGTGGGTAAATATTTTTTTCTCTCCTTTTCTTCGTCAGATGAAAATTTATATTGTTGTTGTTGTTGGTCTTGTTTGTATATTTTATACCACAGACTGTGCACTTGACGCATGCTGAGTGTGTTGGGCCTAACAAGCGGTTCTCTATGTTGGGTCAACAGATTGTCGTATATTAAGTATAAAAGAACATTTTTGGCATTAAACCGCAACTTGATTGCTTCGCAGATTCGCATTTTTGATGATGGAATGTCACAAAATTTTACTTATGCAATGCGTTTTGACAAGCCTTACATTGAAAGTTCAATTTGATTTGTGGAATGTGGTCATCCAGAAAGTTTAAAAATGTTATATTAGTTTTATCTGACATTATTAATACTTTGTCTGTTTGTGGGAGTGGTTTCAATTCTTTATCCAATGGGATATTGTGAGTCAAGTTTATGTATTTTAAGAGATGACTGACAGCTGGTCGAAAAAGAATTCGGAAGATGTCCGAAAAAGCCTTTACAATTTTTATTAATTGGCTGTCTGATTGAAAGTCTTACGACTGGTCTACTTTATTTAAATTTTGAGTTGTGAGTTGATATAACAAACCTGTGTCTCTACAACAAATATATGCTTCTATTAAACTACAAAAATTGCATAATACATAATAGATAAAGTCATAGACTAAACTATAAGCTACTGAAGTAAACTCTGAGCTAATCCAGATACTCTAAGTCACTTCACAGCTTGTCAATATGCCAACGAAAATCCATCGGCAAAATGTGCATTTTTCAAATTCTAGTGCTGTGCAAATTACTTAGATAACAACGTAAATAACTTGACTGGAAAAATATTTATTTATAGCTGGCAGCATCAGGGCAAAGTACGAGTAGTGGCAAAAGCTGCATTCAACTTATCAAGAAACTTTCGGTAACTTCAACTTGCATTTCCCGTTGCTGCCGTTGGCTTCGAGTTTACCTAAACTTTCAAGTTAGAGGACAGTTTTGAGTTTTGCGGTTCGAAGCAAAACTGATTTAGAAGTTCGTGCCGGACTAAATACTTACCTTACCACCGGAAAATAAGTGGTTTTTACGCAAGAATTAATGTATATGTAAAGCTCTTTGATGTCAACAAATTTGTCGAAACATTTTTTAGTAGCTGATCATAAACTAAATAGAAATCGATATTTAACAAATATCATTTATATTAATACAAGTTTATGATTGAAGATTTTCTTATAAAAAGAATTGAATAGTAAAATAAAAATATTATTTTCATGTTTATTTAAACTTTAATGAAGTTTTCTCATGTTCATTTTAGTTCATGCTAAGTTTATCAACCTCAACTTGGCAACATGTCAGACACACCTGTGTTTCTGCAAAACAAAATTCCCATTTATATCAGATTGTTGAGTTTCACTATTATTCAAAGCACATTGTTCGTCTAAAAGTTTGCCAAAGTTGTCTCAGCTCTGTGCACTTTTCACGCATTTTGGAAATATCGTAAAGAGCTGTTCTTACGAGTAAAATTATGTGTATGAGTATAAATTGCATTTACCTCATTTTAAGCTGCACATCATGCATTGCATTTCAATAAACTTTTTGGGCAACACACAAGGATTCAGATGCAGCTGAGAGCCAAGAGTTTGAGCCTTTGCAGTTTGAGGTTTTCAAAACGACAAGAGAAAAACAACAAAAAGTGCTGACTCAGTCATAACTTTTCATTTTTTTCCTAGGTCGCTGTCAAGATGCACCAAAGACAACTTTTTTTTGTACGTACGACTTTGTTGTTTGTCGCCTGTGGCGAAATTCTTCAAAGTATCCCACGCTTCCTGGGTTTTTAATGAGTTCGGTCTATGTGGACCTTTCATTTCAGTACTATGCCTGGCTCTCTTCTTTTCTTTTCTCTTTTTCCTATAAGTATTTTTTCTTTCACTGTTGATGTCGTCACCGCTGCTTTCCTTTTCTGCACTTTGTGTGAAAACTACTCGCACTCGTATCTCAACTTGCATTTCGACGTTGACAGCTCCAAGAAGGATTTCAAAACTTTGTTTCTGCTCCAGCAAGAAACACGTGGTGTAACTTATTGTAGGTGTTGTTCTTATTGTTATTCTTGAATTGTCTCTTTACCGTGTTGTTCTTTTCACCTTACTTAAATATTTACAGATGAGAGCTATTCCTGCAGCTTTTGCCATGTTATTTGAGTTGAAAGTAATCTAAATAGATAAATCAACTTAAGAATAGTCTGCCTATAAGGTATAATAATAGCTAAGTCTTCTAAGATTATATGAATATTTATTATCCTTACTTTTCAACCCTATCACAATCATGAAGAGCTCTAAAGGAGTTTGGAAATTAATTATTGTTAAGCACCAAAACTGTTGGTAAGATAAAAGGCTCTTGGTAAATAGAGCCAACCGAGTGTTAACTGAATGCTTGAACCCTTTTGTGGTCATAAACTGTCCATTTTGGCGTTTTATTGCGGTTATTAATTTGAATTAATTCCCCGTAACCGTGGAATGAAATGGAAATTGATTGCGCGAGATCCGTTAATGGTACCCACTACATTTAAATGCACAAAGGAAAAAAATGCAACAAATTTAATTTACATTTCCTTACATTAATAAAAATACAAGTGAAAAATATTTATAACTTTTTAAGGCTTTTGTATTCACTTTAATTGCCCCACTTGTGTAAGTATGTATGTATGTATGCATATAATGTGTGCGCTGCCAGCTGCATTGCATTTAATTTTTCATTTAAAGCATTTAAGTAGCAGCACACACTTAAACACTCACACACACATGCACAGGCGCTTTTCCGGGCCACTTGAAGTCATTGCAAGTTGGCCGCGTTTCACTTAAACTTCGCACAAAACAAACAAACACTCAAATGCCGACTAGGGCCAGTGAAAAATGAGAAAAATGTGGAAAATGCGATAAAGTACGTGGAAAGTGGATAGAATAAAATACGAACAAAATACATACAAGCAAAGTCTGCTTGCACTCGTTGAAAGTTTGACTTACAATATTACTTACCCGCTTCGCTAAGTTTTGTAGTTTGTTGCATATGGCAACAAAAGTGCTCATACTCTCCGCTAGATGGCGCCACTGATGGCTTCATTGCCTGCATGTGCTTGGTGAAGGCCCCAACTATAGTCGCCATGCGATCGAAGGCAATTATATTGATGTGGCCATTTGGTAAGCTGCAAATGAAAGCAGGAGAGGAGGAAGAGGAAGAGAGAGAGGGGGAAACAGCTGATGAAAATATGGTATAAAGGGATGTCCATTGTCTGTCGACGATAAACTATTCGCCAGCTGCAATTTGATGCAAAGTTCACAGTGCAATTAAAATCAGCCGTCAGTCTGCATTGGCCACCCAATGGTCAATTGTGAGTTTGATTAGCGCATTGAAAAGCCGATTTACGCACACGCATCATTTGATTTTGATTTCAAATCGAATGCGGCATTGAAAATGGTTGAATGAATGATTTTCTGCTCTCCGGCTTTGCTCGATGAGTAAAAATTGCAGCCAGTGCAAATGGCATAGCCAACTAGAGAGTCTGCTCGACTGAAAAGACACTTAGTACAGAAATACATATTTAAACAAGAATTTTATTGATGAACTTGGTACCAGCAAAAATGTGCTAAAAATGTTGAGAATTTCAATGTAAAGCATCTCTCATTGATCAGTTATACCCATTTGATAAGTACAGGGTATATTTAGTGAGCTTTTAGTGCGCGTAAACTGCAGCGATTTTCAACTAAATTTCAATGGAATCTAGATTATATTTTCGCTGTGAAACACAGACAAGTACAGACAGGCAAATTGACAGATATATTGTTTTAAATAATTTTAAATTTTTTGGAGTGTAATTATAGTGGATATCGAATTGAACGTTTAAACTCCGCGGTAAATTGAAATTAAATCAATTCAATACAGCAAACAGTTTAAATTAATGTTTAAGTCAATGAAAATACGCGCAATATTATTCATACGGCTTGAATATAAATTTGATTTGTGTATTTTCGATTTAATTCGATCAGAGTGAGCGTCAGGTAGAGTGAAATGAATTAAGATATTCGTACTCACCGCTGCAAACAGTTTATGCGTTCGGCCAGCGCCAATTTAACAATATCCGCAAACACCGGAATAACAACCCAATCGTTGGGTTTGCCACAAATGGTTGTCGTTCTTGTTGTTGTTGATGATGTTGTTGTTGTTGTTGCGTCTACTATATCGGTACCTTCAGACACAGACATGCTTAGAGGTGGCATCTCCAATGGAGTGGGCATTGCATTCAAGCCGGAAGCGACTGTTTTGCCCACTGGCTGCCCAATGACACTACTTAAGGGTGTCTCATTCAAGTTCTCTTGGTCAGTCGATGAAACTGAGGGCGTTGTTGCTGCTGCTGTTGCTGCTGCTGCTACTTCTACATCTACGGCTGTTGCTGCTGCTGCTGCTGCTGATGATGATGCTGATGAATTTTCCGTTATCGAAATGAGCGTCTTAGCCTGCTTATCGGTCTTTAGACTCAGCTGCTGCTGCTGCTCATTTAGGACGATTGCCTGCTTCTGCCATAAATGTCCATGTCCTTCGGCATGACGTTGCATGCAATCCAATTGTTGACATGTCACTTGTAATTTGCTCCACTGTAATCAAATCGATAAACTTAAATGAATAAACTCTCTCCCTCTCTCTCACTGACTCTCTCCCTCTTAGTCTGTTTTCTATCTAAATGGAAAAAAAATCTCTAATTCGTTTTGTTTTTGTGTTATTTGTGACTTGTTTCGGGAGTGTTGTAAAAGTTTATGGTTTTGTTTTGTGTGCGAATTTTATGTTCGTCATTTAAAGCTTTGCATCGAATTTTATGGCGTGACATTTGGCTTTTCTCTATCTCCCTCTGTCTCCCTTTCTCGTTATCTCAGAAAACAATTTTAATTCATTTATCCGTAAATTGCACAATAATTAAAAAAATGTCGTGAACCAGTTAATCTTCATTTCAACAATCTTTACATCAATTTTATATTTAACCGAATAATTAATTCTTTCGACGATTTCAATTAAATTAGAATTGTTTTATTAAACTTTGTATGATTATTGATTATCCTTAAATTTTAATTTACCAGTAGCGAAACTAGTCAGAATAAAATGAGATACGAACGTTGTTTTAATCAGTGATGTCCAAAAGAATATTTTAAAATAGACTGTTTCCATTCCATGTTCCCTTTCTCCCTGGTTTAAATGATATTTATAACCCCTCTAAATTATCTCTTATTTCCCTATGTACAATTCTAATCCACCTCCTTTCCTATGGGCTTTAGTAATTCCACGGTATACAAAGCTCCATTTAAGAATGTAAAGATAATATTTAAAATATTTATAGTTGATTTTATAAATATTTTATCATTTACTGCTATCCTTAAATGTCGAGTCATAAACATTTCAGTAGCCATTAAATGCAACTGCGCAAAATACGGATAAAAAATTTGCAGACAATGTTGAAACTACGCCTTTCTTCGTCCCACTTGTCTCAAAAAAAGAGGAAAAATAAAAGTGAATTTATGGAATTCTGTTTCAATTTTTTTCGTGCAAAAACTTTTTGTTCGTTCTTTGTGTATCGTGCAATTTACGCCTTGCGCAAAAAATTTAAAATGAAATGCAAGAAATTTCAAAGTTGTACCCAGTCCATAATGAATTAAATATGAGCCAAAGGCATTTAAAGTAGCCAACGAGTTGAAGCAAGTGAGTTGCTCAAAATTTCAACAGCTGCCCAAAATGATGGACGGCAGTTGCAAGAGTTGCCAAAGAAAAGGCAATCCATTAACTAATTACAAGACTATTTATGAAGAAAAACTACGTTTATTCATTCATACTAAAATGGATGCATCATTATATTTTCTCGGGCATTCTCTATTGAAATATTTGCGGGCGATATGCCAAGTGTGGGTACTCACAAAATACGAGTACAAGTGCGAGTACTCGCAAGTAAAAAGTGCCAAAATTTATATAAATTTGATGAAAAATGCATCAGGACACAGAGTGGGCTAATGCCACTGTGGTTACTTGGGCGTGGTCATCCAATTTTCTTTTCACGTTTTCATTTTTTGCCGCCCTTTTTGTGGTAGTGATTATTCGTGGTTGGGAAACTGACAGGACCGAAACAGTTCAGTGACTTTGACAAGCAAAGATATATAATGCTAAGCTCATTATTTAAGAAGAAAAATTCCTTTTTTTTGTTCTGCTGTGAATATATGTATAGTAATATGCCTAATTGTTTAAAATCCTCGTAACAATATTATAATACCCATTTTAAAAGATTATGTCAACGACAAACCATTTGTATTCAGTATACAGTCAAATTGAATAAGCTGGCAATGTGAAACAGTAAGACTCACCGTTACTTTAAGCCTGGCAATTGGCGGCGATTCGAGGGACTCGAGAATGGCCGTGGCGCTGTTGTAGTTGCCCACAAGGAGGCAATACTGTGCCACCCCACTCCACAGCTCCACAGTCCGGCTGCGGTCCTCGATTCCACTACACTGTAAATCAGGAAGACAAGATGAATTTGTTTTGTTTGTTGTTGCTGTTGTGGAAGTCACAATAGAATATGTTGACCACGTGACTTGGCCAAAACTTTAACGAGTCCGTTACGACAGACCGTCGACAGACAGGCAGACAGACAGATAAACAAAACTGTCGATGGCAAAGTTACGAGCAGCATAAATTACATGCCAACTTGTGCTGAGAGCAGTGTGAGTTTGGATAATGGAATGACTCGAGGTGAGTACATCAAGAGCCAGGTAACTGGGCACATTTGAATGGAGCTCACCTGTAGTATCTCATTGCAGACAAACAAACGCAGACGTGACGACCAGTCCAGATACGTTTCCAGATTGCAAGTCTTCTTTGGATCCTGAACACCTGGCGGTCCACCGGACGTAGTCGGTTGGTCCCATTTCTTCTGTTGGCATTGGACAACATAATTATGGTCATTATATAACTTAAATATGATTGTTAATTAGTCGACTTACCTGCTTGTCCAGCAGCACCATGCTGCTGCATTGCAGAAACTCCTCTGGGCCAATATGCTTGGCCAACTTCTTTTCCAGCCTACATAAGATTTGTGCGTATTGCGTGGCCGTGGGGCAGTTTAAGGGTGCAACAATCTGTGAGTGGGAGGTAATTAATAAATTCAAATTATATTTCTAATTTTCATATAAATTTAAATAAATATAAAATTCAATTAAATAAAATAAATGTTGCTTAAAAATGAGGCAAGCTCACCTTCTCGTTGTTGCCCTGACAGGCTCGCAGATCGGCCTCGTGTCTCTCTAAATCAGTCAAGCGTTTAAGTAAGGCACTTAGTATTTCCGACACGACGGCTTCCAAATGTGTATCAGAGCAACTACAATTGGCAATTTACATAGAATCACGTGAGGAAATGGACATTTGTACAGCATTCACTCACCTGACGACGATATGTTTAACATGATTCATCATTCGCTCGTCACGATAATCGTATGGAAATTTCTCCGTCCACTCGGACAGCAGGACAACTAATGAATCCAAGCACACAAAGCTCTCGGCTATTGAGTCCAAGAGTTTGCCCAGCAGCTCATGTGGACGCAAAAATAAACGTGATGATAATAAGAATGAGAATAGAAAATCCTGCAAAAGATAAACACATGTGCAAGATTAGTGCAAGTCGACAGTGAAGTTGATATTGTTTAGTTCTTATCATAGAGATAGAGAGGAATATTGTGAAAAAAAGGAAGACAGAGCAAGAGAATAATCGGAAACGAAAGGGATAAAAGTGGCTGAGGTATTTCTGTTCGTTTTCGTATTCCATAAGCTTCATTTGCAGTGATTGTGTTTATTTATTTATTCTAACTAGGAAGCTGCTTTCCTGCTTTTGGCATTGCCACACTTTTTGTTCTCTTCGTTACAAGAGAATTAATTTACATATTCACTCATTGATTTAATTGAACTATTTATTGCAAATATCCTTTACATTTTCTCACCTTATCCAAGTCCATCACGATTCTTCGGGTTGAGTATCTCGGGAAATGAGTCCAACGGCCCTGAAATTATGCGTCCATTTATGTACATAATGCCACCGTCACCCAGGACAGAGCTCTGTCAAGAAAACAGAATATTAATTACATAACTGATGTCACAACGCTCTAATCTAGCGGTGGGCACGAAATCTGAATTCGTTAGCAGCCGCTGGCTCCCGGAGCCATTGCGTGCCCACCGCTGCTCTAATCAATAGAATTATTAATAGTGCAATTTTGTTAAATTACCTCAAAATTGACATCAGATTGGCTTCGTTTATGGGGAGTTTTGGGCACATCATATTGAATGGCGTCAGCATGAACTGCGGTTCCTGCCACCTGCAACGAGTTTTATTTGATTTTCGACCACTGTGAGTGGGAGTCTTCGTTGAATTCATACCTTCAACTGTTGAAAACCTAATTCCAAATGGTGTGCACTCAATTGTTCTGCACTATGTCGACGACGGAAGTGCATGGTAGTCATCTCGTTGCCCATTCCCATTCCCATTCCCAATTCTAAGCCCAATCCAAGCTGTGTCGCTTCCGCATTGAGCAAGAAAATGCCCACATCCGGCTGAGGTGCCAACTCCTTTCCCTCCTGCCCATTGTCCCAACAGCCCTCATTGTCCTCCGTGTTGGATTCACTGTCGGAGCTGCTCTCCGGGCATCTGCTTCGTCTTCTTCTTGAATGTCGATTTCGATGTCGATGTCGTTTTCGATTTGGCGCCTTGTCTTTATCGCGATCCCGTTGACCACGCGACTTTTGTAGCACGGTCTGCTTGCAACGTGTGGCACAGATGATAGCTGATATCTTGCTGGCATAAAAGTACATCGCCATGTGTCACGTTATGGATGCCACAACTCGTAGCACAGTCATGCCTCTTTTCTGTACTCGGCTCTGCCTGCGTTTGGGCTGTGTGTGTGAGTGTGTGCGAGAGCGAATGTGTGATTAATGCATAGACACACCCTGCACAGGTGAAAAGCCGCTCCTTTCTTGCAGTTTCTCTTTGCAAATGGAATCCTCGCAGTCACGTAGCTTCAGGTGCAATCAAGCGCCAGTTGAAAAGTTGAGCTGGTGACGCGACTTATTGCAGATTTGAACTTCCACTGGGCACTGTTTTATTTTTTTTTTCTGTATTCCTTTTTCTATAAAAGTTTATCAACTGCCGACACATCAACAAGTCGACTTTTGCGGTCGATTCTGGCACATTACTCATACGTCCTGTAACACACATAAAAAGAAAATCACACAAGTCAATGGCTGGAATTATTATGCCTTTGGGATCACTTAGAGCAGTCATTTAGGCTATTGATTTCTGTCTGTCCGCCACATCGTCAATAAGGGCGTAACCCTAGGATAGACAGCCTTCCCTTTCATTACTTTTTATTGAATCTCTCTTTACTAACAATCAACAATATAATATAAATATAAATTATTAAAAAAAATTTAAGTTATTCTTAAAAAAACAACATTTTATAAATATTATTGTATCAATAAGAACAAATATTAAAAGATGTCTGCAGGCGTTGGCAACATAAAAGTACAGAAAGTAGCACTTCAGAGATATTTACCTTTCGGCACTTCGACAGTTCACAATGGAGCATTTTCCAGGCACACATACAGTCTATAGATTTTTCGATAATATATCCATTAAAAATTAAATATGCTCAGACATGAATGTGCGAAATATACTGAAATATACGACGAGTAAACGCGTGCACTTGACAGACATGGGAAATATTTTTATTTATTTATGAGAATGTATGGAAAAGTGTTCTTTTTAATACACAAGTCCTCACACCTGGACAAAATGCTTATGCAAATGAGAAGTTCGTGTTTGTATGCTTTTAAAATCGTACTTGGATTTGATTTTCATGGTTCATTTATTAAAAATTTAAAAACTTTCAGCAAGAGAATTTATTGCCAATATGAGTAGAATCAGAAACAATTTCACCAGACAACATTAAATCCATATCCAACTTCCTCAAACACTTAAATCTATTCTATAATATTTAAATATCAAATGTAACATGAATACTTAACCCTACATATAAGCTTGTAAATATGTATGTACTATATTATATTAGCTACTAGATTTAATTAACTTCCTTCAGCCGAAGGCCTCCGATGCCATGGCTTCCCTTTAGTAGATTTAAGTTTTGTAAACATAAGTCTACTCATTTAAATAAAATAATAAAATAATAAGAAACAATTTCAAAACCAATTTTCATTCACAAGTCTCTAGTTATATTACAAAAAAAAAAATACAGAAATTTTTCGATTATTAAGTCATGTTCATGATGTAAATGCGTTATATAGTACTCATACATTAAACTGCAATAAAATTTGTGCGACTGCTCTCATCTCGAAAGGGATAAATATAAATCAAGTCTCACAGACAGAAACTTATTAAAATTCCAATCATGTCAATGGTATACATTTCTCTGTTTGTCACATGAAATATTTTCAATTTGAATATTGACAGGACAACAGCTGAGTAGCATTAAGGCTGAAAGTCGCAGCCTCAACCCGCATCCCTTTTCAACTTTTTTCTTCAATATTTGTCCATTGGACCATTGACTGTACAATAGGAATTTTGTAGACATTTTATGCCATATCAATGGCATTGGCAACGCCTCACAGATTGTTCACACATTTATGCATAAAATCAATCAATATTTTCATAGATGAATGAATATATGTAGGTCTGTGTGGAAAATGAATCATGCGAGTTTATAGAACAGCTGTGAGCGGGATATTGATATTGATATTGGCACTTGAGTGCTTGTCTTAGCCGTATTATTTATGGCAAATAACTTTGTAGAGGCTTCATGAATACGCGATGAATACAGCTATTATACTCGTAGTCACTTTGGCCAAGTTTCGTGTGGCAACACACATTAACGTTTTGAGAATAGCCAAAGTATTTTCCCAAACCTAATTCATTACCAAAACTTTCTCGACAGTTTCTTTATTTTTTCCTTAATTTAAGTTAGCGCAAAGGTAAGTTTATCTTGTTCTTTGTTTTTTTACTAAGTTGCAAGTAAATTGAATAAATTTAGTTTTTTCACACTATTTAATTTTCACACACTTTTTTATTTTTGTTTTCTCCGCAAGTGAAGAAGTCCTAGTGGCAACATTAGAACAAGAACAGCTGCTTTAACATTCTCAAATCTATTAGCATAAAACAGATAAAAGTAAACTTTTTCTGACGATGTTGTCAACAAGGACAACAGCAGCAGCAACATCAACATCGACAACAAACAACAACAATCAACAAACAAATGACAATAACGACTACAAATTGCACTGGTTTTGCTTTTGGGAACGACAAGGAATAAATACAAAAATATATTGTGGTAAGCAACACAATAAAAGTTAAATATTTTTTATAGTTATTTTTGACTTGCAGAATGAAAATTACTTTTTGCTGCGCAACCTCAAATATCGATTCTTAAACTTCTTTCTGTAAGAGCAATAGATTCAGTTTTAATGAATTCAATTACACATACAATACTGCCACTACAACAACATACAAGAAACAGGACTAGTCCAAGTCAACTTAACAATTTTCTTTCTGTTGAGTTGTAACAATTAAACAAACTATAGTACAATTGTCACTCTCATTGTTCTTTTCACAGAACATTTAGGTCGGTCTGCTCTTTGTCTAAAGTTGTTGAACAAGTCCCCTTACAATCAAAATTTGCATCAGATTTAATTAGCATTTTTAATGTTTTTGTCTTGTGAATCGACGAAGGGAGCAAATGAGTGCTAATAAAAGTTCTAGAATTTCCATTGACTTTGTCTGGTCAAATCTGTGCTATTTATAAGCTCTTAATGGACCTCTCACTGATTGCACTTTTAACTACATTTCCACAGTTTGCCTCTGCCTCATTTGGGAACCACCTTTTAAGCACAGACAAATAATTAATATCTCAGATAGAAAAAGTGGCAAAGAGAAGACGAAAATTCAATTTTATGTTGACCACTTCCTGTCGGTAGAAATTCTACGTGCTGAACAAAATGGATATTAAATATATGGATAAAGCACAAAGATCTGTTTTGAACAGAATTTAGTTTATTTAGAAGAATGCCCAGATATAATTATGGTAATGTCGTCATGTCACTGCTAAAATCTAAGGTAATTTATGTAGTATCTGTTGGACATCAATATTTTTAATTTATTTCATATTTAAGCACCCGCCGCATTCAGAAAATGGTCAACCGTTTTCACGCATAGATTTATAATATGCTGTATAGCAAATTTCACTATGAACATTGTCTGCATTCCTCGGTTTCAAGTTTTGATGATGTGGCGCACGTGGCGTATGAGTATTTACAGAAGAAGATCTGAATTAATCGCGCATTGCATACTTACAGGGGCACTCGACTGGAACCATATACGAGTATGTGTGATTATATATTTATACGAATTTTTATTAAAATTGCACTCTTTGATATGTCAATTTGTGACACTTTGACTGCTGATGACAGCTGTGTTTGAAGTTCATATCTTTCACTTTTCATTTATCATTGATACTGTCAGTTCAATGTGAAGATTGACTTGAAAGCTTTTCACGTTAGTTATTTTCATTTAAGTTCACTTCCTACACTTTATTAAGTTGTTCAAATTTTATTTACTGGTAATTTTAAAATTAATTTTTAATATTAATTTCTTGGTTCTGGGTTTTTATTAACACTTGAATTTTTATTTCATGACACTATTCACTTATTAGTATCTATCTATCTTTAATACCTTATGACTTGTAATAGGAGCTTATTATTTAAAATATTATTCGTTTAAAGATAATGTTTAATATTGTGGCCGCAAAGTTAACCGCACTCTTTCAAATTCAAAAATGAACTAAAGTGCAAACATCAGTTTCAGCGGCTTATGTATTAGATGTGTTTAACATTGACTTTACAGACGTGTTATGTGAACATTGGGATTTTGTTCGTGGGATATTTAAAGTTGCCAGTGATTCCAACAAGTCGCAACACACCATTTCTCTGTTAAGCAATTCAAGCTTGAACTAAATCTATAACATTGGTTGCATTGCCAATTTTTAAAATATATTGGGAAATTACTTAAGGCACATTTACTTTATTTTAGAACTTTGACTGTAACAACACACCAGTCACAGTTTCTTTAGAATATATTTTACTTTCTAGAGCGAATTGACTCTGTGTATTTGTTATTAAAATATTGTTATATCCGATATAAATTTTTATATTTCTTTAAATCAACATTTGAAATAAATGCATAACGTTTCCCTAGTAAATGTTAATTGGTTCTTGTTTGCAACAAGTTGCAAGCCAACAAAATTTAAGTGCGAACCAAATGTGGAAAAACAGTTGGAGCAGAGGAAATTCCCCGACGCACTTTTGAATTGGCAAGAAGTCGCAATCCACAAAGACAAGTATGAACTAAATATGGGAATTTAGTTCAAGCTGTTAATGCTACTGTTGTGCTTAACATTACATTGACACAGGACTTCTGTCTGCTCCCATATTGGGAAAATACGATTGGGATTTCGTTCGCAACAGAAAATTGCCTCTGTTAGGACTTTCATACACAACATGTTAGATGTTTTGCGAACATTTCAACAGGTTAACATGGAACTATTCCCTGATTTTTTTTGTTGCATATTTCATATTTTGTTAGGCACTCACGTGAATGTAAAAGCTTATATTTCAGCCAAACTAATGAGCTGTCACGCATATTAACGGCATGTCAAGGCTGCATCTACTTGGCCTGAATCGCTGTACTTCGAAACTGATATATTTGCTTAGCACAACAGTTTTGACATTATTCTAGTCTGGCTGGAGGCTTACTCTATTGAATATGTTCCCGTCAAAGCTCAAATTTCCTTTTGATATTGACATGGCTTGCTAATCCATTGTTACCCATAAATGCGATTTTTGATATTAACACAAAGAAAAATCGAAATATGATGAATTAAATCGAGTTTACATCAGGACTTCTTAAAATGCAAGTGTCAAAATTGCACAAATTGTTAATCTTTAAGTTTAAGAATGTCACTTGGCTGCTGACGCCCAGATATCGGGGATTAACAAATATGTATTTGTGTATTATGTTCACACGTACATGCAAATGTAATCCAATTTCAATTGCTTAATCCAGCATGACTGACACTAAGAGCAACGTTGAAAGATGGCGGTAAGCTGTTGTAATGATGAACTGATGTTTATGTGGTTAGATGGTTGGATGGTCGGGTGGTTCTTGGACAACAACTCTACGCATCATAGCACTTACTGCATGTAACTATTGAATTACATATACGCATATATACATAGAGACTCGCCAACATATCATGTTGCAATTCACTTTTGCGTCGCTAAGTAATCTGGTAGATACTTGTTGTTTTTGCTCTGTAAAGATGCCAAATGGAACTGAGTGTGTTCTTTTGGCCAAGACGCTTACATCAAATCACAATGTTGACCCTTTTAAGTCGTCTGTAGTTTTATACCCCAAAGCGGGTCTTTGCTTAAGTTTTATGTGTGCTCAGATTTTATGACTCAAATGGACGTGATGAGCTTGAGAATTTAGTTAAGTATACAAAAGGCTTCATTGAACACGAGATTTTGTTTAATTCTGCACATATTTAAATCTAACCGCACTAAGACATACACAGACAGATAGACTCAGAATTGTATGTCTTAAAAGTCCTGATCACTGCGGACGGCAGTCCGCGCTAGTGACGAAAGCAGCACGAAGGGTGCGAAGGCGACTAGCATATATACACAGGAAGAATGGAAAATTTGCTATGACTGTCCGATCAGGTCGAGTTATATACCGATCGCAAGGTATTAACTTAACTTACAAATGAGCATACTAAGACTTTTAGAAACTCACCTGGTTCGTGAGATAAACAGGTGTAAGTGGGAGGGGAAAAATTTAAATTATTGAAGCTAATGGGGCCGTTGGAGCCTTTTTGATTTTGATTTTAATTTTTTACTATTTTAATCAAAAATACGCGTCGAATGACACCTTGATCATCAAAATCCGATCACTGGTTCAAAAGATAATTAATTTTGAAATTTTTGGTGCACCTTTCAAAACGAGATGAAAAATCAGTCTGTTTGTTTGTTTGTTTGTTTGTTTGTCTGTTTGTCTGTTTGTCTGTTTGTCTGTTTGTCTGTTTGTTTGGATCAAATCGTAAATTTAGCTTAAAAGTTTGAATGAGGACTTGTTCCCGATCAAAAATCTAGAAACGTTTGTTCTACGACTTTTTCGAAAAAAAGCTAGTTTAGCGGGAAATCGCTAAAAACCGTTAAAATTAAAACCCCTATAGCATCCAAACGATATGAGCTACAGACGTGATCTATGTATCGTTGGAAAGGTGTTTTGGAGGGCTTTTAGGCAAACCTTCAAACTTTTTTTCTAAAGTGCATAGGTAAAAATCAACAGGTGAAATAAGATATTTTGTCCCAGATTTTGGCGGTTTTTGAGAAAACGCTGCCTACGATTTTTTTTAATTTACAATATGTTTGAGCTTGTAAAATTTCGCGTTTTTTGATATATCATTCATAAATTTATGTTGATTGGTTTGGAAGATATAACCTATTAACTGAATATATACGTTTTACTTTGAATTGAAATAGGACAGCAGCAGCAATTACATTTGACTAACAGTCCAGTAACAATGAAATCTATAATTAGACAGTCGTTCTTAATGATCGCCAGTGGCGCAAAGTGTAGAGCGTCCGATTTTTTCATGAATTCTCAGCTCGGGTTTCGGGTTCAAATCCTGGCACGGACAAAATTTTTTTTTTTTTTTAATGTTTAAATGCAATTAATTTGAAACGTTTGTTCTACGACTTTTTCGAAAAAAAGCTAGTTTAGCGGGAAATCGCTAAAAACCGTTAAAACCCTATAGCATCCAAACGATATGAGCTACAGACGTGATCTATGTATCGTTGGAAAGGTATTTTGAAGGGCTTTTAGGCAAACCTTCAAACTTTGTTCTAAAGTGCATAGGTAAAAATCAATAGGTCAAATAAGATATTTTGTCCCAGATTTTGGCGGTTTTTGAGAAAACGACGCTAACGATTTTTTTTAGCTTTCAATATGTTGTAGTGTGTAAAATTTCCCGTTTTTTGATATATGACACAAAATTTTACCGATGGGTTTGGAAGATATTACTTGTTAACTGAATATACCTTTTACCTTTACACTACTGCATGTACATATGCAGTATGTTAATGTACATGTAAATCGCCAAAAGCCACAGATCCAAACAATAGAAGCTACAGATGTGATTATATATCGTTGGAAATGTATTTTGAAGGGCTTTAAGCCTAGCTGTAAACTTTTTTGCATAAAACACAGGTAAAAAGCTTCAGGTGAAATAAGGTTTTTTTCCCCAATTTCGGCGATTTAAGAAAAATCTACGTTTCAAATAAGTTTTAAATACAGTTGAACTTTCCTAACTCGAACTTATCTAACTCGAATTTCTCTGTAACTCGAATTAAATGAGTGGCAGTAAAATTAATAATCTTAGGAAAAAGAACTCTATAACTCGAATATTTCCCTAACTCGAACCTTTTCTTTGGATAATGGTGATTCGAGTTAGGGAAGTTCGACTGTATGTTATTTGTTGTAGCAATTCAATTTCGCTTTTTGACATAACACATAGCCGTCAAATTTCGTTTGGGCAAGATATTACCTGTTAACTGAATATACCTTTTACCTTTACACTTCTGCATGTACATATGCAGAGCATGCATACAGCGGCAGCAAAGTGTCATAGCAGCCAGAGTTTGAGAGTGCTACTAGCTTTTGCGCTTGGCATGTGTGTTTTAAGGGAACCAGTGTTGGCAGACTGTTTGTTTTAGCTTGTACAAAAAATAAACAAAGTTGATAGAATGAAATTTCAAAATTTCTGATATCTTGTTCAAAAATTTCTGATATCTTATAAAAAACCTTTTACGAGGTAAAAGTCTAGTGACGAAAACAGTTATATGCCCCAAAATTTCTGATATCCAATTTTGTGACGAATAATATTAAGTTTGACATAAAAATTATTTAAAAAAAACTTTTTGCATTCGGCACTGCGCAAAACATTGAGTTTTATTTGGTATGAAGAATTGAGACATTTTAGCGCAATGTGCCGAGTGCCAAAATTTTTTTTAAAATAATTTTTATGTCAAACTTAATATTATTCGTCACAAAATTGGATATCAGAAATTTTGGGGCATATAACTGTTTTCGTCACTAGACTTTTACCTCGTAAAGAGGTTTTTTTATAAGATTAGATAATACCCAGTCAGCTGGGTATGGTTTTATGTAAACAAATGAATATCCTCTACTTTATGGAAGACCTTGTTTTAGGTCCCTTTAATAAGTGCAGGGCGTGGCACAGCCTCCGTTATTAGTCCCATGCTCTATGTGAAATGAGTCTGCAGTCGGACATTAACTTTCCGTGAAATGTAATCTGAAAACATTTCCAATTAGCTCAGAGAGTGTCATCGTTATGGGCAACAACGAGCTTATAATGGGGTGACAAACGACAGACATTCATATGACAAATGGGCCACTAACCCAAACAAACCATAAAACTTACCTGAAACATAAACAGACATTTCCACGCGCATTTCATTATGAGTGAGCGCGAGGATAAAAAAAATTAAATATTTAACAACTAATAAATAAGTGTGAATTACTCAAGTAATTGTAGGAAACTTTTCATCACTTCATGCTTTATTTTTCAGTAATAAGTAATTATTATCTCTGCTCTTTAATTTGATTTTCTTTTTCTGCCAATTGCCCGACAATTGGAAGTCTTCCGGCAATCAGTTCATTTTTAACAGCAGCCGGAAATTAAAAAGAGTTGTGCTCTACATAATATATTTCTTAATGATTTTAGAAAACTAATAAATTTATCTATAATTTTTGTACATTTCTAAATTGCTCTTTTAAGCTAAGATGTGGAGTCACAGTTTACTTACTTACTCAGCTGTTTAGGGACTAGAGAACATGTTAACGCCACACATTCAGCTTTAACGCGGTCTTCAACTTTGCCACTTCAGGCAACTCTGGGCTGTTGTTAATGTAGCTGTCGTTGTTGTTGTTGTTTTAGTGTTGTCATTGCTCTTACAACTCAGTTGCATTAGACTTACTTATGCTTGCCTTCACTTACTGCAGCGAAGTGTGAAATGGAAAATGAGTTTGCACTTTCTAAGAAAATCTGTTTAATAAAGCGAAAAGATGCAGATGTCGAGGTGCAACATTACTTTAAATTTATTCAGTATAAATTAAGTCACAAGTTTAACATAGCAAGGGAAGAACATTATGTATACGTCATGTGTTACCAAATGAATGGAACTTGACATATTCTCATCTCTGAGATACTAAATATCCGCCATTTGCTTTTCCATTGGAAATAGTAGCAAGATTTGCAGCAAGAGGCGAATAAGGAGGAACTGAGGAAGGCTAGGGAGGTCAAAGCATAAATGGTTAATGTCATTCTTCATTTGGCAGGCGGAAATGGTGTGCAAATGAAGTTTCATGACAAAAGGAAGTGGAAATTGAAAGCCCCGGTAAATGGACAAGAACGGAACAAGAAACTGTCAACTGCCAACTGTTAATCGAGATAAGTTTTTGGCCAGGAAACTCATAATAGGGAAACCTACGAAAAGTACATAAAAATGCCAGCAGCAAATTGGTTTTGGTTTGCGAGCAGGAGTTTAAGAAGTTGAAGGACCTTCAGGACCTGTTCGAGAGCAACATACTCGCACTCATATTTCAATTGTACTTGCTCTGGCAACACTTTTCTGAATTAATAACAATAATTTATGCAACAACTACAACTACAGCTTATAATAAATTCAACAAAACTTTGCACATATACAACTAAAACTACAATTACAACAACAATATGTTGCAACCGAGAGTCCTTTCATGGGTTCCAGCCATGTCCTTTCCTCATTTTGCATGTAAATTATAACAGAGCAGACTGTGTATGGGAGTAAGTTGTTTATGAAAAAAAACACGCCCAGATGTGGCGAAAATTAAGCGTTTCGAGCTAGGCTTTTTTTTTTTCCAATACTGCCACAATGCGAGGCACAACACGTAAATCTGGCAGCAGCTGACAAGTACAGAGTTTCCCTCGTTGTGCCACTCAACACACTCAAAACTTGCAAGGCCAGTTCAGTTGGGCTGTAGTTGTCCAAGGTATTGAAATATTAATGCTAATGGCCAAGTTGAGAAAGCATTTCCTGATTGTGTTCTCTTTGAGAGAGTCTGTTTTCCAATGATTTTACATTATTTCAAACATTTTTTTCGCACTGCTTTTAAGCTTTCACTAAAATCAAGTATACGCAATGTGTGAGTAGCAAGAATTATTTTTTTATGTTGGTCAAGAAATGTGACTGCCACTCAAGTGGCCCAACAGCTGAAAACTTATCAAAGTTGTGGCTGACCAGCGTAGTGTTCTATGGAAGTGGAAAGTCAGAAGAGATCAAAGTAGCTGCGGGAAATCCACAAACAGTCGTAAAGTTGGGACTGCCACTGTCACCTGCTCAAATCCTAAAAATTGCAAAGTTACGATTCAGAGGTATGTGGTTTTAACAATATTGTATATTTTTATGGGTGAGCACATCAGGTAATTGAATCTTAATGAATTCTCTTTTTATTACATGGATGTTAAAAATTCAAAAGTTGACATTTGCATAATTTTACAACTGGCCTGTAAATTTGTCACCAGAAAACTAAGACACAGTGGCCTGAGGAAGACATCAAACTTTAGGTCGGTGAAAACTTTGCCGAAAAACCTTTGCCAGCTGTTGTCAATGAAGTCGTGTGTAAAGTAAAATTTGCTGAAAATGCCTGTGACCTGTGACCGGTGACAGCTTCAATGGGTAAATGCACCTTAAGATGGTGTTAAAGTTTCCGGAAAACTTCTCAACATTTTTGAAGTCTTATTTTAATGAGCTTTTTTTTACAAAATGAGCAGCTGCAATTTAACTGACAGCGCAAAGTTTCCATAATTAGCTGAGTCAAAGCATATTACGGGTGAAATTTAACCAGTTGCACTTTTGCAATTTTAAATAAAATTCGGATAGTAATTCTGATTCAAAGCGTAGTTTGTTTTTTCATTCATTGAAAAAGTAGTCGGAAATTGCTCAAAAACTTTCTTAAAAATGCCAAAAATTATTAAGAACTACCCATGTTTCATGACCCAAGTTGCGTTCTAAAATAATTTTAGTCTAACTTTTGATTAAGCTTCAAAGTCTATATAATGTGCTGAAATGTTGCACTAACGAAAGTTTCAAGAATTTCTTAATTAGCTCAGTTTACACGTACTCAACCTCAATAATTGACGAAGCCTTTAATTTGTGCATTTGCTGAAATCAAGTACTTAGTTAATTTCATAAATTTTATTTTGTATTTTCAGACTTTTCATTTTAACTCTAGCACAAATCTTGCTTTGAGCTTATATTAAAACTCTTAGAATGATTTTAAGAATCAGTTGTTATATTTCTTTAATTTTTTTTTATTTATTATCCCAGACTTGCCTCCCGATGACCTCAGCTTGGTCAACAATTCATAGGTTAACTCGTTAACGATTCGTTAGCCAACTTTTGTGAGCTGGCAAATTAAAAGGGTTTATCTTAATATTCATTTTATGTGCGAACAGAAAACCAATAAATTTGCATGTAAAAGACAGCAAAGAGCGGAAAAAAATATATTTTCAATTTAATTAATTCAATTGCGATGCGGCAATGTGCAATGTGCAATTTAAACCTTCGCAAGGAGTAGCTGTATAATTTGTTCGTCTCTTCCCTTTATTCTTCTTCATTTGTGAGTTTAAATTCTCTCCCTACTCTGTCATTTACTTTGTTGCGCAGTTGAAATTCATTTAAACCGACAAAAGTTAAATTTTTAATTAATTAACTCAAGTATCTTTAAATAAATATTTCCTTAATTTCAAATGTTTTCCTATTTGCTGCAAGCTTGAATAAATAATGCCGTGTTTCTTTTTCAGATCATGCGTATATTTTAAACATATTAATTGATTTGGCGCAGTAATAAATTAACTTACATGCCATTAACGCCAGCACTTTAATTTATTTATCGTTTAATAATAAAATGATTAAGTATATGTTTGGTTTGTCGATAATTACGCGCATTGTAAATATACATAAGTTGAACAGTGAAAGTGAATAATGTAGAATTACTTATTTATATTAAAAAAATAAGCCCATAAAATGCAAGTCTGCTTTTCAAATTGTCGAAGTCTAAAGGTCGTCCAATAAATGTTTGATAATAATCTTTAATAATCTATTTACACACAAACATAGCCACATGACATGAATTCTTTGCCAAGAGCCATCAATCATAAAGATAAATGTCCATTGGCGCCATTATCGGGGTAAGTCGATTTCGAGGGGCATTTGTCTAGTGAATTATTTAGTGCCAAGGCATAAAAACTTTAGTCATGTGAGTCATTTATCTAGGCAGCTAATAAGCTAGTCTATTCCAAACATTTAGAAGGGTTAAACGAATGCAATTATTTGTAATTGCAACTGGCAAATGCTTGACTTCTCCATGATGAGATGAGACTGAATGGAAATCATATTTACTGTTTTATTTTCCAAATACTCCTGCATTCAATAGAATATTTATTTTTCTTTCACACTACTGAGCTTAATTTTAAATTAATCCCGCTTTTGTCACCCATGTGAATTTTAATAAGGACATAATTGTGGCTCTGAAATACATATAGTTGACATGATATTTATTCTGCGCCAAATTAAAAATTAATTTTGTAAAAGTTCTGAAAAATATATATGTACATATGTTTAAAAGCTTAAATTGTTGCATTTTATATTAAAAGCCTTTAAATATTCACCAGTGCAAAGACTGGTTAGTAAAACCACATTTCCTTGCAACTAACTGAGCCGTAGAAAGTGTAGGCAGAAATTGTTTGTTGAATATATTATTCATTACAAATCAAAGGAAATGAGAAAATTGTACAAATTTCTAATTGAAACCATGTTCCCCTTCTCGTGAAAATGCAATGAAAGAGGAATATGAGGGTTCGCTATTCTAACAATACCTTGGCATTTGAGATCTAGTTGAGTTGATTTCTTTTGTTTGTATATGGGTTTTTAGGACAATTGGAAATTGGGTTTGAAAATCAAAAAAAAGGAGATCTCTCTTTAGTCGATAATGTTATTATTTGCAGGCTTTGTATTTGAGACCTTTTAGCGCAATTGTTGCTCATTCCTTTTTACCAATTACAAATGGCTTTCTCTTCGATTCTTTGTCTGACTTCAGATTTATCAAAGTTCTGTTCCATCATGCGTATAAATTGAATTACGGTAACCCAAACCTAGACCAAGATAAAAGGGGATATATTCTCTTACATTTTTCTCTCAGAAATTTCACTATGAATATCCTCAAAGACGACTTTTAAAGCGGTTGCAAATTGTCGAGCTGAATAAAAAAGGATACTCAAAAGAATTGCATTCATAAAAACGACAAAATACAATTTTTTTTGTTTCAGTCTAAATTGCATTCAACGACAAAACGCCCATTCAGCAACTTGACACTGGCTGATAAATGGTGGAAAAGAGAAAAAGGGAGTAAGTCACAGTTTTTTATGATTTTGGTTTTTGCATGCAGCTTCAGGATATTATCAGGCTTGCAGCCTACGCCTCATTGAAGCAAAAGTATTGAAACAATATGGCCAGATAAAGGCAATAACAATGACAGTTATGAGTTTCTGCGAGTGGTCGATTGTAGAATCGAACGAAGTCCATCTAGCAATTTAAATTAATCTGATGCTTCGTCAGTTGCATTTCTATTCCATCTATTTCAACAATTCGTCTGCGTCATTCAACTTAATTCGTTCATATGACTTTCAGTTCAAGCTTACTTTAGCTTGGCCAATGCTAACCATTGAGTTTAAGATAGACTCGGTCAATACTTTATTTTGGCCATAAATTGAAAGGTATGAAATTAATGAAAAATGGTACTGTAGGAATACAATTTAAGAAAGATAAATTGAAAGCCACAATTAAATTTCTAATTTACTTTAAATCTAAACTGTTGTTTAGCTTAATATTTATAAAATACAATTTTCATTCCCACTGTCCATGTTTACCATTGCGTTATTCACTCGCGCAAACTTCTAAATATTTTTCCTTACTTTTTGTATAATTCTATAATTTTAATGATTTATGCGCTCCTAGCATAAAATGTACTTAATTTAATGTTGATAATAATTTGAACTTGCTACGGTTAAGGAATAACCAACTTTGAACTTTCATTTCTGATCGAAATTACTAGTGAGTCGGATCTGGGCTATTATTCCAGACATCCTGTAATCATAGTAATTAGACATTGGCTTTGATTTTGTCAGTGGCTTTGTATTGTCATCCCAGGGATCAACTCATCTGGGAAAAGCCGTGTCAAATGCGATTGTCTTGCTTGTAGCTCATAAGTTCCAAGCCCAAACACATAATGATCACAACAACCTGACACACACATTCGTATTTGCATTTAATCCACCTTTATTGCAGTCTTTGGGATACTGTGACCAGACTGTTATTATGCAGATTTGTTGACCCACAGCATTCATGTCGTCGGTTTTGTCACTTCATTTTAAAAGGCTTCTCAGATCCAAAACAGCAAATACCCTGAATGTTTAACCAAACATATAAAAATTCAATTTGATGCAAAAATAAATCCTGTGAGTTGCAACACAAAGGCTTACTACAATAATAAACAGTAGATATTTATTTAAAAATATAGTTCACGAATTATTAAAAATAAGAAAATCAGTCAACAAATATTTTCAATTGTGTTGTCATTTAAAATTTGCGTGCTGTTTTGACATCCATTTCCGTTTTTTTTTACCTTCACGTGCAGCTGTTGCTTAGCAGTTTGAATTTTTACATGACTTTACATCCACTTGACATGCAATTTATGTTGCATTATCTTGTTGCAGTTAACGAGTCAGGAAAATTACAAAAACCTGAATTGTGTGTCATAAGCAAATATGATGTTAGTTATTTTCCATAATTACACTTCATTATTACCAACTGATGCTTAACTTTTTCGTGATGAAATTATGCGAATGGATCAGTTATTTTCTTGTTATTATTGTACAGAAATTGATTGCTACTACCTTTCATTTTATCAAAAGTTACAGTTCGGGGAAAACTCATGTTACTAAATGCATTTTTTAATTAAACATCGATTCAAAGTTACAAATCACAGATCCAGTGAGTGCAGTTTCGGGTAAGAGGAATGCCAATGGTCTCTCTGTTCATCTGGTTGGGTCCTTCCGATTCGATACTGGCAAAACATTTCCGCTTTTGAAATATTGCTTTCATTTTCCTTCTTTTTTTTTGGCTGGACGACTGAGCATAGTTGTTGTTGTTATCCAGTGAGAACCACACAGAGAAAACATTTCCTGCTCCTGGCGCAGACGTTGTTGTTCACAGAGCACAGACAGATAAATTGCTCAAGTGGAAAACACAACTTATATTTATTTGTGATAGAAATATTAGTAAGTCTTTAATTCTTAACAGAAAATCATTTAAGAACTAGCCGAATTTATCTGCATTAAAAGTATATTTGCTTCCTTTCAATTAAGTAGACGAGCACTGATTGTGCTGTAATTTAATGTGTTTTTGAAATGGATGTCAATGATGGCAATATCTTCTTTGTCTTTTGGTGGTCGTACTTGACTTATCCATCTGATATAAGTATTGTCGTTATGTAGCTTTTTGTGCATCAATTCTAGGAAAGTCTGAAAGGTTAGTGCTCATAAGTAATGACAGTGGTTACATAGCTGGAATTTAAAGAACCTAACTTGCTTTGTTTATAAATTTCTTATTAAATAGTTGTTATATTTCAACATAAGCAAAAATAAATATTAACTGGAATTGTTTTATTAGATACTATTTGAGAGAGAGAAAGAGAAGATTCTCAGAAAAATGCTGAAATTGATTCATTTACTTTTGAGTTGAGAGTTTGTACGTCTGACTCTCTGTTTGACTTTCTATTGTCATATATGTATTTGTAAGTGAAATCTAGCTAGGCCGTGGAATTAACTGCTTCCTAAAATGATTATGGTTAGCATTCTTTTCAATGTGCCTCACTCAAGTAGAATAAATTGTCTTTTGTAGCCCAAACAATTTTGAGTTTTTTTCACTTTTTACACTTTTATGTTTATAGCAAATTGTTTTTAAATTATTCTCTAGTCTCTTATTTTGTGGGTGAATTTAATTTGTTTTTTCTTGCTGAGCCACAAAATTAGCGTAATCAATTTGTAAATTCGTTTCGACCTTACGCATTTCGATTTAGGATGAAATAAATTCAAATTTAATGGCACCCAAGTCGGCTTTTCCATTATTTTGTGCGCAAATTATTGTTCGTTTTATTGAAAATTGTAACAAATTTATGTTGAGCACATTTGCATTTCACTTCGGAATAGAAAACAGATTAAATTGTGCTTTCTGGTCATGTCTGGCAGCTGTTAACAAATATTTACTTAGCCTAGCCCCAACGGACTGTCTGGCGTCTTATTTAATGTCTAGACTCCAGAGGCAATGCAATCGTAATAATTTTATTGAACTTTCGATAAGTTGTTAATGTTCATTATTCAAAGGCCATTTGTATAATTGCAGGATTGATTGCTGTAGTAGAAAATGAATAATTGACCAATGATATAGAATTAGATCTGATGAGGTCAGCATAGGAAAAGGTTGCACTTAACAATTTCAACTTGATTTAATAGAAATTCTTTATTTTGTCATACGCTGCGTATAATCTATCGGGGGTGCCACGGAAATCGCTTTCGCTTGAATTTCACTTAAATTTCATACAAATTTGAGTGAAATTCAAGCGAAAGCGATTTCTATGGCACCCCAGTATACGTCTGGTTGGCTTTTTACTGTCAGATAATAGATTGAATTGTTCCAAAAGGTTAAAGAAATTAAACTGCAATCAGCTGCTCGCGTATCGAGCATCACGTAAATGGAAAGCAACGTGTTGCTTTTCAGGCTGCTTGCAGAAAACGTGCCACGTTTTAAAAGTTTTCTTTGGTGTCTTCTTCGTCTCTTGCCATATATATGTATATATACTGGCAAATACATACACATTGTGGGGTAGCAATTTCAAAGTCATTAAGACACCAGAGCTTTATTTAATGCTGCTCACATTAAATCTATGTGTGACTGGCCACAAAGCCATCATTCATTTTGAAGCATAGCCACACACACACACACGTGCTGCACCACAAAATGTAGCATATTTTTTTGCGCACGTTCGCTTTTGGGATTCCAGGTGGCAGCATTAAATCATTTGAATCATCTGGTAAATGTCAAATTTAAACATAAATTTTGTGGTAGTCTTAAAGCTATTTCTATCCAGTGTCACTAAAATAATTAATTTATATACAAATACCATACCAACCAGATTTATATTTTAGCAAATTTTTTTTTATATATTTAGCTGAATTCTTAAATTGTATTTCATTCTTGATAAATAATATTAAATAATTGCCTGCAGCTAAAAAGCTTTTATGCTACAAAAACTTTACATCTAACCTTTTTTTTATGAAGAAAATATTTTGTTTACAATCGCTAAAATTTCACCACGAGTAACCGCAGACAGCAATTATAATTATTCAGTAAAAATGTGTAAAAAAAAAAAACTGTGTAGTTGTCACAACAATAAAAATTCGCAATAATAACCACAATATGTAACAAAAAAAGGAACATGTTGTGGAGAAAAAAAGGTGACACATGTCGGCAAACAGCTGAATTTGCTAAATTTAAAATTGGAATACTTTGTTGTGATGGGCTTTTCAAATTATTTCTGTTGCCTTTATTTGGGTTACTTTGTTCGTTGCCAGACTACGATGTTAGCAGGAAATACAAATTTTTAATATTACGACAGTCAGGAGTGCACTTAACTGAGAAATACTCTATACGATACTTAAGGAATATTCTAATGGAGCAACAATACAATTAACTTTAATTATTAAAATTTATTGACTTTAAATTTTTTTTACTTTTCGCAATGCGAATTAATTTGAAATGAAGGTATTGAAATGGCTAACTAAGATATAATACATATTAATATATTTATTTTTTCTACCACAAAGTCATAAGACTCGCTTTACAATCACATTTGTGCCTGACGTTTTATTATAATTTCTTTATTTGTATTGTGTCATATTAAGCGAAATTGAGTTGACAGCAGCTTTAACACTGCATGTATGTTAAGTACAAACTTTCTGTCTGCATTCTTATCGCACATCCTGTTGCCCTTCTGGCACTCCTGACACGTCTGACATGTCTGACACTCGACTGACACTCGGCTGACGGTTCAGCATGTCAAGAGTCACTTATTGATATGTCACTTACTCATTTGTTTGTGCGTCTCAAGTGCGCGAAACTCTTAACAGCTTTCAAGGCTGCTAACAATTTGCGGACTCTGCGACCAAAACCAGCTGGCAGCTTTAATTGCCACAAAGCCAATAAACAGCAGAAGTTGTTTGATCAGCCAGTTGCTACACACAAGAAGCGACAACCTTCGAGAGGCACAATAAGTGCCACGCCCACTTTTTGCAGTCACAACAGAATTGCATTTTGACTGAAAAAGCAATTGAAATTGGGATGGGAAGTGGGTCCCAATGTGTGCCACGATTCTGTGCAGACCCAATTCTACTTCCTATGCAAATATGCAAATGTGCAGAGAGGCAGCCAAATCAAACGTAAACAAGCACACAGACAGGCACACGCACACACACACGCACACAATACAATTTTTTGCGTTGACCGCAAAATCAACGTTTTTTTCATTTCATTCCCATCGCTTTGTTTTCATTTCGATTGTTGGCGAATCTGAGTGCCATTTTAGTGAGGCAATATAGCATCCGATATGGAAAACGTTTGACTACCAGATACTCTTTACACAATTTTAAATTATACTACCACAATTCAGAACATGTACAAAAATACTAAATTAACCAATTTTTATTAAAAAAAATTATCTACATTTTTATATAAATCTGAAGATGATTCAAAAACTATTCAAAACTGTTAGTCCTGACTTGGGGTTTGACCGAAAATTTCCAATCAAGGCACAGTTCAAACAGAACATTGAATGTTTCACATCCGTTTCCTTTTATGTCGAAGAAGGAGAAACTTGAAAATAGTTGTAGGAATCCCGTCTTGCTTCTCGTCAGATTTATCTTTAAAAGCCCTTGCAGAGCACTAATTAAAATTGAATTCATACCCGAAACAACCTATAGCCTACAGTTCCAATTTTTATTTAAAATATCAATTTGTATGACACATCATTAGCTGCTAATGCGAACAGCATTTATGTCAACGCATTTGACAGAAGTTTCCAAAAGCTGAGTCAAAATGAAGTTTACTCGTTCTTTAGGCCAGGTAGCTACCATTGGCAACGCTTTTCATGTAACACGAAAAAATGCTCAGAGAACACTTCAGGTGAAATATGAATTTAAAATAAAAATACGAAAAATTATAATGAAAATTTGGATGATGCATGTAAACAATATTTCTGGGGATAATTTAATTCGTACAATTGTTGTCATAGAGATAAACTGAAATCAACGACATTGAATACAGACAATTTATATTTTTTGATTGAATTGGTTGCGGCTTGTTGCGGTTGAGTTAAAATTGACTTTTGGTTATTTCAGAGAAGCTCGTTGGCCCTGGGTCTTCTTTGTTATGTCTGTACGATTTCACAATTCGCAAGCATCAAGGTATAAAAATATAAAAAGGCAGCAGTCATGTCAAACGACAACAGAAAGACACTACAATGCTGGTATTTAATTGACAAGAATGAACTGGACTGCAATTCATTTGCCTGCAATCGCAATGCTTTTTCATACTTATTATGATTTCCAGTCATATTCATATATTCTTATAGATTATTTTTAAATAGTTTTGTCAGTTAAAAGCATTTGTCATTTTGATAATTAAATATATTTATTTAACAAACAATCATAATATATATGTATATTCCTATGCTGACGGAACTTATAGCTAACTTCATATATAAGCATTTATTCATATATGCATAAATAAGCCGAGTATTATAAAAAAGGAGAAAAAAAAGAAATGCAAAACAGCTCTATCCTTTTATGTGGCTTAAATGACAAAGCGATTAGGGGCTTTACCATTGTTTTACACAATAAAACCGTAAAAAAAAAATTCCCCACGCGCACAACGTGGCGTATGCGCAACATCTCATCCTGCTGGGACAGGATCAAGAGACTGTTCAAGGCATGTGTGGAAGAGAATGCCAGTTATTAGCATATTCTCGACATGTTGTGCTACTTAATGATGCAGAAATGTAAAAAAAAGCCATGAATGTAGCCAAAATCCAGAAACCCTGCCATTTTCGGTCATTGAATATGCGAATGTCCCACATCTGACTGAAGGATGAACGGAAAGGGGGTGCTTACTCTACGTTTTTGTATCGTGATTTTATCTGACTTGACGCATGATGATGACATGTGCAAGGCAGTTTTATTTAGTAATTAATTAATGTCACAAACGTGCACAGTAATTCAAATTGTAGGAGTTTCTCAACATGCTTAGCTTCTTTTTTTCCGTATCATCATGAATTCTATGCTCTGTAATCAATTGGATAATATACCAATCAAACTCAGCGTTCGGTCGGATTGCCAATTAATTTGCAACTCACAAAAGGATTTAATTAAAATATCTGCTAATCAAGCAAATCACAAATTCCTAATCATTATGCTGCAGCTTAGATAAGAAAAGCATTCTCAATCAATTAAGAAAATATTCAACTGCGGTATTTTTTCTACTTAAAGTCTTCTTAATTAAATTGTGTGCTAAACAAGTGCAATTTCTCCACTAAATCTAAAGTGTAATTTGCTGCCATATTAATTAACTTGACTCTCATTTTAATTAACCATTTTTAAACACAGAGTTTGCAATTGCATTGCGTTCTCTACATTTTGAAGGTTCAGAAGTTGGTTGATTTCAAGTGCGAAAGCGAGAACTCAACATCAACTCATTATGCTGTAATTCAACAAATGAGCACAAGGTGTTCGCACATTAAAACTGACACTCAAAATTACTGAGCTAAAAGGATTAAACCATTCAGCAAACCAGCTGTGAGTCCCCGAGCCGTGTAATATTCGCATGTGTGTAAAGCATACGCTAAACTCAACAACCAAGTGTCAGGTTCTCTCTTCCCATTCCCCTGTTCTTAGCATAAACTTAGAAAAGGTTCAACTCGAAAATGAGCGGCAACCGCTTAACGAGCTTCCCGGATTTTTGCGGCTTTAAGCATAGCTCGGGATTTGCACTGGATATAACGGTAGGGAACAGGTGACTCCACTCGACTCCATTTCACACCACTTCACATCACACTGATTTATGCAAACAAGCAACAAAATGGGTGTAAATTAACGTCTCTGCAACTGAAGGTCTTCTAATGGAAGTGGCAACAAAATTAAATCTCAAATATTTCACATTACACGTGGCGTAGTCGTCTTACTGGGAAGCAGCATTAATCGTCAGTCCTCGGGAAAGGTCACATGTCCTTTGCAATTTTATACGTTAGTATCGTATCCTGTGTGAGGTTTTCTTTACACAGTAAACGAGCTTAGGGAAACGCCAATTTCAATTTCAAATCGTTAGCAGATTTTTTTTTAATTTCAAAATAGAAGGGAAGCTGTAAAATGATTTCAGCTACTCAAATTACTCGAATGGATTTTATACTATTGTAAATTGTATATATAAACAATAAGTAACAATAAGTTATAAAATTATTTTAGTTTTAAGATACGAAATTGTGTAAGTAACAATTAAATTTAAAGTCAATCTAAAATATATTAATATTAAATTAAGAAAATAGTTTACATAAATTCATAAACAAATAATTTAATGACATGTCCAAAGGCGCTAAAATTGATATCAACATCTGCAATAGTTCTTTTGAAAGTATTGTTCCCTTGTTTTGTCATATTGTTTCGAAACTGACGGACTGACACGTCAGGACAACAAAAGAATGCCATTATGCTAGTATTTATAGTCAGGCCATAAAGCTGAGTGACAACTGACATTGACAACAAACAGAAGAGAAGAGAACAGGACACAGCAGAAAAGAAGAAATGACAAGGAACTGTTAAGAAAATGCATCAGTGGCCGAGATTTTCTCGTCCTTGTAGAAAAAGGGAGTCACTAAAATGGCCAATTGGAACGTGCAATTATTTGGCTTATATTGTGGTCGTGAGCGAGCCGTGACCCAAGGCTAACTAGCTGCAAAGGTCAATGGACAGTTGTGCGCCATAAAAATACAAGTATATTCCCGACAGTGGGCCATGAAACGAATGAATGCACAGCGAGTGAAATTCAAATACAACGTGTTTAAATGAATGCATCATGAAGTGGCCCACTGCAGGTCAAATAGTGTGAGAGAGAGAGAGAGAGAGAGAATGCGTAAACAGTTGAATGGGTAAACAAGTGCATAAACAGCACTCAACAGTCGGTCAAATGTCCATGGCCTATGCAGTTGTACTAACAGCAGCACGAAATGCATTAACTTGGCCAAAGTAACAATCAAAACTTGTATACGGTTTTTATTCTGTTTTTATAATTTATTTGACCTGAATAAGAGAAATGCAATTCGAGTATGTTATTAAATTGAAATTTCGCCACAATTGGCCATCCTTTTCATATTCCGCGCAGTCATAAAAGGGTTTTGATAACTTGAGATAAGCTCATATGATTTCTCTTTGGCATGCAATAAACCATAAATAACGCATACGCAGCGTATACTTAAGCTAAGCGAAACGAAACTAATCTAGCCAAGTGACGCCGAAAACATTTGTCTAGGCCACAAATAAAAGCCAACACTTCTCATTCAACATCCCGCGGAGAATTTCATTTGCAGCTGGTATTCATTCTTTTCCCATGCCAGAGCATTCACATTTGCACGCAGCGGGATGCACACAAAACCCCTCATGATTATAGCCACATAAAATAGTTATGATGAGAGTCGACTCAGATGACAGTTTCATGTACACAGCTCGTTGTTATGGTTTCATTTCATGCAGATTGTTATAGACCTATAGACCTATGATTTTCTGATCAGCTGCAACCTTGATGTTCCCTGGCATAAATTACAATGCAAATTCGAAAATTAATCACTGGACGGTCGACATAGCTGTAAAAGCAACTCGCCAAACAAAGTTTGTTGAACAAACTGACAATATGCATGGAGAGTGACGGAAACTGCGGACATGATTATATCTGTAATATTTGCACAACCTAAAACATTCTATAATTTAAAGTCAAGCCAATGAATCACAAAGTCAAATTTGATAACAAGTTTTAGAGAAAGTTTCAGCATTTAGAATCACAACTGCTGAATTCTTTAACTATTAGATAAGGGATAAAATATTGAAAACCTTTATATCTATTCAAATTCAAAGCTGTATTGGTAAAAAAGAAGTTGTAGATGATTTAATAAAATCGAGTCTCGTAGCTGTTTGCAAAAAAAAAAGTTTGGAAGCGAATACGATGAGAGTTATCTTCTAAGAATCCAATTTCTATTTATTTCTGAAAATTAAAATGTATTAAGAACCTGTTTAATCAAAAATATAAGTACTATAATACTTATAAGTTCAGAAGCTCCAACTATCTACAAGTAAAGTTCAAAAAGTCAATGGGAAATGTTTAACTCAACTTTTTTGTGTCTTCTTAAATGGGTCAGTTTTGTCCCAACTGTCGTCTGCTTGTCAGAATTTAGCCCGCAGTATAGCTTTAAATCTCTTTCCAAGCCAAAATCATTTAACAAACACTTTCCACAGTGTTGGCCATTGTATCGTTACGGCGGTTGGGAAACTTAAATGAATGAATGTAAATGCTCAGGGCGCTATTCAGTTGTCATTGCAAGTGCTTTCTGTTGATTTTTACTGTTTAGAGCTGTTTCCTAGCTATTTAGCCTGCAGCGTTCAGACAATGGTTAAGCGTTTTCCCCCTTTCCTCAGTTCCCTGTCTCGTCCCTCTGCTCCCCTGTCTTTCATCAGAATATTCCTTTATTCTACAAGTTGTCGGGCGGCGAGCAGACTGCAGTTTTTAATTCATCTGCAGGGAACTGAATGCACGCATTGTTGCAGTGTATGCACAGGATGTGCAGAGCAGCAGGATATTGCGACATCTGGGTAAATAAACACCCTTCTCTCCAGCCTTAAGCACACACACGTCAATGACTTTTAGTTTTGCATGTGGCACAATTATGAACTCAGCCAGGTTGCATTTGCAACACGTTGACCCAGAAGCTTTGCCCCTGGCAAATACAATTTAAGAGTTCTAGCCACAACCTAAAAACTAGAATTATAAATTTAAAAAAAAAAAAAAAAATCTGTAAAATGTGTAAGTAAACCAAATTAGAACAAGGCTATTTCAAGTGGTTTTATTTATGCTAATGTCTTGTTTAATGGCTGCTAACTTGTTTAACTAATTTGATTAAACCACTTGCCTCCTGCAACAAGTTGCAAGTCCGCAAAGTTGCTCTTAATTATGCAGAAAAATGGAGAGAAGCACCCGTTGTCTGCCTTCCGGTTATTGGCATCCTTCATAATGGACCAAAAGAGCCGCAATCTCAGCAAGTTGGCTCCACGGGGGGCAATGGTAAGAAAATGATTTACTGAAAGGGCATTTGGTCTTGTCTGTAAATTATTGTGTTAATAAATAATTCGTTTTTATTAGTATGCCAGTCGGAATTGAATTAAAAAATGGCAAACTCTGACCATGTGATATTTAGATATTTCCGTCTTGAATAACTACCTGAATTATTTCGTTATTATTGTTGGAAAACCTTTGTAATATTTGCAAATATATTTATTATGTACTCAGCTTAACTTTTTTTCTTAGAACAAAGGTCGACAGCTTATTAATCCTCAAAGGACTTGAAGTTCCCAAATCTATTACATTGAATAAATATCTGCAGACTCAAACAAAATTCCCGCAAACATGTAAGACTTCATGTTGTGCTTCCTCTTCCCCAGGGAGTGGTCCATCTCTGTCATCTGGCAATCGGCTGTTTTAGATATTTGGTCTTGTGAATTTTCTTCGAGACAAGATTTGCACATACATGCAAAATGCAGCTGTTGTCAAATCTTCTTCAGTTTCCATTATGTGCTTAGAGAAGTTCTTGTGGCATGTTCGTCCTCTGCTGCAACTGCGGCAACTGTAAATCCTTTAGAAATTTACACACTGAAGAGGCATAGAATAAACTTTCTATATTTAAATTTTTTTTTAACTTAGTCAGAACTTACTGCTGAAAGAAAGACTTGGATTTGACTTAGTTTTTTAGTTTTGACTACTGAAAAAACTAAAAGGAGAATGCTACGGATTTGTCGCACAGAAAACTTCCGTTCGACTGTCTTGACTTTAACAAGTGTTGTTAATAAGATTTTTTAGCTTTCGCAATGCTCAACAAATTATTTGGCCATTTTCTTTGTCTTGCACGTAGTTTGTCTATAAAATTGCAGTCAATTTAATTTGGGCATTTATGTAGGAAATTTATTTTACATATTTATGTCTGGGCACGTTTCGGCCTGTCTACACGTTGTTTTCAGTTATTTTGGGACTCTGGCATTTGCATAAACTTCGTTTGCTCAGCTTCTCAAGCATCTTTAAATAACTTTAACAATTTTGAGTAAAAAATTGAATGAGCAAAGGAATTCTTACTAGTTGTGATTACCAGGTGTATGACTTCAGCCAATAACGAGCTTGCCTTTACTACCAAAATGCAATATCCCAAGGGCAGAAAATTACACTACAGAAACTACATCACATACTGAAGCAGTTGGATTAGCCTGCTGGCACGTAGGGAAAACTTTTGATGTCGACTTAGTGCCTGTTTCAGCTTCTGTACCTTCAATCAAACGTCAATTAACTTGGATTTTAGTCAGACTGTTGGAGATGTTGCATAGTCCTTAAAGTGTGCAAAGGAAGTTCCATGAGTTTCACTCCAGGCATTAAGCATTGCGTCTACACCATGAAGTACACTAAATATTCTTGAAAATATCATAAATTTGGAAAACAAAAAACAGCGCACATAACGTTCACGATAATACAAAACATTTTGTGTATTTCAATTTTAAAAGATTATTTTAAATCTTATAAAAAAATTTTTACCGAGGTAAAAGTCTAGTGATGAACACATTTGCATGTTCCAAAATTTCTAATATCAAATTTTGTAACGAACAATATAAAATGTAACACATAAATTACTAAAAAAAAATTGTATAAAAAATTTTAATATTTACCTTAATAACTTTTAAATCTAATAAATTACATTTAAGCGATGGCATATAAAAAGTGAGTTTTCTTTATGTATGTATTGTTACATTAATAAACATAATTATATTTACATCCACTTTAATCGAGTATGCAACAGTTGGCTTTAACTTTTCTTTCCATCCATATCAGATATTATTTCCGTGCTCTTTAACGTATCTACATACATGTATTTACATATTACATTTTTGGCACACCTAACAAAAAAAAACCTGCATACGCGTATGGAAATAAGCATTAAATCGAATTTTAGCTACAAGTGTTGTACGTGAGTTCCTGAAGTTGTCAGGCGGTGCGGCTGATAGGATGCAAATTTGCTTACCGTTCACTTCAAGTTTTCCAATCAACACCCGGAGCAGGGCAATTGAACCAACTGCCTTTTTGATCTGCTTAACATTCATTTGCTTTGACAGCCGAGCTGAGCTCAATATTATCATCAGAAATTGCTGAATTGGCTCACATTTAAATAAGCTTAAACTTTAAGAGGAATACACCACTTTGTTGTATTAAGTACTGTAACTTATACAACAGTTTCTTCGAAATTTATATTCATACTTTATCTGTCGAAATCAATCAAACTGGTTGCAGTCACTTGAAAATTTAATGAGCTGCTTTTATTCTTTGCTCTTTAAATTGGCATTCGATAGCTAAGAGTAATATAAGAAATACTGGGCTTCAAACACAAACATAAATGCATATTTTTACAATAGACTTTCATGGGTGATGTTATTGCAGAGTTTTTTCTTTCTTCAATCCGTGCACTGTCACAATTAATCTTCAATTCTCGTTAATAGTCTGATTTATTCTTCGTATTTGGTATTCATTTTTCTAGGATATTCAGCTAAGTTTTAGACGCTCTTGCCCTTTGTGCAACTCAAAGGGCAACTCAGCATTGATATGCATCAAAATGATGCTCAATTTAAGTTTGATTCTGAAGTCAGTCAGTGATTAAATTTTTACAATAAGAAATTCTGATGGAATTATATATGGGCAATTGAGAACAGGAATTTGAGTTGTCTGATACCCCATCATTGCGTATACGCAACGTGGATTACCTAGTATCGCATTGTCTCAATAAATGCGACATTAAACAAAATTTAAATAATTATTTACAGTTGTTGAAGTGAATGACACTCTTTTGCTTCCTTCACCTGCAACTAGTTGTTTTCTGCATGACTGCAAGTCACGTATCCGCAATGTGGGTCAGTTATCAATCTGGGAGCGCATTGCCTCAATAATTGCATGTATGTCGAATTCTGCCCGCGGCATTATATCAAGCAGAACAGTCAATTTGAACAATGTCGCACGTTGTGTATACACATTCAATTAATCAAACAAGAAGGGGTTGGCAAAAAATTTAATTATTTGAACTCGTACGTCACGTTAACTCGTAACTGCCGCATAACCGCAAACTGACTGAATGCAAAAAAGAATTCAATACTCGCTCTCACTGTGTAAATGGAATCACTTAAGCGGGAAAATGTATTTGCAATTTACGCATTAAAAAGAAAATGCTGCTGCGGCAGCTGACATGCTGGAATTAAATAAGGAGAAATATGTGTATATTCATATAAGTACAAGTATGAGAATGTTACGGCGTGTTTACCTTCAGGCAATCTTAACTCTTTCTCTAATTCATGCTATTTGCTGGTTTTTGGTAAGACTTTGTTTTAGTCCTTTCAGAGAACTACGAAACTTTTTCAAAACAATCGAGTGCAATTAAAATTCAATTAGCAAGCAAAACCACTTAATTTAGATTTTTGCAATTTGCCATGAGAAAGTTAACACAATTCTACCTACAACGCTTTAATATGTAAATTTCAATTGCTCAGTCTGATCAAATATTTAAGGTTTGCCTGCCCATGGCCCGGTTGTCTTAATTGTTTTTGTTTTTGGCATTAAGCCAAAGCCAAAAACACAAAACTAGGTTATGTTGGCAGAAATTGGCCTTAACCGAAATTAAATTTGGTAAGTATTGTCAACTTTCCAAGCCTTTGTTTCTCTCTAGAGTAATGTTTGCACTCGTTTGTATATACTTTTTTTGCAACTGGGCTGATTTGGAATTTAGTTATATTTAAAACACTTGACGTTAAGACATTTATTCTAACTCGCTTAGTAATAACCTCTGTCATGTAAGGCATTCGTAATTAAATATACATATTAGTTTTATACTTAGTTTGAAGTTCTTGACAAATTGTAAGGAGAAGTAAAATTGGTGATCCAAATTGAAGCTGTGAATAATATTATATGAAAATTATTTATGAAAATCGATTTAATTAGCTTAAAAATCGTTTCTGTAATAATCGAATTGTCGATATGTTTTTTCATCACTAAAATAATCATTTGCAGCATTTTCTGTTTTAGCTAAGCTAAGACAAGAAATTTCGAAAGAGTCACCTTGAATGCCACTTGGAAATTTATTAAATTTCACACCTAGCTTTTGGTAAACAAAAATGTAATAAATATTCCATAAAATTCCCTAATGCAATTGCACAAACAGCAGCCGCAATTGCGGACAACAAACAGCTTTGTCAGAGCATGCTCACAAACATATAGTAAGCACTGTATGGAGGGCCCCTAAGGCATCCCCAGGCTGTCCAAGGAGAGAGCCTTGTTTGCCTCTCGAGCGATGATAGTCACGATTTATGGTCCGCCTTGCACTGGACATTTATTTATTTTTTGTTTATACTAAAGTATTTAAAGTGATAAAGAGTTGGATGCTGTTCTTTTTTTAAGTTCTTAATAAGACATTTAGAGCACTTTAACTAAATTCAATAAAACAAACCATGTGTATAAACAGATCAGATTTTTTACTTTTCTTTTTTGAAATCTCACAATTTTTTTTGCTTAAAAATCATTTTTTCTTTGCTTGCGCTTTCGTCGAAAGACCTCCCACAGCTGCTGTCTAAAATGATATCCTGTCCATCGCTTCTTGTCGTTGACATCATGCTCTCTGCATGCACGTTGTTGTGGCTCCATCTTCATCTGTCGGCATCTGTTGTTCATGCCCAAAAAATTGCCATCAGCAGCCATTTCCTCAGCATTGATTTATACATATATTGACAATGGCGCCAGGAAGGAAAACTAGCAATTTTTTGTGAATAACCCTGCATTAATTTGGACCTTGAAGTCTACTTCAACTATAGTGGACGATTGTTATTGGACTTGAGTAAAAATGGTTATGCTTTGTTTTTTTAAAGCATTTGACAAGACAGAAAGGTGACAAATACTGAAGGATGACTTTATCCCTTAAGGTTGTATAAAGACAACTCAATACAAATTATGTGTTTCTATTTACTTAGTTTGATGGGGTGAAATGACTTTAGTATGAGCTATCAGCTTAAACATCGTAGTATAAGCTGTCTGAAGTATCAAACTGTGTTTCTAATCATGTCAAAGACATGTGGTCAATGCTTATTGAATGCTTATTGAGTAACATGAGTAGACAAATTGTCGCTTCTGTTTATATGTCCGTTCAATGGAATAAGTCTACTCATAATGAGAATCTGTTTGTATGACCACTAATCATAGGTCACAGCTTTTGGCATCTGGACAATCACATTCCTAATTAGCATTACCAAAAGCATTCTATTCAAATTAGTAATTTGGAATTTAAGAGCATCACTTCTCGATTAACTACAGTATCATATATGACTAACTTTTAATGCATAAGTTGAAGCATGATAATTAAGGGGGAGAAAGCGAGTTAGTAGAATTTAATCTTGTGATATCATATGACAAAAATACAAGTATTTAAAACAAATTTTCTAATAAATTTGGTATGCATTCTTCCATTTAAAATTGCTGACAACACACACAAAGTAAATATTATTTTGCCTGGCTTTTCTCACTATTACTTTGGCCATTTTATTTGTTTTGCTTTCACATTTCTTGCCATTTTTTCTGTCCCTCGAAAGTCATGGAAATTGCTGGTTGGCATTTAACATCGTTTGTGCATGTGTCAGGGCATTTGACATTGGCATCTGTCTAGCTGACAGCTGCAACAGGACCTCGCACAGTTAGACGCAAAAGTACTCGTACTCCTGCTCGTCTGTTACCCCAAGAATGTACACAATACCCCTTTAAAATGGCAGACAAGTGTGTTTATAGATTGTTTACTTTTCTTTCCACTTCTTTAAGCTTAAAGGGATCATTCAGTTTGGTTTCATGAGGAGAAGAAGATATAATTTAGTAAACATAAACAATAAACTATATAAAATTCGTGTATGTAAGTAATAAATACTTTATTTATCTCACTTTCTGTTAAATTTTTCCATAATATTTATTAATTAAAACATCTTAATGTGTCGCCTTTAACAATGGTTCATTAATAAATAACAAATAACAGTTGACCCTTTCAAACTGTTCAAAAATAACTCTCATTTACTGACTTTTTGAGCAAAAAGTCAGAGATGAACCGTTCACATAGTATTTTGAACGAATCGGTCTTCGCTCAGTGAACAATCTTTTTAATTGTTCCCCTTTTGCACTGGTTATTCCCTGACAGTTTTGACGTAAGCGAAGAAAATAAATCTCATTTGCGTTTGTATGCGTCAAAATTTATGCTGACATAGAAAACTTCACCCAAAAGTATGGTCGTTTAGCATTAAATAAAAATATTTTAGAGTTCATTAATGAACTAAAGCTGCAGACGACACAGCTGAGTGCACTCGCACAGGTTGTGCTAGCTACACCGGCCACTCAAGTGTCCGTAGAAAGGGTATTTTCAGCTCTTCATTTCATTTTAAGTGAACAACGTAGTTTAATAAGTGCAGAGCATTTGAATTCATTGTTAGTTCTTAAGTTAAATTCAGAATAAATAAAAAAAAATATGTGCACACAATTAAAGTATTGAGAAATTATGTTTTTACAAATTATTAAAATAATTTTCAAAAAAGAAATCAAAACGACCGCTTGAGCTGAGTAATTCATTTTTTCTCTCCTCTGCTGACTGTCAATATGTGAGCGCTGAATCGGTTCACTCTCTACAAATTGTTATTCAAAGAGAGTTATTAGAATAGTTTAACTCAGCCTACTCGACCGAAAAAAAAAAGTGAGGGAATCGAATTTTTCTTTTCAGAGAGAGAGCAAGCGTGCATGTTTTTTTCGGTTATTTTCGTGAGTAGATCGCAATGGGAAAAACGGTTAACTGTTATTTGCGAGCAAAGTTAATAACTTTTATTTAATATATATACTCTTCATACCAAACACGGCTAAATTCTTGCAACAAAACCAAGTTCTTGGCACTAATAACTGTGTACGACTCAACTAGCTGGGCCATATTTATTAGCTTTTTCTCCTCAGGTAAGACTTTGGAGAATGCTCGGCAGGAAGCTTGCGAAAATCCGCTTAAAAACAGCGAAAAATCAACAAAAGAAAACGATGGGAAAAAAAGATTAAAACTAAATGTTTAAAAGAAATTAAATAGTGTTCAGGGAATGATGGAATACGGAAAGAATATAAAGAACATAATCGCCGTGCTGCAGTTGTGCGTGTGTGTGTGTGGAAAGTAGAATTTCGTTGATTACGGGCATTTAATTTGTCAGACTGTTTATTAAAGTTTCTTCTCATCAGCATTTCCCATTAGGTAGCATATTTCGTTTATTTAAATAGTGAATGCCACTCGCAGTTTACCACAATCCGCAATCCGCAGGCCACAGCTCACTGTGCTTGGCTTTTTATGCACTTTTTGTTGGCAGTAGCTTTGACAGTTGACCCAGCAGGTGTTTATGCTTAATTATATCTAGGATGTCAGCGCTGCCCGAAATTGTCGAGCTTCTCTATACTCATTTAATTAAAAAGTTGTCATCGAAAAGTTGCAATGGCACCAATTAACAATAATTGCTTATAATATTTTTTAGCTCTAGAGCGCTAGAGAATCTGAAATGTTTATTAAGAGTTAAGTACAACAAGAAGATGTTTCAAATGAAACATTTATAGCCAACTACAAACTGTGCACGAAAGAAGCAACAAAACGAGACCCGAGTGAAGCCACTGAAAAATGTAGAGAATGGGAGAAAACTATAATAAAACTACAAGTCTGGTTGAAAGTTTAACTTGCATTATTACTTAACCGCTTTGGTAAGTTTACTGAATTGTTACATAGGCAATAAAGGTGCTTAAGCTCGCTGATAGATGTTGCCAGTGATGGCATCATTGAATAGGCCCTAACTGTGTACACTTATCCTTTTAATATTAATTTCGTTTTCCTAAAAGTATTGCAAAAATATTTCTTAATTACACACTTGTTACTTTATTATTTAAATTTACATAATCAATTTGCCTCTCCCCACACATAAAATAATTTTTTTAAAAATGCAATTACCAAACAATTTTATTAAATTACTTCCCATTTCATTGTTAAGTAGTGTTCATTTATTGTTTTAACTTTGTCAAAAAAAAAGGAATATTTTGTGTTTTAATTTTTTTTTTTTTTGTGAGGTTTTTTTTTTTTTTTTTTTTTTTTTTTTTTTTTTTTTTTTTTTTTTTTTTTTTTTTTTTTTTTTTTTTTTTTTTTTTTTTTTTTTTTTTTTTTTTTTTGTTTTTATCTCCATTATTTTTTGTTTATAACTAGAGCACTAAATTATTTATTTATCCACTCAGTGGTCGATTAAATGAAATGAAATTAAATGAAATAAAACGAATTCAAGTATCAACAGATTTTTTCTTGCGTCTTTGTGGTACTTCTAATATTTAATGACTTATGAGCAACTTAAATGTATGATTTCTTGTTATATATTGCAATGCTGTGCATGATATTTTGTGTTATTAATGTTAATATATCTGTGTGGTACCACTAATGGCATTCTAGATGAAGCAAACGACAAGTTTTAAGAGTGAGCGTGTCAAAATAGGAAATCCATTAGCTAATTAAAAAGGTTTTTAAAAAAAACTAGCTTCGTTTCGCCACTGAATGAACAATGTGAAACTGTACGCTCTATTGAAGCAGTTACAGATGAAGTGCCAAGTAAGAAAAAAATAAAAATGCTGGAATTGTGGTTACTTAGCCAAGTTCTTTTTATTTACCTTTTATTTTTATTAAAAGCAACCTTGTCTCTCTCTCTCTCTCTTCTCGTCTTGTGCACTCATTCACTTGCTGGACGAAGGAATGAGTGGTTTGGTGGTTTTATCAAAAGCTCAGATAAATTGAGTGGCAAGCTAAGTAAACATAATTGCAAACATTTTAAAAACAATATTTATATAAATTATATTAACATTAAAGCAAATGCAGAATCTTAAATTAAGATTAATGTAAAAATAGACTTATTATTTCACAAAAAAACTAATGGAAATTAAAACAAAAATTTACTTTTTTTTTTTTTTTTTTTTCTTGTTACATTATTTAATTGTCAACTTTAATTATTCTCTGCTAGAGAAGAGGAAGGTGACATAGTAAATCACACACGTTTATTCCACAGTTTTAGCTGTTCTACTAATACGTTTTACAGAATATCAAGACTAAACAATTGTTTGTTACCGGAAGTTCGTTAGAATTAGTTGAACTTGTATGTGAGTACCACTTGTGACTTGGCCAAATCTTTAACGAATCTCTCGCACGACCAACTGACAAGCTGTCCATTGAAAAGTTTTGAGAAGCTTACATATGTAGAAGGAAGTAAAAGAGAAAGATAGTCGGGTTATCTGAGTACACAGTTGTAAGTTTTAAGAAAATCCAGCGAGTTTAGAGATATATGTATTGCTTGCATTTAAATTGACTGAAATTTAAGAAGCTTTTTCCTTTTTTTCAAAAACTTACTTGTAGAAAATACCTTAATGAATTTAAGGCTAAGAACAGAACAAACTGTCAAACAATAAACACAAATTAGAGATTACTTAATTTAATAGCCATATACTAGTATTTTCTATGGAGAAGAGAAAAATATATTCTATTATTTTTATGACAAACACGCACAAAACACACACACTTATGCTCACAGATAAATAGCGATAGACTCAATTGGTTTCATTAGTAAAGCTCAACGGGATGTCGTTCTTGTGGTTTCTTTGGGCCATGAAGGGCATCGCACATTAAGTCAATCAAATTAGTACTAATCTTAGGATTTTGTTTGCTTTGAATTAATTATTTTTGCACTTGCTTCGTGTTGGTTTCTGTTTTGACCATATGTTATTGGCTTTTGTTGCTTTCTGTGTTTCGCACTTTGCGAATTTTCTTTATCAAACTATTTTCAATTTGGGAGTCAAGATGTAGAAAAATCACCAAAGCCAAGTAGAATTTAATGAAGCTTGATTTAATTAATGCCAAAACTTCAATTAAACTTTTTTTAATCTTCGAAAATTATTTTTTCAATGACTAAATTTCTTAAATGAAACACAATTTATTTTTATTTCTTCACCTAAAATATATCATATTTTCTCCTACAAACATTTATATATTATTATACATTTGTATAAATAGTAACCAACTGTATAAAAAACTTGACATTTTCATGCAGAAAATAAAATAAGTACGTTTATTTGGGTTTTTACACAAGAAGAATCTCATCAAATTTGACACATTTGACAACAATTTGAACATTGTCTACACTTTTGTGCTCCATTGAACAGATAAACTCAATTTATTACATTAAGAGTGTAAAGAAAGGAAAAGTTTTCTAATGTCCCACTTTATTGAGGGTCAGAAATCGGTGTCAAAGTTTTCAGTCTGTGTATTTTTAGTATTTCATTGTCAGAAATTGTTATTTTAAATTATTGTCGACCACACAGAATTTAATAACAAACTAAATAAATAAAATTATCAAATAAATTCTTAAATTAATTGACAGCTGAAGTAGCTTGCATTTGGTTTCTTGATTAAATTGTTAGATTTTTCTTGCCCACAAAACTTCTTATATTGAAATGTTTGTAAAGTTTTTTAGACTTTTGCTTAAAGTCATTAAAGGCACATATAGATATCCTTCGGTCAAACAATCTGATATTACCTATCATTTTCTCAGCACAACTTTCTCTACAAAAACAGAAAGTTTCAAATTGTGGCCAAAAATTCAGAAATTAAATTCATTTTAAGAATATGTCGGACTATGGCTTAGTAATTCTGTTGATTGAAACTTTGGCAGTGTTTGGGTATTATAAATTTCTGTTCGTGTGTATAAACATTTGTGCTACACAGAGTCAAGCTGACATATCTCCTTTGTGTACATTTAATAGCGCTGGCTGCCAGGAAAACCGAACGCAGTTGAAAGTTTCACTAAAGTTAAATGTTTCCTTTCAGGCAACAAATTGCTTTAAATTTCAACTGAAAGTTTATAAGTGCCTCATAAAAGTTGCAGGGTCTAGCCAAAAGTTAAAAGCACCTCCAGTTTGAACTATTTTTCTGATACACGGGCAGCTAAATGCATATAGCTCATACGCCATGTGGCACATGGGCTTTGCAATGCTCGTCTGCAATAGCTGATTCTGTTTCCTGGAGTATTGAGTGTTGAGAATACAAACTTAAGAGATTAACCTTTAAAACAATTCTAATAATATTACATTTTTTAAGGCGAGAAAAATCAAATTGTAGAAAGATAAACATAAATAACTCATTCTTGCATACTTGCAGAAGATATTGTTATATACAACCATTTAAAGTGGTGTTTAAATTAACATTTTCAATTAGCAGACAATCTGTCAACAAGCCATTTTAATAGCCAATAATGGGCTGACATATTACAGGCATAAACATGAAGCAAATGAAATGCAGACAAATAAATGGCACGCACCGAGAGAAGACGTCTTATTTTGAGTGCGTGACTTTGAATGAAAGCAGGTAATTCATCCGTTGAAGGTTGAGCAAACACTCGTAATGTCACATACAACAAACACAAATTCTCGAATAGTCGCATAAACAGAAGTGCCATTTGGCATAACATGGCTAAAGTGTCGCGTAATTTAATTGCCACCTCTGACAAATGGGCTGATAAATTGGCCTAGCTTTGAGTTAAATGCCTTTCAAGGGTCCTACGAAAAGGCCATTGTCTGCCGATCAACAGGAAATGCAATTTAACTGAAAATTAACAAGGCGCAGAGTTGCTACACATTATATTTAAAGCTCATACTTTACTTAAATAAACAGGATAGACTCGGAAAACTACATGAAATTAGTTACCTATGTACATATGTAATTGGCAAAAAAAAAAAAGAAAATTGTTTCCTCTTACATTTTTATTATTTACAGAAGTAAAGTGAGAAGTGAAATTTACACTGTACAAATACCAAATTAAATTAACTTTTTCATACTTTGTAGAGTCAGCAGCTTGTCTAGTTTATGACTATTTTATGTGGAACGCAGAATGCAAGATTCCTTGCAGTTACTCTCTACAAGATTTACAGGCAAATTATTATTTGATGGGACAACATTGTGGTTGTATTTTATATTAAGATGTGCTCAGAATTCGCTTGCTTGTGAAACAACGTTGTTGTTTATTTTCGACAATTACACAGCTCACTTTCAGACTATCGTTCTTATCTGTCTTGTTTTATCATAATTTTTAATCAGCAATCAAATTTTAGGCATTTGCCTTTGGCAAGCTCTGTGTTAACTGAAAATCGAAAAAATACCTTAAGTAACAGTCTATCTTTAGGTGAATCGTAAATTGTAAAAACCATTTCTCATTTGCCAACCGGAAATGGAAAACCAATGAATTTCTCCCTCAAGGAAAAAACGGAAATTCAAAGACATGCAAATTGAGCAAACTGGAAGTTAGCTAATCAAGTCTTGATACTGCACAGGGACACAAGCAAAAAAATAGGAAATCTTGTACATTGAAGCATATTTCAACAGTTTTAAAAATGCATAACAATAGGTTAAACAGTAACTCACAGGATCCAGCTAACAAAGTATACCCTGTATCCAATGTAAATCTGTGGAAAAAGAGGGAATTTTTGAATGCCATTTCGTTAGACTTTCGAGTTAACCACAGAGTATCTTTTTATTCGAACCCAATTTGATATCAGTACATATTATATCATAAATATAATTGAGTGTTTCGAGTTTCCCAGCAAATGGAGCATTTCCGTGAAACGCCAACAATGAAATTGCATCCAAAATGAAATTCAGCAGCAAGAAAAAGCATATTTCGATGGGATGATGCGACAAGAAAAACATGTTAATATGGTAACAGCTGCAACAGAATTCCGTTTGTTATGCCCATCAATACCATTACAGTGTATATTGTACTCGTAGCATGAAATTCATGTCTATCCAAGGAGCAAAGCATAACCGGAAGTATTGAATTATTAATGATAATGGCTGGAGCGAAACATTTACTGATTGTGTTCAAGTTTGGGCTTGGGTCGGAATGTGGCAAACTTCGGAAAACTGTGGCAAATGTGCTACAAAATTCAAAGTAACCGTTCACAAATTGTGCTTGCAAAAGTTTTCATTTTTACCCAACAATTTCCAATGCACTAGAAAATGCAAAGCAATGTCAAAATTTTCAGAGCTGCTGAATCATAAAGACTGAACGGAAAACTTCAATTCAAGTATAAAATATTAACCACAAGGAAAAACCGAGCATTGAATACCCTACCAAATTCTTGCTGGGGCTTATTCAATAACATTTTCTGACAGATAGGTATAGGAAGTAATATCCAAATGTATTAAATTCTATACTTTTTGACAACTGTGATATGTTGAGAATAAAGTAGCATAGGTGACAATAGGCAAAATGCATTAAGTAACTCAATCGATGCGACGCATTTTATCTGACTGAATATTTCGATATTTATTCAAAAGTCATCTACAGCTGCTGTTGCCGATGCTAAAATTTGCATATTTTTACAACAGGTCGGTAAATTTGTCATCAAGAAACTACCACAGCAATATCAACAGCTGCGACCCAAAAGTTTTGCCATTTCTTCACTTTGAAAGCTGCTGATAAATGTATCAGAAATTTAGTTTTCTTGTTAGGTATACAAGTTTACCAAAAAGCAAGAAAAAAATTTTAATGCATGTCTTGGCTGCAAGTCAAAGTTTCCATAATTAGCCTGAACGAAAACTTAACCAAAAAGAAGACAAATCAAAACGAAAATTCTGAAATGTAGGTCAAATAAAAAGTTATTAGTTGTATGTTGTGTAAACAAAAATTTTTTATAAGGGAAGGGAACACAATGATAATTTCTAACTGCAACATATTTCCCTATTAAGGATGTACTAATATATCGAAAAATCGACAACTCGATTTTTACGTAACCGATTTTCAAGTACCTTAGAGTAAATTAAATCGAGTTCCCAATGGATAATGGATAAAATAAATAATATTTCAATTTAGTGGTCGAAATATGACCAAATTGACATTCCGCTTAAAAATTTAATTATTTTGTAAGTACGTTTTCTTTTAAGTTTATTTTAGGAAAACTCAATATATTGTTAATATTTGTAGACACATTGACAACTCGATTCATTTTATGTCGCTTTTTTACATTGTGATATTAATCTCGATTCACTGTTTGGATTTACATAACTATGTGTGTATATCCAGGTGTCGACTTTGTTAACTCAGTAGTTCAATCAAATATTTAAAAAGGAGACGTCTGCCGAGGCTAAAATCAACTCCAAAATTGGAATTCAATAAATAAAAAACAAAATATACAGAGGCTCGTAACTGGGATTCGCAATGCACATCGAAATCGTCGCATTGCAATTGAATTAATTAAGCTCTTTTCTTTCTCTCTTCTCTTGTATGCAAATTTATTGGTATTCAACTGCTGCTCCACAAATTGTAATAAAAAATTCTCCCTACAATTGCAAGTAGTATTAATTGCTTAATCAAATCTTATAAATTGCGACTAACGAAGGTCTTTTACATGATGAGATAGTTAGATCGTTATTTAACCTAAATTTACTTAAAATTGTTAATATTTTTCATACTAATTATTGTACAGTTACTCTTAAGGCTGATAATATTCTTATAAATTAATTATAAAAAGCCAATAAACAACCCTCAGATATTAATTTTTGTTTTTCATTTAATTTGCTACATTTATGTGAATAATAAAGCTATTTTCGCAGTAATAAATAAAACATATTTGCTAAAATTATTTTATTGCTATAATTACACTTATTTACTTATCTGTTAGGTTAAAATATCAAAATGCTTTAATACAATAGCAAAAACATATTAGGTATTAGCTTGCCAAATTAACCTAAAGGCATCTAATAAATCTCTCATAATTTAGCATTTTCAGTCTAAACCACATGATATAAATATATCGCTTGGCCACATAAATTATGTTCATGACTATGAACATATAAAGTTGTGCCCTAAGGGGCTAGAATACATTCGAAAATTGCAATTGAGATGCCATTATTTTGTGTTCCTTGCTGCAATATTTGAGATTTATGAATCTGTATTTAAACCATAGTTTAATTGGGGTCGATAGAATTTTCATGGATACGGTATGGCCACAAATTCAATACAGTTAACAGTCAGTACAAAGTTTCATTCACACATCACCATGGGTTAGCAAGTCCAAATTAAGTTTAAATAAATTATATAAAGTCTATTTTATTTACCCCGAATGTAGACAAAGGTTTTACCGGACAATAGGGAAATGTGCACTTAAACTTCGTGCCCAACGTGCTTGAGCTTGATCCGGTCCGGGATTTTTGCGGCCTAATGTGGCATATAACGAAAATCATAAGGCATTAAGTTTGACTTTGATATTGCCACAAGCATCCAAGGGATCAATTTGTGTGAAGGGCTAACTAATGCGATGACACTCTGCGTGTGCGTGTATATGTTGGCCATAATCTCAGAGCCCGAATACAGAATGGTCCAAACAACCTCAAACATGTTTGCATTTAATCCAGTTTTATTGCAGCCTTTGGGATCCTGTGACCCTCAGTTATTATGCTGATTGTGTTGACACACGGCGTTCGTTGTTTGTTGTCATATTGTTTGTTGCTGTCGACTTGGTTATTAAATATTTAAAGAACCCTCAGGTTGTTTTCGGCTTGGATATAACCACCTGAAAGTTAAGCCAAATACATAAAAATTCAATTTGATTTTGGAGCATAAATCCAGTTGGACTTAGTTCGACCAGCACGTGCGTCAAATAATGGTTTACATATTTATTTATATGCCACATTCAAATCGCAATTCAAATTCAAATAAAACTCAATTTGGGGTGTCAAATTATGATGCAGGCCAGGCTACAACTCGACTCAACTTTGTTGAACTTTCAACACTTCCCAACGTCTGTCAAGTGTGGCATATACGTATTTTAATTTATTCCATGTGTTATATTGTATGCCTCAAATTTTGACGAACATTTCATCTGTCAGAGTCAAGTAGAAAACGAAGAAATTTTGTAGCCTTTTGGGAGGCATTGCAAAAAAGGAAAATGAACCTTTCTCTTTATTGTTGTCGAAAAGTTGCGCAAAAGCAAATTTCATTGACTTTTCCTGTCTATTGTTGTTAGTCATTGTGAGCCACAGCATTTTCGGCAGCTTCACATTGGAATTGCCCTTTCACACTATTGTCAGAAAATATCTCTATTGTAACCATAAAGAACTTTCGACCTTTGGCATGACAAAAAAAGTTGTGTTTTTCTTAATTTCAAAGCATGACTGGAACAATAAAAGAACTGTCAAAAAAGGCATGTCAATTGAAAATTCTCAACTTCAAATTTTATATTGCGCTAATCTTTATATGTAGCTTAAAGCTACAAATCTATATTAAGCAACCTATTCAATACAAGTGAATAGGAATCCATTAGTTTAAATTTATTTTAAAAATCAACAAATCTTAAATTTTTTCTTACACTTAAAGCATTCGATAAGTAAAAAAGTCCGAAAAGGAATCAAAGCAAAACGACCCTTAAATAAAATGTTATCTTTCACGTATGCACTGCACCCCGCATCCCCTTTGAAAGGTCCCATTGGAAAACACGGCATGACGAAATTTCCATCAGCGTCTGCATTTCAGTTTTGCATTTTAAATGTGGTTACACGAAATACAAACACGATAGATCAATCTGTCGTACAACTTGCAAATGCCATGTAACATATGTACTTATTTTTAGCAAATATTTTTCTCTTTTCCTGCTTTCCCAGAGTTTATGTGCATGCGCTTTTCTTCCCGTTGCATGCCACTTTTTAACGCTTTTGTATGCGGCAAGTGACTGTAAATACTCATACACGTCTATAAATGCACATTTAAAACATGATTTCTTAAGTAAAGAAGTCAAGGAAATTGCAATGAAAGTTTTAGTTATATTTTTGCTTATATTTAAAAATATTACTCGACGTTTATTCAGCAGAAGACAAAGTCATTTTCAATTTATGCATGTTGTGGATTGGACTTGATAAACAAATAAAATTTGATTTTTGATTTATTTATAGTTTTAACAGCTTTCAAATTGCCGGACGATTGACTTTTTATTACTTCACACAAATTTTATTTAATTTAACTTCAATTTTATTACCAGATATTGGTATAGAGAACGTTTGTTTCTGACAGGAACAATGCAATACAAATTTATTAAAAACAAAAAAATAAATCAATTATATAGCTCACACAAGTGAAAATTGTAATTTCTACTGCTTTTTAAAATACATTTTAAATATTTTCCTGTTGTTTTTATCAGAAAAGTCACGTAAAGGGTTTTCCACTAAAAAAGAGAAGAACTCATCATCATAAAAATGCATATTTTGCCCTGCAGCTCAGATTATTTAGCATAACAGATTTTCTTATTCAAATTTAAAGCTAAACACAAGCATCACTTTAGTTATTCATGGTTATTTGCACATCCCCTAGGGCAATGTTCTACGAAATTTTTTATTGACTTTTCTAATTAAAGCAAATATTTTCTCAGACCGCAAAAAAACAAAAACAATAGCTATTATGGATGGACAGCTTTGCATTGTTGCTCAATTATTAATTAAATGTGAAAAGTAACTAACGCTGGACCTGATTGATGGTATTAAATTCTGAAAAACAAACATGTTTACTTTACTTAAACTTATTCTTAGACTTTGCGAACTTTTAAATACTATCTTAGACCTAAGATACATTAATTACAAAAGGTTTTGCATTTACCTACACCATTTTGGATAAGTCTAACAATTTGTTGCCTTTAATGGTTATGTCTGCTTTCAACAAAAGGACAAATTTGTCTAACAGAAGAACACTTACGAGCCTTAAAGACTTGAAATTAATTAGATTGAGCAGAGTTGTATTTTGACTTTTCAGACCTTTATTTTGGTTCCACGCACGTGTTAGCCACAGACTTTACTGTTGGGCACATTAACGCTGTGTTAAATTTGCATGATTAAAAGGGTCACATAACAAATAAAAACCTATTCCAAATGTTGCCTTAAAGGATATCAAATATTTCTATCCGTAAAGCGAAAGCAGCAAAGAACTTATTCGATTTCTCACACAGATTGTAGCTAAAACTGTTGCCTTATGTGCTGAAATATTTTACTTCATTCTTATACATACATAAATCTATTATTCATATTATAGAATAATATAATAATTGCAAAAAAAAATAAAAACCAAAAACTAAATTTTAACATAATCATTATGTGAACCAAACGGTTTACAGTTCATGATAAACGTTGCTTTCTAGATTTTCTCTCTCGTCCGCTTTCCGGTGCACAATGGCAGGTAAATTATTTTGACCACAGGAAGAGAGAAACACAAATAAAAGTATGAAATAAGCTGACCGTAGTTAGTGGTACATAAATTGTTGGTATCAACACTCAAGAACACTCCACCACACAGCTGTGGACAACATGTGGATCAGACGAGTCGAGTGGCATTTTGTGAGTTTAACCGAAACGCCAATGTTTTTCTAGGCCACTTTGCAGCTAACAGCGTGTTGTTTGTATTGTGTATGGCACCACTCGTTACCTTAATTTTAACAAATATTTAATGCTTTTTTTCCTAGAATATTGCGATAAATATTTATTAATGTAGACTGTCAGAAAAGCAGAATTGCTCAACGAGCTGTATACTTCTATCTGAATTACATGACTGACGTTTTGCATTGCCATCACACAAAATATAGTTTATATTCCACACGCATTCACAGAGGTGCAGACACACAACAGGGCGTATGCGTAATGTTCTCCTATGCTGACTTGTACGAGTGGGCTTGACAGTTATTAGCATATTCTCGACATGCTGTGCTACTTAATGATGTAGAAATGTAAATGTAAAAGAAATGCCACGAATAAAGTCAAAATCCAGAATCCCTGCCACATTCAGTCATTGATTATGCGTGTGCCGCGCATCTCAGATCTCAGTGTAGAGACGGGGGACTTAGTTTGAGTTTTTATGTTGTGCCGCTGCGATTTGATTTTATCTGATCGATGCACAGAATTGTACATATCCCAGTTATGTTTAGTAATTTATTCATATCAAAAACGTGCGCAGAAACAAAACCGCAAACATAATCGAAGAACTACCAATATTTTCTACTTATCTTCGCCATTTGAACGTGTCTGTAGATAGTTTTTGCTCCTGCTTTGCTTTCATTTCAGTTGGAGTTTCAACGCAAAGAGCACATTCAACTGACGATGGCAGGAGCACAAAGAGAACGAATCACGTTCCGTCATTTGCAAAATCAATAGATTTCACTGGTTATCAAGTAGAGACAAAGGGAAAATACGCCAAAGATTGGTCAACCATTTAACTAATCTGTTTGCTGTTTGATTAGACACTAATCAAAAAGAATTATAACTTACTCAACTTAAATCAAAATAAAATACTCGCAAATTGTGTATTTTATTTCAATTATATTCTGCTGTATTACTGATGAATGAGTAATGATACTGACAAAGTTCTACTAAGCATTTGGCGAATGGTTTTCCAAGCAGCAGAGTGGCGCAGTGGAAGCGTGCTGGGCCCATAACCCAGAGGTCCGAGGATCGAAACCTTGCTCTGCTATAACAGTTGGTAATGTAATTCAGTTGCATTTTCATTTTTTTAATTTTTTGTTAGTTAAATTTAAAATTTTGCCCATAAAAATGAATACATGTACATATATATTTATTTATATAATACATTTTATATAAATAGATCAAGTTAGGAATTTTTCTCCGAAATTCCCATTTTGTATTTTAGTTTTGTTGAAAGAATAAAATCAACAAAAAACAAGAAATAAATAGTTTGTGTTATTTTTTTTTATTATTTTGAGAAAATACGCATATTCAGTTTGTTGCAGAATGAGATACAGAGGTTTTGTCATGGATTTAGAAGGTTTATCATTTATTTAAGTGTTTAAATAAATTGTTAATTAAGTTTCAAATAAATCAAGTTAAATATTTTACAGATCGCAAATATGTTTGCATTTTTAAACTTCAATTGTACAGCTACATCTGTGTTTTCGCATTCATATATAATGTGCAATATATTGTACGTATAAAAATATTCAATAATGCAAGCAATAAGTGATAAAGTTTCTATTATTTACACACTCGCATTTACTCAAAAAGAAACGACAGTAAGGGCAAGAAAATATAGAGTACAGCATATTTAAGTGGTGTCCTTATGGCTAAGTCGAAACTTTAAAACAAATTATTGTAATTTTGAAATACGGTGAATATTGCTCATACTTTCCTCAGATTATACATATAATTAATTAATTATTTTAGCAAATTAACGGGAAAGTTTTCACATGTATTTTTTCCAATCAAATTTATTGACAACAAAGCTCTCGAATTTTAGCTTGTAACTTAAAATATTCAATTCGTAATCTATCTGCGTTTGCAGTTCAATTTTTGTTGGCCCAAATATTTTATTCAAGCTCTTTCCATTATTTATTTTTATACAAATCACTAAAAGCTGCGAATAAAATGAATCATTTCCCAGAGCTCGACTCTTGGGCAGCCATTGCAATTTGTAGTCACATTTTTGTGGCTTTTAGTCAAAAAATCATTTTACGGTTTTGCTGAAGATATAAATTTGATATATGGGTTTACGTGAAATTCACTGATACAATTTTGTACCGTGCATTTTTGACATATGTAAAATAGCACAGTGTCGATGTATTTTTTAGCATAGACTTGGCAAGGTTTTGAAAGTCATACACAAAAGTCAAAACAGTATTGTAGATATGGTAGTTAAGATTAAATTGTTTCATATTAAGCGTAATTGAATACAAAATATTTTACCACTAACAACATTAAATTGAGTTTAGTTAACAGAAACATATACCTGCTGAAGACATATACTTACGTCTTTATATTAAAGCCTACTTGTTAGACACAGAGTGTCTTGAAAATCGTTAAGAAAGCAAGTCTTATCAATAAACTATGAAACTAAGGAAGTGCAGATTTCCATTTGACCCTTTTTGGCTATATTATCAATGCACTTGCGTATCTCGAGTATATCATCTGGGTAGACACGGCAGCAACCGCCAATGATGCCTGCTCCAAGTTCAATCCATTCGTGGACAAAGTCAGACACATTTAGCCCATTGCCCGTCCACTCGCCACGGTCGCGATCGTAAACCTCTCCACGATTGCTATAGACAACAAGGGGAATTCTCTCGTCCGACGGCGTGATGGCTAGCAGAGATTTAAACAGGGGCGTCACATGGCAGGGATTGACACAGTTGACGCCAATGCCCAGCAGACGGGACTGTGCCTGGTGCTTCGATACCAAGCGCCAAACAGCCAAGGCCGCCTGGGCAAAGGGTTCGCCATGCGCCAGACTTGATTCATCCTGTGAGTAAAGAGACCAATTAGAAACATTCCACAAGTAATCCCGCCTCTATTGAAGTACTTACCTTACACTGAAAGGACACCCAGAATTTGGTATGTGGATATTTGGTGAGTATGAGTTCGGTCACCGCCAAGGCCTCCAGTTGGCAGGGCAGCGTCTCCACGGCCAGGCCATCGACTCCCGCCCGCAAGCAGGTCTCGATGCGTGTGGCATGCCACTTCTGCAGCTGCGTAGAGTTCACCAGGTTGGTGTAGCTGCCGTTGTACTCGGAGCCATCGTGCAAGTGCGCTCCATACGGGCCAATGGAGGCCAATACCCAGGGCATGGTGGCCGCAATGTTACCATTGATGGCCGCCAATTCATCAAAATACTGAGATTTCGCCTGACGAGCTAGGTGAACACTTTTCTCAATCAACGCCACGCTCTCCTCCCGCGTTTTGCCCAAATGCTTCATGAAACCCTCCACGCTCGACTGATACGTGTTGGTCAATATAATGTCCGCCCCTTTGCGTAGAAAATCCAAATGCGTTTTAATGACGGCCTCCGGGTGTGTAGCATCGAAACGGGAGCCCCACAGTGGATCGCCATCGACCTGTTCGCTGACATTGCGGGCCAATTGGCTGGAGAAGCCGCCGCATTTGACCAACACACGACGCTTTTGCCTAAGTTGATTCCAGTTTCCGGTAAACGATGGAATCATGATTAAATGTTCAACTGCAAACGACGGGTGCAAATATACTATAAAATATTATTACTATCTGCTCTGTTCTTTATTTTGTGGATACTTTTATATTAAGATATATACACGTACGAACTTGATATTGTAAAGTTTGCTGCTTTCGTTTTGTTGTTTTGTTCGACGCTCGCTTTTCATTTATCGTTGCTGGCAACTTTTCTACAAGCGACACTCACATAGATATGTATATAAATATAAATATGCATATATGTATTGTGCTTATCTCTCTTGCTCTTACACTCACTTTCGTTCTCGCACACACACACTCACATACTCACTCATTAACATAAACGCTGTTGCACAGCTGATTTGTGTTTACAGTTGAACTTGATTATTTCACATGCGATAAATGGCAACAGTTGCGGCCAAAATGTTGATACATACCGGCCCTGCTAACAGTGGCTGTCACAATAACAGCTGATTTCTGTTTACACTGCCACCTTTAACAGTGGCTGCCAAAATAAGTTGTACAGCAGACAATTCTATTTTGTGGGGAAACAAGTTTATTCGCTGAGAATAAAATATAATAAATGTATAGTTATATATAGTATATATAAATACATATTGATAATTTATATTCATAAACAAATTGAGTACGAATTTTATTTAAATAATTGTGGCCATAATAATTGCCTTTTTTTGTTAGTACATAATAGTTTGTTTATATTTTTGATGTTGTTGTTTAATTGATCATTATTGTGTGTTAAAGGATTATAATCACATTTATGTTTATATCTGTATGTATAGGTAATATAAGTATAAATAAATATGCATATAAATTGAAAATGCCATAAACAATAAATCAAACTTTGGTCAACTTAAGCATTGTATAAATTCTAAATCCATTTTTGTTTTAATCGATAGTGTGTGTTTTTTTTTCACTAAATAACATTTTATATTTAATAGATATATCAATTTTTTGTTGGTTACTAATTATCATCAGTTTCTTCTTCAATCAACGTTCAAAGATCAGCTGCAATTATCTCAACATCAATTTTTGAGAGAAATACTTGACTCAAAAAATACATTATTATCTGCCGTTGTAGCTAACGGTTCATATTTGCTATATATGGGTTAGTGTATATAGTATTTGTGTATACAGTATTGTTTTGACAATATAAAAAAATCATAATTTATATTTTAATTGTTTTTTCTTAAGTTTCAAACAAAAATAATTGTAAAGTGAAATATGTGAATTTAATATATTGTCAAAACAATGGAACTAACTGTATGTTATGTGTCTTCTGTGTACTTAGCTCTATAATTATGTTTTATCTGCTTGCGTGCATGGAAGTTCAATGTGTGTGTGTGTCTTTGTGTTTGTTTCTGTGGCGGCGGCTAACTGTAATGAGGGCAAAATGCAATGATAAAGTACAAAACGGAAACGGAAAAGAAGCGGAAATACGAAAGAAATACTGAGAGAAAAGCAAATGCCACGATAATCAAGTTCCAATGCCAATGTCCCCAGAAATAATAAACATGCTCAGTCTCAGTCCATTTCTTGATAACATTGATAATGCTGATAACACATCCACTAAGAGAAGAGATTATTGCGTCGCTTTAGCGAACCAAATTTCTTTTCAGCCTCCAGCAGCATCTTCTCCTTGCGCACCACCTCGAAGGGTATCGTCTTGGACATGCGATCGATTTCCTGATCGGATGGAAAGTCCTCAAAGCTCATATTGCTGAATCCCGTCTTGGCCGAGTTCTGTATGGTGTTTGACTGAAAATTGCGATTGCTGCCACTGCCGCTGCTGCCGCTGACCCGATTCTCATCTTGGGAGATCTTATCACCGGCACCATCATCATCATCGTCATCATCATCATGGGACTGATACTGCAGACGTTGATGCTTCTGTTTGCTGCCCGAGCTGAGGGACGATGTGGAGCCCAAGGCGGCAGCGCTGACCTTTTTGTACGCATGACCCTTGACCTTTTGGGTTAACTTGGCCGGCAAGGCTCTTACAACCAAATGGGACTTTTCTTTCTTCGGCTTGACGTTGGTGGTGCTGGTGGTGGTGGTGACGGCATCGCTGTCTGCAACCAAATCGGCACCACGCAACACCACGGGCTCCTCCTCATCGTCGGGCGTGAAGTCCGAGCAGCGATCTTGAGAAATTTGCACAAAACCATTATCGGCTATCGCCAGCATGGGCTTCAGATGTGCAGCGGTTTGTTGTGTGGATGCTGCAGTTGCCACAGCTGCCACAGCCATTGCAATTGCAGGTGGTGCCAATGGTAATGGTTGTGGTTGTGGTAATGGTAATGATAATGGTATAGGTACTGCTATTGGTGGTGCAGACTGTGTGGCTAGTTGTGGTGGTGGTAGTGGTGCTGCTGCTGCTGCTCCCGAGGAGGAGGTGGGCACATTCACATAGACACTGCTGCTGCCTCTAATGGGATTCGGATTCTGATTGTGGATGGTCAACGGCTCGGGCGTTTTATTAATAATAATCGAATGATTAATTGTCACAACTGGCGCAGCATTGACTTTCATAATATTATTATTATTATTGTTACTATTATTATTGTTGTTGTTGTTGCTGCTACTGCTTTTATTGTTGTTGTTGTTGTTCTTGCTGTGGCTGGGATAGTGGAGCTGGAGCTGCAGCTGGTGTTGGTGTTGGCTTGGGTTGTTGACCTGGTTCAGGACCTGATCGGGCGTTACGACAACACATTTGCGAATTACCTGTGGAAATGGCTCCGAGCCAAAGAGATCCCTCTGATCGCTGACTTCATCCATTGCCAGCTGCTGTTGTTGTTGTTGTTGTTGTTGCTGTTGTTGTTGCTGTTGTTGTCTCGCTGCCGTCGTCTCAATAAACGGATTAAATATGGGCTCATTGAATTCGTCCAGTTGTTCGTGCTGCTGCTCTGCTGGGAAATGGGCAAAATTGGCCGCCTGGCTAACCGGCGTCACCGGTGCTCCCTTCACAGGAGTTGAAGTCCACATTTCGGGCTCACTTGGCTTGGATTTGGCCTGTGCCAGCTTTGGTTTAGCCGAGCGTTTAATTGGTTTGCCCACGGGCAGCTTAAATGGCGCCATCGCAAATACATCCAGCTCCTGGTCCTGCTCCTGTTCCAACTCGTGATCTACAGCTGGAGCAGATTCATTGCTGCTCTTGCTCTCAGCGGATCCATAATCGAGCTCATCGTCCAGCAGCAACGGACGATCGCCGAATTTGTGCAACAAATCGCTGGACGTTGGACTGAGTTCTTCAATGGCAGCGTTGCCGCCAGTGCAACCTGTACAGGCATCACCACTGCCACTGGCAGCGGCAGCGGCAGCCACCGCCGCTGTGCGATCCTTTTTACGCATGCGCACCTTGACGACAACCCGACTGCGGACGTCATCCTCGTGCGTGGTGACACTCTCGCACTCGGCATGATAGGCCGAGCTGCTGCACGTCTTCACGCTCTCGCTGATGCCATCCATGTCCATGGGCAGCGGACGACGCAGCTTGGCCTGCGTTGCCCGGGGATTCTCGTCGAAGAGATCATCGTCTTCGGCTCGCAAATCGCTCGCAGATCCAATCGAGTCCGCATCATCATCGGACTCGGCATTAGCCGCCGCCTGAGCCGCTGCCTGGGCAGCTTGGGCTGCCACTGCGGCCGCCATAATATTCAGCTGCTGTGCCGCCTGCTGGGCGGATGACGAGGGTCGCTTTGTGGTCGCCGTTTGACGCAGTTTCTTCACAATCGGCAGATGCGTTGTCTTGTCCACTTTGTGGTACGCCACTTGCTGTATTTTGTGGATAGTTTCGGGTATGTTGTTCGTCACGATCTGCTTGAAGATGGCCGCCTTTTTGGCACCACCGCCAACGCCACCACCACCATCGTCACTGTCCTGCTGAAAGAACTCCGAGTCCGAGTCATCGGATGTCGGCAAATCATTGCTTCGCAACTTCTCATACTTGTTGCGATCCTCCAGAGGCAGCTTGACATAACTGGAGGCGACATCACCTGCAAGTCCAATGCCAGCGCCATCCGAATCCGTTTTTAGTTTGCCAATGAGCGAGGTTTTGTCCTCCTCCAGCGTCGGCGACAACAACCACTTGGATGAACTGGACGAGGCGGCATTGGTGGCTCCCGTCACACTGGGCGTAACTCCGCCAGATGAGCAGCTACCGATGAATTTCGCTGTGGATGAGATCAAGTACTTTTATGCAGTAAGGTAATGAGATTACGAATTATTACGGGTGGAGGTGTGTGTGTGAAAAGTTAGCGGAAGCTTCTCTCTAACTAAATGATATACACTCTGTGACTAAGACAAGTTGATTAAGATTAGGATACATGATAAGGTTCAAGAGTGTGTATATAATATATTATATGTGTATATATTGTGTGTGTGAATGGATTTATGTGTGCCAGTGTGAGTGTAACATTGAGGATTAGGAAAATGTGGCGACGAATCTGCAGACTTGAAGAGACTGAAAACAACATCCCTTCATCCTTTAGTGTGAACTAATCGATGATTTGTGGACGCATTTAAAACCAGACTATGCACAGGCAAGTGTTTATTAAGACTTTAAATAAATGGAAATTAGTTTAGTTTTTCTTACAAAAATAAAACTTACTCAATAATAATATTCTTTGTGCCTGTGCATAGCCTTTGTGTTAGTAGAAAATAAATTGTTTCCCATTCGATTTGAAATTTGTGTACGTTTTTATGTTAATGAATTAAATTTATAGTTTACAATTTGCTTGTGATTGGTTTTTATTGCATTTCAAATCAGTTTTAAACGCTCCTGCCTTAACTAGCATACATTTCATTGATTAAACTTAAATTAAAACTCTTCGCATTGCTGGCTCTGTAACTTGTCCATAAAAATATATTATATATATTTGTGTGTATATATTATATATAACTGCCATCTGATAGTTGCATTTGCATTAGCTCATTACGTGTTTGGATCTCTCTTTACCTGACTTTTAATTGTTAGCATTTATTGCGCTTGTTTGTCTCTTAATTTTCATATCTTTTGTTTGTTGTTCACTAAAACTATAATTTTGCTCTTTGGAATAATACTTGCAATTGTTCATAATTTGATCATTTTATGTACAGTTATTAACATGGTTTTGTTTTAATAGTTAGTTGAACATTTTAATTGTTGCTGTGGTCTTTGTTAAGGAACTGACACCAAATCGAAAGCGTTTTCTCTGTAAATTTATCGATTTGGCAACCAAATAAATCGCATTTACATTTTCTTTTTTAGATTTTTATTTTTATATTGTCTGGCAATGATTGGACTTTGTTTAATTTAACATTATTTGGGATTTGTTTCATTTGTGTAGTTGCTGCCACATCCGCAGCGAACGCAGCTTGACGAGAACTTGACAAATTTATCGACAAATTTAAGAAAAAGAAGATAAAGAAATTGAAATGAAATGTAATTATTTAAGTTGCTAATTTTGTTCTATCAATCAATTTATTTGAGCAGTAGCAGTAAAGCCTAATCGATTAATTATCTTTAGTTGTTTAGCAATAAAATTTAGAATTCCACGTTTCCAATATTAAAATTTAGTTAATTTCTTAATTAATTTGATATGCTGCAAATTATTGCTCAAAAGAAATACGCACAAATTGTCTGCTATGGCATACATGATATTTAAATTTATATTTTTGTTATTTTTAGCTTATTTTAAATTACAAACACACAGAATTAGAGCACATGATAATATACAATAATAATAAGACGAAAATAGTAAAAAATTTATCGAAGGCTTTTCACAGATATTTATGTAGATCTACAGATGTGGCAAAATTTAGCTGCTTAAATATATACGAGCATTTTGTAAAGTTAACAGATACACAACAATTGAAAGTACATATATTGTAGATATATAATTTATATTGGTTACATTCAACCACAACCACTAATTACTGTTACTAAGTTTGTTTTATTAATTGTTTATCTAGCATTAGCCCAGCACCAGATTTAATTTGTTAGAAGCGCTTAGATTGGAGTTGAAGATTAGAATTAGTTTAATGTCAAGTTTTGTGCTGCAGACAGACAAACAGACAGTTTGCCACATTTTATGTTCTTGTTAAATAATTGTATTAATTATTGTATGTATAACAAATGTTGTTTGCCTATAAGATCTTGTGGTTAGTAGTGCATTTTAATATTTACAGGAGATGCAAAAGAAAAAAAACACATTTATGTAAGCTTCGTGTGGATCGCAACCCGCTGGGATGGGGATCATTATTTTGATCAACCACAAATGGCACTCTAAAGCTTTCACCCACTCTCATTCTCTCTCTCTTTCTCGCTCTCTCTCTCATACTTTCTCTCACTGTTAGCTCAATCAATGTCTGTTTTGTGAAGTAGGGGTACAACAGCTACCGATTAATCTACGTTAGAGGCAATTGGATGAATATCTTCCGCTTCTTGGTCTCGGTCTCTGTCTCTCTTTGTTGTTTGTAGCTTTGTCCCACTGTTGTTGTTGTTGTTGTTGCTGTTGTAGATGACATACTTGATGTAGTTGTTGTTGCTGTTGTTGCTGATGTACTTGTTGTAGCTGTTGCCTTTAACTCTACTGTGGGTGGGGTATTTTAGACTACGTCTACGTTCAAATCATTTTCACTTTCTAGATCGAGAGATTGAGAGCAACAAAAGCAACAAATCGAGAAACTAAACGTATTTCTGACTTTGCAACATTTATAATTACAAATTTCATGCTTTACCTCCAGTTTTGCGCAGTGAACTCGCCTTCTCCCGCAGACCGGGCGGCAAACTGAAAGGCGCCGAGCCAAATGGATCCTCAGCGATCGCTGGCTGTGGATGCGGCGATACGGAAACTGGCGCCGTCGCAGCTGCAGCTGTCATCGTTGCCGTTCCAGTTACCACTGTTGTTGTCGCAGCCACTGCTGCATTCTGTTCCGTTGGCGTCAGCGTCGACGTAGTGGAGCATGACTTGGCCGTAATACCTGCAAATTTGTGAGACATGTCAGTTACGATCATTGATTACAATTTATTTAACTGCAGAGGTTTTTCAGTTGGAGTAGAAGACCCCATAAGTATGTATAATTTTGGTCAGGACAATGTACTTTTTCCACTTTTAATCATTTTCATACAAAAAGTGATTTTTTGCAGTTTTTAAAATTATAACAAATACCAGCGAAGAGATTTTTGAAAATATTTTTTGCAGACACTTTTTGAATTGTTTTAAGAAAAATTTTTAGAAAACATTTTTAAGACCGAGAGAAAAAGTTAAAAAAATAAACCTTTACAAAAACTCGTAATTTTCAATGGATTAGGGAAAATCTTGTATTATTCAAACGGATTTTAAATGACCTTTCCATTATGAGTTGATTTAACCTTAAGTGGTGTGTAAATACTTTTGACCACACCTGTAATCATCTCCATCTGTCCTTCGGATATGACATAGCTTTGGTATAAAAACTTTGTTAAGATCTCCTAACCAAACTCATAGATTTGTCTTTTACATTAAATACAAGTAACTAAAATCAAAAAGAGGTATCTGTAAGGATATCAAATCATCGGCATGCCGAAATCAATCTTTAATTCTTGTTAATATGAAGTTTACTCACTGCCCTGGCTGCCACGTTGGCGTATCTTATCGAACTCGGCCTCGAAAATGTGATCTTCGGTCATTTGACTAAAGGGCTGCTCCTCCTCGAAGGGATTCCAGGCCTCCACGCGTTTGTCCATTGTCTGGCGAGCCAGCTCATTGCTGGACAACGAGGTGGCTGCTGTGCCGCTGCTGGCATAGATGCCAGGATTCGATGCAGCAGTGGCCAGTGTCACATTCTGTGGTCCATCTCCCGACATGGCAATGTTGTTGTTGTACGGCGCAAGAAACTGGCTGGTCTCATTGGCAAAAGTTCTGTGGCGGCGCAACAAAATAATGCATTATGAGAGAGTTGGAAATGAAAGTGCTGTTGTTTGTGAATTAGAGAGATTGCAAATCAATTAAATCATGCAACAACAAAAGTTCTTATTGACTTTGCGGTTGTGCGTCGTCATCATTTGTAACTCTTATGGATGAATGGATGGAAACAAGCAGAAAAAGGGGACACAGAGAGGAAGGTGAAAGCAAGAGAAAAGCAGACACATTGATACAGATACAGAAATAGACATAGACATCGAGACGTGGCCAAAAATACACATTCATGTTTGCAAAATCTTACTTGTTAAAGGCCGAGGTATCGCTGACATTGCGACGATGACCACCGCCTGATTGGGCGCTTGGTTTGGGCGGCGTCAACATGTGTTTGGTGGGCGTGCCGCCGTTGCCCGACATCGTCAACTCGTTGACCGTCGATTCCGGTTGCTCGCTGCCAGTATCGTTGAGTGCAGCGGGTGCAGCTGCCGTTGAAGTCGCAGTTGTTGTTGTGACAGCCTCGTTAAATGGATCCGGATAGACGCTCGACTCAAACAGGCTGTTGACCGCTGTTGATGCAGTGGCAGTTGCAGCTATTGTTGCCACAGGGGCAGCTGCAACAGCTGGTGGCGCCGTAGCAACAGCCGGCAAAGCCGGAAAATTGGCTTGAAATTGCTCCACAACTGGTTGAGGTTGTGGCGATGTGATATTCTGACGAGGCAAGGGACTCGGCGGCAATCCTAGGCCCAGTGCTTTCTGGCCATGCACCGATGTGGAGCCCTTGGGTCGCGAGCGCGGTGCCACACTGGTGCCTGCCTCCACAAGGGACACGTTCTGCTGCGGCTTTGCAGCCTTGGCGGCTGCATTGATGCGCTTCGCTTCCGACTCAAAAGGCGGCACCAAAAGCTGCTCAAAATTCGGCAATGGACTTTTCTGCATTGTCAAAAGGTTCAATTATAAAGGAATTTTATAAGAAAATCAATCGACAACTCACGTGCAGATTCTGTACAGGATTCTCTTTGCCCGCCAGCCGAAAAGCCACTTCGCACACCTGCCAAATGTTTGGTCGCCTCTCCATGTCGGTGTCCAGCATATACTTGATCAACTGATGCATGCCACGCGAATATTTTGAGTTATCCGGCACGGCAAACTGTCCATTCTGTATGGCCAACGTGCTCTCGCCAAAGGGCAGCGAAAAGAAACAGAGTTTGTAGAGCATGCATCCCAATGCCCAAATATCCGCCTTGGTTGTAATACTTTTACCACAGTACAGATCAATCATTTCGGGTGCACGATACGATAGCGTTGTATACTTTTGTATCTCCTCCTCGACAACGGTAACGCCATGCTGTTGGGGATTCAGTGTCTTGGCCGTTGCCGATCCAAAGTCACAGAGCACAAAGTTGCCGCCGTCGGTTTGAAGAATGTTCTCCACCTTTAAGTCCCGATGAATGATGGGCGTTTGGCAGTAATGCAAACGCGACACCGCCTCGGCAATATCACAGAAAATGGTTAGCACTTCCGGTTCGGTAAAACCAACGTGTAATCTGTGGCAAGTATATCGATTGCATAACAATTAATAACGACCTTAATAGACGAAGGGAAAATAGACTAATTGAAGGTGAATTAAATAATACATAAGTTTAAAAAATAAATCTCTACATAAAGAAGAGAATCTCAAATATATTACTTTGGGATAGAGTAGGGGAGGATAGATTTTTAATTTCCAATTTTATTTAAATACATATTAAGAAATAGTATATTGTTTAGATCAAAAGTAAAAAAAAGATAATCTCAAATGTATTACTTTAGGATGGAGTAGGAGAAAATAGATTTTTAAGTTCCATTTTTTAATATAAGAAAAATTAAAAAAAAATTCTTAAATAAATATTGATAAATTGTTTATGTCAAAAATAAGAATTTTTTAATTTTTTTGACAAATATTACTAAATATTATTTACATATTTTTAAGCCTATCAATTTATTGACGGTCCCTCGAAAAACATATTAACTACTACTATTTCTTAGTTTCAGCCTTATTTTGAGGGATGTATGGCTAATATGAATCGATGTGTTTCAGGGTAAGATGTGGCCTATATTGTAAGGGTTACAGTAACTCACCTAGCATTCATCATGGCCAGCATGTGATGCTTGCAGAATGGCATCAGCAGCAGCACCTCGCACACTCCATTCCCGGTGGGCGTAATGCTGGAGTCCACATAGCCAATAATGTTCTTATGACCGCTCAAATTGCTCTACAAGATGATAAAGAAATATCTTAATAAATGGTAAAGAATAACTAAAGATGTCTCACTACTTACGGCAATCTGTATTTCGCGCTTAGCCACATTCAAGTCGTGCTCATTGTTTACGTACATGCGCTTGAGAGCGTATTTTGTTGATGATGCACTGCCGCTGCCGTTGCCACGTGCCAGAAAAACCATGGCAAAGCCGCCTGCAATGAAAACAATACACAAATAAGTCAATATTGTAAAAACATAATTTAATTCAATACAGCCTAGAGACAATCTATATTCTAGACAGCTGCCAGCTGAAATAACATTCAACTGGAGGCCAACAAGCAACTATTACACCTTCGCTTTTTTTACCTGTAGTCTAATGAGTGTGATAACTGAATTATCAGGTTTGTGTCCAATGAGCAACGGAAAATAGCATATGAACTACATACATTTTTTTTATATATTATGGGGCATAAAAAGACTGCAAAGGAATAGAATTTGAAATATTGTTTAAAAAAAAACAATTGCACAGGAAAGATTTAAAATCCTTGACAATTCTAGCATGGGGATATAGCTCAGTGGTAGAGCATTCGACTGCAGATCGAGAGGTCCCCGGTTCAAACCCGGGTGTCCCCTAAGTTCAACTTTTTGAATATTTGAGAGTATAGTATGTAATTGAAGTTTTGACAGTAATAATTGAGTTCAAATGCTGAGTAATTAGCTTTTATAAAGTAATAAAAAAAAAATATTTGCTCCTATGTCATAAATGTAATTAGAAAAACAACAAACACAACATATGTTTTAATATACAAATAACTATCTTATTTAGATTTAGGATTTAACATTTTTCATTTTAAAACAAAGTAAACCTTCAGAACTTATCAAACCTGCGGGTATGTAAATGATATATATGTATATTTTTTTCGTGATTTTATAATAAAAGTTTACCCCCCATATCGTATTCCCCACACCCTCCCTTTCACACCCGCATCTTGAGCCACTCCAATGAGCGATAAAAAGCGACGTAATAAACATACAAATGAACATAAAAGGTACATGTGTACGATTGCATACAACTACTGAAGGTCACGTAGAATAACAATAACAACAACAACAATAATCATGACAACAACAAATCATTTAGGGGGCAGAACCAACGGAATAACAACAATAATATACGTAACTTTAGCTTGTAGTGCTCGATATCCATTTGACTTTTTAGTTGGCGTTTGTGAAATTATAACGTCAAATGTTAATGAATGCTGAAGGTTGCAGCAGCAGAAGCAACGTAAATCACATAGCCCACAATAACAATGCACAAATTGTAATCGCAATTGTAACGCAACGAAAAAAAAACTTGAGAAATGAAAGCGTAAAACGAGACGAAGATGGCGACGGCGACGGTGACAGGTGCCACTTAAGCAACTGAGCGGCGAAAAGGGTGGAGAATCAAGTGCGGCGAACTCCTTAGGTGTTGTGTCTCGCTCTAACACTTGACTCACCCAAACAAAGTGGATTTCATCAAATGCTAACGATTTGGCAACACTGGCAATTCATAGTGAAATAAATTAAACAATAACGACAGCTGACAGGCAGCAGCGGTCAATAGCAAACCACATTGCCGCCTGCCAAGTTGCAAAAATAGCCAAAACCAAAAAACAAAATATCAATAAAAGTAGCCAAGTAAAAGGTGAAAAAGGGACTCCACACCACACACACGCACACAAACAAATAAACCTACGAAAATAATAAATTGCAAATAAAGTAGAAAATAGTCAGGGGCAGCTGTTGAAAATGACGGCAAGTGTATTTGTCAAGCACTTGCCGCATTTAGTGCAGGATATTATTCACTTCAATTCAAGGATATTGCCACACACACACATACATATGTACATATTGCCTTGCCTTGACTGTGTCAATGCTGAACTTTGGCATTTGTGCAAAGGTAACGAGCAACAACAAAGCATCGGCTATAGAAAAACTATTTTCTCTTTATTGGCTTAATTAACATGCATAATTGATTCAATTTCAATTGATTTGTGTAATGGAAAACTAAGGCTCGTATGTTCATTGTGGCCCACTCATGTGTGGCATGCGACAAGTGGCGCCAACAGCTCTTATCATGCAGCTGTTTACGCCCTCTTTCCCCCCTCTATTATTAGACTTTTTTTATCTTATCTGTCTGACACACTTGACTATAAACTTTAAATCAGGTGGCAACGATAAGTGAAATTCCATACACAAGCTAACTCCCACACATGTACACGCACATAAACACTCACACAACAGCAGATAAGCTCTCACTCCCTCCCACTCACCTTCGGCCAAGACATCCTCGACGGTGACCGTGACGCGTCCGACTGTGAAAACCTTGCCAACAAAACTGTTGGTCTCCTTGGATGAGGAACTGTTGTGCGAGTTTTCCAATTTCTCATTTCTGTCGAATTTCGATAGGATTTTCTTCATTTTTCTATTTTCCTTTAGGTGTTGTTGTTTACAGCAGCAGCAGCAACGGCAACTGCGGCGTCGACGTCGACGTCAACGATAGCAGCAACGTGTGTTAATTGAGACCAAGCTGCGGAGGCGTTTCGGTAATGGTGGGCGTGCCAAGCTAGCCGTAAATTGAACCAAATAATCCGAGTTTTCAAGTTAAATTATCTTTGTTGCGCACTTTTTTTACGCTGCGCTTTTTCGCATTTGCATGTCAGCGATATGTAGACACACACACAAGAACACACACACACACACACACTATGGGAAAAGAAAGTTGTTCGATTTTCCTGCTTTACACGTATTTTTGTGTTTGCAGCAACAAACTGCTGATGAAATTCGATTTTTGGTATTATTGCTATTTATTGAATTTGCACATTTTGTTCGCATCTGCACGGAATTATTATTTACAATATTTGCAACAAGAAACGAACGAAAAACGAACGATTTTAGTGCAATTAAATTGGATATAGTGTTGGGTTGCTCATGAGTGAGTGAACAAAAAAGAGTTGCTCCCGTAAGTAAGCAAGTGAACATGTTCCTTCCAAATTGCTCTTGATTGCTCACTTGTTCTTACTTGTTCTCTTGTTCTTTTTTGCTCATTGTTCTTTTTTGTTCTGTTTTGCTCATTATTGCTCAGTGCACTTTGTTCGAATTTTTCTCTGTGATTTTATCATTGTGTAATTGAGCATTTTGAGTGGGTTGACTCACCTAAAAAAAAAGAACAAGTGAACATGTTCACCTAAATGAGCAATGTTCACCCAACACAACAAAACACACCTCTAATAAATAAACTCAATAATCAGCTGATTGTATTGGCAAAAAAACAAGCTGGCAGCTTTGTCTCTTAAAACACGGAAACATCGACGATTCATTATCTTGCCAAGTTAAGTAGGGTTGCCACCTACAGAGAAATTGTAATCGAATATACAGTTAATACTTAAGTTGCAGTAGTTGCACATATATAAAGATGTTTTCAGAATGACTATCATTAATTTATAAAGAATAATAATAAAAACAGTAAACTGTTTGATGCATTATCGCAGTTGAACGTTGCGATAACAAAATCGGCGTTGCCACATAGTTGACGCAACAGCTGATTTCACAAATGTGAAATATTCTGCAATTGTATTTTTTTTGGCGCGCAATGATTAATACAGCAAAGTACTTTGCATTATTGGAGAATTTGAGCTTTGAACATGCATTGGGTAAGTATTAATCGAATGCTGGTACTTATTTCAACCAATTCCGTTATCCCTGTTTTAGCAAACGAGAACAAGACGACACATACAACGTCGCAGAGTCTCGGTGACAATTTGAGTCATTTGGAGAAATTCGTGCAATTGGATGTCCACCAGCAATTGCGGGAACTGTGCGTCGCACTGGAATTAACAGAGGAATATGCAGCAACAGTTGACACGGAGAGTGCACTCAATTGTTATATAGTTCGACTGCTGCACGTGCTGCACACGCTGACGAACAACATCAATTTCCACAGCGATGCCAAGGAGGATTTAATCTCGGTGTCGCATCTGAAGCTCTGCATCCAGGCAACACAGGAGCTATCATACTATGCGCTGCGTTGTCAGTTGCACCCGGACTTCTATAAATCGCCCGTATTCAAGGGCAGTGCCAGCTCCTGCCCTTGCCAATCCCTCTTATTGCTGAGTATTCAGTTTTTCTTACGTTTCCTGACCATTCCACAATTTCACATCGCTAATGCCATGGAGCTGGTGCAGCGGGATCTTCTGGCGGCCGTAATAAGTCTGCGAATCCAGTCGCCGCCGCCGAAGCAACTTGCTCAGCTGGACAAGGCAATTGCCTATCTGTGGGATAACGAATCCAAAGCGGACTTCTTTCGGCATGTCCTGCTGCTCAAGGCAACTCCAAACCTGGGTGCTCCGCTGGCCAAGGAATTGCACCAGCAGCTGCTGTCCAAATTGTCTGCGGCGCATGGCTTTGCCAGCCTGGTAGCTGCCCTGAAATCAGCTGCTCCTCAAGATGTGGACACCACACGCAGCTCGGAGATTGTGGCGAACATTGTGGCCCAACGTGGCTTCTCTGGGCGATTGCAGCAAAGTTTGATCCGACAGATCTTTGACTTTTGTCGCCTGCAATTGCCGGACGTGAACAACTTGATTTGTGGCGTGCTGAGCCTGCGACGTCTTTACGAGCTGAATGAATCCAACCGCCAGAGCATCGATGGAATACTGGCTTCCCATTGGCAGCCACTGACGGAGCCGACGGACTTGATCAATGGTCTGATCATCTGGGAGCAGGCGGAACTAGGCGAACGCCTTCGTCTCTGGCAGCAACTCTTCTGCAGCTCCAGCGTGGCGTGCCTGCCCAGCTCTCTATTAGTTCCCTACTTGCCACTTCTCCTGCAACTCTATCAGCAGCTGCCCGACGCTCTTCCGGAGCGCCAGTCACTGGCAGCCTTAGTCTCTCGCTGTCTGGACAACCGGGAGACTCTTGAGGAGCTGCCGGAACTGTTGCGACGTCTCTTCAGCTGGCAACTGGATGGGAATCCGCCTTGGAAATCGTTGCATCAACGCATCTTAATCGATCTCCAGACGAATCTGATTAGAGTCAAGGTGACGCATGCCGAGCACAAGGATCAGGAGCATGCTCCTTGTCGCGCGTTGTCCTCGCTGCTGATGTCCGGCAACAATCATACACTCACCTGCAAGATGTTTCTCTCCCTGCTCAGCTTCATGGTCCAACAGCTGTCGGAATCAGCTCCAGCGCTCCAGTCCTCCGACATTGATTTGTTGTCCACGGAAACGGAACTGGCGGACTTTCTGCATGGCAAGTATCAGCTGAAACTGGAGCTGCTTGTGGCTCTGGACCAGCTGGTGTGGCATGAGCCGCTCAAGGCGCAGCTGGCGGATGCGCACAGCAAACAGTTTATCCAGCTGGTAACGGAGCTATTGGAGCAGCGGCTGTCTGGGAATCTGGAGGCAGTCGATCAGACGCTGGTTGTCATTCTGCTGCTCCTGCAGGAGATCCTAGAGCGCAGCGAGCACTTGCAGCTGGCGGAGAGCACGCGTCGTCTGGAGCAACCATTGCAACAGTTGGCATCGCAATCACTTAATCAATTGGTCAGGAATGCGACGATCCCGCTGCTGAGTCTACTCGGTGGCCAGAGGCATCCTGGCCAGCCAACTGGAGCAGCATTTCAGACGGCACGCGAACTGATTGAACAGCATCAGCCGCATCTCCAGGTCTACGGGATTCAGATGATGCTGGAGGCGTTGCGTAGGAAGGATCCGGCATTCACATCTCAGTGCCATCGCATCCTGGCGCTGGCATTGACCACACTCAAGTCTAAGGAGTCCTACACGTTTCTCAACTGTGTGCGTCTCTTTGTCCAGATGGTGCACATCATGGAGTCCGAGGTGCTGGACATGCTCAGCGACGAGTATCTATCGGAGACGGCCGATCTCGACTATCGCCTCGTAGTGGGCGAGGCCATTCTCAAGGCGGCACACGAGATTGGTATTTATCAGACCTTAATATCTGCGATTCTATTCGAATATTCGGAAATTCCAAAACTAGGAATTTAATAATAAGGAATCTAAAATTTTAAATCCGAAATTAGGAATACAGTTATTAGGAATCCAAAATTAGGAAGACAAAAATTGGTAAGACAAAAATAAGGAAAAGCCGAAATCAAAAATATGTGATTAAAAATCTAGCGATTTTTTTTTCCTATCAGCAAAAAGACAACATTTGTCGAGCCATTTATTTCAAAATCACTACTTCGATTGCCAGTGATATTTATTCGATCAGGAGCGCAAACTATTCATTTCAAAATCAAAAATCTACATGTATATGTTGTGTGCCACCTTACATCAAAATTCAATAATTTTTTTTCATTTTTCTGTTCCCCGAACATTCTGGCACAGAGCTATTTGAATAACCTGATGGGACAGTCATAGCAAATTCTCCATTCTTTCTGGATATATTGCTAGTCGCGTTTCGCACCCTTCGTGCTGCTTTCGTCACTAGCGCGGACTGATGTCCGCAATGATGAATAGTGTATATAACTATTCGAAAGAATTTAACCAATGAAAGGTGAACCGAAGATACTTTTTCCAATTTTGTTTTCCTTAATTTCTTTTCTAATTTTTGAACTCTGAATATTTGTCTTAGTTCAAATTCCTAATTTATGGTTCCTAATTTTGGAGTCTTAGAATGTTATTCTTGTTTTTTTTTTCTTCTTTTTTTTGAATAACTTAAAAGAGTTTCGGAATTCCTATGAGGTACCACTTACTGCATAGATTCAATATTTTCAATGCCAATCCTCTGTCTCTGTCCAACAGGTCCATTGTGCTATCGCTACAAGGGCGTGCTCTTCAATTGCTTCCTGCACGGCGCCCGTTCGCCCCTGGACGAGTTTCGCCCCTCGGCGTTCGCCAACCTGGCCCAGTTGTGCCGCCTGTTGGCCTACCAGGTGCACAGCTTCTTCCAGGAGCTGCTGCAGCTGATCGACACGGAGCTCAGCACTGGTCGCTATCTGCCTGCCAAGCGTGGAGCTTTGCTGGTGCTCGCCGAGCTGTTGGCGGGCATGGAAAGCCTGTTGGACTACCAAGAGATGCTCCTGCCCATTTATCGACTCCTGCGCGCCATTGAAGCGTCCGAATCCTGTGATCCTCAAATGCGTCAGCATGCGGCCAACGGTTTGAAAACGCTGAATGCAAAGTGTAGAGAACTCTTGAAAGCGGAGCCCGTGGAGCAACTGCAGCATGAGATCAAAGTGCTGGGCATTAAGGAGCCAGTTGCCTCCAAGAAGCGACACATTCTGGAGCTGAACTGACAAAACATAAAGCTAACAACATATACGTCCATTCTATTTCTGTTCAATATATAAAAATGCAAACAACAACATTTAACAGATTGGTCCAATCTAACAGCTCTTGCCAATGGAGAACTCCGTCTCCACTTTGTCGGCCATCATCTTGGCAATGGCCAAGCTGCTGGTCGCACCTGGCGACGGCGCATTGCGGCAATGGAGCACACTCTTGGCCAGAGCTCCCGTGCCGACGCCACGATCAAAGACAAAATCATCCACCAGATTACCACTGAGATCCATTGCCTGGGCACGCACACCAGCTGGACCGCGTTCGATGTCATATTCGGTGACCTCCGGTATGAACTTTTGCAGCTCCTTGACCTGCAGATTAATAAATGCCGACTTGGACATTTCGCTCAAGCCAAAGCCAATGTATTTCCTGGCCATCTTCAGGAAACCGGGATAACGCAGTGCATCAAAGAGCTCAAGGAGATTGATGTCGCCCCATCTGAAATGGAACGGAAAACGTTTATTGTGTTTTACAGATCTTGGAAATAAGAGATATGAGTTATTTAAATAAGTGGGAAAAGTCCAGAGTTATTGAAATGAAATTTTATTTAAAATGTTATTTTCAATTTTTATTATAAGAATTGAAAATAGTTAAATTTTGAAAATTATGGGATGTGTTTTAAAAATATATAAATTAGAAAATTTTTTGATTTCATTGTAAAATTCAAATATTTTCGAAATTCATCTTTCAGTTTCAAAGATACATATTTTTATTCACTTAATAATTTTCGACTTTTTGAAAATAAGTTTTTAAAGTAAAAGATATTTTTATATTTGAAAAGAATTGAAAAGTAAAAATGATTAATTATAATAAACATTAAAAATCAGTTATATTTTTGATGTGCATACTAAATGTTTTAAATTTAATTTTTGTTTCTTTTATAAACAAAACAAAAAGAGTTAAAATTAATTAAATTGAAGAAATAATTATTTGTATTTTAAATATTGCATTTGGTTACTCACGTGTATCCCTCGCGCTTGAGGGCCAGCACAGCGTTCGGTCCCAGCCAGACGGAGCCGTCCATGCGGGGCGTGAAGTGGACGCCCAGGAAGGGGAAGCGGGGATCCGGCACCGGGTAAATGTTGCCACGCACCATGTGCTGCTTCTGCTTGGCGAGCAGCAGATACTCACCGCGGAAGGGCACGATGCGCGGATCACGCGGACAGCCGGTCAACTCGGCCAGCAAATCGGATTGGAGGCCGCCGCACGTAAGGACATTCCGAGTGCGGACTGTCTGGTGAGGCTTGGAGCCGTGTATGGTCACCGGATAGTCGGCACTGCCGCCGTCCTGCGTCTCGCTGAACTTGGTCACCTTGAAGTCCAGGTAAATGGTGCCGCCGGCTCGCTTGAAGTCCTCGCCGTAATGCTGAGTCACCAGTCCCCAGTCCACGATGCCCGTGTGCGGACTGTGGAGCGCCTTGAGGCCGCGACAGTAGGGCTCAATCTCTTGGATTTCCTCCCCGTCGATCATTCGCAGATCGGGCACATTGTTCTGGATGCCACGCTGTTCCAAGTCCTTGAGCAGACCGACCTCCTTCTCATCCGTGGCGACAATCAGTTTGCCGACCTTCTTGTAGGGTATCTGGCGTTCGTCCAAGTACTTGTACGCCAGGTGCATGCCCTCCACGCAGAGACGTGCCTTCAGTGTGCCCGGCTTGTAGTAGATACCCGCGTGGATGACTCCCGAGTTGTGGCCACTCTGGTGCATCGCCAGCTTGGGCTCCTTCTCCAGCACGGCCACTTTGAGCGACGGATGGCGCAACAGGATTTCCCGCGCCGAGGCCGCGCCCACAATGCCACCGCCCACGACCACAAGATCATAATCACTGTGTAAATGGATATGCTATTAGTGTATTTTCAATGATAACAGCGATTAATCTTATCGTTACCGTTGTCCCCTTCCCTCCGCTGCGTTATGCTGCCACCTTTGTTGCTGTCGCTGTCTTTGTCTGACCTCAATGATCGACGATGATCCTCCTCCCACCTGGCTAAATCGCTGGGCAAGGGGGGCGCCTAACTGTCTAATCAGCTGTGACATTTTCGTATTTACTTTTCACTCTCACTTTCTGTGTGCGAAAGACCTTGCTTGACCTTGCTGCCCGAAATTCAACCGAAACCGAGCTGGTAAATCGTTGCCGCCGCCGCCTCGACTGAGTGGAAGAATTCCTAGCAACAAGATGTTATTTTATTGCTGGATTTAATTGTGTTCTAGGGGAGTGGGCGGTGGGCGGTAGAACAGCTGATCCAGCTGAAGATAACGAGAGGCCATGGGCGGCAAAATGCGTTAACAGCGTCTGTTTGCTCCTTTTTGCGTTTACATTTGTGCATTTTTAGTCCATTTTCGATTTAAAAATAAACAAATAATCTCGAAAATATTGTAAATATGTTAAATGCTAATATTACATCACATTTTAAATGCAAATATGATTTTTTCGCTCAATTACAACTTCAATTGATGTTTTTATGTAATGCAAGTAATGCAATTTCAACAGCATAATGTTATTAGTATTGCAGTTAATGTTAATGCTTTGTTGCCATAACAGCTGTTAAAAAGCAAAAACAAACCGAACATTTGCAAAATATACAAACAAGATTATTTTGTGTGAAAACCAATTAAGAGACAAGTATTAATCAATTTTAAAGCGAATACAAACAATGCCCAATGCCCGCTCACTGCGCGGTAATCAATTGCAGCGACAAATACGTGCATTCCGGCAGCATTTCCTTCCACAGGTGCAAATTACAAATAACAATTTAAAAGTACTCGTTTTAAAGTACTCATTAAAATGCGATTCTTATTGCAGATTTCCGTTTAAGCGCAAGGATTTGCTGCAGCAATGGAAGGACTTCACACTGCGCAGTGGCCAGTGGATGCCCTCCAAGTGGAGTGCCGTGTGCAGTCGCCACTTTGTGGACTCGGACTTTAACTGCAGCAACAACCGCAAGACCTTGAAAAAGAACGCGGTGCCAACGTTGAGACTCCCCGAGTCGGAATCCGAGTCTCTCAACGTTATAGTGGAGCAAGTGAGGCTGCCGACGGCAACTACGACTGCGACGGAGGCAACAGGCGGGAGCAAGAGCACTTGTCGCTTTTGCGGCACAACGGCCTTGAACTGCGTGTCCTTTGACAAGAGCTTCGAGCTGTTCGGCATGATCCAGAAGTGCTTTCCCACACTGCAGATACTGCAGGACGACACGCTGCCGCTGCCCAAGGACATTTGCGGCGAGTGCTGCCGGCAGCTGGAACGATTCTCGCAATTCTGCGATGTCGTCATGCTCGCCCAGAGCGAACTGCAGCGCAAATATCGCCGACAGCTGAAGATCAAGCAGGAGCCGGTGGTGCGTGTGAAGCAGGAGGCGTGCGAGAGTCTGGACAATCTGTTTCCCGATGAACTGGACATGGGATTGGATGACCACGAGCCGGATGCCGATGATGAGACCGAGCACAAGTTTCAGTTCTGTGACTTTCCCATGCTCAATGCCCAGGATATAATCAACAACTGTGATATTATGGAGATTATCAACTTGGACGATCCGTTCATCAACATAACTGACGATGCGGATGTGGCGCAGTCGCAGACAGTCAACTCCAAGCTGACTGTGCCCGTTTCCATACCCATACCCATACCCGTACCTGTTCCCGCTCCCGTTCCCGCTCCCGCTCCCCTCCCTGTGCCCGTTCTGCCCACGGTTAATGAGATGCTGCAGTCGGAGCTGCTCACAGAGGAGCACAACTACGCCAAAGAGGATTGGCAGCTGCCGGTGCTGCAACAGTATAAGACCGAGAAAGTTGAATGCGCCGACTCCCAAGCCACCGAGCAGACAACATCGGAGGCTCGCAGCTCCAAGCCAATTGTGACGAACGTTAGCCAGATTCCAAATCCAATGATATGCGAACTGTTGCCACCGCCCCCAGCACCACCACCAACAACAACAACATCAGCCACAACCAACAGCAAACCCAACATTGTGGTGCTCAACGATAGCGTCGTGAAATCCTCTGCCTTTCGCCTCCACAACTGCAATCTCTGCACCACAAAGTTCTTCACCGCCGAGAGTCTCAATCAGCATTATGCCCACATGCATGCCACGCCCGCGGCCACGCCTCCAGCCCCGCCCACGCCCATGCCCATGGTGAGCGTGCCGCCGCTTAACATTAGAGAGAGCAGCCAATCCTTGCCAGCAGCCACGTTGCCTGCTCCCACAAGCTATTGGCAATCGGATTGGCTGTCACCGCAGTTGTCGTTGCCGTTGCCCTTGCCCTTGCCGGCCAAAAAGAAGATCGACATTCTGGACATGCAGCGGAGCTTTTTGCACCACAATGATCTCATTGCACCAGTGATCTCTGGAGAGGCGCCACCCACAAACACATCGCAATCAGAGTCACCGCCAGCGGATTGCGCATACGCCAAGCTGGCCGCCATCTACAGACGCTGCCAGCAGCAGAAGCGCCGTCAGCTGAAGGCTGTCGGCAAACCGATCTCCTCCCGCCTGCGGTGTCGTCAGTGTGCCAGTGGATTCGCCACCGTGCACCAGCTGCTGTGGCATCGCCAGCGCAGGCGTCACTTTGTGCTGCCGCCCCGCACGTTTGCCGTCAAGTGTTTCGGCTGCCTGCGCCTGTTCCGCTCCCGCCTTGGGCTGCGCCAGCACATGCGCTACATCTGCCAGTCGCTGCCGCTGCGCACCGCCCGCCTGCAGAGCTACAAGTGCCGCCACTGCCGCAGCATCAGCTTCACGCACTGGCGCATCTATCGCCGGCACGAGCTCAAATGCCGACTACGCCAGCGGCCAAAGCCGAAAGGTGCCACTAAACGTCGCCGCATCATCGCTGGCCAGGCACAGGCACAGAAGCGTGCATCCCACAGCTGCTCCGTTTGCCAGAAGACGTTCAGTTCGCTGACGGGCCTGAAGCAGCATCGCATTACGCACACGTCGGAGCGACGCTACAAGTGCAGCATCTGCGATCGGGTCTTCAAGCGGCGCAACGGACTCTCGCAGCACGTCAAGGGCTACCACCTGCAGCTGAAGCCGCACCAGTGTCCAGTCTGCCAGCATCGCTACGCCCTCAAGTGCGACATGCTGCGTTGCCGGCACTCGCAGCGACGTGGCACCAGCGACACCACCGGGAAAACCTAACACACTAAGCATAATCTTGAATCCAAATAAACGACTTTGTTACGCAATCTACAAGGCTTTAATGGAGCTGGGGAATCTTTTTTCTGTGTATTTTTTACAAAATATATCACTTTTTAAAATAACACAAATATCAGAGTGTCTGAATACGTTTTCGATGTATCGAATGAAATTTTATAAACTAATCTTGGAACAAACTAGGTGGAAATCTTCTCACGTTCGAAATGCTTTCAAAACTTGTCTTTTAGTTATAAGAAAAATAGTGTTTATAAAATTTTTGGAAACGTCAACTTTTGCCATTTGTTTTTTTCATTTAAAGAAGTACAAATGTCGCGTTCTCGATCCTGGAAATACCCATATACCAAGTTTCCCAAATTGTTATGTAATAAATAAGCACAGTTTTGGAAACAACTTTAATTTTATCAAAAAAAAATTATAATTTGTATGCAGAATCAAATTATAGGTCAAACAATAATAAATTGGATAAAATTATGGTAGCTTGAATATTTTGAAAAAGTGTCAAGGGGTATGGAAAAATGGACAGCGTTGAAATAAATTAAATTTTTCAAATCAGTATGTTTTTAATATCAAGTTTGAGGACAAACAAAGATAAAGTTGACTTTTTTTCATGAAAATTGGTTGTTTTGACAAACTTATTTCAGCTTTAATGACTGAAATTAAGTCTTTATATGAAACAAAACTTCAGTGAATTTGCACGTTCTCAAGAGATAATTTCCTCATTAAATCGTAAAAGTATAACCAAATTAAAAAACTTTTACATTTACACATTTTTAATTTCCTCACATCGTCAAACTGCACTAAGAATTTTATAAAAATCAGATGACTATCACAACCTACCTAAACATAAAAACCAAAATTAATAATCTTTTAAAATACAATCCAATAAAAATGCTATTGAAGAAACATTGTGATTTTTATCGAAACTTGCGAGTGATTTTTCACGTTCGTTTTTATTTGGACTATATACATTTATTGATAATTATACATATGTGTTAATATATAGTAATTGCCGTTTCAATTATTTCGTATAGTATATAATATTGCTTTGACGGCTTATGCAGTGTAAAAATCCAGAGATTCTCAACTTAAATAATATTCCCATAAATTGTACACAAATTGAAATTAAAATTGAACAGAAATATGTACAAAAAAGGTGAGATTTATATATCAATTGGTTGCTTATGAACATAAAACATTTGATATTCTGTTATTAACAAAATGCACTTTTTAACATAAAATCAAATAAAATAAAAAAGAATGGCACTAAAATTACAAAAAAATAAATAAAAACTCAATTCGAAGGCAAAAATTAAAAAGTCAGACAGATGAAGAAATGCAACAACAAAAATAAAAGGCAATACCATAAAAAAAATAATTCTTACAGCTAAACACAAAGTTTTTAAAATGTTTTCCTTAAAATTGTAACTAAGATTTATGCTTTTGGTATGCTTGTTATCTATGTTTGTATGTATTAATGTTTTATGAAGATATAGTAATATAAGTTGTGGATGATAAGTATGCCCTATAGTATGTATGTGATGTGATAAGTATATCAAAGTCCTGCTCCGCTTTTTTCCCCTAATTGTGTGCTATTTTGCATTTGTTTAACCTACGCCACAAGGATTACGCGCTAGACTACAAATTATAGATATTAATGTATGCCAAAATGGGCTGTATTCTTTTTTTTTTTTTTTGTTTACTGAAAAATGGCAGCTCGTTGTTGGAACTGCAGGCGTCGCTGGGCCCGCTCCTCTTCCTCGCGACGCCGCTCCTCCTGCTCCTGCCGGATCTCGTCGTGGAACTTATTTGTGCGCAGCTGCTGCTCGATTTTCGCCTCGAAGAAGTTCTTGGCCCCGGTGACGCCCACCTGTTCCACATCGATTTCGGTGAGACGAGCGAGCTGATTCAGACCCGAATCACTGTCTAGCTCTCCGGCTTGCGCCTTGCGATAGATGAGCAAAAACTCGCGGAACGATATCTTGCCATCATGGTCCTCATCGACATCCGCTATCATCTTCTTCAATCCCAAATGAGTCTGTGGTGCGCCCAGCTTTTCCATCATGTACTTCAGCTCGCTCAGATCCAAGTATCCATCCCGTGCAGTATCATAGCTGCAATGAACCAAAAGAAAAATCGATTACCATATGATTAACTAAACAGATAATGCAACAAGAATTTGTTCATGGATGTAATCTGGTCATTCACCTGGCCGCAAATCGATAATGCGCCAAGGTAACCCAATTTCAGGCTAAATTTACAATTCGCCCAACGCTTTGAACTGAAAATTCGACTGAGTTTCCCTTTGGGTCGTTATGACACAGCACTAAAAGAAAACGGGGGCAGGGAAAATTTTGCAAATTTGTGAAAAGGAGAAAGGTAAATGACAAAAGACTAAAACGAAAGCTACTTGTATCATTTACTATATGACACTAAATGTTTAATCATGCTGATTGCATTAATCAGTTCTAAAAAAAAATCGGAAAAATGTAATTTATTCCATATTTCATAAAAAAGAAGTTTAATCATTTTTAAAATATTTCTTTTTTATCCTACTAAGTTTATTTCTTATAATAAATAAACAATCACTTATCGAGATCAATTTAAACAATTCCTATTTCTCTTATTTTTTTATTTTGCTTTTAAGCTGTAAACTGTATTCAGTGTAGTTGCGGTTGAATGGCCAAAAACGGTAAGTCAAGAGTTCAAATGCTTGCCACTTCCCGAATTGAGTGGGGCAGGAAATTGTGTGTGATCAAAATGCAAATAAAAATTCATTTACTAACTAATTACGTAATACATTAAAAAACAGCGTGTGGCATAGTGAAAACGCAATGCCAGTCGCTGTTGTTGTGATGGCCGAATCGCGTGTGGCAGATGCGCTGGCAACAATGTTGCGGAAACCTCGACCTTGCCAGCATGTTGCCTGAGTCACTGAAGGATGCTGTCGAAAAATAACAAAAAACGAGTCAAACTAGTTGGGCTAAAAATAATGCAAGCTACCATTAAAGTCTCTATAGACAGCCAGTTAGGCATAGCCGGCAAAGGAAGCACTCAACTTGCAACAAGTTGCGTCGTTGTCGACTAATTTGAACATAAATAATAATGCAATCGCTTACATTACATTACATACTTAATTCAATGGCATAACTTTCAATTTCGAATTCGATCTCGATCTCGATTTCAATTTCGATTTCACAAACATTAGAAGCTAAGAGAGACTCGCTGAATGAAATGTTGAAGAGTTTTCATGCTTTCGTTGTTAATTGTATCGACGACAAATTGCGTGATGCTTGTGTAAACACGATGAGAGTGAAAGTAATTAACAGTGACAGAAGCATCAGCAATAGCAACAACAATTGCATGCAACAACCGCACGAAGGTGTCGCCACGCATTTAACGGAATCGCCAAAGATGACAACTAATTGTTGCTACTCGTTTGTCGCCTGCTCGCATTTAATTAACTTCAATTGCTTCTTATTCGTATCTGTGTGTCTGTGTGTGTGTGTGTGGGTATCCATGTGTCGTCTGTTGCGTCAATTTGAAAATTGTCAGACTTTTTCTTTGTAGTTTCTTTCTTTTCAATTAATTGCCTTGCTCAACACATGCTCATTATCGTTACGTTGTTTGTTTTTCATGTAATCTCAATAGACGACTCCTGTAACAGCAGCTGTTCAATTTAATTAATTGACTATTATTTCATTTCAAATTTATGACACAACAACAACAGCAACAAGAACTACTCGCATTCTGTTTTGCTCACAGTGTCCTGCAGTGTATTCACCTGCAGGTGGTCTGGCAGCGCCGTGCGCCCTCCCACGCAGTGATTGTAATGAATTTAACCTAATTTTTATTTATCGATTACAAAACGATCGATATAAATCTCGATAGATGTTTTATTGCAGACGATTTTACTTTTCTTTGCATAAAAATAAATAAATATGTACATGAGTGTAGTTTGTAGTTGCTGGGCTTATTGCACAGTTCAACAAATAACGGGGTCAGCTGGCCATTGTTTTTGTTGCATGCTGCATTTGCATGTTATAAGTGTATTTTATTGCAGTTTTGTTATTGTGCGCCAAGTTGCAATTATTGAACGTGTGTTTGTGTGTGTGTGTGGAATTGTAGTTGCCTTTTCTCTATTAGCAACCTAATGGGACGGCAATTGCTGTTGCTGTTGTTGTTGTTGTTGCTGGCCATTGTAAATTTATGTTTCTTGAGCTGGACTATGGGCTATGCTCTGTGGCCCAAGCGGGTTAATGCCAACGCTCGATGCAGTCACAACGCGTCATGTTCTTGAACTTTTTGTGCATTTGGCTGTGTAACGGTTATTACCACGTATTACACACACACACACACACATACATATGTACATGCACACTTAAAATGCATTGCAGATTGCTGGATTTCAGTTTGGTGGATTTCTTCACGTTATTGCGCACTCACTCGGGAGGTCTTTTATCTATTGTAAAGTCAACTGCAACAAAGCAACGTCAAATTTACACAGTTGACGACGTCTTGCATACACAATTTCTTGTTTATTTCGCTCAACACGAACTCCACAACTGGCTAACTGACTGACGGACTCACTGACTGTCTGTTTCCATTTCAAAACCAAACATGCACCTGTGTACTTAAACATGTATTCGTACTTTATTTTTAAGACACATGTAAATTTGGTTGAGCAGTGCGTAAGCACAAAGAATCAGTATAAAAAAATAAATAAAAAACGCATCATATTCATAGTTGCCCCCTAGCCAACTCTATTGGCTTGGTCAAAAAATAAACGCCTCATATTTTGACATTACGAAATTGGAGCAACGCTAAGTTGGAAAAAGGAAAATCGTTGCGTGGGTCGTGTGTGTTTATTTTTAGTTGCAGCAGGAAGCAAAAAAAACTAGTGGATGGTGCTACAGTCGAGCATACTCGACTTTCGGAGACTCCGTATGGAAAGGCAAACACTGCTTAAAATAAAATAATACACATCGCTACAAATATTAATATGGTTATGTACTAAATGTACTTCTCGCCCGGGGCGGCTACAGTACGATTGTGCCGATTAAAACCAAATTCGATCAAAATATAAAAGACTTACAAGATTCCCAACAAATAAATTCGGTTGAGATACTAAAAAAAATTGCAGACCATAAATCTATGTTTTCGATCAATCGTTTCTATGGCAGCTATTTGTTATAGTGGTCCGATTTCAACCAAATTTAGTCAGGATGTATGGGATGCAATTTACATGTTCTGTCAGTTTGTTTCAGATATCTCAAACCTAAAAAGGTCCGATCCAAAATCTAAAACAAACTCGATCTTGGAGTCTCTAGCTCTTTTAGTCTCTGAGTTCTAGGCTCTATTACAGACGGACATGGATATATTGACACGGCTGTTGATGCTGATCAAGAATATATACTTAATGGGGTCTGCCACGCCTCCTTCTGCCTGTTACGCACATGTTTTTTTGTGACAAAGCTAATAGAGCCCTGTACTTATTTTTAAGTGCGGGGTCTAAAAAACAAAAAAAAAAAAGGAGATGAGTCAGTGATTACAACTAACTAGAGAACAAAGTATGCGTTGATAAGCAATTGGATCCAGAGCACATAGCATGACATGCGTATGACTAATTGCAACAAGTTGGAAAGCACAATGGAGATGCTGGTTACTGATGATGATTCTATGTGTATTATTATTTAATTTGATATTTCCTCAATTGAGTGGCACGACTTTGCCACTAGTCAGAGTGCACACACACACTCACACACACATAAAGATATATATATATATATATATACAATCTGCATGTGTTGACTTTTCACTGTCAATCAACGAGTTGTCATTGTAATCAGTCTTTGACGCAGGCGTGCGCTGTCATTGTCCCATTGGAGGAGGTGGAGGGGATACTGGCCACTCGTTGTGGTCTGCCAACGTTGCCAGACAGCTGGTCGCCTGCACATTTGGCAAAGGTCAGCGACAACAACAAAACAAAGCAACTGCAGGCTGTAGTCTGCAGCATCAACAGCAGCGGAAGTAAATAACCAGTCACAATGGATTCAAGAGAAGAGATTGTACACACACTGTGTTATCGATTGGCCAAAAACGTGTCTACTACTGCAATATTTACATTCGACTGCATTGCAGTTATGACAGGGGGGGAAACAGCAGCAACAAAAGTTAAACATTGTGTGTAATCGCAATGTAAACACCAAATGAAAAAAAACTTTGAATGCAAATGTCAATGAACCTGTCACATTCACGTAAACACAGTCGCAGTTACCTATAGTGAATTTGGACTACAAACACTGTGTTATATAGAATAGCTTATCTTCTACATAATCATGGAACAACAGGGTTTTATACACATTGGGTAAATTCAATCATTTGGAATTTTTATGTTAAAATATTAAATCACAGATACAAATATAGTAATGATAAAAAATTTCCAATTAAAAATATACACACATATGGGTAATCCTCCAATGTCGAATGCGTCAAAGTGAAATAAAACATATGCCAAAACATTATTTTGTTGTGACAAAAGGGGAACTTGATTAGCACTTTTATTGGTGCTAAGTTTGATTTTGAGCAATTGTTCGTTTTCAAGATAAATTAAAAAAACCAAGGCATTCGCACGCGACTCATACAGAAGTAGTTTTTTCGGCGACCAGTTCTAACATTGATTTCGGCTAAACCTGAAGGTAGAGTTCAAAGCGACCAATTTATATATCGAAAACAACTCGAAAAACTTGTTTTAAATTAAACTTTCAATATATTTATATGAATTAAAATGGTTCATTTTACAATCTTACTGTTCTACTTGGGGTAATCGATAGAATACATTTTGGAAATAAATTTTTAAGAAAATGGGCAAAAATATAGGAAAAGTGAATTTATTCCAATGTAGAATCTACATGCTCATCCCATTGAATTTCTTCTAGCGTATATTGATTAAAAAAATAACTTGAATACATTTTTTTCACAAGATGCGAAAACTAAAATTTAGTGGTGGAAAAATTTTAATATGTATCTAGTAGTTGCGAGATTTAATTTTTAGAAATTCACTCTAGAGAAGCTCGGCTGTTTATTATTCACATGCAGTATAGTGCAGTTGGCCCCTTTAGCTTGCCACAGGAAGTGCTTCAAAGGCCGGCTGCAGTTATCCTAAAATGTGCAACAACAACCCTTTAGCGAAACTCATATAAAAGAGCATTAAATGGGAGAGGGTTGTGCTTCAGTGATAATGGGTGGTGACTGCGGCTTGATTAAAAGCTCTTGCCACAGTTGCCAGTTGCTGTAATGTAGTGTGATCGGCCCACACAACACGACATCAACCCCTCAATTGTAAAGTGCGTGTGCGTGTAAGTGATTTTGCATATGTGTATGCGAGTGTGTGTGCCAGTCATTTGCCATGAACCCAATTTGTGGGTAGAATAAAGCGACATGGCATTGACACCGCTAATAGAGGTGTGCAAAGAACGACATGTCAAGCCACTAACTAATGTGCATACCGAAAAGTGTTAATTTAATTACATTTAAATTATAGAAGTAATTTAAAAATACATACATATGTATTTAAGATATATAATAATAAATCTTGGTTTTTAATACTTAGATGTAAAGTGCTTTAATTATAATTAATATTCCATTAATTTTATATTATGAGTTTTAATAAAATGATTTTATAATAACGAATAAAGCACGACATGTGTCCATCTCCAATCAGCGCTGACTGCACTCGTTGTTGGGTTGGGTTCAAATGCAAATACGGGTTGTTATTGTTGTTGTTGTGCGCTGTGTGAACAGATTCAAGTTGAAAATGCAATAAGTCTAAATGTTGCCCACATGCAAAATGGACAATGGAGAATGGGAGAGACACCCATGTTGAATGTTGAATGGATTGCTGGTGGTAGTTGCTCAATAGTTTGCTTAAGGATTTGCAGCCTTATCAGCACCAGACACCAGACACATACGTACTCCCATCACTGGATGATTTATGTACATACATGATGTGGAGCGTCGCCATTAAATGCATAAAAAATCAATATCATTAAGTTGCGAAAATACGAGCGAGCGAGCGTCTGCATTTTATCGCCATCTTCTTCTGAACCCGGAAAGAGCGTAGAAGTCGCGACTTATGTACATACAGAAAATGGCGCATCCAAAATTAAAACCACCGGAAACTACAATCCGGCAATATCAACAAATAATTATACGCTACTAAAAGAAACAGAAATAATGAAAACATTACATATTGCGTGTCCGATTATCTCGGAGCGTCCGACCCAACGCCTGACGCGTGGGCCGAGCCAATGTTTATGTTTAGTTTATTCTTTATGTTTTCTCTTTCGTCTGTCTTTAGAGTTTTTTCCTTCTTTTACTTCTCTATCAATTGTTTTAATACGTACATATTTATATATAAAAAGTTTTATCTGTGTTAGGAAATGAATTGCAAGGGGCTTGATTTCTAAAAAATGTTTGTAAATATTTGCAATATGTTATTTATTTGTTTTGTTTAAATTAAAACGCAAATTCTGATTCAGTAGCAACTTGTTTTCTACAGAGGTACGTGACTCAGTTGGAACATTTACATTAACATTGTCATGTTTTTGCGATGCTTTTTACCCGTTTGCTCGCTCAAATTTACAATATTAGCACAATAACTTCTCCGATTTTAACTTGGAGACGGTACAATGTGGCTTAAAATGCCAACAGCCGGTTTTTGTTATCAGAAAAACAACAGCAAATAAAGACGTCGATTGGCATTTGCAACAGAACGCGAATCGAAAAAAATAATGCTTAAGAAAAAAAAACTGGTTCCAGTTTAATACAAAATACTAAATTAATTTAGTATATATTTTAAAATACTTTAAATATTCTAAAATACTTTATTAAAGTATTTTAACTGTACTTAAATATAGTATAGAATGTTACCTAAAAATATATTGAATAGTAAAATATATTGAAATATAATTTTACCGTTTTTTTAATATTATTTATGCACGGCTTATTAAAAAAGCGGTATGGGTTTCAAATACTTAAGCACTTTTAAGTAATTAAGTATAGCTCAGTTTATATAAGTGAACCTGATTGTTAATTATACATACGAAGTAGTTAAAAGGGAATTTGTTCTGAAGTTGAAGTTTAGTTAAACAGTTAGCACTCTTTGTACTCTTTCTATACTCTTTTCAGTTGTTGTTTTTAGTCATTCCCAGACAATGTGGAGCTCTGGCTTTTGGTTTATAAGTATATGTTTACGATTCCAAGGCACGTTCGTTTGTTATTTCATGTCTCGTTTTACAAACATTTCTTTCGTTTTGACAATGTGCCAATTGCCAGAGAAGATTGACCCAAATGCTTGGGCATGATTCATGCGCAGGGAAAAGAACAGGAGTTTCAGGATTTTATGTTGCACTTTGTGTGGTCTTTACAGGTATCGCAACCCAACGGAGTGCAGTGCTACAATTAGCCAAAGGTGTTAATGGAAGTGTACACAGAATACAGCTGCTAATTGACAGAGATACTTCATTACCTGCTGCTGTCTCGACAGGTGATTCAGTCAAGTTTAATGTAAATTCGTTGAGTCAGTTCTGAAAACTAGATAGAGGCAACGACAGACTTCCTATGCAAAAAGCGTAATCAGTGCGCAGAGTTAAAATTGGATGAGCTGAGATAACTTATCATGAATGTCTGCTGTATTATATACAAGTATAATCATATATTTAAGAAAAAGCAAACTAGTCGCGATTACGCAACTTTTATGCGCCTCATTGGAGCGGGAATGTGATCGTTTAGCGATATGTAAGCTGAGCTAACCAGCGACCCTCATAAAAAAAAACAAGGAAATTCTAATCACTTGAGCGAGGTGTCAACCTGGCACTGACGTCTAGTAACAAAAAACCACAGTCACTCATATAAGTAATCGCACATTATGCAGGTAATACTTAATAAGCATCGTCAACTTTGACTCACAGCCGAGTCGCGGTTTGTGGCGCGGAATTGAAATCTTAAACGCAATATATTTGTGGCAAACTCTCACAAGATGGTGTGAGTCATGCCCCATTGGAGCTGAGCACGAGATGGGAGTGAGTGGAAGCTGGAAGGTGGTTGGTTCATGCAATTTACTTGGCAATTAAGCGCATTAGTTTCATACCTTTAGCTTTATACTCTATAGCTGACCAGAAAATGATCATTTAAATCTTAATTTAAATACTTTTGAAATGCATTGACATTGAATAAAATATTGGCATTATTTTTAAATACTTTATTGACGTTTCATTGAAAAAAATCATAGCATTGAAAAAAAGTAGTGCTAATGAAATTACTTTTATTAGCACTTAAAAATTATACAGGGGTGCCACAGAAATCGTTTTCGCTTGAATTTGACATTAATGTCATACAAATTTTTGTCAAATTCAAGTGGCAGAGATTTCTGTAGCACACCTGATATGTAGGGAACATTGTTGTTTGACATTAAATAATTAATATTGAATAATAATGGACACCTAAAGCTTAATACCATTTAATGTAATTATTTTACTATTATTGTTTTTTCATGAACATGTAAACTATTGAATATTTCGTGGGTGCGAACACCAAAGGTTCAGAATTTCTATTCTCAGGTGATTTAAAGTGCATCCTGACACTTAAGATTAAGTTAATGGTATTGCTTAAGGAAAAACTTGCAATTATTAGATTTTTAAAGTGCAGACTTACGTATTGAAGGTCTTTTGATAATCCTTGATTTGCTTGCGCGAAAACTCTTGGAACTCGGTGTAGACATTGACCTTGTAGTTGCGTGGCACCGCGATGCCCGCCTCCTGAGAGTCCATTATCTCCTGCCGACGATTCAAGATGTGCGTCAACTCGGAGCTATCTGTTGTCGCAGTTGTTGTCGTTGTTGTTGTTATGCTATCGTCAACACTGCCGTTGCACGATGCGGACGAGGCATTCGAGGAGACCGACATGTTTTGAAATTGTTAATTTCAATTTATTGCTCGCTTTTGCTGATGATGTTCTGGAATTTTTCACACACCACACCCTTGCAGTGCGACACTGTGCAGAAGCGGGGGCAGCGAGGACGCAAGGATACACACAAACACAAGCACAAACACACGCACGGACAATGAACAAGTGCACGCCCACACAGATATCGCAGTTGTTATTTTGCTGGAGTTATTGTTAGTTGTACTTGTTTCAGTGTTTAAAATAGTTGGCGAATAAGACGCGCGCAAAATAAGACCGGGTTGTGATGTTTTACAGGTTGTGTTATTGCCGATTATTTTCTGTGTCTAATAAACCGCGCAAAGCATCCAAAGCACCCGAAGTCACAGAAACGAATGAGCAGCGAACGAGGGAGACAAACAGCGACAAACCGAACGAAAGGTCTATTGTGAACGTGTGTGGTGCACTTTATTTAACGGATACGGCAACGCTTACATTTGAATGACAAACAGCTGTTGATCTGGCAAGGCCGGCACATTACATTTACATGTGACTGTCAATTTAAATCTAATTCATTAAAAGTTGCCTGCATAAATAATTTCTCAGCACATTGCACAAACATTTTAACAAATTACGTGGCTTTTATAACTAAAGGTGACAGTTAAAAATGGGCAGCAAGTTCTTTAACAAATTATTACTTATCGCTGGCTTTGCGAGTCTGGCGCATGCCGCTTTTTCGGCGGCACATCGTAAGTGGAAAATGTCAACCTTTGGTCAATCAGTAATAATTATGTTTAATTTATTTAATTTTATTTGATTAGATCGCACCTACTTGCGCCTCACGGAGCAGGAGTGGAATCATCTGCCTCTGGACGTATGTACATGAGTTTATGTATATGAGTTTATTATTTTGTCGAAGCACTTCCCAGCAAACAATTTCTATCGCGAGAGAGTCTCAGGAGAATCGCCTAGAATTTATGCCATCTCCTTTTGTTAGAGAGTGAGCCACTTTGCTCTCTTCCTTATCGAGTCTTCTTCTAGACTCTTCCACGGATCTCCTAAGAAGAGATTCATCTTCTATTAATCTCTTGCGCGACTTGCGGAAGACTGTACAATCGCCCAAATGTTTGCTGGGTTACTTGACTAATTGTGTGCGAATTTTACTTGATTGCAACTAATTGTAATTTCCAACAGATTATACTGCAAACGGTTATTAGCCTGGTGATCGTGGTCTACAACATTATACAAATTGTGGGCGACTTCAAGGAGATCCGCGCCACCGTGGACATGCAGCAACGGACGTGGGACACGCTGGGCAACTTCCCATCCTTCTACACATTCAATCATCGTGGTCGCGCCCTGAGTCCCGGCTACAAGTCGCCGCGTTCCAATGAGAGCGATGATTAATCGCCAGCCAGCCAAAATTCGTACATTTATAGCCGGTTTACGTTTCTAGTTTAATGCAATTATTTGATAAATTATGCTAAACCCACACAAAATGTTTGTAAACAGTTTGGCAGCGGAAGATCTGAGGATCAGCGAGTATTGCTCCAATTGGAGGCTGGGACGCAGCTGCTGACCGGGCGTGGCATTGCATCCGTGGCTGTGGCAAGTGCGACAGTCGATCCCGCGCAGCATGCACTCATAGTACAGCTGGGAATTGGAGCGACAACCTCGCACCACCTGCCTGCTGTGGCTGTCGAAATACTCCAGACAGGCGGGCGTCGCATCCTCCGGCTCATTGGCCAACTGAGCGCAAGGCAGTGCATTCTGACCCAGCGGGACTTGGTCGCAGTTGGTGCACTGATGACACCACAGTCGCTGCTCCGGATAGGCGCCCTTGTTGCAGAAGCTGCCCTCGCAGCTCCGACAACTGGCTACGTCCACCCGACTGCAGTTGAAATCCCGCCGTTGACAGCCCCGCTCGGTGGTGCCGTTTAGATAGTTGACGACCAGACAGGGTGCCGCCGGCAGAGCGCACTCCTCGATGTAGATGCCACCAGGTCGCTGCCAATTGGCGCAACCTGCGCCGGCTTCCCCCGCGCTGCTGCAGCGATAGCAACGTGTGAAGTCGAGGAGATTGCAACCCTCCTGCTCGTTGCCTTCGCACTCGTAGCAGTTGTGTATTAGGGCATCAGTTGGTGGAGCTCCACAGCCACGTTGCACGCTCCCATCGTCGTACTCGCAGGCGAAGCAGGAAGAAGCCTCTGCCGATCCGCAGTAGCTGCTCTTCAACGAAGTGGCATTGCTGCGGCAGGCCTCCTCACTTGCCACTGCCGAGTTGCAGCTGAGGCACTGTGGCTGTGGCATGCAGCCGGCATTGCAATTGTCGCCCGTGGCACAGCGCACCAGCTGATCCCGATGGGGCTCCAGCTCTGCCGGCAACTCCGATGAGCAGCCGCGCACGACGCGACTGTGGTGATGATAGATATAGCAGAATTGCTGCTCCTCCTGGCCGAGCAACAGTTGCTGATGACACTGATCGAACTGGCTGATGTTGCACCTGCTGCCCAACTGAAAGAGATCCCTTTTGCAGCCGAGTCCTTGCTGGGAATCGCAGCTGGCACAAGTCAGTGTCCAGGCGCCCTGATCCCCATTGCAGCCATTAATCTCGCACAGATGCGCGGCATCGGTGGCCGTATGATTGCTGTCGGAGCTGCAGCCCCTATAGGCCAACGTGGCACTGATGACCTCCGTATAGCATTGATCCTCCTCGTGATGGTAGCGACAGGGACGCGGTTTACCCGCCGGCGCAGCCACACAACTCTCGCCGGAGCACTGATGGCACTTGAGTCTGCCGGGCGGATAGACTCCGGCATTGCAAAGATTCGATGAGCACTTTTTGGCATAGGTGGCATCTATGGTGGGCGTCTCGGCGCCACAGCCACGATAAGTGATTGAGTCCACTGCAAAAATAGGCAAATGTTGGATGATTGAAATGCATTTGAGTTGGCATTTGTGGATTTACCCACCAATCGACATGGCACACGTCAGTTCTCGGTCGCAGTCCTGGAACGGCAGCAGGCCCACCTCACCCAGTGTCTGGGCACATTCGGGCAGCGCGATGGAGTCGCAGTGATAGCAGACAATGGCCCGACTGGGCACAATGGCCAGAATCAGGACTATTAATAGAAAACACAATAGAAACGTTTAATCAAATATTGGAAATGCATTAAGTCCAACTGTATCAAAATCTCTTTGTCCAACACGGAAACATTTGACCCGCTACGCTATGGCTATATTTTCAAATTATTTATTATTGCATTAAGTTTTGGTGTTGGTCAGGTGGCTCAGTGGCTAGAGTCGCCGACCTGTCACAATTAGAACTCCTCTCAGTTTGGAAGACTGAGGTTCAAATCCTACATATGCAGGGGAAAAAAACAAAAAAACAAATAATTTAACAATTATCCGTTAAAGTTAAGAGCCATACAATTCAGTTATTGTCCACAAGTTATGATTTGGAAACTTTGCAAATTATGTGAAATCTAAGTCAGGGTTCTAAGTAAGGATTCGAGTCGAGTAGAATGAAGAACTTACATGAAATGAACACTAGGATCAGGCTGTTTATGTTTGATTTACTCATTTTGCAAGCGACGGCAGCTTAACTTTAATTAACTAACAAATCGTTGGCAACTGAAATTTGTATATTTATGACTTATCACTTAACATTAGCAAACAATGGCCATTATCAGTGAGAGATAAGGATTAGCTGGGAAAAAATAGAACAAAGGCGAATGCAATTGAATTATAGCTAATTGTAGGGTATTCAAGCAGTCTGCTTAGTTGCAGAACTGATGTCCTTGATAAATATGTTGGTTCCCCTGCAGTGCTGGAAATTTCACATGATCAATAATTCAGATGGCTCGCATTGTGACCTGGATGACAGCGTTTTGACATGCAGCAAGGAATTGGGAGACGCGGGGTCATAAGGTGATTCACATATCGATTTCATTTGGAGCAGGATAATTGCGTGACAATTAGTGGCATATGGTCAACAATTTGTTGGCCTTGTCCAGTTGCCAGTGAGGCGACGACGAGCGCAGTACGACATTAGCCTGGTTTATCTGCTTTTAACCAAAGTGGCAAAGTGGTATTTGAACAGCTCTTTGGAGATAACTTTTTCTAAAAATTCCAGCTGTAATAATAGTCAATAGACCATTAATAAATACTAGGTCGAGTGGCAACTTCAGTTCAAACGCGCATCGCAAATCGATGGCATTGGCAATGAACGGAAAACAGTTGTGTCTTTGGTGGATGTTGCTCGTGCTGCTGCTGCATGACAGTGTGGGCCAGGAGGAGGAGGTGGAAATGGTTACAACTGATGTGGAAGTGACCACAGCACATGTCATGGCCTCGACAGTAGCGGCAATGCGGCAGGAAGCATCGGATACCGAAAGTGCAACTGATCCTGCTCCTGAGCTTCCAGCTGAATCCGCTCCTGAGCCCCCAGCTGATCCTGCTCCTGAACCTCCAGCTGATCCTGCTCCTGAACCTCCAGCTGAGTCCGATCCAGAACCTCCAGCTGAATCCGCTCCTGAAACTCCAGTTGAGCTCCCTTCTGAACCGGCTGAACCTCCAGCTGAACCTGCTCCTGAACCTCCAACTGAGCCCCCTTCTGAACTGGATGAGCCTCCAGCTGAACCTGAGCCACCTGTCAAGGAAATGGCAGCAACAACAACAATGTCAGGAGACTTGGATTATCAAAATGATGCACAAGACACGTCCGGGAAGTCAACCCAAAAATCCAGCTCAGAGGCGCCAATGCCGACGAAGCCAAGTCCAGTGGTTGACTCCAATTCCGGGCTGAACTGTTTCAGCTGCTCCAGCTACCAAAAGGGCATCTGCGACGCAAAGCCAATCGAAAAGATGCCGTGCAGTGCGTCCAGCAAAAATGGCTGCTACACGCTCATCAAACGTAAGTCAAGACAAAACTAAATCAGTCACAATTTAATTTTTTATTCTTTACCAGGTGATACCAAGTTAATTATGCGTGGTTGTATATCTGAGATAACGGAGGAGGGCGACAAATACTGTCGGAAGGAGCCAAAGCTCTGCAAGATGTGCTACGATAAACTGTGCAACAAGGATGTTGCACCTCCCCTAAATGGAGGCGCAGCCAGTTTCTTCCTGGTCAGCCTTTTGATCTGGATCCCTTGTATTATTGTTTCCTATCAATAACTTTAATAAACGAATCGTACTTCAATCTTTTATTATGTTAAGAATCTAATCACAAATTAAACTGAAATCTGAACTTTTATCATAATTAAGCTATAATATACATATGTATATAAGAAAAGTAATCTTTAAAAACACAAATTTGATGACTCTGATCTATATTGGATGGGAGCTTCTGTCAGCATCAATAAGTCTGAAATGTCTAAAGTTCATTTTTTGTTATTTTAGAGAAGCAACGACTTACGCTTGCACATTTGGGATCAACAATTCCGACAATAATCCTTCTTGCCTTACAATTCTTCTGAAATTTTGCAGCTCTTTGGGATGAATCATTATGTGAATTTCTGAACGGCCATTGTGCCATAAGTTGTACTACATTTATGTTGTAATATAGTTTCAATTAAATATTTTTATACTTTGGAGCAGCGGTGGGCAAGAAATCTGAATTCGTTAGCAGCCGCTGGCTCCCGGAGCCATTGCGTGCCCACCGCTGCTTTGGAGTTACATTAAGTTAGTTCAAAAGTATGCAACAGGGAGAAGGAAGCATCTCCGACCCCATAAAGTATATATATTCTTGATCAGCATCAACAGCCGAGTCGATATAACCAAGTCCGTCTGAACGATCGGATCTCAGAGATGGTAAGAGCTAGGACCACCAAAATTTGAATGAAGACTCCTTATTTTGTCAGGAAATATCAGTTCATGTTAAAATTTTGCCATGCCCACTATAGGGGGGCGTAATTCATCAAAAACTTACATCACCTTTAATTCAAATTTTCTTAAAATCTTATCACTAAATTTCATCACGATTTGGTGTGGTGTATTTGGATAAATGTGGGATTTCAGAGACTTTATGTCAAGACCCGGTCCAGGAGGTCTTGAGGGTGGTAATTAAATATTGACTTACAGTAATGTGTGTATTGTATATTAAACACAGACTTACTTGATTTGTATGGTTCAGGAGATTGTTGATTATACGATGCTGCTCAGGATTACTTATATCAACTTTATAAACACTAAAGTTATCGTAACGTGCAGGCTTTTGAAACCCAGGAGGCATTGAAGATACTTTAAGAGCTGCTATCGCAATTAATGCAATGAGAAGACGCATTGTATGGAGTATTTTAGCAACTTAAATATACTCGTAAGCCAGTAGAAAACCTTTATATATAGTGGATGCATAAGTATTATTGTTTTTGAACAGCTGTCATATGTGGGGCACACATTCATTAATTAATAAAACACTATTTCATTTATGTGAAACTTTTTATTTTATTTCATTTTCATATATTTGTTTTTTTTTTTTGTTTATTTGTTTTTTTTTTTTTGGTTTGTTTTTATGTTTGAATACTTATTAAAATTGTTTTTGTTGCGGTGTGTTAGCTTCTGCATTTTGTTGTTGTTCGTATGTGTGATGTTGTGTGTGTGTGTGTAGTTTTTTTTATATTTTTTTTACTAAATGAAGTTTTTGCAATTTTTTTTTAAATTTTTTTCGTGGTTGCGACGGCAGCTAACTGTTACTATATATGCAAGTTATTATAATATAAATGTAAGTAGTTGTATGTGTGTGTGTGTGTATGCGTGTGAGTATGTGTGTCTGTGTCTATGATTTTGTTGGCTTTAGCTTAGCCTTTATTCTGAGCGTTTCTATCATGTTGTTTATCATATCATTTTCATGTTGCTTATCATTTCATCAAAATTGTTTAAGTTAGGAATGGAAAAAATACAAGCAATAATTATAATCGAAAAGAACTTTACAAATTACATTTAAAAACTACAAAGAGAGCGTTCTATGTGTGTGGAGTGACTGAGTGAGATAGAGTTAGAGTGAGAGTGAGAAAGACAGAGAGCGAGAGCGAGTGAGAAATAGTTAGACAGAGTTAGATAAGGGATTAGGTGGACCCGCCCACTTATTTACAAAAGTATTTATCCTCATAGTGCTGACAAAGGTCACAGATCAGCTGACAGCAGCGTCCATTGTTAAATCGGCAGCGACACTTTTCCACCTGCTTGAACACTCGGGTGGTGTAGCCACGTCCACAGCACAAGTTCGCACAGTTGTCGGGATGCAGACACTGGCGATCCTTGGTGACCGAGCAGTAGGTGGGCGAGGTCTCCAGATAATACAGTGTTGTATACTGCGATTGTTGCTGCTGCTTTAAACAGAGAGAGAGAGAGAGAGAGAGAGAGAGTTGGATATCAGTGAGATGGAGAAGGTGGTCGAAAATATTTCGCTATAAGAAATCATTATTTAAAAATAATACCAAGAATAGAAAAATTGGGGATAATATTTAAGGAACACTAAACTTGGAAATTGGATTTTAGAAAATAAAAATTGCAATAAGCTTATTAATTAGAACATTAAAAATTGGGAACCAAATTGGGATGACATCAATTAAGAAAATACAAAATCAGCAATGTTTTTGAACATTAAATTTGAATTCAAAAAAATATATCTACATTTTTTTGTTTAAATATATATTCATTAAACGTTAAGGTTTTATATATTTTTTTTATGTTTTCCTCTAGAAATTCTTGCAACTTACTTTCTTGCGTCGCTGTTTTGGTTTTTTCATGCGACTCGCTGGAGCCTGACGCATGGTTCGCTGGTTGGGGGCCTTCCTAATGGCCTGGTTGTACTTCTGGCGCAGCAGTGTGGCCGTGGCATTAAAGTCAGCCATTTTCTTCCAGCAGGTCTTCATCGAACAGGAGCCAGAGACGCCGTGGCACTTGCACTTGTCCTTCATCAGCGTGGAGACAGCCTCGATGCCAACCTGTTTAATAAGATTTAGATTAAAATGATTGTTTTTACCATAAAATTGTATTTATGTTACCTCAGAGTCATGTCGCAATATTTCGGTGACTTCGTCCCCATCGCCGCCGCGTAAATCGAGAAAACTGCGTGTTACTCGCTTGCCATGCTTCAAATTATCGTTACAGCCGCCCCACTGAAAGTCCTGATCCACACGGTTCTGTTTACGTGGTCCGCAGCTGCATTTGGTCATCCGACCCTCGGCGCAGGCTCGGGCTATCGAGTGCGTCATCGCTGCCGCCGTGAGAGCGTGTACGAATGCCGTCTCCTTGTAGAGCTTCTTGAATATGTTGCGCTTGCCACGTGTCTCGATGGAACAGTTCCAGCGATCGTATCGAAACTGATCCTCGCAGTGGGTGGTGGCCAGTCGTCGTGCCTCGCTGAGTGTTCCCGGCAGACCAGTCTCCTTGCGGCACTGATGATTCTGCCGCCGCGTGGCGGGCATATAACGACAGGGGCCACCCACCTGACCTTGTGATGTGAAGACCGCCATGACCGTGTGCTCCGAAATGAAGTGTTCGCTGCAAAGATAATAAAAGGTTTTTAATTATTCAACTAATAACAACAATAACTAAATTAGGTGCGAGCATCCCAAACATTTGACAGTATTTTTTTTTTATTTCTAAAACAATGTGCCTTAATTATTAACAGCTAAAAATATAATTTAAATACGAAAATAAGCCCAGAAACGATATTAATTTTTGAGAATCAAGCGTTTATAGTTGCTCCCACGATCCTTTCGATCAAATAAATACGAGTAGTTTAAGAATAAACTCAAGTTTAGTTAAAGACAATGCATTTCTTTATTTTGAATTGTACTACATATTCAGAGAGCTGCTTTAGTCCCCAAGAACAGCTGGACCTCCAAGGATGCTCATGCCAAAATGGCCTGGTAAGGCAAGACCAAGAATAATGCCAGCTATTACCGCTACGAACTTCATTTTACTGAACGGGAAATTTGGCTGACGTTTCTTATATTCCATTTATGGACCATGAAAGTTGGAAAATAGATTTGATATTGCAACGATATTATAAACAACACCAATAGAATTAGATAAATTAGCATAACTAAATTAGTTTTGTCATAGGAAAAAAATTAAAAGAGCAACAGTTAGAGAGAAAGGTTTCAAATTAATTTCACAATGCAATGCTTAATCATACGTAGAAAGAGTTATTGACGTTTTTTTATCTTTAGTTTCCTTACTTAGAATAAATAAGGGTAGTTCAAGAAAAGACTAAGGATAACTTAAAGACAGCGCATTTTTTTATTTTGTATTGTATTTTATATTGAGAAAACTGCTTCAGTCCTCAAGAACAGCTGGACCTCCAAAGATACTGACGCCGAAATTGCCTGGTAAGGCAAGGCCAAGAAGAATGCTGGCTATTACCGATACGAACTTCATTTTACTGAACGGAAAATTGGGCTGACGTACCTTATATTCCATTCATGGATCATGTGAGATGAAAAATTGATTTCATATTGCTACGGCATAACTAAATTAGATTCGTCATAGGAAACAAGTAAAAGGGCAACAGTTATACAGTAAGATATTGACGTACATACTTGACCGAGACAGCATTCTTTTAAAATTGTCTCAAATGAATTTCACAGAAACACAAGAGCATTTTAGCAGAGCCACGTAGCGTATGCGCAATGCTTCATTTAGACTTACTTTCAACAAAAACGAGTAGTTCAAAAAGATGCTCAAGATAAGTTAAAGACAGCTCATTTATTTATTTTCTATTAGATGTTTTTCATATTCCGAGAGCTGCTTTAGTCCTTAAATACAGCTGGAACCCCAATTATAGCACAGTGGAGTCAACCTAGTAAGGGAATACATAGAAGACTGCAATCCATTACCAAAGGGAACTTCATTTTACTAATCGAAAAATGTAACAGAATAAAATAAATAATTTCTGTGGTATTGGTACAATTTTTTATCGATTTAACCAATAGAGATTAACAATGCAGGCGACTTTTTGTGGGTTAAAAAAATACAATACATATTTTTAAAAATATCGTTATTGATTAAAATTGTTTAATTACATATAAACGTACTGTTCAACTAAACTATTCAATATATTATGAATTGCGCGTCATAGTATCGATAGTATCGGATTATTCTAGAAACAACCATTTTACCCCACACGAAGTGAGCTTGCTCCACACTTAACTGAGTTACTCCACACTTATCGGAGTTTCTCTTATTATGTTTCACAACCCATATGTAATTTTCGCACCAAACCTAGAATGTATAAGTTTCAAACCTGCCAATATAAAAATGACTGAGAATTTATGAATATGATTTGTTATAGTTAATTAAAAAATGGTAAAATTATGAAAAATACATAGATCCATACAAAATTTAAAATTGTTGAAATAAGAAAAATTTTATAATATATGATATAATTTCATAAATTCTTTGTGAGTGACTGTAGCACAATTGCAACAGCGTTGAAAGGAATGCTAACAACTGATAAGCCTTCGCACCTCTTTCACCCCATTAAGGTAACTGTTGATGCAACATAACGTTGCCAAGCCCAAAAAAACTTTTGCTTATCAGTTTGCCTGTTATGCAGTTTCTTAGAATTGCCCAAAATTACCAGAACATTTTTTAAGAAAATAGTCAACTATTTATTTGGGTCTTTTATAGAAACCGAGGTCGTAATATACTCAGGTTTTATAATAACGCTGATTTGCCGCTGCCTCACTTCCTGTCCAGCTTTGGGCAATAAACCGACTCTCCGTTTTTGATATGAAGGAAATCTTAAATTCTCATAAAATTTAAGTGCACCTGTAAATTGGCGTATGAGTAACGATCATAGCATTTCTTGCCTATTTCCGTCTCCGTCTTCGTTTCTGCTTCTTTTGGTGCCACGCGGCATTCAACGCCACTGATTGCCTCAGTTTACCTCTAGCATTTCCCATTTCCCTTATGCTCTGCCTTCCATTCCTCTGCCTCTACACTTGCTGTCCATTTTGATTTTGACTTTATGCCTCTTAATAATTTTTGTACACAATTTTTGTTGTTGGTGCGTGTGGAAAAAATCTCGTGCGTTTCTAATGCGAAATTAATTTGCCAGATTTTTGCAATTAATTAATTAATCAAGTGCTTGCAATGTTTACAACTTGCTCGACTTCGCACCACATGAAATTTGTTTGTATTTCGGGCCGAGCAAATTTTTATCTATTTATCTCCCGCTGTTTTATTTCGATACTTGACGTAGTTTTCGATTTGATTAAATTATCATTTCCATTGGCCAATTGAATTACTCGTACTCTTACCTGATACGAGCACACTCGTACTTTCTTAGCAACTTTGTTGGCCAACTTGTTGGAACTGCTGGGTGGCCGCGTGCAAACGGAAATATTGCTCACTCAGTCTATAAAAATTGCAACGATTTTGTTTTGGTGTGAAAAACATTTGACGGCTGTCAAATCAACGTGCCACGCTTCACACTCTCTTTTGACGTAGGAATTTGCGGATCTCCTGAATATGAGAACTATTTATTGCCAATTATATATTGAAAGCTATTTCAAAGATTAAGTTTCCGAGACTTAAATATTGTGCTCAATTCGAGCTATTCTACTAGATAAAATAAATAAAATAATGTGCAAGGTTCTCTCGTAAGTAGTGCTCAATGAAATGCTATATACAAGAATTAATATACAAGAATGAATATAAGATTCGAAGTACATACATTCATACATATATAAGATTGACTGCTGATTTTTGAATACTGAAATGCTGATCATAAAATGCTAAATATATGTTCATTGCTATCAGCAATTGCTTGTATAATTATAAACTTGATAAATTAAATCAGCTGTAACATTTTCATGATTATTTAAGTGAGTGTTAAAATTATCAACTACGAAGGACTATAGATTGTTTTTAAAAAAATAAGAAATAAAACATTAATTTAATATAGGTTATTAATGTAGCATTATAATCTTTAATTTAAAGCTCCAATATTTAGTTATAAAGTTATAACTGTTTGACTTTTGCCAAGTCAGTACTTGCCAGTGTTTCAATCAATCAATATTTGTATATTTATCTATTGTATCAAAGCTACAAAAATTTGACACAACAACAACAGCAGCAATAAAAGCAAGAACAACAATGAAATGGTCTTAAATTACGGCTTAAAGCTCATGTAAGTCGTTGTGTAAGCTTACCCACTGTTACTGTTGTTATTATTGTTGTTGTTGTTGTTTTCGATTCTGCTGTTGTTGTTGTTGCAAGTGCAATGCAAAGCGCATTAGTCAAAGCCCACACATGAGAAGCTCCCCCTCTCTCTCTCTCTCTCTCTCTCTTTCTAGCACTCTCCGCCCTCTGCCCTTGCCACGCTCATGTTACCCACTTCAAGTTGGTTAATGTGTGTCGCCTTATGGCATGAAACATGTAGAATTACCAGCTCAGCTTCTGCTGGGAGGGGGAGGTCGCTTAATCCTTTTGACAAAACGTTTACATGCGAAATGAAATACAATTAGCTATGCAGGTGGGCGTGGCCGTGAGACAGAGACAGTGACAGAGTAAGAGAATAAGACACAAGGACAGGGGACAGACGACAGGCTCGGGATTTGTGTGCACTTTAATTTCACAAATTTAGCTGCCAGCAATTTGTATCTTTGAGATACAATGTAGTTGAAAGCTATTAAAATGGCCACAGAGCAAAACAAACTGTAAAATTCTGTTGTTGTTGTTGTTGTTATTGCTGTTGTTGAAGTTGTTAGTGTTGATATTGCTGTTGTTGTTACTGAGGCAGGCCAAACAACAAATTGATAGGCAGACAGACGGATGTGTGCCAGCAAACATACGAGAGCCAAAGGAAGGGGCAACTAAGCGGTACAAAGAGCGGGAGAGAGAGACAACGAGAGTGAGAGATGGAGAAAGATCGGGAGAGAGGCACTATAAAACAAAAGTGTTGATGGATATTTTCCTCGTGTGCTGACTGACTGACGACAACGGCATTGAAGTCGTGTCTAGCTGATGTTTCTATTATACCCTGTACTCCGAAAACAATTGCAAGGAAGTGTAACATATTAGAGAATAACAATTCCAATGTATATATTTGACTAACAATATATAGACTCATCTATTTTAATGTAGTTAATTTTTTTAACTTAGTTACAACCAATAAAACTTTTCCTTAACTATTTTATTTAGAAGAAATAATAAAATTACATATTATTTTTTGATCTAAACAATTATTGTTATTTACATTTTCTAAGTTTTGTTTAAATAACACAGGGTATGCTTTAGTCGAGCTCTAGCATATTGTTAGACTCCATTTAGTCATAGTTATTGTTGTTGCTGCTGCTGCTGTTTGAGTGCTTCGCATTTGTACGGATTCATCAAATTTTCAGAAACGTAAAATATTCAACACTCACACACACACACACACATACTGACAAACACACATACGTTGTATATGAAAAAAATCCCTTTGTGCTGAGGCAAAAGCATTTTATGGACTTACAGTTTAAGTCGCCACAGCAGCCAAAGAGCATAGCAAATGTGCAACAGCAACATCAACTCCACCAGCAACAGCAACATCAACAGCAGCAGCAGCAGCAGCAGCATCGGAAAGCGATTTGAAAGTAGTTCGAAATTGAAATCAACACAGGGCCATAAAATCTTTTTTAAGTAGCATAAGCATATGAACTCGCTATGAACCGAACTGCATTTCTCTCTCTCACTGTCTCTCTGTCTCTCTCTGCATGTATATCACACACACAGTCTGTCCTTGTTTCATTCAATTTTTATGGACTTTTTACCATTTGCATTTTATTGCCAAAACATAAATGCAGCTGATAGCAGCTTCTACTCCTCTTTGCACTTTATTTATAAATCGTTGCACGGGCTACCGATTTGTGGCTATGAGATGCGTTTATATGGTATGGTTATGGATATGGTTATGGGTATGGATATGAGTATGGGATGCTGTATATTATTGTATGGCGTTGTATAAGATGGAAATCTTCTATGGTGGCGACTGTTTATTTGTTTGCTTTCTTTGGCCATTTGCCTGTCACATCATTTAAAAGCAAAATTTCAATTAAAACGCCGAGTGCAATCAATGCAACGTCGAGGCAGTTGCATATTGAAAATTGAAACTTAATCGCATTGTTTTGTAATTTTAAATCGCAAATGCCTCAAAGGCGCATCCACTTTCTGCTCATGTGGGAAATTGCCAGACAGATCACGACAGACCCCAAGATATGCCACATAACATACAAATAGTCGAGTCGAGTCGAGTCAAAACGCAACGAAACGAAAAGAGTTGCCTCGAAGAGTCTCCAAACTGAAATGACAGAGTTGATTACGATATTCGCTTGGGTTCGTTTAATTGATGGCTGCCTATAGGCAATGGCGCTGCAGAATCCATTAATTCCGAATGGAGGCTAATGAGGCGTCTGCTGGTTGAGCAACTTCTGTCGATAGTCATACTGAATACTCAGTATCAACTTTATAGATATTAATGAATTTGAATAGTTGCTCATTTTTTATAGAGTAATTATTTATCTAACAAATAAATTGACAATTATAATTTCTTTATAAATACGCTTAGTAAATTCCACATAAATTATTCTGACAACACAATTTTTCTTTTGGCGATGCATCGCATTAAGTTCAATAATTGAATTTATGAATAGCGACGATCTACAATTTATAACCTTTAAACTTTCATAATTTTATCAAAACTTTAAAAATTTCATTGCGGATTGTTATTTTTGTATCATTGTTTGAAATTGTATTCATTTGAAAAATTTAGTTTTTTTCCAACACTGCCACTTTTTCCACAGTTTTCAAATTCACAAAAAGTTGGGAAAACTCGACATTTTGATTGTAAACTCGTTTCACAGCTTGGATTTACATTACTAATTAAAAATAAGTATGTCCGAGTCTCATTCAAAGTGTTCCCTTAAAAGCAATACTTAAATCTCATACTGTCAAAGTAAAACCTGTCTGTCTTCGTTTTAAAAGCTTCTACGGAAGTGTGATTCAATAATATGTTTTAATTTTAATCACATTCATTGCCCTCGTTTCGGTAATTGCCAGCGAGAATGTCGTTGATCATTGGGAAAGTATTTTGTTCATATATCATTTGTTTGGCCATCTGGTGTGGGCAATCCCCAATCCCCAACCCAAGCAGCTTAAGAACAACTTCCATTCATCCAAGGCTCCCTTGGCTACCTTTGTCTCAGCTGCAGTTTCCCCTTGGCTCCCTCTTTCTTTACGGACCAGTTTGGCGACACAGCAAAAAAAGAGACACTGTGAAATGCGTTGTAAATATGCGCTTAAGCTGTTAAATTGCAAGCCGGCAATAACAGCAACAGCAGCAGCAGCAGCAACAGTCGCTGACAGGCCAAGAATTGCAAGCGCGAAACCGCAAGACAAACGTCCGCCTGAGTTACGCCCCCGCCTCCACCTCCCAGGGGGAGCAACAACAACCCCACGTTACGTTTATGAGGGAGGTTGTTGTTCTGTTGCTGCTGCTACTAAATGCTGATGTATGAGCTGCTGTTGTTGTTGTTGTTGTTCTTTCTCGATTTCGACAGCGTTAAAACATAAAATATGCTGCCGCTCATAGTCGTTTCCGTCCCCTGCCCCTTCCTATCCTCCATCTCCCGCTCCAACTTAGCCCATGAATAATGTTGCAGCGGTGTGGGAGGGACGGCAGCAACAGCAGCAGTTGGTGGTTGTTTGGCTGTTGCTGCAGCGGCGCTTCATCATAAAAAGCGCATCCTTGCCACCGTCCAGAGGAGTTGCGTTCAAGATTATGGTCATCAATTTTGGCATCAAGCAACGACGACAAACAGTTGTAACCGTAAACATTGTCAGCTGCTGTCCAACGCATTTTCCCCCCGGCAGCAGCAGCAACAACAACAAATGTGCCCCCCGAGAGTTTGCCAAAAGCACAAACTGGAGAAGGGACAAAACGTTAAGGCATTTTTATGGGCTGGCTCATAAAATTTGTGCATGGGATTTGGTTGAACAGTAAGTAGACAATAAAATGACGTCGACCGTTTTTTTTTTTTTTTTTTTTGTGTTCTCGAATTTTGAATAAAAGCTGCGGCAAATGATTAAAACCGGCAACAGCAGTGATGGTAACAACAGCAACGGCAATAATGACAACAATATCGACTGCGCAGTAGCAACAGCAATCAATTTATGCCCACCCAGGCAGACTTACTCACTGGCTGACAAAACGAGGGTCGCCTCAGCACTTTGCTATAATTTTTCTAATTCTCAAGTTTCGCCTCGCTCGCTCACTCTCTCTATTTCTCTCTTCCTTTGTCTAAATTCTTGTGTTTTTCTTTCATTTTGTGAATTTATTTTCATTTTGAAGCATTTTTACGGCTTACTTAGGCAATGTTGTTTTATTGTTGTTGCTGTTGTTGCTGCTGCGGTTGCAACCTCGTCGTTTATTTACTCGAAACGCTTCTTGCGGCAAACAAATCCAAAATGCAAGCAACGTAAAAGTTTATCATTAAGCTGGCACGTCCAAAAATGCCATGTTTCTGCTACTATTGCTGCCGCTGTTGCTGCCGCTGTTGCTGCTGCTGCTGCTGCTGATGTTGCTGATGTTCTGCCTGCGTGTGCGCCATAAAAATGCAATAAAAATCTTTACGACATATTTTGCCCTGCAACCCTCGCACAGCATTTGTACACTTCACACCTTGCTAACGCATCTTGGTTGCTTCCTTCCTGCCCTCAAGTTGCTGCTGATGTTGCTGCTGTTGCTGCTGTGCAGCAATTGCTGCTAACAGCGCCGCATCTGGCGAGTAAATTTAATGCGACCACTGTTGCCAGCCCCAGTCCATGTATTTAACGCCATTACCGTAGCTCATTTGCCACGCCCACGCCCAGGTTGCAGCTGCTGCTGTTCAAGTTACTGTTGCTACTGGTCACCCGCTGCTTGTGTCATCAGCAACATTTTGTTTGTGCTGCATAAATTCGCTAGGTTGTTATGCTTTTTATTGGATTCTCATGGATTTGACAGCTTCATTTTCATTGTGCGCTGCATAAAAATTGAATTGCAATTGCCAGCAACAGCAACGGCTGTTACTTCTGCCGCTAGCAGCAACACTGCAGCATTGCCTTTAGCATTTCACATTGTTTACCTACTTTACTGATGCTTTGCGTACTAAGTTAAAGTATTGATTGCAACGCCAGCAATATGTGCTGCAGACTAATTGCAACTATTTTTTTATTTTTTTTTGGCTAGCTCATGCTAATAGCAAAGTTCCTCACAGCAATGTGCATGTGAAACAACAGCAACATTATATATTGACAACAGCAACTACGTAATTTTGGCTTTCCTCAACAACATTTCTTTTAATTTGAGAGTCAAGCTCACACACACAGGTGTTCTCTTTGCAACTTCTACAGCTGCCCCTGAGCAACATCTATTCACTTAGTTTAACATTTAAGTTAGTTGCTTTCCTTGGGGCTTCGTCTTGAAAAGAGTGCTCAAAATGCCAACAATTAGTTTCATTATATAATGCAGAGTCTCTCAATCTACAGTTTCGAATGGGTTTGCCCTTTGGTTATTTCAACGCTTCCGCTTTGTTGTGGCTGCTCGTTGTTGCTCAGCACAGCAGCAACATTCATTAGCCTTTATTGCCTGCTGTTGCTGTTGGTGTTGGTGTTGCATTGAATACATTGCCAAACTAATTTTCAGCTAATATTAGCCATTGTTGTTGGCTGCTGCTGCTGCTGTTGCTCTGGATGTTGCTGTTGCGTACTCGTATTTGTTTCTGCTTCAGCGGCATTCCGGCAAATTGTCTGCATTTCATTTCTAGCAACCGCATTTCGTTTGCTATTATATTCTTTCCTATAATTCTGTTGCCCTGCCACGCCTCATGTTGCCCTTCTCTCTCTCTCACTCTCTTCACAAAATATTTATCAGGTAATTTCTGAATGAGGAAGTTCTTTTCAGTTCTCTAATAAGCAGCCCTCTTCTGCAACTGCTGCTGCTGCTGTTGTTGATGCTGTTGCTTTTCCTCTTGAAAATATTTGTTGTGATTTAATGTTGTCAGTGAGCATTTCAGTTATTTATGAGACCTTCTCCTCAGGCCACTTGACATTTTCCTCTTGCCTCATATTTTCCGAGCGTATTTATAGAAATGTCATAATATTTTCATGCTGTTTTCGCTTTGCTGCGGCTGCGCTTTTACAAGCATAAGCAATTAAATTAAACTGCTGGAATTTGGAATGGAAATGTATCCTCCGTCCACCTTCCCGTCTTTCAGAGCTACTCATCAAAATTGACAACATATATAATTTAAATTCATTTTCCGTGTGAGTTTTCTTTATACGAGTATAAACGATTAATTTTCTTGGGCTGAGTTTGGCTTGGATACTCAGACTAGGATTCAAAGACTTGGCCAAAAGAGTGAGAGATGCGCATTAAAATTAAATAAGAGCATCAACATTAACATTAACGCAAAACGCAATCAACATTAAAACTTTTGCTGCTTTTGCTCTTGGTTTATGCTTGCCCTGGATACCCCCCGATCCCCCCTGATTCCCCTTGTCACAGGGGTGTTAGGGTGTAGGTATGTAAGTATTTTAAGCGCACTTTTATTTGCCTTCATAAAAAGCCCGGCTACGTTGTATGGGCCAGCGATAAGAAGGCCAAAATGCGTTTCGCATAAAATGCGTTTTTATGACCATGACGAAAATGCGAAACGCACCCAAATATAAAACTGATCCCAAAAAGCAGACTAAAGGGCAAAGGGCGTGGGAGAACGGAGAAGGGAGTAGGGAGAAGTGAGGAATGAGGAATGAGGTGGGTATGCTGTGAGGGAGTCATCACTCCATTACCAATACATGGCAATGATGTATTAATGGACGGTCACGTAGAGCACATAAGAGATGTCTAAAAGCAACCCTCGCAAAAAGTTGGCCATAAAGTCAGCAGCATCGTTGGCCTTGTCGATGGCATCGAGTAGTACTCAGAGATAGAGTGTAGCAAGTATGAATACTGGGTATGAATATGAGTATAGATGAGTACTCGTACTTGTGTGGCAGTTGTTGCAAGTTGAACTGAAAAAATGCCTCTTCAGTTGCTCATTGAGTGCTAATTAGGCAAATGCCCGCCTCACAAATTGGGGCCAAGTTGGCGCCACATGCACATATTTAAATATACACCCGCACATCAGCTGATCCATATATGAGTGAATGTGTGTGTGTGTGTGTGAGTTTGAGTGCTTTATTTTCTAAACAAATCAAATGCTGGCAAGCGAGCATTCAATCAGCCAAGTTGATGTTGTTGCTGTGAGGTGATAAAACAAGTTCATGTTGCTGCATGAACTGTTGCCACTTATAGTACAAGTGCCAGCAATCTAAATACATACATTTCAGCTCATCTTTTGTTAGGTTTGTAAACCAAATTATTGGCTAATTAGTTAAAGACTCAACTCCCTTTCATTTTTCACTTCCATTTAAAAACATACAATATTTCAAACCATTAAATTTAAGAACTGCGCCAATGAATTGATTTAATCGAAATATGAATTTGTAAACAATTTAAAAACTTCAACTTCTGTTGAACTTCTTGTTTGAAATATTTTTAAATTTATTGTATGTATACTAATTATGAGTTCAACACTCAAATATCTTTTGATGTTTGTAGATACGAGTACTTGATCTCACACTCGTATTTCTACTCGAAGTTAGATATTTATAAGTAGTGATGCAATATTACTACGAGACTGTTTGGATATGAGTTCCATGTGTTAATAAATAGAGTTTCGACTGCATTCCTCTAACATATAAAATAATGGCTAGCTATGTATTGGAATACAACATCTTTTCTCTTTCCTTTAGAAGTAAAGATTATATTTTGAGGCTCGGATTATAGTATCTTATTGTATATTGGATCTGTTATCTGTCAAAATAATAAAAATTTAATTTTGAATTATTTAATTTGCATATATTAAGTGTTTTTATTTTATCTTCATTTTTATCTGCAGTTGTGGCAAATTCTATTGGCCACTTCCGTTATTGGCTGTCCGCTAAGTAAATAATATAAGTAGATAAATCAGCATTGAGTGGATGCCACAGCTGTGCGGCACACTGTGAGCAGAGAGTGAGAAGCATATACAGTGAGAATGAGAGAGAGAGAGAGAGAGAGAGAGAGAGAGAGAGAGAGAGAGAGAGAAAGAGAGAGAGAGATGTGTTGGCATCCTCAATCCGTTAGCAACTTCCGTTTGTTGTATGCCGCATTTCGACACTCCAACAAATTTAAGCCAAACAAATGGACAAACAACCGAAAAATGCAATCCAATTTGAATGTGGCACGCCTAGGGCCATGCCTCTATATGTGTGTGTATGTATGGTTGGTTTGCTGACAGTTGCTGCAACAGTCTGTGGCCACACAGTTGACTCTGGGAGGTGGCTCGGCCAATACGAGTATTTGCTGCGCCTGTCAACGCCAAGATGCGCTTAAGCATTATTAATTGTTTATGAAATGAACTGCGCCGTCCACTAAACAAATGATAATGAGCAGCGAAATATGCAAAACTCTGCCTAAGCAAAGCAACCACATCAACGATCTGTGGCTGCCACAGCAGCAGCAGCAGCAGCCGGGTCGCAACAAGGGGCACAGTCACATTCATGCCTCGTCTGAGCATCGACTGGGCAACCAAACAGTCAGCAAGCAATTTTGCATAATTTCCGAAACACATGTTGCCTTCAATCATGCGCGAAGCTGCCACAGCAAGAGGCAAGAGGCAAGTGGCAACAGGCTTTGGTCAGAGAGATAGTGTAGGGGCATTGCCAGAGACTGTGGCTGAGGCTGAGAAGGAGACAGAGACAGAGACAGAGCCAGAGAAATGGATAGTGTGAGCCCTCGGGGCACATAGACAAATTGACTAACTGACTAACTGACTGAGGCCCGCGACTCAAATGAAATGTTGCATGCGGCATGGGGCATGGGACCTGGGTCTGGCATTGCCCTGGTCGACTGGCAGCAGAAAATCAAGTGAAAATGTAGCGGAAAACATTTTAATACTAATTACAAAGAATTTGTGCCGCCGACGTTTGGCACTTTTCCTTTTTATTTTCCTCTCTCTCTCTCTCTCTCTGCTATAACCTTACACTTGACTTGGGTATAGTAACTAATTCAGATCATTTGCATCCTGCAATATGTACATTATATACATATTATACTCAAGATTTTTGCTTCTCATGTGATGAAGCAAAAATTAAATTAAATTAAAAAATGTACTGGATGTGAAATGTTTACGAATGAAGTCTAAAGAAGAATTCAAGAATCTAACGCTCTCCTGAGTCAACAATATTTATTCATTTATTTATTTTGTATTTTTATTATTTTTGAGCAGATTTATAAGAGTGTACAAGCTGCAGTCTTCTTGGGCTTACTGTGAAATTATCAGTCTGTGAGTCTTCTGGTTTGTTATTTGCAGCATTTCTACTTTATTTGTTATTATCGCTCTCTAGTTTTTATTTTTTACTGCCATTTATTTTCAACAAATTTGCTTACTCAGAAATCTAATTTTAAAATATAATTTTTGTATAGTTTGTAGAGTAGATTTTCGAGAGCATTTCAATTTGTCTGTGTTGTCAATTGTCACTTTATTTTTTCGCTCAACTTCTGCTCTGCTCTTGATTCACTCTCACTTTCGGGGCATGCAACGTTCCCCCTTTTTTCGATTTCCGAAAATAAAATGTTGCCAGTGCGCTGGCGGCACAGGATGACATCGCTGATATATGCCGATTTCGACTTTGACTGCATTTTAATTGGAAAAGAGCGAGTCGCAGGCCAGAGTTGGAACTGGAGCTGATGCCCGTTGCAAGTTGTGAGCTGCAAGTTGCAGTATCAGCTGCTAGTTTGGGACTCTTGCCGTCGGCGTTTTTGCTTTAATCAAATCGCTTTATGACAGCTCTAGAAATGCCGACAAATGACACACAAGACACATAAACGTCATTAAGTAAACACAAGACTCGAAGCGATGCCCCCAACAGTTGGCAAATGGAACTGACTGTGGCAGGGGGATTGCCTGGTAGGGGAGGTAGGGGGTTGGTAGTCGGTGCTGTGCGGGTGGCAGGTGAGTCGCTTGCTTGACATTAAACGCGTGTTAATTTCAGTTAATTTGGGGCGTGATTCCCTTTTTAGAGTGCGGCGCAACGATGGCAACTCGTCCATGTTCGTATTCATCCATCAACACGCGCCGCGAGCTCCGACAGCGGACGCATCACTGCATTTGTCAATCACCGCTTGCTTGGGCAAATTGAGGAGCGAAGGAAGAGAAGGAAAATGGGAGAAAGAGAGGAGGAGAGGAGGAGAGAGAGAATGGTAGGTAATGGCATCGTTTGTGGCATTTTCATGCTTGTGTTGCTGTTGTTGTGGCCTCAAGGTCCATTTCCATCACTTGTCTCGCGCTTTTAGACTGATCTGATTCCGTTTCATTGTCTCTCCTTGAGCATGTGGCGCCTTTTTGCTCTTGAATTTCGCCCAGAGTTGAGCATAGACTAAAGTGGATTGCGAAAGGGGGAAGGTTAAGTAAGAGTATCTTTAGCTAGAGGATCGTCTGGTGAAGTGCATAGTCATGTTGTGGTAGATGATCTAGAAAGTTGCACTCGTGGGATTGCGATAGTTGCCCCGATGTGTGTGTGGGTGTGTGTGTGTGTGTGTGTGTTTGTGTGTGTATGAGTGGGGGCGACTAATCGAAGCACTTGCGTGACTGAAAGAGAAATCTGAGAAACCTCTCAGATGTAGGAAAATCTTAACTATTTATTGCTGATAAAATACTCTCGTTTTTTGCTTAGAAACTCTTTTATATAAATATCTTTTTGCATTTTGGCACTTTATATTATTTATACAGTGTTCTCTCTTATCTCTTCTGTCAATCAACTTACATAGATAAATTAAGTTTAAAAATTTCTCTGTCTGAATTTATCTCAGTTTTTAATATTATTATCTCCTATGTCTAAAACTAATTTATCTTTATTCTTACTCGGTCTACCTTCAACTTACTTTATGATACTTACTATGTCCTTATGTTTTATCTATCTGCAGTTTTATTCTAATCGATTAATTGATTCTCATGTATTTCTTTATCTGAATAAAATCAGAATCCTTTTGATTAACATCTTGCACTCTTAGCAATTGTGTATCTTCAAGCTGTTTGCTTGTAACCAATTGCTGTATCCATTTCATCTTTTTCCGACACGATGACAACAAATTGAATTAAAATACCGAAAATGTTTTTCTTTCTTTTTGAGTTTCTGTAGCGGCATCTTCTCTTTTACTCACTTCTCACGCTTCTCTTTTCTTCATTTCCATAATTGTTATTTCTGTTGTCTGCAGTTGCTTTTGTGTCGCCGCCGTTTGTTGTTGTTGTTGTTGTTGTTACTGTTATTGTTGTTGGCATTTCCATTGTCGCCAGCTGTGTTTTCAGGGTCAAATTGCCAATTTATATTGATCTGCAAAGAAGTCTCGGCCACTCCCACATACAACCACATGGTCATAAAATACACCCAATGAGAGAGAGAAGAAATGCACATTAACACCTACGCAGCTTCAGTTGACACATCAAGTGTGAAAAAGAAGTGGAAGTGCGGTGAAGGGGGGGACAGATGAAAGGGGACAAAGTGACTAAGGCTTTGAGCATCAATTAGGCCTTAAAGATCTGTTAAAAGCTGCGACGCGTCTTGACTCTTGTCGCTAATTTGCGCAAATTATGTTGCGGGGCCTCTTAAAGTACCGCAAACTGAGCGTCAAGCCGTGACAACGAACGAGGCAGACAACGCGGCAATGCCACATGCCAAATGCTATATGCTGCATGCTGCATGCCACATGCAGCCCAAGCCCAGCCAAAAGTCCAATTATGTCAACAGCAACCGCAACAGGCGCAACATCAAAGCTTAGCCAGGTGCCACAAGCGGAGATGGAGATGGAGCGAAGACGAAGTTGCAGCTAGAGCCTGCCCCAAGTGTCATTGCCGACAAAGCAACAGCGACAACAACACCGACAACAACAGCGACAGCAACACCGACAACAACAGCAACAGTTGCTGGAAACGCCGCCAAGAACCTGGCCAAGAGTCGAGGATTGCGCTTTTTTTTTTCTCTCTCTCCTCAGCTTTTGTAGGTTAAACCGTTTAACAGGATGTGACTGCAATTTAACTGTTAACTGCGTGTGGCAAACGCTGCTGCGGCTCACTAAACTCAACTCCTCTCCCTCTCCCACCTTCTGTCTCCTCCACTCCTTACACTTGCTGCGCCCGCTTTGATCTCTTTGATGTGTGCGTGTGTGGAACGCCTCAAGGTCCGCAAAGAACTTCAAGGTCTCACTGTAGTAAATGCCACATATGTGTATGTGTGTGTATACATGTGTGTGTGTGTGAGGGGAAATGTTTGTCTTTGATGCAACTTCCTCAATGCGGTGCCAAAACAGACGCAACTTTGGACCAGACCAGCGAAAGACAGTCCATGAGATCAAAGGCAGCACCAAAGTCATCAGCAGCAGAAATGAAAGCAGCAACAGTCGAAGATGCAACCGAAGATACAAGCGATATAATCTTATTTACACTGAGAAAAATCAGTAAGGTAAAAAGTTTTCATGGAAGGCATCGTTAACAGAATATATAAAAGGCGTGCTCATAATTTTATTCTATCATTAATGCTGAATTAAAATTGTTTGAAATTAGTATAAGCGCAATTGTTATCTTGTCCAAGCATTTTCCATGAGTTTAAAAAATCTAAAAAAGTATTTTTCTTTAAATTAAAATAGATTTTGAAGAGCCTTCCAATTTAATTTTAATTTAATTTAATTACAATAATTTCATTGCTCATGATTTTGTTTTGAATTCCATAATTATAAAAAGTATTTATCTTTAATTTGAACTAAATTTTGAGGAGCCTACAATAGAAATTTAATTTAATTTAATTACAATCATTTCAATAGTTGAGCATTGCTGATGATTTTGTTTTGAATACCATAAATATCAACAATTCATTAATATTTATTAGTATTCTTACACAATATGAAGTAATTTTTTAACATTTTGTTTCTCTCAGTGTAGACTCATTTGTAGCTGCATTGTAGTTTGTTTCACTTTTGACACCTTCAAAGATCTTTCAACATCGTTGTTTGATTTTCATTTTGCTGAATGCAACGCTTGAATTGCTTTACTTCAATCTCAACCTGAGCTCGGATTGAGTTTGATTTTTCTTCTTTCGATTTGCTTAAGTCATTTTTGGGTTTTTTTTTATGCACTTTGCCACATTAATTACATGAAAATGCATTTTATGTCATGGGAACATTGGAAACATTTTCCCACTTCCATTGTGTGCTTTGGAATGCAACCCTCAGCAGCAGGAATCTTGCTTGTCTTCAACTTCAGCTTGAATTTGAGTTGCGTTTTATTAGATTCATCATAGCCAATTTACGATGCGATCTGTTTGGACTTCCAGCTGCTTTTCTATTCACTGTTCACAGTTCACTTTATTTTTTATTTTCTTATTTTTATATTTTTTATGGCACAGCTTTGGCCAGGGCACAACAAAGGATGCTGCATAAAAGAATCTAACCCAAACGGGGAAAAACTGAAAACCCCAGTTTATCATTAAGACAAAAACCACCAGAAACGGAAACGTCTACAGGCAGCAGCTGAATTTAACCGTCGAACACGGGGGGAAGTGCGTGGGAGGGGCAGCTGCCAGAAATGAAGGCAACGGCATCATAAAACGCAGCCATCAAAACGACAAAATTAAAAAGTTCAAATGGCAAATGGCAGGCAAATTGTTAGCTAGAAAACGGCTAGAAAAGCAAATTATTTGAACACAGCGCCAACGCCGAATGCTTGAATGCACTACTAATTGATGCAGAGGTGAGTAACTACATATAGTTTTAGACCAGTCAATAAAATTTAATACAACTAAATCATTAAGAGATATGTTTTTCGAAATATGTATACTTTCTTTATCAACACTTAGCTTAATTTTAAAGGAAAAGTTAATATGTTAATTTAAATAATAATATAAATCATAATAAAAAATATAAATCAAAGCTATGCGGTTTTAAAGAAAAAGCTAAATGCTTTAATTTTCTCTTAAAAATCCTAGAAAAATTCTGAATTACCATAACTAATACCCATATCTGTTGCAAATTCTCTAACTGTTTTAAGACTTTCTTCTAACTTATTTTATTTTATGTTCTGCAAGCAAATTCTTTCATGCGTCACTAACCACTTGACCATGTCGCAATGCCCTTAGCACTACCAAAAAGTGTAAGAAAAGGAGAGTGAGGAGGAGAACTCGTGTGACAGAGCAAAAGGGAACCAAATTATATAAAAAGACCACAATAATACAGCAAAAAGGAAAAACTTTATGCCTGCAATTTCATTTTGCACGAGAACAGAAGTCATTCCAGGCTGAAGCTGAGCTGTTGAGAAGCTGGAGAGTTGAGAAGTTGAGAAACTGAGGAGCACTAGAGAACTGTTCCTCCTCTCTGGCATCGTCTTCATTGTCGACGCTGTCGCCGTATTGAGACAAATAAATTTTTGGTGGTGCCACATGGCGATGACTGCAGCAGCCGCAAAATAAAGATTTTCCCCATTTCTTTTCGCAGGGATATTTTTAATTCAGTGGGTAAACGAAATAATACAAGAAAAAAAAAAAAAAAACAAAACCAAAACTTTGCACATAATCGTTATCGTCAATTTGGTCGGAAGGGGATCCACAATCATCTGGCAAAACCAAGACACACTCATAATTTGCGGCCTGTGTGCAACAAAAGAAGCTTTTCTTCTGTGTGGAAATTAACATTTTTATGTTTCCGCCAGGACGCCAGACACTATATAGATACATATATACGTAGATACAAGAAGCACTATAACTACAGCGAGACAAGAGTTAAGATGCGACTCCCAAATGGAACTTGCATTGTTAACTTTAAGTTGTTCTTTTGTGCCAAAAAGGACTCGGAAAGACAACAAGCCAAAGGCAACCCGGTAAGTAAGTAAGTTTTAATTACTCTTTGACAAATATTTAACATGACTGTAGGCAGGGGCAGGGAGGGTTACATTTGGTAGACTTACGCACAATTAAGCAGATTTTTGCCGCTTGTAAGGCAAATGAAATCACAGCAGGCAAAAGGATTGACTGAACTGTGAATTCTCAATTGGGTATGAGGGGTTGTGTACTTTTGGGGTGGCGTTTACCCTGTAACAACATCATTTTGCGCCGTATAATGTCATAAATGTCTGTTAACAAAACAACAGACGACATAAGAGCGACAAGGAAAATAATAGAGAAAGATAGAGAATGAGACGCTGTCAAACATTATTACATTATTTGCCTTTTGCTGAAATTGAAACCAACCCTGCCCAACTCCCTTTCCCCCTGCCCTCTACACTCCAGCAGCGGCTTTAGTCAAATTTTCGGTTTTGGTTTTTATTTTTCTTGTTTTTTGGTTTTATTTGACTTGGCTACTGGTTGTAGATGCCTTCTTGTATTACAGGCACAGGCACAGGCACACAACCCTGGGCCGGAGATTAATTGCGACTGCCAAGGGAATGAAGATGGGAACGGGGCAGGGGCAAGGGAAGGAGGCAGGAGGCAGCGGTATGATGGCTTTGTCCATTGAGTGCCCTGATGGCAATTATTAAATTTTCATTACATCCCCTAATCAGCTTTTCTGCATATTGATTCGTGTAAACAGGCGTTGTCCTCGCCTCGCCTCGTCTGTCCGTCTGTCGTCTGTCTGTCAGACAGTGCGTGCCACATTTGCCTCAACTTGTATTTACATAACTGAGATTGCATTGCCAAGCAAGAATTGTTTAAGCAGGTGTTGAAGTAGTCACATCCAACTGAGCAGATTGAGGGGACTATGCAAATATGAAGAGGTGCATCAAGAGTTGGACAAGAGCTTAATGCAGTTGCCTCATCCCATTGGACAAATGTATTCCGCTTTTTACATATATTTCTAAATTTTTCATCAATGTTTTGAATTTGTTGCCTCACATTAAAGATTGGTTTTTTAAAATAATTTTTTTTTTTAAAAGGCAATTTTGTTAAGTAATTAATCAACATATTAAAATGATTATTATTTAATGTGTAATATCTATAATGTTTTTAAACAAAACAAAGCTTGTTTTTTGCTTGATAAATGCATTAAAACTGATTCACATTTCATAGGGTTAAGTAAATATATAAATAAAATTTTGAAAAGCTCAATCTTATGGAATTCTTCTTGGGAAAGACATGAACTTTAAAGAAAATTCTACACAATTAAATTAATTTTGTTTTGTGTATTTCGAAAGAACTGTAGCTGAAGTTTCAACTGCAATTCGTATAAAATCTAATAAAACCATGTAAAGATTGGCAAATTCATTAGCAATCCCAATTAGGGTCATCTTCTCGGGCTTGGCATCGCTACTATGGATCCCTAACTTAGCCAACAGTTGATGACTTTACTAGCAACTTGTGCTGACATTTCAAATCAATAATCAGTGGCACGTTGCAACGCCAACTGTTCAGGTAGCAAACACAAGGAACTGGGGAATTGAGGAGCTCATCAGCCAAATGGCAAATGGCTCCGGTAAATAAGCCGATTAATTGTAATCAAACGTGTGTAACCGGACAACGGACAATGGACAATAGACAATGGACATTGGACAGTGGTCAAAGACTGTCTGTATCGATTTGTCTGGCCCCGACGACTCTTGGGTCAATGTATGAGAAACTGAAACACTTTCTACCCCAATGCGACAGGCAGAAATGCAAAAAAAGAATAAAAATACAAAATTAACAAGGCATCAAGCTGCAATTGTAAGTGCAATAATATAAAAAAAGGGAACAAGAAATTGCGAGCACTTTTCCAGCTCTGACCAGGACTAAAGTGAGGCAATTGCGACTGGAGATGGCTCAAACTAGGAGTTGGAGTAGCTGGCTTATTGTTGTTGCTTGGTTTTGTAATGACAAATAATAACCGTTGCAGTGTGGCATGGCCACCGTGCGCCGTCGGCCACGCCCCCCTCTCCGCCCGTTTTCTGTTGTGGTTGCCGTTGGGCAGGCAAATAAATGTGAAGTGTAAGTAAAATTTACGTGGCAGCCGCCGCAACGCTGCTAATAATCATAAAAAACGCCGGCTCGCACATTTTTGGACAACTGGCAGGCGCGTGGATCGACCAACAATTTAACCCACAGCTCAGCCGCAACCACAACCACAATCTCAGCATCCACTATACTCAATCCTCCAAGTCTACGATCCTTGCAATAAAGATGGAAAATGTTTTGGCTGACAGGCGCAAAAAGCAATGGCAAAGCAAATATAAATAATTGTAGTTTATTGTTTAAACGCGCCTTCGGGGCATGCAACAGACTGTTGCCACACACCATTTCGGGTGGTCTGCGGACTGTTGCACATTCTCCACAGTTATTTATTTGACTTGAAGCAGAGTGATCCTTGTCTGCAGCATAATCTCAACTTCATCTACTGCTCGACTCACAGCCAAACAGTTTCCTAAGTGTAAACAAATATAAATGCAACCATTTGCAATAATTAATAATACATATAAATTGTTTGTCAAACATGCAAAAATAGAGAATTCTTTGAAAAACATTTAAAATCTTTGAGAAAATCATTTGAGAGTTCGAGTTTTAATATGTATTCTTCTCCGGAATTTGCAGATTGCTAAAGCTAGCAATCTATTGCTATTTCCTTAGCAGTCAGGAGAAGTTCATAAAATGAGTTTCATGGAGCTAAGAACAACAATGAAACAAGAGAATGTTTTTTTGAGGTTTCAGATAGGAAATGCCTTGTGTATTTGCCATAAATTGAAAGCTAAATGGGAAGCATTAGTTCCATGATCCCATTCTTGAATAAATATTAAATTTTTGAAGCGATCGTGCTTAAATTTGTAGAGTGTAATTATTAATATATCATGCTACATTTTGTTTGCTCTTTTATTTATTTTAAATTTTAATTCCGTCAAAATTAAAGTTTTTTTTTAAATAAAATTAATAAGTATTCCTATTGGCACATTGAATTATTTCAATTAAAGTTTCAAAAACGGTTAGATATCTTTAAATATTTCAATTAGATAATTGTAAGTGATTAAAATTAAAACACTTTACTTGATGATTGAAACATTAAATCTCGTTTTTTATGTGAAAAGGGTCAAGAGTGATTAGCTGGGTCAGACAAAAGTTAAGCAACAGCTCAAGACAGGCTAGTAAAAGTAACGGGAGATACATATGTATATAGCTCGTTTTAATTGCCGAGTAAAAGTTGATTTGTGGATGGCTCAATCTGTGGCACGAAGCAGCTTGCACCACATCGAGTCAATGGCAATTGGCCTCGACTCAGAAAATGCCATATAAATGCATTGGCTACCCCCCTAACTGAACTAACACCCCTCGCGTTTATCTGGAATGGGAAGAGAATTTGACGAGTTGTGGCAAGTTGAAGATCTTCATCAATTGATGATAAGATTTCACTTGTGGCATGTTGGCCAATTAAGCGTATTTACAATAACTGTTAAATTACTCACTAAGGGCTTTGCATATCCATGCCTCCTCCTCCTCCTCCGGCAGCTGCCACGCCTCCTGTGGCACCAGCATTCAGCATTGTTGATCCATAGCCTCCACCTCCCGCAATTCCCGCAATTCCCGACATTCCAGCCAATCCTTTGTTCACATTGATACCGAAGTTGGCCAGTCCTGACAACTGATGACCATGCAAGTGTCCTCCACCTTGTCCTTGTCCGCCTCCCACTCCGTGTCCACCTCCGTGCATGACCATGCCGTGTCCCAAACTCTGTCCCATGACATGTCCCGTTCCCATGCCCATTCCATTGGCTGCTGGCGCGCTTGCCGTGCTGCTTCCCATTCCGCCCAACTGATTGATCATTGCACCGCCTCCGGGCATGGGCAGGGCAGCACCACCAACACCACCAATGCCGCCTGCTCCCAATTGTCCAGTGCTGCTGAGGAGCGTATTAAATAATGTGCTGTTCAGACCTGCATTGCTGTTGTGTTGTTGGTGTTGGTGTTGCTGCTGCTGTTGCTGTTGTTGTTGCTGTTGCACGTTCGGATTGCTCTCGATGCTCGACAGCAACAGTTGCTGCTCCTGGCAGCGTCCCAGCCGGCAGAGCAACTGCAGCAAAAGCAACGCGTTTATAAATGTCCTTTGCATATTGTTGTTGTTGCTGTTATCTGTTGTCTGTTATCAGTTTTAAGTAATCAGAGATTTTTCTAAATGCTTTACGTTTTGGTTGCGGCTAAAGTCTACTTTTTGGCTTAATTTGTTTGTTGTTTTGAATGCGTGTTGTGTAAGTACTCGTACTTTGTAATTAATAAATTACTAAATGCTAAGTTCTAATTAATTAAATATTATTTTATTTTTGTGTATATATTTTTAAATGCTCAAAAATGATTTTTAATTATTAATTACTGGGGTCTGTTACGGTGTATCAAAATATGTAGTTTTAAATGCTATGATTTATGGTTTATTTTTATTGAGATTATGTTTATTTCATAGTCGCGATATATCGATTTATATGTATATATTTTTTTTAGCTTTTCTCCAATTCGATTATTCCTGAACTTATTTGGACTGCTTAATACTTTTCGTTTGATTTGCGCGCATGTATTATTCTTGGCTGCTACATTTTGTTTTATCAAAAAATTTCTTTAAAAATTTTCATAGATTTTCACGTGAGCACTTCAAACGGTTTTTCGTTTTGTATTTGTAATTGTGGTTTTTCACCTTATCGAATGTTGATTTATTTGGTTTAAAACAGCAGCCGCCACCGCCTCCTGGCAGTTGGCTTCCTGGAAACGTTTAGAGCTGCTCGATGAACTTGCTGCTGAGGGCGCAACATCAAAAGGCCAACGAATCCACACAGAAGATCGAGCGCAACGAAACCCGTTTAAACAGACGACGCGCCGCGTCCAATGCCTCAATGCCTCACGCCGATCCATCCATCTAAACAGGCTTAAAGGTTTTCAGTTCTCCTTCTTATTGTTGTTGCTGTTGCCGTTGTTTTTTAAGCAGATAAAAAGGCGCCGACTGCGTCTTCAATACAATATATATAAGTCGAGTAGTACACGGATTGAGGAGGCCGGCCGACCGGCCACGAATCATTAACGCCTTTATCAATGAACTCAAGCTCGCGACGGAATCGATCACACGGAAATAGAGTTTCCGATTTCAGCGACTTAATTGCAACCAAAACTCGCGCGATGTTCTGAAATTTCGTATTAGCTGAGATTTCGATTTCGAATCTCTGTCTCAGTTGGTTGAACGTTTCAGTGCCTCAGTGTGCGACACACACGTGCGTTTCCCAGCTCGTTCGGAACTCGACTGACGACTGTGCGACGATTGTTGGGCCACAGCAGGCTGCTTCGTGCTTCGTGCCTCGTGCATTTTCGTGTCGTGTATCTTTTTATTCTGTTGGTCTCAGATGCGTCGTATTCGTTGCCTGCCTCTGATAGGCACATATAATGTGCTCGTTGTTGTTGTTGTTGTTGCTGTTGTTGTTGTTGCGCATGTTGAAGATATTTGCTGCTGCGCAGCTAGAGTCGATTCGGTGGTAGGCTGTCGGAGTCTCAGCGCAAAAGATACAAATGTATCTGTGGCCAGCATGTTCATTAATAATCACGACAACTTGTCAATTGCTTGCATACTTTTGACATCTATTTGTCTAATCATTATTTATCAGTACAAATGCTAAACTGACACATTTTTTCAACAACAAATATTCTCATTTTATTATCAAATTAATTAGCTTAAAGTGTGAAGGATGTGGAAAGTTATAAATACAAAAATGCTATTAATAACCCATTTTGTTTCAGTTTTATTAAGGTTCTTTGCAATTTATTTACATTTAAGTTAAGTTATTATATTTATTATTATTGAATACATTGTAATAACATTGTTTAAAATTAACTTCAAAGCTTACTTTTAAATTTAGTAAAATTAAAAATTTTTAAATAGGTTTTAAATACAATATAAACTAAAACATATTTTGTATGCAAGATCTATCTACTTTTGACCACTTTTTGGTGGCTAATTTGTATCTTCAGCTAAGCGCGTAATTGTCGCTTTATCTAATGCTACTACACATCCCTTGGACAGACATTGCATCTGTTTATCTATAGATAAACTGCATAGTTGTTGTTTGTTTGGCTTATTCAGCCGTCCATCCATCCATCAGTCACTCAATCTGTTGGTTACACACATTTCTCTCTAGGCAAACCCCATATCCCAACTACTTTTCCACTTGTTGTCTACAAAACTTGAGGCTGTTTGCTGTTTACCTTTTTTCTCCTCTACTCTTTTCTCCCCTCTTTCTCTCTTTCTCTCTCTTTCGCTCTCTCTATGTCTCTCTACTGCGTCAACACATTCCCAAAAGGGCAAGGCACTCCATAATACTCTCCTCTTCCACTCCGACTCGGGATGTATTTTATGGGCCTGCAAATGAGGCAAAAATTGCAGTTACAACTTTTGACCCAAAACCGTAAGCGCATTCCATGTTCCATCTAATATTTGCTCAAGGTAATTACAAAAACAACAAGAAGATGAAGAAGCGAGGAAAGAAGAAGAATCATAGTCTTCGTTGTCGATCATTTGGCTTGTTTATTTGTCCAAACATTTGTCAATTTCATTGAGCTCTGACCAGGCACATTTCCTCATGGAACGATCATCATGTGCGTCGGCAAGTGCTTTGATCGACGTCTCCGTCGCAGTCGCAGTCGCTGTCGACGTTGACGTCGACTTCAGTTTCGGTTCAATTAAGATTCATTTTAACGTTGATATCATATAGAAGTGTAGTGCGATTACTGCTACTCGGATATTTCTACAATACATGCCATGATTGTGCGTTCTCTGGCGTTTATCTAATTTACTTTTACTTACACTCAAATGTACGAGTTCATGAAAATAATGTCGACTGCAGGGCGCCTCGTTTGCCAAGCTGATAAGTATCTGAAGATGGGCCGCCAAATGGAATGGGCATGGTCATGGGAATACGGGAATACCAGATACTCATACACAACTCTAGTTAGCTTTTATTGGCTTGACAATGAGCCCGTGTCTCACTCTCTCTCTCTCTCTCTTCTCTATCTACCCATCTCTTTTTGAAGGTGAATTGTGAATGTTTCTTCAAGTGATTTCTTTTATTTTTTGAGCGCACTTTCAAATCAGTTTCGCCTTTAAGTTTTGCCTAATGATTTTCAATGAACTCAAAGCTTCAACCGATGATAGGGAAATTAAATAAATTTTTTTTTTGTATTTTTTTTATTAATGAAGTACGATCATAATATTGCTTGTGCTCAAGTCAAGAGATAAGCACCTAAAGACATCATCTTTAATATGCCTTGCAGCTCGTTTATTTTTAAAGTTTACTTGCCGTTTAACGATCATTCATTTATTTATTGAAGACCAATAATGATTCGAAAATAGGTACAAAATATTGCTGTCAACTTGTAGATTGTCAGGTCAATAGATATTTTGAACAACTAAGTTTAACCTACTTACCCTACATTAGATACCTGTTGAGATACTTTTTAAAATAAAAACAAATCTTTATTCTTTGTTCCGAATTTGAAATGTATGATTTCGTTTGTTTTTATTGCATACTTTGTGGAGCTATAAGTATCAATTTTGACCGAATAAATGAGATATTTGAAGTAAATATACTTATCATTTTTCTGTATTTAAACATTTAATTAAATTTAAATGAAATTCAGTTCTGCGAGTTCAAATTAGTTCTAATATGATTAGCTTCTTCATTTTACAAGAACCATTGCATTTGCAAAATGTCTGCATGCCCTTTAAAAAATTGGCGACATTGACCATTGCCCATTACCGAATGTTAAATGTAGCGTAAAATTGCAATGCCAAATTGTTGACATGCAAATCACGCCTTTGGAACTGTTGGAACTGCCCCCCCCCCACACCAAGAGATTGTTCCTAATGCGTCAATGGCATGCCAGAGACCGTTTAACTCCACCTATTTTTTTTTTGGCTAATTGTCGCCATCTGTCGAGAGGCCTTTGAAGTGGCCAACGTTGTCCCCCTTTTCCCCTTTCCACCACTTGAAATGTGTCCACTTGTATTGAAAATTTGAAAATGTTGTAGCATATTTCCTGTGTTTTCTTTTAAAAGTTTTTAGAGAAATGGGAAGGAGAAAAGAAAATGCTTAATTTTCGAATGCAAACAGACATTGTTTTTCTCATTGTTTATGAGAAGTCGTTTTTTGGTTAAGATTTTTAAGATTCGAGATTCAATAGATGCTGAAAAATTAAAACAAATCAAACACTGGCCAAGTCTAAACATTTTTACAGACACCTGCCACTAATGACGTCTTGTTTTGCTGTCGGCTGTCGGTTCTAAAAATATACCCAGCAAGAAAATAATAAAAAGGGGGTATACCCAGCTTGTATGTGGCTATAAAACAGTTAAAGAAAGTTATAGAAATGGGATTAACAGATAAAAATTACGTAAAAGAATTGGGAATCAATCTCTTATGTTAAGAGTTATATTCTATATTTCTACGTTTTTATATAAGAATTTTATGAAGTTTATTAATGTTATTTTTCGAAATTTAATGTAATTGTTTTCTCGAATGCTTATTGTTAAGAATACAGGATATATTAGAGTCGTTCAGTAGCATAATTATGCCCTGTATTACCTGTTGTGTTGTTGTTATTGTCAGCTGCTGTTTTTGGCCTGAATCGCTCAATCATGTGAGGTGGTCAACATCTATTCTTAGTTCTTAATTGGCGACTAGGCGCCTCTTGATGCACCCATTATGATGCCCCAAGACGCTGCCACTGCCATCTTTCAATTTATATATGTATTTTTAAGTAAATATATTTGTTTTTATATTTGGTGAAGTCTCCGTCACATCAAAGCAGAAGGAGCCACATAAATGCCTGGGATCAACTTCAAAGGGGGCCATTGGCGACGGGCTTCCTTCTGGGCACAGGTACAAAGCGAATAGTGAGTGCTGAGTTCTGAGTTCTGAGTGGTGAATAGTGAATGAGTAGTAGTTGGTTCTATGCCACACACGTTGGGGCAAGTGCTGCTGCCTGTGTTGCGGGTCGTCGCGTTGCATGCGACATTAACTTCAGTTCCTGATGCTGTTCAGCTTATTTTTTGCTCTCGAAATTAATTTCATAGCCAATTGCTTTGTGCACCATAAAATGCCATTAAATGGCCGGCAGGTTCTTTCTTCTTCTTCTTTCACATTCACATTCACATCCTCTACTCCAACTTCTTTTTATTTTGGTTTCTTGTTTTTATGGCCCCTGACTCAATTGGGAAAGGCATAAAAGAAGAATTTGAAGGCACTCGCTGCAATTAGTGCGTCATTTATATTTTGCAATTCAAAAACTATGTGGGAATGCACCCCTGCAGATGTGCCCCAACCCCAACCCCAATCACATTCAATTCCAATTCCAAATCCAGTTCTCCATCTCCTCTTCTCCTGCTTAATTTCCATCTCTAGCTTGGTTACAATGAGCCCGCATTTAATATTAACAACGATTGCTGTCAAACTTATGACAAGTTATGAGCAGCAGCAGCATAAACAAAACGTTCAATCCCACTCATCAGTCCAGGGGCATCATGAAAATGATCTTCTTCTGAGGCAGCTTAATTGTGCCACAATTCTGTGGTAAGCACTCGTTGTTCTGTGTGCCTGCTAAGCAGGCGATAAGCTGCGAGGCTTCGAACCTCTTTAAGCTGCTTATGAAAGTGCCTCCAACTAATGCGCAGGATTTTCACCTTGCAAATCACTTTCCATTCGAGGTGGAACTGACGAGAAAGTTCAGGGCGACAAGTGTTTCAGAGTTGGTGATGAAAAAGTTTGGTCTAGGCTGAATATTGCAACAAAAAAATTGGTTAGAAATTGGAAATTAAAATAAAAATTGATAAGCCTCAAAGAATACCAAAAAAATAACGAAAATGTTAAATTATCGCAATTACTAAAATAAATTTTTTTTATTAAATAATTTGTTTATATAATAATTTAAGGTTAAAATAAACAACTTTGTTTAATAAAACTTTTTGAAGTCTAGGATTTTTTAAGGTTTGTTTTCAGAAACATCTACTCTTGGGTTCTTTGTGATTTGTCGAGCATTCCTGTATAAAATTCTCTGCACGAGCACATCTCGAATTTTGCGTGAGTCCATTGCCAAGACATCTCCCATCCCCACAAGCCACACATCAAAGCCGAAAAAGTGCTATTCAATAAACGCAAACATTTCTTAAAGCCTGCCCCCAGATCCCCTCCCATTCATGGGTACCGTTACCGTAACTGTTTACCGTTCGTGTCCCGTTCCTAAGGTCAGCTTGTTTATGCGCCAAATATCCATAAATAGTTTTACGCTTTTACGAGTAGCCTGCGAGTCGTAAGTGCGTCGGCAAGGATAAGGATATGGATATGGATATGTGTGTGGCACAAGGATAAGGCAGGCGCGGGTCCACTTAAGGTAGCAACCGAAGCCGGGGCAGAGCAGGGGCGACAGCAGCAGGAAGGCAGCTAGACACATTTGGGCAAAACTTTTGGCTCCTTTCGATGAGGTCTTTCTCTCAACTGGGAACAAAGGGAACCAACAAAGGCGCCTGCTAGCTCAAGAGTACTCCCACAGTTTCGCAATTTAATCAGCCCTGGCTAAGTATGGGTCGGCGGGAGGGTAGAGCGACGGCTGCCAATGATGTTGTCAAATGGCTGCGCCTCTAACCCCCTCTGAATTCACAGTTTGCTTGTGCTTAATGTGGCGCAAGCGAAAAATTTGCTCAGCTACTTTTGCCTCATTGCCCGACGCCAACAGAATTTGTAATGCGTCCTGTAATATTGTTTAAATGTTGTTGAATTTTGATTCAATTAAAGCGGATTTCGAGTATCGCTGGCCATGCTTAATTAGCATTGCTGAACAGCCTGAGGGAGAAATGAAACAAAAGCTGAAAACCTGAAAAAGGTTGAGAATCGACAGGCGCGTGCAACACTCAATTAATAAAGATTTCCAAATATGAGAGCCGTCATATTGGGGTCGGCTATTAAAAAAAGGAATAGGCCTGCATTTTATATTGGAAGTCTTAAAAAAATCAGTTGCATAAAATAATATATTTTATTTTGTTTCTTAATTTCAACTTATATTACTTGGCGTATACTAAACTTAACAAAAAGAATTCAATAAGTCAAAGTTTCCATGACTACACAAAAAAAAAGAGCCGTTCTAAAATCAAGCCTAAAATACTTGATTTAAGCCTGCATTTTTTAGGTATGTTTCCTATATCGGGATTAAAATGAGAAAATAAGCCCAAATTACTTTATTCTCTTTCGGACTCTCTCATTTCAACTGGTTCGGTGGTTAGAGTCGCCGACCTTTTTGAAAAAAACCTGGGTTCAATTCCCACCGTCAATTAAATAAAGGGTAAATATAAAAAAATGTTAGTAAAAAATAATTAAAAAAAAAACTATTAAAAAAAAATATTGTAAAAAAAAATTAAAAATAAAAAATTAAAAAAAAAAAACAATTAAAAAAATAAAAAAAATACATTTCGTTAGGGGCTGTAAAAATTGCAGCACACTTTTGAGCTGCGCACACAAATTAAGCAACTTCCCAGCTAGCTGTACAGATGGCGCCAGCACTTGACAGGAACAGTGAGCAAATGTGAACAGTAAAGGTTTGTAACTTAGCTAAAATAAATGCCCAGTGGCGGGAACCGGCCACAACCGATTGTTGTAACGCTTCGGAATGCATCGACGAATGTACATACGTAATCGATGTTTTCTCCAGTTGTTTGAACGTAGGTTGGTAATGGGGCGCCGTTTTGGCTCACACTGTTCTGCCATCAAACATGCATGTTGCAACTAAACATGTGTGTGTTTGTGTTTTGTTGCTGCACACACATGCAAATGCGTTAGTATTAGATGCAACAATTGTTGCAAACACGGGTTGTTGTTTGTGCAACTTTTGTTCGTTCTTTTCCCATTCTTGTCACTTCTGTTTTAACGCGTAGCTGCAACACTTCAACTTAAAAAGATTTACGAGTACATTACAATTACATTGTTTTAAACATATAATACATATTTAATATTTATACAGCGGAAGAGAAAGGAGGATGAGGACAAGGACAACGACAAGGAAAAGGAAAATCAAGTAAACATAGCTAATTTGGATGCAATATACAATATATAAGTAAAGTAATATATCGTAAATCTTTTTAAGTTGAAGTGTTGCAGCCACGCGGTAAATCTGAAGTGACACGCGACAAAACAAACAAACAAAACCATATGGGAAAAGAACGAACAAAATTTGCACAAACAACAACCCGTGTTTGCAACAATTGTTGCATCGAATACTAACGCATTTGCATGTGTGTGAAGCAACAAAACACAAACACACACATGTTTGGTTGCAACAACTGGAGAAAACATCGATTACGAATGTACATTCGTCGATGCATTCCGAAGCGTTACAACAATCAGTTGTGGCCGGTTCCCGCCACTGGGATGTGTTGTGTGTCGCTGTTGCTGGCTGTGCGTCAACTAGTTTCATCAACAAGTCGCTAGAGGGCGGCACTGGGTCGCCACATTAAGTCCTTTGATAAATAAAGCAAAAATATTGGAAATAAGAACTAAAAACCATAAGAACCATGAAGTAGACAAATAAGAAGATTAAGCTAACATGCTTACATCTAAGCAGAAATTCATAACTAATTAAGCGTTACCATTTAGATATACAGTGGAACTTCCCTAACACGAATCACCATTATCCAAAGAAAAGGTTCGAGTTAGGGAGATATTCGAGTTATAGAGTTCTTTTTCCTTAGATTTTGAATTTTACTGCCACTCATTTAGTTCGAGTTACAGAGAAATTCGAGTTAGAGAAGTTCGAGTTAGGGAAGTTCAACTGTATATTTAGAGAGCTCAACCATTTTCTTAAATAAGAAATTTTTAGAATGCGCTATGCGTATAAAATATTATTGTATGAAAATGTTGCTACTTGCGATGCAATTTTGTTGCCCGCTTTCAGTGTTTGTATCCAACAATCTGTGAACCGCAGCATCATCCATTTCAAGCGCACTTCGGACCACAATACTAATAATGACGAGGCTGTTGATGATGATACTGATGATGATGATGATGATGAGAATAACTGAAGTTGAAGGATGCGTGCGCCATAATAAGCCACAGCTACAGCTGCAGCCACAGTGTGTATGTCCTTGTGTCCTTGTGGATGCTGCATGCAAAATGCGAAATGCCTGCAGGCTCTGCCAATGCAGCAAACACAATTCGGGTTGTGGAAATATAAGGTATACGTATGTACACATCATGGTATATAGAGAAAGAGAGAGAGAGAGAGAACAGAGAGAGGGATGGAGAGCAAGTGCAAGCGTTGACTCTGCCCCGGTACACTTGACGCAATCTTAATAACCATGAAGCAGCGTGGCTAATTAGCACAAAAAGCTTGGCAATAACCATGCTCAATGAGGCAGGCCAACAACTGGGAACTAAACAACAATGCCCCGGCGAGGGCGTGCAACACGCGTCGTATGCTCAACGAGCATAGGCTGTGTGCCCCCTGTTGAGAAAGAGAGAGAGAGCGAATGAAAGGGAGAGCAAGATACGGGGCAATCTGCTGCACTTGAGAGCAGTGTGTTTTCCCCACTTCTCCTCGTCTCTCACTCTCCCCTTGCCCATCATGAACTGTGCTGCGCGTCGATTTTTTGGTTCTGCTTTCGGTTTACGTATCAAAACAATTAGCTTTTTTTTTGCAGCCACAGCAGTGCAACTGTGAGTAGAGGGGTGAGCGAGGGGAGGGGTTGACGCTGCTTAGAGTGCATTTTGTGCGTGGTTCTGTTGGCCCCAAGGCCACGCTCTGCCACTGATGAATTGTCCAGGTCGCTGTTGTTGTTTCACCATTTGTTAGCACAATCAGCCGCAAGTTGAATCCTCCCTCTCTCTCTCCCAAATTGTTGCTCAATTGTTTACGTGATGTTTTGCCTAAATTAGAAACAGTGGCAATTCTATGGGGAAACTTCAACGTCCCCGTCCAGTTGCATTGCGTATACGCCGAGTTGGGCTGCTCTTTTTTTTTTTGCTGCTGCCATACAACTAGAAACAAGTGTAACTTTTTCCAGTTTTTAACCTCACTCGTTTTAGACTGGAACCTTTTTTTCACTGTGAGTCCTGGCCTCAAGCGTTTTGTGCACTTCCCTTGGCCCATTAATTGGCGCACATATTGCCAATTAAGTTGTTCGTGAAAAACGGAAAATTAATTTGGATTTGCTTCAGTTTGAGATACAGATTCGAGTTCCGATTCAGTCGGGGGTCGACAGGCCGGGGTCGAGATGCGGTAATTGAAAACTGGGCCCATTCCGGAGGCAGCGCCATAAATTTTCTCAGAGCAACGCGAGGCAACGACGCAACGAAACGCTAATGGTAATGGCTGATTGGAAACTCGTTTCGAGCATTAACATAATCGCTTTAAAATTGAAACTGAAACTAAAATGCAGTTATCAACAACAACCACAAGAAACGCACACACATCGCACACATTTGTTAGCCGATAGCGGACTATTGTTTTTGTTATATTTTTTTCTTGACCATATTTAAAACTGAAAGCCCAACACAAGTATCTACAGTTCCATGTGCCCGAGGGCTACTTTAAACGTTGGAAAATCAATATAAAAATCTAAAAAATTTTTAAGTTTTCATGATTTATTTCAATTTAATTTATAAATATTCGCTTTAATTAAATCAAAAATAAATTTATAGACAAATTCAAATTATGTAAACTTTTCCAGCATAAAAGTTATATTGATATTATTTTTAATTAATGAAGGGAATTTAAACATAATATTGTAAATTAAATAAGTAAGCTAAAATTACATATATGTATGTATGTTTTTTATTTATCCAATAAAGTGGTCTGAAATGTTTTAAAACTCTTAAGCTGGCCCTCGCTCATTTTAGATTTGCATTCATATTAACATATCAACATTTGTTAAATGACGTTTGACTTTTGTCTGACAACGCTATATTAATTCGAAGTGGTTCCTCGGTGGCTGCTCAGTGGCTGCCTCCGTTTTTGGCCAAATAATTTATTTAAATAACTCAATTAAGCATAAAAACGCAACTGGTGGGCAACTCTTTGGAGCCCTGGAATTCCCAATGAAATGCCATGATATATGGCTAAATAACCATAACTGTCAACCAACATTTTTTAATTAGCAGCCCCAAGCGCCCAGTTCGATGTTCGAAAAATAATCGAATAAAATATGCAACTTAACTAAATAAATAAATAAAACAAAATCGAAGACAAAGGCAAAACAAAACAAAACACAACAGAAAATAAGACTGAGAACTCAACTCAATGTCTGCGTTGGTGACGGGGGAGAGGCCACCTCAAGGTGTGCCCACAAAGGTTGTCGAAATAGAAACCAAGGAGAGCTTATCAACATTTAGAACAAATTAGATACAACAATGATAATAATTAGGGTCATATGGAATAGATATCATGCTTAATATCTTTTCTGTCTGGCAACCAGTGAAACAAATTATATTTTTAGAAACTACTCGTATATATTTACAAAATGAGTAAAGTGAAACTTGTGAAAGAAAAAGTGAAATAAATACAGTCATATCTGATACAAAAAAATACTTAACTTAAAATAAGTTAGAAAAAAACAAACCAAAATTCGACACAATATAAATAATTGTATTAAATGGTAAAAAATGTTTATCAAAATAAATTTATTAAATTTCTTTGTTTTCTTATCTTGAGTTATGTCATTATTCGGCCGCAGGGCATCATCTTTACACATGTGGCCTAAACCTTATTTGTTAAGCTCATTTTTAAGATATGCTAACGATTATGGTCTTAGGGTAATCGTCAGCTTCATAACATTTCGAGCAGAGTTTAAAAAATTGCTTATTAATATGAAATAAATGCTTTGGGCCACCAACGATAGACGATAAACGCGACTAAAAGTTTTTGTCATTTACATCTAATGAATATGCAACTATTTAACTATGTAGCTATAACTTAAACATACATACAAACATTAACCATTAGATATATGTGCAGTTGTGTGGGCTCGTTAATATAAACGGTTTGCATATATTTTGTGGGCCTGGATGCCAAAGCCAAAGTGGGCACAAAATGAGCGTAGCTGTTGAAATAAAAACATTTGGCATTTTATTTGATTTCGGATTATTAAGTTGTATGCATTTGATTACCTTCCCGCATCTGAATCGACAGCCGCGCCACCAACTCGGGGGCAGTTTTATTGGGCCAACAGATACTGGGATACCAATTTGAAGTTGTTTTGTTTGTTGCTTTCCGAGATTTTTGTATTTTATGAATCAATTAGTGTATTTTTACGACATAACTTAGAGATTTATTTGTGAGTGCCTATGCATGCTTAAATATAATTGTAGAATTTGATAATTGAAGCAACAGTGCGTATGGGTAATTACTTACATGTAGTAGGATTTGCCAGCAATTTGTTAGTTTCATGTTTCAATATAAATTATAGACAACTTTTAACTCGCCTTTCAATCTTTTTAAAATCTTATTCGTCTTCAATAGTTGAATATTTAAGTCATCAAACTGAACTGAACTGAACTTTAAGTTTAGTCGAGTGACTAGAGCATTGGCATTTGGGCTTAATTAAATTTATGTAGATTTTGGTTTTGGCTGATTTTTTTGAGTTGCCTTAAATTCCCACACACATCGAGAGAGAGAGAGAGAGAGAGAGAAGTAGAAACATTGAAAATAAATACTGAAAACGTTGGTCTAATCAAGTTATTAACTCGTGAAATATCAACACATACGAGTAGACCCCAAAGAAGATTAAATTATAAATATTAAATGACATAGAAACGAAACGAAACAAAATGAAACGAAGCTCAAGAAAAAAGAAAACTGAAAAACAAATTGACAGCAAATAAATAAATATATGCGATATGAAGATATTAAGACATGAATAATTAATATCACTGATGAAAACTTAATGAAGAAATAGAAACGCAGACAGCAAGAGAAACAAAAACAGATACAGAAACAGAAACAGATAAATAAATAAAGAGCGGAATCTCCGGGGGCAACTTGAAATATATTTGTCATAGTTTCAACGACGACGCAAAATGCTAAAAACCAGAGGCCCACAATCACAAACATCTGATCAGATGAACCGAGAGCTGTGGACCACACACCGTTCCGAACTGGAGATCTCCAACAAGCAGATGAGCAAGTTTTTGTTTCTGTTTGGGCCTGAGCTATGCGCAATTAATTTATTATTGGCAACTTGAAAATTTATCAAGCCACAAGCTGGAAAAGCAAAGCAAATACTAGAAGAAAGATACTACAAAAAAAAAACTACAAAAAAAGCCTTCAGCAATTTGTAGATCATAAAATTGGTTAACTGCTGCCGTTGCTTGATACCCTTTCCCTTTGCCTTTGCTTTTGCCTGACTCTGGCTGTAACTTATACAAATTTGACATTTTTACAACTGTCCAGGTGATATGCGTTGATAGCCCAGCTTTACGAGGGCGATGGAAAGTGAAGGGAATGCAACTTGGAGTCATTGATCAGCCGCAAACAATTTCAATGCATTAAAGGCGCAACGCAGAAAAACGGCTGCCTCTAATCAGACGGTCAAATAACAACTTAATTAAAGGCCCTAAAAGCCACCAGCACACAGTCTCTCTCTCTCTCTCGCTCTGCCACTGCCACTGTCTCTGTCACTATTTCTCTCTCTCTCTCTCTCTCGCGCTATCTCTCTGTGTCTCTGTCTGTGTGGGGTGCACCAAAAAAAGCATTTCCAATTTACACTTTGCTGCTAATTTGCGTTGACGCTTTTAGAACCGCCCGGAGCGATCCACAACTTCAGCTTCAGCTCATCATCACGATACTCCCCTCGTTTCCCTGCTCCTGCTCTGACACCTTCTGTTCATCCTTTTGCATTGCATTCCACGATGTTGTCCTCGCCATGTCAAAGTGTCTGTCTGTCTGTCTGTCGGTTCATCTGTCTGTGTGTGTTTTATTATTATGATGCATGCGGCGGCGACGTCGCAACGTCGTCATCCTCGACGTCTCGTAGCCATTGACATGTACCTTGTGCTCGTGCCCCATCCTCAGCTGATTGTCGATGTCATTGTTGTTGTTGTTGTTGCTGTTGTTGTTGCTGTTGCTATTGCTGCTCTGCTGTTGTCATTCAGCGTCATCGTCAGCGTTGAAATTGTTCATTTCGAAAATGCCTCAATAACAATAACAATTGTCGTAAAACTGCACAGGATACTCTGGCCAAACAGAGCACAGCTTTCAATCTGTCTCTGTTCAACTGTATGCGAGTGTGTGTGTGAGTGTGTGTGTGAGTGTTTGTCTGAGATTGTGTGTGATTATCTATAAAAGGATTTTGAGCAGATTAATTGCGCGTGATTGAAGCGCGCTGCTTATGTTGTTGCACAGTGGCTCACATACAATTTTAATTGGCCTGCAACTGAAAGCTGCTTGCTATAAAGCTATGGTTTTTCAGGCTGCATTGGAGATTAGTTGCATTTCAAAGCTTGTTTTAAGATACATCTTATATACTTATAATTCAATTACAATTTACTGTTGATAAACAATTAATGTTATTTGAATGTTTTATAATTTCTTATAGAATGGCCATCCATTATTAATTTCAAGCCAATTTATTATTTAGCAAAATGTATGTCATTACGTTTCATTACGTATTATATAATAAATCTCTTATTAACTATTTTGACATTTAATTAAACATACAGCTATTTTTTAACTTGTTCAAAATGATGCCTGATTATTTTTGATAATAAATCAGCAAATTTGGCTTACAATTGCTGGGCCTTTCTCAAACTCTATTATAATGATGGGAACTTTCTTATTGCTGTGCTTTAACATTTGCCACTAATTTCACAGCACTTTCTTATTTGGTATATTTGGCAACCACTGTGGCCCCTCTTTCACTCTCTCTCCTTCCCTTTCTCTCTGCATATGTACGCACTGTGGTATTCCGTTTGTTTGTATATAAAATGGCAACGTATTGCCATATAAGTTTTTTGCCTGAACGCAGGAAAGTACAACGAAAGGGGAACTGCAGGCGGAGGGGCGGGGCGGGGCGGGGCAGGGGCTGTGTCTGAGTCTCTGTGAGCACGGCAGTAATATGAGCAGTAATAAAATTTGAATTTATGACGAGATTCCATTAAAGCTTCTTCACCACACTCATCACACAGGAGCGAGAGGGTAGAAAAAGAAGAGGGATGGTGGATTGGGGGGGGGGGCGTGGGGAGGTAATACAATATTTGCCTTTACTGCCTCCACAATGCGCGATAAACAACTCGAAGGGGACGAGGGGAAGCTAAAACAAATTCACCAAGCAAAAACAAAAATCAACAACAAAAGAAAAGCAAAGCAAAAAAAAAAGCAACTAAAACGCAGAAGCAAAAACAATCAAATGCAAAGAAGATGAAGCAGAAGTAAAAGTAAAAAGAGAGAGAGAGAAGTAGCTGGTATGCAGCAGCAACAAAATGCTCGTAATAATGTGATTTGATGCGGAATCAGCTTCCTCTTCCTTCTTGCCCCCGTCTTCGTCCTGTCGAGATGATGCTCACATCATTTGCACGGCAGCTGGCCAACAACTTTGTCTGGCTTTGAGTTGGACAAGTTGCCAGATATACTCCGTATATACATACATACATTCAATAACTGTCCCAGTCCCATTCCCAATCCGTGTATGTACTACTGAGGGAGGGGGAAATGACAGGCGGGGGGCGGAGTGGCAACTTTTATACGACTTCCATTTCATTACGCGTAAACGAATTGAAATGAATTTTTATTGCGCAACAACAAAACAAGCAGACAGCATTTCGATTGCTCTCCTTGTTTTTTGTTTTGTTTTTGCTTTTGTTTTTGTATCTCTTATCTTTTGTTTAATGTAAAAACTTTGTTCAATGGAGCAGCGAAATTAGTCGTCGATTAATTTTAATTTTGCACGTTTCGATTAAGTACGAGTAGTCGACAAATTTCCAAATAATTACCTCATCTTTTTTACATTTTTAAACAATTAGCATGCGCTAATTAAATAATCACAGTCATAAATACCAACAGCTTGGAGATATCATGACGAGTTTTATATTTTTTCTTATTTATTTATTTTTTTTCGACTCCCACGCTATGATAAGGAGTCAGATTCAGAGGAGCATTACGGCTCCCACGCTTCAGATACAGATACCGGAGTAATTGTCATTAAACATTGCACAGTTGAAACGATACTCGAGGGTTTGCCGCTAACGCTTTTCCAGGAATTTCACTCGTTTGCCAGAGAAAATGAAAAATAAGTCAACAGAAAATTCGAAAAAATTGTGGCTCCTTTTGCGGCATGTTCCCATCGAAATAATGTGGAAATAAATATAGAGAAAATACTGTGTATACTCTGGCAACAACAAATTGTTTAACAACAAAATATAAATCTTAATTGAATTGTGATACTCTGACAGACTGTCAGACTGTCTGGCACGGTGCCTGATAGCCTGATATCACCACTCGTATCCCATTCGCAGGTGGAGCACAGGTTTGTCTCCACTTTCGAGGCAGCAGAGGGTGGGGCAGTGGGTGGGGGCATTGTTTTGAAAGTGGGTGTGCTGCACAATGACTTTTGTGTACCTCCGAGTTGTCTGTCTGTCTGTCGCATTCGAGCCATCGACATCCGTATCTGTATCTATAGGCATGTATCTAAGTATCTATGTAGTTAAATACGCTATCTGCCTTTTTGTTTTATGGATGCTTGCGTTTCCAGTTTTATGACAGGAATACACATGTATTTATTAATAACCATTATTGCTTGCACATACAACTCGATTGTTTTCTTGTAATTGTTGCAAACAGAGAAATGTTGCAAGTGGCTCGAAGCATGCAGCATGGCCATAAATGACTAATTGCTCGACGATTGTGCGAAATAGTTGAGATCGATGGGAAAAGACAATATTTGGATATGAACACTATGTAGATGCAAAAAAAAGCATAAAAAGCAACTAGGAAATAAGTTATAAGTTATTTGCCTTTTTCTTATATATTTAAAAGTTATTGCCGAATTTTAAGCTAATCTCTAAAATATTTTTATTACAAATGTAATTATACATACATCGAAGAGTCGACAACTCGACTTTTACAGAGGCGATTTTCAAGTTCTTTAATTCAATAATTTTTTTAACCATCAATAAAGTTTATTGATTTGATTTTCAAGAAAAACTCATTCCTTACTGAAGTTTTTTATTTGCTCAATACGCAGATGATTAAATGTTAATACTTGATTTAAAAAAAAAAAACACACAAAATCAATAAAAATTATTTATTATTATGCATTGATTTACAGCAATTATTTATATATTCAAGAAATGAATACTTTAGATATACTGTTTTTATAAGTTTCTAGATTTCTGGCTAATTAATAGATTAGATTGGATGCTTTACAACAATTTTACATGAATAGTAAATGGATATTATTACAAAACGAGGACCTAGCTAACACTGCGTTCTGGGAGTACATTTTGTTCTCGCACAATTTTTCACTTGTTTTGCAATCGTCGAGTGTTTTCATGTTAATGCGAAAAGTGAAGTAGAAAGGAAAATGTCAAGTTTTGCTGTTGTTGTTCCATGACCTGCAAAAACATTTCATTTGAAGCATCGCCTACGGCTTATACTCATATTATATATGTATGTAGTTCAATTTTGAGTACCTCAAGCCCTAAGAACTGGCCCTAGATCAAAACAATACTAAATAGGGACTGAGAACCTTCTGCCAACAGCATTTGAATGCAAAGATTTGGATTTAAATTAAGCTAAATCCGCTCAAGCGCACAGATCGAGGGAATAGCTAGTTGATGTGTGTGCGTGTGTGCGAGTGTGTATATAACGCTAATAGACAACAGAAGAGAAGGTATAAGATATAGATATGGATGCTGATACATTTACAGATACAAATGCAGATACAGATACAGACACAGTTGATGCTGCAAAACGGGTACCGCTTAAGTGGCAGAGTACAAGTACCTACAACAGATACGGCAGCTCGACAAGTGCCTTGGCTAAAACTGAGCCTGAGCGATGACCATAAAGTAGGCTAAAACCCACTTGGATGCATCTCTGCTTAATTTGCATAAAACTTAAGATACACGTTGCACGTTGTAAGAGTCGCGTGAATGAGAACTGGCAGCTGCGGCGCGCGCACGCCAGGCGCAACTTCCTGGAAAAGGACCGCCAAAGTTGTTGCCGCTTTTGTTGCCGTTGTTGTTGCAATTGTTGTTGTTATTGTTGTTGTTGTTGTACCTGCCGCGTGTGAAAAAAAAACGACGCAGGCCAAGCCGAGTACCAGTTTTCTGCTGAGCTGAACTGAGCCGACTTTTCGTTTTTACCAAGTGCAATCGATACTTTTGGCCTAGCTGAGAATTTCAACTTGAACCCGAACTTGTTCTCAGCTTGTCGCATATGTCATTGGCTAAACGGAGGCAAGGCTCTCAGCCCATTAAATCTAATATCATGCTTATCTTTATGTATCTCAATCTGTAGTTGAGCAACATTGTCAACTCTGCCTCTGGATATTTTTATGAATGAGATGAACAGCAAAGTAAAATAAATAAAAAAAAAGAACGATCGATCGTAACAGCGGCGATTCATGCTTAGAGATAACCCGAAAAGAGAAAGATATAGAGGGACAGAGAGAGAGAGAGGTGCTGCTGTGTGTGTTCGCCCCATCAATCTGAGCTCAATTCTCAAATCTCTTTCATCAAAGTTAATCATTGGAAAATCACATCCTGTTCAGTCAACGATACTCACATACGAGTATCAGCACAGATTAGTGCAAATTTCATTTAAAATCTTTTGCCAAAGACGAAGAGCTCTATCTGCTGAACAAAAGTATCTTTCGAGTGCTGCCAAGCGTAATTCGAAAATAAAAATGTATCTTCAGGGATGTTGTATTTCCTGGATCAACTTCAACTTGAACAAGAGAACAACCACACGTAAAGTGCTTGGGCAAATTTGCATAGGCATCACATGATGGGATAAGGATACGGATATTTGGAGAACTCTTCCCTTCCCCCCAAATTAAACGCTACGTTACGGTTCGCCACTTGACAGCTGTCAAAAGGGCAGGCAAATATTTTGTCAGCCAAAAGAACACAGACCAAAAAGGGATGCCTAATTAAGCCATTTACCAAAAAAATTATAAAATGCATTCAACTTGTTGTTTTAACAAATTCTCAAAAAGGAAAACTTGTACATTTTAAATCTTTCGAATTTTGTTTGTGTTTAAATTTAAGAAACTCACGAGAGCGCGCGCGCCACGTCACATCTTAACCCTATTCTGAGCTAGGGTTCTTTCTTTTTTTTTTGGTTTATTTTGATGGGATGGAATCGGGGCCAGGTAGGTTAAGGAAAAGGTTAAGAATGCAGTCGCATTCGTATTTGGGCCTTTGTTTGCATTTGGTCCAGTGCTGCACGCGTTCATAAAATGCATCAGCGAATTGGAATTGAAATTGAGAAATGTTTTTAAATAAACAACAAAATCGATGCTAAGTCGGCAAAACGCTAAAATCTTTAGCTCACTCTCTATCTGTTTGCTCACATTCATGGGAATATGGGCAGCTCGGCTCTTAGTTCTCGTATGTACTATTCAATATGTATGTAGTACCATGGCCCATTGAACATGGCCCATTCGATCCTCAGCGAGCCCAATCCACTTGCCACTTGCCACTTGCCACCAACACAGCGCGTTGTGCACTTTACGATATTTGATTTCCTCATTTACGGATTTAATTTTCTTTCAAATTTACCGATCGACACAACTCTACCCGTTCCTCAAATCCATCCACCATCCTCGCTCTCTTGCCCAAGGCGAGTTGGTCTAGTCCCCTGTTCCCAGTTCTCAGTCCCCTGTCTCTCTCTGTTTGCTTAGTTTTGGATGTTTTATCGCTTGATTGGTTTGGTTTGGTTTGCTTTGCTTTGCTTTGGTTTGCTGCTTGGTTGCTGCTGCTTTTGCTTTTGCTGTCCATGTTGACCCAGGGGCACATTGCCAACCCATGAATTGAGTTGTGCCAGTGGAGCACTTAGCTGACCATGAATTATGCACCGAGACGTGAGCTTAAGAACCTCTATATACTATTACAGATACTTTCAGAATATATCTAAAATTGCCCTTAGCTATACATATCATATTACACTACATTACATTTTTTATATAGAAATGAGATATTAACGTAAATATCATTTGCTTATCCTGTTTAAATTAACATACAAGGAAATTAGTAATGTTTAGATAAAGTAATGACAATATGAAGTTTTTGTGGGAAAAAAAAAACAAAATATTCCAAATAAAGTGTTAACAAAGTTTTAGGAGTTTGAAGTTTTTGGAAAGGTGTCAAGTGGTAGGTTTGGAAAACATGTTGGAAGAAAATAAAATTTCCAAATTCATAAAATTTTTAGGCAATATCAAATAAGAGGACAAATTATGATAAAACTGACATTTTGCAAGAAAATTAGAATGAAAAGAGCCAATGGGTAGGTATAGAAAAAGTGGACAAAATCTCCTCAATTTTCATAGCTAAGTTACATAATTAAATGATACATCAAAAATAAATATTAATACTTAGAATTAGATATTTGTAATATTATACAATAGCTACATAACATATATCACTGAAAAGAAAAGGTTCCAATTTGTAAATAACTTTTAAAAAAATCGTCTCTTATTTGAAAAGTTCAATGTCCAAAATTTTGCGTTCTTTTCACAACAGGTCTTAGCCAAGTTATTGACCTCTGTTCGACGATATGCTTCAGAAAACCGATTCCTTGTGCAAACCTTGCCCAACAATTCTTGGACAAACTAATTAATTAGCGATCGTTGATCCACACACATCACACAGCATGGGATCGTTTGATCGTCTGCCATCCTCATATACATACATAACCCCAATTTGTCGCCACATGTCACACCAAAGTCGACGACGACGAAGATTCCGTTTCGCTTTAGGCGCCACCAGCTGCTCAACACCCTAACCCCAGCCCCTCTCATTCCATCTCCCTCTCCCGCTCCCGCTCACAGTCGCTGTCAATGTTCCCATCTCATGTAAACGCAGTTGATGACATCTTTGGCACTGGCTGCCGCCTGGCGTTTCATTTAATTGAGTTCACAGCCCAAAAACAATAACAATAAAAAATTAATTCAAAAGCAACAAACACCCTGCGATCAACAACGATGAAATTTTGGAACCTTTTAACCTTTTTCCGTGTCGCAGTTCCCTGGCTCGGATCACATTTAATAGCCATAGGCCGAGGCGGCGCTGAAGACCGCAGAGGCCACTCCTTGATCACCGATCTTCAATTTTATTTTTGTTGTTGCTGTTGTTGGCGCTACAACGACGCCGACAGCAGCTGCCGTTTCATTTTTGGGTTGTCAATTCAATTAAAGCCTAGCCAACGCACACGAATTTGAAAAAATAAAAAAAAAGCCAATGGAAGAATGAAGATTGCCTCAATTAGAACCTCTTAGAAGCGTGCGATCGCCACACAAACAAATTAAGAGAAATTTAACCAAAAGAAATGTTACAAAAAATTAGCTCCGAAATTCTTGTGGCTTGCCGTGGTCTCTGATTTGTGGTCTTCGGACAGACATGGAACCTAATGAAGCCAATCAACATCAACGCCTGCTGACTTGTTGATCTTTTGTCCATTGAATGGTGCAATTAATGCATTTGTAGATTTATTAATACGTAGCTGCACTTCGTCGCTCTGTTCGTTGATCGTTGATCGCTCGCTGATCGCACGATGAAGATATTTCCTTTCTCACACTTTCCACAAAAAAAGAGGCAAACGAAAAAGAAAAGAAACATCAAGATGAAAAAAGCGGCATGAAAAAGCATTCAGCATACAAAACATGACACGATGACAAGCAAAAAGAAGCGCCAGGGCATCCAAGATCACTGATCGAGCTGAGATCGAGCATTAAAACTCAGTCAGTTCTGGATGTTCGGTACTGTTCTGTTTTTCTGTGGGCTCTGTTTGATTCGGTTCAGTTGGCCAATGAAGCAGGTAAGACAGGAACTGCGAACAGAACAACAGCAGAACAGAGGGTCACAAACGATCGTGTGATCAGTTGTGAGATCGTGTGGAGTTAATGCGAGTATTAAAACCTTTTAATAAAAATCTTTAATGAATCAATGAAGCCAGCCAGCTCTCTCGAATGAATGAAGCGCGAATGCTGGAGCTGCAGTCAAGATCCAAAAGAGATCGCTGCACAATGTAGCTGGTAGATGGTAGGTGCTGATTAGGCGCATTAATCGATTTAAGCCACAATCATTTTTCCCCCAAGCAGCGCTCAAATCCCAAATGGAATGTGGGAGCCTCTAGTGAGGCTTCAACTTCAACTTCAACATCAACTTACTTAGTTGTTGGCGTCTGGGCTTATCAAAAGGCATTCTTTTTGAATAAAAATTAAATGAATTAAATTAAAGGCATGCAATGGTCTCACAGCCTGACAAGCTGGCAACTAAAGAGCTGCAATAAAATTGTTTTTAATCTTATCTGCCCAATGGACAGACGGAGAGCCTTTTAGTCCAAGTCGGAGTTCTCTCTCTCTCTCTTTCGTGCACCCCGAAAATAAAAGATACATAAGACCCACTAAATATGCCCGAATTACGTCGCATTATTCGCTGTTGATGCAGCTGCCAAACTATTCCGCATTGCATACAAATACACTGACAGAAATACTTAAAACATTTTCGGCATTAAATCAATTTATCTATACTAAAATAAAGTAGTAAATAAAATAAATTATATAATTCAGCAGCTTCTCAACTGTTTAATATATTCATAGATTTAGCACTAAATAAATTTATTCAAATAATAAAGTAGTAAATATAAAGTCTTCTATAATTGAGCAGATATATACACATACACTGAAAGAATAATCAAAGTTTTCTGACAATTTTGCGAATATATTTAGAGTTTAAAAATCTTATACAATAAATGTTACCAACAATAAAATAATTTAAAATAAATAACATATTATTACATTAATTTGTTGAATTCATTTTTGTGTGCAATCATTCTTTCAGTGCATAGCCGTAGCTGATATTATATTCATATCAGTTGAAGTCGCTGGCATTTAGTTTTTATTACTCATTTGCTGACTTGGGCGCATTTTTTGTGGCATATGCGGCGCCGGAGCCGGAACTTGGGAACGGAACGGAAGCACTTGGCCACTTGACGAGCAGCTGGCAATTTGCGATTACCCCTCGGTCGCCTCTTCCGAATGTGCCTCTACCTATAGGTCCATTTATCTAGTCGGGGCGACGACAGCTATAAGAATGCCATACTCAACGGGCAGTCGCTTGGTCAGGTTTGGGCTCAACTTCAGCTTCAGTTTCAGCTTCAGCTTCAGATGTTGGGTGGTCGCTCAGTTTGCTCTACTCTGTCGCTCCGTCGATCTGTCGGTCTGTTTGTTGCGCTGCTGTGCGGTTGGTCCGACATAGAGATACTCGGACGTACATATAGCCATCGTTGGACATACGCATATGTTGATGATGAGCAGTTCTTGCAACGCGCTCTCGCTCTCGCTCTCGCACTCGCTCTCAATCTACCAGCTACTGCCACACGCGGCATGCGGTCGTCAGTGGACTCAAAGACTCTAAGAACTGATGGTCAAACTGCAGCAGCAACAGAGGCAGCATCAGAGGCAGCAAATGAAGTGATAAAGCTGCGCACGCCAGGGGATCCCAGCTAGAGATGTGCTCGTGTCACGATACGACATCACTAGTGCATAATCATGAAAGAGAACTTCGAAAGTAATATTTAACATTGCAGAACCGTTTTTATGAATAAGCACTGCACAAAATGTTAATTTATGTGGGAATATATTAAATCAACAAAGATACACTTTTACTCTTGTTCTGTTGATTAGTAGATTTGCAAGAGATTTGAAACAGTTTTGTAATCTTAATTTTTTATAGCTAAAAAACAAAATTAGAACTGAACAAGTATATTATTAATTTAAAGCTATAAATGTTTATTGATAATAATAATATAAAATGTATTGAGCAAATGAGAAAATATTTTTTGATATACTATTATGTATTAAGCATTTAATATATTTCATATCTACATAGCTCATAATTTTAAATATTTATACTTTAAGTCCGATTGTTAATAGACATTAATTATTGAAACTGGTGAACTAATTTTCTTTATTTATTTTATGTCTCATTAAAATTTCGTGTCACGATGCGATCGCTAATTCCAACTGCCATCGTTGGCCGTCGTCGATGGTCGTCTTGTGCGACATTCCCACCGTGGACCTTCGATAATGTTAATATGCCGCCTCATGTTGCGGCATTTGAATAAAAATTGTGTCATGTCAACGCATCAACAGCACCAGCAGCAGTTGCATTGCCTTATCAGAGACTCTGAGACAATTGTGGTGCGACAACAGTGGATGTCGCATTGGTGGGTCCAACAATTTTCAACGCTGTCTTCATTTGGGCCCGGAGACTGGGCTCTGTCTCTGGGCCAGGCTAATATGTGTAAACCATGTTAGTTACGCTTGAACAATAATGAAGACATTATTAACTTGTATTTTGGTTGAACTGTGAGTCGAGCCTCTCATTGGTCTGTATGTGTGTGTATGTGTCTGTTTGCGTTTCCTGCCGCAGCTGGCAGGCATTTTACTTTCTTTCCTACTTTCACACACACACACAGACACTCACATATGCAGAGAAGGAAACTCCTTATCGAAACTGAGGCTGAGACTGGGCTTCTGTGCCCATTCTTTAGCTGTCAGTTGGACTCTGCCTGCGGTCCTGTCTTCATCTTCAACGTGTGCGATTGAACAGTTAGTTCCTTTGTCGGTGATTTGTGTCGGCACATCCTTTTTGTGCCCTCCCTTCAATGAGGGTGGCCCCGGTTGCAACTGCAATTGCAATTGCCACTGCAACTGCAACAATAACTGTTTTTTAAACGTTTTGCGCCACGAGTGGCCTACGCTTAAATACATCTTCCCATGCAACCGATAATCTTTTGTGTTCTGAATCGCATTCAACTTCATGTTCACATTTACTTTGTTATCATCAATCCATAACCTTAGTCAATTCCAATGAGATGATTTTTGCATATCGTCGAGTCCCATTAGCCATCCAGATGACGTGCCACATGGCTCTCGTATTTGTTGGGTTTTGCTTTATTCTTACTCCATTTCAATGTCAATTTTCATTTTCATTTACGGGAAATGGAAATCGCATTGGAATTGGAGGGAATAAAGTGGAGCTGATTAAGGCAGCTAATGGTCCGTGCATCTGCCGCAATGTCTGCAATTTTCATTTGTCCCCCCTTCGGCCTCTTTTGTGGCTAAACATCAAAATGGGGGTCGGTTGTTGACGTGACCCAGAAACGAGATATGAAATAATATCATTATGAACGGAAATGTGCAGAGATGCTGTCGAGTTGCGAAATAAGTAATGAAAGTTCTTTGTTGAATTATAAAAAAACTGAAAAAGTATAGAAAATTTAAATGAAATTCACTTTAAAGTAAAGTAATTAATTTAGACTTTCTGAAAATAAATACCTTAAATAAATATTTATTTAAAATGTATCTCTCTTATCGGTTTTCACAACTAAAAAAACCATTAACCTTTTTAAACAATATTAAATAATGTAAATTGAAAAAAACTCCGTTTTGAAATACTAAATTTAACTTAATAAAAAGAGGTTACAAAATATGACTTTATTTTATTTTATTTCATTTGTGTACCAGCTCAGATTTAAAATAATGTATGATTAATATGTGTGATAATCTGTCTGATCATCTATATATTTCTTTCATATTTCCATTCGCTCAAACTAATTGACATTTGATTGAATTTACGCATTGTTTCATGTAGTTGCTCCCAGGACTGTCTTTCGATCATCGCCCAAATCCATTAGATGAATCAAAAGCGATTTCTCAGCAAGAATAACAACAATAATAACAACACAATAGCAACAACAGAATGTCGTTATAGAATGTGGAACCCTCGTTAAAAACGAATGAAAGCTTATTAAAAATATTTCTTTATTATTGTGCAAAAAACCACGAGAGAAAACCAAACTTGGAATCAGCAAAAAGTAAGAAAGACCCGCAAAAAATTAACAAAAAATATGTTAAAAAATAAAAAGAAAAAAAAAACAGGCGTACAAATGTTAAACATTTGCCACGATGGCATGACGAGAGCTGACTGCAAAGAGAGCTCCAGAAACAACTGACTGACAGTCAGTCAATGCGATCCGCTGATGTTGATAATGACAATGACAATGACAATGACGGAAGGCATGAGTAAGGCCTGCATTTTGTGGATCTGCAATGCAAAACTTTCCGAAATGCCAATGAAATCCTTAACGAAAGAAATAAATCTCGGAAAGCTTTCTAGTTTTTGCTCCCAAAACCATTGGCCTGCGGCTGTCTCCGGAGAATTGCACGCTCCCAATCCGAAACAGATTCCCAGTTCTTCTCATTCTGATCCTCGACTGGCGACAAAAACTATGCCCAGTAAGGACTGTCAACCAAAAGGTGAAGCGTTCACAAAAATGCCTTAAGCAACATTTCTTTTTTTGTTTTACTTCAATCAGATTTTTTACTGTCTGCGTTCTTATTTTTTTAATGTTTGTTTTTTCTTATTTTTTGATACAAACTGTCACAAAAAGAAGGATTTTTTGGGTTTACGCAGTTTTTGCTGCCATCGCATATTTAAAATTATGGCCGAAACCATAGCTGCGACTTGTGAGTTGGTCTTGAACTTGGACTGCGTCTCAGCCATGGTCATTTAAAACGTCTTCGAAATTAATATTGGAAGCAAAAACTTTGAAATGCTGTGAAAAGAACGCCAAAACGAATCCCAACTGAAACTGAACGTCCTCCACAAAAAGCAATTTTTGTTAAATCTCACAAAAAAGCATGCAGATGATGATGATCATTATGATCATGATGAGTGTATCGATAATGACGATCATGATGATCACGGTGATCATTATGATGAGGATCATGGAGTTGATGGGCACTGTGTGTGCGCGAGACAAGCGAATGACGAATAGCCCATGGGCCGTCGGAACGAATGGGAAATTTACGGAATCCGCGACGTTTCACAATTCTGCAAGACGACAATTAAGCACGAACTTAGCCCAAAGGCCAAAAGGAATTCTCAACTAAAAAACATGTATAAAAAAAACAACAATCCAAAACCGACAAAACTCCCACGGGCCACCCAGTGCTACAATTTTCACTCTTTCCGACACTTTCCCAGCCACACCCAGTTACAGTCCCTGAACAAAAAAATACCCGACCCAAAAAACACTCTCTAAGAGTGCCAGAGAGTCGTGGGCAAAGTCAACAGTAACAACAAAAACAGCAACAGCAACAACAACACAAAACATAGAGTCAAACACAAAGCAAAGACAAAAGATTGAAAAAAAAAGAAACTATAAAATTCTGTAGCCAAATGAAACATTTTTATGTGCTTGTCCATCCGTCACAAATTATATAATTATCACCTGTATATTGGATAGGCCGCTTATCGTTGCTGTGAATCTGCCGCAGTCGCAGTCGCAGTCCACGGTGACGTCGACGACGTCGCCGCTGCTGTTCGAAATTTTCGATTTGTGACGCTTTATGTCTTAATTTTGTTAGTGTAGCGTTTATCTTGAATGGGTTGGCCTAGAGCAGTCCATGCTGACCAGGTGTAGCAACTGTTGTCTGCCCCTTATCTTTCCACGAAATGCCACCCAAAATGTTCATCTTTATAAGCGCCGACGAAGTCGACGTCGCAGTCGCCGTCGCAGTCAATGGGGAGCAGAGAAAGTAACGCTGCAACACGATGCACAACTTTCATTCAAGAGAAAAGATCAACAACAACAACAATATGATGTCCAGTATGTAACTATCTTTAGGGATTCGGTTTGCGATTGCAATGCAACCATGAGACACTCGGTAGCTCCCTAGTAACTTGGGCCTGGGAAAGATTTTAGGATGCGTTGAAATTGGTTCCTGAGAATCTGTCCAAAAATGTTCGTATCGATTCCATTTAAAATTAGAAATGCTTAATAACAATTTCTTAGCAAAACCAGATAAACGAGACAATAAATATTTTTAAGAATACTTGTTAGCTAAAAACAATTTGTTGATTTTACAAATACGTAACTTTTCTAGTGTTACTCAAACAAAGTTTTAAATAATTATACATTATTCTAATTTTGTTATATAAATATAATTCACACACCTTACTATTATTATTTTAAAAATTCTTCAAAGAAAATAAGATTTTTTTTACAATAAATTAAATATTTTAAAAGACATAAAATTTTTTAATGATGATCAATTCGTATAAAGGCATTTCGAAAGCTCATGAAATGCATAACTTTGACATAATTAGGCTTAATTAATTATAGCACTAGTAAGCGCTGACTTTTTTATATTTTTATTTTAGTTGTTTTTAATTTTTAGTTGAATCATTTAGTCGCTGACTAGCTAGGGCTAGTGACTCTTTGGCTCGAACCACGCCCATGTCATTTGTCAACTGAATTGATTGCCATACCACGCTATCCGTTGACCAGATCTTGGACATTGGGCTTGGTGTACCTTCTTCTTCTACTTGTCTGTCATCTCTCGAACTTCAAACTGGGCGTGGCACTCATCAACGCTTCGTATTTTTGTCTTTTTTTTAGATTTTTTTCCTATTGGCGCCATTTTGAAGGCAATTAATTTAAATATTTCTGCGCGTTAATTGCACAATGACAAAGCTGTCGTCGTTTGTTGGTCGGTAGCCAACGGCAGCCACCGCCTCATCTTCATTATTTGCTGTTTAAACAACAGTTAAAGACAAGTTGCTGACGACTGACGACGCCGTAGATGTCGCCGCCTTGGCATGCCAAAAGCACACAAAAACAGGCAACTGACGACTTAGTATCAGCATCCAAAAAAAAAAACAAAATACTAATAATAATAAAAAACAGAATGGCCTACGACGATGCTTAAATACTCTTTCTGGGGAGTAATTTTAATGAGGATTCATAATTTTTAATTAAATAATTATTTGCATTTCAAAAAAAGAAATACAAAATTAAATTATAACAGAATGTAAAAAAAATGTGTGAAAAGGCTTTTCAATTGCAGAATTTAAGATATACTTCGTTGCAAAATTGTTCTAGAATTTTCCCACACACATAATTTAATCATAACTGAACTAATATCATATCTATGGAATTTTTATTGTGATCTTTGATTGATTTAGCATACACATATATTTAGCAAATATTTATCGCAATAAAGTAGAAGCTATCAAATATGTTATTAATTAAAGATTTTATCACTTTTTAGCACTCAATAAAATTATCGTCTAATTTTCTATTGGCATTACGAGCTGTCTGCAAAATTCCTGCAACTCTTTGCTAAAGAAAGTGTGTTAAAACACCAGACTAAAAACAACAAAACAGCAAAACTTTCTGGTGTTGGTGTTGGCCAAAAGCCACTCAGCGTCGTCGTATTAGCCAGCGATAGCGGCAGCGACTGTTTGTCTATTTGTTTATGGCCTTAAGCCAAGCGGCCTGTCAATAAGTGTGGGAAAAGCCAACAAAAGCTAGACGCGCCTCACGATCGTCACGAGATCACAATTGATCACACACTCCAAATGAAGAGAGTGAAATGGAAACAGGGGGCGAGAGAGAGAGAGAGAGACAGAGAGACAATAGTTTGATAGACCACCCAAAAGAGGCTTTGACTTCCTGGAAATAGGACTAGCCGATTAGATGGCCATGGCTTATTAATATGTGACCGCTTTTTGGCACAATTGTTGCGCTACCGATTGTCGAGTAATTCCAGGAAGATTACACAAACACACAAGCAGACAAATAATTAAGTTGTTTTCGGGGTCATTATTTTTCACGGCTTTTGTCGGCACAAGTCACACAACAACAACAATAACCAGAGGAGTAATATTTGGAGAGGATCTCCTATAGACCAGCTGTCCACTCCAAATCGATTTTCGTATCCTTCAGGCGCATCGAATGTGGCGTTTGCAGTGATTTTTTTTGATCGAGCGTCCTTGTACGTGGCTCGCATTGTTTGGTTTTGTGGCGGCCCCGGGTCAAAGGTCGGGCAGCTGATGACTCTGGCAACTGTGGCAACTGCGGCGGCGTCGTGAAGTCGCGTCGAATTGTTGGCGCCAAAAAGTAGGAAAATTTAAAGAAAATCCGATTCGCACTTCATAAACTGCATAACTTAATGAGGGCAACCCCTCACCCAAAAACCTGCCCCACAAAAAATTAATAAGCATTGAAAATGCAGGAAATGCAGCACAAGCCACACACAGAGATATTCAGAGAGATGTTCAAAGGTGGCGCCTAATTTGATGCGAGCCGCCGCCTTTTGTAGTTGTTGTTGTTATTGTTGTCTGACGCAATAATTAAGTCATTTAAATTATTAGATGACAACAATAACAACAACAACAACAACAATGAGAACAACAATTACAAACAAACACAGAGACAACGCGTAGACGCCTCAAAATAAAAACTCATTGATGACTTTATGACTATTTTCGGCTCGCCAAATCCTCGAGAGCGTTTTTTCCGAGATTGTTTTTCTTTGTGCTGCCAGCAGGTTTTTCACACGTTCACGTTTTTTCCCCCGCTCACTACACGGCGACAACTTGACAGAGAGACAGAGAGAATGAGAGATTTGAGCATCAGTTAATAAGTTTCCACATTTTATGCAAGTGTCGTTTAAATGTTTTCATTAAGCGTATTTTTCTTAGAGGCATCTGGAAATTTTACTCGCTTAAGTGGCCGTTCGAGGGGAAAAACTGAGACTCACATTCATTTACACGTGCCTTTTAAGCCATCAGGCAACGGAGATCCGGATCCGGCGTGCATTGACTTTTGCCAGACACTATACCCAATACTCTGAGTATATTGTGCTAAGCAACACAATCGTCCTTAAGTAGGGCTCTTCACTAAGCCCCTGTTTGGTTACTTTGCGAGTTACTTTAGTCCTCATCCTCATCCTCATTCTTCTCAAGTGCTGACGCGTGTGGCAGCAACGACCAACTTGCTACACAGAAAGTGAATATGCATCCTGATGCATTTGGGAATGCAAGACTGGAGTGAAAGTATGTAATGTTGGCATCAAGTTACTCTTAAATTCATTACTTTTACAGTGCGGACAATTTTAAGTATCTTGAAGTGTTTAGCTTCTTTTTACATTATACTTTTACTCAATGCACTTTTGACTAGGTTTGTTTATATTGCATCACGATTTAAACAAATGAATAAAATAAAGTAAAAATAATGTATTAAAATAGAAAATGTAGTATTGTACTGATCGAAAGCAGGGACTGCAGACAATGATTATTTGTTTTTTTTGTTTGGAAAGACATTCACTTATAGTAACTTTAAGACAGCGAGATTTTGGATACCAATATTGATCTTTAAGGCTCATTTTCACCCTGATTTCAAATTCTTCAAGCTGTATATTTTTGCTCAAAAATAATGATTATTAAATTAAATTATTAATTTGTAAGAAATAATTCACAAATAATTGTTTTTTGTGACTAAATCAATAAAAACTAAAATTAATCATTATTTTATAATTTTTCTAAATTTGTATCATCATATCTACTTCCCACTTTGACTTTTATCACTACTAACAATTTCAGACTAGTTACCAACATTGTTGCCAAACAAAATGGCTTTCACTCAGCTGCCACCACCACACGCTTCGCTGCCCCTAACAGCGCCATGTTCCCTACAATTTACCACTGGCTATGGTTGCAGTTCGCATTTCCGGAAGCGGAGACGTCGACCGCCAGGGTTGCCACAGCTGATGATAATGCATTATGCATTCCGCGTCGAACATTTTTAATTGTTATTAAAAGAGTAAAATAAGCAACCCAAAAATTAAAAAAAGAAAGAAAAGAGAAAAGCACTTTAACTATGCAGCAGATAAAGAGAACTTTAACACCTCTGCATTCACCTTAACCTATTGCCTATTACCTTTACTTTTACCCTCGCATTTGGAAACGTAGCCAAGCATGCGAAGATAATTTCAACATTTTAAAGGCACTTAACGGCTCCAAATTACAAAAAAAAAAAAAACGTGAAAGAAAAAGAGAGAGAGAGAGAAAAAACTACGACAACTAGGCAAAAAAATGCGCGTTCATAATTTTTTGAAACATACTTTTTCGTGGCACGGGAAATATAAATTGTCGAAAAAATTCTACACTGTCATCAAAGCGTAACTAAACGCCCATTTTTCTCAGCTGCGATCCGAAGTTGAGAAACATGGAGCGGGTTTTTGGCCGCCGTCCATTTTCGGTAGTTATTAGTGGCATATTTTGGCCTAAAGTGCGTGAACCATGTCGAAAAAGTGGCCGAGCAACAAAATTTATTGTTTAGAGTAGTGAAGTTAACAACAAAATGGACCTCCCCATGAGTCGGAGCCGAAGTCGAAGTCGAAGTCACAGCAGACACGCAACATTCGGCGAGGCAGGCAACACACAAAATATTAACGCCTCGAGCAACAGCAACAACAACAACAGAAACAACAACAAGAGCAGTTGATCAGTGGTAACTGTTGTTTTTGGTAGAAGCAAAGGCAAGTAGACGACGCAGAAGAAGAAGAAGAAGAAGAAGCCAAACCTCTTACCTTATTGGCCAAGTCGACCACCATCATCGACAAACGCAAGGCAAAGAGGGAGAGCTGCTCCGAGGGGCAGGGGTAAAGACTGGAGGTAGAGGCATCGAGCCTGATGATGATGGCGTTGATTATGGCTTATTTTCAAATCTCTTTTCATACCTCCTTTCTACTTCTTGGAAGTGGCCAAAGCAAATTATGTGGAGTCATCAATGGCAGCAGCCACAACATGAGCAAAAGCAACTCGCAATTCGAATGGGAGCAGCAGCTGGTAAACTTGGCTAACTTGGCTAACATGGCTAACTCTGGTGGGTGTGGAGACTGCTGCAATTTTACAGATTCCCCAGATTATTCTGCAACTAAGTAAACAATCTAAGATGCTGCAGGATGCTCACTAATAGTTTAATATCTGACATTTTCTTAAAGTGGCAACCATAAAAATTAATTTTATTTACCTAGATTATAGATGCCTCATGCTAGAGTTGGCAGTTTTTAACTGTTTTAAGAATTTTGGCCAACTCGAATTTAAGAAAGAAATACAATTCTACTGAGCATTAAAAAATAATTAAAATATGTCCTAAAATTTAAAAAGTAAAATTACTTGAACTAGAACTGAGAACCTTATGTTTTTGTAGATTTTTTAACTATTTGTCAACTAACATTAAATGTACTTTAAAACAAAATTAGTAATTTCCTAATAGTTTTTAGAACTTATTAGAACTCCAGAAATAACTACGTATAAGCTTTGATTAAAATTACTTGTAAGATCATTAAATAAGTAATTACGTGGCTTATCTGATGCTGATCTATAGAATAGGCCAACAAAACATTTAGATTATGCCAGCCATAATCGCCTCATGTCATGCCAATTACAGATGCTTCCACTCCCACTCTCCAGGCAAAACTCCGCTCCAAACTGATCTCGAATCTCGCATCTTGAATCTGGCCAACAACAGATCGAAGCGTAAAATCGAGTGCAATAAAATGTTGCCTCTCTCAGCAAGTGCCCAACTGTTTTGAATCAACAAAATTGGCTGAGGCAACAAAGACGGCGACACGCTCGCTAAACGGGCAAACAGAGGGAGGTGAGGAGAGGAGAGGAGAGGAGAAGAGAGGAGAGTAGAGTAGAGAAGAGGGTCTTGGACGCGAGCTGCCCATGATCATAGCAATGATCGCAGCAGTTGGACAGCAGGACTTGTCCAAGTCGAAGCGGAACTAGCTGCATGTTTGCACGGCACATTAGCCGTCAGATACAACAACAACAACATTATGGCCCAAAAAGAGGAGGGAGAGTCATGGAACGAAGAGTCGAAGTGTTGCAAATTTTTATTTGGAAGCAATTTTCACACCCTGTGCGACATCAGGCAACATCAGGAGGACAACAACAGGACAACAGGCAGCAACGTGGCCGTAAATCGAGCCCGAAAATCCCGAAAAACTGAAACGCTGCAGGACACATTGAGGCATTGCTGCTGACAGGACACAGCGTGGCGAATCCAACTGTTGACAACTTCATGGAGCGCTCGACAGTTGCAAAGTTGCAAGTTGCAAATGATGCCAAATGATTGCAGACCATATAAATTTCGATTGTAGCAACTGATTAACAAAACTGACTTACCTGACTCTCATCTTGTTGCACGTTGCACGTTCACGTTGCAACGCCTACCCCAGCAGTCAAAGAGTCAGTGAGCTGCCCCGTTGTCAGAGTCATCATTTTAGTTGCGCTTACCCAGCGATTATTTGCAATTATGAGCTGAGATTTGCACAGTTTCTGGGAGGATTCACTTGCAACTCCCACTTGGAATATTTTCCAACACCCTAAGTGTTAAAATTGTATTACTTAAACTTTTATTTAACTACTTAAACCCATGATTTGGCGTCAAGTATCGACTAATTTATGTATGTACATTAAGTATAAATAAATCAAATAAAATAAAAAATTATAATCATTTTTAAATATTTGACAATATAAATATATTACATTATTAAATACTTAAAAAATCGAATTTTTTTTATATGAAGCGATTTTTTCTGCGTGATCACTTTCCAATACTTTTGAGTTTGACTTTGTGACTTGTTTCATAATCACCTGCAAATCGGCCTTAAAACCAACGTATGACCTTGCCCAAAAATGGTCCAAGGACACAGGTGCCTGCATGTTGAGGATGGCCTTCAGCCTGAAAGTAAGCCTCGGGGGGTTTGTGGGTGCGCTGCTGTGGTTGCCCTATGTTTTGCTATTGTGTGGCGTTGCTTTGGTTTAACACTCAGCTGCCGTTGTTGTGACCTTAGAAATTTTGATGGATTGCTTACCATTCTGAATACCCAAAACAACAGCAATAACAACAACTCAAGGTCATTAGCTGAAATCGAATTCGCCACGTCTTGTCTGCGGCTAACCATATCGCATGGTAATACCAATTTATATAGCCTTCATTATGGCCAAATTAAAACAGCTCATCGGCCATTACTCACATAACTCGTACTCCAAATAGCGCGCCTTTACGAGCCCCGCGAGTTCAGCAACTGATACAACTGATGGACAGATCTGTGGAACTGTGGAATTGTGGACTACCTACAGAGGTTTTATGATTTGTTTACTCGACTGCCGTGCAGTCCAGTTTGGTCTGTACGCGTCTCGGTCTTGCAACATGCTGATGGCTCATCAGTCTGAGAGACGGTGTGTTCGTTCTCATCATTTGGATTTTCCGCAGCAATAAAATTAATAAGAACGCGCTAATTTTGCAGCTACGGCCTCTGCCCCTGCCCCGCCTGCCCGCCTGCCCGACTGCCCGCCTGCCCCGTCTTCCGACGTTCCGACATCCTGTCTGCACCTAAGCAAATAGACTGCGATCTCGCTCATCTAACTCTTTTTGTCCCACTGTGTGCCAGACTGTGCCAATATTTGCACAGGCTTGTGGCTCAGATCTCAGCTGGAACGCCATTTTGTGAGACATCAACCTCGACAGAAAGAGGCCTTAAGTCCTCAAATAATGGCCCATTAATAGACTGACATAATCTTTAAAAATACATTTAATTCATTGAGAATGCAACGACATCGGCAACTACAGCACCAACAACAACTAGGCGCTAGAATGCAATGGCAATATGAGAAATGAGATGTCTTTTCAGGCAGTTTTGCCTTGGGTGCAAAGGAGCGCGAGAATGCCCAAAATGCAAGTCGACTTGTCCAATTAGTTCGCGCAGCCAAGGTAGAAACTGTGCGCTTTTGTGTGTCTGTATGCGAGAGAGAGAGAGAGAAAGAGAGTGAGCTGTGTGTATGTGTGTGAACGAAGAGCGTAAGTGTTTGTTCTACCGAGTACATAAGCAGCGAACACTCCGAAAAAAGATACTCCGAATAGTAAAATGTGAATAGATTATTTACCTGTACTGAAAATATGTACTTACATATTGGAATAGAATAGTATTAGGTAATAGACATCAAATAAAGTAAATTAGCTAAATGAAAAATTAGATCATGAAGAGATAAAAATACTTCCTTTAGTATGATTTAAAATAAGTACTTATTTATCATATTAAGTGTGTACTTGTCACTGGATATTTAATAAAGTAAATTATTTGAAAAAGGCTTATATTAAATCTTTAATATTGAATATTATTCAGAATACTATTCAAATTATTTAGAATACTTTTTTGAGCTGTCAATCACTTCTTGACAACAAAAAAACACGTTTTTACCCAGGATATGCCATAAAATATATAACAATTAAACTAAATTTCTATAATTTAATAAAAGCTTTCAGTTTATCATACAAAGTATCAATATTGTCCAGATAATATAATAATTACTGTTACTAATCTCACTTATTTACCCATAACACACTTAATTGTGTAAAAGTTCACCAAAAAGTTTAAAATACTGAACTCTGTAAATAAAGTGTGTAAATAACTCCTAAGGCTGTTGATATGATAATAAACCGTTATTGAAATTTGTGTGAAATTGTGCCAAATAAGTGTAATTAAATACAGTTAGTGCACCCATAAATTACAAAACTAAAAAAAATTCCATCTATCAGGCAAGATCGATCGCTTCGCCGTAATACCGAAAACTGCAATCGCAAACATTTTCCAATATTTCCGCCATTTCTTATTGGGCGCAGGCCAGAGTATATACCACACACACACATGCATTTACACAAACACACACAACCATGTACAGAGAGTATACACTCTCACTTGGCAGCTGCTCCAAGCGTTTGTCTCTCAGTTCGATCATACAGCTAGCTGCACTCTTCACACACACGCTAAAGCAAAGGCAGGCGAGAAGAAACAGCAAATTGCTCCTCCTCCACGATCGTTAATCGTTCCGACGGTCAGCAGAGCGACGGAAATAGCAACTGCGAACCCAGCAGCAAACTTAGGCATGAAAAATGTAGTGAAAATAACATGAAATGCGCGTAGTCAATGCATTATACGTGTTTTATAAGAAGAAATCATTTTTAAATATGTTTTTGATGTGTTTTTCTATGTTATTAATGGATCTTATCAAATAAATACTAAAAATACTCAAATTAACCTATTTTTAAAGTTTACTTGTTAATAATTTGAGCAATTGTCAGAACAAGTGTTAATTTTAGTAAACATCTTTAATCTTAAGCAAAATGTATCTAGAAATAAAAAATTAATATTAAGATGTAGAGTTCCTTTAATATTTTACAAGCGATCTACTAACTTTTCATTGCTAATGTTATTTCTAAAACATTTCCCGTTGGGTAAAAGAAGCTATGTGCATGAGCACACGAAGCAACAGCTCGGCAGACAACTCGTGTAACGACGACGGCGTCGACGACGACTGCGACTGTCATGTCGATGCTCGAGTCTCTAATTTGGAGTCTCTGGTTGGTTGTCTGCGATCCGCATGTTTGGCAGCGAGTCTCGTCCGTCAGTGTCTCTCATTCGCCTCTCGTATTCGCTGTCGTCAACACACACGCGCACGCAACGACATCGACATCGACAACGACAACGACAGCTGAACAGGTTTAAATCTATTTGTCGAGTCGAGTCTCTGATCGTTCCCCAGGTAAAAGAACGCGCCGTGTGTTTCAGTTAAGCGTTGGCACTGAACCGGGTAACAATCGTTCACTCCTCCGCTCCGACTTCGTATAATATACAACAAACGTATCGCGTAAACTGTCTCTACTATGTAGAGCAAATGGAAAGTGTTTAGAGTTTTCGAGTTCTTCATTCATAAAACTGTTTCAAGTTTTTGTACAAGTGAAACAATTAATAAGAAAACAAAAACAAAATTTGTGCCAAAAATCAAAATAAATAGAGGAAAATTAAGCGAACCGTGTGATCACAAAATATATAACAAATCGATGTCAATAAAATGCAAATCAAATTGAAATCGATAAAAGTGCGCATGCTAATGATGATTATGCCCAATTTATAGTGCGCTAATTGAACGTGAAATTGCCATAAAAAATATTTAGCTAGGGATATAGCATACTAAATAAACGCAACAATTGACAAGCGAATCAAGCTAAATAAATACCATTGTGACTGACACTAACTGGTCAGTTATACTACATACAAACAACAATCAGCAATAACAACAATAAGTGAAAAACTTAGCCATGGATTTAAGTTATATATTTATCGTCTGCCTTTTGGCGCTATGCAGCGCCGACGCCGAAAGCAAACAGAAATCGGGCAGAGGCCGAGGCTCGATGTGGTGGTAAGTAGCATGGAAAAACTAGGATAACCCCAGGGGATGGTGGGGGGTGGTCCAAGCATGACATTGAAAATAGTAGCTGATAATGCGCCCACGCAACATTTGCATAAATCAACAAATTCGAATGGGACAAACAGTTCAGGCAATTAGCGAGCGGGCGACAAGAAGAAGCGCAAACAGGCAACGGGGGCAGTGAAGAGTTGAGAGACCCGAAAGCCAAAAGTCAAAGTCAACAACAACAGCAACAGCAAACTTTGAGGCACGCGCCGCACAACAGCAACAATAGCAACACGGACAGCAACCGTTAAGAAAGCCACGAAAATTAACGCAAGATTTGATAAAATTTTCCCAGCCAAAGCGCAAAGGTCTTGGCTTTTAAATGACCAAAATCTGGTTGCTGAGATTACTGTTGTTTTTGTTATTGCTGCTGCTGCAGCACGCACAATGCGGAAGCCACAAAAAGCAGCAGCAACTTTGATGAAAGCAATTAAAAATTCTTAGCGCGCATGCAGCTTTTACCCAAGGGAAGGAACAACAAACAGAGTGCGTGTGTATGAGTGTGGAAGTGTGTGTGTGTATGTCAGAGTTGGTGACACACTTATTGTTATTGCCAAGAAATGCATTTGGGAACAGGAAAACGGAAAAACGGCAGCAGCTGATCAAAATAAAGTTCGTTGCCTAAGTCTTTTGTTTCTGAGCAAACAAATAAGTTCTAAATTATAATTGAAAATGTTGTTAGTGCCCTAATAACTTTTTATAACGGCATAAATTTGTTGTTAAAATTGTTGCCTGCTGCCGACGCATAAATCTTCTGCCATTGATTTTAATCCGCCTGGGAATTGAAATCGAAATCGCAAACCCGAATCGACAAAATCCAACGCAATCGCCGTTGCCGTCGCTTGTTGTTGTTGTTTTTGATTTTATTACTATCGAACTTTTTATCGAAATAATTTCGTATGTTTTTTACGTGGTTCAACGAGTTTTTTTCCTCTCTCCAAGCATTACGCAATTGGCAATTGTTTCAAAAGCAACAAAAACAATGCATAATAAAAAAAGTAAAACAATGAGCTAAAAAATATTAACTTTCCCACCGCAATCAACGGAGCAATTGAATTGGCAATTAATTTGCATACAGTCTTGCTGTCAATAAACATTTGTTTATGCGCGTATTTATTTATTGCTGTTTAACAACAATTTGTAACGAGAGCAATAACAGTTTAAGTATTCGTTTCTATTATAAATAAAAACATTTTTTTTGCTTCAAGCAAGGCCGCCGCAATACAAAAAAAAAAGAAAAAAAGATGACAGCAAATGGAAGCGAGAGCCGACAAGTGTCATCAAATATTTGTCAGTGTATGCGGTCGTCTATGGTTGTGTGCGTGTGGTGTGTGTGTGGTGTGGTGCATGCATGAGTAACGCCGGCAATTGACGTGCTCAACAAAAAGGAAAAGCCGCAAGTGAAAAACCAAGAAAAACAACAACACAAGTCTCAACTCAAGTCAAGTGGAAATAAACATAATGCCAAAAAAAAAAAATATACAAAAACAACAGCAAAACAACAACAAATACGCATAGAAATACTTATAATGAAAATGTTGATCCGTCTTTTGGTTTTGCTTTGCGTGTCCAGCTGCCAGAGATTCCCATTCTCCCACTCCACTATTTCTATTTGTAATTAGGCGCAAAAAACCAAGTCAAGCATTAAATAGTCTCGACACGCCCAGCACTCCTTTTTTCCCCTCTCCCTCTTCTCGGCTGCCTTATTAATTCTGTATATCACTCTTCTATGTCTTTTTGCAGGGGAATTGCCAAGGTCGGCGAACCGAATAATATTTCACCCATTAGCACGGGCATCATGTACATGGATCCCGCTATACACTCGACACTGCGTCGCAAACAGCGTCGTCTGGTTCGGGACAATCCCGGCGTGCTTGGTGCCCTGGTCAAGGGCGCCAACATGGCCATAAGCGAGTGCCAACATCAGTTTCGCAATCGTCGCTGGAATTGCTCGACGCGCAATTTTCTGCGTGGCAAAAATTTGTTTGGCAAAATCGTTGATCGAGGTAAGTTAATAAAAATATATGAAGATAAAAGAAAATTACAATTTAGTGTTTCCAAGCTTTTGATAGGTTAAAACGGAAAATATGAAAAGTCAAAATAAATTTAACAACAGAAAAGTGAGTCCTAAAATCAGTCAAAAACAATATGCTGAGCTCTTCCATAAAATGAGCGAAAATTTCCACACTGATTAAAAATTGTTTCAATTGTTATTCTCTTCAATATCATTTACTATGACATCTCGTATCAACGAATCGGGAAATTATACACATCCTATCGTATACTTTATTCAAGAGCATCTCCCAACTGCAATATGATATGTGATCTGTTTCTTGACGAACCCAAAAGAAAAATATTGTTGTCAACGCCTCTTTGTCATGGCTACTAGCCAAATATACAAATTGTTTGGGTTTTTTGAGTATTTATGTATATATATTTTTTTTTTTTTGGGGTACTCTCAATATCTTGTTGTTGTTCTTATTTATGTTGTGAAATGTCACTCTGTGTGCTGTCTCAGTAATATGATAGGGCACTTGCCACATGTTGCAATGCGGCCTGGCCACTTTCGCTGCCTGTCAACGAGTGTTGGAACAATGGGTTCGCCTTGTTTGGCGTTGGTTGTGGCTGTGGCTGCACTTGCTCCACTTGCATTTCAGCATGTTTATGCTAATTGGCGCAGGTTGGCAGCACCAAACTCCATGTGGAAGACGAAGTCTGAGTCTGAGTCTGAGTCCGAGTCTCTCAGCTCGCATTCAAATCAATCAAAAGTGCTTGTTTGTTCGCCTGCTGTGACAGTTGCCAGTTTTCAGATCCCAGGCGACCAAAACCCAACACTTTTAGCTCCCCGGTGACAGTCTGTCAGTCGTGAGTCGTTCGTCAGTCAGTCAGTCAGTGAGTCTGGTCTGTCTGTCTTTTGTCAACAATAATGTTCATATAAATGTAAACACTGTTGCCTTGTTGTCCTGCAGTTTCAACTGAATTTGACTTTGGCATAAAATGCATATCCTGCAGTTTTATTAGCTACTGTTCTGACTTCTACCTGGCAATCACTTTCTCATAGTTTACCCAGTGAATATATATATATATGTATATTGTAACATATATATGGGCGTGTGTAGCGTCGCGTGCGTTTTTCTCTGTTGAACCTTTCACTCAACGGCAGCTGACTTTTATAGCCAAGGCTCTTGACCTTATCAACAACCGTCGACGGACAACGACAACGACAACGACTAACAACATCCTTTTTATGAGTTGCACTCTCTTGACATTTTATGGATTGTTCGGGATTATTGGACTGGTGACAGCTTTTTATCGCAGCACTTTCATCGCTTACTCTATTTCTTTTTTTTTTGTATTTTAATGTGCCCTTGGAACTAATTAACACCTAGGCCATTAACACTTGGGGTTGCGTCTGCGGCACAGTGGCTCTCAAACTGTGAGTGTATGAGTTAATACCCAGGAGACAAGACACAGACAAGGGATCAAACATTGTCCAGCCAGTCAGCAGGGTCACTTCTCATCTCTATCTTCTCTTCACTTCTTTTCTATTTCAAATTCAATTTACAGACGAGGGCAAGACAAGTCAACTAACTTGTTTTCTAATTGGTGACACCTTGTCAATTTGGTATGCTACACGCTTTAATAGGCTGACTCCTAGGACTGATATTTTTTGCGCATTCTAATCATGAAGGATGACGAATGGACACAGCCACCCCAAGGACTGCCTGTGGCTTTTATATCAATGTCTAAACTATTCCTGGAACACTGAAGATCCTTTGGGTCTAAGCAGCTTACCTCAACTGTGTATTGAGCTACCTGAAAGGAGATTTTGTGCTTCTGCTCTCAATTTCATCAGTTGCCTGCCACGCCCAGCAGCAGCGGAAATCCGTTTAGCAATTACCCAAAAAAAAGGAGTCTTCGATAAAGCACGAGATGAAGAGAAAGGGAGAAAAAGAGAGAGAGGGGACTCGAAGCTACTCAGATTACATACGTAAACATTTAGTGGGCGTTGTTCCTGTGCACATTTGTTTGCCTGGGCAAATTAAAGAGTACCTGCGACACACCCATTATCCAATCCAATGTGAATGAGTCTCTCATGAGTCCACTCATTTCTTTCACCACTTAATTGCTCAATGTTCGCCGTTTTATTGTCTTTTGTTCGACGTTGTTTCTGCGAAACATTTGCCAAGCTATTTACACGGCGTAAAAAAACCCACAAAAGAGAACACACCACACACACACACACAACTACACCACTTGCGACGCAATGTAACGCGAATTCTTGTTAAGCTAATCACCAAAAGTCAGAGTCAAGTTGTTGTTGTTGTTGTTGTTATTGCTATTGTTGTTGTTGCTGATGACGACGTTTGCGCATGCGCCGAAGCGACGCGTCGACCGCCTTCTCTTATCACAGATTAAACATCGCACATATTTACCTTTTACGTGAAATTATTTAAAGACAACAAAACCAAAATGAAAACGAAACCAACACACTTACACACACATTGAAGAAACAAACAAACATTAACCGGGAATTGAACATAGCATAGCCAAAATAATATAAGAAAAATACAAAAAAAAAAAAAAAAATAGGAACGAAATTCCGGGAAATCGGTAATTCAAAAGCGGCAAAATTAGGCGGAAGTTGAGAGCGCTCACAGTTTATATGCTGATATTCCCCTGCTGCTTGTCAATCGTCACCTGCACCTGACAGTCAATCACAGCGGCATCAATCAACAGTTTCAGTCACCAGTCGAAAAAGTCAAGACGATGCCTGATGCCTATATTGAAGAACAATTAAACTGCTTATGAAAAATAGTTTGACTGACCTTCTTAACTTAAGCTGGCAATATTTAAAAAACTATCTTAAAGATTTTTTAAAGTATCTGAAAGATACAACTGCAACTATGTCCGCTAGAAATAGCATAGTTTACATATTTTTGAAGACACAAGTAACATTCTTAGCTGCAGAGAACTCAAGAAATTCCTTAGGAAATACCAAATAGTTGTACTCGAGTACGAGTATTCATTTGGCTACTGCTCGTACTCATAACTATACGTAAGTATGAGTGTACATTTTGCTACCTGACTGCGCTCATGTGTCATCTAGATACTCCAACTCGTCGCATATAAATTTATGTATTTGTATCTGTAGCTCTTGAGTCGCAGCTCGCTGGGCACTTGAAAAATTATCTGCAACATGTAAATTCAATTTTCATTGTTCTTTATGTGTGATGGTCGCTCTCTGTATCTCTCTCTCTCTCTTTAACCCTCTCTGTCTCCCGAGACAGAAATCGAAACGGAGGCAGTTACTAATAATAAAAAACGAAGAAAACAAAAACGAACAGATAAAAATAAAAAATAAAATCAAGTCAAGTCGAGTCGAGTAAAGTAAAGTAATGTAAAGTTTTCTACAAGGGCCACTCGACTGGACGATGGTTTTGTGTCCGTATTGTAGATGGGGCAAAGTGTTAAGTTGGAATTTATAGTTGAGCGTTTAATCTGTGTCAGTTTCTGCGTCAGTTTGCAGCCGGGCCTCGGCTCCAATGATAACTTGAAGTGTCATAATTGACCAGACTTTGGAAGACAAGTGCCATTATTCATAAAAAGAAGAAGAAGAAGAATAATAATAATAAGAAGAAGACAAAGTAGATGGAATTTAACTGTTGCCCACGTCGCAATCGCAATCACTTGAACAAGATTGAGATCTTGTCTTTGGGGGATCGTCATCTGCCCCCAAGTGGAACACCCAGAAGGCAAACAGTTGCTCATTCTCTCTCTTTCCCCTCTCTTTCACTCTCGTTTACAGGATGCCGTGAGACAGGCTTCATCTATGCGATCACGAGTGCCGCTGTGACCCATTCGATAGCTCGTGCCTGCAGCGAGGGCAGCATCGAGTCCTGCACCTGCGATTACAGCCACCAGTCGCGCTCGCCGCAGGCCAATCATCAGGCGGGCAGCGTGGCCGGAGTCCGGGATTGGGAGTGGGGCGGCTGCTCCGATAACATTGGCTTCGGCTTCAAGTTCTCGCGCGAGTTCGTGGACACCGGCGAGCGTGGTCGCAATCTGCGCGAGAAGATGAATCTTCACAACAACGAGGCGGGCCGAGCGGTAAGTAAACCTATCAAATGAAAACTCGATTCGATACGATTCGATCGGATCCGATTCGATCCGATCACATCCATCCCATCCAATACATATACATTTATCTAATGGCTGTCGCTTCGCTTTGGTTGGCTCGCAATTTACGACTTGCCTAATAAAAATCAACGAATGCTTTTTACCGATTTCCGCCCCAATTGGCGACTCTGTAACTTGTTCAGCCTGCTGCCAACTTGAGCAGGGGGCGGAGGGAAAGAGAGATGTGGTAACCAGACGGTACTGCGACTGTCTCCTCCATGCACTCGTTTGCGCCCATGTAGCTCGTATATTAAAATCGTTGACAGCTTCCAGCTCCGGAGGAGAGCTAAACACACAAAATATACTTATATATACTATATATATTTATAAAAAAATAGTGTGCAGCTGCTGCACAGTGGATGAAATTAACTATGAGATGATCATTTATCAATCAAATGGCGTATTGGTAGCTAGAAAAATGGCCAACAGGCTGCACAGCTTAACGTCAGCATCGATAATTATCGATCAATTAATTAGAGAACAAAGTTTCTGAGTTATGCTCCGAGTGGAGAAAGTTTAATAGCAGCTTAATGTTTTCGTTTTATCGATCTATTTAAATTAACTTTTGAGCATTTGAAATAAACTCATTGTGCAATCAATGTATTAACATCAAATATTTAAGTTAAACAATGAGCTGTGCAAATTTGGTTGAATACATACATTCATACATTTAGACAATATTCAAATCGAACCAAGTTATTGATATTTATTTTCATTGTTGTCGTTTAATAAAAAATCTCTCTGTTCGTAGTCTCATTTATCATGTGATACGAGTATTTTTCACATTAACTTATTGATTGCATAAACTGTTTGCAGTTGTCCAAAATTCCCAGCATAAATCTTCAGTTAATTTCCACACACATTCGCACATTTTATGAGTGAGTGCAACCCACTGTGCACCATGTTGTTGTTGTTGGTGTTGTTGCTAGCTCTTTCGCATGGGCCATAGAAAGTAGCACACTGAGTGCTCAACCCAAAGCTCCAAAGCTAGTCAGACTTGGACTTGGACTCGGGCTCGATCTCTGGAGCGCCAGATCTTTTGGGCCACCATCTGTGTTATTATTTTATTACTTGTTATGGGCTCCATCCATGATGATCATCATGTGCTGTGTGTTGTGTGTTGTGTGCGCCTTGCTGGCTGCCAGGGCCCCCCAACTGCGTTGATTTCTTACTTTTGGTCAGGCCAATTACAACAACAGCAACAGCAACGGCAACGGCAGCAACAGCAATAACATGCAACATGCGCACAGCAAGTTGCAACAACATTTATTGATTTTTAATAACTGCAACAACGTGGCAGGCGGGCCGCCAATCGAAGCGAGCAAAAAACGGCAAAATAATTAAGTGAAAAAGATATTGGAGAAGCTGCAACAGCAGCCTAATAAAGTCATACTAATGAAGTCTTCCCCATCCCCTCTTCCTCCTTCCCCCTTGTCATCTTTGCAGCACGTACAGGCGGAGATGCGACAAGAGTGCAAATGCCACGGCATGTCCGGATCTTGTACAGTGAAGACTTGCTGGATGCGCCTCGCTAGTTTCCGTGTCATAGGCGACAATCTAAAGGCGCGCTTCGATGGCGCCACACGCGTCCAGGTCAGCAACAGTTTGCGGCAGAGCAGCAACGCCGTCGCAGTCGTCAGTCCAAATGCGGCGGGCTCCAACAACGTGGTGGGTGGCGTCTCCAATAACGGCAACGGACTGCCCGCCTCTGTCAACGGCTACGATGATGAGGAGCGCATGATGAACGATCATATGCCCGAGCTGCTGCTGGAGAACAATCATCCGAACAGCAAGCAACACCATCCCAATATGCCATCGCCCAACAGCTTGCCTGTGGCAGGAACGAGGTCGCGGGGTCATGGCCGAGGTCGCCAGGGACGCAAACACAACAGGTAAACTTGAAATCAAACTTTTACTTACTTAATTATTGTTTATACACTTTATTTGCCTATTTTAAACTATTATTCAAAAAAAAAGATTTTAATTTATTAAAAAAAAAGAAAATAAAAAAGTTTTTATTCTTACAAACTTTTAAAAACCTTTTGAAATAGTTTTGCATAACTAAAGTTCGCTTTTTAAAATACAATAAATTGTCCTATATATTTAAAAATACGAGAATTCACAGTTCTATACTTAAAAGTTAAAAAACCAAATTCTCGATTCTAAAATAATATACAAAATTTTGGTTTCAAAAACTCTAAATATGACATTGAAATTATCCACAACTAATTCTCCTCTTTTTATTTCGTTTTCTCCTTTACAGATATCACTTCCAGTTGAATCCGCACAATCCGGAGCATAAACCTCCAGGTCCCAAAGATATTGTCTATCTGGAGCCTTCGCCCAGTTTCTGTGAGAAGAACCTGCGGCAGGGCATTTTGGGCACACACGGACGTCAGTGCAATGACACCTCGCTGGGCGTCGATGGGTGTGATCTGATGTGTTGTGGGCGTGGCTATCGCACACAGGAAGTTGTTGTTGTCGAGAGATGCGCCTGCACCTTCCATTGGTGTTGTGAGGTCAAGTGCAAGCTGTGTCGAACCAAGAAGATTATACACACGTGTCTGTAAGATGTCCCACTCCCCTCTAACACTCCCTTCTGCAGCATGTAATTCCCCCTTTCCCCTTCCCCCTTCCTTTGTGTATGTGTTATGTATTGTCTACGCTTAGCCTTTGTTATTAGAAATTAAGAGCCTAGACTAAAGCCTAGTTAAAGTCCATGACCCGCACTTAGCCTACATATATAACAGCCTTCACTCACCTTTTTAGCAGTATTACATACATATATATACATATATATAATCATATGTACATCTATAAACGTATATACATATATAGCAAGGACACGAGTTCACAGCCACGACTTCGTTTTGCCCAGTTTTTAGTTCTATAATTTCAGCAAATTTTTGTAAATTACGTTGCTGTTCCATAAGTCCATTACGAGTACTTAATTGTAGACATAGTTTAGTCCTAGGTTTTTTAATTTAAATTGCGCGTTTAATCCTCCCATTTTCCGTTTCCGCCCCCTCGAAAAAAAACAAAACGAATAATATTGTACGAAATCATTGAAAACAAGACTGAAATTCAATTGCGCGCAGCCCTCTCTTTCTCACTCTCTTTTCTCTCTCTCGCTCTTTAGCTATCTGTCCCTCTCTCTGTCTAGCAGCAACAATAGGAACATAACAATTTACTATTGTTGGTGCTATTTAGTTAGCAGCGACTTTGACGCTGGCAGCGCTGCTTGCATTTCGCTTTGGCCCGAGCCTCAAAGCCAATGTTAAGCATACGCCATGTGTGCCCCTTCCCATGGAAAGCGGAACTAGTTCGACAAGTGAATCAAGCGAATCATTATCCACACTTGGAACACTTGGAACCAGCTTCAATTCAAATTGTTTTCCATACAAATATTTGTGTACATAAAAATGCTTATGTTAGTTTAATGAGTGTGTTTAGTGTGTAAGTTAGTCTATAAGTAAGTACAACAAATGCACGCTAGATGGCGCCACACAAAAACAATTATTTTACTCTGTTATTTCTGCATAAAAATTTATAAAATTTACGCACAAGAAAATGAAAGCGAGAAAGAATTCTATTTTATATATAATTTTAAAAAATATGTGTTTTTTTTGTCATCAGTTTTTCTCTCCTCAATTTAATTTATGTACTTGTATGTTGCCTTTCGGTTGTGCGTTCTAGGTATTACTACTAATTAATTAATTAATTAACTGATAATAATAATATTAATGACTAATTAGCCTACTAATTCAACTAGTTTTAATTAATTTATATTAGCTTATAGACAACCTACAATTTTGTAAAGTATTAAAAGATTTTAAATGATGAAAAAAAACAACAACAAGAATTGCGAATGCAATGCACAAATCAATAATAAATAAAACAACAACAAGAAAAACTTATATACGCAAAAAATAAGAACAACAATGTGGAATTTATTTTTTTTGAGCAATTATTTGGTTCAAGAGTGCGGCAATTAGTTGTGTCCGCACGGGGCAGCTTCATTCGCTGCGGAAGGGGGACGGGAAGGAGTTGAGGGGTTGGGAGGAGAATGCTGGTTGGGTCATGGCTGCTTCAGGTATTTCAATATTTGATTTAAGCAGCTCGGTGGCAGTTTCCCAAGCGCATTTTTGTTGTGTTGCGGCTGTCAAGCTGACCAACAAAACAACAACAACAGCAAACAACAAGTAACGAGTGAGCAGCAACAACAACAACAACAACGACAGTTGCATCTTTTGTATATCTTCAACTGCTTCTTCTTCTTCTTCTTCAGCTGCTTTTGCCCCTGACAATGCGAACGACAATTCCGCGCTGTCAGCGTTCACAGCGCCGAACGGCTTTCAACTTTCAGCGACAATCAGCAGGAGCAGGAGATGCAAGAGAAACAGGGGAGGGCAAGCAGCGGGGTGGGGGAAGTCGGAAGGTGGAAGGTGGAGGGGGCAGCATATTGGACATGCAATTGCCTTGGCAACTATGCAACTGACAGCGACAGATCTAGACGAGGCGGCTTTGGCATCGGAATCGGTTTCGGAATCGCCAGAGTCAGAGTCAGAGTCTGAGTCCGACTCCGAGTCAGTCTGTTGGCCAAGTTGTGGCTCGGCTTACATTGATCCTGATTCCAGCTACTGATCTGCCAGCTTCGAGTAGTTATACTTACATGTACATGCATACATACATATATATAAAAAGTGATCGTGCTACATGTGTACGCCTCAGTTGACAGTTTTGTTTCGCTCTTTGATACGCTGCTGCAATTCCGAATCATTAAATGGGTGGGAAAAAAAAACAAAACAAAATAAAAAGAAATGAAACGAAATGAAAGGAAACATCCGGAATGCGATTCTGTTGTGAGGAAGTCATCCAAGATTGTCCTGATTAACAGTGACTGCGACAATATGTTGACATATGAGTCTATTTTTGAACAAGTCCTTTTTATAACAAATACATTTTATATGTCTGCGGATAATCCTGAATTAATAAATATTTAATCGATTGGAGACGTACAATCTTGAGTTCAATTCTATACAATTTGTGAACCCTTTTGAACAAAACATAATTTTATATATTTGATAAAAATTATTGAAATTGTATGTAAAAATAGAATTATATGTATATGTATACTTTAATAATTATAGATACTTAAGGGGGATGAAAAAATGTATTGTCTGCTAATTTGACAAGTAAAAATCAGATAAATTGAAATGGGAAAATTGTACAAAAAAAGTAAGTCTGGAGAAAGGAACCTCTTCAAATTATTGACCAAAAAGTAATATGGAATGAATGTTTTCATAAATAAATTCAATAAATTGAATGGACAATGTTTTATAAAGAAATTTGCATAGCATGGTTTATTTATAATTATCGGAATATTTCTTAGTACGTATCATATAAGTCTGGACTTTCTCTCTCCGCTTTTATTTCAAAAACTCATCTCATTCTGTCTGACCCCCTCCTTTGGCCATTATGTCATTTGCAATTAGAGAGCAGCGTCAAATGCCTGGCAAATGGTTCACAACTTGGAACTCATAACAAAGAGCGCTGAAACGCGGCCAAATGGAAGTAAAGGCTTGCTATGAAATGGAAGGGGTGTTGTGGCTTGGCCATTACTATTATCATTACTATTACCATTACCATTACCTATTGCCCATTGGCCATTGGCCATTGCCCATTACACATTATCCATTATAACCCCACGGGGCACATAGTACGCCTAGTTACAACTGCAGACGAGGCATTGTCTGTGGGGCAAGCATCGATGCCACAAATATGGCACAGCGAGGCGACAATTGTTGTCTCCAAAGAGTCGTCTGCACATCGTCGCGGTCTGACATTGCTCCTAATCAATAAAACTAACGAGCGGATTAAGATTATGTTGCACTCGGCGGGATCCACAGAGGCGGCCAAAAGCGGCGCACGCGTATCCAAAAATGGTCTGGCGGCCTAATGAATTGCAACGTGCAACACGAGCAACCGGCTGGAAACTGGCAACAGGCAACGTACAGCATACGAAATCAAAATGCAGCATCACATCTCTTGTGCTCAGTTTGTTGTGGAGATGTGACAATGACAGTTGTTGTTCGTCATGTTTGGAGCATGTTGCTCGACTCAACTCAACTCGACTAGACTCGAAACTCAACTAAAGTCGCTTCTTTGTGGCTCTTTGTGTTGTAATTGCAGACGCCACACGTTTGCGCCGCTGTTTGATTTGGCAAAATGCAACGGTTCGACATGGATATCGATCCATGTGGCAAGACATTGAGGCAGCCGCCTCGCCTCTTCAGATCTTCTCTTTCTTGCCTCAGACAATCACTTGTCATGCGACTCACGCGCCACTCTTGGCATGACAAAACTTCCAGCACTGTTCCCTCTCTCTTTCTCTACTCCCTCTCTATCCTCTCTTTCTCTTTTCCCCAAAGCAATACAATACAACTGTGCAAAAGGGCCGAAATATGTATTTTCGACACATTGGCCCCGAAGTTGAAGTTCGTGTTAATTAAGTGGCAATTGTTGTGCTCGAGGCGTGAGCCGTGAGAATTAAATGGATTAGACAAATATCCGCAAGTACACTTGCAGAAAAAATTATTAATATGTGGCAACATTAACAAAACAAAGTTGAATTACTTGCAAAGTAAATTGGTTTTTATGTTCAAAACAAAAAAAAAATTTTCCAACTTTTCATATATTTTTTTGAATTAAAAATTGAATTCAATTTAAAATAATTTTGAAACAATTCTTAAGTTATGCATATAGTTTTTTCTAATAACAATACAAATTGTAATGTTAAGTTTAAAGTTAAACTGACAATTAATAGTTTGAAAATGTCTCTCCATTTCTATTTTAAATGACATTTAATATACTACTTTTTTTTTTTTGTATTAATATTTTCTTTTAATTTCAAAATATGTTAAGTATGAAAGTTGCATAAATGCTAATCAGTAATTCGATCAAACTTTTTTTTATCTACTCTTCTCTTTTGAATTTTAAATGAAATTTTAAATTTCATATTAAGTTTTAGCATAAAAGCCATTTGAAATTCTATGAGGCTTTTTTTCAGAGTGTAGCTCAAAGTTGGCCTACGCTTTCGAGTACTGCACATGCGTATGGCTATCAATCATCGCGAGCTGCTGTAGCCGATGCTGTTAACTGTTTACAACTGGCGACAAGTTGAACTACCAGGAAGCAATGACCAAGCAGAGACCACCAGGCGAGAGGCGCAGAGAGCCCTCAGAGAATACAGCGGCTAGACAAGAGAGTCCGCTCCCGCTCCTGATGCCGCTCTGGCTCCCACTTCTCCATCCTCCTTAAGTGACTGTCCGCCCGCCCGCCTTGCCATGGTCATGTAATTAACAGCACGCAAAAAGTGTTGGCCAACACATACATGGACATTGGCACATCCAATGGGGGCCCCATATCAATGCATGCCACATTTTGCAGCCAGTGCGACACGCATGTAAACATTACCATTTTTGGCTAAAGACGCGACAGCTGTTGAGGGCCCCAGAAGAGGGGGGAAAGGGGTTTGTTGTGCTCACTGGGTGGCCAACTGGTCATAATTGAGTTACAATCGGGTTCAAAGTCAAATCGAACAAGTACTCGACTTTCATTTAGTCTCGTTTTGTTTTTGTTTTGGTTTTGATATATATTTTTTTTTTTTTTTTTTTTTTTTGCCTAATTAGTTTTAGTTTTTATCTTTGTCTCTACGTTTTATTCTGCTATTCTGTTGTTGTTATTGTTGTTTTGTGAGTATTTCTTGTGGCTGCGTAAAAGGTTTCCCATCATTTGGCTTCCATTATGCAGCGTTCGCGGCCACCGAATTCCAGAGGTGCTCGCAATGGGCGTCAGGTTTGCCCATGTCAGCCTCTGGGTAGAGAGAGAGAGTGGCGAGGCGAGACGAGGGGAAGCGAGGAGAGGCTTGGTATGTCTGCGCCTGGGTGCCCACTACAAAATCACAACGGATGCGAAAACTCACTGCTCTTGTTGTTGTGCGATCAGAGATTCTGGATGAGGATGAGATTTTAACTGCTCAACGATCATCTCATCGGGGCGCTTTTGTGTCCATGGTGCGTCTCTTGTCCGCTGTTCTCTGTGCTCTCATCGACATCAACGCAGTCCTTTGTTTGCTTGCCCTTTAAACGAACTCGTTGCCCCCTGCCCCTTGATATTCTCTCTCTCTCTCTCTCTCTCTGTCCTGCATTGACTCCGTTGCTGTCTCTTACCAGCCCTTCCCAGGGACAACAACGCAGGGAGTTGGGCTTCTAGATTTTGGTCTTGTTGCTGCCTCTGCGCCAACTTTGTTTAACTTTGCTTTATCGTTCGCTGTTATTTTTGTTGTTGCATGTTGTTGGTTTTTGTGGCCTTGCCAAAAAAAAAGAAGTAAGAAAAAGTTCAAGGTCAGAGGTCATTAGGGTTTCATAATGACATTTGTTACGCTATCAGCAATAAATAAATAAATCAATTTGTTTATTTTTCGAGTGCTTAAAGAAATACTAATATTATAATTCTAGATTATTAAGATATAATATTGCTACAGTGATAGCTTGAGAAATAATTGTTTTATTATGCTTAATAACAATTTCATAAATTTATTTCTATTTAGTTGTTTTTTTTTCCAAATTATTTATATTATATTTTTATTTATAATTGTTCAAAAAAATCACAAATTTTGAAGAATATAAGTTGACTATTTATTGAACAATCATGAACAAATTCTTGATGCTTCAGAAATACAGTCGAACTTCCCTAACTCAAATCACCATTATCCAAAGAAAAAGTTCGAGTTATGGAGATATTCGACATATACAGTTCTTTTCCTTAAGTTTATTAATTTTACTGCCACTCATTAGCTCGAGTTAGATAATAATTCGAGTTATAGAAGTTCGTGTTACGGAAGATCAACTATATATTCTTTAAGAATAATAGCTCTTTTTGATACGACTTCTATAGAGCTTCCTTTATTGAAATATCATGTATTAAAGATAGTTACAACAAAGAACCAGAATCTTTAAGTAGTTTAGCCAAAGGCGACTCTTCCTTATGAATGCAGTTTATAATGCTTTCAGCATATCTATACTTAACTTGACAGAGCAGATAATGATCTGTACCGGGGACACGCCCCAAAAAAAAAAGTAAAAAATGAATGATAATAAAAAAAAGAAGGTAAATTTCAACTTGACTACAGGAAGTTTAACATATCTCAAACAAAAAGCTCTCTCATATCTGGGCACTTGCCAGATCCATGCGACGACTTCCTTTCCTTTCGGTTTGGGACACTCCACTCACTCCGAGGCACTTGAGACAGTTTTTTGCACTTGTTGGGTGCACAAAAAACCAAAACTTGGAAATGAGACTGCGGTGGTGGCGACGGCGGAGGTGAAAGTAGAGGTTGAGGTTGTGGCGGTGTTCGCATATTCTGCTGCTCGGTGCACCTTGATTGTGAGAAAGATAACAACAACGCGAGGAGACAACAACAGCAACAACAACAACGTCAAACAATGAGAAGGCCGCAGGAATTTGCGCGCTGAGATTAAGCCAGTTATGGCGAGGACAAAGAGAGACAGAGAGAGGGAGAGAGAGGGAGAGGGAAAGACTGAGGAGGGACAAAAAATGAAGACAGAGGCGAGGCACAAACAGGTGCTGAGCAAATGGCAAACTATGCCACAAGGTATTGGGGCAATTAGTGCTCAACTAATTGATTTAAGGCATTTCCTTTCGCTGCTTCTACGACTTGGCTTCTACACAGAGAAAAGAAATCAATGTTGAAGTTAAATGATTTAGTATTAAAATAGATAATTTAGATTTAATACATTCCTACATTACCCCGATGACTTTAATTAAGAAATTTTAACTAAATTTAGAAAACTTCGAGTTTAGCTAATATTTGACTTGATTTTATTACGAAAACCCCGTATGTTTTTCCCTGTGTACTCGTAGTTGAATGCAGTCGGACAATAGGACACGGCGGAGAGCTGAAAAACTTGCGATTTCCGCATGAGACAAAAGTCGTCGCCTTGTCTCCCGCTCAGCGGCATCTCAGGCATTTGGCAAAGTTGCTTTTGTCGCAGCTGTGCTGATTCTTCGCTCTCTCTCACTCTTCTCTCGGTATATCCCTCTCTCTCTCTCTCTCTCTCGCGTTGTCTCTTTGGGGCAATTAAAAGCAGCCGCTGCACTGATTGCAACAATTTCAAGCTAAATGAACAGAGGCAAACGATCAGCTATCTGACCAGGCTCAGACTGCAACTTCAACTGCAACTCGGACTTCGTCTTCGACTCCGACTCCGACTTCGACTTCGACTCGGTATCATCCTGTTGCAAGTTGCAAAGCTGCAAGTATTTAGTTTCAATTTGTTGCTTTGTTAGTGCGGGTTTTTAGATTTTTCATTTCAAGTCAAGTTGCTTCAGTGCACTCTACGTAGACTCCTGTCTACAGTCTTCCCACTCCTCTCCCCTCCGTTCCACAGTCTTCCCCTCTGCCGACTGATTAATTTTTGCGCTATTTACAGGCTCGTTGGGTAACTTCACTCGGTGTGCTCCACTCTGTGTGCTGGCTTTAATTTTCAAAATTAGTCACGCGATTTTTATGTACTCCAAGAGGAGGCGTTCAACAGTTGAATGAGGCGAGCAGAGACAGAGACAGCGGACAGAGGATAGAGGATAGAGGAGAGACACTGCAGTTAACTAGTCGAGATTCAGTCGTATGACAAATGATTTTATTAGCTTAGTTGAGTTAATCAATGTTGATGGTATTTATTAATTATGTTGTGTGTCTTGCGTTATTCGATACTCGTCGAAGGAACGCACATGAAGTTCTAGGTTGCAAGGAAGGAAGTGCAAGCCTTGCATAACTGCAACATGCAGCACTGCCACAAAGAGCTAGACTCATTCGTTTTTTAGTGTAGATAAATAAGTCTGTAAATATTTGTTTGGCTGCAGCGACGGCGCAGCAAATTCGTATGCCAAATTCAAGGCAATGCCAAATTACACGCGCCAACAAAATTGAGTTCAATAATAAGCATGAAGTGCAGATTCTGAGGCTGGACACTGGACACTGGACACCAGCTGAAAAAGCCGACACAGTCACGAAACGTCTTCATTCGCTGGCCAGACCAAGACCTCCGGATGCGTCTGCCAGCCCAGTTCAGATAGTAGTCATCAAAACACACAAGCACACACACAAATACAGACACACACTCAGCGATCCAAAGAAGAGGTGAGCGAGTAAAAGATACAGATACATCGCCCTGGGCGTTGATTGGCCATGCAAAAAGAAGAAGTCTCTCTCTTTGGGCTCATGCCTCGACTCCTGGCTCCAGGTAGTCACGGGTGGCTTTGCTAAGCCTGTAGCTGAAACTAAAACTGCAACTCAACTCGCCCCCGCAACGTCCAGTCTCAGTCTCAGCCCCAGTCTCAGTCTCAGTCTCAATTCAAATCCCAATCCCAGTCTCCATCTCCATCTCCGTCTCAGTTCCAATGCCAATTTAACACACTTTGGCGCGTGAATTAAGGCCAATTTGGGAATTAAGTAATCTTTGTTGTTGTCTTTGGCCCCACCGCGACTTGGGGCTCTGTGGATGAGCAGCACTAATGTTAATTAGTGACACTTTGTGAATTGCAGCTAATATTGGAATTAATGCTGTAATTTCAGATTAAGATATATTCTAACTGCTGTTTTCTTGAGATTGTTTTAAATAATATCGTTAAATACCTTCTGTAATTATTAAATTTATATTCAGAATTCTAACATCGATTTCTTTTAAATGCTCTTTAGTTTGTTGTAAAAAATTTTAAATTAAACGAATAACAAACAGATATGTGATTGTATGCCGATTGAAAAGTTCCTATATTTAAATGAACAAAATATTTTTAGAAATGGTTTATTATTAACGGTAACTACATATATTTGGTTGAATTTATATACATACGTGGTAATTATTTTTAATATGCTTTAAAGTGACTAGCCCTATCACTGTTTAAAGTGATTGAAAGCTCTCGAATTACTTCAGTTAAGTTCAGAGTTCTTTCAGGTTTTCGATTGCAAATATTAAGCCCAGTTATTAGTAGAAAAAGCTTTATAATCTTAAGATAGGTTACTGTCACTTTAATATACTCTCATATCAACTAAAAGTACGCATTACTATCTGAAGAAACCTGATAGGTAATGCTTTTAAATTGATATGGTTAGTTCGTTAACAAATTTTGGCAGCAATGTCAAGTAAGTCTATAGATGACTTCATTCTGTGCCGATTGACAAAGTGCAACAAGTCAAAAGCCTAAAAAAGGCAGATGAAAAGGATTGAAAAGAAGAACTGTTAATGAGAAATGTCAGTTGTCAGTTTTAGGTTCTTAGCTTTTTTTTTGGGAACACAACACAGGACGAAGGGATGCGAGTTGATGTGAGATGCAGGCAAAGCTCATTTCGCTAATCGCATCAATAAAGCTTATCAAGCTCAGCAGCCGTGGAGCAGGAGCACTGAAAGACGAGGCAAATTAAAGCCCTCAATGTCATCGCCATTTGTGATCGTCATCGTTGGTTGTCGACTGCCCTGAGAAATGCGCTTAAGCGTGTTGATCGATAAATTGGCACTGCGAACAAAATGCGAATGAAGTCATCTGCCAGACGGATCAACCCTCCCTCTCTCCCCTTCTCCCTCTCTCTCTCTCTCTCCCTGAACTACCGCTTGAGGAGTTTTAGTTCCAGTTCCAGTTGCAAAATCGCTTTGTCAACCGATTTCGTATGTAGTTCGAGGCCTAAGCCGACATTGGATCGAACGGAGGATCGCCCTAGACCGATCGAACCTCTCGTTTTCGAATCCAGCCCCTGGCAACGACAGCTGAGCGACATTAATGCCTACTGGCAGTCGCCCTGCACAAATTAACAAAATACAAAAAGCAAAAAATCACAAAATTATGCCTTCGATTCAAGTTTTAAAATTTTTTTTGGTTTTATTTTATTATGATATTCATGTGGAGTTTATGGGCTATCTCGACGATCGCTTATAATCGCTTATGTTTCTATGATTCAGCAGCCAGATTTTGGTAGCCATCCATCCAGTTTCAGTTTTGGGTTCGTTCGCTGATGTCTGTACGAGTGTGTGTGCCCTCTCTGATATGTCGACTTTGGCATTGTTTGTTTGCGGTGGCCGCATCATAATATTTTTGCGCATGGCAGATCTAATCTTTGTGCCAGTCCGCAAAGGGTTCATCTGCGCATTTTTTCGACATTTTTATGGGGAAATTGTAACCCAATCTCACACAGTGTCCAAAGTGACCACAAAAACCGCGCATTGCATTTTGTCCTAACGTTGACGGTTTTTATTTTTTGCGGTTTTCACAATACGTGTATTTCAGCGTGCATTTCAGCCCAAATGTAGACTGACAAATGCAATCGATAAATCGAAAATTGCTAATAAAAACGTGCTCGATTTTATCCCCACACAACAGTAATTATATACGTTAAATTAACAGTGTATAATTTAGGTAACATGTATATATTCAGCTTAAGTAATTATCTACTAGTAGTTAAGTAAAATAATCAAAAAATCGACAGCTCGTTTTCGCGAAAGCGATTTTTTAGTTCTTTCACTTGATAATTTTTTTTACAATCAATCAAAATAGTTACGTCGATTTTCTTAAAATATTTACAAATAACTGGATTTGTTCATTGGCAGAAATTAGTTCAGTTAAAGATGACATGATTATTACATTTTAAAGTTTGAGATTTCTTTGCTTAAATTGATGCAAAACATGAATTGAACTCCATTATTTGTATTTGTATTTATTCGTTTTTTTTCCTAGCGCTAAAGTACATAAGATTACTTTAAATGAAAGCACTAGTCACAATGAATGAATTTTAAGGAAAATCTCTTAGCTTAAAATTAAAATTACTTACTTAAAATTACCAAATTTACTGTAAAAATAAGCTTATAATTAATATTTTTCATTATTTTTTTTATAAGTAGAATAATTTTAAACTTTCCTTGATTAAAGTTAAATTCAGTTCTTTTCTTTCGCATGCGTCACAATATTCAATATATGGACGTCATCATGCAACAAGGCGCTGACTCATTTCGATTCATTCGATTTCAAAGATTTACGAAATACTCGAAAGCATTCCACGTGCCGCTGCCCTTGAATGTTGCCACAGATTTCTGACTAATACTTCCTTCCGTTGCTCGCAGCTGTAACTAATTGCTGCACGAAGTAGAGCAAACCCTCAAAAAAAAGAGTCAAAAAGAAAAACAGAAATAAAAACAAAATATTAAAAGAGGCAGCTACATTCGTAGCTTTCAAAAGAGCCGCAAACACATGTACAACTCAAATGGCAACATGCCACACGCACCAGGAGAACAACAGCAGCAACAGCAACAGTAACAGCAACAACTGTGTCTTTAAATTCAAGTCCAATTCAAGATCAAGTCGAGACGCGCTCCTAAAAAAGGCAAAGGCCGCCGTGCGATCAACTCAGTTCAGTTCAGCTCAACTCAGCTCAGCTCAACTCGGCTCAGATCTTCGCTTGAAGACCGACCGACCGCAAAGCCGCAACAGAAGCTCGAAAATTTTTGGTAATAGTTTGTTGTTGCCTTTGTTTTTATTGTTGTTGTTGTTGTTGTTGGCTATTGTTGCCTGCGCATGCTGACGTTTAGTCATAAAATATTCCATTTTATTTGAAAATAAATGCTCCCCAATTCCAGCATCAACTGCGGGTCATCTCAGCAATGATTTTCACACAACCTTCAGCGACTTTTAATGCTGAAGTTGAAGCTGCTGGAGTTTCCGTCTTTGGGACTTTGGCCACTTTGCGTGTGGTCCCTCCCAGCAGCTCCCGGCCAGAAACTCAATTAAGTCGCCCCGTTAGACACGCGGCGTGTCAAAACAAACGTTTTGCCAAATATTGTATCACAAAAAATAAAAAGCAATACCAATCCCAATCCCAATTCCAAGATTGTGACTTCAGTAAATATGTTGTTGATCTCAAATGGAGTATGGGGAATGGGGCATGAGGCATGAGGCATGCGGCACAAGTCGATTTCGTTTTCGATTTCAGTCTGCTGTGGGGCCTTTGATGTCATAATTCATGTATATTAACTCATAAATAAACGAATGCAACTCGAATATGCTAAGAGTATTTGCGTAGCATTTCAACGTTCCAGTTCAATGTCTGTGGCCTGTCTGTGCCACAAGTCTTTTGCTCTAGTGCCCCATGTTGTTGTTGCTGTTCTTGCCACTGCTGTGGTTGCTGCCTCTTGCTGATGCTGCTGCTGCTGCTGGCAATGGGTATTTAGTGCACTTAATCTACGCCAAAATACCAACTAAGCGAGATAAATAGCTGCGAAATAAGAATCCATAAAACTAAGCACTGCTTAAAAGAGAGTCAGTCCAAGACTTCAGACTTGAGTCTTCTGGTCTGTGGCGCTCCAGCTCCAGCTCCAGATCCAGCTCCAACTCCATTCCATTGGCATTCGTGCCACAGCGCGTTGAGTTGCACACTGACCAGTGAAAATGGCTATAAAATCGGCACGACTTTTCAATAAATGTTGACATCGGCGGCGAACGGCGAACGGCAAATGCAATGCGCCAAGTTTTATGATATCCTGAAGGAAGTGAAATATGATATTATGAATCGCTGGGCCAGCTGGCGACAGTTTCCAGATGTACGCGGGAGGGTTACTTCAACACAGCACAACACAACACAGCACAGCACAAAACAACACAGCACTTGAACTGCGCCTGCGGTTGTTGTGGTTGCTGTTGTTGTTGCTGTTGTTGTTGTTGTGGCGGCTCCATCTTCCAACTGCAAAAGCTTCATCAACATCGTTGAGTCCTCCGCTTGTGGCCTGTGACTTTGTGGTTGCTTAACTTGAAACCTGTTGCTCTCTTTTTGTTGTTGTTATTATAATAGTTGTTGTTGTTGTGTATGTCGCCAATGTTGTATTATGAGTTTGCGGTTTGTCATGTTAAAGTTAAATGCATGCAGCACATGCCCTGCATTCAGCGACAGAGTGCCATTGACAGGCAGCAGCAACAGCAACAACAACATCAACAACAACTGCCACAAGAACAATAACAACAGAAAGTCACTCAAAGTGGCAGTTAAAACTGCCTAAAGTCAGTTTTTAGTCACTCTGGTGTTAAATCAGGTCACATTATTACTATAAATTAATTCAATTAATTATCAGCAATTAAGCTCAGCTTAATTCAGTTGATCAATATCGTTGTAATGAGAACTTCATCTCAGACTGCATATTAATGTGAATTTCACAACTCTTTAAAACCATTTTGTTTAATTTATATGAGAATATTATATTTGACAGTAATATTGAATAAAAAAATTTGAGCAGTGATTACAAGAATCATAATAATATGAACCTGAAGGCTAAGAAAATAGAGTGGTTATTTTATTAAAATTAGTTGAATAATGATTAATTGTAAGGAAACAATAGTAATAATATATTAAAAAAAAGTCTAAAAAACTAAGAAAAAATGTTACGGAGGAGAAATTATTACGTATTATATAGAGTAGGTGACACAATTAATTAATGAAGCACACAAGACCCAAGGGAATATTGTGACCATGAAAAATAAAACAAAATGTTAAAAAAAAAATTAAATAAACAAAAAACAAGACAATAACTTAGCATGGATGGACAGGTGAGTAATAATAATGTGACCATGGAGTGTAAATTAGGGTTGAGCATGACTGTGGAGTTAAATAAAAATTAAATTAAAAATAGAGGACAACAGCAAGATAAGTTAAACGTGAAAAGGAAATACCAAGAGAGAATTATTGAAAGGAGAGGGAAATATAGAGAGACAGAGACGCAGAGAGGGAGAGAGAGAGAGAAATTGAAACAGTGTAATTATGAATATACGCCAGTATATTTTCTTTTAATAAAAATAATCTTCATGTGCACAAATTGTGAATAATTATATAAAATATATTCGTTTATAAATTACACAATTTTCTAAAAAATTTTATTATTGGGAGCACTTCCGGAATTTATATTTTTATCTGAGTATTGTTTATTCAGTATTGTTCATCTCCAAATAAAGAATCAATAAACCATTTGCAACTTAACAACTGAGAGAGACTTAATTGCATATGAATGACCCATTTTAAGCACGTGATATCATAGAAAATCCAACAATTAGTACAGTTATAAACGCAGACGAAGCAAAAAGTCAAATCCATTCAGAGACGATCAATGACTCAAATGGTCAACCAATTAGCAACCTAATAAAAGTCAAATATATCATATGAATGAGCACGACAACTTTCGCCTTGATGACTATAAAAAAGTCAAAATTCTGATCTTAATTAGTATCAGTGATTAGGTAAATGTAGGTAACTATTGCCTGGCAACACGCGGCGTATGCGCAATATTTATAAAAGTACACACACAAACCGTCGGCCGCTATAAACTCACATGGTGCATACGCAATATCAACTTTTGGGGAGGTAGACATAAATTTGTTAACAATTGCCAAGCAGCAAAGTTGCTATAAATTTGTAAGTTTTGCTTTTGAAATACCAATTTGAATTGCAACCTCAGCCTCGAGGTGTATTGTAAATTTGCGTTTTAATGAACTCCGCTGCATAAATATTAAAATAAATTTTTCGGCATTGCCAATACAACAACTAAACGCGCCAACTAATGCTACATAAACAAATCGTTAACAATAATTATAATTGCCATTTGGGCCTCATAATTTGTGGGCGCCAGGCAGGAAAAGCGCTGCTCGAACTAAAAACAAATTATGGGCTGACAAAATATAAACAGAGCAGCACACGCCACAATAAGTTGAGGGGAAGGCACCCTGCAAGAGGGTGTCTGAAATATCCAGCAGAACGAGGAAAAGAAAAGGCTGAAAATGAAAGGAATATTTAGAGAAAATGACTGAGGTACGGATAATTAAATGAGATAAAAAAACTGAAATCATATATAATGAGTTTGTCAAAAATAAAGAATATCAAGTGTATATTGCTTTAAAACAACTTAATATCCATAAAATAATTATAAATTTTAACTGCAAAAATGATATTTCAAGAAATATGCATCTAATTTATAGCATCCATATCTCGAACTGAAGGCATGTGACATATTTTAAGTTGACGCCATGGCAGACAAATTTTTATTAATTTTATGCCAATCGACGCTGTGGTGGGTGCAAAAAAGTAATTTGTTTTAATTTGTTTAATCGCTTAATCCGGCAAAGTCGTTGCCAATGTCCAAGGCAAAGGCTGAAGGCCCTGGCTAAGGGGTCGAAAGAAGAGAAAATGGTGAAGAGCATGCAGAAACCTGTTCAGCAAATTAAATGAAGAAGCCCCCCAGCAGACGATCGATACGATTGGGGGAATCTCCGGTGGTCCTGCTACGAGTATAAGGCTAAGTAAGGCCAGTCCGGCATCGCGGCCTTTTGTTTTTGATCGGTTTTGCCGACTCTTCTGACTCCTCCGACTCAGTCCGACAGTCGCAGCACTAAGGCCAATTTATGATGAGCTGCGCAGAAATTTGCGAATTTTTCCAACTCGGAATTGGCTTGGCTTAATTAAACTTTGGCACTTTTCGTCAGCCCTTTTTTTAGCTTTCTTTAGCTGTGTTAATTTATTGTGGCCAGTAAAAATTATGCTGAAATTCATAGAGTTGAAGACTAAACTTGACTTCACTTTCCTTCTCTCTATCCCCCATCGCAGACTATCAGTGAGTGAGCAGCCGCACAGCTGACAAAATGAGCATAAATCTCTTTTAGCACGCCGCCGTTGACTGTCTGTTTCAACACGCCTGTCAACACACAAACAACACCAACTATATACACACAGTTATACACATACACACACACACACACACACATGTGTGTGAGGAGCACCCGAAACTGCCTCTGACAGGGGGCTGACTAGTAAATCAACTGAATCGCTCGTAAAAAGTCGCCCAGTTGTTTTGAATGTTGTTTTTGTGGCTTTTGTATTTTGTTGCTGTATTTTATTTTTAATTGTTTAAACAACAATGGGTGCTAAAGCATATAAATAAATATAATAAAAGCCCAAATAATATATAAACTAAGTTTTTATTCTCCTCATCTTTTTTTTTGAAGAATCATTTCCTGCGCACTTTCTACTAAATAAAGAAACACAACTAAAAATCCAATTAAATTAATAAGTTTTTATGGCTACCGACGCAGCGCACAATACATAATAAAAACAATTGAATTATGAAGAGAGAACATTGCGTAAATAATTAAATTGAGGCGAATAATTAGCATTGTTGTGGCGCTTGTTGTTGTTGTTACTGCTGTTGCAGTGGAAGATACTGTGTTATTTTTAATTTTATGCGTTTTTAATTACAACACAAAAGTTGATGAGCAGAAACTCTGAGAAAGTTCCCCAAGTGTTTCTTCTGCAACGAGAAAATGTGGCATCAATTGCCGGGAGGCGCCTCCAAATGATTATTGGACTTGTGGCAAGAAGTGTTGCATATTTCCGGGCTGATGCAAGGCATGCTATGCAAAAAGTCAGTTACACAAAAACTGTGTATTATTTTCCTCTTAGTTATTAATCATTTACAATAAATTTCCCTATTATAAACAATTATTCAACATTTCTACTTTTTAAACTAAACAATATTTTCATAGAAATTGTTGCAATATTTCGCTTTGAAATCCGATTTATTATTTTTATTTTTTGCAAATCGTAAATTGGACAACCTAAGAAACAAAAGATTTAATAGGGTTTCTTATTAATTTCCATCAAAGAAATCTTCACAAAAATGTTTAGAAATTTCAAGTTTCTAGATAAATGCAACTCAAGTTGTATTTCTGTATATAGGTATACCCAATATTCCTAGAATTATAGCAATCACTCCGTTTAGTTTAGTTTTACTTTGACTTCCTATTGTTTCTAAAAAATTTCTGCTGTTCTTAGTAGAAATAAAAGAATTATGCATTTGAGAACTGGTTATAAATTTGACTGATCTAAAATTTTCCTTGAAATTAAGATTTGTAAATCAACTGTTGGTAAACTCAGAAATTCATAAAAAAAAGTAGCTGCTACAATTTACGAGTTAGATTTCTTGACTATTAATCTGAAATTAATACCAAAATTAAAATATTGAATTAATAGTTTAATATTAATATTCAATTCATCAGAAGTACAGAATAAAATATACTCCATGGTAACTGGGTTATACCATAGAGTATATTTACACTCTATGGTAACTGGGTTATAGTATATTTTAGCACCGTCTCAATTCTAACTGCTATTTGTATTGAATGGCAAAGTGCCTCTGAAGTCATAGAACTGGGCCACAACAAATACGCTCCACTTCTTGCAATGCCATTTTCCAATTACGATAATTGCTCATAACATGACGTTTTTGTTTGTTGTTCTTCGGTTTGAGGAGCTTTTGTGGCACAATACGAAATCGTTTCCCCGAAACACAAACACAACCAACACCCCCACACTTATACAGATATAGATACTTTATATATACATAGAAGTGAAGAACAGATCTCCGTCATCCGTCCATGTGAATCGCTTGTGGCTTATTTTAGCTGACTTTAAGTTTATGAAGAATTACGAGGAAGGCACTTAAATGAATTGTTGCTGCGTATGCTACGCGTATGTCTGGTCCATAAAAATTTTATGACCCATTGATAGTGCGAACAAATCTACAAATCTACAGACCGACCTCCCCCCACCTTCCCCCTCCCTCCCACAAACACACGCACATACTCACACACACTCTGTCGATCTGCAGTCATGTCTGTTACCCTTTTGACCGCCCACCTGGATGTTGAAGCAGGTGAAGCAAGTTTGACAGTTGATTTTGAATTTGATTGAAGCCAAGTGCAATTGTTGGACCAATCGAGGGGTGTACGTGTAGTATGTACAAGTACTCGTATATACATTGTTTATGGCATTTCACAAGCGTTGCGTTTGGCATCCATTAATCATGACCAGAAATTGCGCCGATGCCTTTCGGATTTTTATTGTTTTTTAAGCAACCAGCAACATTTTCAGCGCTTTTCCAGGTTCGTCAGTGTCTATTTTCATTTAATAGACATATTTGCCTGCCTCGGAAAGTTTTGCGCTTTGTTTATTTGTTGAATCAGCGCCGTCAAACCCAAAACAGCAACAACAACAATTCACATTCACATCCACATCCACATCATAGTTGTCAGTAGTGTTGGTAATGTGTTAACAGAGCAGATAAGTCGAGAGCACAAACATTTTGACAACTTGTGAACTTTAGAACGCCAGCCCAAAGAAATCAAACAATCCGTTTTCATTCGCACAGTGGTACAAGTACAGCCTCATAAACCATAAATACCACACACTAAATAAAATTAACAACAACATCAACAATCACAAAAAATGATGCCGAAATGCCCCTTTATTTTTTGTTAGCCACTCACAAATTCAACGAAAAATAACTTTGAAATGTTCTATAAACAAACAAAATGAGAAAAAAAGCGCCAAGGCATCAAGCAACGATTAGCCCATATACGTAACACTGGAAAGCTGGAAAGCTGCAGTGCCCAAATCGAGATCATCGAGCCAAGGTCCAACCAATGACTGGGAGTGGGTTGCTTCAAGAGTTCTAAGCCAAATAACAACAAGTTATCTTTAAAAGTCTGAAAAATTTAATACCATTAGGATAATCAATATTAAAACAATTATTTCATCAGAGTTGAAATCCGAGTTAATCATCTTTATTCTGCTTAGGAACTGTGGGTCTTTCTTAAACATTTTTAAAAAAAGTTCACTTTTTTAGAACCACAGGGCATTTTAAATTTTAAAAAATTGATAAAGAAAATATTTTTTTAGTGCATTTTTGTGTTAACTATGTAAGAAACATTTTTTTTAATTTTATTTTATTTTAATATCCTCCTTTAATTTACTTTGCCCAATTGCAATTTTTTACGAAATCAACTTTATTCTATTAGGAAGAGCATAAATGCGTCGTTGCAGCCTCTCTAAGCGATCAGACTTGTCATATGTTAAGATGCGTTTGGTGGAGGACTAAGGGTAAGGTGTGATGGGGAGGTAAGGGCGTTTGTTATGTGACTGAGGCGCCGTCCGCCCGTCAGCAGCACGAGATTAACACGCCATGCTCTAAATTCTGCTGACTGTTGACTGACTAAGCTTTTGGTAGCAATTGTTGCTGCTTCTGCATCAGCTTCTGCCGACTCGACTTGACTCGAAATGAAATCTGTTTTATTGTATTTGAGAATGATTAGCCGGTGAGATACGAAGACGAGGCGTTATTACGCGAACGTGTGTGCCCAGTTGAATACGAGTATGAAGTGAGATCGAGAGATGGCGATGTGAACCACTGTGGAATGGAATGAAGCGTATGCAAAGCGATGGCGATGACACTGTGGCAACTGTGGAGTACAAAGTGGCACAGTTTTTACGAGCCTGCGACTTTTGGGTCGACAATTTGTTACCTGCTCGCTGCTCCGGCTGGCCTAGCCCAACAACGAGAGCAGACGGCGGACAACGAGACAAAGTCGCTAACCTTTTTTTGGGGTTTTATCGCCAGAGAAACACAGATGACAAGTTTGTCGCGTGTAAACAATTTGCGGCTGTCCAAAAAGGCGGTGCGGGTGCGGGTGGTGCAGCGTGCGAGCGAGAGAGGGATAGAAAAGAGCAGAGGAGAAGAATGAGGTGTGCGGGGGAACACGATATCAGTGAAATAATGCCTTTTGGTAGGTAGGCGGTGTAGGAGTTAACAGTGACCGCTAATATTAATGTGCCCAGGCAAATGTTGAGGTAGGAATAAAGATGAGAACTTTGAACAATTTTAAGATAATTATCTAAAGGTTTCGTTTAAACTTTAAAGTAATGTTATACTTAACATATGTATTAAGTGTTTTAATTCTAAATAAATTGTATATGCTTTTAACTCTAAAAATGCTAGGAACAATTAAAAATGATCTAATAAAAAGATTTTAAATAAAATAACATCAATATTGTTAAATTATTTATTTCCATAAAAAATATCATTTATTGCAATTGTAAGCATTAAAAATTCTCCTAAACTGTTGGTAAATAATTTCCAAAAAGCTAAAGCATTAAAATACTAAAAAATAGTGTGCGAATTGAAAATTTCCTTTGTATCTTTCTGTCCCTCTTTCATTGATTTAACCCATATAATTTGATGCAACTTTTGGTATGGTTCATATATAATTGGCGGCCACTGTATGCCTAGTGGGCAGAGCACACAGCCAAACGCAATACATTCACATATCTACAGATACATTAGAAAATATCTCAAAAAATCAACAATATAACAGCGACGGCGACGACGACGACGACGGCGACAGCGACTGCGAACAGCGAAGTCGTCATTGTTGTTGTTTTTGCTGCCAATGTTGTTGTTGAGAGCACAGAACGCGCATGAGTGAAATAAATTTTCACGCTTCTAAACAGAGCGGCAAGAAGAACAAGAGCAGCGGCAGCGGCTAAAGAGACTTTTTGACTACGACAAAAACAACAACAACAACAACAACAATAATAATAACAACAAGGCGTCCGCGTCCGATTCCGAGTCCATTCATAGCCTATTGCCGGCATTTGTTGTGCTCGCGATGCCAAACGCAGACGCAGATCAGTCAAGAGTCGGAGCAGCGTCGTCGCAGTCGCAGTCGCAATCGCAGTCCGGACGGAGACGTTGACGTAGACGGCAGACCGAAGATCAGACAACGGACAAAACCTATGTAAATCGAAGGCGGACGGCACGAGAGATGCCGTAGATTATTATTGCGAAGAGCATTTCGCCAAACAAACACGAAACACGAAAAGTGTGCGCCACTATTTTCAAATCCCGCAGAGCGTCGCGAGCTGTGGCCGGCAACGGAACAGAACACGAGTGTCCAAAATACACAAAAAAAAATTAAATTAAAAGAAGCAAAAGGAAATAACCCGAAATTCACAGCAAACAGTGCAACACAACAACAACAGTCAAGCAACAACCAAAACAACAATCACAACAACAACAACAACAACAACCCGAGTTTGTGTTTCCCCCGTGAGTTCGTTCAAAGTCGCGAGTTTGTTGTTTTTGTTGCTCTCGTGCATTTTTGTCGGGTTCCCAGGGCCGGAGAAGCATGGGAAAAACTGGCTAAGGATACGCCAAAAAAGAAAGAACAAGAACAACTGAAACAACTAAAATAACAACAAAGTACGAAAAATAAAATACAAAACTGAAACTGAAACTGGAAGCTGAGCTTCATCTTTAAGCCTGAGAGACTGCGCTTTGATTAAAGCGCGCGTTTAATTTCATTTTTTACGCTACTCCCAGAGGAAGAAGAAGAAGTTCTGAACACCCCTCAGTAACCCCCTTGGGCCTATCAACCCTATATACCTTCCGCGAGCCTTCTACTCCTCCAGTGATCGTACATTTGGACGGGGCTCCACCCTTCCAACTATTTTTCAACATTTTGCGCTTTGATTCGCTGTTCACATTTTGGGCTCTGGCTAACTGGCTGTGAGGCTCTTTTGGCCTGGCCTGGACGACGACGTCGCCGACTCCTTGGGCGCAGCTCAGTACGCCGCCAGCTTTCTCCGTGTGCGTACGAGATCACGCAGTATCTGTGCTCAAACATATCAAATTAAATAAATAAATAAATAATAATAAAAATATAAAAGTGAAAGAATTCGAAACATCAGGCTAAATCATCATCATCATTATCATTAACTCGTTGTGATCTTTAGATCTGTCTCCTGTTGATCGTGAGTCTTCGTCGCAATGTTTCTGTTGTCGCCCGAATACATCAAGTGCGCCTGTCTCACCTCCAGCTTCACATTATGCTCACTTCACGCCCCGTCGAACTGAACTGAAAGTTATAACTCAACTCAATTCAACTTAACGCAACGCAACGCAACTCAACTCAACGCTTGATTAATTCGCGCGTCAGAAACTGAAACTTTTTTTGGTTTTTATTTGGTCGGTTTTGTTTGCAAAAAATATTCAAATAAGCAAATCTCGTACTCGCACTCGAATTCATTGTGGCCGCAATAAAACGCCTTTAACTACCTGCCCAAAAAGGCAGCAAAAAGCCAACTAAAACATAAAACCAAGAACAACAATTCCAGAGACTGGGCCACAATTGTTTGTTGCCGCTGTTCGCGGCTTCGGAGCGATATGCGGTTATTCATGGTAATTGCAATTTTAATATTTGCAATGCCAATGACGGGATTCGGCTGGTGAGTTCACAGTTTAAGTTTTAAGATTTATTGGAAAGCTATGAAACTAAGTAAATATATTTCTGGTTCATTATAAATATATGTTCTTATTCAGTTTAAGATCAATCATTTTTATTAGAGAAAGTTCCCCAAATAATTTATTTACAGTGCGATCTTAATTACACAATTTTTATTTATCATCAATTTATTTATCATCAAATTTATATATAGATTTAAAATATAGCTTTTATGCTTATCAATTTGAATCTATCGAGTAAGATCATTTAGATATTGTATAAAACGGAATATAAGTAATATATATTTACTTATTTTGCATAATATAAAAATCTAGATTACTAACTAGATGCGTTTTATCAACTATTTTATGTTTTTAAAAATTTTCATATTTTGAACTAAAAGCATTTAGCTGGATCACCGAGTGGGAAGCCAGGTTCTTTCCAAATTCATGTGTTTCTATTATTTTAAATATTCATTAATTTATAATTTTATACAATTTTTTAATTTATATGTATAATAATACCTCGAGAGTAAAATATAGATAATTACCCTTTGACTTTAAATTTAAAGCAACTTTCCTCGATCTTCGGATCAGCCTTATTTATATAGATTAGCAAACGACTGACGCGTTCAGGCAAAATTTATATTTCTGTGCGTCGAATTCAATGCCAAAAAACCCATTACAAACGCTGTTCTACAGTGTGTCAGATCTCATCAATATATGAGCTCGAGAGATTGGCGTAACCGTTTCCGGTTTGGGTATGGGTAGAGGTATGGGTCGCTGACGACAACAAAATACAAAATCGAATTTATAAAAAAAAACATCACAAATTGCAATGCAATAAGTGGGAAATTGCAAGCGACAGAAGTTCTACGGGTTTTGAGGTGAGTCAAAGCCAAAGCCACAGCCAAGAGAAAAATCAAAATTCGGGCAAAGCCAATCGAGCGGACGATGTCGCCCGTGAGGGACCTTCAAAATGTGACGTTTGATTTAGATTTAATTACATGGCAATTTTTGTGTGGGGACGAAAACGTGGCCAAAAATACGCAAAGCCCAAATGCAAAAAGTGCAGCCAAAATAAATAAATAAAAAGGAAAAAATATAAGAATGAAGAGCGGGCGGCAATGCGTTTGAATTTATGCGCGAAATTACAGGCCAAGATAAATAAAAAATAAAATAAATAAAGAGCATGTTAGGAGCAGACATCAAATAGAATGAAAAGTGTCGCAGAACAGGGTGTGAGGTGCTCGGGGGAGGAGCGTAAGTTATACACTCTGCCAAAAGTATTTGCCAGCAAAGTGGCAAAGTGGCATCAATGAATCTGCAACTGCAACAGCAACATCAACATCACTCGAGGTAGAAAAATTGTCGCTGTCAGCGCCAACGAAATTTGCAATGTCTTGACTTTTGCCAGGCGCATTTGTCATTTGGCTTTGCTTACGGACAAGGGGAAGGAAGGGGGCTACATTTTGAATGGGAGGGGGAGGTCTGCTTTCGTTTATTGGGGGGCGTGGCATGGCTGGGTGGCGTAGGCGTCGCGTGGCGTAGACTGCATGACGGGCAAACAGTTTGCATTAATTTTATTTTATTTGAGTTTTGTGCAACTGGGCGAGGCAGCCACCAAAAGGCAAAAGAGGCCACCTGCAACATTAAAGAGCTGCCGTTGATGACTGTGTGTGTGTGTGTGTCTTGGGGGAGAGGTTCCACAGAGGAGAGGGGATGCTTCCATCGACACATTCAATTCAATTGAAAATTTTCGCCATACTCGTAAATTAATTAAATAATTAGAGCTCAAGTTCAGTCGTTGTTAGCCTGTTGGCGCTTTGATGTCGCCTCAATGATGATAATGATGACAATCATGTTGTTGCCACCCCACAAAAAAGTCACAATCGAACGAGTATGAGAATATATATATATATGCGCCATTTTTACGCTTCATCTGTGCCGTTCAAGGGCGACAAAACAACAACGAATGCGTTGACAACTCGCGATCCGTGACGACAGAGAGACGGACTCGAGACACACGGACGGACTCTGTTTTGGAGCACAGATGTTGGGATAAAACTTAACAGAGATAGAAAACTAGATAATTTAGAAACTCCTGCATATTTGCGATAGTCAATAATAGATGATAATTTTGAATACATAACAGAATAAAAATTATGATTTCCAATCGAAAATAAATAAATATTAAGTATAAACAACATAATGCGGATCTTAAAGTTACTATATTTATTTGGTACATATTTATATTTTTTTACATGTTTAATTAAACAATATAATATTTATTTTCGCAACACAATACTTTGTTCTATCGATGTCCAATTCTTAATTAATTGTTTGTTGATATTTAGTACTTGCACTTTATGCAACAGTTGCAAATCGAAATGAATTGAGTTCTCATTCTCGCTGGGTCTGAGAATATAGACCGATAATCTACTCAGATATTTGCATGCACTGTGTTGTTGTTTTCCAGCCAAAAGCACTACATCAAATGATCATATTGTGATGATAATCACCGAGTACGATTAATGCACTCGATGTGCCGTTAAATGAATGGAAATTCCATTGGCCAGCGGCAGTCGAAACCAATTACAGAGAGCTTACAACAAATTGCTGCAAATGCGCTTTGCTGATGTGTCTGGAATTTAATTAAAAGCAGAACAACGTTTCAACGGGATGATGATGATGTTATTGATAATGATAATGATGGAAATCTCAAATTTATGATCTATTCATACAATTTGATTTCAAATTAAATGAGCTCATTTCCGTCGTCGAATCATTTGACATTTACAGCCAAGTTCTGGTTGAATCTATTTTGGTGGCCGTTTCCTGTTTTTCATTCACTCATTCAATTCATTCACACACATTGAGATATTCATTCAGAGGGTTCATTCATAGCACTTTTGGCACTCGCAGCATGTGAAATTGCAATTAAAACCCGCCAGGCTTTAATGGGTTAAACAGCACACACACACACATGTATTGTGTGGCAGTGGCACTTAGTTTCAAGCTGTGTGTTGGATGCGTTTGTTGTTCCAACATCGTCGCCCTGGGAGGCAACATCAACAACATTGCGCATACGCCGCGTGTGCTCTCTGTGTGTCAGTAGAGCAAAGCCATCTCAAAAAGAAATAGGAAAAAATTAAAATTGGCACACTTTATGAGCCACAAAAAATACACCCCCAATATGATTAGGTTGGCCATACGTTTGGGGGGCTAACGAGCGTACAAAACTCGGCCAATTGCCAAAATTTAATGCAGATGACTTGATTATGATGCAGTGAGGAGAGACTGACAGAGAAACTGCAACTGCAACGAGGGGATAGCTGAGAAAGATGTGCGATAACATCTAGATGGGGCCTCTCAACAGTAGCTAGTTATTGTATCTAGTCGAGGTGCTGCTGTCTGCATTTTGGCACGGGTTCTATACATTTTTACCTCGGCCAACAACTTTTTTTTGTAATTAAAAGTCAGGCGATTTGTTTATTTTGTTAATTTGTCTCTGTGCCTCTTGTCACATTGTCAGTTGCGTGTCTCACTCGCTGCATCATAATTAAAACGCATGACCAGTGACAATTGAGACATGGGTCAAGTTGAAGGACTGACGACTGACAAGCTAAAGGGTCTAGGTCTAGGTCTCGGTCTAGGCCCTAGTCCCCATGGTAACTACCAAATCTTCGCGTCATCCCGCAGATAGAGGGAGAAAGATATTCTGATAAGTGACCTTAGTGTCAGTTGAGATATTTAATACCAGTTCAGAGAAGATCGAAATTTAATATTAGATACAAGAAACAGTTGAACAAAGTCCTAGGAAATCAAATGAACCGTTGCCAATAAGATTATCCTTACATTCTAAATATTTTATAACATTTGGTGAAGTATTTTAAATTGTTTACTCTTGAAAATTACTTTTACGTTCATATCCCTCACCCTTGTTAACTTGAACGCTATGTTTTTATTTATATTAAATATCTTAAATATATGAAAATGATGTTAGTGGTAAATCACTGCGGACGGCAGTCCGCGCTAGTGACGAAAGCAGCACGAAGGGTGCGAAGGCGACTAGCATATATACACAGGAAGAATGGAAAATTTGCTATGACTGTCCGATCGGGTCGAGTTATGTACCGATCGAAAGGTATCAATTTTACTTACAAATGTGCATACTAAGACTTTTGGAAACTTACCTGGTTCGTGAGATAAACAGGTGTTAGTGGGAGGGGAAAAAATTTAAATTATTGGAGCAAATGGGGCCGTTGGAGCCTTTTCGATTTTTATTTTAATTTTTTACTATTCTTATCAAAAATACGCGTCGAATGACACCTTGATCATCAAAATCCAATCACTGGTTCAGAAGATAATTAATTTTGAAATTTTTGGTGCCCATTTCAAAACGAGATGAAAAGTCAGTCTGTTTGTTTGTTTGTTTGTTTGTTTGTTTGTTTGTCTGTTTGTTAGTATCAAAGCGTTGATTTAGCTTGAAAGTTTGAATGAGGACTTGTTCCCGATCAAAAATCTAGAAACGTTTGTTCTACGACTTTTTCGAAAAAAAGCTAGTTTAGCGGGAAATCGCTAAAAACCGCTAAAATTAAAACCCCTATATCATCCAAACGATATGAGCTACAGACGTGATCTATATATCGTTGGAAAGGTATTTTGAAGGGCTTTTAGGCAGACCTTTAAACTTTTTTTCTAAAGTGCATAGGTAAAAAGCAACAGGTGAAATAAGATATTTTGTCCCACATTTTGGCGGTTTTTGAGAAAACGACGCTAACGATTTTTTTTAGCTTTCAATATGTTGTAGTGTATAAAATTTCGCGTTTTTTGATATATGATAGAAAAAATTTTACCGATGGGTTTGAAAGATATTACTTATTAACTGAATATACTTTTTACCTTTACACTACTGCATGTACTAGTACATATGCAGTATGTACATGTGCATGTAAATCGCCAAAAACCACAGCTTCCAAACAATAGAAGCTACAGATTTGATCTATATATCGTTAGAAAGGTGTTTTGAAGGGCTTTAAGCCTAGCTGTAAACTTTTTTGCTTAAAAGCACAGGTAAAAAGCTTCAGGTGAAAGAAGGTTTTTTTCCCACATTTCGGCGATTTAAGAAAAATCTACGTTTCAAATGACTTTTAAATATGTTATTTGTTGTAGACAATTCAATTTCACGTTTTTGACATATAACACATAGCCGTCAAATTTCGTTTGGGCAAGATATTACCTGTTAACTAAATATACCTTTTACCTTTACACTTCTGCATGTACATATGCAGTAGCATGCATACAGCAGCAGCAAAGTGTCATAGCAGCCAGAGTTTGAGAGTGCTACTAGCTTTTGCGCTGGCATGTGTGTTTGTAAAGGGAACCAGTGTTGCCAGACAGTTTGTTTCAGCTTGTACAAAAAATAAACAAAGTTGATAAAGATATACTGTCCAAAAAAAAATTCAATTTCAAAATTTCTGATGTCTTATTCAAAAATTTCTGATATCTTATAAAAAAAACCTCTTTACGAGGTAAAAGTCTAGTGACGAAAACAGTTATATGCCCCAAAATTTCTGATATCCAATTTTGTGACGAATAACATTAAGTTTGACATATAAATTATTTTAAAAAAATTTTGCATTCGGCACTGCGCAAAACAGTGGTTTTTATTTGGTATGAAGAATTGAGACATTTTAGCGCAATGTGCCGAGTGCCAAAATTATTTTTAAAATAATTTATATGTCAAACTTAATGTTATTCGTCACAAAATTGGATATCAGAAATTTTGGGGCATATAACTGTTTTCGTCACTAGACTTTTACCTCGTAAAGAGGTTTTTTTTATAAGATTTATAGAGTATCTTGTAATATGTGACTCCTTCTCTTTCATGAATATTCGCTGTCAAATCCCTTTCCCAGCCTTTGTTCAAGCACATTTATCTAATGTCACATAAATTTGTGGCATAACTCAAAAGAGGAACCCCAGATTTCTCACATCTGCTCACAGTGAGCGACTGGACACGTGATTTAGCTAGCTTGCAGCCTGGACATGGTCATGTCCATCGTTGCAACGGTGTGGCAACGCCTATTTGAGCTATAATTAAGTTAAACGTTGTCGCAATTTGCGCGCCATGGCACCAAAAGATTGATGTCGTCTTTGTCTGCGACTCTTTGGGGTCCTGAAATGGTCGGCTGGATGTCAGATCTGTCTTCCGTATGCCGTCTCTTTGGGCTCTTAGCTGAGGCCTTAGCTTGTTAAAGGCCTGATAGTAAATATGCGTGAATTATTAGCTAGCCTCGCTTCAATTGGACATGCACATGCCCCAGGGCAGAGCCTGGGAACGGAAGATGCTGCATTCCAAAAGTGTCAAACAGGACGCAATATTGCACAGAAGAAATTCATTCTTAAAGAGGTTTATTTTAAAATGATTCAACCTTCAAATTTATGAATTTCTATAGATTCTTTAAGTCTGTAATTAATATATAATTTTTCAACAAACACTTGACAAATTTAAAGTTGTATATATTTCATATTACTTCAATATCATAATAAGTTATCTACTTTTGTTTACTTTTTTACTTTTGATAAATTGCATTTAAATTAATAAATAAAGTAAGTAAAAATAAAGCAATTCTTTTATAAAAAATTTGGTAAGATCTCCTAATATCAAAATATTTGCTAAAAACACGTAAACGGTAAAAAAAAAACAAAGTCAAAGAACTTTTGACATCGTATTTTTTTCGGTGTATGATCTTCATATCTCCATCAAAATGTGTTTTAGTCTCAATGACGGCGCCAACATGTTAATTTGCTAATTGCCAAATGACAAACAATTTTTGAGAGAGGGAGAAGGTGCCAAAATAAGGACGGCAGCGTGTCGCACGCTGACGCCCACACACGTTGCATGTTGCACCATGGAAGTTGCTACAAGCTGAGCCGCACCCAAAGCTGGCTTGCCTCAAAGTCAAGTCAACACCTTTTTGGTTGCAAGCCGCTGGCTGCTGCTGTGGCTGCTGCTGTTGTTGCTGTTGTTGCTGTGTTAGCTGGCTAATCAATTGTCAACGCTGCCGCCCACATCAAACGCCAGCCTACCGCGATTCCCCCTCCCCCCGCCCCTCTTCGCGCTTATACACCCGCTCCTTCACTTGCTTCAATGCTTTTGTCCAGTTTATTTTCTTTTCTGTGTGCACAAGAGATCAGCACTTGCGCTGAGGCATTCTGTGGACAAATATTTGTGCGCGTAAATTGAAAACTGACCAGCCACAACAGCACTTGACTTGTCTTGGCCAGCGCAGCCCAAAACGGGCCCAAACGTATCGGCCAACTGAGCGGCCATTCATTCACTTGTCAACGCTTTGTTTAAATACTTTGCCACTCGCATGTTGACAAGTGGTTTAAGTCGTTGATTTGTTTACACTGCAACGCACTCAGTGGCGCAGTGGCAGTCCAAATGACGATACGAGAAAGAGAAACAGAGATGAGGAGAGTGAAAGAGTGAAAGAGAGAGGGGTATGTGGCAGGGATGCCAAATGCCAACTGGAAACTGACAGCGATCGCAACGTAGACGGCAACTCATGAAAATGAGTCAATCAATCGAAGTTGCATCCATTGTGACTGTCTATTTACATAGAAAATAAGCGAGAATAATCAAAATACAGCTAATACAACGAATTTTATATACTCTGCTGCAATAAAAAATATTTATTTAAGTATGAACTCAACTGTAACATTGTCTCTCTAAATAATTAATAGAATTAATGCAGTTGCATATTAATTTTATTCGAAATGTCAAGCTAAAATATATAATAAAAGATATTAATTTATGGGTTAAATAATATCCTATATAATTTGAAAAGTGTTATGCTTTGCATGCTAGTGTAGAGTATAGCACAGCTGAGAGCACTGGACTGTGATCAGATTGGCGTGGCATGGGTTGGGTATGGGAAATTTCAACCACTTGTCAGGGGCTACCAACAAACCGGGCACTTTGATCAAAGAAAAAAATCACTGAAAATCCATTGAGGCCTATAACGACACCAACACAAGCAACAACAACGCCAACAACACCCGAACATCAACAACAACAACAACAACAACGACGACGACAACAACTGCAATAGGGCACACTTGAAGAGTTGGAGTTGCTTCTTTTCTTTCGTTTGTGTGAAAGCAAAATAAAGATACGTCGCGGCCAAGTGTTGCCAGTTGCCAGTTGCCAGGTTGCCTGGACTGGGATCTGGGACCTGAAACTGGCAGACTGAAGTTGTTTTTGCCGTTTCAAGTTGCCGACAGCTGCGCTGCTGGCGTCGCTGCTTACGGCGACGGCGACTGCGACGGCAACGTCGACGGCGGCTGCTGCCAAGCAAACTTCAACTTCAAAAACCGAAAAGTGTCGAACGCTTCGCCACATCGGCAGCATCATCGTCATATCATCGGCCTCGGCTATTTTCCGCTTAACCCAAAAACTCCCCGTGTTTGTTGTGGCTGTTGTTGGTGTTGCTGGTGTTATTGTTGTTGTTGACTGCTGGCAACTTGTGTGGTTACGCGCTGTGCACGCTTGAAAGGTGTTTGAGTTTTGAGTTCTTTAGATCTCTCCAGTCATCTGCGCATCGACTTCGAGATCCGAATCATTGCGATCTCATCATCATCATCATCATCATCGTAATCATCATCATCGTTTGCCAGCGAACTTCAATTGTTTTTACTTCTCCTTTTTCCTTTTGTTGTTGTTGTTTACAAACGCGTCTATCATTTATGCTCTTGCTGTTGGACTTTTGGCGGTTTCAGTCAACTCACAATTTGGTAGAGTTGTTGGTGTCTGCTCTATTTGTTTTTTAAAAATTTTGTAGCTATTAAGTTGTCATAATCTCTTAGCTCGCATCGAGATCAAGTGATCGCCACAGGGCCACCACGACTTGTACAAAATAAAAGGAAGACAGAGAGAGAACGATTGAAAGACAGAGACAAGGGCATGGCCACCTGGTGGTCAAAGCGCGATCCAGGTGGGCAAATTGGGGCAGAACTGTTGAAGTATATTAAATATGTATATATGGAATAGATTCAAAACTGGATGAGAATAACCCTAGTCTTTTGCTTAACAAAGTGTAAGCGATTAATTCTATATTTGTAGTGTTTTATTTTTATAAAAAAAAAACGTAGTCTTAAACAACCAATCTAAAATTAATTAAAATTTTCATTCACCAAAAAATTTACAATTTCCACTACACATATCTCTGATTTTCTAAAATTTTGTGATTCATTAGTTGGAATCTTACATAAAACATATAAAGCGGCAAGCAAGTATGGCGAAGATTATTTGAATTACTGGAGTAGGAGAATTATTTAATTAATTATGAGATCACACAGACATACTTACCTAACATATATACCAAGACAGAGTTGACCACAACAATTGGCATTATAAAGCTCATTAAAAGGCCAGGAATATAAATGAATTTTATGTTCTGATCAAGAAATTTATAAATTAAAGAAAACTAAAATTACAATAATAAGACAAAACTTACTTTCAAGACGCCTATCAACATCAGTATACCTGACACAGTATGAGTTAAAGACAAGGCTATTAACTGGAATTTTTTCACACGTTCATCCTTAAAATCTTTTTTGTTCCATTCAATGACTATGATTAAAAGAAAATATTATATACATCTCATAAAGTTTTGTTAGCATCCTGTAATTTTGACTCATACTTACAACTAATCGAGCAATGGATAATCATTAAAGCTGCTCCATGACATATAGTAAAGATACTAAAATAGATAGCCTGCCGTCGCAGTGTACAAGAACCACTGCAATCCATGATAAATTTTGAAAACGAAGTAGGTCGGGGCAATATTTTTGACAATCAATACAATCTGAAGTTCATTCTTGATTTTCACATTCCGGATTGAAACGTTTCAGATTATACGAAAATTATATTTACGAATAGGATTAATCAATGCATACTGGATATTTTCACAAGTTTCGTTTTAGACTTAAATTCATTTCTCAAAAATAACTGATTATCTGTGTGATTCACAATGGCATACAAATAATAAGATCTGCTACTATTTTTACATTCATCTACTTATTGCTGTAGCTGAAAAAAATAATGAAAACAGATCTGATTATTCAGACCTAAACATAGTTTGAGATTAAAAATCTTTAAACATCTTCTGAACTATTGTGATCACAGTCAGTTTCTGAGCTATCTGCATGCGAATATAGGGAATATGGTATGGAATACTGAAAACAGAAGAAATATACGATTAGTGACAATGGAACTAAAGTGCTTAGTACTACACCAAACATGAATTCTTCTCTTAAATTCTAAAAACAGGGAAAACGAAAAGATTTTAATGAATCATAATGTAAGTCATCACTTACCCCTTTAACTGCCAAAGAAAGAAATATAACAGTATACATTTCAATTACACTTATAAGAAAATCCCCCGCATCATGATCATCTGTATTCATTAAGAGCTACACGTAATGCCATGCACTAGAGTTCACCAACAGAAAATCAGAATATTAGCCAGCAGGGAAAATACATAATTATCAAGTTTTGCAAATATATTCCAAAGGCACATAATGCTTTCGATGTTTAAACGATGTTTCAAACTCCACTAGAAATATCAAATTTGATTTTCTTAAATTCATTCGATTTCTCGCATTCTTTTTTTGTAATAAGTAAATCTACGATCTATCTTTCCGTATTAACTCATCACTTACACATTTAACTGCCAAAAGGAGCAATATTCCAGCATAAAAATGAATTACAAATAACAAAAAACACAACGCCGTGTACTATCGTAATGGATCATCAGGTTTGATAGCTATTCGTTTGATAAAGAGATTTACCTCATTCCATGGAGTTCTTGTAATGTTGCATAACGATTGCAGGAACTTACTAGAATACCACTTTAATATTAAAGGGCTGATCACAAGACCATGCATTAGAGTCCACCAACAGAAAATTATAATTTTAGTCCGCAGTGAAACGATAAAATTATCAAATATGGAAAGTACTTTGCAAAGGCACATAATGCTTTAGATATTAAAAACAACTTCAAAAATTCACTTGAAATATAAAATTTGATTTTCTTAGGTTCATTTAATTTGTCGCTTCCTTTTTTTTGTAATAAGTAAATATTTCTACGATATATTTATCAATGCATACTAAGTATCTCAAATTGTAATCATCTTGTCTTTTAAGCCTAAATTTTTCTGTACACATCAATATCTTGATGAAAAAAAAAGTAAGTTTAAATGTTGACAATTATGTGAAAATTCATATTGCCTCTAAACCATATTGATTTCTTTTCATTTCCGTACTATAGTATCTGCATGCGAATAAATTGTAGACAATTTGGAATGCTGAAAGCAAAAGAGAAATACAAAAAAATTTTGCATAGAAACTCATTGAAAACATACCACAAAGATATGTCGATTCAAGGGCATAAATAAATATCATTATGAATGTGTAAATAGGAAGAAAGTTGCTAAGTACGACAGCAAACATAAATTCTTTCCTTAAATTCTAGATAGGGAGAATGATAAGATTTTATTAACTCATATTGAAAGTCATCACTTACACATTTAACTGCCAAAAGGAGCAATACTCCAGCATAAAAATGAATTACTGAGAACAGAAAGGACAATGCCGTGTACATCCTGGTTGGATCATCAGGATTTTGAGCTATTCGTTTGATAAAAAGATTTACATCATTTAATGGAGTCCCCGTGATATTGCATAACGTTTGCAAGAACTTACAATGATAACCCCATAGTATTAAAGGGCTGTACACTAGACCATGTATTAGAGTCCACCAACAGAAAATCATAATTTTAGTCCGCAGTGAAACGATAAAATTATCAAATTTGGAAAGTATGTCGCAAAGGCACATAATGCTTTCGATATTAAATAAAACTTCAAAAATTCACTTGATATATAAAATCTGATTTTCTTAAATTTATTCAATTTCTCGCTTCGTTTTTTGTAAAAAGTAAATGTTTTAACGATATATTTAACAATGCATACTGTGAATTTAAAATTGTAATCATCTTGACAGTCAAGCTTACATTTTTCTGTATATTTCAATGGAAATAAAAAAATAAGCTTTAATGTTGACAATTATGTCAAAACTCATACATGTTCGGTTCTATACCATATTGGATTCTTTTCATTTCTGTACTATAGTATCTGCATGCGAATATATTGTAGACAATTTGGAATGCTGAAAGCGGAATAGAATACGATTAGTGACAAGTGTACTGCATCGAAACTCGTCGATAACATACCACACATATATAGCAAAATATGTGGGTAGATGAACATCAATATGAATAGGTAAACAGGATAAAAATTGCTTAGTACGACACCAAACATAAATTCTTTCCTTAAATTCTGAATAGAGAGAACGAAAAGATTTTATTAACTCATAATGGAAGTCGTCACATACACATTTAACTGCCAAGAGGAGCAATACTCCAGCATAAAAATTAATTACAGATAACAAAAAGCCCAACGCCGCACATTGTCGTAATGGATCATCAGGTTTGATATCTATTCGTTTGATAAAAAGATTTACCTCATTTAATGAAATCCTCGTGATATTGCATAACGTTTGCAGAAACTTACTATTATAACCGTTTATATTACCAGCGGTGAATGCGAGACCATGTATTAGAGTCCACCAACAGAAAATCATAATTTTAGACCGCAGTGAAACTAAACAATTATCAAATTTGGCAAGTACTTTGCAAAGGCACATAATGCTTCCGATATTAAAAAAAACTTTTGACTTCCTTATATTTTCTGATTTTCTAAATTCGTTTGATTTGTCGTTAATGTGATTTTTAGATCGATTTATCGATGCTTACTGAGCGTTTGAATTTTTTATCATAATGCTTTTCCCAAATTCATTATATATTATAAAATTGACGATTTCAGTTTTTTCTGTATATTTGAAAATATTTATTAAAAAAAGCATACTCTATAAATGTTGCCAATAATTTAAAAGTTTAATCTGGTTGTAAGCCGTATCGTTTTCATTCCATTTCTTAATTCAGAAAATATATATAATCAGTAAAATTCTAAGTGAATTTTAGCTCTCAGATAACAAACAAATCATATGTAGCAGGAAGATAGATATTTGAAGTCATGCTAATTATCATACTTTTTTTAATACTGAGAATATTGTATTTTAAATATCTGTTTGTCAATCTGTACTAATTATTTAAAAGTGTTTATGCTATTGATACGACTTTGGTTTTCTATATATTTAAATTTATGTATTTAAATAAAAAGATTAAGTTTGCTATACTATAGACTGCCATAATTATGAATCGATATTATCGCCCATTCACTAAATGACTGTATTAGCTTGACTAATCGTTTGAAATTATTTTTCAACTGGAATAGATAAGCTCTATGACAAATGTATATTATTCGAAAATATATGAGAAATTTTAAGGGCTTGTCTTTGGTCATATCAGTCTTTTGTCATCGATGAATAACAATCACTTTTACAGTGATTTTTCTGTGATTTCTCTTGCCCCAGTCGGTTGACTGAGTCAGCTGTTGTTCAGCAAAACACACAGTCGAAGTGGGTGGGAAGGGAGGCAGAAGAGGTTGGTCGACCTGACAGAAATCAATAGACTATGGCCGCACATCAATCACAAAACCTGAGACGTCTCTCTGTGGCAGTAGCCACATTGGGGCCCTATTAAATGCCTGGGATGCCATTATTTACCCAATGCTCTCAGTCGAAACATAAACTTGCACTTAACAGAGAATTGCGCAAAGTTCACGAGCGGAGCGAATTTCATGCGAATGTGCAATGTGAAGAGCGAGAAAAAAATGAAATGAAATATTTATATATATATATATATATACTGTATGTAGTATGTGTACATGCATACACATATAACAATAACAACAAAAATGCGAACGAAAAACAATTGAGCTATTAAAAAGTCATAAATCTGAAATGGAAAACAATAAATCAGCGCCAAAGGCGCGCACACAAAAACAATTTAAACGCCGCCGCCCAGTGGCTCGACACTTATAGTAATGTATTGGTAGGGAAGGGGGGTCAACTCGAATCCGAACCCGAATCCGAACCCGAACCCCTGGGCAACCGTTCATTTGCCCTGGAGCGACGCATGCTGCACCCACATTGTACGCTGCCAATAATAATTATTAATTTTCCAGCTAAATTAAATTTTAACGCTGCAGCTGAAATGAAAACGAAAATTGCATCGATTGAGAAAATTGCTAAAAAGTCAAGTGGGTGTTGTGAATACTCGCTCTGTTTGTATCTCTGTGTGTATGTGTTTGTATTTGTGTGTTGGCAAATTTTATTGAGCGCCGCCGTTGAATTGCTTTAAACAATAAACAAAAGCAATTGGCAACTGTGTGCCACTGTGAGTGTCTGTGGATATGTTGGGAGTGTGTGCAGCAGATGTGTGTGCGCGTGTGTGTGTTTGTTTCTATGCACGCCCCATTAAATGTTGCGCCATATTGCGTATACGCCGCATCAGCCGCTACTTTCAATATTTAGTACAACTGCCGAGAGAACCATTTAGACGCCGTGTTTTCCTTTTTCTATGCAAATAAACGGAACTCTTTGCTATTCTTTGACTTGCTGCACAAATAAATGCAACTATTTTGAATGCACTTATCCGCTGAGTGATGCGTCTACTTCCACATTTTTGGGCGCCAAACAGCTGATAACTTACTCGTCAAAGCCAACTGGCCAGATGCAATTCTTTACTGAATTTTCCTGGAATAAGATTTGTATATATAATAAAGTTTCATCGATAAATCTAAACAGTAAATATATTTAAAGTCATAATCTTATCTATACATTTTGCGCAATCTTTGAGCATACTTCTAAGATTCTTACTTTAATAATTATATATTCTAGGGCCGAGGGCACAAACATCTTACTCGATCCAAATCTAATGTGCAAAAAGACACGTCGTCTACGTGGCAAACTGGCCGAAATCTGCCGCCACGATTCGGCGCTGCTCAAAGAGATCATCAATGGGATTAATCTGGGTTTCCGCGAATGCGAATTTCAATTTCGTAATCGCCGCTGGAACTGCACAGTGCTGCGAAAAAGCATGAGAAAAATATTAATGCGAGGTAAGTGCGACTAAATATGTAACTACTACAAGTTTATACATATATGTATGTACATAGATACTGACACAACCTTCTTATATGCTTATGCCTTGCATTAACCAACAACAATAACAACAACAGCACTAAAAACAACTACATTAGCTGGCGACAAAGGCCAAACGGCGCTGCTTTATTATGCGGCTCAACTTGGCAGCCTGTCAACACTTGCTGACTCAGTCACAAAGACAACTGCGATCAGTGTTGCTCACTTTTGGGCGAGTAAAAAGCCAAGCTTCATCTAGTTTATTAAATTATAATAATTGTTTCAAGTCTTCAATTTTATAGAAATTTTCAAAAAAATTTTGATTAATTTTCATTTTAACAACTAAAGATAATATTTGCATACTTTCCTTCAAATATACCAAATTAAAAGAATTTGAAAACTTATGATAGATAAATATTCACATATTTGAAAACACTTGCTATATTTTGTTCCCCTGGTTTAAAATACATTTAAAATTGTTGTAGGATATTGAAAATATGTGTATTTATTACGAACAAATTAGCCGAAAAAGCTAGTTTTAAATGGGTAAAAAAAAGCCAAGTGGGCAACACTGACAGGAACTGAAACTTGCCAACAGATGGATATGCAGCCTAATTACAGCTGAAGTTGCAGCGTCTTCATGGCTGGCAAAAGCAAAAGCTAAAGCCAAAGGCAAAGGCAAAGGCAAAGGTAAAAGTAAAGGCAAACTGTCAGATGGCAGGCGACCGCATCATCCATCAAGTTGCATAATAAAAATGTTGCGCCCGCTGATGAATAGCGCCTGAAATGAGCCTACAAAGCTGTCAATTTTAATAAATTATTGCCCGAAATGGTCAAAAGGTATATCCCAGTACTCAGCTCCTTGTTGCCGTTGTTGTTGTTGCTCAGCAATCTGCACTTAATGACAATAATGCGCAAACAAAACACATACCAAATTATGTGCAATAAATTCCATACACTATCCACACTGGCGGATTAAAAATCAGTTGTCAAGCTGTCAGTTATCAAGGGAGATCGAGTGTGAAAGACAGAGAGACAGAGAGACAAAGAGAGAGAGACAGAGGTGAAGTGCTGACCATGTAATGATGCCCTTCCATTTTGGGGTGGTGACTGTCCGAAAAAGACAAATCACCTGTCCAGATCAATCCTCCTCTCACCACTTCACTCCACTGTATACTCCACACTCTCAGCTTGACTCAACTTTGCTCGCATTACAAACAACTCGCATGCAAATCGTTGTCCGTTTTGCGATTACAACTGCGATTTTCGATTTCATTAAACGTGACTCTGCGTACAGTGCAGTGTCGATGACAAGGCTAACTTTGAGTCCATTCGCACTTCTGATTTGCATAGAGATCCAGTGCAATCAGCGATCGGTTATCGTGACAACAATATATATTTTGTCACCTAAGCTGACAAATTGACATCAATCAGGCGACAACGCGTGTTGTTAACAGCTAATCAGCATCGATTATGCATAAATCGATGTAGATATTGTTATTGCCATCATCAGTCAGTTAATCTGCATTTAAAATCCTACTCTAACTCAATTGTCATTTAATGACCAAGCTTCATGGGGCTACTTACAGTCAATAGCTGTAAATGTAAATAGCACTTAAGTTTACAAACTGGTTTACGTGTTAATAAACAGCTAAATGGCCTGTAAATGCTTAATCCTAACTTTAAACTCACCTTTTAACAGAGTAGATTGGTTGCAAATGCAGTCAGTGCTTAGTCAGAGAGGGGAATAAGTCTTATTTTAAATTATGTATTATATCCGGCTTACTTATACTATTATCGCAGCGATTATTCTTCACACTTGGCCCCAATTGGTTCATGATTCGTCAGGAATTTTTTAAATATTGTCAGTGTATTTTTATAAATCAATTAATATTTGTAATCAAAATATAATGAACGAGAAAAACTACTTGAATATGAATTTATGAACTAAATACATAAATAAAATCTTAAAACCTGATCATTGAACTAAAGTCAAATCACTGAACAGCAACTGACTCCATTAAGTAGATTTACAATTCTTTACAAAATTAAAAGTACTTAAAGATCATTATTCAATATCTGATGACGAAAACGACATTTTAGGCTCTTATTAAATAAAATGACATTCCCTTTGCCTCCCACAGACTCCCGGGAGACGGGCTTTGTGAATGCCATCACAGCCGCTGGAGTGACCTATGCGGTAACCAAGGCCTGCACCATGGGGCAGCTGGTGGAATGCTCCTGCGACAAGTCTCACATGCGACGCAATGGCGGTCAACCCCAAATGGTGAATGCTGCCACAGCAGAGGAAGCTCTAGAGCGTCAGCAGCTGCGTCAACAGTTGCCACAACAACAACGCAGCAACAGTAACAACAACAACAACAGTAGCAACAACAGCATGACGGATATTATGCTGGGTAAACAGCGAAACAATCATAGACCAGGTGGCAGGCGAGGACGTCGCAAGTTCTGGGACAACATCAAGTTTCCACAGGGCGAGTGGGAGTGGGGAGGCTGCAGTGACAATGTCAACTTTGGATTGCGGCATTCGAGAGCCTTCCTGGATGCCAAGCAGCGACAGCGTCGCAGCGATCTGGGCACACTGGTCAAGCTGCACAACAACAACGCAGGGCGGCTGGTAAGTAGAAGGGGACTAAGAAAAAATTCAGATGTATAGCCATGTCCGTCGGTTCATCCGTCCGTCCGTGTGAGCGCCTATATTTCAGAGACTTAAACCAAATTTGGCACACAGACTTCTATGAACCCCACGCAGATCAAAGTTTATTTCAAATTTTCCCCTCTCCCGAAAAGTCACCATACGCACAATTTTTAAGGTAATTTTTGTGGTAATTTACATTAACTACTTCTGTTAGCTATTATCCTACTAAATCGCAACAAGATCGAACAAATAGAAAGGTGGTAATGGCCGATTTAACTTTTTAAGCTATGTAAATGCCTAAAATTATGCAATAAAATATATTTCACTTTGACTATAGCCTTTCCTCTTGTTTTTTAAGCACCCAATTAATTTTGAAATATTCACCTTGTAATCATACTAATTAAGCGTCATTAAAGCTGCTTAAATTGTAGTTTAAATAGAATCTTGTTTGTATACGGCCTTTCTAATTCTAAACATTCTGTATACTCCATTATCAGGCCATTCGCGATGCGATGCGTTTGGAGTGCAAATGCCATGGCTTGTCCGGATCGTGCACCGTGAAAACCTGTTGGCTGAAGATGCCGCCATTTCGTGAGATATCGGCACGACTGCGCGATAGGTACGATGGGGCCCGCAAGGTGGCGCTACGCAATGATGGCAACAGTTTTATGCCCGAGACGCCGCACACGAAGCCAGCGAATAAATATCAATTGGTCTATGCCGACGATTCGGCCGACTTTTGTACGGCGAATGCAAAGACGGGCGCGTTGGGCACCCAGGACAGGGAGTGCAACGCGACATCGACGGGCCCCGAAAGCTGCGATCTTTTGTGCTGCAGTCGGGGGCATAAGCATCGTGTTGTTGCCGAGTGGACAAACTGCAATTGCGTCTTCAAGTGGTGCTGTGAGGTGACGTGCGAGAAGTGCCTGGAGCATCGGGAGGTCAACACATGCCTCTAGGTTTGGGCTTTGGGTTTTGGGATCGGCAGAGTCATGAACATATTTGAAAGCTTTCCATTTCGCGTGATAAACAACAGTTTAAAAACACAACGTTTTGCTGCAGTCCAATTTTAAGTATTAACTAACACTAGTGAACAGGGTAATCAAAAAATACAAAAATAAAAAGCAAGTTGATTTTAGCCTGGCTGTAGGCCGTTCTAGTTGTAAATAAGTATCATCCATAATATGAACCATGTAAGCTTGTAAATAGTTGTAATAAAAACGCAAAAGAAAACTCAAAACTTAATTATATTACTTTCAGCAGGTTAAAGCGGAGCTTATTCATTTCCAATTAATTGCAACAAATTGAATATCAAGTAAGCAAAATCAAATGAAAATATCTTTGACTTTATGCCAAACGGAAATGTATCTCAAAACGCTTCGGCCATTGATTGAAATCTGCATAAGTGATTAAGCGTAATTTAATGAAGACAACAGAAGAAGCCCATTGAGAAACAAGTTCAGCATTCATATCTCTATCTGTATCTGTAGCTATAGCTGTATCTGTATCTACAACCTTTTACGAGTAAGTATTGTCAGCGCATATCTGTAGCTGTATCTATATCTGTATCTTCCAACTGCCAACTACCAGCTACAGATACAGCTACAGTGCCAACCAATGACTTTCCCATAAATTAACACAATTTTATTGTTGTCGACACGAGATAAAAATCAGAAATTTTCCTAAACAGCAACAAAACTGAAACTGAAAATCGCATTCGAACAAAACAGAAAATTGATTTGCTTTTTGTGCATAAATTATCATCGATTGTCGACATTTGACTGTCGATCGTTGAATTGAATGCATAAATTATAAAATCAAATAGATGTCGCTAAATGCATGTAATTAAAACTATAATATAACGATTTTATGAAGTTATCCCAACAGAAGCCAATGAATCGTATTTAAATTCACGTAAACAACTTCAAAGCAATTCAAGTTTTTATTAAGTAGAAGATTTCTATGGATGCTTTGATGAATGAATTGTCACAACTTTTATGGGATATGTATTCATACTTTGATAGATAACTCTCAGTTGAAATGGAAGCAAATGCGTGGAAATATTTTATTTGATTCGATTACTTTGCAATATTTATTTGTTGATACTTATAGCCAAACTTTAATTTAGAGCAACTAATTGGAATTGTACTGATAAGAGTTTCGAACTCATGCATATGCAAAGACTTTAAATCTTTTGAACCGAAACTATTCCAACTGGATTATCTGAGCTTAGCAATCTCAGCTTATTTTGTGATATGCGAAGACCGCAATGAAATGCTTCAGGCAGATGCCCGACATGCCCAAATTCCATTCCATTCCATTACCAACTGCCTACTGACTGGGCCAGGTCAATCTCGGAGAGAGAAAGAGAGAGAGAGAGAGAGACAATCCCATGCAACGATAAGATACAACTACAACAACAATACAGCAACAACTAATTAACAATCGCATTCATTTTATTTATCGTACAAATGCAAACCGCTTGACTTCCAAAACTGTATCTGCATGCATTTATAAGGCTCGAAATGTGTCGACGTCGTCTCTGGCTTTTGGGCTCTTCTCTGTTGAGTTCAGCTCGGAGTATCTCTTCTTTTACCACCGTTGGGGACGGATCGACGCGTCGTCGATCGCATCGAACGATCGCATCTCAACTCGCATCGCATCGCATCGCATCTCACATCGCATCGCCATCGTCATCGTCTCGTACACTTGACTGAACAAAATGTATATATGTGTATGGTGAGATACTCGTCGCTGGGGCATTCAGATTCAGATTCAGTGGCTTTATCTTGGGCGCGTTAATGAGATTTGCTTGTATCTGGAGCCATTCGGTAGATGCATATCAGTGGGTTTCAATTAATTGTGGCGACGCTTATTAGTCATCCATCTAACAAACTAAACTGAAACTGGCGCTGGCGCTCTGAAAATCTCACTATCATCTCAACATAAGTATCGCCGTTGTCCAACCTCTCCTAGTGTTATGCCATTGACCCCAAACTGACCTTGGCCAGTTGGGAACTTCTGTCTGTCTGTCTGTCTTTCTGTCTGACTGTCTGAGAGTGTGTCTTTCTTCCTGGCTGCCTTTTCAGCTGCCTTATAAATGTGCATTTTATGTTAATAAAAATGCATTTTTAGTGCCGTTTCTAGATCAAAGTTCTTCTTGGCGGTATTTTCTTTCAAGTGGCGCTTTAAATGGCGCCGTATACAAAAGAATATATATCCCAGAAGTTTCCCATACGATTTTCGGCAAACTAATGGCTTAATTTTGCAGACTGCATTGAATTGCGAGGACCTGCCTATGCCAGCTATCAGAGAAACTGATCACAGCAAACAATTTTAGCCAAATTGCAAGTCAAAAGTCCACACAGCGAGGGTGAGAAAGAAGGCATAAGAGATGCTAAGAGTGTGACAGAGTGAGAGAGAGCAATACAGATGGGGCGCTAAGGGAACAACTATTAAGACCGCTCGACCGACGGACGCTGCGGTCTCTCGCTTCGTTTTGGGCCGAGAACAAAACCTGAAACATGAAATTCCTGCGTAATTTGTAAGGAAAGGCGTGAAGAACACCAACGAAGGCAACACCTTAATTAATGTTATTAAAATGGAACGAACGACCGACCGACCGACCAGCGATTGGACCTGGGCCTCAAACTCAAAACTCAAACTCAAACTAAAACCGAGTCCGAGATCCGAGATCCGAGACCTGCGACTGCGACTGAAACCCATTGGACTGCAGCAGGTCCAGGCGCAAAAAAAAGAAGAAGGCAGCACACACACACACACACAGCACACAGCACACACACACAAACACCACACGAAAGCAATGCAGAAGTAGAATGGGGCAAAAGGAGAAAAAGGTTCGCTTGATCGGTTCGTTTTTGGGCTGGTTGGTTACTTGGCATGGCTTGACTTAACTTGGCTCGCTCCTCAAACGCTTTGGCCATGCACGTTCCGGTCCGAAAGCAGAATGGGAATGAGATTGCGACTGCGACTGGCATTGGCAATGGCAATGGGAAATGGCCTGTTGTCTTCATTTGGGGCTTGGCATGGACTAAACGCTTTAGTAAAAGTTATTGGAAAGTGGCCTAAAATTTTGCTCTTGGGCTGGCCACTTCAAATGAGCTATAATTTTTTTTTGTTTATTATATAGAAACTTGAACAATCTACAAATAATAGTAATGGTATCAAACAATATACAAGCAATTATTTTGTATTTCAGATGATTGAGCATTTAAATACTGATAGCTACAAGACACTCTCAAAATAATCATAATTATAATAAAACTTTCAAATATTTTTAATGTTTCATTTGCAAAATAATTTTACTAGATAATATTGGTGAATTTAATACGACACTATGAAAGCCGATTTTTGAAACGGCAAAATTAAATTTTTTAAAACAATGGAAAAACTTTTTTAAATTGTAAAACTATCTGTGTGTGAAATAAAAGAGATCATTCTGCATTTATTTTGAGTTTTAAATTTCTTTTAATACCAAATATGTAGAAAAAAAATTATTATATTATATAGACAAATCAAAAAATTTGAAAGTCGTTTTAATTTTTAGAGAATGAAGCCGTAACTTTTAAGACATGATAATAATCAGAACAATGGTGATATAGCAGACAAGACTCAAGAGAATACTCATGAACTGTTGATAATCTTTTTTCTTTTTGGCTGCTGTTAGTTGCCAGCCCATTCTAAGTTGGCAACAGATTTATCACTGGCCACAGAGCGTTGAGCGTTGACTACTTGACATATTCATTAAACTTGCCACATTGTTGCAGCAGCAAAAGACCCGAGCAGGGCCAAAGAGAGAACAGAGATGGGCATCATTTTGACACCTTAATGCGGTAATTAGGGTTTTCTCAGCATTAAGCCAGACAGCAGCAACACCCTGGACATGCCCCTGCCCTCGTCCCGTCCGAACCGGACCAGACTGGACCGGACAGGGCATCCTTAAAAGCCGATCATCATGAGCAAATATTAACACAGCGCAAAGACCAAAGGCGCAACCAGAACTAAACAACGGGCAATGGGCAATGGGCAATGGGCAAATGGTCAGCATATCTCTCTTTCTCTCTCTCTCTCTCTGCATTTGTGTGTATGTGTGTTATGCCGTTAACGGTTTACGCCGAATTGGCTTAAATTATTAAAAGATTACAGCCAAAGATCATCAACGCCAACATGCACGGCGATCTCTCAGCCATCTCTCACAGAGATCCTTGCGACGAGTCTGCAATTTGGGTGTGAAGATTATGACACAGCACAAAGTTAAACACCAGATCGACTCAAGGGGAAAGGCGAAAGGCAAAAGACGCAAGAGGAAGAGAAACGAGTCAAAGGAGCAGCAGGCGCAGCAATTAATTTCAAATTTTTTAACATCTCACAATGCTCACGGAATGAAGAGAAACAAGCGCAGCAGCCAAAGGCGCAGACGCAGACAGCTGGCCAAAAGCAACAGCCAGAAAGAGATCCAAAAGTGAATGGGGGAACAGAAGAGCAAGAGAGAGAGAGAGAACGATCGAGCGAGGGGAATATGACAAAGGAGGGAGAAAAATTGCAGACAAATTAAGATAAATGAATTGTTTAATTGATGCATGTGGCGTTCATTTTCATTGTATAAACTGCCAATATACCATGTAAAGTAACCGCGAAAAGGGTTATTATTTTGTAAATTTACCAATTTATTTTGTCAACAGTCAACAATTTTAACTATAAAAACCGCCTTATTTAAGAAACTCATTTTATTAAATTATCCATATGTCTAAGTCGCTCTACCACAGAATTGCAAATGGCAATAAGAAACAATACAAAAAATTAAAAATTACTTAAGTTTAACAATGGCTAATGCACTTTTATAAATATGCAGACAATGTACATGCTCACTTAATTTGACCTTTTACTCTTCACTTTCACTTCATTTGAGCTTTGGCACACTTTTTCATGAACTGAGCAATTAAATTTCACTGCGTCATTCACGAAAAAAGAAAACTAAAATTTGAGAGCCGCTTGGAAAAAAGAAAAATAAATAAATATTTGATTTTTGTGCCTGGCTGTAAATATACATGTAAAGAAAATGAGAACAACAAATGTCTACAGCTACTGTAAATATATACATAAATTTATTATATTTTTTAGCAATATTCCTATTGTCAATGTCCATCAAACGCACAGTGTGGCCACACTGCCAATAAAGATAACGATAAATTTGAGCTCAGCTTGAAATGTTATTAGTTGCGCATTAACACCCATACAAGTGTATATAAATGGCACACATACTGTGATCCAAGACTCATCAATCAACGTCCTGATGTCTAAATAACACAGACGCACACACACACACATACACACACACAGACACACACTCACACACAGTCACATATATGTATATTAAGGCAATCGCCTGTTGCTGTCTGCCACAAAGGACTACCGCACTAATTAATACTGCCGCCCTGACTGAGTGATGGCCCAAACAGTTTCGTGTTGCAGCCACACACAAAAACACAAACAAACACCGTCAACAACAACAGCAACAATGACAACAACAACAACAAAAGTGTTCTAAGCTAAATAAAGTTATTAAGCAGTCAAGGGCCCAAAGGGAAATGTTTTGCCAAAAAGGAATGAAACAAAAGCACCAAATGAAACGAATTGAAAGAAATGAAAAGGAAAAGGAAAAAAGCCCAAAACGCAGCATGTGTTAAAATTATATAGAGAGTGCGTGTGCGCAACGGACCCCCCGATTGAGGACCAAAGAAGACCCACAAGGATGGCCAGCTCCGAGCAGAGTTAATAAAAAACACATAATTGCGTATGTTTGGGCCAAGGCACATGAGTTCCGTGCCAAGTCAAGTCCCAGGTACCGCTCAACTTGGACGATTTAGCCCCGTTACTGCCCACACTCCACACTCAAAACTCAAGCCCCAACTGCAACTCCAACTCCATCTCCATCTCCAGATTCAACATCCTCTGCCTGCCGCGTGCTCAAGTGCGAAGTTCTGCGCAAACGCCAAGCGCCTGTGAAAATATGATTTTTGTTGCCATTTCGTGTTTTGCCACTTTGGAGGTCTTCATCATTTTTTTTCTCTCCTTCCCTCTCTCTCACATGTGTGTATTTTAGTGTGTATGTGTTTTTTGTTTCCCATAAAACTGACCCCATGGGCAGTGAAATTAAGTTGATTTTTAATGCAGTCATGGTGGGTCGCCCGGCAAGGTGGCTTCCTCCAGCTCACAGGCATCCAAATTTCAGTTATTTTCACTGATTCTCGATTTGAGACTGCGAAATGGAATATTTCAGAATATTTTCTCAATTTTTGCTGTCTCCTTACATTCGCAACTCTCTTTCCTTCGATTAGTGTACGTTTTCTTTTTCAAGCCTGTCTTTTTATTCTTCATTTTCCTACTGCTCTCTTATACTCTTAATCATAATATTTTTGGTCAAATTTTCATCGAAGTAATAGATACCACTTTCCTTCTTCCTCTTAGAATATATGAAATAAACATTATATTTAAAAATAGATATTATTATTAATATTACTCTTTTAATCTTTTATAATTTTGCTCCTCTTTCTACTTTTTACATATTTTATTTGGCGTCTTATATTAAAGCATCCAGAATTATTAGCTGTAATGTCTTTGCATTTGCAGCCCACGCTTTTGCATTCCGGCTGCTCATCTCTTGTCCAAAACTATCGAATACTTCCGCGCTTGCTCACTGTCCACGTTCCACGGTTCCCAGAACGTTGCCATAATAAATTTCAACTTGTCTACACCTATTTTTACAAACATTTAAAAATTATTACACTGACTTTTTCATTATGCTGCGAAAGAGACCAACAACCAGAGACTGAGGCAGAGAGACAGTCCAAGTCGAAGACGGAGTCGGAGTCGGAGACGGAGTCTCTCAGGTCTGTAGCCTCGTCCCGTCCAGTCGGCCGGTCTGATGACCTTAAATTAAATGTGCAGCACATGAATTATGTAAGCTGTTTAATAAAGTGATTCCATTTGCATGCAAGAGCCCCGCACGCATGCTCAGCGGGCAGTCCCCCAAGGAGATGCCGGAGTTGGAGGATGAAGAAGGAACTGCAGATGGAGTTGGAGTTGAAGCTGGAGTTTGAGTTTGAGCCAGGCCAACAACTTACTCAGAGAACTGGAGCCCGAAGCGGAGGCATCGCGCAGCGCGCGCTGATTGTCGCTTAATAAAAATGGTTATTGTGTTCAGACCTGGCCGCAAAGAGAAGGCGAAGGAGCGAGGAGGTGTGTGGAGTGTGGCGGCAACGCAGATTGCAGCGGCTATTTATGTGTGGCTTTTGTAAGAATTATTAATGTAAATCTTTCATAATTTTGTTAAGCTGTGCGCGTGCGCAGCCAGAAAGCCTGGAACTCCACTCGGTTAACGTGGAACGTGAATTTACAATGATTAATGGCGCCATCTGGCAAGGTTGTGTGGCATCCTGAAAGCTGAAACAGCAAAAGCTTTAAGCTTACACGGCTGTAAAAGCTTTAAGCTTAAAGCTCTCCCACTCCATCTCTCTCTCTCTCTCTCTTGCTGTCTCGTGAGTTCATTTCGATTTTGGCTCCACCCACACATCGCGTTCATTTTGTGTGCCGACGCATGCGTCATGCCCCAAAAAGGGGGATGCCAACAAAATGAAGTTGCAAGGAAACCAAATGCACACACATATACACATATGCACACTTGTGATTACAGCTGACAGCAAATCAAAGCCCATTGCCACATTTGTGCCCTGCGGCAAGTTTTGCTGTTGCGGGCGCCATATGGTGTGGCAACATTGCCTTGTGCCCCAATGAGAATGTGCCCAGCTCCTTGTCTCCATTGGCAATGGCATGCCACAAGAGCAGCGCCAACTGTTGCCCGTCTGTTTGTTGCTCGTTGCAACTTGTTGTTGCCTGCATTCGTCATCTGCCCCAGCGTCACATCAACGTCATAAACAACAGCAACAACAACAACAACAGCAGTGGCAGGTACAACTCCATCTTCAACTGCAACTGCAACTCCAGCTCCATCTCCTGACACTCCACAACTTCTGGTTGGCTGACAAGCTCAAGATGGCCGCCAGAGTCAACAACTGAGCGTTGGGCATTTTTTGATGATCGTCTACTTGGCACAGGGTTGCATTCTAAAATATATTTGATTGAATATGAATGCTCATCATTGTATGTGATCTGTGGAAAATTGTGGAACTGTGAATTTTAATATAAGTTCAAATACTCATTAATTCTGAAAACATAGATTTAAATAAAAGCTTGAAGATAGAAACTCAGATTTAATGTTGAAATACCGAATAAATTTTAAATAAGATGAAATTAATTGAAATAGAAAATTTAAAATAAAAGAAAAGATCGACATAAAAATAACCCTAAACTTATTTAATTCGGTAAAAGATAATTTACCCATAAACAATTATTTGTCGATGGTTTTATTTTTTTATGAGCTAAAAACTAAATACTAACTTAGTATGAATCACTAATTTCTCTCATAACAGTTGCTGAGCATTTACGAAAATTAAGTGAGAGCTGATTAGAGTGTGATGACTTTGATTAGAAAAATAGTGAAAAAGTCAGTTCAGTTAGCTACTTTCGATTAAAATAACTTAACCAAAGCTATTCTATTTAACTAGTTATGTGAAAAAACTCTAAATGTTTTCTTTTAGGTATATTTTAATCTGAATCCAGATCCTTCCTTACTAAAAGCTTGATCAAGTTTAAAAATGTAAGTAAAGGTCCTGATGTGGATTTAAGGAATAAGAATTTTGATAAATTTTTGCCATATTCTGGACTTGAATTTACAGATTTTTCCCAGCCCTCAGGCTGTTGTAGCTTGTTGTACATGGGGTTTTATGCACGCTGTGTGCGTGCTGTGGTTTGTAAACCACTTGAAACAATTTTTAATTGTAATTTGCGCAAAGCAACGCCCCCTGTGCGGCTCACTCCCCGCACGCTCCCTCTTACCCACTTCCCCTCTCACTCTGCATAGAGAGGTAGAGAGAGATAGAGCTGAGCTGGAGTGGTTGCATAGTTTTAGACGGAGGCATTGCTGGGATGCCAACTGCGGCTGCGACGTTGCCAGGAATTTTCATAGAATGGCGCGTCCGGCATCCAGACGCTTTGAGCCAACAGCTGGGCGAGATTTGTAGGTGGGCCAGGAGCTAACAGGCCAACGGGAACCGTCAACAGCCAACAGAAACTCACAGACTCGCCTCTTTAATGCACAGCTTTCAGACTCCTTTAAATTTCATGCTGTCTGTCTGTCTGTCTGTCGTTGTGTTTGGGCCTGGTCAAGTGCAATTAAAAATGAAAAATTTTCCCACACATTCGGTCAACTGTTGACTGGGCGATAAGGAGAAAGACAAGAAGAAGAGGAAGAGGAGTCATCCCCAAAAGCAAAAGCGATTGCAACCCATCCCAAAAAGCGAACCCAATGCGTTTTGCACTGATTTCTTTTTCATGTCAGAGCAATGCAAACTGCGTCCACTGATTGGAGGCCAACGGAATTTTTCCCATACTGAGAACCCAACCCGAAGCGACTTGAATCGACTTGACTGGATTTGACTTGACTTGAATCGCATCGAATCGAATCGAATCGGGGCTTGAAATGGTAGCCCTTTGGGTTTGGGCTTTGGGTTTTGGGTTCACCTTGTGCCACTTTGGCCCCGTGGAATGCGTCGAGTTATGTTTGTTATGTCGTCAGTTTGGCCTCCACCTTCTGCCCCTTGTCCTCCCTTCTCCTCCTTCCTCCTCCTTCACTGCTTCCTACTTGTCTCATCTTAACTTTGATTAATTTTCGCTTAATTTTTATTTTTATTTCTTACTTTTCGCAAATATTTTCAGCACAAAATTTGCGTCATTTTGAAATGTTTGTCGGGATTTATGAACGTCGTCGTTGAGTTAATTAAATTCAACAACAGCAGCAGCAACAACAACCGAAAATTAACTAAATTATGGGTCTCTCTCTCTCTCTCTGTCTTTGTCTCTCTATCTCTGTCGCTGCCTTGCCTTCCTGTAACCCTGGGCAACGCCATTGAAATGCTTGTTTTTCATCATTTTTTTCCTTTTAATGAGCACAAATTGTTTTGGACTTTAAGGCACACCTGCAAATGTCAGTGTAGTGCTTGAAAAACGTATGAAAAACCAAATGGAAATCAATTGAAAACTATGAACATTTTCATGATGTGAGCGTGAGAATTGTCATATTATGGAAATCATTTTGATTAATCTATTGTAATATCTGTTATGCCTAGACAATCCTCAACCCCTGTGCTAATTAAGGGGACAATCAAATTGCAGAAGTAGTCGACATTTGATATACTTCTTATTTTGACTATGTCTTTACTATATGTTATATACCCTTAAATACCCTTTAGACAATACTTAAACAAAAGCAACCCCCTCGTTAGGCCCTTAGGCAAACAATGATATCAACACTTGCCCCGGCCTATACCAAATATGTTAATATCTGTGAAATTGATCTGATTTTAATTTCAATGGCATTTTCACCCCGTTCCACATCCCTGTGTTGGGAATCCCTTACAGTTCACTGCACATTTATCATGCTGAACAACATCAACAATTACAACAACAGGGGCAACAACAAAAACAAGAACAACGACAACCCTTTTGCGATTGCAGTTGCAGTTGCCAGTTCCATTTCCATTTCCATTTTCAGCTGTCTCGTTGGTTAATCCTTTTGGTAATTTATGCGCACTCCTCTTGCTGCCACTTACCAAACTAATCATCATCATGATGATGCTGCATGCCCCCTGGCCCCGCCATGTCACGTGTCCGTCTGCTCAGTGCCTCATCCGCTATCATTATTGCTGCTTCTCCGGCTGCTGCTTGTCGTGGTTGTATTGTTTATTGTGACAATTCTTGTCAACAGCGCAGCAAATGTCAACGGCACATTGATGGATGTGTCGCCAGAGCCACAGTCACAGCCATAGTCAGAGCCAGTGCCAGTGACAGAGCCATAGTCAGAGATCGGAGAGCATAACCAGAATGAGAATTTCAGAGCCAGAGCCAGCTAAACCTGAAGCAACCACAACCAGGTGATGGTGATTCATGGCAATTGCATGCGGTAAAGAGATGCTCAAATTTGTTGTGGTTGTTATTCTCATTGTTTTTGTTGTTGTTGTTGCTGTCACTGAATTTGTGGTCAAAGTGATTTGGTGGTTTGTTTGATTATACAGATAATGCCAAACTGCTTATCGCAAGTGTTTTTTGTACCAACTAACTGAGCAAAATGGCGGAATAATATGTAAGATAAAGCTCGAATATATATATGACACAAATAATAAACGATTTCAAATCAATCCACGTCCACCGACAGTTTTAAAGGAGAATGACAACACTCAATCTAAACGATTACACAAGTACTAAGACAGTCAATATCAATAAGGTATTTCTAAAAATCCTGCAAGCGTTCAAAATTTTTGGTAAGGTCAAATTTGATAGTTTAAAATGTAGAAAACTATTTTAAGTTAATAAAAATGGTCTTAGAAATGCGCTCAAAAAATTAGGGACTGTTATTAAAATAAAACTATCTGGTCAAAATCAAGATTTATAATAAATATTTTATGCCAATAAGCTTCAATAAGAATCATAAATATACATTTTATGAATTTTTAAATAATATTTGTTTTATAATCCAATTGAATTAAATAAAAATTAGTTTTTAAAGTTATGAAATCATGGTTTTTATTTCAAATTTGCTTTTATCTTTGATTGTTTATGACCAAATATCTTTATATTTCAAGAACTTTACACCATAAATTATAGTTTATAATGCCATATTGCCACATATGCATATGTTGCAAGCAAAGATGTTGCCACAATTTGTGGCAAACGCAGCTGGCAACAAGTGTGCCTCTGCGGCAGTCGCATCCTTTCAAGTGTAGCGCAAGTGAAAAGTCAAAGAGGGTTAAGTTCACACACACACACACCCACACACTCACATACATAAGTGTACACACACACATACTCTCATACACACGACCCACATTCGAGGTCGTTTGGGGCTTCTATAAAACTAGGAAGTAGACGCGAATCAATTGCTTTATCCTCGGCACTTTGTTGTTGTAAGGAAGCCGCCACACGTAAATTAGCATATTTCAAAGACAACAACAATGATAACAAGAACAAAAACAACAACAACCACAACAACAACAACAACAACAATAGCAATGAATGCAATAATTGGAGTCCTTGAGCTGCGCCAGTTTCACTTCTGTTCTTGTTGCCGCTTTAATCCTTTGATGTTCACCAGAAGTGGCACTCGGTCGCGTGTCCTTGCGTCCTTGCCCCCTGCAACAACAATGCCACTTAATCAGTTTTCATTTTCCCCCGTTTTTTCTTTCATTTTTTAAAGAGATTTAAACAAACCAAATGGGGTAGAGCAGGTGACAAAAGCAAGATACTAAATCCTTAATCATTGAAATGCATTTGTGTTAATTAGGCCGCAAGTGCAACAAAAGTCAATGGGGCATTAACCAAGGGGGAATAACAAGGAGAGGGTAAGGGGGGAGTGGTGGGCGCATCGGTATCTCGCATGCGATAAATGCACACGAAATCGCTTCGGCCCTGCCTCAATGTTGCTGGCTGTGTATGTCCTTTGATGTATTGTACTTTCGCCAGCCAGTCGCTGTGCAGCCCACACACACACACACACACACACACGCATGAACAAACATACACACACATATATGGACACAGACAGGAGTAGCAGCCACCCCTAGAACGGGCGGACATCAGTCAAGGCACGCGCATAACGGCATCATCTTCATCTCCATCATCACCGACATCAACAACATCATCAACATTATGATGAACGTTGGCTGGCGCTGCAAGGATAACAAGGCACAGCACACAGCACACAGGACTCAGGCTTTCAAGCGTTTTCAGCTTCAGCTTCAGCTTCTGTTTCAATTTTTGATTTTAATTTGCATTTAGAGGCTGTCGCACTCGGCTCTTGCCTCATAGTCGTGCGACGCGCTTCGGTGATAGGACGTTTTGTGTCCTGGGTCTTGCCTCCGTGTCTTCCGTCAAATTGGTGAAATACGTTTTATTCGAAACACACTAAAATTACTCTGGATGTGCAATAAATACTTGTAATTTTATGAAAATTAAAATTTAATATATAAATATATACATTTTAGCTAAAATAAAGTTAATAAAATTAATTGTCTTTTGTTTATTGAAATCAATTAAAGAAAATGTGAGAATTTAAAACTCGGTTCAAAGTAAATAAAACATTTAGTGGAAATGCAAATTTAATAACATCTTTGAATGTAAATTATTTATAAAAATTTATTTAAAATAAGGTGAAAAGCATAAAATTGTTTGTATTTTTGCATATAGCTTTAAATATTAAATAAAATGACCTAAAAATAAAATACAGAAACAAAATACTTATGTTATAAATAAAATATATAAATAATATTAAACACAATCAGAATTGAGTGAATGCATGTCGGTTAAAAAAAATTATTTTTTACATGCATAAATACAAATTAATTTAATTTTAAATGAGTAGCATCAAAAATAATCGAAAATTCTCGATAAAGCAAAATACATACATCCAAAAATGTTTAAAAACTAGCAATACTAAAGAGTAAAACATATAAACTTAAATAAATGTAATTAAAATGAAAATCTGCACAATTATATATTTTAAAAACTATGGAAAACTAAACATATGAATGTTTCCCAAAAGTCAAAAGTTAAAGTTTTCCATTCATCAATACTACGAGAATCTTTTCTAAATAGCATATTGTAGACAGAAAAATATGCTTAGAAAAAAAGCCACCCAGAAGCAAACTTCGTGTGCCATACAAAAACTAAAAAAAGTTAAAAGCAAATATATAAGCAATAGTAAAAAATGCTGAGAAAAATGCTGCAAGTTGCCAACTGCGGACCAATCAGACCAGACTTCGACCGCAAAGCGCAGTAAAAACGACTGTAAATAAACACAAAAAATGAGAATATAAGAAAAAGAAGGAAACAGCAAATATTACAAGAAGACAGCAAAAAAGGGAGTTCCAGGTGGCCAGTAGCCAGAGAGCCGAAACCTGAGCTCAAAAGGCCAGAGCTGAGAGATCAACGTTTATTGGCGCTTTGCTCACGATCGCTACGGCAATTGAACCGATAATGTGGCTCTAAGAGAAAAAGTGAGAAAATTGTAAACAATAAAAAGAGTGGAAACAAAAAATTTTAAAACTTGTGTTAAATTTAACAGAAGAAATAAAATAGAAATCAACGAAAATCTTAAATTAATATAAAAATGTAACGTGTGTTGTGAGGAGTTTTCCAAATTTCTTCAATGTGTTCTACAAAATGTTTGCTGACGCTTGGCCTCAGCAATCCAGCCCAACAACCAATACATCAACAACAACTTTCCAACTAGCTGGTGTATACAACAACAACAGCAACAACAACCATGTTCAGCAATTAAAAATTAGGCTTCAATTGTATGAAAATTTATGCAAATCAAAGTCAAACGATGACTGCGTGGCAAGCAACAAAAAAAAGAACAACATCAACAACAGAAGCAGAAGCAGCAGCAGCAACGACAGCAACAACACGGACACAGTGCAACAGTAACGGCAACAACAACAATGGAGGAAACAACGTTGTTGCCACACAACCGCCGTCGCGTCATTGCCATTTGCATTTAATTGTTGTGATTATCTTGGCCTGCTGCACACGCTGGTAAGTGAGGCGAGCGTATCTTATAGATACATCCCATGTACGAGTATCTACGACTATACGTATCCATCAACACGCTCTCAGCTTATGTAAAGCAAAATTCAAAAGGTGTAAATCGCCTGTCAACAAATTAACTCAAGCGTCGCCGTTTGTTGTTGATGTTGCTGTTCTTGTTGTCAGTGGCAAGTTAATTAATTAAACGACAAACCACAACAACAACTACGACATCAGCAACAGCAGCAGCAACAACAAAGGCACTTTATATTGTTGAGTCGACAGATTAATCAATTCCAAGTCTTACACGTCGTTCAGCTCCGGAAAACTGTCAGCCAAAGGTGTTGGCATAATTAATATTGATCTAGCAGTAAGATTGATCAGTTAACCTATCCAACTTCAACTTGAACTCCTCTAGCAAGTCTTGTTGTTGTTGGGGTGGCTTTTAAAAATTTTATTGAACAATTATGTGAATTAGTAACGATATCGTTAATTGCATAGTATGTTAAAATTTAAATGAAATATTAAATAAATATGTCATTGTTTTTCTTTTTTTTATAATTTTTTTCATTTTTTTTTGATAAATTTGGAAAACATTTCCGAAATATGTAACGCCAATTTAAGGTATTTAGTTGATAGTCTTCTAGTCAAAAATATAGACTCAGCTTTAATGAAAGAATATTTGTGTATTGCACTATTAGAAATATTAAAAACTACTTATTATTAAGATATTTAACTTTATCTCTTAGTTAATATTTCGTGGTTTTTTGAAAGAAAATAATCCTCAATACAATAATTGCGTATTAAATAAATTGGTAACAATAAAAAAAAGAATAGCATGAAAATGATGGGATAGATAAATAGATAGTTTGCCAATTGATTCTTTTGGCAATTCAGATTTCTTAAAACAAACTTATTATTACCAAATCGAACAATGTAATTACCAAAAACTCTTTAAATCTGTAGACATTCGCAGATTGACCAATTGCAATCTTATTAGGGGCATTTCTCGAGTTTGCCAGCTTAAATGGCAGCTTAACTGCTGCGTTTAGACCAAATTGTAAATTACCTGGCAAAGCAAACAACGCCATTTTGAACAGTTCATGGCCACTGCTGGACATGGCATCCAACCAGAGTTAACTTGCAACTGGCAACTCGGCAAGCTCCCTTTTGACTGCTGTTGTTGGCATTATTGCATCTGGTCCTCGCGTTGCCTCAGCCTACACAATTGAGTTGATTTCAATTGCAGGGTGGTCCCTCGTACTGAGGCCTTATAATGCGCCCGGCGCTGTCAATCTGCCTCCATCTCCGTTTCCAGCTACAACTTTGGCTTTTGTGCGCAGTCAGGCGGACGAGAGAGCTGTTGTCCGTCTGTCCGTCTGTCTGTCTGTCTATCCGAGTTCCAAGTTCCAGGTGCGGCTGACTGACTGCCTCGTTGGTTGGCTGGTTGGTTGGTTGCTGGCTTGCTTCACTTGCCTAGTAGTTGCAGCTTGTTAATCTCGTTGTTGCTGTTGTTGTTGTTGTGTTGTCAACAAGCAAAAAAGTATGTTGACAACCCCATGCAACAACATCAACAAAACAGCAACACAACAACAACAACAACAACAACGTGCATTGCAGTCAACTCGAGAGTGCAGCAATGCAAGTTGAAGAGCAGCCTGCAATTCGTTGTCTTCCTCGTTGTTGCAACGTCATAATTGCAGCGCATAATGAGGCAACTGCAACTGCAGCTTGCCACAATTTTTCGTTTGATATGCAAATGAAGCACACACACACACACAGTCACGCCCCCAAATGTGGCTGGCAAGTGCAGTGCATAATGTGCAGCAGCCAAATCCTAATTGGGTGCAACAACAACACACACACTTACACACACTCTCTAGCAACTTCAAGTGTTGTCTTGTCGCCTGCATCACATGGCGTATGCGCAACGACTTGACTTGAATTTACTTACTAGTCGCTGCTACTTTAACTGCCCCAAGATCTGAAGTATGGGTACATAAATTTGCTCATTTAATTACTTGTTAAATTTTCTGCATTTTCTTATCTCCAAGTAATGCGATAAGCTTGCCTCAATTGGTTGCAAAATGATCGGCAATCGGCGAGAAAGTTGCTCCATTCAAAAAGTTTGAACTTAACAGCTCAGTTTGTGCCGCAATATCTTAGATAAGAGCTGATTAAAGCTGATAAAAGTAATCAAAAGATGCTAAGTAATTTTATCTTAATGAAAAGAATTAAGAATACTTAGATTGTAGATATAATATGTGCATCAATTTAACACTTACAATTTAGAAATTCTTGAATTATAGATAAATTTATATCTGTATTGTATCAGCTAATTTCATAATGCTTTGCAAAAATATTCTACTTGTAATTTGGCTTAAACCTTGTCAATTTATCCCCATCGTCCAAGCTATACAATGAACTCGAAGCTCTATCGCGAGCTACAAATCAAACAAACAAAACTGCAATTTAAAGAGCCGCAAAAATCAAAGGAAAGAAAACTCTGTGGCAAAATGCATTTTAATTGGTTGAAAGATATGCAATGCAGGGCATCGCTGAGAGCCATCTGCCAGACGTCTTTCAGATAAAGAATTTAAACTGATGCACATTTTGTTAACAGCTTTATAAAGCGTATGGCTTTTAGTTGCCGTCTCTTGCAACGTTGTTGTTGTTGTGAATTCAATAAAACTGATAAGGCAACAAAGTTAAGGAACCGACGACGACGACGACGTCGCTGACTCATTCAGTTAGCCAATTTCAACTCCAATTCCAACTGGAAGATCAAGTCTTCGATCGGATCCTTCGATCCGATGCCGATGCCGATGTCGATGTTGAGACTGTGCGTATTTCACGCGATGCGATAGCAGGCGCAATTGATTCGCTTATAAAATTTATCGATCTGTTAGCCGTGGCTTAAAATGTGGCCAACATTTGGATAGCAGAACAAGGATGTTGCTGCTTATCAGAAAGGCAAAAGTGTTGCCACGATAAACTCATCCCTGCAGTTAAAAAAATTCACAATGTCTGCAAAAATTTCAATTTAATTTTCAAATTTTCAGTTTCTCACGCTCAGAGTTGTCGAGTTCTATTGAAATGCCATAAAAAGATTGAAATGTGTGGCAAAAGGCTTTAAGAGGCGCCGCCACAAGTCGCTCTCAAGTCGAGGCCTCAACTTGGGGCCTGTCAAACGGTAGCCCATGCATAAATCAAGGATTTTTGTCGGTTTATGCCACGTCCACATCTGTATACGAACTATATCAAATCAGTTAGCTATCTAAGCCAGTTAGGCATAAACATTGTTTCCCACACACGCACACACACAGACGTGCACACACATACAGACACAAATACAGAGTCAGTTGGGTTGGATAAGTTTGGGCTTTCGACGGGTCGACGAGACGAGATACATTCCATGGCAGGCTGGCAACGGAGCCACGGCAACAGCTAGGAATGCTTTTGATCTGTGGCGACTATTCAAAATATACAGGGTGCCCACTGTATTGTAGCATTCAATTTCCATAGCTCACTGTAATTAAATAAATTTATCACATTCTCTTTTTTTTTTTGTTTGTCTACGCTTTAAATAATAATAAAATGAGCAAATGTTGTGCTGAAAAGGAAATGCCTAAAACTTGACCAAGCGCAAATGAATCTCATCCATTATAATCTAGGCAAGCGTTCAGCTTTAAGATTACCCCTCAAAAATATACACAATTTAACATTTAATTGTTTTCACTTTAAGCTGTAATTGGAATTTTATGTGATTTTCCATTGCTCAATTTTACCAGAAATTTCTTAAATAGCTGAATGAGTCATAAGATTATAGTTTTTATTTTAATATTATATGTAAATTCTTTCAGAGCTTTTTATTTTAAAATTGCTGTAAAATTTTAATACATTTTTTACTATTTTATGAAAATGTTATAAAATTGAAGAGTACTGTTTGAGTATGAAATTAATTTGTTAAAGCTTCTGGAATATCATATGAATATCAGATCCATTAAATCATAAAACGTGAATGAGAAACTATTTAAATAATAAATAATAAATACACCTTGAAGTTGTTAGTCCAACATTCGCAATTTATATCAAGAGCAATTATCAATAAAATTATTTGCAATTCTAGTGTAAAGCCCAAATTTAAAACTATATGTTTATATATATGATAACGAGTTTCAAATACTCAATTTAAATTCAGCTAAACCTTGCACCTCATTAACATGGCTAAAGAGTGTCGCAACCTGGCCAAGTCCATCAACAACTGCAGCTGTTGTGATAAAGTTTGGCAGGACTGAACGCTTCGTGAATGGCATACCAAATGATAAGCTAAAGCTAAAGCTAAACCTAAAGCTTAAGATATGATGAGCGATCCTCAGATCTGCAGTTGAGTTGCAGTTGAAGAAGACGTGTGTGAAAATGGCACGTTTCTACATTTGAGTATTTTTTACATGCGCTACGTGCTCCAATTAACAACCCTCCAACCTTCGCCACCCCTCCCTCTTCCACTCGCTACGCTTTACGCCCTGCACGCAACAGGGATTTAACATTAAGAGAATACATTGCAGACGCCATCGTGCAGCGCATCACGTATACGCGCGGTATGCCAGTCTGCCAGGCTGCCAGATCTGCGTGTCATAGATCAACGCGATGCGATGCGATGTGATGCGATGTGGTGCGATGTGGAAGTGTGTCTGTATGTGGCAACGATGAAGTTGTTCAACGTCAACTGCCACTCGCAATACTGTATCTGTATCTTGTGGCGCAAGATCAGAACACCTCTCCGCTGACCTTGAATGCGATGGCGCGCTCTAAATGAGTTCAATGAGTGAACCACAGTTCTTTGTCAGCCCTCTTTACGCAGCCCCGTTGTCTAGCTTTTAAGCATTTCATTCTTCTGTGAGTCATAGACCAAAGATTTGACTTGAGATTTATGACATTGCTGGAATTTAATTTAGCTACTGTCCGTCCGTCTATTTGCCGAGCTTTGTCTTCGCGCTTGCTGATTAAATCAGCCGCAAATCTCAAATTAAATTTCACATAAACAAATAAAATGAAATTAAATTAAATTTGTTGCCAAGCATTTTTTCTTCTTTTTTTTAATTCAATTTTTATTGTGTCTGCGGTTTTTTGGCGCTCAAGGTTAATGGAGAAGTTGTTGTTTTTGTTGTTGTTTTTGTGGCTGAGTGTGTGTGTTGTGTTCTTGTGTTCAGATTCGGAAATTGGGATTTGGAATTCGGACTCGTAGTCCGATTTAATTGTTAGCTGCGGTTGCTGCAATCACATTTTGATTTCAACAGGGAGACAGAAAAAATCAAAGCTTATTATACGATTTCTTTGCAAATTTAAAGTTTGCTCTTCGAATATAAATATATATTAAAATTTGACTAAATGGATAGCGGATAAAAAGATAAGAAAGACAGGACTAATGCCATGACAAAACAACTCCTAAAAGGTTTCATTTTTAAAACTAATGTACCATTTTCCATGAATCTAACCATAAAATGATTTATTTTATGAATAAAAAGAATGTATCTCCAAAATCTTAAATATTCAAAAAAAAAATTAAAAGAGATCTTTGAATATCAGAGATCTATAGAAATATTTTAATAATCAAAGCTTAATTTAAAATGATTAAATTTTTAAAAATTGAAAAATTAATAAATTAATATTGTTTATTCATTTGCCAGGCTGTATGGCTTGCCGGACGGACGTGCCACATGCCGCTCAGTGCCTGGTCTGACCAAGGATCAGGTGGAATTGTGCTACAAGGCAAGTGATGTGACGGCTGCAGCGTTGGAAGGCCTCGATATGGCCATCAGAGAATGTCAGATACAGGTAACAGCTGCTTCAAATTCGAAAATGCTACTTAATATTTTGATTATAAAACTTACATTCAAGTTAGTCTTATTACCAGTTATATATAGATATAGATATAGTATCTGATTTGTTTACTTTTGTTTATTACTCTTCTAAGACCTTATCTGAAATGACTTTATTGGCCATTAAACGATCTGAAATTGCCATCAAACACTCGCTAATTGCTGCTGTTGATGCAGATGTCGTTGAGTGGCATTTCTGGTTCGACATGCGAAATATGTTACTTGTAGAATTTCAAGATTTGTTTCCATTTAGTTTGTTGCATCATTAGCTAATCATTTCTCTTCTTTTTCTTTATATATGCTTTTTATGCTGATGTAGTTTCAGTGGCATCGCTGGAACTGCTCATCGCTGAGCACTAAGAGTCGCAATCCGCATGCCTCCAATCTGCTCAAGAAAGGTGAGTTCCCAAGTTTCCAAGTAGCCTGGCCCAAAAGCCATTAAGCTGACACTAAAATGTGCAGTAAGTGTGGCTCAGCTTTCACGCAAACAAAATCGCTTTATGACCAACTAACGACAACAACAACAACAACTACAGCGAATACTTATACAACAAACTGTCAACGAGTTTGCGGTTTTGCATAGAGCAACGGCCCACACGCAAACCGCTAGGAAAAAAAACTAAAAACCTTCAAGATAGGCAATCTAACGACATGCCGCAATTAGAATACCCTAACCAATTCGAATATATATAATGTAGTTGTGACATTATGCTCTAATTTCAGAAAATACTAACTTAATTACTGTAGGCATTTAGATTACTTAATCAATTAACAGTTGCTGATTTGATAGTAGTATATATAGAATTTTATTATGAAATAATACAAGATATTCCATTTATGAGCTCTAAGTTTGCAATTTTTCAACAAATTGTTCCTAAAAATAATATAGGAATTCGTATTTTTTAATTTAATGTAACAAGCATAATGCACAATTAAATTACAAAAATGTGTAAAATAAAATAAAATAAAAAAATCTTTATAAATCGAATTATTAGAAAGAAGTAATTGTATTTTATAAGTTCAATAATATCATATTTAGGGCTGTTTTTTCAATGAACATATAAAGTCTATTTAACATATAGTAACAAATTTGATATGAATTTCTATACATTTTACTTCAAATATTCTTTTCAATAGAAAAAACGGGCCTCATTCTTATAAGAAAATGTTAATACCATTGGCAAGGGCATACAAAAAAGTCTAATTAAATGTGTGCAGCACTCCTCACTCCCCTCTTCCAGCCTTAGTTCCCCTGATCAGGCAGCCAGTGTCCGAAGCTATTAGCCGTCGCATTATTAGACACGCCAGGGAACAAAACCACAGTGTAGGCAGTGGGAGCTAAAGATGTAGATGGAGATGGAGACGGGAGACGAAGTTGAAGACGGAACTGCACCAGATGACTGACTCTCTAATACCCCGGTCCAGTTGATGCGGCTAGATCATGTTTCTAAGTTTTGCAGCTAGTAGGAGTGTTGCTTTGGGCCATGTATTGTAAACGGGGCACTGTAGTGGACGCACCTTTGTCACAGCCTAGTGCATCTATTTCCAGGCAACGCGGCAGTGCGAACTTTGACTTTGATATCTTAATCTGTTGTCGAGGCATTATATTACACTCGATTCCCCGACTACTACGGCGTGTGCCTTATGACGACGTTCCAGCTGACCATCTACAAAGAGTCGCCGCTTTCTTAGCAGCTTTTGTTAGCCAGGTAGCAAATAGCGGTAACTCGGTGATCACAGGCGCCGATCTTTAACTAAGAACTGTATCAAGCGACTACTGTTATGATTCATAGGTTCAGTGTCTAAAGCTCTCTAGAGAACAATTAGATTTGAAAACAGATATAAAGTTAAAGTTAAATATAGTATATTTATATTTATATATTAATTACAGTAAATACAAGTATTTTTATTTTTATATTCAAAAGAAAAGCGTTAAACCCAATCCGTAATTCTCAACTTGTGAAACTTTGTGATCGAATTCTGTAAAGGAACCCAGTACATATGCTTTGGGTGATTTTCCTGGTATTTGAAATAAAAGAACAGAGGCATTATTAGCTTTAACCACAGCAATTGCTCAGGTGGCAACAAGTGAGGCCTTCGGGTTTGGGGCGCGTTCCCAAGCGCTTCATTAGTTAAATTATGCGTCATCCAATTGCTTTAAAAATGCCAAAACAATGGGGCAGCAACAAGCAATGATCAAAATGGCGGCATTGCAATGCAGATGCAAACGATATCTGCCCACAGTGGCAATGTTGAAAAGATTTCTCACAAATTTCAATGCGACTGCAATAAGAAAGAAAGAGTTGAGAGGAGTGAAGTGGAGGGGAGTTTGAGGGGGGAGGGAGGGTTGAATGAAGAGAAACCCAAAGAGACAGGCAAACAAGAGAAGAGTTACCTGGGAGACCGACGAGTAAAAGGGAAAGGCTAACCTCAACCACAACTCAAGTCAAGTCAAGTCGTCCAGTCAAGTTGACTCGAGTCCGGCGTAATTTATTTGCATTCATCGTATAAATTATATTGTAAGCAAACCACTTCATTCAATTTCAATTTAAAAAATTGTTATCTCTCTTGACGGATGCTGCCGCGGCCACTGACAACGTACTGCAAAACGACAGCGAGACATTTCCAGAGACAAACGAACAAACCGAATCGCTTGGGAGCCGACATGGCTCCACAAACGGAGAATGAGTCGGAGACGAAGACGGAGACGGAGACAGAGATGTGAAGACCTGAGCTGGGAAAGACGCCAATATCCAGCAATTGACAACAGGACAAGATTAATAAAAATAGTACTGTGGTGTAGTCTAAGGATCCAGCTATGAGTTTCTAATACGATAATTGGGACACAATGCAAAGAAACTTTATTTTAGAGCAACCACAATTAAAGAGAGAAAGCATTGTTAGAATCTATGATAAATAAGATAAAAATGTTAAATATGAATTTGGCACAAAGGAATGTTTCTGCACAAAAATATGTAGGAATTAAATGTACGTTCAATGTAGCTAAAAAATGTGTTAAAAAACCAGAAGAACTTTGGATTCTTTCCAAGTTATATCAAAATAAAATGATCTAAACTAATCCCTAGACTACGAGTATATTATTAGTACTACATTTAAGCTTAAGTATTTGGACAATTTTGAGAATAGCTTTTTGTGACTTTAAAGCTCCTCTTTAAGGTGGATTTGAATTTTTGTGACTTTACCAAATTTAAAAAAAAAGGAAAAAAAGCACAATGTTATTACAGCATATCTACATATAATTTGCATTTGGCCATAATCTTGGGGCTGGCATCAAGTGCAGGATAAAACTTGATCAGGCCAAATGCGCGTGCACATAAAATGAGCCAGGTTAAAGTTAAAGCTTAAAGTTAACAACATTGGCCAATATAACAATGCCAAACCATAAATCTCCAAATGCATGCCACACCAGCAGCACTTCCAAGTAACTTCACTCTCCCTCTCTCCCTCTCTCTATCTCTTTCTGTCTTGCCTCTCAACTAGCCTTCAGGTGAACCAATATGGTAAACCCAAGCTTATGTCAGTGACATGTCTGCTGATCTGTCTGTCTGTCCGTCCGTCTGTCTGTCCATTAAATAAGGAAGGAAACAGCGAACTGAACTCTGCACATAACGAGAGTCAATATTGACAGGCAACAGCAACGCGTGCAACGTTTTGGTTTTGGTCGACTGGGGCGACATACATATAAGGGCAGAGGCAACCTGAGCAGCCCCCAATTGAGAGAGGGAGGGGAATGGATGCAGGGAGGGATCAACGATCAACGATCGACCAAGTGAAACGAAACAAATCAAGTCCGAGAGCCACAATGACTGACAATCGAATCGGCGCACGGACAGGTCAACTATTTTGCATACATCTACTATAACTTATGGAACTGGTCGCCGATCGGTCGTCGTCGATGTTGCAGATCGCAGATCGTTGCTGCTACTTCGCCATGCATTATTGTCAATCAACTGAGGCTGGGTCTGAGTCTGAGACTGAGACTGAGACTGCGACTTGGAGATTGGAAGCAGCAGTCAAGCAGCCATGTACAAAAAGTAGTAAAAGGATTACGTACGATCGTCGTCAACGATCGACCTTTATCTTAGTCTCGGTTCAAGCAAATGCATGTGACAACAAGCGAGCGACGTATGTCGCAAACAATTACTTGGGATTGCAACACACAGAACAGAGCAGACTCTGAGACTGGGACTGAGACAGAGACAGAGACTGTAGACAGGTCGTTGTTTGTATGGGGCCAGTGGATCGATCGACGATCGGTTGCCAATTTATGCGCAGTAAGAAGCACGTCACATCGAAACAGCCCCAAGGCATTGTCAAATGTAACTCTCTGGCAATGATGTGATTTGGATTTGCAAATGGCCTGTAGGGGGGAACACAAAGCGTGCATAAATCAAGACTCCAATCGACGATCACAGATCTCCACAGATTCGCGAAATGGTCATGCGATTGTGGCAAGGCCTGTGATTGTGATTGTGACTGTGTTTGTTACTCGGGCTGTGACTGTGGAGTGGCTACTGTGCGCATTGATGCATTGATTGATAGCGTCTTAATCGTCAATCAAATGCGCGCTACACTTTTGCATTGCATTTCGATCGTTCGATCGATCGATCCACCGTCTTTCTCTGTTCGGTTCGGTGTAAGACAACGACAACGACAACTTGTCACAACATTGACATTTGCATTCGTGCTCATCCTGAGTGACAGACTCGTACAAAGTTGACCGTCTGACTGATTGTTTGACAGCTCAACCCCATCCCAATCCATCCCATGCCATAGTTACGATCCTACCGTGATGCACGCCTGTCACATTGACATATGTACTGTCGCCGTTTATCGATTGGCGCTGACAATTTGCATGTCAATCGATTGACAAATGTTGCCAACTTTGGTATCGTTCAATGACGTTACATGTCGATCATGATTAACGTCAATTTTGACAGCCGTTTGACAGCAATTGCATAACCACCTGGGTGGGAGTGGTCTCTCCTCTCCCATCTATCTCCCTCTCTCTCTCTTTCTGTCTCTCTTCCTCTTGATGCCCACAAATTTTGCATCATTAAAACTTGTCTGATCTGGCGATCGATCGTTCGTTCGTTCGTTCGATCAATCGATCGATCGATTGCAAGCTGGAGGCCAAGTTGACTCTGTGTCGTTCTCTGCCCACTTTTGGGGCTTGGCGGCTTGTCCAGGCTTATGTCAAAGCCAAATGCCGCACAATTCCCCATAGTCGAATCGCTGGGGCATTCAGTGTTAAAAATAACACCGCATAACTTGCCAATAGTCTGCCCATGAATCCCCAAGGAAAACATACTCAATTTCACAGCTCTAATTCCAAGACGTCTTCTCCATCTTCCTTCCTCCTCCTTTGTAAAGGTTATCGGGAGAGTGCTTTCGCCTTTGCCATCTCTGCAGCGGGTGTGGCACACAGTGTGGCACGAGCCTGCAGCCAAGGACGCTTGATGTCCTGCGGCTGTGATCCGACCATCAATCGCAAGACGCTCAACAAGAACCTACGTCAATCGCTGGACAAGGAGAAGAAGCAGTTTCTTCAATATCTCGAAACGAATCAAATACTCACACCCGAGGAGGAGAAGAAATATGAGCGCTCGAAAATTGCCAGTCGCTGGAAATGGGGCGGCTGTTCCCACAACATGGACTTTGGCGTCGAGTACTCGAAATTATTTCTAGACTGTCGCGAAAAAGCTGGCGATATACAGTCCAAAATCAATCTGCACAACAATCATGCGGGAAGAGTGGTAAGTGAAGAAAAATGGAATGGAATTTAATTGAAATGTATGTATGTCTATTTTAAACTCATTTCTTAAAAGTATACAATCTTTATTATAACAGCATCTTTTTTTTTTTTTTTTTTTTTTTTTTTAAATTTGTATATTTTATTTAAACAGGTTTTCTGCTACCATTAGTGGCAACTTAATCTAGTTTTACATTTAAGGGAAGGAACAATTGATCACAGGAGATACATATATAGAATTATATTATTTACAGTATATTATTTACAAAATTTACAAATTAATGAAGGAACCTAGTAGGGAGATCCAAAGGATGGCACCTTTTGAGTCTTCTCTTTCTGGGTTTGGTAGTTAGTCGTCTGGCTAGCGCGTTAGGATGACCACCAAGGCGTTGAACGTAATTCGATGCCTGTAGTTGCATAACATCGCCCACTTTAGGAACCTTTAAGTCTCTTTCGATGTCCCTATTTCGCATGTACCATGGTGCGTTGCATATTCTCCTCAGGATTTTTGATTGGGCAACTCTGATTTTGTTTAAGTTTGTTTTTGCCGCAATGCCGTAAATTTGAAGTGCATATTTCCATATGGGGCTTAATATGGATTTATAAATAGTGACTTTGCTGTACAATGAAAGCTTATTTCTGGGAGCCAGTAACCACGCCATTTTTCTGGCCTTTGCCATTACCGATTGTCGGACCATTGTTGTATGTGCTTGGAAATTGAGTTCCCTGTCCAGTACAACACCTAAATATTTGTGGGAGCTCTTGTGCATAAGGGTGGAGCCCAGCATCGTAATGCCGCTGCACGACAATGTCCTTGTAGCAAAGGTAACATTTGCGCATTTGCTGCTGTTGACGCCTATATTCCATTTCGCAGCCCATTTCTCAAAGCTGCACACGTATTGCTGCAAGGCTTCCGTAGCTAGAAAAATGCTTGGACTTCTGGTCAACACAGCAGTGTCATCCGCGTAGGTTGCTATCAGCACATCGTCCTCGTCTAGTCCAGTTATAACGCTTGAGGTAGGCATATCGGCTGTAAACAGAGTGTATAGCGTAGGACCAAGAACGCTGCCTTGAGGGACGCCTGCGCAGATTGGGCGCTTCGAAGATATTGCGCCGTCGACAACTACTCTGAAGCTTCTGTTCTTGAGAAAGCTACTTACAAGTTGGAATAGCTGCGGCGTCAGGATGTTCTTGAGTTTAAAGAGGAGGCCATCATGCCACACCCTGTCAAAAGCTTGCTGAATGTCCATGAACACAGCTACTGAATACATTTTTTGCTCCATTGCATCTAGGGCAAAATTGACCACACGATGAAGTTGCTCCGGCGTGCCATGACCTTGTCTGAATCCAAACTGCCACTTTGGAATTCTTTGAATCACGGGATCGAGCTGCAGTATACGGTTGAGGATTACCCTTTCCGTCATTTTCCCTAGCGCTGAGAGCAGACTAATTGGTCTGTATCCATCAACTTCTGTGTGTAGTTTCTCTGGTTTTGGTACCATAGTTATCAGTGCGGTTTTCCAGCTGATTGGGAAGTGACCCAGCCTGAGTATACTGTTGAGGAGCAAAACTATAAACAGCAGGGCTTTTTTGGGCATGAGTTTTAAGGTCCTGTTATCCAAAAGATCCTCTCCCGGTGATTTTTTGGCCTTCAGATTCTTGATTTGCTGCACCACCTCTTGCAGTGTGACTGGCTTTGCAGGCAAGGACATTTGAAACGGCTCATCCAAACGTAGCTCAACCGCCCTTCGAATGACCGCAGATGATAACCTAAAAGGCTTGAACCTTTCCTCTAAGCTGTCTGCAAAGATTTCGGCCTTCTGTTGACTTGAGTAACACCAACCGCCTGCTGGGTCTTTAATTGGAGTTTTTGGAATGACAACTCGTTTAAAGCGGCTCGTTAGCTTCCAGAGAGTATAGTTAAAGGATGCATCTGGACCAGCACTCTCTAAAATGTCATCAATTTTTCTTTGCTTGACTTTTGCAAGAACCTTTTGCAAACGGTTTGATAATCTTAAGTAGATTTGATGTATACGAATATCACCAGTTCTTGCATATTCTTTTCTCACTCTTCTTTTCAGTCGTAAGAGGGCATCGGCACTTGGTGGAAGAGTAGCTTGTCGACGGTGACTTGAAAAGCATTGATTTACCGGAGTAGCGTAAGATGCAGCCAATATTATGTTTCTCATAAAGATTGAGATTGCATTTTCAATGTCATCTGGGCAGTTTATTTTCGTGTTTAGGTTGACTCTTCTATCCAGTTCAGCTTTAAAAAATTCAACACTAGAGCCGCGTGGGAGAATGCATTGCTTTTTGGCTTTAAGTTGTGGAGCATGATGTAGTGTTGCTAGAATTGGCAGGTGATCTGAAGAGAGCTCATACTTAATTTCAACTGAAAGTTGATTTAAAGCTATTCCATTGACAATAAAAAAGTCCAGAGCAGAGGGTGTAAGCCGAGTGTTATATGAGAAAAACGTTAGCTCGCCAGTGGCAAGGATTTCGCATGTGCTGCTGATGATGGCCTCTTGTAATTGCTTCCCTCGAGAGCATGATCTTGTGTTACCCCACCATGAATGCTTTGCGTTAAAATCACCGCCTGCGATGAATCTGTCGCCCAAGCTTAGAAATAATTGATCAAATTCAGTTTTACACCAAGGTTGGTTTGGAGGTAGATATATAGAGGAGATTTTGATGCATCCACCATTAGTCGGCACACTCACGCTGGCAGCCTGTATATTCAGTCTTGACATAGGTTCATTCTGAGTATGAGCAATAGTTGATCGTATAAAAACAGCAGATCCACCCTTCGCGGTTTCACTGGGATGATTAGCGTAATATTGGTCGTATCCTGGTAAGTATGCTCTCAGGCCAGGACGCATATGTGTTTCAGTTATTAACATTACATCAATTTCATTTGCACTAAGGAAAAGTCCAAGCTCTTCTATGTTTTTGACTAGCCCTCGTGCATTCCAAATAACAGCATCACGAATATATTTAGTAATTCCCAATATCTTGCCCATTCCGATTTCTAGGCCGTCTCAAATAATATGGAGTTCCGCTGTAAGTGCCACGGCATGTCGGGCAGTTGTCAGCTAAAGACCTGCTGGAAATCAGCACCTGACTTTCATATTGTTGGCAAAGTGCTGAAGCATCAGTTCCGCAAGGCCATCCTGGTGGATCAATCGAATCTCGGCAATGGAGAGCCAGTTGTGGTCTTGAAGCGGGCACGCAATAAGAAATCAAATAATGGCAACGGTGCAGGGCCCTCTTCGGATATGGTGGCCGCCGATGCGTCTGGCATTTTGGAGGGTCGTGAGTCACGACGTGATCTGGACACCGAACGGGGCACGCGTCAACCGAATGCTGATAAGAACGCCGCTCGCATGGCGCGAAAATTGGAGACGTCACTTTTTTACTATCAGCGATCCCCGAACTTTTGCGAACGGGATCTGGGAGCAGATATACAGGGTGAGTAGGAGAGCTACTAATTCCAATTGAAGGAACATCAATTTAATAACCAATTTGAATCGAATGTTATCGAGAAGATAAAGGTAATTAACAAAAAAAGAACAGGAAGTACCACAGAAATTCGGCTAATTATAAAAAATTGTTAAAAATTCGGTCACACTGCAAAGTACGAGCTAAACTAATTAAAAATGATTTATTGGCATAAGTGAAGCGATAAATTTGATTGGCCTCTAATAAATAAATCACAAATGCAAATTTACAGCAGCCAGGTAGTAACAACAACAAAGCGATAACAACAACAGCAAAAACTGCAAAATTAAAAAAAAAGCCATTTATAAACTGAGCTACCAAACATGCCACATAACTCAAAATGCGGGACGACAAAAGTCGAGAGTTGCGCATGCGCACGGCACGTACTCAAAACAACAACAACAACATCATAGCAAGCCAACAACAACGTTACAAGCCAACAACATGAACGTCTAACTGCCACTTGCAATTTTCGTTAGCCATTTTGTGGCTGTTGCCAGTCGTTGTTGATGTTGTTGCCGCTCGTTGCTGTTCTTGTTGTTGTTGTTGTTGTTGCCGCTGTTGACACATTTGCAAATTATCAAAAGCCGCTGCGACTGCGGGCCAGTTTAAAGTGTTAATTACGACGCAAATTTATAATTAATCGTTGACGGTGGCTACTGGGGCTGCTGTTGTTGTTGCTGTTGTGACCGTCCCCTTTAGCAACCCCCAACCCCTCTGGCAACCCTCTCTTCACCGTGCAACAGACGCTTGATTCATGCGCCGTGTCTAGGCAAATGATGGCAATTAACGTTGGCAATTAACATCTAACAATTATGATACTTTGCTTACAGTTGCACTTAATTGTTTATTTATGGTTTTTTAATGGCCACAACGTGAGCTCTATTTAAACTATCGATTGATTAATGGGCAAATTTTTTAATTATTTTTTTATGTCAACGCCTGTGTTTTACTGATGAAAGAAAAAAACAATTACCTTTAAAAATAACATACTATCGATCACAAAATAGAAAATTGGCATTGATGCCCAACTGAAAATTGGCAACGTTGTCTAGCTTTCATTTGCTTACCTAACCCTGTTCTTTGTTGATTTTTTCAGGTACAGTGGGACGAAAATGTAATCGAAATACTACAACCAGCGATGGCTGCGCCTCATTGTGCTGTGGGCGTGGTCACAGCCAAGTTAAGGAACGACGAGCGGAACGCTGTCGGTGTAAATTTCAATGGTGCTGCAGTGTAGAATGCGATGAATGCCATGTCGAGGAATGGATAAGTGTGTGCAATTGAAGAACTGATGGCATTCAAATGCGAACTGGATAAAAGACTTCTGCTCTTCAATTAACAGCAGCGGCAGTTAATTTTAAAACCAACAGTATTAATATATAATTAATTAATGACAAAAAAAAAAACAAAATATATTTAGTTTAAAATATTTCAAATCAAATAGGACTACTATTTATAGAGCAGATTATACGAATACGTCAGCAGCATATTGATCAATTAATTAACGATTTGTAAGTGTGTGTACATTTTATGTTTAGTTTCGAGATTAGTTTAGTTTAGCAATCGATTCCCATATTCGTATACTTGTAAATACAAATAAATAAGATAAACGATTGGTCTGTCAATCAGCTGACTTTCATTCCATTTCCTCCAATTCTCTTTTTCTCCCGCTCCCTTATTCTATCGCTTGATCCCCCAGTTTGTTTTGGGCTTGAATTCACGTGAATGCCACTAATTCAATTAGTTAGGTTAAATAGTTACCCAAGGTGCATTCTTCATACCCCTCTCTTTAGCTGGCTAGGCGACCTTGCGGGGCTTCTTCAGTCTAGTAAAAAGCCTACGATTCCATTTGCACAACTTTCAGTTGGCTTTCTGCAGCGATACGTGCTGCAAGCGTGCGGTCGGTTCGGTGAATATTCAGACAAGGACAATAAAAGGCTAACAGGATAACTAAAATAGTTTGTGGCGTGGTAATTACTACAGAGCAGAGGTTGGTTCACAAAGGATATTCTAAAGTTGTTGCTGCAAAAAGTCAAAAGACTATTAATAAAAGAATAAGCTACTAAATTCCCATGATTTAAAAAAACATATGTAATTAAATTTCACAATAAATTCAGACAAATGTTAATTTCGAATCGATTGGGTTCCGTTTGTAAAATTTACAGAACTTATTTTTGATGCTGCTAAATCTAACGATGAAAATCTCTAAAATGGGAGAAATACCTAAAAACATCTAAGCATTTTTGAGATAAACTATGCACTTTTGGAACTTTGAAACTCCAAATTAATCAGAACTTAATCTTAAGATTTTTGGTACTAAAGATAAAGTCCTTCACGTTAAGCCCATTTTATGATGTTAACTTTCTGAGAACTCTACTTATGTTATAGATTGTATAAGACTTACTGTCAACATCGACTTCTGGTTGCATAACAAACAATCTATAATTTTTCATTTACACCTTTCAAAACCAACCCCCTAGAGTTCACCCCAATCATATGAAGCCCCTGCAAAGCAGTTAGCGAAAATGTTATGCAATTCTTCCATTGCTAATGCGATTTGCAGCAACAACAGTGACAGCCCTCGTAGATGCTCCTTATCCTTTATCCTTAATTAAACAGCAATAAAATACCAATAGGTTTTACATAGTGTGGGTATCCTGGTGAGTGAATCAAAATGTACTTGCCGTACTCGCAATTGCCGGATCCGACGGATAAATTCGAGATCTATGAGGAGATTGCACAGGGTGTCAATGCCAAGGTGTTTCGGGCCAAGGAACTGGACAACGATCGCATCGTTGCATTGAAGATTCAGCATTACGACGAGGAGCATCAGGTGTGCATCGAGGAGGAATATCGCACGCTGAGAGATTACTGTGCACATCCCAATCTGCCCGAGTTCTATGGCGTCTACAAGCTATCGAAGCCCAATGGACCCGATGAGATCTGGTTTGTCATGGAGGTATGGCTTAAATTCGTAAATTAAATTAATTCCTTAGTAAATAAGTCCTTGAATCCTTTGTAGTATTGTGCTGGTGGCACCGCTGTGGACATGGTTAATAGGCTACTCAAGTTGGATCGTCGCATGCGGGAGGAGCACATCGCCTACATCATTAGGGAAACTTGTCGGGCGGCCATCGAGTTGAATCGGAATCATGTGCTCCATCGGGACATCAGAGGCGACAACATACTCATGACCAAAAATGGACGCATCAAGCTCTGTGATTTCGGATTGTCTCGCCAGGTGGACTCGACGATGGGCAAGAGAGGCACCTGCATTGGCTCCCCCTGTTGGATGGCTCCGGAAGTCGTGGCCGCCATGGAGTCGAGGGAACCGGATATTACTGTCCGTGCCGATGTCTGGGCTCTGGGCATCACAACCATTGAGTTGGCTGATGGAAAACCTCCATTTGCCGATATGCATCCCACTAGGGCCATGTTCGCGATTGTGCGCAATCCACCGCCCACTTTGACACGCCCCACGAACTGGTCGCAGCAGATCAATGATTTCATTTCCGAGTGTCTGGAGAAGAATGCTGAGAATCGTCCCATGATGGTGGAGATGGTAGAGCATCCGTTTCTAACGGAACTCATCGAAAACGAGGACGAGATGAGATCAGATCTCTCCGAGATGTTGGAGCTAGCACGAGATGTCAAGACGTTGTACAAGGAACCCGAGCTGTTTGTGGACCGTGGATATATCAAGCGTTTTGAGGAGAAACCGGAACGCATGTATCCCGAGGACTTGGCTGCTCTGGAGAATCCTGTGGATGAGAGCGTCATCGACTCATTGCGCAACCGCATGGAAATGGGAGAGTCGTATAGCTTTATTGGCGATATACTGCTCTCTTTGAACTCCAATGAGATCAAGCAGGAGTTCAGCAATGAGGTGGGTAAGAGGATAAAGCAATGGCTCCACTTTGCTTATGACTTTTAACTTTTAAATAAAATATAGATTTAATTGGTAATTCTCAGATATATTAAGAGCTAAAGCTACTAAATTTGGTGGCAACTCTCTCATAAAGCACATACAGATAACGTTTGCTTTAGATCCTCGAAATATCAACATTGACTCTTAATATACAAATCCATCAATAATACCCGGTATTTGACTGGAATCTTAAAGCATAGTGACAATGTGGATACCTGCTAGAAAGATCATTCTTAGATCGGATAAAGTCAGTTCCGCTAGAGCTATATAAATTACAAAGGTAGAATTGAAACTATTGACTAGAGCAGCGGTGGGCACGCAATGGCTCCGGGAGCCAGCGGATGTTAAAAAATTCAGATTTCGTGGGCAACGCTGGACTAGAGCATTAGCGCTCTTATCTTATTGACTCAAATGCTCTCAACATCTGAATAAAATGGCATGATAAACATGAAAGATATTCACGAAACATAAAAAAGTATTTAGGTATCTCACTGTCGAGCACACTCACACTGTATCATTCCTAAATTTTTTCTCTCTCTCGCAGTTCCATGCCAAGTACCGATTCAAGTCCAGATCGGAGAATCAACCGCATATTTTCTCCACGGCGGATATTGCCTACCAGGACATGTTGCACCACCGTGAGCCACAGCACGTGATCTTCTCCGGGGAGAGTTATGCCGGAAAGTCGACGAATGCCCGGTTATTGATCAAACATCTCTGTTTTCTCGGAGATGGCAATCGTGGTGCCACTGGGCGAGTCGAGAGCTCGATCAAGGCCATTCTGATGTTGGTGAATGCCGGAACTCCGGTTAATAATGACTCCACTCGATGTGTCATGCAGTACTGCCTGACATTTGGCAAGACCGGAAAGATGAGCGGTGCCGTCTTCAATATGTATATGCTGGAAAAGCTCCGTGTGGCAACCACCGATGGCACTCAGCATAATTTCCATATATTTTACTATTTCTATGACTTTATCAGTCAGCAGAATCAGCTCAAGGATTACAGCTTGAAGGCGGATCGCAATTATCGCTATTTACGCATTCCGCCAGATGTTCCTCCAAACAAGTTAAAGTATCGCCGTGACGATCCCGAGGGAAATGTGGAACGTTTTCGGGAATTCGAGGACATTCTACGTGATCTGGACTTTAATCACAAGCAGCTGGAGACGGTTAGGAAAGTGCTTTCAGCCATACTCAATATTGGCAACATCCGCTTTCGTCAGTCAGGCAAATTTGCCGAGGTGGAGAACACGGACATGGTCTCCAGGATAGCGGATCTACTGCGTGTGGATGAGAAGAAGTTTATGTGGTCCTTGACCAACTTCATCATGGTTAAGGGTGGCATTGCGGAGAGAAGACAGTATACCACGGAGGAGGCAAGAGACGCCAGGGATGCGGTGGCTTCCACACTTTACTCGCGTCTCGTCGACTTTATTATCAATCGCATCAACATGAACATGTCCTTTCCACGCGCCGTCTTGTAGGTTATTCTTTTTAACTGACCTCTGAAATTAGAGTTTATTGTTATCTCTTTATTTAGCGGCGATACGAATGCAATTATTGTGCATGATATGTACGGATTCGAGTGCTTCCATCGCAATGGACTCGAACAGTTGATCATCAATACGCTGAACGAACAGATGCAATATCATTATAATCAACGCATTTTCATCAGCGAAATGCTAGAAATGGAAGCCGAGGATATTGATACCATCAATCTAAACTTTTATGATAATAAGACGGCTCTGGATAATCTATTGACTAAGCCCGATGGACTCTTTTATATCATTGACGATGCTTCACGTTCATGCCAGGATCAGGACTTGATTATGGGTAAGTTTAATACAGCACAAATTAATTAATATACAGTCGACTTCCTTTTACAAATATTTAATATCTGATTTCTTAATTTTTATTAGACTATAAAATGAATACAAAAATAAAAATTTTAATTTAAATATATTATTTTTTTAGTTCTCCAAAAAGTAGACGGACAAAAACTATCATCAATAAATTTAATTAATCTATTTTAATAAATAAAATTTATAGTAAATTGTATTTCTTTTATCTACCCAATTTTTTCTCTCTTGTCGGTGTGTAGATCGCGTGTCGGAAAAGCACAGCCAGTTTGTGAAGAAGCACACTGCCACGGAGATATCGGTGGCCCATTATACGGGCCGAATCATTTATGATACTCGCGCCTTCACCGACATCAATCGCGACTTTGTGCCGCCCGAGATGATCGAAACGTTCCGCTCCTCGCTGGACGAGAGCATCATGCTCATGTTTACCAACCAGTTGACCAAAGCTGGCAATCTAACCATGCCCTTTGAGGCCGTCCAGCACAAGGACGATACCGAACGCAAAACCTATGTGAGCAAAGAATTCTCCTCCAATTTGAAAGAATAGATTTTATTTAATCTTCATCTGTCTCTCTCAGAATCTGAATACATTGAGCGCGGGTTGCATCTCCCAGGTGAATAATCTGCGCACCATGTCCGCCAATTTCCGTTACACTTGCCTGACCCTGCTCAAAATGCTCAGCCAGAATGCGAATCTCGGCGTGCACTTTGTGCGCTGCATAAGAGCTGATCTGGAGTACAAGCCACGTGCCTTCCACTCGGACGTGGTGCAGCAGCAGATGAAGGCTCTGGGCGTGCTGGACACGGTAATGGCGCGGCAAAAGGGTTACTCCACACGTCTACCCTTCGACGAGTTCCTCAAGCGGTAAGTACGCAAAATCAAGGACTGAAAATAACACTCATGCATCCAAAATTCAACTGAGTAAATCAACAGTAGCAAAGTTTTCATTTATTTTTTTGCTATCATAAATCAAAAGCTTACGTGTTTATTTTTGGAAAATAATTGCGTATCTTCATTTATTTTTTTATTTAAACATGTTTAAATTAGAATTATTTTTTTAATTTTGACTTAATAGCTACGAATAAGAAGTTCTTTAGCTATTTTTCGGTAATTTAAATATTAAAATTAAAAAAACACTTGTAATTTATTTGTCTTACAAAAGTTAGATTTAAAAAAAAAGTTAAAATAATCGCATTTTATTTAAGGCAATAAATTATAACAGTGACTGTGTGTGGTCAAATTTTCTCTCTAATCGTCATTGTGATCCTCCTTTTAGCTATCAGTTCTTGGCCTTTGACTTTGATGAGCCTGTGGAGATGACCAAGGATAACTGTCGTCTATTGTTCTTGCGCTTGAAAATGGAGGGTTGGGTCCTGGGCAAGAACAAGGTCTTTTTGCGCTACTACAACGACGAGTTCCTGGCCAGGTGACTTTGCATTCACCACATTTCCAACTTTTCACTCAACTTTCAGTGACTTTCAGGCAATACGAGCAGCAGGTGAAGAAGGTCATCAAGGTGCAGTCCATGATGCGTGCTTTGCTCGCACGCAAGCGTGTCAAGGGTGGCAAAGTTTTCAAACGTGAGTGGCGCCATCTATGCGTCAATTAAAACAATTTAACTAATCAGCCTTTCTCTCTCGCTCTTTCTCTATGTTTTAGTGGGCAAAAAGGGACAGGGACAACATGATGAGGCTGCTTCAAAAATACAAAAAGGTAAAAAAACTCAAGTCGATAGGCTTAGGGAATACGAAGAGGAGCAAATCGACATAAGTGAGACTCCATCGGAGGCGGATGAGCTATTTCTGGAGACACGCAAGGACGAAGCACTCGCCGCCGTGTGCATATCAAAAGTCGAACAGGCCTCAGTCGATGAATAGTCCCAATCCCCCAATAACATAATCAAACTATGCCCATGTGGGCGCACTATATAAGGTGGTTTAGCACCACTACAAAATACTACTACTACTACTACTACATACGAGAGTACTTACAATAAAATATCAAAAGTAACCACAAGTCCAGGTGTTTCCCTTCGGTGGTGCTGCTGCTGCTGGACAACCACTTAAGCCGCTTAAGTGGTGTGTCATCTTTTCCCACCCACTGATGCAACCAATCGGCTTAGCACCACCTGAGACAGTTGACTTGACAGAAGCCTCCCACCCACCCACCGCTCACTCCCCGTGTGATGAATTATTAGTGCTGCATAGAAAATAAATGAAAATTTAATTAAATTAAGGTGACTCCCCTCTCCTGCTCCCCGCACACTGACCCCAATTCTAACCCGCTCTCGTTCACTCTTTCTCTGTTTCCGTCTTTATCTTTGTCTCAGCCTATCGAGGCTTCCGTGACCGCTTACACTTGCCTCCCTTGGTGAATGAGAAGTCCGGACAGCTGAATGAGAATACGGCGGACTTCATACGACCCTTTGCCAAGAAGTGGCGTGAAAAGTCCATCTTCCAGGTGCTGCTCCATTATCGTGCCGCACGCTTCCAAGATTTCGTCAATCTCTCGCAGCAGGTAAGCTCCAAATCCATATCTCTAAGATCTCCTGCTTTAATCTCTTGCCAACTGCAGGTGCACATCTATAACCAACGCATGGTGGCTGGCCTCAACAAATGCACTCGGGCCGTGCCCTTCGAGCGGATTAATATGCGTGAGGTGAACTCCTCGCAGCTGGGACCTTTGCCCATGCCCATTAAGAAGATGCCCTTCCGCTTGGATCAGATTCCCTTCTATGACACACAGTATATGGTCGATCCTGCCAATTCCATTTCTCGCCAAACATTTCCCAACCATTTGCTGCTGCAGCAGCAGGAGGACGATGAACCCTGGGACAGTCCTTTGCAGCGTAATCCCTCGATGACCTCGTGCTTGCTCACCTACAATGCGTATAAGAAGGAGCAGGCCTGCCAGACCAACTGGGATCGCATGGGCGAAAGCGACAATATTTATAATCAGAGCTACTTTCGGGATCCACAACAGTTGAAAAGGTGGGCTGATTTTTCAACTCCCATATCTTTGTCGAAACTTAACCGATTTCATTTCTGAATGTCAATTTTATTATTCTTTCATCTCAGTTCTGCAACAAGATTTTATTCATTCGAAATACTCTCTAATGTTCCATATTTACCCAATGACACTTTTTTCAAAATTTACAATCTAATTATAATTAATTTTTAATTTGGAAAACAAATTTATGGAAAATTTCATCATATCGGAATCAATCGATTCCATTTTTGTCGAATTAATATTTTGATTTTAAATTCATTCTTTCCCCAATATTCAACAGAAATCAAATGCAACGGAATATGAATGCCTACAACAATGCTTACAACACTTACAACAACAACTATCAGAGCAACAACAACAACTGGGGCATCCATCGATCGGGTTCGCGTCGCAATTCCTTGAAGGGCTATGCGGCGCCACCGCCGCCACCACCGCCAATGCCCTCATCCAACTATTATCGCAACAATCCCAGCCAACAGCAGCGTAACTACCAACAACGCTCCTCCTATCCACCCGCAGATCCGGTGCGGGAACTCCAAAATATGGCGCGACACAACGATGGCGATGTAAGTACAGTAGTGCCTAAGAAAGTAGAATTCTCACGGAATTAGACTTGCTCAGAAAGCATTATATTTAGAAAGATGATTATACTAAATTGTTTGTTCTACTTTTCTAACGAATTTCAAATAACTTAATGTAAAATCTGTTTAATTCTAATTCTAATTTACTAGAGTTATATGGAGAATTAAAACTCTTATTTTAATTAATATTATGAAATTATTAACCATTCTAAGCTCCAATTATTCAAATCCTGATTAATCAACAGAACTCGGAGGATGCACCATTTAATTTCAAGGCCATGCTGCGCAAGACAAATTATCCACGAGGCTCGGAGACGAGCACCTATGATTTCCACAACCGCCATGACAACGACAATGAGCAGCAGCATCAACACACATTCCAGGCGCCCAAGTTGCGTTCCACGGGGCGACGTTTCGATGAGGATGAGCGCACTGGTGGCAACTTTGGTGTGGCACGCAACTTTGGCCAGCGTGCACCACCGATGCGCCAGATGCCGGCCAGTGTGGGTCGCAGCTTTGAGGATAGCAATGCACGCTCCTTTGAGGAGGCCGGATCCTATGTGGAGGAGGAGATTGCACCAGGTGTGACACTCTCCGGTTATGCCGTGGACATATAATGAATCATTAAATGGATTCTCCAATCTAATTGTTATTGTTATTTAAATTGAAATAGGAAAACCCACCATTATTGCCTTAAATTATTAATAAATCTATGAAATACCTAGCTTAACAATTTTGGCAATAAATTTGAATTCAGCAAACAATATATGCGATTTATTTAAACGAGTGAAAAGAAGTAAAATACATCGACGATTACAGTTTACAGTTTAGAGTTAACATCTTACATTGCTTTTGAAAAGTTGTTTCACTTGTAGTCCTAAAACGCAACAACAATACTCCTAGTATTACATAGACACTATGCATAATACTTTTTATATTCACTTATATGTATACACATATATGTATATATATTGATACATATATTGTATATTAATATGTATTTTTGTATATGTATAAATTTTAATAGCTATCCAAAAATTTGTAGGAATGGTAAGAACAAACACTCGTCTGCTCGTCAGGACTTTCGTTTGTTGCGATTGTATTTTAGAAGAAGAAGGATTTTAAGGCTAGAGTAAATATATGTATGTAAAGGTTTTAACTGCACACCCAATAGAGACATAGTGCTTTAAATTCTTGAACATGATAAATCCAAGCCCAACCATCTTACAATCGACAGCCATCAATCATCCATGCCTGGTTCACGAAGTCCATCCGAATGCATTTGCTTTCCGGCTATTTCCAGCATGGCACGATCCTCCAGATTTCCATCCAGCACCGAACGTTTCTACAGTTGTAAATATAGAATTTAATTAGAATAATTGCAGAACTAATTTGGCTTAAGAATATGCAAAAGTGGAGTACGAATTGACAAACTTTTTAAATTTATTTATAGCAGTTTTAATGTGAATTAGGCACAGAATTTTCTTGCTACAACTTCAGAATTTTAAATAATAATAATAATTAATTTATTCTCAATAAATAATAAGTTCAAGCACTTACCTGGCCTTCAACATTGCCCTCCTCGTCCTTGACTGGCAAATCGCCTACAGCCCAAACTTCCAAGTTACGTATCTTGAATTGCTTACGTTTGCTGTCATATAAAATAAAATAGTAATATTAGTAAGCTCGACTGTATTGCATTTATAACGCACCTGAGCTGCACGTAGTCGCCATACGTGGTACAGCTCTCCACACTCTGTCCCTCGCCAAACATGCAGTCCAACCACAGACCTGGAGTAAAATATTCCTCATAGAAAATGTTCGATTATTCATTATTGTAACTCACCCCAAAACTCAAACTGTCCGCCCATACCCTGTAAATACAAATATGTATATAATTATAGCATTAAATCGATATATAGTATATTTATGTGGGTATATAGTACTCACTAATCCATTAGGCATTGTTTGCTGATTCAAGTTAAGATACTGATAATGATCATTGTAGCCCGTGGAGCTGAAACAGCGCATAGCCGGGCTGAGCGTAAAGAGCAATGAGGTATCGTCTCCTGCAAATTGTGGCTTGAGGGCCCAAGATTCCGGCGCATAGCCACCAAATATGTATTGATCCTCGTCCTCAATGAAGAACAACGTTGGGCCCTTGTCCAACATCTTGCCAAGCATTGTGGAGAAGCTTTCTCCGTGGATCTTCGATGAGAACAGGAAACGCCATTTGTGACGCATCTCGCGGGGCAACTGTGCATTAATATAGAGCACATGCGGCAGCTCTATGATTGGCCTGTAATGACTGCTGTGCGGTGCATCTATGTTTGTTTTTAAAAAAGAAAGATTTACGATTGTACAGATTGATATGAGTAATAAATATGACTGTATACATACCGCACAGCTGGGGCAGAATACAAATTTCGACCTCTTTGATGTGTGCCCGCTTGCTGCCACCGTGACGTGTGTAAAGTTGTGCGTAAACCTCGCGCCATAATTGCAGAAACTGCGGGGTCAAGTGCAGCCAACGCTCCAATGTCTCATTGGGCATGGTGTGATCCAAATCTTTGCCAATATTACGCATCAAGGCCTTGGCAAAGGCACATGACGAACGCTCTGTGGTAATAAAGCCCAAATCTTGCCAATCCTTGATGCCTGAACCCTTTGCGGTGCTCTCCAGCATGAGATAGCTCTTGATAACCGAGTGCACATACTGTGAGAAATTTAATTAAATTATTGAATTCATTTATTAATCAATTGAAATAGTAAATTATACTTACATGCTCCAGCTCTTTGATGTTGAAGCTTTCGGTTTGAGCACGTTGCATGGAGGTTAACAGAAAGTGCATTTTCATGTCAATGCTGCCACGTTCCATTATATAGTAGGGTTCTCCGAATCGTTTTAAGGGTATATTCATGTTGTGCTGACCCGGCTTTGTTGGCATAAACAAAAACTGAGCTGTGCCAACAACTAACGAGGGATCGATTGTTTGAGACCATGATTCCTAAACGAATTAAAAAAAGATGAACAAGAACTGTTAATTTTATGCACACCGAAGATTAGATACGCTTGCAGAGTTCAATATTCGACTGATTGTTCCCATGACTCATATCAGACAATGTAGTCAAATTTGAGATTATAGATAATTAATTAATTAATTTATTGTTAAATTTAAAGCCGCCGACTCAGTAATGTAATTTTAAACAACAACAAGATTGGTGAATAACCAGAAAAGCCCCAATAGTAATACAGGCACCCCTGATAAATAAAATTAGAGAATAATTAGTTGGTAAGATTAGATAGTCATGATAATATAGAGGCTCTGATAGTGAGCGTAGAACACAGACTATTTTTAAAAAGAACACACGATACGATGAGATTAATACAAAAGACTAAAGTAACTATAGTTACTTTGAAAATATTTCAGCCAACAAATAACCAGAATCTATTTCACTGTCAAAGCTAAAGTACCCTCTGAAAGGGTATCAATAATAAACAAATTATGCGATCGTTTGCAAATTCTTTGGCATTGAGCGATGGTCGGGAAACTTAATGTTTATTATCAAAGTGAATTCAATTCAATTTAAATTCGTTGCCGTAATTATGAGAACCCTTGAAATCACGACTAATTCGTTAGCAAGCAAATTAAACCAAACCAAAGCAAATTAAAACAAAACAAAGCAAAGCAAACAAAACAAAACAAAGTTCAGCCGCAAATGCGCAAAGCAAACAAATGAGAGACACGTTCAGCCTAACGCCAAATAATGAAAAGCACTTGTATATTCCGAGTACGTTATTATTACTGATAACGCTGATAACTTTCACCATTGATATTACTCATATATCTATCATTCATTCATTCACGTTTTGTGGAGTCGCATGACACTGAATGCGGAGCAGCAGTAAACCTTGAACTTGTGACCGGAGACAACGCAGCGTGGCAACTGCAGTCAACTGCAACATTGATTTTTGGCTAGCACAAGTGCAACGACCTAAAAAATAAAATAAAAACACACACACACAAACGTACCACAAGTCGATCCGAGGTTAATTTCTCCAATGAACCGCCGGATGCATTGCGATATGCAGTCTCTAAAAAACGTAATTCCTCCGATGTGTACACATTATCCGTGTCCTTTTTACCACTTGCATTGCCCATGATTATTTGTTATTATTTAATAGACGGTAACAATGCGACTGACGCCTGCGATTTTAAATTGAACAAAAGGGTAACACAACAAAGGCGAAGCACAGCTGTTTGCAGTGTAGAGTTGTCGTTTCGTTCGGAAAAAGTTCAAATGAACGGGTCATTAAAATGAACGTATGAACTTATTTAGTCAATCATGAACTAAGTCGTTCATTCGTGAAATTCTTTATCAATTTTTTTAATGATTTTTGAAAATAATTTTTGAAATTAGAGAAATGATATGGGCCCAATTTTCGATAAATCACTATCGAAATCAGTTTCTTCACTAGAATAGCCCAAACGTTGTAAGTATTTTTAGTATTTAGCTAAAAAATACTGTAACACTAACGACTCAATTCGCCGCATCGCTCCCGCACCACGTTTTTTCGCCGCTAGATGGCGCTTATTTGTAGCGCAATTTTTAAAAACATCTTGTGTTTGAAAATTTTATAGTTTTGTTGAACTTCATCTACACAAAAACAATGTCAATGTTGTACTCAAAAAAAAAAAATGAAATCAAATATAAACAAATGGGAAAGGCTATAGTCGAGCTCCGACTATAGGATACACGCTACTTTTTTTATTGAATTTTTAAATATTTTTTATTGTATGCCTTTAGGCACTTATATTCTTTAAAAACTTTAATTAGCCATTACCACCTTTCTATTTTTCCGCTAACGATAATTAGTAAAAAATTCCCAATATCTTGAAAATTGTTCGTGTGATGGTTTTATAATTAAAGTATATTACAAAAATTTACCTTTATTTGGCTTTTCCACAATTTCATAAAATTAGTTACTTCCGTAATGCATGTACTAATGACGAACGAATAACAGTATTAAGGAAACATTATGCTAAAATATAAAATTCATATTCTTAACATTATCAGAAAAATAAACAGAATTCAACAGTACAATAAAAGTCTGTGGTTGTATGTTATTCCTTTTCCAAGAACTCTATCAAACACTTTGATTGATATGAACGTCGAGTGCTTTAGTAAACATTGTTTTATTTTATACATAATATACGTAAAAGTGATCAACTGTATAGATTTTATTTAAAATGCAGTATTATGTCTGTAAAATACTCCTTAAAGACATTGTGTAGTAGACAACCAATATCAATCTTTTAAAAGACTGGGCTACTAAAATATTGATGACATCATTGGAGTTACTACTGCTGCATATTGTTAATGCATTTTTGATTATGCGATAAGAAATGGCTGAAATATTATCAAATTTTTACACTAAAAGAAAACTAAACATGTCGTTACTGTTATAAAAATTTGTAACTACTTATCAGGTTAGTCAGCCGGGAGAGCTCTTAACGATCGGACATGGCTTCTAGTGTGAACTTTTGTGATATAGAACTGCACGAGGTAACGCTTCAAGAGACATCTAATAAAAAGTACTAAAGTTCACATTGTACAGGAGCTCGGAAAAGACAAGTACTCTGTTGTAAACAAAGCTGAACTCCTGTTTCCGCACAGAACGATTGCATTGAAACAATATTTTAAAATTGGCAATGTTTCGGAAGGAAATCTTATAGAAGCATATTCGGAATTGTTGTACATCAATCATATAAATATTTTACAATTCTTTGGCACCTCAATGTCCGCAAGTAATTATCCTTCTTTACTAATGGAATATGCGGACTGTGGCACACTGCACGAGCAAATTTACGGAACCGGAGTACAAAAATATACTTCAGATACTGCCCTCAATTGGATGTATCAGTGTGCGAAGGTAAGCTCAATTTGCTATATAAATGTTATCATATTAATTTCCCACTTTTATAGGGTCTAGAATTTTTACATGCGATTCAACCATTGCCCATTGTGCATTACAATCTTAAGCCAACTAACTTGTTTCTTACCAATAACTTACGACAATTGAAGATCGGAGAGTTGGCCATTAAGCCTGAACGATTGAGGAAACATAATTCAATTGCCTATATGGCACCAGAGGTATGGATTCGTTTATTTATAATTTTTCATATGGTAATGACTATCCTTATTGCAGGGAGTGCATAATCAACTGAACAGGCATAAATATGACGTTTACAGTTTTGGAATGGTTTTTTGGGAAGTTTTGACCAGACGAAAACCCTTCAGTTGGTTTTACGAGTCACTTACTTTATTTTTTTTGAAGCTCGGAATAATGTGTATAAGTTCATGCTGTCTTCCATCTTTCAATAATTTTCCTGAGGACCTGTCCTCTGGAAATATAAGATGGCTGATTGAATGTTGTTGGGAACATGATCCACAAAAGAGGCCAAATATGGAAAAAGTTGCCATAGACATCCAAAATTGTATGAGGTATAGATATATTAATATCTTTATACATTTACATAGTTAATATAATATTCCAATCGATTACAAAACACTTATGGACAGCAATATAACATTTGAAATTACGGATATAGAACTAGGCGAGGTGGTATTATTTTTTATTAATTTTTAAAGTTAGTTAAGTATATCAAAACATGCATTTTCAGGCTATCGGAAATGGATCTTACGGAATAGTCTTCAAGGGCCAAAAACTCGGGGTTACATATGCGGTGAAACAATTTCATTTTCAAATTAAAGATGCCAAGAAGGACATTGAAAAAGAAGTTAAATATCTATCCCAAACTGACCATAGAAATATTATCAAGTTGTTTGGTACCATGGTAAGCGAGGTGTTCAAAACAACAATGATTGTGATGGAATTCGCAGACTGTGGAACACTCTACAATTACCTACACAAGGATGGAGAAGGGAAGCGAAGCTATTCGATAAAAGAAGCCCTGAATTGGATGTACCAATTAGCCCAGGTATATGATAAATTTAAAGTACATTTCTACCCTTGAAAGAGATCGTTTTATTTGTATTGTAGGGTATTGAATATTTACATGACTTAAAGCCACGGCCAATTATACATCGGGATATTAAGACGAAGAACTTGTTACTTACCAACAATTATCAAACATTGAAGATCGCAGATTTTGGAACAGTCACAGAGCAGGCTACTATAATGACAACTAGCGTTGTTGGAACACCTGAATATATGGCACCTGAAGTCGGTTATAATCGGCATTGAAGTTGACCAATTGAATCGCAATTTTTGTTTATATAAACAGGTCCTCCAAGGCAGAGAGTATACGACGAAAATTGATGTTTATAGCTTCGGAATCGTTTTGTGGGAGGTGATGTCGCAGAAGAAACCGTTCTATCACTTGGGAAATAATGAACCACTCGCCATTATGAATCTAATCACTCAAGGTTAGTAAATAATGAACCTTCCTAAATAATTCCTAATACTTTTCGACTTCAGGTAAACGACCTCCCATCGAGGATGTAAAGGACTATCCGAATCGAAAAAATTTGATCAAAAGGATCCAAAAATGTTGGCAAAAGGATTATAAGAAACGACCATCGATAAAAGATGTAATAACTAAGCTGTTTTAAAAATGTCTGAAAGTTCCGCTTTTAATAGTTAAACTTGATTTCCTTAGCCTCAATCCACTAAGCATATATTTTCCCCCTTTTATTTCAAATATTGGTAAACAATAAACTGTACATTATGTTTTGTTAATATCAAAAACATTCAGGACATTTGGGCACAATTGCAATAAATCAATAATTATTGAATTTATGAAATATTTTATTATTTCTAAAATATTTAAAATTAAGCTGGGTGAAATTTTTTACAACATAACTTTTGTTAGGGGTGAGTTTAACTTTAAAATAAACAAAGAAATATATATTTTTTTTTGCGATTTGACTAGGAACGATTTAACACATTAAAATACCCACTTAATTGGCGTAGGGTATAGTGTTCAAAAACTCTGCTGCTATTATATGTCTTGAGGTAGCGCCAGCTTACAGATAAGAAGGGTTCAATTGCACTTCTTATCAATTCATTGATATCAAGGCAGGAAGTATTTTCTTATCGGATCAATTGAAAACTGTTACTTCCTGTCGATGAGTATGAGTTGCAATCAACCAAATTTCACTCGTATAAACACTCAATTTTATCAGAGAATTGTCGAAATAGAAACAGACATACATAGTACATCTAACATACATATACAGTAAAACTTCCCTAACTCGAATCACCATTATGCAAAGAAAATTTTCGAGTTATGGATATATTTGACTTAGATAGTTATATTTCTTAAGTTCATTAATTTTACTGCCACTCATTTAGCTCGAGATAGAGGGCAATTTTAGTTATAGAAGTTCGAGTTATGGAAGTTCAACTGTATGTATGTATGTTCATAACTGAAGGTACTTACCTTAATCAAGAATACACATTGGTCATAAAGTGCATTTATAATTTATTGGCTTATAAAATTAATTAATTTATATTAAAGTCAGGAACATTAACTGTGTTAATAACTATGGTTAATATACATAAATTAAGCAAACAAATAAAAATGAACAATTTGAAAAATGTTACCCTAGCAACACATGTTATTTTATCGATTATTTACTGGCATTTGAAATTCCTCTACATAAGTTACACAAAAATTCCAGAACAACAAAGCTGCACAGTGTACAAAGCGCCATCGCTGAGCAATTATATTTATTTATATATGTATATTTTATGTACAACGCCTATATAATATAATTTAAGTATGATAGGCAGCGGAACTGCACCGCGACGGCAGCGTAAGATCCGTGAACAATGCGGTTCCTGTCCAGATCGCTTCTCTCGGGACAAACGTCAAGTGGTCGTTGAGGATTCCGATACAACTGAGGAGGAGTCCTCGACGGACGAGGAGGAGCGCTGGAAGGATGTGGCACGAGCTGCCGAAATACCCGCCGAATATTATAATATCCAGAAGTTGGTCAAATACATCAAGGCGGGCAATCAGACGGCAACGATCGTATCCTTGTGCTGTCTGCAGGATTACGATCTGCGCACGCAAATCAATCAGTTTGCCATCCAGGACATTGGCGGTCTGGATGTCCTGGTCAATATTCTGGAGTGCAACGACACCAAATGCTGCCTGGGTGCATTATCTGTTCTGTCCGATATCACACTCAACATTGACATACGCAAGACAATTGTCGATCTCGATGGCATTCCACTGATTGTCGACATCCTGAGCTCCTCCATGAAGGACCTGAAGACCATGGCTGCTGAGACTTTATCGAATGTTAGCAAAGTGCGACTGGCTCGCAAATATGTGCGCAATTGTGGTGGAATCTCCAAGTTGGTGGATCTGCTGGACATCAAGATGAGGTAGGTGATATATTTTATAGCTATATAATATATAGCATAATCAAGTTGAATGTCCACACTTTAAACTTGATTTTAATTTCTATTATTGATCATTATTATGCCCCCAGATAATAAAAAAACACTTTACAAATTTTGTATGGTAGAACTTTTTAATTTAAGATAATTATGGTTTTATTTTGCGCATCCAAATTCTATTTTTTTTTTTTTTATTATTTAATTTTTATTTTTCTAGCGCTACAAGCTGTAGAATATTATTTAAATTATTAAAATTTTTTACAATTCAAATAATAAATAATTTTACTAAGACTTTCTCTTTGTGTATCTCTTACAGCATTTTGCAAACTCCTCGAGATCAGCTCACCGTCGAGGAGATTGAATGCCTGGACATGGCCCGGGCAGGAGCTCGTGCCCTCTGGACACTGGCCGACTCCAAGCACAATATGGAGCAGATGCGTAAGAGCGGCATTGTACCGTTAATGGCCAATCTGCTGAAGTCCGTGCACATCGACGTGGTCATACCCATAATGGGCACCGTGCAGAAGTGTTCCTCGGAGCCGAAATTCCAGTTGGCCATCACCACGGAGGGCATGATAGCGGACATTGTGAACCACTTGAAATCGGAGTGCATTGATCTCAAGGTCGAGGGCAGCTCGGCGCTCTACAAATGCGCCTTTGATGCGACGACACGGGACTTGGTGCGCGAGGCAGGTGGATTAGAGCCTCTGGTGGCGATTATCAAGGACAAGACGATACGGGATAACAAACCACTGTTGCGTGGTGCAACGGGTGCAATTTGGATGTGCGCCATGTCGGATGAGAATGTCAAGGAACTGGACGACATGAATGTCATTCATCATCTGGTCACCCTGCTCGCCGATGAGTGCGACGAGGTGCTCACCAATGTCACGGGCGCCCTGTCCGAGTGTGTCCGCTTCCAGGACAATCGAGAGGCGGTGCAGCGCGCTGGTGGCTTGCCCGCAATGGTGGCTCTGCTCAATTCCTCGCACGCGCCGCTGCTCGAGAACTTGGCCAAGGCGATCAAGGAGTGTGCCGAGGATCCCCAGAGCATGCGTGATCTCGAGAAACTGGATGCAGTTCGTCTGGTCTGGTCGCTGCTTAAGAACAACAGTCCACGGGTTCAAGCTAATGCTGCCTACGCCATTTGTCCCTGTGTGAAGAATGCCACCGATTCGGCCGAGTTGGTGCGCAGTCTGGTCGGAGCCATGGAACTGGTTGTGGGTCTTCTCAAGTCAAAGGAAATCATGGTACTCTCGGCAGTCTGTGCTGCGATTGCCACCATCGCCTTGGATCAAACCAATCTGGCCATTCTCACCGATCTGCGTGTGATCTACAAGCTGGCTGATCTCGTCAATACCACGGATGACATGCTGCGCATGAATCTGGCAGCTGCTGTGGCGGCCTGTGCCTGTTTTGGCAACAACACCGAGGAACTCGGACGCCTGCGCACTGTGACTCCCATTGTCACGTACATGACCAGCGAGAATTCTCTCGTGCATCGCACCACAGCCATGGCACTCGAGAAGCTCTCAATGGATCCACAGAATTGCATTACCATGCACCAGGTGAGATTCAATTGGATTTGAAATTCATTTCTTCAGGGGTTAAAACCCTAACCGAAACCGTAACCTTTAACCGGTAAAAACCCATTGAAATTTACAACCTTAACTGATACCGTAACCGAAAAAAAAATTGCATTTGACCGAAATCTTTAAATTAAGGGTTAATTTCGGTTTTTCATACATCAAATAGAAATTATTTTTCATTTTTATTTTTAATTTTAATTTTATTATGTTTAATTTTTAATGTTTATTTGTGACATTCATGATCGAATTTTTATGGCACTGAATAAGTGCCAATAAAATAGAATTGTTAAGTGAAATATTAAAATTGTTAATACTTAACTAAATTGATCAAACTGAAGAACATGTGAATGAAACATTAAAAAAGTAATGCTCTTTTAATAATTATTATTATATTATTAATATAATTATATTTTTTTGTGTGAACCGCAACCATACCGGTATTTCAGAACAGAAACATACAAAAACCGGTTTACCGTTACGAAACCTTTATTCAAATATTTTGCGTAGCCTTTAACCAAAAGCCTAAATGGGAACATAAACAAACCGAAATTCATACCGGTTTTAATCCCTGATTTCTTTTGTTCATTTCGTAACTTTTCTTCATCCTTCAGAGCGGTGTGGTGCCCTTCCTCCTGGAGTGCATTGGCTCCACCAACAAGGAGCTGCAACTTGCTGCCGCTGGATGTCTGCGCAACATTCGTGAGCTCGCACTGCGTGCCGAGGAATATATGCTGAAGATTGACGACGACTAATAAAGGAATCTCTATAATCATTTCCACCAAAACACACTTAGACCACAATTTCCACTTCCCATTTCTCAGTTATCTGTTCGCTGTTTAAATTGTTGCAAGTGCAAAATAAATGTAGCCCTAAAGCTTCTAGAAATCTAAATCGGAAAGTTATAGTATCAAGTTGTTTTTGTCAAAATCTCTCAGATACACAATCCTACAAAAATATACACATGTAAACATTTCAATATTTGTTAATGCTGCTATTCTATATAGTTTATTAGGCGATCGTGATTAAATTTTTAGGATTGGTTAAATATATATATGACAAAGGTCAAAACTATATCCATGAGATTACTCCAGTTATTTGATTTGGTTAATTTTCAGGGCAGAAATGTATTCCAAAATAAAAAATAAATTTTCAATGTGATTCTTATATGTGTTATATAGTATATTCCCATTTTTACCCAAATTTTAAAGCGTGTCAAACAATTCATTGCTCCCCACCTCCCAAGCTTAATATAATCATTCTTCAAGTAAGGCTGCAAACAGAGTGCGCGCTAAGACGAAGATGAAGACGAAGACGAATCGGAGGACGAATTGCTTGCATTGCGAGTAAGCTAATAGGTGTACATAGTGCAAGACGAATTAGTTGCGTGTTGTCATGTTATTCACTATGGATTCGTCATCAGATGATAAGCTAATTTTACAAGAAAGTTTGTATTTTAAATTAAAATGTAAATTAAAATGCAATAAAATGAAAATACATCCCATTAATTTGGGAAGAAAAATTTTTGGCGAGTTTCATCATTTGTATAATGAGCTGCGTCAGGATGAAACCAGATTTGAGGCGTACACTCGAATGAAAATCAGCACATCCGACTACATTTTGAAAAATATTGAGCCACTAATTATTAAAATTTTGACCAAAGCTAAGAAAACAAAAACAACAACGGCTAAACAGCAAGCGATTCATCTTCAAATTCGGTACTGCACCGTTTCACGCTTTTTGCTTGCGTTTCGTCTTCATCTTCGTCTTCGTCTTCGCATGCACTCTGAACGAGTTCGAGCGAATTCATATAAATCGTACTGCACAGTTTTTCGTCTTCCGCTTCGTCTTCGTCTTCATCTTCGTCTCAGCGCGCACTCTGTTTGCAGCCTAAATCATTCAAAGCTTTCAACATTTAGCTATAAATATATTTGGCGATACAATTGGACTAACTAAACCGAGTCAGAGTCGGAGTCAGGTCAGTAGCTGGCATTGCTGCCCCTCGTCGAGATGCTCATGCGACGCTCGACGCGATTCGTGTGTGGCAAGAGGCAGCCTGGCGGCGGGTAGCGCCAACGTCTCGGTCGGGACAACAGGGTGCCATCGGTGGAGGCACGATTACGGAACGGAGCATCGATGTCGCTGCGGGAGCTGCCCAGACTGCTGCTGGCAATGTCATCCGTGGACTCCGTATGATCCCCGCTGCTCTCCTCTTGGCACGCGCTGCCAATGACCAGAAACGAGCGACGTGCCACGCCTAAAGGCGTCGCATCGTAAAAGGAACAGGAACCGGAGTCCGGTGTCAAGATGCCATCGGCTGCATGGGCCACATCGCTGGTGGAACGTTTGAGCTTTGGAAATTTGGTGAACACCCGCCAAAAGCGGAACACATCGCGGAACACATTCTGCACCTGTGAGGACAGCAATTCATTAAAAATTTGTGGAAAATATGCATTATTTTTATTTTACCTGATCCACGCTCTCCCTAACGGAAATCTCATGAAAACAGGCACAGGAGAGCTCTCGAAATCGTCGTTGTCCCTCGTCCAGGGTGACCATGCGATCGCCAGTCTGATCTGTCTTGTTACCCACGAGTATGACGGGTATATCCAACGTATAGTCCTGCAAGAATGATAACTACAACTTAGTGATGTTAAAAAGTATTGCAAATTGATGCTGGGCACTTCTTAAATTACAAATAAAAATAGAAATTAAATGTTAAAATAAAAATACGTAGCATGTACATTTTTGAAATATATTGTAAATTATTAAACTTGGATTGATATTAAATAAATAAATAAAAACATATTGAGGATAAATATATGCAGAGGGAAAGTATAAATAAATATATATTTTTAATTACTTAAGAAAACTGCATAGTAAATTTTTTAGATACTTGAAAAACTATATATGATGTCCGGATTTTCAATTCAAATCCACAACACTACCAAAAACTTAAAACACTCACTTTGCTGGTGGATCCCAGTTTGCGTCTTCGTTTGTTGTAGTTGATGAGGAACTTTAGGCGACTGCACTCATCAAAGGAGCACTTGTCTGTGATGGAGTAGACGAGTATAAAAGCGTCCGCCCAGCGTATGTTCGACTCCAGGCTCACACCATCCAGTTCCTGCGAAGCAAAAACTATCAGTTTTGTATTTAAATATCTACAGGGTATTTACTTACATGCAACTGACCGGTGGCATCGAGAATGTCAAACTGTATTGCCTCATTGTCCAGCGTTGTTTGGCAGGTATAGATTTTCTCTAAATTTGGATCATATTCTCCAATAAATCGGCGGGTTATAAAGCGCACAACCATGGCTACGAGAGCGAGGAAAGAGTCATGTCTGGCCTATTATTACTTCACTTGATACTTACCAGTTTTGCCCACACCGCTTTGGCCCAGGACCATGACCTTCAGCGTCTTTTGTTTATTGGTGTGCAGGCCCAGCTTGACTAGCGAGGACTTCGGCGAGGTGGCGTTCATTTCAGTCCAGTAGGAAAACGAGATGGCCACGAACTATTGTTGGGTTCTGCAAAAAGATGTGAGTGAGGTATTCAGCTGAGACAAGTCTTTGGTTTATGCTGACACAATGCGTCTGCTCGGATTGATTGACAGAACCTTTTTTGATGCCCTATAAAATACCAAACTGATGAGTGTATATTCGCAAAGGAAAAGATAGGTTCTTCTTTTTTTCAAGTCATAATCTGTGTCCTCAAATTATATTATCGCTCCTATTCAAACCACCAGCAATTGAACATTTCATTGTTATTCCAAATTATTACCATCTCTATAAAAACACTGCTGACTGTAACTGTAGTGAATTAAACACAACTTGCACCGCCTTTCCCCCTATCCCTACTCATATCTACATAGTTGTTTTTTGTAAGTTCTTAGTTATTCCTCTGTCATGCTAAAGAAAACATTTCTTGCTAAGAGAATATAAATATCAGGGTGTACTATCGACTATCATGCTAAATTGTTGGTTATTTGCATGGTTTTTATTGTTTTTTCCATAGTTTGGCTGAAAATAGTCCATATTGGGAGCTGTCGACCCACCTAAAAATCAGACGAGACCTGGCCGCATTTTTTGGCTCAACAGCATTGCGTACTTTTGAGAGTAGGCAACAAAAGGCACAACACAAAAGGCAAGACAGTGAATGCGTACGTGGCACGAGCCTGTGTTTTATAGCTCCCCCCACAAATACATATACATATAGAGATAGACATGTGTGCGTTTGTTTGTGCTTCTGATAAGGTCAACAATGTCAGCGACAACGACAACTATGAAACATTTATTGGACACTTTTTGCGTCGTCGTCTCAGGGTCTGAGTCACAGCTAGAGCCAGAGCCGTAGAAGAATCTATAGCCAGGGACATGGCCAGGGACTTTACCATAATCGTCATCATCATCGTCATCGTCATCATCATGTTGATTATTATAATCAACACTCCCCGACAATTTCCAGCAGATTACTTGCATTTTCAAATAACTAAATGCAATACTCGTAAAATATCAATTATCACTTGAGTCAAATGCCGCACACACTCAATTAACAAGTGCCCCTCGATAATGGCCAACAAGTGCATGTGGACATTTCATGTTACGAGTCCCGTCCATATATTGAGTACTCCGACTGTTTGTCCAGCCAGAATGTAAACAATGAAAGCACCAGGTAAATTTTCAGTGTATAACTGAAACTCGTATACACTTTAAGCTGGTAGAAGAAATTCTTTAAAGAACTTAAAGCATAAACTGAATTATGCTTATTAAACTAAAACTTCTCTATGATCTAAGAATATATTTGTAGATTAATTAGTTTTTATTAATTGTCGATTAAGGAACTAAACAAAGGGCTATAAAAGATAACTAAGATATTCAGATTAAGTTTTACGAATATAAGAAGTATATGTTCATTAATTATTCTCGTTGTTATATTTTTAATTTCTTTAATTCTATATAATTTCTATAATTGTTCCTAAAAGACACACTTAAAATAAAAATTAAATTTTCACTTTGACTTATTAAATTTACCCTATGAAAGAGTATTATAATTACTTTTGCTACTGTTCACACACCGCACAAAGACTCGTGTTACTGTTTGTGCATTGCGAATGCCTCGCACAAGCATACATATAAAATTGAGAGAGAGAGAGAGAGAGAGAGAGAGTCATCTATATGTATATAGAAGTATTAATGTCTGCCGTGCTGATAAATATTCATCAGGAAACAACGACAACCACATGCATGCTGATTATGCCACAAGCTACAAGTGCTGGCCAGGCCCAAACAAACTCGACCCGGCTAGAAGTATTCTCCGGCCAGACTTTACCTTTTGCGCCTTTAAACATTTACTGCGTAGATTTTAATTAGGTGGATTTGTAGCTCAAACAAAACAAAAGCCAAGGAATCTATGGTAACATGGAAACAACAATGAAGCTGTGCGTGCCTAATGAACAAATTGCCGGCAACGCAACACGGCGTATACGCAACGCATCGAGTGGTTATCGGCCACTGGCCATAACGCGTATACAAGCATTTTGCATCAAGCGGTTGTGTTGTCATGGCCCTAAAGAGGGTCCCAAAATAAAAAAGGAACTTTTCCTGCCCTTCGGTCCATTAGTCTGAGCAGCGTCTGCTGCTTGTTGAAAGAAACTTTCGTTTTGTTTCGGTTTTGGTTTCGGTTTCGATTTTGATTTCTATTTAATTACTGCGATCTTCTTTTGTTTAGCTACATGTGGATTTTCACACGCTCTTGTCCCAAAATGAAAATCTCAACAGAAGCAACAGCTGCCCAGAGTTGTGGGTGGTTGGGTTTTAGGTGTAAGCAAGGTGACCAACGCCAGCAACTTCTACGCACTCTAATGAGTCCTAACGCACATTATCTGCAATCCTTAAGCAGTGGGTAGAGACTGGTGGGACTAATAAATCTCCTGCAACACGCCAGCCAACAACTTTTGTTAATACAAACAAAAGACAACGTGGAAAATCAATAAAACTATTGGATAAGCAAGCGCGACAATCAGATACCATGTAAAATAAATAATCTGCAAGGAAATAGTAAATAAATAAATATGTGACCAAAGTGCAAGAAGATATAAGTGAATTTCCTAAATACCCAAAATACACTTATACAAATACTTTTATTTCACCATCTACAGAATTTAAGTGGTTTATATTCTTAACATGTCTTCCACTTCTGTACAGCACAAAAGAAAACTAATGCACCAATTAAATTAAGGGATTAATCTGTTTCAAAGTTTCTCACTAATTCCTCGCTAAGCACCCTAATGTCCACAACAACAAAAGTATAAAACTAAACTAAATCGACAAAAATAAGCTCAAAGTGATAAAGATTTTACCAATTGTCCATAAAGAGGTAAACATTTTTGTATTTAATTTACTCGTGAGTCACCCCAATGTCCGCAACAACAATACAAATTTATTATAATTACAGATTTTTTATAAAATTTAGTCGTGAAGCACCCCAATGTCAGCCACAATAAAGAATTTATTCAAAACTAATTGGACACAAAAATTGCTTGCAATGATAAAGATTTTAACACTTGTCATAAAAGAGATATATATTTTTGTATGAATATAGCTCGTGAAGCACCCTAACGTCAACAGCACCTTGTGAGCAAGGACCAGTGACCGTAGAGACCTTGGCATAGACATTGAATTCAAAACTTGTTCAGGCATTCCATAGAGAAGCAGCACAAGTTGGGTCAGTATATGGTTGGGGAGGGAGGGCATTCAAAGATGGGGACTGTCCAACGGATGGGGGTCTGACATGGGGTTGTTGACCTGTTTATGTTTATCAAAACTTATTGCGTGCTACATTTTGAGTAAATTGAGTTGAGATTGGGTTACACTTACCATGCCACAGAGTTCGCTTCTCGTTGCCTAGCACGTGTCGTACCTGTGCCACCGTTGGTGATTACTGTACACTGCTTAAAATTCCATAGAAAATAAATCAACCTAACCACTGGCCAATAACAAAAACATAAAAAAAACAATAATAATAATAATAATAGCAAACAACAACAACTACGAGTAGTACTCTAAGCCCGTGGGTTGTCATGACAGCAAAGCAATTCCGCTTCTACTTTGGCTAAGGTCATGGGAAGCGCAGCACTTGTGACGCGACTCATGACTATTGGAGTTGTAGACCACCCCCCCGGCCTCTTTGGCCCTCTTGCTCCCTTTACCCTCAACGCATTTGTGCTTGTCATTTCACTTCATTACCAGCCATCGACAACATTAACGACAACAACAACTCGTGCACACAACTGTTGCCATTGGTTGTGCGTCCCTGAAATTGAAAATGCGAAATTGTTAGACTGTAAGACGCGTCGAAGAGTTGTCGGTCAGCCTCCATCGTCCAAAATGCTTCTGCCCCCTCTCTCTCTCTCTCTCTCTCTCTCTATACTCCATCACCTCTCACTTCACATTCTTGCAGTGTACCCAATGTATTTATTTTGTCGCGCATTTCCATGTGGGATGCGAAAGTAACCACGCTCCGTCTGAGTCGCACAACCTTGAATACGGTATTAGCCAAAAAAAAATAGGTGCACCAAAAAAAAAAGGGAAATTTGTATGCGTCGAAAAACAACAAAATAAAATAAAATATACAAGTTCGTTTTAGCAAGCTGTCAAAAGATGTGAACTGTGAGATACTCTTTAATGATGATAAATTAGCGGTGAATTGTTGTAATCCAAAGACTTTTGCAACCTTTTGACTTTTAATGGATAAATTGTCTTACAACGTTGAAATTGAGAAGCCAAAAGCCAGTTAAGAAATTCACCAATTTTATTAATCTTAATTTTTAATAATGTCAAAAATACTTTTAATAATTTAATCTAATAAGATAAAATACTTAATAGAAAGGACTTTAAAAAGGAAAGTAATATAGCGAATGCAAAGAATTCTCTTTCATAATATTCTGGGAAGCTCTAAAATTAAATACTTCTTATGATAAAATTCCGGCTGAGCACAATCTACATAAACAAAAAAAAATATGGTGCATCCTTTAGAAAGGATACTAAAGTCTCGCATTCAAAGTGAAAGGCAATTGTAGCGATTCGTACCGCAACGAAGCCTTGTTAAATAAGCCTCATAAATACAAGTCAACCGTCATAAATGTCATTTTTGGGCAACACAGAGACGCACACGGTTTCCACAGACAACGAAGGGGGATGGACAGTTGAGGGGGGAATGGAACGGGGTAGAGAGAGACAGAGACTTGCACAGAGTGAGTGATAAGCGACGTTTAACTAAAAATAAATGCGACCATCGGGCTAAATTTGCCAACTCATGGGCAGTGTTGAAGAGCAATGCGAGTAATATGATACAAAAACCACAAGTACCTACATTATAAGCTCACACACACACATATACACAAACAGCCACACACACAAACACACACTCATATAAAGATGTATGCGAGACGTGGTTTGTAGGCTTTGCCTGTTTTATTTAGTGCGAGAAACACGTGCCTTAAACTAGCCATCCCCATTCCCCCCAAGTTTGGGATAGAATTGCCATCTAGGGATGGTGAAAACAAATTGTTTGGCAGGCTTATCTGAAAGTTTGTTTACCTTAAAGCTGAGTCGTTTATCATCAACAAAAATTGACTTTAATTTGTGTCTCTCCTTCAATTTCATTTAGCTGCAACTAAAATTATGTTATCATCTGTTTGTATAAATAGTTTTAACTTGTATTTCTGAATAATAAGGTGTTTAACCTACACGTGGTGCAAAAGAAATTCACAATCAAAAAATAATGATATAGACATTTATAGCTGCATTTATCTTTAATCTACTTTTCTGCTTAATATTAACCTACACATTTTGCCACTGAAATTCCTCACAACTTATTAAATTAAGTTTCAGCAAAGAATTTGCCTTTTGGGCTGGTAAGAATATGTATTTATTTAGTTGGTGGAATTTATTAGAAAGTAAGAACACAAGTCGTTTAGAATAAATGGTCTCTGATTAGGAATTATAGAAGTGAATTATAGTAGGAATTAAATCTTACTTGTATGTAGAAGAATTAGCATTAACGTCTTTGTTTTAACTTTTTTTTATAATTTAATAGTAATTTGAGGCATTTTTTGAAGCTTTGTAAGTTTCAACTTAAGTTAAGTACATTATATCAATTTATATAAATAGCTTTATCGATAATCTTAATTTCTGCACTGCAATGGAATCAACATTAATGTTTTCCTAATGAAATTAACGATAACCTCATAAATCAAATATGAGGAAATGTTTATGCCTTTTATTGATTTCCAGTGATTTTCTTTGTCATTGTGCCTTAAAGCGCAATTTTTTCCTCAACTGCAGATTCTCGGTCTTTATGTTTTCCCGTTTTCCCGCTTGGTCACCGTCATACACGTCGTATACGTCATGTACTTTGAATATCAATAACTTGTAGCTTCCCATTTGTCTGTAAAGCCTTTACGATCGGCTCGTAAAAGAAGGCATCGTAGGCGGTACTCAATCTCAATGAACAATGAATTATGAGCCGGCGATTGTCACCAGTGTTGCACCCCTAGACGCCATACGCCACATGCCCCACATGTCCCACTGCCCCACCCGTTGACAATGTCTGCGGTTGCAAGGCAATAAAATTGTAACGCTTTTGTTGCTGCCTTTCCAAGTAAAAGCCACAAGTTAAAGACGGCAGCCCAGCGGCGCGCCTTTTGGGGGTGTGGTTGCCGGGGAAGTGGCGAAGTGGGTGGTGGGTGGTGCTATTAACTAGTAAGTAGCTTTATGGAAGAGGGTTTCCCACAATTCGCCTCATAATACAAGTATTTACTGGGTGTTAGAACTCTTGACAAACACTTTGCCACACTCTCCCTTCCCTCCCGAAACTGACCATCACAACTGTGCAACTAATTCGCTTTTCACTTTTTTCTCGCTGATTTTGCTTATTTTGCTGACCTTGCAGGCAAATTTAAAACGTATTTAAAACAAATCAAATCCCACACATCAAAACTTTTTGGTTTTATTTTGTATTTTTTTTTTTTTTCTAATATTTTTCAAAGTCATCGTGTCGGAAATACACAAAACTATCTAAAGCTAATTAAAATGATTAACAATGAAATACAAGAGAGAAAGATATAATGCAGTTGGAAGTGCTCAACTATGAGATACTTCGTAAATATCTTATTAAAATAGATTAGTATTAACTTAGTATACCCATTTTTAGTGTTTACATATGCAATTAATAATTTACTTGTACAGTTGTGCATAAATATTTTAAACGCTCATTATGAAAACACTAAAAACACTATTTGTTTTCAAAATTTTCCATTAGATAAAATTCAAAATATTTACAGAATTTGTTTTTAATATCTCAAAGAGATAAAAGCAAATAATCTATAATACTTGTTGTATTAACGGAGAGCACTCAAAAGATTTTCAAATGATTTTTATTCCTGTAAACAGTTTTACAACACCCCTAAAATACTACAGGGTATGAAAATGGAGTATAGGTCATAAAGCGTATGTTCATATAAATATCTCGTAAGGCAAAAAACATATTTGGTTAAATTATGTTCACAATTCGAGGTCATTGAGGTGTGATAGTACATAAACAAGCTATGTTAAGACAGGGGCGTAGTGAAGGGAATTTACTTTTCCATTTATTCATTTCACACATAATTATTTTCATGTCACTATAATATAAAAAACACCTTTTGCTTCTATTGAACACAACCAATTTCCCTTTTAAAGTCCTTAGCAACGCCACTGCGTTGTCTTTTAATTGTTTACGATTCAAAAAACAGAATCAAATAATTTTTAAATTATGCGTTGTTTGTTTGCTGCCTCTTAGTGTTTGTTATAATTGTAATAAAATGTAGAATTTATTTTTGATCGCGCACATTTTCGCAAAAATCAAGTATACGCACCGTGTGACTGCAGCAGGAAGTGATTTATTTACACATGGAAAATACAATTAATTGTATTTCCTTTCAGTTATTTGATTTGTTAAGTTTAGGAACCTTCACGGTTAAGTTCCTGTCGCGTATTAAGCCAAAGGCAGTCAGCAATTATGCTTTTATATGCACATGTTTAAAATTCCCTCGCAGCCAGCACACACATACATACATACATACATATGTTAGTATTGTAGTTCCGATGCCGATGCGTGTTTACTGCGACGCGGCCAGGAGGTCATTGTAAAACAATAATGAAAATTCGCAATAAGCCGACAATAACAATAACAACGATAACACAAAAAGGAAATCGCGAGGCGACTGCGCGACGTTATCCACAAAACGAGCGAGAGAGATAGAGAGAGAGAGGGTGAAAGAGTCCGAGCACACAATTGCAGAGTTTGAGCGCCGTACGTCCTTAACGCCCCCTGACCCACCCAGTTGTAAAATGCAAAAGAGTTCCACACGGAAATGCACAACACGCCCACAACACATCAAACGGCAGCGACAGCGACACAGACGCGACAACGACGGGCAACAACAACTAAATTGTTTCCCAATGGGAGTTTGGCGGCAGAGCTTCGACGCGTCCGTTGCGCTGGCGTTCAGAAAGGCGAATAAACAACAGAAACAGTAAAAGCAACAAAAACAAATCAAGTGAACCAAACGCCGGCAGCAGCAGCGACAGCGACAGTAGCAGCAGCAGCGACAGCGACAGCAACAGTTAGCTTCAAACACAGGCAAACCTCACACATACGCATACAAACTCATATGTATGCGTAAAACTCTTCATTTCATTTGATCAATGTCAATTTCGTTTATTTTAATTTACTATTTACATTATGCATTAATTATGCAATAATAAATTCATAAAAGTAATGAATTGTTTTATTTTGTAATAACTTAATACATTAGCTTATTTATTTCGGCCTTTTATTAGGCAAATACCAGCTAAAACGACAGCATTTCGGCATTTTTTTAGCCAAATACCCGCTAAAACGAGCGCATCTTTGCTTTATTAACAGCCTGTTAGGTTCTCTATGAGTGTTAACTTAACAGCCCAGTGCACTGGGTAACGGTCGGCAATTCAAAGAGATAACAGAATCTGTATATTTGCTGAAAATTAACAGAACAGCCGGTTTGAATGAAAAATTTTAAATTTTCAAAAATCAATTAAAAAAAATTCATAAACAATTTCAAAAAAATAACAAAATACAAAATTTTGTAAAATAATTAAGTTCAATCTAAAATTAGTTTGGTGCATTTCGCTCTTTGCATGACGAAGTTGAGTACAAAATCCAAAAAAAAAAATTAGAAATTCGAGAAAAATTCAACAAAAATTCTGGTACAATTTTCAAAATTCTAGCTTCAAAATTAAGAAAGTTCATCATTCATTCTTTTCAAAGTAACAGCAGGTCCATGCAACGGCGACAGCGTGATTGTCGACTGCTTGATCCCCGAAGCGCTTAACGGTCGGCAATTCAAAAAGGAAAAATTAAAGGAGGAGTAAATAAAATGAAACAATAAAAAGAAAATATAAAACTGTTGTTGTTTTCCTTGGCTGACCTTCATCCCACTAGAGGCCACATGTCTTTAATATTTATTTTCTGGAAGCCTCTGACTAATGTTAAGTGATGCACAGTGACACCCATACAATTACGCACACGCACGCGCACATTTCATGTAAACACTTATACTTGTGCATATTTATGCAGGCATATGGTAAATATTAAGGCAACCTGTTGACATCAGGTGGCGGGAGTTCGTCGCTCTACAGAATTACCCATAGGGTACATATGAGTTCTAGGAGGATACGTGTGCCTGTTGTTTGCTTAAGTATGTGTACATGTTTATGTATATTTGCAATTAGTGGAAGGAGGCGAATACCTTCGACCTTAATTATCATAAAGATGCAAACATCTAAATTAACAACAACATGACTCACTGGTGGACTTATGGACTGGAATCCTCTGAACTGTGTCTGCTTTTCATAATTACGTTTCTATATTATCATAATGGTTTAAAAATTAAATTGTCTTACCATATCAATATTAATAAGTTATTCTAAAAAATGATTATGATTTCAATTTTCTCTCTAACTTTTCTTCCATATTAGATTGTTTTAAAAAACATAATTTATTACTCAGTAGTTATTTTTTTAATATGCTAATTCAATATGAGTAGCAGTTTTTAATTTTCATTAGAAATTCTCTTTAATATTAGGCTTTTTTATATAAAATTATCATTAAATTTGTCTGCTTTTACTTCCTTTCGTATTTGCCAATCAAGTAAGGGGTATTAAATAGTTGTACACTTCGTATGTGTCCATTTTGGTTAACTCTTTGGGTCGGATCCTGGTCACTAATTGCTTTTGACAAGCGCCTCTGAGTCTCAATTGGCAACAGGTTAGAATGCCAACGGCACAGGATGAGCATTCATTTTGAAGGCACTGTATTGGTGTGTGGTTGTGTGTGTGCACTCATTACGCTTGGGTGCCTCAGGCAACGAATTGTCCCCACTTAGCTCCCTGCATCAGTGTTCTTACCTTTTGTATTTGCTACTTTACCTTTAACCCTCTCAGGTCAAATTCTGTCGTCGTCATAGCTGCTGTCACTGTGCATTCATGTTGTTTACGCATCAACAGCAGCCAAAAGGTGTTCATCACACGCCCCCTCTTTCACCACCCCTCCTCTTTCACCACCCCCTTTCCCATCTCCCTCCACTATTCAACAACTTATCATCTTCTTTGTTTATTTGTTGTTTAAAGGTCAGGGCGCAACCAATTTGTCAAGTATTAACTGTCAAGAAGACTTCATTGTGAATTCCTTACATTTTCTTTGATAATTTATTAATCTTGTAACTGTTTCCGTATTAAATACATTCATAAAATTTGATATATTTGTGTCAAAGTCAAGGCCAAAAATTACTTTAAAAAAGTGGCAAGTATTTGGCCAAGTCAGAAAAGTTGAGAGCTGTAGTTATTTAATCAAAACTTATATAATGTATACTTTTAAGTAAAACCGAACATCATTTGCATTAATGTAATAATTATGTATATTCGCAGACATTGGAAAAGCCTTTTCGGGAAAAATAAACGCGATCTTTTTCCCTTGAATCCATATTTTTTTCTTTCTGCTCCATAGCTAATCGTTCTATAGTCTGCCTTTTTTAAGCGTAAAACTATCATATTGTACCATAGTACTCAAACAATTAAGAACTCTCGTTCTCTGACCTACTCAGCATATTTAATGTCTATGGATATGTTTATTTATAGTGCCGATAAGTGATCAAGCAAATTCTCTCGCAAGGTAAAAGCTTCTCAAAGCTTTTGAAACAATTTGCCAGCGTCTGCAATCGTTTAGAAATTGTTTACAAATACGTTTAACCAAATAGAAATTACGTTGTTGATTTGCAAATTGTCAATAAATTGCCATAAAAGTGACACGTAATCTTTGCAATTAAATCAAAAGTGAGTGAAAATCAGCGAAAGTGCATTTCAATCAACGATGATCAATCGAAAATTTAATGAAGATAAGATTATTAAAGAGGTTTTATTTTTTAAATAAGCTTGACCTTGTTGCTAACCTTGTGTTAATCTTTGCCAACCATCAATCTGTTCTAATTCCGCACCAATATTTAAATTCTGTCTGGTACTGCAATATATAATATGTATGTTGTCCAGACACTTGTTTACAATCAGATACTCTTGATTTTTCTAATTGTGGACATTTAGATTTAATCAAAACACGTCAACATGCTGCTATTTTGTCACGAAAATCCAGCTGTGAATCCGCATTCATTTTGGACATTAATTAAGAAAATGCCACAGACCCTTAAATGGGCGTACACGTGTGATGAGCAGCTTGTTTACTTTAGATAGGCGCTACCGATGTTTGACTTTAATATGTCAATAAAAATAACATAACGAAATATAATTAGAAAATAACCGAACAGGAAATACGAAATTTAGGGTTAATTATGATTATATGAAAATATAAAAAAATTTCTCATTTAAAATTTTAAGAAAATGTAAATTTCTTTTACATTTTTTACCACTAACTCAATCCCCTCTGAAGTCACGTGACCGCCAATGATCAGCTCAGATTAAAATAATTTCATGCTGTGCCTATATTTAGAGGCTTTCTGACTAATCTCATTGATAACAGGCATGTGACATTTATTTATGACAAACACGAATGCGAAAGGAACAAAAGGTAAACCTCAAACCACAGGCAATCATAGTTACATATCAATGGGATTAGCACTTGTAAGATGGAAATATGGAAAATTACGAGAGCAATTAACTGTATGGGGGACTTTGAGACTTTAATGCCACTTGAGGCGAGGGCGCAATGCCCCAATGCTGCATGCAACAGGCACGAGAGGAACGCGTGAACCAAGAGCTACAGCCGAGGGAATGAGTAATGGACGCCTTTGTTTCCCTCCCATAAAGAACAAAAAAGCAACAACGAAAAATTCATTTGGGGAAATGACAACAACTTGTTATAAAAAGCCAGGTTAATAGCGTATGTAGACAACAGTATCTCGTAGAACTTTCAAGGGGTAAGTGACGATCTGATAATCGATCAGACAAAAACCAAACGCAAAGATGCACTTAGGACGAGAGACAGAGAGAGAGAGAGAGAGAAAGTATCTAAATAAGCTTGTTTTCGTCTAGAGAGATTAGCTGAGAATCTGAGAGATTTGTTATCAGCTCTAAACGATCTACGAATAACAAACCCGGCGATTTAAAAAGCAAACCTCACTAACCCAACGACTCACAGTTGAATCTGAGCTCTTGAGTGGACAACAACACTAGCTAAATCCCGAATACTTATCAATTTCAGTGCGAATACTACAACAACTGCAATTACAAGTCATTTTGACCTTCTTCTGTGCTACAAGGATCTATACAACAGCTGATAACATGCCTAAGGAACAAGTTGCACCTGTTATCAGTCGCTTGGAGGAGTTCGAACAGAATATGCCAGGGTAAGTGAAGAATGAAAATAACCATCACTGTCATTATCATTGTGACCTTGTTGGCGATAGAAATTCATGTAATAGGCATTACGCTGATAAGACGAATTAGGGAGAGCATGAGAGAGAGTGTAGAAAATTGATACGCTGAGAAAAATAAGTTGCCCATAAATGAATTAAAATTATAATATTTTGAAGTCAATCTATCTAAAGTTTTGAAAGTGTATCTATTTTTATTATTTTAAATGAATTTTGTTTTATAAATAAAAAAATACAGTACAAAGAACGAATTAAGAATTCAAAGAAACACTTTTAAATTTATTTAATTCATTTCTTTATTTTGATTAATAGTGCTAGAAACTGACGATTATTATTACAGTAATAATAATAACTATAATTTAATTTAATTTTAATTAAAGAATAGTAATATTTAATAATGGAATATAATAAGTAAAAGGCTAAGAAATATAGAAAATTTTTCAAAATGGAATTTGAAATAAATATTATCATTTCAATCTATTTTTATTTGAAGTGTGTAATTACAGAAAGCATATTTCAAACCTAAGTAAAAAACATTCGAATAATTTAAATTATTGTATGTAAACTAGAACTGGAATATTCTACAATCGTTATCAAGCTTATCCGCATCTCTTATAATTTTCCAAAGATCCCAAAACAATTTCAAACTTATTTTCATATTATCTCTCGATCTTCCAGCTACCTGAATCCAGAAGCCAAGCTGGCCATTCTGATGGATTTTGATGGCACTCTGGCGCCCCTTACGAATAATCCCGCCAACTCGAAAATGTCCGTGGAACTGGAGGAGATTCTCCGCAAGTTGGCAAAGCATCCACAAATCTTTCTGTCAATTATTTCGGGACGCGGCCTAAAGGATGTGCAGAAGCATGTGAGTATCGATGGCGTGACTTATGCCGGCAACCATGGACTGGAAATAGAGTATCCAGATGGTTCACGTCACGATTTCGAGTTGCCTGCGAACATCAAGAAGAACTATACGGCCATGGTGAAGGAACTGAAGCAGAATTTGGAGAGAAATGGCGCCTGGGTAGAGGACAAGCGGGTCTCGCTCACCTACCATTATCAGGAGACACCAGCGGAGTTCAAGGATGAGCAGAGGCGGCTGGCGATGAAAATATGCCAACGTCATGGCTTCCGGGCCAATCAAGCACATGAGGCCATCGAGGCGAAGCCACCTGTAAATTGGAATAAGGGCGAGGCAGCTCTCTACATCCTGAAGAACCAGTTTGGCGACAACTGGTCAGAGGAGGTGCGTGTGGTCTTCGCTGGTGACGATACCACCGATGAGGATGTCATGCGAGTAAGTTTAATAGAGTCTTTCATTAGAAGACATTTCTAATCTTCGACACTCTTAATCTCTTCAGGTAATCAAGGGCATGGGTCGTTCCTTCCGCATTGCGTCCGATGCACAGGTTCTAACATTTGCGGATTATCGTTTGCCCGAACAGGATGTGATGACCGATCTGCTCAGATGGATAGCACGTGTCTATGTCTAAACATTCTAATTAAATATTAGTTTAGTAAATTTACATATAATGCGAGATTAATTCTTTTCAATGTAGCTTTATTTGAACAGCCTTAAATTTTGTTATGAATAATATAGCAATCAATTGAATGTCCATGGAATCGGAAATACAATTTGAAGTCCTTATGCTTACTAGCAAATTGTAAAAAAATAATATACCTTCATTAACTTTTTTCTCTTAATCCAAAAATTATACTTCATCTGATTTTATATAAGTACTATTCAAAATACGGCAATTAGCAGAATAAAAAAATATTTCATAGGAAATTTATTTAAAATTAAATACAGTACGCGAATTTATTTGTTGTGAAAACATTCCAAATTTTAAGACACTGATTGCTTTTGTACTGAAAGGTACAAAGTATAATTAATAAAATTGAAAATCTTCAAGCTGAACAGATCAGAAAATGTAAGTCGTGATATTATTTTAAAATCCGTTAAACATTCAGATAAGACCGTAAATTATTAAAGACGAGTCCCCGCTTGTATCGATCTGCTTTCACAAATCTATCGAAAGCTATGTCGAGGTTATTGTCAGTATATCCAGATTCTCTGGCCACACGTATAAATTCAGTGGCCTTTGTCTTAAATGCATCATAAAGGTCTGCTTTCCGTTCGATAATTTCAGACCATATTAGAGAGTAGTGTCCTTTCGTATATTGATCTAATCGACTCTTAAGTTGATCCTCTGGAACTTTAGGTAGAAGACTAACATACTGCTTTGTATATTCTTCGAGTTGGGCGGCATCCTTTATAAAACTTTCGTTTCGAGAACGCCATTGATCAAAAAATTGTTGAAACTTGACGATTTCTCTTTGATCAGCTACCCGGTTCTTCGCAATAAGCATGGCTGTAATAAGGATTGAAGCAGCTATAAGCTGATTGTTCAACAACGCAGTATTTTCAACAGCCTGTTTTATTTCATCCTTGAGATGCCCAATTGAATCAGCGCTCACAAGGATCTGAAAGAAGTTCAAGGATTAAGGCTCTTTGCTCTCTTTATGTCCGTAGGGATAGTAACCAAAAGGATAAGGCTAACAGCAACGATAATGAAACGCATCTTTATAAATATTAACCAGTCACTAAAAACGGAACGTAAGTTACTCATGTTATATACGGTTTCAGCTTATCAGAATGAACACACGTAATATATCTAATATTTTTAACTTAAAGCTATTGAACATATTTTAAAAATTATTTCTTGCTCTTTTATTCAAAAATTTATTTACATTCGGATTTTCATTTGTGTTAAAATTATAAAAAACTTTTGGTTATAAATACTTAAATTTAAAATTTAAATAAATTTTAGTATTCGATAACTTAGGTGCAGGGTATTAGGATGTGTACAGATCAACTAATCGAAATCGAGCATTATAATATAATTCCATTTTTTTGAGCCCAGTGTCAGCTTAACTGCGACTTTGTTATAAGCATTCTATTAATCCATTCTATTTGCTCTGTAGGTACTTCAACAAACTATCAAAGTCGCGTTCTCGGTAATATCGAGCTGCCCGAATAAATCTATCAAAGAGTGTATCGAGTGTTTTATCTGTGTATCCAGTTTCCTTGGCAACACGTAGTATTTCGGTGGCTTTAGTCTTAAATGCTTCGTATTGATCAGCAATTCTATCAATAACTATGGATTGAATTACAGAGAAGGACCCTCTCGTATATTGGTCCAGACGACGCTCAAGTTTCACTTTTGGAACTTTGGGCAGGAGTTTATAAAATTGTCTTCTAAATTCATTGAGTTGGGTAACGTTAAGTATAAAACTTGAAATGCGAGGACGCCATTCATCGTTAAAATTTTGAAACTTTTCGATTTCCGTTTGATCAGCGACCCGGGAGTCCACAATTATTTTGGCTGTGGCAAATGTTGAGACAACCCTAATCTTGTTGATCTGGAACATAGTACTTTCAGCAGCTTGCCTTAAATCATCCTTAAGATTCCCTATTGGGTCCGCACTTACATGGATCTGTAAAAAGTTTAACTATTATATAAATTGCTCGCTCTGTGTCCTGCAGGATACGAACCAAAAGAGCGAGGCTCAATGCGACAACTTTGAAACACATCTTTATAAATGTTATTAAGGCACTAAGTACGGAACGTTATTCACCCATCTTATATACGATTTGAGCTTACCAAAATGACACTATAGAAGACATATAAGAATACGATAAAAACCTCACATTTCTATGAAAATACCCATAACAGTATTAGCATGGATTTGCCCATAAGACTTCACTGCGAAATGTGACGTTTAATTTACCTACTGATTATTTAATTTCCTGGCACGGAGGTGTAATAGATTTGCGAAAATCAGACTTAGGGAGGACAGATGCCATAATATGTAAATACTGTATCTTTTATTCTTGATCAGCATAAACGGATAAAGTTCGCACATTATGTCTCTGCTGCCTGTTTGGATTTTCAAATATTGTTCATTATTAAAATACAGGCACAGGGTATTACAATGTCGCATACACTCGACTTTAACTTTATATTTGACGCATGGCAGAGATAAGAAAAAATATTGGAATTCCAAAATATAGAATGAACAATTACCACTTATGACAAGCAAAATAAAAATAACAAGTGTTTGGAACTTTTTCATCATTTGCAAATAATTGGGAAATATTTCCCACACTCATATTAACATATCAGTGGATGAGCAGTTTTAAGTTTATATATATTTATCCAAAAAATATTTTGATTTAAGATTTTAGCATTTTACATATATTTACAAATTAATAATTACCAGTTTTTTGAGAGTTTTACTTGGTACAAACATCTTTGTACTTGATTGCTCATATTCAGCAAGTGATAGATAGATGTATGGAGTTTAAAAAAGGCAAATTTGTACTAATTCGAGCTGAACTTTAGTATGACTTTTTTTAAATATGTAATATATACAAATGTTTCAAATCTATGACACACATCCAGAAGCTTCACTGTAGCGGAGATGCCAAATCAATCTCTGCTAATGTGAAAAAGTTGGACAGACGATCAATGAATGAATGAACCCTGTCGAAGCAAGTCAAAGTCAAAATAGATGAATTTGTTTGCATGTTCGTATTATTCATAGAATCTGGCTAATGTGCCGAGTAGTGAGAAGTGTGTCAACGGAGATGAGTCCAAAAACATGAAGCGACCTCAGTGGAAGGTGCATAAAGACATCGTCGACGATCGCGCCAACCACTCGCTGTATTTACGAGCCTATATATACGCTATATAGATATCGATCTGTCGCTATATATACCAGACACTCACACATTCATATAAATTCATATGTATGCAGGCAAAGATCCATTATGGTATGTGCTTTTTTATGCGCATACATATACAATCTCATAAATAACGTGCGCTATTACTTGGCCAAGATTCGTTGAACGGCCAGAGTTGCCACCCTCAGCGAAGAGAGAGCGAGAGAAGAGATGGCAGAGAGAGTGTGTAATTTTTGGTTGATCTTGCATATAGATTCTTCGGCATGGGCTTTTCGCTGGCAAGTCTTGGGCATTAGTATTAAGTCGGTCGAGGAACGTCCAGCACGTCGCACAGTTTCCGGTAGATACAATATATAATAGAGTACTAGCTAGTCTAATACTAAACTGAAATGGCTGAGCAGAAGAAGGCACCGCTCTTGAAAAAGGAGGAGGATTACGTCAAGGCTCTCGAGGGGTAAGCTAACGATCGAAATCCTTTCCTCTTTGACTTTGATCTAACTGGAAATGGTATGGTATTAGTTTCATTACACCCGAGAAGGATCAGGTTGTCCTGTTGCTGGATTACGATGGCACACTCGCCCCTTTGACCGAGGAGCTGTCCGTCATGCCCAAGGATACTGAAATCAACATTAAGAAATTGGCTGCCAATGAGAAAATCTTTATGTGTGTTTTCTCCGGTCGCGAACTGAGCGAAATCAAGAATCATCTGAAATTCCCCAATGTTACCTATGCTGGTAATCATGGTCTGGAGGTTGAATATCCCTCCGGCAAGAAGTTCAAGATCGAAATGCCCGAGGAACTGCTCGAGAAGCACAACAAACTGGTTGCCGAGCTGAAGGAGAAGGTAAGTTTGCAAAAATTTTAATTTTAATCATAAAATCCTTTAATTGAATATCATACATTATTCTAGGTCGTTTGCTCCGGCGCCTGGGTGGAGGATAAGAAAATTTCGGTGACCTATCACTATAAGGGTGTCACCGATAAACTGAAGGCCAAGCTGATCGCCGAGGCCAAGGGTCTGATTCAGTCCCATGGCTTCCAGCTGATCGAGACTCCCTACGCACTGGAGGGCAAACCACGCGTCAACTGGGACAAAGGTTAGTCTGAAGAAAAGAAGAAAACGGAAAATTTCTAACCATAAATCAATTTCAAACTAAACCATTCAATATGTATTATGTATATATCTGAATTCGATATATATCTACTCTCTATCGATTCTTGGCCAACTGTTGCAGCCCATTGGCTGTCGGCTTCTGTCGTCGGCACCTGTTCGAAAACAATTCGATTTCGAACGCGACGCTTCGATGATTTAATTATTGCTACAAATATTATTTCCTATAGAGCACGGGCGCAAAATTTCATATTTTCCCAGTGGTGGAATGTGGGCGTCTACAAAATAGAAAAGACTTCTCCTCTACGAAAATGAAAATCGAAAATCCTTTGAGAAATTTATGTCGACTGTCGTCGCAGTCAGCGTTTAAAAATGTTTCTCACATTTTTTTTGGGGCCACTCTTGACAAACAAGCAGAGCAAAAACTGATGTCAAAAGCGCGCCGCCTCCCGAATATATTTATATATACACTTAAATACATATATATCTATCTATATCTAATATTTTCAAAAATTTACTCATTTTGATGATAAATTAACATATCTCTGTAATTTCTCATTTAAAATTTCGCTTTCATTTTGAAAATATTTAATTTTTAGATGTCTTTTCTGGGAAATAGGAAAGTTTTTGAATTTAATATAATTTAATATAATATCACAGTCAGTTTTAGCTAACTAAAGTCCACTGCTTGCATTTTTGGTCTGGAACTGCTATTAACCGTTTCCAGAACTTTTACTAATAAACAATAAAATCTTTTGGTATTTATTTTTAGATTTTAATGAGAGTTTCAGTATAGTAAGATAAATTCATTGTAATCTAGAAGTTTGGAAAATAATTCAGACTTCATATTTCATGTTGTCCATTGAATATTTTAATTTCAAAAACCTCTATTACAGATAAAATAATCTTGTATCAAATCTATACCGGATATATGTATAATTAAAACGAGGCTAAATAGCATTTTTAAATAACATGAACTAAGCGCATCTAATGCGAAACATCTACTAATGATGCGATGCTTTAAAACCATATGGCAATTAATGTTGGCATATACATATGTATATCGAATAGCTGTTGGCCAGATTTAGGTATAATGAATGAAGTCAGTTTTTCATTGAAAGTCATATTTTTGTTGTATGCAGACTGTGTAGAATATTATTTGACCAAATAAATTCATTATAGCACACTTAGGCTATACAAAAGATCACATGATGATATTCCATATTAAATGGAATGAAACCCCGACAAAGTATTCCAAAATTATCCACAAATATTTTGTTGAATAGGCGACATTTCCAATGAGACGAGACAAATGTGCATAATTCAAAAGACAAAAAATATTTACGGCTGGCAAATAAAAATTAATTATGATTGTGCCTGCGAGCTGCGGGAGCAATAAATTCCTAGTGGAAAAATATTGCAAAAACAAAAAAGAAAATATAATTTTGAGGCGTATCGCTGTATTTATTATTTTTATTTTTTCGTGAAAAATGAAAAGCAGCCAAGCGCATTTGAAATGGCAACAAAAGAGAGAAAGAATTGTTGGTGCCGTCTGAAAAGAAAATGCAATACTTAAGATCGGCGCAAGAGGGGAGATCGGATGTTACGGGGTCTTAAAGAAGACGGGAGACTAATGCGTCATCAATTAAACAAAAATGTAGCGTTAATAGCGAGCAAAATAATCAAAAAAACAACAACAAAAAAACAAAAGTCAGCATAATTAAAATAATCAAAAGGCAACACACTTTAAAAACATATATACATGAATATATCTATAGCTATGTACATATATATATGTCTATATAGTAGATGTCTGTACCTAGGTGAATGATTTGAAATTGTGGCTTGCGAACAATTTACTTGACGGGCCGCAGGCCAAACAAAATTTGCTCACTCCACGCCCACGCATCCGACTAAAAATAATGCCTAGAAGATACATACATACATACATAATTGTATAGATAGATATAGAAATATACCGTTGAGATAAATCTTTTCCCCTTCCTTTGGCACTGCAGGCGGTCTTAGATTTATATATAGCGAGTGAACGACTCAAAATATTGGAAGAAAAATAACTTGTTGTTCTGCGCCACTTTCATCTGTGTTTATGAACTGGAGATACATTTATTCAGCATCTACATATACATACACACATATACATATATCATTATAGCGGTTCCAAAACAATGCCTGAAATATGCCAGAAATAATTTAATAATTACATATATTAGACTTACTACAAATACATACTTAGTAACAAGCATACTCGTCTTACAAATCGCTTTATGATATTTAAATCTCAATTTAGAACATTTTGGTATTCAGAATTATTTTAAACCTGCTTATGGAAGAGAATAATTGGACTTTTAATTCACAAATAATTTCTAGCTTCTGATGAAGTAGAAAATTATGTCCAATATAATACCCAACTTAAATCTTTTAATATAACGAAATTCCTAATATATTTTTGTGCTACAGATTCCTAGATTATAGGCATATTTTCGTAACGAATATAAGCTTGATTTATATTTACAAAATTAAGCAATCCCTTATTAAAATGCTGTTTTAAATCTAGCTTATTTATATTATGTAGATTATTATTAGACTTTAGTCACAATCAACATTTGATTAATTTTTTATATTATTTTTAAAACAATGAAAATGCTTTTAAAATGATGTTTTAAAAAATAGGGTAAATAACTATAAATTTTTGCAATAGATTATAGATTTTATAATAAATATAAATATAAAAAATATTATTTATAGTTATGCCTGATTTAAAATTCGTTCCTTTTTAGGTGAGGGCGCCAAGATGATTCTGGAGAAGCATTTCGATGCCGATTGGGCCAAGAACCTGAAGATCATCTATGTGGGCGATGATACCACCGATGAGGATGCCATCAAGGTGCTGCATGGCATTGGCAAGACTTTCCGCGTCTCGGAGCTGCCAACGCTGAAGACCTATGCCAATTACCAGATCAAGACCGTTGAGGAAGTTGGCTGGCTGCTGAAAGCTGTTCAGGCCTACTATGAGAAGAAGAAGAAGGCATAAGCTTCTGCGTCCAGCTGTAGCTTAAGCTAATTCCACACATACACACATAAAAACACACACACATAAAAACACACACACGTACACGCACACACAAACAAACACATATATAAAAACATCTTTAGTTGTTGTCTTATATAAAAGAAATACAATGTTTTTTATTTCACATTAATGTTTTAATAATTACTACTTATTATATGTAAATGTTTGTATGCTTGCAATCAAATCAAGTTTTACAAACTCTTTTCTCTTGTCCACAATTCGCAATAAAACGGTCACATACTATAATAATTCATTTGTTTAGCAGCCGCTCCTTTAGCTAATGTCATCTGATTTCTTATCTGCGATCTGCTTTCATAGCTCCAGCACGAGCTGCTCCCGTGCGTCCTCCCCGTGCCGCCTGCTTTACTATGGTTGGTGGCACAACCACGGCAGGTGTTGCATTCACAGCTGGCTGGACAGCGCCGGCAACCACGCCCACTGGCGTCACAACGGGCGTTTGTACGGCCACCATGCCGGCCTGTGGTGCGGCCGCCTGGGGATCGGCCCTTTTGGGCTCACTCATGTTAAGCGCCTCATTGAAGATCATACAGAATTCGCCCACTTTAAAGACCTCGCCGTTCTTGCCCGAATACAGGGTGAGGCAATGGCGCCAAATGGACGCATAGCCCTTGGTCAACCTTACGATATCACCGGGTGTTATCAGTTTGCCCGGCTCGTCCCAAATGGACACATTAATGCTGGCCGTGGGATCGCCCACCTTGAAATTGCGCACCTCCCGGTTCTCCTTGGTCACTGTGGCCACACCCACCTGTTAACAAACCAGATAAAATGAATATAAACAAACAAAATGTAATCTTTTAGTTTGTTATCGATAACTTAAGCAGACCTCGAGCACTATGAAAATAACATTTATGTTTTTCAGACCAGGCTTAATATCCTTGATGGCAATGCATTCAGCGTTGTACATGATTAGAAAACGTATAAACTCTGCAGCAAAAATTAGTCGTGAAAATTCGATGCTTTAGTTTCAGTTTAATATTTATGTTTCAATTGGACGCCAACTTAAATGCACAACACCACCGCAGACGCATAAAACAGCTGAGCGATGATTAGAGATGAGTGATATATTGATAGCCGATACATGTGGCGAATAAATATTGACGCAAGCAGTGACGTAGTATGAAAAGAGATTGTGATACAATTTTTAACATCATATCCGATGTCTGCCAAATAATTATTATTTATTATGCATTTCAAGTACGACTACACTAAATAATTTACAGCACTTGCAATTTTAAAATATATCGATAACATATCGAGCCTATCAATGGCTGTGAGCGCGCTCAACGCCACTACGAACGAACCAGTTCCGGACTGAACACAACAACTCAATTGTTAATTTCTGTGCAAAAATAATACAAACATCAAATTTGCCAAATTAATGCTTGGAAAATTAATAAACTTTAAGGAAATTCGAGTTCTGGGTGTTATTAGCGCTGTTGGCGTTTAGTAACTGAAAAGAAAAAAACAAAGAGTAGAGAGACCAAGCGACTGCTATTCACAATTTGTTGATCAACATGGAAAGTGGCAGCAGTTCGAGTTCCACGTCCGGCAGCACCTCGTCGAGTGGTTCCTCCAGTTGCACGGACACGGGCAGCTCCTCAGATACTGATAGCAGTAGCACGGGCGTTGCGGGTCCCGAGGAAAAGCCGCAACCGACTAAAACACAACAAACCGCTGTGCGACGCAAAATTGCAACGGCGCCGCCCGCTGATAATGAGAAGCCAAAGGGAGCAGCAGGAAGCAGTTCGTTGACGTCGGCAGCGAGCAAGGTGCGTTCTGTGGTGGCGGCCAGCAATCAGCGTAACGGTGGCCTCTCCAGCGATGATGATGATGACGACGACGACGAGGATGATGACAGTGCGCCGCCAGCCAAGAAAAACCCACGTACAATGAACAACACGGTGGCCACGGCGGCTACCCGGAGGAAGCCCTCGACGAGCACAGCGCCCAAGCAGGCAGCTGGAGGACTAGCAGCTACTGTTGCCACCGGCAGCAAGTCGAACAAAAGCAACAGCCAGCCACAGCGTAATGGCGACAATAAGCGACCCTCACTGAGCTCCTCGTCGAACAGCACCGATGAGTCCCACAGAGAGGTGAAGAATGGACGCAAAGTGCCGCTGAAGCTGGCGAGCACGGCGACTGCGGTGCGGGCCAAGCAGATGCGCGCCAAGGCGCTGCAGGCCAAGACGAGCAGCAGCAGCAGCAACAACAAGAATGGACCATCGACGTCGCGACGTGGCAAAAGCAGAAGCAGCGATGGCAGCGAGGATTCCGACAGTGGCAGTGGCTCTGAGACGAGCTCCATAAGCGAATCGGAAGGTACAGACTCCAGCAATTCCTACAGCTCACAGCCAGCGACGGGTAAAACAAACGCCAAGGGCAAGCGGGGAGCCGGCGGAGGAGGAGGAGACAGCGAGGAGGAGCGCAAGGACAAAGCGAATCCAATGAGAAAGCTCACACGTTCCCTAAGCATGCGACGTTCCAAGCAGCAGCAACCCAAGGCGGGCGGCAGTGAAACGGAATCGGATGCAGATCTCGACCAGGAGGATGACAAGCAACGTGTGCTGTCCAAGAGTCCCGCCAAGAAACCCGCCACTGCCGCCGGCCTGAACAGCAACAACAGCAGCACCAGCGGCAGCAAGTGCAAGGTGAAGAAGGAAATCGGAGTGTTGGGCGCCCTCAAATCACGTCCAGTCTCGCCAGCTGTGCAGCTGGAGAAGAAGTGTCCCATCGAGGGTTGCGATTCCTCTGGCCATTTGAGCGGCAACCTGGACAGACACTTTCTGCCGGAGGCGTGTCCCATCTACCACAACATGTCCGCCTCGGAGTGCAAGGAGCGGGCGAATGAGCGCAAACTACGCAACGAGCAGCGCCTCAAGTTGCCCATCAACATTGTGAGCGCGCCAGGAAACCAGAACAGCAATCTCAAATCTCTGACGCCCGAGCAGCGTGAATTTCTGGCCAAGATACGCGAATCTCGCGCCAATTTTCGGCCCATTAGCAACAGCTTTTTGAATGACAAGGTAGATATGGCTCAAGGTGTTCCCAGAACTGCTTCAATCTCTTCCTTTTGTTCTTTGGCAGGTCAAGCTGGACAAAGACTGCACGGACGAGGATCGGGAGCCGAATCTGGCGGGCCTGGTGCCCGACTATGATTTGCAGCTGTTTCGCGAGGCGCAAGCTCAGGCCTCCGAGCGCATTGAGGATGAGCTTAAGGATCTGCCCGTGGGCAAGGGCATCAAGTACGTGGAATGTCTTGAAATTCAATACAAGTCTTTAAATTTTCCCTCCTTTTCCTTTCCAGATACATCAGCATGGGCAAGTACAAAATGAAAGTCTGGTATCAATCTCCATATCCGGATGACGCTGCTCGCCTGCCCAAGATGTACATCTGTGAGTTTTGCCTGCGCTATCAGAAATCCGAGACGGGCATCAAACGTCATGCGGAGAAATGTGTGTGGCGTCATCCGCCTGGTGACGAAATCTATCGCAAGGGCAAGTTGCAAGTGTGGCAAGTGGATGGCAAGCGTTACAAGCAATATTGCCAGCATCTCTGCCTGCTGGCCAAGTTCTTCCTGGATCACAAGACGCTCTACTACGACGTGGAGCCGTTTCTCTTCTACATTATGACCTTGGCCGACGTCGACGGCTGTCACATTGTTGGCTACTTTAGCAAGGTGAGCTTAGTTTAGCTTAGTTAATAGAGCTGGTTAAAATAGCTTTGTTTAAATGTGGTATATAAGGGTGGGGTTTTATTGTTATTATTATAAACAAGTTCCTCATACAACATTTCTGATTCAATCAGGAAGATATTTAAGACTTAAATTTTCCCTTAGTCAATATTTGTGAGTAATAGATTTTTATTCTTTGGCTTAATAGTTTGCTAGCTACAATAATCCAATTCCAAATCCAATTTTTTACTATATTTCTATATAACTTATATTTCTTAAAAAAGATTTCCTATTTTAAAAAGCAGTTCATTCATTTGTAAGTAACTATTACAGAAAACCTTATTAAAAAAAAAATTTTTTTCACATTTTAAAACGTTTTCAAAAAGAAAAAAAAAACAATTTTAATTTGAAAATTTTTTTATACAAAATTAAACTTTTTCTTTCCCGGTGCGCCCTTTTAAATTCCTATTTTCTGGTCTTCACATTGCTATTTTTTTATGGAAACTCTTGTTAATATAAATGAATACTTTCGTCTTTTTAAATCATCTCGTAAGAAAATTAACTTCTCGTCTGATTATCGCATAGTTTTCCAGATGAATGCAGCTTTTTTAAAAACCTTTTCCTTAGTTATATTTTGAAATCTTAGTATTTATGAAATTTAACAAAGCTTATTCACTTTAAATAAGAAAAAACAACTTGTTCTACATTTGAATTCCAGTTCCCAGGAAAAACTTTAATATTGCAAATTTAATTATTATTATTATTTAATTTGTATTCAAATTATATTAAAATGATCAATTTTTAAATAATTTGAACTTGCCTCAAATCTTTCTTAAAATCATATCTATAAATATTTTTTACTTGGAAAACATTAAGAACTTTAGTTGTTATTTGCAAACAAATTGAATAATACCATTTCACAGTTTTATGATTCTTTTGTGTCTGCAACAGACTGCAGAGACAGAGAGGGAGAGAAAGGGAAAGAGAGAAGAAGAGGGAGGATGGTGAATGCTCAGCTTAGACAGACTACAGACCCTTGCCCAGAATCAGAAGCTGAAGCAGATGCAGACACCAGACCTCGTCTCAATCCGGAGTTGGTCTCCATGTAATACATAGGGAGATAGACATGCTCTGTGTATCTATGTATGTATGTAAATACATAACTATACGTAGTATACCATATCCCAGACTGTTGGCATTCCTTGACCATACCCAAAAATTGTTTTGTCAACTGCCGACAGAGTCGAGACGAGACGAGGAGATGCTGGGGTAAATAAGCTGACACTATCAGAGGCGTGGCAGGCGTGCCACAATTTCCCCAGCAACCCCAACAAAGGCAACAACAACAATAGGAACAACAACAACAACAAGAGGAGCAACTTCAGCTGGCAAAGAAATGGAAATAATAAAAAACACAAAGTATGCTTCGTATATTGTCCCGGCCATGTGCACGAGGTTTCTTGACCTCCCCCTGAACGCAAGTGTCGTTTGCCCTACCCCACCCCCATCCCCAATGTGCCCCACCTTGTTGCACAGCTGCATACAAGTTTTTGGGCGCTGTCAGAGACTGGGTTTGTGTTACAAATTGCGCATGTCGCGCCTGGCTGCTGCGCACACAGTTGCCCAGTCTCGATCCCAATCCCAATTCCAATCCCCGTCTGCATGCAGCCATTCATCTCGTGCCAGGAGCTGGAGCAGGAGCAGCAGCTGGTTACACATACTCCACGCTATTTGGGTGTCTAGTTTACATGATCCCCCCGCGCTCTCTCTCACTCTCCCGGAATGAATTTCGGCAATGCTGCCAGCTTCCAGCTCCAAGTGCTTGGAGTTGGAGTCACAGCCCAGACAGCAGCCAGACATTAAGGATTGGGGCAGGCAGGCTGGCTGGCAGGCAGTCATCGTGGATGCTGCTGGCTGTTGTTGTGCTGGGGCGTATACGATTGAGGTCGTGCACCTCGCTTTGGTCTCTCGTGCGCCTGCTCCAACTGTTGTTGCTGTTGTTGTTCCTCCTCCACCTACCCCTCAATCCTCTGCCCCTTACATATGTGCGTTCCCAGACATCATGGCAGACGCCGCAAAACAAAGAAGCACACAACAATAACAACAACAACAACACAAATATTCGTACATAAATGTATTTCCGAATTGCGAATTGTTGCCTTTTAGATTCACACCCAACAAAAACAACAACGACAACAACGTCGCATTTTTTGGCAGTTCCCAGTCCAGTTGCAATTTTGCGTATGTGACAGAGACCCCACTTTATATATACCATTTACCATATTTCTATATACGATTATGTATCTACGCATCTCTTTCTCTCTCGCTCTGTCTATCGCATCGATTCATCGCGTGGTCATTGAACTCCCGAAAAAGCTAGAAGCGATAAATGACAACCCCCCAAACCAAAACAGTCTGACACTCAGTCTACTATATGCTTTATATATATATATATATCTGTCTGTCTGATTTCCCATATACTCTGTCCCTGACTTTTGTGCATGTTTGTGGCCTTAAGCATTTTCTTATTGAATTAATTGTCATATTATTTGAAAGTAATGTTTATTATTTTACTTTTCATTAAATACTACGAGTATTATTTTTGACTTCATTTGTTTTGAACTTAGCCTAAGTAAGGCACATTTTCTCAATGCCAAATTGTATAGAAATTAATAAGCTAAAAAAAATAATACTTAATTTTTATTAATTTATATTTACACTTTATATTCAATAACTACACACTTTTTTTATCGATTTTCAGCACATACCATTCCTGCAGGAAAAGAACTCGTTCTATAATGTCTCGTGCATTTTAACCTTGCCCCCATATCAACGCAAAGGCTACGGCAGACTTCTCATCGATTTCAGTAAGTAAAGGGGGTAATCACTAAAGTTACTTTAAGGAAAAAAGAGAGCTTAAAGCTGTGTGCAAAGTATTTAAGTTTCAGTTTAAGTTAGGTTTTTGCTCCGTATTGGTAGTGCGTTTGAAGCGTAAAAAGAATAGTCGAAAATTGGAAGAAAAGATTATATTATATTATGGATTACTATTGATTGATGGTAAAGCTGGTTTTTCTAAAAAATGTATTGGATACTCCCTATTTTCATCGGATATCAGATTTCCTGGCTGTTTAGATATTTATAATTTTAAATCTATTTACAATGACTCATTAGTAAAAAAAACTCCCCAATTGTATAAGTATCTTGAGTTTTGATGCAAAGCTTTTGTTATCTGATTTTGCGACTCAATACAAATCAAATACTTGCAATATTTTCTTCGAATTTGTTGTAAGAATCGCTATTATTATAAACCCCTTTCAAGAGCTAAAATGATTAGCCAATAATCCCGCACTTGTTTTTAATGGACTTTACAATTAAATTTCCAAACCAACTGTGATTAATCCAAATCATTTTAAATAGTTTCATCAACTGCTTAAGCCAAGCTAAGTGTAACTGCAGCTGGTTTTAACAAGTTTTCCTGCTTTTCTTTTACAACTTAATGACAGTATTTAGAACAAAGAAAGAAAATTGAAAATATTTGCAGATTAATTATAATGAGACTCGGCTATCGATTTAAGTGGGGCTGGGTGTGCGTGTGATTCATCGGTTTATATATGTATGCTCTAAATGAGTATGTATGTATATAAATATGTAGTTAGTGCAATATAGTTAATCATCATTGCATGAGAGAAGTCAACATGCCAGACTCAACTCCATTCGAGCTTAGCTTTCCATTCTTCGGAGCGATGCATGCAATTTGTGCATCAATTAAGTGTAGACCAAGGTCTGCAGGTGTACATATATGTATATGTATACATAAATACATGTACATATCCATGTGTATGTAATGCATCGCATAAGTAATTTTTATCGTTATAGTGTACATTATTTTTCCACAAAAATTGTTTAAAATTAATCCCACTGAAAACAGCACCAGACAATAAAGAAATAATAAAGGAAAAAAAAGAATTACGCCCCGACACCAGACTCTGTCTGAGCAGAGACTTCACTTGAGTCATAGGCGGCTTGGATGAATGGCAACGCGGCGTCGGTCTCTATGTACAAAGTCGATACATGCAATGCGGGTGTCCACACAGTCAAAGGAGAGGCGGGCGTAGCGGGGGTAACGAACGAAACGACATTGACCTTACACACACACACACACACAAAGAAAGGCAGCAGGCGGCAGTAACTGAGTGAGTGCGAGTGGGAGTGAGTATGGAGAGTGTGGAGAGTGTGAGCTTGCGCTTAGAGTTTGCAAGTGCGGAGACTTTTTCGTCAATGTTAACAACACCCAGCAAAATGTGTGGCGTTTGCCCTTTTGTATTGGGCAGGTGTCCTTCTGTCGGACAGTGTTCGAAAGTAAGGAGTGCAGTAGCAGTCTGCTCTGTCTGTCTGCCTCATTAGCAAAAGCGAACTGTCCAGCCAGTCAAGCGAACGAGCGAGATGGCCATACATTTGTGAGTGTATATAAGCCAGGTGTAATAACTGCATGCACGCAATATGCAAATGAGAAGCGTCCGAAAGGGGGCGGCAGCAACGAGGGTCGCCGATAATGTACATATAGAGTCCGTCCTTATCTACCGACTAATGTATTAATTAATGAAATCAAGCTCAACCACAAAGTATTCCAAAACTTTTTTAGACCCAAAAAAAATTAAATATAAGAAAAAAAATTTCAGCTGGCGCTTAAAGCTTGCAAATCAAATTTAAAAATGAGAAGAAAAAACGTTTGCAGACAAGCAACAACAACAACAAGTAGAAGCACAAGCATCACAATTGGCGGCAGACAACAAAGGTCAGCGCAGGTCACAATGAAAGGGCGTCGTCCTCTGCAGCTCACTAAACGGTAGTCGGGTATCGGATACCCGGTAAGCGATGAGCTTTTGCTAATTGCAACTAGAACAACAACAATTAGAGCAACGCTAATTGACTAAGATTCAGAAGTTGTTAATTGTTTCTCACCTTTCTCATTGCTATGTGAAAATCTAAATGTATTTATCATACGAGTACTCACAATGTATGTGGCAAGTTGTTTTCTAGTCGGGACAACTGCATGCGCCTTTGCGTATGCAACATTGCGCAGTCGGGCCAGCAATGCGAATCAAGCATCGATCGATAAAGTCGTCTCGACGTTGCCTCTCACACCCACAGGACGAGAGAGTCAAACAGAGACAGCGCGAGAGAGACAGAGAGAGAGAGAGAGAGAGCGGGCGATAGACTGTCGGCAGCGACGCGTCGTTGCAAAGAAATCAAAACGCCACCCAAACTGCGACTGCAAACGTGAATTTTCCACCTCCGTCAGAAGTAAAGCTTTACAGTGGGATAGAAAGGTTTTGAAGTGGAGAATTAAACTCTGTCTTCCCAGTTTTTTTTTACCTGAAAAAGAAATATCACTTTTGCAATGAACAAACTGTATGGTATAATATGACAAAAGTTATTAGTATTTTTAATTGTCTTTAATTTAATATGGGTATAAAGAATTAGTCCATTTTCCAGTTAGCTTTATATATATATATTTGTACACTAAATAAGATTTGTGGAGCCGCTCTTAGCTTTATTTAATTCGGGCACATTGTCTATTAGATAAAAGTAATTAAATACTTGATTAACTATGAAAAGAACAATTAGCTTTAAAGAATTAATTTAATTTTATATCATATAGTAATAACAACAATCTCTTTGTTATCATGTGATAACGTATAAAAGTAACATTTATAGATTAGGTGAATTATTTAAATTAAGGAATTAACGTATTGGCAAACCGCAATCATTTGTTCCTGTTTTTTTTAAAACTTTTTTTTTGTCTATTCAGCGTTTTTTATACCCTTTTTAATGTTCATTTTTATTTTGTTCATCTGTTCAGTGGTACACACTGTACCCAAGTAAGCCTCAAGCTGTAATACAGTAAAATTTGCATTTTGTAATCGTTTTGTAACTTTTTTAATTTCCTTTTTGTATTTTTTCGCTGCCAATTGCATGTTGACATTTAATCGCATATTTTCCACATGCAAAGTATTGCTGCATTTTAAAAAAAAAACATCTAAAATCAAAAAATTGTTTAAAAAATATATGATTACACTTACTTTTGATTGGTCAGTTCATCGATTACAGCCTCATAGCATTCCATGTCCAAAAAGTCATCGATTCGACTCGTAGTAGGTTCTGTTATTGCTTTACAACTGTCTAATTTCTGTTGTGAAAAGCTTTCGCTTTCTTCAATGTCCATTTCATCGAGGCTTTCTACTATTATTTTTTCAGAATTTCCTCCCGTGTTCATTTTTGTCGGTGTCTCTGCTTCACGTGTGCTTTCTATGCATGGCACCGCTCCAGGTCTTAGTCGTACTTTGCTCTTCACACCTATTAATACAAAAAAATAGTTAATAAACAAACTTACTAAATTGTAATTTTAATACAAACCCATTTCGACAATTATGTCGTCAATTTTGAAATGCTGTGAGCAAATAAGTGAATATTCTATATTTATGAGTTTCGGGCTGCCACAGAACAAGATCCATTGTTTGGCCAACTTAGCATTCTTTGGAAATGAGAAGAAACTTAAACATTTCTCATTTGTTAAACTATTACAATGGCAATTTGAAACTGCACACTTCATTTCCAACTACTTTTAACACAAACAAAATACAAAACATATGTTTTCTGTTGACGCCACTAGATAATGGCCTATCGATTATTCGTGAAAACACATACATCATAGACATATCGATTAGAGTTGCTCATCGTAGTTCAACTGAACAATTCAGTTCATTTTTTAAATTTTATATGAACCACTCGAAAATAGTTCATTCGTAAAAAAAATCGTATTTTATCATTATTATATATAAAATATAGGAAAAAAGTTTGGGAATTTTTGGGGGGTTGTTTTTATAAGTTGTTGAAAAAAATCTTTAAAAATTCGAGAAAAATTCATCAAAAACTCTAGTGCAATTTAAAATTATTGAAATTAAAGAATTAAAAATTTTTAAAATAAAAAAAAAAAAATTATTTAGTTTATGGGGTTCGTCGATTGTGTTTCGCGGCAACATACGCGCTTTTTTTTTACTGAATTTGGTTCTGTTATCTTTTTTTTTTGCTTAATCAGATTTTTGTAAGTAGCAACCGTGGTTTTGCCCATTGTACACAATTAAAGTAATACCAACAACAACAATGTCGCGACTGAAGCTTTCGCACGCCGCTGTGTGCGGTTCAACCCTCCTTCGCTCCAAGAGCAACAAAAACAACAGGGTTTTGCTTATGCCTCAACCAGTTGCAGTTGTGTCTGCTGTTGAGTGCGTCTAGCGTCTGCTTGTTTGTGTGTGTGTGTGTGTGTGTGTGTGTGTGTGTGTGTGTGTGTGTGCGTACGCTCGCATCGAGTGTGACTGTGTTCGTTTCTGTATCTGTGTTGTTGGCTTTTTTTCCCGAGCCTGCCTCAGTGGGTTTTGTGTTGTGAGGGCACGACGGGCTCGTCCTCGTTGATTTACTAGCTGCACTCATTGTTGCTGTTGTTGTTATCTTGACTTGAGAATTGTTGCTGCTTGCTGCCGTCAAGCTTTTAGGGGGTTGAGCTTTTGGGTTGAATGCACGCCAGAACGCTGTTTAAATGTCGACATTGTCGGCTCGTTCCCCCCACTTGGGAACGCACACTTTGCGGAATCCTGTCTAGACACAACATACAGAAACCGCTGAGCTGGGTTCAGTACAAAATGAAAGGGGTTGGAGGGCGGTGCAAACTTGGTCACCATAAATAATACGCCGGAACTTGAAAGCTAGTTCTATCTATAGCATACTTATGGGCATGTGTTTAATGCGATTTTACCAGGCTATCTGCTAACCCGTGTGGAGGGCAAAATTGGTTCGCCAGAGAAGCCGCTATCCGATCTGGGTCTCATATCATATCGCTCCTACTGGAAGGATGTGCTGCTCGACTATCTGTGCAATCGTTCCGGCAACACGCTCTGCATCAAGGATGTCTCACAGGTGGGTTTTCGATTTTTTATAATGGATCTACAGAAATAATAATATGTGTGTCTATATTTTCCTATAGGAAATGGCCATATACTCCTATGATATTGTCAGCACGTTACAGGCGCTGGGCATGATGAAATACTGGAAGGGCAAGCATATAGTGCTCAAAAAACAGGTGAGTACTGAGATCATTCAGAAATACATATACAGTTAGACAGGTAATTTTGTTGACAATGTATAAAAAAAATTACATTTTTGAAGATAAAAATTACTATAAAAAACCAAATTTTATATTTTGATTCTGAGTTATTAAATCATATGCAGTAGTACTTAAAAAAAGGATATTTCGAGTTTTTTTGTTTTCATTTTTAGCACAAGTTAGTGATGATCCATTGGGGTTAACTAATTTAAAAAATTTAAAAATTAAAGTATCTTATTAATAAAATGTTATATTTTTGAACAGGATGTGCTGGATGAGTATGAGGAGCGTGTGAAGCGACGCGGCACCTTTCCCAAAATCGATGACTCTTGTCTGCGATGGCACCCTTTTATACCGGCACAACCGAGTGCCTCGCCATAACCACGTTGTTGGAAGCACGCCCAGGCGTGCTTTGTGGACTCCTCCTAATAATTAAAATTAAGATGAAAATTGTGCATAGAGAGATTGAATACTAATTGGATGTATAGTGATTAAGACCTCAAGTATTTGTATCTATATTTGTTGGTAGCCAATTGATAGTGTGTATCAATAATATTCATAGTAAAAATTCCTCAATTATAATTCTGACTTAAATATACCTGAGATGCGAAGAAATTGTTGAAAAGCAGTCGTCTTGAGATTTTTATGTTACCACTGAGCTCATCGCAAGATGAATCATGGAAGCGGGCAAGAAAAGCCAACGCGTTTGCAACGCAGTAGTCGATGCGGTTGGGTGCGGTGCTGGAGCAACAGCACGGAGGCAGGGAAGGGGCAGAGGGAGTTTGTATAGCAACAGCGACTTGCAAAAAAGTGCAAACTGTGGCAGTGGCAGTGGCAGAGAGGCAGGCAACCAGCAGCGCATTGACATTGCCGCCCCAGACACTCCTCGGCAACGCTACACCAATACCAATACCAAAGCACAAAAAACAAAGCGTCAGACAGGTAGAGAGGCACCGCACAGGCGGACAGGGACTGAAGAGACACAAAAACTGCACACACAAAGAGAGAATGAGAGAGAGAGAGAGAGGGACGCAGTGACTGCGACTGCACGCCACGTTTATGGCCAAAAAGCATATGCAGCAGCAGCAGCAACAACGGCAGCAGCAGAGACAGCGACAGCAGCAGCGACGCCAGCAGTGCGGCAAGCAACCAGCCAGCGACAATGCCGCCCTGCCAGACACAGACATCAATCCATCGAACAGTGGTGCACGCCAGTTTGCATACAGTCGAAAGCTTCCATCTTTAATTCAATGTACACAACAAAAAGATAAAATGAATATAAGTAAATTAATATTGGCAAATTATTTTATTCAAATTATAAAAAGTAAGTATCTCTTCTCTTCTTTTTCTTCTTCAATTAATGCATTTAATTTATTTTATTAAGAAAATTATTAATTTAGCTGGGAAGCTTATTTTCTTATCTTTCTCATTCTATAGAAACCAAGTAGAGTCATTTGTTTTTCGTTTAGAAAAGTACCTTAATTTATGCCCCTTTAAAAACTAAAATGTTTCTTTACTGCTCTATTTTCAGTTGGTTAGATCTAAAAAATAATTTAATAGCATTTAATTATTGACTATTTGGCTCAGTAGAGCTTAATTTGTACTTTTAATGCAAATAAACGTTAGCCATGATATAACTGGTTAAGTATACCTATGTATATAATCTGCACACTCGCAAATTTATTTACTGATAACAAATAATTTGGTGCATGCATACTTTAAACTTGAAACGATTGTTAATTATTGAATTTTATGTAACTTTCTAAACCTGTTAGATTATGAGAACAGATTTGGATTACTTATTTTTAAATTTACTGTTTCTAACTGGTTTAATGTTATAGTTGACATACAGAAATGTCATGGCACATTCACAATTCTGGGAAAGAATGAGACGTTTTATCAGCAAAGTGGAAGTAGAATAAAACCCAATTGTCACAAAAAAAAATGCGAAGTAAGATACTTATCAGAAAAAAGTTAATATAAATGACTAACTGGATAGTTGGACTAAACTAAAATTACAATTTCAAATACGTGACATTATAAAAAGTAAAAATAAACACTTTTTATTGAAACTCATAAAAGGGGGAGTTACTCGAGTAGATAAACTTGCGTGGACCACTGTGCCAGCTTTTTGTTGCAGTCAGTTGTTGGCTGGTGGTGCCTGCCAGTTTTATAACAAAGGAACCCCGTGAGCGAGAACTGGGCAAAAAGTATATGCAACGTATGCGTGCGTCTGTGTGTATTGGTATTGGTATTAGTGAACGGAAAGCGCGGTGTAGGAAGCAGGAAGCGAAAGAAACGGCAACACATACATCGGCTGCTGCTGCTGTTTCTCTGCATGTGTGTTTATTTGTTGTTGCAGACACACACAGACAGCTGACGACGCCGGCAGAGCCGAGACAGAGTCGGCGGCGGCAGCAGCAGCAGCGTCAACTTAGTGGCTATGCGAAATAAAATTCGCGCATTCGGCTTTTGATTAAGCAGCAACATTGAGCATTTGATCACCAACAGCCGGCGTGCGCGGTTCGCTTCGCTTTTCTTTGCTTTGCTTTGCTTTGCTCAATCGACAGAGAGCTAGCTGGCAAAATAGCAAAAGTAGTAAAAGGCAAAGTCAAAATATCTCAGAACCAAATAAAATAAAAGGCCAGAGCGTTTCTAGGCGGTCGCACAGTCGGCCATTTGCACATCAAGTGGCCGATTGTGTCTCTCTCTCTCTCTATCTATCTCTCTCTCCGCTGTGTGTGAGTGCTTCAGTTTATGTCTGCGTGTGTATGTGTGCAATGAGAAACGGACAAAACTAAAACGAAAATTAAGTTAAACTTTGCAGCGCGCGTGTGTGTGAACAATTAAAGCAACAAAGAAAAAAAGCTCAGACAGCCAGCCAAACAGTCGCAGGCCAAGTGCAACGGAAGTTAAGAGTGAACGACTGAAAGACCCGTCAAGTTAATAATGAAATGAAAAATAAGGCAGACAGAACATATTGTGAAATTTAATGCTTAGCCTGACGACAGGCGGCGGCGACGTCGTCATCGCTGTGTAATTGCTTCTGGGGGGCTTTCAGCAATTTGAATGGAATAAGCACAGGTCAAATGCAAACCAAATGCTCGTTAAAAAAGAAGACTTGGAAGAAAAAAAATTGTAGTTGAGGTTGAGTTTATTTTTAGCGATTTGATATCACAAGGCACCAGCGGCAGCAGCAACAAACGATACGACAACAACAACAATTTGTGCTACGCACTCACACAGGCAAAAAGAGAGGCCACAAAGAGACAGCAATTAGAATTGTTGCTGAAGGCGGCGAAAGAGTGACGCAAATAGCAGCAAAAATGTTTGAAGCGCCGACCACATGATTCTACAAATTGTATAGACTCTACATATTTCCAAATTTCTTTTGCCCACACAAGCGGTACGCACACTGAGACACAAGCGCGACACCGACACAAAGAGCTACAAAACTTTTTGTCGCTCAAATATTAATTTTAGACAAAAATTTCGCCCAGACCCATGAAGGCGAAACGCACACATACACAAATTTGGCAATTTTGTGTGTGTAGGTGAGTGTCTGTCTGTGTGTGTGTGTGTGTGTGTGTGTCTGATCCGACTTGCGAAACGTTTTCTTTTTTTTGCCAGTAAACTCCAACTCAGGGTTAAGGGCGTTCTCAGTTAAAAAGCATGTGCTTGCATTTTGCAGCGCTCACCGAGCGAGAATGAGAAGGGGAGAGAAAGAGGCAGGCACCCACACACAGTCAGATAGACATGCACTCGGCAGTTGTCGGCGCATTGTAACTATTTGAGGTTAGGAATGCCCCACCCAAGCAAGACACTCATACATATAAATATGTATGTACATATATACACATACACATTGGCATATAAAGCAGTCATGTCTGCCAGCCTGCTGCTCATTATTTGTATATATGTACATACATATGTGCATGGTACATATGGTAGTCCGACATCGTCGCCATTGCTATATACATGAATACAGATGTACATATATACAATTAAATGCCTCACACGCACATACACACACACATGCACATGCTCGGCTGGGCACGACAAAACGACATTCGAACAAAATTCGCAATTATTCACAACGCGAGGCAGTCAAAAGCTGCTCGCGATCGCAGAAGCAGCAGCAGCCGCCGTGACACATCGTACACGTACACGCACGCACACATGGATACTTGAGCGGCAGCAAGTCCAAGTTCATTATACCACAATCTGCGCGAGCGGCTTAAAGTTTATGAGGCGTTGTAAAATTCAAAAAAAAAAGTGTAGCTGCTGGCAATTCATTTAATTCCTTTTTGGCGAACATTGTGCAAAAGACAAGAGACAGAGAGCGCGAGAGAGAGAGACGAGAAACTTTTAACGCGTTTGCAAATTCGATTTTATGCCCTCAGTCTCTGCATTTGTCTGTGTGTTGGTGTATGTACATCCATATGTACGAGAGAATTCGCGAATGTAGTGGGGCACGTGTGTGTCTCGGCTGCGCCACAAAACTTGCCAGCAGTTTATGTGTGTGTTTGTCGGCGATCACGCACGTAGCGCTTAGTAACAGATACAGAGAGAGAGAGAGAGAGAGAGTGTGAGAGAGCATTGAGTAAAACGCCGGTTCTTTTTGTCGTTTCTCTTTGTAAAATATTTTTTCATTTTTCTTGGCTTTTTTTTTCTTTACAGCATTTCAAATATAGAATATCAAGGGTCTCTGGCTGCGAATATGACAACGGCTAACTGTTGCTGCTAACAAAAGAAAAATGTAAAATTTTGCATTTGGCCATAGATGACGTCATATCCGATTCACTGGAGTGTGTGGACTCTGTACATACTTGGTATGTACATTTGTGTATGACCGGCCAGACAGAATGAGGTGCGCAAAGAAAAACATATGACTAATTTGGCATTGTTATTGCATAAATCTGCGTCAAGCAGCCATTTCTCACAACAGACTGTAAGAATCAACGGCGTTAAAGCGACGAAAGCTTCAGTTTGCAAAAGCTCACACATACATAATGGGCTCTATACGTGTTATTTATGTATGGATGTGTGCATGAGTATTGAGTATGAAGTCATCGGCGGCGTCGCATGAACACTTACACATACAGAGATCGTTAACCTTAAAGCTCGACATGGACACAAAGCGCAAGGTCGTTTCCTGCGTGGCTTCTCAGGAGCAGCGAAGCGGATGGCAGTAACTTCGGAGCACTTGGCAACATCTGTTGGGCTTATCTCTTGCTCACGGCACTGGCTATCTCTTTATCTCCCTCTAACCAACGTCTTTTACCGTGCGCGCTAATCAGTGACCGGGGCTGGTTTTTGGTTATCCACAGTCAGGTACCTGAAGTAGCGCGCGTGGTGGCCAGACACGCTCAACAGCAGCAGCAGCAGCTTTCGTAACTCCCCAGCGAACATTTCATGTCTCCCATGTCTATTGTACTTCATCAGGTGCTCTGGTGTGTCTTGTAACCCGGCACATGTTGAAGTACACTCAATATGCGGCGACTTGCGTTTGTTGGTTTTGGTCTACAGAGTGCATAAGACACACACATTATGTTCCTTGAATCAATTTAAATTTGCAAATAAACAATGTGAAACATATCTAATTTTTTTGCTTGTTATTTATTGCTGGAACTGCGTGAAGGTCACCTGCTGGTGCACTTGCACCTATGAACAGGTGGTCGCCTTAAAGCAAATATCTATTTCAAATAGCAAATATTTACTTCGATCAGACGATAAATTATCTTGTGAAAAAGCAAACTAATAAAGTTTAGATATTAAGCATTTAAGGGAGTATCCACGGTTGCCACAATTGGCGCTTTTGCGCCAAAACTGGCTCAATTTTTCTCATTTTTTGTTTGTTTTTGGCTCAATCAGATATTTTTAAGCGGCAGCTCGAAAACTATTTTGTTTTGTTGGGCAGGGAGGGGAAAAGCTGCCAGCTGTGTTTCTAACTGTTATTAACAGCAAGCACTTTGCTGTTGCTGTATGAAAATGCTTTTTGCTTTTTTTGCTTTCTTTTTATTCATCACAACGGAGCTTTGTTTTGTACATCACTTTTATTGTTTAGGAGAAATTATAAAGTTTAAAATTGCAGCTGTTGTAAAAAGTTTTTAAGCCAGGGCTGCATAAAATTGGCTTTGACTATCGACTAATCGCAACGAAATTATGTTAAGTGAGGAGCAATTCTATTAAGCGAAAGTTATCGACGAGCATTTATTTTAACAGAATCAAGGGCTGCATAAATAAATAAACAGGTCTGTCGTAGTAAGTCGTGACCTAGTGGCGTTAAATAAGGTCGGCTGCTTGCAAACCTTCGGTTTAAAAATTTTCGACTTAGAATTCGACACGATTTAATTTATCCAAATTACGAAAACGCATAGCGCCCTACAACATCAAACTTGTAGGCATCCAACGAACGTGTCAGCACGAAAGACCAATCCAAAAAAGACATCAATTGAATCTAAAGAGGAGAATGTTGCGTTCACTGAATTCGACACGAAAAGAACTGGTCGCATTACGGGCCGTCTTCAGTCTCCGGTCTCAAGCGGTGCGACGCGGGGCCAACTATGGAGTGCGTGCACTGAGCCACAGCTGCAATCTTCAGGCAGCCAGGTAGGATACTGCCGAGCAGTCGGCACTGAATATCTCCGCTGTACGCGTTGAGGTTAGAAAGTGTGTTGTGTAATATTGCAAATTGCGAGGCTGCATTCGCTACCCATTTGCCATTTGGCAGTGGGCGGCAGGTGGCAGACATCGAATTTGTCCATTTGCATGCGTGTGTGCGTGTGCGTGAGTGATTATCAAATCAGCGTCGCGTCGCATGATGAATTCGATCGACTATCATCATGGCTGATAAGCGGCAAATGTGATATTTTGATTAATTCTGATTGGCAAACCAGCAACAACAACAACAACAGTGCAATTGTTTACATTTTCTGTGCGTGTTATCGATAACAATAATAGCAATCAGCTGACAGCACAGCAGCTGTCAATCGAATTTCATGATTCATAACAGCCGTTTTTTATATGTTATCGCAGCTCAACATTGAACACCAAACCGATCCTCAGCAGACCCCAAGTATTATCCACATGGGGCTACAACTTTGCACGAGCCTACGCCGACCTGCCCGACCACATACGCGTCGCGCTGCCCGCGCTCTCGCCCACAATGGAACGCGGCTCCATTGTCAGTTGGGAGAAGAAGGAGGGCGACAAGCTCAACGAGGGTAAGTCTCGGAAAAATCGCATTAGTCTCTGATCATTAATCGCTGATTAACCAATGCCATTTGTAGGTGATCTGCTGTGCGAGATTGAAACCGATAAGGCCACCATGGGCTTTGAGACACCTGAGGAAGGTTATCTGGCCAAGATTTTAATACCTGGTGGCTCTAAGGATGTGCCCATTGGCAAATTGGTGTGCATCATTGTCTCCGAAGCGAGCCATGTGGCTGCCTTTGCGGATTTCAAGGATGATGCACCAGCCGGTGCACCAGCTGCTCCTCCACCACCACCACCAGCTGCCGCACCAGCGCCAGCAGCAGCAGCACCTCCGCCGCCACCACCAGTCGCCGCTCCAGCGCCACCAGCTGCCGCTCCAGCAGGTAGTCCACCACCGCAAAGTGGCGGTCGCGTCTATGCTAGTCCCATGGCCAAGAGATTAGCCGAAAACAAACAGATGCGTCTACAAGGTTGTTATTACTAATCCCATATCCTGCTGTGTTGCATGCACCACTGCTCCCACTAATTAACCCCCAGTTCTGTGCGTTACTAATCCTGGCCTTTTGTGCAGGCAAAGGTACCGGCGTCTTTGGCTCACTTAAATCTGGTGATCTTGCAGCCGCGCAACCGGCCCAACCAGCATCCGCTCCAGCTCCAGCTGCAGGCAAGCCAGCGGCCGGCGCCAGCTTCAAGGACATCCCCCTGACCACGATGCGTTCCGTCATCGCCAAGCGCCTGCTCGAGTCTAAGCAAAATCTGCCGCATTACTACGTCACCGTGGAATGCACAGTAGACAAGGTGAGTGAAGATATCAGAAATTTTAACTGGCTTAAGTATTAAATCACCTTCTTCTTTGCAGCTAATGAAGCTACGGGCTAAAGTTAACAAGAAGTACGAGAAAGAAGGAGCACGTGTCTCCATCAATGACTTCATCATCAAGGCCATGGCAACAGCTTGTCGAAAGGTGCCCGAGGCGAATTCGGCGTGGATGGGCACCTTTATACGGGAGTACAGCGATGTAGATGTCTCTGTGGCCGTGTCCACAGACAAGGGCCTCATCACTCCCATTATCTTTAGTGCCGATCGCAAGGGTGTTTTAGAAATCTCGAAGAATGTCAAGGAGCTGGCCGGCAAGGCGCGCGACAACAAGTTGCAGCCACATGAATTCCAAGGCGGCACCATTTCCGTGTCCAATTTGGGCATGTTCGGTATGTTTGACAACTTGCCGCAATGTGTTGCCAAGTATTTCATTCATTTTTGGCTTTCTAGGTGTCAATCAATTCTGCGCTGTCATTAATCCTCCGCAATCCTGCATCCTGGCAATTGGCACCACAACGAAAAAGCTTGTGCTTGATCCAGACAGTCCCAATGGGTAACTAACAGCCGATCTTTACTATAATCAGCAACTAATTGCTGTCTTCTTTGCAGTTTCAAGGAGACCAATGTGATCACCGTGACGCTGAGCGCCGATCACAGGGTTGTGGATGGAGCCGTGGCCGCCGTTTGGCTGAAACACTTCCGTGACTTCATGGAGGATCCACAGACAATGATATTGTAAATGTAGACATTTTGCGGATCAGCTGGCTAAACACTCTGGAGAGGATTAGCTGTGTCCGCTTACTGCCACGAGTCGCTTCTGGTTCATATAACGTCTAGACTTTCGATGTTATATACTCTATATAAAATATTGTATATTTTTCTTTTTAATTGGCTTGCTGTCCCACGGTCCACGTTGTGCGTCTTAGCGTCAATTTGGCACTCACTCGACTTGTTAGGTCTATATATATTTAAATGTGTAACGTAGAAAAATTGATGGTATCTTTACAATATTCGATATTATTTACACAAATCAAACTCGACTCAAACACCATTTAAATTTTACATAAACACCGCGTAGCAGCCATTTAAATTTTCGTTCAAAAATAATTTTGTGTATGTCATTTTCATAATTTTAGAGGAACATTTCAATACCCGAAAATTGTTAAATAAACATATTACAATGTAGTCTTATTTTATTTCGAAATGTCTGCTAAATGTAATGGTAAATTCCCACTGAAACGGGGAAAATAATTGGTGGTAAACTGTAGTGTGAAAACCTTTTTATTTTTCATTAAACTTAATTTAAAAAAAATTCCCAGATGCAATCAAGGATCTGGAAGATTCTACTCTATAGTTGCCTGATATAATATGTCTTCTCTCTAGGAATAAAAGGCGGGCTGAAGAGTTGTACTATTTTCCAAAAAATATCAAACGAGAAGAAAACAAATTTGGGGCCCAGATTAAACAATTAAAATTAATGCTCAAATTTAATTTTTAAATATATACATTTTCGAATCTATTCCTCCATTCTTTTCCATTTCCTTAAATTACCAGCTTGCATAATATTTGTATTGCTTTTTATTTGAAATCAGTATCAGTTTTATGCACTTTTTAGACTACGTATTTAGACTAGGACATATGATCTGTCAACATTTTTACAAAGTCTGTGTAAGAGATAAGCTAAATCTGATAATTTTTGTATTTTTTTAATGAAGAATTTAAAATTATTTTAATTAATTAATCTTCTAATATCTTTAAATAGTAAATGGAAAGGATGATGGAAATGTTTGGCAAACACAGGAAAGGAATCCGAATTAAATAAAAGTGAAATTGTATTGCAAATCTTTGAACATTTTTTGAACAGATCAGACAGATAAGACAACTGAAAATGCTTAATGTACAGTAAAGGAAAAACTAACACAAATCCTGTTGATTCCTTAAATTTTGAAAAATAACTAAAGTTATAAAACTTAAAAAATATTATTTTTTCCGATGCAATTTAAAAATGCAAAAAACATGGTTTCTATTTTTTTTTTTATCAGCGAATTGTCTAGAAAATAATTTTGGATTGATGAATAGATTATGTTTTTTATTATATGTAACTAGTTTATTGTCAAGAGCTAAAAACTAATCAATGATGTATTTATAATTAGGCAAATGTAAGCGTACATTAATTAATGTAATTTTTTGGGCTGGCTGCCCGTTGATCTTGGTTCCTGGGTCATCCGGCATCCATCGTTAGCATTACCACTTGGCAGGACCCAGTTCGCTCCAGGTGTCGACATATTCGGACTGTGCTTCGAGGGCGGGGAACCACTCCAGGCCGCCGTAATCGATGGCGGGCAATGTGCCCTTGTAGTTGGCCGGAAGAACCGAGGGATCGAGGAATTTGTGCAGAGATTTCATGTCGCTGCCATGGAAGTGCATCTAAGTGATTGAAGAGGGACAAGTTAAAGAGGAACTTGGGAATTTCGAATTAAAATTCAAAACTTACGCGCTTGTTCAGCTTCTCCTTGACGAAGGGCTTGAAGAGCTGCCAGACCATGTTGAAGATGAAGGGTTGCTTCACAAAGTGCACCTCCTTCATGCGCAGCGGCATCGCCTCCTGGATGAACGTGAGCAGGCGCTTGGAGAAGCTGGGCGACAGTGCCTTCACATGCTTCATGGCCAGACCATCAAAGTCCATGATGCAGACAACGCCACGAACCTGTGTCTCCTCCTCCAACTGGGCGGCAATGTGAACCATGTAGAGCATGCGGAACATTTCATCACTGGGCACGGCAACGGGATCCCACAGCTTGCCGCAGTTGACAATGAGGACACGTCGTCCCAGCTGATCGCAGTTCTTCAGCACATTGATGACGCTGCCCTTGATGAAGCGCTCCTTCACCTGCTCCACCTGCAGACCATGCACCAGGGACGCATATTCCTTGCGGAAGTTGGCGGTGCTTTTCATCTGTAATTAAGATTTTTATCAGACTATGGAAGTCTTGCCAACTGACCATTGAACGGTCACAAAGCTTATGACTTGATAAGAGTTGTGGTTTATGGATGTGTGAGTAATGGAGTTAATGTTTATTTATATCGTATTCTGTAGTTTCGAGTGATCTCCGCTCACTATTAAAGATTCTTCATTATCATGTTTAACTGGTCTAAAAAAATGTTGGACCAATCATTTGCTTTCTTATTTTAGATTCCCCCCATTTCTATTATAAAAATTGTAAATTGTGTAAAACTTAATGTTTAATTTTAGCAACTGATAATGGAATTTTCCAAGTGACCATTGAACTGCAATGAAATCTATGACATGATAAAAATTGTGGTTTATGGATGAATTTTGCAAGCAGCTTTATGAGTAAGCTGGAGTTCATGTTTATTTATATCAAAATACAATATTTATTTAATTGATTCTCATGAGTATTTTATAAAAATAATAAATATTTGATAAAGCAATTAAGGTATTAATAGACCCAAAGGGTCGCAATGCAGTTTTCCCCATTACAATAATAAGTAATGTTCATTAAATTTTTATTATAAAAATTAAAAATAATTTTTAATAAGAAAAATGTAGTGAAAATATGGTTTAAAGGACTATCATATAATTAAAAAATGTATATTAAATTAATATTTCTAATTTAATTTTTTTATTTTTTATTAAAATTCGAATCAAATTATTTGTGAAGAGTTATTTTTAATGTAGAATTAAAATTTATTTTATTTGAAAAAAAATTGAAAGTTTAAAATTCATTTAGTTATTTTTTTCTTGCTTGATTATATTAAGTTCTTAATTTCGATACTTGTGTAAATTGGAATGTTTAAATTTAGCAACTGATAATGGAAGTTTTCCAAGTGACCATTGAACGGCCATAAAATCTATGCCATGATAAAGGTTTATGGTCGAATTTTACAAGTGCAAGTGTGAGTATTTATGGTAGTTCCATAAGCCACGTCATGGTCAACAACAATACGGAATAGAGGAGAACAGAACAGCAGCCGCATGCATTATGTATTTTTATTTGCTTCATATAACTAGACTATATATAAGTGTATTTACTTGAAATAGAAATCGCTTATCGCTGGGTTTAGGTTTTCAATTTTTTTTTTTGTTCTGAGCTCGGAGTGTGTGTCAGCGAGTTCAAAAGCCTATCAACAAAGAGAATCACAAAAATCGGGAATCGTACGTTCCACAACTGAAATTGCATAGCGACAATTCCGCGATTCCTTTTCACTTTTCTGCCATTTTTTATTTCTCGTATTTTTCTACTAGGAGCTCAGATTGCACTCAGCTCGCTGAGGTCATAGACCCTGATACGAGTATATTCTTATTTGGGATCAGGAGGTGAAGCTGTCCGCTGATAAGGTATTCAAATGTTCTCAATACATTTAAGTGGGTGGAGTATGTGCATGTATAGACTGTAAGTGGATTATGTTTAGACTGTGTCTGTTTTGCTAGTGGATTACATTTAGCTAATACAACAATCTATCCATGTGTCCCTTTTTTACTGCCAAATGTGTGTAGATAACTTGTGGATTATATTTATCTAATGCAACAACCATTTCGGATGTCCTCTTTTGTCAGTCGAATGTGGCTGAAGATTTTTGTTTGAGCTACGATTAGTTAATGCAACAACCATTTCATGCGTCCTTTTATGTCGGTCGAATGTGAGTGAAGATAATTTGAATGTGTGGATTGTAAGTGGATACACTCTCCTTTTGATTTTGTGAATTGTAACTGCATTGTGAATTGCATTAATTGAATGCTTTGAGTTTGAGTGGTTAAATATTATGCATAACACACAAATGTAATACATTTAAAGCCTTTGAATTATTTTATTTAATAAATTAAGAAATGTGTATATTAGATGAGTGTGGAAGGTAAGTACAGTGACTGCAGTTTCAATACCACTATTCGAAATGCCAATTGGATTTTGTTACGTACCTTTTCCAGTGCGCTCTCTGGATAAAAGTGCGTGGCGCGCAGGAAGATGGTTAGGAAGGCATCGTCATCCTTATAGTTGATTTCGGGCGTTGCCTTCAGAAGTTCGCGCAGTTTCTTGATTGCTTCCGCTTTCACTTCCTCCGTTTCGCGAAGTTCGATGCGGGCGATTTCAACGGTTTCTGGCTTCAAATAGCCGAGACGCAAGTGGAACGCCTCTTCGCTGATGTCGGTGGCAGCCATGTTGTGTGGAATGTAACTGTAAATGTGGGCCTGCGTGTTTGAAAATGCGATCCAATTAGAGACTTTCTGTTGTTTTCAATTCTTTGTTTATTCTGAGCACTTTAAAGTAATTTTTAGAAATTGCCAACGATTTAAGCCGAAACACAAAACGTAATCGCAACTTTCGATTGCTGTATGTTTACAATAATTTTCAGTAATAAGTCATGCCGTCTATTTACCTATGGGCGTGTTATGTGCAACGACAATAAACTTATGATATTTTTTATTTTGCCACTTCCTATACGAATTTTGTTGCTCTAACGGATTTCAATCGAGTTCTGGTTCTGCCTGCTAGCGACTCGTGCGTTTTATACCAACTGAAATTCGATTTTGAAAAACCCTTACGACTGAACGTTTACGTCTATATGTATAATGACAACGGCGACGCCAACGACGACGACGACGACGACGACGATCGACACAAGCGACTATCGCAAATACAAATACAACTACAATTACAAATACAAATACAAATACGAAGGCAGCGCTTCGATCGCAGTTGCCGCTGACGTCGCAGTCGACTTCGACGACGGCTTCAGATTAGAAACATCTCAAATGCTTTTTAATCTTTTATGCTTTAAAAGTGCTCGTATTTATAAGATACTGTTATGATTATATATTTTCAGGTAGTCCGAAAAAATAAAAGTGAAGAGCCCCCTGTCAATCACCCCACGCCCTTCGTGGGTTGCATTTACCTGGATCGACTTCAGTGCGTCATCATCGTCACGATCACATTCACGATCACTGTGAATGTGTAATTGCGGCAGGTTGGGTCTTCAAACTTGAACCCTTGGCCCTTGGCTAAACAGAGCGTCGCAATTAAATAAAATGTCAACTTTGCCAAGTTCACTAAAAATACAAAAAAAAAAAAACAAAGGCCAAACACATTGATAGCGATAAACTACTCGTATTTGTGTGTTTTATGTTGTTGTCGGGAACCCAATAACACCAACATTCATCGAATCATTCGGTTTCTTTGGCGACTAAAGTCCAAGTTAAACAATTTCTTCAACTGATAAGAACGCCGAAAATTTGAGTTATTATCGTGCATTCATTTTCATGTCGAAACGGGTAGTCAACAGCCGCTTTCACTCCCCCCGCCCCCCACTCACTTTTCGTCTTCCGTCTCCGCCTCCGCTTCCATTCTTGTCCGATATTCCTTATCAATATCAGCAGCGCGCTGCGAAGCGATCGACAAGTGTCTAAGCAGCGACGCCGACGTTGACGCCGACATTGACTCTGTCATCAGTTGGCGCTTATGAAATATCCTCTCTCCCTCTCTCACCCACTCTCTTTAATGCCATCTTAAAGGGTAGTATGATTCTATAGAAACTTTTGAAACAAAAATATGTTAAATATATTTAAATTATAAATTATTTTAAATTTAATTTTTTTATTTATTACTACTTAAGTATACGATAATTATTTTTTCACTATTTCGCTTATTGTAAAGATTTCAACATAAAGTATAATAAACCTATAATAATGGCATACAATTTCTAACATGATCAAACATAAATCAAAAATTAAAAGAAAGAAAGCAGAAAGATTCGATTTCTACAGAGCTGTCATTTCTTCAAGAAAAGATAAGATAATATTGGAAATGCAGGTTATTGTATCTTTTTTAAAGATAATTTACGTAAGCCTTGATGACATTTAGTTAAGATATGATAACTTTATTTTGAAAAAATTTACAGGATACAAAGCAGTTTAACATTAAAGAATTTAGATACTAAAGTAAAGTAAGATAAACTTTTGTTGATTTCATAAATTTTTTTGAGGCTCTGTGTTTCAATTATTGGATGTATCAGGTGCTATTAAACAGTTGTTTTTTATGTACTTGTGTATTGTGTATACGACTGTTATCTTTGTTAATTTTTCAGCTCATTTATATTTTATTATTACATATTGAATTTGACAGGCGCTTCGAAACGTGCGCTTTGTGTTCCCGAAACGCCTCAAATAAAAATAACATTCTTCTTGTCAACTGCAAATCCATATATAATATATAGTATATGCGTAAACAAAAAACCTACATACGTTTATGTGTTATATATAGTTTATGAATATAACTGGATATGGATTCTCGAATATAGTGTAGTCATAGGGCAAAGTCTTTGCACTTGATTCGATTTTGTTGTCATCATTACTGTTGTTCTTGTTGTTGCTTGTATTGTTGTTGTTGTTTCTTTGTTTTCAATAATGTTCAAGTATTTGTTGTTTAGTTGCTGAGTGTGCTCAATTTGTTTTTGCTGCTATCGAACTTCTGTTTTGCCGTTGTTAATGATTATTTAAATAAGTATGTTCAAAGATAACTCACATTCGCAGCTCAGTTCAATTTGTATGCCTTTTACATTTCTTCGATTAATTATCGCATTCATTTCAATTGATTCGCTCACACGATTACAATCACTTCTCTGTATCTCTATATATCACGATCCAGAATTATGGCAACTCAATATATTCCATATTTTCGTTATTTATTTAAAATATAAAAAGAGAAATTATATATTTTATTTCTTCTCTTTCCAGTACAAAGTTATTTCTACATTTTTGAACATTTTCTTTTAATTAAAAAAAAGATTATAATAAAATGCAATTTAATTAATAAATACTTTTTTAATTCTTTTTAAACTTATAATACATTAAAATTCAGTACAAAGGCAATTTATCAAAAAACAAATTATTAAATAAATACTTAAATAATTTTGAATACTTTCCAAATATTAATAACATTTTTTAAGGATATTGTACCACATATTTTACTTGCAATAGTAAGTTGTTACATTTAAATGTCTAATTCTAAACCGATTACATGTCAAACTATATAGTCCTAATATGCGTTAAGAAATAGTTTCAAGTAATAAGTATTAGAGTATATTTATTGCGTACTATCAGAATCGGAATGCTTACGAGTGCTTAAGCATGTGTTCTAATTTAGATAAACCATTCGTTACTAACTATGCCAAGTACACATTCTCGTTCCGCTTGTTCCGTATTATGGAAACTACAATATATATATATAAAAAAACCTTTCAGTTGCACTTTGCACAGACCGAGAATTTCATCCATTCATAAAGAAAACAAGTGTGAACAGTTCTTAAGTTGAGTTAATGAAATACATTCGAACTTTGGATGGAGTATGAAAACCTATGCTCAATTAAGAGATAATGAGTCAATAGGAAATCGAGTAATCAGGTAGTATGAGAAAGGGAAGAGAGAGTGAGAGAGAGAGAGAGATTGAGAAATAGAGAGTGTCACACATACGAACTACGGTACAATTGTTTGATCAGTGACTTAATATTGTGTAAATCAAGTAGAGCTGCACATGTCGAAATCAATCTAAACTTTGAACGCAACTCACAGCGATGACGTGAGAAAGAATCTTTGAACAATTGACGACACACAGTTGTAAACTGTGTCAAGCACAATTTCTGTGGCTTAAGCCTGTAAAACATCTAGTTAGTGGAGTATTACAAGTACCTGTTATCTAAATGTGGTCAAACAAATTAAGCGGATGTGCATTAAACAATACTTATTTTTTTTGGAGAAACCCCCATGAGTAATACTAAAGTACGGTTTTTTAAAATAAAAGTGAAGATTTAAAAAAGGAAAATTTTAATTTTAAAATAGGCATGGGGCTCATATTTATTTACATTACATTTAGGTTAGAATCCACAAGATTTTAAAACTTGCATTTTATTTTTATTTTTTGAGATAATAAAAGTAATTGCGTTTTGCAGTCTACGCAAAATATCTGTAAATCTTGGCCATTAAAAGGGCATCCAGATAAATCTACAGATTAAGTGAGGCAATTATGTATGACCTTTTTTGTTGGATAATAAATACTTATGTTTAATAAAACTATGCTAAGGCCAGTCACGGGTCTAAGATATATGTTAATTTGTAATTAAATTTGATGTGCAAGGTTCAATGATAATGTAGATTTACTTTAACTTAACTTTAGTTCATTTCGCTTAAATCGCGTAAGATGGAAAATTTAGCTTTCAATCAGATAAGCAGCGTATACGTAATAATTCTTAAGTATTTTATGATAAACAACAGGTCATTTTATGCGGAAACAGGTGGGATTTTTAGTTTAACATCGCTTACCTAATACTTATGGTTAGTAATCAATCAATTAGCTATTTGGCTATCTTTATGGCATTCTGTTGTGCCAACTTGAAGGAGGCATAATTAAGATAAGTAACATTAGCTGATAAAATTGTTTAAAAATAAATGAAATAATATGTATCTGATTTTTTGCATGGCTGCACAAACTGCAAAAACTGCTTCAGTCAAGAACAAAAGCGTTGAACTTCACACAATTGGCCTTGGACAAGTTTTCAAAAAGAAAGAAAGAAAGGTAAGAATTTCAGTTGAGTCGAATGAAATGTTGCAATCAGCAGAAATGAAGAAGGTTAACTCCACTTATCAGTGCCAACACTACAAAGTCCGCTTTAGAAAGCCCCCCAACGGTAGCTGCAATTTATTTACTTATTGATAGATTACACACTATCGACAGCTCCTTATCACATATTCACTGAACCGTGTAATTACCGACTAGTTTATTGTTAAGCGAACGCAAATTAAAACAAAGCCAAACAAACGCAAACCAAAACAAAAACAAAGCAAAAGCTTGAAGCGACATGGTGAAGCTTAAATACTCTATAAATTGTAAGCATATATAAATTATTGGCTGTATTTATACGCACAATATTTAAATAAAAAACTATAAGTACATTTTCATAAAATTTATTTAATTTAATTATTTTATTTTAATAATTTTATTTATTTCATTTAACAGATTTTTCTCAGATAGTTCTGTTAGTTTCAAAGACAATCAGAAAGTGGTAAAACTCCGCTACAAGTCAACTAAATCAAAAGCAAAATCTAAAACCAAAATCAAAAATCAAAAAATTCGCTCAATGAAACTTTCGAAAGCTCTCCCTCTCCATTTGCAGTGCTTTGCAGTTTGAAGCAAAGCTTTTGCCGCGCACAAGTTGGCAGCACCGCAGAAAGAGCGAAACAGCAAGCAGAGCTTTTTATGTGATTATTGGAGTACTCGCTTTGTGGTTGTAGTTGTTGTGTGTATCTGTAGCTGTTTGCTGCTGCTTCTTTAACATATTTTTGCCAAGCTTGACTTGGCTATTTAATTAATTTGAAGAGCGAACGAGCGAGCTTCCAGTTCAGAGTAGTTTGCGCCGCGTTGCCGTTTGGACGTCGTTGAATTGTTGTGCGGGTTTTTATTAATTCTTATTGTTGACATTCCATAAGTGCGGATTTTCGCCTATTCGCCGTTGCGCCAATTCGCCGTCTCGCCGCGTCCTGCCCAAACCAAACGCAATTTTAAGCAAAAGCAAAACAAAGTCACAGGCTTTGTATATTTAATTTAAACTGTTTTGTGGGTCGCTTGCAAAATATCTGTAAAGTGTAACGTGAAATCTACATATAATTTTGAGCATTCAAGTAAATAGTGTGAATTTTAAGCAATTGCTGAGGTAAGTTAACAGTTCAGTTATATGTTAAATAAGAGTTCAACTACGAGTAATCCCATTGTTGTTGCAGCTGTTATTGTTGTTGTTGTTGTTTTGGTTATGCGCATGCGCGGCAGCGTTGACACACTTTCTGCCTTTGCCTGTTGTCCGTCTGTCTGTCGGTCGGTCTGTCTATCCATCCATCTATCTACCTGCCACACCAGGCAGCCATAAGTCTTGGCTGGCATTCAAGTGCCGCTTGAGCGGATTGGCAATAAAAACAATTACCACTTGCCACCGTCCGTTGCTCCGACAGCCTGCAGCATTTCGTCAGCGATTCCATCTACCACTTGGCCCATTCATAATCAGCTCGATTAGCTGCAGCTCTCAGGTCTCAGTTAACCCGCTCCCAGCTTTGGACAATGCAATGCCGCCTGCCTTTTATGTTGTTGATCTTCAGATCTATCGATAATATCACTATAAAAACAGTTTAATTGTGTTTAACCGATTCTACACTCAGCGAAAAAAAGCATTAAGACCCTAATTATTTTTTTATGCATTCCATTTTGTATTTTCTTTTTCATTTCCTTTTTTTAATCAAGTTCCTTGAAAAAACTTAATTTGATTTTAATTGTAGTAGGCTGCGTTTTCTTTTCAGTGTAATTACTTACAAGTTGAATAATTCGTGATATTTTTTTGCTGTTAGCAATTGTAATTATTTTTGAAAGTTTTTGCAACGGGATTTTTCATATGCCCGTCATAAAGTACCTAAGTTTTTTTTAATTTTGCTATAGCTATGGGCAGAAAGTGTCCATTGCTTATAGGACTAAGGAAAGTTTCTTTTTGTGGGTTATAAGGTTGTGTTAATTTCATTTTTAATAAGTAAGAGTTTGTGCAAGTTTTACCAAATAAGTTATGTAAATAAATAAAAAGTGAATATTAAAGAGAAAGATGAAGTTAAAATGAATTATTATTAGAGATTCCTCAACAATTGCTTGAGTTTGAACTCTGTCGAGTAGTTTTCAAGCAATTATTTTTGTATCCACGACTTCGACTGTATTTGGTAAATGTAGCATAACAATCAATTAGCTCGGGAATTATTTATGGAGTCTCTTTGTCAGCCCATTCGTTCGACTGTCTGTCTATTTGTCTGTTTGTCACTCTGTTGTCAATTGAAGGTTGTTGAGCTCGACACGCACTTATTTCGATTTCATACAATTTGCAGTTCTCATTGTGAGGGTTTTATTATAATGCTGATTCATGGAGTCAACAAATGACAGAGACTTTTAAATATTGTCGGCTGCATTTAAGCTTTTGTGCTAATGAAACCAAAAGTGCGATGATAGACATTTGACTTGGTTGTCGTTTTGTATTTGGTTAAACAATTTAAGCTTCTATAATATTAACAACAATATCAACAACTTCTAAAAAACGCGACCTTGATGACGAGTTCGTGCTCGTATTTGTATTCGTATTCGTTTTGAGTAGTACGGAGTCCAATAAAAGCCGCCAAAATGTGAACAGTTGAAACTGGAAACCAGTTAAACATCTTTAGCATTCGCTTTATTTCTTGGCTTGCCTTTACAGTTAGTTGGTCAAGTAGTTTTGGGTAAAATATTAAAAAACCCGAACAAAAGCCGTTATTGAAATTTTGGCATTTGTATAAAATCAATACACGCTATAGACACATACATTTTCATATGCCAATCTGTACTTGAATTGAAGGCGTATAATTTTGGTGTGCAAATATTTAAAACCGGTTCTCGTTAATTCTAGAGCATGATTTCTAGGCTGGTATTAAGTTTGATTAGCTCGGTTTGATATACGAAATTGAGTTTCCATGCAAATTCCTTTGCAGTTCTGAAGTTGCTTCAGGTGTTATTAAAAAAGTCACTTCAATCGAATAAGTTGTTGAATTTATTTGATCTTCGTTGGTTTCTTGTCATTTTGCATTTTAACCGATTAATTGTGATATTTCATTTGTCTTCTCTAGGTTATCTCAACCTCAACTCGTTCTACTTGTCTCGTGTTTCCTTAACTGTTGAAATATCACATCAGTTTTCGAACTTTTCAGAGAATCACACGTCATATGAAGATTTCAGATTGTATCCTATCGTATTTCGCATTTTCATTTAAAGTTTGGATGTAAGATAATTATAAGTATATTTGTTTAGGTAAATGTTGCCTCTCTTTTAATTATGCACTAAAATTTAAAGGGTTTGCTAAGCAATAAATTTCTAATGATCTGAGATCATGCTTCTAAAAATAACAGCTTACTTTACAAATTTCACAGTTTGCATGAGTAATAAAATACTTAAACTTGGCTTTCAAGCATTTGGAACTTTCCATAACAACGCATTTTGTCAGTTCTCAAGATAAATTTAAAGAACATTTACTTGATGTCACATTAAAAATTATGCATAGTTTTTGAATGAAGAAAATCCATAGTATAAAAATGTAACCTGTAAAGAAATGAAATAAGGAATAATGGAAAAACAAAATGAAATATTTCTAAACACTATTTGAACGAATATCTGTTGTTCAAATATTTCCATTGTAATACAATCATCAGCTTCCCCAAGGCAATTATAGCGTTGCAAAGGTCAGTTATCAGATTTCCAGGAAATAATAATATAACTTTACACATGTTTGCATTTCTTATTGTCGTATTGATTGATAATATAATTGGACTTAAATTATTTGCATGGAATATTTGCTGTATTTTGTGTAGATTTTCGCACCATTTGTCATGACAGTTTCCCATTTGGCGAGACCACAAATTTAGGTAATTATTTTTCATGTGTTTTACAAACTGTTGTTATTTAAAATTAGCTCGTAACGATCCTATGAATGATTATTAACGGTCGGAGCGTGTGCAGTTCACACATAGACGATCATTATTAAATATTAAAACTGTGACTTCGGTCTACGCCTTACAGCTACGGGTCTTTGCGGCTCTGTAATGCATATTGTCAAGTCATTGCCAGTTGCATACGAATATGGTTATTATCCAGCTCTTTTATTTTCAATTTTTCTCTAGACTCTACTTAAACGAATGCTTTGTCATCTCGTGTGTGGGGTCCATAAACATCATAGCACTCGAGATATATTTTTAATGGTTGACTGTCTGATCAATTTTAGAGTAGATAAATGCCCATATACTTAATTTATTCAGTTGTTATGGGATTTTTTAATTGCATTATCTTAGGTCAGTTCAAAGTGCAGTTGAACAATTGCAATTTTCTTTGTTTTATTGTTTCCCAATCGCTAATCAGTCATAAATAACAATTAATATAATCTATTCGGCAAAAGCTTAAATTTTTATACTAAGTATATACATATGTGTGCTTGTACGATAATCGCACTTGTTTATAAATATGCAAGTAGATACATATAAACGAATAACCGATTAAACTTCCCGCATTTACAAAGGGTCATTGGAAAGTTAATTATATATGTAGATATTTACATATGTATATCAATTTATACTTGTATGGTATTGTACATAATCATAAATCCATTAACTATCGTCAATTTGAACTGCAGAAAATAATATTGTTTCTTACACAAAATTCGTTTGAAATTTAGGTGTAGAATTTAAACCAACAAAAAATCAATGAAACCAATAATCACTGGTATTACGCGTGGTACTAAACTAAATAAATTCGAGGCCACAGTAAACATCAACACAAATCATTTATAAAAACAGTTGTAAATAAACGACGAATTGGGAAGGTTGTTTAAACAATTGTAAGATGGTTGAGAAGGGAAGGAGCAGTAGTTATATGAATTATGTAGACAAAACATGCAAATAATTCCGACCTCGAAGTCTACTTTAAAATGCACAATCTCCTTCTTCATAATTACAGATGTTTAAATTTGAGGTGATAAACAATATTTACTTAAGATTGAGAAAGGGAAACTTTTTGTCCCATGTTTAGTTACTCACGCACCCAACTCTAGTTTAAATTGCCACTTAGTGCTTTGGTTCAGTTTGGACAGAAATCTCTGTGTTTGTATGTATATAAGAATAAGTAGCCGACTGCCGATACCAGTTATCAGTAATTTCAAATAATACTCGTACTTATTAACTGCTGTTTAGTCGTCGACTACTGCAGATAATACGACTATAATAATTGTGGGACAACTAATTGCAGAGCAGTCACTTACGAGGATCGTTTCCAAGTGTCAGACTCGCCTCATTGGACTTTCATTAAGTGAATTAATTGAAGCAAGGTCAGTTAGCTCCTTACTATACATTACTTAAACATATAATTGATCCAAGGAACCTGTACGAATATTTATTTATGTATATTTGTATAACAATGTAAGCCTGTGGAAAGATACAACCATTAAGTTAAGCAAGCCTAATTACGAGTATAGTCTATAAATAATAAAAAGTATGATACGATCTCCCGCAGACCTTGACGAAAACTGGAATCTGGTTTAATTGTTTTGTTTACTTGTGGAGAGAATACTACTATCAACCCGTTTTTTCAAGGCACTCCTTTTATTGTGATAGCTCGTTAAGTAAACGATTAATATATAAATAAACTTGTTTGCTTTCTGAAGTATTCCTAATTAGCAACAGTTCATATTCCTTTTCAGGAAATGCACAAAGTCCGCCCACAAACCTGATTCTAAAAATTGTCCAGTATTTTTTTTTTTTAAATTTGATATTCATCTTCATAATTTGGATAAGATTCTATTTTGCGCAAGTCCAGTTTAGATAAATGTTTGCTTCCTTATTTGCTTATATTTTTTGCATATAGTTTTAGAGTCTTTTCTTTATTGTTGTTTTTAAACAATAGAATATTAGCATCTTTTAGAGTGGTATATAATAATGAATTTCACAAATGTTATTTAATGATCATTTTTATATTTATCCTATCTATTCTTGATATATTTAATTATCTCAATAGCAAACTTAAAGTTAAGATATTTAGTATTAGTAGTTTCTGGATGTTTCCAATGTCAATCAAAACTCCAAGTCTTATTTACTAGTCTGGCAGTAATTTTCTGTTGATAACTATTTTGATTTGATTATTTTTAACAGTTAATAGATCTGCCTATGAATTTAATGTGAAGAAAACTTTCATTTCATTTAGTTGTCCCTATTTTTTTTTTTACTGCGCAACATTAGGCTAATTTTCTTGCCAAGTTTTGTAATTTACGTGTCACTTTGCATGCGGCTAATTGGAAAATTAAATTGGTGTCACGATTCAAGTACTTAATTCAAATCAAATTAGTTACACGCTGCTCGGATTTGTCTATTTTATTTTAAACATTATATAATTTTTGGGTATCAATACTTTATTCATTTGGTCTACGGAAGGTCCATAGTGTAAGTAATGCGCATAACTTTATGGGCTGTTGAACTCGCTGACAAAATAAAGTCCAAGCAACCAAATTACAAAAGACGATTTTGGATATTTTTCGTATATGTTGAACCAACAGAAAAATCGTACCGAAAAAATCAGTCAACAGTCAGCGATTTCAATGGTCAACTCGAATAGCTCTAAAAATAAAAATAAAACTGAAATTAAATATTGATTCAGTCGGCGCTCTGCTCTGGCCTTGACTTTTACCTTGAAAATGTCTGGCAACAAGATAGATACATATACAATAAATTTACTAATTGCTCTTTTGACCACGTAGCTGTTAGCCGACTTTCGGGTCAGTTAATATGACTTTGTTGGGGTGCTACAATACCAACTCTCTCTCTCTTTTGGCCAACTACAATTCTTGTTTCTTTTTGTCGTTGATCAGGTGTAGAGCACAAGTCGCAACGTCATGCTTAAAGCAAGCTGGGCCGCGTTTTATTAGCCATCAGCCAAGGTGTTGCCAAGTCGTCTGCGAGCAGTCATAAATAGACAACATAATGAAGAGAAGAAGAATTGTTTGTGCCACAGACGATCATTAAATACCCTTACATCTTACAATAGATAGTATAGCTGTAATAGTAGCTGTAGTTAATTTTAAAACTTTTTCGACTGTTGTCTTATTTTTAACCATTATTAAAAATAGTTTACTATTGTAATTTTTTACAATAAATAATGTTTGACTTAAAACTAATTAAATTAATAAATAAATGCTCAAACATTCACTTAACAAGACACCACAATATATTAAAATGCCCTTTGTTAGTGGATAGACAAAAGTTTAGCGGCTTTTGGATTGTGACGTTGTGTGACCAGTTTTGGTAACATTGTCTATTTCACTCCCTTCCGCTCTGTGTTTTTTTTTTTTTTGCCGCTAACAATGTGTGCGTGTGAGTGTCTGTTTTGGTCGGCATCGTCTTCCGTTGTGGCTTTAATAATGAAGATCAGCATTGAGTCATGTCTTAACATTGGGCCAAGACATTGAACTGCCACTGTGATCGAAAGAGACTGCGACGGAAGTAACCCAGTTGTGGGACGAGTATCCGTCGATTTTAACTACAAAAATCATTGAGTTTAACGAAAACACTTTTATTCTCGATCGCAGCTCGAACCGGACAAGATGGGCAAAGCGGAGTGCATTAGCTACGATGACAATCAGTTGCCATACATTGATCTGGGCACTGCCCGGATTCGCATGGACAAAGAGGAGGCGCCGGAGTGGGCACTAAAAAGGGCACAAGATGAACTACGTGAGGTGGACGGCATCAAGGAGCAGGCCATCAAGGAGCTGAGGGAGTTACTACAGAATGAGAAACATCTCAACTTGCCACTCGACGATGAATACATGATGATGTTCCTACGTCCTTGCCATTATTATCCAGAAAGTGCACTCAAGCGAGTAAGTACAGAGAATCAACTATCCAATTATATATAGCGTATATTTATTTTATTTAACTACAGAGAGTTGAATTTATGGAATAACTTACAGAAATACATACATACAGTGGCGAGCAAAAGTGAGTGCATGTTCGCAACACTGACTTTTATCATTCATAAAAAAAAACCATTTAAGGAAATTCAATTTTTTTGTGGTTTTATGATAGAACTTTTATCATAGTGTATCAAATAGGTGTAAGGCAACATTAATAAAAAAGACGAATTCTTAGATTTTGAAAGAAAAATCGAAAATAACCCATATAAACTCACTTTTTCAACTAAATATTTTGAAAAAAACGTTTTGATGCAAAAAGTTTCTCTAATCAATTCTATTTGAGAGTGCAAAAAAAAATTTTCAAAAATTTCTTCGCTAAAATTTTTTATGAGTTGAGTTTGTGCGGGTTATTTTCGTATTTTCTTTCAAAATCTAAGAATTCGTATTATTTATAAATGTTGCCTTACTGCTATTTATTAAGAATGAAATGATAAAACTAAAGAAAAAAAAATTGAATTTCTTTGAATGGTTTTGTTTTATATGAATGATGAAAGTTAGTGTTGTGTACATGCACTAACTTTTGCTCGCCACTGAATGTACTAAAGATGAAATTTATTTATTTTATTTTAAAAAATGTAACATGATTTTAAAAAGACTGTAACAATTTAAAAAAAAATTTTAAATTAAAATAATTAAACGTTGAACTTCTGTATAGCTCAAGAACTTTTACAACATGAAGCTGAAGTACGGCCAGGCCTGTGAAAATATTGTACCCGCCAAGCTGCGTAATGTATTTGAGGCCGATATACTTAACCTATTGCCAAGCAGGGATCAACATGGGCGTCGCCTTTTGGTGCTCGAAGCGGGCAGTGAGTAACATTTGCATAGTTGTTAAAAAATTACATAAATTCATTATTGTACAATGTTTTTTCTTTTTATAGAGAAATGGAAGCCATCGACGGTGCCGCTGGTGGATCTGTTTCGTGGCATCCAACTGACCGTGCTGGGCTCGATGGTGGAGCCATATTCACAAATCTGTGGCGCAGTTGTCATAATTGATATGGAAGGTAATAAAAAGCACAATCGTGTCATTAGATAACTTTATAGCATAACTTAATGACACACAATTTAGTCGGTGCTTTATGATCTGAGCCCACATTAACGCAAACGTAATTGTTCATATTGTTGTTTGCTTGTAGGTTTGCCTTTGAGCCACATAACACAGTTTACACCATCGTTTGCCGCCATGTTGTTGGATTATATACAGGACTGCATCTGTATGCGTCTAAAGGGTGTTCACATTGTGAATAATTCCTATATCTTCAATATGCTGTTTGCCATATTCAAGCCGTTTATAAGGGAAAAGCTGCGCAAGCGCGTAAGTAGATATAATTATATCTTATTTTTTAAATCTAAAATTTATCTACATTTAATTTATTTCTGTTAGATCTTCTTCCATGGCAAGGACTGGAAATCGTTGACCTCACACATTGAGGCTAGTGCATTGCCTCCCAAATACGGTGGCACTGCCACTTGGGAGCTGCCTCCTGGCAAGCTTCTGGGCGAGTTCTTCGAGTGCTACTCCAAGGATTACGAACGTGAGTATTTAAAATTTCCCCTTTATGATATAAAATATATAAATACTGCTGACTTTCTTCACAGAGGCCGATAGCTACGGATTTACCGAGGGCTACAAGATGAAGAAGAAATAAATGGACATCTCATTTTTGATTTGTATTTTAACATTATAAGTGGGGTCATTTGTGATATTGCAAATATTGTTTGTACCATTTAACAATTAGTTGTCTGCTCTAGAATTGTTAACAATTAAAGTGTTTTAAGTTGCACACACACACACAGACACACACGATCTAACAAATAAGTAAAGACTTTAATAGGGCGTTCATAAGGTATGTGTATATTGTACTTTGTATTTTAAGTGTACTTTAAAGCAGTGTATTGTTCACAGATTGTTGAAAATTAAAGCAATAAAAATATCTATTTTATTACTGTTAATGGCTAAAGTTGTTATTGTAAATGCTAATTTTACAATTACATTGTTTATATACGCTTGAGCTGTTGTACAGTTTTGAGGCAACTGCAAAAAGAGAACAAGCAGGGCGTCGAGTAGCAAGCAGTTGAGCAAGCAGTGAACGCAAGCTGTGTTTTACCGTTTTGGAGTCACAAAGGTGCGCATAGGGTGCAGTTGGAGAGTCACAAGCAATGATTTTAGATAATAAAGGTAAATCTTTTTAAATTTATGTTCGACTCTAATGCGTGTGTAATTCTGATTACGCTCGTTTCTTAAGACATTTTTTATATTTTGAGATCAAGTAAACCGGCTTTAATTCGATGTTTTTCAAAATAATAAAAATACTTTTTAATAATTATTTATATAAATTCTTTAATTCAATATTTTTAGCTTTGACATATAAAATGTGTTTACATCCTATATAAAAGTATTATCAAATTACAAATTTCTAAACAATTCACATATATAATATAAAGCTATATATAGATGGAGATAGAGTATTCGTAAGTTATACAAAATGCCATGCCAAGGCTTCAAACTTCAAACATTTTAAAGAAATACGGGGTAAATAATTTTTAAGAGTTTGATTTGCAGCCCTGGTTATAACCACAAGTTCTAAAAGCTAAATTATCTTTGGCAATTTCAATGCTGAATGCAAAAGACACAATGAGGGAGACGTTGCCTAATCTAATTGACTACAGACTAAGTAAAGCACTAGGAGGGATTGCTGGCTAATGGAATGCTTCCGTTGATCCTCGCTGGAATGTTAATCCTTTTTGCTGTCCGCCGCCTCGCTGATGACCGTGGAGGCAGTTGCCACACTGTCTCCGGTCTGCGACTTTGTCATCAGTTTAACGGGCTTACAATTGGGCACCAGAAGAGGAGAGCTATCTGGAGAATCGCCTGCTCTCTTCTCGCAGACCAACGTGGAGGCCTTGGACTTGAGTTCCTCGGCGCTGGAGAATTGCGAACGACTCTTGTAGTGGCCGTTGGCCTTCACGTTGTACTCTCGATGACGGCAAGAGTTGAGCAAGTGGCGAGCTGGTGTCCAGCAGAGTAGGATGAGACCAATGGTTAGACAGAGACCCGCGAAGATTTGACCACCCAGCAGCACCAGAGGCAACATCTTTAGCTGATCCGCCAACTCCGGCGTAATTCGCACCTTCTGCTCAAACCAAATCAAAGGGAAGAAAATGCGTGGCACATCCGTGTACAAAGTGATGCCCTCAATTGGTTCCACCAGCATGTTGACCTGGAAACGTGCTGCGACCTCCAAGGGAATGCCAGTACGTGGCTCCACCACCATGTAGAACTCATGGTCCTCCTTATTGGGCTGCAGACCCTCCACCTGATCCAAATAGTACGGATCGGCATTATAGAAATGCGGATAGGACATGAACACGGGCGAATCGAAGCGACAGGCGGTGATATTCATTACGCCGGACGGCACACAATTTCCGCCGCAGAAGCACAGATTCTCCGGATAGAGTGTGCCTGTAAGAGCACAAAATCAATACAATTTGATACATAGGTAAAGTAAAATAAATAACAATTTTAAAATAAATATTGATTTGTGGGAATCTAAAACAAACTTGAGAGTATTGCAACCATATTTGAAAGTTTAAACATTAAAGAATATATTTTTGTTATTTATTTATTATGAATTGGCCTCTAAATTCATTCTGCATACAAATATTTTTTACTTAGTTTATTGATTTTTTTCACCAGATTCCGATTTTTATGCAAAAGGTCACAAATTTAAAATTTGAAAACTCAAGCTTAAACAAAAATGTTGACCAACTTGCAGCTTTTATGACTTTGCTAAAGCTGAGCAGAATTTCGAGCGGAATTTAATTTTATCATGGTTTGGTCTCTAGATTCATTCAAACATTATTAACTTGGTTTAAAATTGTAAACAAAGGGCCCTTGTGTTAACTTAAAACTGAACTTGACAACATTCTTTTACACATTGCACACCAACTGAAATAAAAAGACTGCTTACCGTTATCAACGGAACGGGGTCCTCCTGTGAATTTGTAGCCCTGAACGCCTTCGATCTGCACGGTTTCCTCATAGTCCAGGCGCAGAGTGCGACACATGTCGGGGGTGAAGAGACCCACGCTGCCACCGGGCTGCAGCTGAGGGGGCTGAAACTCACCAGCCGAGCCATTGGTCAGTCCGCAATACGACTCAAAGAAACCTGTGTGCGTCTGATAGTTCCAGCTGTGCATTTGGCCAAGTTTAGTCAAATCATCGGAGCCAGTGTAGACATTAAAGACACCTGTGAGATCAGCGCTGCCGTTGCGTGTATAAAACCAGCCGAATTTATCGAATGGCACTTTGACCTCATCTCCAAAAATGGGCAGAGCAATGGCTGCATCGATCATGGGGTCACTGTAGCCCGTAAAGAGCATTTCATCAACCGTCTTGGTAACTGATATCTCCCGATCATAGATCTTCAATCCCGTATCGACAAATCCACGCTTCACACTCGACCAGTGCTTGGCTGTGGCTGCTGCTGACTGCAAATTAAAGTTTTAGAGTATTGAATTGCAACCAAAAGGTACTTTAAAAGAATTCTAAACTAGAAATTTTGGAAAACGAAATCATTAATAATTTACAACTTTTTCCTAGTACTGTTAATTATTTTGTTTAAGCTCTTAAAATACTCTAAGAAACAGCAATTAGATGTAACCATTTGTAGGAACAATTATATAGATTAATCTTTAATGAATTGATATTATTGATTGATATAATTGATATCATTGAATATACAAATGCTTTCTTTTGAATTACTATTAATAAAAAGTCGCAAAATGAAATAAAAATTTATATTTCTGAATGCTGAATGTATTTCTAAATTTATTTCTTAATGTATTTCTGATTTACATTTTCTGTCTCTTTTTTGAATCCATCCTCCATTTATTTTCATTAAATTTGATTCTTAGTTTTTGTGTTATAATCACATAACTAATACTTACCAAAGTGACTGCATTGAGTGTCGTCACCTCGTCGTCAAGGCCTCCTACACTTCCAGCCGCATCAAAGTAGTAGAGACTGCGTCGTCGATAGGTGACCGAGTTGTTTTCCGGATGCCAGACAATGTCGACCTTGTCGGGCTTGTCAATGAAGCGATAGGGTCCAAGTTGTTGCAATATTGGCTTGCTGCTTAGATTGCCAAATTCCTCGGGGTTCGTCCAGTTGTACATGTAAATGTCCAAGTGCAGTTCCATTGGCGGCGTCTTCCAGTTCTCATAGACTTGTGTGTCGGGTGCCAGCGCCATTTCCTGGCCAAAGATCAAAATTATTGTACAATTGCCATTAATTGAAAAATCTCAACAAGTGTGCACCGCACATCATCAGCAATCAATCAAATAATTGTGTCGGCACTTTTGAGCCACATGCGTGACTTCACTCGGCCTAAATTGGCGTTGAGCGATTGCAGCTGTGCCCCGATAAACTTGAATTACCTTATGTTTGATCCAATTGAATATATCCTCCCAAAACATGCCGCATAATATGCCAAAGAGGCCAAGGCAAAATCCAAAAATGCCAATGAATAAGCCACGATTACTCCGCCGCCGCCAGAGGGCGCTGTTTTGTGTGGGCATGACTGACGTCAAAAATGTTGCAAGTTCTAAAACAAGGAAGCCATAAAGTACGATTGTAATTCGAGACTCGCATGCGTAAATTTGACCTAGAACAATTTTTGACTCATAAGCAATATAATATATTCATCTTATTTATCTTATTTCGCAGTTAAAAATGCAAAAAAAAACTTTGAGCTTGACATACAAAATACGCAGCCCAAGTATTAATTAAGCTTCAAGCTATTTTTATTTCAGTCAGGGCATCATTTTTATTAATTAAACGGTTTTTTTTTTTACTTTTTGAAACTACATGGGGGATTAAAAGTAATTCCAGAAAGTATTGCATACTTTACGGCCTGTGGATTCTCTGACTATTTTGACAGAAATGGAAGCAAAGAGGAAAATAAAAGTAGTAAAAAACAAGAGAAGGGTAGACATTATTAATCCAAATGATCTTAAATAGAACTGACAATGGAAGTACAACAAATGATGTAACACGTGACTTAAAATGTAGTGTTAACAATACTACAGTTGTTTTTAATTTATTCTCATACATAGTATCACTGGCCGTATCAGTGATGATAATTATAAAGCTTTCTATGTCAATGCACACACAAACATTTAGACAAACCGGGGTTTAAGTTTTTAATCAAAATGATACGTATACTTGATACGTATACGTAATAGACGCCTTTGCATATACATATGTGCAAGTAATCGTAATGAGAATAACTGTTTGAATTACAACAAAAAACACAAACGATACTCTATTGAGTTTATGTCATTTCAATTAAAATGTAGTCATTATTGAGCGTAAGTCAATTATCTGTTGTTGTTATTGATAAGCGTACTTTGAACCTGATAAGCACTTGGCTAAGAATGAACAAGGGACAAACAAGGAAATGCAAATATAATTGCAACTTGCAAATTCACTCTTCCTCTCTCTCTCTCTTTTTTTTTTGTCTGTCTTTATCTTTCCATACCTTATCAAGAGCCCAGAGTCGGGGGCAAATGCTCAACAAAATTGTTTCCCTAAAGATTCTCACGTAACGTGTAATTATCAAGCATACAAATTGTTCAGATCGCCTGGCTATATTTGATGTGTATCATATACATTAGTATGTACATATATGAGAGTACATACATATGTTTTTGCATGTCGCGCTGCTCTGTGATATATATTGCCATAATTGAGTCTATCAATTGACCCCGATGTGAGCTATAGTTGGGTCTTTGACACTTACCGTTTCTGTCGTGCTATGCTTGTATTTATATTTATATGAGCTACATATAGAGAGACAACTTGATGAATGCATTCGTTTTGATGTATGTACATTTGTAATAAAAAAGAAATGCCGGCACTTTTCTTTTTTGCGAGTTCCACGAATTTTGATTGGCCATTATTGAGTTATAATGGAAAAGTTAAATTTAATTAAAATACGGTTGAACTTCAGTACAACGAGCCAATTAATACATAATTAAATATCTGGATATTTCATAATTTTTTTCGAATCTCCTGAATGCATAGTTTGTGCTAAATATGTGTCATAAATTTAATTAAAATCAAGATCAACGCCAACGCACACAATACTGTTGAATACTCTGCTTGGAATAATTGCTTTCAATTAGGTTATTGTTTTTATTTTTTCAGACAGGCAAGCGGCAAGCATTAAGTATTTTTTATTATTAAATTAAGCATGCAATGCTTCACTTTAATGGCTAAAATCGTATCACGTAAAGCAGAACTTTTGGGTGTCAGACAAAATGATCCGTTACTTTATATAGATCTATCACAAATATATATTAATTAAAAGTGTAGAGAATGTAACTGCTAGTGACTAAACGCCCCCTTTTTTACTCACACAGTAAAATATTGATCAATAAAGAGTAAATATCTGTAAAATACAAAAGTATCTCATGTGAATTTGCATGAGTTGAAAAATAACTGTAAAGTTTATTTAGTCTTGACAATTATTAATTGTTTAGCTACTTTATTTGATTAGCGTTTGATTAGCGCTTAACAACTTAAGAAGCACATTCAACTGTGAAGTACTTAATAAAGATTAATAAATATTATCATTCTATTTACATATGTAGTTAGTACTTTGAATCGAAGGAAAATTATTTTCACTACATTTGAATTGAATAATTAACTGGGAAATGCAACATTACAAATTAAAGACAATTCCTTACAATAATTGTACTTCGATAAGATTACACGTGTATTTAATAGATCACTTATTAAGGGAATTTGATCTGTTTACGGCTTGCGAATAAAAGTTGAAATGAATAACAGACAGCAACGTAGTTAGTTGCATTCTGATTCAATTCATGCGCCATTCATATGCACATATATAACACCTACACCATATTTAGATAACGATACAGATACATGATTAAGATACATTTACAGCTACAGCGGAAGACCACAAAATGTGGCATTGTGGCAATCGCAGAGACTAAGTCTCTAGAACCGAGGCAACGACGCAATTTGCATTTGTTTTACTCTCGTATTATTTATATTACTTTGCATCTTTTTAGATCCCATTCTTTACCCCACTTATACATCTGCCTCATTGCCATATCTTCAAATGTATTCTAATACTATGCTCATGCGAAGACCTAATTCGCTTTGAGTAAAATTAATATTTTTGCGAACTAGTTAAGTTTAATGTGATGCATCCCATGTTACCGAAAAAGTGAGAGAGAGAGAGAGAGCGACTACAGTCATGAATTTGTTTAAAATACCTAAATACCTTTGATGACTATTCAGCTTGTTGTTTAAAATAGAAGTTATTTTCATTAAGTAATTCTCCAAAACATAATCTTAATCATACGCCTTACTTACTTTAGCAGCTGTTTGTCTACGAAACCCTATCGAATGCCAGATTAACAACTCAAGTACTTTTGAACTACATACATACATAGTAGGTACTTGTGCACTAGACTCGGTATGTGACCATTGTTCATCGTCTGTAGTCTGTAATCTTAATGGGTTTGCGCCCGATTAGCGACTGAGTTAAAAAACAGCTTTGCAACTGCGATTATGGCCAGTTGAATGTTGTCCTTTTCTTTACTTCTTTTAACTTGACTTTTTGTTCTTTGCTGACACTTGGCCTTTGTTATTTGGGCAATAGCATTAACTCACTTTTGCAGAAATATCCGTAAATGTATTGCGATTTGGATACGGAATAAGGAACACGCGACGCGTCTAGCAGGACTTTCTGTACGAGCACGTGGATTTATTTGATATAAATTTCTGAGTGTCGGAAAATCGTAGTATGTAATCAAACAAATAGCGCTCGAGTACCGTTACTCGCCAACGCTCGATTACGACTGTGGCGGACTGGCAACTGGCAACTGCCTCAGTCAGTGCTGCGACTGCGTCTGCGGCTACGGCTACGGCTACGGATATGTCTACTGCTACGGCTGTGACTACGGCGTTCTATTCTTACTGGGAGCACTCGAGCAACTGTTGATGATGAATGTCTGAATTTATGTACACACATATGTACAATACTTTACTATGTGCATGTGTAGGAGAGGGACTGCAGTGTATGTACTACTCGTACTTAGCTTGAAGAAGAGCTCAATTTTATATGCAAGTGTATGTGTATGAATGTGTATTAATTTGCGCTTTAGCTTTTCATGTGATTGCCATTGAGATTTGAATTAAAATTCATTAAATGTCAAGCAAGTGCTTGTCAAACTATTAATGTGCAAGTCAAACTTGAGCACAGCTTTAATAAAGTGCATGCAAAACTATGGCTTATGCTGTTAACATTTTAAACTGTATATGTGTGTGCTTTGAGCTTGATATTGTAAACGTGTAGGTTGAATACATATGTTAACAAGTAAATGAGATTTTATTAGCCAAGCAAATGCTACTCAAACTGTAGCTTAAGTAAACACAATCTCAAATTGCAAATCTGGAGCAATTTTACAAATTGTTATCAACTAATCGGCATTTAAATTTCACACTTAAATTACATACTTACGATTTATTCATATTGAGTGCATTTTGAGTCTGAAAGGTGTTTATAGAAAAGTAAACAAATCATTAAATAAAACATCGATGATAAGAAATTGACAATGCCTATGAATGCGGCTAATCGAAGTGATTAGCACCAAATGAACCAGTACACGCAATTCAACCTATTGTCGAATGTTATTGAGCAAATGTTGCATATCACCAGTCAATTGAGAAGCGCCATTCGCCCACACACATATGGAAATTATCACCCCCCACGATGATAGAAATGAAAATGTTACTAGCTGAGGCAATAAAACAATCAAATGTCGTTGCACTAAGCGACAAATGCCCCACTGCTTATTTGGGCGCCTTATTGGATTATGCGACAGTCGCGTGTCTATATGGATTAGTAATAGTTCTTATTAGTGGTGGATGGCGTCAAAGTCGAACGTTCTACTGTGGTTGGCTTATGTTGCAATTTGGCCATAAGCTTGCGTACACGTTCAAAGCAAACGTCTAAAAGTGGGGCAACTCAACTTATCGTTCACACGTGTAACGGCTCATTTTTGAATTACTGCAGCGTTGCCATATGCTGCAATGGCAGCGCTTAGCGTTTATTTAACAGCAATGTTAAAAATGTATGGCAAGCTTACGTATAGTTGGCAACGCGTCGTTGCAATAAATTTATTTATTTATATGAATTGTTATAGGGTAAAGGTGTGGCTAACAATTTTAATATTGTTAAATTTAAGTGGATTATCGAAATCATCGGATATATAATAACATCGGCTCTAGATTGTATGAGAACGATGAGGTAGCATTAGAATAAAGCAATCTCTTAAATATATACAAGTAACATACATTATTGTTATACAAACAGTAAATGCGTAAGATTCAAGTCAAACCATCCTGCGGCAGTGAAGCCGACTTTTCGATGAATCAATGGAAATGATAAACGAGAGATGCGTATCATTTTTTTATGTTATTAGCGAATGGTAAGTTGGCAACGCTGGAAGCCGTTAACATTTAAATAAAAATGTAATCCGTGAATTCGACGTTCTTTTATGTGGTTGTTTAAATTCTCCAAATAAAGCTTACAATTTAAGATATAAATTAAATTAATGAATAAATAAATTGGTGAAATAAAATGTAAATACTACGGTTTTAAGGTGTTCAATCGACATAAGTTAAGCACACTTCAAGCTTAGTTTAGTTATGTGTAGTCCGTATTATTGGCAGATTCGGATTCTTCAACATGATGAGTGGAACGAAACTGTATAAGAATAATGAGGTAGCAAGTGGCGGCGCCAGTTATCTGCAGTTATGGAAGAAGAATCTAATAAATATCAAAATCTACGCATATTATATTGGCAAACAAACCGTAAATATTAGCGTACGATCCAGGCGAAACAATCCGGCGGCAGTGAAGCTGACTTTCCGATGGGTCAACTGTAAGGATAAGCGAAGCAGACGATCCCTCAGTTCCAGATCGTCGGTTATGTTGAGAATCTTGTGAACAATGGCGGCGCTGAAGCTGCTATGTCTGATGGTACTGCTGCTGGCTTCCACAATTAGAAATATGATCACAATATACCAAAGCATTTGAGTCAAAAAGAAAGCAAAGAACTCATCTGCTTCAAAGTAATCCAGTCGCTTAGGATTTAACAGGGCCTCCAGTATATAAAAGTCATCAAAGAGTATAAACAAAAACGATATGGCAATAATTCCCAACAGGGGATAGGTGAAATACTCCTCGATAGTTTGGCAAATGTCACAGAGCAAATTATGTATGTTGGACACTTGTCTAATGGCGTACTCTGGATTCTGGCGTATAATGGAGGTAACACTGTAACGCTGCATTGGAGTGCTGATCAGATTACGTAAACGATGTTCGTAACGCTGATGATTAACTGCCGAATGCATTGGCGATAGTTCCAGGGCGGTATTCTGTTCAATATGGGCATCCAGAATATCCTGGAGTATCTGTGAATGATTCAAGTGAAATTCTTATCAAGTATTTTAAGAGGAAATATATATTAAACACATTTTATATATTTCTCAAGGATTACTGTTAGGTTGTTAGGTCAGTTTTTCGTTTGACATCTAACAGTTCTGAACTTTTTTTTTCACTTTCGAATTGACGTGTCAATCCTTAGCATTAAATTGTTTGGGAATATATTTCTGAATAAAAATATATTGATTTTATATTACTGTTGTCATTTGCGTTTAAGAGATTAATGGAACAATGGAAAAACCGGAAAAGCAAATCATTAGCGATGCAATGTCGATGAAATACCTAACCGCCTGGATTTTAGATATTACAAAAGTGCAAATAAAATCAACATGTGACCTGCGATCCGGAGAGGCATACTGCCGCATAATGAATAAGCTATTTCCCAAGACAATACAATTATCGAGAATCAGGTGCAACACTGCAATTGAGGAAGATTTCAAGTCGAACTTTCTGCTCCTACAAAGATGCTTCGACATGCATGCGATAAAAAAGAGAATTCCGTTACGTGAACTGATCAAGGGTCGCGGACATTTTGCATTCCTTAGGTGGATAAACAAATTCTATGAGGCCAACGCAATTAATATGACAGTCGAAATTACTGAAAAAGAAAAATCGTTGGCGATTGACGCCATCTCTGGAAAATCCTTTGAAATAGAAACTATCAGATATAAACCGGAAAGAGTCCAATTGCCCCATTCGGAGACAGGCAATAAACTGTCTACTATTAAACCGAACGTGTCCATGGATGTGTCTCTAAAAAAGTATCTACAAGTTGAGAAGCTTGTCCATGATCATAAAGTAGCTTCTAAAGAGCTTTTTCTACAAATCAATTCAATAACTTTTAATAGCATTGAACCAAATTTGCCAATTGCTGAATTGGAGGAGAAATTTAAAATCTTACAAAATATTTCATTTCAAGACATTGAGAATTTAATGTTCACAGTGCAAAAGATTAATAAAATTATAATTGAAAATTATATTTGGAATTTAAGTATTTTTGGTTTGTTTTAAGATTTTTTTTAAATTTACTCACCTCGTTTACCATGCTGAATCGACTCTGGGCCAAGTGTGTGGTGCAGAGAAATTTAAATACCATTAGGCTGATGTTAATGTGGGGCAGTGCAAAGGCCGTGAAAGTCACGAAAGATGGCGAAATTGTGGCACTGATAAGTAATCCGAAGCTGACACACAAGTAGATCACATTGAAGATCACCATGCCCAAGGAGATTAGAAAACTGAATAGCAAAATGCGTTGATAATCCAATTTGATGCCCAGACGCACAAAGATCTCATCCACAACGATATTGTTTTGTATGATGCTGACCAGAGTCTGACGCTTGAACATGGCAAATCCAAAGATTGTGGACATGGCAATAATTCCCGTCAGTCTCAAGGTGCTGTCTCCCAACTTGGTGATGTTTGTTTGGAAGAAGTAGCCGATGATGGAGTCGCCTTCCCTGATGGATGTCGCGAAACAAAACACAAAGAACAAATAATGCACAATGCCAGCCACAAATGAGTATGTGGACGTGTGCACATCCTTATCCGCATTCAGATTGAGTCGAAATGGAGCTAAGCCCACCAGCGAGATATATGTCAGCGGTCGCAGCGATTGGAATACATTATCAGCCTGCGAAATGCCCACCCAGAGCCTTAAAGCCATGTCCAACTCTTGTTACCACGAATTCACGTTTGCTCGTCTCGCCGGTTCACACTCAACTGGCGCAAGGAATATTAATGTCGCCATGTCATCATCATAGTCCATATACATATATCTAAATCGTTAACACACCTGAGGAGCACAAGTCGTTTGGACAAGAGGACGGCACTAAAAGCTAATATCAATAGCCGCAAATATTTAATTAAGCTTAAACGTGTAACATAACGTTATAAAAGCTGCCTGCTCTGGAAGGGGGTTCACTTTGCTCCTAGGCAATTCGCAATAAATGAATTGCGATCCATATACCCTTTCACATTTACATTCCCAGTTCATATTTTAAACGTCAAGGAGTATACAAAAATTTAATGACAGCACCCGTGTATTTAAATTTGAACATGGGTGGAAATAAATAAGTATATAAAGTATAAAAATTTATAAATATACATTAAACACATAAGTTTATGTGAAATAAAACAAACCGTTAATTAATTTATTTCTTTATATATTTTTAAAAAAGACAAGCCCATTTCCAAGTCTCCAGTTGAAAGAGATATTTTGAATTTATTTATCGTACTCGCAATTAACTAATTATTTTTTGCGTTGATAATCAGTTTAATGGTAATAATTGATCTATAAACGTACAAGAATAATGACTGCAAACCACTTAATATTATTTGCAGCACACCATAGGACGAACTCATTTCAATTTCATCATTTTCCGCCCGGGGAAACTGTCCGGCAAGTAACTAAACCGTTCGGTTAGTAATATTATGTAATGCCTCACAGCATTCGAAGCCATTTCCGCTCTCATTGCTGGGCGAATTCGATGTAAACTGCAGCAGGATAATAAGATAAGTTGTCAGAGCTCCGCTGATCTAAAGGAAATCAAGTTAATGAATTTAAGACGTTGACAAAGTAAACGAATTTGCACTCACTGTAAAGTAGAGTGTGCGATCAATGTTGAAGAGTCCTGCAGCTGTAAATTTGATCTTCAGATGCATCAGTTGCATGGAGAATTGTTGCAACTTCTCTCTCACCTCGGCACTCTTCGTCCTGTTGAGAAGTGAGTGCACAATGCCGCCAGTTTTCTCACTCTTCTTGATAGCCCGATTACTGCCCTCAACGATCGATATGATCGCAATCAAGTACAAGATCATTTGGCATGAGAAAAATGTAACAAACTCGACGGTTTTGAATTTACTCTCTCGCCTTGATTTTCCAAGTAAAGTTTCGAGCACATAGTAGGCATCAAAGACAATGATCAGAAAGGCAATTGAAATGATCGTGAGAAGTTGATAGGTAAAATATTTGTTGGCCGTTGCAGCTGCCTCGCAGATCAGATGATGTATCTCCATGGACTCTTGAATGATTTCAGCTGGATCCTTGGTCACAATGGTGTACATCGAAAAGGAGTCCAGGCACTGCAGAGATCGCTGCTTTTGGGCGGCCTTAATGCTACGTGTGTCCCACTGGTGAGCGAGGTTCTTTAGCACCTGAAAGAAAGAAAGAATGCCAATTATTAAATGTAATAATATGAGAATGAAAAGACCTCATCAGACCTCATTTAATGCGCTGAAGTAAATGCGTAGTTTAATAAACAATCCACAGACGAGTATGACAACAGCACAAATTATAAAATTGGGCGAGAAATAACTGAACATTGCCAAGTTAGTCATAAAAGTCCTGGCGATTGTAAAGACCTTAAAGTAACTGTAGCCCACAAAGATTAGGAGTGTGCTTAGAAGAAATGCGGCCAAGCCATTGATTTGATAAGCGGCTTGGATCTGCCTGAAGTTGATTCCCACACGAGGAAATAAGTCACTTTCCAGGCTGTTAAACAACTTCATAAGATACACCAACTCCTCGCGGTTCAGGAATGAGACAACCAACACTGCTATAATGCCAAAGATGCCATTAAACATCTCCAAATCGGCAGTTAATCTGGACAGATTTGTTAAGGACAAATTGTTCATCATGAAACGACGTTCAATAATACTGCAATAAAAGTTGAGCATATAAAAAAAAATGCGAACAATAATGTTGACTAAGCCGATCCACGAAATGCGTAAACATCCTGTTGCTGAACTGCCCACATAATACGGGACAAGGCCAAAGAACAGGGCCAGGCCAAAGGTGACACGGTAACAGTCGTAGACGTTTTCAGGTCGCGCCAGTCTATCTAAATACTTCGAAAGCCACATGGCGTATGAGCAATGTCCTCAATTGAATTCCCTTGCAGTGTGAAAGATATACCATCTTCGAGATGGTTTTGATTACGCTTTATTAATTCATTAAAAGGGCGGTCAGCAAATATATCAATCGAATTAAAGGACGAAGCAAACTGAAACACTGATCAAAAGGAGGATATGTATTATAATCGAAGGAATAGAGAGACAAAAATTATTATAATTATTTATTTATTATTCTTATGATTTGACCCAAATTACCGCAATAAAATTACTAGTACTTAGGTAAAATCTGTTCTTGACCCAGATCAATAAAATCATATTAGATTTCACTTCATATTACTTTATTACGATATAGTAAATATAGCTTGATCTAAAAAGAATCGACATGTGTGTATCAAGTTTATTTATTACTCGGCGCAGAAATGTATGCTATCTAAAATGTAAGAATCACTTTTTGTTAAATCTCTAAAAATTTGTTAAGCTTGAGCCTTAATTTTAAAGAAGAATTATGTGGTATTTATTGTCATTCAACGTCTACTTTAATGTTATCCCTTACCTTATTCAAAGCTGCAAAGTGCTGCCAACATCGATGAAGTATTGCTGCAAAGAGCACAACGATGCTGAGCAGAAAGACCTGCGGCACATAGAAGGCCACAGTGGCTGTATAAATGGGCTGAACATTATTCAAGAGCAGCATGCAAATGGAACTAATCAAATAAGCCAACTGTATGCCGGAAATGACAATGAGTTGTGTATGCCGAAGTCTCATTATTCGAGGGTAATTGAAGCAGACGCCCAGATTGAGCAGCCGATCATCAATGTGAGCAATCAGATCAAAGAGTTCAATCAACAAACGAACTTGAAGTCCGCAGCAGAGAAATAGAGTGAACATGCCCACCAATCCAATGAATTTCTGCAACGAGTCTCCGGCTTGAGAGATTGGCGACTTGAAGAAGTATCCTACAATGCTCTCCTCCTTAATGAGGGCAGTGAGAAAGCAGTAGCCAAAGAAACTCAGCTGAAGTAGGGCATTCAAATAGCCAAGGCGACTCAGTTGAAAATGCCGTGCTCCAGTTTCGCCCCTCAGCAGGAAGGGTGTCAGACCCAGAAGATAGGTAAATAAAAGTAACGTCTGCTCTGCGCCATAAGCATCGCGTGGTCTAAACAATTCCCTCCAAATTGGCCACATGACGAATAAAAAGAAAACTGATTTGCCAAGCGACTGTGGAACAGCTTTTATAGACACCACTCTACAATTGTTTCACCTGGTTAATTGATGGAGTTTAAAACCTTGAACTACTCAGAACTTTCTGTAATGGGAAACCTGTCACCGCAGACACTTCCTATTTAGTTGGTGGCCGTTTTTGTTTCGTTATTTGTTTGTTTTTGCTATGAACTTATAAAGTGGGGTCGAAGGAGGGCTAAGGATACGTTTGTGGCGTCAAAATTGGCGGGTTGAACTAATTAAATTAATTGAATTTGGTCATGCGCTAAAAATTGACTTTGTCTTACAAGCAGGCACCTTTAAAGACGCTACAAATGGTCGTTTATAGTATTTTCTTCTATCAACTTAATGAGACATACATATGTATAAAGAAAAGGATCGAAAAATTGTAATTTAAATTATATTTCATATTATAGCTTAATAAAATATCAGAGAACTTAACTTTACTAAATTAAATTACAAACCAAAAGAAATACATGAAAATAAAAAAATAAAAAATTTATAACGAATGTCAAATTTAATAAATTAAGTAAAATCACTAAATGTATGTCTAATTAACGATATTGTACTTGTAAGAACTTTTAAATGTTAGCATATAAGTTCAATTATCATTGTAATTGTAATCATGATTTATGTTATTACTTAAGCTTAACTTACTATTGTAATCACTTATATTACTATTGGACTTGTTGTGACTACCGACCTAATTCGAAAGCTTGTAACATGCTTGTCGCTCTAGGAAGAAAGTACAAAAAAAAAAATACAAATACAAAAATAAAATATATATTAACTTTTGACTTTTCTTTAGTCAATAAGCTAATATCTTGATAAATAAATTGAATATAAGTATAAAATATAAAACGCGTCAAATTAAATATAATATAATATCATTTTATATAATATATATAATCAGCATTAATGTAGTCAAAAAATAGGATCACTGAAAAAATTCCTTAAGAGTCCCGATAATCATTTACGGAAAAGCAATTGACTAACCATACTTTTATCAAGTATTTTGCACTTGGTTTAAGAAAATTCCAGATTACCGAACTTCTGACAACACTCTAATTGATTTTATCCCGGAATCCCGAATTTGTTTTTTCTGTGTACCAAAACCTTACCTTGTTGACCATCACGAGTCGCATTTCGACGAGATATGTGGAGCAGCAGAACATGGTAACGGCAGTTGCAATCACCGTGTGCTGGATCATGAATGTGAAATGCAGAGCCACACTTGGATATACATCCGAGGAGTACAGAAGGCCAAAAGTGCCCCAGGTAAAGGAGAAGTTGACAAATAACATAGAGATCAAGATGGCATAGCTGAATCGCAGCACTTTACTATACATGATCTTGATGCCGACACTGTACAGTTGAAGGTCCATGGTGTGAAACTTTTGCAGGCACTGTTCCAGCCGATGCTTCGGCAGGATGGCCGTCAAATAGATGACAGTGACGCCAATCAGTCCACTTGTAATCTGGAGCATATCGCCAAAATAGGTAATCCTCGAGCGGAAGAAATAACTGGCAACGGATTCGCAATTATTGCAAATGGTAATGATATAGCTGACACCATAAAGTACTATATGAAGGATGCCATTAATCCAACGGAACCAGGATTTCTTAATCTCCCTTTGGCCAGTTTCATTATTGCGACAGATGTAAAACGTTGTCAGTCCATATAAATGGGTCACAAAGAAGAGCGGACGAAGAGCCTCGTAGAGTTGCTTGGCGGTCAGCAAACGCCGCCAGCGACTCTCCAAATGATGTGGAAGCTCAATTTCCACATCAGTATCCTTCTCGACATCCATCCTTTGGGTCTCGTTCTCGTTGTCTTCGTCTGGTCGGTTCAAAGTTTACGCGTCAACTGAACACGAGAAGCGCCAACAATTTGCATGTTGCCGACCTCGACACCGACACCGATGCGGACATCGACATCGACGCCTTTCTAATGAGGCGTGGCACACATTTCATTTATTTTCATATTCATTTTCATTTCCATTTTCACTGTCCATTGGCTTTAAGCAAATAATTCTACCATTTTTATTTGACAATTAAACATGCAAACGTGTATGTCAAGCATTTTATTCTACTCGTATTAACTTAAACTGTTGCACTTTAATTAATGCCTTTTTAGGGGTGAAGGGCAATTCTCCCCACCTGGGGACCCATTTGACACAGGAGTATAATTAGAGGAGCGATTTACCTGACGCGTTTCCAACTTCCTCAATAAACGACAGACACTATTGTTATGCCCCCAATTCGCTGACAAATATATAATCCACATTAAAGTGAGTGTTGGGTAATTTGTGGTGTTATAAACGGAAAGTACTTATGCTTAGCTGATATTAATTGAATTTGTAAACAGCAATCTATATATATTAGTGTCATTTCATTTGATACACAAAATGTATCACTATAATGAATGGAATGAAGAGAAACATAATTGGGCTACTAAATGTCAAGAGGTTTTATTTGAAGTTTATGCTTTCCATAAATAAACTTCTAAATATATGTGTGCTTGCATTTACGATGATTGTTTAGTGGGAATTTATAAATGAGCTGAAAGTGGACAACTACACATATAAAAGCTCATAATAGACAAATACTATTGGCCCATCAAGTGTTTCAGCTAACGTGGCTAACAGGGTACAAAATGCATAAAAGGCGTAATAAGGCAATAAAGAACAGACAAAAATATGCAAGTGTTTTGGCTTTTGTGTAAAAATTAATTAAGAGCGACATTTAATGATGAAATTCTATGAATATTAGTTCACTTTGGTGTTGTTAATGCGTAGTTACAATAAACTCGTCTGAAGGTATAAACAAAAGTTTATAGCAATACCATATTACATTTTTGACTAATATATTTAGAAATTTTGGCGGCAATTAGTTTGATGATTTCTTATGCTCGGAATGTTTTAAACTACGGTTTCTATTCGGCAAATTTTTGTGAATTTATATAAATAGTTTGGTCGTATATCTGTTCATTTTATATTGAGGGTTATAATTCTTTGCTCACTGAAAGCACTCGGGATAATAATCTGTATACAAATGCCTCAAAATGTTTTTTATTCACCAAGAAAACATTTCCATAATGTATCTGAATTATTTCCAACTTTTCTTTTTATACCTTAGCTAAAATGGGGCGGTCTGTAAAATATATATATATTATATTCAAAATCTCAATAAAATGTCTCTACGTAATCAATTCGTGAGTACACAAGTCACAATAAGTGAGCCATAAAAAAAAAATATGACAAACAAATATTTATTAAACTTAAGCGCATTGGATTTACATAAATTAATTTCGCACTTTATTTGAGGTCGAGCAATAAAAAAGATTCCCTTTCTGCAAATGGCAAAGAGTGATTAATTGTGGATTGCAGGATAATAGCCCGAAGGAGGAACTCACTTACCTGATTGACGATACTCAAACGTCGCTCGAAGCTGAAGGCAATCACACAGAACAAACAAATCGCAATGGACACCACCGAGTGTTGCAGGAAGAAAGTCATGCAGACGCAGAAGGAGGGCGTGACCCCAAGTGAGACAAGCAGCCGGAACACGCCCACAAAATATACGCCCAGGATGAGCAATTTGAAGACAAGCAAAAGTATAGAGTATCTGAAGATCCGAGAGTATTTTACACGTATTCCAATATTGGAGAAGTTCGTATCGAGACTGTGTAGAATTGTTAGAGTTCCGAGCAGCTTGCAACGTTTCAATATGGCCGAGGTATAAATCACAGCACCCGCAATAAGTCCATTAAATATCTGCAGACGATCGCCAATTGTGGAAATCTCGGTGCGAAAAAAATAGCCCACAATAGACTCGCCCTGCCTCAGCGAGGAGATGTAACAGAAACCGCACAAAACGATGTACACAAAAATGTTGAAGATGCCAAAGCACGACATCTTCAGATAGGATTCGCCCATCTTCCGACGCACCACGTGGAACGGCGTCAGACCGTAAAGGAATGTGAGGAAAAATAAAGGACGCAGTGCCTCATAGACCTGCGAGGATATAAAATATTTGCGCACCCGACGCAGAGCTGTGGACATTTTAGACGCGTTAACGAGAACACACAACCGTCGGGCTCAAAGCGACAACTCGAACTGCAGCCAGGACACGAGAGCGAAGCGCGTAAACAAAACATGGAGCAAAAAAAACAAGATAATATACATATATAAAAATAGTTCTTCTTCTTTTACCGGAAGTGTAACCGAAGCAACGGCGTGTGTGATGCGCTCATAATGAAGTTCATTATCGAGACGAACTTCATTGTGGCGTTGTGAGAGCAGCTTGGACAACAACAAGGGTCCAACAAGTGTGCGAATGTCCTTCATGTGGAGCATCTTCTCTACTCATATTATCAGGCAGATGCCTTTGGCTGTGTTTAATTTAGTTGTTAGCATAAATAAGTATGTCTGCCTTTTGCCAGCTGATAATGATGATAATGTTAAAGTTGAGAGCTGTCTGGGTTAGTGTTAAACAATTACGAATCGTAAGCGAATTACACATGAATCACAATAAGCAAACAATTAATGACATAGTAAATATACATTACATAGCTGATAGTTTTGACTAGACACTCAATTCACAACCACATTCACAGTCACACTCAGATGCGACGCAATACGAGGCGTATGAGCATTGTTGAATAGTCTGTGACGAAAGCCAGAGAGAATGAGAAAGAGTTAGAGTGAGAGAGATACATAAAGAGGAAGATAGGACATTAAGCTTTGGGTCATATGCTGATCAGTTTGTTGTTGTTTCTGTTGGCTGCCTTGTGTGCATGCATAATTTATTGCATTTATGGCGTTCATTCATTTATTCATAACAAGTAGAAAGTTAATATGCGATGACAATTTAAGTGACGTGATTTGAGTTACGCGTAAATAGTGCGTCCGAGCGCCATAGTTGCGGGTGTTGTTATTTTACGAATAAAAGCACCCTTTTTTAAGCTATTCAAAATTTGTAAATGAGTGAAGAAGTGAGTTTGAGTTTCCTGTTGCATACTTTTAGGGGCAGCTCATAGCACAAATTAAACAGATATCGCATGTTACGTATACGTAAGAATAGAGAAAGGTTGGTTTAAAGAAATGTCGATAGCTTCGACTTTGGGGATTGAAATTATGATGCAAAGCAATTGTCCAACTTATTTTCATATTTCATAATTCGACATATTTTTATAGTTCGAATTTTTCAAAAAGTCATTTCCACATTTTTAAATAAAATTCTAAACACAGTTGCTAAATAAAAGTCAAATTTGCAAAATTATTTAAATCTCCAATATTTTGAACTTACCCTATGCAATCTATCATACAAAGATTAACGCATCACTCGCTCTCGGTGGTAACAATCCAGGACCAGGGAAATGCCAATGAGAACCCTTATGCTGCCATATAAATCCCCAGCCCAAAAGATGCGATTCCAAATGCTTTGCCACAAATCAATGTGACCCGCCATGTTGTCGTGTCGGAACTAAATGAAATTGAAATTGACAAATGTTGCATACTTTGTGAAGCACTCACCTAATCATCTAATCGCTTCCTCCTGTTATCACAGAGCAAATACCGCTCACTCTAATCGCATTGATATAATTAGGCCAATTTCCCCAACTCCCAACACCAATCGGCATTACAAACGAAAATGTCAAAAGAGCAAAAAAATGGATTAAATTTGTTGTTGCTGTTGTTATCAGCCATATTTAGGTTTTGTACTAATGACTAATGACAACTCACTTCTCTACAAAGTCTTGCTGTTCAGTTAAAGTCCACAGTCATTTAACCAGATTAACTAGAATCGGAATATTCCAAGCTGAGGTTTGTCTTTTTACCAAGTAGACATATTAATCGCATACTTTTTGGTGAAAACTTAAATGCAAGTAACATAGTTTTATTTATGAATCCAAGTGATATTTAAAGCAGTGTTTAATCCAAAATCGTAACCATAACCCTTAACCGTTGTTGTTAAGGCTTAATCATCGTTTTCTAAAACTAAATTTAATTTTTACTTCTGCACTAATTTAATTTATATATTTATACCAATAGAAAAATCTCAATATTTGAAATTTTGGAGTATTTGTTTTTAAAATTACATACCTCTGACATTTTTTAAAATTGTTTTGTAAACCGAAAACATACCGAAACCGAGACATATAAAAAACATAACCGTAATTATTAATATTAACTAAACTAAAGATCAAATAAAATTTAAATGAAAAATATAAAAATCTAATAAAAATGTTGTATAAAAGTAAAAGTATTAAAAAAATTGAATTCAGACACTTTTTGTTTTTAGTGTATAGAACCCAACAAAAAAATCATTTAAATTAGTATATTTGTATGAAACCCATCTATTTACTATATTTTTTATATTTAAAGTCCCGTATGTGCTAAAATTATTTATTATTGTATTTTGTATTTGTTTGCAAATTACTCTAAACCAGTTATCACTATGAGAGCACACACACAATGCGAATCTAACGAAGCTCAGGCACCATGTGGATGCCACATCAACGGCAACTGAGCTGCATCTCCAACAATGAGAAGTCGATTGCATAATGAGAGCAGCTTAATGAGCTGACAGCGCCCACAGATTCCGATTCCGATGCAGCTTTAACTTCAACCCCAAAGCATCGTGCATACGAATCTATGGCAAATACATCAAGTCTAGTGCCTCGCCAGAATTTTGTAGCACAATTTGCCAGCACAGAAATGGCAACAAGAGCAGCAACAACGGCAACCAAAAATAGCAACACCACACAGCCATAACAATAACGAACAACAATAATAATAACAATAGGAAAATAACGAATGCAACCGCCGTGGAAGGTCTGTAACTTGTCTGGGTCTGAGTTGGAGTCTGAGTTTAAATCTGGTCTCTGCCTCTGCCTCTGCCTCCCATGACAATGGCGACAACGATGTCATGCCACAAAGTCCCCAAGACGCCGCTGCGTATGTTGCACAGTCAATGAGGCATGTGGCAGACTCGAGTTGCATATCAATTTCACATAGTGCGGCGCTCATTTCGGAATTTGTATTTGGCGGTGGATGTCGTTAGTTGATTAATGTTATCGCTGCGAACATCCAGAGATATTGCAAAATAATTGATAAGCCAAAAAATTAGAAATTAATAATAAAATATATTAACAAATGTGTGGCTTTTATTTTAAAACTACTTTGATGCTCAAGAAATATACTTTTAAAAAGTTTTTTAATGTGCTTTTTTTTTTTTTTAATCAGAGATAAATGATTGCAATATAAAGTATGTATTAGATACGAAATATTAAATGCAATATTTGATTTATTTTTTATTATTAGCTGTTGTCATTTCTAATTCAAACAGGGTATCTTCAGCGTTGTCATATTGTTGTTATAATAAAACCGCCCTCAGTTGAACTGCAACATTCAAAAATAGAAAACACTTGATAAGAAAACTATAAGCGCCACCTGGCGGAGCAAGTATGCAGTAGTTCAACTTTCAGTGACAAGAATAAACAATTTAAAAGCCTGGAATGAGTTCAATCTTAAATTGGGATGATAAGAAGTCCCGTTATCAGTCAGAGTTGACCAAAAGGTTAGAGTAGACAAAATCGAATGAGATTGGGAATCTTCATGGGCAGCTGCTGTGCTGAGATGTGGATTAGTTTTCAATTTCATTTCAAATGTGGCGCACGGGAATTTTGAAGCAGGCCGCTCGCCAGGATTTGAGGCGCCATCTGGGCAGCCATGCCGCAGCAGCTCCAACGTTGCCACAATCGGCGGATGTGGTGGTGATTGGCGGTGGCTCCGCGGGCTGCCACACTCTGTACCATCTGGCCAAGCGGGGGGTGAGGGCGGTGCTCTTGGAACGCGCCCAGCTCACAGCTGGCACCACATGGCACACGGCGGGCTTGCTGTGGCGTCTGCGACCCAGCGACGTGGACATCCAGCTGCTGGCCAACTCGAGGAACATGCTGCGCCAGCTGGAGGCGGAGACGGGCCTCGATCCGGGCTGGATACAGAACGGAGGCATCTTCATTGCCCACAACGAGACGCGGCTCGATGAATACCGACGACTGGCGACCGTGGGCAAAGCCCTGGGCATTGAGAATGAAATTCTGTCGCCGGAGGAGACGCAGAAGCTGTTTCCGCTGCTCGATCCGAAGGCATTCATCGGGGCACTGTATTCCCCGGGAGATGGCGTCATGGATCCCGCCATGCTCTGCACAGCCCTGAGGCGAGCGGCGACTGCGAATGGCGGCCAGGTGATTGAGAACTGCGATGTGCGGGAGATTCTCGTCGAGGAGGGAGCACGTGGCAAGAAGGTGGTGGGCGTGGCGACGCCCTTTGGCAATATACGCACCGAGACGGTGGTGAATGCCACTGGAGTGTGGGGCCGAGATCTGGTGGCTCGTCATGGCTCCCACCTGCCCCTGTTGCCCATGAAGCACGCCTACATTGTCTCCGAATCGATTCCGGGAGTGCGCGGCCTGCCCAACATAAGAGATCACGATTACTCGACATATTTCCGCATCCAGGGCGATGCCATCTGCATGGGAGGCTACGAGCCAAATCCCATACTCCTCGACCCCGTGGACAAGGACTTCCACTTTGGACTCTACGAGCTGGACTGGTCCGTGTTCGAGACCCACGTGGAGGGCGCCCACAAATTGTGCCCGGAATATGCCAAGTATGGCGTGAAGAGCACGGTCTGTGGCCCGGAATCCTTCACGCCCGACCACAAGCCTCTGATGGGCCCCGATCCCATTGTCTCGGGTCTCATGCACAATTGTGGCTTCAACTCCGCTGGCATGATGTTTGGCGGTGGTTGTGGCGAGCAAATGGCCTTGTGGATCATCAATGGGCAGCCGGATGTGCCCATGTTCAGCTTCGACTTGCGACGATTCACTCAGGAGCAGGGCCAGGCCACCAAGTGGATAGCTGAGAAGTCGCACGAGAGTTACGTGAAGAACTACAGCATGGTCTTCAAGTACGATCAACCGCTGGCCGGACGCGACTTCCAAAAGGATCCGCTGCACGACCAGATGCTGCAGGCCAACGCCTTCATGGAGGAGAAACAGGGCTGGGAGCGACCGGGTTTCTTCCTGGGCAACGAGGTGGACAAGGCGGCGGTGCTGCCCTATGACTGGTATGGCAGCTACGAGCATGCTCGCCACAAGGACAGCAACTACGAGCGCGTCCTGGACGGAGATCTCAAGTACAACGGCTTCTCGGAACACCATGATTTGGTAAGATTCCCATTAATAAAGTTACGGATATAGGTAGAAAGGTGCTTTATAGCTTTGTGCAATAGATTGTGGCATGCCTTTTTGGGTTAATTAATTTTGTGATGACTAAATCGCTCATTTATTAGAAGATTGACATACTATCTAAAAAAAATGCCATCTCGAGTTAAGCGCATTTAAAGTTTTCAAGTCTAATTTAAGTCAAGGAAACCTTTTCTCGAATAATGCCACAAAATTAAATAAGAGACTCTTTATGAAACACAAAGGATATTTATCCGTCAACGAACGGAGCACAACTGAGATATATCATTTTTGTGAGTAAACGAAGTCGGAGCGTTGGAAATGAAAGAAAAACATACATATACTCTTCTCACTTTCTGTGTATAAAAGATAGCATGATGAAATTGATTTAGACTCATAAAAATCATATTTTTCGACTTATGTCACTGTTCTAGTATATGAGCAATATTTTCCTAGCAATATTATCGGTTGCTTTGACTTATGACTTTTTTGATAGCCCCCTTTAGAGCACAAAATTTTCTGGGCGTATTAATTATCTTAACAGCTACTCCTAAATCTTAGGTCCTAATTATATTTTATAATTATATTATGTTGTCTTGAGAGGTGGATAATTTAAAATTTCAATACAGGTTTTTGTTTAAAAAAGGTGTCAAAACGATACACGATATACTTATAATAGGACATGGACAAATCATTATTTTACAGTGTTTCGATAATTTGAACTAAAATTGAAATTGAATATTAACGATTCAGATAATCAGGTTTGTTCGGGTTTTTACTTTTTGCTTTGATATGCATTTATTCACTTTGAATTTAGACCAAGTGTTTTTGAAAATGATCGTTTTTCGCTTTATCGGATTTCAACTCATTAACTCAAAGTGAAATCAATCCGCTGAATATATGATTTAGATTTGCATTCAAATCAAATTAAAGAAAGTAGAAGTATTTCAATGTATTTGTATATTTATGAGTGTCTCCTTTTTGAGTATCTTAGTGCTGGGTATTTCTCAGTCTGTCAAACTCAACTAAAACTAAAGCTAAAGCGCATTCCCCTTTCAGATTGGAGCTGAGGCTCATGCCTGTCGCAACAACGCTGTGGTCTTCAACATGAGCTACTTCGCTAAGCTGCTCCTGGAAGGTCCTCAGGCCCAGAAGGCCGCCGATTGGCTCTTCTCGGCCAACACGAACCGCGATCCCAGCAAGTAAGTTGAGTCTCCCTAAGATGCCTGAATGATGACTGAAAACTGTCCACTTCCAGAACTGTCTACACTTGTGCCCTCAACGATGCAGGCGGCGTGGAGGCGGATGTGACCATCAGTCGCTTGGCTTCCGGGTCTGGGCAGCTGCACGATCCCAAGTTCGAGGGTCAGGGCTATTACATTGTGGCTGGAGGCGCCTCGGCCTATTACACTTACAGCACTTTGCTCGGAGAGATGCGACGCAAGGGCTTCAATGCCAAGCTGAGTGACATTACGGCGGATCTGGGCGTCATCTCCATACAGGGACCGAATTCCCGCAAAATTCTCCAGCCACTGCTCGACTGCGAACTGTCGGACGAGCAGGTGCCTCCCAATAGCACCACTTTGGCCAAGTGCAATGGCATCGGACTCCGTCTGCTGCGAGTCAGTTTCGTGGGCGAGCTCGGCTATGAGCTCCATGTTCCCAAGCAGGACTGTGTCGCCGTCTACAAGTCCCTGATGGCCGCTGGAGCGGCACAGGACTTGCGAAATGCCGGCTACAGGGCGCTGTACTCTCTCAGCAGCGAGAAGGGCTATCACCTGTGGAGCTATGACCTGCGATCGGACGACACTCCTCTGGAGGCAGGACTCGGCTTCACCTGCCGCAAGCAGGGCGACTATCGCGGTCGGGCGGCCGTGGACCGTCAGCGCGCCGAGGGCATCAAGCGGCGCATGGTTTACCTCACACTCCGGGACCAGGTGCCCATTTGGGGCCTCGAGGGCGTCTACCGCAATGGGGAGCCCGTGGGCGTGCTCAGACGCGCTGAATACGCTTACACGCTGGGCAAGTCGCTGGGCCAGGCTTACATCACTCGCGGCGATGGCCAAGCGGTCGACGTCGACTATGTCAAGGCGGGCGACTACGAGGTGGACATTCTGGGCCAGCGCTACAAGGCGGACTGCCATCTACGCAGTCCCTTCGACCCCAGCGGACTACGTGTTTTGGGCAAATACGACTAAAAGTCAATGACGAAAAGAGTTGGAAAAATAAATTTAAAAAAAAATACAATTAAAGGCTTCTTTTGATTTATAAATATATATTTTGTAAGATCTTCAGGCTCTAAATCAGAATAATCAAAGTGGATAATGGACAAAAAATACCGAGTCGAGATCTCGATCTAACTGCAAATAATTCCGATATATCGGGTTTTCCCAATTTATTCTTTATATAATTTAAAAAATTGATTGTAATAAAATCATACACCATAGGTTAAATAATTTTAAAATTCACATCCACAAGGAAACTCGTAAATTTCCATGAAAATACAATTTTGATATAGAATCAAATTAGGCATCAACCAATGAAAAAATTTACATAGCTTGAAGAAATCGGTAAAGTTTTGTCCAAGTTATGAGAGTTCAGGTTTTAAAAAAAGTGAACTCTATTCCAAGCGTATATTAGAATCTGCAAAACAAATTTGATGTCTCTAACTGTGAGAATATCTTACCTAAACAGTTTAACAAACGTATGAGGCTAAATCAACTGAGCTGAACTTTAATTTTTGTATTTGAAATGAGTGCAGTGTATAGAAATATTCCATTAACATGTTTATCTCTTAGTTATGCATTTGTCAAATACTGAACTTTGTATATTTATAAGTACACATATTTATGTTTTACTAGCAGAATGTGTGCAAAAACGTTTTTGAACAAATCCAAAGCGATGGCAATCTGAAGGTTCTTCAAATAATAAGTCAACATTTGTGACGATTGCTCTTTGGTTTTGTTTGACTTGGTTAAGTAAATTGGCATGGAGTTTACTTTGTATGAAAGACACATCCATGAACAATCTTGAATTCTATTTTTATAGTGTCAAAAATAATAATAATAAAAGCAAAATTGTTGCAATTTAATTCAGGGTTAATGGAAAATGTTTGGATAAACTTGAACTGGCCGACAATTAAATTGTGTACCACATCGATTGCACAGTGTGACGAAACTGTGAATAAATGAGAGATGAATTGTGGAGTTGATTCAGTTGCGACTCGAGTCTTGAACTTTTGTTACAGAATCCCAAAAGTTCGGAACGTGATGGGCAAAACAAAGTCAGTCAGTGGGTTATGGTTATTAAGTTGCAACATCCACAGCCACAGATATGAATATACAAGACAAGTTAATTAGCTCCCTCAATAGCAATAGCAATAGCAGCCACCAAAGAGTTGGAGTCTGAGTTAATTATGGCCTCATAATATAATGTTTTTGTAATTTATCATTGTTTACGCTTTGTGCGCGCACTTCTTGAAGATTCTGCCGCTAAACGGCCTTGTCAAATACTAAAAACAACGGGGGAACAGTTAACATTAGGAAGGGGTGGGGAAGACGCCCAAGGGTCTGAGTAATGATATTTAACCATAATGCCAATTAAATGACAACATTTCTCTAACAATACTCCAAATACGCGCTATGTCGCAATGTTATATAATTCCCCAGAGCAGACACTTCGCAATAAGTTCAAAGCAATTAAAAATTGTCGTGCTTAATGACAAAGATGTCAAATAGCTGATTAAGCCGACCAATTCAGGTGTGGGATGAGGCAGAGAAAAGTGAAAAGCAGCCTACACAGTGAGCATTATAAACAATCGAATCCAGACAGACAGTCATCCCTCGTTAGGCGGAATCAACAGCTGGTAAAAAAAATTGTATTTGATTTGAAGAGTTGATATTCAAAATTGTAATAAAATAGATTTTTCGAGTTATAAGTTATTGAATCTGTTTGTAGATAGGCATTACATAAATTAGTTTCTACTCAAGAATTGAAATCATTTGAGATCGATTTAGGGATGCTTCACTGCTTAATAATACAACGGGTAATTGTTAAGGCCACGGGCAGTTGACTTCATGGTAAGCGGCTTTAATATCAGCCCAGTTTTGTGAGACCCAATTTTTGAATTGGCTTCATTGCCAGCTGGCGGGGATCGTTTGGTAGGGGGCCACCTCTCAGATTTAATAGTGGATAAAGCGAGAGGAGCTGCAGATCTCGAGGCGGTCTGATCTCTTCTTTGCTTTTGCAAGTCAGCAAGTCAACCATATCGACAGATGGACTGTCAGATTGCTGGTGAGCATTCAAGTCGAGCCACTTCAAGTTCAAGTTCAAACTCCATCATTAACAAACTGCAATTTGGCAATGTTCACACTTAATGAATTTGCACATTTTCTGCCCGTTGCCACCGGATGAAGATGGTGATGGTGATGCTGATGCTTATGGAGATGCCAATCCATGCTCATTGGTGACTGCTGCCGTTTGTTGTGGATGCTGCATAAATCAATTCAACGAATGCGCTCAAAGTCAAGACGCACTGAAAGAAGATGCACGGCAACAACAGCTTTGAACACTATTTTCAATGATTTCGAATCATAAAATAGATGCCGCAGTCACTTGAGATCTACGAGTTGCAATTAAGCAAGTAGATGTGACTGAAGAGACAATGATAAACTTAAAGATACCATGTAGTTGCAGTTGATGCTGAGATATGTTCGCAACTAATTATTTATTTTAGTTAAATCATATTTGAGTTAATAAATCTTTAATAACTTTTACGAGTTTAAAGACCTTGAATCATTTAGGTAGTACATTCAAACTCCCAAATGTAAAACTTTTTGCTTACAGGGTATTAAAATTAATGTACTCAATGACCTTACAGCCACTGTTGCCATAATTTTCGATGTTTGTAATACATTTGAAGATGCGCTTGTGACTCCCAAAGTGCGTGCAATGTAACTTGCCTTGTTGTTCTCCAGCTGAACTTGAATATTGAAAGTGAACAGAGATCAGAAGCTGATTCGATATTGATGCGATATTCCAATTATCTTTGTTGTTGCAATGAACAATGCACACCTTCTGGGAGGCATAAATGCGGCGGCATCAAAATTAATTAAAATATTTGAAGAGTTTGAACATAAACACATCACATCAGCACAAAATTAATCAATATTATTTGTGACGATAATAATAGTACATGGGCCGCCTGATACAATTAATGCCTTAAAAAAATAGTTAATATATTTCAAAGATTTTTGTTTTGTTATTTTTCTTATTCATATTATTTATTTGTTGTTTTTTTTCTCTTATTATACTAGTATATTATGTGGCTTGGCTAATGATGAACAAATTGTGCCGGAAGCAATTTCGTTTCATTGATTTTACTGACATTATTGACACAGTTTTGTAGCCCCCAGTGCCCCTCTGCTGCGCCCCCTCCCGCTTGGACAACTCTGCCAAAATATAAGTTACATAAACGAAACGTAAATAAAATGCCAATAAAAGCCGCAAGTGTCTACAAGAGTGCCGCCAAGGGGACCCAACAGAAACTTTAACTGAAAACGAAAACGAAACCGACTCTTTAAAAAAAATGATCAAAAATCAATAAATAAATTAATAATCATTTGTTTAAACAAAGAGCATAACGGCGTTAAAATGTTTTGCATTTATATATAAATATATTGTCCACTTTTTTCACACAACACTTTTGCCACAGGCTAAACAAAAGACTCAGGCAACAAACTTGGCTCGCAAACATGTTGCATGCAACAAGAGCCACTGCAGCTCGAATATAGCACAGTGACACAGTTACGACTCTGCAGCAGCTTCGGCCTAAAGGAGGCGGCTTACTGGCCCATAACTCAATTAACAATGAGATGTCAAGCTGAAGTTTTGAGTGGAAATTGTTTTGGTTGCAGCACTTGAAGCGCCAAAGCTGCGTGTCGTCTGTTGACTGTTTGTTTTTGGCCGCAAACAATGATTGAGAGAGCGAAAGAGAGAGACAGGTAGAGAGATCGATTGGCAAAGAGAAAGAGAGGCAGAGCTGCACAGACATAGTCACAAGACCGAACACAAGCGCGGTTTGAGACGCGTTCGAACGGCAACCGCAGTGTCAAGTTGTTCGTTGTAGTTGCCGTTTTTGTTGTTGCTGTTGTTGTTGCTGTTGATGTTGCCTTAACGTTATTTATTTGGTTTTGTTTTTGTTTTGGGGACAAGCTATAAACCGTGGCAAGATCGTCGTTGCGTTCAGTTGGTAAAAGTGAAGCGTTGCGTGCGGTTGTCTCCACACTCCGTAAAACAATTTTAAGTACATCATTTTCAATTAGTCTCTCGTTCAACTTGATCAGTCGCCGCTTCGTTAACAGTTTGGTGTTTTTTGATTTCTAGCCAAGGTGATTATCTACAGCACATCCTTAAAGGATAATTACTCAAAAACTGTTCAAAAAAATAAAATACAGCCAAGTTGTGAATGGCTTATGACTTGTGTTGTGGATTTGAAGTGCGATTTTCTAGCAGAAAATAAAGTTCCCAAAAAGAATGTTCTATAGAATATTTATATATATGTGTGAATGTTCAGTTCTCAAAGATTGAAATGTTCACTCTACTCCTCCCATCAATACAATTTTATCAAAATATGGGAAATATTTTTTTGAGATGAGGATTAATAGTATTTCGTTGGCTATTGTGAAAAAATTACAAGGCTGGGATAAATATTTCTTCTCAAACTTTTGCTATGTAAAAGTTATTTAGTCGTATAATACGCATAAATCTTTTAATGTTGAAAACCGAACTTTTATTTTAGAAACATATATAATTTTAAATAAGAAAAGGGAAAGAACATTTTAATTATTTCAAAGGCTACGAAACATTTAGAAAAAAAGAGGAAAACATAATATTCAAAAATCTATGTTAAAAAGAAGAATATAATAGATGTCGTGATTCTTTAGAAAATAACAAGAAAACGATTTAAGATTTAGTTATATTTAAAGAAATAGTAATATTGAAAATGATTTGGGAAGCTTAAATAAGTATCACACAAAAATATAAATTATACTTAACGTCTAAAAGCAGAACTGAAGATTGTTGAGTTAAATGCAAAAGTTGTAAAGTCAGCAAGAAGAAGCAGAATATGTAAGACAAGTAGAACAGTTGAGAGCTTTACAAATACTTGGTTATCGTAGGTACTTCAGGTTCCATATTTACAGAGTTCGCCTATCTTAGAGCAATTAAGTATGCCCTAGTTTTTATTTTTAACTAGAAGCACGTCTGTGCGAGAACGGCCCACACCCATAGAACACACAGACACACACACAGACACACACACTTGTCAACTCCCACCTCAGTCAAATTACATGCATTGAAGCAGAAGATTGCGCAATATGTTTTGTGCTTTTCGGCTGCCTCAGTGCAAATGAGCGGAAAATCTAATTTTCCAGCCTCATGCGAATTTTGTTGTATTCGTTGCATTTTTTAGTAGTTGTTGTTGTTATTGTTGTTGTATTTTATTGCAATATGGCAAAATGTCAGTAATGGCGTTGTGGTCATGAGCTTACTGCTGCTGTTAAATGCTAAACAATAAATGCTACTGCAACTTTGGAGGTCGTAAACATAAAACATGCTCATAATGCTTAATGCAAAGATAACAGCCAAAATTGGAAGCACACAACAGCAATAGCAACAACAAAAGATGCAGAAAAGATGTGGAATAAAATACCATTTGACATTTTTGGTGGGAAGCAGCTGTGCTGCAAATTACACAGAGCACAGCTGATGGACAAGTTTCGTATAGCATCGTGACCATACTAAAAATATATCGTATAATGCAGGCAATCTCCAAACTGAACGTTAAATTCCACTAAAGAAATCGCAAGTCACGTCTTCGCTGGCAACTGGCAACTGGTAACTGAAAACTGAAAACTGGCAACTGCAATTTCAAGGCTGCCAAATTGACAACAAATAATTTATTTTTAATACGATGCGAAAGTCACACAATTGCTGAGATCTTGCACCAATCTCCCAAAGGAAAGTTATTCAAGTTATTCGCAAATGACAGTGGCGCACGCCAAAGGGGGAACTGAGTGGGTTTGTTCAAAAAGAATGTTAAGAACTTTAATTTTACTGAAACGATATAATATAAAGTGCACTTTGACTAACAGACTAACAGAAGAGTGTCTAAAGTTTAACCCCTCTAAAGCCATTGTTGACTAAGCCTCTGCTTCAAGCTGTGACAAACCGTTGTAGGCGCAGACACTATTCAACGTAAAATATTCATTCAAAAGCCGATTTATTATTCAGTTACTGATAGTTGTGCTCTCTCGATTACTGGCAGTAACTACCAAATTTTTACCTTTCACTAAGCGCTCAAAATTGAACTCAACATTTGTACAATTCATTAGCGAGTTTGTCACAGTTTAGACAGACTTCAGAAGACTCCCTGCTAAGTCTGCCGTTCACATCTTTATATAGCTACCATATGCATGTCTATATATGTATATCTCTCTTTTTTATGTCATGACCAAAAAAGCTGCAAATATTTTCACTATCATTTCGTGGTACGCAAACTGACATTGTTAATGTTATTGTTATTTTTGTTGCTTTTAACTCAATGTTTTTGTTTTTTATTTTCCGTTGTTGTCGCTGCAAAACCTGAACCTGAACTCAAGCTGAGGCAGCAGTAAAAGTAACGCACCTTGCACTGACTGACCAACCTGACAGCTCCTTTGCTGGCCAACTGTCTCATCTGTCCCATTTGTCCCACCTGCCTCACCTGTGCAACCACCTGTCTGGGGCGATCACAAACTTGCTTGCCTGCCTGCCTGCAACTTGGCTGACTTTCTTCCACAGTCTGTCCAGTTTTTCTACATATTATTTGCGCGACTTTGTTTACTCGTGTCTGGCGGCTGCTGCTGCTGCTGCTGCAGCTTCTTAAAAGAAAGAAAAGCTCGTGTCTTGCCCCACTTGCCCCTTGAGGCAATTAAAAGACGCTGCAATTGCATCCGCATTCAACTTTCTTAACAGTTTTAAGAGTGAGCATCCTGCTTGGAATCGTTTGGCCCTTTCAAATCTTGGCTTCCATTTGACCCCGTGACATGCCACAAGTTGTTCTTGCAACATGCGTCTAATTAGCAGCAACAACAGCAACAACGACTTTAACAAACAGCTGTACTTATCGAAATATACAAAGGCTTGGAGCAGACCTACTTTTGGCCAACAGACGCCCAGTTGTTGCCACAACAACAACAACCAATAACAACAACTGGTTGTCCCCAGTTATTGTTGTTGCTGTTGTGGTTGGCAAATCCGTCTTCTTTATAATTGCTGTCATCGGTGCATCACGACTACAACAAAAACCCGTCTCAGCCTGGCGTTCTACATACGAGTACTCGTACTCGCATTCACACTCATACCCGCACTCATACTCATACTCAAACTGCTCACTGACCAAACCAAAACAAACTGATTTCTCTGGGAAACTGATGAGCCGCTTTTCAAATGATTTCCCATTAACAGAAAGCTGTCAATCAATTAGAAGCACAATCACATTAATACTAGACCCAGATTCGATTAGCTTTGACAATGTCTACAAATTAGTTGGTTCTCTCAATTTATTTTCTATAGTTGGTTCCTTAATCTATACTCAGTATCTAAACGAAATTTAAATGATCTATAGTTATTTAATTATACATATTCAACTTATATCGATGACATTTTCAATTTACCCACAAACATTTTTCAATTCAAATAAGCTTAAACTCTTAACAGCGAAAATCAATTATAAAGTAATATTTCGAAATTATTAAACCATAAACAAATTTGCCGCAAGAAATGCGTAACGAATTGTTCAACTATAAATATTTTTGCAAATTATTAGCTGTTAAAATAATTAACAGCTCTTTGGCAGCCAAATTAATCAACGGCTTAATAAAATTTGTAAAATTTACAAACAAGATATAAAACCAAAATCGTATTTGATGGGCGAATTAAAAGCTCGTGAAACATAAATAACAAGCTGCGACAGATGTTATTGAGTGACTTGGAGATACCCTGCAATATATTAGAATTAAAGTGAACTTAAATTATGAAAAATATTGAAGAGAATTTTTAATAAAGGGCAGTTTTCTTAGATTTTTTAAAATTATTTTCAATACCAAACGAGAGCTTATAATATTTAAAATAAATGCTGGGATTCCTCTTCTTGATTGGTAAATACAGAGTATACAAATGATTAACAAATACAAAAAGGAAATAAATGCAACAAGTGTGAAAAACCTGTTGTGATTAGCCTGCAGTTTTTTCGGTTGTAAAATGTGTCCAAGTCAGAGATTTATAGACATATTTTAATGCAGTTGGTAGGGTGAGGGACTGGAGTGATGAGGGGAGTGCATGGAATGAGGCAATTGAAGCAGGAATGCAGCTGCATGGAAAGACAGAAAGGCAGATGGCTCCGAGCGTGGCACGGAATTAATTATAAAACACACACGCGGACAAAAATTGGAATGTTGCACAGATGTTGCACATTAATAGCTAAAAAATACCAATCTTATAAACATTTTATTTTCAGCTACTGGGTTGTTGTTGTTGTTGTACAATTTATTTGGCGATTGAACACGCTTCGAAGGCTGAATTATAATTGTGATTTTTTTTTGCATTTGATATTGTTGTATTTTACCACTTATATAAGGAAATTAAATGGCGTTCAAATTGAAGAGCATCATCAACATCATCATCACATTAGTCATAACTGAGCAAGTGTTCATAAATGAATATACAATTATTCACATTATTCGTATGCCTTTCTCCCCCAACTCTGATCCACGCAATTTACAAAGACCAACAGAAAATAAATAAAATCAAAATATATTCAATGAAATGCGTTAAACAATTATTGCATAACAATTTAAAAACGTTAACCAAAAATCGAATTGGCCACTTAAACAACGCGCTGAGAGTCAACAATTGTACGACTTCGAACTCGAGTTGGTTTCTTTCTTTCTTTCCTCACTTTTGGGCCTTCTTCATCTTTTTTTACCCACGACAATTAGCTCAGCATGAAATACAATGAAAAAAAATGAAGCAACCTGAAATTTCAATTACAACATAGCAGCAACAATGAGATACGAGTACTAGCAGAAATAAAGGTTAAAAAGTAACAGTAATAATAATAGAAGCAAAGTCTTTGCCGCCTTATCAGACGGAAGACACGAGCTCAACAGTTGAAGTGTCAGCCAACTGTGTGTAATATATGGCCCAAAGCATAATCAGCAACAACAATAACAACATGACAGCAATGCAACTTTCTCCATTAAAGCCAAGAAAACAAAAAACTATTTGGTATGCGTAGCTAGACTTTGGGTTTAATAGCTAGAAACCATGGCTTATGGCATGTGCCCTGACTCAGTATGGATGCCATCCCGCTCTTTTAGCACTGGGGTCTCAGTTCTCATGTAGTGTAGTGTTGTTGTGTTAGGTCAGTTTGGGGCTCGCCATGGAACTAACTGGTTAAGGTAAAGGTCAAGCTTTTAAGTGAGTCCAAAACTAATTGGTGTTTATGACTTCTGTTTGGGCTGCGAGTAATTGAAAAATAAATAAAATAAGTAGAAAGCAACCCAAAAAGAGGGCTTAGAATTGTGGCAAGAATATAGAGAAATTGAATATGTGTTAGAGCCAAATATTTAAAACCTATATAATTTTAATGTATAATAAAATAAAAGCGGAAAGTGAAAAAACATGAATAAATGGAAAATATTTAGTAGAATTCCATTCATATTTTTGCACGTCTTCAGATCTAAGCATTTCTGCCTTTGTATCATAAACAATTTCTTTGTTTGCCTCAAGGTCAACTCGATTGTATTACCAACTGATTGTATGGCATTAGATCATAGTTAAATATAAAAACAGTTTCATTCCGGATCTAATTGAAGTTAATAAACATTTTTATGTAAGTTACAAGCAGATGCACTGAGTCTCTGTCTGATGTGGGCACAGCTGCCATCAAAAGATCATAAAATTTGCATACAATTTTGTTTGATTTAAGCCATAATAATTTATAGTCGATACTCATTAAAGCATAAAACAATAATGTAATTTGCATAGAGGGAGTCAATTGAGCAGAGTTTTGTTGCCAGGCACAAATTGAATTCTCTCATGATTACGAAATAGGGCCGAGATTAGGAGAGACAAGGCCAGTTGTCGAACCCAAAATCGTTAATGGAAAACTACTCAATTAGGCGAATTGGAAATGGAAAATCAAATTGTGCCGATTTGAACAATTGCCAGACGGCAAATTCCATACACAAAATCCAAATAAAAGAGAATCAAATAAAACACAAAAACAAAAGTCAAAATCGCTCAAATCTATAGAGAGGCCCCCCCAAATAGATCTGATATATAGATCAATTTCCAATCAGTGATTTTGCATAAATGACTGTGAAGAGTCAACCAAGCGGAAATGGGTTGGGCCACTCGTTGGGCCAATCGTTGGGTCAGTCGCCTGATTCTCCCCGCACAGTATTAATTTGAGCTTAATCGTAACCACTTTACTTTTTACTTTGTCACTTGCAGCGTTCTCATTTTCACTAGATTTATCTCGCCCTCGTCGAAATGTTTGTGCTTCGCACGTTGCTGCTGCTGGCAGTGGGCGCCACTGTGGCTCTGGCCCAGCGTCGCCTGGCGTTGCCGGATCCGAGGAGCTGCGCCAATCGGGTGCGTCATGCCACGTACCGGGATGCCAGGGGCGTCTCGCACTCCTACTTCTTCAGCTGGGAGCACGCGCCGACGCGCAGCTTGGAGGTCGATTGGCTGGATGCCCGCAACATTTGCCGGCGGCATTGCATGGACGCCGTCTCGCTGGAGACGCCCCAGGAGAATGACTTCGTGAAGCAGCGCATCGCACGTGGCAATGTGCGTTACATCTGGACGTCGGGCAGGAAGTGCAACTTCGCCGGCTGCGACAGGCCCGATCTGCAGCCGCCCAATGAGAACGGCTGGTTCTGGTCGGGATCGGGCGGCAAAATTGGCCCCACCTCGCAGCGCAACACGGGCGATTGGTCCCAGACGGGTGGCTACAATCAACCCCAGCCGGACAACCGCGAAGCCGCCCAGGGCAATGATGAGAGCTGCCTCTCCATTCTGAACAACTTCTACAATGACGGCATCAAGTGGCACGATGTGGCATGCCACCACATCAAGCCCTTCGTCTGCGAGGATTCCGATGAGCTGCTCAACTTTGTGCGCTCCCGAAATCCCAATGCGCGTTTGTAATTCTAATTTTTATACTAAGCAAAACAAAATGAAAAACAGGAAAAAAAGAAACAAATATTTATGTAGCATTAAAAAAAGGCATTGATTGATTTTTCGATTGATTGATTGACTGCTTTTCCCCACGCGCTTTGGCCAATTCCGTTCATATTTTTATTATTTTTATGGTTTTGTTTGCAACAAATTCTAAAAACAAAAATTTGAATAACAATTTCCGTGTCGATTCGCGCATGAAAAACAAAATTGTTAAATAATTTTAAAAACAAATTGTTAATAATAAATACAAATTGAAGCGAATTTAAAAAGTTTGTTTAATTTATAAAAACCGTGCTTTAATGTCAATTTTATTTCAGAATCTGCGAAAGTATGTTTAAAATTAATGTTAGTGAGGAAGATGAAATTATTACAAAAATTTTAATGAAAAATGTACATTTACCTAAAATTGGCTTTTCACAAAAAACCACAGAGTCGTAATTCCGGCAACTTAAACTATCCAAATATATTTGTAATACAAGTTAACGCCAAAACCGTTAAATAAAATAAGGCAAAGCTTTACATTTACCCAAGCTAAGCTTTGTACTTGTAATAAATTGAACACTAGATGGCGCTGCAACCAAAAAATACGTGGCAACTTTGGTCGCGATTTACATATCTAGACTTGTTAAATTTGCTTCCAAAGTAAATTGCTTCTATTGGATGCTGGAAATTTTAAAATCTTTCACCTCCCGTAGGAACTTTAGACTTTTTGATCACTTGAAACACTCAATTCTTTCTTATCTACTTATCATACTACATATAGTTTTGCATATAACAGACAGAGATTAAATTGTTAGATTGTATACCATCTGTCCACCAAACCAGAATCGTTTTGAGTGTACCACACATATATGTATATTTACATATATATTCAAAATCTATTCAGAGTTGGTTTTACAATCCATAACAATGGAAAACAGAAGTGAGAGGAAGCAGGAGTTACCGTGTCATTCATTGTCAAATCTAGCGCTGAATCCATTAGCATCGGAGTTTATACCATCGTATATGAAGATTGTTCCGAACGCTAAGCCCAATCCGAAGGCGAGTCCGAACCACAGCCACAGCCTGAAGATGAAATCGGAGGCGACATCGACGACAACATTGGTCCGTCATGAGGTTGTTGGGGATGCTTCATATTTGCATGCTCAGAGGCAGCTTTTTGAGTTGTTACATCAGCTGGGGAACAAATTCATGCCCCTGAAGGCGATCGATGTGAGTCTGGCGCCAGACGGACAAGGCATCAATGTGCAGTTCAAGGGGGAGCAGGGAACCTTGGCCAACAAACTGCTAGACGGCAATCTTTGCCAGGATGCATCCTTGCACTTGGAGATGAGCGAACGTTCGTCCATGCCACGAAAATTGCCCAATGTGCTCGCAGCCAATTTTATGGCCCGCATGGGAGATGTCCTAAACGATAAGATGGAATGGAATGATCAGTTGGAAATTACCAATTGTTCATCAGCCACAACCACCAACAATTCAGATATTAAGCAAGAGAATCAGGCCAAGTGCGTCAAGTCCTCCGTTTCTTTGTCTCTCGGGAGTGAAATAAGCAAGTCCCAGAAATTATGCTCCATCATGCTAGGAGCTAATACTGTCCCGAAAAAGAAGCAGGAGTTACCCAGTTCCCATCCCAATTCCAGCCTCACTGTAGTCACTGATAACGCGACGTTTCCAAAACCAAATGTGGTTACCAAAATTCCCACTCCCGTTGGCGCTTGGAATGGAGTGAGGACTGTCGACAGTAGAGCCGAGATGCGTCAACGGTCCGGAAATGCTAAACAAGATTTGCAGCATGAGTATGTTTCATCTAACATTAAGAGTCTTGTTCACTTTTAACATAAATACTTTTATTTGCTCAGTAAAAAATCGGTAAAGGGAAGATCTACGCCCAGGAAAAGCTTAGGCTCGTCCATTAAGAAAAACAGCCAAAGACTGGCACCGCGTGGCACATTCACATCTCTGATGCGTCAAACTGAGGCACAGAAGGTGAGTTGAAATATTACAAATAAATTCAACGAGTATAGTAATTAACAATTCTTATTAATTGCAGCGTTTGAGTCTTTTGAAAGATGACAATAACTAAGGCAGATGTTGGATTTTCAATAGACACATACACTAGGGAAGTATGGAACTGAGGGTCCTTGGAATTTATTTTCTAGAATTTTACATATCAAGTGGAAATTGTAATTGTTTTTATCTTCGCAATCAGCGCATTTGTAGATCAAGGAGCAAAAGACTCAAGACTAGTTTGTACTTTAAGTTCTTACAGACAGAATCATATATGGATCGGGAATAAACATTAGTTTGTCAACACTGGTCAAATGACCAACTGAGAGAGTGAAAAAAATGTTAAATAGAAAGAGTAATAACTACAATTTGTCTGTTTTTCATTTTAAACATTTATAATATTTATTTATTCGTTATTCGATTTCACTAGAAAATGCATGTAAATATATATTCATGTATTTGATATATCATAGTTTTCTTTTTTCTTTTTTTTTTTTAAATACTTTGGTAAGTTCTGTTGCATCTGTTCTGGAACTTAGAACTACAATTATAGGTAGGTACATATTTAAGTTAATCATATAATAATTAAATTATTAAACATTTTCGTTTTTAGCCATTTGAGTTTTGAAGAAGACACAAAGTTAGCAGATTTGATCTAATAAGGGAGCTCATTGCGATTACTAAACATTAAGTATATATTTAATAATAGTTTATTTAAAATCCCTTTTCATCAGTTTTGGGGGCATGCTGCACACTGGAATCGTATTAATTAAAATAATAATAAAATTAAAACATTTACAATCATAATTAAGCTCAATCTATATATACAGTTATATATAATTTAACAACAATTAAAGTTCGATTCGTTTATGCTTAGGGTTATACATATAAAAAATCAACAAGTACAAGTGTTTTTTTTTCGAGTGTACTGCAACTTGGTCAACCGGTCAGTTGGCTGTCGTGATTTGTGGTTGTGGTCATGGTGTGCATGTATTTGTATTTGTATGTGTATGTGGGATATTGATATTTGACGGTTTGCATTTGGGCTTTAATAAACGGCAAAACCAAAACCTAAAACAGAAATTAAAAGATATTATTAAATTATGAATTGGCTAAATTATTTATAAATTAATTGGGGAGGGTTGAAAAGCTATTTAGTATGAGTTATCATTGGACTTAGTATTGCATTTGCTTAGTAGGAGTTAGTAATGACCAAATACCTGTGTTAGTTAGTTAGTCACATGGATGCGCGTTTAAAACAGTTAAGATGAGAGACGACGGGACGAAATTCTCAGTTTACCTGCTGCCAAAGAAAGAACAACGGCAACGGTCAACGGGTACGACAACGACAACATCAAACATCAAAGATCATACATCATAAAAAAGGAACACCAAACAAGTTGATAAAGGCTACTTGAATTAGTCTTCTACTTGGCATGTTATTTGAGTACTTGTAATAACCATTTTAGTAGCTGTGCGTGTGTGTGTGTAAATATTGGTATTGTTTGGTATTTGTATTATTTTTTTTCTTTGTTTTTGTTTTTTGTTTTTGTTTTTGAGTTGTTTTAACTGAACTTAAGCAGTACTTGAGTTATGTGAGGCCCCACTGATCGCATTGAATAAAGCCATGCTATTGCGCTGGGCTGCGGTGTCGGCATCATCGCTAAGCGGCTGGAACGATTCGTCTTGGAGTAACTCACTGAGTGCCTGACACAGTTTCTCATAGTTCTCCTTGAGCGCATGATGATACTCCTTCTGATCCGCGCTGATCATGCGCTCGTTCACACACAATGCCTTATGACAGACGCCAATGAAATCGCTAGGTTACACAAAGAGAACTTGGATTATCAACTGCAACTGGTTGGGAGTCGGGTTACCTACCGAAAGACATCCTTAAGATCCTCGACCCGATCGAGTGAAAAGTTGTTGATCACCTTGGCATCCAGGAAGGCGTGTGCATAGGCCAAAGGGCCCGCATTTACAGTGACTGCAACGCTGCCCTGCAAACGTAGCTGCAACTTCTTAACATCCGCCGGCGGAAGAATGATCTCCTCCAGCTCTGAAACCTTTGATTGCATCTCATCGATGGCCACCTCAATGGGACTCAGTTCGATAATCTCTCGGGACTTGACGGGTATGCGTTTAAGCACATAGGGAAACGAGTATTGGGCTAAATAAAAACAAATTATTATTCGACTCTCATTACAGAAATTAATTGGCATTAAGACTCACTTTTAATGACAGTCTTGCGTTTCCATTGATCCTCAACGCTGCCACGTGCAGCACCCGACTTGGTGAAGGGTGTCTCATACATGAAGGTGTCCACATCGTGATTCTGCTCGAACTCATTTAGACGCTGATCGAGCTCGTCTTTGCTGAAGAAAGGTATTACGTGGGTCACTTGTATAAAGGCCAGTTTGGCATCCAATTCGTCAACTTTTACCTGGAAAAAGAAATTAAACAGAGAGATAATAGATCAGTTGTGGAAGATCACTAGAAAAATAAACTAAATAAAAAAAAACACAAATTCCTCATTTATACCGAACAATAGAATTGTAAATAGCAGTAATAATGGCTATAAGAATTATAAAAATTGATTTTTCATTTACATTGTTTAACCTAAGTATGACTAGACCCCAAATAAATAAATAAAAAATTATAGAATAAAAATATTATTATACGGGGGTGCCACAGAAATCGCTTTCGCTTGAATTTCAGTTGAATTTGTATGAAATTTAAGCGAAATTCAAGCGAAAGCGATTTCTGTAGCACCACTGATAGTGTCTAAAAATCACCAAATTCACTTTCAGTTTGGAAATCGGTTAAGTTTTTAAAAACTTATGAGAGTTGACAATATTGCAAATTGAAATATGTACCTTTTTTCTATGTCAAAACCATAATGTGACATACTGTATTTAAGAGGGCAACGGTAATTGCCAAAGCTCTTTCAACGTTGCCAGCAGATGGCGCCACTCCAGTGCTCAACGCTGTCGATCAAAGCTGCTTAGTAATAAAAGTGAACGACAGATGGCGACGGTGTGTAAGTCATAGGAGCATTTGAGTTTTTCGGATTACTTCAACCTAATATTCAAATACAAATATATCACAAAACAACAATCGCAATACAAATAGTAAATTATTTGTAAGCTGACAGAGTGCACTAACAATAGAACCAAATTACATTACGAGTTTTCTACTTTATCCTTCTTCATTTATTTTGCGTCGTTTTTATATTAAGTGAGAGGTAGGAGCTAACATGGCCTGTGGTAGTGAGATGCACCAGCAGTTTCTCAAGGATTTCATACAGTCGCTGCAGGCTGGCAGCGAAGATAGCTACAGTTTAAGCGAATCCTCGTTGAATCCCAATGCAGCGGAGTTTGTGCCCTCGTATCTGAAGAGCAGCGAGGATGAGGAGTGTGCTCCATATCGGGTGACGCACTGCCAGGCGACGGCGGCCACGGAGGAGGTGACCACGTCGACGACAACGCTGGTCAGACAGGAGATTGTGGGCGACAATCGCCACATATCACGCCTGGATTCACAAAGTCGCATTCAGCGACAGCTCTTCAATATGATGGATCAATTGGGCCATCCGAATCATCCCCTCTCCGCAGTCCATTTCAGTCTCAGCTCAGATGCGCTGGGCATCAATGTGCTGTTCATGATGCCCGGAGGAGAGAGTCGACCACTGTTGGATGAGAATCTCTGTCTGGCATCGGGACTTCGTGTCGAGATCGACAATCATGAATCTCGGCCAGGTAATGCTCTGGCTGTTCAATTTCTCAGTCGCATGTGTGCAGCCCTCAATGGCAAGAGTCAACCAACGAAGGAGCCATCGATCTGTCCCCGATGTACGGCTCTTCCCAAGAAGCACAGTTACACCGAGTTGGAAATTGAGCGCCAGATTGAGGACATTAAGGCCTTTGAGAAGCTGATCAACAATGATGCCGGCACACGCTATCAGGAAGCCTTCAAGGAGCTCTGCCACAAACTGGGACTAGCCACCCCCGAGGAGCAATTGGTCAACTCTGGAGTTTCAGGAATTCCAGCAACAGCAGCTCCAGTGCCCACCAAAGAGAACAACAAACTCTTCACGAAGGATCATGAAGTATGCTGCAATGAGGATGAGGAATTGTCGGGCTACGACTGGGATTCGTTTACGCCAGAATTTAATCACATAAAGGACTATAGGTTACCGGATGTCAACGACTCCAAACTAATTCGAGAGGCGGAGCAGGAGCAGATCTCATCCAAAGAGGACTACGAGCCGAATGTGCCACCAAGCACTCCGTCCATGTCCACGACCACAACCAATGTGAGCTCTGTCTTTCCCAAACTCTACAAAGTGGCTCAGATGAAGTGCACCAACAATGCCCGCAAATCAGCCACCCACAAGGACAAGGACAGCAAACCTCAAAGATGCCGCATCACTTCACCAAGCAGAGGAGCAGCAACAAGTGCAACAACAACAACAACGAAGAAGCAAACGGAGTCGCTCCTCGCCACGGGCAATCGTCCCAAGTCACATGTGCGGGAATTGCCACCCAAATCTGGAGTGGTTAGAAACCAAATTCCCGACACGGCAGCCAGCCAAGTTCTAAAGGCCAGCTGCAAGACGGAGACACGATCCCTGGTCAAACATCAGTCGGAGCAAGTCCATGGGTAAGTGAACAATTCAACTGAGTTAACGATAGACGATAGAGTATTTCAGTAACCCAGTAATACACAAATCGGAGAATTTAAGAAACGCTTTTCATATTTCTCTCAATTTAAATCCTTGCGATACACTTTGACATAAAAAAGTTCCTTCACGAAAATTCAACTCCTTAATCTTCTGACATTAACTTAGTGATGAAACTTGTTGAACTTTTACAAATATTTATATCCCAAAATTTGCCAATGGACAACAATAGATTAGAACAAACGATAAAGTATCGTCATGTAATAATATATCTGATTCTGATTGCTTTATATGATTATTTATTAATTGTCATCCAACGAGTACTAATCATGGATAGATCACAAGTAATGCAAATGATAATTTCATAAAAATTGTACATACTACACGATCTCAATCTTTAAGCAGATCTCTGAATAATAAATTATATTTAAATAATATGAAATATTTCAGTAACAAACACAGTAAGGCAGCCACTTTGCCACGTGCATCAGGTGGCCCAGGCGCCGGACAAACGCATGGCACAAAGCAGAGTCAAGCAACAGGAGCAGCAGCAGCAGCAGCTCCCAGAGTTGTGGCGCCACGAATGACACAGGCCTCAAAGATGCGGCAATCGGAGGTGAAGCGCGTAAGTCGAAAATGTCAATTCTGATATTCCCATTTCTCATTTCCGCATACATTTCAGCGCTTGAGCCTGATGCGAGGTGAAGACACTGACGTCCAATTTAATGAGTATCTGTTTAAGTGATCTATCTTCACTTCTATGTATATGATGTATGTATTGTGTAGTTCATTTCAGTTTGACAGCCGCAGCAGTATTCGTATAAATTTGTTAGATTGCTAGACAATCCAGAAATCAACTATAATTCAGTCAATTGAGCTTAAGCTGTGTGAGCTAAATAGGATAACAAATAATGTTAAGTATTCATTATCGAAATAGTAATATATACATTGTTGTAAACAAATAACCAAATTATGTTATGTTGTTTTAATGAAAGACATATTACAACGAATGGAGAAGAGGAACATTCTTCGTCAAAAATTATCGTTAGATTGCTTTATAAATTCTGTAGAATATCATCACATACTCATAAAAGCTGTCAAATAATAATTGCTACACGAGAAGAATTGAAACCTATTGAAATTTAACGCCAACAACCTAAGCACAGATGGAATTACTTGTAAGCAAAGGCAGAATTAGTTACAACTTAAAATGATTATTTAGTTTTTATTTAATTTGAACATTTCTTCACTTACCGGCGATGAATCCATAATAAGTTTGACAACATCGGCGCCAAATTTCTCCTTATATTGTTTGGCCAAACGTTCTGAGATTTCACTGAGGGATGTCAGCTTGGGCTCCTTGTACACATACTCAATGGCGTGATCCTCCTCGAAGTACATCTAAAAAATACACAGGAAACTTGTTACAAATTCTAATTGTATAAAAATTAACAACTAAAATGTTGACTCTAATTTGTTTTATATATATCGTAAAATAAAATTCATTTAAAATGTCTCAATACAAATTTTGACTCCTGAAGGCATCCAGAGTTGATGGACTTGGTATAACTCACCATGCCATAGAAGACCACGCGATAGAAGCGTCCCAGCATGCGCTTGCCAGACCGATTGACCTCGACGATCTTGTTGTAGGCCTGGGTGAGATGCTCGTAGCAGTGGGCCAGCTCGATGAAGCTGCGGGCACGCTCGTAGATGGGCAGGATGAGCTTGTAGAGCTCACCGAGGCACTCGAAGCGCTCGGCGCGATCCAGAAAGTCGGCGCATTGTTTCAGCTGTTCCAGCAGCATTTGTTCCGTATACTGTGAGTCCTGGGCACCCGCATCCAGCTTGAATCCCTGCTCATCCAACGGAATATTGCGTGAGATCTTGCCAAAGGCGGTCGAGGACCAGCTCAGGGTGCAACCGCCCTTCAAGCGCAGATATTCACACATGAGGGCGGCAATGTGGAGATGACAACAGGCCGCCTCCGAGAGATTGCCGTTCTGTTCGTGGTTCCTGGCCATGGTGACGAGCCAGGTGTGCCTCAATTCTGGCGTGGAGGCGTACGAATTGGCCAGCGAGTATTGCAGCTCGAGAAGACGCTCTGGGTCCATGTGATGAGCCTGCATCTGGGCTGTGGCCATCAGCACAGTGCGCACGCGTCGCGTCAGATCCTTGACCTCCAGGGGGAATCCTGTGCCCTTCATCGCTTTGTCACTATTCGCATAGCTGTTGATAATGGACAAGCTCTCCTGGAATCGGGCATTGTTCAATCCAATCACATTGCCAATCATCTGGGACACGGAGATGATGACCTGCAGATGAACTCGAGTGAGGGCTTTGCGGCCACTGAACTCAAAGTTGCTGCGCATCAGGAGATAGAGCACGGCACAGGATTCATGGCGTATCTCCACCAGGCGGCTGTCGCAGGCCTTGAGCAGCTCGTAGACCATCTGGCCACAGAGCATGGCATTCCCCTTGAACAGAGCCATCGAATAGTTGTTGATAAATGCCCGCAGAGCAGCAAAGACGTGCTTGGAGAGACGCTCCGACTGCCCCAGCTGGAGGAAGCGCAGATAGACACGGGCCAGCTTGGGCAGCACCAAGCTGTCCGTCAGCAGTTGGCGAAACTGGAGCACATAGAGACCCAGGCAGTCCAGTATGATCATGCCCACTTCGGTGGCCAGGTTGGATTCGTAGAGCGCCTGCTGTGACCTGGCCGACATGTCCATATCCTCCAGCAGATGCTCTCGTGTCTGGGTAAGTGTTCCTGTGCTCGGCTCCTGGTGGCCATTCTCCAGCACCGGCGGCGCCGTGCGGGCGGGAAGAGTGTGTGCCTTCGTTGGACGCGTCACTCGAGCATCTGTGGCCAGGATCACATTCTTTTTGCCCACGTAGCGAAACTGCAGCAGACACAAGTCCAAGATGGACAGAAACTGCAACGTTTCCGTCTCGTTGCAATTCTGCCACCAGCCAACCATTTGATCCTGCGACAGATGCTTCACTATGAACAGGAAACCCAACAGCAGATCCTTGCTCTCCGCCGCGCTGAACTTGTCGCATCTGGAGGGGATCTGGGCATGGGTGACGCTCACCGAGCGGTTGTGGCCATTGCGCAGCGCGACATCGGTTTCTCCATTTGTGTAGGCGCCAATTGTCGTCGTGTCCTGCGAGTGCTGTAAACAATTAAGGACACAAATAAGTTGGTTAATTTGCAAGAGCAATCTGAAGGATTACTTACGCCCGAATCGGAGTTGGAGTTGAGCGATAGATTGGAGACGCCGTTGCTAATCGCTGAGCCGGCGATGGCGGCCAGATAATTGTGCTCCCTGATGTGCACGGAGGTGCGGCAAGGACTCGGCTGGTCGATGTGCATCGTCAGGCGATTCTTGGAACGCGGCGTTGAGGTCAATGAGCCAAAGTTGGAGGAGTCCTTGCTGAACACGTAGCTACTACTGCAGCTGAGACGCTTCGTATAGGAGGCGGAGTCGGCATAGACATGTCCATTGGGAGTAGAGGCGCCCGACTCCGACAGGTCATCGATGCGGTGCAGATTGTCCATGACAATGCCCAGCCAGGGAATATAGAGCAAGGCGATCCTCGACAGCTGGCCCCGCTGTTGGTAGCGGGCGTCCAGCTCGTGCTTGGCCAGCAGATCCTTGAAGATGGCCAGGGCATGACGACGCACATGTCCCACCTCGTTGAGGCTGCTCTTCAGCTCCCGCAGCAACAGACCCGAGAGGTAATGCTGCCGACAAAACTGCTCCGAGAGCGTAAAGTGCTGCAGCAGCTCCGGCGGTCGATTCTTGGGGTTCAGCACAAAGGGCAGATTCAATGGAACATAATGCTCGTGCTGGCAAATCTCCTGCAGAAAGTTGAACTTGTACTCGTGCAGCACACGCGGATCTCCCGGTGCGAACTGTTCCATATAGAAACGTATCAGCTTGAAGACAAATCCACGATCCATATAACTGAGACACTGACGCACAAATCTGGCCAGGGATCGATTCAGTTGCTGGGTCTCCTCGCCGAGATCCTCGTATCGCGTGGTTATGTAGGGCACGAGGACTTTTATCAGCTGCTCCACACGATCCGCAAACTCCTTGGGGAAGCGTTCGTTGCGCAGCATTCGAATGCGTCCCGTGGCCAGAAGATGCTGGGCCATGCTCTTGACAATCAGCTCAAAGAAGATCGACGAGTATCGCATGAACTTGTTGACAATCAGGAAGTCCGTGTTGCTCGGATTGAGGAGATATGGCAAATGACGACACAGTTCTCCATGCACGGTCCTCGTCCTCGCCGTCTGCTGGCTGTAATAGGGAGCATGGAACACGTACTTCACATAGGCCGAAAGCAGCTCGGTGCGATTGGCCTCGTCGCTAATCAGATGGATAATGTTGGTCAGCAATCGAATCACGTTTAGGCCAATTTCCTCGGACTGTGTGTGGACCAACAACGTAAACAGTTCGTTGAGCAGCGTGGGCAGATAATTGATCAAGGATCTCATGTCAATTGCATGCGCTGCTTTCAGGATCTTGCAAGTTTCCATCTCCGCCGGCAGGGCTCCAGTTTTTCCGCCCTCCAGCAAACGCTCGCAGTGGGCAAAGAAGTTGTGCAGATGTTGATCGGAAGTTAAGACCGTGGAGTCCAGACGCAGACCGACGCTATAAAGCTGTCGCTGATTGTCGATCCATTGAATCTCCGGGCCGCAGTTCTGCTGAGGAATCGAAAGGGTTTGTAGGCGGCCAGAGGGGGGAGAGTTTGCGGATTGGCGGATGGTGTAATGCATGAAGTGATGCATGGAGATGGTGCGAAAAAGAAAACAATTGAGAGCGGGTTGTTTGTTTACGGTTAGACAAGCAAGGAACAAATGTGATAGTAAGTAAAGTAAATTAAGAAACAAAACAACAACACAACATTTCATGAGTCGATGATCAGCGACAAAGCGGCAACAACAACGACAACTGAACTTACCCCCTTGCCAAGGCCCAGGGGCTGAATGGACAGGTATCCCACTGGCAACGTGGCTGCCACTGGCAGCAGCTTCTCCTCCAGACAGATGCGATTCTTCTGCAGCAACGGCAGCCAGGCATACCCGATGGGCGTCTCGAATGCCGCGTGTGCGTCGCGTTTCTTGCTCAGATTGCAGGACACGTGATAGAACGAGAAGAGAAGGTGATGCTCGGGAAAGAGACCGAGTGGGAGGCGCAGCTTGATCTCCTCATACCAAGTGGGCGTCACATTGTGATGCAGCACGGGACAGGCTATCTGGGAGACCAACAAATCCTGTCCAGGTCGGCCATAGATGCACTACAAAAATAACGAAAGAGTAGCATTAATAGAGATCAAGACGTTGGAGTAATCAACACTGAGATAATCAGTAAATTAAGCGAAATAAACAAGAATAAATTTAAAATATATATGTTTTAATTAAATTAGATATGTGAGGAATCGACAATTTAAATAAAACCTTTAATAAATTTATTTCTTGAATAACTTTAATGCTTTTTTAAGCGATTGCTATAATATTTTTAGTGTAGATTGAGAACATATCATTCTTCTTTGTGCATTATCGTGTGTATCGTTTTCCACAGACTAGCTTATTATTAATGCTATAAAACTTAACTAGACGATAAGTTTCATAATTAACAATCTTTTACTAAGTTCAGTTGATTAAAAGTACTTTTAAAAATAAAATAAAGAACTTAATGTGATAATAATTACGAATGACAGTTAAATTTGAAATTAAAATGAGTTAAATACTAAAAATGCCTTACTTTTAATGGTTTGCTGTACTCCCCGTCGCCATCCCGCAGCTCCACGACGACGGTAATGTTGCGGGCACGCGAGAAGATCTTCTGGCTATCGAATTGCAGACTCAATGGATAAACATAGAGATGATTGCAGAAGTTGGTATAGGGAAATGCATCCCGCTCGTGCTGACCCTGAAACTCGGTGAGTTCCAAGGTAAGCGGTTGCTTGGAGGAGGCACTGAAACTGGACAAGGGCGCAAGAGATTTGCTGAGGCCACAGGGCGTCGTTTGATCCAACAGCTGCAGCTGGAGACGCAGGCAGCCCGGGATGATGGTCAGCTTGCTGAGTTTTTCCGGCTTGCGATAGTCGAGCAGCAGCTTGAGCAGCTCCTCATCCTTCAGCTTGGGCAGCTCCTGGCGATAGATCGTGTTGAAGTCGAACTCTCGCTGCGGATCCACGTCCAACTCGTGACTGTAGGCCTTGAACAAGGGACGGGCTGCCCAGGCGAATGGCTGGCGATAGTGTCCAATGTGCTGGGCACAGCTCTTGGCCGCCTTGTGGACCTTCTGGCCCAGCTTGGCATCCCGGGCGGCCTTCACATAGGGCTCTGCCGCCTGGGGAATGCTGCACTGCAGCACCTTCTCAATGCGCAGCACGAGATAAATGTCCGAGTGTGGCGCAGTCACCGAAAGGAGGCACTGCCTCAGCTGTTGGAACTGCTGGCGAGGGCAACGCAGCAACTCCGAGGAGACGCCGTCGAAGAGAGAATGCGGCGCCTGTGCTGCGCTCCTCTCATCGCTCTCGGAGCGTCTGGGGACACCACAACCTGCCACGGAGGCGGGAACCGGCGTGTTGGGCAGCAGCTGAGCCGCCGAAGCCTCATTGATGTTGAAGTAGAAACTCTCGCTGAGTTTGCGACCCGCCTTCGCATCGTACAGTGCCAGGCTGGTGATGTAGGGCTCCACCTGGCACAGCTGCTCCCCTCCAGCGCCCTCTGCCAAGTCCGTGGGCAGACATTGCAATCGAAAGCGCAGACTGCGGCAACTGAGCAGAATCCGTGTGCCAAAGTGCTCCCGATACTGCTCCACATTGTCGCCAGCGATGGCCTTGCCAGGACTCTGATAGCAGGCGAAGAGTCGACGACGCTGCTCCCGTCGTGCCTGCGCTATGGAGTGATCCGTCTCCCGGCCGTACTTCATCAGCTGCGGATGCAGCGACTGATCCAGCCCCTTGAGTGTGCCAAATGTTGGTGGCTCCATCGCCGGTGGCTGCAGTTGAGGAGTGGCCTGCGGTTGTCGCTCCAGGGACGCATTGCGCTTCTCCTCCTGCGCCTTGTTCTGGGCCAGCACCGAGGAGAGCTTGCTCAGCCAATCCTTAAAGTCCTGTTCATTTTCAGCGGCCAATGTAAAGGACTTGTGACCTGCGGTCATGCGCAGCTCAAAGCAGAAGCGACCACGTTTTGGATTCTGAAATGTCAAATGGAATTGAGTTGAGTGTGATTGACAGGGAAGCACTAAGTGTCCATAATAGCAAAAGCCATTTAAAAGGTAGTACATTAAATACAACAAAATAAAAATAGACAATACAGTTTGCCTAATTAATCGTAATTAATTGCATTAAAGTAGATCAAAATAACCTCATTCACATTTTAAGTATTCCTTTTAAGTACTTCTTTAAACCCACTTTTGGGAATTTTGGAAGGAAACAAATTTACATTTACCAAAAAAAAGTACAAATGCAAGGCTCTATTTTGTAAAGAACTTGTGTAAGTTGAGTATGGGTCGCTTAATTCTAACTCAAACTAATTCTAATGCATATCCAAAATATATATTGCTTAAAGGTTCAAAGATGCCTAATTCTGCCTGTTTTAATACTCCTCTGAATCTAGTGTACTGATCATTATTAGAAGCTCTGCCCACCTGCACCACTTCCGTGCAAAAGTCCATGACAATGGTGGCCTTGGCCTCGCCCTGTTTCTCGTCCTTGTGCAGCTCGAGCATGTAGGTGCCGTCGATCTCCTGGCGCAGATAGCAATAGCGACGCTTGAAGGACTTGTTGCCAATGTTGGCAAACATGCGATCCGAGGCAGAGTCGGGTCCCTTTAGCAGATATCCCTGCTTTGTGATGGTGTCCGCCTGGGAACGTGTCATTTGCTCATCAATGCGATCCTGATCCGCATCGATTTCATAGACCTCCTCCAGCAATTCCTCGCCAGGCGATGTGCTGGAAATTCACATTTGTTAGAAAAAATTGTGTAAGGATTAGGAATCACTTTCTCACCTAGGCAGATCGTGACAGTTGCCACCATAAGCACTGTATTTGTAGTGGATGAGATGATTCTTGGCACGATAGGTGTACAACGCTTGACGTGTGAATCGTGTGCACTCGGCTCGTGTTCCTGCCGTGGTTCCATCGATCATATCCTCGCCAGCTGCGTGCTCCTCGTCCCCATCCCCATACTCGTCCACCTCCTCGGGCTGCGCCAGATGCGAACGCAGTGTGGTGGATGACAATGCGGATTCGTAGGATTCATGGGACAGTTTTCGACTCGTCGAGCCATTGGAGCACTGTGAGCTCTTCCGGGACAGCTGGCCATTTCCGTTGGACAGACTCGTGCTGCTGCTGTGTCCATTCTGGTGGCTGCCATTCGACTGCAGGCTGCCCTGTCGGCTCACCTGACTGTGACTGTGTCCATTGCTGCCCAGAGGCATTGCGCCATGAAGTGGACACACAATCGCCTCATTCGGTGGCTCAAAGCGATCTGCCACGGATTTTGCATTGCTGCGCTGCTTACGTGGCATAATAATCTCCTGCAATTAATCAATAATATAAACTGCATTTTGTGAACATTGTCAAATTATTTTTAAGAAGAAAATATGGTAAAAATAATTCTAAAAAATGAATTCTTTATTTTTTGATTAGAAATAATAATTAAAATTTTGGATAATAAAAACAATTTTTACTTGAATTACAAATATCAACAAATGTATGCTATACGCTATTATTTTGTTAACTTTGTCAGAATTATAACAATTGAAAGACCATTAAAATGGCTATTTTATTTGAAAAGAACTGAAAATCTGTACAAATCAAAATGTTTGACATTTCAACAAACTGGAGTTAAAAGAAACATCCATTATTCCGAACTAAAGTGCTTCATACAATTCAGACTTGTTTGAGCATTAAAATTCGAAACGAATCGTTTCAAAAGTAAAAGTTTAAACAGAAGCGAATAAATTATTCTTTGTGCTTTCTTCTTTAACTTAAGTAAAGTGTTTTTTTTTTCTTGTGGAATTTCAACTTACCGAGACATCATCTGCTGGATAGATAAGCAACTCCCTCTGCGGATCATTTTGTATGAGCGTTTTATTTTTGGCTATAAAGGCTTCGAAATCGATGGGCTCCACAACGAGGGGTTTGCTCTGCAAGTGAAAAGAGGGGAGACATTTCAGTTAGATATTTGCTAATTTATGTATGCCACTTGTAAATACAAAGCTCAGCTATTAATAGACTCCCCCTAATAAGCAAATCCCCATGCAGCTCTCCAAGAATTTATTGAATCTAGCCACGCCATAAATTGATGGCTACTTTTCTCTGTGCTTCCCCCTTCGAATCCTCCTCTTTTCTCCGTTCAGACCTTGACCGCATTTTACAGCGGATGTCGGCGTCTCCGTGGTTGTATCTTGTAATGATATGTTCCATGTTTTAGACAAAGCGGCGTGGGCCCAGACTATTGCCATAAACAAATCGATTTTGTTTAACCATTTGGCATTTTGCAATGCCCCGCAGACATTTTGAGATTTTTGGTTTGTTTAGCTTTTAATTTTGATTCTGATTTTGGATAAACGATGACACCAAGGAGGTGCGCCCAACTGACACTGGTAGGTTGCAAGGTGCTATCACAACCCAACCCTTTTTTTTGACATGGCGCCACCAACCCGAAAGGTTAAAGTGTCATTTCCGGTGTCGCCTCTGAGTGTTGTCATTCAATGTGTAACCTGAGCTTCCTGGGCTTGGTTTCGTTTTGGAACTGGAAGTGTGAACTGCGTAGATGTGCAGCAATAAAGGAAAAAGATTGTCGAGGGCTCTAAGGGTTCCATAAAACGGGTTGGGTTAACGTTTACTATAATAATTTTCTTAGGTCAGAAAGTTAATTTTTTAAATAGTATGTTATGAAATTATATCTATGTATTTTTCACAGTCTATGAATACTTATTTAAAATAAAATTTAAAATTTTTCCTAAGATTTACCTTTACTATTTATAAATTTTAGAACAAATTTTGAACTTTCAGTTAGCTACCTCAACTCTTTTAATTTATTACTTAAGCATTTAGTGAAATCTGCGTATGTTTTTATAATTAATCTAATGTATAATAAAATGTTAAACAGAAGCCGCTCACATCCGAAACTTGCATAAACTTTAAGAATTTGCATAATATTAAATATTTATTTAATGAAAGTTTCAATTTGCCAATTCTTCAACTTTTATACCTTGCCAACTTTCTGTTAAGATTTTACTCAATACCTCTTCCGTCTAACACTGAGCTTTTAATAGCCTTGACTTGAGTGATCGGGTTGCTTCTACGCAGTACAACCTGTGGTTGGTTACACGTTCATTCAGTTCGATGCACTTGTCGCCTGTCACATGTGGAAAGCATTTAACTTGATGGGCCCAAGTTTCTCTTCTACCTCTGCTCTTCTATCTCTTTCGCTCCCTCTCTCTCTCTCTATGTCTTCCTTCACGCATTGCATGCAAATTGACAGTCGACGACGTAACTTGCGTAATTAAAACCTCTTGTCCTCCTCTCAACACCCCCGCATATTTTAGAGCCTACGGCGACAATTGCATCGAGACTTACGCAAAGCAATTACCAAATCAATGGCTTAGTCAAACATCAACAAAAACTACAGTTAAGTGAGCCAACAGATTGTTGAATACGATACCCTGTAATTTGAACATATTGAGAAATAATGTAAGCTATAAATTTACACAGAAAGAAGAAATTGCGAGTTCTCAAAACTTTGTAGAACAAATAAACAGGGAAAGTATTTGACAATAAATTACGATAAAATTACTAAAAAGCTTCTTAACATAGGGTATCAGTAAAATCTCCTCACTGTTTTTAAATATTTCCATTCATTTAATAATTTAAAATTTGTGCAAAATATATTTGAAAACTATTAAACTCACACATTTTTCTGAGAATTTGAGACATAAGAAAATCAAAAATAATTTTAGCTACAGACATTATTCCGAGAACAGGGTACAAATAGTAAATTGGTTAGGCGTTGTCAAAATGCCAATGACAGGGGCCAAGAAACTTGTTTCAATCCGTCAATATCGGCGCTATCTATCAATAACCTATCAGTCGATCAGCAAGAGAGCCCAACACGCAAATTTGTTGTAAAAAATAAGAAACTGGCGGGCAATGAAAGCGGCTAATGGCCAACCACAGTGCCCACAGTATCAACAGCAACCACAACAGCTAAAACAGCAACAACAACTGGTCCAGTCTGTGTGGCAAGGCGTGAAACCTGAGCAGAAGGCATCATCGTCATTATCATCATCATCCTCATCTGATGTTGTTGGTTGAAGGCGCCACCACAAAACGTGATGTTTTTATGCCTACTTCTCGCTAGACGCTGGCCATGCAATTCCAGTGCAGCCAAGTGGCATGTGGCATGTAGCATGCTACTTGTCGCTGCCTACTCTATGTTTAATATTACAATATATTGTAGCATGGCAATGACCGAGCCATAAATGGAAGGAAACCTCATTGATTTCGATATGGTTAGTCGATGGACAAAAGCTCCTCCACAATGTCACTTGAGCAGAAGAATCCCAAAGGTCGTCTAGCCCCGCTTTCCCTCCTTGCACCACAATTACCCCACTCAAGCCATCAATTTAAATTGCAACAATGCAGTTGCTTTTTTCATATACTGCATAAAAATATCTTGAGTTCGACGGGGGGATAAATTGCTTTTTGTTTTCTGTTTCTGTTTCGCTTTGAAGTGAATTGGAAACCATTGAAGTGGCCGTCTGCCTCCATCCTCTGCCCCCTCTTTGTCCTCTCCTCCCCCCATGAAACTGATTTGCATTATGAGTGTATGGAAAAGTTTTGACTAAATTTAGCTTGCTCCACTGCATTAGTATTTTTTTGTCGAACTTTTGACCCACACTAAAACCACAAAAAAGTTTTCTAATTTCTTTTCCATGCATCTTAAGATCATTTCATGGCATCATTCGTTTGTGTATTTTTTGGTTTCCCAATAAATTCCATAGTGCTGGTTGCCATCAAATGTTATTTTAGTGATGCCAATGAGTTTTTGCATCGCCAAATTGACCCACAATGAAGCCACAAAGTGTTTTAACAATTTTCAAACGCTTTTTCAATTCGCATCAGTTTTCAATTGATTTAATGGATTTTTGTGATAGCTTTCATTGCGTTTTTAAAACTAAAAGAATGGGGGCAAATTTTATCAGAAGGAAGAGGAAACTATTCAATTGATAACTTAGTGGTCGTTACTAAATTCGATTTTGTTGCTGAATCAAATAAAAGATCGAACAATGATAAACTTGATGTTGATAGAATGCAAATATTAAATATTAGCTAGTTAACAAACACTAAGCTACAATAAGTCAGTCGCTGATTAGGAAAAAATACATATACAAACATCTGACATCCGCAACTGTATCTTTTAAATACCCTTGCAAATTCCATATGCTTATGCATGCGCCTTGTCGCCATTTCCTTTTGCAGCTGTTCTCATTCATATTCTCATATTTTTTTGTACATATATTATCTCATATATAAAAATATCACGAGAACGAATTCGGAATTTGCATTGTGAACTTGAGCCATAAAAAAAAGGGACGCAGAATGTTGATAAAAGGGAAAAGAAAAATGCATTGCATAGCATTGTCATTGGACTTAAGTGTGGATATTTTTGACTTTATCAGCCGCTGACATTGGGGCCGGTTTCCCAAGTGACGCAGCGGAAAAGGCCACAAAAGGCACGGGATTTTATAATGTTTTGGTCATCATCAGTGCGAGGTTTTGGTTCAATGAACCCGAAACTTTGGACCCACAAATGTGTGAGCGTAACTGAAAACTTGTTAACTGGGCTGTAACAGGAGGTAGTAGCATTCGCATTCAAGTGCAGCTCATAAATGTGATGACAAGTCAGCAATTTATGGTCTGGAACCCGATCAAACGCCATGTCTTTAGTTGTTGACCATTTGATATCATAATCAAAAGACAAGCGAATGCCATTGGGACGTTTGAAAAGCTCTCGCATTAGTTATTATAACTTTGACAATCGACAACTTTCTAAGCCGCTCATGACAATTCTATTGAGAAAGAGCAACATTTTTTTTTCTTTATATATATATATTTTTTGATCATGGCGAAAAAATTTCACCGAGTCTTAGGTCTGTGTCTTGGTCTGTAAATAAATCTCAATCTAATACAAATTGCTTTATGAATCGTCAAGAAATTTACATGCGCGATTCGACAAATGAGGAAGTTTATCATTAGGCGTTCAATTCAAAGACCTCAGACATGTTGGATAGTTTAGAGGCATTCATTAGACGGCTTTTTGTTCATTTGTTCACTTCGACAATGCGATCTGCGACTCATTTAAATCATTTCAAATAATATCAATACCAATACCGACCCCCTATTATAATGCATTTTAATCGCATCACATTGCATAAGTTTCAAGTGGGTAAAAGTTCCGCGCAACTTTCATTCGATTGCGTAATGCTCATTATGATGATAACACCAACTAACCAGATGTAACACAGTCGATAGGTAATGTGAACATGATTCTTCAAAAAAATACTTAAAAGATCTATTCAAATTGCATTGAATATTTGCGAAAGCAAAGTACATAAAAAAGACCATGACTAATCAATTTCATGCACTGATATTTGGCAAACGCATTCCAAAAATAATATTGAAAGGGAAAAAAAGAGCTGACTGCGACAAGGTCTAAATACTCTAACTATAAACCTAGTCTAGCTGGTTAATTAAACATTATGACAATCTACATTTAAGTAAAATATGAGCAATAAAGATCTACACTTTTTTATTTCTGTCAAAATCCTTTTCAACAAAATTTCTTATCATCTCTACCGACAAATACATTTTGTAGCTTATAAATCAAAAATTCCTTGCTTTTGTTTGCATAGAGTAGCCCTAAAGATCAGCTTGAGGCGCCTAAGGCAGTATTTTGGGTTCTTGAAACTTGTTTTTGGGTCATCGAAATGGCAACTCGAGTGGTTTATGGTGGGTGTGTCGCCATCTATGCCGCTGAGGCACCACTCAATGTGGCAGCTGGCAAAAGTTCAAAAGCTGCAGCTTAAGCTTAAGCTTAAGCGCTTAAGAGGTTTATTCAACTCAACTCTCTCGTCGTTCGACAATTGAGCAATTAATGAGAGGAGACATTTACTTTTGGCCATCCTGCTTAATTAACACTCAAGTATTTTACACTCGGCAGACAAAAGAAAAGCGGCTTTTGGTGTCTTGGCCATAATTAGTTGGACAGAGGCGCTGACAGGTTCTTTAGCCTGTTGTCTTAAAACAGTGTTTATACAATTGAAAGTGCTAAGTACTTTTTAGAAAGTAGCTGCAACTAAATGTGCTATGTGTAAATGGGTATGTGTTTGTGTATATACACAAATTTACACACGCACACGCAATTTTCTAGCTGCACTGAAACTGTCAACTTTCCCAAACAACGTCCATTTAATTGAAGACGGGAGCAATTACAAACTAAGACTGAAGACTGAAGACCGAAGACTGAAGACTGAAGACTGAAGACGTCGCAATATTCTTTAAACAATGTTTGTCCAACACGTATTTTTTTTGCTTTTCTTTTACTTTCTTCCAAACGGTTTAACAAGCATTTCTGGTCTGAAAGAATTGAAAAACTATACCATGTTATAATTGTGGTTACTCTTATTCTTCTTCGTGTATGTGTAATTAGCTTTTGCACTTTTTGTTGCGTGGGAACTTCTTGTTGTCCTCTTTCAACTGTGTTTATTGCACTTGCTTTCATGCCTACTTTTGCTGTCGTTTTACTTTGAAGATGTCCTCAAGGTTGACCCTCCGCCTTGTACTTGTAATTGTTGTTGTCTATTGTTGCTGTTGTTGTTGTGATTGTTGTTGAGCAACTGCTGCAGGGCAAAAGCGTTTGGAGCGAGTCGAAGCTGTTGTTGAGGTGGGAAGCACTAGATAAGCACTCAAGTTAAGTGGAGCTGACCTTGAAAGGTTAAGCTACCGGACGAGTTACCAGCTTTTTTATGCATTTAAGCAGCTCTTAAGGTTAATAATAGTTAAGTTAGCAGCAATTAATTTACCTAACATCAGGTGCAGAAATGAAAATGAACTTATTATATGATCTATGTTAATTATAAAGATAACTTGCCAATAAAATAATTATACATTTGCAAATTTGCAAAAGTCTAATTCTATATGCTAAATACTTTAGAAAGGTTTTGTTTAACTAGTATATTTATAATACCGTCCACCATTTTCTACATTACCGTTTTTATTACCTTTTAAAAAGTTACATTTATACACAGGTAAAGTGAATTGGTTTATTTTCTAATATTATTTATTATGACTGATTTTAGTTGATTTTAAATAAACAAAAATATAGTAATAGTTTTTCCTGCAAATTCGCTATTTAGAAATCTTATCTATTTACAAATATTGTATATATAGTATTTCTCTACATTGTGTTAAGTTAATTTCTTATCACTTAACTCAACTTTCACACACAAAATGCATTAAACAAATCATTGCACTCGTCTTCCAGACTGCCACGCCCCTTAAACAGCTCATTCCTCAGTGCATTCTCCGCAATTCCCCTCTCTTTCTTTGGAGTGTTGCACCCTTTGTGCGTCTCGCACATGAGGCACGAGTCTGCAACTTTTGTTGTTGTTTGTTGACAACTGTCGCTCAGTGTAATTGTTGTTGTAGTTGAAGTTGTTGTAGTTGTAGTTGCTGTGTTATTTGCACTTTGCTCTATTGCATAATCAACAAACAAACTGTTGTCATGTGCCGCACAGTGACTTCTCCTCCTGCCCCAATGCAAACTTCACTTCAATTTAACTTTGTCTCATTGAACTTCCCCAGACTCAGTCTCCCTCCACCATTCTCTTTCTCTCTCTATTATTCGCACTCGTCATTAAAAATGCGCATACAAATAATGTCGCATCGTAAAATTGAAATGCAACTTTTCCCATATGCACAATAATCATATTTTTCATGTTTTTTTTCGTTTTAACAACATTTCCCAATTGGCAATATTTGTGCAAATGTCATTCACTTGTAGTGGGCGGATTCTGGATGAAAATGTGTGAGCAAACTATTAGCAACTGCCTTACAGATTTCAACCTAACGTATCTAGATACAATGTATCTATAGACAGACACTTGTATCTGCAAAGTCAGTTGGCAAATACAGCCGTATTCACATTAGAATAGTTCGTTGTTGTATTTGCTTCTCCAGTTGACACATTTACTAAGAGCGAAAAAATAAAAAAAATAAAAATAGTTAACTCGCTTCCGTACGGAGCTCTAACAATACCAGCTTTGTTTTGAAGTTGGAATCTGTCTGTGTTTTTCGTATGCGCATACTGTTTTTTTTTGTGCTTTGCTTTTTGCTTTGTTTTTCTGTGTAAATGGGTAAAAAGGGTATGTGGACACACAATCACAATGCAACATGTCAGCGACCTTTACTTGTCTGATTTATCGCAGATTCTTCTCAAAATCTCAGAGTGTGTGTGTGTTGAAAGTTGAAAGCCCTACTGTCCCAAATAAAAAAAGACACGAACTTCAATAGCCAAACAGTGTTCTGAATCAAGCTTAAGTTTTAAGAATATAATCTTTTAGAATACCAGAAATATTTGATAATATTCATGACAACTGTATAATTTTATTGCTGTATCACAGTTTGTAAGTCATTCCTTAATATTTATTAATAGTAAACTTTAAAAATTAATTTAATCCTAATCAGCTTATAAATTGAGATTTTAATGTTAATTATTAAGATATATTCAACGTTTATAATAGAATTAAAAATTAACTTAAGTGTTCACAGCAAAATAATTGTAATATAGGGAAATATCATTTAAAATTCCTTTCAAAAGTTCTCCTTTCACATTCCTCAGTCTTCTTCTTTTTTATACCCATAAATACTATTAAAGCCATTCTTTTTGTTCGTCTTTTAACTAAGTTTCAACTAGCAAAATGTCACCTACTAAAGTACATCTTTCGACAGACCCTTTACAACCTTTCTCAACAGTTTGATGAATGAGCAGACGAACAGTTAAGATATTAGCACCTTTCACCTATTGGAAAGATTGTGCCTAGAGTTTCTCTCTCTGTTACAGCTTTACAACTTTACATCTTCCAGTCAACAATTTATTTTGGTTTTTGCACCTTTCGCGAATTCTTCTGCTTTTCACTTGTTATCGTGTGGGTTCATAAATGAAATGGATATGTGTATAACTTGTTTGTTTATCAAGCACTTCAATTCTTAATTTGCACCACAATTTATCAGTGCGGAAAATCCGAGGCGAGTTCATAAATTAAGATGCCATTAATTTGTATAAACTTCGCAGCGCGTCGAATTCGCAGAAATGTTTTTATTATGGGTCAAGTGATGCGCTCATACAAAGAGCAGACGAAAAGAATCGCGAATTAAAAGTATTAGAACTAGCGAACACTCTGTAAATAATATTAATATAATGCAAATTAAAATGCTTCTTAGTTCCTTGAACTAATTATCATATTAAACATTTCTTTAAATTTGTAGCATAGAATTTATCAAACGTATATACCCTTTATACTTGTATTATACAGGGTATTGATAAATTGTTTATGTAGAAAATCTCTTTGTGTGAAAATGCGAACAGAAATTCCCAAAATCACACCAAGACAAATGAAATCAAAATGTGTGAGAAGCATTTGCACAAATTTCTGATTCAGAAACCATAATAGAAAATTTCATTTGTTTATTTTGGTTATTATATTTTTTGTTGGAATTTTTGTTTGTGCCGACAATTGTGTCAATTCCGGTAAGTTTCGCAGCAATAATAAATGTAAGCAACAATTTATTTTAATAGCATCAATTTCAATTGTGTGCAACAGTTTTGCCGCCAAGCGCGAAGGTCTTCACATCTCCGTATCTGGCAATTTGCGATCTAAATGGAGCATTCGATGACCCTGAATTTGAGATAAACAAGAACCATAACAATATCCATAAGCCATAAAACTGATTGCACCTGCAGTTTTTCTCAGCGTACCCTCTTCACTTTCCCCTTCCGTCAAATAGAAAAGCTAAACAAACAAACAAAGAAAAACTTGACTCATTCTCAGCGAATGAACAAGTTTCAGAAACTTGACTTGGGGTTTCCAGCTTTTCACCTTACCAGAAAACATATTCAATGTCAATATTAGCACGTCTATCTCGTGGTAAAATAAATTCAGTTAGCGATGCATCTTATAATGCATGGCAAACATCTTCAAGACGGTATTTAATGGTTTCAAGTATGGAAAGTCGGGAAAATGTTTGCATGACAGATGAATGCGTGGAAAGTGCTTAAAATCATACGACTCTTGAGATTAAACTTGTGGTATATTAAATTGCTTGTAAATGATGCATGACATGACCAAATTAATCATTAACAACACAACTCGAAGGAGCAAAACAACAAAATGGAAATTGTGTGACAGGCGAAGTGAAGGTCGAGACTGAGAATCGATAAAATGAAAATGTAGGCTACAGGGTGTGAGATAATGTGGGTGAAAAATGATTTGGTATCTTGGCAATTGTTATACGTTATTTGCTTTACCAAAATTGAGAGACTGCGCTGATAGCTTCCAGGGCAGTGTATCTAAAATGATAGAGAACAGTTAAGAGAAGCTCGGTTAGGTACAAACTGTTTAGTGGCAATTTGTTGAGCTGATGATTATATACATGATATATACATGATAATAACAGTTGACTAGTTAATACACACATGGATACTTAGTTTTTGATGAGTCAGGTAAACAAATCAGGTAAATGTAGCGCTCATTAAAGCGCAAACATACGCAAAAAAAAAAATATACAAATCGTGGAAAGTTCAGAGGCGATGCTTCCGCTGGGGTAAACTACGTCGAACAGCACGAAAAATACAGAAAACAAACAATAAAGAATACAATATATTGCAAGCAGACAAATAGAGAGGAATTCAATAAAGTGAACGACTGAAAGATGCGCTGTAAAAACAATTGTAATGAAAAGATACTACTAAGGGCAATAAATAAATAAAAGTACATTAAATATAATATTTAAAAGTTGTTGTTTAATATATCTTTGTCTTTTTTTAGACATGTTCCTCTTTAATACAATAAATAGTGACTGCTAAAACTCTCTGACCCAGCTTAGTGCAGGGTATACGCTCAGACCGACCCCAAGCAGTTGAGCCGTGACAAAAGCGCTCAACACATGAAGCGTCACTTTCGAAAACAATAAGACAGAAATGGGATAATACGAGAGCGCATAGGAAAATGAAATAGAGGAAGCACTAAACACAAATACATGCCCAACATATGTACAAGTATAAGTTTTGTATGTATGTATTTAAAATCAAAATATAATACTAAGCTTAATAATTAATAAAACAAATGGCGACATACAAAGATCTATTCATAATTGATGTGCATCTAAACTGAGTGTTAATGAAATATACAGAGATATACACACATATGTCTGTATATTATTTATGTAGAATTATTCAAATACTCGTTTAACACTCAAGTGGCACTCGAAATGAAGCTGCTCAGATCGGTTTTGCTTTATTTATTTATTTATCTGAGCTTTTGGGGTTGGCTAATATTTTGATTGTTGTTTTTGTTATTGAACATTTATGGCACCGCTTATAATGCATGTTCTCTGCCTGTTGTTCTCAACATAATTAGAAGCTGACGTCATACCTAAGGTGAATGAGTTTTGTTGGGGAAACATTTGTCATAAATCAAAGTTGAAAATGTTTAAAGAATTATACGAAATTTATAAAACGTTTTTAGGGCGTGAATACAAGAATTCACTCAGTTGCTAAGTGAAATTAAAAGCAAACTTAATTGTTTAAGAAGCTTTTTACTTAAAATGCCTTTTGTTCAATTAAAATATGCACTTTTAAATAAAGTCGTGCAGCTGGTATTAGAATAATCATTTTATTTCAAGTTTCTTTACAATCGCGACTTTTTAAAGCAGCTGCAAATAAATAGGCGGCTTTTAAGCTTCTTTTTTAGTGGTTTCATATTGCACTTGTTATACTTGATATGGATGAGTGAGTGTATGTGTGTATGTGTGTGTGTGTGTGTGCGTACACATGTCAACAATAAGCAACAAACTGCAAGTATTTTAATGAAAAGCAGGCTTAAAAATTGTACACATTAGAATTTATTTGTAAGAACATTTAAATGAAATATTTTCTACATCAAGAAATGTAGTTTACCTAAAAGTTTAAATTAATATGCAATTAAGTTACTATTAATATGTTCCCATGTATCTAACACAACTTTGTCAAAACTGAAACACTTCTATATTCTAATCTCTTTCCTTTTCACATAATCAATTGATGGGGTCAAAAGTTTTAAAGATTTAAATATTTACTCAGTATTGAAGCGTATCTTTGGAAGAGTTGAAAGACAGTTCATTTCAATAAACATATTGTATTTTTAAGTACTTCCGTATGTGACAACGCCCTTTGCTTGTAAATAAACAATTGTCATAGTTCCAAATAAGTTCAAAAAAGACCCAATGAACCGATGTCTAACTCAACTGACCCCAAAAACGCGCAGCGGTTGTCAACATATTTAATTAATACAATTACGGACTACAGATGAAGTGTGCAAAGAAGCTGAAGCAGTAGGAGGCGATAAACTGATAAGGCAAATATTAATTTGACCAAAAGCAAAGTGAAATTTTGGTCAACAACTCGGTGTGCAAGCTCCATAACCAGCTGATAGACACGAATCCGCCAAGTCAATTGGCCATATACCCTATTATTATTCTGTTTTCATTTTTATTAAGGCCTGATTGACTGTTCGTGGACATTTGTGGTAGTTGAGCTCATTGATGAGGTACTCTCACTTACCGCATTATTACGCACTAATTGAATTAGATATCGAGAGGGAACTTAGAGTGGGAGACAGAGAGAGAGAGGGGGCAGAGGGGGAGGGTGCCCACCCACGATATGGATCGCTTGGAGCACACTCTAATTGGCATTGAAGCGCGTCTAATGTTGCCCCATAATATGATTTTGTGTGCTGCGGGCCAAGTAATGTAATTAGTGGAACAGTTAGCAACTACACGTGGAGAATGCAGCATTCAACTCAAAATTCAAAACTCAATTCGGAAAACTGAAATGAAGTCACGCCCCGGCCACAAGATACGCCACATATTTGCTTTTTATTATGTGCACGATGTACACGGACTTCCACCTATTGATATTTGAGTATGAAAAACAAGAAAAACAACAATAACAAGATAAGTTAATTACACCCAGCGGCTGTCAGTATATAAAGGGTATAATGAAGCTGAGCAAATGTATGTGACAGGCAGTGTAATCATATGCATTATTCATCATTAGAGAGAGTTGTCGATAGAGACTTCCTACTTGGATGTAACCATAACTTTCAACCTCGATTGAATCTGTTTCTTTATGCTGATAAAAATTTGTAATATTTTTTCTAATATATTAAAGCAGGTATGGAATTAAATTAATGCATTATTAATATTTCTCTGATATTTTAAATTTAGTTTGATTCTTTTCAAATCAGATGTTTGCTTTAGGCAAGTATTACTGTAGGAGTTTATGGCAAACAAATCATTATCATTTTAAGCATGAATGTAAACAAATGTGGATGCTGCGGTATTTCAAATCTCACGGCCTTGGAGCTGTTAGCTCCCTATGATTATCAGCAAAGCGCGTTGAGAGAGAGAGAGAACGAAACGAGGTAAACAAGAACAACAAAAGAATAAAATCGTGTTGACAAGAACCCAACGCCTCCCTCGTTATTTTTGTTGTTGTTATTGCTTATGCAACATTACATTTCTGTAGACGTCATAAATTAAATTTAAAAATGTGCCAAAAGATTTGTTTAGCTGCGAGAGCAAACATACGAGTGTTATTATTTTATTCGTACGGAATGAAACACTTTGGAGACTTGCCAACAAATGAAATGAATAGATGTTTTTTTTTTGTATGGAGGCATTGCAACACAGAGAGCAAAGCGAGAAAGAGAGAGAACATAAAATGTTTATTTCATTTCCATTTACATGTACTGTTGCTCCCACGCATAGCACGTAACGCACAACAACAACAAATGCGAACATGCAATAGGACACACCCAGCAGCAACAACAAAAACTTTAATGTCACACAAAAAGAATCAAATGCAAAAGGCAAACTCAATTGCAAAGAGAACAACAGCTAAGGCAACAACAAAACTTACCACAGCGGCGCTATCACGCATAACCTGAGAGACGCTCTCTCTCAGCTGTGCAGCCATTCCCGGCTTATTCAAGCCACGCGTAAATTTGCGTTCCATTCTCAATTTCCTTTGCGTTCGCAGTTGCTGTTGTTGTTGTTGTTACTACCACGCAGGGGTTAAGCGATGCATATAGAGAACAAGTTGTTGTCGTTGTTATTCCTGCTTCTGCGACTGTTGTTGTTGTTGTTATTGTTATTGTTGGTGCACTTTTTGCTGGCAGTGTGCAAAAACCGGCGTCACACCAACACAAGCACACAGGATGCGCTGACTGCGCTGCCCTGTATATGTATGTATGGGTACACTTGATGACTAATACGTGTTATCCTGTCAGTCCTTTGATGCTGTTTCGCTTTTTTTCCTTTCAATATTCAACCTTAAAGCTCATTCAAAGGACACTGAGCACAATGCTTTTTGTTATACACAAAACTGGACCACACACACACACACTCGCACTTTTAGGGCACACACAAACGCACTGCGACAGGCGAATATGAAATTTTTACTGACGAAAAATTCCTTGGCTTTTATAAAGGCACCTTAACAACTGTTTACAAACAATACGATTTGATTACTTTAACTTAATTGCAGCTGTTTTTAATTCTTGCAAACAGCTTTGCGCGAATTTTAGATACAACCGAGTGTTGTTTAAATTAAACAAATAGTGTTGCTTGGTCGTCAATCGCTGCGCGTATTTTCATATTATTTGGCGATTGGTAAAACGTTGAATTACCGTCTTTGTCCGACGCGCACAACCGCAACGCTCGAGCATTTGAATGCCTTTGAAGAAGAATTTGTGTTGGGTTGCTCATGAGTGAGTGAACAAAAAAGAGTTGCTCCCTGAAGTGAGCAAGTGAACATGTTCCTTCCAAATTTGTGTTGTAGAGTTTAGAGGTGGAGAAACATCGAAGTAGTCGATGCTTGCAAAACATCGGAACCAACAGTGTTTGGTAGGCCAATATCGAATGATTTTAAATACAACAAAAATAAACAATCCTGATAATTAGACACTAAAAAATATTGCAAAGAAGAAATTTCTAATTATTATGAGAAATATGTTCAATACAATCCCTTTTACAAATGAGATTTACAGATTTAAAAGCCGTGTCCAAAAAACAGCAAACATCGAAGCGTCGAGAACAACACACACCACTAATAAACAAGTGCATTAAACAGCTGATGCATTGGCAAAAAAAAACAAGGTGGCATCCACTTACAGTACAGCTGCATATATGGCAGCCTTGGCCAGAGTTTGGAAAAAGGTGGCAGTTTTGGGCCAAAAACTCAAAAAACAAAATTAATTTTACAGTCGGTGGGTGTTTCTTCGATGCTTTTTTGTTCAACCACAACGCTGGGGCGTTCAATTAAGAATATTTGTTGTAGAGGTGGAGAATCATCAATTTAAAATTTGTTGGAGTCGCCGACAGGTTTGAAATGTGTGGCAGCTTTAGTTCCCACGAAAGAAGACTAACCGATAGTTTTGAACGGTGTGGTAGCCCTATTTATAGAAAGCTTAGCAACATGTTGTAGATCATTAATATCTTAGCAACATGCATTAAGTTGGCAGCGCTGTTAACTTTACTCTCTTAACGGGTTAAAAATTATCGCTTGATACTGGCGCTCTATTTTAAAACACTTACGCTTATAGCAGAAGTGTTATTTTTTTAAGTGTAAGCCATAAAATATGCATATTAATATTTGAGCACAATCGTAATTTTGAGAAAATATATAATTTTGTAGCAGTTCTGTTGAACTCAAAATGGCACTGTTGCTCAACATCGTCGATATATAGATAGCCAGTGTGGGTAAATGCATTTAAAATGGCGCTAATATTCAAATTGTTTTTTAATTTATTTAAGTAAATAAAACAGTAAGTTGGACATTTCCGATATCGGTGTGTTTATTTTGTCAACTTTCAGCGGTGCGCATAGGAAAACATACAAAATGCTTGCAATTATTACGTAAGTATAAAACGGAGAAGCTTAAAAACTACAAGATAAAGATTGATTTTGTTTATTTAAATATTTACAATAAAATATGTATTGTACAAAAAACTCGTCGACACTGCCTTATCTTACTTAAATCGCAAAAAATTCTCAGCACCGCCCAATGGACCATGGCCGAAATGAAGGGCATCCGAGGTGGCCTCGGAACGGGTGCGTGCATCCAACACGGAGGCGACTCGCTGCTGGCCACTGATGTAGCCAAGGGAGCCCGATCCCAGGTAGACATTGCCATTGGGCAGGCGTATGTAGCCCAATCCTCCCGAGCCCAAGGCGATGGCATCGCTCTGGCCTTGGCTCTGGAATCGCGGCTGGACACTCAGAGCCTGCTGCTCCAGGAGCAAGGCATTGGCACGCGAGCCCAACTGGAGGCCAGATCCCGTGGCTCCCGTTCCAGTGGTGCCCACATGCGCCCGATAGCGATCAAAGAAGTTGGAGCTGAGGAACGGAGCGGGATTCTCGTCGATGTCGTTGTCAATGATCTCGATGACGGCGTATTGCTTCAACTGGCGTCCATTGGCCACGTAGGATTCGCCGGGCGAGATTAGCGCCTGTTTTCCGTATGGAATGCGCAGTGGCTGAAGTGCAGCCGGAGCACTGGGCACATGGATGGGCTGTTGGAGGAACTGGGGATTAGCTGGAGCCGGAGCTGGAGCAGCAGCACCATGATAGCTGATCGAGGATATTGGAGAGGCAAGGGCTGGGGGCAAATAGGTGCTCACAATAGAGCTGGCTGGAGGAGCCGCTCCACTTTGGGGCAGATAACGACTCAGGATGCTGCCAGCTGGACGACTCCTGGGCAGAGGAACGTGGGCTGTGGGCAGCGCGGGCAACGCTGGAACCGGGGGCAGTGGCTGCACAGTGGGCAGAGGAGCAAAGTGATGACCCGTGTAAACAGATGTGACAGGCCCCGATGGAGCTGAAGGACCAGAAGGACCCGAAGGTCGCGTCGGACGATCGTAGTGATAGCCAACGGGATCAGCCGACAGGGATTGCAGGGACGCCAGGAGCAGCAGCAAAAAGCCGGGTAACTCCTTTGTCAAGCGATAGTGCGCCATCTGTTTAAATGAGAGAGAGAGAGAGAGAGAAGAGAGGAGAATTATTAAACTTTTGTGACATCATAATAATAGCCCCAATCAATCTTATAAATGTTTAATGAGACGCACAAACGCAAAACATAATTGATGAAAATCACTTGACGTTTACGGTTGCTTTCATCGATACACTATAATGCATTTAGAGTTGCTTGACTTAGTCATCGGGCTTGGTAAACACAAAGGAAATCATTATTATAATATTTTTATGATTAAAAAAAGTTAAAAAGAAATGATAATTTAAATCAGCGGTGGGCACGCAATGGCTCCGGGAGCCAAAACATGATTCAATCATTATTATAAAATTTGAAAATAAATACATTACAAATAGAATATTTTATTAATTAATTTAATTAATTTTATAAATATTTTATCATATTAATTAATTATTAATCAATGACTTTTTAAAATATGAAACACTTTGTAATGAATAAAAATAAATAAAATAATTTTATTGTTTTTAAATTGAAAATAAATTCATAAAACATGAAAAATGACTAAAATAAATAAAACAATTTTTCGAAAATTTTAGCCTTATTAAATTTAAATTGCTTTAATTGATTTTTTATTATTCTAGTAAATTTAAAAAAATACAAAAAAAAAAATAAATATATTATTTTTAACAACTAGTTTAGTTAGGGTATTTCAAGTTTGTTAACTGCCATGTGCAGTTTGATAAACGTGTATGGCTTTTTGTTATTTAATTGATTTAATTTGTGGCGCACGCTGGCAGCAGCCACTGTACGAGAGAAGTTGAGTTGGGTTGACTCGATTCAATTCGATGCGATTCCATTCGATTCGAGTTGAGTTGGAGCTAAAGCTGTGGCCCGTAATTGGCGTGATATTTCATGCATGGATTGTGTCTCGAATGTTGCCCAAGGCACAGTAAAAACTACAGCAGTCAATCGGCATAATGGACTGCAGCTAATTAGTCGAACGACAACAATAGCAACAACAGGAGCATCGCAAATCTGAACATGCAAAGTTGTCAACAATTGTCGCTGGGCGGTCTAACAAAAAGGGGGCATGTTAATGGCTCATTTAATAAGTGGCATGAACATTAACAATAACACCTTAAGGGGGGGCAGGGGGAAGGGTAAGGGGGAGTGGAGGCGTTAACAACTCCACCCGCCGTCCATTATCAAATCGAGACTAAAAAGAAAAAAAAGGAAAAATAAACAAACGTTGCACAGACCGTCGACTGATGATATTAATCAAGCTAAAGTTGCCACAGTCAACGGTTGCAAGTTTGGCAGTTGCCAGTTGCCACAGCTGGCGGCAGGTTCAAATGTGCTGCAACTTGTGGCGTGTGGCCAACATGACTTTGTTGTTGTTATTGTTGTTGTAGGTTGCGCGTGGGCGTCAAGTCAACACAGTTCATGGGAATATTTATTCCAGCTACTCAGTTACTCGGCGTATTAAAATAACTGTCGCTTAATTAAGTTATTAACAACGTTGCAACAACAACCAACAACTACAACTACAACTACAACTACAACAACAAGCACAACAAGACGTGCCACAGAGGTCAAGTTGTAACATAACGAGTTCGAGGCCTCAACTGAGAATCTGGATTAATCATAGAAGATAGTAATCATTTATCGATTAGTTCAATATTGTGAATTTTAACTAAAAATAACTTTCGATTCCATCATATTAGATATCAAGTTATTCCTATACTTAAATATTTGTTGTTCTTATATTAAAAATATTTTCGATATGTTTTTCTAATATAATTTTCTAGCTCCCATTAAATTTATCGGTTGCTAGATCTGTTGATTTCAAGTTTGTTGCCTAAGTCTTTTGTTTGCTCGGTCTATAAATCAGCTGTAATCGCAGAAAAACTTATAAAAATACGCCTAACACATACATATGTAAGTATTCCTAGTTGCTTGACCAACACAAATAGATTTGTAATAAATTATGCACTCCCGACTCTATAATAAATCAATAAATGTTGCCATACGCAACTTTTTGTTGCTGTTTTTATGCGTTTCTCATGCCAGCTTTTTAGCTCGCTGTTCAGTCGTTTTTTGCATACGCACCCAACGCATTTTTTGTGTGCTTGCAGCGTGTGCCAAAAATTCAATAAAAAACTGCAGACTCAATGCACTTAGGAGGGGGAAACTAACCAGAATTGGCCAGAGATTGGCAAAGAGCTCGTTCAGGTTGTCGCATGTGTTATAGAAAGAGATAGAAACACAAGTTACAAGAACTGATATGAGGTAACAACTAAATTGTGCTTGAAGAAGTTTTGACAATTTTTGGGATCTTTTATAGATATTATTAAATATCCAAATAAGACATTTTACCTCTGAATCAAATTAGGGCTCACACAATAAATAAATTGAAACTTAATAAATTAAAATTTTCCAAATAAACACAATTTGATGCAAAGTCTACGAAAAAATTGTCATTCCCCAAAGACATCGGTCAAGTCTGACAAAGTTATGAGAGCTCAACGTATTTGAAAAAAAGAGGTTACGTTCTGACAGCTTGAAGTTGTCTACACTTTCGCTATAAAGCTTCAAATACTTGAAAATATGCAATAAAGAATAAAATAAAATTGGTCTCTATTAAGTTAATATTGTTCTTAAATAGCTAATGTAATAATCTCAATTTATTTTTACATAAAATTTTCAAAGCTTAAATCTCTACTATATAAGCTTTGAAGGAAAATTTAAGTCCTTTTGACCTACTAATTGAAAGTTTATCGAAAGTTCTTCTGGCTTTATCTTGTCGCATTGATGCAACATTCGAGTTGCCACCTTCGCTGGCATCTTGTGCAGCACTTACTCACGCTGTTGCCACACAGTCACTTCTCCTTAGCCAGAGCCACAATTGAAAGCGACTTGAAAGGCACTTGGCCAAAAGGCCCAGTCCCAGTTCCAGTTGCAGTTGCACAGTGAGATCTCTGGTCTCTCAGTTCCCGTCTTTGTCCACTTGCGTGCCGCGTTATCCAATTCAGACTGGACTCAATGAATGAATTGCAATGATTGAGCGACTGCAACAGAAACAGCAACACACGCACCTCTCCTCAGGTCTGACTGGACTGACCAACAACAAAAACAACAACAACAACCACAACAACGATAACAAACATCAACTACAACCACATCCATTTAAGAGTTTTGCGTCTCTACGCGCTCTATAAATTTCGTTTTGTCGATTTTCCACTCGTTGCTCCTGCCACAGCCACAAAACTGTGTCAATCTCTGCTGGCAGCGACGTCGACGTTTGATTTGTTGTTAACTTTTGCGTGGCACTCAATTTTTTTGGCCTCTTTTGAGGTGCGATTGCATCAGTTTCACTTTATTTTTTGGGACGGAAATTAGATTTTTGTGCAAATAATTAAAATCCTTGGCCATTTATCCGCTTACTTTGTGGTCTAAGCCAGGGGCTAAATCTGGCCAAGATTGCTTCATAAAATGCAATCACTGTGCGCATATTAAGTTACCCAGTACCCAGTAGCCAGTGGCCAGTGGCCACAATGCCAGGATGTCACGTCATACCCTGCAATTGTGCAATATGCATGGAGTTTTGTTAGATCGCCTTTTGGTAACGGGCGGAGACTTGAAAGTGCGTCACTTGAATGTTTTTATTGAATGTGCCAAGCAATAATTTTAATGAAACCAGTTTCATAAACTGGTACCATTTGGCAACCAGAATGCCAATGGATCGAGGGATTCGCATGTTGACCAAAAACTAATCTCAGTCAATTTGTAATTTATCATTATTCATCCAACTGCACATCCTCCAAATTGTCATTGCAATCAGCTGGACATGTGTTGTCTGAATTTCCCGAATACCAAAATAAATACAATAATTAATTATCCCAAATAAAACAAGACAAAATAATCAAACAAAAGTTTTATGACAAATGTTGCGTATACGCAGTGTTTGCCACAAGCGGGAAAACATGAAAATGGAATGCAGAGTGCAGTCGACGAGTAGTGGAAGTTTGAATGCCCTAACATAGTCTTAGCTTTGATAAATTTAGTTAGGTAGAGTATTCACCGTGTACACCTTAAATGACATAATATAGTAATAAAATAGAAGTTTTATAAATTAGAAAGTTGATTTAGAATGTATATGATTAAAGATCAATATTTAATTTAACAAAACTTTGGAAAAAAGGCAAAAACGAATTAATTATATGCGTATATTAATAAATTATAGGTTATTTGTGAACTTTTCTAACTTTCAATTGAATATGTAGGTAGTCCGAGGTCAAGGTTTAATTTAGATAGATAATTATAGAGTGCTTTTAAGAAACTGAAAACTATAAGAATAATTAAACATAATACGAACACACATATTATCGAAACTATTTTTAAAAGAATATGAAATAATCATACCAAAAATTAAGATAAGTATAAATTTAAAAATAGTATTTGAATCTTTATTATCTTGGAGTTCTTTTTAACTAAAAGCCGGAAAATTTCTATAGATATGCCTTACACAGATTCCAGCTTAGATACATTCTGCTGCTACAGTAAGCACTCTCTATGACATAACACACTCAGAGACACACTCACAAGAGTATCAAATGGAACGACAAGTTTTTAATTACCCCGAAACGACGCGATTCAAGCCTTTCGAATGCGTAAACGAGTTGGCCAGGCAACGCAGATTTCAATTAAAGTCACACAAGGCGGTAGGGTAGGGGGCAGATAGCATTAGGGTGTGTCTGTGTGTGTCTGTATGTGTGTGCATGTGTGTGTATTGATCGCCTCCACCTTCGATGAGGCTGTAGCCTGGCGGCGATTCAAAAAATTTGCGTAAGTTTGCCGCGTAATTCGAGTGCCGCCTTTCCAAATGGCTTCCAATCTGGCATCGGCATCGGCATCGACATCGCAATCTGCCAGCTAAATAGTAACCAAGGCTGCATGGCCAACACTTTGGCCAGTTGGTAGCCTAGTTAACCTGGTCGGTTGGTTGCCTGGTCCCGTCGCTGTTTGGGCTTGTAATACGCGTCGCTTGACACACAACCAAATTGATTGACTCGAGGCGTTTTTCTACGCATTTTACTTGGCATTTGTCCGTCTGTCTCCCTGTCTGTCTTGCTCGAATCTTTTGCTGTTTCACGCCAAATGCGGCCGCATTAAAAACTCTGCTAATTGATGTCGTTCACAAGCCTCCACTTGCCACAAGTTGCGGGTTGCGACAGCTTACAGACCACATTACAACGTGGGCCTCGCTCGCTGACAATGATTGAATTTGTTTAATTGCCTGCAAGGTGCCTGGCACTTAAATTCCAATTAAGAATGCTTCTCGAGCTGCTAAAAATGCGAAAACAGGAATTACCAACTGAATTTCGCAATTTTCTCAAATTTTTTAACATTGTTTAATTAGCTTAAAAGCATTACATGTTATGACTGTACTAAGAAATTGGAGCACTCTTTAAATTCGGATTTCACATTAAAATCTAATCCGTTTTAAAAATTATTAGTGATCTTTTAACTAAACTAAATATTAATATTATAATAATTTCGTTATTTTATTTTAGTAGAAAAAAACAAATTTTCTTAAATATTTTATTTGTCTTTTAAATTTACATACAATCCATATTTAAACAAATCTCACTTCAATTTTGTTTTCTATTTGTATATCATAGAGTAGATGAAATGTTTTACAAAATCAAAAGTAATTATTTAAATGTTGTCATTTCTAAACAACAAACAACCTAACACACAACCTATTATACATTATTATCAATTTCAATAATAGTTTTTGATATAATTTCAGCACGTTCCAAATTTTATAAAATAAAGTACAAAATGTATTCAAAGAGCAACGTCAACTTGCAACTTTAATCCATTCAACCTCTGTCATCTATCACATGTCAACATTATAATACCCTCTGAAACAGTTTATAAAATCTGGTTTTTGGAAAATGCCAACAGAACTCTGATTAAAGTTAAAGCCATTTGAGATTAAAGAAGCCGAAATGAATCGCGTTCAATAACCCGAAAAATTGTAAGTACATAAATAAATGAAGCTGGATTTGGTGATTTTATGTTAAAACATCGAATATTGGATTAAAATTAATCAAATTAATCGATTTTGCGCATATTTGAACTATTTAAATCTAAACAATTTAAACAGCTCCGGCTGACTTTCTTACAGTTCATGGTAAACTGCAACGTGTTGCATGTTCTTTATTTATTTTTTGTTTTTTTAATCGAATTTGAGTTAACGCCTTGTGCTGAATATCTTAAAGCCGAACCACGCCCACATGCGTTCCATGCGACTTGCACAAGCCCCAATTTGTAATGGAACAAGCTTCAAAAACCATTGCACAATAATTTGCATTAAATGACAAGCCGACTTGACCTGGTTAACTGATAATACTCGCTGCAAATCCAGTTAATACCTGCGACAGGTGCTAACAGTCGAACACAAGACTTCAATTGACCCAGAGAACGAACAACAACGACGTGTAAATTAATTAAAATGCGTTAATCACTAAATTGCAGAAATGTTGTCGACTCAACTGCGTCTTTGTGGAGATTTTTAGTAGCTAAAAACTCAACTAGAAGACACCCTGTTTTTTATTTTGTATATTTATAATTTTAATGTTTTTAATCAAATTCTTAAACTAGTCAAGGTAGAAGAATAATTTAAGGCAATTAACTAACTTTAAATAAATATGTGCTGATTTTACCCTTTGTATTTTACGGCTAAAGGATATACAAATTCAATAAGTACTAATTTATAATCTACAGGTTGAACCTACACTTTATTTGCCTTTGTTCGGTTACAGGGCATATTAATTCTAATAGCACTAATTGAAGTTCGTTGCCTTAGTCTTTCGTTTAACAGCAATTAAGTTATAAAAGCAGCACTAAATAAAAACACAAAAGATCTTTTTAATTGATATATAGGTTATATGAAGGGTATTTATAAATCAAAAAAACTGGCAGTCTATTGAAGAAGACATTCAGCTTGTAGCAAATGACAAGCTGCCAATTTGAATGTCATTTTTGAGTTGCGGCTAATTGCCTTAAAGTGTCAACTAAGCACTGTTAATGTTGTTGCTGTTGTTGTTGTGGTTGCAGTAGTTGTAATTGCTGTTGTTGTTTGTTGGCGGAGCACATTCTAACGCCTGTGACATATCACGAACTTTGTTTTTGAGAAATGCAAATTTTTTTTGGGCTAAAGATAAATTTGCATTGAGAATTGAGTAATCACAGCATAAAAAAAAGATTCGTAGAAATCGAAAGGCATGCGTGACTGGCCAAATAACCAACCCAAAAAACAAATAAAAAAAATAAATCGCAGACTGTCTTGACTTACTGCCCAATTGAACCCGTCACTGAACTTATAATAAGCAAACGCTTTTGAACTTTTGACTGACCATCGCCGTCGGGCAGTGTAAACAAAGAGTTTTGTTATTTTGATACAAATGCGAGATAAATAAGTAGATAATTGTGTCGTTGAGTGAATGAAAGTTTCGAAATCAAATCGAAATTTAGTAAATGTAAAACGCTTCTTTAACATTCATTTGGGTGCATAATAAAATTAATGAAATGTGTTAACAATTAAGCAGGATATAGTTTAAATAAGAGCTTATTTTGTTTAAAGATTATACTCTTTCAAAAGTATTTTCAAGCGGCGTAAGATATTAAGATATTAAAATTATAGCTAACTGAAAATAAAATAAAATGTGTTTGTATCATACATTTATTTAATCTCCATTTATAATAGACTTTTCTCAAACACAAAAATAAATGTAAGTCTTGGGAAAATTTTCAATAAGCGGCAAAGATCAACTGAGCTTCGATTCTGCTACTGTTGAAGGCTATGTCTTGGATTATTTAGACCTCTTCTTTGCTGCCTAACAAATAAAGGTGACTTCTAGATAGCCAAGCGATCTATCTTTTTGCTTTATCGACTCATGAAGTTCTCCTAACTTGGCTAAGATTCAAACAATCTATTACCTCCGATTGCCCGCTGGGTTCAATAGATAACGACTGTTTTAGTTTGAGCTTCTTCTTAATTTTTCGATTGTAAATTTTAAATGTAAGATCCGTATAACGAATGCTTGTTGATTTCTAGACGATTGCTTTTAATTAAATTGTGTGCTTGCCCTTGTTATTGTTTGTAATTTAGGTTTGTTTACATTTCAGATATGTTTACAGCTCATTACGTAATGAAACGATGTTTTGCCTTTTTTTCTTTTGAATGCAGCTGACGTTGCATTTAATGTTGTTGTTGTTTGGACTAAGTTTTTGTAATTGAACTATGAACCGAAATGTGTTTTTTGAAGCCTAACCAAATTGATTTTCAATTGTTACACAACTAATAGCCAAAACAGGGAAACGCCCAGAAATGAGGCCTTGAATGCACTTGAGGTTAACGGAGATGACAGAGACAAAGCTCTAGTTAGAGCCATAGTCACAGTCAGAGCCAGATCCATGGTCTCAATCGGGCCGCTCCAAATGTGCTCTAGTTAGACAGTTCGACTAGTCAACCACTTGAACTGCTCTGAGAGGGAAACTCAATTAATGTCGTTAGTTTCACTTGAGTCTCCGTCTATTCGTCCGTCTGTCTATCTGATTGTGGCTTTTTATAGTGCAGCGACTTGTCTGGCAAATGTCAATCGAGTCATACGCATTTCTAGGCGCAGTCCAGAGTATGCTTTGTGGCATGTGGCATGCGGCTCGCCCTGTCTGCCTGCCAGCTGTGGTTAGAACCAAGTCCAATTTGACTGGCAATGCGTCGACTTCATTAAGATAAATATCTGTGTTCCCTGTTCTATTAGTCAAACGACTGTCATGGCTCAATATATATATATATGTATTTATTAAGTGCGTTGCTCAAACTCCAAGAAAATAAACTACTTACAAAAAGTCACAACGAAGCTGTCATACCCTAAGAAAATTACCAGTTAAATATATGGTAGTCAAAGTTTTTAAAACATAAAAATATTGATAAATTTCTTTGAAAATTCATTTTGTATTAACAACAAATAAATAATATAGTTCATAAATATTTAAAAAAGTTAAATATATTTAAAATACTGTCATTAAATATTATTTGAAGTAATTTATAAGATAATTTTATTAAAAGCGTACAAAAATGTACTCTAACTTTTCAATATAAATACAATGTTTTAGATTTATTTATAAATAATTTGCAAATTTTATTTTATTATAAAAATCCTTCTAATTTATTGAATTTTTATGTATTAAAAAAAATTATACAATATTAAAAGAATTTGTTAGATAATTGTTATTAATATTTCCCTCTCTATTGTTCCATTTCCTACTCCAATACTTATAGCAAACGCAATGCCTTAAAATGTATCTGAACTTTGTGCAAGGGTATCTGAAATATCAATTTAATGCGCTTCGTTAATCTTTAGCTACTTCGCCTAATGGCTCACTTAAAAGTGTTAATTATACTGTTCAAAATGCCAATTCAAGTCTATTAACAACAATAACAGAGAGATGAACGACAACAACAACAGTTGTAAGCAACTTTAATGCCATCATCAGATAAAATTCTACATACATATGTTGCCTGCTGCCTGTTGCCAGTGTATGAATAGTCTATAAAACGCCGATCAAATGTACAGAATCGAATCAAGTCCAAGCTCAATGGCTTTTGTACCTGGTATGAGTGGCCTTTTTATTAGATGTTTGTGTGTCTTTTGGCCACAATTAAAAGTCGTGGGAATCGAATTTGCATATGCAAATTGAATATCGAATACTTATTTGGATTTGCGAATTTTAGTCGCCAGATTTATTTCGGGGTTTTTTTTTTAGATGTTATTAATGTCATTTTTATTTTATTTAAGCCAAGTCAATGTCATTTCGCAATTAGGGCCAAAAAGATAACTTTCAAGGCGGAAGTGAAGGTGCAGAATTTTTACGACTTCAATTTGATTGTCATCACATTTTTTGATGTACAAAAATTGACAAGCCAAAGACTTAGGTAACAAACTTGCTATCTCAATATTTTCGCACATATTCGAAATGCCAACTCGAATGCGTTAAGCAGTTAACACGCTGAAATGCCAAGAAATCCATATGAATTATTCATGGGTCAGGAGAGAGACAGGAGATCAGATCTACAGGCGGACAGACGGACTGATGTCTGATCCACATTTTCTGGGCACTGGGCACTGGTTCGTGGTGTTTGACAATCTGTCGGAGCTCGGAGTTAGTATTGTATGTTAATTTGTGTTCATTACATCTGAAATGTTGTTTGGACCTACCACAGCTGCAGTCAATGGCTTTATTCGAATTTGAATTTGACATTTTCAACTTCAACTTCAATTTCAATTTACGAACTGCAGCACTTCATCGTTGCTGTTCAATTAAAAATTAATATGCAAATTTGTTGAGTTGATTTATAACTCAACCATCGATTGACATCCGTCAAACTGATTAAAACTACATTTAAATTGTAAAAATCAAGTGCAATTATTACTCGCACTCTTGCAAGACTTTTACTCGTTTATAGATAGAGTGAAATCATCTGGAATTTGCCAATCATTGTCAATGGGAACAAAGGAGAAACCTGCTCTAGAATGTATTGTATTATCAACTGGATTGCAATAAATTAGCTATTTAAAATGTTTAATTGTGTTTCTTATATTGGCGACATTTTAGCGCAAATCTCGTTTTATCGACCTGCTCAGACATTTGGAATTTAAAAATACTCGTATTTGTTTCTTGGTTCTAAATAAGCATTAGCAAGTTATATAATTTTAACGGTAATCTCCAAAAATTTTGCAAGTTATTTTAAAACATAGGATGTCAATTTCTTAAAATAATATTGAGAACAGCTTCTAGAATTTAAAGACTTGTGAATTCACTTTTAGAATACATTTTTTATTTTATAACATCCCTCTATTGAGTTATTTAATTTTTAAATAAAGAAATTTAGTTTTTTTCCTGTATTAATTAACCTTCATAATTTGGCCAGCAAACTCACCTTCAATTTAATTATATCAAATTTAGTATCCGCAAAAAATATGTTAATCCAAAAATGTCGTATATGCTGATGCTGCAAAATGCAAATGAATATATGTGAATGCTAATTATTGTTTTGAATATATGTAGATCAAATTTTCAAATCTCGTTTTATTTCAAATGAAACATTTAACGTGTATTAACATTCAAAACACACAATAAATTAAAAGCCTTTTCGCGTAAATTCCCAATAAGGATCCGTTTGTTAACACAGTTTTCAACACCTACACTCACTTCCGCGCCGAATAAGATGCAAGTCAATTGAAAAGTATCTGCAAGATACTTTTAGAGGCGTTCGCGATGTTTTCAGACTGAAGCCGTTTGCTCCACTGAACCACTTTTTATGCAACGCCAAGTAGAAGTACTCAGTGAGTCTCAGCTCGAGTCTCGAGAGCCGAACTGCAGCCGAAGCTGAAACGAAAGCGAATCACAAATGCCGACAAAAGCCGAAGTTATCCAGGCGAAGATACGCTCTGGGTTTGTGTCTTGGCTAAAAGACGCGCCCACTAAATATATTTAAATAGTATTGAATGCATTTGATTATCATCTTGATGCGAACAACGCTGCCCATGGCCTTTGTTTTAGCTTAATTAAATTTTGCAAAGCGCTTTGTTTTATGGCCAAGAGCACGCTTGGCCGCTGCGGCTTCCCTTGTGACCATTCGATAAGCCAAGTTAGCTGCGCGTTTGTGAGTTTTGACTATTATTTATTTGCAATCGGATAAATCATGACTAAATTAGCCATAAATTGTGGAAACTGAAATATACAAGTGCTTGTACTTGTATTTGAAATCGCACACATATCGCCAGTGGCACTTTTGGGAATTGGCAAACAATTCATTTTTCAAATGCACGCTTCCAATTTTGATTATAGAAATCATAAATTCAATTTAATAACTTTATTTCACTTTTGCGATAATTCTTGACTCGACCATAAACAATATGCAAAGTGGCAGCATGTGCATGTTAAATTTCATAATCACTTGAGCTCTAGCATATTTTTCTGGAGTGTATGGATTGTGGACTGTGGATTGTGTGGCACGTCGATCCGTTGTTGTGGCACCAATAAAACGTCAATGGGTTGCACCAAAGTGAGTGTGAATTATTGCACTTTGCCTCAACACGACTACTCCATGCTCCACGTTCCACGTTCCAATAGAAGGCTCTGTGTGCCATTGACAAAATATGCACCAAATTTGGCTAAGAGTCGACGTTTAGGAATATGGTCAGGCCAACTGCAAACCACGCCAAGCTAAATGTTATCTAAATGGCATACATTTCACTCTTACATAAAACTTTGACAAGCCTCTGCAAAATGTTATGCAATCCATCGAGTGGCCTCTCCAAATAAATCTGAAGCAACCAATTATATACATATTCATCGTCAGAAAGGGCACCACTCGCTTTATATTCAGGTTTGTCAATCAAGATAAAGGGAATGTTCTTTACATATTATATTATATTAGGATCATCCGATTTTTAAATAGGTTTCTTTAAATTGATCTTAACAATTGTAAATTTGTTAGAGCCTCAATTTATTGTTTTTTTTTACATAATACTTTCTGTAAATTTAACTTATAATTATTGCCTGAAATTCTTTTTAGTTTCTTTATTTGAATGATATATTCTTATGATCGATTTAATAAATATAAAATCTGGTTTACTTGTCTACTACTTACACAATACACAGTCCAGTTTGCTTAGTTAGGGTATGTCGAAGTCGTTGCTCTTAGCTTTCAAATTTGCGGTTTCTTATTGTCAACTACTTTTCTCTGTCATATGCTAATAATAATGCTCTTTGTGATCTATGTATGTCGTCGAGCAATCTGTTGTTGATTTTGTTGTTATTACTGAACTTGAGCATCAGTTTGGATGCAAACCAGTTTTTGCAATAGTTATTGATCCCTCGATTCTATTGTTTCTATTGAATTCTTTGTGTCACTTTCAAATTGTCTGCGATTTCCTGATTTATTTGCATAATTTGTTTTTTTTAGCTGCCAAAGTTTAAATCGAATTGTAAACACTTCCACGCCTGCCATTAACACCCGATGTCTGGCTAGATCCATAGACCACCCCGAGTAATGTCTTGACACTTGGCTGACAACTCAATTGACGCTGATGGTATTTGTTGTTGGCCGACTAACTGCACAGTTGGCTAATGTGATCCAGACACGCAATGCCTCAAAAGTCATCGTCAAATAATTCCCACCGAAAAAATCAACTCCAATAAAAATAATAGCAACAACAACGACGGCAACAACAATAATAACAACGGGCTGCAGATTGAGGCGCACGTTTACAGCAAATAAAATTAGCTGCCTGTCTTGGTAATTGCGCGGCATGGCCAAAGCCAAAAGCCAAATCCAAGATACAGTCACCAAACAACAACAACAACAACAACAACATAGATGATGACGACGTGGTTAGATACTGAAACTCATGCTGCATTCTGCATTTGGTAAGAAGAACGAGGGCTGGAATATTAAAATTGAAGGAGGAACTGGGAACCAGTCAACAGAGGGATAGAAAAAATGTGTAAGTACATTTTTTTTTTAATTAAAAGAACTAAGAACATGAGATCTTAAAAGAATTTCTTAGTATTTCGTATTATGATTTTATACGAATTTCAATCCGGAGCTGGTAAAACTCCACCTGAAAAACAAGTCTGACCAATCGCACAATTAATTAAATATAAAAAACTTATAGTTAAGCAACCAGTTTCAAATGGTTTGTAGATGGAAATGACATATAAATTAGTTGTGATTATTACTTCAGATATCCCACTCATTATCAAATATATTTGAAACCCATTAAAACTAAATTTAAAATTAAATCCAAGTCGCAATAATCTTTTCTAGAAAACCAACCAAACGAATCGAAAACTGACGATTTTACTGAGACGATTACTGAAGACGATTGTCTACTAAATCTGAATTCGTTAGCAGCCGCTGGCTCCCGGAGTCATTGCGTGCCCACCGCTGGTCTACAGCCATAAATTGAAACGCATGTAAAACTTTTATAAAATCACATAAAGTAATTCAATGGATATCATACAAGTAGTCACTTCTTATTAGAAATTCAGAAGAATGATTAGAAATATATAAACTATATTGATATAGAACTTTATTGAATAAAATATTTAATATACTTTTTAAGTAAGCTTAAGCTTATGCCGAGCTATAAGATTTAAAACAATCTACGAGTTCTCTAATTATATTTGATACTTTCCAGAACTAGTTCAATGAGCAAATTGACCTCCAGTTGCTGATTCGAGTGGGACTTTTTGTCTTACGAGGAAAAGAACAGCGGCAACCGTGGACAAAGCCGGCAGAAAGAGAACATTTGGTTAGGCCAACTCGTGCAGCGTTTGCTGTCTTGGCCATGTTGCAATTAACTGCCAACTAAACAGCAATTGGCCACAATTATTATTATTATTATTTTCGTACGGTTATATTTGCAATGTTTGCTCTCGACTTTTTGTAAGTTGTTGCTGTTGTTGTCGCCCGTCTGATGTTGTTGTTGTTGTTGTTATTGTTGCTGGTAACATTTGGTAATTGTTTTTGGCATGTTTACCATTTTGGCTAGCTGGGCTTTGGCCGTACATATATATATTTATTTATTTATGTGCAGTTTTGGGCCATATTAAGCATATGTGTCTACCAATGAGATTTTCTTTGATTCAGCTACCGTTTGGTGCGTGGACATTGAACAGTCGCTGTTGCAGTTACTGAGATTTCAGATTTAGCCGCCAATGACCTTAATTTGCTATGGTTATAGCTCGTTTTTCTTCTGGCACCGCCAATTTGCAGCGCATATTTCACATTCGGCTTACAAAAGATCTATCTGTTCCCTGGCTTTATAATCTAGACTTTGATACTTACATCGTTACAAGTCGAGAGTTCAAATTGTGTTTGATTTTGTCATTTGTTAGTCGTTCTCAGCATGTGGTTTATATGGAGATCTGGTAGGGAAACATGTAAAACACACGATTGCTACGAGTACAAGGAAAGCTTTATTAGTTTCGATTTCTAAACATAGTTTAACAGCTGGATATAGACAATTGTTAATTGTTTATCGTTTATTGTTACAATACATGCTTCTTAAAATATAAATGTATGTAAAGTGTAGATTATGTATTTTGATTTATATATATTCTTTAATCTAACATACTTTTCGTTTCATTCTTTCATCAATGCTGTAAAAATATTCATCAAGGTGAATGTGTAAATATATTTGCACTTTTTTAACCAGGAACTGCCCATTCATATCTCATCATAATCACCATAAGTCTAACTTAAATCTCATCGATTCAATTTTAATTTTTTCAAATATTTTCCAAATTTTATTCTTATTTCTAATTGTATTTAAACAAAAATAATGCACTTTTATACACATCAAGTAATATAATTATAAGAGTTTAAAAATATGTAGTTTTTTATATTTAATGCTTAATGCTAGGTTAGTAATATTATTATTTGTAGGCAACTTAAATACAATTTTAACATTTAAGGTAGTGCGAAGTAGATATGTAATTTAGGTATACGAAGGTAATAAATTTCCAAAAATTTAAGGTACTTTAATGGGTTTTTGGGTCTGATTCTAGTCTGTCTTTTTGTCTGCCTCTTTGTGAATCACTCGAATCATTCGAATTATTTGTAACAGTTAAATTGCTCGAATCATTTAAATTACCTGCAACATTCAAATCATTCGATTTACTCCAACTCAAGATTCGCTCGACTCTGTCTCTTTCTCTCTATCTCTCTCTCTCTCTCTGTTTCTCTCGCTGATGCCCATAATGCTTCTGTCTCAATGATAAAAAGGAACTGGCACTGGCACACGGAACTCATGCTTCTCATCCTCATCGCTGACATACATGCGGGTCAAGTCGGAAGCCACTGAAACATTGTCGCTGCAGCGATAAGAATTGAAGATGTAAAATACATACATCAAACATTAGCATACTCGTATTAACTTGTAAGGCCCAAAAAAACCCAAAGATAAAATTAAAATAACTGAGAAAAAAAAAACACAATAAATAAGTATAAAAATATACAAAAGATAATTTGCATTGCAAACAGTCACGCCTTTAATGGCAACGTGTAATCGTAGGTAATATTAGAGTTGGACATGCAACCGCCTCCATTTTGGTCGCTATCGAATTCGCCTTAAATTGAATAATTGCCCGCCATAAATTTATGTGAGACACTGTTGAAAAATGCTTGGCATGCCCATTGACTATTTGGCCATTGACAGCTTGACATTCTGTCAGAGATTCGTTAAATTTTTGGTAGTTTTTTTTTTATTTTGATTTTTTTTGGCATTTGCGCAATGTGTCTAATTGTCAATTAGTTTTTGGCTTGGCCCAATCCCAGAGCTCCAATCTCAATCTCTCAATTCACTCACTTCTCGCTTTCGCAGACCGATGCCACCATCGCACTGTATTCCTGGTCCAAGTTACTGGACCGCGTGAAATGTCCACCTGTCATCTCCAGTTTCTCGAACGATGTCTTCATCACAGCATCCGCATTCGGATCGGCGGCACTTGTGCTCATCAATGCCACCATCGATAGTGAAGAGACGGTGCCACCACAGCCGGAGCTGCTGCTGTTCTCATTTGGCGGCGGCGTCATGAAGCGGCAGTTGCTCATCTTGGTCAGACCGGCCACTGTACAAGTCGGATTCGTCGGGCTCAGTATTGTTTGCGGCGCCTGAGATGTTGAGGCATTCGATTTGCCAATTCCCTCATCGTCAGCTGTCATCGTAGTGAAGCTAACACTGCAAATACATAAAATTGGTAGAAGTTCTTAAAGACCGATCGATATGAATATTCATTGAACATCTTTAAATAAGTTTATAAAAATAGTTCAAGTAATCGAGAATGACTTAAATTTCAATAAAGCTACTAAAAATCAGTCTATTAAATGACCATGAAGGTTGTCTCGTTTTAAAAAGAATTAAAATATAGAAAATTAAGAATGTAGGGTGAAGGACCGATATTGCATTATCAATAAATTTAAGAATTTACAACAATTAAATTAAATAAATAAATAAATAAATTTAAGAACTCATTGCATTCAAAGATGAACATCTTTTTTAAAATAATTAAGTGGTACTGATTTCACTTTCAATAGCAGCAAACTCATTTCGTACAATTCGTACTCAATTTAATTTGATTGGCCAAGAAACACGCCTTTTCGGCCCACAGCTCTGGTTGGCTGGGGCTCAATTAACCCTTTGGTGCCCTGGCTCATATATTCTCACACCCTGTGGCAGTTGCAGTTGCAGTTGCAATTGCAGTGGCAGTTGCTATGACTGAGTCAGCGTGTTGTACTTGTAGTTCCAGTCGAAACTTGTTTATTTAATAATTAAAATGATTTATGCGACTGATTGATGTGGTGTTCAGTGTTCAGTGTTCAGTGGTGCTCAGCGGTGCAATGAACAGCAATCCACACCAGAGCAATTGGTGTCCATGTTTGTCTGCATGTTGTGCTTAATGCCTCCTCGACTCTTGGCTCATAAATTGCAGCAGCCATAAACCAAAATGTTAACAATACTCGTATCTATTATATGAATACGAACAAGAGTCGAACTCAAAGTCTGGCCAAACCCAAAAACAAAGCACCCCATAGAAGGTCGGCAATTGAACCCACCAGATTTTTTTTCCTTCTGTGAATTTTTTGTTTTTTTTCGAATACAAATACATGCACATATTTGCCCAAGTCATCTGCCTGCTGCCGTATTATGAATACTCTAATAGATCAAGCACAATAGAATGCAATTTATGCTCATGCTGACTGACACTCAACGGACGGACGGACGGACGGACGGAGAGTCAACCCACAGACCACTCAACCACTGTGAAGTTGGCTTGCATTTTCAGTTTGTAAAGCTGGCTTGTTGGTTACTTGTCTCTTGGCTTCCTTGTGGGCCGCACAACAAATGTCAATTTCAATTTTCGCCAGGCGTCCAAGTAAATTACCTTGGAAAATTGCAACTTTTGTTAAACGCCCACGGCAACGTCAGGCGGAAAACCCTGCGGAAAAGTCCACTGACTTGTGCTCACTTCGTGTGTTAATTTGCTTAAAACCTATTAAGTTTAACTAAACTAACTAAAGTCTGGCAAATGAGTTGGCCGAGAGGCAGACTTGAATAAATTAAAAGTTAAGTGTAAGTTTGACAAAATAACAATTATATACATACATATTATAATAATGATTGATTAAGTAAATTATTCAATTTATAAATAAATTAACAAATTACAAAAATAAAAATTATCATCTTGTATTGATAATTAGAATAACAATATTATTTAAATTAGGTAGAAAGAGAAAGTAAAATCTCCTAAAAATATGGAGATATAAAATCCCTTATTAAATATTTTTATTCGCATAAGTAGATGGCTGATTTAAACGAGTTCATTTAAATAACTCATTGAAAGCCAATAGAATTGTTTTTTGAAAAGATTCATTTTGTCATTGTCACTGCTCGATGAGATTAATTGAAATCCGTCCCATGCATTCTGAATGCTAACTCCACACCTCCGGTTAACCCAAAAAATGGGACTGACGCAGCTAAGATCATAATATGAATTTATTTGCATATAAGTTTAAGTTAAATCATACTTTTAGCACTCGGAAAGACTTAGTAACTTGTTTGGCATTCATTCAAATCATGCTCGTTCTATAAATTTGTATAATACGTCTTTATGTTATATGTAGATACTATCTTCAGTTAACTGTGTCTAGATCGAACTTAACCATTTATAAGAAAACAGATAAACTTGTTTCGCATCAACAAAATGCAACAGAGAACCATTTGAATCATTTATAAAATTTCTGCTTAAATAATTCACGTGTCGTAGCAGCGAAGAACGAAAATTTTAATTTTTTGGCAATATACATACATACTTATAAAAACTTGTTCAGTTCTCAGTATCGTATTCGCTCGTGTTTCTCATGGCAGGGTTCCGTGGAACCGGCTGCGTAACCTCAAGATGAGGATGCAGTTGTAAAATTTGCCAAATGTCATTTGGCATTGTTAGTCGGTGGCTTTGATGGCGTTATTTGTGCCCTGCACATTTTAGATGTGACCAAAGGGTATACTGATAATTTACAAAATGTATCATCTCTAAACCTAGTAAAATTATTTAATTATTATATTCAAATAAGAATTAGCATGAGTTTTCTACAAATTTTCAAAATAATCTAATAAAGCAATTCATATTACATTAAATATTTTTATGGTTCTCCATTCACTTCTTTTGGCTTCTTTTCTGCCTCTGTTTTCACTTCTTATTTCATTTTCTCTTTATCAAATTTTTATTTAAAAATATTCATGTTTAAATAGGATATCTTCTAGTTGAATACTCGCTATTAGTTCTGTACCATCAGTTTTCTTTAAGATTTATTGCTAATTTAAACTCATCGAGAGGCCATTCTTAATTACTTATTTAACAATAATCAGCTAATCAATCGGCAATAGGTAATCAGAAATTGGTAATTGACAAATGAGAAACTTGGCAGCAAAAATTTTTGATGTCTTTTTGATTTCAGTGAATCATTTGATTGTTGTGGCTGAGTTAATTAATGAGTTGGCAATGATAATGCCTAATTAAATGCAGTGCAGATATTATTTTTATTGATACAATATTTCGGCTACCGTTTAGGTAATTAGCAGTTGCAGTTAAATGTATCTATCAGATACTCGTACTACAGATAAAGTTGCGCGTGCTAATCGCGATGACTTCATTTCGTGTTCAACACGAACTCTGTTTTTGGCTCTAATCTGCTGCGGACAGAGGTCAGACAACGTCTGTTTCTCATGGACAACTTTGATTTGGTTTCAGTTTCAGTTATAGATTTGTATTACTGATGGCAAGAAACACGCCCAAAAATTCAGAATAAAAAAGGTGTAAATGTATGTATAATCAGGACAAAAGGAGCGAATACGACTTTAAAGTTCTCTGTAAAATATTTAAAATGGTTGACATTATGTGGGAATTAAGTGTAGCATGATGATATCATGATTGAATTCAATTTAATTGATCTCAAATAAATTTGAGAATTTGTTTGAGTCCATAAAGTGAATGTTTTCTGAACTGATGAATCAGATTATGAAAGAAATTCGCCGGTAATTTGATACATTTTTCGGAAATTTCATCAATAAATTTCTTTTATTTCAAATTTATAGTCGCAAAACTTGACTGACTACTTTTAAGTTCAACACTTGAGTGTTCGACAAAAGTTCGCATGTGGATATCTTCGATATATTGAAATGTTCGATATGTTCGAAACCAAACTGAATTGTGTTCGACGAACACGTTCGACAAAAAAATTCTACTTTATAAGATATTTATTCGTGAAGTCTTTTGTATTAGGATTTACTTATTTTACCCATTGGTCTTCCTCATATACTTTATCTATTTTCTTACCTATGGTATACTGAACTAATATATATTTTTGTTTGCTCTCTCTTATTTTCAACTACAGCTCTGTTTCATCTCTTGCAATACTTGTGTTTTATACCCAACCCAAAACTCCCCAGTTTGCGATATATGAACAGTTCAGGGTGCACTTATCGCGAATCTAAGAGTTTTGTACTCGTACCAATGCAAAAAAGGCAAACAAAAAAAACAGAAATATAAGGGATGGGGAGAGGGGATACGAAGCAATCACAAAGTGTACGCAAAATGCCGTTCAACATGGAGCAGCGGGCGATCGTGTGAGGTCCAAAAGCGCCAGAGATACAAACAGTTAGATACAAAAGCAGAAACACACACATACAGTGAGCCACACAGAGATGTGGACAATACCGAAAACGGATGAACAAGCTTATGAATTTAGATGAGGCGAACGGCAGGGAGGACCGTTCTAGCCAAAGCAACAGGCAACAGGCAACGGGCCACAGACATCAGACAATGGCCAAGAGAGTTGCAGTCTGACATTTAGTGCGAGTTGCAAGTTGCAAGTTGCAAGCTGCAAACTGGCGATGGCGACAACTGTCAACACACACGAAAGTAAATGTGGAGCCGGGTCTTAAAGTTCATAAATTGGATTGAGGGCGCCATGTAAACAATATGTTTGCTATGAGAATGGAGACTCTTAGCTCTCTTAACGGCTGCCGTGTGCCATAAATCTGTGGCATTGTCTCTTGTTGTATTGCAAAGTCTGCATAACATACACTCAGAAAAATAGGCCATCCTAAAGTTGAGTACCATGTGTCCGTACTTGAATTTTTATTGTTTTGTTCCATTATTCTTGAATTAAGTATGAAACGATTTAAAATTCCCAATGAATATAATATAATACTCCGATCTCCTATCGAACTTAGTCAGAATATATAAGAACAATGCAAACATAAAATCTATGAGTTTAGTTGCAATACTTCCAGAAACAATAAAGCTTTTTGGATTAAGCAATTTGCTTATACTAACACTGAAAGACTTGCTGTGCAGTTGAATGTAGTGTGTCTTGAAATATTCGGAACTGTTCCGAACTTAATTTTCGATAAGATTTGTTGGAATGGTATTTCATTTTAATATTTTGTGCGATTTTAAAGATTTTAATGAAGATAAATATACTAGTTAAATCCGATAAAGAGAAAAACGATAATTTTCAAACACTTAGACTAAATTGAAAGTGAAAACCAGAACAGGTCTGAATATTTTTGCTCTCAGTTTTGCGTACTTGAGTACTGAATACGTGTTTAAGTATGGAAATCATGATTTTTTTCTGAGTGTAGACGTATGTGGCACTTACCAATCGCTGGAATCTGTTGCTGGACCCGATCGCTGATTGCATTTGCTTCGCATGACCAACTGCAGCCAATTGGGCACTGGCGGCGTTGGATCCGGGGTATATCTGCAAAGAATTAAACGAGAATTATCAATTGATTCACCCATCTATTGTTTAACTAAACACACACCTGATGATCGAATTGCAATGCTTAATCTTGGGCACAGCAAAGACTTCAGCTGCCCTCTCCATAGCCTCATCCACTTCGGGAATTAGCGCCAATTCGTAGGATTCAATGAGATCCGTATCCAGACTGCTCATAGAGCTGAGGGAATTACGTGGTCCGGTATTATGATAGTGTGCGGAGGAGACACCCGATGAGGTGGCGTCCTCCAGTTCGCTGGGATCGAACTTGAGCGTCACTATAAGAGCCGAAAATGTGGGAGAAAGAAGAAGAAGAGGCACAGAGCATATCGAAATACACCGATTGACACACACGCACACACACATAGATGAGATTGATGTTCATTTAGAAAAAGGGTTGGGAAATTCAGGTTGGAATCAGTTTTGAATCACATTGGAATTACATAGTTGGGATATTTTGAAGAGGAAACACGACGGGCGAGATTCCCATAATCAAGTTTTTGTGTCATCGACAATGAGAGCAACAATTATTGATACCGGTATATACATCACCTTTGGATTCATTTTCATTTGTTAGTGTGCAACGAGTTCAACTCACGTTTATTCAACGATCCCAGCTTCTTTGCCAGTCCGTACATCGTCTCTGCCGTCCAATAGTCTGGAATTCGGGCAAATATCGAACCCGCATCCACGGGCAATTGAATTCCCAACTTGTGCAACAATAGCACAAATGGCTGATAAAGCATTGTCGTCGACTGCTCATTGTTCCACTGCACCACGGGAATGGATTTGTGCTTGTGGATGCAATGATATGCCACCGGCTCCATTATGGGATCCACTTCGGCCAGTTTGCTGCCACATTTCAGCATCAACTTGATGTAGCAACATTCCAAGAGCAGCTTCTGTAGCCACACCAAATGCTGTGACTTGTTCTCCTTGATAATCAAATCCAACAGGATCTACAAAGGAATATGAAGTCTGCTTTAAAGATACTTTCTTATACCTTGCAAATAACTAAAACTAACAATAAAGACGTTAATAGTTGGCCTACAAAGTAAAACAAATATCTAAAGCAGCGGTGGGCAGGCTATGGCTCCGGGAGCCAGCGCAAGCTACCGAATTCAGATTTCCTGCCCATCCCTGATCTAAAGTAAAAAGTTTTAATTTAGATTTAATTTTATTAGAAATTTGCTAGGTTTAAAGATCATAAAAATCATTCTAAACATTTAAATTTCAAATTCTTGATTTTAACGTGTATTTCTTCACTAAGTATTCGGGATATTATTGTTAAATTTGCAATGCGGTTAAACTGACATGGAAATACTCAAAAAAGTCTGAGACAAGGTGTATTTATTGAACTCGAAAATTGAACGCCTGTGCTTCTTGACCGGAGCTCCCTTCTGTTTTCGTCACGTGGGACTAATAATTGCAGGTTTTAATAATTGTTTTCTGTCTACAAGCTTATTTGTAAAGACAAAAAAAAAAACACAACCTACTTCGACAACGTTTACAGGCATACTGTGAAATATTTGCCCCCTCGAAAGAGAGCAGTTGTGGGGACGACGTCACCTTAATAATAAATACATCTTGGTCTGAGACATTTGAATTCACTGAAAAAAAATCTTATAAAGTTTCTTTAATCAAAATATTTGAATTGGAAAATTGTGCTTGAATCAAGTACTTCGGACTCGACTAACTTCATTACCAAACTATTGACAACGTTTTAGGATTTATTCCCAGGTTAGGACTATGCGCAGGGTAACTCAGAGTCGAGCACTTTGGAGTCAGTCGGAAACTCACCTGTATATCATCCGAGGGCTTGCCATAGGCGCATTCCTTGATTTCAATCCCCGATTCGCTGGTGACCGATGTGGGCGTGGCCAGCAGCGTACGCTGATATTCCGCATCCTCAAACCTCATCAGATCATCGTACTCCAGCAAAGTGATGATATCCTATGGGAGATTTGAAATAAGCAGAGATTTAAGATGGTAGCTGAGGAGACTCACCTGTTGCAACAACTGTTGTATGATGGAAATGCGTGTCTTCAACTTGTTGCCATTGTTGCTAAACAGGTTGACAATCTTTCCCACAACATCATTGTTCTTCTTGCTCTGCACATAATACCAATAGAGTGTATCCATCTCCTCCTGCAACCAGTTGCTGTAAAAAGTGAAGAATTATCAACAGATTTTACAAAGAAAATCTTTTTATTAACTTACCCGATGGTGTGCTCCTGATTGTGTTCCTTGGTCATTTCGGTCAAGGATGTGGTCGGTATGGTCATCGGAGATTTGGGAGGTGTATTCATAAACTTGTGTATAACATACTCAATAAGATCGGACCAATCCTGTAATATAGAAATGAATGAAAAAACAATTAGAGTTAAACTTTTTAAAGTTGAAAATCAAATTAAAAAAACATACAAAAAAAAAACTTTTTAAAAATTTGTATGTATAACCAAATCAATTAAATTATGAGCAAAAAGTAAGAGTTTGGATAAAGTTACCAGAACTTAAAGCTTTTAAATAAATATAAAGTTCGAATATGATTTAAAAATCTATGGAAATTCCCTTATTATGTGGTAATAAATGCGACTTACATCGCAGAGCTCATAGTCGGTCTCCCAGATGCGTGAGTAAGTCTTCAGAATAATGGGCTGGAAGAGCACTCCAATCTGCCCAAGGTCGCCGCTAATGTGATGCATCATGGTGAAGATGCAATCGTTGACAAACTCGCCGTTGTTATTGAAGTCCTCCAGAAGGATGCCATAGTAGTGCATCACCTCCAAAGTGGCGAATCTAAAGGACAACAAGAATATCAATTAAATTATAAAAAAAGACTAAAGATCATCTCAGTCAACTTACTGTGAAATGTGCTCCGATAGACCAATAACCTGACCGCCATCCAATTTGGCAGCACTATCGAGTATGAGCATGAGGATGTGATTGGTCACGACCAAATCCTGAAGATACTGCTTGGAATGGATGCTGGGATTGAAGCGTCGCAGCAGCAGGACAAACAAACATCTCAGATCGGTGGTGGAGCCAATCTGTATCTGGAGCTGCTTCAAATGGAGACGATCATCCTCGCTGAGATGTGTGATCTTGCTGAACGTTTCAATAGCCTGCAGGAATTCCCTGATGGCCGTCACCACGAGATGCATGCGACGCAGATAGGGCTTCAAATCGCTTCCCTCCTGCCGCGCATTCAACTCCAACTGCTCACAGAGACTTACACCCTCGATAGGTGAGATAACTGAGCACATCGTAGGTGAGTATGGCATCAATGTGCTCCATGTCCAGCTCCAGCTGACCGGCAAACTTCAGAAAGTACGTGAGCAGCCAAAAGAAGTGCGAGGTATCAATGGGTACCTTCTGGAGCAAGGATCAAGAGACTGATCAGTTGAAGGGTTGCGAGTTAAGATATGTAGAAAGACTTTACCGCATTGGACATCAGCTGCATGTGCAATTCATCAACCAAATAGTTGTAGCCCTTGAGCAGAAAGTCCACTGTGAATTCCTTAAGCAGATTGGAAATGTCATCATCTGTCGGTGCGTGCAAAACCAGACCCTTCATATGGATGCTGTTGAGGAGAAGTCAGGAAAGTTAGAGAGAAAGTTAGAAAAAATAATATTTATAAATTTATTCTAACCTGATAATAACGTAAAGTTTCTTATTAAATGAACCAAAGAACAATCTAAAACAATTTTAATTTACAAAAACAATTTTAAAATATTGAATTTGAGTTTTACTTTATAAAATAAATTTAAAATTTTAAATTATTTGTATTCAATAAGGTTATACTGAATTGCAAATGTATCTAAGTAAATTATATAAATTATTATATATGATATAATTATATTATATTTATTATGTATAAATTGAATAAATTTAAACCACGATCTTCTGTTGAATTGAAATCATAAATCTGATCTATTTAGTCTTAATTTATGTAACCCTGTTTTGTAATCCTCCCCCAATTTCGGGTGGATAATCCTCCCTCTACTTACAGACTGCTCTTGCTGCGCTTGACGAGCTTCTTGCGCCGCACTTCCTTGATGTCCAGGGGCGACATCAGGGTGCGTAGCTTGCTGCGTGGCTTCGTGTTGCACGGCGGCTTCTGGTGCTGTGGTTTGCCCTGTGGCGCGTCGTCGTCGTTGCTGGAGGTGGAGATGGACTCTTGGTTCTCCACTTGGGTGCCGTAGCCGCAGTCGGAGAGTTCCGACTGCGAGGAGGGCGGACACTCTCGCTTCTGCGGACAACACTTGCCCTTGGTCAGCTGCAGTTGGCCCGCGTGCGGTGACTTTTGGCCCAGTTTGACCGCTGAGACATGTGAACGTGAGTTGTAACTCTCGGCCAACATGTTGGCCAAGTTGGTGCGACGCGTCGGCAGCGGTGCAGGTGGCTTAAAGGGCTCGTTGGTTAAGCTAGTCCCAGTGTTTGGGCTATCATTGGTAGTGCTGTTGACATTGTCAGCTGGTTGTGTAAGATTTAATGGTTCCGAGTTGACCTCCTGTTCGTAATCTAAGTTCTCCATTCCCTCCTCCGTGGACATGTACTCTTGTGGCGATCCAGACGAATCGCCAATGCCGCTGGATTCCTCAGATCGAGTGCTGGGCTTATTGGCCGTCACCCTGGCCATGGCATTCTGATACTCGTGTCCCTTGCGGCTCACCTCCTGCAGAGTCGCCTCTGTGCCCTCTCTCAACGCCTGGCGACGCTCCTCGCAGCCCTCCTTCTTGCCACTGCTGCCATTATCGGAGGAATCGGATGTGGGATCCGAGGTGAGCATGGGACTGGAATCCCCGCTGCCCTGCTTCGGTGGCGACGTGTTGCTCTCGTTGTCATCCGAACTCTCCGAGAGAGATGCCTCGAACCAAATGTTCAGCAGCTTCTGCAATGTGCCCACATGTTGATCCTTGTAAATCAGGGCAATTAACTGGACCATGGTCACGCCCCAAAGGGCGCGTTGCGGACATGTCATCAAGTAGAGCATCAGCTTGTCAATGCTCTGAATAAACAAATTCCACAATATGGTATTCTGCATGGATATTGGATGGCTGCCACTCGACTGCAGCATGGGCATCAGGAAATTGGCATGTGTCTCCGGGATGTGCAGAATGTTGCGCAACAGCAACAGGCAATTGTTGATCTGATCGCATTTGTGCGGCGATAGCTTTGTCTCCGATTCCAGTATATGCTTCATATACTCCACCACGCTCTTGGTGCTCTTGGGATCGGTAAAGGCCTCCTTGCTGCTATAGAGCAGCTTGTTCAGCTCGAAGATCGTGTGACGTCCCACCTCCGTCCGATACATGATATCCACTGAGAAGAGACATTCCACTGGCACCGTCAAATTCACCAGTATCCGAATGACCGACTCCAGCACCGCATCATCCTTGGCATTCTCCAGCAATGGTATCAAATCGGAGCGAACATTTTGGCCAAATCCAATGGCCCGACGAAAGGTTCGCAATGTTTGATCCTCGTACGTCAATTTGTAATTAATCTCCTCCAAAATGGCTGTAATTAATAAATTTCATATTAAATGATGACTCATCTTGTTTCCATTTAAATGCCACTTACCCAATGCATTGGGGCTGACCACATAGGTGTTTCCCTCCAGGGAGCCCAGCGAGGAGAAGGCGCTATGCAACTGAGGAGTTGCGAGTAACCAGTCCATAACAAGTTCTCTCTATCTTAATCAATCTTGAGAATATACTTGTGGTTCAGGCTGTGATTCTTAAACTGCCACTTGTGGCACATTGTCAGAGTTGTACATAAAAAGGATCCTTTCTTTTTTCAACTTCTGTAAGGAAATTTACCAAATTTATGAAAACTTATTAGAATGTAAAAATATCTTTAAGTTGAGTTATTCAATTATGTTAATTTAAATCTTAATTTTAAAATAATCTATTTAAAATTAAATTTTGTGAAATTATGGTATTTAATGCAAAACGTCAAAACTTATTCAAGCGTTACTTTAGTGAAATTGTCATCTGATTAGAATAAAATTATATTTTGTTTTATTTCTAATTTGATTTGTTGAAAATACATTAACAAAGTATTGCTTTTAAAGTCTTCTTTTCAATTATTTATTTTTATGACAGCTATGACAAAAAAGATGGTTTTCATACAACAACATTTTATTACTGATTGTCTCTAAAACCGCTTTATGCTCGTATGAAAGATCGAATGACTTCAAGTTTCAAGTATCAAGTTTCATTTAAAATGCTTCAAATCCGAGATGTCAGCTGAAAATTTCTTGATCACGTGTGGTCTAAAAGCTAATTAAATATATTTACCCCTTATATATTCACCCCTTCAATACGCTAGACATTTTACTATGAACCTACAAAAACTAGAAATTTATCGCTGTGAATCGATCGGAAAACTCGTATGAATGACTTGCCAGTTGAATAACTAGAAATATATATGTACATATATTCATCATTCAAAAGCTGGCAGTATGAATCATTTGTCGTGTTCATTATACAACCGCACATTGTTGATTCCACAAAGGCGGGCCATAAATAGAAACCAAAGCTGCCCACCGTGAGCTGCATGTGACCAATTGCCCAAGTGTCCAAGTTCTTCCCCAATTGTCACCCCCCTGCCCGCTGCCCGCTGACATTGGGTGTCAACCAGTGCAATGTGCAGTCGCAGTGCTCAGGATAACGCGACAGACTTTCGGTGGGAACACGTGCCCAGGTAGCGTGTGTGGTTGTCAAAGCGTCAACTGCTCCATCGACAGTTTTTCTCATTGTTATGTTGTTTCTGTTGTTCTTGGAAAGTAGTAGGAAGGGGGAGAGACAAGTGGCAGGGGGAAAAGGGGGAGAAACAGCGTCTCAGCATATTACAATGGATTACCAACAAGAGCAACCCTAACCCTAACCCCAAGTGCACACGTAACCAGTCGAAGCAATAGCACTAACAGGCATCCGCAGTTCGCATGTGACTTACCCACACACACACACACAAATACACACATACCCCCCTTTGCTGTGTTAACAACAAAACATACATTGACTTTGATGATTGTGTAAACGTCTCAGGCGAAGAAGAGAAAGATTCAATCACTTATTCTGTGAAGTTGTTTTTGTGTCAGCTCAGTTAAAGGTCTGAAATTGTTGTTCTCATTGAATTCATGCTAAACTAGCTTAAGCTGCCATATGGTAGCAGAATACTTGTTGTTGGAACAAATAAAAATTTAATAAAAATTACCGATTTAAAAAAAAAAACAAAAATGCATTTCATGCAATTTTCATTGCATACTTTTGTGCATGCAATTTATAAGCGTGAACTTAAAATGCATGTGAACGAATCTAAATTTTTACTACAGCTAGACTTATAGTACGCATTAGACATTTAAGATAGATAGATAAATAGATAGATAGATATCGGAAACAGAGGTAAAAAGAACACATAGATACATTTATGGCACAAAATCAATACATATACATTAAGACAATTTAACCAAGATAAGATGATAGATACATAGATCGATAGTATAAAAATAATATATATTAAGAAAAAACATAGCAAACGTATTTGCATAATTTTTTTCTTTATTAAAAAAAATGCACTAAACGTATATTTCTGAAATTTTATAGATAAATCTTTTAAATACTTATAGTGGAAATAAATGTGAAATACGCTGAGAAATACATTATTTTTATAGCAAAAATAGTGTGTATTTCTTTACCTTTTTAACTCCTTTTATATTACTGAAATGTTTCTTCAAACAGACTTTGTCGAAATTTAAAAATTTTAAGTACAATGACTTTTTCTTATTAAGAGTAAACAGATCTCTTAGCCCAAAGGCTCTTCAATGTACAATAATTTTACACAACTAAAATGCATTGATTTACATATGCATGCATATACATATATACATGTAGTCGAATCTGTGTGATCTGTTTGAAGCCCAACCCCAATCCCATTTCCGCTGAGAGTTATGAAACAAAGAAAACTTCTATAAGGGGTCTCCTTACATAAAACACACTTCGTATACGAAAGATAACAAACGATATGTGCATTGGTATTGGCGATAATCTAATCAGAATGGATTTTTATTCTTTCGCAAAAAGGAAAATTCATTCAAAAGTTGTAATGAATATTTTACAATTGTGAACCGGGTGGGCAAAATTACTCTTTCTTTTTTCGATTGAATAAATAAATGCCGAGATGATAAATTCGAGACTGACTGACTTTGCAATGCTAATTGGGAGAAATGTAAAAGACATGAAAGTAAAAGATTTCCTATCTGTCAGTCAAAGCAGATGGCAAGTTCGACATCTGCTGAGCCTGTCAAAAGCAGACCAATAACACTGACGAGGCATAAGTACATTGCTTGGCTTCGACGAAGTTTGAATATCCTTACTAGAACTTTAAGTTAATAAAATAAACTATAGTGTTTTTTTTATCAATTTTGTTATACTAAGGTTAGCATACTTTTGGGAGTAGATGGTTAACATGGAAACGGACTCTTCTGGTGTTCAATATGCCGTGCAACATTAACTCGTCAAGTATTAAAATTTAAATTAGGGGGATTGTCGTCTATTGTGTTGTATAGATAACATGAAAATAACAGACAAACTAGGGGAGACATATAATCGTTTGCTTAAGTACTTAAAAAAGTAATGTGGAAATTTTACAGCCAACATTCCTTACAACAAATTAGAAATATTCATAAGTAATTTGAGAAAATCTGTGAAAAGTTCAGAAACTCTTAAATTTACTAAATTTCTAAATATGATAATATTAAAATAAATGTTAACTACAGAAGCGTGCAACTAATAAAAGTAAAAACAATAGAGTATGAAATGAGCTGATATATTCATATATATTGATCTAAAAGGAGGTTCAATGACTGTCCCAAATTTTTCGCTGAGCTGTTTTAATGGTTATACGTTACATAAGTTATATAACGTGGTTTCCGCAACAACTTTGAGAATGTTTTTTGAATTCTACGTTGGGCAATCAGAAGAAACGTCTAGACTCAGGGGGAAAAACAAATGTATTTGTATGAAACTTTAATGACTTGCTTAGTCAGCAGAAATGCATATTTCAAAAATGCAAAAGCTTTAAATCGTTTCAAGCTTCAATTGAAAGCTTTGAGTTGCGGGCTAACAGACTTCTAACTGTGCTAGGTCGTGTACGAGCTTATAATGAATCTGTGCTCAGACATACTACTTACTATAGTTTGTGTGTTAATGTGCTTACCGTATTATTTCTATGTCAAAGTTGCTTACACAATTTATTTAAATTGCGCACTTCTGTACAGTTGAATAAATTATTTTTTTTATTTGTTTCAATTGAGGCACACTGACAATTGCCTTTTGAATTCTAGTCTTTGGTGTTGTTTTGCACGATATCAAGTTGAACTTACGTAAAATGCAAAAAAAAAAAACAATTTGCACTTTTATCAATAGCAACGAGGGACAAAGTATATTGTTCACTTGCACCAACACAGAGACAATCGAAATATCTGCATTAGCTAAGCAATCTCAATAGTATTTCCTCTAATTTATTACTTTTTTGCAATTCCAATCACTTTTCACGAGTCGAGTTGTATTGAACAACTTGTAATAATTCTTGTACTTTAATTGGTTGTAAATTAAATTTGTGTTTTTTATTTTCTTGCTTTGTTTTGCGACGCGACACGAACCGTTTGCTTGAAGCGCACAAAGTTGAATGCTCAATGGATTTGCATTTTTGCTTCAGAACAACTTGGCGAGGGCAGAGAAACAGCAAAGCAGCGACGCGACGCTTCTGCTCGCACACAGACAGACGCGTGCTTGCTCACATTTACATTGTATATACATATGTAGTCGTCAACAAGTTGTCGTTGTAAACTGCCGTTTTGCCGGCCTCCGTTGCTTGTGTGCGTGCACAAGCTTTTGCGTCGCTCTCTTGCTCTTGTCTCTCTGTGTCTCTCTCGCGAGTGCTTGACTTACTCACGTGTAGTCGCAACGTGCGCACGTTTGTTTTTGATGTTTCAAGAATCTGTGTGAGTGTGTTGACATGCTTTTCTATACGTTCGTTTGTGTGAGTGTGTTTGTGTGTCTGTGAGTTTGTGTTAGCAGCAATAACAACGCACCGTTAAACGATTTTTGCCTTTACGTTGTTCTTGCTTTAGGCTTTACCTATTGATTCTTGACTTGCCGCTCGTTGTTGTTGGAGGTTGTTGGAGGTAGAGACTTTGATTTAGGCAGTGTGGGTGACTTGGTTACCTAACACTCTTATCATTTGCTTTGCATTGATTTACACAACACATGGATGTACATTCAACAGTTGGTCAGTCAACTCTGCGTATGCGCAATGTGCAAATGTCTAACCACTTTTTCTTCTACGTCGCGAGTCTGCGAGCACGTCAGCTCCCCAGCTCCACTGAAACGGCACTAATGAGGAACCCCAAAAGTGGGACACATAATCTCGCAATCAATACAATCAGCGTTCTTAATCTCAAGTTACACGGTAAAAATACTTACAATGCGAATTCTCTTTTACTGCAATGTTACTTAATCAATACTAAGTACATGAGTTCGAGTTCGAGACTTGAGAGTCTCTGTATATCTGTTTGAGTCTGAGTGAGTGTGTGTGAGTACGTTGTCATTATCAAGTTCAGGGAAAGATCGTGTTTACGCTTCAGTCACATTGCAGCAATTATCAATTCTCAACGGAAATATGTTGCGCAAAGAGGGTACTTTTCAATTTTGAATGATTTTAAAAATATTAATTATTCATGCCAAACTAATTATAAGTATTTTGCTTTTAAAATTGGATAAATTATTTAAAATATAATATAATAAATAATAATAATTTAAATAGAATTTATATATAAGCCAGAATTTAATTTAATTGTTAACTTGAAACAAATAGAAATAAATTAATTGAAAGCCTTAAAAATATGCATTTTGTAACTTTTGCATAAGGTTAAATGCTTTGAAATTTTTATATATTAATAGTCAAAAATTATAATGACTCTATTAATATTTTAAATTATATTTCATCTACTTAATTCTACTTGGCTCACTTTATGAATATAGTAGATATCTAATTTTGATTTCATAACCGAATATATACTTTATGCAAGTTGCTTAACGACAAGATCTTTAGAATTATGAACCTTAGTAATCGAATGCAAAAAATTCAACAACAATGCAATGTACATTTGCAACGCTCAAGGCGAACAACGCAAGCTGTTGACGCTGTCGTATACGTAATGTAAATTGCTCATACGCACCAGAAAGCGGAATAAAGAGAACAAGCAATGCTACCAAAAGAGAAAGCTAAACAATTAAAGGCAAAACAAAAAAAAAAAGTTAAAGACTCCTTCCACACACACAAGCGAACAATGAAATTGATTGACAATAAAATGCGATGCGAATGCGACATGTGTTGCCATAATGTGCGCAGCGTGAGGATGTCGCGTGTTTGGCAACAGTTTTGCATGCGTGCTGTGAACGCATGTGTACAACATTCGGGAGTGTGGGAAAATAAGCAGAAAACTATCCAACGGTTATTTCCATAGTCAATATTAAACAAAAAGGCTGCGGATCAAAACTTATGGCTCGGAGGATTACACCAAAAGCAAGATTTAAATTTGGTATTTCGTGAAGTGTTACAAATTTTTATTGACTTTCCATACTAATTATTTTTTTGTTTGTTTTTAAAATTATTTATTCGAGAAATTGTCAACTTTTTTTCAAGCTGTCTTCGGGTTTCGGGAACATTGTTTCATTATATTCAATAAAAACGTATATTTTAGTTTATAAATGGTTTTCTTGTTTCCTAATCTGGTTTTCCTAAACATTTAAAATTTTTGTATGAACCAATTTTGGAAAATAACTTAAGACTGTAAATTTAAAATATTTTTGATACTTCTTAAAATCAAACTTGACGTTAACTGAAATTTTTTTAAATCAACCTGTTTTAAACACCGCTGTGCTCCTTGATCCACTCACGGGCATGCGCCACTCTGGAGTAGACACCAGGATAATTGGGCTTGGCACAGCCGTAGCCCCAGGACACCACGCCCACCAGGACACCATCGCCATTGACCATGGGGCCACCGGAGTCACCCTGGCAAGCATCCTTGCCACCCTCCATGTATCCGGCGCAGATCATACGCTCGGTTACGCCACCATATTGCTTGTACTTTTCACTGCAGACATTCTGATTCACCAGGGGCACTTGGACTCGACGCAGCCACTCCCGCGACTCCAGCAGATTCTGAGTGTTGCCCCAACCGCTGACAAAGCAGGGATCCCCATCCACAAACATTTGCTCCGCCTCTGGCAGTTTGATGGCCTTCTTGGTCTCATCAAATTCAATGGGATGTTGCAGCTGCAGCAACGAGAAATCGTAGTCCACATTGGTGAAGTTGAATTTCTCGTGTTGCTCAATCTTCGCCAGCCTCAACAGCTGTCCATTTCTCGAGGATTCGGAGCTGCCCAGGCGAACTTTCAAGCGATCCGCTGTTTTGCCGCTATTAAAAAAAGATTAATTTTAGATGTAATTTGAAGATCTTGCTGCCAGGATAATTTACTAGGTGCAATGTGCCGCCGTCAGTATCCATTGCTCCGATATCAAGGACCCTCCGCAAATGTGACTGGATGTTTGCAGCGAGATTTGATGTGGAGCATCCGTGATGTTTATACGCTCTCCGCCCACAATGCGTCCATCGAGGCGGGGTTGAAACCTCCAGAGTTCGTTGATAAGCGAACGTTGCCGCTTCACGGGCTGCGGGATCAAACAGACGCCGCCCAAGACACTCAAGCTGCACTGCAGCAGAAGAACCATCGACAATTGTACCGCCAACATTGTGAGTTGACTTTTGGTTACACGCTCTGGGCTTTTATAGAAGTAAACCAGACCCTCAGTGGGCTGAATGGAGTGATAGCCACCCACTGAACCCAAAAAACCCGCTGAGAAGCTATCTTGAGGGCCACCAATTGACACACTGCACTTATTTTTTATCGAAATCAAATGAAAGCAAATACGAAGTTGCAATACACTCACCTATTAAGTTTTTAAAGTATCTTGAAGATTAATTTAAATGATTGTAGCTTGGAAAATTTAAAGTGTTTCGTAAATTTTCGATTATATTTATTAAAGATAAGTTTTTCGATTCTCTTTAATATCTTAAAAAAAACATCTTTTCTAGGTAAAAGTCTAGAGACGAAAACATTTTCCTTCTACAAAAATTTCTGATATCCACTTCAGTGATGGATAATATATATAAAAAATAAATTTTGGCACTCGGTTCATTGAGCTAAAATGTCTCAGTTCTTCATTGCTAATAAAAATCACTTTTTTATTTACTAAAATAATTTACAACGGCTGCTTTTGCTGAAATCATTTAAATTTGTTCCTTAGTCTCAGCATGCACTTTTGTTAGTTAAAACTATGCCTTTCGATCGGTATATAACTCGACCTGATCGGACAGTCGTAGCAAATTTTGCATTCTTCCTGCATGTATTGTTGGTCGCCTTTTGCATCCTTTCTTCTGATTTATGTAATTTAAATTTGCTCTTACATTTTCGATTATTTTCATTGAAGACATTCAAAGACTTGAACTCTCATAATCATTGCTATGTCATCCAAATACAATGAACTCTAATTTTACATCGATATACCCCTTCGCATAAAGGGTATACTCGACTAAATGGGTCAAGACTATTTACAGTTGTAGGTTTAATTGAGCCGCCCAATTGTAATCGTATATTAAGGTTTTCTTTTTTAGTCAACAATTGTTTTACAATGTTTCAAGTTCAATTCATGAATAACTTATAATGATTCTTCACAAGATGTGATGTTATCTACTCAACCACATAGATCAATTGGCGACCCACTTCAGTCAGTTTGCCAGCCAGTTGGACGCTCACGCGTTTCGCATCCAAGTCGAGCACAAAATCGCCATCGCTAAGCGGTGTCTTGCCGGACTTGAAGTCCTGGAAGTTAGGCATTTTGCGTGGACCCAGCACGGGATCCTCATAGCGCCAGATTTGCAGCGAAGACACTTCGGTTTTAAGGCCAATGATTTTGGCGAGCTTCTCGCGCAGGGACTGCACGGTGTCGCCCTCGGAGATGATGGTGTTCACCTGGAAAAGTCCGGAGCGCTCTACGGGATTGATGAGCTCGACGCAGACATGCGGAGCCACGCTAAAGGCTATGAAGGGCGAGCCAGGACGCACTTCCTCGCGTGTCTTCTCAGGTGCCGAGGGATCATCAGTATACTTGACCTCCAAAGTGTCCAGCTGAAAGAAGAGTTAACATTTTAGTAAAAATATCTAAGTATACAATAAGTTGACTCACATCCAAGGTGTTCTTCAGATACTCCAGATTACTGAGCAGCACTTGGCGCTCATCGAACTCCAGGGTAACAGCCAGGGCTGCCACGCCCTTGCCGCCTGTCTCCACCTTCTCGCGTATCATTTGTGCAAAAGGCATCACTCGCTTCATGAACTTCTTCAGCTCCGCCTTTTGCTGGAGTGTGGCTGCAATGACTTTGTTATCGGGCAGCGTCTTTGTATCCTTGTTGTACAGCTCGCGCATGGTGTCCAGCACACAGCACTGCCAGGGAGGGTATGTTTTGGCCACCCAGATCAGGGCACGATTGGGTTTCGCCGTCTGTGCATCTAGAGCCTTTTCCTTGCCGCCTTTGCCCCGAACTTGGAGTAGATTCTTCAGATTGAGGCGGAAGGAGTGCGCTGCTTCCATCAGATACTCGGAGCACATGATGTCCAGCTCATTGATGGCGCCCACCTCGGGCCAACGCGCGTGCACCACCGACTCCTTGTTGCCCAGCAATCCCCATACATGCTCCGCCATGTGCGGACAAATGGGAGCCACCAACAAAGCCTGGCGACGTATAAACTCCAGCACCAGCTCCTCATGCATGCCCTGGGCACCGCACAGCTCACGGTACTTGTCACGCGCCAACTGCAGCTCATAGAAGCCACTGCGCAGCGCCTCCTTGAAGAGCATCTTGCGATAGTTGTCATCCGTCTGCTGTGTCTTCAGATTGAGCTCGCTGAGGAAGACCTGATCATTGAAGGTCTTGTCCGCACCACGACGCAGACTGCAGCGTGTGGCCAGCATCTCCTTGGCCCACTCAATGAAGGTGTACAGCCGGAGAATGCCCGCATCCGCTGTGCTCTCCACAAAGTTGGCATCCTCAACGCTGTCGCCGGCATCAGCCAGACAGAGTCGCATACCATCCGCTGAGAACTTGTCAACGGCCTCGTGCAGGGTCAGAAAATTGCCATCCGACTTGGACATCTTGGACGAGTTGAGCAGCAGATGGCCATTCACACGCATGCCCTTGGGCCACTTGGTGTCATCCTTTGGCCACATGGCGGCGTGATTGTACAGACAGAAGGTCAAGTGATTCTGTATCAAATCCTTGCCAGAAACACGCAAATCCATTGGATACCAATACTCAAATTCACGACGCATTACAGCCAAGTGCTCCGGCTTAATAGTTGACTTCTTGGGCAGCGGCGTCTCCTTAAAGAAGATATAGTCCCAGATTTCAGGTGTCATATCAGCGGGTTTAATACCTACAGAAATATAGAAAATAATTTATATATTTTATTCATTTCATAAACACAATGAATTGTTGAATTTCTTTTACCAAATGGTCCTGGTTTCTCGCCACGGAATGTGCCGCCTTGCAGCAAATGCGAGACCGTATAGAAGGCCATATAAATGGTTGAGTCCGAGAGGGATTCAATGAGCCACTGCTCATCCCAAGGCAGCTTGGTGCCCAGCCCATAAGTTCTCGAGCAGGCGTACTCATGCAGCCAATTCAGGCACGCCTCAAAGTTGTTGCGCGCCTCCTCGTGGAAGGTCTCCATGTCGGCCAGGATTTTAAAGGCCTGACCTTGCCATTCGGGTTCGCCATAGTTGAGATACCACTGATTGCACAGGGCGACCACACACTCGTCTGCGGAGCGGGACATGATGGTCTTCTCGGGCTCATAGTAAATATCGGCCTCCTTGGCATCCGTAAGACGCTTTTGCAAATCCTTCTTGATGTCTTGTATTTTGCGACCCGCAAATTCGCCCACCAACATGATGCCATCATAGAAACCTGTTGACCAGAGATAATGATGATAAGTTTTTGGGAATCGTTATATTAAGAATTGCAAGTTAAGTGCACTTACTCTTAAGATAGCACATTTCCTTAGCCTCCGCCAGCTTCTCCTTGTCGTTCTGAGATTGAATCTTTAGCGTGTCGTAGGCGTGCACTGCACATCAGTTTACCCAGAGTGGGCACTTCAATAATGGGTATTGGTTCATAGGGCAGCACCATCTCATCCTTCAATCCGTACTTTTGACGGAATGCCTCCTTCTTCTGCAGATCAACGAGGGCAGCGTAATCGTCAGGAGAATCCGGACGGCACTGAGGTCACCACTCCAGTGCCCTTATCCTCCTTGATGCTCAGCATGGGGAGAGTGTAAATGATCTTGTGATGTGTCAGAGGAGCCGACAGTTGTACACCCAAAAGATCCACACCCTTGATCTCGGCGAGCACCACAACATTGCCCTCCTCGGCAGTGAATCCCTGATAGGTCATGTTGCGGGCAGCACGACGTGTGCTGATCCACACCTCGTTGTCGCGCACTGTCTGCCAGGCAATGTACTTGATGTCGGGATGCAGCCAGCAATTGGTCTGGCCGTACATAGTCTCCGGACGCAGTGTGGCCGCCACAAAGTAAATGGGCTGCTTAATGCCACTACAAAATGAGCAAGATATACATATTAGTCAATTGTTTACGTTTCAAAGATTCGAAACGCACCTCAAGGCCTTGGGCGTCTGCAGCACTTTCATTTTGATGAGCGTGTACTCCTGGGGACCCACGCCTTCTCCCGTTGAGCGATCATGGTCCATGCAGGGCTGTCCATCCTTGGGCGAATAGATGGAATAGCGCTTGCCATACATAATCTTGCCGCGCTGCTTCAAATGATTGAATTGCCAGCGAACAAAGGAGTCAAAATAGGGATTCGCATCTGTGGTTATGAATGTGCGACGCCAATCCACATGGACACCGATGCGTTTCAAGTCCTTCACCGCCAGCGGTGGAAAGTAGTTTAGCCAGTGCTCGGCCTCGGCAAACTGCTTGATTTCCTCATCCTGCAGTCCCAGACTCTGCATAATCTGCCATTGATATTTGGCAGTTCCTGTTTTGGCCACGGCTTTGCTCTTCTTACCCTTGGACTTATCCTTGGGCACCTCGGACTGTGTCTCTGTGACGGCGGGCGCCTCTTCCTGCACCTCGGGAAACTTGGGCGGATAACCAAACTGTTCCAGCTCTCGGGCCAGCTTGTCGGCACACGCCTTGATGGGCATCCCGGTGCAGTGGAAGCCAAAGGGCCACAGCACTCGACGCCCCTTGAGGCGATGGTAGCGTGTCGCGAACTCCGCCTTCGACATGGAGAATGTGTGTCCCAAGTGCAGACGTCCGTTCATATACGGAAACGGAAATGTCACAAAGAACTTTTCCGTCTGTTGCTTCTTGGGCGTCGTTGGCGCGTCCGTCTCATGCACGCGCTCCGCTTCCCAGCGCTGTTGCACCTCGCGCTCGATTTTCTGCAGGTATTCCACCTTGAAGGTGCCTTTGCGTTCCACATTCGCCTGTGTGTCATACATTTCAATTTCAATTCAAATTTATTCACAGTAATTGCAAACAAATATTGCATCAGTCAACATGTTTTCAAAGTTCAAAATTCCTGTAAGTGCAGCAATATTCCCTTGCCGGCGATTATGAAGATTGTGTTTACTTACCATTGTGCACGGTTTAACACTGTAATCAAATATAACTTCACTTAATAAACAACTATACAATTCTGAATAATCATCAAATTGCAAATTGCAACGTGTTTACCTCTCGCAGCAGCGGCTAAAAGGTTGTTATCGACACAAGCAAATCGATTTTGAGAAGTCATTGCTATCGATAGTTCGGAGAGATGACAACGACTTTGAATTAAATAAATTATAAAAAAAATATTCATCAAGCAAAACACATAGACAGAAATTATTTGATTTTTAAATTATTGACATGTAAATTGTTGGCAATAAATTTTAAGCGTAAATGTAAATCAAGAAGGTATTTATCGCGGTCAACTGTTGACCAGCTGTTGCTAAACTGCTACACAACCGTTGATCAGTTGGCACACCGATTTTTCTTTGAAATATCGCTGGTTATCGATATTTTCAGTCCAATTAACCTATTTTTTTTTATTAGGTGAAAAGTTTTTAGATTTAGGTTAATATTTAGCTGAATTACATTATTATTTGGAGTATTTATTTGACAAAATGCGACCAGTGTTCGCCCTTTTGTTGGTGGGCCTCCTATGCGCCTGCCAACTGAACAATGCAAACGTTAACCCGGAGTCCGACGATGATTTGGACAATGATTTTGCGGAGTTCGACGATGACTTTGTGGAATCCAGCTACGACACGGCAACCGCCGAGAATGCCGAGTCATCAAAGGGGTCGTCGGGTGGAGCCGGAGCTAGCAAGGAGAAATTCGATGCACCTAAGCGCACAGTCAACGACGACGACGATGACGACGGTCTTGTGGAGAATGACGATGAGTTTGAGCATTTCCAGGATGAGGAGGAATTTGAGGGGTATGATGCCGGCGACACCATGGAACCGCCCATCGATCAGAAGACAGAGCCCAAGCTAAAGATACCCAATATACCATTGCATTTCCGCACCCACTGGGATTCCTATTGGATGGAAATGCTCATGGTGGCCGGTCTCTTGGCCTATTTTGCCAACTTCTTTGCCGGCAAGGCGAAGAACGCGCGTCTGGCGCAGCTCTGGTTCAGCACGCACAAGGCTCTGCTGGATGAGAACTTTGCGCTCGTCGGCGACGATGGCAAGGTGGAGAACGAGAATCCCGGCCTGATCAAAGAGAGCGAAAGCCTCTATACACTCTGGTGCTCCGGTCGCACCTGCTGCGAGGGCATGTTGGTGGAGCTGAAGATGATCAAGCGTCAGGATTTAGTTTCGCTAGTCGCGGGATTAATGCGACCTCAGTTGGATCAGGCGCACATCAAAATCGAATTGTCACGTGGCCTAATGGATTCATTCGTATTTGCGGTGGGCAGTAAAAAGACGATAACCAAGGTATTCAAGGAATACACCGATTTGGTAAGTTGCCCAAAGTCATTTTCTTTATATTCCTTGTCTAATCTTTGTCTTCTCTACAAATCTTTATCGCAGACTAAGTTCTGTAGTTTAGTTGCCAAGCCGGAGGAACGCTATAATGTGCCCAGCGGCTTTGGCGTGCTTTCGGAAATACCGGAAGCCACATCCGCCATACTCGAGTCACGTGTTATTACCGCACTTAACAAATACCAAAGCTATATCGATTACCTGCACATCTCGGATCAGTTCAGCGGCCCAGTGCAGCAGGAGGAGGGCACCACGCTGAAACAGCCGGAGACAAAGGCTGTGCTATATGCCGGCTTCAATTTGCCCAAACATGCCGAAATGGAGACCATTAAACCCCTGTTATTGTTGATCTTTTATCTAATGGAGCGCTTGAAGACTTATCGCATGTCCAAAGAGGTAATCTCTCTCCCTCCACCTCCACTTGCGTATCTGTATCTTAATTGTTATCAATTTGCAGGCTAAAATCAAGGCCGATAAGAATCGCTTGCGTGTTGAGGAAGAGTTCCTCAAGAGCACCCATGCCGCACGAGCCGAGGCAGCTGCTCAGCGTCGCGAGGATAAGCGCAAGCAGGAAAAGGAGCGCGTTCTCGCCGAGGAGGATCCGGAGAAGCAACGCCGCTGGGAGCTCAAGGAACAGAAGCGTCAGGCCAAAAAGAATGCACCCAAAATGAAGCGTCTGGCGGTTAAATCTCTGTAGTTTCATTCAAGCTTCTGTGCCATTTGTTTGCGCTCATCCCTAGAGACATTTGTCGGCTCAATGCCACGTTAAAGCAATAAAGTATTTGTATCCTATTGAGCGCCAAAAAAGTCAAAAACTTTTCACTCAATTTGGGAAAGGAAAAGAATGTGAAATGATGTTTTTTAGGGTAAAATTATTTAAGAACTTATCGAAAAGAAACGGATTTGCAAATTTAAGAACTCAAAAACACTAAGGAAATGGTTAAAAATTCTGTCAACTTCTGTGGTCAATTCTAAGATGTTTTCACCCAGAAACCATAGTTTTGAGTTGAAAAATACATTTTTTGAGCATCTATGTAATAGTAAACTCTGGTGAAAATTTTTATTTTTTTTTTTTGGGGTGTGTTTTTTTTATATCTTGGGTATTTATGGACCGATCCTAACAAACTTGGTGTGGACTTTTAAAACTCCACAGAACCAAAGGACCAAATGTCCTTTAAATATAATTTTCATCCTTTGAACGACGATTTTCCGATTTGTCCCTATCCTAAAAAATTAGTCAGAATTAAAACTTTTTTTTGGCCCAAAATTAGTTTTCCGTGAGCCTGTATTTTTTATTAGCAGAAAATATAAAACATATTTGAAAACAATTTTAATAGAATGTTGTAGATTTTCTGTTACCATTTTTTGTGAAAAAAAATCTATGCACTCTAAAATACTTACTCTTAAAAGTATAGACATAGAATGGAATATGCTTCTCTTTAGAAACGATTTGAATAATTCATTTTAAGTGAAGAAGATTGATTATATTCATTAAAAACTAGCAGCAATTATAGTTTTCCGAAAATTTGTAAGAATTTTAATAGATATAAATTCTATCTTTAGATACATTTGATGGATAAGTACAAAGTTCTCAATCCGAAGAAAATTTCGGGATTACGTGGACATGGACTTGCGATGGGTATATGAGTGGTTGGTTGGTTAGGTAAGTGAGTGGGTGGGTGGTATGGATGATTGGGTGGATTTAACTTGTGACAACAGATTGATTAAGTCGTTAACACTTGACAGGGAAACAATTCTCATTGGACACATAGGCGATGTGATTGCGAAGAGTCTTGATTTGCTTCTGGGCCGCATCGAAGCTGTAGGAGAGCGTGTTGAGCTGTCCCTGCATCTCCCGGATGACGGCCTCGCGATCGTTGACGGATAGGGAGGCTGTGGCCCGGCATTGGGCAAGCTCCTTTTCGAGGCGATTGATGTGTTCCTGCTGCTGGCTCTTGAGCATCTCGGCACGCTCCTTGGTGCCGGCTATGATCTTGGCCGACTCGGTGCGCAGCGTGTCCAGATCGTCCTGTGTCGTCTTCAGCTGCTCGCAGAAGAGATCCCGTTGGCGCAGCAGCTCTTCGATCTCATTGCGGGCCTGGCTGAGATCCAGCTGACATTGCGCCAGCTGTGGACTCAAATCGGCGATGGGATTCTCCATTTGGACTTTGCAGGATTTCAATTCCTTGCAGACGACCACGAGCTTATTCTGCAGATCATCCTTCTCCTTGCACACCTGGGCCAGCTTCAGTTGCTCATTCTCCAGCAGCTTGGGAAAGTGGAGCAGCTCGTTGAGCTTCTCCTGGAACTTGGAGCGAATCTCCTTGACCTCGGTGTTGATTTGCTGCTCGATGCGTTTGTTGTTCATGTTCAGCTTCTCCAGGGACACACACTGCTCCTCGACCTTCTGCTGGGCGAGCATATATTTGTTGCGATAATCCTCCAGCTGCTGCGACTGCTCCTTCATGATGCACTTGAACTCCATCTGCTCCTCCTTCAACTCATTGACACGCGCCCGCAACAGATTCAACTCGGCAGCATCCGCGTCCGAAGCTCCTTTGGATGGCCCGCAGCTACCAACGAATCCCTTCATGCTGCAACCACAAGAGAAATTCAATTACTTTATTCTGCAATGAACTCTATTTATATGTGACTATTGAGAATAAATTTCCTACTTAAAAAACCCACCAATATATTTAGACCCCGTAATTAAAAAAAGTACAGGGGTCTATAAACTGTTACAAAATGAAATGTGCGTAACAGGCAGGAGGCGTGGCAGACCCCGTTAGGTATATATATTCTTGATCAGCATCAACAGCCGAGTCGATATAGCCATGCTCGTCCGTCCGTCTGAACCAATACCGATTTATAGAATTTTATTTTAAGCTGTGTTCGCTTTTTCATAGTTAGCACGGGGTCTCCGAGAGTCGAGTATGCTCGACTGTAGCACCGTCCACTAATTTTAAAGTACAAATAACTCAGCTATCAGTTAAACTTTCAGCTTTCCCACTGTTCGCATTTTAGTCTGTGACTATTATCAGTGTTTTTGGTGTGTGAGTTTGTGTATTGAGTATTGAGTTCGAGCTACAGATTTCATTGAAAAATGGGGGAAAAAAACATTTATTGGGTAAATTTCATTCTGAGTCACAACAAAAAAAAAACGACTATTCGTAGCAAAACGGGTGTTCAAAAAAGACAATCGTTTTAAAATTCACTTCACCGTCAGTGTTCTAATTCATTCGGTCTCAATATGTTGCAAAAAATAATTGGTTTAATTCTTGTGATAATCTCAATAGCTTCGTTTTCTAAATCAATCCCGATTCTCGAAAGTAATGAGCCAAACACTAAACTAACGATGATTAGAGCAGACTTTCAAAACCTAAGAGTGAAATTGGATAGTCAGAAGACAGATGGTGTTGAGAAGGAGTCAGATATTCATTTTTTTAGAGCAGATCTTGAAATCCTAAGAGAGGATTGGGATACACTGAAGAAAGTGACTTAGTGACTTTCTAACGCAGCTATTTGATATGTATAATGGACCGATAGCGCCCAAAATGATGCGTGATTATTATAATAAATTTCGAAAGTAATGTTCATTTTAATAGCATAATTTGAAGAGCTTAAAATGTTTCCTACTTCTTGAGATGACTTGGATCGAAAATCTCAGATATAAAATGTAGTTTGTTTTCCCCCCTCTTAGGAAAAAGAAATGCCACAACTTTTGAAATCTCTTACCGTTGCTCCAGCTCCTTCATCTGGCAATCCTTGCGCTGATATTGGGTCAGCAGACGCGTATAGTTCTCCTTCATCTTCTCGTACTTATCCGCCTTGGTGTTGCGTTTGCCGCCGCAAATAACCAAAGGATCGGGATCTTCGGGGCATGGAGGACGCGACATATTCATGTCACCATCGTCGTCATCGTCGTCGCCGCCGCAGGATTGCGCTTCACGGGACTCCCGTTTGCTGACCTCGCTGAGGAGCTTCTTCACGGAGCTCTGCATGCTCACAATGCGCTTCTTCAGCTTGTCGAGGGAGTCGCTTTTGCCCGCTCCGCCTGACGGCGGACAGGGTGGCTCTGGGGGACACGGACAAGGACGCGATCGCTTCGCGGATCGTGGTGGCGAACGTGGCGGTGGACAAATGCTGCTGCTGCTGTCATCACAGGGCGATGGAGCCTTCATGCACGGTCCCGGGTTGCAGACTTGCTTCGGCTTCGATTTGGAGGCCATGATGGCACAGGCAATTTCCTGCATCATTTTCATGTCCTCGGGACAGGCGCCCTTCATCTTCTGCATGGCCTTGCTGAGTGCTTTGATGAGCCGATCCTCTTGACCCTCCATCTGGCCGCAACTGGAGCCGCCGCCAGCCTCCTCGCTGCAATCCGTGTTGGTCGGTCCACTGCCGCCGCCTCCAGCCAACGGAGCACCACATGGACCCACGCAATATGGCGATATATTGTCGTCATCCACGGTTGTGGTCAGGGTCAGTTCTCGGTAGTGTCGATGGGATCCATAGTTCTGCAGCTGCACAGCCCGGTTCATCATGGTGTGCAGCTTGATGTTCTCCTGTTCCATGCAGATGCGCAGACGCTTAATCTCCTTCAGCTCGTTGCGGGTCTTACAGGGCTTGCCACACATATCCATTACCGCCGCCTTAATATCCTGTATGATCTTGTTCTGGCAATCGATCTCCTTGATCAGCGCCAGATATTCCATGTACATACGCTTCTGCTCTGGATCATCGGATGATTCACCCAAACGAGAGAATAGATCGTCCTCTGGCCCCTCCTCCATGCCGCCCTCATCCATGCCGGCCATAGCCATGTCCTCCTCCTCATAATCCTGCTCCTCTGCACCACCCTCGCCATCCGCCATTTTGCTATACTTTGCTTATCTTTATAACTTGTAAGAATCTAACAACGCCTATCGCCGTTACTATATTATGGATGTATTAATATTTCCTGCTGTTGAAATTAAGTTTTGGATGGTTTTTATTTTGTTTGTTTGTCTAAATCGTAACCCGAATAACTTTAAATTTTAAGCGCATAATCTCGAAATTTTGCAATAAATTCTGAAATGGATTACTATAAAAATTTTAAAGTTGATGTGTTGTTTTTTTAAACGACTAAAATGAACTGAAATGTTTCGGTTGGATTTGCTGGTATTCCACATGCGACAACTATCAGACGCCTACTTTGATTCCTATCCCAAGAATTATTTTTCAAAAACAAAGGTAGACATACGTTTTTCTCATTTTTCTTACAGCATTTCAAACGACTTCGAAAATAATTACCAAACATAGTTGATTTCAACATCTAGAAAAAAAACTATTGTTTAGTTTACTGTCCCAAGGTGAATTTACTATAAGGTGATGTCTTCACCACAGCTGCTGTCTTTCGAGGGGCAAACGTTGTCATAAGAGGTTGTTCACCTCATGATTTTTTATTTTTTTATCTACAATTTTATTTTAATTAATGTCTTGAAAAACATTGTTTTTGTTATGCATTAGAATTTTATAATTTATTTTGAATTTTTTGCTTTTTCCCCCCCCAACATATCGGACGCAGTAACCTTATATATAAATTTGACATTGTACTGTTGTATTTATACTCTCTGAACTTTAAAAAAGGAGCGCTCCAAATTGTTAATAGCTTGCTGGGCGGCTCTAACACATGTGCGCACACACTCTCGTACTTAGAATCCTTTGCTGCGCTTCAAATTGGTCTCAGCTTGCTGCTCTTGCTCCAACACTCATATACAGGCACGAAGTGTATTTACTAATAAGGTAACGTTGATGTTTGCAGGCATACTGACAAGCATTTTGGTCCCTCGAAAGACGTCAACTTTATAGTAAATACACCTTGCTCTCGCACATACGACTGATCCATCATCCACACAAAAAAACACATTTGTTAGAAGAAGATAGTCAGGCCTGTTCCGAATTCCGAACGTTTTAAAAAAGTAAAAACGAAACGAAAACGAACGTTTTACTATTTACGGTTTCGAAAACGTTTTGCAAATTAATTTTAAGTATTTCAGTTTTTTTTTTGGTTTTGTTTCTATAAAATATTTTATAGATGCCTTTAAAAATTCCTTTAAAAAATACTTCAACTATGTAAACTTGAAGTAGTGATGTTAATCGATTTTAAAAAAGTTCAACATTATTATAATTTTCATTTTATAATTTACTGGTGACTCCACAGCACACGTTTTGAAAACTATTATTATATTCGGTTTTCGGAATTCGGGATTCAACTCGTTTTGTGTGAAATCTACTCGTTTTCGGAAATCGGAACAGACCCGTTTCACTTGAAAAACAATTTTAAATTCGCATATAATTTATCATCGAATAAAATCAAAAAAAATTTATATAACATAACAATCAATCGGTGAAATCAATCAGTTTGCCACGCACTCAACTCACACACACACAGGGATGTGATGACGTCCAGGCAACTTGATGATATGGCCCGAGAATCAGACATATATCATCCACAATTATAGATGATGGATACGTTGAACCATTGGCCGTATAGTCAAGTTGCCTGAACCGCTGAGACGACGTCTGCTCGAGTCAATTAGGATCTGGTCTTCAGCGAGCTGCGTGGAGTGCTGAGACGGGAGACACTCGGGTTTTGTCCCTGGATCCTCACGAGGTTCGGTTCATTGGGCACGCCACGTTGGGCACCCGAAGTGCCAGAGGCGCCACTATTGATCCCGCCGCCCGAGGTCATCGAGTAGATGTGGCGACGCAGGACACGAATGTGCTTCTGGGACACCTCGAAGTTGTGGACCAGCGTGTGGAGCTGTGTCTGCAGCTCGGCAATGAGACTGTCCCGCTCCTGGATCAGACTCGAGGTGGAATTCTGACTGCGACTCAGTTTCAATTCCAGATCATAGATGCGTTTCTGGAGCTCCCGACGCTGCTTCTCCGACTGCTCCCGATGTCGGGTCAGCTGACGTTTGCTGGCCGCCTGCATGGCGTCCAGTTGCTCCTTCATGGCGACCAGCTCGTCACCCATGCGTCGCTTCTCCGTCTTGAGAGCCGCATTGTAGTTCTTGAAGATCTTGAGATCACGCTCCGCCGCCTTCAGGCGATTGACGGTGATCAGTTTCCGCTTGCCGAGCTCATCGATCTTCGCCTTGAGGAGATTCGCCTCCTTCTGCAGCTCGTGCAGTTTGTCGGCCATCAGGCAATTCTCCCGCATTACCTTCTCATATTTCGTGTGCTCCTCCCGCATCAGATGCGGCAACTTGGCGACGCTCTTCAGCTTGCTGTCGATCTTGGAGCGCAGGGTATCGATGTCCTGGTAGATGCTCGACTCCAGCTGCTTGTTGTTCACATGCAGCTTGTCAATCTCATGCTTCTGGCTCTTCATAATGTCCTGGGCTTTCACACATCGCGTATGGTAATTGGATATCCGCTCCTGCTGTTGGCGGATGATATTCCGGTACTGCAGCTGCTCCGTCTTCAGATCCTGGATCGTCGTGTACAGTTGATGGAATTCTCCAGTGTCGCGATCGAAGCTGTACTTGGGTTTGTGTTCCTGTTTCGTGTTGATCACATCCTTGAGCACATTGTACATATCCTTGATGGAAGTCGGCTCGTTCTCCTGATCCTCGAGCATGTCCTGCGATCGGCGAGAATGCCGTGAATGTCGCACGGCATCTACGATATGCTGGTCATAGCCTCCATCCACCTGAGCCGACAGATTATGCCGGATCTTGGAGGGCTTCGACTCTGTCCGTAGCCGCTTCTTGGTGGATTGGAGCAGCGTTGTGGAGCTGGGCGCCTCCAGGACCGTCCGGAAGCTGCTGTTACTACGAAATATCTTCGAGCTCTTGCCCTCCGAGTCGGATCCAATGCTATTCGTGGAGACGGAATATCCCATGGACTCGTGCTCTTCATTGTCCACATCACTGGGCAGCTCCATGTCGGGACTCGAGCTGTGCCTGCCCACAAATTTGTCGTGTTTTTGCTGCATTTCGGTCAGCTCATAGTTGATCTTCATGTACTTCTTCTCCAGATCCTTTGTGGTCTCATTGTACTCCTGCAACTCCTGCTTGTACTTGGTCAGCTCGTGCTTTAACTTTGATCCGATGGCATCACCATGCGAGTTAGCTCCTCTTCCCTTTGTCGCTTCCTCGTCGTCCTCATCACTCGATCCCAACTGCTCGCCATCGCTGAGATTGAGTTCATCCTCGTCCTCATCGTCATCGATGCAACCATTCGTGGTACTTTCATTGGGAGTCGCAGCGGATGAGCACTGTTGAAGATTGTTGTAGCTCTTCACACTTCCCACTCGCATTATCCCCATCCGAGTGCCTCCCCATTGACTCGGCCCGGGACTGGCCCGACACTGGAGACGGTTCCCTAGGCGTCGATTTGGCATTGGAATTGGGTTCGTTTTTAGCCGGAAATAACATTTACAAGAATTTAGCGTTTGGTCTCTTTCAGTGCCAACTGAGAATTTTCAAAGATAAGTCTCACATGCGTTTACCAAAAATATAATTAGTTGTACTTGTAGCAATTCGAAAGTGTTTAATCCGAATAATTTCAATAGGCCTACTCAACTATAGATGGAGGGAAGGAGGGGGAAATGGAAGAAACACAAAGGAAGAGTATTATACAAAAAGGACTGACTATAATATTCACTTTAGTGTTGATTTCAACTTTAGTCCATGCGGACATATAAGTCAAGCAATGTTTAAAAATTTTAAAATGATGCTTCATCTTAGAATTTCAGATAATTATTTTGGTAATGCTATGTAGTGCAATGTCTAGTTATTTCTACTAAATAACCTACACATTAATTGATATGCTCATTAAAGATATTAGTTTTATTAACAATTGTTAATATAAATTCTAATTGTTTATTGTTAATTAATGATTTTGTTATGTGATGAAGGGTATCTTCTAACTTACTAACTTACATTTTAATTGCTATTAAACTAAATATATTAATTTTAAATTTATATTGTTATTAATATCATTGTTTATTAATGATTTTGGTAATGTGCATTCAGTATTTTCTCCTAAATTACTTTTTAATTGCTTTGCTCTCTCAAGATATTAATTTAAATTATTATTACTTATGACATTATATATATTTTTATCTATTATTACTTTTTGTAATGTGCTCTAGGGTAACTTCTAGTCGACTCTTTGCTACTAAATTACTTTTATTTGCTATCACTCTAAAGATATCAAATTAATTTTTTTTATTATTATTAATTGTTGTAATGTGCTCTAGGGTAACTACTAGTCGAATTTTTTCTAAGGAATTACCGATTAATATTATAGGTTTTGCTTCTTAATAATATTTATAATACATTAAGGTAAATTTCAAGGTCTGTTCTATAATTAAAACACTTCCACACACTTGCTACTTCATAGTCAGATATCAATGGTTTCTGGCAGATCTCAAACCAAATGAGTGCCAAGTGGATGATGACCCATGAATATACTCTGCGATTTGTATAAACAATTTAACGAGAGGCGCAAAATTCACCTAAATCCAAATATATATAAATCGCCGTAGAGTATATATAAACATATTCCACACAAGCATTTTGGAGGCATATGATGCTGAGTGGAATTCATGCGAAAAGTGATGATGCTTAGAGGCAGAGTATGGGCAAAGGGATAGTGGGATAGGGGGATGGAGGGGCAATGTTGACAGCTGTGAAAGAATAGGAAGCGATTTCACAGAGAGAGCGCAAATATTGTATGGCTAAATATAACAGATGCAGAGAGCACAAAATAGGAGAAGAAATTGAAAGATATAAGCTGAGAAATCATGTTTTTAATATAGTCACAGACACGGGGGGCCGACAGGCAGGCAGCGGGGGGGCGGCGCTCTTATTGAAAAGAGCCAAAGGTGTGTTTTCAGTTTAAGTATTTCAGTTTTTCAGCATTTCCCTCAATGTGAGGGCCGCAGTTCAATTTTCGCACGCGTCGCGAGCGGCAGCAAAACAAAAAATAAATAAAAGAAAAACGAAAAAAAAAAAATCAAAATAAAAGAATCAACAAATTTGGAATCGCAACGCTTCGATGAGCAAGTGGTATGCCACCGGGCAGATGACGCACTGCCTCATCGTACTCTTGTTCTTCTTCTTGTTGCGGCACGTGCTGGCCGATGGAACGTGTCTCATACGTGCCACGCTTTTTGTGGACGCCTCTGGAGCTGCGGCAGGAACAGGACTTTGGTCTGCCACTCGACATTGATTGCAGCAATGAGAGTCGAGTCAGAGTCGTGTAGCAGGCAATTTTGAACTTGGCGCCCAACGTGCGGCAGGTACTTTTGATCTTGGCGCTCAACGTGTGGCCGGCAAGTTGCATGTGCTGCTCAATGGTAGGCAGACACCGCCATTGAACACCTCCAGCTATGGATTGGAGTATCTGGATAATTGTCAGCAGCTGCAGAGTGTGGAGATTGAGAGATTCGTGGACGACACGAGTCTCAGATTGAGCTGCAATGGTCTCGAAATGCAGAGCATGCGCGACATCTACTTCCATCACAACGAGCTGGGCACGCTGAGTGGCAACAGCTTCGAGTTGTTGCCACAGCTGAAGCTGTTGCATTTAGAGGAGAACTCTCTGAGATTGATTGAATCCCTCAGCAGTTGTGAGCAACTGCAGCAACTGATCATAAGAAAGGAACGGCAATTGGCGCTGCGGCAAGCGGACATCTTGTTGCAACTGCGGCGGGTGCAACGAGTGGAGCTGACGCAGCTGAGGCTGATTGAGGCACGGGTGTTGCAGGAACTGCCTGGCGAGCTGGAGGAGTTGCTGGTGCAGACAACGCCCATAGCGCCAACTCAGCTTGAAATTAACGCAGGCAGCGAGCAGCTGATTAATCTTACTCTATTCCAATGTGAGCTGACGTCATTGATTTTGGAGTCCACGTCGTCCAAGTTGATGCAGCTCAATCTCAGTGGCAATGCCTTGAGGCAGCTGCAAGTCTGCAACTCCTCGTCCTCCTCACTGCTCAGCCTGGATCTCAGCTGGAATCGTTTGTCCAGCTTGAACAGCAGCTGGTTCGCCCAAATGCCACGCCTACAAGTGCTGCACCTGCAGCACAATCGATTGCACAGCCTCTCCTGGCTGCAGTTGCTCCAGCTTTCGCCAGTTGCACTCGCCCAGCTCGACTTGCGGCACAATGAGCTGCTGCGGCTGGAGCAGACGGAGACAGCGCGCTGGGATCAGATGAGACAGCTGCGCATACAAATCGATGGGAATCCCTGGAGTTGCCAGTGGCTGCTCAACTTTTCGCATGCCCAGCCAGAGCTTTTCCGGCTTTTCAGCTATGCCAAGTTCATTTCCCAGATCAATGTGAATGGCTTGAGTTGTGTGCCTCAGCTCCAAGTGGAGGAGGATCCGCCACAGATTCAATCCAATCGCAGTCAAAATTTGGTCAATTATTCAAATCGCAACGCACACTTGAATGTCTCCAGTCATACGGTGCTCTATGGCAATCCCGTCCAGCAATCGCACAGTCAGCGCACCGAGGCTCTCATCATTGTCATCATGCTGCCCTTGGGGATTGCCCTGCTCTTCCTGCTCCTGTATCTCTATCTGCACTGCGAGCGTCTCTTCCATTGGTCTTATTATTCCAATAGCCTTGACTGCTTTGGTGGCAACAAATCCTCGCCTTCCCATCGCTTTATCGATCACATCGATATCGTGCGCTACCCTGTGGCCAATGGCAGCATGGGCATCGACTTAGAGCCCCAGCCCGATGGCTATGAGACGCCTCTAAGTGGCAGTGCCTCCATTTGCAACTGCGCCGGTCACAGACAGTCCACTTGCTCGAGAATCCACCACGTCACCTATGAAACGATGCCCACGGAACTGCCTTATCAGTTGTATGCTGAGATCAAGGATCAGGTTGATTCCACGGATGCGAATCAAACGCTCGCAGAGACGTCAACAGCATCGGCGCCCATCTATGATCACTTGTCGTATGAGGAAGAGAAACCTCTGGAGGTCTGAGAGTCGCATAAATTTATTCTAGGTAAGTGTAAAATATCGAATATATTAGAATTCTATGTTTAGTCCCTTCTTTTTGTCAACCATTTAATCTTTTTGATTTGAGGATTATAATTATTATTCTTAAACTGTTATAATTTTTAAAATATAAATTATTGAATGAAAGTTATATGATTATTAATAATACTTAAAAAATTAAGAGAAAACTCTTATTTTTTGATAAGTATAAAATGATAATTAAATTGAATTTTTTATTTTAAAATGATAATATAACTCTTTGTTCACTTTTTATTATAAAAAACGAAAGTAAAAATTGGATTCAATTTTGTACATCAAAATTAAAAACAAAAGGTTTTTTTTTCACTTATAAAAATTTAAAGCGTGTCATTACCGGATCAATAAAAATTTAAAATAAGAATTATACTATGATTTTTAAATAAATATTGCAAATAAAAGTTTATCCTGTTTCTCATAACTCTTATTTACGATCCCTGAACTTTGGTATTAATCTGTTTTTCACTACAATAATATAATTTGTTAGGGATTTCGAGCAGTAATTAAAAGTTGTTTGCTTTAAAAAAATCGGAAGCAATTTATTTTAAATTTCTTATTGCAACATTTGGAAGTTTTTATGACTTAGAAACGAGCTTTTAACTGTATATCGTTACTATTTAGTGCGTTAATTATTTATTTTATGATTCAATATTTCAATTAAGAGAGAAGGAATTTATCTTTTCATAGTGTGTGAAATACTGTTCTATTAAATTTTCTATAAATTTCCCTCTCTTGCAGGATTAGTCAAAACAAGTGCAGCAACTGCAGATCTGGACTTATCTATTTCTCATTGGACATTTTTCCACTGCTTGGCAAGAATTATTAAGTTTGTACGTCTTGTTGTTTGGTGTGTAATTTATTGCTAAGTCTTAAATCTAATTAAAATCATTAAATCTTTTTCATCATCTCTAAATCATTTTTTTAAAAGCCCCGAATTCTTAGCAGGGACAACAATGCGTCGTATTACATGCTGGGATTTCTTGAGGGGCTTAATGTCCTTAGCGTCAGGATTTTCGTTCTCCTTGCTGCTCTCAACCGGACTCAAATTGTGTACAATGGGAGCACTGCTGCTAAACTGGACATTCTTATGAGAATCCTCGGCAAATATATCGCGCTTTTTAGCCATTATTGAACGCAAATTATTGTTGGTTGTCTCCTGCATGCATTTCATCTCAGTATCCTCGGACAAAGTTTCGACTTCTTCATTTGTGAGCTCCGTTTTGATCTGAGCGAATTTAACTGGTGTGCCCTTACGATTCGGCTTGCGTGGCAGTAGTATCTCAGCTGTCCCCTGCTTCTCTTCGAGCTCATTTTTGGGAGACAGCAGCTCCTGCTCATCTCTGACCTTAATTAAACCCAAACGAGACTTTCTGCCTTCACATCAATGGAAGGATCAACTTCTTCGGGCTCAGTTTTAAACTGCATTTGCTCCACAATTGTTTCGGCTTCAGGTGAATTTAATGACACTTCCTGCTTTAATGCTATGTGATCTGAGTGCATCGCATCTTTCTGTTCAACTCTCAAAGGTGTATCCAAAATTATGACTTCACTGGGTTCAGCTTTTAGAGGCGTAACCAAAGAAATGACTTCAGTTGAAGTTTCCAGATTCACAGGGCGCTCAGTTTCTGTTGTTGGGGTCTGGACACTGACAATGCGAGGCAGTGCTGCTTTTATTTCCGCCTCCTTGATGTCAAATTCTATGGCCTTTACCGGCTTAAAGGTAATCTTGTGTTCCGTCAACAGATTCTCACGATCAATGAGCACACAACGGGATTTTAGTGACTCAAAGCGCCAGCTATTAAATCAGAGAATATTTGAATTATACATTGAAATAGGAATTATAAAAAATGTTCACCAACCGCGCCATTTCCTGTTGCACTTTGCGCATCTGTTCATCGATTGTAGCCTTTTGAATGTGCATGCTATGGAGTTGTGTCTTCAGCTCGTCCGTTTCGCGTCTAAATGGAATGGGAATGAAGAGTTGTTGTTCTTGTTTTTTTTTTTTTTTGGTTGTTAACTAAAGCTAAAGGACATCCTAACTCTAAACGGACAATCACAACAAAAATAAACTATAGCTGCTAAAGCCCAACAATTGATTGCAACATTTGGCTACAACATGGCCTAAACGTTCGGCCAACTCATACTTGCAAAAATCCAGCATGGAATCAAGCCAAGTCACAGACTTTTGGCTGGCCAATTCACGCAATCGTTCCTGCGACACATTCAAATTACGTTCCAGTTTCGCATTCTGCGCCATCAGCTGCCGAATGCGTTCGTTGAGTTTATCTGTAAATAAACGAAGTATACATTATTTGAAGATATGTTTGTTTTAATTTTAAAACATATAAATATATTAAGTGTTTAGTTTAAAACAAGTTTTTCAAGCTGTTTTCTATATGATAAAGAAAACAACATAAATACATTTGACATTGGTGTAATATCCAAATATTCTCTAAAGTTGTATGTTGCTGCCTGTTTTACAACTAATATTGGTTTCCTTAAATTGCATTGATAGTTTTCTGTCTTTGCTTTTATAATTAATTCATAATTTCATAATTAATAGAAAGAGAATGGACTAAGGAGGCCATAAATAAATGCTCACTTTGATAGGTTTTATCAGCACTGCAGAAAATGGTGCTGCATGCCTGCAGTTCCGTATGCATGGCAATATTCTCTCGCTTGAGACGATGAATCTCAAATTTGCTCTCATTGAATATCTTCTTCATGTCGAGATAGCTCTTCTTTTGGCTCGCCAGCAAGTGCTTCATCACCTGACGCTGATCATCCACCTCGGCGAACAGTGAGTTTCCCTTGCGATCTATAATTAACGATAGTTAGCTTCTTTTTTATTGCTTTTTATCTTTGCAGAATAACCATTGTTTTCGGGTGCGCTAGAGAGCAACGCAATCTTGGCATTGGCATCCACCAGCTGCTCCTGTGAGCTCTCCAGCAGCTGCAGCTTCTCCTCCAGCTCGTCTCGTTTGCCACGCAGATTCTCTTCCAAACAGCTCACCTGGTCTTTTAATATCTCTATCGTTTTCTATGAGTAAAATAAATCGTTAGTAACTATAACAAGGGCCGACGACTTGATGCGCCATGTATTCAATACGAACCTCTTGCTCTGCCACAGCAAATGTGGTTTGCACTTTGGCATCCTCATATTCAGCCAACTTTTGCATTAGCTCTGCGTTCTCCTCTTCCATTGCATTTAAACGTGCATTTAATTCGTCATTTGCGCTGTTGGCTTTCACTGCAACGCTTGACTCCAAATCACGTGTCGTTGCCTCCAGTTTGGCGTTGAGAATGAGCGTCTCCTCCAACTTAGCATCGTTGTCCTGTTGCAAGGTTTCGTGCTCCAACTGCAAATTCCTGTATTTACGTCGCAGATCCTCCAATTCCTGTTGCAAACGCAGCTCGGCGTTGGGGCTAGCGGCCTGCGCTTGTATGCTGAATTGTTCCAGCTCTTGAGTAAGATATTTTTCAGCTGCCAACGAAGTTTCCAAGCTGCGCTTGAGCTCGTGTATGCGTTGAGCATCCTCCTCGCAGCGTTCCTTCAGCTGCTGGTGCCTGCCATGCAGCAACTTGTACTCCTCCACAATATCATCTATGCTTAAAGCGCTTAGATCCAAGTTGTTGTACATTTTCGTCACACAAATATTTTAAAAGACGTAAACAAATTTTGAATCAAAAAAAGTGACGCTAACCTAGGGTTGCAATAGCATTTATATCGAAAGTATCGATTAGTTGAAATAGTGTCAGAGTTAGAGGTGGAGAACTATCGATGGCACTATCGGCACTATCGATGGTGAAGCACTATCGAGGCGCCATAGATAGCAGACGTACACTATCGATAGTGGTCGATAGTTTTTTATGACGCTCAATTCGTCACAGAAAGGCCCTCCTTTGGCATCTGCATTTAAGTTTTGTGTTTAATAAATATATATTTTCATGGTATAGATAAGAAGAACGAAACGGAACTTAAATAAATACAAATTTTTATGTTTTAATATTTATTTATGTGTGCCCGCCATTTTAGTCGAGTCCGAGCGCATGATCAGTAGACTGAACAAAAAGTTTTAGATTGTGGAACTTTGGCTATTCCAATAGCTAATAGAGAAATATTAAGCATAGTATCCAGTAGAGGTGGAGAACTATCGATAGTCGGCACCATCGATAGTCAACGATATTATTTTTCAAACCATCGATAACTATCGATAGTTTTCGATAGTGTGTTATATTATAAATTTTTATACAAAACTCCAAATAAAAATTTGAAATTGGCATTAATTTAGGTATTATAAAAGTAAAAATAAATAAAATTCGTTATCAACAATAATGTTTCGCTATTAGCTATTGTAATAGCCAAAGTTTCACGATCTAAAACTTTTTGTTCAGTCCACTGTTAATGCGCTCGGACTTGACTGAAATGGCGGGCACACATAAATAAATATTAAAACATAAAAATTTGTATTTATTTTAGTTCCGTTTCGTTCTTCTTATCCATACCATGAAAATATATATTTATTAAACACAATACTTAAATGCAGATGCCAAAGGAGGGCCTTTCTGTGACGAATTGAGCGTCATAAAAAACTATCGACCACTATCGATAGTGTACGTCTGCTATCGATGGCGCCTCGATAGTGCTTCACCATCGATAGTGCCGATAGTGCCATCGATAGTTCTCCACCTCTAGTATCCAGTTGTTGAAAACATTTTGGGAGCTCAAAATGTTTAATATTTTGATGTCTGGCTTCCAAACTTCAGTGTGACAGCATTTCATCAAAAATCTCAAAAGTTGAATGGTCACACTGTTGAGTCACTTGTGCACAATAAGTAAACAAGTAAATAAAACTGCAAATAATTAAAGTGCGAAAATGACTAATGTTAGCGACCAATACCCTAATTATGGGATTAATGGCCTCTTATGTTGTGCTGAAAATGGCGGAAGAAGTGGTTTTTTTTAAATACAAAGTAATTAAAACAAATTAAAATTTATTATAGTTATTGCGTTTTTTTATTTTTTTTATAAATAAAAATGGAACTTCAGACGAATTAAAAGGAACTTCAGTTGCAGTCATAACGCTTATGAAAATGATCATGTACTTGATTTATGTTACTGCTTGAGCAGCTGTCCGTGCTTTCTCCTGCTGGAACCCTTTTTTAATATCGCTCCAGTACACAGCGGCGGAGAGAACCCCTGAGCTAGAGCCAGAAAGCATCTCCACCTGCTTTTCCTGCTTGCCAAGCACATCCCGTGTCGCTGGTTCCTGCTTAATTTTTTGTTGCTATTCCATTCTATAGCGTCATTTGCCCTGCTTGGCTGTGACCCAACTCCACTGGCACTACCAATTTTTGTCCGCTTCCTCTCGGACGCCTTAATGTGGTACTTGTAGCGACCTTTAGTGCTGTTTGACAATCTTGTACTGAAGTTAACGCATTCATTAAACCACTTTTCATAATCTTGGCAATCTAAGAAAACTTACCAGGTTTCTTGAGCCTCTACCACTGAAAATGGCATCAAAATGTTTTTTGTGTGTCAAATCCCATAAGATCGGCCTACGTTGCACCTCTTCAATAAGTTTCACTCGCTCTTTATACTGGAAGAGCTCAATGCGGCTTTTTTTTTGTTGCATGTTTGCTGCCATTGCTGCTAAAAATGATTTCGACCAAGGTGGATTTAAATCCACCTTGATTTCGACTAGTCGAAACACTGAACGAATCGATGTTTTGAAAGGTAAAAAAAAAAAGCTGAGAACTGTCATTAAAACAGTGTTGTAAAACACCCAAAAATTTTCTGAGCTGCCCAAATTTAGGTACTGGATACAAGGGAATAGCCTTACAAAATAATTTCGAGCCAGTTTGCAACCCTTTTTTTTATATGGAGTTGACACCTTTCAAACTGAATTTTCAACAACTGGATACTATGCTTTATTGTTGACAACGAATTGTATTTATTTTTACTTTTATAATACCTAAATGAATGCCAATTTCAAATTTTTATTTGGAATTTTGTATAAAAATTTATAATATAACACACTATCGAAAACTATCGATAGCTATCGATGGTTTGAAAAATAATATCGTTGACTATCGATGGTGTCGAGTATCGATAGTTCTCCACCTCTAGTCAGAGTAGCTCAAATGTGGTAGCACTGCTACAATAAATTGAATGAATTAAAACTGAATTGGTTAATAAAGCTAGAGTATTACGTAGTTAAATAAACAGAAAAAATTTTTTTAAAGAAATAACTGCGAAATGAACGCTTTAGTTCATGATGGACTGAATAAGTTCATTCATCTTAATTATCTGTTCATTTAAACTGTTTTCTGAACGAAACGACACAGCTCTACTAGATATGTGAATGGCAAACAGCTGTTCGCAGACTTGATTATTTTTGTCGAGTGCGGAAAATTGCAAAATGTCAAATGATGGAAAGAAAAAGCGAAGTGAAAACTTAACGGCTAACGAGGAGTTAGTGCTGAAAATGTTGGTGGACGAAAGAAAAAGGGTTTTGCAAAACAGAAAATCGAATGCCGTCACATGGGAGTGTAAATTGGAGGCCTGGAAAGAATTGGCGGACTGTTTTTTCGTCAAAACGGGCGTACGCCGGGAATGGCAGACATTGAGGCAGAAATTCATGAGCCTAAAGCATAGACCAAGAGCACAACAAGAAACGGAGAGGAAGCCTCTTAGCTTTTTCAGCAGAGAGCAACCATTGCCCACAGCGGAAGTCCCATTGGTTGATGATTTGGTTGTCGGGAATGAGAAATACATTGGACAGTGATGGCTGTAAGTACTGTTAAATTATCCAAAAAGCTCTCCAGGATTAAATGCGAGTTTCACCTTTCCTTAAACAGCCGATGACCTGAGCTTCATAGGCAACGACGATCTGTTAACTAACCCTGCAAATGAACACGAAGTGAGTGCTGATGAATATTGAATAATTGTTGTACACTAATACAACTCAATTCGTAGGCTCCGAATCCTGATGAAAATGAGGAGGACATGGCTGCAATTAGTTCCAAGTGTTTACCCAAGCCACGCAATCATAACCTGGAGGAAGAGACACTCAAGCTGATTCGACTCCAACAGGAGTTTTTTCGTTGTAAGAATCAGCGGGCACAGGAAAAACACGATTTGGAAATGCTCAGGGAGAAGGCGAAACTGGAACAAGAAATGCAAGAGGGTCAACTTCGAATCGAGATAATCGAACTGGAAATTCTGGAGAAAAGAGCCAAGCTAGATGTGAAATGTGGGCAAGGAATACAACAATATATTGAGAATTTTCTATTAACTCGTTCTATATTACAGAGAGAACATCGGTTATATAATATGGAAATTAACTATGATAGCAAAAAGCACTTTGGATCAAGCTTTCTTCTTTGGACTCTCAATACAATAGTTGTATGAAAGTTTCTATGTATATTATTTAAATGCTCCTATGGCAGCACAATTATGTCTCTTCTTTGCTTCATGTCTTGAAATTGAAGTGAGTGTATTAATTTATTTTCAATATAGAACTATGAAAGAGTTTTTGTAAAATAAATTATTGTATCTGTGGATGAATATTATAGTAAGTAATAAAAGCACAATGTTTTAATAGCAAGTGTAGCTTTAATTTGAATTTAACTGCTTTTTGCAGATACGATCGATGGCACCATCGACTATCGATAGTTCTGCACCTCTAATTGGATCAGCAGAATAACAGAACCACGGTTGCCACAATTAGCGTTCTTGCGCCAAAACTGACTCTTTTTTTCTTGTTGGCACTTATTTTTTCGATCTGGCCAGAATCAGATAATTGTATGTGTAGCTTTTAGGTTGAAGGACATTTTTTTTTTGATTTGATAACATAATCACTACATTAAGATGAAAATGTGAAATACTTTGGAAATATGTGTTATTGCTTTAAGAGTTTTTGAATGAAATATTTTTTATTTAATTAATTGCAAAAATTACATGAACTGCAAAACAAAATTGTTGGCTCTTTTTTCATCAATTTGGCTGCATTTTTTGTTTGATTTTGGCCCAATCAGATATTTTTAACAGAACAGCGTTAACAGAAAGATAACATAGCCGCTTTTCGATAAGTTTTCATTGCGAATCGATTAATCGATAGAACGCTATCAAGTTCTATTGGCGCCACCTGTGGAGCAATTTTAACCCGCCAAGTTTGAAAACGTGAAAATAAATTATGTCAACCTTTAATTTTAATTATATTTAGAATGGAATTTATTTTGATTCATAGTAAAATATATAAATATGTGTAATTGCGGCATATTAAGCGCATGCGTTGCAATTTGTTTACTCACCGATGGTTGTCATGGAAATGCTGCAACAGAATAACAAATTCGTTTCAGTTTTTGCTTAAAATTTTTTGTACCAATTATAAAATGCAGGAAGATGCAGCTGAAAAAACACAACAATTGCAAAATTTTCAATCTGACGATTTGCTGGAAAAGTTAAAACTACTCAACTATGAGAAACATTTGCTAAGGGAATATAAATTGAAGCCTCTATCGCGTTTTTATTTTGTCAAGGCCACAAATCCTGGGGAGCAGTTCTTTATGTTTACGCTGATATGTTGGTGGCTGTGCAAGAAACTGGGCAAGGATATGGAACGACCGCAGGAATATGATGATCCCAATACGGTTATAGCCAAGATTATGCAAATGCTTGAGGAAATTGTAAGTAAAGTTTTTTATCAAAATTGTTTTTCAGTTAAGAGTCTGATTTAAGGATGTGCCCGTGGATTTTGCACCCAACAAGCTGATACGTGGAGCAGGTCCCATTTGCCTCACGGTGCTCGATATTCTGGCCACGCAAGCTCTGAAAGTGACCAAGGTGAACTATCAGCGACTGCACATTGCCCAGGAGGAGGAGTTTGTGGGCGATTATTTGGAGGACAATGCCGAGATCATACTGGAGAAGCTGGAGGATGAGCAGAATGCCAGTAATCTCAGCGATGACAGCGACATGGAGCTGGAGGCGCACAATTTTAAGCAACTCAATTGGCTGAATCGTCAGGAGCGGAATCTGGGCGAGATGTCCACCAATGGAGCCATGGATGATCATAACCGGCAGATCAATGACCATCGGGAGTGGCGTCTGGAGCTGGAACGTGTCCTCCAGCAGCTGAAGGTCTTTGTCAAGGCCGATGCCCGCGATTGGCGCACTCACATCAGCCAAATGGAGGCCCTCAACACGGGCATCGCCAACGTGGCTGAGCCCACGCAGGTGCAGCTCAAGAAACTCCACAGCGAGTTCACCTTCAGTCTGGAGAAGATCGAGAGCCGAGAGAAGCATCTGAATAATGAGCTCCAGCCCCTAATACAACAGTACAAGGAGTTGTCCATTGAACTCTCCACGGTGCAATATGCCCAGAACCAACTCCAAGCGGACATGGAGGAAAAGATGAATACTCTAAGTGAAGTAATTGCCGAACAGGAGCTCAAAAAGGAGGAAATGGAACGACGCGGACAGGTCATGTCAGATGGAAGTAAGTACTTACTTGGTTCTGTGCAAATCCCAACTAAGCACTCAATCCATAAATACTCAGGGGTGCCACAGAAATCGCTTTCGCTTGAATTTGATATAAATTTCATACAAATTTCCACAGCTCATTTCAAAGCTTATGAGAAGTTTTAAGTTGCTCTGATTTTAGATCAAGCATTTTTACAAGTCAAAATTTTAAAATATTTTGGCATGAGTTTTTCCAAACAAACTTTTACTTTTAAATTGTTTTTTTTTATGCGAATTAAATTAAAGTGAAATAAATCCGTAGAACTAGCAGGTTAAAGAAATTCATTTTCGCAAGATTTTACCGAAAGTGAAAACCGGAACATGGCCTGATTATTCATTATTCTGAATACACTCGTCTGGCAGTTGTTATAAATAATACGATAGGTATAAATAACTTGTACAATAAAAAGAATTATGCCTCTTTTTATTGTACGAGTTACTTATACCTATAATGATTCATTGATGTCTTACATCGTATCATATCATATTAAGAAATCTGCAACTGTTTGATGACTCTGTTTTCTTGATGTCCACTTTTTTGTCTGGAACACATGTGTAACATGCATTTTAGTGGGATTTCTCCAACAGCTGTTGGGAATATCCCAATGACACGCACTGTAGAAATTCACAGTGATTCAGACAGTCTGCACTGATCATTGATAAGTTATTTGTAATTGCATTTATTTCTTGATTTGCATCAACAGGTTCCGTGCAACAGATTAAGAAGGCGATAGTGAAACTTAAGGATGACATTTCGCAACTCAATCTGGAGGTGGCACTCTTGGTGCATGCCTACGATCAGGATACAGTGCGTCAAACGCTCGGCGTGGCTGATCAGGCAAACAACTGATAAGCCGAAATAAGCCCCTACTATATACACCTATGCATATCTCGATTAAGATATTTAGATTTAGCATATTCATGCGATCTACGGCCCGAGCATTTTTCACACTTGGCTATGGGTGCGTGTTGTTGGCCTTGTTTACAACGATCGTTCTACAAACGATCGATCCTGATCACAATCGGAGATGGAAATGGAAGTGGAAATGGAGGACCACCGACGTTGACTGTTTGATTTGATTGCCGAACCGCTGATAAGCTTCGTAATTGGTTGCTAAGCCAATAGGGCGGTCAATTATCACCTCTTTGTTATCTGTACAGAGACAGAGACAGAGACACACGTGTCCTGATCAGATAAGCAGCCATAGGTGAGTCTCTCATTATCGTCCATGGATCACGTACATGAGAAGAGCCGCCACCGACGCCGACGCCGACGCCGCCGCAACTACCACATCTCCTAACCAAACCAAAACACTGCAAAAGCAAACCTAGGACGAAACCGCGAAACTCCGAAACTCAGAGGTGTTACTACCCGCTACCCTCTGTCCTTTTCTCTCTACCTCTCCCATGTGCTATCCCCTTTTCTCGCACATTCCCTCTCTCATGCTCTCTCCCTCTCTGTCTCTGCGCACGCGCAAACACTTTGTTTGCCCACTTGGCCCGGCTTATCAGCCCAATTCCCAATTGCCTAGGACCCTTGCCGATCCCTTCCCAATGCGGAACTTGTTGTGATTTTCTGCGGCTGCGACCTGCCAAAGGTGCTAAAAGGTTTTCCCAAAAAAATAAAACAGAAATGCAGCACAAATGTAGTGAAAATTCTTTGCACACGCGCAGGTTTTTCCACAACATGAAGCGCACTTGAAACCCTTAAATCTAACCTAATATTAAACATAGTACGTAATTTGTCTTGATTATATAAAAACATAAATACGTTGTAAAGGAAAATTAAAAAAATACCTAAAAAAATTATATAAAATCACAAAACATTTTAAATCATCAAATTAATTATATTTTGAATATATTAATAAATCAAATCATGTTGTTTCTTTATCTTATCAACTTTTACAAACAATTTTTAGACTTCAGAATGTAAAGATATTAAAATAAGACCATAAAAGTCTTATCACGCTAATTTCAAACTGGATTATTGAATTAAAATTCTGTTAGAAACTGGTAAAAAAAATGTACGTATTATCAATTGATAAAGTGTAAAATATCCAATAATTGATTGTTTTTGAAAAATATGTGTTTATTTTTTTTATATTTTTAGCTTGTTAAATGCTTGGTATCCCAAATTACAATATGTACTCGATTGAATTCTGACTTCAACAATTGTACATTAAATGAATTCTGAATAATATTAACTGAACGAAATTAAATATATGTATAGTGAAAGAGAAGTTGCTTGTACTTTTGTATATAGTTTTCTTGATGGTATTTTTTGAAATGTTTTCAGCCTTTTACTAAATATTAACTTAACGAAAGTATGAATATTAACTTTATTAAGCTGCGAGATGAATTAGGCTTTCATATTAACTTAACGAATGTTTCTAAAAAGTTTCCAACACAGAGTTAACCGAAAAATTTCAATTAATCTGGCATCTCTTTCGCTGCCTTAAATTCTCTTGCGTTTGCTAGCGAGAGATGGATACTCTGTCTCTCTCTCTCTCTCACTCGCTCTCTCGTAAGAGTTTTCTATCTCGCTTTTGCAAAATAGAGCAAGTCAAAAGTCATTTTGCGACTGTTTTCGCTTGGTTGGCATAAATTGCATTATTATTAGGCTTATTTGATATGCGCCGACGACCAAAAAGCTGCAGTGAAATTGCAAAAAGGCAACAACAAAAGCAACAGCAACAACAGCAACAACAAGAACAACAACAACAACGACAGACTGTAGCATTAAACTTGTTGTTGGTGCAAAAGGCAAGCGCAACTACTGTTCATTTCCCACGGTAGGATTCGGATGCCATTCCACTGAGTGAGTGGCAGGCAACTCGCGACTCGCGACTCGCAGCTCGGCAACTTGGCAACTCGGCGACTCGCAGCTCCAACTCCAACTCCAACTCGAACTCGTACTCGTACTCGAGGCTGGTTTTGGCCACAAAGATCTCAGTGTTTCGAGTCTTTCGAGTCTTTCCCCGAGTCTTTCGAGTCTCTGGGGCTCGTCTCTCATTGTGTGGCGCTGCTGTGCGGTGGGAGGCAGCCTCGTCTTTGGAGCAACAACAACAATAACAGCAACAACAACAACAACAGCAACAACAGCAACAACAACATCAACAGCAGCTGGAACAGAGCGAGTACGCAGATGAGTTTCATTTTCTCATTGTTTGGCACGACCAAAGTTGCAAGCAGCCCAAAATACAACAACACCAGCAACAACAACAGCAACAATAAAGAAACCTGTTGCCAGTTCAACTTTAACGTTGAATGAACAAATTTGTGTTCAGTTTTCTGCTGTTTTATTTATTTATTTTATTTTATTTTTATTTTTATTTTTTTTTGTTAAATTTGGCCGCGAGCTAAAAAGCATTTTCTGAGCATAAATCGTGAGCTGGCTCCGCGAGAGAGCCAAAGATAGTACCAAATACGTCCCCATTCCCATTTCCAGTAAGCAGTACCTCTTCTCTTCTCCTCTTCTCCTCTTTTCCTCTGCGTCCCCCTCACACACAGCAGTCAATTGCCGTTCGCTAGTTGTAGTCAAATTGTAGTCAAGTTTTATATATTCGCATTGTTTCTTATTTAATTCTATCAAAATTATTTTTGCGTGTATTTTTGTAATCTTCTTTAATTTTTTTTTAAATTCAGTATGCAGTACTTCAAAATCCATTTGTCGTATCTCTCTTCGTTTTAAAATCAATTTGTAGTCAAATTTTATTTATTCACATATATATATATATTTTTTTATTTTGGTTAAATTATTTTTACCTTTTGTTTAATTTCGTGTAAGACTGTCAAGTTGCAATTAATTTAACTGTAAATCTTTTTGTATATCAAATCATTCAAATTTCAAAATCTCTTCCATTTACTCAACTGTCTGCAGTATTTTCAGTTTATTTATGGATCTAATACAATGTTGTGAACACCCAAAATTTCATTCATTTCCTATAAACTGACAAAACAAAAAATTCATTCAAGATTCTTTTTTGTTTGGTTTTTTGGGTTTTTGGTTTTCGGTTTCGGGATTTGTTGTCCGTTGTCTTGTTGTCAACATTTTGCCTTTTGACCGCTCGCTGTGCTCGTTATCATCAGCTCACAGTTCGCATTCCCTCCATCCCATATACATACATAATGTACATACTCTATATATTATATAGTCGTCTGTCCTATATATAGCCATCTCTCAGCCGGAACATCGATTTAAATGCAAATCAATGTAATAAAACATCTTTTTTTGTTGCTGTTCTTCGTCGTTTTTCCTTCTCTTTTCGGTGTTGTTACCTGTTACTGATACCCTCAACGATTAATTTTAAATTCAATTTGTTTAAGCGGTCGGGGGCTAGAGAAACCGAAATGGAGATGGACCTGGTGGTGACATTTACACCCACGCTCTGTGACACCTCAGCTGCCAGTCTCGTCTTCTTCTTTCAACTCTTTTGGTGGCTCTCTAAATCAACGGAAGTTCATGTGGCGCTTAGCACATGAAAATCGATCGTAAATCTTATTTCACAGCTTGGTTGCTTTCTAAACATCGTGATTTAAGTCGCCATTGAGTTAGGTTGAATTGAGCCCTGAGGAGGTTTTCATTTTGGTTTAGATCACAATAAAAAAGACTCTTGACCAACTGACTTTCGTGGCTTGGAACCTTTTTTTTACCAACAAAGTTACCTTACGTGTTTCATATAAAAACAAGCATTAAAAACAACTATATTTTATCATTTTAATTGCGTTAAAAATTGTCTACATTTATTTATAACTAAGAATGTAAAGTAAGTAGATTAATCAAACCTTTAAGTTTAAAGTAACCGTTGACAAACATTACTAACAATAAATTCTTTTCATAAAAAAAATAAAATGCAAACTTTTTCAGTTAAATATTATCGGTCTATATGTAAATAAATGTATTCTCAACACCAAATGCAATCCTTTCAATTTATTTTAAAGTATTATTAAATAAAGTATTTTGTGTGACATATCAATTTCAATATCAATATAAATTTTAGAACGTAAATTATTAATAATATTGCTTTTATTTTGTCCAAATGAATCTATTCTGTTTACAAGTTTTCATAACAGCTAAATACATACATATATACTTATCTTACATTAGATAAATCATATATATATTTTTAAATATTAATAATGCATTTATATCAATAATCAAATATAATTCTATTCTCAATAAATACATCTTTTTAATTTTCCTTTTATTGGTTATAGTTTTGTTTTATAAATAGTTAAAATTGATGCTTTTAGTAGTTAAGCGCAGACTCAACTGTCTGTTGCTTTATTTAAATTTTCCATAAATTGTTAATCAATTATATTTTGTGATTAATTTCCATAATAATCAGAGAGTTGCCGCAAGCTGCGCATTAACTCGTCGATGACTTGACAAAAGTTGCTCGAACCTTTTGTGGTTGTTCATGTCTCGATGTTGTTGTTTGTGGCTGTTGTTTCTGTGCACTGGGCGCAAAAGTATTAAATTTCATTAATTGCCAAAATTAACAAAAAACAAACAAACAAATGTAGAAGAAGAAGAGGCAGGGTTTGTGAAAAATTAAAAATTCATACGGCAGCGATGCGGTCGCATAAATTTCATGGAAGCTGCCAACTCGAAAGACGGCGAAGACAGCAAACAATGCTAAAGCGAGAGAGAGGGAGTGGGAGAGAGCAAAGAAGAGAGATAGCTACAGAGACGTGGGCGCAGAATCTCTAAACTGAGACCTCTATATGTGTATTTATATATGTAATACATATATACAGATATTTGTGTATATATCTTGATGTTGAAAGTGGACCGCAACTGATGACAAAGTTTTGTTGGATGGTGACGATTGCCAAGATTGCCGTCACGGTAGTTGCCAGAGTTGTCATGGTATTACGCAGCTTGGTTTTTTTGTTTTTGTGTTGCGGTTCACTCAAGGTGTTAGCCAAGTTTGTAGTGCTGCTGTTGCTGCTGCTGCTGCTGCTGCTGCTGGCAAGAGACACTTAAAAAACTTGATTTATTTTGCTTAGGTTTTTTGTGAATCCATCTGCATAAATTTGACTTATGGCCGATCGTAAATTTTGGCCAGACTCACTCGATGGTTGTTGTTCCTAAGATAGCTGAAACAGTTAGACGACTATCTATCAATGAATTCGGAACTCAATGAACTCGTAGTATGCCTGGCCATAAAACGCTATCGATCGATCGATCGATTGAGCATCTCCATCTCAAACTCAATTCAAAACTCATTTCGTATGCATTTTATTTTGTATGTTAATGCTTTTTTTTTGTTGCTTTTCTTGTTGTGGTATGGTTTCTAGTTTCAGTTTTCAGCTTCATTGTGTTTTATTTAATTTTAATTTTTATTTCGTAAATTTTAAATTTGTTGTCACTTCTGTAGGAGCGCAAAAGGTTTTTCCATTGTTCCAAGCAATTCACAGACGAATAATAAAAGAAATACCGAATACGAATACGTGAATACGTGAATTCGAAATCGATTTCGTTTGTCTTTTATTATAATTGGGTGCGGTGCGGTAGTTTTTTACCTCTCTCTTTCACTCCCACTATGCCCCTCTCTCTCTCTCTTTGTTATTCTTTATGTATGTGCCTTTGTTTATTTCTATTTCTGTTTCTATTTCTGCGTTTTTTTCTCTGCAAAATCTCTGTCTGAATCGCTGGCATTGTAGTGACAATTCAATAAAAAGCATACTTTTTATGAATAGCCTTTTTTTTTTTTTTTGGAATTTTTAGTATGTATCTTTTTATTGTGGACTCATATATTTATAAAGATAGGTTTCTGATCGGTTCGATAGGTGCGAGGCAGCTGCCTTTAGTCATGCATTGGAAATTAATAAAAATTTATGGTTTATTTGGAATTTTCGTGGCTTATTAATTTGCCATAAAGCTGGCAGGTAAAGTGTGTGTGGCTAACTTAAGTGGCAATCGGTGGCACACACAAACACACACTTACACACACACCCATCGAGAAAGCAAAATAATTCGAGCTTATACTCTATAGATAGTTAGGCCTATTTCAAAGTGAATCACAGCCGTGCACAGTTTGATTGCTAATTGTTTGAGAAATCGTCTATAAGTTTATTCGATTATTAACATTTTGTTATAATTGTCAAACTTGTCGACGCTGCAAGGATAACAGTGCGACTATACACATTTAGTTGCACTTAGTAACTTTATTTAAGAAAATATCAGTTAAACAATTTATAGGAATGTTAATATACAAGCTCACTTAAACTTTTTTATATATAATTTTTTATTTATATAGTTACACTCCAATTACATTTATTACATTTTGCATTACATTTATAGCTTGAAATCGATCATGTTGCTTTTTCCGTAGATTTACACAGGGAAAAGAGTAGATTTTTTTAAATTTTTTTATTGTTTTAAACCATTTATAATTGAGTTTTTGATTCATTTTTAGTCCAGCGATGCAGCACACTTTAAAAATTATTTGTTTTATTTATTATTTTTTTGTAACAATTTTAGCAATGTGTTCCATAATATTTATTTAATAGTTTACCGCTTTTTAACTTGTTAATTAATTTCATTTTGGTCACTATTCTTGCAAATTTGTTGTGTTACTCAAATCTTATTAATCATCTTTAATTTTAATTTAAGATGATCACAATGATTTTTAAAGAGCTTTATCCAATGCCGTTTGCAGTCTTATACACAACATTATCTCTTCAACAATTGCATTTTAGTCAACATTGAACACCACATTCAGTAGAAAACACATTTTAAATAATTATAACAACATTAAAACTATAATAAATAATACAATGTCAACCAAAAATGGAGTTTAATTAACTTCAACACCTTAGAAGGTCTTACTATTTATAGATTAAGTAAATTATATACCCATTATTGATAGCTTACGAGCTGAAATTGTTGCTCCAGATACAAAGCCTGACGTAAGTGAGCGTTTTAAATATCAACAGATGTTGTTTATATTATTATTATTTTTAATATAAATTGTAATTTTGCCTCTAGTTGGCTGCAGTTGCTGCAAAAGGAATTGCCACTTAGCTGTCTGTATGAAAACAATTTCGGACGCTGTTGATTGGATGTATGCAAATGTGTTGGCCCCAAAAAAAGCGAATTCCGTCGAATGAAGCCATCAAAAGTCATCGCTTTGAAAATGTTGCCTTTAAATGCAAAAAGCAAAAAAATTGTGAGCCTCACAAGGAGAAACAATTTAAGCATTTTTTTTTTTTTTGTTAAACTTTATTGATGCTTGATGTCAATTTGCCAGGTTCGCAAAAGCGAAAACTTAATTAAAACTCAACAACAGGCGAATGAGAGTCAATCCTTTTTGGGGCCACTTAATTAAAATAACAAAAGGCGTAGAGAGTTGTGTAAAATTAACGAAATTATATTATTTCTTTAGCTTTTTGTGCTTGTTATGCATATTTGTGAATGAAGCGTTTGTTTCATTCAGCAGAAGATCTGAGAGAGAGAGAGAGAGAAAGAGCAGAAAATGAAAGGCAATCAGTTGGAGAAGACAGAAGACAACAGATAAACAGACAATAAATATGAGGTCGGCCCTTTTGCGGCGCGGCACATTACAAAATGTATTTATTTTTTTTTGTTTTTTTTGGTAATTTTTGTTGTGGCTGTTATTGTTATTGTTGTTGTATTTCTTCATGTTATTTGTTGTTTGCTGGGCACAAAGAGGCCACACAGCGACAACAAATGCCACAGAGCGGTTAAAGAAAAAGGCATTTCAAGAGTTTCCCATGGCGGCAACCACACACATACATATATACACACTCACGCACACAAAATGGAGCCGCGACAGTTAACAAAGTTGGCAGCGCAGTCAACGCGGCGTATGCGTAACACGGCTGCCTGCCGCGCTGCCACTGGTTTTCAGCACTCACACATACATACATGCACACAAACACACACACATGCATACACTTCGAGTGAGAGACACACGAGAAACGGGTTAAGGGCAGGCAACTGACAGTTGAGCGCCAGCAGCGACGCAAACCTTGCTGCCATTGGCCGCCCAAAAGCGCCACAAGGCAACGCCCACTTAACAACTGAGAGTATGTCTCAGTTTGTGTATGTGTCGGTGTGTGAGTGTGTGTGTGTGTAAAAGAAAGTTGACTGCGTTGCACAGCAGCTAGATGACAGTCAACAGCTGCACAACAGGGACAGCACTATATAAACGCATGTGCTAAAAGGCAGTCAGAACGAGACCAATAGAGGGGAAGAGAGAGAGCGAGCGAGCTTTTAGTAGCTACTGCTCTTTTGCATATTTAATTCGATGTACTCGTATTTGCGCACGCTCTTAATTAAAACGTAAACGTTAAGATTTGTTTTATTTTTTTTTTTGTATTTCGAAGGGCGTGGGCGCATTTAGGCTTAATTAACAGGGCCAACACGCACGCACGTAACGCCCCAGCAGCGTCGCTCAATATTGTAATTTTCACTCACCTGCTTGGCTCTCGCACACACATTCACTCGGCGCGCTCAGCACGCTCTTATCCAATCAGCGCACGTTGCGCTCACTCAAACTCGTTTTTGCGCTCAATTGTGCTAGAGCGAGACAGCGCAGAGACAATTGAATGAATGCGAGCAGCGCAAGGCGAGCAGCAGCAGCAGAAGCTGTTTTGTTGTTGTTGCTGTTGCTGCTGTTGTTGTTGCGCCGCCGCTCAACTGTTTCAACACAGGCAGCTGTTAAACCCATCAAGCTGAAGTTTCGATCGTAACTTTGCAGTTGACTCTCGCGCACAGAAGCGTTCGGAAGTGAAATATATTTTATTAATAATATTAGCAGTCGAGGCTGAGTGAGCTTTTCTGAGCTTATACAACTCTTTGAGCAGTGCATCGTACACAACAACAACAACTATAACAACTACAACAACAACACCAGCAACAAAATACAAAAAAGTGAAAATTGTGTAAAACAATTGTAATTCATATTTTCTACGGCTGCAGAAAACGCATTTGTAATTTGCCCACGAAGAAGAAAATAAGAGGTAAGCAGACGCCATTTTGTTAGACGTTGCCATTTTGTGGCTACTGTTGAAAGCTGCCGCAGTTACGCAGCAGCAGCAGCAACAGCAACAACAATCTCGCATAGAGAGTGATGAGTGAGAAAGGGAGAGCGAGTGAGAGATAGGGAGAGCAAGCGAGTTGCTTTTTCAGTGCTACTCGTCTTGCGCATGCGCAGTAGCCGAAGCTTATAAGAACTTGCTTCGGCTTCTGGTCTTCAGCATCTCCTTCGTGTCGCGAATGCGACTTCGACTTCGACTTCGGCTTCGGCTTTATCGCTCGTGCTTGACCAGTTAGAAAGAAGAGCTAGGCAGAGTTGTGGTTGTTGTTGCTGTGGCACCACAGTAGTCGATGACTCACATGCACACACACACACACACACACACTCGCATACACATGCACTACCGTATTGAGCCGCACTCAACACACACACACACACAGATACACACAAAGGCACGCCTCAGTCTTTTTTTGGTCTTGACTGCGTCGTCGCCGCTTCCTCAACTTGGCGGCAGCGACGCGAGCAGCAGCAGCAGCAGCCGCAGCAGCAGCAGCAGAGTTGACTACTATTTCTTTCAGTTATTAGTAGCATTCATTCATTCAACTTTGTGCCGCGCAAGCGTGCGTAGTTCCTCAGTTCCTTCGCGTGTACCTTACAAGCAATAAAAAAAAAAAAAAAACTAAGAAGATAAATGTAAACGATCTACACAAGTGATCATCCACATATAACACATATACAAAGAAAAAAGAAAGAGACTTTAATTGATTCGTCGCCAATCATCGTTGTGGTCGTCGCGTTAATTCCAGTGATTAGCAGCAGCTTTAACATTTATCGCATTCTCATTGGTAAGTTTCGCCTATGCGACTGCGCAGTTACGCAAGCGTCGCCATTGCTGACTGCGCAGCCAGCGTCGCACAGTAGCCAGCAGAAGACAGAAGACAGGCGGCAGCGTTGGCGCTTACTCGCATGTTCTTGTTCTTGTTCTTGTTCTTGTTAGGTATGCTCTCTTCTCTTCCCTAGTCTACTCTTCTGTTCTGCTTGCTCTTGCTCAGATGTTGTGTTTGTTCGCTTGGCTACCAGTTTTACGCGCTTTCATTGGCCCAAGCCAAATGTGCGTGTGAGAGTCTCTCAGTGCTTCTGTTTACGAGTATGTGTGTGTGTGAGTGTGTTTGTGTGTGCGTGAGAGCTGAAAGTATTCAATTGTCAATGGCGTTTGCGTAGCTTTTGATTCTGCTGAGAATGTGGAGCAAAATGGCGACCCGTCTGCCAATTGGACACCACAATAAACTAACAAACAACGCTGACAGTCTCGTTTTTCCTAATTATCCACAATTTAGATATCGAAAAAAGCTTTTCTGCTCAGCTAAACAAATTACAGTTGAACTTCCGTAACACGAACATCCATAACTCGAATTTATCCTTAGATTGAACTAAATGAGGGGCAGTAAAATGAATAAACATAAGAAAAATAAATATATTAGTAGAATATCTTCATAACTCGAACATTTTCTTTGGATAATGATGATTCGAGTTAGGGAAGTTCGACTTTTATGGAATATTTCGACAATTTGTAATACAAAAATATTCCAAATGCAATTGGTTCCCTTTTTGAGCACATTTTCTTAATTATAATACTTGATTTAAATCTCTTGTCAATTGCCGACGGCATTTCTTCAATTTGATATTTCTGCTCAACATCTTTTAGCTCATGAGTCAGCAATTGCTTAGTCAACTTCTTGTGGTGTCGGATCAAGGTCTTCGCGAGGTTAACGCACAGAAATCGAATCATAGACAACCGTAATCCGCAGCCGCAGATGATTTGTGGCTCTGGAATGTATCAGATCATCAAAGTGATCAGGTTTTAACTAAGCTCTGAGTCACGACGCTTTTGGCCAAATGTTGTTAAGTACAAGAGCTGACTAGTTAACAGTTTTACTCTTCTCAATATTTAAGAACAGTTGTGTATCCTCTGAGTTGTGACCTCGTCCTTCGTTTAGACCACACGCTGTGTGCCATCAATTAGGCCCAAATTAGTTAAACGAGCTAAAGGAACTAACAATTTAGCAGTCATTTTGCACCTTGAGGATCCGCAGGATCTTCAAGCATCATTTCGATCTCAACAACTGTCTTGTCATAACTCATCAGCAGTTAACACGCAACATATGATAGATCGTGTTAAGTTTTTCCCTTGCGTGTTTTTCCCACAAAATAAAAACCTGTAAGGAACGCATTCGCTTTGGGTCAATACTTGAGATTCGTGTCGCTTGAAAGGATCCTTTTGTGGTTGTTAGGTGTTGGCTGTTTTGTCTCCTTTTCTTTTCTCTTTTTTTGTTGTTTTTTATGTACCATTCTTGTGTCCAGTTTCGCGCGCCTTGTTCCCAAACTTCAACTACTTGAAGTGGTGCCTAATTGTTGTTCTCAATATTCTCGTTGTTCTCGTTGTTCTCATTGTTGTTGTTGTTGGGTTTTTCCCGAGAATTCTGTGCCATTAGCACAATTAGATTCGTATCAAATCGTTTCGGTGCCTTTGTCCTTTCATTTTATATAGCCTGACTCCGTTTGCCGTCAAGTCCGTCGGCTTATTGTCATTTTTTCCACATTTCGGCTGTAATTTTTAATGGCACCTTGCCAACTCACTGTCCGCCTCCAAAAAAAGAAAGAAAAAGGCCATCGACCATCTACAATCGTAAGTGTGGTAATCGCTTTTGACCATGTCTTTCTTTTTCTTTTTTTTTTTGAGTCAATACCTTTAGCGTGCAACGTGTGTGTCACTCTACATTCTGTTGCTTCTGCTGTTTCTTCTGCATTTGGAGAGTCCTTTTGGGCCTTATCGACGTGTACCGCTACACATTATCGGGGTGTTAAACTGTAACTCTTCGGGGATTTTTTGTTGCTTTTTTTTTTAGGTGTTTCAGTTTCGTGGAAGGCACAAGGCGCACTCACACTTGCCACAGATTTAGATGCAGATACTCCTCCACCTTTCCCGCCGCCCTCCCTCTTGCTTTATTTTGTGCGTGTGTGTTGCCATTTTTGGTGCAAATCTAATTTCACGCAGCATTAACGCCTTTCGCATGCACTTCACAACAACAACAACGACAACAACAACTGCACTCTTCACTCCTCTCTTCCCTTTTCCCTTCCTCTCTCAATCTCTTTACTATAGCATGTTGTCTGCAGTTTCGAGTCTCATGCTGTGTCTGATCTTTCACTATACATAGCCACAGTCCCTCTCTCTCTCTCTCCCTCTCTTACACTCGCTCTCTCTCACTCTCTGGGGACCTCTCGTTGTGCTCTGTGTACAAAACACTAATTATTTTCACTGCGGATTAATGGGATTATCTGCATGTTGTTGCAACACTTTATTATACAATATTTGTTCAGTTTTCTCAGCTCTTATGTGTGGTCTAAAGTCGAGGTTTAAGCCCTGTTTTCTTGAGGCTAGCCTTAAGCCGATTTTAACAGCATGTCTCTTCGATTTGACGATCAGTTTTGGCTTAACACTACTATATAGTTTAGTTATAGGTTTTTAAGAAGTTGGTTGAATATAATATAACTATCACCATTCTTAAAAAGTTTGCTATCATAATTTCAAAATAAATCGACGTTTTATAAAAAACATATTTTGAGATTCACTATTATTTTACAATTTTCGAAACAATTGTTTAATTTAACAACTTTTAGAAATAAATATTTTATAGAAATACTAATCAAAAATATTTTTATTTATCAATATTTATCTAAAAATTAAAGAAAATTAATATGATTTATTTAACTAAACATACTTTTTTAAAAATATGTGCAAAGTTCGTCTGCATATTCAAGATTCATTTAAAAGTTTTAATACTACTTTTTTGTACACGATTTAATGATAACAGAAGTAATTTTATAAAAAATACTAAAATTCTAAATAAAATCAGAGCATTATAAATAGAAAATCAAAATATATCAGTCTAGTATTATTAATTTAAACATGTTATGGTTTTAATAGTCGCATTTAATGCTTGTAAAGTAATACCCAGACAAAACGTGGCTTAATTAACGTGTTTATAAGCAGATAATTATCAACTGACATTTACAGCCTTGGCTAATGGTTAATAGCTGAGAGATAAATGAGTTGGCACTTCTTCTTGGCAATTCGTAGAGGCTGGCTGGAAGTTAAATAAAGTGCTTAGATGCAGTCGTAAGCCGTGGCTAATGGTTGCTCCATTTAGGCCCACGCCAAACTCGAAAAGCATGGCCAAAAGCATTACCAAAGGCCATGTCAAAGACACAGAGAGAGAGAGAGAGAAAGAAAAAGAGAGCTGAGATGCAGTTTTGTATACCATACATATTGAATCCATATCGAATCCAGCAGATCCCCAGACGTTATGCAGGCGCCCTGTGTCGCATGATTAACGGCGTTAAAATGCCAATGTGACGCCACATTGTGTACACAAATTAACATGGAAGAGCAGATGGAGGTGGAGCTGGAGATGGAGATGGAGCTGCAGTTGGACTCTGACTCCAACTTCGACTCTCTTTCTCACTCTCTGGAGTTTGGAGTTTGGAGTCTGGATCAGCGACCTGCACTCAGTGTTATAATTTGAATATGTTTAGTGGGCATTAATGTTATAATGACAATAACTACGTAGCGTCTGTGGCTGGTGCAGCACCCGCTGTGACGTTTGCCTTTTGTTGTCAACGTTTTTAACTCTCCAGCTGCGCGGCGCAACAAAAAACAACAACAAAAAAGAAACACTGGAAAAAACACATATAAATAAATATTGAAATCGGGGCTTGCCGAGAGACGATGTCGCTACCAGTCAGCGCAGGCTTTTGTTTGCCGAATCCGAATCCGAATCCGTATCCCAATATCCCAGTATCCCAATTCCAAAGCCAGCTTCGATACCAAAGAATGTATGGCATAACATTAAAAAAGCGACTTGCATGAGAAATATTCCATATTCTGGCCGAAAACGTTATCCAGCGGCGCCGAAATGACAAAAATAAAATTACATAAAAAATAACAGTTGTTAACTACCGAAGCAGGATACCAAGTGGCTCCAAGTGGTTTCGAATGGATGGCTAAAACCAAAAAATAAAAAAAAAGAAGAAAGCAAAAACAATAATCATGTGGCATAAATTGTGGTTCAAGACGCAGGCGCCAATTAAAAATAAACTTGTTACAGCGCCACTTTAATGAAGAGACTAAAATATGGTTTCTGTACGGACTCACTTTAAACTCTGCTCTCTCTGTTCAACGGAAGAGGCATAAACACCCTTCGAGTGCATTTGTGACGCCTTTCGGTCTCCCTTTATAGCCGTGTGTCCTATGTGAACTCGGCTTTTACTGCAGCTAGTGTCATTAAATTTCGTATATAGTCATCCTAAGTCGGTTAATGCTTTTGTGTGCTGAAATCGTTAAGATCGCATTACTATATCATGTCGAAAGGATGTGTTTTAGTTTGCTAAGTGGTTCGCGCTTTTGCTTATCTTTTGCGAAAATACTAAAGTTGGATCTTTAAAGTTCGGTATTTGTGGTTTAAGACAAATATTTTAGTTGCTAAAGGAACTTTGATTTGATAAAAGAAAAGTTGAATGATTTTTCTATTATACTGACAGGTGTTTCACAAATTTATTATTAAATAAATGAGATTTAAAAAGTTCTGGTTAGTTGAAGGGTTTTTTATGTTGTTTTTATTTTTATTTTGTTAACAAATAAAATTAAGCTGCCTACTTGGCTTGAGCTTTAATGAGCTTCCTTTTCTTTAAGGTCATAAAAGCTTCGGTGCTTTGCGTTGTGAGGGCGCTAATTGAACAATTGTGTTGCGGAAGTACAGTTGACAACAGAAATGAAGGCGGTTGGTGACAGTGCGAAACCGATATACAGAAACCTGGCCAACAATGAATCGAACAGCTGAAACTTCAGTCAACTCGAAAATGTTGTCGTTTAAGACAAATTATAAACGAAGGTTAGCAACTGAAACTGGGCGGTTGGTGATTTGTAAATGTCAACACCAAGTTCCAGTTGCGGGTTATGGTGCGGTGTTGTTATTGTTGTTGCTTTTGTTGTTGGTTCAGCGGTTCAGGCTTTAATGAGTCATTTTCAATTTCATGTTGCGTGATTTAAGTTGACAACTTGTTGTTGTGGTTGTTGTCGTGGTATTTTTGCTCAAATTTATTGGCACATAAAAGATGTCGCAGGCGTTGCTAACTTTATTTAACACTGTCTCTCTCTCTCTCTCTCTCTCTGTCTTTCTCCCTCTTTTTAGGTGTTTGCCTTAAAGTGCGCCATAAACTAAAAGGCAGCAGCAGCAGCAGTTGGAAAGACGGCCCACCCAAAACGCCTACAACAACAGCAACTACAACTACTAGCGAACGGTGAAATCACAACAACGCCAACGAGTGTGTGATAGTTGACAAAAAAATAAAGAGAAGCAAAAACATTTATCAAAAAGAAAAAAACAAACAGCAGTGTTGCCACATTTCATCCATACATCCATACATATGTGTGTGTGTGTGTGCTTGTTATCTGCAATAGCAATACAGATAGCGATTACGCTTTGAGTACCGTTAAAGCATTACGCTCATTGCATTGAGCAAAGCTCCCAACACACACTCTCACACGCACGCACTCGCAATAGCAAGAACAACCCCACTCAGCGCCCGAGTGCAAGAGATCGACTACACACAGTGAGAGAGTGCAAAGAGAGAGAGAGCGTAAGTGTAAGCGTGAGAGTGGTCGGCAAGGCACAGAACTGACAACGACACCGACACCGATACCGACGCCGACGCCAACGTCGACGTTCCAGCTCAATAAGAGAGAAAACCCAAAAGAAAACAACAACAACAATTACTAAAACTTCACCCACTTGGTTGTGGTGAGCACTGAGCGCGCGCGCGTCTGTCGCACGTAGGCAACAACAAGAAGAAGAAGCAGAACAACAAAATAACACAAAAAAAAGAGGGGAAAATATATCGTCTGTCAAAATGTTTGCTGTAATGCGAATCGACAACGATGACTGCCGGTCGGATTTCCGTCGCAAGATGCGTCCAAAGTGTGAGTTCATTTGCAAGTATTGCCAGCGGCGTTTCACCAAGCCATACAATCTGATGATACACGAGCGCACGCACAAATCGCCAGAGATAACATATTCCTGTGAGGTCTGCGGCAAATACTTCAAGCAACGTGATAATCTGCGTCAGCACAGGTGAGTTTTACGCCCCCTCCTAAGCTAACTCCCTCCTCCCCCACTCTAAAGAACTTTACAAAATTTGTAAAAAACACAATTTAAAATACCCACAAAAAGTGCATGATTCATTTGGTGTTGGTATTATTTAAGATATACTACATACATGCATATAGTATGATAAAGTGGGAAAATTTCTGTATAATATATATAGATAAGTTAGCGTTTAATATACATACCAAGTTTAGTTTGCAAAGCACATTGGCTAGAAATCAGTTTGATAAGTTTACCGGGAACTTAACGATTTCAACGGATTTCTAGCTGTCATATTTCCAAATAAAGCTAACTTTAGCTACACACGAATATTTATGAGGGACTGTCAAATACAGAGAAATGTTCATAAAATATTTTACCATGGAAACTTGATGAATAAATAGATTATTAAAAGGTGAGAAAAGTAAACTGTTTAAGATAGTAATTCCATAAAAGTGCGTTCGTAATGTTTTTTTTTCTGCAGAGTTAAATTTAAAATACTAGGGAAATTCAATGAATAAAAAGTTTATAAACATTTTAGAATTTAGCTTGAAGGCAAGTGATTATCGAAAAAAGTAAATATGTAAATATGTTTTTTCTATAAAAGTTTATTTTTAAGGGATATATAGAGAGATATTAATTAAATAGAGTAAGTAGCCCGAGATATTTTAATAATGACTAACTCTTAAGTGATTAAAATAGAGTCAGGATATTCTACAGGTCATAAGAAGTATTAGAATAATTTTAGTACATGTTTGTTGAAGAACAGCTTGGAAATATTTTAAAAAGTTTTTGCACCTTATTAGTACACACACTTACACCCCATAAAAGCACATATGCACACACAAGCACACCTATTATAATGTAATATTTGGAATTTATTATTTTTGAAACTATTTATCACAACACGGCTCCTACTACATCACTATTTTGTTTCTCTATTTTCTCTTCTATTTGTAGATGTAGTCAGTGTGTGTGGCGATAAGCTAAAAATATCATAAATAAAATAAAATAAAAAAGAAAACCAACACACAGCAATATAAAATATATATATAAAAGACACCAGCACCAGAAATCTAAGCACCGCAGCACCAACAACAACAGCAAAATAGCAACAGCAACAACAACAACAACAGCACGCAATATCACAAATGATACTGTCACAAATAATACTGTCATAATATACTGTTATCGATAGCATTATGTATATCGATAAACGGCCGCAACAACAACAAAGCACGCCTACCGCCCACCTTCATGCACAAACCACAACAACAACATTCAACAGCACCGATAAACGATAAACATTGGAACGCAATCGGGTGTTGGCAATCGACATTTCGATAATTTGCTTATTTTCCCTTTTTTTGGTTGTTGTGCTTTTGTTTTTCTGCTTCACATTGCTTTTAAATTAATGGTTTATCGAAACATGCACTTGCCACGCCCACCACAAATGTTGCGCAGGCGCAGCACCACCAACCAGCAACAATCACAACAACAACAATAGATGCAACAACAACTACAACAACAATGCAACACAAAAAAGTAGCAAAATCCACATTTTATAAATAAATTTTGCAGAAATTCACACATGAACACCTGTGGGCGTGCCTACAACAGCAAATAATGCAACATGCAACATACCACCACACACAACATGTGCAACATGCAACATGCAACATGTGCAACATGCCTCAGCCACATTAAAAGTCAGCTTTGTCAATGGAAAGCACAATTAAGCTTCAGCTTCTTGTGCTTTCCCCCGCACCAAGGACAAAGCGGCTTTTGCAATCGTTTTCCAACACTGCGAGCTTAGCAACATCAATCAATCAATCCATCAATCAATCAACAGCTGCAACTCTCTTGCCTTATAACTCGGAACTTGTGCGATCCTCTCGCTATATCTTATTAATAATACAATTAATTACAATTTATTAATAATATTGAAAAAAAAAAAAACAAAACGAAATAAATTATAAGTATTTTTATTTTAAAATCACAAGAAACACGTTGAAAATGTATTACATAAATTTTATAATATTAATAATAATAATAAAAAAAATAAAACAAAAACTATTAAACAATATAAAGACGATATATCCATTGTTTTGTTTAAGTTTACCAATTAAATTTGCAACAGAAATGTGGAAATAATGTAATGAAAATTTCATTCGAAAATGTTTTTATTAGTACGCTGCAATAAGATTGTAAATGTTTTGCTATTTATAAATGAAATTAAAGAAAACTTAAAAAATATAAAAAAAAATCAATCGAAAAAAAAACTATACGCAATATGTATTACATGCAGCGAGCCACGCCCACAAATGGGTTTGAGGAGGCGCTTGCATGCATATATAAATAAATAATGAATAACAGTAACAGTAATAATAATAATAATAATACTATTTTATTTTAATGTTTTTAATATTTACGATGACTTTTTGTTTTTATTTTGGCATTTTGTGTGGTAAAGACAAAACAATAAGTAAATAAATAAATAAACATATTTATATAAATTTAACAAAGATTTTGTTATTGTTTTCATTTAGTTTTAACAGTCGCAACATTTATAAAATGTTGCTCAACATTATCGCTTCGGCAACATTTCTTTGTGATCATTTAGTTATGATATTTTGAAACTCACTTTTTGTTTGGGGCTTTTCCAGTGTTGGGTAAGTAAGCAAATTATTATCAGTGAGAAGAGACATTTGGCTTTATTTTAAGGATATTTCATAAGTAGAAAAACTGCAAAAGAAATCAAAATATAACATTATAAAAGCGTATAAAAGCTTAAAAGGAATATAGAAAATAATGAAAATTTTATTTAAATTGTTATATATTTTTTATTTATATGGAAATGCATATTTAAGATGGCATCTTCCATTGCCTCTCTTTATCATCCGATTTCTCTCTCTTTTTCTCTCTAGAGCTGTCTCTCGTTGTCTCCTATTTATCCATATTATTTATCTAACTCCGAGCTCTAATGAATAAATCATGTAGATGGATTATTAAACTTGTTACTTAAAAACAAAGATTTCTGATACAATATATTAAAACAAAGTTGAAGGAATATATCAAAGGATACAAAAAATTATAAGAAAGACCATTCTTATATTTTGTATTATTTTAGTAGTTTAGAAAATATTCCAACAGATGTTTGGTTGACTTTCCAATAGGTCTGAGTAAAAATAAAAGTAAATAGCAAGTATAAATGTGTGTAGTTTATAGAGCACATGCAGTGCAGTATTCTCTATCATACATTATTATCATTAGGAGCAGTTATATGCATTAACCCCATAAACACACATCATTAAGTGCACTATTTATTGACCATTAGATGCCCCCATCTCCAAACATCCCCACGCATATTCTCATCCCCCAACACACAATTCTAGGGTAATAATTACCTTTGTCGGCTTTACATTTTGACCCCCGTGAGCCTATTTTCAACAAATTGGGGGGGACTTTTCACATACTCGCTGCATTCATAAATCATTGTGGCATGCCACACGCTGCGCTTCGTGTTAATTAAATATTGACTATGTTTTGATAAGCCGTAACATTGCCGCAACCAATTTTCCAATGATTCCGAAAATGAAGCGAAGAAGAAGCAGCGGCATTTAAATGTTGCCACATTGCGCGGCAGGATGCGCGCACCAGTTCACTTGTGTTGTGTTGTGTTGTGTTGCAACACTGTCCACTGTCCACAGTCCACAGTCCGGTCGGCAGCCGATAATGAAAGCGTTTCCAAATGCGAAACGAATGCTCGAGCGGCTACTGTGGCAAGTATGTTATGTGTTGCAGGATGCACTCGGTTTGTGGCAGCCGCATGTGGTCCACTCTGGAGGCACGTGTGGTTTTCCAGCTAACCGCGCTGCGCTCTCCTCCTTGCCACTTGCCACTTGGACACTTCCTGCTGCTGCTTATGGCATTAAAACTAAACTGTTTCCACCTACCCGCAACAAAAAATTAAAAGGACGACAACTGGCGCAGTTTGACTTCTGCCAAGATCAACACACACACACTCACACACACACACAACCGGGCATACGCACCAGAAATCTTTTGGCCAAAATGGCAAGCCGAGTCTCTTGCTGCGTGCTGCGTTTTTGGCCGCCACCCGCGGCTTTTGTGTTTTGGCTTAGACGCAGCTCTCAATCTCTCAGTCTCAGTCTCAGTCCGAGTCTCAGTTCTCAATCTGAGTTCTCTGTTCCTGCCCCTTTTTTGCCCACCCACTCGCTGTGATCTTCGCCTCCTTCTCGGCTCTTAACTTGGCTCTTATCAATTGCGGCCATCGCACTTGGATTTTGTTGACGCTGATTCAACACTTCGGTAGCGCAATTTTCACTTCCGCCTTCTTCATTTATGACTTTTCCAGCTTGCCATGTGATTCATGCAGCATTTGGTGGCACAACCACAAAACATAAACGTTGTATTAATCAACCTCTCCCTCTGTCCCTTTGTCTCCCTCTGATCTCCCTTAATTTCTTTGACTCATCGCTAGCGACTTTCTAAGCATCTCGCGGCCTTCGTATAAATCTCAACTCGACGTCAACAAGATTTGGCAACAGGTTAACAGGTTTCAATTGGCCGCCTCAAGGTGCGACTCCGTTTCCATCTCCACCTCCATCTCCGTCTCTGTCTCTGTCTCACACCTGAAGCTTTGCCGTCTAACTCATTAGATGTCATTTGCTGATAAACGCTTGCTATACCCTAACTCAAATGGGCATGTTGATTCTGTTAAGCTCATAAAAAAAACACTAACTAACTAAGAAAAAATTTGTATAGAAGACTGTCTCTAAATCACTGCGGACGGCAGTTCGCGCTAGTGACGAAAGCAGCACGAAGGGTGCGAAGGCGACTAGCATATATACACAGGAAGAATGGAAAATTTGCTATGACTGTCCGATCGGGTCGAGTTATGTACCGATCGAAAGGTATTAATTTTACTTACAAATGTGCATACTAAGACTTTTGGAAACTCACCTGGTTCGCGAGATAAACAGGTGTTAGTGGGAGGGGAAAATTTTAAATTATTGGAGCAAATGGGGCCGTTGGAGCCTTTTCGATTTTTATTTTAATTTTTTTCTATTCTAATCAAAAATACGTGTCGAATGACACCTTGATCATCAAAATCCGATCACTGGTTCAGAAGATAATTAATTTTGAAATTTTTGGTGCCCCTTTCAAAACGAGATGAAAAGTCAGTCTGTTTGTTTGTTTGTTTGTTTGTCTGTTTGTTAGTATCAAAGCGTTGATTTAGCTTAAAAGTTTGAATGAGGACTTGTTCCCGATCAAAAATCTAGAAACGTTTGTTCTACGACTTTTTCGAAAAAAAGCTAGTTTAGCGGGAAATCGCTAAAAACCGCTAAAATTAAAACCCCTATAGCATCCAAACGATATGAGCTACAGACGTGATCTATATATCGTTGGAAAGGTATTTTGAAGGGCTTTTAGGCAGAAAAAATTTTACCGATGGGTTTGGAAGATATTACTTATTAACTGAATATACTTTTTACCTTTACACTACTGCATGTACTAGTACATATGCAGTATGTACATGTGCATGTAAATCGCCAAAAACCACAGCTTCCAAACAATAGAAGCTACAGATTTGATCTATATATCGTTAGAAAGGTGTTTTGAAGGGCTTTAAGCCTAGCTGTAAACTTTTTTGTTTAAAAGCACAGGTAAAAAGCTTCAGGTGAAAGAAGGTTTTTTTCCCACATTTCGGCGATTTAAGAAAAATCTACGTTTCAAATGACTTTTAAATATGTTATTTGTTGTAGACAATTCAATTTCACGTTTTTGACATATAACACATAGCCGTCAAATTTCGTTTGGGCAAGATATTACCTGTTAACTGAATATACCTTTTACCTTTACACTTCTGCATGTTCATATGCAGTAGCATGCATACAGCAGCAGCAAAGTGTCATAGCAGCCAGAGTTTGAGAGTGCTACTAGCTTTTGCGCTTGGCATGTGTGTTTGTAAAGGGAACCAGTGTTGGCAGACAGTTTGTTTCAGCTTGTTCAAAAAATAAACAAAGTTGATAAAGATATACTGTCCAAAAAAAAAATTCAATTTCAAAATTTCTGATGTCTTATTCAAAAATTTCTGATATCTTATAAAAAAACCTCTTTACGAGGTAAAAGTCTAGTGACGAAAACAGTTATATGCCCCAAAATTTCTGATATCCAATTTTGTGACGAATAACATTAAGTTTGACATATAAATTATTTTAAAAAAAATTTTTGCATTCGGCACTGCGCAAAACAGTGGTTTTTATTTGGTATGAAGAATTGAGACATTTTAGCGCAATGTGCCGAGTGCCAAAATTTTTTTTAAAATAATTTATATGTCAAAGTTAATGTTATTCGTCACAAAATTGGATATCAGAAATTTTGGGGCATATAACTGTTTTCGTCACTAGACTTTTACCTCGTAAAGAGGTTTTTTTTATAAGATATCTAATGACAACTAAAAACCACATAAGTCATTATACTGAAATCATTTCAAATTATTTTTAGACCCCGTATTTATTACACCCATTATTCAAAAAATTAGTAAAAAATAAATATTCGATGCAATGTATATAACAGGAAGAAGGATTACCTATCATCCTACTAAATCGTTATCAGATTGGACTAATAAACCGTGGGTATGGCTGATTAAAGTTTTTAAGCAACAAATGTAATAAAAAATATTTTAAATTTATTAACGGGTATCCTAAAGTTAAGAGCTCGACAATAGCCTTTCCAACTTTTTTTTAATTAAAATGTTTAATAAACAGCACAATTTTCAAAAATATTTATTTTATTTAAATTTTGAAGTTAAAATTTGGAGACAAACAAATGAATTTGAACACATTTCAGCTAAAATAAAAATGTGTCGAGAATTGTATTTTTTATTTTTGAATTATTTTATCAAAATAATATCTATAATTTTCATTTCCACTACTTGTTATTATTACTAAATATTACTAATTAATATTTTCAAGGCATTTTAATTTATTTGATTAAGCAATAAAAGGTAATTAAGAAGAATCTGAATTTATTTCTACTGCCTTAACTAAGTCTAAGGGTATTTAGTATTCGTTCTATACAAAGACTTGCTCATTAATTCTACTTAATTTATACGTAATATCTGACAGAAGGCAAAGTCATCTGGCCAAGAGAGTTAAACAGAGAGAGAGAGAGAGGGAGGAGAGAGAGAGAGACGTTATTTGATAGCATCTGGGCGACGACGACGGATTGGAATGCTCCTCCACCTTGTTGTCATCACGTCGCATCGCATAATTTTACTTTTACTGTTAACAGACGCGACTCTCCGTCTGTCTGTCTGTTTGTCTGTCTGACTCTCAGTCCGTCCGTCCGGCCGTCTGCCCTCAGCTTGGAGACTGGGAGCCGCTCCTGTGTCGCGGCTGTGGGTTGCAATTAAAAAAGCGCAACTACCACAAGTATTCAAACAGTTAGTCGACTGACTCAAGGAGGGGCAAGTGGACAATTGAGGGAACACAGAGGGGTTAGAGGCGAGGAGACAAGAGTCAAGAGACAAGAGACATCAGACAGAGTCGGCAGCAACTCCCAGAGTGAAGCACGTACAACGTGCGGCGATTTGTCTGCTTTGTTGTTACTCGTGTTTGTAGCTGGCATTGTGACTGGCCAAAGATTTGTGGGCCAAAACCGAAACGGGCCAAAACAGACGATCAGTTCAGTTCAGTTCGGTTGAGCTAAGTTTGCTTTGGGTCTGACTCTGTGGTTGTGGTTGTGGTTGTGGCTGTGTCTGTCGCTTTTAATCTAGCAAAGCAATCGTTGAATGCCACTAAACTTTTCACCACAACTTATATCAATTGTCGTCCAATGTACGACGTCAACGCGCCTCTGATATATTGGATCTAAAAGTGATCGTAATCGCAAAGCGGAGCAAGTCCGAGTACCAGCTCCAGACCAGCTCCAGCACCAGACCAACTGTCGTCCCAAAAACCAAACTCTGATTCTCTTGGTCCCCCTTTCTCTCTCACAGTCTCTCGCACTCCAATTCCAACTCTTTCGCCTCTTCTTGGCCAACAGTTAAGGGACCAATTTGTCCTCGACGGCGACTATCACAAATTTCAACATGATCGCAAACGGATCTCCGTCTGCATCTGGAATGTATATTACGTTTGGTTCCATACACTAGGCAACCTTGGGGAAAACTCTGGCATTTTCTTGAGAATTCCATTGGCATTTTTATTGATTTTTAAAGCATATACTAAGATCTATTTGAGACATATAAAGATAGAGCAAGTGAGACACTATATATAAGGATTGAGGTTCTTAAGTAGAACTTAAGACTTGATTTCAAATGCATTATAATTTTGTATTGTGCTCAAAAAGAAACTTAAGATTTTGAATTAAGTTTAATTACTAAAATTTGCTATAATCTTATAATTAATAAATTAAATAAACTCTTGATATTAAAATACTTGAGATTATAAAATAAATTCTGAAAATCTTCAGTTTTTTCTTTAAACAAAGTGTGTTCCTTTTGTAAGAGCATCTTCCAAGAAAATTATATAAAATTGGAGAAATCAAAATATATTTGATAAGGAAACTACGACAGGAATTTAAATGCAATTAGTGATCATTTATAGCTTAAGATCAGATAAAATATAAGTATTATTTTAGGAACATATATAATAATTTTTAGGAACATATAAAACTAGTACGTAGTTTCAGTAAGATTTTAGTATGTATGTTTGAATTGTTTACTTATGAAAATAGTGTAAATGATCTGTGGCCTCAGTGAGGTTGACTAGTGTGATCGTCGAGCGGGGCAAATTTGTCCCTGACCCAACTCTGGGTCTGATCAACTCCAAGTGTGGCACAGTCAGAAGTGAAGTAAGCTAAGCCGGGAGTCCGGTCGTCCAGTCGTCCAGTCGTCCATCCGGACTGACTGTCCAGTTGCCTTCTGATCTGCCTTCCGAGTTAGCATTAATTTATGAAGTGATGATGACAAGTGGGATAACGGGGTCATTTCGCGCTTAATGTCGCCAACACGTAAAATGATTTGCATCGAATCGTGGCAAGCTGCAAGTTGCAAGTTGCAAGTCGCAGGCTGACAACCGAATGCGAATGCCGCGTAACTTTAGAGCCCGTTGCAAGGCTGAGATTTTGAGCCTGTAGACGGGAGACTGTAGACTGTCTTGGCTTTGTCCAGCTGCAGCTTTAGCTTTGTATATTTTTTGTACGCCAGCTGCGGATCTTCAGCGAGAAGTTATCGCTGCCGTCCGATCATAACAACACATTTTAAAAGGGCTTTAGAGGCGTCTCCGATGTGGCAGCCTCCGAAGCTGACATAAGCAGACCGCAAACGTGACAGCTCACTTCATCGGGTGACAGTTCTTGGGGGCTTTCTACTTATAAACAGAGACAGCACAGTTGTCTCCCTCTCTCTCTTTCTCTTTCGGCTTTATTCTCTGTGGCAATTGCCTTCAATATTATTCCTAATTTGGCACTTAAATGTGGGGGGAAAGGGGAATTGGGTGCGGGGAATATATGGGATATGGGATATGTGGCATGGTCCCTGTGCGTTGACATAAATCAAGCGACTTCCAACTTTTATCACGATCTCCTAAATAAGGCGATGCAGTCTCTGAAATCCGCTTCATACATTACAGTCCGCAATCGCTAAGTAAGCTATCATCAGGCTCCGTTCTTTCTTCTTTTTTTGTTTGCGACTCGACTCGCGGGATGGCCAACTCTTTGTCACAGTGGGCCAAGTGGTGTCAAGAGTCAGCATTGCAGCTTGGCCAACAGATCTTCTTCTGGCTTTCTTCCTCCTCTGCTGCTGTTCGTGCTCCTGCTGCCTCATAAAATGCGTGTGCGCTCCGCGCGCGCTCTTTTAATGACAGTTTGGAGCTGCGGTCAGTTTTACCCGATTCCCTTTGCCCTAGCTAAGGATCATTTAACTTTATCAAGTGGCTGGTAACAATCGAGAAAAGAATTGGTATTACATTTCTAGAACGTTTACACATCCATTTGAACAAAAATTCGACTGTATAGGAATAATATTAATGCAAATAATAAAAGACACTCTTGGAACTCGACTAACTGCGGAGATTTTTAAGCAAAATTTTTGCTTTGAGATATATTTATCAGATAGGTGCTATATACAATCGAACATTTCGATTTCTTACATAGTGTTTTTAAATGTAACCATGTTTCAAAATAAACATTTTTAAGATAAAGTGACCTTTTCTCAGAAATATTGGTCAATGGAATATCAATAAAAGGTAATGTCTTCGGTTTTTCAGCCACTTATGGAGTACACTGATCCCAAGGAACTCAGTTCTCTTATAAGATTCACAAACGAAACTTAAGACATTTGATTTATTGAATTTATGGATGACATGTATATTAAGAAGCTTAGGTTTTTTTGATATTTTTGACTTTAAAAACTACAAAAATTTTTAAGAAAAATACTGAAACTATTATAAAAGCTAGCTTAAACAAACCTTGACCATAAGTTGAGAATTTACAAATAGTGTATTTGTAATTCGTCGTGTGATGTTGTGAATTTCCTCGCTTGTTTTCCGCTGTTGTGTGTGTGTGTGTGTCTTGGCGGGAATTGTTCAGTGAGTTTTAGCAAATGCGATTAAAATGTCAGAGGGACTTTGGCGACGGCCTCGTGTGAAGCAAATGTGGCGCAAATGTTGTTGGCCGTCTGTCAACGTTGGCCAGCAGCGCGCGAGAGAGAGAGAGAGACTCTAGCTATGAGGCAGCCCCCTTTTCCCCTCTATCCCTGGTCACAGTGTAAATTGTAAAATGTCTGGGGCGGCAAGTCTTGCATGTTTTTCTCCAGTGCTGGATGTGGAACTTGGAACTGAGGAACCAGAGGCTCTTTGCATAATGATGACATTCCGCCGCGTATTTGATTAAGAATTTTGACAGGCGACATAGTGTCGCTTTGATGGCCACCCAGACCATGAATATCCGATGTCAGAGATTCCTTGATTCCCGATTCCTGATCCCTGATCCCCGATCCCCGATCGAGAACCCGAACCCGAACCCGAACGTTCTCTGGACTCTGTCGTTTTAATCAACAGCGCCGATCAATAACAATCAACATGTTTGCTGATAATTTCGCCCAGACGACAGTCAACGGAGTCCCTCCTTCCCCTCGCCTCCCCCATCACCCTCTCTCACTCTCTCTCTTTCACTCGCTTGTAGGTGGCGATCTTTATTCTCTCTTTCTTTTTTGACTCATATTGCGGTGCATTCTTTTTAATGGTTTGATTGATGGCTGGCAGCTTTGTTGATCTTGCTGCCTTGAATTTGTCAGCAAATTTGTCAGCTATGAAGGCGAAGAGCAGAGGGGGTGAAGGAAGAGGAGGAGGAGGAGGAGGAGTAAAGGTTTAACACAACGTTAACTGGTTTTTTTTTTGGCATTTTCGAAGGCTAACTGAATCACTCACTCAACTGACCAAAGTATGTTCGAGGAATGCGGCGAAAGTGAGTTGAGTTGATGAATTTGGAAATCATGTGGAAAGTTGTACGCAAGTTGTCAGCGGAAAATTCAGTTCTCAGCAATGCGTAAGACGCCGATTCATGCAGAGGATACAAATTACTGCTTTTTATGAGTAATTCAGTTGATATGAATCAGAAACCATTCAAACGTGTAACTTTAATAAAAATTGCATTTAGACTATGAACTAAGTGTGTGTACTTTGTATTCTAATCGAAATTTATAAATTTAATGAATAATGCTGCTATAAGGAGCTGTATAATCAATATAATTGTTAATAAAAGTACAGTTTATGTTGGAAAATATTAAAAACTATTCCCAATATGTAAGTTTGGCATATGTGCATCACAACTTTATCGACGTTAAGAATTTATTTGCTAAATAAATTTGGCAGATTCGCAAGCTTAGATTTTGAAACGAGTAATACAAGTTGAAAAAAAATTTTGACATTTTTCTTAAATATCAATTTAAACCCTTAGCTTTCAATTTAATCCCTAATTATGATTGTAAATATATGTACATACATATGTCATCAATCTTATTGCTAAAAGTCTCTCAAGCAGCCATTTTGCAACAACTAGGGAGATTTCTGGCAGCTGGAAAGCAGAACACGTCGTAGAGCATTGCCAAATCTGGACAAGGCCAAAGATAATTTGCAACAATTTGCGTTCCAAAAAGGCGAACGCAAAATGTGGTTTAATAATTTAATTTGCCACAATTTAGCAGCGTTTATCAAAAGCCAAAATAAGAATCAAAGAAACAACATAGAAAGGCAGAGAGAGAGTGAGATCGAGGGAGTGAGAGAGGAAGGGAGAGTGTGTCTCTAAGAAAAGAAATATGCGACGATGACGAGTCAGAAAAGTGAAACAGAAACTGAAACTGTGGGATTGGAAACTCGGATTACGATGCTGATAAACGGCTACCTAAGTGAACGTTGTGCTGGAACGTGATCAGCCCAATTTTAACGCCCATCGAGAACTGACGATGCTACCAGAAGAAACTCGGTTGAAAGACTCGTCTTGACTTGACTTCGAAGACGAAAACGAAAACGGTTCATTTCTACGAAATGTGGTGGGCGCTGTGTTTTTTGTTTTTTTTTTTTTATTTTCAGCTTGGAGTCCATCATTTGGTCAGCCTATTATTAAATTGTCAAAAGGTCGAGAAATATATGTATATAGCCATGGTATGTGTGTAGCATGTGTGTACACTGAACCCTGTTGGCCAGGGTCAAAACGCTGTCTGCCAACTTCGACTGCGACTTCAACTCCACCTTCAACATTTTGAGGTTCGTCTACGAGGCGCGTATCAGAAGCAAATCGAGCTAATTGGGGCAACGGGGCAACAAAGTCAGTTGGAGGTGGGGCAGCGGCAGCAGGGCCAGCGGCAGGGGCAGGGGCAGGAGGTAGGGGCACATTAAGACAATATTGGAGTCTGGCCAGCGATCCTGCTACAACATTTTGTTTATTTTGTGTTTAGGCCCGTGTGAATTTTCAAAGGCTCAGGGCTAAAAAAAATATATAAAAATGAAAATGAAAAAACAACTGTCGAAATTCCAGAAGAGAGGTCTTCTCTCCGTCGTCGATTAGCGTCGTCTGCTGCCGATTCTGCCGCTTCTGCTGTGGCTGCTGCTGTGGCACAAATGGTGGGCGGATCGCGGCATTTATTACAGCCAATGTTACAATTTGTGGCTTTTGGATTTATGCGTTTATTCAGGCAGCGCCCCTGAAAAGGCCAGACAACTTATGATGGTCAGCAAGCAAGGGATAGGGGTAGGGGTTAGTTAGGGGGTAGGGGTAGGGGCAACCGTAACCGTAACCGTTTGCTAAGCTACCGAAAGCGTCGCCGCCTGTTGTCTGATTGATTTCTGGGAATCGGACGCACAAAACAGTGCCACACAACAAAGTTATGATTAAATGTAGGAGTGTGTGTGCGTGTGTGTCTGATCAACAACAAGAACAACAACAACAACCCGCAACAGTTGCTGTTCTATGCGCGGTGGCAAGTGTTATCGCATTTGGTCTGCTCTATTATTAATTAGAAGCGAGCTGGGAATTGTTTAAATTGTCTGCTGTCTATCTCCAGTCTGGCCGATGTCTGGGAGCCCCACAATATTCCCATTGCTCTCCACACAGCTAGTGAGATCTTGATCATAAGTGAAAAATAATTGATTATCAGCAATAAGTTAGGTAAATTCTTTTTAAATGAGTGAACATTTTAAATGGGAATTCCTTGCAAGTAATAACAATAATAATAATGCAATAAAATAAGAAGTCAAATTTTCAATGTATTTTTACAACATTAATTTTCTTTATTATTAAACAGAATATTGCATTTTAATCAATGCAAATCAAAATAAAACGATGCCTTATTAGTTTAATCACAAAATTAATCATCGTTTATTAATCAATTTCAGGTGGTGCTCTAGTCTAATGAGCTTTTGTAGTATCACATTTTTATCTAGATTAAATAGCGCTTATCCATAGTTTACATGATATGTTCCTATCTAAATCATAAAGTAAGTGGGAAATGCTCTAACTCTGTGTATCTTATGTGATCTATATTCATGATATGATCAGTTGAGTTGCCTACAACTTTTTTGGTTGACTTCATTGTGACCCATATTTAAATTTGACTTCGATTAGTCATGGGAATTATCAAATTCGAATGGACAAATCAATGGCTAATTAGGCAGCCTTATTTTCAGCTTTTAACAGTCGGTAGCTGTTGACCGTCGGCTGATCTGATAATATAATATGAGTAATTCTCCCCCCCGAAGGGACGCAATTAAAATGCGATTAAAAACTCTGACTAACTCGCCAGCTGTCTTGGGAATGAAATTAGCATAAAGAGTTGACGACGTCAATTGACACACATTTGTGGGTAGACCCCCACAGGGAGAGAGAGACAGACAAAAAGAGAGAGGGTATTTCTTTGCTGCATATGCTCAGGCGCCCAGACCTAATCGATTATAAATGTGCCTAGCAATGTGCGATTAAAATAAATTGCAAAAGCTTCAGCTGTTGCGCTTAAGTTTCATAATTAATTCAACAGACTGGCGACAACAACAAACGAGTCAACAACAACAACAGCAGCAGCAATAAACAGAAGAGTAGCCCCATCGTATAATGATTCACTAACCGGCCAGCAGTCTCTCCCCTCTCTGCGTTCACTCTCCTCTTTGCTCTCTGTCTCTCTCTCCCTCCGCAGTCCAGCTTGTCAACTCGAATCGCCCATATAAAAAGCCAGCGGCTGTGGCTCGTTTCATAAACTCTTGTCAAGCTATCGCCAGCTTCTCGTCCACATCCACAACGTTATCCACAAGCACAAGCATATTCACATTCACATTCACATCCACATCGATGTCCACATTCAGTTTGTTGTCGTTGTCGTTGTCGTAAAGTCGCTGGCAACACCTAGAAACGAGGCAGAGCTCTCGCTTATGAGTGTATTTTCCAGAGGTGTCAGGAAACAACTTGTCGGAATGCATCTAACAAGGAATTCGATTTTGCCAGCCGTTCAGTTGGTCACTCTGTCGCACTCTGTCCGTCCGTCCCACTGTCCTTCTTCTGTCCGTCGGGCTAATGGCACGTTGCATGTTTTACCACGCTTGATGACATGAATGGGCGCGGGCCCAGACAACAATCCACACACAATCCTCACACAATCCACCTCCCCCTTCCGACATCCAACTTCCACACACATACACACATTTGTATGCATGTATGCAGCGCAGCTTTGCTTCCCTGTTCAGCTTCGCTTCGGCTTTACTTCGGCTCGGCTGCTCGTTTCGTTAGCTCTCTTCGTTGGAGTGTGGATTGCGTACTATAGCTGCAGTCCAAGCGAGCACAACTATTGATGCAAGTCAGAAAAGAGCGCAAGTCTAATAAAGAGAAAGGATGAAATTAATTATGCAGTTGCTCAACAGCAGCTCATGCAGCAGTTGCTCTAGCCGAAAGCAGCTCAGCTGTAATGATTTGTATGCAGGGAATGCGACAGGGAGGAAGGGAGAAAGAGATAGCGTCTGCTTGATAGCAGCCCAAAATGATTGAATCAATATGGCAGAAAACACACACACACACAGATACTCTCAAACTCACACATACGCATATTTGCGAAAAGGTTAAGGAGGCATGTCGAATGGAACAGGCAGAAAATTGTTGGAATTTTTGTTAATTTGTAGGACGACATTTTGCTGCCCCTGTTGTCTTTAATGGTGATGAAGTTGACCAAAACGAAAGATACACTGATAAAAAAGTCAAGACTTTGATTTTAAGACCTTTTGTTATAAAGTTTTAATTGTTTTTAAAATGTTTTTTTTTTTTATTTTTGCCTGATTGGGTTATACGCTACACGCAGCAAAAACGAAAGATACACTGATAAAAAAGTCAAGACTTTGATTTTAAGACCTTTTGTTATAAGGTGTTTCAAAATCCTAGTTTCTTAAAATATATGATTTATTTTTATTGTAAAATTATGTTTTTTTTTTAATGTGATTCATTTAAAGACAACTTTTTTATTAGTTTATGTAGGGGAGGAATAAAATTTAAATAGTTGCGCTCTTACTAAACAATTAATATAACAATAACGAAAGAATATTTTAGAATTCAATTTATAACAGAGTGAATACTTAACAAAACCATGTCCAAAGTTCTCCCTTGTCGTTTTGCTTCAACTTTTCAATAAACCTAGCAGTTAAGTGTAGCGTTTTGTTGACTTTAGCTCGTATATCGATCACTTGGATCACTTTGCGTATGATTTCAGACTGAAACTTCATTCATCCATTTACTTTGTTTCATATTCTCATCTGCTGATCGTTTTACAGCTGCAAGATCGTCTTGTCACCACTTTCCTGGGCAATTTGTACGCATTTTCAGTGGGAACCACAAAAACAACAGCCACAACAACAACAACATGATCAGTACAACAAACATTCTCGTAGGTGTTTATAATGTACACTTTCTTGTTGTTGGCCGATCGATCGAACCGCTTCGGATGGGATCGGATTGGATCGCTTCGAGTTGCGAACCGTGTGTGGAGCAATTTTTGAGTTTGTGTTGCGCATTTTCGCAGTTTACTTTTTGGACATTAAAACATCCGTTTACATAGTATTCCCATTAGCAGCGCTCTTGTCTGAGACGCTTGTCTGTCCTCCATGTTGGCGATGTCGTCCACGTCGTTGTTGTCGTCGTTGCCGTTGTTGTCGTCGTTGTCGTTGTTGTCGTTGTTGTTCGATCTGCAAGTCAGTCGCCTTGTCTTGGACACGCGACAATCTTTTACTTTTTTATTTTATTTTATTTTTTATTTTTTGGGGTATAAGCCTCGATCAGTTGTAGCCTCGTTTTGAGCCGTGTTGAAACAAAAGCAAAATTAAATTGTTATGAACACAAGTTTTCGATATAAGTTATGTGGCGTCCCCTACTTAACACATATTTATGGCGCGTGCAGCGGTAGCTCTGATTTTTCAGATACTCTTCTTCTTTTTCCAATCTGGGCCATACTACAACTCTGGTCATCTCACCAATGGGATTGCTGTTTTTGCAACATGTTGTAAATTACTCGGTTTAAGAGCGTTGAGTCACCCCTTGGAATGCGACCATCCACCTTTTTAGTATATTTGCCAAATGATTGCCAATTGATGGAGTTCAGTGTGGCGCCCTCTGGCGGACCGAATCAGCCCAGAAAGACCAAAAATGTAGTAAAATACATGTTGTATTCATTTTTACGATTGCACATTGTCTGTCAAAGCATGGAAACATAGTTATACATTTGCTAAATACATATCTGTACGACTTTACTATCGATCGGACTATCATATACCGTTACCATACCATATGGTAATAATTTCACTTAAGGTGGGTTTTGCAAAAATGCATACTAATGTGATATTCCAATAAAATCTTGAATTTCTCCACCAAAATGCTGTTAATATAAATCCAAATTAAGTAATTAAGAATTTCGAATATACCCTTTGAATCTTTCAAGTACGGGTATTAGCCCGCCAGCTATATCATTTATATGAGCGCCTTTTCCATATGCGGGGCCAGACCAGACTTAATTAAATATCAGTGACATTTATCGAGTCTCGTGTAGCTTTGGCACGCCACTTTAACGATAAAAGTGGGTGCATATAAAAAGTAACATACACATAAGCACAAGAGCCTCCCCGAAACCCCGTTCCAGGAGCCCAAAAGAACCCGAACCAGAATCAAATACCGCAGCCCTGTCAAATATAAATCACCGAAAGCTCGCATCCCACAGCCGAACCACATTCTCTATCTCTTTTCAACTGCAGTTGGAGCTGCTCCGAATGAGAATGATGCCATCTCAGTTCGACTCATTTCCCCCCCAAAGTGATGAAACTGGGGAGGGGAAACCAATAAAAACTGCCTGGCGGCTGTGCAGGAATGTTTAATGATGTATAAAGCATGTTAGAGTTTATCTTTATGGTGGCGTTCCTTTGCCAAAAAATACAAAAAAGGCAACAAGTAAGTAAAAGTATTTTGAAAATTTGTCTCCATGCAGCGTGTTTTGAATTTATGGCGCTCGATGCTATCAAAAAACTTGAAAAAAAGGAGATATAAGTAAAAAAAAGCGCTTTGCTTCTTTCTCTCTCCCTTCTAGCCATCCCTTCCCCCTGTTTGTGGTGTCTCGTCTAGGCGAGTTGCAATTAGGCGTTGCTAATTAGGCTCCCATTATCGGTCGGAGATTGTCCAAGTCAAGTCCATCGTCGCGACGTCTCGAAGTGTGCCAAGTGTGTGACGTGTGTTATCGAATACCACTCGATATCGATTAGATACTCGCACAGTCTTATCGTCTTTTTGATGGTCATGATGAATTCTGGTGTGGATCGTGGCATATGGGCCATAAATTTGCCCAACATCAAATCTAAATTTCTCTGTTCTCGTTATCGGTTTATCGGCTGAAACTACTGGAATTATTTTTTAATTCCCTTTTTTTATTATTTGCGCTTTTTGACTATCGCAATTGCTTTATAGAATTTCGGACTTTAAATGACGCATTTTATGTTCTGTCCGATAAGCCGATAATATGGAATTTGTTGGGGTTGGCCAGACATTTTTTATGCTACTAAAGTCTTTAGAGTGGGATATTCCGGATATTATATATTTTCGAATGATTGTTAATCCCATTTTACTTGTGATTTCAATATTAATTCTGTATTAAAATTTTGTTTGTTTGCAAAACTTAAATCTATTGAAATATTCCTATTAATTATATACACTTTTAAGTTTTTCGACAATTTTTAAACTTTTAAAAACTTGACTGATTTTGATAAAAAGAATATTTTTTTTTTTTGATAATTGTTTGACTTCTTATTTGATTTAGCATTAAATTTTACAAAAAAAATTCTTATACAAATGTATGCAATTTTATAAATATGATCTTGAAGGCCAAAGCCAATTTTAGCTAAAATTTAGTTTAACTACATATGTTAAGATCGGTTTTAATTGTGAAAATTTATTGGACTTACAAGACTTACAAGATTTTGTATTAGCTTTAGATTGATTTTTTTTCTTATTTTTTTTGTCTCTCTCTTAATTTCCTTCTTTCTCTCTCTCTCTCTCTCTCTCTCTCAGTGTTTTTTCGTTTCTTTAACTGATGTCTAACTCACACTTTCTCTGTGTAGCCCACCCACGTATTATGAATTTATACGTAATCATGACTCTATCATTTGGCATAGATTGTGCGCGTGTTGTTGTTGCTGATCAGTTGTTGTTGTTGTTGTGGTTGTTTTTGATCGGTTGTTGTTGTTGTTGTTGTCACAATATATTTGTGGGCACGCACGCATTGCCATCGATCGGTGGGCTTCATCATGTCGCATAAATAATAATCAAAAGTAAAATATTTTCTATAACGCCGCTTGAGCCACCCACACAGAGGCAGAGATGGAAACGGAGAAGATTGGGAAGGGGGGGATTTGAGAGTGGCAGACTCGCAGACCCGCATGTTAGGCAACCCAATATACATACATACACATATACTCCCCATGTAATACATTTATGTGTGTAACAACAAAGTAGCCGGTCGGCCACTTGAGAAACAGTCCAAATTTATGGCGCAAAGTACAGTGCCCGATTGTCACCCAAGGCAAGGGGGCGGCGGGAGGCTGGGCGGTGACAGAGGCCGACAGAGGGTGATAGAGGGGGAGGGGACAGAGACCAGTTTGAATAATGCTCAGTGCTCAGACGGAGCAGTCGCCGCACTGAGACTCTGTGCAGATTAGTCACATGTCAGTTTCAATTATCGTCGAGTCAATTTGTTGAAAGGCCGCAGCAAAGATATTTTTTTCTTTATTTTTATTTTCATTTTGCTTTATTTATTTTTTGCACCCAGAGAGCATAACGTTCTCGTCCTCCAACATCGTCGTCGTCGTCGTCGTCGTCGTTGCTGTCGTTGTCGTCAATCGATACCGCGATTCAAATCCGGGCGATTTTCGCTTGAAATATTCCAACTGCGTTGCCGCCGCGGGGAATGGAACTCTTGGCCCAAAAGCTGGCCAGGAGCCACCAAGCGCGTCTGATTATCGGCAGGACAACAACGAAGAAGTCGACGACGACGATGTGGATATGGATGTGGATGTGGATGTGAATGTGGAAGACGTAGCGACGTTGGCATAGGGCATAACTCAGATGCTCTGCTATGATAATTTCCAATAAGAGAAAGAGGGACACCGAGTCTTCGGACCATGCTGGAAATTGATGATGTTGGGTATGTTTGGAGTCAGCTTGTTTACACAATTCAGCGCACATTGAGGTCGTGGTGTGGTGTGGTGTGGTGTATAGTATGACTTTAGGCCCGTGTCTTGTAGATCTCAATGGCCAGAAAGGAATTTGTTAGTAGTGCCATCAAAGAGGCGCCGAACTGTATATCAAGATCAAGATTGAAATCGAAGCGATGTGTCGCATCAGCTCGAGCCTCGATTGCAGCTAGACAAATGTGAGAGAAGCAGCTACGATCGATAAGTTGATAACAACAGCAGCTCGGCAGCAGCAGCCCCGCATGCCCATCATTGTCATCATGATCATCATTTAGGGGAGCTCATCATCATCATTATCGTCATGGAAAATACAACTTTGTTATATATAGAGACGAGCGCATATCGTCTTTACTATCGTGAAATGAGCACGAACATGACTTGGTAAAAAGCATTGTGATAACAACATAATTTAAAACGAAATAATTAATTATTATAATAAAAAAATTAAGATTTTACAAATCAAATTTCGTTGCTATTTTACACGAGAGAAGGAAAAGGGAGAAATCTTGATAATCATGATTTCGTAAATTAGTGTTAACATAATACTCTCATGTTTTATAAGGAAAAGTGCCCTGATTTCAATATAAGAATACATTGAAATAATCTGTTAAGATTTTTGGTCTATGAGAATACTATTATACTATTTATACCATTTGATATTCAAATATTTTTCAGTAAAGTCGTAATTAGTGTAGTGAAGAGCTGTAATTTTCTAGTAGGCTTGGAAAATGTTGCTAATATTAAATGTATTATAAACAAAGTAACTAATAGAAGCCACAAGAAAACTAATTAAAATAATATTACTTGGTAAAAAGTCTGTGAGTACTTAAGTACAATTTAATCGCCATGGCTCCTGTCAAACGTCAAGCTCATAGACAAACTCAAAGACAAAATTCGGTGCAAAACCGTGTTAGATTCAGAGACCCAAGCATAATCAAGAAGCTGAAGATTTCACAGATGTGCACGGTCTCCACCCAAACAGAGGCAATCAAAATAACTTCGCTGGATAATTTGCATCCATCTAAGAAATTTTCTAGGCCCAAGACAACGTTAGTTCAGCAGCAGAAATGGCCAGACGAAAAGTTGGAACCTCCCTCCGCAGAGTTGGATAAACTTAACACTAGGAATAAGGGAACTCAGACACAAAAGGTGGGCCTCAAACGCATCGGGCCAGAAACTCAGACAACGCAGATGGGATCCCTGAAAGCGATTATGTATAAAAGACGTAGACTATCCGTAGACAGGGATCGTGTGCGTCTCAGGAAACTTATGGATCAGATTAATGCCGATCCACCGCCGAGATGGCATGAGGCTTCCAAGATATGGTTGGATGTGGATGTTGTTGAGAAGCGCATAGAAGAGTACGAAAAGGGGGAAGCGGAAATGAGAGAAGAATTGAGAGAGGGCGAAATTTAGCACTAAATAAATCTATAAGAAGTTTTGCTTTCAACTACTAATTTTTGTCAAAAAAATGCGTCAATAATAAATAATGAATTTAAACAAATATGTATATTTTACATCGACACTATCGATGGAAAATGCGGAAGGTAAGAGTATAATTTAATGATCAAGTTTTTTAATTCAATTTAGAATCAAAGGAGAATCTTTCTGACATTAAATCATGTAAGATTTCTAGAGTCCAATAGTGTTGATTAATTGCTTGAGTTTCGTGTCACGGTGCCATCTCTAGTCGCTCAGTGTCACCCAATTCACGTACGCGCTTCACGCTCTCACGTACGCGCGCTATTTGTTCTGCTGACAAATTGGTATCTGTGTATCCGTAAGATACGCGTCACATCTCCTGTGAGACAGTATGAGACTGAGACTGAGACTGGGGCGACTGTTGTCTGAGCCAAAAGCGTGTCAACACATTGTCTGAGCCATCTCATTTGTCAGCTGATGAAGCTTTGCTTTGTTTGCCATTTGCTTTGCTTTGCTTTGCTTTTTGGTCTTGAATACAAGACGATTTGTCTTGATGCCTTCAATGCAGTCGAGTTTCCCAGCTTCCCAGCATCTCAGTATCTCAGCTTCCCAGCGTGCCACATGGTGCTACAATCCCACGCACAGCCCTGATCCCAGTTCCAGTTTCAGTTCCCTTGTTCGACTTTGTCACCGTTTTCATTGTCATTTCATTTGTTTGGTTCTCATTCTCTCACTCTGCGCGTTAATGCGAAATATCAATTTGTACTTTACAACAATGTCAGCGAGCTTATTGAAATTCGAATAGATCGTAGTTCCGGTGATTTGCTTGTGGTTTACTTTAAACATCCATTACACGATGTGTCCTCCATGTGTGAGAATTGCGGTTAAAGATCACGGAAGCGGATATTGGCTAATCATTAAGTCTTTGGAGACTATGACTAATGCTTCGATCTCATGGATCTATGTGTCTGTTTCGTTCATTCACCATTGATAATTTTCTTTAGAAGGTTTAGTAAAGGTTAACAGATGGCAATAGTCTTACATAGATCATTGCAGAAACATTGGGACTTTATATATTAATTTGCTTTACTTATCAAGTATGTTAGCTATATTTGTATTTTTATATCTTCGACAAAAAAGTTAAGTTGAAATCTAAATTGTATGTTGTAAATTTATAAATATATATATATTAGACATTTTTTTAAGAATTTGTCTAATCTTCAGATTGTTCTCTGTCTTACCAAAATGAGCAGCTGTTGCTAATTTACAATGAATATGATTATTTCAAAGGCATTAACGCTGCAGCAAGCGGCAAGAAAGTAAAAAAAAAGATCAGCTCAACGGTTCGGACTGTTTTTGTCTGGACTTGAACAAATGATTACCAATTTCTTCACACAATTCATGCATAAAAATAATTCCCAATTAGCTGCAGGCCCCATAATGCCGAAAAGTAAACAGTCAGGCGCCTTGTGGATTCTGGATGGCGTTAAAATGCCACACCGGTAAAAATAAAAAAAACAACCAGAGAATAATAATAATCGTAAAAAAGGCGACGTGTCTGAGACAAGACGAGGGGCGATAGGAGTGTGGAAGCAGATACCCAAAGTCAAAGCCAAAACTCAGAAAGACTCACAAACTGTGGGCAGTTGTTGTGCGAGTGCGACATGATGTTGATATGTTAACAAGACACCCGAGAGTGGTGCCAAGTGGTGTGTGAGTCCAATCCCAATCCCAATTCCAAGTCCAAGTCTGAGACGAGTCTCAGTCACTGTCACAGTTGGCATTATATTCATACCTTAATCCGGTAGCGATGTTTGGCATATGTGAATGAATGTTTGTTTTTGCAAATGCGCCAAGGATAACAAGCTTCATCTTCAGATTTATTCATATCCACATCCACATCCACATCCCGATCCAAGTGGTTGCCTGTCGTCTTTTTAATTTCCATATACTCGCATCTGAATTCTTTAATTTTTCGACTCTATAGATCGTAAGATAAAATTGTTATGACCTTTAGGTTTTTCGTTTGGTTTTCTAAAAATGCGCCTTTGATTTATTTTTATTGATGACCATATAATAAAGCTGGGTTGGGGACTGGACACAGTAGTAGTACGAGTAGTAGTCGTAGTTTGCCTGGTAGTAGTCATCATGGAACAGCAGGGGGGGAATTCTCTCTCTCAGCTCTCCGCTCTTAGTTCTCAGTTGAGATTCCCAGCTGCAGAAACTTTTATTTCACGCTGTGTGAACGACATTTTCTTCGGCGGGGCCTTCGTTAAGGATTCCCTCCTACATTTCATAATTCACGGAATATTATTCCAGCTGCCGAACAATGTGGTGTGTCCAAGTCTTTTATTTTTAGTTTTATTTTTTTTTTCGGGGCCCTTGGCCTGTCATTTGCCTGCCTCAAAAAATATATTCTCATTAAAATTGTGCTTTTTGCTGCTTCTTGTCATCAGTCGGAATAAAAAGGTGTCCCTGTCCGGGCGCCGAATATGAATCTGAATCTGAATCCGAATACTGTACACTGAATACTGAATACTGAATACGAATTCAAGTCGGCCAGCCACGCCACGCCCACCCCCTGTGGTTTTGCTTCCGTTGGAGACGCCACTGTGGCGTGTTCTTCCCCCTTTTTTTCCCGAACTGAAAAGTGTTGGCGGGGGGAGATACTGTGAAATCAAAGTTTAACGCTGTTTATGTGCAAATGTCGAAACAAAGATATTTCTTTAAATTGATAAAGATTAACCATAAACAAAGAGGCATGCAACAGAGCGACAAGCTTCGAATTGTGGCAAGTGGCACTGACCACGGGGCGCATACCAATGCCACAGCAAAAAGGAGACTTTTGCTAAGATTCCGTTTATAAACAAATTCAATAGTCTGATATGGCAAATATATATATATATATATATATATGTAGATGCATGCTAAAACGATAGAAAATATATGAAATCGTAGACAAATTAAAGATAAATTCGATTATAAGAGAATTTAAATAAAGTTAAAAATATTTAATGAAATCGTGTTAAGATAGATTTTAAAACGATGGGTTACTACGTTGAGACTAGAGGAAATTTAAAAAAATATATAAAATAAAAATGCAAGAATATTATAAAAATTAAAATAAATATCCATATATAAAAACTTATTATAATATTGCTAAATGAATAAAAAAGTAAGTTACTTAATAAAAAATAATAAAATAAAACAATAAACTAAATTTCAGAAATAATCAACATATCCATTTAATCTGTTATATTCATGAGTCGAACTTTTACTCCCTTCCAATAGCTCTACACTTGATTCATATGAGTTGGATCTGTTTTAGTTCTCAAAAATAATCTTTTAAAATATGTTTACTAAGCGATCTCGGCTCGTAGTTGGGCCTGAGCATTCATTCAGCATTTTTAGAGCCATTCATTGGGTGTTTGGCCTTAGTCTTAGTCTTTGCAGGCAGAACAGTGTCCAAGAACTCAACCGGATGTGGGCGTTGGCAGGCATGTAATCTGATCCCTGACAAATCGGTCTATTAGAATCGTCGAAGACTGTGTTGAAATATTTGTCGCATGCAACGAAGACGCCGCCAAATGGACGATGCTGGGCTTTAACGTGGCCTAAACCGGGCAAGGGAACGTGGTGAAGCGGGGGCAGGGAACGGAACGGGAAGGGAAAGGGCCAAACGGCGTAGGTGGCGCAGGGCAAATGTGGCATGGGGCATGTGGCATGGGCATGGGCTTAACCCATGAGCTTGCCACAAAACGGCAACGGCAACGGCAACGTTGCTGGAAAAACCTCTGACTGAAGACTTTACCACAGTTTCAGTTTCGGGCGGCGCGTGTGCCTAGCCCTTATTTTTTGGTTTTGGTTTTTGGCTGAGTTTCTTTTGCTTTTTGTACATTTCTTTATATTTTTTTCTTTCTGTTTTTTGTATTTTTTTTTATTTTGATTTTATGAGGCGCAAGTGGCGACGTTTTGTGGTTGCGAGGCAGACGTTGGCTAAAATGTTGCACGTTGCTGGTGGCGGCGGCATCGGGCAACTTGGCAACCGGCAACTTGGCAACTTGGCAACGTCTACAAGTTGCAAACTTGGACTGAAGCGGCGCCGCAGCAATTCATAAACGTGGGCGATTGATTCTCTCGTACCTCTCATGGGCCGCATCCACAACCATTGCCGTCGATGTGGCTCTGAATGTGGCTTTGAATGTGGCTCTGACTGTGGCTGCTTTTGGGCTTTGGCTTTGGCACTAAGGCTCGGCAAATGGCCCGCGGCATTGCGATTGAACTTCAAGTTATGATCGTCGTCGCAAACGACAACAACAACGACAACAACAACAACAACAACATTGCCCACATTGATGGACGTTCGCTCACGAACGAACTTGGCTCAAAACAACAACAACAACAACACACGCTGTTACCACTTATTGATGGCACATTGTGATGGTGATGCGTTCGCTCCAAGACCCAGCTACGACCCAGCAAGCGGTACCTCTCCCCTCCCCTCCAACCCCACCCCTCTAGCCAAGCCCTACCCCTACTCCTGCATACCCCCCTCTCCGTCTCACCCACTCCACACTCATGAGGCACGTCGAATAGAGGCGTTCTACTCAAATGTATGATACCCACCCACGAGCAGTTTCAACCAAAGCTCCAACTATGATGATGACTGCCAGTATGTGTATCTGTATCTGTGTGTGTGTGTGTATCTGTGTGTATATGTTGTTGTTACTCTGCCCTACTCTGTGTCCCTCAGTTAGCTTAAGGTGCATCCATGAAGCCATGAAGCGCCCCATGCATTCATTTTTTAAGACTTTGCCTCCTTTTCTGTTTAGCTTTTTTTCTGGCCCCAAAAGACAATGCAAAATTAAGCGTTTCCTTTATTGTTGTTGTTGTTATTGTTGTTGTTGTTGCTTGGCTTTGTATTACTTTAAGGTGTGCTCCAGGTAATAATTTAGTTAAATCATATTTTCGGCTAAAAACAAAAAAGAAAAAGAGAGACAACGTTGAACTGCAGTTAAAATTATTTGGCTTTAACACTCACTCACCAACTCAGCGCCGCCTTTTCGACGGGGTCTTGACTTGAACCCTCTCTACGTAAGCTGCCTCCCCCTCCCTCTCACTCTCCCTCTCCCTGTTGCCCTCCAACTAGCTCCCCATGAATGGTGCAACATTGTTGTGCCGCAACACACACACACACACACACACACATACGTATATGTGAAAGAGAAAATGGAACGGAACTTGAGGCGATTCTATGCTGAGAACGACATCAAATCATATTTGAGAACCTTTTTGTGACGTTTGACGTTTGCTGTAAGTTCTTCTATGGGTCGTTCTGCATAATGACTTCATTTTGATGACTCTCATGGGGCATCAGCCTTAAGAGCCACCTCCTCCCTCATTCTCTGAGACTAAGAGCTGTGATCAGCAAACTTTTCAAATTAGAGAAAGACATTAACATAATTCTAGCCAAAGTTAAACTCAACTTTGAGTTTTTTTAACTAAAATGCATTGTAAAAAAATCCCTTTTTCTTAGAAGATTTTCCAACTATTTCAGAACATTATGGAGTTAAATTAGCTTCAGGTTAAATTGATACACTATTATTTTGTACATACACATGTTTAGAAACACCATCATCTTTGTAATTAATCTATCCAAATTGTGTAATAAATTGCATTAAATTATAAACATTTATGTCATTAAACTTTCCGTTGCCTTTCCCAAATATTCTATCGTTATTTTTAAAAATAATTATTTTTTTTATATAAGTAGTATCAGCAAAATACCTATCTAAGTTTTTAGAATCTGTTAATCTGAATACTCCTAAGACTCTTGTACATAAATTATCTTTATGATATCTACCACTTAAAACTGTATTTTATCCCAGTTATTCCCAGGTCTCCTATCCAAATCTTCATCTCTCTATTACTCCATTCCTTAACTCTTGTCTTTAATCTTTTTGACAGTTTTTGATTGGAATTTGTCAATATAAATTTTGGTTTACGAGTTTTTCGGTCAATATCAAAGTCATCTTACAAGACAAATTATTTATTTATTTATTTCTGAGAATAAATTAAGTTTAACCGCGTTCAGTAAAACTAAATTTGATATAAATAAAGCCTCCCACAGTGGCATATCTGACACTTTGCAACTAATTTATTATAGCCAAGAGAATACTAAGTTGTAGATTCGAGACATTAATTAGAAGACAAGTTTAAAAAAGACATTAAGAAGTGAAGATTTGTTTGGTTGACAATAGAATGAATTGAAACTAAACAAAAAAGAGAACAGGTTCAACTGGTATTATAAAAGAGTCAAATGGGTAAGAAAGGTTTAAATTTAACGTATCAATAGAGAGATTCTTTAAGTTCGAAAAATGATCATAGATATTTTGATATATTGACTTATGAATATTGCAATATTCATAGGAATAACATTTTTATAGGATCTAAAATAAATCTATATAAAGAAAATTCTAGCTAAATATATGTTTGAAAAAATTGTATCTGATATTTAAGGTAAAACAGTTATTAACAATTCCCAGCTACTTGAATCAAATTCATTCAATCACTTGCGATACAAATAAATTAAAAGATTCTCGAGGACGTTCAAGCTAGATAATTTTTGTTGTTATTTTGTGATTTACACTCATTGGCAACTCAAAACAATTTTCGGAACATAAAGCTTCACTGGCCAAGACAAGCGATAAATAAGTAGATAAATAAAATAAAATAAAATGAAATAGTATCTTATATTTTATGCCAACTAACGGCAATATCTTCATAACTCAAACGGGTCGCAACTTGAATCGCTTCGATTCAAATACAATTCAAAACACAAACTCAAAACTTGAGTTCAGCTTGGTCTCATCGCACCTACAAGTCGCAGCTATAATGTATACTTAATAAATTTATTTTTATTGTTGTTCTGCATATTGTTATCGTTGTTCTTCCAAGTCAAACAAAGCAGAGTACAATATTTGAGATGGTCGTAAATATTCTTTTTAAATATCACTGCGGATGAGAGTCAGAGCTACCTCCACAGCAGCTTCCACAACTTGCCGCTTGTCTTGTCTAACGATAAATTACAGTTAGGAGCTTGTACCTACCGTATACGCTCTGTCTCAAGACCCCAAAAAGCCATCTCACTCTACGAGGGGGAAGTAATGGGGGGTAAACGGAAAGAACTCAAACTGAGCCACGTCGCGAGCAGATTTTTTTTAAGGTGTGACCGAAAATGCGAACGAAACTCGTAATTTTTTAAATTAGCATTTTTTGGATGTTGATTTTTTTTTTGTACTCTCTGCCTCGTCTTCTTCTTGTTCTTGTGCCTTCGACAGACAGCAGATCGGTTTTTATTTAAACGTGGAGCGCGCGCTCGTTGTCATAAAACCAAATTTACAAATTGTCCCCAGCTAAAGACAAAGAATCCAACTCATATGAAGCTCTCGACATAGACATCATCGACATCATCAGGTTGTGGCACGATCAGGGGGCATGTGGCATGTTGTAGTGGCAGAGGCAGAGGCAGTGGCAGTGGCAGCGACTGTGTTGCACTCTTTGCTTGCAATAAACTCATCAATAAATTGCCGTCTCGGTTTCTTATATTGCGGTTCTCGCCAGCACCACCAACGCACTTGATGATGTGTCTCTTCAGTTTTCTTCTTTTCCCTCTTCCCATCTCTCTTTCCATTTGCATCTTCAGTTTCGGGTGGTCGCCTTGGCTTTCTTCTCGATCTTCTCGATCTTCTTGATCGTCGAATGTCGCGTGGCTTGGCTAAGTGGATTTGTGTGTTTTGGTGGTGCGAGAAAAATGTTTATTGTTTCAACATTGTTATCAGGCTTAAGTAAACACACACACACACACACACACACACACACACACACAGATCTCAGCCACACTCTGTGGTCAATTTTTTGATTTCTAATTTGTTTACATAAAAACCACAAGAAGAAGGCAACAAAATTATTATGCTAGTTGCTTATTTATGACCCTGTCCTCCTCTGATCTCCACTGTTCAACTGCTCAACCGGAAGAACCCTCCATACACACATTAGTGATTATTCTTTTCCACGCTTCTTCTTTTCGTCTCTTTTTGTGGCATCTCTTCTTATCGCCTAAGAATTTCGATTCTTTCATTTTGTTGGTCCCTCTTGAATTTTGTATGAATTTGCTCAGAATTTATTAGTACAAAAAAGACGCGTGTTTGCATCATCAATCAGTGAGGAGGACAAACCGAGAGTCTCTCTCTCTCTCTCTCTCTCTCTATAAAACCTGGACCTTATAGAGGTAGCTCACTAAATACAACATATTTCACGCTTCGCGCCTAACAAATTAATTATGTTTCTCAACTTTGCTGTTGGCTCTTTTTTATTTTAAGGTAGCTGATGACATAAACAGTCTAAGGATAGTCGCTTCTTCAAGGCAAAATTTATTTGCTAAAAATAAGTCAAATTAAAGCTATGAAACGTTAAAGTAAATATAAATTAATTTTCTATATTTATTTTCATTCCGAAATATTTTCTTGAAAATTTTAAGCAAAAACAGTTTTATTTTAATTCATACATTTTTTCCTAATTTAGCCTAGGCAAATAAATAGCTCGTCCTTCGAAAAAAGTTTACATAGCTGGATACTGTCTTCTTTATTTATATAATAACTTATATCTACCTCTCTATATCTACTCGTCATCATTCATTCTTAAGTTCCCAAAAACTATTTTCTTACATTCAGTATTATTCTTTAAACTTTGACGGTCTCCATTGTGAATTTTTCCCATCAGAATCACTTAGGCAACTCTTTCATTTTTGGCTGTGACACATCACATGCTTCATTTGTCAGTTGATGTGGTACCCCGTTCCCAATTCCTCAATCTCCATTCAATTCTCTATTCTTCTTGCCGTTCAAAGCTGCGTCATAGCTAAGCTGACAGTTGTGCCATTGTGGCGCTCGATTTATGCCTAATTAGGTTGAGCTATGTCAACGATTACGACACCTAATAACAACAGCACAGATACAGATACAGATACAGAGACATAGCTAGAGCTAGAGATACAGATACAAATATAGATGCAGCTACATCAAATCAAATGCTCAGAAAACGCAGCTAAGCCGATGCGAATGAGTGATAAGCCCAAACAGCGATCTCTACCAGTTCCCAAGTCTCATTCCCATTTGAAGTTGTCAGTTCCTTTAAACCCAACAGATGCACTCAACGAATGAATAATGCCACAGAGTGTGACTGGACATTGAGGTGGAGGATGGTCCCCTTTTTATATTTCGTATTTTTATATTTTTTGTCGACTCAATTACTGTTATGCAAGCCCATTGAGTGCGAAGATCAGCGATGCATAAAACCAGACAACAATACAACACAATTCGAGTATATCCGCAATGTCCCCGTCCAACTTCGGTACCAACTGTAGGGCTGCTACCAATGCTACCTTTGGTTAAAAGTACCTAAGCAGCCTTGTGGCGGCTGCCGTTGACAGTTAACCGTTAACGGGCCTTTAAGTGTGTTGTGGCCCAGGACATAGATATATGTACTCGTAGATACTCGTATATTTCACGCTTATCAGCATTTCAATCCCATACCCAAAAACGGGTCACAAATTGCTAAATTCTGTTGGTTGTCGTTTATCCTCATCGCCTCGTTGTTGTTCTTGTTTATTAGCTTAATAATTTGTGCCCACTTTGCGACCCGTCCGAGAGTTTACAGTTCCACATCCATCCCATATGAATAGTATGTATTATACACATATACATACATATATCATATCATTTATAGAGCCTCTGGTGGTTGTTTTTTGTTTTTTTGTGTTAGGGTAGGCGTGGCATGGTGTAGATTACACACTGCGAAACAGTTGCTGCTAATGGCCCTGCTGGGCGAGGGTAAATCTATCACCCTCTCTCTCCCTTACTCTGCCTCTCACTCTCTCCCCCTCTTCTGTAGCTAGCGCTATCTCTTGTCTCGGGGGTTGTTTCCCCCTTTGCAAATGGCAACCATGCTGTGATAATTAAATCAACATTGGGGCGGGCAAAGCGCGTTAAATGTTTGAAGTTCGTTTTGATTGCCGTTTATCGTTTATCGTTAATCGCATATCGTTCATCGCACATCGCCGTTGGCAACATTATTTACTCTGTCATGATCTCTGTTGTGGGCGTTGACAGCTCTCAAAAATAAAACAACACACAGTTTTGCATATCTCAAGTGGAAATCTCACTAAAGAACTGCTAACTTTAAAGTGGAAAATTACTCTGAGATTCCTGTCCTTAAGCAAAACATGTTTACTTATTGAATTAAGCTGCGAAATGTGTATAAAATGTTAAAATATGTGCTTAGATACACTAAAATATATATATTATTTATTTTTTATATAATTTATTTTCAAATATTTCCTTCGGATAAAGTTATGGAAACTTAGAAGTTTATGGAAGTTTGTAAGGACTGTTCTTGATCTTTGGGCATTGTACTCTAGAAATTTACTGAAAACTGAAACTGAAAAAATTTGAAAATGAAAAAATTCCCATCTTTTTTCTGAAGATCTCCATGCCTTATATGAAATTTTTATAAGATCAATGGAGAAGGAAAGCAACCCGCTCTGTTTTAGCTAGAGTTGTATATGTAAATAGTTAAAGAGCGTAGATTTTACTAATGGCCCATTAATCACTTGTCTAAACATGCGCCTAGCACCAAAGAACCAGACCGACTATTCACATGGAAAACGCACAAAAATCCCACACATTGCTAATCCTTAAATACACAGTTCAGTTTGTAGACCAGTCCTAAAACAAAAATACAATAAAAAATAGGTGAAATATTTCTTAAATGTCACATTTTCACTTGAAGATTGCACTAGCGTTAGAAAGAGAGAGGAAGAGAGAGTGCGAGAGTACGATGATGAGAGAACAAGAAAGAAAGAGAGACCGAACTAAACGGAAATTTATTTACAACAACTGACTGAGAACTGATGGCTATTACAACACCTTGGCCAGGGAGACAGACGCTAAACTCTATATTTGTTGACAAATATACATACGTATTAGGGGGGTCAGCGAGGGGGAACGGGTAAAGGGTAGGGCACTGTGGGACTACATACGGCTCTAACCAACGATATCCGTGCAAAGCAATCTTGTCACCATATTATGACGTTAATGACAAATTGACGGCAAAATGCTTTTGATGTGTGTGTTGTTTGATTGTTTTTCGGTTCTAATCATGCCGACTGCCGCCGAGGTAGTTCAGGGCAACTTTCCGGGGGGAACTGCAGGGTGCTGAGTGTGGAGCACCGAGTACTGAGTACCGAGTGGTGTTGGGAGGTTGCTTGCAAATGATTTCGTTTTAATTTAACCGCGTTGCGTCCCCGTCAATTAGCTATAGCCTCAGAGCTCAACGTGTCTTATCAGGGCACCCAAAAGTCATATAACCATGCACATATATACGATACCTCTCTCTATATATGTGTGTGAGTGTGTGTGTGTGTGAGATAAGCTCCTCTGATATCTGCTGCATGAGTATGGTTAGTTCTCCACTGAGTCTCTGCTCAGTTGTGTTCAGTTCTTGGCATGTTTGATGATTGTGTGTAGTACACAACTCGTTGTGGCGACTGCTCCGTGCTACGTGCCGCGAACTTGTCAAACAAGCCCTGCACAAATACGAGAGTACATACACATACACTGACACTGAGAGACAGTGTATCCAAAACTGCAGAGACTCATTGCCTGTCAATTAAAGTACTCGTACTCGTCTATATATAACATTTCTCACATTTCTCACATTTGTCGCATTTTGTTTGCATTTGTGCCATAAAAAGAATGCGACCCAACGACCGAGTCGGCTGCATCAAGGTGCAACACTTATAGGGTATATTTAGGGGATATACACACACTGATATCCGCATATATCTATTATACATACTATATGTTATTCGTATTCTCCTTTAGTTTACCCCCTTGTCCCTTGTTTACCGTCGGCACAACGCGCACCATCCAATAAAATCTAATTACCTCTTACTCAGAGCCCTGTTGAGGTACCGTCGGCAATGGCTCTATTTATTAACTTGCACGATTTTCGGCAGCTTTTCTTTTCTATTCCACTCCATTGGAGTTGCCATAAGCTCACTGCCAGTTCCAGTTCCAGAAAATGTGCTTTTCATTCTTTGTGGTCGCTCGACGGCGGCGATTTAAAGGCAGCTCGTTTTGCGCACTTTGCATCTACTTAGTAATGTTAAGAAGACAGAAGACATCTATGTAACTTTTCAGGAACTAAGAGTTTCAGTTACAAAAGGGAGATACATTAAGAGAGAGAAACAGATATAGGGTAAGGGTTATAGTGGTTTTTTTTGCAATGCTGATACAAAATATTCCTGGGTTCTCAAAAATATCATCCAAAATCAAAGAACTCCCAGGAATTCTCAATACACCTGTTGAAAAAACCAAGAAAGTTAAATTGCCTAAGATAGTTTCATAAATAAGAAATTCAGATGGATTATTTTAGATAGTTTGCCAGTCTCGTTTCCACTGATTTTCAATTAAATCATTGCAATGAATATATTTTTAAAAGACCTTTAGATTAATTTGAGATTATTATTACGGCTCTGAGATAAGGAGCTACAATCACTTCTTCAGGGATTGCAAATAAGAGTTATCAGGCGGAAACAAATCAAGCCATAAAAAGATGCCTTGTGATATCAAAAAAATTCCACATATGCTATTTTTGGAAGGTCTATCCAGCAACCGGATAAACTTTTATTTCCAATTTTTATTTTTAATATTATTTTTGACTCATATTATAAGATTTTAATAAGAGTAACGATCCCTGCAGTTCTTTTATATTCAGAGTTACTTACTTATAAGAGGTACGATCCCTGCACTTATTTTATATTCATAAGTAATAATTTCAAAAATATTTGAAGACATAAGATTTAAAGCAAAAGTATCACTACAAGGTACTGTCAAAATATACAGTCCAACTTCCCTAACTCGAATCACCAAAGAAAAGGTTCGACTGATGGAGATGTTCGTCTTATAGAGTTCCTTTTCTTAAGTTTATTCATTTTACTGCCACTGATTTAGCTCGAGTTAGAGAGAATTTCGAGTTATCGAAGTTCGAGTTATGGAAGTTCAACTGTATTTCGAAGAGATTTTAAGACACACACTCTCAGACCTTTTTGATCCGTTTAAGATAATTATTGCATCGCTCGCTCATCTGTATAATCAGACAACCCCAATAGAACGCCATAAAATCCCAAGTCATTATGTTGAAAACGGCACCTTTGTCTGGCCACAGATTTTCCAGGTTGTCTTTTATATTTTTAGTGGCCTCTACATGTTGCCAAGTCTCACTAGTGTCATCGTTTGGACTATCACTCCCCCCATCCCCATCCCCCCTCTGGCCCCTAGAAACTGAATGTGTGTGTTTGTGCCTCCAATATATAAAAACGTTTACGATACGACACCTAATTAGGCACAAGAACGCCGCATAATTTACGTTTCGTCAAACGTTGGCGCAGTAACTCGTCAAAGTTGGAAACGGAGTCGTTTGCCAGAGGCATACTGCAGGTAAAGACATATGGGGGAGGGTGTAGGACTTTGGCTTTGACTTGTAGTTGGATTTGGATTTGGACTTGGTCGAAAGAACAAGAGGCCGAGAGGCCTACGTACATCAGCGTTGTGCAAACATGGATTCGTTCCCTATTGAGGTGCCGTCTAAATTTGATGGGTTGTCGGGTTGGTGGGGACTCCACCCCTCTCCACCCCTCTCCACTCCCCTCGTGCTCTGACACAGACACACATACATCAAATCATAAAGCAAATGGTGCCGACAACTAACTGGCCAGACATAGTCGACGTCATGACATTTACATTCACATTCACCCAAAACTAAACCAAAGACAAAAACAACAACAACATCCACAACAACAACAACTACAACAACAAGAACGTTCCGCTTTTTGCGTTGGTTCCGGGAAACGCAACAAAATTTCACAAGCACTACGAAAATATTTTCAACTCAACTTCAAAGAAACCAAACCAAACCACACCAAAAAAAAAAAAAAGAAAAAAAAAGAAAAAAGCTATGAGGTGCCACGCCTCAACACTAGACACAACATTGTTGTTGTTGCAGATCGAAGTGTGTTGTTGCTGCTGGGTGTTTATTTTATTATTTTTTTTTCATACACTTGCAGCGGGTATTATAATTTTATAGCTTACTAAGGTAGATGATACTCATAAAAGTAGTAAATTAATTAAAATAATCTTGTATTTTTAAAGAAATTCTCCCCAACAAAATACATCCAGTAAAAAATAGTCTTCAAATTAAATTACCATTTTTTTATTTTTGATATTCAAGGCATTTTACCTTAATTATTTTTAAACTATTCTTTTAAATAATGTGACATTATTGTAAAAGTTTTTTTTTATTCATAATATCTTGTACATTCTGATATTTGTCAAAAATCAAATTACTTCGATAATATAGTATTGTGTTCTTCTAGTGTCATATGTCGAAAATTGTGCTTTGTAGGCAAACTTTTTTTTTACCTGTTACACTAATCAATTTAATGTTAATCATTTTTAAAAATCTAATGATATAACAAATTTCTATTTTTTTACGAATAACTAAACTAAATAAACAATGTATTTTAAATTATTTTGTTACTACTTTTTTTGTTATTACTTTTACTTATTGTAAATTTCAATCAAATATTTACAGATCTCTGCAAGAGCATACACTGTTCTCCGTGTGGAAATTAACTTGTTCTTTTTTCACCCTGTTAGTGTTGTTAGTATTGCTGGTTAGCTGATGTGCTTATTAGAGTTAGTCAGAGGAGAGTCGGAGCAGGAACCAGTGGAGTACTCGTGCACACACTACTCGTGTATGGTATACTCGGTATATGGCGTCCGAGAAAGGGACCTGACATTGTCAATGGGGCGTTGCGGAAACCTCAAAGCGAATTTAGTGCGCTCACTCCTCAGAGCTCGCAGCTCTAGCTAGTCGGTTGGGGCTTTATGACGACAATGCGTTTGCTGTCATAATTATTAGTCAAACACAAACAATGAATTTCATAATTTTCCCATCAATATACGAGGCTCCGACTTTGACTTCGACATCCACATCGACTTCGAGTCGGACTCGGGTTCAGTGTTGAATGTTTAAACATCCGCTCGCCCGCACGCGCCGCCATCCGCTCTTGGACACTGTTGGAGGCTGGAGAGGAATGGGGTCTCCCTCTCACTCTCTATCTCCCTCTCGTTCTATGTGTGTGTGTGTGGGGAAATGAAGCCGTCGCGCATAAAGTGTGAAATTGCTGGCAATTCGCAGAGACGCTGCTTCAAACTGTAACCAAGAAAGAGGGGGGAGAAACTGGCTGAAAGGGGTAGAAGAGAAGAGCATCATCTGTGTCGGTGAAGTCTGTCCTGTGCCGTCTCTTGGCCGTTTGGCTAATGGCCCCAAAACGTTGTCGGTGCTGGAACATGTCTCGTTCCACGCTTGTTCCATTGAATAGTAGAACAATATCCGCGTAAATATTTGCAGAGAGCACAGTTCGTGTTTAAATGTTGCCACAGTCCAAGTCAGAGTCTGAGACGAAGACGGAGACGGAGACAGAGACGGAGACAGAGTCAGAGCAAGTGGTTTTGGACCTGGTCAAGAGCTGTAAGCCGTAATTGTTGTTTGATCGTTGTAATTGGTTTGTGTTTTTGAAGCTGGCGCAGGAAATGCAACAACGTCGCAAACGTTGGCGGCTTCACATTGATCCGTTTAACGATTGACAAACGCAGCGAAAAAAGACAAAGAGGGGGAGCTAGAGAGAGACGGCAATACCTGTAGAAAGTGATGGCAATAGTCAGCAAATGGGGGCTGTACCGAAAAGGGGTCGGCGTTTCGCTTTTGAACTTGTCCGCATCTTTTGTAGTCGATAGTAAAAATATTGTTAACTGCTATTCTTCTCTCCCAGCAAAACGAAGAATTTAACGGCTTCAAGCTTGAAGCTGGGCTTGGGAATATTATGGAATATTACGTGGGTGGGCGGTACATTCTTATATTGATAGCGCCTTTTTCCACAAGTTTGTCGTTGGCTTGTACTACAATGTTTATCCAGGCGATAACGATAACTCGACAAACGACAAGAGACAAGAAATTGATGGGAAAAGTACGAGTAGTCGCTTTGTCTCTTGTCTCTCCATGTTCTCCGTGTTGTCAAAGGCTTGTTTGGGATCGGGTAACACCTTAATGGTACAATACATTAATTGCCCTTGTTGGCACTCGAGTGATAAACATCGCTACAAATATTTGATTTTTAGTTTTCAACAAGTGTGTAAATAATGTAACAACTCGTAGAAGTGTTCATGAATTCCAGATGGGGGTACACAAAAGGGAGTGACAGGAAGCAACTGGAAATGCTCTGAAACTAGAAATATATTCGCTTTATTTAGCTCAAAATTTATATTATGATTTTCTCAACTTGTAATCTGTCAAAATAAATTCCACAGAATTCGACAAATATATTCCTTTTCTTTTCTTTACTTTTAAAACAAATGTACGCATTTTTATTTGATATTTTATTTAGCGATTAAACTATATCATTTATTGGATAAAAGTCCACAATTTACTTAGTTTATATGTAGTTTTATATATCAAGATAAAGTCAAACTTTTCGCACTTAAAAGTATATCAAATATGCAATAAATTACCAGCTAGAAATATCATTAGCTTAACTTGTACTTAGTCTATATTAAATGCTGTAAGCCGTAAGCAACTTAGGGGCAACGAGTACTTGCAACACAGATCAGACACATTGTGGAGGGATTCGAATGCTTGAGAGCTGCAATGAGATTTTAGGAGTACGCTTCCATTTCTTTGAGAGAAATTTGTAGATGGTCGAGAAGCTCAATCGCTGACTGCCACCAAGTCTCGCGTGGAGTTTCCAGTCGTCGTGCCACCAACTGTGGCATTCGGCAGAACCATCGATAGCCCCAGATCGGAGCTGGAACCATTGCTGTTGCTGGTACTGCCGAATAGATCGCCGAGAGCCCCGCCCACTCCGCCCGTGGCCGAGAGATTGTGCGTCAGACTGTGACGCCTCAGATCACAGTTGCGTCGAAACACCTTGCCACATGAGGCGCAATTGTAGGGCTTGATGTCCGTGTGGGTGAGAAGATGAGTCTTGAGATTCGAGCGCTGATTGAACGATCGATTGCAGACGGGACACTTGTGAGGCGACTCCTCCATATGGAGTATCTTGTGGACGGCCAGAGTGCGGGATTGGCAGAAGCCCTTGCCACATTCGGCACATTTGAAGGGCTTCTCCTTGGAGTGGATGTATCTGTGGGCAGAAAGGCGAGAGCAAACCAAAGTAGCTATGTTAAAGAGTGTTCCAGAGGGTAGAGTAGTTTTCAGAAGGTAGCTCCTAATCTAGCAAAAGGGTATACAATTTGTCGATAAACTTTCAATTTGCCTGTTGTATATTTCCCTCTTCCTCTTTCCTCATTTTCAAGATCGATAATCACAAAAGGTGATTATCGATAATCTAGTAATCTATTCCCATCTTTTATATCATAATTTAATAATTAAGGCGCACTTACAATACTATAACTAATAGATATCTTGCGATAATCGCTAAGAACTATTAATCCAGATCTCTAAAAATATATTCTTCTTTGAACTTTATAAGTCATTTCTTAATCAATATTATTTTCTTACTTACGATCGTCAGGATCGTTCATTTTCGATCTCCTGCACAATAATTTCCTATTCGAATTATTTCTCTTACCTATGATCCCTCAGATGATCCTGGCGCCTGAAGGCCTTGCCACAAATGTCACAGGAATAGGGACGCTCGTCGGTGTGAGTTCGCTCGTGAATCAGCAGATTGTAGGACTTGGTGAACTGGCGATTGCAGAACTTGCAGATGAACTGCTTCTTGGACCGCTGAGCTGCCGCCGCGGCAGCCGTGGAGCTGTTGGCTGCCTCCTCGCCGCTGCCAGCAGCAGCAGCAGCGCCAGCAGCGGTTGCTGCCATGACGTTGAGCTTGTCCTGGTACATGGTGGCCTGCAGCGAGTGGAGTGAGGTGTCCGTGTCGCTGGCATTAAAGTTGGACGGATTGAATATGAAGCTGCCATAGCTGCTGTCCAGATCGCCAGCCTCAAAGGACAATGCATCCTCGCCGTCGAGCAGCGGTAAATCGCACTCAGCGGCAAGTTCAGCGGCTGTGGCACAATCCAATGCCGCCTGCTGATTGGCCGCAGCAGCGGCAGCGGCAGCAGCAGCGGCAACAGCAGCGCTGACGGTGCCAATTGAAGGCAAAGGTGGAATACACTTGGAAGTGCTTGAGTTGCTGCTGTTGTTGCAGTTGTTGTTGTTGCTGTTGCTGCTGCTAGTGCTGTTGCTGTTGCTCGTATTATTGTTGCTGCCGCTGTTATTGTTGTTGTTGTTGTTGGGTGAACTGACAATTGCTGTGCTGACGCTGGAGGCGCTGGACGAGCAACTGGACTTCAGTTCAATGCTGGCAAGGTCAATAAGCGTGGGCAAATTTGTGTTGTTCTCAGTATCGCTGTTGTTGTTGCTGTTGCTGCTGCTCGTGTTGCTGTTGCTGTTACTGCCATTGTTGTTGTTGTTGTTGTTATTGCTGTTGCTACTAAACCGAAACACATCCGATTTTCCAGTTAATCGCTGCAATGCCAAATACGATTCGAGTGCCTGCAGATTAAGTGCTGCTGCTGCCGCTGAATTCGCCGGCAGCAATGCCGCCTGTTGCAAGCTGCTTACCATGGTGCCTTGCAGTGATAACACCACAGCAGCAGCCGCTGCCAGATCATTGGTGGCAGCAGCAGCTGTCGCTGTTGCCGCTGCCATTGCTGCTGCACTTGATTTTGTGCCACCGGCAGCTGTTGCTGCTGGCGCTGTTGCTGCTGGCGCTGTTGCTGTTGGATTAGTTGCTGTCTTGCCAGTTGACAATTGTTGTGTTGTCTCTATCTTAATGTGACTTGTGCTTTTCAATTGTTGTTCTAAGTTTGTAGTTGCTGTTGTTGTTGTTGTCATTGTTGTTGCTGCAACACTTGGCTGCTTGTTGCTGTGAGCTTTGTTGCTGCTGTTGTTGTTATTGTTGCTGTTGCTTGTTGTCGCTGCAACTTCTAATGCTTGTGATCCCTCTGCAGCAGTTGTTGTTGGTGTTGCAGCCGCTGTTGTTGTTGTTGTTGTTGCTGCTGTAGCTTGTGGCAGTGTGTGCATAGTGTTGTTGTTACTGTTGCTATTGCTGTTGTGCTTGCCAGCTGCAGCAGCGGCAGTCAATTGCTTGGCTGCGTCCATAAAATGCCCAATACACTGGAGCCACTGATCCACTGATCCACGCACACACAGCAGGATATCGATGCTCAGACTTTTGCCCGTGGGCACAAAGATGCAACACTGCCAGTTGTTGTTGTTGCTGTTGTTGCTGTTGCTGTTGCCGTTGTCAGTGGTTGTTGTTGCTGCCTTTAGTTTTTATTGTTTGGCGCACCTACGCAGGTTGCTGGCTTGGTGGTGGTGCTGTTATGGTTTGTGGTTCGTGGTTCGTTTGCCTTTTGACTTTGCACATGAATATTAAAAACCACACGCCATCATAAATCACGCCTTAGTCACGCTTTCAAAAGTCATAAAAATCGAATTTGACGTTTCCAAACAGACAAACAGCAACAACAACAATGGGAGTGAACAAAAAACAAACAACAACAAACATAAACCAATTGGCAGCTAACTAGCTCCACTGTGCACAGTGGATCAAATGACGTAGCACACGCGCACAGCTTTTTTGGGCTTTATTGTCTAACCAAAATTCGAAAATTCGAAAATCAAATAAAGCGTTTCGAAAGAATAACTTTTGGCAATGCTTAACTTGATCGAGAGCAAAGTTATTTTATTTTTCTTTAAGGTTATGTTTAAACTACTATTATTGTTTCCGTTTTTTTTTTATCACTGGCACTTCCGTAAATAAATATCAATTATCGATTATTTGATTATTTGTGGTGGTTGTGGTGGTGCTGTTGCTGTTGCGCTTGCTGTTGCTGTTGCTACCTCTGCGATCAGCCGTCGTGCCGTGTGCGCTGCACAATATTGGTAAAAGATCACGGAATAACTAAAAGTCCATTGCTCTGCGAGCGGTGCGCGGACCTGAGACCTGCGCTCACTTGTTGCGCACCGACGCACGCACTCACGCTCTCTCGCTCTCACTCACGCTCTCACTCACCAACACATGCCCAAGCGCAGTTTAACTCAAATCAGCAGCAGCAGCACGAGAGCGCCACACGATCGTCTTCCAATACATGCTGAGAGCGCTATTCGTGAGAGCAACGAACAGAGAGCGCGCCTGAGAGTGGGAGAGAGCGAGAGCACGCGTGCACAATCCAGGTGCAAACGAAACACGTTTTGTGCTTGTGTTTGAAGTGGTGCCATCTCACACACACACACACACACACGTACAGATATGCAGAGAGCGCGATCCCTCACACACACACACCAGTGCAGTCATGGCAACCGGTTATTGGCGCTCGCTGTTGTTGTTAATATGGCAAACGCTTAGTTTTGAGTGGGTGTTCTTTCACAATTGCCGTCGAAGTAATCGTTGTGCTTGTTGTTGTTATTGTTGTTGTTGTTGTTATTGGTGTTGCTGGTATTGTATTTGTTGTTGTGGCGCTCATAATTTGCCATTACTTGTTTGATTATTTACTTACTTTTTATATTTTCACTGCAACTCTTTTTACGAGTATCACTTTTCCCCATTTCTGTGCGATTGTCATCTCTTCCGATGATTCCCTCGTTGCTGTAATTGTCAGCAATTCAGCAATTTTGCCCATTTCTTATGCCCAAATAAGAGAATTGGCTGGCAAGTTCTAACAAATCGTTGATAGCCTTGAGCGATTGCTGTTGTGCCTGGTTGCACTTGACGTGATCGCAGCGATGGAGAAGAGGAGGGGGATCATTTGGCATGCAATTATATAATTACACATTTAACAGTTATAATCGATTATCGATTAATTTCAAGCATTTATGTAATGATGACTAGGACTGGGGGAAAGAAGCAATTCAGGGAAAACATTAAAAATAGACAAGTGTTAAGGTAAGCGAAGAGACATTATGAAAAAACTTATCCAATTGTAGTTTGAAATACAGTGGTACATTGGAATAAGTGTTCCATCTAGTGACCTTATACATAATAATTTCAATTTTACAGATCTATTATTCTAAGAAGTTGTAGAAAATTAATTTTTCTATATAGCAAAGCTTTCTCTTGGCCGAATTTACTCGTACAATTTTATGAGAAATAGTTTAGTATTTATAATAATCTTTTGAAATGTCAGATAATTTTTAACAAACTTATTGATAAGATCGAAGATCATTTAATCCATATTTATTTAAGTTTATTTTTTGAGAAACTGATCAGTTGATTTGATTTCCAATTCGAGTTTTCATGAAAATTGCTTAGATTTCAAACATCAATTCTCTCTCTTTTATCGATATTCCCAACTTCATTTTGCTCAGTGCATTTACCTGCTAGCTGATGCCCATTATAGGAACGCGTTGATTTCTTAAGCCCAAGGCGCTACCCCCAACGAACTGATCGCCCGCGTCTTCTTCTGTCTTCTCCCCCTCTCGACTCATTGGAATAATTTAGCTCGCACGCCATAGCAAAAAGCACACGCCCAACAGATGCCGATGCCGATGCAGATGCCGATGGAGTTGAGGTTGCAGTTGAAATTGCAGATGCAGATGCAGATGCTGTGGCAGTTGCAGTTGCTGAATCAGAGAGTTACAGCTGCAGAACAATTCAACGCCCCTAGAAACCGAAGCACTGACTCGACTGAAACTCGAATTCGGATTGGAACTTGCAAGTTTTCAACTGTCAATTATTTGTATATGCATGAGAGTTTTGTTGTGCGAGTCAGATACTCGGATCGGGTACTCAGATACTCAGATACAAACTGAGACTTGGTTGCTTGCATTTTAATGCGCTAAACGGCGCAAGTAAATGACCAATAATCATGGGAGCTGCCTGCTCCGGCTGCCGGTTGGTCAATCTCAGTTTTAACTTTAACTTTAGCTGCAACTCCAACTTCAACTCCATCTCCAACTTGAAGCTGTCCAGCTTGGATGGTGCAATTTATTTTTGCATTAAATTGCAATTTGGGGAAGGATTTGAGACTGCGACTGCGACTGCGACTGAGACTGTGCACAGTTTTCTACCATTTATACAGATATTATCATGATTAATAATGCACAAACATGTCATATGCTCGTTTCGTGTGTGTTTGATTGGAGCGCATTAGGAGCGCGTCTCGTAATGATCGCGAAATCTGCAGATCACCAGACGATTGCAGTGCCCAGACCCAGGCTCATCTTCAGTTCGATTCCCAACTCCAGCTCCAGCCCCATGTCTGTAGTCATCCCACGGTAGCAATTATGTCGCTTAGTGCACCCCAAACGTTCGCTTATGATGATCATTGCGGCGTCGGCGCCTTCAAAAGATTAGCGATCGTCGACTGCATTCCAAGGTAAACTCCATGGGGATCTTTTATTTTTCGTATTTTTCGTATTGACACAAGCTTCCTTTAAATGACTTCCTCACTCTCTCTCACTCCCTCTCTATCACTCTGATGTCGTTATATTTCGATAGTCGCGCTTTTAAATGCGCGTTTCCTGTGCCGCTTTTCTGTCAGGGACACGATCGATGCGCCGATCGCAGGCTCAGGCTCAGGCTCCGACTCTGACTCTGGCTGAGCTTGATTCTCAGTCGTCTCGTCTCAAGGCAAATGGTACATGATTTCAAATTTCAAGTACCAGTTTACATAAAGATCGCTTCGCTAGCCAAAAACCAGTCGCCAGCAAACAGCTTTGACTCTGAATCTGACTCGGACTCTGACTCTGGTTCTGTCTCTTGGGTTTGGGTCTGAATGCACGGGAATGCCTTGCAGCCTTACACCATCTGTCACAGGGCAAGGCGCGCATTGAGATCGGCAATAAGAATGCGCTAAACTTGATTCCTTAACGCAGTGCGCGCATGCGTGGGCTGGAATTACATGATCACGATCAGCGATAAAACTTGATGTTGTACATAGCGCACAACATGAACGGGAAAGAGCAGACAGGGAGAGACAGGTTCAGGCTGAGGCCCAGGAACAGAAACAGAAACATAAACAGCAACAAAAACATAAACAGGGACAAGGACAGGAGCAGAGCAACAACGCAACACAACAGAAAAACTTCACTGAAGATCATGGCTACAAACAAAATGTCACAAAGTTGTAGAGGAACTGCATAAACTAACGGAAAAAGAATATTTCGAAAATTACAATGGAATTTAAGAATATTTTTGAAGTCGAAAATTTAAAAACTTTGATCGCTGCAATGAGGCTAATTGGTTTTTCATTTTCTTAAGTAATTGTATCCCGTATTAGAAATGAGATATAACAAAAGTCCAGCAAGATCATTTCCCAGCGATTCAAAGACACTTTAGCAGGAATTTTGACAGATTTCGCGATGTATACTCGATTACAGCTGAAATTTGGTGATTACAAAAGTGGGAATGATCTATAGAATTGCTGTGAATTGTTTGTCGTGTCAAATTATTGATAGCTGTCGCTTAATTTGATTTTAATATTCAGTTTGATTCTTCATGCCGCCTGTCATCTTTGCCGATCGCTGATAATCGTAATGTTCAGAAAATATTAATCTGCTTTGATTTTGAAGCGACATCCCGATGCGAGATCCCGACCCGGTTGGAGGAAAGTAAAAGTCATAATACACATCTATGACAGCGATAAGATCGACACTGATCTTGGCCCTGGCCAGTTAAGGTCGGGGATCAGGCCAGACTATTGTTTGGCGTGACTTTTTATAGGCACAAGTAATTACCAGGGGCGTTTGCCGAGTTGCCACAGCTACGAATATTTCGAATGTGCCACAGTTCCCGGTAACAGACGGCGGTGGCGGTGGCAGCAACTGTTCATTAGCCGCAGGCGTTGCCGCTGATTGGACCAACTAATCCCTATCCCAGTCAAGATTAGGCGCTGGCTACGCTTCTTGCTATTATTATTATTATTATTTCGTATTTTTATTTCTCATTCTCTTATTTATTTTTTGTCAGTTCAGTTTTCTTATGAAATACTCGTTGTAGGATTTTGTGGTTGTGCGTGCCACAATTATTGTTCGAGGGAGCTGTGAGGCGAGAGGGAGAAAGATCTCTTATCGATTTTCGTGTGCAACGTCGAGGAATTGACATATTCACTCGGTAATTTGATCTATTGAAAATACCTCGGGCCAAGCCGGCTGCTTTTTCCAGTTGTTCTTTTTTTGAAGGTTACATTTTGCTTGTGACAAACAATGGAGGAGAAATCATAATTACAATGGATTAGGAAATATTAATATACGTTATTGCTCTTTTATGTTTTGCCGTTCCATCAGTTTTTTGGGCTTGGGATACTTGAGATCTCTCGTTGTTGTTGTTGTTGCTGTTGTTGTTGACGTTGTTGACATTGTTCTTGAGGCAAATGAACAAACAACAAATGAGTTGGCGCATGGACAAAGATCTTGAGCAAATAGAAATATTGACAAAGTGTTTGAGCAGGAGATTGGGAAAGGGTAATACATCCATACATACATATTTATAAACAGAGTGAAAGAGACAATTGAAATATACCTGAATTTCAATCAAAAATAGGCATAGAACCGACAATTGATTCTAAGTTAGGAAGAACCTAATTGTTAACTAAGAATCTAAAACATTCTTACACCTTAGTTATTAAAGATTTATTTCTCCAAAACTTTCAAGATTTTCGATTGGTTTTATTACAATTGATACCCAAGTTGAAACCAACATCTCAGTGAAATAATAAACGGATATTTTGGGGATTTGAGTGCTAGATAATTAACAACATTTCGACACTAATTTTAAGACAATTTCCCTAAATTTTTTCCAATTAAATTAATCTTTCCCCAGATCTGTGAGCGGAAAAGCGGAAAGGAAAATACATTGAGCAGCTTTGGGTAAATAAAATTGTAACTTTAATTCAAGTTGCCAATTTTTAAGCGTTTTGGCCACGTCCGAAATGATTAAGCATCAGGCGAAACGAGGCAAAAGCCGAACAAAAATCAAACAACCGAACCTCAAGAAAAAAAATAAACAGTGTGAATGTGTTGCACCCTCCCCCCTCCAGAATTCACATTCCGTGAATGATTTGCATGCCTACACCTCAGCAACAACAACAACAATAAGTGCAACAACAAATTGAACTAAGGTCTGAGCGAAATCAAATCGAAACCATCTGGCCAAAAGCGTCGTGGGAATCAGTTCAATATAATTTGCATGGGCAACTAAGTTGAGAGTGTGGTTCGAATTCGGGTTCGGGTTCGACTTTGTCTTGAGATTGCGAATGTCAATTAATTGCAACAAACGGACTAAAAATTGTAATGAAACAACAACAACGATAACAATGCAAACGGAAAATTGTTGCAATTTTCTCGCGATTGTCGGTCAGGGCAGAAGTTGAAGTAGAAGGAAGTAGACAACGATGACGACGACTGCCGAATTATTGACTGACTGACTGACTGAATGATGTGAGTACCCCCTGCATTTATTCAAAACACTCAGCAACTGACTGACAGCCGAAGCATTTCGTTGTGCATCGTTGATTCTCCGGAATGGGAATCGTTCATTCATTCGCCGGGACACATGTCCGAATCAAGTTATTGCATCGGCAATCGGCAGTCGGCAGTCGGACGAATGTAGCGCCATTCGTGGCCAACACTCTTTGGCCAAATGCTCACATTGTGTTTTAGCCAAGAGCCCTAAATGGCCAAATTGATGCACGCGATTTAACGTTTCTCTGATTGAGCTAATGACTGAGGCGAGACTACGTGAGAAAGAAATAAATTTCAATTTCGCATTGGCATTGGGTCAACCATCGACAAGAGGAACAACGAGAACAACTCAAGTGGGCACAGATATCGTAAAATACATAGGAGGGGTTGACCTCAATGAGACACACAGGCCTATAAACATGTACCCAGAGAGAGGGCGACATTATTGTTGCTAGGGATAATAGTTTCCTTCAGAACACACCCTCAAGAGCAGCTTCTCTGATAATGATAACAAGCTAAAGTCTCTGAGTTGAAGAGGGACAAGAGGAGATAGAGAAGGGCACCGTGAGAAGCAGATAAGTAGAAGAGACATGGGATACTTACAGTTAATCAAGCAGTTGCTTTGGCAACAAAAATAATATAATGTGATTTGATATTATAAAAAACAAATACTATGAATTTTTTGTATTAATAAAAATATAGTTAAGTGTATATTATGTTATGTTAAAATAATAATTTTAGTCTCCCTCAAAGACTGTTTGCACCGCAAAAAATACTATCAGGGGTGCCACAGAAATCGATTTCTCTTAAAATCCACTTAAATTTCATACAATTTTAGGATGAAATTCAAGCGAATTTCGATGGCAACCCTGGTAGCTTCATCCAAAGCTCAAATCTCAAAAAAGAGTTTGAAGAGAGAGCAAAAGGAAGATAGGAAGAGTTGATTACGCGAACTGATGAAGTCACAAACAAAATGATATCAGACAGAGAGAGAAAAAAAAAGCTGGACGGAGAAGAATTCTAGTTCTTAGATTCCTCAAGATCAGACCAAGAGACTAATCTTACTACTAAACTTAAAAAAAATCTAAAGAAATTTGAAATCAACCTGGTATTTCCCCCAAGCTTCCCTTTTTTCCACTCTCTGACTTTTAGTCGACTTCTGTCACTTGAAGTCCCTACTGATGATTGGCAATTTCGTACACCGGATATGGGTATTACGTGTTAAGTGAACTACCAATCGGTATATAAATGACCAGCCTGCAAAGCTTACGTTCTTATTGTGCTGGTCCACGTTAATCCACCCCCTATGGTGACTTATGATTATTCTATTGGCAACTCATTTCCTGCTGCCCATTCACTTTCAATTTCTCAGGGATGTTCCGATCTTGACTCCGAGCACAAAGGCGAATCCACAAATTAATATTATAGGACTGTCTGGAACTGGAAGACTGTCTCTCTGCGGCTGTGACTGTGACTGTGACTGGGAAGGCCTTTAATCATTTTTAGCTGCGCTTTTATTTTGATTTTATTTTTGTTGTTTTGTGGCCAAAGTAGAGCACCAGCAGCAGGAGGAGCCTCAGTCTAAAGCTGTAAAGCGTGGCAAATATACGCTTAATTGGCTGTAGTTCAGTTCAGTTCGTGTTGGAGTTGGAGTTGAAGCTGAGCTTGAAGTCGGCATTGGAGTCCCACTGGAGTCCGAGTGGAGTCCCGGTGCAATAAAATGCAAATTAAACGGAGGAATGAATGGAGTCATGGAAGCTTGAAGGCCGGAGCAGGCACATTTATTTACTTAGAACCTCCTGCTGTGCTTCCGAATTAAGTTTAAGCCCGGAGGCTAAAAATGCAAAATTGAGTTTTACTAATTTCTTAACTTGCAGCCAGCCAACATGATGGACATGCCACAAGGGCAAGGTGCAAGCAACTCCTTCTTTATTTTTTAGTTTATTTTTTTTTTTAGTAACTGAATCTTAATTCTTGCATAAATCGATTTTAAATGAGTTTTTTTCTTGTTTTTTTTTTGGGTTCGAAGCCATAATCAAAATGTAGCGTCGCATGCAAATGTGTAGAGGAGAATTCTACCGGTAGCGCACCGAAAAAAAAGTGAAAAAACTCCATGGTCACTCCCACCTGACTGCCGAAAAAGCGCCCGAAGGACGACGTCGACGACGACGACGACTTGGACGAGGAGTCGGATGCGTTCTCTTCGGCATGCGTTGAAAGTGGGGCGTGTGCCGTTTAGTATGCAAAGTGGCCCATGGGCTGTACCCCGGCTGTACCGCTGTGGTACCTGCCGCTGCCCGGTATCATTCCCTCTCCATTCTCCTGCCTACTCCATCCGTGTGCTTAAAGAGAAAATGAGTTATGACTTGGACTTGGCTTGGCTTGGCGGCCTCAACTCGTTTGCATATTTTAGGCCACCGTTTAATTAAAGGTTCCACAATTCTGAACATTTGAAACAGGGCACGAGCACGAGGGTCTGTCAAGAGCTCGCGACTCGCCCATAACACTTCAAATTCTGAAAAGACTTGAGAACTATAGCAACTGGAGCTGTATCTGTAGCAGAAACTGAAACTGAAGCCTCCAGCTTTATTGTGTGTGTGTGCGTGTGTGTGTGTGTGTGCAACGGCGGCCTTTTGTGCGCTTAAGAACCTGACAGAGTCTTCGAGTCTTCGGGCCTACAGCTGTCGAGTCTGTCCGTGAAGTAGGCGATCTTTTAGCCATGGCCCTGTTATTTTAACGCACTCGTTGTTATATCGTGTGATATTTCAAATCAATAACCATAACTTTGGGGCCTCTAAATAACTCTATTGTGCGGCGCTCAAGTTTTCTCGGAATTACTGGAAAATACTCTTTACTTTTTTTTATAAAAATATAAATGCGATCGATCGATTGTTGAAACCCTTGGATACCTTAAGATTCTAGGCTGCGGGTGTCGTCATCATCATCATCGTCATCAGCAGCAGCAGCAGCAGCTAAAACTGTTCTGGGTGGCTTCCATAAAGCCTAAATCTTTGTTGATAAGTCTTTTTCTATCTCTCTCCTTCTCTAATAGAAAGCGGTTACTATAGTTCTGTCTCTGGTCTATTAGCGCTGCTGCCTGTTGTGCATTTTATTGTCTTTCGCCTCATAATTTATACGCAGCGACACCTTCGTCGTATCTGAAACTGAAACTGAAACTCAACCTGTTTATCACACGCATTAGATCGCAACGTAGTTTTAACTTTATTTTTTTTTTTCAGCTGCTGCAGCTGACAATGTGGAACGGAGACGCCACAAAGATGCACCTTTATAGGGTGCAACGAACAACCATAAAGGGGAACAAGGTCTTTTGTTCGCTCGCTCTATAAATTCAAGTGGATATCAATAATAAATTTCACTAATTTCTGTCATTCCACTCAAGTGCTACAAGTCTCTCTAGCTCTTGATCTCTCTCTCTCTCTCTCTCCCTCTCTCCCTACCTTCCTTTTTTTCCTCCTTCAGTCTATCACTCTTTTGTGGTTGTTGCTGTTGTTGGTGTTGTTGCTGCCTGTAAGTCTGTGTGTTAATGTCTTGCTTTTAACCACTTCATTGTTCGGGCGTCAAAGGTTAAGAGTCTCGCATGTTGTTGTCCATGGCTGTCGCCATCGTTGCCGCTTGTCTGCAGCAGCAGCAGCAGCAATAACAGCTACAACAACAACAACAACAGCAGCAGCAGCAGCGCCGCCAGCAACATAAGCAACAACACCGATACCCAGAGCAATGTTCAACTCATTCGACCTCGCCCTCACCCTCACCCCCGCCCCCACCTTAACTCAACTCAACTCAACTCAACTCACCTCATCGACAGATACATGGATTCTTTTGCGCTTTTGTAGTTATTTTTCTTGATTTTTATTATATGGTTTTGTTTCCACTTTTGTGCTGTGCGAGCGAACATTGTGTGTGTGTATGTGTGTGTGTGTGTGTGTGTACGATTGCTGTTGTTATTTATCTTTGTATTATTTTCATTTTTATACACATCATTTGATTTCATTTCATTTCTCGACTGCTGCCGTTGTCGTTGTTGTTTCTGTTCGGTTTTCTTAGTTATTGTTGCTATTCATTGAAACGCCTCAAAACGCAATTGTTGATCTATCGATTCATTCCATTCAACCTGAATTGTATTTGTGTTTCCATCTTCTTATGGATTTCAATGGGCATGGGTTTGCTTTATATGACTTCGATTGCTGAAACTAAGGGTGTTCTTTAAAGGGGTGAAAATGGTGAACTCTTTGAGAAAGGTCGGGCGATTACATGATGGTAGCAAAGATTCTAGGAATCAATTTGAAAGACATTTTGGAATATTTTCAAGCAGTTGGGAAAAATTAAAACAAAAATATATTTTCTACTACTTGACCCCTGATTTGATTCCGCATCAATAATTTATTTATTAGGAAAATTACATTTTCTTTCCAAGACTGTCCACTTTTACACTTTTTTAACACTTTTTCAAAAACTTTGAGCACCCATAACTTTGTTAAAACTCAACCAATCTCCTAGAGGACTATCACTTTCATCATTGTTTGACCTTAAACTTTATCAATATTTTATTCACATGGAAAATTTCATTATTTTCCAAAACTGTTTCATTTTTCTTACCATACTCCTTGACAATTTTTCGAAATTTCAAACTGCCATAACTTGCATCAATATTAGCATTGCTTGACATCTATTTCATTTAATGAACATTTACATTTTTAAAAAGACTTAACTTTGAATTTATTGATGATTACATAATTTTCTTAAGAACTTTTCACTCAAATTAGAATAGCTGTTATCAGCTTTACATGATTGCTACAATTGCAACACAATTAATTTGTAGTAATCCAAAAATAATGAATATTCATGTTCTGTACTCATCTTGAGATGATATCCACTGTTGCCCGACTGTCTAGCAAAGTAAGTTCATTTACAACAAAGTCGAACCGAATCAAATCTCTCCCTAGCAAAATGACGAAACGTTTTTCCCCTACGGTTTTCTTTTCCTCTTTTTTTGGATGCCATAAACAATGGATTATCTAACCACTTTACAAAGTGCGTGAAAATACGAGTACAAAGAGTCTGGCACTTGTGTAGGAGTCGAGGAGTCGAGGAGTCGAGGAATCGCATGGAAAGACTTCGAGACTCCGACTCAGCATTCTCATTGTCCCAATGATCATTGTTAGGCAGCTGGCTGATCACAATGCCAAACAATTAATGCTGCTTATTGTTGTAATCGTATCGCTCTCAATTTTCCAAATAGATGCGATCGATATGAGTATCTCTTTTATTATGTCTGTGAAAGTATGAGTATTTTCATTTCCCGACACTCTCGACAGAAGTCAATTCTAATCGAATTGTTTTCTAAATAAACGCGCCAAGAAGGCAAACGATTCTATGGAATCGCCATAAATTGTGGGAATCTCTGCGAGGGCGAGACACATAAAGACAAAGACAGCAAATTAAAAAAATAAAAAAGAGATAGAGATAGAGGGTAGATTGTCTGCTTTTATAATACCATAATAAACTGAAACTGCAGCAAAGTGAAAAATTACCTTAGCAAGTCTTAAGCGCAGCCACTAAAACGTTTAACTTTTAGCTTTCGAGACTAATGGCAAGCCAATTTGTATACGGTCCGATCTTCCATGGGGTTCAAGTCTTTTGGGCCTGTTCAGGGGTCTCCTCTTCTCGTATCGTATCGGGGGTTACTTTCATCAAAGAATTTTCGGTGTTTCGCATAGCCATAAACTTATTGTTGGTCCTCGATTTAGTGGTGCTTTTTGGTAATTTTGGCATTGGGTAAGGTAGCATCAACATCATCCATGGCCAAGTGCTGTTAACTCTTGCATGTGAAACGTTTACGTGTTGGCATCCCTCACATCTGTCGGTCACTCCACACACTGAATCCCCCCTTTCTCCTGCCCTTTACCCTCTGAACGCTCCACCAAAATCTGAAATTCTCGTTTCGCTCCAATGAAAGGTCGCTTTACGCATTCTTTTCTTTCAAATTACAATATTATTATTGTTATTGTTGTGCTTGTTGTTGTTATCGTCGATTCAAAGCGTGGCTTATGGTGCTGCCAAATCCTGAGAAATTTGATTGAAGTTTAAAAGGCTTAAAAGCGCAGCCAACTACCAGTTAAACTTAAAGTTGAAGTTGAAGTTTCTGTTGCGATTTTTCAGTTGCCATTCGGTTTTATTGCCGGCATTATCATCCTCATCGTTTGTTGTTCTTTCGTCATTCGCATCAGCTTGTGAATTTGAATACTTCATTCTCTTCTCCTCCTCTTCCGTTTTATTTTTTCTTTTTTTTATAAATTTTTTATAGTCTGCACAGCCATTAAAAGGTCACAGTTCATGCACGTGCAACGATCGCAATGTGAGAAAATTTCGCTTGGATTTAATTAACTGAAATACCTTAAAATCTACTGAATTTACAGGAGCTATAAAAACAGTTGTAACTGTAGTGAATCACTATAAAAATGATAATGATTTGATTTTTAATTTGATAGTACTTTAAATTTAGTTTATTTATGCGAATAATGTCGATAATTCATAATCATCATTTCAAAACATTTTCCTATATAAGTTACGAAATTTTTGATTTTGTTGTGGGATCTTTTCAAACCATTATAACTTAAAAAAAAAAAAAACAGATCATTTTTAAGTGTTAAATATTTTTTGTTTTAATATTGAACTAAGTTATAGATGGTCAAATAATAGTTTAAGAATAGTGTAGTCTAAAAAAAGTATACAATTTCTTATTTTTGGTTGTAAATTAAGGTTCAATAATTATTTTTCACATTATAAACTATTAGTATAATATATCTTATATGATTATTTATTGTTTGGGTCATCATCGTTATAAGGACTCAATTCCTTGTAGACAAACTATGATCTATTAAGCCGCTCTTTGATGTCGCCGAAGATCAAATCTAACTGATATAATTCTTTGGGCTTTTCCACACTATTTTGTCTAGATTTCATTGTCTGTCCCCTGCTGCACTTGTATCCTGAGCCCTTCCAAAAACTATAGTATATCATACGTATTTTTTTGGTTATTTTTTTGGATTTTCTGTTGTTGTTGTTGTTTTGAGCCATCAATTGATTTATGCGCACCTCCATGAAGCACATGAGCCTATATATCACAACCCGCTTGTGCTACGATATATCACAACCGTGTTCATCAGCCATGAAATATTGCTGCTCCTAGTGTGCTCCCTCTCTCTCTCTCTCTCGCTCTCGCTCTCTGTTACTCACTGCGGAGTGGTGGCATCTCTGTCACACTTTTGATGGCTCCCCCACCTGGCACGATAAATTCCACGCCCGATATTATCGTCGGGCCACACAATGGCCAAAAGCCGATACAAAATTTATAGCCAACCGGGTTATAGACATTTGCCGTCAACATCGAAATCGACATGGACATGGACCCGTTGAAATGATATGAGACTTGCCCGCTCCCCCTTCCCTTGTTAACCCCTCTGATATCATCTTCTCATCTACATGTAAGTTTCAGTATTGTATATTCTTTTTTTTTAGTATTTTTTGTTGCCTTTGCTTTTTTTGATGGTCAATTAAAATGGGTTATTATGGTCGATTGAGGTGCGATATAAGTGCGATATATCTCGAAATTGTATTGTATATATGCATGTGGCGTTTAGAAATCAGTTTTGGTTTTTTTTTGTTTTGTCTACTCCATAAAATACCGTTCTTTTATGAGCCTTATGACATATAAACCTTACGATTCTAATGTGTGTGTGGTGCTCATTAAACTATAAAAGAAGCTGAGGAACTTCTGCATTATGTTTATCATAGCTGCTGTTGTTGTTGTTGTTGTTGTTGTCATTTCACAGGTGTGTGCGAAGGAGTCGCTTTTTTCTTACAGTGGTATCAATAAAGTAGTTAAGTGCCTGCTCTGTCCCTGGTAGCTAAAACGCTCGAAATGGAGGTTGCGTGTCGAAACAGAGACTGAGACTGAGACCGAGACTGAGACTGGGATTCAGTCTGGGATTAAGATTGAGACTGGGATCGGAGACTCTCTAAAATGACGTCCATCTGCAACGGCAGCATCGACGGCAGCCGCATCGTCATCATCAGTTAAATGAAATGATTGAAGCTGAATTGAAGTCTTTAGTCAGCGCAACACGCAAGCCAACAATTGGCTCCGACTTCTCACTGGCAAAGGAAAAGGGAAAGGGAATACGAGGAGAAGTTGGAGTCGATGTGGATGTTGAAGTTGAAGTCAGAGACGAAGTCTCTCCACTGATAAGCTGTCAATGGGAACCATTGGCTGGTCAGTGATCCAAGCTGGCAGTTGCTTCATTAATCACAACATGATGTAAATTTCTTTGGAAGCCGCTGCATTTGCTGCCTTCGCAATTTGCATTCCCTATATTGCGCATACGCCGCGTTTGACCTCGCATTGGTTGCTATAATATGTGCAATATCACTAATTTATTTGCTGGACAACACAGAAAGACAGAGAGAGAGAGGGAGAGAGAGAGAGAGAGAGAGAGACATCAGATGCCAAAAAATAAAACTACAATATTGAGCTCCATATCGATTATGTGAGGTTGCTTCGACTCCGACTTCGACTTTGACTCTGCCTCCGACTGTTGCTTGTGGGCTGGAATGTGCAACGTCATTATTTTTATGATTGTTCAGGTATTCAAAATGCTCTCGGTGCTTTATGAACTCCGCTCGTTTGCTCCATCGACTATACAATATTTTCTTTAGTCAATCGAAGTTGTCGATGTGACTTTTATATGCCACTCAATCGTTGTAGTTGCTGTTATTGTTGTTGTTGTTGTCGTTGTTGTTGTTGTCTATCAGCGGTGCGGGTGTTAAAGACCACTGAAGACAATTGTTATTTTTAATATCATTGTTGGCACATTGCTGTTGCCGTTGTTGAGAGCATTCACTGTAAAACTCATACAACATCAACATCAACATCAACATACAACACTCAGTCATACTTGGTCTCTGACTCTGACTCCGACTCCGAGTCGGAGTCTGGCGATTGTTATTGTAAGCCATGTCTAGTGATATGATTTCATATTGTGCTTTGCAGCTTTTTCAACCTTTCAGAGGAGGCCGCCGACGCCGACGACGCCGCCAACGTTGAGCCCTCAATCCCATCTCAAATAATCCAATCCAATCCGATGCGATGCGATGCGATCTCAACCAAGTGCAGAAGTGTAATCTTCAACATATTCGTTCTGGCAATAAGAAAATAATTAAATTGACCTCAATAGTATTAAAATGCACATAAATACTTTTATCGTTTCAAAAACCATGCAAGAGAATTTTTATATGCTAGAATCAATATTTTATCTTCAGATTTTTCAAATTTTTATTGTTGCATTTCGATTAATTTCACTTGATTAATCCTTTAAAAATGTAACAACCAATTTAAGTTAATTTACATTCAGATTTGTGTGATTTTAGAAAGATTTTATGGATTTATTTAAATACTTTTGGTTTTTTCCAGTCACATTAAAATAAATATTAGACAAAAGCCGACTATTTATTTATTTAATTGAATATATTGACATTTGATTTGTTACACTGAGTAGATGCTCTTTTGGAGTCGACCTTTCGCATATTCGTTATCCTATCAGTTTAATCTCGAAAACGCGTTAAATTTGTCAACTAATCGTTTTCACTTCATTGTCGCAGTCATTAAGTATCAAACGGATCATTAAAGCGGTACAAAACACTCGTATATTCATTTATACATTCACTCGTATGATATAAAGAGTGACAGAGTTATCAGGCTAACAGGGTATAAAACAAAAGCTTAGATCGGTTATGCAAATCAGGTATTCAATTTGGAGACCACCCAAAAGACTAAAAGTTAAAAGCAATTTGCATTTGCATCATCATCTTAAAAATTGAGGACTGATCGAACGATTGAATGATCGAATTGATTTGAATACAAACTCGTTGAGATACTCAATTTTCAATGTTCAGTGTCTAATTAATTGTTTGTTGATTTAGTTGATCATTGAAAAACGCCTCCGAGCTCGTCGTTATTTTATGTGAGGCAAACGCATAAAAATCGCTGAAATTCAGTAATCAAAAAAAATTTAGACATTCTGTCTCTCTTTACTCTCTGCACTCGGAAGACTGTAGACTGGAGACTGTAGACTGGAGACGTAAAAAGAGCTGATAAACCGGAGTCACTGCAACTCAGACAAGGCAATGAAACTGCCCACACAGACGACACAAAGTGGCAAGATACAGAGGCAGCTGATGATGATGGTGATCGTAATAATGACGATGATGATGCTGATGCTGATGCTGGTTGCTGTAAGTTGAGCCCCTACTCCATCCAACCCCTATCCCTATCCCTATCCCCGATCCCTCCCGATCCCATTTTCGACCGCAGCCACAATTATCAAGTGTGAAAACCAGCGAATAACAAATTAAGCGAGTGATACGACGTTCAACTTGGAGTCGAACTCAAAGTCGAGTCTCGAAATGTATTGAACGTATATGGACAGAAAGAGACAGAGAGAGAGAAGGAAGATCCAGGTAATGAGGAGAGAGAGAGAATAGTGAGCACAACTCCGATATCAGTTTTATGGGTGGCCCACATGTCGAGGGCCATAAAGTAGAAAATTATCACCTTTTAAATTGAAGAATCCAAACAAATTGAAACGGATATCGTGTTTAAGTGCTATCGACATCACTTCTATTAGCCAAAAGGGACTTGGCCACGTTGACATCCAATCCCATGCCCATGCCAATGCCAGGAGACATGGTTACATGACTCTCCTTAACAGCATATCTTTCTCTCCCCCCGTCTCTCTCTCTCTCTCTCTCTCTCTCTTTCTGAGTGCTGTTTCCTCTACTGCGACAAGCCAATTAAAAGGGGAAAAAAGGAAAAGAAACCGCATCGAAAAATGCGTGGGTTGAACATCGTGATCGGGTTCGGGTTCCCAATGGAAGCCTGGCCCATTAGCCAAAAGGTGTAGGCTGTATCTGTATCTCTGCACTGTAGCTCAGGTGTGCATATATATATATATATGTGCATGTATATGTGTATGTATATATGTGTGTATTTGTTGAGCATCAAATTCGCAGCAGGATGCGTTTGCTATTTGATTTGCTGGACAGTTGGACACTTGCCGCAGTTGGCAATTATGCTGCATTACGTGACACAGTTGACAGTTTTGTGACTTGGCCATTGATATCAACAGGCTTTGGTCCTAATTGAACTACCTACCACCTGCCTTGGCTATGTCAGACTCCCAGTACTCAGTCTCAGTCTCAGTTCCAGTACTCAGTCTCATTCCCAGTTCATGGGCTCATCCTCGATCTGTGATCGACCGCAAGCAGCAGTCAGACCCGTGGCCATGGGTCGTTGGGGCAGAGCAGACAGCAGTCCCCAGATCCTCAGGTCCCTTGGCTCCTCTGGCTCTCCCTCTTCCCCAGAGTCCCAGCTCCAATCTGAAGCCCATGCCCGCCATAAATGCTCGCTCCGTGGGAAATGGCGTGTGCCCTCGAGGCGTGTGCCGACCAATTTGACTCCTCGCGAACTGGAAAAATACGAAGGTAATAATTCACAAAAAATATTTGTAGAAACTTGCATGGGAACAATCGCGTTGGACGTTGATTTCTCGAAAAGCGTTCGTTCGGTCGGTCGGTCGGTCGTTCATTCGGCTTTCCAAGCCAAAAGCGACTTCAACTTCATGTAAAGAGACTCTCGCTTTGGACATGATTTTTCTGTTAGTGTGTGTGCATGTGTGTGTGTGTGTATGAGGTGGCTGCTCATTTTTATCAGGCCAGGGCTGCATCAGTTGCAACCGCTGACCGAAGGTGGAGTCAGCTTTTTGGGGCGTGTGCAAGGTGCAGGAATATATTCCTTGCCATTGCCCAGCAACTGAGGGCGAAAGTTAAGATCTGAATAGTTCTCAGGTTGTGAATTGTATTAAGTACTCCAGTATTTAAGCATATATATGGAATACTTTATTTTTTAACATGAGTAGTAATAAAAAACTTCTAAAAAATTAAGTAATTCTTTAAATTTAATATTCTGAATTTAATTAGAATATTTCAAACTTTAATTTAAACATATTTTGTTATAAGTATTGTATTGTTATTAAGTTATTCATTTAATTAAATGAAAATATTTTAATACACAAAATTGCTACTAACATAATTTAAATTCATAATTATCTGCTCAAATATATTTTTATCTATTGCAATGGATTTTCTAATATTTTTGGATTTTATACTAAATTTATTTAATGTTTTACATTTATTAATCATTCTTTTCTTTATAACAATTAATGAAAATATCATGTCCTTACATAATTTTTCTGTTTTTATGTCTATGGGAAATTGTCAAGTATTGCATTTTTCATTATCTAAACATATTTTAACATTACACATATTTTATAATATATATATCAAACTGTAGATATAGACTTTTATTTAATTAAGTTTGTATTATCATATTTGTGCAGCCTTTTTTATGTTTTATTTACTTCTCAACTTTATTAATTTCATAATTTTGTATAATACACTTTCTTGGTATTTCATCTTGAGCTGTTTGGGCCCTGTTGCTGCTGCCGTAATGCGGTCCAAAGCTTTTGGCCCCACTTGACTTGCCTACCAAACAGCAAAAGCTCATTGCCGAACCGCTCTCAACACGCCCCCGTTTATGTCCCGAAACGTTACGCCCCCCTGTCTGCCCTTGCCCGTTCCTCCCGCACTCCCAGATTCCCCTCTCTCTCTCTCTCTACCTATAACCTCAGCTGCCAGAGTCAGAGCCACTGACTAAGTGCGAATCTGTGGCGCAATCAGTTGCCAAGTTTCGACAGTAACTGCGACTGCGACGTCGACAGCGCAGTTGACTGCAGCAGCGGCAGCGGCAGCGACTGCGACTGAGAGTGGCATAGTTTCTGAATTTATTTCGCCAGACTGAACGACCGACTTGGTCGGGTCACGTCCACTTGGGGCTGCTGAGGCTGCTGAGGCTGCTGATGATGATGATGGCGGTTTCTGTGGCTGCCACAGTTGCTGTTGCTGCTGCCACGGCTGCCGTTAAAGAAGGCGAGTAGGTGGATCGTACGTTTGCTTACTAACTGCCGTGCTCAAAATGTTTATCAACTTTAATATTAAATTGTATGCCAGCTCTCTGACCGGTCGAGACTGCTGACCATAAAGCACAACCCTGCCCCCTTGCCACAACAACAACAACAACAACAACAACAACCGGCTGCCAACCGCACCGCCCGCAATTGCCGGGCAATCAGATGTATTGTGGCTTGTCCAGCCGGTCGGTCAGCGTGCGTCTCCGCCCCCGCCTTCAACGTGGCCATGCCCCATGCCCCATGCCTTGCAACAACAACATGCCCCAATGCTGCGCTGTGGAGTGGCGGGCGAACTCCGCGTGCTCAGCTTTCGTGCTGCACATGGCCGGGGGCCAAATTTGTCGCACGTTGAGTATTTTTAAACCATGAGAAAATCCTTTGGCGCTAATAGCCCGAATTCCTTGTGCTTAACATAAAAATCGCCTCATGCTGCAGTGCATCATGCAACATGGAATTAGTTTGGGGCTACTTCAAGGGGCAAGGGCGTATTTGAATATGTGTGTATGTGTGTGCGTGTGTGTGTGTGTTGTGCATATATGCAACAAAGCGATGGAGTGCCATGTTTTGTGAGTTGCAAGTTTTTATTGCCATTTTCTGATGTTGCAGCTATTGTTGTTGTCGTTATTGTTGCTCTCTTGTTGTTGTTGTTGTTGTTGTTGTTGTTGCCATAATCATGTGAAAATGGCAAACGGTTCTAAGCCAAATGCAAGTCATATAACACACATACAAGCATTCTCGTATGTTGTATCCGAGCAGCTGGGCATCTCCATGAACTACGGTTCTCCCTCCTAGATTTGATGTGATGTGGTGTCTAACTAATTTATGCATTAACTGCCGCTCGCTGCACGCTGCTCGCTGCTTGCAACCGCGGGGCATTCACAACTGCCGTTGTGGCAAGACACTTGCGAGTGCTTTGAGCACAGCAAAAAGTGCTGTGTGATATGCTGATATAAGTTCAGAGAGAAAGTACTACTACTATAGTATAGACTGGGCCTGGGAAAGTTCACATTAACTATTTTTATTATTTTATTCAGTTAACCCTATAAACTTAACTGAATCTTTACTACATTTGACTTCTCTTAGAGCTAAAAGTTATATAATTCTTAGCAAAACTTATATGGTTGATAATAAAACTACTACAATTTACTGATGGACATGATAAACATAATTGATAATAACAATCTCTTGAGTAAACTATATGAAATATTTATTTGCTGTATATGAAAATATATGAAAATATTATCAGAGGTGCCACAGAAATTGAATATTAATTAATGTAAAAATATACTGGGGTGTTAAATGTGACCTTAAATAGACAATAAAAATGACTACTAGAATATTAAATATACAGTAAAGTTTTCAGTAAAATTTGTAAAACAAAAAATCAAATTAAGCTTTGTTTAATTTTGTATAACTATCTATCCAATATTAAGAGCAGTAATGTATAATTTATGGAATGCTAAAACTTAAGTCAAAGAGTAATAATATCTTTTTAACACCAAATATATAAATAATAACAATGTCATTCAATCAAACAAAATTGTTTATCAAAAGATACAAGCAGTCCGCAGTCTTTTAAAATTAATTTTCAAGCTATAACTAAAAATCCGCGAACTGAACAGAATTGAAAATTCAGCTTTAACTAACTGGAACTCACTATGGAGTATCATTAATTTGATTGACTTTTGATTTGCTTTTAATTTCTCCGACAATTCAATGAAAAATTCCATGTAACCTCAACTTAACACTCAATTTGGCAAATTCTTAACGCTCTGCTCAAATTTCTAAAGGTGTTTCGATGATAATTAGCATATGATAATGATCACATCTTGATGATGATTACGATCAGGCTGAAATTGATGGCGACATACAGAAGTGCACAGACAAATGCCAGAATTGTTGTTAACAAATTAACGTAGAAAGCGCAACGAACCCAAAAACCCGTGTACCCCCAAACCCGATCCCATTCCCGAACCCAACCCAACCGAACCGAGCCGAATCCCGAACCCAAAGAAGACGCAGCGGGAACGACGTCGGCACCGTCACCCACCCAAAAAGCCAAAATGCCAAACGCTGTCGATGCGACTGATGACGATGACGTTGATGCCGAGGGACACCCCGGTGAGAAGAACCAGAACTCCATCTCCATCTCCGAAGAGAGACCCCATGCCCAGTTCCCAGTTGCCAGTCGCCAGTTCCCGGTTCCAGGTTCGAGGTTCGAGATTCGTCTTCAGAGTGCATGTCAGAGGCTTGTAAACGTGAATAAACATAATTTGTAGGCACGTACTGCAACAAACGCCAACGCCAATGAGGATTGGGATTGGACTGGGGATGGAGATGAGGATGGAGTCGGAAACTGGAAAGGGGCAGTGATGAGACACACACAGCACAGACATATGTAAATGTCGGGGCGTTAAATCGGTGCATAGAAAATGATGCGAAGCTATAGTTACACTCTGAAAAATACTATAGCAATTCTTTTTAAAAAAAGAATGACAAAGTAAATTTAAATTTAGATCATTTTCAGTTTTCTTAGAGAAGTAATATTATTTTTTTTTTTGGGATAAATATTGTAGACACAAAATTAAATATTCAGAATATTGATGTCTTTGAAATAGAGAGGGAGGGGGGGGGTGGGTATGGGTTAAATTTGGGGGGAAAAATGTGGGGGGGGAAAGGAATTTTTTTTAAAAATTTTTTTTTTTTTTAAAATTTTTTTTTTTTTTTGGGTTAGAAATAAGACTGTATAAAGTTTAAAAATAAAATGTTGTAGTTGATATAGTTCTCTTTGATAGTAAAGAACTCGCTATTCATTTGAAACTAATAATTAATGCAAACTACTTTTTTTCTCAGTGCATGAGAATTGTTTGGTGACGAGGGGGGACTTGATGTACTACATCCAAAGACCGCTAACCGTTTATGGCCATGAAATATCGCTTGGCCTAGCGCATGATCATTGTTCGGCAAACCTCAAGACCCAGGCCTGAGACCCGGACTCGAACTCGAACCCGGACCCGGTGTCTCTCTCTCTCTCTCTCTCGCTCTCTCTCGTTCTCTATCTGACTCTCTGATGAGGCCATGTGAACGCCGGGGTGTTGTTGCTGTTGTTGTTGTAGGTGTGCGAGCCGAGCTGAAAGAAAAAAAAAGAAAGATTCACATTCTTATGATTAATGATCGTCAGGCATTGGCCCAAGGAATTTCAACATAACTACTTTGTGCCCAGATACAAATCGTTATTACACATTAAATGTTCCCAGTGAGTGGTTAATCAACAGTCTGAGAATGGCGAGAGGGGCAGGGGTGAGGGGAGGGGAGGGGGTGCGCGGGTGTTTTTTTTTTTTGTTGTTGGGCTTTTCAACTGCTCGCTGAGCTGAGGCAGCGTGTAAATCAATTGAAAATAATTTGTTACTTTTAATAATAAGTGAAAGAAGCTGTGCCGCAGACATGAAACCGCTTGGAGCGTGGGCAGCACACGGAGAGTTGAGAGAGGAGGGAGAGAGGGAGAGGGGGAGAGACACAGCTTGTAATTGATCATGTGTTGTGTGTAGGAGATGCCAACAACAACAAACAAACAAACAAACAACACTGCAGACACTCTGGAAACTCTGGAAACCCTGGGATCGAGAATGCAACTTTGACTGGACTTGAACTCACTCTCTGGACTGTTGGGCCATAATCGATGAAATCAATCGATCACCAGAGCTAAAAAGAGAGACACCGTCGAGCAGAAGAATTGAGTTGAGATCCCATTGCCATTGCCATTGCCATTTCCATTGTTTTCACTTTTATTTTATTTTTTCATCTTTCCTGAGTTTTTTTCTCGGCTTTGACTGATGAGAGGATGCGTCTGCGGTGGGTCCAAAATGAATCATATCCAAGTTCAGATTTCTTATTTGTTTTTCGAGTTAAGCTCGGCAAAGCTTCTCTTCTTTTTTTTTGTTTGTTTGTTGGTAAGAAGCGCCACATGTCGTCGCCCATGGATTGTGAGTTCCTTGTAATCCATACACAACAAATGAATAAATTTTGTGTTTATTGTTCAAGTCTCCATTGTCGATTCTCGCTCGCTTATAATGTCTTATTTATATCGGATTATTGCTATCACACCATTTTCAAGTGTGCCCAGCTCAAAAGTGACCACCATCAGCGTCAGGCGTCAACGCCAACGGGCGCATTAAAATGTCAAAGAACAGAGAACGGGAATGGGAATGGGAATGGGATTGGGAATGGGAATAAAAATAAAACAGCGATGAAAATAAAAGAAATACACACACACACAGACAAGTGAAAAGCGATACAAACAAAAGAGTTGTTGTGCCTCAAGACAGCAAACTAAAGAAAGACTCCTCCATCCACCTCTCTCCCTCTCTTCAGTCTCCAGTTGAAGTCCAGGTCCAACTTGGACCATGGACGATGAGGCTGGTACTAAGTCTGGACCTGAAACGTTTCATCTTTATCGCTGCTTGTTTTTGTCTTTTACCGGACCACAACAACAGACAGACAGACAGATAGACAGACTGACAGACAGACAGACAGATACATAGAACGCCTTGGGGACAAGGTGCGGGTCCCTCGTTTCTCGTTTCTCGACTGGGTAATTCAATTAAGTTCTCAATAAGTGCTTGGCTTACACACGATACGACTAGTATTAGAAGTGGGGGCAGAGAAGGGCAGAGAAGAGCACAGAAGAGAAGTGAGACCTCCCTAGTTAGTTTACTATAAAATTGATCGCTCTTTTAGCTGCAACGTTTTCGGGTAACAAATTTTCAACCAAAAGAAAAACTGATTTGTGCCTGGCGATAAATTCAGCAACTAATTGACAGAGTCGTCGTACCGTATCCCTGTCTCTGTTTCTGTCTCTGTCCCTGTCTCTGTCCCTGTCCAGGGTATCTCTGAAGGTTTAAGGTGTCAATTAATGCCCCGACGCACTGATTGAACCCCATCGATAAGGTGCCTTCGTCTAGCGATTAAATTGTTAGACCAATTCGAATTGTATTGTCCGGGCTATGTCACTTGGCCAAGTAAGTTATTTATAAGTATTTAAAACACCTTTTTGGGCAAAACAAAAGTGTCAAAATAGTAGATAGACAGCAGGATTGGATTGGAACTGTGATTGGAACTGTGATTGGAAGTGGAATTGGAATTGGAGTTGGGTTCGGTTTCAGTTTAGAGACAATAAAATGCAACCTGGAACACCCAGCGAGACATTCAAGAACAGTAACTGTGTCCGACTTCGTAGCCAAAGTGAGTTACAAATACTTTTCACAAGTATCTCATAGTGCGTATCTCTCTGCGTATGTGTGTGTATGTGTGTGTGTGTGTGTGTGTGGGGGGGGCTTGTCTGCTAAGTAAGAACGCGTGTAATGCAATTAGGGAATGACAACAATGTCGTCTTGTGACATGTCCAACTACCGTGCGGAAATGTGGAAATCTTTCAATCTATAAAATGCATTTAAAGAGTTGCTGTAAATTCCAAGAAAATTGAAAAAAAAACAGTACTACTAAAAAACTTAAATAAATAAAAGTACTGGGAAGAACTTTAATCAGAGCAATTTTGTTTTAATATTTATTAAAATGAATCAAAAAATATTTTTTTTATACTACTTATAAAAATTAAATTTTTCGAAATGATTAAAAAAAATTTTAAAATCTAAAATTTAAATAACAAACTAGAATTAAGTGTTGTTTCATTTCAAGCAAATTGATTTTCTAGCATTAAATCAAGATATTAAGAAATTAAGGTATATAATTATGTAACTATTCAACTACAATAAACATATTATTAACACAATGAAGAAAATGACTAAAAAAAGTTAATAAACTCAAAGCGCATATAATTATAAAATGTTTACACATTCTACTAATAAACTATTAATTATTTAAGCTACTTAAAATGTATGTCTATGTTAGGTATTCTTTAAAATTCAGAAAAATAATCACTGTATTTAGAGATTATACTCAATTAGTAGAATAAAATACTTAATAACTAATAATATATCTTAAAGGAATAAATTTTAATTTTAAAAAAATGTCTGTGTATCTAAAATTGCTGGTAAGCTTTACAATTCAAATAAAACTCTCTGGATTCACAAAGTTGTCCCATTGAAGATTTGAGAGTAATTAATAATAATAGGTTAAATGACTTGAGATGGTGGCAAGTGAGAACTGAGAAGTGGCATGTGGCATCTGTTGTGTGGTTGTCATTGCAAAAGGCGTCGGTCGGCTGATCAAATAGCGAGTACTCAACGAGCTGACAGCGTAGACAATCTACAATTACCAGAGACAAGTTTTGGGCTTGGCCCACTTGAGCAACAAGTTGAGATTGAGATTGAGATTGAGATTTAGATGGTATGAGAAATGCTGTCATCATAATCATCTCTCTTTCTCTCTTGCCTCATAATTGTAATCATGTTGACTCAGAGCACTTGTGGCAACAACAAAGCACACTGCCACATATTTTTAAGAAATGGCGTCCATTTCGAATGGTGTCGGTTTATTATTGAATGGCGGCAAATCGATTTGCAACGTTTTAATTGCCGCACAAATTGAGCCAAGAGGCAACTTCATTACAGTTCTGGGTGGTCGCCGGCAAGGCCACTTGGAGTGCGAAACGTGCTCCGGAATGTGGCCAATTGTTTGAGCCATCGTAGCACGTAGAACAGCCACGCACTCATCAGGGCCAAATTAAACGGCAACCCTCGGGGGTTGCCTCAGCAGTCGCTGAGGGGTGCAACAAATGGCTCACTTTTGGCAGACGTTGGCCAATGCCTGCTGCTTAATCAGGGACAGGGGCAGCAACAGGGGAAGGGGAAGGGGGCAGTGCCAACAGCAGAGAGAGAAGCAAAAAAGAAAAAAAATAAGTAAAATGAAATTGTAGATGCCACCCTAGTTGCGGAACCGATGCGTTTAATTGTGGCCTAAAAACGACACAGAGACAAAACCCCGTTGGCAGTGCGACTGAAGGCGACAATATATCCATCAAACTGGCAAACAGGACTCAGGATTCAGGACTCAGGAATCAGGACACTGGCTGAGAGTTATCCTTGTCTGTCCTGCGTCTCTGTCTATCTGTCAGTCTGTCTGCCACCCGCTGTGACTTTCACAAAATATTTTGGTTGTACGCAGTGCGGATTCGTGCAATTATGGCCCTGTTTGTGGACAATGTGTGTCGAATGCGAACATGAACCTTGCCACAGTTTGTTGTCCTCATCCTTGCCACAATGCGCTTCCTGCGGCGAACTGTTGCCAAACACAGCAACAAGTTCTATGGTTGACCAGCAGATAAGACGGTTCTGGGCTGCAAGGCTGCTAGGCTGGCTGACAAACCCATACTGGCCAAAAATCCACAGATCCACAGGCTATCCACAAGATCCGGGATGTGGCAGGCGTGGCAGGAGGGCGCGTCCCCGGTTACTTGCCACCTAGGACGCCACAGCTGATGCGATGTAGACATCAATATCACTGCCAACATCCAATGCCATTCCATTTTGCAACAGTTGACAGTTGAGAATCGACAGTCGACAATCGACAGTCGACAGTCGAGAGCAGTTAGTTGGCCCAAAATCAATTGTACATGGCCATAATGGCAGTGTCAACTGCCAAAATTGAGGCAGCAAATGAGCTGGCAGCTGGAACAACCAAAAAAAAAGAAAGAGTCCTTCTTTATTTTGGCATGCGGGCATCTATTCCAAAAAAGGACCAAACTCAACCTCAATTAAAAGAATAGATCGCAATCTCAACTTAATATCACAAGACAATTCTTGGTACTGCGCGTGCTAAGAAATATCCAATAGTTCAATGGTTGATCTACAATTGTAACCCACAGTGCTAACAATAGACAATTGTCTTGATATTTGGCCATTTGGCACGTTCCTAACCACTGTGCCAATTCCCCCATTGACTTCTCGAGAACATCGAGTCGACCACACAAATACAATACTCGTAACATAAACAAAAATGCGAACATCGAATTCAAGAGTTTCCATAAATTAAAGATTGCGACAGTTTTAAGCGTGGACGAGTTGCCTTTTAGAGCAACTGATCAGCTTAATTGGAATCTTGAAAATTAATAGAAACATCTATAAATATGAAACGATTTAAGTTATGCATATGCCTAATAAAATTTTGACATGTTTTCGACTATTTGCAAAATTTATTTCATTTTTTATCGAAATGTTTCAAAGTAGGAAATGTGGTTAAAAGAGTTTAGGGAATTTGGATTAACGTCAGACGATAAGGCAATCGAAAGTGCTACAGAAAATAAACTACACCCTGCTATATTTAGAAAAATTCGATAATTTGCTAATAAATAAACAACTGAGGAAAAATAAAAAAAAAAAACACAGAAAATGGTTTATAGCATTTGATAAAAATAATGGCTTCAAAAGAAGTAAGCTATAAATAAATCTAGAAAAAAAAAACAAAAACATTTCAATGTCAATCAAATTAAGAATTTAATTGAACTCTTTCATTTTTTTGTCTCTTAAAAGTGGATATGTTTACTTTAAGCTTCATATAAAATAAAGTTTAAATTATATTTTATCATATTTAAGCAAAACAAATTTTAGAATTTATCTAAGGGAAAGTGATAATTGCTTTCAACTATAAAAAGTATAATTTTATATATTTTTGGTGTTTATGAATTCTAAATTTATTTATTCGATATTAAACCAACTTTACTTTTAAGCAGATATGCAGACAATACCTTAGGTATATATAAATCAATCTAACAAAACCCCGATTTTTTCCCAAATCGTCATGACTTGCCAAAAAAAAGTAGTAAAAACAATAAAATGAGTTTCAGTTTTAGCAATTGTTCATTTATATTTATATATATTATATTGCGATATCTTTCATTCTTTATCATATACTATAAACTATATACATGCATAACTACGATAATGAGATCGCTATGTCTTTGTGCTTAGTCAGCCTTCATATAAAAAGGTATAGAAATCGTACTTTATAATAATCATAAGAATTATGTAAAATATACGAATAACTTCATAACACTTAACTAAAGTTAACGGATTGATTGATTTATATATATTTATTGATTAACATAAAACAAATTATGATTATGTTGCAAATAATACAGTCTTTGTATAACCGATATTGGTCTGAGGTTTACGTGGGAATCTTGGTATTGGTATTGGTATAACAAATTACAAACTGAAGAATCCGGCTATCTATAGCTATAAGGTACATACGATTAGCTTTAAGTAAATTAAATAATTAATTATGATTAAACTATAGGCTGAAGAACTCTCTGTCGCTCTCTCTTTCCGTCTTTTTCTTTCCTTCTTTCATGCCATATTTTGGAATTGTTCGCAATACTTTTTTTTAAATGTTTATAATTCTTTTTGTTTTGCTTTGGCATTCATTTCTCGGTAGTAGCTCAAATCGGATAGCTATATAAGATTGGATATATATAGCATCGATTGGGCTAGTTTTGTGACTCTTTCCCGTGATCCTTGATGAATCCTCTCACTGGGGATTGTGGCGCTTCCTTCGATCTGGACTCGATCGATCTGTTGCTGCTGCTGCTGAGATGATTCCTTCTCCAGGCCAGGCACTTCCCATGCCTGGCGGTGCTCAGCATTCTGGATGAGATGGCATCCTGAACAAAAAACCAATAAATTGCATTTGGCATTTTCTTGATCTATCTATCTGCTCATGATCTCATCAATGGTGAAGCCAAGGGCACGTTTGGGTCTCTCCGTGGTGGTGGAACCACCACCGGATGAGGACAGATCCACCGGGCTGACCAACTGTGCAGGTGTTGGTGGTGGTGCCTGTGTTGTTGGTGCCTGAGTTGGTGATGCTGCTGCTGCTGCTGCTGTGGTTGCCGACTCGCTATGACTCTGCAGATGACTCTTGAGATTGGCGCGCTGATTGAAGCTGCGGTGGCAGATGTTGCACTTGTGGGGACCCTCCTCCAAGTGGGTGACCTTGTGCACGGCCAGAGTACGCGATTGGCAGAACCCCTTGCCGCAGTCGTTGCACTTGAAGGGCTTCTCCTTCGAGTGAATGTAGCGGTGATCTCGCAGATGATCCTGCCGCCTGAAGGCCTTGCCGCAAATGTCACAGGAATAGGGACGCTCGTCGGTGTGAGTTCGCTCGTGAATCAGCAGATTGTAGGACTTGGTGAACTGGCGATTGCAGTACTTGCAGATGAACTGCTTCTTGGGGCGAGTGCTGCCAGTGGCTCCAGCGGCACCAGCTGCTCCTGCCACACCGCTCAGCTTCAGATTGGGCAGGACGCCAAAGTGACGAGCGGCGGCATGAAGATTATGCAGTCCAGCGGGATAGGGACGCACATGGGGATGACCATGGGCATGTGTTGGCGGCTGATGCGGATGATGTGGATGGTGATGGTGATGATGATGACCCTGTGCTGCTGCTGCTGCCGCCGCCTGTTGTTGCTGCTGTTGCTGGTAGATGGCAGCGTTGCGTATCCACTGATTCATCAGCAATGCCTGTTGATGCACAGCCACGGGATCAGCATTGCCAGCGGCATAGACCGGATAATGGCCATGTGGATGTTGCTGATGTGGCATCTGCAACCAGAGGCGATGCTGTTGGTGTTGTTGCTGCTGCTGCTGCTGCTGATGTTGTTGCTGCTGCTGTTGCTGTTGATAGTGCGCCATGTGTCGCATATGCAACTGTGTTGCCGCCGTTTCGTCAGCGACTGCTGTGGCAGTGTTGCCAACACGCCGCAGTGGCTCCTCGGTGGGCGTGTGCGGTGGCGTCAACATGGGCGACAAGCTGCTCTCGCGCTCCTCCTTGATAACTATGAAATCCTCCTCGGCAAAATCTATCGAACAGATGGAAAAAATTAGTTTAAATTGATTTCAATATTTATAATATCTTAAAATATCATCAATTCAGCTCAGCTCAAAGTAACGGTACTAAAAGCCCGCTCTCTGTTTTGCCGTCGGCTATTTTCGTTGTTTTTTGTGCTTACCTTGTTCTCTGCTTATGTTAAGCTCGTCGTCCACGGTTATGTTGCTGATGGGCGAGGCCGAAGTAGAAGACATATTCTCTGCTTTGTATTTTATTCTTGTTGCGTTGTGTCTGTTTGCACTTGTTTTAGTTTTGCACTGTCACTTGCACTTGACGTTTTTACTTGTAGTCTCTTTTAGCTTTACGTCTTTTGTGCTGTCTTGTAGTTGTAGTTGTAGTTGTTGTTGATACTGTGCGCTCTTCTCTTTGCTGCGACGTGCCCACGACAACGTCTCAACTCAAACTGAATGCTGCTTGCGTGTTGCGCTCTCCGACTCAAACTTGTGAAAATGCAAATCGAGTCCAAGCGTACGTAATTGTGTGTGTGTGTGTGTGTACGAACTGCCTCTCTCTCTCTCTCTCTCTGTCTCTGCTGCTTGCGCTCTTTGTGTGCGTGTGTATGTGTGTTGAGTGAAGTGACTTCTGCTGTGGCTGCTGCTGCTGTTGCTGCTGTGGCTGCTGCTGCTGCCGTTGCTGTTGCTCTTGCTGCTGCTGCTGCCGTTGCTGTAGCTGTGAGTAGCGCTCGTTAATAACTGAATGCAACTGCGGCGTCGTCGACCGGTTTTGAAGCGAACCAACAGCAGCTGGCTTTGCATAGTTCTTGCTGTTGTTGTTGTAGCTCTTGCTGTTGCTGTTGCTGTAGTTGTCGGGGTTGAATTTATTTGGAAATGGCAGATACGTACACGCCTACCTGCTGCCCTGCGAAGCGTTCCCATTGGTTGATTTCAACTCCCAACTGCTGCCGTATACAGTGTTTATTTGGTTGTTGTTATTTTTGTTATTTCTTCTTCGTCTGTTATTCAGTTGTTGTTGTTGTTGTTGCTGTTTACTTGTGCACTCTGCGCGCGTGTTCGGCTCCGTTGCTCGCTCGGGCCGGGCATCGTCTCTCGCTCTGCTGGCTGCTCACTGGCAGTAAACAAGCGGAAACCGTTGAGCTGATGGTCGGACGCCGTTGTCGGCTGCCGTTGTTGCTGCTGCTGCTGTCGCTGCTGCTGCTGCTGGCAGGCTAGAGACGACCCGACCCGCATCCCACCCAGGCGCATGCCCCGGCCAGCTGGGCTTGTGTGTCCTGCTCCTGCTGCTGCTGCTGCCGTTGTTGCTGCAGTTGTTGCTTGTGCTGCTTTTTGCCTCGCCCCAGGATATTGTAATCTATTGTCCCTGTTGTTGCCCTTTTCGCCAGTGGATGTTGATGTGGTTGTGGATGTGTATGTCGATGTGTGTTTGTGCCTGATTCGTTTTCATTTAAATTTTAATTTGCCATACAAATCAGAAAATCACTTTTTTGACTGCTTTCCACGTTTCGCGTTTCCCTTTGGCCGATGCCCGTTTTACACTTTCAACGCAAAATTCAATTAGCCTCATCAAAGGAAATGTCGAGAAAATTCATTTTTCGGTGGGCGAATAAGGTGCTTCATTTTCCATTTACCTTTTACTAATTTGCATGACATCATTTATGATAATTTTGCAGTTGATTTAACTTTTCATATCGTAATTTAAGGACACAATTCTATGCTTTATTTAGTTGTTATCCACCATTCATTAAACATTACGTTAATGGTATTCTTCATTTTGTTCAGTTTTCATAGATTTCTGAGTTAAAAACTTTGACCTACATGGAAAAAGAAGGTAATCCAAAAAATTCTATTCCTTGAGCCATTGTTATACCATTCGTAATAATTATTATCATTAGTAATACTAGAATGCGAAATACTTTTTTTTTATTTATATTTAGATATTTATATCTTATTATATTTATTTTCCTTCTTACTTTTGTCATTTAATCATTTTACAACGTTTTTTGATTGGTGAGGCAATTTCAAAAATTTTTTTCAGTGCAGCAATTTTCAATGGCAAATTAATGCATTACAGCAAATGCATTACAATAATTTTCCGCATTATATAATCATAATTCAGCATGAAATCGTTAATCTTTAGCTATAAACTGATGGAAAATTGAAACAGTAATGATTTTCTCTACTTGTACTTAGTATGGAATTCATAAACTATAATTCAATTATCTATTATTGGTTAACTGATAGTTTAAGCATCTTGTTTGAAGCATTTCAAATGGGAAACTCATTACTGGCAATTTTCTATGGGCAACGGAAGGTTTCATTTAATTTAACTTACTAATGTAAACAAACAAATTAAAAATGTGTATTATTAACAAGCATCATTTGAAAACTCTTGAAATCTCTAAATTTTAATATTTCCTTTTTTTATTTAATGCAATAAAACTAATTATAAAATTAAATTCTGTACTGTTTTGATGCTTATCAAAAGAGATTTGATTCTTAGAATTGAAAACAAGCTAAGCAAATTTGTTCGCTTATCAGCAAGCAGTTAGTGCTCGCTTTATAATCCAATAGTTTGAGTTATAAAATATATACGAGTATATTGATATCAATGCATATATGTATACAGTAAGATAGGGTTTGGATTTACAATGCCCAGAAACGTGTTCTTTTGATTTGAAACTGAATTACACTTATAATAACTGCAGAGATTATCAAAGAGAGAATCATTTCATTAACATTATTAACATATTTCAATTTTGAAATATTTTTTTAAAGGGAAAAATATATGTAACTAACATACTTAAGAAATGATTCTTAATAGATTCTTCAAAGTTACAATATTTGCCAACTTCCTTTTAAAATCTCCAATGTTTTCTTTGTCATTTCATATGTTAACTTGAGTTCTCAAGTTTCCCACAGGGATTACATCGGTTGGTTTTACCGCACATTGCCAAATTTGTGACTGTATATCCATTAATTAAACATTCCCATTGGGATAGGGTTTTACCCAAAGCCGAGCACCGACTAAGTCCGAGACTAGCGACAGGGACTTGGACCAGCTTGAAGGCACACTTTTCCGGAGTTTTTGACTTTTCCCGGGGACTAAATGGTAAAGTCACTACCGTGCCGACCAAAGCCAATTACAAAATATTTACACAATAATTTTTCGACAATTTTCCCAATTCTTTAAAACAACAACGGGCCAAAAAGGGAAATAGGCAAAGTCAACCGGCTAAATCAAATATCCTGGCCACGAAAATTTCCACGACGCGTGTGAGTGTTTGTTGTTATTGTACTTAGTGTTCTGTTTTCTATGTCTGGCAGCTTTCTTGGCCGGTTTGGCAACTGGCAACTGGCAACAAGATCGACGTGTTGACACTTGGCAAACAGTCGGCGAACTTTTCCATTTCAAAGTGTTTCCCATTGCCGCCTTTCCGCTGCCCATTCCCATTCCCATTCCCATTCCGAATCCACGCGCAGTAATTAACATCATGTCATAAGTGTACAAAAACAAATAAATAAATAAATAGATAAAAACACAAACAGACTGTCGGACAGACTGATGAGTCAGAGTGAGAGTGCGACACATGAAAGACACAGACCGAATAATTCCCAACATATGATATATGACGGCAACTATCAACTTCCTGCTATTCTAACAGTCGACACATGCATAAAGGATTAACTTGACAAACACACATGTATTTGCATACAAACAAAAAGAGACAGAGAGAGAGAGAGAGAGAGAGAGAGCGAGTTACTAAGAGAGAGGGAGAAGCATGCGGAAACGGAAACAGCCTACGCATCATAAAAAGTGAGCCTCATCCTGAACCTGGCCAAGGATAAGTGCTAACTGCTGCACCAATAAAGAAGTCATTGCTGCACATTCAATTAGGCCGTAAAACCATAAAAACCGGCAAGATCTCCGTGCACTGCTCGACATTAGTAGCTCGGCCTGCCTGCCTCGCCTCGCCTTCCTTTTGTCCCGCACAAATTTGGAGCGTAAAAAATATAACAACGAGAGCAGCAAAAAACAAAATCATCATAAAACCAAAATATGAACAACTTACTAGACTTGGCTACATGTCTTCTTCTTTCTTGATTTTTTGCTTTCAATGTTTTTTTTTTCTTTCTTTTTTTTTTTTTTTGAACCATAAAAATTTGTTTGCACTTCGCAGAAGTAAGTAGACCGCTCCTTGGCCCTTGGTCTGACCTGGTTTTTAGCAATTTTTGACAAATTTTTTTGTGCCTCGTTTATGATTTCACTTTGTTTTTTTACATTTCGTCGAAAAAAATTAGATTTTTTAGTGCAAAGTCACATTGTTTGGTCTGGTTTTCTACTGCAAATCATGGCCCACAAATGCTAATGCCGAACATTTTTTGACATTTTACAGATCGGTATTTTTTCACATTAAGACATTATATTCTATATGTACATCAATTGCAACAATTTGGTGCCCGACTTTGGCTTTAGGAGGTGGTAAATTTGTAGGGAGTGACCTTCAAATAGTTCCTTGAATTTTGAATGCTTTTTTATGATGGTTTGAAGAGATATTTATAATATTTATAATTTTAGTTCGACTAACGAAAATAAATCAAAGCCCTGCCTTGCATTTCAAATCCTTAAGAGCTAATATAATTTTAGTACAATTTAATTTCATCAAATCAAAGGATATTCATGTTAAACTTTATGTAAATTTCCTAGACTTTTCAGCTACTTCTCAAGGCGAAAGTGATTTTCCAAAAACAAAAAATAAGGGAAAGTACGCGGAATATATTGCCATGAAAACTGCACAAAAAGTTGCAAAAATCAAAGTGCAGAAAATTGTTTCAGGCCTTGAGACGCGAGACAAAATGCACTTTTATAATTGGGTAAATATGCGCTATATGGTAAATGGTAATTGGTAACTAGTAAATAGTAAATGGTAAATATTATTGTAAAGGGATGTGCAAAAGTAAAAGTCAAGGTTAGACGGGTGCATTTTGGCCATTGTTTCGATTTGCATTGCTTGCGAAAAGTATCTAAACACACCATAAACGCGTCACGCCCGCGACTTGCACGACGGACACGGATACGGACTATACGGCAATAATATCAAACTATCGGCAAAGGATCGTAAAAGTGACCAAGGACATTGGGCAATGGCCATAAGTTGTGACGACCAAGAAACCAAAACATTGCCAAACAGGCAACAACTGAAATGAGCGTGAGATGGGCACGACAAAAATAAAAGGGGTGTACCCTTTACCCTAGTAATTAAACAGGGTTGTCAGGTAGCCGAAAGAGGGATGGCTTGGCCTTTTCGTGCTAACCCTAAAATGTGATAGATATCGCTCTCATTGTTTGCGTTTTGTGGTGGGCGCGACGCACTTTTACTCCTTGCCTACTCGAAGGATACCTGGAAAATGGCCAAGAGGAGTCGCGAGCTGGGATTAAGCGAGACTCGACTGATCTCTGTCCGTCTCACTCACTCTCTCACTGTGAGTTGTGTCCCTCTCTAACGCTGTGTGCATTTCATTTGCTTCGCTAGAGATATTGTAACTTGTAACTTGTAGTTTGCTGTGGCGAATTAAGAAAGGGTTTAGTTTGGACCGGTCGAAAAAGGGTTGTATTTATTTGCCAAAATAATTAGATTGATCCTCGGCTGAGCAGCAACAATTACTGGTCACATTAGCGCTCCTCTCCGACCGCCCCCGCGACAGCTTAACTCTCTCTCCCTCGCTCTCTCACTGTCTCTCACTCTCTTTCGCTCACGTTGTCTGGCCGTGTGGGCCATAAAATCGAGTCAAGCTGATAAGCGCTGGCAACAACAACAACAACAACAACAACTGCTACAAAAATGTCGCAAATTCGCGTTGAAACCAAATCTAATAAAAAACGAAAAAAGTACAGAGAACTTGCAGGGAAAAAAGCAGCAACAACAACAACAACAACAGCAACAACAAACACCTTTATGATTTCAGTGACTTTGATTTTAGCCGCCGCGTTTGTCATAAAATCGCGTTGCTTTCATATTTTGCCGGCTGTTGATTTTCATATTTTCTTAACAGTTTTATTTTTTATTATTATTATTTCTGTGTTTCTTTTTTATGTTTTATTTGCTTTTGTGATTTAGCAATATGGCGGCGTCGATGGCCCGAGGGCGGCAAATGGCGGACACAAAGAGTTGTCCAATCAAAAAACGACGCTGTGATTAATGAATTTTTTGACTTGAATTGAATTGGAGGCCTAATTGATTTCAACTCTGCGTCTCATTGAATTTTTCAATTTGCTCCAAAAATCACAAAAGAAACACATGTATTGACACCCGTTGAGCTGTCGATCTATTGAACTTGGAGCTGTCTAATTAAAGCGCTATTAATGATACCGCCCACCCATCGATTGTTGTCGTACTCTTGGACCTATCTACATATATCTATGCACAAATATTTTTGGAACCCCGAGGGCATATCGTTTACAGCTCTAATCAGCGAGTGCTCACAGCTAGAAATCCAATCCAAGTGTGTAATTAATAATCCTCAACTCAACTCAAATTTAAAGTCAGTCGAGTTTCCAGTGAAGGCTTGTAAAGTATTCAAATTACGGGGCGACGAAAAGTGTGAAAATGCGTTTGTTCCAATGACATGAGAGACAAGCCAAGTCAGCCATAACATTCACTGATTTATGACTGCAAACATGTGCGACCCACCAGATCCTTCAGCGCCACTTTACAGTGAACACTGTACCGCAGCGAACAGTGTCACTGTCACTGTCACTGTAGTGTCAAGTACTTAGTTTTGACCGACGCGTCGTCTTCGTTTGCTCCGATTACATTGATTCTGATTCGGTCATTTGGTATGTTTACAGTGCGGCGCTATCCATAAATTATGTAATGTTCCACTAAGAGCAACTCCTACTCCTTACAGCTCCTTCTCCGTCTCCTACCCCCTCACCATTCCCTTTACTCTCCTATAAGCGCTGTAACCCGATGCCAAATCCTTTGTCGATAACAATTCTGAAAACTCTGTTGCACTTTGTTTACATTCAAACGCCTTCATACCAACTAATTGTCGCTGTTGAATTTTCGTCTATTTGGAGCTGCTCCTCCTTGCCACAAGTGGCATGCAACAGTGAGTCTGCTGCTTTTTTGCTGGGAAAATCATTGGATACTTATTGCAATCGAAACTGAACTTTGAACTATTTATTTCAACTGCACTTGGGTGGTCTCTTCAACAGTTTCCCGTTGCATTTGCACTTCAAGTATGTGTGTGTGTGTGTTGCATGCCACTTCCAGTTACTTTTCGCAGTTGCACTTTCATGAATCTACTCAAAGTCATACTCGCACTTATACTCATACTAATGTCCAGTTTCGAGGAACTGTTTTCGATTGCATTTAAACAGTAGTTGCCTTTGGCTCTGATACTCGAGTGGTTTCCCGTTGATTTCCTACTGAACCGCACTCTCATGTCATTTGAAGATTGTTTGGTTTCGTTTTGACAACAACACTTTGGCCAAGCACTCGTAAACGTACCAGGACTTGGGTTTCACAAATACTGAACACATTGGGGACACTCTTAACTGCAACACAAGTGCTGATAAGTTCCCCTAGGAGCTGAGTTTTGGTTTTCAAATCTAAAGAAATTCCAAATAATCGATGTACCGATGATCTTCTCTGATAACTTTACTGAATTTCTGCTGGTTTATTATTTTGTATTATTATGTATTTTTTTTATTTGCTTTTACTAGTTGACAATCTATTCTTAAATTTAAGAAGAACAATTGTACCATTGAACGGATCGAGAAATGGGTTCATTTTCTGAATAAGTAAGTGCTATATGTAAAATTGGATTATTTTGAAGATATTTGAACAAAGAGTGCAATTAAAAGTAATATATTTAGGAATTTATCTTATGCTTTGTTAAGTCAACTTTTTAAATGTTATACTTTAACTATTTTTATAATTTACTTTTAATCTTAGAAATTCGCAATTAAAAATTTTTAAGAAATAAATTATAGGTATAGAAAAGTATATAAAATATACTTTTTATTTATACTATTAGATGATTAATTATACAAAGTCTACCAAAGTCTACCTACAATTCAATCAACAAATTCGTTCATTAACAGAGTATTCTTTGCATATCCTTCAGCAGAAGTACTTGTGCTAATCGATCCATCTTGTTTAATGTGCAACTAATCGAACTTCGTTAGTTGGTTAACCCAAGATTTGACGCTCGTCACCTTCAGGTGCTCAGTCGGATATCGAACTGTGGAGTCCCTATAATAATTCTCCAGCTGGATGGATAACCTGCTGCTAAATAGTTACAAATAATTATCTATTTGGCAAATAGCTGGACAGCTTCATTCGAGCCGGAAACTCGAAACTGAAGTAAAGGACAGTCCGATACTTAAGCGTTTATCCAATTGCAATTACGGATATCCTTGAGTTACGGATACGCCAGAGGGGGCACGAGGTTAGCCCAAGCAGCCAGAATCGCTGGGTTTTTCGCCAGGAGAGCGCAGCGAATTCTCGAATCTCAGTTGTGAGTTGTGAATTCTCTGGTTCTCCAATGCGGTACGAGAATCTGAAGTGGAATCTGCACGGGTCTAATGTTGTGATTAGCATCTGCGTTGACAAACACAGTGAGCGGTCCCAAGGCGAGATCATTGCCTTGGACTTGCTTATGGATATATGGTAAGGAGACGTTCCCCACCCAAGATGAATAATTATAGCTGATCTTTATGTTAAGGCACGGCTCCTTGCTGGGACCGTTAATGGGTGTACCTTATGCGAGAGAGAGAGAGAGAGAGAGGGAGTGACAGAGAAAGAGAGAGATGTATAGAGTGTTACCTGCGGCGTTTTGGCATTCCTGAAAATTCCCTCTGCGTTTCCCTTCAATTGATGCGCTCAGTGAGTCGTCGCATTGTTAGACAAAACGAATTCACGCGTATTCCGCCGAAACTCGCTAATGGTCACAGCGTCCTCCGACTGCCAACATCATCTTCATCTTCATCTTCGGCTTCATATATAGGGAACTCAACATAATCGTTGTCGTGTTCATGTTCGCCTTCACCTTGGCCTCCGCCTGTGTTATTAATGATGGAAATTTGAAAATACAGAAGGTTCAATAATTGCAACATCATTGTGCGCGATGAGCGATGCCTTCGCACCGAGCTCTCAGTTAGCGAGAGAGAGAAGCGTATTCTCTGCACTGCCTCGCACTGAAAATCAGTGACTTTGTCCCAATAACAATGCTGCAAACAAATTGCTCTTTGCTGCCACTTCTGTTGTTGCACACAGCTAACACGCGTGTCCCTGGCTGCCATTTATAGAGAAAAACAGAGAAGAGAGAGAGAGACAGAGAGAGAGTGAAATCGTTTTATTGCCACATTTATGAGTCGAGAAATCTGCTCTCCTCCTCTTCCTCCTCAAACTCCCACAACCTCCTCGTCTCGTCTCGTCTCGATCGGCAGCAATGCATTTATATTGCAGCAATTTCGTATCAATTGAATGTTTTCCACGAATCCGCAATGATCATAAACTACGTCGCGTGGAGGAGGAAGGACAACATCTACATCTTCAGCTAAAGATACAGATACAGATGCAGATACGGATACAGATACATCGTCGACTATAGCTACAACCCTGAGCAAGACAAAGACTTCTTAGCCCATTTCCATGTGCCATGTTCTCTTTATGCCAATTTTTATGCGCTTCACCTTCACTTTGTCCATTCCCATTCCCATTTCCATTCCCATTTTCCCTTCCCTTTGCCCGTTTATTGGCCTTTTTGTCATCGCAAATTCACGTGTAAAACATACCTCAAGTTTTGGCTTTGGCCTCTGCGCGTGCCCCGCGATTCCTTTTTGCCCAGTTTTTACAGTGTTTACATTGAGCCCATCCTCGATCCGTTGAGTGTCCTCCAGGCAGCACGCGCCTCACAAAAGCAATATCAAGTCATGCCCACTGTACAGAGCACAATTCAACACTACACAACTGTCGAACCATTGTCGATTCCCTTGAATCAACGAATCAACTTCCTGGCACCTCACAAACATTCAGTCAACGGTGCAAATGACCTTGTCAGGGGAAAGCAAATCAGGATACACTACTACAGGGAGCTCGGGAGCACAAGTGCAGGGAAGCAGGTGGACGATAATGACAAACCTTATTATGTTTTGACTTTTTTATTAAATATTTTTAAATATGTTAATGTAATTAAAATAATTTCTTGTGTAAGCTACCATAGTTGAAGTAATCACAAAAATAAATAAATGTGTATCAGTTCTTAAAAAATTTGAACAATACTACATAATTTTCTTCTCTTATTATTTACCAACCATATACTATTGTCTACTTACGAAATACATCATGCAGTACTAAAACTCTCTTTTCACATTCAACTAGTTTAATTTCAAAACACGCCGTATCACTTAAATAAGAGAAAGTGTTTCCAATAATTCTTTTACAGTCATATGGGACGCTTCCTACAATTGCTTAAATTTGATCATCGTACTGAATAAATAGGAAATATTTCAACGTGAACCTCATTATTTATAACAATTGAACAAGACCGACCAAAAAGAATCCTTAAAAAATAAATAATAATATTTGAAATAAAAGAATTTCTTTTTTCAATTCATTGTCCTTTCTAACAAAGTAAAACTAGTCTCTCAACGTCACGAATTTTTAGTCTCAACAGAATTAAATTTAGCACTTGAAACAGAACTTATCAATTTTTCAGTAATCCCCGACTTCCCGTATTTGAAGTAGAGCTAGACGAGACATCAAAAATCGCTATAATAAGTAGTTTGATAGGTCTCAAGTAATTGTTGACATAAAGAGACTATCAGTAGGCTATCTGTAAGCGCATTATATATTCAAGTTCTTGTTGAGACTATTACAGGTGCGACAGGTACTTGATAAGCTATCAGCATATATTTGAAATATATAATATAGAACTATATAAATCCATGACCAGCTTTGAACAGGCGCCAAGTGTTGCAACTGAAGTGGCAAAAGACATTGTCTATTATTATTGGCAACTGCAGGTGAAACCAATTCGAGTAGCGTGTGTGGCTCTTGAGAAAGCCAAGTGGAGTGGACAAGCAGGAAACTGCAGCTCCAGCTGAATGGAACAGAAGAAGAAGACGAGTGCTGAACTGCAGCCAATCCACTCGAGACATTGTGCAGTTATCTTCTGACACTCGTCCACTCAGCAACTGGGTTGGCTACCCGTCAATCCCCATTGTCCAACGACACGAGTTCGATAGCCACCAGGGGGGAGACTTGGCTTTGTCCAGATTTTAATTAGATCACGGCCTGTCTGCCTCCTCCCCCTCTATTGTGCCTCTCTAACATCTCAGCTGTCCGCCTACTGCGCACACATGTTGTCCACAGTGTGTCCTGTGTCCTTTATGGCCTGCTAATCCTGGCCATCGATGTGTTTGGGCGTTTGTGGAGCAACCAACAGGCGACAATCAACGCAAACAGCCAGACAAATGAGCAAACAAATGAGCGGCGTATGTGTCCTTAAACCCAGCAAATTGGATCATAACTGCAAAATGTCGAAATCTGCACAAACAGCGCACTAATTAAGTCCTGCAGCGAGGCGACACATTAAACAAGGACTACGATGAGCCCAAAAATCATTAGAACAACAACTGACCAAGCACCCATCAAATGTGAATCCATTAAAACTGCTGATTCTGAACAAACTCCGAGCCTTTGTCACTTTTATGACGTCAGCGAAGGAAAAATAAATAGATTTCAAATAAGTTCAAGCGAGAAAAGAAACGTAGTCACGAATTAGAAAAATCCTACTGATGTATATTTCAAAATATATTAACATCAGAAGTATCGTAAAACCAAGTGACGTCAGCGATTCAAACATTTTTCTATCGTTGAAGTATTATGTATGGGCTAAATTCTCCAATAGCTTCTCTATTGACGTCAGACATATTCCCTAAGAAAACTTGGCTGTATTTTAGCGTATTAAAATTAATTTTAAATATCATAGAGACAAGTTTCATTCCCCTTTTCTTTTTAGCTCAACACTTTCAATTTTTTGTAGCATATTACTGAAAATAACTTTGAAATATAGAAAAGGATTCAAAGACTCAGCCTTGTATTCTTTAAATAACAACTCAAAGAGAAACATGTCCTGGGAACAGAAATTTAAAAAATCTCTCTATTCATATTTTCTGATAAATATCTAAGAATTATAAGTATTTACTAATTACTTGAGCTACTTCTTTTAAGCTTGAACTACTGCGAAGGAAGTCAAATCATCGTCTATTTTAGAAGTTAACAATTCGTTAAAGCTTATTTAAAATCGGAATATAATCAAACTGTTTTTCAAGTCGTAGCTAATCATTGAAGTCTGTCAAAAAGGCCTTGTGCCTTGTTTCAAATGTTTGTACACAAAACCATTAATTGAATTCCAGATGTGAGAAGCAAACCAAGAGTGTTTGTATATAAATGTTTTCAAATGTTCAAATGTTTCTATTTCATTTTATTTTGTGATTTCGGTGATTAGAATCTAAGAGTTTGTTTATAGGGGGCGTCAGGGAAACTACCGAGTACCAGCCAACAGGCAGAAGTCAACAGCAGTTGGAATAATTTTTCCCATGGGCATCAAAAAAAAAAAAAGAACTTATCGACATGGAGCACTCAGAGACTGTGGCCTGGGCCTGTTCACTTTTAATTGCTCTGTTTGCTTAAATACAATTTTACACACACTCACAAACAAACACTTTTTTTATCGTTAAAAACACTTAGGAGTGTGGTTAACAGTTGTTTGGCGCTCTTATCGTGTATGTTGTTGTGTGTTGTGGCCCAATCGGCGTCGCCCTGGGAAGTGGGTCGTTGACAACGCCCACAATCACAACTACGAGTACACACTCCCAATTCCCCCGTACACCCCCTTGGCCACTTGCCAGTCCAAAGAGTTGTCATCTTTGGAATTGGTTTCCAAATGGACCACTTCATCTAACAGTCTTTTATCTTTTGCTCAACCAGGCAGATTCTCTACACTCCTCGCTCCATCCTCCCCCTCTGTCACAAATGCAAAGTGCATTTGGCCATTTTATGGGGCAGCTGTAAGAAGCATTTTGTCAAGCAATTACAATTATTACCATCGGTTCATCGCTTGAGGTTCAATTAACGCTTACTACTGTCCATTATCGAATGTGTCTTGTTTTCGGGGCGTATTCCGAATTCAATTGTGTGTATTCAATAATCTCAAGGCTTTTGCTTTGTTGAGTGTTGCACAATTATTTGGAGCAATTTAGTTACCAGAGGGAATTGCGAACTAATCAGATATGCTGTGACGCAGTTAATGAATATTTTGTAAAGCTATTGAAATATATTTGCGAATTTTGTTATTTTATTATTTAATAAAATGTTTTATTTCCTTATCATTACTGCAATAGATTTGAAATTCATAAGTTCAATTTTGAAATTAAATATTAAAATACAGTTGAACTTCCATAACTCGAACTTCTATAACTCGAAATAAATGAGTGGCAGCAAAATTAATACACTTAGGAAAAAGAATATCTCCATAACTCGAATCTTTTCTTTGGATAATGGTGATTCGAGTTAGGGAAGTTCGACTGTACATCGAAAAACCGACAAATCGACTAAAACAAATAATTTATTTCACTTTAAGTTTAACGATTTTCATAAGAAACTGACAACTAACTCGCTGAAATCCGTTAGAGCGTTAACCATGAACTTTGTATTTGCAATAACGTATTCTTAAATTTTGGATGCATCAGTACTTTTTGGTGATATGTCGACAGCTCAATTCATATTTCTTGTCGATTTTAGAAGTCTTTATTAAACTCGATTCATTGTATTCACAGGATTTACCTCATCAATTTTGGTCATTTGAAATACCAGCTTCATGTTTATTATTTATTTTGAAAAAAGCAGCATATTAAAATTAGTTTTATTCAATTTTATTCAAACTTTAGTTTATATGCATGCAGTCAATCGTTTAGTTGTAAACTGGCTATTAATTTTTGTCACTTCTAACAAATAAATATATTTGGGTTATTTCAAAATCCATCGGATTTACCAACGCCATCTATGTTACATAGTTAAAAAATATGGCGACGAAGCAATTACATTGCGCGCTTAAAAGTATGCTTTGGAATAATTGACAGCCCTTCAGATTGAGTCACTGGATAGCACATTGGGATTAACAGTGCTGCCACCTAACATAAAATGCAGCACCTAAGAGTATGCAATGCTCTAAATGGAATGCTATTCAACACAGTGCTGCCAGCTTAGCTTTTTTCCCGTCAAATATGGCTGTTTTTGAAGACCAATTGCGGGAAAAATTTGTTAATTGCGGGACGCGGGAATTCTGGCTTTTATAGAAATGCATTTGGCTTTTTTTCGGCTTTTTTTAATGCTGCCACAAATTTCATGATAGTATGTAGCAATTTGTATGTAAGCTTTCATACCCTTTACAGGTTCAAAGATAACCTTGTGTGCAATTTGAAATTGAAACTAAAACTCGTAAAACGCCATCTACTGTTAACTAACTCAACTAACATAATTGCACTCCGCTTGCACTAAAACTCATTTTGTAGCATACTGTTAGGCAACAACTAACATAATGTGTCAGTGCTGCGCACATTGCACTGTTAACGATACCTGTGCTGGCACTGTTTGGGCACTTTTCTCTGTTATATGCATGTTAGAAACATTTTGGCGTTTTGGCGCGCGCCAAATTTGAATAAAAATTGAATTTAAAAAAAAAAAATAAAAAAAAATAAAAAAGAAAATTTTAAATAATAAATGGTGGAAAAAAAAAAAAAAAAAAAAAAGGAATAAAAAAAAAATTAAAAATGGTTTGGGGGTTGGGAGGGATGGGGGAAGGAGGGGGGGAAAAAAAAAAAAGAGAAAAAAAAAAAAAAAAAAAAGGAGGGGGAAAAATGGGGGGGGTGGGGGGTGGGTGGGGGGGTTTTGTGGGGAAAAAAAAAAAGGGAAGAAAAAAATGATGTGGAACAAAGATAACCTTATGAGCAATATTGAATTTAATGTGTAAATGTAAATTAAATTGATGCCATGTTATTAATAAAAAAATGCATCAACTCTCCCGCCAGCCGCTAATTTTAGAAGGTTTTGTCGACGCTGAATGGCTAAACCAAAGCGTATTTACTAAGAAGGTGACGTCGTCCGATGTGGTGAGGGTACAATCTCTTCGATCTTTATTGTTGACAAGCCCCTCAAAAGAGAGCAGCTGTGGTGAAGACCGTCACCTATATAGTAAATTCACCTTGGGTACCAGTTGCCAACACTTGTAATAGTAGTTGGGAAACACTGCTCATTTAAATGAACATGTTCACTTGTTCCTTTTTTTTTAGATGAGTCAACTCACTCAGATTGCTCACTTGTTCAGTTGCTCACCTACTCTGTAGTGTTGTTGTTGTTCTGCTGCGTGCAAGGCTGCCACCTATTAATAAAATCAGACTGACCCAAAAACAAGGTGGCAACCAACGGATAGACTCAATCTGAAAAAAAGCATCGATAGAAAATTGGTCCCATGTCATTTCTCTAATAAAATTTATTAAAATTAAAAAAATTATTAAAAAATTTGTAAGTGCAAATTGAAAAAAGCAAGAACGTAAAAAGTTTTGTAAATTCATAAAGTTAATTTTAAAATTGGATTGGGAAACGTCAGCCTTTGCGTTGTGAAGAAATTAACAAATTAGTAAAATATTCTAAAAAAAAATTATAAAAATTTAAAAAAATATAAAAAATCCTCCTGTGAAAGTTTCAAAGCTCTAGCTTCAATATTTATTGTGAAAAAAATAAAATGTAAATATTTAACTCTTTTTCTGAAAAGAGTTAAATTCGGTCAATTTGAACCTTCTGCCAAGGCTGCCACCTTTTTTTTTTTTGGCTGCCATTTTGTTTTTACCGTTATATTTTCCGACACACGCACACACACACACACACACACACAACACACGCGCGCAATTATTAAATCAAAATGTCACATTTCCACTGCCGTGCATTTATTTTGTCCGGGGATGTTCAAATTACGATCAAGGCACGACGAAATAGTAAACGTAAAACGCGTGCACTGCGGAAATAATATATATTTATAAACATTAATTAATTAATATTAACACACATTAATATTACCATAAGTATTTAGAATATAAATCTTATATAGTCGTCCCGTCAGCTTAATTAATTGGTCTATATTATTCTAACTGAATGGAAGGGATCTCTTTGGGGAAATTCATTCCTGGATGAGTTAGTGCTAACTAAATGAACAATTTGGAAGGAACATGTTCACTTGCTCACTTCAGGGAGCAACTCTTTTTATTCACTCACTCATGAGCACCCAACAATAACTTGTAATTTAATCATAATCGGACGGACGGACGGCCCAGCGCTGCTGGGCAGTGGGCAACGACGGAGAGCAAACAAGCGGCAAACAAGTTAACAATCGGCGATACTCTTATCAAGCGTGGCGTTAAGTAATCATCATGGAATTGATGAGCAAATTCACATTCCCATTCGTTCGAGCAACGTTAAACGATGACGACGCAATATCGGGCGACATTAATTGGCCTTTGTTTGGCGGCGTTAATTGGCGTCGCCTCCGCTGGCAATATTCTGGCCGTGTTCCCCCACTTCGGGTTCAGCCACTTCAAGGTGGTGCAGCCGCTGCTCAGCGAGCTGGCGCAGCGGGGTCACCACGTCACCGTGATTTCCTATGTGAGAAATCCACTGGGTGCGCATTTGGCCAACTATGAGGAGCTACTGACCGCCGATGCAGCCGAGGATCAGACGCAGAGCACCATCAATGTGGTGCCGCTGTCGGAGCGCACGCCAACGAGATCGTTGATTGCCCTGCTGCAGGAGTACGTCAGTCTGTTCACAGAGGGACAGACCACGTGCGGAACTCTGTACGCCTCTGGACATGTCCAGACTGTGCTCAAGCGACACCAAGAGCAGCCCTACGATCTCCTGCTGACCGAGTACTTTAGCACTGACTGTCAGCTGGCCATTGCCAAGCTGCTCCGTCTGCCCATCATAGGCGTGAGCACCTGTGCCCTGATGCCCTATTTCTACGATCGCATCGATCTGCCCGATACGCCCGCCTATATCCAGTCGGAGTATGTGGGCTTCGCCCATCCCCTGAACTGGCATGAGCGTCTTCTGAACTTTGTGCAGGCTAAGCTGCTGAAGCTCCTGTTCAAAGTGCACACAAATCGTGCGGATCGAGCGTTGATCAAACATCATCTGGACATCGTTATCGACGTGGATGAAGTGGCACGTACCCAAACCGCCTTCATACTCGGCAACCAGCACTATTCCCACCTGGGCAGTCGTCCCCTTACACCACAATTTCTGGAGGTGGGCGGCATGCACATCACTAGCGATGCCAAGAAGCAGCTGCCACCGAAGATTGTCGAGTTTCTGCAGCGATCCAGTCAGGGCGTCATCTTCATTAGCTGGGGCTCCATGGTGCGTGCCTCCAGCATGGACGAGGACAAGATGCAGGCCATGTTAACGGCGCTTAAACACCAGCCACTGAATGTCATTTGGAAATGGGAAACGGATGAAGTTCCCCATGTGGATGCCAGCAAGTTTCTATTCGTGAAGTGGGCTCCACAGCTGGCATTGCTCTGTAAGTGTGCATTCAATCAGGTGGAGAAATCTCATTTTCACATTACTTCTCTCCAACCGTCAGGTCAACCTCAGGTCAAGCTGTTCTGGGCACACGCTGGATTACTGGGACTCACCGAGGCCTTGCACTGTGGCAAGCCTCTGCTGATGACGCCTCTGTATGGCGACCAGTTCCTCAATGCAATTGCGGCTCAAGGTCGCGGCATTGGCTTGACTCTGCAGTATGAGCAGATCACAGAGGATGCGGTGCAGGACAAGCTGCAACAGCTCAGCGCTCCCAGGTGAGCCCTTTATACTATTTTAAGAGACAATAAGGATCCATTATCTCCAGGGATTAAAACCCCAACCTTTAACAGGAAAAATCCGATTGAAATTTAATACCGTAACTTAAAACTATGTAAACCGAAATAACCGTTTAGTAACCTTTTCATTAATAAGGGTTAATTTCGGTTTTTCATACATACAAAAAAAAACTTGTTTTTAGTGTTGATTTTTATTTTTAACTTTCTTATGATTAATTTTGAATTTTTATTTGTGATATTCACGATCGAATTTTCATAGCACTGTATAAACGCAAATAAGATAAATTTAACATTTTTAAAATGTAACTAAACTACATCAAACATAAAACATTTGTTTTGTGAACCGAAACCATACCGGTATTTTAAAACCGAAACAGATAATAACCGGCTCACCGTTACGAAACCTTTATCCAAAGATTTTGCACAACCGAAACAGTTTTAATCCCTGATTAGATTCTTAGGATATTTTCCTAAGTGGGGTTTGAAAAACGTATTCCTAATCTATTTTTATTTATTGTTGCAGCTTTGCTGAACGCGCCTCAAAGATATCGCAGGTCTTTAACAATCGCGAGCGTTCGCCTCTGGAGACGGCCATTTGGAGTGTGGAGCATGTGTTGCAGCACGGACTCTTTGCTGCCGAGCTGCTGCAATCGCCGGGCATAGAACTCAACTGGTTTATTTACCACTCACTGGATTCTTTGGCTTTGTTGTTTGTTGTGCTGCTGTTGTTCATTGTCAGCTGGCGAGCTCTGTTCAAATATCGAGGCGAATCGAAGCAGCAAACGCAGCCAAGCAAGCGCAAATCTCGCAAATCTTAGATATAATACAATATATTACAGTTTATTTTAAACGTCACTTGCATTACATTAACATAAAAAGTTGGAACAAATTGTTAAGCCTTGAACTAAGTCAGTAGCGTCCACGTTGCATGCAATCGCGTCGGCATTCCTCGTAGGTCAGAAAATTGTTATCCGTTGAGGCGCAGCCCGTGTAGTAGAAACTCTCGCAGTTGCCCGTCTCCTTGTTGTAAGCGTAACGCAGTTGCCTTCCACGGCATAAGCCCGGTGCCTTGGGCTGCTTGCAAGCTAACACATGATATTAAATAAACCTAATGATATACTAAATTGTTTTTTAGATCCAATTGTTAACTCACCGATCACCTGCTTTAGTTGCTCTTGCGTTTGATTCTCCAGGCGCAGTGCAAAGCCTAAGGTAATGCCCAGTGCCAGCAGCAGCCACAGTAAACTCCAGCTAAGCATGATTCGAATTTAATTCAATATTCCACAAATCGGTTCATTAAAAAATATATTTTGTTGCTTTATTTTCTTAATGGTTTCTCAACTAAATTCACTTTATTATTATGTTTTAGTTCAACAACTTTTACATTTATATTTTAACAGACGCGTTGGAAGTAACCACATTGAATGCTCTCTATAAAGTGAACCGTACCATTTTGGCAGATATTTCTCAGCTTTCTCTGCTTTTTCGAATTTCTGTTAAAGTCTCGATGCGCACGTAACCGAGTTTTGTTTTTAATTCTATTCTGAATTTTGCCAATTTCTTTTCTTTTATTTCATTTCATTTAATTTAGTTTCTTCTTTTTGACGAGCTGCATTCAATTGAGTCAAAACGTGTGTTTTGGCCAAGTTTGCGGTAGAGTTCTTGAGTGTTCCAATGCCGGAAGCGCTGAGTTGAGTTGATTGAGCGGTTGTCACTGCTCTCGAGCATGCTAGTCTTTAAGACACTCTGTATTGAGATCTAATTTAAATATAATTAAAATGCTAAACATAAAATTTGTTTTGCTTGATAAAAGTAAAATTAAAAAAAAATTTAATTGGATTAAAAAAATTTGGGGGCCCTCCAAAAAAAAAAACAAAATTGCATGACAAAAAGAGCAAAAACGCGTTTTCAAACTATTTTCAAATGATCCAACAACAACAATGACAAACATAATAAACTGCTGGGGCTCCAATTTCTTAATTTCTGCCAGTTGAAATACGAGGCAATCAGAACTCACAGCAAAAGAAAATTTTAGCGTGCTTTCATTTAGAATTGCAAGCTCTGATCAGCATAGGGAGCAAGAGACGGAGAGAGAAAGAGTGATAAGAGGGGCGCACGTGCGCATTGCACTCTGCTGTGACGAAAGCTTCCACGTGCACATGTGTGCGAGTGACGGCAGTACAGTTCTGAATGCTGTGAGCAATTGAAAGAGAGAGCTTTCTGCAGTTTCTGTATGCCGGTTATTTCAGATCGTATACTCAATGTCTCAGCACCAAGCAAACGTCATCAGACGTTTTAATAAACAAAAACATTAACTTAAGGCGCATAAATTTGTTATTTATTTAATTTCTAGCTCAGTTTACTTAAAATAGACAATTAAAAAGGCGTTTTTATTCATATACATATACAGATAATATAGAAAATAATGGCTAATGCTAATGACAGAGGGATAAATATAGTAAATCCACATTAACATCATGATAGATTACAAAAAAGTAAGGGAGAGTAGGGAGAAGAAATGTTATGAACATGAATAAAAATCTGCTTAAAGACTATAAGGCAACCCGATTTGTGTGTGTATGTATTTGTGTGTGTGTGGTGTACGTGAGGTGTGTGTGTGTGTGTGTGTTTTGCACTTGGTACATTAACAATTAATTTTACATAGTTATTGTAGACAACAATTTACATATGGAAGAGAACAGAGCTGCAACGGCTTTGCCTCATTGTCAGACGAACCTACTTACAATTTATATCAATTTTCCAATCAATTAGAAAGTATTTCTCAAACTTTACATAATCATAATAGTAATATAGCTACAGTTACAGGTTGTAAATATAAACATAAACTCGTTAATAAATTCATAATGTTGCACATGTTATCATCATGATGATCAGATCTGAGACAATGAGCTGCATTCTTGAGCTGTTCTTTTCAATTATCCTTTATGATACGGGCTTTACCAAATGGAACCCTTGGCATTGCGACTGCTACATTGCGGGGGGTCATCATCTACAGCTTCGACTACAATTCTTAAGCCAGACCCTGACTATTGCTTTGGCGTACAAAATGGCGCACTAGTTGACGATCCTCCTAAAGGATCCTCGAAACCATCATCATCATCTTCCATTCAAGTTGTAGCTAGAGAGCAGTGTCAAATCTTTTCCATAATTCTACACTAAAAATCCTTATCCCAGCCACTGACATCATCTGGTGGCGGTCCCTCTGGATCTGGTGGATAATCGTCAAAGTTGGCCGTATCCACAACGCTCTTCACCGTCGGTTTTATTGGGGGCTCCAACGTGCGATTCTGCAGGCCCCACCAGTAGAATCCATCGAACCATCTAGATAAACATTACAAAATGTTAGTGGTTTCTATAACAAATTATGTATATTTAAGTGTGGACTCACTTGTGCTTCTGTATTTCGCTAATGCCGCCACGTTGATAGCCCAAACGCTCGGCGGGATTATCGCGACAGAGTTTCTTGATCAAATTGCTGGCATTACGTGTTATATTACGGGGAAATTCGATGGCATCGATGCCCTTAAGTATTATGTTATAGGTACGCATGGGATCCGAACCCGTGAACGGAGGTGTGCCTGCAAAAGAAACAAGTCATTGAATAAATATATCTATGATAAATTAATGAGTCTAAAAAATAATAAAAATACAAAAATTGACGAAATAAAACTAAGAACAGAAAACTAATATATTTGTAATTAGGAAATTAAAATTAATTGGAAAACTCGGAAAAATTCGAAATAATAAAGCTATTTATGATGGATAAGAGTATAGAATTATGAAAAGTTCCAAGATTGAGCAATAATTTATTAAAGAAAGTAGTATGAAATTTGTAATTATAAATTAAAAAACGGGAAGAATAGTGAAAAGGAAAAAATTATAAAAATGAAATATAAAACATGTTTTATAAGAAATCGAGGACTTTTTGAATGTCTAAATGATTGTCCCATTAAAATTCTCCAAATTCCGTCTTCTTTGTTTTGTATTCCTATGTTGGTTTTTTATAATTTTGTGGAATTTTATTTTTGTGTAGTTGTATTTTATCAGGTATCATAATACAAAGTTAACGATAGACTTACCTGTAAGCAACTCAAACATGAGGACGCCCAGAGACCAATAATCGGCACTTATATCATGGCCACGATTCAAAATCACCTCGGGCGCAACATACTCCGGCGTGCCGCAGAATGTCCACGTCTTTCTGCCCGATTGCAGTTTTTTGGCGAATCCAAAGTCCACCAGCTTCACATAACCCTTCTCGTCGAGCAACAGATTCTCGGGCTTCAGATCCCTGTAGATAATGTTGCGCGAGTGCAGATAGTCAAAGGCCTCCACAACGCAGGCCGTGTAGAATCTTGTGGTGGCATCATCAAAGTTGCCCTTGTCCCGCAATATCGTCCAGAGCTCACCGCCCAAACAACTCTCCATCAACATGTATAGATATTTCTTATCCTTGAAGGTCTTGAATAGCTTCACAATAAATTGACAATTGGCCTCGCCCATGATCTCCTTCTCGGACATAATATGCTGTTGCTGTCGTGTCTCCACAATCTGGGATTTCTTCATCTGCTTGAGGGCAAATGATCGTGAGCTGTCTCCATTGGTTTGCACCAGTTCCACACGCCCAAAGCCGCCCACGCCCAATGTGGCAATAACACGCAGATCTGTCAGATTGAGGTCCCGGAATTCCTCGTTGATTCTTAAAGAGTTAAAAATGTAATGAATAAATGAAAAAAATTATTAATTTAAATCCAAATTTTAAAAATTGTTCTTTAATTTTTAATCGCTACTTACTTTCTGCGCTCCATGGCATCATCGTCATAGCGATGCTTGATCTCGTCCAGACTCGAGATCAGCTGATTGAATGTCTCGCGATCAATGACCAAACAGCTGACTCCCTCCGGAGACTCACAAATAATATTCGCAGTACGTAGATCATCACTGGAAATATCAAATGATGAATTAATCAGTTCTTACCATATCGTTTAGGTTCATCTCAATTTACCCCTGCAACGCCTTTTCGCCGAAAAAGTCACCCTTGCCCAGCATGCGTATGAATTTCTCCTCCTGCGTGTCCTGTTGCTTGATCGTGACTCGCACCTTGCCCTTGGATATGATAAAGAAGGTGTCGCCACGTGCTCCTTGGCGCACAATGTAATCACCACGCTGATAGTGCGTCTCCTCCAGCACATCGGAGATTTTGATAAGAGTATCCTCTGGCAAGTCCTTGAATATGGGCACACTGAAAAAACACGATAAACATTAATATTGGATTTGAATATGAGAGAAAGCAATATTTAAATGATTGTCTATCATTTTCAAATGTCATTTTTTATTTTTATGATAACAATATAGCCTAAGTTGTCCTAAGATAATAGAATTTGAGACCGTTGGGAATAGAACTAGATATTGCTTTCATTGGCAAGGCAAAATGAGGCGTGGAAACTCCATTCAAAAGTTGATATGAGAAGTTGATATGAGAACGAAGCTAATGTTGTTTTCGATGGTAATTAAAACCCTATTACAGACCTTAACTGAAAACTGACGATAAAAACGTAAATCTGTCGCCTTTAATGGCGTTTGGGTTGAGTTTGGAAACCCTCTTAAAGAGGTAAAACTTTTAATTCAAGCTGAAATTCAAGCTAACTCATTTTATGACCACAGCAATAGAAGGATGCACCCCTTAACACCTTATTATTACTTAGCAAACTTCCTTAACCTCAACTCAATTTCTTCTTCAAAGTCTTTTTACACTTTCATTTTCGGTTAGCGTATTGCATTTTTTTACATTTTTATTTTTCGCAATTTTGTGCTTTAACTAATGTTCCATTAATGATAGTCATAAAATGTGGAGGGGAAAAACAACAAGTATCAAAATAGTTTTAAAGGCGCTGTTGCTTCCCTGTACGCGATCAATTAAATGCGATTAATTTGTCGGTCACTCACGGCGCCAACTGTTGGTGGCTCGTGGTTGGCATCGTTTGATGGTGCAATTTGGTGATGTGGTGGCATAAACTGGTTGTGCATTTGATGGAAAGAAAGAAAATTTCTATGCGTTCGTTGGCCGCACTATCGATCGAGCAGTCGAGAGTAGTCTGTCCATCTTTCAGTCTTTCCATCTCTGAGCACTGCACGTCATCGCGCAAGTATATACTTATGATAGACGCCCATGACCATGACGACGACGACGACGAGATCGCAGACTTGAGGCTGTCTGCCCATTTGATGGAGAAAGTTGTGTGCCACAAAAAGACAACAAAAACTCCAAATCAAATCAAGTCAAATCAACTCAACTCTACTTCGACAACAAAAAAAATATCCTTAAGTTAAGCGATTTATTTTTTTGCCACTTATGTTGGCAACAACGACGGAATTGATATAATTAAGTGCAAATGACAAGCAACTCATTAAGGAACCAGTTGAGTGGAGAAAAGGAAACACCTTATCCGACATATCAGTATCATTGCCCCTTACCTCTTGAGGAAGTCCGTATATTCCGCCTGTCGAATGAGTCCAGTCCGCATCATAATCGTCTGGAAACATTGGCGCTCAATCGCCCACAAATTGCATTCGGTGATCGCGGTGATCGTCGCCGTGCGCTGGCAATTGTAGAGTATCGCCAATTCGCCGAGAACCTTCGCCCCCGAAAGCGTCGACAGGTATTTGCCTTCGCGTGAAACCTCCACACGTCCATCTGAAAGAATATGTACATACAAATTTAAATTTAATTGCAATTGAAATAGGAGAATTTCGAATCGATTCAATAATAAATAAAGAAAATAATGAAAAAGCAAATATATTAAACAAGTCATGGAAATTTTGGGAATTTGTAGATCTATTTGGGTTTACATTTTCAATTATTTTACTTAACAGTAGTTGGTTTGATTGACTAATAAACAATTGTAATGAGCTGCATTCTGAACCTTTTTGATACGATTGACAGCAGGTTAATTGATGGCTTGACAACAAATTATTACGAAATCCAATCCGTCAAGAGATCAGAGATCAGCTTAAGCAGAAGTTCAATTTATGGTCCTACTTCTGTCAAAGTTCTCCCTCATCAGCAATTTGATTGATGGCTTGAGTATTAATTATTTTGCCCTTCAATCAGATAGAAGATCAGCGATAACATACCACATATAAGAGATCACAGATCTTTTTCAATATTTCTCCGAAAGAAAAGTTATTTAATTTTGTATGCTCTCCAATCAGTTAGGCGATCAATAATTGAGATCAGAGATCAACTTAACTAGAAGATTAATGATCAACTTCAATAGCAGTGATTGATCTTCAGATATTCCTGTTATGTTTCCACTTTCCCCCTTTCTCACCCTTACCACTGATAACTTCCTCTTCCTCCTGCGCTGTTGCAGATTGCTCCTTGAGATTCCCTGTCCTACGACGCCTGGCATATGTGTGCACCGGGACAATGAGGCGTGGCCTTGGTATGCAGAAGCCCTCGCCATTGAGATCCTTTGAGCTGCCATTGCTGCTGGCTGCGGGCGACACATGACGTGGCTTCTCCTGCTCCTCCAGCTGCAATCCCTGCAACGCCTGCTCCAGACTGTGACGTCGCACGGAGGGAGCAGGACACGGTGCCTCCCGTGCCGTGGAGCTGCGACAGAAGGAGGTGGAATGATGTGGCATGCGGATTGTGGCATAACGTTGAACGCTCGTCTGGGATCTGCTCAGTGGCTTGAAGGAGCGTTTGCTTGTGGGCGGCGACGGTGGTGGCTCTGTGGGCGGTGGCATTAGACGCTGTGGCTGCTGGCAGATGACGCGATCCGCACGCTGATCCTCGGCGGCGGAGGAGAAGGTGGAGTAGGCGGAGGAACTGTTGCTGCCGGGATTACTGTGGCCAGGTTTACTCTGCGTGGCGGGCTTGGATTTGGTGGCACGCAAGGTCACATAGCTGGGCGGCGGATGTGCTTGCAACATGGTCTGTGAGCGTCGCAACGAGGGCGGCTTCACCGACACTTGCTGTCGTGGGCGTGGCACACGCGGACGCTCCGTGGGATCGAGCACATAATGATTAACGGCTGCCACTTCCGCTTGAGTTGGATTTAGTTTGTGATCTTGTTCTAGTAACTGCTCCTCCTGATTCTCATCCACCCAACCGTTGTGCAACTGTTGCTTGTGATGCTGCAAGGCAGAGGGTCGATAACCATTCAACTCCTTGATGCTTTTCACAATGTGTTTATCCTTCAATTGCTGCTGCTCCAACTGTCGTATGTTCTCCAGGGTCATCTGATATTTGCTCAAGGCTGAGATGCCGTCTAATAGAAAGCTACTACCAACACTGCTCGACTGACGACTCACTGTTGTTGTTGTTGTTGTTGACTTGAGTGGGAGTCGAAGTTGGCGTTGATGCTGGCGAGGATTCGTGCTGATGATGGGCCTGCAGCCAATTGGCCTCGTAGAGGGCGCCCATGGTGTTGTTGCTCTCCAGAGAGAGGCTCGCGTCGACGGCTTTGCCCGGATAATGTTTAATTTTCATTTCGGGTTTTTTCTGCTTTTTTTTTTTTGTTTCACTTTTGGCCTGCAGATTTCACTGGCCAATGATGACAAACGTTGTTGTTGACGTGATTTGTTTTGTTGGCTAAAAGTCGCGGCGGCTTGTCTTTACTTTATTCATTTGTTGTAGCTTTTTTTGTTGATGTCTTTTGCATAACCCTGCCATGAAATTCGCGTGTGGAATTTTGACGAGTCAGAGGGAAGCCGTCACAGCAATACCTAATTGTATTTGGTTTTCTATTATTTATATTGCCACAGCGATTTGTTGTTATTGTTGTTGCTATTGTTGATGTTGTAAACTTTCTTGCCTCACGTAGCGATTTTTGTTTATTTTTTTTTTTTTTTTTGTAAAAGCCTCGAACTCCAAGTCGAACTTCCAAAACCAAAACCAAAACCCAAAACTTGACCAACTGTTTAAATATTTGGCAGGCACTGTTTACACCTCTATTTGTTTTGTGAATTCTGTCATAATTTTCACAATGATTAACAAAAGTCTAATGAATTAATAGCAATTATATTTTGTTGCCAATTTGAATGAGTGTGTGAATGAATGAATCGTGTGCAAGCATTCAAAATACAAGTTGAACAAAAACGAGTAGAGAGGGAAAACTTTTTAAATGACGTATGACATAGGGTGACCTGGCTAATTATTAGGCAAACAGCTGATCGTAAAGTGGAGCATGACTGATCGCTGATCATTCATAATGTCAGCATTGAGTCATAGGCAAAAGCTAATTATAGAGTTGTCATTAGGAAAAAACATAACTTTGATGATAGATCTTAGCTTTTCAATATTCAAGCCATATTTGATCGACGATTGGAGCGTGACTGATCAATCGCAGACAGTAAATGCAGCTACTTGAATAGTATTTACATTGCCATACAAGACAATTTAAATAATGATCATTTATTTACGATCTTTTAAGCTGAAGACTAAGTGATCAAAGAAAATCGATAAACATAAAATAAATTTAAGCCCAACAGATCAACGATGATCACTTTTCAATGTAGATAACAACAAATTGAGGAAGCTTTGCTTAGAATACGTTGTGCAGCATTTAAAAATTCAATTATATTTTAAGATATACTAAGCAAAGATGATCGCCTATTCAAGATCAATTTATAATCAATTTATTACAAATGTTAATCGGTAATGATCAAAAAAAGTTCATGTCTAGTTTTTGAGATCATTCAAGATCATGTTAAAAACTCGCTTCTCAACGATCAATGTATTAATATATGTAAGTACATGCTTCACAAAGGTGAAGAAAAATGAGTAAATGCTATTTGAAAGGATTTTGAAGACAACGTACGATTTATTCAGCGAGCACAAAGCAATATTTATGATATATTTATTGATCGTTAAATATTAAAAAACGGAAAAAAGTGTAAAATTGAAAACAGCTGTGTGAAAAGTGGGCCGTAAGTATGAGTAGTAATTGCCATTCACTGCATTGCAAAAGCACAACAAAAACAGATAATAAATTATTATTAAAGTTTATTTTTAAATAAACAAAACTCAAACTAATCGCCAATAAAATAAAAACTTAAGCAATTTAAAAGATAAAGATCAATTTTTAACAAAGTGATGGCAAATTTGAGTCCGAAAACGTCTCACTACAAGTCAATATTGTTGTCACTTTGGGCAAGTCTTTTGAAAAATAAACAAACAATTGAGACAATCAATTTAAGCATTCAACCTCCAATCGAACAAATTGAGAGTCCATTCACAGCAACAACGCAGCAACGATCAGTAAATAGAAATGATTGTTGTTCAGCTATTTGAGTAACATGTTCCAAAATAAATTGGCGATTTGAGTGTGAGAATGAAAATGCTTGACATGCTTATCAATTAGGTACCACTCTGGTTCTACTTCTAGTTGTAGTTGTGGTTGTAGTTGTGGTTGTGGTTGTGACGGACATGTATAACCTCGTGCCGCAGCTTTACACTGATAACGGGAGACAAAACGAGACAAGCGATAGCTGCCGATGGCAGTTTCCCTCTATAAACAGCTTTCAAATCAATGGAAATTTTTTGTGTACTTGCAGAAAAACACAAAAAAAAAACTAAACAAAACAAGACAAGGGAAAACAAGTTTGCAAATTAAAAGGCACCGACAACGACAACGACAACGAGGTGCATAGTTCAAAGAGTTTGGCGGCCTCAGTAAGGCTTCGATTCAATGCGGAAATCCGTCATGCAAAGTTGAACAACTTCAGAAAGAATCAACAAAAAGCAGAAATTGAAAATACTGAGTTCGATTTAACGAAAATTTAATACCCTGCTAGATCTGTGTGTTCACAATTGATTTCCAACGGAAATATCTACAAATGAAACTAGTTTTTATCAATGAAATAAAAATACGAGCCGATCAATAGATCGGTTTTCATTTAGAACTGTAACTGCGATTAGTTTCATCAAGCTTCATCAGTTCTCTCAGAATGGACCACTCAAGACTAGCACACCCTGTCTGTATAGGGTATAGCAACAACAACAACAAGCAACTGCAGCTGGTCAAAAGATTTTGCAATGCTGACTGTGTTTGGCTTTAATGGAAGTGCTGGGCAAGGTCAACAAGTTGGCTAAGCTGATCGCTCTTTCACACTCGGACTCGGTCTCTCGAGCTCTGGGCTCTGATTTGAATACAATCGCATTGAGACAAGAATTTGCAAAAGCCGTTTCGACATTTGGCTTTTAACTGTTTGCTCTTGCCATGGCTATTTATAAATGTAACGGTAACGGTGTATGTCGCCCCAGCTAGACTCAATTATACTGGAGTTAGTCACAGGCACTTGGCTTATATGCCAAGGCCAAGAGATTTTATAACTTGTTCACTACTTGGATATGGTTTTGGCTTTGCATGACATACAATACCATTTTTACTGCTTCTTCTTTTATTTCCCTCTCTACATATCGCTCTGTCTCTTTCTCATTCAAGGCATGTCACAGTCTGACATTAAAAATTCCATTGACTTAGTCACTTCTTTTTAACCTGACCGCAATTCATTTATTATTTTTGTTTGTTTATTTTGTTGCCTTTGTAAATTATAATAATAAATATTTATATGTGCTTCTTTTTCAGTCTAAGCTTATAAAGAAAGTTCAAATTGATTGACGTGTTTAGGATCTATAGACGATCGCATATAATTTAGATTGTAGTCAAACCAGAATCGCCGTGAGCTCATTAGCAACAACATTGTGAATAAAATCGGCGAATTTGAACAATGAATTGAAGAAGAAGATTAAATCTTTTAAAAACGAGTATTCGGCATCATTAACAATTGATCGTATCTTAGATAATGTTTATAATTTGTAATAGTCCACATGTTCATGCTTATGCTGGATTTTATTAGTATCATTTTGTTAACTTGATACAATTTTTGATAAAAAAGAGATCATATAACTTTTAAGGTGTGGATATTTCGATGAGTAATCGAATTGTTTGCCTGTTCCCGTTTTCACTTTCGCAAAATTGTCGCTAACTGAAAGCACGCTTGACATTGAGCTCGTGATTTCCATTTTGTAAAAGCGAAAATCAATTAAATTTCTATATGTAACTTCCCATATACATATAAAACTTATTTAACATTCAACTTATCAACTGTATTCAGCTCTTTGAAATTAACAGTACGAATATGCATAAAAAATGTAATAAACCTTCTTTTTCATTATCTGAAAATTTATTCTTTTAAATACCCAAAAAAAAAATCATAAGAATCAATAAATAGCACTTTTTAATTACCGGTAAATCGGTAAAATAAAAACCCCATATTTACTGATCAGCTTGTGCTTTTTTTTCCTCGTAGTAGGTATTTCCCAAGTATAATATAAAAAAGATCAACAGCAGATTGAATTCAACTCCGAGTGTACACAGGTTGTAGACAGCGTTCATATAGGAGGAAACATGATAATTTCCATAAACTCATTTTCAGCTTGGCCCCAAGTCAAATTGCTGTTCATTTCCAAATGATCAGCTCATTTCCCCAATATATATGCTTATACGTATTGCTCGATCAACCTGTTCGTAGCTTGAAGCGTTCAAAATGTTACTTAATCGCTTCGGTTGTAAAGCAGAATAGCAGAAAAGCTTTGTTAATTTAGCATGTCAGAGTCACAGTTCAGAAAGCTTAATGATATGGAGGGGGGGAACTTGTATGGCTGAGAGCTACTGGAAAAGTGAGAGTGCCCCCGGCAACCCTACAGACCGGATTTCTAGTCTTTCCCCCAGAAGTTAAACGATCACTTGAGTCAAATGAGCTGAGGATAAAGTCAAGTGAACTGAAGAAGTCAAATGGGAACAAAATGCGCAACATTAACACACTTTGTTATTGTTTTTTATCTGGTCTTTTTTTTCATTTTCTTTTATTTTGAATTCTTCTATCTTGGGTTGGGGCTTGATTGTCTTTGACTTTCGCACGATTTCTACATTTCTAATTTAATGTTGCTTGGCATTAATTTTGTTGATATGTTTTTTAGCTTTTGCTCTTTGAAAGAAATGCTGCCCACGTTTTCTGCATTTTTTAATAAAACCCTTCCGCAAAATTGTCTCTTTTTGCAGATTGTGATTCACACTCTTCACATTCTTGCACGATTCTGGCCATAATCAGTACACTATACTCGGTAAATTATCTGTTATGTCTCGCAATATTTATGGTACATTTAATTTATTATTGTTTGTCGAGTTACGGGTTTTTGCTTGGACTTCGTTTCAATTCGACATTTGGCATTTTTGGTTAAAACCTTTATTCGAGTATTTCATTAGTATTTTTTTTTTTTTTTGTCTACACTTTTTCGGACCAATGACCGACAAAATGCGCCAATTACAAGGCGAGGGGAGAACGAGAAGACGGGGAGGACAGCAACAACAATTGTGTGGAAAACCAGAAACCGGAATTCTTCAAGTGATCTTTTCGTCCAATCGACACAACAACAACAACAACTACAACAATAACAATACAACGAGCAAATGTACTGTAAGTTTGTTCGATTCCCGTTCCACACTGTCTCGCTTTAAGAGATCTACGACACGCCCACGAAGTGGGCAGGAGTTTGGTTTGATTCGCTTTTAAATACGAGTACAAAATACACTTTCACTTTTGTTATTTCTTGTTTTTGGCTTTTGTTTTTTACTTTTCAAGAATTCTTCGGGCCAAAAGCGATTCGAAGAAACCGCATTGCACGTTGTTGGATTTTCAACATAATTTCAGGTTTATAGCCGGGTTTCGATTTGGTTTTGTAAACACACATGGGAATCATTATTGTTGTTTCAACTAGAACAAGAGGGAAGAGCGAGAAGTGGCGGGAATGCGAACAGAACAACCATACAAAAGACACGAAAATTTTGTTGTGTTTATGTAATTCTCTTGTTTAAAATAGCGCAAAAAGCATTGTAATTATCGGGGTATGTGAGTGTGCACAACAACAACAGTGTGTATTAATCATAAGTATTTATTTCTATTCTTTTACTTTTGCCTTCTGCTCTTGTTGTTGCTGCAATATTCCACGCGCGGCGAAGCGTGCACAACATACACACACGATATGCAAAAACTGCAGTCGAAACAAACACGAGCACGACTCACGACGAACCGAACACGATGGTTATTACAATTGTTATTGTAATTGCAGGCCAAGCGCGCATGCGCCTCTCACGTCCACTCGCTACGCTGCCTGCCAAACGAATGATTTTCTGTTATGATTCAAACAGCCTCTGAGCGGTGACAGAGCTCCATCGAGTGGGAGAGAGCGAGCTAGTATGACTCCCTACTGCGAGAGCATGAGCTTGGTATGTGGGAGAGAAATCAACACAGCTGAGCGTCACATCGCATCGATTCGTTGTGTGCGGGTGAGAGAGGATTCTGGACAAAAAAAAAACGTATGCGCGTGAGAGCACAAATATGCATACACACACACACAATCGTGTTTGCAGGTAAAGCGTAAACGAAATCAAGTGCGTTAGGTAGACAAGACAAGGTCGACTTGTTGATCAGCTGTGCAGCTGTGAAAATTGAAACTAAGTATGTCTGTTAAGCGATATATGCCATGATTTAATGATTTAATATTAATTGAATGGCTACTTTTCAGAAAAGACTTTTCAAAGTAAAATCACTTCTGAAGATAATAGATTTTATAATTATATAATGTATTTATTTTTCCAGCAGTCTATTATTTGCATATATTTATATTAACCACAATTGACCACATGTCACACATTTGTTGTTGGTCACAAGACAGCGAGCTTTTATATTTAATATTTATAAGTGTTTACCAAGCATTTGGTATTATTATTCGTGATGCTTTACAGACACAGCCACAATCATGTCGACGGCCTTTATTATAATCAGTAAAAGTTGATTTCAGTAAATGAATACCTTATCGAAATGTTTTACGTACACGTACTTTCCTTATCACATTATTATAAAGCTTCCCTGTCATAGTTGATCATGAGTACTAGGCATTGGGTTATCAAATTCATATTCATTCATACTTGTTCATGTGTGTAATAGCGTAGGGTATTTGATATGCTCACGTGGCCGACACTCACAGTTTTTGCACATCTGGTGCACAGATCAACTCTCCTTCGCTCTCTCTCTCTCTCGTTATATCTGTGTGATGTGTGAATGTATTGGTTTGTTGCCTGTAACAGCTGCACCATGACATCTGTTGTTTTTCTTTTTCTTTTTTTTTGGCCAACTTCATTGTACCGGGTTACGAGTACCCAATGTTTATGCAGCCGGCTTTCAAGTGCGGAGGTTGCACAGATTAAGGAAGCAACTGTCGACGGTTGCATGATCATCATCGGGTTCCGTCTTAATGAGGAAGCGCACAACACACCTGGTTAATAATTCCAGCTTCATGGTAAAGTTTATAATAATTATAGACTATGAGTTCATAATGCAATTAGTTCGTCGCTGTCGCAATTAAAATGTAAATTAAGTCGGCCACTAAATTAACACGAAGAGCAACAACAAACTTAAGGCTAAGCTCAAATTCCCATCTTAATAAATCCAAATGCTTCGTCGTGCAAATATTTAAAACAACAATTAGACACAAGCACACCCAGAACACGAAACGAGAGAGAAACGAAGACGAAGAAAAAAATATACTAATAATATGAAAGGAAAATCGTAAAACTTTGTTTTGGGAGCAGCTGTCTGACATTTGGCTGCAAAACCTCTCAACGGGTTGTGTGGGTGCGACCACGACCCAACCACATTGCTGGGAGGGCACAGCCAAAGAATCCAAGTCGCAGTCAAAGTCGAAGTGGAAGCTTAAGCCGCAGCTCAGTCTCTCTAGGCACGTGCAACAGCAGTAGGCGCTTTTTATCTGCCACAACGAGTTGCACGATCAGCAGACGGAACTGCAACAACTTACAGTGGGCGACACAGACGCAGATATACCAAGTGCAAGAGTAAATTGTGTGTGTGTGGAGGGAAAGTGGCTAAAAATTCAAAAAAAAAACCACTTAAGTGGTTACAACAATTTTCATTGCATACGTTTAGGATGAATGCAAAAGTGCAAAAAGATCACTTCTTGAGAAATGTTGCATACTTAAAAGCGCAGTAATTTAACGAAGTATGAAAAATTATTACTTATTTTAATTTAAAATAATTTTGTTAGTCTTAAAAATTCTCTTTTCAACTGAAAAATTTTATAATTTTAATTATTCAACTATATAATTGTCGACAAAAAAAAGTTATCGCAGAAAGATTGATTAAAAAATTGTTTAAGTGAATATAATCAAATTATACACAAAGAAAAAGGGTTTCAATTATTGGCGATAAAATTTAAGTAGCAGGACAAACTCGAGTAGAACAGTCATAAGTTATGGGATACATTTTTTTCAAATTTAAGAAAATAAGTTAGTAACTACTTCAGTAGTTTAAGAATTCATTCACGATACTCGATGAATACCCAAGGGATGTAGAAAGACTATACAGAGAATTTATATTAAAGTATTACTCACCTTCCATGACATAAACAATGCTGCCGACATCTCCCTCCTTGATGATTAGATTTTTGGCTGGATATTTAACAGGGTACATGCAATCGACTATTTCACGTATTTGTGCCAAGTCCAAGTTCTTCATGAAATCATTATCCAAAATGGCCGATTTGATAAGTTCACGGGAGCTGCAAGCAAAATACATATCATAAAGTTCGTAAATATAGACATAGACAGATATATTTATAGCAAGCGATACAACAAATTAGTTACAGATACTGAAAATGGTAGCAAGCTGTCAATGGCTAGGCACTAAAATGAGCCATGAGTCGATTATTTGTGGACTTAACAAGAACTTCGACAAAGGCAAAAGGCCAATTAATTTTATGGCTGACACATATAAATCGTTTTTTATCTGGCTCGCCAGTTTGGCTTACAAGCAACATGCAACATGTCGTTGTCCAAAGATACAACAAAAATAAAATAAAATAAAATTGAAATTATTATGCTACATCGATATGAAATTAATACAAATTTGAAAATTGTATGCTTTGGCTTTTTGAAAATGTGAGAGCGAGAGGAACAGATCAATGGCAGAGAGGGAAAGAGAAGGAAACACATGCCATGTTGCCTATGCCTGTAAATGTCAAATGACTTTATCTGTCAGCGAATTTGACAAGCAAGCGACCAACCGTAGCTGCAGTCTTGCCCGATTAATTAAAGCCAACTCCACAAGCCAATTCGGGGCGTAACGCCGCCTGTCGTCGGTGGGGTGCCAAAAGAGTGGCCAGACAATTTGTTAACTTTGACTACGTTGCGTATGCGCAATCTCCATGCCAATGAGATGACGACAATGATGAGTCTGTACTCTGGACAGAGGCAGTCTTTAGTTGGCTTGTTATAGCCACCCAACCACCTGCACCACTTGTGTTGCCTGTTTGGCAGCTACTCGCATATTTTTAGCACACAACACTTACAATTAAAATTTCGTATATTAAATAAAAAATTAATAAACACATAGACAAGCTACCCGATACGCACTTTGCGCAGTCAAAATAGCATAAAAAAGACAAAGTTGAAGTTGCAGTCTGAGGTAGAGCTGAAATAGAAACTGAAGCCTAGGAAGCGACCAATTTAATTTCGCATGCTACAAGCGTCGTTTGATTTTAAGTTTCTTTTTTTTTTTTGGTTATTTTTTTGCGAAAGAAAAATGCGTATTGAATTTCAACGCCCGAATGAACCGTTGGCTCTTTGGGCACCCCGAAACGGGTTCGACTTCAAGCGTTCCATGTGGTGTGTGCGACATTGCTGTTGGTGCAACACCCGCGGCGCTATTCCAACGCCACAAGTTGCATTAACTACACTCTGTCTATAAACGATGTTAGATAGAAGGTATATTAGCACTAAGCAGAAAAGGATTCAGTTCGACTCTTTATAGATAAATAAATAAATGTAATGAATATTGCTTATGAGATGAAAAAAGTATAGAACATTTCTAACTTTTGTTCGAGCTTTTTGTCAAGCAAATTGAGTCTTATCTTTTTAATGATAATGTTAACATCAGCTAAGGATAATGTTTAGAAAATATAAAAGTTTGATGTTATCAAATGTTATCCATATTTCTTTAGAAAGTTTACTTTCATCTCCATCTCATGCAATAGAAAGCATCTTTACAGGGTATCCTTTCAGTCATACTGCCTGTCAAAACTACAGCATTTGTTATGCGTTAATTATCACTGCTGCACCACGCACTAAATGCATGTGGTGTGTAATTTGCGATGCCCACGGTGCAACGTTTTGGGTGCCATGGTGGTGCATGGTGGTACATGGTGGCAGGGTGCCACTTTCCGGTCATGCCACCGCAGGCAAGTCGAAACAATTAATAGCTTCAATTAGACCTACGGGGCTGAGGCAGCCTGGCAGCGTTCCAGTTGTCTGTCGGAAGCTATGACCATTTATATGACTATATTTGTGCGTAAATTTGATTTTATGTGTGCCAAGGCGCCACTCCCCTTCTTATTACTCCCCCCCCGCCTTCTCTGTCAACCTGCAGACGCCATCGAGTCGAGCTGCACCTATTTAACTGAACCAAGACCCCTTTGGGGCCAAAAAGATCACAGATCATGAGAATTGCGGGTGCGTTCAAATTTATTCGACTGCAGCGTTTGGCTTTTGGGTCTTTGCAATTGAAATTGAAAGTGCAAAGTGGTTATTAGCGACAGTTAAAAGCAAAGTGACAACATTAGGCCAACTGAACTGAACTAAACTCGTACTTGGTCAGCTGAGGCTGTCGGAAAATCCCATAAACTTATCACAGACATGAATTGATCTATGGCTATGTGATGTGTCGTATTAATAAAGATTTTTCAGGAGATAAAAGAGGAATGTTAAAATAAAGAGAGGGTTGATTCTTTTAATATGAACCTTTAGCAGAAGGTCATTAATACTGCCAATACACATTTATTTTTGATTTATGCATTACATACGATAAATTTCGAAATTTTAATGTCAAAATCATATTCAAATTCGAGTTGAGAATAATGTAGCATACTTACAGAGTGCTTCACTAAAAATTCTATAGATTGCCTAATATTAAAAATAAATTATAATTAAAAATCATATTCATCTAAGATAATATTCCATTAAATTAAGACATAAAGCATTGCATTAGCCTTTTTAACCCAATTAAATATCAGTAGTGCAATAATAGTTCTTACAAGTTCAAGTTCTTACATTATTTGAAATGATGCCATAAATAAAATAATAGCTTGGGAAAAATACATTTAAATCTGAAACTGGCATTAAATTGAATGATGAGCATCTCAAATTGAAGGGCATTTTTAAGATGACATTGATTTTAATTATTGCCATAGTTAGAAGTGTTTTCGATTCCAGTGAACTTGACTTAAAATTTCAGTTTCAACTTATTTCAGCATTTAGCTTGGCTGACTTTCAACTTGGTTATTACTTATACTTTATAGCAAGTTCTCAGGCGACCCGCTGTCACTTGGATCTCGACACAATTTCGCACAATTTGCTGGCATTATTTATTAGATGGCCCCGCTGAAAGCCACTATGCGGCATTTACGGCGTGTAAATGGCCCCCAAAGAGACTCCACTTCAAGCCTCAAGTGGAGCCACAGCTTGTCCACTCGAATGAGTTGCACGTCTGTGTCTATGTATGTGTCTGTGTCCGTGTATGTGTCTGCCACATGTGGAACGCTGCTTGTGCCTACGGCGCTTTTGATTTATGCCATGCAAGTGTCAAAAAATGTCCTGTTGCACACACGCGTTGCCATCGGCTGTTGCTGTGGCAGCAACTCTGACTGTGGCATAGATTTTAGTCATAGATAGAGTGCTGGACTCTGTGTACCGCCCCCTCCTGTCGCATCGGGTTTTGACCATTAAAAAGGCTGAATTGTTGAAAACGCATTCGCAGTCGGATTTTCAATTTGCCGCGATTTTCAGTGATTGTGTCAACGGCTTGCAGCTCGCAACTTGCAACTTACAACGCAGTTTGCGATACGCCAAATGCTGCATAAATTGCGTTGAGCCAACAAATTTGCAGCATTATTTAATGCCATATGCAGATTTGTCAAAAACACACACAAAACATACATGCGAATAAAGGAATGCAAATGCATTTAACTATTCCACACTTAATAAATACGAATTATTCAATTGCAGTTTCAATCGACAAATTGGGAAACTAATCAGATTGCGATTGTTGAGTTATTTTGAAGAAATATTTGAATATTTAAGCGATTAATTAAATAATCTTTTACTGAAGATGTTGTAATGCAAATTTAAATTTAAACTGAGATCAAATGAATGTCATTTTGATTATGATTTCAAAGAAAATATTTTACATTAGACTAACTATTCTCAAAATTGTTTAATGATTACCAAAAAATAATAATTAAAAATAAGCTCACCTGCTTTTCGCGAATTTGTTTATAAAAGATTAAGAAAACTCTGAGCTTTGGAATTAAGCTAATCAAATTTTTTTATTATTAAAATAAATCCTCTTTAATCCCGTTAAACAAATCTCAGGCATAACAAAAGTTTTAAATAAAAATATAAAATATTTCAACAATTTTTCAGCTGACTAATTCCGTAATCCAACTATCTATATACGATATCGAGGCAGACAGCCCATCATTGGCAGCCAATTGAGCGCGCGTGTCGCCTCCGAATGATTTGCTCGAATGCCATTGGCGATGGTGCAGGAAACATTGCAAAGAATAAATAAATATTTATGTTTTTTTATGTTTCCACAGCAAACAAGAGCTGAAAGAGAAGGCAAACAAACGGAGGAAGAGCTGAATAGCTAAACAGATGACCACAGAGATTCAGAATACCCGCAGTTCCAGACAGGCGGCAAGTGTGAAAAGCATAAACCCGACAGATCAGTTCAGATCGGCGATAAAAAAAGCGAATACACCCACGCATTATTCGCAGATTTTTATATAGCCTTGCCGAGGGTATTACCACTAGACAATGAACTTGGCCACCCAAAGAAAATATAAATACCCAAAGGGGATACCTTTCTTTTATGCGAAACATAAATCAAAATGTAAAATTTGTCTATTTAATGATATTATTATGGGGCAATTATCAAGTCTGTATAATTCTCGATGCGTATGATATCTTCATTCTAGCTTTCTTTATTATTTTAATTCTGAATTTACGAATTTGCGATCGCATTTGGTGGCACTTTTTCTTGTTTCTCTTTACTTTTCGATAAAATTTTGTAAAATTAAAAATATAAAATGTATGTCCACATGACGCAATTAAATCGCCTTTTGGCACTGTCTATAAAGAACTTTATATGACACTGCCCAAGGCCGGCCGTCTATCTGATTTGTGGGTCCCAAAAGGGGGTACTATGAACCCGCAACTGTCAGCAAAAATTTGAATAAACGCATTTTGGGACACTCGAAAGGCGCTGCTGATATTGATTAAGATCGCCACGCTGACGCTCATGATGATCATTATCGGCATTTCTATATTTGTATATATACAAAAATATATATATATAGACTGGCATATATATTGTTTAGAGCTATATATAATATAAGTATAAATAGTCATAATGCGACGCTTATCTACAGACAATTCTGAGACGCGCTGATCTTTCGGTCGCCGTAATCAGCAATGTTCCAAATTTCACTAACACTTTAAATACGACTAATGAATACACTCGCTTTTTTTTGAGATTTGAAACGTTTGAAATGAAACGATTAGATTGATTAAATTTTAATCAAGGAGTAGAGTAGTGTTTCATTATTTTACAATTTACGTTGTTCACGAATACTAGGAATCTAATGTTACATTAAAAATTATGTCATTTCTTACACAGCTTTTATTGGAAATGATAACACTTTCGAAAACTTTCTAATTTTGTTGTAATATAAATAAATAATAGGATTGTAACAATGTTTCAACTTTCCCAAAGTTTTCAAATCATGGACTTTGTAGTTAATTTTATGCAAATTTAAATAACGAACTAATATATTTTCTATTAAATATTATTTTTGGGATATTATTAAATCACTGCACATATTTCAATTCACAATAAAATGAATCATTTCGAATGAAATCGAACTTGAGAACATTAACATAAATTGTAAATGCGACTTACCGTTCATCCTTTTCGTATTTGGAGAAGCTGACATTCTCGAGCAGCACCGAGGATTCGTTTTGAGGCTCTGCGGAGATGCCCTGGGCACGTTGCCGTTGAAACGTCTGTCCGGATTTGCGAGTGGCACCTGTTGCACTATTCGGACCTCCGGCAGCACTATTTCCGGTGCATGTGGAAGCGGAACCGGAACCTGTCGCACTGCCCCGACTGAAGGGAAATACGCTCTGAAATTTATCCAAATGTGATCGCAACTCAGCAATTTCATTATCTTTGAATTGAAGAGCTCGCTGCATTTCCTGTATCTTGAGCTCCTTGGCCTGGATGATTTGAATGAATCGCTCCTCCTGCTGTGTTGCCGCCACATAAGTGTTGTTGCTCATCATCAGCGTGGGATCGACCATGCCCACCGGCGAGGACGTGGCCGAGCTGCTGCCCGGCTGCCCCGTGCAGCTTGAAATGCGTAATCCCTGCATCTGTTGTGATAGGGCCAATGAATTTGGCGGCTGTTGTTGCTGGTGCTGTGGTGGCAGTAGAAACTGTTGCTGTGTGGTGGGTGAATGACAGGCTCCAGGTATGGCCACCGGCTGACTAAGCTGTGCTGGTTGATACAACACGGGAACGGGACTCCCCGACGCCGTGTAGACACCCTGTGTTTGTGCCTGCAACTGTTGCAGTTGCTGATAGCGCTGCTGCAGCTGCAGCTCCTGTTGATGCAGCAAACTGCGCGGATCCGTGTGCAGCTGCTGCGGTGTTCCCGATGGCGGAGTGCCGTAGATCAGCGTGTGCGTCAACACATCCGAGTGACAAGGTGGCGCCTGGGCGGGAATCAATCTCAGGCCCGCTGACGTGTGCTCCAGTCCAAGCAGTCCAATCGAATTGGCTGCTGGCAGCGTTACAAAGCCACCGTTGTTGTTATTGTTGTTGCCGTTGCTGTTGCTGTTGTTGTATTGTCCAAAATTATGATTGTTGTTGTTATTGACGATGTTCACCAGACCGAGGTCGGGCTGAAACTGATAGTTGGCATTCGGTTCCTGCTGCATGCTGATCGCTTTTCGCAAATTCGTGTACGTATTTAATTTCGAACTCGAATTCGAATTCGAATACGTTCGCTGTCGATCTTCGGCGCTGCTGTGTCGACGAAATCGTCGCAATACGGCCAAAGGCAACGGCTGGCAATGGAAATGGAAATGAGAATGAGATTTGGGTTGGGGATGCTCTTTCTCTTTCTCGATCTCTTCTTGTTGTTGCCTTTGTTCCGATTCCGATTCCAATTTCGAGTGCGATTCTCTCTCCGTCTCTGTTTGCTCTCGCTTGCTCTCTGCTTGGACTATGTCTGGTGGCTTGTCCTCAGTGTCGTCGCGTCTGATTATCGCTGGCTGCAACTTTTGATATTCGGCGTAGACTGTAAAGTGTGGCGGTTGTGGTGCACTTGTGCTTGCGGTGGGTGCATTTGTGGTTGCTGTGGTGCTGCTATTGTTACTGTTGTTGCCAATGTTGCTGCTACACGGCTCATTTGCGCTTTGTGGATTGTTGGCTGGTCGCTTGGTGGCGAAACACAGCCTATCAAAGCAAAAACGCATCCAGGCGGCTTTCTTTCAGAACTGCCGCCACGCGGAATTCACTCAGTTGACTTAACAAAGCCCTGGAAATGCGAAAAACAAACAACAAAAAATTAGATGCAATTTTGTCAATCAATATTAGTAATTATTTGTAAATGATTAATACAAATAACCTCTCTCTTTCTTGTATTTACCCAATTATCAAATATATATTGTCTATGATGCATACATTAAAAGTACTAAAGTAACTATTAAAAGTGACTTATTTACTAATTCAAGTTTTTATTCTTATCGGCAGTTAATTATCAATTCTTTTTTTTTGTGGATTTACAGCATTTAAGACTTGTTAATTGAGTTGCCTTCAATCAATGTCTCGCAATGCTTTTCAATTGCTTTCCATTCAATTGACTTGTTTTGCTTCTGCTATTGACACACACTTCCTACCCTTCACTTCCTTCTCCTCCCCGATTAACCCATCTGTGCCCAACCCAAATTCAAGACAATCACCTACGCTTTAGACATGCTAAATGTCGTCCCACACAAATTAGCAACAGTCTCTGGGTAGCCCCCCAAAAAACAAAGTTTACTTATCGTCGGGCGCTGTTTTTTAGGGTGTAAAAAATAAGTAATATCTTGTAAAGCTATTTGTATAGACTAACTGATACCCTTTAGTTCAAAGTTTTATTAGTGAGAAATACATTCTAACTCAGCTTTCTTTACAAAACATCAAGCCAAAAGTTTAAATCAACGGTGGGATAGTGGGGGAGGATGTAAAATGTTGGTGGTGTGGTGTTTTGGGGGGGTTAAAGGAAGTAAGGAATATGCTACACTTTTATCAATATAAACATTTTCATAATATAAAGTAAATGAAACAAGTAAATGACTTGATAAAACAACAGTATTTTCTTTGTCATTTGGACGAATTAATGTAATGTACACTTATCAGTGCTCAACTGATAATGAATTGATAACTTTAAAAAAATACTAGATACTAAATAGCTTATGTAATTTTGATCACAGCTGAAGAAAGTAAAGGAAAATCAAATATTAAAATCTCTTAAAAATAAAATAGGACAATCAAATCACATCGCATCGTATGAAATATATACTAAAGAAATGATTCACACTGCTTTCCATAACTACAAAATGTTCAAAAATACCCCATTGTATCTGTCGTCGACTGTGAAATAAAAGACATACAAATATTACATGACTTAGCGGCTTTTCGAATGTATCTATTGCCTGAGGAGCCGCTCGTCCATCGCCCCTAAACGACGGCCACGCCTTAATGCCTCAACGATAACAGTGCGAGCTATTTTATTTCCATTATTTTTATTTATTTTTTATGTCATTTTTTTTTTATCTACATTCTCGTTTTACGTATGTTATTTTTGTTAATATGAATATAAAGAGTCCAAATGCCAAGAACGCACCGGAGAAACTGGCACAGACAACTCTTGACATATTTCTGTGGCTGTTGTTTATTTTTTGCTGTTGTTTTTGGCTACGTTTAGACAATAATTCAATTCAAATGAAATGAAAAGCTAAAAATATACCAAAAACTAAACACGGCATAAACGTACAAACGATTAGCAATCAGGTTTTACGACTGAAGACGCCGAAGAAACCCCGAGTGGGCTGGCAAATAGGAAACATGGTGAAGATCACAGCAGAAACCAGGGGGAGGAAGGGGTTGATCAGGTTGTTTAGACTAAGAGTGTCGAAGAAGAAGAAGAAGCTTTAACAGACAACACGCAACATTGTTATGATCCACAAGTGGCAAAGTGAAGAGCAATCTCAGAACACCTGGAGTCTAGTCAAGTCTTGAGGATCGCTAAGCAAACACTGTTTTCAGATATTATTATAACTTAAACTCTTGATTTAAATTAGACTTTATTCTTCGTGTAGGCTGTAGATTTTTCTTACGTATGTAGGTGTAGAAACATTGAAACTTGCCACTTGACAAGCTGAAGATCAGTTGGAAACTTGAAGTGCAGCTAGCAAAAGTAGAAGATCATCTATGTAGTATAAATTATATCAATGATTTCAACTTGTCAACGGGTTAAACACTGTGATCTTAAGATCTACGATGATCATAAATAAACACAAGTCTTTACGATCGTACTGATGACTATTAGCAAATAAACATAGTTATCTAGATCGTTAGTCAGTTTGATTTGTGAGTGTGAGAATTAAGTTAAAGCGATTTCTAACAATCAGTGTTGATCCTCAGTCAATTGACATATATTTATTCAGCAATTATCTACTCTATATCAAATGTATGCAAAAGAAATGATCGTTCAACTTTGCAAAACGATCATATTAAATGTTAATTAGCATTTTTATGACTGCACATCGAATTAATGGTCGATTTGTATGCCAAGCTATTTAAACACACACTTTCGCACGCACACTCCATAAACAATACGCAAAACAAAACAACAATGGCAAATGGCATTGGGGATGCCCCCTTCTCCCAGAATACGGGCAATTACATCGCGTAATTGGGCGCAAAAAAAACACGAGAGAACTTTTTGGATAGATCAACGATACGATACATATGAGTCGGAAAGAGTAAAAAATAAAAAATAAACAACAAACAATCTACGAGAAGAAATAACAAATTAAAACAATTGACACAAAAGCGTAGATATTGCTACTTTATTTATAGAACAATTGACAGTCCACTCAAAAATATTGGAAACGTCCGTCCAGACAGTTGGCATGGCTTTTCAATAAATGTGCCCAATATGTGCTCGTGATCTTTTCTGGCAGTGTGACAGGGACAGGGACAGGGGCAGGGAAGAGTAGCTTTGGGCCACTTAAGCACAATTACGCGTGCAATTTGTTTTCATCTCGAGCACATAAATAATAAACACGGACCGGCTGGCGTATACGTAATATTTTAAATGATTTTATACATTTATTGTCATTTAAATGATGCAAGTGTGTGGCAACTCTGGGCACGTAATGGACGCCATGGACGCCATCGAAACAGGTTCTTAACTTTAATTAGTATTATGAAAACATTTATAACCGCAAAAATAAATATGTATATAATTCGTTCTCCCCTTTTCATTACCCTCTGCCGACAGTAAAGTATGGAAGGCGCCTTGGAATGTCAACGCTACCCAATCGAGGGTATTAACATCAATCGATCGTGAGTTCATTCATGCCACTGATAAGCACACAAATAAACACAATAACGGAGAGACCCAAAACCATCGTTTTAAGTTATTTATATAGAAATATAAGTATATATGTACATACATGTGTATATTGTTGATGTTGACCTGTATGTCACAACCAAATTGGGTAGTTTTTTCAGGCGTGCCGAGATTAGCAATGTCTACAAATTGAACAACCTGCTGGGATCGTGATCGCGATCGTTTTGATAGGAAATTTGAATATTCGTTGTCATTGAATAAGATAACTGATCATTAAGTTCGCATTGCTAACTGATCTTTCAGTTCCTATAGCCACCTAATTAAAGTTAATCTAAATAAACAAATATGGAGGAAATTTAACCGATCGCATTTGTTTAATGAGTAAGCATTTGAGATTTAGACGATTGTTGCGGATGATTCATAGCCGATCAGCCTGTTGTTGAGTGTCTAAACAAATCGATTAACTGAGGAAATAAACTAAAAATTTTAAACGAGGAACTAAGTATTTAGTAATGGTTTTCGACTACGTGAAAAGATCACAAAAGATTACATTATTCACGGTGATTTAACTGAACTTGGAGGACATAAGATGGAACAAAGTATTGTGCAATAAAATACCGGCTTATATGTATGCATATGTAAATCTGATTTTTATAATATCATGAAAAAAGTGATCATGAAGAAATTTATTCTTGTAAATAAAAAAATATACATAAGTATCTTCAAAATATTTAAAAAATGAAGTGAACATGTATGATATTGTGAGACCATTATTAAATGTGAAATAAGTATATATGACCATATGTTTTGTAATAAACCCGTAAGCCCTACTTATAAAGAAAAACAGAAAATAAATAGAAAAATAAATACTAAACAAATAGTGCAATTACCATTTCATTCTTTCTTTATGGAAACATATTTCATTCAAATTTTGTACGCACATTTCCTGAATTGATCAACAGATGACAATTGCCTAAGCTAAGTTTATAGCATTCTTTCGATCCATTATTCTACGCTTTATAAGGCAAACTAATGATCAATTTTGAATTAGCTTAAAACTGCAACTCCCTCTCTTCCTTTTTCCACTTTGCACTTCCCAATTGACATATTTTAGCTTCCTGATTGCAATCATCATCATTTGCTAATCAAAAGAGACAGCAAACAAAATGCCACAAGACATCTGAATGTGCATGCAACATGCATGATTTGTATGCCACAACTGCCACAGCTGTCAGTCAACAAGTTGGCGACAAGATAAACATACACACGCACAACATACACACAACATACACTCAAACAAATACATGAATGCGGTATGCCAAAAATGCAGCTCATTCGAATCATTTAAACATAATTAAGCGGTTAGCCGAGTCTACTCGTTTTATGTCAAGTGTGTGGGGTAAGACTCATTCTTGCCCCTCTTCCCACTCTCTTTCTCGCTCTCGCTCTCTCCCTCTTTCTCCCGTCAAGTTGATTGAATTGAGACATCAATTGAAAGTTATGTCCAGACCATAACGGGAATGTGTATCTTGATTCGTGTGCTATACTCAATATAGAATGTTATAATTATAGGTTCCAATAATTGTCAAGTGTCGGACTCACTGTCTGTCGTGTGCGCTTCCTCAACTCAACGCACTCATACGAATACACTCATACTGTACTCACATCAATTCCGTTGAAAAAATATTAAATGGAAACAAGAATGAGCCGGATTCTTAGACTCGGTAGCCAAAGAAAAGGTATCTTATTTCTTCAAGATCAAAGTTATTAATGAAGGACCGGGTATCATACAGTCGAGCAGACTCGACTCTAACGTTTCACTTGTTTTGTGCGTTTGTATGACAGTAAAAAGCATTAATTGATCGTCACTTCTACTTCTTTATTTTGTATCTTTTGCATTTATTATTCAAATGAAAATTTTAATGTCGTAAATTTTGTGACTTATTGGCAGTGTTTCCATTTGACCCCCGACGAATTACGCTCGAGTCCTGAGCTGATTTATGTTCAATTGTTTGGAAAAGTGTTTTCAATGTCTTCAATCGGGAATTATGTGTGGATCGAAGCCGTAAGACGGTTGCCAAAATCGTTTTTTATCGTTGGGTATTACAAAAATACTCATTAGTCTCGGTGACACGTTCACTGATCGATCGATTGCAGCGGCCCGCGAAGGCAACTGATCGACTGATAACGCTTAAAAGACAGCCTGTACTAACTAGTTGGCTAGTTAGTTGGTCGTTTCAATTCATTTCGATTTGCTCAATTTGCTTCCACTCCCTCTCTCTCCCTCTCTCTCTTCTATCTATGGAATTTTCATGACGAAAAATCGACTCATTGGCAATTGGCATGAAGCGCACGTTCGATCAATTAAAACCTTCGCACAGCGGGACAAAACGGCAAAAGTCATAAAAACAGTTAAAACACAAAATCGAGAGAAGCGAAACGAGTGCGAAATTGGATTGGATTCAGTTGGGTTTGAGGCGGTTCAAGGGGTTGTTATGCCACCATCCCTCTCTCTCTCTTTTTCCATATATCTCTCTCTCTCTCTCTGTTTCATATACTCATGTGTAAGGTAATGGATGACAATGGAATGCCAAGGCTGGGGTCAAGTGATCAAGTGTGGGTAGTGCCGTAGAATTAGAGGAGCTGCAAGAAAAGTAACATTGTTTAGTTACTTTTCATACGAAGAAAGCGTGGGGAGAATCAAAGATAAATATAATACTATGCTAACAAACTAAAGTCGAATATCCCTAACTCGAATCACTAAGAATTAGATTACACAAATCTAGAATTTGTTGCAGGAAAAACTGTATAAATGATGTCACTAAAAACGCTTTAGCAACAGGTATTTTTTAACTCTTAACAGATAAATTTCCTTAGGACAGAAGAATCTGAAATTGTGAATACATAAGAAAAAACAGCATAAAGAGTTCTTAACCCTTTCATGGATTAGTCCCATATAGGGGACAAGTTTATTAGGAGTTTAAATGCAATCAGCTGATTTAATCCCATGAAAGGGTTAAGGTGATTTTAGATTAAAGCTGGGAGAACAGCAACAACTCAAATCAAATCTTTATTTAAATAAGAGATTAAGCAATTAGAAAGGCTTTCCCAAGCTGTACTTTTAATAGCCAAACGAGAACTTTGAAGCGAGTTTGAGCATGCGTCATGGATACGAGAATTCGAAATGTTTTCTATCCCGTTCCCTCTTTCTAACTATCGCATTTCTCTATCTCTGCCAAATAGAGTAATTTCAACTTTCCAACTTTATGTATAGCGCTTGTTAACACGCTTTAACTCATTTCATTTGTTTATAGTTATGCACACGTATACAAAGATACACTCACACACACACACACACACACACACACATGCATAGTCATGTGGCATTTCCGTCATAAGCATTAGACATTAAACAGCCCATCAAAATGCCATCAAAAGCGGCATGTAGAGCACTTTCCCGTCAACATTTATCAATTTATCGAGGCAGGAAACCGAACGAGAACCAGAAACACAGACTTCGATTTGGATGAGATCGAATTGTATCTGAATCTGAATCAGGATTTGTGGCCACACAACTGGAAGCGTGTCTAATGATTTTGATTATGAATCGAATGCGTTTAGAAGTTGACAGCTGGCGGCTTCTGTTGGTGGCCTCCATCAACGTCTGTGTGTCCAACGGGAGCCGGATTCGCGATTTAATTAAAACTCCAATTTGGACATGAAGTTGACTTAAAAAGCTGCGGAAAATTGCACGCCTGGGATACAAAACTGGAACTGTAGACTCAATATGGGCATTACCTTTGAGGCGTTGTGAAGATGCTGGATGCTGGATGCTGAAGATGTTGGCTTTTGATGGCGACTCCAAAGACTTTTTGCACTTGGACTTGGCCAAACAATTTGCACACTTAATGAACAACAAACAAGAACAACGACAACTTGTAATTAACCGTTTAACCGTTAAGAAATTAATTGAGGAACGCGTCGGGGAGTTCGTCAGAGATCGCGACAAGAATTCCGAAAAACCGAATACCCAAATTTTTGGCGACTCAAAATGTATCTGACGGATTGATTTGTGTTTTTTTATTGTTGTTATTTTGGTTTTTTTTCTTGCGACGACGTTTATTTTGTGAACCGCATTGAATGAACGACGCTCGAGAACTGAGAGAGAGAGCGAGTTGAATAACAACGACGACCATTGAGTAGAGCCTATCGATAGTAGTTGAATTCGACGTGGCAGTCGACGTCGCAGCCGACGCAGTTGTTATCGAAGTGAACCCCCAGACGTCGACGTCGACGTCGGCGTCACCATCATCATTGTTGTTGTGGTTGTTGTTGTTGTTGTTGTTGTTGCTATTGTTGTTGTCGTTTAAATTAAAACTCGGAATTTGGCTGAAACCAGTTGAATGCACGCACACACACTCACACTCACACACACACATGCGATCGGTTCAATACACAGACAGTTTGTGACTTGTTGACGCCTTTGCGTCTTTGCTGTGATTCGTGCGTTGAGTTCGATTCGTTTTAATAGAATGGTTGCAGCAACAACAACTGCGATCTAATTGCTCGCTTGCATGCTACAACAACAACAACAACAATAACAACAACGACAACAACTACAACATTGAAACAAGTATGGAAGTCTAACAACAACTCAACTGACTTTGTGATACCCGTGCCCCGAAGCATCTAAACAATTAACGACACATTTGATAACATCGAAAACGATACGAAATCTTATTTATACACATTTATTTGAGCAGATTATTACACCAAAAAAAAAGGCGCACCCTACTATATATAGTTACTACTTAGTTATTGCATAATTTACTATCTTTAATATTAATTTATTTATTTAATATTTACTCTAGAATTTTTACACATATTTTTAAAGCATACTTTTGGGTTTCGTTATGGAACAAAATAATTTCTTTACTTATTGAAAACTTGAAAATTTTATTAGGTTTTCGAATTAAAAATACTCTTTATTCCCAATATTAGAAGTCAAGTATACCCTCTGTAGCATTCAGCGGGCCGGGTATACACTTCCAGGCACGCATTGTAGCCAAGTCAACCTGCTTTGGAGATTTCCTACTCCATGCATATTTATGAGTCGCTTGGGGATCAGAGCATTTCGCTTGACATGCCCGTAATTTAGAGGATGTGAGGCAAATATCTTAATTGTGTGTACGCATAGAGCGCGTTCCCAGAGGAAAACTTGGAATACTTTACAAAAGAAACTTGAAAAGAGCAAGGAACGGATTATACTAACTTTTACTGGGCGTATACTTGATCATAATACTAATTTTGTTAGTAAAGGCATCACGTATATGCACTGCAAACTCTATGAATTATTATATATTTATCTCAGTCATTACTTTCTAAACATGACTAGGCTATTCCTAAACATATCACGCATACGCAACGTTAAACACTAAACGTTTCCTATTATTTTAATGCAATTTACTTCATATTTTTTTCGTACACTCGAATTAAGTCTTGAATGTCGTTGCTACCAACATTTTCGATTGCACTCTCAATAATTTAATGGACTGATTTATTATCGGCACGCCCATAAATCATATCAATAGTCGTACTATATTTGATATATATACTCTAATAATACAATATACTTAATTTTGTAGCTGATGCGAATTTCGTCACGGCCAATTGTCGCCGAGTGTTGATTCTTTTGGCTTTTGCTTTGCTTTACTTTATTTTCTGTTTTGTGCCATAATTACAAAAGCTTGTTTTTTGTGCCTGGCATTTAGGAAAAGTGATTTATTTATTATAAACAATTTAACAGCGCATGTAAACAAAGCGAGTTGCTGAAAAATCAAGAAATTGCCAACAGCGAGGGATGTCCTTAGAGTTATGAATTAATTCTAATTTGATTGGTAATCAAATTAAATTAAATAAATAAAACTTAACTTGATACTATTTATTTTATGTTCCAAATTGGTAAGAAAACGAATTCTTGACAGCTGAAAAATAATATAATGATGGACTTACATCTTTTTAGTTCTGTTACAAATAATTTAATATTTCTGGCTAATAGTTTTTGTCCGTCGTTTAATTTTGATATGATTTTCCTTCTGCCTTTCTGCGTTCAGTATTTCTCGATCTGCCCTCGCACTTAAACGTTATCAACTTATACGGTTGCCCCGGTTGTAGGACGTGATTCCAATAAATATATCAGAAAGTATTATTTATTTGCACATTTTTGCATTTGCAAATCGAACTGCACGCAAAGCTTTTCGAGTATTACGGGTCTGAAGCACACGCCGTAAACTTGACCGGACTATGAGCTTGAGTTGAGGCTAGGTTGGGTAGATGATCGTTCAGTTGGTAATCGGAAAGATACGAACCTGATAATTTTCGATATTATTGTTATTGTCATTGCTGTTTTTTGTTTGTTTGCATTTGACGGCATTCGCTTCGTTGATAAGCCGATGTCGTGAATGAGTTTATGTAATTATACTATATACTATACATATTTTATTTAATTGACGTAATGGAAAGGTTATTTCGGCGGCAACTGTAATTGCAACAACGCACGATATGTTGCCGTTATTATTATTTTTTTGTTTTGCATTCAGAAATTACTCGGTCATAAAATTAGATAATAAGGAAATTGACGCAAAGATTGTAAATGTTCAAAACAATCGTAAACAGTTTGATAAATGGATATATGTAAATATATTATATTATTAAATATGTATACAAATCAGTAGAATTGAAAATAGACAAAGTTATGATAATTTATTTTTAATTCTCCTTATCGCGAACATAAATATTTCCATTATTTGTTTGCGAGCTTTTGTCTCATCAATTTTCCGTTAGCTGCTGCTGAATATCGACGCAAAGCTTTTACTGTCAGCACAGATAAACAAGCTTTCAGAAACACGCGAGCTTATTCAGCAAAAGCTGCGAGCAAATTGACGGGCACGTTGTCAAATGCAGAAGCAAGAGAGCGCAATACTTTTGTAAACATCAGAAAAAATGGTTGTATTTACATCAAAACAATGCTATAAATATAGCAATTAAAACCAGAATATTCACTAAAATTTAATAAACTGCTAAAGATATTAATCATTTGCAGCGGTGAACGGCATAAAATTCATTAAAAAACATAATTTTCCTACATGAAAATCAACAGCTGTTTCTATGCACCAAGAGAATGGCATGGTAATTACTCTCTTTGAAGTGATCTCTTAAATATTTAACGTTCTCTTTTTGTTATTGGTTGCTGTCAAGATCTGACCACATTCCACAGCGCAAGGTTTGACATTTTGTTTACTGCTTTGATTCGCCCGCTCTCCCCTCTCTCTCTATCTCTCTCGCTCTTCTTTTGGTGTGTCTTTCTGTGAGCGAACAGCCGTGTCACAAATGAAGAACAATTTCGAAAGGCGATCTGCAAGTTGTAAACGTAAACAAGCAGCGGCGCCGGCAGCGCTGCGACAGCGAAGCCAACTGCGAGATTGTAAGAAAAAAAAAAGTTGCCAATTCGGCATGAATTTGATATGCGTCTTATACAAGCGCAACTAAACTCAATAGGTAGGCGAAGAAGGAGGCAGTTGAAGTGAAAGAAAGAAACGATAATTTGGCAATGGCAAAAAGAGGGGCGCGTCTTGGCCAACAAAACTCCAATTGGCAGAAGCTTCCGAAACTAACCTCGTAAAACTCTTAACTTTGAGGCATAGAAACTGGAAACCTTCTCGGAAAATATTCATTATCTCCATTTCGATATGGCTCGTGTCTTTTGGCCAGAAATGTCACTGCGACTAACAAGTTACGGCTCCAATTATAGTATTTAGATTAGTGCTGTAATTTGTTATTGAAAAACAAAAAGTATTTAGGCTTTTGGTATTCGAGGCAATGTGCTTATCTTACCTCTATACAAATGTTTAAACAAAAGAAGAGTGAGTTGTCGACTTGAAGATACCCTGTGTAGTTAATTCTACCGATTTTAGTATCTGAGATACAAATATTTTTACTTTAAGATACTTTACTCGTTTGTCTCTCACAAGCATTCGCATTCAATATACCCTATCCGCTTAGTTGTCTGTAGTTCCAGGGTATAAATAAATATAATTGTCACATGATTATACATTTTATTCAAATTACAAATCAATCCGAGGGACAAAAAACGGCAAAGCATTCAAGCCGCATACCAATCGGCTTTGTTTTGACCAAGTTATGTCAGTTGGATGCTCAAGGAAGATCGCTTATTTGTTATTTGGGAAACTTTCCAGACTTCCAGGGGAAACTTTCCAGACCGTGTCTATTTGATCAGCTACATTTGTTAGACTCTGTCTCTTTCACTCTTGTTTTGCATTCTTGTTTTTCATTTGACTAAGCATTCGATAGTTTACAGTTACAGTTGTTGTTTCCTACTTCTTCTTCTTCAGTTTCTTTTTGGTTGTTGTTGTTGTTGTTAGTTAAAAAGCTGCGCAGTTGTAAAACGACGCCAACGACAACGACGACGACGCGTCGAATAATTTTATGGCACAAATTGTCAGCTATTTTGTTTTATTTTATTTTTCCGCAGTTGTTGTTTGCTAAACTTTATGACAAAAGTCTAAAAATAAATGGCAAACAACAAGAACGGCAACAGGCGCTGTCTTTGTCTCTGAAGTACGAAATAAATGAATATGCAAGTAATGCAATAGCAACAACAAAAGCTGAACACTACAGCAACAAGAACAACAACAACAACAAGAGTAGCAAGGGCTCAAGACATGAGCTTCTGAGCTTTGAGGCTGAGCTTCTTCATTGATTATTCAATGCAGGCACAAGGGCAAGCACACACATACACACACACTAGTAAATGCAAAGAGCGGCGCGGCTTAAGGGCGCTCAAAATGGCGATAGCCTTGTCAACTTTCCACTTGATTGTGCAATCACAAATCGTAGGCGTAGTCCATAAATAAAATCTTATATTTACACACATTTATACATATGAATGTACATATAAAAAGTATATCAGTACGTGTACGTGTAAGCACACAATGTATGTATATACATGTGTACTTGTAAAATAATAAATCATGCAGCAGTAAACAATAATTGCATATTAATACTCACATTTTGACAAGCTGTTGAAAAATCCAAAGACAATGAGCAAATACTTTGTTGTTGTTGTTTTTGTTGTTGGTCCCTCTCTTTGCCTCTCTCTCTTTATCTCTCTGGTATCGAACTTTGCGACGCGCTTCTTTTCACTGCGCAGCCGGCTTTTAAAGAAAGCTGTTGTTGTTGTTTTTGTGATTTGCTGCTGCTGCTGCTTCCACTTGTTGCTTTTATATTTTATTGCTGTCGTTTGTTGTTGTCTGCTTTCCACAGGAAACACAAAATTAAGACACTCATGCAGGCGACGCTGTGCCAACGTCGATGCACTTGGAACTTTGTCACAATGCTATGAATATTTCTCTTGTTTTTGTTGCTGCGTTGGGTTCTTCTTCTTATTAACTTGCAGTTTGGTGTCCATGTGTGCGTGTATTAAATTAAGCTTGGCAACTTAACGCACGAACTACAAACAGAAAGAGCAACATGTTGTGAAGAGTCGTAAACAAGTGTTCTACTACACCGCCTTGCTCTCGCACTCTCGCGCTCTCTTGATTCTGTGGCTCTCTCTTGGTTTGTCTGTTTTGTTATCACCTGAGCGACAAGCTCTCTCGCATAGTTGGTCTCTGTCTGCATTCGTGTTTGCTTTGTTGTTGCTTTCCGCTCGTGCTGCCGACGCCAGCGTAGCGTAGTTAACTTGACAGGCAACGGCAACAACAATATTGTTGCTAAAAATAGAAGCGCGCGGGCAGCAAAAATAACAAACGAGACAGAAACGAAGCAAGCTGCGCACAAATTGGAAGAAAAAAATGTGTGTGGCAAACACAGAAAACTACACAACAACAACATCAAATAAAAACGCGTAGAAGAAGAAAAGCAGCTGTGGAGCTAAAATGGAAAAACTTTTGCAAAGAAAATGCGACGCAAAATTTTAAAGTCCACAGCTGCGTGGGCAGCTATTCTAATGAGTGTGAGCGAGAGAGATAGAAATGTACTTGGTCACACATACAAATGTATATGTATGCATGTAGTTTTAGAAGCTTTGATTGATGTTGGAGTCGCAACAAACGGTTTAAATTATGCAAAGCAAATGTCGCATGCGTCATGTGTAAAACAAAGAGAGACGGAAAGAGAGGAAAGAGACTGATGAAATCAAATTGCTGGCGATTTTTAACACGCTTTTCTAATTAATGCACTAAGCTGCAATACTAGGAACAGCAACAACAACGACAACCACATCGGCAGCCGAAACGTTTAATTTATTAATTTTCCACTATAAATTAAACAACGTGCGTTGTGGTTGTTGTTTTTGTTGAACGACTAACTAAAATGTCAAATGAGCGTGCGCTCTCCCTCTCTCTCTATCCATCTCTCGCGCTCCTTTTTAATCTCATGTTCGCATGCATCGCGAGGCTGACAAGTGCATTTTTCAGCATTCAATGATTTATTTTAGTTAGGGTGTTTTGTTTATCATTTACGTTTATGTTAAATAATTGCACATATTTTGAAGGCACAAGAAACTGAGCACACAGCGCGATATGCGCTAGATCGTACGACTAAAAGCAGTAGCAACAAAACGAGCACACGACGGCGTTGCGTCCGTCCGATTCTACTTTAACGAGGCGAACGCTGCGAAAGCGAGAAACAAACTGAGCACTGAGCGCAGCCACAAAGACTTTCAGGCAGTAGCAATGAGCTGCCAAATCGAGAGAGTGTAAAGCTCGCTGGTGTGCCAAAGTAAAGTTCATTTAGTGAACGTGGAGCATTTTAGTTTATGTGCATGTGTGATCTATGCACATGCTGTCACACACTGTCACAGAGTTTCCCATTTCATTGTCACAACTCCACAGTGAATGTGAAGAAATCAAGTGCCACAGGGAATGAACTCTATTCAATGTGAACACTTTTGACTTATGAATGTATGTCAAAAATGGTAATGCCCTTAGTGTCACAGTGCGATGCAGTGTAAACACAGCATAAGAGGATCAAGTGCAGCCCAAGATGAAGTTATAAGTAGGTGATGTATTCCTTTGACGTGCCCTCTTTTTCGGGGCGACAGCGCACAAGAGTTAAAATAAAGAAAAACCAAATTAAACAAGTTTACCATATATCCATCTCTGTCGTCGCCCCAAAAGGGAGCGAATACATCACCTACTTTTAAATTCATCTTGGTTCAGCCTTGCATAAATTCAAGAAATGCTTAGCGCAACAGCATAGAAGAGCAAGAGAAAAGAGAGCAAAAATTGAAGAGTGTGTGCGCAACTGCGACAGGTAGTTGTGGCATGTGTTTGTGGAACACATGGAAGCTGGGCGGGAGTTTGAGATTGTAATCAAGTGGAACAAAGTAAATCTTGCATATTAATTTAAATTTAGGCTTAGCAACAAGTTTGCTAGTTGAAACCAATTAAAGAATCAAACTCACAGTCAGCTCAATAAATAGGTCAAGTTCAAATTTAGAAGAGAGCAAAAAAGCGGGAACTAAGTTAAACCACAAATATCTAGAGAAAATCTAAAAATACCGATTCCAATTAAATATAACCGGACAAATCACACAATTCCGAGAAAACTGTAAAAACATTTAATTAAACGTCCACGGACTTCGACAGCAGCTCTATGATTATATTAGGCACTTGTGCTAACTAGAAATTGTAATGTTATTAAACAGTTCATTTATTTAATTACTTAAACACCAGTTAGACAACAACAAAAGCTTTTAACAAGCAATATCGGTTTTTACAGCACATGCACAAACCAATTGACAAAGCTCTGTTGGTTGTAGCAACCGCTGAGCTTGGTTCTTGGCTGTGCTAACAAATTACCCCAATGGAAATTGCCCAAACGTAATTGCGCACTGACAATTGCTGACTGGCAACAGAATTTCCTTTTATATTCCCAGCTGCTTCTCTTTTGCACTCAGGCATCAAGTATCGAAGTGCAAGCGAGATGCAACGTTACAGCCATTTTATGCACATAAATAGGGGAGGAGTCAGACGTAAGGGAGGGGAAATTTAATAGTGGGACAAGGCAATTGGGTAATTTGTATAAACAATTGACAAGTGAAATAAATTGTTTGTGTTTCAGTAAATTTAAACGTAAAACCTACAACAAATGTTTAAAAGTTCTAATTTGTTTGCATAATACATTTATCTTGAGATTTTTACTGCTCAAAAACTTTTAGCTGGACAAGATCTTCCCACATAAGAATTCCCTATATTCAGAATTTCCCAGTATATAAAGGCTCCCCGCCAAGCATAAGCAAGGAGGCGTGCCAAGATTGCCACCCACTGTGCTGCCTCTGCTGTTGCTCTGCCTGAAAGCGCTGCTGCTGCTGCAACTGTAAGTTATCGTCGTACAGGGGATACAAAGGGGAGGGGGTAGCAGGACGATGGCGGCAGCAAAAGTTGATTAGATGGATTTCGTTTGGTTTTTGTGTTTTTAATCACACACCAATTTCATTTATTAAATCTTCGCATCAGCATTTCATTTTTCGTATTTTCTTCAGCTTCCGTTTTGCTTTGCAGTTGCTGCTGTTGTTGTTGTCGTTGTTGTTGTTGTCTTTTGTTGTTGCTGCTCTACCGACGGCATTTGCTGTGCTTCGTTTTTGTTTTTGTTTCTTCTGTTTCCTTTGCTTCCTTTGCAGCCGTTAGCTTTGCTTTTCTCTTTTTCGCACGATATTGTTTATTGTTTTTCTGTTTGTGCAACTTTTGTGTGTGTTTGTGTGTGTGTATATGTGTGTGTGTGTACTTTTTGTATCCATTTGCACTCACTCATTGTCACGAGCAATTTACGCTGCCTGCCACGCCCCCGCCTCCCTCTCCATCGCTCTCTGCCTGTCTCTTTCACTCTGCCGTTGTGAAACTTTTTACAAAATGAAATTGTTTTCGTATTAACAATTTCATTAAAATTAAATTACTTTTATTATTACGACTCAGCTGCCTCAGCCGGCTGAGCTTTTGTCTCTTTGTTGTTCTTGTTGTGGTTGTTCTTCGTTCGTGCATTTCATTTGTCTATCCATGCGCCATTTAATTTGCTTGCCCAGCGAATGCCGCTCTCTTTTCCCCCACTCCAACCACTCAGCGCCTCCCTCTCTTCACTCTCCCACAGAAAGCTTTCAGTCAAAACTCTGGCGTCTGTTTTCTTTAGCTGTCAAACAAATTAATTGCGCTTTTAATTGATTTTGTGGGCCAAATGAACGAAATTAAATTAACTGAGAAAACAGTAGACAGACAGACAAAGACAGATAGAGTGCATGAGGCAGAAGCAGATAGATAGACAGAGGGAGAGTCGGAGAGAGAGAGGAGATCAGTTCTGAAAGCTCTTAAAGCTGATTAATCTAGCATTAACACTACTTGAACTAAAAGAGTATTGTCTTTTTAAATAAGTCAAGACAAAATTATTTACAATTAATTTTTAATGTTATATTTTTTATTTTAATAAGTCATAATTGTTGCTTGCATTAAAATAAAGGTAATTAATTAATTTAATTTAATTTTTCAGTTATTTCCATTTCATATTTAATAAATAATCAACTTCCAAGAATGCCCACAGCTCACATTTATTGAAAGATTAATGTTTATTAACCAATTTATTTTTAATTAAGGCTTATTTTCATTCGCTTAATAATAAAATAATTGAAATTCATTTGCAATTCAAAATGTTTCGGAAACTTAAAAGTTGCCTAGAAAATATAATAGATAATAGAACACTTTTTAAGTTTCTTTTGCAGTTCAAAATGTATCTACAAGTATTTGAAGCATTCCCGCTTTTGAAAACTCCATTTCAAATGGAATCTACTCAAAATTTCATTGGCCTATTAAACTTGGCAATTTATAACTTGATGTTCGGAAATAAACACAAAAATCCATCAAGTTTCGCATTCTTCAATTGCCGCTTTACATGAACTTCTTCCTGAACTTCTCCTTCCACTTCTTTCACTCTATCCTTTAGCTCTTTATCGTAATTCTGTTTAGTCATTTATTTTATTATGCGTTTTATGCGTCGGATATTCAGACGTAAAAAAATGGCGGCTCAGCAACTAAGTGCCCCATAGACAGAGAGGGAGAATGTGTTGAAAAGAGAGACAGAGAGAGAGGGAAAGAGCTCTCAACAAAATTATGCGTTTGGCCATAAAAAAAGGCCAAGTGGCTAACGAAATGGACCGTGTAGTAGTGACAGAGGGGGTGGGGAGGCGGTGAGGGACAGAGAAAGGGGGCAAGTCTCAATAGAGGAGTAAACATCATTGAAGCTCCAAAAACAATTTTGATGGCGCCAATAAATTTATTTTCATGCCTCGAATTCCACTGAAATGTCGCGTCATAAATAAAGTGCTCCCCCCCCCCTCCCCACTTCACCCCTAAAAATAAACGCCCCTCAAAGTGGGCGGGGCTGGCCTAATGACAGGCTCAATAAAAGTGACTGCTGAGTGGCAACCGCAATGTAATTTGGCTCAACTTGGCTAAAAGAAGTTAATAACATTTTGCGCAGAGCGTGTGAGAGAGAGAGAGAGAGTGAGGGGGTGAGATATAAGGGGGTGGGGAGGGTAAGAAAAGCTCTTGCAGGCAGGCTATTCATTTTCAGTTGCGCCATTTTGGCTTGGGCAAAATTTATAACCGTAATTGAGAAGGCTTCACAGGAGGAGAACGTGAAAGAGACGCAGGAGAAAGAGCAGGAGAGAAGGAGAAGAAGCAGAGAGAGAAGCATCCTTAGTCTCAGCCCTGGTATTAGCCAGTCTTGGCCAGGGCGGCACGTAAAATGCATTAACTGCCAGTTGCTTGCCACTTGCCACAACTGCAGCCAGGGACGTGCCAAAGGGGGGTACTAGGGGGTCCACTCGCCCCTCAAATTTTATTATTATTTTTATTAGTCTTGCTTCTTTATAAAATAGGTTTTCGTTTTTAATTAATTAATTGATTAATGAATTATTTAAAATAATATTTAATTTACGATAATATTTAATTTGTACATGTGGTTTATGCATAGGTTTTTTTTAAAATGATTCATTTGGAAATTCCTTAACTATCAAATTTAATAATCTTATGTTTTTGTGGATTTTTTTTAAGAATTTGGATTAATTGAAGAGATAATTGATTAATTAATGAATTATTGTTTATGAATTTTTAATTCACTTTGTGGCTTTTGGAAAGATTATTAATATGGAAATCCCTTATTTATAAAATTTAATAATCTTGTAATTGCTATGGATTTTTTTAGAATTTGGATTTTTTCTTATATTTTTGGTTAATTTCTTATTTTTTACATATTGTATGATTTTTTTTTTAACTTGTCCCCGTGTAAAAATTTTTCGTTCTCTGCCTCTGCCTGCACCTCTGCCGGCGTCGCTGCCTGCTCTGGGCCAAGTCCAAGGCACTCGCAATTTGGTTTTCGAAAAATAAGCAATTTGTAAATTGAAAATGGTCGTTGGGGGCGTTGCTGGTCAATGGGCGAATGGGTAACTGGGCGTGGCAAGTCACGTGCTTTACCTCCTCCTCCCCTCCTCCTGCCTTTTCGCCCAACTGGACTGCGACACGAAACGCGGAAGCACGAAATTAATTATTTGCCATTAAGGCTAAGTAGATGATATAAAAAGTGGCAGCACAACTTGGTAGCTGCTGGGGCACGAGGCATGTGGCAAGCTTCTCTCCGCCGCAGGCAATTTAGACAGTCAAGTGCCCATATAAATTACATAAATTTCACCCAGAGTTCCGCACAAAGTGCAAGTGGAAATGGAAAATGGAAAATGAAGCAAACTGAGTGCTAAGAGGCGCGTCCTTATTCTCTCTCTCTCCCTCTCTCATTCTCCTTTCTGGTCAACATCATTCACATTTTGCGCTTAATAAACGGTTCTTGCCGGCTGCGTAGTGTTTCAATTCCGTTTCGTTCCCCAGCTGCAAATTAAACAGGGGAACGAAACGGAAATGTTGACAATTTTATTTCTCTATTTTGGCGGATTTTCTTTCTTACTTTTGAGTCAAGTTTTATGTGGAAAATTCATGTTACTAGAAGAAGAAAATGTTGGTAAAGGAAGCAATAAAATATGGTAAGAAATGAAACAAAATAATATAAAGAAATTTAAATAATAAGGAATGGAATGAAATGAAAAATATTTAAGAAATGCACAGATTTTTAGATATAAAATAAATTTAAAAAAGATAAAATCTGTGGCCAGTGTTGAAAAACAGTTGAATGCTGGAAAAAAAAAGGAAAATTGTTATATAGGGGTTGAATTAAAATTTCAAATAATATTTATAATTATTAAAAAATAAAATAAGTATATAATATACATAATATATGTAGTTAATCAGTTCAAGACTTGTATGCAGTAAATTCATTTGAAATGCACTTATTTTTAAGAGCGAACCGATAGAATGAATAAAAAATGAAAAGCTGGAAAATTCTTTAAAATTGCTTTGTAGCCAGTGTTGCAAAGTCAACAAAGTCCAATTGGAATGCACATATTCCCCGATGTATTAATATGCAAGTTGCAGACAACATTTTGTTTTTTTTTTTGACACTACCAAGAAAAACAAGTGTCAAGATCCTCCTTCCACCTCTGCACCTCTTAGCCTAGAAATTCAGCTGCAATTCCACCACAAGTCAAGAATAGAATAAGAAGAAAAGAGAGTGAGAGAGAGGAAAAAGAAGCAAGCGCATTTATTATGAAGCAGGTAATTCCACTAAAACCATGAAAAGAAGCTGAAGAAAAATGAAGCTGGCAATAAAATGATACGAAATGAAATAAAGTAAAACAAAGCAAAATGAAATGAAATACTAATAGAACTAAAACACAAACTAATGGCAGCAAATGGGAGGAAAAGCGAGGGGGAAAAAGTGAGGGAAACTTACAATAGACAAACTCATAAATCAGCGCGCCAATTTGTGAGGCTGACAGGCGGCCCCCAAAGAGGAAGAAGCAGAACAGGAGTAAGAGGAAGAGGACGAGGACGGGGGAGGAAGAGAAGAATAAGAATAAGTCAAGGGAGCCAAAGCTCATGTGGCGGCAGAAAGAGAAAGCAAACGAAAATAGTTTCTGATAAGCAAAGCGCCCAAAAGTCAGGAGAGAGACAGAGGAGTGCGAGAGAGAGAGAGGGGGAGAGAGGGGGAGGGGGGGAGCAGCTCAGGCAGCAAATTCATTTCGTAATTGTGGCCAACGACCCAATCGCAAACAATAATAAATGGATCAGGCCAAGCCAACATGGCGGCCAGGGAATCGCCTAAAGAAAGACAGAGAGAGAGAGAGAGAAAGAGAGAGTGAGTGGAAGTGGGTGTGGGCAAGAGTGAGAACACAATAAAGGCAATAATGCATGATAATAAATTAACTGAAATTCACTTAAATTCTGCACGGGATTTGCAACTGACTGAGAGAGAGAGAGAGAGAGAGAGAGAGTGTGAGTGAGAGTGAGAGAATTGGAGAAAGAAGAAGCGCTGCCAGCGTCGGTTTTGACGTCAGCGTCGCTGCTCAGCTGCAAATTAATAAAAATAAATTGAGTTGTCAAAAATGATATGCCAAATAAATTCCAACGGTGAGTAATCGCTTTTAGCCAGGCCAAAGCAACAACAACAACAACAGGAACAACAGCAACCAGAATAACGGACCACCCATAGCACAATGCACAAAAGCTCCCTCACTCACTCCCACTCCCACTCTTTCTCGCTCGCTCGCTCTTCCGCACTCTTTACCCGCGCTCACTTAACGTAGCAAGCATAACGATGAAAATCCAATTTAAGGCTGCCTCACTGAGTGAAACAAAACACCTAGTGCTCTCCCGCTCGCACACAGCCAAACAGTGTAATAAAATAAAGTAGCCTCCTCGCCTTGTCGAGAAATTAGAAGTCAGTTGCCGTTCCCATGCCGAAAATTCAATTTCACAATGAAAATGCGCGCAGCAAGAAAACTTGCTGGCCTGCGAAAAATGAGAAAATTGTCTTGCGTGTGTGCAAGCGAGCGCACAGATGTGCGAGCAGCACAACAATAGCAGCGCTGCTTTGGCTGGCTGACAGCTGACAGCGGACGGCGCTGCGCAGCGCGTGCGCAAACTAAAAAATAATGGGAAATATGCAATAAAAGGCGGCAGCAAGGGCGGCGCTTAGGGGGCACACGATACGATGCGATACGATACGAGGCGAGGCGAGGCACGAGCTAAAAACGAAGTCAACCCCACCCCCGTTGCGGCCATCTTTGGACGACGCGTCGACGTCGACAGCGGCTGTGGCAGCGACAGCGGCAGTGGCAGTGGTAACAGTAACAGAAACAGAAACAACGTCGCAGCCTCTGCGTCGGCAGTTAGATCATTCGCAAACAACCGTTGCACGCGTTCGGTACAGAGCAATTCCAACAGTAGAACAACAGTGGTATAACAGTATGACAGTATAACAGCCAATGCAATTCTACGTGACGATAAACAAATTGCAATTGTGCCTGCGGTCTGTGTTGTGAGAGCCACAAAGTGTGTGAGCGAGAGAGAGAGAGACACTTGCAAATAAACTCCATTAAGATCCACAACAATATCCACACAACAAAAAAACCGCAATCAAGTCACGTGTGTACATATGTGTATGTGTCTGTGTGTGTGTGCGCCTGTGTTTTCAACTGAAAACTTTTGTGCTAAATTAGAGCTTTGATTGAGTGTGACTCGAAAGTTTGCCTAGTTGTACCGTTAAAGTTCACACCTGCCAAATAACAGAACCTCCCCAAACTCTTTCAACTTGGCTGTCAAGTGATTTGAAACGCTCGTTTAGACTCGAATCAAAAGTTTCTCTTTGTTGCCAACTTGCAAGAAGTTCTTTTTTGAGAAACAGCCCCAAACCAAAGCTCACGTAAGGATTTTCTTTCTTCGCCACGCTTGAAGAATTACTGCCAAAATTTTCACGGACGGTAATAAGGTAAGTTGTAAAGGAAGAAACTGTTAGCAAAAGTAAATGTGTAGAAATTGAAGGAGTTTAGTAAAGGAAATGCAATTTTGGGATATCCTGTTTTACAGTATTGTAAACTTAATTGGCTTAAAATAATATATAATGTAGACAAGCTAGAAGGAAACTTATGAAAGATAGGGAAAATTTAAACTACTGTTTTAGTTTGAATTTACCTTTATGACAGAATGAATATATGTATATATACATATATGGGAAGATATGAGATTTAATGCGGTGGCTTTAAGTATTTTGACACCACTTAAAGTTAATTCTACTCATAATTTGAACTTACTGCATGTAACTTTTGTCATCAATGGAAAGGACGTTTGAATTTCTTTTGAATGATAAGAAACTTTCTTTAACCCAATTTTCGGATTTTTGTAATCGGATTTTCGGATTTTTGTAAGCGTCAACATTTTCAACTTTTTTCGTGACTGCAAACAATTTTTTTCTCTTCGCTAGGATTTTTTGAAAATAGCTAAAAAGCCACTTTTTGTATGAAAATGAGAAAGGATTGAGACTGTTGTTTTGAAATTTTGTAGATAGCATATAATTGCAATTCTTGTGGAAGAAGCATATATCTAATTTAAACATTGTTAACAGTATCATTTTACAGACTTAGGTCTTTTCATAAAGCGTTTAATTAAGCTTTATAAAGAAACTATACCTTTATTAAAAAATAATTATTCAAATAAGCATTTCCCTTGACCTTTCTATCCTTGCACAGCCGGGCATTAAAAGTTTCATAAACCCACTGATCTAACATTTCAATGAACTTGTTGTAGGAACTTTCAAAAGAATTAATCCTATGGATCTTTGGAAATCTAGATAAAAAGATGATACCAACTTCAAATGTCTTGTCTTTTCAAACTCATTTCAATTCAATTCAATTCAATTCGAGGCACAAACATTTTGCGCATAATTTATTTAGACGCTTTTAATTTGCATTAAAAATTTCTTAATGAGCTGAAATGTGATAAGAATCTTGTACAAGTGTCTTCAAGTGCACACATGTGTGTGTGTGTGTGAGTGTGAGTGTGTGTGTGTGTGAATTGCTTAAGTGCCTCCACTCGAGGAAGAGGCACACCAAAAGTGTTTGTATTGATGCCTTTCCTGTGAGAAATCGCACAAACTTTGTGAACACTTCAGACAGAAAAAGGGATTTCATTTTTGGAATGAGAAAGGATTGAAAGAAAATTCCTCAACTTTGAGAATAACTACAAATTGCAGTTCAACACTCTGCTTAATTGAGGACAGACCCAAAAGTTGATAACTCCAAATGCAGTTTGAATAATTGATGGTAATTAAAAAGAGAGCCGAGTACTGCGATTCCCATTCCCAAGTACACAATCTCCACAATTCGCCAAGGGACGAACCCTTTATTTTGGAGCCCAGACACGTGCTGGGAGGAGCGCAAAATCAATGGCCAATAATTTGCCAAACGAATCCGAAACGCGCCAACAAATTAAAGCCCGGGTGGTACCTCAATTCGCAACTGTAAAGATGGCAAAAAGAGGAGAAAAAACGGACTACAAATTGAATTGATCAACCGCAAATTAATTGGCAGCCATGCAAACGCCATGTGCTCCAATGGAGCCTGCAACTCGGAGCTCCAGCTCCGATGGAGCTGCCTCAATTGAGTGGGTGCCAGTTGAGAGAGGGGTCAACAGCTGTGGACAGCTGAATACGGACGGTTGGACTCCACTTCATTTCATTTTGTTGTCATTGTCAGGTTTCGATTCGTTTTCATTTTGTTCAACTCAATTAGGGAATGAGGTTTGCGTTGAGGCGAATCGGGAATAGAAATTGAAAATGGAATTGAAATTGAAATTAAAATTGGTATGGATAAGGTCCTCTCTCTCTCTCTCTCTCTCTCGCTCTCTGTTTCTGTCTGCGCAGATAGCACAAAAATAAAATACAATTTCGCATATTTAAATTAGCAAATAGAATTATCGTACAAATGGCTATTGGGCATAGTTTGGAGGTTAGCTGCCATGTTTATTGATTGCTTGATTGAATTGACTATCGAAATTGCAAAAAACATTTTCTGAATTTGAACTGGGGCAATTTCTGCGGTTGGTCAACTGCCCAGTGTCGATACAGAAAGCAACCAACAACAAATTGTGATCAAATAAAGTTGCTTCTAATTGTTTAAGAGAATAAAAGTAAGTTTCATAAGTTTTTCAAAACTTTTTATCAAAGTTTTATTTATTTGAGAAATTTCATTTTTTTAATTCAATATTTTCCACTTTTTTCATAGATACCCCTTAACATATTTTCAAAGACTTTGAGTTCTCATAACGTTGTGAAATCTTAACCGATTTCTTTGCGGAATATAATTTTTTTTAATTATTTGAATAATTAATTGAATAGATTATTTAAATAGATTCTGAATAAAATTTTAATCTTATTTGTAACTGTAAATTTTAATTTTTTTGCATTTTCGATTTTTACATTGATTTTATGATAGAGTTTATAGTTCAATATATAGTTTATATTTTCAAACTGATCTTCGCTTTAAAAAACTATCCCGAAACAAACAAGATTTTCGAAATTGAAGAAATTCGGTCGATCAGATCTTCTTTCAATTTGTAGAAATCATTTGGAATCTTTTGCTTGTCTTTTCTTGAATTCTGCTTTTCTATGATAAATAACTTTCCCAAGAATCTCTCAAATTGTCTGTTAAACAAGTAACAGACCTCCCGGGTCGCAACAAAATCAACAAAAACAACAACGACAACAACAACAACGACAACAACAACAACGACAACAACAACAACGACAACAACAACAACGACAACAACAACAACGACAACAACAACAACTACAACAACAACAACAATATGCATGTTACCCCGTTGGCAAATCCACACAAAAAGCAATTTGCTTTAATTAAACAGAAAATTCAATCAAAATATTTGTAATAAAACAAAACACGCAATTGTTATGAGTGAAATATATGAGAATATATATATTTATATATGTGTATGTGTGTATATAGACCTCCTATATGCGGGCGCCCCGAAGACGTATTCAAATTGAAGGGTTGGCTTTCGTCAAATGTCACCCGTTGCCCGTTGCCTGATGCCACAGTGTCCCCTCCTTCCCCTCCCCTTGCCGCGGCCCTGTGTTGCACAATTGGCGACACTTGGACACGGATCGCAGTTGTCGCCACTGCAGCGGGCGGTCGGGTGGTGGGGGGTTGGGTTGGTAATGGCAGCTGCTGAGCCGGGCGCATAATTCAATTTAGTGGTATTTTCGTTGCCAGAGATTCCCTAGATAGTGCTGATTTTTATTTAGATACCCTGTAATTATGAGCAAATGGGGTATCACTTTCTTTAATAACTGATCTCTTGTCATATCTGACCTGGCAAAAGATCAATCATTTAAGAAAGTATCGCAACTTGTTTTAAAACTTTATATTTAGAAACCATTTTCATGTAGAAATAAGATACTATATTTATTGTCATTATTAATCAAAATTTTAAAAATATAACTAAGCAATTTTGTTCACATTTTTAATTTAAAATGTTAATCAATTCTTCAAAAGAGTTCACCAAAACCGACTTTAAATTCATTGCTTCGATTTTTATGCATTAATAAATGAAAATTTCTTGGCTATTCAGCTGATCTACTTATACAGTGCCGGCAGAATAAATAGGGACATTCAATTTTTTTGCTTCTTTTCAATTTTAATCTCATCCCTGCAAGATCTGAAGCATTTAAACTCTTAGACCTAATACCTAATCGCTATTTCTATTTTATATAAGAGGAAAAAAGGTAGATAAAATAGGAACAAGGAACATTAAGTATAAAAATTTGGTTTTAACACATTATTTTTATGAAGATCATTTATTTATCATTTATACTGTAAAAATATGCTAGAGAATCGGAGAATAAATCGGTTGAATTGAATTGTTTCACTATAACTTCGACTATGTTTTATGTAAAGTACAGGGTATTTTGTAGTGTCAATTTGGTTTAAATTCTTGGTTTTTATTTTGCATTTTTTTGTTTTCTTTTGTGGTTTGAGCCCAGGCGCGAGCCAATTGACGCAATCAAATGCGCTTAATGCAACAGCAGCAAAAACAACAAAGTGCAAAAACAAAACGCAGCCGAAAACTGCAATAAACGCTAGAGACATAGGGACAGACGAATGGACAGACAGACAGACAGACGGGACATGGATTCTGCGCCAGTTTAGTTTGATTATGCGGACGGACAATTCGAAAAACGGATGCACTTTACTTTTCGCAAAGTGATAACCTCATCAACGAACTGTGAGCCGTGTGAGTCCCCTCCCCCCCTCTGAAACACATGCACACAACTCTGTACATACACACACACACACACCTCTATACACACACCACCCACACACACCTCTTTGTGCTAGAAAATTATCGCGCTTTTAGGCACAGGCTGAAATAAAAAACAAGCAAAACACTGCAGTTGTTGCTGTTGCTGTAGTTGTTGTTGTTGCTGTTGTTGTTGTGTGGGTGGCAGACAATTTTGCAAATGCGTTTAAGTGGCTCTAATGCCAGCGGGATGAGGCGACTCGACACGTGGATACAACTCTGGCCAATGGATATGACGATTCTCTCATTCTCATTCTCATTCTCTTACACATTCTCCATTCTCTGATTCTGTTGCCGATTCTCTACGGCGACCGTTTGCCGTCTGCAATGCGAATTATGCCAGCTGCTAAAATTTGACGTGTTCTCCATTGTTGTTGTTTTAGCTCGTTTAGTCGCGATTCGCTGAGATTTTGTAGACCCGATAAGTCCATTAGGGCATCATAAATGGGATTGGAGTGACGTTATGGCTGTGACTATGACCTTGGTGGCTAAGTGGTTGCTTTAGTGGAGCATCGAGTGTGGAAGGTTGTGGATTTAAATCTGTGCTAGTTATCAGCTGCAGTAGACTGCAGAATCTAGAATGATAGTGCATCTACTACGAGTCGTAATAAGTCTATAAACTTAATTTTGTACATTTAGAAGAATTTCTGAATGAACTTATATTCGATGATCAGCAATAATCACAGTTTGTAAGTTGGAAATTAATACAAATAGCACTAAACGCAAGTCAAAATAATATACTATTAAATACTCTCATAATCTTATCAACTTGATTATTAAGCTATAGTTTTAGATTAAACTTTCTAGACTGTTTATATTTTGAATTCACAATATTTTAAAATTTTACATTAACTTATGAACATTTAGTGTGCATTAAGTTGCGAAAATTTTAGAGAAATTATACATAATCAAATACCATAGCGTATCGCCTAAAATTACAAATTATTCATTCAATTTTGCATTTTTTAATAGAAATACAGTCGAACTTCCCTAACTCGAATCACCATTATCCAAAGAAAAGGTTCGAGTTAGGGAGATATTCGAGTTATAAAGTTCTTTTTCCTAAGATTATTAATTTTACTGCCACTCATTTAGTTCGAGTTACAGAGAAATTCGAGTTAGAGAAGTTCGAGTTAGGGAAGTTCAAATATTGCAAACGCATTATTGAATTTTTTACTATAAGTATTTGAATCTTGAATTCAACTTTATCAAAATATTTGATCAATTTTTGTTCAATCCCAATGCGCATTTCTCAACATTGTTGAAGCCATAAATTTCCAATTGTTTCTCTAGCTGATTTTCTGAGATTCTGTGTGTCACAAACCAAAAAAAAATAATAAAAACAATACAAAAATAAATTGAAAAAATAATAAAAATTAACTCAAAATTAATTAAAACGCATCAAAATGTAATGCAATTTGCAGCAGCGATGTCTGATGCGCATTATGCAACAGCAACAGCAACAGTAAAAGTAATATAAATATAAATTAATAATGTCACAAAAATAACAACAACAACAACAACACGAACAACAAGAGCAATTGCATTAATTGAGCAAACAACAAAGTGGAAATGCGTCTGCGACAAATGCCGTCCATCTTTCCATCTGTCCAGTTGTCCAGGGCTGCAGCTGGAACTGAAACTGGGGCTGGACAGCAGACAAAGTATGCATATTCATGTCGACCAATGCACTTTGTCCAGAATTCTTTATCAATGCTCAACTTGGATATACCTGCACTTTGCTCAACTGAAAAATGCTTTCAGCTAAATGAAACTACCAAAATTAAAAAAATCAAGTTTTTTTTAAATATTTAAATATCTATGTGATATATGCATTATTAGAAACATATATAGGAATCGTTTAAAATAAAATCTGTTAAGTTTTTTAAAACAAATATAGTCCTATAATATATTATACTCACATGACTTATTAGGTAATTTTCCTCTCACGATATTAAATTTAGAACTAAATTTGTTTTAAAAAAACTGGAAAAAATATATAAATTATTGTACAAATATTAAATTACAATTGTCAATATTTTTAAAAATTAAAAAAAAAGAGATTCAATCAATTTCTTTTCTGGCTAGATAACTAAGAAATACTTTTGAAAAAACTATATGGAAACTGATTTTTAAATCTTGTTTGGAGATTTTCCAAAACCACATAAAAAATTTTACAATGTATGCTGTAGTGCAATATACCCCACACTTAAAATAAGAGTGCGGGTATAGAAAACAAATGCACTCGTCAAGTGATAAAAAGTTGTCGAGTTCGCTTGATTAATTTGAATTAACCAAATTAAAATGAAACACAAGTCAATCAGCAGCAGCGACACCCAGCGAGACAGAGAGAGGGAGAGAGAGAAAGAGTCAGGGAAAGACAGAGATGTGATGAAAGGGGAGTAACTCCAAATGAATTGGCATGAAAAGCGCACACAACAAACAAACATTAAAAACAAATTTATAAAAAAAGCACAAAAAATTGTTAAATTTATAATTCCATTAACGGTGTGTGGAGTGCACCACGCGGATGTGGCAGCCACAGCAGCTGAGTGTAAGAGAGAGAGAGCGGCAGACAATGGAGAAACGCGAGACAATCGGGAGACTCGACTGCAGCTTCCCTAATGCAATTGGGGGCAGACAGAGGCAGAGGCAGAGGCAGATGCAGCATCGAGCTAATCCTACAGCTCTGATTGAATTTCCCGTTTTGGCGACGGCTCGTGGCAGAAACTAGCGACGGCTGCTCAACTTGCAACAGACTGCACCCACATGCCACAAACACACACACTCACAGACACACGCACACGAACAGAGAGTGACAACAAAGGCTGGTCTGATTGTAATGTCGAGTCCGAGCTTAGCACACAGATTTGCCCAGTGTTGCACCTCCAGCTGTGGCAGCTCCACTCTCCTCCCATCCCTCCACATCTTGCCACATTGCCCGATCGAAATCGTTGCGACTGTTTAGTGCGCAGCTAATTGAATTTCGCGTGTTGCACTCGCAGTGTGGCAAAGTGGCAACGTGGCAGCATGGCGGCGTGTTGCATTGTCTGGGCCTATTTAGGCCCAAAAGCCAATTGGATAATTGCATTTGGCTTGCCGTTGTCAGCGACTGTTGCAAGTGCAGCAAGTGTGCTGTTGCAACAACAGTTTGTGTCTTAATTACTTAGCCAGCCCAGAAGCAGGCAACTGTTCTCGGGTTTTCCTCATTTGCATTTAGAGAAACGTTACTTTTTCACTAATTTATTTACTTATTTCATGTTGACTAAGAACAGTGGAGAAAGAAGACAAGTTATAAGTATTTTTATAGAATTAAAAAAAAGAATTTTAAATAAGCAATTAAGTTATATTATATATAAAAAATTTTATAATTGATACAACTTTTGTTGCCCAAAAAAAAGACAATTGCATAAAAAAATAAACAAATAAAAAAATCAGTATTATAAGGCATTTAAAAGATAAGTAATTTATAATCGTTTTTCTTACTTTTCTTATCGTCAAAGATTTTTTCTAAATAAATTGTAAGACAAGGGAACAATTCAGCGAAATGTTTGAAATTTTTATAGGAAAGGAATATAAATTATAATTTGACAATAATATAGGGAAAACAATAAATTTATAAGGTTACCAACTTATACAGAATAGTGATTATAAATTCTATATGTATAAACATATTCATGTCTAATATAGTTGGAAATCGTCACAGTTATCTCTTCTAAATGAGTTTATTAGAAAGTTATAATTTTTGCTCTTCATCTTCCGATTCCGGGTTTTCTTTTACTGCGATAGTTTTTGCGATATTTTTCGCCAATATTTGTTTCTTCGTGTGCATACACTTCCTTTTGCAGTCCTTCTTGGTCTTGAACTGATTGACCGTCATCTGACATCCACCAGCTTTTATTAATATGCAATTATTCTCGACTACGGAATAACTCCAATACCTGAATCGAGTACTACAGTTGCCATATTCAAGATTGGGCAGCTTACATATATCTTTAAAATAAAGAGGTACATTTTAGTAAATATTGGTCAATTATTATTAGCCTTACTCCGAGTTGCTTCCAAGTTTAGATATAACATGCCCAGAACCAAACCAACTATTGCCAACAATTTCATTTTCGGTCAACAAGATTTTTTAGCTTGAAGTGAGTCAATTACAAACAGAGACTGATTAGATCTGAAGCCTGAAATCTTGAAATGGTAAAAAGATGTTTCACTTGATTTGTGACGCTTGTTATGGAAAACAAATTTGAATAGTTAAAGTTAAAATACCCTATATAATACGGTATAGAAACGTTAAGAGTAAAATTAACTCTTCCATGTACTGATATGTTGAAGATATACAAAAATTGTTTAAATAATATAATTTCTTTAATGTAAGGAAAATTTAATAAAACCTATGGCATTGAAATATAAACAGAAAATAAGACAAAATTTATAAAATCGTTAAGGGCCGTTTTTTTAATGTACATATAAAGATTATTTAACGTATGGTAACAAATTTGACATAAATTTTCTATACATTTTACGTAAATTTTTATTTTCAATAGTTATCAAACAACTTATTTAGACATTGAAAACACGGGCCTAAATGTTATATTTCACAAGTTTCAATCTGTAATAAATTTAAAAAATCAGGGAAGCTTTTCTAAGTAAAAAGTGATACTAATTAAAAATCTATTAAAATCAGAGGTGCTTTTATCTTTTCTCTTTTCTCTGCAGATAACCTTAAATGTTTAGCTATGATTTTACAATTAAAATCATGCTTATTTTAATGCCCACTTATGTAGATAAAAGTAAAAATATATACGATTCTCATCAATTTATAATATACATATGAAGTTTGCGAAAAACATTTGGGAATAGAATTACAGAATGTTTGCTTTTTCGCATTAGACTCGTTGGACTCGCAATTTCCTGTGCTCGCATTTCTAGTTATATTTCAATTTCAATTGCAATTAAAATTAATTGTGTGCATACATCTACATGACACATTACAGCTGATGTTAGTCCAAACACACAGATACACACACGCACACACACACACACACATAGATATTCAAATGCAGCCAGGGTGCTCAACCAACGAATCCATTCAAAACTCATGAATACAACAACATTTTGTTTGCCGCTTCCTTGCGCCATTTTAATTTATTTGAGTAAATTTGTTAAAAAACTTTATGAATTTTATTTATGGCCTGCACACGACGCTCTCTCTCTCTCTCTCTTTTTCTGCCACTCTTACCCCTCCATTCTGCCTGTTTGTGGCATGCCACCTGCCACACGCTGCTGCCCCATTGTGGACCACAAGTGTTAGCATATCATGTTACAGACTATTTCCGCCAAATTTACACACGCAAAATAATTTAACGGCATCAGGAGTAGGACGCGGTTCTTCTCTTATTCCTCCGTCCTCCCCACTTTGCTCCTCCCTCTGCTCCAGGGCTGCCAGCTGCGCCAATAAATTTCCATTTAGTCAGCCATGACATCATCTGCAGCCCATGGCCAGGATCAGAATCCCAGCTCCCATTTTCCATTTGCCAGCTAACAACCTGACCAGAGCATTCCATTAGAATTGTGAGAATTTGTAATTTTGCATAATTGTTATATTTGGAGTCCGTCGGCCGCAAAACTCATTTGCCAAATGGAAAATTGCCATTTCGTGTCTAATGTTGCACATGCGGCCTCCGCTTCTGCCTCAGCCTCAGCCAGAGACTCCCAGAGCAGTGTAAAGTTTTAGTGGCGCCCCCTAGCGATGGAAATGGTAGGTGCCGTTTGCCCGTTAGCCGTTAGCTGTTACCGTTACGCTGTAACTGTTATACACTGTTGTTAGTGAATTAATTTCCACTGAATAATTTATGCTGAATTATTTGGGCGTATTAAATAGCCATACAACGGACCGTGCACATTTTGCGGGCACTGTTACCTGGCAGAAACATACATCCGACAAACATTTCGGGCTTAATGGTGTGGCCCAAAGGGTCCCAGCCATGCATATTACCTGGTTTATACAATATATTTGCAGGAATATGTTGACTGACCCCGGGGTGTTAAATGTAAATCAAATCAAAATGCTATTTCTGAAATTGATTTTTGAAATTTTAATGGGACATATTGTGCTATTTGTACAGAGGGAGAGCTTAGGGAATGCGAACTTAATTTTAAATACTTTGTTAGATTTGCTGTGATCTATCATATTTAATAAGAGAATTATTGGAATTTTTGGGAAATATTTCAGATTAATCTGTGATCTATCATATTTATTAAGAAATATATGGAAACAACAATGTTTATGAGAGAGATTTGAGATTAATATGTGATCTATCATATTTAATAAGAGTTTGTAAGCAAGATAGTCCTAGGTATGAAACTTTTGGAATTTTTAAGAAATACTTGAGATTTATGAGAGAATTTTAGTTTTGGAATTATTGGAATTCTTTATGAAAATATTTGAGATTAAGGCTGATAAAAATGGAATAAATATTTGAGATTAAGATTGATAGAGTTTGAATAATATAGAAATTTATAAAATGAGATATAAACGACACTTTTTTAGCACACATTAATTCAAATCTAATTTGATCTCGAACTACCTTATATTAGAAAACATCGAATAATTTTTTTTACCAAACATATATATTTCCATCTCTCTTTTTTATTAAATTATGCATTAGTAATTGACACCATATTCCCTATGCTAACGTATTTTTATGGAGAGAAAAAAGATCATCCCTTTATTTCTAGTTGTATAAAAATTTATTCAAAGGCGATAGATATCAATTGTAAAACTTAGTTATTCTTTCTTTATGAATTACTATCGCAAAACCTATTCTTCATTAAGAGCTGTAACAATCTTAAGGTTATCAACAAGGCCCGCAACACGATCTTTAGCGAATAGTTCTCACAAGTATCATTTACAATTTATATAAAGGAGTCTCTCAACTTTCCCATATTCATTGTTTTTGGTCGACTGCTTTCTCTCGACATTTTCCCCTTGAACTTTGACTTTCTTGAGAGTGAGGTTTTTCCAAGAGTTGAGAAATTCTTGGTCTAATTAAGAGCTAAGCATGCAAAGGCGCCAACTGGGCGGCAATTGCACTCATAACTGATGTCAGTTCGTCAAGCAAACTAAGAAAATGACAGATTGACATAATGACAAACAGACTGACTGACGAACTGAATGAGTAAGTGAGTGAATGAATGCTGCGACTCTTTTGCGGCAAATGCAATTAATTTAAATCAATTGATTCGTTTGAGGACAATTTAATTGTATGCAGACTGCACTGAGAAATGCAAAAGAGAAGCGACAGAGAGAGAGAGAGAGAGAGAGGCAGAAAAAGAGAGGAGAAACAAGAGAGAAGGGTTGGGCAACACAAATCGATTGTAGATTATTTGTCATAAGGCTGTAATTGTCTTTAATTGAATCGAATTGAGTTTGAGGTGCATATGACAACATTAAAGGCGACGCAAAGTCGGCCCGCATTGCGTTGCAGTCGCAGTCGCAGTCGGCGTCGCTGCTGCCGTCGACTTCGCAGTCATCGTCAATTGAATTGCATTTAAATTACAAGTGCGGCCCAAGCCTCAATACTCGTACGTGATTGGCAAGTAAATTAATCAAAATTACTGACAATCTTTAACCAATTTTCGAAATAAATGTATCTGTATTATTGTATCTTGCATCTTTTCTTTGTATCTCATTGCAGCTCGGTCCTGCAGCTGCGGGCAGAGGAATGTTTTGCTATCAATGCCCGCCCGCCCTGCATCCCTGCGGACCGCATCCCCCTCGCCTGCCCACACTGGACTATCCGTTTGCCGCCACGCATCCATGTGAGTATGACATACAAATGTACTAATGTATCTGCAAGATACATGCTGATAACAGAGCTCACGACAAAACAGATGCTCCGTTTCGTTGGCTGGCAAAAGTGCAGTTCGCAACTCTCAATAGACACGGAATTAAATTTTAGATAAAAAGCCAGTGATAATCGTCGACAACGGATTATTATTGTACTCGCACTTTGTATCTTGTAGTTACATTAACGAATTATTCTATTAGTGGCACGCTATACGTGCAACACAAGGTGGAGGGGTGGAGGAATAGACATTCAGTGGAATGAGATTCTGTCGCATATCGGATTACATGGACGCACATGTCGAGGGTTTGTTGCATGAATTATGCGCAGAAGTTTTGTGCCGAATCGGTCAGAGGGTAAATGTGTGCACAAGTGCCAATAGCACAGCGAGAAAGACAGAGAGAGAGAGAGAGAGAGAGACATGGCTATAAAGAGAGAGAGAGAGAGAGTGAGAGAGAAACAGAGAGAGTAAAGGAGCTTGAGAGTGAGAATTAAGTGAAGGGTCTGGTAAGAATCACTTTCAATTCTAATTAAATATTCGGAAGTTCAATGAATGAACTGGTGAAATCGATTACTCTGAGAATATGAGCACAAGTCTTGAGATAAAGTATCTTTTATATACATATAATAATAATTATATCTCTTGATAATATTAGATATGTCTTACAACAGTAATTGATTGTTAAACTGATGGACAAATATTGAAAAAACTTTAAAAAAGATTTCAACTTTCGAACGAATGGAATGGAATGCAATTAATTCCTTAAGCTTATTACTTTGAAATGATCAACTCAAAGTAATATACTTTTATTTCTGTTTGCAAATCTACGGTCTTAGAAAGTTCATGTTTTCTTGGCACAAATGGAATGAAATATCGTTAACCGACAAATATGCTTAGTTAATGTTATTTATTTTATTTAGTGTGACAAATAAGCTTAAGATATTAGAAAATATTATATTCTTACCTGTATGCTTAATTTTGGTTGGACCGAATGGAATGAAACACATTAAATGAATACGAAATGGTTACATTTAATTTTATCGAAACTGTGAACTCAAAAGATTCTAAATTTGAATTCCTTTAAGGTACTACAATCTTTACATACTGAGTTATTGGCTGGAACGAGTGGAATGGAATGGCTGAATACTAGTGCATTTCAGTCATGAATTTGAGTTGTCCTCCAAGCATTGATTGCACTCTCTAAAAGTGCTTCATAACTGTCAACGCTCTAACAGTCAGAGAGTGAGTCATTTAGTCAATCATTCAGTCAGCCAGCCAGTCAGTCTGTCAATCAGTCAGTCAGTTAGGACACTCACTTACCGACAATTCGCGGAATGGCAAACGCATAAAAATTCCATTAAACGCCATTCGTCGAAATGTCGAAAGAAAACCACGGAGCAATTCGATTTCCTATTTCCCCTTCCCTCAGAGACCGCGATAATAAACTTTGCCTTTGCGAGCAGATACTGATAGACCGTTGAGAGAGGAGCTACCCATCGTTGCCATATAACTATAATTGAATAAAAAAAAAAAAGAAACAGAAAAAAACGAAGCGAGGCGGCAACTCAATCGATATTCAGAGCCAGAGTCAAAGGAGTGGCAACTCCGCAAAGAGCCCAAGAAGTGGGTGGAGAGGGGAGCATAGTGAGGGGTGGGAGGGGAAATTTGTTGGGTTTGGTTTGGTTTGGTTTGGATTTCGGCTCATGCAATTATTGCTTTGGCATGCAAATTTTGTAGCTCGCGTTTGGAATGTGCGAAAGTGTCGCGGGATACGACTTAATAACCATCGATAACCGATTTCGTCAGCTGCGCCGTTTATCGAAATCAAAGGTGCCACCTGCCGCCGAAAAAGCACTTATCGATTATAATCCATATTTATTTATTTTTTTTTTTTTGGGTGGTTGGCAATAAATCTTTAAAGGCGCCGACAAGAGCAGAAAATTGCAGTGCATTTAAGTTGAGTTTAGTTTTTGGATGCCTGAGCGAAGCTACAGAGTGTAATGGGATTAGCCCAAGACTTACAAACGCATTACGCAAACATCAAGAGGGGAGAGGTGGAGGAAATAAGTATGTAGTCGATGGGAGGAAGCAGGAAGGATACGCAGTATACTTGTATCTATAATGCATGAGCAACCTGCACGTACTGAATTTGCCTCACGTCCTGCCCCTAATCAGCTGCCCAGAAGGTGCAAATTCCATTTGCCAAAACACGACGTTGACTTATTCAATATGACAAGACAAGAGAGACAGATACAGATACAGATACAGTTGGAGATATAGATACAAATATGTTAGTTTGGAACTTATGCTCATGATGAGGCAACAAGCAACGCATATTTGTGGCTTATTAGCTAACAAATTCAACTGTCGCTTTTGATATTAGTTGGACAAGGACAACTCAGCTTGAGTTGAACTAAGGTGTCACTAATGCAATTTATGAGATACTTTGACTAATACTATACCTTAAGTCTATGGCAAGCACTTCTAATGAGTTGAGAGCTAAAATCTCTTCGAATTACTATTGATAATCGGCGCTGTAGGCGTTTTTTAATAAGGTTTGGTGGTTATTTTTTGATATCGAAATTTAGAATTTGAAAAAGTTAAAAAAAACTTATAAATTGATTTTAAGTACTTATTTGGAAGGACTCTTTTTTTAATTGACTTAAATAAGCATTTTCTACATTTCTTTACCTAAACTTAACCTTAGATTGTAATTTCGTGATTTTATCATATTTATTTAACGTCAACTATAGCCGAGACTTTCCTATTCCCAAGTTATACGAAAAGGAACCCCAAATCAACTTATGTCAACTTCTATCTATAGCCAAGCTTATGTATAGTATATGAGTATATCTGATAGCTGAGGTATCAACTGCGACACTTTACACAAATCAAAAAGCTCAAAAATTTGCATTCCTAATTCAATTTAGTTTCGTTTCGTGATTCGTAATTCGTGATTCTCGTGATTCCACCACTCGACACCGAGGAACGCTTCTCAATTGCTAAACTAATTTAAAATTTCGAGCGCGTGCGATGTCACTGAGAACTGAGAGCTGAGAGCTGAGAAATGGGAACGGAGAATGGAGAACTGTAACTGAAATTGAAACCATGATAATTCACGGGGGGAGAAAAGGAATCTCAAAAGGGCTGTGCGGCAGTCTTATGCAATGGGAATTGGGGAAATCAGGAAAAAAATTTGTTGGAAAAGTCAGATGAAAAGTGTCGCAAGCAATTTGCAAGGTTGAGAAACAGAAACTGGGCCAAAAACTCATTTGAAGCCAAAAACTATAATAAATGTTAATTTGTCTGAGATTACGCAAGTAGAAAACTCCCACACACATACAATCGAATGAAAATTGATTTTTACTCAGTGTGTGTGTGTGTGTGTGTGTGTGTGTGTGTGTGTGTATCTCACAGATACAAAAGACGAAGCCAAAGTCAAGTGAAGCTGCATGCCAATCAATTGGCAGACACAGACAAAAGTTGCAGACAAGTATCTTACAGATACAACAACAGTTTGAGATACATATATACAGCTAGAGATACTGCCACAGCTACAGAGAGATACAAAGATACAGAGGGGTAGCTGATTGCAAGGACTCAACAGCCAGGACCAAAAATCCCTTAATGATGGTTTCGCTTGTTATGCCAAATGTTTAAAAATTGAATTATCTCCCATTACCGGCGCAGCTAACGAGCGGGGCGGCAGACAGAGAGAGAGAGAGAGAGTGAGTGAGAGTGAGAGTGAGAGAGCAGACTGTGAGTGAGGGTAAGAAGAGCATAGAAATGAAGAGGTCTTGTTATGCCCTGTAAACGGTAAAGGAAAATGAATACTTTGAGTTTCGTGTAAATGAGTTTGTAAACTTGAGATTAATTATAATTGCATAAGTATTCGGTAACTTTTCGAATAAATTGATCAAATATGTATCAATATTAAAGTTCAGCAATGATTAAAAAGAAATTTACTTATGTAATAAAATGATTGGATCACTGCACGCGGAAAAAAGGGACAGCATAACACACAAGAAGGAAAAAAAGCGCCGGCGCGGGGGTACCCACGGAGAATAAACTACCAACAAGAAAAAAGGGGGGGGGAAGCGGGGGGGGGGGGGGGGGAATAAAAAATTAAGAGGAGGGGGGGGGGGGGGGGTTTTTTTTTTTTTTTTTTTTTTTTTTTAAAAAAAAAAGGGCGGGACACCCGCCACAAAACCAACCCGGGGCGGAAAAAAAAAAAAATAAAATGGGGGCGCCCAACACGACGAGAAAAGACAGGGGGGGGGGGGGGGGGGGGAAACAAAAAAAGATAAAAGGGAGGGGGGCCCAAAAAAAAAACAAAGGGGGGCGAAAAAAAACAAGGGCGGGGGAACGAAAAAACAAAAAAAAAAAAACAACCCCCAACAACAACGGAGGCGGAGGACGGTATGGGGGGAGGGGGAAGGGGGGGGCACAAAATAAATATAACGGGCAAAGAAAAAAAACAAAAGAAAAATTATATATGCGCGGGGGTGTGAATGAAAACACGAACTTTTTATTATTAATATTTTATATGTGGTATGTTATATTATTTTATTTATTATAATATATATAAATATTGTGTGTGGGAGATATAAAAAAATAAAGAATATAATGATAATGAAGAGGAAGGCGCCAGCGCAAAACACACAACAACAAAAAAAAAAAAAAATAAGGGCGGGGGCGGGGGGGGGGGGGGGGGGGGGAGCGGGGGGGGGGGGGGGGCCGGCCACCCCAAAAATAAATATTTATTTATTAAAAAAAAAAAAGTTGGGGACATTTTTTTTTTTTTTTTTTTTTTTTTTTTTTTTTTTTTTTTTTTTTTTTTTTGGGGGGGTTAAATTTATTGGGGAAAGAAAATTTTTTTTTTTTTTTTTTTTTTTTTTTTTTTTTTTTTTTAATTTTTTTTTTTTTTTTTTGATATGATATTACTAATGGAGAACTATTAATATAAGATAGGACATCGTATGATATAATATGTTGTAATTGGGGTGATTAGAAATGATATGACCGAATATATGATACAGGCAATAATAAATCAGTTGTAATAAAATCAGTTCAAAAAATGTGCTCCCAAGTTTGGCTTTGAAAATACTACAACTTAACTTTCTTATAAATCAAAAAAACACTCATTAGATTTCTATAAATTTATTGTAAATCTATTTTTGAGAACCCATAGATCAGATAAGTACGATATACATCTAACAATTATAAATAAAAGACTTTGTTTAAGTATTTGTCTAAATGTTTGTTTTATGAATTTCATGACTATCTTTTCAGTTTATCAATAGATCAGATAATTATTGTAATGAATATGATATTTCAATTCAATTCTTCAGCTTAAACAAACTTTTTTATATTTTTGTGTTTAAATAATATTTTCCAATTACATACAGGGTATTTGAGTAGTCGTTCATTCACTTCCGCCTGCAATCTTCTTCATTGGCTGTCTGTGTTTGCTGTCTCTGTTGCGCCCTGCGTACTTTTTGAATCAATTTGCCAACAAGGATTTGTTAATCCTGTCTTCCTGACAAGTGCGGTTAGTTGAGTTGTTGTCGTTGTCGTTGTTGTTGTTGCCTGACTGACATTTGATGTTTGGACTGGCACATAGGTCGATGCTTTCAGCATAAAATTCTTATTGGAAGCGAAGAGTGAGTGTAGAGCAAAAGGGGGCGTAGACAGGAGTGAGGGAGGCTGGAGGCCTGAGCCTGGTGAACGCTTTGGGGATTTGCACTGGCAACCTAATTGTGCTAATTGCCGTTGCCATTGCCGTTTGCTTTTTGGCCTCAAACAGGCAGAAACAGGCCTTGCCGTGTGTGCCACATGCCACATGCCACATGCTGCAAGGCGTCCATTTGCATTTCAAGCAATTATTGGCAACGAAAAATTTGATTAGCAACGTTGACCAAAAAAGCCAGAAAACGGAAACGTACTCGGCTCATTGACTATTTGATTAGCCAGTCACTTTTTGGATAACTGGCATATCTAAGCAGATAGATCGATCTGCTTCTGGCATCATTAGCAGTGGCAAGTGCAACTTAATGCTTTGCCTGGAGATTTCTAATTATTGTCATAATCAAATATTAATCGAGACTTGAATGTGCTGCCTGCATAGCGACACTTTGATAACTTGTGAGCAAACAACATTAGTGCGCATTATATGTACTCCCCAGGGAGAGAACCAGGGACAACTGGAATCCAGGGCCAACAGCAACAGCAGCAACAACAACAACGGTCGACCTTCAACATGGTGCAAATGAGCGTCGACGGGTACTAACAACATTTTCAGCTAATCGGATTAAGCAGCCTCCCAAAAAAAAGTTGACACAGCAGCGGCAGTTGTAATTGGGGGCATGGGGGTGTTCCTTGCTGGCATGGGGGTGGTTCGAGTGTTGATTTTGTTGATGTTGTTGCAGAGAGAAAGCGAGCTTAAGTGCGACAGCAGAAGAAGAAATTAAAATTAAATTTTGCAATTTGCTAGCTAATTATTTATTTAAAATCAAATTGAAAATTAATTTTACAACAAGGCAAAAAGGCTCAACAACAACAACAACAATGAAAAGTCCGAAAATTGTTGCCCTCGATTCAGGGCTTTCATTTCATACTTTGCCTTTTCTGGGCTTTCTCTCTCTCCTCCTGACTCTCTTTTCTCTCTTTCTCTCTCTCAGCCTTTTGCCTGGGGTCAAGTGCGGCTGTCAACATGCCACAAGCCAACTCTTACTTACCCCTCTCTCGCTCTCTCTCGCTCTCTCTCTTCCCCTCTTGCTGTCTTTCTCTTTGGTTTTTGGCTGTGCTCAAAGGCAGTTATAAAATATTTTGTAGCATACAAAATGGCGCTGCTGCTACAAAATTCAATTAGCCTGCAATTTTGCAATTTTGGCAACAGCTGGCTTTCAGCAAAAAGGCACGTCCAGCCCACCAAGCAGAGGTTGCCAGAGTCTTAAAGTCGGTCTCACACTTCTGCAACGTCTAACTGGCATATTGATGAGTTCAAGTAACGAGTTGTTGAACTTTAAGTACACTGAGAGAGTGTTGAAATTTTAGCAAAGTTATGAAACTTTCTAAATACATGGATAGAAAACATGCTTACACTAATATATAACAATTTTTTAATTATGTTTGTAATGCATTTTTAATGATTTGTAACGTCAGAAGTCAAAATCTATTTAATTATAAGTAAAATTTCAAATTTGTTTCATTTTTGTAATTACCTACAAGCATACTGAATTATTACAATAGCTCTAAAAGTCTATGGCCAGTTTTTTCAATGTACATATAAGTTTTATTTAACAAATAATTTCAAATTTGACATTGATTTCCATACATTTTACGTCAAGTTCTCTTTTCAATAGTTATCAAGAACCTAATTTAGACATTGGAAAAACTGGCCTATGAGTTCAATGGGGTCAAAGGAGATGAAATGAGGGATTTCTGTTATGAATTTCATCTATATCTTTTTCTGTTTTTTATAGATCAAATAAGTTTTATGTGGATGTTAGTGGTTTTTTATAACTAGTAAATTTAATTGATCTTACTTCTACTGTGTACTTAAGCAATTACAAACCTGTTATATCCATAGTTGTGCTCTCAGCCAGACTGTAGTCAGCTTATTGGCGCTTATGCCCGTCTCAGCTTATGCACCAGCACCAACAGAGACCAATAGAGAGAGAAATAGGGATAGAGAGAGACAGATGGATGCGATAGATAGAACTGCAACTATCTTAATTATGCCAGCTAATGCAAACACCTTGTTATAGCTAATTCCTTGACTTACCTGTGTCCTCCTTCTCTTGCAACCCCTTCAGATACAAGCTACTCGTATCATCCTGCCATACACGATGAGACTTTTGTTCGGCGCAAGCAACGACGCAATCGCACAACCTTTACACTGCAACAGGTAAGAGGGTCAAAAAACAAAAAAAATTAAGACGAAACACTAAGAGAGTAACTGTAAATTTTTAATGCTTCCAAAAAACCAGCTGGAGGAGTTGGAAACGGCATTTGCCCAGACCCATTATCCGGATGTGTTTACGCGCGAGGATCTGGCCATGAAAATTAACTTAACCGAGGCACGAGTCCAGGTGAGTCTGACTAATAGCAGTGACTGTAACTCTCTAGCTTGTAACATAACTGTGATTTTTTTCACTGGGGTCAACCCTTCGAAATTATGCAAAATATGAAAAGGCTCCTACCGCCCTCACCCCCCAAAAAAAAAGGTCAAAAGTAAAACAAAATTTTGTTCATAAATTGTATCAAATTTCACAAGAATAGCAAGAGCGTTGGCAACCCTAGCCCGGTCACGCAGCCTGATCAAAGCTACCCCAACCCTCGCTCTCTTTCTGCCCATTAATAATGCATATGCATGTCTTAGAAAGGGAGTGAGAGAGGGAAGAAGAGAGAGCGAGAGAGAACGAGAGATAGAGCGTTGGGGTCATGTACAACCTAATGCAATAAATGCCTTTAAAAATATTCTATATACATTTTGAATGAAGCAAATATGCAAAGTTCTTATGAAAGCTGGCAACTTGGGATGCTTCTGGCCAAATTGTTGGTTTACTTGCTGGGGCAATATTTGTAATAAATCAAATTTATTTTTCAATATGCAGTTAGAAGCGAGTTTTCATATGGCGCTTGTAAGACAGCCACAAAAGTTGTTTTTTAACTCCATTTCCACATGCCACAAAAGAGAACTGTACAAAAGCCTCTGCTACAAGGCAAAGCTTTAGTGTTGAAAAGCGCATAGAAGTGTGTTGAGTAAGTAAATATGTAAATAGTTTAAAAAATATGTACTAGACAGTAGTGAGTGACAAATATAAAAAATATTATTTTAGTGTTGTAAAATATAGATAAGACATTCTGAAAAAATTATAGTGCAAAGGAAAAACAGTGGGGAAAGTTTGAAAAATACTTTTAATACTGTGTGTTTTTTTAAAATAATGTCAATTGTCATCATCTTTAGAAAATATTCACCTGTTTTTGTGCTTCATTTTTGTATCCCATAAAATTCAGAGATCGCTTAATAAATATCTTTATGTAAACAGGACTTAAACAAAGTATTTTCACTAATTTATTCCACATTTCTCACAACTCTACTTAAAGTTGTCATTCCTTGGAAATCTATTTCAAATGAAATCCATTTTAAATCTATAATATCTTTTCTCAGTTGATTTACCTATTCGATGCGTATTTTCAACTAATTTATCAATCAATATCATTTATAAGCAACCGTCTCAACTTCAAAGTACTTTGTCTTTGTCAAGCAGCTAACTTTTGGTAGTCTACCAAAAATCAGTTGCCGGTTTAGGCCTAACCTGGCTTATACGTCAATTTCTCTCTCTCTCTCTCTCTCTGATACGCATTAAATAAATGAAATGCGTCGCGACAGACGCCGAACATCAAAAATTGACAGTGAAAAACATATCAGGTTACCAAAGTTGAGCCCAACATCCAGGTCCAAGTGAGCGGCAAATGAGGGGAGGGAGAAGCGTCAGTCGGGAATCAAACGAAGTACATAATAAATTTTATTATAAAATTTATTTCCGCATTTTTCGCATTGGGATAAAAATGTGTCAAAATGTGGTCGCTGAAAATGCGCTGAGGAAAAGCACCCTCTTCAAAGTATTTGGCATTCATTCCATTATCGAAATCCCAGACTAAGCCTGGTCCAAAATACTCGACTCAACTCGACTGTATTCGTCGCTCCCACTTTCCCTCTGTCTGTCCAATTGTTTTCCCGGCTAAAAATATATGTTTTTCACTTATTTTTGTGGATTTATTGTTGGGTATTTAAAGAGCAGTTTCGGCTCAAAACTCGGACAGAAGTCAGACATTTGACAGGCGGGTGGATTCGGGTCGTGTTGGGTGGTTTTCGGGTGGTACCATAATTTTGTTAGGCTGACAAGTACACGTGTTTGCGACAAGTGTCCCATTGTTGGACATTTGACATATAAATTTGGTACAAATTTAATTCAAAGTATCAGGTTGCGCCTGGGAACATGCCACTCAGAGAGTCAGGGATGGATGGATGTAGTGGCAAGTGGCAAGTGGTAGTGAGTGTGTGTGTGTGAGTGTGTGTGAGTGTGTGTGGCACGCTAATTGTGCCGGAAATAACTGAGTGCGTCATTGTCATCGCCTAACGCCACCAAAGTGTTTTTAATAGCCACCTGTGTGGGTCGGTGGTTTAGTGGCAACGTGTCTAGTTAGCGTTGCATCCTCATTAAGTTTATTCCGTCACATAATTTGCTCAGTCTCAATCTCAATCTCTCAGCTTGTCGCGTGGGCAACGTGCTCGAGTGCCTGCCACCCACATCTTAAGATAGAGAAAGCAACAAAGAGAATCTCTTTCTACCTCTCAGTTCTCAGTTCTCAGCTCTCAGCTGTGCTTCTCCAAGTGTGGAAGTAGATCCGCTAATTGCCAGGCTGCCCCCGCACAGTGTCACAAATTGTCATTGCTAACGGTTACAATTTTCACAAGCGAGTGCAATTTCATTCTCTATCTTTGACTCAATTTGCATGCTCAGTTTTCCAAACGGAACCAGAAATTTGTGAAAAGTCCATAAATTTGAATGTACAACCACAATTTGACAATGTCAAGTGCCAACTGCCTATAATTATCGTATAATCAAGCCAAAGGAAATTGTGAATAAATGTGAATGTGACAAATTAGTAGTTGAAGGCGAGTATAACAAGTTGAGTATGAAGAACGATGAATCTATGAATTAAAAGATAATTTTTTAATTTAAATAAACAATTATACAAATTATTTGGAGTCTATACATGGGTTAATCATGTTCTTTAAGTTTTTACTGTCTCGAATTCAATAATCTTGAGCATATTTTTATTCCCTCTCCGTTCTAAATTTTTAATGAGTAAGAAATTAATTTATAAAAATATATTAATGTAACGTAAATAATAACGAATACTTAATACTAAACTTACCTTTAAAAACTCATTTTTTGGATTCTTTTTCTACTTTTCTTTTATAATAAAATAAAAATTTCATTGAAAACAAATTTTTGTTTAAATTCTGTCTTCTTCTCTTAACACGTAATCCAATAAAACCACATCAGTTCCAAATACCTCAGCAAAGATGAAGTATATTTCGGAAACTATGTATAATTGAAGCCCAAATCTCACCCTTAACAACAAGTCCTCGCATATTCAATCTCTATTACAAATCATAATAAAAACATTAATATTCATTCGTAACAATATATTTATGAACCTGCTCGGGGATCCCTCGTCACATAGCGATTACCCCGTTTCGCATTACAGAAGAATTTCACATGTAATTCGTTTAGAATTATGTCTGCAGCATGACAATGCTGCTGTGGCCATGGCCACACCCACAACGCCCACAAAAAGGGGCGACAACACCCCCTCGAAATGGAGAGAAAAACCGAGCACATATAATAGCAATAATTGATAATTTATTATAATCACAGAGCCTGGGAATTGGGGAGAATGAGAAACTAGTCGGGCACTCGAGTTGAACCCGCTTCTCAAGACGGTGGCCAAAGGGGATGGCGGTGCCTGTCAAATAATTGCATTTGCTTCAATAATCCTTTAATGCTGATCCAAGTTGATGTGTCCAGGACTCGCATACTGCATATGCTTGCCCGCCGGCATTGAACGCGTAAGGATAAGGGCAGAAGGGTGCAGAAAGAAGGGTGAAGCGGGGGGCAGTACCAGAGGGTGTTGCTGTTGCGGTAGCCCAATTATTGTTCGACTGCGGCTGTGCTGTTGCAAAGGGTTCACGAAATGCGTTTGATATTAACACATCTGTTCATTCATTCCACTTGAGCTGCCTCATCATCGTTCTCGTTCTCGGTCTCGTACTCGTCCTTATATTTACTATAGTCCTCCCGGAGTGCCACTGTTTGCGGAAGCTAATGGTGCGCACTTGCCGTAATTACCCGGCCGACCTCATACGCATCCGCATCCGCAATTCGTCCTGCTGGGTGGTGTTTACCTTTTCCCTTCTCTGTGTGCATTGTTTGCCACATTGTGTTGCAACTTTGTTTTATTTACCGCTGTTTGCTTGTTTGCTTTTCTTTTCAATGAATCGCAAATCGCTTTCTTGTAACTTGTAACCGCAAATTTTGATGAGAGTATAGCTGTACTGAAATGAGGATAACAGTTTCATGTCCTCGCAATGTTTACCTTATGCCCAATTCCCATTGTTATTTGAAATTATGAGCACTTTTGCCGCCTTGAGGCGTTTCTTTTCGCATTCCCCATTCCACTTTTGCTCTTTGACAACAGTAAATAAATTATATGAAGTAGGACTCCTGAGAGGCAATGTCCCCGATAGGGAGAGATGCTCTCAAATTGGTTTACTTGTAACTATATTCCGACATGTGAGTTGAAGCGAATGAGGCAATTTTGTGTAGAACAATCTCCCAAGCTGGCAATTGTTTTATATTTCATTTGAATGTATACCCTATAATTTTAATTGGGGGTTTTCGGTTCGATTAAAATCAAGAATAATATATTTTCCTAGTGAATGTTTGTAGTTTATACTTTTCGCTGCTTTTCTGAGCTTTCACGGTTCGAAAAAAAAATACATATATAAATTTTTACACAAACTTCGAGCACTTATACTATATATACTATATACTATATAACATAATCAGATATTTTAAATATTTAAATTACGTTATATCAGAATGGCAAATATTTTTATCATACCGGGTAAAAACATGCGGGGACAATAAAACAAAAATCAAATTTCTATTTATATGTAATTGAGGACTTAGCTGAATTATTTATTAAACCTTGAACTTAAATTTGCATATTATAATCGACAAATACTTCAAAGACTTAATTACTGAGGGATTCATTCTTAATCAAAATTAAGTCAAAGATGATTTGCAGTTAATAAAATTCTTTATACAGCCTATCTGAATATTTAATAAAATAACATACAAATCACAATAATCTTAAGTAATCCAATCGATTTTAATAAAAGTCAGTTAAACTAACTATTTCAGAGCAGCTCCTAAAAGTATGCATTGATTTTTGCAAATCTACAAAATGCAATTTACAGAAAATACAAAAATAAAACAGAAATAATAATAATAATAGTATAAAAAAATGTACTTCGAAGTTCAATTAAATATGCAAAAGCGAAATGAATTAGGAACGTTGTAAATGAATTTGCCAAAAGCCAGAAACTCAAAATCCCTCCCTTTCAATCCCCTCAGTTTCCTTCAGTTTCTTCAGATGAGCTTCGACAAGCAATCAAGAAACTAAACCAAGCGAATTGAATAAATAAAGAAACACGTTACAAGTCAAGTGAATGGGGCAGGGATGGTAGAGGGAGTGCAATAAAACAAAGCAAAATGTGCATGAAATTATCATTGAAGAAAAACACACACACACATATATGTATATATATATATTTGTACTTGTATTTGTGTGTGTGTGTGTAGAGGGAAAATTGGTTGGAAAAGTCAAGGAAGACGCACACAATTGTTTTTCATTATTCAATTTTTGTCATAATAATAACGAGAGACGAGCAACGGCAACGGCAACAACTGAGCTACACTGTCTGTCTCGCTTGCACTGCGGCTATACCTGTCTCTGTCGCCGCCTGGGGGGATAGAGGGAGGTCGCTGCACTTGGAAAAAAGTTTACCCAGCCATATTTTATTGGTAATGTGCTTATGGCATAAATATTGTATTAAGTAACTGGTGGGCGTCACCACCAAAAAATATCCAACAACAAGAGCATTTCTTTTTGTTGGGGGTTAGAGACGCCCATGTCTGAGCAGGGGTGGAGGTGGAGAGGGGGTAGCGGGGTGGTTGGGCTGCCATTTGGGGGTTGGATTGTGCGCAATTTATTGTTCAGAAAGCTGGAGCGGAATACGGTTAGTGTTTGGTTAAGTTGGGGGTTGAGCATTGTGTCTGGATATTGCCAACATGGCGGCCAAGGCGGCCAAAGGGGGGGTTCGAGGAGGGGGTGGAAGTGAGGTCGCCTCGAGGCGCAAAATGTTGAAATTGTTTTATGTTGCGTTATGATTACAACAATGCGAACTTTTGCACAATGTCTAATTTGAATTTTGATTAGGAAATTTACTTACACACACACACACACGACAGTATGAAAGAGAAAGACTGAGACAGAAACAGATTCAAGATGGCGCCCCCATTTTGGAAAATCCCATTAGGGGGCACTCTAAGCATGGAATCAGCGTAACCGGAACTAAAAGCAACAAACAAGGAGCAAAAGCAGCCAAAAAGGAAACACGCGCGCATAAGCAAACAGGCAACAAAAGGATGCGAAATAGATGCTAAGGATCCCTGGGCATTGTCTTGATTGAAGCTCATTAGTGAAGATGCTCGCTCTGTCTCTCTCTCTCTCTCTCTCTCTCTCTCTCTCTCTCTATCTTCTTAAATTGGCATGTGTGTCTGTCTTCTTACCAATTTAGGCGCTGATTACAGGCCAAATTTGTTTTGTGTGCCTGCGCCAAATTGAAAATCAGATTTTGTTTGTTTATGTCTTAGATGGCACAATAAACACAAAAAGAGAGAGAGAGAGAGAGAGGGGAAAAGCAAAGAGGCAGGACAGCAAATTGTTAAAGTTTCTGAGGTGGAAAATTGCGTTTATTGTTTTTACTCTACCCGCAAGCGCAGATGTGTGTGTGTGAGTGTGTGTGTGTGTGTGTGTGTATAGAAAGTTTTTCAATTTTCAATTGGCTGGCAGCCAAGACAAGACTGCATAAATAACAGTACTCGAGCGATTCTCTAACTTTATAACTCTGCTTTTTCTTCTCCCCGCCTTCTTCTTTTGGCAGGTCTGGTTCCAGAATAGACGCGCCAAATGGCGCAAGGCGGAGCGTCTAAAGGACGAACAACGCAAGCGGGAAAATGGCGAAAGCAGCAGCTCATTGGACAAGGTGAGAACGAAGAAATTCTTCTGCTAAATAAATATCAGAGAAAGAAGATACAATATTGTATGAAAATTAAAATTTTAAAAATTAAAACATCATTTTTTAAAGTGTAATGATACATTTATTTGTACACCGACAAAATATACTACATTTTTCGAAAAAGATTTTATTGATGAGAATTTTTTTTTATTATTTTGATTTTATATTATTTATCTATTTTTTTGTGAAATACCTTAAATAGACATTGCAATATTTTTGCAATATAATTAATAATAAAAAATAATTTCTTATTTTATTGTTTTATAAATCCAAACCGTTTTTTATGATTTCACATGAATTTGTATTATGATACCAGATGTCTTTTATAAAGTAACATAAATTGCTTAATGTACTAAAAATACTAACACACATTTAATTATTTTTTAAATTAATTAATGCATTTATTTTATACTATTTTCAAACAGTTGCATGATTCACGCGAATCCTCGCCAGACATTACCGGCGAGATCGACGATGATATGGACGAGCTGCCGGAACGACAGCGTTCGCACAGTCCCCTGACGAATGGCCCCATGGAGCAGCAGCATTCACGCAGTCCCCCGGGTGCCCATCATCTGGATTCCAGCGACAATGAGCGACCACTGTCCTCCACTCAGTTGACTGCCACACCGCACTCCGCCTCCCAATCGCTGGGCTCCATCAGCGCCGGCTCCCCCTCGCCGGGCATGCGCGAGCACACGCCTCTGGCCGGTGGTCTGGGACCCAGCAGCCCCTCCAATTCGCGCAACACGGACTCTCCCATTGAGGTGGGCGGCCCCATATCGCTGACCACGGGCTCCCGCATGGCAGCCTCATCCAACAACTCGGCCTCGTCCACCCCAACACCCACTACACCACACGCTGCCCAGCTGCCCCATTCAGCCGCTGCAGCGGCCTTTGGCAGCCACATCTTTGGCAACTTCGGTTCCGGCAGTGTTGCCAACGATTCGTAAGTACAAACTGCTTTAAAATGTACAACTATTATAACTAGGAGGAACATACTGCAATGTTTTTGAAAATATTAGAAGAGCTATAATATGGTGCAATATAATGATCCTATAATTGATTTCCGATCAAGATTAGACTTTTTTAGAAAATTCAATGAGTTTTAAATTTAATAAACTCTTTATAGTTTAATTGATTAATATATCAAATATTTTATATAGATTATAAAGACTTCTAATATAGAAAATTTGCTTCTTATCATTCTATTGATCTCGGACTTGCAAAATTTTTCATACAGATTATAGATATTTATATTTTAAAACTTTATGGAAGTCGAGTTTTTCAAAAGTTCATTAAAACAATCAGAATATCTTTCTTTTCAAATATTTTTACTTAGAATTTATTTCAAGAAATGATTGCTAGTCTAAAAACTGAAAGATTTCTAGTTTGATTTAAAAACAAAAAAAAGCAACGTTTTGCATACGGTAATTTCTTTTTGATACCCGCTTGGTATTATAGTCTCTATAGAGAGAATGTTATCCATTGCAAATGGCACACTCCCAAATGTTTACACATGTCACAACCCTCGTAATTCTAATTCCCACCGAGTGAGTGTTTGTTGAAAACGAGAGCGATTAAAAGTGAATGATCTGCTAATTGTGTGCGTGTCATTAAGCCTCCACTTACAATGGCGTTAGGCAACAACAAACAATAAATTTATGGCAAGTGTCGCATTTTGTCGTCAATTTGACAACAACAATGCGAATGGAAGAAGAAAAACAACTGGCAGGAAAAAAATAACGAATAGAATGAAGAGAAAACATAATATAGCAATAGCCACCCCCAGAAGACAATTTACCAAGCAAATATTTACAAATCTGAGCACCAGCCAGAAGGGGGAGGAATGTAAAAGTGAGGTAGGGGGAGGTGTATTCCGAGCAGGAAAATTGTCAACCCTTAAAGAATTTGGCGACGATGACTAAATTAGCAATTGATTACGAGAGAAAGAAAGAAAGCAAGAATGAAAGAAAGAAGGCAGCAAGGAAGGGGAAGAAGGTAAATGAGGCAGTTGTAATGACCACAATGAGAGCAGTAATGTTATTAGATGGGTTTGGGTGGATAAATGGATGTGGCAAGTCTGTCTGGCAACTCCTGCGGTGCTCGGTGCCCGGTGTCCATGTCTGGTGGTTTCAACCCGGGCACGGGCTATTGAGCAGGCGTGCGCAGCGGAAGACGATTCAGTTAATGTTTTGGATAAAAACGTTTAAATTCCATTGGCGCACATCCGGTCAACGGATGTCGTGTGCGCCAGCGGAAACATTAAGAGTGCCCCCATTCATTCGGACCCCATTCCCAATGCCTAATGATGCTGCTGTCGATATGGCCGACACGTGCTAACGACTCCCAGCGTCTAATCACCAACGGAACGGCGCTTGAATAACTCCAACATTGTCTTAAGCTTCCAAAAAATCTTAGAAATATCTATAGTCTGTAAATAAATCAGCTGGATAATCAATGTGGACCTTATTCAGATAAAATATAATATGTGGAATGAGTAGGGAAACTATTGTGTAATTCAATTTCATAGCTTGGATTAAGCCTACTAAATTTAAAACCCTTGATACCTTCTCAGAGATTTCCAACTCCCAAAAATGTATCAAAACTTAGCCGATTTTCTTGCGTAATGTCAAATTGATCAATGTTTGATTCCAGATCAAAAGTTTAATTTTTAATTTAAAATATATATTTGGGAAAACTCAACACATCGGTATTATTTTCCAATTGTTCGACAAGTCAATTATTGTGTTGTAGATTTTTACACTCTAATTTTAAACTCAGTTCACAGTTTGTAAAACTTAATTCTTCTAATCAAAGTCTTAGAATAGTTTCTGATTTCAATAGTTTTTTTTTACACATTAATTGCAATATTTTTCAATAAAATATCTGAAAAACCTCAATACTCTGTTCCGAAATATCTGAAATCTGCGTATGCAAGTTTTTAATGACTTTGTTTAAATCATCCAAACTTAAATGTTATAAATCTGCTTTATTCAAATGTTGTACAAACATTGGAAAGTGCAAATACTTAGACGAAATTCATAAAAAGCAACTTGAAAATGTAATTGGGCGTAAATGAGGGTGTTTCATGTTTTGTTGTGATGGCAATGTAACCATATGCCACAGCCGACAAAAGGCGGCAGCCACCACAGTTTTTTCTTCCTTTTTTTATGCCACCACATTGTGAGAAGAGATGGGTGCGGGGTCAGAGGTGAGGGGTGGAGGGTGGAGTGTGCCGTTTATCAGTGGGCGGTCTCATCAGCCAGCAAAAAGGCGACGGGCGGCCAAAAACTCAAACTTGGCCTCGATTTTGTTAGCTCCTCACATGTCAACGCGCCCAGACAACAACAAAGCGTCACACCACAATAAAAAACAACAACAAGGATCAGGAAGTGGATCAGGACATAATAGCACAGCAGCAGTAGCAATAGCTGAGAAGCCAAGTGTTTGGAAGGAGAAAGGACAACCCACTGGGCTGCAGGACAACTGATTTCAGCTGAATCATTGCCCACTTTTTATTGTCGTGTTCTCCCAATTGTTGTCGTTGTTGTCGTTGTTGTTGTAACGGTTGACCAAATCAATTCTGACTTTTTCTATATGCTAATGCCAATTGCTGATGGTCCTAATATGAGTATGCACTCAGCACTTTGATATCGTTTGATAGCTCTTCTTATTGTCATTCAAATGAATTTAACAGGATATCCGCTTTGTGTTTGCTTCCATCTTCCATCTTCCATCGTCTTCCTTGTTCTATCTCGAGCATCTCAATTCGAGCGTTTCATCGCAAGCATTTATCATCGCATTAGACATGCACTCAGCAAAGCTATCTCCAAATATAATTATTTATCCAATTCTGCAGAATTCTTTTCACTACTCTTGTATATGTTATGCAAAAAACTCATGGTTCAATCATTCGCCTGGAACTTAACGTATGTCGATGCTGACGTCAGTTTGGCAAAAATAATCAAATATTTATATAGCCCTAGATATTCAGTATAAAGATAAAAATTCTTATGAAAGTTGGGGATACATACTAGATGATAAACTTTATTAATATTATACCAAGAATGAGGTGAGATTAATAAATAAATAAAACACATTGATTTAAAGACTTAGTTTATGAATGAATTATTAATAATTTTCCTTTTTATTGTTATAAGATTGTTTTATACAAGTTCAGAATATATATTGTAAGTCAGTAATAATGACCTACACTCACTCTATAAACAATACAATTAAAAACTTCACCTGGCAGCTGTAGAAATCACACATTTCACTTGTACATTTTTCATTGTCTTTATTATCGAGTGTGTGGAGCACGTTACGGGTACTTAAATTTGTATCGTCAATTTGCATAAACAATTAACATGAGATAGCACTAAACAGGTTAAATAATATTCATATTTCATTGCGATTTGAACTTGAGTTTGTTTAAAATAAATTAAGTGAGCGCAAAAGATACTCAAAATACCCACCTTGGTTATTTATTTATAAAGAATTTAAATATTTATTTATAATTGCATAACAAAGTCAATAAATAAAATGATTGATCAGAAAATAAAGATTACATTATAGTTGGTAGATTGATTTGTTAACTTTTTTAAAAGGAAAAACAACTTTATCTTTTCATTAAAATAAATATATTTCAAAATTGATTGATTTAAGATCATTTACGTAAATAACAGTCTTGCTGCTCAATATTCTTGATGATCCCGACACCTTTTTAAGTTTTTTTAGTTAAGAAAAGTATCTCTAAAGAAAGTATCTCTGATATTTTTAGAGTGAGGTAAATTGATAGAAGACTTTAGAAATGTGTTTGGATGTTTGTATACAGGAAATTAGGTTAATTAAATGCCAGAGCATTGCAAGCTACTTAGCACGAAAGTGTTTTGCCAAAACTTGCCCAAATATTTTATGCACAAATAACTTAAATACGTAATTAGGAGCACGTGTGGAAGACAGAGGGGAATGAAGAGGCATGCAACATTATGAGCTGCTCAAACATGTAAACAGCCGCATGCCTCAACAGAAGCCAAAAACCAAATGATGTGCCCAACTTGTATACATACACACACTAATTTATTAGTATATACTTAGTATATATATAATCATGTATATACTTAGTATGCGTATTTACCTATACTCGACTCGTCGACTCGTTGATGATTGCGCGCACGAATGCTTGAATAATAAATTAGGCAAATATTTTAATATTCATCATGCAATTAAAATAAGCCGCTGCCTCGCGCACAGCAACAACAACTACACCCAAGGGGGGAGTGCGGGGGAATCGCTCTACACCCAACAACAACAAGAACAACAAATTTGGGCTCCCTAATATAATAAGCATATAATGTTCATCAAGTTTGCTCTCGCGTTGTTGATTTGGGCTGCTTGGGTCGGAAGTTGAAAATAATTTTAGCCAAAGGTAGCTACTAAAATAAGCAAAAATGAGCGTATTGATCAAATAATACCCTATAACACTTGTACCTCAACTAGCGTTCCTACATCAGTTCTATATAAAATATCTTTCGAATGTTTATTTATAATTCAAGTGATTTAAGTAACACGCAGAGCTGCCATTTTACTCCGATTGTTATGAAATTTTCAGAATATAAAGTTAATATACAAGGATATATATCTATCAATAGGCATATTTCTATCTCGTTAAATAAGATTGTAATTACCATTTTAAAAATCGATATTTGGTAGTTTTGACACTGATTATCTGAAACAACTTTCAACCTAGAGAAGACAACTGAATTTACGAATATACACTTCACTTACACTTACATTTCAAACAAACCCCTTATATCGTGTACGTACACAGGGTATACGAAGGAAAAGAAACTTTTGCCAGCGCAAACATTTTGCGGAAATTGGGTTTGACTCGGATGTGTGTAGAGAGAGGCTGAGAGATTGGGACTCTGGGAGACTGGAAGACTGGGAGGAGCTAAGCCATTGAGGTGTTGATTGCTCGAGTTTAATTTGTTAGAATTGCGTAAAGCATTAAAATGTTTGCCAGAAAAATTATGCGAAGCTGTTGCTGCCACCCTCAAACATTAAAAGCCGGCGAGTGGGATGATCCAAGGCAACGTGTGTAAAAATTCATTAGCCGAGTTGGAAAAACTTTATCCTTGGCAAACGGCAATCTGTGAAAAGTGCGAAAATTTAAAGAAAACTTTTTCGTGCCGCTAAGGTGAGTCTGACATTGACAAACGTGCCACAGTTATCACTCCTTCTTTTTCCTTTTGCCCCCTTATATGTTGCCACTTTTGGCCCAGAGCAAAAGTTATGTACTAACTAACGAGCTCAACGACAACACTCGAGCTGCTGAATGTCTTAATTAGGAGTGCGAGAGCAGCGAGACTCTGACTGGGCACGTTTGTTGAGTGTTGCAATTAAGGCGGCGACAGTCAAGTGGGCGGGGCACGCTACAGACTCGGTGAGAGGAGAGAGAGAGAGAAGGCGATTCTGTGAAACAACATGGACAAACCCTGCGGCCAAGCGACGTTCTTGCAAATTTTTGCCAGTCTCAGACATTGCACACACACATATATATACACACACACACACACACACACACACAGATATGGCAACTGTTGGATGTGCACATGCAAAATTAAATTACGACCAAAGGATGAGTGCTTAATTATACACAAACATTTAAGTTTACCTGCATTTTTTTCACAACGAGTTGGCAGGACGACTGAGACAGCGAATGGAACTGCCACTACTGCAGACTGTACATATTTACACTCTCTCTCTCCCTTTCTCTCTTCTCTCTTACTCTCGGCTAAGCTTGGACTTTTGCTTTTTCCTTTCGGCCTAATTGGCTACAATGTCTGCATACGAAACTAATCCACAAACAGAGAAGAAAATACAATTTCTGTTTTCGAATAGACACAGCTATTATATAAGGGTAATTTTTGATGCTAGGAGGAAAACTTATTTTACTAAATTACAAAAATTTACATTCGGAAATTTTAAAGATATCTAATTTAGATCTTTGTACTTATTATATGTATAAATGTTGGAAACAAATCGAAAACATTTCTCAGCATTTCTTTAATTTTTATAAGAAATTGTATATAACTTTAATACATATTAGGGGGTGCTACAGAAATCGCTTTCGCTTGAATTTCGCTTAAATTTCATACAAATTCGAGTGAAATTCAAGCGAAAGCGATTTCTGTAGCACCCCTGATTATATTAATCTATTTACATATCGCTTAATGGCGCAGAAATGTTCGCATTGTGACAATCTATGTTGTTGTTAAAAGTTATGTCACTCTTCATGTAAATGAGCGATATGTTTTCTGATTTCATAAAGATTATCTTCATTTTACTATGAAACAAAAAGTTTTTGTTGAATCTTTGGAATTAAATGAGTATTTTGATATAAAATAAGAATTTTAGGCAAGGAAGACATTAAAAAATTGTATTAGATTTCAAATACATTCCATTTAGAATTTTGACTCCATTTTATTATTTTTGCTTGACCTCAGCTCGCGTCTAACTTATTTAATGCAGTTTCAATCACTGCGAAAAAACAGCTTAAAAATTCTTAAAAAATTTATCAGCCTTATAACCAAATAGGCAAAGAAAAGAGAATGGAAAAAAACTGAGAAAAAAACAGAAAAATTACGCATTCGTCGCATACAAAATTCTGTTTCAAGCGGCCAAAATAGTGACCATCAACTCTCAATCCTCCCTCTGCAGATACGCGAAAAGCGGCCAAATCTCAAAAATCAGAACAGGCACAGAAGCAGAACATGGACGTAATGGTGGGAGAGGGAGGACACAAAGCCAAAAACGTCAAGTTTAGACGGTAAAAAAACGTGAGAGGGAAAAAAGTGAAAAGAATTAAAAGCGTCAGCCGCGACGACTGTGGCCCAAATGGCTGTGGTCGCGACATTCAGTTCTGGCCCTCGTTTTGGCCACAACGCAACTCGATTAGCATTCAGAGATTTGTGTGCCTCCTCATTCCTTCTCTTCCCTTCCCTTCCCGTTGTTACATGTCGAGTTAGGCCGCACTAAGAATTATTAAATTTTGGACACATTTGCATCCTGGTCCAAAAGCCTGTCAAAGAAAAGCAGTAAAAAGCTTAACGCAAATGGGAACAAATGGAAATTGAATTTTTTATATTCAAACAACTCGAGAACTGCAATGATGAGAGGGATAAAAAATAATGCCAGCAATTATGACTAATAAAAATGATAATAATTTTATTAATGGATTATGTGAGGCAAATAATTTATCTATATCATTCGTTTGTTGTTGTTTAGCTCGCTTATCAATTAAAATTTTTAAATTGCATTAACTGAAGAGTCCAAGAGACGAGGGAGGGTGTTGGAATGCGACCTAAGCGTTATATTTCATTCAATTAAAATGGGAACGAGCCTAGACAACAACGACAACAACAACAACAAAGATATAACAGTCGCATCATATACATTCAACATATTTAGGTTTATTAATAATAATGCAATTACGCATAAAAATGTTTTAATTTATTTCAATTAAGCGTTAATTAAAACTCTATTTGGTTGTTGTTGTTTGTTTTGCGTTGGGTGTTTGTGATATGGTTTCATCATCATTCGTCTGGGTGTGTTTTGCATGTAGAAGTATGGGAAAAAAAAGGCCAAAGCGGTCACTATTTTCCCATTGCCAGTGTGGTCACCCTAACATGCTGAGAGAAGGAATTTATTGGCGAAAGAAACTCGAATGGAAAGATGTAACCAAGTGATCTTTCGAGAAGATAAGAGAGTGCAAATAAAATAGATAGGGGAGTCAGATAGAGAGTAAGAAAGACAAAGACACTTTTGCACTGCTGATATGGTCACCCCGAAAACATGTTTCATGACTTTGTTGTAGAATTTATTAAGAAAAAAAATAAATATAAAAGAAATTGATCTCTATAAGCTATCTCTATGTAGCTAGAGATCAAATGAGAAAGAGAGACTAAATTTCTGCTGCTATGGTCACCCTAAAATTGTTAAGACCAATGCAGGAGCACCGATTCACGCACAGTATCAGACTATTTTCATGAGGCATATTGTAAACGAATGTTCTTAATTCTAGCACCTTTTTTATTCAAAATATGCATTACTTTCTTAATGTTTCATTCACACATTTATTTCATATATTCTTTAGTTTGATATAACCAGTTTAGTTACAATTTAAAAATTTTAATATTTCATTTAAAAATTCGGTCATGAATATCACAAATAAAAATTCAAAATTAAAAAATAGACTGTTAAAATCAAAATAAAAAATTAAAATTTATTTATTTTATTTTTGATGTGTGAAAACCTGAAATTAATCCTTATAAATAAAACGGTTCTTTCTTTGGTTTACAGAGTTTTTACAAGGTTTCTGTCAAATGAAAATTTTTTCTCGGTTACGGTTTTAGTTACGGTTTTTAATTTCAATACTCAAATTCATCATATTCTATATTTACAAAACAAAATGTATTTTTATCATGCCTACATTTTCTTCTTATTTGCTTAAATATTTATTTTAACATGTTTTTTCTGCTTCTTTGTGATTGCAGCAATTGCGGCTTTCGTCCCGTGCTTAGTGAGCAGAGCGCGGTGGCAGCAGCAGCGGCGGCAGCAGCGGCCCAACGCAGCGCCAATCATCCACCGCTTTTCCTGCCTCCTCATCTGGCGGCACAGTTCTCGCACCAGCCGCTCTTCCCAGGACTGAAAGGTGAGTGGCACTGTGATGAAGTGGGGGACTAATGGCATAATCTCTATAGATGGCCTGTCAATCAGGGCTGAACAAAATCAAAAGCAATTGCTTATTAAATTATCCCTGGCAGCTGCGCCATGCTGAGATGATGCATCACAATCAACTTGAAAATCGATGGAATTTATTTTAAAATTTGTTATTTCTCGCACTTTACAGGTGTGTCGCCCTTCCAGAGTCTCTGCTCATGCTGCTCCCTGAAGCCGCCGCCAATGCCGCCAGTGTCTTCGGCCTCGGTGATGGCGCCTTTGAGTGTGCCCGTGAGCAGCAGCTCGGCGGCCAGCTCGCCGGAGTCACCCAAGTCTGGAGGTGGCGGTGCCACTGGTGCTGCTGGCGGTGCACATGATCCACGATCCAACTCGGTGGCCGAGTTGCGGCGCAAGGCACAGGAACATTCGGCGGCGCTGTTGCAGTCGTTGCATGCGGCGGCTGCGGCAGGTTTGGCATTTCCCGGCCTGCACTTGCCGCCGCTCTCGTTCGCCCATCATCCGGCGCTGGGGCATGCAGTGAACCACAACAACAACATCAATCACAACAATAACAATAATGCACTGCGCCTGAAGCACGAGGCTCAGGACATGACGGCCAGCACTATGAATGGCCTGGGAGCTGCCTCGTTGCCTGCCACAAGCTCCACTTCGGCAGTTCTGCTCGACTTGGCCGAGTCTGCGGCCGCGTATCATCATCATCAACAGCAACAACAACAGCAACAGCAGCAACCGCATGCCACATTGTCGCCACCGACCACGCCCACTCAACAACAACAGTTGCCACAGCAACAGGATTCGCCGCCTGCAACTGCAACGCTCAATGGCAATGCATTGCCCACAAAGAGCGAGTAAATTGGAGGCATGCAACATGTGCAATTCGTTTAACAACACAGACAATTTTATTAACTTTAGATCATGAAAATAATGCATATACATAAACCACATAAAATATAAATATTAGCATTAGTTTTAGGCATATTAAATAAAGGGCCACACACACAATAAAACTCACTGCTTAAATAATTCATAGATTATACCTAGTTAGACAGAGGGTCAGCTGATAATCGACAACACTGAGAGAAATGATGAGCGAGAAGAGATAAGAGCAGGAAGAGCAGATTGGAGAGAGTAAATGTACGTAACGGAGTGTGAAGAGAGATGAGATAGAAGAACGTCATTAAAAGAGAGGGACAGAGAAAGAATTGAGAGATTCAAAAAAATGTTAAATTTCATAACCTTGTACTCGAATCATGAGCCTAATACAATAACCAAAAAGTTTATACAATGAATTTACTCATAATTGCATTATCTTCACATTTATTAAACTAATTTTTATCACTTGAAAATAATCAACCTAAATAAACTTTAAACTATATTTTAATGTATAAAATGCACTTTAATTAAGTTAGTTTTACAAATCACAATAATTTTCATCGCATAAACACGCGCTCAAAACAATTACTGATTAGAAAACTGAACTGGACATATAAATGATTCAATTAGTGTTGAGATTACAGCTGACAGCGAACTTTCAAATGATTATAATAACATACTTATTTACCTAACGTGCTAATGCGAAAATAGAAAACAAGAAAAAAAAATAAGGAAAGAAAACATTGTAGTATATAGATCATATATGAATAGAAGCTCAGTTAGCTAACAAGACAATGAAGAGCCTAGAAGAATAAAATCACTAATAAAGAAAAAAACAAATATTATGAACTAAGTAGATTATCTGACAGACTCAGCAGTAATAAAAACAGGAGATTTTCATGATCTTGAATTCATGAACAGATCAAATGAAAATTACACACACATAAATTAAGCCAAGCCAAGATGAATATCTTATACTAAAAACAGTTAATAAAAGTTTAACAAGTTAATTAAAAACAATAAATGATCATATTACGAAATTAAATTGAGAGTCGTTTTATTTACACTATTTTAACATGCGCTTAAATTTTGCAAGTTGTTTCACAATTATTCTTCGTATCGAACAGATTGTTGTTGCCGGCGCATCCGCCGTAGGTGAAATTGATGCACTCATTGGTGTCCCGGCGATAGGTCCACATTTGCTTCTGGGCCCGACAGTGTCCTATCACGCCAAACTCCTCACCACAAGCGGCTAAATTTGTAGAGAGCGGAAATAAGAAGCTGTTTCGACTGCGAGGTGTGTTCGACAACTTACGGTTCTTAAGCGCGGCAAGCGCAGCGCCCAACAGCGTGCAAAGCAGCAATAGAACAGCAAAGTATTTCATCTTCAAAATGTGGTAAAAATTTCTTCAAAAAAATATTTTAGTCTCAACTGGACGCTGAGATTATTGCAACTGATCTTGTTGCCTGCTCGCTGTGCCCATTTTATAGGCAGAAACCGGCTGTGCCTTATCTGGACCCAGCTGGCCAGGGTCAAGACGAGCTCTCTTTGCAATAACAACAAACCTTGAAATTATAGTGAAATTTGTATTTTTAAAACAAGCTTGCCGGTTTTTTGTTATTAAATAAATACGATTATTTGCGTTTGCTTTTGTGCTGTGCCAACACTTTTGAAGCCGGTTTGAAGTGGTTCCCTTGTCCCACTTAGTCCTTGCAGGCCTTCTCACATTCGTCGCGACTGTCAAATTGATTTTCATTGCCACCGCAACCGCCGTAAACGAACTCCACACAAGTGTTCTTGGCGGCGTCGTAGCTCCAGCTGGGCATGAAGGCCATGCAGGCGGCAGAGTCCTGTGGCATGCCCGCCATCGAGTGTTGCTCACTGCACTTTGCTGTAGCCAGAAAAGAAATTAATCAAGCACTCAATAAATAGTTCAATCGTTCAATCAATCAATGTGATAATCAGTCGATCAAACACCTAATAAATTAATACTTCAGTCAGTCGATCAATCTGCCTGTGAAACATTTGGTCAACCAAGCTGTCTACAAACTGATTTGTCAAACAATCAGACAATTTTTCAATAATTTAATTCAATTTAATTTAATTAAATTTAATGTAATGTAATGTAATGTATGATGATGATGATGATGATGATGATGATGTATGATGATGATGATGATGATGATGATGATGATGATGATGATGATGATGTATGATGATGATGATGATGATGATGTATGATGTATGTATGATGATGTATGTGATGATGTATGTGATGATGATGATGATGAATGAATGAATGAATGTATGTATGTATGATGTAATGTAATGTATGTATATTTTATTTTTGTAATTTAATTTAATTTAATATATAAATTAATCATTCCATGTAAAAAAATCGTTTAATCAATCAATCAATGAATAAAAAACCAATCTAAAAAATAAGCCAGTCATCCATACTTCAATCAATCAGCACAAGAGTCAGTCAATCAATCTATCAATCAGTCAATCGAAACTCACCTGGCTTGGCTTGGCTGCTGGAGAGGCACAGCAAAACGCCAATTGCCACGAATAACAGATACTTGCACCACATATTTGCAACTGCAACTGCAACTTTAACTCGAGAGCTCGACGCTATTTAAAGGCCACTACATATAATCCAAGGAAACTTAATAATCACCGCTTATCTGTGAGCCAGCAGCTGGATCAGGCGGCAATTTAGGTGCAAGTTGCAATAGGTCACAATAGAAAGTCCATAGAGATAACAGCTATCATAGAGAATAGACCATATAAAAACCTAAGATAAGGACTTCAGCATCAAACTACTTAGAATACTATATAATGCAGCTGTCACAAAAGTTATTCCATCTGTTCGCTTTATTGATAAGGACAGAAAATCAACTCGAGTTCATTGTATAACAATACTACTTCTTATTTTAGAATCAAACAACATGTTATTTAATAATTGCATTTACTTTTTATGCCATTATGTTCATAAAATTGATATCCAAACTAATTCAGACTTAATAACTATTTCTAGTAAAAAAAGGTTCAGAATTTACTAAAGTATATTTAGTTAAATTTTTACTTTATTCATGTTTTTTTTATATTTTGTATATACTATTTGTTACATTCAATTTGTGCATTTTTCTTCGCAGATTTCTTTGGTACCAAAGCGATTGGCATTACCTCCACAGCCTCCAAAGATGAACCTAACACATTCCTTGTCAACCGGATTGTAACTCCAGCTGGGTATGTATGCCTCACAGGATATACGTCCGTCGCCGTTAAGCGAATGGGGCAATCCGCACACATCTATAAATATTATATGTAGATTCACTAAAAGATCTTTGAATTGTGTTTTGAAGTAAATTACAAACCATTTTTGAGTGCCAATGAACCGACAACGCAGGCAACGAGCGTCAGTATCAGCATAAAAAACTTTTACTATATTTATTTTCTATTTGGCTTTTTTAAATGATATTCAGTCTCACTGGGAGTAGCTAAGTCGAGCAGTGTCAAATATAAACTGATTTTTGTAAAACACGCTCGCGCATAGAAATATTTTCAGAGCTTTGTTTGACTCTCTTATCACATTTCGAGACCGTGAAAACATTTCCAACAATAACAAATTTCAAAAGCTTTAATCGCATTTAGTATTAGTAAATATTTTTAGTAATATTAAGTAATTAGCGCTTAAGTAATCAAAAAAATTAGGCATCACATCTGGAAAATCTCGACTCGTGGTTTTTTTATAAGAACAGTTTGTATTTCTTTGAAGTAAAAGCACCACTAGTTTTATTTTTTATTCAAAGAAAATCATAGAAAAATTCTGTTTATTCCGATTATGTTTCAACTCCTTCTAGTTGTGTCTAATAAACAGCATTTAGTTACACCTGGATAGTTAGTGCAACACATATACCTGAGTCTAATATTATGAATATTATGAATACGATTCTTAAAAGCCTTAGAACAGGCAACTAAAGCGGAAATTGAACTTCATCGCTATAATTGAAAAACTCAAGTAACAATTCTTAGCTTAGGTCGGCTGTATTTTTGTGTATATATTACTTTTATTCTATTGTATAATAAGTATTTATGTCAAGCCAAATATAATAAAATAAGTTGTACTTATACAACTTTGCACCTTAATAAATTAAAAGTTTTTTCAAAATTATCTTTATGCTTTAGTTTTCTTCTAATGTAAATTATGTTATGTTACTTAAAAAAATGACTATAAGTAATATAAACCTCATCGTTAAAGTTGAGAAACTTCAGTCGTAATTCTATTCTTAAGACAGGTGTATTTACTTAAACTCTTTTATCTGATCTGCATTTAAATATTTCGAATAATATTAATACTTACTAATTTTTCCTGTAGCTCATATAAAAATTATCCAATTGAATTGATTTTTAGTATTGCTTATATTTTTTATATTCGTAGAATATTTTTAATTTTTTCTAGAATTTTATGAATCAAAATTCTCTACGCATGTTTCGATACAATCTTCTTTAGAATCAAAGATATTGTTCAATCCCGTGACTCCTGAAAATCCAAACAGGATGCATTGATTGGTAAGCACGTCGTAGGACCAGCGTGCGATATAGGCCCTTGCAATACCTATAAAAGCAAGTTGTTGGCTGCAAATCTCTGTAGGTTAAAGTTATTGAATTAATTCAGGTAAGTAGTACCTCGAATATTTCATACGAGTATACCATTTTTAAGTGCCAAGGAACTGGCAACAAATGCAGAAAGCAGCACAAATAACAAATATAATTTCATTACACGCTTACTTTTCGTTTCACTACTGTAAATAGAACTTTAAGCAACTAATACTGTATGTTCACTAAGCTCCAACTAGCTCAAATTTAAGTTTAAATACTCCAATATCTATAGGTTGAGCTAATTACTAGACAGCAAAAGTTACATTTCAATTAGATATTTTGTCAGATTTATGATTGTGTCAAAAGTTCCACTCAATTTATTATATTTGAAAGTGGATAAATGTTTTATGTACTTCTGAAAATATATCATTTACTTAAATAATGCGTTAATAATTGTTTTTAAAATATAGGTACATATATGTTTTAGTGCATTCACTAATAAGAATTGTAACTAACTTACAGAAATATAAATAACTAATAATTATCTATTGTATGTATTTATATACTTTTCTCTATAGAATTGGCATAATAAAAGAATTTTGAATTCATCTTTTAACATACATATATACGTAAAATAAATTAGCAGATCTTCATAATATAACATATTTTATGAACAATAATTAATAAATGTAGCCTTGAGATATTTTTGTAGATCACAGGCTATCAACACTTAATCTAGTCACTGTAGCAAAATAATTGCCAGCAAACAAGTTTAATTTCATAAGCTTTTCAAACTGATAATTTATTCATTTGTTCATTATATTCGATTTCTTTATAAGGGAGTAATGTTTATTGTAATCTATTCCTTGCATTTGGCCAAGCAATCCTGCTCAGAGTCAAAGCGATTGTTATTGCCTCCGCATCCTCCATATTGGAAGCTCTTGCAGGCATTTTCGGCAGGATAATAACTGAAAGAGGTCCTGGAGGCCAGGCATTTCACCAGTCCATTACCATCGACAGCAGGGGGAAGACCACAGGACTCTGAGGATGAGATTATAATTAGAAAAGATTCATTCACCATTACAGTAATTATCCTTTTGCTCACCATCCTTAAGACCCAGGGAAAGGCCAAACAATGCGCAGAGCAGAATGATCACCGCAGCGAATTTCATTTTTAATAAATTCAAACTTTATTTTACGGAAACGGCAAAGAGAGACTAGCTTGATCAGACTATGGAACACGGGGCTTTATACCATTCTAGGGCTACACATACTTGGTTGAGTTATCAGTGTGTGCGTGTGTGTGAGTGTGTGTAGCTGGGTGTGTACGTGTGCCAAATTCAAGTTAAAGTTCATTAACAAATGTATGCGAAATCTATTTTATTCAATAAATAGACAGGAAAGAACAGGAGCGGATTTGATCACAACTCTGGTTTTTGGGCGCATAGAAAACAAAACTTTTTAATAATATTCATACCAAAAATTTTAGAATTCGAATCAAATGTATTTTAAAAATTAAATACAGAATAGAAATTAATTCACGAATTATTTTAAACAGCAAAGCATTACATTTGGAAATGTTAAAATAAATTGTAGTCTAAAACTTTCAGTTAATAATATACATACATATTTAAAGAACATTGAACGTTGAAGATAAATATTAAACAATGTTTATTTTTTCAACTGTTAAATATATGTTTACAGTAATAAGGCGCTAAATTATCTGGACCCGCATAATTTTCAATCCGCCCGTGACGCTAAGTACAGGAATAATAATACACATAGGTAAACATATAATGTAGTGGAAGTATTTACACTTCATAATAACGTGAGTTTGTTTTTAAACTTGTACACTTATATACTAGAAAGGCGGTACTTTCCACTAAGCCAATGTGGACTGAGTGGTGCTGCTTGTGGATTGTGGTTTCTGTTGTTCCGTAGTCAGTTCGGTGGCTTGCTCAGTCGCGGACTCAGGTGCGGACTCGGTGGGTGTTGCTGCTGTCGACGGCGATGATTTGCCCAGACAGGTCTGTTCGCACTGTTCTTTGGTATCGAAGTTGTTGCTGTTGCCGGCACAGCCGCCGTAGACGAACTCCTCGCAGGAATGGGTATCCAGATTGTAGGCGAAGCGATAGAAGAGCGCAAAGCAGCGTCCCGTCTCCTTGGGCTGATGACATTGCTCCGGCACGGCATTCACATCGATTGGCACCGCAGGCAGCGAACCATCTTCCTGTTTCTCCACCACCAAATCCGACTTGGATGGGAGCTCAGATTGATCCACAGCAGCTCCAAGCACGGCCAGGACACAGCTCAGCGCGCTGAGGACAATCAAGCAAGTCTTGTAGCTCATTTCGTTTCAGTTTCCGCGATGCGAATGATTTCAGCTCTGGCTCTTAGCCAGACTTAAATACCTCAAACAAATGCCCCACAAATGAGTCAACAGGCCTCAAACCTCACGTATCCATAGTTTCATTAATGTTTTTATTTTATTTTATGTTTTTTTGTTTTGTTGATATTTTTATCATTTCTGTCAGTTTGTATTTGCTCGACTCATTCGCCAGCACTTGTAAATCACAGCGTCGCCTCGTTGACACTCTATGACGTCCAATGCCTCAGTATCAGTTCAACGATCCCCATTAATAACGCTATGCATTATGATAAGTAGATATTGGCCTGAACTGGCCAAATCATTTTATTTCCGCACAGCTGCCAATACTTCCCCAATACGATTCGATTTAGTACTTTTTGGTATTACGAAAAACTATCACGAAATGTAGACATGACGATCAGTATCTTTTAGCTGGAAGTAATTAAAAGGTAATTATTTCCGTAATTTACATTGTTATTAAGTGTTTACTTTAGACAATAGTCGGAAAGTCCCGAAAAGTAGATTTACGTTTTGAACTGTACACCTATTTATGATGGAATATTTCGTCAAGCTTTTTATATTCTAAAAGTATTCGAACTATTTTCTTAATAATTTCTTTTCATTAGTTTATAGTTCGACAATTTTGTTTAAGCAATACAAACTATTTATAAAACCAAACATTTTTTGCCTTTAATGAATATAATAATTGAAGTGGTAGACTTTACACTAAAAATATCAGTAGTTTAGTTTATAGTTGAACAATTTTATTTTTGCAGTGCTATGTGTTTATAAATGCTAGAGATTAAACAACTTAAATACATTTTAAATGATGTATACCATAAATGACAATAAAAAACCAAATAATTTGTTATGACTAAGATCATCTCAACAATTATGTCTTTACAAAACTTGTTATTATATTTATGCTTTCTTAGCTAATTTGTCTGTCCAATTTAGTGAGAATACGTGAAAATCAATACACAAATATTTATTTAAAAATATTCAAGTGAATCAAAATATGTAAACAAATAGAGTTTTGCGTTTGAGTCACGTACACGAGTATGTATTATAGCAGCTCTCGGTTTTTGTTGATGTTAAATATAAAATAAGTCGCAAATATCAAATAATATTCTAAGAAATGGCTGGATCGATTCAATTGAAACTTGAGTTACTTTTTGATGAGGCATGCCTCCTCGCAGGTCTGCTTGAATCCCCAGCGATTGTCGTTGCCTTTGCAGCCACCGTATTTGAATGGCTCGCAGATATTCTTTTCCTTATTGTAATAATAACGATCCAGGCTCATGCGACAGGGTCCTGTTTCCAAAGGCTGCAGGCATTTGGCATCTATGAAGAAGAGGCACAAATTGTAGCTGCAACTCGAAGAAATATAAATTAAACTCTACCTTGTTTCTTTTGTGCTTGTTGTGGCGGTTGTGGTTGGGGCTTTGCTGTGGTGCTGCTGCCTCTTGTGGTGCTAGTCACTAGTGTAGGCAGTACTAAGGGCTTGGGCTTGGGCGTGGTCAACGCCTGCGTCAGCTGTGCGAGGCAGAGCAACAGGATTGCGGCATGCCACATTATTCGTATTTGGGTCATCTGCTTCATTTTCAATGTGATCGCTGATAACTGCGCGTTATTAACTGCAAACAACAACTGAATCTTTCTATGTTTTTTGTCTGAGCTGTCTAACGAGCTTTACTGAAAAAAGAGACAAATTAATACAGAGAGTGTGTGTGTGTGTGTGTGAGTGTGTGTATATATGTGACTTGTTGCTGTTAAGCGAGGCGTTTAACGCAAATTGCGCATACGACGCGTTGAGCGCGAGCGAGCTTAATTATCAGATCTGCTCATAAATATACATATTTACCCTCACACCTAAACATATATACATAAATATAAACTGCTGTATATATGAATTGGAAAAACAATCAGCACTTCAAAGCGAGCTTTGCGATCAATACGCAAGGTGACTTTCTGTATACCCTGCACTCAGGTATATTAATTACCAACGAGCATTTTGACCCAACTTTTTTGATTTATTTTGTATTTAATATAATCACAAATAATACATACTTATATTTATTTTTAAAAAATGTTTTCTTTTTTATTTCTTCTTGTAACAGATTTACAGGGAATTCAGATATGTTAATTGCCTTTCATTAATTTAATTGCATCATTCATAACATTGAGCGCAACATTGAAAATGTTGTCTAACTTAATTTCTATATTTGAAAAATTTTGTGTATTTATTTATGTAAATATTCGATTATTTATTGAGTTTTCACATTGCAATTAAAATAAGCAATGTTAGTAATTTGTCAACATTTGGCACTGAATCTCCTTGTAACGATTTGCATAATGAATGAGACTATTACACATAATACTATGTATAAAGGTATGAATGTAAGTATGAGTAAGTATGAGTACTCATATTTAGACATGTATTGCACTTGGCAGACTCATTAAAATTGCATTAAGAATTGGTAAGCGAAGTCAAGTCACAGGATGACGAAGGTCAAGTGATAATTAGACGAACATTATAAGGGCCCGAAAGACGTGGCCAAGACTGGGCAAAAACGTTAGCAGGTGTTAATGCACAGGTCAAATTGAATTATCACTTAACGAAGATGATTAGTCGTACCATGAGTACAACCAAACAGTCGTGCTATTTATTCATTAGCCAAATATTCACATACACTCCCCCAGTGCGAATAGGAGGCTCGCAAATTTGGCTGATTGAATGGCCAAAATGCCAGGGTGTAAGTGTGCGTATGCGTGTGTGTGTGCAATGTGTGTGGTGACAATTCTGTTAACTGTTTAATTTGCTTGAAATAATTCAAATGCTGCCCAGGCGACACGCATTAATTGTGCCTGCCCCTTCTGTCTGTCTGTCTGTCCTCCGAAAACTGTGTGTTTAATTACTAAATTAGGCCTAGTCCCCAGTTGGGCAAATTAATACGAGTACGCAGCGAATGTAGTGAATAAACTCAGTATTTATTAGTTCATTCAATTAACTGGGCAAAGCTCAAAGATTCCCCTAGCGCTTATAATATGCGCAACTTAGCCGAAAGTCCCCAAATCTATCTTTGTATCTACAACTGCAAATGTATCTGTATCTTGATAATCATATGCAAGGTTTGCAAACAACTTCAGTTGAAATCGAAAGCCTGCTCATTTGAGCTTCAACAACAACAGCAACGACAACATTTAGATCTTTTTTTCTCGCACTTGTATTGGAAATACCCTCAGCAAAATCAACTTCAATTTGTTGTCTGTGAAGCTGGTGTTGTTATTCATGTGGTTGTTATTGTTGTTGTTGTTGTCGATGTTGCTGTTGTTGTCATTGATATGCGGAACATGTTTTTGTTGCCACTGCAAAGTCTTTACGTCATTCCTGGGAACACCGATGTCGATGCCGACCGACGCCGTTTGTTATGAACACTCTGCGTGTAGGGTATCAGTGGGAATTTAAGGCGTATTGATACTTCATAATATATATTTTTAAAATATTAATTTGAAGTATAGAATTTTGTAACAATTCTCAACTTTAAAATATTAAAATGCTAATGAAACTTATACTAATAACAGTTTTGGGCATTAACCGGAAATGAGGGCATATCAGTGTCGCTATTTTCTTAAGATTCTTTTAAATAGAGCTCCTTTTTAATTATACGGTATTCGGAACTGAGTGTAGCTAGCATTTGAAGATGCCTTAAAGTCAGAAACTTTTCCCAAACTTAACTTAACTCAAGAATTCAACTTGGGAATATTTTAAAAATCTTTAAAATCGGCTGTCGATTCGACTTTATATTTAACTAATGCTATCAAAAAGCAGTAATTGAGCATTTGTAATTTTTTTAATATTGTATTGAATGCTTATTTGCAATTGATAAGCTTATGAATGTATAAAAGGAAAACCCTAACACATACACCCTGAAAGAATTTAAAACTTAGAATCAAATTTACCCTATTAAAAAATAATTGATGAAAAATATTTACCATTTATAAATTTGATTAGAAACATTATACCTAGTAATATCGAAATTTTATTTAAACGCTAGCAAGAGGGCTGATATAACCAAAACCAAATGGACTTTAACCTTTGATTTAAGTATTTAATATATGCATTAGATAAGCAGAATCAGCAATTAAAATCTACGCTAAATTAACTACACTAATTAAAATTAATTGATGGCTTGAATGCTTAAAACAACAAAATAAAGTACATTGCGAGTGTGAGTATGAGGTGAGACGACAGTCGATATGGCCGAAAGTTGTGGCCACTATGTAGTTAACTTGGTCAATGCTGAAGCTTGGCAAGAGCGGCAAGAGAAACATTTGAAAAATAACAAATAACAATTGACAGTTTGTTCAGTGAGCTGTTGGCCAAAGAACGCGGCGGTTCATCAACAAAAACAAACAAATTAAAATGCCTTGGCAATGGCTGTGCGTCCTGCTTCTAGTGGTCGGGGAAGGAAATGGTGCCTCCAAACGAGGTAAGTTAAATAGCGAATGTTTCCAAGTTGCTGATATACAAAGTACATAAATGTACATATGTGTTGCTTTGTTGCAGTTAAAATGTGCCTGCAGCCAATGATCAGTGGCAGGTGTTTTGGCCAGGTCGAGAGCTATGCCTATAATCCCCTCCAGCGGCGTTGCGAGGCCTTCATCTACGGCGGTTGCGGTGGCAACCAGAATCGCTTCGACAGCAAGGCCGAGTGCGAGTACAGCTGTCGTGATATTTAGCCCATAAGCGATCGTGGATAGATGATAAATAATGACTATAATCGATTAATAACAAAACTAACAACTAAAATTAATTCAACTCAGATTATGTATATTCAATTCGTGGTTTGATTCGCCTTGTTGCGTCTATTAACGTGTCGCTTATTATTGCAAATCTTCTCGCAATCCTCGAGGGAGCCAAAGAGTCGCTTATTGCTGCAGCCCATGAAGTGGCAATGCTGTGTCTCCGCATCATAGTAGATCCCCACTGTCGTCGGCACACACAGGCTGCTCGTGCTGGGCTGCACCTGGCAAAGATCACCTGAAGCGGATATACCATTGAGCAAAATATATATCAAATGAATAATTCTGGAAACTTACGTGTCTTGGCCGCAATCATATTCCACTCCGGACACAAAATCATCAGCGTGAGCAGCCACAACATTGAGATTTGAATTCCTCGAGTCATTTTTGCAAAACAAATACTATCTGGCTAAAAGGAGGTTTGATTGTTTGCTTGATTGATCGAGTGTTTGATCGAGTAATTGATCCTTTGTCTTATATTGACTGCTCGAGACGATATTCAGCTTTGTACTGTGGCTGTCACAGATATCGCCTGTATTTCCATAGAATCACTGTCAACAATTGCTGCGACGAAGTTGTGTAAAAATGCGCAGCTTCTTGCCATATATATGCACTTATAAATCAAGCGGATTAATGCTGTCTATATAATATATATTCAGTATAACAATCTGTTGATATTGTCAGCTGTACCTATTCTGATTCAGATTTCAATTTATGAGTTCTTTATACTCGACACAAGTTCAGCAAAGTACGCAGACCAGTCCCCAAAAATTCCACAAGGTGACGAGACACGAACCTATTGGCACACTTGTAGATTAATTGTCAATTTATAATTATTATAGATGACTGGTTCCGGACCCAAATCTGTTCTATTTCGCAAATATATAATATGAAACCAAAATTCCTAAAGTTGAATCGGAATTTATGAATGTTGCGCCACTTTTGGTCACTGGCTAAGTTGTTGCTCTGCTTTTTGAGCTGTCGCAAACTCGACTCGAAACCTCGAACAAAAGCCAAACACACAATCGTAATCAGGCTAAGCTCTGCCAATAGCCGCAGTCAACGCCGATGCTGACGTTGCTTTTCACTGATAACACACTCACACACTTACACACATACACAACCACACACGCGTCTCGTTGCCTCATGACATGATAATAAGTAATGTAAGTGCATTTAACGATCTCCTGGGAAAACATTCGCTCAGAATCCGGCTGAAACCGGCGTACGCCTGTTACCGAAGGCCGTACTGATCGTCAGTGCCGCCATTATATTTTAATATCCTTCAGGTAACTAACTACTACTCTGCCCTAAACCGTTCTTCAATTTAAATTGTAAGGAATACGATTCTTTTTCATCTGCAAAGTTTGTTTACAAATTAAATAACTGCAGTCGAAATTTCCTCACTCGAATTACCATTATCCAACGAAATAACTCGAATTATGGAGATATTTGACATATAGAACACTTTTTCTTAAGTATATTAAGTGTATAATTAAAATTGTATTCCGTTGTATCCCATATGCGTATCTTTATATAAAACTTTATGAAAATTTTAACAATATGCAATAACTTTGACTCAGTTGATAAGATAAGAAGATAAGATAAATCTTTTCTGGCAATTATATAAAAAAATATTTAAAAAAATATATATAATTTATCTGCTATGACAATTCCGTGCAATATAATTTGTATATAATGAAATCAAATGTACTTAGAAAAAAGAATACATAACTTTTTGAAAAAAATAATAATTAAAATAATTCCAATATTATTACCCCCATTTTGAAATTTTCATATAAATACCTTTCCAATCAAGTTAATCGATCACGTTATGTTACCCTCCACAGGGAAGAGTATTAGTAGCTGCTCAACGTTCAACTAAGTAAACTAATTAATTAAGCTGCGGCTTGAAACATGTCCGACACTCAAGAACTCTCATCTCGATCCCAATCTCATGTAGAAATAGGGAGTTACGTCACAGGTCGGTCAGGTCAATGATTGGCATTGACACAACCAAGAATTTGAATTTGATTAGACGCAGTTTAATTTATAGTAGACGCACAACGGTAAACTGTTTTTATATTTGTTCGTTTATTTGATTATCGCATGGAAATCGGATTCAGGTTCATTCATTCCTATAGTAATCCGGATGACGACGCTGGTCGCGGATGCACGTGTCAATGCAGTCGTTTTGGCTGCCAAAACTCTGGCCAGGAGTCACGTGGCATGCCCCAATGGTGTACATCTGGCAGTCCAATGTGGCAGGATCATAGTAGAAGCCCTCGATCTCGATGGTGCAAATACCATCGGAATGTGGCGGAGGCAGCTGGCAAATATCTGAAAAGAAATACAATTATGCAGATGTGGCAAGTGGCAAGTGCTGCAACTCACATGGAATTTGTGGCACGTAGCGTGCCTCAATGCGGCTGCCACCCAACCAGCCGATCAGCAGCAACAACAAACCCAACAAAGACTTCGGCGATGACATTTGACAGACTCAACAACACAACAACCCACGCCACGGCAACTGAGTAAGTGAGTCGAGTGCCGAGCAACCATCAATATCAATCCCAAAGACGACAACAACCAGAACGACGACAACAACACCCACAGCTGCCGATAGCCCAACGGATGCGATAAGCAGACCCATGTGTCAGCTTTTAAGCTAGAGACTTGGGGGCTTGAGGGACACAAATTCTTAAGATGTGATTCAGTGGCTCTACAATGGATGCGAAACATCTTAGAGTCGCCAAGATAATATAAGATGGAATGCAACACAAGCAATCAGCAGCTGCTGCAAGTGTTAAAGCGTACAATATTAATCGGACCCAATTTAAACTACAAGTAAAAATATATAAAATAATTAAAAGAGTTGCAAAATAATAAATATAAGCTTAGTTTAATAACAACAAGTTGCTTAATTCATTTTTAAAGCAGCTCATTTAGATGCACATCCTTGCGTACGGCGTTGTTGTAACCTTCCTTATACCGATACCATATAGGACTTTTAACAATTGCATCCGTTTTAGCTGCAAGCAAATAAGAATATATATGAAAAATAAATTTAAAAGAACTTGAACAAATTACTTACCCTCCTCCATGGAAGATGTGGCTGTTGTTTTGTGGGTGACCCGACCAAAAAAGTCCTTGGTGAGCTGTGTGAAAAGAACAAAGAAATAAAATGAATTAACCGACTAATATTACATATAAACATCTCTGAAAAGAAAGACGCTACAATAAAATAAAATAAACAAATGCCGAATAATAATAATAAAGCTTTATATAAAGTGTCAGGACCTGCGAAACAACCCCCTGAGTAAAGGACATGGCTGTCGTCGTTTTTTGCTGTCGCATTCGTTTGAGAGTGGCAATAAATGTTCGTTTGGCTTGATCCCACATTACGACCCCAATGAATCCCCTTATGGGTTATTAGCTCTTACAGGATTTGCACACAGAAGCGCACAAGTTCGTTCCTTGTGGCATGTAGAATGTGGCAAGCTAACTTCGAGCGTATGCCCAAAATTGTGGCAAAGAGAAATTTCAATAAGCTGCCGCCACAGCCACTGCAAAAATTTGCAACAAAATTGCTGCTAAGTAAATGCAAGGCATGCAAATTGCCAGCATTATGGAGAATGCTCAACGGACGCACCTGCTGTTTGGGTGCACTGCGTCCATTGAAGTCCGTAATTGGCTTTGGCTTCAATGTTTGCAAATGATTCGGCAGTCGCGGTGACGCTGCCTTCTTCTTTGTGGCATCCCCAGCTGTTCCTGCTGTTGTTGCTGCGGTTTTCTTTGCTGCATCCACTTCGCTGCCTTTGGGCGCCGCTCGTCGAATCCGCTCCAGATCCACCTCACGTGCGATTAACTGGCGACTGAAATAGGGCAGCGTGAGACCAGCAAATCCTAAAGAGAACTTATGGATTATTTAATTCAATTATTGTCGAAATTTGTCACCTCACCTGGAAATGCACAGAGCGTATCCAAATCGGGTTCCGTTTGAAAAACATAATGTCCTTCCGCCGATTTGACCTGCACAAAAGTCACACCCAAATCGACCATCACTTGTATCGTGTGCCGCAGATCATATTGTTCCCTAGATAAGGGAGAAAGTTGTGTTTATTAAAAGGAAAATAGTTGTTAAATTAATATTTGATATTGTGTAAGAAATTTTAATATATTGAAAATTGAGATAGTGTAATCATTGTCTCCAAAATAATCTTCGAGATGAATTAGTCAGTTAAGTAGAGCTGACATTACATATAATGATTAATAATTATATACATTTTGATCATCTGAATTGGAAAGCTTACGCCAAAGAAACTATCTAATATAAACTTTTTTTCGAAAATGAAATAAATTAAATAGAACTGCAATACAACTTTATCTGTTTCTCGACTCGTTTTTTTGAATTATAATTTATGGAGAGGTCTTTCATACTGAGATCAGCGAGTGATAACAGAATATTTATAAATTAGTTAGTGCCGTCTAATATCTCGACATCTTTGCACACATACTCAAGGATATTCAGAAGGCTTAAATAGTCTTTAGTCTCTTTGGCTTCTTGTGAATGCTGTCAGCAAGTTTCATTCATATCTCACGGTGCTCCTTCAATTCATTTATAATGCACTCACTTTTGTGATAACAGTTGCACGGCAACTGAACGCAACTGTGGCGACAGAATGCGTTTCAGCAGCGGCACCGTGTCCAGCAGCAGAATGTTGCCCTGACCGACGCCCTGTGCCGATGTGGTGACACCTTTGCGCAGTGACAGGAAAATGTTGCGCTGGTTCGTGCACTTCTGATTGAACTGCAAGAGAAAGAGAGAACAAGTGTTACAAGAGAGAGAGAGAGAGAGAGAGAAAGGAAGATAGGGTGGTGGCTTGTAAGCCAAGGGTTAGTGTAAACAGTGTGAAATCTATGGAGAACTCTCATTAATCTTGTGATTGCATTTGAGGCACATAATGCACAAGAAATTACATGGCTTGATTGTGTTGATTATGCACTTTTCTGTGGCCCTCGCCAGGTCGCCAGGTCTGTTTGCCCCAGCTAATGAGGACTGCATAATACATGAGCTTGCCTCAAAGAAATCTACATGCTTACACATGCTAAATGAAAAGAAATGATGCGACCCGGGGCCATCACCATTCCCATTCCCATCCTCGTTGTCATCTCTGTCCTTTGTCCTTACCTCAAAGCCACGCGTGGGAAATGCAATTTTCGGCCAGGCCAACGTGGCAAAGAGCAAGTGCCACACCACAAAGCCATACTGCAAATATGGATAAACACTATAGTTCTGCTGCCTTGAGATCTGATGTTGCAACATGTCCGAGAAACAGAACCATTGCATCGCCTCACAGATGCCCGTGAAATTCGGATCTGGCATTCTCTGCTGCAAGTAGTTCTCGTATACTCCCTGAGCGAGTCTAAAAAGTGAGAATATATGATGCAAGAAATATGATTAAAGACAAGTTAAAGTGTAATCATTCACTCACCGCTCGTAGTCGCCACTGGAGTGCACCACATCGAGCACATTGCGCACTCGCGTTCCCACCGACATGTTCGTCATAGTCACTTGCGTGGTCTCCTCTCCATTCCCCGAGTTGCTTTGCTGCAGCTGTTTCTTGGGTCGTTGGATCTAGAGGAACAAAGAAAAAAGTAAAATTAAAGTTTGTTAAAAATAAACATTCAATATATTTCTACGTATTAAAATGGTATACGTTACAATCTTACTTTTGGGCGGTCCATTTTAGAAATCAATTTTTAAGAAAATGGGCGAAAATATAGAAAAGCTGAATTTATTCCAATTGTAGTAGAATCTACTTATACGTTCTTCCTATTGAATATCTTCTAGTGTATATTTCTTAAATAAATAACTTGTATACATTTTTGGAAGGAAATTTTACAAGATGCGAGTTTTTGATCAATTACCTCTAGAAACTATTTCAAAAACTTCAACATATTCTAAACTTAACCGAATTTCTCGCGGAATAACAATCTTATAATTAATTGGCCTCTTACTTGATTGTGATTTAATATTTATATTTTTTCTTTTAGAAACTTAATTTTTATTCCCAACATTTGTTATTTTGTATTTTGTAATTGCAATCAAGTTTTCAAATTGAATTTAAAAAAATTGGGCAAAATTGAAATTATTTATCGATCGATCGGCAAGTGAATATACTTACTCTGAAAACAGCACCCCAGACACCAAATAGACCCTGATGACGATCCTTTTGACCAAGATTATTGTTGAGAACATCCTGGAGAGTCATGCCTTGCTTCTGAACGCTGTACAAACACAAGAATTTAAAGAGCAGCTGGAAATAGTTGGATTAATAAATCAATTAGTCAAGAGCTCACTTGAAGAACTGCATGGATGAGATGCAACTGCGGACATCGTTGCCCGACTTCTCGGCCAAGGCAATAAGCGAGCCAAAGTCTGTCTTCAAGTGCTCCTTGTGCGATATTTGCAGCAGTCTGAAAGGGAAAATGAAATGAGAATTCTTATAGATTAGTCGTATATGATCTGGATGCTCACCTCTCGGCCAGACGCGCTGCGTCAATGGGCGGAAAGTTGACCACAAAGGCTATTTGACGCAGTGGCCGCAGGGCGGGATCGTAGATGTCATTGCAGATGCAGATGATGGGACGACGCAGCACATTGTGCTCCGCCTTGGCGCCCTTGGCCTTGACTCTGCTGTAAATGCCATCGCTGACAAACTTGACCAGATACTCAATGGATTGGCGTGGTGCACCATCGATTTCATCTGAAACAGATAACTTATTGGTTAATCCGTCAGCTTATACTGTGGACTCCACTTACCCAGGACAATGCAATTGGGTCGCTTGTCCTGATTCAGCACCGAAGACATTTGCGTGCCATTCTCGAGTGCCAGCTTAAAGGCCTCCGGACTGCGGTCATCCGAGGCATTGATCTCCCGGACATTGTAGCCCGCATGACGGGCAATCGTGTGCGCCAACGTTGTCTTGCCCAGACCGGGTGGACCGCAGAGCAGCGCCACCTTTTGCATGGGTCTGCCCAGCTCATCCACATTGGTGTTCAGGGCTTGACGCGCCTTGCGCTGGCGCCAGCCTCCATTGGATTCGAATTTTCCTGTGCGCTTGTTGAAGCTATTGAGTTGCTGGTTGCCAGAGGCACCAGCTTGTCCAGTGGCCACCGCCTGCTGCTCCTGCTTGCTGTGAAATGCTTTGCCAAAGACCACTTTGTCCCACATCTTGAGCCAGTAGAGCAGACTGCGATTGGTCATCTCATCCGACAGCAAATCGATGTATTTACGCGGCTTGTATTTGTCCACCCAAAGACGTCCCGTCTCCGGACTGGGCGTGGCAGGCGGCGGATTCACTGGCTGGGTGGCAGGCGCCAAGCGACGCAGCACCTGTAAACAGGGATTATTAAAGATTTGACAGCAAACAGATGACTGACCACTCACCAGTTCATTGGCTTCCTGCCACACCTGTTGCTTGGCCTCGCCCAGCAGGCTGCCTATTTGATTCCCCCGCGCACTGAGCTGCTCCAGCTGCCGTCGCTCGTAGTCCTCGGAGTGATAGCGCACGTAGAGGCGCTCGAGATCGCTGCGTTGCAAGGCGAGGAATGGCCACGAGGGCAGCTCGTACGAAAGATTCTTCATCTTGAAATCGTGCAATGCCTTCAGCCGGGACACTTCATCATGTCGCACTGTCTTACTCGATTCCCGCAGCTTTCTCCTCAGATCCAGGATGCGTTCGATGGCTTCGTTGTCGCGCTGCTCCTCGGTGCGCGCCTTCTTCACCATGGGATCCTCATAGCTCTCATGGTACAGGTCATCGATGTCCCCAAAGAGATCCCGTTCCAGGCGGCGTTTGCTGGTACCACGCAAACCCAATTCCTGCAGCTGCTCGGCGGCAGCGGTCAGCAGAGGCGCTGCATTGCCACCCACGTCACTGGCCACCTCCTGTATTGCCGGCATCCGCTGCAGCGGCGTGGAGCAGCCGCGTCCCACAGTCGCACCCTTGGGCGTGCCAAAGAGTCGCCGGTTCACGGCTGCTCCGCCGCCTGATTCGCTTTGACTGGCGCCGAATGTGATCTGCGAAAGCTGCGGGGAGCTCAATGTCGAGTTCGAGAAACGTGAGACATCCTTGAGCGCTCCATTTCCAGTTGCCGCTTCCCCCTTGTGTTGTTGTTTGTGGAGTGCAGCTGCCGCTTGACGGGATGTGCTTGGCCCGTCGTCGACCGCATCGTACTCGTGCGGCAGATCCTCCAGCAGTTCCAACTCATCCTGATACTGCAGTTCGAACTCTTCATTCTCATCGGGATATTGATCCATTTCCAGATCGAGTTCAGCAAATCAGCGAAAAACCAAAACCAAAACAACTGAGAAGAAATCCCGCCAAAAAACCATGCATACGTGCAAAAGCTGCTTGCTACGCACAATTAATCGTAGTGTGGCAACGCTGCTCACATTGGCAGCTCACGAGTCGCAACACAAACAAGGTCACACGAAATCAAAACTGCTGTGACGTCACAAAATATCATTACTCAGATTTGTATTAAAACTACTAAAACGTTTTACTATTCCACTAATTGCAAATTAATACATCTCTTTTTTTTTTAATATTTGTGTATGGTTTTTCCTATTTTTAAAAGTGTTACTCATTTACGAGTATTCTTGCATTAAGCAAGTCAGCGGTTATGTGAGTGCAATCTGTCATTTCATTGCACCATGTGTGTTCATATCTGTTTTTTTTATTGGGATGCAAACTTGCAGTATCAATTTGAGCGTTAACAACGCTAATTTGTCCATAAAGTAAACATATTTAGTGTGTAAATTATTAATAAATAAAAAGTGGAGCATTGCAAACAGCAGCGGATACAGCGTCATGTGCTCATAATACAATTACAATAACAGCTGCTCGTTGATAGCAAACAGCAGCCAGAAGCCAGCAGCAATAATAACAACAACAAAAAGAACGACGACAACTTGTGCGTCGACTTGATACTGGATAATATCTGCGAAGCCTTCGACTTGGACTTCGTTTTCGTTGTTTGCTTAGTTAGCCGTTTTCTATATTTCTTTGTCTGTGTCGCTTCCCGCAAGTTCTTAAATTACAAATCGAAATGTGCATACAACTTTGACACGCGCCAACAACAACAACCACAACAACAACGAGAGCAACAAGGGCAGCGAGAACTTTGCTCCGTCCTTGCGGCAACAGCAATAGCAACAGCAACAAAGTGAAAGTTTCTTACAAATTGGCAAGTAAATCATTGCAAATGGAACGCTGGCTAACTGCACACGAATGCGAGGACGCTGCCATGGGCGCGCCCTCAGTCTGCCCCGCCACGCCCGCTGCGCAGCGCATCTACGGCGACATAACGGCCAATCGTCTGTGGACGTTTCGTGTGCTAATTAACGAGGATTTGGCGGCCAACGAGCAGCTGGCGATTGTTGGCAGCTGCGAGGCGCTGGGCAATTGGCAGCACAGTGGGGCGGCTGTCATGAAACAGAGTGCAGCAGATGACTCGGACAACGTGTGGACAGCGCAGGTCTATATACCACGACAATGTGCCACCGAGTATCGTTATTTGGTCTGTGGTGTGGATGCTGCCTCGGAGCATCTGCTGGTGCGACGCTGGGAGGTGCAGCTGCAGCCACGTCGCATTGCCGAGTTGGATGAGCCGACCGGACAGTGCGACGACACATTTGGCTATGTCAATGGCAAGGAGAAAGTGGATCGTGGCTGGTTGACCCAAGAGACCCTCGTCCAGTTGAAGTTCTTCCATGCGCCGTTTACCTTTAAGCAGCGCATGAAGCGTCGCCTGGTGCACGTCAAGGTGACGCCCATGAATCTAACTATACCCAGCAATGGGGCTGCTGAAATCACGCCCCTTTCCCCGCTCGAGGACTCGCTGTCGAATGACACCCACGACACGCGTGAGAATGGCGCCGAGGGATCTGCCTTTGCCTTCAGCGAGGTGGTCACCTTGAGCGCCAATGAGTGCGAGGTGCGTGCCCAGGAACAGTTCGGCACGGCCTGCAGCTCCAGCGATTTGGTCATCTTTCATCTGACCGTCGCTGATTTGGACAACACAGCTTATTTGGTGGATCTATACAGTTATAGCTCCAAGGTAGCCAGGGAGGATGGTCCTCCATTGCATTTGGGGTATCACTATGTGCTGCCCAATCTCTTCAAGCGCTCCGAGGGCAACCTGGAGCTGGCAATTACCTGTGCCAAGGGTCATCGACCGCTGGGCATGATGCGACTGGGCTATTTAATAGTGAAGCCCTCCTCCCTCAGTGCCCACATGGACATGCGTGTGAGTTACGCCCGCTACTGGAACAATAAGTGGACGGGCCTCGACGTGGGACATCGCGGATCCGGCACCAGCTTCAAGGTTCGTTTCTCTAAATCACCATTTTTCCACTACAAAGTTTATCTGCTTTTTCTGCACTTTTTACAATTTTTTTGCCATTATTTATTGGGAATTGTACAGGCAATATATGCACAGTATTTAACAAAATTGTTTTGACATAGAAACGAATTCAGATTTCGTGCCCACCGCTGAATTAAACAATTAAAAATATACCTTTTTTTAAATTCTTTTATTTTTCCTGTCACGATGACAATGACAATTAATTAGAAAATTGCAGATAAAAATAAAATAAACTTTGTATAGAAAAGAATTAAAATGTTGTCAAGAAATTTATTAATGTCGATAAAACTTCTATCAATTCTTCCAAACATTAAAAAATAATATAGATAATCAGGCGCAGATCTCACAATTATAGTCCGTTTGTAACAATCTGAAGCTAAATACGTGTATGATGAACGAAAGGTATATTTGAACAGATTATTTAAATGAGTTTTCATGATTGAGGAGGTGAGGTGACAAAAGGAGACTTATAGATCAGTTCTTCAGATTGGCAGTGAAATCACATAGGTTGACTGATATTTAGCACAAAATAGAACTATATCATTTAAAATCATTTGTGTAAACATTCGATTGCATTCGAATTGAATAATTCTAATCATTCGCTCACCTTTTATATGTGTTTCCTTTTAAGGCCAAGGATGCTGTCATACGGGAGAACACAATTACCTCGCTTAAGTATGCCGCAGATCACGGCGCCGACATGGTTGAGTTTGATGTGCAGCTCAGCAAGGATCTTGTGCCTGTGGTGTATCATGATTTCATGATCTACGTCTCGCTGAAGAGCAAGTGCAGCATGCAGGAGCATGATTTTCTTGCACTGCCCGTGCGGGAATTGACGCTGGAGCAGCTGAAGAAATTGAAAGTGTATCACACGGCCGAGGGGCTGTCGAGGGAGACGCGCTCCTTTCACAATGATGATTTGCTGGAGCATCAACCGTTCCCCCAACTGGCCGATGTCCTAGACGCCCTCGATGTGCATATTGGTTTTAATATTGAGATTAAGTGGTCACAGCGTCTGCAGGATGGCAGCATGGAGGAGGAGTTTGAGCATGTTGTCGATCGTAATCTTTATATTGATTGTATTCTCGATGTAGTGCTCAGAAAAGCGGGCAGTCGTCGTGTTGTTTTCAGCTGCTTTGATCCAGATATCTGCACCATGCTGCGCTATAAACAGAATCGTTATCCGGTCATGTTCTTAACCATCGGCAGCAGCTCAAAGTATCAGAGGTACATGGATCCGAGGGGCAATTCAATGGAGACGGCCGTGTGGCACGCGGTGGCCATGCAACTGCTGGGAATTGTGGCCCATACGGAGGATTTGCTGCGAGATCCCAGCCAGGTAAACTGAACAACTAACGTTGTGGACTTTCACCTAAACGGACGTTCTAGGTGAATCTGGCTAAGGAACGTGGTCTCGTCCTTTTCTGCTGGGGCGATGACAACAATTCTAAAGACACTATCAAGCTGCTTAAGGATTTGGGTCTGCATGCCATTATCTATGACAAAATGGATGTGCTTACCAGCAAGGAGGTCAAAGTGAGTAACTGCAGTTACATTACACATATATAAAGTAATTGTTTTGACAAAGGAAAAATTCTTGGCTTCGTATTTTTTTAATAACAAAAAAATATGTGAGTATTTGGTTCCTTGTCACAAACAATGAATTGATTTACTGTACTCCCATTTAAATTGTTCTTTGCTCATCCCTCTTTATTTTCATTCCCCCGTTGCAGCAAAGTGTGTTCCTGCTGCAGGCCAAGGACAGTCAAAAGGAGATGCTCAAGTTGCAAGCTCTCGAAACAGGACACGTCTGGCACACCACCGACTCCGGAAATGAGGAGCAACAGGCCTAAACTTTGATTAGCTTTAGTTTTATATCTGGATAAACCGCAAATTCGAGACAGTCCTTAAAGATATTCACACTGTCTAGACTGTTCAAATTCTTCGATTAGTTCATCTTCTCACCTAGCCAATTTCATTTGCATTATTCTATTCGAATTTTATTGTATCCATTCAATTTCATAAATTTTTATCAAATTATATTTTTTTGGCACTCTGTACTTCAATTCCTAATTTTCTTTTATTATTGCAAATGCTAAAACTATTTAATAAAAGCATTTTTAAGTTGTTATACGAACAATACCTTTATACAATGCTTGTCAAACTATGCTTGTCAAACTGTGCTTGCTTGGTAAAGATTGGACTTGATTGGAATTTTTAAGATTTGAATGGGAAAAATGTATTGAATCTATTAAAATATGAAAGAAATTTAATTTTATTGAAAAATAAATGTGCTTAAATAATGACCAAAATTGCATACCTCAATGAAAACTGTTTATTATTGTTGGGGGACTTGGGAATCTAGGCATAGACTTATATTTATCACGTTTTGTAAGCAACCTATCAAATGTTTTGTTTCCTTGAACTATTAAAAATCTCTCATAAAAATGTCCAATACCTCTCAAATTTTAAAATATAGATCACATATACGTAAGTTTTCCCAAACGAGGCAGCAATTAATTAAATCTTGGAAATACAGTTGAATTTTGAAGTCAAACATCAACACTAGTGATGAAAAAATAAATCGAAAAATAGTCGTTGGTTTTTTATTTACAGCTATGTTTCTCTAAACTATTTTTTATCGGTAAACTATTATTTGGAAATATATCGACAAATCGATTCATTTCTTTTTGTCGATTTTTACATTTTAACTAACAGTGTGAATTTACATCACTAATAAACACGTATACGCAGCGTTAGCAATTACTTGAAAACTGTAAATGTTCTTGAATTCAGTCTCTTTTAATATTTAAAGCTAATTTATTCATAACCTGAAGAAAACAAATTTCAAATTTGAAATTAAATGGAAAAGAAATAAATTTCGAAATGCAATGTAAAATAAAATCAAACACGTATACGCAGTGTTGCATTTGGGCGGCAAGGGTCAAACGCCAAAAACGAAATGACAGCGAAAAAGAGAAATGTGGCAAAGTCGCACAAGGCGCATGCGGCACAGAGGCACACGAAGAGCACAAAACAAAGTGAGGAAATGGTAAAGAAAAATTCCATCAGTTTTGTGTGAGAGTTTCTTCAGTTTGTTGAATCGCATCGGACCGTTCGGAACGCGCTGAGCCCATAAAACATTGGAAAGAAAAAAAAATAACTGAATCGAGAGCCGAGCGAAAACGTGAAGCAACGTCGAGACGGGGCACATTAACGGCACAAAAGTGTAGTGTAGTTCTAGGCTTTTCATTTCGTTTTTCCCTTTTTAAGTTATCGTCTTGATTTATTGCTCCTTCGGTTTGCAATCCTCTTTGGTTTGGCCATAATACAAATACAGCGATTATGTTTATTGGCAGCGCGCACAAAATCCAAATATCCAGCAAATAGGTGAGAATGAAATGACCCCACAACAAATGTGTATATGTGTGTGTTTGTGTGCGTGTGCCTGCGAGTGTTTGTGTGTATGTGTGTGCATAGTATCTACAAGCAAGTGAAGAATGTGTAATGTGTTGATCTATGTCAAGACGGCATGAAAAGTCAGTTCATTTTAAAGTCAAGGGGGGCAACAAAACAATCAGGAAGTTTTTGTGTTACACCAAACGGAAAAATCGATGCGTGCGCCTGTTCCCACACACACACATACACTCCTACTATGTGTGTGTGTACTCCAAGTGAACAGAAGTCAGCAACGACTTCATACCACAACAAAAAACAGAGAGAAAACGGAGCAAAAAAAAAAGGGAGAGAAATGAAATCAAGAAGCAGAGGAAGAAGGAAAAAAAAAGTAACAACGTTTAGAGGCATGCCTCACTTACTACATGCTACTTTACTCGTACAACACTCCTGACCTACTGCTTGTCCCCGCCCCTCCCCCGGTGCGTGCCAGCATGTGTGTGAGTGTGTGTGCCGCAGGATGTGGTGGGCATTGTGTGTGTGTGTGTCAAGGAAGGAAATTTGGTATAAAAAGCAAACAGAACGCCAGAAAAACAGAAAACTCATTTAAAATATGTCTGAGTAAACTGTTAGTGTGTGTGTGTGAGTGTGTGAGTGTGTGTAGCTGTTTGAAGTTTTCTATGCTCATTAAAAGTGCATAAATTATGAGAACATGGCTTATGCACATATACAGTCTCATTAATAAGCTAGTAAAGTGCTCTACGCACAGTCCGAACAGGCTTATAAATAATCGAATAAGTTGAGACAGTTGGGCACAGTTTGAGAAGCTCTGCGCATGAATCTTTGATTAGACTAGTTGAGTGTGAAACTGTGTTTGGCAGCATTAATTGCAAGTATTCCACCACAACTCTACACTTGCTTACTTGCTCACTCTCCAGTATATCGTAAATATCGTAAATTTTAGGGGCTGCCCTCGGCGTGTGTTGCGTTTGTTTGTTTTGTTTATAAAGCTCATGTTTTTCAATATTCTGTTGGTCTGTCCGGCTGCAAATAAACATTGAATATCGGCAGTCAAGAGAAAGACGGCTCGACAGCCGGCAATCGATAGACAAAAGAGAGTACAGACAATCAGACAGACGAACAGACAGATAGAAGGACAGACAGACAGACAGACAGATAGACAGACGCTCGATTCGATGAAACAAACGGCTGTTGCTTGTTATTCGTTTACCGCCTGTCGGGTGTGGGTGTGGGTGTGAGTGTGTGTATGATTATGAGTACGACTGTATTTGTGCGAATAGTAGGCGAATGCGTGCGTGCGACTGTGCCTGTGTCTGTGCCTGTGTGCGTGGCGTGTAAACAATGCAGCGTTAAAACTAAATATTGTTTAAGAACAAATATTTGGCTTTTGTGCAAATCACGAATCAGCGATTTTATTCGCGGCCGCTTCAGTTGAGGCCCCAAGGCAAATTAATGACGCTATCGATGATATTCATTCCCTTATTTTTAGTAGATACATATACAATACTATACCCTATGTACTCAGCAGTAGCTACAACTCGTATTTAGCCGCGATTATATTTAGTCATTTAGAAAGGCAAAACAAAACAAAAACTCCGTGGGATGCTTTTCACGAGCTGCTAATGGGTCATTTCAATTGAACCAAATATTATTGCCACTTAAGTGTATGAGTGTATGTTTACGGGTACTCACATTTCTATGTATTTGTATACGTTGTGGTTCTTCTTCATTACATATTTTTTTTAATGTATGTTTATGTATTTTTGTATGTATAACAGAGGAAAATCACCTGGAATCGTAATCAAATCATCGGGAAATAGGAAGCATCTATCAAAGTTGTAGATTTCTATTGAATTCACATTGTAGTGAATCATATGGGATTTTGGAGCCGGGTATTTATTTGTATGTAGGCCCCACATGAGATATTTGCATTCAAAACAAATCGTTCAATAAACCATTTGTTTCCCCTAATAAATTGAGGATGTGTGAAAGTGTGAGATTCATTTGAACTGATATAAAATATGAATATGCTATTCAATATTGTATACAAAGCAAAAGAAGAATTATTGATTAAAGATATAATAATTTATTTGTGCTATTATTCAACTTTCTAATGTGTCTAGATCAAGGTAGTGAATGCGCTTAATTATGTTTCGAATATACAATGGTGTTGATCTGATGATCGAACGTACAAGTTAAATGCATGAAAATACATTCATAATTTATTCTTTAATTTAAAAATAATACAATTTGAGTGCATGAATACACTCATTGTATTCATGAATACACTCACGAGTGTACACGTATACATTTTAATACGATGCACGAAAATATTCATGAATACATTCATAATATTCATGAATACACTCATGAATACACTCATAATTTTTTTTCTTATCAAATTTATATTTTTTTCAGCGCAATGTGGTCGAACCAAACCCTAACCTAGTGAGTACCTCAATGCCGCACGAAAGCACCCAAAATGCTTTGGTCGTGCTAACATCCAGATAAATTTCAAGTGCATACGCGTCCAAGTGAGTGGAAGTCCAAATCGCAGACGAAGTGGAAGTGGAGGAGTCGAAGTGAGAGAGTGGGTGACATCAGTGGGCGTGATCAGTTGCCCTACAACTGGAGACGGCAGGACGGTGTGTGCGTGTGTGTGTTTGTGTGTATGTGTGTGCGTGTGTGCCCGTGTGTGTGTGACCCTTTGAGCGGGACACGCGACAACTACAAAATTAATCGTGGGCAAGGAGTACGATAAACATTCAGGTTTGTGGCTGACACACACAAATCCATTTGACACACTCACACGTCACAGTCAAATCAAAGATATAACAAATATTGTGCACCACCACAACAACAACAACAATAAGAAACAACAACAACAGCACATTAGACACTGATCTGCGATCAGTTTAGATATTCATTTTAATACCCAATTTTCTCTGCTGTGATCATGACATATATACCTAAAAGAATGCAACACTATACGCATGCAGCCATGAATCTGATCAACATGGACTCGGAAAACCGAGTCGTCCTCAATGTGGGCGGCATTAGGCACGAGACATACAAGGCCACATTGAAGAAGATCCCGGCGACGCGTCTCTCACGACTCACCGAGGCGCTGGCCAACTATGATCCCATACTCAATGAATACTTCTTCGATCGGCATCCGGGTGTATTCGCACAAGTGCTCAATTATTACAGGTAATATTCATAGCCGACTTGCCTACAAATATAGTATTTAATTCATGTTTATCTATTGCAGAACTGGCAAGTTGCATTATCCCACAGATGTGTGCGGTCCGCTGTTCGAGGAGGAATTGGAGTTTTGGGGTCTTGACTCCAATCAAGTGGAGCCCTGTTGCTGGATGACCTATACACAGGTGAGTATTCTTGTTATATAATCTATTTACTATATAGTACTTATATATATTCAATTCTTGCCATTCTTAGCATCGTGACACACAGGAAACCCTCGCCGTACTCGATCGTTTGGATCTGGATACGGAAAAACCGTCCGAAGAGGAATTGGCGCGCAAATTTGGCTTTGAGGAGGATTATTATAAAGGCACCATAAGCTGGTGGCAGGAAATGAAACCGCGCATTTGGTCGCTATTCGACGAGCCTTACAGTTCCAATGCCGCCAAGGTAAGTTCCATATTCATTGTAGGACAAATCTTAAGACTCTTGTTCTTTTACAGACCATTGGCGTTGTCTCGGTATTCTTCATATGCATCTCGATATTGTCCTTCTGCCTGAAAACCCATCCGGATATGCGAGTTCCCATTGTGCACAACGTGACCGTGAGAACGGCCAATGGAAGCGCCGCTTGGTTTCTGGACAAGTCAATGACCAATGCGCACATTGCCTTCTTCTATATAGAATGCGTTTGCAATGCCTGGTTTACATTTGAGATACTGGTGAGTTTCGACAGGATAACAATTAAACTTTGATAGATACAGACAGATATTATTTGAGACGTGTTTGAAGCAGCTGAGAGAAGAAGAAATTGAAAGGAAATATTTATAAAGGGGAAAATAACTAAGAGAGTCTCAGAAGTATTAAATGCAGGTGGTCACTTTATTTATAGATGCAGAGATAGAGACGTAAGATAAGGGGTATAGTATTTAATTTAAATTAAAATTTAATTTAATTTAAAATAAAATTAATTTAAAATAATCTAGAAGACAACAAAAGCTGCAAAGCATTAAAAATTTGAAATGGTTCAAAGAAGGGGTAATACAATTGAAATTTAAAATAATTAAAACACAGCCGATCAACCAAATAGACTCACTGATTTTTATTTCGAAAATGGAGTTTAGATGAATTCACTTGACTAACAAATGTACCATAGCAGGATCTTGCCCATACTCGAAAAAAAGATAGCAATCGAAACGAATTGAAACAAATGATAATCTGTTAATCTGCTAATCTGTGTAATTTATTAAAATGTTACTCTTTCAGGTCCGCTTTATCTCATCACCGAACAAGTGTGAATTCTTAAAGTCATCTGTTAACATCATAGATTATATAGCAACGCTTAGCTTTTATATCGATCTAGTGCTTCAGCGGTTCGCATCGCATCTGGAGAACGCTGACATCCTCGAGTTCTTCTCGATCATCCGCATTATGCGTCTGTTCAAATTGACGCGACATTCGTCCGGATTGAAGATCCTCATACAGACGTTCCGGGCGTCGGCTAAGGAATTGACGCTGCTGGTATTCTTCCTGGTGCTGGGCATTGTGATCTTTGCCAGCCTCGTTTATTATGCCGAGCGTATACAGCCCAATCCGCACAATGACTTCAATAGCATACCGCTGGGCCTCTGGTGGGCACTGGTCACCATGACCACCGTCGGCTACGGCGACATGGCGCCCAAGACCTACATTGGCATGTTCGTGGGCGCGCTCTGTGCCCTTGCCGGTGTGCTAACCATCGCACTGCCAGTGCCCGTCATCGTCAGCAACTTCGCCATGTACTATTCACATACGCAGGCTCGGGCCAAACTGCCAAAGAAGCGTAGACGAGTGCTTCCCGTCGAACAGCCCCGACAGCCGCAACGTGAGTCCCACTCAAATTTCATTATTCTTTACATTATTTTCATTATTTACACCCACAATTATAGATTAATTATGCATTACTTTCTATTACAATCGTTTTTATTTTCATAATTGTATTTAATGCTATTTTATCGTGTGAATCGTACTGTGCTTTGGTATAAGAAGGGCTGAAATACTAAATGAAGTATAAATATTCATAAAAAATAAGAAAAGACTATAAAGAAAATCACATCAATATTGTTTAATCTGTCTAGTTTTAGCAGAGCCCATTAGAGTTTAGAGATTTAAAGTGATGTGAACGAAAAGCAGCAAAAAGTAACGCTCCTTATCAGTTAGCCCCACTTAAAAAAAGTGACGCTCTTCCAAATTTCGCAATATATTTTTAAACAATTTTCTGCAACGGTATCAAATCTTCGGCATGTCGAAGAAAACTTTATTTCGTTGTATTAAGTTTATAAAAAAAGTCAGTTAGTATTTTGGCCGTTTACCATTTACATTCGATCTTCTAAATGAATTGGACATGCTGATACAACGTCCCGTCCGGTCTCTTCGACATGATCGTTCTGAATTAAAATGAATTAATAATACATTTAAAGTGAATTCTTTTTTTACTTGGAAATAAGAAAAATGTTCCCAGACTTACCTAGTTGAGACGTAGTCAGAGTGGAACAGAGCCCAATGATAAGTAGAATAATAAAAGCGAAATATTTCATCTTCAGGATACAAGTGCCGATTGCAACTGAGTCCGATCCGATGAGGGACTTATTATATAGGGGCAACTGGAGACGCTTATCAGGGTAAATGTTTCTAGGGTTATCGCAAATATTGTGATCTGCAGTTCACGCTATCAGATACAAATAACACATAGACATACGTGATATTCCCAGAACTATAGCTAAGATTCCACACATTTCTTTCTTATATACTCACATGTATTTAAGAATATAATATATATGACTACTTTTAATAATTATGATAGATTATTTCACTGTCAAAAATAATTGAATATAAAAGCTAATGAGATGCAAGCATGTTCTTAGATTTCTTTTGTGATAGATGATTTGTCAATTAAAGTTTAAATATATTTATTTTTTTTGTCAATTTTAATTATGTGTTGACCTATCACCTGAATTCAATTGAATTTAATGACGTTATGTTTTTTAATAGGTGCACCGGGTGGTGTCAGTGGCTGCGGCACTCCAGGCTCTGGTCCGCACTCGGGTCCAATGGGCTCTGGCGGCACCGGACCACGCCGCATGAACAATAAGACCAAGGATCTGGTCAGTCCCAAGTCAGGTGAGTGTTTGGTTGCGTCGTCTATTCACATCCATCAGCACCAAATTTACAACTGAGCTGCGCTTCAGCACCCCCCTCCCCAGAGGAACACCTGGAAACACCTAACGTACGCTTCTATGTAGTATTCAAAGAAAAGTTTGAAGAAAACTGATGTGCTGTCAGTTCTTAAAGCCTTCACGAAAGCTCAAAGCTTGCACAGCTGCACTTAGCACTCAATGAAGTTTTCTTTGTTGAGTTCTGTTCTTAAACTCAATCATCTAGCAGTTTGATGTTCTGTCTGTCCTGTTCCTTGGCCTACTAGGCGTTATCATTTCAAAGATCTGCTTCAAAATTATTAGAACAGCTTGCACACAAAAAAGCTCAAAAGTTCTCTGAAACAGTTGACTAATATTATTTAAAAAAGTTGCAATTGTCAAGCAGAAATGTACGTGTATATATGTACTCTATGTAATTACAATTCACAATTCACAAATCATTCGAAAGCTCATTATCGATCCATGTTCAAGCTTAGCTTTCGTTTAACGCTGCTCAATTTCAGAGCTTTTCGTCATACATTTGTGGATTGGAGATACTCCCAGAGCTTTTAAAGCTGCTGAAAATAAGCTCCTCGAGCTTACAGATCTTCAATCAACACTCATTTTATCCATCAATAGCTTTTTTTTATTAAACGCCTTTAGTTGATTTCTTGATACAGAGTTCAAGAACATAAGTACATAATTGTATATTAAAGTCATTGCCCCTAAGTTATGGCTCTATGGGGTTTATTTTTCAAACATATTCTATGTATTTATTCATATTATGATATTAATTATAAGTCTTTTCGAACCTATTTTATAAATATACTTTTGCTCCAAATAATTTTATAATTTTTGATAAAAACCCAACCGAAATCCACACATCTTATGTAAATACTTAGATGAATATACAACAATGATTGGCAAACCCCGAGATGGCAAAAAGAGCAGGCTGCTCTAAGCCAAGAAAAATAAAAAAACAACCAGAACTACAAAAAAGCAAAAAGAAAAACTGTGCACCAGAACCAACGAATGAGAGATCAGAGAGAACCCCTTTCCCAAGAAGAACCCTATTGAAATAAAAAGTGCAAAAAGCAAACTGAAGAACCTATGAATGAAGCTGAAACTGGAATCATTATCATTTAAAAGAAAGTACAAGCTTATAACTAATCTGACAAATAAGTTGAAAGAACCTTTGTTGATGGAACCGGTCTGGATTGAGATCCTAATCGTGGTACGTTGGCCCACTTGGAGTCCCTAATATGATATACGATATTCAATACACGTGCCAAACTCGGCGGCGTCTGCTACTCTACTACCAACACCTACTACTACTATCTATCGTATATATATCATATATGATCGTATGACTTCAATACTATATATATACATATATGTAATTTTCTACGTGTTTTCTCTTCTATATAATATTGATATATTGATATTGCGCATCGTAAACTTACGTGTTGTTCATCAGTTTTGGCTCGTTCGTTCGTTCGTTCCAAAGTATCTATACATACATACTTACATACATATATATATCTACATCTACTCTACAAATATATATCCCTATCTCTATTCTCTCTTCTTTGTCTTTTGATGTGTATCTTTTGTGTGTGAGTGTGATGTCTGCGTGTGTGTGTGTATATTATATACTTTTATGTATTTTAATTGTAATCCTAAGCGTTCAGAATATTTATATAATTAGTTATATGTATTTGATTATGGATTTGAATTTTTATATAGTTCGTAATAACAACAACAACAACAAAAACAAATCAAGCATATTTTGACGAACCTTTGTATTATCTCGAACTTTTGTATTTCAGATATGGCCTTCAGTTTCGACTAAAATGATAGAACCAGTTCATATTTTGTAATTTGTATTCCAAAGAAAGTACCGAAACAGAAATCACAGTTCAAATACAAGCACCAAAAAGACAAAAAAAAAAAGATAAACTCAACAAAAAACAGAGTAAAATCAAAATAAAAATCAAAAAGATAAAAATAAAATCAAAAAAATACGAAGGACATGAAAAATGTAAAGCTTGACTCGCAATCGTAATCGCAATCGTTATCGTTATCGCTATCGTTAAACGCTCATCTCTCATGCTCTCTCAGGCCATGCAATAAATGTAACGGATTAAGCTGGGCGGGTGTGTTGGTTAACCACTATTTTTCTATATACATATCTAACTCTAACTGTACTTGTACTCTACTTTAATCCTAAAACGATATCTAAGCATTTCTATGTAGAGTAGGTGCGCTGGCAACCAACCCCCTAACAAAAATTATCAAATTTCAACTAAAACTAGTTTGTAGTGACCTTCAAAAACCGAATCGTAACCAAAAACCATAACCGTAACCGTAACCGCAACCTTCACATCTTAAACTATCCAGCGTTGATTCGAAAAGTTTTGCCAAACTTGAAAAGAAACCCTCTCCAAAGTATTGAAAAGTATCCAAAAGTAGCTTATGGTTTTCAGTGCTGCATGCTGCATGTGTGTGAAACACTTAACCAACACTGGAGTGTCATTAAACCTAGTTTGTTGTTAATAACTTTAAGTTTCTCTGTATGTATATATACTTATAAACTTTCCATGTGCCACACTGCCTGTGAAACTCTCTCTCTCTCTGTGTGTCAGTGTGTGTGCGTATGTGTTTGTATCTGTGTTATTTGTCCTCCCCCAAAACCTGTAATGAGTAGTAGTATCAAGTGCACCCAGTATTAACCAACACTAATAGCGTTGCGTCTATCCTATGAATTTTGAAATAAGTTTATTAACATTGGTTTTGATTTGTTTTGAAATTAAACTGAATATAAATTAATAATATGCTTTTATTCTCTTTCCAATCTTTCTCTCTCTCTCTCTCTCTTTCCGCTGTCTCTCTCTCTATCTACTGTACTACATTGTACATTCTCTGTGTCCTCTACAAACTGCGCTAAAACCAAACAGTTGCTCAACTCTTCACAGGTCCATTGGGTGCCAGCATCGTTGCGATGAGTCCACGCACCATGTTAGATCTGAATCCGGCACTGGCCATGGGTAAGCCCACATTTCAGCCACGTTTCCCGACACAGCTTGCAGCCAGCAATGTCACCAACATCAACAACACCATCAACACCACCATGCCCACCACAATACCGGTAACATTAGCGGCAGCTGCAACTGCAATGGCAACGGCAACAGCAACGGCAACGGCAGCGGCCACATCGGGATCACTGCCAGCGGTGGTGCCCAGCATAGCGGTGTCAACCACCGCCAGTCTGGGCAAGGATAGCACCGGCACCGGCACCACAACCACCACATGCACCACTCTGGAGGCCACCAAGAAGGCGTTTCTTTAAAACGATTCTCAAACCCAAAAAAAAAAAAAAAAAGAAAAAAAAACAAACCCCATTTAAGCAATATTTAGAAACCTATCATAATCTTCGCATACGTATGAATATGAGTTTGAGTACTCATAAATAATTGAAGCTATAACTATAATACCCTCTATCCACTACAAAACATATATAATTTATTCTCAGAGCTTACCCATTTTTCTCCATTAATAATAATTTAAGGTTATTGTCATATCAATTTCCAATTTCCAACAAATTTACCTTCTTAATAATGTAAAAAAATGTGTAAAAAATCGAGAAAAATTACATATGTTTCTTGTGGTGGCAAGGGCTTATAACACGCAATATCTAATACATGTAGACTACCCATTATTTGGCCATATCATGACATACATATTACCTAGAGCTATATTTAGTATTATTAAAGTTAATAATGCATCGGCACTCACTGCATTGGCATTTTATAAAAATACGACATACAACAAAAGTTTTATAATTGATTTAAGAAATGTATCGATCCATTTTACAAAATAGACAGAGAAATGTATATAATACCTTGAGTAATATCAGCACTTTTAAGTCAAGGTTCCTTACCTATTTCTGCCTGCTAGGAAAATTTTATTGCATTAACCTTAAATGCATTAAGAAAATACAACCGTTTTCCCTTTATCTATTTATTTTCTTAAGAAATTTTCAATTCATTTAGCATTTCCCATTTCAGAATTATCTCTCAGCGCCCCCATACCATAAAAAGAAACTCAAGTAACTCGACTTTGGTGCGTGCTGTGCAAACGATTCCTTTTTTTTAAATTTATTTTTACTTATAAGCTTTGCAATTGCCTAATTAGGAGAGCCCACGCTTTTAGAGAGAAGACTCCTTGGCTTTTAGACAGTCCAGTTACGTATACTTAATAAAAAGTTGGCAACTGTTTAAAATTCATTCAAGCAAACGCTGCCAAATCTCTTGCTAAGGGCACGTGTTAAATTTTCAGCTAATAGGTACGATACCACGAACCGAAAGACGTTGTGTAAACTTCAACTTCCAACTTAACAAAAACAAAGGAAATTTTCCCAAAAAGTTGCCTGCGGTCTGGTGCCTTTTCCCACTTCTTCTTTTTTTAAATTCAATCATATGCTGGCAAAGTGGATAACTTACAAATTACAAACATATACCTAAAGCAACGGAAACTCCACGTTACTTTAATTATTTTCAACCTGACTCGACAATGTGCTAAGAGAGGAGGTGGGAAAATAGCCAGCAGGCAACAAGTTAAATTTGCATTGAAAATCTCTGCAAAGATTTTCCTTTTAGCTCAGGCTTGAAACCAATTAAACGTCAGACACATTTGAAAATGTTTTTCTTTTTCTTAGGGTTATGGTAAACAGTTGTTAGCTTCTTAAAGAGAAAAAGGAGTGGAAAAGGGGGTTGACTAGGGGAAGGGGTCAATGTACACACATACATACATATTAACGAGACATATGAACGGTGTTTTCTTCTGTATATCATATAAGGTAATGCCTCTTGTACATTTTGAATATCTCTCAGCAAGCATTATACATAATAAACATTGCATAATTAACTAATACATACATATATTGTATCTATAAATAAACTACAACTTACGATTATTTCTAAGATTAACACACATAGTAAAAAAAAATATACAAAATATTCTAACGCTTTGCAATAAATACAACAAAATTTATCCATAAACATTAACAAATGGAAAAATGATAAAGTTTGCAAAACATTTGTTAAGTTTTTACAATGAAAGTTCATGAAAATGAAAATTATTATTAAAAATATACATGCATACAAAACACGCATACACACATACATACATTACATACTTACTATAAAGATATATATTTACATATTTATATGCGAAGCGTGAAGCATTGTTTTTGTTTATGTTTGATTTTCCTATTTAATAATGTTATATTCTTTTCAAATATTTATAGCTGATTTTTAATTGTATAGTTAAGAGAATTGTATACTATTTAAACTATAGAAAGAAATCGAAGAATCGAAACTGTTCTCTCAATAATTAATGAACATGAATAAATTTAATTACATAAATATACGAAACTCAAAACTGATGCAATAAACAACTCTATTGAACACCAAAAAATCTACATTTTATTTTACAATTGCATTTTAATAGTAAACGAATTTCTTCTGCAAATTTCATCGATAGTTCGTTGAAAAATACTCTTGTAAAATTAAGTAGCATATGGTTTTACAAACTTTTGAAATTGATGATTCGAATACATTTTTAATATATTTGATACCTTTGAAAAAGATTAGTTTTGTCCAAGAATGGGAAGATCAAGTATTTGTACCTTGAAACCTTTAAGAAATTCACAGTTTTACTGAAATTTATAAATGATTATTGGGAATCGAAAATTCGAAAAAATTATTAAACTTTGTTTTAATTTTTTAAATTGTAGTAGGCTTTTTTAAAGATTTAAAACAGTACAATGTTTAAATTCTTAATTTACGAATGTGAAGAAATTAAGTGAGATTCAAGTGCTTGAGTTTTTATTGTTCAATTGTGAAAGCAATTACATTACTTGTAGCGTTAACGTTTCGAATCTTAAGGCCATAACCGCGTTTGCGTTTGCCCCAACGGTCTTGGCCTTAGCTGTTAAATGAAGAGCGTTTTTGGCCAGGTGCCTGCGGCTGTTGACCAGTAAAGCGCTTCATTAAGCAGCTACATGGCCCATGACACACAAACAGAGACCCAAACTCGGTCCAAAATCCAACACAACCCGAAATTCAACCACAACTGATAAAGGAAATGCTTGAGTGTATGAGTATCTAAGGCAACGACAATTCCCACAGGCATTTCAAATACTCAATCAACAGTTGGCTGCTCGACGACAAGTGATGGAGCTTAGAGGGGGCTTTTCAATTGCGAGGAGGGGGAGGAATAAAGTGAAGGGATTCTAGAAGAAAAGCTTATGTCTTTCTAGTGTGAAGCCCAAAACTAATAATGCATGAAATTTCAATTACGAGTCTGAAAATCATAAGTCCAGAGTCAAGCACTCTATGGCTATATGTATCTATGTAACTATGAGTACGCATGTATCTATGTATCTGTGAGTTGTACTACAGTTTGTAACTAAGCTAGCAAATCTGCGAGCGTCATAAACATTACAGTCAGTTGTTGTTGCTGCTCTCAGTTCAGTTTGCTGGAATGTTGTGGGAGCAGGTGAAAGAGATAGATAGATGGTTAGAAAGAAAGCAACAACATGGCAAAGATATGCCGACATTGCGTGAGAGTTGAAAGGCATTTTACATTAACAGTTTTCCAGTTTGCCGTTTGCAGTTGGATTTTTTTTTATTTGTTTCGTTTTTTTTTGGTCTATGCGCAGTGAGAGTTGCCTGGAAAAAGCTCATGCTCACGCTCTCTCTCTCTCTCTCTCTCTGTCATAAGTGAACTGGCACTCTCTCTCTTTCTTCAGTTTGTGAATGAAGCGTGCGCTCTCTGGAGCTCTGTTAGCCAAAAATACATTTCTCTGGCTATTTGGCTATTTTGCATGGACAATTGCGTTTCCCCTCAAGCAGCTGCCATCCTCCTTCCCTCCCTTAAGCCTCCATATAGCTGCTCGTGACTTTTCGTTCGTTTACCATCGAGATATAGTCTCGTTTAATATGATCCCGTTGTCGGTCGGTCGGTCGGTCTGTCTGTCGGTCTGTCTCCTCGTCGGTCTGTTTTGGCTCTGCTCGGCTTTGCTGCCTCGTCTGGAGTTCAGATTCACAAACGTTTTCAGTGTAATTTCGGCTGTGCGACGTTGTAGTCTCCACCGTCGTCGCTCTGGGACAACAACCCGGGACAACGTCTTTTAAACTCTGTGCGAGTCGAGAGTCTGTGTATGTGTATGAGTATGAGTATGTGTATTAGTGTATGTGTGTGTGTCTCGCGTCGTGCTCCAGCTGTCAACGTACTATCACCATTACCATCTCTAACTACAACTATAACAACAACAACTCCATCTTCAACTTCATCTTCATTTCCATCTCGTCTGTTGCTCGTCGCGGTTTTTTGTTATTTTCTTTGTTTTCTTTTTTTTTTTTTGGTTTCAATTCGTTTTTTATTTTTTGTTTTTGCCACAATTGCTTTGGGTTGGTTGCCATTTGAATATTAAAGCCAAGTGCGAGGATGACAGTTTTTTTGTAGCCACAGGGGCGTCACCCTTCCGCCCCCTTCAGCTGCTCCTTCATTTGGAGTCGTCTGCTGGTCTCTTGGTCTCAACATTTGCTCGACTCTTGGCTCTGCGATTAAGACCAGTCCACAGTCGGCAGTTGTTGCCTGGTTAAGTTTATGTTACAACTGCCACGCTGACTGTGGCATGCATTAAACATAAGCGCCACTGAATGACTCTGCGAGACACAGCGAGTGGCAAGAACGAGAGAGAGAGAGAGAGAGAGAGCGAGCGAGAGGCACATCACAACTAGATTAAAGCTTTTCTACTTTTTAACTTTTGAATCTTTATTATGACCACATAAATTAATAAAACTTCATGACAAATATTGCAGCTGAGATTTTAATTGCCGCAATCCGCGTAATAAAATTAATAAGTAAATAAATAAATAAATGTGGCTGCTGCTGCAATGTTTGCTCGAGTCTCAGCTTAAATGGTCTCCCCATCGGGATCAATTTGTGGCACTCTGAAATGGGGCCCAACACCTGCTGCATTATAAATGTGCCACCACGAGTTGCAAGTATCTCAAAAACTTGTGGATGGACTGTGATTGACAGCCTGTAACAGACTGTCGACTGAGTTAGCATTAAATATGATTTACAATTCTGTTAACTGAAATTGGATTCTTATCACATTTAATTTAATTCTCATCTGCAGCATGTTACATTAAAGAAAAGGCGTCTTTTTGTGGACTCAACTCTGAGAGCTTGACAAATTCCGAATTCATATGACGAGTGATGTATTAATTATCCATCCAAGTCATACTTAATATGACCTTTAATTGCACACAACGGACATTGAGAGTTGAGTTTCTGGTCAACTTAAGATTTAGATAATTACAGATGTAAGTAGTAAGAGGCAACAATATCATATTAAGTGCACTTTAGGGATTAGTTAATGTAAAGTGGTTAAAGCAAAGCAAGTTTAGCAGAAAGTTCTTTAAAATTTAACAATAAATTTCGGAAATTTCTTATTGAAACACATAAGAATTTAAAACAAGAAACCCGAATATAAAAGAACTTTTAATAAATACTTGAGAGTTTAGATAATTATTTCAAAGCTTAAGATTTGTAAACAGACATAGTTATCTACTTAAATATGTAAACATAACTTATCATAATAACATAATAAAAGATTTGTGAAGCATTTAATAGCCCGTAAATCATCAGTATTTGAGCACATAAAATACATTTAGTGAATAATTTAGTAGAGTAAATTCTTTGAAAGTGAATACAGCTCTGTTTAAATTATCCACTAAAATAAAAATTAATTCATCTTCAAATCAATATGTTTTCAAAATATCTTTAAATTTTAATCTTCTCCGGATTTACAGTAAAAGATTACTTTGAATTTCAATCTTTGGGTAATCTTTGATTACTGTTCAAATCAAATGTGCTTAAACTGATTTTAATTTAAATAAAAATCATCATTAGCCAGGAATCGGTAGTAAATCTCTTTGTAGAATATGCAATGCAGTAAATGTAAAAACATGGAACTTGATATTCATCTGCTATTTCCATTCGAGCTCGAAGCTGCAACTGAAATTGTCTCTTGAAGTGTATCCATATCCGTAAATGTATTTGTATCTATAACTGCAAATTGCATTTGCAAGTTTAACGGCAATTTGCAAATGTAATTCAATGCGCTCTGTTGAACTATGAAATTTGTGTGACCTTTTTTTGTGATGTGTGTGTTTCACTCCTGTGTTCACCTTTTGCCTATGTTAGTTCAGTTTCATTCGCAATTGTAATTGCATTTTATTATTGATGGTATTGATTGAGTGTATGTGCATGTGTGTGTGTGTGTGTGTGTGTGTGTGTGTGTGTGTGTGTGTGTGTGTGTGTGAACTAGCTATAATTTCAGCACTTCATTTATGAAATTTTCATTCATTGCGACACATTGACAGATCAACAAATTAAAAAACAAAGTGACAAGAATTATTCACTCATTTTTGATTAACGTTTTGTTTGTTGATTTCGTTTTATTTGTCTTCGAGTTGCGCGTGGGCGTAGGGGGCGTGGTGGTGGTTTCCTAAATGGGGGCTGTAAAATTTGCATAGCACTGCTTGATTTTGTTTGTGGTTTTCACTGTTCACTGTTCACTGTTTGCCGCTGTTGACACTCGACAGCTGTGCAAACAGTGCAAAAACTGAATCAGAATTTTGAGGGAGTTTTTCAAAAAATCAATCGAGTGTTCAATTTCACCTCATGTTGTCTCCCCTTTAGCCAAATTTCTATTTTCAGTCTCTTTTTTTGGCCAGAGATCGTATACGTTATATTGGTAACCGTTATTGGCCAACAGACAGCAGTGAATTCACCTGTTTACACGCATACAAGAACGGAATGTGGCAATTTTAAATAACTTGCATTAGAGTGAAGCGATGCGGGGTATACTCGGCTAATGGATTATTGTGTAACATTCGAGAAAAATTAACTTAAAATTGAAATGGGAAATTAAGTCCACTTTTTATTCATTAATATTAACTATCGAAAATAGCTCTCAAATGTAAATTACGGCTTAATTTATTGATCGAATATATTATTCATAATTGTCTTCAATTTTATTAAGGTTGAATGTTGAAAATAGAGGAAATGCTTGTGAATTGTAAGAAAGGAATTAGATTGACTCAAACATTCATTATATTCCAAAGAGTACGGGGTATTCCACAGTCTAGCATACAAATTCAAATTAGTTCCCTCCTGTCAATTTGATTGCTAAAATTTCCAGGCAATTTCAGTGACAAGTTCATTTAAGCATTACGAGGGCTGAATTGAAACTCCCCTTCGAATATCTTTGCCTGAGGATGGAATTGGGGGAACACGTCTCAAAAATGTGAATTATTTGAATGAAGAGAAGAATTCTGTTGTGTGTGTCTGTGTGTCGACAGACTCGAAGAAAAATAACTTAGCATCATTCTGTTGTTGTTGTTCTGTTGTCAACAAGTTGTGGACTTTAATTTGAAAAGCGAAGCAAAAGGAAAAACCCTTTCGATGCTTGGATTCGGGAGAAAAGTGAAGGAATTATTGATGGGACCCAGCTCAAAATGAAATTGGCATTCATTTGAAAATATACAGTTACCAAAATGGAAATACATGCAAAAAATCATATAAATGTAAATTAGAGAAAATTTTGTTAGTTTCAGTCAAAGGATTCAAATTATGACTGGTTTTTTGAGGCTTAGCACGTATTAAACTTTAATTAAAGTTTAATGTTATGCTTATCGGTTGTAGCCTCAATTCTGCGATATTGGGAATGTCATAAACTATTGTAGTCAAAAAAAGAAAATAGTTTAAGCTTCTGCTTTCAAAATGCCACAAATTTCATATTCCTTCTTTCTCTCAATTTCTTATTGTGTGCGTAATCCCTAGAAAGTTGCGACAGTTAACTGACTCTGGCTCCCATGGCAAAGACCTAAAGACCCGCATTTTATCTTAAGCACTACCCAAAATGCATTGACAGCCACTTGCTGCTCCAGCTTCGCTTGGTATTCCTAAAAGAGCAACAGGAGCAGTTTATGGCATCGTTTCCTTTATGATTTAGTGCGTTTCATTGTCCCCCCAAGCCTCCCTTCTACTTCATAGTCATCCCCATGATAACTTTCAGCTGTCGCATAAACCGATTAAACTTCTGAGCAGCTTATGCATTTTGTATATACGTATAGATTCTGGCCATAGTCATAGCCTTGTCTATCTATCTGGGTATCTGTTATCTGGTAAATGTGCAGCACTAAGCAGTCTTCTACCTCTCCTTGTCCCTCTTTCTCTTCCTCTACCCCTCTGTCAACCATCCTGCGTTGATTTCTACCCTCACTCATACGGATCCTCTTAAAACGTTTCCATTAGGAACAAAATTGTTTTGGCCTGGCCAAAAAAATAAAAAATAACGAACAGAAAAAATTAAATTTCATATTTTTCTAATGCCTTTTCATTTGCTTCGCAACTTTTCTTCAACATTCTCTCCTCCTTGGTTCGTTACGTTAAATGCTTTGCAATTATTTTTGGCTTTTGAGAAATTTGCGCTTCTCTTTTCATCATTCTCTCGCCTAAAGTTTTGTTTTTCTTTATTATACTTGTTGTTATTTTACAGCTGTTTACACTTTTTGTTGATTGTATGCATTGCCCGCTGGAGCTTATCAGTTACCTGTTATTCCATCTCTGGCCTCGCATTTTTTCGGAGGTAACAAAGCGTGTTAAAATATGCAAACGAATACGGAGAATAAAACGAACTTCCACATCGACTCCGTAATATTTTTATTATTATTATTATTGTTATGATTACATAGTATATATTTTGATTATTTGCATCATATGTGATAGCAGTCCATTCTAGACAGCTGTAAAAGTTTCCAATCCCAAAGGTTGAATTTCAATTTTCCGTAAATTTCTACAGCAAATTTGCTACATGAATTGAATATGAATAAATAGGAGAACAAATTAAATAAAAATTGTTTAAAAATGCAAAGTAGAAAATAAGGTTTAGACAATTGAAGAGTGTTTTCTTTTTTTCATTATGAGCTTAAACTAAATTATTCATACAACTTGTGCCTTTCGTATTTTAGAAGAAGTATAGTAGCTTTAATGGAGATAATATTATGTGTATTACAAACGTTATAAATCATGATATCATTTAAGAAGATAAATTATTTAACTAGATGGAGCAAAGTTAGAAACCTAAAGATTACTATACTCCACTTTTAAATATCATTTGAGTCTCTTGCTTTTGTATTCCTTGGTTAAGAGTGGTTAGAATAAACCTGCATCAAGAATACCAATTAGAAAACTCTCTTGTGTATTCTCCCACAAAATCCCATTTAAATTGTAACGAATTTTGTTTGCATTTATACTTGGCTCTAACGACCTGGCACAAATTCACACACACACACACTCACATGCCCAGAGAGAGGGAAAGACACTTGTATGGTACATAGACACCTAATCTTCCTAACTACAGTTGTTGAGCCCGTTATGTTCTAGTGTTTTGTACTTACATGTGTTTCGGGCTCGTTGCTTTTGGCAGTTACCGTTAATTTCTCGATAACTCGATACATTCTCTCTCTGTCTTGAGCCTTTCTGTGTCGGGACGAGGAAAAGACGAGGACGTGGACGTGAACGTGGATGGGGACAGACCACACGACATTCGCTTAATTTATTATTCAATTAAAGCTGCAAAAATAAACTTTAATCGCACCGCAGACATCAGCAGCAGCAGCGACAGTGGCTATATAACAACAACAATAACAATAATAACAAGGCCCCCGAAGGCAACACACATTAACACAACACACACACACACATACACACACACTCATTTCAAATGTGTGCCAAGTAAAAAAAGTTAATATATAAAAAAATATGTTTTTTCTTTTTTGCAAATATGAAAATCGTGTGCCAAGAAAATGTCAGCGCCATGTTGTTATTGTTATTGTTGTTGTTGCTGCTGCTCGTTCTCCTTTGTAATCGATTAAAAGTGCATGTCAAACTGTGCGTGTGGCCGCATTTTTTAATGGGCTGCTAAAATACAAAATGAAAATACAAAAAAGGACAAAAAACACAACAAAAAGAAAAAAGAAAAATACCAAACTTAACAAAGTCAGACGCATTAACAAGAAGAGCAACAACAACAACAAAGAAAGACAAGAACAACAAGAACAAAATGAAAATCATGGAAAAAAGTTTGAACGTGAAAGACGAGAAAATATGACAAAAATTTACGAGCGCAAACATACACAGCGTGAAATACCCTGTGGTGGCTGTGCTTGTTTTTAGTGCTTTGGCACGTAATGGGGTCGTCTCACACACACACTCACACTCACACACACACACAGACACACACACACACACACCTCATCATCAGCAGCATCAGAGCCACTCAGTTGCCTTTTGTGTGAGTTGCCTTCAGTTCGGTTGAGTTAGTTTGGATTTGGTTGGAGTTTGAGTTGAGTTTGGTTGGTTTGGGGTTTTGTGTTTTCGGTTCGGGTTTTGTTGCCTGGTTTCTTTGACATGGGCTCATCATATCCTATAGTTATTCGAGCCTCATCACTTGATGCCACTTGATGAGCACGCGCCTACTAACTGTTAATGCCACTAACTAGTAATCGCCCTGCCAAGCTGGCGATGCGTCCTAAATCCAAAAACAAAGCAGTTACAATTAATTTTTTTATACAAACTAGTTATATTTAGCAATTGTTTTAGGCAGACACACATTGGGCGCCAAAAAAAAAGCATCTTTAGCGACAATTCCTAGAAATCAAGACTCCGTATGGATTAAATTCGAAATCCGGAAAAAACGCACAGCTGCTTTTCATGGGCAATTCGAAAAATTTCTACACACACATGAATTGTGCTGAATGGTAAAAAGAAAGGAATTAAGAATATTCCGAACTTTCTAAGCACACGTTGGGCGCCAAGTCACGCACGAAGTGTTTAACAGGGGCAAAGTGTCCATCTCTAGAAGCAGCTGCTTCCCACAACGGATGAGGATGTTACTGCTGATGATAATGACAACTTTCAGCGATTTCGCCGTCTGTTTGATGTGATATGAAGAACCGATTAACTGCATTGAAGTGCCACATTCCTTCTCTCTCTTTCCCATACTTCTGCTCTCAATCTTCCTCTCACTCCGAATTCAGTACTCATGTCAGTTGTGAGTTTGGCCTTCTTGGTACGATTTGTGCAAACCACGAAAGCAAATTACGTTGACGATGAGCATCATTTTCCACTTTATTGAATTACCCCCGAAAAGCAGACGCAAAGTCAGGCCAAGTCAGGCCAAATCCAAACCAAGGGACAATCAGGCCGCAATGTGTGCTAAGAGTCGTCGTCAGATTTCTGCAAGAGAGCGTTGGCCGATTTTGTCAGCGCGATAAACAGAATTTCAATTTAGAATATATTTTTCGTGCTGCCTTTGCATAATTTTCAACTCAACGAGTGTCAGAGTCAGCTGTCGTTGGACCCAAGAAGCTTCTATCATAAAGAAGCTATCAGCGGGACGTTTATGGGCTCTTCTAGGTGGTTAGATGGTTGCAGTGGGTGGGCAACTGTACCTACGACTGATGAAAGCCGCGTTAAAGTCAACGTCTCTGTTAGAGAGTGGTTTTTTGTGTATCTCTTTGTTTGTTTTCGTTTTTTATTTAAGTGACAATCCTGATGAGAGACGCTCTCCTGCCTTTTTATAGTACGAGTATATACAATATAATCATCATTGTTACGCGCATTTGAGGCACTTTCGCTAGACAGTCACCGCAAACAGTCTGTGCACCACCCAGTGGCCCATTCAGAGGGCTGCGTGCTTAAAAGAGCATTGCCCGTCGGCATTATGTTTTGTGTCAGCGCAAAAGGCGTCAGGAAATAGGCGATACAGGAGAGAGAAGAGAGAGAGAGAGAGAGAGAGAGAGCGAGAGAGAGGAGAAAGAGTTGAGGGGAAGCAGCTGTAAATGGTGTCGGCATTGCACGTTCTTTTGTGGGTTAGCAGGCCTTGCTGTGTGGCATTCGACATGGGGCATGAGGTATGGGGTTTGGGGCATGGGGCATGCTGCTATGTTGGCCATGTTGACTATGTCATTTGCTAATTTAGCACAAGCTGTTGGACTACTTACTTGGCAGCCCCCTTCCTTTACAGTGGTTCAAGTTGCATTTGCTGAAAGGTCAACACAATGAACAAGCCACACAACAACAACAACAACTACCAAAACATCGACAGCAGCAACATCATCAAAGCAAACGAACATTAATTAAGCAGCCTCAGTTTGGTTAGAATAGATGACAAACAATATCGTAAGATGGACAACATTCCCAACACCCATCACATCTCATCACATCGCAATCCTCATTCTCATCCCATTTACAATGCGACCCAATTGAATAGAGTTGGCAAATACAAAACTGACCGCAGGAATAACTAATTAGCTAAAATGCGATGTGGTCATGGGGGAAAGGGAATAAAACACATTTGCAATTTAATGCGGCTTTAATGAAATTCCTTTTCCACTTTTTGAAAAATAAACCCTAATCAGATGCCACCATTGATATATGAATGCCATTAATCATGGCCAAATAATTCTGTCGATTTCTTGCTCTCTTTTCTTTTGAAATTCATGAGTTTAAGTTGGCGCTGTTAAGTTTCCCAATTAAATGCTTAGAAAGAAAAACATTATAAAATGAAAGACATTTCTCAAACAGATAATACTGGTCCCTATAATTTATAACTTCATTAAGATTATTAAAGATGTTCTTGCGTTCTACAGAATACAATTGATATTAAATAGTTCTTAAAACAAGATTTGATTATTACATAAAACAAATTTTTTAAGTAAGCTATAAGTAAGTGTTTTGTAAGCTGATACTCAGCACTTTAAAGCATATAACTGTTGTTACTTAGGATAGTTCGCGTATCTTTTTATTCCTCCGAGATACAATTGTGTGTATCTCTTTAAAGAGCTGATATAAATTTCAGGTGTGCATAAAACAACATTTATTATTTTAAATGTATTCTGCGGTTAACCTAAACCATTAACTGAATTAGTTTAATAGCTAGGCCTTTATGCCGAATTAAAAGTATTTAATTGCCCATAACAATAATTCACTTGCGGTTTCCATTTAGTTGGCCAGCAGTGTCAACAGGGACGGTCGAACTGGCACTGAAGGTGAAGCTGTGACTTTATCATCCTAATGGCCCGAGGGCTCCAGAGAGGCTGTCAGTCGAGGTGCGGGGGGAAGAGGCAGAAGCCGAAGCTTGACAAAGACTAACGCGCTCTCGTCACACACTTTGACACATTGTTAGTCAAACAAAAGATTTTGCATGCTAATTCGATTCACCGAGTCATCCCAAACAAAGAGGATAAGACGCTGCCGCGGGGGAGGCACGAGTGATAGACGAGAAGGGGGAGAGATGCTGGGAACCAGCTACTGTTGCTACCTTAGTCATTTTTTGGGGATAGCACAAGCCAATAATAAAATTGCTTGTGTCGATTTCCAGAGCTGCCTTCTTCGATGTTGATAAAGCAGCCAACCTCAGGCAACAGACAGCAGCCAGCAAGTCAGGAAATCAAATTCAAGCCCAAAAGCCCAAAACTCAAACCCTTAAACAAGCCCAATTTAGTTTCGTCCAGTTGCTTAGCTTGTTATACACTTGCCTGGGGCATAAGCATTTTGTCAGACAATGCGTAACTGATTGGGCATAATAATTGGGAAACACTTTAAGTCCTCATCTGAGTTGGGAGAAAAAACAGAACAATTACTTTATAGACTGCTGAAAATCATTTCATTATGTGATTTTCTTTAGATTTTAATTTTTTATCGGTTCCTACATTTTAAACATACCTTTTAAAAAATATATTTAAGTTATTTTAGTTGAAGTTAGGTTACCACACCTGTAAATGCAATCATCTATGAACTTTCTCTCTTTTAGTAATATAAGTCAGGGTATCAATGCTGCTGTTCCAATCTATGATCTGTGTTCCATGTAATTTTCGTTGTTTTAGGCCCTTCCTTGATGGTTGCGTTGGGTTTCCGTTCATCGCTTTTTTGCGGAAGTGTCATTTTTCAGTTTTCAGAGCCGAGAAGGGCTTAGCTTACGCTTTATAATGTGGTTCACGCCCACCGCAAAGCAACCGCACCACCCGCACCACCAGTTTGAAAGCTGACAGTTTAAAGAATTGTGTGTGGATGCTAAAAATTTGAGGTCTAAGCAAGTTTACGTTTTAAATTTATTTATAATAACATTAATATTAAGGATGAGTGGTGGCTGAATCCGCCTGGTGGATCTGCTAGGGGCAAGTGGTGCTGGTGGTTCAAGTCACTCGCTTCGTTGCCTGCTCAGCCGGCAACCTAATTAAGCTCCTGATAGGATTTTTGAGTAAGGTTAATGGCACTTTGGCTGCCCGATAAGCAAAAAAATGTGGAAATAAAAAAAAAAATCTAAAGGGTATTTGAAGCCATCTTCAAATCGTTGTACAAAATATTGTTGCATACATTTTGGGAGGTATTTAAGCGAATAACCTCGGGACTTAACTTGATTATTTGAGGATTTAAATTGAGAGGGAAGCTTATTAGAAACACATTTTAAGTTCATGTAAATCTCAATTTGTAAATTGGGGAAACATAAGTCCATTAGTCGCAGTTAACTCCGAAGTCTGCAGATAAAATATGCACAAACTTCGGGGACAAAACGTAAATAAATTTCTTCATCACAGTTTTTCATTTTGTTTTTTTTTTTTTTTTCAACTTGCAAACTTCACAGCAAATCCTTGAATCGTTTCCAAGTTTTTCAACCTCTCCCAAATGTAAATGAAAATATATTAATATGTTCTGTTGCCAGTTTCTCTTGAAATTATTTTTCCCTAAGGGAATGCGAAACAATTTAACATAAACATATACACACATATAACAACTTGCATATCAAAGCTCGAACCCTTTTAAGCAGGGAGCGAAATAAAAAGTCAACTTATAGAAATAGTTGAATGTTCCGACAAACCCTTTCGCCAGCAGTTGAAAACGTGCTGAATTTAAAGCATATTTATAGAGTTAAATTATAATGTGCTTGGTAATCTTTAAACTTAAAAAAGAAGTAATTTAGTTAAATAAAAATGAGTTAGGCGGGAAAGTTTTTTGGTCACATTTCGACTTTACAAGCTGAACATATGTACAGTAAATTAGCTGACTTTGTTGTCTGGCTAAATTGTGCTGAAATCGTATTCGGGAATATACGCCCCGTAGACATTTTATGCTATTTTCTTGAGGGGCATTTCGCAACGCCAGCAACCTCGTAGAGTCGGTGTATTGTCGTATGTTTATTACAACGCCAAGTGTAAAACTAAAATGTAAACCCGGCGGCAACATATTATCCATTATCTACCCGGCTGGAAGCTGGCAACAGGGCGACAATTCAGCCGAAGCTCATGAAAAAAAAGGGATTTTAACACGAAAAAACACAGCTCGAAAGGAGAAAAACAAAGTAAATTCGGGGTGTGAATTAAATTTAGTGGCTTAAAGTTTTTATGTGTGCTTTTGGGTTTTCTCACTTTTATTTTTTGGGCAATATGTTTAATCAGCAGAGCAAGCCAGAAAAACTGACCAAAGGACGAGGAGCTGCCTGGGCCACCGCAAAAAGGGACCACCACTCGGCTGCGGCTCCTGGCCGAGCCTGCCTGCACCTTGCCGAGAGTGTGGCAAATAAAAGTTGTCCTTTTCACGTGCTGGATACAAGCTCAGACAAGCACACACATGCCCAGACACGTTGGCATACGATGTACGATATTTATATGGCATGTTGTATATTTAATTTGAGTGCATCATAAAGTTGGTAAAGTCAATGACCAGTTAAGTCAACCCCCTGGACCTGGACCTGGACCTCGATTGGAGTGGGCGTTGTGTTCTGAGTTATTTGAATTTGCACAACGCTTACATTTTAATATAACATTTTAAAAGGACATAAAGCCCCTGACCTGAACGACGAATGAAAGCCAAAATATGGCACGGACCACAAGCATATCTAGGATATTATTATTGAAATGTTCATCTGACATTAAGCTTTGCCTGCGGACAGTAACAGCAAACGAAACCCAAAGGCAACCTCGAGCCGTGAACATTTTTACACTCGACTGCCAAACAAAAAGTATAATGTGAAAAAATATTGCAAAAAAAGAAGAAGAGAGTCAACAAATATATTCGTAAAATATTTTGTATATCCGTACCAATTGTTCAGCAACAGGGTATAAGCCAGCTTATCATTATTTAAAGGGATCTATGTGCTTATGTGTGTTTATTTTCATAAACAACTTTTAATAAAACCAATTCACAGTTTGAACTCTTAACCAATTTCATTGCGAAATATAAAAGTTTTACTAATTTTAAAAATTGCATTTTTTCCAACATTTTCCACTTTTTCATACCTTAACATTTTTTAAATCCAAATTTGAACTCTCATAACTTTGTTAAAACTTAACCGATTTCATGTTATCCGTCATCAATTTAGTTAAATTGATTCTGTATCAAATTTTAGTTCAATTGAAAAAAATTAATTATATTAATACTGTCAGTTTTTATATTTCGATGTAAACTCGATTCAAAGTTTGTACTTGCATCACTAGTACAAACTATGCCAATATTTTCTCATTTATTCAGTAATCTATTGCTGGAATTATTATTATTTATTGCATCTCCAGCTTTTTCGCTTATCAATAGCACATCTCTAGCTTTATGTTTTTGAACTCAGTTCGGGTATTTCATCGTCATGGGAAGGCAATATGCTCATGTGCACACACCCACACAGACGTAGACAAATACATATGTACACTTTGCTTGGAAAAGGAAGTGTTTCGGCTAGAAGAGGATGTCTTTATGTATTGGTTGTAGGTGTTGCACACAGCAAGCATCTTGAGAATGGTTGCTTCGGCTGTTCTTAAATTTAATGCTTCCACAGGTAGTGGGGTGTATTGGTCTGTGAGGTGGCTCCCTCATTTTAAGCTGGCCTCCCCCTGACGTGTGTTGTGGTGTTCTCCCCGCTGGATCCTTAAAACTGGCGCTTCGGCACAATGCGTTTTGATTGATGTTGCCAGTTCCTTGAATGCTTCCTGTTTTCCCATGCTTGTGCTTGTGCTTCTGCTTCTGCTTTTGCTCGTGCTTACAATCAATTTAAATGCGCCGTTGTGCATTGTAAAAAGTTCCTTTTGCTGTTGTCGGCTAAATCGTTATGTGAAACCATAAAAGTGGAATAGTGGGGCACAGGATAAAGCATTGGTATGTATACTTCTACTCTTTTATAAGGAAATGTTGTTGCACTTTTCCACATTCAGATGCAGATGGATGCAAGTTTTTTATAGCCCAGCAACACGAAATCATTTATCAAATTTATAGTCTGTTCCAAGGACACTGAGCTAATCGAAACGATAAGAATGCGTATTCTCTGACCAGCCATAAATAAGGATACACATCAATCATGTTTCGAGACAATACATTCAACTTCAATAGGCAAAAAAAAGATACAAATTCATTGGGGGCTTCTTCTTCTTCAAGTTGTCATGATAAGCAATTCCCTTTTTTTATGGCCATCCCCAAAGATGTCTAAGTAATTGACAATGCGATTTTTGACCCAAATTCATTGTAGCATTGAAGTATATTTTAATTCACTTAATTTTTAATTTGTGAATGCCTTCAAATTGCCACAAAAAGTTGACTAACTAAAGTGCCAAACTGTCTACAACAATTGGTTGGTCAATTTCGCAAAGTCAAAACTTGGTCGAATAATGATTAAATTCCTATTTTCATCTCAAGCTTCTAAAGTTGTTTGCTTGTTTGTTTGCGCGGCAGTTGAAATTTATTTAATATTTTAATTGAAGCCATTACGGGCATTTTCTATAACTAAATATTGGATCCTGAATTTACAGAATGGGTTCATGGGTTGAGTTCGCTTTACTTGAGTTGTGTAAATATTTGTTGTAGCTTCGAGCAAAGTAAATCGGAAGCGCTGTTCATTTGAATCAGTCCTTCAGGGTGAATAAATTTACTTAGTCCTTTTAAATTTTTTACTAGCACAAGTCGTTTTTCCTATAAATTTAATTTAAGCGTGACATTACTTTTTTGAATATTATTAATCCTTTTATAGTGAATTGTTTACAGGGTATGTCTCAGTCGTTTAGTCATTCAATTAAAGCAATAGTTATTGATTTCCTCCTTTTGGAAATCTTTCCCACGCTGTTGGCCCGGGGGCAACCGCTGACTCTAATCAATTTAGCGTTTGTAATTCCCAAACGGTTATGGCGTAAATTGAATGATGTGCTTCATTTGACAGTTGTGTTATATTTTCAGCCTAGTCTGTAAGAATGAAGAATCAGCTGCCGTTTCGTGCTTATGCCAAGGATAAAGTTTTTTGTCCTTTTGTGTGTGTGTGTGTGTGTGTGTGTGTGTATGTGGGCCACTGATTACCGATAAGCGATGATTGATATTTGATTCCTCAGTCAACACAGTTGAATGAGTGTCTTTTCACCTGGTGAATAAACGTTGTATGATTTGCTTCATTTAACACGCACACTTAATTTTTGGAATTATAATCGAATAATCAACAATAATGAGATTGTGTTTGTGTAGAGGGCCAAAAGTTTATTTATTATGCAGTGAAATTTGCTTCAAAATATTTTCTTGCCTAAGAACTTTAAGAGTAGAATGTGTATGCAATTTGTCAAGAGTCTCAAAGTGTTAAAATACATTGCAGAAGAGTGTTACTCATTAGCCCTTGGATATTTATTTAAATTAAGCTCTAATCAAATCCGATTGAGTGAGGGAGAGGGAGAGGGAGCACTGCACCCCACTGAAGTTAGCATGCACTGTGGAATTTTCATGTGTGTGCGAGCTGTGAGCACTCTGAATTTAGCATTAATGCAAATGCGGGTGCTTGTGAGAGCAGATGAGCGGCCCCAAGGGGAGAATGCTGCACTGATTGCAGACAGAGTGTGAGTGTAATGTGTGTGTGTGTGTGATCAGTTAGCTTGCATGCGTGTGTGTGTTGGTGCGAGCAGCTGCGATTACATGAGGGAGAACGCTGCCGTGACTCTCAATGAGCCCACACAGCCTGTATGTGTATGTGTGATCAATTAGGAGAGATTGCTTGAGTTAGCATCCACAGTGCACGCAGCCGGCAAATCAGAGTCCACAGCGCTGGGAGCATAAATACAGCATCTTCAGTTTCCCTTCGGCCCAGTGAGAAGCAGGAGCGGAATAAAATAAGAAGAGCACGACTTAAAATTGATGTCATTATTTAATATAATTATTTACTCATCTACAATATGAGAAATATCATTTCATGTATTTATTTAAATTATATTTATTTATTTTTCTAAATTATACCAGATTTTCTTCTATCTCTTGTGCTAGGGAAATGTACATTTCAAACCTAACTGCATTACAACACATATATGGCATCTTTAAGTATGCAAAGCTGCTCTGTAATAATATAACAAATAAAAATATAAAAATGGCTTCCGTTTGCAAAAACTTTTCAAATCTCTTAAACTACAATTCAATCGCCTGCAAAGTTTTCTCCGAGCTTTAAATCCAATTCGTTGACAACCAAACATTTTGAGTAATCCAATCCAATGCCTCTCCAACTGTAACCACATCCTAAATTTATTTATTTACATTTTTTATCTGTTGTATATTCCAAGTTCCGCATGACACGGAGGCAAATTGAAATACACGCAATTGAACAGCAAATTAAATTATGCATTTCATATGGTTTGTGTGACACTGTGACAGTGTGTGCGTGTGTATGTTTTGGGTGTGTGTGTGTGTGTGTGAGTCGTGCGCTTAGTTGTTTGCCTGTGTGCGTGAAGCAAACAAATTGATTTTGATTTATTTATTTATTGGTGCAATGTGTGCATGTTCCCAATTTTTGCAGTGCCAAAAAAAGAGCAGTAAAAAATAGTCGAGAGGAAAAACGGAAAATCGTAAAATAGGAAAAGCGTGGAAGCGACACATGTGGACCAAAATGGCCGAGATGGCCTCAACGGGTTTCAGTTGGTTGACGCTGCTCTAGAAACCTCAACCTCAACCTCAGCTTCCACCTCGAAAACACAACACAACACAACACTACACAGCACAACACAACACTACACAACACTGCACTGCACTACACAACACACTAACTAACCAAGGCTGTAAACTGAACAATGGTCATCCAGTGTACATGCGATTGCAACTGCAGTGATAGAGACACAGCCCGCAGCTTCTGTTTGCCGCGATTTGCGTTGCGAACACGACGTGCCACGCCCACGCTCACGCCCACGCCCACAAGAACGCCCCTAAATGGTGGCAATGATATGGAGCATCAGTTTCCATACTATCGCCGGCTATCGAATACCTCATCAGTGCTATACGGCAGCTGCCCCCAACTGCCCCAGCAGACTTGCCACAGTCTAAGCCAGAGTCAAATTCAGAGTCAGATTCAGAAACAGAAACAGAGGCAGGAGGTGGAAGCGGAGGCTGAGGCGGAAGCGAAAGAGGAGCAGCTGAGGCAATATTCGAGTCTGGTGCGGCCACAGAAGCACAGAAGCTCCGTGCTGTGCAACAAATGTGCGCTGTGACGAAGATACAACCTAAGCTGTGAGCATCCGCAACATCTACAATCACAACAAGGCCACAACAAAACAGCAGCTGTAGCATCAACAACAGCAACATCAACAGCAGCAGCCACTGCAACAACAACAGCAGCAACGGCAACGGCAACGGCAACTGCAACAACAGACAACAACAGCTTAAAGCTGAGACAAGAGACAACAGCGGCAACTGTTGGTGGCAGCACGTTGAGCACGCCACGTTATTTGTGCCCCGAGTGCCGCTTTAACAATCAACCGCTGGCCTGGTGGGTCTCATGTCCGCGTCTCTCCTATCTGCCAGCAACCGAGCAACAGCAGCAGTCTCAAATGACAACGACAGCAACAACGATGCAGCAGCAGCAGCAGCAGCAGCAGCAGCAACAACAAACACAGATGCCACCGATGTCGAGTCGCCACTGCCATGGCCCAAATTTGAATCTCAATCCAAATCCATCAGTTCGTTTTCCACAGCAGCGACAGCACTGTGACAATTTTGGCAGCTATGCCACATTGCCCACCATTGAGCAGCAAGTTCATCATACGCCCTGTAGTCGCCATTGCAATGCAGCTGCAACTGTGCCACCACATCCGGAGCCACCACCGCCAGCAGCACGCTGGTATGCACCAAGCAATGTCAATGCCACTGCCAATCCCAATCCCAATTCCTGCTGCTACCTGTACAATCCCACGCCCACACACTACGCCCCTCAGCTCTGTCTCTGCGATAATTGGTATCACCAGCAACAGCAACACCACCAACTGCAGCAACATCAGCACCAACAACAACAACAACAGAGGAGCATCCCTGCAGCACCGAAGCCACTTATGCCCAATGGCGGCTGCTACTTGGGTGAGTGATGAGCAATGAGTAATGAGCTTTGTCCTGGCGCCGCTTTTTCCATTTAATCAACAATTCAATTGTTTCGCTTCCGCAGGATTCGATGCTCATCATCCCAGTCATATTGCGGATGAGGAGGATTCGGCTTTTCCAGCTCTCGCCGATCGTGAGTTTCATTTGCTGCATCGCAATATTCCTGCGCTGCGACGCACAGGTGTCGACACAACACGCATACGACAGGTGAGCACAATGCTTGTCAAACTTTAAGTTTCACGATTCCTTTGTATCTGACAATTTTTATATCTTGCTTAACTACAGTGCTTGCAAAGCCTTATTGCTTAATCAAAAATTTCTTTATTTTTATCATTTATTAAGTGTTAATACCAACATTAAAAAACAAAATGTTTAAAAATGTACTGTCTTAAATCTTAAAGTAATACGTTAATAAAAGTGTTGCCCAAACTGTAATGCATCTTAAACTGTAATGCTCTACATTTTCCCGTGCAGTATTTCTATCCCGATGGCGGTTGGGGCTGGATCATCTGCGGCGTGTCCTTTCTGGTCCACATTCTGACCACGGGCCTGCAACTGAGCTATGGTCTGCTGTTGTTCTATGCCGTGCAGCATTTGCATAACACAAGTGGCATTGGTAAGTGCATTCAACTGTTTAGCCAGCTTCCAAATTGTCCTCGAGTCCTTAGATCCTTAATCCTTATTAGCTCAGGAAATGCGTGTTCAGGCGTTAGTTTATAAAAGAGATTTCAAGGGATGCCAAATTGCGAGCTACGATACAATTTGAGAGTAGCTATGAATAAATTTAAAAAAAAAATTACATGTATAAAATTCCATTGCGATATGTTGAAAAATACCTTCCACTTATTTCTTTCCTTTTTTTAAAGGTAAAATGGTTGCAGAGCTTTTGTATGAAGCTTGTATGTTGACTATTCAGTTAATTGGATTTTTCATTTTCTCAGATCAATACCCAAAAAAATCCAGCGCATATTTATCATAAAATATTTGAAATACCCATATAGGATAAATGAATTAAATCAGAGCAAATTTAAAATGCGCATATTATTTATTTTCAAAAGTTTCTAATTTTATTTGGCTTTAAACTTCTTCTCTTCTTCTTTATGGTTCCGTATTTAGAATAAGTTAATAAAAGAAATAACAGAATTGACAATGCGTTTGAGAAATTTCAATAAAAATGAAAACCAAATCCGAGAATTTTTATCTTTGCCAAAACAATAACTTGGCTTTCTAAGCTTATTATTCTACTTCAATTCTATTTATATATTTTACTTATATTCCGTAAAGAAGTAGCTGCAGTATCAAGAGACTCTGTGCTCTCTGCCAAAATTATATAAATTTTGAAAATTTTCTGTACACTTTGCAGAGCTCTTGGGCGCTTTAAGCTGGTCCATTTCAATGTTGGCCATTCCGTTTGTGGTGTCCTTGTGTCGCAAACGTTCCATTCGACTGCTCTCCATTGTGGGTGGACTCGTGATGCCGTTGGGCATTCTCTTTACATCATTTGCCACGGAATTCGGTCAGGTTGTGTTCAGTTATGGTGCGTATACGTAATACATATACATATATATATATATATTTAAGTGTGCAGAAAGGAAGTTTGGCAACCATTTGATATGTTTTATATGTACAGGCGTCGTATTTGGCATTGGGGTTTCCATGGTGCGTGAAGCCTCCACGGTGATGCTGGGCAATTACTTTAAGCGTCGCCGGCAATTCGTCGAAATGGTGGCCATGTCCGGCGAGGGCGTCGGCATCGCTCTATTCTCCGTGATATTAAAAGAGGGCGTTGGCAAGGCCGGCTGGCGCCTTGGCCTACAGATTGTGGCCGCTCTGACGGCGCTCAGCTTTTTCATTGGCCTCATGTATCGACCCGCGTCCCTCTACCATCCCCAGCGTCGGGCCATTCAACACTTGAAGAATCAACGCAAAAAGGTAAATCACAACAATCGGAGAAATCTCAACTCTATAGTAACAAATTGTATTTGCCCTTTTTTTTTTGGTTTATCTAGTTGAGGGAAAAGAAACCAAAGCTCAGTCTGGAAGTGGAGTCGCCAACTCGTTATTTGTTTTTGGACATATCATCGCTCAAATCCGTAACAGTTAAAATCCTATTAATGACCTCAAGCGTCGCTGCATTCGGCATTTATACGCCCATGTTCCTTATGGTAAGCTCACAGTTAAAAGCTTCTCATAATTTATGGCTAACATAGATGGTCCTGTTGCAGGCCCTAAATGCCGCCAAAGAGGGATCCGATGTCCAGGAATTGGTGCTGCTTCAAGCATTCCTGGGCATCTCCATGGCACTGGGTGTCGTTTTAGCTGGTGCTCTGCTTCGTCGCTGTTTTGTCATCAAGCACTTTATGATCAATTCCAAAATCGTTACTCAGGTGAGTCCAATTAACACACTTTACACCGCCCAAAGTGACTCTCAAGCATTGTTTTTTCTTACCTTTGCAGCTCTTTGTAGCCATCGTGGCTTTGGCCATACTCTTTCTGTCCTTTGTCATGGGCTACAAGGGACTCTGTGTCCTTAGTTGGCTCTATGGCATCGGATTGGGCGGCTTTCAATATTCGCTGAAGATTTTGGCTCTGGAGCGCGTCAAGCTTAAACACTTCTCCAAGGCTTGGGGTAAGATATGTCGATATTAAAACGATATATCATAATATCTGGTACCCAAAAGAAATGTGGCGATATATGTTATAGGTTGACGAAGTTTATTTGTATTTATTGGTGTCAACATCTGAATCGATAGTAGCCAAGGCGAATTTTAACCGTATCATCACAAGCGTTAAGACCTTAGAGACGAATATTCTTATGCAATCTTCTTAAATTTTGGCACATATAATATTACTAGTAGTACCAATCTGGAATCAAAATTTTACTACGATCGGTTCTCAATCACATAATTATGAAATGGGTACCGGGTATTTCCTAGTCGAGCATACTTACTATCGTATTTTTACCTATTATCAGCTTAAACTTTCTCCTTTAATTTCAGGTTTCATACGCGGCGTTCAGTCAGTTCCTGTGCTTATAAGTGTGCCCCTCACCTCGTTTCTCAACGATTACTCCCTGAAATACGGACGTGCCGGATATTACATTTGCTCAGCTGCCGCTGCCATCTCTGGCATCATCATCTTCTTCATTAGCGAGCCACAGGAGCAACCACAACAACAGCAGCAGCAGCAGCAGCAACGTGGTCATCATCTCAATGGACATCTGCCCACTCCAATGTTGATGCGACATTCCTCGGCGCGCCACCATCGTCCCAATCTCCATCTGGACTATGGATACGGCGAGTATCCAGCTCCCGATTTGCTCAGTCGCAGCTGCATGAGTCTGAATCAAATGGAGCCCTACCTTCAGCAGGCCAATAACTCTCATCATTACTGCCAACGTCATACGCATCATTATGAGCAGCATCCACTTCCACATTCGCATTCTCATCATCATAATCACAATCATGCCCAGCCACATCTCTCGCAGCAGCATCATCATTTGCCTCCACAGCAGCTCACCTGCCACAATCTGGACGTGCAGCAGACGCGTCCGCCCTACCAACTGGGCCAGGGCAGCATCGGGGCCAAAATGGGCAAGCGACTCCAGCGGAGTCTCTCCTTCATCCAGCAGCACAACTGCTGCGATGGCCAGATGTACTGCAGCTTCCACAGCACCTACGAGCTCGGTTGCCGCAAGTCTCCCAAGTAAGTTGTCCGCCATCGAATCTGAATTATTGAATTGGAAAGAAGGCGACAAACAGGAAGAGTTACCACAAGCCAGAAGTATCTGATTCAATTTGACGTTTCCTGACTTGTTTTTATACCCGTTACTTATAAAAATAAGTAAAAGGGGATATTGTATTCGTTGCAATGTATGTAACAGGGAGAAGGAAGCATCTCCGACCCTATAAAGTATATATAATCTTGATCAGCATCAACAGCCGAGTCGATATAGCCATGTCCGTCTGTCTGACCGTCTGTCCGTCTGTCTGTCCGTCTGTCCGTCCGTGTGAGCGCCTAGATCTCAGAGACTATAAGAGCCCCACGCAGGTCAAGTTTGTTTCAAATTTTTGCCACGCACCTTTCCGCATCCGTAAATCGCAAAAAACCACCACAAGCACAGTTTTCAAGACATTAAAATTTTTTTACTAATTATCGCTAACTACTATTATTACCTATCATCCTACTAAATCGTAACAAGATCGGAAAAATAGAAAGGTGGTAATGGCTAATTAAAGTTTTTAAAAAATATAAGTGCCCAAAAGCATGCAATAAAAAATATTTCAAAATTCATTAAAATAAGTAACGGGTATTCTATAGTCGAGCGCTCGACTATAGCCTTTCCCACTTGTTTTTTTATTGCATACAGCACCATTTCCTCAAATCGTAGGCAATTTTTGTGCTGTGCACATTTTATGATTTTAGTCATCCGGTTTTGAGAATTTAATTTTTTTTAGTCTATTTAAAGTTTTTGTGAAAGCCAAAGCTTATTTTAATTCCAATCAAGTTTTCAATTCTGCAGCAAGAGGAATAAGTCTAGATGACTGACTTGAATTCAAATTTAACTGAAATTGATCAGTAATTGTTTAAGAAATTATAACAATCCGATAATAGATCGATGCTCCATTAGGTCGATAGGTGAGGGAATATTAAATTGCTAATTACATTATTAGCTAAATGTTTCTCCTGCTGTTGCCTATGACGAATATTTTATAACAATGCATTGCATCGAAGTTGCTTCAATACTTATGACGAAATCGAGCTCATGTCTTGCACATGATTAAGCTTTCAGCTTATGTATTGACACGATGATGAGATGATTGGCCCTCTCCAAAAACTGACGTACAATTATCGGATCCGTGGGTTTTGTTCGACATGAAGCAGTACAAATCCAATTGAGAGTTGTTCGGCTTCCTGTCAACGTCAACGTCAATAACAATAACAATCGTTGCAATTGCAATTGCACTTGCACTATGTTCATGCGAGTACAAGTATCTCGAGTCCTTTTTCATTTCCCTCCTGTCGTCCTTGTGGCTCCCTTATTCATGCAGCTGTTGCTGTGCGGCACGTGTTTATTTCACAGATCTCAGGACAGGCAGCCACTCATCTGTACATGCAGCCCCAATTCAACCACATATGGAGCTGGCAGCTCGGCACGCAGTCGGAGTGTACCGGAGGGGCTATCGACCATGTCGCAGCAGTGTAACTGCCGTCATGGGGCAACCTCAAATGCGGCGCCATCCCGTGAGTTTATCTACGTGCCACACGCCTACGCGTCATTGCAGCGAACGCCGCATCGACAGAATCGTCAGGCAGGAACTGGAGCTGGAACTGGAGCTGGAGTTGGAGTTGCAGTTTGTCAGGCATCAAGAAGTAATCCACAGTGCCGGCTAAAACGCTCGCAATCGCTCAGTCGACCCGTGCATTTTGTCGAGCAAATCACAACCTCCGTGTAGAATTAGACCTAGAAACATAAAGAGAAAGAGAGAGAGAAAGAAAAAGAGAGAGATGGGTATAGCATAGTAGCATATTTTGTAGTAGTCCTCCAAGTTACGTGAATCGAATTCAAATTGTCAAATCTTTTCTAGTCTTTTGTCGTAGTTAGTAGCACGTAAAGAAGTTCAAGTCCAAACTCAAGTTGAACGAATAGTTCAACAAGAAGCAGAGGAAGTGTCAGAAACTGTAACTAAAATTCCACAAATTGAAAGCAACTCAATGAATTTTTAACAAACTATAAACCTATTAAAAAAATCTTAACTTAACCCATAAATCACACACAAACACATATACAGACAGACGCAGTTAGCGAGGGGCAAACGAAAAGCTTTATCATTGTCTCGACACAAAAGTATTCCAATTAACTTTGCTACCAATGGCAGCATTTTGAAAAGTAACAAAAGAAAGCGCCACAATAAAACGCACAAAATATTATTATGCGATTGAATAAATAAACAAATAATGGGGGAACTGTAAACGGTAGATAGGGGAATGCAGACGACAGAGCGGGGGGTACAATATGAATACATATTAAATGGTCCATTTTAAAAAAAGCGTACACATACACAATTTATCCACCGATACCAATACGATATATACTCGATAAACTCGGCAACTTGTACTCAGATCGGGGCAATTAAACGGCCGGCTGCACAATTTACGCTGTCTTCATTGAATGTACTTTATTTTTAAATAAAATATACGTATTCATATACATACGTATACGTGCAACTGGAAAATAAGAACAAAGTAATAGGAAAAAAACACTTTTGTCAATATATGTACCATTCGTTGTGGGATTGAGCCTTATTTTAAAAGCAAATTATCATTTCTATAATGATAATCGTTTACTAATCGAATGTATTGAATGCGTATATTAACTGTAATTGGCACTAACACAGATACAATTTTCTGGATCATATTTACAAAAGGGCATTTGGGCATCAATTAACCACAATTGAACAAAGTGCATAAATAAGTTATATTAAAACATAATAATGAATGGAATGAGAAAATTGTTATAATTATGGGACATATGTGCAAATATCTTTACGATATGATATAATATTGATAACCACAATATTAATGAATTGCAAATTCAACAAATAAACAAGGCATAAATTTCAATTATACTTAAATAAATAATTAAATACGATTCATTAAATTAATGAATACCTAAAACTTTTTTAGAAATTCTATTACCATATATAATTCGGCAAGCCGACATTTAAATACCCCAGCAACAAATAAATATTACAAAAATTCGGATAAAACTTGTTACTTATTCAAAATTCCGAAAATCGTACAACGAGTCGTCCGCTCGCCAAATATACTAATTTTTATTTTCATTAAGAAGGAATTGTGGCTATTAGTTTTAAACTCTGCAAGGGTATAGTTATTGGGGAATATACAAATTACCGAGAGGAAGAGAGAGAGAGAGGATAATATGGCCGTGAGCAACTAACTGCCATAATTTGTAATAAAAATACAAAATTAACTATGAGAAGCTCATAAACATAAGCATCAAATCATAAACATAAAATAAACGACACTCGAAAACACAGCTCAGCCCATAAAATCTAATTACCCATAAATTCTTCTTCTTCATCATAAATAACTGAAAACAATTTCAATAAATGCACCAATTTTCGCCGTTGAGTGTTCAGTGAAAAGTTTTGAATAAATTAAACATAATTCGTGTTGAGGCTTACACACAATACACACACACATTCTCACTGTCCCATAAAAACAAATCATGCATATCTAAATACCCAAATATAATACTTAAAAAAAAAGAATATGAATGGAAACTACTATTTGAATTTGTCAAAACTATTTATACTAAGATACAATTGTAGCTAAATAAATTTCGAAAGATGAGATAAATTATGTACTAGATATGGAAAATTTTTAAGTAGAAACAACTCATAAGCTCGAACACATTAATATAAATTTGTAATTCCCTATCATTAGTAGTTTAGTGATAAATGTTAATAAAATGGAAAAATTAAGCAAAAAAAATAACACATAGAAATGTAATTGAAATCCTTTTTCTAAAATGATATACGCACCGTCTAAGGGTTAACCGCACGATGGTGACAAAATTTGGGGACGATAATCTGTGGGATTTCAATGGACCGCAATAAACTTTCATTTATTACGTGCTAAAAATTAATAAACTCTTGGCCAAAAGTTGAGCATTTATGACCAAAAATGTCATATTTCCTTTATTAATTAATGGCATTAATATAAAGCGTCAATTTGTGACAAAATACACACATACACGGAGAGGACATCCTAATACCGGTTTAAAATGATTAAGAACTTTACATTTCCTCCGATGCGACAGCAGAGTGACGTTTATAATATAAACTCGTACATAGAACCCGAGGCGTCATTAAAGAACGTGCCTAGACTGCAAGCAGCTCAACAAAGAGCAGAGAACTCCAACAACTAAAACTACAACAAAAGGCGTAACAACAACAGTAACAGTGTGTATGGGAAAATAGCACGAACAACATCGGCGTCAATGACATGCTCAATTTTTCATGCATTATGCTGGCGCACTACTGTGCGTATGCTTAATATTTGCCAGATATTGACTCGGGCACAAAGCACAGTTAAGCCTTCGAATATTTGCCCTCTAAGCGGCACACAAACACAAACAAACACTCAGAGTGGGAGAGAGAAGCCCTAAAGCCAGCCTAAAATGCATAAGATAATTTGTGCTGCCTGCCAAAGTCTATATAAATGTCTTACGACTATACTAAATACAGCCAACGACTATTTATATACCCAATTTATTCATCCATATATACGAATCACTATATATGTTTGTAGGTGTGTGTGTGTGTGTGTATGTGTGAGAGTGTGGCAACTAAACAAACAGATCCAACAGTGACTACTATTGTTGTATGTACATATATTGTGTTAACATTTAAGGCATCTCGGGTATTCGGAATAGGTCATGACAATAGTGACATGTGACATCTTTGAACTTTGAATATGTTTCTCATAGATGTCACAGTTTGTGACTATGGATGGGCTTGTAGATATATCAAATTTCAAACTTTCTAAACTTCAATTTACGTTGAGACACAGTTATAAACAAAAATAAATGAATTTTATTTTTAAATATTAAAAAAAAGGCAATCAAAATCACATTTTGTTTTAATATTGAATAAAGTAATTTATAAAGTTTTGGTTAGCATTCATTTTATTTTTAATTTGATCACAAATGAAAGAAACATTTAATGAAATAGGTAAACTTTTGTTAATTTTTAACCTCCGCCCAAAAGCATGCAATAGTAATTTCCTGTAAAAATTTATGCTCTAAATTGTGTTTTTTTTAATAAGCTGAAAACTTGTTAATAAAATGCCTGGGGAAAGAGCATAAGACGCACATTGTGGTGAAATTAAGTTTGGTCCAATATGACGTTCGGGGGTTGCTCCTAAAGTAAAGTCAGAGTCCCTAACAGAGGCCGCGTGAAAACAGCCGCGTGGCAAAGTCAACTTCGCGCCGCATTGTCGTTAAAATTGGCTGCTGCAAGAGGGAGAGGAGAGACGAGAGGAGATTAGAGGAAGAGAGGAGAGGAGAAGGTGCTCGCACTCATCAGTCGCTGCCCGGAGGCTGCAGGCTCGCTGAGTCTCCCTCTCTGTGCGTGTGCTTTGTTGACACAGTAGCAGAGATAGAGGCAGTGACTGTGGCAGCAACCGGCTGCAGAGACAGAGACAGAGCAGAGACAGAGGCAGCGGCAGCGGCAGAGGCAGCGGCGTCCTCTGCTGCGTTGTCATGCGCATACGCACGCTCTGTTGCCTACTTCCAGGCGCCTTTCAAGTTGCCATAGCATTGTTGCGCTTTTCACTGCCACTCCCCCTTCCTGGTTCGCCTCCTCAATGTGCGGCCAAAAAACATCTGTTTTATGTTTGCCTTTTGCTTCCAGTTGAAACGTGCTCTTTAGACGCGCTTTACGCGTTGCGCACTCAGTTCACACTCTCTCTCTCTCTCTCTCTTGGTCTCTCTCGTCTGTCTCTCTCTCAGCATCCTGGCAACGCTTTCATCATATGGAAAAGATGCGTCGTTATGTGGCTGCCGTTTCTAGATTCAGTTCCAGCATCAACGCCACGGCGCACGGAGCGTGTTCGCAACTTGCAACTCGCAAACTCGGCGACACGCAGCAAGCAACGCACACACACACATAGCAGAAACCGTAGCCGAAACAGAGACACAGACAGACAGACCCAGACCAAGCCTGGCTATAAAGTTCCAAGTAATTTTCGGCCCACAACTTTGCTAAATTTCGAAATGCAATTAAAAACGCATTAAAGCTATTATCAAAGTCAACTTTGAGGCTTACGAATTTTTCGCAGAAAAGCGACAATTGAAATTTTCACAGTGCGTTTATATTTCTCGTTTCCGTTCTTTTTTTCGTTTTTGGGCAGTGCGAATATCGATTGCTGTGTGCCTTGCATAAGTCGTCCAGAGATTGGTATACCAAACGCAGTTGAAGCAATAAAAAAGGCATTGAGGAAAGCGGAAAGGTGGAAGGAGTCGGAAGCAGAAAGAAATGCACAAGAACAACGAAGGGCAACTAGTAGAAATTAAATTTTAATTATACATATTGAACGATAACGAACGATAGCACAGATAATGATGATGTGGAGATGATAATGATGAGGCAGCTTCAAACAAACACAAAGTGAATTTCAAACAATTGACAGCGACAACAACGAAGGAAGTTTATATATAGTCTCATCAGATTTCGTGAGCAAAGGTGTGTGTGTGCGAGTGTGTGTGTGTGCTTGCCTGCCTGCCTCTTAGTGTGTGTTAGTTTATTTTTGGGCCAAAATGGATATCGCTTTGCGTGGCACAACAACAGCATCAGCAGCATCAGCATCGGCAACTGGAACAGGCTCTGGTAAGTCCTTGAGAGTCACTGAACTGACTGTATTGTGAATTGTTTCTGTCTGTGTCGCCCTGTCACAAAACACGACAGTTCAAAGACAGACTACAACACACACAACACTCATGTGTACAGTTGATTACGTGTGTTTTGTGAATCACTTGCCTACAACTAAAGAAACAACTAAACAATTAATTTACAGGTCTACATCATGCCGTCTCATTGGGCAACATTCAGGTCTCCACGAAGGTTAGTAAGGCAATTTCCCAATTCCCGCCTGACATTACTTTGGATTAATGACCAAATTTATTTGCCTAACTGAGCAATTGGCTAACTAAAATTAATTACTTTCATTACAATGACTAATTATTCAATCTTCCGGTTCGGAAAGTACCACATTTATTATAATTTCCCTTATTATTTAGCTAATTGTTCATTATATTTATTTCAATTACATCCTAATTATGTTTTATTTATTAATTTTATATTTTTTTATTAAAAACTATTCGTTTTTTTACAAGTAACACTCTGTTGAGGTACATACAAAAGTTAAGCATACGCCCTGTTGTGACCATCGGGGAGTGTTTATTAAATTTAAAGTACACTCAAAAGGATTCAGTGAAGTTGTACACTTACAACAGAAATCCCACGCAGCGTATACATAATAGCAGCACTTTCAACTGTAAGCCTTTGTGTCGTATACTTATTACGAATACAAATTCATTTAATGTCTATTAAGCGCAGTCAAAGAAAACTAATTAAAATGTTCTAATTAAATAAATTAAAAAAATATAGGTATAAAATGGTACACTTTATTTACAAGAAATCAATTCACAGTATGTAATGCAAGTAGCGTACACTTAATACTAAAGAATAGAATTCATTAGAATAAATCTTTTTAGACATTTTACAAGCTCTTACAATTTGTTTTCATATGATTTTGGGACCCTTGTTTGAACCATTTTTAATCCTTATCAGGCCACCCATTCCAGCCACATGGATCGCAGCTACGACTCTGAAGATGAGCACACGGGTCGAAGACGTTTGCGCCCAACGCTCTCCACCGAATTGCAGCCTCGCACCTCCGTCTACTCGCGTGGCGATATAAGAGAACAGGTGAGTTGGACATCAATTATATCTCTATAGGAGATGGCTTCTAAGGATGCTCTCTTCCCGTTGCAGTACTGCCTTACGGATCGTCAGCTGCACAGCATCGAGCAGCGTCCACGTCGAGAGCGTTTCTTTGGTTGTCTCTCCCGGCGAGGTCAAACGCAGACGAGCAGCTTTCTGGGCGGCTGTGTGGGACGCCGAGTGCCCTCCGATGAGAATCTGGCAGCCTATGCGCCCTTCGAAAAGTATCCACGGTGGGCATAAAATGAACACTGAAATTAATACAATATTGTTAATATTTCCTAAACTGTCTTTTAGCTATCAGAATAGCTACACGGACACACACGAATTGGATAGTTCCTATTTTCGCCGTCAACCGGCATCGATCCTAAGCACCGGCAAGTCAAGTGAGCCGGATTTGGGTGGTCGTTACACCTGGACAGGCCAGCAGACACAGGCGCAGGTGCAGGCGAACAACAACAGCAGCAGCAACGATTATCAAACGGAATCGAGGTATGAGTCTGGCAATCGTAGTTCATTTCGAATCGTTAAAAAAACACCCATTCAATTGTATAAACAACAAAAATGCTAGAAATCATGCTTAAACTTAACTGTCGCACTATCCGTAGTCTGTCTCTGTCACTCTCCACCTCTCTCGCTCGCTCGCTCGCTCGCTCTCTCTCTAACTCTACATTCTCGTACTTTAAACGCTTGCAATGCTTGCCACTTTAAATATTCCATGCAACAACAACAACAACAACAAAACGCTTTTTGCTTACAAAAGTCTTTCGCTTCTCTGTAAAAAACACTGCAAAAAACAAAAATCAAGATTTCCAAAATCCCAACTATCACATAACAAGTAAAGAAAAGAATGCTGTATAAATATTTTCCTATAATTTTCGTTATTCATTCACCTTCCCCCACGTCTCTCTCTCTCTGTAAATCGACTAAAAATCAAATCAAATTAAACAATTGAAACCAAATCCAATTAATATCAAATGAAAATGAACATGAACATGAACAAATGAAATGTGTAAAAAAGGGCAACTTGTTGTACAGCACCACTTGAATCCTTTTACCAGGATATATTGCTACGGAATTATTATGTCGAGCTTTGCGCTCCACCACATCCTACACCACCAACATCACACACCAATCAAATCGCTAATGTAAATGTTTGGTATGTAAAGTGATTATAAACGAATACCTTAAACTAAATACTTTAAATTCAACTTATAGCTTTAAACTTAAATCTTTAATTAATCTAAAAAAAAAGTCAACATAATAAATTTAAAGATTTATTTAAAAGTGCGCTAATCCAAGATACGTTTAAATATAAATATATATAAAATGTACTTTATTTTTAATGCTATGTGTCTGCACGTGACTCAAGAACAGAGAGCAATGTTATAATTATAGTCAAAAGATTAATAATCAAGAAAACAGTCAAGTATTGATTGTTAATAGTCTCGGCTTGTGTTCTGTTCCACAGCTCGTACCACTGCCCCACTTATGCCACAATGCCAACCACACAGCAACAGCAACAACAACAGGCTGGTAACCCCAGGTGAGTCTAATAGAGTCTTCAAAAAATGTATAGAAAATGTTATCAATCTGTGCATTATTTTGGGTATTAACTTAGTCTCAAATATCTGTTGAATTTTGGGTTAACAAATGGAAAAACAATTGGAAATTTCTTTTGAATTATAATTTCTTAAACAGATTGAGACTCGGTTGAGATAATCAACACGATAAAAGAGTTTGAGGTCATTATAACTACATTACTTTCCAAGTTACTCCACCCTGGAGTGGTGAAGTTAAAATCCTACCCTCGTTGTCATTTCGAAGTACATCAACTTCTCCAATCTCTGCCCTTCACAGAACCAAGCACGTCAGCTTTGCCAGATCACATACGCTTACCAGCTTCGACACTGTCAACGCAGGCTTCCGATCCTCGGGTCGCTTGAGAAGCGCGGGCAGCCAGGAGCGTTTGATTGGTGGCAAGAAGCCCATCATTGCCACGGGCTCCATGTATGAGACGCTGCAGCCAATGCTGCCACATCAACACCCACAGCAGCCACAGCCACAGCAACAACCACAGCCACATCAGAGCTCAACGCTGCCCAAAACATGGGCCTTGCCAGCTCCAGTGCAGATCCAGGCTTGTCAGCATCATCCGATACATCTGCATCAACAGTTGCCAGGTAACCTAATCAGGCCTTGACCTTAGACCAAGTTTATACAAGTCCAATTTTGCAGACAACATGTTGGGATTGATCATACCACAGTCGCTGCCATTGGCCTTGCCACCTCCCAGTCCGGAGGTGCTCATTGTGGAGAAGAAGTTCCGTAATGCGATGAAGACACAGGCAACTCAGACGGATGTGGCGGCTCGTCGGGAGGGGCTCTCCAATTCGCAGATGTTGGCCCTCAGTCCGCGGGCTCCACATCGCATCAAGGTGATGTCGCAGGGAGCTCAAACGAACGGTTTGCAGAATGGGAAAAAGCTGACAAAGAGTCTGTCGGAAATACCCAATGGCAAGGAGCTCAAGCATCAGCATTATCAACAGGGGTAAGGCAATGACTTTTAAGCGATGTGCCAAGGGATTCCAAGTTATTTCTTTCTTCCAGCTCGAACTATCCGCATGATCTGATCTATCGCACGCAATCCCAGGACGTGACCCCACTGCAAACCATCTCCGATGCCCAGAACAACATCATGTACTACAAGCCGCCTCCTCCTCTGCTGGACGCTCACAGCTACGGACTGGGCATGGAGCATTTAAGTCGCGGTCGAGCTGAGCAGAATGTGGAGTATGTGAATGTGAATGCCGCGGCCTTGGCATTGAATGAGAGCTTCGACTACGAGAGCAACAGCTTGCCACGTCGAGCGTGCACCTCGCATGCCCGCACCGAGACGGATTACTACTCGAACAGCTTGCCCCGACGTCCGGAGGCTCTGCACACTCACGATGTCTGCAAGCACATCACGGAGTGCGCCGAGCTGATGACGGACAGTGTTCCCTTGGACTTCACCCGGCCACATTTGCTTCCGCCGCCCAGTGAGTACTGCAAAAACGATGACGACGTGGTGGAAGAATACTACGACGACGACGAGGAGGAGGATGTGAGGGCGCATGAGACGGAGAGCTACAGCTCCGAGGTGTGCGTGGAGCAGGCGGTGGCAGCTGCTGCTCAAAATCGTCGGATGTCCATGTTGCCCCTGGACGATTCGCCCTTCCGACGGGACGACTTGAGACGTCAGTCCATGCCCGTCTACGGACAGACGGAGAAGCTCATCGACGGGTTTGGGCCACGAACTTCGTTTCGGCGACGAGACAAGGTCAGTTGCTTCGCGGATGAGCCATCGCCAAGGGATGAGCAGGAGATCTTCATAGACTTCAAGCCGCACGTCTCGCCTAAGCCGAGTCCCAAGCAGCAGCTGAAGCATCGCAAGCAGCACAAGGCGGAGATTGCCATGCGAAAGATGCAACAGCAGAGGTTGGCCCAGGCGGCTGCCTTCACGCTGCCGAAGCTGAAGCAACAGCCAGTGGAGCTTGAGGCTAGAAAAGTTGAGCTTGAGCCCAGTGACGAGGAGGAGGACGACGACGAGGAGGAGGAGGAGCCAGACGAGCTGGCCCAAGAATCGCAGCATGATCCAGTCATGGATCAGGAGCATCCCGATGACGATGAACCCCTCTATGAGAACATAACCCCATGTGGATGTAAGATAGAACCGATTCCAGATCAAATTCTGGACAAACGCGCCCAGTTTCGGAAGCGTTCAGTTAGCCTGGACGACGACTATGCCGCCATGACAGCGACTTGTCCACCACCTGGCCTGAGGCTACCCTCCACCCCGGCTAGTCCTTGTCGGGATGAGCTGCTGCTGGCCAATGTCTCAACTTATCCATCCTCAGACTCGCTGGCCAATGACAACACACGCGATCACTCCGATGGCATCTGGAACGAGTCTCAGGTGACGGTCCTGACCGCCGATCAGCGCGACATCTCCGACGGTTCCTACACCTCCAACTTGCTGCTGACACCATCATCGAAGAGGAAGAACCTGCTGCTGCAGCATCAGCAACGCAGTTCCGTGGACACGGATGCACTGGACTTCGAGGAACTGGTGAGGTTGAAAGAATATCACCGAAAGAACCCTATAACTAATTTGTTATCCAATTATCAGAGTCCCACCTATGGCCTTCAAACACTGCCCAAGATTATCAGAACGCCTACCCCCACCACCACAAAGCCAAAGGAAGCTCCCCTGCATCCGGTTATCACACCAGCTATCGCTGTTACGCCCTCAAGCAATCAACTGCCGGACATGTTCTGTTCTCCTCTCCCAAAACGGAGTATGGCCTCTCGCGGCTCCGTGCCAGACGCTCGACAATTGATGTATGTGTCCGGAGTTCCCAAACAGCGGTAGGTCCAACTCGTTACCCGTTTTTGACTTGATTTATGACAGCACTTTTACTTTCGAATTAGCCACTCGGATGCCTCGTTTTTGCCATCGTCTGGAGGGGATTATGCACGCAGTGCGGACATCTCGGAGTGCAGCACGAACACAGATGAGTATGCCACCTGCACGGATACCTCGAAGCGTACACCAGGTATTAAGACACCGCCGACAACGACAAGCTCATCGTCGACCACACAAGTGCCAGGTTTGGGGCCCATCTCAAAGTATTGTGTGTTTACATCCATGAATGTTGTGTGCGTGTCCCGTGTTACGTATAACCCCCGCACCGCCCAGGTGTGGGTCAGTCAGTGGTTCACAGTTCATCCACAGCCTCCTCACCACGCTTACCGCCTTAGTAACTATTATACTATAACTAGAGTCTCTTAGCCTATCGCCTTTAGCTCATCCACACTCCAACTATCTGTATAGTGTTTGTTGTTGTTGCTTGACGAACGCCTTGCCCGCTCTGCTTTAGTGTCTACTCTAACCCATTGCTCTCCAGTTCCACTAAAGTCACTTACTTCTCTCTGTTTCCTCTTCGCAGTGTCTACGCAGAGCTCTCAGCTGGAGAAAACGCATGCGGGTTCTTCTTTCGAGAGCGCCAGTTCATTGTACTCCATGCGGGAGGAACTCTTGCAGCACGATGAGAAGGAGAAGCACGAGAAACCCTCCGTGAAAGCCAATCAACTTAAGTCACCGATTGGTTCTTTGGCGGAGCTGGCGAGGAAGTCTCCTTCCCACTCGATAAGCAGTACGACCTCCTCGGGCAGCTGTCAGGTCTCCGGTCAGGCGATCAAGTCTCCGGCCGTGGAGTGTCAACCGCAGACGGTTAGCAGCGCGGCCAGCGGTCAGATGAAGGTCAGCGCTGCGGAGACACTGCCACCCCAGAAGCCCAAACCCGAATCGATATCGGAGGATGAACGCAGCGAGGTGCGCTACTCCTCCTCCGGCTACTACGAGAGTCCGCACGATGAGGACGACGAGGAACAGGTGACGCCCGTCTGCAAGGCGCGTCGCCAGCGCCAGGAGGACGAGCGCAAGCGAAGGAAAACCAGCATGAAGTTGGACATTGAGAAGGAGAACATGCGAGCATTGACGAGTCCCGTCAAGAAACCCACTGGACCCGTCAAATTGCAGTCTCCGGAACAAAACAGTGCTTCCATCAGCATCGATGGAGGCAGTCCCAGCAAGATGAAGCGATTCCGTCCCAAGATTCGACGACAGCTGCGCAAGAGTTCCCGAGAGGACGTTCTCGCTGCGGCTGCCGCTAGACGGGCACGTGGCACGCCCACCATCTACGGCCTGAGCAGCGTCAGTGGCGATACCGAGCTGCTCCTCGATGCCAGCATGAACAGCACTGTGGGACCGAGAGTCACCACAGCAGCAGCTGCTGTCACAACCGCCACAGCAACAACCACAACATCGGCCTCGTCCACGGGAACTGCAACGTTGCAGGAACAAGCGGCGACTCCGGCGGTCAAAAAGCCCCACAGCTGTGCCACGCCCACAGCCCTATTGTCACCCAAATTGGCGGTGGCCGCTTCCTTGCCGGCCACAAAGTCCGCCTCGGAGGCTGGTCAACTCAAGGCGAAGTCCATTGAGTCCCTGCGGTCCGTTTCTCCCGGCTCGGACTCCGTTTTCTACAGCGAAGCGGACGGCAATGCGGCCAGTGCGGATCAGGGACACTGTCTGCACTGCGGCAAGGAGATGGAGGGCAAGCAGCACAACAACACTGTCAGCGAACTCGCCGGAGATTCGGTGGAGTCCATACCCTACATCGAACAGGAGGCGGACATTGTGAAGCCCCCTTCCGACTTTGCCGACTCCCCGGTGACCACGAAAACCACTCAGCGTCTCTACAAGAAGATGGACAAACGTTTCCGCTCCGAAGAGCGCTACCATGGCGAGAGGGGAAGACACTACAAAACGAGGCAGGAGAACATACGTGCTAAGGTAAGAAGAAGGAGAATTAAGAAAAGAAGAGAGAAGAAACAAGGACAGAGAAAGCGAATTGAGAGGAACTAATGAAAATCAGTGGAACCTCAAAAAATAGAAAAGGGGAGAATCAATAGGAAATGGAACAAGTAAGGAGAAAAGAGTAGAATTAGTTTAAAGAACAAGAGAAGAGAATCGAGTGAAAAAATAGAATATAAAAAAATAGAAATAGAAAGAACGGAAGAAACTGGGAAAATAACAAACAGAAGACGACAAAAAAAAGTGATTTATAATCTGTAGGATTGTCTGTATCCCACAACTTTCTGAACACTTATTCCTTTCAGAGTGAGGAGCGTGGACGTGCTCCCAGTCTGCCGAACACTCCCGTTCTGCGACCTGCCGGCTCCAGTCCCTGTGTACTGCCTGACATCAACACGGAGCAGAGTCAGCACATCATCTACAAGGGTCACTACGATGCGGGTCGTTATACGCGCCTGACCGACGATGATCTGTGGACGCAATTGGATCATCAGTGCTTCGGTAAGCTAAAAACCAACCTCAATTAACGTTAAACCGCTTCAAATACCTTTGTGGGCATTTACAGATCGTTCGAGGGAGCGTCGTGCTTCAACAGAGTCGGAAAAGGGTTTCCACGCCAAGTACCAGGTGATTCTACATCGCCTGGTTCAGCGACGTTGCACACTGGAAATGTACCATCGCCAGAAGCACAACAACTTCCGTAAGTGAACGAACGACAAGCGGGAGCACCCTGTATCATATTCTAAATTTGGCACAACGTGCGCGTTCAATTGCTGAGAGCATTTGGGAGAGCTTTGATAGTGGGTCGGTTGGTCGGTCTAGCTTTTCATGACCGGCACTTGGCATACAAAAAAATATGTAAAAAATACAAAAGAAAAAAAAAAAGAGGGAGAGAAAATAGTTTTTTGTGTGTTTCGGTTGTGTTATCGAAAATAGTTGCGGTGCGTACTTTGTTGTGTGCCGACGGAGCGTCGAGATCTCCGTCTATTATCAAATGTGAAAAGTGCCAAATACGAGTAGGAAACTAAGACGCAAGTTTCGTTAGTCGGCTATTTAAAATAATTATTTACACAATTCTTTAAACCAAATGATTGGTGGGTAAACAAAACATAAATAATTGAAATCGGCAGTAGCGTGTTGAGGTTTATTTTTCAAATACCTTTCATAGAACTAATATCGTCAAATTCACCACCGGATTCGGTGCGTCGGAAACTCGAGGAGGTCTTGAAGCTAATGCTCTTGGTATGGGCACGTGAAAGTTTCGTCATATCCACGCTCAGCAATGGCACGCACGGTAATAATGTCCGGAAATAAAATCACACAAATCATGCGGGCAATATAATCACATCGCACACATACATAGAGACCTATAAATGCGTATTAGTATTTTAATTATTCAATCTCTTTCGCTCTTTCCCTGACGCAGGCGTGGACAAAACGGTTGTGGTTAAAAGCGATTCGGGCGAGTTCGGATTTCGCATACACGGCTCCAAGCCGGTTGTGGTGGCTGCCATTGAGCCAGAGACGCCAGCGGAGAGTTCTGGACTGGAGGTTGGCGATATCATCATATCGGTCAATGGCGTTCAGGTATTAGATAAGCACCACACCGAGGTGGTCAAGATAGCCCACGATGGCTGTGAGAAGCTGGAACTACAGGTGGCACGCACCATCGGGGTCCTCATGCACGAGCAACTGGAGCCACCGAGTCAACCCATCTTCAGTGGCTACCTGTGGCGGCAGAGCGGCCAGGCGAAGGGGGCTCCAAACACCAAGAAATGGGTGCGACGTTGGTTCTCGCTGCGACCTGACAATTGTCTCTATTACTACAAAACGGAAGATGTAAGTACTTTGGGGGAGAATTTCTAATTCATTATTTTTAAATTTATTTGAACATGCATTTATTTGGAATATATAATAAATATTTATATTTTTCGTAGGATTCTCAGCCCGTTGGTGCAATGATAATGGCCAAACATACTGTAGACCTGTGCCCACTGGACATAGGAAAGCCCTTTGCCTTTAAGGTGGACTCCGGGGAGGGAATACCGATGTATGTGGCCGCTGACTCTGAGGACTTGGTCAACAAATGGTTGAACCTATTGCGCCAGGCGGCAACACAGGATAATAAGTGGCTGGACAAGAGGTAGGGGCATTGATATTGGAGAACACTGGAGTATCCTCTCTCACATCTCTTTCCCTCGTAGCGCCCGTTGTTTGTACCAGAGTCCCGGGAACATTTTGCGACCGGATTGCTTTGGCCATTTATTGAAATTGGGCTCAAGGTGGTGCGGCTGGTCGAAACGCTATTGTGTACTTAAGGATGCCTGTCTCTATTTTTATCAAGATGCAAATAGCAAAAGTTCATTCGGTGAGTCACTCGAGTCACACGAAAAGATATAGACAACCGACGCATGCAGCTAATTAATTACGAGTACAATTCTTGTTCTTATTATCGTTGTTGTATCAATTTATTTTGGCTAGGCATGGCCTGCTTGCATGGCTATAAGGTGGCCTCAATGTCCGCCAATGCGTCCGGCAAGAAGAACTCATTCGAGATAATACCACCCGAAGCGAAATTGCGTCATTATTATTTCTGCACCGAAAGTGAAATGGACAAAAAGCGGTAAGCCTTTGAAGGAACTATCATGGATATTATAATAAAATATACATTTGATTTTTCAGTTGGATATCCGCTCTGGAATACTCCATTGATCGGTGGATAAAGTCCGGGTAACTAAGGTTAAAAACACGCTCCAGATCGGCTTTAAGTGGCCGACGCAAGCGTCGCAGTTTTAGCTACTTCATGGATTAGTTTTAATCTCGGAAGCTGAAAATCTGATTGGGATATTAGTACGGGTACTAGGTACTACCAACTAGCTCTTAAGCAACCACAACAACCACATGAGGAATCAAGAATACGGAAGTACTTAGAAATTAGTCCAGCGTTTTTTATAGCAAGTAAGACAAGGAATTTAGAAATCCAGTCGAATCGGGTTTTAAAGTAAAACAAAACTATTTTGAATAGCCCTTAAAAATAATATGTTAGAACTTTTGGTGTGTATTCTTGTTATATATTATAGCTTATATACATACTTATGTTTAGTGAGGTTGTCTTGTTGTACACACATACAAAAATACACATATATACAGCGTACTATATATATATAGTCGTAATACCAAGCAGCAGACCAAAATATTGTCTCTAAAATGTGTGAAAACTGTATGAGCAGCACATTGGGAATATTTACAAAAAACATAGGTAAAAAAAAAATAGTAAGGATTGAAAATGACTTTGGGGTAAGAAAAACTGTCAAAAATCTCATGACCAATTTCAAAAGCAACCCAAATAACGACTAAAGAAGGTTTAAAATTTAGATATATAGTAGTAATAGAAATTCAGAAATCATAAAAGCAGTTATACATTTATGGGCTGTTCCATAATGCGTTAATACTTAGTTCGAGTGCAAACGGTTTTCGTCCTTATTGGAAAAAGCAAATGAAGAAAATGGGAAATTATGATATTTATTAGTTAGACACAATTATTATTATGACGATATATGTATATGCATATTTTTTATGAACACGAAGAATACACATTGTAGCTAAGCTTAGTTTTTGATAGGTTGAGTTTTTTGTATAAATCAATCGTCTGTCTGATATTAACACATAACAATAATATGGAAAATGCTTTATGGATAGTACATACACATACACATACATACAGATTTCGCAAATCCAGTAGTTACTTTCTCATATATGCGATATATGATCTTTTTTTGGATCAGTGTGTGCAATTTTTAGCTTGAGTTTTTGGTCAAATATGAGTATATTATACAATATATTTGATATATTTTAAATAGAAATTTCCAATCAATGAGTGTGCTGGTTCGTTTAGATAATACTTATAATGTATACATACATGCATATATATACACATATACTCGTATATATATATTCAGTGACAGCCATTTTAAGTTATGTAAGTTATCAGTGAAAACGACAAATTTAAATAAAAAAAACTAAATAAGAGCTTTAATTATTAAATAAAGAATCTACCATGAACAAACTTGATAAATGCATTTTAATTCTATTGTTGACAGCTCGAGAACATTGAAATGCATCGAAAGATCATTAATTAGGATCGCTACCCTCACTGCTGTACCTCGTACCTGGCTTAAACTATACTCGTAGTACATACCTGAGGAAGCATTTCAAATGCGATCAATGAACCTGTCAGCTCCATGTTTAACACCAATTTTGAGTAATTTATTTAAGATCGTTAAGAGCTGCAAAATATGCATAAGGCACCCGACACTCGGTAGTCCACACTCGGCAATCGTCCGTCATGCAGTCAAGAAGTCAACGACTAGCATAACAATTCGCTCGCCCTATGAGACTGCTACCGTTTTTTTCTCATTCTCCTCCACCATCTCCTACTCTTCCTTCTGTTGTTCTTTGTGTTGTTTACCTCTGCATCTAGCTCTACCTTTTGGCTCGCTTCACTTGGCTTGTTTCTTTCTTTCTTTCTTTAGTTCCAACAACAACTGCAATAATAGCAATAATAATAATTTAGTTCCACTGTGCACGGCCCCTGCCAACTGCCTTAAATATCTCTTATTTCTCCCGTCAACCTGAGCCTTTCTTTGCATTATTTTTCTTTTCTTTTGCCTCTGCTTCTTCTTTGCTTTGAGTTTTTCGATTTTCTTTGCTACTCTTAAAACAGTTGGTGGCTGTTCATCATCATCATGAGCATCATCTTCATTATCTTCTTGCGCATCATCGTGTTTGTAGCGATCATCATTTCGTCAAAAGGTAACTCCCTCTCTGTTGGTCCACAGACTCTGCAGTGGCAGCTCGCTAAGACCCTGACTGTGTTTTTTTCTTCTACCTCTTGAATCTCAGCCGCATACCTTTGTTGTTAGCCCAGTATCAAAAAAAAACCTGGCTATTGGGTTTGTGAGTCGAGCTTGAGTCCAGGAAGTATTGTTTTTTCTTTTTTAATTATTATTATTATTATTTTTACATTTTCTATCACTTATGGTGATTGAATTGAATGGCTCCGAAGATTTTAGTACTGGGCTTGTAATAGTCGAGCAGCTAAACTGTAGCTTTTGTACTTCGGTTTTTTTTGCATGTTGCCAGACTGTCGCATAATAAAGGTAAATTAAGGGTTAAAAGTGGTTTAAAGAAATCAAAATTTACTGTTAAGAATGGATAATATTTATTGAATATTTCAAAATGAAAGTAATATGCGTTAATTTTAGAGGCTTATTAGAGAGAATTCTGTGCTAAATAAATAAATAAAATATACTGATAGGTAACATCTTAAAAAACGTACGTGCACGAAAAACTATCATTATGGACAACATCCTTTTTTTTGGCAAGTTGCACCCTCATAGTTTTAGGACCTGCTTTAGCCCCAGCCCCGGGAGCAAATAACCAACCGAGTTACTCCATCGCCGAACCGAGTCGCATTGAAAGTGTAGCACTGCAGTGGCTAAATGCAATCTGGCAACCCGTGAGTTTGTTCGTCTACCCTCGAAAACAGTAAGCAGTCGGTAAACAGGTAGCTCTCTAACTGACAATAACTCGTCGGACGTATGCACGTTCCGACTGTCTGTCCGCTCTGGCTGCGCTGTCCACAGCGTACGACTGGCGGTCGGTTGGTTGTTGGTTTGCCAGTAGTTGTTAGTGTTCTGTTGTAGTTGTTGTTGGGGGTTTCTTACTTGGCTGGTTTCGAGCAAGCGATCTCTCTCCCACACTCTCTCTTTACTCGCCGCTACTTATACTTTTGCGCTCACCTCGCTCACGAGCTCAGACGAACAACTCTCTCGCAAGCAACGACGGCGCGTCGTTGCGACGTCAACAGCGGCTCGACAACTTTGGATTAGTCTTCGAGTGTTGATCATTGCGAACGCACCTGCGCGCGGATCGTGCTTTTCAGTCTCCACAGTGCAGTTGTCTACGTATGTGTGTGCTAGTACTAAGCGTATGTGTGTGCTTGTTTGTGTGAGAGAAAAATGCAGGCACAGTGAACTTGTTGCAGCGTCGCTTGGTGTTCCCCCGCCCCACAAATCCCCCCATTCACAACGTCTGAAAAGCGCTTTTCAATACGACGTCGTCGGCGTGCCCAAGCGTGTCTCGTGTCTGTGTGTGTGGGAAGAGTTTGGGACTACTTGAGGAGCGAATTGGTAGCTGCACTGGCTTCAGCTCCTATTTCAAACAAAATGTAGAAAAACACATTTCAGCTGCCGTATCTCGTTCGTTCGTTCGCTCGTTTACTCGCTTCGTTGAGTCGTCGCTCGGGTTCGGTTCGGTTCGGTTCGTTGGGTACGCTGGTGTATGAAGTTTTTATTGATGTTGTTGTTGTTGCTTGGCTTCTACGTGGTTTGTGGTAGCTGCTGCTGTTGCTGTTGCTCCCGTAACACCCGCGACCGCTGGCGACTGATCGTGCCGTGATTGTACTACACATACTATTATGAATTTGCGCATATGTGTCTGTGTGTGTGTGTATGTTCTTATATGCAATATTCAGTTTTATACAAACCCTTTAATTAATTTAAATACCTTTCCTTCTAGAAATTAAACCACAAAAAAATATTAAGAAAAAGTGCTACAAAGAAACTGAAAAAAAAAAACAAAATAATCCAAAACTTGTTCACATCAACTTGGAATACGAGTAATCTGGCCAAGCCAAGCTCCAACCGAGCCTCAGGCGCTCTTCAAAATTGTTTTGCTGGTAAGTTTTGAGAGCTAAGTAACGCCCTAGCAGCAACACCCTAACAAGAAAACATAAAAAACGAAAGAAATATCTAAAGATTCCACACAGCACAGCAACAACAAATTCCAAAGTTACCTGCCTTCTTTTTTTTTAGGGTCTAGCTAATTATTTTCTTTTGCCAAAAGCAAAATCACAGCGAGTAACAGACGCAGCGAGTGAACTCCGAGAGAGCAAGACCGAGAGAGAGAGAGAGAGGCAGAGAGAGCGCCAATGCAGCGAGTAGTAAAGTAAATAAAGAAAAAAAGCCAAAACCTGCTCCAAACACACACACACACACACACACATGCTCACACTGAGACTGAATTGTAACTCAACGTTGGAGGCTCCGTCCAGAGTTGGCGGTTTTTTTACTCTTTTTTTTGTTTTTTTGGGCGACTGTCGGCTGCCGCAGCGGCTTCCACTACAACTGCATGTGCCACTGTCATTGCCACCGAACTCAGTGTGGTGCCTGTGGTGCCTGCGTTCCATTGACAGGCGGCCTGGCCTGGCCTGGCGCTCGACTCGCCACCAGAGTCTCTCCCCAGAGTTTCCAAGTTTCTGATTCAGCTCGAACTCGAGCTCGAACCTTCGCTTGGAATGTTTTTTTTTTGTTGTTGTTGCCTTCTTTCATTTTTTTTTGTCTTTTTTGTAAACCGTAAACCAGTTCACTTGTAGCCAGTGCCAGTGGCCAGCTCCGAGTCTCAACCTCAGCTTCAGCTTCAGTTTCGGCTTCGGCTTTAGCTTTAGCTTCAGTTTCAGCAGCTCTCGTCGTGCTCAATTTGAATCCGGTTTTTTTGGACTTGGTCGACGTTGTCTTGGCCAACGTTTGCCAGCTTGGCTTGCCGCGCGCTTTAATTGTTCAGAACGTGTGTCCAAAGAGGAAACGCAATTGCCGCAAGCTTCTGTTGGGTTTGGGTTTGGATTTTCGAGTTTGGGGTTTGGGGCTTGGGATTTGTCTGTCTGCTTCAGTTTCGAGCCATCACCATCATGATCATTTCCACATCGCTGCAGCATCTTTGTGCTTTTTTCTCCTTTGATTTCTTTTAAATGTTTTTTATAGATCTCTGCTCTGCTCTCTTTTCTTTTTTAAAACGCCTCCCGCGCTCCCACAGTCTCGCTTTTAGAGTTTTGGGATCGGAATTAAGTTTGGACTTGGTGTTCCATTCGCTGCGGTTCTATAGAGCCATTGGGCTTTTGTTTCGCTCGAGTGGAGCTCTTGAATTTCTTTGAGTTTTCATCATTGTTTGTTTATAGGCAATTTGATTGTTGCCCGGTTCCCACTTTATTTTCGATATTTTAGCATAAGAATAGCCACATAAAACTTTATTGCATTCGGTATATTTCTGGGTGGGTTTCTTTCCCATTTTTAGTTTTCTTAGTGTTTTCTGTTATTAGTGCAACGGATGCTCCTCGTAAATGTAAAAATGGCGCTCAATAAGAACCGAAATTAATTAAAAATCAGTCAAATTAAAAGCGCCTAAATGTTGGATTAAACAAAAGGCGACACTTAACAGTGGGTCCCATAAACCTAATAACAATGGCCCATAGAATTGGCCATAAATGGCGAAGCTTTTTCTTGTCGCTCTGCCACGCCCATTTGGCACGTGTGCTTAACTGGCGCTTAATAGACTCCAGACTCTAAAGTCTAAACAAGTTTTTTATCTATTTATTGATCATTTTTATTTTCTTTATTTCCGATCAGTTTCGATGATCAAATTAAATTCTGTCCCAATACAATATGAATACATTGAGTGGGGCGATCATAATGTGAATAATCTCCAGTCTTTCCCCAAAATGAACAGTCGATAAACTAACTATAGTATAAGATATCGGTTTGGCATGAAGTAAGCCATGATTGGGCATTCTTGTTCAACACAATAGATCAGGGATCAGAGAGATTGAGAGACTGAATAGCAAAAGTCATAGGAAGCATGACAAACGATCAGCTTAAGGAGATTAACTTTGCTGAATAGTGTAGAACAAATGGTATAAAGGAGAAAACCAGAGCACACACTCTGAGGCTTAAACAGGAAAAACTGTAAGGTCTTAGATAAACTCATAAATTTGCAGATTAAATTTACATATATGTACATATAGTAAAAAATAGACAGAATAAAAAACTCAGTACAGCTATGATTTCTCATAGTTGCTTTAAAATTATACTCATTATACTAGTATTTGTATTACCATTAACATAAGTTATGTCAGTAGTAGTAGTAGTATTAGCATTTGCATTTTCAGTAGCATTTTTATTAACATAAACATTAAGTATGTCAATATAAGCAGTATTTGCATTTGCATTTGAATTTGTACTGAAATTAGCATTACTATTATCATACGCAGAGTCTTTCAATATTAAGATTTGCAAAAGAATTTGCAATTGTATTGAACTTAATAATAGCTTGCGCATTGTCAAAATCATTAGAATTAACATTTGCATGCAGTTACTAAATTTTCACTATGAATACTCGCATGAGCATTAACATTAATAATTGCATCACCATTAGTATAAGTATTTTCATTAGAATTCACATAATCAATTTAAATAATTCTTTTTAATTTAAGACAACGACATAGGCAGTGTATAGAGCCGTTTTAATCTTTGCATTAAAATTTCCAATTGCATTGACATTATCATTAGTTTCGCTTTGTCAACATCATAAGTATTACTTATCATTCAAAATGAATAACATTAATTATTACATTATCATTAGTATTTTCATTACAATTTACATTATCAATCTAACTTTTAATATACCAACAAGATTCCTCAAAGTCTTGTTCACTTCTAGACTTGTTTGAGCCCACTGCGCATTGTTTCGATCATAATAATTATAAATTATGTTCTGTTCAATTTAAGAGAACAACCTAGGTAATCTATAGAGCAGTTCCAGCCAGCTGCATTTCGAAACCATAAAACTTCATTAGCAGTTCTTGGGGCTGGCGCAAAACTGCAAAGCTTTCAAATTAATGACTGCGCACTTACTAAGAGAAATAGTAAGAGAAAGAGCGAGAGCGAGACGAGAGAGGGTAAGGAAGACTGGGGTATGTGTAAATCGCATAGATATTAATCAAGAAAATTATAGACACGCAGCTCTAGAAGAGTGAGATGGTGGAGGAGGGGGGGAAGACGAACGACTAGAGCTACAAGCGCTGATTAAGGCTAGAGATTTTAATAGCTTTGACCATTATCTGAAGGGGTTTGGTCGAAGCCAGAAAGGGTTGCCAGATTAACGCACCTAGACATGTGAATGCACTATAATTATGAGTCCCCTCTTCTCTTCTCTCTTCACTTCCTTACTCTTCTTCAGCTTGATTTTCTTTTTTTTTCGTTTTTTCGATTATTAGCTAACTTCGGAGTCGCCAGTTGAGCCTGGCCTAAAGGGATTAAAAACCGAAAAGAGCCTGACCCTTTTTACTTCTTGTGTGTTTGTGTGTTTGTCTGTTTGTTTGTTTGTTGTTGTTGCTGTAGTTTTGTAAGCAAAGTGAAGTAGTGGTCCAAGCCAAGATATGAGAGTTGCCAGTCGAGGGACAAACTTCGTCTCGTTTCTATACAAACATTAAATCCCTTTGCGCATGTGAGTGTGCTGTGTATATATTTTTTTCTGTTGCTTTTTTTTATCAACTGTCTTGAACCTTTTCACTGGCTGTGCGCGTCTGCTGGTCTCTCTGTTGGCCCGTTGTTTACACAAGGCCCAAAGACAGAGAGACTCGAGACCAGGCAGCAGAAAAAGTGGCAGCCAAATTGCTCCTCGATATCTTTTATTTTCTTTGCCAGTCGGTAGTTGTAGTTGTAGCTCCACTGTTGTTGTTTCTTCTTCGTCTTCGTCTTCTTCTTTTTCTTATTATTATTATTTTTTTTTTAGTTTTTTTTTTATTATATGCATACACACATTTAAGCCTTTGGCTTCATTTGCTGGGCAACCGTTTGCGCAAACGTTCCCTCTGGATGTGTGTGTATCTGTTGTATATCTGAAAGTACACACAACTCTCTCCCTTACTCCCTTCCTCTCTCTCTCTCTCTCTCTCTCTCTTTCTCTGTCTCGACTTCGCATTTTGCTGATGATGTCCATTATTTACATTAATTTTATTTGTTTTTCTTATTTGGCGTTGACTTTTCAAAAGTGCCGATGTTTCAGAAGATAATGAACGTTCAATCGTATACAGTGTGTACACAGAGAGAGAGAGAGGGAGATAGAGAAGAGAGACGTCGAAAGAGTAAGATAGATACAGGGTCGAACAGTTAGACAGTTACGACAGTTCAGACATTTAAACAGACATACGAGACATTCGAGTCATAAATGCATAAGTGAGAAAAATAAAGTTGGAACCTAGAAAAAATACGTGTACTTCATATATATGAAAATATACGGATACAATAAAAAACCCCAAAACGAGTTACCTTTTTTTTTGTTGAGTCGAGGCTACCAGAGATACGTATCTGTATCTGTATCTGACTCTGTACCTTGTATGTGGTGTGAGATATGCGTGATGTGGTTGCTCAGTTTATGTTACATGCATTGAGTTGGGAGTAGCGGGGATTATGCGGCGTATGAGTAATGTGGGCAAATGGCACAGAAAAATAGGAGAGATTTCATTTAGTGCAGCGATTGGATTACAATCAAAGCAAAAAAAAATACAAAAATAATTTAAACTGTGGAATTCATGTGACTACTTTGTACATTACATTTCGATAGTAAAGTCTGCAGCAGTTTCCATCGATAGTAATTTCCACACAACAGCTAAAATATAAAGAAAAGTATTTATTATATATTGAGTAAATAGATAAATAAATTTATAAAATTATGCAATTTAATCAGCAATTTGTTATATTATACTTGATAGAATATTTGATTTAATACACAGTATTCTGAAAACTAAGTAGGGGATTTAAATAAGATAGTTTAAAAATTTGTTGGTAATCTATACAAACTTATATTGAAGTTAGTTTATAAAAATTCCAAGTCTGATTTATCAATGTCTGGTTAAGTTCTCGGTTAAATAACTGCACAATATTTTTACAAATAATGTATAAACTTGATGCCAAATTAAAAAAATGACTCTCAGCTTTCATTTAACTAAAGTTTTATTTCCAAACTAAAATGTTTAATAAATTAATGGTTAAACCTTATATGCAAATGTAGTAACAAAAGAATTATTATTGGACAAAATAAGAAAAGGAAAAACGAATAGGATAATGAATGCAAAATACAAAAAATAGTTAGCATAAATAATTCCTAACGCCAAGTTAGCCACTTGTTATATTTAGGCACTTTTACTAAGCTCGTGCCATTTCTAGCAATCCATCTTGTTTGTCTTAAACTAAGCTGACAGCTAAGCCCGTTTCCCTGGTTAAATCCCACTCAAAAACTATTTGGATGAGCCAGAAAGAGAGAACGAGAGAGGGAGTGAGAGAGAGAGAGATGTGTACTGAAATGATGTTGCAGTTCCAACTACTCGCATCTAAATTCATTTACTCGACTTGACTTCGCATCATCATCATCATGCACGATGGCAGACAGGCAGAAAAATACGTGAAAATCACGGTGTCAAAACTGATTTTCAAGTCGAGAACATTTTACAGCAAAATGATAAGCAAAACTGTCATTGCACAGGCAGCAAAGACTCGTGTAGACTCTGAAGACTCTGACTGAAGACTGTGAAGACTGGGGAGGTAGAAGGGTAGAAGAGGAAGATGTCTTTTTTTGCGCTTTATGCACAACTGGTTATAAGACATTTAAATGAGGCTTTAAGGCAACAAAATTTTATGGACGACAATATGATCGTCATTATCATTATCTTAGCATTACTTTTTATTCTCTCTTTTGTTTTCTTTTCTTCTTGTTGTTTCTTCTTCTGTATGCTTTTTTTATAGTGTTGCTGTTGTTATTATTATCGTGATGATCACGTTCCCAGATGCAAAACCCCCGAGAGCTACCAGAAGCCGAAGCTCCTGTTGCGTAAATCCAGTAAGCAGTCAGAGTCTCGTCTCGGGTTCAACTCGGAACCCGAGACACGGAGTCGGGTTCGGGTTCGGGTTGAGGATCGGGTTTTTTTCATTTTTTCATTTGACTAACTGACTGAATGTCTGAGTTGATTGCCGCTTAGGCTACCAGTTGCATTTCTATGGCTGCCAAATGCTAGTCTCTTTATCTCTATCTACGCCTCTGTGTGTCGTTGTATCTCACTCTCCCCGTATCTGTATCTGAATGTGCGTCAGTGTCTGTATCTGTAAGTGTGTGTGTGTGTGTGTGTTTATATCGTTACTACTGTGCTGTGAGTCGCTTACTGACTCAGTCAGTCAGGTTTTCAGACGCACAATCTTATCTAACCTGGCAGCGTCGACAACCGCGTTTCGACTCGTTTCAGTTCAGTTCAGTTCAGTTCGCTTTGGTTCCGTTCAGTTGCGTTTCACTTGCCGCCGTCGCCTTTGCTGATAAAGTCAAAACAAAATTGTACAAAAATAAAACAAGTAGAGAATAACTCTAGAAAAGTCACTTGGGAACTGCAAAATACCCTTTGCGAATTTTGTGCTTGACAAAATTTCTCAGAAAATGTAATAAAATTTAGATTTGATTAGAGAAATAAAAACAACAATAATATATGTAGTTAAAAGATAACCATAATAATATTGTTGTTAGTGTGCTAACAGTTTTATAACGATTCTTAGCTAAATATAATTCTGTTTAATTTGAATTATGTCACCTTAAAAGTTATTAATAAACTTTAATTACATATTTCATAATTAATTATATTAAATTAACAAGCAGTAAAGTCAACAAATTAATTTCCAAGAATATTCATCTTATGAAAATGACTAGCAATAAATTGTTTCTAAAAATAAAATAAAATTGCGTTTTTAACAACACTGAAAAGAGAAAATGATTGTTCTCAAGAACCATTATTCCTTAAATTTTTGTGTCCTTGCGTTTTTTGTATATTTTTTTTCTAATTTGATTAATTTCATATTTCTTCCTATTTATTTAGACCAGTTCGGAAACAGTTGCTCGACTACTTAGAAAAGTTTGCATATTTTTAACCATAAAATTTGATATTTATAAAGTAGATGCCAACTCCTACCCATAAGAAGCATACCCCAGCCAGCCCTATTCTAGAACAGGGTATTGCAAAGTGGGGGGAAATAAACAGTTTATTGGACTTGACGAGCAATTAAGATAAGCCCATAGAGCCCAATAAGCCGCAAACAATTAACACAACATTTGACTAATTGTTATTTCTTCTACTCCCCTCTCTCTCTCTGTCTCTCTCTCTCTCTCTGTCTGTCTCTCTCTTTCTATATACAGGTGAAGGTCTGACGGCATGTGAGTAGCAAACCCGACACTCGACAATGCCCACGGATAGCACAGGAAGCGATGGAGGCGTCGGGGGAGGAGGAGGAGGCGCCATTCCTATGCTGCGCGCCTCCCGCATGGATCAGTTCATGTCGACGGTGGCAGCGGTGGCAGCCGCAGCCAGTGGTGGCAACCCTGGTGGTGCAGGTGGCAACGGCACCACTGGCGACGGGTCGTCAAGCGGCGGCGACTCGCGCAACTCATCAGCTAGCAGGATCTCGGCGGCGGCAGCTGCCTACGAAACCCAATTGGCCTATCAGCAGCATCTGGCCGCCTCGGGGCTGCACGGCGGACCCCACGGGGCATCGCACGGGGGACCGGCGCATCATCGGGAGATCTCGGCCTTTGTGCCGGTGCTGCCCACGCGGCAGGCGCTGGAGGCGAAGGCGAGAGTTGGCAGCAACTCCAACTACGAGATCATTGCCATGATGGCGGACAAGCGGAAGGAGTTGGCGCTGCGGGAGGCAGCTGCCGCCGCGGCCATGCTGGGCCGAGGAGGGCCGCCGGGTGGACCCGGAGTGCCGCCACCGGGTGTGCTCTATGCCCCGCCCCCACCACCGCCATATTTGACCGGACCCGGTCCCTCGCCCACCGCCGGCGGCAGTTTTCCGTTTCCGCCCGGAGCGGCGGGCGCGGCCGGACTTTTTCCGCCCGGATTGGGTCCGGGGATGCACGCCGGGCTGGACAGACGGCTGCTGCGTGCACCTGGTCGTGCCTCGAGGCCCAAGAAGCAGTTCATCTGCAAGTTCTGCAATCGCCAGTTCACCAAGTCCTACAATCTGCTGATCCACGAGCGAACTCACACCGACGAGCGACCCTATTCCTGTGATATTTGCGGCAAGGCTTTTAGGCGACAGGATCACTTGAGGGACCACAGGTGAGTGTCAGTTGCAGGTGTGGGCCCAAGTGGGAGGGATGTGGTGGGGGAGGGAGGGGGGGGGAGACAGCAGGCGTGTCTTTTGCTGGTAATTGCCAACATGCCTCGAGGCAGAAGCAGAGGAAAAACTCAAGAAGGGAGAAGAAATAAAGCGAAAGAACTGGAAATAAAAAAGAATTAAAGCCAATGAGATGCCAAGTCGACTAGTGAATGCTCTATAGCTAATCATTATAGAATAATAAATTCACTTAAATAAGAAAAACTTTATTAAATTCAATTATAAGATTTCTGTCAAAATTATTTCTGATTCTACCAGTTTTTCCTATTATATTCAAATTTCGCTGAGTATAGTTTTAATTATATCTGAAAGAGACAAACTAATGATAAATAAAATATGTTTTTTACTTTGTTTAATTTAAACTCCATAGAAATCCATCGAAAGAGCAGTCAGATTCTACGATGAAGATAGAAACAAAAGCAGAAATTAGGAAAATGTCAAGATCCATTTCATTTTTAAAATATTTATTTTTAAATATTAAAATATAAATAAAAATATCTGTGGGCTCTAGGCCCAAGTGCTTGATAAAATCCATTGACTCACTCGCAGTGTTAGCCACGTTAGTGCAAGAAACACGCCGCAAAAGACAAAGTTAATTAACTTTGTTGATTTTCATTTCTTGCCGGGGCAATTAGAGAGGGGAGAGAAGAATACTCGGCATTGGGTACTGTATAGCAGTGCTTTATAGAGAGCACCAGCAGCTTGGTCAACTCTTGGTCTCTCCTCAGCTTGGCCAGCTTGGCCAGCTTGGCCAGCTTGGCCAGCTTGGCCAGCTTGTCGGCCTGTCTCAGAAAGACGTTCTGTCTTTTGATCGCTTCGGTTTCGGTCCATTTGTCGTTTGTTTGCTCTGCCGCGAGGCTAATTCTTCAGTCCGAAAGACAACAACAATGTGAGAAGAGAGAGGGGAGATGGAGAGAGAGAAGAGACAGAGATAGAGACAGAGGCAGAGAGTCAAAGAAGAATCTCGGTTGCGCCTTGAAGACCCCCGAAGCCAAAAAGCAAGTGGACTCACAGATTTTAAGCTGGAGAACCTGTTTTTTTCCTCGACAGCAGCTGCTGCTGCTGCTGCTGATGCTGCTGGTTGAGATTGTTGTTGTTGTTGTTGGTGTCGATATTGTTGTTGTTTTCGATGTTGTTGTTGTTAGCGTGGCCAACAACAAGTGGACGCCATTGCCAAAGATGGCGGCCATAAACATAAAGCATAAAATATATCAGAGCACTTTATCTGGAGCCCCAAAAGATAACTGTCAACTCGAGAGCTACCAACAACAGCTACCAACAAACTCCCACACAATTGAGCCAAGTCTTAATCCTCCCCCCCCCCCCCTCACTCTCTCTCTCTTTCTGTATCTCTCCTTCCTGCTTTGCAGACAGGGCTCAGAAAAATGAGTTAAGAGCTTATAAAAATCAAGCCCTAGATAAATGAGAAAAATTCCAAACTTACTTTATTTTTGGGTGGAGTAACATGGAGTAAAGGAAATTAATTTGAGCTCCGGATTTTTTTTCAAAATCTTTAAATTGAAATATTGGTTTTAAAATAATAAATATAATTAAAAAAGTTATTTTTTGATTTTTAAATAAAAACTAAACTGTGAGCTCTAAATTTCATTTAATATTGAAAAATCGTCTAGTTTCAAAAATTATGTGTCCTATGAATAATCCAAGTTTCAAATTAAAAATGAATATTTAAATAATATTAATTAAAACTAGATTATATAAGGAGATCAATTCATTTGTAATTTTGTAAATGTATTAACGCTATGGTCTCTGCTTGCAGGTATATACACTCCAAGGAGAAGCCCTTCAAGTGCACGGAATGCGGCAAGGGCTTCTGCCAGTCGCGGACTCTGGCCGTGCACAAGATCCTGCACATGGAGGAGTCGCCGCACAAGTGTCCCGTGTGCAGTCGCAGCTTCAACCAGCGCTCGAACCTGAAGACGCACCTGTTGACCCACACCGACCACAAGCCCTACGAGTGCTCCTCCTGCGGCAAAGTCTTTCGTCGCAACTGCGACCTGAGGCGCCACGCCTTGACCCATGCCGTGGGCGAGGTGAACAGCGCCGACTATGTGGATGTTGGGGAGGAGGATGAGGCACGGCATCTCAGCGGCGATGAGGAGGATTCATTGCTCGAGGTGGACTCGCCGCGTCAGTCGCCGGTTCATAATCTCGGCGAAAAATCGGAGAAGGACGAAGCGGATCGCATGCGCCTCAAGAGAAAAGCATCCGGCAACAGCAGCTGCAAGAACAACAGCAGTGTTAACTACGATCAGGAGGACAGCGAGGAGGAGTTCGATGACTACGACGAGGAGGAGGAACTCCAGGAAGCGGGAGGCGCCTTGGATCTCGCCGAGGACGAGGACTTGGAGGCGGAGACAGAGGAGGAGAAGGCCGAAGCGGCGTTGGTGGCACGTTTCAAGGCCGGACAGGCCTTAGCCGCCAGCACAGCTGTCAAGCCGGAACGCCAGGGAGTGACCCACTGCCACCACGAGGGGGGCGAGACGTACACCATGCGTCCCCATGGCGAGCGACCTCTGGAGGAGCCGCCCCTCCCCACAGCCGTGGGAGCAACTGCGGCTGGTGTGCCTTCGTTCATGCCCAGCTTACGCTATGCACCACCGACGGCACCACCTGGCCAGGCACCAGCACCAGCACCGCCACCGGCCTCGGCACCACATCATGCCCACCACGCGCATCTGTTGCCACCCGGCAATGGAGATCCCTATTTGCCCATGCTCCATGTGCGTCGTGATCTGCACCACAAGACGCTGAACCTTAGCAAAGCGGCACCACCCACACCACCCAGCATTGTCACCAGCAGCAGCAGCAGCACCACCGCCACTGAACCGTCGAGGCCGCCATCGCAGCCGCTGCACTCGCCACACGAGGCGATGCCCAGTTTCCTGGGCTCGATTCCCGTGAGGAAGCGCATATTGCCACCACCGCCGCCCTTGGTGGATCTGGTGGATCATCAGCGCTCCTTTCTGGAGAATCAGAGCATCTATGCCCTGAACATGTCCCGTCATCCGCCCCGACAGCTGCTCTGCAAGCCGCCAACGGCAGCGGAAACGGAAAAGGAAGCGGCTCCTGCACCACCAGCAGCACCACCACCAGCTCCCATTGTGGCGCCTGCGGCTCCACCTGCTGCTGCTGCAGTGGCCGCACCTGGGCCCGCAGCTCTCCCTGTCCCTGTCCCTGTTCCAGCAGCGCCAGCACCGCGTCGCACCGGCTTCAGCATCGAGGATATAATGCGACGTTGAGGGAGAAAAATACCACTTTTTAGCACACTAAGAACATGATTGTTTCGCGGGTTCGAATATTGAACACGGAATGGGTTTCACAATGGATTCCACATTGGCAACAGATCTATCGCTAGCCCGCATGCTATTTAGCCATAAGTGCACTTTTAGTACATTTTAGTACAATGCCTGTCTAGGCAAGGCAATAAGTATAACTGTAACTTTTAGGTTTTATTTTAGTACTTTGATTATAAATTGGTAAAAAAAAGAGAAAAAAGTGCCACAGTTTATTTTGTTGCATTTGAAGTATAATATGCTTTTAGTACATGTATTTAGTACAGCTTAAGTCTTAACTATGTTTTAGCATTTGTGCTTTTAGTACATTTAAAGTGTGTAGTGTACATTTAGCGCATTTAGTACACGCACAGTTGGAGACAGCACTTAGATCATCTTAGTTACTTAATTTGAGAGTCTATCCTTTAGTTTAGCCCAACACGAAGTGTTGTTGTTTCTTTTTTTTTAGTAATTAGCATCAAAATCAAAATGAATAAAATTACAGAAGAAAAACACATAATAATAAATAAAATAAAAATACTTGTATACAACTCTAATTTATGTTTAATGTTTAAGATAATCTTGGATCGTTATGTAAACACGAAATCGTATCAAGATTTTTGCTGAGGGAAAAAAAGGTTGAAAGTAAAAGTAGCTTAGAAATACGCAGAATGAAAAACGAAATAAAAAACCAACAATATCTAAACATTTCAGTTACATTTTATAGGCTTAATTTGTAGTTTAATCTTAAGCTTAATAGTTGTAGATAGTATTTTAGTGCGTCCTTCTAGCATTCCATGGTCTTCCTTCAATTTGAAATGATTTCTTAAGATACAACAATACAATACATACATATATACAAAATATATATTTAAATAAAGTTTGCATTGAAATTAATTAACAATTTGTTAATGGTATTTTTAGTATTTTCTGTTTTTAGTATTTTATTGGCTTTCAACTGTGATTCATGCGCCGGATTGATGGAGCCCATCAATCAAGTGTCGGCCCGTAGCCATTATAAACTTGTACTTCAGGCACGTTTCGCATAGATCTGCCTAGACGGGTTTTGTGGGAGACGGCGATGGAGAAGGGGTAACGGGCGGGGATCGGGGAGGGGCACGCACAATTTAAGTCTCAAATTCAAGGCAGATTCAAAGTGTTGCACTCGAACACGTAGAAAGTTCAATTAATGCGGCACGTAAATTGTTGTCATCATCAAATTGCGGCGACAGGAGATTTTATAGGTGCCACCCCCCTTCACCCACCCTGGTATTGGCTGACAACATCAATCGCTGAACTATAAACAAAATTAAACAGAAACATAATAATATTAACCCAGATGAGACAATGATGATATCACCAGTTGCCTCCGCACGTGAGTTGCCTCCACAAAAATCACTCTCTGCGCAAATGCGTGAGAATTAAACAGAAATTGCAAGACTTGTGGAAAGGAAGTCGGCAAAGTGTATGAAATGAATTCATAAATAGCATTATTCTCTGAGACATTAAAAGCAGGTGAGTCATTTTGAAGCCATAGAAAATGCGCTTTCAAATTGCTCAATTGTAAACTGATTTTGATAAAAACTTTGAACAAACTGCATTAAAAAAAGAAATGTTGCACTCTGCACATTGCGCCAAAATGTCTCAGTTCTTTATATCAAATAAAACTCACTCTTTTGCGCAGTGCCAAATGCAAAATTTTTTTTAAAATAATTTATATGTAAAAACTAATATTATTCGTCACAAAATTGGATATCAGAAATTTTGGGGCATAAAACTAGGTTTTAGCGGTTTTTAGCGATTTCCCGCTAAACTAGCGTTTTTTCGGAAAAGTCCTCATTCAAACTTTTAAGCATTTAAACAGACAAACAAACAGACTGACTTTTCATCTCGTTTTGAAAAGGGCATCAAAAAATTCAAAATTAATTATCTTCTGAACCAGTGATCGGAGTTTGATGATCAAGGTGTCATTCGACGCGTATTTTTGATTAGAATAGGACTCTAACGGCCCTATTTACTCCAATAATTTAAATTTTTTGCTTTCCACTAACGCCTGTTTATCTCACGAACCAGGTGAGTTTCTAAAAGTCTTTCCATTCTTCCTGTGTATATATGCTAGTTGCCTTGTCACCCTTCGTGCTGATTTCGTCACTAGCGTGGATTGCCGTCCGCAGTTATGAAGTATACGTGTATAAAAAATAAGAAAAAACTATAAAGAACTAGTCGACGGTGCTACAGTCGAGCATACTCGGTGGGTCAGAAAAAAAATATTTTTTATATTTTTAAAAAAAAAAAAAATTTAATTTTTATCATAAAAAAAAAAAGAATTTTAAGGGGGGTATATAGGTGGGGTTTGGGTTGTGTGTGGGTGTGGCGTTTTTTTTTTTTTGGGGGGGAAAAACACATCAATATTGTTTAATCTGTCTAGTTTTAGCGGAGCCCATTAGAGTTTAGAGATATAAAGTGATGTGAACGAAAAGCAGGAAAAACGCTCCTTATCAGTTAGACCCACTTCAAAAAAATGTGAAGCTTTTTCAAATTTCGAGATATATTTTTAAACAATTTTCTGCAACGGTATCAAATCTTCGGCATGTCGAAGAAAACTTTATTTCGTTGTATTAAGTTTATTAAAAAAGTCAGTTGATTTTCCGGACGAGTTTTTTTGACACATGGACCTGGATTAAAATGAATTAATAATTAATTTAAAGTGAATTCTTTTTTAAGTCGGAAATGAGGAACATGTGTCCAGAATTACCTAAATGTGTAGACGTAGTCAGAGTGGAACAGAGCCCAATGATAAGTAGAATTATATGAGCGAAATATTTCATCTTCAGGATACAAGTGCCGATTGCAACTGAGTCCGATCCGATGAGGGACTTATTATATAGGGGCAACTGGAGACGCTTATCAGGGTAAATGTTTCTAGGATTATCGCAAATATTGTGAACTGCAGTTCACGCTATCAGATACAAATAACACATAGACATACGTGATATTCCCAGAACTATAGCTAAGATTCCACACATTTCTTTCTTATATTTCGTATATTCATATAAAACGTCACATGTATTTAAGAATATAATATATACGACTACTTTTAATAATTATGATAGATTATTTCACTGTCAAAAATAATTGAATATAAAAGCTAATGAGATGCAAGCATGTTTTTAGATTTCTTTAATGATAAATGATTTGTCAATTAAAGTTTAAATATATTTATATTTTTGTCAATTTTAATTATGTGTTGACCTATCACCTGAATTCAATTGAATTTAATGACGTTATGTTTTTTAATAGGTGCACCGGGTGGTGTCAGTGGCTGCGGCACTCCGGGCTCTGGTCCGCACTCGGGTCCAATGGGCTCTGGCGGCACCGGACCACGCCGCATGAATAATAAGACCAAGGATCTGGTCAGTCCTAATTCAAACTTTTAAGCTAAATCAACGATTTGATACTAAAAAAAACAGACAAACAGACAAACAAACAGAATCTGACTTTTCATTTCATTTTCGGAAGGCCACCTAAAAATTTCTAAAATTAGTTATTTTTTGAACCAGTAGTCGGATTTTGATCATCGAGGTGTCATTCGACGCGAATTCAATACAAATTCAAAAAGGATCCAACGGCTCCATTTGCTCCAATTATTTAAATTTTCCCCTCCCACTTACACATGTCTATCTCACGAATCAGGTGAGTTTTCAAAAGTCTTAGTATGCAAATTTGTAAGTTAAGTTATACCTTTCGATCGGTATATAACTCGACCCGATCGGACAGTCATAGCAAATTTTCCATTCTTCCTGTGTATATATGCTAGTCGCCTTCACACCCTTCGAGCTGCTTTCGTCACTAGCGTGGACTGCCGTCCGCAGTGATTTCGTTCTTTGGAAATACACAAATTTATCAGAACAGCCGAAGAGTATGCAACGGAAATAGTTTTAGTAAGTAGTTGCATTTTTCTGCGCTAGGTGGCGTAATAATGGAGCTACTTTGAAAGTGAATACATTTATTAATACCAGTCCTAAAATATTTACTTATTACATCATTTTATGCATTAATGACAACTTTAACACAAAAGTGCAATCTGGTACATAAGCTGGGTATGTTTGGCTGTGAAGAAAACTGCCCTTTCAATAGTTCTGCAATGAATATATACCGATTTATTATTAAGTTTTAGCATTTAAATTTAAAATTTTAAAATTATATGCTTAAGGCTGAAATAACACACTTCCAATGCTATATGTAAAAATTTTGTTTTTCGGTTGACTTGGATATCAGTGGCACCACTTATTCTTTCTTTTTTATTATATCAACAACAGCCCTACTGCCAATTGTCGTTTGCGCTGGCTCTTTTTTATTTAATTTGGCTCATTTTTTGTTTGATTTTGGCTCAATCAGATATTTTTAAGGGGCAACCGCGATTATAATTGTATTTAACAGTAGCATTGGCAACAGCAAACTGTTAAGCTAACAGTGTGCATAAATGCAGTGTGCTCATATACACAGTCTGTTAACAGCGCGGCAAGCAACAGGTAACAAAGCAAAAGCTGTAAAAGCTGTTGCTGTCATTTCGGCCAAGGTAACAGCGAGAGAGCAAAAGCAACGACAACAACGTGTAACTGACATTTTGCTTTGTCCACTGGGAGCGAACTTTGAATGTTATTTCGTATGAATTTCATATTCGCTCAGTTGCCGTAACGAGATTCGTTCGCTCGCAAAGCTTCTCAGCGTGTGTTTTGAATGTGTTTTGACTGCAGAACTTTAGTTGGCAGACGAGAGCGTGTGTGTGTGAGAGAGAGAGAGAGAGAGAGAGGGAGAGAGAGAAGGAGAAGGAGAGTGACAGATTTTTGACCGTTGAGCTTCTCTGGGCAACTCAGTGCGCTCAGAAGTTCAGAAGGTGTTCAACAACGCGACCGAACAGACGTGTGTGCGCTAAAGCCAAATTAATATTTTGATCTCAACGGTGCTTCTTCTTCTTCTCTCTCTCTGTTGTGTGTGTGTGTGTGATCGCCGTTGACCGCGCCTTAAAGCCAACGAAAAAGCGTCGTTCAATGCGTAAATATTGTCAAAAATGTTAACAGAAAGTGCAACAAGTGCGTCAAGTGTTGGAAAATTGCAAATGAAAAGCGTGCAAAAACAACAAGAAAATTAAAAAAAACTGTGCTCAAACTGTGCAAATGAAAAACTCTAAAAGTGAGGTTGTGTTAGTGCGTCTCTTTCTCTCACTTTATGCTGGCCAACAGCACAAAGTATTACCAAACACACCAACACTAGCGTAAGCTGGCCAAAAGCCACACAAAGAAACCAAAATACACACATGTACATAAATACATATTGAAGCTGAGTTGAAAACATATTTACTTGTGCTTAATTAGAACATTATGGCTTAAAGAAGTGATGTGAAGTGAAGTGAAGTTGGCTTAGAGAAAACCGTTAAGAGCAAGCTCATTAGTGCGAAATATGAGGCAGCAGCGCGTAAAGATGCAGCTCTAAATCTGTTCCCAATTGGACTCTTTCGACTGTTGCACGCTTTCATGCGCCCCTAATTGTTGCCTTGCCACATGCCACAGCAACAGCAACAACTACATTTTTAACGATTTGTACTATCGCTATTTTGTGTTTTTAACTCTGCTGTGGCCAATAAACTCAACAAACTTGCCAACTGCATTCGTGCAGCGAGCCGCAACAGCGACTGCGCAGTCAGCGTCACAGTCAGCGTCGCTGTTTCAATTGCAATTGCAGTTGTTGCTGTTGCTGTTGTTGTTGTTGCTGTTGTGTTGCTACTTCCACATTTAACTTCCGTTCACTTGGCATTACATTACTCACTTCCCCTTCAATTGCCAGGCAACTGATGACGCGTTTCATGTCAATTCTGTTGTTGGCTAAAGGAAGTGGACATTATCAATCAGCCAGGTCTTTGGGGGTTTAGGCCAAGTCCAAGACAAGTGCACTTAGTGGGCTTACAAAGATAAAATGATAAAAGAAATATAAAATGAGATATGCGACTGGCAAATTTTTGTTAGAGAGGGAGAGCGTGGTAGGAGAGAAAGAAGAGAGAGAGAGAGTGAGCTAGAGAGAGAGAGAATGTAAGAGTGAGAGTGAGAGCATAGTTGCCTGTATTAGATTATAAAGTGGATTTCATTGCAATTAGTCACTGAAAGTGGAATGCAAATCGCGTGCTTGATTCGGCAATTATAAAAAGCCGGCCCTAAAGATGACTAAAGATGACTAATAAGAACAGATCATTTAAGACAAATTGTCTGTAACAATGTTCTACACACCGTTGATAGGGTTAGAGCGGACTTTTTATATTATTATGTACATATTATATTATTTTAATATATAATTATGTACATATTATTTATATTATTTTATTATATTATTATGTACATATATTGTATAATTGAGTTTTATTTTGTGTAGAAAATCAATTAAAAGTAAACGCTTCAAGCTTCTTAAGCTTATGAATATCCAAGACATAAATAAATAAATAATAAAAGTAGATCATTTGTTAAAAATAATGTAAATAAATTGTTCTATGTGCAAACTGAAAAGAAAGTCCGAGAAAGAAATCTGGCTTACAAGCTGGGAGAAACGTTAATGGAAGTAGACTCAATGAATCTAGAACATAACTTAATAATTGTGCTGAAATTGAGCACTTAAAAAAAGTAATTGAGGTTGTTGAACTCGACCCACAAAGGAAATGAATTTTTTTTTGCAAAATTTAAGCCATTTAAATGGATGATTAATATTATAGTATGTCGATTAGTCGAACAATTTTTACAATTATCAGTGCTTGCTTACTTCATAACCTTAATTATCTTATCTATTTAAGGAAATACCATCAACAAGTAATTCCTACTATCTTACCAATTTGATTGGTGGCTATCAGGAGTTATCGCTATTTTTAAAAAGGTTCATATCGCTTAGGTTTATTTTTTGTACAGCATATAGTAAATTGAATACAGTAATAGAGCTTTTAGAAAGTTACAGAGCTTATTAGAGAAACACTTTGAAAGTGCTCATAGGAAGACATTCAGACCGCCTTGTTAGCCACTTATGTATGTATACTTATAAGCAAAATACATTCCTTGGCAAAAGCAAAAGCTAAACGTCAGACAAAAGTTAATAAACCCATAAAAAGGCCTACAATCAACTTTTGAATGCACTTTAGAATGCAACGACAGCAGAAACAACAACAACAACAACAGCAGTTGCAACTTGGATAGCTCGCAGTTGAGTCACAGATGCATCGATAATAACGCACAAGGCCCCGAGTTGCTTCAATATACACTGAGAGAAATCTTACAAACATAAAATTACAAATAAAAATAAAAGAAGAGTAAATGTCAAGGAAATCGAAATTTAAAAACTACAAAAAAACCAAATGAAATGCTTTAATGTGCATTATTTAATTGATTACAATATTAAAATGTAGATTTGTTTTTTTGTATATATGTGTACAATCTAACTGCTCGAATCACCATTATCCAAAGAAAAGGTTTGAGCTATGGAGATACTCGACTAATAGAGTTCTTTTTCTTAAGTTTATTAATTTCAATGCCACTCATTTAGCTCGAGTTAAAGAGAAATTCAAGTTACGAAAGTGCAACTGTATTCGAAAAACACTTAAAATTGAATATTTTTACGAAAACTTTTACTTCATCCAAATATTTCTGTTTCTCAAATAACTTTTTCACCAAAAAATACTTATTTAAATGTACAATGTATATCCCAAATGCAGTCTTTCCTTAGTATAAGTATAAACTTTTTCTTAGCATAATTTGCAAATGTTTCAAAAATTGTTCCCGGTGCCATAATTTTCTCTCAGTGCTCAAGCCGCACCCGCAGCTTAAGAACAGAACAGAACGACAAAGCTGCTTTGCAGATGCCATAAATAAAACCCACAACTCTTGGCCCGTTCACTTGGGGCCAAAGTGAAGAAAACTCTGGGGCCAGAGATACAAGAGTAAAGAGACAGTGTCTTGGAAATGCTTTCTTTCCGTCTTCTTCTTTCCGTTTACACACTCTACGCACACGTAACCCATAGAAAATGAGTAAGAAACAACAACAACAACAACTACTAAATACCTTTAGCGGTGCGTGCGACGCTATCAGTCTATCCCTCACTCTCTCTCGCTCGCACTCAGCATGCTCTCTTTAGGCTTGCTCTCTCGCGCTCACGCCATGAATGAAATGCCTACACATTTACAGTTACTTTACGTGGAGACAACAACAACAACAACAACAACAAGCTCCCCAACTGCTTAACATGTTGTTTCAAGCTTTTCTCTCTATATTTGTTGTTTTCGAAGTTGTTGCTGTTGTTGTTGTTCGTTGTTGTTGTTGTCGCTCCTCACGCTCGTCATAATACATAATGCAAGTAAAACGTTCAGTCGCTGCTAACGGTTCTTTGCGTATGGACGTGTTTTTTTCGTGTATGTTTAAATTATTTTTCGTTTTTTTTGGGGGTGTGGGGGGCGTGTATACACGACCCAGTCTAGTGTGGTGTGAGTGTGTGTGTATTGGTATTTGTGTGTTTTGGTTTTGAAACGTTGTCAAGTTCTTTGTGTGTGTGCGTTCACTTTTAGGGCCAGTGTTGTGGTGGCTTATCAGAGATTGGTAACAATGCTAGAGACTTGTGGCTTACCAATAATATAAAATCGTATTCACAATTGTGTTTAGGCTGTGAAAAACAACGTGTTAAAAGTTGTAGTGGAATACTGTGTGGAAAACTATGGAAATTCTGTGAAAAGCAAATTTTAAATGCAAATGAAACACCATAAATTTGTTTAAATAAATTTAAAAATAGCTATGAATAGCTAAAGTCTTTCAATTGATATCAATTTATCAACTAAAGAAATAACAAAGATACTAATTAAATTACATACTAATTAAAAAATGTTAAAATATTTAAATAAAAAACTCACAATAAAATATAAAAATAACATAACAAAGAAAAAAATAACAAATATTTGAGTTAAAATTGTGGTCCACATTTTCCAAACAATTTAAAGTTCAAGTGAAAACTAAGCTAAAATCATTTGCATAATAAATTAAGTGAAATTTCTGTTTAAATAATATAATTTTTATTCACTATAAGTTTTTAAAACTTAAATTTTAATAGATACATTTTTTTTTAAATAACTTAAGGAATTAAATACAAATTGTGAAATTTAATTAAATTAATGTAAACTTATTTTTCATGCTCAAAACAGAATTAACTGCCATGGCAAAGTGAAAACCAATGCTTAATAGTTATAAATAAAATCGCAAATAACCTCAAATTGTGTTATTTAAATTGCCGAAAAAAAGAGAGTAAAAACAATGCACAAATGACGCTGCAACGACATAAAACGAACTTTCCTCAACAAAGTAAACATAATTGCAACAGCAAGAATCACAACAACTGCCCGCTTAGAGCCCCCAAATGGGCCAACAAATGCACAATACTCTTGCTCCTCCTGCTGTTGTCGTCCTGCCAACTGGGTCGAGCACAAAAACAACAACAACAGCAGCAACAGCTACGTAAACGCCAAACTGAACTGGAAACAGTTGAGGAGGACAACGACAACGATATCGAATTCGAGAGTCTCGATGGCGCCACACAATTGCTGCCAGCAACGCGTCATGGCGGAGACGCCACAGCGGCGCCACCGTCGACGCCATCCTTGCTGCTGACATCATCGTCGCAGTCCTACACCGAACTACAGGGTGGCGAAATACTCAGCGACCGCGTCTGGCGGCTCAGCGAGAGTCCCTTCCTGGCACGCGACGACCTCGAGGTGGTGCGAGGCGCCCGTCTGACCATCGAGCCGGGGGTCATCGTTGAGTTCGCACCCACCAAGGGACTCAAGGTGCGCGGCGTGTTGCAGGCTGTGGTAAGTGCAACAAACGAAAATCATTGAATTGCATATACCCTGTCGTTAGTGGGGGAGAGCGGGTGTTTTGCACTGCTAGTTGTGTTTGTAACAGGCAATCTAGTGAGTTATAAATTCATATTTAAGTTGCTTTCCCAACTTTATTCACTTGCTTTTGTAATATTTACCCATTGAACTTAACTTCATAGAATTAAGTTATCAGATTTAAAGCTGGCATTAAAATGATTTAGAAATATTGAATTTAGCCTTAGGAAATCAAGATAGCTTTCGTAACAAAGATAAAGATTAAATCATTAAGGTTGGTTGTCACAGATAACTTTATTTCTTTCAATAATTTTAAAATTTTAATCTTTTGAAATGTAACAGGATATAAATAAACACAAGAAATTTGGAAACTTCCTTAATAATCTATAATCATGTGTCGTTTGATATTTTTACGAGAAATTTAAATTCTAAAATTTAATTTTCTAAAACAGTTAAAAAAAATATATGTAATCTATTTCTTTGAATCCGTAGTTTTTGATATTTCAACTAACATTTCTAAAATAAAATTCATCCCCATATTAGTTTGTTTTCGTGCTCAATTGAAGAACAGGGTATCTTTGCAGTTGATCAGGCACACTTGCGCTTTTTTGAACCATTCAATATTGCGAATGATTAAGCGCTGGCGGGGCACCTGTTGTTATCAGACAACAGGTGAGTAACGGTAATGATAGATAAGCGTTAAAGTTTCGTAGCGCTCGTAGAATTCACTTTTTTTTTCATTGTTTATTTTGTTGACTTTTGAACTGATTAGATTGCGATTCTCGATTGTTACACATAATGCGAGTCTCTCTCTCTCTCTCTCTCTCTCTCTTACTGTTGCTCTCCCTTTATCTCTTACTGTTTTAGATAAGAGCTCTTGAGTTTTTTCTCCCATTTATGTGTAGTGGTAGGTTAGGGCGTCACTCCATCTCCATCTCCATCTCCGTATCTAGTTGGGTCACCCAGTAATTAGGTCAGACCAAGTTCACTTCCTGAGCTCAATGAATCGTTGTACGATTCCAAAAGTAATAATAACAATTACCGTCTACGACTTCAAAGAGTTGTTGCATTTACTTTGCATGTCCGCTCCCCCTCGCTCCAACCCCCTTCCCTTTACCGCTTTCCTCGGTTCCGTCACTTAATCAGCGGTCAGAGGGTCATTAAGGGTTAATTAGATTTAAGTGAACGACGTCGCATAATTGATGTTTCTACTGTGACATGGAAATGGATGAAATGAGCTCGCCTTTAGCTTAAATAAAAGTCTACTTCAAGTCTCTGTTAAGCTGCCAAAAATTCCTATATGCAAATTCGAACTGAATCATCGCAAGTATATACTTTTAATTTTGACCTGACAAAGTTCGGGTCTTCTCCGGTTTTAATTAAATAAAATTGTTTGCTGTTTTGTAAATTGTCTGTGGGCGTTGCTCAGCATCATCATGATCATGATCATGATCATCGTTGTGTACGCATAGGTGTTAATTAACTCAACAAATTGAGGCAAGATCATCAAATGATGATGACTCTCATTGGAAAACGAAGGCCAACCGGCGTGAAAACAATAATAATCATAATTGAAAAACGGAAAAAAATAAATTATAAGTTAATAATTGGTCTCTGAGCTGTCATGAACGAGTTGCGTGTGAGAGTTGAAAAACCTGAGGTGAAACTAAAAGATAATTATGAAAAATTCACAACAGAAAATGAAATAGACGAAAATGGCACGCAAAATAAAAAATGGCAAAGAAATCTATGTGAAAAAGTGTTTCAAGTGCTTCAAGTTTTTGACATTTTTTAAAGAAATTGAAAAAGGCATACGATTTTTGAGATTTTTTCTTGGAGTGTAGAAGATCTTTTAAGAACTATACTAAACAGTTTAAAAACCTAGATATATATTTAAGTTTGTATTAAATTATTTTATAGTCTACCTTATAAGAAATGAATTGAATTTGTACATAACATGTTTCCCTTTACAAGTGGAAACATAATATTTACTTTCTTGACTCAGAGAGACTTGCATTAAGATAAATTCTATTTTGTTTTTCTTCCGCAGGGAACTCCCACGGAGCGTATTATCTTAAGGTCGCAAGGAAATGCGGCAAACTTTAAAATGGAACTGCCCGATGAACAGGAGAAGGGTATACGATTAGTGGATGGACCCACACCCGTGGAGGGTCGACTGCAGCTGTACCACAAAGGCGCCTGGCGATCCGTCTGCTCCAATTCAAGAAAGTAAGTTGATCTCCTAGAGATTTTACATCTTAATATCTTAGAGTTCTCTAATATGATTTGAATACCCTTTCAGTTGGACCTTGGTGGACTATGCGGTGGCCTGTAAGCAGCTGGGTTACAGAGGAGGTCGCTTCTGGAACTGGGTGGAGCGTACTCCGGGCTATTATCCCCGATTGCTCTACGAGCAGCCCAAGTGTCGGGGAGGTGAGAAGAGTTTGCTGGACTGCGGCTGGAGTTCGCGGCAAATGGGCGCTGGGTCGTGTGATTATCACAACGATCTGGGCATCCAGTGTCAGCCCGTGCACTCGGAGCCCTTGGGACATTGGCGTGGCATCTACTTCGACAACGCGCCGTCCACGAAATCACTGGGAAGGGATAACACAGTCTATGCAGCGCAGTCAGAGTCCCGCTTGAAGTACGTGGACATCATCCGAGCTGGCAATGGAGCGGGATTTAGTGCCAAGTCGGCGCTGGAGGTGCAGGGATTGCCACCGCAAATGGAGCACGTGGTGATCAGTCACTCGGCCTATACGGGCTTCAATAGCACTCGACCCTGGGCTGGATTCCAGCTGCAGAATGTAACAGTCAGGAAGAGCAATGGCATTGGCATCTTTGTCAATTCCAGCCAGGGATTGGTGCAACTCGAGGGCTGCACTGTTGTGGACAATGCCGCGGATGGGGTCAAGTATGTGGGCCACGATCTGCGGGGCACGGAGCGCACGGATCGGGCCAGCATCTATGACTTTTGCACCCTGCCCACGACATCGGGTCAGACGTATCCCATCTCGCTGTCCTTCACCCAGAAGTACTACGCGGGCTCGGCGAAGGAGTGTGGAAAGTACTTCTTCACCCGACCTGGTTACCTGCTCACCGTTCACTTCGAGCACTTTATGCTGCAGGAGAATGGCACGGCCACTGTCGAGATCTTTGACGGCGCCTCGATCAACGATCGACTGTTGTTCTCGTGGCAGGCGAGGAACTTCACACGTCCCCAGAGTGTGACAAGCACCAGGGAGAAGATGTTTGTGAGAATTCGAGCCGATGCAAAGCGGGAGATGAATGGCTATTTCCGGATAACCTCGGGAGATTCCGTGGCCTACGATCTACGGGTATCCCAGTCCACCGTGGAGGACAACGGCGGACGAGGCGTGGCCATTGATAACATACGCTCCAAGCTGCATGTGCACGCGAGCTCCGTGTCCGGAAATGGACACGTGGCGGGTGTTCACGTGACCAGCGGAGCTGGAGATGTCAACATCACGAGCAGCAACATCAGCTTCAACAATGGAGCTGGTGTAAACATCACTTATTATGGGGGTAATCGGAATATCTCCCGCTCCGCCTTGAGCTCCAATCGAGGGTATGGATTTGCCACCTGGTTGAACCACACCACAGATGTGGAGCGTGTGGAGTACATACCTTTCAACCAGACCAGCGTGGTGGAGTACTCGCAGATTGGCGGCAATCTGGAGATGGGTGTGTTCCACGGCAACTTCTGTCGCCCCATTTGGGTTAACATCACGGGAAATACCTTCAACGGGAGCCAACAGAACGACATCTTCATCGAATCCTGTTACCAGACGACTGCTAATGGCCAACCCAACATGCAACTCCAACTGGGACACAATCTGTTCAAGTACAGTCAGGCGAACTCGATTTACCTGAGTCCGGCTCTCAATCTGCAAGGGCGCATTGAGTTCAACATGTTCCGGTATGGTTCATATGGTTGCATCTATGTGAACAACGACTACGTCTTCCAGGAGTTTAACTATCTTCCGCTGAAGCTGCTCATCCAGAGTAATTACTTTATGAGGAATAGTGGACTCCATGTGGTTTCCCTCGCTCTCTCCCCATACAGTCGGGCAGATGTGCAGTACATTCTCTTCACCCGCAACTTTGTGAGGAGCAACAACATAACGGAGGCCTTTGGTCCGTTGATTGCCGGCAGCGAGGGCAGCGATGGAGCTGGAAGACTGAATCCTCGCTCAAGAGTAGCTGCCCCTGTGGTCGTTGGATCGAGCAATGTGGACATCTTTCGGAATATTCTCCACAATCTGGACTCGGCTTACGAGATCGGCTCGCAGCTGACGGATCAGAGTCAGATCATCAATGCCACCTGCAACTGGCTGGGACACACGGACGAGAATCGCATCTATGCCAGGCTCTTCCATCGCAACGATCGCTATAATCTGGCCAAGATCAACTACATTCCTTACCTGCTACACAGCTCCAATCCGGGATCTACAGCAATGATCACCGTCTCGACGGTCGTGCCGCGATTCTTCCACGAGGGCAGCGATGTGATTGGCGGCGAGGTAGACGGTCAGGATATGGTTCCCGCTGGCACCTACACCGTCACCAAGGACATCAACATACGTCCAGGGGGCAAGCTCATTCTCCAACCGGGCACGACCCTGTACTTTGAGCCCAGTGTGGGCATGATGGTGGCAGGAAAACTGGAGGCAAGGGGTAGACGGCCCGATGACATACTCTTCACCCTCAAAAGGGAGACCATCATTACCAACGATACGGAAACAATAGATTTGGACAGCGAAACAGAGGCTATAGATATGGAAACGGAGGTGTTGCCTGTGGATGGAGTTCCCAGGGTTCCGGTGCGTCTGGTAGGCGGAGCGAGTGCCCGAGAAGGTCGCCTGCAAGTCTACCTCAAGGGTCGCTGGGGCACCGTCTGCGATTACGGCTGGAACGTCCTGAATGCGGCTTTGGTCTGCCATCAGCTGGGCTACTCCCTGAATCCACAGGACTGGCGGTTGCTTCGCTCGCAGCTTCCCAATGCCGGTACCTCCGAGGATGTCCTCATGGCCAACGTTCGCTGCACACCCCACGATCGGGATGTGACCAAGTGCCGGGCAGAGTACGAGTTCGAGAACAGCTGCAGTCATGAGAACGACGTGGGGTTGAGGTGCTACGAGGGGGCCTGGGCGGGTGTGAGATTCAGCATGCTGGCGGAGCGAGCGGATCTACAATATGTGACCGTGGAGAAGGCAGGACTCTTTGACTACACCACGAATGCTTTCAAGCCAGCGGTCCAAATGGATCACGCTCGTCACAATCTGGAGAATGTGCGTGTGGTTAACAATCTACAGGATGGATTGGGAATCATCTATGCGGACATCTATGCTGGGAAGTCAGTGAACAATATCAAGAACTCGGAGTTCTCGGGAAATCGAGGCAGTGGCATCAGCTTCAAGCAGCTGGACTTCCGCATCTCTGGTTCCATCATCAAGGATAATCGGGGTAGTGGCATTTCCCATGATGCAGTCATTGCCTCTCTGGATCAGAAGGAAATCGGAGGTTGGTTCAACATGGCCAAAGACTTCAATGCCTACGACACGGACTTTGATCCCTACCTGCTGCCCCATGAGATAGCCAACATTGACCTGGGCACCTTCGAGCACAAATATATACGCACCGAGGAGCTGATCGGTCAGTCCATCAGTCGGAAAATTGTCGTGCAATGCCCCGCTGGCTATGTTATTGGCATTCAACTGCTCAATCCCATTCACAATCTATCCACGGAGAGCATTAGCATTTTGAATGCACGCACGGAGAATATACGCAGCGACTTATGGCAGGTGAAGAGGGATATCACTGTTTTCCCGGCGACCAGTAGCAGCTATGGCATCATTATCTACTACGAGAGCGGTCTTCAAGCACTGGGAGGAGCTGTCCTCATGCTGAGTACAGTCACCGCTCCAGTTCAAAACATTCGCAATCGCATTGTAAGTGGTCCTGTGCCCACTCTCACCATACGCTCCACGAAGATACAGAAGAATCTAAGAGGAATTACAGGGTATTATTACAACAGATATGTCGGAGACAATGGGGAGTATTATCTGCGCAAGGCAAACGAATCCATCAAGTTAATCAACTCGGAGCTCAGTTTTAATGAGCGGGAGGCCATATTGATCAAGTCCCCCTTCTGGGACGTCATCTCCAGCAACATTTCCGAGGTGACCCTACAAATAAATGGTTCCCTGATCAGTCAGAATGGACACGGCATCAGACAGATGTCCAAGGACCTTCGCTCCTCGAACAATCTCTTCCATTATGTGCTGCAGGACACTACCGTGGAGCAGAATACTCATGGTGGCTTCCAGGTGGCGCTACCCTATGTCTGGCAGTACAATGAGAACTTTACCCACTCGATTTACTTCGGTAACAGCACCTGGCAACGGAATCGGGACTTCCACATTGGCGTCTACGGTCACTATGCGGTCTTCAACATCACCTCGAATGTTTTCCGGGAAAACAATTGTCCAGGCTCCCTTATTTCTCTCGATGGGATGGAAAAGCGTCTTCGTTTCGATAACAATCGATTTGAGGCAAACAGCGCCAAGTTTGTGCTGTTGTTCAAGGCGGACAGTTTGAGTGAGATCATTGGTCAGGTTCCGGCGAGCATCGAGTACAATACCTTCAAGGGTAACAATATTGTGTACTATGTTATCCAACTACAAACACTATATGAGAGCTGCTCGACGTATCCGAAAGCAGCATCAGCTACCAAGTGCCGTCATTCGCCTCGATGGAGTCCAGAACGTGAGACTCTATCGCAATCTGATTGCTGATAATGAGATGGACTACAATCTCGTGGCGGGAGTTAGATCAGCGAGGTTAAAAAACTACTTCCAGGCCACTGAGAATTGGTGGGGAGCCAAGGACGCGAACTACATTGAGTCGAAGATCTTTGACTTTGACAACTGGAACGATCACGCGGATGTGATCTATCAACCCTTCCTCATCGAGGACAGCTACGATGCGAGCGTCTCAGTGGTAGCACCACTCAACGAGGAACTCAACCTGGCCACCTATCGAGGTGGACGTGTCTATCGAGATCTCACGTTGCCCAAGCAAGCGACTCCCTATTACATAGCCTCGGATATCACCGTTATGCCTGGAACAACCCTGACCATTCAGCATGGGGTTACCCTGGAATTTGAGCCGAATGTAGGCATCTTGGTGCTGGGTACTCTCACGGCCATTGGCTACAAGGAGTCTCCGATTGTGATGCGGCCATTTAAAAATGACACAAGGGAATCTTTAATGGTAGCGCCGCCTCGGAAGCGCTCTCTGGAAGATATGAGCGCTGCTCTGACGGAATTTGACTCGATTCGACTGTGCACGAGTGCGAATAATTGTACGGGGGAAACGGATGGACTGTACGGCTTGAACGAGGGCTTTCTGGAGTACTTCAATCACACGACACTCCAGTGGGTGCCCATTTGCGATGGTCGCTTCACGGAACGCAATGCCCAGGTTGTTTGCCGTGAGCTGGGCTTTGATCCCCTCAATGTCTACTATGGTCACGACAGGCGCATTGAGTTCCACACGAATTCATTGACTCGCATCTGGTCGTGGGTGCAGCCCCTAGAGTGTCGTGGCGATGAGGAGCGCATGGAGGACTGTGCCGAGCGTCTGAATGGACAACTCTATGGGCATCGTCATGAATGCCGCTGGGACGACGTCTATGTCTTTGTCAGCTGCAATGGCATTGCCGACGATGAGGTCTATTGGGGTGGCATACGATTCGCCAACTCCAAGTTCGAGGAGCTGCAGTACGAGCATCGATTGCACAACACTCGCTCACATGGACAATTCCCAGAGCGGGAGAGTCAACTGGAGTTCGTGCGGATCGAGCAGGCGGGCATCCTTCACAATCACAAGGCAGCTGCCATTCAGGCGATCCACAAAAATCCATCCATCAGCTCGGTTAGCATTCAGAACTCGGCGAATCATGGCATCAATCTCATCGCACCCAGCGGAAAACTCAACCTCAATAATCTGAATATCAGCAAGACCCTCGGAACGGGCATCAGCATTGTGTCCCTAAGCGGCGAGGGACGGGATAGCGATGAGTCCAGCTTTACTCCGCTCAAAAAACTCGATTTACCCTACAAACTGTTCTCCCTGGTGGATATCTGTGATCCTCAGAAGGTGCTGACCATCGAGGAGCGAATGCTAGTCTATTACAAGTACGACAATAATCCCGTCAACTGTGTCAAGATCTTCACTTCCGCTTTTCGTGCCAAGCCCATTGGCTTCCGACTGCTTCAATCGAATCTGTTTAATCACTCGAAGCTCTATGGACGCACCGATTTCATCAGACTCTACGATGGAGACATCTACAATGTGACCGCAACTTATCTGGGCAAGGTTGAGTCCGACACGGACAATCAACGTTTCTTCTTCAAGACCAAGGGTCCGACTCTGAGCCTACAGTTGGTGGCAAGTGGCGCCCCAGAGACACATGGCTTCATTGCGGAGATTGTGACGGTTCCGATCTCTACACTGGGACAATGTGAGTAGAGAATTAAATTTTCTTGGAAAAATTCTCTTGGCTTATCGTTTTATCTACACTTCCAGATCGTGATGCTCTTCACAACATTACGGATACACACATTGCAGGAGCGATGAAGGGTGCTGTAACCTATGCCTCGGCGGGGGAGGTAACTCCAACCCTTACGCTCATTGGAAACCGCATCGAAAGAAACTGTAAACAGCTCTATGGCAACTTCTCCACCTGTGCCTCGGCTCTCAATTTGGACGTACAGAATATGAACTCCTTGTACTTTATGGTAAGTGCTTCTGGTCTTTTTTATTTACCAAGTTCGCTATTGACCATACTCTCTCGCAGAACAATCTGTTACTGGAGAATCAGGGAGGCTTACGGATCCGTGCCGATTCCCGTGGCTCGGCGACTTCCCTGCGCGGCTTTGTCCATCACAATCTCTTCATGCGGAACCGCAATCGTCCGGCTTTATTCGTGGAGGGTCGCCAGTCATCGCCCTACCAGGAAGTCGAGCTCTATCGCAATTACTTCGCACAGAACATGGCCGGTTACGAGGAAGTCATTCGTTTGTGTCAAGTGGTTTCCAACTTCAGTTACAACTATGTCCACAGCAATGTAGGCGGTCGCATCATGGAGGTTTCCGGTTTTGAGAAGGTTCGCCTGCAGATCTATCAAACCACGGCTCACAACGGATTTTATCGGTAAGCTGCAAGTTTCGAATTTGATTTAAATGTACTTAACCCTTGTTTCCTTCAGGAATGTGGCTACTAACTGGATGTCCCGAGCCACTATTGTGGCGGGTACCGCTGGTCAACAGTACGTGGACAATATATTCGAGAACTACGAGAATGATTATGAGCTTTTGACAGTTAATAACTCCATGTAAGTTCGAATCTAAAGTAAGATATTCCATTTAGTCTTGAGAGTCTTATCTTAAGATCTAAGAGACTTTTAGAGTCAAAAGACTCCCTTGAGTTCTTCTTTCTTAGGTAAAGGATTTTTTTGTATATTCTTCTTCTCACACTTTCTCTTTTATCCTTGCTCTCGCTCTCTTCTTCACCGAGTAGTCTCAGCTTTGACTATGAAAACAGGTAAGCATCTTACCCGTTAAATCCTTTAGAGAATTTTAATTGACTTGTCCTTGTATTTCTTCTTTCCTTAGGACCTTTGAGACCTGGAGCTCCAAGATAGATGCACGTCACAATTACTGGAGCTACAACAATACCATTTCGGTACAGTCGCGCATTAGGGATAAATCAGGTAAGACAGGAAACCCCTTTTCTATGGGAAACCCTTCCTAATCACCGCTTCTCTCTTCGTAGACGATCCCATGCTGCTGGAGGTGCTCGCCGTGCCCTTCCAGATGAACAACGAGACCATTTTGGATGGCAAGTGTCCACCCGGTTGGACCCTGGTGCAGGACACTTGCTTCATTTACGTCGGGGCTCCCATGACTTTCTACGAGGCTCGGGATTTCTGTCGCTCGGAGAACTCAACGATGCCCTTTATACGCACCGATAGCACCACCTTGTGGAAGTATCTGCAGAGTCAAATGCGGCATCTGAAGTATCCGAATAAGGTCTGGATACAGGACTACAATCACATCGAGCGCTGCACGAGCTTCGTCTTTGGTGAGATCGAAGTGGAGGATTGTGCCAGGGAACGGGGATTCATCTGCGAAATGGACCCGAGGGTATGATAAGAAATTATAAAGATTGACAGCTTAATAATCCTTGTTTGCTTAGGTCGTCATTGATCCATTGTCCTGGCGTGCGGACATCTTCGCCATAAGTATTATCTCGGCCTTTGTGCTGGCCATCATTCTGCTGATCCTGGTGGCCTTCTGTTGGTTTGCCAAGTCCAAGCACCGTCATGTCCAGCGCCTGCAGCGTCGCAACAGCATTCGCCAGAGTCTGCGCAGCCTGAACAGCATCGACCCCCAAGGATCTCTGCGTCGTCGTCCCAATTATGTATGATTTCTCTTTGTTTCCCTCACATTTTGAGTTTCCTTTAGTTGATTTTCCATTTGTTTGCTTTGCTTTGTTTTCCTCATCCCCTTCGGTTACATTAGAACATGTCCAGCAATGGCACGTTGTCCAAGAGTCAGGACTACAAGCAGATGGTGGCCAATGGTTCCATCGACTCGATGGACAAGAGCGTGCTCAGCTCTGAGGCGGGCAGCTTCGAGGGCTACCAGCAGAAGCCCCACTACAATGAGTATGTGAACCAGAACTCCCTCCGCCCGGCGACAGCCCAGGATAATCAGCAGCCCCACAAGGTGGCCACCATCTCCAAGGGCAGCGCCCATCGAGCTCGGGCAGCGGCAGCTGCAGCTGCTCTGGAACCGGATGCCTTTGAGCTGAGCTATCGGAACGAGGGATTCCGCGATAACTCGACTTACGGCGGCGGAACTCGTGCCAATTCCATCAGCACCAGCATGGCGGAGGATACGCCGATTATTCACCAGACGGACGCGGAGGCCGAGGAGATTGGATCCGATTATTACGGCAATGCCAGCACGCTGCCTCTTCGCACGGACACGGGAAGCAGCAGCGCCGTCGGAGGAGCAGTGGGAGGACGTCGTGGTCAGCCGGGATTGGCTTTCCTCAGTGAGCTGAAACAGAATCTGCCGGAATACCAGCGCAGCTCGCACAGCAGTTTCATGCCACAGCGCAGCAGCGCCGACTCGTTGCCCTTTGACCAGAAACTGGACCAGTTCAACTACTCAACGGAGTCATCACTGTATCGTCCGGCTCCCGCCGTGCCACAGCAAGTGACGCCGCCGGATATGCGGCGCCCGGACTCGTATTATACAGCCGTGCGGAGCAGCAAGGCGCCCACATCACATTATCGCACGCCCAGGCCGCTGGCACAGCCGCCGGCAGCGCCCACGGCGCATCCGCCACGTCCAAAGACTGTTTATCAAACGGCATCGCAGGATCCGTCGCCAACGTCGCCAGCGATGCCAACGCCTTTGGCCACTGCCAATCCCTATCACCGCTCCAAGTCGGAGGCGCTGCTGGAAACGGATTTCGACAGCGAGACTGGGGACGGAGGTCTGGTGCCACTTCACGCCAATGGACGCAGTCATAGCCAGCCGCTAGAGACGGCAATGTAATACCCTCTCTCGCCCCTTTCTCCCCAATTTCATTCTATATTTACCACTCCTAGATTTTAGTTAAATCATTACTTTTAAGCACGAGATTATGTGTTAGCCGACGAACGAGAGACGAACGCCCCACGTTGTTTTATGTAGCCAACTTAAAGCATTCCATCCATTAGTTATAAACATTTAACATAAACATAAAGGATCAACAAACGAACGCAAGAACGAATTAGTATTAAATTGTTGTATATAGTTGATTATAATTGTATTAAACATGCAAAAATAATAAGTAATTGCCAATATTTCATCAAATTTATCATTGCTTGCAAATTCGAATATTTAAAACAAGCGCGCAATACCTTTTAATATCGAAGCAGTTGTTTCGATAAATTTTGCGTTGGGCAGCACTGAAAAAGTAATGTGACCATCATTCTTTTAAATACCATCAAATGTCAGATATAAATTTTCATGGGGCACACTTTTCGCTAAATAAATATTACACGAAGTTGGCTGCGAGTATTTTGTACTTCTTGGTATTTTTGCCGCAAATACTAAAAATACTGAAAAAGGTTTGGTATGCTAGTGAGGATAGTGATGCCGATAGTGATTTATCGAAAATTGGTCCAATGTCATTTCTCAACGAAATTTATTAATTTTAAAAAAATTATTAAAAAATTTGTAAGTGCAAATTGAAAAAAGCAAGAACGTAAAAAGTTTTGTAAATTCATAAAGTTAATTTTAAAATTGGATTGGGAAACGTCAGCCTTTGCGTTGTGAAGAAATTAACAAATTAGTAAAATATTCTAAAAAAAAATGATAAAAATTTAAAAAAATATAAGAAATCATCCTGTGAAAGTTTCAAAGCTCTAGCTTCAATATTTATTGTGAAAAAAATAAAATGTAAATATTTAACTCTTTTTCTGAAAAGAGTTAAATTCGGTCAATTTGAACCTTCTGCCAAGGCTGCCACCTTTTTTTTTTGGCTGCCATTTAGTTTTTACCGTTATATTCCGACTACGCACACACACACACACAACAAACACCACACAACACGCGCGCAATTATAAATGTCACATTTTCCACTGCCGTGCATTTTGCGGGGAAATGATGTTCAAATTACGATCAAGGCACTACGAAAGTAAACGTAGAATGCGTGCACTGCGCTCCAAAACCAACCACGACTGTTCCACGGCTCTGTTCGAAATACGGGAAACTTCCCAAGCACATCAAAGTAAAGTGTACATACATTATTGTTTTATTAGTGCGTTGTCCATTAACATTTTTCAACTTAAAATTTTACCTGGATTGCAAAGAAGGAACATCCTCAGAAGCTGGGTTTGCTAGAGGAAATGAAAATTGCCCACAAGGCAGAGCTAGCCTTAGCTAGAAAACTGCGACGAAGGAAGAAGAAAACACCATCAACACCACCAGTCGTCATTAAATCGACTGAAGAAGTCCCTACCAAGCCGCCGTCGAGCAGTCACCTCCACCATGACCACACTATTTCCAAGAAACCCACAAATTAAAACAACCAATGAATGGATTGTAGCGCAAATAATATATATTTATAAACATTAATTAATATTAACACATTAATATTACCATAAGTATTTAGAATATAAATCTTATATAGTCGTCCCGTCAGCTTAATTAATTGGTCTATATTATTCTTCTAACTGAGAATGAAGGGATCTCTTTGGGGGAAATTCATTGCTAATGAGCAATTTGGAAGGAACATGTTCACTTGCTCACTTCAGGGAGCAACTCTTTTTTGTTCACTCACTCATGAGCAACCCAACACTAGTCCCATGTCATTTCTCTAATGAAATTGATGTTTGTGTTTTATTTTTTTAATAAATCCAAAGTTTAAATGGATAACCATTAAAGTCTGTGTATATTCATATTTAAAACCGAAAATTTATCACATGCCCAGCTAACCCATAAGTGAAAAAGTCTGATTTTGTTTCAATCAAAAGAATATAATTTGCCAAAGGTCCAAGAGCTGCGCATATAATAATTTGTATAACTAAAAATTTAGAATTTATGCCAATTTGCTTGAGTGTAGAAGAAGAACATTGAGATTGTCCGTATTCGGGGTCGCATTCGTTTAAATTCGTTGACTTTTGTTTCTTTGAATGCCTAGCCCATGAGTTTTTTGCGGTTCCGGCTTTCGCATTTACTATTTAAATAAAATAGATGTCCATTTTTGATTCGAAGCGCCACAAATTGCCTGATGAATCTCAGTTTTCTGCGATTAGTTCGTTCTTCTTGCTGGACCGAGTGTTTTGTGGTGCCACGGATTTGATCTTTGATCCAACTTGCTTCCAAATTTGTACCAACCAAAACTTTCACAAATACATTCCGTCAATCACGTCCGATTTGTTGCTAGGGCTATAGTATTTGTCGATTTTCGGGCGCTTTAACTAAAGTACTGTGGAACTGTGTGCGATTTCCCTGACTATTTCCGTTATAATAAACAACACCAAACTGTCATTATATATTTTTGCTTCCTTCTGCTTGTGCTTCAGAAGCCACCTGTGGATTGGTAGAAATAAGTGCATATCAATAAAGATGGCTACAACAACTACTTACAGGCTTTTTGCGGACGTTAATCTAGATTTCCTAAACTAACTGGTATTTGGATAACTGTTGCTATAACAATCAGACTGATTCTGCGACTGGCGTGCCATGCAAAAAGGTGATTGCTCTCAGCAACAACATTTTGGCGGCGTGTTGTAACAATGAGCTTTGCAGGGCGCACACCAGACACAGGGTAAATCGTCCTGATTCTTTTTCAGATAACGAGCAGGACAAGGACAACCAACAGCTTTGAAAAGATGTGGGAAATTAAAATCTGACTTTGGAAACATCTAAATTTGACTCATGCTGTGGCACGCTTAGTTCCAGCCGATTTGGATTGCGGATTACGGATAATGGGACTGCAGACGGACACGGGCGCTCACTTACATGGATATGTTGGCGGTGTATTACAACAATTCCAGACACGCGGATCGGGAATGCCGCCCTCGGGCAATGGCGGACAGCAAAGGCCGGGCGCAGGTGAGCATGGAATTGGCGCCGGCGCACCGCACGGCGGACTATGCGGGCCACAGCAGGCGCAATCATTACATGGACCACAGCCGCCAGCGCAGGGACTGCAACCGCCGCCGCCACCAGTGCAGCATCCGCCGCAGGAACGGGGAAGTCCGCCGCCGCCGGCACAAGATGCAGCGGTAGCAGCGCAACGCATGCGCTTGTTGTTCACTCCCATGGTCATGTTGGCGAACTTGAGCGGGAACGAGGCCGGGCAGCAGCTGGGCGTGGGGAAGCACATGCAATCGGGACGTCCTTGGCACATCGCCCTCGGGCACTTGTCCTGCAGGCCATTGCGCTTGATGCAGTCACAGCTCGTGTACAGAATGCCACAACGAAGCTCGCGACTGCGGCAGCCCTTGGGCTAAAGGATTGGATAGAGAAGAGAAGAGAATTAGATTAGTAATATTTTGTACTTTTTAGATTGCAATTGTCTTGGATACGTGTACTCGACAAGGATTGGGAGGATAGCGAGAGAGGATCAAGGCGAGCAACAGGATTGCAACGCCTTGATGTACGAGATTTATCACGTATCAAAGCAATTGCCGTCGCTGTTGCTCACCTTGACAGGATCCAGGAACGAGGGAAGGGATCGCGTTCACAGCTCCGCTTGAAGATACTGACTAAGGTACAAGAAAAAGGATAATGGTGCACAACTAGACATGGCACAATTCACTGGATAACTGGATAAATCATTGGAAGCAAGTTTGATCCGTGTTGTTTAACATGGTCCACAGGGTCCACATGGGCCACAGGGTCCACATGGGCCACAAGGACCACATGGGCCACAAGGACCACATGGGCCACAAGGACCACAGCGCGTCTCACACACGGGATATTGATTGGTCGAGAAGCAGGGTAACGGGCAACAGGCGCCGCCAGGAGCACAGGGTCCAATTGGACAGGGCGGACAAGCGGCACTGGGCTTGTAGTTGATCGGTCCATTTGGATAGCAGCAATATTCGCGAGGCGGAGGTATATCAATCGTCTGGGGCTTCGGCTGACACAGTATCGACTGGCAGACCTCGCGCGGCTCGCAAACGCGTTTCGGATAGCACACCACATAGGGATCGGGTATCATGGATGGGTAGTAAATCACTCTCGGTTCGCGCACCATCTGCGAGACCCACACCAGCTTCGGCACCTTGATCACACGCGTTGTGTCCACCACTTTGGGGATCGTGATCTGGCGGCATCGATTCACCACCATCGGCTCGGGCACGATCTTCTCCGTGAAGACGACGCGCTTCTTGCAGATGAGTCGCGGTGGCTGCTGCACCGTTATGCATTTCGGGAACGGCGGTGGAATGCGTGGCGCACACTGAGGCAGTGCCTCCAACTGCGCTGAACTGTAGCATTTCGGGGAACACTAAATACGAACGATTAATGGGTATTACGAGGTCTTTCTCTCTATATATCCAGCAACGAGATAATCCTTATCGAGCAGGTACACGAATCTACGAACCAAAACAAATTATGACTTACCTCAAAAGGTCCACAACAAGGATCGCACATCTTGATTTTTTAAACTTGTTATCTGCATCATTAAAAGGCAACACACACAAGTATGTAAAGAAAAGATTTATAAATATTATAATAAATAAGCCGCAATTTGTAGAACACACTCACTTTAGTTGGTCAAGTTTTGAAAATACTTTAAATTTTGTACTTGAAATTTAGAAGCCAGTCGAAACGAAAGGTTCGAGAGTCAGAAAACTAATGAATATATTTGGGAAGCATCATAGTCTCGTACCAAAAATGTTTGAATATCGATTTGAGCTAGAAATCATGGCCAACTTTTGCATTTTCAAAGACTACTTTGATTTCGAATATAAATTAACATATTTTTCTATCTTATTAAAGTAAAAATGGAAAAAGGATATTTTATTATATTTATATTTTGTGGATAAGTATAATTTAAACAACTTAATTTAGTGTCTGGTATCTAAAACGTTTGTTAGTATTTAAAACGTCTCATCTTTTGTGAAGCAGATTTGCATGTTGAAATATATTTTAAACATTTTCGAATAATATCTACCTAATATTTTATTAGGATTAAATAATCGAAGCAATTATTAATTTAAAATGCGCTTTTAAATATTCAAGCATGATCCCGCCTAGCCAGGGACGTGTACTCCCTCGATTAGCCCAGCACTCAAGTGTGTTTCAGTCTTATCTAAGGCGTTATCTGTGCAACTGATTAGACCCATCTAGCAGTACCTTCCTATTCAGTATACCTCGCGTATTCATCGCAGACGGAATCATGCTGAAAGTTGCAGTTATTGGGGCGGGTGTGAATGGTGTGTCGAGTGCCATCAAGATTCAGGAGCATTATCAGAATGAAGAGAAGCGAAAGGTGCAGGTGACCATTATATCTGACGAGTTTACACCGAATACAACGGGGGATGGATCGGCGGGACTGTGGGGTCCCTTTTTACTAGGAGGTACATCTAAGGAAAAAGTTTAGTAAGTATGCTTTGGGAATATTCGTAGGGAATAACTTATCGATTCTTGGCACCTGCAGCAAGTGGTCCAAGGATGTGCACCTGTTTCTGGAGAAGATCTGGCTGAGCGAGGATGCTGGGGAGGCGGGCGTGTGTCTGATTCCCTGTGTCCGCCTGAGTACCGAGCCAAATTGCGTTGTCGGCGACTTTTGGCGTGATATTGTCTATGGAGCTGTGGAGCTGACGCCGGAACAACTGGAGGTATATAACACGGGCAGGGACTCGAAGTTCACGTAAGTGTGTGCTGCGATGTAGGGTTGTCACCTCACATTAATTTCGAGTGCAGTGCGGGTCTCTCCTTTGTCACTTACACCTCCGAGCCCATCAAACTGTTGCCCTATCTGATGAAGCGATTCGTGCGAAGAGGAGGACTCGTTGTCCAGCAAAAGATCACAGATCTCGACAGATTCGTCAGAGATTCGCCCTACGATGTGATTGTCAACTGCACGGGTCTCGGCTCTAAGCAGTTACTCAACGATGATCAGATGTACTCGGTTCGTGGACAGGTAACTCGGGTGAAGGCGAATTGGATATACACCGTGGTTTTGGATGAGAGTGACGATGGCAACTACATTATACCCAAGTAAGAGCGGTAGGATTAGGTCAACTCTATTGTGAATCTAACATCTTCCTCTTGTTTAGCACCGAGTCTGTTGTACTCGGCGGAACCCATCAGGAAAATGACTACAACATGCAGATCTGTCCGGTGGATAAACGTTTCATTACCGATGGATGTCGCCGCCTCTTGCCGGGCTTAACCCATGCCCAGCATATGTTCGACTGGGTTGGCCTCAGACCAGGTCGAATGGAGCTGCGCCTGGAATCGGAGAGGCGGGGCCCAAAGCTTCTTATACATAACTATGGCCATGGCGGCAGTGGAGTCACCCTCGCCTGGGGCTGTGCCGAGGATGTTCTGCATCTCCTGCTGGCGGACAAAACCAACTCCAAATTGTAACGAACCCATTCAGATCTATCAGTGTGTTATCAGAGGCACATCAAGCACTTGATGCTATAACACTAATTGGTCAAACACACGATTATACGACACAAGCATTCGATGTCTATATATGATTACTATGGATGAACCATAAATAAATCTTATCACTGTTTTCTTATCGCGAGCAACGAATCGTTTTAAATTCAACTGGTTCCTGAGCGAACTAAAACTGCAGCCCTAGTGAGAACTTATTGCAAAAAGAATGGAGTGTGCTTGACTTTAAAATACCCTGGATCTTGACTTGATCTATTTTTGTTGTTATCACAATTTCAAGATTTGCAGATGATAATAAAATGGAATTCTCATATAGTTTCTCCTGGGTAAGTGTTTCTGTTCAGAATTATTTATACTGATGCATATAAATGACGGGATATTTTTTTAATTACCTTTGTTGAATGTTAAATGTTATTTTATTAAACAAATTATTATCAATTAAAGTATTAGAGTTAAACAAGCTGATACTGCGAATGCAAAGGTCAGTCTAAGGCTAAACTGAATAAAATAAAATAAGGAGCGAAAGTAGAGAGGAAAGTTGTCTCATTAACAACTGAGATTATAATTACGCTTTATTTACAAGTTATTTTATTTTCATATAAATTAAAGTTCTAGTCGATAAACATAGTATTTATTCCAATATACATTGTTATTCAAGATATATATGCCACTGATCATGGCAAAAGCATTCGTCAAAGTATTTATCGTAGTGCAGATATTCGTCTGTATTACACACGGGATTGACGCGTTTCTTACATTCAACATCATCATCAGCTAACAATAGATGCAGTTAATATATGTATATATATAGTCCATAGATGTAATTCAAGACTTACGAATAGGGCTTGCAAAAGCAAAGCTCATTAAAGAGCAGAGCAGAAACAGAAGAGCGATATTGTTCATCTTCAAGAATGTAGCGATAACTGAAACTGCATCCCATGAGTGCCGCCTTATGTAGACTGAAATCAATTGACTTCTATGGGAATTATATAAACTGGGAAAACTCCAGAGACATAAAGCCTAAGAATACCCAAGAACAACGCCGAACTTTTAAATAAAGAACTTGATAACGAAGTCAGATATCTTAGAGTTTGTAAAAATAAAACATATAATTTAAAATTTGTTATTCATTCATTTTTGTTGAATATTCAACCCACAAAGGAAAATACGTTTAGATAATAATATAATCAGATGCAGTCGGTGAAAGAAATATGTTTTTATCCAGTTATTTGCACTGGTCAAAGGTATATCTTCATATATTATTTACAAAAGAATTTTAAATTTAAGTCTAGATTGTAGAAGAAATTTGATTTTATAAAAAAATCCATAACGAAGCTGTGCAATTCATATTCATAATTGTGACTTTAGTATCAACTAAGATTATTTCTTATGAGCTGCTGATTATATAGGCCAAAATCTACTTAATTATTCGCTCAATCAGATTTTGAGTCTGGGAAAACTCATGAGCTACGGAAATTATATTGCCGTAGAATTCCCCAGTTGCCTCAGTATATTTTAGATTAGACTGGCATTCGCCAGAATATTTTTTAACACAAGCTTTTCCTTTTCCATCGTCACTGCATTTCTTGATAATCTTCAAAGTATTTGTACGAGATTAGCCCAGCATATTAAGACGAGAGTTGTTCAAAAAGTCGTGATTAATATGACATTCGTTTTCCATAAAATAAAAATTGGTCAATTATTAAATATTTTGGCGGTTTTTAATTTATTGACAAAATACGTTATTGCCAATACGTTATTGTCAAAAATATGATACGAACTATATTTAAATTGTCAAATATTCAATTTGGAAGACTACGCATTTATTTGACAGTGAATTTATGTTTGTACATTTAATCGCAATACTTCGTTTTTGTCGTGGATCATTAAAAGAGCTAATTGAAAAAAACTGACTTCAAAAAAAGTTGACATTAACTATGAATTTAACAATACTTTGCATACTTTTAAGTGGCGTAATTTGATAATTGGGAAACGAGGCGTATAAGTTTTGCATACTCTTAGTTGGTTAATTATCAATAATTATGATTAATTTCTTCTCAATTTCCACTCAGCACAGCACAGCCCTAAGGTTCAATAATTTACAATAAAATGTTATTTTAAGTAGAAAATATGCTAGTGTTTCAATTAGAAGCTTAAACTACACAGGCAGAAGTTTCTTAGCACAATCACGTTTTACATTCACTTATAATTAGGCTTTACATGTAATATAATTTAGTATCACATTTCATTTAGTCGCATTAGGTCTTCCTCTCGCTCCTTGCGCTCCTTGGCTTTCAGGGCTTCGTGGAATGCCTCAAAACCAGGCATATCTTCATAGATCAAGATCGGATCTAGGGGCAGCATAAAGAGCAAGGCGTACATTTCATCCAAGTCGCGCAGGACATCGAATGGTCGCTGACTGCCGACCTTATAAATGGAGTATATAGATCTGCCATATTCGGCATATTCAGCCATCTCGGCGGCAAGTTGTTCCCTCACGGTCAGGGCTATGAAACAAACCCGAGGCAGGTGCATATGTTGAGCCACCGCACCAAAGACATCGAACATGCAGATCTGGAAATCGTTATTGGTAAACAAGTCCTCTGGAAAGCCCACCTCGTGTACCATCAAGCTGTCAACGCTCGCCAGTTCTAAGCTTTGCTTCACGTTTTTCATGAGTTCTTTCTTTAATAGAATGAGCTCCTGAAAAAGACCTTTTGAAACTGTTGAGGGCAGGAAAACCCTGATAGAAAAAAATAAGGAAACTTGTTAGTTTTTAATAAAAGTATAGATACTATATCTTATGAGTTTACCAAGAGTGCCAGTCGTCCGTCATCCACTCCAGCAGAGCAACTGCAACGATTTGTGTTTCCTCCCGATTCATCATCATGACGGAGCACTCATTACGTAAAATGTGCATACAATAATCCGTATAGACCTCCTTCATGCCCTCCAAGTTATGCAAACCCACGCCCCTAAACACGATATTCTGCTGGAATGAGTTCTTCCACATAAAGTCAATGACAATGTTGTAGTTTCTATTAATAAGGGTTTACATTATAAATATACTAAGTAGGTGGTCCTTTGAGGCAACTTGCTTGAAGTGTACATCTGTTATGGGCATTCCCTCCCATTCATCCCACTTGATATCATATTGCAGAGGACGCACATCATCCATGGTATTTATTCAACTTTTTCAACTTTTAACTTAAATTTTATTGATACACACAATTTTGTAAGTTTACTTACGAATTTATTGACATTATTTGAAATTATGTATTGTGTATGGAAAATATCTACTTTAATCATACTCGTTACATTCCCCATCTGTTCTAGTTATATCATTCTCTTTTATTACCGAGAATGTTTCCCTTCCTTCAATAATTGCCTGGGCTGGCCGCAATAATAATAAATGTGAATGTGAATTAAAAAATGCAAATGATATGTGTGTGGTATTCGGAATATTTCAGGGACTCGACTGTGAAATGGAAATTGGCATAATTAAATGCATATACAAGCGATAACAATCAAATAAAATAGGTGTAAATTTAATTTGTCTAATGTCTCAATTTGAATAAGTATCCAAAACAAAAAGCTATGTTAACATTAACGTAAATCTACCCCTCGCAAATTGAAACACGTCTTACACACCTTAAGGTCTAATACCTCTCCCTTTCTACCTTCCACTTCTACTTCCACTTTCTGTTGTTCAGCCAGACCCCTTGGATTTTAAAATTCAAAGCACTTCGAGTGTCATTTACAGGGCAACAACCAATTGGCAACTGGCTTTTTATTTTGGGATAACTGAATTTGGGCCATCCCAACGCATTTTTAAATGTTTCCAACAACTTGTCAAACTTTCCTCCCCTCGTTCACATTCCTCACAGCATTCAGCATCCATATCATGCCGTCAATTGGATATTTAAATACAGGCGACACTTTTAATGTGCAAAGTGTCAGTTGGGCGACTTCTTAGTGCTAAAGTAGGGGGAGAGGGGAGCAGGGGCGTGGCAGTTCTATGTTTATTCGGAACACGTATTTGCCCTGTCTCGTGCCTGTTGATAAATTGAATATTGAAAAGAAATAATTTAATTTTGACATTTCATTGAGGCATGTGAGAGCTTTGCAGGAATCCTATCAATTTTCAACTCAAGTTTGTATTATAAAATGCTTCTAAATATAATAATGAAATATTATAATAATTAGAGGTTTGACAGTACAACGAGAAATCGACAAATCGATTTTCGCGAATCGTTTTTTGAGTACTTTAAGTAGATAAATTTTTTGATTTAAGTCGAAATCTCGAGGCACAAAATTATATGAACAAAATAAAAAACCAACATAAAACTTCATTGCAGAATGAATTTAGTTGCACAATCATGATCAAACTGTCATTCCACTTAAAAATCAGATCAGTTTTGGGAAAGTTATGAAAATTTAAATTTATTTTGATTTTCGACCTACTTTCTGCCAACCTTTATTAATTTTAATTTTAATGTTACTTTAAACAAAAATGTAATTCGTAAAAGATGTGTTAAGTGTTATTATGAAAAATCGACAAACTTTTTCACGTAATATAAAAATGAAAATGTTCGGTTATTCATAAGCAAATTTTGTGCCAAACAGCGGAAAATTGCGAAGTATTTTTGGGTAACGGATTATATGCGAATTCATTGGAGTTTATGACGGGGCATAAAAACGTCTCATTTGGGACTCGTTTAATCCGCCAAATTGTTTACACGCACAACAATTCCACACTCCACAAACACACACATACACACACAAATTCAATGCTAACTCAGCCCTAACCCATTTCGAAACCCAAAACATACAGAGTGAGAGCTACAATCGCGAATTTGAATTCATTCGAAAATCGTTTAACGGTCGTTGGCTGTTTTTCAGTGACACCTGCGCATTCCCAATGCCCGCCAAAGGTGAAGATGGGGAGGGCATCAACCGCCCTCTGCTCCTCTGCCCCCTTTCCTTTATCCACCATCGCCATTGTGACCCTCGTGACTTGCAACCGCAATGGCTCTGCGTGGTTTTATTTAAAATCGAAAATACGGAAATACAAAACACAAAATGAAATGCAAAACGGAAACGTTTCTTGATTGTAATGGCCGTGCCACATGTAGCACATAGGTCCTGGACAGAAATGCTGCGTTGCAAGTGGAAGTGGAAGTGGCAGTGGAAATGGATGCACTTGTCGCCAGCCGCAAGGTGCAACTGTGTATGTGTGTGTGTGTTTGTGTGTGTGAGAGATCTGTTGTCGCGTGGCAAACAAATAAACAAAGGGTTCAACAAAAGCAACCGTCCAAAGTAATTCAAAACAAGCGAGTTATTGAAATGTTTGAGCGAAAGGAAAAAGCATCGCGGATTAGCCATCTCTATCCCTGTCTTCGTCTCACTCGCACAGCTTATGTTGGCCTTGTTTTTTTTTTACTCACACAAGAAACTTTTCATTCATTGTTTGTTTTACGCTTAAATGCCGTTTAATGCTCGTTTTGTAGAGGATTAAAGTACTTTTAAGCTTTAAATAAAATCCAGAAATACTTCTGAGTAGCATACTAAGAGATATTATAACCGATTCTATAGATACGAGTATTACTATTCCTAATTGCTTAGAGATACAATTCGAAGAGATACTACATTACCAGATATACACATTTACATTTTGGTATCTTTAGCATATAACAAAATGAGCTACACTCTATGAGTCTGACAAATCGTAGAGATTCATACATATAATTAAAGATAATCAATAATATAAACTTTAAACATCTTTTAAATAAATCCTGGAGCACCTCCTTTTATTTTGATGTGTTTACTTTTAAGTACAGTCGAACTTCCCTAACTCGAATCACCATTATCCAAAGAAAAGGTTCGAGTTAGGGAGATATTCGAGTTATAGAGTTCTTTTTCCTAAGATTATTAATTTTACTGCCACTCATTTAGTTCGAGTTACAGAAAAATTCGAGTTAGAGAAGTTCGAGTTAGGGAAGTTCAACTGTATCTCTTTTGATTTTTTGAATATCTTTACCATATAGCTTGGATAAAATATTAGGTGTGTGTGTTTAGTATTTTTCTTGCATTGGAATCGTCAGTATCAGATTCAAAATCAGATAATGAAAATCGCAAAAATAAAATAAAACACAAAAGTTCTATGTCAAAATTGTAGAATGCTTTTAGACTGAGCTGAGAAAGAAAATAAATTGTTGTTTTTCACTTTGTTCACGTGCTTATAAGCTGAGTTTGATTAGAATTATTTTCGTAACATTTATGGCTCCCATTGCACGGCTCCAAATTCCCATTTCAAGTCATAATTGCGCTTATAAAAACAAATTAAACTTCAATTTGGAGCCGTCTACTTTGGAGACGTGTGGGTTGTCTAGTGGTTTGTGAACTCGAAAGTGGCTTTAGCATCCTCCGAACGAGCCTGTCAGTCTAAACTTGGCAACTGAGTTTGCTCGAGTTGCTGACAAGAAAGTTGGTGAGATGGGGAAAACGGGAAAACGTTAAGCAACTTGGCGTTTCGGTTAAATGAAGTTAGCTTGCGACTTATGCAAAAGTTTCTCAATTGCCTTTTATTATTGTTGTTTTCCTTTATTTTTATTGCCGCTCTTTGTTCGCGTTTGCTGCCGTCAAGTGAAATGCAAATTTATTCAAAATGTTCAACGGTTCAAAAGTTGCCACCGCCAGTCAGAAAAGTTGTCTGGATTAAGGGCTACAGTGATAATTAAATACCATTTTTCGCATTTATATTTGCATTTTGTTGAATAATTGCGTTTATTTGCTTTAAACCTAAACGGAAGTCAGCGAAAGGCTTCAACTTCAAATTAAACTTAATTTGTAGCACTAAAAGATAATGATATTTATCAGTTTGGCAAAAGATTCTAAAGATATTAATAATTTGAGTTATTTTCAAGATGCATTCAGTTGTTTCGTTAGTTCAGATTAAATTTATTTTCATTAAATGTAACCTTCAAATTCAAATTTAAGCAGAATAATATTAATGCTCATATTTAAAAACCCTTTTCAAGGTAAATTCTCGTAGAATCGATAGTAGTAAAATACCAGAAAAAGGTAAAGAGTTGAGCTCATTAGCGACACGCGATAGACGAATAAAAAAGGTAATGGCAAATCAAATGCTCAAAAGGAGCAAACGTTAAAGGAAATGTCGAGGAAAGTGGAAAGTGAAGAAAGTGCTGAGCTGACGAGGCGAAAATCAGTTACAACTATGAACAGTTATCTCAGCGGGTCATCTCTTCACGAAAGGACAATTATAAGTGGACATGCTAATTTGTGCGTGGCAACGGCCAGGACATCAGCCAGGACAACAGCCAGGACAGACAGACACGTGGCAAAGCAGAATACCTCAATATTTGTGGAGCGAACGTGATTTGGCGCATTTGCCAAGGCAAAGGGAACAAAAAAAGGACAAAGGACCGCGCCCAGAAGCACAAGACAATCCTTTAACTACAGATACATACATATATAGATAGACAGATATACAGATACAGATACACACGCACTCGCGTCGCGTCGCGTCGCCTACAAGTATGCAAAATGTTTTGTTAACGCTGCACAAACAGGCGCTTTCAGCTCCCAAAACTCTCAACTGAACATGGAGGTGAGCTAACATGGAGCACGCAAAGGATTAATTAATTAAATGTGCTTTAGCTTTGATATAAATATATGTGTATGAATGTAGCTATGTATAAAATTGTATGTAGCTGCCACTTTGAACTGAAGTCTGACTCCGCCCCAGAATGAACTTGCCACAAGCCACGCCCACAAAATTGCAATGCCTCCTGCCATTTGGCAAGGGATGGCGTCTGTCTTTTGATGTTTTAACTTCGTCTCGGCAAAAGTCTCGAAGAAAATGCCCCAAGCTGTCGCTTTTGTAATTTTCCAAGGCAGCCGCGAAAATGTTGGAAATGTTGCTTCAATTGGTTGAAAAAGGTAAAACCCAACCTGACAGCATGACGTCAATTAAACTCACTTGGCTGTTAATTAGAAGCTCATTTTCAATTAATCAAAATATGCCTAAAGAAGCGCCAATAACATCAGTTGGCCAAGTTAACGGCATCGCGTGCTGAAAAGCCGACAGTGGGAGAGAGAGAGGGTGAGAGGGAGAGTGAGGGAAGAGGAATGTCAACGCCAATTGATTGCCACACGGCATTAATAATTCAACAGGATATCTCCTTGGAGCCGTTGATTTCAATTGAACGAGAAGTCGAAGTCGAAGTCGAGCATCTCATTTCATTCACTAAATAATTCGAGACTTTGGGGACAGCGCGTGGAACATCAACAGCCTATCCACTTGCCATTAACTCGGCAGGTTAAGCTTGCCACATGCCACATGCCACATGCGGCACATGCCGCACACCTATAAACATTAAGTTGTCAATAAAGGTAATTCATTATGTCGCTCTCGTTGTACTCCGGGGAATGCTTTCGTGGCCAGAAACAAATTGTCTGCTCTTACCTGTATCTGTATCTTTTTAGCCGCATCCCATTTGACATTCACACTCAACTCAACTAAAGTCAACTGAACTGAACTGAACTGAACCGAACCGAACTGCGGTTTTTCCATCGATGAACAATAAAATATTCCTCTGATGGGTAATAAAAAGCTTATTGCTTAACATTGCGACGGTTTTGTGGCAACGATTTAGGACCAGTTAAGGGATAGCACATAGCCAACTTGACGACACAATGTGCCACAATATGTTGAGCTCCATTTCTTTGTGCAATCAACTTTCTATCTTTCCATCTCATCTCCTTATAAACAGTTTTTAGATGTAGAAAAAGTAGATTATCTCATAGAACTTTCTTCAGGAAGAAATCGTCTGATTATAGCTGCTGAGAGATAAGCAATACCCTTGAAATATTTCTTGGAATTCTGATTTATAAATAAATATGGTGACAAAAATGTATATATTTTTTAAATTTCAGATAACCATTGAATCTATCTAGACTCAATTCGCGCCCTAAATTGTTATACCCTGCGCACATTTGAATATATCTCGACCTAATAAAATATATATATTCCTAGTCTGATAAGCTACCTATCTAAGTGCTTCGATCTTCGAATCTATAAAAACTTCAAGTTAAAATGTAGTGTAAATTAAATTACTATATACAAAATTCAAGTTGGTTTTTATTTTTGTAACCTGCATCCCATATTATAATGTTTACAGGGTATAGAAAAAATCAGTTTGTACTCTGGTTAATGAACTTGTTAAATAAAGAACAGGTAAGTTACTCGTTTTGTTCAATAAATTGATTTTCAAACAGATCAAGATAAATTCTTTCATTCTACTTATTCTGCTTTTCAAATAAAGAGTTTACTAATAACTGGCGTAGCATTTATAATCTGATCTGTTTCCAACTATAAATTTGGTGTATTTGTAACTTCCTTTTAGCCATAAATTGATCAAACAAGTATCTCACAGCAAGACATAGGGTATCTTGTAGTTAAGCGCAATTTTCACTAGAGTTTCTTATGATTAAAGCTCTTTCAAAATAAATATATTTTTATTCTCTGCATTATAATTTGTTCTTGGTAGAGCACAGATAAGCTTGGAATTGCTATTGCATGTTTTTGTTTTTAATAAAAATCTCAGTCGATTTCCGTCTATAAGCGCACACTCAACGATTTTCAGACAAATCTAAAGCAAGACTGAACTCAAGATGAAATATTCCAATCTACTAATTCTGGTCTTTGCGATTTTGAGCGTTGCTCTGGCAGATTTTATTTGTAAGTGTTATAACATTTCATATTATTTGTGGCTTATGAATTCTATCAAATTTAGCTGTGAAACTCACCGTACAGCCTTCCGAAAGTGACGAACTAATAGATTCTTGGAGCTGGAGGCATTTAAGACTTCTGCCAGAGGATGAGATTAATGATTTAAATGAAAACTATCTGCAGAATATGTTGGCGCTGGGATCTGGTGATTGCCTTTCGGATTGATTACAATTTTCCGTATTTAAAATATAAGCAAAACATTATTTTGAAAATAAGGAATTTAAGAATTCTAAATGCTATTTATGATTTATATTATAAAAAAATTCAAAACTTTATGAAATGAAAACATTTCTGCCTTGAACTGAATATGAACGTGTGTGAACTGAATGCCGGACACATGCAACGTGCCACATGCATGTGCAACAGAGTTACGATTTTTTAAGTAATTATTTATGCCAAGAAGTACAGCAATACTAAAACCAACACGAGCAGCAAACAAACTATAAGGAACAAACAACTCAAGGAAGACAGGACAGGACATTAAATCCTTGTGAGTTTCGTTTGCATAAAGTGTGACGCTCGAGTGGGCAGCACTTAAGGACCTGGCCATGGACACGGTTATGGACACGGATATGTATTTGGGCATGTAGTTGGAAGTCGCAACCATTACTTAATTATCATATCAGCGACGTCCGCGACCGCGCTGTTTTTGGCCAAATACATGGCTAGAAAGGGTTAACAGAGAGTTGCCCATAAAAATTGCGCCACACCCAGCAAAGTGAGTGTGTCTATGAGTGTGTGTGTGTGTGTGTGTGTGTGTGTGTGTGTGTGTGTGTGTGTGTTTGGTGTGAGTAAACACACGCCGCTAATAAAATAATAAATATCCTGACTGAAGAGTCGCATTCGACCGCCCGTCGACACGCGTTGCCCTCGAACCAAAATTGTCGAAATGAAAACAATTTCATCAGCGTAATATACAGAGGCGGATTGAGGGGGATGAGGAGGGGAATGGGCATCAGTGGGGATGGGGTAAAGAGAGGGTTTGGTCAATAAAGCTCGAAAGAGTTCTATAAATTGCCATATTTTATGCTTCTGTTGCCGTTACCATTTCTGCTTCGTTTCCTTTCCTTTCGTTTCCATCTCTTTTTTTAGTCAATTGAAACGCAATTTTCATAAAACACACGTGCGCCGTGTGGTCTACACGTATCCGTCAGATACATTTTGTTGCTCGTCTCTGGGTTTGTCAACGCTGTGCGACTATTTCCAAAGCTCCTACTCTAAAATTTCGACTGTCATTTTGGCATTTTGGCAGCCATTGGCCCCAACGGAGCCGTTGCCAATGTATTGGCCAAAGCACGTTTTGGCCAAACTCAAATGACAGGCAAATAAATTTCAAAGAATATATATTTCGAAAAATTGATCTGACGTGTCACGCGACCACAACGAGAACGCGTCTTTGTCGTGTATCCTTCCAGCTTCTCTCAGGACCCCCAACATGTCCTGGGGTCACCTTTTTTAGACACAGAAACAAAAACAAATACGAGATGCAGATACAGGATACTTGAGTGTTAGATATTTGTCTGGGCACTCTTAAGTGATATATCAATAGACTACGCTGGAGAAATGAATTATTATGGAATACAAACTATTTGACTGCATCTTATATTCGATAACCTTTTAAATGGATTGACGGAGTCTTGGCAGACACTATTAAGAGTCAGGAATTGTAAACAAATATTCTGTCAGACAGTGTTTAATTCCGCATACATAAAGTTAAAAAAAAAATCTCATTCAATCATTTAATAAAATTATTTTGCGTGTGGATTTATAGTGTCCATTGCCATAAACTTGGATCGAAAAGCGAATTTATTATATAAAGCAAACTTTCTTAACAGATGTGCAGAATAAGTGACCACAGATAGCTTGCTCTTTAATTTATAATTATTATGCTGTGAAATGCGTTTAGATACACAACAAGAACTTGGACATGTATGCCAAAACCGGCAAACAATATCCACCTTAACTTAAAAGGGATTAATACATAGTTATTAAGTAAAGAAGGATTTACTTATGGCAGAGCGATACATTGCATCTTTATATATGAAGTGAATATATATAGCAAAAAACCAGATGTCATCTCATGAACTTATTATGAAAATTTCAATAGTCTAGCTTATTATTGATTACCCAGAGCATGGAAGATAAGTATTTATTAAAATATATATAATTTAATCAATTTCCATAGAAGTTTGTAGTGCGAAAACAAATTGTAAATTTATTCAAAAAACAATATACATAGTAGCTTTTGCTAATAATAATTAACTTAGTCAAGGTGAATTAAATCCACCTTGGACTTAATAATAAATATTATCGAAACCGTCTCTCGGATCAACGCAAACGCAACCAGAGCCAGGAACGCCCCAAACGCGTGGGCGGTAACGCTCATGCAGATCACATGGCAAATGTGGAACAGGATGACAATCCTGAACTAGATTCGCAAGAGATTAGTCTTAAGACTCGGCGCGGAAGATACAATTGAAAACTTACGGAATCTTTTAGAGAGAGCAAGAGCAATGCTCATCACAGAGCAGAGCAAAATCAGCAGAGCGAAATGTTGCATCTTTGTGTCCGAAGCGTAGATTAGAACTGATTTAAATGTATGTTCTGAGCACGTTCCCAGCTTATATATGGACAGAAACCATAAGTTTGTGGAATTGCGGGAATTTATTGATTGGTGAACTTTAGAAAAACCCATTTTATAAAACAACTGCTATCAAACTGAAAATTCCCATAGATATCACCGGGTCAGCATAAAGAGAATGTTGATATTATATTAGTTGTACAGTAATAAAATAATATTTATTTTTATATCAGTCATTCATCATTTAAATAATTATGTATGTAATAAATTATGTAGATCAATATGTTTATAGATATTATCGAAGAAAAAACAAAAAAAAAACAATAAAAATATTAGTAATTTTAATAATATCTTATAAAAAAACTCTTTACGAGGTGAATGTCTAGTGACGAAAACAGTTTTATGCCCCAAAATTTCTGATAACCAATTTTGTGATGAATAATATTAATTTTTACATATAAATTATTAAAAAAAAAAATTTTGCACTCGACACATTGCGCTAAAATGTCTCAGTTCTTTATATCAAATAAAACTCACTCTTTTGCGCAGTGCCGAATGCAAAATTTTTTTTTTAAATAATTTATTCGACTAAATCATGAATAGTAAACCTAAATATATACAGATATTACTTTAATCGCAATTATAATATGTTTTATCTGCCGCAAAAAGAATTGCAAGCAGTATATTTCCGCATGACGCTGCAAGCAGTGTACATACTGCATATGTACATGCAGAAGTGTAAAGGTAAAAGGTATATTCAGCTAACAGGTAATATCTTGGCCAATCGAATTTTGACAGATACGTTTTATATGTCCAAAAACGCGAAATTGAATTGTCTACAACATATATCATATTTATAAGTGGTGTGAATCACCGATTTTCCTTAAATCGCCAAAAATGTGGGAAAAAAACGTTATTCCACCTGTAGCTTTTTACCTGTGCTCTTAATCAATCTTATTCCTAAAAGCCCTTCAAAATTCCTTTTTAACGATATATAGATCACATCTGTAGCTTCTATCATTTGGATGCTAGAGGGGTTTTTAATTTTAGCGGTTTTTAGCGATTTCCTGATAAGCTAGCGTTTTTTCGAAATAGTCGTAGAACAATCGTTTCTAGATTTTTGATCGGGAACAAGTCCTCATATCAAACTTTTAAGCTAAATCAACGATTTGATCCAAACAAACAAACAAACAGACTGACTTTTCATCTCATTGTCGGAATGCCACTAAAAATTTCAAAATGAATTATCTTTTGAACCAGTGGTCGGATTTCGATGATCGAGGTGTCATTCGCCGCGTATTTTTGATTAGAATAGTAAAAAATTAAAAAAAAATCAAAAAGGCTCCAACGGCCCCATTTGCTCCAATCATTTAAATTTTTTGCCTCCCACTAACGCCTGTTTATCTCACGAACCAGGTGAGTTTCTAAAAGTCTTAGTATGCAAATTTGTAAGTTTAATTGATACCTTTCGATCGGTATAACTCGACCTGATCGGACAGTCATAGCAAATTTTCCATTCTTCCTGTGTATATATGCTAGTCGCCTTCACACCCTTCGTGCTGCTTTCGTCACTAGCGTGGACTGCCGTCCGCAGTTATGAAGTATATATGTATAAAAAATAAGAAAAAACTATAAAGAAAAACACATCAATATTGTTTAATCTGTCTAGTTTTAGTAGAGCCCATTACAGTTCAGAGATATAAAGTGATGTGCACGAAAAGCAGCAAAAAGTAACGCTCCTTATCAGTTAGACCCACTTAAAAAAATGTGACGCTCTTCCAAATTTCGAGATATATTTTTAAAAAATTTTCTGTAACGGTATCAAATCTTCGGCATGTCGAAGAAAACTTTATTTCGTTGTATTAAGTTTATAAAAAAAGTCAGTTAGTATTTTGGCCATTTACAATTTACAATTCCATCTTTCGGATGAAAAAACCATTCGGTCTATTCCACATGGTCGTTCTGAATTAAAATGAATTAATAATTAATTTAAAGTGAATTCTTTTTTTACTTGGAAATGAGAAAAATGTTCCCAGACTTACTTAGTAGTGCTTGAGGCGTAGGCAGAGTGGAACAGAGCCCAATGATAAGTAGAATTATAAAAGCGCAATATTTCATCTTCAGGATACAAGTGCCGATTGCAACTGAGTCCGATCCGATGATGGACTTATTATATAGGGGCAACTGGAGATGTTATCAGGGTAAATGTTTCTAGGGTTATCGCAAATATTGTGATCTGCAGTTCACGCTCTCAGATTCAAATAACACATAGACATACGTGATATTCCCAGAACTATAGCTAAGATTCCATACATTTCTTTCTTATATTTCTCGTATATTCATATAAAACTGTCACATGTATTTGAGAATATAATATATGCGACTACTTTTAATAATTATGATAGATTATTTCACTGTCAAAAATAATTGAATATAAAAGCGAATGAGATGCAAGCATGCTTTTAGATTTCTTTTGTGATAGATGATTTGTCAATTAAAGTTTAAATATGTTTATATTTTTTCAATTTTAATTATGTGTTGACCTATCACCTGAATTCAATTGAAAATTAATGACGTTATGTTTTTTAATAGGTGCACCGGGTGGTGTCAGTGGCTGCGGCACTCCAGGCTCTAATCCGCACTCGGGTCCAATGGGCTCTGGCGGCACCGGACCACGCCGCATGAACAATAAGACCAAGGATCTGGTCAGTCCTCATTCAAACTTTTAAGCTAAATCAACGATTTGATACTAACAAACAGACAAACAAACAAACAAACATACTGACTTCATATTTCATTTTCGGAAGGCCACTAAAAATTTCAAAATTAGTTATTTTTTGAACCAGAAGTCGGATTTTGATCATCGAGGTGTCATTCGACAGCGTATTTTTGATTAGAATATTAAAAAATTCAAAACAAATTCAACAAGGCTCCAACGGCTCCATTTGCTCTAATTATTTAAATTTTTCACCTCCCACTTACACATGTTTATCTCACGAACCAGGTGAGTTTTCAAAAGTCTAAGTATGTACATTTTGAAGTTAAGTTGACACCTTTCGATCGGTATGTAACTCGACCCGATCGGACAGTCATAGCAAATTTTCCATTCTTCCTGTGTATATATGCTATGCTAGTCGCCTTCGCACCCTTCGTGCTGCTTTCGTCACTAGCGCGGACTGCCGTCCGCAGTGATTCAAAGCATCTTATTCATTAAAAAATCATTTGAAGTTAATTGGCTTTTCAACATTCAGAAACTCAAAATAAATCTTGCAGTACTGTTAATTGATGCATTTTTGATAAACTTAGTTCCATTTACGATACGATACTCGTATTTATATTTCCTGCCGTGAAATACGTAGATATTTGTTAGTTGAATGGTTGGCTTTCCAATCGATTCGATACGATTTGTTAAAAGATTTCATTTATTTATTTATTTATTTATTTATTTATTTATTTATTGAGTATTTCCTAGTGCTACAAGTAGGAGTACTTTTTAATTAGGCGCACTGGCATCTTTTAAAATTTTTTTTTAAATATAAAAAATTAATATTTTATATTTAAGGTTGTTGTTTCTAATTAATCACCTGGGGAAAATTTTTTTAATATTTTTAAAAATAATTTTTTTTTTTTTTCTTTTTTTTTTTTTTTTTATAATTTTTTTTCTTTTTTTTTTTATATTTATTTTTTTGTCTTCTTTTTTCCCTCCTCTCTATTTATTTTTTTTTTTTTTTTTTTTTCTTGCGGTGCGGTGTGTTCGCGAGGCTGGGTGGGGTGGCTTCTTGGCTTTCGGGGGCGCGAAGGGGGAGGGGGGTTCTGGGGAGTTCGGAAAGGAATTGCTCATGCGGGGGTTTTCTCTCTGGGGAGGGTTTTTTTTTTGCCTTTTCAACGGCCTGTGTGGCGGCCGGAGGGCGTCGTTTTTTCCTTCTCTCGCGCGCGCCTCCCGCGCTTTTAAATTTGGCGTCTGTCCCGTGTCGGGCGGGGGGGGGGGCGGGGGCGGGGGGGCGGCCTCTCCCCTTCTCCCCTTTGTGGTTCTCGGGGTGTGTTTTTTTTTCCTTCCTCTCCCCCCCCCCCCCCCTGTTTCTCCCCTCTCCCCCCCTCCTTCCCTCCTCTCCCCGCGGTGCGCCTCTCCCCTCACACCACACCCTTATTCCATTGTCGTGCTTCGCTAGGCCTATGCCATCCATTGCCCGACACTAAGAAGAGGGGTTGCTCTATCATTTTGGCGAATGTTGTGAGTCGGGGCGCAGCTCATGGCTTCCGTCTTTGCTCCCTCCCCTCCTGTGTTTGTGTCTTGGTTTATTTGCATTTTTTTTGGGTTGGTGGGGTCGGTGGGGGTGTGGGGGGGGTGGGGTTTTGGGTTTGGCGTTGCTTCTTCTTTTTATTCCCAACTCACACCCGCCTAATCCTTTCCCCCACCCCCGTTGTGGTGATTTTCTTTCGTTTTCCCTCCTTCTTTCCTTCTTTTTGTTTTTTTTTTTGTTCTCGTGTGTTGGTATTTTTTCTTTTTATTGCGTTTGACTTTATTTCTATTTTTTTTTGTGGTGGTGTGGTTATTTTTTATTTGTGTTGGGGGGGGGGGTGGGGGGTCTTTGTTGGGTTGTTGGTTGGGCGTTGGTGTTGGTGAGGTGTGTCCCTTGTTTCCTTTTTTTTTCTGTTGGCTGGGGGTTTGTTCCCCACAAAGCCAACACCAAACATAACCCGATTCTGTCTTGATTCCTTGGCGCGGGCGCGGTTGTCGTGTGTAGCTAGGCTCATTACGCCAAAAACAAATATATAAAAATAAAAATATCATATAAAAAAAATAAAAAAAATAAAAAAAATATATAAAAAAAAATAGAGGCGCCCCCCCCCCCCCCTCAACGCACCCCTTCTCCCTCCCCTTGATTGCCTTCCGTTGTTGGGTTCTTTTCTCCTTCCCCTTCCCCTTTTTTTTTTTTTTTTTTTTTTTTTTTTTTTTTTTTTTTTTTTTTTTTTTTTTTTTTTTTTTTTTTTTTTTTTTTTTTTTTTGTTTTTTTTTTTATTTTTTTTTTTCCTTTTTCTTCTTTTTTTTTTTTTTTCTTTTTTTTGTTTTTCTTCCTTTTTTTTTTTTTTTTTTTCTTTCTCTTTTTTTTTTTTTTTTCTTTTTTTTTTTTTTTTTTTTTTTTTTTCTTTTCTTTCTTTTTTCTTTTTTTTTTCTTTTTTTTTTTTTTTTTTTCTTTTTTTCTTTTCTTTTTGTTCTTTTTTTTTTTTTTTTTTTTTTTTTTTTTTTTTTTTTTTTTTTTTTTTTTTTTTTTTTTTGTTTTTTTTTTTTTTTTTTTTTTTTTTTTTTTTTTTTTTTTTTTTTTTTTTTTTTTTTTTTTTTTTTTTTTTTTTTTTTTTTTTTTTTTTTTTTTTTTTTTTTTTTTTTTTTTTTTTTTTTTTTTTTTTTTTTTTTTTTTTTTTTTTTTTTTTTTTTTTTTTTTTTTTTTTTTTTTTTTTTTTTTTTTTTTTTTTTTTTTTTTTTTTTTTTTTTTTTTTTTTTTTTTTTTTTTTTTTTTTATTTTTTTTTTTTTTTTTTTTTTTTTTTTTTTTTTTTTTTTGTTTATCGTTTTATACTCACATGCCACTTAACAACTACCAACTACAACGATTGCAGATAAAATGGCTAAAAGGCGTTCCCCGCCCTCCTGATAAAAAATCCCCAAAAAAATCAATTAAAGGCATTGCGCAAATATCAGAATTGCCGTCCCTGTCAGGTGACGATTATTGAATGGACTCTGAACAGGTTCCAACGGAGGCAATTGAAAGGTGTTTGGCTTCAGTGGCCGTTATCTCCATAGCTTAACAGTTGTTAAAAGTTTGTTCAGGTTTTATCGTCATATCGAATGGTAAACCGTTCGGGGGCAAAGTTCAAAGCGCGGCATGGTTACCACAAAAGGCCTTAGTGCTTCCTAATTGCGCACTAAATTAGCCTCAAAGCGAAAAATAATAATAATAATAAGAATAAGTGTCCCAACACACAATGAATGAAAACTGAAAATATGACCAACAAAAAACAAAAGAAAAATTAATAACTAACATGAATGGTACCGCCAATCAAAAATACGCACATAAAAATTACCCACTAAATTGCCGAAAAAGAAACAAAAATTAAATAAACTGAAATGAAGTGAATAAATATGGGTTGACCAACGAGTCACTTAAATTTTTGGCTGCTTTCGGGTACCGCCTCTTGTGTCAAAACTGCGACTGCTGATTTCAATTCAACGCATCCGAAGCAAAACAATTGAATACCCCTTTCCTACCTCCCGCCCTCACACTCTTCAAATAGAAATTATGATTAAGGGGCTACCCAAAAAATATGAGCAGTATTTACCATTCGAACTCCTTGAAGAGGGCTTTACTCAGAGTTGTTAGCTTTTATCGTTTTCTTTATTACTTTTATATATTTTAATATTAAGGAGTGAAGTTTTAAAAAGTCAGTTTTAAATAATATCAGAAGATCCTTAAAGAAATGTTGTATAACATAGGAAAATAAATTTTTTTTATTTTTATAAAAATCAGTACTACTCGTATAGTTGTTACATCAAAGTTTTTTACTTCTTTTAAAAAATGTATATTTAATTTAATAATAAATTTTATTTAATTTAATAATAAATTCGATTTTTATAAAAAATTTATTAATTGTATTTTTACAACTATACTTGGAACTTTCTTAAAAGTCAGTTTTAAATAATATCAGAAGATCCTTAATGAAATGTTGTATAACATGGGAGAATAAAGCAATTTTAATATATTTTTTTTAATTACATAAAATATATTTTGATTTTTATAAAAATCAGTACTACTCGTATATTGTAGTTGTTACATTAAAGTTTTTTACTTCTTTTAAAAAATGTTTATTTAATTTAATAATAATATTAAATTCGATTTTTATAAAAAATGTATCAATTGCATTTTTCCAATTACACTTGGAAATTTCTTAAGCTTATCTTGTCTTGTGGAATTTCAGTGTAGTTTCGCTTTGGTTTCAATGCCGACTTTGTTAATCGAAGTTGATTCACTTCGCCGCAATAATCCTGGAGCTGAGATCTCATGGTGGGGGAATGTCTTGGGCAACGAGAGCCGCATTGTTATTGAGAAGACATTCGAATCGGACTGACGATCAATTTAAATTAAGCTTGAAGATTTTGTTTTAATTAAAAATCTTCAAATACGCTTAATGACAATTAATTGGTCAACATCATCGGCTCTCGATCGCACAGGGGATCCAAGCAGTCTCCTAGCCTTGCACTTCCACAATTTACACTCGGGATAGATTGCAGACCAAGTGATCGCCAGATGGCCTCCAGTCACGCAACCACCATAAACTGAGGTTATTGTGGCCATGTTTCGGGTGCCTCATTTCCAAACCATTTTCAGTTGGAATTGAAGCAAATCAAACTGAAAAGTGATGATACACCCACGCAACGCCTAAAATCCCATTTCCCCTGCCCCCTTGAATCAATGAAGCATTCTTATATGTATAAAAATCACTCGATCTATCACAGTGTTTAATTAAATACAATTCCCTTCGAAATTGTCGAATCATAAGGGGAGAAAAAGTGCTCAGTGTTAGAAAAAACTGAATTTTTTCAAAGAAAAAACTGTTGTTGCGGCCTTTATGAAAAAATTGATGTTCCGCTAAAAAATCGGTTAAAGGTGCACAGTGTTGGAAAAAAATAAAATTTTCAACATATATAAAATGTTGATGCAGAATCAATTTAACTTGTAATCAATGAACAAATTTACTTTTCACAAGGAAATCGGTTAAGTTTTCCAAAGCTTTGGAAGTTTGAAATTCTTGACAGAGTGTCAAGGTATAGTTATGGAAAAAGTGGACAGTTTTGAACAAAAGTTTTCCTTTTTCAAGTGAATATAAAAAATTAGTTACGTGAATTTAAACTGTCCATCGAGTTTAATGAATATACTGAATAATTAAACCCAACTATTGTTAATAATGCCATATAATATTTAAGAGTATGACGAATCCAAAGAATTCAAACGACTTACAAGAACACATATCATAAATAAGTTTCAGATGATACAACTGTAAACGTTTGTGTGTGCGTGTGTGTGTGTTAGTGTCTCCCAAAGGTATTTAAGAGTAGGGTAAATGTGAGTATTACTAACCTCGTTACTTAACAGCAACAGCTTATTATTAACTTTATGGCTTTTAAGCATACCACAACAAATTAATGATGACCCGCAAAATTGACGCTAACAACTAGTTATGGTAAGTCCAAGTTGAGGGATAGTTACGAAGCGAGAGGGTGAGCGTGAGACAGTGGGAAGGGGGAGGGATACTAACTTGATAATCTGTGAACTTTACACTGAACGAATGAAGTATAAACTGACCTCGTGTCTAGCTGACAGTCCCAAAAGGCAACACAACTGATGGACGAATGATGACATAATATGCAAATAACACAGATACTCAGGTAAATAGACACACATACACATACACACTCATATGCAAATACATACTTACATACACATATGTGCTATAGTTTTTAACTTGATTTCTTTAGGGAATTTCTCGATTCTTTTATTCGGCTTGCCAACTGACAGAGTGAATGAGTATTTTAGAGTGTGTGTGTGTGTGTGTGTGTGTGTGTCTGTGTGTACAGTGCATTAGTTTGTGTGGGTTTGCAGCTCGTTTATCTTTGGAACTGGACTTGGTAATTTACTTAATTACTTTAACATGTAACTGGAACCGCTGAAAGGTGCGGAACATTTGTGGGCGTCGCGGTGCAGAGTTGCCAGAATTTAAACAGCTAAAACAGCTGAAAAATAGCTAAAATATATCTAAAATAATTTTAAATTTTAAAGTATTAAATTTTAAAGAATTCAAATGCAACTTTATGGCTGAAAAACCACTTAAATAAATTCAATTTTTCTCTAAATTATTCTACTTTTCTTATTAGCAATTTATATTTTTTCGAAAGAGATAGATATTGAATTTTCGGATTTATCTGGCAATCTGAAACAGCAGTCAAGGCAACTTTCAAAATAACCATATTTCTATCTATTAGTATTTCTGCAGACATTTGCATTTTTCAAATAGCCAAGTCTAGCTATAAATTAGCTAATGCAACAACACTGACGCAGTGGTGCGGGGGCGAGCTAATCGCCGGCCTTTGACAGCTGAATATGTCAGCGGGTTGTGAATTAGGTGCCATTTTTGCATAAGCAAACGCGTTTGCGTTGTAATTAAAATAATTACCCCTTCCGATTAACCCAGTTTTGCGTGATCTTTCTTCCTCCCCCTAACCTTTGCCCACTACCCACTACCCTTCCCGCTTTTAGTCGCGTTGACGTCGCTGCTCAATTTGTTGCATTTGGTCGTCCATTAGCCCGCATTGTCTTCAGCTCTTCAGTTCTTCAGTCACAGTTTACAGTGAGGTTGCGTGCCTCATTGCGTGCCCATTTCCCCTGCCTCTGTCGGTGCCCCTGCCCCCTTCAGTGTCCCTCCCTGGCTTGGCATTGTTATTATTTTGTCACATGTGAACTGAGGCGTAAGCAAAGCGATTACAAAAGGGTGCATATCAGCCAGAATACAGGAGGACGTACTCGTATCCTTGATGAAGGCGCATGATTCCATACTGTTTGCATATGTAGCTAAAATTTCGCTTGCGGCGCTGATTGTTCCTTTTGTTGAACCGCTGAAATCGAGACTTACCCTTTGATCCCTTCGCCATGTCCCTCCACCCACTGTCCCCCAATCCTTCTGCGGTGGCTGATCGAACATTATCCCATAATTGTAGGGCTTCCGTATGTTCCTCGAGCATTGGCTTTTGTGGGCTGCACGTGCCGCCTTCTGTTTCCTTGTTGATCCAATATTTATGCAACAATTTAACCGCAAAATTTATTCATGATTTTCCAAAATTGTTTTAAAGCTCCTTTTCCTCCAGCTGTTTTGAACCCTTTCCGCAGCACACAGCGTCAGCTGTCGCTATGTTGTGGGCAATTTTCAGATTAGCCGATTTATGTTTACTGTAAATGGTTTAGATGGTTAAACACGAAAATGGGCAAAGTAGGAGGAAACTGTTTAAATAAAATTGAAATAAAATAGAACAAATTATTACATTTTAAAAACTATAAAGTATGCTTTAAAAAGTAACAAAAATAAAATGGGCTAAATTATACAATTCAGACAGCTTTGTTTTAAAGATTCAGCACACTTTTTTTGCTTTTAATTTTCATTCATAGCTTGAACACATTTCAAGACAAAAGTTCTTAAAAACATATGTATATTAAACTTTTCCACGAATAACTCCATACGAGTTGTGCTCTTAATTGACTATCGCGATAATTTTTGCTCTAAATATATAACAAACTATACTCGTAAAGTGTAGGAAGGAAAAAAATAAAACAGTTAAGAACAATTAAAAATTTGAAATCATGCAAAAGTTCGAAAATGTCAAACTCCGAAGCGTGAGAAATATTTTTGCAGTGAATCAAAACCAGAGACGGAGAAGATATTTTTACAATTAAAAATGCGGTTAATGTTGGAATTGTGGGAAGCTGCAAAAAGATAATACACTGCAACAAACTAAATGGTTGCCTTCATTAAGATTTTGTTTTTAATTTTAATTTGTTGATATTTATTAAGCAGAGATATTACATGCATTTTTTCCCCCCATCTCTTTTGGGGAAACTTTTTGAATTAGAATTATCTAATTTGGTGATTTCGACGACAAAAAGCAAGCTGAATATTATAACAGTTATAAAAATGTTTTGGATAGATAAAAAAAAAGGATGGTTAAATATAACAAAAACATAACATTAATAATAATTTTTTCAAAATGATAAAATTGACATTTTTAAAAGCCTTACGAATTGTACATTTATTTACTGCACGAAGATACTAAAGTATCTTCCTAACGGATTCAAATGATGGAATCAAGAGACTCAATAGTTAAAGCGATTATCAAATCAGTTCGTCAATAAGTCAAAAGACAGAGAGTGTGAAGGAGATTCAGATACAATGTTTGCATTATGCAGATACAAAATCAATTCAAGAAATACAAATACGTTGACAACTTGACTAACTGGCAATTGTGGACAGTGTAAACCACAAATCGTTTCAGTCATGCGATTTTTTCTTTGCACTTTATCAATTGTAGAGGCTGGACTTGGGCAGTATTCAGCATGAATACTACGACTCCGGGCCTCCAAAGCATCAGTCCGGAACGCAATGTATCCGTTGGCGTTTTGGATATGCGATATGCGCCTTGTCACCCTTTTCATTACGTTCCATTAAGAGTGTTGGGGGATTAATTGAATTTAATTGATTTGCCAAAGCAGACTAAATTGGCCACACTGTCTGGATTGGAAGCCAGCGAGCAAAGCAACAGATACAGATACAAAGTACTCGTATCCATGAGATACATTACAGCTGCCGTCTACCGATAGCTGAAGCTAAAGCTGAATATGGCCATTGGCTGTTTGTTGGTTGGCTTCACTTGGATAAATTAATGAGTACATGAATGGATTCAACTCGAAATCATTTGATCATCTAACAGTGCTTGCGAATAGTCATTGTACCCGACCGAGTACATATGAACCTTCTCGTATGACATCATCATCCGCATTTCTGCGGGTCTCTATAACGATTTTGTTGTTGTTGTTGTTGATGTGGTTGTTTAATTGCATGATGAGCTGCCTCCTCACAGCTTGAGAACTGCCCCAACTCTTGGGTGGGTGAGTGTCGAGTGACTCCCTCACTGTCCCTCCCACTGATTGGTCGCTGGTTGCAGACGGGCGGTTGTCAATTGTAGGCGTGGGATCTCAAACTTATATATGTATGTGTATAAACGGCTGTATTGCGTCTTTTTTAAACTTACCGACACTCTGACACTTTTGACAATGCAACTGCTTAATTATAGAGTTAAACGTCGTTATTCTTATAGTTGTTTCTGTGGTTGCTTTGCATTGTACAATTATGCTCAATGCTCAACTCATTCTAAATATAGCCACAAATAAGCAACTAATGAGTGGCAACTGCTTACGAAGACTGACTTTGTTTCCGAAAATGGGTCAGAAATGCAGCAAGGAATTCAACTTCGGCAATTTAAAAGCTTAAATTATTCATTTTATCTTAGAAATAACAAATTCTATCCTACGTCTTTACTTTCAGGTATGCACTAGAATAAATTTATTATAGTAAATACATAGAAATTAATATGCTTGACATTATCTTAAATTTTTATCCACAAAACAGAATACAAAACCTATTATATTAAAAATTATGAATATGCTTGATCATCTACTACCATCTACTTTCTATGTTTTCACTATTTATCAAATTTTAATATTGATAATATTTGGGCTGACAAAAAGTTGAAAAGACAACTTATATTTTAAAAATAATTAGGAATGTTCAAATTATTTACAATTTTTTGTTTTTAAATAATCAGTCAAATATTTATACAGTATCTTTGAAATTGGGAATATTTCTTATTGAAAAGTAATTGATTAAAATGTATTGTAGTTAATAAAAATTCATCAAAGTACTTTAGAAATCGAGAAATTACAATTTGGAGTATATTTCAATAATCAGCGATGAAATTTTTGTTCTTTTCATATTTGTTTTAAAGACAATTTATTGAATGCTATGAATACTTGATAATCAGATAATCCATAAGCTAATATATAGCTCAATAAATCTCATCTCTAATCATTTCCCTGAAACAACCATCCAAATCAAATGGAAACTTAATACATTTTAAACTGTTGGTTACCCTAACTATAATCAGCAATAATCCAGCTATAAAAACAATTGTATTGTCCGACATTTACTGATTAACTTCCAATTGTTTGCTGTGGGGATTTCAATTCAAATAAAATTGCAGCTCAATGTTGACATTTAAATCACAACTCAATTATTTAAAACGAGGCAAAAAGGAAAAATGTATTATTTTGAAAGTTGCCATTGTGCCTTAACTAAATACAGTACATGTGTTTATGTCTATGTGTGTGTGTGTGTGTGTGTGTGTCATGTGCAAATATTTTTCTTCGATTTGTATTTGTTTTACCTTGATTTAAACAATGTGTTGTTGGCTCCGCCCCGAACATGGCACTGGAATATTTCGTATATGGCTGCTCTACTTCAACACACACTCACGCACCTACACACACACACACACACACTCGCACACCTCGCCCCACATTGAGGAGGGAGAGGGGTGGGGGAGTCGGAGGCCGCAATGAGTTGCGATTTGCCGTCGTGAGAGAGACGGACAGCTCCTCCCACTTGGTGGACGCTTCTGACCCAATCACAGCGTTTCGGGCATTGCGCATGGTAGGGATTGTGATTGTGTTTGTGATAGCGCCTCTGTTTTCACAGATAACAAATCTTTATCGCCGCAATGGTTGCTTATCTGGCAGCCAACTGAAAAATCAATCGAATTCGTTTGTTCGCCCGGTAATTAGCTTTTGGACAACATTATCCGTTGTTGTAGTTTCTCATGTTTTTGTTGTCGCTTTTTGGTTTTCATTTATATTTTCACCACTTTGCGACGGGCCCTATTTCGAATTTCGGTTAGAATAACAAATGAAAAACCTTATAAATACATTGTGAGCTAACGGTTATTTCCAGGGTCTAAAAAAAAAATAGTTGGCTAATTGATCAACGTTGCAATTTAAAATCAAAATCATTTATTATTTTTAGTAAGATATACAGTCATAGTTATTTAAATCGGAGTATTGTCCCTTATGTAGATTTAACTCCAGCTTTAAATTAAAAACACATGTTGTAAAACGGTTAATATATAATATAGTATTTACCCGAACTTTATGCGATTGGCTATGAAAGTAGAAACATAAGTAAAATAATTTAACAGATTTACTAGAGATAAATTACAATATTAGATATTAAACAGCTTTGATCGATAGAGTCGACTGATTTAAATAACAAACCTTTATTGTATGAATCTGAATTTTTTACATATTTTTTGTTTAATCCAGTTGTGACTATGGTGGCAATTTGAGTTTTATCGTATTTGTGCAACTTTGACTTTTAATATTTTTAGTTTTCGCTGAATGGAAAAATCCTCCAATGACATTTACGCTTATTTAATGAACAAAGAAGATTGTGAAAGTTATATCAGTTTAATAAATTTATTGGTTAGAGTAAAAGCAGTTGATGACTAAGAATAATACGAAAATATAAAGTGATTTTTTTATTTAGTGATGTAGTTATTTATTCTCCAAAGACCGATAACAGGCTATATAGCTGCTGTAAGTTCTTTTAAACAAAGAAATCATAAGGATTCAATATTATTTTTTAATGGGTTTAAATAATATCTATGGTGTAAACCTCTATAATAACTAAAAAACATTTTCTATAGTTAAATTGATTAATATCTAGTTACCTACAAACATCCGCCAAGTTCTCCCTTTTTTAAATCGATAAAATTGTATCTGCCACTTAGCTGGAACTTCTATTTCATTACAAAAACATACAAAACTATCTTTTTAAAGCATTTGACTAATGGAAATGAAAATCTTTACTAGAGATACACTTAAATATTTGAAATTCGAATGATTTCTTTTCTATCTGCTCAGAGATCTTGTTACCAGTATCAGTATCATATCTATATATTTTTAAACCAGTTGTGACTATTGTGGCAACCTACAACCTGGAAGTTGGGTTGTGTACTTTACCTTCTCAAATTAATCCGCTGAATAAATAATGTTCGATTAATCGCATATCTGAGCTTTTATCTCTTGGTAAAGTTAGTGGCAGCAAACAAGAATTGAGTCATAAAAACAATTACAACTTATCAATAAACGTGGGCATTCGAGGAGACGACAAACGAGTCTGAAACTCGACCAGACGCAGTGTCGCCATTACTTATAGATAGATATACATATTCAGTTACAGTTACAGATACAGACAGTTGTACAGACTTTGTTGTTTACAGACGTAGGCCACAGTTACATGCTGTAAATTATACAAATATCAATCAATAAAGCTGCAGTGCAATTACCCAATTGATTGCTCTATTATAGATCTGATGGCCGATAGGAACAGGCTAGGGAATATACTTTACCTTTCAAATTACAAGCTTTTAGAAAATGTATCTGTATCACAAGGAAATCTTAAATCTGTTCTTGTTCATACCTTCTAGTTAAATTAAATATAAAGTGCGTTTTGTGCATTCAATTTAATCAAAAATAAAAACAAATTAATATTCAAGTGAATTTTAAGATACTTTTGTATACATCAGAAAATGAATTTAAGAGGTGATTTAAAATATTTTAAGCTTTTCAATTGCTTTTTAGGTATCTTTAGAAGGCAGTACCTGCAACTTATTTAGGGTATCTGCAACTTAAAGCTTCCAGTGTGATCAGGAAACCGAAAAAAGTCAATAATTACAATACAAATTGCTGTTTGGGTAAATCGGGCCATAAATATACGTATGCATGTATATTTATATCATATATGAAAACTTATAAATGGTCTAGGGTTTGTGGTGGCTATAAAACCGGAGTTTTATTTCAATCTGCCGCCTCTGGGCGATATATATGGTCCTATCAGCCCAGTCGCAATGGCAAGCTATGGATCTGTGACCCAACATTGCTCGATTATCGATTAGATAAGAGCACACTCTACGCACTCTAACATATGATGGACATGAGGAGGCTCGACCCGACTCCGATTTCGATTCCAATTCCGACTCCGGCACCGCTCTTAATTGTGAAATGTTAAATGCAACCCGTAGCATGGCTGTTGAAGGTGTCTATGTGCCTATTTATGCATCCATCCCATTACAGTGCAGTCCAGATCCCAGTCATTGGCTTGCTGTCCACACACATCTATGAGTATCGATCTATAAAGAGGCACTAAATCAACAACAACTGGAGTCGAGAGCTATAAATAATTTATTTATAGCTTTCGGTGGTGGAATATTGCCACCACACAGAGGTAATACGACAGGCACCAGCACCTCCGCTACTAACCCGGTGCCCCAAACCCAACCCCAACCCTCTTCTTCTCCCCTTCTCAGGGAGACGGATATGGACACGGGGCAATCAGTACGACGATTGCATTGAGCGGTTGATCGGTTCTGCAGTTGAGGTTTCTCGATTTCTCGGCACCAAAAATTACTTTGATAACCGATTGTGTGCGCTGATAACTGATAGCCATGTTATTATTAAGGGCTATTAAAATTCTGATTGAAAATTCATGTCAAAAATATATTTTATTGCCATTGTAAAATTTCATTTAGGTCTTTATTATAAGCGTACCGTATCGTATCAATGCAACCAAAAAAAAAAGAAAAAGAAACGTACCTAATTCTAAACATAATCATGTCAATAGATGATATTTTCTTTAGATATTTTCTTTTAAGTGGAATCTTTTCATTCATTGACATCTGCTTCCATGTTAACAACATGCCGTATACGTAATTTATTGTTGACTCTTGCTTAACTCCCAACTTATTGCATTTTGTAACGCTTTATGGGGCAAATAATTCTTGAGCAATATTGCCACTATATCATAGTACAATTCACAATGGCTGGAAATAAGTTGCCTTTTGTTTAAAGGTATTATTTGCTTATAATTGCGTTTTTTTGAGGTGTTTTGAAAGCTCCCTGTAGCTGAAAGCTTCCTATGCAGTTGATTTGATGGCGAATATAAATTAAAAGCTTAATTAAAATCCCTTGATTAGTTTCAATTTAAAGCGCTTTTCATGGTTTCTATTTTGAACCTCAAATTAAATAGATTTTTTGCTTGAACCTACATAAGTAATCGGAATTGTTGAAATTTTTTGCCGCTTTCACTTGTGATCTATATATTATGTGGGAGCTAAGAGTTGTTTCAGTGGAACCCTTCAGTCAGTCACAGATTTCTCAACATAATGCTGATTGTGTGCTTATGTAAGCATTTTGTGGTAGGGAGAGGAAAACCAGATCTATGTCTCTGTTGTGTTCTCAGCAGCTTTACAATATGTCAGTGAAGCTTTTTGAATGTCATAAATAATAAATTTTTGACAAGCATCTAATTTTTAAAAACTCATGCATTTAATTGCGACATTAAAAGCCCGAATGAGTGAGTACAGTGAGTACAAATAGCACAAAAACAGCAGCAGCAGTAATAACAACAACAACATTTTAAATGCTCCCCAAATGAAGACCTCGAGACTTGAGATCGAGTCTGTGCCCCTATATAGCATATGTTCTTCTCGCATTCCCCTACAAAAATTATGACAAATATTTACAAACACAACGAGCTAATGCTCCCATTTCAACATGCACATAAATAAGTGTTATGAGCTCCCCATTTTCTCCCGATTCTTCCCTGCTTCGACCAATTTTTTGTCACAGATTTTTAGCTGGTCTTCGGCCCAGATCCCAGCTTGATGTCACATACATGGGAGTATGCTAAATAATGTATTTGCGCCAGTTCAACTTGGGCGCCATCTGCAACACATGGCAACGATTTCAAGAATTACACACTAAATTTAGCATGGGGCATTGCAAGTGGCTCCACAACTTGGGATCTACATCAGCCCCATCCAAACTGCTCCATACTCGCTGAAGACTCAATTAGACAAACACAAATCTGGCTGACATGCAAAAGAGTGACACGATTCCATTAAATTCCGATAGTTGCAGTTAAATAGGGGCTACAATCGGACCCGACCTATAATTCTTACTTTCTTCTTATAGGTAGTGGGAATTAAAGAAATATGTTCTGAATTGAGATTTTGAATTTGATAAAATGGGGCTATATCGAGAATTCAATTATTATCATATAAATTTACAATTCTCATATTTCTGACCCTAAAATTAGCCAAATATTAAATGTAAGATGCAACTAATGAGAGTATGCAATAAAAATTAATTAAATTGCTGTGAAGTACTCTTGGTTTAATTTGCATAATAAAATTATAAAAACTATATAATTATTGTAAATAATATTGCTTAATAATTATTTGATTTAATTGAGTATTTATAAAGTCGTTAAAATAAATTTATTTTCTAAATATAAATAAATTTCGAATTTTGTAAGTTGTTTTAGCTATCGTTACAGTTTTAATATAACAATCTTAACATTTTGAATGATCCTAAACTTTGGAATACCATAAATAAATTTAATCTTCCAAAGTTGCTTTATCCCAAATTTCCTTATGCATTTTTTAACTGACTATAGTTTTCTTTCATTTCCACTTACTTTTGATCAGTTTGATGGCTCCTTAAGTTGAGCGTAGAGCCGTAAGGGATTGCCAAGTGGCAAGTCAAAGTCAAAAAGTTAATGTGAATGGAGTGTGTGTACTGGGTGGAATGGGGAGGGGGTAGGGTAGCAATTGCAAGCAGTCAATTGTGAAAGAGACACTTGAGTGAGGTGCCAGAAAGCACTTGAAATTAGAAAATGGAATGGACTGCGCATTTCAAAAGACAACAACGATTACAACCCAATGGCAATGGAGGACGAACCCAAAAACCAAAGGCGATCCAAACACTGCCAGCAACAACCCTAAACCCCCTCTCCCCCCACACCGCACACCGCACACTCTCACACACACTGTCCCACTCCCCATAGTCGGCAAATCCCCTCAACCCGTGAGTGGCGCATTGATTTGAACGAATCAAAGCGGTATGCGCACTAAAAATACCAACAACATGTACCAAGGCAATACCAAATCCAGATTAAGCGTGACCATCTGGAAAATGGGCGTATACCAAAATCAACAGGCTGCCCCATGCGCTAGACAGAGACGGGTAGCCCTTGTGAGATGAATGCGCGCAAGAGAGAGTGAGCGCACAATGGCCGCAATGGTGGTGGGCTACATGGCATTCCAGCTGTGATTCCAACTGGAATGCAACAGCAGCCATCCGTCTCGCTCTCACACGTTCAATCACTTGGGTGTTGCTGGTGGTGGGTGCTGTCGCTCTCGCGCTGCTTATCAAAGCCAAAGAGAGCGCCTCAGTTGCGTGCGTTGTCGTTGTTGCCTCGTCAGTCGCTGTGCTTTGAAGCCCACAGACGGTCCGTTAGCTCTCGGTACGGTCGCTCGCTCACCGAATAACCGAATAACTGTAACCGCAAAGAGTGCGAGCGCGTGTCTGAGTGTGAGTGTGAGTGTGAGTGTAAGTGAGTGTGGTTATTTTTTTGGTTGTAGGTGCTCTCTCTCACTTGACGCCGCACAGCTTCTCGCTGACGCTGACTACGCAGTCGACGCTCGACTTGATTTCTTCCAATCTTGGCTGGGAAATCGGAATCGCAACAATTGGAATAGTAGTCGAATTTGCGTGTGTATTCCGATAAGCAAGCGGCCCACACCACACACCACCTCATCTTGCAGTCACCCAAATTTCCACTCGCTGCTGTCGGTGTCGCTGTCGCAGTCGCTGTCAGCAGCCAGATTCACTCTCAGCCACAGTCTCAGTCTCAGTCTCAGCTGGCGCCGGCGTCTTCCATGACTTCCAAGTCTGCGTCCAGCGCCCAACCGTGATTAACTTTTACTGGTTTAGTCCGCTCGATGACGCCGAACATAACAGTAATGCTCAGCAGCTGCTTGCATGGCGCGTGTGACTTTTAAAAAACCAAAAGAAATCTGTTCCGTTACCGTTGCCATTTACCGTTGTTAAGTCGCGCGTACAAATCAGATTCCGATACCGATACCGATACCGGTAGAGATTCCAATCAGGATTGCCGATGCCGTCGCGTACACTTCGAGTGCACAAGAAGCAACAACACTGTTAAACAAAATAATAGTAAATAAAACAGATAGTTAATAGAGACTCATGAACGTTGGCAAGATGCAAGCGCCTGGCCAGCATCAGCATCTGCTGCATCCGGCCACTTCCGCCGCCCCGCCCACCCAACAGCACCACCTGCCCATCGACTACAGTTTGGGCAACTTTAAGCCAGCGATTGCTGCTGACTTTCCCGGCGGCCCCTTTGTCGCCAGTCCGCAGCAGCAGCACTCCTCGTCCTCGTCCTCGTCGCCGTCAATCTCCACGTCATCCGCCTCGCTGCAGGTGCGCGATCTCAGCGCCCTGACCACAATGGCAGCGATTCCCTCGCCCACACAGCTGTTGCACCAACGCATGCAACCGGCCCAAATCACTGTGGATGCACATCATCATCAGCAACAACAACAGCAGCAAATGCCGCCGGCGGCAACTTCTCCGCACGATTACGCGCCCATGTCCGCCTTCAAGGCGGTGCTGCCCAAGAAGCGAAGTGCCGACGGTAAGTGAAATGAACATATCAATAATTAGAATCCGAATGGAATTCTGATAAGAATCAAAGTGCAAAGTCGGAAGTAAAATTAATTTGAATACTTGGTTTTTTTATTTCACTTAAAAGTTTAATTTTTTCAACTATTGGAAAATTAGTAGATAAATATATATTTAATATATTATGCATATTAGTGGGTGTATGAACAAAGTGCTTCTTATTTCTCCTCATATTATCAAATTAGTAAATTAAGTTTGTATTTATTCATGAATGTATAAGTTCAGACAGCTTGTAAATTCTTTTTAAAAATTCTTGATTGATTTATAAAATAAAAAGAAAAGTTTTGTGATTTTTCGAAATACATCAAAGATTTTATATTTTTTAAATACTGACATCATATTGGTTAATTATACCCAATGGCTAAGAAGTGTTCTAATATTAATTATTACATTATTACTTTATTTAAGCAAAAAATCGTTTTAAAATTAATTTAATTAATATAACCCAAATTTTACACACATGCATATGTTTGTATTTCAAATCCTAATAATTCCAATACCATTAGCTGTAAACTTGATTTCTGAAGTATTAATCAGCTTTGATTATAACAGATTTCTAATCAAAGTATGCATTTTTGATAATCTTTATACATATACATTTTATTAAGAAATTCTTTTTATCAGATTGGGAATATTAATCGATTACCTTCAGAAATGGTATATTCAATTTTCAAAATTAATTGTTCTTTTGCGGGTTGTCAAAATTGTGATATGTAGCTTTAATTGTAGCTTTAATCTCTCTTTGAATAAAATCTGAATATAATTGATTTATTCTTAAACAAATGTTTTGCATGCAATTTAATACTCTCGATTTTCCGAATTTCCCCTCTTAAAACAAAGTGTTTACTGAGTAAAATAACAAAATTTAATAAATTGAAATGCTTCAAAGTTAAAAGTCAGCAGCTCCCAATTTAGAGTCTTAAATTAATTAAATATTTAATTAATGTATATATTTAATGTTTATATTTTTACTAAAGAAATGAATATTTCGATTAATTTAAATGCTGTCTCACTCTCACCCTTGGCCCACACAGCTGTGGACTCTGTTGAAGTGCCACTGTAGGCTTTTCCAAATGCCACATTTCATATTCCCAAGTTAATTAAAAATATTGCCACATATCTCACATGGTCCAATGGGACGAAGGATGAGAATTTTTAAAAAAATAATTTGAATAATGTGTGATTTTAAAATATGGCAATTCTGGCCATGGTCAACACCGAACAGCAAACAGCGAACAGCTAACAGCGCACACAGGCAACGGCCATTGGCCAAAAGCCACCAACAAGGTCCAAAACGCTGTCAGTTTAATTGAAAAAAAATTTTTGTGTGCTGGCCAAAAACGTGAAAACCGGAAAAAGCTGCGACCAAAATGCACGGAATTGGGCTGAGAGGGGAGCGGAGAAGGGGAGTGCGGTGAAAATATTCATTATTCCGTTTGTATGTGGCGACGCTTAATGTGCAAATCTTCCGTGCGGACATGTCGGACAGTTGGACAGTCGGACAGAGATGGACAAATGGATATCGGGGATTGAAAAATCCATAGCGAACCACAGATAAGGAAACGAATGCTAAGGGACAAACTCGTAGATACAGAGATACTCTGACAGCAGACAGCAGGCATATGGATGGATGTGGATATGAAATCTGTTTGAGTGTGTTGGGTGTGAGAGTGTGTGTGTGTATGTGTGAGTGTGTGTGTGTGTAATTGTGTGTGTATGTGTATATCAGGCAGTCGAGGTTGTCGTCGCCATCGCAGTTGAATTTCAACTAGGAAAGTTGAATGAATGAGTGTGTGTGCGTGTGTGTGTGTGTGTGTGTGAGTGAGTGCGCACACCCAACACACACACAACATATACAGAGTGTCAGGCGACAAGCGGATTTCATTTACCGGCATTACATGTATCCAACGGATATGTTTTTAGCTCCGCAGCTTGAGCCAGGCACAGTCAGGACATGGATATGCCTGAAACAAAGATACACACACACACACACACATACACAATCACACAGATACAGATACACACTCACACACTTGTAGAGAATTTCCAATTCCGTTTGGCGAGCCACGTTTTTTCTCTGTTTGCGTTTTTCTCTCTGCCATTTTCACGTTTTCTCTCTTTTGGTGTTGTTGGGATTTTCGCTTTTCCCTTTTCCACATCTCCCTATTTTTTTTTTTTGTCGTTTTTTGTTGGGCAAAAATGAATTTCGCTTTGTTTGTTGAAATATTTTTTGGTAAAATATTGGCGAAGCGACGCGATGATAGCCCGAGTTTCCACCAGTTTCCTCACCGCTTTTCCCGCAGTTTTCCCCTTCAGCTGGCTGACTGATTGGCCGCCGCTGTCGAGTTGTCGCTGTTTTACAATCATCGCTAGGATTTTCCCCAAGCGAACTGAAAAAGGTCGAGGCAAATAAGTATTACAAAAATCTCAACAAGTTCAAAGTAAATGTGATTAAATTTTACTTTAAATTTTTAGCACAGAATGCAAACAGTTCCCAAAATATTAATGCAAGTTTACTTAAATATTTGTTGTAGAGAATTGAGCTTTATTAATGCCTTTGTCTAACCTTGCGAATAAGGTCAAACACAACTAATTTCCGTCTCGATTTCCAATTTTAATTGTCACTTGCTTGCCAAATGGATCATCATCATCTCGTGTCTCTTTTCCCCGTCCCTCCCTCAATATCTCAAATGGTTATCATTCAATTAATGCTGAAAACTTTGGGTTGCGTTACCGTAGACACCGTAGAGCAAAGTGTAACGTGGGTGAGTCACGAATTAAGTTAAATTGAAATTGCCCACTGTCCGTCTGAGAAATAGAGAGATAGAGAAAGAGAGCGGGGGAGAATCGCCCCCAACAATGTACTTAAAAGAGAACCTCCTCTAAACACTAGACGATGAGTCGTTCCGAGTCAGAGATCAAATGGCCTAATCAGAGAACCCAACGCACTGATTCATATAGTGTAATGATGATCAGTTATGCATAGTTGTCAAATGATATCAGTTTGCCTAAAAACGGTTGTACTCGTATATACCCTATAGCTAAATATATAACGCTAAATTTGAGCGATATAAATTCAATAATAAATTGTTAAGCCATTTTCAATCACACCAAACAATTGAACAGCGATTCGAATCAATTAAAAGCAATCGAAATATCCTATCGAATATATAAATCGATCCATAGCACCCATCAACGTATTCACATCGTCGATATGAGCTCTCAAGAGCTCTCTAATCAGCCAAGTGTTTGCAATAGGTTTCCAACTGGCAATAGGGCAACAATCTACAAAATTTACGAAGCCAAAATTGTTGGAAATACGCTTGGAAGTCAACTCTAAACTCTTGGCTATAGTTGAAATGAACATCGCAATTCCCTACAGCACATATTAAGCAGCACGTTTTGAAATTTTATAAAATTCTTAGATTCCACTGGTTCCACAAGTTAATCACGATGACTACCTTCTTTATGTTCGTAATCTAAATTGGGTTGGCAATTGAGGCACAACCGATTAGTAGCTCAGCTGTGGAATACAGGGCATTCGTAGAACCACTCAAGCTCAACAACTTTCTGATACTCCACAAGTAGTACTTATACACTCAGCGAAAAGAAAGATTCGCTTTATATTATACTTCTATAAAATTAAATATTTTATATAATAACTTATATTTCTCTCATCTTTGTTATCGTTTGCTTAATATAATTACTTAAATATGATTAAGCTAATAATAAAAATTTATCTCAGTGTAGTCAATTACTAATTTAAATTCTCAAAATTATTATTAATGTGCAAATTTATAAAAATATCATTGGTATATATATTTTTGTTAGTTTATGCTAATTTCTCTCAGTATATTTGCTTGTATGGTTTTCTTAAAAGAAATATAAATTGCTAGTTGATGATTTGTCTTTCCAGGTTTTCCCAATTTTAATATGTTATATACCATATAATTAAATTTATTTAAATAATTAATCAATTTCGCTCAGTGCATCTACCTCTGCCCCCTTTAATACTTTATTGATCAATAACAAATTGTCGCAACGAAAATCAGAGCAATATTTATGAAATGTTTATGGCACACGTCGTAATCATTGGCAACTCATCGAATATGCGCTCAACGGCTGTCGTATATCTTTCTTGGTTACTTCTCCCAAGTAGACGATGAAATTGGGCATTGTAAATCTATAAAGATACCAAAAAAAAAATAATATATATATGTATTAAAAAAAAACCAAATAATAAACCACAACAACAACATGTACATATTTGTGTATGTATGTGTATCTCCAAGATACATTTGTATCTACGCGGTCGCTAATAACTACGCACACACCGCACACGCGTTATGATTTACGATCCGAAGGTAAATACGTAACGACATCTAAACATGTCAATATCCTCGCCCTGTTGTAAAGTTGAAAGAGTAAAAGTATCGTAAAACACGACCGATAAGTAAACAACAAGAACATGATGTAGAACTTGAGGTTGAGGTTGAGTTGACCGCAAAAATGTCTCGCTAAGCTGATGCCACATTAAAAAATACAAGAGTCCACCTTTATTTATGATACGATTATTATTATTATTATTATTATTTTCGGAGTACGGTTTATCGTATTTACAATGTTTGACAAAGGAAAATCAATTTCGGGTGTGAAAATGAAACCCTTTAAGCTGTTGCAACAGTTCCAGGTCACGAATGAATCTGAATAAATAGGAGCAAAGATTATCTATAGATATAGAAGGTGAATATCTATCGCAATGTGAGATACTGCGATTTCTGCGATATCACACATTGATATCACACTTAACCCTCATAAAAGCTACCAGTCGATATCAGCTTATGACTCTGATATGAACTCGCAATCCTAACCATTATAATTATACCATGAGCAATCATAACGTGCCCGAAATTAATTTTCATTCAAATATACTTTGCACCTCGATTACAACTATATATATTGATGAGATCATAAAAGGGAATTGTTCTTAAAATAATAGTTTTCCGCTTGTTTGAGTTTAAGTGTATTCAGGAAATAGTATGCCATATCATTATATAGACGCTATATAGCTCTACAGCTGTTATCGACAAGTTCTAGCGAAAACAAAAAAAGAAATCACAAAAGTATTTAAGCAAATAAAGAAGCTTCTACCGAGTGCATCATAAAAATACCAAACGAAGCGAATAAACAGAAAGCCAAGAGAGATAATATATTATTAAAACAACATTTTTTTATTTTTGTCGAGTAAGAATTTTTGGTTTATGATCTTGAAATTTTTGGGGGTAGGGGTACTCGAGTGAGTCTGACGATGGTTTTCTTCTTCTACATTTTTGAAAAGTGAAAACGTGCACCAATTAAATGTCATTTATCAGGGCAAGAGTCTAAAGTTTAGATAGCCTTCTGATTTATAGCTCTGCGATAAGCGTTCAAACGGAGGGGGTGCTGGAATAGGGGTAGGACCAGCTGCTTGGTTAGAGGGTGCTCTGGACAGACAGACATGACAGACAGACAGACAGAGAGCCATTGCATTGGCATTACCAATAGGTCTGTACTGTCCGTTTGGACTGATGATTGATTTGCAGTCTGTCTAAAAATAAATATGTAATTTGTAATTGCAATACTAGTTGTCGAGTGTCTTCAAAGCAACCGACAGAGAGTACAGACAGCCAACAATTGCTGATAACGTTGACAGCAATGACAACACCAACACCAACAGCAACAGCAACTGCAACTGTTGCTTGTTTGACAAACGCAATCCCCATCTAATGCCGATTGGAGTGGAGCATGAGTGGAGATTATGGTAAGGATTCGAACCCTCTTAAGGCTGCCACTGTCACCATACATTACTTTGGCATGCCTCATAATCTGATTTCAAATCGAAATCGAAATCTCAACGAATTCGTAAATCATGTATTCAAACACGCACATATTCACACTCGAGTCCAGTCAGCCAGTGACCAAATCATGGCCCTAATCTATCGGCCACATTTTATGGTAGCCACTTTTGGCATATCGGACCTCAGCTCAATATTTATTATATTGTTCTATATTATTATTCGCCTCCACGTTTCGATTCAACTCTATTTGCTTTCATATTTGCCGAAAGCGGCTATTTTATAGCCATATACGTATGAACCAAGTTATGCATTATGACCACTATTTCTAGTGGTGTATACGGGACAGACGACAGCCCCCTCCAACTACTGTTCTATCACCATTTATTTGTTTGATCGGTTGACATTGATATCGTCAATGTACTCGCAACTAATCCACAACAACGTTGTAAATTATGCATAGATTGAATGTTTCCAAAAACAAAAAAAAACAATAAAAATAAAAATAAATACGATCTAGAATTTAATCATTCGATACTAGGGAATGGAAATGAATCAAATACTATAATCAAGGCGATCAGCCCATTTAAAGATTAATCACTTATCATGCATTTCAAATTGTAGAGACTTTTTGAGCTTATATTATTCACGCTAGTGATGCAATTCAAAACCAAATAAAAGTTTCCTATAATAAAAAAATTAACTTGACTTCAAAATTCAAACCTATTCATCTATCTCAACGAAGTACAAGTATTGCTAAGAAAATAGCGCTATTTGAAAATTTACAACAACATTATTCTAATAAGATATTTCAGGCGAGTATAAGTTCTAGAAACGGAAACACATTAAGAAATATCTAGCGCTAGTGCCGAAAGTAATTGCTCAACATTTTAATTATATTATAAAAATATCTAACAACTAGATCCATTTTCAGTCGCTCTAAATAATTATGAATTTGATTACAGTGAGTTTGAAATAATTATCACCCAAGTGCGAAAAGGCTCCCTTACCAAAATCGAGACAAAACAATGATAATCCTGCCGTAAGCCCGTCAATTGATATGGGCGGGGCAGAAGAGGGGGCGCATAAACAGGATAACAATGATTTCAATTACCATGCAGTGTCGAATAATTATTTTACCTTTTTGCAAGTGCGTGAATATTGCTCCCGGGCGTATAAAACCAGATGAACAACGCAACAACCACACGGCACATGGCAGGGTGGTCGAAAATTGTCCGAGGCTTACAGAATCCCCCCCTTGCAAGGACTATAGACAGAGAGAAGAGAAGGGGAAGGGTAGACGACGGCTATGTCTAATGTGCACAAATTTATGACTTTACTGCCGAGCGAGGACTCTGGACGAAGGACTTTCAGGGTCGTAGAACTGCCAAATGGGTGTGTGAGTGGGCGGTTTGTTGTTGTAGCTGCTGCTGTTGTTGTTGTTGTTGTGCGTGTCGTCTGTTTACATTGTCAGCTTCCAGCCCTGGAGCAACTGCTGCCACCCTGTGAAGAAAGCATCGAGCACATGCTTAAGCTCATTATTATTATCATTTAAACAAGTCGGCCTACGTGAGCCACCAGAGCCACCAAAGCTGAGCCACTTGTCTCTTTGTAACCCCCCTGTTCCCCTTTCCACACTTGTTACCCTGTCTCTCTAGTCACAGGGTTGATTTTTGGTCCATGCCGGAAATTTTCGGCGTTAAAACGTTAAACGTTTCCAATTTTAGTTCATACATATCTCATTCAATACTCGAAACTCGACGAGTTCCATTTCCTAGATTTTCCTATGGTCTCTCTCGCTTCCACTCTCTCTTTTTCTCTCTCTCTCCACACACAGCGACAATATTAATAACTGGTGACTCCAGCTGGTGGTTGTATTCACATTCGTATTGCAATTCGTTTTGGGCTATAGAGTATTCATTTCCTTTTTGGGTGTTGCGAACGAACGAATGAAATGAGAATGCTCCCGGGACAATTGTGTGCATAATTAGAATAAAGGGTTTTTGCAATTGACATTTGTTGTAATGGCGATGATTAAAATTCGCCTGCTCTAAAATGGAAGCTATCGTCAGGTTGTTGGGGTCAGATTTCCCTTTTTCAAACCTGATTGTTTTCTGTCTAATGATTTCAACACGATGAAATTTATGGGTGGCGAATTGAAACGAAACTTTTTACAGTGCTTAGCAGAGCTTGAGAAATTGAGAGAGAATATTTGAAATATTTAAATTTAATTAAAAATAAATATTAAAAAAAAGAATAATTACATTCTTAAAGCAAGAACTTTATAAATATAATATTTAGACTCATAAATAAAATTCACTTTTATAGACAATTGAGAGAAATATTTTTAAACTAAGTAATTTTTCTCTTAAATAATTATTTAAAGATAATTTTACCAGTGTTAATTTTCACAAAGTTACAAATTTAGCTTAAATGATTTAGAAGACTAGTGACATAACAAGTGACTAAGCTAACCTTGTATTGAGGAAACATATTTGAAATTAACCGGAAAAATCGTAATAAAAATTAAACTATATTTGAAAATAAATATAATAGATATATATATTTTTTTATCATATGAATAATTTATAATTGTTTATTTCGAATGTATGCTACATTTTTAGTTTCTATGCAAATGCAGTCTAGTGAGTGAGCTAGTGACTAAACTAAGTGAACTAGTGAATAAATCTAGTGGGTGAACTAATGACTGAACTAACCATTCCCAATATTTTAAACTTAAACTTCCAAGACAGTTCAAATTTTTTCTGTGGCAGCCACAGGCTTCTGTTTCCGTTTAGTTGTGGAGTCTCTAGAGAGGGGGGAACTGCGAGAGTTTTGTGCTGTGTTGAGTGCCTCCGCTGAAGCACTTAAAAACACTAAGAAAAACTAAACGAACAAAGCCACGCAGTAAAAACACTTGACACTCTGACGCCAGGGAGAGAGAGATGGAGAGAATGAGAGAGAGAGAAAAGGGAGAGAGTCTTGTCCGTTCGTACCACACCCCAAAATGTATCTGTAGCAAGGCGAGTATCTGCATCTGTTGGATGCGAACTTGCAACTTGTTCAGTGTCTGTTTATTGTGTGGGTTTTGTTTATATTTATTTGGCTTTGCGTTTGCCGCCTCACTGGCTGCAACAATCAAAGCCGCATCATCAAAATCCGCCCCCGTTTCCCTCCCTCCCAGCATCTTCCAGCTTCTCATCTACTCACCGTTTTCTCTCCCGCCCTTGGGCTATGCCTGCGCAGTTACTTTTATCTGCGTGGCGAATTAGAATGTTGTCAAATTGTTATTCTTTTGTTGCGACGCGTATTCATTCATTCGATTCGGATTCGCTCATGCCCCCGCTCCCTGCCTCTGCCTCTGCCTCTGTCCCTGCCCTTGCCCCAGATCTTACCCCTTTCCTGTGACACTTTTTTTGCGCCTGCGTTGTCGTCATCCTCATCTCTTCGGCTTCTGCTTCTGCTTCGTCTGCCTGTTTGTGTGTTTTCTGTTTTGTCATGCTCCATTTAGCCGAGTGTGGACCGAACAGATGTTCTATTTAAACGCACATTATTATTATTCAATTTCGACAGGCGAATCTGAGAATGCCACGCACACCACACACAATTGTCGATTACGCTTTCGTCAGTAAAATGTGCATTCATGTTTATTTTGTCAGTTTCAATCAGTTTCAGACTTGTTCAATGATTTAAATCAATGGGGATACCTTTTTTCCTATCACATGATTGACAGAGCAAAGCAAATAAATTAATTTTATTAAATACTAAATTAGTTGCTTTGTTAATATTCTATTTGTTTTACAAGTTGTGTATATATTTTAAGTATAATATTGTATACATGAGGTATTAAAAAATAAATCTTGGGCATATTTTTTAATTAGGTATCAGAGTCCTTACTATCTCTTAATTTTCAAACTCTTGCTCTCGCATTTCGATTGTACTTTGAATTATTCAAATTCCAGCCCTGAATATTTTATCCTTAATTATCATAAATAGTAATAATTTAATAATAATTTAATTAATTTAGAGCTTGAATACAGTTAAATGAGTAACAACATAAAATTAAACTAAGTAAATTGCTACAAAACATAAATATAAAGTTGGTATAATACTATCATATACTCGTATATAATACAACACAATTTGTGAATTTGTCGGGTGGCATCAGGAGTTGTGCCCTGTAAGTTTTACCGGGTGACATCGTTGCCTGTCCAATGCGCATGATGATGATGATGATGTTGATGGCGTTGATGTTAGGAAAGGGGAAGGGGAATGGGAAGCGATAGCATCGTCGAATGCTGCTTGATTAGGGTGAATTAATGGTCATGTAAGGTGGATTAGGCGATTGAATACGAAAATAATTACATTTGAAATTTGATATGCTGCCAACTGTTAAACTGTGAACGAGTGTGCTAGTGTGTGTGTGTGTGTGGTGTGTAATACAGGTGCATCTCTGTGTGTGTGTGTGTGATTGATGATGTGTTTGCCCTTTTCTTTGCCCTGCTCTGATTTCGCTAATAGTCGAATCCCACCTCTATTTTGCAGATGCAGCGTTACCCTTTAGCATAAGCAGATTGGTCAAGACTGAACACCTGACGGCGATCGCAGCCGCCGCGGGCTTGAAGCCGCCATCGCTGGCCACAACACATGGTGTCACCTTGGCGGAGGACAACAACAACTCCATCGCGATGCTGAGCAAGAATCATCAACAACTTCAGCATCAACAGCAGCAGCAGCAGCAACAGCAGCAACAGCAACAACAACATTTACAGCGTCCCAAGCTGTTGCCCTACCTGAGTGCCAGTGAGCAACTGCGTCAGTCGCGATCCCGATCGAGATCCAGATCACGCAGCGCCTCGCATTGTTCCTCCCAGATCGACATGGATGATGCGGACAGCAGTCACGAGCGATATTCGCGGCACTCCCGACGTTCCCTGCACTCGCGTTCTCGCTCCCGTTCCCGCTCCCGCTCCAGGTCGCGATCGCATTCGAGCAGCTCGTCCGTGGAGCTGGAGGTGGACTCGCCGCCCGGCAGTCCCAGCATTAGTTCGCCCAGTGCCGCCTCCCTGTCCGCCTCCGAGCTCCTCATCACCGCCAACAGCAACAGCAGCGCCAAGAAGTCCGATCTCTTCTCCGTCTCTGCGCTGCTGCGTCGCGATGAGCCGACGTCGCGTCGTGCTCGCAGTCCGCCCCTTGGCCTGGCCGGCGCCTCGAGTGCGGCCCTGGCCCTGCCCACCAATCCGCTGGAGGCCATGCGTCAGAGCTACCCGCCCAACTACGATGCCGCCATGTTCCAGCGGCCCATCTTCTCCCCAGCGCTGCCCTTCTTCGCCGCCTTCGCCTTTCACCAGGGACAGCAGCAGCAACAGTCTGGACTTGGGGCAAGGTGAGTGCTAGAACAACTACACTGAAAGAAATCATGGTAGTAGAACTATTTATTTCACAATCACAATTATAATGATTATTAAAATTAGTCCGGAAATGTTATCAGATGATGATAATGATCGTTTTAAATTTGATGTAAAGAATAATGGCAATAATGAAAATTATAAGCTTTTACTAGTAATAATGACATTGAAAATCAATAAAAAATTATGATAGTAATCTTAATATTTTATATTAATAGAATATATTCTTTTAACAATAGTAAAATCATCAAAAGATAAAGAAAAAATTAAAGATATAAAATTAAAAAATAACTGTCACCCAATTAAATGAAAATTACAATTTTTTGCAAGTTTAAAAAATAAAAATAAAACCAAAAAAATTATTAAAATTATTATATTAAAATTATTAATCCGAATTATTAAAATTATATTAAAAATAACCATTGAAATTTTGATAAAAATAACAACTCTAATAAAAATCAGTTGCAATAATGGAGATAATATCAATAATGATAATAATTTAAATTGTATGAAACCCCTGATAACAATAAGCCAGATACTGGTGTGTTTTTCTTTCAGTGTATACTACACATATTCTTTTAACAACCTGTGCTAATTAAGCTGCCTTAATTAAGTGCTTAACTAATGCTTTCTCCTCGTTTTGTTCCTCCTTTTCCCCATTTGCATGTGCAGTTACCATCCGGATTCGCAGGAAAATCTCTTCCGGCTGCGCAGCCTGATGGTGCCACTCCAATCTGCTGGCCAGAATGGCAACACAGCGGCTGCAGCTGCGGCGGCGGCAGCGGCGGCTGTCGGTGTGGGCGTGCCGCCCGGTGCCGGACATTTGGGCCTGCCGCATCCCCCGCATCTGCACTTCCATCACATGGCGGCCAAGTGGCCGGGCCTGCATCAGTTTAGCGACCTGTACTCGTGCATGAAGTGCGACAAGATGTTCTCCACGCCGCACGGACTCGAGGTGCACTCACGACGCACCCACCACGGGAAGAAGCCCTACGCCTGCGAGCTGTGCAACAAGACCTTTGGCCACGAGGTCAGCCTCAGCCAGCACAGGTATGCGAAGCACTCGCCACAAGCATTTTGGCCAGGTTCAGTCCAGTCCACACCAGTCCAGGGCGTGGCATACTTAATGAGTGTGTCCTCGTCCGGGTCCGAGTCCGGGTCCGGGGACACTTTTACTTGTTACTTAATTTAACTGAAATGTTGGATTTAGCCTGGCCAAATGTTTGCTTTGTGGTTGTATTTAACATTCAGTTGCCACAGCTCCAGGGAATTCCAGCTTGGCATTAATTACACCAAATAGCCGCCAGCTTTTGTTGTTGGTAATAGTTGTATGTCCTCTAACGGCACTCCACACTCCACTTTTCAACTCTCTTCAGGGCCGTGCACAATGTGGAAAAGGTCTTTGAGTGCAAACAGTGCGGCAAGCGCTTCAAGCGCTCCAGCACCCTCTCCACCCACCTGCTCATCCACAGCGACACGAGGCCTTATCCCTGCAGCTACTGCGGCAAGCGATTCCATCAAAAGAGTGATATGAAGAAGCACACCTACATTCACACCGGTAAGTAGAAGCCACAGTCTAAGAGCCTTAATAAAAATTATAATCAGAGACAAAATTATAATCTTATATCTACAATTTTGAGAAACAATCTTTCTTATATAAAGTCGAACTTCCCTAACTTCCCTATTATCCAAAGAAAAAGTTCGAGTTAGGGAGATATTCGAGTTATAGAGTTATTTTTCCTAAGTTTATTAATTTTACTGCCACTCATTTAGTTCGAGTTACAGAGAAATTCGAGTTATAGAAGTTCGAGCTAGGGAAGTTCAACTGTAATTATATTAGAAATTCTTTTTCTATATAATTATATAATAATACAAACTGATATTATACTTCTCATCTTTCCAATAATATTTATGAATATGGAAACATTAAGAAATAAGTAGTGTTTAAAATTCTACAATTTTTGGCAAAGGACTAAATTAAATTTGCTTCAATATCAAGGATTTTAAAATTTTGTTTTTCACTATAACTTTAAATTCAAAGCTTAAATTCTGAGTTGAGCTTCGACTTTAATGCAACAAACTACAGAATTTAAAGCACCATTTGTTATTAAGGTCAACAAACGCCATATAAAAGTTAGACCTGCATAAAAGAAGAAGATATGCCATTTTTGGGAATGTCAATGGATATAGCCAAAATGGGAAACTTTGGCAGGAAACCAGGAAAAGCCACAGTCGCAGTTCCAATTACAGTTTGCCAGTTGACAGAAGGCGCCGAGTAGAAGGGGGGAAAGAGTCAGGAGATACAGAGCGGGAGGGGGAAAGTGGAATGCTAGTGCAAAAATGGAGCTGATGATGGCGTTGATAGCAAAGCGCGAAACAGCTGAAAAGAGCGACAACTATAAAACGGTGCTCACTCTCCGGGCAGAGCAAGAGAGCAGCACCCAACACACAAAAAACATACACACACAAACACATGCATATACATACATATATAGAAGCGAAACATGTAACTGATAAGAGGCTAAAGTGAGGAACAACATTTAACATTGAGGCTATGTACAAAAGCTGGGAGAGGCATTGGAAAGACAACGACAAAGCAACAACTGCAGACATACACACACACATACACATACAGAGACGATACACATACAATACACACTGCCGAAACGCCTTAACGCGCGCGCGAGTGAGTGAGCAAGCAAGCGCGAGAGAGCGATAGACAGAGCGAGTGAGCGAGAGTGAGAGCGGACAGAGAAATCACAGCCGACCAATGAAAAATTTAGTCAAGAGATTTTGATTTTCTGTTTTATACGCGCGCACACACACGAATAACAAATACGACGCATACACTGACACGCCGACTGCGACTGCGACAGCGTTTCTGTATGTGTGTGTGTGTGTGTGTGTCTGTGTGTGGTGAGTTGCGCATACACCCCTATAACACAACTATAATAACAACAAAGCTCTGCCAAAAAGTGCCAACTGCGCTGCCGCCGCGCAGTTAGCGACGCCATTACGAACCGAAAACCAAAGCATAGGCATCGATTTCCACAGTTCTTTCCTTCGACTAACAATGGTCAAAGGTCACTTAAAGGTATATGGGTAATACTAAAGCCGATAATATATGACTAAAATATATATTTAAAGCAATGATTCAAACAATCATTCAATGCAAGATTATTTGAATTCCAGGAATATTTATATTTCCCCTTCTGATAATATGAATTATATGAATTATACAGTTGAACTTCCCTAACTCGAACTTCTCTAACTCGAATTTCTCTGTAACTCGAACTAAATGAGTGGCAGTAAAATTAATAATCTTAGGAAAAAGAACTCTATAACTCGAATATCTCCCTAACTCGAACCTTTTTTTTGGATAATGGTGATTCGAGTTAGGGAAGTTCGACTGTATTATCATTTTGCAACTTTATTTTCATTGATAATGAAAATTGTTGTCATTTTCTTAAAAATTTTATTTAATCAATAGAATATTCATCCTTAAATCTTACTGCAATAATATTTTCGTCCCTATAAATCAGATTTTATTTGCAACACTTCATAATTTGATAATAACATTATTATTTCATTTCTCGTTTTATAAATCTTTCGCATTTATTTGCGTTGAAATCAGTTTTGCAAATTGCAAGGATAATAACCTCTAATAAGCCTCCCCCAGTCCCCAACAAGCCACACCCATCCGCCCAGTTGGCAACCCCTACAGACGTATCCCTTATCCATATTTAGCAAAGCGTCTGGCCAAATCAGTGGAAGATGACTCCGCACACACACACACACACCCACACACCCACACACTCACACACACAAAGAGAAACAGTGAGACAGACAAATATTTCAGACATTTTTATCGTTTGGCGTCTTCGATTTAGGACGTGTGCTCCTACAGTCCCCCCTCCATAAAGCGAAAGAGACAGAACTCTTAGGTTATGTCTCAGGATTTGCGTTAGTGTTTTTGGCTTAAATCGTGGCTTAGTTCTTGTCCGATTTTTGCTCCATTTTACGACCAGCCTTAATTTCTTCTGCTTTTATGCCTTTTTTTTCTCATTTTTTCTTCATTTTTCTCGAACCTTCTTCTTCTTGTGTTGTGTTTTACTTTCTGTTGCTTTTGTCCGTTTCGTGTCCTGGCGACGTGGTTCTATTGCTAGCCATAACCAAAGGCAGCAGATTTTTCCACATTGATGTGATTTGCCTCAAACATTTTCCTTTTTTTTTCTTCACTTGTTGTTTTCGTTCATTTTCCACATTCACGTTTGGCTACGTTTTATTTGCCTTTTGTGTTTAGCTCGCATTTTCATTTTTTATTTTCCTGCCTCAGATTTTTTGTTTGTAAATTTATGCGCCATAAAAGCGGAAGCAAATAAATGTTTCGTATATTTGTATAGGTGTATGAGTAAGTATATGTGCATGTGTGTATGCGTGTGTGTGTGTGTGTGTATGCATTTATCAGCTTGTTTACTCATTCATGACTTTTATTTCGAGCTGTGTTCCCCACTTTAAATCTGCACTCGCTCTGGGAAAAGCTGCTAAACAAATCGATAAGTTGAAGCTCGCTTAAAGCTCTCGCAAAGTTCATTTAATAAATTAAAATTCCGAAAAATATACAGCTTTACAACATGGGATGAAAATGTTAAAATTATGATGAAATAATTAAATTTCAATACCATTTAAAAAAAAATATTTAAGACTTTTTAAGAGAGAAACTTTCAATAGTTTTAACGTATAGATCTCTACTACCAACTTAATACCAAAATCAATTTAAATTTCATTTGGTTTTGTTAGTTTTTTTAATACCATATGTATTTTTGTGTACGTACCACGCGGCGTATGAGTCATTTGATTAGAGTCAAAGATAACACAAATGGCAAAGAGCAAAGCAAAGCGAAATATAAAACGTGTTGAATTGAAAGGATTTGCCAAGCATCCTGCTTAGATACACACACTCATACACATACACAGACAGACAGACAGACAGGCAGTCAGACTGACAGACAGACTGGGAATCGTAAGATATTAGAAGAGTAAAAGAAAGCAGCGCAGAAGCAAGCAAAGATTTAAAAGAATTTCCACAATGTGATGCAATAAAAATCCTTGAAATCTGTACATACGAAAAGCCGGGCCACCCCCCAACCCTAAAGCCAGCCGCCCGCCTCGTTTTCTCCCACCTTCAAAATTTTCATACGCCCCAACTCACACACACACACACACACACACACAGGGCAAAAACCTTGGCTATATATACTACAACTTGGGAGTTGAAGCTTGGCAGTGTTAGTTAGCGCAGGCAGAAGAGAACTTTACCCTCCCCCATCCCCATCCCCCATCCTCCTCCTGCTCCACTCTCAGTGCTGAGCAGCTGCCGTCGGCCGACGGGATTTGGATTTGGGTCTCGTTAGTGTTCGTTGTGCTCGTTTGCCGTGATAAATAATAAAAGCTGCTCTATAATCTCTGCGACTACGTGACGTTATTTGTGCCGATAGTGCACGAACGTGCCCCGAGCATACCAGCTCAAAGTTCGTATCGCGTTCAGAGTTTTGTCGAGGCACAGCGGAAAACCCTTCAGAGGATGTTGCATGTTGATGGGGCATGCTCCGTGAGGCAGCAACCGACGAGTGATTCTCCCCCATCTGCGAGCTACATACAGCATGACTACTCAATTTTTGTTTCCTTCTTTTTCTTTGTGTGTGCTTTGCTTTTGTTTTACTGCTTTTCCTACAGTTTCCGCATTTTCCTACAGCTCCTACGGCTGCTAACGCTCCCCCCTGCTCCCTAATTTCCTCCCTGGCTCCCTGCTTTCGACTCATGCCACGGGAACTAAAGTTGAATCAGAGCACATCCCAATGGTCGAATGTTTCAGAATCACGTCGCTGCAATTCCATTATATACTTACGACGACTTCTCCTTCCCACACACACACATATATATATATATACACATACATATATACAAGTATATGGTAAACCAACAGTTGTCTGTGTGTTTATATGCCAAAGTGGGCAACTGTTATTGTTGTATGTGTGTGTGTTTATTTTATATACGTTTTTCACTCTTCCCTCGCCAAATTAAACTCAAGTTAACAATTTTGTCGTTATTTTGTTGTCTGCCTGTGTGTGTATATATGAGTGTATCTGTTTATATGTATAGAAATCTACCGCATTATCTCTGCCATAGATAAGCGCATTTTTATGTGTGCTACTATAAGAACTATCATAAAAAATAGACAAGCTGATCGAATGATATGTGTCTATACTCATTGATTGTCAGCGATTTGTTTTGTTCGAGCTTATTTTCAATGAAAATCAAAATCAAGCACTACACTCAAAAAAATTGGTAGTGCACATTGATGAGTTCATGAACTGAAACGAAGTAAATCTATAGATGAAATTCTTTAATTTTCTGTTACTCCAATTTATCAATTTATTGTGCTTAAAGTTTAAGTAATAGAAGAAACACACAAAAAACAATTAACAAGTTCTCTTTAATGTATTAAATATTTAAAAATTCTACAGAGTTTTGTCTTTATACTTTGCACAAACGTATATCGTATATATAAAATATTTTTTAAAAAATACCTGAAGTACTTCATTTTAAAATTTCAGCTTCAAGTTAGATTTATGTATAATATTTTCTACTCGCATTCGCATTGCAGTTGAATCTCTGTAGAGCAGACGTCATGTTTTCAAATGCCTTATGTCAGCTTTGATAACTGCGAATCAAATCAAATCTCGAATGAAAATTTGATAGCACTTGGCGCCGACGAGGCACAACAACAGCAACAACAACACAAAATACTCGTCATAAAAAAGAAGAAATAAAAAAAGTTAAATTAGGGCGAAGAAGAAGCAAAGTGAAATAATAACAGAGCAAATCTCTAATGAAAAATTTAACAGAATGAAAATGTGCTATAAATGAAATATAAAAGCAAGAATCGTGGCCAAATGGAAGCGCTTTAAAAACCAGCCAGGAGAAATTTCCTGTAGCATTTTGTACATTTTTATGTGGTTGGCTTTAAGTGCTAAACCACAAAACACCACACAGATGAACCAAAAAGTTGAAATTTAAAAACTCAGCTCGGTGAGGGAATGTGAAAGGTGAGGAGAGTGAGCAGAGGGGGAGGTGAAGGTGGAGGTGGAGCAGGATGTGGTTAGCAGAGGCGACGCCATTGCAGATGACGACAATGTGAACTTGAATGGGATGAAATGAAATGGGAGAAGGGAAATTGTCTGACTCAGAGCTCAGACATTTTTTGGGGGTTGACGGGCGACTTGTGAGCATGTGTGAGGAGGTAAAGGGAGGGGTTGGGGGGTTGCCAGCCATGAAAGCAAAGCTCGTCTCGTTTCGGCCTAAAATGGCGCGCACTGCTTGCCGTTGTTTGGGCCCTGTAAGGAGGGAGGACAATGAAATGCAAATCGCCAAATACAAAATGCAAAATGCAAAACTGCTATCGATTTTTAGTTTTAACACATCTCTCTGTCTCTTTCGTATTTTGCAGGCGAGAAACCACACAAGTGCCAGGTGTGCGGCAAGGCATTTAGCCAGAGCTCGAACCTGATAACACACTCCCGCAAGCACACCGGCTACAAGCCCTTCTCCTGCAAACTCTGCCACAAGTCCTTTCAGCGCAAGGTCGATCTGCGGCGCCACAAGGAGACACAGCACACGGATCTGCGTGTCCATCTCGGCAAGGTGGACTTCATGTCCGCCGCAGCGGCAGCAGCAGCCGCTGCCGAGCTGAGTGGTGCCGGGGCAGGCGGTGCTGGAATGGGACTGCCCACTGGCAATGGGACCGCACCACAGGCGTCAGCGGCACCACAAACGAACGCCACTCCCGTGAATCCCCTCAATTGCCAGAAGGTCTCACTGCTGGCATAACAACACCAACTAGTTCCAGTTCCAGTTCCAGCTCCAGCTCCCATCCCATCCAATCGGAATCCATGTGCAATAACTGTTGAGTCCAATTCTCGTACTGCATTTCCATTTGTCGCCTCACGTTGAAAATGAAATTGCAACTGCAATTGCAATTAATGCAATTTGAATAGTTTAAGCCGAACATTTCCATCGTTGCCAAAAAAAAAAAAAATAAATAAAACAAAATAAAATAAAATAAAAAAGAAAAACTCAAAAGAAAGCAAAAAATCTTACAAAGAAATATACTAAACTGCATAGGAAATACCAAAGAATCAAAATACTAAATGATACCAAAACTTAATGAAATCCCCAATTCTCAGCCAACTAGCAACAACAACAACACACACAACAAAAATAAAGTGAATTTGTTTAACTGTAAATTATTTAGAAATATTAATTGTATGTGTGTGCGTGTGTGTGTTTTTTGTATGATTGTATTTCTATTAATTATATAAATATATGCTACCACATTCAATATGTCAACAAGTTATCAAACTCTATATGTAAAATCTATATAAATAATGGCGCAAAAAATCAAATCAAAATCGAAACCCTGAATCGTGCGTGTTCTAATTGTAAACTGTAATTAAATATTATATTTAAAAAACAAAAACTAATAAAGAAACGTTCCAAGTTTTCGCTTCTAGATAGTTGTGAAATTTTAAACGCTGTACTATGCAAATATTTTGATATTATATCATTCCAATGAATTTAGTCTAATTAAAAAATTTTTAACTTATTTATACATATGTGTATGTATGTAAAAACCAAAAATAAAAACCAAAACATAAAAACTAAAACCAAAAACAAATGCTAAATAATGCTAATGTTCAACAAATAACATAAAGAAAAAACTACTTGAAAATTAAAAGCTAAAAAAACAATCTAACATACATTTTAAGTATTTTTATGTTTTCCAATAAATTAAATTTATTAAGCAATTAAAAACTTTAAGCCAAAACTGCATTTTTTTATTCATTGAAATTTTAGAATTTTTTCAGAATTTAGCTTAAATTCAATTATCAGAAATGTGTTTAACTTTCTGAGATTATAGGAGATAGAAAAATAGAATAGAAAAATCAAAGGGTCTATAAAATTAAAGATACTTATGAGGTATAGAATAGTGAAGCATTCTTATTTCATTAGTTATTAATTCTATAAAAAATATGACCGTCAATTTAATTAAGACAAGGACTGAACTTAGGAATAATGTCCACAAAGACTGTACGTAATAAAATACTTTGGAAGTAGAGGTATCTTTTTATTAAAAACTACTGACCTAAGAACGTTAATATTTTAGCATATTTGTAAATAATAATATTGAAAGTCAGAGTTATCATTAGAGTATATTTAGAAGTCCTTCTTCACAATGGGATGACACCTGCCCAGGTGTGTGTTGAAGAATGTGACAGGATAGCGAATTGTGAATTGAAAACAAATTGAAAAGAATTGAATGTCGAATGTGAGCACTCGTTGAATATGCAAACTTGTGCCAGTATACATGAGATTAAAGAGCGAAAGAAGTGAAAAGTCAAAGGGAAGCAAGGGAATGGCGAATGTCTTTGATATTCCCAAAAGTGTCCGGCGAAGGATGATATCGGATATCACGTACGAGACAAGGGTAAATGTTGGCCCCGTGTCGCAAACGTTCTAAACAAAATTTGACAATAAAAAAATATATAATAATCATGTTGAATGCAGACAAGCTGGCATATTACGAGTATGAGTATGAGTACTTGAACACACTCGCAATCGCAATTCCCAGGTCAGCAATTTGAAGTAGCAACTTGTCTACTTTGCAAATGGAGTCCGAAACGAAAGCAATTTCATCAATAAAAAATATGTGTTTGTCTACCTTTTCATTTTATAACGTACATACATATTTTCTTTTTTCGCTTTTACAGTTTTCGATTAGATGGGAAAATGTCTGGGAAACTATGGGAAATTGGAATGAACTTATGCATATGAATATGTAAACCAGCAGCATTTGTGAGTACTCGACTTGATGGATTTATATCCACATGTCATGGGGTATTTAGAGAGTTGACTCAACTCGTAATAATAATAAAAATTGTAATAAAAATTAATATTGGTAGCATGTGAAGCAAATCGAACGTTAATTTATGCAATGATCGATAACATCCTGCGATTTGATCAACAAATAGTTTGCCGATCGCCCACAAAGCAAAGCCCAATGAGTCGAGTGCTCGATTGTTTAGGTGATCGTAAAACATTGATCAATCAATCTTAAACGATTTCAACTCATAAATACGAATGTTACAAACAGAAATCAGCAACTTCCTGCCTTTGACTGGAAGATCATCGAACCTAGTGCAGAGAGTGGGAGATTGAGGGCGATCTAGAAGATCCACATTATTGGATACATTTGACGAGTTAAAGTCCCCTCCGGGGTGTTGTTGGTATGCGGGCTCTTTGAACGAATTAAGCGCAATTAGCGAAGGTAGGGGATTGGAGGAGGGGTAGAGGCTACAGGGTGTAACATAGCCTAGCAGGATCAACGATCAATGCGGAACCTCGACACGCAACTTGCTTGATTTAAGGTCATCTCATGGGTTCTTATATTTTTCTTTCTTTTTCTCAAGTCATTCGACATCTGTACTCGCAAGGCGTTCTTAATGCGAATTTATTGCCGCCATCATTATGATCATCAGACATGAAGATCATTTCCAGAGATGACTAAAGACTTTTCAACAGCTTTAGCACCCCTTTTTCGGTGTATAATTCTGCTGGCATTGGAATCCCGGGGTAACTACTCATAAGACAGATAAGACAATGTATCTTAATTGCATTTTATTGTCTCAAATAAGTGTTAATAATCCCAAAATTGTTTATCAAGGTACTTGATAAAAAGTGAGTATGTGCGTGATAAAGATTAAGCACAGAGTTCATTCAGCTAGCTAAAAATTTAATTATGTATAATTAGTTTTAAGGAGAAGAAACACAATTTAAAGATATATCTGACATTTGTAATGATAAACGTAAGTAATAAATAGATTAACAATTTTAGTTCTCATAACTATGTCAAAACTCTAAACTCAATCTCTTGTTAATCAGTGTTTCCTCTATTTACATTATTTACATTAAACGTATTCGTGCGAAATACAATTTTTTTTAATGTTTGACCTCTAAATTGTTTCTTCATCAATATTTTATGCATTTAAAAAGAGGATTTTTTTAAGCACTGTCCACTTTTTCCATACCCCTGTTCATTATTTGAAAAACTTTCAACTGTCATAACTTTGTCAAAACTAACCCGATTTATTTGCAAAGTTTCAACTTGATTATTGTTTATCATATAATTCGATTAAATTATTTTAGTGTAACTTGACTTAACTTGCGCTACAAATGCATAAAAAGTCAATAGAGGCTATAGCCTTTAATGATCTCGATCTGCAACATTGCAGATTCCATGCCACATCCAATCTAATGGCCCCATGTGCATCCTGACTTTAATTCGGGGATTTTTAGTGTCTCTTTTGGATGTGGCAGCAACATCACAGTTGTGACACATTCGGGCGGCACTTAATGACAATTGCATTTTTATTACACAAACAGTCGACGAAATGTTTATTAATGGCCCAAACATAAAGGCATCATGACCTCTCTTGCCATTTAACGCTCTCTCGCTCGCTCTCGTTTAGCAGCAGCTTAAATTGATTTCGCTACATGTATCTGTATCTATAGCTGTGTATTTGTATCTGTATCTGTTGTATCTGTTTCTGTTGTTACAATGCATACGGTGCACCTGCTGACAATTTCAAGTGCAAGTGAAAGAACAACACGCCCAACTGGGGAGATTCCTTTCTGTTGTTGTTGTTGTTGTTGTTGTTGTTGTGCCACCACCCTCATCCCCTCCATCCTCTATCCCGTGCTGCCTGTGAGTGTAACCACATTGAACCGCAATAGTAATTTACGGATGCGCAACATCAGGCGGATTCCCAAACTAATCGCACGCTCAGCGGGCAGAAATATGTTGGACATTGAAATAGAATAGAAACTGAGAGAAGTGTCAACCACTCGCGGGTGGTTGCTGTTTGTTATTCGGTGGTTCAAGCAGCTCAAGCAGCTCAAGCCTACGGCCTCTTGTTGCCAATTGAAACTGAACGTCTCAATTGTTGCCAATACAATGCCAATGCCGGAGTCGTGCTGCGTGATTACACAAGAACAAAGTGGCAGTGGCAGTGGCAGAGTCTGTGGCAGGGGCAGAGTCTGTGGCAGTGGCAGAGTCTGTGGCAGTGGCAAACAAACAACTGCCCCTGCTCACTCCCCTCCCTCCACCCCTCGTTCATCCCAATCCTCAATCCCACTGGACTAATTCAAGTGTAACCCCTTGTTATTTCATCTCGCTTGCGATCTGCAATCCGCACCCTGCATCCTGTGTCTCCCCCTCAACGCACCCCTTGTCCCTCACCCGGCTGCTGTGAAAAGCGCAACGCCCGAAAATTGAGCAGTTAAATATTTTGGTGTCATAAGTCGGCATTAGGTGGTCCTTCCCCGCAACCCTCTTGATTGCTCCGCATATTGAGTCATTTGAGGAGAACTGAAAATTGATTTTAAAACCCCAATGCTTATCCTTCATTAGTATAGCTTAACTTTAGATTTGCTGTCTGATTCTAGTTTCCTTTATCTGAATGTTTGCAACAGAGAAATAATTGGGGTATTCAGAAACTATGATAAATTTATAAAATAACACAAATATCAGAGTTTCTGAATACCCTAAATATATTATTATGCAAACCACAATAATAAAAACCATACAATAGCAGTCCATATTCTATTAAAATATACAATACTGTAAGCTGTAAAAAATGTTTCTATATTTCACAAAAATTCCATTAAAAGGAGAAAAACATTCTTATACCTAAAATAAAATTATCATATATAAAATGGCATCTAATATTATTACATCTATTATTATTCATTGTTGACAATAATTAAATTTTTAATTTTTATGTCTGAATAAAATCCTAATTAATAAACTGAAAGATATTTTGACATCAACTATAATTAAACAAATGCAAGCTAAATTAAGTCTCAATTTATTTGAAAAATTGCGCCTTAATTCGGAATAAAATTTCCAAATATTAGTCATATACATAAAATACAAGTTAAATCATATATTATCAACTTTTTAATATAGCGAGATTATATTACAGCACTTGACCAAGACTTATTAACTGTAATTTAGCTGAGTCAGAATGCCCTATATATTCAGGCTTTAATTAAAAAAGTGAATTAATTTAGTATTCGTGATTTATTTGTCTCTTGATTTGCGTCCTGCGTCCGATGAGTTATTGCCGTAAATCACGTAGTAGGTAAAAGCCCGTTGGACGCAGACAAAACTATGAATAAAATAGACAACAAGGAGATGCTGGAGAAGGAGATGGAGAAGGGGGAACAGGGGCAGGAGCAGGAGCAGAGCAGGAGCAGAGCAGGACGAGCACTGCTGCGAACCTGTTTATTAGTCCTCTAATGCACAATAATGCTTAGTGCCAAGGGTAGAAAATTACTGGGCTCCTCAGGGGAATACTTATCGTGCTGGCTGCCAAATGTGACCTCTGTGCCACAGTCACAGCAACAGTCACAGCAACAGTCACAGCCTACGAAGTTCTGCCTACTCTGCTCTCTGCAGTTCTAGTCTGATATTGAATTACGAGACACGTCTCGACTTTCAGACTCTGATCCAGAGTCCTTTGCCATCCATTGAAGTTAATTTGTGCCTCGTCGCTCGCAATTGGCGCTGACATTTTTACATAAAGCGAATCGTATAAATCACATTTGCCCATTGCCAGCGGAATCAGTTCAGTTTTATTCCAGCAATTCCTTGGATTTGTCAGCAATTGAAAGTGTTGCTGAAATATGAAACACCCAATGAGATTATAGACCAAAACTCCACTCGTATTAACACAAATGTCCACAATTTGCGACAAATGCAAACACATGCCACCTCTACTTTCATCTTCGACTCATTTGACACGAGGTCTCATCAAATTACAAATCACATTTGCGGTCTTACAATTGACCTAAGTACTCTATAAGGCATCATCATCATCATCAGATACTCAAAAATATATTTCAGATGTATACTTCAATATTAAACTTATTGTTAAAAAAAAACATATTTAATCCATAAACAGAAATAGATTTTTTAAGTTCTACTATAAATAGAAAACAGTAAAGATGTTTTATTAAAAATATATTTTTATTTTCTAACATTTTTTATTTAAGCTCAATGATATTTATTTTCAACAGTGATGCAAAAATGCATCGAAAAATCGACAACTCGTATTTTCGCGGAAGTGATTTTCAAAGGATTTTAACTCGATAATTTTTGAGACTATCAATCGAAATAATTAAATTGAGTTATCGTGACAATTTTCGGACAACTCACTGAAGTTTTTCATCGCAGCTCATTTTCAAAATTAAGTTTATTTTATTTTAAGATAAGCTGATTCAATGCTTAAACTTGAGTTATGTTACAAAACTTGAATTTTTTAAAAACACAAGAGGGAACTCTGCATTAAAAATGTTTTCTGGAGAAAAAAAATTATTTTAACGAAATTAATAAAATTTGAATGAACGCGAAACCATGATCAAAATGAGTTTCATTGAGTTTCAGATACCCGTACATTGTCTCTAATGAAGTATTACTAATTATTAGATATATCTCTTTGCCACTGAAACATTTAAGAATATTAATATCTATAAGCACAACTAGAAATTTATAAGCATAACCCTTTCTAGTACTATACAATTTAATAATTTATTTCAATCTATAAGTATTTCCCACATGAGTGTGCACTCTTTTTTTATTTCTTATTTGTTTTTCTGCTTTTGAATTAGAAATCCGCGTGGTGCTTGCAACGAAAATCTCGTTGGTTTCGTTGATGGGTTGAACAAGTGAATGGCAAGTGGCTTCCATTAACGGCGTTACGCCAGCCAGAAATCAAACAGAGTCATAAAAATTTGACACTCGCAAAGCTTCCCACAATCCGCACGCGTCAAGTGGCAGTACCGGAGTTAAAACTCACTCTCACTCCCACTCTCACTCTGCCTCCTTGTACCAGTGCCAATACCAGTTCCAAAACCCAGACGTAGTGCCCGAATCACACCCTGTGCCTGAGTCAAGTGCAATCGGATATTGGTGCAACCAAGTGGCTGATGCTTCTCCAGTCACCAGTCACCAGTTGCCAGTTGCCAGTTGTCTCTGGTGGTGGCTGGTGGTGCCATGTGATGGGGGTGTTCCGTTGATAACCGGATGATTGCAGTGCATGTGGAAGGGGTCAAGCGTAGCCGGGGTTAATCAAAGTGCGTGGACGGTCACGTGCCGCAGACAAAAAGCCAAAACGAGTGCCCAAGATTCCCATGAAAATGATTGCAAAGATTTTTCTCTTCCATATATTTAACAATTATTTTGATTATGATTATGATTAGTTATGATTATTTTTGAGCAAGTGCAACACACATTCCAGTTCCAAGTTCCCAGGCTAAATGCCTATGAGATTTGGGCAGAAATCCATTGGGATTTGTCTCAATTCCCTGTCATGCTCTCTCCTTGTACCAATTAAATATAAACTTGAATGTGTTTCTCGATTCTAACTGAATTTTCTGTCATAATTTGGCAAAATTTAATTAAAACCGTTCACAATTCAAATAAACTCAGTAACATTTGTGGCTTGAAACTTGCGACAATATTCAAAAACTTTTTACCTAATTGCTTTAAATTAGTTGTTAGTGTCCGTTCAGGCCACTCAACAGGATAACCTGCCCAGGACCCCTTAAGACCCAACTCGTTGTAACCGCAAGCCAAACAAACGTTAAGTGCTGGGCAACTGAGCAGACGAAACAGACGAAAAGTTGTCAACCGAAAACAAACCATTAAGTGGGTCCAAAACACTCGACACTTAACACGCAACTCCTTAAATTAGCATCTGGGCGTGGGCTCGGGAGGCTGTCTCTCAAATCCCATGTCATATTGTCAAGTGTTTATGTGTCGTCTCCTTTCAAATGTTAGCAGATTCTATTATGCAACAACCCTTAAGTCTATCCGCCATAATGAGTACCCCACTACAATTATAAGTAAAAGTTATTTATTTTACATTTTTATGTTACAATTTTAGGATAATACTTATACAGACAAATAATATTTTTATAGTAAATATCGAACAAATTCAATTCTATGATTTTTAGATTTTAATTAAAATTTGAATCTTATTCACAAAATAAAACAAGTAGGAAAGGCTATCGTCGAGCTCCTGACTATAGGATACCCGTTACTTATTTTAATGAATTTTGAAATATTTTTTATTGCATGCTTTAAGGCACTTATATTCTTTAAAAACTTTAATTAGCCATTACCACCTTTCTATTTGTAAGCTTTTGTTTCGATTTAGTAGGATTATTGGTAATAATAGTATTTATCGTTAATTAGTGAAAAATTCCTAATATCTTCAAAACTGTGCTTGTGGTGTTGCAAATTAAGAATAAAAAAATTAACCTGACTCCAAATAGAAGTAGTTTGTCTAAGATTTTCCCATTCAGTTTATTCCACTTACATTTTTTATTGCAACAAATTTACAAGTATTCTTTTGAAACTACTCTAGATTCTTGAGTATCCTCTCAAAATTATTTTAAGAGTATATAATTATATAATATCAATCTGTGATGCTGATCAGAATCTCACATATGCATTTGTGTATATAACTTAATGATTCATTAAATACTCCAAGATTTTTATTAGTCTTCTAAGTGTACAAATAGTTTACATTAACTTCAACTCAATAGCATGGGAGCTTCAACTCTCAGTTTACATCTGGGCTTGACAGGCGTTTAGAGAACATTCAGGTGAATGGGGTTGTAAAACTAATCCTAGTTGAAATCAATGTTAAATAAATTACGCTCAACTATTTAGCAATAAATTAATCTTCATAAATCACAAATCAACAACAACGACAACGACAGCAAGCGAGTTGAAGGCAGACACCTTGGAGATGGCCCCAAAGACTACATTAAATTAGAAACGAGGCGTCGTCAAGATTCCGTATAATGACAAAAGCAATTAATTTTCATGCCCAACCGAATGCCATTCACGGGGCGAAAGGTGTGAATTACACACACACACACACACACAGCATACACACACACCATACACACAGGGAGAGTAAAAGGGGTACTCCCCCCTTCCTTCTCGTACTCATTCCCTTCTCTGATTACGTTCACAAATCGCTACAAGCACAAGCTTGATGCAGCTATATCAATGGTATTCCCCACCCGTATTTAGGGGGCTTCCCCCTTCCCACAGGCAGACAACACACAATCAAAATTCCAGAGCATGTCTATGCCCAGGTTGTAAGCTGTAAGCTCCAGGAAGCGCCTCCCCAAGCTTTGCAATTAATTATGCGAATCTGACGAATCTTCCTAAAGCGAACAACTCTTCGACTTGGCTAACACACACACACACACATACACACACACACACACAACGAATGCTGTTTGCTGTCAACTGGCTGGCATCATGATTTACATGGTAGCTCTAACAAATATTCGGTGTGAGCTGTGAAAGTTCAAATGTGTGTGCGGTGTGATATTCAAGTCGGGGTAGTTGAGGGTGTTGAGGTTGAGCTGCCAGGGTTGGGGGGCGGTGTTGCCAGGGTTGGGCTAAATGCAAATTTAAAGGCGTGAATAAGCCAAGGCAGACTCTAATTGTAGACAACCCCCGTAATTATCCGCAATGGAAATGCCATTAATGGAATTAAGGGATTCTGAACTAGACGTAAACGTATGAACATACATATATTTCTAAAGAGACAGTCAAGAGTTTTCAAACATTTTTAAGAATCCAATAGAAATAGGCATAGCAAATGCGAGTTTTCTTCGAATAAAGCGTAAGTCAATAATTCTATGATTCTTATTTTTATATCTACTACATCTATTATATAATATAGATTTTTACATTTTAATTATTTCAGCTTGATTTTGAAAGAGTCAAAATTCATCTTATTTGCATCGTACAGAATCCGTATAGAAATAATGTAGATAATGTAGATATACCAAAATATAAATTTATTTTCAAGTATTTTCCCAAAGAACCATAAAATCCGAATTGAAAGGTTTGAAATAACCCAAAAAAAAAACAAATACTTTAAAATATTCCTCGAGAAATATTTAACTTTTCTACGATGTAAACTGTTAATTTGATTAAGCAAAATTAGTTTTAAATAAATCACTGCAATTATTCAATAAGAAAACACAATGTTTTTGCAATAAAATCAGCCGAGTTGACTTGTGGATAAGACACAAATAACAAAACAAATAAGTAAGCAAAGTAAATTAAAAGGATCGACCTTGCAATACTCTTAAGAGAGTGTAAAAACTTCAAACAATATATGAGAACAGATAAACTTAGAGCGTTATATATTTCATAAGATAAAGTTGATCGTATTAAAATAGATTTAATAATAATAGTACTGTTAATAATAAGATGTAGACAAGGTCACTTTACACTAAAACACAAGAGAAATATACTCCTAATAATCTATTTTAGTTACAGAGTAAGACGACTTAAGATTTTGAGCTGTTGACTTGATCAGATTGTGGTCTACCTGAGGGAACTTATGTCGCAAACGTATCCTGGGTGAGTGTCGGATGTAATTGACCCAAGGTTGTCAACTGCATTTGTTTTGCAACTTGTTTATATGTGCATCTTGGGGTTACCAATAGACAGACACAGCGGGGGGACTTATGCAAATGGGACAAAGTACGAGTTGTCTTAGCAAATTGAAAGCAAAACATTAAGAATTATGCCTAAATGGATTGCATTTGCTAGGCATGCAGATAGAACAAACTCGGAGGCCATCTGGACACAACACTTACATCGTGCATGGCAATTGAAATTAAAAGGGAAATTCGAAAATTGAATATTGCATACGAAATTGCAATTGAAAATCGGAAGAGCAAGAGGAGACAGCACTTGTGAGTTGTCGATTGTGTACACGTTTTGTTGTCAGTACACAGATTTCCAATTGTAAGCACAAATATGTACGTTAGTATACGAGTGAAATTATGAAAACTGTTTTCCCCAAAGCCATCAATTGTTTCTGACACTTCAAAGTAGGCTCCCCTCGTGGATTCTCTAGCAAATTTCTTTACAATTTACGCACTGGCAAAACTTTTAATTGAAAAACACAGACAAAGAATTGTCGAAACCTCATACATTCCATGTAATCAGCAGTTTCCTCACCTGACAAGTCTGGCATTTAATTTAAGACGCGAATTTCAATGAAAAGGATTTTAAGCTGAGAGCATTTTTTAAGAGCTGAAAATTGCAGATTGGCCTCACTTAAGATTCGTGGAATTTTTATTCACATTTAATTAAATTAATTTAATGTTCAAATAGAAAACGTTCATTACAATATAAAAATGAAAGTGCATTTAAAAAAAATAGAAATTTCAGTTATGATGTATCATAAATTAAAAGATATAATACGTATATAATATAGTTAGCTAAGAAACTAACTATTCACTCTCCCTATTATTCTTGCTATCTCTTGAGCACTCAATTATTGTTGGTATTTTTTACCAGCATAACTGTAACCAGATATTATATAAGTATGATATTTATTAGATAAGTGTGATTGCCTCTTTGTGTTGTCCTTGCGATGGGAATATTATGGTACTCGATTGTTTGCTTGGCTGATTGATAAACGCCCCGCACCACGCCTTTAAGCGGATTCGGGTCTCACCTTAACGCCATCTAGAATGTTAGGGACAATTTCCCAGGGTCAGGGAACATCTGGAATCGTGGTGGTGGTGAACTTTTCTCTTTTTTATTCATTTTCATTGCATTCAATCAATTAAGTCATCAGTTGGGTGTTTGTATTGTTTTTCATGCAATTTTCTTGGTGGTGGCCCCTTATTGACTTCCCAGTGATAGTCGACCGATTGTCACATTATCTTTCAACTTCCCATCTTCCCAGTTCTTGTTGGTTTTTTTGGGTGTCTTTTTTCCATGTATTTGCCGCACGTGTCGGTTCTCCTCGGGTCTCTTCACTGGGCGCCTTTAGGAAATTTTGGCCTGGCTAAGCACTTAATTAAGACGAAATGCCGCTGTTTTATTATTAGTACAGTAAATACTCCATAAATTCCCTAATGAAAACACTTAATGACACACGTCAAACACACACAAAAAACAATGCGGGAATTCAATTTTCATATTTACACAAAACTCAAGGGGAGATTTTTATAATTCAAATACTTGTGTAACTGTGTGATCGCTGTTATGTGTGATAGTTACCTATAATATGGATGAATTTATATTTATGACTGATTACAATTTTATTTTGTTGATTAGAACTAGCAAACTACAAAGAAAAGACTTTAGTCTGGAGTATTCGATCAGGGGAACCCCAAAATAACGAAAATTGTTTAATAAATTAAATATTGTGTAGTCTTTCAATCAATAATATAAAATATAAATCATTTTAAGAACAAATGTATTTATTTTAAATGTAAAATGTGTTTGACAGAGGAATACCCTGTACTAACTCAAAGGATAGGTTTAATGTTCCACTTGCGTCTGATATAATAAATTCTTAATTTAGAAACAAGCTCTCTGATTCAATTCAAATGATTTGTCGTAAACAGTAACAATGAATAAAAGTGAATAAGTTGAATAAACAGTGAGTAAAGTAGAATACCAGTAATATCAACCACTTTATGGTTCGTAGCATTTGAAGCCACCATAATCAGCCAGAAGGCGCCCGGAGAAGGAACCCGAGCCACACTCGTATATCATTCGAATGAAAGCAACATATGTCCACAAAGTGGTAGCAACAGTCCCAGAGAGGCAGAGGGGGGAGTGAGTGTAATATTTTGATCAAGCGAATGTGTAAGAGTCACCATGGAACAAATCGAGGCTCGTTAATAGGAAACAATTACCAAAAAATAGGAAGAGAAAAAAACGGCTAGCCAGGGTTAAATATGTAGGAAGTAGTTTTTGGGTCAGGCAAAGGACAAATGTGAATAGAATGTGGCTCACGTATTTGCTAATATGTGAAATGAAAAGTCGAGTTTTAAATCATTTATCTTGTTTTTCCATTACTCCGCCACAGGAGCAAAAAATGACAGAGGCACGAGAAGAAATGATGCCGCTAAATGAAATTGGCAAGAGCCGAGCATGTTCTGAATGCCAAATGAGCTGTGTGACAGTGACACCAACCGACAGACAGACAGACAGACAGACAGACAGTCGGACAGTCGGACAGACATATAAACTGTGAACCCTTTGACACCCTAACAAGAATATACCCATTCCATTTTACCCTTTATTCAAATTGCCGACTTGTCGCCGTTTTTGAGTGTACTTTTCGCATTTTTTAACTCAAAATTGCGGCCATGATTAATTCACACACTTGGGACACCCAGAGTTGACCGTAAACCGTGATACCAGTTGACATTCTAACTACTTAACTTTACGTTTCTCATTTCTTTTTTCTTTCTGCTCCACTTGACAAATTGTAGACAGTTTTCAAATTAAAAAGAAGACCTTTTTTAGAAATTAACAACTTTTGAAATTGAGTTGAAATTAAATATTGCAATTGCAATTTCAATTTGCTAATTGAAATTTGTAAAATATTTTATTTTATAGAGAGACCAGTGCCACATCTGAGCCACATCATATATCATTGTGTGTTGCACGTGTCGCAGTCGAAAAATTGCATTGATTGATGTCTCAACATTTTCGCGATTGCAAATCAATCAACTTTCGCGAATGCTCTTTGAAAATCGCTATCACTTCAATTTCGCAACATTTGATGTAGCCTACTTAACGGAGTGCAAAATTAAGAATTTAAAGAATTCAATTTAATGTCATACTATATATAAAAAGTAAATATAAGATATCACATCATATAAGTTTTAATTAAATAAAGATAATGTTAAATTAGATATTTAAATAAATTATAAATTGCTTGGATCTTTGATATAATTTCTTTACTTAAAAGTTAACTGTTCAAACTTACAAAAATTCCCCCACATAACTCAACATTTCCTAGTCCTTTCTAACTAATTTCCAGCGATTAGAATATGAATCGCATTAAATGGGAAACGATATCGCTAAGCTAAGACAACCTCTAGACATGCCTTGAGAGGACTCAAGGAGCAAAACGAATATAGAAAGTATAAAAATGATAAATGAGTGCGATTATATGCTTATTACCTTCAAATTAATATTGTGGCCGTAATCAGCTTGGCGCCGCGCCCAGGTGAAAAACCAACGTTGGGTCAACGATTTATTGGCTAAAAGCGAATTATATATGTATGTATGTACGTATAAGCAAAGGGCAGCGGGGCATAAAGTGTTCCGACCGAAAATCAAACACAATCAAGCGAATTGGTAACAGTTCGAGTTACGGGCACACCCACTTTGGCCAGCTCCTGTTGACCAGTTGACCAGTTGGTTAAAAATAATTCAAGCGTTTCAGGTTTCGTGTTTTCCCAAGGACAAGCGACACCCAAGTACATTGTAGTACACACAACATATTATGGCCAACGGGTAAACATCGTTTGTCAAGAGTTTTGACTGCCGTACCATCTCCCTTGGGGGTAGGGGGCTAAATAACTGGATACAAAATATTTGTTGACATTCCGCGGGAAATTACCATAATTAGTTGATTTCGAAATAGACCAAGTTGGCCAGGACAAAAACAGGAAATGCAATCGCCTTGGGCGTATGTGTGTGTGTGCGTGTGTGTGTGTGTGTGTGTGTGTGTGTGTGTGTCCAGGTCAAAAGGCGTCGATGTCAAAATAATGCGGAACAGCACTGCCCACAGCTAAAAGGATAATAATTAGAGCATATGTACGGATTGTGTGCAAATATTGACACTCATTCTATATCCCCTCCTTCCTTTTCCCTTCCTCTCTTCGCCCTCCTTCCTTTGGCCTTCCTCTTGTCATTCATCAGTTGTGCGGGTGTGCATGTTAACTGAAATTAATCAGTTTGGTTTCAATATCCATATGCACACACACAAACATTGGCTTACTCTATATGTGGACATATGTTTATATACTCCTTATACCACAAACGTGTACGCAAACCGTTACACACTAACTATTTTAGTCCATAAATACAAGGGCGTCGGCAGACGGGGGCAGGGGGGGGCCGTTGCCCCCCCCTACACTCATAATTTTGCACTGTTCAGCTTCTGAAATCCAACCAGAGTAGTTATTTTGTCTTGAAAAAAATATTTTGGCCCCCCCCTCATTGAAAAGCTGCCGACGCCCTTGCATAAATAAACACTAAAACACATATGCATTCAATCTGAACTACATACTTTCAATGTAGAAGTATTTTTATGTTTTTTTGCAATTTCATTATATTTTTATTTCATTTTAAAACAGTTTTTAAACTGAATTCTTAATATCGAATTGAGTACGAGTAGCTAAAAAATTCAAATAAGTATTATTATATAAAAACAGTCGTACTTCCACCATTATCCAAAGAAATGGTTCGAGTTATGGAGATATTCCTTTTCTCAAGTTTATTAATTTTACTGCCACTCATTTAGCTCGAGTTAGACAGAAATTCGAGTTATAGAAATTCGAGTTGTCAGAATTTATTTCAGAATTTATTATAATATTTAAAAACTCTAAATTTCTGCGTTTAAACTGCGTTTTCAGTAGCTTTGACGCTGAATCTATGAAAATACATTAGATGCTGGGATGTTTCTCTCAGATTATAAAATATTTCATAATTTCAGATAAAATACACTCATACTAAACTTAAGACTTTCAAAAATAATTCTCTCAATTTTATAATTGGTAAAACAAAATAGACCTATTTTGTTTCTATTAAATACATATAATTCTAAATTTGGAATACCATACAGTGAATAATTTTCGAGTAATAAGATATCAGGAACTCTAAATTATAATATCTATTTAATGATTTAACATTGAAAGACCTATTCAATAGACTGTTAATTCATAAGCCACAAATTGCTCTGTCGAATTTCTTGGCTATTGAGCTACTCGTAATTGACCCCTTCCATTAGAAAAGGCTAAATCGAGGGCTTAGAGCGTTGAAATGACTTTAAATAAAGCCGCTGTGCGTTCTGTCGATTTAATTAAAATCAAAACAAAATCTTTGCCCATCTTTCCTCATTTTGGACAGAGGGATAATAATAAACGCATAAATAATGCAAAACAATAAATGAGCAAATATTCATAGATTATTAACGCAGGCGCCTGTTACTACTGTCCTGGCTGCAAGGGGGATGAAGAACAAGGGGAGGATGGAGAGATTTGACAAAAGGCAGTGCACAAATACCCAAAATATTTTGCCAAAGCATTTAAAAGGACAATAAAGCACGAACCGAGATGACAGAAATGGAAGAAAAGCAAATCCCCGCAACAAATAATTGAGACTCATAAAGAAATATCATTCATTGATTTTCCTTTAGCCCCTCTCTCTCTCTCTTTCTGTCTCTTTCTGTCTCTCTTTCTCTCTGTCTGTGGCAAGTGGATGAAGGTTGTCAGCACCCAAAAAAAAAAAAAAAATAAAATAAAATACAGAAAACCATAAGGACAGCTGATGAAACTATCACGCCCAAGAGGGGATGTTTTGCGGTGACCACTAAGATTTTCACATGAATTCGAAATCTATGCCTGGGCATGATTTGCACAAAACTTGAGATGGCAAATTTGTCAGATGGGTGCGGAAGTAGTGCGGCAAGATACATCTAAGGGGAGCACGCGTCAGTGTGAGACAAAAGATGTGATGAGTGCTCGGGCGGGAGTCAAGTTTGAAGGAAACCTGAAACAGAGCGAATGATAAATTATTAAGGGATTTTGTCAATTTGATGACATTGATAGCATAGCCAGATTATCATGAGTGTTTCATTCTTAATCTTTCACAATACGGGAGACTGCAGGAAAAATCAAAGTTAGTAAGTATCTCTGAAGTTTAAGTGTTTTAAACGTGTTCTTAAAACGCAGCCAATCTACTTTGCATGGTTAAAGTTTGTTTGTTAATAGTTTACAATTTAGTTACATCAGAAATTACTAAGTTCAAACTTAACTGACATTTATACAAAGTAGCTTCCAATGCTGCAAACAATAAACAAGTGATATAGCAACGAGTTAAGTTGGCTTATTCCGTCCCATTAATATAAACATAACTTGTCTATCGCCCAACCTCCATAATAAGTCGACCTCTCGACTGGTAATCCACTGGTAAACTGGATAATATAAGGTGATCAAATAACAAATAACATGAAATTTGCGTGAACGCAATGTCAATAGGAAATTTCAAGCGAACACAGAAACTGAAGAACTTAACTATTTGAACTACAATCAGGAACGTAGTTCATTTGTTCACATTGGCGAGTTGCTCAATAGAACTTGTGCAGAACTATTCGATACAACTGTATTCGATAAAAATAGTAATTTGCATCGACGCCAATTGCGAAAGTAAAAAAAAAAACAAGCAACAAAAAGATAACAAATGTAATTATTAAACGACAAAGTATATTTGGCGTTTTCATTCAAAATGAGTGCCTACAATCGAAAAGTATTGATGAAAATGTGCTCCAGCACTGGCACATTCGATATGGAGAGTGCGCCGATGGACGAGTCGGGCTACGCGTCCTTTAAAGCGCTGCACAACTCAACCGTGGAGGCGCCATTTTTAATTGACCGTGATTGTGAGACTGAAAACTGCCGCAATGCATCAAATACCACAATATGCCGACTGCCGAAAGCGACCGCATTCAATTCCATGCAATTCCAAACGCCAAGCACCAGCAATGAAATAAATTCCAATTCGAATACGAATACGACGCTGTGGCGCAAGTCGATGAGCCTTCCAACGGCCAGCGACCTGCAGCTGGAAAGTGAGGATGACGATGATGGAATGTGCAAGTCGCCATTGCCAATGACGCTATCGTTCCCACATCAGCAGCCGTGTGCAAACAAGAGACGCAAGACACATTTCCAGCCAATGGCACATCACAGCAGCCCCAAGAAGTCCAAGAAGAAACTGTTTCCACAGCCTTTCCGTGAGATGAGCTGCCGCACACGATACTACAACAATATCGATAAATTGGACATAATTGGAATGCTGATCAATACATTACCAGCACTGGAATGTATCCTAACCAAATTGAACTCTCACACGCTGGACATCATGACAAAAGTCTCGGAGCGCTGGGCGCAGGCGGTATACAAGAGTCATCGTGCCGTGGAGCGACTGGAGAATCATCGCTTCAAGATGAGCCTCACCAAGGAGAATACCCATGTCGGTGAAGCGCTTGGAAATGTTCTCGAAATCAAACAATAATATTGTGCCATTACAAGCATCGAATGCCATACACAAACCAAACAGACATGATAGCTATAGGAATGCTCCCATGGAGGACAACTGCCAGCTGGTGGAGCAGATGCAACGCATCAAGTGTCCCCGTTGTGGCAAGTGCAGCAAGGTCTTCTACAGCCAGGCAGCTGAGACGTCCAGATCTGCACTCTCACAAACATTACCACATACACACTCCTCCTTCAGTGATCGTAAACCAAGCTTGGCGCGCTTTTTCTCGCTCGAAGAGGTTAAGAGCTCGCCGGACGAGAATCACAGCATTAAATCCAAATCCGAATCCTTCACATTCGGCGAGTGCACCAGCATCCCGTGCCGGTTCCGTTTCTGTGTTCAGTGCTGCTGTCCACCGCATCCTGGCGAGAAGTGCCTGGTCACCGAGATGGGCACGCCCTCCAAGGTAATGATGCCCACCGAGAAGGTGACGCCGCCGAAACGCACCCAGAAATACGACTCAAAGCTCAGCCGCAAGAAGTCGCTGAAGCGCCTAAACTTTTAAGAGGTCACAAATAAAACCCAAATTTTAAATCGAATCGAAACAACAAAAAATGTACCAAGGTTTTTACATGTATAACTAGTATTATATTATAGTTGTCCACATCTCATTATGTAGTTCCAACAAATGTCATTCAATTTTATCTTTACTGTTTCAACATTCTTGTACCTCTGTGAGATTAAATAGACTTAAGATACTTTTTACACACAGAAATAAACGATTTTTTACAAATATGTATGTTTTATTTTATTATACATCATTTCCAAGCTAATAGATTAATTCAAAGACCACTAGAAAAATCTATATTGGGATTTAATTCAATTTAATCAATTAAATTGGCTAACATTCGTATTGTGCAAAATGGCATTACTAATTGAATTGAAACTATAATTAAATCTTTGCCTTAACTGAAATTTAATATTGTGACTGTAGATCTATTTAATTTTATTTCATTAATTTATTTTCCAAGGTAACTTCAAGCTAATGCAAAAAAAAAAGCTTTACAAAATTTTAAAGAAATTTTTGAAAATAATTAATATTTCATTTGAGAATTGACATGCGACCAATTTTCTATCGATATTTTGTGAGCCATACAAAAAGCTCAACCGATAGTTTGATAGCAACTGTCATTATACCGTAGAATGGCTTGTGACGTCACAACCATGATGAAATAACCCAGCAAGCAATATGTGCGTTTTCTGACACTTTTCTGACTCTTTTTTATGAGCATTCACTGATAATGGGCCAATAGGGCGGAGGGGGGGTTTTTTCTAGGAAGGGGCCGATTGGGGGGGGATATTCGGCTCTATTCGCCTTTTTGGGGAAGATATGAGTGCCTCCCCCTCCCAATCACGGAGGGCGGGGGGGGGACCAAGGGGGGGGGTGGTGGGGATGGGGGGGGGGGGGGGTGGGGGGGGGGGGGGGGGGGCTAGGGATGGGAGGATGCTGGGGTGTGGGGGGGCCTGGCAGAAACAGAGGGAAAGACCGACAAAGAAGGAGAGGGGGAAGAGGCGACAGGGGTGAGTTGATTTATTTTGTTGGGGGCGACGGCGGGGCGACACAGACTACCCTCGGGGGGGGGGGGGGAAACAAAAAAAAAAACAAAAAGAAAAAAAAAAAAAAAAAAAATTTTAGGGGGCCGGGGGGGGCGGCTGGGTTTTGGGGGGGAAAAAGTGAGTAATAATGGTATTAATTAATAAAAAATATAATATTTTTATTTTTAAAAAAAAGAAAAAAAGGGAAAAGTTAGAATAAATATTTTTATTAAAAATTATTAAATTAAAATGAATGTATATATTTAAATTTATAAATTATTTTTGGTTTTTTTTTTTTATTTAATTGGAAAAAATGGGATGGGGGTTGGTTGGGGTTGCGTATGTGTTGTTTTTGGAGTTTTCCACGGGGGGGGTTGGGGAAAGAGAGGGAAAACAATGTTGTGTGTTAAGGTAGGTTGGGAAGTATAAGGTCCTCTCGACGACTGCCGAATCGTTCATTTTTAAGGCGTGTAGTTCACGTTCAGTGCGTGCTTGCTATCCCTTTCCCTCGCACTGATTAGTTAGTATAGTTAAAGCCCTACTTTTTGCCAACGAGACTACCTTATACTTATTCCATCATGGTCACAACTATTACCTGTTGTACTCGATGTCTATCGATTGTACAGTCACACACTTCGATACAACATGCATGCTGTGCGACTTATCGATAACAGCATTTTATCACTTAGCGCCCCAAACACGTGTGAAATTCGCTGCATATTTTTTAAGTATTTTCTCAGTGTTTAGAGCAATTTAAAATGACGACGTCATTGGCGCAACAACTACAAAAGTTAGCGGCGCCCCAGACGTCTGGTGTGCTGGCTGATGCACGCAGTCGCGCCTCGATATTGTTCGATCCCAAGGAGGCGGCGACCAAAGACAGACGAGCGATCTATGAAATCGGAGTCAGCGGCTTGCAGGAGCTGACGGCCTTCAATCCGATGTTCAAGGAGTTCCAACTGACGCTTTTCGATGAGGCGACACTCACACTGGAACGGGCCGTGGAGGATGCGGAGGTTAATGAGCTGCTCGATGCATCCATATCGAAATTTCTGCGTTTATTGTCGCCTTACTTCATGCTGCGTCCCGCGCACATGTGCTTCGAGTGGCTGTTGCGGCGCTTCCAGGTGCACGAGTACAATCGGGAGCAGGTGATGGCGCTGATAATGCCCTACCATGAGACCAACACATTTGTCCAAGTGCTGCAAACGATGCGATTGCGTCAGTCCGACGAGGATTGGTTCTGGCTGCGCAAACTGCAGCGACCTGGAGTCCCCCTGTCCAAGACGGCGATTGTGAATCGGGCTGCCAGTGTGCCCTCCTTCCTCAGCTTCATATGCCGCAGCACCCATCGAGCTGTCAAGGAATTGGGTCCACGTGCTCATCAGCTCCAGGCACAGCTCAATTTCTATGCCACCGTCGTCGTTGGCGCTTTGCAGGCAGCGAAGCCTCTGCAGGATTGGCACATTACCACCATACTGGAGTCACTGATCCGTGGTCTCGCCTCCGACACTGTGGACTTTGTGGCAGCTGCCTATGTGATTATCGCCCAGCTCGTTTCCCGCACCAAGCTCAAGGAGAAGGTCTGCAATGTTCTGCTGGAGCGCGTGGCCAACTGCACCTTCGAGCGTCTACACACCACAGCGCTGCTGCTGCTCATCTGGATCCACGACAAACAGCAGTCGGCCAATCCTCAGTTCACAGCCAAGACAATGTTGAATTTGGTCTGCCAGAAATGGTTGATCACCGCCCTGGCTGATCTGGCCAAGGAGAATGTGGCTATTCAGGCCATTTGTATGCCATTAATGCGTGGCTCCGTTACCGCAATCCGTGAGGGAGACGCCTCCTCCTCTGTCTCACATCAGCAATTCCTCGACAATCTTCTCGCCGATGTCCCTCTGACCAACTCCAGCGCCCAGCAGCTGATCAAGTAAATCCTGCTACAATTTGTGATTAATCTTTTACTTATGCTTTATTCGTTCTCCTTTTTAGTTGCTTCTTGGACACCTTTGTGGCCTTGGAATCCGAGTCGGCTCCAACGCCCATGGACATCACAACAAATGATGATGGCGAGAACACCATTGTCATTGACTCCGATGATGATGATGAAATGCAGCCGGCAAAAACGGATTATCAATCTTGGTACACAGGATTCCTTGCGAAGCTGGAACGTCGTTATCCCGAGGCCTTTGATAAGAGCGTCAAGGCGGCCTTAAGTGCCAGGTCCAAGTCCGCCAATCGTCGCAAGGCATTAAAGTTGGCACTGGGTGAGTTAATAAACAAGTATTTATATATTTAAAAAACAAATATTGCTGAGCGATTGACACATTTAAAGGAAATTGTGGAGGCAGTTTTTATTATTTGATTATTTTAATGGGATTCTAATAAAAATTGAAAAGTTAATGAATGTTAAAAATACTCTAACGATAATACTAAATAAGATAGTTCGATTGTAACATGAATCATTTCAAAACATAGAAAGGATCCTGCATTCTGAATTAGCATATCAAATATTTTTAGATACATTTAGAATATTTATATCAGGGTCGATTTTATGAAAGCCTCTCTTATTTGCAATCCCTGAATTAAACATTAAATCATTTGATAATTCTAATAACATTTAAATCGAATTGAAAATGCAGTTGACAATCAATTGTAAGAATAACTAATTGTTATATTAAATGTTGCAGGCTTCCGACTGAACACCACCGATGAGAAGGCCAAGGCGGCTTATGAGAAGCTCTATCACTACAGTGATGAGTGGCGTTTGACGGCCGTGCAGCAGTTACTGCAGAATCTAAAGACAGCGAAGCGTTCCGAGCGGAGCAGGCAGCTGTTGCAGGAGTGTCTGCCGGATCGGATCAAGGATGACAGTGCAGCGGTTGTGTCCGCACTCCTCACGCTGCCCACCGCCGCCTTTGTGGAGATGCTGGGCGCCACGCCCTTCGCTCAGACACTGTGCGAGTTGTTGCGGCGGGCGCAGCTGCAACGCCAGACGGAATGGGACGCGGTGGTGCCACAGGCCGTGCAACACTTGACAACGGCTGCTGTGAGCGACAATTATGACGTGAATCTGTTGCTGCTCGCCCTGATGCCGTATCTGTTTCCGAGTGAGACGCTGAATGGCAGGGAACATGCCGCGCTGTTGCTCATACTGAGCAGTCACTTTGCCACCAAGCTGCCGTTTCTGTTGCGACTGCAGGTGGACACGGATCACAGTGCCTTCAATGTGTGCCAACATCGCCAGCAGTTTCTGGACGTGATCGCCAGCGGCGGCGAGTCCGGACAGCCGGTCGAGCAGCAGCAGCAGCAACAGCAGGCGCTACTCGAGAGCGTGGAGAAGAACGGCGGCGTCACCGAGGCGCCGCAATTGACGCACCTGCTCCTGCTGATCACGGCCTATGCGAAGCGTGAGTTGACGCCGGCGGAGAGTCTTGACATGCTGCAACGCATTGGCGTCTACACGCGAGGCATTCACTTTAGAGTCGCCAAGGAGCGCAGTGTCAAGAACAACACTCATGTGTCCCTGCAGCTGTACGCTGACTTTCTGCAGACACTGTCGCAGAATACACAGTTCAAGGAACTTGCCACAACACCCTGGACAGACGTAACGCCTGAGCTGCATCTTTGTCTGCTCCTGTTGGAGACTCTGTGCAGCCGCGTCTATGCGGAAGGTTGCACGGACTCGGAGCGCCAGGAATGGAAGGGAGCGTTGAAGGCCTGCCTCAATCACATGCTGCCGGAGGCGCAGCAGAAACTGGACTTCCTGTGCAGCTTCTACGTCTACGACAGTGTGTCCGTTGTGGCCGATTATCCGGTGCTGCGACTGCAGGCCTTTCGCCTGTTGCAAGCTGTGCTGCGTTCGTGTGGCAAGTCGTTGAAATGCGGCCTGATGCACGTGCTCCGCATTGCGAACGCCTGCAACTCGCCGCTGCCAACGCTGCGGCAAGAGGCGCTGTCCACACTGCAGCAGCTGCCATGGAAGTCTCTCGAGGCACATGTGGCACACTTGGTCGAGTGTCTGTTGCAACGCCAGAGCGAGCTGAGCATGGACCACGAGCAATATGCCCTGATCCTGCACACCATACTGCAGTCGTCGAGCAAATCGAGTCCGCGCCAGCAGATGCTGCTCTCCAAGCTGAAGAGGAGTCTCTTGTCCTGCATCTGTGATGTGGCACAGCCTGCTGTCTGCACCGCCGCCTTGTTGCAAGCTCTGAAGCACCTGAACAATGCGGAAATGCTGACGGCATTGCTGCCACTTGGTCGCTCGACGCTGGACAAGATTGTCAAGGGCGACACGGATCAATTGGAGCAGTTGACGTGGCCATATAGCGATATCTACTGTGCGGTCATTGAACGCTTTGAGGGCGTCGTCGGTTTGCGGGTGCTGACGGAGCAACCGGACGCCTGGCAGCTGATCGAGGCGAGTTTCAAGCAGCACACCACGTATGTGCAGCTGGAGCAGAAGCTGCAGCCGCTGCCCTGTGTCCTGCTCAACGCCCTGAGTCCGGAGACCTTTGAGCAGCTGCAGGGCAAACATAAGGTGGCCCTGTTGCAACTAATTGTGGTGGCAGCCACGTTATCCGACAACGACAGCATCTTTCTGGCTGCCCATCGGCTGCTCAAGCGTTGCACCATCGAGTGCAAGGAGCTGACCACGATGCTGGGCGACATGTGCAGCCGGAGCACGCGCAAGACTCCGGTGCGTCGTCGTGGAGCCGAAAACAGCAAGTTGGATTTGACCTGCGACTCGTGGAAGCAGGGCATGACGCTGCTGGAACTTCTGGAGCACAAGAAGCAACTCGTGGGAGCTGAGCTCTTGATTCCGCAGCTCTTTGAACTGCTCCAGGTGTGCCTGACGCTGGAGGAGCACAGCGCAGCCGAGTATCCCAAGCAGCTGCTCCTCTCCAGCTTGCTGCACTGCTGCGACGTCTCCCAGGCGGCGGGTGTTCAGCTCGCCAAGGTGCTGCCCGAGAGCTGCTTCCGGATTGAGCTGGTGGTGCAGTGTCTCCGCAATACACAGAATCCACAGACCCAGCAACACGCTCTGCTCTTCCTCACCCGCTGCGCTGCACTGTATCCACAGCAGGTGCTGCACAAGATTGTCGAGATCTTTACGTTTGTCGGCTCCACGGTGGCCAGACATGATGATGCCTTCAGTCTGCACATAATCAAGAATGTGGTGGAGAAAATTATCCCCACCTTATTGCTGCATTCGGGCATCCAGAGGGATCGTCTGGTTATCCCAGTGCTCAAGGTATTTGGGGATATCTGCACGGATGTCCCGGTGCATAGACGCCTGACCCTCTATGAGACGCTCTTTAGTGTGCTGAAGCCTGGCCAGCATCTGTGGCAATTCATCTGCATTGTCCTTGAATCCCAGATGTTGTTGGAGCAGGCACAACAGACGCCCCAAGGCCAGAAGGGAAAGGGCCTGAAGCCATTGGACAAGTCCCGCTTGGAATTTGTACGCGAGTTGACATTGATGTTCAAGGAACCTTCGATTATATTGGACACCTGCATCAGGCTGTTGGATTACCTGGCCACGTTGCCGCTGTCGAAGGAGGCACAAGCTGCCACATCCGGTGGCAACATCTCCCCGGAGCAGCAGCTCTTTGATGTGCGCACGCGAAGCTTCAAACAGTTGCGTCACTATAAATACCTCATCATGGACTATCTGTCGGGTTTGAGCTGCTCCGTCGAGTTCCAAGAGAAGCTGGCGAAGCCCACGGACAAGCAATTGAAACAACTGAAGCCGCTGTACCAGAGCTTCATCCTGAAGACGCTCTCGTATGTGGCTGTGGTCAACAATGTCCTCCAAGTGTCCTCCAACACGCCGTCGTTGGAGAAATACTGGCGAGTCCTGGCCAATCATGTGCACGATGTGCTGGACAACGCTATTGGCCTGCTGTCGCCGGAGTACTTCCTCAGTGTGATCACCGAGCTGCTGCAGCACGAGCTCATCCATGTGCGCATCAAGGTGCTGGATCTGCTGGTCACCAAACTGTTGCCCACCAGCGAATACTTTGCCCACTGCGAGGCTCTTCACTTCGGCATCCTCTTCGAGCCCCTGGGCGGCATCGTCGATGGCATCCTGGATGCCACCGGCGGCAGCTCGGCGCAGCAGGCTCAGCTACAGCAGACGGCGTTGCATGCCCTCCAACTGTTGGCCAATCGTCATGGCCGAGACTATCTGGTGGAGTGTCGCGACCTGTTGGCCAAGTTGACGCGCATTGCGAAGCGACGAGCGAATGTTCCCAAGGCCGTGGTCGGCAATGTCGTGCTCACTCTGGTCGAGATCTGTGCCAGCATCAAGGCCCATGCCCTGGCCCAGCTGCCCAAGTTTGCGCCCCAGCTGACGGAGCTGCTCAAGGAGCAAGTGCAGCAGATGGCGGCCCAGAAACAGTCGCCGGACTATCTCTGCTCTGCCCTTGTGTCGGGTGAGAAACAATCTTTATACCTCATATTTTATTTGCTTTATTTCTTGTTTACTTCCTTCTGTTTTTCGATCCCTTTTTTCTCCTTCTTTGCATTTTTTATTCCTATTTTTATAAATACCAGGGATTAAGCCCGAAACGAATATCGGTTTCAGTTACGGTTCCGGTTACGCTGGCATTTAGGTTTTCGGTTATCAGTTAAGCCAAATCTTTGAACACAGGTTTTTTAACGGTGAAACGGTTTCTGTATGGTTTCGGTTCACAAAAATAAATAATTACAGTCGAACTTCCCTAACTCGAATTACCATTATCCAAAGAAAAGGTTCGAGTTAGGGAGATATTCGAGTTATAGAGTTCTTTTTCCTAAGATTATTAATTTTACTGCCACTCATTTAGTTCGAGTTACAGAGAAATTCGAGTTAGAGAAGTTCGAGTTAGGGAAGTTCAACTGTATGTGAATAATATAATACTAATAATTAAAAAGGTATTAATTTTTTTAAAGTTTCATTAACACATTTATTTCATATTTAATTTAATAAATTTATTTTATTTGCGCTTAATCAGTGTTATGAAAATTTCGATCACGAATTTCACAAATAAAAATTTAAAAGTAAACATAAAAAAATTAAAATCGAAATTGACCCTAAATAATATTTTAAGTGAAACGGTTACTAAACGGTTATTTCGGTTTACAGAGTTTCGGTAAAATGAAAATTTTGTTTTCTGTTAAGGTTTTAGTTACGGTTTTCAATTTCAATCGGTTTTTACCGGTTAAAGGTTATGGTTTCTGTTAGGGTTTTAATCCCTGATAAATACATTATTTCTCCTTTAAAAATTACAACCTGCTCCTTCTTAAATTGTTTCCCTTTCCCATTAAAGATTACAGAAACTCATGCATCTCTATTCCCCTTTTGCAGCCATGCACAAACTCTTCCTGACGCTGCCCCTCTTCCTGGGTCCCTATCTGGTGGACATCATTGGCGCCCTCATCCGTCTCTCCGTGCAGCTGGAGAATCCACAGCTGGCGCAGGACAAACGCACGCAGGCGTTGAAGCTGCGTCTGCTGGACGTGTGGGCGGCGGTGGCGCAGGGCGTGGAGGCGCGAATCCTGGTGCCGATTTGTGCCAAGACCTATGCGAGTTTGCTGGAGACACAGGCCCACGATGAGCTGGGCATGCTGATGCGACAGTTGCTCCTGCCCTGCATCAAACACCATGGCAATGCGGATCTTCAACCGGTGCAGGATGCGTTGAGTGAACTCTTCCTGCAGGCACTCGAGTTCCGCCTTCAGATGCGGGGCAGTGACCTGCAACGCGAGAGGATTGCGGAGGTTGAGGCGGCAACGACAGAGGCATTTGTGGCCTGGATACTGAAACTGTCGGAGACGAGCTTCCGTCCCATGTACGCCAAGGTGCACCAGTGGGCAATGGAGAGGAATACCTTGGAGACGGAACTCACCTACTTCCTGCTGACGAATCGGATTGCTGAAGCTCTGAAATCCCTGTTTGTCCTGTTCGCCGGGGAGTTCATTGAGGATGCCGCTCGCTTGTTGCACGCCCACAACACGCAACGTCCCGAGTTTGTGGAGAGCGAGAACGTGGAGGATGCCGTGGAGTTGCTCGCGGCCATCATCAGCACCCTGCACCATGTGTTCCTTCATTGCAGCAGCGACTTTGTCAACGACCATCGCTTCAGCACATTGATGCCACCAATCGTGGATCAGCTGGAGAACCAACTGGTCTTGGCCAACGAACGGGATGCACTGCAGCTGGCGCTGAGCAACTGCATCGCCCAACTGGCAGCTGCCACCAACGATGTCCTCTGGAAGCAGCTCAATCAACAGGTGCTGCTCAAGACGCGCACCAGCTCGCCGGAAGTGCGCATCCTGGCGTTCAACAGCAGCGTCGCCATTGCCCGCAAACTGGGCGAGAGCTTTGCCCCCCTCCTCCCCGAGACAATGCCCTTCATCGCCGAGCTCCTGGAGGACGAGCACGAGCGCGTCGAGAAGAACACTCGCAATGCTGTCCTGGAGCTGGAGGCAATTCTCGGAGAGCCCGTGCAGAAATACTTGTAATATCTATAATTATTGCTTGTTTAAATATTTACTTGGGAACTACAAAAACAATTTCTATGAATAAACAATTTAAAAAATTTAATAAATGACGTCTTTTTAGTTTGAAAAATATAAAAATACTATTTTTTCATCATATTTAGAAAAATGTACTTCTGTTGACTGCACAATTCCCAACATAAGTACATTTTTAATGACAGAAAAAGTTTTAAGAAGGGGAAAAAATTACAAAATCATGGAAATCGGGTAAAATTAAAAAAAAACGGCCTTGTAACGCCCACTCAGTTCGCCCACAACTTTGAATGTCCAAATCGAGCTGTTCAAATGTACAGCAGGTGGCTAAAGTGAAAGTTAAGTCACACACACACACATTTGACCAATCAGAGCAGAGCACGCAGAGCAAGATCCACAGCCGCTCAATCGCCTAGTCTTGCATGAAAGCTTGGCGCTCTCTGAGAGGATCACAGCTGCTCTCCTGTGCTCAATCCTGTGTGCAATCTCACAAACACACATGCCACTAATCATTGCAGCGAAGATTTTTAATTCATTTTTGCTTGCTGCTACTGGCCAAGATGACGTTTTTATGGCCATCTTGATGTCAATCGAGGAAATATCGAATGATAAGCAAAAAAAAATCGTTGTCTGTCACAGAGGCGCTGGAGTTTTGGCAATGTTAATGCAAAACCCAAATTTTATGAAGCCGACTATGTATTGATTATGAATCACTTGGACAAATCATTAATCAAACAGTCAATCAGCGACAATTGCTGACCTACTTATGTATATAAATAAATAAATTAGTAAAAAGACTTAATAATTTTTAATTGATTTTTATTAAAGTTTATAGTTTATTTTCGCATACATTTTTTAGACATAACTTAAATGTATCTAAACGATCTATAATGTCAGTTTAAATATATATTTAAATACTACCGCTTACGATTGCCAATGCTAAGTTCTATTCGAAATAATTGATGGGATCTTCAAATAGATTTACAGCCAATTTCAGTCAGTTTGCTTGTCATCGAGGGCTGTCACATGATACATGATCATTAACTTGATTTGTTGTCAGGCATAATTAAAGTAATTTTCAAGTTCACAGTGAAAGATCATGAAATCAGAACTTGTGACAAAAATTAAACGAAACCAGATACTGAAAGATCTGTGACAGAAGAATAACAAAATTTAAAAATAAAAATAAAAGACAACAAGAAAGTAATTTTTAAAGTTTTTTTAAGAACACATTAATAAAACAAAACCTTAAAAAAAAAAACCAAAATAGATCAAGCAATATGGGTAGATCATACAAACCGTAAAAGACAGACAGATGAAATTTTCAAGGATGTTTCCAACATTGTTGCTAAAAATTTTATTAACCATTTCTAGGAGGGCAAATCTCCATACAATATTGTAAAAATATTAAACAATTCAATAGCATTCAGCAAATGTTAGTTGTGGTCCTACTTATTGGAGGTATAGGAGTAGTTTGGTATGTGGGCGTTGTTCTGGGTGTTATCCTGCGTCTGTTTGTCCTTGGGTATCTCGGGATCCTCGCGCTCCTCCTCCTCATCGATGATGCTAATGTCGCGAATGGAGGGACGATGGCTACGACGCCAGCCAGTCAAGATCTGTGGCTGCTTCGTCTTGGTCAACATCCTGGTGCCAGTGACGGATATCAGAATGGCACCCAAGGGAGCTGTCAGTATGATGCTCAAAATGCAGATGGTCTGCACAATCTTGGCCCATTGGCGCTCATCGTCTGAGGCGTTAGGACCCAAATGCCTGAGGGCCACTGGGCCGAGGGCTGCCTGTACCGTCGCCTTGGCCATCCAGGAGAGGCCCACAAAGAACTTCTCCTTCATGTTGAGGCGATCTCCGAAAGCAATGCCAGCTGTGACAAAGATGCGGATGATGACGCCCGTGAAGATGCAGGCGGCGCCAGTGTAGATCAAACTGGAGTCGATTTCACGTAGCTTGACCGTGGCACCTGTCAGACCAAAAAGGATCGGCTCGAAGATCATCCAGAAGATCTCGAAGCCAGTGGCCACCGGATTGTCATCGATGGTCCATCCATCCTTGCACCAGAAATAGTTGGAAATGAAGGATGAGAAGACGACGGCCAAGGGACCGGCGCCCTCGTAGCCCAGTTTATCGCTGCCATAGATGGCCACCAGGTTGCCCACGAAGAGCAGCATGGTCCGCAGTGGCACCACATAGGCGTCTCCCTTCTCGGGAAAGATGCGTGCCAACAATCCCCAGATGATGCCAAAGCCCAGACCTCCAATGAGGCAGACAGGCACCTGGGAAATCAAATAGAGCTGGCCCTTGTCCGTGAACATGATCGTGCTGATGATGCCGAAAATGGCCACCGAGATGGCATCGTCCACACCAGAGACAGCCACCACCAGAGTGGGAATCCCCTTGGCCACGCCGTATCCCTTGGTGCGCAGTCGGAACAAACAAGGCACCACGACAGCTGGAGCTATGGCCGCCATTATGGAGCCCAGTAGGCAGCCCCAGATCCAGGGCAGACCCAGGAGATAGTGCGACATCACAACCATCAGTCCAAACTCCACAAACCAGGGCACAATGCCCAGTTTGAGGATGGTCTTGTACACCTTCTTGAAAGCCTCCGGTTCCATTTCGAGGCCAGCTCGAGTCAGGATTACAGTGAGCGCAAATTTACGCAAATGTGCTGTCACTATCGAGAAGTCGCCATCGAGATTCACCCAGCCAACATTCTAGAAATGAGAAATAAGAGGAATTATTTAAGCGTCCAGCTTGGAGAAGGATTCAAAACTCACCTGGAATAATAAGCCCACCAGGAGCATGCCAATGAGGCGAGGCAACGTGGTCAGCGACATTAGATAGCCACCGAAATTGGCAGCCACTGTGAGCACCACCAGATCAAAGAGTTGCCCACCAGGGGCAGCCGAGTTGCCAATAATCACAAAGGATACAATCCAAAGTAGGGCACCTAAAGGGGAAATGAAATGCTTATAAGGAATCTAAAACAGCGCCTGCAAATAATGATTCTTTTATTTTGTTTACATCAAAAAATCATTTACTTAAAATATCTTTGAGACAGCTAGAGCTATACCAATATTCTTCTTTAAGCTCATTTATGAATTTTCACCATTATTCAAAATTGATTAATTTTAAGTTATATTTTACTGCTCAACCAATAATCACTATTATTGAGCAGAAAAATTGTCTCAAAATAAAACTCAAGTTGTAATTTCGACAAAGCTCAATTTGATGCTCTAAACCAACGGTGGGCACGCAATGGCTCCGGGAGCCTGCGGCTGCAAACGAATTCAGATTTCGTGCCCACCGCTGCTCTAAACAAGAATCTTTTTTAAATTGGATTTTTATTGTTTGTCTTGACTTAATTACTGGGCATATACATACATATATTTATTCCTTTATTTCCTAAGATGTAGTCAAAATTTAACTTTGAGTTTTATTTTGAGCAAATTATTTTAAATTAATCATTATTTTATAATTTTTTTAAATAAAACTTATAATGATTACAGTCCCTGGTTTAAAATAAAATAACATATGTGTTATTTTACTTTAATTCACTGACATTTTCATGAACTTACCAATTGCCGTAAGAGCAACCAAACGGGAAAAGGTCCGGAAAGTAGGACACAGTGGGAACGGGAAGACCTTTTGCCAGAAAGGTGGTTCCCAGGACTCGGACGGTTCATCGCCGCGACATTTTAGACAGAAATTATAGATCCACGACTGTTCCACATAGTTGGCATTGCTGTCCTGAGATTCCTGTGCACCTTGAAGGCTGTTATACTTGGAGTTGAGCACGTCCAGCGCACTCTGTCTGTAATTCTCTAAGGGATTAGATAAGTACATAAGTTATACGTTACAAATCAAGCCATAATTTAGTATTCAACTCTAATTGGATGATAAGTGTGGCCTGGGCATATGGCATAAATTAATATATTTTCATATGATCTATGATCAACATATTTGTGGACTTGAAACTGGATATTCAATTTGAGCTGTCACTTCCCCTGCTGTTAATTAATAATGTCAATCTTTCGATAACAAATCCAATTGACATCAGACCCATAAGTGTTGATTCTTTCATTTGCCGAATCTCAGATCTCTGAGACTTACTAATTAGCAGCTCCCAAAAATTTGTGTTTTTACAAAAAATAATTTAAAATATTTAGAGTTGAAATATTTATTCGACTTGTGAGAGTTTGCACCACGTTTCGTTTTTCAGCTGTGCAAATATTTTACAATATATTTTGATCATATATAAATAATTATTATTCTTGTTACAGTGAATAATTTTCAGTTGCTTGTGAGGTCATCGGCAAGCGTTTTAAATATATCTCATAAAACACCTAAGGGCATTGAGGGCATAAGTGCGTTTTGTTATTTTAACAATCCAAGTTGACTATATAAAAGTCCACAACACTATTTTTTATACACATGCCATAAAAATATTATCATAAATACTTTTTTTAATAGGATCACAAAAGAAAATTGGATAAAAAAGTTATCGATGTTTTGACTTATAGACTCTGAGAATGTTGATCATTTGGGGAATATCACAAGGTCTCTATATGTTTTTATTAGGTTTGTCTACCATATAATCAACTCATTTCTATTAGTTTAAAAATCTTATAAGAATCAACCATTTATAGTTAGATAGATAGGACTAGATGGCAAAAATACGAAGACATCGCTGAATCTATTTAGCAGATATGTATATTTCCGAAATGCTTCTTAATTAAGATCAAATTAACCTAATTATTCATGAGAAAAATGATAACACACACATGAATCACACACACCGCTTAACCCATTAACAACACTGGGAGTCATGTGATACGCAACAAAAAAAAACTAAAAATTATAAATGCTATGGCATTGTAAACTTGTTCTGGAATTTACATTAATCAAAAATAAATAAACAATTATTACCAAAAAATATTTGTGACATTATCTGGTTTTATATCTTTTGTTTTGATATGATATGAAAATATTGAGGGAGCATTTTATTGGTTTATCTTTTAAATTATATTTCTATACATTGGAAATATAATATAAAAGAAATTTTATATTTTAATTTAATTCCAAATTTCAACATATGTACTCTTATTCTTCTCACAATATACCATATTACACATACACCCCAATGTCCCAACTTACCATAACTATGTGTCGAAACACGATCGCTTTCATTATCGTGAGCCAAAGTATCCTTAAGGATGCTTCTCCTGCGTCCAGGAGGTCCGATATCCAACGGGGAATGTGTTGAGCTCTGAAATAATGAACCCAAATCATTTTCTAATTAGTTTAAAGAGCGAGAAAATCCCCCGCAGCTGTGCGATCACTTGATCGCAACGATCAACACTTGAAACAATTAACGGCATCATTATGAATGCCGTCATTCGAAAAATACATGTACGAGTACTCAAAATTGTTACGAGTACCCAAATACGACTGGCAGCAGGTCATAAAGCCAACTTAACGAATGCGATCATTAAGTTGGCAGCTGTTGATCGATCTGTAGAACGATCTTCAATCACGTAACTCACTTGGGATATTTTGCGCGCATGATTCTGGTCAAAGGCGGGATTATCGTATCCTAGCACAGGTTCCTCGGACACAATGCTGACCCTCCGCTTCGGTTGACTCTCGATCACAATGGTGCTCCTGTGGTTGCCATTGGGCGAGGGGGCATGTGCCTCACCAGTCGACCCTACCACGGGCACATTAATGGGTATCGTTGCGGGTACTGTGACAGTTGCGGTTGAGGTTGTTGTTGGATTTACTGAGCTACTCTCATCATTGACGCTGGTCGTCATCCTGAAGGATGGACTTTTATTATGAGTTTATGGCTTTAATATTTTTATAACACTGCGCGCGAAATTTAAACAATCAATTGATTTGCTACGCGACTTTTACAACTATCTCGTTCGGCGTTTTGCGATCAAATAAATTCATCAGCGATCATCAGTAGCTCCCAAAGCTCAACTCTGGTTGGGTGTGTGTGTCTGTGTGTGTGCGTCTGTGTGTGTGCGTCTGTGTGTGTGCGTCTGTGTGTGTGCGTCTGTGTGTGTGCGTCTGTGTGTGTGCGTCTGTGTGTGTGCGTCTGTGTGTGTGCGTCTGTGTGTGTGTGTGCGAGGTGCGTGTGTGAAATCTTCTGAAGAGCGTTAAAGTGCAAAGCAAATATTCATTATATTATTATACTATTATGGGCCATAAAAAACTTAAACAGAAATTAACAATAATTATCTTTAATTATTTCACACGCGAAAAGGTGAGACTTGCTGAGCATGATCTATGCTCTGGATACTCTATATATCTATATATCTATGTATATATCTTTATATCCAGAACCAGTCAAAGCACCTGTCGGTTTGGCGTCTTTGATCGGTCCGTCGTTTTGTTTGTTTTTTTCTTTAATTCTGACGCTTTTTATCTAAACAAATTCACGTGACTTGCCTGTAGACAATCGTCTCCTAATAACGAGGCTGAATTAATTATTTATTCAAATTTGTTTATTGAGTTTTTGGTTTATATTTTTGTTTTTTCATTCTTGTTGTTTATGCTGTTCAACAACCAATTAAGTTATTTAAGCAGACTTTTAGTTACCCTGTAAGAAACGGGCAGAGGTATAGTATAGGGCAAAGGAAAGTATGTATAAAGATATCTTCAAAATACTCTCAATTAAACCAGCAGTAAGTTGGACACATGTGTTCGACTAACTTTTTGTTATCAATTTTAAAATTTCTCTGTCTACAAAATTTGAATTACCACTTAAATATATATTTAAAACCTAAGCTGTACAATTTCTTCACAGTCCCAAATTATAACATCAAATATGATGGAAGTCACAAATATAGAGTGGCTCAAGTTCTTTACAGGGTATTTACGCGACTGAAACACACGTGACCAGCACTCTTGTTATTTATTTTATTTATTTGTTATTTTTTGTTTTTTTGTCTCGCATTATTTTCCGATGTCATCAAGTCATGCGGTTCTTTGGATTCAACCGAACAAAACTTTTCGATCCATGTGCTCGCCTGGTTCGACTTTTTTTTTTGCGCTGTGTCATTTTAATCGTTTATTATACAATTTAATTATTTACCGCTCGCTCGCCCAGAGTTAATCTCGATATTAAACTCGTACTATACGCTGCACAGACCTAAACCATTAATTTGTTACAAGTAAGTATTGTAATAATTTTAACAAATTACACGTGAAAATTAAAATGTGTTTGTAGAATAATATAGTACATTTCATACTGTACTAAATACGTATTCTACCATTTTGCAACACATTGTAAATATATTTTAGCAACTAAATACTTGAGGAATATTGAAGTATTCCTGTTTAAAGTCGTGAATTATAAATCTGCCTTTTGGAGGGTAACTCCACATAGATCATGTGAAGTCCGCTAAGGCTCAGATTTTCCACATGTACAATTATCGCTTAAGCTTGCTTCACACGAGCATTTTTTTTCACCGAAAAAAGGACACCTTTTCGACGAAAAGTGTCGGTGAAAAAGTGCTTGTGTGAAGCCAGCTTTACAAAACTCTTTGCTGTGCCTTAATGAAGAGATTTTCGGAACACCTTCGGAAATAAATCACTATTTTATCCTATCCTAAAAGTATGCTGCACAAAATTTTTCCGAAAATCATTTCCCAAAGGGCTTTAGCAGATACACAAACCCAAGCTGAGACACATTTCTACTTCGATATTAAAACATAGAGCTAGGAAAGACAGAGATGGATGTATGAGAAAAGGGAACGTAATAAGCAGTGCTGCCAACTTAGCTTTTTTCCCGTCAAATCTGGCTGGTTGAAGATCAATTGCGGGAAAAATTTGTGAATTGCGGGAAGCGGGAATTCTAGCTTTTATAAAAATGCATTTGGCTTTTTTCCGCTTTTTTAATGCCACTTGCAAGCCACTGCCTTTAGTGATTTCAATGAACAAATAAGTTTCTACCTGTTATACATTTGGCGAATACTTTGTTATTTAAAATTCCATGATCAACTTTTTAACAATTTTCAATCTGAGAAATTGCCTTTCCATAATAAATGAATTTTTGACATCGATATTTTCGACCTTAATATTTATTCGGAACGTTAATCCTTTCATCTATTGTGTAATAACAATCAACATTATTGCTTAATCCTAAAAACTGGAATTGCGTCACTATGAAAAACCACTCGGGGAATTCACTTATTTGCGGAATATGTTAGGTTTGTCAAATGCGCATTGCTTTGGGTGTTATCCTGGGTCTCCTTGTCCGTGGGTATCTCGGGATCCTCACGCTCCTCCTCCTCATCGATGATGCTAATGTCGCGAATGGAGGGACGATGGCTACGACGCCAGCCAGTCAAGATCTGTGGCTGCTTCGTCTTGGTCAACATCCTGGTGCCAGTGACGGATATCAGAATGGCACCCAAGGGAGCTGTTAACACAATACTGAAGACACAAATTGTCTGGACAATTTCTGCCCACTTGCGCTCATCGTCGCTGGCATCGCTGCCCAGATTCCTCAGGGCCACTGGGCCGAGGGCTGCCTGTACCGTCGCCTTGGCCATCCAGGAGAGACCCACAAAGAACTTTTCCCTGGTATTCAGGCGATCGCCAACCGCAATTCCAGCTGTGACAAAGATGCGGATGATGACGCCCGCGAAGATGCAGGCGGCGCCAATGGAGACGGTGTGCGAGTCCAGCTCGCTTATCCTGATCGTGGCGCCAGTGAGTCCAAAGAGGATCGGCTCAAAGATCATCCAGAAGATCTCGAAGGCCGTGGACACGGGATTGTCGTCGACATCCCAGCCATCCTTGCACCAGAACAGATTCGATACGAAAGACGAGAAGACGACGGCCAAGGGCCCGGCGCCCTCAAAGCCCAGCTCCTCGCTGCCGTAGATCGCAACCAGATTTCCGGCGAAGAGCATCAGGGTGCGAAGTGGCACCACATAGGCATCTCCCTTCTCGGGAAAGATGCGCGACAATGAGCCCCAGATGATGCCAAAGCCAAGTCCGCCCAGGATGCAGACCGGCGCCTGGGCAATCTGATAGCCCAATCCCTTGTCCGAGAACATAATCGTGCTCACAATGCCAAAGATGGCGACAGAAAGAGCATCATCAACTCCGGCCACGGCGACCACCAGAGTGGGAATTCCCTTGGCCACGCCGTATCCCTTGGTGCGCAGACGGAACAGACAGGGCACCACGACAGCTGGAGAAATGGCGGCGATGATGGCGCCCAGGAGACAACCCCACATCCAGGGCAAGTCCAGCAGAAAGTGCGACATGATCGCCATGACAGCCGCCTCCACAAACCAGGGCACAATGCCCAGTTTGAGGATGGTCTTGTACACCTTCTTGAAGGCCTCCGGTTCCATTTCGAGGCCAGCTCGAGTCAGGATTATGGTGAGTGCAAATTTACGCAAATGTCCCGTCACAATCGAGAAGTCGCCATCGAGATCCACCCAGCCAACATTCTGGAATCAAACGTGGAATATGACACTACTCTTCAGGATCTACTCGTATAAAACTCACCTGGAAAAGTATGCCCACCAGGAGCATGCCAATGAGGCGTGGCAACGTCGTCAAGGATATAATATAACCACCAAAGTTTGCAGCCACTGTGAGCACCACCAGACTGAAGAGTTGTCCGCCGGGAGCAGCTGTATTTCCAATAATCACATATGCGACAATCCAAAGGAGTACGCCTATAAAAAAATATTTAAAAAGAAGTTAGACGTTATACGAAAAATTCTTTTCAAAAAATAAATTTGTTGTAACTTTTCTAAAATGTTTACTTTTAGGAAAGGAAATTAAAAGTAGTTAGATTTTTAAAGAATATTTATAACAAATAACAAACAATTTTTTAAAAATTATATTGTTTTTTAAATTAGCTAAAATGTTTATATATATTTTTATACTGTAAAAAAATCTATTTCATTTGAAAGCTTCTGCGACAGCTTTATTTTAAAACATTAAAATCCGAATTCAACTAAATTATATCAAAATGTGCAAAATTTCACTTAATTCACAAATTGTTAGTTCGGTTAAGTTGTTGTCATAAAAAATATTTACTTTTCGAAATGATATAGTAATCCGATATATCTGAGATACATCTAGAAACAACAAAGTTGTTCAATGTTAAATATTAATTATGAATTATGGTTCCTAAGAGAGCGCTGTAGTAGTCAAGTTTTAGTCTTATTCCATCAACATGTATACAATATACATATACGTAAAGAATATGGTATCCAAATAATTAATCCTTTAGTTTAATAGACACATTCGGGAAATAAATAAGCTTACCAATAAGTATAAGTACAAGGAGGCGAGAGAATGTCCTGAAGGTGGGACAGAGCGGATAAGGGAAGATCTTCTGCCAGAAGGGGGGCTCCCAGGACTCGGAAGGTTCTTCGCCGCGACACTTCAAGCAGAATGAATACATCCACGATTGTTCCACAAAATTAGTGCTATCATGTGAGCTCGGCAGCTGATGTCCTTGCTGATGTCCTTGGTACTTGCCATTGAGCCCATCCAAGACGCCCTGTCTGTAATTTTCTGCAGAAGAATAAGGAAGAAAAGAGTGGAGAACAAAGAAGAGATAAGAAATGACGCCGAGTGCAACAGAACTTTGATTACGCAGTTCATATCAAATTACGTGTTTATCATCAATTAGCATGCAGTTCAAATTGTGTTTTGCTATATCGTCAATAAGAACATACAATCATCAAAACACGTGAGCAAACTGCGTCAGCAATGATGGACTATAAGATTTCCTAAAAGTGCTGTATTTTTGAGAATTTTAATTAAAAAATCTGATTTTAAATTAAGCACACATTCGAAGCGATAGAAATCTAATCCCATTTTCCACTCAAGATCGACTGAGTAGAACTTTAGCAGTCCGATTTTCACAAGTTTAATAGCATCGTAAAAAAAAAATAATGAAAATTATTCACACTTCATATTTCCAGTAGAAATTATCACAAAAAATACGTTATTTAATGATTTTTAGGTAAGTGATATACCCTCGCTCTTAGATGAATACTACTTGTTACAATTGTGTCTGTGTTTTCAAGTTTCGAATGGCAAACCGGGGAAGATTGGAAATCACTTTCCGGACTGCTAATTGATAATGTTAACGGTGTGATGGCAAATTAGATTGACAATAGGAGCACAAGTGCTCAAATAGAAAATCAATCGAACAACGTATTTGCTTTTTGCAACGTTTGGCCTTCGCAGGTTCTTTTGAAATTAGCGCCAGATAATAATAATAATAATTTACTTTTCAGAATTGCCCCTTAAGTCAATAAAATAAATGATTAAATGCTCAACGAAAATTCACACCATCATTCTTTTGGTATGGAAATTTTTAGATATTACACTTTTAATGGGTTTTTTCAGAGTATTTACCAAAACTGTGCGTTGATCCACGATCGCTTTCATTGTCTGGTGGTGAGACTTCTTTTAATATACTTCTTCTTCTGCTCGGACCAATTTCCGAGTGCGAATGTGTCGAGGTCTGGATTGAAAGAGATTTTGATAGAGTTTTTATTGATACCCAGTCGTTAGATTAAACTTTATTATTGATTTTAATGAAATCCGAGCAGACTAAGCCAGCACTGATATCGCAAAAAAAAAAAAAATAAAATCAATATATATGAGCTTTATTATTAGTGTGCTTAGATTGTCGATTCACCGATTTATGACTGGGCACCATAAAAACCTGGCCACAAATCCAAATTTACGACAATCGCATTAAGTACATTTGATTCTAATCATAAGCGTTGCACACGTCGACATATAAACGAATATAGACGACGACTCACCTGGGATATTTTACGTCTGGGATTTTGCTCAAAGGCGGGATTGTCGTAGCCCCCAGCCCCGACATTCATTGGCACATCGGAGATAATGCTGACACGTCTCTTGGGCTGACTGTCGACAATAATGTTGCTGGTCTTGTGATTGCCATTGGGCATCGGTGAGGTGCGGATATCCGGTACGGACAGAGTTGTCACACTGATCTCCTCACTTCCGGCCACTTCGCCAGTTGCCGTCATCGTTGGCTTGTGTGTCCTTCTGCAGATAAAATTACAGTCGCTCTATCAATTTATATTATTTTATGAATGAATATAAGTAAGCAATATTCGCTTTATGTTCATTAATCGCGCATTGAGCGCTACGCGATTTTTACAACTATCTCGTTCGACGTTTCACGTTGAAATAAATTCATTATCATTCCACATTCGCGATTCAGATCGACACTTGGTGGGAGTTTTGCAGGGCCAACAAGTATCTGAGTGAGTGGGAGTGTGTGTGTGTGTCTGTGTGAAATCCACACAGACTTGTGAAAGGGCTAAAGATTAAGGCAAATATTTAATTTAAAATATATGTAACTCAAAGTAGCAATTGCAATAATTATTAACAACAATTAGCTATAGTTACATAGTTCAAACAGAAGATGAACTGCAAATGACACATACATTAACATATGGATACATTTTATTTCCATAAATCAACGTATCATCATCAGTTTGTCCAGTTATGTTATTTAGATCTCATTTAATTTTGTCCAATCATTTTATAATTTCTCATTTCATTTAAATATATTAGTTAATAATATAAATTTCATATACTCCAAAATTTTATACTCTACCATAGGGGCTGATAGTTATCAGATTACATACATTCAGTCAATTATTTTTTTTAACTTATGTTGTGGATACTTTTGTTTTGGTTTTCGGCTCGTAAATAAGGTCAACATTGGGATCCAATTTTAATATAATTATACGGGATTTATCATTTAGAAATTTACTAATTTACAGATTATATAATTTATTTTTGTTTAGGTGAGAAGTAGGGTGTATACCTTACTAGTCATATACCCTACTGCACCGAATTTAATATACGTACGACCTATAAATAGTTTTTTAACATACCTTGAGAGATTTGTCATCAAATTTGCGAGTAATGATACAATTGCCAGACAAAATAATAGGCATGATTTATGGGTTTTTTGTTACGACCTCACTTATTTCTAAAATGATTCTCCAATCATAAAAATACAAGATATAAAACAATTAATATGTATTGCAACTATGAGTAATTTTTTCAAGTGTGTTGCATAATCCAAAGTCTACAAAAAAATAATAAAAATAAATGCTCTTTCTATCTTAACCCAATTGGACCTCTAAATAAAATTGAACAAAGTTCAGTTCTTAAGCAACACCATTAAACTGTCTCATTGTAGCTTTAAAATCCATAAGTTTAGTGACAATTTCATGAATAGGTATTCATAAAACATTATTTATATTCATTTATTAGCTCTTCATTCATAAGGCACGTCTGTCAATTACCAATATCGAGCAGAGTCAATATTGTTAATAAATCAGTTGATACTTGAATAGGACAGTGGTCAAATGCAGTTTGTTTATTTTATTCACGCTCTGATTAAGTTACTAAATATAGCTATACATACTTATAAATTCGAGCCTAAAATAAATAAATTTATACACATATCAATATATCGTTATGGCAGCAATCAGTCTCTATTTGCAATCGCATCTGCATAATTGACCAGACACGTTCAATGTTTTCAATTTTCACCTCTAATTAACGCCATTTTACAGTTGATACTATGAGAATTCGAGTAATTCGCCAAAATTGATACCGCCAATATTTATGATCTCAGCTGATTGTGAACTCATTTTGTTTGCTTCGGGACAACATTGGTGCAATTGATTTGATGCCGACCAAAAGGTAGCATCAGCATTCAGATAGTATGTCTGGGAAATTTACTTATGATTGGAGCAGTGAACTCTGACAAGAGATACCCTCTTATCAGTTTCTGTAAAAGCATTGCTTAAAAACAATATTTTTTTATTTATTTATGAACCATGTGTTAGAAAGAAAATAATTATAAAAGTTTCCAATCATCAACTTGAATTTTTCATAGGTAATCAAAGCTCTTAATTTTTAAAGCTTAAAAAGATAACTCTCAAGAGTTAAAACTCTCAAGTAGCTTTCATATGCTTTCAAAGCTTTTTTAATACGAATTTAAAATACAAAATTCATATGAATTCTTAATCAAATTTTAGTCCATATGATCCACTACGTATATTGAATCATTATTGAATCGGATCTAATTGACGATTGTCTGGCAAGTGCGTTGACAAATAATTCTAGTCAACCATCACGTGCATCTGTGCTGACAATAACGAACAAAGTCGATTAATTAGCATGTCGGTGTCATTTGTTAAATTTGTAGCTTTTACTTATAATAATACACACTCTTTTTTCTCATATTGAACAATTTGTTGTCACCTCGCACAGTAAAGGTCGCAAATTAAATGGAGCATATACAATAATTACTTTTTTTTTCTCCGTTTAAATTGTACTCTTTATTTGTTAAACTTTTTGCATACTTGTAATACCTTTAGCTAAATTCCCATTGTGTGCTCGAGCTTAACAGTGCCGACGACAGTATGCTGCCAGTGCCTGACCTTGTCGGAGGTGGCATACCAAAAGTGAAGAAAAGAGCGAATCGCATTGGCACCGAAACGAAAAATCATTTTACGTGACATGTTTCTTAATTTCAATACTGTGTATCCACTGTGGCCACTTGGCCAGTTCACCAAGTTGGCCAATAGACCACTTGGCCAGTTGGGCAGTAGACCAATTGGCCCTTTGTCAATAAGCAAATTTTTAGGCTTAGTTAGACACGGGTCAACTGTACTACACTTTTCTCAAAAAGCCGCTTGCAGTTTCCTAAACTGTAATTGTACTACGTTAGGTGGTTAAGAGAGGGTATTATAAAGTAATGAAAACTGTGGATTCAGAGTCTAATTTAATCTACATTAAAAGTTGATTGGATTGAATGATTCTTTAAACACTAATTTTACTTTTTATTTAATTTAATTTTAGCTTTTTATTTAAGCCAAATTCATTCTTATGGTTTTACATTATCTCCAGTTCTGTTTCACAATTACGTTTACAAAAGACACTTCAATACTGAATACTCGAACAGGGTATGAATTAGTCAATCATAAATATTTACGCCCAACACTTTCTTTACTTTTGCATTGTTTCTCAACTAAGTCGAATAATTGTAAGCACCTGGCATTTGCCATTCACCTGTTTCCCGTAGATTGTTTAATTTCTCAATTTGTGTTTACAAATTTTAATATGATTTTTTTGTATTAATCTTATCGATGAATGTCTAGAAATGTTACTTGCTTATACAGCTAATCGGAATAGATAATAATACTTCAAATCAAAGTGAAAATGAAGAAAATCGTGTCATTATTGATAAATGTCCCACACTTTCCACTTAAAGTCAAACGGCGTGTGCAATCGGTTCAGAGAACTTAACAATTACAATTCTTAAGTTATTATAAAGAAATTACTATCATATTTAAAATATATGATAGCTAAAATGTCATTCATTTGCTCTATAAAAGATAAGATTCGAAGTAAAAACGAAAATATTTATACCATTTAAAATCACTTTCAAGTTAACAAAACAAAATATTTAAGATGAAATTAACTTTGTAATTGATCAAATTTTAAAGTAATATACCCCACATATTAAATAATAAAAAAGCAATAGGAATATTTAAACAGAGGCGAGTTAAAGTAAAATTGAAAACTGAATATAATAAAGATAGATTTGATTGAATTGTATTCATTCATTGATCAATTGAAGTTTATTGGAGTTATAATCAATGGAAAGTTTGTGTTGACGTCAAGGGGAAAACTCCTCAATTGATTCAGAATAATAAAAACCAATTTTAGCTTCCAAAGAGTTTCTGATTATAAATACCGAGGGTCATATTTTGTGGGCCTTTGCATAGAACAGAAACGCAACGTATTTTATAGAGCCTTTCATAAATTTATCAGATGCCATATATTGCCAATTGTTTATAACAAATATAAAAGACTTAATGATTGATGGCACCTCGCAAGAAATACCCTACAGAAGTATTTATTGCGGCTAAGTCGCAGCTTATCTCCCAGTCAATATTATAATCACAGAGATAAGAACTTGAGCGCTGTTCTTCGGTTGGATTTATGCAGAAATTCATCAGGAAAGGATAAGAAAAATTGAGAAATTGACTCTGCTAATCGTTAATTGGCTTGAATTGCACTTATGCCTTTTGTTTTTATTACTTTTGAATTGTGATTGATTCGGATTCGGAATGCTGATTGATCGGATCGGATCGATCTCGTATATTTGATTACCCCACTTACGGGTGTTTGATTAAAACACCACTCTCTCACCCCACTTGAATATCAATCAACCATGAACGAGCTTTATGGCCCACCCAATGCCCAATAATCGTCTGGCATAAACACTTATGTATTGTATTGTTTTATATGGGCCAATCGTCTGTCCGGATGTATGGAATTGATTGAAAACGGAGTATACAAGTAGCTGCTATGAGTATACTACATACATACATATATGGTAAAGTGGTTATCTCTGCTCGGCAAACACATCCAATTGCGTGACAACCATAATTAAGTGTTCTATATAACCGAATCAATTTAGTCAATCCTCAATTCGGTTAGACTTCCAAGTGTTTTGGAAGAGATCTTTTTTCAGACAGTGGGTAACATGCTTAACATGGCTAGTGGCTGTTGTTTCGGGGTAAGAGTATTAGATAAGGTTTTTAATTATTTATTATCTGCGGTTTTTTGTTGTCATCGAGAATAGCTAAGGGAAACGCACTTTATCAACGCATTGAGTAATGTCTCGTGCTCTTGGATCTCTTGAACTTAGAACTACATACATTTACATTTGCCAAGGTGGAGTTACGTTGGGGGAGTACCTGACTTGAAGATACCCGGCAACCACTTTTTCCTCTTCTCTTGACTATTGATTCAAGACTTGTTTGATTCATTGTAAAATTTTTGGAATAGTCGTACATCCATTCGCAAATACTAAACATATGGGGCGTACCTGACTGGTAAATATCCGGTAACTAGTTGTGTTTCATTACCATTCACTTGGCAATCGATTTAAGACTTGCTTGTTATTCAATGCTTATCAAATTCTCAGCATTTTCGAGTACATCCATCACAGCTCAACTGAAATAATCGGGAGTAACATACAAGAAGATACCCCGTAATTAATTGAACATCTCTCTATTGCTTATAGACTTTCTTTTTATCCTGTCATCATAAAAACTTTAAAATGTTTAGACAAATGATTTAATTTTAAATAATAAAAAATTGAATAATAAAAACGTAACTAAATAAAAACTAAACTTGGACAACATTTACATATAAAAAAATGAGAAAACTGTCATTCTGCAAGGAAATTGGTTAAGTTTTAACAAAGTTATGAAAGTTCAAAGTTTTTAAAAAAATTTCAAGGTTTAAGTATAGTCGGTCGTTCATCAAAAATGCAACGAACTAACTTAATTTGTCACGAAAATCGAGCTGTCGTGTTCGATCATCACTACTTTAATAATAACCCCTTTTGCTTTTAATAGTAATAAATTAAGATCGGTTTCTCGCTTTTATCGAACTGTGTCAAGTTCAATAAACGGCACTTAAAAATGATAACACAATTCTAAGTACAGGTATTAAGAGATCACAAACCGGTTTAAGGCTTAAATCATATTAAAGTCGTTGAACTGGCTTCCGTTACAATTAATTAGTATTTAGAATTCACATAAGATTGAAAACGTGTTGATATCACACTTGTAATTAAGTCGATTCGTAATTGCACATGTTAGCATGCGTATAAACAAATTTGAGGCATATTATTCTCTTTGGAAATAATTTTTATATGTAATGTGTTAATTTGTTAATTGATCACGTATATACGTACAAATTTAAGTCAACGTATTTAATAATTTTTTATTATTAAATGGAAATTCTTGTTATTAATAATTCATGAAAACTTTTGACAAGATGCAATTAAAATTAGCTTTTGATTTCAAATTACTTTATGAGAACTTTACCCTTAAAAAAGTCGTACTAAATGTCGAATCGATGCGTTTGTTAGAGTCTAAGATTTTTGGTATTAGCTTTAACTTTTCTTAAGATCTTTTGTAATATTAATATTGCAATTAAGTTTTGCTTTCTCAATTATTAATAATATTTAAACGAGACTCAAATTTCGAACGTACTTTTAACAGGGAATTAGAGTCGATTTTATTATTTCAACTTTTATTTTCGACAAAGCACGCGCAGTAATCGTTCTAAGAGAGCGAATGCGATCCACACAACGACTCCCGATCCACGGACTTCCGAGCGCAGCTCCGTTTTTAATAACACTAAATCGTTGCAAATTCTTGTCAACTCTTTATAGGCACACATACACACACAATCAGATTACATGTGTACGCATGTGTGTGTGTGTGTGAGAGTGCTCGTACTCGTTGTACAAGAATCGAAACGCAGCGATTACCTCAATTGCGTACTGCACTCACTCCCTCTTCCTTTCACAGCGCCCTATCTCACTCTCTTGCCGATCGAGCGAAACGAAAAAGATACGAAGAGGAGCCGAAGAAGTGTCTGCTTCGTTTTTTTGAATATCTTTGATAGGCGTGCGAATCACGTTCTCGCAGTGTAAATAAATCAATTCGAGTAGCGCTCAGAGACAGTAACAAATCTAATGGCATAAATTATACATATGTAATTTAAATAATTTATATATATTGTTCTTTACGACCAAAAGATTTCTGTTAACATAAATTCAATCCATCACATACATATCAATCAAATTATTTGGTTACTCAAGTTGAGAGTACACTAAAAGCATGCTCGTAAAACGATTATCACACTCGCTTTTTTCGGTAGTAGTCCAAGTTAAAGTCGAGCTAATATTTGCCCAGAATTAACTTGACGAATACATCAAGAACCTAATAAGTTTAGTTAGCTGTATGCGAATATGATACGCGAAAGTATGCAATAAAAATGATTGATGGATTAGATTGTTATTCCCATTGTTGAGTTTGACTGTACTCAATTAGTTTGAGTTCAAACATTTCATCAACAAAATATACAACGACACACTTGATGAGTTTATTGCACAACATATAATATTCGTATACCCTGTAAAAGAGCGCAGAAATGAGTAATTTGAAGCAACAATAGGTAGATGAATATCTATATTTATTTAATCATCCTCAACAAATAATTTGATTTTACATACTGTATACATTCTTTTCAGAACATGACATACCTGTTCTAGCTGTAAATCAACTCATATAAAGTGAAAATAATGATAAGATCATAAAATGATATCATAGTAAGCATCTATTGACCTACAATATGTCGAGCAATCTTCATGTTTTATTGGTTTACTCATATTTAAAGTGGTTCGGCACTTTCCATTCACCCGCCTATAATCATTGGCAAATCTTAAATAAACACTTGATTATGATATTTTATATCAACTTGGCATTATCTGTGCCAATAAAGTCAAGTTGTTTATTTATTTTGACTGGCCTGCCGTCTAGTTCTTAAGAACTTTTATTTAAACCGAAATGATCGATGATATCCCACTACATGATATATCTAATTAATGAGTTCATTTATATGTATGATATATTTAAATATTTATTTGTTCTGGCAGACAGCGTGTCTGCAACATGTTTTTAGTTATTTGCAACAATATTGTTGTTACCGATTAATTTTTATTGATTTACCTTATCAACAATTGACATATAAAGTAAATTTTGTCTAGATTTAATATGACTTTATTTAAAATATGGGATTTCCATAGGGGTGTAAAAAAAAGAAAAAAGTTTTTTTTTTGGGGGGATTTGTTTGGGGTTTTTTGGGGTTTTTGGATTTTTTTTTTGGTGTTTGTTTTTTTTTTTTTTTTTTGGGGGTTTTTTTTTTTTTTTTTTTTTTGTTTTTTTATTTTTATATTTTTTTTTTTTTTTTTTGAGGGAAAAAAAAAAAGTTTGTTTGTTTTTGTTTAATAATTGGGGGTTTGTTTATATACAAGTCCAAGGCTTTGCTACAAATTTTTGATGATTTTCTTCTTATCTATAAGTTATTGTCGAAAGTCTTCAAATATTGGATGAAACCTTTGATAAAAGCAAATCTTGAAAGCAAACAAAAGGAACTAAAATCGAGTCTTTAGATATACAAATTATCTAACGTTTGTATATGATTTGTTTACGTAATTTTTGGAATATTTTTTTATTGATATTTGTGCAATGACGTTCAGAAACCCAACCCATTAATTTGGTTGGATCAACATACTACTTTGTAAAATTATCTCTAGGTATAAAACCATCTATCGTATCTATCTACTTGGTGAGAATGATTCCTACGTTTTTTTCAGTTTTGTGCCACAGTGATAAATGCGAACTAGATCATAGTCGATATTTGAGCAGAATTTAAACAGTCTGAGTTTAATGAAAATTTACATCGGACAAATGCTTCTATTTCAGCAGTCGACAAAAATTAAGTTAAAGATATAATAAAGACTAATATTAATTTCAAGTATTCAAATTAGTTGAAGTTTGTGAGCTTTGTTTGTTGGACGGGTAACGAGATTGGTAGTAATTTAACTTGTAAACTTTTGTAAATAACTGCTCCTTAGTATTATCTATATCCACATAAAGGTATTTACTTTTATTTACATACCACTCAAAGGTGAGGGGAGTGTAATGTAATGTAATCCATTTGGACCATCAGCAAACAGAAATCTGCAATGAGAACCAAAAATAAATAAAAATGTTCACATGCATTAATTTAATTGCGTTTCCTCTAATCATTTCTGTGAAAAGTGAAAATAAATTTCACCAAAAATGTCAGAAAACTAAAGTGAAAAACGCCAAAGCAAATGGTCGGAAGAGTATGCTTAGGTGAAGGAGAAAGTGGCAATGGGAATGGGAGTGGAAGTGGGAGAATGACAAAGTTAGCCATAAATTAACTTTGACAAAATTACACACACATTTTGCACATTAAAACCCAAATCACGAAGCTAGTGAATGGCAAAGGAGCAATTTCAATTAAAGCTAATTACAGCCAATATCGAATGCCAACAATGCCAAGCGTCAAATCCAACGTTAGTGTCGGTGTCGGTGACGGTGACTGTGGCTGAGATGAGAATGACGATGGTTACAATGCCACCAATGTGGACAACGAGTTTCCAACGCAGTCAGACGCGGCTTCAGTGGTCGTAGGGTGGATGTCCGTCAATGGCACAGATACGGATGCGAATAGTTACACTGAGAGAATGACATTAAAGCGTCAGCGATTAGAAACTACACTGTGGCTGTTTATAAGTTATAACTCAATTCAATTCAATAAAAAAAAGATCATTCTAATGAAGGTGAATTGAGTATATGAGAACACATATCGATAGTAAATGATAATGAAATATATTGCATTATAAAAAATCTAAAACAATTGAGATCAAATTAAAGAAACACTCATAATAAAGCAAATTAGTAGTTTACCAAATTACAGGTATCGTATATCAATTTAAAATGATAATTAAATTAAACTATAAAAAGCAATATTAATTAGCATTTAAATCACAGTAACAATTATGCCATAGCATTAGTTAAATAAATATGCACATGGGTGATGAAAAAAGCAGGTGTACGCTCCTAATCTTTATTTACAAACTGCTTAAAACATTCTTAATCCGATCTACATAACAGTCAGTGTATATGTCATCCTCACACACACACACACACACACACACACCCACAACGAGTGAGAGCACAGAAGTGTAAAAATTTGCCTGCAGGAATAAGTAAATTGTGTTGTCGCCGCCTACACTAACGTCCATGTCTGCCAAGTAATATACGTTACGTTTTGGAGGGGACAGTAAGGTTGCTCAGTAGGGTTGTCTCTGACAGTGGGTGTCAGTGGGTGACGGTGATGGCAAAAACTGATGCAGCTGCCGTTGACGCTTGCCACGGTATAATTAAAGCAAATTTGCACTTCAGACAAGTCAACCATGGAAAAACAACGCAACACTGGCGACCCACAACAAGAGCATCTCGCCCAGGTACTCCAGCAACAGAAACAGCAACAGCAACAGAAACAGCAAAAACAACCACAACTACAGCCGCATCCACAGCAACATCCACAGAGTCTCAACAGCCAGCGTCAACAAAAGGGAACGACGAGGACGACGCACAACAACGCCAGTCAGCCGGGAAAATATGCAAAAATAAAATAAATACACCATATAATGTGGAGCACGGCCAACAATGGTGAGTGAGTGGCAGCAACTCGCCCAGGGGCGGACTTAAAATCCAATGTATTGTCATATAAATACATGCGTGTATGTATAAGCATACAAAACACACACTTTGCACACACCTGTTAAAGGAAAGCAAATGGAAATGTGGATTGGGACTCCATTTATCTCCTGCATTGCTGTTGTCATTATTTCAAGTGATGAATGAAATTCAACAAACTGCATTCAGCGGTTGAAAAAAGCTTTCGATTGTTCCATAAGTGGTATTTTAAACATTAAACACCATTCTTGTTAATTCAGTAACAACTTATGGAGTTCTTCTTTGTCTTCAATTTGGTTACCTGCTTTACTTGATGGTTAAGAAAAGTGTTAGTCTTAGTTGCAATATAAATAAACAATATTTAGATGTTTACTATTAAGAGTATTAAAGTACTTATTTATAATTTAAAAGTACTTATCTATAAATTAGTTTTCACCTTTTCTAAAATATTGCTCATACGACTTACTAGTTATTCTGTAAAATTGTATGAGTAATATTTAAAATTATTTGCATATTACTGAAAATATGAAAACATTATTAACATTCAGTATACAGGAATAATTAGAATAATGTTATTTGCACATTATGAAAACAGCATTAACCCACATGCTTTATTTGAAAAAAAAAAAACAACATTAGCTCAAAATTATTATAATTTAAATATTATTTCAATGTAGTTTAATGGTTTGTTAATGGCCCAAGGCGCCAAAAACTAGCTACTGAATCGGTGGTCAATGCTCGCGGGCCTGGAAAACGAGAGCGCAAACAAAACCCGAAGTGTAACAAAGAGAAAAAGTGGATGCTGAGCGCAACAAGGACCCAAGTATGGAAATGCCAGCACAGCATCGGCAGCAACAACAACAGCGAGATGGCAACAATAAACTGAGCTTGCGCCGAAATTTGAAATGTGTAAGTGACGCTGCGCTCTCACAACGAAGCTGGGAGACAACAATGCCGAGATGGCAAACTAAAAGCGTATATACACACAGGCATACAGACACACAGAATGAAAGCCCGAATGTGCACGAAGCATATTGAACGGTAAATGTCGACTAGGAAGCAGCAAAAGAGTCAAAGTCAAAGTTTGTGTGTGTGAGTCAGCTTAAAAAAGTTTTCAACTTGAAATTGAACTGTGTGAAATTGAAAGAAGAAGAAGAAGCTGACTTTCACAAGAGACAGACAAATTGGAGAGCGCATTGAGCAGAAAGCTTTCTTGTTGTTGTTGTTGTTGTTGTTGTTGCAACTGATGCTGTTGTTGTGGGAGCAAAAATATTTTAACGCAATTAGAGTCGAAGCATCGTCGTCGCATCAGATCCAGAGCGAGCGCGCACGCACACGGACGCGGCGCACGGATAAAATCAAATAATACAAGTTAAAGTTAACAGACAGCCAAAATTAAGCTGAAATTATTTGCAAAAACAGCGTAAAACTACGTGTGACAAAGTGAGTGTGTGTGCGAACAAACGAAATTAATATAGTGACTGCAAAAAAGAAGTGTCAAGCGGCTCAATTAACTGCAAAAACTAGCGCAGCAACAGCGTCCGCGAGCAAAGTGTGAGGTGTGAAGAATCACGAACGCGAACAATTTGTTGAATACTGAGTCGCCACAAGTCAGCGAAAGCAAAAGTGAAGAAAATCAAATATACACGCACACGTTTGCACGCACACATACAGTTGGGCAAATAACTCATTGGACATATACAAAAAAAAATTCACATAAAATAAACAGAAGAAACTAAACATTTTGTTGTTGTTTTTATTATTTCTTGCTTTATAAAAGTTCCTTAAAAAAATTTATAAGATTAACATGATCCATTGTACTTAATTTTAAAAATAAAAAAACAAACGATTTTTTTTGTGTCAAAATAGTTACTTGTCATACTGTACATTATGCGTACTTGTATTTGCAACGTTGTGTCTGTGTGTATTTGTGTAACTACTTAATACTAATGCAAATAATTTCAATATACACACGCGCCTAGAAAAAGAAAAAATACAAGGAAAAGAATCGAAAGTGTGGCCAACTAGAGTTGAGTGGAAAAAACCACAGAAGAACAGCAAGCACAGCAGCATTGGCGGCGCAAAAGTTAAAAAGGACAAAGACGATTAAGCAACTTTGCTGGAGGTGGCGCCAACGGGAGCAGAGTCGGAGTCAGAGTCAGAGGAACAAGCACGAAAGGTGAGCGTAAAATAAGTCATGTAAAGAGGCAGCTGCTACAGCATTGGGGCAAGCAGAGTCAAGAAAAACGCCCCGAATCAGATTTTCATTTACTTTTATTTTCGTCTTTTCTTGCTTTCTTGAAAAGTGACAGTCGTCGTCGACTCAAGAGGCGACAGCACAAGTAACGGCTGCTGTGAGCGCCTTGAGCTACAGCTTCGTATTTCATTGTGGGTGTCGTGCGTATTCGCCAGTTACGCACGAAGACAAACGTCTCTCTCTCTCTCTCTCTCTGTCTCTGTTTGCCCGTCTCTCTGTTGTTGTAGTTGTTATTGTTGTTGCCATGCCACGGCAAGCACAGGCAAACAAGCAAATGCGAAAGAGCAAACTGCAAGCCTAAAACAACAACCGCAACAGCAACAACAACAATTACGTTGATGTCAGCAGCGATGGCGGCGTCGACGGCGCACAGTGGGGCCTTTGCTGATTTTACGTTGCAAAAATCGTAACTTTTGAACCAAATGAGATAATCAAATAATTTTAATGGCATATGATAGATAACTCTTCAACCTATGAAATTAGCACTTAAAAAAAGTGCCACGCCCCCGACATACTTAATGAGGGGCTATCAAAGTTGAAAATTGTGAAATTTGTGAAAAAAAATAAATTTTATGGCACCTAAAAATAAATATTTTTTAAAATTTTTGAATTTTTTTGTTTTATTTTAAGTGTTTTTATATTTAAAAATTACTTTCAAAAAGTTAAAAAAAAAATTTTTTTTAAGATTTTGTTGAAAAAATTATTTTGTATTTTTCGGTGTAAATTATCAGAATTGCATATATCGACCTAATTCCTATTGCATTTATATGATACACTAGTCCGATTTCAACTAAATTGACATATTATGAATCTGGGGTAGTCTTATATATCCAGACCTAATTTGGTTCAAATCGGACCACTATTTCTTATAGCTGCCATAGCAACAATCGGTCGAACTATGTAATTATGCCGCGTGTTTTCATTGTGAGGTTGAATTAGTTTTTTAGATTTTACGTAAAAGATTGGATCCAGCCGGGTATATAACCATATATATTTACTTAGAGAAATGAATACCGAAACGTTTTTAAGTTAGTGTTCTGCTCTCCATTTCGATCCATGAGAGTTTTCGTCTACCAAAGTTCAAAAATAGTCAAAATCTAGTGTTTTGCAGGACCGCCGGCCGAACAACTTGGCAAAAATATTTTTTTTTGGGTAAGCGTTCGGAAAAAGTAATATACGGATTCGATAGAGAATTCTTCAATGATTAAGAATCCAAAAAGGATTTTTAGATCAAGTAAAAATTGTGGATAGTACAACCTTTTAAGGTTGACCCATTCAAATTTAAAGAACACTAGATTTTGACTATTTTTGAACTTTGGTAGACGAAAACTCTCATCAATTAAAATGCATTGGGTTCCCATAGCTAAAAAACGCTTCACAATTGATTTCTCTTTATAGCTATATATGGTTTCAGACCCGCCCGGACCCGCCTAAGAAGATTAAATCCAAAAAAACTAATTCAACCTCACAATAAAAACACCCACGCAATTTCAAAGTTCGACCGATTGTTGCTATGGCAGCTATATAATATAGTGGTCCGATTTGAACCAAATTTGGTCTGGATGTAGAAGACTACCGCAGCTTCATAATATGTCAGATTGGTTGAAATCGGACTACTATATCATACAGATGTCATAGGAATTAGGTCGACATATGAAATTCTGATAATTCACACCGAAAAACAAAAAAAAAATTTTTGAAAAGAAAAAATTGTTTTGAAATTTTTTGAAAATAATTTTTAAATATAAAAACCTTAAAAATAAAACAAAAAAAATCAAAAATTTTTAAAAATATTTATTTTTAGGTGCCATAAAATTTATTTTTTTCACAAATTTCACAATTTTCAACTTTGATAGCCCCTCATTAAGTATGTAGGGGGCGTGGCACCTTTTTTAAGTGCTAATTTCATAGGTTGAAGAGTTATCTATCATATGCCATTAAAATTATTCGATTATCTCATTTGGTTCAAAAGTTACGATTTTTGCAAAGTAAAATCAGCAAAGGCCCCACTGTGCGGCGTCGGTGATAACTCATGTCCTACTGACATTTTTGGGTCATAAAACTAAAATATTATGTGGGGTCTTGTTCGTTCTAGGTCTTCTTTTATTTTCTTGTTGTTTAGCTGTATTTGTATTTGTGGTTTGGCAGTCAATATTTTATGCTGCCTACGCTCTCATGCTGTCTCTGTCTCGCTCAGACAGATTAAAATTGCATCCGGCCGAAGCAAACAAAAGTATTTTTCCTTCGTTTATAACATACAAAATTACCACGCACACACACACACACACACACACACTATGACTCTATGGGGCAACAGCAAGAAAAACAAACAAAATGGCGGGCAAGGAAAAAAATCAGCAAAAATGAATGCAGAGTAAAAGTCTTAATTGAAATTTTTGCTTGAAATGTGTGCAGTGGGATTTTTACAGCGCTAAAAATGGATAGCAAGGCCATGGAAGGCGAAAATGTCAGCGACAAGTTCCATGTGTGAGAGGGAGAGGTAGAGGGAGATAGAGACAGAGAGAGTGAGAGCAAGAGTGTGAACGTCTTTGCCAGCGGCAACTTTTGTTTGCCAGTCATGTCAAAAGTCGTGGGAGCCCCATACAGACACAGTATACAAATCTTGAATGGCTTTGTCTTTGTTTTTGTTTTTGTAACAGCATTTTTCAACTTGTCGTGCAAATTGCTGAGCTCCTCTTTTACTGAGGTATCTCTTTGTGATAGCGCTACTCTCTGTACTCCTCGGAGGCAATTGACGTTGAGCTAAAAGCTGAACATTGTCGCCCATAATATTTAGAGATAAATAAATTTTAGTTAAATAAAATTGAAATAAAAATTATATTCCTTACAACATTTTATGACCCGATAAAACGGCATTCATCCGGATAATTGTTTTCAACTATGATTTCCTTAAATTCTATTGAATTGATTAATTTTAAATTTCACACTGCTCGTCTAAAATATTCAAAAATTTACAATAACATGCAAGAGAATTATAATACTGTTATTTGTTTTGTGAAAAGTTAGAAAGAATTGTGAGAAGAAAACAAATGAAATTTGAATAGAAATATGTATGAGAAATTTTACAACTTTCGAGATTTTATTTCCGTTCTTGTGTTTGCTTATCTTAAGCATAGATAAAGTTGAAACAACTTGAGAGTCGACTCCAGTTATTCGCCCAACTCATATTGTCTGGCAAAAAAGGGTTCAAATTTTCATTGCATACTTTTGTGAGCAGACTTGAGCTCTACTCAAAGTGATGCTACTGGTCATTCTATCAATTTGATCCGCTGAGAAACGTAGGATTATATAGTATTTAGCTGTTTGTTATTGAAAACCATTACTTTTTACCCAATTTGATTGCAATCATGTAAAATATTGAGCATTTGCAATCAAGTTTTAAAAGCCAAATATCGAATCAATTTGTTGCTGGCATATTTTAAGACTTTATTTGAATAGCATTCGGGTTTTCAACTCAATTGATGAATGAACATGTAAAATACTTGAATTATTATTGCTGCAACACTGAATAATCATTTTTGTTGATTGACCAACATAAATCCAGAGCTACCTTTTGATGTGGTCTCCATATTATCTCTCCCCCCTTTTTACTTGATGTGGCTTTAATACTAAAAATTGGAATCGACTTTCTGGATAAGCTCGAATAAATGACGAGCCGAGCCATTTTCTTTTATAAGAGAACGTGCCAAACAAATGGGCACAAAAACGAATGAAAGGTGGGGCCGTTAACACGCCTACAAAATGCCAACCGCCCATTTTATCTTAGGCTCGGTCTTTATATAAAACTGTTGAAGCTATTTGGCTTTTTGTTCGAGCGGATACATCTTAGTTATTTGTCAGTGTAACTATGTGTGTGTGCATCTGTGAACTGTGTGTGTGCTGTGTTTGTCTGTGTTTATCTTGGCCAAAAGCAATATAGTTTATCTATGTGCATGTTTGTTGTGCTTGTTGTGGACTTTTCCGCACTTATTCCATATTTAAGAGGCAATTTATATTCCCTTTTTTTTCTCTGCACTTTGCCGCAATGCCATTCAACTTTTAGCTACAGTTTCCGTTCGCGACTGTTCGCTCGACTGTTTCTGATTTCTGACCGACACACAACAAAAAGCGATGCACGCCCACACATCCTGCCCCCAACCCCTCTTCGATAAAGACAGACACAGATAGGTAGCGTGTGTGTGTGTGTGTGTGTGTGAATGAGAGAGAGTATCTCCTGGCAACTGGCACTGACTAAGCTTTGAATCCCTTTTGACTGTCAGTTTTGCCGTCGTCTCGTCGACGTGTAGCCAATTATCATTTTTTTGCCTCCTCCTCCTTTTTTTTTTTTGAAATGAATAAAAAGGACTCTTGACGCCAGACGCCTGCGTGCAGGATGTATCTAAATAGGAAAATGGCATTTCCATAGCCACGGTGCTATGGAATTTTTTGCACCTTGCGGCAACATTGCAATGTGGCTTGAATCGCGACTGACTTTTTACAGTTATTATTGTGTCATAAATTATTCAAACGTAAACATCATCAGGCAACTGAGAGCAGCAGGAGGCAGCAGGGATATGACGTCCTTTCTCATTATCAACAGTGCCACACAACAGATAACACACGCCCACGCACACTCCTATGCAGTCGCTTATTTCTGTAGTTTATATACATTTATATGTATACGCCTGTCCCGCACAGAAGATGATGATGACGATGCTGATGATGATGATGCTGATGATGACGCGGAGCTTCGCACTCAGCGTGAAAGAGGGCATAAATAAAGCCGCCGTCACTTGATAAATAAGTAGTGTATGAAGGCATTCGGCATAATGAAGCGAACACCCCCATGCCCAGCATACCCCTGTCCACACACTGTCCCCAATTTGTTGTCGGGACCATGCGGCGTATACGTAATCACGCATTGATATGCCATTTACCTCGGCTAACAGCACGCACGAGCGGATAGAGGAACCGACAAACTGCCTGATTTATGCAGTTGATTTTACAGTCTCGACTTTATTGTTTTTCATTACACAATTATTTCTTTAAATGCCACACACACTGGCAACATGCCCCAGGGGGCAACGCGTGTGTGCGGCACGTGAACTGAACTCATTTCGCGATTGAAAGCTGCGTATTAAATTTTGTACCATTTGCCGCATTCAATTTTGATAATTATATTTACGATTAACAATCGTCGTCAAAGTCGTTACAACACTGATTACATGTTAATTATCTTAACGTTAATGAGTTGGCCTTTGTATTTGGCTTTTACAATTTCCAATTACATTGCGTGTATTGTAAATACGCCCGGGTACTTATATTCACACTCGTGTTCACACTCTTGTAAAATGTGCTATGCATTTTATAAATATGCAAATTGAAATTTGAAAATTTTAAATGCTTTTAATGCACTTGGCTTTTGATTATAATTAATTATAGTGGAGAATGAATTTTAGAAAGTACGTTTTCATTGTTTTCAATTATCAACCTTCTAAATTTAGTAGAATTTATTTTTGATCCTTTATGTTTATTAATCATGGTATTAAGCACGAATTATTTTGTTTAATTTTTTATATATATTGGCATTATTTCATCTATTAAATATTTGACATAAATATGTAATTCAAATTAGTACTTAAATAAAAATCTGATTTTCATATTTGATATTAATAAAATAAAAAAATGTATTTAAATCTATCTATCAAAAATAATAATAAACAAAAAAGTAAAGCTGATCTGATCGAGAATAGTAGTGGTACTTTTTTTTTTTTTTTTTCTATATTTCTTATTGTTTATTTAATTATTCTGTTATTATTTACAACAACTTAAATTAAACTTATATGCTAACTTCTAATACAACCTAGGCAAAAGGCTAGGTAGTGCTAGTGGTACTTTTAGACTTTATAGTTCGCTGCCCTGAAAAGTATGCCATAGTAAAATTACTTCGAATCCCAATTGCTCTGCCTTCGATTCATAGTCCATTTCATTTTCCAATTGATGCACTGCTTGAACAGTTCTTTTCAATGGGTTTCTCCGATGTAAGATGCTTATTTTGTGTATATGAAATCTCAAATGGATTGCTGTCAAAACACAAGGAAAACGTGCACAAGTTTTCCGAGTGAATCGCCTCAACCAGGCTCAATCGAATTGTGTTTACGGTGCTTTTCCATAGCCATGCAGAAAAACTTGCTATTGTGTGTTTTGCTTGTCTTCCATTTTGGCTTTCCTTCTGCTAACAAGACAAAGGGAAATTGTTGTTCTAGTGTTATCTCTGCTCTGTAGAGAAGGATGTGCTTGACACACACACCCAGTTACATACAAATGCATAACTGGATATGAGTGTGTGAGTATGAGTGTGAGTGTGAGTATGAGTATGAGTGTGTGAGTACTTAATGGCAAGTGTGTTTTGTTTGTGCGATTAATTCCATTGGCACCGATTGAAACTTTCTGCTTCAAGGCAGCAATAAATTTACGACTGGATATATTTTCAATACTTTGTGCATGTATTGTAAATGAGCACACACACACACACACACACGCACATTTTCATACACAGACACTCGCATTAAGTACATGCTTTAATTTACATATTCATTAAATTACAAACGATCTCACATTTCCGCATAAAATCCACTCGGAAAATGCGAAAATTCCAGAGCATGTTCATATTCATGTATATATGTGCTCATATCATTGTTGTTGTTGTTCCTGTTGTCCATGTCCGCATCCGGAATCCTGGTGCGCATCTGTTTCGAGCTGCCAAACCAGCCGGATGATGAATATAAACTTGTGTTTGTTGCTGCAAACATGAGCAACTAACGTTGGGGGGCATTTGGATTAAGCCCATTTAATTATACTAAGTACATAGTAAATACGACAACCGTTAAGGGCTCGAATTCGAGTGGGTTTCAAGTTCGAGCCACTTTATGTATAGATAGGAGTATACCTCTCTGCTACACTTGTATTATGTATGTATAACTAAAGTACTTACTCATTTGTAAGTACGTATGCTTAAGTATACGCCTTGCGGATATCCACATACACACACACACACACAGACAGAAATTGTTGGTAACAATGTTTGCAGTCATGTTTGCCCTTGCCGCAGTCATAAATAATTTATGCCTGCGTGAATTGGTCAACTTTGGGTCAACCTTGCTCTTCCTTCCATGTCTTCATCATCATTTCCATGTTAATCCTCCTTCTCGGCATTAACATTGTTCATGCATTATTATATAGTCGCATGTTCTGTAAATCAGCTTTTGTCACCATCTTCCACTTTGGTGTTCTCATTTGCATTTACTTAACTGAAAGATGAAGTCTTTAGGCGCAACAGTCCCTTGGCTCTAATTAAAGCTGTGAGCAAGCCATATATTCATTTAATACACACATCCTCCCGCACACACACACACATACACAGCACACACTCGTTTCTTTGTTTAATTTTGCAGTTGAGATTTGGAAAGTCGTTGTCGAAATGCGTTGAGATATTTACACATTAGCCAGAGACAATTTAATAACAATTTAGACATAGCCCAGAAATATATTAAGCCCTAGGGAGAGTTTAAATCATGGTTAAATACCATTTCAAGTTTTCTAGTTATGTACAAGTTAGTACGAACTGAAATAAGTAGCAGAAACTGGGCTCAGTTAGATATTTGAAAAAGAGGTCAAGTCAATACCAATGTAGAAAAAAGTCAACAAAAAGAGTTATAAAATTTGCTGCTACATAATTGCAAATTGTATTCGCCATGGAGTTTTTTAAGTTCATTTCCGTTTGATATATGTACTCCTTAAAACGAAAAATGTAATGCAACAATTAATCATTATAAATGCAGCATTTTGTAAAATGACTCTATTCTAGGAATTCAGAATTTTGTACTTTCTTAAGATATGTTTTTGTGCCAAGAAAATGTTCTCAAACGAATTATATTGTAGGTTAAAAAATCTCATTCCGTTCAAAAACTAGTTCAAGCAGAACATGAAACTAGTTCAGAAGTGAATCATTTGCGGTGGAGTGAATGCCTTGCAAAGTGATTTAAATAAAAGCATGCTTAAGAACCAACGATCTACTAATTTTCTAATTAAAAGCCAACTTTTACGAAAAATGTTTTATAATTATTTAAAAAAGCTGCACACAACTGAAGCTGTAAAAAAAGGAAAAAACTATGGCTTCAAGGGTTCCGGGCTCGGTGACGTAGACGACTGAGGTTGAGGTTGAGTTAGGTTCAACAAGCAGCTAAAGCTAAAGCAGCCAATGGCCAGCAATTTCAATTTCCTAGAAAGGAATTACGTTTTCATTTTGTTTTTTAATTATAATTCACATTTGACCTTTTCAGCGTGTACGAGTGTGTGTGTGTGTGTGTGTTAAAATGATTTGTTGTGCGAGTGTGCGGGTCTCTCTGTAAAAACGAATGACTCCAATGGCATCCGTCGTCCTGGCACACGTTGTCCTGGCTGCTGTCAGAACTGCTTTGTTTGGCAAAAGAGAAAAGAGAACCTCTGTTCCAAACGGCAAAAGGCAAAGCTAGCTTCACCCGGGCCCGGTCACCAGTCAACAGTCACCAAAGTAGAACTACAAAACATTTCAAATGCCATTTAGTGCACCTAACACACACTCGACAAGTGTATAACTGGGTGTGTGTGTGTGTGTGAGTGTGTGTCTCTCTGTGTTCGTTTTGGATGGCATTTGGAACCGGAACCATGGGGCGGTGAAATTGCAGAACTTTCCCCTTTCATTATGCTTTGCAAAAAAATATATATAAACGAGGTTACATGCCTGCTTGAATCCACAGCCGAATGAGACAGCGCCTTAACTTTGCTCTCATTTCATTTTTCTTATTTTTCTTTTTTTTTGCAACTTTATTTTTAGTGTAGTTTCTATATGTATATGTGCACATGTATAATTTCTGTATACTCTATAAACTTTGCTGCCAAATATATCTTGCCGTTGAGAGAAAATTTTGTGTTTCATTTTTCTTGATGTTTATGAAATTGTTAAATATACATATCTATGAGAAGAATGTTTCTCTTTTCATTTTATTTGGTTTTTTTATTTATCTTCCACTTTTTTGTAGTTTCTACAATATGTAACAAGCATCTATAACTTAAATTGGGCTATGAAGTTTAAAATATCGAATAGTTATTAGAAAGTTTCTGTGATTCTAAAAAATAGTTTGTACTTAATGAGTATACTTATTCAGTTTCAGTTTGTAGCATGTAAACCTTAATCTAAGACACTGTGTCTATTTAAATGTATATATCCTTAAAACAAACACTTTTTTTACACACTTCCTCCGTATCTTTACATATAATATTACGCTACACAGCGACCTTCTGCCCGTCAAAAGAAACTTAAAGCCAACCGTTGCAGTATAATATATAATTTTACCCTGTATATTATTTGCAAATCATGTTTCATATATATTTTATAAAAGTAAGTATGTCTGTAAAACTGAACATAGGGCATCTAATAGTCGAGCATACCCTCATTCCCCACTTTTTCCACACATGTCAGCTCGCTGTACCAATTTTCAGGAATCGCCGAGTTGGCGAATAACATTCGAAAATGCAATTTGCTCCTCACTTTTATAACTTTTCCTCGCAAAAATGTTGTCAATAAAGCATTTTAAATTTAGAAAAAAAAAAAATACGCACACACATACGCATTGTTTTTGGCACATATTGTAACCATTGAAAGTTTGGGGATATTTTATGGTTTTCTCTTTTTGTCGTGCAGGATATTATTAAGGTCATTGTGTTAGTAATTAGAAAAATAACACAATATTTGGTATGGGAAAGTTGTGCACAGTTGACAATTGGATTTATGGTCCAATGTCAGACAAGTTTTGGCTGCGGTTTTTCATACCCATTTCCCTTACAATCCAGCAAAGTGGAAAATATTTTTCCTGTGTGCGTGCTCATGCCTCTTTATGCTGCAAGCGGAAATCGAAAACAAGTTGCTCCAAACATATTGAAAGCCGAACAGGTCTTTCGTTTTCCCAGACACACACACACACACACAGACACAACCACATTGAGGAAAGAAGGGAAATTGCTTTTTAATAGGCTTTATATGGATTGGTCATGCAATTTGTCAACTCCCTGGCGGCATCTTAAGCAGAGCCTGTTCGAATTTAAGAATGAATTATTATTATGTGTAAGCAAATGGATCTCTGAGGTATGCCAATAAATGTGAAATATGAAAAGAGTTTGCTTTTAATCAATATCAAAGTTCAATTTACCTATTTATTGATGTTCAATTGACACCTGAACGAAACATCAAACGAAAAGAAGAGCAGATAAAACGGATGCTTCAAGTTCTGACTTTCCTTCCCCGCTGATTTTATTTTAAATGTCAATCAAACACACAAACAGAAAAGCCAAAGTTGCCATAGGACAGGAATTAATTTAACAAAAGAAAAAATGAAAAAAGAAGAACCGAAATATGAAGCAAAGGTAGAGAAAGTTTTAATGAAATAATGAAAAAAACGGGTAGAATTATGTTGAGCACAAAAAAGAAATGATGCGCTAATGAGCTGGAAGGAAATTATTTATTCTGATACAGTCAAAGGTTTCCCGTTAAAAATTAACATTATAGAATAACTCATTTTAGATTTTAGTGAAATTTTATGGGAATGTGGAACTGGTAATATAACTGAAAGTACAGAATATATTTGGAAACTTTACTTTGCTCATTTCTAGGAAGAACTCAAAACAGACTTAATGAAATACTTAGAAGCATAGTCTCCTTTTTTGTTAGCAAACAAGATAAATTCTACAGAAAAAAACACCTAGAATTACTGCACACTTTTTGATTGAAATTTTTATAAAAAGAAAGCTGTTTACGACTCAAAATCTATTTGACAAAAATATTTTAAACTAAATGAAACTTATGTTTATTTGCCTTATTCTACTTGTCCTTAACATAAATAATAACATATTCATTTGCTATGAACGAGAATAGTTCCTATCACAGCTCTGCGCTGTATAAAATTTGTTAGCTGAACTTTGTTTCATTTTTTGTCGGAAAAGTTGAGTTCAGTGAAACATATGTATGTATGTATGTATGTACTTAAGCTTTTGGAACGAGTACTTTGTACATTTCACTTTACATGCGCATAACACATACTTAGTAATTTTTGGAAAAGTTTTAAGCGTACTTTCCTCTCGACTGCTTTTCGCTACTCACAAGGAGACTTTGCCCAACAACAAGTTGTCGTTCCACTTTGAATACCCGCTTTTAGTCATCTTTTTGATGCTTCGATTGTTTGTCAAAGAATATTTTAAATATTTATTTTTACTATGCCATTAACAAAAAGTGATAGAGGTGAAGTGTGAGAGGTTAATATAGAGGCATACAGTAAGACGCATAGTTAAAATATTTAACTCAGTGAACTTAGAAAAATAATTAACATTTTGTATATCCTTTACTTTAAAAATAAGTAAAGGAGTATACTGTATTCGTTGAAATGTATGTAACTGGAAGAGGAAGCATCTCCGATCCTATACAATTTATATAGTCGTGATCAACATTAATAGCCGTGTCCGTCTGTCCGTACGTCGATGTGAGATCCTAGATCTCAGATTCTATAAGAGAGAGACCGGCAAACAGATTTCTAAAAATTGTTTCAACAAGATCGGACAAATAGAACGGAAGTAATGGCTTATTAAAGTCTTTCAAGTAAGTTAAGCGCCTAAAAATATGCAACAATTTGTATTTGCTATTCTAAATGCTTGCATTTAAAAAGTAACGGGTATACTATAGTTGGAAGCTCGTCTATAGCCTTATCCGCTTGTTTAAATAATTATTGATGGATGCCACAAAAATCGCTTTCGAAAGATTTCACTTAAATTTGTATGAAATTTTAGTGAAATTCAAGCGAAAGCGATTTCTGTGGCACCCCTGATTATGTCGAAAATAATCACAAAACGATTCAAATGAAATGACAATGTGAAAAGGAAATAAATATATTTCACACATTTGCTAGTGAAGCAATCCCGGGTATCGAGCAGTCAAGTTATCTCGTTTCTTGCTTTAAACATGCCCAATAACTAACATACTTGCCATGGTATCTCGGAGAATGTGCGGAGCAATCCTTTGAAATCTTTTGAATGGCACTGCGAATTCATCGCAAAATTCAATGCAAGCTTATTAAAAGGAAAAGAGAAAAAAGGAAAGTGCTGACAATCAGGAGACATAACGAGGACATTTTCGGGATGCCAACTGCGATTGCAATTGTAAAATGTAGCAAATTTTTAATGCGTTTGCAACTTTTATATCGAGTTTTAATGCGAAAAAGTTCCAGCTCTGTGGGTGTGTGAGTATACAAGTGAGACTGTATGTGTGTGTGTTTTTCTGCCACTCTTGTTGCAACGGCAACTGCAACGGCTGAGAACGCAGCATTTCCTGTTTGCACAGCCATGATTTGCAGTCATCGTCCGCAAGTTGCAAACCATTCCCCTCCCCGTCTCTCTCTCGCTCTCTCTCTCTCTCTCTCCCTGTCTCCGTCTCCGTCTCCGTCTGCTATGTGAATGGAAGGACGTGTGAGATGCCTGGATGAATGTCTATGTCCTGTCTGTCGTCGTCAACGTCCTTTTCCCTTCCACCTCATCTGGCTGCCTCTTTTCATGCAAAAATATGCAATTTTATCGGTCTTTACAGATTTGCCATAAAAAAAAGAAAAGAAGTGGAAAAAAAGTACATAGCTGGCTTGGAAAATGCGTTGGGCTTCTTATGGATGGAAAAGGGGTAGGAAAGAAACCGGGAGACTTGGCAAACGCATAGCATGAAAGACATTTGCCAAGCAAAAATTTAAATATTTATCATACCGGAAACATGCGTTGCCTTCTGCAGCGTCTACTTCAATTTGTATATGAAAATTCACTCTCCAAATCTAAGCTCCCGATCCCTTCCTGAAATGTTTAAAGAATGTGGCCAGAAGCAACATTTCCCTTACCTTAAGTCGCGTATCTACGTTGAGTCCCCAAGGAAGGGAGAAGAGAATGGAAAGCTGCAGCCAAAATGCCATTTTAAGCTTGTACTTAATTTGAAAGTACAAATAAATTTGAAAATCTAAAGCATTTTGTTACCATGACTCAGACCCCAAACTCAAGTGTGGAAGAACAACAAAAAATAAACAATTTTTGTATATATATTTTGTTAAAAACGTGCCGACATTTTGGATGTCAACACGCACGGAGCGAGAAAGGACGTTAAAAATGGAGCTGGAAATGAAATTGGAGATGGAGATGGAGATGGTCATGGGAATAGAACTGCGATGGCTGCTGGGTTTCATATAGTTAAACTTTAGTTTTATGGCTGCAATTTAGACAAAATACTGAGTGTACTGTGTGTGTCTGGGTTGGTTGTGTGTGTTTATTTGTCGGTCGTTTTCTGCTCGACAATCGTTACATTTCAGTCAATTGTTTAGCCCTAGAAATATACGATTTAAACGAGTCTGCTTAGACCGAAAGATAAATTACAGTGCTCGTCATGTGTTTAAGTTTCTCTTATTTTTACTCTTTTACAGTTCTCTCTCTCTATCCCTATCTCTCTCTTCTCACTTACTGCTTATTTGAGAATTGTTAATGAGCTTGAAGCAGCTTAGCTGCTCACATCATTTGTTTGCCATGGTTGGTTTTTTCCCTATTTTTTTTTCTTTTCTTTTTTTAAGCTGTTCGTTAGAAATTTTCATGCTGTGTGAAGCTTAGAACAAAGGACAAAGGTTGTTTGCTTTATACGTTTTGCATTAACTGCGATTACCTTTTATGCGGTTATTTCAAACAGTTGGCAGGTGAATTTTATGTCAATGGAACTCTCCTCAATTGTCCATCAACCTGAGTTAATCATTTCGAAGTCAACAAATGTACACATTTTCGGTACAAGTTGATTTAGAGAGAGGTTTGAAAAAGGATTAAGTAAGAGTACGTAAGAAACAGAAAAAGAACCTTTTCTAAGAATATATTTTTTATGGTTGGCAAAACATTTAATCAAATTTAAACATTTTTAAATATTTTAAAGTTAGTTTAATTTTTTTGTCAAAAATTGCTTCTACATTTTTTCTTTACAATCTGATCAATATTTTCCTTAGTTTATTTTCTTCTTTTCAGCAATTTCAATGAATATTATTTCCATTTAAATTTGAGAAACATTTTCCTTAATTGATACTTTGCTTTTATTTCACCATTTTTCGAAAGGTTTCTATTTTTTATGTTTTTCACTTTTGTTCATTGATTAAAGCTGATGCGTGCAGTCTATAACAATGCCGTTAGGTTTAGCTGATGCAGTGTGTGCTACGTGTGGCAACGTCTGCTATGCAACGCTTAATAAAGTGTCCAAATGTCCGGGCCGCAGCTACAGCATGCGCATTTAAAATGGCGCATAAAAGCCAGGTCAAAAGAAGCAATCGCCCATATGGCGGGCAGGATGTGCCTCCAAGGGGTGCAACACGAGGGGGGTACTATAAATTGAGTCCAGTTTTGCGCTGGCAAGTTGCAAGTTACCGTGCACGCCGGCGCCCGGATGTGGCAAGTTGCAAGTGGCCAGTGGCGGTGGCGGTGGCATAAGCTATTTAAGGATGCCACGCTCTGATGCGTTGCACAGTTAAGATTCAAACTCGCCAGTGCAAAGGTGCGAACGATGTGCAACAAAAAAATGATTTAACAAAAAGAAAACTACAAACAAATCGATTCTTTAGTTTGGTTTCAACTTTATTTGAAACAGGCATTTTATAAATAAATACATTTGTAGGCTTAAAAGAAGAAAAAAATTAATTTGATTGCATTAAACTGAAACAAACGAATCTCCGCCATTTTAGAGACGAAAAACAAAACACAACAAAAATGTTCACGGATTTTTAATATTTAATTTCAATGTGGTTTCAACATTTTTGCTTGCAGCACCGCAGAAGAAGAGGAGGAGAAGTTGTCAGAGCAACAAGAAGAGGGATTCTAGTGATTGCAGTGGAGCCAACAAGCAGTTTAGTGTATAATATTTGAAATCAAAGCGAAAGGGTATGAGCATGTCGGTGAGGTGGCAAATCAAACAGAAGCTCAACATGCGCACCACAGCTGTCAAAATGAAGAGGATGCCACAAATCAGATGCCATTCGAGTGCCGCAATCAGACTCAAGCCCACATCCAAACAGGAGGATACATCCGGACAATGACGGGCAGGCGACGGGGCAGGAGAATGGAGTTGATAACGAGGACAAATTCACAAACCAAACAAACTAAGCTAATCCAATCGCGTTTTCTACGTATTTACTGCTACATTTTTGTCGGTTCCTTGATGAGCTACCTTGGAAGTATTTGTGCAACATTTGTGGGCAAGTTGAGGGAAACGACAGGACACACACATACACGCATCCGCTGGCAACTTCGCACAGGAATTTGCATTATAAGACTGATAACATTAAAGAGATTTCATAAGATATTCAATCACCAGTTGGAGCTGGAAGCAAAGGAGGTGGAGGTTAAACAGCATGAAGAGAAGCAACTGAAGAGTGAGGAAACAGGGATGCAACTGACAGCAGAGGATAAGCTGCAACGGGAGCAGTTGTGGGCGAAGAAGGATGCCCCGCACTCGGCATCCCTGCCACGCTATTTATGGCACTCGCTGGGCACACAGACAACGCTGGCAGCCACATCTTGTTGGCGCCATCGGGCAACCGGCAACACAGCCACGTGGCTGGTAATGTTGCTGCTCTTATCATCACATTGGCCGGACTGTGAGTGCCTCCATGGCGCCAAGTTGAGCAACAGCACGGTGAAGACAAAGTACGGCCTGCTGCGCGGCATTGTGGTGCGTTCCACGCCCCTTGTGGAGGCGTTCCTGGGCATACCGTATGCATCGCCGCCCGTGGGCAGTCTCAGGTGAGTCACAAGCCAGATTATACTACGTGTCGCGAATGTGCAACACCACAAACATGCTTGCAACTTTCTCGCAACCTCAACTTAGCCCTCTGGTGAAAGCAATTTTAATAATTATTTTCATAAAAATATATAAACGAAACTTTGCCAACGATTATAATGCGTGCCGGGCTAGGGGGCAGAACAGAACAGACAACAGAGGAACAGGATTGTATATCCCGCATCCATGTTTCGTTTGGCCAGATTAAAGTTCCAAGGCCTCGTCGGGGCTGAAGCCAAGGGGCACTTTTTAACGATGGCAACAGTGTAGATGGTGTTTACCTAACAATTAGTTGTTAGCCGGATTTAACTGTTGAGCTTAATTGAAACAGAAAAGTTTTTCTATTCCAAACAATAGAGATTACATAAATAATGCACTAAATTAAATAAAGTTGTTAATTATGCGAGTTAGCAAGCATGATAATTTGTTAGCTCAAAGAGACTGGTATTAAAATTAAAGCCTTCAATATGTCTGTTACTTATTTTAACATACTGTTAGTAACTAGAAAAATTCTATTAAAATTTGAGAAAAATTCATCTGAATATTTTACAGCTCTTTTATTTTCTATTGATATTAGAAACAAGTTTACAAGAATGCAATTTGGCAGACTTTTAGCATAATTATTATCTGAAATTGTTTGTACGAGAGAAAAAGGATGCCCAATTTAGAAAATAGATAGCGAGAATGTTTGCCGAGGTGAATGCGGTAATGAGTTTATCCTTGTTCTTTAACTAATCCCCAACTACAGTTACGAAATTCTCTGATTCTCCGGTTCTGGTTTGTCGAAACACATTGATTCTCACATCAGTAAGTTCAATGAGCGAACTTTTTGGGTGAGAAATCTAAAGGGAAGTTTGCGGCATATTACAAAAGTTGCTGGCACACACTTTGACACTTACGCACATGAGAGAGAGAAAGAGAAAGAGAGCGTGTCCTGTGTCCCGTGTCCCGTGTCCCGTGCCCCGTAACTCGTATCCTTGAGGCGGAAACTCGTCGAAAGTGAAGATTCGCAGGCTCAATACTTGCACAACAAGTGTGTGTGTTGAATGAACTGATTAGATGATATTACGAGTACTCGAATTTCCACACACATACACAACCAGACAATACTCTCTCTCTCTCTCCCCATTGCAAGATGCTGGCAAATTGTTCTTTAATTACTTCCTGAGTCAATGTTGCCACACTTGTGAGTTGTTGCCTCATTGTTATGCAGCAGCAACAGATGCCACACAAAGTGAACTTAATCAAATGCCAGTGAATTTTCGGTCCAAAGACACGTCAAGTTGCTGATGTCTATTTACAAATAATTCATGCTCCAATGACAATAGAAAAGACCAGGTGATAACCGAGGAATAACGGAGATTAAACAAACGTAATATTTGACAAATTGACGATTTAACGTATAGCATTCGAAAGCTAATTAATCATTGGGCGTAATTAATTCTGCGACTGTTGCCAAAATTGTGAGTCAAAAATTCAGATACTGTATCTTTAACTCGCATTTTTTCTGTATTTTAAATCGAATGTAAGCTTTTGTAAATTAAAAGTTTAATCTTCATCTTATCTGTAGATAAAACTAAAAATCAGGGACAGCAACTTTTATAAGTTTTAAAGTAAAAATTGCAAATTAATAATTATTTGAAAATTTTTATTTTAAAGTTACAAAATAACAGTTATTCTCAATTTTTATTTAAAAAGTCAAAAATAGTCTTTAAGAATTTAATTTTTAGATGAAAGTTGTAAAACAACTCTAATTTTTGATTTATATCGAAAGTTTTAGTTCTTTAAGAATTAAAAATAATAATTAAATTTTATTTATATCTTATAAATTTAAAATATAAGTTTTTGGCTGATATCGAAAGTTCCGACTGAAATAGGAATTTTGGTATTTACCATTTTCCTTAACATTGATATTTTTTGGTTGAAATTTGCATTCATAACTCTAATTTGCACACCCTGCTAAAAATGTTGATTGCATTAAAACAAATTTCGAATGCAATGTTTCATATCCCCTTTTCGAAAATATAGTACAGGGCATTACCAAGTTTGATGAAGAGCATATAATGGTATTGAAGCCACATAATTTTACGATTTAATTTGATATATTGTTCATGGCGTAGGAACTTAAACGGGGTTACATAAGACTAAAAATTAATGGTTTTACGAATTGTTGTTGCATTAGGCAACAAAATGTGAAGCATTTACCGAGATGAAGCAAAAATGTGGAAACAATAAAAACGTTTCGCGTCAATTATTGTGTCGTAATAACAACAATCAACATTGAAGCAAAAGTTGCCTCCACGTGGGAGTCGCCTCCCCTTTAAACCTGAATCTGTTGAGCTCTCTGATCGATGGATTTCAGCGCGAAACAATAAAATGCACAATTAATCAATCGGTTGGCAATTTTGATTGATGGGCTTAGTTGTTAGTTGTTTGTTGTTAGTTGCTCTGTCGCTGCTCAGAAATCCTTTCGACCAGACAGACGCCCCAATTGCGGAAGTAATCGCGATAGTTTGATGCCATTACCATTACCATAGATAGATATTTATGTACATATTGAAGTGACTGATTGCCGATTGACTTGCAGATTTATGCCACCCATAACGCCATCGACATGGAAATCGGAACGAAATGCGGATCGATTTTCGCCCGTCTGCCCGCAAAATGTGCCCATACCGCCCAATGGACCGGAGGCCCTTCTGGAGGTGCCCAGGGCCCGACTCGCCCAGCTGCGACGGCTGTTGCCGCTGCTGAAGAACCAATCGGAAGACTGCTTATATCTAAATATCTATGTGCCCTATCAACTGCAGCATTCGAGACGTAAGTCAAGCAAATGGCCATTTAATTGAGTCAATATTTATTTTAACTTTAATAAAGAGTTTATTAGCCTAATTACTTAAATGTTTAAAGTGTTCAATCAGAAATAAAATTATAAGTTAGGAATAATTTTAAAGTAAATATTTAGAAAATATTTTTTATAGTACAATTAATTTATAGATTTAGTTATGATCAAAAAAGCATTTTCTGATTGTTTTACAAATCCAATGAAACCCCTCAGAATTATTTATTTATTTATATACTGTCAGGCTAAAAGCAGCCGACATTAAAATTAAAAAAATATATTTTTATTAAAATTACAAAAATAAATTAAAGCTAAAATTAAATTAAATATGTTATGTTTAATTTAATTTGAGAGGCGTGTTAAATCTTGGATTAGTCAAATAAAAAATTTTTTCTTATTGTTAATTATTGAAAATGCTGAAAAATCAATTTAAAAACAAAAACTGTCTATCAAAATAATTCAATTGAGAGTTTAACTGATATTGAAAGAGCATAAAAAACTAAACCCAATGGGATATAATATTTTATTTGTACTTTTCTTGTGTGCAATATGTGTGAAACTAGAGGAGGAAAGTGGAGGGATCGAATCGGTTGTCCAATGGCAACGAAACTTTCAATTCCGTAGTGCATTGCAGTTGGTTTTTAATAATTGCTGCAAGCGCTGCAGAATTGGCAGGTTCGCTGACCACAAGCAACATATGTATGTATGAATAAGGCCCTTAAAGTCAAGTTATTGACATGCGATAGAGTATACATAGAGTGTATTGTAAGTTCGATTGTTTACTTTACCCGCAGGAGAAAATGCCAACGTCAATGCTGAAGCTCAGGAGAGTTCAAGTTCGAGTTCGAGGTTCAGTTCCAGTTTCAGTTCCAGTTTGGAGAGCGCGCTCGCCACTGTAGTCTTTATACATGGCGAATCTTATGATTGGAGCTCTGGCAATCCATACGATGGCTCTGAACTGGCCGCCCATGGCAATGTCATCGTGGTGACAATCAATTTTCGACTGGGCATCTTTGGTTTTCTCAAAACAGGCGGCAAGGAGAGTGCCCAGGGCAACTTTGGTCTCATGGATCTCGTTGCCGGCCTCCATTGGCTCAAGGAGAATCTGCCAGCATTTGGGGGCAATCCACAGAGCATTACCCTACTCGGCTATGGCACAGGCGCTGTCTTGGCCAACATTTTGGCCGTCTCACCCGTGGCCAGTGGTAGGTTCATTTGAATCCTATTCAGTCAATTGTTATACTCAGTAATTGTTTGATTGCCGTAGATCTCATTCAACGTGCTGTGCTCATCAGTGGAACGGCGCTTTCTCCCTGGGCCATACAGAAGAATCCTCTGTTTGTGAAGCGTCGCGTGGCGGAACAAACTGGTTGCCACGGCGATATGCTCTATGATGACCTGGCGCCCTGTTTGCGAACCAAAAGCGTTGCCGAATTGCTCACGGTTAAGATCGACCATCCACGGTAAGTCGGAAGCCAGCAAAATAATAATATTTCAATAAAAAAAAACCGAAAAACGAATTTATTCTATAAATAAAATCAGATCGTCTAAAGAAAAAAAAATTCATTGGGGGGGGGGGTTTTAAGAAATTTTTTTTAATGATCCTGAAATTGTGTAATTCAGGCTAAAAAATTTTATTAATGAAAATGTTATTTTTTTTTAACTTTTCTCTTAACATTTTTTTTAACATTTCTTTTGAATATTAAACTAATTAATTAGTTTAATTGGTTTTTATTTTTTTTTTTTTTTTAGAAATTTGTTGCAGAAGAATGCTGAAAAATTAAACTGATTGATTATTAAACTAATTAATTAATTTAATCGCAGTGTGAGTTTAAATTGATGCAGTTGAAGATCAGATCTTCTAGGTCAGTCAAAGGCATTAAAAACGACTGTCTTGATTTCTTAAGCTATTAAATTCCAAAAGAACTAACAAACTGAAGAACTATCAAACAGAAACAACAAAGTGAAATATTTTAAATAAAAGTGCTTATTTAAATTAATTAAAATTCAAAACTTTTTAAAACATTTAATTACCGAAGACATATCGGTTTATTGAATTCTCTTTAATTTCCAAACTATTTTTTTTAGCTTCCTTGTTGGATTTGCTCCTTTTGTGGATGGCACTGTTATATCGCCCAATTCCGATGGCATGTCCAGCACAGCCCTGCCCCTGGGCTCAGCTATAGTTAGGTAAAATCCGTTCGATTTTTAATCCCAAATAATTAAACTAATACTCTCTTGATATCTGCAGTACTTCAGGAATTGAATATGCAAACTTTCCGAAACGTGACCTCATCTTCTGTCTAACATCTGTGGAATCCTATTTGGATTTGAGTGCTCAGGATCTTGAATTTGGCTTTAATGAAACACGAAGGGATCGCATTCTACGCACCTTTGTACGCAACAATTTCCACTATCATCTGAATGAAATATTCGCGGTTTTAAAGGTGAGGTATCCGGTTTCTCCTCAGATTACATTAGGAAACAAAATTGTGCTTTTATTGCTGTAACTTTTGGCAAACATTCCATTTCTGATACATAATCCCCAGACACGAGAAACACGAAATATTGAAATTTAACCATTCAGGGGTGAAACAGAAATCGCTTTCGCTTGAATTTCACTTAAATTTCAAAGCAATTTCATACAAATTTAAGTGAAATTCAAGCGAAAGTGAATTCTGTGGCACCCTTGATTAGTTTTACAACTATACAATCTTGAAAATCTATACAATTAAGAAAATCATGATTTCAATGGGGTATTCGAAAGAATGTTTGATAAAAGTTGAAATCTATCTGTTAGCTAGTGTTATTTAGAATCTTGTCTGTTTGCAGAATGAATACACGGACTGGGAGAAGGCAATCAGGAATCCCTTGAGCTCGAGGGATGCAACGTTGCAGTTTTTGAGCGATGGACACACGGCGTCACCCCTAATTAAATTGGGTTACATGCATAGTTTACGTGGAGGTCGCACCTATTTTGTGCACTTCAAGCATCGCACTGTTGAGGAGGAATATCCACAGGTGTGCAGTGCAAATCGAGCAAACTCTTAGTCTTAGCCTTGACCTAATGTTTTGTTGTCGTTGTCTCTGTTGTTGTCAGCGCACGGGCTCAGTGCGAGGTGAAGATGTGCCCTTCTGGCTGGGATTGCCTCTGTCTCCGCTCTTTCCACACAACTACACAGTCCAGGAGCGACAAATTGGTCGACTAATGCTGCGCTATTTGGCCAATTTCGCCAAGACGGGGTAAGGACTTGTCTTTACCTTGAACTTGTCATCAAAAGCAAATAAACAACATTTTGTTTCTTTTCTTTAGTAATCCCAATCAATCCTCCTCCACTGCTGCAGTTCCTACCAGAGAAGCAGTGCATCCACAACGCAAGCGCTCGGCTTCAAGGCTTCAGGATTCAATGCCGGGCGAGGCCTTGAACCTGGCCGTCATCTACAATCAGCGTCGCAGCAATGCAATGCACGAGAAACGCTCCTATATCCGACGACGACTGAGGAGCAACGATGGCGTCCTTCCCCAGCTCGGATCAGCGGAGAATGAGCCGGACGTGGGCAGCTACGATGGCGATAAGTTGCCCTTCTGGGATACCTACGATGTGGTCAATCAGCTGTACATTGAATTGGGTAAGACCCTCAATAATGTCGGATCAGACATCTTTCGAAAATTATAGTGTTTTACTTTCTTTTTAATACTTATTCTTTCAAATTCAAACATTTTTCCATTATTTTTTTAAGATTCGCCAGACTTTTCACTTTTACAATTTAATTTGTTTTCTATTAATTTAAATCATTATTTTGAATTTTTTAATGCTCTTATATTATATATATATATTACTTTATATATTTCATTGAACAAATTTATTTTATTTGCACTTATTCAGTGTTATGAAAATTCGATCTTGAATATCACAAATAAAAATTCGAAATTAAACTTAAGAAAATTAAGATTAAATATCACAATTAAAAAGGAAACGTTTACGAAACGGTTATTTCGGTTTACAGAGTTTCGGTTGGTTGGTTACGGTTTCAGTTACAGTTTTAAATTTCAATGGGTTGTTACCGGTTAAAGGTTACAGCATCGGTTTGGGTTTAATACCTGGTATAAAGTATATGGGATTTCTCTGTTTCTTTATTCTGTATTTAATTAAATCTCAAACTGTTTCTCTCAACAATTATTTGCGAATTCCGACAGGCAACAAGGCCAACGTACAGAGTCATTACCGTGGCCATAAATTGTCCGTGTGGTTGAACTTGTTGCCGCAACTGCATCGGCATTTCAACATAAACGACCAGTCGATGCGGCATCATCAGTTCCAGGATGATCTCAACAATCGGGATCTCTATGATGGTACAAATGAAACAAGCACAATAGATTTTTAAGCCACAACTAAACAATTTCCACACGATCTCCTCTAGGCGTTGTGCGTCCACAGCTGCAGACGAAGCCCGCGGAAGATGACAACATCATAATTATGCAAACCACTCGAACCACAACCACGACGTCCGTCGCCAACAACAAAGCATGAGAATCCCAATGCAACAAATGCCGGAGCAACAACAGGTAAAGGATGAAAACTTGTTCCAATTTGCAGCCTTTAATTCGTAGCATTCAATGACTTGTAGAATGTGGCATCGATGGCGCCATGTCCGTCTCCGAGTTAACCACAACACAATCACCAAAGGACAATCGCACACAGACGCAGGTGGAGACGCGCAAGGATTTGGCCACCGCATCCACTGGAATCATTGGCAATCTGGAGCTGCTGCGTCGACTGAGCGGCAAGCAGTTTCAAAGCTACACGACCGCATTGATAGCCACTGTGGCCGTTGGCTGTTTCCTGCTCATCCTCAATGTGCTCATCTTTGCGGGCATCTATCACCAGCGGGAGAAGCGGGCCAGGGACGCCAAGACAAAGGAGGAACTGCAGGAGGGTGAAACCAGCAAGAATTCCAGCATATTGAAGCTGAATGCCGGTCCAAGCGATGCCACTGATGCCTATACGTTGAGTGGCGCCGTTGTCGATTCCAAGGGCGGCATGGGCGTGGTCTTTGGCGAGTACAGTTGCTACGATGAGAAGACCAAACAGTTGAAGGACGAAAAGTTGCTGGTGGAACTGCCGCCACCGCCGCCTCCAGGCGGGGCACAAACCACGCTAATGATAGACAGCTGGGAGCCGTGCTCCACCAGCACTCTAGATCTGTTAAAAACACGTCCTGCGGCTGCTCCAAGTGGCAACACACACATCGAGATGGTCAGCTACAAGCCGCTGCCACTGGCAAAAGTCCTAGAAACGAGCTCGGCGTCGGGCAGCAAACGGGGATCCTTTGTGGACACGAGCTGTGGACCGCTGCAGTTTGATTATGCCGTGCAGTCGTCGGATCAAATGTCCTTCAAGGCCATCGAGGAGGCGGTGAAAGCAGCTGCCAGCGGTGACTGTGAGATCATGCGTGATGATGACATTCCTGAACCGCCGCCACCACCGCGATCCTTTCTGGCTGCCCAGCAGCAGCAGCAGCAGCAACAACAACAACAACAGCAGATGGGCATCCTGCGTCAGGCGGGACAAACTGGTTCAGCAGGTGCCTCGGGCAGCGGCAAGAAACGTGTACATATTCAGGAAATCTCCGTCTAACAAGATGGCTCTAAATCAGTGGTGGCCAAAAAAAAAGCCTGCTCTAAATGGAAATGAAAGGGAGTGCTCCTTAAGTGCTCCCTAACTTTTACTTGGTTCTCTTCACTTTTCCTCACTTTCAATTTCCCCTTTTATTTAACTTTCCCCTTAACTCCTACACTGCCTTTTATTCTGGTCTCGTATATAAAACTTTAACCTATCTTTTTTACTGCGCTGTAGCTTAAAATCTAAAAATCTGAAATGTGTTAAAGGCAAGGCTGCAAAATATCCAAGGATACTTTCAACGGAAATATTTAAAGGGGAATTCCTGAAGCTTTTGAATTTTTGCAGCCTACGTTAAAGGTGTACGTACTTATCTTGTCTGTTTGTACATTATGTAAATGTTCCTTGTAGTCGTGTGTCGCGTGCATAAACTAATCGGACTATGTAGGCCTCATAAACTATAAATATTATTATTATTATAATTAGATTGTAATTGTTTATCAATATGTGTGTGTATAGTTTATGCTCATTTGACTATAGTTAAGAATTCGTAACGTATTTTATTATTACTTTATATAGTATATATTTATTGTATTGTATTTGCTTGTTATGTATTTAATAATAATTAGTAAAAAAAAAAAAAAAAACAAACAATGAAGGTAATTAAAATATGAACAAGTACAACAGGCTTTTAATTATTTACATATAAACTAACTATACATACATACATACATTCATACAAATTACATATTAAATATACATCAATGAATTGACGAATAAATGTATTGTAAATTATTGAATCTATTTGTATGAAATACACATGTAAACAAAAACGAAATAAATGTATGTATTATCGGCATTTTGATGGTGATATTGCAAAAAAGCGAATATTGACGTGCTTAACATTAATTGATTAATTTTAAATCAACATTGAAATTTAATTATTATTATATAATCTCGTGGGACATGATACTCCAGTGATATCAGCATAGCGACAGGCCCCGATCAAACGCAGTGTTTCATCTACAGATCGAGACAGAAACATATCGTTAACGGTGGAATGTCGTAAAATACCCCGAGCATCGATGATAAACTGTGCCCACAGACTGTGTCCCAATTCTGGCATATATACGCCATAGTCCTTGCTAATGGTATACGATAAATCTGAGAGCAAGGGTATTTTAACATTACCCAAACCGCTAGTCTTGCCTGGCATATTCAACCAGGTCAAGTGGGCAATCGGTGAGTCAACACTGCAGGCAATAACAGCATTTAGTTTGAGGAACTCGTCCTGAAATCAAGGCCATAAGATATCAGTACCACGTATTTTTCAGCGAACTGGGAAAGCGACAGCGTCACCAGCTCCTTGTTGACCACAGCCGTGCCTTCAAACTGCAGAGCTCGCCGTGTGACCACTGGAAATTGAACTGTCGCTGTTTTTCCCTCATTCACCTTCTCCTGAGCATGTAGGATCAGCAGATGAGCTGTAAGCAGTAACAGCAGCACCACTGTTTTCTGTATCTGCATTCGATTTTGATTAAACGCGTCGTAGACGGAGATTAAGTAATTTTGGTAAAGCATCTTCCATCTATGGCATTGCAATTTTTCAGAATCGACGAATTTGAATGTCTACAATGGTTAGTTAGCTTTTAAGTCATGTTTACAAGTTGTAATTTCGAAAATCTATGTATGTATTTACATATAACAGTTATTGTTAAATAATTGCTCAACGCAAACTACTATACATACTAAATATAATTTGTACCATTAACATAATTATTTAAAATTAACTACACACAAATTTGGAGGCTATACGGGTTCAGTTTTTATTTTTTTTGATTTTTTCACTTTCTGCACAACTTTGTCAGCCTCTTCTTCGCCTTTCTTACGCTTTTCCGCCTTCTTCTTTTTGGGCGTCGTCTCTGGCGAGATGTCTGGTTCCATTTTGATCAGCTCGACCAGAGCATCCAGCTCCACATGCGTTTCAGCAGGAGTTTCTATACCATTGTTTATGATTGTTTCCGTGTCATCTTCAAATTTGATGGATTTATTCTGTTGTGAAAAAAGAAATCGTGTTAGAATGAACGACATTGCAGCATCGATTGTGACTTACCTGGGATTCAGTCTCGTCCAGCAACAGTTCTCCCTCAATATATGGCACTCTAGTGCTGATATTGAAATCCGTGATACGAAACTTGATTTCCTGATCCGTGACAAAGCCATCCCGGCTCTGTTTTTTATTTGTAAACTTTGATGGTTGTGTAAAAAACTCTGTAGATGAGGACGCTGATTTGATGCTTGGATATGTGCTGGACCACACCATGGAGCACCGCTCCCGCCGCTGGACGCAGCACAAAAAATTCGGCATTAATTACTAAGTGCAGTGTGGGATCATCGGCGCGCATTCCAGCCGTCTGACCAAGTACCTTGATATTCTTAATGCCGAGCACAATGCCATTCAAACTGGTATCGAAAATCCCCACCTTGGTGCGAATGAGGAGCTCGTGCAGCGCGTGCTTGAAGTTGGCCATGCCGTATGGGCCCATTGACAGGTGCAGGTCTGTTTTAACGCGAAGCACGCACGACTCTGGGTTGGCGGAGTACTGTTCCAGCTCTTTAGTGGAGAACTTTATGTATTTCTGAAGTATTTTCGACATTATTGTTTAAAAATTACATTCACTGACCACATGAGTTTCTGCGGTTGCTCAATAATATAAACCACATGTTGCGTGGCAACTCTACACGCCACACATCGCATAGAAATATCGAAACAAAAACAACTGTTTGGTGCCTATCGCTTTTAAGCTACGTTTATCGATAAGAACAGTCATCGAAGCAATGCGCAATAAGCGGCTGTTACGTTCAAAACATTCAAACGATCGAGAATGTTGTAGAACAATTGAAAAGGCAATTTGATTGGCATATTTTGAATTAAAGATTATGAAAGTAAAAACAAAATAAGTGGTTTGTTTATGATATCATTCGTTTTATTCGCGAATGGAATGTTCTTAAATATTTCGCCTTCAATGTAGTACAATAAATAGTTTAATTACGAAAACAATACATACTATTTTACAGTTTATACTTGAATATATACAAAAATTGTAAACTTGTTTTTAAAATTATCATTATTAAAGGCAACACCTTAATTCGATTTTTCATCTAGTCTTTTCTTTTATTCATAAACTTTCACGGAGTTGAGAATGGAAATCAAATGAATGGCAATCATCTGGTGTATCTTTTATGGTAGATTAGGTAGATGAGAATAGAAGCAACCCACAGCGATATTGAGGGATTTTAAAATCAAAATTAGCAACAACTTAAACCTTATGATACAAGCTTAAATTAACAAGAATGTGAGCTTTGTTCACTTTGAATACGGAAGAGTTTATAGTGCCGGCGTACAGTTTCGACTCCAGCTAATCGAATGGTCAAACATTGGTAATCACATTCTTGTTTCGATCCCCGAGATTATTAAATTTGCCATGCGATCCAAACGGCGTGCGCATGCGTCTTGTAAATGAGCGCAAACAACGTTGACCGTCAAGTGGTTCCGGCGTATTTGCGGTAGCTAAAACGGAGACTAAAATAAAACAAAGATGATATAAAGAGTTCACAGTGAATTTAGTATATAGAGCTTACCTCTCTGTTCGAGCAGCTTAATTTGTTTCTTTGCTTCCCTTAACTTGTTCATCAGTATCTCATTCTTACGCTTTTCCACTGTCAGCTCCAGGCCAAGCTGCAGTTTACTCTTGGAATCCACAGCGCTCAAAATGCTGTTGAAATGAAAAATAAAATTTAAAGATAATACAGATTTGTTGGCTTTACAGCTGCCAACTTACGGATGACTATAAATGGACATGGAGCTGGGCCTCTCATTTGGTTCGGGATGCATCATTTGCGCAATGAGTTCATTGAAATCCTTGCTCAGCGTTGGTATCACAGGCACCTCTCCGTTGCGCAGCTTGTGCCACTCGGGTCCGTTCTTTGGCAATGGTCCGCCGCCAGCCACTTCAAAGAGCGTTATGCCCAGCGAGAAGATGTCGGCCTTGAACAGATTACTATAGTCCTCCTGGAGTATCTCCTTGGGCAAGTAGCGACAGTCGCCCTCCTCGACATGCGGCTCCTTCACCGATGTTACATGTCCCAAATCACCAATTTTGTACGTTACAAGATTCTCGGAACTGCGCAACTCCTCGTATACGCTGTCCATGCCATCATCATCTTTGCCACCTTGATGATGTTCCGAGCTGCTGCCCAGTTTGTGCGCCATTGGATTCATTGTGGAAAATATATTCTCCGGCTTTAGATCCATGTGCACCAGATCATTGGAGTGTATATAGCGTAGACCTTCAATCACATGCATTAGCAAGATTTTCAGCTCCGATTCGCCGAGACTGTGATCCTGAATACGCGCATGAAGACTGCCTCCGTCGCAGAATTCGTTCTGTATCAGCATGTGATCATCCTCCGCCCATGCTGAATAGTATCGCACCACATTATCATGCTTGCCCAGCACAGCGTGTGCCCACACCTCATTTAAGGCACGTTTTCTAATTTGAAATATGAAGAACAGATTAGTAAACTTATATTACCTAAAATAAACAATTGCTTTTTAGCACTTATATTACCTAAAATAAACAATTGCTTTTTAGCACTTTTTTCAAATTAAGCTCAATTTTTAGTTGGATTTCAAATTTCTTTCTAATTTTCCTAGCACTAAATATTGTTTTGTAATCGTTTAAATAAATAATTGGCTGAAGTAATCAACTTTTTTGGGCATTTTGTTTTTTAAATTCATCTAAACTTGCAGTTGGAATTTTTAAGAACCACTAAATATTTAATTTAACATTTTTTTCAACTAGTAAAATTTGTTTTTAATTTCACCAGCAGTAAATATTTTGTTGTTAATGTTACTACCATTGAAAATATTTAGTTGGAGTAATGAATTAAATTAATTGAAGTACAACAATGCCGTATTATGAAAACAAAAGTAGATATCAAACTAATCTCAGCTCAGTTGGGGGATTGACATGGTTCAACTTACTCGAATGAGCTGCCCGCCACAGGTTTCTTGCTCTTTTTAATGGCATAAATGCAACCGTCCAGGCGATTGACGCACTGAAACACGACTCCAAATTCGCCAACTCCAATGACGCTGACTTGCATGAACTCGCGCTTGAAGCGACTGATGTTTGTGTCGTGGAGCGCCAATCTCTTGGGCGCCTGTTGATGTATTTCCCGGACAACATCGTTGCCCGCATCCGAGGTGCCTTCGTCGTCGCAGGGCTCGCTGAGCAGAAACCTTTGCATGGCACTAAGATTGAGATTGAGATTCTCGCGACCAAATTGAGTGCGACAACGCTTTTTGTTGTGCGCCATGAGACCTAAAAGGGGATTAAAGGGATTAGTATGCAGTTCAGAGAAGCTACGGATCATTCTAGAGAATCCAGCAGTGTATATTGATTTATTGCACTCACTGTCTGGTGTAAAGGGATTAACATTGGCTGTGTCCTGGGGCTGCATGCTCCTGTGATTGTGCAGTGGCAACGAGCGCGGACGTTCTGTCAACTTAAAGATCTCCTCGCGCGCGGAGGCGGAGGAGGCATTCACAGCTGCCGCAGCGGCAGACAAATGATTGCAATTGGTTGTTGATTTTTGCAATATGGTTTTCGGGGTCGCTGGTGTGTTGAACAGCCTCAATGCACGAACTTTTTGGCATGGAGGCGACATGTCCACATCTCGCTGGGCAACGATTTGTTTCTTTTTGTGCTGCGGACTCTCCTGCGGTTCCTTGTCAAAATCATCATCGGCGAAGCGCAGTTTGCGTGGATTAAACACCAGCGGCGATGGTGAACGCGATCGCATCTCGACGCTAGAGTCGAGTTGCTCGAGCGAAGTGTCTTCCGCACTGATGACGCTCGATTCGTGCTTGGACAAACGAAATGCCATTGCCATTGCGAACTTCTTCAATCACGTTAGCCGCACTCTTCACTTGATTGCTCAACTGCACTTTAGAACTGTGATCAATCGAAGAATTTACCAAGTTAAAAAAAATATAAACAAAACAAAAACACAAGACAGCATTAAAAGTGTGTTGGAATGCGAAGCGCAATTGATCTTGTATCGATAATTATACGTATGCATTAGGGTTGTTTATATAATATCAAAATATCGATATATCGATATTTAACTTTTGGTGATGATATATTTTTAAGTGATATATTTTTAAAAGGATAATATCAATATCGATGTAATTGTACGATATTATCGTGGGCTATTTTTCACCGGTTTTTTTGTCTTTTACCGGCACTTTTTTTCTTCAGAAAACGACGAATAAAAAATTTATTCGGATATAATAAACGACACTACATCCAAGTGCAAAACGCATACTTACATATAGCGATTAAAGTCTGATCATGCCTTTCTACCTTCCGTACAATATTGACTATCGATAAATTATAGAGTAACCATAGTTTCTGTCGAACATTTTGAAGCCAGCGGGCAGCAGCTAGAATCTTCGAAGCCAAGGGCGTCGGGAGACGGGGACAGGAGGGGCCGTTGCCCCCCCTACACTCATCATTTTACACAGCTTCTGAAATCCACCCAGAGTAGTTATTTAAACTTGAAAAAAAATGTTGGGTCCCCCCTCATTGAAAAGCTGCCGACGCCCTTGTTCGAAGCAGTAATTGGCTAGAATATAGCAGTCAGATTTGAATACCAAGTTGCTAAATATAGCTAAAAATTATGTAAAAATGGCCAATTTTCTTAAAAGCTGCCAGATCTAGCAACTAAATAGATAAGCTGGTAGCACTGGCCATTAAAACTTGAACATCTTTTATAATTTTATCAATATATATCGATTAAAATTTGATCATACCGGTGTGATATCAACTAGCGATTTAACAATTTATCGATATATATTTAAATTCAAACCTACATATATTCTTTTATTTATTTAAAATAAAAAAAAATAATCCATAAATGTTTGACATCTACTGAGAATTATAGATTGAATTGTTGGTATTTAATAAATATTTTCAACCCCCCATTTTACAATTTAGCACTATAAATAAAATATTTCTTTTTTTGGCATTTGATTTATTGATTGAATAATTAGGTATTATGTATTTGAGTGCATTTGCTACATACAAATACGCATTTCAAGAATTCATACATTAATATAATACTTAACTATGACGTAATGTATGAGAAATTTAAATTTTTGCAATTATTGTTGCTTAATTTAGATGAATATTAAAAAAAACACCTTACAAACTTGAAGTGAAATATCATTTTGGGGCATTTTATATTCAATTGGTAAAAGGTTCAGTGATAAGTTACATTATAAAATTGACATTAGGATACAAATTTCAGTTGTCTAAGTGAAATTTATATATCCCTAAAATGATACAATTTTAGTTTTTTTTTTTGTTTTTTGTTCTTTTTAGTTTTCGGTTTCATTCTTAGCCTGATATACATATGTGTTTATATACTTGAATTTTATGTATGCTTGGGTGTTATTATAATTGTATATGAAAAAGCAAAACATTTTTTGTATTTATTTATATATATATATATGATGGATAAACATAAGTGTATTGTTACAGATTGACTAGATCGACTTTCGAGGGACTAATTCGATCTGTTCTTTTTTGTTTGTTCAACTTTCGTAAGCTACGAGTATAAAAAATTGAAAGAAAAATTAAAATAAAAAAAACAATAGGATGTGAGAATGGAAATGGAAAGGATGTAAAGGAAAGGAAAGGAAAGGGTACATATATGTATATATTTATGTATGTATATTAATCTATAGATTATATTCTAAGCTAAGAATGTGTGGAGGTTTTTACTGCCTGACGACAAACATAGAAATGTAAGTGTTTTGGGGGTGTTTTCGATTTCAGGAATGAAGGTTCAGGTTGAGCCCTAATTGTTGATGTTCTTCTTCTTGTTCTTAATCTTGTTGTTGTTGTTTTTGCTGTAGTTGTAGTTGTTAATGGCCAAAATCAGAAGCCGCCGGGCAACGCTAGTCCCTGGACATTGAACGCGACACGGAGGAATCGCCACGACGCCTCAATGGCGGCGAACCGCGACGCGGCGGCGGAGATGGCGATCTGGAGCCTCTGTCTCTGTCATCATCTTCGTCATCATATCGCCGCTTTACTGGCGGCGGAGAGTCAACTAGTCCACTGCCATTGCGCTCCGGGTCACTATACCGTGACACCGAACCATTCTCATCACGTCCATTCTCACGTGAACGCCCCGAACGACGGCCCAGGGAGCCGGGGGAGCGGCTGCGGGAACGGGTTCCAGATTTGGAGCGAGTGCGGCGACGTCTCGATGTGCTGCGTGATCTGCTCAACGAGTTGCTTCTGCAATGGGAGCGCAAACAAATCAGACTTTAGTATAAGGTAAATAAATGGATCTCATAGGAAATTAAGAATATGCTACATAGAAAGGATTAGAATCCTTTCCAGCTTCATTCTGCCCAGTTTAAAGACGTTTACGTAATTTAAAATATTAAAAATTCTTTATTCATCAACTTGAAACGCGTTACTTAAATTGTTAACCATGTTTTTTGCCACTTTTCTTGTGGTGCTTATGACCGCCCTTCTTTTCGCCCTTTTTGCCGTGCTCCTCCTTATCCTCGAAGCTGTCGCCGTATTTGTGCTCCTTCTTGTATTTCTTGTGATCCTCATCGTGATGTCCCTTCTTAAAGTGTCCCTCCTTCTTTTTGTGCCCCTTTTTCTTGCCACCTTCGTGCTTTTCACCCTTCTTGTGCTCGCCATGATCCTCCTCATGATGCTTGTGCTCCTTGCCGAATTTCTTGTGATGTCCGCCCTTGTGCTCGTCATCGTAGAACTTCTTCTCCTTGTAGTATTCATCTTTGTTGAATTTCTTATGGTACTCCATCTCTTTGTGTCCCTTCTTGTGCTTCTTCTTGTGGTGATGCTTGCCCCCTTTTTTGTGAGCACCATGCTCATGCTTTTCGCCATGCTCCTCATGCTCATCATAATGCTTCTTCTTCTTTTCACCCTTGTCGCCGTGATGATGCTCGTGATCCTCCTCCTCGTGATGTTTCTTTTCGTCCTCTTCCCATTCCTTATGCTCCTTGTGGCCGTGCTCGCCTTTGTGCTCCTCATCGCCGTATTTCTTCTTCTCATGCTTCTCGCCGCCCTCTTCCTCCTCGGAGGAGGATGACTCCTTCTTCTTGGCCGCCGCGTACGTCAGCAGCAGGCCCAAGACCAACAACAGCTTCAGTTGTCCCCTCATTCTGTCTAACTGAACGCTCCATTCATTCATCAGTTTGGCTTTTATATTGGCCACAGTTTTCTTGGATTTTCCAGGCTCACCGCAAAATCCACAGATTTGATTTGTGTGATGCAAGACATACTTTTGGTGTCTGCAATAGTTGTACATTTTCCGCTTGATCGATTCCCATTGATGCACCTTTTTTGCTGACCAAAGGCAATAGCTGGTGCAATTTACAGTGGGCCCTGAACTACAATTTCTCCTCATTTATGCTTGAACAAACCAAAGACTTGGTTTACACACAACTAAACTTCATATATTATGAAATTTTTTGTTTAAAAATAATAAAAGATTTCAAAAACATTTACTACACAAATAGAAAATCTTAGTAATATTCAAGCAAATTTAATTATGGAATAAATTGAATAAGTCCAAAAACCATTTGGATTTCTATATTTTGCAACTGGAAAAAGAAAATATAGATTATCAAGAGAAAATATTAAGTTAAGAGAAATTGTCTTGCATGTTACATTTTTATTTCGAATGTAGTACACAAAAGATAAAAGTGTAAACTAGACTTTGTAATATTGTTGTAAAACTATAGTGTAAATTCTAAAAACTATCAACTTAAGCGTTATCAATAAGAAGCCCCTCAATAACATTTGATTATTATCATTATTCTGTTTGATGCTTTGATTTCTTCTTTTTCTTTGGGGGCTGTGCTGGCGTCTCCTCTTCGGGCTCAGCTTTGACCTCAACGTTGGATTCTGGCGCTTCTTCATCCTTTTGCTTCTTCTTCTTCTTCTTTTTCTTTTCAGTTTTGATTTCGGATTCATCAGCAACAGCTGCTTCTTCATCTTCCTCTGGCTCCTCCTTAATCTCCTGTTTGACGGGCGTTTCAACTTCTGAATGTTTACGCTTCTTCACATGTAACGTGTTATCCGCCTCGGGCTGATACGTAAACACTTCACTAAAAAGAGGAAATGAAATAAAATGCGATATATTAATTGGAAAACTTAAGGCTGGTTGACACATTTGGACAAGTGGTTAACTCAATCAGACAGCCAAGGTTTATCGTCACAATGGAATCAGAGTAATGCGAAACCTTTGTGGTATCATCATGTAGAGTTTCTACTACTTGACCAAATGAAAAACCAATCGAAATCATAACCCACCTCTTGGCCTGGTATTTCTCAAACTTGGCCTTGGCCTTGCCTGTGCCAGACAATTTGCGCAGATTTCCCTCCTCGAGCAGACGCAGTCGCGCCTCCAGTTTCACTTTGTGTGTGGCGCCCAGTTCAAAGGTGGCCTCCTCACCAAACGCATCCACACGTGTTGCTAGCGATGCCTTCGCCGCCAATGAACGTGACATTTTGCCCTTGTTCTTTTGGCTCGCCTGACCCACCAGCTGGGCGTGATAGATCAGACCGTATTTGGGCGTATCCTTCTTTGTTTTCAGGGCACGGAAGAGCGCCTTTTCAGCGCCCAAAATCTGGACAGTGGATGAGGGATGCTTGGCGAGATTGATCAGCGAACCGGCATGGGCAATCAGACGTGCGCCCACAGTGTCGCCAACCAAGACGGTTAGATTCGGAGCCATTGCCATCATGCGCGCCTTGAGGTAATCGTAGAGATGCGTGCGATAATCATTTATGGAAATGATTTCATCACATAAACATTGAATGTTTAGCACATCCTCGTCACTGATTTCCGTTCCCATCGAAATTTCGGCTGCCTCCTTCACCTGCTGCTCGACATCTTCGGGCAAAATGTCGGATAAATCGGTAGCAGCCATATTGTCCCTGGTGCCCACCAGTTTGATAGTTTTGACGAAAGCCACGTTATCCGTGATCAGCTTGCCCAGTTCGGGGAAATGCCAGCCATACCATTCACGTGCGCGCATCATGTAATTGTTCAGCTCCTTGTCCAGATCATCGAGCAAGCATTGCGCCTGCACAATCATCGTATCAATCTTGTCCGGCGAGAACTTCAGCTTGTAGCGGGACAGGGAATGCGCCAAGCCCAAAGCCATGGCTGTCATCTCCCGCTTGGGCAGTCCACCCAAGAGGCTGTCGGCCTGCTGGCGGATGCAGCGCATCAGCTCCTGCACGCCCGTGTTGTACACACACTGCACCGACAGCTTGTCCTTGATGGCTGTGCCCAGCTTAGCATCCGCCACCAGCAGCGATGCCTGGACATCATCGACGAGCAGCTTTTTCAGCGTCTTCTTCAACGGCTTGGCTACTTTGCCCTCCACGGCCGCCGTTGCGGCAGCTAGTGCCTCTGTCGTATCATTAAACTTTTCGAAATGCTTAAGTTTAAGCAATTTATTTGCCTTTTCGGGTGTCTCAAACTCCAAGTACAAATTATCAACTTGTTCCAGTTTCTTTTCGTCGAGCAGTTTGAAAATGGCGTAGCCCGCCGGCGTTTCGTATAACACAAACATTTTGTGCGCTTAATGCATTAATTTCAGTTAAAATTAATTTTTACAGCGCAGCAAACTCGAACTTAACCTTCTTTGGTCTGACGCCTCGTGCAAAAGAAAAATCCAAAATGAAGCGGACACGTGCGTGTACCAACGCCAGTGTTACCCTAGTAAAAATCAAAAACACAATACCTCATGCAACTATCGATAGATTGAATCACTCACGATGGAAGTCTGTGACGATTACGCTCTTGTATATTAATAACACAATGCGTAATAAAACGCCCATTTAATGGGTTCATTGTATCTTATTAAATTCACTTTACCTATGTGTAAAAATCAGCTATGAAAACTTTTAAGTTATTTTCACACAATTTTCCAAAGTCGACAATTCGCGCGCATTTTTGCTTCATAAGGGTGTGTATGCACTTGGCAAAATTCACCACAAGCAGCTACGAAACTCACCACACTCAAAACAATTTAAAATTTGATATGCAGAATTTATACATACATATGTATGTGTGTGTATGCATGTAAATATGGATGCGCACAATACAAAATTATGAATGAAATTGATCACTAACCTGCGTCGCTGTCTAGCCTTGCGTTCGCGGCAGTGGCGCGCAAAATGACCACGCATACCACATTCATAGCATTTATCATCGCTTCGTCCGCCGCCGCCGCCCCGGTCACGTCCTCCTCCAAATCCACCACCACCGCCTCCTCCTCCACCACCACCACCGCCGCCACCACCGGAACGAGCGTATTTTCCTGTAGACAACTCTACGCGAGCCCTGCGACCACACAATGTTCGACCATCCAATCCACGCACTGCATCAGCTGCATCCCTTGCGCTCTCAAATTCCACAAAGGCGAAACCTGGAGGATTGCGTGCAATCCAAACACTGCGCAGACTGCCATAGGCACCGAATACATACTCTAAATCGTTCTTTCGTGCATTATTGCCTAAATCGCCAACGTACACTTTCCGGTCGCTAGGATGCCGCGACATTTTCTGGCTTGGGTTTGTTGGTTGGGCGCTGTGAAAGTTGCAAGCAGCGCAGAAAAAATCGATTTCAGTGCAAAAGTTTCGCGTTTGATGCCCTTATCAAAAGCGCACTCGGTTAATAGAAATGTTGATTGCTTTTCATTACTTGATGTAATTTTTTGCAACTATTTGTTATTTAGGCACTATATTTATTTCGGCACAAAAACTGTTTTTGCCGACTCGCACAAATGGTTAAGTGAGTGAACCATACAGATTAGTTCACTGAACGAAGCAATGGTTCTTCTATGCTCAGATCAAAAAATTGTAAACAATAAAAGAACCAGTCTTCAAACAGTGTTACCATAAATATTCTTTAGAGCGGTGAGTTTTGTCCACATCGATAACATTTGGACGATCACCTCCGCTTGATGAATACATACATAAGTTAATTTTTAGCGCTTACGCGATACGATGGCAAAAATACGCGTGTACACACACAATAAGTACATAAGATGAATCCTGAAAAAATCGCAAAAAAAATTTATCAGGGCTGCAAAATTTCTGCGTACGAAATGCGAGTGTTAGTTTCCGTTATAGAAAGTTAGCCAATGAATACGGAATTTTTATTAACGATTTATGACAATTTAATTAACTGCCATACATTAAAGGTTAATTGGTGGTGAATATTGAAAGTTAAATTTACACTACGATAAGTAATTGCACCCCTGACGCCTGATTGATTCATGTAAAATGCAACCATGCGCTACCGATTACAAATAGTGATGGCAACATTTTAGCAAAAAAAGGCTGTTTTTGACTTGAGAGAAGGAAAAAAAAGCTGAAAATATTCTGAAAAAAGCGCAAAAAAAACTCACTGTTATGTCTTCATTTTTCAGCGCCCTTTTTATATTGTGATGATAGCTTAAGGTTGTGGTGGTGGTATTGGCAAATATCGATAAAAACGTATGATTAAGTTGCCACTCTTACACCCATTTGATATACTTCTAGCAAAACTTAGCGGGTCAGTAAACATTTTTTCCACAGATTTATCAAAAATAGTATTTAATTTTTTGGTGCAAGTGGCAACCGGATTGCTACATATTTTCATGAAATTGGTGGCAGCATTAAAAAAGTGGAAAAAAAGCCAAATGCATTTCTATAACAGCCAGAATTCCCGCTTCCCGCAGTTCACAAATTTGTCCCGCAATTGGTCTTCAAAAACAGCCAGATTTGACGGGAAAAAAGCTAAGTTGGCAGCACTGATTACAACCATTAAACGTGGCGGTGGCGAGTTTTCTATCATAAGTTAGGTTATATATCGTATGCATCAATTCATACAATTATTTATAAGCTAGTTTTTTAAGGAAAAAACACTTAAATTTAGTGAATTTGCAGTGCGAAATCTTTAAAAAACCACAGACGAACACTTGGCACAAACGGTAAGCATGAATAACAATGCAAATATAAATTTTACATAACAATTATGGTGCTTTAAAAAACGAAGCCTCTGCCTGCCTTTCCAAAATTAAATGTGCGACAGCAGCAGCTGCCTGGTGTACAAACAGATTTGCTTTGTGAAATAACGACGCCGCTAACGTAAAAGAATTGCACCGCGTCGAACAAAAACATTAAAATTTGTTAGTGTTTTTTAAATTAAATTATTTAAGTTTTCCATTATCTTACTAAAGTGGAAAATTTCATATTTTATACATACAAAAAAAATGCTATGTATAACAGCACACCAACATATACATACACACAAGACACATCGGCCATTCGCATACATACACACGCATAGTACAATACTTACACATTGACACGTGTGTGCTTGTAAGTGTGAATGCTTATGTGTGCAAATACGAAAGATTGCGGTGCAAAATACAAAATCATGCGAATTTTAAAAATTGCGTAGTAAGAAACGGCACTAGTTTATCCAATTCTGCAAGTGGTAATACCCAGTGTAAAATGTGCGCGTTATTCGCCGGTCGAGGGTAGCCCTTATTTACAAAGGTTACATTAGAAAAAGAAAAAAGTTGAAAAAAAGTAAAGTTGAAAGTGCATGTGGCAAAATTTCTCCTCAAATTATTTGCTCATGTTTGACTATAAAATCAGTTCTTCAGATTTCTTTGTTGAAGCATTTTTGTCGTCATCAAAGTCTTCCATTTTGTTTTTTTATTTTGCTGCCGTAGCGCCGCCACCGTCGCTGCTGCTGTTTGTGGTGAATTTCTCACATTTCATGCAATTCATTGCTATTGTTTTGAGTTCTTGTAGTTATTGAAAACTGTGCTACAATATCTATATCTAAAAAATAATAAGTAAAATGGGAGAATTGTGTTCCATTTTGTGCAGTTTAACATTGACGTAAATACGTTCACATACGTAGTATGTACATTTTGAGGGCATTGCTTCTTGTATCTTTCTTTTCATTTTACATTCGCTTTCACGTAGCACATGGCGTTGCCACATGGTTTTCTTGGGAACACACTGTGTATAGCTACAGTCTCGTGAAAGCGGTTTTAATGTAACTCATTTTATTAATTTAATTTAAAAATATTGTGACACATATAAAAAAAAAGAAGGCATGTTGGTGATTATAAAATTGTTCTAGTGCAGTGTTGCTTTTCCGGTTTTCCAAAATTGTCTGGCAATGTGAAGCAAATGGCGCGCAAATGTGGTGAACCGGCACTTTGCTTTATGCTTGCCCTTTATCTGTTTTCACCATTTTTACCTTTGAGAAAAAAGTTCGTGGCTGGGACATAGCTACGCCAACGCCGTTAGCGCATGTTGTGACACAGCAAAAAGAAAACAATTAAAAGAAATACTTTCTCGTAGCAGAGTGTAAAAAGACAAAACGAACGGCAAGCAACGACCAGCGTGCTCAAAGACCACATGCAAGAGCAAGCGGAGCGTTGCAAACGCCGAACAACTTGTGAACGTGTACAAAAAGCAGTTAGACGACACAAGCGGACGTATAAACACACACATGCTCGGGTTACATGTATGAGTTTGTACGTACATAAGTATGTGTACCGGCCGGTTGCTGTCAGCAGCGCTGCCTACCTGCCTTTCATAATTATTTGTGCCTATTTTAGCTGCTTTCTGTATAGTACATAAGTACGTATATATGTATATATACGTATATATGTGTATGTATATTTGCGTGTGTGTATGTTTATTATATGCCTGTTTTGCTGCTGTCATCCGTTCTCTTGTCAAATGTGGCCAGAGTTTCTATAGATCTTTTATCTGTTGGTATTTTTATCTTACTGATTATTTGTATTTTTATTTGCACGACTTCTGAACAACAACAACAATCGACGCCTGGACATATAATAAAACCTAATTTAATATAATTAGAAAGTTACGTGTAAACGTCGTGGCTTTTGTTTAATTATTTTGAAAAATAATAAAAAAAAACAAAAAAAAACTTTGGCAACTAAAACCAACCCCCAAAACACAACAACAGCAACTAGTGTTAAATTCAAAGTGTAAACAAGAAGCTAAAACAAGCGACAAACCCATAAGACAAACAGACACCAACAAATTCAAGTCCGCAAGTGTAACATAAACAGCAGCAAAATTACGTCAATTATTGAAAATATACCCGGCGCAATAGCTCACAATCATCAAAACAACATCATGGAAGAAGATGAGAGGGGCAAACTGTTCGTTGGCGGATTATCGTGGGAGACAACGCAGGAGAATCTCTCCCGCTATTTTTGCCGCTTCGGCGACATCATTGATTGTGTCGTCATGAAGAACAACGAGAGCGGCAGGTCTCGCGGTTTCGGCTTTGTCACCTTTGCCGATCCCTCGAACGTCAATCATGTGCTGCAGAATGGTCCGCACACGCTCGACGGTCGCACCATCGACCCGAAGCCGTGCAATCCTCGTACGCTCCAGAAGCCGAAAAAGGGAGGCGGCTATAAGGTCTTCCTCGGCGGTTTGCCATCCAACGTAACGGAGACCGATCTGCGCACCTTCTTTGGTCGCTATGGCAAGGTCACCGAGGTAGTCATCATGTACGACCAGGAGAAGAAGAAATCACGCGGATTTGGCTTCTTGTCCTTCGAGGAGGAGTCCTCTGTGGAGCACGTTACCAACGAACGCTACATTAATTTGAATGGAAAGCAGGTGCGTTCACTTTTGTTTACAAAAATTATATACCAAAAAGTTAATTAGTAGAGAATATAGTAATCAGTCTAAACTAATTCAAAAATACAATATTAGTTGAAAAATCTGATCAATAGAAAAATACACATGTTAATATGTATAAATGATGTTTTTCAGGTTGAAATTAAGAAGGCGGAACCACGCGACGGATCTGGTGGCCAGAACTCGAACAACAGCGCTGTGGGTGGCGCCTATGGCAAATTGGGTAACGAGTGCAGTCACTGGGGACCGCACCATGCGCCGATCAACATGATGCAGGGCCAGAATGGTCAGATGGGTGGTCCGCCACTGAATATGCCAATTGGTGCGCCCAATATGATGCCTGGCTATCAGGGATGGGGCACATCGCCGCAACAGCAGGGCTATGGCTATGGAAATAGCGGACCTGGCTCATACCAGGGATGGGGTGCACCACCTGGCCCCCAGGGACCACCACCGCAATGGTCGAACTATGCTGGACCTCAGCAGACCCAAGGATATGGTGGTTATGATATGTATAACTCGACATCGACTGGAGCACCATCGGGACCATCAGGCGGCGGCAGCTGGAACTCCTGGAATATGCCACCCAATTCGGCTGGACCAACTGGCGCACCTGGTGCCGGCGCTGGTACCGCCACCGACATGTACTCGCGTGCTCAGACCTGGGCAGCGGGCGGACCATCAACCACGGGACCCGTGGGCAACATGCAGCGCACTGGACCTGGCAATTCGGCCTCGAAATCGGGATCCGAATACGATTATGGCGGTTATGGATCTGGCTATGATTACGATTATAGCAATTATGTTAAGCAGGAGGGCGCCTCGAATTACGGCGCCGGTCCACGATCAGCGTATGGCAACGACAGCTCCACACAGCCGCCGTACGCCGCATCGCAGGCCGTTTAAAGGGCGAGCGAGCGAGCGTGCGTGTGTCTTCGACCACGATCAGCGGTCCCAAGAGGTGAATGATGAAGAAGGCAAAAAGATGGTGGTAATTGTAAGCTAAAGCGTCGTCTGTTTGTTTAATAATTTTTAAAAGATACTTTTTATTTGAGATCAGTTGTTGAAATTAATTAATGTAACTTGTGTACACAAACAACAAATACTTTAAACATATATACACACAACACAAACACACACACACACACACGAATTCAGCTAAAAAGCAAATCCCTAGCGAAACAAGGCAGGTTCATAGATTTATATATATATAGATGATATATGTATAAAAACAAAGTATATATATATAAATTTATATATATATATTCGACAGCAATGAGTATGTAAAAATTCATAGGAAACAATATTGAAAACAACATCGACAACAACATAAAAAAAGAAAGCACACTCTCAACACTCGGAGCAACAAAAACATTTTTCATACGTCCCCTCCCTTCCAACCCCCTCCCCACACGTTCCTCCCTTAAACTAACAAGAAGAAACAACAACAACAAACAAATAACAGTAACAACCCAACTAAAAATCGAAGATACATGCATATTTAATAGAAAGAACACAAAACAAAGAAAACGAAAAGAATAATAATAGAAATGTGAAGATTTAAACTTAATGATTACCAAGTATAAAGTTTAGCCAATTAGACACAAGAAAAGAGAAAAGTGTACGAAACAAAAAAAACATACCAACAAACAAGAAATGAGAAAGGAATTATAAGAAATTATACATTAAAATACATTAAAGATCCCCTTAATTACTTAAATTAGTAAATACAAATTCGAAATTGTACATTTAAAGCGTAAAACTAAAACACACACAATTTTCTTGGCAACAAATGGAAATCTCGCCACGCCCACATGCCGCGCGCCTTTCCCGCCTTCGTCCCTTGCGTACATTAGGCGACAAGGCGTTAGCGAACAATTTACAGGGGAAATACAATTAAAAATGATGAAAATTCGCTTGCCTTAGCCCATGCTAAGGGATATGAATAGCGGGGAAAAGACGGGGGCGTGGCATGAGCACATGTGTACGTTGGCGTGTGTGTGGCGACGACAGAGAACGTTACAAAATTAATAAATTTACCATTTAAAGTAAACAACTAGCTAAAAGTTAAACTACATATATAAAGAAACCTAATTAATAAGCGTATGTCGTATGTCGTTTGCATGTAAGCGAAAGTTGAACTTGAAACTAGAATTATATAGTGTTGGAATTATTATTTAGTTAAAGAAGAAGATTGAGAACCGCTAACAAAATGATTAATGATGGAAAAACTAAAAGAGAAAAATCACAAAAAATACGAAACGCTCTTTAAACAAATATACATAAAGAAGATGAGAATAAAAAAGAAAACAAACTATATACATACTTATATACATCTCTATATATATATAAAATATATACACATAAAATTAAACAAAAACAAAGAAACGTAAATTTAAACTACAGTTAAAGCAGAATAGAAAACAAGAGTCATAAGAGAAAATAGATAGAGATTGAGATTGACGGAGTACTAGAGAGAAAAAGAAAACGATGCTTAGAGTTGCGTTGCACATTTTTTTAAATTTTCATCGTTTGCCAAGCAGACAACAACAACAACAAAATAATAATATAAAAACAACATTAACAATTAGAGTCTATATGTGTGTGTGTACTCACAAACTACTGCAACACACACATGTGCTCACAACAAAAAAAAAAAACACCCACATACACACACGCATAAGGAAACATGAGAAAGAATTGCATATTTTTTATTGATTATATACATACATTTATATATATATATCTTTAATTACTTTATATTATTTACTCTTAATTACAAACATAATCATTTTGAGTGTGTTATGTAAACACCAACAACAACAAGTAAACTAATTTCTAATAATTGCGATTTTTACAATTTATTATTACATATTACAAATATTAAAAAACAAAACAAAACCTTACATAATATATGCTAATAGATACATTTATACACTTATATATATATATTACAAAAATATGAAGTAATGTTTTTTGCTATTACAACTACAATACACACGTAATTTTTAGTTTGTTGATTACGCGAACATTTACAATTACAATATACATACATACTACATACTTACATATATACCTTACTTTATTTTTCGGTGATTTATTGCATAGTGTTTTTTTTCGTCTAATTTTTACAAAACTACTTAGCAAGCAAATCCTACAAACATAAATTCCTAATTTAATTTCGTTTAAATTACAAATAAACATATGCTTAAATTTTTTATATAATTATACACTTAAATCGAAAGAAAAAATATAACAAAACTAACGTAAACAATGCAAAAAATACACAGTAAAATTAAAAAAAAAAACAAAGTAAAGTGAAACGTATGAAGACGTTTGAAATTTTTTAAAAACAAAAAAAAAATTGCTTTTGTTTTCCTTTTATTTAATAAATTTAAAAAATGCAGCTCTGCGCTGCTGTTTCTCTATGTGTGTGTGTGTGTGTGTGTGAGTGTGCGGGCCTGTGTGTAAATTGTTCATGTCTCTAATTGTTTGTGTTGCATAAATGCATAAAGAAAATGAAAAGAAAATAGAATATGTATCTGCACTTGGCCAGCAGGAAGCGCACGCAGCGTTGACGATGAAACCAATTGAGCAAGAAGTTCGATCCATTTCCGCTTGTAATTTTGTAATTTGTAATTTCTGTGTTTTTTTCCAGCAGACAGCAAGAACAGCAGCAACAAGAACAAATGCATAACAAATGTAATTGCTGCCGTGCGACAACAACATCAACGTATCTAACCTAACTTGAATTAAATAAACAGTTATGCGTGTATATATGCGTACAATACATACAAAAATATCGTATGAAGAACACGTAAAGTAATAACAAACAGTTGATTGAAGAGAAAAATCTGTTAGTAAAACGCAGTTAAGAAAAAACACCTGATGTAATTTTATAAGCAAAACATTATTATTACATATATTAATATGAACATTGCATACTTACAAATATCTTTTGTTTATTATCAGATACCAGACCCGTTTTTTTGCATGCAGAAACAGTTAAAATAATGAAAACAAAAAAAAATATATAAAATAAAAAGTGATGTTTAACAATTTGAAATAAGTAATGGTAAAATTAATAACTAATTCAAGGAAATATACATAAATAGTTAAAGCAAGGTTTAAAGTAATGGAAAATGTAAACGTAATGCAAAAAAAAAAACAAAAAAAAATTTATTAAAAAAAACACACTGACTGTTAATTGTAAAACAATTTCTTTTTTAATCCGTACGATTTATAATTTAAAGTTAAACATTTTTTAAATAAAAACCTAATAAATGAACTACATATATGCATCTAAACGTAATTACAACTACTATATACAATTATATATATAAATATATATACTATATACATACATATAAATATATGCATAAATATATCAATTTAACAGTAAAAATAAATCTAATCTATTGTACTACAAAAATTGAAAAACTAAAAAAAAATGAAACTATAAAGTGTTGCACTTTCAACAAAAGCAAAAACTTAATGCAAAAACAAAAAAGGCAAAAAAAATAATAGAAATATGGAAATGGCAACATACATTTAAGTGTGACTGTTAGTCAGCATAAAAGATAAAAGATCTTTGTCCACACATCCAAAGCATTGTATATGATATTGGAGTAGTTTGTTTCATTTTGTTTATTTTCTCATTTCGTGTATTTGGGGTGGTTTGTTTATCATTTTCGACATCTTCATCGGAATTGGATTTGAAATTGAAATTCCTCTTCTTTCCTTAATGCGGATCAAATCAAACAATTGTAAAATCCTTTTTATTTTTTGGGAATATGTGTTGAAATTATGATTTTCTGTACTTGTTTATTGATTTGTTTATCTCGATATGAAATGAATTCGATTTGAAGATTAATATTATGATCTTTCAAACTTGGCCGATATACATGATACACATTTTTAATGACAATGAAATAGTTATAATATGAACTTGATTAACATTTAAGCTTAAATACTTACAAATTATGCGCCAAAATGCAAATTGCGAACAAAATGAAAAAACTGAAAATGCTAAAAGAAAAAAGTACTTGGAAGATAATCGACGCATTGTACACATTATAGCTAAAGTCAGTTGAATAGTTGACGGTTTGGTTTACGATTTTGACTGGTATCATAGTTAAGCTAAGTAATTGACACAGAAACGTAAAGATACATATGTAAAACTTTTAAATGTTTTTTCTTTGGTTTATCCAAGAGTTTTGTTATTCAGGTATTCAACTGTAATTGTATTAGCCTTTATAGACTAACTAGAATGATTTGAAGTAAGGAAATTAACAGATATCTAAGCTAAATTCCTAAGACAAAACGATTCCACCTAAGACACCTTTTGTAATGACTAAATTTATAGGCGAAAACAATAAGATAATTACATACCTACATACATACTTACATACGTGACAAAAATAGAAAAAAGTAAGTGCTTGAATACAGTTAAGGTGAATTTACTTACAAGGTGATCTTCATTTCATTTTCTCGCTTACAACAACAGCAGTATGAATGAAAATTCACCTGGTTCATAATTTCACCATGGACTAACACAGTGTGTGGTGAGACTAATTCTGTGTAGGTGCAAGTTTTGTACTTGGGTTTTTTTAACTGCTTGATCGTTGACATCACAAAATAACAAAATCAATCTGAGGCGTTAAACAAATGAGAACATAAAAAAACCAAAATAAATTGAGAAAAATGGAGAATAAAATACAAATAGCATTGATTAAGATATGACAAATAAATCTATGTGTATAAGTCGTTTAATGATTGTTACGCCAGCAAATTGTTCATTTGGTGAATTTGTTTTTGTTTGTTTTGTTTGCACTTGGCTTCGGTTCGTTCTTAAGCATAAATTCTAAACTAATTAAAAACGAGGTATGTATGTGCGTGCATCTATGAAATAATAATTTTAAAACGTAAACAAAGAAACCAAGCAAACAAAAAGATAGTAAACAAACTAATTTGTATGTAGTTTAATAATACAGATTAGTCACAAAAACGGAAAGCGAAAACAAACCAAAAAAAAAGAGAAAAACTATGCAAAATAACCAAAATAAAACCAAAATTGAGACTGTAAACATGCAACAAATGAAGCAGAGAATAAGTTGAAAGATAAAGCTTATAAACTATAATTCTTAACTCGTAAAAAAAACATAAAACATGAAACAAAACAAAATCTCAGATGAATAGGCTACCTAAATAAGTTCGTGTAAGGATTTCGTTGATGGATCAGCAACTTTTTTCAGACAGTTTTATTTGTACATTTTGTCCGTTTGTTGCAATTGTTTTGTTGTTTTTCGATCACATAATAATACCGATATAGATCGATAAATTGATTTACAATAATAATTCTTTTTTCACATTGCAGGGCTAGGAACACCCACACACTCAAACATACCAACACACACACACACTGCAACCACAAACTAAAGCATTTTTGTTAATTATGTATGTACAGATGAATGTAAGGCGCGACTATTTATTTAAGAACTAAAATATATAGTTGTATTATTTGTGACATGTAAGCATTAATTATCTACAACAACATATAAGCAGGCTAAGAAGTGCTAAGAATTCTCATAGATACTGATACTTTTTTCAAGTGTGAATAGTTTTAGCAGTAACTGTACACACACACTTAACTCACACACATTGAGAGATAGGAATCCATGTACATTTAGCATATACATACCTTCATACTGATAAGCCAACTGTAACGGTTTTTAGGCGTATAAGTGTTGCGAATTGTTGGAAAATGTTTTGGACACGCGGCCAATAGTACATACATACATATGTATTTAATTTATTTGACATACATACACTTTAACACACACCGATGCATACAGTATACATACATATTAAATGAGATGTGTTTTTTGGACCGTTGATTTCTAGACTTTTTCTACTTGTACTTTTAGAGATACTAAAATTAGAACCGAAACAGGTAAAGCGTTTATCCACTAATTATGAAATTGTGATGGACAATTTACATACATGCATACATACACAGAGAGAAACAAGCAAAATAAAATGAAATGAAAAAAGAGAACGCAATCTTAAGAACATGGAACATACATACTTACTTACATACATATAGAGAGATAAAGAGAGAGACAATGAGAATAAGAGTTGCAAGGTTTTAGTTTACGGTAAACTTAATGAAATTTTTTACAATGTATTTATACATACCTAAATTTAAATTTTTAATTAATTTTTTAATGTAATACGAACACAGTGCCTAAGTAATATCAAAAACAAAACAAAAACAAAAATACAAAAACGAGTAATAAGCGATGCAAAGTAAGTGAACAAACATTGTTACTAAACACACACATACAAACAGACATAAATGATTGATTGATTAATGAGTAAATAAAACAATTAAAACATTCGATGCGACTAAATTCAACAAAATCAAGCAACTAAGCACATAAACATAATAAATACTGCATTAACATTAACAATAACGATAAAGATTACCATAACGATAAAGCCCAATAACGAAACTGATTTGCATAATTGTATAAATGTAACGGACACAATTAATCAGTTGCCCCCCAACACGCCCCCTCCTACAGACCGCTAAGTACGCTAACTAAGCTAATTTACCATACTAATAATAAAAATAGAAAAACAAAAACAACGTACCCCCTACATACGTCTCTCTTTCATACAAATTATTATATATATATATTATAATAAATGTATATGTATGTAATGAATCTTAATATGATATTTGGAAATTTAAAAACTAACCTAATGATCTTTTATTTAGTGCATATGTTGTTTAATTTGTTGTCCAAATACGAGATTTATATAGATATATAGAAGATATAGGGAATCTAGACATTTCACGTACTCAAAATGACATAATTGCAACTTGAATAATTTATTTAAATTTTAAAATATTAAAAATAATTGGTTCGCATATTGCATTGGTTTTTAGCATTATTAACAAACAAGAACTACAAAAAAAAGAAACAAGGAAAGAAAGAAAAATAACAGAAAACAAGTATATCGATAAACTAATTAATTTCGGAAAATTCAAGTTCAAATTCAAATTGTTTATTCGTTTTAAACAATTGCTAAGAATACACGAAATGAATGACAAACAATTTCTAATTATGTTTAAATTAAATGTAGTTTGTAAAAAAATGAAGTTTTAAGCAAAAAAAAAAACAAAACAAATACTTTGAATATATATACATACATTGCAAGTAAATAGAATAAATGTCACTCACTCTTTTTATTTAACCTGCATTGATCATTATTCATTGGTCCTACAAGTATTCGACACTAAGATCCTAAAGTAATTTGCTGGGTGGAATAATTATTTTACTTTCTTAAAATTAAAGTTTGAAACGAATATCACAATTTTCAGATTTTTCGACTTCTTAAAAAATTCGTTTTGTTTGATAAATCTTTTTGTCTTAGACATAGCTTTCAAAATTTAAAAAATTTAGGTATTTGGAAATGTTGGAAATTGTTGCCTTTACACTTTTCAGAGGAACGATTGATTTGGCAGCAAATGTAATAAAACCTGTCCATGTGGGCGGTTGGATTTGCCTGGGAATTCATTTGGTCACTTGCTCGGTAGTTACGGGTATAGTTTACAGTATTGTAAGTTTTTCGAAAATTGTTCAATTGAGATTTTCACTCCCAAATCATTCCACTTAGTGCTGAGTTTCGAAGAGGATTTTATTTCAAAAAGTTGTGAAGGTTTTTTTTTGGCAATCGCACATAAAAAAGAGTACGAACATTTGGAAATTTAAGTAAATCGAATATGATTTGATGTGAATCTCAAGTCGTGAAATTCAAGTTGGAAAGGAATAATATAATTTTCCAATTTTTTGATTTCTTAAATAAAATTGTTTTATTTGATAATCTTTTTTTCTTCGACATAGCTTTCAAAATTTTAAAAATTTAGTTATTTGGTAATGTTTGAAATTGTGGCCTTTACACTTTTCAGTGGAACAATTTATTTTGCAGCCAATGTAATAGAACCTGACCATGTGGGCGGTTGGATTTGCCTGGGAATTCATTTGGTCACTTGTTCGGTAGCCACGGGTATAGTTTACAGTATTGTAAGTTTTTCGAAAATTTTTCAATTCTTGGTATTTATGCCCAAATCACTCAGTGCTGACTTGCGAAGAGGAAAAAAGTAGGGAACATTATTTCAAAAAGATGTACATGTTTATTTGGCAATCGTAAATCAAAAAAAGTATGAACATTTTGAAATTTAAATAAATCGAATATGATATAATGATGTGAATCTCAAGTCGTAATGCAGTTGGACTTGGATACTATGAGAGTTACTAGCTAGCTATGATGAATCTTATAACATGATGACTACTTGGCTAGGCGCCGTCTTGTGGTTGGTGTGGTGGGTGTGCCAGTTGGCGGTTTTGGTATCTGGAAGAAATATCCACAAATGTTATAGGTGATCTCCATGGGGGAATTTTTTATTTCAGGCTTACCGAACGTATGGGCTTCGGTGTGAGTGCATTTGCTGGCGGTGGCTCACGGGGTTGCGGTCCATCCGGATGACCCACAACGGTTACTGCGACGGGTCTATGCTCGGAACTGGCACGCTCTGTGCTCTCACTGCGCGAGTTGGAGCCGGAGCGCTTGAACATGCCGGACAGACGACCACGCAGATCCTTCTTGCTCGATCTCATGTCGCTTGCTACACTTATGTCTGAATCAGATCCTTGAATCTACCCATAGATCATAGATAATCACTTATAATAAATTTATGCTCGTATAAAGAACAGTCTGTGGACTCACCGATATTTCACTCTCGGAATTGCGACTGCTTTTGGTCAGACTGCGTAGCTTGCCCATGAGACCCTTCTTCTTTTTGCGCGGTCCGCGGGGTATGTCACTTTGTGTGGAACCGCCAGACAGGCGGGAGTCGAGACGAGAGTCTAGGCTGGAGTCACGCACCAATCCACCCAGTTCCGAGTCAATGGACTGCATGGAGGACACGCTGCCATCGTCCTGACGCCAGATATTCTGCAAGGTCAAGAGTTGAAATGCCAGTTTCTCGCCTGAAGTAACTCGCTTACCTGATCCCTTTGTATGGAGTGATCGAGGGACAGACTTTTGCGGATCAGGCTGCCATTGCTCGAAGAATTGCGGGAGATGCGTCCGCCACCGCGTTGAGATCCTGCTGCACTGGCCACGGAGCTGGTGCTGCCATGATGATCGTTCTCCTGCGAGGCAGCGCGCCGCAGATTGCCACGACGCATCCGACTGCGTTCCTGCTCATCCTCAGTAACGCGTTGGAACTTGCGCAGCTCCTCGGAGGCCTCGGCCAAGCGGGCCAGGACACTGGTGATCTGGGCGCTGCTCAGCGTAGGGGACGGACTGCGGCTGCGTCGGACATTCGCCTGCTCGGGTCGCAGGGTATGCTCCCCATAGGATGAGGAGCTTCGGGCGGATGCTCCGCCAACTATTTTCAGATCTGGCGCAATCTTCACCAGCTCATCAACGGTTTGAAGCAGTGCACCCACTTTGCGTTCCCCACCATCCTGCTCCATGCGCCGCTTGATGAGCTCCTTCTCATAGCGTTCACGCTGGAATGAAAGAAGGAGACATTGTAGAGAGAGGACAAATCTTGGAGATTGTGGGGAAAGAGAGAAGAGTCCCTCGAGAAAGAGGGAAATTGGAAGAAATCGTAGAGAGTGTGAAGAGATCCAAGAGAAGAAAGGAGAGATCTTAGAAAAATGAGACAGCACAGACAGGAGATAGGAGAGAGAGGCGGAACAGAAGAGAGTCAGGACAGGAGAAAGATAATGGAGAATGGAGAAAGAGATAGAGATCGTAGAGGGTAGAAAGGAGATCAATGAAAAGACTCACCTCCCGCCTTAGCTTCTCGTTGGAGGTTCGAAGCTTGGCGTGGACATCCCTCAGCTCAAGCAGATCGCATTGCAGCTCGGCAATCTTCTTGCGTCCCTCCTCCATTTCCTCCTCCGTCGCACGCTTCGTTTGGTCGAGCTTCCGTTTGGACTCCAGTCGCTCCTTGTCGCGTTCTCGCTCTACCTCGAACAGAGTTTGTCGCAGATCGCGAGCTAATGTTGATGTTTCCTGGAGCAGACGTTGCTGATCCTCGCGCTCCTTCTGCCAGGATAGCTCCAGCTTGGTCTTCATGCCAGGTAATTTGGTGCTACCCGAGCCAATGACACGTTCCTCCTCGAACTCATTGAGCTTCGATTGCATCTCGGAAATTTTAATTTCATTAGCGCTCCGTTCAGAGACGAGCTCCGTCTTAACCTTGCTTGATTCCAAACGGGACTCCACCAGCTGATCCTCCAGGTGTCCGATCTTAAAGATAAACAAAGGCATATCACAAGACGTGCTGAAGAGCTTGCTGTGATCCTCACTTACCTGTTGCTCCAGATAGGCTATCTTGCTTTTGTCGTCATCATCGCTGCTGTGCATGGAGCTGCGACTCTGGCGTCCAGTATTGTTGGCTTTAAGATCGCCGATCTTCTTCTGCGCCACTTCCAGCATCTGCTTGAAGGCATCTCTGTCCTTCTTGAAGCGTTCACATTGCCGCTGTACGAAGATAGTTGAATTAACACAATGCGTTTGGATTATCTAAGGCGACTTACCTGCATGGATGTGAGTTCTCCGCTGAGATTCTTCACCTGTTGCTCGTAACGCAGGCGAGTGGAGGCAACTTCCGATTTCATCTGAAGCTCAGAGGCTTGTAGCCTGAATGAAAGAAGAGAGTAGAGTAGATTTCAAAAGTGGGAGACATTCAAAGGAGAGTAGCACTTAAAGGCAAGGATCACTTAACAGAATAGGATGCCTTAAAAGAGGGCCAGTCGAATTGAAAAAGCAGAGGATCATGCAAAGGAGACGGAGAGAGAGAGAGAGAGAACGAGAGAGAGAGAGAGAGAGAGAGAGAGAGAGAAAAATTTGGAAGATCATTAACAAATGTGAAAGGGATCAGGCGAAAGAGAGTATCACTCAAAAGAGAGGCTCGATCGAAAGAGAGGATCACTAAAGCGAGAGGATCACTCAAATTTGAAGAGGGCCAGTCGAATTGAAAAAGCAGAGGATCATGCAAAAGTGAGAGAGACAGCAAAATTTGGAAGATCATTAACAGATGTGAAAGGGATCAGGCGAAAGAGAGTAGCACTCAAAAGAGAGGCTCGATCGAAAGAGACGATCACTCAAGCGAGAGGATCACTCAAATTTGAAGAGGGTCCAGGCGAAGAGAGTAAAACTCAAAGGAGAGGATCAATGGAGATAGAGGTTCAGTCAAAAGTCGACTATCAGTCAAAAAAGAAAAAGCTACTCACTGTGTCTTTAGATCCTTGATCTCTGCTTCTCGGCGAGCGCCGTGTCCGTTGAGGGAGGATTGCGCCTGTTCAATGCGATTGAAATCGTTCAATTTGCTGTTCAGATCATCGTTATCCTTTCTCAGCTGGAAGACCAGATCAATGTTCATCTCGTTCTCGCGACGCAATCGCTCATATTCATGCTCCTTCTCGGCCAGCTTGTTCTTGAGCATGGAACGCTCGTGTTCGCCGGTGTTGCCGGTCTTCAATGTCTTGGCCTCTAGCTGGACGATCTTCTTCTGGGCCTCGTTAAGCTTTCTGGCCATGTCGGTGCGTTCAATGCGTATGGTGTCCATATCCGCCACCTTATACATGGCGGCAGTCAGTTCGCTTTGCAGACTTTGCTTCTCGGTTGTCAGCTGGGCACGCATTAGGATCGTTTCCTCCGATAGTTTCTCCCAATGATTGTTTAGATCTTCGTAGCGTTTTTGTTCTCCATTCAGTGTGGTTTGTGTTTCCTCCAGTTGCTTCTTCAGCTCCTGCACTTGTTTGCTCTCCGATTTGCTGGCCTTGGCCTTTAGATCCTTGATGTCCTTCTCCAGAGATGCCTTCGTTTTCTCGGCCGCCTTCTTGCAGCTGACAAGTTCAGTGTCTAGTTGGGCGATCTTTGACTCTAGTTTTTCCCGTTCCTTAGTTTGCTTCTCAAAGTCCTTTTCCAGGCCGGATAACTTCTCCTTGTCCCGCTTGTTTTGTGTCTCCAGCGAGGATTTGCCTACTTCCGATTGCTTCAACTGACTTTCCTGTTTCTTCAACTTGTCCTCTAGATCCTTGAGCTTCGTATTGAGCTTCTTCGCCTCCTCGTCGCTGGCCTTGAGCTTCTGTTCCAGCTCCTTGGTCTTGCTGCTGGTGCCGTTGAGCTGCTTCAAGCGTTGCACATCTCCCTCGGCCAGCGCCAACTTTTGCTTGCACTTTTGCAGCTCCTGTTCCAAAGACTCCTTGCTCGTTTGCAGCGTCTTCAGTTGATTGGCCCCGCAGCTGCCAACAATCACTCGCAGCTCACTGATCTCATCCTCCAGCTCCTCGACCCATTTTCTTAGGTGACTCTTTGGCGTCAGATCGTTGACCCTCTTGGGTGTCCTGGTGGGCAGCTTGCCATCCGCCTCCAGTTGCATCCGCTTCACCCTTGCGGTCAGTTCATCCCTCTCCTTTTGGGCTAGAGCCAGTGCATCCTTTAGCTTTGGCAGCTCAGCCTCGCCATTCTTCTCCACGGATCCCGACTTTCGCAATGTCTGCAGCTGAAGTCGCTTGTTCTCCTTGGAGAGCTTATCATTCTCGGTCTCCAGGATGGTCAGCTTGCTGAGCTGTGCCCGCATAGCCTCTGCACTTTGCTCCTTCTCCTGCAGGTTCTTCCTGAGCAAGGTGAGCTCATCGTTCAATCCCTTGAGCTTCTTCTCCGCCGCACTCGAGGAGCTGCCGAAACTTAGTAGAGATCCCTTGCTGCCATTGCTCGTATCCTGTCGCAACTTTGCCTGCAATTCGCGTACATATTTCTTGGACTCGGCATTCTCCTTCTCCAGATCCTCGACCTTGAGACGCAGTATGGAAGCCTCCTGCTCGTTCAGCTCCAGGAGAATACGCAGCTCGGCGGGATCATCCTCATCGGAGATGCCTTCATCGCGATCGGCATGAGCCTCGGGCGCCAGTCGATGTGGATGCGGTGCAGGACTCAATCTGCGAGCTGTATCAAAATAAAATGATCCTGTTACTAGACTGTCCTTGATTGTGGTTGTAGCACTATCCATGAGTTTAGTTACTTGAGTTAGTTGCAATTTGGAAACGCAGTTAGTCACATTTTATGAGCAGCCGCAAAAAAATGGCAAAATTTAATATTATTGAATTCATTAATTAATAAAAAGCGCATGAGAAATATCGTTAGTTCAAGATGTTAAATTGGTAATTTTAAGATCAAATCTTTTAAGATTAGTAAATTTTCAAAACATGATGTAAGTATTTAGTAATCAAATCATTTAGAGTATTATTTTGTACTGGGGTTTTACTTTAAAACAAATTTTGATCGTACTTCTTGAGCGCGTTGCCATTTTTTTCAACTGCATCATCAGAGACTCATTTTCATCCTCGAAACGAGTCACCTTTTTCCTCAAATGCTCAGCCTGAAATGTAAAACACACATTTGATATTATGTAAATTAATTTGTCAATTGATAGAATCCATCTCTAATACATATTTCGTTTTCGAGGATAAAAACTGTGCCCTGGCATTGTGAGCTATACCAATCTAAAGTTGACGCAGATAAACACTAACTACGGGATTAGATTTGATTTGAGTGAAGAAACATATTTACACATATTTACGAGCATTATTAAACAGAGTGAAACACGAAATTTTACTTCACTACAATTACGGACCCATCACAGCCAACAAAAGCCAAAACAGTGAAAAAGCATTCCAAAATGAACAAAACTTTGGGTTCAAAAAGTTAAGTGGGTGTTGTTTTTTAAAAATTCTGGCGAAAAAAATTAAATTGACAAAATTAATTAATGCAGAATGTATTTAGAGCAGGGGTGGGCACGCAATGGCTCCGGGAGCCAGTGGCTGCTAACGAATTCAGATTTCGTGCCCACCGATGATTTAGAGGCCAAACCATTTTCAAAATGTTATTCCGCTTTTAAATCTGTTCAGTTTGATCGAAGCTTTGAAATTTTAAAGTTGCTCACACCTCTGATCCAGGTAACTTTACAAGTCTAAATTTTTATTCATGTTGGCATGATTTTTTACAAAACAAATGAAACGTTTCAGAATCAAGTTGAAAGTATTGTTTTATACTAACTGTGACATAAGAAGTTGACTAACAATTTAAAATTCAAAATTAAGTTGTTGAGTTTTTGAAAAACTCAATGGGAAAGCTTTTGAATTAAAAATGCATTTGGGCAAAAAAAAGTTATTTTAATGAAAATTTGAATACAGAATGAATTTAGAGGCCAAATTAAATGACATTCCGCCTTAAAATCTGTTCAGTTTTGGAAAAGTTATTGAAGTTTAAAGTTCGTCTGATATACGACGTAGCAACTTTACAAGTCAAGATTTAAATCTTCCAAATACTCTGAAATGTTGTGTAAAAACTCGATACTCCCTGTTTTGGCCACTTGCTGCTGTGATATGGATAAAAGAAGGTGGTTAGGTGCCAGGTACCTGCACTAGCCCCAGCCAGAAGAACATGAGAAATGGCGCTTGGAAAGAGCAAAGAAGTGGAATTGACAACCCTGGTCGAAGTTGAGGGTGCAAAAAGCGACACAAACGGAGACGATTCACGATCGACTGATAAATTTGCGGTGTTCAGTTCTAAATTAGTCTGTGTGGAACTGTCGGAGTAGTCCACCACGATTGTTTGTGTGCCTAGTTCCTCTGAATCAGGCTGCGTATTGGAAGCGGCATCACGTTGCTCTATGGAAGCTGTCTGTGTGGAACGTGGAAACCCTAGGGGTATTGCCAGCATGTCACCCGTTTGTGTGCCGCGATTTAGCTGGGATCGATGTCTAGACGTCTTAGATCTGAGCTGACGCAGCTTCAAGTGAAGTTTTGGCAAGTGATTAATCAGTTTTGAGCTTGCTTAGGGTCTTAGGGTCTTACCTCCTCTTCGGCAAACTTTAGTTGATCCTTCAAGTCAGTCTCGCGCTCAATGGAGTCCTGTAGTTCCCGCTGCAAATGCTGTGGATCTTCCTGTGATCCACCGCGTGTCAAACTTTCCCGCGTGATTTTTCCATCCGCTGACGTGGACTTACCCAATACACCCAGCATAGGCGCCTTTTTCTTGCCGGGATTTCGAAGTTCCTCCGCCTCCGTCTGGAAGAAAGTCATTTTAAGAGAAGAGAGATATAAAAATCGTAATAAAATTATGTTCAAATACCTATAATTGAGAAAAACTCTTAAAATAATACTTTCGATTTGCTAGAAAACACTGGTTTAATTCTAAATCCAAGAAAATACGTCAAAAAAATATATTTTTTAATTTGAAAATACCAAATTACTAAGATTCTGAAATATTCGATCTTAGGAAATCAAATATAATTGAGAAAATACTCTTAAAATAATACTTTTGATTTGCTAGAAAACACTAATTAAATTATAAAACCAAGAAAATACGTTCAAAAAATATATTTTTCAATTTGAAAATACCAAATTACTAAGATTCTCAAATTTTCGAACTAGAAAATTTTCGAGAATAGAGAAAAGACTCAAAATAATACTTTTGATTTGCTAGAAAACATTGATTTAATTCTAAAACCAAGAAAATTGGTCTCAAAAAATATATTTCTCTGTTTAAAAAAAATCGTTTTTCAAATAAGTCGTACTTCTCTTATTCAGTAATGCCAGTCTTGAAATGTTGAGTTTAAAACTAGGAATACTTGAGTTTTTCGCACTGCGCAAACTGCTTTTTCGAATATCCTTGACCCACCTGTAGTTTGCGAGTCAATTCGCTGGAGAACCGCAGCTCCTCCTCCAGTTTCTTGACCTTGGCGGACAGCTCGGCGTTGTAGGTGCTTTGTCTTTCCTGCTCGAGCGTCTCGATCTTGCGTTCGCTTTTCTTCAGCTTGAAACTGAGGATGCGACAGTTTTTGGTGGCCTTCTCGAGATCCTTTTGCAAGTTGGTTTTGGCCTTGACCTCATCATCGCGGAACGTATCCTGCACCTCATCCATTTCAGCCTGCAAATTGATGATCTCCTTTTTGACCGTTTGATTCTCCTCCATGAGCTCCTCGCAGATTTGCTCGGCTGCCTGCAGCTTCCGCTTCAGCTCCGACTGACTGTCCTTGTGCTCCAGCTCCTTCATGCGCTGATTCAACTTGCGTTTATCCTCCGTCACGCGATCCAGCTGCTCCTTCATCTCGTTCAGCTTCTGCTGGAGGTTGAGGGCCTCCGAGGCGGCGGTTCGATTCGAGGAGGTGTCCATTGAGGCCAATCTTCTCAACAAAATATCGCTCTTTTCACGCTCCGCGCGCTCAGCTCGGGTTTTCATAGCTTCCAGTTCGGTGCGCAGGGTGGCCATCTGATCCTTTAGGGTTGCCGCTGTGGTTGCTCCTATGCCCGTGGTGGCTGGCAGGGATTGTCTTTTGATATCCTTGCTATTGCTGATGCTGCTGTGGCCGTTGTTGGTCTCCGTTTCCTTGCGACGAGTGCTGCTCGAGCTGGAACTGGAACTGGAGCTGGGAGCTGTGACTTTGCTTTCCGTCAGACTCGACGATGTTGATATGGAGGAGAACTTGGGTGTGACTGTTGCTGCTGCTGAAGAGGATGAGATGGTGGTGGTGCTGCTGCTGCTGTTACTGGACAGAGTTGTAGACGCTGCCACCTTTTTTGGTGGCAAGGAGGCACGTTTGAGCTCCGTCTGCTGGTTGAGGGATGTCCCGGATTTACTGCGCTCCGGTCGATCCGGCGGTGGCAATGTAGCCTCGCTATCCCTACGATTTAAATGAAGACAATTACTTCAGATCCTTGGCTATACATACACACAGTCACTTACTCATCTCGTCGTGGCACGGAGCGTTCCCGACTGTTTTCCCTGGAGTTCAGGCTGCGCTGTTTCTTGAGCAGATTCATTTTGCGCACACGCTCGGCAAGACTGTCCGTGGATAGGATGACTAGCTCATCTGGAATACTTGAAGTTTTACTGGGGGAGGAAGTGACACGGCCTTGCGTTAGCGTTTGTTCCACCTGCCAAAATTAGGGCCAAGTTAATACCAAAAATTCAATTTTAGTGAGTTCAACATTTCGTGTTAATACTTATTATTAGGGATTAACACCCTAACGGAAACCGTAATCTTTAACTGATAAAAACCGATTGAAATTTAAAACCGTAATTGAAAACGTAACCGATAAAAATAAATTTTTCATTTGACCCAAAAAAACCGAAACTCTGTAAACCGAAATAACCGTTTAGTAACCGTTTCATTTATAAGGGTCAATTTCAGTTTTTCATACGTAACAAAAAAAATAAATTATTTTTATTTTTTAATTTTGATATTTGGTTTTAATTTTCTTATGTTTTTTAATTTTGAATTTTTATTTGTGATATTCATGATCGAATTTGTTAAATGAAATATTAAAATTGTTGAAATGTAACTAAACTACATAAAACTGAAGAATATGGGATATACTAGATGTGGTAGTGAAATATTAAGAAAGTAATGTCATTTTAATTATTTTTATTATATTTTTAATATAGTTATATTTTCCAAAAAAAAAATGTTTTTTTTGTGAACCGAAAACATACCGCTAATTCACAAACGAAACTTACAAAAACTGGTTCACCGTTATGAAACCTTTATTCAAAGATTTTGCGTAACCGATAACCGAAAACCGAAAAATGCTAACATAACCGAAACCGTAACTGAAACCGATATTCGTTTCGGTTTTAATCCCTGCTTATTAGAATACATTGTGCCAAGAGTATAAGATTGGTTATTATCCCAAAGAAGACTTTACCTCATTCATGTCCAAGGCGGTTGTGTGGCGTCGAGGAGGCACGGGCAGCTTTAAGGTGACAGCCACATTGTGATCGTCGACGGGTCGAGACACCGTCGATGTTGAGCCAGCCGATGAACGCTTTGAGGCCGCCGCCGATGACGTCGTTGCCGCCGCTGCAGCCTCATCGATGTCCGGCGTGGAGGCCCAGGATTGTGGGCGTTTCTTGAGCTCTACATTGAAGTGGACAACTGAGTTGAGTAAAAGCAGCGTCAAGTGCAGTGAAGTGCGGCAAATGCAAGCAGTGTCAATCACAGTCACAGTGAGACAATCACGTTCACAGTCACAGTCACAGTCACAGTATGGTTGGGTTCCACAAATGACCATTTGACAATTGAATTGCAGTAAGTGTGGATTACATCAGCGATGGTAGTACAAAAACGATGGTAGTATTAACGTTAACGTTATGCAGATTAGTGTTGAGTGCGACAGAGACAGAGACAACGCACCGAAAGAGATAGACAGATAGTTAAGATAGAGACAGACAAACATATGACAATGATACGAGCACACGGTACAGTAATTTGTGCAAGAGTTTAAGTTAAGATCATGATCAATAATGTTAACTAGAGCCCACTTTTATTATAAAACTTTGTGGTAAAACTTTTATTATAAACTTAACTAATACTATCGGGTACAAAATTTCTAAATATCTTCAAAATTTGGAAAGTTGGGAATTACAAAGACAACAATTGTAAACTTCTTAAAAATAAAATCTGTTAGAAATGAGAAAAATTGAAATAAATAAAGTTTCAAGAATTAAGTAAAAATGGGCCTCAGTTTTACAGAATTATTATGATAATCTAATAGGAAAAAAATTAATTATCTTTTAAAATACTATCTCAAAAAAAAATGTATATTAAAAAAAAAAAACAATATGTGGCCTATGAATTTAGGTTTTTTAATTATAATTTGAGTGAATAAGCAGCTTTCCATAGTGCACATTGGGATATCCTTGGGATCTTAAAAATGTGCTTAACTGCATAACAATTCATTCAGATTGTGTGCTTATAAACTATTATTACTACGAGTCCTTGAATCTTCGGAGCAGTTAAGAAGACTTCAAAAAAATTAACAAGAAATACATTAAATTACTTTTTAGTATGAAATAAAGTTTGTTTTTAAATATTGTTACACAACTGTAAATGAACAAATAACATTGAGTTTCAGAAAGAATTACAACTAAGTGATAAGAAAATACACTCAAGTCAGAGTAAAGTGTTAACTTAAAAAGAGTTTTTTAAATTAATTTCTAGTAGAGAAATAAGTATTAAACGAGAAGAGTGTGAAACCTTTGTAGGAATCTGAAACTCGTACCTATATCATTACTGTTGTTGGCATTAGCACTGGTTAAGTTCTGCGTTGATGTCCATGTACGCGACGAGGGCCTGAGGGAAAGTTAGAATTGTTTTATAAAGATCTTATCATTGTCTTGTTTGAAAAGTCTTCTACCGAGAGCTTTGAGCGTCGGAGAGATTAGGCGAGGATGCGGCCACATCGTCGCCCCCTCGTCGGGCTCCATGTTCTTTGTAGTCACGAAAACATCGTTTACATCTTGTCGGATAACGTGTCTGGGGATGAAAGCCTAGTGGGCAGAGCTGATCGCCTTTCAGCGATGGGTACAGATGATGCATCTGTTTCTATATAAATTGTCAGCTTGGCTTATTCTGGAAATCGAACAAATGTATAGTGAGATGATGATTACGTTTATGCCATGAATTTAACGATTATCTACGAGTAATTTATAGACTTTCTTGATATTTCTGTTACTTTTACTAGGCCATGCACCTTAAACTTGCAGAGTATCAACTAGATTTAAGCGTTCTCGTTGTGAACAACCAAGTGGAATTTTGGCATTGATCCAAGTAACCAGAGGAATGTTTTACATAAAATGTAGAACATTTTGTGGCAAAGAGACCTTCGTATCTGTTTTATTTGCTATTTTGTAATTTTGTAAACCAATCAAGCATGTAAAATCTTCTTTGTCTTTTGATAGATACGCGTCAAGAAGAATGTAAAGTAAGTTTTTTTTTTTTTTTTAATTTTTACATTTTCAAAGATCAATAAACCGTGTGCAACTTGTGACGTCTACTTGGCAAAGAGAATACGAAGTGGGATCATCTTTCAAATTTAAACTTGATATAAAATCCATAAGGTTAGAAAAAGAAAAGATTTTGAGAAAATAGAAAATCTCTGAATTATAAATTTTTAAACAGCTCGAAATTAAATAAAAAAGATGTAAAAATATGGAAACTTTTCAAAACTTACAGAGAAATAAGTGTGAATTAAGTGTCTCAGGGCCGTTTTTTCAATGTACATATAAAATTTATTTAACGGATAGTAACAAATTTTCTTTTCAATAGTTATTAAATACCTTATTTAGACATTGAAAGAACGGGTCTAAAATGTAATATTCTGACTGACAATCATTATGTGAGATTATTAAAACGATTGAGATTCTGACTAAAATTTACTTAACACTTTTCTAGACATTTTGATAGCTTTAAATAATTTATTTGCTTGTAGAACTGAGTGAAATTCTAAATAAACATATTGAAAATATTTAGAGATCATTTTTAAACTAAATAGTTGAATGAAAATTTAAAAAAAGCCTAATTAAAATTTACGAGCTAATTGAAAGGCACACCTGATTAAGTATTTGAAAGGCCTTCTGATTAAAAGCTAGAAGGAGTAAACGAGTGCGAGTGCGAGTATTCAGATGTTATGAGTACTATACTCAATGTTTATTCAGAGAAATTGTAAATATAAACAATAACAAATGTTTACACTACTTTATGTTTATTTTGATACAGAGAGAGAGAGAGAGAGAGGGTAGAAAAGAGAAGATCTTACTCTCTTCACAGGTGGGAAATGCGCATGTTTTGCGGTAAATTGAGTTAAAACTTAAATTCACTCGAGAGAAAAAGAGAGTGAGATAGCTTCTCGTTGAGAGCACGCCCTGGGATGGCTCTCTGTCTCTCTCTTTTTTTCTCTCTCACTTTTTTTGTAAGGGGCACAACATTGCAAATCCCCAAGCACGTTAAAAATAATTATCAACGTTTTTAACCTAAGTATATTTGTATGTAAGTGTGTATATTTGTATAGATCTAAATTAGTTTTGTCGCGATCGTTGCAAATATAGAATACATTGGACTTACACAAAATGATTCCGCATTTAGCTGAATTTGAAGCTGGGCAATTGGAAATGGGGCCACGGGGGGCACAGCAACTGCATCTGCTCCTGATCCTGCTCCTGATTCGGATCCTGTTCTGTGAAGACGACGATCACAGATCGCAGATCGCAAATCGTGCTGAATATTTGACAATGCGATTAATTGCGTAACCGCAAAACTATGCGATACGATCAGCTTGCGAATTTTACTCCTTTCAAATCCCACATAAATGAATATAACTCAAATCGAATCACTTTTTATTTCAATCAGTTTAAAACGATATTTTTTATTGCTGGCACTTTTGGCAAAATTATGCACATTTTGTCTGGTTGTGTTGGATTCGATATTTCGATTTCTGGAATTTATTCACTTTATTCAAACTTACGGCTGAAAAATTAGCTGTGTTTTAAAAATAGAACACAATTTTCTTGAATGGCAGCGCACTTTTCAAATATATCCCATATAATGATATTCCTCAAATGCAATTTTGCAACTTATCTTTGAATTTGGTTTCTTGCCACTGATTACAAAATATTTGTTTACTTTTTAGTTACAAAACAACACAAGAAAAAACTGAATTATTAATTCACAATTTTCCAAATTGGACTTTTCACTTGACGCAAATACGTTACCCATACACACACATGCATGTACATGTACACATGTGTGTGTGCGTATGTATATAAGTATACATGTACATATATATAATTTGGGATTGCTTTTGATATAAGAACGATCGCTCGAACACTCGAAATATACTTATACAGATCTCTGCATCTCTTTCCCACCAATTGCAAAGGCACAACGATTTTCCGGGCGGACGAGATTTCCTCGTAGTTTTTTGGTCGTTGCGAACGTTTTGAAAATCGTCGAGAAACTAAATTTAAATATTTTCAAAAAGCTCAAACTAGCCACAGAGTGTTTGCTCGAAAAGATCAAACATTCAGTTCCCTCACTCATTCTCTCCCTTGCTCTCAGTCTCTTTGAGATGCGAAAATTTTTCAGACAGAAAGTTACCCTGTAAGACTACTAGAATCATTGTAGAGTGTAAGGAATTTATTTAACAAGTAAAGTAAAGAAGAATGCAAATTGAATATGTCCAAAATGTATGATTTAAACCAGGGAAAAACCGATTGAAATTCCAAACCTTAACTGAAACTGTAAAAAAAAACAAATTTTCATTTGACCGAAACCTTACAACCGAAACTTTTTAAACCGAAATAACCGTTTCATTCATAAGGGTTATTTTCGGTTTTTTATACATAAAAAATTATATACAATTTAAAAGTAATTTAAAACGAAAGTTTTTGAACTGTTTTTTCTTTTGCGAACCGTAACTATACCGGTATAATTAAAGGATTTTGCGAAACTTATAACCGAAAACCTAAATGAGAACTCGGCTATGTAACTGAAACCGATATTCGTTTCGGTTTTAATCCCTGATTAAATCAAAGAAAGACACAACACAAGTTCAGCAACTGTTAACTGTATTTGCTTCATTCATGACTGTTCACTCCATTCATTCATTCTATTGCCAATCACTATGATGAATCGCCCGCTTGATGAGAGAGGGAGAGGAAAGAATCGCCTACTCATGCACAACTTACGTTCCACATTTTTTGGAAGCACTCCAAATGAATCCACATACTATTCAAATGCAAAACAGACTTCACATTATGGAATTTATTAAGAAAAATCATAAAGTCGATAGAGTACAACATGAATTACAAAGTGTATGTGTGTTTGTTGTGTTTTAGGTTTTGATGAATGTTGTGTTGCGCTATGTATAGACATTACTTTGTATGTATTGTATGTATAAATTACTTAGATATTATTAGTCGCTATGAACTAATGCAGAGTAACCATATGTATGTATGTATGTAGATTAATGTATGCAAGTATGAACTAAGTGGAGTTGCTGTGTATGTATGTATGTGTGTTGTTGTTAATGCGCTGCTTGGAAAATTAATAATGTGCCAGTTTGAAGCGAATACAAATTATAATAAAAATGATGATTGACTGACGATGACGATAATGCAAAGTTGACATTGCTGTTACAGCACCTATCATGTTGCACTGGCACCCGTAATGGACATCGCAACATCCTCCTCCTCCTCCAGTTCAGTTGTTGTCGCTGCCGCCGTCGCTTTGCCCGCCTCTGGCGTGCTATGAGCAGCGGGTCCGTTATTATTCTCATTGGCGTTTGTGCTCTCCTCAACAGCATCCACAGGATCCACAACAGCTGTATGTGTGGCAACTCCAACAGTGTTGGTTAACGTAGCAACGCTGGAAGCGTTGACTGAGGCAGTGTTTGCTGAATTATTGCTCGCCAGGGACTCTGGACTGCTATACAACTGTATGACTGAATTGTTGTTCATGTTCTCCACGGAGGCACCTGATATGGACAGATCGTCGGCCGAGTCATCCGCTTGGCTATCCGTTTGCACCGCCTTCTCCTCGAGCAGATGATCAGAGTGGCGTATGGGATGCTGTGCAGAACCATAATGCTTTGAGATTTCCAGCAGTTCACGAAACGTTTCATTCTCCATGCGCAGCTGTGATATTGTCTGCAGTTCCCGCTGCACATTCTCATCGTCGGCTGTCGCCGCCCGATGCATAACCGCTGCCATTTCGTTGATTTTGTCGCGCTGGTCACGGATCACCTGCCACAGGCGTTCGTTGTACAGCTCTTTGAAATTGAATTTGCTGTCGAGGACCTTGGTCACTGTGTGCTCGCGATACTTTTGCATCATCAGTTCCATGGCCCGCTCGTAATCCTCAATGCAGATCTTTAGCTCGCGATTCTCTTTAAGTATTTCCGAGCTGTTCACATTTTGTTGCTGTATGCGATTCACCATATCGACATTGGTTTTGTTATTTGAGATGCGATTCAGGGACTCTATATCGTCCTGATATTGTCGCAAACTCTCCACCAGACGATTGTTGGTCTCCGCCTCCTCCAGCAGTGCTGTCCCCAGTGAATCCAAATCCTTGACACGACTGGCCATGCGCTGCGCATCCATTATCATCTGTCCCACCGAAAGGTTCGACATATTGCCGCTGCTCTTAAACGAAATTCCCTCGAAGATTCCAATATATGTATATTTTGATTCCTTTTGTTTGTCGCAGACCTCGCTGTCTGCAACAAAGAACAATTTTAGCTACGTTCTTCAACCTTTTGTCACATTCGTATTTGTATAGTTACGTTGAAGTTTCTTTAATATTATTATTTAGCCAATCATTGAAATTTTACAAATAACAAAACCACCAAAAATGTTACTATTAGAAATTTTGGTGCGACCCAATTATTATTATAGGTGGTTTGACAGCTGACAGCTGGGAAGGTTGCCACCGTTTTTTCACAAGCAGCCATGCATTGCGTGTTATCGGCTAGGCGGCTTCAAGAATCTATCGGCCTATCGACTTATCACTCAATTTTAAATTGTAAAATCAACGGTAATTGTTGAAGTATTGATTTAAAAAGCGTTTTAATTCGTAAACAGTTTAAGTAAAAAATTGAAATCTATTAAACATTTTTTCTGAAAGTTTGCAAAATTTATTGTCATTTGTATTTTTGTTTTTTTACAAAACTATGAAGCTATCAGTACAGAATTTCAACTTATAACGAGAGATGGAAGACTAACTATTTTAAAAATCGTAAATTACTAGACTAAAGAAATGCACATGGGGATTAAGCTGCCCCTTTATATGTAATACATATCAACTAATATGTAGATAACTAATTGAGTACTTAAAAACTAATTGCATTTGTATACATAAGTACAAATTGTTTAAGTATGTCATTTGTTGAAGTTAAAAAAAAGATTGTAAAACAGAGGTAGAGGAATAGCATACATCCAGATACATGAATATAGACTAAAGATCACGAGATTATACGCCCACGCTATTTAAGCTGCCGGAGGAGAGATTCTCCGATCGACTGGACAGACGGGTGCGCTTAAGAATGACTCGTCCTGGCTTATTATTTGACTGCTGTCGAGGACTGTCGTGGACGGAGGTGGCAAGTGGCCCCTCAGCTGGCTGATTGAGATTGTTGTTGTTGCCACCGGAGCCGCCACCAGCAGCCGCTGCGGCACGTTCCAGCGTGCGCTGAGAGCGTCGCAGGGATGAGGACGACATGCGGGCGAGTCCATTAAAGCCCAATGTCTCAGCATCGTAGACAACGGGCGGTCGCTGAAAGTAACCCATATCATTGTCCTGTGTATCCTTCTCCTCGTTCTGTTGCAACTGTTGCTGCTGTTGCGCCAACGGATTCAGCGTAATGTGGATGTGTCGAGTACGCGGTTTATTCGGCGAACACGCACTTAACGGCACAAAGTCCTCTCGCAGCTCGGACAGACGTGGCTTATTCTGTTGACTGTTGCCCCGAGAGCTGCGTCGCCGGCAGAGGCACAAACAAGCGCTGACCACCAGCAGGATTAGCACCGCACCACCGCCAATGGTGCCCGTCAGCATGGGATTCATATTAAATGTCTCATTATGACTCGGCGTTGTGGTGTCCATGGCATGCACAGTCGGTGAGATAGTTGTGCTGTCCCTGGGCCTCTGGGTGCGACCCTGTTTAAGGGCACTAAACTCGGAGGCGGAGATGTCGCTGAAAGATTGCAGCTTGAACTCGTAAATGGTGCCCGGCTCCAAAGAGGTGATTTGAAACCTTCTCGATGTCGCTCCATCGATGGTGGCCTTTAAATACTCGCCGGCAGAAGCCGAGGGACGATAATAGGCATAATAACCGGATATCAGTTTCTCATCCTCAACGCTGGAGAGGCGCCAGTGCAGCACGACAGATGTTTGTGAGTACTCCTCGATAGTCACCAGCTCGGGAACAGCGAGAGGCGCAAGTGTCGCGCCACTTTGCAGGAAGAACTTTCCGGACGTGTTGCTCTCCTTGTTGTCGTTGTTGGAGTACACGGCCATTATGCGGAAACGATAGCTACGGTCTGCTCGCAAACCCGTCACCGATGACGTGAAGTTCTTAACTCCGGAATTGTGGCGATCCTTGCCATAAGGTATATTCTCGTTGGTTGTGTGCCAGCTCTTCTTCTTGCCGCCCTCTGATAACATCTTGTACTGCACCTTAAAGAACTGAATAGGCAATCCTCCATTGCGCACCACATGCCAGCGCAACATCACGGACTCATCCGAGAGTCGTGTCACATTTGGCGCCGATGGCGGCACCATTTGCTGTTGCTTCTGTTTGCGATTGTAGGGAGGACGACTGGATGTTCGAGCAGCTTCGCCGCCCTGTATTTGTTTGGGATTCACCTGGAGCAGCGTGCCCGCACTGTGCTCGCCAAGACTATTCTGAGCAAAGCACTGGACGTAGCCGGCATGACGCTTTTGAACGCTGTGCAGGACCAGGGAACCATTTGGCTGCAACTTCGCCTCGTGATCTAAGGTGCTGTTCTCTCCATTCAGCAGCCAATAGATCTCTGGAGTAGGAACACCCTCGGCTACGCACTCCAGCTGCATGTGCTCCCCCTCGTTGGTCAGATTGGCATTGGGTGGCAGGACGATGCGAGGCGGTTGATGCACCTCCAGCTTAATGGAGTGCTCCAGTGCTGGCCTAATGCCGTTGTCCAGAAAACAGTTGTAGGTGCCCGCGTCCTGCGCCTGCAGTTCATCAATTTGTAGTCCATGGGGAAGCGTATGCGTGCGATTGTTTGATTGATTGACAACTGGTCTGCTCCAGACAGCCTTGGGCGGAGGATTGCCCACGCCTGGACATAGTAAGAGCACGGAATCTCCAGATCTCGCGATGACTTTCTTGAGCAGGCGTTGTCCACTTAGCAGATGAGGAGCGACACTTGGTCCTTCTCTGCCTGTCACCTGCAAAAATTGATACTTTGATACATGATGAAATTATATAAATGTGGTGAATTCCCTTTCTCTCGGGGCGACGTTTTTGCTGTCAGCTCTCAGAGATAGATACATAAAAAACTTGTTTGGTTTGGTTTTCTATACTCTTCACTCATTTTCGTTTTGGGCGCTGTGTAATATATAAAATCATTTCCTGTTCCTGTTGTTCCTGTTGCATTTATCCACATTTGTAAAAAACAATTTTATTAAAAAGGACTAGTGCTATTTTTTCCATCTCTTATATGAATTAAATTAGGTTAATTTTAGTCATTTATATCTGAATTTATTTTAATTTTGTTGTTTTCCTTTTTTTTGTTATTAATGATTAACTGTTAAAAAACATAAAAACCATAAAAAAAATTGTGATAAGTAATAAAACAGTCATAAAAAAAATAAAGTTAAAAAAAACGATTTTTTTCTTCTTAAAAAATCTAAGATCTGAATCTAGACTTAAAAAAAAAATAGTAAAATCCCAGTACCTTTCGAGTACTAAGCAATCGTCGCCCCAAAAAAGAGGGCACGTCAAACGAATAATTCCATCATGCTTTGATAGATATCGATTTGGTATACCGATCGATATCGACTTTTGTAGTCGATAAGCCCAAATGAAAGTTAATCTTATCGATGCTGATATTTTTAAGAATACCTGTAATTGTAGTCTGCCAGGCAAGGTGACCCGTGCACCCGATGCGGTATTTGTGGCCACACAACTGTAGGCGCCACTGTGGGAGGCGGAGACACGTGCGAGGATCAGCGTGCCATTGGAGCCGTTGAGTGATTGAATTTCCCTACCATTGTGATAGAAACTCCAGCTGGGCGCTGGATTTGACTGCACATGTCCACAGTGCCACAACAGGGTGTTGCCCGCTGCCAACTGCCATTCGGCCTGATGTCCTGTCGCTCCACTTAAGCTGGCCAATTCCAGACGCGCAGTGGTCGATGTGACGGCCAATGGACCAAACCAGGCCACACAACGATATTCGCCCAGGGTGTCGGGGCGGACAGAGAGACGCAACTTGGATATGTCATTGTCGTGGGTTATGCTTATGTTGTTGTAATTCGCTTTTAAATATTTAAAGCGTCTACTCGAGGCGTAGCTCCATTCGAAACGCTCCGGCGGCAAACTGGTCTCGCATACCAATACCACCTCATCGCCAGGGGGCGCCACTGTCGATTCGGGTGCCCGCAAGATTCGCACGCCTGGGCCAGGCGAGGGAGGGAGCGACGCAAAGTTGGCCTGTAAAACCGGAATTGCTGCAAGCAACGACGTCAGCAGCGGCAGCAGCAGCGACGGCGGCAGCAAGCGATTGAAACGCGTCATTTGGGCAACTGCTGCAACATGTTGAAATATTAATTACAATGCCAAAACTGTGCACACTTTACGATCTACAAGCCAAATATGTTCTACATATAATTACTTCTATATGTTTTACCAGCTTTTGTCGTAATCCGATTGCTTTTGTACGCTTCTTTACTTTTAACTAGCCGACAAACATGAAACGCGTTTGCGATTGCGCAGAGGCGGAGCTTGTTTTTTTTGTTTCTTTTCTTTTTGTTGTTATACAGCTAAAAGTTCGCTCATTATATGCTCGTTAAATATTAACGAGGCATCGAGTTAAATAACGTCTTCAAAAGTAACCGACATGCACATGCACTTCGCTTAAACAAATAAACAACAGCAATTTATGAATTCACATCGACATTGGGATGCTGCGGAAATTTATTCGACTGCGACGCTCGTTCCAGCCAAGATGAATTTATATATAGGTGATGTATTCGCTCTCTCTCTCGGGGCGAATCTGTCAGAGAGAGTTTGACGTGAGAGAGACGACTGGGATAGATATATAGAAAAAATGTTTGATTAGGTTATCTACACTCTTAACTCTATTGTGTTTTGTGCGCTATGCAATGTACAAAATCAAAATAAAAAGCAATGGCATGTTTTTCTTATTGTTGCTGTTGCATTTATCCACATTTGTCTCTTCTTAATATATGTGGGAACAGAAACCAAACGATTGGACTTTGAGCGACATATTTTGGCACACAAGGAGCATTTTTCAGAGAATTTAATACAACCGCTTATTACGGCGTTTGCTTTTCGTCGCCTCGAAAAAGAGAGCACGTCAAACGAATACATCACCCATATATAAATGCATCTTGGTTCCAGCTCAATTGTACTTGTTCTTTGACTGATTCAAGAGTTCCTGCTACATGCATTTGTATTGTATATGCATATCGTATCTGTGTGTTTGCTTGGGTGACAACAAGACCCAGGTGGAGCCAGTGTTAGCAGGTGTTGAGCGCCCGCATAAGCTAGATTCTAAATAAAAATAAGCTAAAAATAAAAAAATTTACTATATCCAAGTGCAAGAAAACATACTAAGTCTTAGGCTTTTAAATCTAACTAAATTTGTTAACAAATCATATATTTCTTTATTTTCTACTTTACTTAAATATCTATGGTTTTTAAAAAAATATTAACATATTTTTGTGGCGCAACCCATATCTGTGAAATTAAAAAATAAATATTTATAAAAATAAGTGATTTAAAAAACAAACCATATGCTTAATATTGCATTGAAAGTTTTTAAGTGCATTAAGTTGCTTAATTTTGTCTTTACAATATTCTTTTGACTGAAACCGCATTCCACTTCCGCATTTGACCACGACCTTAAATTATGGTAGATTTATGGCTAAAGGCTTTTTGAAAATTTTATAAGCTATTCCATTTTTTATGAAATGCGTTTCCAGTAAATTGGGTGTAGTATTCTCAACAGACATTCAAAGCAACAACTGTTTAAGTGTATCATTAATAAAAGAAGAAACTGATGGAATTGTTGCACAACTTAATTTATTAAACACACTTAGCAATAAAATGGCCCAATGGACAGGCTCTAGGCTGGAGGTTTTTGCACTTTAGCCAGCTCTGCCTTGAACTTGACAATAGTTTCTCGCGCCAGTTTCAGTTTGTCCTTCAGGGTCACAATCTCTCCCTTGACTTTTTGCTTCACATTGACAATATTGTCCAAAGTTTTGGCTTTCTTCTCCTCAACTGAAATGAACAGGAAATGATTCTTTAAAGTTAAGCAAATGCTTTTGGCTTGAGTACTCACAATCTGTATCATGGTTTAGTAATCCACTGGCACTCTGTTCCGACAGCATAAGATAGTGCTGCATAATCTGTGTGGGCTCTTGGAAAACGATTTCCTCATATGACTCGGATACCAGGCCCTTTTTTGTGTCCATTGTGGTGGAGGATGTCAGTTCGCCGTCAACGACGGGTGATTGAAATAGCTTCAAAATGTGATAACAAGTTACCGGCCTTTCAGACTGGTCATTAAAGTAAATCTTAATGACAACTTCGAATTCACCCCAACCGGTCTCTGTGATTTCATATGGAGGCTTAACCACAATGCGATTGGGATTCGCATAGCTCTCGTGCAGTTTAAAGTGCACTTTTTTCACATAAATTGACATGTCCTCATTATAATAGGGCTTCAAATAAACCTTCCACTGATGCGTGTGTCCATCTTCCTCCCGCTTCTTGCCAAAAGAGCGTGCTATGTTGCCATACACAATTGGTTTCACAATGGTTACGCCCTTAAGTCGACCGCCCGATTCAGCGTTGAACTCAGTCATTATAAATTATTTCAATAATTGTTTATCAAATAAAATATGTTCTAACGCTGTGTTTGTTTTGGTTATTTCTTTCGTGTGATACAAAAGTAGTTCGATTGAACTAGTCATTAAAGTGAACGAGCGAAATAAATCCGTGATTGCAGTTCATCTCGTTCAGTTGCTTTGTTCATTATTTTAATAACTTTTCCATACGAACGATCTGGCAGCCTTGGATCCCAGGAAATGTGTGGCAGCATCTTTTTTTCGCGCTATATATTTCAAAATTCAATAATAAATCAATAAATTACAAATCCAATTAACCAAAAAAAATCTACATTTAATTTTAAAAACAAATATACAAAATTATAACAAAAATTCGTGTGAAATTATCAAAATTCTTTTTTTAAAAATGATTCATTTTGATATAATATTTAAAGTCGAAATTTTGAAAATGTTTTATAAATTAGGGCTTTTAAAACGATTAACTTTATATGCAATAAAAAAATTATAATCTTAAGGTGTTGTTGTAAAACTGAAGATCAATATTGTTCGAAAAACACTGCCTGACAATTAACTAACTAGCTGTTGTTCCATAATTACCTGATTAATATAACGTGTCAGCCAACAAATGAAATCATACACAATCATACACAAAAATAGATCGATCATAAGTATATAATTATATTGCATAACTTGTGCTTTTTTCTCTATAAAAATCGTCATGAATTCGGGATTGAAAATAGTAGTAACTGTGAATACCAACAAAATGTGGCTCCTCCTACAATTGACAGTCCTTCTAACAGGATTCGCGCATTTTTCGAGTGCATTAAAACATCGCTTTGTTCCGGAGAATGATGACATATTTAGCGCATGTCCTAATCAACCTAAGAACGTCCTGGACATTAATGGTCTCTTTGATTTATCTGAAATTCAGTATAAATCTGCTTTGGGTTTTGTGACTGTATCGGGCAACGTAACCTCTGTTTGGAATATTCAGCCATCGGATCGCATTGATGTAATATTATAAAATGATTAAATCTTTATTTATGTGATTACTTAAAAGAAATGTTTACTACTCTAAAATCGAAGCTTTCTCTGGAATTGCAACGTTTTGACCGTGGAGAATGGGTAAAAACAATAAGAAGCATTAAAGTTTTCAACTTCTGTGGTGTGTTCTATGACCAGTATCAATATTGGTACAAATTTTGGACCAAACACATCATCAACTCGAAGGATGTCAAGAGCAAATGCTTATCGCCTGGTGTAGGATTAAGTCCAATATACCTTTTAATCAAAAATAATAAAATTATTTTTCATTTACAGACCAAGTTAGTGCATGAACCGTTTAAAGTGGATATGTCATTTGATTTGAGCGGACCTTCCTTGAACGGACTTCACAAGGTCGTATTCACATACAAAGCAATTGACGCCAAGCTACAGGAACGAGATACAAGCATCTGTATTGAATTATTGGGGGAAATGTCCAGAATATAATGATACCTGAAACGTAATTACCTTCATTACAAAATTTCGAATTGCAAACATTTATAAATTTAAAATTAAATCAATTAAACTGTAATTAATTAAATATATATATAATTGAACTGTAAAATTGTAGTAATTTAATATGTCAGCTTTCTTTCTTTCAAAATATTATTTTATTTACCGATCATAATAGTAATTACTCACATATTATCTGTAAACTCATAGTTGATCGACAGCTTTGAAATTAGCTTTAACAAACAATATTTTAGATACATTATCGGGACACAGACCCGCTTTCATATCTCTGTAAAGATTTGTAGAAATTCCAAACAATCGTTCGCTGGCGACACTTGCCGCTGGTATGGAAAGATACTTTCTGACAATTGGATATAAGGCAGTGTATTTAGGATTGGATTTCCACCAAATTAAGGGATCGCTCTGACGTTCGATTCTCGGCTCGGAGTTGTACAAATACAATAGATTTTTTAGCCGAGATTGGGAGTGAAAGGAAGTACTTGCCTCAGGGCTGTTGTTGTTGTCTATTGTGAGCATATTATCGAGAAAGGAGTCAATCTTTGACTCCATCTTAGCATTGGAATTGGAAACAGTTTTATTGATCTTAACTGGTGGCTGCCAAACATGATATTGAACTCTAGATAATTGTGCCAAGACTTCGTCTGTTACCAACTGTGCCTCCTGTTGTGTGAAGAAGGCTTGTTTATATCGCGGATCCAAATATGTGGCCATAAGATACTTTATATCTGTGGTCATTGATGAACATTTTGATTCCAATATTTCCAGTAATTTGCGGGCAAATGAACAAATGGTCTGCAAGAAACAAACAAAAAAAATTAATAAAAACAATAATTTTAATAAGTAAACAATTACCACTGAGGACACAAAGTTGTGGACATCGGTGCGAAGTGAATCCCGTAGAGCTGCTATTAGCGGAATAACAGAAGAAGCTGTCGAATCACTCCAAATATTGATGATTTCCTCAATTGGCTGTATGACCCGATTACACAAATCAATATCCAGCCATTCATCTGGATAAATCTTCACCATGTTATTTTCCTCAGCGTAAATTGAGAGAGCATCTTTCAGCTTAAGCAAATTTGACTTTAATCGAAATATTGATGTCCACTTTTCGCAATCATCTTCAGTTTCCATTAATGCATCGAATGGTTCCCGATTTAAACGCTTTTCATGAATGTATTTCAAATGATTGTATGATATTTGAGATTGCTGAAAGTGTTTAGCAATTTGTAGACATTTTAAGTCTAATTGTTTTAGATGTTCATTTGATTCGAGTGCTGATTTCACACAAAGTTGCAACAGATCAACACAACACTCTATCATACAGTCCCGTGTGCAAGTTTCTTCATCCCTGACAACGCAGTGAATCTTCTCCTTGGGCAGCTGTAGCTCCAAGCTGGCATTGGAAATGATATTACGAATGCGGCATGCAATATCACTGAAATCCCCTTTGCCCAGGGCTTCGCATTTCAAATGGAATTGCCTGGACTGGAAGTCACTGGAAATGGCATAACAGCACAAGCTTAGCAGCCCTTGTCCACTGGGATGCCACCAAATGCTTGTGGCCAGTGAGACAGAGTCAAACATTGTTAATTGCTGTTTCAATTGAGACTGCACCCTCTGATAAATATCTTGACATATTATATTCTCATAGTAACCGATTGTGTTAATTTTATACTGTGGCTGCAGAGCTTTGATAAAATTAACAAAACCAATACCTTTGATTATATTAAAGGAATGATCGCCCTGCACTATCATTAGAGCTAATTTCTCATCACATGCATAAGTTTCATCCGAGTTCCCATGTCTTTGCACTTCCAGCGGATCTGCAGTCTAATGGAAAATATGGATTAATTTAATTGAACATGTAAATTTCTAATTGCATACTTGTAACTGCAGGTGCGAGCGAGAGCGAGTGGAAGCACTGTCGTTCATTTCCGTTTTCAGCAAGTACTTCATGTCGTTTTCGGACATTGTTTGAAATTCGCCAGGATGCTTGCTCTTTAAATGATTTCGTAGACATGTTGTGCCACGACCCTTTCGAGAATAGTTTTTATTACACAAACAACACGTTGCGACAGTATCACTTTCTTTATAGAAATAATTCCAAACACGACTCTTCTTTTTGTTCATAGTTTCTTTTGCGGATACTCCGCTTTACATCCGTTTCGTCGCAGCCCTGCGATATACAAAACGATTACGATAAATGTTTCATTTTGGAGTTGCCAGATGCTAGAAACATTTGCTTATCGACGTTTTACCATCAACAGCATAAATTTTGGCGGGCACGCGAAAAGAATCATTTACATTTGTTTATTACGCGATGCCTTGCAATATGGATTTGCCAAGCACTCCCGAAGATCTGGAATCACGAGATATTGCCGGCTGGAGAGAGCTACTGCAGGATGCCTCAAGATGGCACTCCATACCGCTGTTAAATCACACACCACTTCACAAGTTAAAAGATCAGAGTTTAGTGCGTTTCCGTGGCATGGTGCAGGACATGATGGATCCAGAAATCTATCTGGAACGCTACGAAGTCAAGTCAGCCGATGGCAGCACACGTCTGCAACAGGGCAAATATCGCGATTCTCTACGCCTGGCCAAGGATGAGCAACTGGACTACAATGCCGAGAATAATGTACACGGGGAGCGACGTACTTTGTTTGTGGTCTCACTACCCGGCCAAAATGACTGGGCCAAGGAACACGAAAAGCTGTGTGGTGAACAATTGGAAACTTCCAATGAACAGTCGCCAGTTGGCAGTGGAATAAAACGTGCACTCGACGAGCACGAAGACATGGAAGTGGACAAAGCCGACGAATCCACAAGCTGTAGTTCTTTGAAAAGGCAATGCAAGGAGGTAGAAAACGCTAGCATTGCCACTGCCATTGCCAAACCTTCTGCAGTGCTGGGATCCGAGTATCTGCTCAACTCACCGCTGCCCGATCGTCCCAGCATGGCGTGCATGATAAAAGTCTACGAGGATTTCGACAAGTACACCTTAAACTCTCTAATGGACTTTGTCGGCTTCTTGTCTGTGGATCCGGCCCTGGACGCCTCCACGCTGGACGTGGACGCGATTAAAGATGTGGAGAGCTTAAGTGAGCTGCAAGCGCAAAATCCATCTCCGTTTTTAATACCGCGCTTGCATGTCTTTGGTGTCAAGTCATTAGTCCACGCGAATCCCCTGCTGGATCAGAGTCTGCTTCAACCCGGGGCACAAGAAGTGACAGCGCAGCCATCACTAGAGACAGTCCACAAGGATCTGCGCATGCTCCTCAAGCTGTGCCTCTTCGAGGACGAACTTGCCGCCGAGTATCTGCTCTCTCATCTCATATCTACTGTTTACAGTCGCTCCGAGATGCAGAGCATTGGCAAATTTGCCCTAAACATTTGCAATCTGCCCAAGGATTGCCTGCAAGAATACACAAGGCGACTCTACGAGGTGCTCGACCTGCTCTTGCCAGCAAGTCACTACTTGCCCATGACACTGGACACCATGAACAGCGCAGCCTTTGCACCAAAGTGAGTGGAAGTGGAGGAAACTCTTGGGAAATCAGGATTAATTTCTTAATCTTTCTTTGCAGAAAGGATTATGAGACAAACAAGCTCGTCTCTGGGCTACTACAGTTGGCGCCTCACACTCACCTCGTTCTGGACGAAACGCAGATGCAGCAGGGCAAACTGGAGGCCAACGGTGTCCATGCCATACAACATCTGGCGCATCTGATCAACAATCAGCAGTTGAAGTGCGACTTTCAGTATTATCAAATTGATTACAACGTGGATATACCCGTGCTCGTGGTCAGCGAAGGTCGCAGCATGTTGCCCGTAAGCATGGAGCAATCCAATAGTAATCCAAATAGCCGAAATAACTGACCACATCTTTTTAGAGCGACTTTGTGCTGCCCATTAATGCGGATGCCAAGGCTGTGGCCATCTATGAGGAATCTCTGAAAGCCGCTTTGCATTATTTGCAGCCACAGCGTTTGCAACAATTCCGATCATATCTGACATTGGCTAAAATTGGTCAGTTCAGCGTCAGCGAGGATCTTACGGAAATGATACAGCAGGATTTCGTGGATATGCGCAAGGCGAATGTGAAGAGCAATGCGGATGATCTGCACGGTCTCCTGGTTCTATCCCGTCTCTTGGGCATTGCGAGGGGAAAACAAGCGCTGGATAAGGAAACCTGGCACTTGGCCACCGAATATGAATCCAAGCGTCGACAGCGTCTGCAATCGTTGCCGAAATCAAGTGCACAATTGCGTAACTAATTGAATTTAATATATTTATTATTAATTTAAATTTGAATTTAAGACAATTATGATGTAAAATAATAAAAACTTGATCCTCTTGCTCGAATCAAGTGCAGCAATTGTGTAATTAAAGTCCACATTTATTCAAGTACTTGTAATTTAAAGTTGGATATGTATATTCATGTCATTTAAATTTAAATTGATTCAAGATTAAGATACATTCATGTAACTTGTAAGTAATTCCCTTTTCAGTTGCATTCGCTACCGACTTTCCTGTGCTTGGTTCTTGATTCTCGTAGAGCTCTCAACTTCTGGAAATCAAGAAACTTATTGCGTCCCTCGATGTACCACAAGGTCTCCTGGTATGTGGATGGCAGAACCTCTTTAACCTGCCGATCAACCGAATATGTTAGATTCAATCGATTCGTTGTGAGCTCCTCAAAGTTGTTGGCATCCATGACCTGGACGACTGTCAACAGTTGCATGTAGTTCTCATGCGTGTATACCACATAGGAGGTCATTTTGAGAAACGAATTAACCCTGATGCGACTGAAAAATCCAATGTCCAAGATACATTGAATCCAAGGCCGGGATTGGGAATAAACGCTGGCTGTTATGAAACTAATTTCGACAGCGTTGCGCATCACAAAGCCACCGAATATGTTATTTTGGGCGTTGCGACTGTCCGGGAATGGATGCAGCATGGTGGTCTGAAAGGATTTGGACATCCAGCTACAATTGGGTGGCTCCTCGTGCAGCTCCTCCTTGGCAATATCCGTGCCATTCGTTCTGCGGTACAGTTCGAACATGAGTTGCTCCTCGGACTCGGAGGGACGTTTAACCAACGAGTGATTGGACTGCTTGAATCTCCGTCGCCTTTGTCTCTTAATGGCGTCGTCAAAGCAACGTTGCTCCTCCTCGTTGTCCGGCTCAAGGACATTGACGGCAGCTGGTCCCGTATTTGTGGCATTGCGAGCGACCATCATGAGGATCGCTTTGGTAATGGTGCGTTGTTGTTGTCGCAAATAGATCGATATCTCCAGGGAGCTGGTGCCCACCCAGGACACATGGCCACACAGCTCAATGTCCTCATTAGCATCGACTTTGTGAATGTTGTAGAAATCAATTTTGTCCACCAGCAGCGTTACAAAGACATAGGGGAGGGGAATCCCCCTTGGCAATGTTGGCACCTTTACATGACGATGACAGATCCAGACTGTGACAGTCTGAAAAGTTTTAGCCAAGGGACATCTGATAGTCCGATTATCTTACCCGCAAACATGTCCAGCTCCTCCATTAAACTTCCAACCCGCACTTGTCCCATGTGATTCACGTAACGCTCTCGCCTCGAAATCGAACTTATGGGCAATATAGCTGTGGTGAAGGAGTCTTTCATGCTCCGACTGGGCAAATCCTCTCGCTTCGGCTGATATTTCAACAGGCCGGAACGACATTTCGGTATCAGATGATAGCCCGGCTCCAGTCCTATTCTTTGCTTGATTTTCCTTACAACTACGGAGCACACAGCATGAAGTGGACACAGGTAGAAAGTGAAGGGACTCTGGACATTTACCATCTTCCATTGTACCCGAACAGTGTCCCGATTGGAATGCCTCGAACTCACATCTCTCTTCTCTCCGCATTATCGCAGATCGGTGAAAGTTCCTTAAGCTGAAATTCACATATCGATGCAAGGGACACAGTATACGATAGACTGAGTGCACAGATCGTGGGACCATCCTATATGATAGTCAACCACATGGAATATAATTTAGAAAATTTAAAAATATATTCAACAAAAAATAAATAAATACAATAATAATGTCATGGCTTTGTGAGAATTTTACTAACACAAATCAGATTTCTATGTGATTGGGCATCAGGAACCGTAATCAGTATGAGTTATATTATAAAAATGACATAGTAATGATTATTTAATTTAATTTAATTTTAAGTACTTTTCTCAATGATGACAATTCATTTGGAGCTAAAAACCTAAATCTCACAAATTATCATTGTTTATGATTTTTATTTTTTTCGCTTAAAATAAAACTCAATATTAAAAAAAGATCACTTAATTCTAAATACATTTTTTGTTTAGGATTCTTCAAAAGGAATATGCATTAATATGAGGGTGGGGGGAATTTACACAAAAGCCATGAATTAAAAGTAAATAAAATTCATGATTCTTATTTTTTTATTTATTTTTATTTTAATTATTTGCAGTCCCTGAAAGTCCCTTTCTTTGACTATTTTAATGCTGAGGGGGTGCGCATTATGTTCATTTAATAAAAATATACTGAATGCATACTTAAAAAATCCATGCTAAAATCAAGTAGTTTCTACTTGAATTTTCCAGCTAAAAAACTTGATATACCCTTTATACTTTTCGAGTACAGGGCCCAACAACAGTTCTATTTGTTTGGGCGTTTATCAAAATGCCGTGATTGCTCATTGCGTTCTATGGACATTATTACCAGAACCTCGCCAATATGATGAAATGTAATTTAAAAAAAAAATGCTAGGTCATCATTATTTTGATGTTAGTTGATAAGTAAACATCATGAAGCAAACTGCTCAATCATCGTTAAACGGCTTTATGCTCGCTCAAAAGCTATCCAAATCTGTGCTAAAGCTTTCGATTTGTTGCTTGCACAGTACATACAAATGTACATGTGTATATAAGGTAAGAAAGCTGCACAGAAGCTTTAGTTTATTAACTAGCGTTGACGCGTTCGCATATCCACAGCAAACAAAATGTCGAAAATTGTGCTTTATGGACTGGATCTCAGTCCCCCCGTTCGTGCCGTTCTTCTCACACTCAAGGCACTGGAAGTACCGTACGAATACAAGGAGGTCGATCTTGGAACTGAGAACCGTACTCCCGAATACCTGAAGATGAATCCACAGGGCACGGTGCCACTTCTAGACGATAACGGCACATACATATTTGACTCGCATGCCATATGCATTTATTTGTGCGATAAATATGGAAAAACGGACTCTCTGTATCCCAAAGATTTAGTTAAGCGATCAGCTGTCAATCAGCGTATGTTCTTCGATGCCAGCGTCATTTACATGTCGTTGTGGTCTTGCAGCAGCGTCTTCTGGCGCAAGGGCGTCACCTTCGTGTCCAAAGAGAAGACTGATAATGTACACGAGGCTCTCAGGCTCACCGAAACTTTCCTGGATGAAAAGCCGTACATTACGGGAGATGCATTAACCATTGCTGATTTTTGCTGTGCCGCTACAGTGTCATCTATACCATCAGTATTGGATATTGATCCAGTTAAATATCCAAAGGTCACAGCGTGGCTCGCACGTCTCAATGAGTTGCCCTACTTCGAGGAAGCCAACAATGTGGGCAACACAAAGTACACCACTTTTATGAGGAGCTCATACACTAAAATAGAGCTCTAAACAATTAAAGAACTAAGAATTCGAATAAATCTACAGAGTTTCTAAACCATTTATAAAAATTCTTTTCTTTGGGATTGTTTAATTTGGTTTAATAACAAGGTGACGAATTGACTATTTTACTGGTGATGAAGGCAGAGGCTGCGATCATTAATGTGTAACCTTCTAAGTAATTGCACCATGATCGCGAATTTAGTACTTAAAAGCGAAAGAGCAATTAAATGATATTCCACAGTTAGCATTGTTTAGAGATGGGCACGGGCCTCATTTTTTAGGCCCGACCCGAGCCCGAAATTCGTAATGAAAAAAGGACCAAGCCCGCCCGATATTTTTGCTATGGGCCCGAACCCGCCCGGCCCGGCCCGAAAAATCAAAATAAAAAAATTAATTCAACGAATATTAGGTCATTTGTGAACATTTTTGTTCATTTCGCTCAGTTGACTGGGTGTTCATAAGCGAAATGAGCTTACGAGCTTGTTCAGAAATTAAATAAAATAACTCACGGATATAACGGAATTTTTTTGTAGTGTGACCAAATTCGGGTAGCAAAATATTGCAATAGATTTGGCGTGCTCCGGGCTTTCGGGCTTTGAAGTTAGGCCCGAGCCCGGCCCGACCCGACCCGAAATGACATTTTTCGGCCCGAACCCGAAAATTTTGTAAAAAGCCCATGGGACCCGAGGCCCAACCCGGCCCGTGCCCATCTCTAGCTTTGTTGCATAGTCAGTGTTGCCAACTCCCTTACACAAAAAAGCCGGTAAAACAAAAAACAAACAGATTTTTTTTAAAACGACAAAAAATCTGGACAAACTATGTTACTATTATAAAATAATAATTCATTTAATAAAAATAAAGCTTTAAAACTAGCTCCAATATTGAAAGTATTATCTCTTTATTTTACAGTAAAATATTTTCCACAGGATATGAATCAATTTTGTTTTTAAATTTCAAAGTTATTCGACGATCCGAAAATTAATATATTAGATGACACATAGTTGTATTTGATATATTATATGACCGACTTAGAACAATAAAAAGGATGACTAAAGGATAAAGTATAATAAATTAAAATAAAACATTTTTCCGTCCGCTGAAAAATAAAAAAGTTAGCAATAAGATTTGAAGCTAATATTTATTATAATTAAATTCTTAATTATATCAAAAATTCATGAAAAATTTTAAAAATATAGAAACTCCCAACAATAAAAATATTAAAATAAATAACTGAAATTTAATGAACAGATGGATACGTATCCGATGTTTTTAAAAAAATATTAAATAAATAATGAGTAGATAAAAATGTAAAACCAATAGTATCTTAAATGTGTTTTTTTTTACTCAGGCAGACAGAATGCGCTTTAAAGATTTGGCTTTGCTTGTCCTGACAAATAATTCTCAACTTGTTTTAGCAACATACTGATGGAGTGGTCCTGCTAGACTGTGTCAATTTATCGCTTCTCGGCCTTTTGGCTAAGATCAAGTGAGTTTTCGCAGATTGGCGAATTGGGGGAAATTTTTGTTGGGGTTTGGGGAGGCTGGGGGTGGTGGGGGGTTATGGGGGTGGGCCTCGCGAATTTTTGTGGGGTGGTGTGATTTATAGGGGGGGGGGGGGGGGGGGGAAGAAAACCCAAAAAAAGGGGGGGGGCGGCCGCGGCGCCGGGGGGACCCCCCCCCCGGGGGGGGGGGGGGGGGGGGGAGGGAGGGTAATAGTTCTTATCAGCTTAACATCTGATAGTTTCCCCCATTGGGGAGCAACAAATGTTAAACTGATTTTTGGAATCAGACGGAGTGTAAGGGGCTTGCTCCACCTCTGTCGCGGGTTGGTTCGGCATTGCATTACCGCCGGTATTCAGCCCAACTGTATAATACATTTGAAAGTGTCGTAAGATTAGTAATCATTTAAAAAGATTAAAACTTTACTAACGCCTGTATTGCATATTTTATTCCATATCACCAAAAATGGGGAAAAGTTACAGGAAGCGGCCGATTCATGACCATCGAATAAGCAAAAATTAAAATTTTGGTTCATTTGACATGATTTTTTACAGAAAAAAAAAGAAGGAAGTTTAAAGTTTTGTAATATCCTAACTGTGAAATAATTTTATTGCTTAAAAATCGAATTCATGAAAAAAAATTATCTTAACTAAATTGAGTTTTGGTTTGGAAAAGGCTAGAATAGCATCAATGGCAAGACCATTGAATACATGGGACTCAAATGAACGAAACGAACGAACAATACAGTTGAACATTTGAACTTTATGATATAGTAGCTCAAATGAACTTACTCTGAACGTCCGAAACAACTCTACCAGCGAATGAAAGTGAAAACAAAATGAGCAAAACTAACAAAGTTGTTTGGACCGACGAGATTTTATTTTTTATAATTAAACATGTGAAAGCCGCGCCATTCGTATGGGATCATTCCCATCCGCAATTTGCGTTTAAATCAAGAAAAGCAAAGTTCTGGTCGCTGCTTGCGGAAAAGGTGAATACATTCGGTGGACTTCATTCATCTACTCCGGTTTCAAAGGGTTGGTAAAATGCAAATTGCAAATGAACAGTAATGTATCAATGTAATCGTATTACAATTCTAGAGGCATTGCAAAAGAAATGGACAAATATGAAAACATATTACTTGTTTGAGGAAAGCAAGTCCAGGCGAATTGGAGCAGAGGCCGACAGCTTTAGCACCACCTGGAAGTTTAGATCAACTTTATCCTTTTTAAGTACATCTTTGGGCGCTCCACCGCGACCACAGCCCAATACATCAGGAACGAATGCTGAATGCAGTACTGTTTCAGCTCATAATGCGAGCGAGAGCAGTTTTGATCTATCTGAGGATGATCCTTTGGCTACCCAAGAAGATCTTCCTGAAAACATTACCATAAAAGAAGAACAACCACCTCCGGAAGAATCGTCAACAGAAATTCCTTCAATAATACATGACAATGAGATTGAAGAGGACGAAGAAGTTGAACCACCAGTAAGAAAAAGAGCAAAAGAGTATTCAATTGGTGTGGGTCGAACACCTAAGTATACACACAGATCAAATTTTTATCATTATGGCATGACTGTTGCCCAAGACCTGGATCAACTGGATGAGGACTTCAAAATAGACGCTAAACTGGAAATAATGCAAATTATAGCCAAATACAAAAGAGAACAGTATTTAAACCAAACCTGATAGTTGAAATAAACAAATCTTATTGAAAGAGCTTGGTTTGATTTCTTTTAATATCAATTATCTGGTGTTCAACCCTATTGTTGAGTATGGCGACACAAAAGAGATAACAAGAAGAAATTGCAAATCAAAACAAAACCAAAAAAGTATTTTTAGAGTTTAACAGCACTGGCAATATTATTGCAATCGAGACATCGAATGTTATCGATAAGCAATATAGCAAAAACAGCTGTCAGTCGCCATCCAATTTTCAAGGAAACGGTAATTTTTTTCTCTGCACATTTAGTTTTGTAGTGAAGAGAACAAGAGTCTAAGAAAGAGAACGAGAAGCGAAGATAAATTTTAAATAAATATTTATTTTTGACAAATCCACTCGCTTCTAAGTAAATTGGTGATATTTATGTAATTGAAAAAGTGCAGCCAACCCAAAAGCGGAAAAGTACCGCAAAGGCAGCAAAAGTTGTGCGCCAAATCAATTATCAAGCTCACGGACGCGTCGCGACGTAACGTGAAAATCGATTTCAGTTTTGTGTGCTGCCTGCCAGCAGCTGCTGTCCACATTCAATTGATGTACAATTGCACGAATTAGCTTTGTTCCACCTGCACATAGAGAGTGCAAAATGACACCTTTAGATCGCTGGAAAGGCGCATTATGCCTAATCACGCTCTGGACATTCATCGCTGGCTGCAGTGCTGCTGATACGGACATAACCCTGGATGCGAAGGCAGCTTTCAATCATCGCATGCAAAGTCTTGATTTACTTATATTCGTTGGCCTGCTGTCCTTAACGGTTCTAACCATATGGTTATTTAAACATCATCGCGTCTCTTGGCTCCATGAGACCGGATTGGCTGTTATCTACGGTGAGTGAGTGAGAGAGAGAAAACTACTAATTGTTTGTGCTTTTAATTAGTTACATTCTTTTATCATTCATGTTGTCATTTCTTTAGTTATTCGCTTATTTACTCAACTCATTAAATCGTCGATGTTTATTGCAACGTAGACATTACGACGCTTTCGTTGCCACCTGAAGCTTTTCATTGTCATCGCACGTACATCTAATAAGTGTATAAATATATTTTTTAGATCTACCTATGTACATACATATGTAATGAGGTATTTGTACAGTTAGCGTGCTCATTTCAACTAAATATACAAAAACAACGCCTGTGTAATCGAAAATAAAGTCGACAAAAGCTTTAAAGCCCGCATATTGTACAAATAAACGATATGATGATAGAGTATTTACTACGACGAACCTGTATTTTAAGCCCCAACAAATGCATACACCTAAGACCAAATTGCGATTCGTTTGCATTGTTTTTCCCATCCTTCTTTGTATACGAATTTGAGTAATGCAATTTTGTAATTAAAGTCACAACTGTTTGTAGAAATACATATGGATATTCATATGTTTATATCTATTCAACGTTACATACAGTACACACTCGATATTAATAGCAAGTTCATGTAAAAAGTTTTATAGAAATTTAACATTTTCATAAATTATTTTTATTCTAATAAAACCCATGTTATCATATCGAGGCTGTACTGTATTACAAATATTTACATATTTTAACATAATATTTTTAAAGCTTTTTCTTCGAAATCGTTATTATTGCGTATCGGAAACCAGTTGGGAATAATTATAAAGTGAAAGACAGCTTTTAATATGTATATACTACATACACACATTTATAAAAATAAAAGCTAATTAGGCATTTCAATAAACCCGTGATTCTGAGACATGACAACAACGTCATGAAAGCATTTCAGTTGTATATTGTCACGTACAATGTGAAATAAGCAAATCTGTTAATTAGACAGTCTATCTGAATTAGCTACCATCATAAAAAAAATACAGATTACACATAATATACAGACACTCTTCATTTGCGGAATTGTACGTACATAAATAAACAACAATATTGATAAGAATCAAAAGATTTGGCAATGCGCATAATCTTCTTGCTGATAAGGAAAATGCTGAAAATGAGTCAGCATGTCAAGTGCTACACATGTTCCACTTGTTCTTATCAAGGGAACAGCGTCGGTCGATCGACTCAGTAACAGTTCCATTCATTAGTCAGTCTACGCTTTGTGATAGGTCAGGCAATAATGAGCTAAACTCATAGCGAAAGCGACGAAAACTCATTAAAACCGACTTGGTTTGCGTTTATTTGGAATGCCTGAACCACAAGTATCTGTTTCAAATATTTATTAATTATTTTTTATATTTATAATTAATAAACAACATCTAATAAATTAAATTAAGACAAGTTAAACTAAAGAATCCGACTTAATTCCAATTTTATTTGTAATTTTTGAGTTTTCGAAATTCAGAAAATCTCTGCTGACAAAATTTAAATTGTGCATACTTTAATTTAATTGAAAATTTCAGATTTTTATATATATTTTATTTTAACTGCTAAATAATTTACAAGTCTAAAGTTAAATAAATAAATATAATGAATTAATATATTTTTCCAAATAACTGTTTCATTGCAGGTTTGATTGTTGGAGCCATCATACGATATGCGGGCACAAATAAACCGCTCGTCCACATGCAGGTGGAGCCCCAGGGAGAGCCCACATACACTAACAAATTGCCACCAGACACACTCTGGTTTAAGGTACAGTTAGCAGCTGTTTTTACATGTATCTATTATAATTAAAATAATTGCACTTTTTATCTTTTAGTATCCTGTTAATCAGACAAACACCACAAAGCTGCCTGAGGGCATCAAGACGTATGCGTATGTATTTCGTGGTCAGGTCTATGACATCGAGGAGAACGAGATCGATCTGAAGGCCACATTCGATCCTGAAGTCTTTTTCAACATTATATTGCCGCCCATTATATTCTATGCTGGCTACAGCTTAAAGAAGGTGCCTTATCATGTCATTTACTGTCAGAATCTTAGCTAAAGTCTGGTTTTGTTTTCAGAAATATTTCTTTCGGAATTTGGGTGCCATTCTGACGTTCGCCATTGTGGGCACCACGTTATCGGCGTTCCTAATCGGTGGTTTGATGTATGGTTGTGTGAAACTGATGCCAAATTACTTGAGCAGCAGTTTCACATTTCTGGACACACTGTATTTTGGTGCGCTGATATCGCCCACAGATCCGCTCACCATATTGGCCATATTCAATGATCTGCACGTCGATGTAAATCTCTATGCGCTTGTGTTGGGCGAATCTGTGCTTAATGACGCCGTTGCCATTGTTCTTAGCGGGTAAGTAAATCTATTAAACAGTTTTATACATAGGAAAAAGGAGTAGTGAATTTACTAAAATTATATTCATGAAAAATCAGGTTATATAAATGATATCATCTCAGATATACTAGTTCCGGATTGGTGTCAATTTTAATTTTAAGTCTAAATTGAAATCTTATTTTTAATCCCATTAATAATTTTGAAAATACGAATTTTTTGTATTTAAATTTGCATAATTAAAATTTTACCAAATCCAAAATTTACCAGTTAATCACAAATTTAATCAAAAAATAATAATTATTTTGCAATTTCAAATTTAAAAATCATTATCATTTAAATTAAATATGCTTTGTATATATTTGCAGTGCAATACAAAACTACGGCGAACATTATTCGAATTCAGGAGAGTTTGAGACGTCGGCTTTTCTGCGTTCGCTGAGCGACTTTTTCTCTATATTCTTCTTGTCGCTGTTGATTGGCGCTGTCATGGGCTGCTTTACGGCATTGATATCCTTTTTAAAACAGCCTCTAACATACATATATTGTTATTTTTTTTATAGTTTACTTTTGTTGATATTGTACTATTTCCTTAACTCCTGCCACACTTGACCAAGTTTACGCGTGTCCGTGACTTTCCTTTGCTGGAGTCAGCGCTGTTTGTGCTCATGAGCTATAGCACCTTCCTCTTGGCCGAAGCCACGGAGCTGACTGGAGTGGTTGCAGTCTTATTTTGCGGCATTTGCCAGGCGCATTACACCTACAACAATTTGACAGAGTGCTCGAGACAGCGCACTAAGCAGATCTTTGAGCTGCTCAACTTTTTGGCCGAGAACTTTATATTCTCATACATTGGCGTCTCGATGTTCACCTTTCCCAAACATCATTTCGATGCTGGCTTCATCATAACCGCATTCGTAAGTTTTGAAAAAATAATTATTGTTAATATTTATTGATTATGAATATTTTTATTGCAGATTTGCGCCGCTTTGGGACGTGCTGTCAATGTGTATCCATTGTCCTGGCTGTTGAACATCAAGCGCAAACCAAAAATCTCATCTAATTTCCAGCACATGCTCTTCTTTGCTGGTAAGCCTATTAAAAGGGGAATTTCATTTAATGATCTTGTTGATTGTCTCGTTTTTATTTATAGGTTTACGTGGTGCCATGTCCTTTGCCTTGGCCATCCGGAATACTGTTTCCGATGCGCGTCAAACAATGTTAACGGCCACCTCGCTGATTGTTATCTTTACGGTCATCATTCAGGGTGGCGCTGCTAACTTTTTGCTCAACTGGTTAAAAATACCGTGAGTGTATTCTTAAATAGTTACTTTTATGCCAATGTAAATCATTTCTTTAATTGTGAATTTTGATTCTTAGCGTTGGCGTCGATGATGAGACTGAGCAGTTAAATAATTACCAAGTCCACAGTGTAAGTATCTCTAAATTATTTGTTACATTTTATTTGTAGTTGTTACTGCTTAAACACTTTTGTATCTAATGGTTTTGCTCAATGCAAAGCGGACAACACAAGCTCACCAAAAATTAGTTTAGATTTTCAATTTTTGAAATTTAAAATATTTGTTGACTATAATTTGCAACCTCAGGTGACTAAACACATGTTTGGGATTTATGGCAAAAAAGGCTTACTGAATAAATTATAAAAAACAGTCAAATATAGGACATACATTGTTTGTATCATAAGCTTTAAGTTCTGGCCTGTCAGAAATAAATATTGTTTGTATAATAGACTGATTTTGAACTTGAAACCTAACTTACAAGAGACAAAGATATATAGCAGTCTGGTGACGAGCTAACTAATTCTAGAAATTCTTTTCCAATAATTGTAACAGATAGTATAGTCATTTAGTTTGTTTAATAATTAAACCTCATTTGCTGTTGATCATTTTTGTAGACCAACAACTGATAAAACCAATGAAAATAAATACTGCGACGAAGTTGTATGCACTTTCATGAGATGTTGTTGGTCATATTGTCTTGTTCTCTGTAACTTATGTGTAAATATATTTATTTTGTACATTTCTGCGCAATTCACAACATTTTGCATCAATCAAAAGGTTTACAATTCCATGGACAATTCACATTCGGCGCCGGTACGTTAATTATCAATTAATTAATTTATCAATATGTGCTTCTGTTCTGTCCCGCATTATACATACGCATTAAAGTAGCTTTATCAGTTGAAGCCTTTTGAAAATGAGTTTTTAGTCTTTTACTTTATTTTTGGTTTATATTTTTACTGCCTTTTTTTTTGGGTAATTTGAATATTGAACACATCTCTACATAAACATAATTCTAATTGAGTCTTGTTGAAATCTGTTCAGTCTGATGGCTACTTGCAGGACGTGGAGGGCGGTGGGCGTGGCAAGACTAGACTAGCCAGTGGCGCCGATTCCAATCTGGATACCCCAATGGATGGAAACGCAGCGATTGCTGTGAACGGAGGCGCCGGACGACGACGCAACAGCCATGAGAAGGCGATCCTGGCCCGCATTTGGGGCAACTTTGATACCAAGTGAGTAGCTAACGAATATGAGGAACGTTGGTAAATACTTATTGCATGTGTAATTGATTCACTTAGATATATGAAACCCTTGTTGACGCATTCGAGGCCAACGTTGTTGGAGACCTTGCCAGTGTGCTGTAATCCGATTGCGCGTCTGCTCACAACCACACAACAGCTGACACAGGTGAGAGTCTGCAGGTGTTTCAACTTTTCTCGAACTTAATTGAGTCCGTTTGTGTTGGCAGGATGGCAGCGAATTTAGGCGAGTTGATTCCGACTCGGATATTTGTATTGATAACGAGACTGGCAATGGTCTAGCCCAGGATGGTCTCGGAAGCGTAGGCGGAGTCGGCGGCGGAACCGGAGGTCGTCGCAATTCCATAAATCGTGTAAGTATTCGGTATATGGGCGATACTCAGAACCTACTTGCTAGCTACAGAAATCTTGAATGACGCACCAAAGACTAATACCATGTAGAAAGAGCAACTAACCAAACCAATCCAAGCCAAAACCAAATCGAAACTAAAAACTTAACTCAACAACTGATAACCAAAATATCGAAATTGATATGATATAGTATACATTTTTGTTGACCAAATAGACGCATTGTTATAAGCGAGAACAACTTCTATTACCTATGTAAATTAATATTTATATATGTATATATTGTATATGTATATCTTAAAATTGTGATTTGCGTTTAATTTGTATGATTAACTTTGTCTTTATAATAATTTAATTGTTAATTGTTTTGTAAAACAAGACGAAATTTATAAAAAGTATCTTTTATTTTGTACAATACTTATCATTATCATTGTGCTGTTAATTAATGATATTAAATTATATTTTAAATACGCCATACGATTTCTAGTCTATTAATACTTATTTATGGTAAATATATTATTAAATATTTGTTTATATTTTATATATTATAATTACATACTGTTTAACTGCATGGCTAACCAAATATATACAAAACAACAAATGCAAATTCTAACTTTCTCAGCGACAATATTAATTTATTTATTTGCTGCGGCATCTTTCTTTCTGTCTTTCCTCAACTCTCATCTAACAAACCAATCTAATAAACAAATCATGCGGACTATTTGACTGTTTGGTTGTTCGGTTGCATTACGTATAATTATCACCTATCCACACACATACACACATACTATTTCACACACACACACACCTCTTGCATATTTATAAACAATTGTTTTAGTCAAATATTTTAAATGAAACCAATCCCATTGCAAACGAACTCAGCCTGGTTACAAATAATTTCATGTAATCATTTGACACCAAAAGTATTTAGCAAAGCTTCAAACGAATTTAACACTAAACAAACGAAACTAAACATTTAAAAATATTTTAAATTAGTATTCAAATTATTTCAAATTATCCTTTGCTAAATTTTCTTATGATTAATAATTGAAGTTATAGGAAAAGAAAAAGACTTGGTAACGCACGCACAGAAGTCAAACTGAATAGAGTATCTCCCGTGTTAAACGATTGCTAATATATATATATATGTATATATATATTCGGTCGGTCCGATCGCAGAAATATTAATATGTATTATCTGATGGAATGGGTTGAAAATTTATAGGTTTATGTGGTTATTAGATGCTTTTTATGGCACAGCAAGCACAATACTTAAGAGCCTTTTAGTATTTGGTAATTATTATTTTTTGTTTACGTATCTCACAATCTAATTTCTTAGAACCTAACATGCGACTAACCATGTAAGTATACTCGTGTAATTATCAGTTCATTTGGTTTTTTATTATTCCTATAGTATGCAAGCATAGCTTTAATTCATCCCAGCCTTATAAAGAAATATTCATTTTTTATATTTTATTTTTGATTTGTTTATTAACTTTCTCTTATAGGTTGCAAGCGAACATGGGAATGTTTATATCTAAGTTGAATTGTTATTACATTTTTATGCAATTGGTCTCATTTGAAATGAAAATTTGATACGTACAAATTAGATTTTTAATTTGGAACCCCTTTAATTATTAAGACATTGTGATTTGAATTCTAGTTAAAGATTTGAGTTAGTTAAACGATTATTTCTTTTGTTGATTTATGAAATTTAAAACTTGGAAATAATAACTGAAACGAGCGAGCATAGAGTATAAAGTTAAATTTAAATTATTGTTATTGATATTTCTTTAATTATTCTATTTTAAAAAAATATACATACATACATAGTCTTACCTTTAACTGTAATCAACTTAATCGAAATTTGACACATTTCAAAAAGTTAATAAAAAATACTCATATCTGTATTATATTCCCTTTCTTTTTATTTAAAATCGCTGCTTCATTTTATTGAAAAAATGAAAATAAATTATTTATGAATTTTAAAATATATACAATTATTCTTCAAAATTGTACCAAACACACAAATGTTTAGATGGAAATCCTGGAGCATGTTCAAAGTCCGGTATCAACGAGAATCAAGCTGTTAGGATTCTATGGCAAGAAGTTATAGACACAATCAAAATAAACAAGTCTTTTCTTTATTGAATTAGATATGTATTCCTATATAAATTATAAAGAATGCTTTCAAAATTGCCGAACAATAATTAGTGTAAATAAATATATTTTAGATCATTTACGCATTTGAAGTGCAATTGCGTTTCGAAATTATACAACTCTACCAATAAAAAATAATAATAATAATAATTGACTTCGTTTATGTAATTAAAATAACACGCTAACTTTCATGGTAAAATATACAATTGTTAAAATATTCGGCTTTAATGTATACCAAGTGTTTGTCCAATAGTCTTGTCTATTTATTAAAATCGTTCTTATTGCATACATACATATGTATTTATTATTTAAATTAAATTAAAAGCGAAGCTCATATAGATAATAATTGTTGTGCTACTAATTTGTAAGTTTGAAATCAATAAAAGTCAAGAACAAAAAAGTTGTTTCATTTTTGTATGATACAGTCATAGGCATAAGTATTTTGACACCATTTAAAGTTAATTCTACTCATAATTTGAACTTAATTCATGCAAAGTTTGGCATCAATGGAAAGGTCATTCGAATTTCTTCTTTAACCCATTAGGTACCCATTGAAATTTTCGAATTTTTGAAAACGTCAACTTTTTTCCTCGATTTAAAAAAAAAATGTTTCTTTTAAATTTAATTTTCATACATCGTATCGGGTTTTCAATAATCCCAACCTAGGGGCTGCCACCTGTTTTGCCAATGTTGGGCCAAAGCTGCCACACAGTTGCAACTCTTTGTGTGTTTTTTTTGAAATTTGGTTAAAGGTGTTCAATAAATTTAAATAATTCAATAATAATATTTCAAGTACAATTTAAAAAACCAAGAAAATCATAATTTTTTTTTTTTTTTTTTTTTTTTTTTGTGAAATATTACAGTTTATTCAGTTAAACATTAAAGAACATCTATCTTCGGTTTACCGAAAATAAAATTCAATACTCCTGCAGATCGTATATGGCAGCTACTATATGGTACAGTCAGCCGATTAAATTGAAAGAGGATTTCAATCAAAAATTTCTAATATACAATTTTCGCATTGATCTTGGGATTGAGAATATTTGTTTGCTTATACACATACACAACAGACAGACATAAAAAAATTTACATCTATGTATTTATAAAAAATCTTTATAGTTTATGCCCTCTGCAAGAGTATGAAATAACGATTTTAAACAGGCGTTAGAGACTTTAAAAATAAAAAAAATCTAAATGGTACATGTTTGGTTGAACTTTGATACGGGCACAAATATAAAATACATACGTTACGTATGTAATGTATATGTATATATATATATGATGTGTATTGTAGAAATAAAGGATATTTCATGGGAAATGTCTACGGAAGGTAAGTAAAAAAAAAGAAAAAAAAAAAGAAAGAAAGGGGGGGAAAATTTTTGAAGGAAAAAAAGGATTTTTTGATATTTGCTAAAAATTAAAAAAAAAGTAATTTTTAGCAGTTTTCAAAAAATATCAGCGAAGAGATCTTTTGAAAATTTTTTGCAGTCACTCCTAGAATTGTTTGAAGAATTTTTTTGCATCAAAACATTTTTTTTTTTAAATCGAGGAAAAAAGTTTTAAACGTTGACTTTCAAAAAAATTCGAAATTTTCCATGAGTTGTTAATGAGTTAAGGAAAGTTTTGTATCATTCAAACGGAATTTAAATGACCTTCCCATTAACGGCGCAAATTAGGCCCCAAATGTCAAAATGTTTGCTGTGCCAACAAATATGTTCGCCACTATATATGTAAAACATTTCTAAGCAACTATTATGAAAAACATTTAGTCCTGGCTGTCGACGTCCAGTCGCGCAGGCACTGTGGACATCGGCTATTCAGCTGACTCTGAATCTGCGCCTGCGTCTGCACCGGAGACTGTGTCTTTCCCTTGGCGTCCTCGTGGCAGTCGATATGATAGTATCCCTGACAGCTCTGGCACATTAGTAAATTGTCCGCACGTTTGCGACATTCCTTGCACTTCTGCTTGCCGACCTCGGTCTGGTTGCTGCCCAGTTGGTCGTCCAGTTTTTCGGGGGTTTTACTTTTGCTTTTGCGGTTAGCTGCGGCAGCAACAGCGTTGGCTTTGTGCGCCTTCTTGGCTTGAAGTCGCTTATCTTTGGGCGATAAGAGAAACTCTGGCTTGTCCTTTAGCTTCTTTTGACGCACTGCGTCGATGGCGGCCAGCTGTTGACCATAGTGAAAGTCGACGCCGCTTGCATTTTGCACGGTGCGACGCTTGCGTTTCGAATGACGCTGGCACAATTTCTTGACTATGTCATGGGTATAGAGTCCAAAGATGCCCAGGAACTGTTCCTGCCCATACTCGGTTGCCAGCACCCGCGTCTCACGCGGCTCATCGCGCCACTGCGCCGCCGAGGCGCACAGACGCTGCTGCTCCAGCTCTAGTTCCTGGTGCAAATCATCCGAGGACCCATACGACCCCGAAGAGCCTCTGGTGGCATTTGCTGTCGAAGTGGACGCCAGCTGAGTCGCCATTGATGGCGGCGGCGGTGATGTGGGCTTTCGTCCCACCCCAAACGCATTACGCGTCTTGTACTGTTTGCTTGGCACTTGCAGCGATGATTTCTTGGCCAACGATGCTGCCGTCGCAGTTGGAGCACTAGCAGTTGATTCCAGCACTTTGGCTGCTTTGCTTTTGGTGGCCAAACTGCCAAGCTCTGACGCCTGCTCAGTTGCCTTATTACTGGGCAACTCCAGAGCATCCTCCTCGTCGAATTTGCGCGGCTGCTGTTTCGTCTTGCGGGCACGCCGCAATGCTTGTCGCAGATTCATGCGACTCTGGGCGACCACCTCAAAGTCTGTCACAGTCGCTGTCGGTGTCGCTGTCGGTGTCGCTGTCGGTACGACCTTTGTAATTGGCGCCAGTGGCGGCGGCGATGTCGAGATGCGTTTCGTTGGCTGCTGCTTGACTTCCGCTTGAGCACGTGGCGCACGCTGCTTGGCCACTGCCAATGGCGGTGGCTGCGACTGACCCTCGGTGGCAGCCAGGGATCCACGCGGTATCAGCAACGAGCGCTGCTGCTGCTGTTGCTGCTGCTCCTTTTTGACCAATAAGGCTTCCGTTTGCTGGATCTCTGCTGGTGTCAGTAAGTTGCCGCCAGATTTAAGTAGAGTTTCGGGCTGCACAATCTTAAGTTCACCGATTCCATCGCCAGCAACAACGTCACCAGTCTCTGTTTGCGGGTTGACCAGCAATAGGTTGACAGTTGTCGTCGAGCTCGCTAAGCTTGAGCGGCTCAATGCCAGCTTCTTCATCCTGAGAAATGAGAAAATGCTTGCGTATGAGCATCTCCTCATTGTCGCGGATCAGCACCGTTTGCGGAAAGATTTTGTAGCTGGCATCGCCAATCAAAGGCACTATGAGGCTAGAGATGTACTCATTGCCCAACTCAGGTACGGTCTGGATGTTGTTCTCCTCCAGCTTCTTGTAAAACAAGTCCAAGTCCTCGTCCAGGTGTAGCATCAAAAACTGCTGCTCCGCATTGATCTCGTACACCTCCGCCTCCAGTTCATCCAGTATGCGCTGCATCTGCACTGGATCCGCATCCGCCTGCTCCTTGAACACGTCGGACACCAGCCCGTGCACTTTGAGAAAATCGCGCAATGCACGCTGGCAATAGATAACGTCATTCTTGAGCTCCGAGGGCAGCACATAACACTTTTCCATGTAAAACTTGAACAATGAGCAGTCCTCTGGAGCTTCGTTATTGCCGTTGTTGTTGTTGCTGATGCTGTTGTTGGTACTGGTGCTGCCACTCATCTTGACTGGCGCACAATAAAACGATCTTGATCGAGATTCGTTAAATTGGCGTGCATTCAATGCAACGTTTTTAATATTTTGTATTTTTTTTAGTTTTATGACGGCGTGAAATGAGCGATTTCAAAATTCGCGACCTGCTCGTAGAGTCCAGTCGGCGCAGGACCAACAACGTATTTTCTAAAATAATAAAGATCATTTTAAAATTGGCTTGCGTGAAATCGAAAAAAATATAGTAACAGTCTAGAAGCAGTAGCCACCGGTAAAAAAAAAAAAACAAAAACAAAAAGAGGGCAATTTATGATAAATTTAGGTGAAAAAATGTTTAGGGGGTCTTTTTTTTATTCAATATCGAAATTTTAATGAAAAATTAACATATTAGTGGCAATATGCACAAAACAACGATGCAAAAGCTCATTTTGCATTGAAAATATCGAAATTTCAAAATTCAATAAAAAAAAAACTAGCAAAGACCCCCTAAAAATTGTTTTACCTAAATTCATTATAAATCGCCCTCTTTCTGTGAGAGTGTGTGTGTTTTTTTTTTTAAACTGGCTACTTCTTCTAGACCTTTACTAAAAATATAATAAATCTCCTGTGAAAGTTTCAAAGTTCTAGATTTAATATTTATTTAAATCAACGCTGATATTTAACAACTTTTCTGAAAACAGATAAATATTATCAAATATGATAGTTGCCAAGACTGCCACCTTATTTTTTTGAGCCAATGCGAAATTTGAATTTACATATTATTTATATTAGAGGTGGAGAACTATCGATGTCACTATCGATGGTCAAGCACTATCGAGGCGCCATCGATAGCTGACGTGCACTATCGATAGTGGTCGATAGTTTTTTATGACGCTCAACTCGTCACAGAAAGGCTCGCATTTGGCATCTGCAGTTAAGTTTTGTGTTTAATAAATATATATATATTCAAGACATGGATAAGAAGAACGAACCGGAACTAAAATTAATACAAATTTTTATGTTTCAGTCGAGTCCGAGTGCATGATCAGTAGACTGAACAAAAAGTTTTAGATCGTGGAACTTTGGCTATTACAATAGCTAATAGCGAAACATTATTGTTAAAAACGATTTGTATTTATTTTTACTTTTATAATACCTAAATTAATACCAATTTCAAATTTTTGTTGGAATTTTGAATACAAATTCATAATTTAACACACTATCGAAAGCCATCGATAGTTATCGATGGTTTGAAAAATAATATCGCTGACTATCGATGGTGCCGACTATCGATAGTTCTCCACCTCTAATTTATATGCGTAGCAAACCGGTGTGGCAGCCTTCGTTCCCAAAAAAAGGTGGCAGCCATCACAGAAAATGCTTTATTTTTTTCTAATTTACCATTTATTTGGCTTACTAAATTGTATTTTATTGTTAAAATATTGTTAAATTTACAAATAAAAATTCATATTTAAATTGCTCGCCGGCATTCGATATCGATAAGCGACTTTCTGATAAATCCGTAAATCAGTTTGAAAAATGAACGGAACTACTTATGTTTCCTACGCTTTATGACCAGCATACTAGAATTATAGCAGCCCTGAAAGGCGCGTCGTGCAGTTTGTTTACAGTTTTAAAGCTGAGCAATTTATATTAATAAGGTTAATAATATATATATAAATATTACCTCAAACATAAAATGGACATGGTAAAGCGTGCACTTTTGCGCGCCTGCATAAATCACAGCTGCATGGATAATGATTTAATTGATAAAATACTGTCACCGCTCTGTGAGCATCATCAAGTGACGAAGCCGGCAAATAAGGAGCAGCTTCATAAATTTGTTGCCGAAATCGAGGACAGTATAAAGGAGTTCAGTCAGACGTTGACTTTTATGCAGCACCCGATAACCGGCAAAGAGTATTTGGTATTTGCGATCACTGACGCCACACCCGATCCACATAATCATCCTGGTCTGACAGCCGAGGAATGTCAATATTTTTCCATGGTTCTGGATAAACTGGGTCATGAGGAGGACTGTCACATCGCATGGAATGAAGCTTATGCTGAATTGACCTTTAAGGGCTCTGTCCGAGCACCCAAAAAGGTGCGCATGCAGGAGCTCATCGAAATGTGGACACAGATGGGATACTTTCTTCAGGCCGACGACAGACTTTATCTCGGTCCGCGCAGCATTATCGAGTTCGAGTTCCATCTGCGCTCCAACTACCCGGACACGATTAAAGAGTGTCAGCTGTGCAAGCAACTGGTGCTGTGGGATGTCAAGTGCTCGGATTGCAACCGCAAAATACACAGAGAATGCATTCGAAAATATCTGCGTACTCGCTCCAATTGCCCAACCTGCGGCAAGAAATGGAGCACACGACTCAGTCAATAACCAGTAATAATATTGATCTACTTGTAATTATGCTATCACGTTTGAAGTCAGTTTTAATTAAGTAAATTTTTTATTTTTTTATTTTTACAAAGTTAGCTATAATACACACGAATATTAAAGCTAAGTAGATAATAAGAGCGCTAGCGTCCAGGCCTTCGGCTCTATGAAGAATTATATCTTATTTAATTAAGTACATAAAATGTAACTAAACATAACATAATTATTGGTATTACTCCTTTTAAGGCACAGAAAGCGAAATGTTTGAATATTATTAAGTACATGTTTTTTGTTTGTTTGGCTATAAGAAAGCATTTAAAATCAGGGACCGTAAACTGTTGTTTTCAAATAAAAATTACATTTTAATGATTATATCTTAATTTTTTACTTTTTCTTTAATGGTAATCATTATTTTTAAGTAATACACCATAATCATTATTGTTGATAAAAAAAAACTTAAAAATAATGATTATGAATGAGTGTTATTTTTTTTGCTCGAAATAAAACTAAAGTAAAAAAAAATTATGCTGGGATGTAAAATAATATTGGTTAAGAACTTAAACACAGAAGCCGTAAATTACTGTTGAAGACAAAATCGTTAAAAAATAAACATTTTGGAGTATGTCATTATTTTCTAGGTCTTTTATAAGTGTAATTTTTTTATTTAAAAAAAAAATCATTATTTGCAGTCCCTGATGTAAAAAAAGGGAATTTGTGTTAAATTTACTGTTTTGGGCAATTCTTTTGTTATTCGGGAGCATTAGAAAATTACCAGGTGAGCAGAATCACAAAAAGTCACAGTAACGATCTCATACATATTAGGGTGGGTCAATTTTTTTTGACCCAATGCGGGTATCAAAATCGTAATTTACGGTGAATTCTAAGAAGATTTGCTCAAGAAACCATGGGTCAAAACCGAGCTTCCGATTTTTAGCGTGAAATATGGGTAATCGTATGAAAAGCCAAAAATTATCATAATTTCTTGTTAAAAGTCGGAAGCTCGAAAATGATTTTAGACCTATGATTTCTCGGGCAAATCTTCTAAGAATTCACCTTAGACTACAATTTGATACCTACAAGGTGAGTTTTTTTTGGTCCATACAAATTGACCCACTCTAATACACATACCAATGCTCGCTTGGACTATAACTCAGCTTTAACAGTTACTATCCATCTCCTACTCTGCTGCAGGCGTGCATGTGTGTGTGCACGGACGCAACTGTGCCCAATCAATGCAATGCGCGCTCCCGCACTCTCTCGTAGCTCCAAAGGCTCTCAATCGAGTAAGCACACTTGCACACTTTAGTTACTGAGAGTCAGTCTGTTCCAATAATAACAGTCTGAAACAGTATTGTAAGCGCATTTGCAAATACAGTGTAACTCAACTCGATTCAATTTAGCTGCCGTATAAACCTTGAATTTATTTCTGTGAGAGGTTCGGCGAATCTACAGTTAGGCATTTGGAGCAATGCAAGTTGGCTTGGAATAACAAAAGCACAAGGGAATGACAAAAAGAAATTAGAAGATAACAATGGCGAAGTCGAAAAGGGAATTAGTTGAATACTGTCTTCGTTATGGAGCTGTGTGCAAGGCCCAGGAAAAACTTCTTAATGGTCGAAAATACTGAGCGTTCCTTTAAAAAAGGACGTCGTGATGATTGGCAGAATGAAGTTCACAAGGTACAGCATAATTGAAATATCCGATTCAATAAATAAAAATTAAATACTTCAATTAGAGTCAGAGAAATGGAATTTTGCAATTTAATTACGGCGATCGTTTCATACCGAAACGCTTTAATTCCCACAACATTGACTACAATCAAAAGTATTTGGAGACTAATGAGGAGAAGGACATACTGAGAATGGTGTGTATGAAAGTGAACCTTGATCTGATCTTTATACATATATGTATGTGTGTATATTTATTTCTGTAGAACTTTTCAATGACCTGCAAATATTGGCGTCAAAATACCATGATGACGGCCATGAATAATGCGTTTGGTCTTCGGAGCTCCCGTCTGCTGCAGTTCAGCAATATTCGGAGTCACCTGTCCGAGCTTTTCAGACGGACGAATATTGACGGAGATTGGCCCTGTGCGCCACGCCCCCGCCCTCTGGCCTATGCCAGTGCCACCCACGAGATGCCCGAGACCTGTGTCTCATTTAGTAGGAATAACGAAAGAAAAACCAAATAATCGGGGGTGCCACAGAAATCGCTTTTGCTTGAATTTCACTTGAATTTGTATGAAACTCAAGTGAAATTCAAGCGAAAGCGATTTCTGTAGCAGCCCTGCACAATTTTCGGCACGCCGAAGATTTCATACCCTTGCAGAACAGTGTTGGCAACTTTTGTTTGAAAAAAGCTGTTTTTGAAGGGATGCAAAAAGCTAAAAAAATTAATTCTTAATTTCCAATTCATTAATTCTTGTGTTTTTTCCGAGAGTTGAAGAGTGAGCGCACAAAATCAGTGGCTTAGAAAGAAACTAAACAATTTGAGCAGCAGCAGATGTGAATAATTTCATCAATGTTGTCCCCATTCTCCTGATTTGCATTATCATATAATAATTCCCTTCCTATCATTCGTAGGAATTTATTGGGAGGCTTATATGTGTAGCAGCACTTGTCGAGTCTGCGCAAGCCATATCTGTAAATTCATAATTCATAATAAAATATATTATTTTAATTTTTAGTAGCAAACAATTGAACCAATACCTTATGTAAAGTACACTGTTGAGTATCAATGGCAACCTTAGCCATATCTGCTAGACTATTGTGGCCCCCAGAATCGTTACAGGAATTAACTTCAATCCAAAATTTTGTAGTGCTGTCATTATTTTGCCATTTGAATTTTGCCATAGTGAATCTTTTTTTTTTATTGGTTTTTAATTTTCCCATTTGTTTGGGCTTTACAAAAAAATCTGAAAAAAGAATTTCAACAACAAAAAAAGCCAGAATTCCGACTGCCCGCTGTTTGCAAATATTTTTAGAAAAAAAAAGCCCGATTTGACCTAAAAGTCAGATTTAAAAAAATTTGAGATTAGTAAATAGTTCTCAAGGGTATACAATGATTTCTCTACGAATTATATCTGTCTAACTATGCTTATCCTTAGATCACAATTTGATGGACTGGTCGGTTAATGGCCAAATGGCAGTTTCCTTTGGCCAGGACGTAATCGTGTGGCATAATGAGACTACAATGGTTTACTCTGTCAAGAATCCAGGAGCTCTTAGATACTCGCCAAATGGCAGATATCTTGCCATCAGCTGTACAAACTTTAAATATCCAGGTAGAATTTACCATATACATGAACTGTGAATCAATCAATTATTGAGTACTTTTCAGTTCTTGAGCTGTGGAAATTGCAGCCGGCACAGGAGTTCCTTGTCATCAATGGGAAACACTTTCAGAAATGGATCAAGTCGATCCGCTGCATCGAATGGAGCAACAACAGCGAGAAAATTGTTTGTGGCACAGAATGTGGTCTCATTGTGGTCCTCAGTGCGAGCACGTTGCGTACGCTGCACAAAATACGAAAGCACAATCATAAAATCCGATGCATTCGCTACTCACCCAATGGACAGTATTTGGCCACAGGCGATATCCATGGTCATATCTACATATTCCATAGCATGCAATATAAAGTTTTCATGTGCTTTCGCACCAAGTCAGGGGAGATTGCCTTCGACTGGCATCCATGGTCTGGCGTGGATTTGGCAATTTGTAAGTTTCGAATTTTTCGACTAACTTGCCTAATTTGAAATCTTTTCAGCTGAGAAATCGCCGCCATCCATTTACATTTTTCATGTGCCACGCCGTGAGATGGTTGCCTACTATCAGCGGGCGAATAAGAAGATTCAAATATGCTCCATTAATTTTAGCAAGATTACCGGAGAGCTACTTGTCAATGTCTATCGATATGGTAAGATCCATTTAATTTGGTTGTCCACTATTTTGATTTCATTTGCAATTTAACTTATAAAACAACAATTGGAAAGTTCAAAATAGAAATAAAATTGGAAAATAAATTTTTGAGTAAGAGTTTCCTGACTCCTTCCTAATAAAATACAATATAATGCTTTCTTTCTCTCCAATCCAATCCTTATGCCAATTTATTAAAATTTTATTTTTTTGTAAATCTTACAAAAATACTCACAACTCAGTTGTTGTCACTTATTATGTTTCATTATCAATTTCAGATAATAATGGTTGTCCCTGCTGTGAGATTTTGGTGCTTTCCTCGTTGAATCGTGTGGTGGACATTGTGGGACATCAAGAAAGAAACTTGTTTTTTATGATGTGGAGTCCAGATGGTTCCAAACTCGCCGCGGCTGGCCTTGACGAGTCCTTTTCCATTTGGAACTTTTATCCCAAAGATAAGCTTGATGTCAAAGCCAAGAATAAATCGTGTGATGTCAAAAAGCGTAGTTCATTAGAACTTTATACATTATTTAAGTGATTTTCAAATTCGTGTCTTTTGTTATTTATTATGCAATTTTATTTTATATTTATATGTATATTTTAAATGTCAGAAAGCTCCATTTATGGCTTGGTTATATACTTTATTTCAAATTTGTAAACATACGCGTATTTATATTAGCTAATCTTTCATTTTTCAATTCATTTCATAAATCTTCCATTAAAATTCCATATTATCGGTTAACTTAAAGCTTACTCTACTCTTTTACAAATTCATCATGTTCCCAAACATAAAAATAATAAAGTTGTTTGCAAGTAAAAGAATAATTGATTCTCTGCTAAAAATGAACATTTGCAAAACTGGTAAGTATTTCAGGGGCCAAAATCTTAGCATTTGGTTTGAAATCTATTTTCTACGTTAATATTTATAAATGTGTTGAATGATGTGTAAGAGAAATTTATGCTATTATGATATTGTAAAATTGACAGTGCCATCCACTCGCTCGGTCGCATTCGTGTTCGTGTTCTTTCTATCCACGCCGTTGTGCCTCCTGCTGAAATATATACTCCGCACAGGCTTCGGCTTCGAGGCGATTCCTTTTGTCCAGATGGGGCTTAATTAAGAAACGATGGGTACTATAAATTAACACCGTGGAACCGATGCCGATGGCCATCATACCGACAGTTGTCGATGCAAACTTTTTAATGAAGCTCATCTGGAATGAAAAATTAAATATATATATTACTAACATGTTTCTTTTAATATTGTTAGATGTCACACTTTGTAGGATTTGTTGTTGTTGTTGTTGCTTCTGCTGTATCGTTTGCTTTCTCGGATTTTTGTTCGTTTCTGTACTTAATTAACAATGGCTGCCAAATGTAAACACCGCCCAGGACACCAATAACGGTTACAACCATTAACTGTGGTATTGTGACACCGCGAGGACGACGTATTTGCATTTCAAAAAGTACTAAAGAATTTTCTTGCCGGCGCCTGTTGTTACATCAACGCGAGAACACAATATGATAGTACGAGAACAGCTGATTGCTAGCACACTTTACAACACTGCACGAATGTTCAGCGTTGCCAGACAAAAGCAATTGAACATCCGTTAAAACAGCCCAAAATGGTTAATTAATGTATTTAAATATGCAACCACACATACGGACACAACAAAAATATTTATTTATGCATGTGCAGGGGGATTTTATAATTTTATGATTTATGACAATTCAGCATTTGGGATTTTCTCTAAACTGTGGTAATTGAAAGGTATTTATGCAATTGGAATTCTTACGGATTTCCTTTTTGTAGGAATTTTATTTCCAATATGTGTATATTTAGTAAGAATGTACATATTTACATACCAATCAACAGTTAGCTAAGTATTAGAAGCATCATATAACAAGTGGGCAAAAATAGGAAACAAGAGAGCAAAAGAGGAGAGAACACGATCTTGGGACTCCCTCAAGCAACAGAGCGGCAAAAATAGCAACAACAAAGCACAGTAAGCTGGTTTTTAAAATGGCCTGCTCGCGTCGAGCTTTGAGTCACTCTCAATTGGAACCGCGAGTTAAACGGTTCTCAAATCGACCGCTGAGCGCACAACGCAACTGTCTCTGACGAGTTGCGCTTTAAGCTCTTCTTCTATTGCTTGATTTTTGCAGTACAAAAGTAAAACTATACAAGAGAAAAAAGAAAAGAAAGGCAAAACTAAAGTGCGCCGAATAAAAATAACGTGCAAACAATGTATACAAAGACGAAACTAATAATTTTGCTGCTGGCAATGATTGGAGCGACGGCAAATGCAAATGGCAACTCCATTCCCACATTAACAACGCCGACGGGCGTCTTTGAGACGCGAACAGATAAGATTCCCACTGGAACTGGAACTGTAGCTGGAAATGGAGGTGTTGCCGCAACATTGCCGGCTGCATCCTATGATGACCTCGACACATTTGTTCCATTCCGCAGCGACTCGCATGACAATTTCTCGTGGCAGCTGCTAAAGTCGGTGCTGCTGAGCGAGACGGCAAAACAGAATAATGTCATCATATCGCCGTTTTCCATTAAATTGGTGCTAGCATTGCTCTCGGAGGCTGCGGGTGCAAACACACAAACACAAACGGAACTGATAAGCACACAGACGGACGTCAGGTCGGCAAATAATGTGCGTGAATTCTATCGCAAGACTCTCAATTCTTTCAAGAAGGAGAATCAACTGCATAATACGCTCAATGTGCGCACAAAGCTTTTCACCGACAGCTTTATTGAGACGCAGCAAAAGTTTACCGCTACCTTGAAGCATTTCTATGACAGCGAAATTGAAGCTCTCGATTTCAGTAACGCCCCCGCAGCCGCCTATGCGATCAACGATTGGGCAGCCAACGTGACCGATGGTCGCTTACAAAATCTGGTCACATCGGACAATGTGCAAAACAGTGTGATGCTCCTTACGAATCTCATCTACTTCAAAGGTCTTTGGCGTCGACAGTTTTACAGCACTTTCGAGGGCGCCTTCTTCCGCACCAAAGATGCCCAGATGCGGGTCCAGTATATGGAGCAAACGGATTACTTCTACTACCACAACTCGGACAAGCTAAAGGCGCAGATTTTGCGTCTGCCCTACAAGGGCAAGAACTCTATGTTCATTCTCCTGCCCCACGCCATGGAGGGCATCTATGAGCTGCTGCAAGCACTGGACAATGCTGATGTCAAGAGTGCTCAATGGGCAATGGAGGAGGTTAAGGTCAAGGTAACGCTGCCCAAATTCCACTTTGACTACAATCGCAGTTTCCGTGAGACTCTCAAGGAGTTGGGAGTACGTGAAATCTTCGAGGATACCGCATCATTGCCGGGACTGTCAAGGGGAGCCGATGTTGCCGGCAAGGTGAAGGTATCAAACATCTTGCAAAAGGCTGGCATCGATGTCAACGAGCAGGGAACGGAGGCATATGCAGCGACCGTTGTGGAGATTGAGAACAAATTTGGCGGTACTTTAACCCTCGAGGAGTTCAATGTGAATCGTCCGTTTGTGTTCTTCATCGAGGAGGAAGCCACCGGCAACATTCTATTCGCCGGCAAGGTTCATCAACCCCTCTAAGCAGTTCCAAGACGATAATGTTGTAATATATTATATTGATAATATTATAATATGAAAGTAACAAACGTTAATAAACTAAGAAGAAAAAACTATGACAAATACGAAGAACTATGCAATTGTTGTTATTTCTTTACAATGTGACCTGAATTTAGTTTCTTTATTAGCTGATTACACTTTAAACAGCCTTATCACACATAGGCATGCCCCACTGTCGATGATGATCGATCATAAATTTACATACGTATTTTAGGGCATGGGAATTCCGTACTCAACTAACTCTCAGCACACGAACTACAATTGCGACTCAATCTTAATGAGTAAATAGGTAAGCAAACACCAACTCAGATTATCTACAGTAGCTATTGAACTGTAAGTGCAAAAACCCATTTAGCCAACTTTGAATCCCCACTGGATGACTTAACGCCATTCAACAATTTACACAAGTCATTGCACGATGCTACAAAACAAATTTGAAAACAATTCTTGTCCATAAACTATAATGAGCTCTTCTTGGAAGTACTTAAAGCATACATTGTTTATTTTCAATACTTGTGCTAGTAAGTAAAAACGGCTTGTACAATATTAAAAATTAATAACTGTTGGGGTTTTCAGAGAAGTGCTCTTCCTTGTGGGTAATTTTAATTTTTGGGAAAAATGTGTCGACTGCTATCTGAGAATTCTTGAGATCTTTGAATGAAATCCTAGTTATTATTAATCTGTTGCCAAGATATAAATAGTTTAAGCACTACACTATTATCAATTTATTAAATCTTAGTCATGTTAGAAACCCGAGATCAAAGACGAAGCTTTACGCTTCAAAACAAGTTATTCCAACACTGAGAGACCTACATACATACAAATACAGAGATTCAACACAGTCATATGTATTGTTATTTTTATGTATCAGCATTGTTATCAAGTCGTTTCTATTTTGATGAAATGAAATCTAACCGTATATTATATGTTTATATGACATCTATAATGACTTGCACGATGGAACAGGTTTCACACATAAGAGTGTAAAATGTACGATTATGTTGACCTTTTTGAATCATTATAAATTACAGATAGTACCCGATATGCTCCTGTTTTATCTATAGCATCTCTTTTATGATAGACAGCAATTTTTTAAACTAATTATCGTAGTAAATTTGTCCATAATTGAGTTATATTTTTGAAGCTTTTAAACGAGTTTAAATAGGAAGTTGATGAACACGAATTTGTTATTCTCATCTCTAGACAGATTCTTTTTTAGGCAGAAAACTTTAACGAGATAAAATTTGTTATTCTAATCTAAGCTAAACGCTTCAGTAACAATTAGTTGAGAAAACTGGAAAATGGTTTACAACTTTTTGAAAATCGTTAACACGTTTACGCTATAAAACCTTTTGACGATTAAATATAACAGCAAGAAAGCACGAATTGTAAATAATTTTTGGATATTCCCTTGCATATATAGTACATACATGAATCAGTTAAAATCAACAACAATAAATGCAGTTTCTTAATATTTGCAATGCTTTCGAATGCATTTATTTGATGTGACTCAAGCAAATAATAACACAAAGAGAAACTGATAATTTCCGAACTGTTTGTTGATGTGTTCCAAGATAATCAGCAGCCCCTTCAATTGGGGCGTTACTGAAAGTTACAATCTCTTGGAGAAATATGTTTTAAAGTGGAAAAAATTCACATGAGCAAAAAAAAAAAAATACATATGAATGTGATCAAAGATTTCTTTCTGCTGTAAAGAAATTAATCGGTGCGTGGATGTCTTTTTCAAAATAATATAATAATGAGGGACAACTTCTGTAAAAAAATATGCCAAGTCTGGTCAACTCAAGTCAAATTCTAAAGTTAAATTAACTTTAAGATCTTAAGTATGATATGATTTGTAATTCGAAATGTATTTTGTTTGATTTAAATATATTCAGCACTTTATGTTAATAAATAATAATAATAGTAAGTAGAATTTAATTCCCAATTAGTTGAAATTAATCGAAAATGCCAATCTCAGTTTTAATCGACGCTATAGTCCTGAAGATAATTCACATCGCTCTACTAATCTATCCCAGGCTCATGGTCAGCATGGGCTTTCTCCAATAATTGAGTCGATTTCTGCCTATATAATAAGTCCCTCATAAACTCCAATCTCAGTTGTTACCGAATCTACAAGTCCTAAAGATGAATTTTGCTGCTCTACTGTTGCTACTCTGTTCTCTTTTGAGTGTTTCTCTGGCCATAAATATTGTGTAAGTTTTTTATTGCATCATCAGTTCATTCACGAAACCAATCTTTTAAAATCTAGGGTCAATACAGTGTAGCCCGCCTCCGATTTTTGGTTGTACCCCCGGTTGCCCAGGTTGCAAAGATTAAATACAAGCTATGGAAATTTATTGAGAAACGATCTATGTTTAAATTAATATGTTTAACTTGTTTTTGTCATTTGAACTAATTTATAAGAGTTCTACTCTCTAAGCTTAAAAATGCAGCAAAGGAGAATTAATTTTGAAATAAATTAAATTCGCGCCTAAATTGTACAGAAACGCAACAAACGTAACTTTAAAGAAATTTCAGAAGTGCGGGTTTTTATCACGAGGATCTTTTTATACGAATGTGATACAATGCTAATTATTCCTTCACTCTACAATGTGATGAGAAATATGGATAGATTTTGGACTTACCTCCGCCGCTTCCGCTCGACAACATTGCCAACGGCTGTTGTTGTGATTGAATCTGAGTTTTGTTATAATTGTTGTTGTTGTTATTATTGTTTTGTTGGCGATAGTGTAGTTGTGGAGCCTGCTGCTGCTGTTGTTGTTGTGGGTATGGATGATACTGTGCCGTTGGCTGTGACATCTCAGTTAATTGAAAATTCCCAGTTTCTGCGAATCGTCGGGAATTCGCCGGCGGCTGTTGTTGTTGTTGTGCTAATACCATGCCACCGGATGTCACTTGTTGTTGATGGTTTTTACCAGCGATAAGCGCATTTAACAATGCATTCGATGATTGATTCGTCTCCTGTCGTGCTGGTCTTTGGCCAACCATTGGTGGCAATTGACTGCGAGATTGGTGTTGTTGTTGCTGCTGCAACGTTTGCTGTTTGTTTGCCACATTCATGTTAAGCAACTTGGATGTTTGCTCCTCCATTTTACGCTTAATAACCGCATTGCGCATTATGTTGTTGGCATGTGCACGCAAATCTTCCTGCGTCAATTGCGGTGTCTGCGTTTGTGGTTGCTGCTGCTGCTGTTGCTGACGTGCAGCCAATGTTTGCTGCACAATGGCTAAATTGTGTAGATTCTGCAGTTGACTCGCAATCACAGTGCTCGAAAGCATCTCCAATTGTTGCTGATGCTGTTGTTGCTGCTGCTGTGTGTTTGTAAATTGCAACACGGCGGTTATGGCCTCACGATCCATGTTGCTCAGTCGAGGATTGGCCAACTGTACCAGCAAGCCATGCTTTGATATTTCACCTGCGTAAACGGAAGAAAATTCAAATCATTAATAATTTATAAAATGCTTTATTCGTTAAAAAGCAATTTGTGGCAATTATTTATCAATTTAAGGTCATTGTTAGATTGAACTAGAATGAAATGATGAACTTTTTAGGGCACATCGGAACCACAATTATCAGGTATGTCAAAGCCAAAGCCAGAGACCGAAACGATTATAATTTATTTTTTAAGTAAACATTGTTGACAATTTATGAAAAGAAAAATTAAAAATATAAACACTAAATTCTCTTACCTTTGGTTAGACGTAGCAACAACAATTGTGTGTCAGCGCGTCCGAGAATCGCCTTCAGCTGCAGGCTGGCCAGGAAGGCAGTTTGTTGTTGCTGCTGTTGGATGAGCACATGTTGCTTTTGTTGTTGCTGTTGATATTGTTGCTGTTGCATGATAAAATTCGAGATGGCATCATTGCCAACTTGTTGTTGTGGTTGAGGCTGACCCAGCAGTGGTTTAGCACCACTTAAAGCGCCAATTAACTTTTGGAAATTATCCGATTGCTTGTTGTTGGTGTCGGTGTCGCTGTTGGTATTGGTATTTGGATGAGTTGATGTAGCTGCTGCTCCTGAAGCTTCATTAATATTGCCGAGGGAATTGCGACGCCATTTGGCCTCGAGTTGATCCACCGATGGCATTTGATTGATATAACCAAGGCTCTTGGGCTGTTCCAGGTTGTTATTATTGTTGTTGTTGTTGTTGGGGCACATTGCCTGCTTGAAGAACTCGTTGAGAGATGATGATGAGCCATTTTTTTCAATTCGATCACGAGCAAAGAAGGACATAAATTTCGAGTTGTTATTGTTGTTATTAATATTGTTTGTTGCATGCGACGTTTGATGTTGTTGTTGCTGTTGTTGTTGTTGTGGATAGTTTCCCTCAACACGTCCATAATTGTTGCTGTGATTGAATCTTTCAAATTGTCCCAAACGACGTTTTTCATCCTTGACAGAATGTGACATTTGATTTTGCTCAATTGCATGCATTTTGTTCATATTCTCCGAGGCGTTGTTGTTATTGTTGCTGTCGTGCTTTGGAATGGGTTTATCAATGTTGTTGTTGTTGTTGATGCTAATGTTGCTGCTGCTGCCATTGCGTCCTAATGCATCCGAATGTTGCCATTTGTATTTGCTCTTCTCAATCTAATTAAAAACAAATTGATTAATGAAAGATTAAATACTTGTACTTAATTTAAATTTATGTATGAAATTGTTAAGTGTGAATTTTAAACTCAAATACGTATAAAATATACCATAACCATTATAATTGTAATCTTAAACTTTGGTCTACCTTGTGCTTTTGAACGTTGGTATCATTTTGCGTGTGCTTTCCCTCCTTCAGCAACTTCTCCTCATCCTCATCAAAGCCACACAATTCGATTGTATCCAGTCTTGAGGTTGGACCACAACTGAACCATTCGGGCTCCTCATTGGTGTTTCTATAACGACGATAATGGCGCTCCTCCGATTCCCGTGACTTTGGCTTGGAAACGACCAAGAAGCCGGACATGACACGCTTCACATAATTCTCATTGGCTCGATTTAGATCCTCAATGGATTCATTCGATTTCAAGCTCTCATTTTCCGAACGATTATGATTGTTGTTGGACATGCCCATAATGGGCGTATTCGGACGTCCAGTCGATTGCTGTGTCGCATTCAATTGCGTAGTGCCAAGCTCCCCATTATCAAAGAACTTCAAAACCGTCATATTACTACCTCCATTCGAGCTGTGATGCTTCACATCATCCGCGTGAGATTTGCCCATCGATGTGGGCTGATGACTGCTGTAAGGTTGCTTGTAATCGTTGTTGTTGTAGGTCCATTTCGTGTGCGATAAACGTCCGCTTCCAATGCGTCTTTGATTAACAATGGCGGGATCCTGGAAAAATGAAAACAGGAAAAGATAAGAGAGGAAAGACCGCACAAATAAATGGAGAGCAGTGAAGTAATCAAGAGTAATCCCCCTTTTCAGGCGCCTATGGCTGAGCATGAGAAAGATACAGAGAGGGAGAAAGAAAGAGAAATAGAGAGAGGAAAAGAGAGAGAAAGCGCAAAAAGGGCTTGCACTTTAGGTATTGAACAGTGGTAATATTAATGTTATAAAAATAAATAAATATTTTAAGTTTAGTTCTAATCAAAAGTAAAATAAGACAAATTTTACAGCAGACATTAATAATGGCTTTCGTGTCTCAATTAAGTAACGGTTAAGTAACTTTCGCCGATTATTGCAATGATTGCCCATCACTAGCAACTGGCGCCAAAGACAGCCACACACACACGCACATACAAGCGCACACTTACAGCGCACTGCTCCAGCTGAGAGAGTGCAAATTGTGAGCTGATAAACCGCAAAATAAACTTGCGAATGTGCGTGCAAAACGGATGAGGGAAACAAAAAACCAAAAGGGAGAAAGCAACTGAAATGAAAATGGTGTTTTACAAAACATATGTGGGACATGCACAAAAACAAATTTCCACTAAAACTAAAGCAGCGCTAGTGCCAGTGTGACAGTTGACATTGCGTTGTCCCGTCGAATCCATCAGTTGAGCGGGCGTGCTAACTGTAAACAGTTGCCATTTAAAAAAACACTCTCACACCAACACAAACACACATTGTATATCAACGTAAATAGGTGTAAATGCACTGATAGCAACTATTTAGGTTCAGTGACAAGATGCAGTTTGTGGCCACAGGTAAGTGCGCAACTGTTAATCTAACTAAATACATAATCGCATATACTAAATGCATGTTTTTAGAACATCAACATCGCCGCCTGAACCCGTTGACGGGACAGTGGGTGCTTGTGAGTCCGCATCGCATGCAACGTCCGTGGTCTGGCCAACAGGAAAAGCCGCAGCTTAACGAACAGCCGGAATTCGATCCAACGAATCCACTTTGTCCGGGTGTTCAGCGACCAAACGGAAATGTAACCGAACGCTATCAGAGTACCTATGTTTTTGATAATGATTTTCCCGCACTGCTGGAACAAGTGCCGGCACCGCCTTCCAGCGATGATCCACTTTTCCAGGCAGCCGCCGCACGTGGAAATTGTCGCGTTATGTGCTTCCATCCGAAATCCAATTTGACCTTGCCAACCATGAGTACAACAGAGATTGGAGCTGTTATCGATGAGTGAGTTCACAAAATGCGACAACTATATCGATTACCCAGCAATCTATGCTTCATTTTTGCAGATGGATTAAGCAGTTCAATGAGCTGAGTGTCAAGTATGCCTGGGTGCAGATTTTCGAGAATAAAGGAGCTAGCATGGGCTGCTCAAATCCGCATCCACATTGCCAGATCTGGTCGTGCTCCTTTCTGCCGACAGAGCCACAACTGAAACAGGAGCGACTGCGTGCTTATTACGCCACCCACGAACGTCCGTTGCTAAGTGATTACGTGGATCGGGAATTGCAGCGCAAGGAGCGCATTGTTATCGAGAATCCCGACTGGTTGGTTGTGGTGCCCTACTGGGCTATTTGGCCCTTTGAAACGATGCTCATATCACGCAACAATAACAAGCGCATCAATGACTTGACCAAGGAACAGCGCCAAAACTTGGCAAAGACCATTAAGGAGCTCACAATCAAATACGATAATCTCTTTCAATGCTCATGCCCCTATTCGATGGGCTGGCATGGTGCGCCCACGGGACCTGAGCATGCGCATGCCTCGAGCGCCCATTGGACGTTGCACGCCGTATATTATCCGCCGCTTTTGCGATCAGCCACAGTGCGCAAATTCATGGTCGGCTTTGAGCTGCTGGCAATGGCACAGCGGGATTTGACGCCGGAGCAGGCGGCTCAGCGACTGCGAGAAGTCAGCGGATCGCATCATTATCTGGCCAAATGAACCCACAACATTTATGCAAACAAGAATTTATACTTATATATTAAACGGAACTACATATTAAATACAAAAGTTATGAAGACTCTTATCAAAATGCAAATCAGATTTAGGGGCAAGATTAGTATTGTCAATATATATTTTGATAGACAGATGGAATTTCTGGCCAGACTATATACACGAATTTATATAAAAGATTGAATCCTTACAAAAGTGGCTAAATATTAAATTGTTATTGTGGAAAGTACCAACAGTAAAGATATACTACTATACTATCTAAATCAAAGAAATATATTAATAGTAAATTTGAAGAAGAGTTCATATGTAAATACATATTTATCTACATACATAATATATAAGGAGAGTGCTTCTACATACCTGAAATTCTTGCTGTGGCTGTGGAGGTTGACTCTGTATGATGGAATCATCGCTGATCAGTTGTTGTTGCTTGGTTTTATTCTTGTAGAAGGCAGGCATGCACTCATTGCTGCCATTGGCATTATTCGTGCTCGAACGCGGCTTATAGCTGTGCGTATTACGAGCGACTGCATCCGCGGATCGCCAGAGATTCATGCGTCGCAGACGTGCCTCCAGTTCAATGTCATCGCAGGTAGCAATGCGTGGCATGCTGAAGGCTAGAGATTCCTTCGAGCGATGCATGAGTGCATGCAACATGCTGTGGCGTATGTCCAGCAGATGCTGGCGTGTATATTGTTGCAAGGGTTCCATCGACTTGGTCGTGGGCAGCGGTATGGCCGACTGTGTACTCCGCAATTTGGGCAGACGCAGACTTCCCGTATCTGTGGCCGAGATGCTGCGTTTATGCGTTGCCTGTTGTGGTCCTATCAACGGCTTTTTGCCAACTCCTTTGGCCAGAGGAGGCGGACTCAGATGCAAATCACAGCTGACTGCAGTGCACGACAACTGACTAGAGGGCTGAGTGTAGGGCGTGGAGGCGCGTGCCGATAGCACCTGCAATGCCATCAGACCCTGACCCTCATCATCATGTGCGGCAGATGGCAAGGGAATGGCTTCCTTCGATATTATCACACTCGTTGCCTGGCGCTGCAGCAAATTGCCAATTTTAATTTCCCTTTCCAGTTTGCGAATGACTTCGGGCTTGTTGCACTTGGGATGCAGGATCATGGCAGAGGAACAGTCACGGTTATTCAAACATGTAGGCGACATTTTAACAGCATTAGCTTTCAGTTCATCCAATACGACCAAAGACTGCAAATTTCACAAATAAAATGCAATGCGAATTAGAAAAAAACAACAACCACAAAATATCGATGCAAGCGAATTTCTTTACAAGATGAATTTAGTCAAAAGTCAAACACGAAAATTTTAATGTCATTGCCAAAACAAAATTTGTAATGTCAAAACAATTTGCAGTCCTTTTACAATCTGTACGGTGAACAATATTAAAATTCAAAAAAAAATAATTATATAAATATAAAAACTTATCAATTTTGAACACTATTTCTGTAGTATAAAAGCTTGTTATTGTCTGTCGTTTATTTTAAATCAAATTCTCAACAAAATAAACATTGAAGCGACGCGCGTCAAATCAAAGTAACTTTATCGTGACAAATAAATTAAAAGGGTATCTAGATTGCGAATATCGAATACTATATCGAATATGCAATAGGTGTTATAAAAAATAAAGACAGGATGTTTATCTTCTTATATGATTAAGTGATCCAAAGACAAAGTCGATATTGACTCGGCTTGTCTTACCGATCAATAATAAATATAATTAATGGATTCTCCTTTAATGCTTTACACATTTCGTGATATAACCATAATACAATTCGCAAGGGAATTAAAATTAAGACAAAAACTTACCTCAAATGTTAATCGCGGTTGTTGTTGTTGTTGTTGCTGTTCCCGTTTGTTGGTCTCCATTTTCGTAATGGCCTCTTCCAGGGCGTCTTTAAGCTTAATTGCTGTTAATTTAACATAACCTTGACTAGTGGAGAGCTTATTATTTGGCAGTGGTGGTGGAGGGGGTGGTGCGCAAGGATCTTCCCATTTTTCCGAATTCGCCTCGTCATCTTCGGTTTCGATTGCTGCTGCTGCTGCCGCTGCCGACGTCGAGCGCGACGCAGCGGGCGCCTGCACAGGTGTAGGAGGTGGGGGCGGTGGTGGCATTGCAAATTTTGCCTTTTCAACAGGTGTCAGCACTTGTTGGGAATCAGCAACTCTTTGGCCAACATCCTCATTATCCGCTACGAATAATTGCTTGCGCTTCAACTTGCGTTGTTCCTTTGGTGATTGCTTAGATTCTAAAGCGCCAGCGCCATTTTTCTCTTCGATCAATTCATCTTCGACCATTTGCTTTGAGCTAGCCGACATTTTCTGTTTGGTTAAGATTTTAGCCTTCAAATCTAGTTCGATCTTTTCATTGTGATATTAATACTTACAAACAATATTAATGAATCGTTTTTAATTACAAAAGCAGTTCACAATTTAGATTACAGTGCAAAGTCGTACTTTTCTATTGCAAAATGAAATCACGTTTATGGCGAACTCGTAGATGCCGTTATTTGAACTTTTCAATCGTGCGCCAGGCACTTTCGTGCATACATGTGTGCGTGTGTGTCGCTCACGGAACCAATTGAATACTGACTCTGACTTTTAAAATATCGATATTATTGACACTGTTATTATGAATATGAATAAATATTAATTACACATTAGACTGTGTACAAATATTTAAATTTGTATTTTTTTATATATATAAATAATGCTAGGTTTATCATTGAATCAAAAAAATTACCTATATTTTTAATATGAAATATTTCTGCCAAATCACAACAGCAAACTGCCATCCCCATTTTCTTTCTCTAATGCGGCGCGTAATTAAAATGTAAATTTTTTTGTTTGTTAAACAATAATTATACGTCAAAATTTGAGTGGTGAAGATAAAAATTTTAAGAAGCGACAAAATTATTACAAAAATTCCAGTAACATATTCAAACTTCTAGCTTCAAAATTAAGCACTTTCCATATATAACTCCTTTTTTTTAAAGTAGTTATATGGTTTTTTATGCCAAACTTAACCAAGGCTGCCACACGATTGCAAGACTTGTCTCTTAATTAGAGTTGGGCATTTCAGTTCAATTTGCTGCATAAGTTCAATCGTTCATTTTTCAATCGTGAACTAAATCAGTCATTTAGTTCAGTTGGCCAGTTGATGAACTATGAACGAAATGGTTTCTATTCAGTTGGTCATGAACGGGTGAATAGGTCATTCTGGTCTGTTTCTTGTTAGTGGTATGTAAAATGTGTTTAAAGATTATAATCAAAATAGACGACAAATGTCAACTAGATTCCTTAATATTTTTAATTTTTCTGGCTTATTGAAAATGTAAAAGAATAGTAAATTAGTTTTGAATTTTGGGCTTAAATTACTTTTCACTTAAAAATATATGAAATTGAAACATTCTTACATGTAAATGAAGACGAAATTTAATTTATTTTATGCATTGTATTTCTCTAAGAAAATTTAAAATATTTTTAAAGAAATTACTGACTAACTGCGAAATGAACGATTTAGTTCATGATAAACTGAAAAAGTTCATTCGTTCATTTTATTGACCCGTTCACTTGAACTTTTTCAGAACGAAACGGCACAACTCTACTACTGGCAGCAGAAAAGTGAAAAAATTTTATTTTCAGTCTAGAAATATTTTTTAGTGAGATAAATCGATTTAGAAGCTTACTGCACGTAGAGCTTGATTTAAGTACTTTTACTTTAATCAAGTTCGCTACTCGATGGATTTATAAAGTATGTAATTCGATTTAAATTTTATAGTTTGTCGTAAACAAAGTGTAACATAACCTCATTTTTCTATTGTCTAGAACTGAGTTTGAAGGAACGATACAGGCAAAGGTAATAAATAAATAATAGACAAAAATGACCCAATATCTACCGCCAAATCTATTGGCATTATTCGCCTCGCGCGATCCAATACCGTTTATGCCACCGGTGGATAAGTTGCCACATGAAAAGAAATCACGAGGCTACTTAGGCGTCGCCAAATTTATGAGCGACTTTGAGGACCCAAAAGACACACCACTGCCCAAAACGGTAGAAACACGGCAGGAACGACTCGAGCGTAGACGCCGTGAGAAGGCTGAGCAAGTGGCATACAAGCTGGAACGTGAAATTGCACTCTGGGATCCAACCGAAATAAAGAACGCGACCGAGGATCCATTTCGTACGCTTTTCATAGCACGAATCAATTACGACACCTCCGAGTCCAAGTTGAGGCGCGAATTTGAGTTCTATGGTCCCATCAAGAAGATCGTGCTCATCCATGACCAGGACTCAGGTAAATTGATTGCTTTATTTAATTCTTAAATCTTTCATCTACATCCCTTCTATCTTGACTTAATATATTTCCATCCCTTACTTTAGGTAAACCCAAGGGCTACGCCTTTATTGAGTACGAGCACGAACGTGACATGCATGCAGCGTACAAGCACGCCGATGGTAAGAAGATAGACAGCAAGCGTGTCCTGGTGGATGTGGAACGTGCCCGCACCGTCAAGGGCTGGCTGCCACGGCGATTGGGTGGTGGCTTGGGCGGCACAAGACGAGGTGGCAACGATGTCAATATCAAGCACTCCGGCCGCGAGGACAATGAACGTGAGCGTGAACGCTATCGTTTAGAGCGTGAGCGTGAGGATCGCGAAGGTGCACGTGGTGGTGGCGCCAACAATGGAGTTGAGTCACGCGGTGGACGCGCTGCTTACGGTGGGGCTGTGGGCGGCGAGAGGCGTCGCTCGCGTTCCCGCGATCGCAGAGATCGCGATCGTGACCGCGGCGGACGAGGTGTCGGTCGCTCACGCAGCCGTTCACGCGAACGACGAAAGCGTCGTGCCGGCAGCAGGGATCGTGACTATGACGATTTCGATGGCCGACGCGACAGGCGCGACAGGGAGCGTGATCGTGAGCGTGAGCGCGAAAAGAAAAAGAAGCGTTCCAAGTCTCGCGAGCGTGAAACATCACGTGAGCGAAGGGATCGTAAGCGTGAGCGACGTGATCGTGATCGGGGTGCTGCTGACCGCAGCAGTGGCGGAGATCGTGATGTAAAGGAGCGTAAACCCGATTTCCGTGAAATGGATATGATCAAGATTAAGGAGGAGCCCATAGATGACGGTTATCCCACATATTCCATTAATGACTATCAAAACACGGCCATAAAACGCGAGCTGGACGATGAGAACGAGGAGAAATATCGACCGCCGGCTGCACATCACAATATGTTCAGTGTGCCCCCACCCCCAATCCTTGCACGAAGCAACAGCAATAACAACCCTGATAACGGAGGCCAAAATGCTAGCGATCAGTCCTGGTGGCGTCAATAAATCCTTGTCATCGATATGCATTGGTAATCGATAATTTTCAGAGTTTTTTGTGTAATAACAATCTGCTGCATAGGTAATAACTACATTATAAACAATTAGAGCTGTATTGCAATCGAGTGACACTTTAGAATCGATTGTTTTTAAATATTTATTCAATTAAAAATTCATAGCGAAAACGGCCAGTGGACGTTGCAGCTCGGAATCAACGAAGCACAAGACATTACTTGCTGTAAGTCCAATTTAAAAACTGGGAGCACATTTTTCAAAATCTTTTTAAATTTATGATGAAAACAAAACATACACAGCAATAACAACAAAACAAAAAACATCCAAAATCAAATCGTAACAGCAAAACAGAAACAGAACCGTAAATCAACCAGAAAATAATTGTGCATAGCTTAAATACGTTTAAATATGTAAGTAAATCTTAACAATTGAAATGAAGAGTAAGTAAAAATAAATCCGATCAACATGTGTGTGTTTGTTTCCCCACCTTTGGTAAGGGGGTTAAAGGGAATTCCCGGATGTACAGGATTAATGGTTTAATTTACAATTAAAGTGCTAATTGTTGAAAACACACAACAACAAAACTAAAAAAAAAAAACAACGCAACTTTAAAACTTTGCACTAACTCGTGCCATTTTATTTTCTTTATCTTCTTGCAGTTTTCAATATTGAAACTCTTAAAATCTCAATTCTGTGTAAGCGTGAGTGTGTGACAAGACAGAGATCATAAGTATAAATCAAATACTCGTTAAAATTATAATTAGTCGTGCAAAAGCCAAAATGCAATTCCTAGAGTATTCAATACTTAACCCATTAGAAATCTAAAAAAAAAAACAAAAAAAAACTAAAATACAGGTAATTTCTTCTTTACACAAATCTCACTAATCTATGCCTGTTTACCGTTCTAGGCCAACACTAGAAACGTGATAACTCCCTGGCACGCCAGCACAGCTTCTATTCAATTGGTGTCACATAGCTCTGTCCAATCCATGGGTCTGAGAGTATGTTCCAAATCGGGCAATTCTTTCAAAGTATACCACATACTGAAACTGAAGATTGTAAGTCGTTTTTGGGCTGGTTTCTGGTAAGATATTTGGCCCCCAAATGAGTTGTTCAAGTTCCGACAAAACCAAAGAATGTATATTCTTTGATGGTATGTTGGTGAGGCATGCCCATGGAAATGGAATGGTGAAATGGTTATTAATCGAACTTACGTATCCAAGTTGAATATTGTGTGTAATCAATTTTCGATTTCGATCTTTTTCAAGTACGTTTGGTGATTGTTTGTGTGTGAGGACCTCACCATGGAATAAGAAATTTCAAAAACATCGCTAAGGTTTGTTATTGGTCCTTTTTCGTTGGCGCCTGTAACTGTAAGTGGTAAGGGTCCCTCTTTAGGGTTCTTTCTTCGAAGTGTTTGGCAATTTGCAGTCGTTTATTGGTAAATTGAATGTAATTGTGTTAATTGTTTTCTTGTTATAAGAAAAAAGTCGCTTAATTCAGTCTGCAGTCCTCCAAAAATTTGCGGATTCGATTTAATTCGGATTCTATATTTTAATGTTTACTTACACATTAAAATGGTAACCTTCTGAGGTAACACGAATTATTTTATTGGAAAAAGTCTCTTCAAAGGAAAACAATAAGCAAGTTAAATCATGGAATCAACTTAAATGCATCAACAATTCATAATATTTGAAGTTTTCTGTAGATTATACATTTGTGTACTGGTACGTACTTCTCGATCGTCAGCTAAAAAGAGTTCACTCATTATCAATTGACTTTTTTTAAATAATGTCAAAATAAAATACAAATTTTTAAAAACTCTAATTTTGGATTTTTTAATGACTGCAATGTTCGACCCCCAATCTTAGCAGCTAATTTTATGTCGTTTTATTGAATAAATGACCTGTCTTTGAATTTGGCGCTCATGTTGAGATTGCAATCTGACCAGTTCCAGGCCCTATTCAAAAACCAAAAAAAAAGACAAAACAGAGAGATTTTTTTAAAAGGACAAAAAATCTGTACTGAATGTTTTCTTATTAATACATATAATAATATGATAGCTTTAAAAATAACTGAAATTTTGAAAGTATTAGCTCTTTATTGGCCAGTAAAATATTTTCCACAGAATATGCATAAATTTTTTTTTCAAATTTCAAAGTTATTTGGCGATTCTAAAATGAACATATTAGATGACACTTAGTTGTATTTAATATATTCTATGAGAGACTTAGAACAATTAAAAAGGATTTGATAAAGTCAAATAAATTCAAAAAAGGCATTTTTTAAAGGTACTTTTTTAATATTTTTCCTGAAATCGCAGTTTTAAATCGGACAGATCTGTCCGCAAAAAGGAACAAATTGGCAACACTGCCCCATTCAAATGAACTATTATTTTCGATACCTTTATTGCAAAATGTATCGGAAATTTTAGTTATCGTCAGATTCAGTGTTGCCAATTTAGCTATTTTCCCCGCTAGATCAAATGCATTGTAAAATATAGGCTAGCGGGAATTATAGCTATTTTCCAAGCGAAATTGGCGTAATTTTAGCTTTTTAAACACATCTGGTAGCTTCATGTAGGGCCTACCTGTTAAATAATGATTAGTAATCATAGTCATTTCCAAAAATAATCTAATTGATTAGTAATCCTAATTGAAATTTAACATGTATGATGTAGGCATTGTATGTACACATTGTATGTACAAACTTTCATTCAATATGTTTATAAATTTCCCTTTCTTGCATTTTGTGCAATTACGCCCTATTATTGTATACTTTTTAGTTGTCAATTAGTTGTTCGCCCAGGCAGACAGCTGTTCACGAAATCTAAAAGTAATCAGTGTGCAAAATGGGTCGTTCCGGCAATTAATTTATATTTCGTTAAAAAAATCAAAACCAAATCTAAAACTGAAACGCTTTCAGTAATCGCATTAATATTTCGTACGTAATTTTTCGTGGCGCGAATAGGGATTTAGTTCATGATTGACTGAATAAGTTCATTCGTTCATCTTAATTACCCGTTCATTTGAACTTTTTCAGAACGGAACGACACAACTCCAAATACAACCATTTTTTTGGCGTGTGTGTCGCATAGGCAAGCAAGCCGCTTGGTAATCCAACAAAAAAGAAGCAAGTCGTGAAACGTATTAAAAAAGTAAGAAAAATGAAATTTGCAAAAGCGATTTAAAAGTGTATATCAATAGCTAGTGAATTTTAACTAATATCTGCGTATTTTAAATATTTTGTACAGCACCACGCACGCCCGGCATTGCAATTTACATTTCGTGAATATCACCAAGCGCGTACAAAGCAAAAGAAGAAAAAAACATGTCTGACGAAAAGAAGGGAGGCGAAACCGAGCACATTAATCTGAAAGTACTTGGACAGGACAATGCTGTTGTCCAATTTAAGATTAAGAAACACACACCTTTGCGTAAGCTAATGAACGCCTATTGCGACCGTGCCGGACTTTCAATGCAGGTGGTGCGCTTCCGTTTTGACGGTCAGCCCATCAATGAGAACGACACTCCGACTTCGCTGGAGATGGAGGAGGGCGATACTATTGAGGTGTACCAACAGCAGACCGGCGGTGTTTATTAAATATATACATACATATATGAACGTAGTTAAGCTATAGTTACTCTTGATTTTTACAAAAACAAAAAAACAGCAACCACAACAACAACATGAGCAAACAATATTCTACAAACAAATTTATCTAAAGAAAAATATAAGTCTATCAATTCTGTTTGATTTCAATTTGTACACTGAAGTGATAACAGCTGAAAGGATTAATCCCAAAAAGACCTAATTATTGCTAATATAAAACAACTGGAAAATAAAGCATTTTGTAAACTATGATTTAAGAATGGATGCCGTGAAAATGTGTATTTGTTTTGGTGGCTAAATTTGCCGGTGGCGCGCATTTCCCGCTTTATATCCCTCTCTTCACACACGCACACACACAAATAACTCCAAGAGCATGGGATGTATGCATGTGTGTGAGGGTTTCAACTTTCATACGAAATTGTGTACAGTACAGCAACTGAGTTTGTGTATGTGTGTGTGTGTGAAAACAAGTATACATACACAATTGAGGCAGACAGACAATCTGTCCATGTAGAGGTCGAAAAACATAAATACATGATGTATATATATATCATGTATGTATTTATTATATACTATCTAGATTATTATCGAGATTATAAATACGTTAAAAGTTAAACATAACCTTGAAAATCTATACAAATATATAGAAGATGACGTAATTTTTATTAAAATATTGTAGAAATATGTAGGTTATAATAAACATAACCTCAACAGTACACTCGAAAAAATTGCAATATTTTATGTGAATTTTTTCCATAAAAAACAAATTTAAACAGATGTGTTCATCTTTGGTTAAATGTAGAAATGGGAAGTTATTTATAACATAACCTCGAAATTAAAAATACACTTGAAAAAAAGTTCGTAATTTTTGAATAAATATTGTAAAAGTGTGTATCTATCTACAAATACTCAAAATTTACCATCAACATTAACAAAGTATCATGTATATGTTGAGATATTTGTCTGCCTGTCTGTAAATAGGGGATGATCATCACATCAAAAGTCTCGTTGCGATATGTATGTACATGTGTAAAATTTTTATTCTAATTCAAAAAATAATATACAATCGTGATTATAGTAACTTTTTAAATGATGTCAAACTAAACTATATTGAAAGGCACCGGATTCCCCATTTAGATAATAGAATTATTATATTAAACCCATTCCTTGGGATTCTGCAGAACCTGAACTAGATCGTTCTCCTTGGACTTTTCATTGGGAGCATGCATATACTCCCACCTCGCATGGAGTGGCAATGACATGAGAATGCTCTCATACCGCGCGCCAGGCGTATAGAGACCGAATTTTGTGCCGCGATCATAGATTAGATTGAATTCAACGTAGCGACCACGTCGCAGGAGCTGCCATTGTCTCTCCCTGTTGCCATAGGCGTCGTTCTTGTGCTTCTGCACCAGGGGCAAGTAGGATGGGGTTACTGCACGGGCACAGCCGGTGACAAAGTTAAAGGCGGCCTCCTGACTGGGCTCATCGATGTCGTCGAAGAAGATGCCGCCGATGCCGCGACTCTCGTTGCGATGCTTGATGTGAAAGTAATCGTCGCACCACTTCTTGAACTTGGGATAGTACGTGGTGTCGTGCTCATCACAGGCACTCTTTAGTGTCTTGTGGAAATGCCGCGCATCGTTTTCATCCAGATAATATGGGGTTAGATCTGTGCCGCCGCCAAACCACCATTGCTTCGTGCCGTCGGGCAGTTCGACCTCAAAATAGCGATAGTTAAAGTGTATGGTTGGCACATGGGGATTGCGTGGATGAATGACGGCACTCACGCCGCTGGCAAAGAACGGCAGCTTCACATTCTCAGTTAGTTCTTTGCCCCGTGCCCGCATCTGTTGCACAGCAGCTGGTGGCAACGAGCCTGTGACAACGGATACATTAACGCCCGCTTTCTCAAAGACATCGCCGTCCTGCAGGACGCATGTGACGCCCCCACCGCCCTCCTGGCGCATCCAACGATCCACTTTGAACTTTTGGCCACTGTACTCTTCCGTCTCGAGGGCTCGACAGAATTCCGCTTGAATTTCCATGATCATCAACTCCATGCGATGGCGCATATTATCTTCATCACTTAGCAGAACACTTTGATCAGTTATGGGCTCTGCCATAAACTTTGATGTGTTCAACTTTCGATTGACCTTTGCGGCCTCTGCTTGTGCGTACGTGACCGTTGCAAAGGTGGAGAGGCCCAGCCCAGTTCCCAGCAGGAATCCACGAAAATGCTGACTCTTCATGCGACGGCCGAGCTGGAAGGTGCCCAGTGACACCAGCGATATTGTGTGCCTCAATGCGTTCATATTCCTTGAATTTTGATCCTGTATTACACCAATTTCATAAAATTCGCAATATATTTGTTATCTTACTGCTTCTTCCTCTACCGGCATTTAAAGTAGGCCAATTGATAACAATAAATATCGATAATAACATCACTGAATCGTAATAATAATTATCGATGACCATGTTTTCAACAAAATACTTGTGTATATCGAAATCGCAACAATCGATAACAAGCTCTTGTACTTTCGATAAAGAACAGTTACATTTTATTGCAACTATTACATTGGTAATTTGGCTGCTTTGACACTTTTAATATGAATATGTCTGTTGAGTTTAGTGATATGGTTCGTGAATTGGATCATTTCATACTACATTCCACACCGTCAACAACTTTGGACAGTGGGGAGTCAATTGGCAGCAACACTTTCGTGATACCAAAATTTGAAGATGAAAATAAAACATTGCAGCAGAGCGCTCCAGAAAGTCCAGTTACACCAATTAATAGAGAACATTCCAACCAGTCAACTACTTTGAGCAATACAGATTCAATTGCAAACAACACGGTCGTCATACCGAAATTTGAGGATGAAAATACTGCATCATTGCTTCTGAAAGAGAGCGCACCAGAAAGTCCAGTTACACCGATTAACGGAGTGCAGCCTCACTATAGCCGCGATTGCCGATTAGGGAATCATCCATTTCGTCGAATTTAAAATTAATCGATTGTAAGCTAAAATAATTATTTAAATAAACTTGTTTTTAATAATACCAATTTGTTTAATTCAAAACAAAGTTTAATAAAAAATAAAGTTGATAAAATGGTAGTCAGGGAAAACATATTCGATAAATCGATCGTGATATCGATAAATTGTGAAGCTCCCCCAGTCAACATACTGAGCGTCGATACTTCAGCTCGATCAACTCATTTTAAACAAAAGCGGCTGCAACAAACATTTGGTTTTCTTATAAATAAATACATTTTTGTTATTTAAAGTGAGTAAACGTTTGCAATATTTGGAATTTGTCGTTGAAAAATAAGAGAGATCGTGAATTGTTTTAAAAATTATTTCACTTTATTATAAGATAAGAAAATTAGCACACACACGCCTTGAGGACGCAAAATGTCTGGCTTGGAAAAATTTCAAGACAATCCTGCTTGGCGTCAGAAATTGCTCAACCATCTGCTTACGGATCGGTAAATACATCTGCACACTTACGTATGATGATGATGAATGTAGCTCGAATGTAGCAAATATTATTTCGAATGTTCCGCATGCCGAATATACATATATCCGGAAAAACAACCAATCCTTTAGTGTAGTGTCAAGTGTACATACATATGTATGTATGTATATGTATACATCTAATTTGTGTAGAAGCTGAAACGAAATTTGATCGCATTTGATTGAATTATTCTTTGTGTGTGTGTTTCTAGACCACGTCCTGCCGCAGTTAAACCCACCAGAGAATCAATGGAGCGACGTCACAGCTTGGACATTGTCCTGGACTTTCCAGCCTTGATGAAAGCCCGCAAAGCGGAGCTCGCAGAGCATCAAAAGCGCGAGGAAGCCAGAACCACATCAGCCATAAACGTCAACAATGAATCCGAAGACATGTTCAAGTGCGAGGAGGAGGCGGATGAGAGTTTTGATGCGCTTGAGAAGATGTGCGACAAGACGGCCTCCGATCCCGATAATACTCTATTCCAATATCTGCACAGCGATGACAAGGATCATGTGTTGGCATTGGCCAAGGAGCGCAGTGCTCGAGCCAATAAATGTAAGTGATTTTTATACCCGTTATTTAAAAAATGACTAAAAAGGAACATATATTGTAACGGAGAGAGGAAAGCATCTCCGAGCCTATAAAGTATACATAATCTTAATCAGCATCAACACTCGATATAGCCAGGTCCATCTGTCCGTCTGTGTGAACTCCTAGATCTCAGAGACTGTAAGAACTAGAGTAACCAGATCAAGTTTGCTTCAAATTTTTGTCACACCCCTATCCATCTCCGTAAATCGAGAATAGCCACCACACGCACAGTTTTCAGGGTATTAAGCTCTTTTAACTAATTAACGTTAACTACTATTATTACCAATCATCATACTATATGGTAAGAACATCGGACAAACAGAAAGGTAGTAATGGCTGATTAAAGTGTGCCAGAAATGCAAGTGCCTAAAAGCATGCAATATAAAATATTTTAAATTCATTTAAATAAGTAACGGGTATCCTATAGTCGGGAGCTCGACTATAACCTTTGCCACTTGTTTTTAAATTATCTAGAATCTATTGTTTTAAAACCAACATTTAGTATGAAATACTTTGTTTTTCTTCTTAAAGATCAAATTGTTTGAAATCAAACTGTTATAATGTATAGCTACCATTAAAACCGTTATTGTTATTGCAGCGGATGAAATGGAAATGGATGCACTGCGTCGCATATTGGATGATGTAGGCTTCCAAGATCAGCTTGATAATGAGAGTCCTTTTAAGGGTGTGGATTGCACGCAGCTGGAGGATATTGAGGCGCCCTCCCGCCTTTGGGATAATGATTTTACCATCAATGGCAACGATTCCGTTCGTCAATCTTTGGCCAAAACTTCGCCAGTTAAAATGGTAGGCCTGTTACGTCCCTCAACCATACTGGAGGCCAATGAAGCGGATCTGACAGGCTACTTATCCGAGGGATCATCTAACAACAACAGCAGCTTTCGAACCGCCGCCACTTTGAAGACAGCCCAGAGTTTCGAGACGATTGCTTCCGGCTCAAGCTGCTACGAGACGGCAGCTAACAATTCATTGGCCAGCAGCACGAAGGAAGAGCCAACGCCAACGTTGAACGTTGATGACTTGTTCTATGCGGCGATTGCCAAGGCCAAGCCTCATGGCATGTCCAAGGGCGAGGAGGAAGAGCTGCTAATCGATTTGCACGAAACTTTAATTGATTTAGTTGCCAACAAGCAAAACGAATCCATGTTAAGTGATGGCGCTGAAAATACAATTATTGAATTGTCATCTTCGGATGAAGAAAATTCTGGGATCGATATCAAGCAGGAGGAGAATTCACTGAGTGAGGCAGGCATGGAAGAAAATAAAGAGAACAAATCAATGCATTTTAATGATACCATGGAGGAAATGGAGTACATGATGCAAAAAGGTCTTGAATATATGGCTGCCAAGGCAGCAAACTCCATACCCAATACGCCAACCAAACCATTGTCTGATTCCAATACCACAACTACAACAAATTCAATTCTGTCCAAGCAAAACACATTTGTGTTGACGCCCCAAAAGGCAGCATCGTCACCTATGCGTCAGGAAAACAATAGTGGCAACAGAAAGCTGCCAAAACCAATCGGTGCCTCGATTTATGCCATCAACATGGATAAGCCAAAGGATAAATTCTTTAAGCCACCCTCGGCTATACCGATGCGTCGTAATCTGAAGCCACTTAAAGATCAGTTTGCCCACATTGTTAGTCCCATACGCACCTATACACAAAAGTCGAGCACTGCGCCATTGATGAGCATGTTCCGTCAGACCCCAAATATCAATGATGTCTTCAACAAACTGAGCATCCAGGAATTGGAGCAAGAGTCGAAACTGTGCCAATTAAAACGAGCACAGACCACGGGCAATTTCAATCCCACAAAGCTAAGCAATGATTGCATTGATCCCAATGCTCGCCTGCTGCCAAAGAAGGCGTACATTTCATCCGAGCTAAAGCAGGTAAGTCTTTAAAAATTCGAAATATAATATATAAAATCTCTAAACTAATTGAGTGTACACATTCAAACAGGTTGTGGATGAGCGAACTCCTCTGCCAATGCCCAATGTGCCGAAGATCCAAAAGTATTTAAACTCAGCTGTGGAGCCAACGGTGCTCCGACACGATGGCAAGATGAAAATGCCCGAGCAGAGCGGCAAAAGTGCACATTCCCATATTCCGCGTCGTCCCAATCAAAGTCTGGGCGACTTATCGTTAGCCTCGGGCGACATCTCTTTGTACACAATTAAGGATGCTCAAAAGTTTTGATTTTACTCGGTTTAATTCTATAAGTTTTGCGTGGGCTTCGTATGTATACAAAAAACAAATATAAACAAAGATATACACACATTCAATTAATAACTAATAAATGCCATCGATTGCTTTGTTATGCTCCAACAAATTCTTAGACTTTTTTATCGTGTGGTCCTTTCCAGGCGCGATTCACCTTCGATTCGGATGATCTACCCAGTTCGCCGCATATGAATCTTCCGACTTCAATTAGCTTATCCAAATGAATACCAGTATTAATGCCCATGCCATGCAGCATATAAACAACATCCTCAGTTGCAGCATTGCCAGAGGCGCCGCGTGCATAGGGGCAGCCACCTAATCCAGAGATGGAGGCATCCACCACACGTATGCCATATTCTAGGGAAGTTAAAATGTTGGACAGCGCCTGTCCGTAGGTGTCATGACAGTGCACGGCAAGTTTCTGTGCGGGAACTGCGCGCGTCACCTCATCCAACATCCTGCGCATGCTACCCGGCGTGCCAACACCGATGGTGTCGCCTAGGGAGATCTCATAGCAGCCCATGTCGTTCAATGCCTCCACCACCTTGACAACTGCCTTGGGCGCCACGGCCCCTTCATAAGGACAGCCCACCTAAAAAGTAGAATAAATAACCATTAATAAAGACCTAATAAACATTGTCAAATATCCTGGAAAATTAAGTTGCTACTTGATTTAACTATTCTGAACAAATTGGCCTAAAATAATTGATTCTATAGTAGAGGTCTGCATGAATTTGCTCAAAATTTGAGTTCAAATTAATTAATTCGAACGATGTCGAATTGAGTGAGTGCGAGGCACACTTTGAATTAAATTCGTTTTCATATTTTTCTTTCATATGCTCATTACGCAAATGGAAACAACAACAGAAAAGAAAGTATGACAATTAAATCAAAATTCAAAACAAACTCGAATTAACTCAAAACAAAGTAGCAATCTCACTCATTTACTTCGTGTCACTCCGTTTGAATGTTGTGAGACTGAGTGTGACACGAACTCACCAACTCAATCAAAATCGTTCGACTTGGCATTCGACTTCTTTCAATTCCCTTGGAACATGAATGCTTCGAGCTTCTATAGTCAACGATCAGTTGAAAAATGAATACAGCACTCGGCTGTGATATCAACAATTCTTGCCAGTTTAAGTAATCAATCATACCACAGTTGAGACGTAGCCGCGCACACGAACTCCATGCTTATTGGCAGCAGCCAGAACTGGCTTAAAGCGTCCAATCGCCGCCGCCGCATCGCAGTTGACATTTTTGAGGGAAAAGGCATCGGAGGCGGCCCCAAAGACCGCTACCTCATCGGCACCTGCCGCCAGGGCGCTCTCGAAGCCCTTCAGATTGGGTGTTAGCACGGGATAACTGATGCCGGGCACCCGGCGAATGCCGCGCAATACCTCCGAGTTGTCACCCATTTGGGGAACCCATTTGGCGCTCACAAAACTGGTCGCTTCAATTGTCTGCAGTCCAGTTTCGGAGAGGCGATCAATTAGCTCGATCTTGATTGCTGCCGGCAACAGTTTTGGCTCGTTTTGTAGGCCATCGCGGGGTCCAACTTCCACAATGCGCACTTGATCCCGAGACACCTGAGACATTAGTCTCGACGCAGTGCCCTGGAATTGTTTGAATTTCTTACTATCGATCGGTATTCGTGTGGACAAAGACTTACTGAGCCTGCGCGCCGGATTAGAGGAGTGCATTTATGGGCCAAGAGTTTTGGGATCAGCATTATAAGTGTAAACTCTCAGTTACGTCAAGTGCTTCTTCTTCTTAAACAAGGCCAACAGCTGTTTCTTATCAGACCGATCTCGAGTTATCTAGAGTTATCTACTGTTGGTGTGTGGCTTCAATGCTAAAACATAAAACTAAAACTAATTACAATTGTATTTAAAATTAAGGTAGATCGCGATCTAAAATTGCATTGTTTTATTATAATTCTGAAAAAAGATGCATAAGTATCGATATTGAGACTATCGAATGCGATGAATAACCAAGCATTTAACGTATCGATTGCTTTGCATCGATGTTTCGTTAGTGTTATTATCAGTGCTGCCAACTTTTTAATAAAAAAAAAAAACTGTTTTTGACTGGAAAGAAGGAAAAAAAAAGCTGAAAATATTCTAGAAAAAGCGCAAAAAAAGCGCATTGTTATGGTTTTAATTTATGTATTTATTTATAAGGTTTTCAGCAGATCGTCAAATTCTTCGCGATTTTATTTATTTTGTTGGCAGTGGTTGCATGAGCACTCAATTCGCTTAGCTTTGCAGTAAATTTAGTCTTGCAGTATACCCTTTTCTCGTCCAATTCTTCGCTCTTTAGCCAAGCATCACGGCACTTTTGTTTATATTCTTTTGGCAGAGCAAAAGTATGTGTGAATTACCATTGGCAAATATCGATAAAGCTGCCACTCTTACACACATTTAGTATATTTCTACCACAAATTTAGCGAGTCAGTAACATTTCTTTTACAGATTTATCAAAAATATTTTTGTTTTGGTAGAAAAAATTTTTTTTTTCAAGGGAGCAACCGGAATGCTACATATTTTCATGAAATATTGGCAGCATTAAAAAAAGCGGAAAAAAGCCAAAAGCATTTCTATAAAAGCCAGAATTCCCGATTCCCGCAATTCGTCTTCAAAAACAGACATATTTTACGGAAAAAAATCTAAGTTGGCAGCACTGGTGTTATTATTGTTTTGCAGTGAGTACCAACACAACTAGAGGTGGAGAACTATCGATGGCACTATCGGCACTATCGATGGTGAAGCACTATCGAGGCGCCATCGATAGCAGACGTACACTATCGATAGTGGTCGATAGTTTTTTATGGCGCTCAATTCGTCACAGAAAGGCCCTCCTTTGGCATCTGCATTTAAGTTTTGTGTTTAATAAATATATATTTTCATGGTATGGATAAGAAGAACGAGACGAAACTAAAATAAATACAAATTTTTATGTTTTAATATTTATTTATGTGTGCCCGCCATTTTAGTCGAGTCCGAGCGCATGATCAATAGACTGAACAAAAAGTTTTAGATTGTGGAACTTTGGCTATTACAATAGCTAATAGCGAAATATTATTGTTGATAACGAATTGTATTTATTTTTACTTTTATAATACCTAAATTAATGACAATTTTAAATTTTTATTTAGAATTTTGTATAAAAATTTATAATTTAACACACTATCGAAAACTATCGATAGTTATCGATGGTTTGAAAAATAATATCGTTGACTATCGATGGTGCCGACTATCGATAGTTCTCCACCTCTAAACACAACGACAATCCGCAAAAAAAAATAATAATATTGATAAAATTGGACAGAAGATGCATCGAGCAAGAGTTGCAGCTGCGTCTACGCCTTCCTATTCAAATTTGGTAACTACTATGTATAACTACAGATGTAAACATATGCTGCCTACGATGCATTAAAATTTGTGCACTCATATCTCATACAAACACATCGATTTGTATGTATATGGGTGTGTGCGTATCTATGTACACAGTTGTCATATTTACTCTTTGTTTTGCAGGTTGGCTTTATTTTCATATTCAATCTAATTGTTGGAACAGGAGCACTAACTCTTCCTGGAGTATTTGCTAGAGCAGGATGGGCTCTAAGTCTTGTTGTTTTACTGGTGCTAGCAATTATCAGCTACATGACAGTTACCTTTGTTATCGAGGCCATGGCCTGCGCGAATGCAATTAAAAATTGGCAAAATCTACAAGTCCTAAGGAGGCGCGGTCGAAATTCCCACTCGGAAAATGAGAACGAGAATGAACGAGAGGATGGAGAACTCGAAACGGTTCCACTGATTAACACAAATACGCAGTTTCAATACTATCAATTGACGCATAAATTCGAATTGGGGGAAATGGCAACATTATTTTTTAATGACTTTGGACGAATACTTTTCTACCTGTGCTTTATTATTTACCTATATGGTGACTTGAGTATATATTCTGCTGCGGTATCCAGAAGTTTGCGAGATGTGATATGGTAATATACATATATATACAAAAAATAAGTTAATTTTCTAAAAAAATATAAATTATAGTTATTTAATGCTAGGGAAATGTGATTAAACAGTAAAATTAAAATACTCGTTTTTGCATTGAATAATAATAATGTAAACGTAATTTCATTATACATCACTTTATAAGTATTTTTTATTTCGATTAGCTTATTTTGAAATGTTTGCTTTCAATAATTTTTCTAATGACACGATTTAAATATTTCTTTACAGTGAACATGATCATTCAAATAGTTCTGACATCTCGATTTTGGAATCCAAATCTTTGTACGGATCTGGTAGTTTCAAATCCAATGAAACCACGCCATGCTGGAAAGCTCATGAAATAACCCGGTTAAGCATGTACAGAATAATATTGGTAGGATTCATTTCGATATTTGGACCTCTCATATTATTTGGAATTCAGAAGACAAAATATTTGCAAATGCTAACTGCTGCATTTCGTTGGCTGGGTAAGGTTTTTTTTTGCAATAAACTTAATGGATGCCTACCATAATAATTATATTTTCTACAACATTTTCAGCATTTACATTTATGATTTGTATTTCGATAAAGCTTCTAATAACGGACGGAGCTAAAGGTCATCCTGTTGCCATTAATATTTACGGAGTTCCCCCATTATTTGGCGCTTGTGTATATTCATTTATGTGCCACCATTCTTTGCCTGGATTATTGGCACCCATCCGGAATAAGTCAAAGGTGTCGCAAATTCTATCATTTGATTACATTCTCATTTGCATGTTTTACATAATTTTAGCCATGACTGGAATTTTTGCATTTAAACACGTCGAAGATCTTTATACTCTCAATTTTCTACCATATCAAGTGGAGTCCAAAGACTTTTTATCCGATTTATATATTGGAATCGACTACTTTCTGTCTTTATTCCCAGTATTTACATTATCCACCAGTTTTCCAGTTATCGCTTTAACGCTAAAAAACAACCTTCAAATCCTTTTCTTGGATATGTCTCAATATGAATCGTATAATAAATTTATACGCCTTATATTATTTCCACTTATGACTATTCTACCATCGTTTTGCGTGGCGTATTTGACCGATAGTCTTTCTACATTGGTCGCATTTACGGGCAGCTATGCGGGTACTGGCATTCAATATGTAATTCCGGTCTTCCTACTGTATTTCGCAAGACGTACGTGTACGGAACTTCTTGGAAGTGGGATCACAAATCAGTTTCAAAGTCCGTTTAAGTCAAATGCTTGGCTGGCGTTGGTTTTAATTTGGTCTGCCATTTGTGTTATTTTTGTGTCTATTAATTTATTCTTTTAAATGTTTACAGCCACTAAGTGTAAAGCCAAATTCAAACCGAGTGTTTATATAGGCTGTGAAATAATATTTAACAAATAAATATTTCAAATTAATTATAATTCATAACTATCATACAATTATTATACTGATTTACAATAAGTAAAATCGAATTTAGACCGAATTAAATATTATACTCTCTACTTGTTACACGATTTGTATATTTTTGATGTTAATGACTGCAAAATGTATTAAACAGTATTATTATTGGAAATTACTAATTCATTAAAAAAATACGTTGAAATTTTAAATCTGTGCAGTTTAAGTTCGAATAAATGGTTATCGATAAATTTAAATATCGAGAAGTGACTTGCCTTGTTAAGTACCCAATGCTGTCATCACTAATCGCCACTCACAAAAGCCGCGTGCACAAATGGAACAAAACGACAACAAACAAAATAAAACAGAAGAAAATAGCATAAGGAATGAATGCGGCGGAGACGACGATGACGATGATGTGTTTCACTTTGAATCGGAGCACTTGGCGCTGCGTGGAAACCAAAATTATACCAATTTACTGCGTACCATAGCCATGCTGCAGGCGCAGCGTATTCGCGTTCATCAACAAATCGATGAGCTGGAGAAGACGCGAAATTTGTACATTGCCAATCCTCAACTACTTTTGGAAAAGTTGGCCAACAAAGAGCCTTTAATATCGCCCAACTATATAAGTATTGTGAGCTTGCCGGAGTTACCCTGCTTAACAGTGTCTGAAGATGTCAAAATGGAAGCAACGCAGTCGAAGCGATCAACACTTGACACGGACACGGGCAAGGACGGGGACAAGGACAATAAAACTGTTAAAGCAAAGACACTTTTGTGGACGAACGAGGAGCAACGACGACTGGAACAGTTGCTCATCGAGTATCCGCCGGAGGAGGTGGAAATGCGACGCTTCGGAAAAATAGCAAAAGCGCTGGGAAATCGAACTGCACAACAGGTGTTCAGTCGGGTTCAAAAGTACTTTCAGAAACTCCATGATGCCGGACTGCCAGTTCCGGGTCGTCTGCCTAAATATCGACGCGCGGGCGGTGTGTCCCTGCGCAAGTTTAATGTACGCCGTTCCACATTCTTTCCACAACAGAATATCGAATTTCACATGCCCGAGGATGATTACATTTTCGATGACCTAACACCAGTTGCACCTTCGCCGCCACCGCCTCCCATCAAAGTTGAACCGAAGCAGGAATCAGATGTCCTCGATACGGACGAACGACGCAAGAAGCTCTTGCAGTTGAAAATGTTAACAGCCATACAGGAGGAAAAGTTACAAATCGAGGATGGTTACAGTCCCGATCCGCTGGCACCCAGATGTGCCGAGTGTGAGGAGTCTGCGGTGACCAAGGATCGCTGGCGCTGTAATAGTTGCTATTGCTTCATTAGTTTATGCGGTGATTGCCTGGCAGATCAGTTAATTACCGAACGATTTGAGCATCTGTCTCATGATGTAGTTGTGGATCAGGAGACATGACATCCGTACAAGCATATTATTATTATACATGTTATTATTAACTGACTATCGACCTTAAAATTAAGTCTTTAAGCGTTGCCAATACAAACATCGAACTGTCAATTAAACGGGATAACTATATATTCTTAGATGTTTCCATTTCTTTGTACATCCCTCGTTAAAAATGAAAAGGCGACATTGTTGATTCACACACACAAATGGGCCAGCAACGATGCATGCGAGCTTCTTCGCCATTAGGACAATAATGGCTACGACATCGCATATCACCTAAAATCGGATGGAAAGAATATTTATATAATTCATATATGAGAATAAAAACTTACTAGCAAAGGCAAAGCTCATCAGAGAGCCGATTAATGCCAGCATAATAATATAATTCATCTTTGGAAATGTCACGTCGTTATCACTGAGATTGGATGGATTGAGGAGCGCTTTATATAGACAGAAATCGCGTCGCTTATCGGGTGTAATGAATAATGAAAAGTCAAAAGCTTGGAAAATTTCAATATAATATGATTATTGCAATATAAAACCTTGCAATTTCTTAGAAGTTAAGCTATGATTTCTCAGAAATACGGAAATACGAAAGATCTTTCTGAGAGACTGGGAAAAAGAGAACAATTTTCTTTATACTGATAATGTTATATTCTTGAAAGTTTTCCGAGATTCATTATCAGCATTTTCTTAAACCGATAAGCGACTCGATTTCTGTCTATATAAAGCGCTGCTCATTCGATCCAGTCTCAGTTTTTCGCATCGTAACATTTCCTAAGATGTATTATATTGCTTTGACTATTTTGATCTGCTCTCTGTTGAACTTTGCTTTTGCAACACACGGTAAATTCATTAAGTTTTTAATCGCATAACTGCATTATATAAATATTGAATTCTTTGGGTTTTAGTGTTACCCTTGTGCACAATGTATTCATGTGGCCCGGAACAACTCTTTGGCTACGATGAATTATTGGGCAGATGCAGCTGCTGGGATTCCCGTCAATTGTACTAGAAGAAGTAATATTTACTACATGTCAATACATTTATTAAACTGCGAGCATGGCATTTTTGAATAAAAACTATTTAGCCCGTCTTTTGATCTTAAATATGAAAAGTTTTGATCTTAAATTAATATAAAATTAAAAAAAACTTTTCAGATTGTGGAATGGACATTTATAGAAAAGAATATGATATTTTATTATTCCTGTAAGGTGAATCTCTCAACTAAGAATTGGCATGATCTAATTGATCTTATAGTTTTGTATGTGTTGACTTAAATTTGCTAAAACGATATTTTCAACGAGTGAAATTTTAAAGTCTAAAAGTAATGCTTGGTGCGGAACGTGGACCTCGATTATTAAACACTTGGCTGCCATTCAGTCGACACACGCACAACTGATTGCAATTGATCTGCACGGGATCGTTAACCTTCTGCAGCATGGAAGCGTCGAGGGAGCTGCTGACATTATCATCCGATCGGCGACTATATATGGATTTAGTGGCACAATTACAGGCATCCGTACGCAAGTTTTTCAACTGCAGCAGAGATGAGTCATCGCCCCGAGTCTTGCCACAGCGGGAATTGGTGGCATCCACGGTGCTAATGAGATCGGGCGCCCAATCGTTAATCATCAGTGATCGCATTTCGGGTTGCACTCGTTTGATCAGCCAGTATGTGCGCATATCTCCTTTGCCCTGAAAACCAAAATCGTCAAATCTTGAGTAAATAAAGCTAAAAGAAGTTGAAAAAATCAAAACTTAAATAAATACAATTAAAAAAAGTAAATTTAACTAAAATACAAAATATTAAAACTAAAATTAAACTAATTTACAAATTTTCCGGGACTCGAACCCTAGTAAATATCTAAGTTTTAATACCTGTTACTTAAAAAATAAGTAAAAGGGGATATTGGGTTCGTTGCTATGCGTGTAACAGGGAGAATGAAGCATCTCCGACCTTATAAGGTTTATATATTCTTGATCAGCATCAAAAGCCGAGCCGAGTTTTAAAATTTTGCCACGCCCCTTTCCGCCTCCGTAAATCGCGAAAAGCCACCACACGTACAATTTTCAAGATATTAGGATTTTTACTAATTTAAGTTAACTACTATTATTACCTATCATCCTACTATATTGTAACAACATCGGACAAATAGAAATAAAAAAAAATAACAAAATAAGTAACTGGTATATCCTATAGTCTTGAGCTCGACTATACCCTTTCATATATGTTTTTTTTTTAACTTATATTACCTTAATGCTGGTCAGTCCCCGTTCGACGCATATGTAACCTCCGACGTCTTGCAGTAATTGATTGGTCACTTCCGATATATGAATTTTCATGGCCTCCCCTGTGCTCTCCATGCGAGAAGCCGTATTGACAGTGTCCCCAAACAGGCAATAACGTGGCATCTAGGGAGATTATATGTATATTTGGACAGTTAGCTAAGCTGTTGAGAGACTTACCTTTTGACCAACCACGCCCGCTGCACAGGGACCAGAGTGCAGACCAATGCGGAATTGCATCATCTCCGTTGGCTTATGTCGTATTTTAAGATTGCCAACGGTTTCCAGCAGGTGTAGAGCCAGCGAAGCTATTTCTCCCGCATGCCGGTTGCCATTCTTTAAAGGTAATCCAGAAACAACCATATAGGCATCTCCAATAGTCTCCACCTGCAGAAATAAAAACAATTAAGTTCAGGACTTATCCTAACAGCTTTTCAACTTGATTATGGTCTAGTTTTATAAAATTACTCAAAAATAATGATGATTATTGAAAAAAAAGTAAAAATCGTAAAAATAAAAATCATAGTGGAAATACAGAGATTGTAAAATGATAAACATTTTGGGGTAAACCACTATTTTCTTGGTCTTTTATACACTAGCCAAAAAAAATAAGTATACAACCTTTTTTTTTTCTTAACAGCTATTGTAAGTCAAGATAGTAAAACAAATATATTTGGAAAGATCGTTTAAATTCCTTTTGAATAATGAAAAAATATCCTTAAAAACTCGAATTTTGCATAGTTTTTCAGGCTAGTGTGTGTGATTTTTTGTAGATAAAAAAATCATTATTAACGGTCCCTAATAAAAATAAAGCTTTACTTTATTGGAAAACAAGAGGATTTAGAAAAGAATTAAGAATTTCAATTCCTTTTCTTAAAAATGTACTGTCATTACCTTATAGACATCATAGTTGGATATAATAGAATCGCAGCACGTATACAAATCGTTTAGCATTTCTACGACCTCAAAGGGGGTGCTGGTAGTACAGAGTTCTGTGAAACCGACAATATCACTGAAGAGAATTGTAACGCAGTCAAAGCACTCGGCCTTAACTGGATCCCCACTCTTCAGTAATTCCGCTACAGTTCTTAAATGAATGCAGAAAATTAAAAATATGGATATTTATGTGACATTTCAAATAATTTCCTACTTTGGTAGCATTTGGTAAAGTAACATGTCAGTTTTCTTTTTCTCCTCATACAGCAAATTGGTGCGTTCTTGAACTAAACCCTCCAGATTATAGGCATATTTTTCCATAATTGCCAGCATGTTATCAAATATGTTTGGCTTTCTAAAACGACATTGTGTTAAAATAATTTAGGAATACTAGGGTAAAGTTTTTTTGATTAAAACTCACAGTCCCGCCTGCAGTTCCTTTAGATGCATGCGAACCAATCTGATGTCGGGTCGAACCTCGGGATCTTCCTCCCAGCAAAGTCGCAGACATTGTCTTATATAATTTGGTATATCTAGATAGCCAAGGGCTGGACGAAACACTCCATGCTGTAGTAGATCAGGGCTTTTCACAAACTCAATTATCTCTATTTACGTGCATAAAAACAAAATATCTAAATTAGTCTATTTCAAAAACAATTGAATTTATTCAGCTTACCCTCATGTGTGTATGCTGTTTCACCCCAGGTTCCCTTGCGGCCAATCATTTCATATAGTAAAATGCCAAAGGAGTAAATATCGCCCTTCTGCGAACCACGAGCTGGTCTATAGGGATCTCGCAAAAGCTCCGGAGCCATGGTCAGGGCACGTTTCAATTCCAATTCCAGTCTGTATAAAGAAAAACAATTTTTATCCAAACGGATCTATATATTGCTCAACATTCCTACTTGTTGGGCTCATCCTGTCCGGCTTTTAGTTCGTGTAGACCAAAGTCAGAGATCTGGCAAACCCATCTTGAATCGATAAGGCAGTTACTTGATCTTAGATTGCCGTGTGACATTATCTCCGAGTCGTGCAGATAAATCATGCCCTTCAATATGTCCGAAACCAATGAAGATATAAACATATGATCCAAGTGTAAGTCCTCATTCGCCAGCACATCCTCCAAGCTGCCTCTGGCACAGTAGGTGGTGAATATTATTACCGATCCATGATCAATCGATGCGCCAATAAAATTGATTATATTCTCATGTCGAACCTAAAAGCTGTTCTCGAATTGAATTTCACAAAATAAGGTATTTTAAATGTTTACCTCTCGCATTAACTTCAATTCCTTGCGAATGGAACGTGTTATATCCACATTCTTCTTATGAATCTTTCTCATAGCCACAATATTACCACGAAATAAAGCTGTTGATAAAATTGAATTAATTTACATAATAATAATATGCAAGTCTCTGTTTTCTTACCAATATTTGTAAATGATCTTTTGTTTGGCTCGCCAACTACCAGAATACTTTGTCGACATATTTGAACCTATAAATATATGTATTTAGTAAAAGCTACACCAAAATTCATATACGGGGGTGCCACAGAAATCGCTTTGGCTTGAATTTCCCTTGAATTTGTATGAAATTTAAGTGAAATTCAAGAGAAAGCGATTTCTGTAGCACCCCTGATAACTTCTTACAATATTCTTATGGCTTGGATTATTATATTCCCCCAGATTAATTACGGTCACTTCCTTCATATCCACCTTCCACAATAAACCAGCCAAAGTCTGTTCATAGCGATAATGCCTTTAAAAGTGTATAATAATTATTAATAACATTTTTTTTTGAATATTGCAAAATTATAATTTAAAAGATTATATTTTTGTTTACTTTACTTGAACAATAGAGCGATTGCTACAACCAGGACGAATGCGCAGAGTGGACCTGTTACTAGGTAACGCCAGTCCAATTTCTTGCGAGGACACAATTCCCCGTGGAAGCCACACATTGGTTCAGCCAGAGGTGGACGACCATTGAGCCACTGTATGTGTCGACCAGTTTTAATATAACGAAATTCCTTTGAGTAAAAATAACTCATTTATAGATTGGTTTTGTAAGTAAAGAGTAACTTCTTACAGGTATAACAGAGTCCTTGTTGTAGACAAAGAATCCAACGGGAAGCATTGACATTTTCGCTAAGGAATTACCAGAATTACCTCCAGTCGTATCACTTTGTAATGTGATCACAGTGTAGTTTCCCTCGGCATCGCCATTCGCGTCAATGAAGACCTGAGGGATCACCATCAAATTATAGTTCCCCATTGTTATAGATCAAGCATACTCACATCGAAGCCCTGTATGGAGTGATAGGACCTGTTGAATATGTGACTCATTACGAGGCTACCGTCATTTATGTCTCCCCCTAACTGCAGTACCTCCGTTATAGCGCGGGCATAGATCATTACACTATCGTACAAATGCAGGCCATAAATGGGAACCTAGATAGAAGATTCCCAATTAAAAATTGTATATTTTATAGAGATATAACATACCGAAATGTTCTCAAAAACACGTTGATGGTAGGGCACCAGAAAAGGTGCTTTACGTGCATATTCCTTAATTTTGGCGCATATATCACTGGAATTACGTTTTCATATTCATTTAATTAGAATTTTAGTACTATTAATTTGCAAAGAGCAGCGAAATTTGGGTTATATGGGTATATAAGTAGTTAAAAGTGGAGTTAGATAAAAATTACCGAATATGAGGATTTTGTGGATATGTCATGCTTATTTTTATAACTGAACGAAATGAGATTTTGTCCAGTGATTTGCTCTTTTCTTTTCTAATATAAGGATCTATGTAATCTGCAATAAGATGGTGCATGCATTAGAGCACAAGGATACTTCATTATAACTAACTTGGGTTAATTAACTTACTACGTTCCATTATATTGACACGACGACTTGCATTATAGATCTCATCATCCACAGATATGACTATATAATCACCGCTTTCCAGGAGCTTACGATTCTGTAGGCCGCGCACAAAGTCAACCATGGCGATATGCTCACCGATAAATACGTATACTTAATGTGATGAAAACACAACCTTTCCATATTAAAAATAAATATATTTTTGTTAAATGAGAAAACTTACTCCTTGTCGTTTGGTAGGTTTCTTCTATGATATTATCAATTTGAGACAAGGTCTTCTTAATAGGTATATAATCCGATATGTATTTAAAGTGCGTAATGGTAAAGTTTCTCGATTCCGCCAGTTCCTGTTATAATACAAATTGACTATAATTAATATTTTCGGATATACTGATATTTTTACCTGTATAGCACTGGCGACATCAGAACCCCAAACTGGCTTCGAACTAACAACAATGGCAAATTTCTTCCAATCGTAGGCCTTCAACAGACTTATCACACTTTTGGAAACCTAAATGGATCCATGATATTATAGATACTTTTGATGTGGTGGAATATACATATATTAACCTTGGATGCTGGTGCGAGAGTTCTTGCAAAGGTGTGGAAAGTACTCTTGTTGGACACAATAGAGTCGGAGCATTTCTAGATTAAATATTTGTAATTAATCCACTTAAATTTATTTAATTTAGGTCTTACGAATGAGAGCATGGGAGTATTCCAGGCAGATGCCAGCAATGCCTCAGTGGTGCAGCCCTCGTCGGGTCCGATGAAAGCCTTTACCTTTTTCTCCCTCATCTCAGTCATAAATCTGTATTTAATTGGGTTGAAATTAAAATGGTGGAAGACGTCCTTAGGCTAATTATAAGTTACCTTAATGGTCTCACTCGATATGCGCTCATTTTGTTGCCTATGTCGAAGGGAGTAAAGGTCAGAGTTTTTCCGGGCAACAAATTAACATTTTTATTGACATCCTCTACGGCAAGCGGTAGACCTCCAAGTGTCACCTTAAGTCCGCAAAAACAACAACTTGGTTAATGAACAAATTCTTTCAATTATCAAAGAGTTTTTATTTATTTCAAGGTATCTGAATCATTTCGAAGCCAAGTGAATTATTTAATTCCTGAGCGTAAGCAAGAATTTCGTGATTACCTCTAATTTGATTTATACGTAAGCCGGATGTCAACTGATAGCTACAGTTTATGGCGAAAATTAATGAAATACTAAGGAACATCAACTGTGCCAGGAAAAACACTAGGCCAATAAATAAATAGAAATCAGGTACTTCAATTTCATTTATACATTTCCATAAGCGTAGAAAATTTACTTCGACTTGTTCCAACACTTTCAGACTCCAAGGCAACATCATTAAGAAGCTAAAGTGTATCCAGACTTTTAAACTAGAGCCGCAAAATCGACATAGAAAGTCATGTAATGGGCCAACTGTACGCAACTGTACCATTCCATATCCATAGTAAAATGTACCCATGGCGAAGCCGGTGTATAACAGACTGTATGCCAGTTCACGAGGCATATCGCGATAATCGAGCTCTTTTACTGGTTGTATAACACCCATTAGTTGAGTAGCTTCCAGTATAACAAATATCCAGCCAATGGGATGCGACTGCCCTACAGTTATCATTTGCCCAAAGCTAAACATTTTTCTAAAATTCTAAATTTGAACTTTAATTTAATAATATACTCATTTTTTTCTGAAAGCTTTTAAAGCAACTGCTTTATTTGGAATAGCTGTTGATGACATTGGGCAGTGACTGTTGCCAAATCAATTTTGCTTTTGATTGATTACAGTTTCAGCTAAAAGTTTTCCTATTTGTGCAGGACAAAACCTAAAAATAGTCATAGATTAGTTTCCAAACTAAAAAAGAGTTCGAGTGGAAAAATAAGCCAAGCCGAAGAATATTAATCAAACATAGAAGTTTTTTATTGAAATATTAGAGTTAATTGTTTAATGTATCTTTTAATTTGCAAAACTTTATTGAAAGAGTAAATTGGTGGACTTATTATTTCTTGTAGATTTTCACCATTATAAACTGAAATTAACATATATGTTTCACATACAACATGTCTTGTGGCAACTTTTAATTAAGGAAGTTAGTTTGCTCAGAGTTCATCACTGCGGACGACAGTCTGAGCTAGTGACGAAAGCAGCACGAGGTGTGTGAAAGGCGACTAGCAATATATAACATTTAAACTATAGTGACAAACATTATTTTTAATAATTAATATGTAAAACTTAATACTATTCGTCACAAAATTGGATATCAGAAATTTTGGGGCATGAAAATGTTATCGTCACTAGACTTTTACCTCTTGAAGAAGTTTCTTTTAAAAGTATTAATTTCCTCTCAGTCAAAAGTTTAACAACTTGTTAATTTAAATACATGTTTTTTTTTTTATTATTTACAATTGCAATATGAATTAGTCTGCATGCCTTATTTTCATTGCATTCAAAGGGCTTTTGTGTCTATTATGTTTGGTATTTATATGGGGCCAGAGAAGGTAACAAATATATGTACTTATGAAATGCAGAAAATAATCAAGGTAGGTATGTGAGGGGAGAGTAAACATATGTCTGTGGCGTTGTCATGGCACTTAATCCGTAAAGCAGTTATATATATGTATGAATGCACATTTACAACTGTTATTGATTCTTTATCACTGCGGACGGCAGTCCGCGCTAGTGACGAAAGCAGCACGAAGGGTGCGAAGGCGACTAGCATATATACACAGGAAGAATGGAAAATTTGCTATGACTGTCCGATCAGGTCGAGTTATATACCGATCGAAAGGTATTAACTTAACTTACAAATGTGCATACTAAGACTTTTAGAAACTCACCTGGTTCGTGAGATAAACAGGTGTAAGTGGGAGGGGAAAAATTTAAATTATTGGAGCTAATGGGGCCGTTGGAGCCTTTTTGAATTTTCTTTGAATTTTTTACAATTTTCATTAAAAATACGCGTCGAATGACACCTCGATCATCGAAATCGGTCAACTGGTTCGAAAGATAATTAATTTTGAAATTTTTGGTGCCCTTCTCAAAACGAGATGAAAAGTCAGTCTGTTTGTTTGTTTGTTTGTCTGTTTGTTAGTATCAAAGCGCTGATTTAGCTTAAAAGTTTGAATGAGGACTTATTTCCGATCAAAAATCTAGAAACGTTTGTTTTACGACTTTTTCGAAAAAAGCTAGTTTAGCGGGAAATCGCTAAAAACCGTTAAAATAATAGCATCCAAACGATATGAGCTACAGACGTGATCTATGTATCGTTGGAAAGGTATTTTGAAGGGCTTTTAGGCAAACCTTCAAACTTTTTTTCTAAAGTGCATAGGTAAAAATCAACAGGTGAAATAAGATATTTTGTCCCAGATTTTGGCGGTTTTTGAGAAAACGACGCTAACGATTTTTTTTTAGCTTTCAATATGTTTGTGTGTAGTGTAGTGTGTAAAATTTCGCGTTTTTTGATATATGACACAAAAAATTTTACCGATGGGTTTGGAGATATTACTTATTAACTGAATATACCTTTTACCTTTACACTATGATGTAATATGCAGTATGTTAATGTACATGTAAATCGCCACAGTCCAAACAATAGAAGCTACAGATGTAATCTTATATCGTTGGAAATGTATTTTGAAGGGCTTTAAGCCTAGCTGTAAACTTTTTTGCTTAAAACACAGGTAAAAAGCTTAGGTGAAATAAGGTTTTTTCCCCACATTGCGGCGATTTAAGAAAAATCTACGTTTCAAATAAGTTTTAAATACAGTTGAACTTTCCTAACTCGAACTTTCTAACTGAATTTCTTTGTAACTCGAATTAAATATTGGCAGTAAAATTAATAATCTTAGGAAAAAGAATTATAATGAATATTTCCCTAACTCGAACCTTTTCTTTGGATAATGGTGATTCGAGTTAGGGAAGTTGACTGTATGTTATTGTTGTAGAATTCAATTTCGCGTTTTTGAAAAACAATAGCGTAAATCGTTTGGGCAAGATATTACCTATTAATAATATACCTTTTACCTACACTTTGATTAATATGCAGAGATGCATACAGCAGCAGAAAGTGTATAGCAGCCAGAGTTTGAGAGTGCTACTAGCTTTTGCGCTTGGCATGTGTGTTTTAAGGGACCAGTGTTGGCAGACAGTTTGTTTTAGTTGTACAAAAAAATAAACAAAGTTGATAGTGAAATTTAAAATTTTATATCTTATTCAAAATTCTATATCTTATAAAAAAAACCTTTAGAGGTAAAAGTTAGTGAGAACAGTTATCCCCAAATTTATTCCAATTGACGAATAATTTAAGTTTGAATAAAAATTATTTTAAAAAAAATTTTTGCATTCGGCACTGGCAAAATTGAGTTTTATTTGGTATGAAGATTGAGAATTTTGGCGCCAAAATTTTTTAAATATTTTAGTCAAACTAAAATCGTCACAAAATTGGATATCAGAAATTTTGGGGCATATAACTGTTTTCGTCACTAGACTTTTACCTCGTAAAGAGGTTTTTTTTATAAGATAATGATTGACAGCGTTTACAGAACATATAAAAACTCAAAATTGACACAGGAATTGCCAAATTGACAGATGAATACAAATATTTGCAAAAAAAAGGTCTGCGTTAAACTTTCCTTTTAAATGCATATGTACATATGCAATTTACATCTTCCGGGTATTGTGTATATGCAAATTTACCAATAGCAATTGACACATTGTAGGCTTGCAGATACTCTGTTAACAGATTTCAGGTCTGAGAATTCACTTAAATCCTTAAACATAAATAAAAATATTTTCACTTGTATAGAATTTGTTATGTATTTAATTTCTATTTATTGTACTAAAGGTTTTATTTTAGGTCTTTGATTTAAAAATCTGTTAATTAATTTATTAACAGTTCAAGGCCATACATATAATAATATGATGAATATGAATTAAAAAAAAGAATTAATAAAGAACAGCCGAATTCCTACCTGTGTAGGCCTGAATTTTGCAAATAAAAGCCAATGTTCTCATATAAATTATTATATTAAGTAAAAGAAAATCTTGCCAACTAAAAAGCAAGCATTTACTAATGTTTTAGAATTTCCTAAAGTCCATGCAACAAAAATATTTTTACCTCAATAGAAATTGTTGTTTAATATTAATTTAATTAATTTTCTTTTTATTATACTAAAGGCTTCATTCAAATCTATGATTGTATATCTGTTAATTAATTTTTACACAGTTCAAATCCATACATAAACATTTATAAATTAAGAAAATCCTGCTAAATAAAAAGTGTGCATATTTTAAGTGAGAGAACTTTTGAAAAAGCAGCTAAAAATAATATTTGAAAACTAGAGCATCGCTGGGATCAGCAGCTAAGGCTTACACGCATCTGAGAGTATTCAGCTAGAAATCCAATATTTATGGTGTCTTTGGTGGCAACGATGCTGTGGTTATGCCGACTTGACAGCACGGCGATGCCCAGGAGAAGGATGCGAATGTCAGGAATGTTAACCGGACACATTGCTCGTAAAGTGGCAAAAACGAGAAGTTAATACCAATAAAGTACTAGTTGTTCTTGTTGTTGTATTGTACTGTAATACACTGACACTGACTCCAAAAGGAGGAAAGTCTTGGCCTGGTTAACAAGTCAAGAACTGCACTAAAAGTGACACGCTCGCCAGTGACCCATTTGAGACTTGAATTTCAAAATCAGGAATCCGCGACGTCGTTTTGCGAGTTATTTTTATTTTTTTATTTTTATTTTTTGTTCACTTGTTGCTCCGACGACGCGATGATGTGATGTTGCTCGGCCCTAGATCCCAATCAGACTGTGGCTCGGCAAACGGCTGCTGTGTCCTTTATATTGTGTTGGCTTCGTAGCTGCAGCTTCGTCTCGGTTCCGGCATCAAATACGGCGTACAGTGTACGGTGTACGGTATTTGTCTCGGTGACGGGGTGTTGCGGTTGTGGGCGCATTGCGCGCCAAAATTAACTGGCGTATGACTGACAGTAGCTGTTCCCGTTGCGACCGCTCCTGCTCCTGCCCCTGCTCCTGCTTCAGCCCCTGTCGAGTGTGGGCTTTAGACACGGAGTCTGACTGATAGCAACTAAAAACATGTGTCGTTCTGTCGGCATTTTTAATTAAGACTGACAAGTTGCTAATTTATATTTTTTTGGCTCTTTAACAAATTTTAAATACTCCGAGTAGTTGTTGATTTTAACGCATTTGTGTTTTAATTTGCAAATTCATTTACCATTATTAATACGCGCATAATTAAAACTGTTTTCATATAGAATCTTTAAAAGTATTCTGTTTTTTTATGCTTTCGTCACTTTGGTCAGTTGAACGGATTAAAAACCAATTAGTGACAATTATTTCAATGAGTGCTCTTTAATTTTTACCATTCTTTTTTCAACCATTTAGTGACATTTGTCTCGAGTTTGAGTGATATTTAAATTTGCTAAAATTGGTCCGTATCAGCGGTTGCAGAACAAGGATTATGGTAAAAGTGCTCTTGAACTTGAAAATTCCACGAATGTATCTACTTTTCAAACCATTCACTGAGTGCCGTCACTAGTGTGGGTGGCACATTGGTCAAGTGCACTAGTTCAAGGCCGAGGATTAGCTCGGAGGTAGCATTGGAATTTGTCTGCCCACAGACATACTCACAGACGTGAACATCCAGAGACTTCCGTCACTAGTGTGAGTTAATTATGGTTTAACAGTGGTCAATTGCACTGCTTCAAGGACACGTAGCATATATTATCCTTAATTCCACCGCTAACTATGCAAATCTGCAACACACCTGTGTCAATATCAAAAGTTTCAACTTGATTCAACTAAGAGAAACTGTTTTTTCTGTCTGTTTTCAGAAATTTGAGCATGGATGGGTAATTAATTGGGTGGAAAAGACAAACATGCCTCCTTTATGGCTCGAGGAGGGGCCGGATATCGAGATATATTTGTTGGCTGAGTGGTCTCATACGTATTCTTCATTCATTGCTATTCGAGTTAATTTAATTACACTCATTCATTCATTGCCGAATGTCTAGCAAGTTAATCGCATTATATTCATATGCCTACGTCGTTTGTGTTAGTATTCTATTTCCGTCCGAAACAATTGAGACTTTCTACTTAAAACCAAACCACCTTCAATTTTACATTCTTTTGTGTCTAAGTACTGATTACAGACTGGAGTATTTTTGACCGGCCGGAAGCTACCCTCTGTTCAATTTAAATACCAATTGTTGAATTTTCAAGCATGTTTTATAAAATATAAGCTGTTATAAATTACTCTTTTAATTCATTTTCAATGTATATTAAAAAAAATTAGTTTTCTCAAATGTACAAAAGTACATTACTTCTTTTGATTACGATTTACTTGAATTACAAAATATAATAATTAGCTTTAAGTCTTCACCTATGTACAGGGTATGTAATTGACTCAAGATAGACTCAGATTGGCAGATACTAATTCTATCAAAGTCAAAGACATTCATTTTAAAATGAAAAAAATTTGATATTTCTCCCCCAGGATTATTGAAAGTGAGTCGTTTAAGATAGCAATATTTTATTTTTTTTCGATCTATGGATTCAAATTAATTTCAATGGAATCTCAACCCGATTATTACCCTCAGATAGTAATTAAAAATAATTAATATATTGTGGGTATTATTTATTAATATAAAAGTTACGTAAGAAATAAACAAAAGTTTTATATGAACGCACAAGGAATGGGAAAGAGTTAGAGGGTGAGAGTATTATAGGATTACTGGTAATGGGCGAGGGCTTCCTTGTTGATAACTCCCAAATATGTGGTGTATTTGGACGAAGTGCCATTCAGGGCAATGAATTGCTCTGCAACCTCAACGGCGACACGAACCTGAGCCTCTGAGGTGCTGGCGCCCAAATGGGGCGTGGCCACGACTTTGGGATGATTGATGAGTGCCTTGGTAACCTCCGACTTGGGTGGTTCTTCGGGGAACACATCGAAGGCAGCGCCAGCGCACTTGCCACTATTGAGGGCATCCAAAACGGCCCGTTCATCGATGATGCCGCCACGTGCCACGTTGACAACCTTGACACCTTGCTTGCACTTCTCCAACGTCTCTGCGCAAATTAGATCTGCCAAAGAAAAGATATTAGATTTGTTTATCCAATTGGCCAATGGAAACTTACTTCTGGTAGCCGGTATCAGTGGAGTATGCACTGTAATATAGTCGGCGAGTGGCCAAATTTCTTCCAGGGTCATTTTCTCAATACCCGCTGCTTTGGCCTCCGCCTCCGTAGTAATGGGATCATAGCCAATTACCTGACATATTGATGAGTATTAGCTGGAGCAAGGAATATCAATTAACTGATCGCTTACCCTCATTCCCCAGGTCTTCATCCGTATGGCCACTTCACGTCCAATGCGTCCCAAGCCAAGAACGGCCAAAGTTTTGCCATAGAGCTCACTGCCGCTGTACAATTTCCTGTCCCAGCGACCCTCCTTCATGCTCTGTCCGGCAGGCACAACATGACGCGCCATAGCGCCAATTAGGATGCACGTCAGTTCACAGGCCGAAATAGAATTGCCGCCCGGAGTGCTGAAGAAGACAACAGAAATTGTTGTTAAACACACCAAACACACTGTGGCATTCCTCGAAATGTCCAGATAGCTCCAATGAAGAAAGAATAGAGACAGGGAATGAAGGCACTTGTTGTGACTAGACAGCATTATGCAAATGACTTAAATATCGCGTACTCGCCGTGTATCCCTCCCAATCCAGCCAGGCTCAATGGCAGCAGCTCGTTACCCGAAAAACTGTGTGGCCGTCTAATTATGCGCGTCAAGGCACATACATACATAATTCGACCCCGTCACTCATTCCAGCCAGCCAAAAGGTAGCTGGGGGGCTCGCTTTGCAATTTCATATGCCCTAAGCAGAGAGTGATTTAGTGCAGTCATAGTGGAAAAAATCTTGTAGTTATTGACTAAATTAAAAATTTATGTATTACGAAAATTCTGTTAACAATATTTTTGCCATTCATTAGAAATTGTAGTGGCAACAAATGTAAATTTTTATAAATGAAATACAAATTTATAATATTTAAGAAAATGCTAAATGTATAAGCAGAGAGTGATTTAGTGCAGTCATAGTGGAAAAAATCATGTAGTTATTGATTAAATTAAAAATTTATATACTACGAAAATTTTTAATAATATTCTTGCCATTCACATTAGAAATTGTAGTGGCAACAAATGAAAATTTTTATAAATGAAGTACAAATTTATAATATTTAAGAAAATGCTAAATGTATATTGATAGGTTAAGCAAATCTCATACATATCTTCGTAACTAATTTACAAAAATAAGCTAAGTCAATACCATTAAAAGCATTTCAAGTTACAAAGGCAGGGTATTTCAAGTTCTTCAATGCCGCAGCTTGCAACTTGCTCCCTCTCTCTCTCTATTTCCCTATGTTGTTTGCTTACATTGTCTGACATGCATTGGCAGTGCTTTCAAGGGAGCATTTACTTACTTAAGGACAACGACATTATGCGATGTCGCTGCAGCCACATCGATGTTGTCCACTCCGGCGCCCGCTCGACCCACAACCTTAAGGCTGCCAGCTCCAGCAGCAAGAACTTCCGCTGTTATTTTCGTATCCGAACGCACAATCGCAGCATCGAAATTCTGTAAGATTTGATTATAGCAAATACATACACATGTATGAATATCTGTAAATAAGTGGGCAAAGAGCATATCTGTATTTCTGAATATACATATTCCGTATTATTGTCAATTCCTTCTTATTGCAATGTCTCTTTGTTGTCAAATAAAAGCCGGTAGCCAAGTGTCATGACAGACATCAAATAAACAATAATAAAAGTTCACCTTTGCTTGCAATTTTTATTGCTTTTTATGAATTTTCCTCAATTTATTTCGATTCCAACAGTCATTTTTAAAAACTTTAACGAATAACTGTGCATTCAATAGTGATCAGAACCTTATCGTTGCACAGGCGTATCGATAATGAGTTGTGCCGATAGCACAATATTAGCATCGGCATCTTTTTATATTCTGCCGTTTTATTGAATTTAAAATTTTGTACATTTTAGAATTGCAACACTCTTTTCTTTTTGTATTCTTTTTACCTAGTATTTATAGTTGAAAAGAAATAAACTGTGACTTTAGGGATTGAAAGCTAATACGTGATCGTGACCAAACTGAACAGCATACAATTTTATATCACGTGGCAGAAGCTGTTCAATTGAACTAGTTCCAGTCCTGAATACAAAAATGCATTGAGCGTAAGTTCGTTGTATTCAAACAATTCTGCAAATATTCAAAGGATGAGTTCGAGAAAGAGTTGTGAATCGGCAGAAGCTCTAACTGTGGGCTGCCGTCTCAAGGTGCGCATGCGGGAGTCAAACCTTTGGCAACTGTCAGAGATCGTGAGCATCAGGAACATGGGGGATAAGCGAATGTTCTATGTGCACTACGTGGATTGGAACAAGCGTTTGGATGAATGGGTCAACGAGGAGGATTTGAATCTGCGCGAAGTTGAAATGCTTTCACGTGTTGACGAGATTCCGGAAAGTCAGGAAAAGTTATCGGTATCGCCTTTAAAGAAATCGAAAAGGCGCAAAAATCGCAAGCACATAAAGAAAAATGAACAAAACTCAAAGGCAACAAAGGCCAATGAATATGATCCACAGAGTGGGAAGATAACAAGTTCCCGACAGAAGAATAATGAGTCCGGCGTAAAGAATGTGGAATTGATCGAGTTGGGACGGTATCGTATGAAGCCCTGGTATTTCTCGCCGTATCCGAAAGAACTTTGCCAAATGGATTGCATTTATTTGTGCGAGTTCTGTCTGAAATATTGCAAGAGTCGCGTCTGCCTCGGACGTCATTTGACCAAGTGTTCACTGAAGCATCCCCCGGGTAATGAGATCTATCGCAAGGACACTTTATCCGTCTTTGAGATCGACGGACGCAAGGACAAGACGTATGCCCAGAACTTATGCTTGCTGTCGAAACTATTTCTCGATCATAAGTTAATTGACTTTGACGTCGATCCGTTTCTGTTCTATGTGATGACTGAGTTTGATTCCCGTGGATTTCACATTGTCGGCTACTTTTCCAAGGAGAAAATTAGCGAAGAGGACTACAACTTGGCCTGTGTATTGACCTTGCCGCCCTATCAGCGCAAAGGTTATGGCAAACTGCTCATTGAGTTTAGCTACGAACTGTCCCGATTTGAGGGCAAAACTGGATCTCCGGAGAAGCCACTCTCTGATCTGGGCCTGCTCTCGTATCGTTCCTATTGGACACAGGCTATACTCGAGATACTGATCAATCCGAGTCCCACACCGAATGGCGACAGACCAACGGCAACTATCAATGATATCTCCGAGCTTACGGCCATAAATACTGACGATGTTATCTATACGCTGAAGAGCCTCAACTTGGTCAACTACTTCAAAGGCAAGCACATAATCTGTCTGAATAGCGACACTATCGAACTGCATCGAGCGGCAATGAAGAAGCGAAAGATTCGCATCGATTCCAAGTGTCTGCGTTGGTGCTCCAAAGATTGGACCAAGCGAGGTATAAATTGATCCAAGTGAGCTTAACTTCGTTTAATATTTATATCAGCGGTGGGCACGCAATGGCTCCGGGAGTCAGAGTCTGCTAGCGAATTCAGATTTCGTGCCTACATCTGATTTATACTATCATCAATTAGCGCTCTGTAAAAGCTTGCTTTGTAGTTTTCTAAACTTGGACTAAAATGTAGATGCGCTTTAAGCTTTTTCAACAATATTCGTGCCTTTCTAATTACTATAAAACAGTTCCTTAATAGATTATTAAGACAAAATATCAGTATTTTATGCTTAAAATCAAATAGTAGTCTAGACTCAGGACTGATAACGCGTTCAGTTAATCAAGTCCAATAAATACACGCATCTGTACGCATTTATAAGAACACTTTGAATATGTAATTTCATTTTATAAAAAAAAAAAAAATTAATGAAGTTTTAAATTTATATTTTATATTCGAGTAAGAGTATTATTTGTATAACTTCAGCTCAAGAATTAAAGTGTTGTAAGCGAATTATTTTTATGATTTTAATTGAATAAACAGCAAAATGAATTGCATAAGTACAAATGCTGCTTGACAACAGGTTGTTTACTATTACTGTAATCGAAAACTAGAATTACACAGATAAGTATTTGTTTTTACTTTCAAATGCAAAATGCAAGGCAAGATAAGACACGTGTTGTCCGCTCACAAACAATATGCACACACGTCAGACCGTATATACATTCATGATTGTTTGTGTACAACAATATTATTATGGGCATATCGTTCGATGTTGTTTAAAAGCTGCATGTAAGTATATATGTACATATGTATATAAGATTATGTTATGCAATCAGATTCGTACTCACCTTTACTTCTTTGCACAGCTCATCAACCGGCAACTTAAGCTTGTACGTAACCTGAGATAAAGAAAATCAAACCAATAACCGCAGTAAGTAATAATGTATATATGTACTTGCATATGATTTTCAAGTACTTAAATACATAGAACTTATGAACTTACATTGATGCCGTGCTCTTGGAGAAGGTCTACACACGATTTATCAACTGCATCGCAGACGAGAACATTTTTAATTTTCATTGGCATATTTGCAATGTTTCAGAAATGTAAAAACAATTACTGGAGACTGGAAGGTTGGGTTGAAGGGATTGTATAGCTAAAACACGCACACACTCGCAGAGCGGCTGCACTTGTCGGTCTGAGCTTGATAATACAACTGATTCGGAATGCGAGAGTCAACGGCCAACGAACCGGCTGGACGGTGGCTTCCACTGTTCCTCTCTGAGAGAGAGCGAAAGCGATCGAACCTGATAAATAAGAGATGTGTACAGTGAGAGCACTTTGATGTGTGTTCACATCCATACGAATTCGTACTCAGGCGTTAATATTTATTTATCTATACATGTGTGAGTGTCCCATGTACAGTACATGTGCGAATAAGACGGAATGTGCAAAAACAAGCTTAACCCACCCAGTGTCTCAGGGGTTAAATGAAATTGTTACTAGAGTAAGCTCAGAATATTTATGTCTTTTCTGATAACTGAGAATTAAAACAGAAAATCACATAAATAATTAATTTTTTAGCTTTATAAGATTAAAAATATTACATTGAAACGACGACAAGTAGCAAAGATTTGATTTACTGAAGATAAGATGCATTTCAAAATAAACAGAAAGTTTCAATCAAGTAAGTTATGTTGCTCACTAACAAGAAATAATTCACAAGTTTTCATTTATTTAAATTGGTTTTATTCGCAATTTAGCGTTCATTTAACTACATACTCGTATTTGTTTTAATCATATTTTAAATAAATTTTAAAAACTTATCAAACAATAAACAACAGAAACAACTCAAGAACCTAAGGCAGAAAATTATTCTTTCGGAAACTGAAAAACTATTCATTTAAAAAAACACTTTGAAATATCATTAACTATTTACATACGATTATGGTAAATTTATCGGTTTTTACAATATACATATGTACGTAAAAAATATTGTGTACAAATTTGGATTGATATTTTGCATAAATAGTTTTTTGGTTTTTTTTTATTTATATTCTGATTTTGGTTTTGATAATTCTTTCACCCATTTTGCTTTTACTTTTAATAATAGTTTGAATTAGAATTTTCGAATACGGATCGCAGGCGTGCATAAATATTTGCAATTTTTCTCTGTTTTTTGGGTTATAAACATTTGCATATATTGTTGATAATAAAAATAACGCTTGCATTTATTAAAGTGGCTTAAAAACAAAAGGGAGTCATATGTATACATATTAAGTTTGAATTTTTGAGTTTCGTATTTGAAATGTATGAAATAGCCCCAAAGTAATTTAGGGGATTTCCACTATAAAATTGCTTGTGTGTTTGTGTGTGAGAGTGTGTGTATTTGTGTGTTTTAGTTAGTCAACAAAGTTAAATACATATTTTGTGATTGTTTTTATTAATTCTTTATTATTTTGTCTAAGGTTTTATTTTGAATTAGATCGAAATAATTGCGTTATTCAAAATAAATCATTTTATTTTATTCTATAATTCGAAGAGTTGTTTTGTTAACCAACTGTTCTATTATATAATGTTTTTGTTAAAGTAATTTGTTTTCTTTCTTTATTTTTGCATTGTAGATAATATTTAACATTATTCATATTAATTCGTTCGCTATTGGTAAAGTTCTGTCCACTTGACAAATTGGATTTATTTAAATTTTGTTATTTATAGCAGGATACATTTACATTTATTTATATTCATATTTTCTTTTATTGTGAGTTACCAGTTCTGTGAATCGAATACAATGCACTCGATGCATCTATTCATATGAGTATATTTGTATAATTTACATACATATGTACTATATTTAAATGTGTTATATGTATATGTATATTTTATTGTTTTTGTTTTGTCTCGTAAATTTTGGTTTATTTTTTAGGTTTTTACTTTCCATTTTATTTCCTTCGGTTTGCTCTCAATTTTAAGCTAGTATTAAAAAGTAATGTTCAATATATTTAATTATAGCTAATAAATAAATTTGTTGCCACTTTATACAAGAAATGTCTGCATATCATTTTCATTATCATTATTATTATTAATAATATTATTATTTATATGGCTCTAGCAATCGAATCCCCATTTTCATGTGTTACAAAATGTTTTAACGTGCAGGTCTATTAAATATGTATTCATGTATTTATGTTTTAGTATTTGTTGTAAGCTGCACAAAATGCAAATGAGCATAATCCCGATGTTCTACTGTTTTCTAGGCTCCTTTTCACATACATATATGTTATCTCTCTATTTATATATCTTTCTTATCTTTTTGGTTTAGGATACTTATTTTGTATGATTTGCTCGGTATTAGATGGGTCAATTATAAAACCAATATTAAAATCTAACTTGTTCTTTTTTTGTTGTTGTTATATTTTAATGGTTTTTCTGTTGGTTTTTTGCCTTTGCTTTTTCACATTTACATAGGTTTTGTTTTGTTTGTGTTTGTTTATACATATGCACATTTGCCTACGAGTTTTGTATGGGTTTGAACACTTAACAATTTTTCCACAATCCTTGCATCCATACATTTCATTATAAAAATGTCAGTTTTCGGGAGGCTTAGTTCATTTACTTATCAATATTTTTATTAACTAATATTCGCCGCGCTCTCAAATTTTACAATATTCCATTCTGTCTCTGTTTCCAAAATGCTCCTTTTTTTCTTTCACATACCCTTGGACTGTAAGTTTCATTTAGTTTTTTTCTTAGAGCGTCGTTAGAAGTACCGATGTTTTTTACACAAAGATTTCAAATTTAAAAATTGAAAAATATCACAATTTTCTATAGGTCTAATTCGCAATGCGCTAACAAAAATTCGAAAATTTTGCAAAATCTGAACAGGTTTTTATTGAAAGGTAAGTAAAAGTAAGTGTCTGTACTTAAAACATCAGTACCCAGATCGAACGCTTAAAATACCAGCTCCTTTTTATGCTAACACTATATAGGGAGTGCAGTGATCAATCAATCGATTGTTAGGTCTATCTCTGTCTCTTTCTATTGCGAGGCCGATTCGAACAAAGCTCGTATATATGTATTACGTAGTTAGCCTGAATGATTATGGTTAAGGTGTGGAAGTAACTACTTACTTAGCGCTAATCAATCAAAGCGCTGGAAGTGCTGGGAGTTGGGGAACAACAACTCCCATCATAAGTACTCGTATTCGAAAGTCGCGATCGATTTGAATTCAGTGCGTTTTGTTATCATCGTTTCTTTTCTATTTTTTTTTTATCTCATTTGCATTTTTTAAATTTCGAAAAACCGTTGGATTAATTCTTTTACAGGTGGTTGGAATTGTAAAAAGAGTGCTCTTTTGGAATGGACCAGATCAAAAACATACTTACAATAGTTTCTCCGTATTATTTGATGTTTTGATGATTGAATCGTACGCAGACGCAAAACGTAATAAGTTTTTCTTAACTCTTCTCTTCTTTATTTGAGGTCAAGGAGAATAAAAAGGGTGTGTGTGAGTATGTGTGTTGTGTGTGTGTTAAACATCTTGAGGATGCCAAAATGGTTTTTTGTTAAGGCACTGGTAGTATTAATTGCTTTACTCAAGCAACTAATTAGGCAGAAATCAAATAATAGTTGATAATCGGAAAATTAGCTAAAGTTTAGAGATTTGCCAAGAAACAAAGTGCTAAGAGAGCAGCTATAAGAAATGTGGATAAAACTAGAAATATTACTCGAGAAGCTATGCAATCTGAAAGAGGATAGATAGTAAAGGGTATACTTAAAGGTATTTTTTCATTGAACGACTTTTAAGCAATCTATATATTAACTTGAGTATAAATGGTTTTTTCAAAGAGATTTCAATCGATTTCATAGCAATTTCTGTGTGTGTGTGTGTGCCTGCATTTACTTAGATTATTATAAGTATTTTTTTTTTTTGTTTTACTAAATTATTAAAGCTGCCACTTACTAATTAGTTTATCGTATGCATAAAAATATATATATATATATATATATATTTACGGTATGATTACCACCCAGAACCACATGACGCACCCCACACCTCGTTCCCCCCTTTCTCAATGTAATGTTTTTGTTCTCCTTGTGGCGAAATGCATTAAACAAATTGTTTTTGTTTGTTTAGATGTAAATCTTAGGCTTAATTCTTGTTTTAAATTCACATACTCGTATGTATACAATATTTTATCGTTTGCATAATTTTGTTTCTGATTTTTTTTTAAATAAAATCTTATTACACTTAGTTATAGTAAGTATTTAAGACACATTAGGCTGTACTTAGCATTGTGCTATCCTTTTAACTTGTAAGTGTGTGTATTTTCCCGTTCAGCCCCAACGACAAATTTCTTTTTCTTTTGTTTGGCACTGAAATAAGTATGGTAGATTTGAAAATTGAAATTTGAATATAATGATGTTAGCTTCAATCTAATGTCAAGGAAACATAAGTATCTAAACATATTGTGCAATCTTCACTATACTTTCGCTACTTTTCAAATAAAGTGTTGTGTGTGTGTTGTGCCTCGATGAAATCTCTTCAATAAAACCTATCCATGCTCAGTATATCCTCCTCGTCCTCCTCAACAATGATCTTATTACGTATTGCATGCGTGATCGCATCGATCTTCGTGTGAGGTGATGACGATGACCAATCGTAGTCCAGTGTTTTCGAATTGGAGCCGCTATTTATGGAACTGTATTTGAATCGGTTAATGTCTTGAATCGGCGGATTGGCGAATGAGGTGCTTTGATAGGCATCCCTGGGATATAATTGGGATGCGGAGGTGCGTCTGGTATTGGAGTGTGGACGTGCCTGTGGATAGGACAGTGGCTGGTGTCGCAATGGGAAGTGTTCGCGTGGACGCTGTGGCGCCTGCGACTGGGAGAACGACGAGGATGACAGCCACTGATCCCTCGCTTCTTCTTGTTGTTGTTGTTGTTGTTGTCTGGGCAGGAATGAGTGTGTGCTTCGATGTGGATGTATATGTGATTCGTGAATCTGTTGTGAGTGCTGTCTGGATATCGTATTGGGTTTGTGTATTATGTCAAGATCAAAACTATTGTCACGTGCTTCCATCAAACCTGGCGCTTTCGAATCGATCTGATCCCACCCCTATATCCACGATTCCTACATGGCATTCAGCATTCTCCTACTACTCCCACCACCTCTGTGCGGACTGTATTCATCGCGATCGCGTTCGACAACAGCTGCCGCTCTCGCCACATCAATGCGCGGATCATCGATGCGCGTCGAGGGTCCAGGTCCATAGCGTGTTCTCGAGCTGCTGCCCAGCAATCGATCCTCGCGCTCAAAGTCGCGATCGCCATCGTCGAGCAATCGACCGCCGCGGGATAGATGGCCATGATGGGAGGCACCGCTCGGCCCACTTCGCATTGCCGGATACTCAAAGTTGCGCTCGTCCAGCATCTCATCGCTGTTCAGATCGTAGTGCATCAGATCCCGATCCCTCGCATGCAATCGCTCCCTCTCCTGCCGCTCGTAACGCTCCCGGTCGCGTTCAAAGCCCGCCGCATGGCCGCCGCCCGCGCCAGCGCCGCTGCCCCCGCTGCGATCCTGGTGACGTCCTGACGCCTGGCGACGGCTGTGATGGTAAGAGGCACCTCCTGAAAAGTGGACAAACGAATCTTAGACAAGTTGTTTCTTTCCATTTCACACTGGCAAAATAACAAATCAATCAAAAACCGAAACAAATCAAAACCAAAAGCAAAGCATTCGATACGCATCAAAAGGCAATTGATATGGCCCAAAAGCCATTTATACTTATACCCAAATACACTCAATTCATTCAGGATATATCTGGTAAATATTCAATATGTTTCATATATGAATATATTCAATATATATTCAGCTAAAGTTCTACATATGTTACATATATTCTGAATTTATTCAATGTATTTAGTTGAACTCAACAGTCGTTTTAGTAACACGGGAGTGCAGATATTTGCGTGGTTTTCTAGCTATTAACTTTTTTCTATTTTTAACCATCTTACAATTAGGACTCCCATAACGATTAGTACCGGTTAAACAAGGATTTCTTAAAATTGGATCAGGCATAAGGATTAAGGACAAATAAAGTAAAGAGGAACAAATAGAACGATGTCTCCGGCACGCCGAATTCGGAGAAGAAACCTCAGTTAGTAATCATTTATATTTTGACCTTTTAATATCTACACACTTTATTTACATCTTTCTAGAGAATATTATAACATGAAAATTATACAAAAATCTGTTGAAAATGTAGTTTTCAAATATCCCGATTTACACGAAATCATACGATATGTAGACTTTATTTGAGGTGCAACAGGAAAAATTTTGAAATCAATCTGTACCCCATTAAATTTTTCTATAAATAGTTTCTGATTTATTCAATTCAATTTACTTGCAATAAATATAAAAATAAATTGTAAATGAGAGTTGTAGAATTGAAAACTTTTTTTTGTGGTGAGTTTTCAATATCCAAAGAAAATAAAAGTGTTATTTATTTAGAATGGAATTAAATATTCCTAATCCTGTGAAATTATATACCTACAGATTATCTAAAATTTAAATTATCAAAATTATAGATTGAAAAACGTTAACATTAGGAAAATTGGGAAATGCGGAAATGCCAAACAATACAATATGGAAAATCGAGGGAGGTTACAACAAATCAAACAGAAATCAAATTAAAAAACTAAACTAAACACGTTTTTTTTTTTTTGGGGAGTCCATACTCACTAAGCCAACAAGTGTCTAAATGCCGATTTAATTTTAAATGAGTTGAGTTTTTGCTTAGTTTGTTTTTTCATTTCTCTCTAACTTGAAATGACGAGCGACAACATAGACAAATTAATAATTATAGAACACAAGATATCGTTAACTATTGGACTGTACTGGGCTGAGTTCGTCCGAGCAATGTAGGAATCAAGTAGAAGGACGAGGACGTTAACGTGGACACTAGAGGCGGACGACGACGCCAGGTGTAACTAGAAACGAGTACAAAACATGGCAAGTGCACATTTTAGACAATAATACGATTCGATTTCTGGCCTAGTAACGAGTACATAATATTACGAATATGATGTTCAAGAATATGGTTAATGCTCTGAAGAAGCATACGATAATGTGAAACATATCTATAGAAAATGGTCTCAAGATCGTTCAGTTTAGTATTGTTAATCAAAACTCAAGCAAGAAATATAAGAACAAAAATCAAAAAGTATATCTTAAATACTACGGTTAATAGTTATTTAATGGATTCCGAAAGAACAGATAGTTTCATTGGGTCTTTGTGCACCTCATTCAGAGTCGGGACAACTTGAAATTGTCGAGTACTCGAACTGTAAACTGGAACAGACTTCTCAATTTTGGACAAGATCGATTAAATAGTTTTGATGTACAAGTTATATTTTTTTATTTTTTGTTTTTTTTTTTGTGTCTTTATCTTTGTACTGTCTTGTTGATATATTTCTATTGTGTTGATCTTGATAATTGGATTTGATATTATAGCATTGTTGTGAAGGAACCGGGTATGTCTCGTGCTGTGAAGTGTTTGCGTAAAAAAGTAAACAAAAAATAAATGAAAAACCAAGCACAAAATTCAAAAAACTTAAACTAATTTAAATAGCAAATGATTCAAAATGTTTCGAGGCGATAAAACTAAGTGAAAAAATGCTAGTTCTAATTTTATTTTTTAAAGATCGTAGAGGGATTTGTATTAACGGACTGACAGATTGAGTTAATTTCTCTATAAAGTTAAACTGGTTACTTTTAAGCGAGAACTAAAATTAACTAAAATGTAAGGCTTAGAAACAATACGAATGAAAAGCCTACAAATTAAAGAATTATGAAGAACATATACGATAATGTATTGTGAAAGAAAAAGCTGAAGTAGCTAGGATAATTGTATACGTATCTAAAACTCTAAAGCATATATTGAATAATAATAATAATCATCAACAATATTACGTTTAATCTTTAAGTTTGTAAATTGTGTATTCAAAATAAATTACTTGAAATATGTATAAATACTAAATTTTTGGATTGACAGTACTTATAAATTGCTGTTTGAACTTATGCGAATACATTTAAATCAAATTAAAATGTTGAACAGTTGAATTTACCTTGGTCCCAATCGAACTCTCTATCCCAATCCCTTTCTCGCTCTCTTTCCCATTCGCGTGCTCTCTCGCGCTCCCATTCCAAATCTCTTTCTCTGTCCTTCGAGCTGCGATCACGATTAAACTCTCTATCCCAGTAGTCGCGCTCATTCTCGCGCTCTCTTTCCCTACTATCGCGCTCCCGTTCCCTCTCCCGGCTACCCTCGCGCTCGACACTCGCCATACGCGGCTCGAGCTCGTCAAATTCCTCGCCATCGACTGTCAACGAGTTAACGATGAATTAACGAATCAACACGACGACGACACGCAAATGCGGAGAGAGAGCAAGAAGAAGCATTGATTGGTTTTTACGGTACAGTCATGGGAATTTGAATTTAAGAAAGACACATTTTAGAATTGTATTTTGTATACGAGTAGATGTAAAGCATATGTAATTAAAATTTGTGAAAATTCGTATATTGCAATTAAGTTAATGTATGTGCATGTAAGATATACATAATACGTATTTGTATTTGTGTCGATAACCGATAACAAAAAAGAAATGCATAACTAGTTTTTAACGGTTTTTTTTTAAATGTTTTTTTGAACTGTTCGAGCGATTTTATATTTTTATGTCATATATTTTCTTTTTTTATATTATTTAAATTGCCAAACGTTGATGGATGAGACTGAGATTATTATTGTTGTGGGCAATTAAAATTGGAATATATTCTCGACGAACGGAGGGGGGCGAACACGATACGATACGATAGGATACGATAAAGATACGATAAAGCGTATGAAAATGACTATGCTCATTGAATGAACCCACGACATGAGATTCCCAATTTTACCTGGTGGTGTTGGACCCAAACGAGCTTGATCGACGGTCGGTGACGACGCCACCTCCTGCGGCAGCGGCCTGGCAACGGCCGGCACGGCGCCTGTTCGAAGATCTGGATGCGTGGCCTTCCAGTACGTCTAATAGGGATAAAAATGATAACACAATAAGTAGAACAAATAGAATTTAAGAAAATGACGTTATCGTCACCTCCAAGTACTCGGCAATGTGCTCGCAGGCGTCTTCTAATTGGTTCTCGTCTAAAATAACATCGAACATTTCGGGTGGACATTGGGCTAATTTTTCAGCGGCAACCATTTGTACGGACAAGTTTTTAGCTTGTGATTTGCCTCGTGATTTGATTAAACGCTGTAAAACCTATACCAAAAAAAAAGAGTATTTCATAAGATGATATTAGTTTATGGAATAGCAGTCAGGACAAAAAGTCAAGTAATGGTTTCAAGGGCGTCGGCAGCTTTTCAATGAGGGGGGGGCCAAAATATTTTTTTCAAGACAAAATAACTACTCTGGGTGGATTTCAGAAGCTGAATAGTGCAAAATTATGAGTGTAGGGGGGGGCAACGGCCCCCCCCTGCCCCCGTCTGCCGACGCCCTTGAATGGTTTGAAAAAAAGCAATAATAAAAAAATGTACACTAATTTCTTTTTTTCTTTTTTTTTTATTACAGTAACTTGTGATTCTTAGATCAAGTTAAAAAATATATGTATTCAGTTCCAATTTTTTTAATTTGTCAAAACAATTACTTGACTAACTGTCCATCAGATAATAGAACTTACCTTACTACTACTAATCTTTAAGTAAACTACTGTTGGCGCTAATGAAGTTTTTGCTAATTGTGACGGATGATTGATTGTATCACAATCGAGAACGACCAGCTGGAGTGAACGGGCCAGCTCAAAGATTCGCTCGATCTCCTCCTGAACCTTGCCAAGACAATCGGAACGACTGCTGGATCGCTCCATAATGGCACGCTTCGATGGATTGTTCATAATGGACCGCTTCGCCAGGGATATATCGGCCATGACGCGCGTTATGATGATGCGACCTTCGAAGCGATGCTTGAGGAAATCGAAGAGCGCCTTTTGCATCATATCGGTTACCTCGTAACCCTTAAGGCTTGGACCCACTAAAACAACGGGACGCATCGATGGCACCACATCGTACGGACTGGGGCTTTCCTGTTTCTTGAAGAACGGCTTTCGCTTCTCCTTGTTGGGCTGCGTTGCCAATGGTGTTTTGCCATGTCGTCCTGGTCCCATGGAATCTGATTCGTCACCTGATTTGTTAGTATCATTGCAAATGGCCAAGAGAGAGAGAGAGAAACATAATGGCATCGGATGAGCGAATTTATGATTTCTACCAACGACGATCGAGCGCTACGAGTTGCCAAGCCAATTTTACAACTAAAACTGCTTTTTTTTCGCTTACTCTGTTTTCTTTTAGTTTCAACAATTTGTATGTACAAAATATACAATTACTTGAGATTGTTCTTAAAGCAACTGTACTCGGTGTGTGTTTGTGTGTGCTTGCGGGTGTATGTGGGTGTCTTGAGTGTGTGTATCTTTTGATTTGAAATTTTTGCAACCGTACCACGCGATCTCAAAATGCTGTTGAAATGCCAACTCGAGGATGAGATTCTCTCTATAATATCTTAAGTCTAAGGATTTGTGTGAAGTGAGTGAGTGAAATTTTTAAATATTCTAGAGATGAGCACTACAAGCTAAGTTCTATTTAAGCATCTAATAACGACACAACCATATAATACTATTTAGTTTTGTTTTTTAAAATATCATTTAAAAATATAGTCAAGGATTCTTGCTAAAGTAAAACTCAAATAGATTTTTTTATAAATAGGATCTCAATTTTTTTCTTGACAAACAAACAAAATTCTTTTTAAATAATATTTCGCTTTTTTTCCCATTTACAACTGAACTATTAAAACTAAAGTGATTATTTCTCTAGCACAATTTTCGAAGAATATAAAATCAATATCCTGAAAATTGCATGCCAATTGTATAGTCAATGCAAAAGTTATTCAATATTAAATATTTCAATTAACTGAATTTAAAGATAGATGGATATTGCTCATCTCCAGATGGGAACTGCGATCAGCATTAAATTAGCCAAAGCTTTAGCTTTTTAATTGAGATTTGAACGCGTATCTATAATACGAGCAGAAGCGAATCGTTGAATTGAAATGGATATTCTGATAACCAGATGAGGAAAGACATGGACAAACCTTTGTTTTTCTTGCGTGGTGTTGTACTATAGGGGTCTTTGGAAGACGTTTATATCACACAGTTGGTACAGATATTATTGTTGTTGTTAGTTGTGGTTAGTGATAGTTGTTGTTGTTGTTGTTGTAGTAGTTTTATTAGTTGGTGTTAGGTAAAAGAAAGTTGAGTGCTGTTAATAGGATATTCTCTTGCTAAACTTTCATTTGTATTTTAGTTTGGAAAGTTCGGGCAGATGAATTGAAACGTGCTCTATAAGAAAGCGAGTGTTAATTGTCTGTGTGTGTGTCTGTCTGAGTGTCTGTGATGCATTCTGAATCAATTGATAGTAGAGTGTGGATCATGCAGAAAGTATGTGTTCAAATATCTAATTAAGTGGACATTGATATTGGAAATCGTTTGATAATTAACATTTCCTAATTGCAGTTTCATAATGACGGGGATAGGATGTAATATGATGTATAATAAAATAACTCAAAAGTTTTACAGAAATTACAGTAATTTTGTAGCCCAGTGTTTTTTTGCCAGATTGGAGTTTCTCGAAATGATAAATAAAAACGCGATTTAACTACGATCGATATTTAAGAAAGTGTGAGTTTAAGTCGGACAGCCTTATCTTTTTGTAGATCAACTGACTTGATTCGGATTGAAGATATATATGAAAATATATATTTTTATAGACTCTGTTTGGTGTCCACTGTAACTGTAACTGGTGCCAATTGGGGTTGAAGTACCTTGACTAGTATCGAGTTTTCTCAGACTCAGTTGCACTCACGTGTGGTATATATTAGTAGTTGTAGTAGTAGTAGTAGTAGTTGTACTTATGTTGAATAGGAATATATATGTATATATAATGGTCACTCCGTAACGGAGGCTCGTCAGTTAAGTTCGTTATACGACATTTGTATGTTACATAAATACGAAAAAAAGTAAACATATTACATTGAAAAACTCGTACAACAGAAGAATATAATTGATTTTGTTGTTGTTGTTTTTTTTTTTGCTTGCTTGGATTAGAAATCAATTAAATATACGATTTAAGAAAAGAAACCTTGCCCGAAAAAAGAAATTAGGAGAATGAAATGTGTGTCATACCAGGTGTGGGGGGTGTGCTACCTCGTGATGGCTCCGCACCTGCTTGTCCCGCACCTAGATTCCCACTAGATGAGCCCTTTGTGCCGTACAGTCTTGAGGGTCTAGTTTGATTCTGTGAACGATTAAACGATTATCTAAGATATCTCTTTAAAATTAGCTCGATTTATATGGACGCACCTGCATACGAACGTTTTCTAGCTTAGCGGGGCTGGGTATGAAGCCCACATCACTGCCTTCCCTGACCAGTCTGCCGATCCACCAGTTATTGTCATACTTCTCCTTGATGTGCAGGAACTCCCGCATGTCAAATGAAACTGCAGCACCTTGAACGGGCGAATCGTCGTCGATGGTTCCATCGTATGATACGTTGGTTCGCACAGCGAACGCTACTGGTTTGCTCTATCGAATATCAACTGTACAATACATATTTTCAGATCAGATCCAGATCAGACTTACCCTCGCTTTGTCCAACTGGCTTAAGGCCTGGCGTTCCTTTTCTCGCCGAAGCGATTCCTTTTCCTCGTCTAGCGACAGATCGGATGACGGTTGTGAGTAGTTCGAGTCGGCAGAACCCTAGAAAAAACAAACACATCACACACTCTTCAATTATTCAGGCCAATGTGTTGCATTTTTATTCATGCTCAATTCTTTGGCTAAGTAACAACGCCATCTATTGTTATACTCTTTACAATAAAGATATTTTATATATATATACAATATATATCTTGTTGCAGGTACATTGAAATTTAATTGGACTCTTGCCAGGCCTCTGGGTCAGATGGTGTTTTGAGTACAACAATTGTTGGCCCCGTATTCAGAGACTATCCATAAAACATTGTTTATTACGCACTAACAAGAAAATACACATGATTCCATTGAAATATATATACATTTTAAATTTGGTATTTATTTAGACGGTGAATTCTGAACCGGCTTGAAATATTATGGAAAAAATATGATTACATGTAGAGATTTGAATATAATGTGCAATGGAACACATTTATTAATAGATGTTTGTAATAGAAAAGTTCAAGTGTTGTTAAAAAATACTTATTTGAATATTTTTATATATGTATTGCCATAGAAAATATTAAAAAAAAATGTTTATGAAATTCCCAAATCTTATAAACAAGTTTGTTTGCAATTTAGATACATATTGAAGAACTATCCAGAGTATAGATAAATAAATATGTGTGGACTCTGGAATGTCTGTCTGAGCATTATTTTGAAAATAATAATAACAATAAATTAACAAATTGCCAAAGAGAGATGTGAAAAGGAGAAGTTAAATTGAAGTTCATAGATTTTGAAATGCTGAGACCTATGTAGAATAGTTAGAAATAAATGTAGGTAATACCAACTAGGTAAACATTGCATTTCATAGACCATACAGGGATTGATAATTTTAAGAAAAACGATAATAAATTGAAGGCTAAGCAAAAATTAAAATAACCAAAAAAAAAAAAAAAAACAATATGTCAGGCCTGTACCGGTTTTTACTTTCGATAAGATTTTGCGAAATTGAATTTCTTTAACCTGCTCTAATATCATTTCGGCGAATATCTGTGAACTGCTATTATTTGAGTTGCTGACTTTAAGTCCGCTAAAGTGAAATCCGATCATTTTTAAATACTTTTCCTTAATAGAAAGTAAATAAATGCATTTCACAAAGTGCTAAAAAGTGAACACAGGAGCAGGCTTTTATATATCTACATATATTCTACATAATTTGTTTTCAAAATGATGCTTAATAGAGATTTCTTTAATTTATCTAAATTTATCATGTTTTAATCATAGACAGATTCTGTTTTTAACAGACTTTTAACTTCTCGCTAACATTTGTTAGAAATGTTTAGCAATTGTTCGATGACTAACTGAATGTATGTGAATATAAAGTAAATGCATTTGCATTTTATCACCTGAGTGAATAGCTTGTTGTATCCGCTTTGGTATGATGTATATCCGAGGCCAAATCGAGACTCTCGATGTTGGCCGCCCTGAGTGGAGGGAGCATCTGAGGACGATGCACGCTGCACCATGGGCCTGTCAGCCCGATAATCTTCTTCGAATGAAGATATTTTGATGGTCTTCTCCACGCAGTGTGACAACAAGAAACGTGGCTGCCAATGCTACAGCTGATGGCGCGAATGGACGGGAATGAGGATGATGACGATGACGATGGTGACCACAATGACGATGACGATGGCAGAGGAATGTGAGCGCAAAACTTGAAGGATGCGATAGTCACGATTTGCCGCGCCTTGTGGCACGTTATCCCCGCTCAGAGTTTGGAGGCCAAGCGGCAATCTGCAATCCGCATTAGGAAATCGGTCAAAAACTGAGGCCGGAGTGCGGCGTGCGAAAAAGAGAGAGAGCAATAGACGACGGGCGAATGGCGAAAGAGAGGGAAGAAGTCTGGAAACCAGAGGCACAGTGAATGTCAACGATGAATGGCAAATGGCAAATGGTAAATATAACTGGAAAGGCACACGCGCTGACTTCCGCCGCCACTGACTTCTTCTAGGGGGACGAGCCCCCCCTCTCTCTCTCACACACACTCTGGATCTCGAAAAGATTCTCTTTAGATTTTCCGCAACACGCTTTTACGCCGTATTGCCGCGATTCGATACCGTATTGCCGCCTCCTCTGGATGCCTTTGTTGTGAGTTAAAAATAGGTATTTTGTATGTCAGTCACTCGGTTGACCCGCGATGAGCATTTCAATTTTTCACGCAAATTACTGGAAAACCCCCGAAACAAATAACGGGACGGGGTGGGTAAAATTCGACTTTTATTTTCCCTTTGCTTTTGCTTTTGCTTTTCTCTGTTTTTCTCCTTTTTTTTCTTTTTTTGGTTTAGCTTGCGTGGCTGTTTTTGTTTGCTTTATCACCAGGCTTTTTGGATGGGGGTATTCACTATATGTTTTATCGCACTTTTCTTATGAATATTCGACAGTTTACTCCGTTTCAGATTCCGATTTAACCGATTTAAATACCGTTTTCCCCGTCTTGGCCACTACACTCACATTCACGTTCACATTCACAATCACATTCGCATTCACATTCGCAATCACAGTCGCCTTTGCCTTTGCATTCGCATTCAACATTCAACATTCACTCGAACTCAAATCCGCACGCTAACTGAATCGTTTCTGTATTTGGAATACGAAAATTTTTTGTTTCGTTTCGGGCACAAAAATACAACAGCAACAAAAATGAAAACTGTGTAGAGTTTCCCTCAATTTCCAGTGCGTAAATGTTGTTGCTCCGCTCCCACCCACTCTGGGCGAATATTCCACTATGTGAATACGGTTACAAATATTCAATGAGTACGAATACACGGAGGCAACGAGTACCTACGATTCAAATACAAATGCGAGTGCCAGACCAATTGGCCAAACAAAAAAAGAAAAACAAAAACAGCCAAGATGAAATGTAAACAAAATATTTGCCACCTTGGAAATTCAAGTGCATTGCCATTGCTTTTGTCACACTGTTCTCTGACAATTTATAGAGTTACAAACACACTCCCAAATAAATACTTACATTCTCCGTACAATCAGTTTTTGCATTTGTATTTTTGAAGTACTTCGACCATCGCGTGGAAAATCGATAACTGTCTAAATAAAGCTAAAGGTCGTCCACCTGTTGGTTGAACCCGCTTTCCACATGTTCCGACATTTACTTTTGCCAAAAACTGGCATTATCACTGCCCTGTTTTTAATTTTAAAATTATATGACAATATATTATCATACAACTTTCTAACCATTTCCTGAACTGACCAAATTTAATATATTATTTATTTACTATAACTGAATTTGTAGATTATGATAATGAATTTGCCAGCTTGATCAAATAAAAATGTAGTGTGTAGATACATTGTATTAAAAAAATTATAAAAAATAAGTAGATGGAATACAAAATACAATATTTTAAAGATTTTTCTAAAACGAATGGATTAATTGATTTTTTAATGTTAAATCTAAAAATGTGTCTAAATTATAAATTAACTAAACCAATTTCCAAGTCCTTATATTACCTAAAATTTAAAATTTGTTTTATTTAATTTAAATTTTTGGTTATTTTGCTATCAACATTTTGTCCGTCGGATTGTGAATGCGAGGATAGTGTGCATTATAACGTAAACATTCCGTTGTCTATTGCCAGAAAAAGAGAGTGGATAACATTTTCCAGATGGAGCACATAGGAACCAAGAGAGCCTAAACGAGGGAGAGCCAGAGAATTGAAGTGGAAAATTCTCCACTTTTTAGAGCGCAGGCGTCAGTTTTTCATGCTGTTCGGATTGTGCGCTCTTTACCGACGGCTTCTTCTTCTTCTGCATTTTCATCTGCTTGTGACTTTTATTACTCTTGCTTTTTCTGCTTTTCTTTGGGTCATTGTTTTGTGTGGTGTGTGCAAAGCAATGGCTTTCCTCTATACTCCGTCCTCCGCCCATCACTCACATCTATAAGCAATTGGGTCGCATTCCCCGCCCAAAAGTATCTGTGGCAAATTATTGTTTACCTTTTACGCTTTTACGTTAATTCCAAATGTGGGCCAAGAGGCAACCACAACGAGTAATGAACTTGTCACAAACACAACAACAACAATAACAATAACACCCACCACCCAATGCAACATGCAATTGCAATCGACAGCACCTTCATGATTGACCCTTGACTGTTTGCCCTTTGACCCCTTTGTCTCCCCTTCGACAATTGCTGTTCCATGCATTTTCCCTTCATTCAGTCAGCACTTTATTTTTTTATGCAGTCGTTCAACTCGTTCTCGTTGCCAACAGCTGATCCACCACTGCCGACTTGCTGGACTGTGTTGTCAACCGGTGGATTAACTGTGACCCACTTTGTTGCCGTTGTTAACATGGTAGTACGGAATTTCCGATTACGTTTATTATTGGATCAGCGAGTATTAACAATTAGATTATCTCATGAATGCGTGTACTCGTAAAAGCGCTTCTTTAAGTCATTGTCAACTGAATTAGTTTTGGGATTCACCAAAGTCGGCTGACATACATTTATTTCAAATTAATTAATAAGCGGTGTACAAATACATAGAAAAATCCTCAAATCCACTTTCGCAAAATAAAAATAAATAAATAAATAAAAAACTTGGTATGAGTTTTTTTTTACAAAAAAATAAACGTGTTGCTTAATTATGACATAAAAGTTGATTTAGTTCAAAGTGTTGTTGCTATAATTATGAAATAAAAGTTGAAAGCTAGATTTAAAATTTTAAAAAACACAGGGATTTAATCTTTTGCATTAAAAACGCATGCTTTTATTTTATCGAAATTAATAAAGTTTAAGTGTCGAACAAATTCAAAGGCCAAAACATAATCAAAATAACTCTCTGTTTGAAAATGAGTTCAGCTTTGGCAGAGTAATGTTTGTCTGATTTTCGACCTAATCCCAATTTCGATTCAAAAAATAAGTATAGCCCTAATTTATCCGTAGGCATATTTTTTGCAGGTTCATGTGTTTAATTTTTGTACGAAAACGTTGATGTCATCTCCTAATCGTACCAATTCTACTTTTGTTAGAGTCCAATTAAGTTTACTAAATGGAAAAACCAGAATGGGCCTGACAAATCTGCATGCATCGCGTCTATATCGTGGATCGGAATTGTTATATATACTATATACCCGATATGAATGAATATGCTTTTGGCTCTGTCGGGGGCAAAAGAGATGCGACGAGCAAGAGCGAGAGCGAGAGCAGGAAAGGAATGCGAAGCGAGAAAGAAAAGTGACGTCGCGACGCGTCGTTCAATATGCGCCCAAGATCGTTGAGAGCAAGTGTATAAAAATAAACGAACCGGGCCGACAACTAAGAGAGAGAGAGAGAGAGGGGGGGGGGGGGGAAAGGACCGCGGAGTGATCTATGTCTATGTCGGTTTAACAGATCTGGGGCCTTTAATGGATCTGGCTTACACTTACCCGACGATTTTTGTTATTCCTAAAGGGTTTATATGTTTTCGCCTTACTTTTGGCGCCCAGATGCAGCTTCTTCATCTTGATCGTGGGTTTTATTCTATATCACAGTATGTGTTTGTGGAAGGGGGAGTCAAGGTGTGAATTGATGTGGCAGCTGGTTAATCACCGCACTGAGAACCACTTGATGGCGGTGCTTTTGGCCCAAACAAATTATGCAATCATTTTTGGCAAAAAAAAAACAAATTAAAAAAAAAAAATAAATAAAATGAAACATAAACAAACACTTGGGCGAAATGACCAACAGACTTGATGGCCAATATTAAGTTAGCACACACACATACGCACATACAAGTAGGCGACGCACACTCGCTTAATATAATCAAATTTAAGGTCAGACAGACGACGCGACAGAATCGAATTGGGTCAAAACTGGACACTTTGTCATTTTAACATATCATAACTTTATTATATATCTGGATTGATATCTTGGGTATCTGTGTAAATGTATGGGTATGTAGGATTAATTTTGAATTTATATATTTTATTTTTGTTGCGCGACAACGGCAACGAGCGACGATGACGATCGACCACAAACGCAAAGACAACAATTCCGACTGGGGCTGAGTGGACCACGATGTAGATGTCGATCTCGATCTCGATGTGAATGTAACTGTGACTGTGGCTGTGAATGTGATTGTCGAGATGCCGCGACAATATTTTTGGCAGCCGAAGCATAAATGTAGCTCTCTCTACGGCGGGAGGAGGAAACCCAAAGGGGGAAACACCAGCTGTTTTTGGGCAGATGATCGGCAAGCCATTAAGCAGCAGATAGCTCTTTATCACAGCCCATGTGAGAAGTGACTACAGTTGGCAAAGGACTGTTGAAGAAGGTGGATGCAAGATCGCATTAAACTCGCTAGAAACCTCTTCTCTTGATGGAATGTATCTATGGGTCAGGAAAAATGTGTTGAGACATTTCTTGTCATGTTTTTGATCGGGACCTTTTAGTAAAATAATAAAGTTTGAAGCCCATTATTATTCATGATTCTAACTGATCCGAAATCGGAAACATTTTTAAATTTTTTGATTAAGTAATGAAAATATATTTTGGTAAACAAATTTGAGCAAATAAAATCTTTGATTTTAATTGTTAATTCTGATTCGAACTAGTTAGTCAAGTGTCAATTATATTTTTATGTGGGAAAACCGAATGTCTAATAAGAAGAGAATTAAATAAAAATTAGCCCATCACTTTTGAACGCTTAAATTTGTCACAGTTTCAGCAAGATTTTCTGGAGAATCCAACAATTGGTTAAAAAATACCTGACCAGTTAATACATTTGTTGTAAATTTGTTTACTGACAACACAGATAATATAATTTTTTGTACCATTTTCATGTATTTGCCTAAAATATTTATAAAATGTTCCTATTTCATATTGTGTCATCACCTACCTAAGTTAGTCAAGTCATAGTACAAGAGTTAAAATGTATAATATATATTATAAAATAAATATATATGATTTGGGTAATAGAATAATTATATAATCCATATGCCTGAGGTCGTCATCGATTATAGTAGATTGATGTGTCTAACTATTGGTAATTAAATCCACGTAGTTCTTCGGGAAAATAGTAGGTAGGATTCGGTTCACTGTAGGCTCCGGAGGATCCATAGCTGGCATCTGGAGCACTGCATGGCACTGGCACCAGATTCGGCTGGCAACTGAACAAATAGTTCTGAGGACAAGGAGGCGAGGGGACGCCGGATTCGCCGGAACAGGAGCCTGCGGCGAGTGCGGCAAATCCCACGATAAGAATTGTGATAATCAACTTCATGGTCAGCGGTTGGTTGAAGGTCTGGAGCTCTGGTCAGTTGACAATAGTATCACAAATCACAGCAGTTCCAAAAGACCTTTTATATGTCACAAGCTAACATAGTGCAAGTGAGCATTTCTTGAAGAATTGATTGCTGAAGCAGCAATAATATATATACCATAAATCTTATATATATATGTGTGTCAGTATAGGTGTGGGAGTGTTAAATTGTTTTTGGCAAGGTGTAAAAAATTTTAAAGTCAATCTCTTTTTCGCTTTTCGTTTTTTAGTCGCATTTTGGAATTCCACAAACTAGTTTCAACAAATTGCTTGATAATCAACAATTGCGAGGTCTCAATATCACACTTAAAACTTTTTGAAGAACTCTTTGAAAAAATAGAAATTAATCACAAGTCAGCCAAAGGTCGACTTAATTGCGCAAAGTTAATTTAAATAAATGAAAATGTTGGCCAAAAAGATACGTTTCATTGATTACAAGGAAACAATTTTCCTGTCTTTCTCAACGATTTAAAACATTTTCAAATGATTAGACCATTTATACGAAAATGGTCTAATTATTTTGAAAGTTCCTTTCAATAAACCAAAACATGCTACCAATCACTTGGTGTCATACTTTTAAAATCTTCATCAATTTATCACTGCGGTCCGCAGTCCGCGCTAGTGACGAAAGCAACACGAAGAGTGCTAGACAGGCGACTAGCATATATACACAGGAAGAATGGAAAATTAGCCATGGCTGTTTTTGTATTTTTTACTATTCTAATCAAATCATCGAAATCCGGCTACTGGTTAAAAAAATAATTTATTTTGAAATTTTTAGTGGAAAGTCAGTGTGTTAAATTAAATTTATATGTAAAACTTAAATTATTCGCCACAAAATTGGATCCCAAAAATTTTGGTGCATAAAACTGTTTTCGTCACTAGACTTTTGATCACAATCTAGCTCGCTCCCGCAAATTTAAAGTATCCAAAAAGGGCGCTTTCGCATCTTGGACATCACGTTCCGCGACGCCGGCATCTACTCCTGCCACGCCGGTTTCAGTTCCGCAGAGATTCACATCGAAGTGAAGGCTAAGCCAGGCCTGCTGGCCGAGGAACTTGAGCGACATGAAGCAGGTAGAAGAAGTAAAACGAGCTAAAGTTTGGCTGAATGTAAAAAATCAAATTTGTGCTGCATAAAATGTACACGGAATGTTAACGGCTAACAAAAATGTTAAACCCACTGTAAAGCGATGAAAAAATTGTTGCCCTAGTAAAAAGTTTTTTTTTTAAGTATTGTATACTTTTAGGCTGAAATTTAATTCAAGTTTTTTAGAGGGGAAATTTGTTAATCAGATAATAAAAATTAATTTAATGAGAAAGGGGAGAACTCTATAATAACTAGATAATCCAAGCAATATCTGCATTTTAATATATATATTTAAAATATAAATATTCATCTTACATTTCTAGTTGACAAGTTAATCACTGATCGGAAATGCCGGACTTTATTATTAATGTCACAACAGACTAAGTTTATATATTTAAATCTGTTCAATCTGAATAATTATATTATTTATCCAATCTTATTTAACTGACTTTTCACTTTAGCCAATTTTTACTGTATGTTCCTCTCTAACGGTTTTAACTTCGTCACTCCATATGTAAATCATTCCTGAAGAATGCAAATACATTCGCATTTGTCAGTCATAATTGACAATCGATTTGAATAATTTGAAGAAACTACTCCAGCTATAATTGGTCTGTTTTGGGGCAGTTTCCAATTTCAAATCAAATAAGCAGAAATAGCAATTGATCGTAAATTTTATTTTGTGGCCAACGGAAGATGGAGAGAATATATTTTTATTTTGTATACGGATTGTGCTCTACATAAACATAAACTGCCCGCAGCGTTCGCAAGAGAGAGAGAGAGAGAGAGAGAGAGAGTAGAGAGGGGCGCATCTTTCGGAGAACACTGCGGCTAAATTCTAAATTCGGGTAAGCTCAGTATCGATGGGTTCGACGGCGAGCCGAACCGGCAATTATCCACATGCAGATCCGCATGCAGACACAGTAAGAACCCATGAAGAACCGGTGGCAAGCGACGTTCCAATTTCGAGACTTCAATTTTGATTATAATCATAGGGTTTAGTGTGTGCGTGTTGGCCTTGGCAGTAGGGCATGGTATTGGCTACAGGCACAGGCACAGGCACAGGCACGGGTATGGGCAGGTCCAGGTAATAGGCTCCGTTTTGATTGTCTGCCGACCTCTAACGGTATACAAATATTTCCCCTCAAAAGGTGACTTGGAAAACTTTAAGTTAATTGGAAAAGTCAATGCACAGGTCAATGCATAATGCTGCAGAAGCATTGACTTACATATTTATTAATTTGGCGTCAACTAAGTACAGTTAAAAAAAGTAATGTAAGTAATGTTAAAAATAAGTAATATTAAATTATTGAAAAAATATCAATTTAACTGAAATGAAGAAAAATTAAAAACATTTATGGTGTAACAATCAATGTTTCAGTACCTAATATTATTGATATTGCCAGAATATTAAAATTAAAAAAAGGTGAAAATAATAATAAATTATATTACCTTAAACTAAATTTATTTTTAAGTGAAGTTTAATTTATTTTAAAAACTCAAAATCTGTTCAATAAATTATTTTATAGGCTTAAAAATCAAATAATGTATGATATTTGATTAAAGACAATATGTTTTTGATATATAGTTAGTCATAAAAAGTCTTGTAGGCTTGCAGCCTTGGCAATTTCAATAAATGCAACAACTTTTTACAACTTCGTTGACAACCTTAAAAATACAAATAATTAAAAGTTGATGATGATGCAGCTTTCTTCACTTTTTTATTCAAGCTAAAGTCATAAATTTAAATTTTATAAAATAAGCATTTAAACATAAACTTATAAATAAAACAAAAAATATGCTAAGATGCATTACGACTCTAATGCGATAGCCTCCATTTGGCTCCAGTTTTGAGGTAGCACCTGCCAGGTGCTTAGAGGCACACACAATGTTGCAGCAGCTGCTTTTGCGATACATACACACACCAACACACACAGAGCTAGAAGGAACAAGCAGCGAACATGTCGCGGTACTTAGTCTCGGTTAACCCCTTAGCCGCAAGGGGGCATGCCTCCCCCTTCCATCCCACTCCCAACATCATTTTTTATTGCTTCTAATTTGATCAGTGTCGGCGTTGCAACGCAATGTGTGTTGCCACTCGCTTGGTAATTTAAAACATTGTGCCACATTGCCGCTTTGCCACAAGCAGCCGGCCAATTAAATATGAAACATTTTGTTTTTTTGGTTGTTTTTGTTTCAGTGTTTTTGTTTTGACTGCGCTCGCGGTTGGTCCCACTGAGGACTGAGAACTGAGGACTGAGAAATTGCTGGTCAACAGGATGGCTGATGAAATGCCACGGTCTGTTTTAAATTAAATTTAATTAGTTTATTGTCTGAGGCAACACCTTTCCGGCTGTGGCTAACAAGCACAGTCAAACAACAGGACTACAACTTGTTGTTCTTGCTGTTTGTTGTCGTGTGCCAAGTGGCAGCTGCAACATCTGCACTCTCCTCCCTTCCCATCGCCTTCCCCTTTGCCTACAGCACAACGCCTACGTCGCACAGGAAACTGGATCGATAGTGGGGACAACAACGCGATGTGCATCCTTTTGTCCTGGGCGCTATAGATGCCAATATAAGTGGCCCATTAGTTTGACTTTGGTGTCAATTGCCATTTAAGCGCAGTTTCCTTCCGTCACTTCCTTTGGTTTCATCGATTTTCCCCCTTTCTCCTACGATTTGGCGATCCATTAGCGCCACAAGGACATACTAAACTACATGCTGTAATTTATCTCTCAGATTCGCTTGGAATGTAAATATGGCTCAATTAGGAGGCATATTCATATGGAAAATACGTTTTTAGATTCTTAAATTGGGCAAAAGAGTCACAACTTATAAAAAATGTTAAAGGACATCGTTAAAAAATCAGAAATTTGTCAAAAATATTATATTGCCCTAAATTGAGCCTCAATATAGAGGATAAGCAATGAATAAAAAGTTAGATTTTGATTTTGAAGGAATAAAAAATATTTAAAATTTTCGAAAAAAATTTGGAAATTTAAAATCAAAATATTTTTAAATGCCGAATTGACTTCAGAGATACAATTGAGTAGAAAATTTGACAAATTTACTGAAATTTGAAGATTTTAATAATATGTGAAGAAAATGTTTTGTTCTTGACATGTTAATCGTTGTCAATTTACGATAATGAAGATTACAAGAGAGGAAGAGTATGCTTTTTATTTATCGAAAACTATGGTTTATCTTATTAATTGTGGTACGAAATATATTTTTAGATGGCTGCCGTGGTTGAAAAGACTTGATGAAAGTGATGTGAGCAACAATTCAGTATGATAAAGGGCGTACCTGTTGGTTCCGCAATTCTCTTGGGGGTACAAAAAAGCTCCTCTGCTCAGTTGTACTCGTATTGTCTACTATATATACATGGATACATATATATGCGTATATATATATATATAGTCGGTAGGACTTCTATGTGCTCATATTGGTATTATGGGTAGGATTATGTCTTGCAAGGCTTTCTCTATTTGCTGCTTAGAATTGGGCATTAACTGAACTCAGTGTGTGGACGTTGGGGGCTGCACTCATCTGAAAAGGTAACAAGAAATCGATGTGTATTATTTACGAGGTACAGTCAAGACTCGCCTATGACGAGACCACTACTGAGTGAGCGGAATGAAAGCCAAATTAAAAGCGGAAAGCCAAAAAATATGTAGGTATATTGTATGTGAACAGGCACTACAAAGATTCAAAGATACAAATACTAAATATGTATGTATGTTAGGTTGTGCGAGTGTGCAATGAGAATTTCAAAGTCAAGGTCAATTTAAACATTTATTTTCCTTCCTTTTTTTGTTTTTGCAACTTTTGTATTCCGTTTTATGGTTTGCTTCTCAGTGTGTTCCCGCGGGCACTGCACGTGCTTTGGTATCTGTATCTGTATCTGTGTCTGTTTCAGTTTCTGTACGAGTATCTAACAGCTACGCATGCGCAGCTTGTAGTGGATGTTGTTGCTGTTGTTGTAGCTGTGCCCGTTGATGTTGTTGATGTCGTGGCCAGACAACGACGTCCTGCCTGCCTGCCTGCCTGTCGTCATCGCTGTCTGCTGTTCACTTGATCAAACACAAGTACTGCGATCGGGGCTCTTCACTTTTTTGCCGACTTTTTAAATACCCTTCCGCATTAGGGGGAATTCCACTTCATAATGTCAAGTGTTATGCTTTGAAAATTTATTTTTGGAAATTTCTGCCAGAGAGAAAGCACTTAATTGTGTCGGCTTTATTATAATTTAATGTTTACTATTACAAGTTAAATACTATTTTATACGATGTAAAAAATTTTGCACAACTTCAAATATTTTTTTAAGTTTTCAGTCTTAGTTTTAGTGAAATTTGAATACAGTAGTTTTTAAATGTTTTGTTTTATAAAGGAAAGCTTTTATTTTCTAAAAATCTAATATAATCCTAATATTTTTCAGGCTTTGTATCTACTCGCCATTTCTTCAACTTTGATTGTATTTTAAGCATCTGAATTTTTTTACTAAAGGGTATTTAATCATCGGCAAACTGATAATTTTTGGAACTTTCTTCTTTATTTCATGGTTAGTTTATTTTGGCATGTACTGCTGTTACGGCTGGAAATGAATGCCATGTGTTGGTGTCTGCGCCGTCGAGGAATTCCAATATTTTTTGTTGCAGTTGCTGTTTAATGTTGAAACCAGCTTACCAAAATTGTACGCGACTTGGTTTTCTTTTCTTTTTTGTTGCCAGTTGCAGACAGGGCCCAGACAGTTAATGCCACAAGCTGCAAACTGCAGCTAGGTGAAGTCTCCCTAAAATTTGCAACTACTACAACTACTTTTATTGTTATAATCAAGTATTTTCTGTCAAGCGCAGAATACTCATCAGTTCATTAACCTGTATTAACCTGAGTAACTCTTAAATAATGTTACTCAGCAACAGCATGACGTGGCGAATAAGTGCAAATGTCCAGGAAACTGACTCTTATAAGAGGCAAGAACCAGCGACAGCTTGGGTTTGGTTTAAGCCCAGGAAATGTCGATGGATCAGCTTAACAACGATGATAAATATACGCAAAGACACTTATAATTAGCTAATCTAGACCGAGTTTTTATCTGTAATAAGCACAATATAAAAGTAGGCTAAGTGTATGATACCAAGAATAAATTCAGTTAAATACTTATTTCAAAACCTTGCGCAGACTTCTTTTAATCATATTTATAAGTATTCTCAGATATTTCAAATTTGAAAAAAAAAATAATATTCTAAAGCTGGTTAACATTTGGCTTATTTTTAAACTTATTTCAGCTTTTTTGTTAATCATTATCCTATGGTTTCTTTTGAAAAATTCCATTAACAATCGAACAATCAGCGCCTGTATCTGTGGAGTCTCTGTACATAATTATTTTTGTGCGGAACGGATCGAATATAAGTATGTATGTTGAATGGGTTTCAGTTCTGTTTGGGGGTAAAGCATTTCCGCTGTGGTCGCCGCTTTTGAATTTTAATAACAGTTCGGCTCATAATTCATAATTGCAGCATGTTGCACACATTTTTAACCCAAACGCAATGGAATTTAATTAAGTTACCGCCGAGGAAGCTGCCAAACATAAGAGTAATCAATTTTTTCCACTTGTTTTTGGGTCTGTTCTCAGTTACTCGATGCGAATTTTGATTAATCATAAAAGATGGCATAAATATATTTATGATACTTTCCCAGGACGATCTTTAAAGGGTTTTGATTATAAATATATTTGAAAATATGAATATAAAAAAAATTAATTTTATATGCACTTGTCGGGAATTTCGTTAATATTATATAATAAATTCTAAAAAATTCTCCCTTTATTTTAGCTATTTATGTATAGAATATAATTGAAAATATCCATCAAATTGTAATTCACCTTAAATTTTTGGATTTCTAATGGTATTTAAGATTTGAAATTGCTGGAAATATTTCGAGATGGATACCCAATCATATATCTTGCTGTACAGCGCATTGTAGGTATGAAAAAAAGCCCGCAAGGCAACATCAAGAAAGGGGCAATTGCGGGGCATCTGCAGCAACTGGCCAGAAATGAGGTGAAACTGGCCACAGGCATCGTCAGAACCACAGACTGAGACTGGGACTGAGTCAGACCCAACCAGTTGAAGAGAGCCGGTCGCAAGGTACGAGAAAATTCAACGTCGAGTCTCAAAGCGACGAACTCAACGAACTCTCGGGCCCAAGTGCAGCGCAAATGGATGGATGGACATGGACGCTCGCACTTATTAATGCTTAATAAATGGCATTTCATTTCTTATTATTCTCGGACTGGGCGCGACGTGAATGTGTCGGAGGATTTTATTGCAACAGTGCCTGTTCTCATTGTTGTTGTTGTTGTTGTTAATGCGAGTCGATATATTGGCCATGACTAAGGATGCACACAAGCATACAGAAGAGAGAGAGAGAGGTAGATAGGCTGGCAGTCAGGTATTCAGTCAGTCAGTCACTCAATGTGTGCTAAAGTAATTATTTCATTTGAGCCAACAATGAGGCTGCAAGTCTGGTCAGCGCTTTGAGCGACTGTTGCTGCCGAGATGGACGTGGAAATTAAAGAAGCTGGCAGACTGGACCGTCCTTGGTCTCAACCGCCTCATGATAACCGATTTCAGTGCTTTTAACGACTCAACTTTGGCGTTGCCTGCCCATTTTTAAAGTACTTGGGAATGTAAATGAAGCGAGTGCCTGTCGCGGACACACTTCCACACACGGCTGTTCAATGTTAATGTTCGAGGTCTTTTGGGTCAATGCACTTCACTTAAGCAATATGTTGCATCTCCGTATTTGTTTGTATATGTTTTCTTATACGAATACATAAAGATAAAATGTTGCTTTAACTTATTGTTTTTTTTATTACTTTAAAGTTTCGTTAGTATTTTACTTTCAGTTCATATTTTGAATTTCAGCTTTCCCGCCATGTTGGCTGCTCGATGAGCTATCGGGTGCTTACGTTATCGATAACCGGTCATGCGCGCTCTCATGAACTAGGGTTCATTCGGTTGCTTTGAGATATGAGCGAGTTCCGGTTTGTTTATATGAAACTCGTTTCATATGAAAATTGATTTTAATTTGCTTTTCTAATAAAAATATTTAGTACAAAATCTGAATTAAGTAGGACACAGTACTTAACAGTTATGTACATGAAATGCCTTTGCATTTAAGTAGCAAACATAGAGAGCAACTTGAACTTGTTCAGCTCATTTGACTCTCAGAGAGGGAGAGAGCTGAATCAGTGTGACCAAAGAATACATTGGAATTGTTGTGCAAAATCGAAGACGCGTCGTGCGAATCTCAACAAATAAATTAAGACAAAAGTAAATTTAAAATAGAAATAAGTTAGAGACATTTGTGAATTTTAAGCTAATCGAATTTGTGCAATTGCTGTGGCCCCTCATTGCTAATTACAGATGCCAGCGACTGGTGGTAATACAACAACTGCGGCTGCTGGAACTGGAACTGGCAACAACGGCGTCGGGGAATCGATGGCGTTGCGGGCCTGCAGCACCAGCGGCTGTCGAGTGAGCAAATATGTGGAAGTCACCAAGCGCAAATGCTCGCAGTTTGTGTCCGAGCCTTACATTATGCCCAAGCCACTGGTGGTCCATGGCAAGACATCGATATTCCAGGTGGGCGGCGAGTTGGCCAAGTTGGGTGACATTCCATCGCTGGCATCAAAAACCGGATCGGGCCCCGGTTCCGGCTCCGTCTCCGGCGATGGCCAGCCCATCTATCGCATTAAGCCGGGCACACATGCACACGTCATCAATTACGTGTTCATTGACGAGGGCTCCGATTCAATGGAAAAGGCCAAATCCGAGGATCAGGAGGCAATGCGTATGCTGTTGGATTCACAGCGTGAAAGTGCCACAGCAAAGCTGCAAAAATTAATCAGCACACATCGTGGCGGTGCACAGACTAATGCTGTTGCCACAACAGCAACAGCAGCGACTGTAACAGCGACAACAGTAGCAACTGTTGCTGCTGCAGTTGCACCAACTAATCCCAATCTCACATCTATTGCCACAAACAATGTGAACGTTACTACACCTCAAATTCATCCAGATTTGTCCATAGCGAGCGTTGCTGGTGCCTTGCCTCTGACTGCTTCACTCTCGCCCGCCCTCTCAACCACTGTATCAAAAACAAAAACAACAACAACAACAACAGCTGTCCAAGCCAAAAAATCAACAACCACAGCGGCAACAACAGCAAAAGCTGACAACAGTGTTCATCACCTGCAGGCCGAGATTCTAAAGCTGCGACGCACTGTGGCACGCCTTAATGGCAATGCCCCTCGCTAAATAACTTAATACTTATAATTATAGACAATTACTGATTACACCAAATTTTTTTAATTAAGGTACTCTTAATAAACTCAATTGTTTAAGTTTAGCAACAACTAAAAATGCATATGTATTCAAAAGGTAAATGTGGATCTCTTAGCTCCACAATATGCCTATTTTATGGGTCTCAAGTTTTATTAATGAAACCGAAATGGATAAGCCGGCGCGGCGGTTGGGAATCGTACAGATTTGCCATACACAAGTTGAATCTTAAGGGGTCGTAAATGTAGAATTTTATGTGTCATACGCGGCGGCGTCGTTGTCATTGTCGGCGGCGTCGTTGTCGGTGTCGGCATTGTCCACATCCAGGCGAAAACTTTGCAATCGAACGTAAATTAATTTTTATGGTTTCGGTATGCTGGGCCAAATCCAACAACAATGGAGACAACAACTAAGGTGAACAGTGTCCCCATTATACAATATGTTGTTGCAGTCGCCGAAGGACTCGGGAGATGCATTATTAACGCCTAAGGGGTCTCTGCATTATTTGTCAACCAAAATGTATTCCCTTTTTTTCTATGTATGTATGTATATATCAAGCATCTTTTTGAGTTTAACAAAATACCTATACAGTGGAACTGCTCTATATCAGACTTGTATGGAAGGGTTACTTTAATAATAAAAATTTCTGATGAATCTAAATAATTATTGAAGTTTAGGCGAAAGTTGTTTATAAATTTAGAAAATATACTAATATATTCAACTTAAAGAGGCTTGACTGTATTGATTAGCATACTTAGTAAATTTTAAAGTTATTGAAATTAAAAGCAGAATTTTGTAAGGACCTGATTTCATTTACTCTTAGAAAACTTTTTATACAAAATACAGTTGAACTTCCATAACTCGATCTTCTATAACTCGAATTTATCTCTAACTCGGGCTAAATGAGTAGCAGTAAAATTAATAAACTTAAGAATAACACCTCTATAAGTCGAATATCTGCATAACTCGAACCATTTCTTTGGATAATGGTGATTCGAGTTAAGGAAGTTCGACTGTACTTTAGTTCAATATCAAAATTTTAATTATGGTTTTAGCAAATCTCTGTCTTAAGGAAAAAAATATCATACTTATAATGTGATCAGTGATGAATTTCAAATAGTATCTCGAATAAGTTCAATAATATATAAAATTAATTACATTTTTAATTTAATTTTAACATCTTATAAAACATATTGGGATAATCTCCCAATATTTTTTAACCCATATCTCATAAACTCTGATAAGTTGAAGAGAAACTCCAAATAGTATTTGGAAAATGGATATTGTTCACGAAATTTGTTGAAATATAATTTTATTTCTGTTTCAAAGTGTCACTTTTTCAATCTCCCCTTTACTCTCTGGCTTTTCCTCAATATGATATGTTTAATAGAGTTTTAGCTATGAATTACAAATGGCATCTTAACTATTTAGATGGAGCAACTCCATATTCAATTAAGAAACTCGGTAAGCACTCAGTGCCAAGATCAGGACAAGGATTGCAGATTGAGGGAAGCCACTACTCACTACTCACTACTCAGTCGGAGTCTGAGTAGGAGCCTGAGCACTGATCCTCTCTCTGGTTGGCATAAAAAGTAACGAATGTGCGCAATAATAAAAATCATTAAAATAAAAATGTTTATGAGAGTGCATAAACACGACTTTATGGTGGCAGGAGAGATCGCGGAAGGGACGAGGTCGGGGCACTTGATGGCCCAATGTCCGAGGGACTCGATGGACCCAATGTTGAGAGTCAGTCGCGTCCAGTTTTGAGCTTTGAGTTTGGAGAGAGGTGTGTGCGGGTGTGTCAATGGGGGCAAAAGTATCTGCGCATTTGTTTCGCTTGCCGCTTTGCGCAGGCACTCAGCAGAGTCACACACACACACACACACACACACACTGAGCCACACACACATAGATACAGTCAGGGATTGGGATTGGGATGCTAACTCATTTTGGCGGCGGCTGTTGCTGCTGTTGCCGTTGCCGTTGCTGCTGCGCCAGTTGCGACTGTGACGAGGCAAACTCCAGGCAAACTCGAGGCGCAGGCGCTCGGCTCAAAAATAATTTGCAATTTCTGAGAAATACTCACTTTTGCGCTGCTTGCGCTGACTTTATGCGCTGCCGTCGCCGTCGTCGTTGCCGTCGTCGAAGCTTCTCAAGAACCTTGCCAACTTTGCGTTGTGGCCGTAATGAAAATTAAAATACGAAACACTCAGGCAAAAGGTCGGCCAAGGAGCCAATGAGCAGGCGCAAGTCTTTCCTCTACACTTCCCATTCTCTTCCCTTCCCTTCCCTGCCACTACATCTGTGGGACTCCCCTCCTCAGCCTCCCCTCGCTGACTGGATGGTCGGTTGGTCGCTTGGTCGGATTGCTTGTCGTTATCTTGTCATGTCAAAATGGTCTTACGAAAATGTATCTTTTGTATTCCAAGTGCAAATGAGCAGCACAGTACAGCAACAAAACAACATACATACACATCCACATACATATATAAACTATATACCCCTCACCCCCGCTCTCTACACCGTCCCTGATCAACGCAGTTTTGTTTCCTTTTATTTGTTTGCTCACTCGCAATTTTTATGCCTTTATTGTGTTTACTCTTTGCCTTCGTTTCTGCAAATGCTTTTAAGACTTTAAGACTTTTTAGTTTGTAGTTGAGCGTACAAATTTGTACCCCGCCCCCCTGCTGCTCCTCCTCCCGCACAGGAGCGTCGCAGGGAACAGGATTGACCACTCCACTCCACTCCACACCATCATCATCAGCAGCAGCCGCGCGAATGTATCTGTATCTGTATCTTTTCTTTTCTCCTCCTGCCCGCTCTGATGCTGTGACTGTGACTGTGACTTGGAGACGACGACGACGACCACAACGATGATGATGACACAACATGAAAAGGTAAAACACGCTGAAAAATATTAAATACGCTACGTCGCTGCCTTTTGACAGCGGACGTAAATTTGCTTTTGCCCCCGTTCCCTGCTCTCTGCTCCCTTCTCTCCCTTGTTGCCACCCCCATCCCCCTTTTTTTTTTTGCCGTTTAATTGCACATAAGATCAGTTGGTTGGTCCCTCGATCCCTCGATCGGTCGGCGTGTGGAATCAAGGCACCAACTGTGATTGTGAGCATTTCTTGGCAATTAAAATAGAGTGTAAGTTAAGGATGCATAAAACGCTGATCTTTATATGTATAGCACTCCAGTGCATTTCTGTCACTGGATCTAGCCTTAAAGCCCTAAATCCCCACTCCCAGAGTCCCACCATTCCCCCTGTCCAGTCTGATCCCTCTACAGACACAAGACATGTGTATTGCTGGCTTTAATGTATTCCTGGAAGCTTGGATTGATCACATTGCATTGCTTGAACACGCATTTAAAGCTGCAGGGCAAAATCAGAACTCTTTTCAATGTGAGTACTATAAATGTTATTGCATTTAATACCCTGTATTTGTATGTATGTTCTTTAAATATTTCTGTTGATACCAAGTGTTAAGCAAACTTTTGTGTGATAACATTCTAACATATTTTGGGTTGAAATTGCGAAACTAATAACATTATCTATTCATATTATTATATAATTTATTTCAACTTAATAAACAGTAAAATAATATCAATTGAATGATTTCAACAATCTCATCTAAATCGATATCTTAATTTTTACTGCAGCATTTAAATTCTGCTACGATCACCTTGATCCTATATTTTATTTTATATTATTATGTTGTAAAATCTAAGATTATTCTTTAAAAGTTTCTTTGTTTGAAACCTTATCTAAATTATTTTATTTATTATTATTTTAACAGTGACTAAGCTATTCTTTATTTGGTTTAATAAAAGATACATCAGATAATTCGAATTTAATCATTGTTAATTATAAAATATTAAGCCCCTGACAAATGACAGATACACACATAAGTATGTATACAATATATTTAAGTACTTCAAAGTCGATCATGTGACTGCATTATTGACAAAAAAGTAAATCTTTTATTGTAAAAACTTCAATACTTCAGAAAGCATTAAGAGTATTTATTTACACTGCATGATAATAATATTGAAAATGTCTGTAACATATATCATATGTACAGAAGAATAAAAACGAAAAGAAATTGAAGCGCAATTTTGAAAACATTTGAAATGTGTCAAATTTGGGCGAGCAAACAAATGAATTTAATTAAATTCTTAATGTGCCGCACAGAGAGAAATGATGAAGCCAAATTAAATCTTGCATATCGCCGCCTTGTTCAACGAGAGTTCACACATACTAAGTATATTTATGTACATATATAAGGGAGTATAACAGGGTCTGAGAATGGGAATGGGAATTTGGAACTGGGAATTGGAACTGGGACAAACAGCAGCCGTAAAAACATATGCGAAATTTGTTTAGAAGACGCAGATCAAAGTCTGAATTTGGACAACGTGCTCGGCGTTTCCTGCGGCCCAACAACAACAACAAATGTAAACAACAACAAGCAGCAGCAGAAGAAGATGAAGAAGAAGAAGAGGAGGAAGATGAAGATGGGGAACAAGAAGAAGAGGAGTGTCGTCCTACCGCATTCTAAGCTCTATTGGCACAAAGACCGACTTTTGCTTTTACTTCTGTCTTCGCTCTTCCCTCTTCACTCCTCACTCTTCACTCCTCACTCTTAACTCCTCACTCTTTGTCTTGATCGTTTTTCGTTCTTTGGTTTTCGCAGGCGAAATTTCATTTTAGTTCGCGTATCTGTTAGATACGGATACTGATGCAGTTTTTGGTGGTAGTGAAACTCGTTTTTGTCGGAATTGTATCTCGTATCTGTGCATAGGACAAACACACACACACACACACACACACACATCAACACTTGACTCTGCTTCCCCCCTTGGAGTGATTCCCCCTCTCTTTCTTTGCTTGTGTTTCTGTCGTTCCCAAGACTCTCCACTGCGCTGTGTGTGGTTGTGTGTGAGTGCGTGTGTGAGTGTGTGTGTAGCGCCCTCGCGGCATAGTTTGCATTTTCAAGGTCGCCCAGCACTTCCACTTCCACTGTGCAGAAAGAGACTCTTCCCCCCCCTCCCCTTCCCCACTCTTTCTCTTCTCATCGCCCAGTCTTCTGAGTTCTTCTGCAGAATTCGCCGAGTGTGCGGCCATTTCTCAGGGTCTAACGACTTGAGCATTGCGATTACACCCGATATATTGTAATCTGGTGCCAGGTAATCTCCTCACGAAGCAACCCATTACATTTGACGCCGGTGACAGTGCAGCCAATTCAACAAATAAACTATAATTTTTACGAGTGCAGGCAGGGCTTAAAGTTAACACTGAAATCGCTAAGATATTTATGCTGTCTCGCCTAACTTGCGAGTATCTCTATCTCACACAGTCTCTCACTCTCTCTGTGTGTGTGTGTGTGTGTGTATATCTGTGTGCATTTCTTGGTGCAACATTTTGCGCTGCAATCACGCCTCAAACCTCCGCCATTTCCTGTTCATTGTTGTTGTTATTGTTGTTCATATTCTTGTTGACTGAGTCACCTGCAGACCCAAATCCAAATCCTGGACAAGCAGCAACTCCTGCTCTCATTCCGAGTTTTGCCAGTGGCCAACTGCGCTGACTCAACTTTATTACAATTGCAGCTAAGCATTTGCCATGAATCACTAAGCATTAACTAAGTACTAATACATGCACTTAAAGCCAAGTGCCGAGCAAGCCAAGCGATTAAGCCATGCAGTAATTATGTATGCATAAGCGCTAATTGAACAGGTCAACTTCAGCTTACCTTTGAGGTGATCAACGTCAGAGTGGGCGAGGAAGCCTGCAACATAAATTAAAGAAAACAATATTTTATCAATTTTAATTTATAGATTTATTAAATATTTAATTAAATACAGTTCGAACTTCCTTAACTCGAATCACCATTATACAAAGTAAAAGGTTCGAGTTATGGAGATATTCGACTTATAGAGTTCTTTTCTTAAGCTTATTAATTTTACTGCCACTAATTTAGCTCGAGTTAGAAAAATTAAATAAAAGAAATACATATAAATAAATAATAATGAAATATAAAATAAATAAATAAATAAATATAAATTTAAATTTAAGTAGGCTTTTTCTTTTTTCTTGTATTTGCGTTTACTTGCAATATATTTATTTTTATAAATTTATAATTTGAATAGATATTTTATGAAATATATATATACAATACATATTTATTTAAAATAATGAATTTGTTTGAATTTTTTGCTTGATATTGTATTTATTTATACAATTTGTAAAAAATAGAAATAAAAGAAATAGATTTTTACTCTCTGAGTATATGTAATAAAAATATATAAAATAAATACAAATATAATATATAATAATAATAATAATGCTTAAAATTAAAATGAATAAATACAAATTCAAAAATAAAGCCTTCACAAATTCCTCAGGAATATTTGCAATTTCTGTTAATTTTTTCAATGGAACAATTGCTACACATATCTGATCATTTTTTGGCATTATATAAAGGACTCGATGCCGAAGCACACACTCACGTTTAACTGACAACTATTGAGTTTTTCTGTCTAGTTTTACACTTGCCGAAACGTGTGCTGAACAAAACGAGGTGCAAATCTAATCCCATTTCGATTCCCAGAACACGAGTAGGACGAGTAGGACGAAGGACGCATGTGGACTATCTTGAGTGGGAAATCACGTACACGGGATTTATCTGTTGCAATAATTGGGTCGTGGCTATTGAAGTGGCAGCTGCAGCAACAAAATTGCCTTAAACTGGACAAAAAAAAATAAAAAATATATAGAAATTGAAATCCTTTCGAGTTCCGGGAATATTACATGCGATAAACAGTGTTCAATGATTGCTGTCGTCATAGGCAAAATGTTCAGTCCAATGAACTCGGCGACAAAAAAAAAATTTCTATTTAAATTTGTGTGTTTGTATATTTATTAACTGAATAAAAGTAAGACAACTACAACTGCCAAAAACTCTTAGCGGCGATGTCGACAAAGGCAATCAAATGATAGATAATTTTATACAGAGAACATGTCTCTAAAGGCCATCATCCAGCGTTTTGGTAACTTCTCTTTGGCCGATTAACATAACATGAACTGGAATAACAAAATGGGAATGACCGAAACATTGAGCATGGGGCATTGGGCATCGAGTATGTCTATAAGACGACGGGCGGGTGGGGGCGTGGCGGGGCGTTCTTGCCACGTCAACTGAAGATAAGGCCAAGCAACTATGGCCAAGAGCCAAATTCAACTTTGTGAATCTCGTACATTAATTAATAATCTCTTTTATACTCGCGGTTGATTCTTAATTCTAATGTAGTAGACCTGGCTAAGACATTGACACCGGCTTACGACAAGTCCGGATACGGGCCAACTAAATAATAAAGCTAAGTAAACTATCTTTCTACATCTACCATTCTCTTCTTTACTTCGCCCTCTTTTGTCTTGGCCATTTCATATATTTGGCCAAAAATGGCCAATGAAATGAATGGAACTTTCAAACAACTCTAACGGTTATCTTATTTTACTTTTGTGGCCCAAACTAACACTTCTACTTTAGACCAACAAAAACAGAATGCAAAAAGATAAAGCAAAAATAAAAGAACGCTGTACATTATATTAGAAATGTGAAGAATTTTGCATATCTGCTGGAAATGTCTTTGCCCTTTGACACATTCGACATGAAATGACCCCATTCATTTTCGAGGGAGGTTTAAGTATGTAAACAATCAACGTCATTCGCTTAAATAGTTAACTGATGTGTTTGTTTTAACGTTTTGTCAGTGGAAATTTGCTAAAATGTTCGCTCAATAATTAGAGCAATGACTAATTGGTATTTTTCTAAAACTAAAAATTGCATATTCAAATTTAAATTTATTCTTAGATTGTTAATTGATAATTGTTTCATATTTCATAATTATTAAATTTTAACTTAAAATAAATTTGTATAATAATTACTGAAACAAATAAGTAAAGCATACGTTAACAAAGAGGAAAGGAAATTTAAAGAAAATTATAACTAAAGTCTTAGAAAAATAAAATTCCGATATTCAATTTTTAGTCAGCTTCTTTTTTCAATAAAACTTTATATGAAAATCGTAACAATTAAGCTATAGCCTTTACGAATTATTCAATATAATTCTATTTAAAGGTTAATTTACTTATCAACCACCTACACGTCTTTGCAATCAAACATATATCTAGAAATAGAAACCGACACGGAAAGTAGGGGACATTATTAGGGAGAAAAGCATAAATTTGTACATTGGCATTGTATCAAGCAAACGGCCTGGAGGCGACTACAATATCAAAATAATGTCCCCACCTCATCCACTAAATTCGAATTGAATGAAAGCTAACTATACATACGTATATATAAATATAGAGGTTTGGGGCATGTACTGGGGACCGAACAGTTGGATGGGAATGTGCAGCTGACATAAAACAACTAAAAATAATACAAATACAAAGCGATAAATCTTGTAGGTGAAAGAAGAAAGCCAAGAACGAAGAAAATGTGAATAAGTATACTCCTATAGTGAAATGCAAGAGCTCGATCGAGATGATGCTGTATCAAGGAATGAGATTGGAAATGGAAATGGGATTTGGAATGGAAATGGAAACGGGAATAGGCAGGGGATACTGACTACGGCGGCTATCCAAAGTACTTAACTCTAATGGCAGTCACACGCATTACCAAAAACCAAAAAAAAAGAAAGAAAAAATATCCAAAATCTATTCTTAACGAGTCTCCGAAGTGTATAACGAATGAAAGGGGAGAGCGATGGCGACGTTTTCGAATCGCTTTTGAATAAATTTAGTCACAGATCACCTCTACTATGTTGTCGCTGTCTTTCTTTTTTGCTTTTCTTTCCCTTTTGGTTTTCTTCTTTCATTTTGGTAATAACATTTGTCTAGTTGGTATACTTATGCCTGTACGAGTATGTGTATGATCATAATACATAGATCCTCCTAGCCGATAGATAAGTAAAAAGAAAGCATCTTCTTCATTATGACCAAGGAGGGGAAAAGGTATCGTTTTCCATGTAATAATTTTCCGACGCGTCCAGCGGGCATTAAAAAATGCACCGCTGTCAGTGTCGGCAAACCGCTCGATCAAATTATGTTAATTCGGGTTTAGTGCGAGTATCAAATATTTATTACAGCGGCATCGAAAGAGACAACATTAGTTACACACGAGAGAGAGAGAGAGAGGAAAGATATAAAGCGTTGAAACCGGAGAAAACAGTCACTAATGCTTTGTGCAATGACAAAGACTTGAATTAGATACATGGAGGCGGAAGCTCCGCAATACACTGTGAAAGCTGCATGATCATATGCTAAGTGGAAATTGATGTATATATATACTAAATACTTTTATATGAGACTTTGTAGATACTACTGAATAAATCTGTATATGAATCAAAAAAATACTACAGTTTTCAGAAGGCACATTCCTGTAAAATTGATATTGAATTTTAGGTTGCCAAGTCGAAAAAATATATTAAATCATAAAGATCATTTTGATCGAAATTCAAATGCATAAATACATTATACTATTTATTATAAATTTATAATGATAAATAACTATATATTTGGTATTTAAAATCAAGAAAATCTGTTTGTAGTTGTATAGTTAATTTGTATTTTTGAGTTTTTCTTCAAACTTGACTGAAATTTTTAATAGAAATATTGATTTGAATTTGACATAAAACTAACAAATTCGTTGGAAACTTTTCAAGGATTATTTATGGGAAAAGATTCTAAAGATACAGGCTACGATTGAAATATTTAAAATGAGTCGTATAAGTCGTAAATTTTAATGTTGGAAGTCTAATTAAATGTTAGAATTTGCTTTAGTTTTTAACTAAGATTTTCTTTCTGTGCATAAGTATAATAAAATGTGCGCAAGTTACTTCTTTTTTTTTTTTTGTATCCATTTGTAGACTTGTTTTACTCGTATCTGCATGTGTGCGATTGTACTTTTATATGCTGGCTTGTACACACATACACACAGGTGTGTGTGTGTGTGTGTAAGAGTGTGTATCTCCTACACACAATAACCAGACCAACTATAAAACTTGTATCAAATCGAACAAAACAAAAAATAAAATTTTTATTGCATTCCAGCACTAAAATCTTTCGTTCGATCGTGTGATGCTCAGAGCTCAGAGTTGAAAATTGTCTCCTCCAATTCTCAGCCTCTCTCGCTCTCGCTCACGCTCTCGCACTCGCTCTCTCTGTCTCTGTGTGTCGCCATGTGAGACTGCGTATTTGATATTGATTGTCTCCCCGAAAAACAGAAAGAAAAAAAAATACCGAATTGAAACTCTTTGCCATTGCCTAATATTCCATTAACGGGCTTATTAAGGCAGCACGTAGCACGGCAAAGATCGGCGGACAACAGAAACTGAGACCCACACACACACACACACACACTGACACTCACACGTATGTGTATCTGTGTGTAGTTTAATAAAAGGTACTGATGCATAAATGGGTGTTTGTATCTAAATTGATCGAATTTGGGGACACACACAGAAGACACACGAGAGCAGATGAGAGCGGGGACGCTGCGCAGGTAGAAAATTCCCCCGTGGGTTGTATTTGAAATAACAGAAAGACAGCCAACAACAACAGCAGCAGCAACTACAAGTCGAAACTCTGACTTCAACGCCGACTTCAACTCCGACTCCGACTGCGACTGCGACTTTGAGTTGGACTTGGGATAGCTCTTTGGGCTCTGTTAAAGCAGGTACAATTTTATAATTTCGTTTCGTGTTTAATTAAAGGTGAAGTTTTAAAGAAATAATAAAGAATTATCGAAGACCAGGCCAGAGAGACGGGTCTACAGATGATGCCCAATACACACACACACACACACACACACACATATGGACATTGATCGTAAAGCGATGAGACGGGCAACTCTTGCCTCTCCCTCTCACTCTCCCTCTTCCTCTGCCGCTTTCCTTGCAGGGAACTATTGGGAGTCCGCTGATGATCATTATGCCATAAATAAAGATTCGTTCCGTGCATCGGTCAGCTATGGGAAAATTATATAAAGCACTTTTATTGTAGTACAACATCTTTTTGAAGCTCTAAAAATTGGATTGTACCCCGTCTATCTCTCTCTCTCTCTCTCTCTCTGTGTGTGTGTTTATGTGTGTGTCTAGTCAGTTTGCCTTTGGGTCTTTGTCTTGGGACTATAATTATGCCCAGTTATGATCAAAGTCCAGTTATCGTTGCTCGAGAAACATCTCAAAGCTTTGGCATTACAGACAAACATTTAATTACCATTTTTTTTTAGACAACATCTCAGCTTATGATCGTACTTTTGCCTGATTTTTTGATTGCTTTTGACGTCGTCTGTTCATTTCATGACCAAAAAAATAAAAAAAAATATGCCTACTCTTTTTCTTGGTGTCGTTCAACGTTATCAATCATTGAATTAGATATTTCAATGCAGATACTGCCAATCAAGTAGGAACTGTTTTTTAACCTTCTTAAAATATTGTAAATGTAATATTTAAAAAAATACATTCATATGTCATCTGTTATCAGCAGGGACCGAAATAAGAGTATGAAAAACGATAAATTTTTTTTTTCAATTATTATTTAAAAAATAAAAAAAAAAATTTTTTTTTTATTTTTTTTTTAAAATAAAAAAAAATATTTTTTTTTTTTTTTTTTTTAAAATAAAAAAAAAATATTTTTTTTTAAAAAAAAAAAATAAATTTTTTTTTTAATTTTTATTTAAAATTAAATAAATTTTTTTATTTTTTTTTTTAAATTAAATATAATTTTTTTTTTTTTTTTTTTTTTAAAAAAAATAGTTGGGGGGGCGGTGGTTTTGAATTATTAGTAGGGAGGTGGATATATTATTTAATAAAAAAAAGTGATGATGAGATTGATTTAGGTATTTTAGGGGGGGGGGGGGGGGGGGGGGGGGGGGGGGGGGGGGTGTGATATAAAATAAAAAAATATTATTATTTTTTTTTTAATAAAAAAAAAAAAAAAAATATTTTTTTTATTTTTAAAATAAAAAAAAAAAATAAAATTTTTTTTTTATTTTAAAATAAAAAAAAAATAAATATATATTTTTTATTTAATATAAAAAAAAAATAAAAATATTTTTATTATTTATTTATATAAAAATAATATATATATTTTATTTTTATTTTATTAAAAAAAAAATTTTATTTAATTTTTTTTTAATTTAATTTTTTTTTTTTTTTTTTTTTTTTTTTTTTTATATCAGTTTCACAACTGTATATTAAGAAAAATTTCTAACATGGAATTAGAACTTTTTTCCAACAAACACAAATTCGTTAAAATTTGTTAATAAAGACAGTTGAATAAGCTGATGATATTATTTATATTCTTAATTAATACATTTAAGTGTCTTTAAAATAAAATTAATAATTTACTTGACGATCTCACGGAACAACTTTGTTTTTAAGTAATAATAATAATAAGTAATAATAATAAGTATTGATGGCTAAATTATTATTATTCCTCATAAAATGTTTATTAAGAAAATTCCGAATCTTTGTAACAAAATAAATTATTAAATAAAAAAATAAATTAATTAATTTCCGAACTAATATTTAAAAAACTCAAAAAAGAATTGCCTGCTGCAAAATCAAACAAATGTGAAAATTTGTCAATTTTTCATGGGGCGAAGCGAGCGAAACGAAAATGTTTGACAGCCTAGATGACAACTGATGTCAAAATCTGACAAGTCAAACTAATCATTTCAATTGGTGGTGTCGGAGATCGTGGACGGATCGGGGCCAGATCGGCGGTAGATCGGTAGTGAGAACTCGTGCCAAACATTTGAGTTAAAGGCGGTTCTATCTGGGATTCCGGAACCGTGACGATGACTATGACGATGACGATGTGAATTGTGGGCCGAGTCGATGACGCAGCATTCGTTTAGTAACAAATATTTTGACAAATTTACATTTAATAATGCTCTTGTTAAAGGGGTTAAGACTGGAGTTTTGTTTCCGAACTAAACGATGGTAAATACATTAATTGCTAAGTAATTGATAAATTAAAATAAGTTCTGGCTGCAATTTCTAAAGTAAAGTGATAAATTAAAATAAATTCTGGCTGCCATTTCTAAAGTATGCAAGTCAGATGCAGATACATTTACAGATACAAAAGTATCTGTACCAAGTGAGTGTCCGGTAATTGATGTACTGGCACGGGCTGACGGGCTTATCGTTCATCGGGAGTGTGGAGTGGTGCCTGGTGGTGTTCGGTGTGATGTGATGTGATGTGATGTAGATTGAAGTGAAGTGGAGTGGTGTACTTAGGGTTTTTATCGTCGGGCCTTTCACCCAATGACCCAACAACGAGGCAACGAGCAAGCCGCAAACAGTTTTACGACATTGACAACAAGCAACACACAACACACAACAAACAAGAAGAACATGATGAACACTTCGGCATCAGATTTGGGTTTGGGTTTGGGTTTGAGTAGTAAAATCGAGCGTAATAAAAATCTCGTAATTGTTTTTCTTCTCTTTATTATTATATTTTTGGGTTTTTTTTTTGCTTTTGGCAAAGCAAACAATTGAGGCTCTTGGTTTAAGGCTAATTGATTCACACTTTCTTTTTGGCTGTAAAACAAGATGTATTCTCCGTCAAGATGCCACAGCAAATGGTCGGGTAAGACCGCTTTGGGGTTAAGCCATAGTGTGGCGACGCTGCATTGATTAAATCTTTACTGCCTCGACAACGAGGCAACAAAGTGACATCAGACTTTGGTTTGGACTCGTATTCGTATTACCAACACTTTAACAAGTCGATTGATTGGCCCAATTGAACAATCGATAGCAACAAATACTAAAAGCGGGACTGAAATTGAGACTTGGCTTAGACAATAAGGCCCAATTACAATAAGATCCACTTAAAAAAAGAAAAGTACAATATATGTCTATATAAATGTTGCATTTTAAATTCCAAGTTGTGGGCTAAAATAAACTTTACTTGAAGAATGAAATTTAAGAATTATAAACACAGAATTTAATCAAAATAAATAAAATAAAACTAAATAAATAAGACATACGAACAGAATAGAGAATATTTTCGATTACAAGCTGTTAATAATGGAATATTTAAAATATCTGAAAAACTAAATGGGACAATTTTAGGAAAATTAAATTAGACTCTTGATAATCTTAACAGGCTTTTTGATAAAATGAACTTTTCCAGTCTTAATAAATTTCTTTTAAGTCAATTTTTCCAAGTGTGTACCAAATTAAAACTACAAAATGGACTGAATCGAGCAGTTTTGTAAGATCCGAAACCCTAATTACATAAGATCGGTATCAAGGTAGCAGACGAGAGAACCTGCTCATGTAATTCTATTGCCACGTTATTTTCGTTTTTTGAGACAAGATGATGGGGCAAAACTGTAATGACGTCTAGTTTTGAGTTTGATTGGCTGCCCGTGCGTTGTTTGGGGAGGGAAAGGCCCAGACAATGGGACTGAGACAGAGATAGAGACAGAGACAGAGGTCGAGAGTAGATAATGATGTTGTGATGTCAAAACATCAACATTTCAACGTGACGGAGTGACGGATGACGCGTGAGGATCACTGTGAAAGAAAGAGTCGAAACTCAGGAGCGATATTGTATTGTTTGAGTATTGGGCTTAGATTTTGGGTTTTGGGTTCCCCATTCATTCACTCACTCACTCATTCATTGCTGCAGTAGCCAGATATCATTATTCAAAGCGCATCGCTGAGATCGCTCTATTAGCCGTCTAGCCACTTGACATTTAAACACTTAACACGCGCCACCTGCTGCATCATTGAAGGATTAGCTGCATTTAATAATCATCATCAGCGAGTCGCTTCTGTTGGACCCATCGGGGAATTGTTGTATTCCGGCCTCCACCCTTTTGTACCCAGTGTGTACATTGGACAAATAACGCCGTAATGTCGGAACTCTCGCCTAAATTCCCCATGAGCTGAATGCGCTTTGTGTGCACTTGACACTTGACACCTGACACTTGACACGTTCCTGGCGCTTAGACTACATCAGATTGTAATAGATCCCATGGAAATTGAGTTGCCCCTAGGGCCACTCCAAGTGGGTTTAGTACGCTATGTGTGAAAAGTTAAAGACTCGTCCTGTGTTGCCTCTCTATAAAAAATGCGTTAGCGTTAAATGTAAGACTATTTACTAAGCATAAGTTGGCTGAAGAATATTTAGAAGATTCAATGAATGAATATAATACATTTTTGTATTATTGTTATATTTGTTAAATTTAAATTCTTATGATTTTAATGATTTTAAATCACTGCGGACGGAGTCGAGGGAAAGGGAGAGAAAGGAAGGAAAGAGGGGGGGAAAGTGGGGGGGGGGGGGGGGGAAAATGGGGGGGGGGTTTATTATTTTTTTTTTTTTTTTTTTAAGGAAATTTTGGGGAGGGGTGTTGGGTGGTTTGGTTGGTTGGTTGGTGGGGGGGGAGTTGGGAAAAAGGGTGGGGGGGGGGGGGGGGAGGGAAGAGGGGGGGTTTTTTTTTGGGGTTTGGAGGAGGGGGTTGGAGAGGGGGGATATGGTATGTTGGGATATGTTAAGAGGGGGGGGGGGGGGGGTAGGAAAAGAAAAAAAAAAAAAAAAAAAAAAAAAAAAAAAAAAAAAAAAAAAAAAAAAATTAATTGGATTATAATACAATTTACACTGTTTGTAAAGCTTTCAAATAATTATAATTTCTTGAATACATTTTTCTATTATGGACATTTGTACATTTGTCTAATATTTAAAGTAGAAGGGTGAAGTCTGTTCTGTGCACGCCCTTGTCTACCAGACAAACTTCTGTTCCACATTTAAGAGTCTATGCCATGGGGCGTAATCGTCACTTAGACAACCATTACTCATGTGTCATCGTGGAGGTCGACGAATCCATCAGGGCAGTTTACCAAACCAAACGAGACCAGAGCAGACCAGTCCAAAAAAACTCAACTGAAGAAAAACAAGTTAAAGAGTCGGCCAAGCGTTGGTTAATTTGTAATCGTTGTTTGTAATCGCTCATAGAGGCAAATAATAAACAAATTACAGTAAGAAGAAAAATACTATATTATTTAAAATAAAATTCGGTAGGCTGTTGGTAAATGCGCCTCTTTTCCACTGAATTTAATTAGCGACCTCGGAAGACCTGGCCTAAACGGAGGTGGATGCGGTCGCTTGGACGCTTCGTTGGGTTTTTCTTTCGGCTTCTTCAATCTCCTATTCATTTTCTCTGAGACTTTCAACCGGCTGTCCGACATTTCGTCACTCATCGCTGAGCAAATGCGTATTACCCGACTAGTCTACATATATTTCTTTCTTCCTTCCTTTCCTTTTCTCTTCGTGCTGTATCTCGAGCATTTTATCAGGTCGCTCGGATCTGTCCGAGTTGAATTATTTAAATTAATAAAATATGCTAAAATGTGTTACAAGTGTGCGAGAATTGTATGCATACAGTGTGTGTCTAATGTCATAGATCATATAATTAAAAGAATTATGGTGGAAACTTGCCACTGCACCACCAACACCAACGCAAACACAACTACAATGACAACAATTGCGACAAACAATAGCAAATAATTTTCCAAATATGTTTATGTCCATTTATTTGTTGTTTTTCTTTTTCCTTTCCGTTTGAAAGACAAGGGGTTTGGATGGGGACAAGGGCAGACACTAGATGATTTAGGGTCAAGTAAGGTCCAAGTTTTTTGGAAAGTGCCGTCAACTTTCGGGTTGAGTGCAGCGCCAGATAATTTGCATAATTTGTTTATACTTTTGATGAATGTGACCCGAATGTGAGCCAAAATTACGAAACTACCAAATAAAACAATAGAAAATCGCAAAAGTTTTCCCTCCAGCTCAATTCTATATATGTTTTTATATTGTTGGGCGGTAAGGTGTAAAGCGACTTTTGCATAACACCTTTTACCTAATATTTTAATTTAAATTGTTTATTATGAATAGGGGAAAAACTTACAGAAATACTAAATTAAATGTAACTGCTTGTATAAATAATTTATGAATAAAGATTTTTGTAAATAATATATTTATAGAGTCAAAAGGCTGCAAAAATAAATAAAGCAAGAACGAAAGATGGAAATTTTTTAGGATTTTCAAATTAAAAAGAACTAAGTTTTTCAGTATTTCAATTACTTTTTGTATCTTCATATTTATATCATCAATTAAAATATATCTATAAATTATATGTATAAGTATATTTCTTTATCAATATCTCATTAACTGCCTCCAAATATTTTCGTTAATTTTATAAACTTAATACTTTTTTCTGATTTTTGGAGAATATCCTGATATCTCAATTTTATGCTTACGAGTCGCATAACAATTTTATTTTATATTATTTACATATTTAATGAATAACATTAAGAACATTTTGTTATACGATTCTATAATTACAAATAAGTTAAAGAAAGAAGAATTAAAAAAGAAGAAATAGAAGAATCTTCTAATAAAGAACGAAAGAATGTAAATGTCTACTGCTTATTCAGTCGGTTTTTTAGAGCTTAGGTTCGATAATTTAAATAAATAATTTGGTTTTACAATCTACAATTATTTTGTTTTTGGAATATATCCTCATATTGTTGTCGAGATATTTTTAGACTGAATTCAAAAAGGTAGTTCATAATCAAAATGAGAGGCACATTATTCCCAGGACAGTCTGCCAGGCAGAAATATGATTTGTTTGAAAATTAAAATAAATATTTTAACTATGCGAACTCAATACAATGCAAGCTTAGCATATTTGCAATGTATGCAAGTGTGTGTGTGTGTGTGTGTGTGTTGATATAGAAGTCAGAGTGTAGGCTCTAGTTCCCTGTGTCCCAACATTTGCTGGCCGCAATCATAGCTGTGTCAAGTGTGCGCAAACAAAGGAACTGGGAAAGTGCCACTAATTACAATTCCCACACACACACACACTCATATATATCTATGGCTAGAGGCATCCACATTAACATTTGCATCTGCTCAAGTGCAGAGAGAAGGAAGGGGCAGGGGGGACGGGGAAGGGGCCTTGACTGCGCCTCTGAGCATCGTCCTTGTGCCAGCTGCTGGTCAAATGTAGATGGCCAGGATGTTGGATGTTTGCATAAGCGAATGCAGCACGTTGTTGTTGTTTTTGTTGTTGTTTTGTTGGATTCGATTTTGCCCACTTATCGATATATCGTATTTCTAAGCACCCCCACCCCCTCTCTGGCTGACCGTGCAATGCATTTGACCTTTTTGTTATGGGCCAAAATCGATTTTATTCAATTGAGGTACAAGTCGGTGGTCAGAGACGGACTAGACCTGTGGCTTTGTCACCCGGCCGTGACCACAGTGTGTGTACAGTGTGTGTGTGTGTGTGTGTTTTTGTAAGGCGCGCTCGATGATTTCATTTGCGGCCTGTGGCATGTGTGCCTAGAATTCAACTACATACCTGGCTAACAACAGTCCTGGCCAGGCCTACATATGACTGCGTGTCTGTCAACACGTGTGTGCGTGTGCGTGTGCGTGTATGTGTGTGTGTGTGTGTTTGTAATTATTTGAAGAAACAAAAAGCAACACGAAAATTGGAAAATTGAACATAGACATCGAGAGCAACAGAAAATTCACACGCAAACGTCGCACAGTGACAGACAGAGGCAGACGGATTTGACAGTGAGTGGGAGAGAGAGGGTAAGAGAGCGAAAGAGAGAGACGGAAGAGGGGGGGCGGGGGCACCGCTTGATTTTCACCTGCTCTGGTGGCCGACGTCATCACTGAATTTCGCCGTCTGTCTTTAAATCGAGCAGGTGGAAATGAAAAGCGTCACCAACAGTTTTGTATTCGGTGCGCCGACTTTTCTATTTCCATTTCTATTTCCACCTGATGTCCATTTTTTGAACCAGCGGCGACCAACGAAGCGTCCAATTTAAGGCCATTTACATGGCCTGCCCAATTAATTTACAGTTGCATCCCATCTAAGCCAATTAGGTGGGCCAACTGCGAAGTGTTAACAGCGAATTATACGGAATCCAAAGGGGCTTAAGCTGAGAGGCATTTCGCGAAACTATTTAAATATCACTGTACAGTGGTGCGAAAGCCATGCAAACTGTTAAAGTGGAACTTGGAAAATATATACGTGAATTTACAAAATTTATTAATTTACAGTTCTTACGAAATAAATAGGATTTATAGAATCTTAATTTCTATTTACTATAATCTGACAGTGAGTACAAATATTTTTATTATTATACAGTTGAACTTCCCTAACTCGAACTTCTCTAACTCGAATTTCTCTGTAACTCGAACTAAATGAGTGGCAGTAAAATTAATAATCTTAGGAAAAAGGTCTCTATAACTCGAATATCTCCCTAACTCGAATTTTTTCTTTGGATAATGGTGATTCGAGTTAGGGAAGTTCGACTGTATTTGAAATATGCATATAAATATTTTAAAATTAATTGTTAAAATAAATTTCAATATAATTTAAGCTTATTTGAATACTATTTAAAATGTTTGTTAATAATTGAAAGTTAAAACATATTTTTTGGAGTCAGAGCTAGAAATTCAATGAATACAATACTTATAAACTTTTTCGAATATACAATTCAAAAATTTGAATAGTACAATTTTTGTAAAATTTACTAAAAATGATTAAACTATTTTTAGCTACACAATGCTTTTTTTATTTCTTTTAAAGCTATTGGAAAAAGATGCCCAGTGTTATATTTGAATCATTTACCTTGGTGCAAACACTGCGTGTGGCAGCTGGCACTGGGGATTTAGCTTTTTTTAAGAAAGAGACAGAGAGAGAGAGAGAGAGAGAGAAGGCCTTAGGGACTTACAAATGGCGCCACTTGGCAATTCAGGTGAATTGAGTGGGACGCAAGCGGAAGTTTGTTTGCGTTTTTGGCTTTAATTGTGGATGCGACTAGGCGAAAACTTACAGCTTAAGATTGATGAACTTCGCTTAGTTGGATAATGTTCGTGGCAAGTCGAACAATTAAGTCGCAAATGCAGTTGTGTCGTTTGTGCCACATCACGGCTGATCATGTGGCATGCCTCCCCCGCCAGAGTCCGAGTCAGAGTCAGATCAATGAAACGCAGCCGACCGGCAATTAATCTCTTTGGCAAAATGCCGACCAGTTTCTACTTCAGATTCAGCTTAAACTTCAACTCCAACTGGAACTCGAAGTCCATCTGCATCCACGTCACACTTCAATCAGACAATAAAAATATTGAAATGAGCCCCAGAATGAAGCTGAGTCGTCGTCGGGGCAAAATGAATTGCGAATTTCGCAGAATCATTTTAAGTGAAGTTCATTTTGCGCTCAGTTCTCAGGTAATCTGGCAAATGAATAATTGATCAAGCTCTATAATTAACGGGCTCACTCAATTGCCCAGCCAGCTCTTTCGAAACTGAAATAAAACCAAAATGTACCTAAATAAAATACGAATACCCAAAGAGCTGACTCAAAAGCTGAGTTATTTCATTTTTTTGGGCCACATACGTTCTCAGGGTCACTGAATTCATGTGCAATTTTCATTTATATTTTTATTTCCTTTCAGTGTTTTTTTTTTTTTGGTTTGTATTCCAACAGTTCAGTGAAGTCATGAAGGTACGATAATGATTTCTACGAATTAATTTCATACTTTTTTTTTTTTTTGATAATTTGCAATTTGTTGCGCCTTTTTAACAATTCCAGCTAACTTATTTGAGGAATTACTAGACCATAAGCTATAGTTTGGCTATTTGAAAACCGAATTAGCATTAAAGTACAGACCGTGATGGGAAAACTGCAAGTGTTCAAAACTAATTATGAAAAGATTTCATCTGAACTCACATATCAAACTTAAAACTTAATTTGTGGCTTATAATTTATTTGTAGTTATTCATTCTACAAAACACCAAATCCTTAGCCTGATCTTTGAAACAGGAAACATCAATTTGAATCAAATTCAAATGAAAACTAACGTGAATTTCATAGAGAACGTAGTGAAGTTTCATATTAAATATAAAATCGAAAATATGCCCAACAATTTGTTGGTAGTAAACAATTTTATCAGCGGTCTAAATCAAAAACGAAATCTGACTAAGGGCCAAGTAATATAATTTAACGTTAAGCAAAGACATTAACAATCTGCAGTTTCCCTTGTTAATGATCATGGCCAGAGTGAGATACAGTTTCTATGGGAGTAGAGTAAGCATTAAGTTGTTCATGCATACATAATATATGCCTAAATAAAGGTACATATGTGTAAATAAGTATATATACAAGTGTATATAATTGATAATTTATTCAAATAATTTTTGGGCCATTATTAATTCGATTACTCAACGTGCAGCCGGCGGCTGTGGCATGAAATCACTTACAGATACATATAAAGAGAGACAGATACAAATACAGAGATACAGATACAGCGGAATATTTAAAAGACCTTATTCATATTTTGGCATTAGTCCTATCCTTTGGCATTGACTATTTTCGAATTGTTTTTATCTGATCAATGTGAATTACTTAATCGAATTCAAGGCAAATAATAACTGCGACTAAACGAAATTAATCTTGCACTAAATTCAGTTGTCGAATTCAGTGTTTGAATATTATTCAAATGAAACTGGTTTAGTGGCGATCCAAAATATTTATATATACATTATACAGATATCCACACCTCGTTTACCTCCGATGATCGCGTACTACGTTAAGATCATTGTTTCAGTGTTTTTGTTTTTTTAAAATACATTTCGTATTTGTTTGCACTGGTTTTTTTTGCGTAAGTTTTGCGGAAGTGTTATGTGCTTGTCACGCCCCCAAGCCGCCGACCCGCCCGCAATTACGGCTAACCGTTTTGGTCGGAACCAGTTCTTGGCCACGATCGGCCATTAGCAGCGGCATCATTAACGTCATTAGTTAGTGCCACTTTTTGGATCATCCCAAATGCTTTTGACACTTAACGATGTCATCGTTCTCGCTTCACTCCACTCAAATCAACATTTCAACAGTTAAACAGTTTAACAAATTGACAACTGCATAACTGTATTACACGTTACTCAATATACAAGTTTTTAAACATAAGTAATACAAATATTCGTAACTGAATTTTCTATAATACTTATATACAGTCTGTTTTTTAATTTATCTGAAAAGTATCACTCACTTATAAAAGATTTAGTTAAATTGAAGTTCTTGTTACTTTTAACTTTTAACTTTGACTTAATTAAAGGGGGAAATATAAAGTAAAGAATTTTTAAAAATGAATATATTGAAAACTTGCAAACATGTATATTAAAATAAGTATTCTGTCATTTTCAATATTTTGCTGACTACTAAAATGGCTCTAATTTTTAGAGATTAAGTGAAATTTCATGGGTATTTAGAAGAAGTACTAAAATCCACACATACAAATGATATCTGCATATCTTTTGATACATTAATACATAAACATTTCTGTCAAGTTCTCCCAAATGTAGAAGTTGTTTTTAAGTTTGAGCATATTTAAAAAATTTAAATATCTGAGAAAATGTAGAAAACGATTAATTCATTTTTTGCAATAATGATTTATAATATTAATTGAAAGTACAGCATAAGTCGAGTCTTTTTAAAACTATTAAAAATTGTCAAGACTTTTAATATTTAAGAAAGAATCGAAATTCTTTATGATATTATCCAATAGCAAAGCAAGTTCACATACTTCTAATTCTCAATTCAGTTCAATAATGGCAATTACAATCAAAGCAAAAATGCTAATCAATAGAGCCTATTAGCCAAGTTAGTTGTAGTAGTGGCTTAAAAATAGATCATGATATCATTTGGTGGTGTAGCCAGTCACAGGCACAGCAGCCATTGAGCCACACAACACCACACACAAATAGAGATACAGATACAGATACAGATACAGATTTGTCGTCAGCACATAAACCGCACCACAAAGTAAGTAGTTTCTGTTTAGTGTTCAGTTCAGTTCAGTGTTTCTGTGCCTAACTGGGTTTAGTTGCCAATTTAGTGACAAAACAAATAAAAACGATAAAATTTGAATATTGCTGTCCGTCCGCCTAGAGTTCGCACACAATCGAGAGCTTTGGAGAGCTATTAAAAATGATTATTGGCCCATCTTCATTAAAGATTCCACATGCATAAATTGTGTTGGGCCGAGCGACAATTTATCGAAATCTGCGGAATATTTTTCTATATATATATAGTTTTTTTTTTGTTGTTTATAAATGCGTACTTCAATCGAATTTATTGCCATTGCTAAAAAACTATACCAAAAGAAAAAAAAAACTAATACTTGGAAGAGCTAAACCTATTTACATATAAAACAAATCGAGAGAGATATTTGGAGTGTATCTTATAGATAGATAGTTCTTCTTACCTGTTGCTGTGCTGTTACCAGTTCGCTTTGCTGTAAATCGTTGTCGAGGGCGTGGCTATTCGCCAAACTGACGTAATTCACATCCAAATGGGACAGGGAATTTTCCTGTGATTTTCGCGCATTCATCACACGATCTTTTCCCAACGTATTTCTTTACTTTTACATTTAAACTCTCACAATTATTATTTTATTTGAATTTTACATTGCACTTAAACAGATTGCACAAGTTGCCACACTTTGCGACCCTTTTTTTTTTCAACTTTTTCAAACTTTTTTGCACACAAAATTTTTCCACGGAGCCTGTAAAATTTTTGATGCAAATGCTGAAAATGATAAGTTGAGTTTGTTGTGTTCTTAAGCTAATTAAACTCAAAAAGAGACAAGTTGTTGATAAATAAGGGTAGTGGCTTTTCAAAACACTCTTTAAATCTATCTTTTTAATATATAAATTTATTTATTACAAATTTTTTACGAATTTAATGAAAAACAAATATAAATGTAAAATTAATATTGACAATTATTATTTTACAAATTAATTTAAACTCAAATTTGTGACTTTTAAAATGTACTTAATTTCAAATTTTTATTATTAAAATTGATAAAACGTTTTAATTTTGTATAATATATGTAGTTAAGTTTGAAAATATCAGTTAACTTGAGATTTTTCAATCAGCACAAGTGGGGTAAAATAATGAGACAGACTTGTCCTATAGCTCTCAGGAATAGTAGGCCCTCGTCTGGCATAGGGAAGTGAAGTATTTGTGCTTCAAGTTGCCGCATTGCAACAAAGTGCAGCTGGGGCAGAGGCGAGACTGGAGACTAACCTCATTTCCGTGGCACCTCTTGACTCCACGTTGTGTTGCACGCCTGATGAAATTATCAGGTTGTTAACCAAAAGCCGCCTTTGGGGTGGCACTTGTGGCAACTTAGCCTGAGGAGCAAATCTGCCACCTGCCACGAAGAGGCTTGTTGCAACAATGGTGTAGAAAGTTAGGAGAAGAGGCAAGGATGCCACCAACTGTAAACGGGGTTAATAAAGTTGCGCATAACACGGCAGCTTGGTGCATACAATTTGTGTGGCAAGCAAAGAGTTGCGCATGTTGCACGGAACTCCACACACACACAAACAAACAGTTAACCCATAAGTAAATGCCTTCCTGCAACCAAGTGTCGTTGACTGCGGAGCCTCGTCATTGTTGTTGTTTCAAGTGTGTGTGTGTGTTTGTGGCATGCAACATACATTTGCTTTTGGCCTGGTTATCCACGCTGTCCGCTTGCTGTCAACTGACCCGTGGCAAATGCATGATTTCAAAATCAATCCTTTCGCATCGTATCTCCCATTTGGCAACAATTTTCGATTCTGGCCAAAATGCTGGGCCAACTCAGTCAAGGCTAAATGCGTGCACAAACTTGAACCAATTGGCAGGCGACACAGTTGGGAAATTATGAAAGCCTAATAGAAAGTATTTCCACATTATTTGATAGATCTTTTTAAGATTTTAGAAAACAGGTTGCATTCATCTAAAGGTTCTCAAAAAGCAGTAATCAGTGATAGTTTCTTTTATATGAAATAAAATTCTTCATAAATGGTAATGTTTCCAATTTATAATTATGTAATATTACATAAGATACAGAAGCTCAGCAGTAATTATAGAAATTATAGTTGTTTCCATTTCTATACCAAGAACTTGCTTAGATATCAAAATAACCCATCCTTCTGGAAAAGAAAGAGTTTTCGTTTGAAATTATTCAAGTTTCAGAAAGTTGAAAACAAACTGTCTAATAAAATATCATCTTTGTGCTACTGATAGTAACTACATTAAGAAATGTGGCATGTCGAAAAATATCCAATGATTATTTTGATTTTATGATTTCGGGAATGAAACTTTTCTCTGTCTCAACACAATGATAATTGAATAGTTTCCTATGGAAGAGACAAATAACTCAATTTTAAAACTATTAAGACAGTTTCTAAATAAAGACAGATTACAATATAAGTAAAAAAAAAAAAAAAAAAAATTTAAAACTATCAAAATATCAATATAAATTCATTCCATTTCAAAGCTTACCCGATGACAAATTTATCAAAATTTTTTATTCTTTCAATTATTAGATTTGATTTTAAATTATCTGTCAATAATTGAGTACAATAAACAGGAATATTTCTTCTTTCATAGAGCTGAACTTAAACAGAGATCAGAGAAATCGACTTTGATTACTAAGAAGTTTTTAAAAACAATATTTTTTTGTCTGAATTCAAAAACACTCAGCTATTAGAGACTTGAAAAAAAGGGTTCTGCCATATTTTAGTCTTTATATTTACATATAATTATCTTTTAGAATTGGAATCATTTTATAGACTATATTATTTCATTTTTTTGTCAACAATCCATTACTAATTTTACCGTAAACAATAAATTACATTGTTATTTTCTTCTTTCTCTGAAGCATTCAGTTTATCTGGTTAAAAACTTTGCTAAATAAACAATGTCATTAGCATGTCCTGAATTCTGGTACACTTGTACTTTGGTATATATGTACAACACTATATATAGTATATGTACATATTTATTATGTTTGTGTGTATGTACATTGAATAGAGTCTCTCAGCTTTATTGCTTTGCTCTTAGCTACATGACAGCATCATTGATTTTTCATTTTTTTTTGCCTGTCGTTCTTTTCTTTGCTTTTCTTTCTTGCTTTCATTACATTTACGTTTTCCCTTCCACTGCGACCTCGTCGTCTTCTTCTTGTTTCTGACAAGCACGTGCATGCCAAAAAAACAAAGTATACAATTTGCATATAGGCACACACGTGTGTGTGTGTGTGTGTATGTGTTGTTGTTGTTGTTTTGTCACTTTCAGCAGCTGCTGTCGCGTGCTTGCAAGGCAACAACAACAGCAACAACAACAGCAACAACAGCAACAACAACAACAACAAAAATCCACTAAAGTGGGCAAATAACAGACAACAATTTCATTTTAATTGCAGACGTTTTTTTCTTCTTTTTGAGGGGGGAGTAGAGGGAGAGAGCGAGAGAGCGAGAGGGAGAGGGATAGGGTGTGGGAAGGCGATGGAAGAACTGGCATGGCTGTGTTGCCACATTTCGTATACGCCCGAGTTGGCCAAAGCATAAATCAAAGTGCAAAACAAAAACAAAAACAAACGAAACTTGCGAAAACTTGCGAAAAACTGCAGGCTGTGAAAATGTAAAACAGAAAAAAAACTGCTGCAAAAAACTAACAAAAAACAAGAAACAAAAATCAATTTGTATTAAAAGAATGAAATTTCGATTTGCTGCTGAGCTGAGCTGTGACCTGTAAGAGAGAGTTTTCGTTCTTTTCTTTTTCTTGTCTTTTTATATTTTTTGCGAGAGTTGTTCCACGCAACTTGCAGATACTTTTGTATCTGTGACGCCTTCAACTGACTGTCTATGTGTGTGTGTGTGTGTGTGTGTGTATTTTAGTGTTGTTGTATGCGTTGTTCCTGTGGCTTTTACATAATTAAACGACGGCACGCGCTAAACTTTGCTTTAAACAGGGAAACGCAGCTTTAAGGACACGAGACACGAGGCATGGGAAGATGTGGTGGCATGTGGCAAGTAGACATTGTGGCAGCTTTGGCCACTCGCTAACGATTTCCCCGGGGTTTCGCTAACATTCACTTATCACCACATTATTTGATTCTTTTTGGCGACTCGCCCAATTATCACTTACACTTGCAACTTGCAACGCACGCGTGCCACAAAAACAATGCACGAAACGCACTCGTTGTGTTAATATATTTATTTAATTTTTTTGAATGAGAAAGAGAAGAGAGAAAGCGAGAGGGGTGTAGAGCTGGACGCGCGTTTGAAGCGTAACCTCGCGCGTCTGGAGCGGACTTTCGACCCAGCACAGCCTACGGATGGGGTCAGCTTCTGAGAATATATCGACGTAGGGGCGACGTTTGTGGTGGTGCTCTTGGCTGAAAGGGAGGAAGGGCGGGCGGAAGGCCCTGTGTGTGAACGCTTACGTGGACTACTTTGCTGGAGATACAAACGCGATGGCGATACGCTGGCAACTAATTTGGGTGACGCTTGCCACACACACACTTGCCACACCGCTGGGTGTCTTGCGTTCCACCAGCTAACGCTTCCAGTTGTAAGTTCTCCGTTTCCAGCCCAGTCAAGTTTCGAACCCTTGAGCTTTGTTGCCTCATGTGGCATGTGGCACGCTGAGCTGAGCGCGACCTATCCCAAAAGCTTTTGCCAAATGGCTTCCACACACACACACAGACACACACACTCACACACACTTCCACTGCGCAGTGTTGACTCTGCGCAACATTTCTCGCCAGCACGTGCCACGCCGCAGCAACAACTCTCCACACGCCTCCCTTACAGCCCCTCGGCTTTCCTTAAGGGCAATCGAAATCACCACTGTTATTCAAATCAGTGCGCGCTGTGTGGACCGACGTTGACTTCTGACCGTCGACCAACGATGGGGCAGGAGGCATGTGGAAGGAAGTTGCCCGGTGCATCTGCACTTGCTTCAAAGTTTGTACATACATACATACATGTGGCAAGTTAACTTCACAATCCTCTCGTGACGTGCGCCTGTGCGTGTCTTTTTTGCTGCAGCCGAAGTCGAATAACGATATTTCCTTTTTTATTGACTTTAGTTCTTCCCAAATGGGTTTCTGGGTCAGACACACACACACATTGACACATTGACAAAGATTTGTTTGTGCATCGAAAAGCTTAAATATTATAAGTACATACTTCCTTTACAGCCTTAGGACTCTCCCTTCTAATTTGCATCCTGTTTACATCCTTCATTTGGAATAATTAGGAAATGCATCCGAAAAGTAGGCAACAAACCAAGAACACACACACACACACACAGCATGTCACGTAAACTCGATTCACAGTTTGCATTTACAACACTCATTTTCATACTTCATCTTTGACACTTTTTCAAAAATTTGCAACTGTCACAACTTTATAAAAACAAAGACTATTTTAAATATTATTATTGTTTAACCTCTAATTTAATTCTGCAATAAAATTGTTTCTATTTAAAGAATTGTATATTTTCCAATACTCTTCACTTTTTCCAAACTTACCCTTTGACTTGTTTTCCAATATTTGAAAACTGTCAAATCTTTGTCAAAACTGAACCGATTTCCTTGCGAAGTTTACTCAATTTAACTCATTGCCCAGCCTCTAATTTCTTTCTGCATCAAACTTGTACCCATTTGGAAAATTTCATTTTTTTCCAACACTGTCAATAATTCAATTTTCTAGATACTTCCACTCAATGGTGTGTGAAATTTTCCAAACTTATGCACGTAATCCTAAAACTGATCTATTTGAAGAGTTAAGAAATGCTAACAATTGCAGCTATTGTTATTATTGTGGATTGTGGATTAGCACATTGTGGCTCAGATACATATATCTGTCCCTCTCCAACATCATACACTCGGAACTGTGAGTCATCCGAATGCGTTGTAAGCCTCGAAAAGTTTTTGGTGCATTTTGTATGCCAAAGTGTTTGTTTATTGTTTACAGTAACGCCCCGGGGCTGCATTGAGGCATCATCAGGCCATAATTCGTTGGATTCGGCTGACAAAAGGTTGGCAGGGGGAAAGTGGAGGGGAGAGGAGGGAAGCTGGAATAGGCCTCTAAACAAAGCAAAAGCGATAGCCCCAAAACAATGTCAGCGTGAGCAATTTTAATGATTGCAGATATTTTAATGCGACGCCGAGCGAAATGCATTGTTCTCAAGCAGCTTACAAAATGTATCTATATATCTATGTATCTTTGTGATCTGTGTATCAGTGTGTGTCGCTTGTATCTTTTGAGTTTTTGACGCTGCAACGTCAGCAGCAAATGGCGCCCCTGGGGCGATTTTCAAAGTGTCGCATCTGCAATTGGAGCATCTTCAGCGATTACTCAAAGAGTACTACAAATAGATGAATGCCACCTGAGAATATGTAAAAAACCAACGACAACAACAACAGCAACAGCACTATTCTTACCAAATTGCTGTAGTTGGAAACTCTTTTTGGCCAAATGCAAAATGATTGATTGACTTTCGCAATCATTATTATTGTTTGCCCGTTTTGCCAACGTTTATGTCGAAGTAATTAACATACACACACAGATACACACACACACACTTACACACACAGACACACACACATCTTAGACTTAGACCTGGAGCAAGTCTCGGTTCATTCAACTCGTCTTCGGCTGCCGACTGAAGTACTAACCCGTTGTGCCCCATGTGCCAAGCTGGCGACCGAAGAATCGTCGCGTTACTAAACTCCAAAACAGGTCACACTACTTATAGATGCAATTTAATCTTTTGTTCTCCATTTCCATATAGTAATATCTAATTTATAGCTATTTATTTGTTTGTAACTCTCCAACATTTTGTTGACTTCTCGAAATTTTTTTGAATCGATCTTTTTTTGGTTCTTTTTTTAAATGCAACTTTTGTCTAAATATACTTTCAAGAATACGTGAAAATTAAGAAAGAAGAAGTAAATTAAAGACACAAAAAACATCTTGCTATTCAATTTATTAATTATAAAAATAAAATTTAATAAACATAAATTTTATTTTTGTCTCACTAGTCAGTTAATATGTTTTGTTTATTATGATTCTGACTAATGTAACATTTGTTTAAATTGAGGAGCATCCTTCCATATTTCTTATAAATACTAACCTTAAAAAGTCTTTAAAGATTCAAAATGGCGACAAATTGTCGACCACTGTTCATAAAATAATTTCATAAAATTTAAAATTAAGTTCGTTTAGTGACTTAACACATTTAAAGTACTCCTCGTCTTAAATTCTTCTCCATTAACAACATATTTGTTTGGAACTTTTTATTCATTTTAAGTTAAATGAAAGAAACGGCCCAATAGGAAGTACAACAATTTTTTGAGTTAAAGCCATGTTTGGTATCTACTTATAAGTCAACAAGTCTGGAATATGATTATTATGGTAACTGACTAGTGCGTGGTATAATACAAATTTTATGCAAATGTAACAACGGCAATCTGCGGCAATCGAATGTTATCGATCGAAATGAACAGAGGCACAACTGTACTTGCACAATATGATCGACACCATTTTGGGAGCGAATTGAGATAGCGGCACTTAATTCGCTGTTAGTTTCGTATGCACACAAACAGACACACGGCGAATGTGCCGCGAGTACTCAGTTGATTATGAATATGTGGCGAATATCTTTCCAGTCTCTGGCCAACTTATTTTACATAATAAGCATATACATGAAGTACACACACACACACACACATTCACTTATTAGTGTCTATTTGCGTGCGTTTGTTGAAAATCACAAAAAAAACAACAATTTAATCATAATTATGTATCAACGGCAATAACAACAAAAACAACAAGGCAGCAACTTATGAGCGCAAATCAAAAGCTGCCTTCCTTTCTTCGCTCTTCGCTCTTTCATTGCTTTGCCCAAGTAGTTTATGGTGCGCCTCTCTCGCTCTCACACTCGCACTCTTTGCATGTACTACATGCGATGTGCGCCGCAAGGTGAGCGTCGACGTCGACGTCTGCGTCGCTTCGAATTCTTCTTCAGCTTTTGCATGTGTGTGTGTGTGTGTATTTTTGACTGTCTCGATCGTTTCTATTGTTCACACACACACTGAGAGAGAGAGAGAGCGAGAGACGCTGCTGCCGCTGCTTGTGTAGGCAGCGTCAGGTTGTTGTCGCTGTATTAGTGTAGGTAGATTTAGGTAGACAGCTGCTGTCAGTACGTATGCGTGTGTGTGTATGTTGCTGTCTGTGTGTGTGTGTGTGTGTGTGTTAGTCTTAATTGCGCCTCCGTTGGCTGATTGCCCGTTTACACGAGCATAATTCCATCCAATCTAATGCCGAGGCGTAATTTCACTTTGACGAAAGCGCCACCCATTTTCTAAGGCATCTGCCTAGATCTCTATATTCCTCTATAATATCGGGTACATTTCTCCACATTCTTGTACAATTTCATATAGATACATAGATATGTACAATGCACATATTTTGTATAATTTCATAATCATGTTTCTATTTTTCACATTGATAACACTCGACAATCGCACCGGAACTGAAAGCTCTCGCCTTTCCATGTACTTTTCCTTTTACCACATCTGTGGCATTAATAACTCATACACTCCCCCCCACTACCCTTACCCCCCTCTTGATCTACAAGCTGTGATATCATCCGCCTCCACTTTCTTGGGAACAGAGAGGAAACTTTCGAATGATAAATGAAATGTCATTTGCCGGGCGTGCTTTTCGAGCTCGGAAGATCTTCGTCTTTATACGGCCTTCTCTATATAGCTCTTCTTCCTGTTCTACTACCAAATTTAGCAATAAAATAGAAAACTACTCTATTTTAAGCGGAACATTTAAGTGTTTGTCCGTTTTGTAATTAAACTTTGGATAAGAATAATCAAATTGAATTGTGAGCTAACAAAACATCATCTAATTATGAATTTCCATCTCAAAATGTAAGTTAAATTAATCGCAGAAGTAAAGCTTAGGTTTTTATTTGATATTTTAACATAGTTAAAAGTAAATAAGCCTCTGCAATAAGACAAAGAAAATTTTAAAAAGAATCAAAACTAGCTAAAAATCAAATCTAATCTAATCTAATAAAATTTAAGTAATGGTAAAGGTTCTATTATAGATAAATTTATACTTATTGGCAATGAGAGGAAAAGGTTTTCCTTAATTTTCTATGTCCAACATACTAACTATATCTTATATCACTGCGGACGGCAGTCCGCGCTAGTGACGAAAGCAGCACGAAGGGTGCGAAGGCGACTAGCATATATACACAGGAAGAATGGAAAATTTGCTATGACTGTCCGATCGGGTCGAGTTATGTACCGATCGAACGGTATCAATTTTACTTACAAATGTGCATACTAAGACTTTTGGAAACTTACCTGGTTCGTGAGATAAACAGGTGTTAGTGGGAGGGGAAAATTTTAAATTATTGGAGCAAATGGGGCCGTTGGAGCCTTTTCGATTTTTATTTTAATTTTTTACTATTCTTATCAAAAATACGCGTCGAATGACACCTTGATCATCAAAATCCGATCACTGGCTTAGAAGATAATTCATTTTGAAATTTTTGGTGCCCATTTCAAAACGAGATGAAAAGTCAGTCTGTTTGTTTGTTTGTTTGTTTGTTTGTTTGTCTGTTTGTTAGTATCAAAGCGTTGATTTAGCTTAAAAGTTTGAATGAGGACTTGTTCCCGATCAAAAATCTAGAAACGTTTGTTCTACGACTTTTTCGAAAAAAAGCTAGTTTAGCGGGAAATCGCTAAAAACCGCTAAAATTAAAACCCCTATAGCATCCAAACGATATGAGCTACAGACGTGATCTATATATCGTTGGAAAGGTATTTTGAAGGGCTTTTAGGCAGACCTTTAAACTTTTTTTCTAAAGTGCATAGGTAAAAAGCAACAGGTGAAATAAGATATTTTGTCCCACATTTTGGCGGTTTTTGAGAAAACGACGCTAACGATTTTTTTTAGCTTTCAATATGTTGTAGTGTATAAAATTTCGCGTTTTTTGATATATGACAGAAAAAATTTTACCGATGGGTTTGGAAGATATTACTTATTAACTGAATATACTTTTTTCCTTTACACTACTGCATGTACTAGTACATATGCAGTACGTACATGTGCATGTAAATCGCCAAAAACCACAGCTTCCAAACAATAGAAGCTACAGATGTGATCTAAATATCGTTAGAAAGGTGTTTTGAAGGGCTTTAAGCCTAGCTGTAATCTTTTTTGCTTAAAAGCACAGGTAAAAAGCTTCAGGTGAAAGAAGGTTTTTTTCCCACATTTCGGCGATTTAAGAAAAATCTACGTTTCAAATGACTTTTAAATATGTTATTTGTTGTAGACAATTCAATTTCACGTTTTTGACATATAACACATAGCCGTCAAATTTCGTTTGGGCAAGATATTACCTGTTAACTGAATATACCTTTTACCTTTACACTTCTGCATGTACATATGCAGTAGCATGCATACAGCAGCAGCAAAGTGTCATAGCAGCCAGAGTTTGAGAGTGCTACTAGCTTTTGCGCTTGGCATGTGTGTTTGTAAAGGGAACCAGTGTTGTCAGACAGTTTGTTTCAGCTTGTACAAAAAATAAACAAAGTTGATAAAGATATACTGTCCAAAAACAAAATTCAATTTCAAAATTTCTGATGTCTTATTCAAAAATTTCTGATATCTTATAAAAAAAACCTCTTTACGAGGTAAAAGTCTAGTGACGAAAACAGTTATATGCCCCAAAATTTCTGAAATCCAATTTTGTGACGAATAACATTAAGTTTGACATATAAATTATTTTAAAAAAAATTTTTGCATTCGGCACTGCGCAAAACAGTGGTTTTTATTTGGTATGAAGAATTGAGACATTTTAGCGCTATGTGCCGAGTGCCAAAATTTTTTTTAAAATAATTTATATGTCAAACTTAATGTTATTCGTCACAAAATTGGATTTCAGAAATTTTGGGGCATATAACTGTTTTCGTCACTAGACTTTTACCTCGTAAAGAGGTTTTTTTTATAAGATTGTATATACTATATATTTATATATCTTATATAATTCACCTCCTGCTGTAATTTTTAATTTTTTAACAAATTTTCCTAAATTTCAATATAGAATTTAATCAAGACTATTTGTTTATATTTTCTAATAGATATTTCGAATATACATTCTAATTCCCTTTTCTGAAGATTGAATCCTATTAAGCGAAGCGAATTGAACTCAAAGTATCTGAAGAGCGTGGTATTCTTATAGATACATTTGCAGCTGACAACAATTGTTCTACTTTGGAATAGAATTCAAGCTATTTTCGCTGCTGTTTCAGGAAGTCATTAAGCTCATGAGGTGGCATAAATAAAGTTTTCCGAACCGAACCAAAGCGAACTCTCAGAGTTGGATCCTCCCCTAGAAAGCTGGAAGGTGACATTATTAAAAGCGACAAAACAAAATAAAATTTACTCGACAGAAACAACAACGTGAAATTGTCGAAGGCGTTGTTGCAACCGTGGCACGTTACAGGCTAGACGCTCCCCCTCTTTGTCACACACTCCCCCTCCCTTTCACTCTTACTCTCTCGCTCTGACTCCATCCAGAATGGACAACGATCGCATGCAGCGGCTAATGTATCTAATAGATACACGACGGCATGTCAAATGCTACCAACCAAGCGAGCATGAATGAAGGGGGAGTAGGGAGTGTGGAGTGGCAAGGGGAATGGGGAGTGGGGAGGAGAAGGGGAGTCCAAAGAAACGATCGGTGGGATGCTGCATATGCAGCCTTGCAACGTGAGTTCCTAATTAACATCGGGATTGTAGTACACGTTTAATTTATATCTTATTGATGCCGGCGACATTTGTATTTATTTTTACCAGATGCTCTACCCCACACTCCCACGCCACCCCCTTCCACTCTATCACTCACTCGATTGGAGCCAATAGGTACTTCCCTAAGAAACACTGTCACATTATTGTCAGACATGAGAGTGTGTGTGTGTGGAATTTTATTTTTATAAAAATTGTGGAAAGCTCGAAAATTTATATGAAATACATACGTAGTTTTCGTGTATTTCATCTGTAGTGATTCTTTATCTGTATCTGTAGTTTTTGTGGTTGTTGTTGATATTTCGGCTATAATTATTGTTAATAGTATTTGTTGCTCTCTGTTCATTTCACGCGTTTGTTGTTGTTGTTCTTGTCATTTTTTATCTATACTCTAATTAAAATATTCGTGTGTTTGCCTTTATTTGCTTCGCTTTGCTTTTTATATTTTTATAGCGTGAACAAAAAAAAATCCAAAATAAAATTGAGATACAAATTTAAAAATCTTACTTGTGCATAGATATTTAATTTTGTTGTTTTTGTTTTTGTTTCAATTCTCCCCAGAAATTGTCGAAAACAAGCACATTGAGAACGTGGGAGGTTTAATTTTCATTTTCGATATTTGTTCAAGCTTTCTAAATTCAGTTTTTATTAAAGTGCGAAACGTACGATATTTTTTTGATTTGAAATAAGAGACTGATTAGAATGGATTGGATTAATTGTATATATTTTATTTAAATGTGTTTTATAATTCCACTTGTAAATAATTTTTAATTTCCCATTCCATTCTCGATTTTTCATTTCATATTATATGATGAGAGCACCTAATAAATACGCATGCCCACATACATAAGTATGATGTTGAATATTTGTCACTTGTTTTATTTATAAACATTTTTATCATTTATTAGTACCCATTTCTGTGATTATAAATTTATTTAGAAATACTTATGCTAATTCTGTGTATTTTGTTGACGTTATTCGCTTGTCTTATTAAATATTCTTATTAATAAATGTCCTTGAAATCTTTTGATTTAATTTCGGATCTGGGATAAAGGTAAAAATTTAAATAGTAACACTCCCTAAATTACAGCGTGTATAGTTCCCACGGTTTAAACTTCTAATTAGCTAATATATCTTTTAAATTTAAACAAGAAACGTACATATGTACCCTCCTCCTTTAACATTTTCTTGATCTCAAATATGTACACAATCAAAATCATCTACAAGACCTGCAAATGTACATGTTTTGGTACATTATTTTTGTACCTTTTCGCCTATCTAGTGTATCAGACATCGAACATCGAACTTGTTCGATTCTGTTGTGCCACACAAAATGAACATACATTCTTAACAGCAAATTTACAGTGTCACCATTTGTTTTCTTAATGCAGACAATTGCATTAATAAGAATTTGAAATTAATTATATTATGTTTGAAGTTATGTTTTATTTACAAACTTTTAATTAATAACGAAATCTTTACTTGCTGAATATCTCTAAAATAATTTACCAATATTTTTTTAACCAAATTTAATTTACTTCAAAATTACAAAACCACATCTGCGTTATTATTTCGTTTACCTTTTCACAAAGAAATAAGTAAAAGATTTGTTAAATATTTTAATACGTTTTAAATTTAAATTGCCAAAGATACATGTGTCATCCAATTCTTACATTTTTCGTGTACTTCCCCTGTAATAATGGGTTTTATCTCTTATTGAACTGGCAGTAATTAGCATTTGATGTTAAGTCCAGTCGAACATCAATGTCGAACATCTTTGTGCCGGCTTGTTCGGTTGCAACCATTTTCGGTTGGATGTGCAACATTTCGGCATGGCATTACGATTTGAGGCGGACGTTCGTAACAACCGAGCGTTGCGTTCGTTCCAACCAAAGCCGAAGCAAGTCCAACAAGACGACGCAAGAGCAAGTAAAAAAAAATTACGCGGGCGTTCTCAGTACATTTCCAGCAATCAGACGGGCAGCAGGTGTCGTGGTTCAAGTGCGGCTAATCTTCGATTTGCCTTATTTGTGATTTGTTTTGGTTTTTTGGCCAAGTCCGCAATTCGCTTGCAATTGGATAATCATTTCAATTACAATTACAGTTACAATTGCAAATACAATTACAATACGCGAATGAAAATCATAGTGATGAAAATGCAAATGAAATGAATTAATAAAATGATAAACAGAGTTCAAGTGAAAATTCAATTGCAATTTGTTGCCTAATGCAAGCGAAAACAATAATCAAAATAAACAACAACTAAAATCAGTGACAATTCGCCTCCTGCGGCTAGCAAAAAAAAAAAAACATCAACAGCAATAATAACAATAAAAGCAGCAGCAAAAAAAATAATAATAAACAAACCCACACATGCACAGTGGCAGCGGCAAATTGGCATAAATAAATAAAAATCAGCGTTGCTTTTGCTTTTTTACAACCTGATTTTTATGAATGAATGCAGCAGCAGCAGAAGCAGCAGACGACAACGTCGCGTGCACAGGAGCGCAGCGGCAGCTCCACCCGCGCCTTCATTGCATTTAACATAAGCTAGGTGCCCTCGCTGCGGCCCTGACAAAACTCTTTCTGTGTGTGTGTGTGCGAATTCGATTGCGATTTTCGATTACAATTTCGATTCCCCCTTGCAAACGCCTTGGTGACACATCACGCTCACCACTTGTCATTGTTGTTGTCATCGCTCAAGCTCAAGCTCACACACTCATGCATACCAGCAAACTCACACACTTGCAGTGACAACAATTGTCGCTGTTGCAAAATTAATAACGGAAGTTGTGCATTTTATTAATAAAAGCGAAATTCACACAAAACGCAGCTACGAAAGTAGCCACAACAAAAAAATCACAACTAAATCACAGCGCATAGAAAATTCACAATGTTTCATTTGCTGCAGTTTCTTCTTCTTCTTCCTTTTTTGCTGCCGTGTTGTTATTATTGTTCTGTTTGCACTGTGCACTGTGGGGCCTCCTCATTGATTTTGATTGTTTTCGTTTTTACAGATTTCGCAGTTTTGCAGTGTTTTGTGCATCTCCCTCAACAAAAAAGAAATCAGAAAATTAACTAAAATCAAAATTCTAAATCGGAAAAAGTCCTACAAATTTGCATACTCCAAATAAAAACACACACACATATATAAAAATAAAATTTTAAACCTTACGCGTTTCAAAAGTATTCAAAAAAGTTGTAAAAGTGTCATTTAAATTGAATGTCAAATTGACCAATAGACCTACAAGTGACTAAAAGCTCAAGAGCTCCGAAACTTAATTCGTTATTCCCAAGTATAAACCCAATAAGGAGGTACGAGATCTCAAGAAGAACTCTCAAGCACAATATATAAATACAGAATTGGTAAGTTTATATTGAAATATTTGTCATAAGTTAAATATATGATTTAAGAAAATTATGTATTTTATCTATATTAAATCAAATTATGATTTAGAGTTTATGTTTTAAAAGTTATCATTATTATTATTAAAATTTATTGCTTACTTATCATGTCTCTTTGTTGATGATAGAAATTCCCTCGTTTTTTTATAAATATTGTTAGTTTGAAATTCATTCAAAAAATACAATTTTTTTAGTTAAAATCTGCGATTCTGTTTGAAAATTAGTTTATTGAATCTTTTTTGGGAATCGTCTAGATAATTTGAGAGATATAAATCAGTCTTAATCAAATGAAGTCAAGTCTCGGAAAGAGATTGACTATAAGTATAAAAATCTTGTAGTAGGGAGTAGCTGATTTGAAATCTTTTGAAATTTTGCTAGCATAATTTGTGTTTTGTTGTACAAAATGCTTCGAATATTTTAATTGTTGTCCTCGCATTTGTCGATAGCGATATTCATCAATCACAACTTTGCTTAAACATATTTTAAAAGATCGTCTCAATTACGAACTCAAAACAACTGTCAGTAAGTAGTTAAGTACAGGCATATGTACATACATACATACAGACATACATATGTATATTTATTTTGGGAGAATAATGACAGTAATGGCAGTTAATGAATAGACGAACGATGTCGATATATGGATGGATGCTTGGTTGGATAGATGCTGCGTAAGTGTAGTTTTCTCGCCCCGGCTAATGTTGTTTTATTTTTGTTGTTGTTGTTGTTGTGTTGTGCTGTGTTGTGCTGTTGGCCAACAAAAGCAAATACAAACATAGAGAAAACCGAAAATGTTAAAGAATGCAGAGAGGAGGCGAACAATTAGCGCGTTGCTGTAATTACAGCGACTGCTAAAACACAAAACTAAAAAACGGGGAAAAGAAATAATGTTTGGGAACACACAAGTAACCAAAAAAAAAAACAAAAATAAAAATTAATAATCAATAACCTGCTAAAAGGCAGCAGCCAACTCGCCTGAAGAGAAACAGGCAACAGAATTGTAGAGACGGCGGTAATTTTATCGGTCGTTGAACGAGAAGATTTCCAAGCGAATTTTAATTTGGCTAACCAAAGGGGGTTTCATAGGTGGCAGAGGGATAGATAGAGGGGGGAGGGAGGGGCCTGGAGGCTGGTCTCAGGGGCGTCGCACGGTATGTTGTAAGACGACGGCGGCGATCGGTTTTCGGTTAATTACGCTTCAAAGTCGAACTTCAGTTCAGTTTTTGGGCCTTAGCCGTTAGCTTGGCTAATTACATAAAAACAAGTGATTTGCGTGTGCGCTTAAAAACCCAGAGGCAAGTTCGCAGTGCTTGCCGCATGCCGCATGCCGCATTGTAATTTGCAACTCACCAACTTGCGTAGCTAATTAGCTAGAGAATTGAGAAGAAGAATTGAAACGCTAGCTTCGTTTTCTTTCTACAGTAATATTGATTTTGCAATAAGCCATAGAAAGAATGAGGCAAGAGTTGACCTCTGACTGGCGCCTCTTTCTCTTGGCCTCAAACAATTTATCATTAAAAAGAATAAAATAAAATAAAAGTTTCTTTTTGACTGTGAGTTTAACCCCCCCTGCTGTGGTCAAGGACTGCGGGAATGGGGCACATTCGTCGCCGTTCTAGATAAATAAGCATTCTTAATTATCCCCTTTTTGACTGAACACAAAAAAAGAGAAAATGTTATAAACAATGGACAAAACCGCGCACTTAATGCGTTTTCTGTTCCAGCAACAACAACAACAACAAGAATATCTAGCGAAAGAGCCAAGTATTTTTCTTCATATTATTCATTATTTCATTTCAGTTTTTCTTTTTTTTTTTTTTTTGCTTCTTTCCCAGCAACAAAAAGAAAGGAAAATGTTTTTATTGCCCGCGAAAAAGGGTACAAAATGGGCCGACGACTTCTTTGTCGTCTTCGTCGTTAGCCATTAGCCCCAGTCCCGGTTTCGGTCCCACTCCCGATCCCTGTGCCCCTCTCCTTTTCGAAAATCAGCTCATAAAGCGTCTCAAACTTATGAAAAATTCAAAGTGCCGACCAAAAAATGGCCACAAGTGAATCTCTGGTATGGAGGCCCCACTGGGTGAAATGTTTTCAGTGCCGTCGGTAATTTGAAATCGCCTGACAGCTCAATGACTTTTCCTTTTTACCGCCTTTCCTTATTTTTCCTTTCCTTCTGCCCGGCAAATGTGTAATTGCAGTTTTCGACTCGGAATAATGGAAAAAAGGACAAATTTGTACTTCAATAGTTTTCTTAGCGCCGCTCATGACTTGGCTAAAATTCTTGGTCAACTGTCGGTTACCTCAACAAACAAATCTCAAAATCTGACTTGAAAATTGTGAAATGCACTTAATTCTCGGATTGTTTTTTTTTTTTTTTTTTTTTTGACATATGAATCAGAAAACATCAAAGGAATTCTCTTGAATGTATGCATTTTGGCCTCAAAATGCATGATTTGCTAAATTTCATTGTTCGAATCATATTGTCATTTTCTGATCCTAAACAAAATATTTAATCCTTGCATGCATCATAAGAACAACTACTTAAAGTACTGCAGTATTGATTGAACTTAATCCAATTGTATAAATTACTTATTTTAGAAGTTTTCAAGTGTCAGTTTGCAGTTGACTGTTTTAGGCATAGACCGTTTTATTATAAAAATTGGAAGTAAAATAAAAATTGTTTTTAATTTTTATCATTTATATTAATTTTAATAATTGCACATAATTTTGCAGTCACTAGTTTTAAATAAAACTTAAACTATAATCTTTTCTGTAAGTTAATGTGAATGATCATTTATTAATGGAACCTTAGAACCAATGAATGATTATTTATTAATGGAACTTGAGAGGATTCACACATTTATTTAAAAGTTATCTAAAAAGGTATTATATTAAATGTATAGTGATTTCATTAATCTGAATGTCAGATCTATTATCCTAATAGGAATACCCTCTCTATAATATTAACAATTTCTTCAAAAATTATTATAGGAAGGTACAACTGTACAAATAACGTATTTTAATTCGTTCCACAAAGCGTGACAAAATTATCTCCCTCTGCTAGGACATAATAAAGGATTGCAAACAGATTTATCGGTTGACAATTGTGCACATATGTATGTATGTATGTATAAATGTATATATTTTGAAAAAGAACTGACATAATCACATGAAAAGCTTTATCTATGCATGTATATACAAAATACGTATATAAATGGGGAGCAAACTAACAAAATTTTAGAAACTTGCATCTGTAAAAGGTTATTTTATTTTTCTGCCTACCGCCCACTCTATCACCATCCTCCCCCACCCCTCAACGCTATGCCGCCCACCAAACCAACCCACGACCCAAAAAGCAATTCGCATATGTGTGTGTGTGTGTGTGCATGAGAATGTGTGTGGGTGTGTGTGTGTGTGTGTTTGCTACTATTGTCAAATGCAATTTTCTAACGCAGCCGCACTTTCGACGTTGACAACTACGACGAAGACGACGACGGCAGCGACGCTGGCGTCAACAGCAGCAGCGGCAGTAGCAGCAACAATTGCAGTTTTAAGTGAAAATAAAACACATAACAAAAACAGCAATAGCAACACCAACAACAACAGCAACAACAACAATGACAGCATTGGCCAACAACAATAAAAGCCTAAAACCTAATAAAAATTCAAATTAACATTTGAAAGAGCGAATAGGCGAACAAATGTGCAAGCGAGAGAGCCTCAAGTGGGTGCTTCTAAAGCTGGCGAGTGCAAGCGAGAGACAAATAACTAAAGAGAGTGAGAGAGAGAGCGAGCGAGTAAACGAATTGAGAGCGAAGCGCACATGAATGGGACAGACAGAGCCGAAAGCTTATGAAATTCTATTAATTTTTGAACAAAACTGCATGTAATGTCTGTTTTTTCCCCCACCCTTCCAACCCCCTTCCAACCCTTCCCTTTGCTGCCCCTTTTGAACTATTTTGCTGCCGCCTGCAGTTTCCTAATCGCCCCACAGAACAACTGCATGAAAGGGGGCGGGGCGGGGCGGTCGTCCGATTTTGTTTTTGTTTGCGTATTTTGTTGCAATTTGTTATTGTTGTGTGTACGACTGCGATTCGTTTGCTGCTCTTGTTGTCGTTGTTGTTGTTGTTGCAGTTCAGACTGCAGACACTCGCATAATAATGCAATTTGCCAGCTGCCCATCTGCCTGTGCGTCCCCCCCTCCAGCCTCCCCTTTGCCCAACCCATCAACAAATACCACATACACATACACATCCACATCCACACAGTAGTCGACGTCACGCGCCAAAAAGACTGCACGACCAACGACGCCATCAGCTTCGCTATCTGTCGGCAGCCCGAGCCCCACTCACACACACACACACACACACACACTTGCATAAGCAGACATGCACACACACACACACACTCACACACACATGCATAGACAGTGCAAGTGTGCTGCCACCTGCAGGCTTGATGTCTTCTGTCTTCTTCTCCTCCTCCTTCTTCATTGCCATCTCCTTCTCCATTTTATTTGCTGTTTGATTTGACTTTGCTCTCTCCCTCTCTCGCGCTTTTACGCTCTTGCCTCCGCTCATATTCTCATTTGTGATTTTTGTTTTTGTCCTTTTTTTCGCAGTGTTTGCCAGTTTTCCACAAAACAGCTGAAAAAAGCACGTGTCATCGTCATTGCTACCGTCGCGACGTCTGCGTTGGCAGCGTCGGCAACGTCAGCGTCAACGTCGACGTCAAAGCCTGTCTGCGTTTTATGGCGTTTTGTCTTCCACGCGCTTCGCTGCTGATGCCGCGACTGCTGCTACTGTTACTCTCCTTCGTCTCTATCATCGCCTCCGCATCCGTTATTCCCTTTTCATGGTCGCCAATTCGTTTGCTTTGCTCGTTTGCTCGCTGTTTTTCACGGCTTTGGATTTGACTGTGCTTTATTATACCCGTTACTCATGGAGTACAAGGGTATACTATATTCGTTACAATGTTTGTGGTAGGAAAGAGACGCCGTCTCTTTCTAATAGAGAAATCAAATTTGGCATACGTATGGGCATTTCCAGAAAAAGGTCCACCTCACCTTGTGAAATTTTATTCCAAAAATGTATTTAATTTATTTATTTAAGCAATATGCGCAAGAAGAAATTAAACAGGATGAACATTTAGATTCTGCATTGGAATAAATTCACTTTTTCTATATTTTTGCCCATTTTCATAAAAATTGACTTTCAAAATGGACCGTTTGTATTCTGACGATTATAATAAGTAAGATTTAATTTAAAACAAGTTTTACCAGCTGTTTTTAATAAATCCAATAAAACTTGATAAACAAATTCGTGGAGCAAACTAAGTGTAAATCTTTAAATAATTCGAAAGCGAGAAGTCTTCAAAGCTTGTCTTTTACAATAAAAATAGTGTAGATAAAATGCATTAAACACGTGAGAAAACATTTTTAAAAATGTCAACTTTAGCCATTTTTTTTGTTTATTAAGAGACATACAAATGTCGGGTTTTCGATCCTGGAAATACCCATATGCATGTAGTAATTATTACAACTCAGTTACATGATTTAACTTTCGTATTATATGTACTTTATCTATCAATATTAAGTAACGGGTATCTTATAGTCGGGTACTCGCCTAAAACGTTCTTGTTTGATTTGAGTTTTATGCTTCTGAATTTCCTTTTGATGCTCGTGCTGCTCTTGTTGTTGTTGTTGTTGTTGTTATTCTTGTTTTCGCTGTTGTTTCGCATTTGTCAGCGGCAGACAGGACAAAATGGGGAAAACCCCATGATGATGATGGCAACTCTACATGACGATGTTGATAATGATGTTTGTTTTTTACTTTTTTTTTGTTTACTTTTGCGCTTCTTGGGCTTTACAGCTGCCCCAAGCCCAGGTGGCAAGTTCCAATAAGAAATGCGTTGGCCAAGCTGCAGCCGCAATGCATTTTCATTGCCGACTTTTGTGCCGTTTTCTTTGCAGCAGCGAATTTATTGATTCGCCGACACGTTTATTTTTCTTTTTTTTGGCAGCACGCCAAGCGCAAAGTTGGTTAATACCAAAAGACATTAAATCGACTGCAAATATTTCTCAAGATATATCAACTTATTTACAGTATGACAAGTAATTAGTTGGACAAAGTTTAATTGTTTTTATTTTTAACAAATTGCTAAATCTAAAAAAGTTAAGTTCAAATCATATTAATAAGTATTTTTTTCAGAATAAAATTTTTGAATATTTTGTCTGTTAAAAGAATTACTTGACTAACTGTACGTACATATATTTTTTATATACTAACATTAGAAAGAAGACGCCATTGGGACGAGTCTGTCCTCTAGTCCTCTAGTCAATTGTGCAATCGCTGACTGCATTCGATTGCTCTCTCTCTCTTTCTCTCCGTCTGTCTCCATTTCTCTGTTTTAGTTTGCAACATTTTCTCTCTGGCTCTCTCTCTCTCTCTCTCTCTCTTTCTGCTGACTCTTAAGTTTTCGCCCAGTTTCCTCAGCTGAGGTTTGTTATTGTTTTCCTTTGACGCTTTTGCCGGCTTGCGAATTGTTGGAGTAAGCAACATGAATGAACCAGCAACAAACACACATACACACAAGCACATTGACTCACACTCTCACGCACACAATGAATGTGGTTTCGGGTTGTGTCGTTCTTGCACTTCGTGTTGCTTCGAACGTGTTCGAATTCGCCGCTAGAGGCGTAGGCGTATGCACGTTGGAGTGAATGAAAGGCAAGATGCCTTGGCAGTGGGGCGAACTCGAAGTATTAGAAAAAGCATTGCAACTGAATAAGAGAATTGTCTAAGGGCAATTGCTTTAACTACCGCCGCCCCGACCATTCCAGTCCCCACCCCCTTTTTTCGGCACCGCTTGACCAGAACTTGGTAAGCTGTTCATTAACCGTTAATGCGGCAGATCGTAAATCGAAATGGAAGGTGTGTCATTGCGACTTATAAATAAAATTAAACACGAGCACAAGCGGAAATATTTGCGCTTCAAGTGTTGTTGTTGTTGTTATTCTCCCTCCTCTTCACCTTGCTCCTTGCTTTTGTGCTGTACTTTGCGTCTCCTTCTTTTACCTCTTTGTTGTTGCTGTAATTAATGGCAAACAATTACAAAAAAAGGAAAATAAAAATATAAAAAAAACCAAAAGAGAACCCAACAGACAGCGCATCCAAAGCTGGAATTACAAAATGAAATGTGAAGAGCAAGTTAAAAAGTGAATTACCTGATAAAGGACAAAACGCGATTTGAGGTGTGTTTGCCTCTGGCCAATACAGTGCGTGTCCCTCTTCCTCCCCCTCTATCACTCACCCCATCTCCCTCAGGCACACAACGGCACGACGTGTGCCTTGGACAGGTTAAAAACCCGTGCCCAGCATGAGGCTTTACTGACAGACACAACTGCCGCACAGTGGGGCCAAACGACAGTGGCAAGTATCTATGAATTTGATAGAATACAATTTAAATTTAATCAGCATACAATTGTTTAGGAATTTTAGAGAGTTTTATATGTGGTATAGCATCAAACAACATCGAAAACATCTTTAATTCATAGCAAACATTTTAAAATGTTATTTTCTTAAATTTTAAATGAGGTAATTATAAACGGTGTAAGATTGCTTTTGTTTTAAAATCACTCAAGCATTTAATTCTTCAAAATGTAGTATAATTTTGATTTTTTTCCAATTATACAATTAAGTTTTTATATTTATCTGCCTATTTTTATTTTGTCCAATTAGAATTCAATCTTATTTAGCAACATTTTCAATTCAATTTTATGAGGTATGTAATCCCTTGGGTTATCATTGATCGGTATCACTGTGCATCACCTCCATATTGGTGGACAGTCTTGTCCAGTGTCCAGCTGACGCGCTTAATTAATTACGCGATTGTATTTGTGACTAACTGCTTGTTGTCCCCCTCATCCTCATCCTCTGCCGCAACCTTAAGCGTTTCTTTAGCTGGTCACTGGTTGGGGTCACCGCCCCTTCTCTACCCGCTCTCTTCCTCTCCCCCTTGCGCATTGAAGAGCAGCAAAAAGTTTTGTGGTAATGCAATCGCAACTTGGGGAAAGAGTGGGAAAGAGTAGTAGGGAAGTCGCTGGGGAGAAATTAATACCTACTTAAGCTTAACTGGACAGTTGACTCCGTCAAGTTGTAACTGGAAGGTGATTCACACGATACGCCCAAATAAAGTGTACCGAGTACTTGAACATGGAACTGAAATGAGTCCGATTTCTTAACGTTCGACTTTAGGCCCGATTTAGGGGCGACGGGGGTAGTTTGGGGATAACATGCAGAGCGAGTCCAACTACTGAATATTCAAATGTTGGCAATTATCCTGGCCACGCGACACGCCCGAAAGGACTTCAAATTATGAAAGACGACCAAATATGTGTGTGGAAAAACAAGGTGGAAATTTTTATTACCAAAAATTACAATGTGCGATGCAACGCAATATGGCTAACAACAACAAAAAAATGCCAAAAGGTGCAAGACGCAGGGTAACTGTTAATTGTACCTTCAAGTCGCACACAACACTACACTGCACAACACAACAAAGTCAATTGGGGCTAGGAGTTGTTTTGTTGCTGGCTTCATTCGCGACGGGGTCAACAGCAGCTTTTGTTCTCGGTCAGCGATTGCTATACATACATACATACATACACACATGAGGTCGCGATCCGTCGTCAAATAAACACCGTACTAACCCTAGCGACGGGTGGTAACCCTACCTAGTGTGGAAAGGGAGTAGAGTTGCCTTGTTGTTCGTGTGTTTCGTTTTGGCCATTACGCTTAATTTCATTAGAAATTCATAATTTCAGTTTAACGTGTGTTTTGTATGGGAGAAGGGAAGGGGTGCTAAGGGGGTTGGGGGTTGGGGGTTGGCTATTGGGGTAGGGTGTTGGCTAGTGGGTGCTGTCACTTGTACATGTGTAAATGTGAGCAATAAAAAACGAATTTCATGTTTTTGTTGTTTGGTTGTTGGCCAACTGCTGTGAGTTCTGTTATCCTGTTAGCCCTTTTATTTGTCCAACTCTTTCTTCTTCTTCTTCATCATCAGCTGTTGTTGTTGCTAGTTACGATTGCTGTTGTTGTTGTTGTTGGGGTCATTATAGTTGTCGTAATTTGTTTATAACGGTATTTATGAAATGGTCACAAGTCAACGCTTTCCAGACTGTTGCTCTCCCCCTCACACCCCCTAAATACAACAACAACCCTGCTGGGCAACCCTCAGTCAGACAGTTTCCAACTCACGCACTACTCCTCGCTTTTTTCCTTCCCTTTTCCCTTTCCCCCTTTCTTCTTGGGTTCACCCACAACAGTTTGGACATAGCGCCAATTATTCTTATTACGCCTATTACATTTTGTTTTTTAACTACTTTTAACCGTAGTTGTTGTCGCTGCCCTTTTATGTTAATCGCATTGTTTTTTAGCTGGGAAAACTCGTGTAACTGTAATTGATATGCTTCCTAATCATGCAATCCTTTGTTTCAGCTTACAAACACTCATAGTTTTTCTCCTTTCTAAGCTCTAATTACAAGTATTACTTAGAATACTTAATAAACTAGTTAACACAAATAAAATGAAGAGCATTAAAATATTTCACAATTTAAAAAAATCTTTAGTCAATTGAAATATATAGATATCTGACTTTTCAAATTTTCAGAAACGAAACAAATTAACAAAATTATTAAATGACATTTTCTAACTTTCTAAATGAATTTCCTGTTTAGATTTTCTCATAAACAGAATTTTTTGTATTGAATTTGAGCTATTCTGAAATTAAAAGTTTTAACTTTTTAAATTTATTTTATGTTAAAAAGAACTATATTGTTTTTAAACTTAAAATTACATGTTAACTAGTGTAAGACATATGTACCTAATGTAAGTGAAGTTTTTGTCTGCATAATTCGACGTTTTAAGATTCGCTTTTAGCTCTTCATTTGTTTATTGCTGTTTTTTTTCTTATTTGTTGTCTAATTAATAAACTTTCACATCTGAGTTTTTTTGGGAAAAGATTTTCACTTGCATGCAACTAAAAGAAGACAAAATAAAAAATAAAAATAAGACACCAAATAGTCGTAGATATTTTGATGTTTAACTATGGTAAAAATTGGAATTCAAATCGTTTTATGTAAATGATTTGTAGAAAGAAAAAAATGTGAAGAGAGTAAAAAAAGTCGCAGCTGGCCATTTATTCATTTGGCATGATCAATTCAAATGGCCAAAAGGCAAACGAACTTGGCCAGTTAAGATTGTTTGTTTCGAGTGGAATAAATTTATTGGACTTTGACAGTTAGACTTTAATTACAGCATTTCTATTTGTTCAGTTCAAAAGAGACACTATCAACTATTTTGGCCATAATCATTAAATTGAAATGAGGGAAAGCGCAGTTCGGCAGTTGTAATAACAAGATGTGGTCAGTACAAGGTACAACCTTTGACCTCAGGTAGTTACTCTCAGATACAGTTGCATATCCAAGAAGTTGCGTCTACCTTTTTCATTCCTTTTTTTTGGATATCATAAAGCAATAAATCTTTTTAATATCTCCTCCCGTTTGTTCTGCACATCTTTTTTATTTTATATTTTTTTTGTGTTAGATTTTCTTGCCGTGGGCGTACATTTTCCCTTTCAGTTGAAAATTTCTCACGTCCTTTATTTTTGTTTTGCCATAACAGGGTCATGGATGGGGCAGAGAGAGGGGATGTGGAGACGTTGGCATTACTCAAGTTTGTGGATTTGAAGTAATAACTCAGTGCGTCATAAAAATTTTAATTGCTTTGGGTATTTTTTTGGTTTTTTTTTGTCGGTCAGCCAAGTGCCAAAGCAGTTTTGGTAATTAACATTAGCCCGAAAAACGTCCAAACAATGCAAAGAACCCGAAACCCACAGCCCCACTCCCACTTTACTCTTTACTCCTCCCACACTACAGTCAGGAGTCAACCAAAAACAACAAAAACAGCAATAACAACAACAACAAAGAAACAAGTAAAAAACATGCCGCAAAGAACAATGAAGCAATAAAAATTGCAGCGCATAATTTTCAGCTGCCTCCATTTGGTACTACATTGCCCCCTCCCCCGCAATCTCCCTTTTAGCCACCTTCCTACCCACAAGGAACCCTTTTCTTAGTGGCCAAAGATTTTTGAAATTTCCACGCGTATTTGTAATTAGCTTACTTATTGTTTTTCCCGCTTTTTACTGGAAAGAAAGTTGAGTTTTTGAGCATCGCAGTCTTTACTTCCAGCAGAAGCTTGACTACCCCTAACCCGTTAACCTTTATCCCCAACCTTTTACCCCTAAATGCTATTTTACGGTGCTTAATGTGACGACAAGTCCGTATTTAAGTGTAAGGAATTTGTTGGTTTGTAATTTGAACTTAAACGGATCTGAAAAGATTTTAATTTTTCCAACAGATCTTTTTTGAATTTTAGTTCTGTATTTTTTTCGGAGTAGAAAAAGTGCAATATTGTTTTAATTTCAACTTTGTCCATATAACTTATTTTTAATACCATTATTTTCCCATATACACTTTGTATCATGTTCTCCCATTTTCCCCAAGATTTAAGTATATTTCCATTGACTTTTCATATTAATCAGACCAAAAATAGTTATAGAATCTCTGATTCTGTAGTCAGCTAACTGGATTTCCTATAGAAGTTATAATGTCAAGAAATTTAGTAAAGATTTCTGATCTTTGTGCATTTCCACTAAAGCAAAACAATAACAAAACGAGAAGAGTCAAAACAATTGTTGTGCTACCAACTGTTTGCATTGTGAACCAGAACCTGCTGAACTCTGATCCTGATCCTTTATGCTATATAGGAGGATTTCGATGCGGATTCGGACATGTGCGACAAGTAGAAATAAAAAGGGACGCTGTCATGCAGGAAATTTATTTTTGGGATCAAGAAAATCTAAGGAAAAATCAACAGCAATTGTTGTTGGGCACTTTGAAGATTTTAGCCAAGTGCTAAGTGACTGCAATTAGACAGAGAGGAGAGTCGAGAATCAAGAGTCGAGAATTAAGAGTAGAGAATTGAGAATCAGGCAGGTAGACAGATTGTAAGTCGGGTACGTTTGAAACTCGCAAACGAATCGAATTGAAATTAGGGACGATCGAAGGGCGGCAATAAATTGTATTGCCATCGACAGTTTTATCGTGAACTGGTTCTCAGTTTAGATACACGTTTCTAATGCTTCTTTCAATGCCATTGTCTACTTACAGATCGCATCGGATCAGAGCAACTTGATGTAAGTACTTGGTTGAAGTGTGTGGAATATATTTTAAGTCTGACTTGAAAGCTAAATCAATTCGCTAATTGAAATTGAAATGCTTCTTTAATATGGTTAAATGGCAATGAAATTGCACCCCTCGGTGCAGAATCTCTCTCGGGGCTACGCGGTTAACAATCTTAATAGAATCAAAGAGCAACGCAATACAAGTTTTAATTTGCCGTAATTGTGAAAACGGCAAACTGGGTGCGGTGCGAGTACACGACAGAACAATAAATAAATAAAAAATAGAGAGAGAGAGAGAGGAGGGACTTTGTAGTACCCCGTGATATCCCTGCAACCCATAAAATGCCATACGAAATATTGAAATCAATTAACCAAATGTCGCGAGTACTCGACTGTCCAGCGACTCGATTAATAACTGCTTGCAAAAAGTAAACAAATCATCAAAATCAAAATTGAAATCAGTATATTAAATGTGCGATATTCTAAGTGTAGACTAAAAGATACCCTGTAAAATAAATGCCGGTAGTGCTTGATATATTTGAAACCCGAAAATACAAATTTGCTAAAATAAATATATTAATTATTCTCATTATATAAATATATATATATAAATATTTTTAAACTAATTTTACAAATTAATTTTAGCTCTTCAAAATTACATTATATTATTATAATTCACATTTCAATAAGAGTTAGTTCTAAATTTTTAAAACATACTCGATTATATAGTCTTGTTTCTACCCGTATTATAATGACTTGATGTGTGCGGGGTATATAAATGAAATGTATGTGGGTATTTTCAAATGGCAGCAGCAAACAACTTGGCATCAAAGGGGTGCGTCCATCCAAAGGCACTACGCCCCTTGATGGCCTCCTTAAAGACCGGCGCGCCAATTTTCTGAGCAGCTTCTTCAATTGTCTGCACTTGAGTTCAATTTCTGTTCTGTTCTTCTATACATACGTTTCAGTCAGCAACAGGAACAGAATAAGAAACAGATACAGAAACAGAAACAGAAAGTAACAAAAACAAAACTACAATAGAACAACAGCCAATGATTTGTTTTTGGGGTAAAATGCTTTTAAATTCCATATATACATACGCATATACGTCGATCATATTTTTAGCAACGGAAGATGTTTGTGTAAATGTCATAACTATAAATTTTATTAAGATTCAAAATGTACTGCGTACAAATTTAGATACAATTATTACTTACTTCATGTGCGCACTTTATATGCTTGATTACCCGGGGGACTTTTGTGGCACCCGAAAAATGAAATATCGTGACATGGGGTCTATTTTTGTTGATGGAACTGAGAATATGACAACCTTTCATTGTATAGAAATGTTATTTCCAATAAGTCATATTAAATCTGTATAAAGATAATTCCCTCTTTAACTCCAATTTTTAGTAGCTTTTTATCTAAATACTAAATAGTTATACTCCTTTCCCTAAAGAATTTAGATCATGAATCTTCGGTAGAGCTGGCACCCATTTTTTTAGTTTGCAATTTGTACGACAAATGAAAATTGCAGCGGCTTAATTACTTTTAATAAAGACGTCCGTGCGTGGAAATTTTCCACTTCATTAGCGAAAATATAGTTTTGCATAATGGCTCATTATGCCAGACATGGGGTACAAGTGATCGAGAGGGGAGTGCAGGCAGGGAGGGGGAATAAAACGTCTACAGTTGGGTGTGGGAGGTCGCCTTAATACACACAAATTGAAAATTGAAAATTGATGAACTTATCCGGTATGGGGACGACAAGTAGAATATGTAAGTAGAAAATTCTGTGAGAGCACTCGAATATGCATAGATTGTATCAATCAATGAAGATCGTTAGATCGATCGATCTACAACAGATCAACAGACATTGGAAGGAAATTACTAATAATAATTACGACTTTAATTGAATATTGCGCACTTCATTCATTTCTCATGCGATATTTGAATATGAATATGAATTTGAATTCGAATTTCAATTTCAATTTGAATTTGAATTTGAAGAGGGGCAATGAGAGCATCAGCGAATTATCCATTATGAACTTTCAATCGACCATAAACACTTGGAGTTGCCCTCTGAGATACTTTGCATTGAGGTCCATTAAATGTTGAACGGTCGATCGATGGATCGATTGAGGTACTGACGTTATATTTTCGGATACTGCGGTTAATGAAGTTTCCTCAGCGTACTTGTTGCTGCCCCCTCTTCATGCCCCATTCATGCCCCCTTTCATGGCTGCCCCTTCAACGCGAGCAATTCATGCATGAAAGCAATTTTTAATTTATTTTGGTTGAGCGCTTCATTTTCCTAAAATTATGACATAATCACAACAGCAGCACCAACAACAACAACAACAAATAAAAGAGTCACCTAATAATGTCATGTGAAATTTATCGTACCCCAAACGAGTACCAGGGGCGTGGTCAGGGGGGGAGCATCGAGAGACGAACTGGAAGCATATGCGAGATAGACAACGTGTTAAAGGGGGGAGAAATAAATATACTTATATTTGGATGCGACGAACACCTTCCGCTTCACAAATCAGCGCATGTGTTGGCATTGTCAAATTAGAGCAGTGGCTGGGAAGGGGGGCGATCAAGGGGGAGGGGGCAGAGAACCTTGGCTGACCAGTTGTCAGTCGGTTAATGTTAATTTTATAATTAACCTACTGCCAAAGCTAAAACCAAAACCAAAGCCAAAAGCAAATTCGTCGATATATTGAAGCCAAGTGCTTCGATTATCGATTGAATACACTCATAAAATTCACTTAATGGCACAGTGCCCCAGTCTCAATCTCAGACTCGGACTCAACTCGACTCTTCGATTTAGATTCGCATTTGAATCTGTTGATAAAGATGAGCATCAAAATGTCTCTTAAATAACTTCATTGGATTAATATCTACTAAATACAATCGATACAATAAAGATGGTTAAGAAGAATGTTCCCTACTTTGTGTTAATATAATTTAAAAAATTATTTGAACTAAAATAGTTTAAATACTAGTATATATTAGAGTATACAAAAATGGCACTGGGTTCTGTGATATATAAATTAATTAAATTCTGTCTATAAATTAAATCGTAAAAATTAAAAAAAAAACAATTAAATACTGCTCATTTATTAAAAAGAGTCTAACAAATCTTAATGAGGTTTAAAACTAGTTAGAAATGCCAAAATTCATATAAAACAATGCGATTTTAATACTTAAATTGGATCTTTAGTTAAACAAAAAGTCAAAAAGTCTATGTGAATCATAAAACTATATTTGGAATATTTCAACAGTTAAAGAAGTCAAACAGAAGTGAAACCTGTAGCAAGTGCTGAATGTCAAAAACTAGATTCACTATTTTTTAATGAGATGAATAAAGAATGGAATTTAAAAGAAACTTTTAAGCAAAGGTGCCTATTCAAATTGGAATACTTGTTAGGATCGATAACACAAATTGTTCTTAACAAAAAGCTGAAGAAATAAAATTCTTGAGATATACAGGCATAACCTGATGATTTTTAATTTGATATTTGATATTAAAGATCAACTTGCAATTGGGTTGACCAAAAGTTAAAAACCAAAAAACGAGACAAAGCCAACAAAAAAAAAAAAAGAAAAAATGGTTGATACAATCGAAATAATTAAATGAAATACCGTAGGCGAAGTAGATGGACCAAGTATGTAAACATGATCATTAAATTAAACATTGAGAAAACGAAACAATACAATGACAACAACAAAAGATAGATACACACACACACACACACACAGGCACAGTTCAGTGAGGCAAACAAATAGAAATAGAAAAGAGAGAAAAACAGAAAACCGAAAACAAGTTAACCAATGAAATAAACGCAAATTTAATGACAAAAACGCGAGCGTCCACAACTTGGCCAATACAACGTGGCCATTGCTTGTAGCTTTTGACCATAAGCACATTACAATCAAAGCCGTAGCTTAAGCCAAAGCACGAGATCGGAGCAGAGGCAGAGGCAAAAGCAGAGGCAGAGCGACAACAAAGGGCAGAGTAACTAACCGATCCATTTTTGGGGGGACGGCGAAAGACGAAAACTACAAAATGAGAAACAAATAAAAAAATGTAAAAAATAAACCTAAACGAAGCGAATAATGTATTATTAAAAGTTATAGGTAGACAGAGCTAGCTATAGTGAACGAGTGAGATAGACAGCACCAAAGGCAATGACACTTACAACTCTGCCATTTTGTAAGATGATTTTTTGTTGATTCTTTTTTAATTTTAAATGAGAAGAATCATAATATTAATATGCATATAAAATGTACCTGATAGTAAAGTGTGTGTGTGTTTGTGGTGTGTGTGTGTGTGTGTGTGTTTGTGCTCATTTCACTTTGATTGGCTTTTTATTGCTTTTCCCCAAAGCCAAAAGGGAAAAATCGGTCTGAAACAAAAATAAATTAGCTTGAATATTGTAGTAGTAGTAGTAGTAGTAGTAGTTGATGTTGTTGTTGTTGTTAGTGGTACATACGCACACATAACGCTTTCTCTCTTGGCGTTAATTGTATTCGAATAATGATGCATATGTATCTTACAGATACTTTTTCAAAAAGCGCTTTAGCTTTTGACTAATTTAATTTATGGTCAGTTTATGTAAATTTTTAATACCATTCAGTTGTTACTGTTACTGTTGTTGCTATTGGTATGCTCATATTTAATATTATTGGTATTTCTACATTTTTTTTCTTTCTGTATTTGTATCTTAGTTTCGTGTTTGGTTGTATCTTGTGCTTATTTTCTACATTTTTCTACCATTTCTCAATTTCTTAATATTACCAATTTTTATATGTTTTTGGAAGTTCATTGACACCCATCAAAAGCACTGAGCTTGCAGCGACAAATGTATCCGTATCTGTATCTGTGTCTGTATCCGTATCTGTCTCTGTATCTTTCAAATATATCTGTCTCTATATGTGTATTGTTGCGTCTAAAGAAAGTTGAAAACTCTTTTTAGGGTTTGTTAGCGGCATTTGCATACATTTGGCCACATTTCTTGGCCATGCGAAACGTTTTCGATGCGCTGCTAATTGCGGCCCATTAGATGCCTATCAGTTGCTGTTGTTGCCCCATTAAGTGCGTCATTTGGTTTAAGTTGGAAATTAATTAGCACAGGTTACCAAAGCACTCCACAATTGTCCGTCTTTCTCTTCTTCGCTATTTCTATTTCTCTCTAGCTGTCTGTGTGGGTGCTCATAAAATCTTTACTCAACCAAATAAAACATGTAAAAGATACCCTGTAAAATCTCTTAAATAACTTATCTTTTTATTCTCAGCTTGTCATGCAATTTTTAGAATATAGTGTTATAAGACTATCTTAAATTAAAAATATAAATCTCAATTGACGAATCTACAAACAAAAAATAAAGTAAATTGTCATGAAATTTTAAGAATTTCAAGTCGATAGATAAATCTTAATTAAATTAAAATAAATTTATTGAAATATTAGTAAAATTTATTAAAAACTGAAGAAATCGTGATCTTTAACTACAGTTTAAAAACTATAACATTTTCAACACTGTTGTATACCCTTCTGAAGCATTTATGGTTACAGGGTATACCAAAAAATTATACCATTGCACTTAAAATAAACTAGAGAGCTGTCTATTATACTAACTTGGACAGCGTGTAGCGATTCACAGCTGCAGATACAAATCCCACACATACATAGATACACACACACACACATACAGATGACAAGGTGCTAACACATGAGTGATGAGACTTGGAAAAGGAACCCAGAGTTGCCCACCTGACCCACCTGTCCCCAACTGGGCCACTCAATTCAGGTTTCGATTGCGCTTCAGAATTCCGTAGCGTTTTTTGTTTCTTTTTTTTTCTCCACTTTATTTTAGTTTTATTTCATTGGCTTTATCGCTGTCGGCCCTGTCAAATGTGTCGACGTCTTTGGCCTATCCGCGGTTTTATCTCGTCTATTTGCTCATTTAATTTCGTACTTTTTGGTGCTTGGAAATTTGAAATTTGAAATTACTCAATTAGTTTAATTAGCAGCCCGAGCGACTTGACTTGATTTGCGGTCATTTGCGTGCTCTGACTGCGATTGAAATGGATCGTGTAGACAACTTGGCACTCTTTTGCCCACACACACACACTCAAACACACATACACACTTCACTGCTATCGTATGAGTATTAACTGGATACAAACTATTTTAGTTTTTTTGTTTTTGATTAAAGCTTAAAGTAGTTTAACTAGTTTTCTCTATGACAAATAACATAAATACAATAACATAAAATTAGTTTGAATAAATCTCTCTCACGTCTCTTTTTTTTTGTAACTATTGATGCATGCGATTGACTAAAATATACTTAGTAATGGGTTAAACATAAATATGATTTTCATAAATGATGTCAGATATAGAAAAAATCTCAAATTAAAACAAACAAATAATTCAGTTATATAAAATCTCAGATGTAATTATGGTTTATATATAAGATATATAGAAATCATAGCTTTGTTTAAATATTTATGTATTAGTATCTAGGTAAGTATTTTAAAGGTGTCTTGACGATCAGATACATACATATGTCAAAGTCAAAGACGTTTGGGGGCATTTATCATTTATCAAAATCATTAATGCAATTACGCGACCCCGTCGGACAGACAGAAGGACAGAGAGAGTAAGAGAGAGAGGGACTGAGTTGGAGGATAGCTTCTTGCTAGCTAATTATTTTGAATTATTCAATTTCATGTCTCAATTTAAATTCTCAGAGGCAATTAGGAAAGTCGGTTCTCTGTTTGGTTCTGTTCTGTTCTGTTCCCATTGCTCTTGTTGTTTTTGTTGTTATCTATCTGTCCAGTCATTTTAGTTTTTGTGCCGTTGAGTGGCACTTTGATGCAATATGTAGGGTATGTCGCGGGGAGAGGGGGAACTGTGGGGGTGTGTGCTCTACGAATGCAAATTAGAAGTGTGTGTGGGACCAAAATGAAAACCATTTAAATAATTGAAAATCGAATAAATCGCGAGCTGTGCCAAAAGCAACTAAAAAAAGCTAAAAATCTAATTGAAAAATAATAATAAGAAGAAAAACGTGCAAACGCAATGCAAATTTGAAATCCCACCCCAAAAAAAAAAAAACTAAACTGGGCGGAGTTTAGACCAGGTGATGGGAACCGAAAATGGGGAGCCTAAAACAAAAAACAAATACATGGGACTGCAAGTAAATATACATCGAATATGGATATATGTATCTATATACCAAACTATATACATATATTTATATATTTAAATATCTGTATTTCTATTCGTACATATCTTTATAGCGTTGTGTGGTTTTAGAAAAAGCGTCCCGGATTGTTGATGTACAAAATCTAATTAATTATTTCATTAAAAGTGTATTTTATTGACACTCTAATTTAGATTTTTGGATACAGCTTTGTGTTGTATCTATCTAAGTCCATCTAATTGTATCTATACATATGTATTAGCTGTATACATATATATGTGTGTTTGTGTGTATACTCACGATTAAACTATATTTACATTTTCCCTGTGTGTCTGTGCGACCCATGCGGCGTATGAGCAATTTTAATTGGTTTTTAACTAATTTGCTTGCATTTAGCCGACCCTTTTAATGTATGTTTATGTGTGTGTGTGCTTTTGTGTATCTTTGCAGACTTTTATTAAAATTTACATATTGTGAATGATTTATTTTGACATATTCTAATCAATTTTATTTAGGCAGCAACAACATCGAATATTTCAGAACAATTACATTAAAATAATAAATAAAACCGAGTTTCTTATAGATCAAACTAAAATTAAAGCAACAATTTATTGTGTAATAGAACTTGAATTTTTTGGTTTGCAAATCTTTGCTGAAAAGTATGCTTTAGATATTCAACCAAAATCTTTGAAAAGATCAATCTGATTATGATTATAATTTTGTGTCTATGTCTATAAAAATAGTTTGCAAATGTGACAGAATATGAAGTAATAAACATTATCCTGTCTACATAAACCCAGTGGTACAATACGATTCTTTATCAAAGTATTCTCGAATGTAAATCGTAAAAATACTCACAATAATCATAATCATCATCATAAGAAACGCCAAAATGGCCATAACTATATGTATATGTGTACATACATTTATATGGGTATATGTCAGTCGTCAATTCGTTTACCAAGGCGCCGTATCAATTTACCAAAAATAGTTGGTGTGTGTGCTTTCCACTTGTCTAACAACAACTGTTGTTACTTGTCCCCCTTCTTCCTTTCTTCTTTCCGCTCTTTCCTCTCTCCTTTACCCGTAACTCCTTGCCACGCATGGACTCGGAATCATATGATTTGATATCAAGCGTTTTCTGTGTTGTTTAGTAATTCGTTTTTTATTTACTATTATCATTTACATTTATTTGTTATTATGATATGTGCTCACCCACACTTTATATAGGGGGGTGTGTGTGTGTGTGTGTGTGTATCTGCCTATCTGTATGTTCATTTGGCCTTTTTATTTGGACGTGTGTTTTTTATTGTTCCACGCAAATTTTTTGATATGTTTTGTTTTTTAGACAGTCGATTTACTATTTTTAGTCCTCGTCATTGTTGTTGTTATTGTTGTTGTTGTCAATTTCTGCGCTAACGTGAGAAATGCAATTGCGTTGCACCCACACACACACACACACTTACATAGATACAAGTACACACATGCTATCTTTATACATAATACACTTCCTTTTTTGTTCCGATTTCATTTACATATTTTTCTGGTTACCAACGCGGATTCGCGTTTTGTTTTGCCTTGTTTTTTCTATACAGAGCAGGGGTCGTTTTTTGTTTTGTTATTATTGTTATTATTGTTATTATTGTTGTTGTTGCTGTAGTTGTTGCCCTTTCGAATTTATGCGATACGACGCGAATGTTTGTTCAATAAACGAAATAATTGTCGGCAAGTGTGTTATGATGAAATTGTTTTGGGTTACTTCATAAATTAGCGCACACAAATATAGTAACAGATACACACAAACACACACACACTGCACATTCTAATAAAGTTAAGTAAGGGAAGTTGCGGGTGTGTTTCACCTTTCCTTTAGTGAGTTTTTCATTTGAATTTTACACATGAACTGTCATTTTTATTTCCGATTGCTTCACTAAAGTCTAATGAAAACGAGCTCAGTCTAACTGAAAAAAAAATAAGCTTCAAAGGTCTTAAGTTTAAACTTCTGTTAATAACTTCATAGAAAATATAGATTATTTTCTTTAACAAAACTAAAAACAAAAACAAAAAACCAATAACAATTTCAAATCAGTTTTCAAATTCTTAGCTCAAACTATTGTTTTCTTTTTTTTCCATCATTGAATGCACATATTTTCTTTTTATAAATCGTGTTTTCGAAGTACAAATAGTTATTTTAAAAGCAGCTCAGGTGTCGCCTTTACAAATGGGCACTTCAAGTGTACTCCAAGTACTTCATCCCGGACATGATACCTGCTCTCATATGATGATGATGATGATGATGCCCATAATCGAATTTAAAGCGGCGAATCATTAATCAAAACTCCCCGAGCAACCAACGAAGATGTAAACATGGAAATCTAAAAATTTCGAGTCCCACAAAAGACGGCAAACCACTGCCCACAATTGAGATTCAGTTGAGTTTAATTTTTATTTTTTTTTTTTTTTTTTTTTTTGTGGTCTGTGGCATGAAAAATGAGCTTGCCGCAAATGCAGGCGCCAATTGCAAATGAAAAGTTGTTGCATTAGGCTTCTGTGATTATTTTTGATTATTAAAGGCGTTACGCCCTTGCCTTCGATATACATATTTCCATGTGAAGATCATAATACAAAGATCAGATGAATGGGCTTATAAATATTTTGAGGGCAAGTAAATCGATCACAGGTTGAATGAAGATGAAGAGGGAGATGGAGATGGAGAAGGAGAATGAGAAGGAAAAGGGTCACAACCTCGTGTCTCTTATTGGTCTTTTAATGATCTTGTACAATTATTTTGTGTGTGTGTGTGTGTGTGCGTGTTGCAAGTCAGAACTCAAAGATCGGCCCAAAGAGTGTTCGCTGCTTGTAAACGGTTAAATTAAATTGATTTGCGTCTAATGCCCCCGACAAGTGGCCCGCTCGGTGCGCTCGAGTAATTAATGATTCCATTAGACACCGCGGTGGGGCAACCTGACTGAACAACTGAACAACTGGTAACTGGTAACTGGGCAACGGGGCAACTGGGCAAGAGAACCGCCAGCGTCGTCTCGCTGCTTAAGTATGAATAATTGGTAATAGTTTTTAATGATGGGGTTTCCAACTGCCGCTGAGGGGCCACCTGCCGCCCCGTCTATAGCTCTGGACCTGGACAGTGGCAATTGAACCTCAACCTCGACTGAGGCCACAGTAACAGAAAATAACTATCAAATTTTAACTAAACAAGAAAGTAAGATTATCTGTGGCATCCCGAAGTTGTAATACTCTTGCATTTTCGACTGATCTGCGAACTTGATGGAAATCTCTGAGAAAATAGACAAAAATATTAATATTAAACTTTAATTTTTGGCACATCATTTATATGGCAACTATATGAAAGTTACGGAATATAAAAATTAAAATATTTAATAAATATATTAAAGGAATAAAGGAATTTTTATTATATAAATTAACACACAGATTAAAATGTACATAACTATTTTTTAAGTCAAAAACTACAAATAAATAACCAACATTTTCGTTTCTCAATTCGATTACAGATTGAGGCGCCCCCGTTTACTCCGTCCATGGTAGTGGCCCCAATAGTCCGGTGAAAATGGACAAAGGCCGACAGAGGTCGCCACAACTTTCGCCCAATTAGCACAGGGGGTAACAGGACGCCAAGAAGGACGCAACAAGATTGGCGGAACGGCAACTGTAAATATTTGGAGGACACACACAGGGCTGCCACAAAGCAAGCATTCGTCCACAACAATACAATAGCCAAATCAAAGCATTAGCAACAAAAGAGTCCTCCCCGAAAAGGAAATAGTGGATCAAGTCCATTAAGAAACAGCACAAAAGACACAAGCAGACGAAGGATTAGAAGAAGAAGTGGCTGAACAGAGAGAGAGAGAGAGAGAAACAGTTAGAAGAGCCCCGAAACCCCGAAGAGAGTGTAGAGTCGTAGTTCCTATAAATGACCGAATCCACACAGCTGCAAACGGCGGAGAACAATAACGCGGGCGTGGTCAAAATGGAGCCACCGCCATTGGCGACCTCCACCCACAGCTCGCTCGCCCACTCGCTGGTCGCCACAGCCACAGCGGCAGCCGTTGCCGGCGCCGGCGGTACGGCACTGTCGCCAGCAACTCCTCCCCTGCCACATCCACTGGGGCAGCATTCATCGCAGCAGCAGCAGCAACATTATGCGCTTAAGTGGAACGACTTTCAGACATCCATACTCAGCTCGTTCCGTCACCTGCGGGATGAGGAGGACTTCATCGATGTGACCCTCGCCTGCGACGAGCGTTCGTTCACCGCCCACAAGGTCGTGCTCAGCGCCTGCAGCCCCTACTTCCGCAAACTGCTCAAGGCCAATCCCTGCGAGCATCCAATTGTCATCTTGCGCGATGTGCGCAGCGACGACGTCGAGAACCTCCTCAGGTGAGTTTTAGATCTATCGTATAAGAATCATTTGAATGTCATTTAAAAGCAATATTAAGGAATATGGTACACTGATAAAAAAAAAGGATCTAAAATTAAGATTTTGGTCTCAGAACTAAGAACTTTGGTCTAAAAAATGCGTCGAGAACATGAAAATCTTGAATTAAGAAAACACATCTTGATTCTAAGAACATTTCAATTAAGACCAAGTTCTTATTTTTAAGATCATAAATTCTTATATTTTCAAGACCACAAATCTTAGTATAAGAATAAAACTTATTATTTTTTTAAGATTATATGTTCTTATTTATAGACCAAAAAGTTTTGAATAAGAAGAATGAAGTAATTTTAGTTAACTTGAGGTCTAGTAATGTCAATATGACACTTAACAACAAACAACAACACAAAAACACTTGCGAACACAAGGAGCATGGGTTGGTATACAGCTGTTTCAAGAGATACCAATCTCTATCATCAGTACCGTTGTGCTGACTAGACCAGCGATCCAAGCCTAATGTCATCTTCGAGACGCCAGAACCAGTTGTGAATTTTAGGTCTCAAAAAGTGTCAAAATTTTAAGATTTTTGTTCTTATTTTAAGAAAAAAAGATCTAACAGCTAAGATTTTTATTCTTATTTTAAGAACTTAAGATTTTTTAGAATTATATTCTTAGTTTTAGTAATTTGGTCTTAAAATGGTCTTATATTAAGAACAAAATATTTAAATTTGAGAATTTTATTCTTATATTAAGAACTTACGATTTTTAAGATTAATATTCTTAGTTTTAGTAATTTGGTCTTAAAATATTCTTATTTCAAGAACAAAATATTTAAGATGAATGTTCTTGATTTTAGAAAGTGGTCTTTTTTTTCAGTGTAGGGAATAGAAAATAAAAAAGGAAAGTAAATCAAAAGAATACCAAAGGCAAGCTGACCATATAACTAATTTCTTTCATTTGCAGAATTAATTAATTAATTTATAATTACATAAAGGAGTTGACGTTAAAGATTGATATTACAAATTTAAGATTTTCGAGCGAGAAAAATGAATATATATGAATTTCCAGAAAAAGGTCCACCTCGCCCAAAAACGTAAAAATGATTAAAAAAAGAAACTCACATCTTGTAAAATTTTCTTCTAAACATGGATTCAAGTTATTACTTTTGTATATTTTTGACCATTTTCTTAAAAATTGCTTCAAAATGGGCCTTTTTGTTTTTTCTTTTTCTAAGTAAGATTGAAGCATAAATCATTTTATTATACAGAAATATATTGAAAGTTTATTTTAAAACAAGTTTTTTTATTATTTAAAAACGTGCAAATGTCGCGTTCTCGATCCTGGAAATACCCATATCTGTTTGCAAAAAATTATTGAAACAAAATTAATCAATTTGAATGCGGAATATATTTTAAAGCCAAACCATTAATAAACTAACATTTCGCCTCGAAATCTGATTGTTTTTGGCTATGTTACATAAAAATAAAAGCTTGCAATAAAAGTTGAATATTTAAATTTAAAAATGTAATACGTATTTCAAAGAAATAAGGAAATCCTTAAAATCCCATTTGTGTTTCAATACCTCCTATAATAATATTAATAATAGTAGAAATAAATTGTTTGCCACACCTTCTTTTCCACAGCTTTATGTACAACGGCGAGGTGAATGTGAGTCACGAGCAACTGCCCGACTTCCTGAAGACCGCGCACTTGCTGCAGATTCGTGGCCTGGCGGATGTCAATGGGGGTTATCCCTATGCCAAGGCCCTTTCAGCCGCCCTCAGTCACAGCAGCAGCAGCAGCAACAACAACAACAACAATAATGCTGATAGCAGTAATCACAACAAAATTAGCAACTATTTGCCGACAGCGCTGAGCAACAACAACAACAACAGCTCGAGTAGCAACAGCAATAATAATAACAACAACAACAACCACAACATTAGCAACAATAACAACCACAACAACAGCAACAACAACAACAACTGCAACATTAACTCACACAGCCAGAATTCACCGTTCAACACGCCGCAGACGCCAGCGTCGCTGCCAGCGTCGAGTGCAGCTGCCGCCGCTGCCGCTGCCGCCTCATTGACAGCCGCTGTGGCAGCAGCGGCCGCTGCGACGGCATCAAGTCTGCCCTTGGGGGGCAGCAGCCAAGCACAGAGTCAGAGTCGGAAGTGGAAGCGGAAGTGGCAATGGAAATGGAAATGGAGGAGGCAACGTGACGCCCGCCATTCAGGAGCTCAAGGCATCCGCAGCGTCGCCCGTAAGAAACTCCAATCCCAATCCAAATCCAAGCAAAGTAAAGTGTGAAGTTCCGTTCAGCTTGCACTCGATTGCACACACAGACGTTAACCAACACTAAACACACATTTTCGAATATTCTTTTTTGTTGTACAACAATCTCTAGGCGAGCAGCAACAACCATTGGGATCTGAGCGATATGGAGGGCAGTCGCAAAAGCCATTTGACACCGCCGCCCCAGAAACGCATCAAGAGCGCCGATTTGTTCCGTGCCCAACATGGAATCAGTCCGGAGCGTCTGTTAATCGACCGGGACTTTCCCGTGGCGGGTCAGCATCCGTTGACCAGGAATCGCAGTCGTGACACTTCCAAGGATCGCGATCGCAGTCTGGAATTGCGCGAATCTCTGCTTGGTCAGGCTCTTGAGAACAGCAATGGACAGCAGGCCAATCAGGTGGGTTAAAGGTCAAGAATTAGATGTAACAGACAGAAATTCCACTTTCAAATCTGTGCTCGGTTTTCTGCTGTCATTGCTCAGGAAAAGATACACAGTCCTGTTCTGGTTTTGACTTTCGGCAAGATTTTACGGACTGAATTTACTTGACATTGAGCAAGTATTTGATTTTTAAATAATTTTTTGTTCGTCATACCGCAAAATCGATAAGACTCGAACTTAAATTTTTTTTCGGATTTGCTCGACCTGTTCTAGTTTCCGTGAAAGTGAATCGGTTATTTATTAGGGCTAATAAATATTCTGGTACATATTCTTAACCACAATTCAAGTGCTTTTAAGCATTGAGTAAAATATTATGATTTGCTCAGAACATTTTTCAACACTGCTTTGCCGAAAAGTATACAGCACATTATAGGAGGGAAATTCGACTGGCAATTCGAAGGAAAATTTAGGAGAAATACGTTCAAATTTCTCGTATTGAAATTTGAAAAAAACAAGTGAAATCCGGAACAGGCCTGATAATATTGAAAAATGGGTGGATAGGTTTTTATAATATGTAGATGTCAGCAAAACTCTTGACTGTAATTTTTCCGCTACTAATTTGTAGAAACATGATCTCGGCCAGAGTGCAGGCGAGGACTCGAACAGCAGCGACACGGAGCCATCGGATCGTGGTGATGGCCAGCACGATGGCACACTCGATGGCATGGACAATCAGCGCTCTCACTCCTTCCCCAATGCATTCCTGGGCCTCCAGGGCATTCCCGGCCTGTTGCCAGGACCCTCCACCCTAGGTGCTAATGATTTCGGTGAGTCCAAGTTACATATTCCTTTATATATCTGTATATATTCTTGTGACTGAACAGCATTTAGAGCTGCATTCAGTTCGACAAGTTTCGTTTAAACTTTGTTATCGAATAGTATCGAGTATTTGCCTCTTGTGTATGATTTATCGATTGTCGCGTACTATTTGCGTATGATTTGCATTTGCTAGAAGCAAGTTACTAACTATCGATTGTTATCGATAAACCGATAAAGCGTCAGGGCATTACGAATTCGACAAACAATTGGCCAACTAATCAAACAATCACAAATCAAAATGTAACCAAAATGGAAACCAAAACACATATGTAATAAGTATAGTTAAGTGCGCTGTATATCGATTGTTATCGGTTTATTGTAATCACTCATTTGCATATCACAAACACACTCAATTTACATAATATACTATATTACAATATTATATTTAACTAGTTGTTATTGTTTATCATTTAAATAGCGCAGTGAAACTCACAAATCGATTTATGCATCTGCCTATCGATAACACATATCGAAATCTAATTAAGTAGCACATAAGCAGGCCCATCATTAGCAATCAAAGTGACTATAACGAGAATGAGAATGGGAATTGTATCCCTGTTCCAATCCGACGACAAGTGTCAAGAAATATGCGTGGACCACGTGTCGCATTAAGGATACAAGGACAACGAGCAAAGTTTCCTTTTTTTTGGGCCGGACAACGGCTGGCCAAAACATTTGAAGTGCGATTATAAACATATTCCGTCGGAGAAGAAGAGGGAACAGGGGGAAAGGACCGTAATGTTCATTTACGTATGTGCAAATGCTTCGAATAGCGCACAAAAAATTATTATTATTACTATTTCTATTACTATTATTATGATTATGATTACCATTCGATATTATGTGGCCAACCCCTTACAAATATGAATCGTTTTGTTTCGCCAGCGTTTCAACGTAAAAGTCAAGACGACCCACTCTCTGTCCCTGTCTCATTCTCTCTCTCTGTCCCCCTTTCGTTCCGCTTTTGCCTTGTTTGTTTGCGTTGCCGAGCACATTACACGCACTTCGTATAGCATCGCAAATGTCGCATTTATCGGGCATTAAAATGATAATCGCACTAGAGATGAGCGCGTGTCGGGACACGACTCTTTGTGACAAGACTTTGATAGAAGACTGTTTGAAATTCATAGCATATTCAAATTACATACACATGTTGATAGTTTTAGCCACAAAGATTATTTACCAAACATAGTTGTAGTTTATCTTAGTCACAAATTAACAATTTTTTAAATTATATTTGCAGCTAAAAATTGTACTGTCATTATGTTGACTAATACTCTTCAATTTAAATGTTTTGTAAATGCTTTGTATCTTAATATTTTTTAGTCCACATGGACTACAATTTATTCCCTTTTTTAATAAGTAAGGTATAGTTTCCGATTTCTGCCCAAAAAATACTACTTTTTACAGATAAATGTGTACATTACTTCCTCTTCCATTTAGTTTTTCAACTGATTCCAGACTGATCACATTTTGTCTGCATAAAAACCTGAAATATATGGACTTAAGCAATTTCTTTTAGTCACGACATTCGCATCGTATCGCATCATCTCCAATAAGCATCTCGGACCAGTGCTAGGCTAAAGTTAGTAATGTGTTCTTCCCTCCTCTTCTGGTTCTCGTCTCCTTGCTGACTCCAGCTTTTGGGCCATAACGAACTGGGCCAAGTCCGTTCGCTAAGCCGTCGATGCCATTTAATATTCAGCGCACATAGATCATTGCAACAAATGTTGACCGGCCGGCGGGTTAGACGATGTGACGAGCAGTCCTTCTGTCCTTCTGTCGTTCTGTCGTTCGTTGGGTGTTTGAGGCGGTTGAGGTGGTGCGGTGGTTAACTTGGCTAGGCTGTCGTCCTGTCGCAGATGCCGTGGCTCAAAGCGAGCGGCAAAGAAATCAAATTTAATAAAGCATAAACATTCAATAAGCTTCGACTGCCTCGACATCGATGGGAAAAAGTCATTTGAAATTCCGGACAGCGTTACCCGAGCACGGTAAACGTAACGGTAACTGTAACTGTAACTGTAACGTTAACGGTAACGGACTCGGCTTCTGGCCATTTCGCAATCGGAATCGAAAATATTAACGGCCTGGCCTAAAAAGGATAAAGTTTTGTGCAATGATAAAAATGATAAGTTCCCTTTTTTTTTGGTTTGTTGGCTCTCCTTATGTGTTTTGTTTTCTTTTACTTAGTTTTTTTTTTGAGAGGGCGGACAGTTTCTTCTTGAAAGAGGACTAAAAAAGGACATTCATACATACATACATACGTATTTAGATTTTATTTCGTTTTATTGCTTTTTTGTGCATTCGATTTATTTGGAAGACATTGGCAATGGTCGAAATGGACTTGGAAATTGCGCACATGTGTGCGCAAGGACTTGAGAGCTCACCCCCCCTTGCCCCTCCCCCCACTGTGTCCCCTTTTCCTCTCCCGCCTGCTCTATCCATCGGTGCAGACGAATCCTGCTCAGTCTAGTAATATGAGTTGGGTTTGCATTTTAATATATTTGCGCCCCTTGCCACTCCCCTCGCCTACGCCCACACAAATGTCACACACTCGCAATCAGATGCGGGCCAAGTGGTTCTAGCCAACAACAAAAAAAAACGGAGAAATTTTGTACAACTACAAAGGCGAAAAAGTTTACTTTGCAAAAATCCGTTGCAGAAACATTTATAAAGTAGCCAGTCCCAAAAAGTCTTGAAGAAGAAAGACAGCAAAAAAGAAAAGGAGGAAAAAGGAACTGAATAACAAGGCGTAGGAGCTGGAAGGAGCTTCGTGCTGACCTCTCGAAGGCGTTGCCATCTCTGAGCGACATTTTAAAATGAAAATGATAGCAAAAGAAACGAGGAAAAGCCGAGGAGAAAAGGAAAAGTCCTGGCTGCAGGACTGTTGGCGTTTAGGTGGACAGGCGGCAGGCAGTCGAAACATTGACAGCAAATAAATGGCAGCCAAAATAATAACAGCAAAAGGGAGGTGCAAGTCAAACACACATGTGTGAGTGTGTGTGTGAGTATGTGTGTGAGTGTGTGTGTGTGTACGTGTGTACGTGGATAACAAGAAAACAGAAATGAACAAAAAAAAAATGTTAGCAATGATATTCAAAAAGCAAAAGAACAATTTTTGGCAGCCCAACGTTCTGTGTGCCAGCTCAGCACAGCGCCATCTGTCGGCCGGACTTGGTAAGGTGCAAGGCGTCAGAGTGCTGCCCCCACCCCTCTCTTAGTTGTCCCCCTCCCCTGAATTGGCCCACTGCATTGACTGGGCCAATGCAGCTTGTGCAGTTGGCGCCAAGAAAGAATCGAGCATGTGGGAGTTGAGAGAAATCATTGACATATGAGTTCAGTTGCTTATTTCTTTGGTGCAAAGCGAATGCATAGATTCTCAGCGGACAGGAGGATGAGGAGGGAAGTGGAACTGAGGGAGGGGAGGACAGCGGAAAGTCGCTTGGACTTGGCTGGACCGAGTGGCGCTGTCGTGGCTAATGCGCAAAGTTTTCTATCAGTTTTATTTGCCAGCTGTTCACACACACCACACACACACACACACTCCCCCACACACTCGCACACACATGTAGAAAGAAATGTGCATTATATTGTGGCACATTCGTTAAAATCACATTCAACACTGTCACAGATTCCTCGCAAGTTTCATTCCCGCTAACTGATGTGATTTGCCAGACTGCACAGCAGATAAGGTCATAAGATAATTACCAAAGATTACCAAGAATAACTAACTAGCTGTATTAAACCACTCTCATTGAATTAACCTTACAAACTAAGCTTTAAAAACAACACTGTGTTGATTTAGAAAAAGTAAAGAATTCAAGGATTGAATAGACTTTAAAATAGTTAGTTGTTTGGTTTTTGAATAGAATTACCTTACAAAAAAACTATTGTTAGATACACTCCCGATCAATGAAATAGACTCAATATTTTTTTAAATAAAAAAAAAAAAGAAAAAAAAAAAAAATTTTTTTTTTTTATGAAACACGAATCAGCCAAAAGTTCCAATTTAAAAGAAACACTTTATATGCAGATAGAATATTTATTTATTTTTTAACGTAATAAATGAACATTGTTTAATTAAATATTTTGCTAGATCTAATATTAAATCAGACAAAAAAAGTTTTAATAAAAAGTCTTTTATCATTTGTAATTTTAAATTAATGTCATCAATCACCGAAATCTTTGTAAATCAACAAAAATTTATACTTCTTATATGGTAACTTAATCTATTTAATCGAAATCAGAGTTATACAATTCAGAATCTTTTGAACTTTGAACAGATAGTTTAGAATTCCTGGAAAAATTAATAAATTCAATAACTTCTTCATCTTCAAAATAGTGTTAATTTTAATTTAGTGATACCCAAGATAATTCTAAAGGATTTCACTAATATTTCCAGAAAAATCTTAAGAAAGATAAGAAACTGTAAAGAAAGTCAGAAATAAAGCGCAACATTTTGAAGTGACAGTTGTAACTAAAAGTCTGTGTTCAGATGATATTATATGTATATAGTAGAGCAGTCAATGGATCGGGCAATAGAGACATTCAATGGGCATTGAGTAAAGCATAATATTAGCAGCTGGCAATAAGCATGCGAGGAACATTTCTCAAGCCAAACAAAACGCGCCCAGCTTAACTCAATGTATCTGTGTGTGTGTGTGTGTGTGAGTGTGCGTGTTGGCCAAATGAGTGTGTGTGTGTGTGTGGGGTTGTAATGTTGGCGTGTTTGCATTTAATAAATTCGATTAACAACGGAATAAATACGCTTAAATGCGGAAAATAATGAAAACTAACGAAAAGCGTTTTGTTAGACGTCGACGTTGACGTCGGCGCTGACGTTGGCGTCGCTAGGGCGCCGCTTTCATTCTATGCGGCATTCAATCATTCCATTCAGTTATTCATTCGTTTTACGAGCTGTGTTATTATTGTAAATATGTTGGTGTATTTGTTGTTGTTGCTGCTGTAACAAATACAAATACATTACGTGAATAAACGCACCCATTATTTCATTTCATCAAGAACCATTAACGCCAACACGCTTGCAAGCCCCTCCCCCTTCTCTGCCTCTCTCTCTCACTCTTCATCACATATACACATATATATACACAGACACTTACCGCGCCTTGTGGCACACACTTGGCCAGCTTGACTTGCCCCCCACCATCTCTATCTGCCTCTCTCTCTCTCTCTCTCTCTCCCCACTCTCTACATTTCTCTCTGGCGGCAGGACATGAATATGTTGGCAGAAGACACAGGATAGTAAGCATAGAAACTTTTGCCAGGATAATGAGTAAAATGATTGGAAATACATTTTCAGTGCGTGCGTTCTAGCTTTGTATCTCAAACTTTCTATCTGTATCTTTGTATCTGTAATTGTTGCGTATCTTGCAGCTGTATCCTTAGATACATAGCGTTAAGTATTGTACATAAATAATACTTTATCCCACGTCAGATCATCTCAATGGCTTTTTAAAGGACTCTCCAAATGCTACAGAGTGTTTGAAAGCTTAAATCACATGTGAATTATTACGGCAGCTGCAATTAGACATTTCAATTGCCGAGTTTATTAAAATTTAGCTAATTTTTTAATTTTTTACTTTCGAATTACTGCATTTTCTACAGCAGCTGAAAAGCAGGCAACGGTTTTATCTGAGCTCTGAAAAGCAAAGAATTGTATGAAGGATTTCATTGTTGCTAATTGGTTTAATTGTAATTTTTTAATTAAAATTTAGAATTAAATATTGGACACAAATATAGATCTATTCTTTGCCTTGTCTTTTATCTAATTTCATTGCGAATTAAAATCTTAAATTCTTTTCGTCGCATTCAACTAAAAAACTTTAACTAAAAATTTAAATTTTTCTGACAATTGTAGATTTATAAAGCCAAATTCCAAACAATGATGTCTAAATTGTTTAATATTGTTTAACTATTTTCATTGTTCATTTCAAATGAAAAGTTTATTTATATACAAATTTTCTAATGTCGCCGCAAAGTATGCAACATTTTTTCCTTTTTTTTTTTTAAAATCGGTAGTTTTTATTAAATTTTTATATATTCCAACAACAAGTATTCTGCTACCATATGGCAGTTTAAGCTAGTTAACAATTTTGTTAACACTCGTCGGCGTTCAATGAAATTTATTGCGTTAGACAATGCCACGCCCACTTGCTTCAAAAATAGCAATAAAAACGAGAGAACAGCAAAAAAACGAATGTTATCAAATTAATTTGAAAAACTCGCATCTGCTGCACGTCACACACACACGCACACACACACACGCACACACACATGGAAGGCCGAGCATTTACAGTTACAAAGTGCCAGGGACACTTTTAGAAGTAGAGGGAGGGGTAGAAGGAGAGGGGGCGTGTCAAAGCTGGACCGAAAACGAAACCGAAACTAAAAACTTTTGAGTTAAATTCTCGCTCTAATGTTTATGTAGATGAGGGATTATGTCATTGTGTGCCACAGCAACAACAACAACAACAACAACAGCAAGTAGCAAAAGGAAAACCCCAAACACATACAAAGAGTGAAAATAAATTTGGGATGGGGGAAAAGGAAGCAGGGTGGGAAAGTCCAGAACTGTAAAACCCATTGCAGCACTTGAAAATTCTAATTTTCTGCTTAAACTTCATACGAAATTGTTTAGCACACAGTTTGGCAATAGATGCGATGTGAAAAATGGAAATGGAAAACATTATTATTATTATTATACGTACAAGTGTGCGTGTGTGTGTGTGTGTGTGTGTAAGGAAAAGGGGCTGAAACTCTAAGGCTCTGCTAGTGTTTTGTCATAGAAAATACATTAAATTTAAACAAAATTTGTAGTTGCTCTGAATGTTTGTGTGTGTGTGTTTGTTGTGCTACTTGAGCTTAACGCACACACATACACTTATACACATACATTCGCTTTCTCACTTACTCTCTGGCTCTGTCTCGCTCTGTCTCTCTTGGTCATAGACACAAAGCCCAGGCAAAATGCAAAACTTTTGAAAACTATTTGGTTTCGAGCCTTTGGGTTTGAGTTTGGGTTTTTGTAGTCGAGGGACTACAGCTGCCTTTTGGGCTTGGGTTTGCCAGCCCTTTTTGCCACGTCGTATTTTAAATTCAAGTGGTCTTCTACACACACACACACACACATATTCACACAGATATACAGATACATATATACATTTACATAGACATAAGTACGTGTCGTCGGTGTTATGCTTAAGGATTTCTCGTTTTACCGAATCCAAATCCGAATCCGTTTCAAATGCGAATTTATTTCTACAAAATATTACAAAAGTCAAAGACACACAAACACACACACACACACACATTCACACTCACACTACACACACACACATGCGAGTGCTTCAGCCGCATGGAAAAAGGTCATTTTTGGGGCCATAGAATTTACATAAATCCATATGGATGCCGCCTGTCCAAGTGTGTGTGCCCGATTCTATGTGTGTGTGTGTGTGTGTGCTACACTCTTCGAGTCCATTTTGGGCTGTCCTCCTCCATCTTTGGCAACGTCTTTGGGCCACGTGCCGTTGACAGAGAAATGGAGAAACAGAGAACTTGGAGAAACGAATGCTTCACATGCAACCTTACGGTATTTTTGCTTATCACACAAAGCTAAGATGCTGTGTGTCTATGTGTGTTAGTGTGTCTATGTGTTAGTGTGTGAGTGTGTGTGTGAGTGCCTTTCGAACCCATTGATAGCTGTAAGCAGGCGATGAGCAAACCCCGTACAAACCGCCCGAAAAACGAATCTTTCTACCTTCAAGTTCCGGCGATTGTATTACCAGCAGTTACATGTGTGTGTTTGTGTGTGTGTGTGTGTGTGCGTGCGGTTTTCAAACGGAAGTTGTAAGAAGAAGAAGGAGAAGAAGAAGCAGCGACTGTTTTCGGCCTTTTCCATTTGACCCCGTTGCGACTTCGTCTTCATCTACAGTTCAGCATTTGCTCCGTCTGTTCCTGCTGCTTAACTCCACCCCCTCTCTCTCTCTCTCTCTCTCTGTCTCCTCTCCTCTCCTCTCTCTCTCTGATGTTGTCTGCTCTCCACCTCACAGACTGACGCATTGATATCCCTTTTAATGGATGAATTATTGCCGCACATGCGAAAGTAGTTGCTGTCCTCCTTATCCTTCTCCCTTTCCCCCACCCTTTCACTCTCTCCTTCTACCGCTGTTGCTGAACTCTTCTCTTTTTCCGTTAAAGCGCCTTGAGAAGTTCTCTCCTTTTACACACACATATAAATGTACACACACATGCTTTGTTTGCATTTCATTTCCTTCAGATCTTTGGCCTAAAACATGAAGCTAACAAGGCGGGAGGGAGAGGGAGAGAAGTGTAACGCCGCTTAATTAACTGACCCAAAGCAGCGCCTCCCACCCTCTCCCCTCGCCCTCCTTTCCAACCCCTTCTCAACCCATTCGCTTTTACGGATGCGCAGGAATGCGCCAAATATCCATAATAATTGAAGGATATTACATCAATAAACCGAATAGGCCCCCCTTATTCCGCTTAACCTCCCCCCCACACCCCTTATGTCCTTCCTGCTGTCCATATTTATGTGTGTAGTGTCCAAATACAGGGGGAGAGTTGGGGGTTGGGGGTTGGGAGGAGTTGACAGGATGAGAGCTGCATTTTAATATTTCTAAGTATCCTCGCACATTCGCATATAATTCAGGCATTGACAGCGAGCCTACACCCTACACCCGACACCCTACAGTGGGGATGCTTGCGACGGAGGGGGGTGGGGGAGTGTCAGTCAGGCCGAAGCCATAAACTAAATTTATTGCAAATATTTCCTCAGCAATGAGCAATTTGTGCGATCGAATCCTGTGGACCTCAATCCAAAACATACACGCAATTGTGTATTGGTATTTGTGAAAGTGTATGTGCGTGTTTGTGTGTGTGTGTGTGTTTATGTGTGTGCCTGTGAATTTAACGTGTCGATGATATATTTGCCGCAACGATTCATGGAGTTCCCCTCCCTTGGATTGTGAACCCAGTTGACCGGGACTGAAAATGAAACATTGTGTAAATTATGTGTGCTATAATTTTCGCACATATATAATATTTTGATTGCAGGCAAAATTCGCTGGAAGTGGATTTTGGTATACTAGTGATATAACTGAGCCCACTATCAAAAGTATTTCCTAAGCTTAAAAGCGCAATTAAAAATTTAAAAATTAAATATGAAACGGTGCCATCTTCTGTTTTTAATCAAAAAAATTAGGTGCGGCAAGTTTTTGAGTCCTGTTTAGAATTGTCTTAACTATATTTTTATTAATCCTTTATGAAAATTACTTGAAAACGTGATAAAACGTGTCCTCCAAGTATAAGCCTATTAGTTATTAATTTTATCTGAATATATATAAATATATTAAAAGAAAAAAATCTTTCATCATCACGATTCTTAATAAAATCAATTGCTAATTTAAGACCAAGATAGAATTTGAAAGAAAAAAACACATTAAAAAGGCTGTCGAATTGTCTTAAGCGAAGTTCTACTGTACTTGTTTATGCATTTATATTTCTATATATTTTCAAGTGCTCTATCAAACAAGATTCCCAGTGTATTTATTGATTTATTGTTGCCGTATTTATTTTGCTCTGCGATTTATTTGGCTGGACACTCTGCACACACGCACACTCACAAAGTAGCACACATACAAGCACATAAAATTCTAAACAGCAGCAACAACACACACAAACACACACGCACACAAGTCTTGGCACTTCGATGTACGAAAATATCAGCAAAAGAGTTTTTAGTTGCGTTACCAGAAAATAACACACACTGAGACATGTACAAACACACAGACACACACACACACAAATACATATACATTAGTCGAATAAAATTACTCATACGCTCAGTTACCCACACATATACACAGTTGCCAACACATACCGATAGAGAGGCCGACAAAATGGTTGGCCAACGACGTCTAAACAACAACAACAAGAACAACAACAACAACAAAAATAACAAACATGAATTTTAACAAAATACAATTTCAATACAATTCAAACTTTCTAACTCACACGCACACACACTCTCGTTCGCGTGAGTGTGAGCGAGTTAGCAATAGATAGCATTTCACAGGGTGCCAACCGCAGTGGCAACATCACCGAACCCCTCCCCCTCTCCCCCCCCTCACTCACTCCCTTCCCAACTCACCATCTCACCATCAGTCACAATCTGCAGCCTCAAACCGACGAGTCCCACAAGTGAATGTGAAACTAAAACTTCCTTTACTCATTTCCTGTTCCCTGCCCCCTGCCCCCTGCCTCCCTTTCCCCTTTTTAGTCAACCCCCTCGCCACCCCTTGCACACTACGCCACTGGCATTGGGCATCCACAACGGCTGCTGTGGCGAATAGTGAGCAAAAAGTATCTCGCCCGAATGTCTCGCCGCTTTTCAGTTGCGTTCTAAATTCATACATTCATTACCATCGCATTTCATTCACACACACACAAACACACACATATTCAGCCCTCTCCTCCCGCCCCTTTGGAAAGTTAAATACATTCGTTGGTCCGTAAACAAAACGACGCCCAACACAACCCACTGTACGATACGAATGGCAAGGCACGAATAGTTCTCGTGCTCATAAAGTAATAAATTGTACCATAAATAGTGTGGCACAAGTGTACGTAGTATTTATGTAGGTGTGGACACCCTACTGTCCCGACTGACACCCTACTGCTCAGCCGAGTTGAAGTGGCAGCTCTGCCTTCTTCTTTCTTCAGTGCAGCCTTGAAGCAATTCATCTTTTAGCCATTGCTCGTTTCGCTTTGCACTCGAATGAAGTGCGCGCCCAGCTGGACTCAGCCTTTGGCTTAGATCTCCATTCATCCATCTATCCATCTATCCATTCAGCTATCCATTCATCAGTGCTGCCAACTTTTGACCCAAAAAAAGAAGCTGTTTTTAGTGGGGAAACGGCAGAAAAATCTGAATCTTTTTTAAATCTCTAATAATTTAAAAATAAATCGTTTTTAGTTGCGTTTCAAACACTTTAAACTACATTGACTTGGATTAAAATCATTTTTAAATTGAATATACTATAAATGGAATTATTTAATTTTCTGTATAAAGTATGTCAATTGTTTTTAATTTGGTTGCAACTCTTGTTAAGTTTATGAAGATATATTTAATATAGTAGCTCTGAAATATGTTGGTAAATTGAAATCTCTTGCATTACAGAAACACCGACAGTTTCTTCATTTGTTTCGAAAGCAACTGTCGTCAAAATGTTTCTCGAAATTGTTTAAGATAATTGCATTTAAATATATTTTTAATACCGACCAATATATTTTAAAAGTTTTAAATATAAACAAATCCAGACCGCTTTCCGCTGCTTTCGAATAAAACATAATTAATCTTTGAAAAAAGTCAGATTTAAAGCGAAAAAAAGGCTGTGCTGACAACACTGGCAACTGGGATGCCTTTAGCTCACCTAGCAGCAGCTTGGCATTCGATTTCTCGCACAAACATCGGGCACAAGGGATCAGCTTGGCGAGGCCAGTGGAACTATGCTTATTTGCTTTTGTCACGCCCGCAAACGTCCCTTCTGTGCCCACTCCCCCCTCCCCCCTCTCTCCACCCTTTATAGACGCCCCTGCCCGCTTACCCTTGCCTAGACTACGCCCTACTCTATGCTAACCACATACGACCACATCGTTCATCATTGCCCCGTATTTAAATGTGTGTGTGTATATGTGAGAATGTGTGTGTGTGGGAGGCTGCGGCTGCTGAGGGGAGGGTGGTGAGAGGGGGTCTTATTGGGTGTCGGTTAGTTCGTCTAGCAATGCTCTGACTGTACTAATGAATTACGCAATCTAAAACTATGTACATTTAATTCAAATTCACAAAACTGTACGCCAAACTAACCGAGACGCACACACACACACACACACACACTACCATACACAACAAAAGGAACAACAACTTTTTGGGCAAACTTTTTTGCTGCCAACAGCTACGTCAACGTCGACAGCGACAGCGACGCTTAGGCCGACGCTGCTGTCGTATATTTTTGGATATAATTCAAAGCGAATACATTTCGGGGCATGCAACCCCATCAGCAGCAGCAGCAGCAGCCGAGAGTGGCAAGTACCGAGTGACCGTCCAAGCGTCCGTCCGTCCGTCTGTCCGTCCGTCTGTCTGTCCGTCGCCCTTTTGGTCTCCCTGTTCATTCCATTAGCGACACCATTGGCGTCAACGTCAGCATCCATCGCACATGTCCTTGCAATTGTTCTTGTTCCACGGCAACATTCTCCCTGTCTCCCTCTCTCTCTCTCTCACTCTCTCACTCTTTCTGATGAGAAGGAAGCACAGTTATATTCACATATAATATTCGTACACACTTTGCAAACATGTTTGTCGATGATGTATTATACAAAATGCCCATAAAAAGGCCCGCATGAGCGAGACGGCAAAGCAAGAAACTGACTAAAAAGGGGGAGGCAAGTGTGCGTGTGTGTGTGTGTGTGTGAATGAGAGCATCCGATGGCGTAATCATCGTTTGTCTCTCCACTTGTGTATATATATTTATACATATATGTATGATGTGTGTGTGAGTGTGCCACACTAAATCGAAATGCCAAAATGCCCATTTCTATTCTGTGTTGGCCCCGCATAAGCGATACAGACATTTCGTTTTTTGGGGTAATACATCAAACTAGCCGCATCAATAGCACACACACACACACACACACACACACACTCGCACACACATACAGGGGGTTGTTGGGTTGCATGCGGCGTGTTAAAATAAAAGCAACAACGACTACAAAAACAATAGCCAAGTTAATATGTGTCCCTGGCTCTCTTCAACAGAGAGACCCTCACACACACACACACGCACACACTGACACACAAAAAGTCCGCACACTCACACACCACACACACACACACTCATATACACTACAGTGTTGTTAGAATTTCAAGCGCCAAAATCGCTAATTTGACAAAATAATGCAAATTACAAAAAGTGTTTATTATTTTCTTCATTCAAATAGTCTAATTATAATTATATTTGATCTTATTAAATGATATTCAATAAATATTTGAATGAAGCTTGCATATTTACCAAAGTTATCGGGTTATTTAAAAAAAAATCAAATAATTTATCAATATAACCGGAATTCTACAAAGAAAGAAAAATGTTGGTTTTCGACGAATTTTTAGTTCTGGGACAATTAGCTTAATTTTAGACAAACATCTTAAAAATGGAGAAACATTGTAGTTGGTAAAACGTTTTGTTTTTATTTTTATATTTTTAAACTATTGAATTAAAAAAATATTTCAAATAAATAGATTGGGAAACTGTTTTTAAAAGTTTTTGCTTTTTGCACATCTTTTAGTGATTCACATTCACCAAGTAAGAAATTGCAACATCTAGCTAGTTAATAGCTAAATTGGCAACACTGATTCACAGCAAGGAAAAAGAGTAAAACGCTAGTACTTCATGCAGAACCGAATCGAATAGGACAGCAACAAAAACAACAACAGAAACAACAAACAGAAGTAAAGGGCCCCAAAAAGTTGTTGCCACCAAAAGTAAAGGAGATAATCTTGCCCAAAGACGAAGAGCCAAAATGCTTGCCAGGAACCAACATCCTTGGCTGTCTGTCTATCTGTGTGTGTATGTGTGTGTGCTAGAGGCTGTCTGTGATGTGTTGTGTGTATGTGTGTTTGTATGTGTTGCCGACAAACTGCCAACAAACCAAGGTCTGTCGACGGCAGAACTCCGTTCTAATGACCGCCAAGATAGAATGACATTTCGGGGCTGTCAGCTCTCATTGTTGCCTCGTTGTGTTGTATTCGGTTGCTGCGTGTCTGCAACTCACACACACACTCACACACACACAGTGCCCACACACCAAGTGCATATGTGTTTGTATTTGTGTTTATATTGTGAGATGTGAAGGAAGAAAACTTTAAGTACACAACGACTAAAGAGTCGAGTTCACAGTCCCAACAACTCAAGCACAGTGGAACTCTAAAGGGATCATTTAACCCCTATCCAGAACTGGATTTCGCTTAGAGTTTGGAAAAAACCTGTCTCACATACCAGTTCGAAAGATTGTTATATTTTCGAAAATTTATTTACAAAATGTTTAAAATTTTTGTATATACAATTCCTTATTTCCACTTTGAATTAATTTCAAATATTCAAATCACATTTGTTAATTTTATAATCTCCTATTTCAAATAAAAAGTTTGCTTATAATATGAAAAATAGCAATTTTTTTATGCATTCGATGTTTGCAGAATGTTTAAATAACTGAATTTGTCATTAGAATTAAAAATATTAAAATAACAAATTTTATTTTTGAAATTTTGTATGGCAGATTTATTGATATGTTGCAATTTTCTAATTATTAGCTATGTTTTTTAACTGTTGCAATATGACTCAATTTAAGTTGATTTCATTATTTTAGACAATTTTAAAATCGAGAAATTGCATAGCTATTTACCTACATTTCGTGTAATTGAATGTAAATGTGAGACAGATTTAATTTAATTTAATAAATTATAATTGTTAGTTAATTAAATTTCATAGCAACATATTAAGTTATGTTTCGCACCACTGTGCACTGGGCGTCTTATGTGAAAAAGGAAAAGGCTACATTTGGGCAATAAGACGCCCCGTTTCTGGTTCTCTCAGGTCCAGGCTTAAGACCCCGCGAACCCGAACCCGAACCAGAACCCGAATCCGAATCCGAACCTCAACCCTGACAGGGAAGAGACTGCGGTCCAAGTACGTGAAAATTGATAGATGAGTTATGGGAGAGTGCAAAAGCATGGGATATTCCACATGCATATGTCCCTTATACACACACAAACACACACACAGAGACAGGGACACACATGCATGTGTGTGTGTGTATGTGTGTGTAGTTGCCTTTTTCAAGTGGCAATGAGTCCGAAGACGTTCAATGTCTGTCCGGCGCTACCCTTACCAACTTACCCCCTCCTCTGTGTGTGTGTGTGTGTGTGTGTGTGTGAAGCAAAGCATTTTTCAACGCCAGGCAGAGGCGGGGGCAAGCACATGTTCTGGAGGGCGGGGAGGGGGAAGGGGGGTTGAGTTGTGGGTTGAGCATTAAAAGTTTTTGTATTTATTTTGCAGTCGGTTAACAATATTCCTTTTGCACATCCAACCCGTTTGCCCTGACCCCCCCGTACACTCTTCCTGGCCTTCATCCTTGCCCACACTTGCTGCTTCCCCCCATCCCCTCCCACCTCCGCCCATGCTGTGGTCCTATTGCGTGGCATACGTGTAAGAGTTTTGTAATTGTATGCGTGCGTTTTGTTTGCGGACGTGGTGAATGTCTTGGACTACGATGTCTTGTACATACACACACACATATCAACCACACACACACACACATATCAGACACACACACATACACACAGCTGTTGTAGCGCAATAGGAATAGGAATAGGAATTCGAGTACATGGCAAAAAGGATATGTGACGGAAGGAGGAGGGGAAAGGGGGCTAAAAACTTTTATGTGTAATACATCAATTGCAAAAAGATAGCCAAATGCTGTTAAGTTTATATACTACAAACACACACTCATACACACACACTCTCTCTCTCTCTCTCTCTCTCGCTCTTTTCTGTCTCACTCTCTCTTGGTGGCTTTGCTTTTGGTTCACTTGGGGCCAACTTACTTAGAAGCCAAAAGCAACCGAGCATGTGGGAGGCGTAGCAGAGGGGGAGTGGCAGTTAGGTTGACGACGGGGGCAAGGGGCGTGGGCAGGGGGGATTGTCCGCTGGCTGGCAAACTTCTCGGGCGCTGCGCAAGTAAAAGATACATTTATTATGTGCGAAGAGCGATGAACACAAGCGATTTATCCTTTTTAACTTTTTCCTTTGCTGTCCACCCACTGTGCATTTGTCTGAGTGTGTGTTTGTGTCTGTGTGCGTGTGTGTGTGTGTGTGAGTGTGTGTGTTGTGGCTGCCGTTTGTTTGTCTACGTATGTGTGTGTCTCTGTGTGCACGTGTGCTCTTGCTTTTGTTCTTCATCTTCAGTCTCCACCACCTATCTTTCTCTATCTCTATCTCCATCTGCATCTCTGTCTCTTTCTCTTGGCCCACATCTCTGGCCGTGACTAATTTATTACCGTAAGCGGGCATCATCTAAGCAGCCTTTAAACTTGCAGGCTAATTTCCTCTACTATGATTCTCCCCAAAGTAGGCAATGTTTTTTTTCTGCCCTCAACTCACACACACACACACACACACATGCAGACGCGACATATGCAATTTTTCAATCGTTTGCTTCGCTTTATGACTTTTCCCCTTTCTCCTCTTCTGCCCACTGCAAACTTTTCTCATTTCAAAGTTAAAACAACAAACAACATTATCGCCATTCGTCATCCCACAAAAAAAAAAATTGAATTTCAAAAAAAGCGATGTGCCAAATCTCCAAGTGTCCAAAACAAACAAACAAATGTTATATGAGAAACGATAAGAAGCCGAACCGAATTTTTGTTACGCTTTAAGCTCTGATCAGCAATATAAATATAGAATGAAATTAGTTTACAAATTTAGCTATAAATACGAATTAAAAGTATTTCAATAAATTAGTGCAGTCAAATTTCTTTATTGTTAACTTTTTCAATTACAAATTGACATAAACTAAAACTGAAGAAGATGTGAATTCTTATAGTTCGTATTTTAAGGATAATCCTTATTAGTGCAATCACTTTTTGTTCAACTGCAAACATTGTCTAATCTAAAGACCTGCAGAGGATTAACATTTATAACTTTTTTTAGTTAAGTTAATAATTTTTGAAGAGGCTGTAAAGACAATATCCAGAACTTTTTCAGATTTCTAAAATGCCAAAATATTTATTAGCTGTTTTTTTTCTAGACAATAATCGAAAAAAATCAATATTCCTGAAATATCAGAGATTTCAAATATAATAGAAATCGATTGCCATAAATTTTAAATGTTTTAGATATTGTTATATTTTCTAAAACAAATTTAATTATGCAGTAATTTTTGTTTATCTTACAATTTAAGAAACAAAACATATTTAAATTAAAACTAATATGTTGACATGAAAAAGCATTTTAAAAATTTATATTATCAGCTGACTTTCAACTTGAATGCACGTTATAGTTAGTGTAAAAATATGCCAAAATATAATCAACTTGGCTTAAAAGAAATTGAGTGATTATAAATGTACAAAAATTAGTAGAATTAAAAATTGGTACGAGTATAAACTCTGTTTGTGTGTGTGTTTATGTTTATACTCTCTAAATGTATATGTGTGTGTAGGAGGATATGCATTCGATGTCACTTATAATTTTGAAGTCAACTTGAATTTTCTTCCTCTTTCTCTCTCTCTCTCTCTCTCTCTCTCTCTCTTTGAGTCTCGCCTTGAATTTAGTTCCGTTGTCAGTTCATATATCACGGCTGTCCTGTCGTCACACATGCTCTCCACGGCAATTTCGCTTTCAATTTCGAATGCTACCTATAAGAAGGCGACCAACCACGCCCCCTCGCTTCTGCACCGCCCCCCTCTACGCGATACAAAAGAAAAACAAGCAAACTTGTTTGCAAAGTTTAAACAACATTTTGTCGTTTTTTTGCCGTTTTTTTTTGGCTTTGCTTGGACCCACGGTACGTGCCCAGTGATAGTCTAACTTCCCCCGCTCTCCCCTCACCCTTCAGAAAGTTAAGGTTTGCTGCTTTTTTTTTGCTTGCTTGTGCTGCGTATGTGCCTTAAGATAAACAAATACAAATACAAATACAGAGATGGATTGTGCGGAGCGTGTGTCGTTTGACATCTGGATGGACAGTGCGTGTGTGCGAGTGTGCGAGTGTGTGTGTGCAATCTAAAATGGATTTTCGATAAATCTTAAGTTCCCCCACTATCTGCCCCGCTCCCCCTCCCGCCCCCTCTCTTGTACTGTCCGCCCACACTCGTCTTTGCTAATTAACTCGCATCTTATGAATACGGTCAACGATTTTTACGGCTCGCGCTTATGAAAATCCAGGACGAGGGAAGTAGGTGGGGGGGTTAGGGGGTCAGTAAGGTCAGCTGGCTGTGTAATCACTTTATCAATAATTCAATCAGAACTTGCTGTCGTCGCAGACAGTCGCTCGTAAAAGTGCGTCGCCAATTTGTTAGTAAAAAAAAAACAAACGAAAAGTTGCTACAATACTTGAGACTCGTGTATTACGTGTTTTATTGCGAATGCGACGATAAAATGGCACATAAAAATTAATAAAATACATCCCTCTTAACCCCCTCTCACTCTATCTCTCTCTCTCTCTGCCCGCATCTTAAGCACTCTACATTTTGAGCTATTTTTATAGTTTTATTATCTTTTAGATTTCGGGGATTACTTGGGTCCAGTTCAAAACTCAAAAGCAAACCAAATTTGCTGAAACCGCGCTCGTAAAAATTCCCACACCCCATGAACAGCAGAGAGGGAGAGGAGAGAGAGAGAGAAGCGGAAGAGGAAGAGCAGAACGAACCCATCATAAAATGCAACCCACAAACATTTCAACTTATTAAGTAATAAATTCCAATAAGAAACAAAGGCAGCCAAATTACAATCCGTCTGCTTGGAAAAAATATGCATAATAATAATAATGAAAAGAGAGGAAAGGGCAGAAGAGGTGATAATGATCGCAAGACATCGAAAAATGACCATTAAACACACCTACGGCACAACATGCCACACCCCCTTTTTGTGTGCAACCCTTTTTTATATTCCAGCTGCAGAGACAAAGACAAAATGCCGCTGATATGTTTACATATTGAACCAGCCCCCCCTCCCTGTCCCACCCGTCTATTGGCCATATTATCAATGGGCCTGGCCCATTGACGCGAGTGATTTATATAGAAAAATTCATTATTTGCGCGCCACAGTCCATTTTCCAAATGCAAAACGAGGTTGAACGTGAGTAAAGGCGGGGGAGGGTTAAAAATAATGGCCCTAAAGGAAAAATGTTACTTCAGCTGGCTTTATCTTTAATAAAGCTAATTTCTATTGCCGCTAACAGCACCGCGACATGCGAATGAATCTGAATCTGAATCTGAATTCGAATCGAAGAGACTTTAAATAACCATTAAGTCTCACACTAGGGGGCGCCACATGCAATTGTTCTATCTAGAGTGTATTAGTGTATTAGTGTGTGTGTGTGTGAATGTCTTACATAAATGCGGCCAGAGGTGGCCCTTTATTGGTAAGAGTGGACACCTTAAGCAAAGCGGCCAACAACGCCTTTGCATGCGGCCATAATTGATGAGTCCAGGTTACCAAGCCCAAGTCATTTAGGCCCAGTTCACCCATACATACATACATACAGAAGGCTGCCAATACAAAAAGTCCACATGCACACACTACAGTTACTTCCATCATTAGCTTGACCAATATGCAGAGCTTTATTTAGAGCACTATATGACTAAAGAAAGACTTCAAGAAAGGAATGAAGTCTAGTTCCAAAGACAAGCAGAAAAAATCTACATATAATTATTATAAGTGTGATCTATAGTTTTCAATTATAAATACAGTGTTTTAGATCAACAAAGATTAATATAACATTACTTGTTCCATTGGAGCCTTAAGTACTTCATTCAACTTTTCATTCACACAAAATACACTTTTTGAGTCTTTTACTCAATAGTTTCATTAAAAAGTCTTTCGAATCCTTTTTGAATCTAGTTTGTTTAAATATTTCTTGAAGATACTTTCTGCAGATGCACAAGTTATTTTAATTTCAAGTTAATTTAAGTGTCAGATGTGGATTTCACATTTCAATAATATATTAAGACAAAACTTGCATATTCTAAAAGTAACTTACAGTTCTCTAAATTTGTCAAATCCCATCACATTTTTATCTGTACCTAAAGAGGTCAGTTTGGGGGTCAGATATGTAAACCTCTGATCATTGTTTAACCATATGTGAAAGACACAAAAATAGCTGGCAATGTGCATAACTATTTAGGAAATTGAGTTTGCATTTTATATTTCATTAATTATGCACAGAGACGGAGGGAGAGAGAGAGGGGGAGAAGGACAGGGAGAAAGAGGGGGATAGAAGCATTACGCACAGGCCAACGCACACTGCACAGTGCAACGAAAGCTATTGAAACCTTGCTTGAGTGTGATCTAAACGCAGGTAAATCTTTTGAGCGGCTAAAATCTTACGCCTGATTTGGCCAACTGCTGAACCCGTTCACACATAAATGTGTGTGAGTGTGTGTGTGTGTGTGTTGCACTTGCACAAAAATGTGCTTGGCTAGTCAAAGAAGCTGGAATCCTGCCCGAATCCTCCTCTTTTTCAACTCGAATCCTCCTCGAATCCATCTCCATCTCCATTTCGCCTAGACCAAGTTGAGCAGCTGCAGCCAATCGAGTGGCTCAAAAGACACAAACGGCAGCAAGTGGGGCATGTTGCATGTTTTATGTACACACATACATATATGCAGCTATTATATATGACTGTATATGCATATATGTATATATCTGAACTGTATGTGTGCGCATTTTGTATTTTGTATTTTATTCAATTTTATTGTATTTTTCACTTGATATATTTATGCAACGTTTTTGTTTGCCTTCTCCCTTGAGTTGTCACGCACAAAGGCCGAAGTAAATTGTTTAATTTGATTTCATTTCGTTTCGAAGGCTCTTGCGTCATGGCCCAGGACATGGCCCAAACCCCGACCCCTCTTAGCCCCGTTGGCAATTCAGTCCAAGATTGCGAACCAAACCCACTCAGGGTCTAGCTAAGCATGCATGAGAGATAGAGACACGCCTCTATCTTTCTCTCTCTCTCCCTCACTCACTTGCTCTCTCTGTTTATGTCCCTCTCTCTTTCTCTCTCTCTGTCTTTGCAATGCAAATCTCTGGTCATCAAATGACTCAATAGACGCCCCCAGGTCTGACAATTCTCTATACATTTAATTGCGTTTTATTTTTCAAATATTTATTATTATCGAATATAGTAACGATATCCAAATGCAACCCCAGCACGTCATAGGAGACTAATATATATACATTTATATATATATATTATATTGAGTTGTTTGATTCAACCGACAATGTTTGTGGGACATGCGATGTAACACGCCCTCAAGACATTCGAGATTCTACACATTATCCTTTGGTCTACTGCCAATTGTCCTTCGTCACGGATTTACACCTTTTTTCTCTCTTTTCACCTTCTTTCATAATGATCCGTTTAGGAGTGCTACAATTAAGTATACTGCATGGCAAATTGATTTTAATACATTAATAGACGATTAGATTGAAGAAATGTGAATGTCTTTCTTATGCTTATTAAACTTATTCCTTGGGGAGGAATATGAATATAATCATGTTCCCTTACTTTTAATAAAATTAAAAGACTCTTTATTCAAGGAAATTCAAAAGAATTTTAAATTCACCTATGGGAGTCTGTCTAAGAAACTTTTTAATAAGTCAATAGTTTCATTCTGAAATAAATATAATTTTGATTATTCTCAAATTAGAACAAACTAAGAAGTTATTAAAAGTCTTTTCCAACTGAGTTAGAAAATAAAATAATGGATTTAGTTTTTGACAGAATATATAATATAGAGTATATTTTAATATTTAGCATACTTCAAGAGATAACGTAAGTTATTCTTAAAAATAGCTTTTATTATTTGAATATTTTTTCCATTTTCAGTTTAAAAATTAAAAAAATATTCGTGAGTTTCACTGTCGCATTGTAAGCAGAAATGTAAAACATTTTATAATTTCCTTAAATAATATTTACAGTTTAGCGTTAATTATGTAAATAATTTGAATACAATTTGAGACGTAATTAAATACAATTTTAATTTATGTAACCGCACTTTGTGAACGATCATAAACTCATACGATATGATATTGCTTGCCTGCCTGTAAACTATTTAGAAATCATACAAATACCATACAATATATATATTTTATAAATTACATTATTAAATAATCTATATTTGATGTAAAAATACTATAAAACAATGGGAGAGAGAGAAAAAGAGAGAAAACCGAATTGGCATTTGAACTGGACTCGATCGATGTGCGAGACTTTAGTAAAAGCAATTGAAACTGTTAGAACTGAATGTATCCCTGGCAAGAGCATAACGAATACTATAACAATTGGCACAAACAAACTGATAAATAATACAATCTGGAAACACAAAAACAGAAAAAGACAAATTGAAATTAAGAATACAAAATTGTTAATGCAGTTGGGAAGAAATGAATCATTCAGTTCTGTCTGTTGTTGTTGTTGTTGCTGCTGTCTGAGTGGTTAACTCGCAAAGATACATCAACACACATACACACACCACACACATACACACACACACACACATACTTGAGCTAAATTGAACGAGACGCATAGAAGAAACTGCAAGCAGCAAAAAACTTAACATTGTCAAACTGATTTCTGATTTCCAATTGACGCCTCCCCTTTTCAATCCAACCCGGCCCCCTCCCCCGCTGCCGCGGTGCAGGCACATTCCTGAGCAGTCAGCAGAGCAGCGGCATCAAGCAGGAGATTCTGGATGTGCCCGCCGAGGAGCACCAGCCACATGAGGCACATGCCGCAGATCGCCAGCCGACGGCCTGCAAGTTGGCTAAGTTGATGCAACGGCCGCAGTTGGCGCAGCTCTTCGAGCGACGCACCCACAACAACAACAACAGTAGTCATAATAACAACAACAACAATAACAATAACAGCAACAACAACAATAATAATAATACCAACAATAATAATAATAACAACAATATTAATCGCACGTTGTATAAAAAGAATCGCTCAACAAATTCATCGCCGACTCCCTCGGCTAGATCCTGGAACGACAGCGAGGATGAGCACGATTACAACCAGGACGATCGCTCCAGCTCCGCCTCGTCGGCAATTTCACTGACCATGAAGCGTTGCCGGCAAGCCAGCGAGTCCACACTCTATCAGACGCTGCAGCAACATCAACAGCAACAACAGCAGCAACAGCAACAGCAGCAACAATTGCAACAGCAGCAGCAACAACAGCAGCAACAGAACGAGCATCGTCCACGGCACGAGCAGCAACTCAATCAGCAGCAACATCAGCAACATCAACAGCAACAATATCTGGATGAACTGCAGCAATCTGTGTCCGTTTCCCATCAGCAACAGTTGACGGCAAATCTTTTTATGGCCCGCACCATTGCATTGAGTCGTTCCCGTGACTTTCCCGACCTATTCCAGAACACTTCGGCTGCAGCCGTTGCCGCCGCAGCAGCAGCAGCTGCCACAGCAACAGCGACATCGGCAATTGCTGGTGCTGCTGCTGCAGCTGCAGCACCTGGTGGTGGCAGCAGCACCAGCGCCGGCAGTGGCAGCAATGCCGGCAGCAACTACATGCTGCCGTGTCCGCTCTGCGAGACGCCGCTGGAGCAGCGCGTCTTCCGGCAACACCTTGACCGGCATTACCCGCGCGACAGTCCCGTCTGTCCGGTGATTGAGTGCGGCCGTCGGTTCGCCCATCCGAATTCGGTGCGCAATCACATGCGGATCAAGCACACACTGCAGTGGGCCAAAATGAAGGCAATGCGATCGTCGGGCGGCCCTTTTGCCGGCGGTCCCGACTTCAAATTCAAGAGCGAGGCGGCCAACTAGTTGGCATCGATGCCCAACTGCAACTGGCCACAATTCGCCCGCAGATACTCGCACTAGTACCAAGTAAAGCTTTCTAGGTTGCTGCTTTCCGTCAATGGCGACAATAATTCTAAACCTAAACCCAATACTCGAGACACTCGCATCTATCCTAGTTAGCCAAAAAGATAAACGTAGCACGATCCTTTGATCCCAATTCAAGGATCGATTGTAGTTGAGCAGCCCGATCTTCTCACTGACAAGTTCAAAAGCTCAAAAGTTGAAGATATTTTTTTATTGTTGACAACGGTTTCATTATCTGATAATATAGCTCGATTCTCAATTTGAATAGTTCAACAATTTTTTAATATTTAATTTATTACAATTTCATTTCTAATTCATTGACAAGAAAAATATTATTTAAATTACCTGAAACTTAATAGGTTTTGAAAAAGTATTTAATATTATTATATGAGATTTTATATTTAAATATTTTAATTTTTAATATAAGACAAATAAAAATTCAGTTTTTATTTTTCTATTGATGTGTTTGAAGATCGGGCTATCTGCTGAAAAGTGTGGATGATATGATGCTAGCATGCAACAATTATTACGTTCCTATATTCAATATAGTATACTATATTAAATAGTACACATAAGTACGTACTTCCACTACTGCGTATGTGCAACTTTAAAAGTATGTGTAAGACATACAACCGACTAGGGATACGCTGTAAAGAACCCAAAGAAATGATATGATTATACTACTCGATAAATAGTATTTCAACTTATGAGGCGTAGCAGAGCTGCAAAAGTTAACTGTAATTTAGTGCAACTGGATGATTGATTGATTGATTGATTGATTGATCATTGGCTACTACTAGACTCCAGTTTTATTGAATAGAAACTCAACTAAAACTCAAACTCAACTCGTAAATCCAGTATTATACATAGGAAAAGCTAAAACTACACACACTTTATAGTATGTATTAAGCATAAACCCAATTATATATGGAGGTATGTATTTGTAGATAATGAGCTGAAAACCAAGCAGAAACAATTATAATTAGTAATTATGAATAATGATAATGATACTACAAAATAGAATGTGCCTGCGTAATATATTTTTAGCCAAAAAACATAAAAAAGAATAACAAAAACAAAAAGTAAACTAAAGTTGAATATAAAATAAAAAAATTCAACTCACAAACACACTCCACACACACACAACACAAATATAAACAAATACATAGAGACAAGGGAGAAAGTTGCAAAGTTTTATTAGAGAAAATTCAAGAAAGGAAACTCAAAATTGTCGATTGTATTTTAACACTTGTGTTTATTATTTTCATTGGCAAATTCTAAGGCATAATAGAAAACACGAAGAAGAGAGCGCGAAAACATACGTAAAAAGGTTCCTATAATGTTAATCAAAAAATAAAAGTAAATAAAAACAAAAATGAAAATTTGTAACTAAAATAAATTTGAAGAAAAATCGAGTAAGAGATACAAGATATTCTATTCCATTTCGACACGGACAATTTTACAGTTGTGTAGCCTATAAAGTAAACTATTATTATTATTATTATGATTATTATTACTATTACTATTATTATGTACTCGTAACAACTTTATGTATCATTTACGAGCATTTCAGTTGGCCAATTGTTTGGGGAATTCCCTACATATATACATATGTGTAGCTCTATAAATGTATCTGCAATTTATGTACGACTCGATGAGGCAAATATATTTTGGTGAATAATAAAGAGCAAACGAAGACATTTCGATTCCATGGATTTCCAATTATTTTCCTTTTTTCTTAAACTTTCAAATGGTTTATAATTTTCACAAAAGAGCTGCAAAACAAGTTAACTAACTGTCAAACGGAACTGTTATCCAACGCCTTTCATGTTCCAATTCCATTTGTTTCTCGCATTTAGTTGCACTTTGGAAACATGGAAATGAACACAAAATGTAATTGCGAAATTCGAAATTCTAATTCGAAAGATACTTTTATTGTTTTGAAGCTCTTAGTTACCGGATTAAAATCTAAGAATTAACTTACTAAAAATCGAACTTTATTTCGTGTTCTCTTCCCACAGTTTCACGTCGCTCCTTGGAGATGCGTGTGCGTGCCACGGACCCGCGACCCTGCCCCAAATGTGGCAAGATCTACCGCTCGGCGCACACGCTGCGCACTCATCTGGAGGACAAGCACACGGTGTGTCCCGGCTATCGCTGCGTGCTGTGCGGAACTGTGGCCAAGTCCAGGAACTCGCTGCACTCGCACATGTCGCGTCAGCATCGCGGCATCTCCACCAAGGATCTGCCCGTGCTGCCCATGCCCAGCGCCTTTGATCCGGACCTCGCATCCCGGCTGCTGGCCAAGGCCGGAGTGAAGATATCCCCGGCCGAGCTGCGGGCACGAGCCTCGCCCACCGGCGGCAGCGGCAGCAGCGGAGGCCCTGGCAACGGCGGCAACGGACAGAAGCTGGACCTGAGCAATGCCAGCGGTGGGCCACTGGACGATGTGGACGACTCCGACGACGATCCCGAGGACCTGACCACCGGCAACGGCCTCTACGGCGTCGGCGGCAGCGCCAGCGACCTCAGTCGCTACCACGAGAGCTTGCTGAGCAACTTCGGGCACGCGAACACGACCATTTCCCGGATGCGCAACGAAGCTGCCGCAGCTGCGGCCGTGGCCGCCATGGGCCAGAAGGATCTGGGCTCTGGCGCCGGCGGCGTTCAGTTGCCCAACAGCAGCAGTGCGGGCCAATCCCTGCTGGACACGTATCTGCAGTTCATCACGGAGAACACTTTCGGTAGGTGGCACTGAATATCCCTCATCCCATTCAATTCTATAAGAATTATGCGAGAACGATAGAGTAGAATATTTTCTTATATAAACGATTAGTTTGGATATAAATAATAAAAGTTGTGTAATATTTTAAAAAAATATTTTTTTTTTTTTTTTTTTTTTTTTAAACTTAGTGGATAAAACTAAATAGAAAAACAATTCAGGGAACCGAGATTAATGGTAACCCATTTTCGTAGTCTATGAATTCTAAGATGTTTTCACCAAGATACCATAGTTCTAAAATGAGTTCCTTTATTAAAATATGTTTGAAAAAAACAATTATTGTTAATTCTGATACATAGTGTAAAGTCAAAAAAATATAACATCATAATAAATAATTTGATGTACGATTCCTGTTTAAAACTTGGAAAGTAGTTAGTTGTAAATAAATTATAAAAAAATTTGGAAAACAATTCAGAAAAATAATTATTTTTGTAGTGTAAAGTGAAAAGTGGAAACATAATTTTTGGAGTGCTTAGACAATATTTCAATTTATTGGGCTATAAATGCGTTTGATATGCATATATAATCATATTGCATTTATAAAATACAGTGGTAAAACTCCATAATAGATCTGACTCTGTTAAATATTTATTACAATTATTGAATATTTGTATTTTAGTTAATTTCGACTATAATGTTCTATTTTGTTGTTGTTGCAGGCATGGGCATGTCACAGGAGCACGCAGCTGCCGCGGCGTTGCATGCCGCCAAAATGGCGCAACTGAATGCAATGGGCCACAGTCTGGACAAGCTGCCGGCGGGTCTGCTGCCGGCCCAGTTCGACCTGAGCAAGCTGACAGGAGGCGGCGGTGCAGCAGCTGGTTACGGCCAAGGCGGTGCTGGACTGACCATCGAGCCAATCCTGAGACGTGACCAACAGCAGCAGCAGCAGCAGCAGTCGAGCAGCCTCTCGCCAGAGCTCAGTTCCGTGGGTCACTTGCACCACAATCTGGTCGGTGGTGCTGGTGATCCGGATGAGGTGGATGTGGATGCCGAGGCAGATGCCGAGATTAGACGCGACGGCTCGGAGCCAATGGATTTGGGCTTGGGCCTGGACAACAATCAATCGGGCAGCAACAATGAGGTGGCCATTTCAGATGCCGAGGAGAATTACTCGGAGGATGAGGGTGTGCACAACACATAAGCTACATACATATATACGAGTATAAGCGAGAGGCAATACACACTTTGGAGAGCAAAAGATAGAAGATGTAACGATATATTCAGATATTCAGAATAAGAAACAAGCAAACAAACAAACAAACAAACAGTTGTATACCCACAAAGAATGGAACATTTGTAACGAGTAGCCTTATCCTCATGTATACCAGTTTACCAGTTTACCACGTGTACTATACGATACGATAGTTACGCTAGTTACGATAGTTATCTAGGACTAGAAACAAATCATTCAGATCATACCTATTATGTGCTGCGTGTACTAACATTTTAGTAGAATTTATGTTGTGCTTTTAAAAAAAACGAAAACGAAATACAAAACAAACCTTTAATTGTAAACAAAATCTATCTATTTAAAAAGATAAAAATAGAGAGATGATTTACATACATATACAATATTTAACCTATATACTATCTATATGTACACATGTACCTGTTGTGTGTATACAAAAAAAAAAGAAAAAGGAAAAAACACAGAACAAGACAAACTCGAATCATTGAAAAAGCTAAAACTCATACTCCAAAATACCTAAAGCTAAACCTAAATATAAACGTAGATATCTAGTTATTTAAGCTTAGCATTAAGAATCTCGAAATTGAGTAAAGAAGGAACTCTGTAAATAGTATATAAAATGTTGTAGGAGATACGCACCCGGACAGAATGAATAATCCTCCCCAATTGAATACTCGTAAATCCGTCTTAAGTTTTAAATAATTATGTAATTTTATCAGATGAAACAATTCAGATGTGCCATGCCACAGATAGAGCTTACATTTGACTCTGGAGACAACATAGTACGCATATATGTGCATACACACATATATACAATACATATATTTATAGTGCTTAACCATATCTCAGGAATACAATACACGTGGACGACATTCCCGCTGCCGCAATTTAATAAAACAGCCGGAAGAACCGAACTACCTCAGAAATGATTTGTGCAGCCCTTGTACTCATTATCCGTAATACCTATATATATATATATACAGACATATATCTTCCAGTAATTGTACTTACACACACACACATTGAGCAGACACATCTGCCTAGTTTTAAAGTCTCCATTGGATGGGTGCGCAATTTAATCAATTTTTAATGAAAGAATGAAAACTGCTATCGCCAAGCAATGTAAATTTAATTACTATTATTTATACACAATAAAATGAAAGAAACTAAATGCAATTTATAAGCACAAAAATACAAAATATTTGCATAGATATACATATATACAATACATAATTAAAGGCGTGATCGCTCGCTACTTGAGAAATGTATTGTAATAGAATCAAATACCTCATCATACTCAGATACAGATACAGATACATTGAAAAGGTTTCTCTCTCTGTCTGTCTCTCTCTCTCTCGCCACGTGTTCCATATACATACATAATCGCAATGTCATAATGCCCGTATTTCCTATACTATATTGTACATTTAGTTTGAATATGCTCGGTTTATTCTAGGTTTATTGTTAGTTTCAAGATCGAAGATGAGCACAGAACAGACTCTACAAGAGTCGAACCTTGAACCACTTGCCTTATTATAACAACATACATATGTGTTACTTTAGTAATTTTCTACCTCAATTAATTTAAATGTAATTTAATCACTTGCATATTATTTAAGCGCGCAATTTTAAAAATGTATTTCTTTCTTCATATACTAAGTACTTGTATCTTTTGAACAAATCTTTAATGAGAATTCATCACGAGTCACCTAACATAGCTTAAATTTAATAAATATTTGATGAAACAAATGCATAGAAATAAATTATACTATTGAATAAAGCAAATTATAGTTATAAATACAATTATGTTTAATTTGTCTCTTACGCCTCTTTCACATTGCGTCCGGCTATGTTTCTTTTGGAATCATATGTATTACTAAAGTGTTCAATTGTTTTGCCTGTTTTGTTTTTTAATGAGCTGGAAATGCATTAATGACCACACTCACATACGGAGACACACACAGAAACACACACAGAGAATTGAGTTAAGTTAGTTAAATTAAAGTCGTTACATAAGCAATTTAAGTAGAGATCCATGTGCTTAGAACGTTATTAAAAATATTTATTAAAATTACAATAAAGCCGCGTTATGAATAACAACCAATGTGCGTTTTATTTTCATACGCTAAAATTCAAATTGAATTTTAAAATTTAAATAACTGAACTTTGCCAGCCCTGTCACCGATCACAAACTGACTTGCTGTTTGTCAGCCCTATCGAGTAAATGTTCGATAACAGGTCATTATTTGCACAGTGTTATCGATATTACAAATGATGCTGTCATCGTGACTGTGATTGCCTCAGTTAAAAGAAGAAGCATTCGCAAAGCGGCATTTGTTCGAATTAACTGTAACAAATCTATGTAAAAGCAAAATATTTCATGTGAATAAGTGTTGTCTATTTTTGTAAATAATGGCTGCCAAAAGCTCAATTCAAGTCTGCATTAAGGTTCGCCCTTGTGAGCCCGACCTGCCCAGCTTGTGGGAAGTGAAGGACAAACGAACCATTCATCTAATTGACAGCAATGCAGATCCCTGTGTTTATGGTGAGCAACAAGCACAATAGCAGCAACAACAACACCGAAAGGTATTAAAGATGGCCGTAAATGTGATTTTCAGATTTTGTGTTCGATCAGCGCTCTAATAACCAAGAAGTTTTCGATGGCATGGCCAAACATATTGTGGAGGCCTGTGTGAAGGGCTTTAATGGCACCATATTTGCATATGGCCAAACATCTTCAGGTAAGCTAATATACAGTTCGTCAAGAAATTGGTTTGACAAACTAAAACAATTTGCATGTGTCGCAAATTTAAATAGTGTAAAAGGCTTTAAGTATTTTTAAAATTATCTGACAAATGTGCAAATTTCTTCCTTGTCGAAATAATTACTAGACATAACTGTGTATTATTTATAGTAATACAATTTATGGTTACCTGACCCAAATTTATTGGCTCGCTCCCTTGATAGGTAAAACCTATACCATGATAGGAGACGAGAAGAATCCTGGTGTCATGGTGCTGGCTGCCAAGGAGATTTTCAATGAAATTTCCAATAACAGCGATCGAGACTTTTTACTTCGCGTGGCCTTCATTGAGATTTACAACGAGAAGATTCACGATTTGCTCAACAAGAACAATCAGGATCTGAAAATAGTTGAGCGGCATGGCATGGTGAATGTTAATTGCAAGGAATGCATCATAACGTGCGAGGAGGATCTGCTGAAGTTCCTCTGCGTGGGCAACAAGGAGCGAACTGTCGGCGAGACCAACATGAATGAACGCTCCAGTCGATCGCATGCAATCTTCCGTATAGTAAGCCAATCAGCATTCATTTATATTGATTTTATAATTTATATAATTCTCTTTGCAGATCATTGAATCACGCAAAACGGATCACGCCGAGGACGATACCGTCATTCAGAGTATATTGCATCTGGTCGATCTGGCTGGATCTGAGCGCGCCGATCAGACGGGAGCACGAGGCACCCGCCTCAAGGAGGGAAGTCACATTAACAAGAGTCTTCTTTTCCTGAGCAACGTCATCAAGAACCTGGCTGAAAACGAAGACAATAAATTCGTTAACTATCGGGACTCAAAGCTCACACGCATTTTGCAGACATCTCTGGGCGGCAACGCATTCACCTCCATAATTTGTACCATTTGTCCCTCGAATATGGAAGAATCCCAGTCGACGTTGAATTTTGCGATGAGAGCGAAGAAGATCCGTGTGAAGCCGCAGTTGAATGAAATTGTAACCGATGCAACCATGATGAAGCGCCTGGAGCGCGAGATTAAGGTGCTCAAAGATCGCTTGGCTGAGGAGCAGGCGCGAAACGACAGTCAACTGAAAGTGCGATTGCTGGAGCAGAGAATCAAAACCGATACGCTTAAGATAATTACCAGCAATACAATCACAGATCATCGCAATAAAATTCGACGACGCACTTGGTGTCCAACGTCATCGAATCCAGGGGCAACGGTCAGATTGGAAGTTCCTGTCACAACGGAAATTGAATCAAATGGTCCAACTGTCAGCATTAATTCATCAAATTTGCCGAAGCCAAGCTTCTATCCCACAACATTCAATCCAAGCCAACGGGCATTAGGTGTTCCAAAAACTGAAAACATCAGATTTCTGGGAGTCAAAGAGGAACCTCATGCCATAGTTGAACCCAATTTCGAACAGACTCCACATCCCACTGCCAACTCCAGAATGCGTCTAATAACTCTAACGCCAACCTTGGCCCAAATGGGCGAAAAAGGGTGAGTTAAACAATCATATTTATGCACTCCTTAATTACACATTCATTAACTCATACACAATCATCTATTAACCAAATAACACATGCACATGTAGTAGGGAAATGCTTGAGCGTGAGGTTGTGGAGCTGGAAGCATTCACCAAGATCGAACAGCACATTAACTCAGAGTGGAACGAGCTTAACGAAAATTTATCTGTAGCCAAATCTCAGATCGATGAGCTGCAGGCCGAGCGGGTTAATATGTTGCAGCGGTGAGTTAAATAAGCTAAATTAAAGGTCTACCCCATTTGAAAAGTAAAAGTAAGAATCATTAATGAGGTTTATTATAAAAGTTATGAATAGATTCGGGAATCTTCATATTATATTGAAAAGGAGAAGCTTTAGTGTTTTAATTTCAGTGCCTGATTTCTAGTTAAACACTGTAGAATGAAATCGATTGTCGTTCTATAAATAATGTTTGTAATTCTTAATTGTAAGAGTCAATTTAAAAACGTGAATTCACCACAGCAGGTGCGCGACCGAATCGTGTAAACCAACTCGTGGTGAGCTCTGTTGAGATTCTCTTCTAATTTATAGAGTCTCGTCGTTCCCGCTCAGTTGCGCTGAGTACGCCGTGAGTGGAGAGCGGCGCACACGAACCCAAAGTCAAAATAAAGCTGAAAGATAAACAAAACGACGTTTCGTTTGGTTTAAAAAAAAGAGAAAAAAGAAAGACCCAAATATTTAGTATTGTTGTTGTTGTGATAGCACTGGAATATAAAATATGTGTGTGATGTTGTGAGCCAGTTTGTCGAACGTCGAATGGAAGTGAATTCGGCCTGCCGATCGACCTAACGATCTGAAAATGGCAACAACGTTGACGATAAGCAAAACGAATCTCCAATCAACTAGCTTGAATGACGTCGCAACGGTTTGCCGTTTAATTGTTATTCCATAATGTGTCCCTGAGTTCAAATTGTGTGTTTGTGCAACATCGAAATACGTTCCGTTCCAACGAGCACGACGTCGTTTGCGAACCGTCTTCAAAAATCAAAGAAGCGACTCTGACTCTGATGTAACTCTCTCGCCACTTCTCCCTCCCCAACTACAATACATAAATTGGCCCATTATAAGCGAAGCGTGTGAGTAAAAATACGCATGCAACAACAAAATGCATTTGTATGGGTGTGCGATGTGTGTGTGTGTGTGTGTGTGTGTGTACGTTTCTCATAGGGCTCAACCGCAATTGGAATGCTGTCGTGACGTGATCATCTGGAGACAGCAGCTGCAGTCTCTATTTTTAGGGAGCTCGCTATAATTGTCGAAACTCTGGTCCGGGAGAAATTGGACTCCACATGCAACTGCATTCAAAATTCGGATTATTTAAAAATATATGTACATATGTTCAACTACAAACTAAGTTGTAGTTATAAACTTGATTCTAAAATAATTCATGCTCAGTTCAATTTTATACAAATTTAAGTCAAATTCAAGCGAAAGCGATTTCTGTGGCAGCTCTGATTAACTATTATGTAAAAATCAGCACACATTAATAATTCAATAGTTAAAATGTTAAAATTAGCATAGAAATTACATTGTAAATTAAAATAAATTATTTACTTGTTTATTAAAAAGATACAAAAATGTTATAAGTCTGATATATGTATATATAGAAATGGTTTCTATAAATTCCATCTAATATCTATCCAATCGTGATTTATTTTTATTGAAACCTATTTAATATTCTGAAGAAATAATTGTTTTTTGCGTACAACAATCTTCTGATCTGCTTTTATCGATCGATTGCTCTTATATGATATTGTGATCTTTCAAATTTAAGTTAAAAATCATTTTATTGTTGACCTTAATTTGCATAAACACAACGTGTTTAACATTCCTTCTGCGCATCTCCTATCACATAAATTCACAACATATGCCATTGGAAGTTACCATTATTTATGCATACATTTATTATTTCCTTACTAACTTTGATTACTTTGCAGCTCGGAAGCCTTGCAAGCCGATGTGGATGCACTGAGGAAGTCCAAGGAAGAAGCTGATGCCAAAATAGCCAATTACGAGGAGCAACTGAAGGTGCTCAGGCAAACGGTGGACAGATTGGACATGGAGAATCGTGCTGCTGTCGAATTGGAATTTCAATTTAGCAGCCATAAAAAAAATCAACGCTGAGAGAGAATGATCTGCTGGCGGCGCTGTCGGAAAAGGACAATGCCATTGATACTCTACAAAAGACGCTGAATGAACTGTCCAATGAAGTGCTGCGGAATAGTAAGGATGATCACATGCGCTCCATTTGCCCAGCCCTCGAAACGAGCTGCGAACTCATCTGTAAGAAGTGTGTGGACCTGGAACGCCTTCTCGAGGAGTACAAAAATAAACCCAATGCCCCGGCAATTGATTGTGAGTGCGAGCAACTGCGTCTGGACATCGCCGAGACGCGTGCCCAGCTGGAGAGTGTGCAGAAGGAATACCAGCAGATGAGTAGCGATGTGGCCGAGAAGTCGGACCTGTGCGATCGGCTCAGTCGTAACGTAAGCTCTGCTGAGGAGGCAAAGGATGAGCTGCAGGTGAAATTTGATGACCTGGAGCAAACGAAACAGCGACATGAGCGGATTATAAAGAATATGCAGGAGGAATACAATGTCATCCAGCAAAAGTATCAAGCACTGCAGCAGGATTATGAGACTCTGGAGCGCACAGCAGCTGCCACAGAGGAACAGCACAAGAAGCTGCATAGCGAGAACGAGAGATTGCAGCAGGAAATCAGCACTTTGAAGCAATCTGTGGAGGAGATTCAACTGAAACTAATCGAAGCAACTTCCTCTGAGGTGCACGAATCACTTGTGCAGCAGCTGAAGGCGAGCAACGAGCAGCTCATGGCGAACTTGGCCCAAATGGAGTCCAAATATGGTGAGCTGCAAGCCGAGTACGATGATCTTTCCAATCAGCTCATGGAGAGCGTGCAGGATGGCGATAGTCTGCGGGAAGAATGCAATGCGTTGCAGGAGAAGCTGAAGAAGGCGCCCATGGACTCGTACATCGCTCAGCTGGAACAGGAGGTGGCCGAAATGCGTGAAACGATGACAAATCTCCAATCCGAGCTGCTGGAAAAATCTGTCATTGCCAACAAGGTGGAGGATTACAAGAGTCAGATCGAGTCGCTTGAGAAGCAGCACGCTGAAATGACAATGGTCTGCGAAGAGCTGCAGGAGAAGGTCAAGGAGACCACCATAAACGAGAGCTTGTCCAGGAGCACAAGCACAGTAATGGCATCCGACACCGAGCAGAATGAGGATGTCGATATACTCAAAGGCCAACTCAAGCAAATGGATGGGGAAATCCAAAAGCTGCAGATTGAAATCAAAAATCAACTGTCGATCATTCAACAAAAGGATGAGCGCATTGAGGAGATGCAATTCGAGCTACAGGATCTGAATGAACGTGGCCTGTCCATGGAAGCCTTACAAGTTGAACTCCGCACAAAGGCCCTGCAACAGCAAGAGCTGCTCGACCGGCAGACGGCGAAATTGGCTGACGATGTCAGTCGCATTGATCAGTTGCAAGAATCGAATGCGCAGCTGACAGAACGCTGCATAAAAGCTGAAGAAGCTTTGGAGGAACGCCTCAAACTGGCTGCTGACTCTGAGTCAAACAAGGAGGAGTATGAAAAGCGTCTACAAAACTTACAAATGTCACTGGATAATGCCAGAAAAGAGTTTGAAGAGCATGAGAAACTTCACACAGATGAGCTTAATAATGTTAATCTTGGGTTTCTAGACAAGATGGAGGTCAGCGAGAGGTGCTACCGAGAGAATCTGCACAAGTACAATACCGAATGGCAGGACAGATTGGACAAACTAATTGCGGATGGCGAGGCTGCTAAAGACTCACATTCCTCGGCAATAAATCAATTAACTCGGGAAAAACTTGAACTCGAATCATTGTACAGTGAAAGCCTGAAGTTGGTGGAACAAATGCAGCATAAACTGAGCTCCAGCGAGAAGGAAAATACAGATGTGCGAATCTTGCAGTGAAAAGTTGCAAGAGCTGCATGAAAAGTGCGAGAAGCAACTGCAGGAATACGAACAGTTAAAGCTGAGCTTGGACAACTTAAAGCAGGAGAAGACTTCATTGCAGTCTGTTGTCGCTGACAACAAACTGATAATAGAACGTCTGAAGCAAGAGCTGCAATCTGAGACGGATTTGCGACAACTTGAATCGAATAAAAGGCTACAAATGAGTAGTGAACTCGAGGACGCCATGCGAGCGAATGCCACAGCAAGGACCGAGTATAACGAACAGCTGGAAACATGCCATTTGAAAATCAACGATCTCCAAGATGAACTAAATAAGGCGAATCTCTTTGCAAAGGACGTGGACAAACTAACTGCGGAATATGAGCAAATTAAGGGTGCTCTGGCCAAGTCCAAGGAGTATAATAACCTCTTGGCCCAGAGAGCCGAAGATCTTGAACGTGAAGTTATATTGTCGCAAGCTGAGGTCAATACTCAGAAAGCTAAATTGGATAGCTTACAATCGAAACTTGATAATACTCTGGAAGTCAAAACCAACGTCAGTTCGATGGAGGCCATGTTTACCCAAAAGTTGCAGGACCTGGAGAATGAAATGTCAGAGCAGACTCATCAATTTGAACGCAAGGTTGAGGAGCTGGAAAGCGCAAGGACTGAACTCAACTTAAAGATGGAATCTTTGGAAAAGCGGAAGCTCCAATTGGAGACATCGAATCACGAACTAACTGTCAAGCTAAAGAATGAACTGAATATGCAGGATATTTTGGAAAAGGAGCGAGAACAGAGCAGACCAAGCAGGCAGAGTGTGAGGCATTGCAACAGTTGTTGCATGAAGCAGAGACTCAGTTAGAAGCTAAACAGGCGGAGGTTGAGACATTGCGACAAGCAGAGTTGCATCTACAAGCCAAGCAGAGTGAATGTGATGCACTGCAACAGACCTTGCAACAATCGGAGTCGGAACTGGAGATAAAAAGGACTGCCTGTGATACCCTGCAGCAAACAGAGTCGCAGCTAGAACTCAAGAAGGCGGCTTATGATACATTGCAAGAGTCCTTGCAGCAGGCAGAGTTGCAACTACAAGCTAAGCAGGAAGAATGTTATGCCTTGCAACAGACCTTGCAACAATGCGAGTCTCAGCTGGTTAACAACAAAGCGGCTTATGAAGCTGCTCAGCAATGCTCGCAACAAGCAGAGTTGCAGCTGAAGACCAAGCAGAGTGAGTGCGATGCACTGCAACAGTCCTTGCAACAAGTAGAGTCTCAGCTAAAAGCTACACAGGCGGAATACGATGCATTGCAACAATCTGAGTCAAAGCTAGAGCTCAAGCAGGCGGCTTATGATACATTGCAACAGTCCTTGCAACACGGGGAGCTACAGCTAAAGGCCAAGCAGGCGGAGTGCGAGGCATTGCAGACAGTCCTTGCAACAAGCAGAGTCGCAACTACTAGCTAAGCTGGAAGAGTGTCTTCTGTTGCAACAGTCCTTGGAAAAGTCAGAGTCTCAGCTAGAACTGAAGCACGCCGCCTATGAAGCAATGCAACAGTCCTTGCAACAAGCCGAGTTGCAACTAAAATCGAAGCAGGCTGAGTGCGAGGCATTGCAGCAAATCGAGTCTCAGCTGGAACTCAAGAAGGCGACATGCGCTACATTGCAACAGAGCTTGCAACAAGCCGAGTCTCAGCTAGAGCTCAAGCAGGCTGCCCTTGAGACATTGCAACAGTCCTTGCAACAAGCCGAGTTGCAACTAAAATCTAAGCAGCTGGAGTGTGAGGCAATGCTGCAAATAAAGTCCCAGCTGGAACTCAAGAAGGCGACGTGCGACACATTGCTGCAGAGCTTGCAACAAGCCGAGTCTCAGCTAGAAGCGCAGCAGAGCGAATGTGATGCACTGCAAGAGTCCTTGCAACAAGCAGAGTCTCAGCTGCAGATCAAAGAACTGAAGTGTGAAGCTCTGCAAAAGTCCTTGCAGCAACTGGAAGAACAACAGGCGCAAGCTGCCACAGAAGTCTCGAGCAAAAATGCCGAGCTCGTCAGTCGAGTTAAAATGCTGCACACAGAAACGGAGAAACTTCGCTCGACGCTGGTAAGCTTTATATATATATATATACTTCTGTAGATTGCAATTAATTCATAATTCCATTTTTCAAATATATACAGAAAGCCAACAAAGTTAGCTTCGATGCGGATCGAGCACGTTTGGATGGCATAATTTCCAGTCTGTTGGCGGACAAACGCAACCTGGAGGAGAAACTTTGCACCACAAATGAGATTGTTCAGAAACTGGAAGTGGACATGAGAACTAAAAACAACAGCAGCAATCTGTCATTTGATTCAAATGCATCAAATACATCGCCAGCTGCCCGAAAGAGTTTGGATCGTGATGCTCAGCAGCCGCGGGTAAAATTTCTAATCAATTGTTGAGCAAAAGTATTGTTTTTAAATATTTAATATTTCTTAGAAATCGTTAAGCTTGGAGTCGGAGGTGCGTCGCAATCGAAGGATCACCACACACGACGAGAGGCGTCAATCCTATTGGAATGATTCGCGTCACGTGGCCTGCATGACAGATCCAGTGGGTAGGTGCAACTAGGAATTGGAATTAGGTTGAATGTCAACAATTACTTACATTGTTTTTAAATCCAGATACAAACTGTAACTGCACGGAACTTGATCATAAGTTGAAGGAATGCCAATTCGAGCTGTTTGTCAGCGAAAGCAAAGTGACTGCACTGAACATTGAACTCAAGAATCATCCGCTTAAAGAGGAGAATGCTCAACTGAAGAAACGTCTGCAGGATGAGCAACAAAAGGCGCGAGATGAACTTAAACGATTGAAAAGCAAGAATTCCGATCTGATGAGCAAATTGAATGCAGTCACTGCTTCTGCAGCCATCTCCAGCAGCGTCCGAAATGCAGCTGTAGTTCCACCCAAGGTGGCAAATTCCGAGACCCAGACTGAGTCCGAGTTGGAGCTGCAGTTAAAGAAGACTTCCGACAAGTTGAACGAAGCTTTGCAAATATGTCGCCATCGCTGTAATTATATTAACGATCTGGAAGAGAGATTAAAGCAGAAAGAGAATAGCGATACCTCCAATGTATCATCTCAGACAGCTGGGGAAATTATTGCACTTAAGGTACGTACACTTATAGATTCCAAATTGGGCATGTTTTACACAGATTTTTATGTCTTTTCCAGTCCCAATTGGACAAACAGAAAAAAGAGATTTCTACCCTAACCCAGAAGTATGAGTATGCCAAGAAGGCGCTAAAATTGCGAAAGATTGAAATGGAAAAACTGCGAGACGCTGGAACGGACAAAGTCGCATCCTCTAAATAAGTCTTCGTTTCCATAGTATTACTATGTTGAGTGATCTTGTCTTAGTCTTGTATACCTATATAAAGTATTTTTGAAGAGTTGTTTGCACTAAATATATTAATGTTAAGAGTGTTAAATAACAGGGCCTATTCATTCGCCAATGCAACAGCAGAAATTTAAAATTAACTTTTCTAACTTACAATTATTTTGGTTTATTGGAGTTGTACTTTATTGCAAAAATTTACAAATAAAAATTCGCACTTAAATGCGCGCCAAATCGATATGTTATCGAAGCAGACGCATGTAGTGGAAACATGTCCGGCATGTTTTGATAAATAAATGCGATAGAAAAATGAAATACAATCGAAGTTGTAGCGTTGCAGTGATGTCTTATCGTCTGCCTGTCGTCCGACCACCACACTCATATTAAATCTTGTATAAAAAAAGTAATTTTGCTTAAGTTGGCCATGAATTCGGCAACAAAGGTATGTTAAATGCAAATGCGATGAGTGAATCAACTTGTGAGCGCAATTCGCAAATATAATGGCTCCATTGATAAGTGCGGGAGAATGGCGGCTGGGACTTGTCATTTTGTCTCGCTCCTGCGGGTGCGAATGGTAGCAAAAATTGTTTGTTTCGTGGGGGGAAAGGGCGCGTTTGTTTTGAATTTGCAACGCATGAAAACTCAAACAACAACAGCTGCCACAACAACAATCTCAACATTATCTTCTTGTTTGCGTGCGCAGGTTGGGGAGATTTTCACGGCAGCGGGACAAGCATTCAGCAAGCTCGGAGATCTGACGATGCAATTGCATCCAAATGCTGAATCGCCCTCTGGGTAAGTTGTGTGTGAATCGCCGGATTATTTCCGACTTCGATTTCGAATTCGAAAGTCGTGCTAATTTATTTGTGTGCACTCGATGATTTCATGTTCCCTCGCTGTGGCGGCGTGTAAATGCAGTAAATGGACAGACGAGGAAATCGACATGTTGCACTCGTCCATAATGCGCTTCTCGGACGATCTCAGCAAAATCAGTTTAAGCATTAAAAATCGCACAGTGTAAGTCCCTCTCTCTCCCTCCCCTCCCCTCCCATAGCGAGGGAACATGATTGTGGCCAGTTTGTATGGTGTTTATGATAACCACATTTGACACTTGCAGATCTCAAATACGACAAGCGCTCAAGAAGAAGGCCTTTGAGGATGCCGGCATACCGGCCAAGCAGGTGCCCGTGCAGCAGGTGCAGCATGTCATCCAAACAGTCCAGCAGCTGCCGATTGCCCAGCAACAGCACGTATTCAAGTCGCACATAATACAACAGCAACAGCAACAACCAGCAGCAGCAGCAGCAGCAGACCAAGCAAATCATACTGCAACCACAGACGACGACGACAACGACCGTGACCATTAAACAGTTTCAGCAGATGCAACAGCAAAAGGCCGCCGCCTTGGCCGCGGCACAAGCAGCTGCCGCAGCAGCAGCGGCGGCCAATACGCCGACCATCACAGAGAACATCATTATACAGCAGCCCACGTCCACGACGGCGGTGACGGTGCAGCAACCGCAGCAGCAGCAGCAACATCAACAAGCCCACGCTGTTGTGGCAACATCTGCGACACAGCAGCAGCAGCAGCAGATTATGGTGCCTGCCACAACAACAGTATTGTCATCCAGTTGCCCAGTGACTGTTGGAACCGTTGTGGTCGCCGATGACGTTGTGAGCACCACGTCGAATCCATCGTCATCGGCATCGACGACCAGTGCGGGCCTCAAGTGTGGACCGGATGTCTCGATGACCTTGAATCGGATCAATGTCCAGGAGAACGAGGTGGACGTCGAGGAGTGCCTGCCCGCCGAGGTTGTCAAGCTGGATTTCGTTAGCGAGGAGGTAGCGGGGTGAAACTTGCTCCCAGCTAATGGTGAAGCGTCGCCCGATCTGGTCGAGGACTTCTATTACTAGTTATAATGTTACACACCAGCTGCAGAATTACAACACATTAAAGTAAACTCTTTATATTTTAGACCAGTCTGGCCTAAACTGTTGAGCGTTGTCAAATATTTGATACACATTAAACACCCTGAAATTGTAATTTAAAGACAAATTGTAAAGTGAAAACAACATTTTATCTGACGAGCATTGGCCCAGTCGGTTTTCTTATTTGATGAGATGATGATGAGATGCAACAATTTAGTTAATGAACGCGTTTGCCTCACCTAGATCTAAATTTAAGACGAGATTCAATAGTGCAAAGTACATAAAAATCGTGTAAGTTGAAAATTAATAAAAGAGCATAATTTTAGCCTTGGTTTACTTTCTTTTATATTGTGGGAATACTGTAACAAAATGCCAAACTACTGACAGTTCTAAAAACAAGATACAAATAATCCATTTCAAACTAATCTCCATCATTTATTCCGTTGGAGTATGTTTTTGAATGCCAATTTTGCATGCGCTTGATATGCTGTTCAAGATTAGATATTCTTTTTATTAATTTCTTGAAATGTGTGCGACACAAAAATAGTCTGTATATAGTATTTTTAAAGGAGGTAATTTTGGAATATTTTAAAACAATATGAATGATAGTAAATTCCCGCTTTAGTTTTAAGATTTGCAAAAAATAACACCATAAATAATGCAATAATCATGCATGAGGTACGCCATATTAGTTTGAAATATTTATACAATTCAATATTGTTGACTAACTCAAAAATGTTTTACAATATTTGCAATAACAACTTATTAATTTAACAATTTTATCCTATGAACATATCCCAACCTTCTAGATTTGATTCAAAGCGCAGATTATGACGTCACAAGTTATAGCGACGCCAGCACATCATGCAATAAATGGGACTAAACGAGCGAACCGTAGTTCTTTCGTTCACGTTGGTTCCATCGCTCCGATTCGATGAAATCCAAATTAGTGGTGGCAAACTTGGATTTTCTAAAGCAAATCTATTTAAAATCGGTGTGAGTCCCAGACCTAGCCCAAATTTATAAACAAGTCGCAATTGTAACAAAACTATTCGTTCGAAAGAAAGTGCATAATGAGAATAGGGATTTTACTAATAATATGCATGAATATTATTGGAGCACTGGCATACAGACCAGTGGTTATACTTCACGGCGTGCTCTCTGGTGCTGAATCAATGACGCTGCTAGTGCGGCAAATTGAAAAGGTATTTATTTGTGTATATGTAAATTTGTGGACCGTCCTTTGTTATTGTTTATTTCCACAATGACGAGTTCAAAGTCAAACTGAAACTGAAACACTTCCTGAACTACGATTTTAGCTGCATCCCGGTACAGTTGTGTACAACTGTGATAAGTTCAGTGGTTGGTACAGCCTGGAGAGCGCCTGGTGGCAAGTCGAACAGATCAGGGATTATATAGGTAAGTACATATACATATATATATTCAGTTTTAATTACACAATCGTTTAATAACCTTTGCTGCCACAGATCAAATTGGAAAACTTCATCCGGATGGCATAATTGTACTGGGTGAGTTTTGTTTTGAATTGTGTTTATAGTCAGCTGAATTTAAACTAAATGTTCAATCATTTACAGGGTATTCACAAGGAGGACTCTTGGCAAGGGCGGCGATACAAAGTCTGCCCAATCACAATGTGAAAACCTTTATATCGTTATCGTCACCACAAGCTGGTCAATACGGAAGTAGGGTCCACATCTATCTTATGATTTATGCAATTTAATAATTCCATTACTTTTCACAGCAAGTTTCCTGCACTTGATATTTCCGGATCTGGCGGCAAAGACGGCCTTTGAGCTATTCTACTCCAATGTGGGTCAACACACGTCCATCGGTGGCTACTGGAACGACCCGCATAAGCAGGAATTGTACATGAAATACAGCGAATTCCTGCCGTTAATCAACAATGAAAAGATCAGCTCAAACTCCACATCCTTCAAAATGGGAATGGAACGCCTCGACAAGCTGATCCTTATCGGTGGACCCAACGATGGCGTCATTACGCCTTGGCAGTCCAGGTACTAAATATACCCTTAGCTTATATTTACTATATTTCGAAATTTGTATTTATTTTTTCCTCTTTAGTCATTTCAGTTACTTTAATGAATCATTGGATGTGGTTCCGTTCTATAAGCGAAAGATATTCTTGGATGACGCGATCGGACTAAAAAAGTTGCTGGAGGAAAATAAACTTATAATCATTGTCAAGCCAAATGTACATCATCTTTCGTGGCACACGAATCGAAAAGTCATCAATCAAGTTATAATGCCGTACTTGGATTAAAATAGGGAACTACATATGGGACTGAGGCGAGTTGGAGGCTGTGATTGGAATGATGGAATATTCATTTTTGAACTGATAAGTACACATATACGCTGTGTACATAGCTAATAATTATCTGACCTTTAAAATAATGGACATATTTTTATTTTATAGTTTGGATTTATACATGACTTTTCTGTATGCAAGTAGAACAATTCTTATTTTTATGTTATAATCAAAATAAATATTAGAAGCTTCCGCACTTGGGGAATGCCAACAATGTTTTCTAAATACTATATATTTCCATTTATACATTTACATTTACATAATAAATTAATTTATTTAAATAGTTCACCGATAAGCTGATAAGATATCGATACATGTATTTGATAACATAAACTATCGACAGCGCTGCCAGACATTTTACAGTGCAGCTGGCTTTTGATTTATCGATACCACAGAAGACCCGCGTATTAGTTGTGAAATTGTGTGTGCGTTTGATAAACTTGTTTTTATTTTTAATTGGCAGATAAACAGTGCTAAGCAAATATGGCAGAAGGCGATACTAGCTGAACAGGATGCTGAGAATGTCATACGCATCATGGTGGCCACGGACAATCATCTCGGCTACGCCGAAAAGGACGCGGTGCGCGGCGAGGACAGTTTCACGGCATTCGAGGAAATCTTGGAGATGGCTGTTGCCGAGGATGTGGACATGATCCTGCTGGGCGGTGATTTGTTTCACGATGCCCAGCCCAGCCAAAACGCCATGCACAAGTGAGTGGAAGTGAGACAAACGAGTCTCAATTGGAACTGAAATTTGAATTTTTGTCGCAGATGCATCGAACTGTTGAGGCGTTACACATTTGGAGATAAACCGGTGTCCCTGGAGATACTGAGCGACCAGGCGGCTTCATTCCACAATGCCGTCAATCAATCGGTGAACTATGAGGATCCCAATCTGAACATTGCCATCCCCGTCTTCTCCATACACGGCAATCACGATGATCCAAGTGGCTTTGGTCGCCTGAGCTGCTTGGATTTGCTGAGCGCTACAGGTCTGGTCAACTACTTTGGCCGCTGGACAGATCTTACCAAAGTGGAGATCAGTCCCATCCTGATACGAAAGGGCGAAAGCAAACTGGGACTATACGGACTCAGCCACATACACGATGCCCGCTTGGCGCGCTTGTTTAAGGAGTATCAAGTGATGATCAATGCACCCAACGAGTCCGATGAGGAGTGGTTCCATCTGATGGTCGTTCACCAGAATCGCGCCGAAAATCGTGGACCCAAAAACTTCATTCCCGAGGAGGCGTTGCCTTCGTTTATGCACTTGATCATCTGGGGTCACGAGCACGATTGTCGCATTGATCCCGAGCTGAATGTGTTGCGGGACTTCTATGTCTCCCAGCCTGGCTCATCGGTGGCCACCTCTCTGTCCGAGGGCGAAGCCAAGAAGAAGCACGTCGGTCTGCTGGAGATATACAAGACCAAGTTTCATCTTAAGCCTCTGCCACTGCAGTCTGTGCGTCCATTTGTCTTTGATTCTATTAACCTAGACGAATGCGTAGATAAGCTCAATCTTGGCGAGGGCGATGCTTCCACGAAGGTGTACAATTTTGCCCTGGAGCGCGTGGAAGCAATGCTTAAGCAGGCCAAGACGATGCTAACGGGTCACCCAAAGCAGCCAACGCTGCCATTGATCCGCCTGCGTCTCCTGTTCTCAGAGGAATCCCACATGTTCAACACCGTTCGATTTGGCCAGATGTTTCTCACGCGTGTGGCGAATCCCGCCGACATGGTTAAGTTCGACAAGCTGAAAAAGTTCAGGGGCAAGTCGGAGAAGACCAGCGTCGACAAGGAAGCGATGCAACGAGCTATGGTAATTGAAAACATACCCTGTAACTCCAGTCAATGTACTAATGGGTACCTTTCCAGCAAGTGGACAACACGACGCGAGTTGAGCAGTTGGTAAACAGCTATTTCGAGCAAGCCAATAATCCGCTTAAGCTGATGCACTCCAAGGCACTAGCTCAGATCACCTATCGCATGGTGGAACATGGTGATAACGATGCAGCTCAAGATATCTATGGGTTGGTTGATACTCCTTCCAAGCTTCCATTAACCCACTAATCTCCCAAAACTAATTGCAGCTTTTACAGCAAGAAGGCTATCGAGCACTTGATGGAATCACTGCCCGATGATGACAACATTGACGAAGAACTGGCCAAGTTTCGTCTCAGCCACCGCGTCGATGATCTGCTGAAAGAGATGGACTCTTCCGGTTTTAAGGAAAAATCATCTGCAGATGAGAATGGCACATCACTGAATATCGATCCCAAAAGCTCAATGTCTTCAGGTGAAGAGACGTCCAGTCGTGGCGCCGGGGAAGCAACAGTCGCTCGTGGGCGTGGTCGTGGACGAGGACGAGGACGTGCTGCAGCGAACAGTGCCACAAGTAGAACCACAACCAGTCGCTCAACCGTAAGCTGTTTTCCAACTTGCCATTGCATTTGATTTTCATTCATTTTCCCTTCCTCCTCTGCAGAAATCGCCGGATAGGCAGCAAACGCTTTTGAGCGCCGTCAAAAGTGGACGAAAAGCCAACCCAAAAACATATGTCATCTCTGATGATGATTCCGATTAACTGCTATCACTATGCTATCACTATGCTTTAGAAGCCCATTAACATTCCTTTTAAATATTTTTATTTTGTTTAAAGCTATCCAATTATATTTAATCAAGTCTTGCTGTTTTCACTTTTTTAATAATTGCTAGTTTTTTAATCTATAAAACTCGATACTTCGATTTGAATTTAAACTTGTGAACAGAACAAATGTAAATTTACGCTTTTAAAACTGATTCTGTAAATTCATAGTCTTTTGAAATGAAACGTTGTGCCTCAAAAAACTGTTCCAAATTTGTGAAAGCAACCATTAGGTAGTTAAGATACCTTGCTTTGTATATTTGATTAATTTGTTCCACCTCGACTTTGTTAAGAAAAAGGTTCTATATTTATTTTAACTCATTATAGAGATTAATTGCCAGAAAAAAGACAATATTGTTGCGATTCAGATTTAAAGACAAGGAGTGAAAATTGTGAATGTGCGAAGAGAAACTTGTTTCCAGTTTTGATTGTAGGACATTAAAACAAATAGATTTGAACACTTAATACTTTGTTTATTATGCTGTGAAGTAACCAGATGAACATTTGGGAGGTGCTTGGTATAATACACCATTATTTCTCTAAAATTTACACTAATACTTATTAGCTACGATAAATGTTGGGCGCCAGTCTGGACACGCAATGGAGTCAAGGCTCGATTCGGCTTGGGTTTCTTTGGTAGTCTAGCTGCATCTGCTTCGGACACACACACATATACAAACACACGCGCTCATGCACACGCAACTTGGACAAGAGGAGGAGGTCAGGAGTGGCCCCTCTACTGCTGATGGTACTCGTAGTAGTAGCGATACGGATCCACGGAGGAACTACCGCCGGCAGCTGTGACGCCCACGCTGGGATTTGTTTTCGACACGGGCCTGATGACGTATGTGTTGCGTCTGAAAGATATTTATTTTATTTATGTATATTTGAAAATATGCAAATTTATGATAAATAAAGTAAAAATTTCTATAAGTAAAAATTCAAATTTGGTAAGACTTTATTTTATTTTGAAAAATATAAAGGGGTTACATATGGTGGAAGGTTGTTTTTTGGGGTTTTTGTGTTTAGATATTTTAAAAAAACATATTTTTTTTTTTTCTCTTTTTTTAAATTACATATCGAAACCTCTCGAAAAACTTGTTTGAATTTAAACTTTCAATATATATCTATTTATTAAAATGGTTTATGTTACAATCTTACTGTCCTACTTAGTGTAATCGTTAAAATAAAAACGGTCAATTTTGGAAATCAATTTTTAAGAAAATTGGAAAAAATATAGAAAAAGTGAATTTATTCCAATGTAGAATCTATATGTTCATTGTATTGAATTTCTTCTACCGTATATTGCTCAAATAAATAACTTGAATGCATTTTTCGAAGGAAATTTCACAAGATTTGAGTTTTTGTTCAATTTTACGTTTTTGGGCGAAGTGGACCTTTTTCTAGAATTGTCCATATATATTATTTCTTAAACACTGTCAACATTTACAACTTTAATTCTTAGTTTGCACTTTTAAAAATATATACGGAAAATAAAAATAGCTAAAATACCGAGCTCTCACTATTAAGTTTGTCTAATGAAAATATTTTATTTTAATGTGAGTTTTAATTGGCGTAAAATGAATTTCAATAAAAAGCCGAGCTCTTACCTGTTGTGCTCGCCGGCGTGCACCTGGAAGCTGGTCTCCTCGCTGTGGTCGTGCGAGAAGAGCTTCTTCAGGGCAATGATCCCGGCTATGGTCAAGGCCACCTTGCTGATCACCAGCGCCTTGCCGGCAATCGCAGCCAATGCCTTGAGGCCCAGTGGCCCAGCGATGCCCATGGCGGTTAACAGGGCGGCAATCACATACTTGATGTGTCCGCCGTCCTTTTGCTTCTTCTTCTTGATGTCCCTTTCACCACCCACTGAGTGGTCCCCATTCCCGTTCCCGTCCAGGTCCAGGTCGAACTTCAGCGCATGCGTGCGCATCAGCTTATCGGCCTTGGAGAGGAGGGCGCGGTCGAGGGGCGCCAGACTGCCAAACTGCCTGGCATCCGTCAGGGCGCCAATGATGCTGTCGGTGTCGCTGTGGTTCTGCTTCTCCAGCACCAGGCCGTCCACGATCTTAATTGAGTCCCGATCCAGGGCACGGGTCAACGCATGCAACGCCTTCTGCTTGAGGCAGCCTATGAAGTCGTTCCTCTGCTGGCAGTCCTCATAGACGCGTCGCACCAGCGCCAACTCCGGGCCCAGGCCCCCATCACTGCTGCCAGCTGGACTGGCAGTCGCCTCAGCGACGCTGTGCCGGCGACGTCGCTGCATTTGACTCGCGGCAGCCTCCACGCCTGCTCCGATGCTGGCGACGCACGCCAGGAGCAGCAGCCACTTGAGACGCGACATTCTGTATATGTATTTGTATGTATGTCTATTCCGATGATAATCCACAATCCAAACGCCAGCGATCTTCGGATGCTACTGCAGCGAAATCGCTGTTCACTCCTCGCTTTTATAAATTGCGATCTTTGGATGCGAATCACTCGGATGGAAACAATTGGCGTGCACCAATGAGATGCGTCTGCAACTTGCAACTGCAACTGCAACAGAGGCTGCCACTGATGTTGGCTAATTAAAATTAGCCATATTTTGGCCTCTTCTTTACGGCTCTGACATGTTTTCATTAACAACTCACCCATGGCTGGGATGCTGCTGCTCATCCAATTGCCCAGTTTGCAGTCGGGCTGTTGCACTGCCTCATCTGCCCCATCCTCTGCCTCAGCCTTGGACTCCCTGCGAACATTAATTAATGACACTTTTCAATTTCTTCGTCAAATTATACCCTGCACAAACATTTGGGGGTGTCGATGGAAATCAAGACATCTCTGATACTATGAAATATGTTGATTTCTAAATATAGTTACTCAAGTAAGCGTTTGAAACAAAAATTTTAAATTAATACATAGAAAGATACCTTACTCTTTTGTGCAGGGTATATGTTAGTCGCGTACTTACAACAAAAACATAATTATAATTAAATCTTAAATGTAATATATTTAATTTGTCCGTATTTCTAGCCCATATTTATTATGGTTCGACTTGGAAAATATTTTTTAAAATTATTCGACTATTAATACAGTTGAACTTTCACAACTCGAACTTCCATAACTCGAATTTCTCTCTAACTCAAACTAAAAAAGATGTCTATAAGTCGACTATCTCCATAACTAGAAACTTTTCTTTGGATTATATTCTTAAGAAACTTACAAATGTTCTTTAAATTTCAGAAATATGTGAGCATCTGTAGGATCTTAAAATTCCCTTAGTAATTATTCACAAATCTTGCATTTAATTTAAAATATGAATAATTATTTTTTTTATTTATTTTACAATTCTTAAAAGTTCGTTCCAATTTGTTCATTTGCTATATGAAATTAGATTAGTAGAACTAATTGCTAGCCATGGCTAACAGCGAGCTGGTCTTTAGAAGCCCACAAATCAAAACGGTAATTGTTAAGAGAATACAAACATAGATATGTGGTTATAACTATATATATAAATACATACACTGTGGATCTTTATGGAGGTGTAATGCCCCCCAACAAGAGCATTTAATGCATTTTTATGATGCGTGTCATAAAGTGATTAAGTCTGCCACAGTTGGAGCCGCTGCTCAAGTTGGAGTGGGTATTGGCCTCCCATTCAAAGCCATTTCACTCCATGCGGATTGATGCTCCTCAGGTATAAATTGATTAGGCGGACGGCTGATTTTAGTTTTTCAACCAACTCTCTGTGAGTCGGCTGCACATTTGGTGCACTGGCCCACTGGGTGAAATTGAGTTGAATACAGCTAAGAAAATTTTCTTTTCGCTTTTCATGCATGAAAAACTATCGCCTGAGCCTTGAAGAAAGCGGATTCGAGGCAGAGGGTAGAAGAGTACAGGTTTGTGTGGCAGACTGTTGACAGATTTCTTGTTGTTACTGTGATGAAAAGTGCTGGGGACACTTTCGACTCCATGCGATAGTCACATTTCTAATTGTTTTCACTGGCTCCAAATGGGAAAGTATTTCGATGCGAGTCTATTTTTATTTTATCTGAGTCAATTCTTAAATTTGGTTCTATAAAATCTTAAATATTTTTGATTTTGTTGCTTATTTTGTTTATTTTTCAGCAAGCTGAAACTATAAATTCGAATTTTATTTTTTTCATTTACTATACGAATTCCAGAAATCTAGCTATTTATTAAATCTTAAATTTGTTGGTCTGCAATCCATGTTTTTAGTGTTCATAGATTCATCTAAAGTCAATCATACGTATATCTGTGTCAGAACGACATTCAAGCTAAATAAATAGTCATAGAATGGTAAGTACATGGCATACCATATACTTATATAGAATATCTGTATATGTGAGTATTGACTATATACTTATAAGAGTAGACATCAACTCATGTGGCTGCCACACGACACGCACACACGAAATCCTGTGCTCAAGAGGGCGTAAATAATTTAATACATCAAGAAAATTGGAAATGAAAGTTTCTTTGTTTTGGCTTGGCCGCAGATAACTTTTAGTTTCAATACTGGCCCAGAGGGGAGGGATGGGAAAACAATTGTGCGATTTATTTGCACATTTAACGAGTGTGGAGCTGCTTCATCTTCTTCTTCAGCTTCAGCTTTTCCTTCTTCATCCACATCCACATCCACATCATCATTGTGCTCTTATCGTCAATAATCATCATATGCTCAAATTTTTGGTCGCTTAATTGGAAAATTGTTGTTGTTTCCACTCAGTTCTGTGGCTGCGGAGTGAAAATTACGGCTGAGCGATTGAAAGATTGGATAGCTGGATGATTGGATGATTGGTTGCTCATCCGAAAGACAGAGACAGGCACAGAGTGGGAGAGATAGAGAGAGAGAGCATGTGTGTGTGTGTCTGCGTTTGATTGATGACTCTTACAGGCATCAATTTGTGGCATTGTTGCAATAATATTTGCCATTTGCCAAGTGGTCAAATCACTGCCATATCTAATAATAGGATTTTGGTGTGTCCTGGGGGCAGCTCCCAGTTCAGCTTAGTCTGCGATTGCGCAAACTTCGAGGTCGAGGGTGGAATATCATTTCATATTTCGTCATATTTCATAACATGCTTCCCTCTCATACCAATTGTGGGCGTACACTAACAAAAAATCATCTTCAAAATGGCGCTCTTGGGTGCAGCCCTTTGAAATTGCCAAGGGGGTGGCTGCTTTCACCTGCAGCGCACACTTGGAAGTCAGAGAACGGAGACCGGAAAATGGATAACGGAAAACGGAAAATGGGTTTATCAAAAGAAGTCGAAACCACAAAGAAAATCACAGCGGCAGTTTGCCAGCTACATATCAAATCATCAGACCCGTATCTCGTATCTGCGTCATGTTTGCACCTTTCCATCGGTAAATCTATATATATATATATTGTATATGTATCTGTGCCTTGGTATATAGACAAAGTAAAAGAAACAGGAATGCCGCAGACGACTTTGTTCCATCTCTTTAGCTGCGGTTCGTTGTCTCCCATTTTCTCGATTCCCCAAAACTTCTGGCAAAACTTTTCACATTTTAAATTTGTTGGCTTGCAACTAGCTTGGGCTAAGATTTTTTTCGCCTCAACCACGCCCTCAAAACGCCCCCCTTTTCTCAGTGTTCTTTTTTCCTGTTACAGTTGGGTATATTTACTTAGTACTAAGTACCTACACTGCAAAAAAAACAGAGTTAATTGGTGATTGCAGGGCACATTTCAATTTGAACAAGGTTAAAAGATATGAAATGTTTTCATTGGCAAAATGTTTTCATATAGAACGATTTTTCCATTTCTATTCATTTTAAAACCATCCTAAAAGTATGCTTTACATTCTCTCCGGAAATACGAAAGAAAATAATTTTTAAATAAAATAAAATAAATTTTAATATGTCATTATTATTATATATATACTACTATATATTATATTATGTTGTTATATTATTATTATACGGTCCATTTTTTCGGACACAAAAATAATTGGGAGTGGGCAGCACTAAGATTAAATACCGCAAAAAGCAAATAGTTTCCCATATATTTGAGAGGCGTTTCATTTTTGTGGCTGCTGACTGATGGAGTGACTATCAAATATGGGTTCAGTCAGGACTTCGGGCGTCGCACTCTCACACCCCCCCCACCCAGCAAGGCCACTTTGCAGCAAGTTGCAGTTGAAACTTTTGAGTGGCAGCTGCGGTTGGTGTTCGGCTTTGCTTGCAGTTGGCAACGGCATTGGCTTCAAATTTGCATTTGACCAGGCGACAGGTGGCACATTCCATCAGTGCTTCGATTACTTATCGACTATATAATATATATAATCCCTATATATTTAGTATGTGCCATTGTCATTATAAGTCGACTGCAACAATATTTGGTTTGAGTTTTGGGGTAGAAGAAATTGTTGCAAACACAAACAGAAATATAATTTTTGTTGCCACACACACAGACAGACAGAGGGGTGTATAATGTGTATTTGTGTATATCGTAACGTATTTATGGCATGCCGGCACGTACGCGATATATTGCAACCCAATCGAGGAGCAGGAGAAGGGTAGATGGGGGAGAGGGGAGGAGAGGGAACTGGAGGTTGGCAACGCTTTTATTTATTTGCTAAACTTCGTTTATATCGCACAAGGACCCAAAAGGAAACACAACACAGAGAACGACGCCATGTTGAATGGTCTTTGGGCATGGGTTTTAGATCTGGCTATGGATCCGTGTCTGGGGGTTGCCCCCCGATGGGGGGATGGTCTCATAAAAGCCCTGCACTGAGTAAAAGAGCCCAAGCACCCAGTCAAGTTGCGGCAGAGTCGTGTACTCTCTGTTCTGTGTGTTTGTTATGCTTGTCAAGCAGTTTGCAGGAAAGTGGGTGGGAAGAAAAGGTGGGAACAGGGGGGAAGTAGGACTGCAGAACTGGGATGTCTAACGATATTTCGATTTTGATATCTTTGGGTGTTATCGTTAAATGTTTGCTCAAAGGGCGGCGAGACGCTAACAATGTGCCATGTTGATTATGGTTTCAATTTTGGTATTTACATTTCATTTTCATTTTACTCGAGGCCCATAAAAACCAGCAATGCTGACTAGACATATAGTATCTTCGATATCGCTTCGATGTTACCCTGTTCCCTGTTCCTCTAACACTGGCCACAATTTTCTGGTCATCTGTGTGACTTTTAAATTGGCCTCCCAAATGTGTCAAGATCATTATTATACTTGCGATGATTCCACGAAGGCCAAAACGAAGGCCTTGTCTTGCCTTGGCTTAGTGCCAAATTTAAATGATGCTTCTCCTCATTTCATGGCACTTTTGACAAGGGTTCTACCTGTTGGCCCAAACTGCTGCCCAACTGCTCGTCACATGTCATAATTATAGCTGCACCAGGATCTCGCTTCCTTCCTTCCTTCCTTCTTTCTTCCCATTCCGATGGCCTACCCTTTTCCCTTTCATATAATTGGCCCAAAACATCGCCGAAGGCTGATCAAGTCTAGACGAAAAAAGTCAGATTTTGAATGTTTTGACAGTTGACACTTGACGGGCTTAGAGATTGGGTAGAAAGTAAATCCAACTGTGGAGCACAAAGTCAGCAAGCTAAATTTGGCTCCAATAATATTAGAAGATGCGATTTAAGTTTATATCTATCATAGCTTTTTCAGTTTCAATAGTTTAAATTTATAAAATAACGCAATTGAGAAATTATTATGAAATCAGCTTAAATTATTATAATACTGTTGAACAATTTTGAAAAATGAATAAGATTCAAAGTTGTGATTACACTGCTGATTTTCGATACAAATTATTTGATTCAGCATATTTTACAGATTAAATTGTAAATAAAATTATAAATAATAGTTGTGACAGTCTTTATAAATGTTGTAAATCTTTTGCGTGTGAACAAAATAAAATAATAAGAGCAGATTTCAAGCTCAGATTCCTTTAAATATATTTACCGGACAGTCTATGGATTTATTAAGATCATATAAATTAATATTTCATGATTTTACAACAATAATGGTTAACAATAATTGCAAGAAGCAGGCAAAACAAACCGTTATTGGTCATCAAAAACCAATTAGGCCAAGAGACGACCACCACAAAGGATGAACAGATCTATGCCTGAGCAAAAAAGAGAGAGAGAGAGAGAGAGAGACAGAGCCTAGCGGCAGTCTTGAGATAAACTTCGAAGGAGAAACAGAATTGGAATCAGGGGTAAGCAGGAGTTGAAGGTGCTTTGCCGATGTTCGTTGTGTGATTTATATGGCTTTTAGGATATTTTATTAAAATGCATATTCGTTGCTCGAATGTCATTTGGTGGACAGTCGACGGTCGTGCGGTCGGCGAATGTTTATGATTTTCATAAGGTCCGCAGCCATTGGTTGCATTTGCATTTGCATTTTGCATTTGCAACACTTCTGACCACATCGGCTACCACATCGTCGTGACGTTGTCTGCTGCCTGTTGCCTGTTGCCTGTTGCCAGTTGTCAGTTGCCCCAACAGCCGTTGTACGTCATAAATTGTCACCGAGAGTGGCCAGTTGGCAGGAAGAGTGTCGAGTGGAGCAGACCCGGAGCACACTGAGCCGCGATCGGGGGCCAAGTCAGGTGAAGATACTGTATCTGATCGTTGGGCCCGCTGCGGGTCATAAACAAGCGATGCGTGTGCTCTCGATGTGCGATGTGGAGCGCAGTCCTTGGCCAAGACGACTTCTTTTATTTGGCTTGTATTTTCTTTGCTTTACTTTTTTTTATTTATTTTCATTTATTTTTTTTGCGAGTTTAATTAAAGCAGTTTGCTTGTCTTTAGTTTTGTATCTGCAACAGTAACAGCAACAACAGCAACAACAACAATGAATCGACGACGTTTGGAGCTTAGTTCGGGATTCGTTTATCGGTTTATTTAAATTTCGTTTTGGGGTTCGTATTTATGTCCATAATCAGCACATGGAATCCCGTTAAATCGCCTCATAAGGCACTTCGCCATTTTGGTCTGCTTATCGGCAGCTGCCACGCCCACTCCGCTTAGGGGGCTGAGTTTTATTATGGCTCACTGAAATTGGATTTGTATCAAAATACACAAACACACACACACACAGACATGCACATATAAATACAGTCATATATAGGATTTGTATATGTATTTCAGTTTATGGCAACTCATATCTGACAGATATAAAAGCTAACACAACAAGACGCCGCCATTTTGTATGCGTATATCTATTGTGTGTGTGTGTGTGTGTGTGTGTTTTAACGAATGACGACAACGACAACGAAGAAAAATGATAATAAAATAACGCAAATATGGCAGAAGGAAATGCTCGTTATGCGAGGATTTTCTTTTTATTTTATGTATTTGCCACATAAGCAGCTTAAGTGGGAACACACACACACACACACGCACACACATACACTGACAGAGATAAGGAGAAAGAGATAGAAAGATATGTTGTATAAGAACGAAAGGATCAGACATTATGCTGACTACAAGGATTGTGCCGTTTGTGCCGCATGTGCCATAATTTGCAGCCAAGTGCCAGCAGAGCAGTCAACAAACACACACACACACACACACACACACATATATATACATACACACAATCACAACAAGGATACAATTTTTTGGTTGCCTTTCAGCCTTGGATTTTCGTTTCACGTTGCAAAGTGGCAGAATGGGAAGAATTGGGAATGGGCAAATGGGGAAATGGGGAATGGGCATGGATCTGGATCTGGAGGCATATGGAAAAATGGGTGCATGCCATAAAAACAATAGCGCACATAAATTCTGCACAAATATATACATATGTATATAAAGTATGCAAAAAGGCATAAAACGAACAAAGAAGCCAACAATCCGTTGGCTCAAATGGAATGAGAATTGGGTGCTGCCAACTGCCAACTGCCAACTGGGGCCGTTGCATACAAAAATGAGCTGGCAAACACAAATACAGACACAGTCACACACACACACACATACACACACACACACACACACACACATACACATTCGTACTCATTCTGAAAATGGTTACGAAAAATCGTAAAACATGAAGAAGAGCCTGAAAAGTCGCAAACGATATTTGTTTGTGTTTTTCTTTATTCTTTTTGTTCTGATTTCGTTGGAATTTTAACGAGGCACAACAAGCAACTGCACGTATGTGTGAGTGTGTGTGTGAGTGTGTGTGTAATGGGTGTGCATTTATGTATATAAATTATATTATATTTACTTGCATTTAAGTGGGAGCTTTGGTTAACGCTTGCTAAGACTTCAATCATAAACAGAACTTAACAATTTTATTAAAAAATGGCTTTAAAATCAATATAAAAAATCATTACACAATAAAAATAAGTAAATGAAAATACTTTGTTAAGTGCAAAATAATAGTTGTATCATAATTTTTAAAACAGTTTTTTCTATTGTATACTTGATTCAAAATCATTTTATTTTACTTTTTTGTAACAAGTTTAAATTTATTTAGCTTCTTTCATTTTACGTGTTTGAAGAATGATTTTAAATCATATATAGACGGAGGAAAGAGGGGAAGAAGAATCGGGGGGGGGTATACGAAGGTTTCTCAAAGAAAATTGGGGGGGGGGGGAAGGGGGGGGGGGGGGAAATTTTAATTTGGGAGGGGTGGGTTTTTTTTTTTTTTTTGTTTGGGGGGGGGTGGGTTGTTTGTTTGTTTGGTTTTTTGGTTTTTTGGTTGTTTGGTTTTTTGGTTTTTTGGTTTTTTGGTTTTTTGTTGTTTGGTTGTTTGGTTGTTTTGTTTGTTGGGGAAGGGGGGGGTGGGGGGGGGGGGTGGGGGTTTTTTTGGGGAGGAGGTATTGTTTGGTTTGGGGGGGGTTTTTTTTTTTTTTTGTTTGTGTTTTTTGTGTTTTTTTGGTGTTTTTTTTTGGTTGTGTGGGGGGGTTTATATATATTTTTTTTTGGGGGGTTTGTTTGGGGGGTGGGGGTTTAGAGGGGGAAGGTGTTGTTTGTATTTTAATTTTTTTTTTTTTTGTTGTTTTGGGGGTTGGGGGGGGGGGGGGTGGGGGGGGGTGGGGGGGGGGGGGGGGTGGAAAAAAAGAAAAAAAAAAAATTTTTTGATTGATTGGGTTTGGGATACAATATAGTGAAAAAATAAATCTTTACCCATTTTCAAAATATCGTCTCTTTCATTAGTTCAAAGTACACCTCATGTTTAAAAACATGTTGGAGTGGAGTCCTAATTTTCCTGGCACATACAATATAGGCATAATGACTTCAATTACAATTATTGTCGAGCGTTAAGAGCAACGTGTGGAAGAACATCTGATATCGCTGGATATCAATCTTCTGTGAGTACTCGAATCACTTGACGAGGAGGAGGGCGATCGGAACGAATGCGGAGATTGCCAGAGGCTTTTCACGCTTCTCTTTTCACGGGGTCACAGATGTTTGTATTTGTGCCCATCAGCGCTACCAGTAATTGGACATCGGTTCAAGTGGGCGAGTGGGCGAGTGGGCAGGGCAGGTCCAATGCCCTTTTACTCTCTGAACTCTCACCCTTGAACAATACGGAATATTTTCGACACAAGTAATTGTGATTTTCCGTGTTTTTCTGTTTGATTTTCCATTGCTGCAGTTGATGGTTTTTCCTTCACTGGTCACTACAAAATTGCGTGAAAATATTCCAGTGACATGGAGCGAGGGGAGTTGAGGGTAGTGAATGAATTTGTCGTTTTTGGTGCGTCAGAAATTTATGCTTTTTAGTTTATTGCCTTTTGGCCGAGTTGGGGGCCGGTTGTGACGGTGGGGGAGGGTTTGTTGCACAGTTTTATGAGTCGAGCTCGGGACCTCATGTGTTGGCGATTCCCGGTCAAGTCGACGTGTAATTGGGAATTTATTAGTCGCTGGAGACTCATTTACATTTTTCTTGCCGGGCACAGGACAGAGAATCGAGCGGGGACGGGGGAATCTGCGGGGGTTGAGACGGACTATTTTGATTGCCGGCGAAGGCAGCTGAGCATTTGAACAGCCGAAAAGCTACAATACAATGCAGTCAAAGTAATTATTAGCAGTTGTTTAATTTATTACTAGACAATTTTGATTTGTGGCCGTGTCTACACTGAGGAGAAGGATACAAATGGATAAGTAATCGGAATATTGGCAAGAAATGGGAAATATTTAATCAGCTTAAGAAAATAAAGAATCTTTAAGAAATATTGAAGAAATTCTTCAATCGAGATTTTAATTCTATTGCAATTTGAGTAACAATAACTAGAATCTTTAAATAAATAGTTAAAGAAATTATTTAATCGAGATTTAAATATTTGTTTGTATTGTCAATTCTTTTTCTAATATTATTGATATTTAAAGATCGTTACTTTCTGGGAGATTTTACGGCACTCTTTGAAAACTCCTAGAAGTATGCTTTAAGCAGGAATCGTAGTTAAGAAAGAAAACAGTTGAAACTGTGGAAAATCTTTTTACCTCCTTCCCCCAAATCTGAAAGCATCTTAATCTCATTATGTGGATGGATTATGTGGGTCTCGAATCGATGTTTGTGTATTTAAAATACATAAAAATTAAACGAAACCAGCAACGTCACCAATTTCCGGCAATTATTTCGACTGTCGGTCGATTTAATTTATTCGTTGCTCAAAATTAAAACGAAGCGAAAACAAAGAAATCCCCTTGTCCAAATCGCGACGTTGTAAATAGGCGCAGCCCCGTCCCAAAGACCAATGCAAACCATGCCGAACTCCCCATTTTCCCCATTTCCCATTTCCCTTGCCACTTCCCGTTCCCGATTTCGCATTCTCCAACCAAGGGTCGCCCCATGTTGTGTTTGTTAGCGTGATTTTTCATTCCAAGCGCAATTGGTTTTCAATTCATGGCCATGTAATCCCCAGCTCCGTGGGATATTTCAGGGATTTATGTTGTTTTTTTTCAGCATTTACTTTTTTTTTCGTTTTTGTTGCCGTTGTCATTCCTAGGGCTATCGAGGAAGTGGGCTGGGAATGGGAATGGGAATGGATCCCTGTCTGGATGGGAATCCTCTGCATATTATTAGCGAGCACCGCGTGACTTCGAGTTGAATTTTTAATCAAATGCACATAATTGCCAAAATAAATCAATCAATTTGGCTTCGTTGCTCCCAAATTAGAAGTGACAGTCCAACAGACCCCACGTCTTTCCTCTCCCCCTTCCCCCTCAGTTGTCAGTAGGTGCAACGCATAAATTACAAAAAGGATCTACAGTTCTCCGATGATTTTTAATAAGCTCACAAGGCAACTGACATTGGACTTAGTTCCATATAAGATTCGGTTTACACGTATCATTTGCAGGACTCAGGGATAGTTTAAGCTCTGGGGTGGAAGGGCGTGATTGTTGTCTGCTCCGTTAATTCGAAGTCTTAAATGAACATAAATATGTGCGATAGCGATCTCTTTCTCTCTCTGACTTATCTCCCCCTCTCTTAGCACGTGTATCGCGCCTGTTAATCCCTGGGATATCGCGACATAGACACGCTCCGACTCTCTGACTTTGCGCCCATTATGAAAATGACAAATGGAGCGCAACTGTCCCTCCCCCTGTAAACAGAAGGGGGTAATACATCAGGGGGAGGTGAGGAGGTGCTCACACAAATCGTCTGGCAAAGTCTGGCGTCGTTTTTGGTTTCCGCTTTTTCCGCGCATTATGCGTGGTTGTCTTTACACTGAGATCAGATCTTTGCGCACGTGCGGGATTACATCGAAAAGGATTAACCTTAAAAGTAACACGAGTCCAATTCTCTACCAACACTTTCTTTTTTCTCTGTGTATGAGTGTGTGTGAACAAACGAACTATTGTTACCCGAAAATGATAATATTGAATCGTTTCAGAACTCACAACTTAAGAACCGTGGAGACTTCGATGTCGAGAGAGCTGGGTATATGAGAGATACTTAATAGATAGTATTAGATGCGTTTTGAAACTGCGAAACTAGGAAAGACTTCAATATTAAATCAGCCAAGTGTATGTAAACTACTCGAATTCATTCATATGAATACATCTCTCTTAAAATTTTTATTCATATTTAGCATTAATTAGTAAAGATCTTAAAATTCACTCATACCACTATGGTAAAAAAGTCCGATATTTTGGCACAAACTCAAATTGTATTTTGTTCAGTATCTTAAAAAATTTTTTATTTTCCAAATGTAAAAAGTCCAAAGCAACCAAAAATAATTTTTTTAGATTTTTCGGGACTACCCTTAGTGTTTTATGCGCGCTTAAAGTCAGCTGATTGAGCGTTGCCACATGAACTGAAAAAGCGCGGGAAAAATAAGTGCAAACTTAAAAACCAATTTGCTTGTTTCGGAAGCATATTACAAATTGCTAAATATGGATAAAGTTGATAAAGGTATTTAAAAAAGATAGTATTAGTGTTTTTTTTTGTTTTTGTTTTTTTGTGTGTTTGTGGTTGTTGTGTTTTTTTTTAAAAAATGTTTTTGTTTTGTTTTTAAGGTTTTGTTTAATTTTTTTTTTTTTTTTTTTTTTTTTTTTTGTGTGTGTTTTTGGTTTTTTTTTTGGGGGGGGGAAAAAAAAAAAAAAAATTATTTTTTTTTTTTTTTAAAATTTAATAATTTTTTTTTTTTTTTTTTTTTTTTTTTTTTTTTTTTTTTTTTGGGAATATTTTTTTTTTTTTTTTTTTTTTTTTTTTTTTTTTTTTTGGGATTTTTTAGAGTGTCAGGTTGTCAGATTTGTGACATTCCCATATCTAACAGTATACGAGATGTGCTATAAAAAAGATTCACATATGTACAAATCCTCAATTAACAACATTTTTTCTAAATAATTTTTTAAAAGTTGAATTTTTCCTAAAAGTCAAATACTGAGACTTGTTATTCATTGGTATGAAAACTAGAATGAAAGAAGATTAAACTGGAATGAAATTGACTGAAGAAGGGATTGGAACATTCTTTAAAAAAAGACCTTCGACCTGTGTTCAAGATAAGTTAATAATTTAATTCATAACATTAAATTAAAAACGTTTTAAGAAAAATATACATTTTATTAAAATTAAATTTGGCATTTCTTTTAAAAATCGTATGTGACTAAATCAAATTCAGCATTCTTCTAAGAGATTTATTAACAACTGCTTTGAGTTGTCACTCCGCTTTGGGACTTCACTCCAGGCAATTGCCGCCTTGGCTGACAAATTTGTGTTTAAATTTTAAACCATAATTTGTCGACACGGAAAAGGGCAAACGGTCGGAAAAGGGAACTGAAGGGAAGGGAAGTTATTAGCCGCAGGGCGGGTGTGGCAAAGGGGTGACTTTGCTGGGGGTTGTGGCAGTCCGCAATTGAATTTAAAAATGAGAATGGGAATGAGAAGGAAAAAAAGTGCAAAGTACATTTTTCAAAAGGACAAACAAAACGAAACGAAAAGTAAAACGGAAATGAAAACAAACAATGAAACGAAGGAAAACAAAGTAACCTGAGAAGACAAGCCGAGTGACTAGCGAAGTTCAAACGGAAAACGGTTGGCCATGATGAGAATGATGATGATGATGAGCTGGGATGGAGGGGGCTGAGGGGTAGAGGATTGTAGTGGGGGTTGAGCATAAGCTTGAACGGTTCGAAAGGGGAGTGTGAAAATGAAATAAGTATAAGCAAATAGAAGTGCGCAGTGGCAGCTCAATTCGAGCAAAGTCAAATGGGCAGGACTCGAAGGACTGCAAGGACTAAACAGGAGCTAGAGCTAGAGGGCTTCGCCCGGGGGTGGCAACGTATTCATTTTTTAAAGTTGTGACATGAATATCTCTTGCAGCGCATATTGTTGCAGTCAGATTTGAGGGGGAGTGAGTCAGGGAGAGGGGCAGGGAGAGATCCTGTCCACGTGTAAATTGAAACAAAATCAGAATTTTATTCGCAGCACACACAGCGTGACAGTTGACGCTGTCAAGGATGTGAAAGGACAACAAGGACAATATGTCTTCTTGTCGTTTGTCGCTGTTGCATTTCATTTTCATTTCACTTGTTTATCTGATTGTTTTACAGGCTCGTTTTAATGAAGTGAGTGCCACAGACCACAGATGTCCTGCCACTTATCCTCCTTCCCCTCCTCCTGCCTCTGCTTGCCTCACTCCTCTCTCCATCACCTCATTAAGACGCGACGTTTGCTGGCCAATTGCAGTGTCAGCACGCATCCAATTTCAGTCGACTGACTGTGGCATAAATCACGCCGTTTAATAACTAATAAACGACACTGTCCGGACCCACGGGTCCTCCTCCCCTCCTGTCCTCCTGTCCTCCCGTCCTCCCAACTTCCAAGTGCCAGCTGACAGCATGGAAGAGCGTAAAATAATCGCAACTTGGAGAACAGCGTGCATGTCAAGTAAAAAACACCCCAGAGGAATCCATCAGTTTTGTGATTTTCTATTTACATTAAGTCATCATTTTTATGCTTCGCCCTCTCGAGCAGCTACTCAGTCCCCGGGGAACTAATTGTCCTCCGTTCGGAGTCCGTTTAAATCGTTGCCAAATTTCTGGGTGGTTGACATTGTCCAAATGGACTTAAGGTCGGCATGTTTTTTGAAAGTGATGCAGACAATGATAAATGTCTAAGAATATTTCGTTATAATAAATACGGCAATAAAGAATTCTGCTCAAGAGTTTGTTATTTTCCAGAGATTTTCACTGCACATAATTCTAAGTTGATATTTAATTTCTCACTTATTAAATATTTATTTATAATTTCGGTCAATTCGACCTAAAAGTATGCAACCCTATTTTTTAAAGTAAAATATCTATGGAACTAGTCCAATCAGATTTAGCTAATGTTCCAGACAGACAAACAGTTTAACAGGTAAATTATTCTATTCATAAAAAGACTGGAGTATCCAAGGAGTCTCAAAGTCAGAGCAGCTGCTCAGCCCGTGGACATAATTGAATGCCAAATCGGAGGACTTTGGATTCCAGCTCCAGCTCTGATCTGACAACAACAGTGATTGCATTAATTCGCTTGCAGGTGTGCCAAAGTCTAATGGGTGTCATGATTGAGACTGAGAAGCAGAGAACTCTGTCCCCCTCGTCGCTTCCCCCTGTGGCGTTACTCTAAAGCGTCAAAATCCTTCAACTTTTCGCGCACAATGAATGAGAGCAGAAAGTGAGGGAGAATGAGGCGGAAGGAGGCGTGGCAGTTTCAAGTGTACTTTGCCAACAAAAGAATGAGCAAAAAAAATAACAAAAGTATTTGAATTGACAAGTGCCATCAAAATAGAAACGGAATTAAATTTATCATGCGAAGTGGTGGCTTCTTAACCCACCCACTTCCACACCACCCACCACCCACCACCCAGCAGTCCCAGGCTAGCGAGGGTGGAAAGATAAATACTAGAAGCCAACAGCGACGTCACGTCATCGATCAACTGAAGCATGAGACAGGAAGAGATACATTTAAATATTGAATAATGTTTTTGCTGTCTACTATTAGGTGAACCAAGGATGATGGACGAAAACTTGAGATCAACTGGATGATGATGAAGACAATGACGAAGCAGTTGAGCCAATGATGGGAAGGTGAAAGAGAAGGGGTCGGAAAGGAGAGGGAGAGGGAAAAGCTGTCCTGGCAACGTGAATATGAGCAGTTGGCACGTGAATATTTCCCTGGCAATCTGAATTTTAATTTTAATTTGTATTTAATTTCATAATTAGAGCTGAGCCGTGGCACGTTTCATATGCGTCGGGTGTCACCTCCGATTACGAGGAAGGAGAATGGAGTATGGAGTATGGAGTACGGAATGCGACACCATCAAAGCTGAAGCGTGCGCTCAAAACGTGTTAATGATAATCCGCTTACAACCCGACTCTAAACTCTTTCCTTTCATTCATAATTTCTGCTAATAAGCCGAGAACTTCCTCCTCTTTTCTCAACAGATTAAGCGAAAGGGGAGAAGAAGAGAGAGGGAGAGTAAAACAGACTGCCAAGTCATGTGACTTTAGCCAGTTTTCCAATTATTCTAATAGGCTGCCAATTTTGTAGAGTCATCCAGGCAGCTGCGATTGACAGGCCGAGTTCAATTTTCGCCAAAATCGATTTGAAATATTGCGGTGCTTTGGACTTTTCAATGTTAACATTGTGCGAAAAGTCGACAAATTGTTCAACTAAAAACAGCAGCAATCAAACAAAATTGAATATCAGCGGAAACGGAAACGGAAGCTCCAAAAAATCGACAAACAGGACGAATAGCAACTCTGAAGCGAACTAAAAAAAAAAACAATACGAATTGTGTTGAAAATGAAATACTCTAACTTTGACAATTATATGTGTTCCACAAGACTCTAGAGAATTTAATGACACTTTTTTCAAAAATTTCGGCTGTCATAAATTTATTTTGTATTTATTAATAATATTAATAACCTAATTAAAAAATACATCTACAATCATTTTTTAAATTTTGTAGATATTTTTGGGATTATCAAAATGTTTCTATATTTTTCCGTATAAACTGTGAGGGTGTTCAAAGTGCGTACAGATATTAATGTGTTCGAATGTGAAGAAGGACAGTCCAGTGGCAGTTGCAAGCTGGACGATTGGTTGCTTTCCATTTTATGGCCACGTCAGCGCGAATTGTGTCATGAATGGGGTGTGGCATGAGATAGGAGAGGGGGATGGATCGAAAGGGGGGACAGGGCAATTGTTACGTGTCAATAACTGCTATAAAAAGTCGACATTGCAACACGATGCACAGTTGCACAAACAGCTGGCGAAGTGCACCTTAATAACTCTCTAGTCTGCAGCTCAAAATCAATGTTGCATTTCAATTGCGAAATTGCAATTGCAAAGCGGCCTCAATCAATCCCTGTCCCAGTCCTCTTCCCCTTTCCCCCCTCTCGAAATCCTTTCGAATTTGACGAGTTTTTTACGAATATTAAAATAAATGTTCTTTCATGGTCAGTCGTTTTTACCAATTGAAATTAAATTAAACTATGCACACAATTGCCTGTTCGATTATAAAATAAAATAAAAATATATAAATGTGTAAAATGTGTAACTGAGTCCAAATAGAATTCGTAGATAGCAAAGAGGAGTCTTTTTAAATTTTATTTTCACTTTTTAGTTCGCTTTTATTTGGATTTATGAAGAACACAACAGACAGAATTAATAAAATACTGAAATTAAATTTCCTTTTATTATATTTGATATTCAGAGAGTACATCTTCAATGATGCAATATTCATTAGAATTAGCCCTCTTTCATCACTCACTAGGCATAAAAGGATGTTGAATTATTGAGACATATTTAATGACAAAATGTATTTAAATCTAATTCAAGGGTCATTTGTTTGCAAGTACTCTGCACTCTGTTGGAAATTATCTATCCATCTACATACATGTATTGAACATTCTATCTGATAGCATATTGTCTTCTTTATTATACCCTGTGCACATATAAAGTTCACTACAGTGGGGTATACTAATTGGTGTATTTTAACAGGAAGTATATTTGCAATTAAAGTATTTATAAATAATATACATTTATCGAAATTTTGCGAATTTTTTAATTTATAGATAGAAACATAATTTTTAAGGCAGGGTATTTTTAAGTACATCAAGTTGGACTGTGTCTGTATATGTTCTGCCATTTGAAATGCTTTGGCTAATCTGGAACACATCTGCGATGATCGATTGAGATGTCAATGTCTGCATTTGGCCAAGCATCGAGGATGAACCAGCCCCGATATTACCATCCAACTACCATATCATTTGTTTGTTTGTACAAGAAGGAAGCTCGGTATCTGCTTGAGGTTGGGGTGACTTTTTGTCGGGTTTGGGTTTCATGTTCATGTTCGTGGCAGTTATTAATACGCTTGTAGCGATTTGTCAAAATTCGCCGTATGACATGTGTGCAAACAAGGACGAGACACGATTCACGAGACGATGCCAAGGATCGCCAGGATCGAGGGGGTTGTAATGATGAGATAGTTGGATGATGATAAAGGGTTGCAGTTGCGATTTACAATATGTACTAGCAACAGTTCGAGTGACAGCAGTTTGTTTATTTTCCATTTGACAGAAAACTTGAATGCATTCCAGATTTCCATCATATTTGGCAACTGAAGCGTTTACGATGAGAAAAAACAAAAAATAACATAAAAAAAAAATTAAAACAACCCGAGACAGAGTCGGATTGCTGTCGTATATGGATGCAATCAATCGCTTCCCACTCTTCGCTCATAATACCCTCTCTCTCTCTTCCCTCTCTCTCTCTCTCTCTCGGAGCACTCGTATTTATGCATATCACTAAAAGTTTAATTAAAAGCACATCAAACTGCAGACACCGAAATCAATCACAATTACCAATTCGACATCAGTTCGATTCCTGATTCCTGATCCGGGTCCGTGTTCGGATACCACAACTCTCGAGTGTATGTAAAAAATTGGCGAAATGCAAAAAACAAAAGAGATAAAAGGAATGTGCCACAATTCGAAAGACAGAGAAAGAGGCAGCTAGAGTAAAAGAGGAAGAGAGAGAGAGAGGGAGAAAAAAGAGTTTACATTTTGTAAAATTTCGCTAATTAAAATTCCAATTAAGTGGACAGCAGGAGTATTAATCTCAGCACTTTAATGGATTTTTATATTATTATTTAATCACATTTCTGCGAGCATTTCAATTACCATTATATCATAAAAGTTCATGCCTCAAATGATATCTTAAATATTAATAATTTAAATATTCCGAGACATTTTTAAACGTGCTTTAATCAATATATATTTCTACATATTTTAAACTTTACTTGTAGTTCTTTCAATCGATCTATTTCAACTACTGTCCCATCGATCGATATTGTATTATATATTTCAATAGATAGTGCGCCTAAATTCCGTGCTAGTTTTATACTCCGAGTCGTTACCTGTATTTAGTACACGGTTTTTGTAATCAAAACTTGGCCAGTTCCCCCAGAGGAGCCCCGACGAGATACATAACATAAAAGTAGCGCCAAGGAAATTGCTTCCACACGACTGACCTCATTAAAAGCAAACACAGTCCGACCACAACAATTCAAATCAAATATAAAAGTCAAAAATTCATCGAAGCCCGAAGAGGAGAAGGGGCCCAGGTGGGGATGAGGGACACGGGACACGGCAGAGCTATTCGTGACACGTTTAGTGGGTACCGTTAGAGCGGCATTCGGCTAACCGCAACAGGAGCAAGAAGCAGCACGAAGGAGCCACTCGGCACTCGGCACTCGGCGGGCAATGAATGAGAATGAAATTTGCTTAGCGGAAAAACTTAAACACCGGAAACAATTAATTCCACTTGAATTAACATATGTTCCGATTGCCTACGAAGAAGTGTGGAGGGGGAGGGGGGTAGTTTAGCGGTGGTTGGGGGTGGCCACAATACAAATCACGACCCTCTGGAAAAGTGTTGACTAGCCGATGGTTACGGGTTGCGGGTAACTTTACTGTTTGCTGCTGCTGATTGATCGTCGCCTCCTCGGGAAACCCTTCGAAGCACCCATCAACTTTGGCCATAATCGGTCCAAGAGCTCATTCACGTTTATGAGGCAAAACTTTTGAGTTGGAATGGTGAGGGAAGGGGAAAGTGGCGCGGCAGCAACACCAATTTACAGAAATGAGCTAAAAAGTTAATTGCCGGCGGACAGGTAATTTCTGGCACACTTCAAATGCAAACGCCATTAAATAATATGCAAACAAGGGGTGACTCTGCCAGTCCCGTGTCCTGGCACCAACTCAAGTCAATCAAGGACCTGACAGGCCTCATTCCCGTTCCGATTCCCGTTCCCGTTCCCCTTACCGCTCCCAATTCCAATCCCCATTCAAAACCGCGACACGTCAGCCTTAAAGTCACGAAATGTTGCTACGTCCTTGGCCATTGCGTGTTACCTGCGGTTAGCTGCAAACTTACTTGGCCAACAGATAGACAAAGAAAGAGATAGATACAACGTGTGTGGGAGAGAGGGAGAGCGCAGACTAGGGACGCGTGCCCACGTTTAGGCGTAACAAATTACCAATAAACTGACGCTGCAGTCGGAAAAGGGAAACCCCCTGATTATTATTTAATGATGAACCCTGAAATACACTCGTATTCATGCTCATGTTTTTCAGCAGTCACTGTCACTGATATAATTATACCAAATACACGTATGCATAACAGTTGAAGGTAACTACTCCTCGGTTCATTCACCCAATTCGTTAGATAATGGATAAACTTTAAATTGAACTGAAGTTTATAATAAAATACAAGACTCTTTATATGTTAAAAGGGCTAGAAATATGGTTAAGTCAATCTGTTTGTTTTGTATTTCAAGTGAAAGCTTTTTATTTTCATTACAAATTATGACTTTTTATGTTTGAATCCTTTTAAAAATATTATTATTTGTAGATCTCTAAAAAGTAGACTTTACATATTTCTAGTTAAAGACAGATTTCTTGAGCGTGTTTTTGTATATTTTAAGTTTATTGCTTAGTATCTTCTATTGAAGTATAAAATTTATATTAATTATTGCTTAGTTCTCATGAGCAATTTTATTAGTTTTATGGATTTCCATCTTTTACTTTTTTAAAGCCATTTAACTTGGCTTTTGAAATTTGAAAAGTGTAAAAGTGTCTACTATTTCTTATTATGAATATCTTAATTCACTTTTACTTATGCAATTTTTTCAATTATTTTTTTGAGTTTAATTTTACGAGAATATGTTTGAATATGCACTTGTTTTCTAATATACATTTTGTTTTCGCCCATTTGCAGAAAGTTCACTGGACATTTTCCATTCTCATGCTGCAGCTGAAAACTATCATCATCAGCGGGAATGCAATTATTCAACTGCCTGCCAGCCAATTGTGAAATGCCAAAAACACCCTGCGAATTTTCCGCACCGTCAGCAAATGCCAAAGGCAATTTTTTAATTTCTTAATTTTTGCGAGGTCATGAGAATTAGCTTCGTCTACGTTTACGTTCTCGTTCACGTTCATTTTCCCAATCCCAATCCCAATCCCAATTCCCATTCCCATTCCTATTGCAAGCACCCAGGAATCCACGTAGCAAGGATCCACGGTGAGTCGCATTGGCGCTGTTGTCCACCATCAGAGTCAGTGGTAATATTTCTTTATCTTCAGCTCCATCTCTCCCTCTCATCTGGTCTCATCAGAGGAAAAGACAGAGATAGAGAGAGAGAGAGAGAGAGAGCGACTGATGCTGACAATGAGATGCGAGGCGACATCGAGATGCGCCCTTTGTTTTCCTCGAGCTGCTTTTCCTCCTCCTTGTTCTCCGGTGGACAAAGTTTATTCATTTAGAAAATTTGCTCATTTTCTTTGCGGGGCGGATACCAAATTATTGTTGCCTGGGATGGAGAAATGTGGTACGTGTTCGCAGTTTTCATATAAATTGCGGCCAATAACATTTTTCAGTTGGCAGCGCAAGAAAAACGCGCACAAAGCAAAAGAAGAGAACAGAGAGCAGCCAAAGAGAAGGCGAATCAGAAAAGAAAAAAAATGGACAAAAGCTGCTGATGATGGCTTCTTTGGACAGACTCTGGGACCTGGTCATGGGCCAGCTGAAACTGGCTCATTAAGCCAGAGAGCTGGAGGGGAAGAGGAGCAGAGGGGGAGGGGCGGGGAGGGGATTGGTCAACTCGTGGGTGTTGCTGTGGTTGATACTGCCCAAATCTCGCCAGCTAAATTCTCTTTGTGTTTTTGCCTTTGCCCGTTGCCATTAGCCAAAAACTTGGGCAGACAGACAGACGGAGGGAGTGAGGGGAATGTACGATGGATGAGCAAATTATTCCCCAAATACCCCGAGGTAATTATAAATGTCCTTCCACGCTCATCTGGAGATTGAGCTCGAGCCTGGGCCCGTCACTTGGTCGCCCTGTTTTGTCTATCATAATGAGTGGCAGGCCGACATTTGGACATAATTGTTCAATTATTTTGTTACTTATTGCCTGGGCCTGTGCTTAGTCCCCCTCATTTCCCCCACTCCCCTTATCAGCAGCTATCGATCCCATTGTTCATTGTCTTTTTTTTGCGTTCTATTTCTGAGATTTGTCTATTAAATACTCGTCTGGCAGGCGACATTCACAATTCTTGCAGATAAGTATATTGAGATATGTGAGACTGTGTTGTTGTGTGGGTGTGAGTGTGTGTGCGAGTGTGTGTGCGAGTGTGTGTGTGCCACGCCCATAGGCACCACACGACACCCGCGACACACGCGTTATCCACTTTGCCATTTCGTTGTGCGACAATCGAACGTCAAATTCAATTACAGTGCCAACCAACCCAGAGCCCAGCAGGGGCGGGGCAAAGGGGGTGGCATATTGCCCCGGGCCTCAGGTGTGTTTTGCCATTCAATTATAAATTTTCAATAAAAATTTGCCCATTCGCGTTTGTCGCCTTTATTGTTTTTGACATTCGTCGTCGTCGTTGTCGTCGTTGTGCATGCAAAAAAAGGGGACGACCTAAAAACCCCCTCTAAACTTCCAAAACTTTATTGAATGTAATAGAGGAAGGGCGTGGCACTGCAGTGGGTGTTCTGCTTTAAATCGAAGTTAGTCCACCTCGGGCAACATTCTGGGCTGTGACTGACAGTTTAGGATCTGAAAAGTCAATTGAATAACTGCAGGCGAGTCTGGGAAGTAAGCGGAAGTCTGCAATAGACTCACAATACTTATAAAAGCTCCTTGGAAGTGAGTAATAAGTACTCTAAATAAATAAATGCAATAATTGAGCTCGATGAAATTTGTACTTTAATTGTTGGAAAAATTAAATCTTAAAAATTATTTTAACAACAACATTTAATTTAAATGTTTAATATGAAATGTCTCAGAATCAGGTTTTAAAAGTTCTTTTATACTTATTATGACATAAGTTTAAGACTTGAAGTTTAAATATTTTAACTTTTGAAAAACGCAATTGGGAACAATTTTCTACAAAATCGTCATTTCACTTGAATATCCGAGTCAGTTCTCGCAGAGTTATGAAAGTTTAAATTTGTTCCACTATGTACATATGCATACAAATTGGTCCAAATACTTTCTATTTTCATTTACGTTTTCTTTTTAATTTTTTGTTTTGTTTTAACTCGATATACAGTTGAACTTCCCTAACTCGAACTTCTCTAACTCGAATTTCTCAGTAACTCGAACTAAATGAGTGGCAGTAAAATTAATAATCTTAGGAAAGAGAACTCTATAACTCGAATATCTCCCTAACTCGAACTTTTTCTTTGGATAATGGTGATTCGAGTTAGGGAAGTTCGACTGTATTTCGATTTAGATTTGTTTAAATTTCTTAAGGGGCTCTATTAAGTTAAGAAATGCCTTATATTTATATACATTCTTTTATCATACATGTATTATTATAATATTGTCAAAAGTTTCTCTATGATGTTCATAAATTTATGCATTAACTGAGTGTTGTCTAAACTGCAAATCATTCAAATTGGCGACATTTCCAGACGATTGAATGGATGGAATGGAACACTGTAAATGGCAATGATTCGTGTGAGTGCGAGTGCGAGTGTGTGAATCGCATTGAATCGCTCAATGACATATCGGTAAATCAGTGCGACAGGCCAGGAACCACATTCCAAGCGGCAGTCAGAGGAAGGCCCAAGGAAACGAGCCATAGGAGAATCACCTCGAGTCTCAGCTCCAACTGACAGATGGACAGAGGAACAGAGGGACAACAACAAAACGTAAAAATATTCGCAATGATCATAAATATTATTCAGTTTTGATGTCTGGGACAACAGCTTGTAAGTGGAAATATGCAAGGCAAACTGTCGGCTTGTCGGTGGTTTTGGTGGTTTCATTGGTTCAGTGGCTCGGCGGTTCGGTGGCTCTCATCATCGGAACGCAACGTTGCCCTGGAGGCTGTCGGCAAAACGCTCTTAGCGCTTCCTAAAAGCGACAAGAGTTGCCAAAAAGGGATTTCCATTTTTCACACAGATGCAGATGCTCCTCAATACGATCCCCATGATTCGCTCCTTGCCCTTTCCTCCTTCTCCGCCCTCTCGTCTCAGCTGTGTAGCTCGTCAAGAGACGAGGCAAAAAGGTGTTGAAGAAATTGTTGAACAACAAAAGCGCAAAAAGAGCAGCCGAGTTGCCAGTTGCCAGTTGGCAAGTTGCATAAATGAAGCATCATCGGACTCTGGCACAGACACGCTGTCTGGCAATGCGGCGGGACTGTCGCCCCTGGGCAAAGACAAAAGGCCGCATCGTCGTCTGGGGAACTCTGTGGCAGCCACTGTGGCAAGAGTGCCAAGAGTGGCAAGAGGCAAGCGACCAGGCGTCGCATTGTCTTCGATCGCATTATTAGCCCAAGTGTTTGTTAAAACAGCAACAGCAACAACAATTTGAATTTGAATTTCAGCTCCCAGACTCCAACTTCAGACTGAAATATTAAAATAGTTTGCCCAACCGATCCGATCCAAATCCATTCGATTCCATTCGATTCCATTCGATCCATCGATTCGATCGCATCGTGTGCCTACATATGTATGACATTTCCACACTCTTAACCTGAAACTGAAACCAAACGTAGTTTTCTAATCTGACCATTCTATGCAAAATATGATAGAAATCTCTCCGAAGCTGAAGCTGATGCTAAGGCTGAAAATGGAGATGGAAACGGAATTCTAAGCGGGTTGGGGGCTAGCAGAGTTCTGGCTCGGAAAGTGGCATTACCATCGCATCGAAGCTCGTTGGAATTCAGTGTGAAGAATCACAATCATATGCAGTTTGTTTGTCTCTGATCTCTCTCGCCGATTTTACTTTAAACCCATAAATTGTAAAGACACAGTGGTTGCATATCCTTCGAAAATGGAAGAAAAAGTTCTTTATAAATAAAATCTTTACAAAATATCATTAGATTGCAAACTGAAGAGAAAATTTGGACCGATATTATATGAATTGAATAATTTATAAATAAACAAATAATAGTATTTTATTAATCTTCTTAAAAAAACCTTGATTTATTCTCAGATTTAAATATTTTTTTTTACTTTTTTTTAAATTATTTTTATTTTTCTTAAAAATGAATTGCATATTCAATCTTAAATAATGCTGATTATTATATTTAAGAAAAAGATACAGAAAATTAAATTTAGATAATTCTTTATATTGATTTACGAATAATCAAGATAAAGTTCTTCAAAAATTGTAAAATCTTAAGCAACATTTCATTTGTATTGATTGCTAACTTTGCTTCACTGTGCGAGTATTCAATAAATGAATCTAGGGAAGAGGGCGCAAAATATGATTGCTGTTTCGAAGGAACCACGGATGGGAAGCAGAGAGAGGGACAAGAAACGGAATGTGGATCGATTTGGTTTTGTTTTGTTTTGCTTAAGCCGCAGTCAGCTTGTGTTCCGTATTGGGATCAGGAATGGGATCGGGAACGGGATGGGGATGGGGATGCGGCTTCTGCTGATCTTGTTACCGATCTCGATTTTTGATGCCGATTTTGACTGCTACGCGACGCGTTGACAATTCCGTTGAATTGAAGCTGCCGCTTCGACTGTGGCTGCTGCTGTGGACTGGACAGTGAGGCAGAGGCATGCATAAATCCCATGAATCCGACAATGACAACAACATCTTGGGGAACAGGAACAGTACGAGTGTGTGTTGGAGTTGGAGTCGGAGTGGAGTGGAAGCTGCAGCCATTGTCACTGCATGCCACTCGAGGCATGATACTTTATTCATTTATTCCAATAATAATAATGCAATGCAAACATTGATTGTCATCGATTGTCAGGGGCGATGCGATGTCTGTCCCGACGGCTGCGCACGCGCAACAATCACCAAGTCGATGGGAGGCAAACAAGACAGCGGAGGAGGGACAAAGGGGGACAAAAGAGACTGAGGGGGATGGAGACTTATGCCCTTTTAGGGTATTTTTGATAGGTGACAGATTTTGCGCTCGCTCGTCGATTTGTGGGTTGAATTTATGAGTTGTTCGTCCAGCTTGTAGTTGTAGTTGTTGTTACTCTTGTCGCTGACATATCCTGCCCTCCCTGTCTGCTGCCCTCTCTGCCTGTCCTTGTCTCCTCTTGTATTTACATTTCATTTCACGTTTATTATTAATGCCCCTTCAATGGATTGCAACGTATCCTGTCACCTTCTCTTTCTTTCTCTCTGTCTCTCTGTCTCTCACTCTCTGTCTCTCTGTCTGTTTTGCATAAAAAATTGTGGCAATTTTTATATCGCATCCTTTTGCCTGACATCGCTCCAAATTCAATCCCAATAAGTAAAGAGTTTGAGCACGAGCAGCAGCGGGAAGGGGAGCTGAAGGGGTGTCAAAGAGGAGCTGCAGGGGAGTCGGAGTCGGAGCCTGTCATGTAATTGCTTTTTGCGCCGCCGACGACGCCCATCCGGCGCTGTTGAATTTAAATGAATTCAATATTGCATTTTCACGCTAAAATGCTCCCAAAAACAGATTTTTCATTTACACTTTCTGAATGGTAAAATCCGGATTACGTATCCCACGGGCAAAGCATTGATTCCGATTCTGCTTCTGCGCAATACACAAAAAAGGACACGTGCAAATTGCTTCCCTCTTCCCTCTTCCCCCTTTGCCCCGACCTGTGCTGACCATTCGGTCAAAGGATCCGCCGCAAAACACCGCCCAGCCCCTGGCCGAGGGGCTCAGGATTACGGCTACGAATATGACTTGAACTACGGCTGTACCTGACTTTCCACTTCCCTCACCATCCCCTTCTCCCCTTGCCGTTCTCCAATCTTTCAGTGACTCTGTCTGAAAGGACTTCTCTTATTTTGTATGCTCTTTGTATGGTAAAGGATTCGCTTTTCGCACTTTTTCATTGCTGCCAAATTAATCAAAATGTGTGAGAAATTTAAGGTCAAAAAAACAATTTGATTGAATTTCATGCCACTGAATGAGCTGCTTACTAATCGGATTTTATTCAACGATTTCCTTGATTCTTAAAGATACTTGAAACTGCCTTCTTATTACAACGATTTTTAAGTTAGACTTTTAGATTGAAATGTAAATATATTCCCCATATCATGGTTCCCTTCAATTTAAATATCTTTTAATTGATATTCTTCTCATTTTGATACCCATTTCACACCATCTACGAGCCGCAGAAAATCACCAAAAAATGTTAACTCTTTTGTAAGTAATATGCCAGTGCAGGGTGTTAAATTTATTTATTGCTAACGAAATTATGGGGTTTTGTACCTTCCCTCAATGACGAATGATCTACATTTTGACGTCTTGTCTTTTGTTATTTTATTCAGTTTTTTTTTGTAAGTTTTTGTCCGTTCATTTTGTCGGATACGGCATGACTTTTTATTGTACTCGACTCGATTTTTGATTCGTTTCTGTCGTTTTAATGTGCATTGAATTTTAATTTTACTAATGGAAGCACTTTCAAAAACCCATCGCGAGTATTACGACGCACCAAAAAGTTTGTCAAAAATATTTAAAAGTCAACTTTGCCTCCGCCTCAAAATTTATGCCAATTCTGTCGTAAAATAAAAACAAAAATCCAAAATTGGGGCCCTCGCAGTTTTTTTATGCGGAAAAAATGATCTGATTTATATTTGACACAATGGATTGGCCGACTGAGTTTTACAATATACATACATACATTTATTTATATGGTTTCGTTTTTTGTATCTGTATCTGCCAATGTATCTGTATCTTTAAGCTACGCACAACTCGCAGCTCGCTTTGATACATAAAACATAAGCGTGGCCAAGTCTCGACTGGGGGAGAGGAAGGGAGATTGTGTTCCCTCGTCTTTAACCGTAAATCGCGCCAGACATTTGGCGGCCATTATGATGCGCAATAATGTGAAATGCTAAATGAAACTCAAACAAAAGACAAGAGACATGACTACGTTCATATACTCGTAGAGGCCCAATTATATCGCAATGAGTGCTCGTAAAATATTGGGGTGTTGACAAATTATGGCAACGCCTTTGCTGGCATCGCGTCTTGCACTTTAATCAGCTGCTCTACAGGGTATACAAGCCATTCAGTTGATCACATATTCACATATTCAGTTATTCACATGTTCGGGTATTCGCATTGGAATGATCGCTTTATTGGCAAAAACAGCTAAAAGCGGTATAGTTTCTGACAAGTGTTCTGATCTGCTCACAGATAAGACACCTTTTATACTTGGAATATCTAAATAGATAGAGTCTACGATCAGAAAAAACGGTTTAAGGTATTCAGATAGAGCAAATGACTAAAAATTCATATCTCATATGATGAAAATATTTTTCGATTTGATAAATATTTCTAGATTTCCCTACGTCTTCAACTATCATAACAAGATATATGGAAACTGAACGGATTTTAAACTTACTTGGTAGGTCAAGGTAGTAATGATACTTTTATTTATTTGGAGTTACTGACAATAGCATGAAAATTTTCTACTGCTTTTATTTAGTTATCTACTACCGATACTATTACTCCTTTTATTTGATTTTATTTAATTGTCAAGCTCAAAGAATATAAAAATTCAATTTAAACATTAACATTTTTAATAATAATATTAATTAATGAAAAACGGGAAAAATAATTTTATATGAAAATTAAAAGAAAAGATTGGCCCAACATTTGTGGCAGTTAAATACATACTTACTAATAGTAATACTATTAGGTTACATAATTAATATTAATAGTAATCATAATAGGGGCATTCCCCTTTGTATTAGTGCAAAATAAATTTGATCTGTTAAATCAGACAGATATTCTACACTCTCGACTTCATTAGTTGAGTCAAGAAATGCATTTACATTCGCATTTGTCAGGCAATCTCATTCCTGGCCTGCTCGGCTTGGGGAGGCTTTAATCGGGGCAGCAGTGAGGAATTTCGGACTGGGCTTAGACCGAGCCGGGGAGAGAAAACTCGTTGGAAATGCAATGAAGCAATGGAGCAATGCAGATATGAAAATATTTGCGGGAATAACTCATGCAGATTAGCTGGGGAGTCCATATGGAAGCGGGCGGCGAATGAAAGACGCGCAAATTAAGTACGAGAAAATATAATTGATAAACACGGCTGAGTTCTAATTCTGGTGCTTTATCAGACGTCGCATTGCCATTAATTAGGCGCTTGATTTATTAATTCGCTGATGGCGATAGTTGCGAGTAGGCGACGCATTGCATCTCGGAGTCGCCTCTAGATGATGATGCTGACTGTGACTAGGCGCGATTTATCTGCCTCCTGTTGGTGTTGGTGGCGTTGGTGGCGACCAAACATGGCCAAGATGGCACTACACTTGGCCATTTGCCACCTGCCTAAGCTTCGAGCAGCCATAAATCAGATGGTCAGCTTAAACGGGGCTTAAATGCCAGTAGCACTAGCAGGACTCCCTCCCTCCGATCCTTCCCATCCTTGCGATCCTTCCACGTGTTCCTGCCAGGCGAAACAAGCGCGAGAATTGCAAATGCCCAATGATAAGCATCTTCTTCTTCTTCTCCTTCTCCCTCTGCTTCTGAGCCTCGTTGTGATCCTTCGCCCGCAGCTTCAAGCGGAAGTCCGAATTGCATTTGCGCAGTGAAAGGACATCGAGCGAGGGCAGTTTAAAAAGATATGAAAAAATAAATAAGTGAATGTGCCACAGGCTCTTATTAATTAAGTGCATGTTTGCGCATTTCTTATGCTGCCATTCGACTTTATCCTTTTGGTATTAATTGGTGCCTCGGCAAGGGTTCGTCTTCCCTGTCGTCTTCGGCCAGGACAATGACAACTCGATAAGCACTCTGTGATCCCCAGTGCGATCCCTCGTCATCATGCACCTGTTCCGCCGTTTGCTCGTGGGTGAACACACATCGAACTCACTGTCCCATATCCTTGAATCGCCTGCGTATATCGTATATCATTTTCAGGGCTCTGTCAGTTGCTTCTGGCCTGCTGTTTAAGCCATGTTTACCTCGGCATATTCTACATATCTATGGCATTTTTAGAGCGTCAACTGTTATCAGAGTTTTATGGTTTGTTTGTCATTTAACACCTTTTAAGGTGCGCACATTAATTAGAAACGCAACGAACCCGCGCGACATTCCTCCCCCGGAATACATGGAAATCGAACTCGAACTCGAACTCGAAATGGAACTCCAGCTGTGCCGGGTAACGCCTCGGGCAAATGCACATGACCCCCAATCACAATAATAACTAATGCTAATGCTAATAGCCATTATGTAGAAGACAGCTCTCTTGTAAATATTTTTGGGGCAAACAAAGGGGATAAGGCTCTGAAAGCGTGATAAAAAGTCTAAGTAACCCAATTGTATATGCAAACAAATAAATTATTATTAAATTAACAAAAACAATAAACGAAACAGATTCAGTTTTCAACTAAGAAATTCAAGTTATTTCATAGAAAACTTTGTAATAAAACTCATTAAATTACTTTTTTTGACTGCCGCTTATACATATATTGAATTTTCACAAATTGATTTATCCAACTCCAACTAAGTATGTTTCATTTTCGGTTTCGCAAGCAGCTTAAGAGGCCCACTGAAATTCTAATTCAAGTTAATTAAACAGGGGCCCTTAAATGTCAACGACAATCAGATACAAGACACGAACTGAGAGCTTTAAGGAGTAAACGCAGACTGGTTTCTCCTATCGCAGCCATCGATTTTGAGTATGTCCTTTGCCCAAAAAAAGAAAAGAAAAACAAAAACAGAATTCAGAGAACAAGCAGGTAATCAAAGACGAACAACAGATACACTTTGAAAGTCTCACATAAGTTCTAACGAACATTTCAAATTAAGAAACTGATCAATAAAAGAAGATTTCTTTGGTTAATAGTAATGACTTTCTCGACTCCCTAAAATTTCACTCCTTTTGTATAACTTACTTCTATCTCTGTTATTTTCTAATTTATCTTATATGCGTTACAAGTTTTACCACTTGACTCATATGCCTTCATATACTCAGAGTGCAAAGTAACAAAACTTTTTGAATACCCACGAAATATTTATTATCCGAAAACGAAATTTTAATGAACTGAAAAGATTTCAATAAAATAAAATCGATATAAAAATAAAATAAAATGTAAAGCAAATAAATAAAATAATGAAGAGACTGAAAATTATCAAAACAAAGTTCGTGCTCAGGTAGGAACAACTCCTTGTCTCTCTCCCTCTCTCTGTCTCTCTCTCTCTCTCTCTCTCTCTCTACTTGCTGTCTTGTCTTGGCATGCAAATTGTGAATGCAACAAAAGTAAGAAGGGAATCAGCGAAAGTCACAGTGATCGTCATAAGTACGCACATGCGTCGCACAGTTCCACAGTTGTGTGACGATCCCGATCCCGATCCCGATTCGAAACTCGATCCAGTTGCCTTTGGTTCGCTTGTGATTTTCTTATTTATTGATTTTCTACAATAAATTTCGCATGTTTGCATCCAATTTAAATAAAATTCGACAATTCTAAATCACCTCGTTTTGACGTGGGGCTACTGTATCTGCTGTTGGCCAGGTTGACCAGTTTTAGCCAGCATTGCCTTGCTCTCTCTATCCCTCTCCCCTTCTCTCTCTCTCTCTCTCTCTCTCTCTCTTGGCTTGCGTGCGAGCCTGCAACTGGCTTTTGGTTTCTGTTAGCGGAAATGCAAAACAAGGCCAAAGCGGCAGATTTATTGACATCTTCGTTGGATGCTTCGTTCCTCCGGCTGCTGCACAGTGGGCACTGCTTTGCATATGAAATGGCTCACGGCCAGATCACTAAATATATCCATTCTCATGGATATCAGGAGGGCATCTGAGTTATTGGCACGCTCGAAACCGAAACGAGAACCACATTTTAAACGGCAGAACTAAACCGCGAGGAACTTGTTCCAGTCTGTTTTCTATTTTTTACTAATTCATGACTCACTCACACTTCTCCAATCTCGCTTTTCGGTTTCTAAATCACATCGTTGTCAATCTCCAACTAGAAATTATGAATCCCAAATGAGCTGTGATTAGACTCGTTCTCTATGTGTGAATTCCACCTGACTCGACTCACTATCTGACTGACTGACTGAGTGACTAACTCAGCTTATTCGTGGGAATTGGTTTATTCAAATCGTTTCAAACATTTGTTATGCATAACTCTTTTGTCTCTCGTTGCCAATATTCGATTCGCGTCTATTCGCTTTTGTTTCTATTAATTGAAAGAAGTTATTTGTATGTTAAAATCTATATGAATTTTAATCTCTCTGTCTTACGCTTCTGCTTTTGCAATAATGCTGATTCCCATGTCATTTTCAACAAATTTATCGACTTTAATTAACCGATACGATAGTCACTCCACTCCAATATTTATTGGCAATTTACTGTGCGAATTTCAAATTCGCTTATTGCAAATCAATGACATTTTGACAAATGATTATCACTCTTGGGTGGTAGTCCAATTTTTAATGATGATGTGATTTTATTATATGCAAATATAATCCGAACTATTGAAAATATTTTAGTTATTTTGTAGATATGTTTGTCAAATAAATTAAATGAAAAACATATTTTTTTTACATTTCATGCTTTTTTAATGAAAATCGATCAAAACCTGCATTAAATATTGTTTTTTTTTTTAATAAACATATATAAAATATAACAGATTTTTTATGAATAATTTTGATTTCTGAAAATAAGTAAGAGGTAATGGAAGAACTTCTTATTAAAATATATTTCAAGTTTACAACTTAATGCTTAGCAATAAACCAACATTTTCATATTTAAAGTCTGTTTTAGGGTTTTTTGATTTTTTAAAAGGGGGGGGGGGAGGTGTGGGGGGAGAAGTTTTGAAGGGGGGAAGGGGGGTTTTTTAATTGTTTTTTTTTTATATTTTTAAAAAAAAAAAAAAAAAAAATGGGGAATAAATTTTTTTTTTTTTTTTTTAAAAAATTGTTTATTCTTTTTTAAGTTATCAAAAAAATAAAATTTTTACAGAAACCTAAAGGCGGCTTAGACTCAAATCTAGTTAATTTTCATACTTCTAACGAACAGATTGGGAGTAAGGAACATATGAGACAAGTGGGGCAGAAAAAGGGGGCAAAAAGGGGTTGGAGGAAGGGGGCGTCTGTCATATTGAGTGAGCACGAACAAAGCGCGGCAAACAAAATTTGTTGGTGGCTAAAAAAAGATACAAATTGCACAGACATTTGGACTCCAGCTAAACTTTAACTGGCATCTTGCATAAGGTAAATTATACACACACATTAAACTCCATTTTAATGCGATCAGGTTGCTTGAGGTGTGCAGGGGAAAGGGGAAGAGGGTAGTCGGGTGGTCTTTGGGAAAGGTGGTGGGGGTGGGCGGGGAGGCGACCCGCTGAGCAGCCGTTCAAAGGCCCCGAAAAGAGTTAATTTGCATAATTACGCGGGTAAACGGGGGAAGGCGGAGCGAGGGGGCGGGACGGAGTCCATGGTGCATAGCCAGCCAACGTGAGTGTGGGAGGAGACGAAATAGCATGGCCAACTAGAGGGGGAGGGGGATATCTACGAGGCACGAAACGAAGCACGAAATAAACAAAAAAAAAAAATAAAATAAAAATGAAGTCGCTTTATCATTTTTAGCTCGCGGCGCTGTTTGCCCAAAGTGTGGAAAATAAATGTATGGAAATTTGCATACGAATTTCGAATAGACTCCCCTCCCCGTCCCGCTCCTTCCCTTCACCAGTGCACACCGTTGTGTGCTATCCAATGGCGGAAGGTGTTCCGTTAGGTGGTGCGATGGCTGCTCAGGGCCACTTAAAGTTCGGCCACGCCCCCTCGCTAACAGGCAGACAGACGGACGGACGGACAGATGGACGGACGGACAGACGAGCCATTGACGTCATTAAATTTATATATATTTATTTATTTATTATTGTTATTATTCGCAAAGGAACAAGCTGGTGGGGAGAGGTGGAGGGAGAGGTCACATCCGTTTATTGTTACTGGTGTTGGATTATTGCGGTCTTTGTTGATTTAATTAATTAAATCGCAGTTGTTTTTTTAATTGATTGACAGATTAAAAACAAAACCAATTAACAATTTTAATACAAAATAATGAGAAGCGCATAATATGCTGCAATAAAATAGGTATGCAATAAACGCAGGAGGCAGGAGGCAGGAGGAGTGGCAAGTGACCACATATATGTGCTGTGCATGAGATGCACACACTCTCACACACATACACACACTCTCAATGGTATGTCATAATCCGTAATACGCATTAAAAACGATTTTAATTAATGAAATCGCTCAAGGGAACGCCAAATGGCGGTCAGCATCTGGCTGCTTAAATAACTTATAAAAAAAACCTCTTTACGAGGTAAAAGTCTAGTGACGAAAACAGTTATATGCCCCAAAATTTCTGATATCCAATTTTGTGACGAATAACATTAAGTTTGACATATAAATTATTTTAAAAAAAATTTTGGCACTCGGCACATTGCGCTAAAATGTCTCAATTCTTCATACCAAATAAAAACCACTGTTTTGCGCAGTGCCGAATGCAAAAATTTTTTTTAAAATAATTTAAATGTCAAACTTAATGTTATTCGTCACAAAATTGGATATCAGAAATTTTGGGGCATATAACTGTTTTCGTCACTAGACTTTTACCTCGTAAAGAGGTTTTTTTTATAAGATATCAGAAATTTTTGAATAAGACATCAGAAATTTTGAAATTGAATTTTTTTTTTGGACAGTATATCTTTATCAACTTTGTTTATTTTTTGTACAAGCTGAAACAAACTGTCTGGCAACACTGGTTCAAACACACATGCCAAGCGCAAAAGCTAGTAGCACTCTCAAACTCTGGCTGCTATGACACTTTGCTGCTGTCCTATTCCAATTCTAAGTAAAATGTATATATTCAGTTAACAGCTAATATTGGCTAATATTCGACTATATTCGCAATTATAATATGTTTTATCTGCCGCAAAAAAAAATTCACAACTTACAATCAGTAAGTATTTCCTCAAGACGCTGCAAGCAGTGTACATACTGCATATGTACATGCAGAAGTGTAAAGGTAAAAGGTATATTTAGTTAACAGGTAATATCTTGCCCAAACGAAATTTGACGGCTATGTGTTATATGTCAAAAACGTGAAATTGAATTGTCTACAACAAATAACATATTTAAAAGTCATTTGAAACGTAGATTTTTCTTAAATCGCCGAAATGTGGGAAAAAAACCTTCTTTCACCTGAAGCTTTTTACCTGTGCTTTTAAGCAAAAAAGCTTAAAAGGCTTAAAGCCCTTCAAAACACCTTTCTAACGATATATAGATCAAATCTGTAGCTTCTATTGTTTGGAAGCTGTGGTTTTTGGCGATTTACATGCACATGTACATACTGCATATGTACTAGTACATGCAGTAGTGTAAAGGTAAAAAGTATATTCAGTTAATAAGTAATATCTTCCAAACCCATCGGTAAAATTTTTTCTATCATATATCAAAAAACGCGAAATTTTATACACTACAACATATTGAAAGCTAAAAAAATCGTTAGCGTCGTTTTCTCAAAAACCGCCAAAATGTGGGACAAAATATCTTATTTCACCTGTTGCTTTTTACCTATGCACTTTAGAAAAAAAGTTTAAAGGTCTGCCTAAAAGCCCTTCAAAATACCTTTCCAACGATATATAGATCACGTCTGTAGCTCATATCGTTTGGATGCTATAGGGGTTAATTTTAGTTAATTTTAGCGGTTTTTAGCGATTTCCCGCTAAACTAGCTTTTTTTCGAAAAAGTCGTAGAACAAACGTTTCTAGATTTTTGATCGGGAACAAGTCCTCATTCAAACTTTTAAGCTAAATCAACGCTTTGATACTAACAAACAGACAAACAAACAAACAAACAGACTGACTTTTCATCTCGTTTTGAAATGGGCACCAAAAATTTCAAAATTAATTATCTTCTGAACCAGTGATCGGATTTTGATGATCAAGGTGTCATTCGACGCGTATTTTTGATAAGAATAGTAAAAAATTAAAATAAAAATCGAAAAGGCTCCAACGGCCCCATTTGCTCCAATAATTTAAAATTTTCCCCTCCCACTAACACCTGTTTATCTCACGAACCAGGTAAGTTTCCAAAAGTCTTAGTATGCACATTTGTAAGTAAAATTGATACCTTTCGATCGGTACATAACTCGACCCGATCGGACAGTCATAGCAAATTTTCCATTCTTCCTGTGTATATATGCTAGTCGCCTTCGCACCCTTCGTGCTGCTTTCGTCACTAGCGCGGACTGCCGTCCGCAGTGATTTCAATAAAATTTAAATATTTTCACATTGCACAAAAAAGTATATTAATGAGCTTTTTACAGTTACAGTTGTAGTTGTTGCAGACCTCATTAGGAAATATGTTGAGTTTTAGCCCCTTTCCACTACAAGAATATTTATTTTTTGCTGCGGTTGTTGAATTATAATTGAATCTATCGTTGAAATTTTTTAATAAAAAGTTAATATTGTTGTGTAGTATAACTTATTTTATTTATGATAAATATCAAGCATGAAAGCAATAAATGAAAAAAATAACTTTTACTATAGCCATACAAGTTTGAAAACCAACTATGAAAAGTAAATATTTGTTGTATTTCATCCAAATGGTTTATAATATATAATTATATTATAATGCTTTCATCTATATAGAAGTTGTTTTCTTTTTATATATTTCTCGAGGTAGTATTTCACTTCTTTCTTATTCTCATTATCATTGCAATTTATGAACTAATAAAGTACTCATAGGGCGTAGATTCCCCATAGATCTCCGATTTGTAATTTCAATTACACAATTGGATCAGTTGCAGGCAAGGAAGTGGCTGTTGATCGATGCGATTGTTGTTATGGTTGGTTGTTGTTGTTGTTGAGATCGTTGATTGAATTAAAGCTGAAAAAGTGCAGTAAAAGGCGCCGACATCGATGCCAATAAACGAAATCGAACCGTTTTGAGTCAGAAGTCGAAGGCAAGGCCTAAATAAATTCGTCATTATAAATCATGAGCTGCAACTGAGCGCAAGTTGGTTCGGTTTAATTAATCACCGTTGGGGCACCGACGCAGTTGGCCAAGTTGCAACTGCAACTGCAACAGCAACAGCAACAGTTGCTGCTGCAAGTGCTCGGTTCTCAGCTGGAGATTTGGCGAAAAAGATGATATTTATGGCAACTTTGACAGCGGCGACATGAATGTCGGAATAGACTCGTTGCCCGCAGACTTGACTTGAGTGCCGCACGCGCAGTGACCACCAGCAGCGGTTGCAACTTCAGTTGCAACTTGCAACTTGCCACTGACAATGCAACCAGACAATGTCGCGACTTGTGACTCCGATGCGGGCGACAGTTTTTAATCGTGGCAATAATCATAACTGTGATTTGTATGACTCTGCTGATGCCACAATGCCACGTTGCCTGTTGCCAGTTGCCGTCTGTTGTCCGCTGTCCCACCAATGGAGCCGCCGTTTTGACCATATCGGCGATGAGAGGTGAATTATTAAAGCGCTTTGCAATTTATGCGACGCGAAAAGCGTTCGGCTGCCGTTTGAAGCCGTCATAAGCTGCCGCTGCCGCCCCTTCTCCCCCCTTCTTCTGCTCCTGCTGCCACTGCCCCTGTTCCACTGAGTGGCAAGCTTTGCTGGTGGTTGTGACTGCGACTCTCTCAGCAGCACCAACTGCGCCTAGTTGGTGGCTTACCAAATGAGGAACCCGAGCTCTTTTTTGTTTGGTAGTTGTACTTTTGCCTTCGTTCAACTCTTTCAGAATTTGTAATTCACGTGGCCCCACAAGTTGTGGCGCTACCGCGTCTACGGCTGCCTTTACTTGGCCCATAAATATTGATGAGAGAAAATCAAAGAGTTCATTATGACTTCGTTGCAGACTCCGTTGCCGCAATTGATGGCCACATTATGAATGGTCTCATTTAGGTGCTGCCTAATGAGATTACAATCAAAACTCTATATAACACAGACTGAGACATTCTTAGAGAGTTGTCTTCATTTTCTACAGATCAAAGTTTTATTTATACTTATAATATTTAAATGGGTTTCGATGAAATATGTTATCTATAAAGATAAAGGTCTCATCTATAAATAAATTTTTATATTTAACTCTTAAACACAGTTTTTGGAAATTATTTTATTTAATTTTTTTTAATTAAATTAAAAAGTACAAACATAAGTATTTTTGACTTGAAGAAATGTTAGATTTTCTTCTAATTTGATTGATTCAAATATTAAATTAAAAAGCCTCAAATTTTTCAACTATCTAAAATGAAATAAGTCAGTTTAAAGCACTTCTAATTTCTTATCTCCAATATAGTTTCGGTCAGACTAAGCGAGTCTCGTGGAAAAGTTAAGTATTTCGTTAAAGTCCAAATATTTATCTTTGATCTCATAACGAACTCATGTCAGTTTCCTGGAGATACAGGTAAGTTACCTGAACGCTTCTAATGCTCCAGCAGCCAACAACAACAACAACAACAATACAAACAACAACAACAACATCCTCTGTTAGTTTTTGTTTATTTAATTTTTTTGCAATTCCCGTTGCCGTTTCTCATTGCCATTCCCATAATCGTTGCTCGTCTGGCCGCAGAGGAGCCACAGCCTCGTATGCAAAATATCCGAGGAGGAGGACAAAACGATTGGCCCCCACTGTTGGGCCAGCAGCTCTGAAGTTGAAGTTGTGCAGTTCTTTTGTGCTGGGCTTTAGTTAGAGTTAAAATACATTTGTTTATGCTAAAATCGCCCAATTAGTAAGATTGTTATTTCTTGTATAGCTCGCTGATGCTCGGTCGCTGATATCGTTCCAACTTGGACTCGGAGTTGTAGTCTGGACTGGAACTGAACTGAAGCTCAGAATGGTGGTCAGTGGCCCTGGGTTATGGCCACGTTCGCCTGGCATGCCCATTTGTTTGTATTTATGCATTCGAAACAATATCAATTGTAATGAATTTTGAATATCGTTAAGCGTGAGGCAACCGCGATCGCCTCCATCGCCTTCATGCCCTCGTGATCCTCGAGGAAACTGTCGCAAAATGGAATGTTCGACTGTAGATGATGCGCGATATGAATATGGTTCCCAGGCTCTTCTCAGTTCAACAGTTGTTCAGTTGTTCAGTCAGCTGTTCAGCAGTTGCTCCTTCTGCCACAGTCGGATCACCTCGATCCGACGATCCTTTCCGCGAATGCTGGCCAAATTCCGTGAGCATGTATTGGCTTATAAGCAAATAATTATTTGGCCAACAACTGGCACCCTCGACTTGACTCTTGTCTCGAAATACTTATATTTAAAACGACAGTATGTATTTCTGTTGTCTTTTTGGCATGTCTGTAATTCAAAACAAATGTTGCACTTCCCTTTTTTTTTTGGGGAGTGAGGTACAACCGGACACTCCTCCACCCCGCCACCTCCCCCTCCAGCCCATCATCCTTTCGGTCTTGAAGTCTGTTGCATTATATCGTCATGATCGTCTTGTCTGCCATCCGTTTTCGTGGCCAATCATCCGCTTCAAGCCCCTCGACAATTTTCCAACACGATCGTTTTGTGTGTCATCGTTTGATTTGTCATTATCATCGCGTCCATGTGCCGCTCATGTCTCAGCTCTTACTTCATGCCACTCTCCACTCTCCTCTCTCCATTCTCCACTCTCTACTCTACATTCTCCACTCTCCCCTCTTCAACTTTCCTCCCGTCACTCGCTGAGCAGTTACATGAAAATTACAATGGTTTCATTGCAGCGCGCGCGAATATCAGTAATAACCGACTTGTAAATACTGCGGGGTCGATCCTCAGTTGCTCAGTTGTTTCCTTAGTTGTTGTGTGGGACCGAATCGTGGCCAGATCGCAGCCGGATCAGATCGCATCGCACCGCATTGGAGCTGGCCAATTGCATTTGCAAATTACTCTGGGCACGAACTTTCCATGCGATCGTTAGCAAAGTTTAAACTCATTTCAAAGTGACTTTATCTGTACTCTTTTCTACTTTACCTCTAGTTAACTCTTACAGATATTATAGTTGAAATTCATTCTTTGATCTTTCAAAAAATCTTTTAGATTCGATTTGGGTACAGAAATTATTTAATTAAAATTTAATATAATGTGACTTGATCTGTAAAAAGATCTATTGTAGTAAGAGATAGATCAGAGCTGCTTATTTAAATAAATTCTTCTTTTATATTAAATTACCATCCTTATTTAATTAACATCAATCTATTCTTTCGACATTTAGAGTTTAACAAATCATATAATTATAACAACTTCGTAATTATATAATAATACAGGAATATTCGAAAATTGCGTAGCAGAAATTATGTTTGAAATGCGGCAAGCCAAAGCATATTAAAGTGGAATCTCTGAGAATTGGCCGTCTGAAAAATATTCGTGTCAAATGAAATGAGAGCAATTTTCGTATCATACTGAGAGTATAACATAACACCGAAATCAGGATGGTCTAAGACAAGTGTCCGACAGTCCGTGGGACTGGAAAGTGAGCGAAGAGCGAAACGCAGACTGCAACAATTTTGAATATAGACAAAACTTGACACTTAAATTATGGGAAGCAAAGATCAGAAGTTCGTTCAATCTTTGACTGACTGACAAGGGGAACTGGCAAATAATTTCAGAATCAGAAACAGGCACCTGCAATTTCAGCGAATTCATAATGAGTTTGGATTCGAGTTCTGCATTCGTTTGCTGAGATTTCTGCTTATTGTTCAAAATTAATTCTCTTTCGCTCGCGGTCCATTTATTTCGATGGCTAAACAATGGAGCAATTGGACGGCAATAAATATGCTGCTCATAATAATTCTAATTGCTTTTCAAATAAACACGGCTAACAACTTGGAAAACAATAAACAATTGGTTCCGGGGCGCCGATCGCTTTTGTTGAATATACTATATAGTATATACATAAATATATTGAATGTATTTTCAAGGTGTTTTTCCCATTTCCGAATAGCACATTAAGAGGCATTAGAAATAATATTTACACCAATTAGGCGGCCTATCAAAATAATATTAAAGAGATTTATAAACCTGCATCTCTCCAGGTGAATTATGAAATAATCCGCAACGAGTAAAGAATATCCGATTGGGGTTCGAGGAGCATTACCTGAAGCTGGCCACATTTGGACCACATGCGGTGCTGGGCCAAAGTCAAAGGTGTAAATGCCCAGAGGCGCCAACGAGAGCTACTGGAGTCGAGACGGATGTGGAGACCGAGACGGCGACGGCGACGGAGACAGAGAAGTGACTGAGAATCGTGTAAGAAGCCGCAGTCAGTTCGATTCGATTCAGCTGCCGGCATTTGTATCGGTTGCTCCGTACCGCCTGCTGTGATAATCTTCCGCTTAAATATGTTTTAATCGGTTATTACATTTGTTTGCCTGTTAACAGCAGACACTCAGTCTCGCTACCAGTTTTGAGTTAGGCAGCTCTGATCTGGGCAGTACCAATTAACAAACCGAAGTCATGGGTTGTCAAACTCTATTCCACAAACTAAAAGAAACAGCCACTTGTGTCTCAAATGAAATACAATAAATAATAGCCTTCTAATAATATCTTTCTAGTTATGCTTGTTTAATTCGCTATGAAATAGAAATGTAAATTGCCATTTAAATAATTATTGTTTTTCGTCTTATAAGTAAATACGTGTACTGTTCTTTGTTTCCTTCGAGTCCGATAACAATCCCCGTTGAAAACATGAAATTATGCAAGTTTTCAAATCAAAACAGACTCAGAACGCAGCCAAGAACCGCACAGCGAGCAAATCTACGGTGTAGATTCCATCTGTATCCGGTTGCTTTACTCACTGTTGGTCTGCGTGGGTCGAAGCTGGCCTGGACTGGACAGGACTTGGGTACGGCCCCTGAAAGTTCTCCCATTTGTTTGTTGCATGAATTATGAGCATAAGTTTGAGAGCGACAAATTCCCCTCCCTGACCACTAAATGGCCATCAGCCACAAATCGCGGCGACAACTCCAAGCGGACTCAGGCCCAGGTCCAGATTCAGGTCCATGTCCAGGTCCAAAGCTGCCATATTTTTATGCCATTTTCGCACATGTTCGTCGCGCATGCAAAAGTGTCGAAATATTTATGTTCCACTGAGAATTAGCAACAACAACGAGACAACAACAACAACTCGTTGTCGTTGTCGTGCATTGAACATTGCTCAAAATGAGGGGACACAGCTGGCGGGGAAGAGGAGGGGAGAGCGGAGGGGGGTAACGTGTTTTTATTGAATGAAACGGCGTGTCTGGCGTTGATTCATAAATGCGGCCCAGACCGAACGCCTCTCGCAAACCTTATGCAAATGCGAGTCCGACCTACGCATGGACACAGATTGAATAAAGCTGAGATTTGTTGCCAGCAAGCCGAGGTGCAAATGATCTTCCAGCTTGTCTCCCAGTGCAGTCGACGGCAACCTCAACAAATAGCAATACATGAGGATTTTGATGATATTGATTGACTAGCAAATACCTTATAATTCGGTAGAAATTATTTACAAATTAGAGCTTTACATTTTCTTGAATAACTGGTTTGTTTATTAAACGATCATTGTGAAATTTTCAGAATATTAAGTAAAGATATTAAGCTACGACATGACAGAAAATCTTACGTCTAGCTTAACAACTGCATGGTGAGAAGAGTTTTCAAAAATTTAATAAAGCTAAAAAGGTTCACTTCTTTAAATAATTTTCAGAGCTTTTGAGCTTGTCTTGTCTCAGTTTGTGATACCCGTCCCTCCTACTTCTCATTGTACAGGGTATAAAGAGTCTTCCCGACTTGAACCTGGTTTGGCTATCACATTTCAGATTTCACATGTTAAATTTATGCTGCGCATGAGAATTACAAATCAATGAGATGCGCTCGGGGTTGCATTATAGAAAGATGGCCAAGATGGGCAACGCTTGATGCTAATTTGAATATTCGCTTTCCAGTTTTTTGGCAGTTGCCTTCCGGTCTCGAGAGATGGCATATTTTCAGCATCGATTGCTAACGAATGCGATTAACGATAACGATAGCGATTACGTTACGCTTGCGTTTAACATAAATCGATGCATAATACTCGCTTCTAAATAACTCATTAATAGAAATAGATACACACACTGCACACACACACATACGTTTACTTTGTACACACAGTCCAATCTACAGATCACTTGGATCACTTTGGGATTTGTTGTTTATGCTTTTGGCTGGATAGGAATGCGTTGGGTTCCGTTTTTGGACTCGGCTTTTGGTCTTCAAAATTTTGTGGCATATATTTTTATTGATTTTCGTGTGTTCATAATGAGGCTGGGACTGGAGATGGAGATGGGATTGTGGATGGGGCTGGTGTCTGTTGGTCTGACTAGATGGGCAAGAGAAACAAAAGGAAGCCATAAATTAGATCTATGAATCAAACAGATATCTGATTTCTGGCCACTGATAAAATATTTATATACTCATTTCATGCCAAGGCATAACTCTTGCATCCTCATGGTTCTCATTCTGATTCCGATTTGAATTCTGAATTTGTTTTCAGCATTTCTCTCTTTCTCTCTCTCTTTTTCTCTATCTCGTTTTAATAGGCTCACATTTTTCGTATGGCAGACATTCTGGCAGTCTCTGGGAAACACATTGACGTGGCCTTAGATGATATCATGTCATAAATATCTGAGAGTTCTTATTAGTTGTGCTTTGTTTATTCCCTCTTCGATAGATAGATAGATACTAATAATACCCGTAGCATTTAACAAAAACAAAAATAACGTGAATCTTGTTTATGTGCAAGTATTCTGAAGGTTCTCAGATACATTTATATTTTGGGATTGCATTCAAACAAGTTTACAATCTAATGAGATAAGAACAAGATGTCAATAATTTTGTGTATCCAAACTATTTGTAACTGTTGAAGGAAATTCAGTAGCTGTAAACAAAAAACACATACTTTTCTTTAAAACAACATTGAAGATATATGTCTGCCTGGGGATCTACAGTGAATTCCCATCGAGGAAAAATAAGTATAGTTTCAGCTTCAGTTAATTGCGAGAAAGCCGAATAAGTTGGAAAACATAAGCTATAATCCATTTCTACACATAAATCCAATTAGGATTTGCGCAGATACTTGGCACTCTTGGATGATGATGGCCAATGTCTGTTCCACACAAGATAACGTCTTCCTCCCCCGCATCCACTTCCTCCCCTGGTGCGTCTCCGAAACTGAAAGACATGTGCAGAAATCAAAGCACACTCCCAATGTGTCCGCCGCTTAAGACAAAAGTAAAAGTAAAAGTAAATCACTCAGCGCGATTTTCGCTAATAACAAAAATGATTTTGCCAAGTGGCCAACCAAGTTGCCCTCCACCCCGCCTCTCCCACTTGCTCCCCCGGGAGGTATTATATCATGTGTATGTGTGTGTGTGCGTGTGTGGCGATAATATCTACGTAGCTTTAGTTTCCTCTGCGACTCGGCCATCTAATGAACTCAATCAAAAATCGATTTGTACCACAGGATAACAGGATATGTTGCAAGTTGGCATCCATCAGGGAGGCAGCACATCAAATGGAATTTATGGGATAAATTGCCAAACAGATTTCGCAACTGCCAATTGACCAAAAACTTGCCAAGTGGCCTTATGAAAGGGAATTATTAATCGTGAGTGTGTTGGACTCTGTTCGTCATAAGTTCAATGCTATAATGTTGAACCTCCCCCTGCCTTGATTCCTGCCACACACACACATACACACACTCACACACATACCTGCCACAGTCTGTCTGTCTGGTTGAACACAAAAAGAACTTGTCAACTGTCAACTGCTGATGCAGAGCCATTAAGAAAGAGAAACCCATATAAGTAACTGCCTTCAAGGGGGACTCCAAAAAATATTGTCATCATAAAGCGCTGCAAAGAAGCCGTTAAATATTATTAAGGAGACCATTTAAATTCATTAATGAGCCGAGCTCTCTCAACATCCAACTGAATTTACATACTATGGATGATGTCTCGCTGTTTACCTGAGAGTCGCTTTACGACCAGACTCAGATTCCAACTCAGACACGGACTCATCTCAGACCCAAGTTCCAATCCAGAAAATGAACAACGACCAAGAGACAACTGTCTGTCTCTTTGTCTCTCTGTCTCTCTGTCTGTCTCTGTCCGTTTGGGACACATCCTCGTTAAAACAAATGAGAGACGCGAAATACAAAAAGGCGACAAACGAAATGCGAAATTAAATTAAGCAAATGAAAGCCCACGTTGACAATTTTCATATCTCGCACCCTGTCTCCTTCCCTCCCTCCCTTCCTCCCTTCCTCTTCTTTATCTCTCTGAATATTGGCGAATATTGCTTAAAAACGTCAATAATTCATTTGTTATGCCTGCACATTGAATGTCGCCGACATGAGATATCGTTCCTCTCCAGTCATCTCTTCGACTTCGACTTCGACTTCATCTCCAGCTCCAACTCCAACTCCGATTTCAGTTCCAAGTCCAGGCTTAATTCTGAACTTGCGTGTTGAATTTGGAGCGCAGATTTGTCTGCGACGCTTATGCAAATTAAGCAAGATTCGTCCAGAAGCAGAAAACCATGGCTAAAACGAAGGCAGTTTTTGGCTATTCAGATAGACATTTTTATAGACTGGTGTTCAGCATTTAAATATTTCATATTCAGTTTTAATCTTTACCATTTTTCTTTAACAATTATATGTAAAAATCAAAATTTTAACTTGGGAAAAATTCTAGTTTTTTCAATTTATTGGTGTTATTTTCATTAATATCAAATATTTATAGAATAATGTTAAAGTGTAAAAGACAATTAGGCAAAGAAAAAATTAAAAACTAAAGCAGCTCTGAGTCATGCGAGATTCAGAAAAAAAAATTGAAAATGTGGTGAGTAAAAAATTTATTCAAATACATTTCAGTTAATTGAAACATTTTCACAATGGCTTTACATTTATTAAAATGTAGACTGTTCGAGGTTTATCTACCCCTTTTTGTAGTCGACATGTCTGCAGAATTATCAAAACGATTTTTCATTTTTGAACTTTGCACAACTGAATTTCAATTTGACGACAGAAAGTCGACGAAATTCATCATTAATTTTCCACATTATGTAAACAGAGGCCAGATATCAACACAACCCCTGAGGATGTGGAAACAAAAAAAAAAGAAAAGAGAAACGCAAACATTTTGAATGCGACACGATGAAAACGCCACTGACATTTTGATTTCCGTAATAAAATAATTAATGATCGGAGCAAGAGTCGGAATTGGAATCGGAATCGGATCAACGTCACTGGAACCGAGACCAAGACCAAGAGAGCGAAACGGAGGCGCCTAATGATGACATTCAAATGAAGGATTCCTGGATTCCGCTGACACCTTGGCCAACATTTGCACATGTAATTAAGTTGCCACTGGGATGCGATGTGATGTGTGTAGTGCTCAGGGAGGGGATGGGCAGGGAAGGGGGCGATTCATTTATCACGGGTTAGTCGCGTTAGACTCGGGTGGCGGGATTATTTTGACATAATTTTTATTGATGAGCTACTAAAGTCGCGACAGACCAGCGATCCCGAAACCCCAGTGACCGAGAAAACACACCCAGAACATAGATTTCTTTTCATTTCGTTACTTTACTTTTCTTTTGTTTTTGTTTTAGTTTTTTTGCAATACTTTTTCAATCAAATATTCAAAAATCATATTATGGTCATGGCTGTGCTTAGAATAAATTACGGCCGCGATCCAAGGCCCCAAAGTCCAATGTCGACGTGAAAAACTCAGACGGAACGCGTATGCGAATGCCTCGCCAATGACATTTATGGGACAAATGCGGCACTCCACTCCTTCAGTCCGACAACGAGTATGTTGTCCACTCCACTCCACTCCACTCTACTCCACTTCACTCCACTCAGTCCGAGACTGAATAAAAGTCTTGAGTTACCAAAGGCCAATACGAGTGCGACGACGATGGCTTCTGAATTTTGGCGCCATCAATTTGGACGCGGAATTCTGCGGAATGCGCACGAACTGCAAAAAAAACTGAATCCGAATGAAACTCATTGAAAGCTTGCTTTCCACATCAATCGACCACATCGATAAGTAGAGGCGCCAGCAAAACCATTTCCAAGACACAACAAAAAAAAAAATACCATTTAACAACAAACAATTCATCAATGGAATTCCGTGTTCAAATTAAAAATGCGACATTTCAAATATGATTTTGGTTTGCCAAAAGAACTTGATTCGGAACTGGAATCTGTCATTTAAGACGCAGTCTGAATTTTGGGTAAGAAATCAGGAAGGTTTCATTTAAGAAATACTTAGAAAAATATTTTCAAATACTTAACAAAAATATTATTGGTAATAAATATAATTATGATGATGAAATGAACGATGTAACATAAATATTTCTTGATTGAATACATTTCAAAATAAAGATACATCATTTGACATCTCTTACAATTCAAAATCACATTTTGGTTGTTTGCTCCACCCACTTGATATGGCAGTTTGAAGCTTATGAAATCGAAGACTCCATATTTAACAGGTCCCAAGCCCATAGGCCACACACACCTACACACCTATACACACACCCACCCACGCCACTCACAGACACATACAAACGAGTACATATATGTATACATATTTGAGGTGGGTCTATCGTAGCTCCAGCATCGACGATTTGTAGAACAAACAAATTAAGCGACAGCCCAGACAAAAATCCAAAAAATAAAAAAAGTCTTTGCTCATGAAGTGAATCGAACTCGAAGCCAAACTGGAAACTGGAACTCAAATTGAAAGCGACAAAATGTTTATGTGGGCTGAGATGGAGACTGAGACTGAGTTCGGGACTGTAGACTGGAGAATGGGGAACAGGGGAATGGGACAGGGAACGAGTCTGGGTCGGGAGCTTTTAGAGCGTTTACTTCTAGTCTTTGATTGTAGATAAGTCCAGTCCACGGTCAGCAATCATTCGTTATTTGTTATTTGGTATTTGTTTTGTTAGTGGCTGGATTTGCATTTTGCATTTGTTTAATAATTTGCCATATTATATTTTATTATTACATTGACATGCTTTATTCGTGTTTGCGTTCACGTTGCATAGTTGTGCATATTTTATTTATATTCATAACTTGTCGCTACCAAACCGAATACTCGCTCCGAGTCGCGTTTATCGAGCGGCAATCGATGCAGCTCTCGCCAATAAATTGGCAACCACATGCATGTGAGAAACCGCCTTGAAGCCATCCAAGTTTTCTACCCCCTCCGTGCCCCTTCCCTTCCTTGCCTGGTCATGCCTTTCCTCTGTTGTCAACACAGGCCGTGAGTTATGCCCCGGCATCAAGAGTTATGACAATCCGTATACGAATCGAGTATATACAATGTATCTATCTATCTATCTATCTTTCGATCTATAACGTTGTCCGTCTACCGTTTACATTTTAAATGCACAAATGCCAAGCGCGTTGTAATTGTAATAATTTCAGTATTCAAGTAATAACTATTTATAAGATGTTAGTGCGCATTGTTTTTGACTCGACTTAAATATTGACATGCATTTAATGAGAATTTATTAAAAATATCCACAGGCACTTTACCTAGAATCACTGCGGACGGCAGTCCGCGCTAGTGACGAAAGCAGCACGAAGGGTGCGAAGGCGACTAGCATATATACACAGGAAGAATGGAAAATTTGCTATGACTGTCCGATCAGGTCGAGTTATATACCGATCGAAAGGTATTAACTTAACTTACAAATGTGCATACTAAGACTTTTAGAAACTCACCTGGTTCGCGAGATAAACAGGTGTTAGTGGGAGGGGAAAATTTTAAATTATTGGATCAAATGGGGCCGTTGGAGACTTTTCGATTTTTATTTTAATTTTTTACTATTCTAATTAAAAATACGCGTCGAATGACACCTTGATCATCAAAATCCGATCACTGGTTCAGAAGATAATTAATTTTGAAATTTTTGGTGCCCCTTTCAAAACGAGATGAAAAGTCAGTCTGTTTGTTTGTTTGTTTGTTTGTCTGTTTGTCTGTTTGTTTGGATCAAATCGTAAATTTAGCTTAAAAGTTTGAATGAGGACTTGTTCCCGATCAAAAATCTAGAAACGTTTGTTCTACGACTTTTTCGAAAAAAAGCTAGTTTAGCGGGAAATCGCTAAAAACCGTTAAAATTAAAACCCCTATAGCATCCAAACGATATGAGCTACAGACGTGATCTATGTATCGTTGGAAAGGTATTTTGAAGGGCTTTTAGGCAAACCTTCAAACTTTTTTTCTAAAGTGCATAGGTAAAAATCAACAGGTGAAATAAGATATTTTGTCCTAGATTTTGGCGGTTTTTGAGAAAACGCTGCCTACGATTTTTTTTAATTTGCAATATGTTTGAGCTTGTAAAATTTCGCGTTTTTTGATATATCATTCATAAATTTATGTTGATTGGTTTGGAAGATATAACCTATTAACTGAATATATACGTTTTACTTTGAATTGAAATAGGACAGCAGCAGCAAAGTGTCATAGCAGCCAGAGTTTGAGAGTGCTACTAGCTTTTGCGCTTGGCATGTGTGTTTTAAGGGAACCAGTGTTGGCAGACAGTTTGTTTTAGCTTGTACAAAAAATAAACAAAGTTGATAGAATGAAATTTCAAAATTTCTGATATCTTATTCAAAAATTTCTGATATCTTATAAAAAAACCTCTTTACGAGGTAAAAGTCTAGTGACGAAAACAGTTATATGCCCCAAAATTTCTGATATCCAATTTTGTGACGAATAATATTAAGTTTGACATAAAAATTATTTTAAAAAAAATTTTTGCATTCGGCACTGCGCAAAACATTGAGTTTTATTTGGTATGAAGAATTGAGACATTTTGGCGCAATGTGCCGAGTGCCAAAATTTTTTTTAAAATAATTTTTATGTCAAACTTAATATTATTCGTCACAAAATTGGATATCAGAAATTTTGGGGCATATAACTGTTTTCGTCACTAGACTTTTACCTCGTAAAGAGGTTTTTTTTATAAGATCTAATCTAACACAGATTCTAAGAGGAGCCAACTATCTCTACTTTAACTACAGAAATGAGAGACTATGAAAGATACTTTAAAGTTGTAGTTAAAAAAGAATCAAAGGGGAACTATATTCTATCTCTACTCTAACAATCTTCTCCATAAGTAAGCAGAATATCTGTTGAAACAAGATTGAAGATATGCAACAATAGATCACTTTGAAATTCAGAAAATTTGGAATAAAACTCTATGTTAAAAAACATTTATAGCAAATCCGAAATAGAGTGTATATTTATTATTTGAGAGATTAGATTTCAATTGGATTATGAAAAACAGGGTATAAGACGGTTGCATACTTTCTCCTAGTCCTAAATGTGAATTACGTTTGTAGTTATTAATGGAAAATGTGAGAAACACTTTATGGGTCTATTATGGGGGCAAAGTAATTACTCATTTGTCCAGTGTAAAAAATGCATATTCATATGTATATTCACATTTCGATTCACATTCACAAATTACGAGTATAACGAGTGTAAGCGGAACATACAAAACCGAGAAAAATGTACATGTAAAAGCTTTTAAAATGTGTTGCATTTTTGGAGTCAGAAAACATAAATTATAAATGTGGGACTTTGGCTAACTAATTAGTTCCAAATCAGCAAATGGCCATAATCGAAATAAATTGCATTCGCAGAAGAGCCAAGTGCTCAGAAGTGTTGAGAGTGTTCAGCCCTAGGCTACAGTTAATAGCTGACTGTCCTTGTCTTTATCATGGGCAGCTGTTCCCAAGTCATAAAACAGCGCCAAGCATATTTTAAAATCGGTTAACTGCCTCCTGGTCAGTTTAAGTGCTCATCAATGTTTCTGTTGTTCCTCCTCTCGTTGTTGTTGTTGGCGATCAGAGTTGCCACCTTGCCCGCAATTAGCTTCACTTCTTGATGACTACCAACGGTCTCACCTCCCAATGCTGAAGTCAAAGTCTGTCTTCTTCCTCCAATTCAGCACACAATTCACCACAGCCACCCACTCGGTTAAGGCCTTTGTTTGTGGCTCAGACTTTGGCTCAAAGTGTGAACATTAAATGCTTTTATGTGTGTCAGCAGTTACGCCTAGTTATGACTTATCAAATCTTCATATTGCACCAGGGTTGAAAGAGATTCACAATGAAGAAAATTTGAATTTAAGTTTTCTGTTCACTTTTTAGCTTATTATGTTAAATAATATTTCAGGTATACATTAACAATCTTAATTAGATTAGTTTTGTATATTTAATAACAATTTACATTGGGAAAAGTTGACTTTATTTAAACCCCTCTCTCATTTTTAGTAAATATTCATTTACAGTCGACAGTTTAAATGATTAACTTTAATTTGAACATAAATATACAGTTAAACTTCCATAACTCGAACTTCTATAACTCGAAATTCAACATAAACTTAAGAGAAATAATTCTTTCGGTCGAATATTTCCATAGCTCGAACCTTTTCTTTGGGTTATGGTGATTCGAGTTAGCGAAGTTCGACTGTATATCTAAAATTCTTTTCTATCAATTTTGAAAATATATTGATCTATACAATTGTCATTATTTTTCTCTGCTGAAATTTAAATGAAATTTGTTCATTTTTGATATGTTCTTTTGGCGAGGGCTTTTTTCTTAGTTTGCAGCCCTGTCGCTGAAGCAGAAGCCTGCAGCTTTTGCTCTCTTGTGTTTCGCACATGATTTTTATGCACCTCAGTCGGAGTTGGGATCTTTACATACCATGACGAATTGCAGGTGATCAAGACACAGCCCTCATTTGTGCTGAAAGAGTCGCGAGAGCTGAGAGCGGAAATGGTTTGCCTTCGGTATTTCAATTTCGTTGAAACGAAAGTCACAGTGGGAAACAGAGCCAGCATTTTCGAATTGAAAGTACACACTTAGTTACATACTGGATGTCAATGTGGAGTACTCTTCAGTTAGTTCTCACGATATTTGGATTGAGATATGCGAGTTTGCGGGTTTGAGTTAAGCAAAACGGCGATTAATTCAATTTTCGTCAAAAAAATTTGATAGGAGATTAGAAACGCCTTTTTATGGCCGGTACGTGTGCGCGAATTCGAGTAGCTAATCGCGGCGGTTACTAACTAAACATAACGTATTGCCACCATTCCCACCACGGCCAGGCCCAGTTAACAGACCCATACTCAGACCCAGACACACTCACATACACTCACATGCACTCACAGTTAACTTGTTCACATTTCATTTATGAACATTTTTACATATTTTGTTGCCCGCACGAAATTGGGCTAATTCGAACGTGCGTCTGACATGTGTGCAAGTGTGTGTGTGTGTGTGTTGCTATTAGAATTATGGCCAAAAGGGAGAAGGGGAAAGGGGGAAAGGGAAAGGGGGAAGGGCATGCGACGCTGCGGTTTCATTGCTGCTCGTAATTGTTATGCAAAACGCGCCTTCGTTGATTATTGCCAACTAAAATGAAATAAAAAACGAAATTAAAATACATATTACACAAACATATAAGCACACACACCTAAACACACATACATACATACGTCGATTTGGAGCATATAGTTGTTAACGACTTCGACAGCTCGCAATTTGGTCTAACTAAGCGCTAAATGCCTTTTAAAGCCCTTCTCCCTCCCTCCTTTTCTACTCCTCCCCCTTTCATACACATACATATACATAAATGTATCTACACATGCATATGCAATGAGTGGGCCACGTGTGACCCCAAGTCCCGAATGTGATGCCCAACTACGAACCGTCATATCCGTAGTGTTAAAATGCGACCAGACTTATGCAAATATCCCACAGTATAATTATTTATTTATTTCTTTTACTTTTTCACTTTCGTGAGTTTCTTTCAAAATCGACAAGTTAATAAAATGTAATACCAGAAACTGCATTATAAATACATAAAACTAATACATAAGCAATGATATTTATGTACTAGAGTACTGTCATGGTAAATAATTTATACCATTGTTTTCAACGTAGAAATATTTTTAGTTTTATAAAAACTGAACAAAATCACAATTGCAACAGCTGTCTGTATTTTTTTTTATACATACGAATAAGTATTTCAATAATAAGTCCTTTAATTTTAAAAACTTATAAGCTAAAGAAGATTATTAAAATTTGGTATGTATCTTCAGAAGTTTTCAAATTAGAATCAATTCAATTGAAGAATGTTTGAAGATACTCGCAAGTAGTTTACTTTCTTAGCAAGTCAAATTTGTAAAGTTATTGGAAAAAACCATTTGAATATTGAATAATTGATTGGCAGACAGAAAACGATAAACTTGTCGTACTTGTAATGAATGCAAACATTTTATTTTGTTAAGAATATTCCGATGAAAGACGAACCTTGTCGAAGTGTGACATTTGTTTACCAAATGCCAAAATGTCAAGTGAGAGCCAAGAAAAAAAGATAGAAGAATGTGTGATTTGAATAGACATGTTAAAAAGTGGACAGATATAAAATAAACAAATCGTTTTGTCTACCGAATCGATATAATCCGTAATCTGTATAGTTGTAATTGCAATTGTTGCTTGGCATTTAAAAATCAGGCAGAGTCGATAAATAGAATAAGAAGGAAAATACTAAATTCTTTATGCGATTCGAGAGTAAGGAGAAAAGGGGGCCGACATTTTTTATGTGTAAGGATAAAGCTGTGAGCCCCGTGACATTTGTTTCCATTTTTAATCGCACTTTAAAGTGATTTATGCGCTCAAAAAAATTGTCTGTTTAATCATTGGGGCATGCCAATGATTTCAGCTCTAAATTGCCGACAGAATCTCACTTACAGTTGCCTTGCTTTTGCTGTTGTTGTGTTCTGTAGTTGCAATAATTATATTTTTAAATCTTAATTGCAGACTCACTAGCTGATGACTGAGTCCCCCTCCCCCTCCCCCTGCCCCTCCCGATTCCGACCCCCTTTGTTTCGTTGATTTTCAAAGAGACCAATGAGCTGTCATTAAATGAAAACAGAAAAACAAGAACAATTGCCGAGCCATCAATTCGAATCGATGATACAGATACAGATACAGATACGAGCTGAGATACAGATACAGATACATTTGCAGCAGCTGCGGCTATAAAAAACCAAAAAATGCATTGTAAACGCAAATGCAAATGAAATGGCTGCTGCTGAATATTTTGGCCAATATCCAAGGAATGTTTTTTAATCAGCACATAAAAAATATTGCACGTCTACAATTTTGCGATTCTTTACCCTTTTGCCCAACCCTTCCCCCGTCCGACTTCCCCCTTCTCCTTATTGGGTGTCTCTTTCAGTTCACTTCAATTCGCGTTCAATTCGATTTATTTAATTGCATTTTAATTTATTTGAATTATTTTTGTTGGCATTAATCGATGCCCGGCAATTTCAATTATAATAAAACTTGAAAAAAGAGCTGAAGAATTTATTCAATAGTGCAATCGGAAAGCAATTATAAGAAAGCATTTTATAGTTGCTTTCAAAAATTACACACAACATTCAATATACAAAAATGCAAATAAAATGGCAAAAACCAAATAAAAATAAGTCGTCACTTTGTTGTTTTCAAAATGTTGAGTAATCAATTGATCGGACAATCGCCAATTAATAAATTCAATGGAACTCACAGTGTTCTTATCTGAATCGAAAGTTATTTACTTATATTGTTGTTCCGAAGGTAACTGTTGTTTTACGAGACGTTCTCCATGTTCACATTAAATTGGCATTGAGTGGAGCTGTTATATTTTATATCATACGACATTACTATATTGTATTATTATTAATCAACACAAGGCAATTTACATTTGAAAATTTGTAAATTAAAATTTGCAATATTAATTATTACTATTTAGTTAATATTTTATAAATGATGTTGGATCCTATTGGTATTAATAATACATATTAATAAAATAATTAAAATACTTTATAGACTTTTGGTATTCATAAAAAGCATTCGGATGTAAAAAATGATAATAAAACCATCGAAAATGTTTATGCCTTTCATTTAAAATAAAAACCGTCTTTAAGGATAAGCTTTTGTATTTTAGCTAAGCGCTTGTTGAAGCCGCTTGAGGGGGCAACAAATTTGGTGGGAGGGGAAAGCTCTTGAGTTGAGAACCTTAAGCCATAAATAAGAAATTTTTATCTGAAGAAAAGTTTCGGACGGTGTTCGCCGGAGCGCAGAGTTAAAATAAAAATGATGGAAATAAAATAGAAAAAGTACGAGGAGTTCATCCGCATCAGGAGCGAGTGCAGAAAAACTTTTCAGTCACGAACTGAACTGGAGCTCATGTCCTTGTTTGTATTAGGCGTACGTGTGCCAATGAATTTGGCACTGGCCTGGCTGCTCCAGGCTCCATTTCTCTATACTCAGGACTCTGGACTCTCGACTCTGAGCTCTGAGCTGTGGACTTCTGGCTCAAGTCTCGAGATGAAACTTGGGCTGTCCATCAGCTCAGGGCTTATTGCTTATCTGCCAGGATGAACGTCAGCCGGCGTCTCTCTTCCCCTCTTTCTCTCTCTCTGCTGTGTCTACTTCTTGCTGGCGACTTATGAAATACTTACTAACGGCTTTATTTGACCAGCTCGCCACTGGACTGCTGATGAGGACACACACAACAAGAAGTGAGAGGAGAAGGGAGAAAGGGGAAGCACCTTGATATACAGGGAGTGCTCACTGCGAAAATATTTGCTGTGCAAACACAGAACTGCCATCCCATCCATTTCGGAATAGATGTACACACTATCGAGTGTATGCTGTGTTCATATTTTATTTATGTTTACGTACCAAAATCAATTCCAATTGAAATCGTTGCTCCTGTGAAGCAGGCACGATATGAAGAATCCTTTTATATTTCGATCCTGCAACATTCATTCAGATGAAAATCAATTTTTAAACTTTCTTTTTGCAATAATCTCCCCCAGAAATGGCAGCCAGTCGAGAGCACATTTATTTGCCATAATACGGCTAGTACGTGACACCCTCGACCCCCCTTGAAAACTCACCCCATCCCACCCCCGCCCCTCTCTCACCCTCTCCTCTAAGTCCACTGGTCGTCAAGAAATATTGAATTGAAGTTCAATTTTAACATGAATGCTTCCTTTACCCATCAAAAAAAGAGAGCAGCAAACGTTTCCCAAAAAATACGACCATATGAATAATAAATCTCGAGATTTATGGTCAGTTACCCGAATACGATGTCGGCTTTTAACTTAAGTGATTTTATGTATTCGAAAACACCGCAAATCACCTCAACTGGAGGTCATCACAATCATAATTGGCATTTTAATGTTGAACTGGGAAAACTTCTTTAAGTTATTAAAATCATAATTTACTTATTATAAATTAAAAAATGCATCAAACAATTTATTTATATATATAAATAAAATTTAAAATTGGAAATTTACTTTTTTCTTAAAGCTCTTAGAATTGATTACTTAAATAAGTCTTTAGAAAGATACTTAAGTATCTTACTTTGAGTATAGTTGGATCTAGTAATGAGAAAGTCATTTGGTGTTAAAATGAAAGTCAGGTGTTAAAATGACCCTTTCGAGAGAGGAAGTCAAAATCAAATTCAAATTAAAACTAAAATGCCGAGCAATAAATTGTGCACAATTAAATCAACACCTAGACGGAGAATAAACTAAGTTTCTGGATGTTTAAAGGGCAGTTCAATAACCCAAAGAGGGCAGGCATTAAGTATCCGTGAAATGAGAACTTCTTTGGAGGGAGGAGAGGAAGGAGGAAGTTTGTTGTACTGACACTGAGACTGAGACAGAGACTGAGACTGAGACGTTGACTGAGAGACCATCAAAGGCTGAAGTCAAATCAAACCATCAAATAGTTGGTAATAGTTTCGGGTTGTAAAACTCACACGAACAATAAGTTAATCAATCTCAAATTTTAATTACAAAGTAACAACTTCCTTTAGCAATTTCAGGCGCGATGAACTCAACTTCAACTTCAACTCCATCTTAGTTTCTGGCTCTTTGCCGACTTGGTTAATGGGTATTTGCCTGATGTTTTGGCTTGCCGGCGGCACAATTTACATAAAAACGCAGACGCAGCTCAAGGTGTGGGCCACGTGAGTGAGTGAGTGAGTGAGTGTATTCACAAGATACTCATACATAGATACATTGGCTGATCTACAGATACAGTGAAACTAGCGTTGGTGCAACAGCGCGGGGCACATATTTTATGTAATTTGTCTTTGTTTCGTGTAATAAAATGAAAATAAAATTGTGAATTGCAAGAGGAAGAGGAAGCCCTAAGCAACTCAGTGTGAGTGTGAATGTGAGTGTCAGTGTGAGTGTCAGTGTGAATGTGAATGTTAATGCTCATTCACCCCCGCTTGCCGAATACTAACTAAACCCATGTCCAACTTATGTACAAATGAGAAATGGAACTCGCACAATGCCAGCGAACGAGTTGGAAATTTATTTGAATTTTATGCGACTCTCTCCATTCTCCTCTCTCCACTCTCCTCGCTCTCTGTTGTCTCCTTTCCTCTCCTCTCTGCGCAGGCGTCACAGCGAACGCCTCCAGCGGAGACCAGAGTCAGTCCCTAGTTGTGCCCCTTTGCGCAGATGCACATCCACATCCACATCCACTTCCACTTCCACATTCACTTCGATATCAGCGTCTCTGTAATCCTTTGTTGGCTGCGCAGGTGACAGCCGCTGGTCATGGAAATCGATTAACAGCCGGCTGAGGTCAAAAGGTGCAAAGCCCCTGGTCAGCTCAGAACAACAACAACAACAACAACAACAATAGATATAAGAACAACAATAACAATAATAAGTAGCCGCTGTTTATACTTGCAACAGTTTGAATCGAGTGCCGCACGCTTCGTTGCCTCGTGGCTTTTGACAAGTTTATTAACTTGTGTGGAGCTGAGCTGCACGCACAGACATGTTCAGAACGGCAGCCCACCCGACAGCTTCGCCGGTAGCATACACTGAGAAAAAAAGCTGATCTACTTAAGAATATTTAGGAGAATTTTGAAACTCTCTAAACAGTCTTTCTTTATATTTCTGTGTACTTATAAAATACTTTTTCGTTAAATCTCAGCCTTAAAAATATTTCATTATGATAACTTTTTTATGAATATTTCTCCCAAACTTAATGAACTGTATAAAATAATGTAAAATATTTTTTTTAAAAAATAATTTTGAAAACTCCTATATTTGCTTTCTTATTACTATGTATTTTTATGTTCATTTTTATTTTATTGTTAGTTATATTTAGAGCACTTTCAGTGGCCGCATCAATTTCGCGCAGTGTACTTATTTATTAGTGCAAAACCCGCGAACCCGAATCCGAATCCTTGACGGGGTCGTTACGCACTCATCCTTCATTCGGCGGTTCGCCGTCAAAATATTTTTGGTCGAACTTTTGGCGAAAGTTGCGCCAAGGCGAAAGTCAAAATCTTTTGTCAACTCGCGCAGTCCCCGCCCCCACCGATTTCCGCCCCTTCCCCATTCCCCGCACTAGTTGAAGCTCTCAATTGCGTCGTCTAACGGTCTTGTAAAGGTGCAGCCGCAACCCTTTCGCTGTGGCAACTCCCTCGAGGGCTGTGTACGTGCGCAGGAGGTGGGGCTGGAGGGGGTGACTCTGGGCAGGAGGTGGGCGTGGAGGTGGAGGGGACAGGCGTTCCGTGCGGCTTGCTTTGTGGCCAGAATTCTGATGGGGTTTTGGGCGCGCTGCGTTGACTTTTCGCTGCCAAAAGGATGTTGCGGCAAAATCTGCGTAAACTTTGTGTGCATGTCTCTCTCTCTCTCTCCCTCTCTCTCGCTCTGTATCCGCAGTATAGCTAACTCTATCTAGAGTACATGTGTTTGCTTTTTGGCGCTGTGGGGAATAACACGCTTGAAGGGTTCAGTTCTGAGTTTACTTTATGTCTTATTTGCTTATGAAATAAGATATTCCAAGCTGGCGCGGCTTCTGTGGTTCCATCTCAGCCTCAGCCTCAGCCTCAGTCTCAATCCCATTTCCCATTTCCAGTCTCATTCCTGCCTCTTGACACGATTTATGCATAGATATCGCCAGTCGAGGATATTTTTCGATTCGATTTTATTTTCTGTTTATGAGATTGCTTGACGTCTTTATGCTCTTTTCAGGTTTACGACCCAAAAGGGTTTCCAAACGTCCCATCAGCAGTTATCGAGTATTCACAATTCGTGGCAGCTTGCAAATCGAATACACATGCATTCACATATATTCACAGTGATTTTTGCGACATTCAGTAATTCATGTGTATTCAAGTTGGTTGTTATTTAAGTTTAATTCATTTAAGGCGCAATAATTTACTTACATTTAAATGAAGTCAAATTATTTTGTTTGTTTTTTTATTTAATTTAATATGTCAAAAACAGAAAATCCATTAAACTAAAAATTAAAAGTAAATAATATAATTTAAAACTATTTGTAATAAGAATCACCCTAGATGGTGTAGAAAGTGTCTGTCTCCATTCGATTTTGAATTTTTATAGCCCACAAAAGTGAGTACCCATTCAATTCGATTCCATTCAGAGTCAGTGTCAGTGAGTGCTACGAGACATGGTCTAAGCCAAAATTCAACTCAATCAAGAGTAATTAAAGCAATTCACAGTTGCTGCAGACTGTAAAACCGACACAATAACCAATTGTTCCAAAATGGAAACATCCATTTGGACGAGAACGTGTCCGACGCGTGACAAAACTTCTGTTCTTCCCCTCTTCCCCTTTCCCTCTGGCGCTTACTTCATCTGTCCATTTGTCCATATTGTAACTCCCTTTACCAGAGCGTAGGTGCATTCTCCCGGACTCGCCTAATGAATTGGCAACAAAGGCAACACCTTGCTGACTGGACCGGGAGACTGACAATGTGACAGACTGACCGGCTGCCTGGCTACTGGTGACTTTGGGCGTCAATAAAAGTGGCAAACACAATGCGAATAACTCGGAAAAAGACTCGGAAAGTGGCGCGTGTCGAACCTGGAAATGAGAACGTGAATTGAGAGTTTGAACCCTTCGCGTTGACCGCCTGCTGCTCCTGATACAGTTAGTCCCTAGACCAGGGCACCTAAAACACACTTACACACACACTCACACACCATACACACACACACACACACACACACACACACACACACACACACACACACACCCATTGTCTGCCCCGTTACAAATTGTTGTGGGCGTTCCAAATCCGCTTACGACTCGACCTTTCTCCAAAAACCAACACACTCACACACACTTACACACACACCACACACACACCACACACACACCCACGCACACTTATATGTATGAGTAGCATCGCATTTCATCTTCCATTCGAATTTTTGAGCGTTAAATCGCCAAAATCGTTCGTTAATTTTGACGTTTCTCTTTTGTTGTGCTGTATCGCAGAAGGGCGGGGGGGAATTGACTGAAGACCAATGGTCAGCTGACCCCTGACCCCTGACCACTGACCCGCAGACAGGGTGACACGTCAAGACAGACAGTTTCATGTGGGTGGAACTATTTATGTGTGTGTGTGTGTGTGTGTAGGAAATTGCAATTCGCATTGTCCGATGGTTGAGATTAAAAATTTTATTTCGAAATTAGCGCAATTGTTGGCATTGCTCTCCCTTTTTCTCTATATCTCTCGCCCTTTTCTCTACGTATTTGCTCCCTTTTTGGGCAGAAAAAAAAATAAAACAATACGTTTGATAAAATACAAATAAAATTGATGCCCTTCTTACCCTGTCCGAATGTGTATGTGAATGGTTACAAATGATTCAAAATATTTCTTGATTATTTTCTACGAATTCGCGTAGCTGAAATGCATTTTATGGATCTCGAAAGAATGTTGCTTTTAATTTTAATTTTCAAATAGATTACAGTTGCCATTAGAGATAATACTGAGGGTGCTTTAATCAATATAATGTTTTTGTATTGTATTAGAAATCTTATAAAAAAAACCTCTTTACGAGGTAAAAGTCTAGTGACGAAAACAGTTATATGCCCCAAAATTTCTGATATCCAATTTTGTGACGAATAATATTAAGTTTGACATAAAAATTATTTTAAAAAAAATTTTGGCACTCGGCACATTGCGCCAAAATGTCTCAATTCTTCATACCAAATAAAACTCAATGTTTTGCGCAGTGCCGAATGCAAAAATTTTTTTTAAAATAATTTTTATGTCAAACTTAATATTATTCGTCACAAAATTGGATATCAGAAATTTTGGGGCATATAACTGTTTTCGTCACTAGACTTTTACCTCGTAAAGAGGTTTTTTTTATAAGATATCAGAAATTTTTGAATAAGATATCAGAAATTTTGAAATTTCATTCTATCAACTTTGTTTATTTTTTGTACAAGCTAAAACAAACTGTCTGCCAACACTGGTTCCCTTAAAACACACATGCCAAGCGCAAAAGCTAGTAGCACTCTCAAACTCTGGCTGCTATGACACTTTGCTGCTGCTGTCCTATTTCAATTCAAAGTAAAACGTATATATTCAGTTAATAGGTTATATCTTCCAAACCAATCAACATAAATTTATGAATGATATATCAAAAAACGCGAAATTTTACAAGCTCAAACATATTGCAAATTAAAAAAAATCGTAGGCAGCGTTTTCTCAAAAACCGCCAAAATCTAGGACAAAATATCTTATTTCACCTGTTGATTTTTACCTATGCACTTTAGAAAAAAAGTTTGAAGGTTTGCCTAAAAGCCCTTCAAAATACCTTTCCAACGATACATAGATCACGTCTGTAGCTCATATCGTTTGGATGCTATAGGGGTTTTAATTTTAACGGTTTTTAGCGATTTCCCGCTAAACTAGCTTTTTTTCGAAAAAGTCGTAGAACAAACGTTTCTAGATTTTTGATCGGGAACAAGTCCTCATTCAAACTTTTAAGCTAAATTTACGATTTGATCCAAACAAACAGACAAACAGACAAACAGACAAACAAACAAACAGACTGACTTTTCATCTCGTTTTGAAAGGGGCACCAAAAATTTCAAAATTAATTATCTTCTGAACCAGTGATCGGATTTTGATGATCAAGGTGTCATTCGACGCGTATTTTTAATTAGAATAGTAAAAAATTAAAATAAAAATCGAAAAGTCTCCAACGGCCCCATTTGATCCAATAATTTAAAATTTTCCCCTCCCACTAACACCTGTTTATCTCGCGAACCAGGTGAGTTTCTAAAAGTCTTAGTATGCACATTTGTAAGTTAAGTTAATACCTTTCGATCGGTATATAACTCGACCTGATCGGACAGTCATAGCAAATTTTCCATTCTTCCTGTGTATATATGCTAGTCGCCTTCGCACCCTTCGTGCTGCTTTCGTCACTAGCGCGGACTGCCGTCCGCAGTGATGTTAACGCTGAACTTAGATTAGTTACGGTTTCAGTGTTGAAAATGTGGACATACATATAAAATTAAAAGTGAGAAGATTTTGTGTTTTTTTTTTTTTAAATCTCCAAATAGATTTATCAGGCAGGCAGGAAGGAAACATATCTTGCTAGTGTTTTTTCTTTTTAGTAAAGATAAATATTACTGACATTTGCAAACATACTTCAAAAGATACTTTCATCTTTTATATAAATATATATGTAGTATACCTTATATTGTGTGTGTTGTACAGTCGAACAATACAAATAAAACCAAGATTTACCCACGCACTGACCACCATTATTTGTGAGTAAACTACCACCCCACCCCGCCGACCCTTGACCCTTAACCCATGCAGCGTTGGATCTAATTTCGGAATAGCCACCGGACATATCAATCAAGCGCTAAGAAATTGGATCGGTCAGGGACTGGGGCTAGGGATGGGACACGGACAGCCATAAAAGCCAAACAATAGCGTGTTAATGGCAACTTTAAAATGACACCACTGTCAGCCGTGGGCTAATCGAGGGGTCAACGGGTCACCACCCGCTGTTATCACGGGATTAGGCGGGAATCGCCCTTCGGCCGAGTGATAAATGCAGTGACCGACGCGACGGGAGTGCCTCGAATAGAGTTGTCAATTCGCTGCTAGAGTTGTCAACAATTTTAAAGTATTCAGTTTATATGATGGCAGCAAAAGTGAGACTGCTAATGTTACAATCAAAAATCAGCTATTTCCATTGAAATGATTTCGAAATCAACAGAAACTGAATCAACTGTACCTTTTACACATTTAGGCTTCACTTTTGACATATTTACAGGGTACTCTGACCAAATGTCACTTAATTGTGGACACGTCGTATGTTTTTTGATCCAATTACGTTTATAGAAAAGTCACTAATAATTGTTGCATATTAGTTTCAAACACAACTATACATACACACCTATACTCATACACACACACACACACACACACATTTACACTTTATCAAGTGGTGCTTCAATTGTCAATTGATTTTTGCGGTTTTTAACAAAAATGTTTTACAAATTCAGCGTGGGTGTTGCAAGTGTCACGCCCATTTCAACACTATATCTATGCAACATGCAGCATGCAACATCGCTGTGGTATACTGTTATCATTGTTGTTGGCCAGGTGTACAACTAGTTGTTGCCGACTGTTTGTTTTGCTAACCAGAGTGTTGATTTTATGGACAACCGACGTTTTTTGCCACCAAAATCAGCAAGCCCAATTAAATCAGTCAAGTGCAATGATTTAACAGTTATTTATATATATATACATCGAAGATATAAGATAATAGAGATTGATAGAGCTGAAAATCAGAGTAGTTTTATGGTCCCTAATAGTGCTCAGGGCAAGGGCACAATGAATACTCGTAGTTTAACGGTCAGTTTACCTCAAAGTTACACTGACAGTGCCACAGAAATGTTAATGTACCGCCCCATAAAACAAACTTCATTACACGGCACTAAAAGTAGCTAAACAAAACTAAAGTCGAATAATATAAAAACTCAATTAAAATTCAAAAGCCAAAAAACCACCAGAAAAAACCGAAAATGTGGTGCGTGTTTATCGCCGATGCCGATGCCGATGGCGACTCTGAACCCGAGCCCGATGAGCTCGATAAGCGACAAAAGGCGACTACAAAATAAATTAAAAATACATTTTTACCTTAAATGTGGCACTTTGAAAGCCAAATAAAAAAATGCCTGAGAAGAGCATATAATAAATATAAAATAAAAATAAAAACACAATTAAATAAGTGCATAGAAAACAAATTCGTTAACATATATACACACACGAAGAATCAAATAACCATAAGCCGAGAAACAGTTCAAAAAAATAAATAAAAACACAAATTAAACTAACACCAAGAAACTTCAAGTACTCGAAGTTCAACGTGAAAGGGCAACACGAACCCAACAACACAATCAACGATTTTTCCCTGTCCCCGGCCGGGAAACTTGAGTTAAAAGATATAAACAAAATAGATGTCTAAAAACTGCAGAAAGCTTCACGAATTTGTTGTATACTCTACGGGTATCATTTTTGGCATATCAGTTTAATAAGTGATATGGCTATTTAAGTTAGTACAATTTTAGGAAATTTATTGAAATTACATATTTTTAAATATAATTGAATTCCAAAAAAAAAGTATTTAAAGAAAAGAAATGTTTACGCTAAATTCCATTAATTTATAGGCCCATTTAGGCTTGAATATAATCATTGCCATTTGGACTTGTAGGACTTTAGTAATATAGAAAATATTCTAATCCAATTTAATGATAAATATGTTTTAAAAACACATATTATTTTGATAATAAATTATGAAAAACTATTACATAAATATAAATTCATATCTCCTGCTCTAACAAATTCACAGATATGTCTGCTGTATGCTCCGATAGTGTATTTTATATGACTAAAGAAGAGTATAATATGAAATACAATTAAAATTCAAAAAATAAAGTATGAAAAAATGATAACATTAACAATATTCGCTTTTACAAATGTGTCTGCTATATCCTCCGATAGTGTATTTTATATTGTTAAATGGTGTAAGTCGCTCTATTCCTCCGCATATCTGACCGATGTAATTGTTGTGGACGTGCTTTGCATTAATGCGACGAGGTGTCACGGGGTGTGAGGCACGTTGGCGGAACCAACTGAAGCAGCAGTGGGAGGCATTGAGAGGTGGGGAAGTGTGGTCTGGGCCCCCAAGATATTTGGAGCACAACGAAATGGTCTCATAACTGGAGCAACCGACAAACAGATAGTTGAGTGAACTCGACGCTCGACACACGGCGCATGGCAAATGGCGGGCGACATAAATATCAGCGAGAGTTCTAAAAAAACGAAAAGCCGAGCAGCGAAATGCAGTCGAGTATTCGATGAAAAATGCGTTTGGTTTACCATTAATCCACAGCCATGATCCAGAGCGACAGATCATTACACACGCGCGCTCGACAGACAGACTATGGAAATTTATTAATAAAAAATTCTCCAAGAGACAAATACAACAAAATGTTCTAGGCGGATGTGGAGCGATGCAAGGGACACGTGTATGTACATAGAGAGAAGGCCCCTATCTCCTCTCCTCTCTCCCTACTCCCTTACTCATTGAGTGCCCCCGGCGGTGGCAACTGCAGTTGTTGCAACGTCGTAATTTATGGCAGCGCTGCCCAAATGACATGCTAACTAATAGAATCATCATAATTTATACATACAAAAGCATTGCTTATGTAATTTATGCGCCTGAACACCCCTCACCCCGCCTCGCATCCCTCCCGACCGTGATCCTCGTTGACAGGGGTCACAACACCCGCCAAATCGTAGGTTAATTACAAATGTCTGACCCCGACTAATGCAGGGCAGCATTTGAATATCGATTGCGATCACGTGTGCAAAATATCAACCCTGCAATTGCCATTTTAGGAGTTCTTATTTATTAAAATTTAAAGCAAATAAATTTGTAAAACGGTAAGGGAAAAAGGGAACTGTTCGATGACAATCGATTACCAGTTACCGCCATAGCCGCTATTGGCACCCTGTCCCATGCCAGCGCCAGGGTTGCCAAGACCTGCAAAGAGACGAATTTAATTTATATATAAACATATTCAAGTTGGAGCTCAAATCTGACCATTGCGCGACATGGAACCGGGATAGCCGCCATAGTTGTTGCCCATGGCACTCATGCCCATCGATTGACCCATCGAGGCACTGTAAAGTGTAAAACATGATATGGATATAGATATTATGAGTGGATCCTTGTGAATTTACCCCTCCGTTTTTGGTAGATTTGTGTAGCGCATCATGGACTGGTTGTAGTCATCAAAGGGACTGGGCGAGGCCTGGCCTTGGGGTTGGGGCATCGACGGTTGATAGTTCTGGGCATTGCCCTGATTCGAGTGCAGCCACTGTTGTCCGCCACCATAGCCCGAAGTATCCATCTGGCCCATCTGTTTATTAAATAGTTAATATCTAGTTAAAGTATCACCTAGATTCACCTGAGGATAGATGGGCATGCTCTGGCCATTGCCATTGCCTCCCATGCTGTAGTTCCAGTTGAATTCCGCACCACCCGTGTTACCGTACTCCATTACGACTTTATTATATTGTAGCCAAAAGCTATTTACATATATATTTTTTTTTGAAAATTTATTTCTTTTAAAAAAATATTTAAATTTATTTCTCCTACCAAGACTTTAACTACGGAAATGTTAGAAATCGAATGATTTTATTCCGGATCTCCGAAACTGTTTAGAGAAATTTCAATTGACAGTTGATGCAGTGAGAACTTGATACCCCACAAATAAAATAAATAAATGCATTAATTTTTGAATTTAATGCTTAAGTACTTAATGATATCTAACAGATTTTTTTGTAATTTTTATTAGACAAATAAAATAAATAATTATATCATGGATTTTTCTCTCACATCAATTTCGATGAAGAGGTTTTAAAAAATGGGTATCTGATTGTGTTTTTTTCAATTGTTGACTTTTTTATATACTTGTCTTTTTAAAAAAAATTAAATAGAATGACTTTATTTAAATTTTATCATTTGTTTATATAATTATTAGTTCTCGTTTCAGCCATGGTTGTGAACTGTGACCTCTTCTTGTACCACACAGCTGTCCTCTGCAGTTGCCCTAAAAACTGGTTCGTGTCCCTTGGACATTAGAATTGCTATTGATGTTATTTAAGGACAGGCGCACTCCGAGACGAGAAAACAAAAGCAGTGTCCTGCCAGGACAAGCGCAGACACAATAGCAGATGACCTCATAAATCGCATCGTTATGAGGTTCATAAATTTATAATTGTTTCATATTCATAACGCTGATCGTCCTGCTCTAAAGGACAAGTGTTTGGTTGACCTTGGGCCTAAATGCAACCGCTGTGCAAACCAAGAGCCAAAGATAGATCTACCTGTTCCCTTCGGTCTCTTAGTTTTTTATGGTCAACAATATTTGAACAGCTCGGCAAAGTCAAAGATTTACGAGCAGAATGCATGGACTGCTTTTTAGGAGCAGCAATTTAAAAGCCATCAAATGATGTATCTGGCTATGTATACATGCGAGTATGAATGCATCTGTATCTTGTAGATACATATGTATAAACGTTTTAGTTAGTGCCGTTCATAATCCACTTGAACGGCATTCGTGCGGTTTCCATGGATCTCGGCCGTAAAATTGTTTTGTCACCTGTTGAAAGCATTTTTTATTTCTAATTGAAAAAATGTGAAAATGTGTCGAGCAGCAGAAAATTTCATAAATTTTATTGTCACGCCACGCGCCACTTCAGTGTCACTGTCACTTCCCCCTGTCCTCTGTCCCCTCTGTCCCCTCTTCGATCCCTCTCTCTCTCTGCCTTACTACAAATGTTTTATCTGCTGCCGTTTGTTATTTTTATTTTCATATATTTTTAGAACTGCTCCCTGCGCTTATTCTCTCTTTCTCTCAATTCAATTCAGACTCATCAGAGAATTATGAATATCAAAAGTATCTGGAGTATCTGGATTCTGAATTCTGGTTAGACTCTTCCCATTGCTGGGCAATTAACACCTTTATCCGTTTGCCCTCAAGCAATGCACATTTGTCAGGCACTTGGATTGGACCCGGGGGCGTCCTAATGTTATCCCAAAACATTTTGATTTATCAACTCTTTTTAAATTCCAAACATGAAAGCATCTTTCACATCAACAACTGTCGAGTCAACGAAGTCATTCACATTAAGTCCAACAACAACCGAATAGATACACTCGAAACGATTTAACTCTTTGACCCCTCCCACACACACAGACACACACACACACACACACACACTCACCGTTGTGAGTCCCGACCCCGACCTCGATTCCGATCCCAATCCCGAACCAGAGACACGCACGGGCCTATTAAAAAATTGTTTATGAAAACAAAACATTTCCAGGGCAATTAATCATCAGGCATTGGCTGCCGCGTGGGGGGAACAACATTTGCCCCCCCTTTCTCCACCCCTTCGCCCATCTTTATGATCGCTGCTCGTGCTGACGATGATGATCTCCATGGCCCAGTAGCACAGCTGGCATCTCTTGGCATCCAGCGATTAAGCAAAGTGCCTCCGATTCCCGAACGAGGAGGGGAAAGTGTTAAATGCCTGCCAATTAGTGCCGCCCGTTGGCTGCTCCAATGATCATTGTGTTCCTAATTGGCTAAAATATGAAATGCTTTTCAATTTAATCGATCTAATAAATTGTTATTGCTCTTAGCAAAAGGGTGGGTGTTTCAGTTTTTAGCCATTTAGGGCTAAGTTAATAAAATCATCATCAAATCAATTTCAATATACGATGGAAGTATCTACATAAAAAAATTTCAAGTAATCTTTTTCATTTTTGCCGCTTTTCACGTATGTATATGTTTTTCGTTTTCACGGATGCTGTATTGACTGTTATTTTAAGCAAATTCTGTCATATTGGTTAAGATATCTGAAAAAAAAAAATTGCTTTTCTTACTAAAGCTCAAATAGTTAATATTCATTCATTTATGATAGTTAAAAATATTTATAAAAATGTAATGTTTGAATGCCGAAAGATTTTTTATAGCAAATAATTATTGTAATCGTAAGCTCTAATATTTTATTTAACTCAAAAGCTTAAGAGTGAATAACATTTATTAAGAATACTTCAATTTATTTATTTTATTTTCACAAAATTCTCTCAAGGGTTTCTATTATTGCCTGTAAGTGCAGTTTTGTTATTTATTGCCGCCCGGGAAATAGAATTTCACATTGGAAATGTTCATTTTATGAACTTTTTGAAATAAATGAAAAATTGAACTCTCATTTCGCTTTAATGGCCAAGGATGGGATGAGATGGAAATGGAATGGAGAAAGAGATGGGAGATGGGAGAGTGGTAGAGTGTGGCAGTGAAGTCATTAGGGCAGTTATTGATATCGGATGTGACAGATCCCACTCATAGACAGCACATTAGTTAACGCGGGGCGGGGCAAGAATTTCTTGGCATTGAAATTGTGAATTGTGAGTTGTGAATTTGCTGGCTCCCGATGGGCGGCGGGTCATTCGGGTCATCTGTCAGTGTGGCAAAAGGTTGCCAAAGGTTATTGTCTGCATTTCACAGTTATTGCTGATGTTTTCAAATAAAATGTGTAATATTTCAATTTTAAAATGCGAATGCTGATGCTGATGCTGACCGGAAGGGGGAGGGGAGGGGAGGAAAGGCGAAAGAGATGTCAGAAATGCGAACATGACACAATTTAAACTGCTGACCTTTGTCTGGACAGTGCCATCCCCCGATTTACGGGGTTTCCGAGGTCCAAGGTCTCTCCACCTAGACACCATTGACCATTGTCCTGCATTGTCCTGCATGTCCGGTTTATTGTTATTGTTATTATCCGAGAGTCGAGAGTGTTCCCTGCAACTGTCAAACGGAACTATTTGGCTTTTGGGTGCACTTCCATGTCCTTCATTGACGGGGGTGGGAACGGGAACGATAGCACGCGTCGCTTGCCACATGCCACATGCCTCTCTCTTTTCTCTCTCTCCCTCTTTGTATCGGTCTCTGTCTTTCTGGGCTAATGACGAGGCCCGACCCAACGGAAGCCCGTTCAAGTGCCTCTCAAAACTGTGCCATTGAGCCCGAAAACGACACCCGCACGAGACTGAAACCCGAAAAGAGCTAGACACAGGGAAACTGGAAACTGAATGCTCAACCCCCAGTTCTGACGAAGGAGTCAACTATCATAGCGCCGACTCTAAATGATGCAATATTCTTCTGCTCGTTGTTGTCGTTGTCTCATGACAGCCAGCAAAAACCAATAAATGTCATCAAATTTATTGCTTTTGATTCAAAAAAAATTCTTTTGTTTGTTTCGGTTTTACAATAAAAGTACTTTGGAACCCTCAGGCTGTTTTGGCGTTTGCTATTTGACCAAGAACTTTATAGAACTATTTACTTCAATCAATAGATGTTTGAAAAAGTTAGTCATAATTGGGCTACGATAGTGTCTGTGAAATAAGATGGAAGCTAAAAATATGTATGCAGATAACTATTATACGTAATTCAATTATTATAACCAATTTTAAATATCGAAACTAATGTACTCTAACTTAAAAGCTAATTATATATTATGTAGTTATTGTAGTTTATTAGTAGTTATTAAAAATTATTTCAAATAAGTTTGAAAATTAAGTCAGATTCGAGCTATGACCTTTTGGAATTGCATTATTTATATTGCTGTACAAATATTAATATATCTTGTATTTGGGACACGTATCCTGCGGGCGAGTCTTCACTTTTTTACCCTCACCAGATGCCAATCCTAAAGTACCTTCAACTGTCAACGCATCGTCAATTCTATTTTTATGTTTTATTTTCATTCTTTTATGTTTTCTTTTTCGTTTTTGTTCTTGTGCTGTTTCCGTTTCGCTTCGATTCATGTCTTCTTTTTTTTTTAATATTCGAGTGTAATATTTCAGTTTTTTGTGTTGTCTTTTTGTCGTCGTTATTGTTGTTATTGAGGAGCGTCTGTTGTTTTGTTTGTGTTGACAATTTGTTGGGTTTTTTCTGTGTGCAACCGCTAAATAGCTACAAATTTATGATCGTCAATAGGATCGTAAATCAATTTTTAATGCATTTCCATTTGTTCCATCTTGGCTTGTGTCAACAGCCAAATTGATGGCAGCTTTCCCTCTGTAGGGGGTGTGACCCCACAATTGAGGGGGCTACGAATTTCGGGGGGAGGGACTCTTTTTGATATACCAAATAAATTCGTTTGAAATTTTTGCATAATTTCGTATAACGAATTGAAATGTGCAATAAATTTGCAAATTCAGCTCATGCATATGTATAGAGTAATGCTTATGTGTAATGTTAGATGTAATACAAACACACACACACATACGTATGTATTTATACACACACAGATACAAATACTTATCGCATTTGTCGCATGTTTGGTTGCAGCTTTGACGGCAAATCCAATTTAATACGCTTAAGTTCTTACTTTTTGTTTTCCTTTTGGTATTATTTGCACAGCGCAGAAGAAGAAGATGGATAAGAAAATAGTAGAAAATAAAAATTTGCACTGTCGTACAAATAAAACACCAGCAGGCCACGCCCACAGCGAAAGCTCAATTTAATGTTATCGATTTTTAATTTTCCTATTTAAGCTTTTTGCAGACTTTGTTAAAATTTGCATGTATATATATTTCTCTTTCTTTCTCTCTCTCTCTCTCTTTCTCTTACTGTCTCTGTCTGCAGTGGCAAGAACAATAAATACTGTTAAGGCTTGTAATTTAATCGCATTTGTATCGATGCTTTTGTTTTTTTTTTCATTTACCATTTCCCATTGTATTTTTATTTTTAATTCGCTTTTTCTTTTTTATATTGAATTTAATTCAAGGCATAGAAAAATAGTTGAACACACGATGCTACAATATATGTATACATATGCATTTATATGGAGCACTCCCTGTCCCCCCACTCATTTCCCCTCATTTTCCCACCCCTTTCCCCCCTCTGGTTCATCATGTTTGAGAAGCCCTAAAGATGCATTGCCCCGAGGCGTTTAATTTGCATTCGTTTTCATTGTTATCGATATTGTTGCGGTTGTTATCTAGTTGTTGTTGCCAATTTTGTTGTAATTGTTGTTATTTTCATTGTAGTTCTTGTTGTAATTTAGCTGTGTATTTATAGTTAGTTGGCAATATCAAATAAATGCATTCGGCGCCTTAATTGGATTTGTGTTCATGCTTAAAAGAGAGAGATAGAAATTCTAAAGCTTGGATGAATAAGATATTGCGAATAGTGGAATATTTTCACAAAAATTATATTATTCATATCTATAATTCCTAAATTTTGGATTCAATTAAATTTATTTATTATTGCACACTTGTGTAAATTTTTTTGTACTAGTTTTTCGAAAATTGCACAAATTGGTCAGTTATTGTTCAGCCGTTTTTTCAAGGTACGTTTAAGTTTTATTTAACAACTAATTTCAAATTTGACATTAATTTCTATACATTTTATGTAAAATTCTCTTTACAATAGTAATTAAACACTTCATTTAGACATTGAAAAAACGGGTCTAAAACTATTTTCAGTATTTTGAATTTTATTTTTAAGAAATCTCGGATTTTTTCTGATTTTAATTATTTGCTCTATTATTTTTAAAAATTAGTATCTAGTTTTTAATTTAGAACATCAATTGGCATATTTTTCGTGTGATTAAAACAAGTTTAGCTTTAGATGGATATATTCTTCAGAAACACATATTATTTCTTAATTAAATTAACAGCTATTACGTCAAAATACTTTATATGTACTTTCGTAGTTATTTCTGTCTGTTTTAACTTCTATAACTGTAGATAATTTCGAGCTGTTCCCTTTGCTAAACGACATTAAAAATATTTCACGCTTTAATTAAAAATCGAAATTGGACTGCCAATAAAATGTTTGTTAACCAACATGACCGCATCTGTTAATGTCTCTACAAAGGGAGCGCCGCAGTCGCCGTCGCCGTCGCAGTCGCTGCCTCTGTCGACGTCGACTGTGTGCAATGAAGCCCGAGTCAAAGTAACAGTCAAACTTATAGACGTCTCGTTATATACATATAACTGGATCGTCAGTTTATATCAATTCTTGTTCACTGCCCTTCGCTGTCCGCTTTATCAAATTTTTATAAAAAGCCACGCCAATAAATTAAATGTATAAATACATTTAATGAATTTCATTTTTATTGTTTCAAGCCCGTCAGCTGTACCTCCCTCCCACCCTCTGTCCACCCCTCCTCTTGTGTGTTTGTGCATATTAAAAAACCATCAGCGTGTCAATATGTAATTTGTGTCGTCGTCAACAATGAACGCAGAGCGAACAGAGCGAACAACTCGGAAATAAATAGAACATAAATTAAATATCAATAAAAAGTGGTCGAACCCAAAAACCAGAAGCGAAACTCAAACTCAGACCCATATACATAGATCCAGAGCCCATGGCAATGCAATTCCAGTGGCATATGGCGCATATGGCGGATCTACAGTAAGATCTAAGAAGATCCCGAAATTGATTTTGATTTTGAGTTTGAGCCAAACGAAGGCGAATGTGTTGACAAATTTTCCTCTTTGCTGCGCCGCAAAATCCAGTTGACAATGGGAGACAAAAGAGCTACTGTTTCCCTCTGGAGAGAGCACTCGTGGAAAAGTTAGCTAAAAGTGCCTGGGATTCCATCCAAACAGCCTCAGGCTGAGGATCAGACTTCGACTCGGGCTCGGGCTCAGTCTCAAACTCAAATCGTGTGCAATCAACCGCAATATCTTAAACAAAGCGGGGCCAAAAAACCTGACGGATGAGTTGTTTGTGCAACCTAATGAAATTTCCAATGGGTCTGTATGTGTGTGTGTGTATGTGTGCGTGTGTGTGTGTTGAGGATCAGCAAGGATCGCTGGCAAGAGAATTTGTCAACCGCCGTTTTGTTGAGCTCGAATTCATTAAGCCCGGTCCCAATTTCAGTTGACAATTGCGATCCCTCCATTAAATACCAATCTCAACCCCCGTCCGTCCTTCGTCCTCCGTCCTTCGTCGCTTTCTTTTGAAGATTGAAGAAATTATTAAGGATTTATTATGATTATTATATTAGGGGCACAGCATGTGAGCCATGTCTTCACAATGTCCCTCACAATGGATCCTCGGATCATTAGAGATTTGTCGCTCGCTCGACATTCCGACATTCCATATAACATTCGAGAATATTATTTTACATATCAATTATTTCATTGTCCTACACACAAATTCAATTTCTTTTCATTTTCCAACCTAAATTGTCCTTCATTTCGTCCTGTCATTTGTCGTATCTGTGTCTTGGACAATTTGCCAAATTGCATTACATTGGGATAAGTATAATTCCTGGGATTTGACAATAATTGTTTGCCCACCGCGGTTTCACTTGGCGCCCTGTGGAAATATGATATTTTCTATCTTGAATTTATTGCTGCTGTGCGGGAAATTTGTTTTCCATCTCCATCGCCCAAAAGTGCAACTCAAATGTGAAAAGCTATCGATTACACTTTGTCCTTATGCAGCACTAATAAATTGTTAAGAAACAAGAGCATTGAATAGAAAATTTGTCATTCAATTGCGGTTAGTGGGAGTTGTTCCGGGAACGATCAATAATTTCAGGAGCGTAGATCCTATTTTATAGGGAGTCTTGTAGATTTATAATCACGTCTAGAAACTGTTTAAAATTCTCTTTGAAAATGGATGAGTTTTTAAAGTTTTTGAACACATTTTCATATCAAAAGGTTGACTTTCAATTGTTCCATCACATTTAACACACTCGCAATCGAGTATCAAAGAATTTGAAAGGTATTTCTCATCGAAAAATGAATACACTCATAGTTATTCAGGTAACGTTGCCTTGCTGTTTAATGAGTACATTAAAAAGGTATCAAAAATACTTCAAGAATCGTTGAAACGAGCTCGGGAAATTGAAAAATCATTTACTTGTGTTTCATTACGCATTCAAAACGTGAGTCCAACTTTAATTTCAATCAAAATCCAAATTATATGAAAATCACATAAAAATGTGAAGGAAAAAACAAATTGAAATTATTCACTTGCCCCTCACATTTAAATGATGGGGAAAGGTTAGAGAGAGCGAGAGAGAGAAATTGAGAGGGGGGTTAGGGGAAAGCAGCTAATGGTGTGTGAATCGGCACATCAACTATTTCACATTTCCTTTCATTCCCCCATGACTGGGTCATAAATACGGCGGTTTAAATCTCTCTTAAGGTGCCGCCCTCATATAAAAGGATTTGCATTCGGAATCGAATTTTCGGTTATGGCTTTAAAAATTGCTCAATAAAAATGCTGAGAAAATCCGTGCATAAAGTTCCATATGAGCTTGTCAAATCCACAGACCCGCATCAATGTCCCCTTCCCCCTGCCCACTTTTACCCCTGCTCCCCTTTCAACGCCAACGCCACTGAGCTCACTCGCATTACGCAAATGAATTTCGTGTTTCGTCTTACTCACACACACACACACACACTTATGAATTAGCTGAGGGCACACTCCTCCGACTGGCTTAAGACTTTTGTTACACCCCACGCACTCTTCAGACCCCCTTCCAACTACGCCCCTGCCTCCTGCCACGTTGACAAAGTTTATTGTTGCTCGTAATTTGCCACTGGGTGGTGCGGGTGGAGCACTGAGACTTTTTTAATGTACCCCATCAAAGTGTGTGTGCGTGTGTGTGTGTGTGTGTGAGGGTGTCATGCACGTTAAAAAAACATATGCATATAATTATATAATTGAATTAAACAATTTCGTAAATGGTAAATGATGCGACAATATGAAGGCGACGCTTTGCAACTTCCAACTGCCACATTCGACACGGCACCCGGAAAAATTTGCATAAATACATAATTATTACCCCCGAGAGTGGAAAGGGAAAGTGCTGCCATTTTCCTTGTGTGTCTGCCGGTGTACATTTTTAAGCTTTGGGGTGGAAAAACATACAATGTCGAAGAAAAATATCGAAAAATGTCTAACGAAAATTCAATTTATGTAATGTATAAACATTAAAATAAATATAAATAAGTCATATATATTAAATTAATATTTATATACAATAAATATAATAAGTAATGTATTTAGAGAACATTTATAGTCATATAAATATTTTCAATGAATAACAAACTCTAAAGAAATAATTAATATACATATGTATATAATACATATAAATTAAAATAAATAAATAATATATTATATTAATATTAATAAATCATATCACTGCGGACGGCAGTCCGCGCTAGTGACGAAAGCAGCACGAAGGGTGCGAAGGCGACTAGCATATATACACAGGAAGAATGGAAAATTAGCTATGACTGTCCGATCGGGTCGAGTTATGTACCGATCGAAAGGTATCAATTTTACTTACAAATGTGCATACTAAGACTTTTGGAAACTTACCTGGTTCGTGAGATAAACAGGTGTTAGTGGGAGGGGAAAATTTTAAATTATTGGAGCAAATGGGGCCGTTGGAGCCTTTTCGATTTTTATTTTAATTTTTTACTATTCTTATCAAAAATACGCGTCGAATGACACCTTGATCATCAAAATCCGATCACTGGTTCAGAAGATAATTAATTTTGAAATTTTTGGTGCCCATTTCAAAACGAGATGAAAAGTCAGTCTGTTTGTTTGTTTGTTTGTTTGTTTGTTTGTTTGTCTGTTTGTTAGTATCAAAGCGTTGATTTAGCTTAAAAGTTTGAATGAGGACTTGTTCCCGATCAAAAATCTAGAAACGTTTGTTCTACGACTTTTTCGAAAAAAAGCTAGTTTAGCGGGAAATCGCTAAAAACCGCTAAAATTAAAACCCCTATAGCATCCAAACGATATGAGCTACAGACGTGATCTATATATCGTTGGAAAGGTATTTTGAAGGGCTTTTAAGTAGACCTTTAAACTTTTTTTCTAAAGTGCATAGGTAAAAAGCAACAGGTGAAATAAGATATTTTGTCCCACATTTTGGCGGTTTTTGAGAAAACGACGCTAACGATTTTTTTTAGCTTTCAATATGTTGTAGTGTATAAAATTTCGCGTTTTTTGATATATGATAGAAAAAATTTTACCGATGGGTTTGGAAGATATTACTTATTAACTGAATATACTTTTTACCTGTACACTACTGCATGTACTAGTACATATGCAGTATGTACATGTCCATGTAAATCGCCAAAAACCACTGCTTCCAAACAATAGAAGCTACAGATTTGATCTATATATCGTTAGAAAGGTGTTTTGAAGGGCTTTAAGCCTAGCTGTAAACTTTTTTGCTTAAAAGCACAGGTAAAAAGCTTCAGGTGAAATAAGGTTTTTTTCCCACATTTCGGCGATTTAAGAAAAATCTACGTTTCAAATGACTTTTAAATATGTTATTTGTTGTAGACAATTCAATTTCACGTTTTTGACATATAACACATAGCCGTCAAATTTCGTTTGGGCAAGATATTACCTGTTAACTGAATATACCTTTTACCTTTACACTTCTGCATGTACATATGCAGTAGCATGCATACAGCAGCAGCAAAGTGTCATAGCAGCCAGAGTTTGAGAGTGCTACTAGCTTTTGCGCTTGGCATGTGTGTTTGTAAAGGGAACCAGTGTTGCCAGACAGTTTGTTTCAGCTTGTACAAAAAATAAACAAAGTTGATAAAGATATACTGTCCAAAAAAAAAATTCAATTTCAAAATTTCTGATGTCTTATTCAAAAATTTCTGATATCTTATAAAAAAAACCTCTTTACGAGGTAAAAGTCTAGTGACGAAAACAGTTATATGCCCCAAAATTTCTGATACCCAATTTTGTGACGAATAACATTAAGTTTGACATATAAATTATTTTAAAAAAAATTTTTGCATTCGGCACTGCGCAAAACAGTGGTTTTTATTTGGTATGAAGAATTGAGACATTTTAGCGCAATGTGCCGAGTGCCAAAATATTTTTTAAAATAATTTATGTAAATGGGAAAGTAGTAGTATGGCCTAGTAGGCGACGTACATTCAGGGTCTACGACCCTAACGTAGCTCGACAGAGAGCTCAGTTGAGAACTGTACATTCAACGTGAAACATTAAAAGTATCATAACGCTGTGAAATTACTTAGTTTTGTGTTAGTCTACATTTCAGATACTCAATCCAAGAGTTGAATATTTATTCATTCTTACATTTGGGGGCTCAACCGGTCAAAACCAAAATTGAGGCGTAAATTGGGACAACTCTTCGTGTTTTCAAAAGTGCGTGTTGTGAAGGCTTGCACAGGGGCCATTGTGAGGAAGTGAGGAAGTTGGTGCAAGGAATTAACGGTACTTTGGAAGAATGCAGTATTCCGAAATCTTGAAAATGACAAGAGATGAGTTGCTGAAAATATTGGAGGATCATGGTGTCCCCATCGATGAGGATGCGGGTATACAACAATTGAGGTCGATTGTGAAGGGAGTCGTGGGAGACGTTGATGGCAGTCAGCGTAAAGAGTATGAAAAGGAGATGGGACGAGAGGTGGAATCCAAGTTAAATATTGGATGTGAGAGCAAGTCGGGTATGCCGAGTGAGAGTCTGGAGGACCTAGTTAAGATGGTGTTGAGGATGCAGATAGAAGAAAAGACGAAGGCGTCGAAGATTGATGCTCACAGCTTTGCAAACGTTTTGCCGAATTATGATGGCGAGTCGATCCCAGTGGAGCAGTGGTTTGACAATTTTGAGGAGCACGCGGAAGCATATGGGCTAACGGCTACTCAGAAATATGTGCAAGCGCGAGGGAAAATGATAAATTGGCTAAATTGTTTTTAGATTCGGTGACGGTCAGCACGTATGGACAGCTAAAACACGAAGTGGTTAGTGAATTTAGGCGCACTATGAGATCGGCAGATGTCCATAGAATGCTCAATCAAAAGAAAAAAAGCAAGGAGAGTCTTTTCGAGGATACGTTTTCCAGATGAAGGCGATTGCAGATATGGGTAAGGTGGACTTGGAGTCTGTGATTGAGTACATTGTTGATGGATTAGAGATCAAGATGGAGTACAAATTCAGCATGTACAATTGTAAATCGCTTAAAGAACTGATAGAGTTGCACCAATTGTATGAGGTGAAATGCAGGCCAGATTATATAAATAAGGAACGATTTAATGAGAAGGCTAGCACAAATAACGAAAGAAATTTTGGTTGCTTTAATTGCGGCTCGCGAGATCATGCAAGGAGAGATTGCCAGGAGGCAGTAAAATGTTTTAAATGTAACCAAAGTGGGCACATCTCGAGGGATTGTCAGGCAGGCCAGGGACAAAGAATAAATCTTGTTTGTGAAAGTTCCCGTATTAAGACAGTGTAGTCAACGGCGTGGAGGTGAAGTTCTTGGTAGACACTGGAGCGGACAAGACTATAATAAGATGAGCGTATGAAGAAGATCAAAGATGTTAAGATGGAACTATGTGCAATGCAGCTGTGCGGCTTAAGAGAGGTTATTACCAACCCTGTAGGATGTTTTAGAGCACAGTAGAAGTGGATGGGATTGCAAGACGACGTCGTGGTAGTGAATGATTGACTGGTGTTGATGCATTGCTGGGCTTTGATTTGATGAGCAAGTTTTCAGTGAAGTTATCTCCAGAAGGTTTTAACTTTTCTGAGTTGGAAGGCGAATAAAAAAAGAATGAAATGAGTGGTATTTACAGTTTGTAGCTATTGAGCCGGAGATAGATGTCCCTCATCAGTTCAAAATATCGGGAAATGAGAAAACTGAAGATGAGCCGCTAGTGGAGAAGGTAGACAATACAAAAGTGCATTCGAAAGCGGCACCCATAATGAAGAAATCAATAAGAAGTGCCCAAAAGCCGCAGAAAGTACGAACCCAAAAGCGAATAGACAGAGAATACTGACAAAAGTGTGACGAAAGGTGGAAAAATACCGGAGGAATGAAAGTGGTTGAAGCAAGTGACAACAAGAGCGTCGATATCGATAACAAGCCATCGACAGAAAAGGAATCGGCTAAGCAGCCCGATGAGCCGCGCCAGTGAACTGCAGAAAAAACCGGAAGTAAAAGAAGAGGCAACACAGAGACCGGAGTCACCGGAATCGAATCAAGGATGGGAAAGTCAATGAGCAACAGTGGAGGATAACACATATGCCGTTGGAAAGGACACAGGCCTGGAAGAGGATGGCAATAATGAAGGTGCCGAACGGAGGAGGAAGAGGTAAAAGTTGCTTCGTCTTTAAGCTTTACAGCAAGAAAGGATGAGGAACATCTAAAAACAACAAGCGATGTTTAGACATTCAAACAGATGACGTTGAAGAGCGGAGCACTGAGAGACTGACAAAGCAGAGGAGTAAATGGATTTATAAAGATCAGTAAAAACAGATGAAGAGAAGGAACAAAGGAGAATAAAGGAGGTAGACAAGTAATTATCGGAACAGAATTCAACCAGGAGGATGCAAGAACGTAAAATATTAAGCGAATGGTAAGAAAGTGGAAGAACGTGCTCAACCCGTGTTGGTATTTCGACGGATTCGTTGAAGAACATCTTGGGATGTGGTAATCTGTGCGCTCAGGATGTGCAGTTGGAGTCATCGTCGAGGAGGAAGGCCTTGCCACAAGTGAAGACCATATGCGGTTATGGGCTACGTATGGAACGAAGAGTAGAGTTCAGAATTAATTTGAGATTAGAATGGAAGAGTAATTTGACGATAATAGGAACGGAACATGAAGACGACAGGGTTGATGTTTGTGGTATAAATATGGTGACGCGACAGAACGGATGGTATGAGAAGGAAAACGAAGATTGAAGTAGAATGGCGAACGGGAGTGAAGAAGGTATGGGACAGTAACAAGTAGGGGCCGAATTAATGGGAAAGTAGTAGTATGGCCTAGTAGGCGACGTCATCAGGGTTAGACCCTAACGTGTGACAGAGGTAGTGAGAACTTTTAACGTGATAAAAGTTCACGCTTGATTTTAGTTTGTTTAGTTAATCAGTACTCAATCCAAGAGTTGAATATTTATTCATTCTTACTATTTAAACTTATTTTTCGTAAAAATGGGTTAGAAATTTGGGGCATATAACTTTTTCGTCACTAGACTTTTACCTCGTAAAGAGGTTTTTTTTATAAGATATTATATATCTAGAAAACATTTATAGTCCTTAAATAATGGCCAATGAATAAAAAACTCCAAATGAGCTATGAAAACTGACATCTCAAGCGAATGCGAATGCGAATAAGCTGAAAGCAAATCAACAATAAAAGAGACAAAGGAATTTGAAAACCCAGCAATAACAAACAGCCGCTGGCACAGGGGCAAGGAACAGGAACAGGAGCAGGAGGAGGAACAGGAGCAGGAGCAAGAGCATTCGATCTCACAGCAGGATATGAAATTCGCATTAGAATCATAAAAGGATATTCGCCATGACAGATACATGACAATGCCATCTGTATCTAAGTGTGCGTGTGTGTGTGTGTGTGTATCTGTGTGTGTATTGTTTGTGTATCTGGCGTGTGTTTGTGTTTATATCACATCACCTAAACAAATATCTCGCTCGAGAGAGCAGGATCAATGGGAACTACACTCTATTCTCTCTCTCTCTATCTCTATCCCTCTCACTCTCACACTCACTCTTCTCTCCCTTCCTTCTGTTCGCTTTCCAGCTTTTCATGTTTTTTAACTCTTTGCAATAACAACGTTGCAACTGCAACTCAAATTTGACAATTTGAAAATCCTCTAGACCTTGCTCGACATCTGCCAATTACTGTATGCCAATTCCGTGCACCAGAGGGCGCCACATGTGCTGCAATGGGGGCGTGCCACTGACCTGATTAACATACAACAAAAAAAAAAGCTTAACTGAAAAAAAAGGAAAAAACTGCCCGCAGTTTTGTTTATTTTGCTGTGTTTCACTTAAATTTCAGTTGTTGTATCTGGAGTATTTAAGCTTTTGACACACACACACACATGTGTGCCACACTCACACAAACACACACACACACACACACACATAGGGAAGAAACCAGAGACATTTGGTATATAAGACAACGACTGCGAACGCACTGGAAATTCGAGTGGGAAATCGAGGAAAAGCGTCGCCCACATACAAAAAGTGAAACTGCGAGACGTTGGGAATGGCAAAAAAGGACAGACAACAAGAGGGGGGGATGGGGATGGAGGAGCAGGCAGAGGGAGCACAAAGTTAGCTTGGCTCTATTGGCTTGGCAACGAGCGAGAGAGAAAGAGAGAGAGAGGTGTGAAGAGGGCAGAAGTGGGGAAGCAGTTGGCAAGGACGAAGCTCGCTTAGAACGAGATGAAATTGTCACCAAAAACAGAGAGAGACATACACACATACATTGATATATAATATATATGTATATTGATGTCGCAGGACAACGGACAACACTTTCGCCTAAAGGATGACAAGGAGAGTGAAGTGGGGGGGAGAGGGAGAGGGGTGAAGCTACTGCCTCATAATGAAGGCAGCTAATACATCTTGTTGATGTTGCGGGAACCCGCCGAACATAAAGAAACGCCGACAGACATGTCTATTTGGAATCCTATCGATTTTGTCGGGAGTCTCCCCAATGTATCCCCCTTCCAGAGCAGACAACCCTGACAGAGTAGGGTTGCCGCATACGGCAATGGCCTTCGAGCATCGTCTCATCAAAATGGGGCAACATTTAAATGCAACAATTGTCATTAAATTTTCATTTGGCGACCATTTAAAAGGAGCGATAGAACAGAAGTAGTTTAAGAATTTAAATATACTGAAATAGTTTTGTTTTTGAGTCTGACTAACTTTTTATGGTATAATTGTTTTAGTATTTATTATTTAGAAATTTAAAACTAAATGCATAAATATTTAAATTATTATATAGACCATTACATTTTACTTTTAAATTATGATACTCCTATTCCTTTTAAAATTTAATTGAAAACTCACATAAACAATTTAAAAACTCATAAGTACGACTGCCTAAATTTCTTTTTATCGTTTTTAAATAAAAGGAAATAATCTGATTCGTTTTGTAATAATTTTATATTGTACCACAATTAATAATTATTTTTTATTATTTTATCAATATTTGAAACATGACTAAATTGATTTTTAAATAATGTAAGTTATATAGGTAGTCTGTAGTATATAACAATAATATGTAAACATTTAAATATAAAATTTATATTTTGCCATTTTAAATTTAATGGAAAGATGACCTAAAGTCATATCTGTAAGTCTTAAAATGTTTTCAATATTTAACTTGAATAGTTTTAATTTATTTTATTTTTGTCAGCAAAGAATGTCTTTCTTTTAAACTATGTATTCTGTTTATGTTTTTGTTGTGCACGAAAATAAATTAAATGTTCTAACGCAAATTTAAGAATTGACCTTGTGCCGGCGCTGAGACTGTCACTTTGGGTCATTTGCTCGATGTTGTGTTTAATCGATTTCTTTGTAAACTCGAAACCAATGTCAACAGCCTTCAGACACATACAAAAACGCAGACACAGACAGAGTCACAGATACAGATACATAGACTTGCAGATACATAGACACAGCTACAGATACAGATACACGAATAAGCAAATTCAAGTGGCTGCCAAATAAAAAGGAAGCTCAAGAATATTTTTGCTTTTTTGAACTCGAAGCGAGAAAACATTTACACACTTAAACGAAGCAAAAGCATTTGAGCAATCGGCAACGAAAAAACAACAAAAAAACTAAGAAAATTCTAGTGCAAAGAGTGAATCGAAAGGATGCAAAAGAGGACTACGAAGAGAAGGAGAGAGGGAGGGAGATAGAGATAGACGAGACAACGATGGAGTCACACTGCAAACTCGACGATGTTGGCTTAAATTTGCCGTCTGTCGCTTAGGTAAATAAGCAGAAGTTGTACATACACACAAACAAATGTATCTAGATAGATACAAATGTATCTGTAGGATACACTTGTCCTTAGTGCCGTTGCCAATTCTAGGCTTTCCCTTATTGCCTCTTCCCGGCACTCTGCTCTTTCCATTTAGGGCATTTAAAGAAGCGACTGCTTTCAATTCGATAGTGTTTTCATTGATTTTTCGCCATGAAAACTGTGTCCCATTCATATTTCAATTTTATTTGTAAGATGGGCGTAGTTTCTTCTGCTTAACAGCATCTTTACAAATACTTGACTCTGTATTTATGTGGCGTTACATTTCGTAATTCTGATTCATAAACAATATCATCATAAATAACTCCTCCTCCCCCCAACGGACGGAATTCCGGCTCATGCCGACCATATGTGAGCTCATCAGTCAGAAAAGATCCATTCCGGGGAGCAACAGAAGTGATTTATAAACTATTGACTTGGAATTTAAAATGAAGTACCAGTAAATAAAAAAAGTATAGATTTATGCATAATATGAAGACAATTCGAACATTAAATGCTTAGGAAATTTGATAAATAATTTACTCAAATATTTTCAAGAAAAATTCGAATTATTAAGTATTTCAAAGTTCTAGATTACAAATTGTTGTTCGATTGGTTATTTTCCTTATCCAACTAAAAAGATAAAAAAAAATACTGTAAATTTCTTAAAGTTGAAATAAATCACAGGTCACCTCAAAATCCATGTGAAGCTTGGGAAATGGTTTCGTTTTAGGTTTCGGGATCTACGGGTACAAATATACATACTCGTAACCTATGCCCAGTACGAGTTTGAAGTACTTAATTTTAATGAGACGAGTGTGCCCTTTCGGCCTTTTTTATTTATTTATTTATTTTCTATTCTGTTTCTAATAGTGTTTAGTGGAAACATACGTGATATTAAAACTGAAACCCACGGAGCGACGTGTATTTCGATTTTTATGATAGTTACTTTGAAGTTCTCGTTATGTGTGGATGTGTGGGGTACTGTTAACGATCTCTGTCATTTAAATAAATAAATTTTATTTGAATTAGGCATAAAATTAAAACTAAAGTATGTCTAATGAGTCAACTGCCATCAAACGCTTGGACATTAACTTCGCGTATAGATGGGGTTTCTATTTATTACCAAAGTGCGTGACTCAATATCTAGAGTCTGATGAGAAATTCAACAGGAGAGGGAACTCAAAAATAGTTGAAGATTTATTCATCAGCATAATTGAAGCTTTTAAGGAGAGAGTAATCAGAAAACTGTGTAGTCAGTCAGTTAATTAATCATTAAAGACAGGAAACAGCGAGGATTTGTAAAATTTTAAGCTCTCTCAAGAGAGAAAAAACACAAAAGCAGCCTGGAAAGCGTTTAAGGATATGATGGAAAGAAGAGTCGATAAGTTGTAATATTGCTTGTAGACTAAAACTATCCGAAGCATTTCTTCCTTATACACAAGATTGTACACGAGAAATGTTTAAGGATATGACACAAAAAGGAATGGATAATTAAAATGCTCTCAAGAGAAGAGATCAAGCATTGTTTCTACTACTTATGATCTGTTTCATTTGTATGTATTTTAAAATTCTAGACTTCCTTTTCAAAAATATTAAATAATTTTCTGTTGTTTAAAATTGTTAAATTTTGTTATTCTCTCAGATCCCACCGACATTTGGTGGCATGTTGAACCAACTCACGTTTGCCTTGATGATTATAAACGTTGTTCTTCATTGGATGGGTTCAGTTTTGGGGATGGGTTCGAGGTATGGGGCTATTTTGGAACTAAACATTTGTCGCATTTACCACAAAATGTGTGTAATAATTTATTCCGACTTTAATTATGCTTTGTTGATCGTGTTCTGGTCGGCTTCACTTTGACTTTGATTTCCCGATGACCTGAGAAATGTTCCAAAGGTTTTTCTTACTTTTTTCTGTTTTTTTTTCTCTCGTTTTCTTCGTTTTTATGAATGTAGAGACAAATCGGCGTCATCAAAATTTTTCAAACGGGTTTCAATTTGCATACAAATTTCACTTGCCGTCTCGCTTTTCTCCTTCCTCTCTCTCACTCGACCCACGTCTTATGTACAATATTTGGAGAATGGAAGCGGTTCACGATGATAAACGACATTATGTCTGGGAAATTTTGGTGGCCATAGACTTGGTGTCTATGGAAGAGGAGAGATGATTGCTCTCTCTCTCTCTTTCTCTCAACTGTCTTTCTCTGTTGCGACATTTTACAGGGAAATGCACTCGAAATGAAATTTGTACAGTAGAACCATGCTATAAAGGTTGCTAATTTGCCACGCTGGAAGGAGAAGAGGGAGGGAGAGGGTTAGCTATTATATGATACTTATGAAGGGACGAGGCATCAGTTACGGGGTGGCAACTATTGTTGTTGTTGTTTGTTATCATTTCATTTCATTCCATTTCATTTTTTATTCATACATGAATCCATTTTGAATGTGTTGTTTGTTTCTATAAAGTTTTGTTAGTAATTCATAAGCATACGCAGCGGGCAGATGTTCCGCACGAATTATTCGAGATTATATGGGCAACAACTGGAAAGGGTTGTAGTTGCAGCTACAGCTACAGATACAGATACATATGTAGCTAGAAGATACGCACGCATGTATCTGCAAATGAAATGCAATTGGTGGCCATGCCAGTTGCCAGTTTTCAGTGGCATGCATTATTCATGCCACACACTCTATCGGTATGACTATTAACAGCTATTCGGAGATAGGGGCAACTCCCTCCTTCCCTCCTCTCTCCAGTTCTCATCTCACCGTTCTGAATGCGTTGATAAGGATGCGAACTAAGAAATTGAATGATCGATCAATGAAGATGGCTTAAATACGAATTTACATTAACATTTAAATTAACAATTTTTGAATGTGTACAGTACAGTAATACTTTCCTAAAGCAACTGAAAATATATATATAAAAATATCAAAATTGGTATCAGTAAATATAATAAATTAATTTAAGACAATCTTTATGTTATTATAATTATGGATATATTACAATAGATTATTTGGTTATAGATAATATAATTTTGTCAAATAAGCAAAGTAAAGCAATCTACATTGAATCTGATTAAAATTACTTAATCTACATTATAATCTTAGAGATTAATGTGAGCCCATATTTAAAAAAAAGGAAAATGTGTCAGAATAATACAAAATAATTTTTAATAATAAAAATTGCAAAATAATTTTCATCATTGTAAAACTTTATTTTAAATTCAAAGAGTGTTAATACTATTTAATACTGTTCAAAATCAGAAAATCAGAAACTAACTAGTGCCATAATCATAAGTTCCTTACAACTTGTAGCACTACGATGTTAAATAAATAAATCTATCATATTTTAAAAAAAGAAATTGTATTTAATTTATTTAAAGTATTTTTGGTTAAATATATTTCCTTTAAAATACCCTTCATTTTTGCATTAATCCCTGTACGAGTTAACGGTAAGAGACGCCATTACAGTTGCCAAAATGAAATCAATGCAATTGAGTTTTTCCCGACGGCATTTCACTCTCACGATGGCGGCCAAAAGGACCAACGGTAAAGTATCTGTCTGAAGTAGAAGAAGCAGCAGCAGTAGCAACATAACGCACATAAAGAAAATATGGATAAATAAAGAAACTTACATACACACATACACTCACACACACACACACACACACACGCACACACACATACGCAACGAAAGAAAAATATGATTGAGGAGCGCAGCCAACGAGGAGCATTAAAAAAACGGCGAGCAGCGCTGCCAACGTTGCCGCTATGCTCCGCCTAAAGTTGTCATAATTTGCTTTTGCTTGCTTTGCATTGAGTTTTATTTATTTGCCCGACGACGACGACGACGACGAGTGACGCTGCGCAAATAAAAATCGTTGCTGCGCTCTGGCCGAAGATGACGTTGGTCTGTCTGTCTGTCTGTCTGTCTGTCGGACAGTTTCTCGTTTGCTGCTCTTCTTGGGGGTATCGATTTGTGCGCCGTCGGCCCTTTGAGAGAGCGAGAGAGTGCTCGGCATCTGACGAGAGAGAGCAGCGTCAGTGCACACTCACACACATGCACAGCGAGTCTCTTTTTGATTTATGGCATTAAAACACACACACACACTTGAGACTTATCATAAATGGCCGCAATGCGTGCGTTAGAGCAGCACAGCTAGTGCGCTGCAAGCTTAACAGCGGCAATAACTGTTGTGCACTTAACATAACAGCATCGCAACAGTCTTATACAGAGAGTTCCCCTGCTGTTAGCAGGCAATTTCGAAAATGTTGCACGCACTTTTATATGTATGTGGCCAGCACGCTCACTCTCTCACTCTCTCTCTCTCGTTCTGTCGCCACTGTTGTTGTTGCTGTTGCTGTTGCTGCTGCTGTTACCGTTGTTGTTGGTTCGCGTCTAAGCTTTTGCAATGCTGCCCCCAACAACGATACAGCGACACTTCGATTCGCTGCTGCTGCTGCCGAAGTCGATGTCGATGTCGATGCCGCAGCTGCTGTTGCTGTTGCTGCTGCTGCTGCTGCTCCGCACGCTCGTTAAATCCATAAAGGACATTCGCTGCTTCGGCTCCAGTCACGGCCAACGGCAGCGCCACCGACAACGGCAGCGCCAGTTGCCAGTTCAGCGACAGCGTCAGTTCAGCCAGCCAGCGAGGCAGGCAGCAGGCAGCAGCCGCCACTTCTTGCAGGTTGCCACTTGCCACTTGCCAGTTGCCACTTGCCAGTTGCCAGTTGCCAGTTTATGGCTAATTTGCCATTCACATAAACAATAACAGCAACAACAACTGAAATCAATTATTATTGCCAAAAATTTGTCAGCAGCAGCAGCACAGCTAACGGTTTTTATTACCGCCGCCGTCGTCGTCGTCGTCGTCGCCGTCATCGTTTGTCGTTGTCGTTGTCGTCGCTGCTCACGCACGTTACTCATTTTTTTCCTCCCGCTTCATCTCCAGCGTCAAGTGCGTGCGTGTGTGTGTGTGTATGAATGTGTGCGTTGGCGTGTGAGTGCGTGCGTGTGCATATGCGAGTGCGAGTGCGACAGGGCGACGTTTACACATGTGGGCGGGGGGCGAACGTGGAAGTTTTTGTGGTCGCGCGTGTTTAATTAATCATAAATAAAGCAAAACGCATTAAACACAAAACCCGAAAAATGCAAATGGCCAACAACAACAACCGCAAGCGACTCTCCGAGAGAGCGAGCAACTGTAAAACAAAAACAATTGAAATATTATGTGCAATAAATGCGAATGCGACAAACGGTGAAGTGAACTAAAGACAACAACAACAACAATAACACCAAAATAACTGAGCATTGATATCATCAAAAAGAATCGCTAAAAAAAACAAATTTCGACTGCGAACTCGAATTCAAATCCACGACAGGATTCGCCAATAAACCGTTTTGACGCCGTCGGCAAAATTTAAGCGAAATTGAAGCAATAAAAAATAAAAGAAGAAATGATTTCAATATGCTCTTCAAAAGCGGATAGGCGATAAAGGAACAGAATTAGAAGAAGCAGAAGAAACAGCAGAAAATACAGTGAGTATCAAAGTGAGTATTGAGAAAATCTGATAACAAATATAAATATTATAAGAAAAGTCGATTTCATCTACAATAACATGTAATCATTATATTTAATATGTTGAAAACTTTGTGACATATAAGAAATATATGATTGTTTACTGCATAATCATAAATACTAATTAAGCTTTTGATAAATATCAATTTAATAGATGCATTTATAGATTAATTTGTGTAAATTGTTTTATCTTCAACATGATTTATTTTATACTAAAAAGATACATTTAAACTCTATCATAATTGCAAATGATCAAAGCTTTACTATTGAATACCCTTTTAAATATATATATCTTTCAGATATTTTCTTAATAAAGTCTTAAAGTTATTCAACTTAATGTTATTTAATTGCATTCTCTGAACCTATCACTGTAATAGATATTTCGAGGCTTAACTTTAAAATTAGACTGCTTATTACTGTTTATAAATTTTATTTACACTTTTCTTTAAGAATACATTTAATTAAGAATACTTTACTTTAATTTTACATTTTAGTCAGTTCTCTTATCCTGTTGTAAATTACTTTAAAAACTGAAAATTTATCTTTCTACAATTTGGCTTTTGACAGAAAACTATTTCGACTTTTAGCTATTAATGTAAATTGAAAAATATCTCTCAGTTGAAATTTAACTAGACTATGCAAAATGTTACTAAATGATAATTTAGAATGTATACAATTTATTCTTTTCTGATTTCCACCTTAAATATGATAACTTTAACAATGTTTAAGATATATGCAATTTCTAAAGATGGTTAAATTTAATAATATTGATGAGCTTTATTTTCTGGTTGTATCATTGAGATCAAGTTTAAGATTATATAAATAATTATTATCGTTGAAGTTTCATTTGCTCAAGGCAAGTGCAAATTTAGGATTTGTTGTTGTTGCTGTTGTTGTTGTTGGTGTTGTTGTTGTGCGAGTTTAAGACTCAGTTGTTGCCTGAGTGGCGATTATTTAACTTTGACACTTTATGCGAGGACATGCAACCGAAGCAACAACAACAACAACAACAACGGCAACAGAATGTTGCATGTCGGGCTTATGTCAAAGTTAACATAAATACAACTACTTTGTGCCTTGGCCGTGTGACAAGAGAAGGGGCGGGGCTCTGACGGCATTGGGAGGGGATTATTGAGGTCTTGACATGGGCACGAGATGCTGCTCCAAAGTGTGTGAATGTGTGTATGTGTGTGTGTGAGTGAGTGCATGTTATGCAACAACAACAACAACAACAACAACGACAACAACAATGAGAAGATGACACCCAAAAACAGAGAAAACGGACGCATGTCATGAGAGTAAAATTAGCACAGAAACAATGAGTTACGTGAAAGTGTGTGTGTGCGAGAAAGAGAGAGAGAGAGACAGGGGGCGTAGGTTAAACGAAAAGATGACAGGTGTCAGATACGTGCGTATCTTGTAGATACAATAGACAACAGTCAAATGTCAGCAACAGATTGAGATTGAAATGATGGGCTTAATTTTCAATCAAGCAAATCAACTTCAACAAGCAAACTATGAGATACATTCATACTCACACACACACGTTTGCAGTAACAAATAGAGATACAGATACATCAGCCCCCTCCCCCTCCCCCTCCATCTATACGATCTTACATACAAATGTGCCTAATGCATTTATTGCCTTAATTAATTTATGAGTCGCGCGATTTCATCACAACCAAGAGCGCCAAGCGAAATGTATCTTGTATCTCAACGTGCACATTGTCATCATTCCCATCATCATCATCTTGATGATCATAATCAGCTTTTACTTGTGGTGGCATCTCGGACTCTGTCCGACAATAAATTCATTTAGTTTTCTTCATTTATAAAATTCGAAACGAACGAAAGTTCGCCAGTCTATTTTTCATTTTTCTCGCCACTAGCCACCCCTTTCCCTTCCCCCTCTTCCTCCCCCTGCTCCTGCCCCTGCCCCTCGTCTACCCCATTCCCTGTGTGCACTACATTTATTTGTATTTCTGTTCATTTTTATTATATATTTATTTTCATTTTAATAAATTCAACGCAAAGCCAACAAATAGTAAAAACGGTTCAGACGATGGGCCAGGGGGATCAGCGGGGGAAAACGGATGGGAGGGGGGAAAATATTTTTTTGTTATGACAGAAATGTGCGCGTCTATAGAAAAGTGTCTACAATATCTACATTTTGCCAGGCGATTTTCTTTTTTGTTGTTGTTAGCTTTTCCCTCGTAAATTTTCATCATTTTCATTTCGAGTTTCCCTCCCTCCACACACGATGCGCTGTCCAAATATTTGCCAAAAGCCAAAAAGATTGTATTATACTCTGCGATATATTTTCCTCCTTTTTGGCTCTCTCTTTTTTGGTTTTTGTTCCTATTTGTAATGTGGCCACGTTGAATTTTTCTGCACCCCAAAAAAAAGCCAACAAATCCGAGTGCGAATCTATCAGTACTCAAATATAAATATATATAAATTGTATATATACATATATATTCATACTAAATATATATTTTGTATATTTTACATCTGAATCTGTATCTTCTGATGTTTAATAGAATGTTTGCAGCTCATAAGATACATTTCAAAATGTCGATGCATTTTTCTTTTCAATTCTGCGACCGCTCGCCAATTCAATAAACCGCACAAAACTGCAATTTTAATCGCATATTCCGAATATCCAATATACAACATTAAATTCGAAACAACACAACAAATATTTTAGTGTCCGTTGCATTTAATAGTAGTTGATGCCATATACATGTATTATTTATAGGGTATCGAACCAAAAATGATTTATTTCCATGATGTCCTTGGTCTCCTAGTTTAGATACATTTACGTATTCAACAAGCTTTTATCATTCAATATTAATTACATATTACATATTAATTTACGATACACATCAAGTCTCTAAATTTCATAAAGATACATATTCTCAATTTTAAATATTTTCCACAATTGGAGGACATTGAAAGCAATAATCTCAAAACTGGGCCTAAAAGTTTTGAGATTATTGCTTTCAATGTCCTCCAATTGTGGAAAATATTTAAAATTGAGAATATGTATCTTTATGAAATTTAGAGACTTGATGTGTATCGTAAATTGTTTTTAAATCCATTGCCAAATTTAATATTCTTTTATGTATTATGAGTGTTTTACTAAACCATGTAACTTACAAAATATAATCAACACTAATCATTTATTGTTTCATACTATGATAATTATTGCAAATAGAATAATTAGTTATAAAATCAAATAATTAGTTTATTTTACAAGTAATTAAGGTCAAAGTCTGAAATTAAGCTAAAAATATATTAAGTAGGAGGAGAAAGAGAGAAAGAGAGAGAGAGAGAAAGAGAGAGAGAGCGGGAGAGTAGGAGAGGACAGACAAGTGTTAGTGTGTTTGTATACAAACTATAAACATAAATGCAAAGGAAGAGAGGGTGTGTCTACATATGTGTGTGTGAGTGTGTGTGTGTGTCTGTTTGTGTGTCTGGTGTGTGTGTTGTGAGTACTTTGCATAGATTGTCCACTTTAGATTAAGCCATGAATAATTTATGTGCGTCTCTTATGATTTTAATTGTTTGCAATGGCAGCTTAACAACTTTTCCTTCAACTCCCCACCTCCCTTGCTTTCCCTCTCTCTCCATCACCCTCTCGCTCCCTCAGAGACTGCTTGAACGACTGGCCTTTATTATTCCTTTCGTGAAAAAAGCATAAAAACGAAAGCGGAGGCAAAAACGCAAACAACAACAACACAAGCAACAACAACAACACAAACAACAACAACAACACAAACAACAACACGACAAAATTGAGCCCCAAAAGCAAATGCAAAACAATACAAATTCATCTACCAGACCCAACACTGTGTGTGTGTGTGTGTGCGTGTGTGTGTGTGTGTGTGTTGTCCAGTTCCCCTCATGTCACACACTCCGGCCACTTGGCATTGGTCTGCTGCTTCTTCTTCTTCTTCTCCTCGTCTTTTCCTCCTCTTCTGCTGTTGCTTCTGCCCGACTGTCCTGGCTTATGAATTGCCTCTGCCTCTCTTCTGCCTCTACTTCTACCTTCATTTGCTTCTCTTCCTCCTGCTCTTCTTCGCTTTGCTGACACGCAGACATTTGCATTTCTCACAAACACACACACACACAGACACACACCCGGTGTGTGTGGCGCTTGATTCCCCCTCCACCTCCCCCTTCCATTGCCTTCAGCCACCCGCGGCGTCTCAACTGCTCAACTGGTTGACCGCCCTCTGCTCCCCTTCGCTCCCGCTCCCTCTCTCTCTCTCTCTCTCTCTCTCTCTCTCTCTCTCTCTCTCTTTCTCAGCCCTTTCCGGCTGCGTCTGGACTGCAACTCGTCGTCGTCGTCGTCGCAATCGTCGTTCCATTTCGTTTCTTTTTCAAAAATTATATGAAAATTATACCAATTCAACTCATAAAATTTTTTCAGCTTAATAAATTTGCAGACATTTTGTTGAGCTTGGATCCGGTTCCATTCCCATTCCCATTTCCATTTCCAATTCCATGCCCATTCCCATGCTGAGTTCCAGCTCAAGCCCTTGTCTGAGCCTTCATTGGCTGCCTCTCTTCTCTTTTGGCATTTTAAATACGGCAACTGATTTTAACCACGTCCACTTTTCCACCCCATTCCCTCTATATATCGTATATTTTAAATGAAGCTCATAAATTTTGGCGCAAACAATTCTTACTTTTTTCCTCTCTCTTGCTTTTCCCATATTTTCTCAACGTTTTGCCAAAGAGGAAATTCGAATGTTGTGGCGCTTTTTTCATTGATGAAATTCTTAATGAATGATTGCTTTTTTTCAATAATATGCATGAAACTGCTTGTATATTAGGTTTTGAAACTTACACTAGCTAACACAATTTTCGATGCAAACATAATTAAAAAACAAATATTTAAGTTTACAAAATGACAGATACAAAGAGTAAATACGAATCTAAAATTATATTAGAATTCTTATATTCATTAGATTGTAAAAAATATTCAATAAAAAAATATTTACAAAAAAAAAAAGAAAAACATTTTTTTCTATGCTTAACAATTTTAGATTATTCCACAACAATCCCATAATAAATGTGAAAAATAATTGGAAAAGTAATTTTAGTTAAAACATTTTTAAAATTTCTTGTGCAATTTTCATATTGAGTAAAATAATGAATTTTCGTTTGATTATAATACTTTGGCAACCCTGTTCAATATTGATTTCTCGCAGATTCATGCGAAATTAAGCGATTTCTCGATCGACTCGTGGAATAACAACAGATCTCAATCAATATCTCAAAAGCAATCACTCAATAGATTGTTTACCTTACCGCCGCGTTGCCAACGATTCTCTCATTCAGTCAAATTTCTAGCCGGATAGAGACGTATCTCGGGTGCAAGTGGAGCTATTTATATGCACAGGAGTGTGTGCCATCAATCAGTCAAGAAAATTGCAGAGAATTTTGATACGTATCCGCTTGTGGATAAAACAAATGTGCGATTGAATGATTGACGCTTTGTTGTATCTCTCAGATACAATATTTATCCGGGCAAGTAACTGAAACCAGCAAAAGAAAGATTTAGAGTTCCTTTCAAGCTGGATGGACCACCTGCTGACAGGAAACTAAACTTTTTGGAAAAGCACACCGATTGAGAATGGAATTGAAGTGCTTCCAAAACTTTGGATACTGTTTCAAATTCGTATTCAAGTTGAAGTTGAAGCTATTGCGGAAGTTTTATGTTTTTGGCTGTGCGTAAATCGCTCAAGAAATCAGCTCAAGTGGAATAAGTTGTGGCTACTGGCTTCACTTGTCTTCGGCCAACACTTTCGAGGTGCCACCAACCGCCCACAAATAGCCACAATCTCAGTCCCTTTCCAGTCCGCCTTCAACTGTGGGAAAAGCGCGTCGGCTACTGCATTAAACAAATTGATTTCGGATGAGCCCATTGATAGAAATACTATACGATGTGTGTGCGTCGATGACTTCGAATGCGGCCCAATCGATATAAATGTGTGCACGATATGGGAATGTATCTGGAGTCTGAGCCGTGCGTCTGTCCGTGTCTGTGTGTCTGTGTGTTTACCTTTGCCAATAAATTCATTTAATTGCCGGGAAATAATCATAAAGCAATCGGGCGTAATGCGAATGCTACTCGCACTCGTATAACAACTCCAATCTTAGCACACGCTCGCATCGATTATTGTGAAATATTATTCTTCTGCCCAATTTCGAATTGAGATTACGAATCTGTTCGTTGAACACTCACAAATTTAACGGAATTATGTTGAAATCGATTTCTTGCCAATATTTATGTACTGCTTGCCAACAAACTTTTTTTTTCTTTTTGCCTACAGTGAAAAATTAATTTCATAAGCGAAACTAGAGATTTAAAGATTTCCAGAAAGAGTTCTGGGAATTCAGAAAAACATTTAATTTTTTAATCGAACCCAAATAGTTCTAGAAATGCCATTGATTTTGTAAGGTACAATTGAAAACCCCTCTATATTTTATTTATATCTAACAAAGTAAGCGTTCAATAGTAATTTATAATTTTTCGGATATCTAACGATATAAATTATCAAGTATTGTGGAAATGTTTTCCATTCGCCTATTGCTGCCGTTGTGTTCGCGAGCTCTACTTCCAAATTTGAGTCGCTGTTTGGCCGCTAGAAATTCCAGCTCATGTACAATTATAACAAACAATTATCCCAGGCTAGTTACAGTGGGCAATAACTGTAACAGTGGAACGCATATTAAACGTAATATAGTTGTGAGTATTTGAATAGCATTCGTTTGACTTATTCGATTCAATAGTTGGGACTGGAAATGCGTTTCCGTGTGTTAAGTAACAAACCATATCGCAATCTTTTTGTCAGATATTGTCCTATCCCTAGGGAAGGGCGAGGGCTGGGAGTGATGGAGATTGTCAGCAAGTAAATTAGCTATAGACGGAATCGAAATCGAATGAGACCAAAGCAAAGTTATGCTGAGTGATTCCAAGTAATATATCAATAAATTATCCAGCCCAAGCTGAAGCCTCATGCAAAACGTGCATCGAGCTTCGGCCAGTTCAATAATCCGCAAGCAATCAGACTTGGACGCGGAAAGTCCAAAATCATTGATCCAATACCGATGCGGATACCGACATATAGATATAGATTGATAGATACATATGTCGAATGGTTCGATGGTTCGTTCTGTAGGCCAAAATTAAGTTATACGCCCCTAATAAAATGCAATGCGTTTATTTATTCATCGGCTTTTAAGTTGCGACACCACACGCTATTCATATATTCAAAAATTTATCATAAAGTCTGGTCGGGTCGGAGTCTCCTTACGTGACCAGATCGTTATAGGAATCGTTGTCGAAATCGGATCTCTCCGTTTTTTATGCGTGCCTCAGAGTTTTCCAGCCTCTATAAATCCCAAAACTTCTCTCGTTTCGCCCACAGCGCCCATGAACAACAGGAGATCGAGATCCCCAACTACACGCAGATCGAGATTCCGTAGCAGCTTCAGCAGGGAGGGGTTGGAGCGCTCGGCAGCGGCCGCTCCAGTGGAGAATGTGTTCAATATTTCGCAATCGAATCAATTACCGGGGCACAGGGACGCGCAGTGGCGCCTCCGGAGGTGGCACAGCCCCAAGCGGCGAGAGGGAGAGTCTGCTGGCCAAGGAACTCAACGCGGATAGCAATAACAATGCCAGTGGAGTGGATGAGGTGCCCCAACTGCATCCCGATGCGGAAGCGGATGCGGATGCGGATCCTCAACTGGAAACATCGCTGGAGACATCGGGGGCCGGGAACTCGGAGCAGCCGGAGAACAGCAATGAGGCGTTGGATCTGTCGGTAATCTCCGGCAACCGTTTGCCCACGTCGGGGCACGTGGCACTTGAAGCTTTACAACATACCAAAGTGGCGGTGGCTCAGTTTGCAGCCACTGCGCTGGCGGGGGCAGCTGATCCCAGTGACCTGGCCATGGTGCAGTCGACGATCTTCAATGTGCAGCGACAGCATCTGATGCAGCTGCAGCTCATCCAACATCTACAGAGTCAATTGAAGCGGGCTGGAGGCGTGGTCGCCGCTCTCAGCAGGCAGGAGGGTCCCAACGAGGAGGAGGTCGACGACTTGGACGCGGAGGAGGAGGAGGAGGAGGGGGAGGAGGTGGAAAATCCTGCCAAAGAACAGCCGAGGATAAATGGCGAGACGACTGAGAGTGAGCAGGAGAGTTTAAAGACTGATGGGCAGGACTTGTCCATGGAAAAGGCTAAAGCTAACGAGTGCAATACGGAAAACGAACAAGGGAAGGAAAGGGAGAGGGACAGAGCGAGGGAGAGGGAGAGGGAGCAAGTCAAGCTGGAAAGTGAGCGCGAGATTGAGGCTGAGGTCGAACCCGAGGCGGAGAGCGAGTATCAGCCGTTGATGTGCGACATCAGCTCCAGTCTGGCCTCGAGCATCATCACCAACCACGACCCGCCGCCGGCACCCAACGAGCCCAACTGCCTGGAGATGCTGCAACGCCGCACGGAGGAGGTGCTGGACTCCGCCTCGCAGAGCTTGCATGCGGCACAGATGCAGGAGGAGTACTCGGAGTATGCCTCGAAGGAGGCCCAGAGTCGCGGGGAGATCTTCAAGCACCGCTGCAAGTATTGCGGCAAGATCTTTGGCAGCTACTCGGCCCTGCAGATCCATTTACGGTCCCACACCGGCGAGCGGCCCTTCCACTGCAACGTCTGCGGCAGCAAGTTCACCACGAAGGGTAACCTCAAGGTCCACTATCAGCGGCACACGCAGATCTTTCCCCCCATGCTGCTGCCCCCTGTAGTCAATGGGGGAGGTCCCTCCGGGGCGAACCCCGAACAGTTTGCCGCTCTCACGCCCATTCGGTTGCCGTTCGTGCCGCCTGCGCCTCTAGCTCCGCCTCCGCCTCCCGGCAGAGATCAGCCAATTGTGGAGCAGCCCCAGTCCCAGCTTCAGCCACAGCAGCCGTCTCCATCGCAGCAGGAGCAACAAGTGCCACAGCAGGCGGAGGATTTGAGCAAGCCCATGCGAGAGAGATCCAACTCGCCCGTCGAACGAGCAAAGACACCAACCAAGTCCCTGCCCGATCGAAGTCGAGTCGTAACGGAGCCAGTTCCAGCTTCACCCGAGAAGCCTTCGCAGGAGAAGGAGAAACCCAAGGAGAGTCCGAAGGCAGCGACACCAACGACACCGTCGAGTCGGCGCAACGGCAGCGTGCGGAAACGACAGACGAGCAACGCGGGAAGTCCCCCCGGGGAGGATCGATCCGCGGAGCATGCCGAGCATCTGCACATTGCCAAGCTGGTGCGTCGCTCCTCGGCGAGTCGGGATGGCTCGGTGGGAATGCCCGGAGCAGGAGAGTACTCGCTGGCCCAGATGGAGCGCATCATAGACAAGTCGTGGGAGGATCTCATAGAGATCGACAAGACGTCGGAGACGTCGAAGCTGCAGCAGCTGGTGGACAACATTGAGAACAAGCTGACGGACCCGAACCAGTGCATCTTCTGCCAGAAGGTCATGTCCTGCCGCAGTTCGCTCCAGATGCACATACGCACCCACACGGGGGAGAGACCCTTCCGCTGCAAGATCTGCGGACGCGCCTTTGCCACCAAGGGCAACCTAAAGGCGCACATGAGCATCCACAAGATCAAGCCCCCCATGCGGAGTCAGTTCAAGTGTCCGGTGTGCCATCAGAAGTTCTCCAACGGCATTATCCTGCAGCAGCACATACGCATCCACACCATGGACGACGGCAGCGGTGGTCAGGGAGGAGTGCAGGGTCAGAGCATCGGAGTTGGCGATGTGGAGCGCTTGGGCATCGAGGATCAGAACTCCAACAAGTCGCTGGGCACCTCGGATACCCTGGACTTCTCCACAACTATTTCCGACCACTCGGGACAGCGCTCGGAGTCCTCGCAGGGCGGAGACTTCGATGAGTTCATGACCATGGACAGCACTGACGATTCGCGGGACAATTCTAGCGCTGCCACAGCCACGCCCCTGGACCGAGAGAGGGAGAGAGACAGACGACCTGCCGCCCACGACTTCTGCGACGAACGATCCAGATCCGATCTGGACGGCGGTGGACGTGAGAGCGCCAGCGGTGGTGAGCTACCACCTATGGATCTCTCATCTCCATCTCCATCGTCGGCGTCGGCGGCGGCTGCAGCGCGTCTCTTTGGAGTCAGCAACGGTTCGGGAGCTGGAGTAACTGGAGGTCTGCCCATGCTCGGCATGCCTCTACCCCCAAACCTGCTGCTCATGGCGGCGGCGCGAGAGGAGATGCATGCTCTGGGCCAGGCACATGCCAAGTTTCCGCTGCTGCCCTTCGGACCGCTCGGATTTATGGGTAAGTCGACTCTCCGCTTTCGACTGCCGACTCTCGACTGTCGACTGACAGGGCGCGAGATGACAAAGCCTCTTTGTCTGTCACCTTTGACCTCCGTGCGACGATTTACCCATGCGACAAGACGCGCGGGACGCGATAAATCTGCGCACTTGGCGCGACATAACTCAATTGGACCAAGACAAAGCATCGCCCAACCACACCCATCCCCCATCCCCCGTCTCCCATCTCCCATTCACCATACCATGCCCCATCATGTGGCAAGTCTGCCTATGCCAAATTCCGCAATTTATTTATAAACTTTTCGCGCATTTTCAATTCCAATACATCGTGATCAGCCTACGAGGAGAAGGAGACGGAGAAGGGAATGTGGCGATGGGAAGGGTTGGGAGGGGTCCCTCAATGAAATACGCTCTGTTGCGAGATCGCGCCGTCATTATGTCACAACATTTTACTCTGATGGAAATTTATTGTATTGAAGTTTCGATTTCGCGACAATTTCTCTCTCTTTCATTGTCTCAACCGCGTCCGCACATGCCCAAATATAACCGTTCTCTGTGAGTAATCATCCGTTTTTCCCCGTTTCTCCGACTACCTCTCCGGTGGGTACTTAGGTCTGCAGCCGCCCCCAAATGTGTGCAACTTGTGCTTTAAGATGCTGCCCAGCCTGGCCGCCTTGGAGAGTCATCTGCAGAGCGAACATGCCAAAGAAGTCACGATTCCATCGGGCCGAGCCCACAACAACGAGGCGGTATCGCCCTACGGAGCCAAGGTAAGTTACAGACTCCAATCCTTGGCAGATATTATTTTGTAAATTGGTTGAAGGATAACAGCAATGTTTGCTTAATAATACTTCACGTTTGGGGTATAGATACATATAGAACGACTTTAGTAAAATTATCTAAGAAATAACAAGTGTAATACCTCAATAAAGGAACTACCTTAAGTCCTTTAACCTGAAGAAAATAGTGAAACACTCTCTTTAAACAATGAGAACTTACGCCATCTGCGAGTTGGCTAAGTAAGTTGGCTAGATTGCTTTGGACCTCGCCAGAGCATCATTAATTAAATTGTTGTGGCCAGAAGTTCTCAGAGAAGTGGTCGAGAACGGCTAGCCCTATATGGAGTGCAGCTGGAGCTGCCAACTGCGAACTGAGCTCCTGTTTAGGCCAAACAAATTATGAGCTTATTATTAATTGCTCATCTCTCTCTGGAGAGAGACGGAGAGAGACCGCGGCATTATTATGAGGAAATTGTGGCAAGCTGCATAGTTTGCCTTAATTGTTACCGTTCCACTCGATGGTTGCAGCCAAGAGCTTCCAGCTCCAGATTGATTCTCTTTCCACGTTTGTGCTTGTGCTTCTCTTAAAGCGAAAGCACTGGGATTACATCGCACAACAATGCCAATTATTTATTAAAGTGCGTTCATCGTCGAGCTTGATATTAGGAATGCCACATCCGAAGTATGGGTAGTGTAGGGCAGAGGGGACAGGGGACAGGCAATGGGCCTGTCTGGCCATAATTTAAGTATAAAAGCGAGTATTAATATTTTCAGAATGTTTTTGCCTCTCGCGTAGTTTCATGTTCTGTTTCTGTTTCTGGTTCTGGTTTCTGCTTCTGTTCTGTCGCACAATGCGGCATTGTCTCTATGACTAATGACATCGTTCATTATATTTTACATTCTTGGAGAATTTCCAAAATTCTGAGTGAATTTCATTGCTCGGGGGCGGAGTGCACAGCCAGCCAAAAAGGGCGCAGTAAATAAAAGAAAAGCATTAGGATGGAAATATGATGAAAAGGAACAGTTTAAATGTTAAATAGTACACTAATTGGAAAGAAGTGAACAATGTAAATGGAAAGGATTTTGATGTGCCCTATATTGGGCGCCTTGTTACCAGCTGAACCGCTCCTGTTGCTTTGCTATATTTTGGCTCAAATGCAGTTGCAGTGTAAATGTCATAACATTTTCGGGCAGTAATCAGCCCTGGCACGGCTTGGCGACAGAATGTGCTCCAAAACAGTTCGCTTAACACATTGTTGATGATCTCTCCACCAGACATCGCAGACATGGTGGAGGGCAGGGGTTGGTGGGACTCGAAAGGGGGGCATCATCTTTTGCGACAGAAATTTCTAAATGATTCAAAAATTGTAAGTAATTACGAGAATGCATTATGATGATGCGAAATTTACGAGATGGTCTTGTACTTGTACCACAGACTAGTCGCCGAAGCAGAAGCAGAAGCAGATGGATGCCTTCCCCTTGAGATATGGGAGGGCGGAAAGATAGCGATGGGGGGGTGAGGAGGGGAGGGTACAGATCGGGGCGTTGTGTGTGCCGGATCGGTGGCGGTGTGTGCGATGCATTCAATGCAAATAAATTATGTTACGCTTTATGCAAAATTATTTAATCTTTTGTTTGTCGCGAGTCGCGAGTCGCGAGCGTTTCTCGTCTGAGGGACACGACTGTGGGGCACGTCTGCTGTGGCGAGTCCCCAATTGTTTTGCCATAAAAATATGAGATGATACCCAGCCCGCGATTTAGTCTGTGCGTGTGAGAGATAATTAGTTGGCATAGAAAAATTGTAGATTATTGTATATTCAGCAACAAAAATAAGAAATCAGATAATTAAGAGGCGCGTCTGGGCCGATCTTCGAGTGGAGTCGCCTCGAGTGGAGTTGGGAGTGCGGCGATATGAACGCCACATTAACCGGCAAATGCGAGGAAATTAGCGCCCCTCCTGTCACGGAATATGTCTGATCTTCGCTGATCATTTCAGCTCACTCTCAATCCAAATCTGTTTGCAAAGAAACCGAAGCCGACCCAGGACTTGACGTTGGCGCCGTCGTCGGTGTCGGCGTCGTCGGAGCCAGTGGCGTCAGCGGCGGTGCCCATCAAAGAGGAGCCCGAGTCCGAGCAGCTGTCGGCCGAGGAGGCTGCCTGCGAGGGAGGTGGGGCGGCTGCCAGCGGCACCAGCAGCTACCCCCAGGAAACCGCGACCGATGCGGAGCAGTCGCTGATGAAGATGCAGCTCCGTAAGTAATGATCGCACCAGCTTTCAGCTCATCCTTCGCTCACGCCACGCTCCCCACAGATGCACATCGCTTTCCTGCGAGTCCGCTGGACTTCCAACAGGCTCTGATGTCGGCTGGGCCGCCCAGCTCCAGTCTCGATCCTCCGATAAACAACAAGCACTTCTGCCACGTCTGTCGACGCAACTTCAGCTCCAGCTCCGCGCTGCAGATCCACATGAGAACCCACACCGGGGACAAGCCCTTCCAGTGCAATGTCTGCCAGAAGGCCTTCACCACCAAAGGCAACCTCAAGGTGTGCATCACTTGACTCTCTCTCTCTCTATTCCCTCTCTTTTTGGTAGTTTCCTATCCTCCCTCTGCTTCTGCTCTCGTTCCTTGCAGGTGCACATGGGCACTCACATGTGGACGAATCCCACTTCACGTCGTGGGCGTCGCATGTCCTTGGAATTGCCCATGCGACCGGGTCCTGGACCGACTGGACCGCCGACTGCCGAGCAGGAGTTCATGCAGCGGCGACCCGAGCTCTTCTTTCCCTACTTGCCACCCTTTTTCAATGGAATGCCGCCCAAGGTAAGTTCCCGATTAACCTGTTCAGGGCGAGACAATTTTTGGTTCCTTCCAAATTTATTATCAACTTGAAAATGTTTATTCTTTATCCATTTCTATTATTTTTATCCATTTTTTTATTTTACCTTTAAATATTCCCCTCTTAGCCTGGCGAACTAAGTCCTGGCGCCTTCGGGAGCATTCCTCCACCGCATTTTGCCAACGGAGCCAAGTATCCATATCCGCCTGGACTGCTGGGCTTTCCAGGCTTTCTAGGTGCTGGTCAGCAGCCGCATCCGTACGCTATGGAGCGACTAGGTGACAGTAAATCTCCCACGTCAGAGCCGGCGCAGAGTCCGCCATCGCGGGAGGATGAGAGTAGTTTAGGAGGAAATAATATCTGGCACCCTTTGAGTAGCATTAAAATGGAGAACAATCAAAATGAGAGCACTGGCAATCAGAGCGAATTGGAGCAGGATCAGGATCAGGAGCAGGACGACAATGACGACGAGGAGGCAGACGTTGATGCCGAGGCGGCGGATGTCGAAGAGTCGGAGGCGAGGAGCGGGCCAGAAAAGTAGCTGACGAGGGTGAAGATGATTTTAGTTGACGATTTTGGCCAATTGGAACACACATGGTTTTTGTGGAGTACATATCTTGAGCATAACACTACGCTAAGCTTGATCTAGCACACACACACACTACACACACACATATATATACCTAGATATATATATAGATATATATGCGATATATCCTCTGTGTCTATATAAATACAGTACGAGTAATTGATAGCGATCTTGAAGGCATTTAAATGCATTAAGTCTAGCGATAAGTTGTATAAATTGCAGAACATGAACAGGAAATGAGCACAGGAATATCGAGACCGATGTCGATATCGGAAACAATGTCATTATCGACAAATCGATATCGACACCTGCCAGCACTCACAATTAACTAATTTTATGGCTACACATAACGATAAACATATACATATAAATATATATATATATACAAAAGTAGATACACCTAATGTAAACTGAGGTAGTTGCATATAAAAATCGAAGTCGATTATCGAAATCGATATCAAAAATCGAATGATCAAAAATAAAAATAAAGCCAGCATGCTAATTGCAAAACACTCAATTGTCGTTTCTCTTCCGGGAAGTGGGTCGGATTCCTTCTTCATTCTCCCTCTCCCTCTCCTCCTCTCTCCGGCCCTCTCACTCCCTCTCTCTTCCGCTCTCTGCAGATTCCGCCGATTATGGGTCCAATAAATTCATGCAAATTGACAGTTGCTGCTTGAAGAGTTTCCCCAACCTCCCATTCCAGCAGCGTGTGTTGTGCCACGCGTATCCCATTCATCATACTTGCCATTGCCCCCGTTTGAGGCACACCCTCTTACCGCCTGCTGACTCCGGCAATTGGACTGGAATCCGTCGAACATATGCTGAATCTGGCGCTAACTAACTCCAGCCTGAGGTCGTTCCATGCTACAACTCGACAGCTTTCCAATGCTTTGCGGCAAGTAATGAGATATTTTATTTCTGAATCCCAAAATTGTATTAATGGTTATTTAAATATTCTTGATATCAACAATTATCTTACAAATATACATTTAAAGATTGTTTAACACTCACTGGGTTTCCTATACTCCAAAAAATTTACTGCATGACTAGATAGAATACGCTTTAAAATCTCTATATCGATTTGCAACAAATTATGCCATAATTTCATACAATATTTGGGTAAAAATTAAACCAAAATTTTATTATTGAATGATTATTAAATCAACCGTGATTTCCGATCCGAGAATTTAATACTAGACCACAAAGACGATTTTTAGCTAGTTATAACTTTTCCTAAGATTTTTAATAAATTTCCAATAAATTCTTTAATATTACTTATTTTGCTTTTTTAAAAACCTCCCAAAATTATTTTTACTGACTCTTTGCATTTGTATTTTCCCTGCTTTTCAAAATGATACATTATTTGGCCGGTTTACAACTTCTTTGTTCTTTGGACCGTCAAATCTTATTATTCTTCTACTTAAAGCTTATATTCATTGTTAATTAGGCTGTTGTCATTCTGACAGAGTCTTGTCCCAAATTATAATTGCCAGACCGCAACAAGATAATGTCGCTGCAAATTATAAGTGAGTTCTCTAAATATGAAGACTGAGTTTTGGAATGGATTTATAAATATCGCACAAAGAAATTTGGATTTTATCTGTTGCACTGTTGTTGTCCTGACTCGAAGGGGAAATGGAATCTGTTAAAATAATCGTTAATTAAATTAGAGTTATGGACTGGTTTATTACGAGTCTGTTTGCCTTCAGCAAAAGACAACACATTTGTAATTTTCCATTTTCCATTTTCCACAATGTTGCGATTTTCCATAGAAATTTTTCTCATTTCATGGGCGCACATATTTCATATGCGGCCTTTTTGCACGGACAACGTTGCCGGAACGGGGCCGTAAAGTGTTTGACTGGGGGCAATGTCGACGTGATGCAGAACTATAGAACTATTAACAGGCCGCCCCCAGACCGAAATGCGTCCCATAAAATGGGAAGCATGGAGACGGAGGGATGATGGGGAGATGGGGAGATGGCCAAGGAGTTGGTTCTGTGGTTGCTAACGAATCTGGCCTCCTGCGTGGAAATGAGCGATGAGAAATTGTGCCATGTCTGGAACGCAGCCAGGCGGGGATTTCAAGATCAAGATTTTGTGCAGACAACATTTGGCATGTTTATAATTATGCCTTGTACCCATTGAATTATGATTGAGAGTGGTACACTGTAGTAAAATGGCACAGAAACTAAAAATAATTTCAGTTTATAGAAACTTCATCATATAAATTAAATTGTAATTAAAATAAATAACACGATATGCTGAAGTCTGAAAAGAAACTATATTACTCTAGAACACTTTAGCTTAGTTTGCAGGATATCTGCTCGTCTGTCACTCTTGTCATTAATCTTTGGCAACATCATAACCTCATTTTGCCCATTTCCCCAAGTTCCGCCAACTGATTCGGCAAGTGGCCCGTCGGTTTGGTCTATGTAGTATTCATATTTATGTTGCATGCAATTTGTTTGATCTCAACGCGTAATTTGGTCTCGTCTGCGTAAAGAGAATTATGAAAGACGACGACGCAAAATGCCAAAATGTTGGTAATAATCCGAATGCTGGGAGGGAAGCGAATTCGTTTGATGGATCGCAGGTAGCTTTGAAGTGTGTCTAATTGAGTGCGAGTTTGTTGAGGGCCGGCGCTAAAAGAAACTATTTGAAGTGGATGCCGTTAGAGTCCATGCCCACAATTGGGGGGCGGGAGAGAGGAGAGGGTCATAGACTCTGTGGTTTTATCACCGCACCTTTGGCAATGGGAAATGGTAATGGAAATGGGAGTGAAAATGGGAATCGGAATCGGAATGGAAATGGAAATGGGCGCAAGCGCAACATGCGGCGATCGTGTAGCGCGTTTATGGCACCCACAAATTCCGTGCTAATTGTTGCACTGGGAACTGGTTTAGTTGTGGCAGCTAGCTTGTGGCAGCATCGCCCATTGCCATGGCCATGGCCATATCCATATTGCCAGATCGCCAAGTGTTGCCTCGCTTGCCACGTTTGCAGCTTGCCCCATGCTGCGAGTTGGAGTAGTTTGCTTCAATTTTGCCTCAATTATTTCGCTTGTTTGTTTACGGTGGAATCTTTAATCTAGTCGCTGGTGTCGCTTGCAACCTTGACGACGACGACGACAACAACGACGACTTTGTTGTTGCAACTACTCGAACTTGCCACTTCGGCTCCTGCAGTTGCCGCATGCGTGGCCACGATCTAGACAAGCGCCCAGCGATCGACAGCCGGGACGTATTGAGGCTCGTTCCCATATCTAAGTATGATCGTTGCCCGGACGAGACCAGGCCTGGACTCTGAGAAAGGCTTACAAGTGTTTCGAAAAATGGATTATTCATGTTGTTGTCCTTGCCAAGTATTCAGCCAAAGTTGTTGCCGTTGTTACTGTTGCTGTTGTTGCTGTTGTTGCTGTTACAGTTGTTTGCTGAAGTAACTGGTCTGATGGCCACACCAATCGAAATATTTCAGATTACTTACACAATTCTACAAAGTCTACTTAAGAGAACTGACGGATTTTTACATAATCTGCACTTGGAAATCGGATCAGTTTTGGCAAAGTTAAGAAAGTTTGAATTTACTTTAATTTTGTACTTATAGTTATGTTATCGGTATTATTTTGAGCTATATCGACAACTCGATTCATTTTTGTTCATTTTTAAATTTCGTCTTTAAACTCGATTCACTTTTTGGTTTCACCTCCCTAATCTACTCTGAAGACCAATTATATAAAAATGTATGTGTATGAATAATTAATGTGACTTCAATGATTCTGTATCCCAAATTTAAATTTCATAAATCGTTTGGTCCCTGAGATTCTTGGGCTGATTAGAAAGTTCTTTCCACAATAAATAGTAAAGTCGACTTCAATTTGTAGTCGGTTGTTCAAAATATTATAATACTGCTTATAATGGATATTATATATTTAACATTAAATTGTCTGAAATCCAAATAAATAAATTTAAAGGATTTAATAGTCAAACCATATTGATTGGTACACAGCTCTGCACTTCTGACTTCTTCACTATTCTTATAGCTCACAGCTTACACATGTATCTGTCGAGAAGTGACCCCTTCCTCAACCCCCTTCCTCTTGCCCTCGCTTGCCACTTCTAGTTGCAAGGCCACGCGAACATCGATAAGGCAAGCGATCGCACAACATGCGAATAAGCTTGGCTTATTGGAAAACTGCACGTGACTACAGCATCTTTAACTGGGCCCGACACATCCTCTGCCCCTGCCCCTGCCCCTGCCCCTTCGCCTGCCCCATGCACCGCCATGGGGCAGAACAAGTTGCGGCGGTTGCAGTTGCAGCGGATGCCAAATGCATTTTGTTGCAGCCTGGCGAGCAGTTAGCTTAAAGCGGAAGCGATAACGTCTAACAAATTAAGCCGTGTCCAGCCGAGGAGACTCCGCGAAGACTTTATTAGTTGCACTTGAATAACCGACGGGGAGAGAGGGACGCAAGGAATGGGGGAAGGGCATCGATTTGAACTTGTAAATAAATAAATGCTGAGCGAGGCATAAAACTCAATTCCGATATCATATTCCAATCAGCCGGAGCACATAAAGCCAACTGGCATTAATAAAGGTCAGACCTAAGGTGAATCGGGTTGGGGTTGAACTCGGATCGATTCTCGGGGTTGTCCAGCTGAAATATTAGAAATAATATTTGCTTTCGTTTCGATTCTCGCTTGGGATTTGGGCAAGAGCTGTGTCCCCAAAGTGTTTCCATATTCCAGGCGACGGCCAAAGGGATGAGTTTTATGACATTGCCTGACAAGTTTATGCGACCTGAGTTGCTTCCTCTTCTTCTGGTTGTTTGCCCCCAGCAGAGTCATAAAGACAACCTGCAACAAAGCCAGCAATCTTGAAGGTGTAGCCGCTATTTGTGTGCGCAACATTTAATGGCAATAATAAAGTGGCATAACATTCAACACTTTGTCAGTCTCTGACTCGCTGTCTGGCCGCATTTATCATACGCCCCGTCATCCCTCCGAGACGACAGACTATTTTGACAAGTTATCAAAATGAAATGCAGCCAACAACAAGTTGCCAGACTGGCAACTTCAACTTGCCCTCCATCCCCCAGTTGTCATAATCCAAACGAGCTGTGCCCCAAGTGCTCTCCACATTCACTTCTTGGCACTCGACACTCCACTCTCTATATTCTCCATATTCCATTCTCCATACTTCAGACTCGGCAGACGACAAGTGTATTTATGTTATGATTTGAATACCGCTAATGACAGCCTGCCTGCGTGCCACATTGGGTGGCACAGTCGATGTCGATGTCTAAGTCCATGTCCATGTCTGTGTCTGTGTCTGTGTCTGTGGCAAGGAGCACAATTTCAGCACCTTCATCAATCCGTCTAGCGTTCTTGTAGGTATTTTCACACCTTTTGAACTCATCATTTTTCGATCAGATTAAATTGATTTCTCCATCGTTTCTCGCATCGAAATTCCTCCAACACAGCGCAGTCAATGGCATCATCATCATCATCATTACACATCATAGTTTACATCGACAGTGGGAAACAAATCGGACTTTATGCATTTAATAGAACAACTCCAGCTCCGATGTGGTTAAATATAGACCAAATATGTTTATGGGCCATACGTTTTAGTTCTCCCAAAAGTCCCTTCCATTTAGACAATGTGAATTTTTAAAATACACTGCAGCCTATTCAATTAATTCACTTGAGTTATTGTATATACAACATTTATGGTCTTTAGCTTAGGGAAATGCTTTTCAATTTAGTTATGAATTTTGTGTTTTGGGAATATGTTAACTGCCTCTGAAAATAATAGTTCAAATATTGGGTTTTTCTTGTAATCATTATTAAATCGTTATTTTGTTTGTTAATTGGTATAAAATATTAAACAATTACGTTTTGATTTTTTTGTTGTTATTCTATTTTATTATAGATTACTAAGTATAAGTGTAGTAATTTTGTTTTTTATGTATTTGTTTTATGTTTATTAAAATAGCTTCAATGGAACCCTTTTAACAACCGCTAGGCATTCACAAGCAATGTTCGCATGCATATATAATTTTTTATATGTATGTGGCATAACCAGTTGCTGCCTCGGCTGCCTCTGCTGTCTGCCCCACCCCGCCCCGTTACCCACCAAATGGCATTCAAGTGGACCATCGGTGGAGTTGCTCGCAAGGCCGCCAACAAAATGATTTGTTTGAAGTTTGATAAGCGGATGAGAATGTCGTCGGCATCATCGGAGAATCTCAGCATCTGAGCATCGACAGCAAGCAGCAACAACAATAACTAAATGACTTTTGTTGCATGCAAAGGATGAGGATGCAACTGTTGTTGTTGTTGCTGTTGTTGCTGCTGCTGCTGCTGCTGTTGAAGTTGGATGACAATCCATGTTGCTGTCGACGACAACGACGAGTGATCCACATCCACTTGCAATCGGCGCAATCAATACTTTGTTAGTTTTGAGCAACATGTTGCTGCGGTGCACATGCTGCTGTTGTTGCTGCTGTTGTTGTTGCTGCTGCCGCTGTTGTTGTTGCTGGCGATGTTTGGTATGCAAAAAGGCAACTTTTGTTATCTTCATGACAATCATTGGCTTGGCTCATCCGTGTGCCACAATTGCTCGTTCGTTTTTGCGCTTGATTGTCTTCAGCTGCACCCCCTCCTCCACTCCTCCTCCTCCTCCTCCTCACCCTGCCCCTTGACTCCTTGCAGCCCACGATGATGTTGATGATGACGATGAGGATGAGGATGAGAACGGCGGCACGAAATGGCGACCGATGACGTCGATGTCGCTGATATGGCCGTGCTCTGTCCGCCGTCTGAGTTGTCGATGTGGATGTCGATGTCGAAGTCGATGTTGATGATTATTGTAGTTCAATATTTGCCTTATGGAAAGACAGACAGAGACAGAGAAGCACAGAGTGAGTGAGACGAGAGAGAGAGACAACTTGCTTCCTTGCCGTTTTTGTCGTTATAAAAACTGTTGTTTTTGTTTTTTTTTGCAGTCTTCGTTTGCCAGTTGCAACTTGCCAGTTGTCAGTTACATTCACATCAAATTAAATTGTATTTTGCAAAATAAATGAAATTAAAAGGAATGACATCGGCGAATGAGCTGAGAGCCGAGATCTGAGAGCCTCTGCTTCAGCAATGGCGAATGGCGAATGGCGACAAGTGGAGCGAACCGGACTCCAATGGACTCCAACTCCGATTTGGTTTCCTCTCCTCACAAGTTCATATTGAATTTATGTTTCTTGTTTCATTGTTTCCTCTTTTTTTTGTCCCTCCTCCCTCCTCCTTCTTCGTTCTGTTTGCTTTTGCCATTCGCATGTCCGCTCATTCGTCTGTGACCGGACAAGTATATAACTATAACAGATCTATCTCTGTGTGTGTGTGTGTGTGTGTGTGCGTATCTGTGTGTATTGCAGTATATTCCTTTTTTAGATGGCGACGCTTCTTTGGCTTCCAGTTGCACTTGCAATTCCAATTGAGTTGTACATTTTGGTCGCAAATTGCAGTACTTGCAGCAGTTGCTGTTGCAGTTGCAGTTACAGTTGCAGCAATTGAGCCACGACAAGGACTTACTTGAGAATATCTCAGATTAAGTGTATGCAAAAATATCCTTAAAATATGTACCATATTTAAAAAGAAATATAATTTGTCTATAGAGAAGTAATAGTTTTAATTTATTTGTTCCAAATCATTTAGCCGACGCTAAATAAATAAATATTGGCAGCTTAAAACAATCATTTCGAATGTTCTTTTTATATTGACAATGTTGCTGCAACCGGAACGTGCCACAGAGCCATCAAGTAGATCCCTGATGCAATTTTTGATTATCGCCAGCACATTAAGCTGAGTTCCAGCCCCAAAGACTTGCCAAGAAATAAAGTGGATGCCAAGGCGAACAACATTATGATGTTAAAACCGGTAAAAAAAAAGGTAGAAAATATTGAATTTGAATACGGCAGCTGGCAGCTGCAACAATGTTGGTAACATACCTGCAACACGCTGATTGGAGGGAAGACTCCCAGCAAAATGGGGACTCAAAAGGGAACTGGAGGGGCAAGAGTTGAAAAATAAGTAGAAAAATACTTGGACGTTGAACACTTTCTGTATTCTGTCCCCGGACATTTCAGTTTTTATGATGAGCCACATTTAATGGGTAGCAGACAAAGTGAATTTGAGTGGTGAGTGATGAGTACTGAATACCGAGTACCGAATGCTGAATACTAATTTGATACGAAATTATTCATATTTACAGTGAGTCGGTTAACCGACAAGCAAATGGACAAAATGGACGCGGCTAAAGCCAATTAAATTTTCGGTCATTTATTATTTGTGGCTCCGACAGACTCCTCCCATTTCCCCACTACCACAACTCCCCTCTCCCCCTCTCTCTATGACCCCCTGCAGTTGACAAAATGAACATTGCAGTGCAATTAAAATAATAATTACATTTCTAATGTACTCGCAACTGCAATTTGTGAGTGCAAAAGTGAATCCCAGCCCAGTTTGGAGTTTCAGCCATAGAATGACATAAATATTAATGACGTCGTCGAGCCCGCATATACATGAGGTAGTCAGGGAGGGGTAAGGGAAATGAAGGGAGGGGAAGAGCCGAATAGATGTTGGGGCCTAAAAAGGAAACAAATGTGCGTAACGCTTAATATTTGCATTTAACACACACTCTGAGAGAGACAGAGAGAGCGAGAGGGAGAGGGAGGAGAGAGAGGAAGAGAGCTAGAGAGAGTTGGAGCATAAACTGTGATTACAATTTGCAGTCTATGTGGTCAAATGTCCATATTTGCACTCTAAATAAATAATATTCTAATTTGACAAAGTAAACGGCACTTTTATTAAATTGCCAGTCGACCAATGTTAGTTTTAGCATTAATTCCAAGTATCCTCGAAGTTCATTCAGGTTGAGCCAATTACAAACGACATTACGATAGTTTAATTGTAAATGTATTCACACCTCAGAGTTGAGTCTTTTCAACTATAATTAAAACTGAAGTCATGTAAAACTACTGAAGTGAAATTTACTGAGAGAAAAACTCAAAGAGAATCCGTTTTAATAGACTTAGGTATCATTTAGGTGTAAATGTATATAAATTTAGAATTGATTATATACCTATACCTATAATTGGGATCAATATTAAATTTCATTCCATCTTTTAATTCTTACACTGAAAAAAAAGACCATTTTCTAAAATCAAAAATTTTTATTTTAAATTTTTTTTTTTAAAAAAAAAATATTTAAGAAAAATAAAAAAAAAAAAATATTATTATAAAAATTGTAGTTTTTAATAAAAAAAAAAAATCTCAAATTTATATTTTTTTTTTTAATATAAGACCATTTAAAAAAAAAATTAAAAAAAAAAAAATTATATTTTAAAAAATTTTAAAATTTAAAAAAAAAAAAAAAAATTTTATTTTTGTTTTTTTTTTTTTAAAAAAAAAAAAAAAAATTTTAATATTTTGCTTTTGGAGAAAAATAAGGGGTGGGGGGGTAAAGGGGGGGGGGGGTGGGGAGGGGGGGGGGGAGAGGGGAGGGTTGGTGTTGGAGGGGGGTGGTTTTGTTTTTTGTGGTTAGTGTCATACGACACTAACATAAATTAAATTAAATATTTTTTCTTTTTTTTTTTTTAAAATGTTAAGTTTTTGTTTTTTTTTTTTGTTTTTTTTGTTTTGTTTTTTAAAATTTTTGATTAAAAATAAAAAAATAAAAAATTAAAATTTTTTTTTTTTTTTTGTTTTTTGAGATTTGGGGTATGAAATATTAATTTTTAAAATAAATAATTTGTTTTGTTGTTTTGTTTTATTATGTTTTTTTTTTTTTTTTTTTTTTTTTTTTTTTTTTATTTTTTTTAAGGTTAATTTTTTAATTTTTTTTTTTTTTTAGATGAAGCACAATATTGTAAACTTGAGTAGATTAATCTAGTTTTAGCCTAATGTTCTTTGTGATAATTCATAGTTATGATTTTTTCTGATCTATGTGTATTATAGTTTAGAAGTAATTTGAAGTCGTTGGAGAAACAAAAAGACACGAATGTGAACACTTTTTAGAGCTTTAACTTCTTTTAAAATTAGAATAACAATATTTACTTGATTTCAACATACGCTGAGTTTGTTAAAGTGCTTCTCTTTTAGCGAATGATTGCTGTGTACAGTGTACAGTAAAGCATAAATGTTGCTCCTTTAAAAGACGTGGGATTATGGTCATCATTTTGAGGGGACGGATGTGGTCGTCGTTGCGTTGGCTGGATGAAAATGAAAACCGCCAGTACGATAGCGGTAACTTTGCATCCCAGTTGCCAGTTATCAATGAGAGAGGAGGTGAGTGAGATGGAGATGGAGATGGAGAGGAAGAAATAGAAGGAGATGAGCTCGGAAATTACTGCTGCAGCAAGGACAAAACCAGCAACTGGGATGTTGCATGTCAGATAAAAGGGGAGTCAGACAGGGACAGAGACAGCGACAGGGAGAGGGAGAGGGAGAGAGACAGAGAGAGGACTCGCTGCGTGCATTATGATTATGCCCGAATGTGCTACATTCCCCTCCTACTTCCCCATCTCTTCCCCTCTCCATGGAGGTGGAAATACAGCCAGAGTCGAGGGCGTAGTCAACTCTGCAGGATGTCTGTCTGCCCAGGTTGGGGATTATGGCAGCTCAGGTGCCCGGCGGGGGGAACACAATCAGAGCAGTTGAAACTCGGCACAACATTTCATATGCTAAGCCGCGGGAGGAGGAGACGAAGGGAGGATTCCAGCACCAACCTCAGAGCCAGGCCAGAAGGGGACACAGAATATCGAGAGTTGGAGGCAGGCAATTTGCATTTCGAGCATTGCTCGGGATTGGTTATTAGCTATATTTATGGATATCATCGGGGTCTATTGTTTCCAGTCTCATACGTCTCCGGATTGAGGAGATATTAAAATGAATATTTTGCGGATAACATGAAATTGAAATTGCGTTCGCCAACCCTTTGTGATGGCCGCCAGTTTAACTCCCGACCTCCAAGCACAGCTCCAACCTCAAGCTTATACTCCAACTTCAACTCGAACTCAGCATCATCGAGGCAGCATTCCGATAACAATGAGAACGATGGCGGCATCGGCATCGGCCACGACAAGAGGGACTGCAGGGGACAAGGGGACAGAGGGGAATGAGAAGGGAGTCGGAGGCATCGCCAAGTGGCGTGCTCCATCGGCTCCCATTTGACGCTATCGTGTAATGTGCTCGGCGACTGCAGAACAACAGAAGCAGCAGCAGCAGAAGCAGAAGCAGAAGCACTTCCCACTTTCAGCTTCCATCTCCCATCGTCCATCTTCCAGCGGCTTCTCTGTAGATTTCCATATTAATAAATGGCCACGGCTGCTGCCACGGTCACTCCACTCCAGGCGAGGAGGGGAGTCCGGGGTCGAGTTATTTATTGGCAGGCGTGCTCTCAATAAAATTATGGTTCATGCAGATTATGCGAGTGCAGAAACTTGTTTGCCCCGATGCTGGGAAGATGGCCGGAAGAGGAAGGGGCAGAAAAACAGTCAAGATTATTGTGGCCATGTTGTGAACGGCTGAGAGTTGAGAGCTGAGAGCGTTGACTGCGTTGGCGACTGGGACAGGGACAGGGGCAGGGGAAAAGGCGGGGGCAGTGAGTGCAGCCAGCAGCATTTAAAGTGGATTTATCAAAATGGAGCGAATAAGGCAAAATTAAGAATGTTGTGGGATGGTTGAATAGACCATGATGGAAATTACTGCAATTATCTGGGTATTTATTATGGCCAAATGGAAGCCAAGAATTTTAAAATAATAGGAACAATTATTAAAAATTTAACAAATATTTCATTTAATAACGGGGAGACTTGGAACGAAAACTCTATTAAATAACAGATCAATGAAAGCAAAGAGTTGAACATTTTTGACGTTTAAAATTATATCTTGAATGTTCCCATTTCTAAATATACCAAATTTATTTATTATTGTTAACTTAAAACCTGCAACTACATTTGTTCGTAGACTTAAATATATATGTATATGAATATGACTTTCTTTAGATTGGGAATATCTTTTAATATTTCAGTTATAAAAATTGTTGTAATATAGTGCATTATACTCAACTAGTTCCTGTTGGATCGTGAGAGTTCCAATATGTATATCTCCAACTGGGAGTAAGCCTTGCTCTAGCCAATATTGTTGCCCTTGGCTTACCATGGTTAACGACAACTAGACCAAGTTCTAAATCGAAATGGCAGCTGGGATGACATCGAGGGACGCTGTTGGGTCGCCAACACTTTGGGGCTAATTAACGTTCGTTTCCAGAAGGCTTTTTAGCAAACGATAAATGCAGCCTCGATCGGAGGAGTTGCCCTGGGCATTTGGGAAGCGGTAGCGCTACTCAAAAATTTGCATATCAATTTGTACACACGGCAAACAAAACCAACCAAAAGCAAAGAAAAGAAAAAGGCAAAAAATGGCGTAAAAAACTGAAAATAGCTGGAAGTTTGTGGGGCTTTTGAAAGCAAAGTGAAGCAGAAATCATGATTCTCATTATTTTGCTAAAAACGCCACTGCATGAGGGAGATGGAGAGATGGAGAGAAGGAGAGAAGGAGGGGAGGAATATGGTAGTGGGACTGCAACTGGTCCGGGATACCGCAGAGCATTTAAGAGCAAATGCGGCAGACTCAAATGAAGATATGCAGATTAAAGCAGCGAGATGGCCAAAACCGCAGAAAAACCAGCGTCAATGTGGAAAAATTACGATGAGCATTACCAGGCGCATTATATAGTAAGGTAAGCTAAACATGGAGCAAGTCAGGAGACGACGACGGGTCACAATGGGATCGGGATGGGGATGGGGATGGGGATGGGGTCGGGATGGGAATGGGCAGGGACAACGGTAGCTGCTCTCGGTCGCAGACCAATTCTGAGATATGAACATGCCGTTCTTGCTTTCTTTCTTTTTGCTTTTTTCAGTTTCTTATTCTTTTTGTGCTGTTTTTGCACAGTAGCTGCAACTTGGAGGCTTAGAATCGAACGCGAAATATAGCATAAGAATGTGTTTACTCGGTCTGGCCCCGGGTCTCGTTCTGTGTCTGAGTCTGGCTCTGAGTCGGGCACATCTCGGCCAGCCGATAACAATACTACGTGCGCCACGACCAAGCACAGCCAACTGGACGGCTGGCCAACTGGACATGGCCATATTCGAGGGCGGGGGCGGCTGTTTTGTAGCCGCTGGCATCGTTTGCTCTGAGTTCTCAATTGTTCTCGCCGCGTGCGCTTTTCTTTTCCGTGTCTAGGCCTGAAGGTTTCTTCTTCTTTTTTGGGCCAGGACCAGTTGGCGTCGATAAGCGTCAGCGCGCCAGTTAATAGCAACAAATAAATGCAACTAAATGCTCGGCGTGGCGTTGTGGCCACCATGGCCATATGAAGATATCCAAAACGAAGACACAATGCCACAGTTGCCAGTTGCCAGTTGCCCCACCCCCATCCCCACCTGGTTTGTTGGCTCCATTTGCTCCCAGTCTGTAGTTGTAGTTGTAGTTGTCGCTGGGTTTGTTTCTACACATTTATTATGGCCATTGTCATTGTTCACCCAGCGCCAGGCCAAGCACAAGGCATTGTCTTCCTCCTCCTCCTCCTCCTCCCCCTCTTCCTCCTGCTCGCAGTCTCCTCCTCTGCATCTCTTAGTCTTGTTCGGACTCCGAATCTGGCATCTGTTTTCCGGATTTGTCCAAATTTGGTTGCAGGCGTGTGATATAATTCATAATTCATTCAATGCGACATCTTTATTTGAATGTCCACTGCGGCATCTAATAGAGTTAAGAGTGCAACGCGATACCCTGAGTGGGAAAGAGAGAGGTAACTCGGCTATTAGCTGCTTTTAACTCTGACCAGCGTTTAAGATCCTCAGTTGACCTATGAATCAGTACATAAATTGAGGTGATTCTGTTATGGTTATTTGACTCATTTGTTATCGTGTTTGTGTTTCAAAGAGCTTATAAATAAAAAAATATAATTTACGTTAGCATTGACTCTGAACTCTAAATGTAATTCTGTAACGACATTTTTCTTTAAATTTGTAATAATTTTGTTTTTAAATAAATGTTTATTTAATAAGAATATGCAAATATTTTATTAAATAACATGCAAATATTATGTATAAAAATGTGGTCATTTTTTTAGAAGTTTTTAAATGTATATTTGAATTTTTTTATTTAAAACTCCAGTTAATTATATTATTCATAATAATATATTATTATTATTATGAACTGCACTACACTGCTCTGCGCTACGCTGCACTACACTACACTGCACTACACTGCACTGCACTGCACTACACTACACAACACTACACTACACTATACTACACTGCACGTTCGGACGGTCATAGCAAATTTTTCATTCTTCCTGTGTATATATGCTAGTCGCCTTCGCACCCTTCGCGCTGCTTTCGTCACTAGCGCGGACTGCCGTCCTCAATGATAATTTCTTTTTGCATTTTGTCATTGCATTTCATCTTAATCATTTCGAAATGTTAAAGTACCCATATTTTTGAATATCTTGCAATATATATGTATTTTTAACCACCCAATTTTGTGAGTGATAACATAACATTGTCAAGTGGCATTTGAGTGTAATATTCGTGTAGGTTATTCCGAATTTTGTGCATCGCGATTCGCAATTACCGAAAGCGCCTGGCACGCTATCCATTCATCAAATATCTTTCAACACATTTCAAGCGGCGCTGCTAATTGTGAGTCCAGTGCCTCGTTTGGGAACCAGTCAGCAGTCAGCAGTCACAGAATCTTATCTGTGCATCTCGAGGCAACGCCAAGTTGTCGCCAAGTGGCAAGTGCCAAGTGGCAAGTGGCAAGTGGCAGTGCCAAGTGCGGAGTGTGGAGTGTGGAGTTGCATGTCTGCCCCAAGGCGCGAAAAGTGTTCAACTTAAAATTTAATAAGCGCAAACAACTTCATAAATTCAGTCAAGTGAACGGGGGCGAAGGGAGCAGCAGCAGCAGCAGCAGCAACAAGATCTCTGGCAGTCACCTGACACCCGGACCTGGTACCTGGAGCGAGTACCTGGTGCCTGGGATCTGGGATCTGGGATCGGAGACCCAATGCAAGGCAGACAGAGTCTAGCGTGCGGAGACAGAAGGAAGGAACTGTTGAGCAGTTGAAGGCAGTCGAGCACGACAACGACACGAAGATACATTTAATATTTAGCCATTAAATGCATTTATAATGGCCTTATCGTGCCCGGATCAACTTTATCACCCAATTTAGCGCGACTTCAAACTTTTATTATGCACACTTTGTGCGAAACACCTCCCGGACGAAGACCACAGCCAAAGCCAAAGTCAGAGCCAGAGCCAGAGCCAATGTCTTGTTACCACTCACCTCTCTCCGCTCACCTCTCATCTGGCCAATGCATTGGCAAGGCCTAGTCGAAACGCCGCGCCGTCTAAGCAAAATAGTTTGCAGTTATCGGCCAAAATGTCACAACATCGTTCATTTCTCTGATTCGATGTGGGACAACAGAAATATTGAATGACAATTTTGATATGATATTGTGTCATTTGAACAGTTGCTTTTAAAATGTTGTAAATCATCTCAACGATGACAATAATTTGAATAATGTAAGTCTTTACGTAAGAACAATACTTTGAGTTGAAAATATAAGCCAATATTTTTAATAAATGTACGTATAGTTTATTAGTGTATTTGAGTTTCTTATTGGAAGAGTTTATCGATATGAAAAAATAAATATTTTAAAAATAAAACTTATTTAAGCACAAATGTTATTCAAAAATTAATTACAATAAAGTTTTTCGAAATGAAATATAAAATTTTGTTAAGTTCCGAGCTTCGGAAATAATAAATAAGAATAAAATTGCATGCCATTAAATTCATTAAATAAAGATACAATTTTAGCTTGTATAAACTCCTCATGTATTTAAGAACAATAGCACCTAAATAGGCTTTTCCGAATGGAAATGGTTTCAATTTCAATTAGTTGCAATTGCAGGCTCAAGATGTGCGACAATAATTAAGAAGAAACACAAATTAGCACTTTGATTGCATTAAAATTCCAGGCGAGTCGGCTAATCAGCGCCATGAATTCTCTCACGATCATTATCCGACTAACTGGAGCGCGGCTTAATGAAGAGGCTGCCACGAGGGGGCATGGAAAGGGCGGCGGGAGGGAGGAGATGTTGTTGGTGCGACAACTGAAACAGAGTAACTGTCACTGGCAACAAATTTGTAAGGCAACTTGGATTCGATGCCGATCCTCAAGGCGTCGTCGATCCTCGATCCCCAATTGCTCCAGTTAGAATTTTTATAACCGAATATCTGTTGATATCTCGCCTGTTGCAATGTTGCACTGTTGTCATTGTGTTGTTGTTGTGTTGCTGTTGTGTTGTTGCTGTGTTGCAGCTGCAGCTGTGAGACAGCCGCGTGCTGCTGGGTGTTGAAAAATTGCCGGCACCTCTGACCAGCCGCCCGTCTTCTTCTCTCACTATTGACCCCTCTCTCTCCACTCTCTCTCTCTCTCTCTCTCTCACTGTGTTGAGTGAGGCGTCGCACTTGTGTCACGATCGCTGCAGCAGCCATTGTTGCATCTAAGCAGCGTGCAACGTAGTTGCGGCTGATCTCACAGAGATTGCGTCTCAGTTGCCGCGGCACTTTTGGGACGGAGACTGAGATGGAGACAGAGACAGAAGACGGAGAATGAGGCTGCGATCATCGCGACATCATCGAGAGACGAGCGAATTGATGACCATTGCCAGCTACAATTGGAAGCAAGGGGAGCTGAACGGGAGACGGTGTCTGAGAGAGTGAGAAGGCAGTGAGGCAGCTGCGTCTATTTAAGGCCGAGATTTGATTGTCAAGCGCAGATATGCCAATTTCTCAGTTGCCGGCTAGTTTGGGCCTTGGCAGCTCACAGCTTGTCGGACATTGTTCTGGCTATGAGTGTAGAATGCAGTCGGCGGTCGATTGATGCGATTGCCGCCTGGTCAAGCTCCCTCTCCCCTCCCCTCCCCCCTCCCTCTTTCGCCTTGGCCTTCCTCGTTCTCTAGCGAAAGTGTCAATATAATTGGCCAAATTGATGTTGCCTGCTTTCGCGTCCAAATTAGGCATCAAGCGTTTCTCTTCTCCACAAACTATTGCCAGTTTGGATTTTAGCATGTCGCCTTTTCCAGGAACATTCAAATCTTCTGCCTACATTCACCCACCTGAGAAGCTGGAAGAGGTGACAAGGGAAGGAACAGATACAGGTAGAGGAACAAGGAGAGGGACACATTTCAATCAGATTTCATTTGTATGTGAAAAAGCGATAAATAAATGACAAAATCCATTTCATAAGAGAATGAATGCCGCACTCTCCGTCTTCCATTTGACATGTTGCATGTTGCATCTGTTGGCAACTGGCAATTGGCAACCGGCAAGTGTTGCCACAAACAACAATTGCAAATGCGGTGGCACTTTGAGCCGCGTCTTCTTCTGCATAAATGGCAAAAACTGAAAACTAAAACTGAACTGCTTTGCATGCCACATCGACTTTCACATTGTGACGTATTTATGGATATCAAGTGCCACAATTTCTGCACTCGCGGATTCATCTCTGTCTCTGTCTTTGTCACTGTCTTTGTCTCTGTCTCTGTCTTTGTCTCTGTCCACAGTCCACACACACTCCACACATGAACAGTTAAATAGAACTTCCAGTCGATGTTATAAGGAGAAATCCAGTTAGCTATGTCTATGTTTATGTTTATGTTTATGTTTCCACGATGTTTGCAATTCTTCTTCTCAACTCTCAGCTGCACATTTCACACAAATCATTCACTTCGATTTCCTCCTTCGATCTTTTTCAACTCAATCTTCACATTTGATCCACATTAGATGTAGTTTATATCTTATAAAAAAAACTGAGAGTAAATTGGAAATGAAATTTAAAATGGTAATGGGAAAATTTTTTTAAAGAAGAGGTTTGATGGTTTGGGGGGGGGGGGAGGGAGGAATATGGGGGGGGGGGAAGAGGAAAAGGGGGGGGAAAAAAAAAAAAAAAATGGAGGGGGATTTGACGGAATACAATTAAATTCAGTTTACAAATTTCAGTCGTTCAATTTTAATTAGATAAGTTAAAAGTAATTTATTATGCATTCAAAGTTTCCTTTAAATATTTAATATATTGTATTTATGCAATTAGTTTTATTTCGAAATTCTGTTTTTCTTTGTGGCAATAACTTATGTACTTTTTTTCAATTAGATAGAATATTTTTTATACTTGTCTCTACATAATTTACTTACTTGTCTCTACATAATTTACTATATTCTTAGTTCTTTCTGCAGATTTCACTTGACATAATTTTCAGCATCTGTCAGCTAATTTTTATGGTTTGTTTGGCGACCATAAAAGATTCCGATGGGATGACTTTGTTTTGTTTGGCCGCAAGGTGTGCTTAAGACCATCTTGGAGCATTTCGCAAATGGGCCTGAAAGTTAATTAATTAATCAATTATGGAAAACACATTCGCCACTGCAGTCACCTGCTTACAATATTCCTTCAATTCCCTTCTGGTCCCTCTCCCCGCTTCTTCCTCTTCCTCACGCTCCTATCATTTATTCCCTGGTAAGATGCAACGTTTTATGTGCCATTCCATTTGCTTTGTTGTTGCTCTTGTAGTTGTTGTTGTTGTAGTTGTTGCTGATGTGTAATAAAATTTTTATTGATTTGCCGTTTCGAAACGGGATGTACGGTGGGGGGAGGGGGTCGTAGTCCTCAATTATTGAAGTATGAAATGCAAAAACTGAGCAGGGAGACAAAAGTATAACCCAGCTGGACGTCTTAGTTGTGTTTTGAGTGTGCTTAATTAATTTTGATTTACAAACTGATGGGCCACCCATGTATTGTGTCCTGCCCTGTCCCGTCTTGGCCGGGCCAACAGCTGAGTCATTCGCTATGACAAGCCCAAGAGTTCGGTGCTGGTTTTATGGTCGAGATATCGCGAATTGTCATTACTGAAATAGTAGCAACTATTAACTATTCAAGTTGCATGTTCTGGCCAAATTTGTGCAGAGTTCCTCGAAGCAAACACTCGTAACGTTGCCACAGTGCAGCAAGGACATTCTGGTCCCAGGCGTATATTATTTCGGCATAAATCAAAACATTCACTTAGCACGCTCATTTGTTTCAATGACCCGAACCACACCCATCCCCATTTCCCATTTCCCAGTCCCTGGTCTCGTCGAGTGTCCATTCTTCAGATTGCTCTTTTTTGTGCACTCAAAATGTGATAGAAATCTATTACAAGCTCATATCATATTTTATTTCCGCCTTGGCGCACTTTCCTCGAGCGGTGTCCTGTGAGTGTCCTGCCGCCAGTGAAATTATGAAAAAGCTTTTTTATGGCCACATACGTTTTTTACGATGATGATGAGACACTGAGGGGTACACTGACTTTGTCCTTGCCTCTGTCTCTGTTTCTGTCTCTATCTTTGTCTTTTTCTTTGTCTTTGTTGTCCTGCATTCCACGTCCCATTGAGCCAAAAGTGGCATATTAAATTTAATGGAAATTGATGAGCGCTTATTATGATATGAGATAGTCGCAGTGTCCACTCTGCTTTCGTCCTTTTTCCTTTGTGTCCTGCGGGGGTTGCTTGGGTCAGCCACTTTTTCTCTTCTCTTCTCTTTTCTTCTCATTTCATTTTTAGTATCTTTTTTATCATAAAAGTACTTTCTGCTGATGCTCGCACTAAATTCATTGATTCAATTTCCTCGCCATTGCCATTGGCATTGCCGTTGCCTCAATAAATATGGATATAATATTTCAATATTTGCCCGAAATAAACATAAATCACGTTGTGTCCTGTGGCAACAACAAAGTTCGGGATTACTCTGAGCCATCAAAAGGCTTTTAGATAGGGCCCAATAGATAAATGAGAGATGAGCTTAAAGGTTTAGCTTAAGAATTTCTGAAATAAGAAATAAAGAGTATTTAACTTATTTTTTAGAAATTAAAAATATAGAATCTTCTATCATTTAGAACTTATTACCAATACATACTATACTATATTAAATTAGATCTGTCCGTATTTATAGATTTCGAAAGATCTGTTCTCAAGTAAATTTAAGAGTTGTAAACATTCTTAAGGAAGTTCTCGAAGTTAGTTTCCAAAGTGAATCTTTCTTTTGTCAAAAGAGTCAAACTTTATTGTCATATTGTGGCCTCTTCTGAATATTTCACGACTTTCGCCCACTCCAAGAGCCCTTCCCTTCCTTATGTTGTTGTTGCTGTTGTCATTCTGACTGTTGTTGTTGTTGCCAATGAGACTGATCATAAATACTCACGAGTGCACTGGCACTGGCAGTCGTCATAAAAGATGCCATGATTCATATGCGGAGCTCCAACAGTTTAACGACACTTTAATAATTCTCTAATTGCAAAAAATACGGCGAAATGTTGCGGGACGTCGACATTTAATGGCATTCGAGTGCCTTTTAATTGGGTGGCGCCCAATGCCATAAAGGATGGCAGATGCAGAAGGGATCGCTCCTCCGATCCGGTTCCCGCATGGTTATTCATAATTTCTGGTGCATCTCTTAAAGCGACTCTAAAACAAGGTATTTGGAATTGGAGCTGCTCTTTGAATTAAATTTCAACATGATAAAAGTTTTTGCCTTGCCCCAGGGCGACACTTCTACAGGAATTTACATCATAATTTTCTAGGCATTTGCACACGGTGTTCTTAGTCTTGGCCTCTGTCTTCAGCTAACTGGAGTTCTTAGCCAAATTTCATTACGCGTTAGACTTCAACCCGAGACAACGACAACGTCCCAGTTGCTTTACATTGTTGACATATCGGATTACGCACTAATTATCCTTCTAATTAACCCTTCTTTCTGTCTGTCTGCCTGCCTTTTTGTTTTCGCTGTCTTCCTTCACTTGTTTCCCTTCCCTTTCTTTTCCTTGCCTTCCACTTGCCTAGGGGACTCACTTTAAGAGTCTCAGCGACTGTTGCTCAACCGTGACCCTCAGCTGCTCGGCTGCTTGGCTTTCACCGTTTTTAAGCCTATTAGACCAACTCTCATAATTAGCTTGTTACTTGACAGTTGCCAGTTGCCAGTTACTCAAGGAATTTTGCCAACGGCTGAGTCTACTCGTACCAGTTAAGGCCAAAGCCAAAGCATATCGATGACATTGACAGTTTTTCTGGCAATTACTCAGGGCTGTGCCAGGTCAAGTGGGGGACTTTAAGCCCATTTCTTACCAGAGGTATTAGCTCGCAAACACTTAAAAGCATTGAAATTGAAAAAGACAATGTATGAAATTTATGTATATTAATTCAATATATTATATATAATAGAAATAAATTAATGATGTAAAGGACATTTGACTGAACTCAGAATTGTCATTTTGCGTTGGAGGATTTTGGATCAAAGGGCAGATTGGTGACCGAGGTTGGCAATTTAAATATTGATTGTTATATCAATGCGTCAATATCAAAATTTGCATATTGAGAGCCACAAACTAGCTCTCTCCAACTGCAAAGACAGACAGACGGACAGACGACACACGATATTTGCTTGTGCCTCCAAATGCAAATGTCACCAAATTATCCTCGACAAGGATTCGACCAGAAGAAGAAGAGGAAGGGTAAATGGGAGGTGGTTAAGTAAGCATTGAAATTGGCCTTTGTGATGTTTATCATTAAATTCATGTTTGGTCAGGCAGTTGCAGTTGTTGCAGTTGTTGCAGCTGCAACATGGCCATGTTGCATGTGTCTATTAGTTATAGCCAACAAATAATATTCTATTTCTTGTTTGTCAAACGTGTTGTCGTTGTTGTTTGTTGTTCTTGTTGTTCTTGTTGTTGCTGTTGTGTCTGATATACTGTTATTATTGTGTGGCTTCAGTACACACACCTACGCACACTCGCACACACCTACTCACAGGCCACAATGGGGCAATCAGCAGCAGCAGCATCAACAATTGCTGCAATTGTCGACAAGTGCGAATCTTATTCGCATTCACACTCGTATTTATGAGTGATGCTCACAAATGGTGAATGCCGAATGATGATATCGTATGACATTCAATCGAAGCCAACCCACAATTACAGATACTGTTAAAACTAAATGTGCTATTTGTTCATTTTCATCTCCATTTGCATGGGAAATGCAATTGCAATTGCAAATTGAAATGAAGAAATCCGCATTGCTGTGGTAAGACATTTATTTGGGTCAATTGATGAGTTTCCATCAAATAAGATGTGATATCAAACGACTTAAAAATTAGTAAATATGTAAAATACTTAAATTGCATTCAACTTCCAAGAGTGTTTCTGTTTTTCTTTTCAAAAGATATTTTTTAAGGTTTTTCCCATGATTTTAAGCTGAAACTAAAGGCATTTTGTATCCTCTTTTCAACAAATACTGAGCAAATAATTTATTTTTTAAATAAAGCACAAGAATTTACAAAAGTATAAACAGATAATAAACTAGAACCAAAGATACGGGAATACAGGCCATGTAATAAAAATAAATAATAAAATTATTTCCATGAAATATTTCAGATATTCTAAATCAACCCACGCCTAAAGAGGATATCATATCTACTACTCCACGTGTGTGAGTGTGCAACATGAATGTGTATGTTTGTATATGTGAATAATTGTTGTTGATTTGCAGCATGTATTTGAGAGTGCAAATATTTGTGCTCATCAAAGCTCAAGAAGCCAAGATGTTTGATGCACCTGAAATGAACGAAAGTATCCTTGGCAGGAGTAAATGTATGTATGTATGTAAGTGTGTGTATCTGTTACTCCTGCCATTAACCTCCTACTTACCCCTTTTGCCCCCCTCACCACCCTCGACACACTGAATTGTTGTTGACCGTTGTTTACAGTTGATGCCGTTGATTAAACAGACATAAAGCCAGTCGGCGTAACTGGCAAATAACGTGAGACATTCGAAATGCAAACATTTGACATTGTCGGTCTGACTCCCCTCTCTCTCTCTCACACATTCTCTATCTGTCTGTCTCTTTCTCTCCCTGTATGTGTGTGTTACGCCCCCCTTTGCAGGGGCATGCAATTCAGAATTTCAGTCAAGGCACGAAATTGATATGCTGAAATCAAAGACGTTGATTTCCGTTGGGATTGGAATTGTCGCTGAACTTAACCCATTCGAAATCCAAGTCCAATTGTCAGCTGCCAGTTGACCTTTCATATAAACCAATGTCCAAGAGTCCATTAAACAAATTGAATTGTGTCTGTGTCTGTGTATGTATCTGTGTTGTTATCATATTCAATTACAGACTTTTCACCGTGCGACTTCCTTCAGAAATTAATGTGCGCTCTCTGATTTACATTAAATGTCGCCGCACCCAGCACTCATTCTGTGTATAATATGTTTATTCACAATAACAACCACAACTACAACAACAACAACTGAAGCTACAACAACAACTGGAACTACAACAAAAGGCCATCAGTTCAACAATTGCATTCATATCCGCAGCGTCAAAGAAAACAAAAAGTTGTATGTATAACATTCGCATAATGTAAATATATGTGACCCGGGACTGCGGTCAAGCCTTAGGAGACTCTTTGGGGGAGGAAGGGAAGGGGTGGAAGGGGAGGGGCACTGTTTACCGGATGCACCTGAAATCGATCGTCACGGTGAGAATTGAGTGCGAGACCGTTGTAATTATTGCATTATGGCAAGCGCATTGATTGAGCTTCGTCTCCGTTGAGTCGAAAACATTTCAATACGCATCATAATTAATACGAGTATGACTGCACACAGTCCCCCTCTTTACCCTCTCTCTTGGCCCATACTCTTCCCTTTGTGGTCAATTTGCTTAAATGCCGCTTAACTCAAGAAGCCACAACTGACCGAAATTCCCAGCGCTTCGAATAGCAATCTTGCGGTTATGAGAAGAAAACTTTGCCCGTCTCCCCTCCTTGATATTTGATACTCAGGACACTCCAAAGGCGTTGACAGACTCCTAACTGGTTCACAGGGGCTGCGGAAGTATCACTTTTATTTGTGTCATTTGTCAAAAGGGGTTACGAAAAGTCAATTTTGTGAGAATCAACAGAGGATCAGCTGACACTTGATATTCAATTCAATTCATAAAGTGGAATATTTGCCATAGTGATCATTAAAATCATTACAATTTTGTTTTACGATCTTACATAATTGTATTATTTAATACTAAGAACTTTACTGCACTTATTTGTTTAAATAAATGCATATAATGAATGAACATACGTGGAGGGAAATAAATCTAAGTCACGGAAACTCACTTAAATATTAAAATGTGTAGTCTTTATTCTTGAAATATTCTGATTTATTCAAGTGGATACTTAGTCTTGAGTAAAGTAAAGTAATCTATACAATATGAATTCAACTACTCGCAAACTAAATATGCAATTTAAAGGTACTTTTATCAACTTCTACCTCAACTGCCGGACTCTCATTGCTGACAATTGACCACTGTCTCTTTCAGCTCACGATCATTTTGAGGGGCTTGTGAAATGGGCACAGTAAAATGTACAAAAATATATTATGACGATCACCTGGCTGACACTTCTTGGGCATAAAATATATAATTCGAATGGCTTTCATATTATAATTTGGCACGACTGCCGAGATACGGAGACCACAACATATGTTGATATTCATTATATGTATGTACGAGTATATGAGAAATATGTACTCGTTTGACATTTGCCAATTGTGGCTTCTGGCCCAGAAAGAAACCGTGAAATGGCCGAAACGACAACATGGATAAGATCTACGAGCAAAACAATTCAGTTTTGACATTTATGATGAAATTTCTGAAATCAACTGTCATGTACGGCTGTCATATTGAATAATTTCGTGGGCTTTATGGGGCCCGAGATTCGAATAGGCTGCCTTGGATCGAACGGCGCGACGGGTGATCGGAGAGTCGAAGGGAATCGGGGAAGGGAGGCGGGGAATCGCACTTGCCATGCATAATTTATGGCAACTTTTGCTGCTGTCCAGCAAGTGAACTCATTCTAATTAAGTGGCCCAGGTATAAATGGTTGGAAGTCTTTTGGAAGACTTTTCGGGGCTTGAGGCATGCGGCTTGGGGCTTCAAACTTGAGGTCTGTGCCACAGCCACAGCTGAGCTACGTGAGCCAAGCGACGAGTTTGACAAAATTAAAATGCGTGCGAGGCACTTGAAATGCAAGTCAGGCAGACGAAAAATTTAATAATTTCGCTTTTTGCACAAAACACCAGAAAGAGAAAGACGCCGAGAGGGAGGGGGGGGGGGGGGGGAGTGGTAACTTTATGATTTTATTATTCTCAGTTTTAATGACAACGATGATGACCAATAAAGATATTAAAACGGCGCATGAAATGTGCCCCCGAAATGGTTTCATAAATGGCACTGCGCACGCCTCGACGACTCTTGGGGCTTGTGGACTGCGGGGACTGTGGGGACTGAGGGGACTGGGGGGACTGTGGGCAGGGGTATGTGGGCTTTACCAATCTTATGGCCCGCATACGTAATGTGGAGTCGAAATGAATATGTAGGAGCATTCGCTTGCCCTTTCCATTTCCATTTCGGACCAATTCGGGCATTTCGAACTCGGGCGGCGTGTGGCGTTTGCCTCGAGTTGAACGTCAACATCAAATTCAGCATCAACTGGAGAGTTGCAACTGCAACTACAGTTGGTCTGGGGCAGGTAACAACGATCGCAGCCAGAAGATCATGTTGCTGCAACGTTGGCTTGTGTTTTCCACCTCCACTCCATGCAATCGGAGCTCTAACAGCGCCAGGAGATTCCAAGATCGTTAAGATCTTGCTGCGTTACTCGCACTCCGATCCGAGCCAAAGATCTTCTCTCTCGATCGATCTCTCCCCCTCTCTTTCGCACTCTATGTGTCGCTCTCTTTCGGTTGGTTGGTCTCTCAGTCGCAGTCGCAGTCGCAGTCGCTGCGCGGTGTGTGTTTTTACGAATCACGGATTCGATGTTTCGCATGAATACGTAATTAAATCTATAAATCGGCCAATTAAAATGCTTTGATATCGTGACAACATAACATTCGACAACGTCGATCGGACGTTGCCCGAATCCCCAGGCCCCCCATTGATCCTCTCGATCGTTTAATTCGTCGTCGTCGTTGTCGTCGTCGGGATCGATATTGGGATCGGGATTAAAAACAAAATAAAATAAAATTATTATACATACGAGTACAACTGCAACCATCAAAAGACGGACTTCTACCTCCTGCCTTCTCCAAAGGATCCCCATAATAAATCCAATTTCAAGTCGAGTCTCTTCCCTCCCTGTTGGCTTGTTTATTACAAGCTCGTTCTTGTGCAACTTTCAGCCTGCGATCGATTGTTAAATATGTTATAAGTATTCTTTTAACTAATGTGACAGTTCAATGCACAAACAAAAATTTACTTAATTGTCGTAGACCCAATAAAATGGGATTGGGTTATCCCAAATGATTTGCGATATTAATTCGCTACATTGTCTAAAATTCAGTTGTTTAACTCTGTTCATTTTCAAATATATTTAGTTCCTATATTAAATATTTCCTATAGTAAATATGTTTTCGAAATACTTAAAATGTCCTTATTAAAAAAAATGAAAGTCGAATGTTGAAAATATTCACAATTGCAACATTTAAAACTATGTATTTATCGTATGAATTTATGAAATCTTTTATTGAGTTTCTGTTGAATGCACAAAGTCAAGTACAATTTCAGTTTATCAATTTGTAAGTCTCGCATTAAGGCCAGGCTTAAAGCGATTGTTACCCCTTGTCGCCTCCTCAGCTACAGTGAACACTGCGAGAAGACAAACTATCCAATTATAATGTGGACAGCTCTTAGTCAATTCATGAGTTGGGCGAGAGCATATGCAGAGGAAGTAGAGAGAGAGATAGAGAGAGAGAGAGGCGCCGCCTACGTTACCCCCTCCCACTGGCACAATGCTAATGTTGCCTCATAAAAGTTGCGGCAATTAAGAGCAACGAGATCAGGCAGAAGCTGGAGTTGGATCTGGAGTTGGATCTATAGTTGGAGCTGGAGTTGGAGTTTGAGCCACCCACACACTGGAAATTAACTAAAGCGTCGATCTGTGGCGATTAATCGCGACAAATGAATGCGGTTGCTGTGGAGGGGGAATGAACAGCGGGAAAGGGGGTGGTGCGGGGAAAGGGGGCAGCTGGGTTGCTGAGGCGTTGAAACCTAGAACAATTTTAATTTTTCGGGCCCGTAACTGGTGCCGTGTCTGTCGGAGAGACTCGCGGCGAACATTATTGCCGTCGGTGGCGCCGAGGGCCACCAATCGAAAACACATTTGTCGCTGCTTGAGCAGCAACAGTAACAACAGCAACATGGAGGGGAAGGAAACAGAAGGCGAGCAGAAGAGCACCAACTGGGATCAGTTCGTGGGCTGTTTCGGCAAATTCTCGGCATTGCCGGGGTCTTTAAGCCCAAGCCCTGCAATCGCCCAGATCGTGAGAGTTGCAGCTGAGACTCAGGATGAAGCTCAGGCTCAGTGAGTCGCTGTTGCTGTCGCTGTTGCAGTTGCAGTTGCAGTTGCAACACACACAGCATCATCGCATGTTGTTCTTATTGTCATCATTTTATAATTGTCGTTGTAAGCTGTTGCCGTAGTTGTTGTTGTTGTTGTTGTTGTTGTTTTTGAGTCGATGTTGTTGTCGTGGTCGTTGCTATTTGCAATTGTTGTTGCCAGCCAAAGCCAAAGCCAATCGCAATGCCGACGACGACTGCCAGACGCCGTCCGAGTTGTTAGCTTCATTTGTCGCGGCCAGTTAGCCACAAGGATGCACAGACTCAGTCTCAGTCTGAGTCTCAGTCTGAGTCTCATTCGGAGTCTCAGTCTCCGTCTCCGTCTCAGCCAGAGTGTTTACCTCGTCCTCCCTGTCGTCTGAAGTCTTCTACATTGTCGTAGCCCAATGAGCGCGAATTCTTCTGCGTTTCTTTTCCTTTGCCTGGCCCCTCTTCAATTCTACAGATCAACTCCAACTGGTCGTTGTTTTTCTTCTCGTTGTTGTTGTTTGTTGTTGTTGCATTCTGTGGTTTGCTCCTTTCGCTTTAAGTGGGCAACTGGCAACGAGTTATTTTTGTAACTTGTTGGAATTTTTGATTTTGTTCATGTTTGTCGCTTAAGAAATGTTCGCTTATGTTTTCCATAATTTAAATATGGTTGCAATTCTACATTGGTATTGGTCATGACTTCCATAAAACTGGCCAAGAACGTGAGAAGGCACAAATCCTATATACATTGCCAGCCCAGTAAGGCAGCGAGACAGAGAGAGAGAGAGATGAACAGCAAGGGGGAAGAAAGGGAGAGCAAGTGTTGCTGTTGAGAGGCTGCGAAAATACAAGGGATCTGCTCGACAATTCTAATGAGCATCTTCTCATACAATTGTGATACTTTAAATGGGTTAAAAAATAAATGGAAATTATTATTAATAAATTTACTATAGAAAATACCAAGAAATGATGCAACTTTTTGGCGAAATTAGGTGATGTTGCTGAGGAGCATATCAGTGTCAATGATTACAGGGTATAATTAGCGAAAAACATTATTAAATAGGCACAAGAACGACACCGACAACAGCGCTGGCGACAACAGCAATAGCAACAACAACAGCAACAACAACAACAGCAGCAACAACAACAACTTTGGCTACTGTTTGGCAATCGATTTGATCCCAGCATGCGTGGCCAGGGCAAGGGCATGGTCTCTGTTGTTGTTGTTGTTGCTGTTGTTGTTGTTGCTGTTGTTGTTGTTGCTGTTGCTGTCTGTGGCAGTGTCTCGGTCTCGGACACTTTGAAGTTGGCTGTTGGTGCAGGTCAGCAGGTTGCTATTGCCGATGGCGGCGACAGTTGTTGTTGCTGTTGCTGCTGCTGTTGCGAAGTTGTTGTCAGCACAACACAACTCGTGGAAATTCTTGAAATGCTCGACCAGAGCTACAACTTGGCTAGGACTCGGACATGATCAACTATTGCTGCCAACCGCCAGCAATTGGTAGTTGCCATTGCCAATGGCAAGCGGGTTGAAAGGTTGCGCAGCTTCTGTTACAGCGTCCAAGCGAAATAAATTAAGCAGACAGAGAGAAGACAACAATAACAACAACAACAACAACAATAGGAAAAGAGAAGAAGAAACAACAAAATTGTGTTTCAAATCATGTTCGTTTGGACAGGCAACAAACAGTTTGGACAAACTGTGGAAACGTCTATGAGATTGTCATTAGCAGGAATCGCGGACTATTATCAGGCGGCCTTTCCCAGACCCACAGAACAATACCAATACCAATACCAATACCAACACCAACACCAACACCAGTAACTTCAACTGCAACTGCAACTGCAAAAGAAATTGCAACAAAAAGTTGCCAGCAAACGAAACGTAACAAAATACAAGCCGTGAATTTCATTCGAACAACATCGTCTACAAGACAATCGAAGGCGACTCTGGCGACATCGCCGACACGGACAACGTCGCGTCGCCCGAACAATAGCAACAATTTTTCGGAGCGGAGAACAACAACAACAACAACGGTCAGAAGGCTCAACAGCTCAGATTCTATTCCCTCTATTGCAGCAAAAAAGCTGCAACCAAACTGAGAGAGGATAAAGGAGTTGGCGGAGTGGCAGCAACGATTGCAGCTTAGCGGCAATTATTGTCAGTACACGACCATCGAGCATCGAGCAGCGAGCAACTCTCGACTTGTAACGCCAGCAACATGTTGCCAACTTGTAAAAATTCACGCAGCAATCTTCATTTTAATGTCAAAGCTACGTGAAAATTGTTGTACATCGTGTGAGTTCCATGATTGATTATGAGTTGTGATTCATAAGAGACAAAATCACCTCTGAATTTATATACCCTTGTATGCTAAAACCAATAACTAAAGAGTATGGCTTAGCCATGCATATAAAATGTATTGTGTTTAATAGTTGCAAATTTATTTTAGTCAGGAAACCATCTGGTGATAAACACATATAACAAATTTTCCATAACTCACTGATAAACAAGTTAATTGCGAAAAGAAACTAAAATGTGATTCATACAAAAATTTTACTCTAAGGAAATCGGTTAGAATTTGACAAAGTTTAGAGTGTTGCCGCTTCAAAAATAGGTAGTATATGAAAAATGTTTAAATGTGCCTAAATTTAGATGTGTAACTAGAAAACTTTCCCCTATCTAAAGACTCCTTCTTTAATTTTAATTCTTGCATAGAACACATGGAAATTCATTATGTTGTTAACCCATCTGTGCTGTCGAAGTCAACGATGGCATAATTCATCTCTCTAAATAGAAGAACCATTCATCGATTGGCAATTGTGTGGGCCTAAACACACTACTCGTATTCGTAGATGTTTCAAGCACACACATTTGGCAGGTGGATGGCAGCTTCAGCAGCAGCAGCAGCAACAACAGCAACAGCAGGGCCAGGTATTAATCGATCAAATTGGTTAAAACAAAACTGGCACGACGGCAATTATTCATTCATTCATAAAGAGATCAGCAATACGGCCAAAACATAAACAAACAAATGCGTCGGGCAACTGACAACAACAATTGATCTATGCCATACTCTTCGAACCAAACATAGATATTGACGAGTACATATAGCCATGTTCATGTTCATATCCATATCCAAATCCAAATCCATATCCATACTCCATTCCGGATGCTACGCAGCTGCCGTTTAAATCTTACGTCACAGATTCAGATACGAGTATCTGGTTGGGCAGGCGAATGAATGAATGAATGAATGAAATATCCGTTTGTAGATTGGCCAAAGCAGCAATTGGGGGAGGGAGGAGGAGGAGGAGGCTTTACCTTGCGGCGAGTGCGTGTGGCGCGTATCTGTAAGATCTCAAATTATTAACTGTAAAATGGTTTGTTTATTGTGATCGGAACTCATTCACTAATGTACGTCCAATCCAATCATAGCCGCGAACACGTGAAGACGCTGGCAAAACGGTGCCAAATCGTTTCTCTTCTTCTTCTTCTTCGTCTTCGAATTTTTTGAATAAAAACCTTATTCAAAATTAAAAAAAAAATAAATTGAAAAGGTGGCTCAAAGCTTGATGGGTGTGGGTGAGCATCCGGATAGCCAACAACAGTAACAGCCACAGCATACAGCTATAGTTACAGATACAGATACAAATACATTCACGAATATAGATACAAATACAGGTGGCACCAGCAAAGCGCGTTTCCGGCGGCATTTTGCTTGAAACAACGCACAGTGGGGCCTTTGCTGATTTTACGTTGCAAAAATCGTAACTTTTGAACCAAATGAGATAATCAAATAATTTTAATGGCATATGATAGATAACTCTTCAACCTATGAAATTAGCACTTAAAAAAGTGCCACGCCCCCGACATACTTAATGAGGGGCTATCAAATTTGAAAATTGTGAAATTTGTGAAAAAAAAATAAATTTTATGGCACCTAAAAATAAATATTTTTTAAAATTTTTGAATTTTTTTGTTTTATTTTAAGTGTTTTTATATTTAAAAATTACTTTCAAAAAGTTAAAAAAAAAAAATTTTTTTTAAGATTTTGTTGAAAAAATTATTTTGTATTTTTCGGTGTAAATTATCAGAATTGCATATATCGACCTAATTCCTATTGCATTTATATGATACACTAGTCTGATTTCAACTAAATTGACATATTATGAATCTGGGGTAGTCTTATATATCCAGACCTAATTTGGTTCAAATCGGACCACTATTTCTTATAGCTGCCATAGCAACAATCGGTCGAACTATGTAATTATGCCGCGTGTTTTCATTGTGAGGTTGAATTAGTTTTTAGATTTTACGTAAAAGATTGGATCCAGCCGGGTATATAACCATATATATTTACTTAGAGAAATGAATACCGAAACGTTTTTAAGTTAGTGTTCTGCTATCCATTTCGATCCATGAGAGTTTTCGTCTACCAAAGTTCAAAAACAGTCAAAATCTAGTGTTTTGCAGGACCGCCGGCCGAACAACTTGGCAAAAATATTTTTTTTTGGGTAAGCGTTCGGAAAAAGTAATATACGGATTCGATAGAGAATTTTTTAACGATTAAGAATCCAGAAAGGAATTTTACATCAAGTAAAAATTGTGGGTAGTACAACCTTTCAAGGTTGACCAATTTAAATTTAAAAATCACTAGGTTTGGAATATTTTTGAACTTTGGTAGACGAAAACTCTCATGGATCCAAATGGATCGCAGAACACTAACTTAAAAACGCCTCAGTATTCATTTCTCTAAATAAATATATATGGTTATATACCCGGCTGGATCCAATCTTTTACGTTAAATCAAAAAAACTAATTCAACCTCACAATAAAAACACGCGGCATAATTGCATAGTTCGAACGATTGTTGCTATGGCAGCTATATAATATAGTGGTCCGATTTGAACCAAATTTGGTCTGGATGTAGAAGACTACCGCAGCTTCATAATATGTCAGATTGGTTGAAATCGGACTACTATATCATATAGATGTCATAGGAATTAGGTCGACATATGAAATTCTGATAATTCACACCGAAAAACAAAAAAAAATTTTTTGAAAAAAAAAAATTCTTTTGAAATTTTTTGAAAATAATTTTTAAATATAAAAACCTTAAAAATAAAAAAAAAAATCAAAAATTTTAAAAAATATTTATTTTTAGGTGCCATAAAATTTATTTTTTTCACAAATTTCACAAATTTCAACTTTGATAGCCCCTAATTAAGTATGTAGGGGGCGTGGCACCTTTTTTAAAACCTAATTTCATAGGTTGAAGAGTTATCTATCATATGCCATTAAAATTATTTGATTATCTCATTTGGTTTAAAAGTTACGATTTTTGCAACGTAAAATCAGCAAAGGCCCCACTGTGCAACGTCACACAATTTAAATATTCATTTATTTTATATGAATCGAAATTCATGTGAGGCAAATCGAAGCAACCATTCTAAAAATTTTTCACTCTGCGCTACTGTATCTGTATCTGTATCTATATCTGTATCTGTATCTGTAGCTGTATTTGTAGCTGTATCTGTGGCTGTATCTCTATGTCTTGCTGTTAGCGGTAGCTGCAACTTTTGTTTTTGATTTTATTTTGCTTTTCAAATTAAGGTTAGCTTTCCTATTTATGTATATGCATGAGCATATGTATGTGTATCTGTGAGTGTGTGTGTGTGTGTGTGTTTACATTTGAGATTCAATAAAATTATTGGGCGCGTCGCTATTCGAGCGTTAACAAATATTATTGTTCAATTTTGCTGTTATTGTGATTATAAATTTTCGTATGTGTTGCTTGTGTAAACAGCGACAACAAAAACATCAGTAGCAGCAGCAACAGCAGCAACAGTAACAACGACAATGGCAACAATTTAAGGTGCAGCTTCTAAATTATTGTGCAGGTGATTTTCAATAGTTTTGTTTCTGCTTGATTTTCGATTTTAATATCGGAAATACTAAATTAAAAAAAATTAAAAAAAAATCTAAAATTGAAAACAGCAGCAACAACTTGATTGATTTTCCTTGTGCCATCAATTGAGGGTTGAGCAATCAGAATGATCACGCCCAATAACTACAACTACAGATACATTTGTGTATTTCCACGTAGTTAGCTAGGGAATAATGAAAAGCCAGCAATAAACAATAACAAATAAATGCAATTTACATAACAATGAATTTAGGTTTTTCGGAGGCCTTTTTTGGGTTCCAGCTGAATGGTTAAATGTTTTATGTTTCATGTCAAAATGGCAATCTGTGAATCGATTTGACATGTATTGTCTCTTCTTTATTTATTGGGGTAGCATAGTGACCATATGTAAAAGACAGAATAATTAAAACATAGTCTAATATGAACTTTTTAAAAAATTTACAGTTCTTGACAAAGCCCATAAGACAAATTTCTATGAAATAGTTTGTTATTGACATTATTTTAATTCTTAGCTTCCATTCTTTATTTTTATTAAGATGATTTAACATTTTTAAAATAGAAATTATAATATTTAACTGAAACATGCCCCGCAAGTATTTCACAACACTGAAAGCAGCTGTTGTGTTTTAGTACCACATACAATGCCAATAAGCCAATTAAGCAACTTTCTGACTGATTTCTCCTGACTGATGCCTTAACAATAATTTGGCCATTTAGCGCGAAAGGCCATCAAAGGCCAAAGACGACGATGAGTGTGAGCAATCACCCGGTGGAATCTCAAAAAAGTTCAAATAACTCGAGAACTGTAACAAATCATTGCCGTTGTCAACACCATAAATGCGATCGTTTATGAAACATAATTTGATCGGGCCAAATGCCTCGGCGACGTTGACGAGATGTCCAGAGATACATAAATGAATGATAGGAGAAGTGAGGTGTGGAGAGAGGGAGGGGGCGGTAGGGAGTGGGAATAAATGAGGTAGAGAGAGAGAGAAAAAAATATATATAAAGTGCGTGCGGCGCGGCGTTGGCTTTTGAAAGACCGCCCGAGAGTGGCCCGAAAAACTCAATTCGAAAATTGGCTTTCTTCAGGCCGATGCCAATCTGCGAGGCCGTTGCTCGTTTAGTGCTCATTTGTGGCCAAAATGGCGAGGCAAGGCTACAGTGAAAATTGTTGTTGTTGTTGCTGTTGTTGTTGGTGCTGTTGTTGCCGCCGTTATCGTGTCGAGTTGGTGTTGACGACGTCGACGACACATAAATTGCGATTAAAATGATTAATGCTCAACGCACGGCGCAATGTTAATTGCCACGACTTCAGCCTCCAAACAGGCAGAGATCTCAGCTCAGCTCAGCTTCAGCTTCAGCTCTGTGTCTGTCTCTGTCTCTGTCTCAGATCTTGGTCTATGGTCACTCTCTTTCAACTGTTGGTTGTTGCTGCCGTTGCCAGCTATTTGCATAAATTTGTTTTGACGCTTGTAATGAGCTGTTTGTGGCATTTTCACTGCCCCTATCGAAAAACTTTTATCGGCCTCAAGTCTCAAGTGTTGGCCCGGGCCAACAATAATTTTCATGTTTGTTTTTAATGTTTTTCTCGCTGCTTTTTTATTTTTCTTATTTTTTATTCAACATATCTGAAATTATTATAGCAAACATCAGCTCAGCTGGCTCGACTAATCGCTGCTCGCACATCTTGGCCCAAACATCGAACTACTAACGGAAGTTGCCGCCTTACCGCTTTCTGCTCTTCCCCGGCCCAGGGAAGTACATTTTTGGGACACATCTGATGATCTTATGAATGTAGAAATCGTCTTAAAGGGGCTCTTAACAGATGTTACCACCAAGTAACTGTTGTAATTAATATGAAAATATGCTGGAGAAAATTTTAAGTTCTATTACAATATTATACACACTCATTCTTATTTGGTAAGAGTTATTGGAATTATTAATGCTACTATTTATAATTGGAGAATGAAGAAGTTAATGTCCGAAGATAAATCTGATTAACTACAAATTCATAAATTTGATGCAGTAATTAAATATTAATTTAACTTCAAGCTTTTTGATTTCATATAAATCAATTATTATCGATAAATTCAATTATCATCTCTTGTTAGTGCAGTTTAAAAGAGGGGAAACTGTTATTAACTACAGATTATATTTATACCATTCATAAATTTGATGCAGTAATTAAATATTAATTTAACTTCAAGCTTTTTGATTTCATATAAATCAATTATCAATTATTATCGATAAATTCAATTATCATCTCTTGTTAGTGCAGTTTCAAAGAAGGGAAACTCTGATTAACTACAGATTATATATATACCATTCATAAATTTGATGCAGTATTTAAATATTAATTTAACTTCAAGCTTTTTGATTTCATATAAATCAATTATTATCGATAAATTCAATTATCATCTCTTGTTAGTGCAGTTTCAAAGAGGGGAAATGTAAAAAAGGATTCAAGTCCTATAGGTTGTAAATTTTATTAGTTGAGATTCTTGCTCGGCCACTTGTAAATGTACCGTGTAATAATAATTTTAGTGCGATCTGAGCTCTCAGCAGGAGCTTGGCTCGAACAGATTTACAGATTTATGGCCAACTAATTCGCTTTGCATGTCAATCGAACCGAAGAGGAAATCAAGTAACTCTGGATGGTGATCGGACCAGTTGAAGGCTGAATATGAGCTAAAGCGGACTCTTGATTTTCTAAAAACTTTTATTTTATATTAAAATTTAACGAGGCTGCCATAAATCTTCACTAAAAAGCAGGCAATTCAAATTTTGCAAGCAGTGGCAAAAACAAAACAAAAGCAAAAAAAAGTCAGCAACGTGCCTCAATCGCGGTTGCATTGGCTGAGAAGAGAGGGAGAGGGAGAGGGCAGGTAATAAGAGTGGTGAGTGTAGAGGTGGAGAGGTGGAGAGCAGCGAGTTGACGACGACACGTTTGCCACTGAAATTGATCCAGTTGCAGCAGTTTTGCAGCGACTGCGAATGCCTCGCATCGCTCGAAATGTTTCATCATCATTGGAACAAGGGGCAAGGGGCAGCTTGCGGTGGCAGGGGCAAGGGGAGGCCATAATTCTTGTGCTAAAAAGCCAAAGAGCAGCGCTCAAGCATTGGCAAAAAGCGCTGAGCGATGGCCATGTCAGCAGGCCGACTCAGAGCCAGAGTCCGAGTCCGATTCAGAGCCAGAATCCGCTGTCCAAGTGCGATTTAACCAAATGGGTAAACACGGCCCCAAAACTGGTCAGCAATGGGGCAACTGCCAACTGACAGCAAGCAACTTGCAACTGGCCGCGTGCGTCGGCCTGACAATAGGCGAAATATCATCGAAAACCATAAAAAACTGACAGCACAAAAAGAGGTGTTGACACATTGATTTATCTGGCATGCTACTGTGCACAGCACAGATGAGGCCTCTTGGCTCTCGATGCTCCTGGCCCGACGAATGTGGCAAGGATAAACGAACGAGCGAACGAACGAGCATCAACAACTGTTTTTAGACGGATGGATTCATATGCGAGTGTGGCTTGCAACATTTGGGACGCAAGGCGGCAACAAGATCATAACCATATGCGAGACAATGGACTCGATACATTCAGCAACAGATCGTCTGCATCTAACGCACAGTGTGGGAGATTGTCAACAATACACTGCGAGAAACTGCACTCTTTTCAGAAAAAGTAAAAGTGATAGCCTTTTAATATCATTTAAGCAAACATTTATATTTTTTGTTGTTTTCTAACGAATATTATTAAAAATATATAATTTTAAATTACTTATTATTTTTATTTATATTAATTCATAATTTAAATTGTTTAATTTTAGTTTAATTTTAAATAAAAAGTTTTTTGTTTGGTTGATATTATATGTATTTCTCTGTGTGTATAAGTTGTCATCTCTTGCTGGTTTGGCCTTATTCCTGTTTCATTCTTATGACGATATTTGTTTGCAAGCCGTCGATCCATTTAAGCCACTTAACTGACACACACATACACACACGCACACACACTCGCAAAGAGACTGAGACTGAGTTGGCTTCCGATGGGTCAGCGCGATATGTTTTTGGGCTCAAAAACGTTACCAATTTAAAAATTCCAAATAAAATATAAATTGACCAAATTAATATTGGAATACATGGAACAATTCTGGGAGAAAAATGTTCACATTTTTCTCGTGCTTCTCATCGTTGTCCTCGTGAAGACTTTTTCAGTTTCTTTCGATTTTCTGTTTCTTTGTTTTTATTTTCGGGTTTTTTGTGAGTTTATCTCTACTTAATGCAATGCCTGGGCAGTGGTTGATTTTGAGTATTCGTATACTTATTCGTATTCGTATTTATATTCGTATTCTTATTGCTTATCCCTAGCTGCATTCAAAATAAAAGTCAGTCGATGGTGGGCACAGAAGTGTGCCAGGTTTTCGAAACTGAAAAATTTCTCAAAAACAAAATCCAAAGAAATCGCTGCCGATGAAGCTGCGGAAAAATTAAAAGGCCAAACGAAAAATGGAAAATGGAAAACTTTAAAATGGGATTTTGTTGCTGCTGCTGCGGTTAAAAGAGGCGACAAGGCATGAAACCAGTAAATTAAAGCAAAAGGATAAAGTTTAATTGGAAAACTATTTTTTGCCAGGCCCCCGATTGCACCACTGACTGCTCATTCTGTTTATTTGTTGTCCCTTGCCACTTTCCCATTGCCCCTCTCTACTCCTGGCTGGGTTCTTTAATCTGCTTACCTTTAGTTTTCTTAATTTCATCCATTCTGTCGTGGCATTATACTACTCACGAGTCTGAAGACAAAAGTTTCGCTTCAACTTCCGCTTCTGCCAATATGACTGCAGCTAACTGAACTTCTTCCCTCTCTGAAACACACATTTACACACAAACATACTCACCTGCTCAATAGTAAGCACCACATTTGTCTGTATGTGTGTGTGTGTGGTGTGTGTGTGTATCGGGGTATGAATGAATTTTAGCAAATGAATAGAAATTAAGTTTCGTTGCCGCTTGAGCGCTCCTCCAAACTACTATACGATTACTGCAGTGCCTCTGGCATCCAACAGCCTCCACCTCCGCTCTCCTCCCTCTTTCACCCCCGCCTGTCCTCCTCCTCCTCCCAGGCAGGTGAGAAAATAGCGTTATTGTCGAAAAAGTTTAAAATATGCCTCCTTTTATAAAATTTAATGAGAAAAGTTGGCGATATAAATTTTTGTATGCGGTAAATTTATTTGCTCAATGCAACACAAGAAAGGGGAGGTGAGAGGAGTGTTGCCGAGTTGCAGAAAGTTGCACCTGTCTTGGGATTGATTCGACGGGAATTTGCTTTAATTAATGCACTAATGAATCTGTGTATAAATGCATAGTTTAATTCATCTTTTTAATAGACAAAATTAATTACGCACTCTTCAATCATCAACTGACAGCTAAAACAGCTTGTGAGTTAGAGAGGGAATTATGAAAGAAATCGTATATAAAGAGAGACAAGAAGTTGATCCACTGCTGAATAAAAATGTGCAGTAATAATTGCAATACAAATTTTATGTGATAATTACAATATTTACATCTAACTATTAACTCTCGAGTTACTTGTTTTAAAAATGAAAACTTGTTTTATATTATCGTATGAGTGAAAAAGCGGAGAGAGAGAGATGGGTAGAGAGAGAAAGAAAAGAGTGTAATATGTGTGCGTGCCTGTTTGGTTTATAGATTTCACTTTGTGATAAAAGTTTTGCATTCATTTCAGCGTAATTCATTTTCAATTCAGATTCTGTTTTTATTTTTGCTAAGCGTCATGTACGTGCCGCAACATGTGGCTGCAACAACAATAGTCACAGTGCTACAATTACAGCAACAAAGAGCCATACAAGAACAAATGCAACTTTGAGATACCCTGTAGTACACAAATTACTTTAATTATAATTTTTAAGGGAAAATAAAATCAGAGCAAGAGACAGAGAGAAAGAGAATGTAAACTCACTCAATGTATTTTTAGAATAGACATACCCATTATAACCGCTGCTTGCGTACAGGGTTTAAAAAAGAGAGAGCTAAACAGTTCGGCCCAGTGGCGTGAATATTGCGGGAATTATGAGGAATTGTGTCTAGGCTAGGCACTTGGCCAAAATGCAAATTGCCAATTCACACACACACACACACACACACACACGCGTGAACTGCTGTGACACCCTGTGGCCCACTGGTGTTGTTGCATGTTGCAGAGCTCATAAATATGCATTGCAGAGGCGACTCTATTGTTGCCATATTGTTGCCGTGATGTTGCTGCGTTTGGCCGCATATTAGTGGCAAATATTGTTGGCCATAATAAAAACCACATTGTGAAAATGAAAATTTTCGTTTATGTGTGCATTCTTTCGAGAATATGCCGCACTTTCAGCCCTGTTTATTGTCATGCAAATTTGCTGACAATTGCAATTTGCAGTCTCTTCTATCGGCATAACCCATAACCGAGACAAACGATAGTTCTTTGATATATAAAACAGTTGCAAGTGTATATTTTGAATGGATAATGAGGAAAACCACTCTTGAAATATGCATTTTATTGGGTATAGTTATCCCAATGAATATAAAATGTATGCTAAAACTAGTTGTATTTTACAAGTATACACTTGTCTATTCTATTAAAATTTAATAGTTACATGTTTCTAAAAACATGTATCTGAAAGAATATGTCTACAATGAGTTCAGTTAGATCCTGAAACTTAATTCATGTAATCAATCAAGTTTATGTATATTTATATTATTGATTTGCCATTAGTAATCTTTTTATTTCAGTTAACTCGGGATAACCTGCCTGAATCACAGCTGAATTGGCCAAGTTGAGTGAAAGCCATTCATTGGCAGTGCGATGACTGCTTATCATGCAAGACAAGCAGTTGTATCTGTCGCATAATATATCAAAAATTGTTATGATTGCGCTCACTGGGACAGTGGCAAAAACCCCTTCTCATTCTCATTCTCGTTTTCACTCCTATTTCCACTTCCAATTCCCACTTCCAATTCCAATTCCAGCCCCAGTTCCAGTTCGTGTCCGAGGCAACATGTCTGCAGGGAGCGGTGGCTCGAGCCTGCTCGGAATTTGATTCGAGTGTGGCGAGTAATCATGAATTTATGATTTAAACGCATGAATATGATGATGATGATGGTTTTGGAGTGCTCCAAGTGCTTTATGTGGGCGCGACGAGGCTACCGAAGCTACGTGAGTCGAATCGCATGATTGCGATCGATATGAAATATGAAATTCTATTTTATGGCTTCTTATGTGTCGTGTTATGAGTACGCGAATACACGACAGCCCGCACCTGTAATGCATATAATGAGGCTATAATTTATAGAGGCATAAATTAATGTTATAGCCCAAACTGAAGTCTATCCAAAATATTACATTCTATGAGGAGCCGCACCCATATCGAGTACAACATATTGAATAAAATACTAATTACATTAAATTCAAATTATTTATGAAAGTTTAAAATAGTAAATCACGTTTGAGTATATTTAAAAAATGTGAATAATTATAATTTACATGATTCAATTGAATTTTTTATTTAATGATGCCTAAATTTCGATATTTCTTAACAAGTTATTCACTTATAAATCTTAAATATTAACAAAATCATTTGAAAAGTTTTCCAAACTTAAGCTGGTATATGATTAAAGGAAAGAATATTTCATGTTCGATTTATTGAACTGTTTCTAACTCTGTAGCGTACAAAATCTCTCTAAGATAATCAAAGTAAAGTTTTCTCATACCACTTTTATTTCGGCTGTTTTGGTGTGTGACAATCTAGCTAAGAGTTTTCTCTATCTATCTCAATCTGTTTCGATTACATTAGACAAATGTCAGGCCACTTTGGCTGCAGGACAATGCGCCCTTTGGCCCATTGTTGGGACCTTTATGAGGGCGGCGAGGGGCGGGGCAGGGTCCTGTTCAAAAGTGTAATTGAACCTCATTCAGCGACCTACGCTCTGATATGTGTACAGCTTTCGGGAGTGCAATAAACAAGAAGTTGGCCTCAACCATTGAACCACTCAAAACCACTCTGAACCACTCCGAGATTTGCAATTGCCGTCTTACACAATGCGGTGCTTTCATACTTTTATGCTTATTGCCTGAAAGGAATATGATATTCCACCCACCCGGTTGACATTTCAATTTATTTCGCCATAAATAAAGCAATCGATTTCAATGCTGAACCCTTTTTGCCCCATTTCGCATTCACATTCACAATATTTTGCCATTGATGGGCTGCAAACGCCCGATCCATTAATTATACGCCCACTTCACAAAAGCAGGCAGGAAAAGTCAAAATATTGACAGCTTAAACTTTTTTCATTCTTCTTTTTTTCTTCATTTTCATTTTTCCTTTGCCATTGCCTTTCACTTGCAATTGTATTGGACTCTCCATTCTCTGTCTCTTTCTCTCTCTCGGAAGAGTCCTCGTTTTGGTCCTGGTCCGTTTCCTTGTCTGGCTGCGACTTGCAATTATTCAACGACAATGGCAGCTCTGGTAACAATCGCTGGAAGGATTCGTAATGGCAAAAACGGAAAGAAATATCCTTTACTCATATCCGTTTATCATTTTTGACCTTCTGCACAGTTGCGCGCTCGTCCGTTCTATTGTGGTACCCCTCGTAATATTGCTCAAGCTCACCTCGTCGAGTGCCCACATTGTTGGTCAGTTTCTGGTGTGGGATTCGCCGTCTATTTAAGTTATTGTTTCGCTGTGCAGCATTTATGAGTTCCAGCTTCACTTCCTGCTCCTGCTGTCGATTCTTCCTCTTCTTCCTCTGAGTCTGAGCACTAATGAATTATTATGTCCCAAGCCTCACGCCTTCTTCTTCATCGATGCTTCATGTTTTGCTAGCTGAAATTATTAAATGGCTCGGAATGAATGATTTAATGGCCCTGCCTCAGACATAATTGCTGCCTCCAGAAGAAGTGAGGGAAGGGTTTACCCAAAGGGGTTGAGTTATGCAATCCACTTGCAATTCTAGTTCAAGTCCATTTGGTGGGATTTTGTGTATCCTTCAGGTATTTATCTCCCAAAGTCACGAACTGCGCATAACAATTCCCTAGCAATTTTTGAAAGGAATGCCAACACGGATTTCTTCACACTATACTATGCTTTTGTTCTCTCCTGTCCTTTGACACAATCATAAAAATCATATGCCATTTTCGACACACAACAAAAATGCAGTCCGAGTGTCTTTTCTGTGACTTTCTGTCTACGCTTTGTTTTCGCCTTGTTGTCAAGTTCATTTTAGATACACCCCCCTGGGAATTATCACAATCACACTCCATACCAAGTGAGGGGCGGTTGGGCGTGGCAATGACTGTGTCGGCAATTCGCCAAATGGAAATATTATTGGGCTGCATATAAAGAGAAAATCTTATTTGTGGAGCGTTCTCCCTATACTAACTACGAGTACCGACCAAAAGATGGCATATAACTTTAGCTCGGCAATTGACACGTCTCGCTCTTTCATTTGTTTTATGTAGACAAAACCAAAAAGATGTTTTCTAAGTACAGAGGAACATTTATGGATCATTTACCATTAAACCAATGCAGTTGAGCGATTATATAAGACGTAACTGAACTTAGGAGCTATTGAATCGAGTATCTGAATATTATTTGGGAGTTAGGGTTACACATTTTGCTACGATATTTTTAAAATTGACCTTTATCTTTTCTTCTCAGCTTGTTGTAAATAACCCACAAATTATTCGTGTAAATTGTAACAAAAATCAAATTTATTTAAGACATTTATAAATTTGTCTTTTATTTTCGTTTATATATTTATTTAATATGAAATTCTTTTAGAAAGCAAGGCAAATTCAGAGGTTTTTAATTTCGAATAGAAATCATATTCTATTGTTTTTACAATTTAAATAAAGTTGAATTGCCGTTTCCCTCTTGGGCTTGACTAATGCCACAATCCTTTGATTTCATTTTAAACATTATGCCAATTTTTCAAATCGTTAATTTTACGGAATATGCAAATCAGTTATTCAACTGTAAACTTTTCCCACTTTGAGAAAGAAACCTGTGCCCGATGACAGGGCTTATAAAATGAGGGGAAACGACAAAAATAAAAAAATGAGCAAAAACCTTTTTCACAATTCAGCGATTCGATCGAAAAGCGAAACCTACGAATTGGAATTGTTATTAAAAAAAGTGAAGTAAAATATCCCTTTTTGGTTTGCATCCCATCCCCAAAGCCGAGCCTGTCTGGGTTGCAAAAGTATATGGGATTGGATCCACAGCAATGGCGACAGCAGCCCAATCGCAGCAAGAAATTATCATAAAAATTGCGCAAACTCCGTGCGTGACTTTAAAGTCAGAGCAAAGATGAAGCTGAGATGAGTCGAGATGTTCCCGGGATGTCTTTCTTCCTCTTGGAAAGGGTGACTGCAGATGCTGGCTGGTGGTGGCTTTGGGCAACTTTTTAATATTCCCGTCATACGCATTGTCATTTTTGTTGTATTTGATTTTAATACGAATTTCACATTTTACAATCAAATTAATTGGTCACGCTGCCGCAGGATTACATCCTGGCAAGGACTGCGACAACGACAACGACAACGACAACGAATGGCTTAAATAAACAAACAAGTCCTGTCGTTGTTCGGCAAGGGATGCATCCCAGGAAGATCTGAAAAGCAGGAAGGGCGGCGAAATGATTGTCATTGGCTGCATTTGACGCTCCGTCGCTCCGTCGCACGTGAGTCTGTCGAGGCGTCGCTAATTTATGCAAATATTGACTCAGACGGAGACCCGGAACAGCGGCAGTTAAATTAGTTCCACGATATTTATTATTTTGTTAGAATTTTGAATATTTAATTTCGCTCGATTTGCGCAGCCAAATCCGAATTTTAATGCCCTTCGCATTGTGCCCGCATCGTGCTGAGCCTCCAAATTAATTTGTAATTCGCTGGCAATTTGGCAGATGAATTATCGACGACGGCTATTAGCCACGCCCGTCACTGCTAAACGCCTCGATTTATGTGAGAATCAATTTGCATTTAACATAGTCGTAGATACATCCATTCATCCATCCATTCCTAATAGGGCCTAGCATAATCGTATCATCATTCCATAACTCAACTCGAGGCCCCCCGCGAATTAGCTTTGCCTTCCATCAAATGGGCGCGAGATCAAAGAACCGAAGCTGTGAGGCCCATAAATTTCAGGATTCTGCTCTTGAGAACTTCAAAGTGAACTCGCTGTAGATTTAGGCATTATACTAAAGCTTGATCAAGAGTGGCCAATGTGATTCTAAGCCCAAGTCTAATGAAGATACATCGATGAGCGCAACGGGGAACTTCCTAAGAGCACCTGAGTACTAGTATATATATAGTTCCATGCTGGAAATATTTGTACTTGATCAAATAAATAATAAGATCGATTTCATTTATTAAGATTTTATATAGATTTATTCATTACATTCAATTTTAGCATTTAATAAACATATAAAGCATAGCATTATTTATCTAAAAAGCTTGCTTTAATTTTATAAATTTAAAATCAAACTGAAATTAAACTTAAAAAATAATTTTAATTTATTTAAGAATTAATAATAAGCCTTAGTTTGTAGCACTAGCTAGCGAAATTAATATATTTATTAATTAAAATGCTCAAGTGATTTTCTTGATAAATACATATAAATGTATTTTAGAGTTCGAGTTGCAAGATGTTTACGCTTGTTTGGATGCATTGCCACTTGCCCCATTGCAGCATAAACAAAACGCAACCAGGTTGTTGCTGGTGTTGTTGTTGTTGTTGTTGTTGCTGCTGCAGACACATGCGCTCCAATAAAAAAGGAAAATAGAAACATAAATCAGCCGATTAATATTTTATGAAGTGTATCTTTGTGTGTTGTCGGGACTGGCGCATGAGATACTCGAGATATCTACAGATCTGCCCAATGCCCAACGACTGAGGGATGGGGAGGAGTGAAAGGAGGGAGGGGGGGGGGAGGGGGGGTGGCAGGGCTGAACAAACGACTTCCCTTTGTTTACCATAAATTCGTTAATAGACGCTGCCGCGTGTAAACAAATCACTTAAACATTTTCAAATTGACGCCTGACATGATTTTTTTGAACGCAGCCGAACTTCAATACACTCACACACACACACACACACACATTTTTACACAGATACACTCAGAAGTGGAAGCGATAGATGGATATTTATTTAGTTGTTGAAGTACGGGAAGTATCACAAATTGTAAATCTACTTGTTGTTACACATTTTTTTTCCTACGTTGTCAGCTGGCCGGCTGGTCGGGAAAAAAGAGTGAAAAATGAAAACGGAAAAACTGGCAAACTGGCTCGCTGCCCAAAGCTGTAGTTGTAGTTGTAGTTGCTGTTGTAGTTGTAACTGCTGTTGTAGTTGTAGCTGCAACTGTGGCTGCAAGTCTGGTCCTGGACCTGTGCCTATGCCATGCCAATGCCTGTGACTATGTCGCTGGCAATCAGCTAGACTGAGCGGGACGGGACTGACGGGCTGACAACTGGGATTGCAATTAGCAATCAAGCATCGACGGCTCGCACCGAACCGATCCACGTCCAAGTAAGACATTGGCGCGAACCAACAGCAGCAACATCAGCAGCAGCAACAGAAAACATGAGCAAACAGTTCGGTAGCTAACGCAACAGATACAGATACAGATACAGCTGCAGATACAGATACAGATACGATACATGTATCTGTGTTCGTATTAAGCGCAGTTAGAGCAAGCGCACAAGACACTCTCCGAGTTTATGAAATACCCAATTAATTAGTGTCGTTGCACATCCGCAGCCACATTAATTTATAATATATTCAGCAGTTTTTTCTCTCCTGTTTCTTTTCCAACGGCGTCTGCCAGCTGCCAATACAATTCATTTGCACCATATCACAGTCAGCTTCTCCAACTCCAACTCCAGCTCGTCTGCCCAGTTCCAGTCCCGATCCCAGTCCCATTCCCACCCACATATACCCTCTGCCTGGCTAACAAATTGTTGCCCAGATCCACTGCCAAGGCCTTTTCTCTTTTTGCAGCCAACTCACTCAGCTCGTCAGTTGGTCTGTTCATAGACTGGCCTGGTCTGTTCTGTTCTGTCTGCCTGTCTATCTATCTATCTGTCTATCTGTGTGTTTGGCTGCACATTTCTTACTTTTTATGTATCTTCAGCTTCGTTTTTTATTTGTAAACAATAATTTTTTACAATATTCCATTTAAAGTGATGCTACAACTGCAACTACTGCATTGCTCTATCTTATACATGTTTTCCACTCTTCCACATTTTACTTCCCATTCTCCTCTGGCTCTGTTTACGTTATTAAATTTTTCCGCAATTGCCTTAAGCGCTAGGTAAATATCATAAATATCATGCATCTTTAATATGCAGCCAAAATGCATGTCCCGTGGAGCCCAAGAGGCGCCTGTTATAAAATCAAACAAAAATATAGAATAGACAAGCCCAAAAATTCCGAAAGATTTTTGATAAAATGGGAAACAAATTGTTTCAAAACATTAATTATCAAAAACTAATAACTATTTTTTAAGATATTCTAAGTCCAGTCCACTCATGAAATCATATTATGGAAAAAATAAATATAAGCGAATCCCTTTAAAATTTTGTTTTTGGAGGGGGAAAAAATTATTTAAAAAAAAAAAATTGTTTATATTATAAAAAGGGAGGGGTTTTTTTGTTGGGGGGGGGTGTATATATTTTTTTTTTTTTTTTTTTTTTCCCCCCTGATATAAAAAAGTTAGACTTTCGTAGGCATATAAAAAACCCATAAATAATTTAATGTTAGCTTTGGGGCGGGGCGACAACTTTTTAAAAGTAACTTGTGGCGGAGCGGGAGGAATGGTGGCGAGGTAAATAGTTTATGACGGCATAAATATTGTACTTACAGCGATTTGAATACACTTTCCGTGAGCTGCTAATTGATATTGAAGACGATTGCCCCTTGGGAGTCTTGGCGCCATAAAGCCACAAGACAAGCTACCGCCGTGGGGCAGAGGCAGCAACGATTGTGGCAGCGGCAACTTTTGACAATTTAATTGAGTCCGAATGGGCGAGGAAACACCTTAAGAAGGCAGCAGAAGCGATAAGTCAAGTTAAGTCAGAGCTTTGACAATTATTATTGCTCAACTGTCAGCGACAACGACAACAACAATTTTCATACACGAAGCAACAGCAACAACAAGGAACGGCAATTAGCTTAAACGGTGTATGAGATACGAGATATACCCGCTGTGGTTGTTGCTGTGTAGTTGTTGCTGTGGTTGTTGTTGTGGTTGTTGCTGAAGCTGTTGTTGTTGCTGTGTAGTTGTTGGCTGCGCATGCGCAGACGTGGCAGACACGTTCGTGGTGCGATATGTGTCGCCTCGAGGCGCCTCCGCTTGTACCTGGCTGTTGTCCTCTCTCTCTCTCTCTGCCTCTCTCTCCTCTACATTTCTCACAGATTTCAATCACGTTTCTAACGCTTTTTTATGACGTAAAATTGAACCTTTATTTATTTGTGCGACTGAAGACTCTATCGGGGGTATATCAATCTATCCATCTATCCATCCATCTATCTATTTATCTATATACTATAAATATATATTCGTTGTGTTGTCTGTAATTTTAATTCGACGCCGTCGCCAATTGGTTAGTTGGCTGTCGCTTTTGTCGCAAACGTTTGGGAATTATAAATTTGTTAATTGCCAGAGTTGTCGCCTGAGTTGGCCTGGTCGGGGCCATAGAACGGGTAGTTCTTCATAAGGCTAAAACATTTGTATGGCAAATACCAGTGGAAAGCCAACTCGACTGACTTGGCTGACTTAATTAATGAGTTTGCCTCCGTTTGAACGTGCTGGGAAATTGTCACTCTATTTGCATTTTTCGGCTTCAATTCGATTCGGTTGGAGTTACGCACGGCCCCAGACGGAGGCCCCATAGCCGAGTGATTTGTGCCTCGACTCGATCATGGGAATTATTTTTGCAGTCTTATGCCAGCTGAATATCAATTTGAATTTATAAATTATGAGCTTATTACAACTCGTTCAAACTCAACAAACACCAACCACATACTGTGAACCGTCGTTCTCAAGCCAATTTCATTCAGGCGCTAATTTGTTTTATCATCCACGGATCTGTTAACGCTAAGAATTTTTATATATCTGTAATTGCAACTACAAGAGTTTTAGTGCTCTGCTATCGCCAATCAGTTTATCACTTTAAAAACCAGTTTTGCTGTGTTACCAATGCCTAATTATTTATACAAATCCATATTCATAGTTCTTGAAATTCATTAAGCTCGCCCATCTGTTGTTTATCTATGTTTAGATTTAATATTTTAACATATCATTTTTAGAATCTCTCAAATTTAACTCAATTTTTCTACTTAATGTGTTTATTAACTTAATATGTGCAAGATAAAGTAGATAGATATTCTTTTACCAGGCTTTCATTTTATTTTAAGTGTAAAGGGTCAAAGAATAAAAAGTATATGACCTATAATGAGTGACATATTAACAAACCATATTAATAAAAATGTATGTTCATAAAATTGAATATTATTTGTTATGCCCTCAAATATATGTATATTTCAAAATGCTAACAAGAAGTTTATATAGACATGATATAGTGGCTCTTATTCGGTTGATTAGTATTCGAATTTTTGACGATTATTAAGTATATTGTAACCATGTAATGTATATTTAATGCATTTCATTTTTCATTAGGAAAGTATAATTGGAATAAGTTATAATTAGAAGTAATATACTGTTATACAATAGTATTTATATATACAATCCTAAAAGACACAGCAAGCGTTTGACTGCACAGGGTAACTCAAAGTCGTCTACATTTTTTACACTTATTCTGATGTTACTTCTTTAGATGCGCTTATCAGCATATGCAGCCGGGTTTACCTGCGTCGTTTAACTCATTTCATTTTGGCCTGATGAGCACTTGGCCACCGTCACCGGAACATGCGTCATCTTTGGCGACACTGGCGAGACGGAGGCGAAAACGGAGACGAAGATGAAATCGAAGGTGACGAGGGCTATAAAAAAGCAGCAAGGCCACTGAAAGACTGTGCTGCAACTTGGGATGGACTGGGATCAACTGGGTGTCATCTCATGTCTGGGTTTGAGACCGAGTTTGAGGCTGACTCCGTTTGTGTGTCACCTTATCAATATTTTCCGTCAAGTAATTTATTGTGTTTCTGCTTGTGTCTGCTTCCTTGTGGACCGCATCGTCCTGCTGACAGCCCAACGAATACTCTAACTATCCCCTGCCCCTGCCCCTGCAGCTGCCCCTTCCACATCCCATTGCCTTCCTGTGCCGCAAGTTACGTTCATGCAACAAGGTTTCTTACCACAGTTGTGCATGTGAGTATGTGTGTGTGTGTGTGTGAGTTTGGACATTTGCTTTATGTCTTGTCACATTTTTATGGCAGTGCCGCCTTATGGCATCGATTTTTATTCGTTTTCCTTGGATAATATTATATATGTTATATTCCCATTTTATGATTAGAAGAGGAGACAAACAGAGATAAACAGCAGCTAACTAACCTAGGGGCATGCGTCTTGGCCTTTTCATTGGCCACTTTTGTTCTTGTGGCCGTTTAATGCATTTTTAAAGAACCTCAAATTTAATAGACTCCATCTCCATCTGCTCACCCATCTCTCGTTTCCATCTGTATCTGAATCTCAGCACAGGTATTAGAACAACGTCGCCCTGGGTAAAGTGTTAATGTTACCAAAACAATTCTAACACAGAGACATAAAACTCTTTTCATTGTTTTCAATTAAGAAAGTTAATTATTTGATTATTATCAGCATTAATTGCAGTTGCTCGTTCGTATTTCTTACTATTTTTTTTTTAATTTCTGCATTCGTTATTCACTATTCACCATTGAGAATTCCGTGCTGGCTAATGATATTTCTCTGTCTCTCATCAGATCTTCAACAACTGACAATAGAATCTAGAAAATGAAATGAAAATAATATATTTAAATGCCTAGCTGGACTATCCCATTGATTTCTGTCTTTTTTAATAAACGGCTTTTACATGGAATTCGATCAGAGTTCCATCGGCATCTGACAATGGAAACGCGATGATCATGGAGTTGATCAATCAAATGCGAAATGGAAAATATAATAAAATACACATGGAAAAGATACAATACCTAAAGTATTTTATTTTTGAAACAATGCAGAGATTTTTATTGGGTTGCATTATAATTTGTTTGAGTCGTCTGTAACTCTATATATGTACAATAAAATCTGAACTGTAAATCGAGTTTAAAATATAAATGTTAATATCGACAGTTTGAAGTTTTAAGAACAGTGTTAAAGGATAAGTATGGAAAAATGTGAACGTGTTCAAAAACGATTACATTTTTAAAAGACTTTGAATCAATATCAAATGAGTGTTGACATTTCGTATGGAAATCGGCTAAGATTTGACAAAGTTATGACAATTTGAAATTTTTGAGAAAAGTGTCAAGTGGACAGTGTTTGACAAAATTTAATCGTTCGAATGGATACAATTTTGAAAAAGAATAAAATTAGAGGCCGAACAATGATAAAAAAGAAGGAATCGGTTAAGTTTTGACAAAGTTATCAGTTTAAAGTTTAGATAAAAAAGTCAAGCAGTAAGTAAAAGAATTAGTGAAGAAAATTCAAGCTAAAAGTCGAGTTTAATCAAAATCATGCATGATCTCTTAACTGCCAAAATGAAAAAGGAAATGATTTCAAAAATATTTATAACTTATCGATTTAGCTGGGGACTTAAGCAGGGATTTGCCAAGTTCTCAAAGTCTTTTGCTGGGACACTTTTCCAGTTGGGAGTGCCACATATAACACTTACCGTAGAACTCTCTTAAAGCTCTGTCTGCCACCCCTGCTGTTGCCCCCCTTTGGGGGGTATAACTTCTCTTATCCTGATCCAAGGGTGAGACTGGCATTGATTTCAGTTTCAGTTTCAGTTGCCGCCAACAATTTGTCATAATCATAAATCATTTCAGAGCGCTAAATCCGACGCCTAATGCAGCCCAAGGACGATGAACAATGGCCAAAAGGACAGCCGGAAATCAGCGCATATTTCACAGCAGGATATTGGCCTCTAAATTGCCCCGCAAAACATAACGGAACAGCAGAAGGGTCCGTCCCCCATCCACCGAATTGGCAAAAATATTGTCAGAGCGTATTCTTTTCCTGTATACATATAGATATCTGTCTGTGTATATGATTTTCAATTATATGAAGCTCCGCACAAAAGTTGTTTGCACATATGTCGTATCTCATCATATTATTTGTCAGGACTCGCACGAAGTGAGGCGCATCCTTTTGTCCTGTCCCTGTGGCAGACAATTGTCCACCCAACCACCCGCCGCACATTTAGTGGTGACAAAGTTTTACAAAAAGTGCTGAAAATGTATGTGGAAATGTATCTGAAAAGGGGGCAGCACTTTTCAGCAGACAACCTGTTCCACACCCGCACACACAATGCAATTAATTGTGACAAATAATTTATGAAATAAATGTGAATGTGTCTTGTTTGCTTGTGTGTGTATGAGTGTGTGTGTGTGTGAACAATGTATAAAAATGAAAAATCCATGTATGAAGGCATGGATAAATGAAGGATATGACAAGCATTTCCAATTTGATGCTGATATTCAGTCCTTGGGGTTGCTCACAGAATCGTTGACGTCTTCCTTCCTCCTGTTCTGCCCCTCGCTTAACCCCTTTTTAGGGTTGCCAGCCACAGTCAAATGGAAGAGTGTGAGCATAAAGACTTATAGTTCAAATGACTGAGTGGCATTTGAGCTTGTTTCGCACTCTGTCGCACTGTCACTAAGGTAGAGGAAGAGGCAAAGGGGAATTCAGTTGCCACCCAGTTCCGGGAACCAGTTAGACCAATTGGTAGTCAAATTTCATATTACTTTCATAGTTAATTATGTTACTTTGCTTAATAACTAATTATGAGACTCAGTCAAGAGCTAATTTCGGTAGAGAAATACAATTATTAAACATAATTTATGAATTTAAATTATTTATATTATTATTGTCAGTAAAACTTGAAAATAATAATAAAGTGAAGAGTTTTAATCACCGTTGGCTCAGTTCACACGACTTACCAAAGCTGGCTTCAAATATTTACAGACACAAAGCGAACTTCACTCACTCATTGAACAGCACCTTATGTTCAATTTCAGAGCACACACCACCCAACAACCAACAACCAACTACAACATCAACCAACAACAACAACAACAACGAGCAAGCAACACTTCAACATTGTCAGAACTGGAACCAGTTGATTGTCAGTTGAAAATCTCTTTATGACATATTTTGATATTTATTTATTATCTTGTCAGTGTGATTTGCAACAACATAAGCTACTGCCACACCCCCTCGGCATCAACATATACACATACACACTTACACACACCCCAACCGCAGTCAGGACCCTTCGTCCCTTTTCTATCCGAGGGGTGCGAACTGAAAAGAACTCACTTGTCGCGTGTCGAACAGACAAAGGCAAACAAAAAGCTGTCAGCAGGTCCTTGTGCTCGTCCTCCACTTGCAACACTCTTTTTTATTATTATATAAGTATATTTCTTTTTTAAATATACTTCAACGAAATTAAATGGACACTTAGGGAAGGCACAATTGCGGCCAGAATGGAAAATAAAATTATGCCAAGTGGATTTCTCTCAAGTCTGCGTAAATATTTGACCAGATGCGGCACCAGCTGAAGTCCTTTGCAGACGCCAGGACTCGCTTAATTTTTTATGACATTCGTGTGGATGGGGATCAAAGGAGATTTGCGAAGTTCGATGCTGGGAAATTGCTTCTAGGTGGATGCTATCGCTCCTCTCCGCTCTACCCACGAAATATGAGCGAAAGTATCTTTGAGATACATGTATCTGTCTGACTGTGTGACTGTCTGGCTTATGTGCGTAATTTATAGCATCGCTTCTCAGCCCACCTCAATCTCAATCTTCTCCAGCTCTGCGTGCTTCTCTAATGAGCAAGTCGTTCAATTAGCTCAGCACGCACCATCCAGGGGAAGGTCGATTAAATGGGGAGAGAGAGACAAGAGCCAAGGAGAAGGAAAAGAAAAAGAGTAGACCGAAAAATTCCTAATGGCAATTAGCAAAATTGCTTTATATTTCGAGCGCCCTCAGCGACTTCATCATCATTTATGAGTGGCCAGAAGTGGGAGATCCTCCAGCTCCTGCTCCTCCTCCTGTACTTTCTTCTATTGGGGCTAGCGACTAATTGAATTTTGACGTTGGCCGTCTGTCATTAGGCCCAGTTAGCAGGCAGGGGAAAACGCAGAGAATGCTTAACGCAAATGACTCGAATTTGTCAGTTGACCCTCGCGAAAGTCGTTTGCAGATACACAAATGGCTGCAATAACTGCAACTGCAATCGATGCATTTTCCATCCCATCCCCTCCCATCCCCATCCCCGGCAAATGGACTGAGCCTGGTCTAAAGGGCAGGCTCTGACGCTGACCAGCAAAATCGTTGGCTAATTTCCGGACTCTGTGAGTCCTTGGCCAACTGCGTTTCTGTTTCCTCCTTCCTCCTTGCTCCTTTCTACTTTTTTTTGGTAGACGGAAATGCCGAAAGTGCATCTGATTTATGTGCTTTTGGAACTTTCGGCTTTGTACGCCTCCGCCGCCGAGACTCTCTCTTCGGTCTACGTCTCTCTCTCCCCTCTCAGGAGAAACGTACACACTCACGTGTGACAGGGACACGCAGTTGCAAAACAACAACAGCAGCAACAACAACAAGAACAACATTAGCAAGGACGTTTACAACAACAGTGCAGCGTTAACCGTGAGCGTAAAACATGAGAAGGCAAAAGTTGTGGCGGCTCTGAAACTAAAATTCCATAAATTAAACGTACACTGCTAGAAAATAGAGAAGATGTCTAAGAACAAAAGAAAGAGAGAGAGCAAGTTTTGGAGTGGCGAATAAATATTAAGATTGATTTTAGTAAATCTCACTTTAATTAAATGCATTCCTTTTGTGATTTCTACACAAAGTACCAAAATGCAGGCAATAAATAGTACCTGTATCTTGTATCTTTAAGCATGATAATCTGATGGACATAAAACAATAACAATTCTCCAAGGGAGTTTAAAGTAGAAAGTATTGTAATTTTATATCAAATATTCTCATTATAAACTTTTCTTACTGATTTGAACAATCATTGAAGCACTCTATTTTCTCGCAGTGTAGTGGGCGGTAAGAGGAGGGAAGAAGAGGGGAACCGGCAGCGGTGCGCAGTCATCGCAATTGTGGGGCGAAATAAAAGTTTCGGCCCCGTTGCCGTTATAAATCACAGATCTTTTTACATAAATTTATGCTTTGCCATTTGCTGCAGCGAATCCTGCTCCTTTTTTGGCTTTTTTGTTTCGCAACACGGGGAGGGTCCACCTGGGCCAAGTGCCGCCCTCCAGCGCGATGGCTAAGTGCAAGACACACACACACAGTCATACACACACACACACAGACACACACATACAGACGTCGGTGCTTATCGCCAAAAATATGAGAACTACCTTTTCGCTTGGAACGTGGCGAAAACGACGAGCCAAAGGATATGGCGCACTCAAGGCGCAGTGCACAACCAGGACGAGAGCTCCAAGTGTAAATATGTGTAAGTGTGTGTGCGTGTGTGTCTGTGTGTAACTGTGTAACTGTGTATTTTTGTGTGTCTGCAGTTCTGCACTGCGTGTATGTGTAGAGTAACACGCTTGATAAAGAAAAAACTGCATAAAAAGTTTCAACTGCAAACGAGAAACTTTTGACCTTTATGTTCTCCAACTTGCAACGTTAAACACAAATACTAATACAAATACGTGTACTTATATAGCACATATGTATGTGCACGAAAGTATAAAGATACATACGAGGCTTACATATTTATGTACAAATGTGTATTGGTAATGTACTTTCTTCATATCCTGACGTGAATTTCCCGAGGTTCGCATTTTGTTATTTAAAAAACTTTAACAACTCATACAGATATGTGTATACACACACACACACACACACACGTAAAGAGTACTATTTATATAGAGTTGCTTGTATACTAAGTAAATATTGTTTGTATCTATATAGCAACAGATACATTACGAATGAACATTAGGTAAACAAATAGACAAAGATACAGATATAGATATAGATATAGACATAGATACAGATATAGATACAGATATAGATATAGATATAAATATAGATATAGATATAGATATAGATATAGATATAGATATAGATATAGATATAGATATAGATATAGATATAGATATAGATATAGATATAGATATAGATATAGATATAGATATAGATATAGATATAGATATAAATATAGATATAGATATAGATATAGATATAGATATAGATATAGATATAGATATAGATATAGATATAGATAGAGATAAAGATAAAGATAATGATATAGATACTGATATAGTTATAGTTATAGATAGATTTGTATCAAAATACTTACACATGCAAAAGTATCTTATCCTTAATTTTCCTTGCCTTCCTGGTGGCCAACTATAAGGAATGGCAGAAGATTCATTTGCTGTTCGTTTTCTTAGTTTTTGCTGGAATTGATAAAAGCTGTCAGTGGACAACATGGAGTCCTACCGACGGAATAGGCCTGAAATATAGTCGTAAATAAGTGCAGCTAGGAAAAAATGTCGTCAGCAACTTGAGGTTCGGAATGGAGTTGGAGTTGGAGATGGAGTTGAAGCGCGTTTTGGTATTCAAATGAGTCTAAATGAGTTTACACGGCAATGATGATGATCTTCACGACGACGAGCATGTGGCCACCGTTTGGTGGTGCTGTGCTGTACTGTGGTGCCTGGTGGCTTTTGAGCCACATTACCATGGCCTGTTGTGACTTGTTGCTGCCTCTGAATTCGCATATTTCATGAATCAAGTTGCCAGTTGGCGTGTGTGAAATGTGCGACGTTTTTTTAATTTATATGTGAATGCGCACGCGCAGTTGTCAATCCCCCTTCTCCTTCTCCCCCATCACTAGCCCCTTTAACTCTTTCTCTACAAGCTCGACAGAGCAAAACAAAATTCGCTGTTTTCGCGACACGCAAAGCAAAAGTCCAAATATTTTGCATATTTCGCTTTCAACAGCGACAATTTATGGCCCCCGATCGCATTAAATAGATCATTTCCTTGATCCGATTGCCAACTGCTGGGTTGTCCCTAGCGTCCAGCAGGAGAGTTCCTCCAGGGTATATCGACGGGCACAGATCGAGTAAATGTGGCAGTCGGAGGCTGAGGAGTCGGTAGAGGAGGAAGGACAACGGTTTGTACTTGCTCGAGATACAGATACGATTGCTTAGATGCAAATGGGCTTTGATTTGAATTCGTTTTTACTCGGTGGCTTCTTGGCGCCGCCTTCGACTATGGACCCAGCTCCACCCCCTCCCTTCTCCCGCCCCCCCTTCACCAACTCTGCCCAGCTCCCAGCTCTGTCAGTGCTCCTGTGCGGCGCTCGTTGCGACAGAAGTCGTGACTAATTACAGAAATTAAAACGCTGTAATTTAATTATGTATCTGCGATTTGTTATCGGCGCCGTCTGCCGTCGCCGTCGCAGTCTCCGCTCTATCGTCCGTAACAAAAACACGTCGATTTACCTTCAAATGAACCCCTGAGCTGCCAGCCGGACATCGACTCAAATAGCGAAACACACAGAAAAAGTACATAAAGTGCATTTAATTTCGCAAAAGTAACACAAAACTCCAAAGAAACAAATTGCAAGCTCTGGGGGAAATCTAGATAATTGGGAATAGGATAACTTGAGGAATATCCACGTATCTTGCACTCACATGATATAATATAATCCAATATAAGGAAAACTTATCATCCGATTTTCAGACATTTCTATAAGCAACAGATAACATTATTTTCAAATAAGCTTATCATTTTGAGTATCTACATATTATAGAACATCAGCTTGAAGAGAACTCGACAAACATATCTTTTATTCTGATAATTTCCTTTCGAATAGATTTGTTCGAATTCCAAATTGTAAGATTCTTTCAGCCGATTCTGGAAGTTTCTCCAAATTCTAAGGAATTCTATTACATATTAGTTTTTCGAAAAAGTATTGTGTTGCTCCTAATTTAAAATTCGTAGTATGAAGCATAGAATTTGCATTAAAATTCCGACAAGTGCATGCAAATTTTTGATTTGTGAACAGGCTGGAATTTAATTCAGTAAATTTTCAACTTTTGTGTTTTCATTCACGAAAAAATTGCAAAATCATCGATTGAGCATGTGTTCTAGGAATTTTCCCCCCATACATATGTATGCCAAGCGGGGTTTCCGATCAAACAAAACCTTCGGCCAGGCAATCCAGGCAATCAAGCCAATCAAAAACTTCAAATTCTGCGCGAATTCCATTTTAATCGATTACGAAAATTTAAAATGGTGTTGGTGTTTTTCGCACTGTTCTTGTTGTTGCATACCACAAAGAACTCAATTCAAATATACAATTTAAATTTGGATTCGCCTATATATATACATATATAGATCTCGATCTGCGAACCGATTTTTATTGCAACGTGCAATTTGTTGTTTGTTTTTATTACGAGTATTGCATCTGCAGTAATTCACGCTTTTCATCGAATTCGTCTCATTCCCACTCCCATTAACATTCTCCGTTCCATTCCATTACTCGCAATTATCAGTAATCGATTCCACTGCCCATCTATATGCGTCTCTTTATTGCAAGTAAATATTATGCTATTAAACAATGGACTTGCCTTTTCATTGGAATCCATAATCATTCCAAATTGCACAACATCGATGCAAAAATTCGCGATAATTCTGTCATAATTCTGCAAACTATTAGATTTACATCACTACCGCAGAGTATCTTTAAACAAATTTATTTTTTAATTTACAGAATTAATCATGGGGCTATTTCGAAAGGGAGTGTTTTAAAGTTTCTAGCTTATCAAACAAAAAATATATATGTAGTATATATAATCTGCTTAGATTATAGCTGACTAACCGATTAGCTTACAATTAGTTAGGTCTCTATTCAACTAACAACCACAACTCTAATTTAACAACTGAGGTACATACACAACAACCACACAATCACGTTGTCTGTATAATAAAAAAAAATAAATAAAATAAAAGCAATAACAACAAACACTTTGAAGAGAGCGCGAAACATTTTGTTGTAATTTTGTAGTTGACACCCGAAAAGTGGAAAATGCACCCCGCGCACCTGCAGCTGCCCATTGTTGCTGGGCCTCTTGGCCTGGCTCGGAGTCAGCCAAAGCAGAGACTCAGTTGAGTCCGAGGCAGTCACAGAAAGAAGGAGGAGGAGGGGGGAGTAGGTCTGTGCACATTTGTTGCACGTTGCTTTCAATGAATTTTTGGCTAACTGTTGATTTTGTGTGGTTATTTCTATGTATGGCTGACTATGTTGTCTTCGGCTTGCATCAATTAAGAGGTGTGTCCGGGCCAACTCAATTTAGTTTGCCGGCATGCACACACACACACACACACACACACGCACACACACACACACACACATAGTCGCATTGGCTGCATCTTCCATAAGGCTAAACAATTGCTGATAATCGCCTGCAACTTTAACTGCAACTGCAACTGCAACTTTTAGTCTCCGCCATTTTGCCATTGCCGTTGCCGTTGCCAGAGCCGGCAAATTGCTGTAATTCATAATAACTGAGCCCGCTACCACCCACAGGGCGGTTGTTAGTCCCCCCCGCTCTCTCGCTCCCTGGCAATCAAGCCCAGGCCGAGGCCCAAACCACCAGAGTGGCTGTCCAACTGCACAGTGGTGCGGGGGTGCAGGTGGTGCAGGCAGGCAGACAACGGGGCAGGCATTCAATGGTGGTGTTCGCGTCGTCGACTCCAATTGAGCCAAGTCATAGAAAATTGCTGCAATTTTACATTTACAGCAATTGGGCGCAAATGCGAGCAACAATAACAACAACAACAACGAACAGCAACCGCAACGAACCAGTTAGAGCGAAAGAGACAACAACAAAAATCGTTTGAAAATGTAAAAACATGAACTTAAAAATACATAATTGCATATTCCATCCGGGATCGTTTTAAGGCCGCATTTACCCAGACTCAAACCCAAACTCAGACCTAGTCTAGTCTTTCTCTCTCTCTCTCTCTCTCTCTCTCACTCACTCTCTCTCTTTTTCAGTCTATCTCTCTCTCTCTGTCTCTGGCTCAAAATTAAACTCAACTCGAACCCAATTCAAGTTGGACACACAGCAAACTCGAAGCTGTCAAACAAGCAAACACTCATACGTCACGTTGATTGGAGCGGCGCACAGTGGAACGAGTGCCATGAAAAGCTTGCAAAAATATAATAATTATACTTATAAGCAAGGTAATTTTACTTCCTCTTAGTTCTTTAATTTTTAACTATCATTATTGTTCTCTCAATATTATAAATTAATGCAAATGTAAATATTGTTTTATTTTGAATGACTTCTGTACAAAAATAAACTTTAACTTATAACTTATTCCAATTACTGGAAGACTAATCATTTTTCCCGCACTTATACAATTGTCATTGATGTAGTAGAAATGTAGTAAAAGAATTATTGCCCATTTTCACATATTTTCAACCACTGTGTCTCAATGATTTCACATAGCGGAAGGCGTCCCAGTGACTGTAAATTCAAATTATACATAAAAAAGTTAGCAAAAAGAAGAGGAAAAATGGCAAAGCACATGAACACTTTGCACTGAGCTTGTGGGTGCAGGAGGAGCACTGCGGAGGGGGGAGAGTAGACTAGCAAAACGTTTTGCATCCGCAGCAGCAACAAAAAAAAGCAACAACAAAGCGCAAAAAAATGGAAAACCAAAAAAAGAAAACAAAAAAAAGAGGAAAATTCGAGGCAAATTTCATGACAGGCGAGTAATTTTGTTGTGATTTTTTGATTTGACCCAAACACTCGCCTTAAAAAAATAACAGCAACAGACAGACACAACCACACACACACAAACACACACCTACATACACACACAGATACACACACATAGAGAAAATACATATATTGGCTGTTTAAATTGTGCAATTGGTGTTTTGGAGCTGCCCCCTTTGCTCGCTCTCCTTCTCCTTCTCCTTCTTACCTCTATCTCTTTCTCTTTCTAATGCCAATGCTCGTGCTCCCTCTCTTTCTCTATTTGAAACGAACAAAACGGCAATTATGCCGCGTTTCTGCTCCCAAATCGGGGGGAAAATATATTTGAGCCGCTTAGATTTGGCATTAAAACACGACCTGTGGGTGGTTGAGTGGGTGGGTGGGTAGATAGGTTGGTGGTTCTGTGGGTGAGTGGAGCAACGTGGTAGGGAAGTTGGATTGATGGGGCTGCTGCAGCTGATGGGACTATCCAAAGGGTAAGGGACACGTCAACAACTGGCTAAAACCGAGTCCAAAATGCGACTGATACTCGCATCCGGGATTCTGCAGTTGTTCTCCGCTTTTATATCCCGCTGTTGCTGTTGCTGTTGCTGCAGTTGATTTAGAGGGCAACACAAAACGATGAATCGATGATTTCAACATGAGAAATTAGATCGACTCAATGGCAATGGCGTACTCATCATCAGCATTGCAGTAAGAGTTCGAGTACGAGTACGAGTACTCGAACAACAACTGCTGGCGAAATGCAGCAAACAAATCACTGGCAATGTAATTGAGAAGACAGCGGAGAGTGTGTGAAGCAGACGTGGGGATTGAAATTTTCGAAAATTGCTGCTGGGATTGCGGGCATTATTGGAGCTGCAAACTGGAAACGAAACTCAGCTCTAACTGAACTGTTACCCGACTGTATCTCGTGATATCCTACAGCTCGTATGAGCATCAAAAACTATAGTAATTTTCTGCTCCGCGCTACAGCAGCCTGACAAAAATTTTGTTGGAAGTCTGTCTGGATACCCTGTAAATATAAAAGATTTGCTGGACAAATTTTAAATCTTTCTAAAGGTAACTACAATATATACATATGTATGAGTTTTAAAACTATACATGAGATAATTGATAAATATCCAATTTCCATCGATTTTCTAACTACAACTTCTTCAGTTTTGGTACACACTTTAACTATTTAACTAACTAATTTCGTTAAAATCAGACAATCTACTAATTAAAATATATATTTTTAAATTTTCTCAATTTTCTGTAACGCCTTTCCACTGATAGGGTATCTACAAGTCAGCCACTTCTTCTAGTGCTCTTCTACTTGTTTCTTTTTTAATGTAATCATTTCGCTGCCGCCTCCATGGAAGAGAGGTCTGGGTTGGTCAGGGGGTAAGGCGGTTCAGCCAAGCAGCAAATCGCGTCGCAGCTCGACTTCGACTTCCAGTGCCAGTTGGTCGAGCGGTGGGCAATGTCACGACAGCGCAGGGAGGTGACTCCCCTCTCCTCTCCCCTCTACCCTCTCCCCTAACCCCTCCCCACACTCGCCCACTCTCGAGTGGGTCCCGAGGTTGTCTTGGTCTGTCAAGAAGTAACTGTAATCTGTTACTTCACGTCCGTTCGCTTGGTCAACGCCCACGGGGCTGGGCCCAAGCGCACCGATTAATGCTTCATCATTTGCAACGGCAACGCAAATTATCCTGACAGTCTGTTACCCAGCCAAACTGAGCCCAAGTCCAGTCCAGTCGTGCAATCGCTTCGATTGTCTATCGAAATGATGCCTAGACACGCCCCCCGCCCCCTTCGAAGATGATATTTGGCAAACTGTTGCCAAATGAAATTTCTCAGCAGCATCTTCCTAACGGGGGAAGCTGATCAATGACCCCAACTAAATATGGTTCTTAAAAATAGTTATATTATAGCTATCGATAAATTTTATTGCTCAAATTGCCTGAATTGCATATTTAAGTGGAGCTTTCAACACCTTAACAATCCATTGTTTTACCAACTTTTACTACTTTTATGGTCAAAATATTCATGACAATTGCTACAATTTGTGCAATTACATTCGCAGTTGACAGGTAACTGTACAGAACAGCTTTTTATACTGCTTAAGAATGATCTAAAATATTCATTTATTTATCTTATGCATATTTAAGTTTAAATAAAATGTTTATGTTGCAATGGATCGAACTTAAATCGACTTTTAAAATCAAGAAGTCTATTTTTATTAGCAATGAAAATAGATATTATGTTTGGAAAAGTGTTAAGTAGATCTCAGAGCTTCATGTTTTGAGTGTGCTTTAGATCTTGACTACATTTAAAGTCACTTTCCCATTTGTTGCTTTTGTGTGTTGCATAGTCAAAAAGAAGTTCGATATTGAAAGAAAAGAAACAACGACAGCATTTCCTTTAACCTATTAATTTTGTGTTCAGTCAAAACAGAGCATAGAACTTTAATGTACCGTATATTAAATGGAATTAAATGGAATACATATTTTCGATCCAATCTTTTAGCTCAAATCTGCAACTACAATTAGATGGGGGAGGGCCGCGTGTTGTGGCTGCCACAAAAGTAAATCAAATATGCCACAAATAAGGGCAAACAATGCTCAATCACAATTAATCTGTCTGGGCAATATTATGATGGTGTCGATTACCCAAACACAAACAGAGGCTAAAGACACGCCCACCCAGCGACCAAGGGGCAACAGTCAAAGCACGCAGTCTGCAACATGCAACATGCACGTGTCCAACAAGACAAGGCCGGGGCTTTGAACTGCGGCTAAGACAGAGAAAGGAAATGGGAATGGGACTGGGAATGGGACTGAGATTAAAGCCATGAGCCATGGCCAAAACACAACGATGCTGCTGCTCTGTCAACTAATCCTGTGCATAAGGTTGCCTAAATGCGAGCGCATGTCAAACGCCAAAAGCGACTGAGACGAAGTCGCCCGAGAAGGGACATAGTGTGTGGAGTGTAGAGTGTAGAGTGTGAAGTGTAGAGTGCAGAGTGCAGAGTGTGGAGTGAGGCCGATAAGTGTCCATATCCATATCCATATCCATCTGTGCCTCCGAATCTGCCGCCGTCAAAATGCAAGCGCAAGCTGGCGGCGGCTCAAACGGAGGCAGCCGCTGCCATTGTGTGTCCGCCAAATGATGTGCCAAACTGACACTTGCAGATACACAGATACGGATAGCCCAACACCATTAAGACCGAGGCTGACGAGGCGGGATCGTTGGCAACTGCATTGCATATTCCTTTAAATTGTTGTTGTTGTTGTTGCTGTTAGTGTTACTGTTGGTGTTTTGCTCGATTGTTGTTATTTTTATTTTATTTGATTTTATTTTGTGACAATTTCAGCAGCAGGAAATAATAAAAATGCAAACAAATCGTTAGATTTTCGCATTGAAGTGTTTTCTGTTTTAGTTGTAAGTGTGTGTGTTTGTGTGTCGTTTTTGTTGTTGTAAAGCGTGTTGCCCATACGCACAGTGGAGCAATATTTATTTGCTCCATTTGAAATAAAACTTTCATATAAATATTAATCTTCAATTTGTCGCTAGCTGAGCAGGAACAGTCTATAACATTTTATATAATCAATTTATCAATTGTAGATCTTAAAACTGCTTTAGAATAATTATATATATAGTAAGTATTTTATATATATAGTTTTAATTTATATATAATTGCAGTAGAACTTCCCTAACTCGAATCACCATTATCCAAAGATAAGGTTGAAGTTATGGAGATATTCGACTAATAGAGTTATTTTTCTTAAGCTTATTATTATTAATTTTCGATATATAGAAGTTCGAGTTATGAAAGTTCGCCTGTATTTTGTAACGTGAAGTACCTTTTTATTTTATTTTATTTTATTTTATTTATTTGGTGGCATGTACATCTCTTGTGGCCCACTGTGCAGCGACAATGATGACGTTGGGCCGATACGGAGTATCTACTGGATCGAGTGGCCGTTTACTGCCGCTGTTTAGAAGCGAAACCGAAGCCGGCCAATTTGTGCAATTTTTCTTGTTTAGATTGTTTTTGCTGCCAACTGTGTGTGTATGTGTGTGTATGTGTGTGTGCGTTTGTTTGTGTGTATTTTTATGCCTGCGATAAGCTCAAACAGCGACCATAACCATTCTCATATTATTTGTAAGGATTTTTGCATTTATTGCAAACGTTTTCAAGGATTTGCCAGAGCCCCAACCTGAATATGGCAGCAGTAGTTATCTTAATAGTTATCAGACGATTCTTGTTGTCGTTGTTGTTGTTGTTGTTGTTGTTGTTGTTGCTGTCGTTGTTATTGTTCTTTCCCACTGTGCAGTTAGTGCACACACTAAGCCAACTTTATTTGGTAGTAAAATTTTATGCCATTTTATAAGCAACATAAATGAGACATTTGCCCCGGACCTTTTGGGTTTGCTTCGTTCTCGTGTCGTAAATCCATTAAAGAGCGCAAATAAAACTAAAAAGTACGCGAAATGTGACAAAACTGTTGAGAACTTGTAAATAAACGACTGCTGGAATGAGTTTGGCAATTACACGCGGCAAATTAACATGAACATTGCCCCGTCAGATACCAGCAATAACTCAACTCAAACTCAAACTCAAACTGCAACCCTCCTCAGAAGACACCCCAGTGTCCAGAAGGGTTGTCACACTCATAATCCCTCGCCTCGAGCTCTCACGATCTCTGTGTTGACAGCCAAGGGCGTGCCAGGATACATAGACAGGATAAAAGCGATCGACGACAGATCACAGGACCCGGGAATGTTGTCTCTCTTCATGCATATTAGTTGCTGCGATGACAACTCGCGGACAGTCGAGAAATATCTTGACAGTAAAAGGAATAATTAGTCTTTGTCGGCATATCTCAAAAATAGCTCACATTTGTGAGAGATGATACCCCCCTCAGCTGCAGCAACTACGAAGCAATCGAAGATGTTTTTGAGGTGCATTAAATAAGATCGTGACATTTTATAGTTCATCAAAGTAAGAGAAATTTTCTGTTTTAAATGGTACATATTTTAATCAGCTTACTTTAAGCGAGTATACATGGTTAAACTTATAAAGTTTTGGAATAATTTCCTTGAAATTCTATCAACAAATTTAAATACATTTTGCTTTACTCGTGTACATATTTATTTTGGGGTTATATCAAGAGATAAATTAATTTAAAAATCTGTCAAGTGATTTAATTTTATTGTTATTTATTTTCGAGGTATGTATATAATGTATAAAATAAGTATATATTAAGCCAGTATACATATTTATATTGACGTAAAGTATTGTATATAAATACAAGGAAATTAATAAATCTTATATTGAAATTAGCAGAAATATTATATGCCAATGAACCATATTTATCAGTGAATCGACAGTAGGTGAGTTGAATATCTAATGATATTCGTTGCTTAAGCTAATCACTGGAACTAGGCAAACTCAATTAAATTATTTCATGTGACATTTGGAAACCAGTTCAAAAATCAATCACAGATTTTTATGGCATTGCCACATCTAATACACACACACACACTCACTCACACATACACATATACACACACACAGCGGGTGTTCGTCGTTAAAAAGATGACAAAGCGATGTCAACAAGAAATTTTTTGATTAACGACTAAAATGCCATGCGAGCCAAATTCAAGTGACCGGCTAGCCAAGCCAGGCCATGCTGGCCAACTGGTACGAAGTCAACAGAAATACAGAATAAAAACTGAAAAACAAATAAGAACAAAATAATAAAAATAAGCTACAAGTTTGTGACCAAAAGCAAACAGTATAATGAATAATAAAACAAACAAAAAAAAATAAGCAGGCAGCAAAAATTGGTTGAAGGTAAAATATCAATTTAAAAGGCAATAAAAATATTTCAGATGTGGCCCCAGACCGAGGAGATCTCACAGAGATCACCGAGCTGATCAGCTTTCCAACTCTCCAAGTGCTTGCCAGCTGTTACTGCTGGCTGTCGATATTCCGTTTCGATTTCAAATTAAAAGATTATGACGATAATAAACTTGACTAATCATTTTTATTACAATATTTCAGCCACGAGCATGGCCCATTCTTGGACTGGACATGGAGATGTGGCGAAGAGTTGTAGCTGAAGGTCCATGGCCTTTTACCACGAAATTTTAACGCTTCAGTTTTTTCCCAGAACACCCGACCGGAGAGGAGATCTCGATAAGCGTGGAAGCCGTAGAAGAAGTCAAAGCAGAATGAAAACACAAGTTGGTTTATTAATTTTTCATAACTTAAATACATATATTTCTTTTCTTTTTCCTTTTCTCATTTTATTTTGTATACTTTTTATTTGCATTTCGTCTGCTTTATGCTTTGTTTGTGTAATAAATTATGAGACTATGCTTACAAACAGATTGAGATACATTTGTATCTGCGTGAATTATATCGTATTTTAGATCATAATTTATATGTTGTCTGTCATCAACTTAACCAACGTACTAAGTTAATTAATTAAATGTGTTTTGTGAAATAATTAGATTAGAATTTATATATATATAGATATCTATAAGTGTATGTATTTATTTGTTTGACAATCCCCTCACGTCGCTTTTTAACAACTAAATTAACTATGAATGTTAAATATCTTTAGTGTAGTTTTTAATAATATTATATAATTTTTTAGTTTTTAATTTGTTTTTAATTTTTACAATCAGCTGCCAGTTCTGATAAAAGTGATATGGAAAGCATTTTGCATTTGCATTAACTTGGCTTTAACTGCTTCTCAAACACATTATTTCATCTCCTTTTTTTTACATTTAATATCACAATTTTTATGTTTTTTTTTTTTTTTTTGTTTAATCGTTTCTCGAAGCAAAGCAAATGGATTTTTGTATTGTATGTGCCTGAATTTATTGCAAACTATTTACAGAGTGAGAGAGAAAGAGTTTAAAAATAAAAGCTGATATTACGAATATAGGAAACAAAAGCCAGACTAAAATTTATAGCGTGTCATATGATTATTGCACATTTTGAAATATCGTATAATTATTTTAACATGTGTGGATCGTACACACATATAAGCATTACATACCTATACACTAAATATCTATTATTTAAGATTTAGATTATCATATACCTTAGAATTGCATTTTTTTATTTCGTTTTGCATATTTGTTTTCTGTTTTTAAATTCGAATTTTGATTTTACTACGCCTTCACATTCTGCGGATTTCGTTCTCGATTTCTGTTGTGTTTCTTTATTGGATTCTATTTCACATATGCGGTATAAATATATTAGGTAAGTTGGCCTGAAATGCTATCAGTCTCATTTCAAAGCAATCCATAGCATTTTCCAGCTTGAAAATTGCTTTTGATGCATCTTTGGATACATTTCATGCCAATTTCATTTCTATATCAGTGTTCGTGTTGCTGTTTTCAATAATTTCTTTAGCTTTTCAGGGCTCATAAAAAAATGTTTATGAAAGAAATCATGAAAAGAAATCTGCCTTTTCTCCTGGTTGCTGTTGTTGTTGCTAGCAAACTTTTGGAACAACAATCAAATAATATTTTTGTGGGCAACAATTTATAAATATAAAAGTTTTTGTGTACGCATCTCCGTTTTTACGGTTGATTTTTATTGATTTTGCTCTTGAACTACCTTATTGGGGGGAGGTGGAGGAAGGCCTTTAACGCAGTTGTCGCCTCTCTTTGCTCTCTTTCTCTCTCTCTCTGCTCTAGCACTCCAACCAACTCGGGCTTTTACAACACTGCTTGAGATCATATTATTGCGAGAGTCTATTTGCACGGCCGTTGGCCGATATTTGGATTCATGTTGTTGATGTTATCGTGTTATCGATAACTAATTCGATTATTCGCGATCGTCGCTCCACTCATTCATCTGCAAAGAGAGAAGATAAAGAAGAGTGCTGGGTAAGTATTTGAGCGGAGTGTCGAGTAGTGTTGAGTAGTGTTGAGTAGTGTTGAGTAGGGTTGTGTGTTGGATTGGAAGACTTACATACTTTACTGCACGATTTCTGAAGGTCTCCTGCTCCATGTCGCGTATCTTGTGTGTCAGCATATGCTGCTTGAGGTTGCCCTGCAAATGAATTAAGGAGGAGAGCAGAAAGATAGGCGTTAGGTTTGGCTAATTGTCAATTGTCCCCTTCCCAAGTGTTTCCTCTTCTCCCTTCGACTTACCTTAGTTGTGAAACCGCGATCGCAGATGTTGCACTTGAATGGCCGCTCCTTGGTGTGGCTTCTGTAGTGAATCTCGAGCGCCGAATGGCAGGGGAATGTCTTGTAGCAGATGCCGCACGTGGTGCTGCCCCTCACCCCACTCAGCGCCAGTGGATTGAAGGGCGCCGCTGGCATCACGGACTGCGCTATCTGGTTCATGGCATTGCACATGTTCTGCGTCGTTGCCGGCGGGAAGATCGGCAGATTGGGGAACATGCCGAACGGCGGACGGGCCGCCATCAACGGATTGGGCTGCGCGGCAGGACCCGCCGCCGGTTCGCTTGACCTCGGCGAGGGTTGGGGCGACGTCTGGCGCTGGGCGGCGGCGGCGGCTGCAGCGGCTGCGGCCTTTTGCTGCACCTCCTGCGCCTCGCGACGCAGTTGCTCCTGGTGCTGGTGCAACGCTGCCGCATGCTGCTGCATCTGATGGTGATGGTGTTGGGCAGCAGCGGCGGCTGCCACTGCGGCTTGTTGCTGCATCAGATGCTGGTGCTGCTGCTGCAGATGATGCTGCAGTCCCGGAGGCAGGCAGTCAATGCCCACGGAGGGTGGCAGCGGGGAGGACAGCAGCGAGGCTGGACCACTGGGACTCCGTGCCGGCGGCTGCTGACTCAACGGACTGATGGTCTTCTCCTTACGCTCGATGGGCAGCGGCAGCGGCAGTGGAGATCGCGAGCTGGAGCTGGAGGTGGTGGCAAGCGTGGGGGGAGGAGCGGCACGTGGCGTCAGATCGAGGGCACCTTGAGACACCTCCGAGAGGGAGCGCACGGGCGAACAGCTGGGCTTCGGCTGCGAGCTGGGACTGGTGGGAGCGGAGGGCGACGCCGAGGCGGAGACGGAGCCAACGGAATTGGCGTTGCTGGCGGCGGAACGGGGACGCTGGTGGCTGTTGATGTTGACCACGCCCGTGGGATCGATGCGCAGCTTTTGCTCGAACAGCAGCGACTTGAAGTCATCCCCAGAACGGGGACGGTCATCGCCTGCCGACTCGTTGTTGTTGGACAGATGCTCCGAGGAGGCATCGTCGAAGTCATCCCCATCGCCACAGTCCATGTTGTCGTCCAGATCACCTTGCGACGACTCAGAGCCCAAGGCGCCGTTGTGAGGACCGCCGTGCATGCCGCCGGCTCCAGGGTGTCCTCCAGGACCTCCCCCTCCCGGCATGGCGCCAAAGTGAAAGGCGGCTGCGGCAAAGGGATTCATGAAGTGACCCGGCATCATCGAAGGCGGCGGATCACGGATCTCGGCCGCCTGGATCTGCTCGGGGGTCAGGTCGGTGGGCTCTCCCGTGTGGAGGCGGATGTGCTGCTGCAGGACAAGAGCATTGGAGTACTTCTTGTGGCAGACAGGACACTGGTGGAAGTTCCTCATGGGCGGGCGGATCTTGTGCACCGCCATGTGGGTCTTCAGGTTGCCCTTAGTGGTGAAGGCGCGTCCGCAGATGCGGCACTTGAAGGGCCTCTCGCCCGTGTGGGTGCGGTAGTGCATCTGGAGCGCACTCTTGCAGGAGAGGACGCGATCGCAGACGACGCATTGGTTGGGGTCGCTGATCTTCTTGTTCTTCATGAGCTCTTTGAGCTTCATTGTCTCCGAGGTGTTGGACACCTCAATGAAGTTCTCCCACGAGTTGTCGTTGCTGTGTGGGCGGGGCAGAAGGGCGGCCATCTCGTGCTTGATCGGATTGAAGAAGGGCGAACGCGGAATGTGGGCGTGGGCGTGGGCATGACCATGGCTATGGCCATGACCGTGTCCGGCTGGCGACCTGATGGGCGAGTGGTGCTCCGGCGATAACGTCTTTGTGGTGAAATTCAGTGGGAATCTCTCCGCGAAGAAGTCCTCCCGGTGCGGCATCGTCGGAGGCAGCTGTCCGGGTGTCGGCAACTGATCCAGATGCGACTGGGAGCCGGGTGAGCATTGGGCATGCATGATGGCTGGTGGCTGAATGGGTTGCACCACCGGTGGGTAGCCCAGCATGGCGCTGGAGTGTGAGTGAGCGTGGAGATGGCGCGGGTTCAGCGACGGCGATCGGGGCACAGTTGAGGGCGACGGCGATGGACTGCGTCGCGTGAGCGCCTCCGACTGCGTCGACTGCTGATGCTCCTGCTCCTGCTCCTCGTCGATGCGCTCCTCCTTGATGCGAACCTCGAGTGGCAATGGCTCCGGCTCTGGTTCTGCCTCCGGTTCCGCCTCCAGCTCAGCTGTCGTCGATTCACGCGTCGCATTTTCCGGTCTTTCCTCCTCGAGTAGCTCCGTTTTGACGGGTAACCTGCCCGTAGTCAAATCCTCCTCCTCATGCGGCGAGTTGGGACCCGACGACTTCCGCAGATCCGTGGGCATGTCCTGGCTCTGCTGCTGACTGTGCTTGAGGGACGCACCCAGTCCAGGCATCTGAGGGAAGAAGGGATGCGGCAGACCGGCCGTGCTTCCCGCTGCGGCGCCTAGTGACTTTAACAGCTCCATGGGCGGTCGGTAGAGGCCCTGGAGTCCAGGGAAAGCAGGACTCGAGGGGAAGCTCATCGACATGGACGCCTGGGCCTGACTCAGAGCGGATGTCGCACTGGATGTCGGCGGTAGACTTGACGTTGGAGCGGGAGAATGGGTGGGGGAACTATCAGGCGACATTTGGTCCAAAAGCGGCGGATGAAACTTGTCCATGTGCTCCGGTATGGGCGTGGCATTCATGGGCACGTGCGGGAACTTCTGGGCATGTCGCTGGAAGTGCACCTTGAGATTTCCCTTCGTCGTAAAGCGACTGCCGCAGACATTGCACTTGAAGGGACGTTCTCCCGTGTGGGATCGGATGTGGATCTGAAGCGCTGAGTCGGATCCAAAGACCTTGCCGCAGTACCGGCAACGGTGCTTGAAAAACGGCTCATTGCGATTCTTGCCCTCACCGGACTTGTCGCCGAAAGCGAAGTCATCGGCCATATTGTTGGCGAGAATTCCCTGGGAGGCTGAGTCAAGCACCTCTTGGGCGCGTTTCTGCAGCAGATCGAGGGAGTTGGGCTCGGGTAGATCGTCGTGATTGGTGATTATGCTGGAGGCCAAGTCGGAGCCGAAGGGCAGCGGCATGTTCTCCATCTCTTTGAGCTTGGACAGCGCATCCTGTGCGCTCTCCCGCTCCCCGCTGAGCTTTAAGCTAGAACTCGGCGGCTTCACACAGGCATCCTCCTCCCGCTTGCGCTTCAATGTCTCCGCGGAGATCGCCTCGGCGGCGGGGGAGGCGGATCGGGATCGTTCCCGAAGGGGAACTCCCGCATTGATGAGATGCTGACGGGCCTTGGCCTCGGCCATGCGTGCCTCGGCCTTCTGACGCAACTCCATGTCGGCAATGCGCTCCTCCTCCTCGTAGGTGTCTGTCTCTCCGTCCTCACGCTCCTCTGGCTCCAGGTCCTCGTCAGCCTCCTCCTCGTTGGGCTTGACCTGGTTGAGGGCCAGCTGCGACTGCAGTTGCTGGATCAGCTGAATCTGGAAGAGCTGCTGCTGCTGCAGATTGAAGAGTGTCTGTTGCAAGAAGGCCAGTTGCTTCATGGCCGCCTCATTGTCCGCTCCCGACGAGCCATTTGCAATTGTCTTGGCCGCAAACTGCGCTATGGCCATCTGCATGTTCTGTATCGCCTCCAGGGTGACTGGAGCTGCTCCAGCATTCGTTGCTTGTGACACTGGCGGCGTTGTCGATGTCTGTCTTGGCGTCTCCGGCTCCGCCTCCGCTTCCTCCTGCATCTCGACATCCACATCGGTGTCGGTGGGCTGCGCAGCCGCCTCCTCTGTCACAGATGTCGCGGCGGTGGGTGAATGTGGCATGGATGCATTGGAGTTGCCACTGTGCTCCAGTTCGTGTTCCACGGGGGGTTTTGTCATGATCACTTTGTTGTTATTGTTTTGATTGTTGTGATTGTGATCCTCAAGTGCCTCAACGGCACTATCATTATCTATCTGCTGCTCTTCTTTACTCACTCCCTTTTCCAACACTGACTCGGCTTCCCTCTCTCCTTCGTCCTCGCTTTGTCGCTGCGGACTCCGACTTGGACTGGGACTATTTCCGGCACTTGCACTCGCCGTTGCGGTTGTTAGTGGCGAGCAGGCGCCATTATCCTCCTGATCACTTGCTATATCTGCAAAAGAGTAAAAACAACATCAAATACACGATTGGCATACTTTACAACACTGCAAGCTGAGAACAGAGCAAGAAGTATGGGAAATTCAAGGGATCTTATTGATTCTTCTTATTTCTAATATATGCATACGCTTTACAACACTGCACTCGACTCATTTATACGCCAACAACTTGAGAGTTGCTGTGATTAACACAAGAACTTAACAAACTAAACCATTTTTTAATTAGTCAGCCCTTTTTAAGCGAGTCATGAAGTAATTATTGCTATTGATTATTCATTTATAATGAATTGAAATAATTGCTTAGTTCATTTCTCTTCATTTTTAAAACAAATTTAAGTTTAATAATTGAAGTTCTTATTAGTCAGCTTATTAATCACTCCATAAACTTGTAATAGTCACAACTTTGATAAATAATTACATATTAATATTTATCTTTTACTTCATTTATTGAATCTGTTTTTGCCAGCACTTGTCCCACTGTTCAGACTTAACAATGACAACAGAAACAACAACAACAACTTGTTGTTCCCGGCAGTGAGCACCAAAATAGACAATGTCCGACTGTCTGCCTGGTTTACCAGCAAGTCTCCACCACTCCCCCGTCTACTCCTACCATACCTTAACACTGCCCCTGTACTTTTGATCCTCACTGTTGAACAGTGCCTTGTCGCATATATGACTTAATCGCCGGCAATTGTGGATGCTGCTGATGTTGCAGCTCGTTGCTGTTGCAATTACATTTCTTGCGGCAACTGCCCCACTCTCTCCCCGCCTGCAACTGTTTGTTTGGCCAGCAATTAGCAAATGTTGTTAACCAGCTGATTGTCACCTGTTGCCAGCAGTTTTTTAAGCCTCCCAAAAAAAGTGCAGAATAAACTAAAAAACAGCTGACATTTGTGTGTCCGTCGGCAAATCAAATAAAAATTATATACAAATATATATATATTCGTATTAAAAAGCGACTAAATTGGTTCGCATGCGTCGCAGCCATAAAACATAATTTACGATATGGCAACGAGATAAATCGACCCTCTCAGTGAGCCCCTTGTTTCCCCCTCGGTCCCTGAGTGTCTAGTGACTAGTGAGTATAATAAAGCATATTTCTGCACAAATCGAAACGAGTCAAGCGAGTTTTAGCACACACAAACCGAAAGATACTTAGCGACAGATACAAAGATACAGGCTACAGGCTGTAGATACTTTTAGCAGCTACGTTTGACTGTTGGCTGCGCTATCAGCGCCATTTGCATATCGATCGCATTAATATTATTATTATTATTTTAAAGCTAAATATGACAATGAGTTGGCCAACACTGTTCCTCGTTTGGCAAACTGAATATCTCTGTTTTTTTTTATATTTAATTAATAATTACTTTTCATTTGATTTGCCGCGTATTTATCTCATTTATTGATTTGCGGATTGTCGTTAACTTGTTGAGTCTGAGTTCAACGAAAATTCTTGGCAGCCATATAATAATTATAATTGATAAGTGAATGTTATTTTAATTAATTAAAATTAAGTATAATGTGGCTCAATACTCATTAAATTGGTCGCGGTTCGCTTTGTTCTTGCCAACATGTCACGACAGTTGACCATAAAGAACGCAACTGCAAATCGAATTATGATGCCAATTAAATCGAATTGAATCGAATCGGGCAATCGAACATTGTTAAGTCATTTTGCAATTGATAATAAATTTGCTAAATTTACAATAACAATAAACGCATCTTGTTTATTGTCTTGGCCACGACAACAAAACATTTTCAGACTTCAATTCCAAACTCCTTCTGATTTTTATTTATTTTAAATTCTTCAGCCTTCAGGTTTGTGTTTATATTTAAATTTGTATTTTCTTGTATGTTTTAGTTTCATTAGTCTGCAGGCTAAAAAAAACTGTAGGAAAAGTATTTCAAGATATATTGCTGTATCTGTATCTGTTACCTGTACCGTTTCAAGACTTATTTCTCGCACTGTGTTTTGTTATGCCAAACTGACAGATAAATAAATATGATTTTTGTGGACAGGAAATTATATTTCCCATTGTTATTCCAAATAAACAAAAATGAAGAAAAGAGCAGAGAAGGGTAAAGAATTAGCTGTATCTACAAGATATAAATTGAATTGTACAAGTTTAAAGGTGGATTAAGTCAAGCCATAAATCCATTTGTGCCCCAAGCAGTAAATTCAAATGAATTATAACAAAATATATATACTTGTATCTTCTTTTTTACATATATCCATACATATATAAATACAAATGTATCTTTACGCACACCATAAAAAAGCATAAGTCCGCACAAATTGTACAATTAAAGATTATCCAAAATGATGAAACATTTTCAACATTTCAAGCATTTTGCAGCTTTCCATCTGCCCCTTTTTTGCCATTGTCATTGTCAAATTATGTTTGCATCAATTTATAAAACTTTTTAGCATTTAAATTGTCATTTCCACCACACGCACTCTCACGTCAAACTATCTCGTCTGGTTTTCTGTCTCATTTTTTTTATTTTTTTCTTTGCTTCTGCTTTGTTTTTTCGTTTCTGTCGGATGTTTTGGCTAGTAAATTGTATTTGTTGCGCCCATTTGGGTCGTTTAGCTTTCAGCAAATCAATTTTTTATCGCCCAACAGCGAAACGCAACACCGCAAAATGATTTGTGAAATGTGAAATCGTTTGGTTTAGACTAAATCAATTAGTGCAAATCAATGCAATAATTTAATAAATTTATAAATGGCAAAATGTATATGATTAGTTTACTCTATTGGCTAGTTGGCTAATTAGTCTAGATCTAGATCATGGATCAGTAATAAAAGTGTTAATTATTATATCATTAGTAAAAGCAATTGCAATATATTATTGATTGATATTGATAAATTATAGTGATATAGATAATAACTAAAATTAGACAATTTATTACTTTCAATAAATATAAAGCATAATAGATTATGTAAATTGTTAATATAACTTGAATTTCAAATGTCCATCATTGAATTCCCGATATTATGTATACTTTTTTTATGTTTCGCAATGTGATGCAAATAACCCATGATAGCATCACTTTTTATGCATTACAATATGTTAATACGGATTTTTAGCTAATGTAAAACTAAAAACAGAACTGCTACTCGTTAAATTTTGTCATCGTCTTCATTTTTTTGTTGTTTCTGTTTCTGTTTCAGTTTTTGTTGTTGTCGTTGTCGCTTTACGTTTTCGACTTTGTTGTCATGACTTTTAGAATGGGCTGGGTGCATACATTTGACTCTAGTTACCTTTCGGCAGCGTTCAGCGAGCGTTTCAATTATTCCATCATCATATTCAATATGCAAATCAAGGGGCATTGACAGAGGGTGGTGAGAGGGAGCAGCAGAGAGAGGGGTTAGGGTGATAGGGAGTGGGAGATGGAGAGGGACAAACATGCCAATGTTTTTTCCCGTTTTGCTGAGGTGAAAATAAAAATGTGCAGCGAATTGGAAAATGTAAAATAGCAACAATAGCCTGGTCACAAAGGACAGTCGGACTGACAGACAGACAGACAGACAACTGACAAAGAGCCAGATGGATAGACAGAGAGGCAAGATCAAGCCGCATAATTTAATAATATCCAAGTCCATCGACGATTTCGATTTCGATACGAATTCCACGAATTTGGCATAAATTGACACCCAGGGCAAATTGAATGTACATCGATTTTTCAAGCATGCATAACTAAGTAAAAAGCACAGAAAAACAGAGCTTGAACAGCTAGTAGTCACCCTGTAAAAAACTAAACTTGTCTAACTCTTTTACTTTGTATAGAAATCGTAGAAAATAATATATATTGACTTTTTCTGCTCATTTGCTCATCATTGTCCACCTATGTACATATATACCCCATTTTGCACTAATAGATCACTACAGAGTAGCCAAAGCAAAGACACAGAAATGAATGCATTAAAATCGGAATTGGCCTACGGAACTTGAAGCTATACAAAACTGGAAAAAATAAAATAAACAAATACATACAAGTACAACAACAACAACAAAAATAACATCACAGTCAAAGCGCATAAATAAAAATAATTAAATAATTAATGTCATTAAGTTATGCGCATCAACTTTTACGTTTGGATTAAAGCAAAACAACAACAAAAATTATATTAAGAAAAATTTGATTAGTTAAATAGTCTAACTATATGTACATATAATTAATCCATATAAATCACATGGAAATCAGCACATGGTTTTATATTTTCGTTGCTTTCGTAGTTGCCAATTTTTCGATATTTATTTTATTTATGTATGAGTGAACATTTATTAATGCTCAGCTCATTTTAGTGAATGCTACAGTTAAACATTGAAATTATAAAAAATAATTTAATAAAGCAAAAAAATTTATATTGGGAGCGGAAAAAAATAATCATGTTTATCGCCTTTTAAAAGCTTATGGGCAGCAATATTCAAAAATTTAAATTTATATGCCAGCTCATTCGGAATCAAAGATGGATATGAATATACAGTATATGTACACAAATGTGTTTATATGATTACGTATATGAAATATATGCGTATAAATAAGTCCTACCCAGAACTGAACTCAAACTTATGATATTGTATTATTTCATTTATTTTCTGTTGTGGAAATTTAATTCAACTACAATAGAAAAACTTGTGCATATATAAGTTTAAAAAAAATGTACCTAGTATTAATTCTGAGTTATAAAAATAATAGACTAAGAATAAATATAAAAGCCGTTTGGGATATAAATACAAAATATTTATGAAACTTATTCCCGAATCAAAGATACTTTTCATCAATGAGAAAGTGAAATGTAAAAACTTGGAATTTAATTATATTATTTATTAATGAAAAATATATTTCGTTATTTATAAAGTTATATTATTTATAAATAAAATATACATATCTCTTGCATTATATAAAATTAGAAAGTTCCAAACTGAAGCTGAGAATTTCGAGAGATTTTCCACGGAGTAATATAAAAACTGAACCAGTTTTCGTTAATTAACAAATTTGTCATTTTTGACCAATAAAGCGACACAAAACTAAGCAAATTTATGTTAAATATTAAAATTGTATCATTGATTTGGGCTTTTATAAATAGTTTAACTGTATTTGGAGCCACGATAAAAGGAAAAAACTGGAAAATCAAAAAGAGCCGGCCATTTACAAAATAGGTTTTTCATTTTTTATTTTCTGTTGTTTTATTTTTAATTTATGCGACTGTCTGCACCAGTTTTATTATCAAATATAAATTATATTTTTTTTCGCCTACAGTTTTTGACTTTGCATTTCCAGTTTCAAGTTTTTAAGTGTGTCTCCATCTCAGTCTATCTATAGTATTATATATATCTATCCTCTTCTTTTACTCTTTTATTGGAGTGTGTTACTAATAACATATTTATCTTGATTATTCAATATGCATTATTAAACACTCTCAGTCTAAATCTCAGTCTCAGTTCACGAATTCTGCTCATCTAATTTTATGACAAATCAAATATCGATATGATTTAAGTGTGTACATATTAATATACCCATGAGTGTGTGTGTGTGTGTGATCATCATAAAGCTTGAAAATGATTTGGAGGCCTTTTCAAATCGGTTTCTCTAATGGATTTTGAAAGCTCCGCCATTTGCATACGCCAAAAAGCCACAAAATGAATCCAATCGAAACGCATTGAATCGATTCGGATTAGCTTCGGAATATTGTTTCCAATTTAACACTAAGCTAATTAATTAAATTTGTGTTGCTTATTTCTCTGTTGGTTTTTTCTCTCTTATGATTTAACGGATCATTTTGTAACTGTGTATTCAAAATTATGAAGGGAAGTCATAAAGTTGCTTTGCTGCATTTCATATTTTTCAAATTGATTTACAATTTCCCAAGCTTTGTTCAAGATAACACTTTAAAAGTTACACAAACAGTAGTTTTATAGTTTCATTCGAGCTGAGCCATAAATGCATAAAACTTAAAGACAGTCGTAATACTGTAAGTGAAGGTAACTGAGTTAAATTCAACTTGAAGTTCATTAAAGCTGCTCTTAAGACAAGTAGCGTAAACAAAGTTAGTTTAAATACAATCCGATATACAATCTATGTCTGACTTATGAATATTACGGTCACTTTAGAGAGTGTACTCAGCTTGAATTCTAGATAATACTCATAGCATATTTGACTGTCAAATTTTAGTAAAATCTGTGAAAGTTTTGACTTGAAATTGAACTCACCTTTGTCGGCGCTTCTGGCGCGATCCTTCAGCTGTTTGACAATGCCATATTTGACGGTACCAAATTGTATCATTTTATTGATGGTCTCCTGGTGATTATCCTTGAAGTCACTACGCATCGCACACAGAACGTTTGACAAGTGATTTTTCATCAAGAATTGTTGAATTTCTGATCGATTGTTGTTGTATGTTTGATTTTTGCTATTTTAGCACAATTTAAACATTATTTATCGAGGTGTTTGGTTGTGTGTGTTGTGTTATAGGTGTGTGTGTGTGTGTGTGTGTGGGAAGGGGAATGAAGTTGAGAATCTGTGTTCCTTGTCTTGGCGCCACTTGGCCAAAGAATATTGAACATTTGTCATGCGCGCAGGGCTCGATCCATGTCTCACTGTCCTTGTCACACTATCAAGCTTTTCTTTTCGTTTCTTTTCGATTTTTAAAGTAATTTGATCATTTGAATTCACAGACGCGTTTTGTGTTTTGCCGTCGGCTTAGCAACGTTTATCGATAACAAATTGCATTGAGATTCATATTCAATTCAAAAACTCATCACACTGATCATGTTGTATATATTACATAGATAGATAGATAGATAGATATACGTATTTGTAGACACTTGGAGGCAATCTGATTGGAATTTTGGAATCGCTCGCGCACTCGCTAAAAATGTTGTGTTGAAACGGAACGAAACGGGAAACGTAATCGGTATCAACTCAGTGGCTGAATCAGTGGCTGCTCTCAATGCGGCACGAACGTTCAGCACGCGCGTCAAAATAACACTGACACAAAACACAAACAATATCTTTGAGATACTTTCAGGCACACATACACACATACACGTACTCGCACACACACATACAGTGGGCAACACGAACGCAGCGTCGTTTCTGCTGTTGCTGCTTCGGGCAGCGACAACGACGACGACGACGACCGGTTTACTACCAATATTTTTACATGCACATACATACACTTGCATGTGTGCGCGTGTGTGTGTGTGCAACATTTTTATTATTACTGCCAGCAACAAACAACAACAACAACTGCTGGCATATCCTGACATTCAGTCAACCAACCCACCTTATGCTCACACACACACACACACTCACACACACACACACACATACCCTCAGACGCGCACTCGCTCACATTTCATATAATTTTTCATATATATAAACGCTCTCGCTCCCACTTGCACACACACCCTCTCCAACACACTCACACTCACACACACATAGTCGCATTTTCCCTCTCATCATAATTTTTATTAAATTTTGCCCGACTGTCGGCCGTCTCGTGCTGTCTTGCTTGCACCTTTGGCCAGTTATGACTGCTGTTACTGTTACTGTTGCCATCGACCTCTCACCGCCGCGCTGCTTGCGGCCCTCACACTCTCTCTCTCTCTCTATCTCGCGCTCGCGCTCGCGAGCGCAGGATGCTCATTCACTGCTGCTGCTGCTATTGTTGCTGCTGCTGCTGCTGCTGACGTTGCTGCCTCTGCCTCTGCCCGTGTCTCTGCTTACCTGTTTGCTGCACGAACATTTATGAAACTTGTTCGAAAAATTATGAGACACACTCACACACACACACATACACACACAAAAAGAGACATGCCGCGGCGAGCGCTCAAAAAAGCAGCGAGCTTCGTGTCCGCTCTCGCCTTGACTGCTCTGTCGGCGCCGCTGTCGCTGCTGCTGCTACTTCCTTCCGCTTTGGTGGCTTATCGGTAGCTCGCTCACCTTTTGCGCCATTGTTGTTGTTGCTGCTGTTGTTGTTATTGTTGTTCTTGTACCCCGTATTCTTGGCATTTTTTGCAGCTACTTTCGTCTGCTCTCGGGTGCCAGCTTGCGCTCTCTCTCGCACTTGCGCTCTCTTGATTAATAATTTATCATAATTCATATGCGCCGGCAACTGGTTGCGAATCCCACCTCTCTCTCTCCCCCTTCCATCGACCGCTGCGCTTATAAAATGTTCGGCCCTTTTACAGCTGCCGTCTCGCTTGCACGCACGCCTGCGCCCCGGCCATGTGTTGCGTTCGCTCTTCCCACCTCTTGAGCGCGAGCGAGAGAGAGAGAGCACTCTAGCATGCTCTCTTCTTCCCGCCAGTTATGAGCGCCGTTGCTGTTGTTGCTTTTTTAATTTCGGTTTTATAAGATTTTCGGTTCTTTGCTATTGTTCTCCCCCGACTCTTCGTCGTCTGTCTGCTTTGGGTGCTTCGCTTATTCGTCAATTCAATTGTGTGTGTGTGTGTGCGTGTGTGTTCGTGTGTCTGTGTGTGTGTGTGTCCGTTAAATATTATGAGCCATTCATCAAAATGTTTGGTTTGTCGTTTCTTTTTGTTATTTTATCGTGACTTTTGGCAACTCCCACTTCTTTCATCATATTCTTATTGTTTATTCCACTGCCTTGAGACATTTTATTGTTTCTGCGGCTTTATCGATTTACGCCACAAATTCTAAAATACTTTAAACTCTTTCGACAGTTTATTTGTGACTCAGTTTCGGACATCTAGCGATAAATTTGTGACTTCTGTTTTTTATTTCCATATGATTATTTGCTTTTTAATTGAAAATTCTAAATTCTTTTAAGAGCTTTGACTAATTAATGAAACAATTGTTGAATAACTTTTGATTACTAACATTAATTGCTTGGTTGTCGATCGACATGATTCAAGTTTTCATTCATTCATTTCTGTTTTTTAATTCAATCATTCGATTTCATTCCTTGAGTTGTAAATCAGCCAGAAGTGAAATCAAGTGTCGTTCTCAATTTTGTAAATCGCAAAACCAGTTACATTTTCGCCTCGAAACCGTGAAATAAATTGTATTTGTCGTAACATGTGAGAAATGATCCAACATTATATGAAAGTGTTTGATATATAGCATTTTCGTTATATGTAAGTAAACTTTGAAAAATGTTTTTTTTTTTAATTTTAAGAGATGGGGAGGAGTTTATGAATTGATGGAAATCTGAGAAAATGGAAAAATTCATTTCGAAGTCATTTCAGTGCCGAAATTGAAGAACTACAGTTTTAAAATAAAATCTATTCAATTTTTTATTTACATTGAAATATAATAAATATTGTGAATTTTTATTTACAATTTTTAAATTAATTTTTTTTTAAATTAAAGCCTTCCAATTGAAAATTATATTTAAATTTTTAAAAAACTTAAACACCGAAATTAGACAAATATAGAAACTGTGGAGTATATTTCTTATATTTAATTTTTTTTAGCTTAAATTGTGTTTAATAACTAGAACTAATATTTTATTTATGAATTCTGAAAATAGAAATTTTATTTTGCATTATTCGTGCTCAAAATAATGAAAGCAAGTCTTTATATAGGATGCATTAGCCCCATAAATAAATAATTAATCAGATTCAGAGGTCTATCGATTCCTACGCAAAGCAGAACTCCACCCATCGATAAATGCCATAGGGAATCGTCAGGAAACTAAAATCCAAAGGACATCCACTGTCACAACAACAACAGAACAACAATAGCAGTAATAACGGAAAATGTGACCAATAAGAAAAATTACAAAAATACATAAGATAAAAAGAACCATTCATAAAGCTGCCTCTGTCGCCGTCGCTGCCGCTGCATCTGCTGCAGTCGCAGTCTGCGTTGACGTCGCTGCTGCAAAGTCCAAATGAAAAGTCAAAGGATGGTGTTGGGAGGAGGGGGCGACTGTCATAAATTGGTCGAAGAGAGAGTGCGAGTAAAGAGAAGAGCGACAGTGAAATGCACAAACTGAAGGAGCAGGAAGCGATACATGTTAAAAAGAAGAAAAAACAATGCGAGACAAAAATAAAAAATAACGAATAAGTAGCAGAAAAAATAAACAACAACAACAACAACAATAAGAAGAAGAAGAAGAAGCAGAAGAAGCGAAGCCAAAGCCCAAAGCCAATCGCCACCTTGCGCACCAGTAAGAAAACAGAAGACAGCGCACTCATAAACCAACAACGACAACAACAACTACAACAGCAACAAATGAGACGAGTCAAATGTATACAATACGCCTCCAACCCACTCAAGTCTCTCTCTCTCTCTCTCTCCCGAATGTGCATGTATGTGTGTGTGTGTGAGGGTTTGTTTATGTACCAGCCAAATACATAATTCATAACGCTCATATTCGCTCATCTTGCGCCGCCGCCGATAACCAACCGCCGTTCGTATATGTTTCTGCCCTTTTCATATCTGCCATCATATTCCAACTGATACGCCAATACAGTTACGACGCACACACACGCACGCACCCATACATACAGACGTGCATCAAGTTTTTGATAGACTCTCATAATCATAACGAAAACAACACCAACACACAGCAACAACAGCAACAACAACAGCGTAGTACGCGCACTCATTGAATTCTTACAGGTTGCTTGCCTCTCTCTTTCTTGCGCTCTCGCTCTCACACACACACGCGCGCTCTTTGTACATTTGCCTGCATGCGCTGTGGCGCAACAGCAGCAGCGCAGCGACCGCGCTCATTTTCGAAATGTCTGCTGTTTCTGTCACTGTCGCGCTCTCAGTGTCATGCGCTGTTAGCTGTCAGTCTTATACGCTGTTAACTGTATGCATGTTCGAAAATGTAGTCAAATTCAGTCTGTTAACAATGCTACCCCGCCATATGTAAAAGCATGTTAATCCAAGGCATGTTAAGCATGCTATTTATGTGTGTGGCTGTGTGTGTGTGTATGATTGCATACATATATATTTTTACAATAAGTCAAATGAATATAAAAAATCCAAAATAAAACAGTTTTCGTATATTTGGCATGATCATTTTTTAAAATTCCATTAGCTCATATCCATAAACAATAGAGTGATTTTTTTATTTGCCTTCAGACCACAAAAATGGCGGCAATAAAAAATTTTTAATTTGCTAAAAAAACATAAAAAAAACCAAAGCAATCTTTAATGCGAATGCTCTTGAAAATTTTGATTTAATTCTTAAAATCAATAAACTTAAAAATATAGAAATAACATGAATAAAATTGCTGAACAACTTTTATAATATATTTCAATAGCTTTATTCGTTTTTCAAACTAGTTATCTTTAAACTACTTACTTTTTAATTTATATTTAATTTAAAATAATTAAAAGAAGGTAAAACTATGAACTAATAATATTTTATAATATTTAATGTTTAATTTAATTTCATAGAAACATTATCTCAAGTATCCCCTTTGATATTTATAACAGTTTTACCTTCTCTCTTTATCGCTCTGGCTTCCTTCTCTCTCTTTCACTCTCCTTTTCTCTTGTATCCTTAATCAATATGCAATCCGGCATTCTTATTTTGTCACCCCATTTTAATACCCTTTATTGTTTTCTCTCCGATTTCTTTATCAACATGAAAAGATCTTTGAATTTAAATGATCTTTCGGTGTCTTTGTTGAACTAATTAAAAATCGAAAGAAACCAGAAAAAAGTAAAAGGCAAGTAAAACAAAAGGAAGGAATAGAGGTAGAAATAATGAACGGAATCGCTTCCGCTCAGCGGTCCTGCCTCAAAGGATCGCAAATGGAATAAACAAAATAGGTCAACACAAAAAAATTAGAAATAGAAGTAAGATAATAAATAAATAAAAGTTATTGCCAGTTCGCAGGGTAGCGCATGCGTCGGGCATATCAATTGCCAGCATAGAGTATATTTTTTATGATGGTCAGTTTGCGTTTTTGGGCCTAAGTAAACCAACGATCCTCGAAGGATTTTCATTTCCATTTCCAATTCAAAAATCGTTTGTTGTTGTCCGCTTTTCGCGTCAGAGTTTTTCACACTTGCCCCTCGAGCCTCGTAAAAATTATGGCAAAATTCAACAAGTAATTTTCCTTTTCCCGGGATCTGTTTTTCAGTTTTTCAGTTGCGTGCTTCAATTCTTCAGACGTGCCACTTGGTTGCAAAGAGAAGGGGCAGACAGAGGAGGCAGGAGTGTTTTTTATGACCTCATTGCTATCGTTTCAGAATTTTAAAATATTTAACAATTTTTATTTGATTTTAATGTTGAACATTTTTGCCGCCTTCTTCTGGGTTATGCCCCGAATGAGAGCCAAGCTCAAGCTTAAGGCCCGACCCAGAACTAGAACCACAACTACAACCACAACTACAACCACAACCACAAACCGAATCCGAATCCCAACCCGACATAGAACCAGAACCAGATCTATTAGAAATTCCTTGCATGTGCCCACAAATTTCTATCAAAACGCGAACTCATTTAAATCGCTGACAAACGCGTTTGATGTTTGCTTTATGAGCTGAACCTCATTTTAACTGTCCCCCTCCCCACCCCTCCCTTCTGCCCCACCCCTTGTCGGGGTCTATAAACGGAATTGCTTATTAAAGAGCAGTTGGTTCCATTTCCATTTGGCCGACGATCACTCGACCCAAGTGCGACCTGCATTTCAAATTTCGAGTGCATCCATCGCTCGACTATCGAAGATCAAAAGATATTTATCGGCAGAAGGGTTTTTTGTGTCAAATTATAATTATAAATTAACTCTGAAGTTTTTGCTTCGATTTAAAATAAATAAATAACTTTATAAATTCAGAAGATCTTCGAAATTTCCAAAGAAACCAGAAATACTTTTAACATTAAATATTTGTATTAAAATTAAGTTACAAAAAATATTGTTATTCAATTATTATAAATTATTTATTATAAATTTTCAATTCAATTTCTGCATTGGATGAAAAAATATGTATTCATTTTCGGGCTTGTCAAGACATCAACTATTTCAAGTAGAATATTTAAATAAATGGATTAGAAAAGGGATAAAACTACGCATATACAAATCCCAGGAAAATCACAAAAAAATGGGTCTAAAATGTTGGTAAAATCTTGTTCACATTGTTATTTGATTTTTATGAAGTCATGATTGGAGGTGCATAAAAGAAGATCTCCCCCAATGTTAATTAATCAGCGAGGTTCATCAGTAGCCGAAATGTCGGATTGCCCTTCGAATGCTTTTAAAAACAAATAAACCACAGACATAAATCTTTCAATCAATAGAGAACTACGAAAGTTATAAACATTTATGGAGTTCCCAAAGAGTCCTTTAATAAACTAAAAACACGAGCTCAAAATGAAAATGAAATTGAAATTGATATTGCAACTAACACTGAAACTGAAACTGAGGCAACTGCTGAAATTCTCGAGGCGGGACATAAAAATTGTTTATCGTACGATATTTAAATTGTTTATATGTGTGGAGAGGACAGGTAAACTGGAAACTGGAACCAAAGTAATTACGCATAAATCAGTGTGTTCCGAGGGTTTCACACAGCTGAAAATGCATAATAATATCTTCATAGACACACACACACACACGTTTATGTAATATATATACATGTGTGTGAGTCGATCAATATTTCATTGATGGAGCGTAGGATACGACTCAAAAAAGGCAGATAACAAAAATGTCAACAACTTTTTTGAGGCTGGGCCATAAATTTCTCGGAGTCGAGTTTAAACGATATTAAAAAAGGATTTCCTTTTGTCTGGCAATAATAATTAAAAAATCACAAAAAAGAGAACCGAAACAAAAAAACACAAACACACATGAAACAAAAGGAAAATCGAGGCAATAAAAAAAGAAAAAAAAAGGAAAACTGGACGCGACATTTTCCGTTTACCTGCTCTGATTTCGGACTCGGTCTTAATGGAAATTGAGAATGGGAATGAGAATGAGAATGCAGACAAAAGTTCACAATGACAAAAAACAGAAGAAATTATGAAGGTGTAGTTAAGGATCAATGCCTGCAATTGCAATTACGCCACGCTCCGGGCAGGTAAAACAGGACGAAAGGATCTAAGGACACTCGAGGTCTGATCGTGTGGCGCCGCTTCCCTCATAACTCTCTCGCTCACTCTCTCTCTCTCTGATAAGAAGGTCTGTCCATAACTGTACAGTTGCAGGTGGCGCCACCTACATCCTGCCACATGTCCTGTCGCATGTCCTGTTGCGCTCAATTCGCTTGCCTCAAATCGAATCAAATTTAGTTCGGCAAATCAAATTGTGATTTCGAGAGGCCAGCGACCGCAACTTGCCGCTAAGTTGCCATTGTTGCCATTGGCAATGTTGCCACATGACTCCCCAATCCCCTCACTCCCTCTCTCTCCACCACTCTCCTCTTTTAGCTCTTCCTCATGCACGCATAATTTCTCAAGTGCTGCTCAATTTGAATCAACTCTCATCGTCGCTTCCTTTGTCAATTGCACTCACTTAACGCGGATCTCCCTCTCTCTCGCTTATTTTCCATCCCTCTCCCTCTCATTTGTTGCATTTATTTATTTGCTGAAAATTGCTGTGAAAATTATATTTGCACAATTTTCAACTGGCAGCCCTCGAGTTTTGATTGACAGCGCATTTCTGATTCTGATTTTGACTTCATTTGTTGCCTCTATTGATGCTGCTGCTTCTTCTTCCTTCTTTTGTGGCAAACCGCACAAAACACTTCAAAAATTGTTGGCCTAGGGGCTGAGGCAACATGCCACTTCTTTTTTTATGTTTATCCACTCAACACGCAATTTGCGCTCTTTGAAAAAATTACTGCAAATTAACTTTAGCGCAAAGTTAAGGGCTTTTCATTAAAGGAAAACATATTTAAGAAGGGGAAATATTTAAACATTTTTTTTTTATGACAATGAAATAATAAAAAGAAATAAATTCACATTATTAATAAGCATGAAAACTTTTATTAAGCGTGAAAAACAAAAGACATTGGGAGAAAGTGAGAACAATTTTTTAATATAATGTGAAAAATACAAAAATGTCAAGCAATTTTTGGTTTTCCATAAAGAAGATACTTTGAAAATGTAGAGATTAAAGGATTTTAATTTATTATAGTTTATTTAATTAAACTAAAGTTGTTTAAGTGAATATTTTATTTGAGTGTTTTTTTTTTAGAGGAAAAAATTGTACGATGTAGAAAATAATAATTTAATTAGAAATATAAAAAAAAATGTATAGAATTTTTTTGAATATTTAAATTAAATTAAACTTAAAAGAATCCCAAGAATATCTATTTAAATGTTAATTTCCATTTAAGCCTTTACTTATGTGTTTCTATGCTAAGAAGTCTATAAATATAATCAATTATACGCCTATTCCCAGAAATCATATGGACGAAATAATATAATTAAAAATAGCCATAAACCAACGAATTTCTTTACCTTTTATTGGCAGTAGCTGGAATATGTTTAAGTAATTAAACTCGAAATTAGATGAAGACAATTAGTTGCAATTAGAAGGAAATTTTAAGAGCCATAGATAAGGCTTGAGTCGAGAAATGTAAAGGGTTTCTATAATTAGATTTAATTGTAGCACATATATCGATAAGGTCGTGGATCGCGAGAGAGAGAGAGAGAGTTTTACGAGCGCGTGGCAAGAAGAAGCGAGAGGAGAGAGAAGGAGAGAGGAGAGGAGAGATGTGTGAAGGGAAAGTACAGGCACTTGATGGGCGCAACCAGGTAACGCCAGTTTTAACAGCATCCCATCATCCCACCATAACATACTGTTGCATCCTGGCATTCACATTCGATGGAAAAGGATTCGGATCAAGGGAAGAAAAGGAATGGAATGGAAAGGAGCCATAAACCTGATGTTTATAGTATGTGCGTATGTTTATGACCTCGTCGTCGGGTCGCTGATCGCGCATTGTGATGTCTGCTCTAAATGTAAACCAGACAATTTATCTTCTATTATTGGTAAACATGCCCACCCCTCTGTCTGTCTGTCTGTCTGACTGTCCTCCTGTATGTCCGTCTGTTCCAAGGCCAAGGATGAGCTCGCGACTCTCTCTATGGAAAAATCAAAATTTTATTATCGTGTAACAAAAATTTCTTGCGGAAACATTTGAAAACCCATAAAAATACAACCCTATGACAAGACTACGTCTCTCTCTCTCTCTTGCTCGTTCTCTCTCTCTCTTGCTCTATTCCTCAAGGTAGAACTAGTGGCATTATTACCAGCGAAATACAAATATCCATAAAATGCGTGCGCTTTTCATCAAGATTTTCCCTGTGCGTTGCATTTTGTTTTTCTTCTGTAAAATTTGTTTCAATTTTCTCAAGTTTTATGCGTTTTCTATTGAAACAATGACAGTGATGATGAGACAGTGATGGGGGCGACTCCGTGTGAGTTCGATATATCTATATATCTATCTATCGGTTTATTTTCTTCGATCTATTTCGAGTATTCATTTTTGGTTTTATTGCGGCTTTCTCCCCCCGAGTTGCTCCTCGAGTTGCAGTTGCAGTTGCGTGTTGCACGATTGCCAGTTCACCTTGCCCCCAGTCCGACTTGGCTTTACGACTTGTAATTGATGTTGGTTTTGGCATAATTTATTGTTACATTTAACGGCTTCATTTGAACCCTTTAATGGCCCAAACGTGGCCTGTTATTCATTGGAATCAAAAATTATGATATTTTTGAAAATTTTTATTACCTTGCGCCTTGTGGCACCACAAAGTGTGGCACTATCCCTCTCTCCCTCTTTCACTCTCTCACTTTCTTTCACTCTCTCCCCATCATCATATGCCCGATCGACCACAATATTTATGGCATTTGTGTGGAAAACACTCGCTTGGGAAATCGGAAAACTCGGTGAGTTCAATGCGGTGCAGAATATGACGATCACATTTTATTTGAATTAATTACAGGGAATTTGGTTGATATTTTATAATATAAAATGGAACTGTTTTAAACTAATTTCCATATAATTGTCATCTTCTGATTTTATTTATTTAATAAAATTCTTTAAATATTAAGGTCTTGCATAGAAACCTATGTTTACTACAATTTCATTCACACATTTTTCAATTTACACATTTTATCAATGCATTAAAACAGTATTGTTCAGGCATCGAAACTGTTATAAGAAATAGTATCTATAGAATTCACTTGTAAATCAATCACACAATCATACTTAAAAATTATTTGTGTTTAAAAAAAATTTAAAAATAATTAAAAATAAATTTTAATATTGGTTGTTTTCATATCCATAAAAAATAATCAGTACAGACTTATTCAAGACGCTTTGATTTTGTAAGAAACAAATATAAGTCTTAAAAGACTTTTACATCTGATTAAAAACAGTTATTTTCAGTCCCTGGTATTGTTCTTATATTTATAATTTTTTTCTGATATTTTTTTCATTTTCGAGTTGGTTTTGTTAAGTTATCTCATTTATACAAATATTTCAGTGAATGTTTAAGAAAATAGTACACATTTGTGTTTTTTCTTTCTAAAAATAGTTCAACCCAATAGTTCTTCTTTAATTACTTTAATTTTAACTTGTTTTCCCATTGAAATATCAATGACTATGGAACGCTTCAGTAATTTTCATCAAATTTAATGAAAATTTGACATTTCTTGAGGAGCATTGAACCTCTTAAGGTTGCTTTCGTCTGCTCTTATTTTTCCGCTCTTATTAAATAACTCCGGATCATCCTGAGTTGACTTAAATGAGGGAATGATCGTGGCACAAAAGTGATCTACTTTAAGAGGAATTTGTTGACTAAAGTTCAATGACAATTGTGGTCAGAATCAGCGGCAGCAGCATCTCAATGTGGAACTTGGCCGAGACGATGAATGGCGCCGTCCTCAGCTTCCTTCATTGCCCCGCTTCCCCTTTTGTTTTGGCCCTTTGAAAACCCGTTGTTTAAGTGGCGCTTAGACGGTTGACTTGGCCAGTTACCATTTTGGGCATTTCTCAGGCCCAATTTTTTGGTGAATGTTTTTGCTGCTGCTGCTGGTTTTTAATAAGTTATGCGCCCCGCAGGCCACAGTGCAACTCCAACTTGCAACTTCCAGCTTCCATGTCGTTTTATAATGTGGCCGTCTTAATATGATTTTTGTCCCCAAGCAGCGGACATACTCCAAATTCCAAAACGCATCATTTAATGCTTCGACTGAGGAGTTGCTGCCACTCTTTGGGGCAACTTGTCAGCTCGTCGGTTTGTCAAACTGTCATATGCTTGTCGCACGCTCGCCACTGTTGCCACAATCAGAAAAAAAACTGGACTGGAAATATATTAGCTGAAATTTTAATTACAGACTGCGAGTTTTTTTCCTCTTCTTTCGTTTCATTTTTTGTGAAACAAAACTCGAATATTTTCCATGCGGCATTTGACTGCAAACGCAGTTTATAAAAATTTAATTGATTGATTTATTTCGGGGAAGTTGTCAGGCAAAGGCAAAGGCAAAGGCAAAGGAGTTTGTTGAGCTAGAGGTATGTCCCTGGTAAGGATGCCAGGATGGACTACCGCCGTGGTAGTTCAGGCAGGTAGGTGGTCAATGAAATACTTGAGCATTTAGTGCGGTTTTTGACAAATCAATCTCGCATCCAGCTGATGAGAGAACGAGGACAAGACAAACAAGACAAGACAAGAGATGAAATAAGATGAGATGAGATGTTTGGAAGAAGTTTAAAGCCGAGCTAAATACTCTGTAAACTGTCTCAATAGCAACGCCTACAAAGGATACTCCGCTGCTCCTGTTAATCCTTGGGTTCCTCAGGCACAGCTGGATTTAACCCGGTTGGAAACAGGACTACAGACTAAAACAATCGACACTCGGGGCGGTGGCCTTTGTTGCCTTTAGAGCCGCCTCACCGCATCTTGGCAAATATATCCCGCAAACAGGATCAATCAGCCAGGACACTGCAGATCCTGCGGATCATGCGCGAAAATTAGTGCAGATTTCAGATTTTGTCCATCAGGTAGTTTTCAGTTGTAGTTTGACCGCTCGCTGACCGGAAAATCCGATCGAAGGGATTATAATTCCTGGCAAAGGCGATCCATCGTCCTTCCCCGTCCCCTTCCCCTTCTGCCCTTGTTTGTGCGACAATTAAGGCAAATATTTTGCGTACTAATTAAGCACGGCTTAAGCCGGACTAGACAGGACTCAAACTCAAACTATGCGCAGGCATTTGCATACAGCGTCACGGATTTGCAGCCATTACCCTTTTGTTGCCAAAGGATTTCCTCAGTGGGCGTTGCGTTTGTCCTGGTTCGGTTCCTGAGAATTTCCCTCCTTCGGAATATCAATGTCGTCACGCTTCGCCCGATGTTCTTGTTGTTGTTGATGTTTGTCCGAAATGATATGCAAATATTGACGTACATCATTTTTCAATATTTGAGCGTGAAATTCGTGAGACGTGAGACGGCGAGTCCTTGTCTCGAACTGGTTAAGCAAAGGAGTCGAGACATTCTGCTCAAGGACGAAGCGCTGGACATTTAAGGAAGAAACTCCTCGAGGTCATTTCTGGAATTTAAAAATGAAAAAAGAAAAATAAATATAAAAACAACTATTATAAATTATATGTTGAAATGAATAAGATAATCAAATATATAAATTAATATGAATATAAAATCATTATTGTTGTTTTTTATTTTTATTAATGTAATATTAATATTTAATTTCTTAATGTCACTTAACAGCAGATGATCACAAGTATTTAAAAAACTAAAACAATAATAATAATTAAGCAAATATGAATTATTTTTATATTTATACTGAAAGAATAAAAACTAAATTAAATATTTAAAGTGCAAAAATCTGGAACATAAGTTAATCCCACATTTCTTGCATGGATTGGGAAAACCACAGAAAAACCTAAGCAAGTAATAATAATAATAGTAGAAGTAATTAGTGGTTAATCATTGATATTATTATTATTATTATAATTATCTTTATTGCTACAATTATTATTGTTTTATAAATATTGAATTATTAAAATAATATAATCACGTTTTTAGTTTCATTCATATTTAACCTTCTACTTTTATTTTCTTCCTTGTCATTAAAATACACTTATATTTATAGCAAAGTAAAAGATAGATATCCTTGATACACCTCCGAACACGCTCACACATACACTCACACACACACACACTAAGCTAACTGATGCTCATATTTACTTTTCAGGCCAAGGAAATCGTTGGAAATCGACGAAAGCATCCATTCGACTTGGACTTGGGACTTTAGGGGATGAAGGCATCAGGGCCGAGAGGAATGAGGGGCAAGTGTGGCAAGCAGTTTGATGACCCAGCTCCTGCCCCAGCTTCTGATTTGGATTCAGTTTCAGTTTCAGTAGCAGTAGCAGCAAAGTGAAGGCATTTGAGAAGGTTCAATTGGCACCAGCGACATTTTACACCACGCTTCCCTGTTTACATACCACAAGAGGGGGCACGAATGGGAGGATGCAGCTGAGGGAGGGGAGAGTTCGGCTTGAGCCTTGCTGCAGCCAAAGTGAAAGTGAAAGTGAAAGCACTTGAAATAAATGAAATGAAATGAAATGAATTCGAAATGAAAATGAAAATGAAACGCCAACAGATGCGTTGCCGGCTGCCACATTAGAAGATACATGCCCCACGTTGTGGCACGGAGAGTGGGCCAAGGGAGGGAAGGTAGGGAAGAGAGGGGATGACACTCTCATTTCACTTACGCTCTACAATTTTTTGGGGACAACTTTTGCACTCAATTTGATTTGTCGCCGTCGTGTGGCATGCGGCATGTGGCATGTGGCGTGGGGCGAGTTATTGCTTCCGCTCCTCGGATTAGGCATAACTCAGCCTTTCATAATTGTGCATTAATGTGTGAACGAATCCTTTCCATCAAACAGGACACCGAGTCTGAGTCAATATTTACATTAGCCACGAAATCATTTCATTAAATCCTGTGCAACGCCCAGTGGCAGCGGGGCAAGTGCTTTATGTAAACATAACGCCTTCCTGCCTGCCTGCCTGCCTGCCACGTGCCACAAGGCGACACGACGCCGCCGGTGGCAACTTTCCCTCCTCTCCCTTCCCTTTTGGTCCTTATCCTTTTTTGTTAGCTTACATTATGTAACATATTAATAATGAAATCGGTCATAAAATTATAGCAACACCAACGGAGGGCACACAAAATAACCGCTTGCGTGTTGCAAGTTGTTCATGCAACGTCGCCGTCTGTTCGCACATTGGCAGCCCCACGAGTTATGAAATTATTTTCCATAATGAGCGTGTGTCGCCTTTCACCCCTCGACACACAAAGTCAACATATTGTTGTCGATTTCGAATCCAATTCCAATTCCGCTGCCATTCCAGTTTTCATATTCTCTCTTGGCAGCCGGAAAATGTGCGCCGCGTGCCGCTATTTAGCGTCTATTATCCTGCGAACATATTCCTCACATTTCTCCAACTATCTGAATATCTGTTTGTCCGTCTGCCTGTCGTGTCTGTCTGTCTGTTTGGTATCCTGTTTGGCTCTTATCCTGTCATCGCCAGTCGACGGCCAACGAGCCCTTCTTGCTGACGCAAAGATGATTTCGTTTTCCGGAACCCGTCATGATATGCCATGAGTTTACATTAAATAATGCCCCGAAATCTATCCATAAACGGAAACGGGTTGATCGCATACACATTGACGAGTTTGCAGGATATGTTTAACATAATAACAACCTCGAATTGCCCCCGAGGATGAAACGGTTTTAATCGCAGATTATATAAACAGATGATATCATCTTAGCACGCTCCTTCAGATAGTGACAAAATATATAATAATATTGAAGTAGATATACGGACGTGTAGATATGGATATAGTTTTATTTACAATATACACATTTACTAATTTATTTAAATAGCAAAATAAGTATTTAAAATAATTACTTTCAAATTATAAAAGAAATCGAAATAAAAATTAAACAAAAATTTTATTACTTTCTCAGATTGTTAAAAATAAAGTTAAATGGAATTTTGGTAATTATTATCAAATGAAATTCTTTTAACTAATGCGAAACTCTTTTTAATGGAGGAAATTAAAAATTGTCTTTAAGATGTTATTAAAATTGATCTATTTCATAATGGAGATTTGTAAAACCAATGTGGACGAAAAAATTACTATGAAAACGTTTTTTTTTCACAAAAGTTTGTCTCTATTTTGTCGAAAAACAATTAAAAATAAAGAATAATTTTGTCAATAATAAATTCAAATGATTTTTTATAAGACATTTTAATATCGAAATATTTTCACACACACATGTCAAAACCCTTAAGCATCGTTTTATTTAATCAAAGCTTATAAAAATGCATTTTAAAGATATTTTTATACCTTACCACAGAGATAGTCTAAGTGTAAAGTCCATCCATTAGTCATTTCCATAACTCAAGTCAGGAATTAGACACTGTTATAGTCACATCATAAGCCAAAATTTCGGAGACAGAGAGTTCAATTAATTAGCTATCATTATGAGTTTATCACGTAGAGTTCCCATTTGAGAAGTAGACAAAGGATTAGTTTTTAAAGTTGTTTTGGGGGCAGCCGAGAAACATTAACGCGGATTACAATGCGGCGGATGTGGATGTAGAGGCAGTGCATCTATGAGATCCATTTTGGATACAGAAACACAAAAATAGTCATCATTAGTTGCTGAAATTTATGAGAGGCGAGCAGGCTGAAGAAGAGTGGTAATAGGGGGAGGAAGGGGGACCAAACTGGCAGCGGCACGTTCCAAAACAATTTAGAAAATAATAAATGGCAAACATAAATTAAATTATTGTAATATTGAATTTTGTGTAAGCTTCTCCAAATTAACCAAAGTGTCGTCCCGCGTCTGCTGTGCAATTAACTAAAGTCCCCAAAGACGGGCAACCCCTCTTACCCTCCCTCACGCCCCCTGAAAATGGGCCCCTCTTATATGTTGATGCTGGCGGCAAATATGGAATAAACGGGACGGACGGAGAATGTCAAAAACGCAATTATTTATACAAACTGAAACATTTTAAAATCAATTAGAAAATGTGGCGACGCATGGCGCATGACGAGGCGGCCGATGGGATGAAATGGAACCACAGACGACGAAGTCGTCATACCCACCAGATTATCATCTTCCTCTTCTTCATCCTCTGCCTATTCCTCTGTCTATTCCTCGCCTGCTGTTTATCCAAGCGGCACAAATGAAGTGCATCGTCTGCGTCGCGCTTCTTCCACCGTTGAAGTGTTGCAGCCCGATTGTCTGCCACAAATACGAGGGAGGCCCACACACCCCCCTTCCCTACCTCCCTACCTCCCTCCCTACCCTCTCATCACCCTCCATCTGTCCATAACGATGTCAATGACAAATCACGGGCCGCACGTCAAAAATCTGTCCTGAAATATTAGAGCTGTCAATTTCGCCTTGCATCTCCTTTTTGTGCGACTCCGATTTTCTAAAATTAGTTCCCAAATATTGTTACAAATGTGTTGAGTCTAAACAACTGGAAACTAATGAGAGAGACCAAGACTTTCGCCTCTGCCACAGGCTGTGTCTCAAGTGGCTGCCAGCAATTTATGAATCTTATGAAAGACGAGGGCCTCAACTCGAGTCATTCAGTCAATTGAATGCCAAACTAAATCACTTGAATACACAAATACATTTGACAGTCTATATGTATGTATTTACAGCAGTGAGAACACAACCTATGACAACATTTCTATTGAGAAATATGGCTAGGAGCAGCTTGCAGACAAACTAATAACTTTTTTAAATTTAATTAAAAAGAAAAAAGGCATATCGTTTATTTATTTAAGGTTAACAAACAGCAGTGGGCAACAATTTATTGAACACTTTAAATAACTTTAGAATACACTTTTGAAAATTAAGACAAGTTTACTCAAGGAAACAATAATTTACTATATAACTTCAATGTTAAAAAAAGTGGAGATATTTTGGGGTATGAGAAAACTTTAATCCAAATAATTTCAGAAATATATTTAATAGATATTAAAAGTTTAGACAATATTTTTAACGGATCCTCACATAAACATTTGTTATAATCGCATGTCCTTTGCAAAAATCGATTTTGGACATTTAAAGTTATAGAACGACTGTGAAAAAAATATTCTTAGAGATGAAAAAAATACCAAATAATTAAAAAGAGTACAGAAAATATCTAGAATAAGAGTTATTATAAAATATTCAGAATCTGCTAGAAAAAGCAGCTGCAAAAACACAATCAAAAATCTCCACAAAAAGTTAAGTGAAATCCATAAGAACAGTCCTTGGTAAAAAACTAAAAAGGCGCATCAAATCCTTTGACAGTTGACATGAAAATTCGCTTTTATCACGCGATGACAACGCGTTGTTCTGCCAGCCAAAGATACCGAGATACTTACGGTACTTATCGAAATACCGTTGTTTAAGTAGTGCCATGTCGAGGCGGAAAATTGGGAAAACCCTTTGGCGATTGTCAAATTGAGAGTCATATACTGATATGTGATGCATCACAGCAGATTGACAACACAACATTCAGATCAATAACTTGGTCTGTTAATGTCCTCTATAAGGTCGCAACGTATTCAACCCCCAAGTGAAATTGGTGACAGTTCAAGCAAAAAGCGAAATAAAGCGTAAAAGTTGCTGTTTTTTTTTGCAACCCTTTTGGCGAAATGAATTCGAAACGGCGTAAAAAATTGCGCTACTCGAGGGCGAGCGGAACAAACAAGTGCTAAAGAGGGGTAGGGGGTGGAAAGGGGTGCAATGGGGAGGGGAATGCTGTGAAGCGGAAATGAAATTAAGCGAAAATATGCCCGCGACTCGCCAACATGGAATTAATCAATTTAATCTGTTAAATGAATGAAAGGAGGAGTTGAGACGAGAAAAAACGAGAGAAGAGGGGGAGTTGCATGGGGGTAATCGGAGGGGTGGGGAGGGGAAGGGATCGACGTGGGCTGGTTGGCCATTAGCATGATTTAGTATTGGGACAGCCACTTGGCTCATTAGCATAAAAGTTCTTATGCGTATTCCAAGAATCTCTCTCGATTCTCCAATTCTCTCGATTCTCCAACAATTTACAGCTCCGACTACAAAGACAGTCGGACGGATTGTGAAAGCTGAGTATCTCTAAAGTTGAGTATCTCAATCGCTTACTGTATAATTTTTATGATATTGTGCGAGTGTTGTTTTATTTTCTTGTGGTTTCTTGTTGTTGTTGTTGTTGCTGTTATTGTTTTTTCTTGATTTTTTCTTTATTTTTTATTGGTCGTGCGTTGCTTTCAACATTTTATACTCAATTAATTCATCATTATTCGAGTTTTTCTTTCACCCGATCGTTCTTTTGGGACTCCAACATCTTGAAACGAAGCAATCAAAATTTTGTTTTTATGATTTCAAGCGAATTTTTTCGTTGTTGTTCGGGTTTTATATTTAATTTATTTACATTGAAATTCAATATTTGGTAAATGTATTTTTAATTTTATTACCTCTTGTTAATTATTAACCGAAAATGGTGTTGGATAAGCTCGTATCGTATCGCTTTATTCGATGTAAAGGAATTTTCAAACAAAAACCAAATGCAGCTTTAAATTGATGGAAGTAGCTCGTCTCTTGGCTTTGGTTTATGTGATTTTTGATGGGGAAGTTTTTTGAATAGATTTTCCATTTGACACATTGTCACTTTGCCAGAAAGCTGTGAAACTTTGATTTTTATAGTCTGTATGCGATAGGGGAACTAACTAACTAATTAAACACTGACTTTAAGTTGCATTAAACCGAAAAAGAAATAACATTTAGTTTACTTTTATTCCAACTCCCGATTACATTCTAATAAAACTAAATATTTTCAAAGTTTTGTTACAAGAGAAAAGAATTCTATTTCAAGATGGTTTTAATATTTCTTACTTAGGATCTCGGTTAATACCGAAAGTATTTCCCAAATCTGTTTAAAAGTAAGAAAGTTAGCAGCTTATCTAATATATGTATGTATTATATTATAGTTAAATACATTTCAGAGTACCAATGAAAAAGAACAGTTCTTCCTAAATCCCTCATAAAATCTTGATAAAAATATAAAATCGATGTTTCAACTATAAGTAAGTTTTGAATCCCCATTTAATTGCATAAATCACTTGCAAAATGACAGACAAAATAGCGATAAGCCTGCGACTCGATCAGTTCTGTAGTTTGGCCAGCCATCAAACTGGGAGGAAAGTTCCAATCTAGGACCACAGAAACGGAATAGGCAATGAGCTAGGAGTTAGGAGCTAGGAGCTAGGAGCTAGGAGGTGGTGGCACCCACCCAAGTCCCGACTCCCCAAAATCCCAAATCCCAGTGCAATCCCAATGCCAATATGTGCCCATTACCCAAACACCGCCAACGCATGTGCAAATATGTGCAAATGGTGTAGTGAAGGCGTTCCAAAAGAATGGAAAAGGGAATGGGAATGGAAGGGGAATGAAATGGGAATGGGAGTGGGTATCAGGGAGTTGCATTTGCGGAAATGTGTGCACAACATGCAACATAAATGGAAATGCCGTTTGGAAAACATATTGTTTTTGGGCCCCCAAAATGCACTAATTTTCCTAACGCGCCCCATTGGGCCGAGTTTCAAATCCCAAGGCCCGAGCCGGAGTCCGAGCCGGAGTCCGAGTCCGATTCCGACTGAGAGAGTCCGGCTTTTTGGGTCTGGCCTCACAATTTAGAAATTGGACTGCATTTTTCGTTGAATTGTGTGCTGATTGTAATTCATTCGGTGCGTGTGTTTGTTTGAAGAGTGCGCACAGTACATGCTGCCCCCTCTCCTCTTCCCTCGTTGCACTTCTCGCTCCCACACCCACTCCCCATCGCAGTTGCAACTTGTGCGTTGCACACACATGGAGAAAATTTGAAAATTTTGATTGCATGTTTCGATACAAAATGGCGCTGGCAAAGCGAATGCTCCGCATGATGATAATGATGGTGATAATGATGATGAGGCATGCCAATCCCGTTGACGATGAGGACGACGAGTCATCGCTGAAGATTGGGCCAAGGGAGATGGGGAAAGGGTTAGGGAGTGGGTTAGGGCAAGGAGGACACTCCAAATTGCAGTGCGTGCACTGTGCGATTGGGTCTTTGGCATGTGTGTGTGTGTGTGTGTGTGTGTGTGTGTGTGTGTGTGTGCGTGTGTGTGCGTGTGTGTTTGAACGCTGGGCAAATGTGCATTTTAGATCGACGAAGCGTAAATTAGGATTTCAAAATGACATTTGGAATATTTACGACTTTTCCGACGAAGCACCGTTCCCTCCACACACACCCCCCCCCCCCCCCGTCCCCTCCTCCCACCGCCCCCTCTTATATTCCATCTACACCGCCGGACGTTGTTGTTCATGGTAATTGCGTAGCCGAAACGAAATGAAAGGATGATGATCAGGATAAAGAGGAGAATGGAAAGGAACAGGACGAAGGCCTCACTGTTTGTCTACGCACAGGTGCAACTGTAAAAAGAGTCCACTGTCCATGTGTGTGTGTGTGCGTGTGTGTGTGTGTGTTTTGTGGATGCGTTTGACGTTCTTTGTTAAATTATGCAACTTAAAAGTTGCACAAGTCGACTCAAAATTGGCAAAATAGAAGCTTTTGATTGGAAAATTGTTTGATTGGTTGCAATTTCGAATTTAAATATTTTCACAAGGCCACAAAGGCGCCTAACAATTTCCCATTTCTCAAAAAAAAAAACAAACACACACACACACGCTCAACTCACACATGTAGAAACACCTAAAAAATGTTTCATTTCGAACATGCAAATCCACTCACAGACAGCTCGACAGAAAACTCAATGGGTAATCAATCTCTTTTTCATAAAAGCCAAACTTGTCGCAAAAAATGAAATGCAAAACGCCAGCCGTATTCAGATATAAAAGATGAGGAACCCAAAACCATAAACGAATCCAACCAACCAACCAACCAAAAAGTTCAGGATAAACTTTAGCTCCCATCAATGTCTCCTGGCTGCAAATATAGAATGTGGTGATAAAAAAAACAACACCGAGAAGAATGAAAAGAAAACAAAACGAAAGACAACAACAACAACAACAACAAATCCAGCAGAGCAAAGAAAAATTATACAAGTACCAATACACACACACACACACACACACACACATACTCTCATGTTTATACGCATGTGAGTATATTTTGTATATTTTCCATTTTCACCGAAATAAATAAACATCATCAATGTCAAATGGAAATCACTCGCATTGGCAGCACACACACACACACACACACTCGCACACACACACTCTCGCACACCCTCTTAGACTCCAGTGGGTGAGGGGGGGCGGGCGGATTGGCATTTGCTTTTTATGAAACTATTTCAAAATGCGAAACCAATTCGCATAAAATTTTGTCAGCGGCATGTGACAACATGAAATAAAAGCAAATTCAGCATACAAAATAAAATAAGAAACTTTCGCAGCACAATATAAAATACAGCAAACAGTAAGAAAAAATAAAACATAAAAATAAAAATAAATGTCAATAGCACAGTCCGTCTGTCTGTCTGTCCGTCCGTGTGTCTCTCCATCTGTCCGTGTTTATTGACATTTTGGCAAACGCAAATCCAAATCTGAAATAGCGACAGGAGGACGCCAAATCACTGGGGAGGTCGTCGTTCTCATTCCACATTCTCATTCCCTTTCCCGTTCCCGTTCCAGTTCCCGTTCGTTTTTCTCTTTCACGCTCACATTCACGTCACTTGTTACCAGTTCCCAGTTCTTCCCATTTGCCCATTCCCAGCTTCTGTTTCCGTTCCTGTCCCGCTTCCTGTGCTGTGGCAAATATTTCCAAAAGCCATTGGCACATGTCCTTATGAATGATGTGTTAATGTGACAGCCTGTGACGAATGCTCTCTGAGTGTGTGTAGGTGTGCGAGTGTGTGTATGTGTGTGTGTGTTAGTGTGAAATTCGACATAGTGCATATCGTAGTTACAAGACTGCGAGAATTTGTATTACAAATGTGAGTCATACGAGAGGTGCGCAAAAAACTAATCAATTTAGTTCCAAACTTCGATTTCGTATGAAATTTGAAAAAAGTTTTTTTATCGGATTCGCAATTTAGAACGCACTTGAATACTTGAAATATTTACTTAGAATGGAATTAGATTTAAAGAATTATTAAATACTTTTTAATTAATTATTATTTATGACAAAAATTCATTAAATTTGGAGTTTATCCTCGATTTTATCAGAGTATATTCCGAGAACCAGTAAATAAGCTGAAGTAAAAATGTATGGTAGAATAACGAATTTTGAAGAAAAATTTGTTTTTATTGTTTCAAATATAATAAATAATATATTGCATCGTAAGAAATAAAATTTTAAATAATTTTTTAGACCAATATTGCAATTTTAAATTAACGTTCTGCGAACTGTTGCATATACTCTAAAATTCAATCTCAATTCTCAATTCTCCTTTTTTATTAATCGCCTATCCTGCTCTCACAGATCTCACTTACACTGCGACCTCTTCAAACTACTTTCTGTTGTCTAATTACAGGCAATTGTTTATCATTTTCCGCTCTTAAAAAAATGCAGAAAAAATCAGAATCTCCCCAGGGCTGCATAAATTAAAGGCTTGACTGGCAAGCTGAGTTTCCATTTCTCCGTTTCGCCGGGCAGGCAACGAAATAGAGCGACACGTGAGATAGAAATTTGGGGGAAAATTATAACAAAAAATCGCTCTGGGACAATGACAGCCCCAAAAGCAGACAGGACACTTTGACTCTAAGTGTAATGCCGTATCCTTGGGAGACTGCTGCCGCTGTCGCTTCCTCTGTCCCTGTCTCAGTCGCTGCCTCTGCTGCAGCTACTGCTGCCTCTGCTGCAGTCAGCATGAAATTCCAAGAAAATGCGACAGTTTTCACTTTTGTGGGGGGAAGCTGAAAAAACATTTGGCACGCGGCGTGTGACATTTATCAAAAAAGCAAGAAGGAGCGTTCGATATGAAGTTGACGAATTTTACATACCCTAACCAATTATTTTTTTGCAAATTTAAATCAGGAAAAAATAAATTATTAAAAAATTAAATAAAACTATCTGGAGGTATACGTTCTATTATAAGATTTAACTGTCAGAATATAAATACAAAGGAGCAAAGATATCTTGATTTTTTACTAGTTTACATGTTGTGCAGTAAACTGGAAATACTCTAAGTTAGAGTATAGAAAAAGGAAATGAAATAAAGAAAGCATAAATAATGAAACTTTAAAATACACGAATGTTGATTGATCGGATGGCAAGTGTGACGGGCAGAGAAAGAGGGGGAGAAAGAGAGGGAGAGTGTAGCTGGAATTGAGATTCTGCGTTGACCTTTGCACCCGAATCAAACCGTAAATAGAGTTGGAAACGAACCCTTTATTATTTTCTTTGGAGTGCGGTTGCATTATTGGCCCACACAATTTTATTGAGAGGAATCAATCATGGCTCAAGGTTTTCTTATTGCCTAGAACACAAGCGCGAATTCTTGTTGCCAATTTAAGGCGACTGCTGATTGTTGTTGCCATAAAAAAGTTCTTGGCTGGAGCTGAGACTGAGACGACTGGGAATCTTGGTCATAAACAATTTGATTGGCCGTTTTTGAGATTTATTTTCAACTAGCCACAAATTTATTAATTGCCAAGCCTCATAAATACTTGTGGCCAGTTTATGACGTATGTATGGTGAGTGTCCTCCAGTGCCACATGCAGCGTTTCAATCTCAATTTATGTGCTGACCTGGTCTCCTCAGTTCACTTCTCTCAGTTTCTCCAGTATGTTTTCTCTTTGTCTCTTTGACAATCGGATCGCATCGCATTATATTTTGTGGCACACTCATAACTCAGAGATGGTCAGAGATGGCTCAGAGAGTTGGCAATCACACGCCAAATCGATTAAATTGCATTTGTCTACCTGTTCGCATACTTATGTGGAGCACTGTATTGTCAACTGCCTTGACGACAACCCGTCCACACTCCAACTTCAGATACAACTGCAACTTCAACTCCAAGTCCAACTCAAACTCAAACTGTGCTGTGCCATTTACAGCATTCATTCATTTATAATTTAATAACGGCCGGTGTTGGTATCGCTTCACTTTGATGGATGGATGGATTGCTGGATGCATTGATGACTGGATGGACGACCGCATGGATGCTTGAATGGTTTGCTGGGACACTTGGTCATCGTAAAACTTTATGCTCGCCTCGTTGCCAAGTTTATGGGCCGCTAGAGTTGCAGTCTCCACTCGTCTGGCCACAACGGACAGCGACTCATATTTTTGTGGCCTTTATGGCGTTTGCCAAATCGAAGGCCATAATTCACAATTTAATTAAGAGTCGCAAATAAAACAAAGTGCAGCCCTCTTTTCTTCTCATCCTTCAACGGTTTATCGAGACATCAACATCGAGGTTGAGGTTGTATCAAATATCATTTTGGGTCATTCTCACTCTGCCAGATTGAATGACAATTTACATTTATCGACCAAACGCTTTAATCAGAAATTGGCTAACAAGGACCAAGTGAGAGAGGTTCCCAATAAATGGAGCAGAACAGCACAAAAGTAAATGCAATGAATCTGAATGAAAGAGTGAAATATCGAAAGTGTTTATTTTAAATGAATATTAATCAATAAAAAATTCATAAAGTTAATGTATTTATTGCATTAAAAATATTAACACATTTTATAGTTTTACATTTATTTATATTTACACTATTTAATTAATATCAATTGTATTTATAATGTCCTGTGCAGAATGTATTGCTTTTTTAATAAGATTTAAACTAATTCTTAAGTTTTTCTTAATCTATTTATAAGCTGTTAATTTTCGAGCCTCAAAGTCAAGTGTGGTAAATGATTCTTCTGCTTGAGATTGTTGAAAGAAGTTATCGCTGTAATGTCATAACATGCAACTTTGGGGCAAGGTTTTACTTAGACGGTGCTGGCCTCAATTGCCACATGCCGCATAAACTTTGTGCCACACACAAAGAAGCCAAAGTCGAATCTATTGGGGCATAAAGAAAGGAAAATGCGTAAAAGTAATTTTAATCGAAAATTGATTTATAATTGAAAAATCTCATTTGCAGAAATTGATTTACCGCAGATGCCGCAGCGCCTCCTGCACAAGTTGAATGTGGCTGGCAAATGCGTGCAATATTTTTCGATCGACAAAGGGGCAAGGGGCAGGGGGGTGAAAGGGGAGCACTTGGGGGTAAAGGGTAGGGATACCCGAAGCGAGCGTCAAGTGGTTGCGCCAACAAAAACTTTTCGCAAGAGCAGAAAAATGTCTGCTAAGGACGAGCAGCTGCAAAAGCATCTTGTGGATGCGGCATCCTTTGGTTGTCTTCCTTTCACTTCTTCTTCTTCCACTGCCTCTTCTACTGCTTCTTCCTATCTGTGGGCCTCGTTTATCCCTCCTGCCCCACGACGTGGTCTTCATCAAAGAAGCTGCCGCCGTTGCTGTTGGTGGTGGCGTCAACAACTTTTCCGATTGACTTTGCTTACGTTTAGATTTTTCTAGCTTCATTGCTGCCCCCTGCCCCTCTGCTGATGCGGTAAGCGCCACGCTTGTGGCAACATTGTAATTTTGAAAATGAGTAAAGTTTGAAAAACCTTGTGGTTGTAGTTCTTCGTGTTTCCCCCCTTTGCAAGCCCCGTTCCCTTGATCCATTCTCAACTGCGGCCTGGCTTTAGCTAAATCAAATTCTTATTGAAATCTTTTGCCTGTCAGAGTCTCGGCACCACTTCCGTTTCCGCTCTAACACTTGTTTTGATGTGACCCCATCCCGCCTTCATTTCTAATTCAATTGCAGAAAACTTTTTAAATTATTTAACAAAGTTCTGCACTTTTGTGGAGAAAGCGGGTACAGGGGGAAGGGGGAAATTATGTGCGCCGTCTCAAGTGTCATCTTTCTTTGTCTCCCAGCAATTGTCCTGCGCCAGCTCCTTGAGCTTGTCCTTTGCCAATTATTACCCTCTCCATGCATCTCCTGCAATTAAAATTAATTTTCCCTTGCATTGCAGACGCCATTGTCTGTCGGTATGTCTGGCTGTCAGTCTGTCCATGTGGCCAGAACGTAGTCAAAGGACCAAACATTGTTACCAACTCGACTCGAGCTAACGGATTTATTTTGTTGCTAATGTTGAGCCAGGTGAAGAGATAGAACAGGAACTAGAATAACCCTCGTTTGCAAATACATGTAAATAAGATAATTCAATTTAAATTTAAATTTAAGAATTTGTTTTATTTCAATTTATTATAATAATAAACAAATTATTTTTTGTCAACTTATTACTTTAATTTATTTATATGTTAAATAATTTTATGTAAATGTAAAATCAATTTATTACTTGTTTAAAAATATTTCTTTTGATTTTATAAGTCAATCTCTATTTTCTTAGAGCGAGTCAATAAAGAATTTAAAGTATTTGTTAAATATTATATTGTAGATTTGTTAGTCAATTAATCAGCTTAAAATTAAATACCAAAGTGATTGTAATTATCAAAAATATATTATTTAGTTGCATAACCTGTGGCACGATTAAGTCCCAGTGTGTGTGTGTTTGTGTGTATCTATGTGTGTGTTTAGCAATGATTTCATGGCACCAATCGCACTCTGAACACGAAATATTACAAATTAAGCAAAATTACTCAAACAAATTAGGAAATCAGCCGTCATTTGTTTAATGACAGTCTACAACGCGCTTTCAGATGACGAAGCTTACAAATTGATTGACGGCTGTCTCGCCGAAATGGAAATGCCACGGCGAATGCAACTGCAACTGCCACAACAACAACAACAACTACAACTACAACAACAACTCGGGTGCGGCCGGCGTGACAATACTGACATGGATGCATAGCTGGGATTACTTATGTACGTATGTAGTTGTTTTATGTATCTAGTATCTAGTATCTAGTATCTCGTATCTGGTGTCGCATTTGTTGAAATGAATGATGCAAAGTTTTTATGCACCGATTTGACTTTATTAAATTAAACGACCGCAAACGGTCAATGCGGGCCAATTCGGCCAGCTTGGCAATAAATCAAAAACAAGTTCAAAATTTGTGTCACCTCCGATCCGATCCGATCTGATCCAATCCAATTCAATTGAATCCAATACGAGCGGCAATCGATCGGTTAATTTGAGCAGCACTTTTAAATTGGCGACAACAGCTCAGAGATCGCCTCGTACGTGATCAATTTATTGAGCACATTTGACTATTATTAGGGAAATCGCATTGCTGATTCAGTATTTATGGAAACATGATTTATATCGTGTCGTTCGACATTGCGTATACGCAGCGTTGCGACTTATTTGGTTGAATTGCGTACAGCACGCGCTGCATATGAATCGAAATCGAATTAAAAGCGAATCTAACCAAATCAAAATGATCACTTATGATATGATTATCTTAACCCATTGGCACTCGCTTTTATTTCGCCTCTTATTGTCTAACTGACCGCCCACAACTCAGAAACAAAACGGAAGTTAATTTCATTAACATCTTAATGCGCATTTTAACAGCGTTTGTCAGCGACTAATCGGCCAAATAAAATAAACCATATCTCTCTCAGTCTCCCACCTGATTTGTGAACATATATTTACCTGATACTTCTTTCTTCTCTCTGCTGTTTGTCTGTTTTGTTTTTTTTTTTTGTCATTCAAATCGCCTTCTTTTGTCATTTGCATTGCCATTTGCTCGTTATTGTTCGATTTTATTAGCTCTATAAAATATTTCTGTTGGATACACGAAAACGATTAGGGTTTTTTCTTAATGTTTCAATTTTTAGTCTTCAACAGTTGAATTCCATTTGAATTTATGTGTTTTTTCTTGATTTATTTTAATTTTTTAATTTAACGAGTATGTGTTTAGACATTCCTTTGGCCAAAACTCAGCGAATGAAGAAACACACAAATTCATCGGCTCTTAGGCATATTAATTAAAAATATATAAATAAATTTTAAAATAAATAAATAAAACGACCATGTAGAGCACAAAGTATTCATTATTCTAATTCTGATAAAGCGTCTTATAAGTTTGTCAACATCTAATATAATCCGATCTTAATAATATAAATAATTTATAGAATTTTTTCTATGAATTTTTTATAAAATGTCTCATGTTATGAGTATTATGAACAAACACAATTTATCACACAAAACAGTGCAATTTAATAACAAGTGATGTTTTTATAATTTATTAATTTAAGCATTAATTTAAATTTGAACAATCTCTGGTACATTTTACTTATTAAAACATTTGTTCCCCATTTTTGTGAATGAAATAAACTAAGTTGTTAAAGAAAATAGGTTTTATGATAGGCAGATAGGGAATATTCTAAATAGTATACCTGATGTAAACCAGGAAATATGTACAATAACTGCTGTGGATAGTTTCGACTTCCTGTTTTAAAAATAATGTCTCAGGTACCGGACTCTATGCAGATATCGAGCAAAGCGCATTAAGTTGTTTCTAATCAAAGAATTTGACATTAAATTATTATGTATGTCATATCAAAAGACGCTGAATACATTAAACTACTTGTGTGCAAACATACTTACACGACTATGTATGTATGTATGTATTTATAAGCAGATTGACAGATGGATGGATATGGAGTGTGTCTGGTCATGTCCAACTATGAATGTTCGCTTGGCGAACTGCAGTCGGACCGGTTGAATGGACGGAGAGATATGAACAAGCTGGCAAGTTATTACCAGATAATGAATAGTCATAATGGTAAATGATAAATGGTAAATGGTTAATGACAGGCAGCCAATTAAGTATATACATATTTGCTTTTGATTTTGTGTTGCCAAACGACTATTCATTATATAAATGCGTCTAATTAAAAATTAGTGCAGTTTTTAATTAAGAGAAATACGAAAATGAGACTTCATAACCAGTTGCCAAAAATGGAGCAAAAAATGAGAGGTGCGGAAGAGGGGTAGGGAAAAATCAAATCAAAATCAAAAACAGAAGCAGAAGCAGAGACCGAAACACAGAAACTGAAATTAAATAAATAAAATTGAGCAAAAAAATTGAACTGAATACCGAAGCGACACAAAAAGGCATAAGCGACATAAGCAACAACAACAATCGAAAAAAATGACAACAACAACAACAAGCACAACAAGAGGAGAACATAACGCATTGACAAAACGCTGAACGACGCTGCCATTTCTGAAACTCATGTTGACATGCGCCGGGCAGCAGCCGCAGAACAGGGGAGTAGCACGGGGCGATGAGAGGGGGTGGCATAGAAGGGGGAAGGGGTACATACGTATGAAATAATTTTCTCTGTCTCTCTGCCGCGTCGCTGCTTTTGGCCTGCGCCGGCATTCTTGCCGCAATTGCCGCCGGTTGCAGTTGCACTTTATGGTCATGCGCTGCGCCGACAAGTCGCTCCAAATTCTTGCCAGTCAGCCAGCTGCTGGAGCCACCACACCACCGCACCACCTTCACCCAGCTTGCCAGCTTGCCACCTTAGCAGCAGCATGCCACAACTCGCACCATAGCGAGCGGAACGTGCCATAAATTGGCTAATCAAAGCGACGCTTCATTCTGCGCGTGGTAAGCGACTGATTGCTGCCCAGTTGACATATAATTTGGGTATCGACGCCAACTCCCTCGAGGTGGCCGAGAGCATTACAAAAGGCCCGTTGTTGCCTCGTTGCATTGCATTGCATCACTCTGCCCGTCACTTTCCGCTCAGAGTGTGTGTGTGTGTGTGAGTGTGTGTGTGGTCCTTGGCCTGACAACTGCCAAAGAAAATGCACCTTTGTGCCACCAATTACCAAGTGGGTTGACAGTGCCGCAGCAGTGTATCCACTAAGCAAGCCCAGAGGCTTCTAAGCCTTTTCAATCATTGATCTCAAAGCGCGAACAAGCCGATTCTATAAAGGAATTCAAGCAGTCACCTTTAAAATATTAAAAACTTAATATGACATAAAAACTCTTAATTTATTTGCATTAAAATGGAATTCTGGCCAACAAAAAATAATTCTAACGAAATTAAAAAAACTTGAATGCAGAATACAATTTGAACCATCTCAAAATCAAGTTTATTATGACATATGAAGTTGATTTCCAGCAAAAAATTTAATTTTTAATGAAAATCAATTAAAAACGCACTCTGGTGAAAAATAATTATTTGCACAAATTAATGAATTTAGAATAAAATCAGAGGCAAAAACCGTGATCTTAACGGCAGTTATCTTGAAAATCGGTTTAGTTTTCAAATATTAAAGTTATGAAAGTTTGAAGTTGGTCTTTTTTTCGTATTTTTGTATTTACAACTATTAATTTTATTTACTTTTTATTATTATGATTATTTTGATATATATAGACCACTCGATTCATTTTTTCTTTGACGACTTTTCCATTTTGACATTAAACTCGAATCACTATTTGTATTTAGATCACTACTTTGTACCTGTACAGTATGTTTGCCCTATAAAGCCCAGGACTGATAAGCAAATTAGAAATAACAATAGTGAGTTTTGCCTTGGAACCGCAATGAATACACTAAGTAATAGTAAATTTAACATAAATTATATGCGTTTTGGTTAGGTAATTCCACCTTGCAGACTTATCAACATTAACATGGTCGAGTTGTTGGTATAAACAGTCATCGTAATAGTCGTAAGTAAGTGCGTTGGTAGCAAATTTATGCATTCAAGTCATAAAAAACCAAAACAAATCCAGCTAACTGATAAGGTTACAATTTTTATGGGTATTTCTCATAATAATTTCCCAGGTGAGCTCGAACCGAACCCGGTGAACGTGCGCCATAAACCAACGACGCGTCGTTTATAAGAAAAGCGATAAAATTATGAAAATTTTTAACGAGTTTGTGCGTGTACAAGTGCCCCGCCCCAAACTGCCCGCCTCCCTGTGGCATGTACCTCCATATTGGGGCATGTGTATGTCGTATGTGGAACACGGCTAAATGTACATGTAACTTGTCATAAGTGCGACTCAGTTCGCTTAGTTTCCCAGTTCCCGACTCGACCTGAACACGTTTTATGCCTGGACGGTTGGACTTGTTCTTCCAAGAATCACAGCCCAGCACGCGCGGGACTTGACTTGGGTCTGTCATACTATACTGTACATGCGAGTACATATGTAGATATGTTCACATATGATTATGACGTGCAGACCTTCGGACGAATATGCTCGACTGCTCGACTATCGCACCCTGTAAATCACACGTAGGTGAGCGAGCGAGTGAGGGAACGGCATTAAAATGTCGTTGATGTTTCAAAAATTAAAATGAAATAACATAAATTTTGGTAAAGCTATGACATTTAAAAATGCGCTACTAACAAATACCCTGCGTACAGATAAAATGAAAGATACAGAATACATTTATATTATTATAAAATGTTTTGAAATTTTTGCGATAACAATGATATGCGACCTTCTTTATAACGAATTCGAAATATGATACAACAGATAAAGTCCTCTGTTAGTGATTAAATTAATGGAAATTTATTCTGCCTAGAAAATTCAACAGTCTTTCTATTAATTTAATTTCTCTAGTTTCCATAAGTGCATGAAATCGGCTTGTTCTGAAAATATTTTCAATTATCTGTTTCTACACAATACATTTTTTTACATACCCCATTGGCTCCTTTTATCGCTAGAGGGTATTCAAACAAACAAACAAATAATTGAAATGCTGCTCAAACACCTTGGCGCATTCCTTAATCAAATTTGCATTAAGCGATGAGCAGCTAATAATCTGTAAACCGAATTAAAAAGAACTTAAGACGCGTTCAAGAGAAAAACACCAAAAGCAAAGGCCCCCCAAAAAAGAAAAGGAAAAAACGAAAAACCAAAAACAAAAAGGAGACCCAGAGGGGCCCAAACTGGTGGGAGGGCTGCAAAATATTTCCAGAAAATTAAAGCTAATGAAAGTGCCTCTTTCCGGGTACGGCAGACCACCTTAAGAAAAACTGACAGCCATATTTCATGGCCGTCTGTGAGGCCGCTTTCCAGGCATCCATGCAAAGTAGAACACTCCCATTGGCCACGCCCCCACGGCCGCCCCCCAATCCATTTGCCGTGCCATCCTGTGGCAGACACTGTGAAAAATGTGCTGCCTCGCCGGGGCTAATGATAATGATAACAAACATGCCTCAAGTCCCGAAGTCAGAAACTTTTTGACATGACGCGCTTTGCTACAGTCTCCCACCTTCCACCTCCACCTCCACCCCCGCACTCTCCCTCATCATCCTCTCCCATCTCAGTTTGAAACTTGGAGTATTTGGCGCATATTTCCATATAATTCATTCATTTGCCCATCCATCCATTTTGAAAATGTGAATTCTTGCGCATCATCATTGTTTGATTATTCGTGCTTTATATATTCGTGTATTTCCAACTTTATTCTCATTTTCCTTTCGCCTTTTCCTCGACTGCGGGGGTTGAATGGGAAGGCGCAGCGACTTTTCACTTTCTTCAAGTTTGGTTTTTTGGAAAATCGCTTGATAAATTGGGGTCGAAATCATTATAAGCGTTACTCTTACTCATTGCCATTAATTTTTTGTGCGATTGCCCTGGCTGCCTGCCTTCGAGTGGGAATACAATACAATATATAAGATGTACGACCTCTTCGAAGGGGCAACCTTCTTTTCAAATTCACACAAGTAGATTGATGGCATTCAATGTTTGTGTTTGATGTTCTTGATATGCTCAATTTGAATATGAAGAATTTTAGCAGACAGTGTGATACATGCTGATGATTTGTTTAGCTTTATGAGAAAGTTATAGGTATCATAAAATGGTAATTCGATATTATACAATACATTAAATGTTATATTTAATTTGTAATGCTATTAAAATCTTTAACAACTTTACTGATTAAAAATAAATTCTTCCAATCTATCATTTTATCTATCTATTCTAACTTCTATTATATTCCTTTATTTCTATATTTCAAAACGTTCTCATTTTTCTAGTTCAAAGCAATTGCAATTATTCAATTTGAATCGAATTGAGCGACTTGCCAGAGAGTCATTATCGAATTTAACCCTAAAATTCGCGGTTTACAACCTGCTGCTATGCTTCAGGGTTGCTTTTCATCACAGACATGGCCACGGGGCTGATTTAAACACCGTCTACGGAAGCGGATATGCGCGTGAAAGGTTAATACTTAATGCACACACGACGTCTAGCACCACATGCACCACTCACATGTGACCAAACTGGTGGTGCGTGCTCGTATTTAGTGAAAATAAACCAAATTGAAACACTTCTTTTGATCAGTTTGAAAATACTGATGGTATGACTAGAATCGATTTCTAAAATGCATATGACGTTATCAAATTAAATATACAGAAGTAAAAGTTACTTAAGAAACTAGTATAGTTAATTGAATTTCTTTAATTAATATAATTTTATAATTTTACTTATTTCTGTCTTAAGGTATTTTATTGATAAATTGGTAAATTATCCTTTATTTCTCAGCCTCAATTCCACTCTGCATATTTCAGACTTCTCATCGCCGCACATGGCAGAAAAACAAACAAAATAGCGAAAATAGAAAACAACAGAGTCTACAAACATTTGACAATATTGTCCCCTGTCCAATGTCCCTGCACGGGGGTTGACTTTGCCAATGAATCACATTTTAAGTGAGTGTCGCACACGTTGCCCATTCTCCGTTTCGAAGTCAGAGAAGGACTTTTTGAGGAACGTGGTGGTGTCAAAAGGACAAGTGGCAGGACAAACCGTTATGAAAATTCAATTTTGTGTCGAATTTATTAAAAGCAGCTTAAAAATCGTAAGCGCGTTGAAAAGTAGACATTTGGGAATTTCGACAAGTGCAGTTTTAAAATACTGTCGAATACTGTCATCATCCGAGGGGGCGGGTTTCCATTTCTGTACCAATTTCCAGCTCATGTTTTGGCCGCAGGCCTGGCCCTAATGGAATAATTTGGGCTTTAAGTTAATCAAATGATAGACCATCACATTGAATGTGTCCTAAGGGCGTATACTTTTGACAATTCTATTCATACTTTATGCAAAAAAGTTATCACAGATGGCATTGACTGGATATATTACAGGATTACAGCAGCTAACTTATGCATGTTTTCATCTCAAAAATTAAATAAGTAAGGGATTCAAAGTTCTGATAATTATTTTGGTAAAAAATCATACATTTCTTAACAGCAATCCTTCAGAACAGCAATAATAATCGATAAAATAAAAAAGCAATAAGGTCGATTGAAAATAAGAAAAGCTCTAAATATATCATTTAAAAATATCAATTAAAAATATGAGAGTTATAAAATTATTTAGCTTATTTTTTAAAGTCGGATTTCGAAATCAGAATCTGCGTAATTTTATGCATCCTTTCTTTATACTTATAATTAAAAGATCGCTTAATTAAATGCAATAAAATCAATATTAAATAAAAACATTTTAGAGCTATATTTATTATATTTCAAATATTTCGATGCATACAATTTTATATTGTACTATATTGTATATATGTTTATTTAGAAAAGCCATTCCAAAATCACGTCTTTCCAAATTCCCTGAAAGATGTTTAATAAAGTGAAATGAAATCTAGTACGGAATTGAAAATCCTTCGTTTGCTTTTCCCTTTTAATCCCCCAAAAATCGTATGGCAAAGAATATGCTCAGTCCATAATTCCAGCTTATGCAGATCTCTCACCCCGAGGAGTTGCCAGCGGAAAGAGCAGAAGTGCGACCACGCCCTTCCGCGCACCCCAAAAGCCGGCTCAACACTTTGCTGATTATTAAAAGCATACTTCAGGGCGAACAAGTGCATAATTTTCCAATTGCTTTGTTTTATGTGTACGCGACGATTTCAGGGATGTTCCTTTCCTTTCAGAGAGTTCCTTTATTGTCGTACAATGTAAACAACAACAGTGGCAACAACAACAACTCGTCGTTTCGAAAGCGTTTCAAAATTACATTATTTTAATTTAATATGCAAAAAGGGGGACGTTCCGACATTCACGAGGGTTAACAGACATTTTGACATATTTTCATTTTCATTTCCACACTTACCATAATTTTCCCCGTTGCCATTGTGGAGATTTTAAAGTCCTGCCTCGGGGGTGTTGCATGCCACAAGGTGGCACAAATGCGCGCCAAGTGCGCAATTTCAAACGCAGTCGGCAGGTTGACTTTCAGACGGGTCACTGAATGTGGAGAGGGATGGGATGGGAGTGGGGAGGGGTGTAACAACCCTAGAGGGTTGAAATAACACTGAGAGATGCTGTGCTTATGATTATGATATTATTTGGAAATTATCCGCTTAGTTTCACGCATATGTCCTCGACTCATTCTTCTGGAAAATGAAATCATTTTACTGTTAATAATGATGACATATGATTTTCATTGTCAAATTTGTTGCATGTTGTTGTAGTCACTGTTAAGTGAATTAGACGCTTTGTCATTTTATTGAGTATACTCTTACTCGGGCGAAGAGTCAACTTGTATGTTTGGTTTATGGCGAGGGATGCGGGGTAAAATATCTAACCGGTTGCGTTAAATTTGTTGGCACATCATTAGTCATGGAATTGACTGTGGCAAGTTGCAGGTACAGCATCTGTTTTGATATTTTTGTCTCTTTTACTGTGGGCCTGAAAAAGGGTTTTTTGCAATTTGGTGTTTCTGGTTGTGTTCGTTTTTTGTTGAGCTAAAAGTGGGCGTCAAATGAAGGAGATTTTGATTTATGATTAGAGTCAATGCAAACTTATTGTACGACTTTTATTACGAGATTCTTTTCATTGAGTTGTTTAGCAAAGATGTTAAGTTTAGAAGGTAGTTTATCGTCTTATACATTTGCTAAATAAAAGTAATTTTAGTAGTAAAATACATAGTAAATAAAAATAAAAAAAATACAATACTTTAAAATTATAACTCAACTAATTATTTGACTGACTTTCAGTCTCACTTAATGTTAATTTTGGTCAAAGGGTAAGAACGTAATCTATATAATGATTGACAGGAATTACTTTAAATCTCCGAAATTAATTTTCAATTTAAAAAAGAATTTCACCCCTTTGACAAGTTTTTAATAAAACCCATAAAACTTTAGTCAAATATTGCAGCAGGATCATGTAGAGACCATCAATCACATGACCGGCAGAACACGCACCAAAATTTTTAATGGCCGCCAATCAATGCGAGGTCTTAAATGACGACAAAATTGACGCCACAGGATGCCATGTCCTGTACCCAAACCCCCTCTAAATAGCCGTCGTCCCCTTTGGGTTCAGTTGTACCTGCTGTGCTAGGTTCGGGCAGGAATAGCCTCGACGGAGGATTACGATTACGACGAGGAAGGACAACACATGACATTGCAGTTTCGCTAGGGACTAAAAGGGGGAGTTACTCGTGGACAGTTTACAGAAATTATTCTAGGCAAATTAATAAACAGGCAGACTGACAACGTGAAAGGACAACGTTGGCACGAAGGACATTTACAAATTTCGTGTGATTTGTTTCGTTGAGTTCGTTGTTGTTGCCACAACTTCCGTGACGTCTTCACGGACAGACCGAGTCCTTGGGGGCAGGGGGTAGGCGGCAGGAGGAATCGGGTGGGTTATAAAAATAAAACCTGCCTTTTGCCATATGCCATTTAAATGATAAAAGGATTTCAACGCCCCCACAAAACGGACACGCACACGTGGTCAATTGCGCTTGGGGTCAACCCTTTCGCACGACGGCCATCATTCCTGCTTCCAGCTCCACCTCCAGCTCCAGCTCAAGCTTATGCTCCGGCCTCGAAGTGTCAGCACATTTTTCAAAGGAGCATATAAAATGGCAGTCATACATTATGTCCATATCTGCCCGCCGGCCGTTGTCCATTGTGGAAATGGAGATAAAGATGGGGCCAGTTCCAAAGGGTTGTGGCTAACGTAACCCCCCCATTTGATGTACACATTGTACCTCGTACAGATTATGCATTAAGCGCTTATTTAGCATTTTTCTTATATAACGTTACCGCTGCCACTTTGCCACTTCCACTCCCACCCACCCACCTCCTCCCTTAGTGTTTGGCCAAAAATTCACATTTTCACATTAGATAACATAGTAAAAAAGGGTTGCAAAAACCCTAAACGTGAGAGTATTATGCAGTTGTATTCCCCACTTCAATATGCTTACACATATACATATAGATATGGACTTGTAGTATGTGTAAATGGACAGTCTGAATATAAACACAACTCACCTTTCACTTGTATACCCTGTAGGCTTAACAAGGGTTGCTTAAAGTAATACTGAAAATTATGAACTCTTTTCATCATTAAACGGATTTATATAGATTTGTTCCTCAACTACTTTTATTGAACATAGGTATCATATCCAAAACTGTAGAGAATTTCTTCATTATATAAATAGAAAATTTAAAATAAAATGTGCCATATAGACTATAAGTTATTATCATAAGTTTATTGACCCGTTTGTCCGTTCAGCTTAATTTCAAATTTCTTTGGAGTAATTTTCTTAAACGTAAGATTTGTTGTATTGAAATTAATTTAATCCGTTGATTGTCGTCGATTTCTTTAATCGCCAGATGGGCCATAAATTTGTGTGCTTCATTTAAAAAGTAAATTTCAATTGCTGGACCCTTCAAGTCAAATGGGTCCAGAGCTGGGCCGAAAACAGATACCGAATAATTGCTTTTTGCTAATTAATTTGTTATTTTGACTTAGTCTTCATCTGGCCGAGAAGTGTTCTATGGGCTGATTTCTTTTATTTCGGCCGTGCTCGAGCTTATTTCGCTATTAAGGACAAGTTCTCGCCATTCTCAGGCACAAAACGGATAATTAAATAAAGCAGAAAAATAATAAAAAAAAAGAAGTGAAAGGAATGGGAAATAAGTAGAAGGCAAATACAGAAGAGAAGCAAAGAAAATGAGCTAAATGGAAATTGCATTTTAATTTCATAAGCGACAATTATAGGGAATGCTCTAAGGAAGCTCTTCAAACTAATTGCCAGCTCGGAGCTGAGGCTGTGGTTGTGAGCAGTGGCTCATTATGGACCAAAGAGCCACAGAGCCACATGGCTACAGTGAACCTTCATAATTTCCTAGATGTGGCTTAAAATAATTGCCAACTTGGCTTACAATGCTCACAAAAGAACGTCACATAGTTAGGAGCCGTTGCCACGTTCCGGGGACTAAACGAGACCCCAACGAGCTGACGGGAAAGGAACAGGGGAAGGCACTTCAGATAGAGCAGGGACAGAAACAGGAACAACTGGAAAAAAATGGCCACTCGGAAGTGTCCGTTTTTTTTGGTTAGCTGTCGCTCACGTAGGCAGCGTCCATGTAATTAAATTAAAATGGAAAATTTACTCGTACTGTGGATTAAATTAATTTTCATTTGCATTTGCATAAGTTTTGTCAGTTGCCAGTTGGACAGTCCGTTCATTAATTCCTTCATTATGCCATTTATTGCTGTATTTACTAGAAATTTTCCTTCATTTTTAACTCACGTCCATTAGTGCAGCATGCGAATTAGAAAAGCATAGAATAACTAATTAATTTCGAAATGTAATAAATAACAATTCCATTTCTCTGAGCACATAGATATCTGTAGATAGGTATTAGTTTGACTTAAAAGAAGTTTACATGTACATAAATACAGTATTGCATAATTTAAGATCTTAAACTTTTTTCACTTTTGCCCTTCTCTGCTTATTTGGATTGTTAAAAAGTTAAAAAAATAGTATAACAATTTACAAAACTATTTCAAAATAAATAAGAAATTAGCTTAAAAAATCTCCCATCCAAGTCAGCTGAAATTTGTGCTGCAAAATGTGAATATTGCCAGTGATCTGAAGCTTAAAGGCTTACTTATTTTAATTACTTTCAAATAACAAGCAAATACCAGGCGCACTTATTTCAAAACCCTTTTCTTGGTTTTCTTTGCTAAAAAGGACCAAAAACAAAGCGAAATGTTTACAAGGTGAACCCAGAAAAAAATAAATAAAGAAATGAAAGAAAAAAGAAGTAAATGAAAATGCAATTTTATTTATTGTTATGTAGCATTTTTTCTCCAACTGCCTGCTGCTGCCAGCTTATGTAAATTTATTTATTTTGCGTAATTTTTCTTGTTTTTACAAAAGAATAAATTTGCCTTGTTTTCCACAGGAACCCCAGAAACCATGTCCGCCAAGTCGCCACGTCGACTGAGGCCTTTCACAAAGCTTAAAAAAATTTAATTAGAATAAAGAGAAGGACGCAAAACGGAATACAAAAATTAAAATGAAGCAAGCAATGAGAGAAAATATATATATGTATAAAAAAAAGAGAAAACAAAAAAAATTACAAAGCAGCGGAGCTTAGGACAGTCCAAAGATTTTCGCTGTAAATTTTCTGTAATAAGGCAAAAGTTGTGCAATTTTCATGTGGCACTGACAGTCGTCGGTGCCTTGGAACATTCCGTAATGAGATCTGCCGTGACGGCACTGGTCAGTCCCAAAAACGGAAGGGGAACCAACAAAAAAAAAAGAAAAAAGGTTTCCATGTCCAACTCACACTCACACTCTGTAATACGGGCAATTGGCGTGCTTTGCGACGCGTTGGAAATTATAACCAATAAAAATTTAACCTCTTCAAAAAAAAACACAAAGAAGAAAACGTGATAAATTACATTTTAAAATGCCAACAGCTTAGACAGAGAGAGAGAGAGAGAGAGTTCTACCCTTCGACTAAGCGTATATCCAGCTTAATTACGCACTTAGTTTATGACTTCATATACCATTCTAAATATTCTAAAATAAGGCTTAAGCAACCCCAACACACAGGCTGAGGATAAGGTCTCTTGCTCATATGCGGAGCTCAATTATGCGAGAGCTTTACGTCGTTACGTATACGTCGCATCGTTACGCATGACGTTAGTTTGGAGCAAATTTAATTACGTCGTATTATGGAATTTATATGACAATGCCAGACAACACACAGCCACATACACATACACACAAATACACACAGTGTGTATGGAGGGGGATTAATTATGATGTGCCTAAGTTGTACAACGAGTTTTAAATGAATTGTAATAACTTTTGTTGAAGGATTTTAATTTGGAATTTCAAAACTGTGCAGTAAATAAATTTGTCAGTCAGTCACAGAGGAATTAATATGCTCTCAAATTCCCATTTAGTGTTTGAGTTTGTAATATGGAATAGAAAGAATTATATAAATAAATTAAAGTGCAAAAAAACTAAACATTTTTTCCTGATTTTTAATAAATAAAACATTCTAAAAGCAAAGCAGTTGCGATAAATTAATTCCCAATTTTAGTTTAAAATTATGCTAAAAACTTTCGGAAAATATTAACAGTACTAATCTATGTCTTATTAAAGTATTTTCAATATGAACTTGCATGCAAATTGAACTTCATGTTAACCATTGATTCTAATAACAAACTTAATTAATTAAAATACAAACAAAAAAAATAGAATGTAAAAGTAAATCCCATGCAAATTGTATTAATAGCAAAGTTCCGACATTTCAGCGCTTAGAAAACAGCAGGAAGCAGTCCAATCACCCATCAAAAGGACATAACGATAATTAATGGAATTTGCCGAGGGAATACCTAATGAGGGGGACACAGGTTGAGGCTGGATTGCCGAGATGGACGTTGGGTTTCGATGTATTTTTATTATTTTTCGATTCAAGTTTGTTGTTCTATTATTAACATTTTCAGCCATTGACATTTGCCAACTTGAATTGAAATGAGCTTAGACCTGGACCAGGACTTGGACTGGGTGGTGATTGAGACAATGTAAGTGGAATAAAAATTAACATTAATTTACAGGCGGGCGGTGGATGGGGGGGAATACATTCATATGGCAATTCGAGAACGACTTGAAGTTGGAATTTTTACAAGGAAAATATGTAAATTGTCTTGTAATAAAAATGTCCAGGACCCCGCGGCAGCTGCTCGTATCTGCGCGTATCTGCAAATATAAATTTTATGAAACATTCCCCAGAAGAGCGTAGGAATTAAAACAACGCGACAATGAAAAAAAGATGCAAAATAAATAAATAAAGTGAGGCGAAAAAAACAAAAAAAGAAGGCAACACAGAGAAACCAAATAAAGCCAAGTGACTGCGACAGAAATGTAGCTGAAGGAAAGAAAGAAAAAAATTATATCCCTGCAGGACATTATTTTAAATACTAATCCGCATCAGTTTTCATTTGAATCTTAGTGCTGGGGCACGGCACGGTGCGGCACGCCGAGCTGCAAACGTTTTGCCCTGTCAGCAACCCCAGGACATCGACTTCGACATCGTCGCCTCATCCTCGTCCTCGTCTTGGTCCCTGTTCTCCCTCTTCTTCCTTCCTCCACGTCCCAGTTTTGCAACGTGCCTGCCATCTTTGTTTGTACGCCGTTACATAAATTCAGATGTTATCCTAAATGCGCAGCATGCACGTTATTAAAATAACGTCAGGCAGCCCCCAGGTCCTGGAATTACGAGAATACTCTTATGCCCAGGCGACAGCCGGAAGTTAACAAATGAAAAAATAACGCACGCTGCCCGTTTCTCTTTCGGTTCGCATCTTGGACACACTCTCGCCACATTCCACTTCTCCTCTGATCTGTCCTTGTGAGCGTGGCACGTACGGCCAATTATGGCAGCATTCCATGTCCTGGAAAGGTCCCCCAGTCCAGCCTTGTCAAGTCCAAATGTATATAATCGATGTACATTGAGCGGGCCAATCAAAATATTTATTAAGAACGCTTCGTTTGACCTCTGGGCGTATACGTAATCTGATCACTTATTTAGGAAAATGTCTGATTATCTGAAATTTAATAAATTTATGCTTTTTATAATCTAAAAAAGCTAAAATAATCAGAAATAATCAGGAAAAAATCGGAAATAATTAAAACGATTATTTTTGATTATTTTTGATTATATCTGATTTTTTTGAATAATTGTAATAATCTTCGATTTTTTTTTGATTTTTGGTAATCGTAATCATTAAATAATCACAAATTTTTCAACAGTGAATTATATAATCACTACGATTATTTCCAAAAATAATCTAATTGATTAGTAATCCTAATCGAAATTTAACAGGTATGATTTAAACAAATAACTAAAAAATCATAGTTTAGACTTATCAAAAATTTATTATATCCCATCAAAAATCGTTATCCAATTGGACAATTTCATGTCAGTTATTTATTGTTCTCTCTATTGCATATTAAATGTACATGGCACCATTTTAACTGCACATTTTCGCATGTGTAATCATTATTTTAAGAATTGTTGTTGTTATATTTGTTGCCCTGACAGCAATTGCTTATTGTTGTTGGCATGTGAAAGGTTTTAGTTATCGCTGATAAAGCGTAACCAGCAACCAAATAAGAACCGCAACCCAAAAGCGGGAACAAAACAAACTGCAACACCCATTTACCCATTTTCCATTTTTCCAATTGTCATTTGCATTTCCATAAACATGGAGCAACATTTGTGCTTCTTTGTTTCGGCATTTGGCGCACACCTAATCCAAATTTGTGGTCTGAGGGTTCCCTTCCATTCGAATTAGTCGGCGATAATTACGCGGCCATATTTCCAGTGAATCATTCACATAGAATGCGCAATAAAGGAAGCACACAAAATGCATGTAACCAAAAATTGTCAGTATCAGCTCTATTTTAAACTGCACTCTCTAGCCAATTTCAGAGGTTTAGATTGTATTGGTAAAGAGCTTAATTCGAAGTCAAATTATCTGTTAAATTCATTCAGTATTGTTTTTTATAATACTTTATGTATTGTCAACAAAAAATTTTACAAAGTACAAAATCATAAATGATATATTCTTTTATCTGTCCTATCAATAAAACTTAACCAACCTGTCAATTTAGTTACTTTTTTTTTCTTGGTAAATTTTGTTAAATTTTTATATATCCCATTAACAAGTATACTGCTACAATATGGCAGCTTAAGCTAGTTTTAAATTTAATTTTTATAAAGAAACTGCTGAAAAGAAACTGTCAAAAAAAAGGGTAAGCTAACAATAATACAATTTACTTCTTTTTATACCCGTTGCTTAAAAAAAGTAAAAGGGGATATTGTATTCGTTGCAAAGTATGTAACAGGGAAAAGAACCCTATAAAGTATATATATTCTTGATCAAAGTCAACAGCCGAGTCGATATAGCCATGTCCGTCCGTCGGACTGTCCGTCTGTCCGCCTGTGTAAGGACCTAGATCTCAAAGGCTATAAAAGCTAGAGCAACCTAATTTGGCATACTTATTAACGTTAACTCTTATTATTGCCTAACATCCTTCTACATCGTAATTAGATCGAACAAAGAGAAAGCTGAAAATGGCTTCATTTTTTTTAACAAAAATAACAAAATTTCTTTTATTTGATAAGTGTGGAATCCTTACTTATAAATTAGCAACATAACCAACAAAGTTTTAGTATTTAAGAGGACGACCAAACCTCTTGCTTAACGCAAAGGACTTAAACGGTGGTAATGGCTAAATTTTATTTTTTAAGCAAATGTAAGTGCATAATAAAAATATTTAAAATTTACTTAAATAAGTAACGGGTGTGCTACAATCGGGAGCTTGACTATAGCCTTTGCCACTTGTTTATATATATACTTATATAAATTAATTTGAAATTTATCCCGAAGAGTTCTTTTCATATGGTCAACGTAGGCGGCTACTAAATTATTCCCAATACAATTTCCAATAAACAAATAAAATCAGAGCAATATGTACCTGGTGAATTGGGACATGAACATGTATGAGTATTGTACAGGAGAGATTCGACATGAACAAATAGCAGTAAAATGAACAAATTGTTGTTGTTGTTGCTGTTGCTGTTGTCCATAGAAAATTCTAAATGCTTCAATCAGCAATTCGTATTATTAAATATTAATGCAGAACTCAAGTCGACCTGTCTCGGACTGACCCTTTCGATGTTAGTCCAAAAAGGTCAACATGTGTCTGCACAACACACACGCAGAGGAAACGAGACACAAGATAGAGAAAGGAAAAGAGAAAGACAGAAGCAGACACTCCACCAATGCCAATTGGACAGACACTGAATGGATCTGGAATCTTGGACATTTTTCATCATAAAATGGTGACTGGACCTGGCTTTGATTTCGAATTGGATTTGAATTTGGAATTTTGGCTTTCAAGCAATGCCTTGGCCCCGCAGGCGTGTACGAGTAGTTGGATCTGGTCAACACATAAATATTTCCCTTTGTTTAACACTGACTGAGCTAAAAATAAAGATGCACACTTACTCTGTCCCAGCTGACCAGGCTATAGTACAAACAAACAAGCAGAGAGACTCATTGCAAGATAGACTGATAGACGGACAAACAGGACAGGTTGTGCTGTACGAGTTGCTTCAGATATGACTAACGGTCGAATGGTCAAGTCAAAGTTATTGTCATGTCATGTAAGTGACCTCCCCCCATGACATGTCCTTCCCACAACACCATCACCAACTACATCGTGTTCGGCTTTTTCAATTTCATTCCACAACAAGTGTCCCATTTGGTTTCTATATTACGGTCTTACCAGAAGTTTTCAGGTCTGCGCAATACTCAAACTCGTATCATCAGCTGCGGCTCAGGGAAAATTAAAACTTATGTGTGAGTTGGCTAAAAAGTTGATAGAATGTACACTTTTTGCATATTTAAAGGAATTCAGACTTGAGATTAACATTCTGTAATTCAATATCTCAGCGAATACGCTAATTATTTCGAGAAAGATAAAATATAGATGTTTGTTTTTCACTTTTAAATTATTTTGACCCAATACATCTAATTATTTATTTTTGTGTACCTTGTTAAAATTTGTTCCCTATAGAACTAAGTATAATAATTAACTCAGATACTATTAGGAATTTCTGTATTATCAGCAATTTTAGTCGATTCCATATGAATTCAGAAACAGTGAGATATTTAGTTCTGTTCGCATAGAATGCCCTTCATAAACAAAGCGACAAATTGAGTTCCGGTTTTGGTTTTCACCCAATTTTTCTACGCATTGATAACCCACAATTTTCCAGCCAAGCAAAAACTGAATGGAAACGCTAGCCGGCAAGCTATCAAAAATTCATTTCAACTTTGTTGTGGGCCAAGAGAATGAGATGCTGGCCAAGACGAGACAACTGACAGGTTGGGTTCATTGTGGGGTTCGATGTGGTAAATGGTACGAGTTCGAGGTACATGGCCAGTTGACCAGTTGTTGTAATGTCGCCACATCACACACAAATGGAGGAAATGTAAATATAGCCTCTAATGGCCACTCCCTTGGGGAGGGAACCGAGAAAGCAGCCAGTGTGACTCCGTAGATAACTTTCTCCGCATCTTTTGCGAAAAGTTCAAAGTGACTTAAGTGAAATTTTGCAGCTCGAGGGCAAAAGCAGCTTGTGAACATGAGTAAAAATTAAATTGATTTTGCCCGGACATGGGAAAAGTTCTACTTGTATTTTTTAGTTTTAACACATACTCGTATTGCCATTTCATACTTGAGTTTATGGCAACTCTCAGTATAGTATTTTTGCATTTCTTTTTGTTTTTGTCAAGTCGCATAGTTGTGTGTTCTTCTGAGAGTAGACAAAAATGTTTTTATATTGACTTACTTATAAAAGCCTGAAGAGAGAAGTCTAAAGTTGAGCTAACTTTTAGATAAGTGAGGCAGGAGTTGACCTTTTTCTCAAACTGTCAAGCAATTTTATTTCAAAAATTAAATTATAAATTATGCTAGATCTTTGCCTTCACTGAAAGGTTAAGTTACAATTTAATTTCACCTTTTGCTGATAATTTTCGAGAATTGTTTGACACTTGAAAGTCATTATGAAGATAGCAACCGCTTAGTTTGAGTTGCTGTCCCCCTATTTCCCACCTCTTTCAAGATATCCCAGCAATTATACTGGAATCTAGACATTTATGTACACAACTGCAGACGACGCCCAGGCATTTATTTCTTTCATTTGCCTATGCCCATCGTTGCTCATCCAACCATCCGTTAACTTCTTCACTCTTTTATTCACTCAGTCTGTCTTGATGTCTGTCTGTCTGTCGGTCGGTCTGTCGGTCTGCCTCCTAACATTCCTTTAGCACTTTTTGATGTAATTTTGGCATTTGCCAAAAAATGTCTGCTGGTTTCTGTAGATGTCTCAGTCGCGATAAGACAGACAGCCTGCCAAGTGTTTGTGGATTGGGCCTGAAGGGTAAAAAGGACTCAAAGTGGTAGGCGTCAAATGGCGACGAAGCGCAAGCAAAGCGGTTTCCGAATCAGACACGCTCAGGCAAATGGAAAAAGTGGCGGGAAATTAAGAAAATGCTGGCATGGAAATGAGCAAAATGCCTGATTACGATTATGTTGAGATATGGAGATGCTTATGCCTTGACTGAGTTGTGAAATTAAAATTTTACCATTGTGCACATAATTTTATACCTTTATAAAACCTTTCCATTAAAGCGGATTAATGACTGGGATCTTTTCAACTGTCAGTCAAACAAATGAAGACACAAGACAAAGGAAAACTTTGCCAGCCGGAAAATGTTCGAATTGAAGATGATGTTGACTGAGTTGACAGCACAAAATTCGAAGCACACCACATTACAATCGATAAACTCCACTTGAATTCTAGCTGAATATTAAATTTATTAATTAAAAATGGACTGAAGTTAAAATGCGGTTCGTTTCCTGTTTCTTACGACAACGAGTTGGCAGCGCTACTTCAAAAGGAGGCATGACTGGTCAACAGAGTTGCCACCTTGCAGCCAGATTTTCGGCTCAAGAGCTGTTATCCAATTTCTCCCCCGCCAAGCATCCTTATCAAATTTCCACAATGGCACAAACATCTGAAATGAAAAACTACATAAAAAAACCCTTTTAGCACTGTCCATTTCTATAAATTATTTCACAGATAAAACCTATATGGCAACCCGAGACCCATACCCAATTCCCCCCGCTATACCTTTGGCAATTCGAGTTGAGTCTGATGTCCACTCCCCAGCGACTTTGGCTCGGACCAAGGAACTGACAGCATTGAAAAATAAGCGACGCTCCGTCGTGGTGCCGAGACGGTTGCACGAACGCTCTTTAGGTGAAAAATAAAAAATGGCGCCCAGTCATGGCTCAACCTCAAGATTCATAGCAAAAGACATAAAAAAAATGAGAAAATACTCGATGAAATAATGCAAAAGGCAACAAAGAATAGGAATAAATAGTGTCGGATAGAACGGGAAAAAAAGGAAACCAAAATAGCCACATACAAGTATGATAGAAAAAACAAAACTTTATCCCTCACACACACACTCACACACGGACACTAGTATGTGAAGGAAGTGAAGTGAAGGAACAGTGCAACGGAAATGGAAAGGATAAAATTAATTTTTTTTCTCCTACTTTTTTTCATTTACTTTTACGTTTATTTCGTCGCGTCTCTCATTCTCACCTTGGTCAGTGGGATGGTTCATCGGTGGGTCGCTGACGCTATCAAGCACCACAAACCCATTTAGTTTGCGGCGAATTTATTTTTGCAACAGGAGGCGACTCCTTGTGCTCTTCCTTTGGCAATAAAAATGTGGAAAAATTGTAAAAGGAAAAATAAAATAAAAATAAGGGAGCAAGAGAAACAGTAAAGAAGTTGCGGACAAATAAAAATGGTATAAAAATATTCAACTCACCTGTAAGCGTCGAGCTGCCCATTTTTACCGAAGGAATGAAATGAAATGACTGCTCACACAGCCAAACATGCATGACATGCAGATGTGTAAGTATTTAATACGAAAGTATTTTAGACCAGGCTACGATTGTATTTTGCAAGATGCTGTCAAATCTAGATATTGCTTGGATTTATTCTCAATCTAACTTTATGTGTATAGCTAAATATGTTTGTACTTTGTTGCTTATAATAAATCTAGACAGCTTTTTTCAAATTATTTTAATTTTAGTTTTATCTTTAGCTCATCTCATTTAATAAGTTTTTATTTAGTTTCTTAGTTAAGATTCTTTCGTGCTTTGTGCATTCTATAGACTTTGACTAAGTCACCTCTCAGCACATTAAGAAATATGTATGTACCTGTGTTACCAACACCTGTATGTATACATACCACATTCACATACACATACACACACACACACACACACACACATAACTGAGCAGGTTTTCAAATTGTGTGCGTATGTGTGCAACGCCACGTAGAAAACTTTTCAGCTTTTCTTTATCTTTTCCCATTCTCTTTCTCTTCTTCCATCTCTCTTTCTCTCTCTCTATCTTTCTCTCTCACACTGAGTCGCTGTGAGTGCCGCGTATAATAAATTTACTTTTTGTAGAAAATGTTGAAAAACTACCGGATGTTCCGTCAAATAAAAAGAAAATACGCACAGCCACACACATACACACAATCACATCCATGGTGTAAGCAAAGCAACGTCCAGTTCAAAGCAAACAAGAAGCAACGACAGAAAATATAACAAGAGCAGCAGCAGGCAACAAAGAAAACTAACCAAACAGAACATAGAAATGAAAATCAACTAAAATAATTTAGTAAATATATATAAGTTTAAGTAATAAATATTAATAAAACTGCATGGATTTAAAAGAAGGAAAAATAAAAAACGTTTGCGATGAATCAACAAATAAATACATATATTAGAATTATTAAATAAAGAAATGAAAGTCCAAATCTGAACATAAATACATGAACAATTATTAAATAAAATAAATATTAAAATTTTAATTTAATTATAAACACTAAAAGATTAATGCTCTGCATTATATGAAGTCATCAGCTTTCCCCTCTGACAATTCATTCAGCGAATATTGCGCATACGCAACGCTGGGAGCCATTTTGATATTTCATATACAAAATTATGAAACTAACCACAAAAATTATGAAATTGTCAAGACACGCGTCTGCGTCGGACTTTGGGCCAATGCGAGGGCAGCTAGTGGGAAAACTGGCAACACGCCTATCACGAAAAGGAAGTGGTGGTCGCTTATTACATAAAGTTATGTATATCATAATCCATAACGTTTGATATAAAGCCAGAACAATAACCACAGTGACCTTATATTTATGTGCCATACATGTTGTTGTTGTTGTTGCTGTTGTTGGCTTGAAAATTACAACCACAAACACAAGGAAATCGCTGGCAGTTGTAGCTGAAACGCCAAAAGGGGATATGAAAAGTAAACTCGTCAGCAAACAAGAGCAGCCCTTAAAAACTAACACCAATACACCACATGATACACACACACACATACACAGACAGTTATGGGGGTGGGGAGGGGGGTCCGCTTAAATCAACAAAAGAGGGCAAAGAAAAATGCGACGGCTTTTGGGGGGTGAAATCCAACACAGAACACGGCGTGTGCCACCCTTAGTGGCACCCTTGCCACGTCAATGCCACCCAATTATAACCATATACACACAGCGTGTGTGTGTGCGACAAAGATATAGATAAAGAAAGAGAGAGAGAGAGAGCTCATTTGAGAAACGATTTCCACTCCAACTCTGACTACTTTCCGGCTGTCTGTCTGTCTGTCTGTTCGTCAGTCGGTTGTGGTGGTCGTTTTGTTATTGTTTCATTTTTTCCGTTTTTTTCCTTCGATTCTCCTCAAATAAATATGTGTATACACTTACATATAACTGTACATATAAAAAGGACAAAACAATAACAATAAAAATCATATATACTCGTACCCATGCTCCCCAGCCAACCTACTTTAATGCCGTCCCCTTCTTCTTCCAACTAGCACTAAACGCACGTGCACACTCACACACACAGACACAGACACACATATTTTGTTATATACCTATATGAACGTAAACGCAGGATGTTAAGATATGAGCGCCCCGAAGGAATACAGACACACTCACACACACAGACACTCATACAGATATACACACATACAGCTCTTTCAATCTCCTCATCCTCCTGTCACACGCTTCAAGCTTATGTGCTGGACACGTTCCTTCCCCATCGACTATGGCAAAATGCCACATTATATCTGCATGCATCTGAGTGTGTGTTTGTGTGTGTATGTGTGTGGGTGTGTGTGAGTATATAAATACATAATGGTCAGAAAAGTATCCTTTATGAAATTCAATTTATGTTAGATAGCTGTGTCCAGTCCGCCTTATACCTTATTATGTGCGTGGGTTGGCAGAGAAGTTGAGCATCATAGTTAAGCACGCTTATTTATTCTGACTATAAATTAATATTAAATTAAAAATCCATCGATGAAATTAAAAATTAGTTTTATCTTTACATTATAAAAATTAAAAATCTTAAACAAACTGAAAGGTAAGTAAACTTAAATCTAAAAATAATAAATGCACAACATTTTGAGACGATAGTTTTATTCTTTAAGTTTTTCAATGTCTAAATATATGGTGTTTGACTTTAAAATTTTAAAACAATATCTTAGATAAAATTTATATGTACCTTGAAAAAATGGCACTAGAAATGTTATCACAAATATTTTAGATAAAATTAGTCCCACTTAAAACTTATCGATTGCCCCTCGAAATATATGGCAATTACGGCAGCAAACAATGTCTATGTCAGCGCCTGCCTGGCCACTGGCCACTGTCCAGTTCTCATTTCGCAGTTCCTAGTTCCCATGTCTATCCATTGATTTTTTGCGCATTTGCCACAAATAAAAACACATTATGGTGAACTGAACCTTATACACTACCAAGAGTGGGAGGGGGTCAGCTGCAAAAGCAATTCGAAATGCGCCCTTACTACACAAACACATCCCACAAACGGACGCCAAGGTAATCCTTAGTTCTCAGTTCACAGTATTTCGAGTCCGCTCCCTGTTGTTGGGCTCTGCTCGATAAAATGCGTTAAAACAAAAATTAAGCAACACAATTAATGGCCCTCTGTTTATCATACAATTTTAATGGCACAAATAAATTGGCCTAAAACAGACCCCAAAAGCGAAATGGACAAAAATTCATTTCTAGAGCAGCAACCATATGAGCACAGATGTATGCTACGTTTTTATTTGACATTAGAATTTGGAAATGGTCTGAACATGAATTACTGTGTGAGCACAAAAGTAGTGAATCTATTGAAAGTCTTTTAATATTTTAATAACTGTTGAAACAAGATGCGAATTTTGTATTGTTTTCAATTAAGTATATTAATTTCATTATAAAATTATATTTTTAATATAATACTCGACAGATTTTCTGTCAACTAGATTTAATATTAATGCAAATCCATAGTATGCTGAATATTTCATGCTTATTTCTTCACATTTCGTGAATTTCCATAAAAGTAGGTAATAATTTAATTTATCATTTACTGCCTTATGTAAGTTAAGAATTTAAATTGTAGATATTTACTCAAGATACACATACGTAAATATATAATAAATATATCTAGATTGTAATTAAATTTTAATTTAATTTTGCAAAAAGTAACATGTTTATGTAACTTAATTAATGAACACATGGCTATTCCATAAAGAAATAGAAATGACTATAAAAAACACATGACATCATATTCAAGACGCAACCGCAGAGCCAACACCCCAGTAGGAAAAGTCGCAGCAGGAAGCAGGAAGCAGGATCCAGTGATGGGGTGTCCAGTGGGTCGTTGTCCCCTGCTTGAATGCCACCCAATTCGCTAACATTGTTATAAAAGTGCAAACAAACACACGACCAACTGGCGAAGAGAGCAAGGAAGTGAAGAAGAGAAACTAACCTCGCTCAGACTTGACCAATGCTTAGTCAACGACGCCAGGACTTTAGACAAAGTCAGCAGATGCCGTAAAGGAAGTGAACTCAGCCCACAGAACTCAGCGAGCGAGAGAGCAATAGAGAACATGGCGAGAAATTATGAAGCTCAACTCGGCGAGTGCCAGGAGAAAAAACGAAGAAAGCGATGACGATGGTGACGGCGATGGCAATGGCAATGGAGATGGAGATGGAGATGGCGTCGCCGACCTGTGGCCGCTGTCAGGCAAAGAGAGAGAAAAAAAAATGACAGAAAAAAATACAAGAAAAAAATAACAGAAAAAATACAGATAAAAATGAGAAACCGTGTGGTCCGCTGGCTAGAGCAAATAAATCGCTGGACATAAAAGCCGAGTGCAAGCGAAACAGCAGCTCAGCCAAAAGGGAAGGCAGCTCCATTCCTTACCCCCTCCCCGCTCTCAGTTGGCCACCAAAGACACACGTGCAACAGAGCGAGAGCCAACGAGAAGCTCACGGCACAAATAAAAAATTGAATGAAATATTTTTATAACCAAAAAAAAAGGAAGAGAAAGAGAAAGAAAAAGCAGCGAGCTAAAGAGCAAGAGAGAAAAGTACACAGAGTGCGAGAGAGAGGTAAATAAGGAATATTGATGGCGTGCAACAGTAAAAGCAAGCGGGAAAAAAGCAACAACAACAGCAGCAGCAACAGCAGAAAAGGCAGAGCAAAACTTGCTTATCAAATATGAAGGAGCGCACAAAGTGGGTCGCACCACATCGCACAACACACCACACACCACACATCGGGCATCATAAAAGCCATGAGCTCACCTGGCACAAGGCAGCCGCACCTAAGGGTAGTTAAGTCCAAGGTTTTATGGGCAACGACAGGTGGGCGGTGGGTCAAGCGACCCACAACTAAACCACCCAAAGTACACCCACTCCTATATAACTTACATTGAATATATGTACGTATATATATACATTTATATATATATATATGTATAACCTCTTTTGTAGTCATAAAATGGCACATTGTGTAAGTTTGGAAAAGGAGGGAGAAATGAAGAATGAAAGGAAGAGAAGCTGCACACGTGCGGATAATAAAAAATGTTTTACTTTTCAATCGACCAATAATATGGCGTTCAATGGACAGGCCAAACGTGCGCAACCTGGACCCATAACAATGGCCACAACGAAACATACACACACACAGATACAGATACAGATACAACTACAGTAGCTGCAAATACAGATACAGATACACACACATACACACAGCTAGAGAGATACAGAGATACAGCTACAGCTACATAGCAAACACACGTACGTAGTTCAATCATCGTTAAAAAGAATTTCATTTTGAAAAATGCCAGAACTTCAATAAATTATATTGCTTGGTCAGGACCCTCAAACCCATCGTATAAAAATGGAAGGTCCTCGATCTGTGCAGGAGGAAGAAAGAAAGAAGGGGAGGGTCTGGATGTTTTTTTGGGGTTGGGCTTCTTTCAAGTTGTGGCTCGACTTGCTGGCACCTCTTGGCTATCATAACCACAATACAAAGAAGGCGGCGAGCGAGAAAGAATTCGTGGCACAGGTGAATTCGGGTCAGCGGGGGAAGCGGCAACAAACGGTCAGCCATTGTGCTGCCACACACACACATACAGATGCCAGACTGAGGCTGAGATGAAGCTTAGGAGACTGGAGGACGAGGAGGATGAGGACAAACCAATGGCAAGCTGAAACGCGCTGCCCGGTCAATCGTTATTGGTTCGCGTTGCAATAATACATATAATATACACACTCACACACACTCACACACACACACACACACAGATACTCAAACACACACACACACACACATACACTTATGTATGATATAAAAATTGTGAAATAAAAAATATCACGAGAGAAAACAAAAAGTAGAAAATGGTCAAGATAAAAGATACCTCTTGGTAAGCTATTCATAAAGAAGGTTGAACTAAAAGTTTACTCATAAAAGTATTCAGAGTATCCAAGTAATCAGAGAACTGAAAATATTTATATTTAAGATCCTATTTAAAACTATACCTTTTTCTAGAATCAGGTATATCCATATTCAATTTATAAAGATATTAATAATTTATTCAGCTATCTAGTTAATTACATGCACATTAATTCTTAAATAAAAAATTAAATTTTTTTTTGATTTTGATATATTTTTGGTATGCTTTTTTATATACCTTATTTAACCTAAAATAAAAGCAGTGAACAAGTGTTTTAGGCAATTTTAAACGTTATTAACAGGTAATAATTTTAAAATTATATTACATAATATTATTTAAATATTAAAGGTATAAACAAATTTCCGAGTCCAAGGGTTCTTAAATTAAAATTTTTCATCAATATTTATGTTGGATATTATATTAATTCATTTTGAAGCTACAGTTAATTTGAGGTTTTTTCTTAAACAATAGATAATTATGCGAAAAACATGGGTACAAAAACATAGATCTAGCTTATCTGTTTAAACCAAATCGATTGATAATTAACCAATGCAAGAGACTTTATAATAATTTTAATGTCAAAGCTATTGTAACTACCCAATAATACTTTAGGGTGCAGGGTATTAAAAGGAAAAAATAGAAAAAAATAACTGTTGGCAAGTGAACGTGCAAAAAAATTGAACTGCCCAAAGAGGAATGGCAAGAACGAAAGGCGTAGAGATGAAGGCGGGCAGAAGGGGGTAACTTGAGTGCTAAGGGAAAATGCAATGCAAGTAAGAGATAAAGGGGGGTGAAAGATTTTTCACAACTTTGTTGCAACGCGACATTTTTGCTGCGTTTTCTCTCAGCGTCCACTTCACTGGATTGGATGAAATAAATTGGTTGCCCTGTGGAGAAGGCGGAACTGAAGAACTGAGAAAAGCCGAAGGAAATGAAGAAGTGGTAGGAGTGGGAGGAAGGAACGGATGAAGCCAAGGTGGCTGAGATTGTCATAATGACGCACATTCCTGGGCGTTGCACTTGGATATTGATTGCAGCTTCTTTTCTCCTCTGTCTCCACATTATTTTGCCCCTATGCGACGCGTTGAAGCGCAACGCTGTCAAGAAATTTGCTAATTAAGTCATGAAATTGTGAGCTTACGATGCCCAGAACCGACCCAAGGAATGGGAGTAGATCAGAAGGTGCATTAGGTATTTCGAAACGGAATAATGAGTTTGGAAAATTTCAGAGTCAACACTTACTTTCTGTATGTATATAAAATTCAAATGATGCTTAAAAGATTTTCCAAGTGAATTCAATAAATGTTGTTTAAGGAAATTGATAGATAGAATCCCATAGATTTCTGCACACTCACCTCTTGTAAACTGACAGCGTTCCTTGCAAAGCTAATCAGGCAAATCTGGCAAACATTTTTGACAAAATCTGTCAAAGTCACGCGCATTTAGGCCCCCAGCTGAGAAGAAACTGGAGCACATTAGTTGAGCCCCATATGGGGAAAACTGGCACATGTCATGGTGAATGTCCTCAAGGCGGCATTGTCGTTATAAAATCAACGCGAAACGACATTGACAATAAACCCAAATCAGTCGAACAAAAGCAAAAAAAAAGGGGAAATTTTTATCAATTCCCCCAGAACCGAAATCAGATACTTTTTACACCGACAAGACGATGCGCGTCAAATTTTTTGTTGCCACAGGCAAAGGGAAAAAAAGCTGTGTATGTTGCGTGTTTATTTGAAAAATCGCTAAAGGATAACTAAAGGATTCCCCTAAGGGCATTTGGCGAGCGCACAAGTGATTTGTATGCGAATTTACATATCCGTACGTACAGGTTTCAACCATACCCTACCCCATATCCGTCTCTAATCCAAATCCCTGGGTGTTTTCCAACTCGTTGAGCAGCCCCAAAAGCATCGTCATCGTCATCGTCATTGTCAGGCGTTGTGGCAATAATTTTGCATAACGTATAAGTAAAAGTATCCAAATTGAATCTTCTCAGCATTGAAGCGTATCTATCGCTATGAAATGGAAACTGTAACAGATTCCCAGCAGCTTAAACCACGCACTTAAGGTTGTTGAGTGGTAAATTCAATTTTTTGCCAATACCCTGTAATATGTTTGTCAACCCTCGCTTCATAGATAATGTCATTTCGAAATTACAATTAAAAAGCAAAGCAAACGGAATCGACATAGAAATAGTAACAGCAGGAAAATGTGGAAAATCAGAGAGAGCAGGAAAAGAAGCGTGAATTAGTCAACGTGCCTCATTCAGTGTCCAGTTCAGCTTTGCAAGGGGGTGGCTCACAATTTGTCTGCTAACGGAGGGGATGAGGGAGAGTGAGGGGGAACAACTAACGGTGGACAGTTGCGAATTGCCGGGCAGTTTTCTGCTTGGCTCATCATTTCTGAACCTGGTGTAATAAAACTCCCCATTTGCTCATTTGGCAATTATCCCAATAAATTAGCCGCCATACAATGAGCCACAGATACAGTTAGAGCCACAGTACGAGCCATGTTCAGACAGAGTCCGAGTCAGAGTCAGAGCCAGTTCTCTAAATGAGCCCAAAAGGGGGGGAGAACGCAGAAAGCAGCAACGCAGACAGACGAGTGTGTGGACTTGAATTTATTCTCATTTAGAGCGTTAAATACGAGTACTCACACATACATACCAACATACTCGTAAGTACTGAAATCCTTATATACACGATGCGACCATAATCAGAGTCCACATACCAAATTTGATTGCTAACAGGCATGTTACGATAGATAGATAAATAGACAGTTAGATAAATAGATATGGTACTTGTATTTGTCCCAATAAACTCACAAGAGACTGTCCGTTATTTGTTAATCTGAATCCACATCTTGTATTTGACTTCCTTCTATTTCTATTATTTCTTATTTGCATATTTCACTTCAACTATTAAAATACCAAATATATACATCAATATTTAAACAATGCTTTTACTTTGAAGGAAAATGAATAAGAAATTTATCCAAAGAGTGCGAGTATATTTCATGCTCATAACTATTCACAACTAAAGTTTCTTATAATAATATAAATAGATATGATAATAATATAAATAGAAACAAATGAAATATAGTTGAACTTCCATAATTCGAAAGTCTTTAACTCGAATTCTCTTTAACTTGAACTAAGTAGAGTGGTAATAAACTTAATAAACTAATCAAAAAGACTTTCATAAGTCGAAGTCTCCATTACTCGAACATTTTTCTTGGATAATGTTGTTAGATTCGGAAGTTCGACTGTATATAAATTCATATAAATTATTAATTGCTTTACCTAAATTTCCCTTTAGCTTTTTTCTTTTCTCACTTTGGATTTATTTTTCGCAGTATTCGCCTAAATTATTTCATTCATATTCGACGGAATTTAGAGTTGTTGGAAAATCGGCTTTTCTGGTTAACAGATAAACTTTGCTGGCAAATTGAATAGGTACAGATTGTGAAGTGGGAGATTGGAGGATGGTCGCACGTCAATGCAAATTGCAAAATAAACGAACAGTTTTCAAAACGAAACCATCGAGCGTGTAAAAGACCCCTTCCCCTTGCTCCACCTTGCCCCCTCTTGGCCCTCACTGTGTAGTAACAACTGCTTTTGCAGCCGCTACTCTCAATCAATCAACAAACGAACAAAACGCGTATACGCAATGTTGTCCATGCTGCAGCAAGTAACAAATGAATACACACACACACACACACACTCGCACTCTGACTGAGTCTTTGGTTGTTTCGCACTGCTTTCCAAATACCACAAAATCTATTTCGATTCGCAATCAAAATCCCAACTTCCATTTGTAGGCCGCTTTTGCTTTTGCTTTTGATTCTGTGTCTGTTGCTGTTTCTGTTTCTATTTCTGTTTCTGCTGCTGCTTTTGGTGTTGCCCCAAAAGGTGGCACAGCTGTCCCATCCATTTTAGCATTTCACCCGTTGTCCGGGCCGTGGTTAGTTCCCCAATCGTGACCAACTTGTGCTTGAGTGCTTTCGTTTGTATTTAGTGGTGGACTTAAAAATACAGAAACGCCCGAAAAACGCATCCCACAAAGGCCCACGTGGTGGTCGCCAACGATAAGCCGACGCCACATTCACATTCACATTCACACTCACACTCACATTCACATGCACATTGATGTCCATTCTCCATTCAGTTGCCATGTTTTCCAATTTTCAGCTGTGTGCATCGCATTCGGGATTCAGGATTCGGCCGAGAGCCAACAACAACAAAGAAAAATACTCGCACGGCTTTCTCGAAATTTAGTCATTGTTCGCGAAATTGCTTATAAACGGTGCCCCTGCCACCCGCTAACCGCACTCAATCTGACCTGACATGTCGACGCGTTAGCTACTATCTCCCCCCTCTCCCTACTCTTCTCCCTACCCTCCAAGCTGTTTCCCCCCTTTTTGGCTTTGGCGGTTCTAAAAACCGCAGCGAGCCGCTTTTTGATCGTTCGCGCACTGGCGTAAAAATATTATTGCACTCACGCGGCCCCAACATGGCCCCAAACAAAAACTAAACCCCAACCCCAGTCGCCGCCCCTATTAAGAACCCTACAATTCACCCTCGCTCCCCAGTTGATGGCCTTTGTGCCCAATCGCGAGTTTAGTCGCTTGTAAACTAACAAGTATCTCAATTTAAATATGTGTCTAGGCGCTGAGTCCAATAAATTGTTCATCAAATTTATCTTTTACCAAACAGAATTCAAATTATAGAGTCTATGAGTGATTTAATGCATTTTTTAACTGTAATTCTACTACGTAGTAAATACATGTATCACATGAGTGAAATAAAATACTAAAGTAAAATTTTTAGATAGAGAAGAGTTACTTCTACCAAATTTTTGTATAATTATTTAAATTGTTTTACATGAACACCTTATGTATTAAATTTAACATTTTTATATTTAATTGGCATTTGTCTATCTGCTTAACGACAGTGTCTCCGATATGAAGTTCTAGGGCAGTAGCCCCTTTTCGATTTCCAGCCTAAGAATGACATGAATCTCACTTAATTGAACTGTTCATAAACAATCTACTTGCTCTCTCTCTTGTGACCACTGTAAATTCGAGTGCACACTGATTCCTAAAGCTACAATTGACAATTCCCCTGCGACGCCTGGTGGTGCCACATACAGGGTCAATCTGGGCTGGACATACCCTGTTACATCCCTGGGCTCTCAACAAGTCAACAAGTCAATCATGAAAATCATAATTATGAGAAGAAGTAGAACAGAACTAGTTGCATATTGATAGCACAACTCTCGAGTCTACAACAGTTTAAATAGGCACAGTTATCAAAAACTGAACAAATCAATTAAGGGAACAATGTAAAACAAAAGCACTGAATATAAATACTACTTTCGTATATGTTTTCAGATATTCAATTTTGTTTCACAAGAATAATAAACTAGCACAGATAATCCAAATATAGAAACAACTGAAACAACTCAACCGTTAAACATAAAACTCTTTAAAGCAATTCAATCAATCCATAGACTATATAGATTATTTTATATAAATATATAGTCACTTCGTCCGATGCAAAAAGAGATTAACAAACAAAATTTACAAAACAAGAAAAAATAAAGAGCTAGGAATTGATTATATTAGTAGTACTTTAATAATAATAAATAAATAAAATTATAACAAAATTTTTTTTTGCATTTAATAAAAAAAAATCTCTTTCACAATACCCTTTCTTAAGAGATTATATTAAAAAAAAAAACAAGTGGGAAAGGCTATAGTCGAGCGCCCGACTCTAGGATACCCGTTACTTATTTTAATACATTTTTTAATATTTTTTATTGCATGCTTTTAGGCACTTATATTTTTTAAAAACTTTAATTAGCCATTACCACCTTTCTGTTTGTCCGCTCTTGTTACGATTTAGTAGGATGATAGGTAGTAGTTAACGATAATTAGTAAAAAAATTATTATATCTTGAAAACTGTGCGTGTGGTGGTTTTTTGCGATTTACAGAGGCGGAAAAAGGCGTGGCAAAAATTTGAAACAAACTTGACCTGCGTGGGGTCTATAGAAGTCTGTGTGCCAAATTTGGTTGCTCTAGCTCTTATAGTCTCTGAGATCTAGGCGCTCACACGGACGGACAGTCGGACAGACGGACAGACAGACGGACAGACAGACGGACAGACGGACATGGCTATATCGAATCGGCTGTTGATGCTGATCAAGAATATATATACTTTATAGGGTCGGACATGCTTCCTTCTCCCTGTTACATACATTGCAACGAATACAATATCCCCTTTTACTTATTTTTATAAGTAACGGGTATAAAAACAACAAATTCAGGCCTGTTCCGGATTTACTTTTTACTTTTTAGCATTTATTTACTCTGAATTTAGACCAAGTGTTTAAAAATTATCGTTTTTCGCAAAATGGTATTAGGCAGGATAAAGAAATTCCGACAATTCCGAACATTAAAAATGATTATGACTTTTTTATGCTCTTTTTAGTATTAGAGGTAAAATATTTAAATATTCTTGATTTCTTATTTACACTTTTTTATTTTTTTTATCATATAAATACATTCTTGTTTGTGTCTGTTCTTTTCTTTTTACCAGGGTCTTTTCAGGGCTTATCTGCAGTCTCTGTTGCTAGATTTCTGACCGCACCTGCCTCTTCTGGATGTCCATGCTATGAACAGAAAAGTGTGCATTTGATTAATCAGTTTAACTTGTCTAAAATATATTAACTTACTTTCACGCTTTATGCATTTGTGATTATTTAAAAGGCATTGATTGCTGAAATTACAATTGATGATCCTTCCACGACGATTGACGGTACCACAAACAGGAACATCCTGAACTGGACAGTTTACGTTGACGTAACAAGGAGGTTTAGTTCTAGGAGATCTAGTTCTAGGAGATCGAGTTCTGGGAGGTCGTCTTATACGTTGTGAGCTCACCAAGTCCGCCACGTATAAAAACCACAACGAAGAGCAGCAAAAAAGTAATAAGTTTCATATCGAACAGGTTTATAAGCCTCTATCTTATATAATGATATTAACTTATCGGCTTTTATACCCAGTATGAGGTTAATATAGGAAATAAATTGAAAAAAAAACAATTTACCATACAATAGAAATAAAACAAAGAATTTAAATGTTCATATTTTAGTATTTATAGATTATTTCATTCTTTACAAAGATATTAATAAATGGAATTTCTTCAATAATATAATTCTTTTCTTTTTAATATTCCATTCCACCGAATCAGAAATGTAATTAGTATATAATTCTTTTTTAAAGCGTTATTTTTCACTCCAAGTAGTTTGTGTGCTCTTTTTAATGGAATTTTAAATATATAGATTGTTTAATAAATATGTTAAATGAACAAGCCATTTTTTTTTATTAATTATGTTCCAAAAGTCTTTTCATTGTATTTTCTCAGTTGTTTTCCCAGCGCCTAACTACAGTCCCTGTTGCTGGACTTTTGAGCGCAGTTGCCCCTTCTTGGTATCCATACTGTAAATTCAAGTAAATATTAATAATAATCAGATTGTGTTATAAAATTAATATACTTACTCTCTCGCCTTCTGCAACTGTGAAGACCAAGTTGGCATGCATTGCTGAAATTACAATTGATGATCCTTCCATTACGAGAGACGGTGCCACAAACAGGATCAAAGTTAGTGGGGCAAATATCCGTACAGCGAGTCCTTCTGGTAGTACGCCTTGTTGGGCGCCTCGTTGTACGCCTCGTTGTACGCCTTGTTGTACGCCTTGTTGTTCTACCTGGTCTTCCCGGTCGTCCTCCCGGTCTGCCTCCAGGCCTGCCTCCTGGTCTGCCTCCTGGTCTGCCTCCCGGTCTTCTACCAGGGGATCTACCACCACCACGCCCACCACGTTGGGCATTCACTGAATGGGCCACATAGAGGACCACGACGACGAGCAACAGAACTGTAACTAGTTTCATGTTGAACTTCTACTTGATCCTACTGTGATATTTTGTCGCCTTTTATAGGCGATTCGAGACAGTCTCACACAATAAATTAACAGAACCATTGATAAAAACACGTAAATAGGACAAGTAGATAATTGATTTAACTACTTAAAAACAAAGGCATTTGTGTGCTTTAATTCTTCTTATAAACAAAGACTTTTAATTTTATTATATTCTCCAAAAATGTGTTTAGAGTAAGTCTATTAATATTTATATGACTTTACAGTTGAAGGATATTTTATAGACTTCGGTTAATCTCTAAGCCATATACACATATATTAGCTACCATTTCATTACATTATTTGTTTGTTACATAGAACTATTTGTTTTGCTTTTACTAGCATTATATTCCATAAAAAAAATGTATTTACTTTTAGAAAAAGAACTACTTTTAGTTGCCATTTGAACATCGAATATATAAGACAAGCATATAGGACTCTCATCCAAATTAACAAGATAAAACTTAAATTTTGTGATTATTAAAATGCAATTTATAACTACATGTTTCTTCATAAATGTGCTATAGCCTAAGACTACATGACTCTAAGGAATTAAGGATTAGCGGACCTAGGAGTTGGATCACTAGATCCTACAGATCTTCTGTCGAGAGATAATAGAAAGAATTTCAGACGAACACTTTTTCACCGACACTGTCCGTGTCGGGTGACCACACAAAATTTCAAAGCGTCGGTGAAAACCCGACGCTCACCGATCGAAATAGAACACGTTCTATTCCATCGGAGAGCGATGGTGAGCGATACGGACACGGAAAAATCGATTTTTTGCAAAAAGTTTCGGTGAAAAAGTGCCCGTCAGAAACGCTCTTTATTATGTTTACTAGTCACATACTCAAGAGCCCTTACTTTATTGGATCTGCCATTATTGAATAAAATATTCTATTTTAAGGATTATGAGATATTAAGGCAACAGAACATAATAAATACTATATACTTTGTAATACAATAAAAGAATAACATAAAATATTGCTTTTAAATAAATCATTTTTTATTTGTTGCATATTCTTTTTATGACCATAATTGTGTAATTCCAGAAGTCGTTCAGCAAATGTCTGTTCCTTTCAGCTTAGCTACAGTCCCTGTTGCTGGACTTTTGAGCGCAGTTGCCTCTGGTCGACATCCATACTTCTCGTCTTCTGCAACCGTGATTATCGAGTTGGCACTGATTGCTGAAGTTACAGTGGATGAACCTTCCATTACGGAAAACGGTGCCGCAAACAGGATTATGGATAGCTGGGCAAGCGTCGTCGCAGATCGGTCTCCTAGTAGTTCGCCTGGTAGTTGGCCTGGTAGTGCGTCTGGTAGTTCGTCTTGTAGTTCGCCTGGTAGTTCGCCTGGTTGTTCGCCTGGTGGTACGTCTAGTTGTTGGTCTAGTACGCCTGGTAGTTCTGGGAGTAGGGCTGGCAAGACTACCCGGTGATCCAGTAGCCCTATTATTTTGGGCATTCACTGAATCGGCCACATAGAGGACCACAACTAGCAGCAACAGAACTGTAACCAGTTTCATAATGCAATTTTTGTCTGATTTACCGTCATTGTACAACGCCTTATATAGGCCATTCGAAAGAAAGTCAGACAATAGATTAACAATGCGTGGAATCCGAAACAGTTGGCACGAACAAACTGATTAAACTACTTGTAAACAAAGCCTTTAAAATTCTTTTTATGTTTCAAAAGAATAATATTCTTTAAAACAAAATATTGTAAAGCTTTAATTCTCGAATTCAACTGAACTTTTTTAACTTTTCACAATACTTTGGACCCTCTTCAGGGTATATTTAAATATATGTACTTTTCTATTTATAGTCTCTTATTATGCACTGGCTTATGAAAGGGGCTCACTTTTGTGTAGGCTAAAAACTTTACTCCGTGGTATCCACATCGACTACTGGTGATGATAAATCTCGCTCTCATTTAATTATATACTAATTAGATCAGTCAAAGAGTTAGACATATATTTTAAACAGGGATTAAAACTGATTCGAATATCGGTTTCAGTTACAGTTTCATTTATGTTCGCATTCAGGTTTTCGGTTATCGGTTATGCAAAATCTTTGATTAAATTCAGTGAGTATCACAAATAAAAAATTCAAAATTTAACTTAAGAAAATTAAAAATTAAAAATAAATTTTTTTTATGTACGAAAATCCATATAAATGAACCGTTTATTGAACTGTTATTTCGGTTTACAGAGTTTCGGTTTTAAAGTTTCGGACGATTTCAGTTATGGTTTCAAATTTCAATCAGTTTTTACCGGTTAAAGGTTACGGTTTCGTTTAGTGTTTTTTTTTTTCGTATTTCGTATTTCATATGTTCTCGAAGAGTTCTCTAATATGTCCGTTCTTTTTTTTAGATTGAAGTAGATACTCTCATCTTAGCTACAGTCCCTGTTTGAAGACGCCTGAGCGCAGTAACATCTAGTCGTTGTCCAAGCTGTACACAATCAATATTTAATATTTAAAATATTCTAAAATAATGTTCTTTGTGTATTGCAACTGTGAATATCGAGTCGGCATCTATTAACGAAATTACAACTGATAATTCTTCCACGACGATTGAGGGTACCATAAACGTGATCAGAGACATTGTGGCATGCATCGTTGCAGCGGGGTTGTCTAGAAGCGTTCACTGATTCAGCCACATAGAGAACTACGACGAAGAGCAACAGAACTGTTACTAGCTTCATGTTGAGCTCCTTCTGTCATATTTTATCGCCTTATATAGGCGATTCCATTCGAACTCAGACAATAGGCTAACAGAACAATTGCTGAAATCACAAACAAATGTTAAATAAAAACAACTGATAAAACTTCTTGTAAACAAAGATTTTTAAGACTTTTTCGTGAATAAATGAATGTGATGTAAATCTATAAAAAAACTTGGAAAGGAAACCAAATTTTGTATTTGGGGTTTAATTTTGAAGATAAATATATTTAAAAAAAATAGGAAATTTTTAAAAAAAAATTTGGGGAAAAAATTTTTTTAAAAAATATTTTATTGGGGGTTGTTTAGGGTTTTTATAGATGATTTTTTTTTTGGTGTTTTTTTGGGGGGGGGGGGGGGGGAGGGAAGGAAAGAGGGGAGGATGTGAAAATAATATTAAAATAAATTTTGGGGGGTTGTGGGGGTGGGGGGGGGGGGGGGAAGGGGGAAGAGGGAAAATAGTTAAAATTTTAAAAAAAAAGAGGGGGGGGTTTGTGTTGTAAAGAAGGAAAAAGAATTGAAAGGTTATGAAGAATTAAAAAAAAAGGGGTGGGGGGGGGGGTGGTGGGGGGTTTGGGGGTGGGGGGGGAAATAAATATGGTGGGTGGGTTATATATAAAAAAAAAAATTTACAATTCAATACCACAAAGCTGTTTATTCGTGAGTAACACTGAATGCTGTATGCTAAATCTATTTCTCTTTTTCATTAGATACCTCACGAATCAGTCAAAGAGTAAATGATAACATACAAAGTACATATATTTAAAAAAAGTATTTTTTTTTTCTTTTTTTTCCGTATTATAACAAATTCTCGAAGTGTTTTTGTGCATGTCCGTTTTTCGTTTTAGATTCAAGTCGGTCTTCTCAGCTTAGGCACAGTCCCTGTTACTGGATTTCTGAGCGCAGTTGCCACTTGTCGATGACCATACTGTAAATAAGAAATATTTAATATAAAAATCAGGTTATAGACTTTTCGTACGTACCTTCACGCTTTCTGCAACTGTGAGCTTCGAGTCTACATTGATTGCTGAAATTACAGTTGATAATTCTTCCACGGCGATTGACGGTACCACAAACGGGCTCAAAGACTTCTGGGCAGACATCATTGCATCGGGGTCCCCTAGTAGTTGTGCGTCTAGTTGTACGTCTGGTAGTACGTCTTGTGGTACGCCTGGTAGTGCGTCTTGTGGTACGCCCGGTAGTACGTATGGTAGGTCGTCTAGTTGTACGGCGCGTAGTACGTCGTGGTAGTACGTCCGTGTAGTACGTCCGGTAGTACGTCTGGTAGTACGTCGTGGTAGTACGTCCGGTAGTACGTCTGGTAGTACGTCTGGTAGTACGTCGTGGTAGTACGTCCGGTAGTACGTCTGGTAGTACGTCCGGTAGTACGCCTTGTAGTACGTCCCGTAGTTCGCCTTGTAGTACGTACAGTAGTTCGTCTAGTTGTACGTCTTGTTGGACGCCTGGGAGCTCTAGTAACTCTAGCTGGCGCCCTTGATGCACTAGGCCTAGTACGCTGGGCATTCACGGAATGGGCCACATAGAGCACCACGACGAAGAGCAACAGAACTGTAACCAATTTCATATTGAAATTTTACTGAATCCTACTTGATACTTCATCGCCTTATATAGGCAGGTTTAGACAAAAGATTAACACAACAATGGCCGAAAATATAAATAGACATTGATAACTGATTAAGCTGCCTATAAACAAAAACTTTTAAATGCTGTTTAATTTCAAAAGTATTTTTTAAATAACTATATACAACAATGTTATAAAGCTTTTCATTCACCCAAATTCAATAGGCAACAATTAAATTAAAATTATCTTTATCTCTTATATGATACGTGCGAAATTTGTCATTAATAAGAAAATATTTTGCTTTTAACTAATAAGTATCCCATATGGTCTAGTGGCTAGGATATCTGGCATTCACCCAGAAGGTCCGGGTTCGATTCCCGGTATGGGAATGTTATATTTTCAGACCTACCTGCCAGCATGAAGTAATAAGTATAAGGAGGTCTCATCGTCCGCAAAAAGCAGAGCATTGCCTTCACTACTATACTAAGAATCAGTGCGAGGGAAAGAGATAAATAGAGAGAGCGCATTGAACGTGAATGGACTTAAAAACCGAACAATTCTGCAGCCGACGAGAAGACCTCCTTACACTTTTTGCTTCATGCCTGCCAGCTTTGACAAATTCTTTTGAATAAACAAGTATATTATGCGTAAAAAAAAAAAACAATAAATTATATATGTATATTTTATCAAATGTAAGCAAATTAATAAAATAATAAACCCAGCTCGAGGTTCCAAATGCAGCAGATCACAGACCTTTGATCCAAGCTAAACACTTCCAAACAAACTGTTCGTTTCGGTATATTTAAAATACTACTCCTTCTACCACTTGAATACAGGGTATGTTCAAGTCAAACTCGTTCAAATTGTGCATTCTTTATTTAATATGTTAAACATAATTTAATGGGTATTATATAAGTTAATGTTTGGAATACAATTATCACTTTGTTAGAGAACTCTCAACCCTCGGCAGGAATAGGCACGATTTTTGTTGGCTCCACAGCTGGCACTGGCGATGCCTGGATAAGGACTTTTGTGGGCAGCAGATGCTTTAGAGGCTCCAGGATCTGTTGCTGTTGCAAGAAGGTGAGCTGCTGCTGCTCCAGTTGCAGCAAGCTAATGCCGAGATGCACGGAAATCGACTGAGGCGGAAAGACGCCATGAATGCAGCGTTGCACGTAGGGAACAAGATCGTAGGCGAGGCAGGAGCACAGCTTTATGAATGTCTCGCGCTCATTGCCCGTGAATGCCTGCTGTTCCTGTCGATAGAAGGCGAGCACACGTTGTGCCACCAACTGCAGTGATTGCTGCAGGCACCTGGTCACATCAGTTGCCACGGCAAAGGGAGCACAAAGACGCAGCTCATTCAGGGCATTCAAATAGCCATTACACAAGGCAGCAAGGGGATAAAAGTCAAGCAGAGTCTCAGGTGGAGCATAAGATTCCGACTTCTGTTCGCTGGAAGACAGAGCTGCCGTGTCGAGCTGCTTGCGGCTGTGCAGAGTCACCTTGTTGATGAGCGTAAACTTGTCCAGCTCCTGCTCAAAGTTCTCATTCACTTGGCCAATGCTCGCCTCGAACTTGTGACGCACCACGCGCACAAAGATGGGCGCTATTAATGCCCGGAAATCGGCACCAACGCGACTGAAAGATAATCCAAAGTACATGCATTGCCCCAGCACTGTTTCAATAGAGTTAACACCACGCTCCAGATCCGTCTCGAGGGTCAACAAAAAGCCATTGATCTAAAAAGAGCAACTCTAATCAATTGGGAAACATAAGCGAACTAACTTTAGTACTGACCTTGTTGTGCAGCCAGACCTGAAACAAGCGGTCGCCATTGCAACTGACGCCTTGGAGAGGCTTCAATGGCGTCGACTTGCCCGCATTCTCCTCCTCCGGAAATATGGCGCGATATTGGGTGATAATGTTGAACAAATTGATACGCGTGATTTCAATCGTCTTGGTCAGATGCTGTTGAGCTGAAAGAGAATCATATTAATGGGCTTTCGATCTGAAAAGCTCTCACATACCATCTTTTGTTGGAATCGCCTCCAGGCAGGAAGTTAGCCAAGCATCGCGTGCCTGCAGAAACTTTAATTTTAACTCGTTGTCACCAAAGGCTTGCATGCGACGCAGATAGCCAACAATCTGCAGGCACTTGGGCAGCTGCAGATCCATGCGCAGCTGTGCCACCAGCTGCACCAGCATTGTATGCCACAAAGCCTCCACAGAGCGCACAATACTCTGAAATATCAAAAGAGATTAACAAATAGAAGAGCATGAATTCCATTCTCTCACTTACATGCACGACGGGTATGAGGTGTCCCTGGTGCTGGCCGAGCCTCTGGACATAGCTGGCCAGCTCCAGCGCCTCCTCGTAGCGTCCCTCGCGTATGCAACGCTCCATGAGCTGCGGCAACTCAAGAATCTCCAGCAGCTGAGCATTCTTATGCAGCGTTGTGCTGTTCAGGCGACGCTGCTCGGTCAGCTCGGCGGAATCCTTGAGAAACTGCTCGCACTTGTCGCTAAACGAGGGCAGTTTACCAATCAACGTGTCCACCTGCTCCTCTGCCTTCTGGAACTCGTTGAATATCGAACGCGAGTTCTCCGCAGTTGTGATAAAAGTCTTGTAATTGGAAATGGCCAACTCCTGTGTCTGCTCCAATATGCGTTTTGTCTCATCTGCTAATCTGGTTTGCTCCTTTTTCAGTTGATCCACCTTGCAGGTTCCCAACTTGGCCAAATAATTGTCCAGCTCCGGATTGCCACGCAGATTGTCTGTATGCAACGCACAAATCATCAATAAACAAGCTCGTGGAAGAGTTGTGAGGCTAACAAATACCTGGAACACCATCTGGGAATATCAACTTTAACACCCTTTCGTTTTCCATATCCATTTTATCGGTAAAATCCATTGTAAATTATTTATTTGTGTTTATTTTTTCATAAAAACATACAACACCAATTAGAGGTGGACAAACTTCGAGTGAAACATTGGTAGGCCACTATCGAATGTTTTTATATACAACAAAAATAAACAATCCTAATAATTAAAACCCTTTAAAATATAGCCTTTAAAATATTACAGAATATTATTTATTTATTGTCTGGCTAAATATTATGCGAAATATGTTTAATGCAATCCCTTTTACAGATGAGATTTACAGATTTAAAAGCCGTGGCCAAAAAATGTTTGTGTTTTCAACAATCGAAGCATCGGAGACAACACCAACACACACCTCTAATAAATAAATGCATTAATCAGCTGATTGCAAGGTGGCAATCTTGGCAACGGTATCGTATTTGAACAAATTACCAAAAAAAAGAACCAGACAATAGTTGCAACTGTGTGGCAGCCTTGGCTCCAAAAACAATCACACAAACAGCCGAAAGAAATAAGTCAGTCTTGTAGTGGCAGCCTTGATTCACAGAAAAGGGACTTTAGTAATTTTTAAAGCTTTCTAATCAAAACTAGAGACACTCCAATTAGCAGAACATTTTTAACATATAGCTGAAATAATAATTTAAAAAGTAAATTTCTAATTTAAGTTTGTGCGCCTGACCATTTTTAGCTCAGAGCGGTCGACAGTTTGTGGCGGTCGGGCGATAGTACTCACAGTACAAAGCTGACTGCTATATCAAACAGACTATTGTCTTGCAAGCGCTTTGTTTCCGTTATTTTTAAATTTCCAAAATTGGCAAATAATACAAATTTCTTAAATTTATATGCTCTAAGCTCGCATTATGTTACCAAAAGTATTTAATTGAGAAATCTACTCGTCTTGCTGCTGTTTGCAGTTTCCATGCTACAGAAATTATCTCAGTGCGATTCGTTTGCGTCTGCAGTTGTTGGTTGCACTGGTGAAAGTAGAACATTTATTTGTCTGTTTGCTAAAATTTAAACATATTATCTGTCTATCTGTCTGTGAGTCGGTCTGGTCTACACATCTTCTTGTAAGCTACGACCAGTTGCACGATGCTCGCAATGATGACGCTAATGAACTTGAGTTGTAGTTGCATGGGAAACAAACCAACCAGTGGCGCACTTTCATCTCGCCTAGAGGCAAAATCTCAGCTTGCCTCAGACATTTTGGCGTCGACATCGACATCGACATCGCAACGTTTGAATGTTGTCGCTGTAATCGTGAATTAAAACCGATCCACCTGCCGGAGAGCGGCTGTAAACGGGTTATAAATACGGCCACTAATGGGAATGTTCTTATTGCATGCGTACAACTTATGATCTTTTCAATATCTCATTTAAATGCTTAGAGTGTTTAATACTCAAAATCTCTTTGTTACTCTTACTTGGGCAAAATTCCAGTTCTCTTTCGACTCTTAAAGATAAACCAAGAGGGAATTATTCTAAGCAACCACTTACATAAATCAGAAATATTTACTACATTCCAATTTAAAATTTCACTTGTATGTAATTTATGTTCTCAATTTTGTCTTCAGTTTATGAGCACGTTAATTGACAGGCTAGCTAGAATAGAGGGCAAAGTCTTTTAAGCTGGAAAGATCATCTTAAGTGCTTCCGAGCTGCACCTGTTTCCTCTTGAGTTCCCTAGCTTAGCCATATTATTATTGTTATTGTTATTATTTCCACACTTTCACTTGCTATGCCTCAAATATTGATGTGGTGTGAGTTCACACACATACACACAATTGAAGCTATGTATGTGAGACCCATGCGAAATCAGTTTGCGCCCTCTATACTCAAAACACAAGCAACAACACTAATAGCACTCGACAGAGAGATACCCTATGTACATATGTGTGTACATTGTACAATATATAATGTAAATTGTAATTATTATTAGTGACAATGTATTTATTTTAAACTTATTGATTTTAAATCTAATAACATTTTTTTTAGTTCTCCTCAATAAACTAATCTACCCGTTATCATAAGCTAATTTATACTAGAGTGCTCAAACCAATTCACATGCATATATACAAATGTTGCACATTTGTATTTATTTCGCAATCATCTGGGTAACAAAAACAACAACAGGAAACTAACAACCAGTTTGCGGCTCCACAAAATGAGACAAACAAACAAACAAAAAATTCGGCAAAAAGAAGCAACGAAAGAAAGAAAACACTTAATTGAAATGAAAGAAAAAAGGAGTGACAGGGAGGGAAGAGTTAAGAGAGAGAGAGAGAGAGAGAGTATGTCAGAGACCACCCACCCAATCATCTTCTGCAGCCGAGGAACCACAACAACAACACAACAACATGCATTTGGCGTGGCTCAACTTTGGCTGCAACTCCTTTTGGCCAAGTCGGAAGTCATTGACATGCGAGACTGAGACTTACTCAATGGAAATGGTGTCCGACTCTGGCGAGTACCGCACCAAGTTATGGGTTAATAAAAAAAACAAATCATTTGCCTGTCATCGCACCGAGGGCGGAAAGGGATGGAGATAGAGATGAAGATGGAGATGGAAAAGTCAGGAGAAGATGTAAGACGCAACAATGCAATTAAAATTTTGTTTTTTTTTAAGTTGTAACAGTTGTGTCCAGTTGGTAGGAGGGGTCAGACTTACAGTGAACTTTGACTAAGGCGACTTTTTAATAAATATAAATATAAATAATTACTAATAAACTTATTTTTAATAAATGAAATTTAAAATATAATAAAGTTTATTTTTGCATGTTTGCCCAACAAAAAAAAACAGCTGTATTTATTTACAATCAGGCAGTGTAATATACGCTTAATTTAAACACACAGCACAAAGTCAAGTTTTCACTGTTTACGTACAAGTTGCAACAAACATGCAACGCAACAAAACAACAACAACCGCAGCAGCAGCAGTAGCAGCAGCAAGAGCAACAACAATATCAACAACATCCACATGAGCAACAACAAAGTTAAAGGCCACTACTGACCTACTAAGCAGGCGTCAGCGTCAGCGTCAACGTTTTCGCTGCTTTGCGAAGCTCTCCCACTTCCCAATCAACAACAACAACAACAGCCGCAGCGAAACAAAATCGTGCCTTCGTTTCGTCTCGGGAAACCATCTTCATCTTCGTGTTTGGCGCTTTGCTCTCTCTCTCTCTTCGTCGTGTCGTTGCGTGTGGCGCTTTTTGTGTTTGCAGTTTTTTTTGCTGTTGTTGTTCTTTTTGCACTGCTGTCGCTGTTGTTGCTGTTGCTGCTGCGCTTCTCGTTTTTCAATGTTTGTGTTGTTGTTGCGCCCGCCCGACGCTGTCGCCTCGAATAATAAATAAGAAAAAGTTTTCCTGCAAACGCAAAAAAAAGCTAAGAGGGAGTCGTAAAAAATAACAAGTAAAATTCAACTGATCGTGATTTATCGAGTGCGAGATGACCTGTAAACAGTACAGCTGCAGTCGTATTTAGCTGGGATTAAAACCCTAACCGAAACCGTAAACTTTAACCGGTAAAAACCGATTGAATATTTAAAAACGTAACTGAAACCGTTACCGAAAAAAAAGTTTTCATTTGACCGAAACCTGACAGCCGAAACTCTGTAAGCCTAAATGACCGTTTAGTAACTGTTTCATTTGTAAGGGTTAATATCGGTTTTTCATACATCGAAAAAAAAATTATTTTTCACTTTTAGTTTTGCTTTTTGAATTTAATTTTCTTATGTTTAATTATGAAGTTTTATTTGTCATATTCAAGATTGAATTTTCATAGCAGTGAATAAGCGAAAATAAAATAAATTTGTTGAATGAAATATTAAAATTGTAAAATGTAACTAAACTATATAAAATTTAAGAATACATACATATGTGAAAAAATGTGTGAATGAAAAATTAAGAAACTAATGCTTTTTTAATTATTTTTATAATTACACCATATCACCGTTACGAAACCTTTATTCAAAGATTTTGCGTAACCGATAACCTAAATGCGAACATAACTGAAACCGTAACTGAAACCGATATTCGTTTCGGTTTGAATCCCTGGTATTTAGCTTTGGTCGATTTATCGGTAAGAGAAGAAAATAATTATGCTAAGAGCTAGAATTTAATTTAACGTCAGACTAAAACATAACCTATTGCGTTTATTATACTGTACCTTACCAAATACAGACCCCAAAATACCCTTTGCGTGCATACGTAAGGAGTATAAAAAGCGTTTTCGCTTGCGCGCAGTTGCCTCAACATTCGGCCAGCCGTCTCTCTGTCTCTGTATCTGTCTCTGTCGTGGGCTCTGGTTGTGGGTTGAGAGCGGGGCGCAGAGGCTTTCGCTGTTGCTGTCGACGCCGCCGTCGTTATTGCTGTCGCTGCTGTGGACAGAGCTCTGGCTCTGGTCGCTCTCGTCGCAGTTGCAAACGTGAGTGCGAAGCGTGTAAACGTGATTTGGTTTTTCGGCTGGGGCTTTGGGGTCCGTTCTATTTGTTGTTTTTATGTACGGCTGTTAGCCCAGCGGGACAGACAGCTGAAAAAGTCGCTGAAATCGGTAGTAAACAACACTTTGCTAAATGAAAAAAATATGAATATTACGACGTGTTACAGTTATGTGACTGCAAATCAGCAACTAAATTCGAACTCAATATTCGAACCGAATACGTGTGATCCACACTGTCAGTAAACCCAAACTGAAGTAGAGGGCGTTACGGGGCCGAGGCCCCAACACAAAAAAGTATCAAAAAAAAAAAACCAAGTGAAATATTGCGAAATCCTTTGACGAAATTTCTATTTGCACATTTTTGCATTGATTTGTGTACGTGAGTGTGCCAAACAGAGTGAAAGTAAACAATGGAGCTAACGAAAATGGATAGGCGAATTGCCGGATTGCGAATGACAAAACTAATAACGGTAAATGCCATCGAGAGTGTTAACTATCATCACATAATAAACTCTGGTGCAAAACTATAGCCGCACCCAGATTTTTCAGTGTACGGATAGAAAGAGTGGAGCTAGAAAAAAGATTTTACTACCATTTGAAAGAGCATTAGAAATGAAAGAAAATAGATGAAAAACATCGACACTTTTCATTCAAAAATTAACCGTTATGTTGCATTTTCGTTTTGGGCAAGGTGCAAAATTATAGCCGCACTAGCTGATATCTTGTTTTATTTTTTGCTAGCGCCGATTTTTTTTGCTCAAACTTGGTTGTGTAACTATTTAAGACAAATTAATAAATATTCCAAGTGACCAGTGCTTTCGGATGTCGGGATAGGTCCAAGTTCTGGCGCCCAAAAGTGAGAAATGCAAATTTTGAGAAATTGACAGAATTATTGGTCACTCTGACAAAGTAGTTGGAAATATTTGATAAAATCTGAATGAATATTGCACAGAGAAACCCGGAGGATGTATTTCGAAGATAGGTTTTCATGACCAGCGGCGAAAATTGAGTGCTGCAAGCAATTCATTAAAGACCGATAATGAGTTAGTGGCTGAATGTGGCCTACAAGTGTCCCGCTGGACCGTTGTACGGGCTATAAAAAAAAATGGGAGGCCATAGTGCGACAAATATTAAAAGTGACTTCAAGGTTACTGGACCGCCATAAAGAGTCCCTGATGAAATTCGCCACAACTAAAATTGCAACAAACTGGTCAAAAATTTAAATTTTTTCAAAGCAATGCAAATATTAATTTATCTTCCAAGATCACTTTATCGAATAAGAAAAAGTTTAATTTGGATAGTCATGATGCGTTTTAGCACTATTGGAGGGATTTAAGGAAGAACTCTTATACCTTCCTAAGTGAAATTGGTTTGGGCTGCGTTCTGGGAGTCTGGATGCTTGTTACTGGCATTTCAAAGCACTCTAATGAGCTCCAGGGAGTACGTAGATATATTGAAAATGGACGTATTGTCCTTTCTTCTCTGTCAAAGACGTGAAAGGTTCATTTTTCAACTGGACAACGCATCAATACACGTCAACCGTGAGATGCGTTCTGGGCTTGAAAGCAAAATTGTTCGGTTTTTGAGTTTGGTTTGCTTGTTTTACATCCTCCGGGTTTCTCTGTGCCATATTCATTCAGATTTTATCAAATATTTCCAACTACTTTGTCGGAGTGACCAATATTTCTGTCAATTTCTCAAAATTTGCATTTCTCACTTTTGGGCGCCAGAACTTGGACCTATCCCGACATCCGAAAGCACTGGTCACTTGGAATATTTATTAATTTGTCTTAAATAGTTACACAACCAAGTTTGAGCAAAAAAAATCGGCGCTAGCAAAAAATAAAACAAGATATCAGCTAGTGCGGCTATAGTTTTGCACCTTGCCCAAAACGAAAATGCAACATAACGGTTAATTTTTGAATGAAAAGTGTCGATGTTTTTCATTTATTTTCTTTCATTTCTAATGCTCTTTCAAATGGTAGTAAAATCTTTTTTCTAGCTCCACTCTTTCTATCCGTACACTGAAAAATCTGGGTGCGGCTATAGTTTTGCACCAGAGTTTACCAAAATCAAGACCTCTGTCTGGTTTTCCGTGAAAGCTCTCTTCAATGGAATTGCTTATCTGCGATATTAAGTTAAGATATCACAGTCTGACTTCAGTCAATCAATATCAGTTATTTATCTTATAATTTTATTTCGTTTTACCAGTTTGAGATCTGCGGAGTTTTTTCTCGAAAACTGAGAAATTAATTTAATTTAAACACAAAATATCCCATAAATTTATCAAAATTTCATAGACACAGGTATTTTTATAAAAATGTATACAAATACATGTAAAATTTTTAAGAAAATATAATTTTTCAGATAATTTTGAAATTTTAGTCAAATAGTTAGAAATAAGTAATATTATTTGGACATAATATTAAAAAATTAAGAATAAGTTTAAATCTTAAATTATTAGCTATTATAGAGATCGTTTCAGTTAGAGTGAGAATAGGTTAGGTTTGCAGCGATTTTTCGACATTCGACTTGTTTTAAGATATCACAGTCTGAAGTCAATCAATATCAGTTATTTATCTTATAATTGTATTTCGTTTTACCAGTTTGAGATCTGTTGGGCTTTGATTTGTAATAAAAATTATTGAAATCTGAAATTTATGATTATTCTGGATTTTTTTCTCGAAAACTGAGAAATTAATTTAATTTAAACACAAAATATCCCATAAGTTTATCAAAATTTCATAGACAAAGGTATTTTTATAAAAATGTATACAAATACTAATAAATTTTTTAAGAAAATATTATTTTACAAAATTACTTATTAAAAAAATAAATTGAACAGTAAATATTTTTAACTTTTATGTGCCCAATCTATCTTAATTCAGACAATTGATTCGTCAAAAAATAATAATAAGTAATATTGTTTGGACAGATAAATGAGAGACTATACCTTTTCATAAAATTTCTTTAGTGAAGTGTTAAGGATTTAAGAAACAAACTCTTTCCTTAAGCCTCAGTTTATTACCATAGAGGTCGATACAGTTAGATGAATAGGTCAGGATTGCAGGGGTTTCACGTCATTTGACCCGTGAGTCGAGTTATTTTAGGAACCTTTTGAACCTCCTTAAGATCTAATAGCGGTGAGGGCTGAAGACGTCTACAGTTAATGTTGGTGTCAAGTTTAACGCACATTCCAGTCACGGAAAATTTGACAAAGACGAAAATGAAAATGAAAACGCAATTTGTGTACGATTTGAACGTTGACTACCAATTTGAGTTTCAGTGGCAACTGCTGACAACATATGTCGAAATCGATAAATCGAAGCTTTATGCATATTAACAGCTTACTAAACGACACACACATACATTAACAAAGGCGCAACCAAATAGCATAAACAAAGCGAAAAGCGAAGAAAAAAACTCATTTGTTGCCGCTGTAAATGATACGAAAATAAAGATAAAATCCAAAAAAAATTTCACTTTCTTCGGGGCGCTGTTTTTGGCAGTTCTTTTATTTTTATTGAGTTTTGGGCCGGCAAACCAAATTTAAATAGTTAAAGAGAGAGAGAAAAACGATAAACAGAAACAAAATCAGTTACCAAATTGGGAGAAAAGTGGCTGCGATTTTGGTCTGGCTTTTTCCGGTGTGCTTTGGGGCAAGTGAAACCTGAGACACGAACAGTCGAAAAGTGAACAGTCGGTTTTTTGATTTTACTCTGACTCAAACAATGCAAAATGAATATGCATTATTTGAGCACTTTGAAGTTCAGACTAACATATTTGCATGGACTTGCATTTCAAGTTTGTCGCCTGAGTCTTTTTTGCGTCGCATCCCGACGCAAGTTTCACCAGCTGCTGTTGCTGTTGTTGTTGCGGTTGCTGGCAATGGCAATTAGCAAGCACAGAAACGGCAAAGAGGCAAAACCAAATTTGGTTAAATGTAACATCAACTTCATTTGCAGTTGCCAATTGAATTGATAAATAATTCATTCTATGCTGCACCATCAGCACCACATGTTGCACGACAGCAACATACTGTGATGTGAGTGTATGTGTGTGGAGTATTTAGGAAATGAAGACATATGCGACTGGTCAGCTGGCCAATCAGACAGTCAGGTGGTGCTGTGGTGCTGCTTCATAGAAAGTCGCACTGACACATTAAAGTGTTGCATTAAAGTTGCAACAGCTGCCGAGTGACAAATGTCTTCCTCGATGCAAGTTGACTTAATGCCCATTTGGACATTGGACATATTGATTTGTTGCTTCTATGTTGACAGCCCGACAGACAGACAGACAGTTGCTCCAATTTCCTTATGCCTTTTTGCAGACTTACCAAGAAATATGACACTCCATACGAAACGTTTCAATTTAATTGTCATCATTGTCATAGTCATTTATATATACTCTACATGTATTGTATCCATCTATATGTATGTAGATATAAATCGCCTTGATTTGGCGCCAAACAAAGCGAAAGTAATTTTGCTTTCCATTTCAGGTTATGCGGTTTGCTTTGCTTTGCTTTGACCTGATTTGATTCTGTACACAAAACCAAAACCAAAAAAAAAAAAAATATCAAACATTGGTTTGAAAGCAAGTTCGTTGCCTAAGTCATTTGTTGTCTCATCTCTTCATGCTGCGGTTGAGTTTGCCCCACGGCGCCAGATCCACATAATGCTCAGCTTAATTGTAATCTTAGCGCAAAGCACTTGATTGATCTTGAGGCACTTAATGAAGTGTTGAGTTCACTCAAATATAAAACATATCGCATTGAAACGAATTGATTGGTATCTAGGGCTTTTGTACAAAGAGAAAAGCAAATGAATTTATAAATCTATCAATTTTGGGGGAAAATAAATAAACATTTGGAAATTTTAAAAATAATTTATACTTTTTTTTAATCTTTACAAGTTTCAATATTAAATATTTGTTTCTTTAAGGAACTTATGATATTATTTGTAAGGTTTCAATTTCTTAACATACAAAATTATATTCCTGTGAGCTTTAAGGTTGTTTTACTTTAGTATAGTGCAAGTATGATATCGGGGCCATTGAAATTATATAATAAATAAATAATAAATTGTTAATTGAATGATTTAAATGTATTATATATTTCTTAATGAAATTTGTATATTTCCTAAAGTTGTATGAATTCGTATGTTTAATACGCCTTAGGCAAGTTCCACGGTTTTTACATGTGCAAATGAATAAAAGATAAATTTCCGAAAACTTACAAATCCACAACGGGGTTAAACAGCATTACCTAATCAAAGCGAGTTAGTTTAATAAACACGTACACATACACATGTACCTCACACACACATAAACACTCACACATTTATCTTAATATGAGTTTAACACTTTCTTTTCAACACTGAGGAGCGACGCAGTGAAGGTGAATCATACTCGAAACTACTATATATATGAGACCCAATGATAACTAAATTGATATCAGTTTTGGGTGCCCATAAGCAAACCAGTTCAGCAAGAGAAAGGGAAAGAGAAGGCGTGCAAGAGCGGGATAGAGAACAGACACGTTTTTTGGAGTCCGAGGGAGAAGAGAGGATGAAGTCTCTTTTGGGATCTGTGTGAAGCATGTGCTCCTTGGTTGCGTCGTGCTTCGATTGTGCAACAGAAAAGGAAAGTTGGAAAGGGCCTCTCGAAATGGGTTGATCGCTTTGGTGGCTCGGAGGTTTGGTGGCTCGATGGTTTGGTGGCTCGCTGCATCGGCTGTCGATGGTGTCGGTGGCACTTTTACATTTATGTATGTACATTGCCTGTGCCGCAATTTACTTTTACTTGGTTAACCCATTTCGCTTTTAATTGCTCTCTGCATTTCACTTTGTGACGGTTCGCCGATGCCCGTTGGACACACACACACACACACACACACACACACACACACACACATACATGTGCAGCAAGGTAATTGCGGCCATTCCTCTCTCTCCCTCTCTCTCTCTCTCTCTCTCTCCCTCTGTCTCTTTCGCTTTAGCCGCATGCAAATGCACATCGATCATCTTCATGACTTGTGATTGTGCAGTTGCCTCTGCGTGAAAGTAAAATTTGATTTTATGCCGGTTCATCAAGCGACAGAGACAGACATACACTGAGCGAGTGAGTATGAGTGCAAGACAGAGACAGACAGACAGAGAGTGGGAGCAACATTAGCCAAGTGTCTTGGGTTTGTTTTGGCCGTCCCGCTTTTGTGTGTTGTTTTTTCATCATGACTTCTGCCTCGTCACGCTGGCGACAAATTGTTTGCCCGAGTGAGAGCCAACAACTGCAGCCAGTCCCATTCTCCATTCCTCATGCCCCATCTTATCCCAGTCGCATTCCCATTTCCATTCTCTCCACCTTTTCCCCATTAACAATCTTTGCAGCTGCTCCTCACGACATTTGCTCATCAGCGAATTAACAACTGCATGTTAATTCTGGATTCCATTTAATATACTAGAGAATAGTCAAAATTCAAATGATAGTTGCTGCAACGAGAGATAAATCTGACTTTATTAAATTACTGGGTTTTAAATATTTTTATATTTTATATAATAGATTATTTCAAGAAGAGTTTTTTCAATGCTTATAAAATTTGTTCTAAAATATTACACAGTTTTCAATTTGAAATTTGTATTTTATACAATACACTTCACAAAATGATTCTATTGCCCATTGAAAAATTGGGTTTAAGAACTAAATTGAATAAACATTCATTATAAATTTTAATATGAAAAGTTAAAATTGTATTTAAAAATTTTCAAAATATGCACTTATACTAAATTCTTGGCACTAAGATCTTAAATATGCAAGAAAAATTATAGCGTTCTAATAAGTTCAAAATACAAATTGAAAATCAATCTATTAATCGATACCTATGTTACATCTATATACAAATTTTTATCCTCTTCTCTGAGTCGATCTATAAATTTTTACATCAATTGTATATGTATATATATATTTTTATATACATATATTTTTAGCCACATCTATAGAAATTATTTAAATCTATATCTATATAAATATTGGGTTTTATTTGTTTTTTATTTATTTCAGTGCAATGCTCTGGTTCTTCTACTATTCGTATCCCTCCTGGATTTTTCCGACTGCTCAGCGAACTTTGGCTTCGACTCTGCCAATTCCTGTAGTCCGAATGGCAAAATGTCGAGACGTGGACGCGCCCAGATGCTGGCAGCGATACCCTGTGATCTGGGCAAGCAGCCCTTCTGTCATCTGCCCGGATCCATTTATCCGTGGCACGCGGTGCGTCGCTTTGTCCATGAGAATCAGGGACTGATGAAGCGCATGTACGGCGATGTGCGACACATTTCCATACTGCGCGACGAGATACAAAATAACGAGGTGGCCGACGTGGATGACATCGAGGATGCGGCGGACCGTTATTCGAAGATGCCACGCGGCGCCAAGTTCATGTTGCACGGCAGGGACGCAGATCGCGAGGATTACGGCAGCTACAAGGGGAATGATGTGCTCATGCAGCCACATTTCCGACCAGTGTCCACCAGCACAACCACAACCACACAGGCGACCACAACACCAGCGACTCCCAGCACAACAAGTGCCACGAGCTCGACGACAACAATTGCACCACCAGATGTTGCAGTTGCAGAGCCGGAGAGGGAGAGGGAGCGGGAGCAGGAGAAGGAGTCAGGAGCGTGAGCAGCCCAGTTTGGAGTCGAACAGTGTCTACGAGTTGCCCATCAGCAGCAGCAGCAGCACAACCACCAGCAGCACCACCACACGGCCACAGTCACAGCCACAGCCGACAGTGAGATCGGGTGATAATATTCAAATCATTGACTCGCCTCAGCTGGGAGCATCTGCCAATGGAATCGAGGGGAGTTTGCGCAACTTGAGCATTGCAGCTGTGCCGGCAACACTGGCCACTGTGGTCAAAGCCACCACCACAGGGTCAACTAAGCGCACCACAACGATGTCCAGTCGCAAGAGTGCCACGCCCACAACAGCAACTCCCGCGGCCGTTAAAGCAGTGCCTAAAGTCACCACGACAACTGCAGCCATTAGTAGTGGTAGCACCACTACCACCAGCAGCACCACCACAGCTGTGTTACTGCCACGCCGAAATGCCACCAAGACGACGCTGGGCAGCACCACACCCGTCAGCTTTGCCTCCCTCTTCTCCTCCACCTTCACGGCCCTGAGCGCGGAGAAGCAGAGGCGTCCACTGACCACCAGCACCACAGCGGCACCACCACCACCACCAGCTCCACTTCCATCATCCATGAGCTCCACAAAGGCAGGTCTCCTGCGGGAGGGAGGACAGCTCTTCCAGAATGCCATGAAGCAGGAGCCAATGGCGGTGAGCAGCAACATGCGAGGGGTGTAAGTGTCCGACATTATTTACCAATTCTTCTAAATTCAATTCTTCTATTTTCCTGCAACAACAATGCTCTCAGATTGTTTCTCATATTATTGAATCTGGTTTCAGATTAATTTCCATATTATTTTCATCTCATTCTCCCATTAGAAGAAAATTCAGCACTTCTTGTGAAGATCAATGTTTCTCATTTTGCTTATCTCACATTTTCCCTTTTCCTGCAGTCTTCCCTTTTCTGTGCATTCCCTCAGATTAATTTCCATTTTCCTTAAAAGTAAAGAAAATATTCTTTTTCAGATTTATTATTAATAATAATAGCAATTTCCTCCCATTTTGCCATTTTCTTGCAGCAACACTCGTAATGTGAAGAATCCAAGATTGAATCTAAATTTTCTTCTACTACTTTATTATATTCATCTGATTCTCAGATTGATTGTTATTTTGAATTCTTTCGCAGATAGTTTCTAATTCCCATTTTTCTTTCTCCTACTCTCAAAGTTTCTTATTCCCCTACAGATTAATTTAAAATAATTCCCTTTCACCTTCCATCACATTTGATTCTCAATATAGTTCATATTTTTTTGCTCTCACATTTTTCCATTTCCCTCCAGCAATGCTTGTCCTGTGAAGGACGAGGTCGTTGCTCCCTTCTGGGCGAACAACACACGCGGCGAGGTCCTGGCCCTGCTCAATCTGTACCCCTTCGAGCAGTACGTGCACTGGGAGAAGTGCACCCACGAGTTCAAGCAGATGTTCTGTCGCGATGGCTGCCGCTGTGAGCAGCAGTATCGACTCCATCGTCTTTTGGCCTATGATCCGCACAACGAGTGCCGTGGCATTTTCTCCGACTGGTTTCGCTTTCCCTCCAGCTGCATCTGCAAGTGCTACAACATACCCATGGATTTTCGTGCCACATCGCGGAGTCCACGCTCCGATAGCAGCTTCGATGCACCGCAATCCCCGCCGCCTGCTGATCCCATTGGAGCTGCCGAGGCGGAGGTTCAACGTGCGATCTACGAACATGCCACAGATCAATGGTATCGGCCACGCGATGAATTCGATTTCTTTGAGGGTTAGTCTCCCCTTTGGATTGGCTCGTCAGATTGAGGCTTTGGACAGACCTAGTCCCTTGTATGTGTACAGTAATCATAGTGTATAGGGTATAGTGAATAGGATCACACCAAGTACTGAAGTAATCATCTCTTTGACTTTAGATACCACTTAATCAATTAGCTTACAACTTTTGAAGGAGAATCTGAAATAGATGCTCAATGATCTAAGAGTTTTAATTGCATTCTTCAGAAGAATATCCTCTCCCTATTTATATAGTATTTATCATGTATTTATCTATATATATATTTAATCAAAGGTCATTGTGTTATTGTAAATATAGATGAACACAATGTCTTACCCAGCGACAATCTTAAAGAGCGAATGTACCTTGAAATATTTATTAAACGAATTCGTGGCAGCTGCGTTTAATAAATAGAATTAGATCATAATTAAATCATAATATAACGACGCAACCGTGGCCATAAACAATTAAAATATTTCCAAAATAACATTGTAAATAAAAAAGCAAAAATTATTTGGAAAAAATACATATTTATTGCAAAAATATTTTATATATTCTTTTATAATATATACGTGTAGGTGTTATTGTTGTATATAAAATGCTTACAAAAATATGTATAAAATAGAATTTAATGTATTTAATACGTTTACATAACTTCTGTATGTGTGTTTTTTAAGTTGATTGATTATTGCTGAAGGCATTTCGTTTTCTTTGCATTTTTGCAGTTTTTACATTTATAGTTTAAGGCTAGGATAATTGTAAATTTAATAGCATTTATTGTTCAATACATATTCTGTTCATCGAATAAAGATTTATATGTTTAATGTTGCATAATGACAACCAAGTTTTAATATTTAGCATATTTTCAGCATTGAAAAAGGCACTTAATTTGCATAAATCATGTTTCTATAAATTTTGAAAAATTCTTGAAATATTGCCACAGTAAACATTTGAAATAAATAACAATGGTGTAGAAGCCAAAATGTTTTAAACAGTATTTAGAATAAATGTACTTTAATATTATTGAGAATTTCTGAAACTCTCACACAGACGAGCGATGACAATTACAATTACACAAATTAACAGAGACAGGACAAGAGACAATGAAACAAACAAAAAGTAAATACCGCGCCTTAAATGCAATTAACAAACAAAAACAATAATGTGCTACAGCATAGACGACAATTGAATACTCTGCGTTAAGTGAAACGAATACAGAACTTGTGTAATAATATTGATAATAATATTGATTATACCCATTTGTAGGGTGGGTATCTGTCGACATACTCCTCTCTAATAATAACTACATATAATCTAAAGATGCTTGTGCTAGCCATTTGTAACGGGCACCCAGAGCAGCTTGTCCTGCTCCTTATCGACGGCATCCTTGATCTGTGTGCACATGTGCTTGATGCTAACGCCAGGTATGACGGCTAAATTAAATACAAAATCAAGTTAATAAAAGGTGCAAAATTGTTGTAGTGCAGTTCTCCACCTGATATGTATTGTTTGTAGTCAAACTCTAGCTTGAGAGCACGCTCGTACATTTCCTTGGCCGCCTTGGCTGATATTTTGTCGGTGCCAAAGTCGCGAATGTCCCGAATTTGTTTTGCCGACTTGAAACGCAAGAGCAGCACAATCGGATAGATTTGCAAGCGTTGCAGTCGCTCCACCGCTGAGATGGACACATCCAGGATGCAGTGGCGCCGATCCTACAAGGTATTATTAAATGATTATTATAATTGGGGATTAAAACCCAAACCGAAACCGTAACCTATAGCAGCTAAATACAGATTAAAATTTAAAACCGAAATAACAGTTAAGTCACCGTTTCATTTATAAGGGTTAATTTCGGTTTTTCATACATCAGAAGAAAAAAATGGTTATAAGTAATTTTAATTTTAATTTTCTAATGTTTAATTAAGAATTTTTATTTGTGATATTCATGATCGAATTTTCATAGCACTGAATAAGCACAAATGAAATAAATTGGTTCTACGTTACAAAACCCACATTCAAATATTTTGCGTTACCGATAACTGAAACCGATATTCGTTTCGATTTCACTCCCTGATTATAATGATTATGATTTAATTACTCACATTCTTGCACGCATTGCTGATGGCCTCCACTGTGGTGCATTCGAATTTGTTGCCGCGTCTGCGATAGTCCACGAATATGTTCTCCTTTAGACCCTCCTCCATGGCCTCCTGGGAGCAGTCCATGGCCGTTACTTCGCAGAGCTTAAACAAATTGGAGAAATCCATTTTTAGACGATCCATTAAGCACTCGGAGAGCGGTCCAATGATTAGCACAGGTCGACGAATGGGCGCTAATAACATGTAAAGGGAAATACAATTAAATTGAGATTTCCAAATTTATATGAAATATTTACAGTCGAGCAGCTCCACACGTTGGTAGCTCATGACGCCGCCGTCGTCGTTGAGGATGCCCGAGTCGGGAAAGAAGCTCAGCTGTGTGTTGCTGAAACTCGCTATTTCCGTGGAGTCACGCGACGAGCTGCGCTGATTCTTCTTGCGGCGAAAGAACGAACGACGCGCCGAGGTGCTGCCACGACGCGCAGTGCCCGTATCACAGTCGACCACTTCTCCCGAGCGCAGCTCCTCCTCCACTCTGGAAAAAACATCAGCTTACTAATTTATACAGTGGCTAAAGAAACCTCCGAGCACTCACTTCATTTGACTTGGTATAATGCCGCACTCCTTGCGATGGCCCATCGCATCCAGTTTCCAGGCGCGCCACAGACCAAAGGTGCCGTTAAACACCGTATTATCCACATAGAGAACCTCATCCTTCACAAAACGCAAATCATCCTCGTTCAACTCGCCAATTCGATCAAACCCCACGCGCACATAGAACGAATCCCCAGGCTTATCCTTAATTTGCTTGAGTGCTTTAAAGAAATTAACAGAAAACTTAAATTAGAATTTGGCAAATGAGGGAGAAATGAAAGCCACTCACTTTGCAACTTGTTCTGCACCAACATTGTGACCGTGTCCGTGAGCTTGGAGATCTCATTGGCCGCCTGCTCAGCGGTAACGCCACTCAAATCGACGCCATTGTACTCCAATATGAGATCACCCTTGCGTATGCCCGCGTGATCTGAGGGTGAACCGGGCGCCACATCATGCACATAGATGCCCACCTTGTTGCCGCCAAAGAGCTTGATGCCCAGATTCTTCGACTTGTCCATGTGAAGCGTGACAAAGCGAAGTGCTGCAAGGGGAATTGGGAGTGAGATAGATGTTTATTTTGATTCAATACAGGAATGTCGAAAAATATTACTCAGAATACGAAAATTCGGAAAAATAATAAGGAATAAGGAATTAAAAACTAGCAAGCGAATAATTAGGAATCTAATATTACGAATCCGAAATTAGGAATCCAAAATTAGGAAGACAAAAATTTGGAAAGCACAAATTGGGAAGGCAAAAAGAAAACAAAAATTAGGAAATTAACATTTTGTCGAACCATTTATTTCAAAAGCAGGACTTCCTCGTATGCTTTGAAGGTTGCTTGTTGCTTATATATTTTTCATTTTTTTTTTGCAACAAAAACAACCGACCATTCTGGCACAGAGCTAATTGAATCATGAATAATGTAAATAGTTATTCGAAAGATTTGAACCTATGACAGGAAAACCAAAGATACTTTTATCAATTTTTTTCCTAATTAGTTTTCCTATTTTTTTTGTACTCTGTATATTTTTCTTAGTTGAAATTCCTAATTTATGATTCCTAATATTTTCTTCCCAATTTTGGATTCCTAAAATATTATTCTTGGTCTTTTTTCTTTTTCAAAACTCCTCAATAAAGTTTCGGAATTCGTACGAGGTGCCGTTTATTTTATATTTATCTTAAAGATGTGTACACTTACACTCTGCAGTCACTGTAGCGGGCGCTGGTGGCAGCGTGGGCTTCGTGTCATCGTCGTAGACCGTGGACGTGGCCGATGCGGTTGTCGTTGTTGTTGTGGCCGCCGAGGACGGCATGTCCTGGCTGCTGCTAATGTCCGACTGGTTCTCCAAGCTGTCCGTAAAACTCTGATCCTTGATGGACTGATGCGAAAGTGGTGCGCGTGTCACGGTTGCCGCCGATGGCAGCAGCGACAGTGGCTGCAGCGGCAGCGTCGTTTGCACACTCCGCGCCGGCGGACGCGGCGAATTGCGGGGCGTTGGCGAGCCCGAATGATTGAGGGGAGATTCTGGTTCCAGGTTGTGGATGCCCTCGTATTCAGTTGAGTGAAATTCTGCAAGACAAGGAATTACTTTTATTATTTTATGATGAAAAATGAAAGTTAAGTTATCACACAATTATTGTATTAAACATTAAATGCAGTTTACTATTCCAGAAGTCGATTAAATATTAAAACCTGAGATTTGAAATATTTAATTTTAAAAAACTGCAACTAAAACTTAAAAATCGCTATCTTGAAGCAACAAGAGGTTGATCAAATGCTAAAGCTTGAGTCTTAAAAATTTTAATTTTCCAAAAATCCATTGCTTAAAAATCAATATCGATACCAACATTTTAACTTTAACTTTACAATTCCAAATTTTTGTTCAATTTGGCATGATTTGTTTACAAAACAAATAAATAGTATTAGAATCTAGTTTAAAGTGTTGTTTTATATCAGGGATTAAAACCCTAACCGAAACCGTAACCTTTAACCGGTAAAAACCGATTCAAATTTAAAATCGTAACTGAAACTGACCGAAAACTGACCGCATCCTGACAACCGAAACTCTGTAAACCTTAATAACCGATTCGTAACCGATTAATTTATAAGTGTTAATTTCGGGTTTTCACACAAAAAAAAAAAACAAATAAAAGCAAGATGCAAAAATAATCTGCATTTTATTGTGTCATTCATTTTGACACATACAAAACCGGTTCACCGTTTCGAAACCTTTATTCAAATATAACCGAAAACCTAAATGCGAACATAACCGAAACCGTCACTGAAACCAATATTCGAAATTTTGAATTTTTGAAAAATCGCTTACTAGTGAAATAAATGATTATAGCCCTGTTCTGTTCAGTTTTGTCAGAGTTATGAAAGTTCAAGGTTGTGTGTTCAGACTTTCGACAACTAGCCACTTTACAATTCGGAATTTGTGTTGATTACTCCAATTCGTGGTGTTGCACAAGGGGAACACTTTAGTTAAGAAAACAATGGGCAACGGGTACAAAAGAAAGAAGTGTATTTGAAATTTCTAATTGACTTTGAGTTTCATCGTATCGAGTGTGGAGTGTACTCACTCTCTGGGTTGTACTGGACCAGCATTGTGAAGGAATCACCGCACTGGCGGAGCACATTGGCGGCTATTTCGTTGGTGGCCGCCCGCATGTTGATGCCGCAGACTTCCAAGAGTTGATCGCCCACCTGGAGACCGGCACGCATGGCGGTACTCTTGTCGGCAACTGTGGACACAAAAATACCGCCGCCATTCTTGTTGCACTGTATGGTAATGCCGAGCGACTTGTCGCGCTTGTCGATCGTGACTCTTCTAAGGTCTCCAGGGCACAGAAAATCCGTTGGCACATTCGAGCAACGTTTCCCGCTGCCACTCGTCGGTCCGCCATGGCTGAGCACCTCCACATGGACCTGTGGCATGGGTGAACCCCTTCCGCTTCCGCCTCCTCCGCCTGCCCCGTTGATGCTGCTCACATTCGCCGCATAGCTGGAGCTCATTAGGGAGATGGGTGCACCGGAAGTGTGACTCGAGTTGTTGCACGTTCCGGCGGCATATGAATGATGGTCAATGGAGCCGGAACTGTTCTTCACCAGACTGCTGCTGTTCTGCCGGTTGCTGGCCACGCTCGGATTGGACGGAATGCGTAGGCGTTGATTGTCCTTCTTGCGGGGAAAGGTGCCGCCCTCATAGATGACGCCGTTGCCATGGCCAGGCACGGAAATCCCGGCCAAGCTGTTATACGGATAATGTTGCGACTGCGACTGTTGACCGTAATCAATATAAGGCGGGTGCTGCTGCATATGCGTAAGACCGTGTGGATGCGGATGTGGATGTGGATGCGGATGCTGCGAGTGCTGGCCGGGCACAAAATCCAAATCGGTTGGGATGCCAATGGTGCTGCTATTGCTATTGCTCTCCAGCTGTGTTGGCGGCGGAGTTGCCTGCGCGCTTGCCATCGCCATCGTCATCGTCATCGGTGTCGTCATGGTCATCGTAGTGGGCGGCGGAGACGGCAACGTCAGCGGACTCGAGCGTCGCATGTAGCGACCATGACTGCTTGGCGGAAAGCTGGGAAAGAGCTGGTGCCGGTTGCCGGCAACAGCCATGTACGCCTGATGGGGCGGCATATAAGTGTGTCCGGCGGAGACGAGGATGCCGGAGCCAATGCTCTCGCTGTCGCTGGGATACTTGGGCACATGCTTGGGCGGCATGGGCGGCACACTCCGCTTCGGATACACGTTGCACTCGCTGATGGGCGGACTCTTGGCCGACAGCATCGACTCGATCGAGTTCTGGGACTTGAGCGATATAACATCGACGGGTCCGCCGCCAACAGAACCGGATCCGGCCGAGCCACTGCCACCGGAAACCCTTGGCGGCGGATGCAACGGCATGAACATGGCATTCACCTTGGGCAGCGGTGGCGGCGGAGCAGCCGAGGGCTGTTGGAACATGTCGAACATCTGTTGCTTGCGCGTGGGAAACTCGCCGGCTGCCACCGCTGGCACCGCCTGGCGCTCCGCCTGCTGGCCACTCGTCTTGGGCTGATAGAAGTCCCCGCCGCTGGGCGGTATGTTCAACGAGAAGCGATGCGGATTGTGGAAGCGGGCGGAACGATCCTGGGCATGCAGCTTGACCCGGGCATTGGCGCCCATCAAAGGCGCTGGACGCTGGAGCAGCTGCTGCTGCAGCTGCTTGTCCGTCTCCGGCGGCGTGGGCACACTGCCGTAGAGCGAGTGTCGTGGATAGGTCACACTGCCCACATTGCCGGGCTGAAAGAGGGCGGAGGCGACGACGTTGCCAACCGGATTGGAGTTGCGGTTGGGATGCGTCTTGATGGCGCTGCCGTTCAGATTGCGCGGCTTCGTCAGCTGCGACGGCAACGGCGGCGGCAGCTCCTGCAATTGCAATTGCGGCTTTGTCTCCACCGACGGATCGACGACGTCGTCGTCCTTGTCCACGTTGATGGGGCCGGCGGTGAAGAGCGACATGAGAGCACGTTTCTTTTCGCCGCCGCGCTGGACAATCGTCCCGGTTGGATTGTCGTGCGAGATGTTGGTGCGTGGCCAGGTGCCCATGGACTTGGCCTCCTTTTCGCCCTTCTTGCCGCGCTTGTGACGCTTGAAGAGATTCTCCTTGCTCTTCTCCGAGCTGTTCTCACTGAGCACCGAGTCCAGGGCGGCAATGGCCACATCGTGCTCCTGCTCAAAGCTATCGTCGGCTGTGCCCGGTTTACTGAACTTGAGCTTGCGCAGAAAGTCGGCAAATTTGGACGGATGCTTGGCGGCACTGCTACTTCCACCTCCACCTGCACCTGCTGTTCCTCCTCCTCCTCCAGCTCCTCCGCTGCCACTTGCAATGCCGCTGCTGCTGTTCAACTGTTGCATGGAGTCAATGGAACTGTCCGTCTGCGCCGATGAGCTCGTCATCCGGCAATGCGGATCCGGCTGCTGTTCCGGCACATATTTGAGTGCAAATATGTTGACCGTATCGCTGTTGAGCAACTGCATCACCTCGTCAATGGACTGCAGTGAGTCCATGGACTTGTTATTGATGCTCAACACACGATCGCCCACATCCAGCTCGGGCTCATAGAAGGCCAACGAGTTGGGCTCGATTTTGGCTATAAACACGCCCATGTCCAGCTGCAATCCAATGGCATCCCGGCTGTTTGTCTTTAGCTGCACGGCATACGAGTGACGCTTGCTGTGACGCGTCCTGGACACGAGCAGCAGACAACGCGGCGCACAGGCGCGAATCTCGTCGAGAACCATGCGCTTGGATACGCCCAGGCAGTCCAGATTGTTTACCTTGCAGATGACATCGTTGATCTTGAGCTTGCCAAATGCCGGGGAACTGTTGGTGACGCCACAAACCAACTGCCGCTTGTTGCTGTCGTCGAGAATGATTCCCAGATCGGCGTCGTGGTAATTGCAGAGCTCGATCTCGAGCAGATCCTCGCCACTCTCGTAGCTGCTCAGCCGGAAGCTGCGACGCGATGCGTTGTCCGTTGGAGTTGCTGCCGTTGTTGTTGTGGTCGTCGTTGTGATCGTTTGACTCTCGAGCTGCTCCTTGAGGGCATCGATCTTCTTTTGGGCCTCGTCCTTTTGCTTCTTGATCTTCTCGCTGTCGCGTATGGCCATCAGCAGATCCGAGATGGCCTTGTCACGCTCCTTGCGCAGATTATCACAGAGCGTCTTCACCGAATCGCGCTCCTGGACGATCTTCTCGCGTTGCGAGATCGCCCAGTCGCGGACACGTTTCGCCTCCTCGGCGTCTTGAAGGGCACGCTCCACCTCCGACTGTGCCTTGTCGAGGCTCTTGCGCAGCTTCTCCAGCTCCTCCTTGTTGTCATTGCTGAACTCCTTGGACCAACTGCTCTCCCTGGACTTTAATAGATCACGCTTCTTGTGCTCGGCATTTGCCAATTGCAGCGACTTCAGGTCTGTCTTGTACATGAGCTCATCCTTCTTCAGGTTCTCGATCTCCTTGTTGGCCAGCGCCAGATCATCGGACATCTTCTGATGCTCCTGCAGCACATTGTCCTTCTCGGAGAGCAGCTGATTGAGCTCCTCGGTGAGGGAAACCACATGCTTTGTCTCCTTGGAGAGCAGCACCTTTAACGTCTGATTCTCATCGCCACGTTCCCGATAGAAATTCCGCTCCTTCTCCAGCTCAAAGTATGACTTCTTGTACTTCTCCCGCTCCATGGCAATCAGATTGCGTTCCTTCTTCAACTCCGCCAGCTTCTCGCTGGCATTGCAGCTGCCATCGCATGGAGTCGCCAGCTTCCCGTAGTAGAAGGAGTTGCTGCCACCTGACGAGGATTGGGCAGCCGAAGGATTGCCATTGTTCTGGTTCTGATTCTCCAGCAGCATCAGCTTGCGCTTCAGATGCGCACTCTCGGCCACGATGTCCGTGAACTTGTTCCGATCGGCCATGTAGTGCTCCTGGTAGAGATTCAACTGAGTCGCCAACTCATCGCAGCGTCGCTCCGAGTTCGAATGTCGTAAACGCAGCGTTGTCAACTCCAACATCGCCGACTCGTATTGTGATTGCAGAAGATCGTATTTCTTGGAGCTCCCTCCGCCGCTTCCCACCCCGCCGACGCTTCCACTGACCACTTTGGATGGCCCATTGTTGTTGGCCATGTTCGCTGCCGTTGTGCTGCCACTGGAGTTCGATGGCGGACGCAAAGTGCTATCGTAGCCCACATACTCTGAGCTCTCTTCTGCAAACAAATCAGAGAACAAATTGATATGGATAAGATCCTCTCTTTGGGGAAGAACGTCTACTCACCCTCTTGACTGCTTGTGCTGGTCAACGAGAGGTCACCAGATGCCATTTTCGCCATCACATCATTTTACGATATTCACCATACGATATAAGTTTAGTTAAGCTGTAATTAAAGTGGACAAATGTTAGTTAACAGACTTTTGGATTTATCCAGCACTTGAAAACTTTTACGATATTCGACATACGATATAAGTTTGGTTAAGCTCTAATGGAAATGAAGAAATGTTAGTTAACAGACATTCGGATGTTAGAAACAGATTTATGCAGCACTTAAAAGCTTTTACGATATTCAACATACGATAAAGGGGACTAGAAATAATATTATACTATATTATTTACTATATTCTATAAATGTTACTGAATAAAATGTTCGCTTCTTGGCTTCACATCATTTCACAAATTCACAAATTTTACATTTTTTTTTTACGATATTGAATGTAAGCTGAAAATGTCTAATTACATTGTATGTTTACCTTTAGTTTATTAAGAAAACTAAATACAGATTTTGTTTGGTTCGTTGAACAATTTCATTTTGAATTAATTAAAATTAATTAATGACTGCAAAACTTTTTGACTGTGGAAAATGAAACTTTCACAAATTGTCTGTGAGATCGCCATTTTCACAATTGAACAAATAAAATTTAAATACAACAGCAATAGAAAGAGATATTCAGAGTGAGCGAGAGAGGGACAATCGGCGGATAACGCTCAAAGAGGAGCAAAGCTTAAAACTTGGTCTAAAGCTTGTGAAGCTTTCAAGGGGCTAATGACTCCATTAACGGTAACGTTTGTTGTTGCGAAAATTGTATGCTCATATGTGCAAGAAGCGTGTGTGTGTGTTGTAATTACACAAAAAAAAATAAAGAATACAAGTGAGGCTAGAGCAACTAAACTAAAAGAATTAATTGAGTCAGCCAAGCAGAAAGCGTTAATTTAACGCAATACGTGCGATTGCAGAGAGTTAAATAGGCTGACGTGCAAGAGAGAAAGAGATGAGAGAGCGAGAGAGCAGGAAAGTTTGCCTTCTAAGCAGCAGCACCAATTGGAGTAAACGTAATGAACAAAACATATGTATGCATATACATACACACATATGAATATGTGAGCAACACACACACACACACATACGCACACGCACACGCAACAAATGAATGAAAATGAGCAAGCAACAACGACTACACCCCAATTTCAGCCCCTCTCCCATCTCATCGGACGTTGAGGACCCGGATGCGCAACAGGCGAGTACGACTTTTACCGTTTTAATGCTACGAGCATAACAACAAATAAGGAGAATGAAAGGTCAAACTCCAAAGCTTAAAAAAACAACTATTATTGCACTTTACACACACACCATCACCAATCTCACACACATACAGTTCATCTGTTAAAGAGAAACATCACGAAAAATAACTTACAAATCAAGCACACGAAAAAAAAAACAACCTCCGAGTCTAGCACTGCAAACGTCACTTCTTTATTTTTCACTCTACGTTCATTTCAATACTTTTTGTGGAGATCGGATCTTCGGTACCGAAGAAGTAATTTGTTAACCCGAGCTTAGTAGCACTTTATCTTTAGAACTGTTTACGAACGTAAGCATCTTAGCATTGCGCTTCCCTTAACTGATTATAACAAATTAAATAAATTAAGTTGCTTTTAGCACAAAAAATAAATAAAATAAAAATTTTCGCTGCGAAAGTTGAAGTGCGACCGTATCTTCCGAACCTAAAATACTGAACCATCGAAAATACCAAAATATCACTTGCGCAATGTCGCTCACTTTGGAGAAGTACTCAATAAACTGTTATATGAAAGTTTAAAAGTACGGATAAAATATAACAGTTGAATGTTCTGATTTCGTTTCGTTTTTTCATAATAAGACAGACAAAAAAGCAATATAGATCATAGAATAGAAATATAGATCATAGAACGTAATTGAATATTTGTGCGACGGAGACCCTGTGCAACAAATATAAAAACTTAAAGGCAGTTAACATAGTATTGTTAGGATAACTCGAAAAATTTTCACGTTACAGATTTCTCCTCAGCTTAACAGAAATTACACTCTGCTCCACCAGCATTTCACTAACATATTGGTATTTTTTTTACTTAAATGTTGAGCCAAATTCACTAAAAAACGCCGTGCAAGCGTTCGCAGCCAACTTCAAGTAGCGCAGCTCTGTTAACTCAAAGTGCGCGCTAAATTTAAAATGAATGAAACGAAATTTTCAAAAATCAAGTAAAAATTAAATAAAAGTACTTTCAAAAAAACAACGAATTCCAAAATTTTTTAAAATAATAAAGTTCCATCTAAAATTGGTTTGGTGCATTTTGTTTTAGCGTGTCAAAATTAGTAGAAAAAAAAACCAAATTGTAAATTCGAGAAAAATGCAACAAAAATTCTGGCAAAATTTTTAAAATTCTAGCTTAAAAATTGAAAAAGTTCACTTTTCGCTCATCACATCAAAATGGGGAGCGAAGGAGATTTGAGTTAAAAGGCGCGCAGAAAACGTTTTTTATCACAGTTTGTTTTTGTGCGTTGTTTGCGTTGTGACAATGAGTTGGTGAGAGAGAGAGAGAAACAGAGAGAGTGAGAGTGATAACGGCGCTGCTCATGAGCGCACGTCATGTGCTAGTTATTTTTTTTTGCATTGCTTCTTATTGAGAGTTATAAGAGAGAGAGAGAGAGAAATTTTTATGAAAAAGAACGCAGATTTATTGCATTAAATGTGGACTGTGGACTTACAAAATATCTAATTCTGAACTGATGGAAAAATTAGCCAATTCGAAAAAATAAGTGCCATTGCGCCAACAGAAAAAAAGAGCTAGTTTTGGCGCAAAAACGCCAATGTGTCAGCCCTGTCTAAGCGAGAGAATTTAAAATAAAAAGCTTAACGAAATTGTTGACAATTTATGAATATGAAGTAAATAAATACTTAAATAAAATATAAAACTGAAAGTTGTTCAAAATCGAAATTCTCCATTCGGAATATTAAATATTATTAAAAAAACAAGACAACTAAGCATTTATTTAGTTAAACATATAGTACATATCTATTAATAGTATGGTAAAAGTAATTATTGTGATTTTCCATTTAGTTATTCATTTTAATAGTAAATTGTCATAAAATAGACAACTCTAATCTAGCCTACATATGTATAGATAAGTCGTCCTGCGTAGTATGTACTAAATAACCAAATCCGCCTCAAGGCCCAAAGACTCGGAGTGTTTCTTGGCCTTCATGCGAAGATCCGCTATGCTGGAATTCTTATGGGCAGCGGCAAATGCGGCCAAATGAAGCGGATACTGTGGCAACGGGAAAAGTCCGGCGGGTCTGCTTCGATTACTTATGGCCGCCGCATACTGAAATTGATTAAATATATTTGTAAAAATTAATTTAATTTAATTATTCTGTTTAATAAATATAGTTACCTGATGAGCTGCGGCAGATATTATTGCCGGATCGAATGCCGAGAATGCGGCAGCTGCGGCAACGCTGCCCGTAAAATGCTCCGCAGCCGCAGTTGCCACAGCCGACGGCGACGCAGCGCGACTGGCAACCAAGCAGCCTCCGTTCTTGCCGGACTGCGTCTGCCCATTGCTTATGGCGCCGGACGAGGACATCATGGAGGCGCCGCTGCTCCGGATGCTGGCCAGGTTGACATACGGCGCCACACGGCACGGCTCAAGCGGAGTCGCCACCGGCGGACTTCGGCTGCTCAGTAAGATGCCTGGAATACAATTGAAGTCATTTATTTGGCACTTCAAATAACTCTTTCTATTTGTAAATTGCAAGCTGGGTATATAGATTTCATTTTTCTAATCAGCACCTCTTAACTAAAACAAGTTATACTTATTTACTAGAATTTTATATAAAATAAACCAAATTTATTGAAGAAAAAAAATATTTGTAAATTTTGCAAAGGCTTTTGGGTTTATCTAAATTGAACAGATTGGCCCAACATTTGTTGATGGGATTGGGGAAATCCCCAATCAGACCAAAATAAAATTAGAGAATAGAAAGTTGGATTATTTAGAATAGAGACAATTTCAGCAGAAAATGTACTGTAAATTAAAATTTAAACTAAATATGTTTTGGCAATAAGCAATTTCACTTAAAAATATAGTGGTACAAAAAAAATTGTAGTTTTGAAAAAATCGTAACAAAAATTGTAGTGCTAGATAAATATTAAACTAAACTGAAATCCTGATCAGTACCAGTAAAATTTTACTGAAAGCTGGATTTTTAAACTATCTCACATTTGGGAGTGGATAAAATTAACTAAGATAGCTATTTATTTGAGAAATGAAACTTTAAACAATTCACACAGTGATTTATTGTGATTTATATATTAAATATTTGTGTAAAGTTGTTGTTGAAAATTCAAATATCAAAATTTATTAATTATTAAAAATACTATCATATTAAATCAAGTTCATCTTAAAAAGTTCTGACAAAGCTATTGGATATTAACGTTTTGTAAAAACTGTAATGTTGAGTATAATTAAAAATAGATTTGGATCTAAAACTATTTAAGAGCAAAAAAAATCATTGTTTATTTTCAACCCTTTGAAAGCTCACTTTATTGGATATTTTTCAGCACTTTCGTCTAGTAACCGCTTATTTTTTTAAGCACAATTCGTTTGTGTTTCCCCCGTTTCCTTCGCAAATTGTCGGACTTCCGCTTAAGTATGTAAATAATTTACATAGGGCCAAAAGACGAGCTCGTACCTGAAGCCAAAGTACGAGTAAACATAAATACAAATGAGCATCCCAATTTGGCAAATCGGTACAAAAATTCGTGACAAGTAATTGAATTCATTTTGTAATTTATTGCCATGAAAACACCCTCGAGTTGAGGGGTCATCCCCTCACCACGACCTCTCTCACTCTCTTTTCTCTCTCTCAAGTACGAAGGCCAGACGGACACATATCAAAATGACACTCCAGGGACCGCAAGGCCAGAACCAGAAGCAGGAGAAGCACAAGGATATCTACGTCTTTTATGCTGTGTTTTGCTTTTAGGGCTATTTCTCTTACGTGGCTATAAAAAGTCTGAGAATTGATATAAGTCCATAAAATGATACCTTACGCTTTCTCTTACTATCTCTCTCTCTCTCTCTCTCACTGTTTTTTCTTGCGCATTTTTCTTTTTTTATTCGAATTTTAATTTGATTACTTTTTCTCTGGTTTGCCCGAAGTATCCGTCTCAGTCATGCTCTTGCTCACTAAACACATTTCATTCAGCATTTTATATAATTGAGTTAGCCCAGAGTTTACTGCATACAGTAAATCACTGATATACTTATGAGAAAAACATAACGTCGTTTACGTTAGAAGTCCTTCTTCTCTGTTTAAGCAATCATAACTTAATACGTGATACTCGCCCGACTAGACAAAGTGATTGAGCTTAAGATACCCCTTAGTAAGCAGCTACATATGTTTATTCCATGCTCATAAAAAAGAACTCGAGCATCTTTTTACACCCTTCGTTAGCAGGGAGTCAAGAGTCAACAGTTGGCATGTGCAGAAATTTTGCGAATCAAAATCCAAACCGCAGCTGATGTCCCGTCGTGTCTCGAGTCCAGACTCCACAAAGTATCACATCAGTAAATAATGTCCAGCTGAGCGTTGAATTAATGATGGGGAAGTACCCAAGAGTAGACTGCAAGTTTGCTTATTTTAAATTCCAAACCAGGGCTTGGACAAAATCTTAATAATTTTCAAAGATTTTTGTGTGCTTAATTTTAGATTCAGCTTGATTTTAAATAGTTTAACAAATTATTATATTTAAATAATTATACCGGTTACTTAAAAAATAATTAAAAGGGTATATTTTATTCGTTGCAATGTTTGTAACAGGGAGAAGGAAGCATCTCCGACCCCATAAAGTATATTCTTGATCAGCATCAGCAGCGTCTACATCTCAGAGACTATAAGAGCCAGAGCAACCAAATTTGGCATAGTTCAAATTTTTGCCACGCCCTTTTCCGCCTCAGTTTTCGAGATATTAGGATATTTTACTAATTAACGTTAACTACTATTATTACCTATCATCCTACTAAATCGTAACAAGATCGGACAATTAGAAATGTGGTAAAGACTAATACTTAATACTTAAAGACTTATTTTTAAATAAGTAACAGATATCCTATAATCAGGAGCTCGACTGTAGCCTTTTCCACTTTTTTTTTTTTAATTTTTAAAAATAAATAACTGCATATATTTAAAACCATCAACAGTTTAACTACTTCAAACCAGTTTTTAAAAATACAGCCATGGATTTCAAGTTAATACATATTAATAGACACTCGACATAACTTAATAGACTCTCTCCCTCGCTGGACAACTTTATAGACTCTCTAGAAACTTTAAAAACCCTTTCACGCAAATTGAAAACTGTCTGTTGGAGTATTTATCCAGCCATTGATTGCTGTCTCTCTCGCTCCCGCTTTCTCTTTCTGTCTCCGCCTCTTTCTATCCCTTTGGCAGCACCACTAAAGCCAGACTAAGCCAGGAAAGCATCCTGTCTCTATGCGAAACATGGAGTTGATTTTAATTTATGCAAATTTAAAAGAACGGTGCAATTAGTTAAGTAAATGTTGAAGGTTTCGAGATTAGCGGGAAATGCCACAGTTGTCTTAATACTGGTAGCTTCTTAATTTTACCAACTGGTTGACACAATATGTTACGGTTTCACAGTTTATTCAAATGTCTCATCATTAATATATCAAACACACTTCCTCTCGCACTCCCACTCGCATCTCTATCTATTTTTCTCTCTCTCTCTTACTCGCTCACTCACTCAGTCTGTCGCTATTTGTCGTATCACCCTCGGTCTGTGATTTGGCCCCTGCCATTCATCAACGCCCCCCGCACGCTCGATAACATTTTTATTTTCCACTTTTACGGCTCGAATATTTAATTTGATTAAGTTGGCAATGATTTGTGTCGTCTGCCAAAGCGTACGGAATATATACATAAGTCCTCGTTCGCACATCCAAAGGGGAATTCTCTCTCTCTCTCTCTCTCTCTCTCTCTCTCCCTCTCTCTGTTGAGCATTTCCTAACGAAAATCACGGCAGATGCGATTTTCAAAATTGTGCGATAATTTTAATTTTAATATCAAACAAACTTGCTGTTTAACTTCTGTTGTATGCATCATAAAATCTACATTTATTTGTTTTTATGACAACCCTGAAACCCAAACGGGGACAAAAAGAGGAAGAACATGTAGACCAGCTTTAAGTCTCAGATCCTTCTCAAAATATATCTCTTCCTTTGTCGAAAGAAATTAAAAAAAAAATTTTTAAGCCCAGCTTTAGCACTTCGATTTATGAATAGAGATAAATTTGAGACAACAGCTTAACGATGAAGAGCAAGAAACTAAAGAGCTGCTTTTTAACTTTGTAACGTATTTCTTTGATTTGGCCTATTGAAACAATAAATTTTCAAAGCAATTTGTTACTCTGGGCTTTAGAATATGTATAAGTACTCAAAATTCAATCTATGTTAATTACTTGCCAACTTATTGTAATCATACTAAAAATTAATAAAATGAATTAATGTTTTTCTAACTTTATTATAACGTGTGAAAACAACATCGTAGACACAACCAATATTGTTATCACCCTTTCAGTCTTAAAACTTTGTTAATGACTTCAAGAAGGGAGTCTTCATTAAACTTTAGGAACTTCTGCTTCGTTTAATTGTGCGTTAATTGCTAACGTCGTGTTTATCGTTAATTAGGTCTATATTTCAAAAACAATTATAAATTTTGTTTAAAAACAAGAATGTATTCCTTGTCAAAATAAAATCATTGCTTCTGCTTACCTTTGTGCATTTGATTTTCGTGTTTTCGACACTTGGCTCTTCTATTTTGAAACCAAACCTGAAAAAATATACAAGCATTAGAGAATTAACTATTTATTATTATTTCTAAAAAAATGTATAATGTTTATTGAATATCTTAAATATTTTTCTTTGATCTTAAGCAATTTGAAACGATTTTTTATTAAAAGTATGAAGAAAAACGGAAAAATAGAATGTTCCTACTGTGATTGTTATTTATTAAGGAGACGGAACTTTAGTCTTGTAAGTACGATATCTATTGTAAATACAACCATAAAGTTACTACTTGCATATGTAACCCATATGCCCAACATGTTATAATTATTTTTCCATTCATATCAAGCAAATTGTTCTTAAAATTTGACTAAGAGATCATAACTTTAAGAAATCATAACTTTTAACACCCCCAAGAATTCATTATAATTGTCAAGAAAATATATCAGTTTTTTGTAAGGACTTTTGTTTTACAAAATTTAACATTTCTGAAATGCTTACTTTTCGAAAACTCTGAGAGAGAGAGATCATAATTAAATATGGAAGAACTTGTCCACCCCCAACTACCAGAGTTGTCAAGTGTCACTTGACTGGCCACATAAAATGACTATTTATCTTAGCGTGTTTTTCTTTTCGGGAAATGTTTAGTCAAGTTTTGGGGAACTGAGAGTAGAGCTATTGGTCATTTCCATTAGTTGGGAATGCTTTTACTCCAAGTCGAAGGGAATTGTAATTTATTGCAAGTGCAGGAACCAGTTTGTAACTGTTTTGTTAGGTCATATAATACCACAGAGCGGTCCATTAAGAAACGCCCTGATTGAGCATTTAAGTTGTAATCGGCCCCCTGTTGTTTCCTGTTTCCACGATTTTCTTCCTTGGGCATAATTGTTGCCAAGGGCGGCGTAAACCACTTAACACCCCATATCTCTGGCACTAGCTCGTCTGGTGGTTGAAAAGTCAAATTGATTACAAGAACTCCAGCTTGGAATCTGGGATAAATGTCTCTATCCCAACTACTTACAAGTACTCGTATAATGAATATCAATTGAATTTCAATTTGTACCCTCGACTGCTGGACATTTGTCTTCATCTACTTGTGCTTATCACTCCAGTTATTTGGCTTCCAATTTATGACAGTTCACAGTGCTTAATTACCTGCACTCGTGCTTCACTGAGTCCCAATCTCTGACTCAACTCCTCTCGCATAAAGGCATCTGGGTAGTGTGTCTCCTCGAAGAGTCTTTCCAGTTCGTTCAGTTGCTCGAGCGTGAAATTTGTCCGTGATCTTCTCTGTTTACTGCTCAATCCCGACGCTTCCATTCTTCCAAAATTGTCTCCTATATGGGCTTGTGGTTCCGGGGAAACACATTTCTCCGATGCAACTCCACCCTTAGCTGGGGGTAAGTCTGGAGAATTACTGTCATCTGAACATTCATGCAAGTTTATTGTTGTGATTGTTGCGGAAGTTTTCATTTCTGAAAAATTGTAAATTTAATTAGGCAGATTTAATTGAGGGTGAGTCTAGAGAATTATCTGAATATATATTCGAAATTATTGTAATCATTACAGGGGATTTAATTTTTGAAAGATTTTAAATTTATTGAAATAGAATATCTTTAGATTATATAATTCTTTATATAACTTCTGTAAAATTCTGTAATATTTTCAAACATACTTACTTTGTGGTGTTTCGGCATCATAAAATGGTATATCCTTAATGCACTTGCTACTAATCTTGCAATTTGCCTCGGGACATGTAGAACATAATTCTCCACTGTTTTCCGAATTAGTTTTCGTCGTGTTTAAAGTACAAGTTTTTGTATCATTTACACTGGAAGTTAGTTTTTTACATTCATCATCTGAAATTGCAAAGCAGGACATACATATATTTCCAGCAACTTATTTCAACTGAGAAATACCCTGGAGCGCAGGGTTTTTTTTAAATATATAATTTTTAAGTTGTTTATAATACATTTTATTTAAATTTTTAAAGAAAGTAATTTAATTTAAAAGGAAGAATACGTAACAGCACAAAAACTCGCAAAAAATCGTTCACCAGAATCGAAGTTTACGATGAATTCTAAGAAAATTTCACTAAAAAGCTACGTGTCTAAAATCAATTTCTATCCTCCGATGAGAAGAATAAAGATTTCAGGTTAAGGTATTTTAAGGTATTTCGTCACTAGCGCGGACTGCCGTCCGCAGAGATTAAAAAAAAAATAACGCATTTTCCAATAATGTTGGGCTATGTAGTGATTTATCTTTTGACAGCAACTTTTATAAATACAACTTTTTTATTAAACCAAACGAGCCGAGCAAGTCACGTACTATGGCTATTTAAGAAAATTAGAGCCAAAAATCTTTAAATTTCTAACGAAGTGAGATATCGGTCTGAAATTTGAAATATATGTATTTCCTAGACATTTATAAAAAATTTAGACAACACTTTGGGCAGTAGTCTACGCTAGTGACAAAATTCGACCCCAAAAACGCTTTAAGACAAACAATATCATATTTGTATGCTTATAATAGAACGAGTCTTTATAGGGAAATTAAAGAAAAAACTGGTAAATCACGTTATACTATCTATTATCAGTATAACTATAAAATAAAGGAAATAAATAATTTTTACCTGTGTAAAAATATTGAATATGCAAGTAAATTTTACACAGTATCTTGTACAGTAGCAAAAACAATATATATATTTACAGGGAATCTAGCAAACTATTACAAATTACCTTCGGAATGTTCATCCGATACCAGAAGATCAGATATAAGCCAGTTTTTGGGCTTGGGAGCTTCAGTCTTACGAGCACTTTCACTATTGGCAACGGCAACAATGGGCTTCGGTTCGAGGGCACGAATCTTGACCAGGGAGAGAGGCTTGGAGACAACGGTCTCATCCTCATAGCTGCTGTCTTCGGCGACAGACACGTCCGTAATATCAATGTCCATGGATTCCTCATCATTGGGTGAAATTTCGACGGAACTACTGCGATCTAATCGATGTGAATTCACTAATATCGAATTAGTTGCCTCGGTTAGTTTTTGAATGCGAGCACTTGTCATTGAGTTGAATAAATTGTTGACGCGATTATTAGTTAAATTGAATTCAAATGATTTGTTTACAAACTGCGCTAATTGCTCCATCTTAATGAAAGGAGAAGATACACAAACACTTGCCCATAAGTTCAACTATATGGTATTATAATTATTATATGTATGGTTTATTCACAGCACTTTTACTCCGATGCATAGTTGCTCTTGCGAAATTAAACGCTCGACTACTTCGCAGTGAAGGCCAATAGCATTACAGGTCCTTTTTGCCAACAAATCTCCGTTCTCTCTCTCTCTCTCTTCGCAACTGCTGCGCATGCCGATTCACAATCCTACAGATTCCGCACAAAAGATACATCACAGCGAGCGTAAAGATACATTCTTAAATCAACAGCAGCAAATTGTAAGTACTCCACTATAAAAAATATGTTTTTTATTATTCAATTTTATTACAATTTACTTAGTTTCGCAAATAAATTAATTTATAAATATTTTAAGATATTTTATTATTAAATATTTATAATTGAATGTTTATTTTTATTTGTAATTCAATCAGAACTAAGTTATATTTCATATATTATTCTCAATCGGACTGGGACTCAGTCGCTCTCTGTACGCTCGGAACAACCCCCGGATAGTCGGGACCGTGGTCCGTGGTAGCGAAAGGTGGGTGGGGAGGTGTCCGTGTTGCCCTGCCTACGACGATTTCAATTTATTCTCATTGGTCTTTACATGGCGTGTTGTTGTTGTTGCCCAAGTGGTTGTAGATTGTTGGCTCAACCCTACTTTACTGTTATTGGTTATAGCCAGGTTTATGCTGTATACACACATTAAGCGTGTATAAAACACCTAATAATTTTCTGTGGAATCGCCCATGTGGGTGGAGTTTCAACTATTCTGCTACCCATTGCTCTTGTTGTTGCTGCTCTGGCTTCTGCCTCGGTTAAATGACTAAAAACTGACTTAAATTACCGAAAATATTTATTATCTGGCTGCCTGTTTTCATATAATCGAATTTAAAGTGCAAGAAATTTATTCTGAATGAGTTCACTAATGCCAGTCGATTATAGAGCTGTTAAAATATGTTAATGGGTTTAAATAAAGGTAATCACACTATACATACCCTATAGTCTGATAAATTTGGAACAATTTCGTTTATTAAATCAAAAATTCTGTTTTTTTTTTCCAGTAAAAACTCTATGGAAGTTACAGTATAGGATGGATAACAGTTTCTAATAATGCTAAATTTTATAGAATATATTTATAAAATTAACGCTATGGTAAACAAGTATGGTACATCATAGTAAGAACTGCTCGGGAAGCTCTACTAAAGATCTGAAAAGATTAGCTGAGCGACTCCATACCCTAAAAATCATCTACTTACCTGTTTGACAACTTTCCCTTAACTATTTCTACGATTATCATATACAAAATAAAGTTGCTTTAAAGACAAATCTATCAAAATTCAATTAAATTAAATTTTACAGTAGATTGGCGTTTCTGTTTAATGGTGTACGTTTTGACATCACAGTCTTATAACTAACAGACATTCATACATACATTTATTATTTATTAAAAGCATCCTATAATTATGACTTTGGAGATTCGGAGCTACAAAAGCTAAAAGCAAGCTTTCTAAATAACTTAATCTTTACAGATTCTGGACGTCATTTCGTGAAGTGGTTCCAATTCCTTGCCAGATATCAGTTCAAACTCTTGCACGAAATAATAGAAATGCTTGTAACAAGCATTCACATGTGCTTCCTGTAATTAAAGCAGTAATTATTTTCCATTTAATTAATTTGTTTATAATACTCACAGCGCCAATAGTGACAATTCTGTCAAAATGATGGATATAGACGTGCACGAAGACGCGAAATAAACGTGTGAGAATTTTTCGACTGAGCGAGACAAACGTTTTTGGAAAAGGAACATCTGAAATCAAAGAAATAGGAAATAAAAACGTTATATAGATAAGACTACGTTTTGGCCAGAAAGAAAGAAATCTCCTATAGATTAATATTCCTATCTTTCGCTAAACTCCACTTAAGGTGGCAATACAGCTTTATAATTGCATCCAGACCCAGTTGATATATATATGTATATATCTGAGATTAGTCTTGGTCTCACTATAGTGAAAGCTTCGTAATAGGACCTTTCTGTCTATGTAAGTAAAATCAAATTCTAGGGTACACCTTGTAATAATCCTAATTTTATGCTGAACCTTTTCTTTTATAGTATTCGGAAATATGCCCATTTATTTGTCCTACCAGTGGAAACGGGGAAAACAGCTTCATTATTGATTTGCGTCTCAATCCAGTCCATTAGGAGCTCTATATATTTCTGTGCAGGAAGAGCAGTTGGTTTCTTATAGCTAAAATGAGAACATATTCATCAAATGTTTAGCAAGAGGTTTAAATGAATGCACTCACGAATCTCCATCTGCCCATAAATACTCATATCGAGAGCCTCCAGACATTGTTGGGCACGTCGTTTCATTGCAGTACTCGGATACGGTGCCGTAAATGAGATTTATGCGGTTAAAAAAGTCAACAACTGCGAGTGGACAAATAGTGAATAATATAAATAAACATTCATACACACACACACACACACACACACACACACACACACATACGCATGTATGTATAATGCAAATTAACCCACCGTGCACCGCCAACCAATCGTTCATATTCTCGCCCTCCGGTAATCGCACCACTTGACGCAAATTGATGCCAGACTGCAAGCTGGCCTGGGCCTGCTTGTGTAGCGAATATCGGATTGTCCCAGCAGTGAATCTCTTCTTTGGCCTAAATGTCTGCAAAATGAATAATATAAACATAAATAATACATCAAACTTTGGTAATCAGTGATAAGAACCAATGCATGTTTGTAAATACATAGAAGCACTTGCTTCCCGAGGCACTGATCGATTTTATATACATACACACACCTTTCCCTTCTGAAAGAAGTCGAGAAACCCATTAAGGGCCATTTTTAAATCTATTTATTTAATCAAACAAACACTTTAGTTTTAGAAATAATTGAAATTCTTGGCATAACATCTGTAAAATAGTGTTGGGTTGCTCATGAGTGAGTGAACAAAAAAGAGTTGCTCCCTGAAGAGAGCAAGTGAACATGTTCCTCCCAAATTGCTCAGTTGCTCTTTTTTGCTCAGTTGCTCAGTTGTTCAGTCTTGTTCAGTTGTTCTGTTTTGCTCATTATTGCTCAGTTGTTCCTATTGCGCACTTTGCTCGAATTTTCTCTGTTCTCTTAGACCTCTTAGGGCATTTTGCGTACATTCTTTCTTTGACCATACACATTGTTGGATTAGTGTCAAATCTAAATACTCATATAAAGATTTCAAAATGTCGTTTATCACAAGTGTAGCAAAATATGGAGCCATTTCGAAGATGTCGGAAGTCAGCAAGCTAAATGCAAGTATTGTAAATGTTTATTGAGCTGTTGATTACAGATCAACCTAAGCAACCATCAGATTTAAATTAAATGCAACGTAGGATATTTTCGATGAATTTTCGAGGATGAATAACTGAGCTAATGAGCATTATGAGAGAGCAATAGAGCAGGTGAGCAAGTGAGCAATCTGAGTGAGTTGACTCACCTAAAAAAAAAAGAACAAGTGAACATGTTCACCTAAATGAGCAATGATTACCCAACACTAATCTGTAAAAACAATGTGACCAGCGCTTGGCGCGTAAAAAATACCAAAAATGCTGACAATAAGAAAATAATTATCGTTTCAATTTATGAAGCACCAACACTAATAATTTATGGATTAATTAAATAAAACACATAAAATTTATGTTAATTAAATATATTTTTATTATTTATTAATTAATTAATTTTTAAAATTTCGTTATTAACGTTCAAATAAACTTGCGAATATCGATAGGCACTTATCGGTAATTGATACAAACATCGATGTCGCCATGTTGTTTAATAATTTGTGCATCTCTGTTTTGTTTGTGTATTAAAGAAAAATAATTTTTATTTAAAAAAAAAATAGAAAAACAATGTTTTACGAACACATAATATTGGCCAAAAAAGGGCCATTAGCCAGAATTTGGTTAGCCGCACATTGGGACAAGAAAATAACAAAAGCGCATGTATTTGAAACGAATATAGAAAAATCAGTGGAGGGCATTTTACAGCCCAAAGTGAAATTGGCGCTTCGAACGTCGGGGCATTTACTGCTTGGTGTAGTGCGAATATATTCGAGAAAAGCAAAGTATCTATTAGCCGATTGCAATGAGGCGTTTGTTAAAATCAAAATGGCCTTTCGGCCGGGAATGGTGGATCTGCCAGAGGGCCATAGGGAAGCCAATGTTAATGCCATCACATTGCCCGAAGTGTTCCACGATTTCGACACGGCGCTGCCCGAGCTGAACGATATTGACATTGAGGCGCAGTTCTCGGTGAACCAGTCCCGGGCCGATGAGATAACAATGCGCGAGGATTACGGCAGCTTGTCGCTCTCCCTGCAGGACGATGGCTTTGGGGACATTGGATTCGAGGCGGACACGCCCGAAATGATGCGTGGCCCATTGTCGGGCAATATCAATGAGCAGCTGTTCGATGACGACGTCTTGCCAAATGTGGAACCAAACGATCCAAATATCCGACTAACACAGTCCGAAATGCCCAGCGATCGTCTGGATGGCGACGGTTTTGGGGATTCCTTTGGACAGCCGACACTATTCGAGGATGATCTGTTTGGCGAGCCGCCACAGACCATAAGCATCAACAAAGAGGTAGACGAGGTTAACAATCCCCCCGATTATTCGGATGACGATGGAATAGACAACTTCGACAACGCCCCCTCGCCGGCTTCGTCGTGTGCCCATTCAGTTGCCGACGACAAGGAGGATAACTTTCAACCCAAGGAGCATACTTTTAATGAGGACGTCAACCCATGTGACGCCGATGCGGCATTGAACGACCTAACTTTGGTACAGAACGACGACGAGGGATTCGCGCTGGCACCCATTGATGCGACCACTTACAGAGGCGCCACCAAGGCCAAGCGCAAGCGGAAGCTGATCATTGATGAGATCAAGAATATATCCGGCGAGGAGATGAAGGCGCAACTAGCTGATACCTCGGATATACTCACTACCCTGGATTTGGCACCGCCAACCAAGCGATTAATGTACTGGAAGGAGACGGGTGGTGTAGAGAAGCTATTTGCTCTACCATCGCGGACTATTCCCGCCAGAGTCCTTCTGAACAACTACAATCGGCAATTGCTGTCACACTCGACGCCCCTGGAGGACTTCTCGAATATTGCCCCCATGGATGTGCTGGCATTGGAACTGTACGCCCAGGAGGGCGAGAGCTCTCTGATAATAGTGAGCAAAAAGGGACGCAAGCGTAAGAATGATGCATCGGCCAATCCAGTTGTGGATGCAGCAGCGGATACTACGCTTACCCAGAGTCTGGCAGCACCCGAGATGATTCGCGAGCAGGACAAGTCCTTGGGCCTCTCGGCCGTTTCCCTGGACATTGGGGCAAAGGAGCAGGACAGTCTTGTGCCGCAAACGGACGCAGCCATATTCGAAAATATGCGCAGTCCGGCGCTGTTGTCATTCAATGACATGGAGAACTTCTCAAACCTGAACGAGCTGCCGCTGACGCCACGGGATGGTCATCATGATATGGGTGATGATTTCCACCACGGCGATCTAACACCAGCCGGCTTGGATCACGGACAAATGACGCCACATCATGCGGGAATTGGAGACATCGATTGCATACCAAATCTGCCGCCCGACCAAGTCAGCTCGATACTTAACGAAACCGAAGATCGGCCAATTACCGATGTCAACAACTTCAATAAGACATGCGAAATCTCGACAGATTGGAATGATTATGATTTCCCGCCATCGGTGGGTCTACAAAATGTCCCCGCAGACGAACAAATGGAAAACGAGACGGACGAACAGTTCGAGGAGCGAGTTCTGAACAAGAGGGCAGCCCAGCTGTTCCTCGATGTCAGAGTTCATTTCAACAACAACGATCACTTGACACTATCCCAGTTGACGGTACGCAACTCAAGGAAACAGGCCGCACAGAAGTTCTACTCCCTGCTTGTTCTGAAAAAGTTCAAGGCCTTAAATATTACACAGCCCGCGCCCTATGCCGACATTACCGTCACTCGCGGTCCTCTCTTTGACAATCCCAAATTGTAAACGCTGGCCTGGTTGCTTGCTTGGTTCTAGCCAGCGAAACACACACAACAATTATTACAACAATTATATTATATAATTTTTTTTACAATTATACACTATGTGTGCGCGTAGCAATAGTATAATATTATTACATAAATATTTTAAATTAAATTATTGAGAGAATGTTTTGTGTTCTTCAATGCGATTATGTATAATTTAAAAGTATTGCTGTATTTATTTAATAATATGTTGAATGACGAAGCAAATGATTTAACAAAACAAAAAACATGTTAAGTAAACTAGAATTTATATGTAAAACATTGTCTGCCAATATTAATTGGCTAATTATTGTTTTTGTAACCAAATACAAGTCAACAAACACCCAGTTTCCTAGATGGACGAGGATTTGGGCTACTTAAGGATGAACTCCACAGACTGTAAGTATTAATCAATTATAATGCATTGAATCAAAGACTAAATCCTTTCTCTATTTCTTCAACAGATGGGCTGGATCTACATTTGGGAACTTCAACTTCAGTAACCATTAAAAAAAACCAACCGCCTTGTTAACAGCATTTGACAAAGAGTTTTTGTAGCAATCAATTTTGTTCCATTAGCAGTAGGTCCACACACTCATAATTCAAATAGTTTTTAAATTTTTATTATACAAAGCATCCACAAACATAAAACCTGTAATTTGGATTATAAACATTATGTATGTACAATAAACAATAATATATTTAAAGTGCCGCTCGAATTCACTCCACATTGTCATAGATGTCCTCCATGCCCTGTACATCTCTCAGCTTTTGCAGGAATATATTGTATGCCTTCTGTTCCTCGGCACTTAATTGTATGAGGTTCTGAAAGAAAATTCGGGTTACCTTAAATTAAAGTATGTACCAATGTCAAAGTCTTACATTTGGTGTAAACATATGCTCGCTATTTTCTATAGCATATCCGTTCTGGGATAACGTCTTGGTCAGGCCAATCAGATGAGCTGGAGTGCAGATAAACTGAAAAATTGTTACGGAAATATATTTTTAGGAAACTCCAATGTTTCTTTTTTTGAAAATAATACTCACATTTACCAAACCACTGGCGGCATCAACAACCTCAACTTCTTCGGCTCCAAACTGTATGGCATCCTCGGTGGCCTTCTCTTCCAGATTGTCCTTATTCGAAGTCTCGCAACGGGCTTCGATTAATCCGAAATCCTCAAACATATGGCCAACATCCACGAGCACACCGCTGGAAGAGTCATGTTACCTTGAGTTGCGATTAATTGTTGTTAATCATATTATGGCTTTGTTGTAACTTAACTTACCCAGACTTTTTGATCATTGCAGTCGCATCCATTTTAACGCCGGCCAGATTATCCGTATAAATGCTACAAATCATGTAGATATTCCGCCTAAATCGAATGTCCAGTCGGTGTTTCTTCAGTAGCGCCTTGTTGCCCTGGCATTTCTTTATCGTGCTTTGAATTGTGCCAATTGGCATGTTCCTCTTCAACGCATTATCCATCTCCGATCGGAGCAACGAGTTCACAGCCGGATCAGCCGATTTTCCCTCCTGCACGGCCAAACGAATTTGCCTGGCGATTTTTGTAAATAGTGCTGCTCGCAATCCATCTTTTTGGGCCTTTATGTGCTTTATGTTCGCCCACTTTGAATGGCCGGCCATGCCCCGCACCCCACACCCATTAAAATTGTAGCTAACATTTTGTATGGCAATTCGGCTAAGGTGTCGTAACATTTTTAGCATGAAAAAACTTTATAAAATAAGTTGTTTTAAGGCAAGAAGAAGCATGCTCGCCTCGTTTGTCGATAGATTGCGGCGGTCGGGCGATAAGCTATCCATGCACATCAGTGCTGCCAGATTACCTTATTTCAGGCTAGATCTAGCATATTTGAAAATTGCGAAGGAAATGCACTTAAAAACTTTCAATGCAATATAAAGCATAGGATATGTTTTTTTAAATCATTTAATTATTTATATAAATAATGTTTTTAAATTTCACAGATATGGATTGCGCCACAAAAATATGTTAGCGTTATAAAAATAGATAGATATTTAATTGAAAATGATTAAATAGATGATCTGTTAAATAATTTAGTTCGATTTAAAGCCATAATGATTTAGTATTGCATTTGGATATACTACAGCTTGATTTTCTGTTAATTTTTTTATTTGTATCTTATTTTTACTTAGAATCTAGCTTATGCGGGTGCTCAACACCTGGCAACACTGATGCACATATAAACAAACCCAAATAGTAGGGATGTCAACGCGCGCAACTCTTATTAATTTAATTTTCAGTTTCTTTGTCAGAATGTATCTTATTGTGCCTCAACAGGCTGCCACGAATGCAAAATTCCTTTGGACAGTGGGCACATTTATAGGGACGTTCGCCAGAATGCAGCAAGATGTGATTCCGCAGGGTTTCCTTGCGGGCAAATGCCTTTGGGCACTGTGGACACTTGAATGGGCACTCGCCCGTGTGAATACGACTGTGATTATGCAGAGCAGAGTTATTGACAAAGTCCTTTGGGCAGTGGGGACACTTGTAGGGACGCTCGCCGGTGTGCACTCGCAAATGCGTCCGGAGGCAGCCGCTCTGTATGAAGGCCTTTGCGCAGTGCGGACACATGAAAGGACGCTCGCCAGAATGAACGCGTTCATGTGCCTGCAGATTGGAGCCGTTACTAAAGGCTCTTGGGCATTGACTACATTTGTAAGGAAGCTCGCCCTTATGAAGACGGACGTGATCCTCCAGACTTCGCCGCTGTGCAAAGGCCTTCGAGCAGTGGGGACATTTGAACGGACGCTCGCCCGAATGCACGCGGATGTGTCTCCGCAGATGTGCGCTGCCATGGAACACCTTTCCACAGGTGTCGCACAGATGTCTCTTCTTCTGCGAGGAAGCAAGCTCTACACTTGACTCGCTGCTGGCTCTAGGAACAGCATCCGTCGCCTCTGTTTCTGGAATATTTTCGATTTCCTTAGCGTCTGTTTTTACGCCACATTCCGCAAATGCCCAACGCTCTAAAGTTTCTGCTCCTGCTTTCTCAGTTTTCTCGAGCAGCTGGCAAAAGAATTGATGGCTCTCTTGGCATCTGCGCTTGAATCTAAAAGCATTTCGAACGTCAAGAACGCAGGACTGGCAAATCTGCTTGGGAAATTGATCATCACGGTTTATTTCGGAAGCGGCGCACTCGTTCAGCATCTCCGCCAAGCTCAGTTCCTCCTCCTCCTGCTGATGCTGCTCGTCGAATATGTCGATGAGTTTGTCCGAGGTGTTTGTGCAAGCTCGGCAAACCCGTTCCATATTTAACACGATATTGTAATTGTTTGTTTTTTTCAGTGCTTTGTTTACAAAATTGCACTACATACAGTAAAAAATCATGTGGCAACCTTGGCGAAAAAACAGGGTGGCAGCCATCAGGCACCACGGATTTAGAGGTGGAGAACTATCGATAGTCGGCGCCATCGATAGTCAACGATATTATTTTTCAATCCATCGATAGCTATCGATAGTTTTCGTGTGTTAAATTATAAAATTATATACAAAATTCCAACAAAAATTTGAAATTGTCATTAATTTAGGTATTATAAAAGTAAAAATAAATACAATTTGTTTTCAACAATAATGCTTCGCTATTAGCTATTGTAATAGCCAAAGTTCCACGATCTAAAACTTCTTGTTCAGTCTACTGATCATGCGCTCGGACTCGACTGAAATGGCGGGCACTTAAATAAATGTTAAAACATAAAAATATGTATTAATTTTAGTTCCGTTTGGTTCTTCTTATCCATGTCATGAAAATATATATTTATTAAAACACAAAACTTAAATGGCAAAAGGAGAGCCTTTCTGTGCCGAGTTGAGCATCATAAAAAACTATCGACCACTATCGATAGTGCACGTCTGCTATCGATGACGCCTCGATAGTGCTTGACCATCGATTGTGCCGATAGTGCCATCGATAGTTCTCCACCTCTACCACGGATAGCTCAATTCCAGATAAAACTCCACTTTAAAAAATATACTCAAATTTGCAACTTGCTTAACTTTAAACCTAGAATTTTGAAAATTGTCCTCAACTTTTTACAATTTTTTTTTAGAATTTCTTGCGTGAAGTGTGACGTGCACCAAACTTTCTTTAAAATTAACTTCATTTTTGTAGAAAAGGTATATTTTTTTTGGTTTTTTAAATTGTACTTTTATTTAATTATTGAAATTAACACCCAAAATTTAATAAAATAATCTCTTTTATATTATCTAATTTATAATTCATTGGGCTTTTTAAATTTGTTCTTTATTTTTAAACTATTGCCAAATAACTAAAAATACAATTCACATTTTTAAGTGCGCGCTTTCAAGAATTTAAAATACTAATAGAATAAAAATACCGCATCGATTATTCTTATATCGATAACGCTCAGTCGGAATTAAATTATAAACATTTAAAAAAAATATCTTTTACTACAATAAACAGACAACAGACAAATAAAAGAAAATACAGTTTCTTAAAAAAATTTCTTTCATAAAATTTGTGGTACTAGCAGTGCTCTTTATTCATGCATAAGTTGCACACTGCTGTGTTGTTGCTACAACGAATTATTTCTTTTGAATGAATGGCCAAGAAACCGGTTTTTGAAAACAACAACAAATGTAAATTGCGATTGTCTTTAGACCTTAAGAGCTTTTTTTTCTATGCACAGCTTTTGGTTGTATTGGCAAGCGTGAAATGTAAGACTGGCTTAAAGCAACAGTTTAAGTTAGTTTGTTGGAGTTGTGAAAAGTGCGTTTTCCCCTGCCACTACATATTTATTTTTATTTATTTGTGCATTGCAATCTGTGAAAATTACTTGCTGTATTTTAAACTCCACAAGTGTGTTTATCAAATATTTATAATAAGTAATCAACGTAATAAGTGTGAAATTAAGTTTTCTTGTGGGTGTGTACACGTCTTAGTCGTGGATTTTATATTTACTATAAAGACATTTGAGACCTTCAAGGTTGCATGTATCTTTTTTCCAACACTTCACCTTGGCAAATGCCGAGACATGTACATACATAATTACTTATGACATCATGAGTAAATCTTCGTTTTAATTACAAACGTGATCTGTCGATCCTAATAAGGAACTCTATTTGAAGTGGACACCTGTTTTTTTGTGTGGGCGATGATGCTGAATTTGACTCGGCTTCAAATGTCGATGATATCATGATTGTAACTGTTTACTTTTGCGAGTTTAACAAAGAAATCGGGGTGAAAAGGCTATAGTTTGCTTTTCTACAGATATTTTAGTGTCAAAAGCTTTAAGAAAAGCTATTAAAAGATAGTGAAGAGAAATCGGACTAGTTAAAGATTTTTCATTATAGAACTTTGATTATAAATTGTAACATATTAAATCCATTTAATTTCAGATTACTCTTAAGTCAATATGAAAAACACACTTTTTGCAATCTGTGTTTTCGCCACACTTGTGTGTAGCACTCGGGCTACATTCGGGGATAAAGCGATACTCAAGGAGAAGGATATGATGAGGAAAATAGTATTCGACAAAAAAACGCCAGATGTTTTTTATTGCCCCATGCAGAAGCCATCTTCAATGAGCAAAATTATTGTCACGTAATTATATATTGTTATTCTACATACTATTCTTAAAACAAATGATATGAATTTGAATTTGAATTTGTATAGAGCACGACCCCTGCACAAATTATGTGAATACGAAGGAAATCCATTGCCCCCAGAATATAAATCCGACTGTTATTTGGATATTGATGAATCGGATTATGCATGCAAGGAGAAATACCGAATTATGGTAAGCTCTAATTCATACATTGAATTAAAGTGAACTCTCTCTCTCTCTCTATGTTTAAATCGTTGGTGCTCGCTGAGTTAGGAAATTGCGCAAAGCAGCAATTATTGTATAATTAACTATTTCCACGGACGGATGACCATAAAAACAACGAAGAAATATTTTTACATTTTTATTATTTGCGAATTAAATCGAAATTTCACCAACTTAGTCTTTAGAGTGTTAGACTTGGAGAGGTTTGTTTTGAAATCCGATTTCGCCGCAATTTCACTGATACAAAATGTTGCATATTTTTTGGATCGTCGTGTAATTATTTCGATACTAAATTTTGGAATAGGGCGGTTTGAGATTGGTAATTCCTTACGGTCGTTTCGTTAAAATTTAAAACAAAGCACCCGTAAATTCGTTATCTTTAAATTAAACATAGTTGAAAGCTTTTTTATTTTGAGTTTAGCTAACAACTTGTATTTTAAAATACTGTTAATACTACCCAGTTCAAAATATTAACTAACTAATCGCCTCACTTACCATAATTCTAGTACTTGGTTGGGTCTATTCCGAATTTTCAGAATTCCACTTTATCTTTGATTAATAATTGGAGTTCGGAATAGGTTCAACTTTAACTGTTGTAAAAATAATATGTTGCATATAACTAATGGTTTTTTTGTGAAAATATGTTAGCTTTTTTAATACACAATAATGCCCTGATATTTAGAATATTGTGTAATAGTTATTACTTTGGTTAAATGTACATTTGGCACGTAAGTAAATGACAAATACATACACCCCATATTGTTTAATAAATCCTTTCACTGATGCTTTGTTGTTAATTAAGGGCACCATTAGATTTAAAATGTAACTATAACGATAGTAAATAAGATTTTTAAAGACATCACAAAACCCACACAGAATTTAGCCTAATATCGAGTTCTATTTAATTACAGAAACGTTTCGCCAAAGACGAACCCTAGTAAAATAAACACAAAAACAACACAACCAATCTTAACACCCAATTGAAAACAATTGAAACAGCAAGAAAATACAGAAATTATGTAAATTATCATACGCACCATACGCTGGCAGCTTTAAGTAATTGGATCACACGACTAAATACCGCAATACCTGCTGTACTTACAAAATACATCTACATATGCAAATATACATATACTTATATACACATTTACCATACGCAATACCACTAAAATATAACGAAGTAAATATACATTTAATATATGACTATTAGTAAGTTAACAAAATATTCAATTCTACTTTCTATGCAGTTTACACGAAAATTTATATTGAGATGTTCCAAAATGCACTTTCGCATTACTTTCTCAGATATTTATTAAGCATATTTTTAACTGCCGAAAATATGCTACTTCCATTAAGAGAATTTAAATCGAAAACATAATACAAAATTTATAATTGGATATTTTGGAAAGTTTTTGAATATTTTTAGCGTTGGGGTAGAGTAAAGCAATGCACTTGATGATGATACAAAGATAATGTGGTAAAAGAATTTTCTTACCATGTCTACTTTGTATCTCTCAAGTGATCACATGGTTTTGGGGTATAAAAATAAAAAGTTATAGTTTTGAATACATTTTGCTTTTCAATACGATTATTATTAAATGCGGCAGTGTGAGTAAAAAACGTTAAGTGTTTTTTTTATTCTGTTCTATTCTATAAGTAATTTGTTTTCCGTTTCTGCTTTCATTTTTTATTAATTGATTTAGATGCGGAAGTTTCCACCAGGCAGCGAAGAGCCGTTTAACGGCGCCCGTCTCAAGCGATTCATGAATTTTGATAAGCTTTCCCACTGAAACCGATGGTATTACGTGAAGGGAGAGCTGTTGCTAAACACTAATCACAACCTAATACTGTTTTCGATTAGCATACCGAATCTTTCTAACATATTCAAGATTAAACACATTAAAATTTAATTTCTTTTTCTTGGAATTAAATTAAATTTAGCGTAAACAATGTATTGTCAATTTAAGAGGGCATTATGTACGTACCAAGTATATACTTGGCTACGTATTTGTGCTGCTTATCAATGAATGGAATATATTACGTCTTCTCGCTAGCATTACTTTAGCTCATCTCACGCCAATCTCATTCAGTTTGATTTGTGAATTCATTGTCTTAATACTACAATTTTGCTGGCCTCGTCGTGATGAATAAATACCTAGTGCTAGTTAGCTTCCTGCTTCTGGTTGCGGCGATTGTCCTCGCGGACAGTGACAGCAGTAGTGACAGTGGCAGTGATAGTGGAAGCAGCGAGAAGAGTTATTCCGGCGGCAAGCATAAGCACAACAAACACAACAACCCTGCCTACCCGAACTATCCTGCACCATACGGATATCCCCCTCAATATCCGGCTCCGTATCCGTACAGCCAAGCGCCATACAATCAGCCGCCCCCTAGCCAGATGGGCTATCCGTATCCCTACTACCAATACCAGCCACCTCCACAACAATTTGGACCGCCTGCCTATCTTCCCAATCTGCAACAGCCATCTGTGCCCACCTATGCTCCCGATCCGCAACAGCAGCCTGCTTCAAGTGTTATAAATCATTCACTTAAAGTAAACAAAAAATACAAGGAGAAATATAATAGTAGCTTGGAATCCAATAGTATATAAAATGTTTAATGCAATAAATAACTTTTTTGAAACTTAATCTTTAATTATACATACGATTACATATACTTTAGCAAAACAATGCAATCTTTCTCAATAAATCAAACAAACCGGATATTCTTTTGATAAGGCAATGCAGTCTTTTTTAAATGCGTCTTATAATTTTGTTGTTCAATTGAAATTTCAAATGAATCCGCGTATTTGCCCACAAACTATATGGCCACACTGAAAATGCTTCTCATCGCAATTGGTTTGTTCTAAAAATGCATTGTGACGTCACTATTGTATTGATATGGCAGCCTTATTCTAAAATATTATGTGGCAACTTTTTTTTCATTTTTGTTTTTTTCTCTTTCTGTTTGACAGCCTGCTTTATTTACATAGATTCAATAAATTTTGATTTAATTCGTAGCAAACCTATGCGCAGTTTGAGCTGCAAAGTGGCAACCGATGAGAAGGGCAACTCCAAATGCTATGGATTTGTGAATTTCGAAACAGGCAAATCCTTGTATGTGGCACGTGCCCAAAACTGACGCCAATGTACTGACTTTATTTTTTTAAGTTTCCATTTTCGGAATATGTTGTTGGAATGTTGCTATATTTTAGTCGAATTTAAATTTATTAAAAAACCTCCTTTATATGATCTAATTTATAATTAATTTGGCTTAATTTTATAAGAATTTGTGGCTTTATTGTTGCTAAATGAACTTATATAAAATTCACATTTAAATGGCGCGCCCTGGCCACGGTTAGATCCGGAACTGGCATTGCACAAACTGAACTAAATGCCCAAAAATCGGGGATCTAGCTCGCTTTTCACTTTGGTGAGTAGTTCACTCGAACTTATTCTGAACCATTCGATTCACCAAACAGAAAACAAAAAGAAATTGTTGTTTGTGTACAATTTATGTTAGAATGTGCAAAACAAGTGTTTTATTAAGTTGCGTTGTGCTTGTGTTTTTTGCACAAATACCCAATGGTGAGTGCTACATGCAAATGAAATAATCATACCTGAAAATACTAGACATTTGTGTTTTGTTTTGTTGCGTGTTGGACAAGTGTTGGTGTGTGGGTGCTAATGCATGTGTGTGTGTGTGCGCGCGGTTTGTTTTGTTATTCGATGCGCAAATGCAATTTTATAATCAAATTAAGAATTTGCGCGCTTGGCACTAACATGCGAAACTGTAGCAAGTCAACATTGCAATAGAACAATAAGACATACATAAATGCATACCAGTTAAGCGCTGTGACTGCGTTTGTTTGATTTTACGGCGGCCATTGTCCACGAGCTCCTCACGGCAGCTGCAAAACATAGAAAGCAACAGGGTATCAAACATTCCAATAAGAATGTTGTGCTCAAAGAAATATGAACTTTATTATTTGGCTGCGTTTACATTATGCAAGTGCACATTGTTTATAAATTGTATATACAGTAAAAGTTTATTAGTAGTAGTATTAGGGTAACACGCTAGAGTTGTCACCCTTTACAGTTGCTGCATTTCCATTTGTCAATTATCGCCGTTGGAGAAAATATCTCGGATTAATTAGCAAAAAGCCTAAATAATTCTTTACTTACGTAAAACTATCTGTGTTTTGCTCTTTACAACATTTAACAATAAGGTTTTGTTGTGCATGTCTTTATGAATTTTCTACAGTGGCGTCCAGTCAATTGATGTGTTAGAAAACAGATTGCATACTCTGGGGCTGTCGATATTTTTCTTGTTCGATGAATCTCAAACTTATCCACTTTCTCAGACAAAACTTCAGCAAAAATGAAACTTGATGTTTATTTAAATCACAGTTAATAGGAAATCACTGTTAATAGGTTCTGTTAATGAGGGAAAGCACAAGATATTCAACTAAAAACATTTTTAATCAGCAGGATACTAATTCGATTTCTATATTATTCTTCTGTTGTCTCTAAAGAAGACTTTGTTTGCTCTGCCTTAGGCTTTCTGGCGATGTTGAAATTTAACCTTCACTTGCTTTTGAGAACGTAAGACGATGCCATATTCCAATATAATGTCCTCTAGTCGCATGACCGGGAAAAGCTTAAAGTTTCGTATTATGGAAACTAGCAAAGCTTTCATCTCCAGAATGGCAAACTTTTGTCCAATGCAATTACGTTGTCCAGCACTAAAGGGAATAAAGGCAAATGGATGACGATCGATCGTATTTTCAGGCAGAAAACGATCCGGATTAAATGCGGAGGGATTAGGAAAGTGTCGCGGATCCCTCATGATATCAAATACATGTATATTGATCTGTGTGTCCTTCGGCAAGATCAGACCATTCACCACGCTTTCCTCCGTACAGATGCGACCAAAGAACGGAACTGGGGGAAAAAGGCGCAAGGACTCCTTGATCACACACTCCAGGTAGACAAGCTCATTGAAATCGAAGACGCTGATATCGTCCTCGTTTTCCGAAAGATTCTGAAATTCCTCGAAGCATCGTTGTTGGACTTCTTCATGCAGTGATAACATGAGCAGGGTGAAGGTGAGACAGGTGGACGTCGTGTCGAAGCCCTCAAACATGAACGTGTTGACCTCATCACAAATGCCCTGGTGATCGATAAGACCCTCGCTCTCTGCTCCCAGGAGAGTGTCCAGCATTGCATAGCGCTTTTTCCTTCCGAAATCATCCTCACCGCTCGACTGCTGATGCTTGAACTGATCTCTCTTCCGCTCGATGATGCGACTAGAGAATTCATGGGCTATCTTCAGATTCGTTATGTGTTTTCGATAATTGCCGCAAAGAAAAAAGTATGGTCCGAAAAAAAATAGCGGGTTGCAAAAGCGTTCGACCATGACTTCCTCCAGAAGGTGTATGGATTTGCGATATTGTTCACCTTCTATCATATCATCAAGTTTGACGCCCAGCGCAGTTTCTGAGAAAAGAAATATGACTTAAATATATTTTTTTTAGGAGTAGTAGATAACACACAAAAAGTCATCTAAAAATAGCAAAGGATAAAAAAGCACTGATGTTTCAATGATTGATGAGCAAAGGGTATCTCGTATTCGAGCAATCTCCCCTGGTGTGATCTTATTTGATTACTATAAATAAATCTCAGACATCCTAATCAGCTTTATAGTATACTTCATAATCGACACCTGTCCTCTAAATACACAATTACGCACAGATTAATCTAATGATTGTTTTTAAATGAATTTTAATAATACTCGAATTAGATTGATAAGAGATCAAAGTCAGTAAGATTTGACTGAAATCCTGCCCTACCTTACCACAAACGTTGTTCAGCGTAAACTGGGGAATAATCTGACTTAGCTCCAACTCCACATCCACCTTCTCCTGTAGCACAATAATTAGCTTGTGGGATTCTTCCCTGTAAAAAATATGGATTAACAATATCTAAGTTTAAAACATTGGGTGTATACGCACTTGAATATATCTAGAAAGTTTTGTAGAATATTGTAATGAAAAGCGGGTGTCAATAACTTCCTTCTAAAATGCCACTTTTGATCTGAGGAAGATGATTTAGTATTTTTTTTTTAACCATTTTCAATCTCTATAAATACTTACCTGTGCTGGTAAGTAAACCGTCGCCTAGGAAGGGTTTTAGTAACTCATATATGACGTTCTTAGTTATCAGTTTGGTACTCTGTAAAATCTCTTCGACATCCTCGGCTCGTACCACATTATACATCCCGCTGAGTGCGACATAAAACATATAGCTTCGTCCTCCAGCCTTGGCATAGGCATCGCGAACAAATTTGAAAATCATCGCTAGGAAGACAATACTTCTTCAATACCCGATCCTCAGGGAACACAAATATATTCTGAATAGTTACATGGCGTAAATTTTAGTATATCAAGGTTATTGCCAAATCTCGTCTTTCCCTGCTGCACAAACACTTTGGTCTCCAATGGACTGCCATCCTCAGTTTGCACACGCTTCGCCAGGCTCAGGATAAAGTATTTTCGGTTGAGCCGTTCCAGGAGCTTCCACACTATCAGAAGTAGAATCAAACTTAGAAGTACTGCCGTCCACATTGTACAAATAGATTTAGTTCCGTTTTAAAAAGGAGATCAACCTCTAGGGCCGACGGAGAAAACTGTATTAAATATCAGGTCACTGATAATACTGATCGTCGACTCAGAATTATATATGAGTATCTATATAAGTGTATATTAATTATGAATTTTCCAAGCAACTGTAAACACTTTTTAGATACCCTTTTTAGCGGCCTTTAATCATCCGACTAGCCCTATTTTTTTTGCTGAAGTTTTCAAATAAGAAAAAGCATTAAAATATTGAAGTTTGTGTACTGCATCCTGGAAATAATATTGATATTTGTCACAGAGAGTAGCATTAGGCTTTTATAGAGTGTTATTTCTTTGTTTTGTTATTAAATAAAATAAAAAGTCTATAGTCTACCTATCTATAAATGATCTTTAGGTGTCAGATTAAAGCATTACAAAGTTCAGTTTAATTTTAACATATATACTATGGGAATTTCGAGCAATGTTTAATTATTTGTCGTAGGTTCAGAAGCTTATAAGCAAAAGCTTTAAAAAGGTTTATCTCTCAAAGATAATTGAATATATTCGTTTTAAAGTCTTAATATAGTATTACCATCGAAATTAAATTTAAACCATTAATATTAAAAAATATCTAATTTTGAAATCGGAACAATAAAATATTCAAGCACTATTTTGTTTACTATTTACTATTTCGTCTTAAAAATTCAAGGACGAGTTGAAAAAACTTAATTTATCCTTTTTATGCTAAAATATATCTACAGTGGCGTCTTGTCTATTAATGTTTTAAAACACATGGCCTACTTTTAGGCAAACGTTTTTTTATATTTTATATCAAAGTTAACGGAAACTCATACTGTTAAAAACGAATCCAACATGTATTAATTACATATTAAAATAATTTAAATTAAAGTAATAAATTTATTTGTTGGTAATGTATTTATTTATATAGTATGTTGTTTTCTCATGACTTCTGGCGACTTTGCAATTTGATCATCACATTTTTTTGAGAACGTAAGACAATGCCATATTCAAATATAACGTCCTCCAGTCGCATGACAGGCAATAGTTTAAAATTTCGTAAAATAGAAACTAGCAAAACTTTCATCTCCAGAATGGCAAACTTTTGTCCAATGCAATTACGTTGTCCAGCACTAAAGGGAATAAAGGCAAATGGATGACGATCGATCGTATTTTCAGGCAGAAAACGATCCGGATTAAATGCGGAGGGATTAGGAAAGTGTCGCGGATCCCTCATGATATCAAATACATGTATATTGATCTGTGTGTCCTTCGGCAAGATCAGACCATTCACCACGCTTTCCTCCGTACAGATGCGACCAAAGAACGGAACTGGGGGAAAAAGGCGCAAGGACTCCTTGATCACACACTCCAGGTAGACAAGCTCATTGAAATCGAAGACGCTGATATCGTCCTCGTTTTCCGAAAGATTCTGAAATTCCTCGAAGCATCGTTGTTGGACTTCTTCATGCAGTGATAACATGAGCAGGGTGAAGGTGAGACAGGTGGACGTCGTGTCGAAGCCCTCAAACATGAACGTGTTGACCTCATCACAAATGCCCTGGTGATCGATAAGACCCTCGCTCTCTGCTCCCAGGAGAGTGTCCAGCATTGCATAGCGCTTTTTCCTTCCGAAATCATCCTCACCGCTCGACTGCTGATGCTTGAACTGATCTCTCTTCCGCTCGATGATGCGACTAGAGAATTCATGGGCTATCTCCAGATTCGTCGCTTGCTTTCGATAACTGCCGTAAATATAAAAGAACGGCTTGAGATACAAAAACGGATTGCAAAGACGTTCAACCATAACTTCCTCTAGAGCGTGTATTGACTTGCGATATTGTGCACCTTCTATCATATCATCAAGTTTAACGCCCAGCGCAGTTTCTGAAACAAATAGATAAGTTTAATATAATAAGATCAAAGTCCGTTAGATTTGTTTGTTTGCTCTTCCTTACCACAAACGTTGTTAAGCGTAAACTGGGGAATAATCTGACTTAGCTCCAAATCCACATCCACCTTCTCCTGTAGCACATTAATTAGCTTGTGGGATTCTTCCCTGTAAAAAAAAATAAGTTAACAAATTCTTAAAGGAACGCATTGAATGTATGCGCACTTGAATATATCCAGAAAGTTTTGTAGAATATTGAAATGAAAAGCGGGCGTCAATAACTTCCTTCTAAAATGCCACTTTTTATCTGAGAAGGACAACATATTATGTATCTACTATTTGAAAAAGCTCTATAAATACTTACCTGTGCTGATAAGTAAACCGTCGCCTAGGAAGGGTTTAAGTAAATCGTATATGACGTTCTTAGTTATCAGTTTAGTACTCTGCAAAATCTCCTCAACATCCTCAGCTCGAACAACATTGTACATCGGTGCGAATAGAAAATAAAACATATAGCTTCGTCCCCCGGCTTTGTCATAGGCGTCTCGGACATATTTAAACACCATTGCTAAGAAAAAGGCGCGCATTTAATGATCCACTCCAAAATGTACAAATATGCTAGGTACTTACATGGCGTAAACTTTATTATATCAAAGTTATTGCCGAATCTTGTCTTTCCCTGCTGCACAAACACTTTGGTAGCCAATGGACGGCCATCCTCAGTCTGCACGCGCTTCGCCAGGGTGAGGATAAAGTATTTACGGTTCAGGTGCTCCAGGAGCTTCCATACTATCAGCAGAAAAATGAAACTCAGAAAAAATGTCATCCACATTATTTATGTAAATATATTTAATTCCGTTTCACTGAGTAGAACAACGTCTATGCGCGACTAACTAAACTGTATTGAATAAACAGGGCACTGATTATACTGATCGTCGACTTAGAAATATATATAAATTTGTTTAATTATAAACCTATTACACTATACTACATGTATTGGAAATAGTTTGTGTTTAACAGAAAATTAAGAACCTAATATAATGATAAGGTTAACCATTTTATTGACCAAATTTCTATAAAAAGTACTTTAAAATTTTTTACCTAACAACTCTACATATATTTTCAGCTCAAACATATTTGGAATTTGTTTGTTCTGTTCAGTGTAATCAGCAATATTTTTTCTGTTTAGATTGCGTGCCTCAGACAGAAGCTTTTTTTTTAATAGTCATTCTGACTTTTATAATGAACTTCTAGTGTCAGATTAAAGCTTTATATAAAGTGTACTAGTTATAGTTATTGTAATGGGGAAATCTGCACTGCGACCCTTTGGATCTATTGTGCCCCCTTCTGAGCCTATAGCTCATCCATCAACCCTAGTTCTCGCACAAAGTCAAGAATTTTTACCGGGTTGAGGTCTGCTATGTCCTCCATCGGTAGGACATGTTTCCCTAGAGAACTACATCTACGTCTACATAGTGTAGTATACAATTGTACTATACTTATAACATTTTGTTATTGTTTCATAAGATAATATACAAAAGCGACATATTTCTATTTAATTGGAAAAATTATTGTAGCTTTATTAGGCTTTTAAAACATTTGCTGCCGACTTTTTAAGCTCTTGTTCTAATAGAACTAAATACCTTAGTTCCTTTTCAAATGCTGCTAATAAACATTGTTGGATGAATCGATCATGTGTCCATAAAAATTACTTGGCCTCGACTTATAAGCATTTCCTTCAATGCCAGAGACAGATATTTTCCCATCGTTTCTCTTATGGAAACTGGATTCAACGATGAAAAACTAAGAAAGAAAGACTAGCTTATTGCGTCGAATGAAAAATACTCTCTCAATCAAGTTTATATTTCTTTTGACAATGTATACTCGAGATATTTTCAAGGAAGGAGTGAGTCTGATATCTTAATCCTATTTGTTCATCTTTAATATATAAGAAATATTCATCTTCTGTGTGTTACACATTTCTGTAAATGTTTGCAGTACTCTCCGGAAAGAGTATTAAAAAAATTGTTGCAATGTCACATCAAAATGCCGCATTGATTAAACTTTGATTAGCTGACTACGAGTTCGCGATTTGGCTTGAAGAATTAATTTGAACCAAGTTTGTAATGTTGTGCGTCCAGAAATGGCAACAACTGCAATAGAAGCAGCAACAGAAAAGCAGAAAAAAGGCTTGTAAACAGTCTGTCGAAATGCGTGATGAACAAGCAGATATCCTGTAATCAAGATCATTGATTGTAAAGATGTTAATATGTTACTTAAGATTTTATTTGCCATCACTCGTAAATATTTCGGATATGTTAATATAAATTTAATCTATTAAATGACAGAGGTATAACAGAAATATAACAAATAAAAAATTAAACATAAGACATAGATAATTTATTTTTATTAAGGAAGTAAAAAAAAATTAATATAATTTATAGCATTGAAAATGTGTATAGAGTTTTATACTCCTTGTAGCAATGTTTATGTGTACAGGGTATAATAAAATCACAGTACATAATTACATTTTCCGTGGAAAAGAGACGAACGCGCAAACATGTTGCCAGACGAGTGCGTTGACGTCAGCGTCAGCGCCGACTGAGACTGAGACGTCGACTGCAGCAGCTGCGTCGGCAATGACAAAAATAGTCAATGTGCCCCGATGTGATTGCAACTGCTGCAACCGTCGAGTGCAACTGCATTTGGGCATGAAAAGTGCAGCGCCGACAGTTGGAAAAGCCTGGCCTGGAAATCATTAATGTTGTTGTTGTTATTGTTGAACAAATGTTATGGCAACAGCCACAACAGTAACAAGTAAGAGTAGCAGCAACCAAAACCATAACAACCACAACAATAACAACACCAACAGCAGCAACAGCAGCAACAGCAACAGAAGTAGCTGCAACAGCTTATTAGGATGCAAAAGGCGTTGCTTGCCGCCTTTTAGAATTACTAATTGAATCGACGCGATCAGTGGCAATTGCAGCGGCATTGGCCACAAAAACAACGAGAGGAAAACAAAAACAAAGCGGCAACTTGCAACTTGCAACAGACAACAGACAACGGGCAGCTGGCTCCATTGTTTATCGTTGTAGCTGCTGTACATTTGATACCCTGTAATCATAAAGTTGAAACAAGAAGAAAACAGGATTTTAGACCTCCTTTGTTTAAACTTTAAAGCTTCTTCAAGTATCTTCATTTTGCAATGCTTTAACTTTCTGAATACTTTTAAATGTCTACTCTGTATTCTGTAAATTTCACAATTCTTGCATAACAAATGTTGAAATTATTTAATAATATTCATGAACATTTTGTTTTTATTTAACAGGGTATTGCTGATTCAAGCACTCTGACACTATTTTTGGTCATTGTTATTGATTCTTCTGGCAGCATCCGCTTGGTAGATAAAAACTGCCTTGAACTCTAGCTGCTTTTATGTAAATCGAAGGGAATCAGGGGATATGCCATATATAAGCTGTTTTTTTATAAAAATCTTTAGAGTAGATGATTTTGAAAATTGTTAATTTACACTGTTCTGTACTCTGAAAATGAGCAAAAAGTAAAAGGTAAATAAATCTTTCTGAAAACTAAGCTCTTCAGATTTCAAAAATAAATAACTTTGAAGAGAAAAATGTACCAAAATTAATGATAAATGATTTGGATAATATGAAGTTATTTGAAACATGAAATAAGAACACTTTTATTCAATATTTGTTAATTTTTTTATAGCTTTCTTCTTGTGGCCCAGCTCAGTTCATGCTCTTAGGGTGGTAAAGGATTGGCAATAGTTCACCATTAATATGCAACAGGGCGACGTGCAACATTTCTAAGCGCAAACTCTTGTAGCAACATGGAAGCGCTGCACGTCGCGTCGTGTGGCAACATGCTTTTTCAATTATTGCCGCAGCATGTAAAATTTGTTGTGCCTGCATATTTACTTTAACACCTCGTACAGTTTGTTGCCGTTGCTGTTGCCGTTGCTGTTTCCTGCGTGTTGCTGACAGACACAACAACAGCAGCAACATGGACAACGCAGACGACGCCGGCGACGCTTGTTAGCCATGTTGCAAGGCTAACACTTGTTGCACGGCATTCTGGCTCAGCAACCTTTTGCGGTCGCCTCTTGCTCTCGATTCATTTGTGACGTGTTCTGGTTGTTGTTGGCGTGTGTCTTGCACTCCAGAAAAAAAATAACTTTTAATTAAAATATTGTCGTACGTATCAGTTGCGGCTGCTGCTTCCTTTTGTGGCATGTTGAAAGTCACGACAACGATTTTTGTTTTTGGCTGAAAGGCTTCAGCGGAGATCTCAGGTTCCCAGGCAAGTGGCAAGCACGTTAATCATCAAATATCTTGTGTATCTTGTGTTGCAGCTATAAATGGTAGGACTATCCAACAGTCCAATGTCCCTATTTGGAAAGATTGACGCAAAATCCATCAATAAGGCAATTGTCCAATGGCAATTGGCCAACTTTCCCAATGATAAGAAAATTGCTACGACAATCCAAATGCGGTTGCCGTCTTTTGGTTGTCTTGTTGTTAACATGGCCCGGCAATGGTTGGCCAAGATTAATTGACATAATGAAGACTAATTCGTGCTCAGTTTGACAATTATTTATGCTTTATTAAGTTGTTTGCCGGCTGGCTGTAAAGTTGTAATTAATTATCTGGGATTAGACTGCCACAAGCCGGTTACTATATTGTCGTTGTCGTTGTTAACACAGAGAGACAAAGATGCCAAACCGACTTAGACATATGGCCAGCCATTTGCACATTGGAATTGGTAGCACTTCATCTGCCTGGGGATCGATTTAGTGCGCTTTTAATTCCACTTTAATGCGAATACCGCAACTACGTGTCCACCTACCTAACTGCTTATTCATGAGTGCGTAGTGAACTCAGCTTGTTTATTTAGCACTTAACATGAGATTTCAAATGGAAGACTGTCTTTGCAGGTGTTTTTATTGTCTAGGCTGCAAGTTTGCAAAACTTGAAGAAAGTATAGTTCAAAAACAATTGATATATTTAGTCAATTATCAAACAAAAAATTCTTTGTATTTATTAACTTGTTACAGAATCAAATTTGAGTTATTTATTTTATTGTTATTTACATAATCAGATACAAATATCGGAGTGAGCTAAGTAAGCAACTATTCGACGACCTCTTTATAGAGAAAGAATTAAATATTTGAAGTCTTTTTCAACATGGTCTACTGCGATCATATCCCAATTGTCTTGTGTACATAGAAAAAACATTCTCTCCTCATTTCGTTTCATTTTTTGTACAAAATCATGCTAAATTGTAACAAAAATTATTTTGTAAATACTTGATAAAAATTGAAAAAAGTTTTTAATTGGAAATATGTGCTCTCCTTGTGGACCGTGCAGCCCCTGTGATCCTTGCTGTGGACCATTCGAGTGCTCCCCCAAATGCTACAATGCCGCCCAGTTGGAAGCCTTGCCCCAATGTGCACCTCGCATTCCGCCACCGTTTCCCAAATGCATTACGGTCCAGCAGCCCCCTCGTCTCATATGCAAGAAGAGGGTGGTTTTCACGGAGAAAATTGTACCGGAGCCGATGGTTGTCAATCGCTGTCGACAGATCACTGTGCCAAAAGTGGTGGATACGACGCGGGTTATCAAGGTGCCAAAACTGATTTGGGTATCGCAAATGGTTCGGGAACCGCGCGTCATATACTATCCGTCTATGATTCCGGATCCGTATGTCGTCTGCTATCCGAAGCGTGTGTGCGAGCCGAGAGAAGTCTGCCAGTCGATATTGTGTCAACCGAAGCCGCAAACAATTGACATACCGCCACCAAGGGAATACTGTTGTTATCCAAATGGACCAGTTAATTATAAGCCAAGTGCCGCTTGTCCTCCGTGTCCAATTGGACCATGTGCACCAGGTGGGGCGTGTTGCCCACTGCCGTGCTTCTCCACCAATCAATATCCCGTATGTGAGACCCGCTGCGGACCTTGTGGCCCCGGTGGACCTTGTGGACCTCGTGGACCAGCACCATGCGGCCCTGGGCGCTGTGGACCCTGTGGACCCTGTGGACCTTGTGGTGGGCCCTGCGCTGTACCAAATTGTGGACCCTGTGGCTTGACAATGCCTTCGGGACCCTTTATACCTGCACCCTGTGGGCCCTGCGGAACGGGCTGTGGTCCATGTGGCCCCTGCGGTCCATGTGGACCCTGCTCTCCTCCTTGCCCATACGAATCACCCGAGTGTGGTCCATGTTATCCGTGCGCTCCAACACCATGGAACACACATTGTGGGCCAGTTGGACCATGTGGTCCTCAAGTTCCGTGTGGTCCATGTGGACCTTGTTAGCCGTTTGAACTTTCTATGCAGAGCCCTTAAGTGACAAATTCTATTTACTGAAAAATATACCTAAAATACTGATATATGAAATAATAGTTTTTATTTCAGAAAGTTTCTAATAATAGTTTCTGTCGCTATTCTTTTCTAGAGAATATTAAAGATTTACCATGAAAATTGGAACATATTAAACAGAGGGAATTCAGAAATTTGTCGTTTTTATTAGGAAAATAAGTAGAAGATGACATAGTCTTCCACTTTTGGAAGCCTTATACCGAAACGAATATCGGTTTCAATTACGCTTTCAGATATATTCGCACTAAGCTTTTCGGTTTTCGGTTACGCACAATTCTTATAAAAATGTTCAAAATAAGTTAATTTGAAAGCAAATATTCAAAAATTAAGATCTTTTTATTGAGAACAATGCATACATATATAAATAAAATCAAGGCAGAAGTAAAGACTAAATTTAATTTAAAAAACGATGATTACACCTTTAAAAGGTGATTAAATTTTATGGTTGACCGAACCGAATTAAAATAAATTCGGCTTTTGAGTTTCGGTTTAGTAAAAAAGCGGTTGCCAATTTCAATCGGTTAGAATCGGTTAAGGATTACGGTTATGGTTCCGGTTTTAATGCCAGTAACATACCATAAATTGCATAAAGCAGTATAAAGTTTTTTACTGTTAAAACAATATTCTACTAAAAAAAAAGGAAAATCAAACATTATTATGTATTTCGCAAAATTGTTTCCAAAATCTATTAAAAGCGCAATTTTTCAAAAAGTTAATGTCCGTTAAGAGTTTTTCTTTGCAAACTTCATAGACTATTGAATCTGGGGAGCTTCAAAAGGATTACGCCGATTTGTCGGATACTAATTAAGTACGACAAGAGGTAAAAGTTGGGAAAGTCACAGTCTTGCCTGCGTACGAGTATCCTTGCCGAGAAATAAATAAAATTTATTGCTCGTACAAATGCGGCACGTAGCACCACCAAAAAGAAGAAATCTCAGCCACATGAAGGACAAAAAATGCCGACACGCGGTTGTTGCGTCTGTGGTTTTAACTTGTTATTTTATTTATTGCTTCCACAAAATGTGAACGCGCGCGCGTTCTCGTTGATTCTGAGAAAACAGCAACGGGGCAAAGTCTTCAGAGACGAGAGAGAATTGAAGCTTAGCCTGACGAAGCTTGGGGTCTGGTCCAGCTTGGGGTTTCAGTTATCTTGTCGTTTGTCTGTGGTCTGTGGCCTTAACAAGTCGACACTTTTCTTCACACCTCGCCAGGGAGGAGCTGAATTTACCTACACGTTCTTTAGGCCTTAATGGCCCCCCGTTGCGATGGCTGAACCACCAAGTCAACAAGTTACCAAGTCACCAACTCACCAAACCACTGACCGGTGGCAGTTTACGGCTCGTTCGCCTGGCAATGGGATTATTAAAGTTAACGATGGTCACTTGCTAATGTCAGTACTAATCAGTAATAGAAGCAAAAGTATAAGTATCTTATCATCTACCCACAAAACGTTAACAGATGACCCTCGCTATTGGCCATATATTTGCGGCTTATTGCATTCAATTTTGGTTGACGCATAAATTTTCGTACTTTATGCCTGGCTTAATCCCATGCTTGAAGTCTGTGTGTGTTTCTTTAACCTTTTTATAAGCAATGCGATCGTAAAATTTCAAAATTTATATGCACTTAATTGTGATCCCCTTTTTGAATCCGTCCTCGTTGCCATTTGGCGTTGTGTCCCTTCTTCCTCTTTGGCTTGGCGAACCGGAAAAAGGTATTTGGATGCAACATTGTCCAGGGTCGGCAATCCATTGTTGCCGCAAACGAGTTGCATTCGCCGTTTTATTCATTCTCTTTGTCTTGTGATTATAAGTATTTTTATTTGATTCCCCTTTTGTTTTTCTCTTTTAGAGTTCCTTTTCTAGCTGCGATTTCATTTAAACATCTTGTTAGCCTCTTTTATAATTTTTAACTGTGCAAAATATTTAAACAGATTATTAAAAAAGTGTCGGTATCAGAGATTTTAAATAATAAATCGATTTTAAATATTATCTTGATTAAAAATTTTTTTTTATGAAAAAGATTTATTCAGATAAAATAATATCACAACAGTTGACAAACTTGATTTATAGATGCTATTTTAGATTACAACTTTCATTGCAATTTCTTTAATTCTTCCTGCAACAAATTCGATTTCCTGTGGAATTTGCCGTTGCAATAAATGCTGGAACTTTGCCAGACGTTTTATCACTTTAATAAAAATAAAATAATGAAAGAATCTTACAGCCAGACGTAATTTAATTAGAAAAGTCTGGAGTACGTTAAGAATGACGAGGGGGCAGTTTGGGTTAATTGCTCGTCCCGCTGGCGACACCTCATGAGGACCGAAAGAGACTTTGCTTGATTTCTCATTTAATTGGCAAAAGGAGAGAAAATTACAAACTAATTGAGTCGAGGAACAGTGGCAAATACTTAGGAGCTTAAATGGTGATTACCATTAAGTGAGGATTCGTTAGGGTTATTTCCTGTTGCCAAGAATTCGACATGTTACCAGCTCTATCCAGCTACGAGTATAGTAAAAAAAACTAATCAAGCGATTTGTTGCGCATGCGCGAGTAAAGCTCTTTTGGCCCAAGAGGACTCGGTATAGACCTGGCTTTTGCTACGGCCTAAGCCGGCTTAATGCCCGACGAGATTTATGCCCACCAAAGGGCAAAATAAGTATATTCCGATATGATTAATTGTACCTTGCCAGCTCCAACGACTCCCAAGTCTTCCGAGTCGCGAGTTGCGAGCTGCGAGTTGTGATGCAAAGACCTCGATAACAACACCGCAAAATATTTCTTTCATTTCCTTCGCACGTACGGAAGAAAAGGAGAAAAACAGGGAGAAGAATTTCCAAAACGAATGAAGCTGAGGAGCGTCGATTCTTCCTCTTGTTGGAGCTCAGCTCGAATACAAAAAAAAAAGAAAGAAAAAAACAATATATTTCTCCTTCTGCCCGAATGCTCAATCTATGCGCAGAAATCTTCCACGGCATTCGCACAACAAAAGCGTGTGTGTGTGTGTGAGTGTTTGGATATTTTTTTGTATACACGAATATTCTATACACTTCAGAGCTGATTGACTGACAGCTTGTTTGCAACCTTTCAAATTTTTGTATTCAAAAAGTTTTATTTCATTAATGTTTTGCTGGGAATGTAATAGGAGAGTACAACAAGAGGTTTTCAAGAAGAACTATTAGTGGAGTTGAAAAAGGCATATCTACTCTTAGTTTGTGTAGTTAAGCGTTTTACATGAAATATATCAACAAATTAAGACAATAAAGTAATATGCTTAACAAAAAAAAAAAAAAAAAAACAAAACAATATTTAAATACTTATTTCCAGGGACGGCAACTTTTATAAGTTTTAAAATAAAAATTGCAAATTAACAATTATTTTTAAATTTTTATTTTAAAGTTACGAAATAACAATTATTCTTAATTTTTAATTTAATCGAAAAAATCAGAAATGAGAGTTGTATTACAACTTTTTATTAAGAAAATGAATTTTAACGATTATTTTTGACTTTTTAGCATTCATAACTCTTATTTGCAGTCCCTGCTTATTTCTTAAATCAATTCAAAGAGCAAGAAAAGATTTAGATAAAAGAGTCGCTTTTTTATCGAAGATTATAATTCAATCCATGAACCTAGGCTTTAGAGTCTTGCATAATTTTAATGTTTTTTGAGCAATCATTATGAAAATTACAGAATATTTAATGATATCAAAGTAATAACAACTAAAAGTTAAATAAGAATATGTTCGTAATTTTAGTTAAAGGTTAATATCTCATTATAAATTGGTAGTTGAGTGGTACAACAGAACCCATTATCGTAAGATAATCGATATAAAAAAAAACTAACTTGAAGAGCATCTTGAATGCGCTATAAGAAGAGCAAATATCCTTTCCTTTTTCTGCTCCAACATTTTTTGCGTCAGCTTTAGTGCAAAATCGTGTCTGACTTTGCATAAAATGTGGCATGAATTGGTTGCGAATGGATGAAATGTGTTTGTCAGTCGACTGTGCGACGTCAAAGTCAATGAGGGAGAAGCCGAAAGTCGAAAAACTGTAAAGGTTTTTCCTGCCGATGCGACAACAAACAATATTTCCGTTTGCGTGGCTTAATCAATGTGTCAATATGTGTCGAGAGGCTCTTTTGACCAAACATTTGACATTGCTGTAAAGTGTCAATAAGTTTGAATTGCTCCACCTTCCTTGCTTTCCCCTTTCCCCTTGCGGAACATTTACAGGCCATGACGAACCTGTAGCGCTTGTTGCAAGCCATTTAACCGAGTCCCAGATAACAGTACTCACTTATACCCCGCTGTGTGGTAACCACAAAAAAAATAAAATAAAAAGAAAAAAATACTGTAGCGATTTTTATCGCTGTCACATTTATGACATTATCGTTGTGTCAATATTAAAATGATCGCTCCCTCGAAGCATGGCTCACACCTCTTTTCTCCTTATATGGTAGAGAGAGAGAGAGAGGGTGAGGGTGAGAGAGGGAGAGTGAATGACTATTATTATTGACAGGCAGCATAAATAACGCAGCCAGCGAACTAACTGGCTATTTAAACTCAGCCTAACGACTCGAGTGCAGTCATAACCCATAAAGATTAAACTCTTAACGATAACCAACAACGACAACGAAACAACGACAACGACAACAACGGCAACAACAAAAACAACGGCCTGTTGCATGTAGCATAATTAAATTTTAGACGCATCGCACCCACAAGGTAGAACCCGAATAGCCTTTTTCACTTATCAACATTTAATTTGTACATATCGAAATTGAAAAAAACAAAAACACAAAAGCGAGAATAAAAACTGGTTCTTAATTAAAACGACAATGTAGTAGAACTCGCCGCGTCGAGTTCTCTGTAAATAATCGTAACGAATTAAACGACAATATTAAGAAAATGCAGTGAGAATGCGGCACGACTAGACGATACTCTATTTAGTATGCATAAAAGACACAAAGATATTTTCAATCTGAAAGATTTCCGAGATCAAAATATTCTTATAACAGAACAAACAGATACAATTTATTGATTAATCTGCTTCTGCCTGCTATTTGCATTTCAACATATTATTATTAGTTACAAGATATTAAGAAATTGAAATGAAAATTGATTCGAATTGCAGATCGTTTGATTTAAGACAATGCAGTTCAATATATTTTTTTTCAGACAGACTACAATCGATAATTAAAAAAAATTAAACGTTGAGTATTTTTATGAAGTACTAATTTCTATATTTATTAATTCGCAAATAAAATATAAGTAACTATCACACAAATTCGGGATGCCGGTATAACTATGTATAATTATATCTGGATTAATCAGACACTTTTTAAGCAAGTTAAGATTAGTACAGAGCTGAAAAGGAAACTCTGAATTGTTTCTTAATCGGCAAAATCTAATTGCTGGGCTCTCACATTTATTAGGCAGGCTAATTGATTTGGCAGCAACTGCGTTTAAATCTCCATAATATAGTCGAGCTAATGCGATGGCGAATGCGAATGCAAAGTGAACGTGCGTGCCACATAAGAGCGGCAACATGGAGTCGGTCGCGCCACCAAGATTCTCAATCAGAGAAAAGAACCACAGACTGAGATCGAGTCGGGGACAAAGAGCCAGACTCGAAGTCAGAGTCAGAGTCAGAACAGTAGCAACTGGCGTGGAGTCAAGCCGCCACATAATCTGTCAAAAGGAAAAGTTCATAATAAATCAAATGTCACGTAAACAATATTATTAAAAAGATGCAGTCAGCGAACCTTCGCCTCGGCCCCAGACAGCTACTCATTAAAAAGGGACCCAAAAAGAGCCCGCGGCTGCAAAGTTGGGAGTCGCGAGAAAGGGTAAGGGATTGGGCAGAGGAAAATATGGAGTTGGAGTTGAAGTTGAAGTTGCATGCAAAGTGCAGAGGCTGTGGCAGCATCAACTTTACGTCGCCTGCGTTTGCTTATCTGTGGCGACTCCGACTTCGACTTCGGTTGCTGCTGTGGTAAACACATAACGAGTTGGGCATTTAAGCTGCCAACCACAAAAGGTCCAGAACTGGCTTGCTCCAGGTAGAAGAACAGGCAGAAAGACAGACAGACGGACAGACAGCTCTGAGTTTAAGTTTGAGGTTTCGTGCGAGTTTTTGTGCAGCTTCTGCGAGCATTTGGACGATGAAGTTGACGATGATGACGATGACGACGACGACGAGGAGGACAAAAACAGTCAACGTGCCGTGGGTTTTTGTCAACGTCGCCAACGCCAAGACGTTGGTTGTGTCAAAAAGGCAGAGAGATCCCAGTCCTGGTAGCAGATCTTCCAGGTCTCTCGGGTCCCCAGTTCCCCAGCTTCATTTGCAGTCGCAGGTACGCGTTAATCACACTTTACGTTTGCCGTTGTCAGCGTTTATAATACCCTGTAAACAATAAATGATCATGATGGGGTCTGCTACATTTGTTTAATATGTTGACATGTATTAAAAAGAAAATACATCCTTATTAATATTAAAAAACTTGGTAATTTCTTGACAGTTCTTAATAATAATTAATTTCTCATCTCTAGAAATTTCTTATAAATGATTTGAAAATAAATGAATATCTTTAAAATACAATAGAGTAAAATATTGTGAGGAAACTTGAGTCATATCAACAAACGATAGTTTTATTAATACTTTAATAAGTTAATTTCTATGCTTGGCTAAACTTTATTATAATTGAATTTCAAAACAGAACGATCGAAAGTAGAACTTGAGTTGAATGCAAAATTTTAAAACAAATGAGAGCAAGTCTTTGACATAGAAAAATCTTTATAATATAACAGATAGGATATCTTAAAAATAATACTCAAACTTTTACAGCAATCGAATCTTATAGTATTTTTAAACCGTTGCTAAAACTTTCAGCACGACCGCAAGTCACACTTTGTCTATAGGATATCTGGAAGTCGGACCGATCTTGATTGATGTCTGATTTTACTGCGGCTGCAGCTTGAAATACATTTAAAATTCCTGCCACGTTTTGCGACCTGGCGAATTGTCTTGGTATTAAATTAAATTCTTAAGAGCTGTCCTCAAAAAGCAGAATCCAAAAACAAAAAAAAAAAACGAAGAAAGGTATAAAATGAAAAGGAAGCCTTTTGGTGGCCCCTTTGGGGAATATCAGAGGCAGCAAATTTCACACCTTTTATTTTTGCGCTTGGTACAGTTGACCGCCTTCTTTTTTGTTTTTCATTTTTTGTGTGTTGTCAGTGATTTTTGGAGGCGTGCATCATTTAAGCGTAACAAATGCTGTTCATAATGTAATTTCTGGGCTGGCAATAAAGCGTTAAAAAAGTGCATTGAACCAGACCATTTTGGCCAGTCTAATCGATAATTTATAGTCAAGTTTTGCAATATGCGCTTGACCACCACAAAAAGGAAGAGCTGTCTATATCTGTCTCATGTTCTCTTGCTCTCCATCTCTCTTTCATTCTAATGCAGTCGTGGCTGATGATCAGGGTCAACAGACAGAGACCAAAAGCAAATCCCACTCACAGTTGCAGTTGCAGTTTCTGTTGCCTGGCTGGTCTCTATGTCGCGCACTAATCTTCTGAGGAAAATCGACTAGCCAGGACCGGACCTGGCTTATACCGACTACCATACAGTCTTCAGTTGAAGTCTGGCAGCTGCAGTTGTTGTTGAATTTATGTTTAAGCATTTCATGGCATTGCCTGAGCCACGTACTCTGGCCGATATGAGATCTGTTAGTCCCGTCTTTGCAAACTTGGCCATAATATTTATGCCGTTTGTGCGCTGCTTTTGCTGCTTTTGCCCTTTCGAGCTGACTCTGCTGACGGTGGACTGTGTGCCTGGTGTGAAAAAATGATGCCGTTGCACAGATAAGGTGCCTTCTAAAAGTGGAGTTTCGTGCCAGCCCCATTGTGGTAGGCCTTATAAGACCCGCAGAAAACGAAGACGAAGACGATGAAGCTGAAGCTGAATCCGAAGAAAAGCAGAGCCAGCAAATAACTTAAATGGACTCCAAAACGTAGACGTTGGCAAAATCTCTACATAACCATCTATTTCTCTCTCTCTCTCTCTCTCTGCCATTCTCTCACTTTATATTCCCTCTTACTCTTATGTTTCTACTTGCCTCACAACATTGTAATTGCAAATTTCTTTTAATAAGCCTTTCAACGCCTCGATGCCATTGCCAATTGCAAATTACAAATTGCAGTCAGACTCTGACTCTGACTCGTCTCCCTCCCCTCCTTTATCAAATTATATACACTTAGCGGCCTTTTCCGCTGCAATTTCAATTTCAAGTGCAAAAACGACGACTGCAGCAATTGAAATAACAGTCAAAAGCGAACGAACAGCAACATAATGAGTGACTACCATGGGGGTCAGTTGTAGGGTCTTCTTCTCCTGCTTCCTTCTCTTTTTCTCCGTTTCCTTTTTGTTTCCATCTCCATTGCAAAGCAGTCACTACGATTCACAGCGATCAGTCTGATCATTTATCTTGTCAAACCTAATTTAAACTTGCCATTTTTATTTCTTTTGCCTTCCCTCATTTCGCACGTGAAGTGCTAAAGAGCAACACCAACAAAAAATACAAAAAAAACAACAACAACAACAACAAAATGGCTATTGAGTCTTCCCCCTCCCCCAATTGCAATTTATTTCTTTAGGTTTCCTTTTGGCCTTTGGCTGAAATTCGTCAACTTGCATTCTCAATATTTTATTTACAGCAAGCACTTTAAGAATTGGAGACTTAAAACTTAAAAAAAAAAAAATTGTATGCAAAAAAATTCTTTTTAACAAAAATTTTCAAATATCTTTTCGCTAGTATTTTTTGAGAACAGCAAAAAATTACTATTTTAGCCCCTTTCTCTTCATTTTCATACAAAAAAGTGCTCGAACCAAAATTTCTATTGAAAGTTTTCTCTGACTCAAAACTTCTTCCAAATACTAGAGAATTTTAGGTATTTTTAATGGATAATTTTAATGTTTTGAGCTTAAGTTTTCGTAAGTTTTTCAACCACAGTGCAACGCAAGTTTTTATGGCCATGACAACTTAGCTCCTGGCCAATGCCAAAAGCCTTGAAAATTGGCATCACTTATTCATGCGTCAAAAGCGTTGCACACTCAACTCAACGGTGGCGTCTCCTGGGGGAAGTTGCCATTTACCATTGTGCGAGAACAGAGACTCCGAATGGGATTAGGCATGGCTAACTTGAAGATTGTAGACTGTAGACCGAAGACTGCAGGGCAGACTGCGAAAACAGAAACAGAAGACTGCAGACTATAGAATGGAAAAGAGTCTTTTGGCAGTGGCGGCTGCCTCATTATGGGGCATAGACATGCGTGTCTAGGCCGAGAACAGAACAAGAACGAGGCGCTCGTCAATTAGACTTTCCTTCAAAAAAGCACCCAAAATGTGAGAGGTAGGGAAACCCAAAAGAAACATGTTGTTCGACACCACAATTTGTGTTGTACTTCGTGTAAGCAGCGACAACAACAACCACAAAAACGACAACGACAACAACGTCGCGTCTTTTGCATTGCTAAGTACAAATGCAGGCCGACAACTGAAGAGGCGAGGAGAGAGAGAGAGAGAGAGAGAGGGAAGAGGGGAGTAGAAGGATTGGCTGCTGTGCAACGACCCTGAGAGCGAAACCAGCAGCTTTAGAGCAGCCTCCACATTGTATTTCGCCTGCAATCAATTGTTGCATCTTGTGGCAAACGTTGCAGACAAACGGCGTCGCGTCGCCACAGACTCCAATTCCACCTCCCACTCCAACTCCATCTTAAGCTCCTTCTCCGTCTTGGCCAGTTTGGTTGGTTTTCGGGCCCGGGTAGGTGATATTGCCTTATCTGATGTGTCATTTCTGTTTTGCTTTTGTGACTCTTTGTACGCGCATTGCGAGCCTTCGTTTTTGGTCAACAGTTTTTTGCTTGTTAGCGTTTTGGGCCAAGTTATGTGGAAACCTCAAAAACCGTTTACTACATTGTCCAAATAATTGCCGTTGGCTACTGTTGCTGTTGCTGCCGTTTTAGCCAATTATGAGGCACGCTCCGCACGTTCTACAACTGTGTAACTTGACACGCCCAACAGACGTCTCCTAGAGCTATTCAATTATGGATATGGATATTTTATGAAAGATGTTCGCACCAAGAAATTAAGGTGGCCTATAATAAAAAGAACTTAACTTGCCCTGCTCGGGATTTTAAGTGGAAAGAATTCACAATGTTAAAAGAATGCACTGAATAGTGTATTATAAAGTTCTGATCAGGAATGGAAGATTAAAATGTTGTTGAAAAGGCTTTAACTCGATCATTTTTTGAGTGTCAATCGTGTACATTATTTACATTTGCCGAATTCAATTGATATAAAAATTTGATTAAGATTTTAAATTTTGGAATTTTGGAAAATTTAAATATCCCTCTCTTTGCATATTAGTCCATATCTTGAGGCACAAAAGTATTTGAACGAAATAAATTAATTTTAATGATATTTTAGTTATGAAAGTTACAAGTCAATATTTGCGTGTATTTCGTATTTATGTTTTCTTTTTAGTTCCTTTTTTAGTTATTGATGGACTTTTCTGGTCTATTTAAATGTTTTCTTTAGGAATTCGAAACAATCGACTCAAGCACAGTTCCATTTTCCATTCGCTTTTATCGTGCAATCTGCATAATAATTTCTGTTGCAAAATAATTGTGGCATTAACATTTCACCCGCAATGCCTTCAATCGAATCCAATCCAATCTTTGCCCTCTTGACTTTGTTCGCTTGAGTTGCTTCAATTGCTTTTGTCTTATTCTTCTCTTATTCTCTTTCCCATTCCCTTTGTTGATCTGCATCATTTGCTTATGGCCATTTTGGCCACGTGTTGTGGGCAGTGTTTGGTCATTAATCAGCCAACTCACAGTTTCCGTACGACATGCAAATTAGTCAGAGACAAATAACTTTAAAGTAAAGATTGTCTGATACTTACATCACTTTGTTACTGGCATAGGGTAACTGCTAGTCAGGCCAACTTTTCTATCTGATTTGTCATTCTTTATATCAAATATTGTACAAAAGTTTTGTACATTCCTCTGATCATCGATCTTGTTCCAGTTTTTTGAGACTGAGTCTTTTGTCTATCTATGCACAACAAATTTTTTATATTGCTGGCTCCCTGCAGCGCATACCTCGAGGCCTTTTAAGTGAAGTAAAAGTTGATTCTATTGTTTTTCAAGCAACAACAATAAAAAGCTGGATCTTTATGTGGGAGTTTCCAGTATTTGGTTAAATAAAGTTTGCTAGCTAATTGCAAATAAGATTTATGTTAAATTATGCAGGAATTCTAATTATAGCATGCATATAGGTATTTAATGTATATTTAACAAAAATTATTATAAATTAAAATTCTTTTTCTTTTCAAACTAATTTTCAAGAGAAAACTCAACGCAAAGTAGTTATATTTTCAATAGTCCCAAAAGCAAATATTATAAAAAAAATGATTATATAGTCCTTGTCATATTTATAAAATCACCTTATAAATTGCAATAAATCGAAAACTACTGTCTGCAGCGGAGTACAATGTATGGAGAAAATGAAGAGGAAGAAGAAATGAAGAGAATGCATGTACAGTTAGTTCACACCAATCTAACGGTACTTAACAATGAGCACCTTTTTAAACTCTTAGTGTTGCATATTTATAAATTTACAATTTCACAAAAAATATTTTGATGCAAAAAAATTCTTGGAACAATTCTAAGAGTAACTGCAAAAGAAAATTTTCAAAAATATTTTTGCTAGTATTTTTTATAATTTTTTGAAAACTCCAAAAAATTACAATTTCAACCCATTTTACCTCATTTTACCTCATTTTCATGCAAAAAGTGCCTTTTTTGGAGTTTTCAAAAAATTATAAAAAATACTAGCAAAAATATTTTTGAAAATTTTCTTTTGCAGTTACTCTTAGAATTGTTCCAAGAATTTTTTTGCATCAAAATATTTTTTGTGAAATTGTAAATTTATAAATATGCAACACTAAGAGTTTAAAAAGGTGCTCATTGTTAAGTACCGTTAGATTGGTGTGAACTAACTGTACATGCATTCTCTTCATTTCTTCTTCCTCTTCATTTTCTCTATACATTGTACTCCGCTGCAGACAGTAGTTTTCGATTTATTGCAATTTATAAGGTGATTTTATAAATATGACAGGGACTATATAATAAATAATAAAAAAATGATTTATAAAAAAAAATTTAAAAAAAAAATAAAAGTGTAAAAAAGTAAATGCGCCCCCGGGTGGACTCGAACCACCAACCTTTCGGTTAACAGCCGAACGCGCTAACCAATTGCGCCACGGAGGCCGCTGGGAATTGGCAGGAAAATCGTAGCTGTTAAAGTAATGGAAATATAACCATTTATATTATTTGTTATGAATCTTATCAAAGAAAATGCAAGGCACTTCAAAACAATTATCTCTCACACTTCATTAACGTTATTAGAAATGTTCAAAATAAATATAAACAAGTGTCTAGCAATAATAACAGTGCGCGCAATTTGTATATCAGTAAAGAAATTCATATTTTAAAACTTTCGTCTGATGAATAAAAGAAAAAATATTTGTGTGAGATATTTGGTAAATGTCCAAAAATTATCTAAAAAATTATCATTTTGGGATTCGATTCGAAATTTTTTCAAAGTGAAGAATGCAATAAATCAATCTATTCTTATCTTAATGGAAAATATAATTATTGAAGTGATTTCGATGTAGTTTTACGAACAATTTTAGTTTTTCAGCCATTATGAACAGATAATGTATAATCTATATAATAGTTTAGTACTTTTTAATTTTATCTGTTCATAATATTTGTTTCAAATACGGCAGTGTCGTGTCTTTGCTTTCGTTTCGGTTTGAAAACAATTTAAAAGATTGTTTAAGAGAATAGTAGAAGCAGACGAAGATTGCTGTGAAAGCAAAGAAAGGAAAAATACGAACTCTCCCCCCTTCTTTTTGTTTCTCCTTCACAAGCACACTTCAATATGATGACGACCCTTTTTTTCTGTTCGACGTGAAGAGCGACGACGACACATCGTGTTATCTTTATCATGGGGTATCTTTAGGGTCTAGAATGAGCATGTGTGTATCTGTGAGATGCTGTATCTTTGCTGTCATTCATATGAAATTTAATATATACGAGTAAAGTTTGTTCTCTGTCAAAATCATATGCACCTCTTCACACTTTTACTGTGCCGTATTGAATTACTTGCCGACGTGGCAGTTGACATACTTAGTATGATCAGCAAGTTGTGATGAGCATCCTCATCATCCACTCAACCATTCAAATCGCCGTCTCAGCAGCTCCAACCCGTGTACAAATGCTGTACACAGACATTGCTTTTGGGTGACATTATTCAATTTAAAGTGCTTTTATTTTCTCTCTCTCTCTCTGTCTCTTGAATCGTCTTCTCGTTATTGTTGTTGATCGCAAACGTCGCGTAATTCACTTTGGACGAGACAGGAAATCTTCAATTATGTGTCTAGCCTTTGAAATTGAGAACATTGCGCAAAAGTTGCACACACTCATAATCGCATTCACACACACACACACACACATGATGACGTTTCGGGGACCACCCAAAATGTGTTTTCCGATTCTATGAACGAGTACAAGAAAAATATAAACAAATCTACAAATTATGCGCCTGCCATTTCAATTACAAATCAAACGTCAGTCAAAACGCTTTTGACGTTGGTTGATGCCAAGCAAATAAATACCACTGAAAATACATACATATGTATTTGAAAAATACAAAACGTGCTCATGAATGAAACTATGATTACATAAATAATCAATATGCTGCACGAGCCAAAGCAAAAAAGCCAAAAGTCTTGGGTGGTCTTCCCAATATGGAGATGTCTTTCTTTAGGCCTGTTCTTATAGACTGCAGTTTTCTGTTTAAGTAAATGCAGTAAACGTTAGTTACATATAATTCTTTTTAATCTTTTTTTTACCATAACTATATTTGTGGTATTTCTTATGGAGATAAATTTCCTTATTAGGGCAAAACTGCAGTAAGATATAATGGGACTTATTCTTATTAAAATAAAAAAGAAAAAAACATCAAAAAGAAGTCTTCATCTCATATTATTCTTACTCATGAAATCTTTAGAATTAATTGCTAAATACAATACAATACAATACAAGTAATTGTAAAATATCTCCTAGAGTTACACAATCGGAAATTGCAATCATCTGATGCTGTTTAAATACTATTCTTATCCATGCCTAATTATGTTATTTTATTTAATGACTCGACACCAGTAAATTTAATGATTGTTATTAGAATATGATGGCAATAACTCTTTTGCAATAAACGGATTCCACTCGGATTAACTCCAATTAAGTTAAATGGGAGATGTTTAAATGCCATAATACGAGTATATCTGTGAGATGGGAGGATGGATGGATGGATCTGGCATGCGAATTGAATTGACGAGTGTTATGGCCACGTCATGGGGCAAAAGATGAAGATGAAGATAATGATGAAGATGACGACGAAGATGATTTGTGATTGCAGTTCGCTCTATGGCGTGTCGAAACTGGCAACACCTGCGGAGCTGCCCCCAACTCTCAGCTTGATCTCCCCCTCCCTTTTGACATAAGAACCGTCCATTAATTGTGTTATTATACGATGAGTTTTCATTTCGTGCAGAACCCCCTAAAGAAAATTAAAGCCGCATTGTGTTGCATTCACAAAACGAAGAATAAAATGAAAAAAGAAAAGAAAAGGAATAAATGCTGAAGCAACTCCAACTTCAACTCCAATGGCAACTCTGGCTGTGGGATGACCAAGCGGCAATCAGTGTGTGCCCCAAGTTGTTGTAAACAAATTTCAAGTGGCAAACGGGGCACAGTCTGATTGGATTGCCTCTCAGCTCCACACACACACACACACATAGAACCACTTGCAGCTGACGCTGATGACGTTCACGTCCCATCCACGTCCCATCCACATCCACGTCCAAATCCATGGAGAGACGTGCCTTCATTAGGCCATGCACGGCGCATAGGCCAAAATATAAAAAGGAACGTAAATACGGCCGGGTTTCTTGTCCGTTCCGTGTGCCGTGTGGAATTTTAATTGATTTCATTTACGCATTTTTGACAAATGCAGCAAATGTAGAGGGAGGGAGGAGTGTAAGGAAGGGGACATGGGGCAGGTTGTGGGTGTGCGCTGCAGCTCATTTAGCATGGACTCGAGGCGTTGATAGACAGCACCCAGTCGGGTCTCAGCTCTATGGGGCATGCATCACTTGCCACACATTTCTGCTTCTACTATTCCCGCTCTTCATTTTCTTAGTGAGTCAAAGCATATTTTTGCATATTTCTCAACCAAATCTAAATCTAAATCGGAGAACCAAAAAAACAAAATGCACTTTGATCTATTTTTGATCGGTGTAGTACAAAGGCAGCCGTTTGCCTTTAATACCCTGTACACAGAAAATTACAAAAGAGACTATGGTATATAGCAGTCTTTCAAATATAGGGATAGAATCAAGCATCTTGCAATTGGTCAAGTAATTGTGTTATTAGAGAAATAAATTCGAATACTTTTTTGTGAATTCTTTTTTTTTTATCGGGCTCTTAGAATTGTAGGCAACTATAAAAAAATTAGAAACATAATTTAAAAAGCCAAGAAGAGAATTTATTCAACGTTATCAGTAACAAAACCAAACATACCCTATAATTTGTATACTTCTTTATTTTATAGGGTATTTCGCAACCATTCACAATCTGACAATCTCGCTGTTTTTAAGTTTTTTTCTTTTGGCAAAATTTAAATTTTTAATTGCATAAAAAGTGCACGCGGCTTAAGGCTTTTTTCGTCTGACGACCCAATTTTTTGATGTTGAGAGACTTCTTATGTTTCCCAAGAGAAACTAACTTGGTGGGGAGGTTAGTGGTTCAAGAAAACAACTTTGTTGCCTATGTGAGAAAAACTTCCTAAGAAAAGACTTTCTGAAGTAACTTATCATGTAACTCACTAAAAATCATTGTTATTTTTAGACTAAAAAAACAAAACTATTTTTGGAATTGTCCCAGTTATTTGATGAATTAGCCAGAGACTTTGTGAACGATGATTAGAAATATTTTTGGAGTTATGCTTGCCATCAATCAATCTCCCACTTGCTGGAAAAGATGAATAGCAATATGAATAAGCATCGGAATTATGCATATGAAAATATATTCATAATTGGAAGATTATGTCTGGCAGGTATCTTTTTTATTGTTTATTATTATTTCGATTCATTCATTATTCATGAATCATTCACACGCGCTCTGCGCTTATCTCAAGAATCTATGGAGTGTCTTCAATTTGGCTACCGAATCGCAACTTGAAATGGGCTTAAAGGATAAGGGGGGAATCAGAATCGAGACAGAGACAGACCACACCCGACTCTGGACACAAGTTGAGTTGGGTAATTAATCAAGTCTTGGGGAGTACTACGACACAGTAATTGGGGCAGCTTGCCAACTGACAATTTGGCATTCAGACGGCATTAGCTTTTATTTCTACGTAATTGCGTTTCTTTTGATGCGATCCGATGCGAACGACGCGAACTATATCATTGCAATATGCATATTGATTGATTGTCATCGTCATCGTCATCGTTATTGTTATTGTTATCGTTGCCCTAACACGCATTGCTCTAATTTGTCTGTGTTGTTGCACTTTATGGTTCGACTTGTCGCCTGTTGCATATGAAATGAGTTTTGAACAGTTTTGTGGAACCTTCTTTGGAGTTGTTGTCCCCACTGCACCCACTCTGTGCCAGTCACGTTTTTCTGTTTCTGTTTTGCTTTTTTGTTTCTCGGAAATTATATTATCTTTTTCCCATACCCAGTACACAAAACTGTTATTTACTGCGTTATGTCAAGAGAGTTTGATAGATGGTTTATGTAACTCTGCCAAGTGAGGAGTGTGTGTGCGAAATCGACGAGGGGAATTTCGCACACAACTCTGGCTGCAAGTGCAAAACCATTTAATCAATTAACGCCTTAGCCCCGTTTCCAGACCTCCAAAGAGGGTCGACGGGCAAAACTGTCTAAGCCGTTTATCAGTCGAAGACTGTGTGGTTTTACTGCAGCGCAGTAATATTGTCAAATTGCTTACATATCTTTGCCTGACTGCAGTCTGAAAGTAAGTGAAAATACTAGAAATTGCAACAGAATCACGCAAGTCGAAGATGCAATGCCCTAATTATTTTTGGACTAATTGATGTAACCTTAAATGAGAGAAAAGTCGTTGCAAGCTATCGACTAAAATATTCTTTTTGAAATATCTTGGAATACATTATTAATATTATTATTAAAATAAATATATTAAGACCTCAAATCAGTAAAAGTTTAGAGAAGGTTTTGTTGGGTATTTTGGAAACACCGCGCCTAAACTTATACGTATTATTTTTAAGATAAATATAACTTTATTTATTTATTTATTTATTTTTTCACATGATTTTTAGACTCTGAAAGACCATTTAAGAAATCTCACTTAAATCTTAATTAACATTGTAGATATTTAAATATAGAAAGCAGTTAAGCCCATGTTATTGGTTACATATCTTCTGTTAAATTAGCCGTGTCCTTTGTTAGGGTAGACGGAAGTTGTCCGCAGTGTTGTGTTGTGCCACTTACTCAAGCGCCTTTATCTGCCACATAAATAATTGCCCTGCACATAATTTTTGTGCGTTTCATTTGTCGCTTTCTGTGCCACCCAAAGTGCTGCCAAGAGGTGGCTTTATACACACGCACACACGTACAACACACACACACATTCACATAAACTGTGTTGTTCGAAGCTCTTGAAATGAAACGCATCATAAACAAAACAACACTTGATAAGCTTCCGCTGGGTCATATAACATATACAATTGTTATCAAATTGTATATTCATTTATTTTTGCCCGTTTTATCAACCAACAGCAATTGCTCTTCCTGAGCTCCCCCTAATTAATCTAGAGTTGCAGCAATAAAATATATGTGTTCTACGACTTAACAAGTTTCTAGTACCACATTGCCAGCTTCTTCTTGACTTAACTTGGTCAAAACAGAGAAGATGTCCCTTTTGGCCATCTTGCCACACGCGGCCATTTCCAGACAGCGCTTGTTGCGTGCAGCAAAGACAGAACCAGAACGAGACGTAATCTCGTCGAGCTGTCAAAGCTTATCTTAAAGATGCGCGTGGACCCGGCATAACTGGTCTAGTCAGTTGGCAAAAGGAAGCAACAAATTACGTACTGCGTTTTGGCCAGGTTTATGACACACGCTTCCATTCAATTCAGCCCACTCTCTTTCGCTCTTTTCTGTCTTCTTAAGAGGCCCACGTTCTTCCGTTTGTCTGCAGGAAAACTTAAGATAGTTCTGCACTCATATTACAGGCGCCCCACGCGATTTGAATTGTTGTTGTTCAAATGATTAACGCCGACGTCTGCAAGAGCAAAACTCAAGTGCCAAACTCTTTTCTCCCCTTTTTTGTTTACAATAATTCACACATTACACTGCTTTTCCATTCTCAATACTTTATATTAATAAATGTTTTTTAAATTTATTTCCAATATTTTGCAGGCGAGTTTAGTGCTTACGATTCAACAGCCGATGAAACAGCCGAAGACTTAACAGCTCTCGAAGCTGCTACCGCCGCTTTGTTAAAGGGTGCAGCAGCAACAACTTATACACAAGAGAAGCCAACGGAAATCGGTGAGTGGAATTATAAACAGCGAGAAAGAGAGCGAGAACTTGCGTTGAGTCAAGCAAACTCATTCGGCTGTGCTCAAATACACGTTCTGACAAGCCAGAATCAACATCCTCGATAGTATAGTGGTCAGTATCCCCGCCTGTCACGCGGGAGACCGGGGTTCAATTCCCCGTCGGGGAGATGTGAAGATATTTTTTTTTTTTAAATTAAATTTCATTTTTAAATTATTTATATAACTAAAAGTTATAGTTAAACAAGTGTTTTTAATTACTTGTAGGTGCAATTGTTTTTCTCAGAATTTTTTAAAATGTAATATTTCTATTGTGCATAGTGGGTATTGCATGCGATATACTATCCTAAATATTAATTCTATTCGCATAGAAAAAAAATTGTAATAGTTGCACAAAATAAAAAATTAAAAAAAAGAATTTCACATTCTCCCCGACGGGGAATTGAACCCCGGTCTCCCGCGTGACAGGCGGGGATACTGACCACTATACTATCGAGGATGTTGACAGCTGCTTGTCAAAACGTATTCTTAACCATATGCACACGTTTATATGTATAAAATGAGAAATCGGGTTGCTTAAATTTTAACGTAAATATAGCCTTATTGCTGCTTTATGAATTATGGAATTTTAAAACTATTAGAGAGATATTTTGATGAAATTAATTTAATAGAAATTAATGTCAAATTTGAAATTGTGTATTTGATAAGCCTTATTTGGACATTGAGAAAATGACGCTCAACAATAAATCAAAACCATTAAACAGCGAGTTTCTCAAAAAAGTCTAGTCGTTGCTTTCTTTTCGTATAATATGCCTTGCTAGAATTTTTCGCTCTATGGTATCAATTCTGGTGCATAAACTATCTGTAATCAAGACGTGCTTATTCAAATAGTGTTTTTGTCAATCCAGAAACAACATCCTCGATAGTATAGTGGTCAGTATCCCCGCCTGTCACGCGGGAGACCGGGGTTCAATTCCCCGTCGGGGAGAATGTTTCAGATTTTTTTTTATTTAGTTTTATATTTTACTGACTTAGGCTGATTGAACTATTTGCTGTAAACAGTCAAGATTCAGCAGAGGAACATTACATGATTCGAGTCAGTAAAAAGACAATTTTGCGGCAAGCATTTATTTGTTATATGTAATATAAATAATTTTATTTATTGTAAAAAAATGTAAAAAAAACAATTTTGTCAAATTCCTGTAGAATTCTTTTATAAAGAGAGAATTGAAATTTAAATTTGTATAATTTATAAAAAAAAATTTAAAAAAAGAATTGCACCATTCTCCCCGACGGGGAATTGAACCCCGGTCTCCCGCGTGACAGGCGGGGATACTGACCACTATACTATCGAGGATGTTGAATGCGGCTTGCCAAATACACAATCTAAAGTATGAGCTTTGTTTTATATTAGATTCTACCTGATGGAAGTTGTTCTAGTCTTACATACGTATTAAAATACCTTTATATTAGATAAGACGTATTTGTAGATACAATCTGTACATTAGGTTATTGTTGGAAATTTCACTAGCACTTTCATCCGCAAAGGTGTTAATGAAATTTTGTAAATGCATTTACAAATTTTTGTTGACGCGCTTTTAAAGTCCGCAACGCTCCAAAGGAGTTTACTACACATCCATTATTCACGTTTTTGTTGCTTGTGTGGGTATGCACGTTGTGTGTGTGCGCTGGTTGACTTATGCGCAGCGGTGCGTGTAATTATAATTTATCGTTGTTGGAATTCCATAAAACTTTAACACCTCACCTTGGGGCAATGTGAAGTGTCTGAAAACTGAAAAACTGAAAACGCGAGCGATGTTGCAGCGTCAAGAATCAAGAAATCCGTTGCACAGGAAAGGTGAGGAGATGAATGCTTAATTGCACTTCACTTTGATGAATTTTCGTATAGGGGCAGCACTTTTGAAGTGTTAATGATGCATAGTCTTCAGATACATTTATACGTGTGTATCTACACAGTACTTTGAAGTTGAATTTCTGACTGCAAACTGGATCTTGGTTCTTTACGTTGTTTTTTTTTTTTTTGGTTTTTGTTTCACAATTTTGGATGCATTGCAAAACGTTCACAAAGAGCGGAATTTGTAGCATTTTTTTGTGCACATGTCGCTGACAAACACGAAATGCCTTTGGACTTATTTTTATACACTAACAAAAGCGACTCGCCCACGTTGACACAAATTTCTTGTATAATTCCAACTGAAATTTCCATGCAGCAAATACAAGAGATACAAATGTATCTGTGTGAATGTAAGTATCTGTCAGATGCTGGCGGGCGGTGCTACTAGAATGGGAAAAAGAGACAGAAAGAGATGGCATCTTTTGCTTTGTTCTGAACATCGACTGACTTTGATTTAATGCCCAGCCACACTCCAAGTGACATTTCGAACCTTTTGGACGAGACCTTTTTTGGTTATTGTCGAACCTTTGTTCGGCTGAGAAATACGTATAACAAAGAGGAAGAGGGGAGCCTGTTGCGCACATCTGTTGGCCATGTTGGGCCTGTTGCGTTCCTCATTCTGTATCTAATGTGTGTTTGAAATGATGTTGATTCGTTCCAGATACAGGTACAGATACAGATACAAATACATATAAAGATACTGCTATAGTACAGATACTTGGCCCGCCAGTTTGTCTGGCATGTTGTCTGCATCTTGTGTCTGATAGACATACAAAGACGTTCATTTCATTTCCATAGAAATGCTCGAAATCTTCCATGAAAACCATTCAATTGTATACAAATGAAATGCCATCCACTTTTTAAACTTCTTGCTGTTCCTCTTGTTCCTTCTCTCTGCTGCTGCTGCTGTCGATCTTCTTATTTAAACAAAAAACAATATGATGTTAATGGAAACTACATCGGGTCGATTGCACCTCACTTAAAGGTGCTAATTGTGCACTGCAGCAAATCCTCTCGTCTGCATTATTAGTATAAATAATAAAAATTTCGCGCCTGGCATTTATTTTGGCGTCTGCCTTCTTCCCCTATTCCCTTTCCTCTTCCCTGTCCCCACTCAACGTTGAGTCCAAGTGAACGCGACCCACGTCTCCACTCTATACATTCCCCTCTCTTTTTTTCACCCAGTCTTAAGTTAGGTAGCTAAACGCACAACAGACAGAGATGGCATGCACAATGGCCGCGCGTCTGCTGAAAAAAAAAGAATTCAAAAACAAAAAGAAAAATCAACATTTTTCATAGTCTACAAAGAATATAAGACTTCTTAGTTTCCCTCTGTTTTTCTTTTCTTTTCAAGTTTATTTATAGAAATCACAAATTTTTTTTGTGAAATATTAAATTTATTTGTACATTTATACATATATTTGGATTGTGATTTATAATTAAATGACACGATTAAGTCAAATCTGTTAATGGTAATTTTTCTGTTAAGCTTTAATGTTAATTTTAACTGGGGAAAAGGCTAGTAACAGAATAAAAGTTCTAACAGCTGTTTATCATAGAAGTTATATCTGTTATTTTAAAAATAAGTAAAAGCGGATGTTGTATTCGTTTTCTCTTAAGTTGATTCGTAGATTCTTATAAAAAAATATACAAACAAAGCTAGAGCTGCCTATTTTAACGGATAGGCGCTTCGAAATTTGAAATTTAGATTATTAGAGACACAGTACATTTTTGAAAGACTTATTATTAAAACTTATTGTTTATATTTTAAAATTTTACCATGATCCATGTTATATTTAAAGAAATCATCATTTTTATTTTGTTTAAAAACAAACGCAGCCATTATTGCGTAGAATAAAGTGATTAATATTTTGATCCACTTCAATTGCAAAAGATGCATACCCAATTCTGGCACAGCTTTCGACAGGGTATACAGACAACAGTACTGAGCAGCTTAATGCCCTCACAGACTGCATCCAATGTCTCTGGTGCACCACAGGCCATGGCGGGCCCAGTGTTGCCGGCTGTGCGCTGCGTGACTCCTACACTTGAGAAATCACACCTCGACTGCCAGCACCTCCAACACCAACAACAACAGAAAGAACACCAACAAGATGAAGAACAAGCGTAACAACAACTTACGTTATTATTAACAACAGCTAGAGTCTGGCAATCAGTGAGTCTCTCCCCAAAGCATTGAGATAGACAAAATCAGATCAGAGGCTACAATCCCAAAAAATATAAATACATACATAAGTTGTGGTCATTTGTGCGCGATAATAAATGCATTTGGGGGTCATTGGGATCGGGGGGACCAAGTTGAGGGACCCTTAAGGGTTATCACTTTGTCATTAAATAAGCGCTAGTTCACCATCTGGTGATAAAACAAGCTCACTGCCAAATGCGTTTTTAATACCACAAATATGAAATTCAGCTACCTGCTAAACGAGCGTTAAACGATTTTTGCCAGGTATTTAACATACAAGCGCACATAATTAGCTGCAACTACCTTTTGGCTTACACGGGATCGGATGAAGTCTAATGAGTTTTTGGCCAGAAATCACTGAGTGTCTCGGCTGTAAAATGCACAGGCAGCCAGCTGCACAGTAAGTCAAGTAAATGACTTGACAAAGCTCATATATTTTATTTTGAAAAAAAAAAAACTTCTTTATATTTATTTTTCAGTTCCTTGTATTGTATAAAAATATGATATATAATGTAATAAAATATTTAAAAAAAAAAACAAAATTAAATAATAAACGGAAAATTTTCCTATGTTAAAACAATTACTTGACTTACTGTATCTGTAAGATGCATTTGGGGCGTTTGGCATGGTGTTGCCAATAATCACACATTGCCTTAACAAATTCGAGACAAAAACTGTTATTATTTTGTTGTTGTTGTTGTTGTTGTTGTCAGTTGCATGCATATGCAAAAAGGGCTCAAGACCCGGCAATTATGCAGAAGACAGCCGAAGCAACAGAAACGGCAGCAGCACCGACGGGCAGCTCCCTTGCCTGGTATCTAGATATGTCAGTTATAATAAGCAGCAGCGAAAAACGAGCACGGACGACGACGACGATGCTACCCAAATGGTTAAAGATCAAGATACTCGGATACTCGCACACACACACACACGCACACACACAGATACAGACACTTGAGGCATTCAAAACTTGAAATACAAGTGAGCGTGGCCAAAAGAAAAACGCCAAGTGAGCGTCAAAGAGCGCACGCGTTTTAAAACGCGCACGAAACGCGCTTACGCCTTTGGCACGCTCTCACCCAAACATACTCTCCTTTGCTCTTGGTTGCTCTCGCGCTCGCTGTCACTCTTTCACCCACACGCTTCCGACACAATGACGCCAACGCTCTTGCGCAGAGTGCAGAAGCACTTGATTGTGAGAGCGAGCATAACAAAGAAGAAACGAGAGCCGGCACTGAAAGAAAATATTTGTCAAGGGAATAATTATTCAATAATTATTTAAAAAAAAAACAAAAAGGAGAGAATATTATTAAATATTAGCAATAAATTTTAATCAACTTTATTCAAATAAGCAACTAATCACTGCGGACGATCATCAAAATCCGACTTCTGGTTTAAAAGATAATTACTTTTTAAATTTTTAATGGCCTTCTGAAAATGAGATGAAAAGTCAGTTTTTCTGTTTGTGTGTTTGTCCGTTTGTATCAAATCGCTTATATAGCTTAAAAGTTTGAATGAGGACTTGTTCCCGATCAAAAGTTTAAAAACTTTTGTTCTTCGGCTTTTTCGAAAAATTGCTAGTTTAGCGGGAAATCAAACCAGCTAAAATTGAATCAAATCATAGTATCCAAACGATAGAAGCTACAGATATGATCTATACTTCGTTAAAATGTTACTTTTAATAGGTAAACAGCTACAAATTTTTGGCAAATTTCTGATATCTTATTCCAAAATTTCTGATATCTTATAAAAAACCAAACGAGGTAAAAGTCCACAAGTCTAGTCTAAAGAATTTAGCGCAATGTGCCGAGGGTTTTTACATAATTTATATGTAAATCTTAATATTATTCGTCACATAATTAAATATCAGAAATTTTGGGGCTTAAAAATGTTTTCGTCACTAGAGTTTTACCTCGTAAAGAGGTTTTTTTATAAGATCAAATAATACAGTGAGAACTTGCTCCCTGTTTACGCGCAGTGTGAGAGCTGGTCGTTTAGTCGTTGAACGCTCTCTCTTTAGCGTTGTCTGCGTGTATTTGTGTGTGTGTGTGTGTGTGCGACTCTCTCCCACTCGCGCTCTCGGTCTGCACACTCTCTCTGTTTGCCTGTTGCTGCAGTGAAGTCAGTACCTGATACGTCGTGCTCGTGTTGTGACGTATCTGTGCATTTTGTTCCGTGGAGGCTGCGCTGCGTTTCGTGCGTCTTTCGATTGTCGTGCAATTAGCAAGAATTTTAAATGGCAAAGATTATTAACTAAATTGGCAGTGCGCATAGATCAAATGACAAGCGATCCAGAAATCTAATGTTAAAGAAAAGAAAATTCAACATAAATTAATTGATTGTGTAGCTAAGAGATACATCTTTGTGCAAAATTAAAGAATCGCTAAAAATAATCAAAAGAAATAAAAGAAACGAAACGAAAACGAATCGACCACAAATATTTGTTTGGCAATACCAAACAGTGTCTGTGTCTAAAGTGCCAAATAGTTTTAGCCAACACAACAACAACAACAACAACAACAAAGGAAAGAATCAAGTCAATAGTGTGAGCTTTAAATCAAATTGATTTTGTTTGGCTAGAGTGTGTTTCTGTCTCCCTCTGTCGACTGACTGTCGCAGGATATCCGACTTTGCGACGTATGCTTGGATTGAATTTCACCTGATTTGTATTGCCACCTTTCGTATATAATTATAATCAACGTGATCACGCGCTCACACCAATGCGACAACAACAATACACAGAATAACAACAACATCAGCAACAACAACGACAACGAGAAAACGGAAGAGGCAACAACTGAGCGCACACAGGATCAAGTTTGCCAAAACCCATCATTTTTTTTACTTCGTACACACACACACACACACATTGGGAACCCACCAAAGAGGGGGGAAGCAGGAACAGGAGGCTCCATGGTGTCGCCGGCTTGACCGACGCCGCCGGCCAAACGACCGCAATAAACTAACCAAACCAAACCAAACTGAGCCGAAAAGCAACAGGCAAAGAGCAGAGAGCTGAGAGCAGAGAGAGGGAGGAGTTGAAGGTGGAAGAGGAGAAGGTATACAACGAATCCAGTTCTCGTTCCTCCACACGATCCAAACGGCTCGTGTTGCTGCCGCATTTATTGTTTTGTTGCACGGCCGACTGAGAGCTCGAGCTGAGCAACAGGCCCCAACACCCAAAGACAACAACAGCAACAACAACAACAGCAACAAAAACGACGACAACAACAACTTTCAGAGGTTGCATTGCCACCGCTTCGCATAAAAATCATCAGCGTTGTTGTTGCATCTCCAGACATGGCGCCGAAATCCAGAAAGAAGAAGGCTCATGGTAAATATTAATATAACATTTCTTTTTAGCTTTTTTTATGCCCCTGAATATCTCCATTTAATGCAAGAGTGGGGCATATTAGTGGCAACTAGAATTAACAGAAAACTTTAAATGATTAAAGAAAATCTTCAAATTGAATTGTTCGATGCTACAAAGTGGGATCCCTTATCATATATTGTACATTTTACAAAACTAAATATTTTAAATACCTTTAAGTTTAAGTTTTCAAATTCAAAATAAAAGTTAGTTATTAAGTTATTTTAAAATATTCAAAAAAAAAAATGTTCTATACAATTATGGATTTGAGTTAACTTGATTAATGAAGTTAAGAGAAATAATTATAAGTAATCTTTATATAAATAAGATATACATACCTCTTTCAGTTTACTTTACCATTATTTGAGATGAAAACTTGAATATTACATTCATTTCAATACTTTTTCCTTCTCAAATACTTGCTGTCAGTTAGCTGGGATCTGAGATAAGTTTTTAAACTGAATCGTTTAGATTTAAAATGCAATTTTTTTAGGTAATGTCAAACTGTATTTTTTTCGAAATGAAAGTTGTTGTTCAAAAAATGTTTCCATATAATATCATTTGTGACTCTTAATTTCAAAAACCCTCAATCGTTTAAAATGATTATGTCTTTATACAGTTTGGCTAAAAACGACCCTAGTCCATTACAGGGTAACCTTTAGTCGAATTACATTGAATTTAACATGTTTGCTTGTTTTTTGTCTGTTTCTTTTGGTTTGTTTTTCAATAATGATCACAGCCTGGGATTGCTTGGAACTTTTGTTGTTTTCAGCGCTGCAATTGTTGAATTGTTGTTATTGGATTTTTCTACAGGGTTTCCCTTGCTGCTTTCTCAGAGCTGTCCTGTCAACGCTATCGGACTTTGAGATCGGCGCAATAGTCGCGGAAATGGACATGTCCCAAGCTCATGTCTCCATGATCTTCAGTCGATGATTGTATCTCATAAGTATGCAGCGCTCATATTACAAATCTTTGAGTATATCCTGTTTTACGAGTAGTATTCTCGTTGGTTTCAATTGAAAATTGAAATCTTTTCTCTTTTCCTGAGGTTCTTTTGTTGTTTTTGTTTTCTTCTAATTGCGTTTTGTTGTTCTCTCTATGGCAATTGGAGTGGCGAGCCCAAGAAAGAGACAAGTGAGAGAGGGACCCGAAAGGCGGCTTAAAATATGCGACGTCTGACGGCTTCGGTCTGAACGTCTGCCGTCTCCTTTGCGCCTTTACGCCTTTGCCTGTTGTGCATGTTTTTCTTAATTTTTTATGGACGTGCGCAGGTAGAACGGACCAAACCAAAAGCAAGAACAACAAAAATAAATGAAAATAAAAATAAAAATAAAAATGAAAATACTCGTACATACAAGAATAACCGAAATCAACGGGCACCCCTTGCAAATGGGGCAACCAAAAAAGATCAGCTGTCAATTTAATGGATGCCAGTCCTATGTGGTGTGTGTGTTTGTATCTGTGTATCTGTATCTGTATCTGTGTGTCGGTGTGTCTCTATTCTCGTATTTTATGGCCAACCTTGTTGTCATTCCATTTCATTTGCTTAGATTATTTTGATATGCATCTGAGCATTTGATTTGAACTGCAGCACACGATTACTTCAAGGGATTACGTGGGACTCCCTAATAAAAAAGAAAGATAAATATAAAGGATATAAACGACCTATGAATAATTTAGAATTTAAATATATATATTTTAAGCTGAGACTTTTCTTATATTTAGAAATACACAGAATAAATAGTCTAAATAGATTAAAGGAATCAATTAATCTTAAGGCAGAGATTCTTTTACAAATGATTGAAACTAAACGAGATTTCCCAAATAATTCTACGCTTTGTTTACGCACCGATCCTTCATTTCTTTAAAAATATTACTCTGCCATAACTTTGATAAAACTAAACATATTTCCTTGTGGAATATTAATTTAATCATTGTGCGACATCTTATTTGATTCGACATTAGAAGTATTTTCATCTAGAAAGTTTAATTTGTTTCCAACACTATCAACTTTCATACTATAAACTCGACAGTTATGCCTATATTGTGTTGCCTTTGTTTCCCACATAATCTTCAATGTCATTTGTTTACCAGGTGTTGCTTGAGTGCCTGTGGTTGTTGGTCCGTTTTGTGATTTATATTGTGCATTCTCTTAATAATAAATTCACCATGGGCGGCCTCTGGGCGCGTCCCAGAAGTGCCCCGAGGCTTAGTCAGTCAGTTGGGCAGTTGCGCCCATGACAAATCGCAGCAAATGCCAAACAACAACCAGATAAACAGACAGTCAGACAGTCAGACAGACAGACGGACAGACAAACAGATAACAATTCAAAGGCGAAACAAATGCGAAAACACCTTCTGATGTGGGATTAAAAATGAGATTTCTTAAGAATAGTGTCAGAGACTCGCGAGCGGCATTTTTATATTTGAACCAATTTCTGATTGAAATTTTAAGCCGAGGGCAAAACGAAAAAGATCTGAACTGGACAGCGATAGCTATGGCTCCACTTATGGTCATATGTTTGTAGTATTTTATAGAGGAAGTGCACAAGTGCAGGGTATGCTATCATTATTTTCAGCTATGATTAAAAACGCGACGTTTTTTTCTCTTATCGATACATCAAATTTTCGTGGAACCACAATAAACTGATAATGAAAAACTCTTGACGTGTTGTATGTGTGTGTGCATATGCCTATGCATATGTGTGTGTCTAGGTTACATGAGTGTGCGTGTGTGTATGTGTTGATTGTGTCTACTATATGGCCCGACAACCTGGCCGGCTGTTGGTTTTGTTGGTATTGCTAGACTTAATCTTATCAGCGCGTCGCTAGCGTAAACAAACAAAATAAAAATAATAACAATGTTTGCTAGTAAAAGCACTCCAAATGGGAGATACCCTAACATTACAACGAAAGTAGTCAAAATATTGCTAATAATGTTTAATTCTAATTATGTTTACAATATTTAATGAATTTATTATTCATTTTATTATTATTTTTCAATCATGTACAGATTTTCTGATTATAGAAAATAGTATAATAAAAATAAAAAGTATTTATAAATTAAATAATCTATAACAACTAATTGAGATAGTATTTTTCCACCAATATTGTGCACACGTAACTTTCTAATCATGTAAAACAGACTTTTACAATAATTATTTATGCACATATACAATACGAAATATATTTACACTTTAAATATTTTTGCTGACTTGTTTGTCGTTTTCTTTTGTTTTTTTCTTTTTATAAATATTTGTTGCGGTTCAAGTTTTGTGCAATTTACTTAGCATTTAATTTTAATTCATTTAAATGCCAAATTGCCGATTTTCGGGTTTTGTCGTGCAACACACGCAAAAGAGGTCATTGATTTTATGGGCCTGCATTCTGCATTGTACTCTCTCCCCTCTCCCCTCTAGTCACTCGTTTTCCCTTTTTCCTTGTCCCCCTACTGAATTCCCTTGGTCAGCAGAAAATACAGACGTCGCTGTGTCGCGTCTTTAAAGTCAAAACATGCGAATTTGTTTTGTCTGCTTGGCGACTTGACGAACATCATTCCGACTTACTCATATGATGCATATGATCTACTCATCTAAATATATGATAATATATAAACGAGAAAATAAAAATTTGGAATATGAAATAAACTTACTTTTCTAAGAGTTTCATCTTAAATACGTTAAAAGTTAAAAAAGTTTACTTGCAGGTCGTTAAATCGTTTTTGACAGACATTTGCAAGCCCTATCTGATAAATATAAATATTAGATTTACCCATGCTAAGACTAACTTTAACTCATCTCTTACGTCAATATACACTGACATCAATATCGAACAGAAACTGAAAAAGTTGTAGCAGTTTTTAATTAAAAACGTGCACGATAAACATGTATTACTGATTAATTGAGGTATTTCTGTATTTATAAATAATTCTATTAACATGTACTCTCTCATTCTAAGTATTAATTAACTTTAGTTAATTATAAGTTATAGATACTCGCTAAACAAGCTTTGTACCTGTAATTTCAACAGATTTGCCTTGCACTAAATGTAATCTGATGAAAATGTGAATACTAGACATCAATCAGGAATGTCTCGCCCATTTCAAAGTGTTAATTTTTTTTAGAAATGAAATGATATAAGACGCATTTAACGGCCATAGGCAGTCGTAAAAAGCAATATAAACGGGGTGAAAATACACAGTTGAAAACGTAAATCAAGAGCTAAGCTGGCTCATAAAACCCGGGAGAATCCAATGGCATCTACGCTAATCTTAGCGAGAAATACTTATAAACAACAAAATGGTACAAAACAACAACCAACTGAGAACTGAGATAATATACTCTTGTGTTCACTCAAATTTCACTTCATTTATCACAGAATTCATCAACGGACTTGACTGCCAGCGTACAGTGTGTGCTGTCAGTTCTTGAACGCCTTCAATCTTTTATCCTAATATTATGATAAAATTATATGTATGGGATAGTAAACACAGAAGGTATTATTGAATCTACCATCAACAGATACGAGTATCTTTATCTTTCCTTTTTTTCTTTTGCAATCCTCCCCTTTATAAAAATAGGATATCTCTTAGTCGAAGCCCTCATCTTTCCTGTTTACATAAGCCCAAAGTTTTTGCTGCGCACGCGCAACTCTCCCAAATGAAATGTATATGCAAGATGCAAAAATTTCGAGCTGAAGCCTGAAGTTTTGCATCTCCTGAGTTAAGCAATTTGCTGAGTTACTTGCCTTTATTTAATTTTGATTAATCGTCAACGAAATTAAGCGGAATTTGTGGGTCTTGTTGTTATTGTTATGGGATTTCATCTGCGGTGGTTTGCTTGCGCTGGCAGGAAGCTGCATTCCCAGTGTTTGTATAAATGTGTATCTTGCAGATACATTTCACTTCACTTCACTTGCAGCAAATTCCATGCCATTTTAGAGTCGTCTGTGTGTGTGTGTATGTGTGTGCGTGTGTTTGCTTTGACAAGCAGCAACAGCTGCCTGCGTATCTGTATCTGCATATCTGCGTATCTGTCGGATGCAGAACGGGCTCATTTCAGTCATTTTCACGCGCGCCCGCACATGTGTTGCACACACGCTGACGACAGATTTGAGGCAGATCCGTTTGCGGGACCTGCAACAGGATATGTGCACACAGCCCTTAACTCTGCGTTAAGTGACAAACCAAAAAACAAAATTAAAAAAATTCTACAGATTTTGGGAAATTCTTAAACGTTTAGTTATGCAGTTTCTCTCTTCTATTCATTTCTATTTACATTATATCAAGTTTACAAAAATATAAGAGTTTCTTCTTCCTATATTCAGCATCCAATTGTGTTAAACCAAATTTTTTTTTAAGTATTTGTATATTATTTATTGCCTTATTCATGTCGATAATTTATGGCGGTCGATTATTGTGACTCCAAAATTTTAAGTCTCTGATATTTAAGAAACACCTTTATATTATCTTTATAGTATGCTTCAGTAACCAAATCAATTTGTTAATCTGCATGACCAGTTTACAGTTCGCAGACAGCTGTTAAACTGTTTAACAGTATTGTCTGTTTGCTTTACAGCGCACTGTTAATGCATTATTTGAGCTTCTGTTTCACTTGAAGTGCTCTAGATAAATAGATAAACACTACATACAGAGAAAAAACTGTGCTGTTTTATATTTTTTGTGTTTGTTATTGTTTTAGTTACGTGAAAAAGGAAATTGGCAATAGCAATTAACGTACACGTGTGCTGTTAACGCGTTTGGTTCGTGTTCATGTTTGTGTACAAGTTATGGCCAAATTGTTATAACTTTTTCAATACTTTATAGTGAACGGAGGTGAGCACAATTTGTATACGATATATAAGTGTACCATAGACAGCGCGGCGGCAAAGTTTATTAGACTGAAATAACAACAACAACAACAATAACAATAACAGTGGCCAGACAGACAATGTGAATCGAGCCATTGACAACGCACATATAAAAGATATATTTATATGAATATTTATACGTGGTTCTAGATGTATTTTTCGACAAATATGTGATCGCTTCTCTTGTAGGTTGAATTTTAAATATATTTGCATATTGTGAATTGTGTATATTTGGACTGTGTCGCTGTTGTTGTTGCTGCTGTTGCACACGTCAGCAGAGCGCGTCGCAACCTTAAAAGGCGAGCCAACAAAATGCTTTTTGATTCATCATCAGGTGACCAAAACCGACAAATAAAAAAAAGCTGACAAAATTGTATAAAATAAAATTATAATTGATAATTTCGCCAAACTGTCTGCAGCAGCAACTGGTTGCTAGTCGCAAAACGGCAGCAGCAACATGTTGCTGCTGTCAATGGCTCTCGACAGCAACGGCAACGGCAACAGCAACAGCAACATTGCCTAGCCTTTTATATGCCAGGCGTGTGCTGCACATAAATTTAATTGACATTTTGACGCGGCTTGCATATTGGCCAATGGGCCACCCACACGAGCATAAACTTAGCATTCAAATTGGCCAACAGGCTGCTGACAAACGGCTTAAATTGATGACAACTGTCTGACCAGTAGGTGGAGTTTCCTCCATTTCGTTACGTTTAGTTTCCTACATTTCGTTTAGCTTCCTCAGCTATGTGAATACATGTGTACATCACTAATTTGTAGTTGGACCATTCCAAATGGCCGTATCTCTAACAAATCGCAGACGCCAGTTTGCCAGACATTTTGACTTTATTTTTAAGTCAGAGACGTCTCAGTTTTAGTATAAGAAAAAGTTTATTTTCGTATCGCGGGACAAAGCCAAATAGCATTTGCTATTTCATATGGCAGACGCATAAATTTAAACAGTCTCTTTTTTTTTTGTTTTTGATTTCGAAAAACAAAGACAACTTATTAGCATCGCATTTGTTTCATCTACCCTGTGCCCAAAAAAGTGACTAAAAAGAGGTTGCCTTGACTAAACAAGCATCTTGAAAAGTTTATCTATAATATTTGAACTCTAAAAAAAAGATGCAGATCAAGATGGTATAAACAGTTTGTAGGGTATCTTTTAGTCCAGTTGCTGCAACTTGTTTTTTAATTTGCCCCGCAATGACGCTGAGGGGCAGGTTTCAGCAAAGACGGCTACTGTGGATTTGGTCAACAGCAACAATGAGAGCTAATCATCACCATTATAATCATTATGACGCCTTCATTTTGCGATTTAGAGATTCGCCGATTCGTCGATTTAGCTATTGGCCGATTTGCATTCATCAACATCAGTCGTAATTTACTGTTGAAATTGCTATAAAATAAAATCTACCAAATATTTATTGTTGTATTTTAATTTGATTTTCAATCCCAAATAAGTTTAGAACCAGTTGAGATTTGATTTATTTTAAGTTTGTTTTTTTTTTTCGACTTTTTCTCGCATTTTAATTGATGATTTTATTTGTGTCTTTGACTTATTACTAATTACTAATTAATTCCTTATTTCTTTTTCTCTGTTTTCATTACAGGTAAGTTTCAGCTTGGCACATAAGCATTTTGGATATGTAAATGGGGAAACTGTTCGATTTTAGAGGCCGACTAAAGACTAAGAAACCTTGACAATTAACATATGAGTTTGTATACGATATTTGGTTCATGTTACACTGCGAGAAATCAGCTAAATTCTAAGCTCAAATCGAAGCTGTAATTATTGTAAATTAAATTAATTTTAGTTTTTTATCTAGTTTGCTTTTCTGTCAAAAGAAAGTAGGTTTATTTATGCATAATTTAAGTAGAATTTGATTCTTAGACTAGGTTTCGTCTTTCAGAAATTTGTATCAATTTTTTTTTAAATTATACTTTTCTTACTTCAAGATCTGCAAAAGTAACATTCACTCAAATGTGGAACTTTTCAAACATTGTTTTCAACAATTTATTAAGGTTCCTTCCTCTTAAGCTAATTTGAAAGCCGCTAGCAATTTGTGCGCGTTTTAAATCGCCGTGTGTGGTCCAAAATTCATTGTAGTAGCAGCTGCTGCAAAATATTTCTTATTTATGTTTTTTAATAATTTTGCGGGTGCAATTAAAAATCATTAAGCCAAATCGGCGCAGTCTGCCCGGCGGCCTCTCTAATTAAAGCTGATTGTGTTGATTTGAACGGGGCGTATGCAAAAGGCATAAAAAAAATATATATAATGTCTACGACATCAGTGTACATATATGCAATTGTTTTTAATTGCCAGAAAGGGAGAGAGCAGGAGAGTGAGGAGGCAAAAAATACAGATACAAGTACAAGATAACGACGGTACATAAATCTGATGCCAAATCTGAAATAAACGTTTTGTGACCATCTATGAAATGTTGGCAATGCCTGACTATTTAGGTTATTGGCATTTCATTCATAAGCAAACTCCAAGCAGAAATTTCAGAAAACTAGATAAATAGACAGGCACAAATATAGACGCGGTGCGGCATTAATTATAGCCATTTATAAGGAAAAATCGGTTTAAAAGTTGTCATGCTCACAGCAACAACAACAACAACAGAAGCTTGGCAACTCAAATACAGACGAGAAACGACAACAACATTGGCCAAAACTCGTTTACCTTCGCTGTCATTCTTCTATTCCATACCCTGTACTCAAACAAAACTAGCTAAAAAATGTTGTGATCAAGTTGAGAAATTATGCTTAGAATTTTTTGTGTTTTATTAAAAAGAAATTGTTGCAGTTAATTATACAGCAAAATTCTAAAATGCAGTATAAAATATCTAACTTTTGAGTTAAAAATTACAAAAATATGAGAAGAAGTTGAATGCAAAGTAGTGAAATCAGCAGCACTCTTAAAACTAACAATAGGGTATCTTCTCGTAAAGCACACTCGTGCTTGAACCGTTTTTCTTTGAATTTTGTTTAAAGAAAACAATCTTTTTTGGTTTGGTCTTAAGTTTTGCTTAACAGTCGATGATTAATCTCTAAATCTGTTCGTATCGAAGCTGATCAACAGCTGGGGCACGTGTTGGGAAAACTATAAAGCAGCTCAAGCCGACGACATTTTACACTGTATGAAAAGTCACAATGTTGTCAAGTGAAAATTTCATTGCTGAAAAAGTGTAATTTTCGATTGTATCTTTTGTTTTTTCTATGGAATTTAGTTGGCGCTTGGCAACAATAAGATACTTAATTAAAGCTATAAACATGCCACAATGGCAACGGCGCGCAGCAATTTGCATTTCATTTGTTGAAGCTGAGGGCGTATGCAAAAAATATAAAAAAAGGAATACATGAAAATAAATAAAAAGAGAAGCGATTAATTACTATTGATTTACGGGGCGTATGCTTGATTTATGTCTATGAATAAGTATACGCAAGCGCTTGACCAAAAATCAGCGGGCGTTTCTATTTATTTGCGGACAAAAATGAGTAAATGACGATTATGAGATAATATTCATAATGATGAAAATGGTGATGATGACGATGACTTCATTGTCCAGCCCTGGTCAAGCTTGTAGCAGCTGTGGCATGCCCAAGTTCAATGTTGCCTCAAAATGTTGACTTACATATTGTCGACACTCTTTGGCATCTCTCGTTCTCTTCCTCTTCTCTTTTTTCACTCCTCTTCTTTGTCTGGCTGTTTGTAATTTATGCAGCGCTGTATATTTTGCATTTCAAGCAGTTTCCTCTCAGAGCTCGATCGCATCGTTCACAAACTGGAATATAGATTTACACATGTGTGTATATGTTGTGTGTGTGTGTGTGTGTGTGTGTGTGTGTGTGTAAAAAAGAGCATAGACCAAACGCTTTACTTATGAACCCGGATGTGTTTAGCACAGTGGCGCAACGAGAGGAAGTGTAAATAAGTGGAAGCAATCACAATTGAATTAAAAATTAAAAAAATTAATTTCAAATATTTTTTACAATTTTAAAAAGCGACTTAAAGGTGAATTTATTTAGATTTATTTATCTTATTCAGACCTATTTTGTTTTAAGGGGGTATTGCTGCTTGGAAAGCTGTTTTGGACCTTTTTTTAAAAAAAAATCTTATTTGAAAACAGAAATAGTTATTTAAATTCTGTTTTTTTTTATTGTATTAAGAACATATTGATTTAAATAAAAAATCGATTTTGGGCAAATTTCTTTTGTAGTTTAGTGTAAAAAAAAATAGTAAACAAATTAAAATTATGATTGAGGTAGGGGTCCTAATAGCGACAATTCTGCGTCGATTGCACTTTGTTTCATCAAAATCGGCATAAAATACAAAATAATTTTATTAATGAACAATTTTATTTGCCACTTTTAGCTACGCCTCTGTGTTCGCTTCTAATGCGAATTGCGTTTAAGCCTTATGTATGTAGATTAGATTATGTATGCTGATTATGCGCAGGGCTGGACAGTCGACAATTTGTAAGCCAGCCAATATGTGGCTCTTAGACGCGTGGGTGTTGTTGTTTGTGTGTGAGAGATTTTATAGTTGTTGTTGTTGCCTTCTACTTTGCATGTGAAACGAGTTTTTTGAAAATTTACCAAGTCGCCCTTGCTTCAAAGCAGCATCCGGCAGCAGCCCACGCAACATACAATTCCCTAGCAATCCCTAGCAGCTCTCACTCTCTCTCTACCTCATTCTCTTCTCTCTCTCTCTCTCTCTCTCTCTGCCCCTATCCATCTCTTTCTCTGTTTGCTTGCATTCAACTTTGTTGCCCACGCATTGCAGTTTGACGCGTTTTTAATCGCGCTGCTGCCGCTTGGGCGTTATTTGATTTAATTAAAAATATGCGACACTTAATTAAAACGCATGCAGACTCTTGAAATTTAGCGACTGCCACAGAGACTGAATAACGGACTGACAGACAGACATAGTGTAGTGCGTTTTATTAAGAATTTTGACAGCATTTTGATTAAGAGGCAGCCTCAAGGCACTTGGCCAACGATTAACGCCCACGACAGACAGTTTTCCAAGCCGTTTTTATGGGAAATAACTGGTTGGCATTTCCACAGACATACCTAACACATAAACATATACAGTTTGTAGGCATATTAACTATCTAAGAGTCTAAAACAAAAAACCAATTATGCCGTTTACAGCTGCCTAACAGCAAAAACATGTTTCAGTATATACTTCTCGTTTTGTTGTTATTGTTGTTGTCGCTATTTCTATTGGTTTTGTTTGTATTGTCGGTGACACGTTTTGAAAGTCAATTAAACGCTTGTAATATGCATTTATGCAAATGAATTGCATTGGAATGCAAAGCACAATAGCATAAGCACAGCATCTATCTACTAACATGGGCTAACAGCGCGTTAACATAGTGTTTACAGGGCAATATATTCAACTGACAGACCGCTTATAATTCCATTCATTCATTCCATTCAGCTTTAGATTAGAGCTTTTCTATATTCTGCTTTAACAGCGCATTAACAGAGTGTCAGAGTACTCTTGACATTCCTTTTTCATCTCTTAATTAACACCTGAAATTGATTGGGCTCAACCCGCGCAACCAGTTTCCAAGTGTTAATTTTAACACTTTAGAACACTTTAGACCTGAATACCATTAAATAATTATTCTTCAACTAGAATGGCACTTAAGTATATTTTATTAGACATTAACATGCAAAAACAATGATATCAGCCCTTGATAAGTTCCATACATTAATGGAAATTTCAGTTAATCGCAAATTATAATTCCTATTTTTCTATAAAAACTTTGAACTTTTTTCCATGCAATCTTTATACTCTTTTAATAACTATCGTTATGACCAAAATACAAATTGATCTTGATAAAGTTCAGATCTATAAATCGGCTTTAAAGCAATTAGCTTTCATCATTCCAGCAGTTTAAAGTTGAACTTTCAGCTTTTCTTTATAAAATTAAAGTATAACCTATTTTTTTTGACTTTTTAAAAATCGTTTTTGTTGAGCTCAGCTCATTTTTTACCCTTCACTTACATGAATGTAAAAAATTGGTAACATTGTCAACTACGAATTTTGCTTAAGTCATCAGAGACGATATGAACTTGGAAGTTGGTTGAACTTTATCTTTTGTGACCCCAAATAGCTAAATTTGATAGGTAGTTAAACCATGTCATACAGACGTAGTCTAGGTTAAAAAAAAGAAAGAGCTACGCTAATGTATTCTGCATGAAGCTAGTTTGAAGTTCCTATCAAATTAATTAAATATTTTATATTGCTTTGTAATAATTTAAAATTAAATTTGTACTCATTTGTGTTTATATGAGCATGAACTTGAATTAATTTACTTTTAAAGACCTTAATCAATGTATTAATGTATTTTGTTTGGCATTAGTTGTAGTGCCTAAGCTTTTAATTGCTTGCAAGCTGCTGCAGCTGCACTCGGATCACTCGTTTGGCATATGGCAACAGTTTATGGTATGAATCAGCTAACGATTTCCGCTGCCAACGCGCATCACAACACAGCAAACACATCGAGTCACATCACATACAAACACAATCATCACAACACATCACAAACACATCACATGGTCGATATGTACATAGTAGGTTCAAAGTTAGGTGCAGTTTCTCCACAAAGCTGCGATAGTTGATTTTGCATTTGCATTTCGTTTGCATTCAAGCGTTTATCATATTTCTTTCCCTCTCTTTCGCTCTTTCTGCCTCCTCCTTTCGCTCTTTGTCTCACTCTTTGGGGCGTGGGTCGCAGTCGTGTCGTAACCATTACGTCAAATGGCCGCCCAATCTAAAAATACTCCCACTACATTGGGCGACACTCACTCGCAACAGCAGCAGCAGCTCACAGTGTGCCACAACAGTTTTGTGCCAGAGAGCTCCAGCTGAAATGCGTGGCATGCCACACTGGGCACATCCGCTGTGCCTGCCGTGCGTCGCCTTCTTCGGAAACGTTTGCCAAATGCCACAAAACTCGTGCTTCATATAAATTCAAGTATCTATCTAAATAAATACATATAAGAGTGTGCATGTGTGTGTGTGTGTGTGTGTTGGCAGGTCATGTGCTACCTAAAGATATACAAATTGTTTCACTATCTTTACCCACATATAAGTATCTACACATGTAGATAGATAGATAGATATACTCGTAATACACTCGCTGACGTTGGCCAAATCGGAGGTGAGCTCATCAATGGCATCCATAGAATCAACAACAGCAACAGCTGCTGATTCTGCTGCCACAGAGAGTGGCAGAGAGCATTTAAATGTTTATAGCAAATACATGAACCCACACGGAATTTATGGTAAAAACTGAGTTTGCACGACTGGCATATACCTGGTAATCGAAACGAAGATTTTAACGATGTTTCACATACTTTACTTTGTAGACTCAGTTATATGGCACACATTTTATATGTACGAGGTATAAATAGTTTGGGAATCTTCCTTTACATTTATTAATATTTATTTATAAACTTTTAAAGATCATTAGTTAATTTAAACAATTTTTTATCCGTTAGCCAGTTAATCTATAGAGATACTAACTGTTATTTACTTAAATAAATATCCCCTCATTTCTGTTTTTGTTTCCTTCGCAAAAAAGGTTGTTTATAATATTTATTTGTATTTATTGTCTAATAAAAATGATTAAGTAAACGATTTTATTTAAATAATATTTTATTTTCTTCAATTCTTTGTCCCTTTTGACAACTATAATAATAATTTATTTAATTGGCAAAATCAAATAATGTTTATAAAAAATATAATAATAATAATAATGTTTATAATAATAATTTTTATAATAATAATTTTTATTAAATAGTCAGCACATCACCTGGCTAATTAAAAATGATTTGGCAAAAAATGTAATTTTTAAATATCTTGCAAATATTTCTCAAGTATTTATGAAAATTAGGGTGTTCATTTTACCCTAGCAGCGTTGCAGGTTGAAAACGTTGCAAGCTTGCTACGAGAGCAGCGCTTTACGTACAACACTTTGCACATATCCAAAAAAATGTTACCAAAAAGCAGCTTACTGTGAATATGTGCAGCGCGTTCCACGTAAAGCGCTGCTCTCGCGCAAGCTTGCACGTTTTCAACCTGCAACGCTGCTAGGGTAAAATGAACACCCTAAATGTTTCGCTGCTCAGAAACTGATTTCTGATTTCAGATTTCAGCGCGTGCAGTTGGCGCCAAGTCGGAGCCGCCTGGCATCTCAGGCCGCCCGACTGGTCCGCCCCTTGTGGCCAAAAGCAGGTAGCCAAATGGCCAAAGAGGGAGTGTAAGGGAGGGGGGAGGGGTGCAACAATTTGGCGTCGTTTCATAATTTGGTTTCCCTTTTCATCTTTGGTTTTTGCTCCTCACCAGAAAGGTATAAAATTTATAATTTGTCTGCTAAGAATGAAGCTGAAGCTGAACTTGAGGCTACTGTGCTACGTGGCCAAGACAAAGATTTTGACCAGTTTTCGAGCTGAGAACTGTCTCTAAGAACAAGTTGTTGTTTCTTGGTGTTGTTGTTGATGTTGTTGTGTTGTTGTTGCTGTTGTTGCACAGGTATTTGTTCAGTATATCGGGTGTAGAGTGAATGAATAAATACAAAATACAAATCGTCGTTTGTCATTGTCGTCTGTTTGCAGTCACGTTTTGCATAATCGCGCGCGCAGCAACAACAACAAAATTCGATGCGATTTAAACAGCCAGCAAAACGCGCACAAGCACAACGAACAAACGTACGAACAACACCAACAACACTGAGAGCTAAAACAACAAAAGCTGTCGCTGCTATTAAATTGTAATTAAATTATTATCTCGCCATTGCGCCCATTGCATTGGTTGACGGGGCGTGGCCCAAAAAGGCAAACAACAACCGCCAATTTGTTGTGGAATTTGTGCGTTGCAAAAATCTAACTAAACTCGTATATGTGTGAGTGGCATGCAGTTTTTATACCCTGTTCTTTTTTTTAATTTTTAATTTTAATGCATCCCTTGTGTATTTAATTTCCAATAAAACAAACAAAAAAACAATCATATAAACGCATTAGATGAGTGTGCTCGACTGGCAAACACTCTGCAGTTGGATCATTTAGTTTTTAGCAACTTGCTTAATTGCTTAAACTGATCGAAAGGCGGCTCAATTGCAATTCCGCAACAATTGTTTGTTTATATGTCACAGTAGTCAATCCAAATATCAACAAAACGAAATCAACATTTCTTTACACACACATATATACAACAACAAAAGTTTCGTGTTGCATTGGTATCAACAACTAAGCCTTGTGAACCAGTTATTGCAGCTTAAACTGCTAATGACACTAGCTGAAAGTGGAAGTGCAACTAAACAGTGCTAAGGAAACAGTGTTAAGGAAAAAACGTTTAAAAGCCAAACAAGTAAGCTTACAATTCTAACAGTTCTAATTGCAAATCAATTTTATTTTCTAAATAATTTAAGAAGTATTTATGATACTGCAACAAATTTGTCAGTAAGAAATAAGCAAAGATAATGTAAATATATATATTTACTAATAACAATTATAAGCAAAGATTAATCTTAACTTATCAATCGCGATATTAATTTTCTCTAATCTACAATTTATGAAGCGATTAAGTCGCTTGTTGCACAAATCTTTAGCTGGATTAATCGCTGGCTTAATCGTAATCAATGGTTAATTTGCAGTTGCATAGATATTGTAGTTGGATAGATTGAGCTGCTTCGGGGAATAAACAAGCATATTTATTTACCTCAACAGCTCATGACACACATCCGCCTGACGTTGTAAATCTTCTGGCGAATATACAATATTTTATGGCTTATAAATAGGCGCATTAATCGGTCTCGTCTGCGTTATAAAAATGTCTAAAAATATGTTAAATAGCCATGTACACCAACTACACACATTTTGTGGCGGGGAAGGAGCATAAGGAAAGAAAAGCAAATGGCAGGCAAAACTTGCAAACTGTATAAAATTATTGCACATTTTGCACAGGCACTTAAGCGATTTTTATGAATGAACACAGCAAGTGCAGTTATTGAGGTGCATCAGTGTGTGTGTGTGTGTGTACTATATACACATGTGTGTGTGTGTGGTTGTTAGCGGGTGCACAGATCAGCCATGGGAACGGCTCAATGGCCAGCTAACGGCGATTGCCTCCTTGCCTCGAGTGTCAGAGCAAAATGTGGCCATAAAAATAAGCACAAAACGCCCACAAAACACACACACAACCACAACAGCAACAACAGCAACAACAACAAGAACCAGTAACAAGCTAAACCGTTAAGCGGTTGTAACCATAAATAAATCGCCAAGTCTATTGACTAACCACCAAGTGCAGCTGGAACGGGAGCTGGAGACGTTGTCACTTGACCACACATCGCAGTTGCAGTTGCTTACCTGTAATTAGTTACTTACCAAGTTAGTTGGTTGGACTAACTGGCGTGCCGCAGCGACCTGAATCAATTGCTCAAATTACCGTTGTCGGTCAGTCCCGTGCTCTGTCTTCATGCTCAGTCGCATTTTATGCACGAAATCATGCGCGCGTTTCGCTAGCGTTTTTAAACGCACCATAGTTAGGCACTCATTGTTGGGCTTCTAATTGAATTGCTGCTACTAATTAGTTGGCTTGCAGTTGCATACGAAACAACTGCTTAAATATCCTAACACTTAAATGCGATTGTGTAATATTTGAATACACCCACGAGTTGTAAAGGCAACAAAATGATTTGAAATATTTGCATTTCAAATGAGCAAGAGTGTGTGTGTTTAAATGACTCTCTTGCCATCTATTGGCCAATTTGAAAGTTATTGAAATCATAGTTTAAACTTTGCTTAAAATTACACAAACTTCTCTATTATTTCTTAGGTCTCATAAAAATTTACTTAAACTACAAGTTAATGAAGAGAAGTTTGTTTCTTAATTATTTAATATTTAGAATACAGATTGCAAAATCTTCTCTAATTGAAATTAATTATTTAATAACTTGAAATTTTATCAATCGATCCACTTTAAAATATTCAAATATTATTTAGATTTAAAAAATCAGGCATTATTCTTTAATTTACCGTAGTAACAATAAGATCAACTAAAATTTCAATTATGCAATTTTGAGTTGTATAAAGAGCTATAACTTGATATTTGATCAGTCGATCCTCGTGAAGTATTCAGAAAGTAACAAAGACATATCCAAATGTGTGTACAACTCAAATCAAAGCTTTATCCAAATGGTTTCCCAAGTAAATAAATACTTATCGATCTTTCTCATACCCTTCCAGCCCGCTCTTTGCTCTGCTACTGCGATGGCAGCTGCCCGGATAATGCCAGCAACGGCACCTGCGAGACGCGGCCTGGCGGCAGCTGCTTCAGTGCCGTCGAGGAGGTGTACGACGAGATTACGGGCACCTACGAGGAGGAGCGCACCTACGGCTGCATGCCGCCCGAGGAGAATGGCGGTCTCCTAATGGTGAGTTGAACCCACGCACTTCCAAGTGGCTTGTCGTACTAATTGCGGCTTCATTTTATTGCAGTGTAAGGTGGCCGCAGTGCCGCACATTCATGGCAAGAACATCGTGTGCTGCGAGGGCGAGAATCTGTGCAATCGCGGCTTGCAGCCCGCCTACACGCCCAAGATGACAACCCCGCCGCCAGAGTTGCCCGTGAGCAGTGAGTCGGTGCACACGCTGGCGCTGTTCGCCTCCATCATTGTGTGCATGTCCGTCTTCATCGTGGTCGTGTTCATCCTGTGCCTCGTCTACAAGCGCCGCGAGAAGCAGCGGAAGCAGCCGCGTCTCATCAACTCCATGTGCAACTCGCAGCTGTCGCCGCTATCACAGCTGGTGGAGCAGAGTTCTGGCTCGGGTTCCGGATTGCCGCTGCTGGTGCAACGCACGATTGCCAAGCAGATTCAGATGGTCCGACTCGTCGGCAAGGGACGCTACGGAGAGGTCTGGCTGGCCAAGTGGCGGGATGAGCGTGTGGCGGTCAAGACCTTCTTCACCACCGAGGAGGCGTCGTGGTTCCGTGAAACGGAAATCTATCAAACGGTTCTCATGCGCCACGAGAACATCCTGGGCTTCATTGCCGCCGACATCAAGGGCAACGGCAGCTGGACACAGATGCTGCTGATCACCGACTACCACGAGGTGGGCAGCCTGCACGACTATCTGTCCACATCGGTGATCAATCCGCAGAAGCTGCAACTGCTCGCCTACTCACTCGGCTCGGGACTGGCCCATCTGCACGACGAGATCTTTGGCACACCGGGCAAGCCGGCCATCGCCCACAGGGACATCAAGAGCAAGAACATCCTGGTGAAGCGCAATGGACAATGCGCCATCGCTGACTTTGGACTGGCCGTTAAATATATCTCGGAGCTGGATGAGATTCACATTGCGCAGAATACACGCGTCGGCACGCGACGCTACATGGCGCCCGAGGTGCTCAGCCAGGCCCTGAATCCCCAGCAGTTCGAGGAGTTCAAGCGCGCGGACATGTACTCCGTGGGTCTGGTGTTGTGGGAGATGGCACGACGCTGCTATACGCCCATTTCGGGCACCAAGACCACCACCTGCGAGGATTATGCGTTGCCCTATCACGATGTTGTGCCCTCGGATCCCACCTTTGAGGATATGCACGCTGTCGTGTGTGTCAAGGGCTTCCGGCCGCCAATTCCAGCTCGCTGGCAAGAGGACGATGTCCTGGCCACCGTCTCCAAGATCATGCAGGAGTGTTGGCATCCCAATCCCACAGTGCGACTCACGGCACTGCGCGTGAAGAAGACACTGGGCAGACTCGAGACGGACTGCCTCATCGATGTGCCCATGAAGATTGTCTAGACTTGTCCGCAGAGTCCACATCATTAACTAACCATCTATCTATTAAATGTAGTAACTTAGTTCCGTAGTCTGTAGTGATGCCTGTAATCCCTGTCCTTGTTTGTAGTTACCCTAGGTTTAACCTAAGTTGCATTTATGTATTCGCCAAACACTTTTCTTTTTCTGTTTCTTATTGTTTTTTTTTTTGTTTGTTTTTGATTTTGTTCATCAGATTTAAAAGCGAATTAGTTGTAGTCTCGTATAATTGAAGTTGGAGTACACTTTGTGCCTAGTAATAAGCTTAAGCGCCGTACTGATTGTATGTTAGACTAAGACGAATTAAGTAGTTGACTCTTAACTGAAAATCATTGGTTAAAAAAATGCTTTAACTATTTGAGAAATATCATTTGATATATACATACACATAATAATACCTATAATATATAAATATACCCCACATACAATTATGACCGAATATGAAATTTATGTATTTAATTAACTTTTCTTGTGCCAGCCTCTAATTTTCTTTGTATGCTTCTAAAGTGTTCACCATTTGTTAAAGTTTACACGTCGACGAAATCACGATATTTGAAAATTAACTATATTTAGTTTACAGTTTGTGCATTTGCGACAACGTGTAAACTTTAGAAATCAATTTATACTTGTATTTTATTGTGTAAGCAAGTTGCAACTTGTTGCCTTCAAGCAAGATAATGCTGCCTTATGTAAAATCCACTGAATTAGCGTCTAAGACATATATAAACTATATATTTATATCGACGTTTATGTAAAGACAAAACTGTTTGTCCAACATTTAAATCACTTAGCTATATTTAATAATTAATTTAATGTTAGTTAGACTAAGTGTAAGTTTCTTGGATTTAATCTCTTAATTTTGCAAAACGATTTGAAAGATACTTTTCATTTATGCCATAAATTCGGCACGTGTGAACTAATTTTGTAATTCTTTTAATTTCATTTTCTTCCGTTTCTTGTTGTTTTTGTGTATATAGCAAATAATGTTTGATCTAGGCAAATAACTATATATATATATACAGTATATAGATTATATATTGTCGTTGAGAGCGATCTTGTAAATAAAATAGATATATATATATATATATGTATCGTCTGATAAGTGTACAACTTATAACAAAAACACGTTCTTAAAAGATAACTCTTAATTTAGTTTAAGGCTTAGTTTTAGTTTTAGATTTAGCAAGAGAACTATATGGAAATGTAATTATTATTAATTTTGTTCGATTTAATTTGATTTCACTGTACGCCTAAGCAACCCACAATAACTAAAGTTTGAATTAAAGCGTTTAGTTAATTTATTTAATAATAATAAAAAACTATTACCATTAAAAAAAAAAAATCAAAAACCAAAAATTGCACACACACTCTCTTTCTCCTTCTCCGTAAATCTCTCTCCCTCTCGCTCTTTCGTCTAATCGCCCGTCATCATTTCCATGAATTCTGTGGAAAATAATGCACAAAGTGAATCGGATTCGATTAAATTGAAATGGATTTGGCATTTGGCATTGCCTACCATCAAAGTCAACGGTGCCGGAGCCGTCGGTATCAATTTCAGCAATGATGCCGTCGAGATCACTGGACGACAGCTTGTCATCGAGGGCGGCGAGAATCTCTTTCAGGGTGGATGTGGTTATGTAACCGTTGCCCTCGCGATCATATAGGCGAAATGCCTCCTTCAGTTCCTTCTGGATGGCCTCGGCGTCCTCCTCCTCCAGGAAATGGGCAGCAATTGCGCAAAAGCCATCGAAATTCACCTTGCCCGTATCCTCGGGATCATTGTCATCGACCAGAGCCTGCAACTCACTCTCCTCGAACATCTGACCCATGCTATTCAAAATGGTCTTCAATCGCAGCGTCTCAATGAATCCCGTCTTTTGGGTGTCAAACATTTGGAATGCCCTGCGCATAATTTCCATTTTCTCATCGTCCTCCTAGGATAGGGCGAGGGATCGAAGGGCGTTATTAGATGTATTCCAATATGATATCTTATGATATAATACCCGATGGCATCAATGCGTACCATTATTATTCTGTGTGCGGTCGGATGCGCGCTGCGATTATGAATGCGATGGATGTGAATATGAATATGAGTACGAGTCCGAGTACGAGTACGAGTACAAGTGCGAGTGCTTGGCCAAAAGTGCTCGACGAGTTTCTGCGTTGGACCGCGAGCGCCCACTAATCCAATCGTCTGGCCAAGATCATTATTTATAAACAACAAAATCCGCTTAGTGGCCACGTCACTTGCACGCAGTCTTACACACACACACACACACACACACACCCACATGCTCACATGCTCATCCTTCAGGTTGGGTTATTGTTGCTTTGCCTTTTTTTTCCGAAACGCTTTATTAACAACCAGCGACAGTCGCCTCCTGCCCCTAGCCCGCCCCCTTGTTGGCCATCCTCCCACAATGTATACCTGGTTGCTTGTACTGAGTGGTATTGGAATGTGGCAGCAGATTCTGGCCAGACACAAATTTCAGATCAAAGTGCTACAATACAACGGATGATCGGACAGCAGGTCGCTCGATCTATGTAAGTCTAAGGTCAGCACAGAGAGAGAGAGGGAGAGCGAGAGCGAGAATGGCTAAGATAGAGAGAGAGAGAGAGAGAGAGATATTGGAAAATTGTGAAAATAATAATAATTCGATTGCATTGGCGACGTCATATTCAACTATTTATCTTCATTTCCATTTGGCAGCCGGAAAGCAATCGTTATACTCGTATATATGTGTGTACTTATAATTATGCAAAGGGGCGGCAATTGGTCAGTCAAGTCAGCCGAAAAGTCGACGATCGCCCAGTCGTCAGTCACTTAAAATCGGCTATAAACGTTCTCACAATCAGTCACAAAATCAGCGCAATTTTCTCACGGTAATTGTATTTTTAGTACTTTATAGCAATTTTTTTTTTTGTCCATACATATGATCATGAGTGGGCCAGATGTCGATGACGCTGCCGATGCCGTTATAGTTATAGCCATATAGCTATAGCTATAGCTATAGGTTGCTGCCTCTGTAGTTTCACCTCTCTCCGGTAGGGGGATGCGCAAATTGTTTTCAGCTCAAAAAAATGTTGATGTGGTTTTATATTTTCGCGTTAAAGCAAACAAACAGGCATTTCAGGCTGGCAAATGGACATCAGAATAGTTGGACGTGCACCAAACCAGTGGACAGATCGCACGGGACGAATGGTGCTGCAGCGGTGTGTGTGTGTTGTGTGTGTGTGTGGGTGTGTGTTGGGTGTGTGTGTGTGTTGGGTGTGTGTATATAACCTTCCGACGAATTGCTTTAGTTTTTGTTTTGTACCGCATTTTTGTCAATTGCCAAATGGCAAAGGCAACTTTTTTGATGGTCATTTGATTTTCATTATTTATGACAAAACGTGAAGCACTTTGGAAAGCACTCGCAACTGTAGGTGTATGTGTATGTGTGTGTGGTTCCTTACTTGTAGTTGTGTTTTTCTTTCAGCACACTCGCACACCCACAACTGTTGCATGTGTATGGGTGTGCGTGTGTGTGTGTGTGTGCGTTTACCCAGCAGATACTTTGCCTCGATTGTTTTTGCAAAGTTTTGCGATTCGAATATTTTGTATAAATAGCACATGTGGCATAAGTTCTAATTTAGTTGCTGACATTTTTTGTTTGTCTGCTGGTGACATGAAATTTTAGGCTAGATTTACGATCCATTTATGTATGTAATTACCAAAGCGAATTGCATAATCCAGGGCCGTAGTTAATGCCCAATTGAATAGACCACGCCCACAAGTCCACCATTCGTATACTTACAATTGCAACGGCAGTTGTGTTTTTTTTTTTTAAATTTTACAATTATGTATGCATATACCCTGTACACCTTAGACAGGGTATTATAGGTTAAAATTAGCTTTGAGCCCGTAAGTAATATCTTTTGAAAATTGCGTTATTTAATATTTATAATCACCAAGTAAGCTAAATTTATTATTAATTAAATATGAAGAACACTAGCGTCCAAAACTCACATAAATTGTGTATATTCCTATCCCATTAGATGAACAAAGAAAATAAAAAATTCCTTAAGAGAATATCCTTATTTTTTCGCTCAGTATTGTTCCCTAAATACTACAGCTTAATGTTTTGGAGACAACATATAAACTCTGAAAAGAAACCGGTTGAATCAGATTAAGGTCAAACTTTCTTTAGAGTTCTGGATCCTCAGATTAAGTTTTATTATCAGATTAAGCTCTGTAGAATTCTGTGTCTTTCTCTAATTTCTTGATACCTTTGAGTCGAGCATTAAATCGTGTGTCAACTAGAGAATTTCTAAAAATATTAGGTACGAAATATGCGCGCACCACTGACGCCAAATTGAAAATTTAGAATTGAGTAATTGGCGTTCTAAAATAATTTCAAATGCAGACAAGAATAAATCATATACGATACGAGTACTAAACGCAGTCCTCGTGTTAAGAAAATGTTTGTCTTTTCAATGTTGATTAATTGCAAGCATTGATCAATTCTTTTCATATTGAATAATGGTTGACGAATATATCTTAAAGACCCCATTGAAAGCTATTGAAACAAGATATAGTTTATGTATAGATTGATCAAAAATAGACAGAAATATCAACGCAATCTATGATAGATATTAGAAATAAATTTCTTAATTTTCAATGCATCTTTTCTATATTTGTACCGTAAGATTGCTAACACGATCGCCCAACGCTTTTAGCTGCTCAAGCATTTTCAGGGGCATAAATGTTTCACCCTCCAGATTGCGATCCATGTTGTCAAAGTCCTTGCCACGAGCGTAAGGTGGATGCTTATTGGTTTCCAGGAAGAAGGTGCCACGTGCCGAGCGACTGGTGTGATACCCTAACTCCTCCAGCTCATTGTTAGGCACACACGCTGCGGAAAGAAAGTCGTGCAGATTCTGGCAATGGAATGCCCAGAATTTAGTTGGCGAGAAAACCGATTCTGCATAATACTCAGCAGCCCGCTTATGATAGCAATCATGAGTGTCAACTGAAACGATATATAAGTAACAAATCTTAATCATGATTATAATAACACCTACTATCCTCGATGGGTCCACAATTTGGCTGGACGACGCCCTTGTTGGGATAGAAGTCGACGTGGCCCAAAGGCTGCAAAATGCCATGAATGAAGATGTCCGTGTGAATGACGTCCACGAAGTCGGCGTCACTCGGGTCAAGACGCTCGGTCAGATTGGGCGTGAGAAACAGAGCCTTGGATGGATCAAGGGCCGTAATGTGAGACACCTTTGAGTGCATCTTCTCCAACTCGTTGGATGTGAAGGCAGCCGCGTGTGCGCCCAGGCCGAAGCCAATGAGATGGATTTCCTCGATGCGTAAGAACTCTTTGTCTAACAAATCTCCCAGAAACACAGCCAGACATCGGGCAACAATGCGAATATTGTGGACTGACTCAGCGTAACAGGGATCGGGAGTTAGGTTCGCGTAGTCCACGGACATGACATCTATGTTGGGAATGCGCAGTAACTCCGGAAGCAGCTCCAGGTTGGGAGTGGAATTCCGGCTACCACTTAAGCTGTGTATCAACACCTTAAGCGGTCTTGTTTCCACAACAGATCCTTGGAAGTTCACAGGGTCCATCAGACGTCCATTTGGATATTCTTTTCTATAAATTTGATCAAGATCTAAGCATTTCCTTGAAGATTACCTATAATATATTTACGTATAGAGCCAGAATGTAACGTTTGAGTTGGGGCAACTGTTATCCTCCACCTCAAAGCATTGAGGCTGCAATTCGTTGCTGAATCCTAAAAGCAGCTCCAAACTAAAACAGCCTGTAGTTCAAAGCACAAAGTGAGACAATTAAAGTATCGTATTTAGCTGATTTTAAAATTAATCGTACCAAATAGGAGCCATAGTTTTAACATCTTACTGATTCTGTTGACGACTGGATGACAATTAAAATAAATTAATCAAACTTAGCAGACCTTAAGCAGAAAATCCCATTTACAATCATGACTTATTCAATTAGTTAAGCTTTACTATAATTATATCACAATTTTCTTCAATTTGTTTTAGACACAATTCGATGAGCGCCGTTCTTTGCAAAATGTAGTTTTTAAGATCGTTTATCTGAGTCGTAATAAAACCTAATCAAAATGTTTTATTTTTAAATTAATAAATAATGAACTCTGAAAGTAAAATTAATAAACTCCAATATTCCAAAGTTTTGCTAGAAATTCGTGTAATGAATAATATGTAATAACATATATCCACTGCAGTTATTTTCAGATAATGGAAATAAAGAGTATAATTTCAATTACTAGTAAAGATATCTACAAATACCTTAATTTATTACAGTTATGCCTTGTTACAATTTATATCACAATCTTTATAAGATTTCTTACAAGTTAACAATGTGAAACAAAGAAATCAACTGATTATGTAAATAGCTTAACAAAACTTATAGGTCATGCATAAAAGGTGGATTTTCTGTCTAAGGTTTACCATTTTTGAGTAAAGATTTTCAGTTAAAATGTTAAAGCTGTGGCTCCTACTTGGTAACTAAAGAAATAACTCATTATCAGATATAAATAACACATTTATTACCTTGTTATCTAGGTTTTTTGGAGCTGTTCATCACGGTCCGTGCTGAAGATTGCTTTCAGCTGGAAGACTCTAAATGCCCCAATTCGAATGTTACCTTTTGGTTATATAAGTAAGCATTGCATATTCGAGTTATGTAGTTCACAAAGTAATCCTGTTTAATTTCAATAGCTCTGCTGAGCCATATGGCGCACAAATAGATGTGGAACATCTAAACGAGCTCAAATTGAAACCATCCGAACCGCTTAAAGTGATAATGCATGGCTTCAATTCGCACTACGCATCCACGCCCAACTTGGAGCTGGTCCCACAATTTCAACAAATCCCCAATGTCAGCATCATCTCCGTCGATTACTCGAATCTAGTGCCCGATCCCTGTTATACACAGTCTGTCCAAAATGCGCCCATTATCGGTCGATGCATTGGAGACTTTTTATCCTCCATTTATAATTTCAAAGCTATGGCTCCAGAAACCCTGCATCTCATTGGCTTTGGGTTGGGTGGCCACGTGGCGGCATTTGCATCCAACCATTTAAGGACCCTCGGCATAAGGGTGCGCCACATTACAGCCCTCAATCCGGCCAAGCCGCTGTATATGACCACAAATCTCACAGAGCGCCTAGATCCCAGCGATGCGGACTTTGTGGACGTCATTCACACAGACATCTTTATTCACGGACTGATGCAGTCGGTGGGCCACGTCGACTTCTATCCCAACAAGGGCGTCGTCCAGCCAAATTGTGGACCCATCGACGACAGTAAATAACTGCTCAGTTAATTGCTGTTATTAATCCCATTTATAATCCCATTTAAATCCCTCTCAGTTGACACTCATCGTTGCTATCACGAGCGGGCAGCTGCTTACTACGCCGAGTCGATCACCTCTGCCACTGTGTTCTGGGCATTCCGCTGCCAGGATCTTTATGCCTTCATTATAGGAGACTGCGAGCCCAACAATGACGTGGAACAGATGGGATACTATGTTCGTGAATCGGCGCGCGGCAACTATTTCCTGATGACCAATGACGAGCCACCCTACGCCAAGAGCAGAGATTTCACCAACTTGGATCGCACTCTTTATGGTAAAACTTATTTGGGCGATGCTCTATTATCAAAGCTGAAGGAATTGGGGCCCTCGATTCGGGTGCTAACCTCTACAATAGGCAAATAATCGGGTACGCAGATCAGGGACTGCTAATACACCTTTCAATTATATTCGTATTCGTATTCATATTCATATGGTACCATTGCTGCTGACAGGTGGACAGGCAGACGGGAACAGCATCGTTGTGTCAGCGCCTTGTTGCCTAACATTTTGTTGAGCACTCGCGTCGTATGCGCAATATTTATGACACCTGCCAAACAATATGATGCCCATGCCGTTGCACTGTGGTCGAAACTGTCCACAATTCAATACAAAAAAAAATAGAAAATTAACAAACATAACAAAAAATAAATATTCAATTTGAATTGAAGTTAATTCATGGCCTGCCTGGACAGAAGTTGTTAATCGATAACAAATCGAAACGTAAACTTGTTAATTTGTCCACTGTGCGTTGTGCAATGCCCTCGTCTCTGTTTGTGTGTGCGAGTGTGTTTGTGTGTGTGTGTTTTTTAAAAGAGTTGCTGACACACAAATATAGAAAGCAATTTCACGCGCCTTTGGCTTCTAGTTAATGCGGAACACAATGGAATTTTCGGCTGTCGCAGCGACGTTGAAGAGCACAACAAGCGACGGGGGATGGCGAGGGTCGAGTCATGAGTTTTGGTTGCGAGGGAGGACTTGCCAACTATCAACTATCAACTGCCAACTGCCAACTGCCAAACTAAACAAGACGAGTTGCCAAACAAGTGGTTGCATTCCGTAACTAAGAAGCACCCGCTAGTTGGATACTCGTATATGACTTTCAAATGCGAGTCGTTCCCCTGTGGCAATAGAAATGCAAATCAAAGCAGGCAACAAAGTTTGATCGATAGAATTCAAAAGCGGCTGTTAGAAGGGCTTAGCATTTTGGCTATATTGTTCTGAGCAGCAGCAGCAGCAGCACAAGCACACGGAGCGGCCAAGAGTACACAGCTGTGAAGCCGGAGCAGGCATGGAGGAGCTGCAGGATGCCAGCATTCATCATATGACGGCCAAAGTAATAGCCGCCATCAAGAACACCAAGTGTTATGAGCCCATTTACGAGGAACTGCAGCGTCTGGTGGCCAGTCCCAGTGTCGATAAGAACGATATGCGCAACACCCTGGAGGACGCCATCAAGGCGGCGGGTCTGGAGACGGAAATACGCAACATGATATACAACCTGGTGCGCAGTCGCCTAGAGAAATTGGATGTGGGCGATACCAAACAGAGCTCGGTAAGTTTTAAGTGCTTCATTTTATTTCATTTTAATAATTATGCCCGTTACTAAAAAAATAAGTAAAAGGGGATATTGTATTCGTTGCAATGTATGTAACAGGGAGAAGGACCCTATAATGTAAATATATTCTTGATCAGCATCAATAGCCGAGTCGATATTGCCATGTCCGTCTGTCCGTCTGTGTGAGGGCCTAGATCTTAGAGACTATAAGAGCTAGCGCAACCCAATTTGGTACACAGACTTATATAAACCCCACGCAGATCAAGTTTATTTCAAATATCGAAAATCCACCAATCGCACAGTTTTCAAGATATTTGGAATTTTTTACTAATTAACGTTCATCCTACTAAATCGAAACCAGATTGGACAAATGAATATGTGTGAATGGCTGATTTAAGTTTTTAAGCAATGTTAGTGCCTTAAAGCATGCAATAAAAAATAGTTTAAATTTACTTAAATAAATAAATAAATAATAGCCTTTCCCACTTGTCCTTCATTCTTTCAACCAAGAAAGCCACGCAGAGCGATCCTTTGGGCTATCTAAAGCGAGCTGGCGTTCTGTGGGATCGGCGTGTTCGCAAGAGTCTCAATGCCATGTGCGGGGAGTTGAAAGTGCCGTTGCACGGCCAGCCGCGGATCAGCGCCGATCGAGAGGACTTTGTGGCCAAGTGGAACGAACTGAGCAACTACAATATGGGTAAGACAATACACTATTTGCCCACAGATGGCGTAATAATAAATATAAATTATTTGGGGCATCCTGAAAGTATGCAACACAAATATATTGAGTACTTTAATACTCGAATCACAGTGACTTTAGCGCCATCTATTGGTCGATAGCAAGATTCGACGCATAGCTTCTCGATACTAAACACTAAACAATTTCATTGCATACTTTTAAGCTTAAGATATGCAATTGCAGATAAACAGCTAAGCTAAATGTGAATTAAAGCGCCATCTGGTGATTAGTGACAATTCTTAAATTGTGCTGTTTTCAAACTGAACGCTATAAATTTATTGCATACTCGCCACTTACGAACCTAAGCGCCCTCGATTGGTCTGTAGGAAAACAACAATTTATGGTTTCAAAAATTTCATTGCATATTATTATTATTATTATTTCAAGCTGAATCTTAGCCTGCTCAGAAAATTCACAACTTTGTTAATTTGAATTCCTTAATCTTACAGATCTGGCCAATTATCGGCCCGTATATGCTCCAAAGGATCTTCTAGAGGTGCTACTTTCACTGAAAGGACCCGCCAGGAGCACAGAAAGTACTGAGTAAGTAAATGAGTAATTCTTGTTTCCTAAAATATTAACTTCCTTGTTTATCATACGCAGTCAAATACCACAATGGGAGTTCTCACATATAGCACTACCCGTTAAAAATCTGTTTGAATTGCGAACACATTATGCGGATCTGTTGCGCAGCGAGCACTACAGTGTGCCCGACTTGAATGTGCAGTGTCAACGCATTCTGGATAGCAGACATGCCCCAATGTGCCAGCAGTACTTGAAGAAGGGCTGTACGCCGGCTCCATACCGCGGGGCACTTTGGGCCTCTGTGCTAGACAGCAAGCTGCATGACTACGTGAGTAACGAATCTTAATAAAAGTCACTGCTCCTGCCAAGAATCGTTTTCGTGTCAATAAACGAAAGATTTCACCATAAAATTTATTTAAAAAATATTTAAATAATATTAAGATATGGTATCTTTTATTTGCAAAATTAGTATGTATTTATGTTAATTTATTTCGTTGTTAAGACAACTGCATATTTATTTGTAAAATAGACAGTATTCCCGCTGTCCGCTATATTTGATTCCTTACCGCAATTAAACTAAATATAAAGCCAGTTTTCCCGAAGAGAGCTGTTCTGTCCTGTAAAATATACAGCCATATTATCTATCTCTTTTATAGGACATTGAGTATTGGCAGAAGCTGCGCAACGTCGTCTGGACCACCGATCACATTGTGGACAAGCTTGTCTTCAAGGATATACAGTTAACGGCTTCGAACGATGATCAGTATTTTGTGTTCGAGGATGTTCTTTATCAAGTGCTATTGTGCTTCTCCCGCGACACGGACATTGCCAACTGCGTGGAGTACGAGTCGTTTCCCGTCAAGGGCAAGACCTACGAGGGTCCTCCCTCGGGCGTGGTGCCCTTCCATGGTATCTGCATGTTCGCCGCCCCCTTTTGCTATTTGTACGACTCTCCTGTGTGTCTATACTATACGTTCCGGGCCTTTTACATACGCTATTGCCACCGATTGACCACGATTAATACGCATCCGCAGGGCATCGTTAGCCTGTGTTTACTGTTCGAGAAGCTGCTTCAAACCTACGAGCCGCAGTTGTGGTCGCATTTCCGTGAATTGCAGATCCAGCCGTAAGCAATGATTGTAAATTCATTAAATTAAAGTAGATAATTTATTAATTTAATTTAATTTAATTTATTCACAGCTTACGAGTGGTATTCAAATGGCTCATGCGCGGTTTCTCTGGACACTTGCCGCCTGATCAGCTGCTTGTGCTATGGGACTTGGTAAGCTCTTCTTCATTCATCTGACTATATCTTTTAATTGGTCGTACTCTTTGCAGATACTTGGCTTTGATAGCCTGGAGATCCTGCCACTGTTTGCCATTATTATTTTGAGCTTTCGCAAGGAGAGCATTATGCAGGTGGCCTCTCTCGATAGTATCGAGGCCATTCTGGCCGACCTATCGTCGATTAAAGTACTGCCATTGGTGCAATTGGCATTGAGTCGCGACTAAAGTTAGATTAACTGACGTATAACCGTTCCAAATTTAAAGTATTACTTGTCGAGACCTTGTGTAATATTCGGGGGCATATGTATGATTCAAATGATGTATAAATCAGAATGGTTCATTTATTGTTTATACAGTAAATAGTTATTATAAGGAACAAAAATCATATATATTCGTTCATTCAATTACGTGCCTCAAACTCCAGCCAAATGCCACCCTTAAGGGTTGCCATGAAGAAGGTTTCATCCAAAACGTTATCCCTGCGGGTCTTCGGACTGGGTTTGATATTAAAGTTGCGCACAATTTCCACCAAAGCCGACTTGAGTTGGGTAAGTGCAAAACGCATGCCTGGAAGCAAGAAACACTTCGTACAATTCCGAGTGTGATCAAAGCAATTCTACGCACCTGGACAAACGCGTGGTCCATCTCCCCAGCCAAAGAAGAGTCCCTGCTCCCGGTACTTGCGCACTCCTCCGTTCTGCTCCAGGAAACGCTCTGGCATATATTTCTCCGGCTCCTCGTAATAGCTGGGATCGTAGTGGAGAGCATAAACTGGCACGATGACTACATCGCCAGGGACAACTTCTACGGCGACTCCATTCTTGTTAACGAACTCAAATCGTTCCGTGACGAGTTTACGTCCGGCCAGACCAGGTGGGAACATGCGAAGGGTTTCTAGGAGTGCAGTTTAGTACAGATTTAGTTCAGTTAGGATTGGTAGGATATCTGCTCTCACCATTTATACAGGCGTCCAGATAAGGCAGTTCGCTGAGCTGATCGAAGCTGATCTCTCCCGTTCCCAGCTCCTCACGTAGAATCTGCTGCGTCTTCGGATAGCGAGCCAGTTGGAGTAGAGTGTGGGACAACACCAGGGCTGTGGTCTCGAATCCATCGGTCAGGAAGGTCATCGTGTGGGAGGTTAGCACCAAGGTGTCGAGTCCCTTTTTCTCCTGCAGCTGGAGCATATAGTTGAGGAAGTCAGCCCGATTGCGATGTTCACCATTTTCGCGACGCAAACTGATGGCCCTTTGCATGATGTCGAAGAAGAAGCTCTCCACATCCTTGGTGAAGAATGGCACACTGTAGATCTTTCGAATGGGGGGCCACAAGGTTGCCACCGTATTGAAGAAGATAAAGCCGAAGGATTGCTCAAAGACGCGCTTGATCATTCCGACCAATGGCGTTGGATTTTCGCTGAAACTGCGCGACGAAATGCCCAAGACACAATCGGCAACCACTTCGGTGGTGTAGCAGAGACATAGGTCTTTCGTGTTCAGGCCGCCAGATGGCGCCATGCGTTGCTGCTTACTTATATACTCGACAAACTGTTTGCAAATGTTTTGGGTGACTGAGTAAACGGCTTCAACCTGGGACAATATCAAAAGTATTTGATAATATTACACAATAAACACTTGAATCTTTTCGTTATCTTCATACCCGATTGGGCGACAGTCCGGGCGTTATCTCAGCTCGTCGTTCCTTCCATTTATCACCCAAGAGCAGAAACGGATTGTTTGCCAATATCTTGTCTTGTTTATCATTGGACTATTTCAAAGTTATTTAATTACTACAGCCTGTCATTTGGTATTGTTACCAGTGTTTTGTACTCACAAATTGAGAGAATTCATTGTCGTGAAATCTACGAAACTCTGTAACATAAACCGCATGTGCATATTCCGGAGATAGGATCATCAACTGCGGTGATCGAGTGTTTATCACGCCCACAACATTGTCAGTATCCTTATACTTGCTGAAATATATGAAATAAGACAATAAATATAAATTTATTTTATTATTCGTACATACAGTAGCGGACAAAGAACACCGGACACCATAAATGAGCGGTTATTTGAGAGAAACCCTAAGAACCGTAGGATCCGTTTGAATGATTCAAAACTTTCCTTAAGTACCCATTGAAAATTTCAAATTTTCCTCGGGCTCAAACAAAAAATGTTTAAATGCAAAAAAAAAACTTAAAAAATTCTAATAGTGACTGAAATATAAAATTTTCAAAAATCTCTTCGCCAGTATTTTTTGTAATCTTTTTTATTTATTATAAATTTATGAAAATGAAGAAAAAGTTGCAGTTTTTTTGTTTGAGCCCGAGGAAAAAAGTTTAAAAAAGTAGACTTTTACAAAAATTCAAAATTTTCATTGGGTATTTAGGGAAAGTTTTGTATCATTCAAACGGTTCCTAGGTCTCATTACGTTTTCCTATGGTCTAATAAATATACCATTTAAAAAGCTTTAACTACCGATCTTTTATGGTATCCGGTTTTCTTTGTCCGCTACTGTAAATTCCCATCATTATTACCGATATATGTCAAGAATATCGTAAGTAACATGTTGCTTTTGGGTAAATACACTCGGAAAACTGCCAATAAATGGCCACGATTTAACGGTTTTGATGCCGCGCTTGTTCCAGTAGTTAAAATTCCATACTAGAAAGATGTAGACCAGACCTATCAACAAGGCCAGCAGCAAAAGTGTCACAGAGCACGGACACATTTTACAACTTTGCCTGCAAGCAGACAAATCAAAACTAAATTCTAGTTGCGCGTTTGTTTGTCTCAATGCTGATTGTCAGTGATGAACGAATGCGTTATCAATTGGCTTGAATGAGCCTCACATTTGAACCTGAACTTGATTGCGAATGTCCAGGAGCGGACTACCCTAATAATGAAGTCTGTTAAACAAATTTGAAATGTTGTGTTTCTCGTTGTTGTGGTTGCTTGATTTTGTTAATTAACGCACCCACATATGGGAATCTTGAGTACGAAAATAATCTGTATTATTATCTGAAGTCTATAAATAATTCAAATTCTGATATAGTTAAATGGTCCAATAGAGCTAGTTTTAATGGAATTTTCCATAATGAAAGCCAATATGCTCGTATGTAAATAATTTACCCATTTTCCATTTGCAGTTTGAATTTAAATTTTGGTTGCAAATTGCATGTGCAGCATATTTTTTGTATGCCTATAATTACCACACACACACACACACACACACAAAATTACAGAAAAAGAGGGAAATTGTAAAGCAAACAAAAAGAGAACAGAAGAAACAATAACAACAAGAGCAAAGTGGCAGCTGGATGAGTCGAAAAGTGGGTCAATTTCGGCGTTATTGGTTTAGTGGATCAGCCCGACTACGCAAAAGGCAATTTGAGTCGTACACACACAAAGGAACATTTATTAGATCAATGTCTTGGCAGCAGCAGCAGCAACATCATCAACAACAACAACAACAACAACAATAATAAGAACAAAAACAACAACAAGAGACAGCCCACGAGCAACAAGGAGAATAAATTGAGAATTGAAGCGAAGACTGCAGCCCACTCGAATCGAAAATCAAACGAATTACTAGCATTTGGCCAATATACTATAATAATGGCTAAACGCCCAGGCAATAGCAACAACATCAACATCAACTGCAGCAGCAGCAGCAGCAGCAACATGTACGCAATAATCACAACAGCAATAGCAACAACAGCGACTGCAACTGCAACTGCAACAGAAAAGAAACTGCCGCCACATGCAGCAACAAATGTATGTGGCAACTGCCCAAATGGGCGGAAACCCAGAGAATCCTCCCCGGCAATAGCCCAACAATTTAAATAGAATTCAACAGCATTAATAAGGAAATCGAATTAAATTTGTTGCTGCTGTTTATGTACTTGTTGCTGCCGCTGTCGGACGTGTAGCAGGTTGTTGCTCATGTAGCTCATGTTGCTGCTGCTGTTGCTGCTGTCGTTGTTTGTTGGTTCAACAAAAAAAGTAAAAAATCTAATGATTTATTTAACAAGCTCAAGTCGCAACAACGTAAATCCAATCATGCTACAAACATTCTATCCTCCTATACCCTGTAACCTATAACAAAAAGTACAAAGTAATGCAATTATATTTTACAACTTTATCAACAAGCAAGTCCATCAAATTTTATAGAAATTTCTCCTGTTAATCTCAATTGGAAAATTCTTTATTATTAAGAAGATTGGCGAATTGCCAAAATGTAGCTTTGTGCAATTATTTTAAGCCAAGTTTAGTGGGACAACTGCAGCAATGAGCAGCAACATGATTTTCTTTATTGCCTATAACTTGGCTAAACTTGTAATTCACATGAGTATTAATTTGTGATTTGGAGATTGAAGTCATTTCTTTAATAGTTATATTAAATTATTCGACATTTTCAATACGAGTAACAAATAAAAATTCAGATGACAAACGTTGTCAATTGTTTCGTACTTGGGTGCAGCTATACCGAAATAATCGATAGTTAATCATCAGCAAACAGATAGCACATTAACGATAAAAGCAAACTAAAGTAAATAAGATAAATAATATAATTAATCAATTTAATTCAATAATTGTTTAAACGGCAATCATTTGAATTTGCCACCCGAGGGATCAAGATCTATCTTAGGAATCATACAAAATATCTGTAGTATAGTAAAGATAGATCATATCCCTCGATCCCTAATTAAATGGTGTGTCGCTTTTCCGCATGTGGCACGGTTGCATTGTGTGAACTGTTAACACAATTGCAATCACTTAGCGCTGCAGATGATCTCCATCAGCTTCCCTCCCCAGGAGGGGAATGTCACCCTCTCTTTGATGTTGTGGTTGTTGTTGCCCATACGCATTGTGTCCAGCAAACGAGCGGGGGAATTTATGACTTCACAGTTCTCGCTTCACAAAGAGCATTGAAACGGGTTCGGGAACGGGAACGGGAACAGGAACGGGCAACCCGAACTGCATTGTGAACGGGAACGGGAATGGGATCGGGAGCAAACCTTGCGTAGTCGTATTGTGGTCCAACTACCGCAATTTATGATCAGTTCATTTAGGTGGCCCATTGTCCGCAAAGTTTATGCAATGCTTTTTTTTTGACTTTATATCAACATCTGGAATTTGTAACGCTGCCGCCTTGGCCTTTTCCTTATGGGCGTTGGATGCGCTTGTAACTTTCAGCTGAAGATTGCAATCATGTGATTCTTCTTCTTCTTCATCGTCTTGCTAACGCGCTAACCAAATATGTAAGAGCCGAAAACGTGATGTGAACAAATTGTTATATCCTTAAAAAGCAAACAGATTTCCTCTGTCTGCATCAGAGATGCAACTAAATCCTTAGAAAACTCCCAGAGGGTCCCCGATTGGGTCACTGCCTCTGCCACCGTCTTCGAAGGTTCCCCGGGGGCATTTGAAAATCAATTTGGATCCATTTATGTTTCACACGACTGCCAAAGGCACAAAAGCACTCCCAGACGCCAAGTATTAAGAAGACTTGTTCTGGCCATATCTGAGAATCTCACAACTTTTGGCTGACTTTCGTTTTTCCGACTTCCCAATTTTACATGTAGATTGTGTCCGATGATGCGATGTGCCCAGAATGTGTGTTACCGGGTCTCTGTGCTGCTGGCAGTCCCAATCGCAATCCCAAGCCGAATCTCAATCCAAATCCCAATCGGCTGAATGTGGCACAAACAGTAACAATTACCAATTGTTTATTTGCTTTTACAACGTGTTGTTGCCATTGCCTGGTCTCATTGGTGGTCTCTGTCTCTGTCTCTACCTCTGTCTGTGTCTCTGTCTGTGGGCTGTTTGCTGACTGTTGGCAACTCGGTGGCTCAACGGCCTCGGGGATCGGTGGATCGATGCCTGCGCGAATCCATCAATTGCTTGTTATCTTGATCAGGAAGAGCTGCAAATTCGCCACCGCACTCTGGTCTCTAATTTGTTTTCATGCATTGAAAAACTTTCCTTCCACAATTCAGCAGTTGGATGCTTTCTTTGCTCTGGCTGGCTTTTCATTTCACTAATGACAATTAATGATCCTACACGTTTATGGAAATAGAAATGGAAATGCAATGAAACTAAATGGCCTTAAAGTGCAAATGAAGAAAGGTGAGAATGGCCTTAGAATAGGAATAACAGACAAGAATCAATAGTGTATAACTAAACCTTTGACTTATGATTTAATAAGTTATATTTTTCAAAAGATGCTTTCATTCAGGATCAGGTTCAGCTATATTCTTGAAACTCGAGCATCGCAGCGATTCGTTTGGAGCCCAATTAGGCTTTCAATTGACCTGCAATATTTGCGGCACTTTCAATACATTGTTCCCAGCTTAAGTACCAGGCGGTTTCAGCAGTCGTAAATCCCAGCCCGAAACAATTCTGAAGACCAGCCCAAATACCGAATGCCGAATGCGGCGAACGAAAAACTAGGCAAAAAGTATGCCAGCGACATTTGTGGTTTGTTTTTGCTGTTGCTGCTGTTGCTGGCATTGCCGTTTTGTTGCACGTAATTGTTGTTGTGGTTGCACGTTGCCTGTTGCACGTTACATGTTGCCACTGCGCACAGAAGTTGTCATCGTCAATTAGTTTAAAGGTAGTATAAATTTATGTTAACAGCTAACAAACATAATATCCCCCGAGAGCTGCAGAGAAAGAGAGTTTAAAGCCGCAGAAATCAGAAGCGAGGCAATTTTCCCTTTTGCAATGTTCCACACAAAGCAATGCAAGAGATGGGCACGTGATTAGATCACGACCCTAACGCCAAGTAAATAAATAATTATAAATATTGCAAGCAAAAGTTTAAATAAACAAATAAAAAGTATAATTGAACTCTATGTTATATTAAATTGGTTTTGTTATTTTGATTTATTTGCTCACGCGCCCATCTCTAGTCGGCATAGTCTTGGCGCCTTTGAATTTGTGGCCTTTATTTAAGGCAAAACACGGGAGGGCCATTACAACAGGAAACGAGCTGTGATCCAGGCCAACTGCGTGGGTTTTCTTTTATTTGTGATATTTTTAATAAAAAAGCTTAAAGCTAAAAAGCTATTCTGCAGTTGCGCTAGTTAGTTTCATAACTAGTAGCTTTTTAGCCAACAGCTGCATCAACTGGCTCGTTGGTCTAGGGGTATGATTTCCGCTTAGGGTGCGGGAGGTCCCGGGTTCAAATCCCGGACGAGCCCAAGATGTAGTAATTTTTTAAATTTATTTTTGCATAATTTTAATTAAAACTAATTATTTTTAGGCAAAAAGAATGCACCGATTGGGCTCGTCCGGGATTTGAACCCGGGACCTCCCGCACCCTAAGCGGAAATCATACCCCTAGACCAACGAGCCAGTACATCTGGTGTGTGCGAAATTTGAAAAATTTTATAAACTCGAACTAATTATTAAATTATTTGTCTTTTTCTTATATTTATTAAATTTTGAAGAAAAAAGGTAAAAGCAATGCATTTGCTTGACGTCAGCCACGAAGACAGAAAAATACTGGTTTTTTATTGCTACTAACTTATATAGTGAATTTGACGCTCTGTACTCAACTGGCTCGTTGGTCTAGGGGTATGATTTCCGCTTAGGGTGCGGGAGGTCCCGGGTTCAAATCCCGGACGAGCCCAAGTAAAATCAAACTTTTTAAAATTTTTTTATATCAAACTATAAACAATGATTTATATTTTATTAAATTTTGTTGCACAAATAACGACTTAATTGTAAATAATATTAAATGTGTTGTGTTTTCCACTAATATGGTATGAATAAAATTCCATCAGAAGTAAAATATTTGATTAATACCAATGGTTAACAAAACAAATATATGTATATATTTAGGGTTTTACAAGTAAATATTTATATATATATATATATATATGATGCAAAACAATTTCGATATAGTATTAAAGACAAAAACACAACAAGTTACATGTAATGCCTTTCTATACATTCAATATGCATAAATAGTTGAGCAAGTTTTATGGTTTAGTTTGTGTTCTTCGATTTGATTTGATTTGATTTGACCTAAACACTACATAAATAAATGACACATTTCATGGACATAGAAAATTCGGGTAAATGTTACAGATACAATAATAGAAAAGCTGTTGATAAATACATAAATTGTTTGCTTATATTTTGTCAAAATGATAATCCATTTTGTTCCAATAAATGAAAGGCGTGCTGTTGTTGTTGTTATTATTATTGTGAGTTGTGGTGTAGCTGCTGATGCTGCTTTTGTTGTTGTTGTTTTTGTTGTAGTTAGTCTTTCCATTGCTCGACGTCCCTTCCAGTATGCATTGGAAGGGGGTGAACAGTCGTTGTTAGTGTATAACTCAATCTCTTGCTCTCTATCATTCCTAGAAGCTTGGATAAGCTGCTGCTGTTGCTGCTGTTGCTGCTGCTGCTGCTGTTGCTGCTACTGCCGCCAACATCACCAACATCATCTGTTGTTAACCAGTTTAGAAAATGATCTTTGCATATTTACATGTAAGTATTTCCGTTTGATTTTTGCATTTGGTTTAGTTCATTATATGTTAAATATTTATAATAATTTATTTATTTATTATTAGCACTAATTATTCTTTGGTTGTTCCACTGGTTCTGTTGTTCTTGGTTATTTTCAATTGATTTCCCATTATGTTTTCTTCATTCACTCTCATTGTTCATTGTGCTTTTTCTTGTTGTATTGCATTGTCTGGGTTGTGCTGTTGTTGAATGTTAATAACGGCATCCGTTTTATAGATTCGTTTGTGACTGGGTCCCTTTGGGTCGGGCATCTTTATTATTGCTACAGCTGCTGCTGCACTTGATGATGATGATGACGATGTTGATGTTGATGCTGGTGTTGATGATGACGATGATAATGATGATGATGCTGGTGATGTTTTTGCAGTGGATTTACGCAAATTCTTTCCAAACGTCGAGTTGCTTTTTAGACCTTTAAAAGAGATTAAGAAAACGATTATATTAAGTGCTGTTTGCATTGATCAACTGTTATACTGTTATACAGATACGAGTATGTGTGCCATATGTGTTATATTATAGTGAAAGCCAACAAATATAATACTAAAAATACGCTTAAGTCCCACACCAAAAAAATAATCAAAATAACAAAAACAAAACAGCGATAGTACAGAGAGGAAGAGAGTGAGAGACAGAGAGTGGGTGATGGGGAGTGGGGGAGAGTCTTGTTTCGCGATGTGTGTGCGAGATAGAGAGAGAGAGAGATACTTAGAAATGTGAAATGCATTTCGTTTACCTTGGAAACATAAACGATTCTGATATATGGCAAATATATCGCTGGGTTTGTAGCACGGCTCATAGGCGAGCTCGTCGCTGTTATCGACGCAATCGATGCTATCGACTATATCGACGTTATCGATAACATTGCCACTATCATAAATGTTTGCGGCAGACACTTGGCAACGATACTGCTTATGGGAGGGTATCACAAACAGGTTCTGCTCCAATTTATCGGGCGCTCTCGATGCCGCCTCTGCGAGCTTTGTGTCTGACTCTAGAGTTGATCTTGTTGTTCTTGTTCTTGTTGTTGTGTTTGTTTCAACCATTATTTGTGGTGCACTTTGAACAGGCTTTGATTGTGGTTGAAATTTTTGGTTGTGGTTGTGGTTGGTGTTGTGTTGTTGTTGTTGTTGTTTGTGTGTTGTGGAAGATGGTAACAAAGTGTATTAGTTTTTGATTTGTCTGTCTTTTGTCTAATCTCAAGTGTTAGTCACAGGTTTTTGGTCTCTCCACCAAAATTGGTAGAAAGCACTTAAACATATACATACAACATAATCAGTTAAATTAATTGCTTTGCTCACCTCGCTATCCTCACAGGAAGCATCCTCCTTGGAGCCCGTTGTCAGACCTTGAACGAAGTGAACATCGCTGCCAGGATCATCAGAGGCCAGATGGGCACGAAATTGTTGATTTCTGTGATAAGAACGTGATGTGTGTTAGCTGTTCTTGGTGTTTGTGTTTTTGGGTTCTCACCTGAGCTCCAGCTGTTGCATTTGCTGAAAGTGCCTCAGTTTCCCATTGGCCAGATGCAGTTTCTCCTCGAGGGCAGCATTCTCCACACATTTGATCGAATACTTCTCGGAGAAGGACAAAATTTCCAGACGCAGCTCATCGAGTTCCTCTCTAAGATATGTACATACATAGGTATTTAAGCATTAGTGGTATTCCTTGTTTTTATTCAGTGATAAGCGGGAACTTACTCCTTCAGCTTGACGCCATCTCCCCGCATGTGTTCACCCCGCTGCACCTGAAGCAGAAACTCGGCCTTGAAGCGTGCCACCTCCCGTTGCACCTCGCTCTGGTGTGCCTTTCGCATGGCATCCAGTGCGGCCAGTGTTGCCTAAGGATAAAAGTTGGATGGTGTTGGGAAATATCTTTAATGCAATGTAGATTCATCAACATAAAGCGAAAAAATTAAGTAGTTTGCACATTTTAAATTGTATTTATATCAGTATGGATAAAAGAAAGAAACGGATTCTTCATATAGGATTTTTAAAATCTTTATTTCAAGTTTTTATTTTATATATGGGATTTCAGAAAAAGGCCACCGAAAAAGAAAAAATGGTTTAAAATGTTAGTTTTTTAGGAGAAAAAAAGGGAATATGTTGGATATTTTTTTTTTTTTTTTTTTAAGGTTGGGAAGAGAAAAATAAATTTAAAATAATAATTATAAGAAGGGGGTTAAAAAAAAAAATTTTTTGTTTATATTTTTTTTTTTTTTTATTTTATATATTTATTATTTTAATGTTTTTTTTTCAATAGTCTATTATTTGTAATGGAGACTTTTTGTACTTGTTTAAAAAGTTTACAAATTGCATTTATGTAACTCGAGATCCCCACTTTTTTCTCTCTGTTTACCCACCTGTGTCTCCTCGGCTAGCGCTGTTTCCTTCTCCGCCAGCAGTCGCTCGATTTCCAGCTTATGCTGCTCCTCCATGTCGCAGATGAGACGGCGATGCGATGACTCCATGGCGCTAAGACCTTTCTCGCAGAGTGTCTGAAAAGGAAGATTGAGTTTTTTAAAGATGAAAACTATTCACTGAGTTTACTAATTAAATGATAAAATAATTATTTAAATTTTAATCATATGTTTTGTTATCCATTCTGTTCTTTAGGCTTGATCCTGTTCAATTTTGAACTGAACTAGTACATACCCTCAGCTGCTCGATCTCGGTCTGGTAACGCTTGCGGAAACTCTGCTCGTCGACGGCGTTGGCGTGCTCATGGCGGTAGACCTCGCGGAGGCACTCGAGCTGCTTGCCATGCTCCCGCTCCAAGAGATCGAGACGCTTCTCCAGTCGCTTGCAACGCTCCTGTTGTCGGCCCAGCTCGTCGCTGAGCTCGTTGCGCTGTTGCAACAGCAGTTGCTGCTCCTGCTCCTGTGTGGCGCACTTGTCCAGTGCAATGGCCAGTTCGCTCTCTCGCTGCTCCAGCAGCTGTTCGCTGCGCTGCAGATCCGTCTCCGTCTGCTGATGCAGTGCCGTTAGCTTCTCCACACGCTGGCGCAGCTCGCAGCACTTGTGGCAGGCGTCCTGCAGGCAGGAGAGTTCCATCTGCTCGCTGACCAGGACACAGGTCTCGGCCAGTGCACGCTCCAGTTGCCTGAGTCCATCCTTGCGCTCGTTGAGCGGGGACACCGAGCGACGACTGCGTTGACCCGCCCGGATCTGTTGCAGCTGATTGAGACTCTGCTCCAGACGCTCCTTGGTGCTGAGCAGCACGTGCTCCAGACTGTGCAGACGCTGCAGGAGATGGGCATGCAGCGGGGACGACTGACTGCTGGAGTCACTGCTCGACTCCGTAATGGACGTGCTGGACGTGCTGCAATCGGCGGATGCGGCAATGCGCTCCACCTTCGTCTCCCTCTGCAGCTCACTCAGCTTGAGCTCCAGCTGCTCCTTGCCCTTCAGGGAGAGGGATCGCCTGCGCTCCGACTTGGCCAGTTTCTGCTTCAGCGCTCGCACCTGTCGCTCCGAGGTGCTGTACTTGATGGTCAGATCCTGGATGCGTGCCGCCATCAACTGCAGCTGCGCTCCGTCCTCCATCTGACAACGCTCCAGCTTTTGCTGCAGTGCCGTCTGGATGAGTTCGAGGGCGTCGTATTGATTCTGGGATTGCTTGAGTTCTCGCTTCATGGCTCGAATCTCATTGACCGCCTTCTCGAAGCGACTGCGCAGCTCGTTGTACTCCTCGGCGAGGGAATCCCGCTGCAGGCAGTAGGGATCAATGTCCGTGATCGTGGTCAGATCACTCAGCGAGTCCATGCGCTTCATCTTGTGCCGCTGCAGATTGCTCAAGCTGCTGACCACCTGGCTGTTGTCCGCCTGGAAGTCACGCAGCCTCTTGTACAGACTCTCGTTCTCCTCAATTCCCTGCGCCAGCCGATCCTCCAGCTGCTTAATCTTGCACTGGCTCTCCGTCAGCTGCAGGCTCAAGCTATGGACCAGCTCGGCGGCACTTTGCTTGGCACTGGCCAGCTCCCCGTTCAGCTGCTGTTGCTGCTCCTGCAGTCGGGCCGTCAGCTCCTGCTCCGTCCGCTGCAGCGTGGTGAGAAGCTCCGACATGCGTGCCTCCCTCAGCTTGGCCTCGGTGCGAAGCGTTTCGCACTGTTGCTTGAGCTCTCGATCTGGCCGAATCTCCTCCGGCACGGCCATCAGTGGCAGCTCGTCACTGGCCACACTGTCGACGGTGCTGCGCCGGGAGCTGGGCGGCGAGCTGCGACTGCGCTTATGCAGGCTGGCCAGACTCCTGTTGCGCAGACAACTTCGCAAAACGGGCGGGGAGGGGGACAAGGGCGAGCCCCAGTCGAGACTGTCCCTGCGTCCGCCCTCGGAGGCCGTGCGGTACTCCTCGTCCGAGGAGAAGTGCGGTCCATTCGCTGGAGTGCCAGGAGTGGCCGGACTTGAGCTGAGCTGAGGCTGCAGCTGCGCCTTGATAAAGTCCTGCTCAATGTCGCTGGGCTTAATCTGGGACGATGGCCCTGTGGTCGCCATCGTTGCTGTCGTCGTCGTTGTCGTTGTCGTCGCAGATCCCTCCAGTTGTTGTGGCAATCCTGCCGCACTGCGCAGCACGGCCAGCCAACTGTTCCTCGAACTGGGCGAGAGACTGGCCAAGAAGAGGCGCTGCTTGTCCCAGGTGATTAGCTGGAAAGCGTGCTGTTTACTCGCACTCGGCTCCTCCACGACATTGGACAGACTGTTGACATCGAGGACCCCGTCGAGCACGCCACGCTCCTCGCACAGCGGATCCCGATAGTAGAATAGCGCCGCTCCACTCAGGGTGAACCAATGCTTGCTCCACTCGCCCGTCCGGTTGTCCAGCTTCATCAGCCAGCCCTTTTTGGCGTTCAGCGATTCCTCGATGCTCTTGCTCGACGTCTTGCTGGACACGCTGCTCTTGCTGGACTTGCCCACCGATCGCAGCTCATCCGATTTGGCCATGTAGTTGGCGCACAGGTCGTCCAGATTGCAGCCTCCATCGGGATCGCCACGTTCGTGCTGATAACTCTTGGCCGGCTTCAGTTGGAGTTGCAGTTGCAATCGACCCGCCGATTTGTGGTTGTTGCCCTTCACGTTGTCCACCTTGGACTCCTGCAGTTGTTGTTGGGAGACCAGCACAGTGGGTATTTTCTTGACTATCGCGGACACAATCGCCGGCGTCGAGTTGGCCGCCAGTGGTAATGACTTTGGTCTCAAATTGACAGCCGTCGGTTGATCGCTGCCAACGCTGTGGGATTTGCCCGAGGACGTCACCTGGAAATCGGTCTCATCACGCGATGTCTGGTATTGGTAATGATGTTGATGTTGATGCTGATGCTGATGCTGATTATTCAGCGCATTGTTGACAGCCATTGTGGACCAGCGTTTGCCCTGCTGTTGACTTAGGTTTGTTATCGTGTTCGCCATATCCTTGATGGATTTCTCATCCCTTCGGATGTCCTCAATAAGGAGACAGCCCGTTGGTTGTGAAACTGCAATGAGATAAGTAATGAAGTTGTTAATTAAAATGTACATTAAAGTCGCATTAAAGAAAGTCTTGTGATGAAAAAGGGCAACTTTTTTTAATTTGACGTTGAAAGTTGTGGAAATGGAGAGAAGTCTCCTTGAGAGCGAATTCGTTTCTTTAAAGGAAGATGACTTTCCATTCAGCTAAAACTTTTCAGTTTTAGATGCTCTTTAAATTAACTTGATAAATCCAAATACACTTAACTTAAGAATCATTCTAAGTAAGTTTCCCTTGACAAAACTCACTCTCAAAGAAAAAGAGCCGCATTAAGTGCATGGAAACATGAGAATTGTTTATTTGCCATGGGCAAAACCATATCAATGCCATGAAATTGACTGAAATTGGCTTAGGAATTGGTATGGCCTTTTGATTTTGTATCCCTAACGATGTTTATGCCAACCATAAAGCCATAAAATGCAGTACGGTTAAGTTATTTGTGGGCAAATATAATAAAATTATCAAAACGAGTTGAATGGTAAGAGGATCCTCTTGAGGAGATGCGCGATAAGGCGGACAAGTTCTCTCGCCAAGTTACACAGGAGAAAGAAAAAGAAGAAGAGTGAGTGAGTGAGGGAGATGGGTAGAGTCATAATTTTATTAACACCCAAACAAGTTGAGGATCCATTGGAAGGAGTTGTCCCATAAATATATATGATTACAAAATATATATTTAGACGCTGGCTGGCTGTCCTTGTCCTCTCGTCGGGACCTGTTTAGGTTTATTATGATTATGATACGAATTTCCGACAGACCATTAAAAAAAACTCTCAGACTCACAGACTCACAGTCTGAGTCTGAGTCTGAGTTTGAGTTTGAGTGCGCTTCAATTCGGTCAGTCGAACAGGTTGAACTCTTGGCAACAACACAACACAAAACACAAGACAACAACACGAAAGTGGACTTTTTGGCTTTTCGGCCAATCGAACACACTGCATTTATCTTGATTAGTCGGTAGAGAAGTTCTTGGCTCGCCAGCCCAAAGAAACCAGAAGAGGATGAGGAAGCGAATCGAATCGAAAGGAGCGACTGGTGGCTGTGAACTCCTTGGATCATGTTGCCTCTTGACAGAGTGACTGACTCACCTAGCAGGTTCAAGGTTACTGTGCTAAATGGTGGGCTCTATGCCTTTAATTGGCCGACTTGTCGGTCCCCAGTCTCTCGCTTAAGTAAGTCGATGGCAGCGGGGACAGAGATGGGGACAAAGATGCAGACAGAGACGGGGAATGGGATTGGGAATGGGAATGGGAATGGCGACGTCGTCGGTGATTACACTCAGCCCGAAAAGCTATGAGCCTGCGACGAGTATGTCTGCAATGGAATTTATAATGCTTATGATATTATACATACTGGCAGGCCAGGCATCTTGGACAGACGACGGACAGCTTCAGCGATCTACTTTCAAGTCAAAGCCGAAGTAATTCTACTCTTGAAATAACTTATGAGAAGTTATACACTCACTATATAAAGAGCCAATTAAAATATATAATAAAATATATGTTATATTTTGATTTCACAATATATTAATAAGTTAATATATTTTCTTGATGTTTGGCTCACAGATTTGTGAAAAATATATCATATATTCACCTTGAAATGCGTTCAGAAGACCTTTGTAATCAACGCTGTTCTTTCCATATTTTATTTCTTTGAGAGAATAAATAGGTTTCGAAAGTTTTCATCATCAATTGCTGAGCATGATAGTTTAATAAAGTTATTCCCCCTTTACTTCGGATTTCTTTAATTAAGCACATTTGATTAATTATGTCGGCCATTAAGCCAGTCTGAACAATCCACTCAATCATGGACAAGAGCTTCCTGTAACTACGAGTTGTAAACCGGCCGCAACTCCGCCTTTTGCATAATAAATAATCAAATTGCAAGTTTATTTGCCACGTTGTTGCCAGCATCTTTTGGGGCAACGAAACGAAAGCGAAAATTGCCTTTGAAATGAATCTAACCCATGCCACATACGAGTACTTCATATCCCATACTTTATCCCCTTCTCTGTCTCCTGTGCCCCTTCTGGATAGGTTGACAGCCTTGGGCACCCCTCACACGATGACTTTGAATAATTTCTAACTCGCTGGAACGTTGAATAAATTCAGAACAGGGGCTTCTTGGCCAGTAAACGAGTCCTTACACTTATGAATATTGATTGGTTATTGCTATTCCAAGTCGGCAACACTTCTTGGTCTTCATGGTCTCTCGTAAATCGTACAACTTCGCATCGTTAGCCGTATCCGCCCCCTTTGCACTCCCCGTCCTCTTCCACATATCGAACTGTCCCTGTCAGTTTCCATTTGCACCAAAGTTATCCAACGACTCAGCCGACTTTTGCTGTCTATGAAGTACGGAAAACTGAGCCTCATATGCTTCAATTGCATTCGATATACCGAATACATAGAAATTTCTTGAGTTTTGTATTTAAAATCATTCAAATAATGGAATTATGTCTGATACTTTTTAGATTGAAGACGAAATTCTCATTACTATTTTTCTAAGATTTGCAATATAATTTTATTTATTTTATTAGATCTTTTGATCCATTTACTTTGGCATCGAAAGAATGAAATTATATTTCTTAAGACTTAAGATGTTGCACTTTGTCACCTCTGGTAGTCTTCAGTATGGTTATTTCAACACTTGGCAAGTCCAATCTATCTCTTTCTTCCCTCCGTAAGCTGGCTCATTTATGGACTGCAGCAGACCAAGATATATTTGCACTGTAATTATTCACTTTGTGGCAACTGCCGTGAAACTCGCCCATTACAAGTTCCACCACGTACACCGCAGACCGACCACATGTGTCCGTGTCTTTGTTCAGGTCTATGTCCAGAGGGGACTATCAAGTGCCGGACTTGCCCTAGCATAAGAAAAACAACACACATACATATATATCCATGCATATATATTTCAGTTTTAGTTTGCGCCGTTCTAAGACAGTCGCAGGTCCGGGGGCTATTAGGTGAAGACAGTTTACAATCTTTGTCGTTGTGCATTTTAAGAGCTTTCCCCGGGAATGGCCTCCCCATTCAGAAAGTTTCTGCCAGGGCCAATAAATTGCCTCATTTGCTGCACAATTTTGCTTTCTGATGGAATGTAATTAGTTTGTGTCAGTTGCCCTACTCGTAACTTTGCAAATGTTTTCAAGTCGTAAATGAGAAGCAAAGAGAAAGAGCGAAAGGGAACAAGAGAAGTTATGAAATCTATTGAAATTGGGTCCGAAAACAGAACAGAAAGAAATTGCAGTTAATTAATATTCTAATGGAGAAAAATGCAAAAGACAAGCAAAGGGATAGAATGAAAAAAGATGATAGAAAAGTTGTAGAATTGGAAACAGCACTGATTGAAATCAATATTGTTATAAAAAAAATAAAAATAAAGATATAGTGATTAAAAGAGCAAGAGTAAAAGAAAGGTAAAGGTAAGTTTTTTGATTTTTGTAAGTTTCGATTTCGAAATACCGGTATATTTGGATCCACATAACAATATAATAAGTGTTAAGGATATGTAAATTTGACAACAAATATTCAATAATATCAGAAATTAAATCTTATTATCGAGACGAATATACAATTAGAAAAAATGTATTTTTAAAATAAATTTAAATGACATTATGCATTAATCGGTTTCTGAACGGTTATTTCGGTTACGGTTTCAGTTACGGTTACCAATATCAATCGATTAGAACCTGTTAGAGGTTACGGTTTTAATTTGATTTTAAATAAAATAAATATGAAAATCAGACCAAAAAGATACTTAAGTCTATTTTGTATCCCAAGTTCTAAATTTGAATAGGGAGCGGAGGATCTTGGGGCGAAGTGGATGTTGTGCAGGCATCTATGTGTGTGTCTTTTTGGGGCAACAACAAGCATGTTGCAGATACCTTATAATTTCAGCGTGAATATCATTTTTCCATGAACAAGTATCCTGCAGCAATGTATGTGAGAACATTCACAGTAACTGCAATTACCAGACTCAGTCCGGTCAGCGAGCCAGTTTTGATCTGAGCTAAGACCCCTTTGGAGCCGCGGCCAAAAGAACAGAAGGGCATTTGGGCATCGGGTGTATATATATACAATATATATATAAATGTATGTATATATACATATACATATGTGTGTGTGTGTGCGAGTCTGTTGGATCTAAAGAAAATTTATGAAGCCTACCATTAAGTAGGGAGCTGGCCCTGCACGTTTCTGCCCGTTGTTGTTGTAGTTGTTGTTACTGTGTGAATTCAAGGTTAATTTTGTAGCTGCGGCTTTAACTAGCTGCACGCACAACCCGCCTGAGTCCCTCCTCCTAGTCCCCAAGCCCCTACCGTCGCAACCTCCCTCCCGTATGCCACCCAGCTGAGAATCTGTCTGGGCTCTTCTGGTTGATAATTTTGATTGCTGCGAGCCATAAATGATCATAAAAATTATAGCAGCAGATACAAAGAGGGCAGCAAAATGTAAAGAAGACCAAAAACAAAGCAACAACTACATAAAAACAAAAAGATACGGAGGAAAAGCGTAAGAGCTGAATAAAATCACAATCATAAAGCAGATTGTGCAAATAATTGCTTTGAGGCAAAAGTAAAAGTCACTTTATCATATTTATATGTAATAAATGCTTATATCAACTCGCAGGCAGGTTCAATACGTCTCTTTGTCAGGAGTAACTTGAAGAACTCTTCACCGATCGTTTAAATTTTACAATCTCAGGTCATATTAGTTAATAGATCAATTTCAAATTGGAAGTGATAATTCACTTTTTTTTGTCAATAGACTTGAATCTTTTAATAAAAAATAAACTGAACGGAATTTTGTCTTGTTTCCTAGATGAATTTTATGTACAATTTTAGCAAAAATTGATTTTTGTACACAAATTTTATAGTACATATTGCAAGAAAATAATATTTAATTTTTCATTAATAAATTATTGCATGTGTCAAAATTGGGATTCTAAAGTCGTCTGAAACTCTGAATTTATATTTGGTCAAATCTTACCTCGATTAGTAATTTCATTGCCGGCATTACGATTGTTCTCATCCTGTCCGCCCAGGCTGCTGGATGAAGATGTGACTTTGGCCTTTCGTGACGTCGACACTTGTTGCTCCTCATCCTCATCGTCTTCGTCTTCCTCATCCTCGCCGGTTTCAACGCCATCATCCTCATCGTCGTTCGTCGTTGCGGTGACTGTGTTCGTTGAGCTGGGACTATCAAGGCTGCTAATCAAATTGGTCGCTGAGTGCGAGGACGTCAGCGTGTCCTTGTGATAGGAGCTATGGCGATTACCCAACTTGATTGCCATGTCCACGTTCGAGGATTGACGCAGACAGCTGATCTGACCACCTGGCAGCGTGGTACTGCGCTTGTGCCGACCCTTTGACTTCGGGAAGGCTGTCAGTATATTGAGCCACCATTGCGACTCCTCTGAGCTGATACCCTTCACAAATGTGACACGCTCTGGCGCAGTTATGGCAATGGAGTTTGTATGGCCGGTCACCTCCTCGGCGCTGCTCACGTCGAGCACTTTGGTCATATCAATGCAGGCCTGTGGCACAGTCTCGGGCTACAAAGAGACAGCAATTGTGTCAGTAGGGTATTTGTTGTTCCACAATAAAATATGTTTATTACTTACATAATCATCCACGGAATATGTGAATTCTCCATCGTCATAGAGCACAAACCATCGTCTTTGCCAACGCTAAAAAGATAATTAAATAAATAAATCGTGTTATTACTAAGAATTCATTATAAAAAATCGAGTACTTTAAATTGATAATTTTTTGGACTGTTAATCGAGTTTCCTAAATCGACAATTTAGATCAGTTTTAGGAAATTTATGAAAACTTGAATTTTATTTGATATAGACTAGTATTCCCTATAGGATATTAGCACTGTCAAGAGCCTTATTTGTTTTAACATATATTTTGCATGCCAGACATTGTCGATTACTCGTCCTTTGTCGGATCATTAACATTTTCCATACTTGTATGCCCACGATGGTAAATTATTTCCATAGGCCGTAGCCATAGTTATAGCCATAACCATTGCCATGGCCATGACGCCCCCATAGAAGAAATCAGAAATCATATTTCTTTCATATGCCGTCGTATTTTGGTCGTTTCTGCTGCTGTCACTCTCCCTGGAAATTACCAGGCGATGCCTTGGCCTTTACCTTTACACGGGTTCTGATTGTTATTGTTGTCGCGAATGAATGCAAAAATCATAACAAATGCAAGACAACAACAACAATGATGTTGTAGAGTCTACACCTATGCACAGAGCCGACTCTGACTCTGATTCTCCTTCTGTCTGTCTGTCCGTCTGATATTTATGGTGCTGGTGATATTTATGCAAATTGCAAAAAGTCAAAGCAAATTAAGCCAAAGATTCAAGAAGATGACGTTGAAATGTTGCATCGTCGTTCAAGTTGCTAAACTTTATTCCATTTTTATCGCAATACTCGTTTCACCCCCTCCCACATTAACAGCAAAAAAACTATTGTATTGTGCTTAAAAAAGTATCTGTGTGAGTCTAAACGCACTGTAAGCGAGTGTGTGTGTGAGGTGTGTCGAGTGATTTATTTTCAAGCACGTACCATACTTATACAAGAGCTGCCACGTATTCACAATTCAAATTTTCAATTGAATCCTTTTATACGCATTTAAATAATTTGACTTATTAAAAAATATTTATATCCAAGTACATTAATTGAATTACGAATAATACTACTATTTTTATTCTTTTAACATAAACTAATTTGGATAAATAAATAGTCCTTATACGATAATAATTTGAAAGTGAAACCTCTTCCAGAACTTTAATATTTCATTTTTCTAAAGCAAGCTTTGGAATAAAAATATCTATAATTAATCGCAAAACCGCAATTGGCGGAAAATAATTAAAAATCAAGAAATAATATAAGTATTTATTCTCTAGCTTTATTTTTAATAATCTACCTCTGTTTACAGTTTATTATACTATGAACAGATAAGAATCTCGTATTGGCAGACTTTAATGAAATGTTTTTAAATTAAAAAAACTGGTGACTTTCAGTGATGCTTCCATAGTACTTATAAGTATGTTGATACTCAATTGATTATTTATTTGACCACGTTGCAAAGGGTCAAATTGTAAGCGTTAGTGCAGTTACATCCATTAGAATCTATTTTGAATACGTTGTTGATAGTTGCAGTAATAGTTGATTGATAACCAGGAATGACCTCGCCTTTTAATGTTGTAATTAAAAAAAATACATATTGTTTTAAAAAAAGTTTTCCGCAATTTAGAACAGATATTAGAATCATATTTCTTGCTCTTGAATTAAATACAACATATAATTAAATATATTATTAACTATAAATTGTTTTGAGTCTGATAAGAGCCCGTATCGCCGCCAGACGTCTGAGATTTTTTGGGACTTGATCAGCTGATGTATGTTTATTTTAATAGCGGTTTCCAGCTCTAAAGCTGGAAATGAATTTTTCAACCTAAAAAGCGCGGACCAGGACTTCATTTTAGAACTATGGTTTCTTCGTGAAAACATCTTAGAATTCACCGTAGATTACGAAAATGGGTTACCATTTTTTCATTTTTTCGGGCCCATACAATTCGATGCACAATGTATGAGCCAACTTAACCCTTATCCTGGAAGTTAAAATAACACGGTGCTACAACGAAAATCAAAATTAAACTTCTTCTAATGCGCCTATAGCTTCATCAAATATTCACTGATTTTAATTTTTTTAACCGGTATGGATAGAAGAAACTTAGGTATTAAACATCCCATACTAAACTTAACTGGTTTCATTTCCCTTAGAGTATCAGAGTATTTTCTATGAAAACCAATTTTTTTTGTTGTTTTTTTGTTCACATTTTTGGACTTAGGAGTATTTTTCCATGGCTTTTTTTCTAAAGTTGATTAGCTTAGTTAAATATTACTTGATTTTAAAAACTTAAAAGCAGAAGACGTAAAATTTGTGACTGTAGCACCGTGTAATATAAAATAGGTATATAATTTATGAGCAAATATGCTTTCGATTTTTTCCTTTGATCTTAGCAAAGGTTATTTTATGATTAATTAATTATCAGCGACTATGTATAATTTTGGGGAGAATAATTAAAGTTAGCTATCAGTTCACAAATAGCTTTAAAGCCAGGTGTCAGTTGGCGTTAAGACTTGATTCTCCTAGCACAGAGCTAGAGTCGCATTTTTTTCCGCCTCTTTGGTGATTGTGGGCTCGGCCCCTTGAGGCGGCGAGGGGAAGAATTCCCCTCCTCTAAATTTCTTCTCACAATCTCCGTCGAGTATGTGTTAAGCTTCTGATAGATGATGACTCGAATTAATCGTAGAGATATTTGGTAATGCAAACGAGCCGAAGCTCAATTCGGATCTGCTTTGACATTCAGTCAAGGTCAGAGCCTCGAATGTGATGTTTACTTTAATGCTTTGCTTGTTTTTCTTCCATTTTATGTGAGTTGGTTGTAATTTGATCAGTCTTTTTAATCAATCAATCTATTTTATATAAATTAACTGAAAAATAAAGCCAAATCGACTGAGAAAATGAGTCTACCCTCTGTCCTATATATTAGAGTACACTTAACGCACCCAAATAAGAAATGACTGAAAATGTGCATAGTGTCTGTGTAAAACCGACTCGAAAAAAATCACAGACGTCAACGTCGACGTCAGCGTCGCCGTCTCAGTCGACGCAGTTGATAAGGCGGTGAATACATGGAAATGTACCGGCAGCTATTTGTGCTATAAATACAAGACTCTGTCTGGACAATCTCACATAGAGTGGTTCATTCTCAGCCCAAACAGGACAGAGACGGTCGGACAGTCACAAAGCTAAACTATCGCAATGGTAATCGCCAACAAGAACATCATCTTTGTCGCCGGTCTGGGCGGCATTGGTCTGGACACGAGTCGGGAGATTGTCAAACTTGGTCCCAAGGTTGGTAATACATTTTAGAGGGCATTGCTAAATGATTTAATGTTAATATACTCTCCTTTAGAACCTGGTGATCCTTGACAGAATTGATAATCCCGCGGCAATTGCCGAACTGAACGCACTCAATGCCAAGACGACCGTTACTTTCTATCCCTATGATGTCACAGTGTCTTTGAATGAATCCACTCAGCTGTTGAAGACAATCTTCGCCAAACTAAAGACTGTTGATCTGCTGATCAATGGAGCTGGCATTCTCGATGATCACCAGATTGAACGCACGATTGCGATCAACTTTACGGGCCTGGTTAACACCACCACTGCCATTATGGAGTTCTGGGATAAGCGCAAGGGGGGACCAGGTGGTATCATTTGCAACATTTGCTCTGTGACCGGATTCAATGCCATCTACCAGGTGCCCGTTTACTCCGCCTCAAAGGCGGCTGTTGTCAGCTTCACCAGTTCCCTGGCGGTAATTAACAAAATCAAGGATACTTTTCCACTGTCTTCAAACTGATTGTTTTTTTCTCACTCTTGAATTTCAATAGAAATTAGCACACATTACTGGCGTGACTGCGTACTCCATCAACCCGGGTATTACCAAGACCACTCTGGTCCACAAATTCAACTCTTGGCTGGATGTGGAGCCCCGTGTGGCTGAGCTGCTCGATGAGCATCCCACACAGACGACCAAACAATGTGCCCAGAACTTTGTCAAGGCCATTGAAACAAATCAGAATGGTGCCATCTGGAAACTGGACTTGGGCCGTCTGGATCCCGTCAACTGGACCAAGCACTGGGACTCTGGCATCTAAACTGTTTCCATATTGGAAGCAAACCAATACTGCGTAGTAGGTTAAGGTTAACACATGCATATCTCCTATTCCACTCATTTTATATTCTAAATTCGATAATAAATAAATAGACCACAAAGAATCCATGAAATTGACACACAATAAATGTGAGATAAGCTTGTTCACTTAATTAAATAGATAAACGATGGACTTCACTGGTTGGTTCGTTTGTGCCCCTTCAAGACTCAGTGTTAAAAGAGAACTCGAATCGTCTAGTGTACTAAAAATAAAAAGAATGTACGATCTTACGGGCAAGAACGTCTGCTATGTGGCCGACTGTGGAGGCATTGCTTTGGAGACCTGTAAGGTCCTGATGACCAGGAACATTGCCGTGAGTACACAAAGGTAAACCATGTGAGGAAGAATTCCACTACTGTTCAAACTACTTTTAGAAACTGGCCATTCTGCACAGCGTGGAGAATCCCCAGGCAATTGCCCAACTGCAATCGATAAAGCCCAGCACGCAGATATTTTTTTGGACCTATGATGTGACTATGGCACGGGAGGATATGAAGCAATACTTTGACGAGGTAATGGTTCAAATGGATTACATCGATGTGCTGATCAATGGGGCAACTTTATGCGATGAGCGAAATATCGATGATACAATCAACACAAATCTGACTGGGATGATGAACACTTGTGCCACTGTCTTGCCCCATATGGATAAAGCACAGCTGGGCAAGGGAGGATTGATTGTGAATGTAACCTCTGTCGTTGGATTGGACCCTTCGCCAGTCTTTTGTGCGTACAGTGCCTCAAAATTTGGTGTCATTGGCTTTACACGCAGTCTGGCAGTGAGTTGAAATATCTGTCACTAAACTTGATGATATCATTTAAGAATTATCCTTTAGGATCCTCTGTACTATACCCAGAATGGAGTTGCTGTGATGGCAGTTTGTTGTGGACCCACCAAACTGTTTGTCGACCGCGAATTGACCGCCTTCCTCAGCTACGGACAACCCTTTGTCGACCGTCTGCGAACAGCGCCTTGCCAATCGGCCACCATTTGTGCCAAGAACATTGTCAAGGCCATTGAGTGTGCGGAGAACGGACGGATCTGGATTGCGGACAAGGGTGGGCTCGAGCTGGTCAAGTTGCATTGGTATTGGCACATGGCCGATCAGCTGCTCAACTACATGCACAGTCCGCAGGAGGAGAAGGACGACGATTAAACACAAAGCGGCCGACTTTCATGTATTTGACAAATAAATATTATATATTCGTAAGAAATTCCTTAAACTTCGATGAACAATAGGGCTGATGGAAATAGGTCCAAAGTATGCTATGTACTTCGATCCAATAAACAATCTGCCCGATCATAAACTAAATATTATTTATTACGCACGAAAGTATGCCAGAGATTTCATATCTCTACATAATATAATAAATAATAAACGAATTATTTAAATTAGAATTTTGTGTGATTATTTTAATTTATTTTATATGAATGTGCCTATAAGTATGCCAAAAGAGTTACTTGTATAAAAATCAATTTAGATTCTATTCTTATCTTATCTTTTGCATCAAAATAACTTTCCAAATTTAGACTTGAAAAGAAGACAAAAACTCTCTTCATCTCTTTCAAAGTCGTTCCAGCTACATGATTATGTTTTCGAATCATGTTACTAGATTTTTATGTTAGTTTTTCACATTCTTAGACAGTTTTTATTGACAGTTTATTTAGTATTTATTTATCGAATAGGAAAATATTTGTATGTGCTGGAAAAGCCAATGGCGAATGGAGTACAACGAACTTTGGCACATTTCCAATTTGCCAATCGCCAATCGCAACGTCACCAGACGAAAGGCAAACCAAATAAAATCTGCAAAGAGAGGAAGCCCCGTAAGAGACTGGGAGTGAGGAGGAAGGAGGTAGGAGGGAGGGACAAACAAGAGCTTTAACAGCTGCCCCAACATTCTTCCAATTCCAGCCCAACTCATGCTCCTTTGCTGTTAAATAATCAATAGCCAATGGCCAAAAGAACAAGACCAACAAAAAACCTACGGCTATGGGCAATGGGCAATGGCAAAGTCCGAGTGGCCTAGATGGCTTTTCCTTGATTTTCTTTTGCTGGCAGCTAAATTCGTAAAATCGATTAGTCACTGTAAATGAACCGTGCAGCTGCACAACAGTTTTTCCTCGGTAAAACACTTTGCTGCACTTTTTCCGCACATGCTTGATTAATTTGTCCGAATAAAGCGAAGAAGTAAAGCCAAGCACAAGTCAAATGATACTTGACAGGAAACTAGTTTAAAGATTTTGTAGAACAATGTTATTTTAAGTAAAAAATATGTAAAATCAACTTAAAAAATTATTATAATAAGAATTTTACACTTTAATTATTTTTAAAATTATGCAATTTACATAATCTAAGAGCATCCGTAGTTCGGTTCTAGTCAAATAAAATATTGCAACGGCATCTGCGGCACATCACTTACAAGAGGATTAGGCATGCTTATAAACATGCAACCGGTTGAACAGCAGCCCGCAAATAATTTTATGTAATAATAATAAAGAATACAACAAAAAAACTAAAAGCGAAAAAACGAGAGGAGAAATATGTATGCTGTTGCAGTAGGTGGAGATTAATCAAAATGCTGTTTAAATTGCAATACGTGCTTGGTCACCAGCTATTTTTACTAATTAACCTGACGGATGCACGCTATAAAAGCAAAAGATTATAACTATTACGAGTAGGGAGAGGGGCCAGAGTAGGGGAGTGCATGGAACGGGACGGGTCCGACGCCATATAGCTGATGTTATGTATTATCAAGATAATCATGCATATGCACCTCTATAGCACTTGATAATGTTCAGCATGAGTTGCAATGGCTAATAATACATTTTTAGCTTGAATATTCACTTACATTCACCATTACAATTGAATAACAAATAATTATTCTTTATTATTATTACGTTGCAGATGCAAGTTCATTGATCAATGTGAACAGACTTATTTTATTAGTTATTCTCTCAAATTTAATTTCTTTTTCATTTTCGTAATATTTGAGCTCTACTCTTAACATTTTTCCACTTCTTTAACTCTTGTTCAGTTAACCTCAACTCAACCACTTGTAAACCTGATAACATATTCAGCTCAAGTCTTTAGGTATAATAATAAACCCCATTCGTACGCCCAACCTGTTGTCGCATAGCGAACAAATACGTTTTAAGGCCAAAGAGAAAAAACCTGTAGATAATCTCAGTCTCAAGGCGTATATGGTAAGTGGTCAGTAACGATTTCAATGCTGCAATAGCAAAGTATTACTCAAGCTAGGAAATCGATAGATAACAGGTGAACAGGTATCATTTCTGGATATAACAAATATTATTATATAATATTTAAATACAACTTTTATAGAAATCAAAAATAATAATATTGTCATTTTTCTCTCAGTGTAGTATCACACTAATCACAACAAGTGTTGGATAGTTGTAAAGAAACTGCAATCAAGTAAATGAGAAAGTCACACTAAAACAGCTGGCATGGAAAATCTCACGTTGTTGCACAATTCTCGAGAGGTTCCGATTACCTTCACCGATGGTCACGTGCCCAGAAGATTTGGATGTTGTTGAATTGCGTACATAGACGATGCGTTGATCTCCACGCTTCTACATTACATGGCCGACAGAGCAGAATAGGCCCAAAGCGGTGCAGGCCACCTAGCAAGCAGTTGGATGACGATCTTTAACCGGTCTGCAGAATCAGGAAGTAAGTTTTATTTCTTTGTATCCGCAGCATGTGTCGTCCCCAAGTTCATTGTCAGAGCTGGGCAATTGATCTGGCCAGCAACCAGAGATCGTCGTCCCAGACTGGATGATATCGATGATGCTGATGCTGAACTTGTGGGGCGTGTCCCTAAAGCAGTTTGCCGGTCTCCTTTCAGTATTTTATTCGGTATGCGTGCCTGCCGAGGGAAATGCCTTACTGCAGTTATCTACTACATATAAGCTGTAGCTTTTCTCCTCATTCTTTTACGAGTATGCGCCTTCATGCAACTCAACAGGCAGCTGCATTGTCTATTGTGTGAGGGAACTACCATTCCTGCAGATTGCTGATGATGTAAGACGCAATCGCTGCATCAATCTTGGCCAGTAGTTCAACATTTACTGTTATTGGTTGTACTTTTATGCAATTCTTTTTGGGTGTGGAAGATGCCATGAAAGGCAATCTGACAAATATTTTGCTACACACTCGCGTGCCTAGAACAAATTTAAGCTCCTCTCAGTTAAAAAACAAAACAAAATGATCTATAGATAATATGCTGTGATAAATAGCTCACAGGAAAATGTGAAATTCATTTGATTTCAGTCTTACTACGAGTAAAACACAGAAAAACAAGCGGTAGTTACTTCAGCAGTATTTTTAAAAACATCGAAAGCTCAAATTTAAGTGCAAAGATAAACTTGCAGTTCATATTTATATATATATTATTTTATTTTATTTATTCATTTTATTTTCCTTATGCTGCAAGAAATATACTCCTATTATAATTTCAACTCTACCGCGAATATTTAAAGGAACATAAACATATACTTTGCAATCATTTACACTTTTTTGTCATATTTTTAAAGTTCCTATATCACTAAATATACTTGCATACAAAATATTTTATTATTAAAAATTCTTCTAAATATGTTTTCTTAAAATGTTCTTACATTTTTTTCAAACTTAATTAGGAACACCCTTAATGCAGCATTGCCAATTGATATTTTATGAATACGGTTTGAGTTTCTAGTTTCATTTTAACTGAATGCCAGTTATTTTTTATTGTTTTTATTGAAAAGCTAGTGCAACAGCTGTTAGTTTTGTAAGAAAACTGCAATTAAAAACCACTGAGGCAGAACGCCAATCAAATGTTGCGTGTGCTGCACATTATC